>OX438979.1:2670937-12670937 GCA_949316085.1 Hypercompe scribonia
AACGAAACATCCAATTATTGAGCAACAACCATAACAGAAATCTACGTTCGGCTAATAATCTCCTTCTACTCTGTCCTTCTCACTCCACTGAGTTTGTCGATTCTTCGTTCTTCGTGCAGGCTATCCTTTCTTGGAACGCGCTTCCCCTCGAAGTCAGGATGGCTAAAAGTCGCGACTCGTTTAGGGTTCGGGTGAAGAAGCTTCTGCTGGCTGAAACGGCGAAGTCTTAGTTCACCACCTGGTATTAGTATATCTTATAGTGGTAATATGTATGCACGTATGTATATGAGTTGTGTGTATGTGTATTATATATGTATGTATGTATGTGTAATATATTTATGTGTTTATGTAAGTATATTTACTTATTTGTGGTCTATCTGGTCTATATATACTTCTCTGGCAATTACTTCTTATCCTTAAGTGCACCTATCTCATATCTTCTCTGCATCACCCAATCGGTTGACTGGCAGAAAATGCCGTAGGCATTAAATCCGCCGATGCATGTATTTGTGCATAAAGTTGTAAATAAAAAAAATAAAAAAAAGAAACACGATAACACGGATGCTGGCACGTTAGGTTGGTCTTCTGTGGGATGGTAGTACTGCCCCGGTCGAGCCGGCCCGCTCGTGCTGAAATCAGCGTGGCTCTACTACCTAGAAAATGTTATTCATGACTCGTATTTTTATCCGTATATACCTAACTCCGGTTTAAAACGAAACTAGTCCATCCAATGGTTGCCTGGAAGAAATTGCTATAAGCAATACGACTGCCCTTTTTAAATCACATTTGTTAGTTTTATTACTATATAATATTTGTCAACTTTAGTGTACAAATAAAATATTATCAATCTATCTACAATTTCTCTTTATTGCTTATACATTTTTTGGGGAAGAAAGGTTATCGAGTGGCGACCACGTACTGGAAGACGAAGTGTAGGTAGGATTAGATGGACCGACGACATAGTCCAAGTCGCGGGGAGCCGATGGATGCAGTTGGTGTCCAGTCGTACGGCGTGGCATTCTAGGGGGAGGCCTATGTTCAGCAATGGACGTCTTCCGGCTGATGATGATGATGATGTCATTTTTTATGTTTAATAAAACTTAATTACTTTGCTTCAACAGAGTACAGATACTATTATAACGTGGGTATTTGATGGAAAATTCGAGTGGGAGTCGTCGTTAACACAAAAAAAAATACGTGGGATTCATTAATTTTGAATCATTAAAACGGCACAAAAACAAATACACTTCAGTAAAAGCACTCTAAAGACTATTCCACATTAGTCAATGAAGCCAACTTACTCTCAATATTCATTAAAGCCTACTCCACACTTGCGACCACCCTTTCAAACGTCAGTTATGTGACTAATGGCGGGTGTATTAAAATGTCGTTGAATTAATTAATGTCTGCAAGCTGTTTCAGTGCCACACCTCTTTAGAATTAGCGTGAATGTGCGAATGATTAATGAACACAGCTAATGATGAGGGTTTGTAGGTAAAATCTATGTACGAAGTTAGCTGTGGGTAGAAAAACTCTAAGCTTCCGGAAAAGAGGTTTTAAAAAAATATTTAGCAATAAATTAACGCAATTCAAAGGTTTTTTAACTGAAAATATCTCCTCATCCTCTTTAAATACGTGAAAGGCGAAGAGCAATAAAAGAATTGTCAAACATCGATTTTCTGTGTGGCCACCGCTGTCATCAGCTCATACTCGTACCGAGGTATGACTATCTCACGTCTACCCAGCGTGGTATAGTAAACCAAAGTTTCCTTGTTAAAGTGAGGCCTATGTCCAGCAGTGGAGAAACTGTTATCCATTCTTAGTATAAAGTTTAAAAAGCAATAACCCGACTATGTAGTCTTTTGATAAAACTTATACAGCCTATATCACCCGTACTATTAATACGAATCTAATGACACCTCATTCATTAAAATTAGTTCAGTAGTTCGGGTGTTACGGTGGAGCATACGAATATACATACGTAGACTGTCAAAACCATTACCCTTCCTTTTGGCTACACCGTAATCGAATAAAAAAGAATGTTAAAAAAATATTTAAAATACTGTTTTTTAATAAGCCAATTTAAATCCAAGTTCGTCTGAAATCTACAAGGGTTTCGTCCAAACGAGTTCATGTATGAAACACTACTTTAGGTACATTTTGACAAGTTTACGCTTGACGAGGGTCAAATTTACCCCCAAGCAATACGTAAGCCAGTAATTTTTCATTAACGCTGAAAACTTTGGGAATGTCTGACCGAAAAAAATGAGCGAAATAAATGTAATCAAAACTGAAACGTACATATAAGGCGTTGGGTTCTGTAGGAATACAGGCAATGTGTGTGAATTATTCAATTGACTAGCTTTTGCAAGCAGCATGGGTTGTGTAATTGTTTATTTGGTCTAATTAAGAATAAGATGAACTTGCATATAACCTTTCCAAAAACTTTTTTATAGACTTTGCGTTGATATCAGTCAATACAACTAATTGTATAAATTGTTGCGAAATCACAATCCATAATTTAAAAGATTAAACTATTCAATAATAAATAAATAAATATTTCAGACATCTGACACACAACGCCATCTAGTTTCAAACTAAGCAGAGCTTGTACTATAATAACTAGATTGACTTATAAAATACTTATATAGTATTTTGTTAATACATATATATTATACATAGAAAACACCCAAACTCCGAAACAAATATTAGCATAATTTACAAACATTTGGTCCGACCCGATCGAACAAACACTCGAGACCGCAAGCAAGCAGTCGCATTTACTACCGCTTCGATATCGAGACAATCTTTATTATTATAAATAGCATTAAATTATAAATTTAAAGCAAAGGGCAAGTGATTGATTTGTTTATGTTTTCTTCCTCTTTATGAAATTTACCGGGTCATAGACAAACGTAATTCTTAGGAGAAATCGATGACCAGCGGTGAACTAATAATGATTTGACTTTAGTCTTCACCGCCCATTTTTGGCGTATATGTTATGCTTGTTTTTACTTTAGAACTTATATTTTAACATATTCAATTCTAAAAATTGTAATTTTACTGATACTATTTTTATGTTCGGTAGGTAGTAGAGCCACGCTGATTTCAGCACGAGCAGGGCGGCTCGACCGGGGCTTACCCTCCCACAGAAGACCAATCTAAAGCGCCAGCACCCGTGCTGTCGCGTTTCGTTGGTGAGTGTGAGACCGGAGGTCCATTGATGCAGGGGTGACAATTATCGTGGTAATTGAGTAAGCCTTACGCTGTCACGATGACTGTCATGCCTTTTACGTCTCCAAGCGGGGTGTGAAAAGGTATCCCACAAGGCCGCCATAGTGTGGGTCACCATACTGCACTGTCTGCATTTGCTATGAGTATGGTGACCACAACTCTTGGATTCTATTCATGCTTTCCATCAGGCAGAGTAGTCACTTTGACAGGCTCTTAATATAGAATATATACATATATTATTGCATTGTTTGATAAAGGAATAAATCGCTTACAATGCATTTTTATTTTGCTTATAACCTAAAGTAGTACGGCTATGTTTAGAAGATTTTGGTACAGGTCTACGGAACCCTAAAAGTGGTCCATTTAGCTAATGGATGTAACGTGATGAGATAAACGACGTTGTATATGAGTTTAAACTCATTATTTTTTGTTGAAAATGTGTCATCTTGTAGATTTTTAATTATATAGAAATCCTTTTAACGTGCATACGATATTTGATTATTTTATGTTTGTAGGACTTACGATTGTGTTTTTACTGCCTCGGTGGCGCAGCGGTAGTGAATACGACTGCTGTGCTTGAGGTCTCGGGTTCGATTCCCGGGTCGGACCAAATGTTTGTATGATCTGTAAATATTTATTTCGAAGTTTGGGTGTTTTCTATGTATAATATGTATGTATTTACAAAAAACAAAGTATTTAAGTATTCTATCAGTCAGTCTAGTTATCATAGTACGAGCTCTGCTTAGTTTGAAACTAGATGGCGTTGTGTATCAAATGTCTGAAATATTTATTTATTTATGCAACATTCAATTGTCATTGCCATTGCGGCCATTCTCAGCGTAGCCCAACCAACTACGCAGGAGACATGATAGTCCACAAGTGTGTACGCAAACTGGTGCACTCTCTGTTCCCTCATTCTTATAATCCGATGGGACGGTTATCCGACACGACCAGAAAGAAACCAAGGCCGACGATATTACATGCTCTCTGAAGCACGGGGGCTAAGATCCATTGGAGGAACGAGTGTCATTTCCCTCCAACATAAAGGGTAGATTCTCTGACCAGGTGAAGTAATTGTGCCTAGTGATATATATAAAACCTCTGAACCTGCAAGAAATTGGTATAAACTAACCTCTTTAAAGGCCAGCAGCGCGCTTGTCACTTCTGAGTTACGAATATACATAGACAATTTTATTTATTTATTTATTTATTTATACATCATGCACTTTATGTACATAGGCGGACTTAATGCCTAAGGCATTCTCTGCCACTCAACCTTTGGGTGATGCAGAGAAAATAGGAAGTAGGTGCGTTTCAGGTGATGAATAGAAGAAGTAGACATATGCAAACTTATCATATACTAAAATTTATACAAATACATAAATACATACATATATATACTTGAGTTGATATAAACCTATATACATACATACATACATACATACACAAATAAATATCATAACAACTATAAGATAGAGGGAGAGATAATCGTGTATTGGTTGATTTTGTTGAATTTTCCATAGTATGTTTAGTCTATTATTAATATAAAAATAATAATATTATTCTAGTACAATCATACAACGCCATCTAGTCTCAAACTAAGCAGAGCTTGTAATATAGGACTAGACAGCTGACATAAATATAAATATCTTTTTTTTTTGTAAATACATACACATATACGGCAAACATCCAAACTAAGAAACAAATATTTTCTGGTCATACCAATATTAAGTCCGACTCTGGAATCGATCCCAAAACCTCAAGCACAGTAGCTGCATACGCTACCACTACGTCTCCGAGGTAGCTATTACTAGTTTGACCTTCTATTTAATATATTTTTAGATATGTCTTCGCTTTTTATACCCACACTTTAGTTTTGGTTGATGGCATATAAAAAAACATGCGTTTCACACACATATGTATTTTGCATCTGAAAATTACTTGACAAACGAATCATTCGAATGAAGAACGAAAAATTAATTTTATCACTACTCACTTTATCTAGAGTTTACACAAAACAAAGATTTTATCAAACAATCGTCGGCCATCTTGAATCTTTGATTTTATCTCTACTACATTATGACAATATACACTTGGCCAGAGCAGAGCATTTTATTAAACACATTAGAATGCATATGCACGCTTGCCTCATTTCCAAACCTACCAACGTTGTGGTTTGAAACGAAAATCTGCCACTAAGGCGGCAATTTACAATTTTCATGAATAGAAGTAACCAAACTATCCACTGGCTGTTTATTTGACCATCTGTTTCTGCCGCTCATGGACACTCACACCTCAAGAGTCTCAACTGTTGTCGTCTTATCGGTACTTCTCCTTTCTCAGATAAATTGACGAGGATTTTGTGCTTCAGCTCCTTGTTGCTATAATGCCCCTATTTCCTGAGTGCAAAGCATTTGGTGAGAAGCAACAAGAGGCTGGTTTAACACCGATGGGGTAATGAATTCTCTCCGATCTAACGCGGTTCACTTGTGTCACAACGTGTGTGGGGGTTATCTCATGGTTTTTAGGAGTTAAGTAGGTGCCACTTACAGGTGAAGATAGAACTCAAAGAGGGCTCATTTCGATGGTTTCAATAAATTAGGCCACTAAAAACTCTAAGAATAATTTATGTCTCGTAACGAAACCAGACAACAATGCAACAGATAGGAAGACGAAATTAAACACATAGCGGGTCCAAATTGGATACAAACAGCGCAATCCAGAGAAAACTGGCACACTTTGGAGGAGGCCTTTACCTGCAGAGGGGTTCTTACAGAATAACCACACTATATATAAATTAAAATTCTTTAATAAAACCAGTACCAATACTATATTAATAAACTTCTAAATGTTATCATTTGATACTAATCAAAACTAACAAAAATTGTAAACTTTCATTTCTGTTAGAAATAAAAGGCTTTTTTATTTTATTTATTTATTTAACGAAACCAGAAGTTCGATAATAGAACTCTGTGTTACTTTTTACATCCAGATAGTAAGCCATGGTTTTTATCTTACTAAACTATGATTTTACTGTTGTTTCATGTTTAGACAAGAAGTTAAAAAATGTAGGTTAGGTAGATAAGTAACTGCAAAGATTAAATTGTGTTTCAGTTACGAAATAGATTTTTCAATGTTGCAGATGAATTTTATCTATCTATCTATATGTTGATAGGAGATCAATGTCTTATCTTAAGTATATTGTATTTATTTGTTGTGTGGTGTTTGTTTGTACATAGAAGAATCTATATTTTCAAAAGCTTAGTATTTTATAAGTTTTTGGTACCGTACATATGAGTTCAGAAACATATTCTGCTAGTCAGATTACGTAAACATGAGGATAGACTGAATTTGAAGGTTCAACTGGTTGTCAGTATATTTGAGGGTACCGACTTCCCAATAACGATCATCAATGATGATAATTTAGCGTACTCTACGAGACACGGGTATCAAACACCGCTAATTTCCATACTCCGGGCTGTTATTAGAAATTGCGTGTAAGAAAAACCCAATCACACTTTTCGGCCCCATCCGGGAATCAAAGTCAGAAACATACTGTATGAAATGGCAATAAATACATTAAGATATTCTAATTCTAATACCGATTTAGCATTTGACTCCAAACTGATGTGGCTGGGGAATATTGTACCTCAAAATGTAACCCTAAAAAAGTTAGTTATCTGATTGTAGAAAGTATTTTGCTCTAATTTCATCATCTCATAGCTAGCCACTGTGGTGTAGCCAGCTGTGAGTGTTGACATCCGTGTATGTCTGGATATAACCTAACTGAATTTCACCTGGGATTGTCTTAAAAAGGTTTATAGGCATTTCATAGTAAAGCAATCTCACCATATCACATTCACAGCATCATGAGCCGTTGTCTTCATCATGTTATTATACTCTCGTCTTAATTCTGGTGTTAACAACTTATATCATAAACTCTTTGAGTAATACTATAATGTAGCATCCTTTAACGCCATCTAACGAAGACAACCTAAACTACGAACTAACTACTGATCCTGAATCACGATTACAACATCCTAACGTCCGCAAAGCATCAACACACCGCCTGGACGGAATATCCACCCTTTGTATCGAAGACATGACTCATTCCTCCAAAAGCCAAACGGAACCGACTGTCCGAACTAATGTCAGAATAAACTTGATAACACACCCGAAAATATGGTATCGATGTGAAGAGATGTAAGATAATTCTTTGTCAACAGATAAACTGTCATCCGACTGAAATGATTCAGTAGTCAAGGGTTTACAGAATACCATTTATTGTCCATCGAGATACTGTTCAAACCAAAAAACGATTGTTCAAATTCGACTTGAGTGGAATAATTGACAGTTATTAAAAAAAAATGTTGCAAAATTGGTTTTATTTGTTGCTGGCAGTGGGTACGGTGTTGAGTTATCCTAATTTATTCGAAACAAAGAAATTTAAAGTGGGAATTGAATACGATGGTAAGTTGTCATTGCAAACTTAAATCAATTTAGAATTATGCTAATGGCGGATAGGTAAGAATGATATTGTGATCTTAGTGATAGATAAACTTGCTTGGATTTAGTGTCAAGATGCAAACATTTTGCTTCAAACTTCATCTAAATATGGAGCCCGAGATTTCAAACTATCGGCCGTTGTTAAGTAAACTATTAATTTAACAAGTTTTATAATTGATTAAAATACCAGCTTCCAGCCCCAGGCATAAATACTTTAGTACCATTAATGTTTAATGTTGTTTAATAACTTCATTACAACTTGATATTCCGTTTAAAACGAAGTAATTTTAAAAGTATTTCATTTTTCTTTTGTGGGCAAAACTCCAAAAACAATTTTCTTTTAATATCTTAGTTCTGAACATGTTTGCACCAGTTTTCTTCTTAATTCAATTTATTAAATCTGACTGTGAAAAGCATCGTAATAATTTTAAAAATTAAAGTAAGTTCAGGACTGTACCTATGTTGTAATCGGTAGTGTAATCTGTCGAGACACCATTTTCTATTGTGTTAAAGTGTTGTGGTTCCAAGCTCCATAGGCACAACACTTTGATTAATACACTGTAGTTCTGAGTGTGGGTGTTCTTTGTGACCGTTTCATCTATGTTTGTAAAGTCCCCCGCGACACAGTTCCAAATGCGGGAGTCAGCTTATAGATTATAAATAACCCTTTTGCGTGAAAAATAAATTAAAAACGTATATTCAACCAAAGGTTAGTTCAATCGTTACTATTTTATTTATTTTTTATTTTATTGGTGTTGTTTTTGAAGATATTTTTTCGTTTACAAACTATAAATATGTCTAAGGAAACATCGCGAAAAACTAGTTTTTGGAATTTACGAAAGAACTGTTTACACATAAGTATTCAGTCAGATATTACGTATTGTTAACACTTACCCTTAAATTCCAGGTTCCCTTCCAATGAAAGGCGGGTCAGATCGCTACAGACACAGGAATAACTACGACCCCTTCTTTGTCACCAACACTGTTGAAGCAAGGGTTGGTTTTATTTATTCGTTGCAAATATTTTGAAATTAAATAAAATGTAAAACTATTATGGTCTAGATTTAGTCAATTCTGAAAATTCATAGAACAATTGAAGTAATTACTTAGAGAAAATCTTAAAGTGCAAAAAAAGTTAATTTATTAAAGTGGTAAATATTGGCTAATTACCCATAAAGTTCCGTCTCTGAAATCACAAAGAGAACTAGGTGGGTTGAAAAGGAATAATTACATAGTCGAACAAAGGAAAGTTTCAGTAAGAATTGGTGTGCGCTCTCAGCGCACTCATTTAAAATTAATGAGACTGCCATCTATTGATTAGTTTTGGAACAAGAGACTTTCGCGTTGCCGCGAACTTGAGCATGCTTTGTTCTTCGTCTGAACTTTTTTTCTATTATTATTCAAAAGTATTAGCGTACTCTACTATGAAATAAATTTATATTTGTGCATTATACATATCAATTTCAATTAAATTACTTGCTCTCACTAATTGGACAGCGAAGCTGAGTCTGTACATATAGTGCTAATTTTGTCAGCAGCTCCTGTGTTGACTAATCCAAATCTTTTTATCTTAGACTAATTGTTATTTTGTGACTAATTTCATTAATAAAATTAGATCAATTAGGCTTGATGAGAAACTTGTTTGTGAAAAAAAAATGTTTCTTACTTATGCTGTTTCTGTATATTTTATCAGTTAATAAATTACTTGTCGCTACGAAATTCGTTATATTTTTATAAGTACGAGAAAGTACCTACAAAGTCTCCTTACGTTTTCAGAATGGCTTCGTAATCACCTATCTTGAAGTAACAGGAATCATAAATGCCAATGGTGAACTGGACTTTAATGTGGTGAGAGGATCAGCTGGCTCCACACAGATGACATTCCAGCTGGTGACAAATAATACTGATTTTCTGAAATACACTTACTTAAGTTACGGAATCAGGGAACAGGATTATAAAAAGGTGATAATCTTCTCCCAATTCACTTCCAACTAAGTTTTTGTAAATTAAACACAGTGGTAAGTGACTACCTCCGTTCACGGAAACCTGGAACTCAAATTCCACAAGTGCAGGCTTGTTCATGTCGACGGCGACCTCTATATCTGACCATATCAGTGGAGTTGTCTGTGGCAGCTTCTTGAAGCAGAAATTGTGTTATTGATCAATTCTTGTTCGTTGTCTGAAGTTTCACAGTCGGTTTTATCATCGTCTTCTGGTTGAGTATTCTCCGAGATGGATGACTGTGGCGGAGGGCGATTTGTCACTTCTGCGCACTCAAAGTCATCTTCAGAAAATGCATTTCTTGAAAATGGATAAATGCCTGGTGTAGCAAAGCCAGCTAATATGTTTCTTCCAGTATAAGTCACGTTATATGCTGGAGTCACGATGCCGGCTAAATCGTGGATAGATATCGTTTTTCCAGGATTATTCAAAAGCCAATCATTTTGAGCCACAGATAGCTGACGCTTGAAAGGACCATTAACCGCCACATCTAACGGTTTTGCAAACGATGTGTACAGTGAGGAGGAAATGTAACAACAACTATTTCATTTTCCCAAAAGTCTCACAGTGACACTGTGTACCACATTTATACTAGGTTATTACAAGGCTGTAACCCCATCTGCTCATATTAAGCTTGCGACGACCTACTTGAGTCCGGAGGCGGTTAAGGGCAGTTGATCACAACAAACAAACAAGTGCATTGGCTACCTTAACGTGTTCCTTCCCTTAGAGTAAAGGGAAGGGTGGGATAAGACTCCAGTAACCTTATTTATTCGGTAAAACAACAAAAAAATGCTTTCAGTAGTTTTCTGTAAGGCTATTGTTTCACTCCGGACGAGGCTCTTCCAAGCTGAGATTCGTGAAAATATACCTATGTAACTCTAAAATCAACACTTAAATTTGTAACACCTAGGTTTTGAAAGTTGTAAATAAGTAGTTGAGTGTGCTTGCTCTGAATGAAAACAAATTTTAATAATACATAAACTATACGATGTAATGTTTTCAAAGTAGCCCACATAACATTAAAACACTCCAAACATTCGGAAAGTATAGTGAGCAGATGATCTTTATGTTATTTAAATCAATATTATTTCTTATAATGAATCGAGAAGTTCAATTGAGTTGCATTCCTTACTTTATGTTTAATTTTTAAAATTACTAATGACGTCGGTGTTAATATTTAGGTAAGCGCCATCTGTTAGAATTCATTAGAACTTTACAGTTGTAGAGCTACATGAAAACCTTTCACTTATGTATTGTAAGCTAAAATAGTTCTGCGTCATAAAATCAGATGGCGCTACACTCCTGCTTAAAATATTGTGTTACTTTTCTAATTTCTTATTTCAACTACATAATATTTATATTTTTTTAATTTCAGCTTGCAAATATTGTAACCATACCAATAACAAACGATGGATCCAACCTGGGAAGTAAAGGATACACAATTTCTGTGCTTATATTTTCATTAATGAATATAATGATTAAAAATGTGTAAATTTGTTAAGGACATTTATTATATACTATATTAATTAAATTTATAAATTATTTTTATAGAAATCTGTGAAATATAAGAATTGTTGACCAATGAAATTTTTATCTTAACCCTCAAATGCTATAAACAACATAAAAAAACTACATTTGACGTATTTTTTTATTTTTATGGAGTTAATTAAACTAATAGTGATTCAGTTCATCATCATCATCAACACTCTTTAAGAGCCCACTGCTGAACATATCCCTTTCCCTAAATCTTCAGGTTTTACAGGGTTAAAGAATTTCTTAAATACCCAAAAATACGATAGTGTCTTCTGTCGTGTACTAAGGTTCAGTTATTTGGTACTTTTTTAGTCTAAATAAGAAAATAATCACCTTAATTGATTAAAAACGCACAAATAAATTGTAGTTTAAAAACTAAAAAACATTTTTTTAGTAAAAAAAAAATATCTCACTAAGCCGCCAAAGTGTGGGTCACCATACTGCATTGTCTGCATTTACAATGAGTATGGTGACCACAACTCTTGGATTCTATTCATACTTTTCATCAAGCACAACAGAGTCACTTCGGCAGACTCTCAAAATAAAAAAATAGAAATAAAATATAGTCTACATTTTATCCTAACATTTCAATATCATACTTCAAGAAATGTAATATTCTACAGGATAAAGAAGAAAAGGATGCTAGAAATGAAAAAACTAAGCATAAATAAATATATTTATTATCCTACCGAGTTCTAGATAAAATTAAACTTAAATAAAATATAATATTAATATAACTTAATTACTTTTTCTAAAATAATTACTAAAAGTAACAATTATAAGAAAACATTTTACCAAAGTACTTAGAGATTAAGCTTTTAGTTCCACGAAACACTCAAAACATTAAGTATTTAAATATTTCGGACAAATATTTCGTACATTTGACACACAACGTCATTTAGTCCCAAACTAAGCAGAGCTTGTACTGTGGGCACTAGACAAGTGACATAAATACCTATATACTTTTTTTTTGTAGATACATACACATAGAAAACATCCAAACTCCGAAAGAAACATTTGCAGATCATACAAACATTTGGCCCGACCCGGGAATCGAACCCGAGACCTCAAATACAGCAGTCGCATATGCTACCGAGGCACCGAGGCAGACATTAATAGTGTTGTAGATATATCCTATAAGGTTGAGGGTTCTTAAGCAATAGGATCTTTCCCAAAGAACTCTGGAAATATCTCGAAAAGAAAAAAGAAACATCACAAAAGATACTGCTGTCGAATTTCTATGAAATTCTTCCCTTCATTTCACTTATAAACTATGGCGAGGTACTCTGTCAGATTCTTGAGTTCGTTATTGACTTTTTGATATTAGAAAATTTTCAAGAGCGTCCTAGAATCTGAACACGTTTCGGTCTTAATACTATAACTATCCTATTTACCAGCTAACGCTAAAATAAATAAACGAACTGCAAACTAATTTTTACAATTTTTGGAGTTTCCTCCTTAAGAATCGGTTTTTGATATAAGGCGCCCGGTATGAGAAAAATGTGAGGAGTAAAATCTACTGAACGAATGACCTCGTTACGTTTTTTGTGCGGCTGCACTGGTTTTGTGCGGCTGCACTGGTTGTGAGTGTATTAAGTCGTGTATAGAGTATGCTGCAAAGCGACTATATCTATATGTTATTTTCATTAATTTGTTAATTTACCCTTTCATACGGTATCAATCTTTTTTCAGTTAATTTCAGTTAAATAAGCTTTTTTGCGTCTGTTTTGACAATCGTACTTAAGGAGTAAACTCCCGTCGTGCGTCAGAGCTGACACACACAATTTTTTTCAACAATACTCTCGTTAAAGTGCAGAAAAGGTGACATCAGATAAAAGAGGTTTTTAGGAATTGCTTCTAAATAACACGACATAGATCGCGATACCTCATCTGAATGGCTTATTGTGTTAACATGTTTATTCAAGTTTCAGAAATAAAAAAAGACAAAAAAAATTATCGATATATTAAATGTCGACACTTCTTGGAGCATGTTGAAATACATTATGAAAAGAAACTCGCTTGTATTTTTGTTCCGTTACGAACAATTTAAATTAAATACTGAAATATAAGCATAAGTGAAATTTCTTTTCATAATGTTAAGTTTTGTAATTTATTTGTATTATCAATTTATTCTTCTAAACTTAACTAAATCAAAGCTAGCTAACAACTAAGTCTAATTATTCAAGAATTTAACTTCTAAAAACTTACTGATCGCGTTTAAATGCTCGGTGAGCGGATTAGTGGTGATGTTTCCACACTTATCTGATGTGACACATTCGCCTGTGGCATTTCGCAGAAGACCAGGGCCGCAGATGCATCCTCCAGAGCAACTGAACGCGCAGATCGGCTCTTGGTCTGCGCAGGAGGGTTCGCATAAGCCGTTGCAGACATCCCATATCTCGTTGTCCTTTGGACATTTTACTGAAAAAAAAAATATTGTCACGATAAGGGTAAACGAGTAGACGGATCATTTATTGCAAAGTCACCACCTTCACCCATGAACGGCGGCGTACCTACAACTTAGAAGTCATAAATCTTGCTGACCTTTAAGGGAAGAGTACGCTCATCTCTTGAAAGTTTGAAAATCGTATCGGTCGTATCGTATCGGTAAATATGATGAAGTGCCAATGGTCCAAATGAGAAAGGTGAAGGTTCCACCGCGTGTAATTCGCCACTGAGTTTTTCTTAACCTCTCCTGCCTTTCTTTCTTACTATACTATAAACTTGGGCAAAGGCTCAAAAGAAATTTAGCTCTTACCAGTTGGACATTTATCTAGAGTTACACATTGTCCACTAGCAGTATCCCTCACGTATCCAGCTTTGCAGAAGCAGCCCATG
The DNA here is from genome assembly GCA_949316085.1 of Hypercompe scribonia. Classification (NCBI taxonomy): domain Eukaryota; kingdom Metazoa; phylum Arthropoda; class Insecta; order Lepidoptera; family Erebidae; genus Hypercompe; species Hypercompe scribonia. The sequence goes on from OX438979.1 coordinate 2,685,053, forward strand.
CTGCAGGCTAACTCACATGCTGTAGGTTCTGGTTGCTTGCAAGTTCCTGGACAGGCTGTGCCGCAAGACAAGAACTCTTCGTTTGCGTCACAAATGTTATCCTTTCCTGTAAGTTCATAAATAAATGCTATGGATTTAATCTCTCGATATACTTGGACATCAGTTTTAGAAAAAAATAATAAGATTATGTGAGAGTCATGCGTCGATACATGTTGTGTCGATAGAGTGGCCGAAGAGGATAAATGAATTACAGAAAATCGGTGTCAAGTAACTTCTTCGTGGCTTTTCACTGAATGAATAAGGTGGGAGGAGCAACTCTCTCCCTCCCATAATATTGGGAGGGGGAATACTGTTTCTGTTGTAAAGAAAACTCCTACATTAGTAATGAATCGCTTGTCGCAGAGGACTTGTCAAACATATATGAAATGAACACAAAGAACACACAGACTCAGAATGATTTGTGGATCACACGATGTCTCATGTCAGATTTGAACCCACAACAATCAGCGCAATAGAACACGGCCTGGCGACCGCTTCAAACCACTACATCATCAGTGCAGTCAACTGTGAAATTATTTAGTCATAAAAAAAATTACCACCACACTCTGCGATGGTAACACATGTGCCATTGTCGTTTCTTAAGTAGCCAGTCTTGCAGAAGCACCCCTCTATGCAGTCGTCGGAACACTGGACCTGGCCGTCAGGGTTCGTACAGTTGAAGGGGCAAGGTGAACCGCAGAGTAAGTACTCCTCATTCGGAGGACAGTCTTCTGAAAAGATCACATATATTATTCATAAAATTCGTCAAGCATGAGGTGTAATGTATATATTAGAAAATTCCGGACTTCGTTCTGCCAAAAAATGTTTGCCTATTTAAAAATGGTAGTACTCCATACTTACCACATTAAAACTGGTATTTTCTCTTCTAATATAAGTTAGTTTAAGCTAATTTTTACCTTTCACTCATTACGTCACTATGTTAAACAGTTCAGTTGTAGAGTTTTGGTTACTATGAAATTGTTTCTGTATCACTAGCGGTTTGCTTCGAGAGCCAATTACTTTTTTTTCTCAATTTACTTATCGAAGGCCTTTCCGGAATCTTGATCCGTCATCCGTATACGTCTATCCATCGTCTATTCTGCTCAACTGAATCGCAATTTACAATAAGACCCAATTAAATAACAAATTATTCGAAGCACTTAAGTATAAAAAGCATCTCACTAGGCCGCCATAGCGTGTGTCGCCATACTGCATTGTCTTCATGCGCAGTGAGTATGGTGACCACCGCTCTTGGATTCTATTCATGCTTTCCATCAGGCAGAATAGTCACTCTGGTAGGCTTTCATAAAAAAAATATAAGTCAAGAAATGTCCAGATAGTCACCGCCAATCACTGCTGCAGTCGTTTGGTGTACCTACGTACGTATTTGTACATAAAAGTATGAAATAACATATTTTGCCATAACAGTTCTATTAATTTTAATCTATATATATAAAAATGAATTTTTGTCTGTCGGTCTGTATGTTCTTTATACGTGCTTATCTATAGCAAAGTTGCTGTGCATGAGCCCACGAAGGCTTCTGAGTTGGTACGAATATATTTTTTTATGTCTTTCCTTGAAATTGAGTTTAGTTGACGGCGTAGCAACGCGTGAAGGGTACGGCTAGTTTGATATAAACCAGAAATATTTATAAGACATTAATTGTATGCTTATTTTTTGCTGCACTCCTACTCTGAGACTTCTGACTCTTATAAAAGTGACATTACTGACACAAGTGATGCTCATCACGTAATGATGTGTCGATCACTCCACAGGCTCTGCCAGAATCACAGAACAGAGAATGAAGGTAGAAATGCAATGTAGGCGTCGCAAGTTCACCAGAATTTACGATGTACGAGTACATCTCTGAAAACAATCGCTCTCGAACTGTTACGATAACAATAATAAAACAATCATATGTTGCATATTAAACTTGAGTATTAACTACATTGTTACCGCGAGAGCACGCAATGAACTGCATTTTCTGCGGGAATATTTAAAATAATTTGCACAACAGTATTTGGCAAAATTGCAAACAATATTAAAACAATCATACATTGCATATTACATTTGATCACTAAATATATTGTCACCACGAAAACACGCAATGAACTGCATTCTACGGTAATAATTCGAAATATTTAACACGAAACAATTGTTAAAGACACTGTTCACACTGTAGCACTCCTAAAACACAAATATGCAAGCGAATTTTTACCTTACCGAAAAGAAATAAGGTTGTTTTTAGTAACATTGTGTGAGTAAGTGGCACTTAGGATTTATATTTATTAAATCCTTTGGACTAATCAACACAGATTTTGTAATGTGTGTCTAATATAATTAATCGTTTGTGTGTGTCTAGGTGACAAAGGATCTCTTGGTATTTATCGTTACTTCTAATATTTATTTTTCCGTTCTGTGATCAGAACACATTCCATGCAGAAAATCAATTACACACTCTATTCAAACATTACATCCAAAACAAATGACTTCAATTAATTCATTATTGTTCTTGATAAGTGTTTATTTCATTTGTTTTTTTTTCTTTTCTTTATTTGAAATTGATTTTTGACTCGTGATGGTATTATATTTATTTTTGTTCTTCGCCATAATGGGTTCTAGGCCCCTTGTACAGCAAGTAACATCAATAACACTGAGTAAGTAGTTTATCGCACATTTTATTAGTACCTTCTTAATCCTTAATATTGCCAAGTTATGCAATCCTAAAGGACCGTTGAAAGAATTCTTAACAGATTGAGACCCGTCTGTGCCTCAGAGAGCATTTTAAGCTGCTAGTCTCCGCTATCATGTGATCTTTTGAAGAAATTGTTACAGGAAGTTGGAACCCTAAAGTGTCCAACAACCGTCTATCTAAAGAACTTCGTTATTGCCCACGTAGGTACTATATGTAAGGGTTTTTGATTACTAAGAGCAAACCTAAAGCGCCAGCATCCGTGTTGTCGTGTTTCGTTGCTGAGTGTGAGACCGGAGGCCCATTGATGCAGGGGTGACAGCTATCGTGGTAACTGTGTAAGTCTTACACTGTCACGATGACTGTCATGCCTTTTACGTCCCCAAGCGGGGTGTGAAAAAGCATCTCACAAGGCCGCCATAGTGTGGGTCACCATACTGCATTGCCTGCATTTGCAATGAGTATGGTGACCACAATTTTTGGATTCTGTTTATGCCATCAGGCAGAGTAGAGTCACTTTGGCAGGCTCTTAAAATAGAAAAAAACGCTCCACGTAAAAAAAATAAGTTCAATTGTGTCGTAGTAGACTGCAAACCCGGCTTACAGTTTGGATTGAGAAAAGGCTCTAAACATGAGTAGGATATTTTTCAATGAAGTTAGAGATTTGATTAAAATGAATGTTTTCAGAACAAGAATGCCGTTTTAATGAAATACACAGATCTTGCCACTTCCACACAGAGTACACATGCTGGACTAATGCAGATAGGGTGCACAGGGTTAAAGACATACCTATGCGACTTGATCACTGCAAAAGTGGGTGTTACTGCAAGTAAGTCTCTTAAGTCCTTTGCGAAATATCTTCTGGAAGGTTTACTAACTGTTACTCTAACGCCTAAAGACCCTAAATGTAGCCAAAGATCGTGGTTCCGATTGCCAGATTCAGAACAAATAATTGTATGATGAGCCGGATTGTTTCTTCTGTTTCTGTCATTTAGAAATATTCAAGTTCGTTTATTAGGAGTCTGGGTAACATGAGATAGGCTCTGCCTAGCTTGGGGTCAGACGGCTGTGTGTGAGATATGTGAAGTTATTTCTAGTGTTACGTCTAGAGTTTAATCTGACTGCACGGTTGGCCTTGTGGTTTCAGCGGTCGCCACGCTACTCTCTACTACGCTGAGTGTGTTGGGAGTTCAAACCCCACATGGGACAACACTTTCTGTGATTCAGGAATTGTTCTTCTGAGTGTTGGTGTTCTTTGTGTCCGTTTCCTGTATGTTTGTAAAGTACCCCGCGACACAGGATATGTTCCTAATCCGGGCGTTGTCTTTTAAAAAACAAAAACTAAACAATCAAAATGTTTGTTTGTAAATCAACAAAATTATTAATTGTTTCACTTATTTTGGTGAACTGTTAGCAATAGTGGTAATTAAGTTAGTTATTACTTTGTTTGTAAATAATTACAGTGTAACTGTTTGCGGTTTAGTACACACATTAGTTTTAATGAACGAAAAGCTTTTGTGAGGGGTACTCATATTTATAAAGTGTATAACCGTAATATGAACATCTGTACTTAGATGGAGAAGGTAGCTTCTCTCGTTAACATCATCCTATAACCAAAATATATGGTTCTTGGGATCAGAACACCGCATTTGAGATGTGTTCAGTTTTTAACAGCCTTTAACAGTCCATTGCTGGTCATGGGCCTCTTTTTAGCAAGGAGGTTTAACCCTACTATATCACACTGAGGCCCATTGATGCAGGGGTGACAGTTATCGTGGTGAGTGTGTGAGCCTTACACTGCCACGATGACTGTCATGCCTTTTACGTCCCAAAACGTGGCGCGGCAAAGAATCTCACAAGGTCGCCATACTGCATTGTCTGCGTTTGCAATGAGTATAGTGATCACAACTCTTTGGATTCTATTCATGCTTTCTATCAGGCAGAGTAGAGTCACTTTGGCAGTCTCTTCATAGAAAAAAAAAACACTGGCCTGACGAGTTGGCCTTTGCAGTGATGTTCTTTTACACAAAACCCACAGTAAGAATAGGAGTGGTAACTATCTGAATGGTGGTAAAAGTGGTATTCTGAATCTGTCACCACACTGATTTAACATTTTAATGTGATTATATCTTTATGCGTAAAATGTGTATCATCAACAGACTGTTACAGTCCACTACTGGACACAGGCCTCTCCTTAGCAAGGAGGTTTTGGCCTACTATACCACGCTGGCCAGACGGGTTGGAATAGGGTTTGATTCAAGTTTTCCTTCTCTTTGTAATAATGATGTCTTGCATAGTTTGTTCTCTTAGTCGTCTTTTACGACACCCACGGGATGAAGGGGTGGTAACACTATGTATTCTTAATCCATTGCCACACGTGTGATGTGTAATGGCGGAATTAATGTCGTACCTAAGAGTGGTGTAGAAATGACTGATAAAGAGAAGAGAAAGAAAAATAAAAATATATTAAATGTAAAAATACTTCTTTTAAAAGAAGTTTTTATTTCAATATGTCAAAAACTATAAACTATCAACTAATAACTCGTATTTACTTAGTTTGTAAAACTAAATTAAAATGATTTTTTTTTTAATTTAATGTAGTATTTTAAAGCCAAATAATGTTCTGTTTTCAGACATGGTCTAGTTCGAGAGTATCCCCAGGGCCGATGTATTGTGGCTGCCAGTTGTCGCGATAGAAAATTACAAGCCGTCTTAAAGGATATTCCTACCGTCAATATTTGGATCGTTTGAATATTTATCATATGTATTTTTCATTGGAGATTATATTTAAGATCTTTTTTCTTTTTAATTTATGTAACAACTGGTTGTTACCGCGACTTCGTTTACGTAGGATTTCAATTTTGTGTATTTAACTTAGAGATGTGGTTTTTGCTGTGTAAATGCCGATTTTGTGAGAAATCCGAGACAAAAAGTAGCCTATATGTTGCCCAGTTTTCTCTTCTACTTCCTAGTAAAAGTCTCATTGACATCGGTTCAGTGGTTCTAGAGATTAGCCCGGATAAAGAAACAGACAGATAAAAGTTTTAAAAAGGCAGTTTATGTTTTAGGATCGTGTAAAAGCACTTGAGAAAACACTTTGTTTTTAAAATCACAGACAAACACTTCAATTTTCATTATATGTATCGATGTATTGATGATTTGTTGATGATATGAATTAGGTAAAGAGTTTACTTACTAAGTATATTTAACTAGGCCTTTTTATAACATCTAATAAAATGGTTTGTTGTAAAATGAAAAATAATGATGATGATGTACTCTTAGCTGAATTTGGTCACGGCGGTTAGCCTCAAATGAGAGACCAACCAACTACACAGGTGCACTATCTGTTCCCTCATTCTAACAATCTCATGGGACGCTTATGCGACCGGGAAGAGATCAGGCGCGCGACCGACACCTTAACGTGCTCTCCGAAGCACGGATTATAGAAAAATACAAATATAACGACTGTGTTGAAATTGTATACTTTCTTAGATTACTTGTTAACGACTTATATAACTTTAACATAAATAAATTGTTGTAAATATTGTCATATATATTAATAAATTTAATATCAAACCAGATTTCATAACGTCACAAGTCAAATCTTTCACAGTTTTTATCGTCTTAGTTTAAGAATGTTACAAAATGATTTTCGACTAGTCCGAAGTTTGATGTGAACTAGTTTTGTACCTTCTGTGTGGTGACGGATTAAGAATACAAAGTGTCACTACTCCTATTCATCTCGTGGGTGTCGGAAGAGATGACTAAGGGAGGAAACTTAATACAAATCTTACCAACCCGTCTGGCCAGCGTGATACAGTAGACTGAAGGACTGAAGGAGAGACCTATCCCTTTTATAGATAACTAGGTCTACTCTGCCCCAAAACATATAAAAATCTCGTTTGAAGCGTATTGTATAACATGTCAAAGTTTGAACTCAATCGGTGCAGTAGTTTTTGAGATTTAGAAACGAACACGAACCAGCGCAGTGTGTTTATTCATTTAGATGTGAGTCAACATTACTTGTGCGAAGTTACGAAGGCGCAAAACACTGAATTACCGTCCGATTATAATCTCTGGACAAAAATTTGTGTGTTTTATTCCATTCCTTCTGAAATATGCCCCTAAAGGATTACGCAAAGAATATTGCGGATAACTTTTACATATTTTATTACTTTAGAACATCAGGTCACTTGTTTATGGCAATACCATTATAATTTATACATACCTTGGGCAATATAAATAGCGGTGCTCAGCGCAATAAAACAGATGAATAAAAAACTTTTTGCTGGCATTTTTTAGTTTGTTTTTCCCTTATTTCTTGAATACGACCGTCTGTGTTGATGGATCTGAACACTCTGGTTATCCAATAAATAAATCAGGGTTGTATATCGACCTTAGTTAAATTGATTTGTATTGAAAGGTAATCTAAAAACGACGGGCAAAGTTCGTTGTAAGTTTACTTCGTCTATTAAATAATGTAAACCAACCAGGTTTACAGTTGATTTGAGTTTGACTAAGATCCACAGATGAAGTTGTGGCTAGTAAATCAACTCGTGTGAAAGTAATATTGTGTATTGGAATTAAGAGTACTTTTTTTGTATGAAAGGTACCCTATTTGTTTTTTTAGAATCCTATCGGTAACCTACTATATAAACATGCAATAAACAAACAAACTTACAAGATTTATTAGTCAAGCAATGTATTATTTAGTTAATTTTGAAACTATTTAAAACTGGCCGGTACCAAACGTATACAACGTAAATGGTATAATTTTTGCAGCAATCTATATCTAAGATAGTACCTTTAATATTCTCAATGTGATCTGGTATTTTTACAACAGTTGAAAAAAGGAATATTTCTGAATGCTTGTGTCATGACATTATCACAAATCAATCGTCGAATCGTAGAATCCAGCTAGGTTGGGCAGCGTTCGGGAAGCTACGTAACGTTTTCTGGTCACAAATACCGCAGTGTCTCAAGACAAACGTTTTTAACCAGGGTGTGTTGCCAGTGATGACTTACGGCACAGAGAAGTAGTCGCTCACTATAGGCTTGATGAGAAGGTTCAAAGTCACCCAAAGAGCAATGGAGAGGGCAATGCTCGGAGTTTGTTTTCATGATCGAATCAGAAATGAGGAGGTCCGCAGACGAACCAAAGTCACCGATATTGCCAGTAAAATTGCTAAACTTAAGTGGCAGTGGGAGGGCACATTACACGCAGAAACGATGGCCGATGGGGTCATAAAGTTCTGGAGTGGCAACCGCGTACTGGGAAACGCAGCGTTTTCAGGTCACCCTCAAGGTGGTCCGACGACCTGGTGAAGGTCGCGGAAAGCTGCTGGATGCGGGCGGCACGGGGCCGGCTGTTGTGGAGAATCTTGGGGTAGGCCTACGTCCAGCAGTGGATGTCGTTTGGCTGAGATGATGATGATGATGATGATGTGTCATGATATTATAAATTATGAGAAAACATCATTGTTATCGAACTTGGCGGGTTAGCCACAGTGTTATAACAGTTTTTGTATGAATGCAAAAAGAGTCATCCTTGAATGCAATCGAGCGTGGTGCGTTGAACAAAACTATGTACCTATGCATTCAAGATTTGTCTCGAATTATTGTGGTTTTTGGATACAGATGTTGCAACACTGTTATGGATGGTGCGCTTGATAATGAACGAATAGATGAATCGACCAATTTGTACTCGACTACACTGAAAGTAGAGTCATGTGTCTGACGGAAAACGCTTCATGTATTTTAATTATTGAGGTGGCAGTTTATTCAATTATTTCTCATAGACAATGCATTAAAAATATAATTTATATTGCATCAAATCATTAAAGGGACCTTTCAAAATAGCACTAACTTAAAAATAATGATAAGATCAGTGAAAAGGAAACAGACAGCTATTGATTGATATGATCACACATAATACAAGAAAAAGATTCAGCAAAACAGTGCTTTCTAAAGTAGTAGAGTCACGTTGATTTCAGCATGAACGGGCCGACGCGACCGGGGCAATACTACCCTCTCATAGAAGACCAACCTAAAGCGCCAGCATCCGTGTTTTCATGTTTCGTTGGTGAGTGTGAGACCGGAGGCCCATTGATGCAGGGATGCTAGTTATCGTGGTAACTGTGTAAGCCTCTTACACTGTCACGATGACTGTCATGCCTTTTACGTCCCCTAGCGGGGTGTGAAAAAGCATTTCACAAGAGCACCATAGTGTGGGCCACCATACTGCATTGTCTGCATTTGCAGTGAGTACGGTGATCACAACTCTTGGATTATATTTATGCTTTCCATCGGGCAGAATAGAGTCACTTTGGCAGGCTCTAAATATAGAAAAAAAAGTGCTAAAACAGTGTGTAAAAACGTTTGGCAGTAAGGGAAAGGTTAAGAGGTTTTTTATATGGAGTCTTTCAAAGTGACTCAGCCTGATGAAAAATATTAATAGCATCTAAGTGACCCGCGCTTTGGTGGCCAAGTGAGATGCTTTTTCACGACCCACTTGGAAACGTAAAATACATGACAGACATTGTGGTAGTGTATTGGCTATTTGACTCGCTTATTTTTGGTGCAGTATGAAGTACCACATTACATCATCACATCAACAGCCTCTAACAGTCCACTGCTGGATATAGGTTCTCCCTAGAAAGTAGGTTTTGGCCTACTATACCACGCTGGCCAGACTTATGAGAATGGGGTTTGTATCAAGTTTTCTTCGCCTTGCAGTGATGTTGTCACTCCAAAGAGTGACACCCACTTCATGAATAGGACTGGTGACATTCCGTTTTGTTAATCCGTCACCACACAGAAATAAACAGTGTAAGATTAAAAAAAAAAGTTTATCCTTAAATCAATAGAAGAAATCTCTATGAATATCGTGCGTAAAGAAGTATTCTAACATACATAAGATAAATTGACTATTTTAACAACAATTAGGGTTTTTTTTCTATATTCAGAGCCTACCAAAGTGACTCTACTCTGCCTGTTGGAGAGCATGAACAGAATCCAAGAGTTGTGGTCATCATACTCATTGCAAAGGCAGACAATGCAGTATGGTGACCCACACTATGGCGGCCTAGTAAGATGCTTTTTCACATCCCGCTGGGGGACGTAAAAGGAATGACAGTCATCGTGACAGTGTAAGGCTTACACAGTTACTACGATAACTGTCACCCCTGTATCAATGGGACTCCGGTCTCACACTCCCCAACGAAACACGACAACACGGATGCTGGCGTTTTAGGTTGGTCTTCTGTGGGACGGTAGTACTGCACCGGTTGAGCCGGCCCGCTCGTGCTGAAATCAGCGTGGCTCTACTACCTACACCATCTCACTGCTTTCTACTGTACTGTTGTGTGTTGTGGGTTCTAATCTAACATGGGACAACACTTTATGTGATCCACAAAATGTTGTTCTAAGTCTGAGTATTCTCTGTGTCCGCTGTGTATGTTCCTAAATTCTCCCGTGACACAAATTTATTGTTAATTCGGAGTTATCTTTAAAAAAAAAACATAACTTCGCGTCTATCTTTCATAGTACAAGCTCTACATAATTTGAAACTAGATGGCGTTGCGTCAGATGTCCGAAAATATTATTTTTAAAACATATTTATTTTTCCATTAGTGACAACCCTAACTACAACAACATTCATGAGTATCGCAGCACATATTATAAAGCTGTTTACGCAAACCGGCTACTGTTTGCAATACTATCGCGTTACCCTGATTGGATGGACCGACAAACACTACTACATCATTGGGTGGGATATTAATACTGAACACCTGTAATATTGTAGAGTTTTAGCGAATTGTGTCTAGTCTTCATGCTTACGACTTTGGAAGGAGTACATTTGATGAAATTCTTTGATGACCACCATTACTACGTAGGATTCATCATCATCTAGGCCGAGAAACATCTACTTTTTGACATAGACCTCCCCTAGTCACTCCACAACAACCGGTCCTGTGTTGTCTCCATTTAGCGGTTTCCCACCGGATCATCGGATCACCTTGTCCACGCTCAGTCTTCTATATAGGATTAAAAAGACAAAATATGACCAAACGATGTCGTCTAAAAACATACTTGCAAAGGTTTATATATAATTATAGAAAATATTTTGGATTTTTCTTTTTAAATCCTTAATTTTCACATAGATTGCCAACAGTCATTTGGCATTATAAAATCGTCTACATAATATGTGAAAATGTAAGCCAAGCTCCGGTAATTTGTGCAACATTAACGGCCAAACAAAATATCCCATAAGACTAAAAGGCTCACATAAAACACACCATTGTAGCAACATGGGTAATTTTCACCCTTACAGCGTCAACTTCGAATGCCATTAACAATTACCCCAAGACCTTCCCTTTCAACCTTTCAATAAAAATGACCCCTATTAATTAATACATATAATAACCCCCGTGTTTATCTGACGTTTCTTTGTTTTAATGAAAAATGATTATTTCATTTCATGACACCGACGGACAGCGAGATATAAACCTACTGTTAGTGTTATTAAGGTACATTATTAGTTTTCTGTAGCGAATTCTGGCTGAAACTATGAGTTAACGTAAAAATTGATTTATGAAGCGAAACAACCCGTGGAACAATTAAGCTTAACCTTATTGATAATAACTTTCAGACGTGGTATTATGGGATTAGATGAGAATATTGTGTGACTTAGGTACACTTTAGGAAGGTATTGGATGGATTATGTCACGGTAAGTACGGAAAAGTTTTGAGTGGTAGGTGTCTTCGTATATGGTGACTGAGAGTTAGTACTTAGGTTTGGTTATGATATAGGGTCGTACACCAACTCTTCATAGTTTTCGGCCTTGTGGTTTCCAAGAAAATTACAAACAATATTTCGGAAACATGTCCATGCAGATTTTTCGATCGGATTAAGTTTTTGTTCAAATTGTTTATCAAACAGTAGATGTCTAGTTTGTGGTCCTACAAATATTATCTCTTTTATTTTAGCATCGCTGATTTTTAGGCATTTGTGTTTCAAGTAACAAAAACCATCTCCATTTCTGTCCATAGCTTTGACGAACTTTTCTGTAAGTCCGAGTTTGATGTGCAATGGAGGTAGCAATACATCTTCGGGATTTATTAACGGAGGGTGAAGAACATTTCGTTGACCTGGCGATAGTGATTTTTTTATCTCGACTATCCCTGCAAACAGCATACGAAGAGATCCTTTAGCTCATGATATTAATAAACTAACACACTGTGCACAACAAACACTAGGAGTCCAGTTTTTGTCCAAATTTCACACCGGAAAGCCAAAATAATTAAAATAACAGTTTTTAACTAATGGTGTCAAATTACGACGTTGACTTTTAATAGTAAGTTGACCGAAAATGTAACAAAAGTTATCGGGATGGTTTACACACACTCTGGGCATCTTATTCCGATGTACAGAAACGACAATCACAAAGAAAACCGTTTTAATTTCAATAATTTAATATTAATTTATCGGAAACATACGTCGGTAAGCAAAATTCAAGTAATCGATTTAGTTTATGTTTAACGAAAACAGAGGGTGATTGAACAAAACTAAGTATGAGGTTTATATGCGGGTGGGTAGTAGTGTTTAAAAAACCGACTTGAATTGTTTAATGAAAATACCGTTTACCAGTGTAATTAAAGCATTATAATTATAATGAAGTATTATTGTTTCGAAGTGACATAAAAGTCGCTAGTACATGAAGTAGCGGAAAACCAGGAAACGCGTCTCCCCCATCCGCTGCTGAATTTGATGCCAGCGAACACGACAAAGGCGTTTCACAGATAATTGGTACAATGAAGCTGAGTTGATTTAGTGTTTGTTCTTACATAAATCTAGTACAATGTGAACTTATATATACCGTAAATTTACACGAAGATTCAGAAACAGCGGGTGTCAGTTTGTTTGTTATTTTCCACGTTAACTTTTTAAGGGGTACAGAAAAAGACAGGGGTTGTCTATTAGCAAAAAAAATGGAGACCAGAGAATGGAGGCCTCTGGTGGCAGATTGACTGCTGCAGAAGGGGATGAGATTGCACTCTGATCGCATAACGGTGCAATCGGGCTGCCACGCTGGGAATGTGAGGGAAAATCTATCCCCTTGGGAGAGGTCCTGATAAGGCATGCCACCGATTCGAGGAGAACCTGAAATCACATGGTCTGAGACCTTGAAATGAGGGTACCAGACGTCGGCCGTTAGGGTGATTTTTAGTGGAAATATCACATACCGGATATTAAACTAATTACCGCAGTGTAATGTAATTCCTATATTCTCCGAACCTTCTTTTCCAAAGATCGTTAAAAAAACAAATAATTAATTATTGTATCTAATTGTCGTTTCAAATTAAGACTTAATATTTATAAATGAAACAATTAATGAAACTTAAGACTTGGAAAAACTTAAGATCTAATTGACTTTAATTTATTAAAGACTTAATTTTTTACAAAAAGAATAAAGAAACAGTTCACTAGTTTTTGCTTTTAGAGCGTCAGTACAATAAACAATATTGGATCGTATCACTCGGGGAAATGCCCACACGCCATTATAAACTTTCTAACCTCCCATGTCAAATCCACGGTGCATTTAACACCATAACCGTAGGGTTTTATGGCAGTCGCACCATAAAAGTGGATTTTGGTCAACTTCAAATTTATTTACATGAATGAAGCATTAGTTTAACATAGTGTGCTATAAACCAAAATTGTGTTAGAATAAACTAAATCTACTAATAGATATACAGCGTGACTGGTGAGATACCTTCAATACTTATGGAGAGTACTCGGTACTCGATTCTCGTTAACTTGATATAAAAAAATAGGTGCTTATTTTTTATCGAAATGTCTCTAAAAAATAAGTGAAATTTGGATATTATACTCCCTAAGCTCGCCGCACTGTTTACGTAGATCTAGTCACGAGCGGCGCGGCGGCACCCACCCCCGCCCTCCATCCCGCTACATAGGCAACAGCTGTACAGTGTAGGTACCTATGTATTCTGTGTTGATAGCGCGCTGCGCGACACGTGCGGCCGCGCGGTGTCCAAGTATTCCGCAGTTAAATACTGGGCTCTCGGTGTACTGTTATGTGTACGAAGTTTACTAAGAAGTTATTTAATATTTCGTTTTTATGTTATTTTATTTCATGATATATGTTCGCATACTATCAGGTCCTCAAATATTGAAGGTATCTCACCAGTCAGTCTGTATATCTGACTCTTTTCGTGTTAGTTTTTGGTTTATTTTGCCTTTAACAAAGATTTTAGCGTGATATATTTTCCAATGACTTTCTGAATTGTGTGGCTAGGTCACCATATTGTATTGTCCGCATTCGCGACTACCACTCTTGGATTCCATTCATGCTTTCCATCGAGCAGAGTAGTCACTTTGGTGGACCCAGATAATTAAAAAGAAACAAAAGCATATACTTATCATTTTAACTCGCTCACTACGAAACAGGAGATTGTCGGACGTTAGTAAAAACAATAATGGACGTGTATTACAACTTCCTTAGCTAGCTTATGTTATATACGAATTGTCACATCTAGACTAATGTAATGCCTAAATTGCCAATATTCCTATACATTTTAGCATTCATAAATCGCTTATGAAGTCTAATGCCAAAATTGAATAATCATCTTCAAATAGCTACACGTTAAAGTGACAAAGTAGCCAAACAACATTACGCAAAAAAAAACTTAAGATCAAAAACCGTATTTGAAATTAAAAATAATAAAATACCCAAAAAATATGGTAGATAATAGCGTTTTGGCCGTGTAATAGTGTTGCAGGATTTGAACATTTAATTTAATTGGTAAAGCGATAGGATGGTATCTTGGATGTCATCCTATCACTTTACCAACTAAGCTTATATCTCTGGTTCAATTTTCCATGAAATTTAAGTTTTAAATCTTAGCGAAAAATTTTACAACACTAAGTTTAAATACACTTTGAAGAGTGCTCGAAGGCTCTCTTCGAACTGATTGACCCATCTCCATTCCTTTATCGACCTACTAGGCGCAGGCAAAAATTTCATCCACACATTGTTGACATACCCACAAGTCGAACTAAACGGTTTGACAGCTCTTTTTTGGTGAGAGTCGCCAGGACTTGGAACGACCTGCCTGGGTCTATTTTTCCTGATGATTTGAACCCTGGAGCCTTTAAGAGTAGAGTGAACAGGTTTCTTTTGGATGGGTGTGTACCACCTTCGTCTTCATCTACACTTTCCATCAGGTGAGATAGAGGATAAATGCCTATTCCATTACAAATATAAAAAAAAAAAAGAACTCTGTAC
The DNA here is from genome assembly GCA_949316085.1 of Hypercompe scribonia. Classification (NCBI taxonomy): domain Eukaryota; kingdom Metazoa; phylum Arthropoda; class Insecta; order Lepidoptera; family Erebidae; genus Hypercompe; species Hypercompe scribonia. The sequence goes on from OX438979.1 coordinate 2,700,093, forward strand.
TATTGTATAATATATGGAGGCTATTATGGAGAATCTTGGGCGAGGTCTATGTGTGGACGTTCTTTAACTGAGATGATGTTGAAATTTGAATACAGGATTCACATATACTTTTCAAGTTTAGCTACTTTTGTCAGTGTGCTGGTCAGCTACTTTTGATATTTTAGCGTTCAGCTACTTTTGTCAGTGTGCTGGTCAGCTACTTTTGACATATTACCGTTTAGCTACTTTTGTCAGTGTGCTGGTCAGCTACTTTTGACATTTTAGTGTTCAGCTACTTTTGTCAGTGTGCTGGTCAGCTACTTTTGACATTTTAGTGTTCAGCTACTTTTGTAAGTGTGCTGGTCAGCTACTTTTGTCAGTGTGCTGTTCAGCTACTTTTGTCAGTGTACTGTTCAGCTACTTTTGGCACTTTAGCATTCAGCTACGTTTGGCAGTATGTTGTTCAACTAGGTTTGACACTTTAGCATTCAGCTACTTTTGGCATTGTGCTGTTCTGCTACTTTTGACACTTCAGCGTTCAGTGAATTTTGGTAGTGTGCTGTTCAGCAACTATTAACACTTTACCGTTCAGCGACATTTGGCTTTGTCTTGTTCAGTCAAATTTGAACTTTTAAGATGGGATTGAATTCGAGCGGTAAACTTCGTAAACGATTTACGTATGTTATGGTTGCGTACGAATTTTTTAAATATAAATATTTCCAACTACTTTTGGCTGAGGCTCTCATTTCAAAAATCGTTTTTTGACATTATAGTGGCCAGATGAGTAGGTAAGTTACGTAATGGTAAGTGACCACCACCGCTCACGATCACTCAAGAGAAACAAGTGCATTGCCGTTATAGTGTCATGTCACTCTTTAAACACTCCCTCCTCAGCAACTGCACTCTTAACTCAGCAAAAAGCAATGAAATATATCGTCGATACGATTTTGTTGCGAAACTGATAACACTCTGGTAGAGCTGACCCGAGGCTCTATCACATAAAATATAAATATTTCGGACAACTGTTACAAAACGTCATCTAGCCTCAAACTGAGCAGGTTTGACTTTGACAGCTAAATTGACTGATAGAATACTTTGATATATTTTTTTGTATATACACACATATTATACAAAAAAACACTGTAACTCCAAAACAAATGTTTGCAAATCACATAAACATTTGATCCAACCCGGCGAATCGAATTCGAGACCTCGAGCACAGCAGTGACACTCGCTATCGCTGCGCCACCAAAGCAGTCATACATACACACGTAGTAAACAAATCTAATAGATTGTAATAAATCTGTCGACAGATCTTGATAAATACAAAGATGTTTAATCATTTCAGAATCTGCTCCGACTCACCCCAACCCTCTAGTGGTTGCGGCCGTAAACTACATACCGAGTAAAATCTCAAAAATACGTCGACCCAAACACGCGTTAGGGGAGTTAGACGACGACATTACACGCGCTCAACGCAGAGCGGACACACTAATTACGAACCGTCCGCGTTTTCGTCCCCGCCGGCGGGGGCGGAACACGCGCCGCGTAAACCGTCAACAAAACATGGGAGTAGGCCGCCCCACTGTTTCAGCAACACCCCAAGCCGAGGTTCGTACCCCGCAGGGGGTGCCCTTGGGCAATGTTGTTTAATAAATGGCCGGTTGAGAGCCCTCAGCGCTCACCGTAACTAAACCGGGTAAAGTTGTAGAGGCCATCTGAGGCCAACAGCTAAAAATCATCACAAAAAAAAAAAAAAAAAAAATCATTTCAGAAGTTTGTGGGATGTGTCGCTATCTTTTCAATATTTGTGCATGTAACGTCCACTTAAATCATTCAAATATCTCTGGAAAATGAGCGCAATCAATAGGCAAATAAAACCCAAACAAAAATGTAATAATAATTTCACACAATTCACATACAGCTACTTGATCCGAAACTAGGCAGAGCCAATGATATCCAATTTCTGATAAACATGCTTATATATTCCTAAATACATACGTATCATAGAAAAATTACACTCAGAGAGAGAACAAATGATCGTACTTATCAAACATACACGTTCGTCGAACAGGTCAGGTCAGGTCGAACCCACGACCTGTAGCATAGCAGTCAGTATCACTAACCACTAGGTCAGCAGATAGTCAAGTAATTTAAAGCTTCTAAGCTTGAGGAAATTTAAGTGAAGGTCTCTCCTAGGCTTAAAAAGAGATTGCGTATACGAATATAAGAGAAATTTAAGTATTTTATATGAACCTTTCTTCTAGACTTATTTGCCAATGTAACTTAAGTTTTAAATACATTTATATGTAAGTACAAAAAACCAATGGAAATATATTTTTTCATGTGTGTTTTAAATTTTTCACGTAGAACTCAAACTTAAACAAATAAAAATACTACGTCAGGTATGGCCAATAAATTCTAGGTGACGTATTGTTACAAAACACGGAGAAACTGATGTCTTAATCTTATTCAAATGTTTATAATTCTCGTTTCTAAGAAGACAAGATTAATAAATAGATAACCCTGTTTAAATTCTATATTAGGTATTATTATTATTCATTTTTATTATTGTATGTTTTTCAAGCTACAGCAGTAAGCGAATCGCTCCCGCTACCAGTTATGACTTAAACCCTAGTATATTTAGAAGGCAGAAGCCTCCGCTGCATACGAACAGATGTAGTCTGCAATACCGTGTTATTAGATCCAGCGCTGAACAAACCTGGCTCAAGATAGGTGAGTGCGCGCGATAGATTGAATGGAACATTCTATTTTATAAATTTATTCCAATGAAGTTTGTGTTGAGTTGGAAAATTGGAAATTCAGTATTTTTAAACTGGCAATACCGGAATGTAGACAGGCAAATGAATAGATAGAATGTTCAGCACTGACAGCATCAAGTTGACGTGAGTTTTGTCTTTAATACGTATACTAGTTAAGAAACTGTCAAAAAACTAAGTCTTATTTTTTTTAAATCTTTTTTAAGTTCACTTTACTGTGTCACTATGTGTGGTGATGGATTAAGAACACAATGTTACCACCCCTACACTTCCCAAGAGTGTTGTAAGGGGCGACTAAGGGAACGAACCATGCAAGACAAGAAGGAAAACTTGAAAGAAAACCTACATCTACGCGTCTGGCCAGCGTGGTATAGTAGGCCGAAACCTCCCTTGCAAGGAGAAGTAAGTCCAGCAGTGGACTGTTAAAGACTGTTGATGATAATGATGATGATATGTTACTATGGCACATTGTAGTTGCATGCAAAAAAAGCACAAAACAGTCATGACTATTGCTGACAGAAGTGACAATTTAAAACTATCCATAAACAGTTGTTATTATTCGATATTCAAATACATTATTTGAGCTGCGATCATCAGTGCCTCCCCCCCCTGCAAACCCCCTCGGCCGTCACCCCACCGGGGTTTACGGCGCGGTTATGAGTCGGAATCGGACCGACTACTACTGCACGATTGGCCTAGTGGTTTAAGCGGTCGCGACGCCGCTCTCCACTTCGCTGAGTGTTGTGGGTTCAAATCCTACATGGGACAACACTTTGTGTGATCCACAAATTGTTGTTCTGAGTCTGGGTGTTCTTTGTGTCCGTTTCTTGTATGTTTGTAAAGTCCCCCGCGACACAGGATTTATTCCTAATGCGGGCGTTGTCCTTTCTAAAAAGAAAAGAAAGAAAGAAAAGAAAGAAAGAAACACGATGTGCCACTGACTCAAGCGTTAACACATCACTTGACCAGGTCGATGACGACTTAAATGAAGTTACTTCCTATCCAAACCTGCGTATAGAAGCTTCATTTAAAAAGGAAAATAGTTCTTTTTTGATTTTTAAATTGTAATCACCAAACAGAAAACTAAACATAGTAACGTAAATCCCAAGAAATCTTTATCGCTTAGACACAAACAATTAATAATATTATTCATACAAAACGAAGTCTATGCTTCGTCCAAAGGATTTAATGAATGTAAATCCTAAACGCCACATACAATGTTACTAAATACAATCTTATACTTTCAAAATAGGGTAGTGTTTCACTTGCATATTCGTGTTCTTGTGTTACTACTAAATATTTTTGTACGAATTATTTCGAATATGCCTGCAGAATGCAGTTCGTTGCGTGCTCTGGTGGTAACAATGTAGTTAGTACTCTAATTTAAAACGCAATGTTAACTGCGTGCGAAGGGTGCGTGTATGTTCGTTTTCAGAGGTGTACAGAAGTGCCAGCCACTATGAGCAATCGCGCTCAAAGTTCTGGTAAGCTTAACATGCATTTCTAGCTCTATTCTCTGCTTTGTGTTTATAATGTTGAAAGCGTATTTCGTGTCAAAATTTGAGTTCAACCGGTGTAGAACTATTTCGAGTTTTCGAAGGGATATATGTAGATTCATGAACTGTTTATTGAATTGATTTTTGAGATGATTTTAGTATTAACTTTTTAGTGTCCTAATATATTTGTCTTTAAATTTGCATCTACATAATCTGTTAATAACATTTTAACTTCCATCACAACGAGCTTTGCAGATAACGAGTTTTTTTATCAACAAAAAAGACTAACCCTGATGTCGTTAATTCTTCACAACTTTCAAAGAAATAAATGAGAGATTTCACAGTATGTAGTATATAAGATCTGTTTTTTCTTAATTGGCGTCAATACTTTAATTCATTTCTTTCTTTAATACACTCCGATATTCTTGACGATACCAAAACTCCTTGATCAAAAATCCAAAACTTAAGACCGTAACAACTAAACCGAAAATATGCTATCTTAGTCTATCTCTATCCCAAAAAAAAAACTTTACCGTCAGTTCTTTTTTCAAAACGCGCGCCAACAAATCACTTTCGAGGCCCATCCTCGCTGAATGACAGACAAGCCTCTAACCGCCATATTGTCGTCCCTTCAATAAGCCTACCTATAAATCTAAGTACGTTTTATGAAGGCAGTATTTCTTATTGACCTACATACCGACTATTATGGATAGTGATTGATTTAGTGCTGACGTTGATGATTCTGAACTTCCAACTGATCGGACGTTGAATGGACTTAGGTATTTTTCCGGGTCGTGTATTGTTATTGTTGGTATAATATATTGCCCGATGGTTGAATGATGTATGCTTGTATATGTATGTACGCATGACTTCTTTGTGAGGACTTTAACATATATAATTATAATGTAATCAAATTTGACAGCAATGACATGACATGACAGTATGTTTATTGACATAAAATACTTTTTTACATATTAGTATTATATATTCTTGACATATTTTTAAAAAATCGCCTTTAGACTAGAATGAAAATTGTGGAATTACTACCTAATTTTTTCTACCATTTCAAATTTTGGTAATTTGTCTTTAAATTCAAATAGTACTGAAGTGCGTGCATTATTTTTTTTATTTCTTAAAATCGGCTCGTAAATAAATAAGTACTACAAGAAAAATTAAGTAAAACATTGAAAACTTTGACAACAGAGAAAAGAAAAAAAAAGGAATCGATACCCACCTGTATTGAAGTCAGTTTAATATCATTTTCTATTCGTTGCCAGTGATAACTAAATAGAAATATAGCTAAAGCGTTGTTATATAATAATTAGTTCACACAAACTAATCCGTGGACAACACAAATTAATTAAGCATACAATTTTATGCAACTACATACCAAAACACAAATAAATATCTCTACTAAAGATGCGTTCCATTTACAAATTATTTTCAAATATAATTCCTATTCTACAATTTTAAATTAAGAACGTAAAAGGGTCGCATTCCACTTATAGACAATAGATAGCTAAGATATTGTGAGGTATATCGTACAATAAGAGATGGCCGACGTGCCTGACGCTCTCAGCAAGCTCCGCCGTTGAAATATTTCCTATTTGAGGTTAAGACTTGAGGAAATATGCGTTTTATTTGAATAATTTGTGCACTCGTATGCATATGTTCTGACGCTTTGTACCTTTTACTGTTTATGCGAAAGTTATAGTGTGATCTAGATATATTATTTTGATTAAGAAATATCTGGTTTTATGGTTTAATGTGACATATACCCTTCTTATAGCCAAACTAATAATAGGAGTGGTTTTAACATTGGTACATGTTTTTCAAGTTTATTAATCTAATTGAAAATGAGTTTAATTACTATAAAGGTTAATCGGATACATATTGTGAATAAAAGGATGTGATTAAGGAAATGTTATTTTGTAAACAATTTAAAAAAAGTTAAATAACGTCGTCAACCAAAGATTTGGTTGACACGTGATCGAAAATCGTATTGATTACGTCACTTTCCAATTAAAAATTAGCGTATCATAATCGTACTATTCGTTTTACAGCTACAATGCCAGAGACAGACATACAGACAAGTCAAACTTACTCTCTTTTTTGCTCGGGAGTTAAAAAGAAAAAAACTATAGTTTTACATTATCTACATTTGAAATACCAATCCATAGACAATAATTATCAAACTCTATAATGTTGAATGTCACTCAATCTCTTCATTATGACGTATAATGACACTAAATTATATTTTTATGGAAATGTGACGAGTTAATACAGTTAAAATGCACACCATTGTTACACTAAAGCATACACCACAAAGTGTCAATGAGTAGGGTAGAATAACATTTATCGGTCAAGTGAAAAATATTGTTTTTATTTTTACACGAGAGTAAAAAAAGAATATAAAAAACAAATATAATATATTTTCTTTGACTGTTTTTTTTTAATAATAACTAAAGATCCTAACCGCTAAGTCAAAGGTGACGGTTCCTACTCAGGTCCAGTAAATGTATGATGAACACGATCATTTGATCTGTGTCTGAATGTAATTAATCTATAATATATATATATTCAGAATTATATAAGTATAGTATTTGACCAGTGCATCCTACCCATAATGACATACGGAACCGACACGTAAACACTCACCATTGGACTGCTCCACAAGTTTAAAGTAGTTCAGTAGAGCGTGTGATGATGGGTGTTCTCTGGCTGGTAAAATTCGTAACAAGGTTATTTGGCAGAGAACGGGAGGGAGTAACTGACATCACATGGAGAATCAGTAGGCTGAAGTGGGCCAGTCATGTCTCTAGACGATTCAATGGTCGCTGGAGCCAAAGTGTGCTAGAGTGGAGACCATGATTGGGCAAACGTAGTGTAGGGCGCCCTGTGGCGCGATGGACCGACGACTTGAAGAAGGTGGCTGGAAGCAGATGGATGAGAATTGGCCAAGACCGGGATGGTTGGCGCTCTTTGAGGGAGACCTTCGTTCAGTAGTGGGCGGCGATAGGTTGATTTTGAAGTACAATTAATATATGACCAATTGATGGCAATAGACTTCTCAATTATTACGAAAGTGATACAAAAATTACAGAGAACAAAATGTGGGTATATTAATACACTTCTGTCTACGATTTCAGGGATGGAGACGTAAATGTATATTATATTCGTAGATTACTAGCTTACCACCGCAACTTCGTCTGTGTCTTAGTTTTGTTACCACGCAACTTTTTTTCTAAAATAAAAGTAGCCTAAGTTTTGTTAACATCAGCTATCTGTCAAAGTCCTATCAAAACCGGTACAGCAATTTTAGGGATTAACCGGAATAAACAGATAGACAGACAGACAAAAAATTTAGAAACTGTTAATCTGAAATTACAAAACAGACACTTCCATTTTATTTCAACTGCCTCGGTGGTGCAGCAATAATGAATGCGACTGCTGTGCTTGAGGTCTCAGGTTCGACGCCCGAGTCGAACTAAATGTTTATATAATCTGTAAATATTTGTTTCGAAGTGTGGATGTTTTCTATGTAAAATATGTATGTGAAAAGAAATGTGTTTACATAAATCAGTGGGTTTAGCTATTATAGTACAAGTTCTGCTTAGTTTGAAACTAGATGACGTTGTGACAGATGTCTGAAATATTTATTATTATTTTTATTATTTATTTTTTTAGATTGAAGTGGAAACTTAATTATGTCGTGCTGATATATGAAGATTGCTGATGTTGCACATGCACCAGTACACCAAATTCCTGATACATCAATAACGTCGCGAGTAATATTTATTGCAACATTCTGTAAGAGCGATTATTCTATATTCCTACTTAGAAGTAGAACCATAGCACATTAGGTTTAGTTTTGTATTATAATTTTAATTAATTAAATAGATTTAAAATCATTCGGTTTTTTTTCGAGCCTTCGATTGCAGCTAACGTAATTAGTTCTATAGCCAGGTTTGGTAGAGAAAAATCCTAAGGGATCGCGTCCGCTATGCTTAAATTGCGACAGCGGCCTGTATACGCTACATTGTATTTACCTGATTGTATGTATTTGTGTTCGTTAACTTGCTGTCATATCTTGTACCGCACTTACGAAATCATAATATATATATTTAACTAATAAAGAAATCATATATACCTATATATTTATACTTGTTGGTCGGAGTGCCGATAGTTGTGAAAAACAGATTGATATTAATAATTTAAAAAAAAAATCCCTGAAATTTTACATTTTATTTATAGTTCAGATCACAAAAATTTCAAAATACAATTTTAAGTTTTCGCTTCTATTGGCCGTCCTTATGACTGCCTCTGTTTTTTTATCTATAGTAATATTATAAAGAGGAAAGGTTTGATTTTTTGTTTGTTTGTTTGAAATGAATAGGCTCCGAAATTACTGGACCGATTTAAAAAATTCTTTCACCGTTGGCAAGCTACACTATTCCCAAGTGACATAGGTTATGTTTTATTTTCAAAAAAATTAGGGATGCTTACTAAAACTTGAATAATCTAACCCAAGGTGTAAAAAAATTAACAAAAAACTTCCTTGAATCGCGTGCGCTGCGAAAACTATTAATGATAGAACAAAATGATGTATTACAATTTTTCAGGACACATCACTATCTATAAAAAATGTCGCGACAGCATGTCTCTATCTTTTATAGTTACGTCACAATAAGCGTCCCTTTATTAAAAAAAAATATATATACCACCGCTAGAAAAGGCTCTTTATTCGTACCTAGGTATTGATCCTTATCAAAATAAATAAATTATTATTTAAGACTAGTTCAATATCTTCATACCACCTTTTAAATGATTCGATTCGGATATTCCATTCAAAAGATATCACCAGTTTAAATAATAGAAAAAACTCCGCTCGGCTAGCTATGCGTTAAAGAGGTACTGGAGGGGAGTCGAAAATTAACTTGCCGCGCAGCTCATCCGAATATATTCACAAAAACAAATTAATTTCTTAGTTTTTGGTTTTCAATGAATGTTATTTTTTTAGAAACTCACTGTAAAACATTGTATATTTTCTTTTATTATAATATTATGCCCGTGCGAAGCCGGGATGGGCTGCTAATTATATAGAAAACTATAAAATCTTGAGTTGTGACCACGCACTAGAAAACGCAGCGTTGGTAGGCCACCCACAAGGTGGTGTCACGACCTGGCGAGACGGTAGCCGTTGGATGCGAGTGGTACGAAACCGGCTGTTATGGGGAGCCGTGAGGGAGGTTTACGTCCAGTATTGGACTTCTCTTAGCTGAGATGATGATTATGATGCTATTGGGATCATTTTAATTTTCAATTTAAATGGCCTGCAACAAGTGCATCCACCTTAAATACATATCCCAGTGTTACGACACCGGATGTGTTGTTGGAAACAAAGTGACAAGGCGACAATAGTATTATAATATGATAATTTTGTGCATTTTTACCTTCCGACATCCTAAATGTAGGGTGCAAGTTATAAGAAAAATTACTTATAAAATTTATACTAATGTAATAAAACTGAACATTTTCAATTTCGTGAAGCATCACTTGTATTTAAATGATATCTGTATATTATATATCAGTTACAGTTTAGCAAAATGATTTTCAAATTTTCGCATTCTACAATGTATAATTATATGTATTTTTTTATATTAAAAGCCTGCTAAAGTGACTCTACTCTGCCTGATGGAAAGTATGAATAGAATCCAAGAGTTTTGGTCACCATACTCATTGCAAATGCAGATAATGCAATATGGTGACCTAAACTATGGCGGCCTTGTGAGATGCTTTTTCACACCCCGCTTGTGGGCGTTAAAGGCATGACATTGTGACAGTGTAAGGCTTACACAGTTACCACGATATCTGTCACCTCTGCATCAATGGGTCTCTCACGCTCACCAACGAAACACAACAATACGGATGCTGGCGCTTTAGGTTGGTCTTCTATGGGAGGGTAGTACTGCCCCGGTCGAGCCGGCCCGCTCGTACTGAAATCAGCGTGGTTCTACTACCTAGAGAATATAATATTTCATAAACAATACGTGTATGTAATTCTGTATGCATATAACAACGTATGTAATACGTATTACGTTAAGCAACTCTTTATTTCTCTGTTTAACTATGTATGTTCACCATTTACGATATTAAGTAATCCTAGTTGACGCTACCTGTTTTGAATTAGCGCAAGCCTTATACACGTGGATATATTTCTATGCTATGAATAACAATACAATCAAAGCCATATTAAGATATTAAAACTCATTATATCTTTGAATACTACAATACCTTATTTGTTATTCAAAAAAAGAAAAAAATGTTCATTCTTGAATAGGCTAGATGACACCTTAGTCAAATTAGTTACTTTTTATCATCTGTCAAAACGACCATTTTGTATGAAACATGTACTAAATACAAAACTGTGACGTCACTGTTTTAGACTACTCAATTGAACAATATATTTCACTGTATATTTGATTGAAATTCAATAATAATAATAACAAAAAGTTACGTTAATTGTATTTTCTGAGATGTTTCGCGATATTAGTTTTAATAAAGTGGACATTGGTATTTATTTACGATACAGTCATCTACCCAATTGTAATATTGTCAAGAATTTTAGGCACAGATAACAAAACACTAATCCAATTTAGATTTTTTTTTATACCACGACGGTGGCAAACAATCATACGGCCCGCCTGATGGTAAGCGGTTACCGCAGCCTATGGACGCCTGCGGCACCAGGGGCATCACGTGCGCGTTGCCGACCCTTTAGAAACCTATTTACCCCCTTCTTGAAGAGCCCCATACTGTAGTTCCCAGGGAACGTTGTATACAGTCAAATAGTATCTTAAATATGTATAGCAATTGAATTATCCTGAATGCTACTATCGTATAAAAATGTTACCTTTGCCTTAATAATGGGCGAATAACTGCTACGTATAAAAGTTTAACCCTAAATATGATTGATGTGAATAGTAAAAATGATTATCGTTAGAGGCTACAAAATAAATCAATTTAATTCTTTATTGGTTGACATTCCTAATTCCTACTATAAAAGATTCTCTTCATAGCAGCCACGTTTGATAAAATCCGAATTATTAAAAAAAAATCACGAAAAAAGAATTCACCATCTCAATTCCCTATTGAATACACGTCGGCTTTTGTGCTTCGAAATTTAAATTTAATTGGAAATCGAATGGACAATAAATATCGGAAAATAATCGAGGAAAGTATTCCGTGAATGAGTTGAACAGAGGAACGAATGAACGAACAACACTTTGTAAATTATGACTCGTTGTATTTGTTCGCAGTGAAGCGTTCAAGCTTTTCAAGTTTGTTCTTTTTGGTTTATATGTTTTTATGATTTAAATTTAGAACTGTCTCTTCTTTGTCGACTTATTAATACGTAAAAAAACTTTTTATTCTAAAAATGATGAAAATACGGGCCTATTACACTACATTACACCTTGGTACAAAAGTCATAACATTTTACAAGTTAACAGAGACAGGTCTGTCCTAAAATACATTTAAAAAAAGTTTTTCTATATTCGAATATGGTACTTACTTAAGTATGCGCTCACAAATGATTAATTTAAAAAAAAATAAACTAAATTCTAAATATAAACTTTCCTTTTAACATATTTTTAAAATGTAACTCTCAATATGAGACATCTATTAATCTCTTGAATCCATTTGTTTATGTTTTCATCCTAATGATAGCTCTGTCTCTTTCCCTCGTAAACCACAACTTAAGTCTTTGACAGACAGTTTCCGGCCTTTTTGGTAAATTCTATAGACCGAATAATTTTGTTTGTATGAATGAACACTAATAAGAATAATTAAGTTGATTGAGATTTCTTAGAGGTTTATGAAATAGTCAAAAGGTCGATGGCTGTGTGGCGTATTGAAATATAGGGGCATAGAGTAAATAAGTATGTGTATAGTTCTTTGTTTCGAGTGCTGTTAATACTATAAGATATTAGCAAATTATTACCCATTATATGTTATCTACGGAGCCGGTCTCATTGATATAACAATCAGTAGCGTGAATGATAAAAAGATTCAAATTTGAGTATTAGAATACGTTTGTTTATTCTTCAACAACTTTTAACAGACATAAGCCGCTCCCTCCAAAAAGGTTTTCAGCAAGAAGTAAAAAATTAATTATTTTTAGTCGATTTTTCATCGCGAATTTTACGGTAACTACATCGATGTAAATGATTGCCATGTTGGCCTTGTGGTCAGTGATTTAATAAGTAAATAGTGACAATTGAAAATAATAACCTAATGATAAAAGAGGTTGGCAACAAAAAAGTACAGCCATAAAACGCAGACACCCAAATACCTTTATTATTCGTTGGTTAAGTGTGACGCTGGTATTGTGTTTTATTTTATATCTGAACTTTTGAACAGACCTCTGCAACAAACGGCTGGAGTTCTTCAATATATTTATGTTAAAACGTTTTAGAAGGGACTCGTAATATATCGTGTTATATTTCTTAAAATTGTACTTATCTATTACTAATTTCTATTTGTGTTCGTACTTTTTCTTTCTTTTTTTTATTTTTATTTTAATACGGGGTGTATTTGTGAGGTACCATGTGGGAATCAAAATCACAACACTTAGTAGCAAGCGGCGAGCGGGCGATGGCGGGTTTCAGAATTTTAAAAAGAAACAAATTGCCCATAGACCACTACTTTACATTGACGGTTAGAATTTAGGTGTAACAAGCTAATAAATATCGTTTTTATTTAAGTAATTGAGACTGTAATAGACTTATCTAATAGGTAATAGAACCACGCTGATTTCTGCACGACCGGGCCGGCTCGACTGGGGCAGTACTACCCTCCCACAGAAGATCAACCTAAAGCGACAGCATCCGTGTTGTCGTGTTTCGTTGGTGAGTGCGAGATCGGAGGCCAATTGATGCAGAGGTGATAGTTGTCGTGGTAAGTTTTACCTTTTATGTCTCCAAGCGAGGCGTGAAATAGCATCTTTCTAGGGCGCCATGGTGTGGGTCATCATACATGCATTCGCAATGAGTATAGTGACCACAACTCTTGAATTCTATTCATGCTTTCCATCAGGTAGAGTAGAGTCACTTTGGCAGACTCTTAAAATAAAAAAAATAAAAAATTTAATATGGAGCTATAAAGTTTCAAGATTTAATAATATATAATTACGTAAGAACATTAATTATCGTTATTAATGTAAGTTTATGTATCCTTAAAATAGAATATTTCCTATCAAAATTAAATTATTTCTAACCATTTACTGCGTTTTATTAACAAATAACGATAATTTTTGTTTTATTTCATTTGTATCTATCTCTCAAGATGGCTTCCGCAGACGCATTGTTGCCAATAATAAAAACTGTACGAAATAAATAAATAAAAATAATAATACATCTTTTTATTGTACATCAGATTAAATTCAGAGGTAACTTAAAACTAAGGAAGTACAAGTGGCGGCCTTATCGCCCGTTGGCAATCTCTTACAGGTAACCGTGAGATGGAAAGCATGAGACGGAAAGTATAGGGTAGTGCCTGATGTATTAGAGGTGCATAGGAAAAGAAAATTAAAGTAGTATATATAAATTATATCAAGTAATAGTATATTATATAATATAAATACAGAAAGAATAGTTCTAACAAAATGGACACGAAAGGGTTCCCAATTGTCCCTTTCGTTTCTGCGACAACAATGTTATGAGAGACAGAAATATTAGAATAATAATAATAACAATACCCTCACACATTTCACTGAATCATCTGATCCTAAGCAAGACAGCACCTGTACTATGATAGCCAGACTGCTGATAACCATACTTATATATTTATAAATACATACGAATACACATTATAGATAAATTACACTCAGACACAAAACAAATGATGTTGTTCACCACACAAAGATTTGTCCTGGGTGGGAATCGAACACACAACCTTAGGTTTAGCAGTCAGAAAAGCCCTCTAGACTAACGGGCCCGCCAACTAACCCGTCAATCAAGAGTAGACTATTTGTATTCGAACAATTCGTGCTTCCTTAAATACGGGCGGATTATCTAATATATAAAATTCTCGTGTCACAGTTTTCGTTGCCATACTCCTCCGAAACGGCTTGACCGATTTTGATGAAATTTTTTGTGCTTATCCGGTATCTATGAGAATCGACCAATATCTATTTTTCATCCCCCTAAATGTTAGGGGTAGTACCCTAAATTTTTTGTTTTATTTTTTAGACAAATTTTTTAATTTCTATTTTTTTATGATACAACATACAAAAATACATACAATCCTCAATTTTCACCCTTCTACGATCAATCCTTATTTTTTAATAGCCATTTTAGTAATTTAATCATTTTTAATCCCGCTCAAATTACTTAGAAATAATTTATATGGCAAAGCAACGTTTGCCGGGTCAGCTAGTAGTTCATATAAAGGTATTGACTTCTTGTTTGATAGATCTTGATCACAACAGAAACAAACACAATCACACTCCAATTAAGTACTAATGCGTTTCAATTAATCTTTTCAATAGAAATCTTCACGCTTCGCCTGTTGCGGTAAAAACAGAGTGCTTCCTTTTCACAGATGGTTAACGTCACAAAATAGCCTCTTTCAACTGTTAAATACAATTTTTTGTTGCTATTCTCATAATTTTATTTTATTTTTTATTCATGATGTAACTAGAAATATATATAATAATATATATAATAAATAAATATTTTGGACATTTGACACAACATCATCTAGTTTCAAACTAAGCAGAGCTTCTGCTATGATAACTAGACTGACTGATAGAATACTTACATACTTTTTTTTTTGTAAATACATACATATAATACATAGAAAACACCCAAACTTCGAAACAAATACTTGCAGATCATAAAAATATTTAGTCCGACCCGGGAATCGAACCCGAGACCTCAAGCACAGCAGTCGCATTGACTGCCATTGTGCCACCGAGGCAGTTATATGATATAGATTTGAGTTTTTTTAAGATGTCTGGAGCGACGACTTAAAGAACGAGGCTGGCAGCGGATGGATGCGTATTGCCCAAGACCGGGATGGTTAGCGTTCCTTGGAAGAGACCTTCGTTCAGCAGTGGACGGCGATAGGTTGAATAGAAAGACAGCTGTGGTATGTTTGGATCTTAAGGCTCTGGAAATTGGGAAACTATTCTTCAGTAGAATACATAAATGATGGTCGGTAAAGCAGCTGGAATATGGAGCTTAACTATTTCTTTTTTTTAAATATCCATACTGCTTACTAATATTATAAATGCGAAAGTTTGTTTGTTTGTTTGTCTTTCATTGACGTTGCAACGGAGTGATTTTATGGTGTTATTTTTGTCTTCAGAGATAGTTGGATAGCTAGAGAGTGGTATTGACTACTTTTTACCGCGGTAAAACATCTCATTTCTATGGAAATATTCAATATGAAGAACATTTGAAACACTTAAAATCAGCAAATTCCAATAGATTTCATACGGTATAAAATTTTTGTCATTAGACTTTATAAAAAACTTACGGTTTCTAATAGATAGCGCTATATTTAATAAGGTACCTAGACTTTATCGATAGATATTTTAGTTTTTTTTTACTTTAAATACGAAAGTTTGTTAGTATGTGCAAATGTTTGTCATTCAAAACTACTGTACGGACTTATTACAAATGAAATTTTACAGTCAGAATAAGGCATAGGCTACTATTAACTGCGATAACCGACATACGTGCTGACGGAGCCGTGGGCAAATGATGATAATATCAAATAATTTATCTTTTTTTTTATATTAAGAGCCTGCCAAAGTGACTGTACTCTGTCTGATGGAAAGCATGAATAGACCCAAGAGTTGTGGTCACCATACTCATTGCAAATGCTGACAACGCAGTATGGTGACCCATACTATAGCGGCCTTGTAAGATGCTTTTTCACACCCCGCTTGGGGACGTAAAGGCATGACAGTCATTGTGACAGTGTAAGGCTTACATTGTTACCGCCATAACTGTCACCCCTGCATCGGTTAGCCTCCGATCTCTACTTTCATGCGTCATATTTGTACAGCCTCTTAAATTATTAATTTAAACTTAAAACTCTAAACATAAACACTCTTTAACTATATAATGCAGTGTACAAAACAGTTCAAAGTTATAGCAATTGCCAGGTTGCAGTTAGATCACGTTCCAACCGCCAGTAGTATTTGAAAATGCTTCTCGTAATGACACTATTTCGTGTAAATGGCGCTGAGTTTGTGTTGGAATTGAATTTAATCAAGTTACAACACCACGTATGTCACTTCAATGGCAATATTTCCACAGATTATATCAATTTTGTCCCCGTCAATATTACACCAGTGCTAAGGAACTCTTTTGCTACTTAGTACCAAGTGAATGAGTTTTCGGACACCCAACTCGCTCTTCACCTTCAGTTTAGAGTGCTTTTCTCTTGCGTAGTTGACTCCCTTAGTCACCTCTTACGACACCGATAACTTGAACGGTGGCTTTATCACTTTCTATTCTTAATCCATAACCACACAAACAAAATCATGTCGAACCCAAGATGCCTAACGAAACTCAAAACATTCTTTCATATTAGATAGTAGAGCCACGCAGATTTCAGCACGAGCGGGCCGGTTCGACCGGGGCAGTAGTACCCTTCCTCAGCAGACCAACCTAAAGCGCCAGCATCCGTGTTGTCGTGTTTCGTTGGTGAGTGTGAGACCGGAGGCCCATTGATGCAGGGGTGACAGTTATCGTGGTAACTGTGCAAGCCTTACACTGTCACGATGACTGTCACACCTTTTACGTCCCCAAGCGGGGTGGAAAAAGCATCTCACAAGGCCGCCAAAGTGTAGGTCACCATACTGCATTGTCTGCATTTGCAATGAGCATGGTGACCACAACTCTTGGATTCTATTCATGCTTTCCATCAGGCAGAGTAGAGTCACTTTGGCAGGCTCTTAATACAAAAAAAAAGAGATAGATCAACTCTCAAAAGTAACATCACGTCACGATGTTTACGCAGCAGTGGGCAACAGATAAACGTAGGTGAAACCTTAAGTCTCAGCTAATACTTGCGTAACACTTACACGATTCAGTTTGTAATAAGGTAAATGTCAAACTGTACTAATAGCATGCAATGAGAAAGTAAGTTGACTATGGAGTCCTTAAATGGTTAAAGTCAACAGTGTACTCAAATGTTTAGTACTCTATGGTAAAGGAAACAAATGTATGTCTATTTGTTGTCTATAATAATCAGATTTGTAAATGTCATTGGTGAAGACAGTATTTTTTTTTGTGGCGACTTCCACGTACAGCACAAATAAAAATACTACAGCGCCATCGAGCTAAGACACATCGAACTATAAAGTAAAGAACTACGGAGCAACTACTAATCCTGAATTGCGATATAGAAATTTTCACGGCCACTAGCATATACACCATATCAGCCGTTGGGTCGCACCTTGCCAGGTGTGATCACCTCGTTGGGTTGGAGGATCCTCCCTTTGTGTTGGAGAGACATTACACCTGTACCCCCCACAATTGGAAGCGTGTTTTGTAGAAATGTTTCAATCCACATACTAGTTGAATTAATGTAGACTTAAAATAAATGAAAATAATAGAAAAGTCGACCATGTTTTATTAGACTTGAGGCTGACCCCAGACACTAGTTTGGAAAAAGAGATTCGGAGAAACAAAAAGAATTTCAGACGACACACAACAGCATCTAGCCCCAAGCTAAATAAACCTCGTACTGTGAGTAGTAAACAACTGATATAAATATATACATACTTCTTTTTTTGTAAATACTATACAAAAAAAAACGAACCTAAGACCTCAAGTTTCACATCGAGTCACATACACAACTGCACCACCGAGGCAGTCGAGAATAATGCAGATATTCAAAAGCAATATGACAAATCAGTAAGTATATTGAAATGTTTAAACTAGTTTGAAAACATGATTTAGGAAACACAGGTTCAAGTTAAACGAAGGTACTTCCTCATCATTATTCAGAACGGGATTAAACGAGACCCTTCTGTTCTAATTTTGACTTTACGTCCCGATGACACACATAACTAACTTCACAGTACGAAACAAACAAACAAAGTACAGTCGACAAACACATAATGTTTAAATGTCTGTTTGTGTTGCCCTCATTACATACGGAAATGTATTTATGTTGTTGATGTACAGGAATACGAGTTTCTCTATCATTTGTGTGCATATCTGATGGCGTTCCACGTCGGCTTCGCTTCAGGAAACTTTAAGATTTATATTGTGTTGTTAAAAAAATCTTTTTGGCTAGCAGTTGACTCAGTGTGTACTGTTTACATACTAACGATATATTTACGGCTGAATTTCTTAATTTAGTTCCCAGAGAACACATTAACTCCTTAAATAGTAATTAACATCGCCATTTTCTTTTTACTTTACTGAAGCAAACATGTAAACGAATGTTTTTGTCATAAAAACTTAAAAAAAATACCAACATTATATTCCAATACATTATGTATTCTTAAGCGCAAACTGCTGCCGGTAAACTATTTTACAGTTTAGCAAAATTTAAGTAAGTAAAATATGTATTGAAACAAAAAAAAAATTGTTTATTAAACATGGGCCATCCATCTCTCCAGACGAACTGATGGTCGCTTGAGCCGAAGTGTACTAGAGTGGATACCACGATTGGGTAAACGTAGTGTAAGGCGTCCTGCGGTGCGATGGACCGATGACTTGAGGAAGGTGGCTGGCAGCGGATGGATGCGAATTGCCCAAGACCGGGATGGTTGGTGTTCCTTGCGGGAGATCTTCGTTCAGCAGTGGACGGCGGTAGGTTGATTAGCTGATGTTAAACTCACATTGTAGAGTATCATATATTTATCATGCATATCAACTTACTCTTAATATATAAATCTTAATTTTTTAAATGTGTCATCATTATTACTAGCAACAATCTTTTATGTGGCTATTCTTTATCTACCTTCGTATTACCACCCCTATTCATCTCGTGGGTGTCGTGACCAAGGAAGCAAATTATGCAAACTCCAACAGCCTGAATAGAATAAAAACTTGATACTAACCTCATTTCAACCTGTCTAACCAGCGTGGTATCGTAGGCTGAAACCTCCTTTTTAAGGAGAGACCTATATCCAACCTTGATGATGATTTTACCTCTAAGGTTGTAGCGTGAGACATTAAAAGTACAGTACAGCTTATAAGACCATAAGATGACACAGTAACTTACCATCACAGGTGATCGAATTTTAGGAAAATTACTGGTGCAGACAACCTATAAAAAGATTGAGAACAAAACAAAAATTCACATTTTGTTTCATGATTTAGAAACGCAATAGTCAACGATATCTTTAAGTAAAAAAACACAAACTTTAAGATACAAACATTAACAAATCGTTTAATTAGAACAGTCTCACAGTAACTTTAAGATCCTTAGTACTCCGAGAATTCGACACAAAGCGCTATCTCCAAATACTGAACACAACTTCTAACTACCTAAGTAGTTAGCCCAACTTACCAATACTAGCTGCAGATAGAACGCGTTATCGGTCTTAATAAGACTCACTTAGTTGGTGTATTTTGGAATTATCAGTAACAAGAAAGTAGGTAGTAGAGCCACGCTGATTTCAACACGAACGGGCCGGCTCGACCGGGGCACACCTACCCTCCCACAGAAGACCAACCTAAAGCGCCAGCATCCGTGTTGTCGTGTTTCGTTGGTGAGTGCGAGACCGGAGGCCTATTGATGCAGGGGTGACAGTTACCACGCAGTGTAAGCACTGCCACGATGACTGTCATGCCTTTTACGTCCCCAAGCGGGGTGTGAAAAAACATCTCACAAGGCCGCAATAGTGTGAGTCACCATACTGTATTGTCTGCATTTGCAATGAATATGGTGACCACAACTCTTGGATTCTATTCTTGCTTTCCATCACGCAGAGTAAAGTCACTTTAGTAGGCTCTTAATATAGAAAAACAAGAAATATAGCTTATAAAGACTTAGATATAATCTTAGACACGAGACTAAAGCTAAATGGACTTACCTGTGAGCCTAGTGCTTAGTGACCCTGACTGCTACGCCATAGATTGTGGGTTCAATTCCCAGGGAAGACCAATGTTTGTGTGATGAACACGTTTATTTATTCTGTGTCTGGGTGTTAATTAACTGTGATATGTATGTATTTAGAAACATGTATGTTTGTTTATCAGCAGCCTGGTTACCATAGTAAGGGGTCTGGCTACGTTGGACCTAAAGGGCCGTGTGTGAATTGTGTGAGATTATTATTATTATTTAATATATAAAAATAATATATATTACGTGAAAGAGTTATGCCACGGTCTCTTATAAATCTGGTGTTAAACGAGCTTCAGTTACTTTTCAATAAGTGAGTAATGACACCAGAACCCGAACATCTTTTCTCTTAGTACTGGAGCGGAGAATGAAAAGGGTGACAATACATTTTTGATGGTTTATTTTAATTTTCCATGGGCGGTGGTAGTTGTAGAGGAACGAGTGTCATGTCCCTCCAACACAAAGAAAGTATTCTCTCTCAGGACTTTCGGGTCGCGGTCACTACAGTTGCTTTTGGGCTGTTGTACAAGTTATATGTTCTAATCAGCGCGAGAATTCTCTATATCGCGATACAGGATTTCTTATTTCCGTGTTTGTGATATATGGCGGTGTTGTATGTTTTGTAGCCATATGTAGAAAACGCTACAGTAGTCATTTACCATCACAGGTGGCCCGTCGGACGAATTTTAAGAAATTACTGGTGAATAACAACATATAGAGAGGTTGACAACAAAAAAAAATATGTTTTTCACGTTTTGAAAGGGTCGTGAGTGTGAAACTCTTGTAGCCCCTCGCTGGTGAAGAACACTTGCCGAAGGCGGGCTGTATCGATCCACCGACAAAGCTCAGACATTTACGAATGCCTGATCACGAGATATAGTCCGCCTATGTACATTAAGTGCATGATGTATAATAAATAAATATATTGAAAAAGAAAAATTGAGTAGTCTGATATTTTCCGTTAACTATAACAAACATATAAACGCACCGAGCTAGTTTAACACAAAATTAGTTCGTATTTCGAAAATTTAAAATCCGAATCAAATCGAACGGCCACAAAATGGCGTCATAAAGCTGACATCGTAAAGCGTTAAAAAACGCAAAGAAAACTATTTCATTATGTACGACTCTATAAATCAATAGTTTCGGAAACTTGCAACAAAGTTGAAAACTATTTTTAAAATGTTGTAAAAGGGAAATAAATAACTCTATTTGTAATATACTATGTACAGGCTGTTTTATAACTGATTATAAAATATGTGTATGATTTTTATACAAAGTGAAACTGACTAGAATTTGCATCATCATCATCTCAACCGAAAGACGTCCACTGCTGGACCTAGGGCTCCCCCAAGGCTCTCTACAACAAGTGGTCTTGTGCTGCCCACATCCAACGGTTTTATCAGGTCTTCGGACCACGTTGTTCGGGATGCACCCACGGTCCGTTTCCCGGTAGATGGTTAACAATCCAGAACTTTTGAACTCCATCGGCCATTTTATCTGCAAGCAGTGTGCGCCACCCACTGCTACTTAAGTTTCGTAATTTTTCTGATAACTTCAGTGACTTTAGTTCTTTTGCAGATCTCCTCATTCTTGAATCGATCACGCAGCAAAACTCCGACTCTTTCCCTCTTCAGTGCTCTTTGTTTGACTTTGAGCCTTCTTATAAGATCCATTGTGAGCGACCACGTCTCTATACCATAGCTCATTACTGGCAGCAAGCATTAGTGAAAATTTTGTTTTGAGACAATGGTGTTTTGGCTAGACCATACTTACATATAATAGACAGAAGAGATCAAGGCACAGAACTATAAAGCGTGTAATTTATTCAATTCTGCTCCTTGATAAAAGTTGAACCCATGATCTCTGGATCAGAAGTCAGGATCACCAGACCAACAGCAATGACCTGTTGGTCTGGTGATCCTCCTCTGGCTGACATCTTAATTGTGAAAAGCCAACATTAAAAAGCATTCACCACTTATCAAGTTGTCCTGAATTAGTAACACAGAAAAGATTTACTGGGTTTTCGGTTTAAGTGGGATTAAATATAGTCAATAGAGTTTAGTAGGTAGTAGAACCACGCTGATTTCAGCACGAGCGGGGCCGCTCCACCGGGGCAGTACTACCCTCCCACAGAAGACCTACCTAAAGCGCCAGCATCCGTGTTGTTGTGTTTCGTTGGTGAGCGTGAGACCGGAGGCCCTTTGATGCAGGGGGTGACAGTTATCGTGGTAACTGTGTAAGCGTTACACTGTCACGATGACTGTCATGCCTTTTACGTCCCCAAGCTGGGTGTGTGAAAGAGCATCTCACAAGGCCGCCATAGTGTGGGTCACCATACTGCGTTATCAGCATTTGCAATGAGTACGGTGACCACAACTCTTGGATTCTATTCATGGTTTCCATCAGGCAGAGTAGAGTCACTTTGGCAGGCTCTTAAGATAGAAAAAAAAATAGTCCCTGTTAGTGCCTTTGTCTACTCTTTTCTGGGCTAAAAGACGTGAGTTTATGTATGTAAGTATGACATGAAGTAAAGCTTCAAACTTTCGTGGTTTGTCGCTATTAAAGTGAGTGTGTAACAGTCGTTACTTTGGAATTGCCTGGCGTTGCAACCTGGCCACAAAGTAACGTACAATACTAAACTCAAAAGGTGGGTGTTACTTAACATTTAGACCATCTAAAATTATGCAATATCCAGCATCTGTGGCTATAAATTCATTTTAATTATCATTAAGAAATTTTATAGTATCGTAAAATTTGTATACGACGGCATAGTGTTTCGCAAAAGTATTTACGTCCGATAGTAATAAAACAGTACAGTTTAATATTGAATACATGTCTTTTGAGTTAAGGGGCCATGAATATCATTTAAGTGCTTTAGACTTAGTCACAATTTCTATTGTGCAACATTTAAAACACTTTTTAGACCCCAAAATTTTCTAGATGAAATAAAAACAGTTATTTCATTAATATTTATGTATAGGTGGTGAATAGACAGGTCAACGGATTTTAAGTGATTATATATATTATCAATCAACTCTTCCAACTGATCCCATCCTCTCCGTTCCTCTACAGGACAACTCGTGCTGGCCTTGGAAGTCACCGTTTCAGAATAGCAGACATACGCTCCCGAACTAAACGGCTCGACTCTTCCTTCTTGTGCAAATCAGTTAAAGCCTGGAATTCATTACCAGCGCACGTGTTTCCCTCCCACTACGATGCCGGGACCTTTAAGCGGGGTGTGAAAAAGCATCTCTCTAGGCCGCCATAGCGTGGGTCGCCATACTGCACTGTCTTCATTCGCAGTGACTACGGCGACGATCGCTCTTGGATTCTATTCATGCTTGCCATCAAGCAGAATAAAGACACTTTGGTAGGTTGCTATAATAATAATAAAAAAAAAACAGCCTTTTACAGTCCACTGCTGGACATAGGTCTCTCCTTAGCAAGAAGGTTTAAGTGCAGTACCGCATTCCAATAGCACTTGCAAGTTAAGAGTAACAAGTAAAGATAATAAGATCATTTCATCACCAGGCCTCATTAGCGCTACTGCCTCGGTGGTACAACGGTAGCGAATGCAACTCCTGTCTCGTCTCGGGTTCAATTCCTGGGTCGGACCAAATATTTGTATGATCTGCAAATATTTATTTCTAAGTTTAGGTGTTTTCTATGTATAATATGTATGTATTTACAAAAAAAAGGTATATAAATATTCTATCAGTCAGTCTAGGTATCATAGCACAAGATATAGGTGACGTTGTGTGTCAACTGTTCCAAACATTAGTTATTTTATTTATTTTATTCTCAAATCACTGCAGACTTCACTTCAAGAAATAGAGATACACAAAAAATCTTATATTTCATTGCAAAAAATCTGTTCTAATCGACACATGATTTCCCACATGCTCTACACAAAAACCAACAATAATTGCAAGTAAATCAACCTATTTGGTGTCAGGCCATGATAGCGTTGACTAGCTTTACCAGTTAATATAAAAGGAAATAATAATAATAGTCTACCACATTCACACTACGCCATCTATACCGAAACTAGCAAACCTCGTACTTTAGGTACTAGATGACTGATATGAATACATTACTACTTAGTTTCGTAATTATGTACATAGAAAACAATCAAACTCTGAATCAAATATTTACAGATCACACAAGCATTTGTTCCAACCTGGGACTTGAACCCGATACCTCAAGTACAGTTGCCGAATACGCTACACTTCGCCAACGAGCAAGGTAAGTCACAATTGCTTTGATGCTTCAAGTCAAGTAGTTGAAGGTTTTAGATCCTATAACGTCATTTACTTGGTGGCAAGCAATGCAAAGTTTCCTTGTACTTTACCATACATATACTATATGTATGTGTATTTAGTGTGTACAGTAAAAAAGCATGTGTGTCCTCTGCTTTGGTGTAACAAGATAGAAATCTTTCTAAAAATTTTATCCTTCACGTTATCCTATGTTTGTAGAGAAAACCACTGTAATAATAGAAAAAAAGGTATTTAATATATTGAAAGATAGTTTTATTATAACACATTATCTAGTTAAATAAATTTCGCACCAAAAAAGAATAACTTCAAAAATAAAATCGATGTGTCGTCATCTAGCGTCGATTTTGCGTGACGGTGTGCGCGCGCATCGTAAAAATTTACTCTCATCATTTTCACCTAGCGCGCCAAAAAAAGTATAACTTCAAAAATAAATAAATTGTTTGGAGTAACAAACTTCAATGAGTTTCATTCTGATGTCTAGCACGACATTTAGTAAAAATAAGAAGTTAGCTTGTTGATAGTATTAAACTAATAATTCAAAAAAAGAGGTTTTTAATTCGATCGCTCGCTTCGCTCTTTAATTTGTTATCACAAAAATACGTCATTTAGAGAACCAATGGAGTAAATTCTTTTTTCGTTACTTGTCGCCTAATTTCATTCGAATTTTAAAAAATTCTAAGATTGATTAATTAAAGAACGAAGAATACTATTCATTACATACAATTTATCATGACTATTGTTTTGATATATTGACATTGCAACCGGTGTTTTTTATTGATGAATTTTTTACCATGGTAATATTTTTTAACTTGTAATTTTTTTTAATTTTGTTTCTTTTTATCTGTTACTATATAAGTACAGAACAAATCCAGAGCATGTTCAATATTTAAGAAAAAAAAACTAATTTTAAAATTGGAACACGGAACACGATGTGTGGTCGCACACACCTTACTCGCTTAACGATCTAGCATGCTGCTAAGTTAATCCAAGATAAGCGACGACCACCATTGTTCCAACAGAATAGATAATTTACGTACAACGGATTACTGATGTTGTGTAATACGAGGAAGGTGGTATGTGAGGTCCTGCACGAGGTAAACATTGATAGGAAACATCGACTTCATTACTGTCTCATAAACTTAAATAAACTGCTATTTTTAGTCTAACTTAGTATAAATTTACACAAAATCAAAGCAAGAAATAGATTTATAGAATATCTGGCCCTGCTCTGCTATTCCACCATCAACGCTACAGGCACAATTCTCTAAGTAGAGCGTTCCTCAATTAACAAATTTGTGGATCACATTAGTGTTGTTTCTTTTGAATATCAGGTCCACAACACTCAGTGCCGTTAGGAACGCTGAGATAATCACTTAATCCACTACACTATTCGAGCAAAACATTAAATATTTGTTATATATGTTAAATAAACAGTGTTTCCTCTCAAAATAACCCGTTACTATAAGTAGGCAAATTGAAATAATTTTATCATAATACTATCGATCATCAAAACAACACATTACTCACGTAAAATTAATAAATCATTGCAATAATTGTTACCGGAAAGTTTTCACAGTCGTATTAATTAGCAGCCATTTGTGTGACGTCAACAAACACGGCGTACAGGTGCGCGGGAAAATTTATACTTATTTTTTTAAATGTCATTTATTACCTACATTTTTAAGGAGTTTTTTTTTGTTTTGTCGTTTAGTTACAGCTACAATAAATGTTATATTAGAACAATATCTCATTTGGAAATATACATAATATAAATATTATGGGGAATTTAGTGACAATATAGCTTTAGTTTTAATTTTTCTATTCTTAAACATATTTTTTATTTAAAAGGTATCTATGGTACTTTTCACCTTTTTTTTTCGCGTATAAGTCCAGCTTATAACAAAAACTATGAGTAGTAGGACTCGTAGAAGTAAAGTATTTTAAAAATATTTTTTTATTTAACTCGGGAAATAATAACTAATTTTAAATTTGCAACTCAAAATCATCTCACATTTTTCTGAAATATTAATTGGTTCTTACCGCATGTTTTCTCACCTTTTAGTTTACTTTATGATTTGTCATCTCACCACTTACTCTCTTTCTAAACATATCCTCGAGCAAAATTCTGTCCATATATACTTTAGTGATACTCTATTGTCGGACCCACAAACCTTTATTCGTAATATCCTTTGATCGTATTCTAGTTATTTTTAACTTTCATTCATTAAATCTAGCTTCAGACTTCCTCTAAATTCCTAATAATTGCCATCTCAGTCCGTACATTGTGTGCTGGTCACACCACACACCAATCACAATATTAGTTGCTAATTTTATGAGGCCACTAGAGGTACTTCGTAATAAAATAATTGATTCTTTTTTTAATTTTGTTATAAAAAAAAAATAAACAGAGATTTATACGTCTTTTTAACAGTTTTCTGTTTAATATTCAATAAAAACACGAGAATTTATTATTCATAAGCATTCTTGTCCACAATCACACTGGAATATCCAATAAATGTAAATATACTTATTACAAACAATAAATCATCATCAATTAGCCATTCGCGAGTAATCAGCTGTATCAATTACAGCCGCCATTTTGTGATGTAATCATAGACCTCGTATTGATATAATGAGATGTTGCCTAGATAACATTCCTGCCCCATATAAGTAAATAGAAACTATACGGATTTTATTATTTATAGTTTTTGAGCATATTTTCGTAGTAATTTATATGCTAGAGTTTTCTATAAAAATCATAATCAAAGTAACCTAGTTCTGAACTATAAATGATCCAAGTCTATACTATACTAAGAGCCTGCCAAAGTGACTCTACTCTGCCTGATGGAAAGCATGAATAGAATCCAAGAATTGTGGTCACCATACTCATTGCAAATGCAGACAATGCAGTATGGTGACCCACACTATGGCGGCCTTGTGAGATGCTTTTCCACACCCCGCTTAGGGACGTAAAAGGCATGACAGTCATCGTGACAGTGTAAGGCTTACACAGTTACCGCGGTAACTGTTACCCCTGGTTCAATGGGCCTCCGGTCTCACACTCACCAACGAATCACGACGACACGGATGCTGGCGCTTTAGGTTGGTCTTCTGTGGGAGGGTAGTACTGCCCCGGTAATTTTATAACTGCTACTTCATTTAATTTTGTATTGATTTACATATATTCATGTTCATTAGAAGCTTGCAAGGATGTTGAAATTGCCAAAAGCAACTAGTTACAATACCTACCTTCAAAACTACAATATCACAGCAGCAAATCTGTCACCAATCAACTACCACCGCCTACTGCTAAATGAAGGCTTCCCTCAACGAGCTTCACGCCAGTCTTAGGCAGTCTAAAATGGCAAAATTGCAACAAAATTTCAGTTCACAGTAGACTGTACTTGATACAACATTTAAAAGTCTTTTAAGAGTTCTGAGAATATAAACCGCGTTACTGCTATGTATAAAAGTGTGTAGTCTAACTATTTCTAAGGACTTATCTGGCTTAAGTCCTCGTGTACGTGGTCTGCAGACAGAAACAGCCTTGCTAGATCTGCTCTTATTAAACCTATGCAGCCAGAACTTTATAAAATCGGTTGTTAACAATTCTTCTCTTGCTTTTCATCAAGTGAGTAAGGTTAACGGAGCCCAGATCTAGTTCCCTCTGAACTGGTGTGGACCTCATAAGGCACCAAGACTCTTGTACTGTTAAGTTCCAGGTGTCCAGTGTTCCAGACCTATCTACTCATTTGCAAGCGCTCACCATTCAAAAGACATCACAAATGAATGATAAATGCCATTTTCGATAGTTTTTATAATCGTGGTTGTTTTACGTTTGCCGAACCCTATACAATATTTTAGCATCTACCCGGAAAAAATACGCCAATAAATTTAGTTATATTTAAGTGCGATAAATCGGACATTTATTACAGAAATTGCCCCAGATATTGATAGATATTACCGTGTGAACATATCATAATTTCGTATTGCGGCAATAAAACAGTGTTACTGATATCTATTGTGTAATAAATTCGTTTTTGGGAAAATGATTTTTGATACGTTCTCGTAACATTTATACTAAAAAGTACGTCAAAAACGCTAAACAGATTTTGATGTGAAATAGCACATAGACAAATTTTATCAAGGAGAAATTGATTGACAAAAACTTAGTCTCTGACTTTGTCTCCATATTCTAAACTATCCTCTATTCACTCTAAGGGGCCCAGTGGTTTAAGTGGTCGACACGCCGCCATCTACTGAGTGATCGCTGAGTGTTGTGGGTTCAATCCCCACATAAAACAACACTTTGTGTGACCTACAAATTGTTGTTCTGAGTCTGGGTATTCTTTGTGTCCGTTTCTTGTATGTTTATAAAGTCCCCCGCCACACAGGATTTACTCTCAGTGTCGGTGTTGTCTATAAAAAAAAAGAAAACTAAAAGAAATGGTCCGCTAGAAGAAAGCTCAGGTTTGGGTTAAGCTCACCTTTGTGCATGTTATTTCCTAGTTACTAAATAAATTTAAATGTGTGTACAATAAAGAATAAATAGTCTCGTGTTGCTTTTGTTATGGTAGTTGCCAAAATATTATCGTTTAATAAGCCTATAGCTACCCCTTACGGGGTAAAAAATATGAGTATATTTATATGTATATATTTTTGAACGTTGAATGGAGGCTGCTTGCAACTGGTATAAACCTTCTCTATAGTGTAACACGTATACCCTGTAGGCCTTGTATCTTGCCGGACAGTTCTAATGAAAAAGTCATAAATCAACAAACACAATTACGCTACAAACGGTTTTGTCGAACATTGAGCAAAATAAATGGTTATCTTGAAAAAGTCTATTTTACACGTATGTATATCAAAAATTCCACCTTATCCAAGGAGTTAAGCCTTATGAGAAGATTGATTAACAAAAGATAAGTGATCAAAATCAAACCTAATGTTTCAACTGTTACGCTTTGTCACTTTAACAATACAACTTTATTAGGAGTACAGAAAAAAAACTCAAAACATCACTTGGAGATGCAATCCCTTGAGTCTCTGCAGTTGCGAAGAGATGTCGCCTCCATGGCAGTCGTCTATAGTCTTTATCATGGAGAGTGTTCTGATGAACTCTTCCAACTGATCCCATCCTCTCCGTTCCACTATAGGACAACTCGTGCTAGCCTTGGAAGTCACCGTTTCAGAATGGTAGACATACGCTCCCGAACTAAACGGTTCGGCTCTTCCTTCCTGTGCAGAACGGTATAAGCCTGAAATTCATAACCGGCGCACGTGTTTCCCTCCCACTACGATACCGGGTCCTTTAAGCGGGGCCTGAAAAAGCATCTCATTAGGCCACCATAGCGTGGGTTGCCATATTGCACTGTCGACATTCGCAGAGAGTATGGCGACCACCGCTCTTGGATTCTATTCAAGCTTTCCATCAGGCAGAATAGAGTCGCTTTGGCAGGAGGTTTAACCAAAAAAAAAAAAAAAACGTGGAAAAACAATTTAGAAGAGCATAGTCACAGTTCGGTACTAGTTTAAAAAACTGTATAGAAAAATGAAAGTAATATTCAGTAAATATGAATGTTATCTGTAATTAAATTAATAATTCGCATAACTTGGCCATTATGATGTCGCTTTTGGCGTTTTATTGGCATTCCTTAAGTTCTACGTCGCCTCGCATCCACTTATGGTAGACTCAAGTAGACTTAAGTAACGAATAATATTAATTAAAAGGAAAATGATCGTACTTATGACAGTCGCATGTGACACTTGACATCGCATCTACTAGCGAACGTTACCTCGAGAGTTCATTGGTTAAATAAAATAGCACACTTTCTGAGTTTTAGTTCTATACTGCCAAAGGTTAAAGATAAAAGACGTCAAATTGTTTTTTCTTCTGTCGATTTACATATGTTTACATAGCGTATAGTCGATATAGTAATGGCTTTACAATATCGACTAAAAATAATCGACAAAATCAGCTACAATACAACTAAACCCCACACTATCGACAGCATTTAAATTCTTGAAACTTTATCCAAAACTCGAACTCAATCACAAACACACTCAAACTATTTGTAACATTTCAAAACGAACGTAAACAAATGAACTGACGGAAACTCGAGATACAAGCGAAGCCAAATATGTACAAATGAGTACGTAACTTCGCCAATAATTCACTAAAAACGGTTTTGTACATCCAATGGATACACCTGGCCAGGATATATCTCCTATCAATTTCTACTTACGGTTAGACTTCAAAAATTTGACCATTACTTCTTAAATATTCAAAAGATAAATAACACTGTAAAAGATTTTATGTGAACAAAAACACTATCTAGGTAGTAGAGCCATGCTGATTTTAGCACGAACGGGCCGGCTTGACCGGGGCAGTACTACCCTCCCACAGAAGACCAACCTAAAGTGCCAGCATCCGTGTTGTCGTGATTCGTCGGTGAGTATGAGACCGGAGGCTCATTGATGCAGGGTGAAAGCTATCGTGGTAACTGTGTAAGTCTTACACTGTCACGATGATTACGTCCCAAAGCGAGGTGTGAAAAAGCATCTCACTGGACCGCCGTGGTGTGGGACACTATACTGCATTGTCTGCATTTGCAATAAGTATGGTGACCACAACTCTTGGATTCTATTAATACTTTCCATCATGCAGAATAGTCACTTTGGCAGGCTCTTGATATAGAAAAAAAAATGTCACTGATTCAGAATTGGTAATAATAACCTTCACACATGTCACACGGGGCCGTCTGATCCCAAATGGCAGTCTATACTATGTTAAGCAGACTGCTGATAAACATGCTTGAATATTTCTAAAACGGATACAAACGTATTGTAGATAAATTACACCCAGACATAGAACATTACCATCAAACAATTATTTGTGCTAAGTGGGGCACGAAATGAAATTAATTTTAAACACATGTGTAATTGTGTATAGTGTAAATATAGGCATGTAGTATAGTATACATTTTAGTTAAACACTAATGTCATCTTTGTGTGCCTACCTCGCACGACTTTTCCACCTCCCAAAGGTTGGCTGGGATAAAACGCCCTCGGCACTAAATTAAATAATATACAGAGTAATAGTTATATAAAAAATAATGTATAAATTCGTACAAAAGGCTTACAATTTTCACAACTAAAAACACAACACTATTACGTCACTAACAAAAAGAAAATGAATAGCAGAATTTACCGTAGCCCGCGCTGGCAGCGAGATATCACATTTCCGACGGCACTAATGAATGGTTCCGCACGAACGTTACACCAGAGAGCCGCGTCCGGAATTCGGAGCAATGTTGCTTTTTAAGCTCCTCATATAATATATACTATTGAAACAGAGGAAATTTATAACAGAATCAATTAAAAACACGGTAATTGGGTAGATGACTGTATCGTAAATAAATACCAATGTCCACTTCATTAAAACTAATATCGCGAAACATCTCGGCCAATACAATTAACATAGTTTATTATTATTATTACGAATTTCAATCAAATATACAGTGAAATATATTGTTCAATTGAGTAGTCTAAAACAGTGACGTCACAATTTGGTATTTAGTACATTTTTCCTACAAAATTGTCGTTTTGACAGATGATAAAAGTAACTAATTTGACTAAGGTGTCATCTAGCCTATTGACTAGTGAACTATGAAGTACGTCAAAACCTTGGATCCAGTTGTTACACCAGGTTTCAATGGGTATATCGCTGCTTCCTTCTATGCTGACATGGGACAACACTTTGTGTGATCCACAAATTGTTGTTCTGAGTCTGGGTGTTCATTATCTCGGTTTCATGTATGTTTGTAAAATATCGCCTCTTTCTACCTGTGGCAATCAGTCAAAACTTAGGCTTCAGTACGAGCGCACGTACTTCCTTCCCACTTCGATCACGGATATTTTAAGCGGAGCGTGAAAAAGCAACAAGAACGACGATGGTGACCACCATTCTTGGATTCTACTTATGCTTTCCATCGGGTAGGATAGGGTCTCATATGGATAAAGAACGCTTTTAATAGTTATGTTGGTTATTGGAAATCGAATGTCAAGTTTGATCAATCCATTTTACACAACGTATTCACTTGTAGTTTACTGACAAAGGACAGACACAAGCCTGACGTTGACGTTTTGATTCGTCCTCAGTTCACACGTATTTTTATTTTCAGTAGTATTTTCCTGCAACTGCAGTTTATACATGAACCTTTACTTTTGGATCATTGCTAACGCTTGTAAACGTTCTGAAACTGTTTAAACATCTACTTGCAAAATCAAGGCAGCAAAACACTGTATTTAGCACAAAAGTAAATATTTCTACAATAGGTAATTAAACACGTTGTTGACACTGTGGCAGACTACATCTACTAGAATTTGAAGTTACATATATGTAGTACTTCTTAGCTGACGCTTACCGTACAAAATTCCTTGTACAGGAGGCCGCTGTATTATCTTTTAAGAGGCAACGAGAACTTACCCTAAGTCTTGTTATTATAAATAGGAAAGAAACTCTATCAGTTCATCTGTTACGCTTATACATACACGAGGACAATACCAAAAAGCAGGCCGAAACTATACTAACAATTAACTTGACACATTTAACACACAGCCGTCTGATTTTAATCTAGATACAGTTTATAGCTGCTATGCTAACCACACTGCTGATAAATAAACCCTTACATTTTAATTAATATTAATATAAGTATATATGTACGACAAATAACCTTCAAGCACATCAAATGGCCGACTTCACCACGTAATTATTTATCTTTGCTCAAAGAGCTAGTTAATTGGATTAGTAATGATTATATTCTCACACACGGGCGTCTGATCCCAAACTAGGCAAACCCTATGGCAACCAGACTGATGATAAACATACTCATATGTTTCTAAATACATACATAATATAGACTAATTATACCTAGACGCAGAACCAATTATCGCGTTCATCAGTCAAAGATTTGTCCCGAGTGGGATCGTTAGTTAGGTGGTAGAGCCACGCTGATTTCAGCTCATCCGAGGCAGTACTACCCTCCCACAGAAGATCAATCTAAAGTGACAGCATACTGCTGTCGTGTTTCGTTGGTGAGTGCGAGACCGGAGGCCTATTGATACAGGGGTGACAGTTGCCGTGGTAAGTGTGTACAATAGAATGCCACGATAACCATCATGCCTTTTACGTGCCCAAACGAGGCGTGAAAAAACATCTTACTAGGCCGCCATTATGTGGGTTACCATACTGTATTGTCTGCATTCGCAATGAGTATGGTAACCACAACTCTTGGATTTTATTCATGCTTTCCATCAGGCAGAGTAGAGTCACTTTGGCAGGCTCGTAAAATGAAAAAAAAAGAACTCATCTCTGGTTTACCAGTCAGGATTAGTAACCCTTAGACCAAGGGGCCCGTCTATAATTATTGATTGAATATTCCTTTTTTTTATACACAAAATAGCAAAATACTTATACAATACACACATAATGTAAAATATACACTAGCTATGCAATAGTATGTCATGTTAGATTAGATGACTAGCTATATTAGCTATGATATCTATAGTCCGAACGTCCACCTAAGAAAGATTTAGAAGGAAAAGGATTGATGTACAGACATATTATATAAAGTGGGCCATGAATTAGTCAACATTTGAAAAAATCGTTTTAAAAAACCATTTAATATATTACAAAAATTGTTTACTTACAAGTAAGTAAATTAATTGAAATTTATTTTTAAAAATTACGTAGTCTATTTGATTACCGTTTCGACGATTGCACTCTTCTAAGCACGCACCGATATTTTTGAATACTCGTGAATACAAAGAGAGTGTGAGATCGCCGACATCTCTTCGCTGATTTTTTCTTTTAGCTGGCGTAGTGTATTTGGTTTATAGATGTAGACACGATTCTTCAAATAACCCCACTAAAAGAAGTCTGTTGGGGATAGATCTGGATATCATGGAATGTCGTCTCCTCTGGAAATCAGCTTTTCTGAAAACAAGTCTTCGACCACCCGCAGGGACTCATTGGATGTGTGACAAGTGGCTCTATCTTGTTGAAACCGTGAGTTACGATTGCCAACAAATTCCAGTAGCATCGGTCCCAAGAACTCCCGTAGCATATTTGCGCGGGATGTTAGATTCAAATTTTAATGAACTCTTGGCCCACCCTATACCTGTACTATATGCACATACACTGGACCCCCGGTAATTCGGCAAACGTTTTGCAGAGCAGTGTCGGACTATCGAATTTGTCGGATTATAGAGTGCTGCCGAAGATCCACTGTAGTCCAGATTTTTTTTACAAAAGAGTACCTTGTTATCCGACAAATTACAGACAAATGATAAGATTCCATATGTTGTTGTCTTTTGAGCTAGTGACGACATTACTAGGTATGTATACGTAATGCACAATGAATAAACGCTGAGCTGCACCGCTATCACACGTAGTCAAATTCAAACTAAGCAATCGGAATTGAAACAACACCTACGCGTCGGGCACAAGTTGTAACCTGTTCAATCATGCACGATCTACATTAGCGAAAAGTGTTTGATTGATGTCGGATTACAGGGGAGTCCGGATTAGACAGGGGCCGGATTACCGAGGGTGCACTGTAATATAAAATGAACACTCACTATGCAGTTTCATGTTATGTTAGAACGACTAGATAATTAATTTTGTGAGCTGTGTATATAGTCAGAACATCCACCTAAGTAAGATTAAGAAGGAAAAGGATTGAGATGAAATTTTAGTTAAATAATAGTTTTAAATAGAAAATTTGATTGATAAACTCTACATTTATCACCATCATCATCATCAACAGCCTTTAACAGTCCACTGCTGGACATAGACCTCTCCTTTAAAAGGAGGTTTTGGCTTACTATAGCACGTTTCCAGTTTTCCCTCTCTTTGCAATAATGTTACTCTTACGTAGGTTGCTTCCTTAGTCGTCTCCTACGACACCCAAGGCATCAATAGGGAGGGTGACACTTTGTATTCTTAATCCATCACTACACGGAGGTCTCTACATTACATTAAGAAGAGTGAAGTTGTATATTTCAACTGTTATTTTAACTTTGTTAGTATCTTCTTCTCAGCCAAAAGACGTCCACTGCTGGACATAGGCCTCCATCAAGGTTCTTCACAAGAGTCGGTCTCGTGCCGCCCGCATCCAGCAGCTTTCCGCGACCTTCACCAGGTCGTCGGACCACTTTGGCCTACCAACGCTGCGTTTCCCAGTACGCAGTCGCCACTCCAGAACTTTAACTTTAAAATATGTGTGTACGTATTTAATAAAGTGAGTACTAAGTCATATAACACGTAATAGATCAATAGATTAAATCCAATGGGAATAATACCCCAACACAAATAACTTGAATAAATAAAAAATGGAAGCTCAAATGCCTTTGAATTGACAGGCGAACTGGCGTGTTTAATATACCTAATTGACGCTTTATATTGCACCTACACTATTAATTTCAATAGATACGAATAAAAATGGTTTTCGTGTACATTTTGTTGCGGGAAAAGGCTGTTTTAATAATTTATTATGTGGCTTTGTGTGGACAGTGTACAAAAAATACTTTGTAGGATTTTGATCGTTAGAGATATTATATTTTTTGTAATTACTGATGTCTATATGATAAGCTTGCGTGTTAAAGTACTGACATTAGGTTTTATAAAGGAAATCTATAGATAACTTGCAGTTGCATGTGTGTAGGGGGAAACCCAACTGTCTATTTAAATGTGCATCAAAAAAACTGTACATGTGATGTGTACGTGTTTAATTGTAAGTGAACATACTCATTACAGCAATTTGTGGATTTCCTGAGATTGGAGAGTAATATTGTTTCGGCAAAGCAGTAAAACATTTGTAACAGTTACGATGGTAACCACTTTCGTAAAAATCATCCGGTAAAACTACGTCTTTGAATTTTAGGTTATGAATTGTTCTGTATTTTAAAATAATTTGGCACTTTTTTAATGAGTGATAATAGAGACATCTATTGAAAATAAATTTATTTTAACATGAGATTTTTTACAAACTATACATTTCAATGATAATGCCGCGGATTCTGCCATGTTTTCTATTGAAAATAGTTTAATATCACTCACAAATGACACGATATAACTGACAAAATCATGTGGTCGCATAAACCCGAATATAGAACTATACTGTATACCAGGGGTCGCCAATTAGTTTCGATCGGGGTCCGTTTTGATGAATGAAGTGACCATCGCGGTCCGCACAAAATTTTATAGAAAAATATTTATTAAATAATTGTAATACCAGAAAAAACAGTTGTTTTTTGTATTATTCAATGTGAAAAATGACATTTTTTATTGCGAACTATCTGCTTGAACTTTGGAGTAAAATTCGCGCAAGCTATTGACATTAAATCCCATTAATCCCAGACGTTCCCGCCCCGCGCACTTATCCGCCGCGACAATCAATGCTTTCGCAGTAAGCGAACTCTTTCTCTCGTTACTTCGCGCGGCAGTTTTTGAATTGATGTCGACAAAGACAACAATGATACATTTAAATATTTATCAAATTATGTACTCTGTAGTGCAAGTTGCTGCGATCTCGCGGTCCGCACAGAATTTGTCGGTGGTCCGGATGCGGACCGCGGTCCCTCATTTGGTGATCCCTGCTGTATACTATACAGTGTGTGCACCTAGTATATATACATACAGGTACAATAGGACTGTAATAGATTGTGAGATTGAGAAGGGGCACCGAGTTACCATGGATGTCTCACTCGTTCTAAAACGCATGTAAAGTGCCCTCGCGCTCATACCATGGTTGAGTAATTTTTGTGTTTAAGGGATGTTTGGTCATTGCAATTGGTCTGACTAATTAAATATAACATTTTAATAGTTATCTTAATAACATATAAATAAATCAGACTTAAAAAAAAAATGTGTGCGTGTACTAGCGTACACTCGTAAGAAGTGAAACTTCTTTATGATGTTATTTTTCTTCAAAAAAATAATTTAAACCCGTCCGAAGTCGATGCAATCGCCACCTGGATTTCAAAAATGAAACTACTCAAAACGGGCCGCAAAATACATTGGAGATATTTACCAATCCCTACTCCGCTGGAGAAAGTATACTTCGAATCACGCGTGGTAGGGATAAGAAAAAGATGGCGCGTAACGGAAAAATGTGACGCGTAACGAAAAAATGTTACACTAAATTTTTTTCCAACCCCGATAAAAAGTTTCACTTCAATAAATTAAGTTCATTTATTTTTCTTAGAGCTTTAAAGAGTCTGATAAAAGTTTTGTCCCATGGAAAGTGTCTGATTTTTTTATATGACTTTAGAGTGTTATTCTACAAAACATATATAAAAATCAGTCATATAAATTTAAGTTAAGTAACTCTGATTAGTTACCTTTCTGACCTGGTACCCGTACAGGTGTCACCGGGCAAGCTCCACAAATATTCAGGTATTAAAAAGTACACAGGAGACTATTGAGGACCGAAAGTTATAAGCTTTAAAAAAAAATAGTAGCAGTCGTGGGACTGCCGATAGAAGTGAAAACGGAACTATTAAGTTGAGAGTAATTAAAACTATATGCAAAAATTATATGAATTTTTTTATGTTTCATATATAGCTATATATAATATCATATATAATATATAATAATAATAAATTTCATATATAATATATAATATCATATTCTCCATAGCTATAGATATACTATTATCATTAGCATGTCGGTGACGCGAACCGAGGATTTTACCCTCTACCAAAACGCTCAACGTGCCTAAAGAAGTTTTCACTTCAATAAGTTGTGTCTTACGGCTCTGGGATCTTACTCTATGTCTTTATAAAGTTCACTGCCTTTATTTTCGAATGTTTTTCAAATACCTTTTTGTGACATACAAGAGCAAGCGAGCAGACTGGAGCTGTAAATACCTGCAAGAAGCAAAAGTGCGTTGTCACTCTTTCAGTGATCCTCCGTAGATTCAAAGGGATGGAGGTTTTTGGGCCTTGTACGCTCACTCAATCGTTCAAAAGCAACAAATGCTGTTTGAAAGCAACAAATGCTGTTGCCCAAAAGCTGTTTACTGTGAGATAGTACCACTCTAGTCGAGCCCTAATTCAATATACTTTAGCTTAATGAAATAACAGTAGAAGGGTTTTGAACGTTTTAAAGTATAAAACAATAAATCGATTAGACCTATCGCGTGACTTTTGCTTTTAAGTTTATCTATCTAATAATTGAATTCTTAATTAAACAAATACTGTTCGTTATTGTACGGTTATTAAGACTTGACTAGTCTTGAGGTCAAATGCCATCTAGTAGTGTATTTTTGTATTTTTTCTTCATATTCAAGGAACGGAAACAACAAAGATGGAAAAAAGAAAAAAGTGCCATTCCAAATCGTTTCACGAATGATAGAGTTTCGTCATATTCGTCATAAATACAACCGGAGATTCTTATTTCTTCCTTTTAGTAAAATATCAAATTGACTGCACAAACGATACCGTGGATTTAGTAGTCGCCCTGTTATTTTCTGCTGTGTTGAGTGCTCTAGGTTTTTTCTTCAAGAAACGGACGCAAGGGACATCCTAGCTGTGAACAACAATTTGTGTATCACAAAAAGTGTTGTGCCGTATGGGGTTTGAACCCACAACATTTGGCGTAGTAGAAAGCGGCGTGGTAACCGATTAAACATCTTTGCCGTCCACGTAGTCGTTGCGGGTTCGATCCCCACATAGGACAACACTTGAGTGTGTATACATAAGTGTTTTTTATATTAGTTTTTTGTAAACAAAACATATTCCTTGTGCGGGAGTTGTCTTATAAGCTAAATAAAAAGGTGCGTTATCTATCTCAAAGGTGTTTTTCACACCTAACGACATCAGTCTGTTAAACACACAAAGATAATACACTTGTAGACAGATCCGGGTGTTAAGTGTTGTAGTGTTGTGATTTTAATGGATATCTATGGTGTTTTATTTAAGAGTGTGAGGGTGTTTGTTGACGAGTAAACACACGACACTCGGAGCAGATAATATGAAAGAATAATAAAGCTGAAAAGGTTTTCTTGTTTGTTCGGAGTCGGGATTGAATAATTCTTTTTGTTTTCGATTGAATATTCATTGAGGGACAATAATGTACTCCTGGCCGGCCACGGCAACCTCATCGAAAACCATCCAATCACGCCGGAGATATTATAATCCACAAGTATATACGCAAACACAGGTGCGCTTGCCGTTCCCTCACTCTCACTATAGAACGGCCATCCGACACGACCGGGGAGAGGTCAGATACAAGACCGACGGTATTACGTGCCCTTCAAGGCACGGGGCTAAGACCGAAATTGCCAAACTTCGGGCTGTTATTAAACATTCTTTTAGGCCAGACCTAGGAATCGAACTCGATATTAGCAGGAGCTTACGCCAATCGCTAGACCAACGTGGCGGTTAGGGAGGGACACTATAGGCTGTTTAGCATCACGCAACAAACTTAAAGAGCAGTGATGGTAAACGTAAGTAAAACATGTCGTTTTACTTATGTCAAACTAGTAGTTTAGTAAGTTTAAAAAATTATTTTCTTCTTTGCAGTGATGTTGTCTTGCATATTTTGTTTCCTTAGTCGCCTCTTACGACGACCATGGGAAGTATGTGATGTCCGCCGACGACGACCCTATGGCATTCTCTTGGCGTGTGCACGAATGTGACTGGCAAAACCGAAATTCGTCCTGAATGCGGTTACAGATAACGCAGCAGAGTTGACCGCTCTCATTGCGCGTGTAGTCGTAGACAGGCCTCGGCTGGGTCTTTCGCGAGTGTCTTCTCGCATCAAGCTCTTTTAGACGCCGTTGCTTTGCGTTGCATACTTGTCAGCTCCGTTCTTGATTCGCCGTCTCCACTCGGATCGATGTAGTGATAGC
The DNA here is from genome assembly GCA_949316085.1 of Hypercompe scribonia. Classification (NCBI taxonomy): domain Eukaryota; kingdom Metazoa; phylum Arthropoda; class Insecta; order Lepidoptera; family Erebidae; genus Hypercompe; species Hypercompe scribonia. Next base: position 2,740,646 of record OX438979.1, read on the forward strand.
CTCTCCCAATCTTTTACCGGTATGCCACAGTTAATTAAATATCTTTTGAGGACGTCTTTGTACTGCAAACATTGTACACCAACCCTACACCTGCCCTGCCCGCCCTGCCCCTGTCCTGCATGAAGTATGTATAGGGGGGGTGACACTCTGTACTTTGAATCCTTCACCACACGGTCATAAATGTTTACGATATATAGTTTAGACATTGACGCCATAAATGATATTTTACGAATTTCAATGAATTACTTCGCAAGCAAGTGAGTCTACAGCATTGATCAATTAAACCGCCATCTTGGAATGTCTCGCCTCAAATAATTCGTTGCGTGTTAGTGAAATAATTACAGTGATTGCTTCTTTTCAACAAGTACATTAACCTTCTATGCTTTGTGATTATAATAGGCCTATACGTACGTTATACGATTTGTAATAGACACTAAAAACAATGCTAAATACATAGCTAGGGCCTTCTATACATCAGTAGGGGATGGATGAAGTTACCTTAGGGCCGCCACGCCAGAATTGAGAGGAGAAAGCATTTTTCCCCTGGGTTAGGGCCTAATAAGGCATCTAGGAGGGGTCCGGATGATGTAATAACAGCTGTTCCCAGATCCCTCTTATCTCAGATGCAAAGTGGCACACCATGTGGTTTTTGTCGGTCTGGTTCCGACACACTACTCCACTGTTAACCCGGTGACGGCCCAAGGAGGTTCCCACACTAATAAGGCGTAAAGGTCTAATAAGGCATTATGTCGGTTCGAGGACGATCAGATCGTACATCATATGATCCGAATCCCTCCCAGAGTAAGGATGCAGAGGCATCCCGTCAGGTCGGTTTTTAGTGGGCACATTCCTGAACCCCAAGAAGCAGGAGATTCAAAGGGATTTCCCGCCACGTCAATAAAAAAAGTTCATATCTTAAGTTAGTTTGAATACACTTTAAAAACTTAATTAGTTCTGTACCCATTGAGCTCAAATTTTAATGTATAATACAACCCGTTTCTGGATTTTTCCCGTTAATTTTGTTCCTCATTTCTCATCAATACAGTCGCAATACACAACAGCAAAGCGTAGCAGTATAAAGTTAATGGTTATAAATTAAAAAATATATTAATGGAAAGTATTTGTTTCGATAAAATATGTCTAGTTAAAGAAATTTTAAACTACCATAAGACGCAATTTTTACAGTACAAAATGACATACGCGTTGATCTAACGGTACGTGATCCTTACTACTGTGGCAGTAGCACATAGCTCCACTGTCAACCAGAACAAATAACCAGACTCCTAAAAATATAACTGCGTATCTTGCGTTGTCTTATTTCTTTGGTGACTATGAGACCGGAGACCCGTTGATGCACGGGTGACAGTTATCGTGGTGAGTGTGTGAGCCTTACACTACCACGGTAATCGTCGTAAGGTAAGGTAAGTGGAGCGTGAAAAAGCATCTCACTAGGCCGTCATAGTGTGGGCCACCATACTACATTGTCTGCATTCACAAGGAGTATGGCGGTCACAACTCTTTGGACATAGAACCAAAGAGTTGTGGTCGCCATACTCCTTGTGTCTCCATACTTCCTATTAGTTAGATTAGAGTCACTTAGGCAGAACCTTAATAAGAAAACAGAGGTCAAGCTGTATTTTAAGGATTATGGATGGTAAACACGTTTAGTAGCTTTTTTTTTTTGCTGCTTTAATATGCTTTATTTTTTTTTCTTTTTATTTATTTATCTGTAACATCTATAACTATTTTTCTATTTATTTTATAATACAAAGAAAGCACAAATATTAAAAGTAAATGATATTATAAACGCATACACAGTTGTTATTTACGAAAGACCTCACGGAGCAATAACAAAACGTTTTTACCAAAGTTATAGATATGTTTACCCTCCATTACTCAGATAAGATTCTTTATGACGTGCCAATGTAAGTAAACTTTTTATACACATTTTCTTTAAAAACCTTCCTGCATCGTGACTCAATCCTATCCCCAAGAAAATAAGAACTATTATCGCTTGAAGCAAATGTCAGAATGACAGTTTTAAGAAACAAGATTTTGTTTGCGTGTGGTTTATACTTTATGGTCAAAAATAATAAGGTAAGTTTTCGTTTGTTTTTTTCTTCTTTTTTTAAGTTTGTAACACTTGATTATGATTAAGCATCATAAAGCTTGGGGTAGGTCGTGTTGATAAATGATAATGTATTTGTTAAAAGATGACACAGTTGTGACAAGGACGGCTTTGTTTTTGCTTATCTGTGCTTGATAACTATGTTTTTTTAATGTCTTTTTCTTAAATAAGTTACAAAAAATACGCGGCTTTTTAAGGTTACACTCAGAGGAAATAAGTTTTTAGTGTTAACACATTTTCAAATCAAATATCATTATCACCGCAATTATGCGAGCGTAGCGTAGGATGCCCTGTGGCACGATGGACCGACGACTTGAAGAAGGCGAAAAAATGTGCATTGCCCAAGACCGGGATGGTTGGCGCTACTTGGGGAGAACCTTCGTTCAGCAGAGGACGCCGAGATGCCCATAATGTGACCATATAAAATATGAAACTATCGAAACTAAAATAAATCGATCATAGATTACAATCAGTACCAACAATTAATTTATTTGCGATTTCTTTATTGACTTAATCCTACATTGCACGGTACCACCACTCTCTTGACCAATTCTTATTACTTTGTATAATTTAAGGAAAAACAGACTAACTTCGATCTCTAGGTTTCTATGTGTCTACCATTTATTATAAGCTAACCTCAGAATAAAAACGATATTGGAAAACTTAAGATATAACCCCCCCTGTCTTAAAATGTCTGTTCCGTGGATTGATTGATTCCTTATTATTATTATTTTTGATAAGAAACCTACCAAAGTGACTCTATTCTGCCTGGTGGAAAGCGTGAATAGAATCCAAGAGCGGCGGTCGCCGTACTCACTGCCAATGAAAACAGTGCAGTATGGCGACCCACGCTATGGCGGCCTAGTGAGATGTTTTTTCACGCCCCACTTAAAAGATCCGGGATCGTAGTGGGACAGAAACATGTGCGCTGGTAACGAATTCCAGGCTTTAACCGATTTGCACAGGAAGGAAGAGCCGTACCGTTTAGTTCGAGAGCGTATGTCTACCATTCTGAAACGGTGACTTCCAAGGCCAGCATGAGTCGTCCTGTAGAGGAACGGAGAGGATGGGATCAGTTGGAAGAGTTCGTCAGAATACTTTTCATGATAAAGGCTATAGAGGACTGCCGTAGAGGCGACATTTCTTCGCAACTGCAGAGACTCAAGGATTTAGTGACTTTCGGGTTATTGATAATCTGGACTGCTCGCCGCTGTAACCGATCCAAAGCGTCCAGCAAATACTGCGCGGATCCATCGTAAAGATGAGAATAGTACTCCAAGCAGGAGCGTACCTGGGTCTTATAAAGAAGACACAGATGTTCAGGCGCAAAGAACCGTCTCACTCTGTTCAGTATACCCAGTTTCCGCGAGGCCGCCTTAATGACGCTTTCAATATATCAGTGATTCAATGAAATTTACCGTGAAGTGCCGACTATTTTAAAACTACCCCCTCCTTAATTAAGTAGCTGATGTTAAGAGCCAGGATCCACCACTACCCTACAACTTTTTAGTCCAATTTTAACGGTACTTTTTCACGTATCACGCAAAGAGGCGTGTTTGATACAAGACGGGGTTTTACCTAGCGTGATAATATGCGATAAATATCTAGTATATATGACACTACGTATTACGTGAAAGTGTTTATTCATTAAATACGATAAAAACATGATCAGACACGCTTCGATAATTTAGAAAATGAAAACAAATTGGTGTTGTTGCACTCTATTTGATTGTTATTTGAAAATCAAAGGTACATGCCGCTGAATATACTTCTAGAAAGTACAATACCATAAACAAATTTAAAAAAATAATTATTAAATCGGACATCTGACACACACCACCGACTTGTGCTATGAGATCTAGATTGGCTGATAGAATACCTGTAGACTGTTTTTGTAAATACATACACATTATAAAGAGAAAAACTCAAACTCTGAAACAAATATTTGCAGATCATACAAACATTTGGTCTGACCCGAGAATCGAACCCGAGACCTCGTGATTTGGCTTATACAATACTACTGTGAAACTAAAGCAGTCGATGGGAAATGGTTACCATATTAGATATATGGGCAGCCATATTAGAGTTCCGCATCTCGAAACACCGATTTTAGATAAAAAAAATATCGATTCCACCGATCTTTAATTCATTATGAAACCAAATACCTGGTGGTGATGGATTAAGACTACAGATTGTCACCACCACCAAATTTGAACTGAAGCGGTAAAAAATGTACTTAAAACTTGACGCGTACAAAAATTATAATTTTTATGTATTTTAGTAAAATTATTAACGATATCGTAATGTCTTCGACTTTTAAAATGCGGTATTATAGTTATAATATTTTTAACTTCAAATGTATCAATAATACAATAAATCAACTTTAACTGCACACACCGTAAAATAATTAATTAGCTCCCAAAATAAAATTAATAACAGTCAAAATTGTTCCCATTTCGTACCATCTGCGCTCAACCCTCACTACCCCACGGGTGGGCTAAAAAATACCGAAAAAAAAACTGTGTACGGTGTCTCGCGGCGAGATTAATTAGGTTTCAAATAACGTTTAATTGTCTGTGAGAAATTGATAAAAATTACACTTCTGTACGAAGGTTTTTTTTGTAAAATAACTCACGCACTATGAATAGAGCGATGTCGCGGGGAACTTGGCTAATAGCATGAAAGAGACACAAAGAACGGAGTGTTGTGCCAAGTGGTGATCCAACCCGCAATTAGTGCAGTAGAAAGCGACACGTTACGTCAAAAATTGATAAATTACTGTTTTTATAAGGCGTCACTTCAATTTTTTTTTAATTATTGTTTAATGTAAGTACACACAAGTAGTCTTATATATGAAAATCACTCAAAGATCTTTACATTTCTGACAGTTACAGAGCATGTTTAACATAAAAACAACAGCCATTCTTCTCTTTGTTTAGAATTTTCATGTGCTCTGTGATATTGATTTTGGGATGTATGCGTGTACAGACATTAGCATTCATTGTTACTCTCAGCGCACTGACTGCAAAAATAATCAATTAACTATGTTATTTTAATTCATCGGGTTCTTGTAATTTCATCATCGTAATCGATGATAAAGAAAAAAAATCACTATTAATGATTTCATTGAATGATTTTGGTATACCAACAATATTTCTAGTACAGGTAGTAGAGTAACGCTGATTTCAGCACGAACGGGCCGGCTTGACCGGGGCAGTACTACTTTCATACAGAAGACCAATCTACGGCGACCGTTCGTTGGTGAGTGGGAGACCAGGAGCCCATTGATGCAGGAGTGACAGTTGTCATGGTAAGTGTGTGAGCATTACAATGCTACGATGACTGTCACACACCGCCATAATGTAGGTCACCACTGCATTGCCTGTATTCGCAATGAGCATGGTGACTGCAACTCTTGGATTCTATTTATGCTCTCTATCAGGCAGACTAGAGTCACTTTGGCAGGCTTTTAAAATGAAACAAAAAACTTATATTAAAAAATGGGATCTGTAAGCCCATTATAGGTACTATTAAAAATTACCAAAAGTTAGTCTTTAGTCAATAATATAAATAGTTAATATAAAAAATTAAGTAGATATCAATTGCTATTGATATTTTAAAATCTCAAGCACAAAATAATTTTTAATACTATTTTGCATTTCTCTTTTAATGGATTTAGTGGAGTTGGCAACAAACCCGCAGACGGATCCGGACAGCCAGTGTGAAACTGTGGTCTATGGGGCAGCCCGCCCACTTCTACAGTTAAAAGAAAATACTAAAAATAATTTCTCTGCTAACTGTACATCAATAGGAAAGGTGTAACGGCTACCGAAAGCCAAAATGATTTATAATACAAGATCCACTTATTTGAATCAGAATGGGCAGTGTAGGGTTACCTGCCTTTTGCCCATTGGTCTACCTTTGACAGATATATAGCATTTTTTCACGTAAAATAGGTAAAAGGTAATATTGGATCTGTGGATCGTTAAAGATGCCCAACAGGATCTTTATTGAGGATAGAGGAGAATAGGGTGGATTAATATTCTGAAGAGAGCACAATGGAAAAACTATGTTATAGTCAAATAAGATCCCACTACTCAAGTTAAGGTCTCTTGGACATTTTTTATGGAAGGGTTTAAAAGTCACTAGAGTACCGTAAATCATTTAAATCAGACCATTATTATCGCTTCTATTTTCTTGTATAATATTTTATTTCGACCACGTGGTATATCGTTTAGAGACGTCTTTCCTATGCACTTGTTAATTTTCTAATAATATTAATGTTTGTAGATTGTTAAGGCTTAACAACTTGAGCAAAGTTGACTAGGGGCAGATCAGCCTGTCCATTCAGTCTAAGTATTCCACCACGGGTCCTTTCTTCTTCGACTTTCCAATTATAACACACTCGTTATTATCGTATATACATTTAAAGAATGAGTATATCGTATATCACTTCTTATGAGTGTACGCTAGTACACGCACACATTTTTTGTTTTCTTATAAAGAGTCTACCAAAGTGACTAGTCTGGCTGACGGATCCAAGAATCCAAGAGTTGTGGTCAGCATACTCATTTCGAAAGCACACAATGCTGTATGGTGACCATCACTAGTGTGGTCTAGTGAGATACTTTTACACGCCCCTTTTTGAAAAGTTTTGAATTAAGATTTTAGAGTGGACAGTATTTAAACAGAAAGATGAGACGAGGCAGCTGTATTTAACACATACATTAGTCAACCACGTAACTAATTCTGAGCTATATACATTACTTTATGTAGCTCCTACAACTGTAGATATAAAATTACTAGCGCTAACTGATTCATTAGAAATTTCGTTTAACGTTACACTGCCCACTGATCGGTCATAAATGGTATTGAAGAAAGGTCATAAAGAGGATGTTTGGACTTGTAGTACCGTTTATGGGTTGTAAAGAATTTTATTGACCGTTTTAAATGTAGTCCATAAGTCGTAGTTATTTACTCTTCATGTAACGTGCTCGACGGGTTCATATCACCGCATTAATATTGCCATAATTTGTGAAGATGGATGTATGATTGTTACTCAATCACGACAGATTGGCTGAACGAATCTGGATGAAGTTTAGCACAGAGATATAATGATAGTACATGTTTCTTTTTGTCAAGGAAATATTAATTGACAAAATTGTCATTAATCGTTGCTTGTGTTTAAGATGGATTGAGTGGAACGTTAAATCAATGTCAAGTGGTTATAATATGTTTATAAAATCTTTGTTCTCATAAGAACAATTCACAGTTCATTTACTTGAGGTACAATTTTATAATGAATTTCGCTATGTGTCATCTTGTGACTAAGCGTATATTTACTAAATAAAAACCATAACTACGAGTACATCCTACTCATATTACAAATACGACAGTTTGTGAGCATGAATTTTTGTTAGTCTTTCACGAAAAAACTTTATACATAGGAATAACATATAATGATTTTATGTAATTTTGGTCGTAATAGAACGATACGAGTACATGTCAATTAAGTCGGCAAATCTGGCCTCTGAGTTATCTTGGCGTACGCTGCCTAAACTATTGAAGGTACACAACGATGTTGTACCGTAGGATTACTTGTATGTTAAAAAAATATTTGTTTAAAATTATCGGTTACGAAACTAAATGTGGCAGACCAAATTCCACGCGAGCGACGCCGCGGCCAAAAGCTAGTAGAACATAAAAGGTTGAACTAATCATAAACATCACAAAAATTTAAAAAAATTCGCAAATTAAGCAAAAAATATTTGACTATTTTAAATGGGCTCAAATTAGTCTTTCGTATTCTTAAACTGATTCTAAAACAATAAAATTGACCAGTCAATATTGTCACTAGGATACACTCAGTAGGGATTGCGAGCTAGAAAGTGGGGACCTCTGGCGGCCGATTACTTGCTACGGACGGTGATAGCACAGTGACCTGATCGTAAAAATGCGATCGGACCGCAATAAATTATAACAACCGGACTGATAGGTGGGTAAGGCTTTCTGGCCTCCCCAGGATAGATTCTGGCTAGGCCCACCGTTGATTCTGGAGAGGACCTGAAATAATAGGGTCCGGGACCCTTCAGAGTAAAATTCCAGAGACCGGCCGCCGGTATAGTTTTAATTGAAACGTAACATTCTTCTAGCCCCTGCGTCTCTGCCAAAGTGACTCTACTCTGCCTGATGGAATGCATGAATAGAATCCTAGAGTTGTGGTCACAATACTCATTGCAAATGCACAACATGCAGTTACCACGATAACTGTCACCCCTGCATTAATGGGCCTCCGGTCTCACACTCACCAACGAAACGCGACAACACGGATGCTGGCGCTTTAGGTTGGTCTTCCGTGGGAGGGTAGTACTGCCGTACTGTAAAATGATGGTATTTTACTGTTATACATTTACTGTGATTGTAATTATTAGTAAATGTGCAGGTGTTTACGTATTCTGTCATTCCGTGGTTGTACAAAAGTAGTTGCTTGTGTCATTGTCATCATCATCAACAGCATTTAATACTCCACTGCTGGACATAGGCCTCTCTTTAGAGGTTCCAGGGATTTCCTTACTACTATACTTAGTTCCTCGGCTACTGGTACCTGAGACGGCGTGCGGTTTTTGGTCGGTTCGAGTCCGACATAACCACTTTGTAGTGGTATCCGTGAGGATTCCGCACAAAAACAAAAGACCTCTCTTTAGAAAGGATATTTCGGCCTATTATACCACACTGGCCCGATGGCTTGGTATAAGTTTTCCTCTTCCTTGCAGTGATCTTGTCCTGCGTAATTTGCTCCCTTACTCGCCTCTTACGACATCTATGGGATGAATAGGGGAGGTGACACTCTATATTCTTTATCCGTCACAACTCGGAATGCTAAAACCACACGGAATTGTTTGTATAATAAGCTTTTACTTATGTTTTTATTACTAAGAGCTTACCAGTGATTATGCTAGTTACCCAAGAAACCATCATCCCGAAGTGATACGTCAATGTGAGTTGTATAGGAAGGTTATATAGATTGGTGATGTTAGGTATTTTCTACCAGAAAAAAAGTGTAGAACATGAAGTTGAAGTGTTAATTAAAAGTATTTAAATCGTGTAAGCATCATAATAATTCACATTGACGATTATAACATGAGTAAGGATGTAAACAAATAGTTATGAAGTAATCTAGTAATCTAAAGACAAGGAAAACACCTTAAATTTGAACAGAAATATTCGCCTTTAACCGCTCAGCTGCTTCTTCGATATATCAATATCTTAGGATAAAAGGGACTAGTTGAAAGGGTGGTCGAACGGAACCCAATGAAAGGGACCGGACATCGGTTATTAGTAAGCCAAGATATACGACACCACAGAGGAAAATACATAATGTAAAGATGAAATTTCATATAGTTTGGGATGATGGAAATTGTTGGGCATATGTTTTTTAATTATATTAATATTAGAAAAGGATATACACGGACTAGCTTTCGCCAACGGATTTGATTGCATGATTAGTTCCTATTTTACTTCCCGTAAAGGTGAAATTTCAGAAAATGACTTCTTAGTGAGTGCATATCAGTCGCTATAATTTCAAGATTGTAGCCTTAAACGAGTTAAAACATACAGTGATCATCACAAATCAATTCTCAAAAAGCTCTTTTAACTTTCGTTAGTCACCCTGAGACTCCTCCCAAAGGGGTCTACGAGAAGAAACACAAGAGAGAGAGATTTGCTTATTAATTTACACGTTTCGAGTTACAAAAAGATGTTTGTACATTTCGTACCTTAATCTATGCAAATATTTAAAACGGTCAGTTTGTACAAAAAAATTGAACACCAATTGAGCTCACATTTAAAAGTGATATTCAAACTGCTTCAAAGATGGCTATTCGCATCAGAACGCGCACATAAAGTGCAATTTTGTATTTGTCACTCATTCCTTTGAAGATGTAGTACAAACTGCCTTTTGGGATAAAATGGGGGAAAAAACCACGAAGAATAGATTGTTAAATACCATTTTTCAATGCTTCCACTGACTTCAAACGGTATCAGCAGTGATCACCAGCCACGATGGGTAAAGACAGGTTGGTTCATTAAAAATGAGTGTTAAACGTGCACTAAACACAGCTCTTAAAGGATTTTAGTTTGTTAAACAATATGATAACAAGTGGGTAAGAATTCTGGTTGGTGGTTTTTAACATAAAGAAAATTTGGTAACGCCACACACGCCTTTTCAATTCTGAAGACAAGCTATAATTGACGTCAAGAGACGTGTGGGAACAACTTGCCGCAGCTAGGCCGCTCATGCGTGCGAGCACAGTAAATGTGGGAGAAAGATGGAAGAAATAATCGTTGAATTAATGTTTGTAACGAGCAAAATACTAATGTCAAATTGAAATTGGCACAACCAGCATCACTTGTGATAATTACACACGTTTTATAAATTAAGCCTGACAGATATTCTATGGAGAAAACGCGTTCTGTAGTGAAATGTAAGGGACAATAAACATACTGTGAATAAGAGTTACAAGGAATAATAAATTGGAATAAATACAATATTGATTTTGTTAATGTGCTTAAGCTTACTGTGTGGATTGCGTAGTTTCTTAAGCGGTAACCTCGCCGCTTCCTATTGTACCGATGTATTGTGGATCCGATCCTTACAGGAGACAGCGCTTTGTGTGATCTATAAATAGTTGTTCTAGGTCTAAATGTTCTTTGTGTCCGTTTCATTTACGTTTGTGACACAAGATTTATTCCTACTGAGAGAGTTGTCTTTAAAAAAACATTGAAACATGATCCAAAATAAACAAAAAAATAACCCATAACGTAAATAAACTCGAAGTTTAAATATTAGTTCATAAACATTTAAACAAAATGGCGTCATAACTCGCTCTAGTCGTACACAGAACATATTTATAGCAAAATAGTAATTAAAATTATAATTATTAGAGTTCTATTTTCTCGAACCCTTTAGATGATATTGAGAGCGTCGTGGTGATGAGCAGAGAGCATTGCAGCACATCTGTTTCAATATCAAAGCGAGCCCTACTTTACTGAGATATTAATAACATGAGTTCCGTTATAAACTGATGGCTATATATGGTGTTTTTTTTTAGTAAATATAATAAACAAAACTTGATATCTCGCGTTTATACGTAAATCTTGTTGAAAATACTACATATTTTATATATAGTATAAGAATATTTTTGTTATTTTAGATATAGATTATAAATAAAAGTGGAGACTACCCTATATTGAAGTTATAATAAGCATTTTTAAAGGTAATTTAATTGTAAATTATGAATATTATGAAAACAAATAAAACTTACATTCAATTAACACAAAGGTCCCTCTATAATGAGGATAGTCAGGTAAGAAATCAGGTAATAAATATCATTCAACTATGACCTACCTTATAACACGCCTGTTGGAAAAACTAATAGAAATTCTAAATCGTAATAGAATCAAAGATGATTACTAGACGTACCAATGTTGGATATCTCTCGACAAAATTCTCGAACTTCTCCACCAATTCAAACTACTTCTACAAAAAATTAGGAGTAAATTTTGTTCCACACAGGAGGGAGCCACTTGCAGCCGTAGTTGGCCCGAGGTACATCGGGGTTCCAGGGATTTCCTTACTAGAGTGCACCTGGTCCCCTGGCTATTGGTACCTGAGACGACGTGCGATTTTTGGTCGGTTCGAGTCCGACATAACCACCCTTCGGTGGTATCCGTATTTCCACACAGTACAAAAAAAAGGAGTAAATTTTGAAATTGTTAATTTGTTAAATTATAATAACCTCACACAAAGGCGTCCACTTTCTATCTAATTTAATCTAACCTGGGTGAATCGAACCTACGACCTCCTTTAGCAGTGTAGATTAATCAGATATCAGGTAAATCTTTATTAGTTACGATAACCGCACCACAAATATAATAAATCATATTTGCTGGCTTTAGTCTACGGCTCAGTCCGCGATGTTGTCAAATATCGTGGTAATTAGTAGATTATGTGTTATTCCTATCATCCATGTGGTGACGGATTAAGAATACATACTGTTACCACCCCTATTCATCCCGTGGGTGTCGTAAAAGGCGACTAAGGGAACAAAGTATGCAAGACAACATCATTACAAAGAGAAGGAAAATTTGAAACAAACCGTATTCCAGCCCGTCTGGCCAGCGTGGTACATTAGGCCAAAACCTCCTTGCTAACGAGAGGCCTATGTCCAGCAGTGGACTGTAAAAGGCTGTTGATGACGATGATAATGTGTTATTCCGATGTATAAACTAATTAGTGTAAAGTTTCATCTAAATCTGTTCAATATTTTTTTGCGTGAAACACTAACTTACACATCTATATATATAAAAGAAAGTGGTGTTAGTTACACCACTTATAACTCAAGAACGGAAGAATGGATTTAGCTAAAAATTGGTGGGGAGGTAGCTTAGAACCAGGGGACGGACAGGTAAAAAAAATCTGCTTATTCATTGCCTCTAAGGCGGAACAGAGTTCGCGGGGTAAGTTAGTTTATAATACTAGTGGGATTACCGTATGTAAATAATAAGTAGTACAAAAATAAGGTCACACGATATAACGAGACATCCTGTATCTATATTTGAGTGACACGTTCGTTATGAGTGAGACAGAAACTTTAATAAAGACGTTAGATTCAACGATGTCATAATTCGATGTAGTTTTGTGTGACAAGGAGAGTCAGTTGATAGTAAGTAACTACCAAAGTCAATGGACTCCTGACACCAGCAATTCAAAAGTCACAAGTGCGTCATCACTATCAACAGTCTTTAATAGTCCACTGCTGGGCATAAGAGTCTCCTCGGAAAGAAGATTGTGGCCCGTCATATCACGTTGGCCAAGGTTCAATGTTTTCTTCTCTTTGCAGAGCTGTTGACCTATATAATAGTCTTAGTCGGATCTTACGACATCCAGCGCATGAATAGGAAAGGTGATAATCCATATTCTTAATTCATCACCACATAAAGTAAAAAGTGGTACACAATTTATCTTAAGTATGCTGTCCTGTATTTTTTTCTGTTTATTTTTTCTAAATTAAGAGCCTGTCAAAGTAACTATACTCTGCCTGATGAAAGGCATGAATAGAATCCAAAAGTTGTGGTCACCATACTCATTGCAAATGCAGACAATGCAGAATAGTGACCTACACTATGGTGGCCTAGTGAGATGCTTTTTCACGCCCCGCTTGGGGACGTAAAAGGCATGACAGTCATCGTGGCAGTGTAAGGCTCACACAGTTACCACGAACTGCGACCCCTGCGTCAATGGGCATCCAGTCTCACACTCAATGACGAAACACAACAGTACAAATGCTGTCATTTTAAGTTGGCCTTCTGTGGGAGGGTTGTACTGCCCCAGTCGAGCCGGCACGTTCGTGCCGAATCAGCGTGACTACTACCTAGCCTTGGGCATTAGGTCTGCCGATGTACAAAGTGCATAAAGTGTAAATAAATAAATTAATTAGGATCCTGCAACCGGGCGAGGCACTCATACAAGTCAGATCACGGCTCTACAGTTGTTATTGGAATTGGAAAATTCTAATTGAATACTGCGTGGAGTAAAGAAGTCGCCACAACACAATAACGTACTCGCCAGAAAAACACATGTAAATCTGACCAGATGTTTTATTTATCACTTGTATTATTCAATATTGAAAATTCAGTTTCATATTGCATGCGTCTGGAGCTAAAAATAGAGTAAGGACAGCATAATTAGATATGTCGAAGAGAGAAATGGGCTGTCTGGAGTGGTATGAATAATATATATTTGTATTTGTACATTTGTAACAAGCTTAAAAGCAAGAGGTTAGTACAGCGTGAATTTTAAATGTCGGTTTATTGATTTTTAATTTAAACTATCGTTTGGAGTTATAGTTGTTTTAGTATAGGAAAGCGTATTTAGAAAAAGGGGTTCATCGTGCTCATCAAACAAACTTTTGTAGTGGATGAGAATCGAACCCACGACTTCTAGCTTAGGAGGGAGGGCCGTTAAACACTAGACCAACAGCTCTGTCATTCTTATCTCCTATTTACTCTTTAATTATATTAAGAAATTTTAACATAAACTTAAGAAAATGTTTTTTGTTTAATAGCCTGCAAAAGTGACTCTACTCTGCTTGATGGAAAACATGACTAAAATCCAAAAATTGTAGTCACCATACTCATTGCGGATGCTGACAATGCAGTATGGTGACCCACACTATGACGGCCTAGTAAGATGCTGATGACAGGCACACATTTACCTCGACAACTGTCACCCCTGCACCAATATAAAACAAATATAAACACTGGAGTAACATGTTGCAACTATTTGTTACAACTACTCAATAATAATAATATAATAACATAAATAATAATAACATTATTAATAATAATAACTTAAATTTTGTTTCGAAATAAAATAGTGTGATAGTAATCTATTTACTGACATTGTTTTCTATTTATAGTTCGAGATTACTTACTATACACTTATGTAATCATGTAATAAAGTAATTTAGTACAATTTTTGTAATAATTTATATTGACATTGTAAGGGATTAGGTGGTGTAGAAATATTATACCCTTAAATATGTAACTTAAATATATACCCTTAAACAGGTCGACTTAGATTTGCACATGTGGTTCTATCTTTTCTTGAGTTATTTTTTTTAAATTTAAGTCCACCTGTTTTAGCAAGATCTCTTACCATATTCCCTTTTTACTGTTCTTGTTCTTATATTTTGTATACTGTTTTTGTTGCGACGTTGCACCGCATAACGGGAGTGGAACCACATTTTAGGTGACATCATAAATTCAATACATCTCCACCTACTTGAGTAAACAAATAAATGTATATAAATTTAGAGAAACTAGTTTTCTCTACAAACACAGGCTTTTTTACTTTAACCATATTTTTATTATGTGGTAACTCTCATGAAAGCCAAACTACCCACAAATGTAAATTATTTAAATACAGGAACGATAAAACACCTCAGTTCATTTAACACCCATATCGGTACACCTCATCCCCGCTTGCTAAACACAATACGAGTATGTTGTAACAGCCGAGCATCGAACGTCCATAAACAGGAAATCCGATTGTGGTGCCAAAAGTTTGTGGACGTGGGCCAAAGTGGGATTAAGAATGATAGATGATACGTTGGTGGTTTAGCGGTTAGCGTGTTCGACTGCTGATTGAGAGGTCTCGGATTTGTTTCCCGGGTCGGACCAAAAGTGGTATTAAGTTTTTCTTATTAAAAAGACGCTTAATAACAGCCCGAGATGTGGTTGTTGAGGTCTTAATCCCTGTGTCTCGGAGAGCACGCAAAATCCGTCGGTCCGGCGCTTTGACCCATGTCGTGTCGGATAATCATCCCATTATGTGAATGAGAAACCAGAGAGTACACCTGTGTTTGCTCACTTGTGCACTATACTCGTAATATTTCCTGTGTAGTTACTGTTTAGACTGGCCGCCGGTGCCACCAGATTGAAAATCGTCTAGAAGTACATGACAATACATGGTCATATAATAAACTTTTTTTTAATTAATATTAGTAAGTAATTCGTTAGTTCTCATTGTAAAACCTATTAATATTATTCGGTCATGACTTTTTGTTTCTTAAAAATACAGTTTTCATGATATATGTACTCTCAAAGTTTATTTTTTGAATATGGGTAATGGATTACATTGGTGTTACACTACGACTGAGTATAGAACGCCATATTCTGGTTTTTTAGCACGCAAACATAATTTTATTAAAATTTAGTATTTAGCTTATTAGCTTATTCGGGTGAGAACGACGATCTTTTTCGTTTATTTTTAATAGAAATAGTTTGAATTGAAATGAAAGTCATAGGTAGTTCACCATATTCTTCTTACAACAAAACCAGCCAGCATAATATAGTAGGTCAACACCTCCTTTTTAAGGAGAGGCTGTTGATGATGATGAAACCACTAACCACAGGGTTTGACAATAGAGTTTGAAATTGAGAACATTCTGATTGTAATTTTTTACACCATCTTATAATCTAGTATTCACAGTGTACAAATGTAAATATATGTATTTGTGTATGTTAAATGTGTAACTATATTTTTCTGAAGTGGTGACCGCGTACTGGGGAACGCAGTGTCGGTAAGCCCCCCACAAGGTGGTCTGACGACCTGATGAAGGTCGCCGGAAGCTGCTGGATGCAGGTGCTACGGGACCGGCTTTTGTGGAGAACGTTGGGGAAGGCCTATGTCTAGCAGTGGACGTATTTTGGCTGAGATGATGATGATGATGATGATGATATTTATTCATATATGTATGTAATTATACATGTAAGTTTATGTTAGTTATATATATTTATTAATGAAAAATTAACCCTTGATCACAACTGTCACTTTGGTGCACTTAACTTACAAGATTTCTACATCACCCAAATGTAGGAATGCGTATTGCATACCTAGATAGTAAAGAACACCTACTGCATTATGCCACCGATATAAGTTTTTAAATTATTTTTTCTGTATTAAGAGCCTGCCAAAGTGACTCTACTCTGTCTGATGGAAAGCATGAATAGAATCCAAGAGTTGTGGTCGCCATACTCATTGCAAATGCAAACAGTGCAGTGTAGTGACCTACACTATGGCGGCCTAGTGAGATGATTTTTCATGCCACGCTTGGGGACGTAAAAGGCAAGACAGTCATCGTGGCAGTGTAAGGCTCACACATTATCATGATAACTATCACCCCTACATCAATGGGCCTCCAGTTTAAACAGTAACAGTAGTAAATAAGTAAATTTCAAGTTTTCCTTTTCTTCGCAATGCTTTCCTGCATAGTTTGCTACCTCAGTGGCTCTTACGACACCCACGGTTGTGGGTGTCGTAATGTCGAATGAATAGAAGTGGTGATTGCGTATCCGTAATCCTTCATCGCACGGTTTCCTTACAAATAGATCTATTTCTAAGTTTTCCTTTAACATTAGTTTTAATAAACATATGTATGTAATTAACCTCTCATGTTCTCCATCATTATCGAAAAAAACTGTCATTTCATGAAGCATTCATATCATCAAGCTAATCATATCGTTGCAAGGGGTGGTACTCAATTAAAAGTAGCTCAGCCGTAGCGGATGATAATGTGCCTCGTTGGCCTATAACGAACCGTGAAGGGGACGAAGTGTGCCAGGGCAGGGGTGGGGTGTTTCTGCCCATATGGCGCACAGCAGACGGATGTTTGATGTTGCTATTAGATACTCTATTAGTTCTACGCGTAAAACAATGATTGTCATCCGTTAGCTGAGAGACAAATAAATCGTAACTTTAAAAATGTCTACAAGTTTCTATTTTAGAATACTAAGTTTAAGTTCACATCACGTCAATAGATTTTGATAGTCAACTGCTAGATATAAATTGAGTTTAAAAGCTAGCATACCTCTTGTGCTATGAAAGTAATAAAAAAAATATTTAGACACTTTTAAACAAGTCTCGCACTAGGAATATCCCTGCGTCGCAGCGGTCTTTACTCTGTATGTGAGCATGAAAATGAAATGGACGTAAATAACACCCACACTCAGAAGAATAAATTGTGGATGACACAAAGTGTTGTCTCATGTAGAGTTTGAACTCACAACACAGCGCAGTAGGAACTCTGCACTCAACATATAAGTCAAAAGTAAACAGTTTCTTATTTCACAAAATTATATATAACTTCAGTAAACTTAAAACCGGATTGTTACTGAATCAATATATCTATTTAAACAAAACTATGGACACACTTAAAGAGTTTTGTCAATAAAGTGTCGAACCGTAAAGGGTTGAAACGGACCATTGACCGTGTTATAAATTTGGTGAAATGTATCAATACGTCTAGCAGTGAAGGCCCACACAGTTGATCATGTGTGACCAAATTGAGTTGCCAACATCTGAACCCTTTCACCTACGATGTATTGTAACCAATATCTCTTAAACATACGAACACATATCAATAATCGTGTGTGTTTTTTGTCTATTATCTATGAACGCGAGTTAAATAACGAGGAATTGTTCTAGTGGTTAACGATCCTGACTGCTAAGGCAAGTGTCATGGGTTGGATCCCACCTTTTTTTTGTTGTTTGGGTGGAAAATCCCTTCGGATCTCCGGTTCCTCGCGGACGCGGGAGCAAGGAGTATGTGGTGTTTTCACTTAAAACCACCCCGGCGGTCGGTCTCAATCGTCCTTCTCTAGAGGGGACTCGGACCATATTATTTCAGGTCCCCTCCAGAAACAAGGTCGCGCCTAGTCAGACCCTATCCTGGGAAGGACACAAAAGTTTCCTCTATCAGTCCGGTTGTCATAATTTGTTTTTGTGGCCCGATCGCCTTTTTTTGAGACCAGGCCGTAACAAATTATCCTACAGCCGACCGCAGCAACTAATCTGCCACCAGAGGTCCCCACTCTCTGACGGGGGTTAGATCTCACCTAGGACTCACGATTCTACGAAAAGCACGATCGTATTTTCTGTATTAGACGTAGGTTATCTATTATATGTCTTTATTTGGACATTTTGACTGCTAGCTGGTAGCGAAAACGACTGCTGTTCTTGAGGTCTCGCGTTCGATTCCTCGGGTCGGACTAAATGTTTGTATGATCCTACAAATATTTGTTTTGGAGTTTTAGTGTTTGCTATGTATCACATTCATGTAAATAAACACAAAAAAAGTATATAAGTTTTCTATCAGTCAATCTAGTTATCAACTAGATGACGTTGTGTGTTAAATGTCCAAAATATGTGTAGTGTGTTTATCATCAGTCCGGTGGCTAATATAAGTTCAGTCTAATTTAAAACCAGACGGTCATCACTTGAAAATTTTCTGTACTGATATCATCATGTTTTCTTCCCTACACATCATACAATACGAAACAAAAGGCCTTCATAATATACACCTTTAATTAAAAAGGAACTATATGTATTTATCGAAACAATTAATGTCTATAACATATTTCATCAGTATCTCGCTAGGGTGTTTTGTCCGTTCATCCCGTGGGTATCGTAAAAGGCGACTAAGGGAACAAAGTATGCAAGACAACATCATTACAAAGAGATGGAAAACTTGAAACAAACCCTATTCCAATCCGTCTGGTCAGCGTGGTGTAGTAGGTCAAAACCTCCTTGCTCAGGAGAGGCCTATGTCCAGCAGTGGACTGTAAAAGGCTGTTGATGATGATGATGATCTCGCTGGGGCACCCGTATCTGTCACATTATTTAATAGAAATTGTTGACAAACATAACTCTCTTGTGCTATGTTAGTTGTTAACCATTGTCATATAACATATTGTGGATATTGATTACCTTAGCGCATAGCGCAGCAGTACCGTAGCGCGCCTGAGGTCGCGGGTTCGATTCTCTGGGCGAAGCAAGTGTTTGTTTCACAGTTTGGGTGATTTCTATCTCTGATATGTATATATGTATTTACCAAAAAAAAATTCGCTTAGTTTGAAACTAGATGGCGCTGTAAAAAAATAGATGAGTAAGTTAATTATCATAAATATTAGTGCACTGTGTATTATTTGGATAAATGTAGATTTGAAACGCTTACAGATTACTATAATAGAAAAGACGTTTCTATTTCTACTGACTTTTGAGTCTGATAATTTGCTAATATTTGTATAAAGGTAACTTATTGTTAGATATGAATCAAATAGGGGATTTCTTAAAAAGTGAAAACTCTCGCGGAGACTTTTGCTGGATGAAGATCAGATCCTAGAATAAAATACACATGAGTAGCAGCTGAGAATAAAATACACATGAGGAGCAGTGTGTTGAGAGTTCTGTTCAGTTTCATTCTAGGCTCTGATTATCCTCTGTAACCAACCAACACAGCACTTCTTGGTCACGGTAATCACTGTTAAAAGTTGTGATAGATAACTCTGTGGATCACCACGTACTCCTGCCTCCTGTGTCCATGAGGAGCCGGAGATTCGAATATATAGATAGATAGCAGTTTGTTGGACATCAGGTTTCACAAACATTATACAGTTATAAAACTAACAACAAATGACATGTACAAAGGGCGGCCTTATAGCTTATAGCAATTTCTGCCAAGCGACCTTTCGATGGACCGGTCTCCTTTTAAGCTGGAGCTAGGTATATATGAGTAATACATAAAGCCTTTATCTATGAAATATTTGAAGATATTTTACAACCTGACAACGAAAAATGATAACCAGACATCAGTTCTAAAACAACAATATCCTAGTGGTGATTGTAAACCACAATCTACCGTACTTTGCAACCATTTTTTCTAATGCGAGGAGAATTTACAACACTCTTAAATAACTTACTATTCTAACTTATTTTAACATTTATAGTTTCATCGTATTGCCTTTTTCGTAGAAGACGTATACATGCTACCTATTGCCCGATGTAGAGCACCGCATCAAAGCAATACAAATCAGGAAGTCAATCAACAATACAATCTAATATACTCCACAAGTTGTACTGACCACAAAAACACAAGATCGCAAATCATTGGCTCTCATCGGTACTCAGCCATCAATTTTCTCAGACGGCGCCGCAGGAGAAACTAGTCTAGCTACATTACCCATGTCTGGACGGATATGGTAGCATTCTTAGACACGCACCTACGTATGTGAAAATGACCTATAACTTGAGTATATGCTTTTGTATACTTTGTATGTTCAGCACAGTTTGTACGGGTATACGTTTGGAGAAAATTTAATTTGACTTAGTTGGTGGCAAGCGGAAGAAGACAGCTGCATGTATAATTATGCATAAATAGAAATAATGACCCTACGTGAGTCAGTATTTGCTAAGCTGGAGGTCGTGTGTTCGATTTCCACCTGAGACAAATGATTGCGCGTTGAGCACGATTATTTTTTTCTGTGGTATGTCCGTAATTTATAATATGTATGTTTGTATGTATTTAAAAATATATAAGTATGTTTATCAGCAGTCTAGCTACATACAACAATGATTAAGCCGACTTATTCGAACATCGTATTGAGTTTAAACCAGTCAAAATCAAAGAAATTAACGTAATTGTCTTTAGTAACAATCACCGTTTACATCTGAGGTTGAATCCCGATCAGTGCAATTTCATAATTTAACTAATTCTTGTGGGATTGCAGTAAATTGCAACGCATGTGTTTTCCACCCACAACGAAACAGCGTTTTACTAGGCCGCCATAGTGTGGGTCACCGTGCTTCCTTGTCGACATTCGCAATGAGAATGATACGTCCAGTCCTAGCTACTCATGCTTTCCATTAGGCAGAAAAATATTTTGGCAAGTAAAATAAAAAAATATGTGTTATTAAAACCCTTATCAGTCGTAAGTCACCTCTCACGTGACAACAGTACTTTGTCGCTGCGGTCGAAAGTCACGTAGGAGGTGACAAGACGAAACATGTCGAAACTCGCTCTGTGTGAAAAACAGGCACTATTGTCTTATTAGTCAAATATCGGTAACAGAGCAATTGACATCTCCAGTTGTATATCAATTTCTTTTTCCTACAATTCTTACAATATTGAAATTCTTTTGCATATTTACCTCAACTAGCTACAATCTAGCGAGAATCACGTGTAAAAAGCTATCGACCGATAAGGGTTTGTGAAAATGTCGCTATTTGTGACGAAGCAACTATCCCATGTTACAATAGAACGCAACATAACAATTCCCATCGCGTACCATGAACGTGTTAATAAGATATTTATAAGAATACGTAATTTGTGTATAGAAGTATTAACATTTATATGCAGGCTCTCATTAATATATTCACGCTATGAGTCAAGGAAGTGACCAGAATAATAAAGTTTATGAAGGAACGTGTCAGTATTGAAACTGCTTAGATCTCTGATTGTTTTGTAAGCCAACAAAGCTTTAGAAGCGAGAAATATTGGCATGGTATAGAAATATGTGATTGGAATAAAAATTACATTTTTGTCGTGTGGAAAAGTAGGTACTTGCTATTTACTGTTTCATCGGTCTAGTCCACTGTTGGACATAAGCCTCTCCTTGGAAAGAGGTTTAGTCTACTATACGCTGACCAGACGGGTTGCTATAAGGTTGTTTCAAGTTTTCCTTCTCCTGGCAGTGATGTCTTCCTGCGTATTTTTCTCTTAGTCGCCTCTTACAACATCCAGGAGATGAAACGGAACGGTGACATTCTGTAGTCTAAATCCGTAACCACACAGATTTCCTCCTTATAAGAATAGTGATAAATTTTCAGTGCAGTGAACATTTGTGGTTTTTTAACTGTTTTTTTTTAGTTTATAGATAGAAAATTCACTGCATACAAGATAGATCACTAGTCAATATATGTATAGGTATTTATTTTTTGTATTGTTGTTCTTTTTTTA
Source organism: Hypercompe scribonia (assembly GCA_949316085.1). Classification (NCBI taxonomy): domain Eukaryota; kingdom Metazoa; phylum Arthropoda; class Insecta; order Lepidoptera; family Erebidae; genus Hypercompe; species Hypercompe scribonia. Next base: position 2,763,131 of record OX438979.1, read on the forward strand.
TCATCTCCAAACATTTCACAATGAAGTACCATGTCGGAATCGACTCTACTCAACACACGCGATGTATGCTTACATTCGAGGTTATTGCAAGGGACTCAGCTATCTGGAAGAGGTTGAGACGCTCTCGGATCATCTCTATATCCGATTTGAGCTCTCCCGCTCCCAGGGCCCCAGTAGGGGTCACGCGGCGCGGCGTTCTTCTCGCTTTCCGCGGTGGGCTATAGCCAAACTGAATAGGGACCTACTGGAGGAGGCAGCCATTATTCACTCTTGGCTGTCTCCGCAGGCTCCCATCGAGGAAGTCGACATGGGGGCTGGTCGTTTCCGCGATGCGATTACGCAAATCTGCGATGCGGCCATGCCCCGCATACGAGGTTGTCGGCCTCCACGGAGGGAAGTTTACTGGTGGTCCCAGGAGTTGGCGGACCTCCGCGCGGCCTGTACTCGTGCCCGGAGGTCCTACACTCGTGGTCGGCGGCGACACCGCGAAGAGGGCGGGGAAGACCAGCTTCATGAGGAGTACCGAGAGGCGCGGAAAACTCTGAAGCTGGCCATCAGCCGCGCCAAGGAAATTAAGCGTAAGGAGATGCTGGAGGGTCTCGATCGTGACCCCTGGGGTCGCCCTTATCGTGCGGCGCGACAAAAGCTCCGCACGTCGGGCCCCCCCCTTACAGAGACACTCCAGCCCAGCTTCCTGCGGGATGTGGTCGAGGGCCTTTTCCCGCAGCGGGTGGATCACACACCCCCGTCGATGGTCTTCATGGCTAGAGACGACGGGGGGAACGAGGACAATATTCCGCCCGTTAGGGAATCGGAGGTGGGGGCGGTTGTTCTACGGATTCGCTCTAAGAACACCGCCCCTGGGCCAGATGGGATACCTGCCCGAGTATTGGCACGATCCCTCGACCACATGTCGGACCGCCTCAGGGAGGTCTTGGACGCTAGCTTGTCGTCCGGACGCTTCCCTGAGTGCTGGAAAAGCGGGAAGCTGGTCCTATTAAGGAAGCCGGGACGGCTTACCGATTCGGTGGCGGCCTATAGGCCCATTGTGTTGCTGGACGAGGCGGGTAAACTGTTTGAGAGGATACTCTCTGCCCGCATCGTCCGGCACCTCTGCGAGGTGGGCCCCGATCTGTCGGACGCCCAATTTGGTTTTCGGGCGGGGCGTTCGACGGTCGATGCTGTGCTGCGCCTGAGGGCCGTTACCGAAGAGGCGGTGAGCTGTGGCGGCGTGCTGTTGGCGGTGTCGTTGGACATCGCCAACGCATTTAATAGTCTGCCATTTAGCTGCATCAGGGAAGCACTCCACTACCACGGGGTGCCCGAGTACCTGAGGCGGCTTGTGGCAGACTATCTTGAGGAGCGTACCGTCGTGTACGAGGACCGAGATGGTATTCTGAGGCGGCGGCCCATGTCGTGCGGTGTTCCACAGGGGTCCGTCCTCGGACCACTCCTGTGGAATATGGGATACGACTGGGCCCTTCGAGGTCGTCTTCCCCCCGGGCTGGGCGTAATTTGTTACGCCGATGACACATTGGTCACGGCCCGGGGGGCGAACTTTCAAGAGGCGGCGCGTCTGGCCACCGTGGGAGTCTCTTTGGTGGTCGGGCGCATTGAGGCGCTGGGTTTACGGGTGGCCCTAGATAAGACGGAAGCCCTTTTGTTTCATGGGCCCCGTCGTGGTCCACCCCCCGGTGCCTCTATCGTTGTCAATTCGGTCCTCGTACCGATTAAGGCCCAGATGAAGTATCTGGGCCTAATCCTCGACGGCAGGTGGCTCTTCGACGAGCACTTCCGACAGCTTACTCCAAAGCTGGTCGGCGCTGCTTCTGCTCTTGGGCGACTTCTGCCCAATTTGGGTGGAGCCAGCGTCGCGACGAGACGGTTATACACGGGGGTTGTTCGATCAATGGCGCTGTATGGTGCACCGGTGTGGGCGGCGGCTCTGACCGCCCAGAATAGGGCTCGTCTCTGGCGCCCTCAGAGGATATTGGCGGTTAGAGCCATACGCGGTTACCGCACCGTATCGACGGAGGCGGCATGCGCCCTGGCCGGAACTCCCCCGTGGGATTTGGAGGCGGAAGTGCTCGCCGAAGTTTATCGGCGGACGGCTGACTTCCGGGCGGGTAGCGGCATACGGCCCCCGCCCGAGGAAATACGCGAGTGGCGTGAGGCCGCTCGTCGAGCCACGATGGCTCGTTGGTCATTCCGGTTGGAGACTCCACGTGCTGGCTTTGCCCTCGTGGAGGCTCTCCGGCCGGTCATCACCGAGTGGGCAGGACGGCAGCACGGGACCCTTTCCTTCCGACTGACGCAGGTCCTTTCCGGGCATGGTTGCTTCGGGAAGTATCTGCACTCGGTCGCCAGGAGGGAATTGAGTCCCGCCTGTTACCACTGCGACTGCAGTGAGGACTCGGCTCAGCACACGCTAGCGGTTTGTTCCGCCTGGGCGGCGCAGCGTGGGGTCCTCACTGCAGTTATTGGAGGAGATCTCTCGCTACCGGCCGTCATACGCTCCATGGCCGGTAGCGACAGTTGTTTTACCGCGGTCGCAACCTTCTGCGAAGACGTAATTTCGCGGAAGGAGGCGGCGGAGAAGGCCCGGGAGGACGATATCCACTCGGACCCAATTCGCCGCCGGCGAGCCGGGCGGCGGAGGCGCGCATACCAGCGCCTCATGCCGCCTTGAGTGTGGCCGCGGGTGGACGGGACGGGTTTTCCCCTCCACCCGCTATAATGGCCAGCCGCGAGGAGGCGACGTCCGCGTGTGCCGTACGTCGCCTATGTAGAGAGTTTATCCGCAGATGGTGCCCGCTTTGGCGGGCAGGCGCTAGGAGGGATCTGGATGTCGTAATAGCAGCGGTTCCCGGATCCCTCCTGTCTCAGGCGCAGAGTGGCACACCGTGTGGTTTTAGTCGGTCCGATTCCGACACACCACCCCGCCGTAAACCCCGGTGGGGTGACGGCCCGAGGGGGTTTCCACAAGTTAAAAAAAAAAAAAAAAAAAAAAAAAAAAGGGACTCAGCTATACTCTAGGAAGAAGGTCCCGAGATTTTAATAGATTGACAGTTAAATACCCACTTAACTCAATTATTTTCGACATCAATCAAAAATATGCTAAAAAAACTATATATTGAGTAAAAATAACTAAATCTCACCTTAAAACAAAAGTCCCGTTTCAAAGTGGTATCATTTTACAATTTTGTTCAATTTCATTATTGTATTACTTCCTTGTGCTGCTATTATTGTGGTTGTGGTTAGAGATGCTGTAAGTACATCATTTTCTCAGTCGATGTTGGGAAACATTCTATTATTTGTCTATGAGAGGTGTCTTTCAATTCAGAGCATAATCGAAAAGGCTTTGGCTGAGGTCTGAGCTGAGTACTAGCATCTCATAAATAGTATTAATAAATATACTTACTTTACTTTTAGCCTATACTACGGGAACCACACTGCTGATAAACATACTTATAAATTTAAAATTACAACTTGACGATTAACAGATACTTAAAATACATTACATAATTGTTTCTTCCAGGTGAGAATCGAACTCATGACTTTAGCAATAAGCCCATCAAAACAATTTCCACCTTCTGGAAGAGAACATTAACTTTATGTTTAACAATCTGACTTGGATTCATAGCTCTCAAGTGTATCATGCCTAGGTTTATCTTCCTTATCTTAAAAATATTGTTTGACTTTGGCTTTGAAATTGCTCTGTTATGGCTGTAATCGCGTAAATGTTACGGTAATACAGTAAATATTAGCTTAAATTATTTTTAAACTTTTCAAAGAATTCTTGTATGAATGATGCTGTGCATACACCGAGTAGATCACTACCTACATAAGTATTTCAACATCGTATGCCTAATAGTGCACAACTGAACATAGGTCTCATCATAGAAAGGCACCAGCACACGTGTTTCCCTCCCACCATAATGCCCGGTTTTTTAAGCGCGGAGTAAAAAAACATTTCACTAGGCCGCCATCGTGTAGGTCAACATTCGCAATGAGTATGATGACCACAACTCTTAGATTCATGCTATCCATCAGGCAAGAAAGAATCACGTTGGTGGGCCCTTAATATAAAAAAATATATATGAAAACAAAATGGCGACGACTTGCTCCTAAATTCACTTACTAGACAAGTAATCCAAGCTTCGTAAATACACTGCCCATCTAGCTTACTGTATTTAAATTCTTGTTTCCCTGTATCACGGGAGACTAGTAGAGACTAATGGTCCTGTCAGCCACAAATAGAGCATGACAAGCCTTACAATACCATATAAAGCGTACAGAAAATCCGCTAGTTGGTTCCTACAAAACACTAATGCAGTTATCTTGTTGCCAGTGTAACAGGCTCTTCCTCTTCCGGTGACGTTATGCTAATGTTGCCAGCCCAAATAAATCCTTAATTGCTTTTAAATTTATTTGTCGACGTGATTCTTTTTTTTAAAGCCTTATTTAGCCTTTTAAGAATGAAGTAACGTTAAAGATGGAACAAGTTGTCATTCTTGTTGAAAACTGTAGTAAATTTTCTTAATTAAGAAGTTAAACTCTCTTAACATACTGTGGAGGGACGTGTGTTATATATCCCTCTGACGCAAAGGGAGGATCCTCCGACCAGGCGAGGTGAAAATAATACAAAATAAAGAAAACAAGGACAGAAAGAAGGAGAAAAAGGAAAACGGAAGCAGTAAGCGAAAGCAGAAAAATTTAAGGACGGACGACATCTCTTCCAATGAAGAGAACGTATCGGTTGGGACACCTATCTCGGAGAGGCTCCCAGAAGTCTTTCTGGCTGCTGGGAGCTCAAGAAAATCGGAACGATTACGTTCCAGATCGGCTAATCCGACGGACGGAGGTAACTCCAGTACGACTATGGACGTACTGGAGTCGACAGCGATGGAGTTCTGTGAAAGCAGGAAACGCGGGCGCTCCAGAGATGACGAAAGTGATACGTCCCAAGAGATGCTGCCTCCGAAAATTGGTAGCAGTCGAAGAGGGCGATCACGCACGCCGATCCTATAGAAGGATCAGAGCGGAAGGCGAAAGCACAGCGGAGGAGGAGATTGTGGATCTCCTGCAGAAGATCCGAGAACCGGTGGAGGGGGGTTCCGTCTCCAATACACCGGTGGCGTTGCAGGAGAGAGCAAATGTGGGGGTGGCTATAATTCAAAAAGTGGCCACCAAATCCAGGAATCTTAAGAGTTCCTTTGTAAGGGCTCTTAAGGATTCCTCCTCCGCTATTGCCGGTGTCGTCGAAACCCTCATTGGGAACGTAGCTCGCCTGGAGGCCGCTAATGAACGCCTGACGGGGCAGGTGGCTGAACTGAGCACCCAGTTCGCCCAGTTTCGAGCGCAGACGGAAAGGCCTAATAAACAGGGCCTGGCTCCAAGGCAGCCTGCTCCCACTCCCGGTTCTGGTGACGTCCATGATGCCCACTTGCGCCAAATTCTTGACGCAGTGGGGCATATGCTGGACGGGCGTCTCGCGGGCCTGGAGGCGAGATTGCCTCCAGCCCCCATTGTTCGGCCGCCGCTCGCTGCCGATAAGCGAAAGGCCACATTAGCGTCGACTCCGATGTCCGTCACAGGTGGTCGCATATCATATGCGGCAGCTGTGTCGGTGTCTTCTACTCCGGTTGCTCCAAAGGTACAACAGGTAGCCAAGGCAGCGACTAAGGCAGCTACAACGAGGGCAAAGTCAAAAGCGGCAGTAAAGGCTGGAGCAAAATTGGCCCCGCTCCCCACTCCTACACCTGACTCAACACCTGGACCCTCCACGTCTACTTCCTCCAATGATAGTTGGCAGGTAGTCGGAGGGCCAAAGAAGTCCCGAAAGCGGGATAAAAAGGCTGCACAAAGGGCAGCTTCTACCCCGCAGTCGCCGCCGGTGGCAATCGTCACTGCTAAAAAGCCACGGAAACTGCAGCCCCCAAAAACTGCGGCCGTAGTTGTCACCATATCACCGGCGACGGCTGATGGCGGGCTGTCCTATGCAGCCCTATTCAAAAAGGCCCGGGCTGGTCTCGCCAAGGATTTCGGGACGGTAGGGGTCAGGTTGCGCCTTGCCCAGACGGGAGCTCGAGTTCTGGAGTTTCCCGGGGCTGAAGGCACAAAGATGGCGGACACTTTCGCCGAGAAGCTGCGGGGAATTTTCGCAGACACGGATGGTGTAAAGATCGCCAGGCCAACTAAGTGCGCTGAACTGCGTATCTCGGGCCTGGACGATTCCGTGACGGCCGAAGATGTCCGCGCTGCAGTTGGAGAGAGGACGGGTTGCAGCGTGGACAATATCAGGGTCGGCACCATCCGCCCCGGTCCAGGAGGGCTTGGCGCAGTGTGGGTCAGCTGTCCCGTGTCGTCGGCTAAAATTTTAGGTGACGCCGGCAGACTACTCGTCGGTCTCGTGAGCGCTAGGATCACGGTCCTGGCGGCGAGACCGATGAGATGCTACAAATGTCTGGCATCGGGGCACACACGCGCCAAGTGCGTGAGTTGTTTTGACTGCAGTGGACTATGCTTCCGCTGCGGTCGACCGACAAGGCGGCAGAGTGCTCTGCCGCCCCTCACTGTCCGGTTTGTGCGGCGGGTAACAAGCCCGCCAATCATCAGATTGGGCAGGGGGGCTGCAAACCTCCCCGTGATTCTCGGCAAGCGTTGGGGGCTAGCCAGTCGACCCAGGCCGCCTCCGATGCCCTTCGCACGTCGACATCATCGCCCATGGAGGAGGCTGTAGAGACGGTCCAGTAATGGCCCAAGTCTCCAGCCTCCTAGTCCAGACGAACCTGAACCACTGTGCTGCGGCGCAGGACCTCTTCCTGCAAACCATGGCACAGTGGTCGATCGGTGTTGCCGTAGCCGCGGAGCCCTATTACGTTCCTCCCCTTCCAAACTGGTTGGGTGACCGGGACGGTTCCGTGGCAGTCGTCGGCTCCACGGCGGCTCATTCCCCGCCCTTGTCGCTAAGAGACAAGGGCACTGGATATGTTGCTGCCGAGTGGGGGGGGATCACTGTATATGGTGTATACTTCTCCCCCAACCGGAGTCTGAACGACTTCGAGGTTTTCCTTAACAACTTGGAAACCTCGATGCGGCGTCTAACGTCTGGGCACGTCTTAGTGCTGGGGGACTTCAACGCAAAGTCCATTGCGTGGGGTTCCCCCAGGACGGACGCTAGGGGCGAGGCCGTAGAGGAGTGGGCGGCCTCGGTGGGCCTCTGTTTACTGAACAGGGGCTCCACCAAAACGTGCGTGCGACAGCAGGGAGGGTCGATAGTGGACCTTTCGTTCGCTACCCCTGCCCTCGCCGCACGAGTAAGGAACTGGCGAGTCCTGGAAGAGGTTGAGACGCTCTCGGACCATCTTTATATCCGATTTGAGCTCTCCCGGTCCCAGGACGCCAGTAGGGGTCACGCGGCGCGGCGTTCTTCTCGCTTTCCGCGGTGGGCTGTAGCCAAATTAAATAGGGACCTACTAGAGGAGGCGGCCATTATTCACTCTTGGCTGTCTCCGCAGGCCCCGACCGAGGAGGTCGACATGGGGGCTGGTCGCTTCTGCGATGCCATTGCGCAGATCTGTGATGCGGCCATGCCCCGCATCCGAGGTTGCCGGCCTCCACGGAAGAGGGTTTACTGGTGGTCCCAGGAGTTGGCGGACCTCCGTGCGGCCTGTACTCGTGCCCGGAGGTCCTACACCCGTAGTCGGCGGCGACACCGTGAAGAAGACGAGGAGGACCAGCTTCATGAGGAGTACCGAGAGGCGCGGAAAACTCTGAAGCTGGCCATCAGCCGCGCCAAAGAAATTAAGAGAAAGGAAATGCTGGAGGGTCTCGATCGTGACCACTGGGGTCGCCCCTATCGTGCGGCGCGACAAAAGCTCCGCACGTCGGGCCCCCCCCTTACAGAGACACTCCAGCCCAGCTTCCTGCGGGAAGTGGTCGAGGGCCTTTTCCCGCAGCGGGCGGAGCACACACCCCCGTCGATGGCCTTCATGGCCGAAGACGATGGGGTGAACGGAGACAATGTTCCGCCCGTCAGGGAATCGGAGGTAGGGGCGGTTGTTCTACGGATCCGCTCTAAGAACACCGCCCCCGGGCCGGACGGGATACCTGCCCGAGTGCTAGCCCGAGCCCTCGAACACATGTCGGACCACCTCAGGGAGGTCCTGAACGCTAGTTTGGCGTCCGGACGCTTCCCTGAGTGCTGGAAAAGCGGGAAGCTGGTCCTATTAAGGAAGCCGGGACGGCCAGCCGAATCGGTGACGGCCTATAGGCCCATTGTGTTGCTGGACGAGGCGGGTAAACTGTTTGAGAGGATACTCTCTGCCCGCATCGTCCGGCACCTAAGTGAGGTGGGCCCCGATCTGTCGGACGCCCAATTCGGTTTCCGAGCAGGGCGGTCGACAGTCGATGCTGTGTTGCGCCTGAGGGCCGTTACCGAAGAGGCGGTGGGCTGTGGCGGCGTGCTGTTGGCGGTGTCGTTGGACATTGCCAACGCATTTAATAGTCTGCCATTTAGCTGCATCAGGGAAGCACTCCACTACCACGGGGTGCCAAAGTACCTGAGGCGGCTTGTGGCAGACTATCTTGAGGAGCGTACCGTTATGTACGAGGACCGAGACGGTGTTCTAAGGCGGCGGCTCATGTCGTGCGGTGTTCCACAGGGGTCTGTACTCGGACCACTCCTGTGCACCATTAGTAGTTGCATTGTATTATAGTTCATTACATTCATACGTTTCGTTCATACTTCGTAGTTCGGTGTATCTTCGCTAGATGGCGCTGTTGTATATTTTTCTTTGTGCTGTAATGTGGAAGTCGTCACAATGTCTTCTAAAATTATGTATGTATTAATAGCCTTGTTTTCTCTCTCTTTACAATCAGAGATACTTACTTGGTGAATGTATCTTATAACAAAAGAAAGTCTGAGATTTAAGTTGAACTCGTACTATTGTTCACCACTAATTCAAGTAGATTCGTACATATTTTTAATATGAAATAACTAACAAAACAAATAAATTATAAAAACTGTGTTTAAAGCAGATGAGTAAAATATATCTACTTCATCGTTTTTTGCATATAATGTAACTCTCTTTTTAAAGAATGCATTACTATAAAGACATGCGCTTACCACTGGCATTCACTTCTCTGTTCATCTCTCTTTCTCTTAGCAGAAAAGTAAACTACATGATACATGGTGTTTACAGTTGGCAACATACTGTTTACATTTCTTTTTTTTACTCTGGCTTTTTCCCAAAGTAAGTTAGGGTTGACTTTAAGTCTGCTACGATACGACTAAACCTTGATTTTTTATGCAGAACTACTGCCATCAGACCTCCACAACCTAAGTGCTAAGCAATATCGAAATTCTGTAGAAAGATCATTGTCAGACTTTTAGAATTCGAACCAAATGTAACGATTGCCAAAGACGTTCGTACCAGAATCGACAGCTTAACAGCTCCCTCCTATGTCAGGCGCAGACTGCACACCGTGTGGTTTTAGCCGGTCCGATTCCGACACACCACCCCGTCGTAAACTCCGGTGGGGTGACGGCCCGAGGGGGTTTCCACACAACGGAGTCTCAAAGTGCTAAGAATGGGCACCGATCATAAACTAATCTGGGTACGACAGCTTAACTTTGCAATGCAACCTACGCAGTTTGAATTGAGTCACAAGCTTTTTTAAATATAAATAAATTGGTCTTTTGACGTACATTATATAACCAATAAACGAATGTCAAAAACATTAAATATGTAACATCAGACGCCGATACGTAATGCGCCATCATAGAATATAATTCTCGTTGATTGATTTGTACCGAGACATATTAAAACGCCCCTACAATATCAACGCACGTGTCCGACAATCGACGAGTAGTTTTCGAGAAACAATACAACAAACAAACAATAATGTTCGTATAACGAGTTGTTTGAACACCACTTAATGTAACTTGAGTGTATGAAAGCGTACGTATTCTGGTTTGGTAAAAAATATTGTTGTAACTTTTGTGACTTTTGTACGTCATAAGAAGGGAACTGAAAATATTAGAATTGTGAACCGTTTAAATACTAAAACAGATTTTGATATGTTTGAACTAGTTTTATGTGAAACCATAAAAATCTTTATTAATTATGTCGTATTTGGAAAGTATATTGAGTATAAACGAATAATGTTATTAAGTTATAACTGACTCCTCGGGGTCTCCACCCCCTGGAGCTCGACCTTGCCAAGCACAGGAGGGAACACAGAACGAGGCGCAGCTAACATGCTGGTCACAGGGACTGACGCCCGGATATACCAACAGGCCCAAGGGCCCAACCAAGTGACCCGCCTGTAGTCGCAGGCGGCGCGGACGACCACTTCGACAGGCCGTAGACCTGGTAAAGTCACCCCGAGACTCCTCCCAAAGGGCCTACGAGAAGAACCACAAGAAAAGAAAAGAAATTATAACTGCGCTGATGATGTAGAGGTTTAAGTGGTTGTCACACCGCTCTCTGCTACGCTGAGTGTTGCGGGTTCAAATCGTACACAGGATAACACTTTGTGTGATCCACAAATTTTTGTTCTGAGTCTATGTGTTCTTTGTGCCCGTTTCTTGCATGTTTGTAAAGTGCCGCGCAATACAGGATATGCGGGCGTTGTCTTTTAAAAAAAAAATTATAGCTAAAGCCCACGAAACAGATACTGGTTTTTAAAGTCACTTAATTTTTGTATACTGACAGTCAAATCTCTCTTTACCTCGTGGTGTTTAGAAATATTATATGTAGCTTGCTAAATCGAAGGTCGTGGGTGCAACTCTTACCCAGGCCAAATAGTTTTATGAGCACGATCATTTGGTCTATGTCTGGGTGTACTTTGCCTCAAACATTAACGTATTTAGAAATATATAAGTATGTTTATCAGCAGTCTGTTTGTCATAGCTCAGACTCAACCTAGTTTGGGATCAAACGGTCGTGTGTGAGCTGAGTCAAATCTTTGTTGATTGTATTATTTTCATATGTTAGTGGAACTAAGTATACAATTGTGTGTATTAATTTCCGGCATTCGAGGTCTTTAAAAAGCCGGAATACTGCCACGTGTCACTCATTTCTCATGACAGTCAGACACACAGACAAAAACAACGGATATTGGTGACACGCGCTGCAATAATTTGTGATCACCCCTCTTGTTGTGTGGGGTGAGGGTTGATTGCCACGGTTTATGGGAAAATAGTAGAATTTTAATATTGATCAACGTCTGTTAGGAATTAAAGCTAGATGCGTAAATGTCCATTTATGATTTAGGAGTGGCATTTAATATTTTCATTTACCCAACATTAAATGTTCTTGTTTTTATATAATAAAATGCCGTAGAAAAAAAAAAGTTTTACTCTTATCTGAACAAAATCATTGCAAAAATAGATGTTTACAGGTAAAAAAAGCAATAATATGAGTAAAAACATGTTTTTAATTAAACTGAGTGTTCTATAGCTTTAAATGTTAGATAGACCTTTATCGAGGAAGACTATGGACTATATTACCTCACGCTACCAGTAATAGCAGCCGAGTATTATTAAAAAATATTACGGAACCTGCAAAAGCTTATTAATTTTGAGAGAGTCAGGTGAAGTTGCACGGGTCAGATAACATCAAATAACCGAATCTGTGAGATTACAGGGGTCTTAAACCCTTCTTCATCAATAGGAAAGATTCTTTGAACCCCACTCCTCTGGGTAGAAAGACTCCTAGAGCGGTAATGTATTTCTGTAACTCTTGAAATTTAGGTGTCCAGTGACAGTCTGTTTCCACCAATTGCCACCAACCAAGCATATTTATTTCTGTATTAATATATGTAATCCTACATCTCTACTAATAAAGCTGAAGATTTTGTTTATTTGTTCGAAAGTGCTAACCTCAGGAGCTACCAATCTGAAATAAAAAGCAAGCCAGTGTTAGGTAGCCTATTTATCGAGAGAGGTTATAGGTTATATATCATCACGCTGAGACGAATAGGAGCGGGGTATCAACGGAAAATGTTGCAAAAACGAGGATTTTTTTCTTTTGAGAATTTCCATTGCGTGCGTACAGCTTTAGTTTAGCAAAAATAATGTGTCACAGAATTGTTCCTCTTCAAAAGTTCTGAAAAAAAGGATATATATCTTTTAAGGCTAGTTATTTACAAACGAATTTGTTCACGGCGTATAACATCACACTACAACCAATAGGAGACGCAGACGAAGCTGGGTGGGTCAGTTAATAACATACCACTTGTTCTGGATATGAACGGGCTGGCTCGATCGTGGTAGTAACACCATCTCACAGAAGACAAACCTATAGCAACTGCATCCGTGCTGTCGTGTTTCGTTAGTGAGTACGAGGCCGGAGGCTTATTGATGCAGGGGTGACTGTTATCGTGGTAAGTTTGAATCTTACTCTGCCACGCTGATTATCGTGCCTTTTACGTTCCTAAGCGGCGCGAGAATAAGCATCTCACTAGGCCGCTATAGTATGGGTCACTGTACTACATTTTCTGCATTCTCAATAAGCATGGTGACCACAATTCTTGGATTCTAATCATACTTTGACAGTCTCCAAAATAAAAAATAATCTTGACCTCTAGCTCAGCTCTCAGGATGACTAACCACTTGACTAATAGATCTGTTTCATATACATCTGTACTACGAGAAAAAGAATATTTTTACCAAAAATAATAAACAGTAATCAAAACTAAAACATTAGACAACCCCTTTAGAAATCATTGTTCATGTCATCCCCTACTAGCGGCAGGGTTTTCTCTTTGATGTTGCTGTGATCTTGTTTTTTCCGTTTCTGTCAAATCCTCTAAAAGTAGGATTGCGTAAGTAGGTGAAATTGCCTCGTTTAGGGGACGAACCCCTGTTTTGATGATATTGAAATTGTCCCTCCAAACGATTCTCGCTTTCAAGAACAATGAAGATCAAACTAAGTTCATTTTTATTGCATTTGAAAGGTATATATTTATTATTTTGCCATTACAAAGTGAAGAGGAATATGATAACACATGGCTCGCTCCAATCTGCTGATCAGCTGGTATATAGCAAAGCAGTTACTTTTTAGAGCATATTATTAGTATTAAATTTTGTAATACACATAAAATACCTAATAAAGTAATATCTCTTTGCTACTTATAAATAGTTATAACATAGGATAAAAACCAGGCAGTCCTCTATCACGGCAAATGTTCTGAGAAGCCCTTCCGAATGGTCCCACCTGTACAGGATAACACGTGCTGGCCTTGATACCATTTTGGAATGGTAATGGCACTCGAATTAAACGTTTGAGTTCTGTCTTCCTGTGCCAATTATTCAAAACCTGGAACTCGCTACCAGGAGATGTGTTTCTCTTCTACCGTGTTCCCGGGTCCTTTGAGCGAGATGTGAATAAGCATTTCACTAGGCCACCACAGTGTGGATCTCAATATTGTACTGTCTGCATTCGCAGTGTGTATGGACTATTGAATTCTATTCATACTTTTCATCAGACAGAGTAGAGTGAAATTTCGACAAAAATTTTTTTATCACGTAACTATCTCGGGTTGAATGGATTTACCTGATTTTTTCAATAAATTATTTTGTTTTTCTTTTCGAACCTAATAATTAGTATCGTAATATATGAGTTTTTTTAATAATACATGTTCATATCATAAAAAACAATGCAACAACTACTTGTAGCTAAACACTACTTATGTAATAAAAATGGGTTAATGGGTTGTTTTCTGTTGGTTTCTTATCGTACCGCGGCATGAGCAAATTCACGAACGCCAGTACCAGGATCGGCAATTCTTCATTGAGATAATACAACAGACAGATAGATTCTAAGAATTGTCCTAAGGAAATATCATGATCATCATCCACACCTTTAATAGTTCACTGCTGGACACAGGCCTTTATTTAGACAGGAAGTTTTGGCATACTACATCACGCTGGCCGGACGCTTTGATTTAGGATTTGTTTCAAGTTTTCCTTCTCTTTTCAGTGCTGTTGCCCTGCGTAATTTACTCCCTTAATCGCCTGTTACGACACCCATCGAATGAGAAGCGGTAGTGAGACTCTGGATTCTTAGTCCGTCAACTGGACTGGTAGTAGAGCCACACTGATTTTAGCACGAACGGGCCGCCTCGACCGTGGCAGTACTACCCTCTCACAGAAGATCAACCTAAAGCGACAGCATACATGCTGTCGTATTTCGTTAGCGAGTGCGAGACTGGAAGCCCATTAATGCAGGGGTGACAGTTGTTGTGGTAAGTCTGCAACACAATACTACGATGACTGTCAATCATTTTATATCCCCAAGCGAGGCGTAATAAAGCATTCACCAGGGTCACCATACTGTATTATCTGCATTCGTAATGAGTATGGTTACCACAACTCTTGGATTCTATTCATGCTTTCCGTCAGGCAGAGTAGAGTCACTTTGGCAGGCTCTTAAAATAATAAAAAAAAACACAGAAAGGTAACAGCCTCCACTAAATTTAGCCAAACGTAAAGAAACACTCTCTACCAACTCTCTAATTATACTCAAACTAAGACCCAAAAACTATAACAAATAAATACCCCAAAACAAAAAGAGAATACCCGAAGTAACTTACAGAATAATTTAAAACATGTTACTAATGGAAGTTCTAAATTCGAACGACAATGGATGCGAGTCACAATTGCGTTCTATTTTCGAACCGTAGCATGCGCGGGCGCATATCCGCCCGATTGTTTACGGGTGCTGCTAACCTTAGGGTTGTGTCGTGCATCTGGCAGGAATCGGAAGCTGATATACGAAACTGGAGTGTTTGATATGATAATTTGATTGAAAGGCGAGAACGTCGTTAGGTACGAAAAGTTTAATGCATATGGCAAAAAATAACGGTATCTCTATTTAAAGAATTCATGGCTAGTTGGACTACAAAAAATATAATTCATTTGCACTGAGTTTCGGTCACGTTTTCAAAAAAGCTATTTTTAGAATTTCACTAGTGTTTACGTAGCGTTACGTTGTGTAAACTATGTTTGTCACCCATCATCATCGCAGCCAAAAGACGTCCACTGTTCGGTATAAGCCTGTCCAAGGCTCTCCGCAACAACCGGTCCTGTGCGGACTACATTCAACGGAAACCAACTACCTTTAACAGATCGTTGGACAGCCTAGGGTGGAGGGAGGACTGGATGTCGTAATAGCAGCGGTTCCCGGATCCCTCCTATCTTAGGCGCAGAGAGACACACCGTGTGGTTTTAGTCGGTCCGATTCCAACACACCACCCCGCCGTAAGCCCCGGTGGGGTGACGGCCCAAGGGGGTTTCCACACGTTTAAAAAAAAAAAAGGGGGAGGGAGGAGGTGGAGTTTCTAATCAAAAACCAAATAAGAAAAACAAACACTCCTAGCGCCTGCCCGCTAACGCGGGCACTATCTGCGGATAAACTCTCCATTTAAGCGACGTACGGCACACGCGGACGTCGTCTCCTCGCGGCTGGCCACTATAGCGGATGGAGGGGAAAACCCGTCCCGTCCACCTGCGGCCACACTCAAGGCAGCATGAGGCGCTGGTACCCGTGCTGTCGCCCTGGCCATTCGGTGATGACCGGCTGGAATCCCTCCCTAGCGATAAAGCCAGCACGTGGAGCCTCCAGCCGGGACGACCAACGAGCTATCGTGGCTGGACGAGCGGCCTCACGCCACTCACGTATTTCTTCGGGCGGGGGCCGTATGCCACTTCCCGTCCGGCAGTCAGCCGTTCACCGATAAACTTCGGCGAGCACTTCCGCCTCCAAATCCCACGGGGGAGTACCGGCCAAGGCGCACACCGCCTCCGTCGATACGGTGTGGTAACCGCGTATGGTTCTAACCCCCAAATCCTCTGAGGACGCCAGAGGCGAGACCTATTCTGGGCGGTGAGAGCCGCTACCCACACCGGTGCACCACACAGCGCCATTGACCGGACACTCGCCGTGTATTGCCGTCTCGTTGCGACGCTGGCTGCACCCAAATTGGGCAAAAGTCGCCCAAGGGCAGAAGCAGCGCCAACCAGCTTTGAAGAAAGCTGTCGGAAGTACTCGTAGAAAAGCCACGCCCATGGAACAAAAGGGCCTCTGTCTTGTCCAAGGCCACCCGTAAACCCAGCGCCTCAATACGCGACCGTTTAACCCACTTTTTTTTTTTTTTTTATCGTATGGAAACCCCCTCGAGCCGTCACCCCACCGGGGTTTACGGCGGGGTGGTGTGTCGGAATCGGACCGACTAAAACCACACGGTGTGCCACTCTGCGCCTGACATAAGAGGGATCCGGGAACAGCTGCTATTACGTCATCCAGATCCTTCCTAGCGCCTGCCCACTGCCGCGGGCACCTTCTACGGATAACCTCTCCATTTAGGCAACGTACGGCACACGCGGACGTCGCCTCCTCGCGGCTGGCCACTATAGCGGATGAAGGGGAAAATCCGTCCCGTCCACCCGCGGCCACATTCAAGGCGGCATGAGGCGCTGGTATGCACGCCTCCGCCGCCCGGCTCGCCGGCGGCGAATTGGGTCCGAGTGGAGATTGTCCTCCCGGGCCCTCTCTGCCGCCTCCTTCCGCGAAATTACATCTTCGCAGAAGGTTGCGACCGCGGTAAAACAGCTGTCGCTACCGACCATGGAGCGTATGACGGCCGGTAGCGAGAGATCTCCTCCAATAACTGCAGTGAGGACCCCACGCTGCGCCGCCCAAGCGGAACAAACCGCTAGCGTGTGCTGAGCCGAGTCCTCACTGCAGCCGCAGTGAGGACTCGGCGACCGAGTACAGATACTTCTCAAAGCAACCGTGCCCGGAAAGGATCTGCGTCAGTCGGAAGGAAAGGGTCCCGTGCTGTCGCCCCGCCCACTCGGCGATGACCGGCTGGAGAGCCTCCACGGCGGCAAAGCCAGCACGTGGAGCCTCCAGCCGGGACGACCAACGAGCCATCGTGGCTCGACGAGCGGTCTCTCGCCACTCGCGCATCTCTTCAGGCGCGGGCCGCATGCCGCTACCCGCCCAGAAGTCAGCCGTCCGCCGATAAACTTCGTCGAGCACTTCCGCCTCCAAGTCCCACGGGGGAGTTCCGGCCAAGGCACACGCCGCCTCCGTCGATACGGTGCGGTAACCGCGTATGGCTCTAACCGCCAATATCCTCTGAGGGCGCCAGAGGCGAACCCTATTCTAGGCGGTCAGAGCCGCCGCCCACACCGGTGCACCATACAGTGCCATTGACCGGACAACCCCCGTGTATAGCCGTCTCGTCGCGACGCTGGCTCCACCCAAATTCGGCAAAAGTCGCCCGAGGGCAGAAGCAGTGCCGACCAGCTTTGGAGAAAGCTATCGGAAGTGCTCGTCGAAGAGCCACCTCCCGTCGAGGATCAGGCCCAGGTACTTCATCTGGGCCTGAACCGATACGAGGACCGAATTGACTACGATAGAGGCGCCGGGTGGGGGACCACGCCGGGGCCCATGGAACAAAAGGGCCTCCGTCTTATCTAGGGCCACCCGTAACCCCAGCGCCTCAATACGCCCGACCACCAAAGAGACTCCCGTGGTGGCCAGGCGCGCCGCCTCTTGCAAGTTCGCTCCCCGGGCCGTGACCAATGTATCATCGGCGTAACAAATTACACCCAGCCCGGGGGGAAGACGACCTCGAAGGGCCCAGTCGTATCCCATGTTCCACAGAAGTGGTCCGAGGACAGACCCCTGCGGAACACCGCACGACATGAGCCGCCGCCGCAGAACACCATCTCGGTCCTCGTACATGACGGTGCGCTCCTCAAGATAGTCTGCCACAAGCCGCCTCAGGTACTCTGGCACCCCATGGTATTGGAGTGTTTCCCTGATGCAGCTAAATGGCAGACTATTAAATGCATTGGCGATGTCCAACGACAGTATCCTCTCAAACAACTTACCCGCCTCGTCCAACAACACGATGGGCCTATAGGCCGCTACCGAATCGGCTGGCCGTCCCGGCTTTCTTAATAGGACCAGCTTCCCGCTTTTCCAGCACTCAGGGAAGCGTCCGGACGCCAGGCCAGCGTCCAAGACCTCCCTGAGACGGTCCGACATGTGTTCGAGGGCTCGGGCCAGCACTCGGGCAGGTATCCCGTCTGGCCCGGGGGCGATGTTCTTAGAGCGGATCCGTAGAACAACCGCCCCTACTTCCGATTCCCTGACGGGCGGAACATTATCCTCGGTCCCCCCGTCTTCTCTGACCATTATGGCCATCGACGGGGGTGTGTGCTCCACCCGCTGCGGGAAAAGGCCCTCGACCACTTCCTGCAGGAAGCTGGGCTGGAGTGTCTCTGTAAGGGGGGGCCCGACGGTTGGAGCTTTTGTCGCACCGCACGATAGGGGCGACCCCAGGGGTCACGATCGAGACCCTCCAGCATCTCCTTACGCTTAATTTCTTTGGCGCGGCTGATCGCCAGCTTCAGAGTTTTCCGCGCCTCTCGGTACTCCTCAACCGTTTAACCCACTAGGCCAACCGTGCAGACTGTTTACTATTTATATAGCCGGAATGGTAAATATTAAAATACATTTATCTACCACGTTTCTGCGAAACCCCTAGCTTTAAAAGCGTACATGGACTACAGTAACTGTTAACGATCAACTTAGCTATGTACTTGTTTTCGGTGTTGTGAAAAATATCGTGGACTGTACACATTACTGTTGATATGTAGGAACTCTGAGTAGGCTATAGGCGCATAGTCACTCATTAATTTCTTGAAAACTCTTATTTTCTATGAGCCTTTTATAAAATCTATGACTTTTAGACCTCTCCTTTCATTTTTGTCACAAATGTTTATTCGTAGAATGTGACATGACGTCAGGTACTTTTGGCATTTTACACACCAGGTTAAAAAGGGTTAAACTCGAATGAGGAAAGTACACGCGCTCAAACAAACACAAAATATAATACAAACGAATTTAGAACTTCACTTTTTTAAACCAGTTAAATAGACTGTTTTTAGATTTTCGCAATTTTCATAGTTTTTTGTGCAGCCGGACTTATTCGCGATAAAATTGTTTAAAAAGGTTATGATATCTTCTATTGACCGAAGTTTCAAACAGATTACCTACTCGTGTTCACGGGTAAACTGGTGTGAGCTTAGCGACATCTTCGAGATACGCAAATGTGACTACGTTCACTTGGTTACGTCGATTCTTTATGCTATCGGTATTTCTACACACTACACTTACAATGTCTATTCTTTGGTTGGTGTTGCATCTGCAGATGATGGGATTCCATGATGTTGATGGTCGATATCCGTCTTCCTGGTGGAAATTTTACTATTTTTGATTTTAATCGCTTCACGTATATACTATTGTACAAAAATAGATGTAGCCGTTTGAAACGTCGAAAAATAGAATAAATAATTTTATCGCGAATAAGTACCGGTAAAATAAAGTTTAAAATCAGTTAACCATTTTGTGAAAGAACAATATTTATCCATTAAAAAAAAAATGGAAATCTACCTTCACAGCTGGCTTCTCGTAAAAATCTCAATTTACAACAATCCAATCGACACCCTTACATACTTCAGAATTACAATTCTCTATAAACAACAAAAAATAATCATTACAAACAATATCATTAGCCATATGTTAAGTATTTGCGCACGCGTCGACCATACATCAAGTAGGGTAGAAGCCCCTATTTACGGATTTAGTAATTAGGGTACCGCATTGGCCAAAACAATTTATTATCCGGCACACCTGGGGTTGGTTTGATAAATTGTGCAATAGTAATTAGTTTTAATGATCAACTAAACATGTAGTATCAGGTTTATACATGGGTTCTGTATATGATTATCAGGAAAGGGTAGTTGATGCATTAGAGGGTTAGTAGGTGGTATTAAATTATTTCTGTGGATCAGCTGTAGAAGGTAAAATATATATGACATTGTATTAGATAGCTCATACATTTGAGGAAGATAGACAGTGGCCCCTATTCAGGTAGCACTTTGCTCACATTATACCCTGAATAACTTAGCAGAATAACCTTCAGATATAAATATAGCTTGTTTTTTTTATAACAGACAACTCCCGCATTTAAAATATATACTATTTCGCGGGGGGCTGCACAAAACATACATGAAATAGACACGAAGAACGCTCAGACTCAGAACAACAGTTTGTGGATCACAGTGTTGTCCCGTGTAGAATTTGAACCCACTACGCTAAGCGCAGTAGAAAACGACGTGGTAATAGCTTAAGCCACTCTATCTATAGAAGCTTAAAATTTATGTTTAACAACTCATAGATAACTTCTCCAATCAAGTTCCTATTGAAGGTAGTAGAAACACACTGATTTCAGCACTAACGGGCCGGCTCGACCGAGACGGTACTACCCTGTCACAAAAAAACAACTTATAGCGACAGCATCCGTGCTGTCGTGTTTCATTGGTGAGTGCGAGACCAGAGGCTCATTGTTGCAAACGTGACAGTCATCGTGGTAAGTGTGTGAGTCTAACACTGCCACGATGACTGTTATACATTTTTCATGCCCAAACGGCGTATGAAAAAGCATCTCACTAGGCCGTTATAGTGTGGGTCACCATACTGCATTATCTGCACTCATAATGAGTATAGTGACCACAAATCTTGGATTCTATTTATGCTTTCCAGCAAGCAGAGAAAAGTCACTTTGGTAGGCTCTCAAAAAAAATTAGAGTCAAAGAATTTAATTCACACTGTTACTGCTAATGTTTTACGAAACATGATAATCTTAGATAGATTCTAGATGTGAAATTATCGTCAAGGTATTGCACCAATTGCTCTGATTGAAACTGAACTGAAAACTTCTCAGTGCTTACAACTGGGGTCGGATAACTTCAAATGCATGGAGTTACAACAATTATGATTTGACATAAATGATAATAATAACGAAACTTGCCGAAAGATTCCGAATGCATCCGAAGCGTATAGCCAATAAAACTATCACAAAGTAATAATGACTATCTCTATGGCTGCTCATCCCCTAGCAATTTTATCGACTTTTCGATTTATTGCTGTCTTGGCTAAAGAAATACACATTGTGAGGTGGTAGGCGATTACTATTTGGTTGATGAGTTGTCAATACCACGATGATAGGCGCATTTTTTGACAGATTTTTTAACTGTACGTGATCATCGATAAGAATACCCTCAAATAAACTTTACTAAATTATTTTTAATAAATTTGAAAATTTAAAAAAAATCCCTTTACCACGGTGCGGTGAGACCCTGCCCAAGTTTGTGTGATCCACAAATTGTTTTTCTGAGTCTGGGTGTTCTTTGTGTCCGTTTCTTGTAAGTTTTTAGCCCCCCCGCAATGCAGGCTATATTTCCGCAGAATCGTGAGATACTTTGTACAAGGAGACGATCACACACACACAATACAATAGACGTACAGACTCAATTGAACTGTCCCAAAAAAAGTGACATTTACTTGATTCTGTCCGTAAACGGCACTAAAAAATTACTAGCGAAAGCTGAGAAAATTTCACCAAAATATGTATAATATTCTCAAACATCTCACGTACAGCTGTCTTATGCCAAATTAGATAGAACCTGTGCTATGGTAACCTACAGACAAACATACTTATATATTTCTAAATACAACCAAATATATTCTAATATAGTTACACCTAGACATAGTACAATAATCGTGCTCGTTACACACATATTTGTACTGGGTGGGAACCGAACCTATCATCTCCAGCTTAGCAGTCAAACCACTATACAAAGATACCCATGTCACAAATCAGTGAGATTAAGTTTCCTTCCTCTCGAAATAGGCTAAAGGCGGTTGGGAGGAATTAATCTCTGATAACCTCCTTCACTCAGTGAAACCAAACAATCTAAAACCACAACCAATATAGTTTTAGTACGAACGAATCTATAATTTCATTAGTGGCGTAGACTATGATTAACTGACAAAACTTGCCTTTTTTTTTTTTTTTTTATTTTTTTTTTTTAACGTGTGGAAACCCCCTCGAGCCGTCACCCCACCGGGGTTTACGGCGAGGTGGTGTGTCGGAATCGGACCGACTAAAACCACACGGTGTGCCACTCTGCGCCTGACATAGGAGGGATCCAGGCACAGCTGTTATTACGACATCCAGATCCCTCCTAGCGCCTGCCCGCTAAAGCGGGCACCGTCTGCGGAAAACCTCTCCATTTAGGCGACGTACGGCACACGCGAACGTCGCCTCCTCGCGGCTGGCCACTATAGCGGATGGAGGGGAAAACCCGTCCCGTCCACCCGCAGCCACACTCAAGGCGGCATGAGGCGCTGGTACGCGCGCCTCCGCCGCCCGGTTCGCCGGCGGCGAATTGAGTCCGAGTGGACGTCGTCCTCCCGAGCCTTCTCCGCCGCCTCCTTCCGCGAAATTACGTCTTCGCAGAAGGTTGTGACCGCGGTAAAACAACTGTCGCTACCGACCATGGAGCGTATGACGGCCGGTAGCGACAGATCTCCTCCAATAACTGCAGTGAGGACCCCACGCTGCGCAGTCCAAGCGGAACAAACCGCCAGCGTGTGCTGAGCCGAGTCCTCACTGCAGTCGCAGTGGTGACAGGCGGGACTCAATTCCCTCCTGGCGACCGAGTGCAGATACTTCCCGAAGCAACCATGCCCGGAAAGGATCTGCGTCAGTCGGAAGGAAAGAGTCCCGTGTTGTCGCCCCGCCCACTCAGCAATGACCGGCTGGAGAGCCTCCACGGCGGCAAAGCCAGCACGTGGAGCCTCCAGCCGGGACGACCAACGAGCCATCGTGGCTCGACGAGCGGCCTCTCGCCACTCACGTATCTCTTCGGGCGGGGGCGGGGTGCTGCTACCCGCCCGGAAGTCAGCCGTTCGCCGATAAACTTCAGCGAGCACTTCCGCCTCCAAATCCCACGGGGGAGTCCCGGCTAAGGCGCACGCCGCCTCCGTCGATACAGTGCGGTAACCGCGTATGGCTCTAACCGCCAATATCCTCTGAGGGCGCCAGAGGCGAGCCCTATTCTGGGCGGTCAGAGCCGCAGACTTCTTCTTCGTCGCATCAACAGGTGAACATCCCTTTACTTTGAATGTCACACAGACTAAACGAGTTGAGAATGCAAGAAGCATCATTATCGGTAATCGCTTACCATTGTGGCCACTTGTAATGTTAGATCATGTTATATGTGCAACATCGATGAAGAAAGATAAATGACGAGAGATTGGTTTTCTCTTTCTAATGAGTAATCGACCGACTTGTTAATTCGTTTAACCAGAGAAAAGGTTTGTTTGTGCAGTTTCTCCACGTGACGAGGATTCGAAATGTCTCTTTTGTATGTAACACTCTGGTCGTCTTATCTCCAAGGACTACAGATAAGTTTAAATACGCAGTACTAGTTAATCTCTTTTTTAACTGTAACTAGTCGACCGTGTGAATACCGTTTTGAAGTTAGTTTTAAGTTAGTATGATAAATAATTATCATATCTAGATAAAACTTCAGGGTTATATGAAGATGGTCAGGGATTTTGTTCGTCAATAGCGAATTAGTGGCTCTTAATTTCAAATAAACAAAACACAGTTCAGCTTCAGTCCACAAAGACACACCGAACTACGGAGTAATTGCCAATCTTGCACCACGATATAAAAGATTTTTTGTTAAATGCCCAGAATAGAACGTCAGACCCCCGTCCATTAGGCACCGACGGGGACTGCGCACAAGCTGCCATCTGTCGCTAGTCGCTCGAAACTACATCTCCCCACGTATAGTCTAGGGTCTCATCTGGATCGGACTGAAAGCAAGGACCTGTCCCTATTCAGGGGTAGCGAAACAGGAAATCGTTGGCAGGGGGCAAAACGCCTCAATCTAGCCTCCACACGTACCCTGCAGGACGATGTGACGACTACGGAGTCCGTTAGGCAAGATCAGTTTCCTTTACCTCTTCCCTCCAGAGCTTGATAGCCAGGTGTTGAAAAGTGAATGGTTTTAGTAAGCCTAATAGATTAGAATTAATAATAACAGTCAAAAAATGACAGTAGGAGTTGAATACTGGAACCCATTTCTACTTTATGATTTGGTCCTGTTTAGGGGCAAATTTTTTCGAATGGTCAGGCAGACATTTCAAAATTATGTAGCATCTGTTAGATAATCGCATTTATTCTATCGTATATAAATATTTCAGTTCATTAGTACATCAGTTTCTCTTCGAAGTGAGTCTATCGCTGCATCTATCTTTGGCTATCGCACCACTAATCGCGTCTCCCTCATCGTGGTCCGTCTGTTATTTACCTCAGAAACTATGATTATGGCAATAGTAATTATAGGCAAAGGCTAGACAATATTTACGAATATTACCTTCAATTAGTTGTGATAAACAGAGTAGAAATAACAATATAAATATATTTATTCAGTTGTCGACTATTTTAAATTGATACGTCAATAATTACAGCATTAGGTGAACATTGCTTCTCGATTTTTATGCCAATTTCTTACTAAATAAGATTCAAGTTTCCATTTAAGAGATTCCTTGAAAAAGTGACATTATTTCGCATAAACAGCTACAAAAGAAGAAAAAGACAGAAATAAACAGGACACTGAGCAAATAAATTATTTTCATTTACACGCAGAAGTCTAAAATGCTGTGTAAGAATTTATTTGACATTCGTTTTTTTCGTTCATTCGTTCATTTCCTTCGTTGCTTCGTTTTTTAGAGGGTGCCTGAACAATCAGGTCACCTGGTAGTGAGTTACTACCAGGGCCCATAGACATCCACCACTCAAGAATTAAAAGTGAGATGGAATTACACTCTTTTGTTTGGTATTGGCACCAAAAACGACAATTTGTTATAAGTAATAAGTGTCTTGAAAAGTGAGACTTTACAAGCCATGTGATAGGGTGCTAATTATTCAACAGTTCCACTGGTGGACATAGGCCTCTCCTTAAAAAGGAGGCTTGTCCTATTGTACTTAAGCGTCAGTTCTTAAATTAAATGATGAAATAACATGATATAGTCTTATTTACATAACAAGGCAACATAGATCGACTATTTTGATTATACTCTTTTTCTATTATACTCAATTACTACTTTAATTTTAAAATTCTTATTCTATGGCATTTCTTATTATGATCGGTAAAAACATAAATTGAAACCTTTCTAACACGTTAAAAAACTGACTGGAAAGCAAAGAAGAATGACCATTTTTCGTACGTTGTTGGGCCCAAATTCTGATGAACCATTGCAATTTTCAAATTAATACCTCTGGCTAGGTTATAATATAACCTAGCCAGAGGTATTAATTTGAAATCGCCATAGTTTCAAATAGTAGTTTCAAATGTCCGTGTGGTAACGAATTAAGAATACATAGTGTTACCACCCCTATTCATCCCTTGGGTGTCGTAAAAGCCGATTAAGGGAACAAAGTATACAAGACAACATCATTACAAAGAGAAGAAAAACAAACGCTATTCCAACCCGTTTGGCCAGCGTGATATAGTAGGCCAAAGCCTCCTTGCTAAGGAGAGGCCTATGTCCAGCAGTGAACTGTAAAAGGCTGTTGATATTGATGATGATAGTTTCAAATTAATTTACAATTGCAATTCAAAAAAATACGACACTAAAGCTGTGGTACGTTATGTTTCTTGCAAAATATTTATTGCACAAAATACTAAAGTAAAACCAAGCCAAACAAGTAAAACGGTCTTAGTTTTTAAAAAAAATCACCAGAAAGGCAGAAATACAACACAAAAACAGATAATCAGAAAAATATAATTCAAAAGTGAGCAATCTCCTTAACACTAACTAAATGTGAATAGAGTATTTGAACTGACGCGCACAACAAACTATCGTACGTGAGCACTTGTCTCATTACATGCCACCCCTTTGCGAACAAGGGTAACTTTGCTTTGAAAGTAAACACCTACAAGCTACAGGCGATTAGCTTACAGGCTAGCTTCGAACTTAGTAAAAGGGTAGTCGCATACATACATACATACATAAATTTAGTCACACGTTTCGGGACCTTATATAACTTCATACCTTTTTTTTTTCTTTTTTTTAAAATAAATCCTGTGTCGCGGGGAACTTTACAAACATACAAGAAACGGACACAAAAAACACCCAGACTCTGAACAACAATTTGTGGATCACACAAAGTGTTGTCCCATGTAGGGTTTGAACCCACGACACTCAGTGTAGTGGAGAGCGGCGTGGCGACCGCTTAAACCACTAGACCAATCGTGCAGTCATAGATTCTCGAACTGGTAGATACAAGCATATTTAAAGTCAACATTCTGTCGACTAAAGTTTTTAATGTCTTAGTTGTTCGTATACCTGTTATAACAATAATATTCTGAAACCTTTTTAACAAACCAAAGTGAACCCGTACTTAGAACAAGACTCCTGATAAATACATTTAATTTTTTTTTTTTCAAATGGAGACAATGCAGTATGGTGACCCACACTATGGCGGCCTTGTGAGATGCTTTTACACACCCCGCTTGGGGACGTAAAAGGCATGACAGTCATCGTAACAGTATAAGGCTTACCACGATAACTGCCACCCCTACATCAATGGGCCTCCCGTTTCACATTCACCAACGAAACACGACAACACGGATGCTGGCGCTTTAGGTTGGTCTTCTGTGGGAGGGTACAAGTACTCTACTACCTGCTACTGATATGTTACTAAATACATACATACTATATACACATATTAGCTACACCCAGACACAGAATGAATGATCGTACTCATCACGTAAGTTTGTACAAGACGAGAATCGCACCCTCAACTCTAGCTTAGCAGTCAAGGTTACTAACTCCAAAAATAAAGCAGGCAATACACGAATTGAATTCAACATCATCATCATTATCATCAGCCGGAAGACGTCCACTGCGAAACATAGGCCTCCCCCCTAGAACGCCACGCCGTACGACTGGACGCCAACTGCACGACTCCCCGCGACTCGGACTATATCGTCGGTCCATCTCGTGAGGGGGCTACCTACGCTTCGTCTTCCGGTACGCGGTCGCCACTCGAGAACCTTTCTTCGTCAACGGTTGTCGGTTCTACGAGCGATGTGGCCTACCCATTGCCACTTCAACTTGCTTATTCGAAGAGCTATGTCGGTAACCTTAGTTTTCTTGCGGATATCCTCGTTCCGGATCCTATCACGCAAGGAAATGCCGAGCACAGCCCTTTCCATAGTTCGTTGAGCGACTTTGAGTACAATACACTTAAATTGAATCGATGTCTTTGCACAACAAGAGTCCATCCCCACGAAATCACGAGTCAATCTAACCAAAGTTTAAAGCAACTTCCACAGGGACAAAAGTTTTCCAAAAACTAGCATCTAGCTAAGTTTTCCAGCTACGGCTGTTGAAAGCTATACAGCTACTTTCAAACACGTAACGCTCAAAAGCCTGTGCAAAAAGCTTTATATAACATGCATTGAGGCTTTACAGTCAGTGGTAAGAGACAGCGTTTTATTCTTTAGCGTAATTGGGTAGATGACTGTATCGTAAATAAATAGCAATGTCCACTTCATTAAAACTAATATCGCGAAACATCTCGGTAAATACAATTAACATAGCTTTTTATTATTATTACGAATTTCAATCAAATATATATTGTTCAATTGAGTAGTCTAAAATAGTGACGTCACAATTTTGTATTTAGTACATTTTTCAAACAAAATGGTCGTTTTGACAGATGATAAAAAGTAACTAATTTGACTAAGGTGTCATCTAGCCTATTAGAATGTGGTTTAGAAGCGATATATTTTATTAACGAGAATGTCTAGTTTGTTACGGCTATTTAAATTTGCTTGCTACTCCTTGATGCTACACCTCATGTTAGGTGTAATACTCACACCTGGCCTTACTCCACCTACCTAGACTGAAACAAAAGCAAATATATACCCACCAAGGATAAATATTTGTGATGAGCGCGATTATTTGTTCGGTGTCTGGGTGTAATTTATCTATAAGAGGTATGTATTTAGAAATATTTAAGCATGACCAGCAGTCTGGTTACCATAGTACAGGCTCTTCCTAATTTGGAGTCAGAAAACCATGTGTACCTCACTCACCTCACCTGTATTTACTATTTTATTTATTGATTATTATTATTTACCAAATTTCTAGCTTATTTTTGTTAATTTTCTTAAATTGTCTAAAACTAGAAAAAGGAGAGATTTAGGTGTATATATCATCATCATCATCAACCGGAAGACGTCCACTGCTGGACATAACCGTCCCCCCTAGAACGCCACGCCGTACGGCTGGACGCCAACTGCATCCATCGGCTCCCCGCGACTCGGACGATGTCGTCGTTCCATCTAGTGGGGGCCTACCTGCGCTTCGGTGTATATATATTTGTTATTTCGAAACTTCACCATTTTGAAGCTGCTTTAGAAAAAATCTTTTGACTTTGGAAGGGAAAAATATAGTTAGAAATATAGTTAAGTTTTCTTTAAAAAATAGAATATTTTTTTTAAAATGATATTAAAACATCCGGAAATCTCTTTATCTAAACCGTGGTGTGATTTTCCCGCTCTCGCTCCATCCATGTTGACTTCACTTCCCATTACAAGAGGCTAAGGCTTTGTTGCAAAAGGCTCGCCTTTGACGTTAGTTGGACATTGTTCTTTTGAGAGCATCACGTCACTAATCACATAGTGTTGTACCTTTAAGCTCAGTTTTTAATTAAATATCGCCTCGTTTGTCTGTCGTGAGATTAGTTGATCGTTTATTTTTGAGTTTACTTTTCTAAATAGTTTTTCTTTTAATTTTTTTTCTTAAATAACATTTTAAATTTAATATTAGGTGTAAAAACTGTTTCAAGCAAACTTTATTAAAGATACTTTAAGTACTAAGTTTTCTTAAAAAAATATGTTCGCAAAAAGGACAGATCTTTCTGATAGTAAGTGGTCACCGATATATATGATAGAGATATGATATAAATGATAGTAATATGTTCTCAAATTAGTGTCTGTTAATTAAGTAAATCGTGTCTGTCTGTAAAAGCGTCGATAAAGGTTTTTCGTCTCTTAGCACATCATCATCATCATCATCAACAGCCTTTTACAGTCCACTACTGGACATAGACCTCTCCTTAGCAAGGAGGTCTTGACCTACTATACCACGCTGGCTAGACGTGTTGGAATAGGGTTTGTTTCAAGTTTTCCTTCTCTTTGTAATGATGTTGTCTTGTATACTTGGTCCCTTAGTCGCTTTTTACGACACCCACGAGATGAATAGGGGTGGTAACACTATGTATTCTTAATCCGTTATCACACGGACAGCACATTAACTAATATTATAAATATAGAAGTATATTTTAATTACTCTACAAATGTTCATTCAATCCATAAAACTCGTTCCGGACACAGAAAGGGAGACATTTGTCATTACTAAAACAAGACATTTCTCCATAACATTTTAAATTTCATTCATCATTTCAGTTGCCATTGTTCTAACAAATACTTAAGAATATTTGTTCTTAGTCAACACTTAATGAGTACAGGAAAAGTGGCGGCGAGATTAATTAACGGTAAGACAGTTTCACAGCACATAGGGAGGTTAAATATCAAAATTTGTTTGTTTATAGAAACATAGAAATGACTGTGTACCTAATAGAAGTTGTTTTAATAGTTTCCTCATCATCAACAGCTTTCGACAGCCCACTTCTTTTTTTTTTAAGAGCCTGTCAAAGTGACTCCACGCTGCCTGATGGAAAGCATGAATAGAATCCAAGAGTAGTGGTCACCATACTCATTGCGAATGCAAACAATGTAGTATGTTGGTCCACACTATTGTAATCTAGTAAGATGCTTTTTCACGCCCACTTAGGGACGTAAATGGGCTTATAACTTTGAGCTGTCTTCAAGGAGAATATGCTGAAAAAAAAAGTTTCGGACATTTGACACACAACGTCATCTAGTTTCAAACTAAGCAGAGCTTGTGCTATGTATGATAACTAGACTGACGGATAGAATTTTTGTATACTTTTTTTTTGCAAATACATACATATTATACATAGAAAACAGCTAAACTTCGAAACAAATACTTGCAGATCATACAAACATTTCGACCAACAAACAGTCCGACCCTGGAATCGAACCCAAGACCCCAAGCACAGCAGTCGCATATGCTGTCACTACGCCACCGAGGCAGTCAACATCATCGTCATGGTACTACTCCCATTATGTGGTGCACCGCCGCAACAAGAACAGTGTACAAAATATAAGAACTAGAACAGTTAAAAGGGAATATGTTAAGAAATCTTGCTTAAACAGGTGGACTTAGATTTGACAAAAATAACTCAAGAAAAGACTGGTTCCACCAGTTAGCCCCTTAATTTTTTTTTTGTCATAGCCAGTTTTCAGAACGCTGAACAATTCTTAACATGATTAACCCTACTTCACGGCCTAAATACATTTCCACATTGAATGTCAGGCAGTATTTGTCCACGAAGTACCGATAACTCACGTCGGAATGACCGCCGGGGCTACTTATCGGTTCTGTTAGTACATTAGGTCTGCCGACTGCCGTGAAACTGAATGTTCCGAACGTAATTTCTCCAGACAAATACGCACCCGCAGTTGCCACTTTAACAATACCGGAATGAGTTTCAGAACGTACAATACTTCTGTTATTGTTTACCATTTGAAGTGAAAATTTTAAAATTATTTTAGTGAAGCCTTTGAATCCCTTCAAAATCGGGAATATGCGTACCTTACTTTTGCTCGCGGCTTCGACTGCGTGTGAGTCGGAAATCGCTTTAAAAATTAGTCTGTGTTATTATGATGTTAAAGTTTCATATAAATCCGTTCAGTAGTTTTGGGTGAAAGAGTAAAAAACATCCATACATTTACACAAACTTTCGCATTTATAATATTTGTAGAATAGGCAGTGTTAGTTATAAATACACACCACAAACCACATCGTAGTCAACTGCCTTTAACTGTCTACCGCTGGTCATAGACTTCCCTTTGTGAAGGTGTTTTTACAAACTACATATTACTGTGTAACGTAGTCCATCTAAAGGTTGCCTATTCTTTCATTACAGACTGCGAAAAGGTCGCTCATTGTATCACATGCTATTCGTATTTGACATTGTATGTTTTCTAAATATAATATATTTATGACGAGTATGAGAGGGGGTTTTCACTCGGTGAAAAGCAACGAAAAAACTGTTTAACACCGGTTTTCTATGAAGCCACGGTACTCCTATTGAGTCTACCCTTTATGTGCCGAAGCATAGCATCTCAAATCAAATATTAGCTACAAAATTTCCAGAAAATTAAATCATAACTTAAGCGGAAAATTTCACGTCGTATACAAAAAAGGTTTGTTGTATTCCAACAAAAGTTGGCGCGAACTAAGAAATTCAAAATGGCGTTCTACCGAAACCGTAAATAAAAAGAAGTATAATCTCTCTTTTCTGTGTTTTGTAAACGACTTCCACGTTTCGTATAATATTCATGGACGTTTTTACACCTTCGCCTTTTGACGGCCTTAATGTAAGCGATGGTATTTCTTACGGTGTTTTTTCGTGAAATACTGAAAATATCGAAATTGGAGAGTTATGTTGGTCATGTATTATTTATTTGGATTCTGGAGATACTCTACGTTTGGTCGTTAATATAACTAGTAGAAAATCTCGAGTAATCTTCTGAAGTACATAAATACAAAAAACTCAAGTATATTTCTTCAAAAGGTATTGCAACAAACAATTTTTTATCCTATTTATATAATGAGGTATGCAAATCCATTTGCTCTTAACCTGTAACTTTAGGAACGTATGGGAAAATTGGAAGTACAGCATTAAAGAAAAAGTTGGTGAAATGAGAATGGTAGGTAAAGAATATTACTTATACGGGTGAATTAGGGTAGGTCAGGGTCGCTTTTCTGTAACTCAAACTGGCTGTTACCAGAAAGTCAGAGAGCTAACTGATTTCGAAATAAAAGATATACTATATTTAAAACTGTCTTTTACAGTGTAACCATCTTAATAACCGATTTTACATAAAGTAAATTAACACTCAGTAAGAGAGACACTAGATTTGAACTTTGAACTTACGACTTTAGGCTCAACACTAAAGGTCACTACCCGCTAGTAGACCAACTGTTCAGTTCATACAACACGTATTTAATTAGGTTAAATATTTCATGTCATCATCATGTCATATCATAAACAACAATTACATAAAAACTTCAATAGAAGTCTAATAAGAGACAGACGTTTCATATTCCTATAGATAGATGTATGTATATAATTTCAAAATTGGAACAAATTATAATCCGACCCGACGCGACCGTTGAAGTTTAATTAAAATTTTCTTAATTATTTAGCAAGTTTACCTTTGAAATTTGGTTTATCGAGCCTACCTTTACGTGAACATTTTTTTAATTACTCAATTCTTAAATAAAAAAAGCATAATTTTACCAAGTTTATTTCAAAGCGTAAAATAATGTAATGTTTATTTAAGATTAAATTTATATAAAATTAATTTAGGGAAATGAAATCAGTTATAAAGTTTATGAAACGTGAATTGAGAGAAATCTTTTTTTATTATTTTAGAAATGTAAATCAAATACTCTTTGACAAAGTCCATTCCCCTTTTTTCTTCACACCCTCGGATCCTTTCACCTCTCCCACCTCACCTGAGCTAATAAAAATAAATAAATTTACACAAGTTAATAACTTTAAAAACTTATATTTCACTGTAACAAATTAATGTAAGTTTTGTCATAAGTTTTCAAAACATGAAACCTCTTCATAACAACAGAATTAATAACAGCGTATTAACTTCATTTAAATTTAGAAGCACAGAATCTCTGTTCTGTGGTAGTAAGTATGTTAGCAATAAACAACAGACTTAGGCTTTATCTTGCGGTAGAAAATAAAACATTAAGACTCGGATCAGAAATGCACCAACGCACAATAACCCCACTACTAATATTAAGTAATTTTTCGTGCTATATTTGGTATACTAAATATTATTAAACATAATATATAAAAATATCTATCTTCATTTATTAAATATTTTTCTATACTTCGGGCGTGACAGTATAACGAGATTTTTTTTATTTTTGTTATACATTAAAACAGGCCCTGAGTATGCACTTCGACTAACAAAAACATTCATCCAAGTATCTACGCTTTTATTTTTAAAACATATTTGAAACACGTGGCCTTACATAAAAACGCGCCAACTCAATTTTGTGCAATGATCATACTTCACTAAATGCGTGCCATGTGGTCATTCCCGGTCATGCCATTCCGCGGGTCCGCTAACTTCATTCTAATCATTCGTCTCTTTCTAACTTACATATTTCCATTCACATGTTATCTGTGCTTTCTCTCGCTCGCGAACACTCGTCAGTTCGTTTGGAAACCGCGTTGAGGTTGGACGTATGTCTCTTCATCAAAATACGTGATAACTTTCGTAAAAAAACGTTGTAAATACTTTTTTAAAAGTACCGCTGTGATTGTGCGAGTGTCAAAACGGTTTCTGTGTTCAATGTGTTGATTTTATGTGAGAAAAATAAATTGTTTTGTGTATTTATTGTGGAATGTTGCTAAGATCAGGTAGCGGGGTGGTAAGCTAGCGCAAAGTGAACGGATTGCTTACGGTTTGTATTATTTTTCTCTTATCAATCTATTGTCTCGTGTTCTACGTGGCTACATAGTGTTTTCGATAAATGTCACAGTTTTATCGTTATCATATCGAATTTGTTGATATAGTATTATCTGTTTGCTCAACTGCAAAACCTATTGGTGCAATGAATTCAAACTTACCCGCATAACGAATACCGATAGACGTAATTCAAGGTTTTCGTCAATCGATTCGTGGTTTAATACAGTCGTTTAAATAACAAATTACTTTAAAATGTTCGATAATATTTTTAACTGTGGCAGTAGGCTTATAAAAACGTTTAAACTGCCAAGGTTGGTGGATAAAAGCCTTATTCGTGGCTAGGTAACGCAAAAAACTATAACTATTCATACTCGAAGTTACCACGTTTCACGCTAATTAGTTGAAAAAACACTGACGTATTTAATATTAAATAAGCACGTATTTTTTGAAGACTGGTAGTAAAATATGTATATAAGTATCTTATACATATGTAATGTAGTAAATACTAATAAAAATATCGGCATAAGAATATTAGGGAGTATTGTAAAGCTAATATAGTCATAACTATTACCTTGTAATGTTATTTTAGTACCTATAAAAAGTAACATTGGGGTACTTTTTTATTTCATTATCTTAACAGCAATATTCTAATGTAGTTAAATACTTAAATAGCTTATAGGTATGTTAGTAATATTCGAAGGTTGAACATAGACATCATTTTTTTTTTTAACTGCTAATGAATACTCGCGTATTTACTTTGACTACTACACAAGTTTTTAGAAGTAGTAAAATTAGTGAACAGCTAATTGAAAGCCTTGTAAAATAGTAATAAAGCGCACCGTCAACTCTCGATGTATTAGGGGGTGCCGTGGTACTTTTATACCTAGCCAAATACTTACCTATTGAAGATGCTTTAATTAATGTAGTGCTCCTACAATATTTATGTATAACTCGGTGGTAAACCTAATACTTCGAAGTATTTCTTACTACGATATACGTACCTAATATTTGGAGTTTAGTATGTCTTGGAGTCATTCGTGACACTCAAACGTTTGTAGTGGAGAAACAAAAAGTGGGGTGGAGCTTTCCTAATTTCATTCTTATCCTAAAAGCTACTCAAGTTTCTACTAATAGTTTATATTAACGGAATTATGGGAAGGGATGCAGGAAGATGTTAAGTTCCAAGTCTATTTTTTATGTACCTACTTAAATGTTCTTATCGATCTGTATAAGCAATAAAATATCATAAATTCTCGTTACTCCAATTATATTTTCATTTTGCCAAGCATCTAGTACGCACAGGTAACATTTAAGTGTGTCTAAAGGTTATCTAGCCAAAGTCAGTGTTACCATTTAATATCGAGATATGATGAGACTCAATATTTTAAGGTCCTGGAATTCATCTTTTTTATAGACATTTTATATGATTTTATACAGCTTTTTTTTAATCATTTGCTATTACGTAATCTACCCTTCTTGGTAATTTGATTTCGGTACTTGGTTTGTTGCATTATTATACAATATTGTGGTGCTTGCGTACTTTTTGCATATCAAGGCTCAAGTTGCGATGGGTAACTTTAGCCGTTGGATCTTGCAATGGTGTCCTATGTCCTAAGAAATAAGTACCTTGGAGACAGTATCTTTTATATATTGTTTTAGTTTTTAATATTTGATAAGGAGTGTTTTCTCAATTAAATTGCTACTTATGAATAACATTAATCAAATTGCCAGATAAAAAAAAATATAATTTCTAATTTTCTGTTTTCATTTTTTTAGACAGTATTCCACGAAATTAAACGGTCAAAGAGAAATATTTAATCCTGTTTGGTAAAAATAATATTACATTGGAATTGAACCGCAATCTTTGTGTTTTACGTAAAAGGAGACATCTCGAGTTAGACCTCACATAACTGCGGTCGCCTCTAGGCTTACGCGTGATGGAGATTCTTGATGATTGTCTGCTCTCTTAAACTCATAAGCAGCGTTTGAAGATTTTCCCGCTTTGCCTGGGGCCAGTCTTCATCTAGCCATTGCATGACAACAAGACTTGATAGACCCTTAGAGTTTATTATCAAAAAGTCTTTGTATTTTGCAGTTCAATTATAAATCTCTTTTATACAAGTTCAATCACCTCTATTTTGTTAAAATAACGACTTAACAAGACTTTATTCGGTTATAAGAGTTCTTAATACACGTATTATGACTTCACTATGTTTAAAGATAAATTACAAAAAGAAAAAATACAAATAAAAAAAATACTGCCAAAGGTTGTCTTTGGTTTTTGCAAAGAGGTCTGTAGCGACTTTTTTTCCCCCGATGGTTTTTGTTAGTTTGTTTCTAATAAGTCATTGTTATCGCGACAGTAGTTCGTTATATTATCTGTGGATAGAATAGAGTAGATAGTATTTATATTATCTGTGGTTTGTTTTTATTTTACCGTAACTTAACCGCAACCTTATAAATAAACAAAGAAAATATATTGTGGGACTTGTTAAAAATATGTGTGATAGAGAGAAATGAGTGATTCACCCTTTTTTAAGCGATACGAGCATTTATTTTCTAGTTATTTTTGCATAGAGACGCAATCTAGGGATTCGAACTTTACTACTATTAGGTAATTACTTTAATGCGAACATTTAGATCTGGATAAAAGTACAAAGATAGATTATGGTGTGGTGTTTAACTAACACGCTTTTACCCCAAAGGGTAATAATTTACAAATGCATGGTAACACAAGCGAAACCGTAGACAAAATTAAATATATGTTTTTGTATGGAGGTTACATTTGTTACCATGACTTCGGCTAAATTAGGTAACAGGCGTACCAATTGCCGAGGTGTCAGAGCTAGTTATCAGACCAATAAAAAAGTAAAAAGCCGATCGCTGCTGATATGTATACAGATTATATAAATCGAAAAACTTTTTGTTACGGTATGGTACTGAAAAATAGGACCTACAGACACCTGGAACGTTAGAGTCTGAAGTGGATCTTTAATGAGAAAGACTATCAAGGGAAGCAGACGGGGGTAAATAGACCTTCGATAACCGAACTCACTCCGTGAAATGAAACGAAAGAATCATTTGACATAGATTTTCTGTCAAACAACAGAAAACATGGCGTTCCCGCCATTACGACAACACGAAGAAAGAAGTAACTACGTTCAAAAATGAAGTCATTGATCAGATGTTAGCTTGACCGAAAGTGACGTTTGTACCGGTGTTGACAGCATCACGCCTTATTACCGTAACTAACTGTAAGTTGTGTTGCAACACCACCGATTTAAATTGAAATAACAACTGTGAAGGCCGAACGATAAAACTATTGTATAATATTCGCAAAGCTTCAGTCGAAATCAGAATGAAACTAACAATATTGTTCCAAATCTATCCGTCTTCGCATCGTTTTTGCGTAAGTCAAATTTCCGTATACTTTTTTTGTAGGTACAATGCATCCTGTTTCACTTTTTCTTTGTATTAAATGAGGATCTTGAAGCATACAAAATATGCTGTTATTTTTTATTTATTTATTTATACTTAAAAATTACAAGTTTAAAATTAACGAAGGCCTCCGCACTAAGCTCGTGGCTTGTGTTGCTGCAACTAATTCTGTCTTCCAAAACAGAAGAAAGATTTATGACTAAGACGTATATCCATAACGATTTTAGAGGATTTGTTCAAAAATGTGTCTAGACCACAAATAAATATATAAATAAAATAAATAAATGCACCTCCTTAGAAAGAAGGTTTTGGCCTCTGTACCACGCTGGTATGATACCACGAAAATAATAATTTATTTATACGGAACTTGATAATTTTATTATTATATATACTCAAAATCCATCCCTTGTAATATACTTAAATATACATGACAGTAGTTTAATACCTCATGCTAAAGCCTCATCTCTTCCGGACGGTGATAAAACAGGGCCGGACTCGGTAATTAGTTTTCTTGTTTCAACCCAAGCAGTTTACTGTTTCGACATTAAGTTGTATCCCTTGAGGGTCTTGTCACTCAACGTTTGATATAAGCCTTAAGTATTGTGTCTTACTTCAGAAATACACATTACATTTTTAATGAACATACAATTCCACACTCATACGATTAATTATTGTTATTTACGACAGTAAGTTTTTATGGCACAAACACTATAAGAATATTTGAATGAATAAAGACTCTCAGTTAAAGCAATAAAGTCGGAATTAGAGCGTATTTCTTATCGTGTCTAAGCAAATTCAAAAATAATTAAAAAAAAACTGGAACAAAAAGTTTCGTATACCACCAACATAGTTTGTATTATTTTTTTGCTGTCTGTATCGTAAACTCACGGTCAAGGTTATAATACGCAACCCATGCTTATTAAAAATCAAAATACATTTGAAAATGTACAAATTGATACAAACACATAAAATTGTTCTTAACAACTTTAATTCATGTGAATATCGACACGGTACTTACAACAAAATTTTGTTTTGTTGAATTGAGTCTACTAATCTCAAGAATAGATGGACTGATACCCACAGGACACAGAAAATAACTACTGTTATGAGACGTAACTAAGACTATTTATTTTAATTACTTTAATTAACCACCCTCGTTGGTGTTCTTTTTTGTTCAAATAAAGCAAAATAGGCAAGATACCCAAGTAAAAATAGAATTTTAAAAAACCGGCTCATAAAACTCTAAGATAAGGAAACTAAAAAAAATACAACAAAACAAGACCCTCCGTCTTTTTTTAAGTCTGCTAAAACATCATGACAACGTCATGACATCTTTTTAATACATACCAATACATCAACATAGAAATATCATCGCCAACATTTGTGTCACAGATGAACCGCAAAACCTCTGCGGTCGATTGACTACATACAATAAAATCCAATATCCAAGATATCGTAGTTTTACAGCCATTAATATTGTGTATTGTTTTATTTTCATATCTGTAAAGATATCACCACCTATTGAAATGGATACGCTGAATAAGTCACGCGTAATATGCATAGATAAAGTTTTACGAATAGGGCAACATTTGACAGATGCCAATGTTTGATATATTTGGTTGTTGTCAATGAATAATCCTATAAGCTATATAACTATAGATAAAAACTTTACTATACGTTAGTAACGAGTTTTTAGATAATGAAGTCATTAGTATATTCAAATGTTTGTTTGTTTCAATACATTTGTGAGTATAATTATAATATGTATAAAAAAAGTTGTAAACAGTACAGAAATATGTCTGATTTCTGTGTTCCAAAATGGCTGCCTTACTTTTGGCGCGCAAAAAAGTTGTAGATAACATTTTGATAAGATGTAAATTATAATAACAGTTTTCTATCATTAATATATTTAAAATAAATTTAGAAACACCATTTCATTATCAAATACCTTGAAAAATATTTTTCAATAGAAACAATACGGTTCTTTGAAATAAGTTCACAGGTAGACATTCTAAGAATTAGCTTCGGTTCATATTTCAAACTAAGTGCTAAGTTAGACTTTATCCTTCCCCGAGATTTTAATAGGATTATGAAACTTCGTTTAGTTCTGTATTATTGTTGACTTTTATGAAGTCGTGGCTGTTAAATTCCGTAGCATTGAATTCTTGTTACAGAAACTGTATGTAATTATTTATTTTTGTTTCGTTAGTTTGAGTTTTTGTTTCAAATATAATGTTGTTAAATATGAGTGAAGAGTGATTTAGTAAAATGGGACGTAAATGTGTAACAGGAAGTCCATTAAACGCGCGTTTTTTGATTTGTCCAATGAGCACATGATGTTAGATTTGGCGATTACTACATCTTACATTTTACTTTTGATTTAATTGATCTGTTCTTTAGTATTATGCGACCTTTGTAAATTATAACGGACAAAATAAATAGGCCCTATAACTACCTAACTGTTAGACAACTTTTATGTCATGAACGAAATAGATCTTTAACTCTTTTCTTTAGGATATATTTTTGTATGTGGAATTGTGTCCATTACATGTAAAAATGCTTCTATTTTTTACTTAGATGTTTTAAGGTAAAAACTAAAAATAGTCGTATAGAATTCAACAGTTTTTTATAACTGGGCTGCAAAATATGCTAAGGTAAGTAACTGTCTGTTTCCAAAGAACTTTTCTTTATGATCTTCAGTTATAAGTAGGTAATGACAAAAAAATAGGACTTTTTGCTGATAGTATGCAAGATATGAGTATAAAATCACTTACGCAGTTATAACCTCCATTGTTAACACACTATCCTTAGAATAAAAATATGCTGAAACATCATACCTGTACTTTGACATTGTTTTTAAAAATAATTCATTGATGTACGGTTGGCCTAGTTTAAGCGGTGGCTACGCCGCTCCCTACTGCGTTGAGTGTTGTGGGTTCAAATCCCATATAGGACAACACTTTGTGTCATCCATAAATTGTTGTTCTGAGTGTGGGTGTTCTTCTTATTAATTCTGTGTCCTTCACGACACAGGATTTATTCCTAGTGCGGGCGTTGTCTTTTAAAAAAGAGAAGAGAAAAAAAAAAGAAAATTAAAGCGGGCCTAATTCACTTTATATAAATATACACACTCACGCTTGCCAGAGAAAGCGTAGGCATAGGGCAGAGGCGTGTTAAGAACGTTTTTATCAAACGGCTCACATTACACAAATATTATAGATAAGGTACACCCATAGTTTTGTTGTACAGAGGGTCTTTTTCGCGCGATAAACAGTTAACCGCTCGAAACGTTGGGCAATACATCGTAACCTTTTTAAACAATTTCATCACGAATAAATCCCGATGTACTAAAAAGCTATGTGTATCTGTAAAAATCGCAGTCTTAAAGCAGCTAAAGTAGAGATTGGTTGTGTTCATCATACACCTAGACCAACAGGCCCGTCTAAATCCTAATACATTTTGTTAAACAGATATGGAAACTCATAGAGTGCAATAAGCGCACATTATTTCACCATTAAGCATCCGCGCTGTCGTGTTTCGTGAGCGCGAGACCGGAGGCCCATTGATGCAGGGGTGACAGTTATCGTGATAACTATGTGAGGCTTACACTGCCGCGATGACTGTCATGCCTTTTACGTCCCCAAGCGTGGCGTGAAAAAGCATCTCACTAGGCCGCCATAGTGTGGATCACCACACTGCATTGTCTGCATTTGCAATGAGTATGTTGACCTCTCTTTGGATTCTATTCATGCTTTCCATCCGGCAGAGTAGTCACTTTGGTTGGCTCTTCATGTAGAAAAAAAAAATGTTATCGTGAAAAATTCGTTCAACGCCTACAGAATTTTGCGTCATAATCGTGAATCACGCGTACATAATGTACTCCGTGCTGGTCTATTTAGGCTACTGCGGTCAGTCTCAACAAAGACCAGTTAACTATTGTAGTGTGTGCGCAAACACAGATGCACTCTCTGTTCCCTCACTCTCACAATTCGATGGGACAGTTATCTCACACGACCGGGTAGTGATCAGGCGCTGGACCGACAGCTTTACACACTCTCCAGACGTGCGCTAAGACTCCAACTTTCAAACTTCAGACTATCATTAAGCATTTCTATAAACAGAAAACCTACACACACACAAAGTATACGTATACGAATTATGTACGTATGTGTTATATTCAATACTGTAACTAAACATAATGTGTGTATGTATACATATAATAAAGTGTACGTATGGCCAAACAATTGTGATCGGAACAAAGGTTCGACCTTCTAACCCTTTGAATACGGAATGCTACCTAATGTTGAATGGAGGATATCAAATTATTCTGATGAAATTGATTTTGGTCGTAATGTATTTCTTTTTGCCGATATATAAAGGAATATGATACGAAATATTAACCAGATTTGATAATATAACTAGTGAGTTGTCCTGACTTTGCCCTATGTAATTTAGAAGAAGTACAATAATGCGGTACTTTATATTTTAATTACGCTCGCATTAAGAATGTATTTTGTGTCGCGGAAACATACATAAAATTGACACAAAGAAAACCCAGACTCAGAACAACAATTTATGGATCACACAAAACGTTCCATGTAGGGTTTGAACCCACAACACTCAACGCAGTAGAGGTCGGCGTGGTGACCGCTCAAAACACTAAACTATCCGTGCAGTCAACCAACCTGTATTTACCTCTTGCGCTGCAAGTGTTCATGGGTGAAGGTAATCATTTCCCATCAAGTGACCTGCTTACTGCCTTTCGCGTAAAAAAAACATCTCAACACTATGGTCGTTCCTAATTTTGTACTAAGCCTTGTCATACAAAAAATGTAATTATTTTTTGCGTTTAGTTACTTCATCGGATAATATCAATAGTAAAAAAAAAAAATAACGTCTCAAACGACTATTTAAAAAATTGATATGTCATTCATCATTGACAATAAGGCTATAAGAACATTAAAGTCAAATATATTTTAATCAATGTTTTGAATAATAAACCAGTTTATAAGGCAGATGCAAAAATATAGTTAAAAACCATTTATAATTAGCCGAATGACATTGAAGGATTTCCGCAATCGACATGTCAGTTCGTTTCGTATATTTTTATGGAAATATCACTCTTAACCACGAGTGAGTTTGCGTTATTGTTGAATTTTTCTAGTCATATTTTTAGAATAGAGTCCATTTTACTTTGTCTGTATCTTTGACAATAAGTATACCAAAGTTTAATTGTAATTGGTTTAGTAGATAGCTTAAAATGGTATCAAAAAGACTCACATTTGTATTAATTTTTTTATATAGCGCTTTACTGTATTTACGAGTAAGCAATACTGCATTGTTTGCATTCGCAATGAGTGTGGTGTCAAGACCTCTTGGATTCTGTGCATGCTTTCCATTAGTCAGAGTAGAGTCACTCTGCCCTTAGTATGTTGTGTTTTCTGTTTTTTAACTACTTCCTTTGACGCCACTTGACACTATTTAGTGACAAAAATGACAAACTAGTGAACGATTTTTTAACCAGTTGATACCCATTTAAAGCCTGGCTAAATGTTACAAATGAAATCGTTGCAATTAATTTTCACATAAAATATTTTGTTATGTTGGATATAACATATGTATTTAATACATGTAATAAAAAATGTTACGCGATAGTATTGGGTAAATGGCTCAGTATATGTGCGATAACGTCATAAATCGTGCTATAAAAGTGTTTTACAATTGTTGAACAATATATACGTGGTTACATCATTGACCCTTGAACCATAGCGTCGTGGTTACCATCGTGTACTCGGTGAAAGCCTTTTGACTTGCGATATGACGTCATTTGACGTATAAACTATCAACCTATTGTGTCCCATCACTGGACTTGGCCTCTGCGAACATGTGGTAAGCTTCCCGGTCTTTCAGCTTTTCCAGCTATGTTCCTCTGGTCGTCAGTCCATCTGGCTGGCATATGTTTAATACGTTTAATTTTGTTTTCAATAATCTTTGTTTTAAACTGTGACTTTACAAGTATTCTTGATGACCAGCTTAACTTCTGACGCCTGAGACATCTATGTAACACGCATGTACGTATGAATATATATGAGTTTAGTATTAATGTAAAATACTATTATTAATACTTATAGATAAGCTAGTTTTGCTCAACCACTTCGTCCTCTCTCCTATTCTGTCATGCCCGACGGGGTCCATACGTACTGGTAAAGCATAATGTAACATCTCTGTAACGATATGGTGTGCAATAAAGTATTGAGTATAGAGATAACTGCTGGACACAGATCTCTCTCGTTACACGTCACTTCGATCGATTTTTGGCAAATTGTTTTTGGCCCATGTCCAGCAGTGGACTGCGATAGATTGATGATGATGCTCAAGGATTAACGTTGATAAATATCTCTGTCTACTCTTTCACCTATAGGCATAAGTGTATTTTTTTCTATATTAAGAGCCTACCAAAGTGACTCTACTCTGCCTAATGGAAAGCATGAATAAAATCCAAGAGTTGTGGTCACCATTGCAAATGCAGTATGGTGACCCACACTGTGGCGGCCTTGTGAGATGCTTTTTCACACCCCGCTTGGGGACGTAAAACGCATGACAGTCATCGTGACAGTGTAAGGGTTACACAGTTACCACAATAACTGTCACCCCTGCATCAATGGGTCTCCGGTCTCACACTCACCAACGAAACACGACAACACGGATACTGGCGCTTTAGTTTGGACTGTATTTAAATG
Organism: Hypercompe scribonia; assembly: GCA_949316085.1. Lineage (NCBI taxonomy): Eukaryota > Metazoa > Arthropoda > Insecta > Lepidoptera > Erebidae > Hypercompe > Hypercompe scribonia. Next base: position 2,806,919 of record OX438979.1, read on the forward strand.
AATACCTATTAATGACATTATTGTTATAAATACTTATTGATAAGCTAGTTTTGCACAACCACTCCATCCTCTAACTTATTCTTATTTGTGCTTTTAAGGGTTTAGAAGACAATGAGATTGATAGGTGAAACAAATGTTGTTTGCAAGACTAAAGTGGGATATAATCGTCTCAGGTTCGGTATCATATCACTTGTTTTGATAACAATTTATGTACATGATGAATTACTTATAAACGTTATCTTGAGCTACGATCGCTGTTCAAAGATTATTGTGATATCAGAACTTTATGGATATTTAGATAAGCCACATCGGATAAAGTACCTATCTACCGTATAGGGTATATGTAAAATGATATTCTTAATGTATGTAATAAAAATGGCTGTTTCCCTGACACTTGCTAGAGATTGTGGGTTCGATCCTACCCAGGGTATATAATTATACGATGACTGCAGTCACCTTTGTGTGTAAGCGTAAGTTATTGGAACGAAGTTCCTTATCACGCGTTGCGAAGGAGGCTGGACGGAAAATATTAAGACGAAAAGTTGTCACGACACTTATTGCTGTAGTAAGCCGTGCGGCGTGCACATGTTTCTCTGTCTGTCTCTCTCTCTCTCTCTTAGAAATAAAAAAAAATATTACAATTCCTTTACTAATTAATCGAAAGGAACTTCGTTCCATCCGGGTGTCCCTTGACACCTTTCAACTTTTTTCTGTAATATATATAAGTACAGGGGTGGTCAATAAGTAGTGATAATCAATAAATAAAATAATGATTAGAGTAAAAAATATATTTCATTTTTCAACATAGTCTCCTAACAAATTAATACATTTAGAATATCTCTTTTCTAAACCCATGATTCCCTTAGAAAAAAATCTTTGTATTGGCCCTCCAAAAACGCCTCTACAGCGGCCATCGCTTCACCATTGTCCTCAAATTTCTTGCCCCTTCTTTGTGCGCCCTAGAAGTATTCAATTATCATTATTCATTGATCACCCTTTTTTTTTTTTTCTCTGTGCTAAAATCCCCCCGGATACCACCTAATGGTGGTTATGTCAGACTCGAACCGACCAAAAACCGCACGCCGTCTCAGGTACCAGTAGCCGGGGAATCAGGTGTACCCTAGAAAGGAAATCCCTGAAATCATTGATCACCCCTCATATGTTTATCAACGATAGGTTACTATAGTACTGGCTATATCCGAGTCTAGATGTCGTATTAAGAACTGTTGCCGGATCCCTTCTATCTCAGAGTGGTACACCGTATGGTTTTAAACGTTCCTATTCCAACACACGACCCCACCTCAAACCCCGGTTTCCACACGTTAAAAATAAACAATAAATAAAAGTACAAACTATGTCTAATTTGAGATCAAAAGGCCGGTATGAGTTGTCTCAAGGTGCTATTAAACTGTAAATCTGAGTATAATGTAACAAATATAGTGACAAAACTATTTTGTATGAAACTATACATATATATCAATCAATCAATCAACCTATCGCCGTCCACTGTTGAACTAAGGTCTTCCCCAAGGAACGCCAACGATCCCGGTCTTGGACAATTCGACAAATATATATCGACATACGAATATATCTGTTACTGTACTAAGATCAATAACTGTAAACTAACCACGATTTGACTGCACGGCGTGCGCTGTGGTTTAAAAGTTCACCTCGCCTTCCTACTGAGTGTTTTAAGTTCGATCCCCACCTGGATAATACACTAATACAAAGTAGGATATATGCCTAGTTCGAGAATTCTATAAAAAAAGACCACAATACACTATAAAGTTCCATTCCATTCATTCTAATAAACATACCCTTGTGTGTACAAAAACATTGTTATAAATACCCCACTTCTAGTGAAATATTTCTATTTCTTTGTTGTATTGAGTTGCTACGAGGCTCGATACTCATTAATCCGACCAGTTCTCGGCCAGGTGAGTAGTTTTTTGCACTATTGAGCGTCAGTTTAGGATGGACACCTGTTCTGAAGCTTTTTTTTTAAACCAACAGGTGGTTTCTATGTTATGTCGGTTCATTAGCGTTCGTAAAAGCTTTACGTGATTTCAAAGAGTTGATAATGTTGAATGCGAGTATGTAGTTTGAATGTAATTGATTATTTTTGAATGTTAATGATTTTTAATCGAGATTTTTTTATTAATGATTAAGAGAAGATGTTGTATTGGTGTTAAATTTTACTGAATCATGTCATCAGATGTTGATATTTCAATGAAACTACATTTTTGTGTTTGAAGTTTTTGCGAGACCCTATTCAGAATCAGTTTTTTTTTGTAAAACCATGGTATAATAATTATAAAAATTACATTATGAAGATATTAAGTTTTAAAAATATTTTTTGCGTCAATCATTAAAACGAGATACATAGACAATAACATGAATAAAACAATATGGCGGCTGACTTACGTCATTAATGGAAAAATGTCCTCACTAATGCCTAACGTAGCTGTTTTTTCCTGGTTTCTGAATTCTATGAAGGTCTTCTCAGAAATGTTTTTGGTTTATTTGAGGTCGTTGGCGTTTCAAATTTATTACTAACTGTTAAATATTGAAATCATTTCTGACCAATATTCACCGATAAAATCTCTATTACGTGGTACTATATCTAATTCGTCTGATTGTGGACTTTGATTCGCGTTTATGATACTCCTGGGACAGTATCCAAAAATACTCTTAAAGGACTGGGGTTTCGAGACAAGATCCAGTTTAATATAAGCGACTTAAATCTGACTTAAGTCCTTAAGTCTAGTACTTAGAGATCTTGTCTACTGAGCCAGGTGTGGTGGGTGTCAAATGATAGGTCTAAATTTAAAAACACCATGACATAATATCATATACATTACATAGTTATTCTTATTAAGAATTTAAGATCTAAAAATACATGTATAGGTATAATTTATTTCAAATGTTAACTCTTACAGAGAAATATAGCGGCCGACATTCACTTTCACATACCTGTAATTACGATTGTCTGTCGGACCACCGCAATTATCGCAAGAAAACTGAAAGTATTGAACGCTACTGTGGTAATGCACCAACAATTAACTTTTATAAAAACGAAGTATGTACTACGGCAAACGAAATACCTATTTACTGCCTGTCATCATAACCAGCAACGACCTTTGACAGTCATCTGCTGGACATAAGCCTCTCTTTAAAAAAAAGGTTTGAGTTTCTATACCACGCTGGTAACAAGTTGGGTTTGTTTCAAGTTTTCCTTGTCTGTGCAGTGTTGTTGACCTACACACTTCACTCCTACTTACGACACAAATGGAATAAATATGTGTGGTGACACTGTATTCTTAATCCATCACCACACGGACACCTAACAAAGCTAACTTTCTGTGCTATAAAAAGCTAGTACCTCAGAGTCTAACTATATTACAACGTGACATCCGCTTCAGGTTATTTCTCTTTGCGATCCGTAAAAACACGTGTTTTTAGATCTTCAATACAGAAGGCATTCGAGCGTCTTACACCTAAATAAACAGCGAGCCGACCTTGCTTGTTTTGCTACCTGTACAAATACCAACAGGTGGTTGGAACCCTTAGCAAACATTATGTAAATGTTGTAACGACGAGTATTGCTTCTGATTAACAAATATTTCATACATATATTTTTACACTATTTAAACTTAGCTGACAACTCATGTTTCCATCCTAAGGCGCCAGCATCCGTGTTGTTGTGTTTCGTCGGTCAGTGTGAGATCGGAGGCCCATTGATGCAGGAGTGACGGTTATCGTGGTAACTGTGTAAGCCTTACACTGTCACAATGACTATCATGCCTTTTACGTCTCCAAGCGGAGTGTGAAAAAGCATCTCACAAGGCCGCAATAGTGTGGGTCACCATACTGCATTGTCTGCATTTGCAATGAGTATAGTGACCACAAATCTTGGATTCTATTCATGCTTTCCATAAGGCAGAGTAGAGTTACTTTGGCAGGCTCTTAATACGGAAAAAAAGTAAGCATTTTTTGTAATTATTGGCCTACCAAAGTGACTACTCTGTATGATGGCAAGAATGAATTCAAGATTCATGGTCGCCAACCTGATTACGACTGCAGACAATGAAGTATGACGACCCACGCTACGGCTGCTTAGAACCATAAGTACCAAAAGACATTTATCAGCAGCCTGGTTACCAAACTACAGGTTACCTAGTTCGGGGTCAGGACGCCACGTGTAAGATGTACAATATCGTTTTTATTATTCTTTTAATGCTCTGCTTAAATTGAAATCTCATGTTGGAAAGTTTGTCCTGCTTTTCCCATGTTCTTAACCTTATAATTTCTCCCCAGAACCTGATTATTAGAGGCTTAAATACATTTCTACTATAGTGTATGTCTTTTCAAAAACCACTCGGCTCACACACACGAAATGGATACAAAGATCGCCCGGACTTAAATCGACTTAAGTGTTTTTCCATGTGGCGATCGAACCCATAATACTCAGTGCAGAAGAGGCAAAGTGACCCCAGTCAAGGGTAAATAAAGCACCTCAAAATAAAAAAAATCCACAATACTCGAATCTTATGACATTCACTGGCTTGAATTTACATAAGATTTGTGAAATACCTTTGATACAATACTTGGTACATATCTAATACCAACATTTGAATAAACGCGACACATATTGGGCACACATGATCAAACATTTGCTTAAACAAATAACGAAAGTCAAGATTAGGGAAATGACGAAACTCGTCTCATGGGAAAATACTTCGCTCACTAGAAATTCAAAGTTAAGTGTTAAGTATAAGGTTGGATTTAGATTGTTTTACTGTTGTCATTTTTTGTTACCTTTTAAGGTGTTATTTTGGTGTAGTCGTTAACTAGTTAATTATAGTTTTTTGCTTAAAAATGTTTGGAGCTGTTCGACCTCTATTGGTACTATAATGTGCTTTAAATTGTAGTTTGAGGTTAAGGCGAATCGAGAAATGCAGCAAGTCTGTTTTTATTATAAGTAATTTTGTTGCAATTTATTAATTATAAGATAAAACCTATTTAGTTACCTGAATAATCAAAATTCGCAGAAGCAAAGGAGGAAAATGTTCTTTTCCTTGATAAATTAATCTAGCTTTAGAGTTGAATTACAAGGAAGTTGGTGTAAAAGAAATCCCCATCGGTGACTTTCTGACCGTTTTTTTTAAAATTGAAAAGACTTTGGCTAAGGTATGTTGTTATAGAGGCTTTGAGTAGTGATGTTTTTAGCTGTTTTCGAGTGCTCGTAATAGATTTTTTTATTCTCTGAGAACATGGTGCCGTAAAAATACGAAAAAAAATTGTAGATATTACATTACTGGAATAAAATGTAATATTTGGGTAACCTAATTTATTCAAACAAGTATTCGAGGGCTACTTCTACATCTTTCAGATACTTATTTTATCACTGAAGTTGCCAGAAATGCAGTCTAGAACATAGGACATTTTTATCCACAAAAATACATTTTCCCGAGCGATACAAATAATCTTTATAACGAACACGTTACGAGCAAAAGCTAATTTTATATATTTGTGAATAACCTTGCATACATACTTGTGTAAACCCTCAAAAATATTACCATCAAAGCAAGATTTATGTAAAGAAATCATTAAAATATGAAACAAGACGTTAAAATATTACCTACCTATTATGTTAAATTAACATAATTTTGTGTATTACTTCCTAAATAACCTAACATTTTCTTTAAGTACGCAATTTAAATGGAAATAAGCATTGTTCGTATGATACAGATTTCAAGAGTCATTTGATGAAATTGACTTTTTGTATTTAACAAACATATTGACAAATACATAGGTATTGATTGTAAACGCTTAACAGTGGCTAGTAAAAGTTATCCGTGTGAACATGGCGGATTAATAAACGGTGTGTCACCACTTCAATTCATCCCATAAGTATCGTAAGAGGCGACTAAGCGAGCAAACAAACTCCACAGAACAACTTCACAAAGAACAACAACAACAAACAAACTCTTTTTTTTTTCGAACGTGTGGAAACCCCTTCAGGCCGTCACCCCACCGGGGTTTGCGGCGGGGTGGTGTGTCGGAATCGGACCGACTAAAACCACACGGCGTGCCACTCTGCGCCTGATATAGGAGGGATCCGGGAACTGCTGTTATTACGACATCCAGATCAAAAAGTTACAAACAAACGCTATACCAACCTGTCAGCGTGGCATAGTTGTGCAAAACCTCCTGTCCAAGCAGAGGCCTATGTCCAGCAGTGGAGTGTTGATGTGATTACGTGTTTCCAAAGCAACCCTGTTAACTCAATTGAGTAACATCTCCGATTATTAAATAACTGTTATAGTTAAAATTTTTTTTATGAAAACAAAAATACAAATAAATATATATTTATCTCAGTAGATTTAATATAGAATCATTTTTATGAATTCGTTAAACCGAAGAATGGTCAATCGCCATTTACTACAGTGGCAGGACAATATGGTCATGCTGCAAACGACCCGAGACAGGTGACACTCTGGTACGGCCGGGGAGTGTCGTCTGGGGCGGGGCGCTGTTCAGCCTCTTACTGCGCAGGGCGGTGAGAGGTGCGATAGCGTCTTGCTCCTGGAGCATGAGGTGCCCGTGGTGTACCTCACTTGTGAGGTACGACAGGGAGGACTCTAGAAGCCGCTAATGCGTTCCTGGAGTTCCTCGCGACTGCCGAGGTACGCCGCTGCAGGGTTTAGTGGGTAGACCGGTTTTCTGGGAGTCCCATACACGCCCTTCGTTCCTCCGGAGGGTATGTATGACAATACGGTCATAGGCCAAGTTATTCTCTTACACGGATGAAGCCTTTTCTCAAGGAGTTTGGCTACATGACAAAAGTATGTAGTCCCATCGTGACTACAGTATCAAATGAAGCTGAATTTTATAGTCGACATTAGACTATTGACTTAGTTTATGCTCTTAGTTTATAAATTTAATTCTAGGTACACTGTTGAAATCATATAAACGAGAAGCTGACTCTCTGTCTGACCTGGTCCACATCATCTGCATCCCTCAAAAGGAACAACTTTTTCTCATTTTTGTTAAATTTTTCGTTGATGCGAGTGCTATTGGTCATAGCATGATAAATATTTTGTGGTTTATGGCCCTGCTTGAATCCATCAATGAAAGAATTTTTCAAACTCGAACCAGTAGTGCCTAAGATTAGCGCGTCAAACCAAACAAACTCTTCAGTTTTATAATGTTAGTAGAAATTGTATTCACAGATCCGTGAGTCTAGGACATAGTCACGACATTAATTCTAGACAAAATAACCTGCTTTATAATGTACCACACTGACATTTTAAACCGAAGTTGTTAACCTTGAAATATCTAGACAATCTGTCTGGTTAGTCTGAACTGTGTCACGTAATAGTACCCTACAACATGACACCTTAATGGTACATAAAATTTGGAATTTAAAAGGGATTTACGCTTTCCACTACTAAGTTATTAAACCTTTAATAGTCCACTGCTGGACATAGACCTCTCCTTAGCAAGGAGGTTGTGACCTACTTTTTTTTCTTATATTTATTAAGAGCCTGCCAAAGTGACTGTACTCTGCCTGATGGAAAGCATGAATAGAATCCAAGAGTTGTGGTCACCATGCTCATTGCAAATGCAGACAATGCAGTATGGTGACCCACACTATGGCGGCCTTGTGAGATGCTTTTACACTCCACTTGAGGACGTAAAAGGCATGACAGTCATCGTGACATCACAGGGTGACAGTTACCACGATAACTGTCATCCCTACATCAATGGGCCTCCGGTCTCACACTCACCAACTGACAACACGGATGCTGGCGCTTTAGGTTGGTCTTCTGTTGGAGGGTAGTACTGCCTCGGTCGAGCCGGTCCGCTCTTGCTGAAATCAGCGTGGCTCTACCACCCACACTGGCCAGACGGGTTGGTATATTTTGTTTCAAGTTTTCTTTTTCTTTGTAGTGACGTTATCTTGCATATTTTGTTCTCTTAGTCGCCTCTTACGACACCCATGGGAAGAATACATGTGGTGACACTGTACAACGAATCAGATATGCCAAAACTCGAGAAACTTGCTACCAACCGCTATTTTGTCTTAACTGCAGCATCAGGTCAACAGTTAGCATGTCTATATAGAGAATTTTATTTCGCTATAACAATAGTAAAAAGCAGAAATAAATTGGCTTTAAATACTGACATAGGTATGTTTACATAGTTACTTGGGTAGTAAGTTTTTTGTAGTCATTAAACTCCAAAACTACTAAACTCATTGTCATTATACTTTTTAGAGTTTTATACAAAAGTAATGTGGTTTATAACTTGTATTTCTTACCTGTTAGTTAAGTAATAACGAGCGAAACCGCTTGCACAGGTTCAGTACATATGTTAATTATTAATTATATTCATTCGTGCTTTCCTGCAGCTCTATAGTTTCTAAAAAAATATAAATACAGTACTGGAGACAAACGTTGAATTCTCAGTTTCAAGCGACTTGCACCCATCTCTGACATATTACGGGTAAATTGACGTCAGTTCAAGGTCATCGTCGTGACGAATGGGTCATGACTGACATTGTCTTTCCAAGAGGGCATACCATTGCGTCAAACAAAGAAATAAATAACCTATTGTGTAAAATTCAGTTTTTGGTAATAAATTCGGGCAGATGTGCAAATAAATCATTGTTTGAGTGGACTGATTAGTTAAATTGCTTTGGAAGTTTGTTACTTGAATGAAAATTGGGTTTGATTTTTAATTAGTACATGTTTAAGATTGATAAAGGCCTTTTTAGTAGTTTATTAGTCATATATATTTTTTTCTTTTTTTCTTTTTTAAAAAGACAACGCCCGCCCGCATTAGGAAAAAATGCTGTGTCGCGGGGGACTTTACAAATATACAAGAAACGGACACAAAGAACACACAGACTCAGAACAACAATTTGTGAATCACACAAAGTGTTGTCCCATGTAGGATTTGAACCCACAACACTCAGCGAAGTAGAGAGCGGCGTGGCGACCGCTTAAACTACTAGGCCAATCGTGCAGTCAATATAATGTAATACTCAGTATGTATACGCTAATAATTAAGACTCTCTTTCTTTTGTTTTCGTATGTCCACAATTATAATTAAAGAGTTTTCTTTTGTTTCCGTGAAATAAAAGATTTAAATTTTTGTGAGTCAAAAATGATCATTGAGTCACTTGAAATAAAATACGTTTTTCTATGGCAACCACTTACGTTGTGCTCGTTAGACGTTTTGAGGCGTGAAGCCCCAAAGAAACGTAAATGAAGACATTAACTTTCCTCAACTACCCTCTTTTTTTCGACATTTTAATATAACGTACACAAATAGGCCGCCATAGTGTGGGTCACCATGCTGCACTGTCAGCATTTGCAATGAGTACGGTGACTATAACTTTTGGATTCAATTCATGCTTTCCATCAGGCAGAGTAGTCACTTTGGTGGGTTCTTAAAAAAAAAAAAAATACAGAGATATCGGTATAGAAACTAAGAATATTTTAAGTATAGATTGAAGAAGAACAAAAAACAAAACAGGATTCGAACCGACGACCCCATACTTAACAGTCAAATTTCGTGATGTCGTAATTTCTTCAAAACAGCACTGCTATTATTTATTCCTAAGACTTTATCTTTACCTTTGTGACATCATCCTCTGTACCCCATAAAGGCCTCTTTAGACCTAAGGTAGGTTTCACAGAAACGTGTGATGACGTCATTTTGCCTTGTTAGCCATCAAGCGTGTAATATAAGTTATAATCTTTGATATTGTATCATGTAGCTGGCTTTTATGGAAATTAAGAGATTGTGTTCACCTTGCCGCTGGAGACTTCAATTTGTTTAATAGGTAATTGATAAAGGTCATAGTGTACATAGAATATTATTTCTTTGTATATTAATGATAGTGGTTAACGCACCTTACATTTAACTAGAGGTCGTAGGTTCGACGCTCATCCTCGACAAATATTTTTGTCAGGAGCACGATCATTTGGGTGTTTTTTGTTTTTAATTTACATGGCTTTAGTAATATGTGTGTATGTATTGTTTACCACAAGTCTAGGTTGAGAAATTAACTTTTTTTGTTTCTTCTTTGTGCGGGAATCCCCATGGATACCACGGAACGGTGGTTATGTCGGACTCGAACCGACCATAAACAGCACGCCGTCTCAGGTACTAGTAGCCTAGGAACCAGGTGCACCCTAGTAAGGAAATCCCTACAACCCCGGCATACCCCGGGTCACCTACGGCTTATAGATGTCCAGTGTGGAGGCCTCCATATTCCCTTTTCTTCCTGCTGCTAAAAAGGCAAGCGCGGTCCATTGCGCTCGCATCGCCACCCCAGGGGTGACAGATGGTCTAACCTGCCACCCTCAGGCCTGCGCTTATGGCAGAGAAATTAACCTGAGATTTTAGTAGGTCGAAGAACTTGAAGTATGTAGTCATGTCTCTCCCGTCATTGGAGAATCCTAAAGGGGTTATTAACTGGCTCAAAACTATATCTTTATCAATATAAATAATTTTCTTTATTTCTTTAATTACTTTAGGAGAAAACTTACAGGCTAATAAACTAATGGTTAACACAAATGTTTTTCTTTTTTTTTTCTATATTAAGAGCCTGCCAAAGTGACTCTACTCTGCCCGATGGAAAGCATGAATAGAATCCAAGAGTTGTAGTCACCATACTCATTGCAAATGCTGACAATGCAGTATGGTGACCTACACTATGGCGGTCTTGTGAGATGCTTAACACACCCCACTTGGGGACGTAAAAGGCATGACAGTCATCGTGACAGTGTAAGGCTTACACAGTTACTATGGTAACTATCACCCCTGCATCAATGGGCCTCCGGTCTCATACTCACCAACGAAACACGACAACACGAATACCGTCGCTTTAAGCTGGTCTTCTGTGGGAGGGTAGTACTGCCCCGGTCGAGCCGGCCCGCTCGTGCTGAAATCAGCGTGGCTCTACTACCTAAAACGTGTTCATGTTGCTAACAACAAACCTCCATAGATGGGTAACGATATATTACGGAGGCATAAGTGTCACGTCATGAGTGTATATAATATGTGTATGCATGATACACATTCAAACAAATTCTTGTGCGTGATAATAATGTAAAAGTAACATATCTGTCTGTCTGTTATGCCTTAACGGCTAAACTGCTATGTTGCTGTTAATGAAAATTTGAAATCGAGCATCTATCATTGCATGAATAAATTTTCTGCTAATTTATTCATGAATCTAAACACGATGAATACGCTGTCAAATAAAACTCGTATATCAATGTCGAAGTTCTATGGTAACAAACATTTAAAAAAATACAGCCAAAACGAAAACCTTTTCTGAAATCGATTACAAATATTATAGCACAATTCTCGAAGCAGGGTCTAAACTGTTTAACATCACGCTGCTAGCTTATAGATCAGAGCAGTGACTATCACAGCAGGATCTGCGGTGAAAGGTTAATATACAACAAACTTCTGTAAGGTTAAGCAATAAATAACACTTGTCTCTATTTAAATAGGCAATCAGTCATATATGTATTTTACTAAGTTATATAACACTGCTTGTAGGATCCGGTTTCGTTTAGTTAGTTAATAATGTCATTCATTTAATAGTATGTTGTTAATAAAACAGTTCTACATAAGGTCATTTACGACATGAATAGACTGTCACTTTTGTTTTTGTAAAAATAAATTGTTGCTATTATAACTTTCTAAGATCTCCAAAATAGGCAATAATAATAATATGTAGGAACAGCTAAGACAACGCCATCTAGTCCTAAACTAAGCAGAACTTGTACTGTGGTTACTAGACATCATCAGTCATCAACAGCCTTTTACAGTCCACTGTTGAGGCCTCTCCTTAGCAAGGTTTTGGCCTACTATACCACGCTGGCCAGACGGGTTGGAATAGTGTTTGTTTTAAGTTTTCCTTCTCTTTGTAATGATGTTGTCTTACATACTTAGTTCCCTTAGTCACCTTTTACGACACCCACGGGATGAATAGGGGTGGTAACACTATGTATTCTTAATCCGTCGCCACACGGATTTGCTACTAGACAAATGATGTAAATACATATATACTTTTTTTTTGTAAATGTATACATATTAAACATAGAAAACACTCAAACGCCGAAACAAATATACCCGGGTATCGAACCCAACCAAACACCGCAGTCGCATGTGCTAAAACTGCGTCACCGAGGTACTTACAATCACAATCATGTTGAGTCACAATCTTTATTAACAAGTATTAATAATTAATTAGAACTATATCATTGTCCGTGTGGTAGCGTATTGAGTACACAAAATATCATCACATCGATGTCTCCTGTGGATGTAGTAAGCGCCCACTACAGGAGCAATCTACTTAAGACAAAGGCACTGCAAAGAGACGGTAATCTTATACCAACCCGTCTGGCTAGTGTGGTATACTAACCCAAAACTTCCTTTCTAAACAGAGGCCAATGTCCAGCAGTGGACATATCAACCTAAAGCGACAGCATCCGTGCTGTCGTGTTTCGTTGGTGAGTGTGGCCTCCGCCTATTGATGCAGGGGTGACAGAATGCCCTAGATGTCAGGCGCAGAGTAACACACCGTGTGGTTTTAGTCGGTCCGCTTCCGACACACCACCCCGCCGTAAAACCCGGTGGGGTGACGGCCCGAGAGGGTTTCCACACGTTAAAAAATAAGGAGTGATAGAATGCCATGATGACTGTCATTCCTTTTATGTCCGCAAGCTAGGCGTACATCGTGCAAAAGCATTTTACTAGGCCGCCATAATGTGGGTCACCATACTGCATTGTCTGCTGACCATAACTCTCGGATTCTATTCACGGTTTCCATTAGGCAGAGTAGAGTTACTTTGGTAGACACTTAAAGAAAAAAAAGTGGGCTATAAAAAGCTGTTGATGATGAGAAAACTATTAAAACAACTTCTATTAGGTACACAGTCATTTTTATGTTTCTATAAACAAACAAATTTTGATATTTAACCTCCCTATGAGCTGTGAAACTGTCTTACTGTTAATTAATCTCGCCGCCACTTTTCCTGTACTCATTAAGTGTTGACTAAGAACAAATATTCTTAAGTATTCGTTAGAACAATGGAAACTTGTTAACACTATTTGTAAACTTAGACACACTCATCTCTCTTAATGTAATAGACTAAGTGTTTTTGTTCATCTTTCTACCCCACTAGATTACTTAACACAAAAGTCGTACGACTTTCGTCTCCTGTGGCTTCGGGTAGTACCACATTTCACTCTAAACGTTGTGTTACGTTTTTGTTATGTACTTAAACCTTAACTATATAAGCTACATTGGAAACAGTACCTTTATTACCGACATGCTGAACTCGACCTTAATAATGTTGTAGTAGTCGTTGTAGGATATTGTCTACAAGGACACATGACACGCCACAAATGTGGCTTGAAGGATAACGTGGCTTAATACAGCAATTTATGTTGATGTTTACTTTTTATGTACCGACGTAATGAGAATGTTTTTTTAGACATCCTGGTACAATTTAATTTATTTTGTTTCCACGTTATTAGGCTGAATTATATTTTTATGGCTTCGCAGTAACAAAAAGCTGCCATAAAAAATAATATCTGCATTTCATGAAAAACAGTTTAAAAGCGTACTTACATTGTTCATATTGAATTTCAAAATGAAACCTTGAAGCCGAATGCAACAAAATAACCTTGGTTGTAGACGTAATAGTTTCGAATAATAAGGAAAGTTAGATAGTTTGTGTTTTTCACGCAATCTCTAAAACTGCTAAAACGATTTGGTTGATTGCCTCGTTTAGATAAAACTCTTTAGCGTTTGCTACTGTTTGCTTGGTTTTATGTTGAACTGTTTCATTGTCATGTTATTTACGAACCTCTCGCATCGTAAAACGGTAACGGACAGACACTTTCGTTGTTGTATATAGAGGAATGTAAAATTGAATAAGCGTCGTGAAATTTACAACACAAATACCTCATAAATATGACATTATGGATTCGACTTTTTTGTCATAGACTTATCTATAGAGAAATTGTCAACATACAATTGACCGTCACCAAGTGTGAAGTATAGTTCTTTGCTTCTTTAGTGTTATTCAGGTCCTAAGGTTTCATCATCATTATCAGCCTATTGCAGTCCACTGCTGGACATAGACCTCTCCAGTTGCGTGCCAATCTGATTTTGGGCTAGTCGTATGCAACTCCTGCCAGCCATCTTAGGCAAATTGTCACTTCACCTCTAATGTCACGTTTTTGGTATTAAAATCAACCCCTAAAAACAATTTAAGAAGCATGATTTAAAACTTTTAAAACCACTTATAATATTACAAAATCTGCCACCAAAATTAGTGTTGGAAAGTAGATAGTGTTGCTATATATTGTTTACGGTAGATAATAATATTAACTTGGCAATTCACGTTACACGTCATTAACTGACAGACATTGCAGAGAGACGTCTACGTCCATTATTGTGGTGCAATTCATAACAGTGAGAGAGAGAGAGAGATATATAAAAATACATTTGTTTTTATTATATTTTGTGTCGTTACGTCAAAGAAGTTTGAATGAAATTTAAACATAGCGAACCTTTTTCTACGATCGAGCATTCATAGTATCTTTTCAATAAAGGTGCTTGTTCATCGACTTAGTGGTCTGGAATGAACAGCTACATATCGCTAAGTATTACTTTTACATTTTGCCTTTCACCAATATTTTGATATCATATGTAAATAAAGTAAAAACTACAGCTTTCTTTTAGGCTTGACGTGTCTCTACATGTAGTGCTATTTAAAAATATTAAACTAAAACACGACCCTTCAGTTATATTAAGTCGTTTCGGCAGCTTTTCTTCACAGTACACTTACAAAAGTTGGCGGGAAGAAAATATCTATAGTCTAACGTACAAATCAATAAATAAATTCCACAAATCAATTTGCATCTCTTTAATTTTTTTAAATTTAATCGTATACTGCCGTGTGGTGACAGATTAAAAATACAGAATATCATCAGCCCTATTCACCTCGTGGGTGTCGTAGAAGGTGACTAAGGGAGCAAGTTACGCAACACAACATCACTGCAAGAAGGAAAACTTAATATAAATCTTTTTTTTTAACGTGTGGAAACCGCCTCGGGCCGTCACCCCACCAAGGCTTACGGCGGGGTAGTGTGTCGGAGTCGGACCGACTAAAACCACACGGTGTGCCACTTTGCGCCTGACGTAGGAGGGATCCGGGAACAGCTGTTATTACGACATCCAGATTAAACTTAATATAAACCTTACACCAACCTGTCTAGCCCGTGTGGTACAGTAGACCAAAAACCTCCTTTCTAAAGAGTGGCCTATGTCCAGCAGTGGACTATTACAGGCTGTTGATGTGATGTGCTGTGAATCGTACAATTAAATATCTTATACTCTAAATTTAATGTATTATATGTGAGTTATATAAATACGAGTAAAAAATTTGTAAACAAAATCTTTCGGACAGTTGTTTTTCTGAAGAACCGCTTATAAGAAGTTATCGCTGTCGCTTGTGTTATACGTTTGGACAGTATTTCGAAGAGCGATTTGGCAAGCGTGCCAAACCGCGAGGAAAATTAGAGATAAATTACTTATAATCCTACTATTTAGTTTTATATATACTTTAGATTAAAATATTCTTGATATAAAAAAAAAGGACAGTTTCATGTTTCTTCTGCAACTTTTCAAGTCGAACGGATAAGTAACCTCGTTGATGCTTTGTGTACTGAACCAGAACGAGATGGTATACCACTCCGGTGTATCATTGACAAAGACAACTTCACACATTGTCTTCAAAAACATTCAAAACTTGTATATTTTTAAATACATCATCAATAGCTTTTAATATCTCACTGCTGGACGTGACCGCTCCTTAGAAAGAAGAGACCCACTATACCATACTGGCCAGATGGTTAGGTATGGGGTTGTTTTCAAGTTTTCCTTCTTGTTGCAGGGTTGTCGTCCTGTTATTGCTCTCTTAGCCGGTTTTTACGGACAGCCAAGGGATGAATAGGGATAATTACACCTAGACGCAGAAGAAATTATCTGCTTTTTTCTACTTTCAAGAAGGCACCGTAGTACTACATATTCGAACCTTCGCTTGCCAGAATATTTCCAATTGGCTTCACCTCTGGCTTTGCATGAAGTTACTTTCCATCATCAACAGCCTTTTACAGTCCACTACTGGACATAGACCTCTCCTTAGCAAGGAGTCTTTGGCCTACGATACCACGCTGGCCAGACGGGTTGGAATAGGATTTGTTTCAAGTTTTCCTTCTCTTTGTAATGATATTGTCTTGTATACTTTGTTCCCTTAGTCGCCTTTTACGACACCCACGGGATGAATAGGGGTGGTAACACTATGTATTCTTAATCCGTTACCACACGGACAACCATCCCAGTTTCCATACCTATTATAATACAAGTACAACAGAAGGTGAAAATTTAAAATTGGTAAACCAAATAACTTTTTTATGTTCTGCCCGATTTCTGGCACAGCAGCCAGTTTTAACGGAGATCAGCCAACTACATTATAGTGTACAAATGTGTGCTCAAACACAGGTGCACTCTCTGTTCCCTCACTCTCAATCAGATGGGGAGAAATCAGACGCAGGACCGACGGTTCTACGTGCTGAGGCACGAGAATTAAGTCGACTCCCAAACTCCTGGCTGTTATTAACCATTTCCATAATCAGAACAACTTAGTAACACTTCTCTGACACGACCCGGGTATCAAACCCGAATAATATAAATAATAAACCATCTGGATCAAAGTTCAAAGGTAATGTTTCAAGTTATTTTTGAACTTTGATCTTGAATATAACGATGTTACGGCGAAGATCGCTGCGTTTGGCACAAGGCCAGCTTATAAAACTATATTACAACTGTAATGGACGCCTTATAACCGAAAAACCTCGTAAGTGGAGATCGTAAATGGATACGATATTTATTACAGTATGTTATGTTCAATATAAGTCTGCATTTAATATATCCATACGTATATATATATCAAAAAAAAATATTTCGTTATGAAGTTGACATCGAAGCAAGTAAGTCAATTGTAGGAGAGGGGAAGAACCTGTTTCGGACTAATTTTCAGTTATTGAAAAAAAAACCTATTGTGTATTATATAGTAAATTGTAGACAAGTTTATTTTGAATATTTCATTACTTAATATATCACTGAGGTACCAAGTAAGCTTCCGGGTCAATATTGCCTATGAAAAATAGGATTTCAGAAAAATAAGACTGTTAGTTTTAACAAGAACCTCGCAAAGCTTTAAACACTAAATACTAACAATATAAATTTAACCCTGCTGCATGCTACTCGGCAAGTGATTGTCCGTGAATGTTGGATCCAATATTGGGTCAAAGTAGACAAGACTTGATTGAGTAGAACCAGGTTAATTTCAACAGCAGTACTACCACCCTTCCTGTGCTGTCGTGTTGTAGGGGTGACAGTTGTCGTGGTAAGTGGGTGCAATACAATGCTACGATGACTGTCATGCCTTTTACGTCCCCAAGTGAGGCGTGAAAAAGTATTTTACTAAGCTGCCGTAACATAGGTCACCATACTGCGTTTTCTGCATTGGCAATTCTACCACAACTCTTAGATTCTATTCATGCTTTCTATCAGACAGAGTAGAGTCACTTTGGTAGGCTCTTAAAAAGTCACAAGTACGGTTTAACCCTTTGAGAGACCCCCCCAAGTCACCTATGGGATGAACAGGGGTTGTGACTTCAACAAAAACAAGGTTATATCATGCTTAAACATTCAGAATTTCTAAAAGATTATATTCAGCCATGTTTTAAGTTGTGTTGAAAAATTATAAATTCCGTACATTTTTAATTAAAGCTTCACCAAGTTGTTTTCGAACAAACTACGTATAAACTTAAGTTAACCGCTCTAATCCACAGTTTGCCGCTACTTAATATATAAATACCATAAAATTTGTTATAAATTCATCACATAAAACTTAAAACATTCAATAGTCAACTCTAACTCAAGCGTGGAAAGTTCATTTTACTAGAACAGGAAACTAAACCATTTTACTGCGTAAAATTTTGGTCTTCGCATATGGCGGATGCTTTGGTTTTTGTATGGGTTTGGGGTTTAATTTCTCAACCATACTTACGGTATCTTAAGTAGACAAGGCTGTTTGAAACATAGTTGTTTCTTGGGGATCATTTTAAGATAAGGGAGAGGTGAAAAGATGAAAATAATGTGACAAGAAGTAAATAAGTTGACACATCTCACCCACTGCAGTCTTTTCCCAAGCTAGGAAGACATTTTTTTCG
This sequence comes from Hypercompe scribonia, assembly GCA_949316085.1. Classification (NCBI taxonomy): domain Eukaryota; kingdom Metazoa; phylum Arthropoda; class Insecta; order Lepidoptera; family Erebidae; genus Hypercompe; species Hypercompe scribonia. Next base: position 2,825,261 of record OX438979.1, read on the forward strand.
TGACGGAGTAGAAAGCTCTTTACTTAACTTCCTGAAAACGACAAAAGAGAGCCTTATTTGTCTTATAGCTGTACTAATAAAGTTTTGGTATGTATGTGATGTTTTCTCTCCTTAATCACTGAACCCATTATTGTCAGAGGTATAGAAATGTAGAAAAGGAACCTTTGTATATCTTGTGGAGTAAAAAAACATGAGTGGAATTTAATACCACGACTTTACGGCAAACCGCTGTTAACCAATTCTTTTGTTGGTTTTTCACCCAATGATGAGGGAAAGAGTACCTTCCTTATTCTAATGGAGGGAGAGGATACTCAAATTGGAGCAAAACCCATGTGATTCTTTGAATTAAAGATGTCCCTGAGCGACGGTAGTCACTTACTACCAGGTAATCCGTCTGCTTGTTGAAGAAAAACAAAGTGAAACTGGAAGGAAAAACCAGTAGTTCCTAACATGACTCATTAAATATCATCACAATTACCTCATTAGCATAGATAAGCTGAAGGAAGTCTATTATACGTCTTGTGTCTTCAATATAACGAAACAACCTAGATTTTAATAAAGTCGTGATACAAAGGAAATATTTTAAATAATCCTGTCCGCGGCAGGTGGGACGTCGGTCTTCGACGCCATTTTGTAGGGCTGTCGAGCATTACAATGTGCCACGTGGCACATTTGTTTTTGTTTTCTAATCCCAGATTAGACGTATAACTTGAAAGGAAATTGAATAGAAATGTGATCGTTCTATGTTGATCTTTTTTTTCGTGAAATGCGATTTCAAAGGCTGTTGTTAGTTTCGTTGTATTGAAAGAAGAAAAAAGAATTACTTATTCGATGACAGTCAGTAGTATTTGAAATAAAATCTATTATATTAGAGCGTAAATAATATTCTACTTACATTCGTTGTTTAGTCAAATTTTATTTTTTTTTATTTTAAGAACCTACCAAAGTGTTTCTACACTGCCTGATGCAAAGCAAAAATAGAATCCAAGGTCACCATACTCACACACATACCCTATCGCGGTCTAGTAAGATGCTTTTTCATACCCCGCTTGGCGACGTAAAAGGCATGACAGTCATCGTTGCACTGTAAGGCTCACACACCACGACAACCGTCACCCGTGCTTCAATGGGTCTCTGGTCACACCAACGAAACACGACAGCACGGATGCTGTTGCTTTAGATTGCTTTGCCTGAGAGGGTAGTACTGTATTATTTTGTTTTATATTATGATTTTGGTACTGACTGGACTTTTATGGAACTGAATTAATTTAAGTTTGAATTCCTTGTCAAATTCCCAAAACATAATAATAGCATGATTTTATTATAACTTATTTTAATTTTAAATCTAATTTGGTCGGAAATATTCTTTTGTGATTTCCCTTCCTTATGAATACGTGGACAGTGTCGTTTTTGGATTGCGGGGGAGCCCTGGTACCCATAACACAAGTTAAATCTTATCATGGGTGCCAGAGTTGAACTACCAACTACTTGAATGTTTGCTATTTATTATAAGAAAAATTGTATATAACATTGTTTTCTTTTTTTTTTTTGAATAAGGAATTATTATTATATTACTGCCCCTGTCGAGCCGGCTCTGCCGTGCCGAACTCGGCGTGGCTCTACTACTACGATTATTAGTAATAAAGTAAATTAAATGATTTTGAAACTAACAAATTCGAATATAAAGTTATAACTTTCTATGTGTATATACATGAGATATTAAAATTTACATGTCAAGTTTTAAAACATATTCACGACAGTAAAAAGTAGGTTAAAACCGACTTCCAAGACCCGTTTACTTAATTTATTCTAAATACATCATTTAAATATCCTCAAGGCCATTATTAAAACAATCAAGTAATAGTATCTAACAAATATACCGTTATTATGATGTATCTACGTAACAATAGACTTGTAAATTGCATTTCATTGAATCATAGTCGAAAGATTACAACAGTGTAAGTCAAGCGATATCCAAAAAATAACGAAACCCAGTGAAATTACTTACATTCAACGTGATCTACCATTGTATAATGTGCCGTCTCGCTCTATTAATCAGTGAATCGGTCAATCAAAAAAAATATATTATATAGAATAACTGAACCATGCCAACCCTGGCCATCTGCCCTTCAATGTGCAAAGAAGCCTAGTATAAAAGGAGATCCAAATTTCAAAGTGGGTGCGAAGTTTAAAAAAAAATCTTGTGAGAAGCAGATGTTTCGAAATTTTGAAATAGGAACAATTGTGTTTTCTAAAATACGGCTATTGGTTTCCAAGTGAGTTTTGTTTTGAGGTAGACAGCCTTTTTTTTCGGGGTCTCGAGTCTCGACCTTTTGAGACACCAAAAAGTGTAATCGAGGTTAATGTTTAAACGACTGAGTTTTAGTGGTTTTAATATAAAAACTTTATTTAATGACTTAGTATTTTTGGAATTTGAGAAACTATATTCAGAATAAGTTTGCAAATATTCTTTTGGACTGTTAATAATATAATTAAGTACAATATCACCATATCAATAGCAATATCATAAATTCCAGACAATGGAAAAAGCTTTTTCTGTTGTATAAGGAATGTAATTAAAAAAACATTTATGTGTACTTGTGTACTCACGTTAGAAGTTATACTTTTTTGAAGTTACAAGATAAAAATCTTCTATACTTCGCGTTATCCAATTATTGTAGAGAAAGTGACACTAATAATAGAAAAGATATTTAATACATTGAAACTTTTATTATAACGCATTATCTAGTTAAATAAATTTTACTTAAAGATCGTAAAATAATGATTTATTCATAATAATCTAAAATATTGACTGGCTTAATTCATGGTGTCGGTTTTTCGTGACGGTGTGCGCGTGCATCGTAAAAATATATCCTCGACATTTTTCCTAACGCACTAAAAGAAGTATAACTTTAAAAAAGTAATTTTTAATAGGCTTTTTTTTCCTCCCCTTCATTTAATTACATATATTTGGGTTATATGTAATATAACCCAAATATATGTAATTAAATTGTCCAGTTTTTATCCTTCTTAGGATTGTAATCATTGTCTAACGCAAAGAGAAAACTTACGTAAATAAAATAGAGATGACGAGGGAGAGATAGAGACAATGCAGTAGTTCGAAGTCAACACCTTTTGAGTAAAAATTATTACAGTGACAGCTTATGAATAGCCATTTGTGTCCCATTCGTATCCGCCCCAAATATAACAGTGAAATTAATATTATGAACGATATTGGGGTAGATATAAACATTTTGTCGAAAACGTTACAAGAATATAAATTTATGTACTATTACTACTGAATATGTACAGCGTGTTGCCAATAGGCACGATAAGTATCATTTTTATTACTGGCAATTACAACAGAAAAATAATATACGAATCATAGCGTCAAGAGCCTTTAACAGTCTTCTGTTAGACATAGGCCTCTTCTTACGAAGATTAATGTTTTGAAAATAGATCTGAAAAGCGATTCTTCCTAATCTGGAATCAGACGGCTGTGTAAGAAGAGTCTCTGAATATAACAGATATGAAAACTTAAAATAAATCTTGTAATTATAAAGTACTTCTCAATTATTTAATCCATTCCAAGGTTGTCTGCTTTAGCGATAAGACTATCAGAAAATCAAATATATAAAATTCTCGTGTCACAGTTTTCGTTGCCATACTCCTCCGAAACGGCTTGACCGATTTTGATGAATTTTTTTGTGCTTATCCGGTATCTATGAGAATCGGCCAACATCTATTTTTCATCCCCCTAAATGTTAAGGGTAGTACAACCCTAAATTTTTTTTTTATCTTTTAGACAAAATTTTTAATTTTCTTTTTTTTATGATACAACATACAAAAATACATACAATCCTCAATTTTCACCCTTCTACGATCAACCCTTATTTTTTAATAGCCATTTTAGTAATTTAATCATTTTTCATCCCGCTTAAATTACCTAGAAATAATTTATATGGCAAAGCAACGTTTGCCGGGTCAGCTAGTAGTTCTATATAAATGATATATAATAAAAAACTCTATTCTACAGTATACGAAGACAAACAGTTGTAAAGTTATGTTAAGTAAAACAATTCATAAGGACATAATACTCATTTCTATTCCCCCCAAATTAACATGAGTATGAAGGAACACAATAATAGCCCACATACAAGTCGTCTGCTTTACGAGCACACTTGTAGTTCCTGATCCCATAAAAGCAAATTATTTCCTTAGTACTGCGTGATACACGCAAATGTTTAAATTTACAATATAACGATTTTTTTGAATGTAGACAGTACATCATGCATACAGATCGTGTTTAGCGATAGACGGTTTTTTGACGTGCGGTTAAGTGTAATTGAAAATAAAAATGGCTAGCTGTATCTTACCACACTGCAGTAAGGCAACAACGAACCAAACATAAAACAATCGTCGAAGCGGCAAATTACTACAAGTTTTTTCTCTTCAGTAAAGAAAAAAATCAGGAATGTTATTTTTTGTGTAAAATAAGACCTAAACTTGTCATTAACGCAGTATCCAATGAGCAAGATATAAATATCTGATGCCAAAAATGACTAAGAAATAACTAAAAACCCACTTAATCGTACTTTTCATAAGAAATATTGGTGGCAAATTATTGAAATTTAAGGATCAAAATGTCCTTAAATAAGCGATTTTCGCAATAAATCATTAGTGTAGGTGTGTCCCACAACAGCCTGTATATATCCATCTACATTAATCGCAATGGCAATATTTACAGAAGAGAATTAATGATGGAAATCCCCGGACCTTCCGATCCACATCTGCAATACATTTTATTGTTCACGTGGGTGCCATTCCAATGTTTGTTATTGAATTCGATCCCTATTTTGTACCATATGGGGATACGCGCAGATTAATTTTTTCTTTCGATGCACATTTTGGTTATTTTCTATTCGATAAATTGGAAAACACGAGTCCTTTTACGAATGGATTTTTTTCAATACGCTTGTAAATTTTAGAAGTTAATTTTAACTTTCTTTTAATTAAATTACCGAAATAAAACATTGTATGTGTGTTATGTACTCGTTTGACAGGATAGTAATTTCATATTTTTTAGGAGGGTTATGGTTAACGAATATATGTATGTATGCATATAACTTTGGCACTTTCTGTACCCTAAAAAGCTATTTGAGACCGGAGGCCCACTGATGCAAGGGTGACAGTTATCGTGGTAACTGTGTAAGCCTTACACTGTCACTATAACTGTCATGCATTTTACGTCCACAAGCGGGGTGTGAAAAAGCATCTCACTAGGTTGTCATAGTGTGGGTGACTATACTGCATTGTGTGCATTTGCAATGAGTATGGTGACCACAACTCTTGGATTCTATTCATGCTTTCCATCAGGAAGAGTAGAGTCACTTTGGCAGGCTCTTACTATAGAAAAAATATATATAAATATATATAGATTTTGGCTCGGGGGGTGTCGTCAAATTGATATTAAATGTATCAGTAAGACCGATTATGCCAAAAATTTTAAGTATTTGGACGTTTTCACTCAGTCGACTTGTTTTGTTTTTTTTTATTATAAAATAATAAATATAAGTATTTCGGACATTTAACGCACAACGTCATCTAGTTTCAAACTAGGCAGAGCTTGTGCTATGATAACTAGACTGACTGATAGAATACTTATATACTTTTTTTCGTAAATACATACATATTATACATAGAAAACACCCAAACGTCGAAACAAATATTTGCAGATCATACAAACATTTGGTCCGACCCGGGTATCAAACCCGAGACCTCAACCACAGCAGTCACATTCATTACCACTGCACCACCGAGGTAGTTTGCTTGTCATCTAGAAAATCTAATGGCCATGGATGCTTTATGTCGATTTTAGTTTTAAAGAATTATAATTACAGTCTATGAGTACATGTAGAGACTTGTAATTACTGTTACTGTGTTGATAGCAGATGCTAATTAAGTCATTCTTTCCACTTTTGACTGTATTGTGTTTAGTGATAAGAGCACAAATAAATATATACATACCAATACATTTACTCAAGAAAAGTACTGTTTATTTGTACTTTTATTTTATTACTAGAGCCATGTTTATTCATGAGCACGAATTGGCCGGCTCGATCTGGACAGTAGTACAACCGTCTCACAGAATACCTGCATAAAGCGACAGCATCCGTACTGTCCTGTTTCGTCGGTGAGTCCGAAATCGGAGGCCCATTGATGCAAGGGTGACGGTTATCGTGGCAAGTTTGAAAACCTTGCACTACCACGATGACTGTCATAGCTTTGACGCCCCGAAGCGGGACGTGGAATGGCATCTTCTAGGCCCACCATAGCGTGAGTCACTACTCTTGAATCCTATTCACGCTTTCCATCAGGCGGAGTAGTTTCTTTGACAAGTCTTCAATAAAAAAACATTTGCTTCTTATTACTCCTAAGCTGACCTTAAATTTACTTGACACATCAGTTAAGGTAATTGGTATCCTTTACTTGTAGGTCATCGGTTCGAAGGTGGGTAATCTAGTTGCATGTTTGACATCCATAGAACATAGTAACGCGAATCAAAGTATACATTAGTCACCTGTTTTACGAGGAATGCTGGTAATGTATGACTCATACAACTTCAAAATTGCTGACTCTTGAGTTCTAGCAGTAGACAGATAGCATATCATTATTTAAATATTCTACTAACGATACTATTTTGAGGTCAGTTTCTCTATAAATCTTTGAGATAGCGAACCGGCCATGACATCACGACCTCTTTTTTTTTTATTGACGAGGCGGAAAATCCCTGCGGATCTCCTGCTCCTTGGGATGCAGGAGTGTTCCCACTAAAAACCGTCCCGACGGCCGGCCTCTGGCACCCTACTGTTCTGGACCATATGATTTCAGGTCCCTCTTAAATTGACAGCATGCCCCGCTAGGCCCTACTCCGGGGGAAAAATATTTCTCCCCCAATGACATCATGGCCTAAGTGTAGAGTGTAGAGAAAGAAGAATAAGTAAAAAAGTTTATGAGTTCACGCGCCAAAGTTATGAGCAAACGCTCACAGCTAATAGGACCCAGAGACGGAATCATATCATAAACATTTTAAAAAGAAAGTTACATATGTTTATTTTTGTTAAACAAAACGTATTGCGAAAAGTTTAGGTACCTAGGTTGTGGAGGGGACCTGAAATAACATGGTCCGGGTCCCCTTCAGAGAAGGACGCCTGAGACTGGCCGCTGAGATGGTTTTTAGGAAACACCACATACTGCTGGCTCCTGCGTCCCCGAGACGCCGGCGATCCGAAGGGATTTTCCACACCGGAAAAAAAAAATTAAAAGGTACCTAGGTTGTATTCACATTTCTGTTCATTACTTTTCAGAATTTATCATCTTTAAACTATATATTGAAAGCGTGATAGCCAATTTTAATAAAGCCCCGTGTAATGTGATATATCGATATTAGGAAATATATCAATATCCCCACACATGTCACACTCGGCCGTCTGATCCCAAACAAGACAAAGCTTGTACTATGATAATGATTTCTGATAAACATACTTATATATCTTATATACAGATTAATTCACCGATAAATATCATTCAATAGCAGTTTGCTTTGTAGTTATTGTACAATTAGTGACATTTTCCAAAAAAAAGCCTGTGTTAAAAGCGAAGAACCACAAAAGTTAATGATTTGACATTAGTGATCTGTGACGTTACAAGTTGTTAAATTTTAAACAAATTGGTGTTTAATCAAAAGCAAATAAATCCCTGAGTTTTGTGTTATATGAAATTCCCTTTCTCTTCCCGTTAATTTCGAAAGTTTTTTAATTTTAAACTTAACCGTCGCCCGCCATGTTCATCTGTCAACAATTTTTTTTTTTGTTTTGTTATATGTACGAATACTTTGTCAATTTGGAATGTAAATTAAACTCGTTTTACGTCTGGAGGTTGTCGAAGCTAATAGTATTTTATATGAGGTCAATGAACAATGTTGATAATTCTCCAACTAACTACTTAAATGTTCATTCACTCTATTGTCTATGATAACAATACTGTTTAATGTCTGTCGCTTCGCAGTTTATTAACCATAAATAAGCTTTAATACATCAGTTAGATCGCCTTGAGTGGCACCAGGGGCTTACAGAAAACCATTGTGGAGTTATTTTTCTTTGCTTCAAGTATACTTTAAAAAAAAAAACATCGCCCGTACTAGGCATAAATCCTGTGTCGCTGGGGATTTTACGAAGATACAAGAAGAGGACACAAAGAACATCCAGACTCCGAACAAAAATTCATGGATTACACAAAGTGTTGTCCCAAGGTATTTGAACCCACAACACTCAGTGCAGTAGAGAGCGACGTGGCGACTGCTAAGCCACTAGGACAACTGTGCAGTCATTGTCTACTGTACGAGTGAGGAAAAGCGGGGACCAACAGAAAGACCAACCCTCCCCCTAAATCTGGGACGGAACTAAAAAGTGGCAACACTCTTGACTCTTGAATTTATGGTATCGATAGGTATTCACTTACCATCATCATATTAACATCATCGTCATCTTCCTAGCCTTTATAATTTTCAAGATTATTTGGGGTCCGTTATTAGTTCAATCAACTTTACCAGAATACTCTGTATATTTGAGGACTGCTTGACTTCTCAATAACGATTGCCATAGATGTTCACGACAATCTGGACCGACATCTTAACCTGCTCTCTGAGGCACGAGCGTAAAACATCGCCAAACTTCCATACTTCGTTCTGTTGTTAAAAATACCCAAGAACACTTTTGACCCGACCCGGGTATCAAACCCGAGACCTCTTGATTGGCAATCGCATACGCTATATCTAGTGACGAGGCAGTAAAAAGTCAACAATCATATCGATTACTGCTAATTACGACAGTACGATCACTTGAACCTTAGTTTACTGAGAGCGCACAGTAGGTACAGTAGAATGAATAGTAATATTAAGTAGAAACACGTATAAGGTCATTTCATTAATATTATTAATAATTATTTTTCCTTTCATATTACCTGAAATAATTAAGTACCTACTTTAAAAACTCAAGGATTTAATCATCTAAGTGTAGCAATTGATTATAAGCTAACATTTTTAAGGCAAGTAATTAAAAATTATGCCACAGGATTGCAAACCTTATTCCTTTCTAATAAACTATATCGTAACAGATTAGCCTTTAAAAATCAGTCTAGATTCTACGGTCACGATTCGGCTTTTTATAGCTTTGTGTGATTTTAATCAATCTTACACTAAACACAAGTGATTCAGCAAAAAACTGGGAAGTTAGTCAATTCGTTTAACAAACTCTTTTGTTATTTCTTCTTAGTTTCAGCTTTACAGCCATGACCCTGAGTCTTTTATAGACAGAAATAGAAGAAAAAAAATATAAACACAGAGGTTTTGTTAATTGGGAAGTGAGATTACGTCAAAAAGTGTGATTGCTTTTGTAACATCAGTTGAAAAGACTTGGTAGAAAATAAATATTAGTTTTTGTCTTTATCATGTTAGCTCAAGCAATTGGCAATTATTTCTTATCTTTTGAGCAGTATTTGAAATTAACTCACTAAAGAAACTTTTAGCTAATACAAAATAGCTGCCTGAAGATTTCTTTTAAACAATTAATCATATTTATATCAGCTAAAACAATTTTACATAAATAAAGTGTCTTCCTGGGAAAATGACCTAATGAATGGCTGTCTTGTCGTTTATTTTTTAAGATCACTGTTGATACAACCGATTTCTTGGCCACCATAGCGTGGGTAACGGTACTGAATTGTCTGTATTAGCAATAAGTATGGTGATCACCACTCGTGGATGCTAAATGTGCTTTCAAAGCAACTTTGGTAGATCCAGAATAAAAAACACTGTCTGGTTTTCATCACCTCAAACCATCCATTAACTCAAATGAGCTGATGGTCCATGAGGCTTTCTACACGAAAAAAATCTACATAAATAAACAAAACTTTCTTCTAAAGTATTTCATCTACTAAAGAGATTACATATAAGACTAGCTGACCTGCGCAACTTCGTCTGCGTCTCTTATAGCCCGTAGTGTGATGTTACACAATGTGAACAAGTTTTGTTTACATTAAAAAGGGCTAGAGCGAGCTAACCTTTAAACATAGACATATGCTGTCGCTAAATATACATTATTTTGGCGAAACTTTAACCATTTACGCAGCGCACTCAACGGAAGCTCTCAAAACGAATAATTTTCCCCCGTTTTTACGACATTTTTCATTGATACTCTGCTCCTTTTAGTTGTAGCGTGATGATATCTAACCTTTAGTCTTCTTCGATAACTAAGCTATCAAACACTGAAAGAATTTTTCAAATCAGATCCGTAGTTCCTGAAATAAACGCGTTCAACTAAAGAAACAAAAAACCCTTGAGTTTTATAATATTATAGTATAGATTTAACAGGTACCATAGATAGTATGTTTATACATAATTCAAACCATAATCTCACGGTGCGATTTTAGTCAACGACCTGAGGTCGTATCGGTGACTTGTTTGACCCCATATCTTTTTACATTGTTCGTTTATGGTGTCTTGCACTGTGCATTATCCTCTGCATATTGTCAGTCAATAAAAGCATTGTATTATAATGAAAGTAATTATAGTTGACGTTCATATTAATTGGTTGATTAATTACTTCGAATTCTTATTAAGATTTGAAAGAGCGTAATGAGTTTGCATTTCGTTATACTAAATAAGGCCAACTGGAATCAACTGTGCATTTAAATAAAGAATTTAGATTAAAAAAAAAGAAATGACAGTTAACAATTGTCAGTGTCAGTGGTAGTCGACAAATAAAAATGGACTGTATTTTGCGCTTGTTCGTAATGTCAACTAATAGATGGAGATTGAGATAGACAGAGCAGTGATCCTGAACAAGTATATACAGCGAGTATATTAACACGATGTAGTGGCTGACACAAGGGTGGCAGTAATGGTAAAAAAAAAGTGTGGCAGTAATCGTGGTGTGTAACCAATTCACTGCCACGATGACTGTTATGCCTTTTACGTCCCTAATCGGGGCGTGAAGAAGCATCTCTAATCAGTATACTGCAATGTCTGCATTTGTAGTGAGTATAGTGACTACATCTCTTGGATTCTATTCATGTTTCCATCAGGCAGAGTAGAGTCACTTTGGCAGGCTCTAAAAATAAAAAAACATTAAAAGTGAGAGCTGATGCGCACGCGCCACCGCTTGTGCTTGCTTTACCATCACCTGCTGCAGCGTTCGCTAGCAGGTTCAGTCGGTTGAAACGACCAGCTCTTCGCGATATCGAGGCTCGGGATTCGAATCTCACTCTAATCTTATTTTGTATTTACAACTTTCATAGGCAAAAAAATATAGATTGTTGATTGATCGCATTATAGCTATTAAATATTAAGCGACTATCGTTTAGAGCGGAGCTGTGACCTTAAATATTGATGAAATTGTGGAGACAGAATTGTAAAGTTAAGTTTCTGCTTGTCTGAACGATTTAAACACCAAAAGTGCGCGACAGATTTTCATTAGCTTTTCATCAATTGATACATGATTTATGAATAGGGCTTAGCTGTATGCATAGCTGTATGCTTAGCTGTATGCTTAGCTGTATGCTTAGCTGTATTCATCTATGATACATACATGATTTATGAATAGGGCTTAGCTGTATGCTATGTTAGATATTTGTTTCACTTGCCTGAAATATGACTTAGTTTAACCACTTAAGTTACGAATTTTTTTTTTGTAGATATATTTAGAAAAGTTTTAATTCATAATTCTCTTTGTTACAGATTCATAGTGAAGACAGTGTATGTATAAGTGTGTATAAATTATAAAAGTGATAAATTAGAGTGAATAAATTGTGTAAAATGTATTAGTTCATGATGTCGCCACGGCGGCACTGTGGACGCATCACGTGACAGTCAGAATTCCAAGATGGCGGACTCAAGTCCCGCCAATTCTATTATCGAAGGCACTGTTAAGTTTCGCGATGGCAAAAAGGTGAGAATTTTTATTTTCTTAATTTTATTTACAGGAATGACTAATAACAATTGCTTTGAAAAAAGAAATTGGTAGAATTTATATGTATATTACTAGTGTATTACATATACAGTAGATTATTAAAAGATAAAACACTCATTTTCATGCGTCTGTGATTTTAAATCACTCTAAACCACAGATCTTCACTTTTGATATCCAAGAAATTTTCAGAGTAAGGACAAGCTTTGGAAAAAACTTAGGAAGATTGCTTTAAAGTAATATATAATGTGCAATTACTATGTATAGCAATTTGCTGTAAATACTAGTAATTGAGTGTAGAGAAATGACACAACAGGTACGTACAAGCTCGTACCAGCAAGTCTATAGAAATCGAAAACGTAATACATGAATATCCTACTTTAAAGACTATATATGTAACTAACCTGATACAACTATTGTATATTAAGTATCACTCGTTGGACTAACGGTTAGCTTATGCGACTGGCAATCACGACATCTCGATTTTGGAATCCAGGTATTGTTGTGTTGCTTGGAGGTTGAGGTTAACCACTGTGTCTCGGAGAGCACGTAAGCTTTCGGTCCTGCGTCTAATCTCTCCGCGATTGTGTCGAATAGCCGGCTCATCGGGTTGTGAGAGTGAGGGAACAGAGAGTGCACCTGTGTTTGCGCACACACTTGTGCAGTACAATCTCCTGTGTAGTTGGCTGGCCTCCGTTGAGAGTGGCTGTAGTAGCCGCAATCGACTAGGAGTAACATATTAAGTATCACATATGAAACGATATCTGATAATATTCAAAGCGCAGTAGCTAGTGTCTGCTTATCGATATCCAGAAATGTGTCATATCGATAACGATATTCATGGTGTTTGTTCACGAGTTTCTAAGAAGGTCTTGATAGGGTTGATAGTTTTATCATTTGTAGCAGGAACTTTAATATTAAATTGATGTACTGAAAAATGGCGGGCGTGCATATCTAAAATGTTTCCTAAAAGAAAGGTACCGTTATCTAATCCATAATATGCTGGTATTTAATGTACATTGTACTTTCGTACGCGTTATGACATTTTTTTCTATTTTTCACCGTTTAATCTAGTCCTGGACTACCGCAATTTTTTTCCTGCTAAAGTGACTCTACTATACTTGAGTGCAAGCATGAATAGAATTGAAGAGTGGTAGTAACCATATTCTGACAACGCAGAGAATTCAGTATAGCGACCCACACTATGGCCTGTGTGTTGGCCCCACGTAATAGGTGGCGAGCCTATTGCCGCTAATCGGGATGTTTCGCTTACCAGAGCCTTGTCCATCGATCAGCAGTAAATTTCAAGACCGAAATCAGCTAAATCGAACCAGTCGTTTCCGAGTTTTAGTGAGAAAATTCATTTCACTTTAAATTCATTTTAAATCTATGTGTATACTAATATTATGCAGCTAAAGAGTTTGGTTTGATGGTCGCTAATTTGCAGTTTACTAGTCAGGTTGTAATTAATGACCGTCTCCTAAACGTCTGGCACTCTTCCCAAAGTGAAAGAGCAAATATGGCCTGACTTCTGGGAACAAGCAGTTTATAATGTTGTTGAGGAATCCTACATTATATTTAGTGACAATTTCTTTGAGAAATTATATTTGTTGTTCTTTATTTCATTTATTTTTGATAAATTACTAATAAACAATTATGAAGAATGGGAAGTAACACCCTATTCAAGATGAAGTAGAAACTGGCGCATGGCGTCTACTATTTATGATTATATAGCAAATTTGACAGCATGTAATTTATAAAGTAAGGTTTTAGAATATTATAATGATTTACACCTCCAACACATGAAGGTTCCAAATCGGATAAAACTGTACTGACTGCTGATGAATATATTTATGCGCAAATTCATATTTATTTTTCCTGAACGGGAATGGAACCCACGATCTCAGAATTAGTAGTCGAAAGTCACTGACCACGAGAGGGCCCATATTTTGTTACTTATTATATATACACACACATAAAATCACGCCTATTTCTGCGAAGGGGTACGCAGAGGCATATTAAACGCTCACTTTTCGAGATTGTTTTGGTCCTACGTAATAGGTGGCGAGCGTATTGGATGGTGGTGGCGAGGGATGTTTTGTTTGCATGAGTCTCGTCTGTTGTGTAAGTCCAAGACCGGAGGCCCATTGACGCAGGAGGGACAGTTATCGTGATAAGTGTGTGAATCTTACATTGCTATGATGACTATCATGCCTTTACGTTCCAAAGTGGGCGTCAAAAAGCATCTCCCACGGCCGCCATGGTGTAGGTCACCATGCTGCGTTGTCTGTATTTACAGGGAGTATGGTGACCACAACTCATGGATTCAGGCAGCGTAGAATTACTTTCGCAGGTTCTTAATATAAAAAAAAATACTAGAAATGTTAATAGATATAAATAAATATTGTAAAAATAAACGATATAAACAAGTATGATACATGGCAATAAAATGGCAAAGTACACAGGAAGGGCTACCGTGAGTCAACTATCACTTTAACATAGATAACATCGCATTTAGTGACTAATTTTTTCATTCTAACTGTGTCTAAACAATCGCTATTGTTCACTAATATTGTCGAATAAAGTAGAAATGAAAATGTATAGTTTTAATTAACATTCTCGAGGTTAAATAGCAGATTTATATTCAAGCGATGACAGACAGAAATATTAAACTTCAACAGTATAATTATTTTATAAAAGAACGGACAAACGAGCAGACAGATTATCTAATGGGTCTTTTTAAAATTTCTTTTCATCGTTATCATTATCAACCAATCTTACCTCGAGGTTCGATTCTCGGCTTCTTGCATACAGCTCTTGCCAGCCATCTTGCGTAAATTATCACTGACTACCTGTCTACTAAAGTTTCCTGTATCACGCAGTACTAAGACAACACACATTGCTTACCTATCAAGCCGAAATTAGTAACAAAAGAAAAGATATAGATTATCCCTCCCAATCAGCTCAATATTTATGTATTCAAACAGATTTGCGACGACCCGAGGCAGGTGACCCTCTGATGCGGCGGGGGGGTGTCGTCTGAGGCAGGACGTTCTGTTCTGTCTCTTACTGTGTAGAGCAGTAAGAGGTGCGATAGCGTCTCGTCAATTGCGAGGTACGGCAAGAAGGACTCCAGAAACCACTAATGCGTTCCTGGAGCTCCTCCCGACTGCCGTGGTAGGTCACCGCGGGGTTTAGTGGGTAGACCGGTTCTCTGGGAATCCCACACACGCCCTTCGTCCCTCCAGAGGGTAAAAAAAAGTTAGTTTTACATAGTAGGTTACATAAGGAGTTTAGTGTTTATAAATTGAATAACACTAGGTGTAAAAACAATTTATGTAATTGTTTACAAATGTCGTTTATGCAAACTGAGCAGTTACTTGAGATATGTAAATAAAATTTTTGCTGAACCACCTCCAGTGCATTGTTTTTGACCTACTTTTTGTTGGTACTGTTACTAGTTGCTGCATAATCATCAAATCAGCAAAAGCATAATCAACATAGCAGCCAAAAGACGTCCGCTGCTGGACATAGGCTTCCCCTAAGGTTCTCCACAACAACTGGTCCCGTGCCGTCCGAAAACACAAAAGAAAATACTGATTAATCCGTAGCTCCTGACATTAGCATACAAAAATATACAAGTTCTGAAGCCCGAAGAATTCTCTCTCGAAGAAACATTATAGATTCCCTTCAGCCGTCATTACTACGAAATTACGTAAATAAATTTCAGTCACTCATCGTATTCGCAGTAGCAATAAATGGTCGAATCATCCTCTCTAACCTAAAGATAATATCAGAATCCGGAAACGGCATCGTAGTTATTTGCTACTTATATGCATACAAAGCTGTATCCAATAAATCTTTAATCTCATTCGTTATTTATTGTTTTATTACTATTTTGTTAAAGCAATATTAAAATTAGAGTCATAAAGCTCAATAAGGTAATTTTAATTTAATATATTATGTATTAAGAATAGCTGGTTGGTCTAGTAGGTAGTGATTGTTAACCTGGAGATCGTGAGTTCGATGCTCTCAATCAACCTATCGCCGTCCACTGCTGAACGAAGGTCTCCCCCAAGGAACGACAACCATCCCGGTCTTGGTCAATTCGCATCCATCCGCTGCCAGCCACCTTCTTCAAGTCGTTTGATAAATTTCGTAATGAGGTTATTCGACAATGAACTAGTAAGTGACGTCGCACGGAGAATCAGTATGCTGAAGTGGAAATGGGCCGGCCATGTCTCCAGACGAACCGATGGTCACTTGAGCCGAAGTACTAAAGTGGATACCATGATTGGGTAAATGTAGTGTAGAGCGTCCTGCGTCGCGATGGACCGACGACTTGAAGAAGTTTGATGTTCACCCAGAATAAATATTTATGAACCGAGCACGATCAATCATACGATTATCAGCAGTTTATCCCAAAATAGAGCTGTACTCTGATTACCGTAAATGAGTTTTAAGTTCATGTCAAAACTTAAGCGTCATTCTTAGTATGTGTTTAAGTTTTACTCAGCTTAAACTCGTATCAAGAATTGATTACATCTTACCGTCTATCTGTTCTTAATTACATTTCCGCATAATCAATATTATTATGCCGTATCACGCAGCAAATGTTATAAAAAAAAAGATTTCTTTCAAACATAATTGCTATATATATATATAATACGTCATTGGTTAGTGTAGCACTATAAACCACCTCGTTCAAAATTAAATATAGTTAATATTAAAATAAAAATGACTAACTATTAGCTATGACGGAACGTTCAAATTATTATCACTACTTGTCATGATGAATTGTCAAACTTTTTTTTTTAATATTAATTTAATAATGTTATTCTTTTGTCATAAACCAAAAGATTGTGGTAATTTTAATTTAAACAAATAGTTGAAGGTGTATTGAATTGAATGTCAATTTAGGTCAATAAAAGTGAATTGAAATGTGTATGATGAAGTAATGTTTTCGTAAGAAAAGTAAAGTAAATCCTTCGGAATTATTCACAAACAAATCATTGTTAAACAAGTTTTTTTTCCTAAGACGCCTTATAAATCACCGCTTGAAACTAGTTTCAACTCGTCTCGCGTAATCACATCCGTCAAAATCTATACCTGAGTGAAGATTTCGATATTAACATCATTCTGTAATAAGCTATCACTCACTTGAGTATCGATAGGTGAATCTTAGGTGACGTTCAATAATAAAATCTCTACTTAAAAGCAGTTTTAAGATTCGATTCACACCTGAGACAAGTTTTTTTAAATATGGGCCTTAATGTTACGTAAAGAGATCCTACATGTTATTGTCTATTCATTTGCTATACATGTAATATTTTTATAAAAATAGAAGTTAAATAGTTACTAACGAGACATCGGGTTTCTTCATTGAGACGAATCCGTAATCTTCACAATTACAACCAGTAGACTCATAAATATTATCATTTCAAAACGCTACACAAGACAAGACGATTCATAAATTGTCTCTGCCTTTTCTCTTTTCCCTTTGTGTAAAGTTAATGCTCTAATTACACAGAAGCAGTGGACACTAAAATAATGTTGCCATTTAATATTTTATTTTATAGAGTGTTTTAATTGTTTTATGAAGTAGCAACACCGTAGTTACTGATGTATTTTTAAATGACATTCAATTTTTTTTTATTTTGGCTTTGCCAATGATTTAAAAATAGAAAATGTCAGTTTTAAACTTCAAAAATCTTTATAGGCTAATAAAGAGTCGAAGTATTGAGTTTGTATACCTAAATAATATTGGTTTTCTTTTTCATTCGGCCGCCATTCAATTAATAAAACATAATAAACAATGTGGATGGTAAAATACGATACGGTAACTGTTGTCGTCATTTTAATTAATACGATCGGCCTGTGGCGTGTTCACGTAACATCCCGGAACGCTAGCTGCCTGTGCTTTGTTTTTTGTTTCACATATAGAAAAAAATAAAAACAACACTAACTGTTAATTAAAAAATTAAGCGGGCAAACTAAGAAAGATTTTTAGTGATATGTTTTAATCTACTTTCTATTTTAAATAAGTATTTAGCAAAGATAACTGAAATATTAAAAAAAATGAATTTTGTTTCTGGTTTTAAATTGTTTAATATGTAAAACTTTTTATGAATATAATCGTAGTTTATAAATTGTACTAGATGAACTAGATGATTAATGTACTAGAGAAACTATTTTAAACAAAAGTTAGCGCGCACATTATTGCACTATTATATTATTTGTGTAATATTTTAATAACACTATTTAGAATTATTATAATATTATATTTAAATTGCTTAAAATAAAAATATGGTTTTTTTTTTATTTTATATTCAATTATATTAATTGAATACAACAACACATTAATATCGCAAGGATGGTCTGAACTGCCGCATTATGTTTTACATAAAAAAAAACCCTTGACTATTATGATTTTCATTCGTAAATGGCGGGCACAAAATACTTAAAAGTTATTTTTGATTTACTTGATACAAAGATAGTTTATTTAATATTTTGTTAATTTATCAATGATAAGTTACAATTTTTTTTTCTTCCTAAATAGTTAATTTTTACATGTTTAATTGTGTGTAACACGCAAGATAGCATTTTTCAATGTAAATATTAGTCACAATTTTGGCATTCGATTACTACGAGCTTAGCAGAGAGACTAATTGCGTTGTTGTCTCAGCACATCAACTACGTCTGTTCTATACGGGGTAATATATGTATATATTAGGTATTTTTGAGTTGTTTGTCGTGAAGCTATCGTAGAACTGGAACGCGTAGGAAACTGTGACTAAATAGTTTAGATTTGAATAGCGCTGACTCTTGACATTACGGAGAATCGTACATGATACATCATTTATTTTAGTATAAAGATGTTAATATATATAGATACATTATACAAAACTTCGTACATTTTGAAGTACAAAATAAACACAATTTAATTTTTAAATCATAATAAATCTTTTTAAGAACGAAAATAAAAATCCCTAAACGGGGTTTTTTTAAGGCTATTTCACATCTTCAACATATCTTCTGACAAAAACTTAATTCCAATCGTATTATGTACTCAAGAATATCGTATAAAAGTCAAAACTTATCTTAAGCCTGTACAAACAATAAAATAAAACGGTCGCCTACTAATCCGATTACAAACGATCAAAACTTGATATAAGTACTTTTTTTGTTGACTCGCGCTCGTGTCTGTCCGTATAAATCTAAAGTCACAAAGGGAACGAAGTCTAGTAAGTATTTATGTTCGTATAAATCCCATCAATATCTAGCTACCTACTGTTCTCATACTACTTGTAATGTACCGCATGATACTAAAATCTTATTGTCAGTTGTACCACTGTCAGGGTCGTTGTGGCTATTGTTATGAAAGGTCTCTGGCAGTGGTCAGGGTATACGGATTAGCTTCCCGCGACTTCTTGTGCTTGTCAGTAATAAGCCTTAGTATATTCAGCGGTTTACTAAACTCAAAAGTCACTGACGTACTTACTAGAACAGATAGTTTGAAGTGGAGATGGACTGGGCACATACTGCGCAGTACACAAGAGAAGTGGAGCAACACCATAACAGACTGGTACCCTAAAGATTTGAAAAGAAACAGAGGAAGACAAAGCAAGAGATGCGAAGATAAACTAACCTTAACGGCAGGCCCAAAATGCAGAAGGGTTACTAGAGACAGAGTAGTAGAGAGAGAGTACAATGAAAATTGTTAGAGGAGGCCTTTGCCAAGAGGCACACTGAACTCAGAGATGTTTTATAACTAAAGAGACAACCATAATACAAAACAAAGAAAAAGCAGTTCAGGACTTATCCTGAACTTACTAAATTCACATTTTGGCAACTACACCCTCCTTTCCCTATTTTTGGGGCGAGGATTTAAAGATCGGTAACGCACTTGAGGATTGCGATCCATGGTCATGGAAGGATTTTTTTTCTATTTTAAATACAATGCCCGCGTTAGGAATTAATTTTGTGTTACATTGGAATTTACAAACATTCATGAAACGGACACAAAGAACACTCAGACTCAGAACAACAATTTTTTGATCACACAAAGCGTTTGAACCTACAACACTCAGCGAAATGGAAAGCAGCGTGGCACCCGCTTAAGCCACTAGACCAACCGTACAATCGAAGCAGGTGCAGGATACTTACCATCACGTGATCCGTGTGTTCGTTCACTTTAATATATCTTAAAAGAAATAAACACGCTTACTAAAGTCGGTTACAAGCAAACAAACAAATACGAGTATACAGGTGGAGTTAATAAAAACGTGTTAAAGTTATCATTTAGTTCTTATAAGTTCTAGAAAGTTTTCATTTCTAAGAAATATATATTAATTTTAAAATCCTCATATTCACGCCACAAAATCTCATGAATAAATTAATATGGAGATCACCAAGACCTCTTTCAGTAAAAGTTAATATTGCTGTTGCCTTTTAATTAAAATTGTGTATTGATTCTGGCACGAGTGGAACAGTTCACAGTTGATTATCATTGCTTTCGCTAATGTTATCACAAAGTGTTTTCGAACTCTTTTGAACGAGAGCAACTTCTGTCTTGTTACCGACTTTAAAAATAAATTCTCGCATCTTCATTCATTAAGGAACCTATTTTAATTTTTATTTCAATAATCCCAAGTGGGACACTTTGTATGATCCTAAAATTGTTTTCTAAATCTCAGTGTTCTTTGTGTCCGTTTCGTGTGTTTGTAAAGTTCCCCGCGCCACAGAATATATCCCAAAGACGAGAGGTGCCTTTTTTTTTAAAAAAATCAATAATACTCGTACATGAATGCATAAGAAGCTGTCGTGGCCTCTTGGTAGCTATTTTAAGTATTGAGATTGTTTACAGCCTTATTAAAACGATTTTAATATAAGCTTGTATTGTCTATGCAGCATAGATATCTTTTAACCTGTTTATGGATTAAAATATATATTGAACAATCTCATTAAATGTTACTATCGCAGACCAGATGTAGGATCTATGGTCAATAAATATAACGTTAAAATGATGTCCCTAAGACAGCTAATAGCTTTTGTTATATCACTTTATGGGCTTGCGAATGGTTCGTTAAAATAATTAAAAAAAAAACGACTTACATTAATTGCTTAGTTTATTGATAAACTCTTACTTTAATTTCAGTCTCTACATAATGTTATTTTAGTAACTAAATAACTTATTTTAGACTTAACTTACGACAAATGCTTAAGGAAGACTTAAAAACGTTATGAAATATACCAAAGACAATCAAATATAAATGTCTAATTTGGAGATAAGGATGGCTTACTTCTCCATAATCGGTTATCTCGGTAAAAAGTAGTGTATGTCCTTGCTCGACTACCAAACTAGAGTTAGTAAGAGTTAGTTTCGCAAATATAATATTTACAGATATTTTACAAAATAAACCTTTACTAAATCTTAACTACCCTCACTCTCTCTAAAAGTTACGTCTTTTAAAACCCTCAAGATTTCAATGCGAGCTTCGAACTTCTGCTTAGCATTAAGCTTCCTAAAACTCGGTACCAACGACAGCATAAACTGCCTGTCTTCATCTTCTTCATCCTTCTTAATCTCCTTTAGCATATCCAGGATTTTATCTTCCAAACCCTCATTCCTATTCTCATAAATTGGCCTTAAAAGTCCAGTATCAGCCTCCACTTCAAAGCTGTGTGAGTTATTTCCTGTGTTTCCAGAATGGTACATCATGGTTTCGTTCTTGACATTCTCTAAGGGATCCCCTGATTCATGTGAATCATCTGATTCTCTGGCTACCTCCTGGTCATGTTCTTCCTCACCGTTGTCAGATCCTAGTAGAAAAGACATCGCGTCGAAGTACTCGTATCTTTTGCGTTTCTTCATGGGTCCTTCGTTTCGTTCTCTCTTTTGTTTCTCTTTCTTCTGCATGTTAAGTTCTCTGGTGAAGCATGTTCGGAGACTCTTCCAACGTCTTTGAAGTTCATGACCTAAAAAAATAACAAAATATATATTTTTGTTTATTTATACATTTTTATGCAAGGTTTTGAAAATGTGAGCTGTGCAGTAAAGTTTTATAAGTTTCTTTATGCTACTGCTGGACATAGGCCCCCTCAAGATTCTTCACAAAAGAGAGTAAGGGAACAGAGAGTGCACCTGCGTTTGCGCATACACTTATGCACTATAATATCTTCTACGTATCTGGTCTCAGTTGAGACTGGCCGCCGTGGCCGAAATCGACTAGGAGTACATAATCATATTCATAGATCAAATATATATATAACATAACTTCATATTTCATAATAATCACTGTCGTTATCAACGAAGAAATTGAGTGCAACGTCTCCTTATCAGACGCAATATGTATGCTAAATAAATATGAAAGTGTTCACGGCGATAACACTAGATCATGGTCGAAACGGTACCTAACCGGTTAAAATTAAACTCGGTGCACTAAAGCACTTATATTCGATATCCGATATCCGCAGACGGCGGTAACAGGACAGGTTGAAAGATATCCGTTTCATCTTTATTACATAGACATACTCTACGTTATATATATTTATTACTAGTATGCGCGTAAACACGTTTGTTTGTGTGCTTTTTTCTATTTTAAGAGCTGATCAAAGAAACTCTACTCTACCTGATGGAAAGTATGAATAGAATCCAAGAATGGTGGTCACTATACTCATTGGGAATGCAGACAATGCAGTATTGTGATCCACACTATGACACGCTAGTGAGATCATCGTAGTAGTGTAATGCTCACACACTCACCACGATAACTGTCACCCCTGCATCAATGGGCCTCCAGTCTCTCCAACAAAACACGACAGTACGAGAGCTGTCGCTTTAGGTTGGTCTTCTGCGAAAGTGTGTTTGTATTTGTACGTTTGTCATTTCACGTTCAACTAAATACACTTTTATTTATTGTGATGCAAGCTGACCAGCTCAACGTAGTCACTGTCTTTCATGCTTGGCTCTTATTCTTCAATAAATGGACTGGATGAAACAAACTAACTTTTCAATTCTGTACTAATAGTAGAAAAAATATTTCACTGTTAATTGCATCAGATATATAAAATATCTGAAGTTCTAATTTGAAGAAGTTTCTCCATAACTTTGTTTCAATGTTTCTATGATCTACAAGTATATGGAGTTTGGGTGTTTTCTATGTACAATATCAACCTATGTATTTATGTGTGGTGGTGGATTAAGACTACGGAGAGTCATCAACCCTACTCAGCCAGTGGACATCGCAAGAGGCAACTAAGGGACTAACAACGCAGGTCAAAATCACTGCCGGAAGCGGGAAAACTTGAAAGAAACCCAATACCAACACATCTGGCCAGTTTGGTAGACCAAAACCCCCTTGCTAATGTGTCAAGCATAAGACTATTAAAGACTGTTGATGATTGATCATGTATTTACAAAAGAAAATAAAGTATTATATCGGTTCACTAGATAGGAGAGCCACGCCGATTTCAGCATGAACGAGCCGGCTCGACCGGCAGTACTACCCTCCCACAGAAGACCAACCTAAAGCGCCAGCATCCGTGTTGTCGTGTTTCGTTGGTGAGTGTGAGACCGGAGGCCCATTGATGCAGAGGTGACAGTTATCGTGGTAACTGTGTAAGCCTTACACTGTCACAATGACTGTCATGTATTTTACGTCCCTAAGCAGGGTGTGATAAAACATCTCACAAGGCCGCCATAGTATGGGTCACCATACTGCATTGTCTGCATTTGCAATGTGTATGGTGACCACAACTCTTGGATTCTATTCATGCTTTCCATCAGGCAGAGTAGAGTCACTTTGGCAGGCTCTTAATATATAGTTGCCTAGTACCCATAATACGAGATCCCCTAAGTTTGGAACTAGAAGGCATTTTGTGCCAGATGTCCGAGTATATATACAATATTTTTGTCCATAACAGTTTGATAGGTCTATATTCAGGTCTGACTAACAAGCTCACTTTAATTCAATCAATTACTTCTCTATACACGAACCAATTTATTTCAATTGACTTTATCGTTCTAGCCAACACCTTGGTACGGCTTCACATTAAAATAATTAAGGCAATGTACTCGTCTTCTGATGTTTTTGCAATAGTACTTATTACAATATATGAGATGATAATCATCATCATCAGCATCAACAGCCCTTTACAGTTCACTGTTGGACATAGGCCTCTCCTTAGCAAGGAGGTTTTGGCCTACTATACCACGCTGGCCAGACGATGTAATGTAAAACTCTTTGTAATGATGTTGTCTTGCACACTTTGGTCCCTTAGTCGTCTTTCACGACACCCACGGGATGAATAGGGGTGGTACCACTATGTATTCTTAATACGTCACCACTTGGACAGATGTAAAATGATAATAGTGCGGCAAAAATATGAGTTTTGTTTAACATTACCGTGGGCATATCATAAGTGGACCGACTCGATCAGGGTAATAACAAAGTAAAGAATACTGGTGGTAAGTAAAGGTGGGAACACACTTAAGTTCAAATGGTAGTGGTAGGTTACTACCAGCCCCATGTGTACATTTGCCTCTTATTGCAATCTTGAGACAGATGTGTGAACCGAACCTGATCATTTAGAGCTACTGCAATCTCAGTACCGTTTCTTTTAGCTTATATGCTCCATCCTTAGCGTCTGCAACTACTGACCAAGAGGTCTCTGGTTAGATGTCCATATCTCGCCTTAACGTACACTCAAAGAAAACACCGTCAATCTCCTAGACTCCGGGCTGTTATTAAAAATGCCTTGTAGAAAAATTCCAACAACACTTTTGGCCCGGCCTGGGTATCAAACCTGATCGATTCTTGATTGGTAGTCGCATACGCTAACTGCAGACCAACGAGGCAGTCAACCTATTGTCCAAGTTAAAATCAATAAACCTTGTCAAACCGATACTTCCAAAGATTCAATTCTATTTAACCAAACATTGTAAGTCGCAAACTTTGAATTGACATGGCCATCAGTACCCACCCCAAAGTGTCCAAGTTGTCTCAATACCGAAACATGGGTATAATGAATTTAATCAATAGTTATTGTATTGCCAAATCATTTGCTCTTAATTAACGCTTATTGTCATCATCAGCTTTGGCTGAAAGAGGTTTACTGTTGGACATAGGCTGCCGGCAAAGTTCATCACAGCAACCAGTCCTCTGTTGCCCGTAATCAATTCCATAAAGGTCAATTATTAATTGGGTAATATTAAAAAAAAGAGGGCTTGAATTAGGAGTATAACATGGGTCGCAGGGGACTTTACAAATATACAAAAAATGTACACGAAGAACACGCAAACTCAGAATAACAATTTGTGATTCACCCAACATGTTATCCCGTGAGTAGAGAGCGGCATGACATGAGACAACACTTTCAATGTATAGCATATTTTTAGTTAAGTAAGAGGATTTGATATATAACTGGCGTCGTGGTTGGACAAACTCTCTTTTTGTACCTGAAGCGACACCCCACCAATATTTCATGAATAGACAACACCTGCACCAAGATTACCTGTCCTAGATCCCGTGTCGCCGGAAACTACTAACATTTCTAAAACACCTATAAAAAGTACACAAACTTAGAACAACAATTAGTGGATCGCACATAGATTGAAACTACAACACTTGGACCACTCCTACAGTCGACTTTGTTGGTTTCTAGAATGCGTGGTCACCCTGGAAACCTCTTTGATGAATAAATCGATTTTTTTTGTATATGCATCCGTTTGCCACCTTATCTAATCGTACGTACTTATCATTACACATACGTCATAATTCGTTATATTTATTGTGTGATTGAGTTTGGGTTTATCTAACAATCTTTGAGAAGAAAAGGTCACCCCTTTCCACCCTCGGTGTGCTATTGACACTTGTACAAGATACCCCTGTTGACATGTCTAATAGTCACGAATCGCTCAGAATTAAGAGTAAATATAATATTTTTACTCAATAATGACTAAATACCTGCACAGTCCCTTATTATTTGTGTCGCAGAAGACTTAATGGCGACTAGCCAGCGATCACAGTTAAAACCATAATTAAATTCACAACTTTGAACCTTATCTACCAGTCGCAAAGTACATTTTTCAATACACATTAACCCAGTCGCACTACACTATAGACACAAAACTGTCTGTCAATAAAACGATCCGACATGCGATTTTAGCCATAATGGAGAAGCGGTATGACTTAAAATCGCATAAATATTTACTCACCGTATTCAACCTTGTTTTGTGGCTTCAAGCTGTCGAAATGCGGGAACACTTCCTTGCACACCTCAATCCAAAGCTTAGCCTTATATTTCTTATGGCTGTAGTAATTCGGATCGTTTCTGTTGTACAACGCGGGGCGTCTTTTCATCGACATGATAAGCGTCTCGGCATCAATCTCCGCCATTTTGTATATGAAACTAACGGACGTGTAGTGTGTGCGGCGATGTTCAGGCAACTGAGGGGAGACCGCCAGCACGGCTGTCTCGCAACCGTGGCGCGACGGGGAACGCGCGCATCGGTGTTCGTAATTTTTTCGATCGGCTAGTATGTCCATGATTTTGTTAGGAATTTGTTTTGTCCTTGCAATTTGACAAAGTTATGCAACGTTGCATGGTATTATTATTATCATAATGTTATATATTATTAACAGTATGTACATGTTCATCTTAAATTAACAAATGTAAAATGAGGTCCCAAAACGTAAAATAAAAATTAAATGTATCATCATCATCATTATTTTTATTGGTTTTTTTTTTCTTTTCGGCCCACCATATTGTCTCTACCCTGCCTCAGGGAAAGCATGTATAGAATCCAAGAGTGGTGGTCGCCAAACTCATTGTGAATACAGATAATTCAGTCTTCGTTGAGTATATGTATATTATATTTATTTTTGTTAGGAAATCTTTTACACATACATATAATTGTATGCATACACATCAAACAAATAACAAAACAGCTATCGTCTGTCTACTTTAAATGTCGATTAATATTAATCTTACAAATATACCTGTACTTTGACTCGTATCGAATAAGCTTTCTAGTAACCGATTCCCACAGCAACTGAATTGAACCTTATTAACGCCATAGCAATTTACAGTCGCTCTACATATGTCATTTCCTCATGACTGCATCACAACTTCAACACCACAGATAGCATAAAAGCCTTAGTGTGAGCAGGACAGATAATATCAATCATATCCTCCTCGTGGTAATCTAATGTTGAGCATGTTCAGAAAGCTATCAAACTTCACATACAATAACTACGAGAGATTCATTGCCTCTTGTTCGGTTGTGATTGATCTTGAAAAGGTAGAAAACCTCGTAAATGGGTAATAAACCTTTGGAAAGTTACCTTTGTTGTTCTCTTTTGTCTTTATTATATCTAGGTATTAAATGATTATTAAAAGGTTATTGGAGTATAAAATATCATGAACATAATTTCACTTAATAATGTGCTCTAAACTGTACTTAAGATCGTTTAGACTTATAACTTTGTAGAAAAAGATCTAAAAATAATAAAAATACATTTTAATTTGAATTGTGCTTAATTAACGTATTCTTAATAAGTATGAGAAAAACCTAATTTGTTATCTATTATATAAAAAGTTATATAAGTGATGAATTTATGTGTAACTGAAAAAAAAGCGTTCTGTACACTCAGACTAACAGATGATTCCATTTTTTCCCTTTGGTGAGGGTTGGTGATGTGACCCATCATCTCATTAGCCCCTGCATTGTAAAAGAAAGTTTTGCTAATTATAATTTTTTCTTATGTAATTGATCGACCATTTGTTTCCAGTGACGTTGCCTTTTAATTTTTATTGACGAGACGATAAACTATCAAATACTCTACCTATGTTTACGCAAAATAAATTAGTATAATATTATTATTATTCTCTTTATTTCGTCCTTGTGTTATGTCGTATAGTAGCTAGTAAGTAGCGTACGACCGAGACGACGCGTCTGCTACAAAAAATCGCTCAGGTGTCGCGTCGCTTGCTCAATAAAATGGCAACAACAGTCGACTTTTATTGCTTTCAATCTAGTTCAATGTATAGTTGATTCTCGCAGATTTATTATCTAAATAACTTATCACAAACATTCAGATGTGTATACACTCACTGTTTTTGTCCCCAAAGGGTAGAAGTATGTTAAAAATCTATATTTTGTCTACCATAATTTTATCATGTCTTGGAACGGGGACCAAGCTGCCTTATCATCTGGCAATATTTTTATTCCCTATTACGTATTTATCTTTGCGAAGATGGAAAATTCAAGGCTTATTGAAAGGTACAAAACAACCATTATGATCAACTTTAATAGTCCAGTGCTGGACATAGGGATTCTCCTCAGAAAGGAGGTTTTGATAAGTTGGTATAAGCTTAAGTCAAGTTTTCCTTGTCCTTGAAGTGCTATTGTCATAAGCAGTGTGCTTATTTAGTCGGCTCTTACAACACCCATGTAACGAATAAGCGTGGTGACAACATATCAATCAACCTATCGCCGTCCACTGCTGAATGAAAGTCTCTCCCAAGGAACGCCCACCATCCCGGTGATGTTACCGTGGTGACATTCTTCACACAACTGGAATATAAGAACTAGGCACAAATACGTTATGATAAGGTAGATACATACACAAAATCACGCTTGTTTGCCTGGAGAGGTAGGCAGAGGCATGTTAAACGCCCAGTTTTCGCCTATTGCACCTAATAGGGATGTTTTGTTTGTTCTTTCTTGTTTCCCTTTGCGCCCAACGCACCTATGGAGAGGTAATTTTTTATATTTTAATACGTTTTTTTTTATTTTCAGTGGAAATCGCGATGGTGTGTGATGCGCAAGTTGTCTCCAGTTGCAGGTAAATAAATATACACCCTACTTATAATTAAGTTTGAAGTAAGTTACAATAATTTATAACGATACAAAATTTAAAAAAAGTTAGTTTATGTTTTAGTATAATGTAAAGAGCTATCAGCACTTTAGAAAACACATTTTTTTTACATCACACACAGACTTCACTTTTATTTATATCTATGGCAGTAAAAGTTAATTGCATTTTTAAATTCCAACCCCAGTTAAAATTTCAACTTTAAATCAAGTTTGAACATGTCTGCTTCATTCTGAGAACAAGTTAATAATAAAAAATGTACAACAGTTTCTTTCAAGGACTTTACAAGGTCTCACTTACTACATAATTGTTGTAATCTTGAACCTTATATCAATAACCATAAAAGCTAGCAAAACAAAAAAAAATCTCAAAAAACTGATGCGTCATGCAAAGCAAATTACACTCCATTCATTGCCTATTCTTAAGACTATTGTCGTCTCTTTCTTTTGTTCGTAGAAAAAAGTCAATGGACGTTTATTTGTCTATTAAGAAATATTTGTAAATAATAGGTTGTTTGTAGAGATAAATTGTGTCAGCTGGGACAACCCTTACGCAGATAATTTAGGGCTTATATACAATGTTTTTGTTTTGACTTACACCCATTCATGGCTTCATTCTAAATAATATTTTGTAGGGTTGTCCCATGCAGAGGGAGATGGCTAAAAGTATTTAGATCTTAGCTTTCTTTTTTTTTTTACAGTAGCAGAGTAAATATTTACAATTGTGTTATTGAAATGGTTTTTATGTTTAGTATGTAATCGCAATCTCTTATTGTGTGTTACTTTCTGCTTGAATAAACTTCAACAATACAATTATTTTTACTTACTCATTCTTTTGTAGCGATAGCAAATAATCATATCATCATCAACAGCCTTTAACAGTCCACTGCTGGACATAGATATCTCCTTAGAAAGGAGGTTTTGGACTATGATATCACGCTGGTCTTCCTTCCCTTTGCAGCGATGTTGTCCTGCCTGCTTAGCACCTTTAATCGCCTCTATACCCATATGATGAATAGAGGTTGTCACACTCCGTCTTTTCAACGCGTTACCACACGAAGAATAATTAATACACAAAGCAAATTTGAAAAAAATGTTCGCTCGACACTTGCGGTAGATGTGAAACTATGAGGCACAATTAAAAATATAATGTTTCGAATGGCGACACGTCGCCACACCTTACTACAAGTTACTTAACATCACCTGGTGAAGAGACACACGCATCAACAGCCGGCCCCGCTGTATTAGATCTTTCAAATCAAAAATGTGCAATCTCATAACCTTCGAAGTTATAATTCAACAATCTAACAAACCAAAATGATGCCCGTGACAGCCCTTTATTAACGCACACTAACAAGGCAGTATGCCCAAACTAGCGTGTCTAAATACATGACGTAAGAGCCACAGGCACTGTTCTCAGAAGGCAGTCAAGGCGAACCGGTGCGAGTTCAAACTTCGTGTGACATTACGGACCATTTAGATGTCTAGGTATAATGTAAGATACCTAGAAATTGTAAGCCTGCAGCTTTTGGTACCTTTGAGTTAAGTTAAATGTTAGATGTTAAAGGTTAGATGCAGTGATGTTCAAATATATGAAATATAAACTGCGTAGTACATTAAGCGCAAAACTCGAGATCTCAAAAAATTTGGATAATTTTTGTTTTCATATTTTCGTTAAAGTGTAAAAAGAACACTCATATTCCCACACCAACCACAGAGTACAGTAAAACACCTGTACCCGTCTGTCAAACAATTGACGTCAATGGAAACAAAACAAAGGCGCGTTAGGATTATCTTTGGTATGCCTTCAAGTCGGTTAGGCTTTATGGATATTTATCTATGCCTGTCCAAAGTCAAGATCGGAGAAAATTGATTTTTGACAGAGCGAAGTTATTTGGGGCAGGCCAGAACCTTAAATATGTGTGTAATTAATAATACTTCTTTCTGTCATATCACAAGGTACTATTTCAAAAGCACATTCTTTCTGATATCATAGACATTAATCTAGTTGTAGTGGCGTCTCATAATGTCAAACGGACTTATGTCCGTCTAGGATGTACGCGTATACGTTCTCGACCACTTCAATTTACTTGCAGTTTTTCAGCATACACTTTCGAAATGGTTCAAAAAATAAAACAATGATTCAAAAAGAGTTATGAATGGCAATAATATGAGTACTTTGTAATGTGGCAACTTCCACATGACAGCTCAAACAAAAATATAACAGCGCCATCTAGCAAAAATACATTGAACTATGAAGAATGAATGAAACGTAAGAATGTAATGACCTACGAAGTAACTGCTAATCCTGTATCGCGAAATAGAGATTCGCGTGGTAATTAGCATATATACAACATTCCAACATCAACCTTTGGGCCGTGGCCCGCTAGGCATGATCACCTCGCCTAGTCGGAGGATCCTTCCTTTGTGTCGGAGGGACATGACACTGGTTGCCTCCACAGTAAAAAAAAATTTACGTATACAAATGGGATAACACCATGGAACTATTGGGTCAGACCAAAAACTTCTCATACATATTACTCTCGCATGAAACCTAATAATTAACATTTCGCATAAAATTTACATTGTTATAAAAAACAAAACTGGGCCACACTCTCGTCAGGTTTTCACCAGAAATTTCGCAATAATTTCAAATTAAACTCCATAATAAATAAGTACTCGGCTGAAATGTAATTAACGAGACTCGTGATATTTTACTTATTAAGATTTTGCCACAGATTAGGTCTACATTTGCGTTAAATTACAGTAACGTGGAATTACTATGACATTGTTTGCGAACTATTTTATGTTTTGATGGTGTCTAAATATTATCCATTTTTGATGCAGTTAAAAAAAAAGTTGTTTTGTTTTACAGTCCTTGAAATATAGCTTGATCACTGTGACAGATGGGTATGAAACGGACAAAGTAATTTTAGACAATTACTTTACCTATATTTTCGTTTTTTACGTGCCAATTTTATCACAAATAGAGTGCAATACATTGTTAATATAAAAATTCACACCTAAAATATACCTCGTAAGTACTTCATTACTGACAACTGTTAAAGAGATCTGTTACAAGTTTGGGTTCGTATATTTGGTTTGTGCAGATGTAACAGATTGGGATTTTACAATGAGTGATGAAGTCTAAAGATAGAGACTGCAACTCCCATTTTTTTTCTATATTAAGAGCCTGCCAAAGTGACTACTCTGCCTGACGGAAAGCATGAATAGAAGCCAAGAGTTGTGGTCACCGTACTCATTGCAAATGCAGACAATGCAGTATGGTGACCCACACTATAGTGGCCTGGTGAGATTTCTTTTTACACCCCGTTTGGGGACGTAAAAGGTATGACAGTCATCGTGACAGTATAAGACCTTTACAGTTACCACGCTAACTGTCACGCCTATATCAATGGGCCCCCGATCTCACACTCACCAACGAAACACGACAACACGAATGCTGGCGCTTGAGGTTGGTCTTCTGTGGGAGGGTAATACTGCCCCGGTCGAGCCGGCCTGCTCGTGCTGAAATCAGCGTGGCTCTACTACCTAGCAATTTGTCGTAGTTTGTCTTTTTGTCCTGAAGGCATGTTCTTTACTTAGCCATTATTTTATAATATAGGGTTGCAAATAAGCAGACTTTACCGATGGGTGAAGTGGATTAATGTCAAAGCGGCCGCCACGCCGCTCTCTACTGCTCTAAGTGCTATGGATTCAATTTCCACATGGAAAAACACTTTGTGTGATCCATAAATTGTCTGATCTGTCTGGGTCTTCTTTGTGACCATTTCCTTTATGTTTGTAAAATCACCAAGGATTTATTCCTATTATTAAAGACTATAATAACTAACTGATCTGTTGGTCTAGTCGATAATGATTGTGACTACTGGATGAGAGAGCGTGACGTTGATGCCTAGCGTGAGATAAATAACTACCATCTAATGTCAACATAGGCGGAGCCTGTGCTGTGATAGCCAGACTGTTGGTGGGCAGACTTATGTATTTGTCAAAACTTTTCCTTTCTTTTAAAAAGACAACGCCCGCATTAGAAATCAATCATGTATCACGGAGGACTTTACGAACATACAAGAAACTGACACGAAGAACATACAGACTCAGAACAACGATTTGTGGATCACACAAAGTGTTGTCCTATGTGAGGTTTGAACCTAAAATACTCAGCGAAGTAGTAAGCGGCGTGGCGACCGCCAATCGTGCAGTCGATATGAATACTTACATATTATAGTTAAACAACACCCGTACATAGAAGAAAAAGTGTACTCATCACAAAATCATTTGTCCTGAGAAGAGAACGAACACATGATCATTGGCTTAACGGTCAGAATCACAAACCACTAGACTAACATTGTATTATAAATTTAATCTATTTAACAACTCTATGCCGTCATTAGGGTTGTCAAACACATTACATTACTAACAAAATATCCATCCCGATTTGTGTCATCGCCAATACCAATATATTCGCTTATTAAGCAACAAATATCTCGATACGAATATTTCTTACATATTAATCATGGCGGAAATGCCTCGCCGTACACTTACAGCTAAATCCATCATGTTGTGTGACATTTCCTTTATCATAACGCGTTCCTATTCGTAACGTCAGCATTACATTACGCAACGTAACGCACATACGTCATATTAAGTATTTACTTTGCGTTAATAAAATATTTTCTAAAGTAATTGCTTACAGAGAGAAAGAAAATAGTTTCTGTCTCTGTATCTTTAACGAAGTAATTCTATGAAACATATTGTACTTTCAGCTATTGTAACTGCAACGCTGGTATTAGGAAATAAAACAAACACTATATATTCAGTGAAGCTTAACACGACACATAAGGGAAAACCACATCTAAATCGGTTAAACCATTTCTGAGATTAAATCTATCACACAGACAAAAATCGTAAAAACTTAAAATGTAGCTTTATCTCTATGACAGCTGTCACTAGTGTCATTCTAGAACTTGCGAAGTACGTTTTAGGTATGAATTTTTATTTTTATAATATATTACACTTCATATGTGATAAAAGTCGCATGTAAAGTACGAAAATATACTCATAGGTGATGCAAATAAAATAATTTGTTAATTAAAGTTAATTTCCTCGGTTTCTTTATCATCTGTATCAGATCAAGCTATTTTATGAGGACCATAACAAAAATAAAATTAATATGATTTTTTCCTTCGACTTGTAGCAACCCTAACGTATGTGTTATGGGACAAGTATCGTTTGGGGGCACTCTAAATGCAAGCAGCTATTTAAATGGCTGCTAGCTTTTGTTGCAAAACAGATAACACTTGCCGTTATCAATTGCCTGAGTTTTTTGTATTTTTTTTTAAATCAACATTGCCCTCTACCAAAAAAGATAAACCATGCCACAAGCATTTGAGTATATATTTTTAAATTCCACTAGGGTTTCTATTTTAAAATAAAATACGATTATATATTACTATCTCGCCCCCCTCTATTGTTAAAAATTTTACCATAAGAAAAAAGTTCTTTTCTCGTGATTGACAAGGTACAAAATTCTATGTAAGCATATGACTCATATATATTATATATATATTAGGGTGTCCCTTAAATTTCAAGTTCGATATTTTTTTACGCATACCTTCTTAAAAGTTTCGTAATAACCCTATATTGTCTAGAAAAAAATATTAGTTCGATATATAAACGATAACCCGTGCCGACTTGCTATTTAAACTTATCGATACAAGTTGCTTAAGTACTACCCAGTGACCTGTTACGACATGTTTTATTTGCCATTTCGTACGTGATTTTTGAGACTATTAGTGCTTCATTGTTTAGTGCGTAAACATGTCGGTGGAATTACGGAGTGATAAAGAAAATATTTTTCTTATCGGATTGACTAGCTACCAAATAAATGGTGCAAAATTACCATCTAATCGACAAGTTCTCTCAGTCCTATTTTACAGTATTCGTGAGGTTAAATTGACTGTTAGTGAAAGTGCAAATCTTGTGATTAGGGAGTGCATCATATATTGGGAAAAAGCAAGAATTCCAACAAGGGCATTTCCTAACTGCGTGAAGAAACTTATTGATTTATATCATGTTTGGAGAGAGTTGCAAAAAAATTGTAAGAAAACTCAGATTACGTTTAAGAGTCGTGAGAACAATTTTATAATTAATCTTGATAATTTGTTTGATATTGCACATGCTGATGCTTTTGAGAGAATGAAAATAGAGGAAGATAAATTATTTTTAATGAAACAGAGAGAGCCAGGTCGACTGGGATGCTTAGCTGGTGTAGATAAAAAATTGGCGGAAAAAGAAAAAAGATCTAGACAACGACGATTGGAAGAAGAGGAAAGGATTGTAAGACAAAGAGAATCACTAGCTGTTGCATCTACTTCCACCACAAATAACTTAGACAGTGTAGAAGATTCAGACGAAGAACAGATCTTGAATTCTGAACTCAGCTTGCCGGACGTTCCCTGCCATGAACAAAGTTCAAAAAGAGGTAGAAAGAATCTTATAACACCTAAACTAGTTGCAGCTTTAGATCGATGCCAGTTAAGCATTAGAGATACCGTTTACATTCTTAATGCGGTGGTAGAAGCGCTTGGTCTGAGCAGCGATGATTTCTGTATTAACAAATCCTCGATTCAGCGAATTCGTACTGAAACTAGAAAATCAAGGGCAGAAGCAATAAAATCTAACTTCCAAAACAATGTACCTGACATAGTCACAGTCCATTGGGATGGAAAACTATTACCGGGGTTGGATGTACGGAGTTCAAAAGTAGAACGCTTGCCAGTTATAGCTTCATTTGACGATAGAGAGCAGCTTCTTGCAGTGCCGAAACTAGAAAGTTCTTCTTGAAAACATCAAGCGAAGGCTGTATCAGCAGCTCTCTTTGACTGGAACCTTTATGATAAAGTGCAAATAATGTGCTGCGACACAACAGCTTCCAATATGGGCCGTTTCAATGGAGCTTGTGCTATTTTGGAGCAAACTTTAGGAAGAGAATTGTTGCTTTTCGCCTGTCGTCATCATGTTTATGAATTGGTCCTAAAAGCTGTCTTTGAAACCAAGATTAAGCAAATTACTAGTAGCCCAGATATTCCGATGTTCAAAAAGTTCCAAGAAAATTGGAAAAACATTGATTGTACTAAAATTGAACCATCTCTTAATTTCGTAAAAGCACGGGTTGCCGAGACAGACATTCAAGCGTTGTTACTATTTTATAAGGCAGAATTAGATAAAGGTTTTGTAAGAGATGATTACCGCGAATTGGTCGAACTGTGCGTAATATTTTTAGGAGGAGACACAGAGGAAAAATTAAAACTAAGGCCCCCCGGAGCTATACATCAGGCACGCTGGATGGCGAGAGCGATCTATTCTTTAAAAATATGTTTACTTCAGTCACAATGCAGAGTAACTGCGTAGGACAAAAAGGCTCTACAAGATGTTTGCTTATTTCTCGTAATATTGTATGTTAAACCTTGGCTCGAATGTACAGTGGCGACCAAAGCACCTAATCAAGATTTGCGCTTCTTGAAGATGTTAAAAGAGTATGAAAAAGTTGACGCAACAATTTCTAAAGCTTCTATAAGCAAGTTCAGCCATCACTTGTGGTATTTATGTGAAGAGACAGTCATTCTATCACTATTTGATGATGAAGTTGACAACCAAACTAAGAAGAAGATGATTTTGCCAACTTCAACAGGGACAAAATCTCGGATTTTAGCAAACGCTATGACCCGTCGAAGGAAGAACTGACTCAAAAGTTGTTTGGTAAGTTAAATTGACTTTTTGTTGGATTTCAATTTCAATGTCCAATACTTATTTATTTATTTTCAAAATTGTTGTTGATTTTTATTTGTTATTTAACTTATTTTTCTTTTTTCTTAGACAAAGCACTGGATGATTTCGTATCGGAAAAGAGCAAACAATTTTTATCACGACTGCAGATCGACGACAGTTTTCTAAAGGAAGATGTATCTTCTTGGAATAACAATGCTGCTTTTCTGGAGGCTAAAAGAAGAATAAGTTATTTGAGAGTTGTAAATGATACTGCTGAAAGGGCTGTTAAATTAATGCAAGATCTTAACGGACTTATCACGGCTGAAGAAGAACAAAAACAGTTCTTGCTGCGCTGTGTCCAGGAACATCTAAAATTGTATCCAGACTGTAAAAAAACTACTCTAAAAAGAAGTTACCCTGAATGATTCTTATTTCTTTATGTTTTTAATTAAAGATTAATGTTCATCTAATTTATTATTTAATTTTATTCACTTAATTCATTGCATTTATAGTGAAATTATAGCAGACTGAAATTTTAGGACAAAACACGTTTTTTACTAAATTTTGAAGCTCGGTCGGCACTGGTTGCAATTATGCTAGATTGATAAAATTTTATATTTAAGTATCTTATAGCATTAGTAAAAATTATAGAGGGTATGCATTTCGAAATTCGAAAAAAAAATTTTTTTTGTCATATAAGGGACACCCTAATATATATATTTAAATTGTATATGTGGCGTCATCCATTTCACTCAGTCAATGTTATTTTATCTGTCATCAACTGTCACTGTCAATATCTAATCTAACATTTACAAGCTAATAAAAAAGTAAAAATACCAGTATTTTGTCGTAGTTTTCTTTTTATTGAAAAACAAAGTTCTTGCACAATAAACCACGAACAAATGTTACCATAAACATAGATAAAATAATAATTATCGAATAATATTATTCAGACATCTCCCACAACGCCGCCTGGTAAGCAGAAAAAAATAACTACTTCTGGTATTACGAGTTTAAATAGACTAAGGCAATCTTTTATTTGTCAAGCAGGTAATGAGGTTTCGTTTTCAAAAATATGTACATACAAACACAGACATGCACATATACTTCCGAAATACGAAGTCAAAAAAGTTATCAAAATACTAATCGATTATTACCCATGCGAAATTTTATAAGCAATTTCACTAGTGACTCGATTTTTTCATATTCGGGGTTAGACTTTTCTTTTGATAGTTAACAAATGTTGATAGTTGAAGAAAAACCCCCCTAAAGGTCGGAAAAAGGCATATTAAACGCACAGTTTTCGTCAGTGTTTTGGTCCTACGTAATAGGTGGTGGGCCTGTTGCCACTAAGTGTTTTGTATGCCAGAGTCTCGTTAGTCGATCAACAAGTGCACCACTTGCAGGTGATGTTGACTTGGGGCCTAAAATTCTAGACACCCTATTCTAAGACACCCTAAGAATAAAATTCATTAAAGTTCATAATGATCGTTATGATGTGGACTCAATGAATTCAATGTTACTATTTTTAAAGTGAATAATGCAATACTAACTGATCCAAGCAATTTCTGCACCTCTTAGAGGGAATCTCTTTGCCCGTTTTTGCAACATTTCTGCGGCTCCTATCATTTGTAGGGTGAAGTTAAATAGACCACAGCCTGCGTTGATAAATTCTCTCTTGAACTCTAAAAGAATTTTTCAATTTGAATAAGTTATGCCGGAAATTAGCGCATTCAACTTTAGTTTCTCTGTTTGCAGAATCTTTAGCTTAATATTACTGCAAATAATATTCAGAGGTCTGGGGTTCGATGTCCATGTCGAGGTAAAAAATGTTATTGACTTTTTCTAATAATAGAAATGATGAAAAACAGTCTGGAGTTTGGAACTTGAGGTCTTAATCCTCATGTCTCGGAGAGCACGTAAAGCAGTCGGCCTTGCGCCTGATCCCTCCTTGGTCGTATCGGATACCTCCCCCATTGGATTCTAAGGATGAGCGAATACAGAGTGCACTAGTCTTTGCACACACACTTGTGCATTGTGTAATATCTCTTGTTGAGTTGGCTGGGAGTACATCATCAGAGACAGCAAGTAATGTATGTGATATAGGGCTCTAATAGTCCGAAAAACGCAACTGAGAATAAGTGGTGACAGGCAAACTTACGGAAGTGAATTAATGATAAAATAGATAATGAAGTGGCTGCACTTCATTATCTATTTTATCATTTCTTACACGCAGTAAAACGTAAACTGTTCCATGCGGGTAGTTTACAGGAAGTTATAAAAGCAAGGTAACGTGATTTACTTAAGGATTCCAGAGATAATTAGAGCCTCAGTGTTTGTTTATAATTATAGCGTATCTGATCTAACTAACTTGGTCGTGTAGTTTTATGCAATAGTAGTTTTTGTATGTCTATGTTACTCGATGATACTCCATAGCTTTCCGATAGTAAAAAAGTTTTTAAAAGCGATTCACAATCACCTTCGCGTCACCATGATGTAAAGGTTCTAGCTAGGGTCAAAAATACTTCATATCTATTGATCACATTAAGCTTCGTTAACTTTCATCAACTTGTAACCCTTTTCCCTAATAAATTTGTGGTCATCACAATGATTTTTCTTCCTCTGTTCTCTATCCTAAATCAGATCTCTACTCTGCTCATCTTGTCTCTGTAACGTTCTCTGCCCTTATATCCGACGTTTTCCATAAAACTTTCAAGAATGCATCACATATTCCTACCCGGATAACCTGTTGCTCCATAATTTTTGATCTACGGGGGCTACTTTCAGGCTTCTTGTAATGTAGACATTGCTTACCTTCTCCACGTTAGTCACACTACACGTCTGTAGAGCCACGCTGATTTCAGCACGAGCGGGCCGGCTTGACCGGGGCAGTACTACCCTCCCACAGAGGACCAACCTAAAGCGACAGCATCCGTGTTGTCGTGTTTCGTTGGTGAGTGTGAAACCGGAGGCCCATTATCATCGTCATCGTGACAGTGTAAGGCTTACACAGTTACCACGATAACTGTCACCCCTGCATCAATGGGCCTCCGGTCTCACACTCACCAACGAAACACGACAACACGGATGTTGGCGCTTTAGGTTGGATATATATGTTGGCATGGGTGGAGGTAGGTACTTACCATCAGGTGTCCCGTCTGCTCGTTTGTCTCCTCATACCATAATAATCATCGTTATAAGCGTTCCCATATTCCTTTCTTACCATTACCTTCACTAATTTTTTTTTTTTTTTTTTTTTTTTTAAAAAGACAACGCCCGCATTAGGAATAAATCCTGTGTCGCGGGGGACTTTACAAACATACAAGAAACGGACACAAAGAACATCCAGACTCGGAACAACAATTTATGGATCACATAAAGTGTTGTCCCATGTAGGATTTGAACCCACAACACTCAGCGTATTGGAGAGCGGCATGGCGACCGCTTAAACCACTAGGCCAATCGTGCAGTCATGTCACTAATCTACCTTTCCCATCAGAATACTCCTGATTTTAATACCCGACAAAGCCTAAATAAATCTTAGTAGTTAAATGAGAAACAAACCAACTCAAATTCATATTTATGTGTAACATTACTTTGAATATCTAAGTATCAATTAGAATTGTCCGTGTGGTGACAGATTAAGAATACATAGTGTTACCACCCCTATTCATCCCGTGGACGACACCCAAAAGGCGACTAACGGACCAAGTATACAAGACAACATCATTACAAAGAGATGGAAAATTTGAACCATACCCTATTCCAACTCGTCTGGCCAGCGTGGTATAGTAGGCCAAAACCTCCTTGCTAAGAAGAGGCCTATGTCCAGCAGTGGATAGAAAAAGGCTGTTGATGAATTAGAATTAAACATTATAAATAAATAAAAAAGTATATATAATTGTCACTGTGTCGTAACAGTGTGTCCTCTGGCGACGCACTACAAATAGCTCTCATACTTAACATATTTATAGAACTGGCACATATGTACTTGCTCACAATATAGACTAGATTGGAGTGTAGACAGGACACTTAATAGAAAACCTAAACTTATTGAAACAATTTTCTACCTTTTATTGATTTACAAAAGACTTTGGTAGACATACGCTCCAGAACTAAACGGTTCGGCTCTTCCTTCCTGTGCAAATCAGTTAAAGCCTCATTACCAGCGCATGTGTTTCCCTCCCACTATGATCTCAGGTCCTTTAAGCGGGGCGTGAAAAAGCATCTCACTAGGCCACCATAGCGTGGGACGCCATACTGCACCGTCTTCATTCGCAGTGAGTATGGCGACCACCGCTCTTGGATTCTATTCATGCTTTCAATCAGGCAGAATAAAGTCACTTTGGTAGGTTTCTATATAAAAAAAAAGAAATACTATTTACACATTAATTACTCATTTATAAGAATAAAGTGGTAACTGAAGTTGTACTCTTAATCCATAATGTAAACACCCCTATTCACCCCCCGGGGGTAGTGAAGACGACTAATAGAACAAACCACGCAAGACAATATCACTGCAAAAAAAAAGGAAAACTTGAAACAAACCCAACACCAAAACGTGCGACCTGCGTAATATATTAGGTCTACTTTCAAAGTGGAGGCTTATGTCCAGCAGTGGACAAGTAAAAGCTGCTGATGAACCTGACTGCTACGTCAGAGGCCATTTCGATCCCATTCGTGACAATTGTGTAAAGAGCACTGTCATTAGCTCTGTGGCTTGGTATGGCTTTTCTGTAATCATATGTGCTTAACAGTCCGATCACAATAGTGCAGACTATGCTTTGTGTGCGATCAGAAATTTTAGCTCAGTCAACATAAAAAGGTGAAAAAGATTTGTCCTCCGTGTTTGTTAAAAGTAAAAACACATTCACAAACTCCACACCTCATATCTTGTTTAAATCCAAATGTCGACTAAGTACACGATAAGTGATTGTAGTATATTTTACGATGTTTGTAAAGTTTAAACAAGTGGATGTTGGCCCATTCTCTCGGCTAATCCTCTAGGCCCTTATGTCACCCACGGGAGTAGATTAGTTTGTTTTGACTTGAAGACCACACAGTAAGTTTGGAAGATGTGAGTTTACGTCCTGTCTTGTGTAAGTTAAAAGCAAAAAAATTTTTGTAATATTGAAACGTTTTTGAAGTGAAACTTCTTTATCGGGGTTGGAAAAAAATTTAGTGTAACATTTTTTCGTTACGCGTCACATTTTTTCGTTACGCGGCATCTTTTTCTTATCCCTACCACGCGTGATTCGAAGTATACTTTCTCCAGCGGAGTAGGGATTGGTAAATGTCTCCAATGTATTTTGCGGCCCGTTTTGAATAGTTACATTTTTAAAATCCAGGTGGCGATTGCATCGACTTCGGACGGGTTTAAATTATTTTTTTGAAAAATAACGTCATAAAGAAGTTTCACTTCTTACGAGTGTACGCTAGTACACGCGCACATTTTTTTTATACTGATTAGATTTAGATTATTTTATACGTCTACTCTGTGTACTGTGCTTAAGACTGATTATTGAAACAGATTTTTATATGTTAGTTACATTCAATTGCGTGTGTATACATAATTATAGATGGTTATAATTATTAATTGCTATTTACTACAATTCCGTTTTGTGGTCTGTGTGTGACGATAACTGTTAATTAGTTTTCACAAAAACGTTATGTTTTGTCTGAAAAAATGTAGATATTACTTGACTTTGCCTTCTTCCCTACGAACCAGGCTGAGGGGTTTTGGGTTCCGGTAACCCCAGTGAGTTAGTGAAAAGCAACGACCTTCACTATATATATATATAGATAAAGAAATCTATATATATATATATATATATATATGTAGACGCATGTAGACTATATATCTATGTATATATATCTAGACTAATTGGTCGTTGGTCGTTGCATTAAGGGTATACGCCTACCGATCAAGAGGTATTCGTTCGGGTTTTCGGGTTATTAGGGTCCGATTCATGGATCGGGCCAAATCTTGTAATTGAGGTTTTTGTATTAGTTGTTTTGATTGTAGAAATGCTTAATAATAGGCCAGAGTTTAAAATTTTGGATCTTTACCCCTGAGCCTCTGTATTTACACACACTTGTGCACTATATATCTCCTGCGTAATTGGGTGGTCTCCGTTGAGACTGACCACCGAAATCTTCTAGAGTACATCAGAGATAGAGGATAAACCATCAAACGTAAACATAAAATATTTTTATGTTACTAA
This sequence comes from Hypercompe scribonia, assembly GCA_949316085.1. Classification (NCBI taxonomy): domain Eukaryota; kingdom Metazoa; phylum Arthropoda; class Insecta; order Lepidoptera; family Erebidae; genus Hypercompe; species Hypercompe scribonia. The sequence continues at coordinate 2,868,178 of OX438979.1, forward strand.
TAATTTTATTATAGTCTATTATAATCTATATTTTTTCAACACACAACACTCACACTTTCCTTCCACATACGTCAAAAAAAAAACTACTAATATTCCAAAATTCCACCCTCCCGCTCTCTTCTCCTACCGTTGAAAACCTAACCGAACGAAAAACGGACGCTCGCTACTTCCTACAGATCTCACCATATTTGTATCTATTGTTAGTCTTTGCTATCTAAAAGTAATCATTAGGTAGAAATATACGATTGTAATCTAATCTATGACATAATATACTAAGAATTGAGACCTAGAATTGTTATGACATCATTCTTTATGAATCTGTTACCTCATCTCCACCTCTTTTCTTACCAACCTTCAACCTAATGGTCATTGGAACTTTGTACTTTGCTTTGTTCAACGATAAGACGTGCCCCTGTTTGAGAACACACAGAATGACACACATATCTATTAAGAAAACATTTGAAAACAAAACTTCTTTAAAGTATAAATAGAAAAATTGACGAATTTAAGTTTCTTATGGGCCTAGGCCAAGGCTCTAGTCTGCTTGTTTCTAGAGGATAAATTAAAAAAAAAAACACTTTAGTAATTCAACTATGTATTCCATTACGATCGTGAGTCAAATCGTTGTTGAATGTTTTTCAATTGATTATTTATATCCGTCGTAAATTAACTTACAAAATATTATTGACATTCAACAGTTTTTTACACTCACATAAATCGATTGTCCAAATATTTATTGCTGCTTTTACGACCACTGGTATCGATAACTTAATGTGATGTTTGAAACTCGATAAGCGAACAACAGCTCCATTCAAACACTACTACTTTTAAAAATCCTAAAGCTTATGCGTCAATGGGTCTTTGTTGAGTTCAAATAGCCACAGAGTGTATTGCGTGAACAGTCTGTGTATTAGTAATTAAAACTTTAATCTTTGCGTCAAAACACAACGGTTTTCGAAATTCAAAATTTGCAACGGAATTTTATTCAAAATAGTTCCTTATGTCAATGTCATTAGCGAAAGGGACAGAAACAGTTCGAAGGAGAAACGTGACGTCCACTCGACGCATGCGCAGTGCACCGACCGCTAATGAATGCGCTGTTTGTCTGTTCGCTTGATAGATGCCAGTCGCTTTCATGGCTTTTGATTTTGATACGGGATTGATTTCCGTGTGAAGATATTTGTACTCAGGGTGAATTGAAAATAATTAATTGCTCTGTGTACTTAGTCCTTGAACCTTGCCTTATCGACCTACTATTGCTGTAAACACTTCAGGTTTCGGTATTATAGTTGAATTTCATATATTACTACAATTACAAAACAGATTAATCAACAGTATTTTTACTTTTTCGGTACTTTCTGACGACTAACTTTCAACGACCACGACGTCGAAGCAAATAGCGTTCTTCCCCGGCTTCCTGTTGGAACGAAGTTACTTATCGCTTGTTGCGAAGGAGGCTAGATAGAAAAAAATCAGACGAAAAGTTGTCACGACACTTTTTGCTATAGTGTAGTAAGCCGTGTGGCGTGCACATGTTCCTCTAGCAGTCTCTCTCTCTCTCTCTCTCTCATTGAAAGCAAGCCAATTTTATTATTAAGTTTATATTACATCATATTTGTTAAAAAAAAATCATTATTATTTTATGACTTAAAAGAAATAAAAATAAAATTATTACAATTCCTTCACTTTACACACAATTAATCACAATTAATCGAAAGGAATTCCGTTCCATCGGGGTGTCCCTTGACACCTCTCAACTCTTGATACACCTCCGTTCTTTTTCTTGCTCATCAAAGATCAAAGGAAAGCTAGTAGACAGAGGTTACAAATTAAAAAATGTGTGCGTGTACTAGCGTACACTCATAAGAAGTGAAACTTCTTTATGACGTTATTTTTCAAAAAAATAATTTAAACCCGTCCGAAGTCGATGCAATCGCCACCTGGATTTCAAAAATATAACTACTCAAAACGGGCCGCAAAATACATTGGAGACATTTACCAATCCCTACTCCGCTGGAGAAAGTATACTTCGAATCACGCGTGGTAGGGATAAGAAAAAGATGGCGCGTAACGGAGAAATGTGACGCGTAACGAAAAAATGTTACACTAAATTTTTTTCCAACCCCGATAAAGAAGTTTCACTTCAAAAAGTTGTGATTTTGGAATGGACAATTACGAATGGCAAATATATTCCGCTACTAAGTAGAACAGCTTTAGTTGGATAAGCTTTTAGCCATAAAGCGCTATCTTAATAGACCGTTTGTTGGCAAATTTTGAGTTGAAAATAATAACTGTAAAACAAAACGCGAGATCTGCAATAATAATTAATGTTTATCTGCAAAATAATCCGGGTTAGTATGAACTGTTATGTTACTTGGCCTCTTGAGATTCGAGATTACTTCAACTTCTGTTTTGTACCTTTTGGGCACAAACGACAAAGAATTTGACACTATCATTAAAAAAAGTAATTTTATTTCTTTTTCGTTTCTTTCCTTACCATGCTCTCGTTGGTCTAGCGACTGCTGATCAAGAGGTCTCGGGTTCGATCCCTCGGGAAAAGTGTTATTGGGTTTTTTTACTAGAAATTTCCAACAACAACCTGCAGTATGGCAGTTGGTGGTGTTTCACACCTGTGTCGTAGTCGGTCCCGGTTCTCATGAACCTCTATGTCAATCGTTATTGGGAAACCAGTACCTTCAAATATTACAATTAGATTGTCAGTATATTTGAAGGCTGAACTCAACCATCGAATTCAGTTCGTCCTCAGGGTTGCGGATGTACAATGCCAGTCGCTCCGTGGAAGAACTGATATGCTGGCAAAACCAGTTGAACTAGTAGTCGACCCAAATCACATTGGGAATAATAAAGGAAGGAAGGAAGGAAGAAGAAAAGAAATTTCTTTCTTTCTTAAATCAGAGGGCGGACTGTTTAATAGTTGTTTTCGGTGAGGCGATGGCAGAACTCTAATTGAATTGTTTCTTATGACTTAACTTGTGGAAATCCACACGGGCCGTCACTCCACCGGAGTTTCGACAGCATCGTGCATCGAAATCGGACCGATTAAAACCGCACGGTGTGCCATTCTGCGCCTGTAACGGGAGGGTTGAGAACTGCTGTTCACATTCTCACTATTCAATTGCTCCAGGAGTACAGAAAAGAAGCTTTCGTCCAGAAATTATTTAACTCATTGATAAGATCAGCATTCATACATTGTCAGTTCGTCCTACGTAAACCCATTGTTATTTGCATATTTGTCGAGTTATTTTTTCAAGGTTACCATAAAACATTCTTTGCCACAGTAATCTTCATACAAATAACCGCTTACTTTATGTCTAAAGTAACATGAATTCGTAAATCTCTCGTAACATTGCAATTTGATCTTTATTTTAATGGTGTTAAGACGGTGTTTGAATATTTTATTAATTAAACTGTTTTTTGTTTCGTATTCGCACACGGAAACCTAAAATGAAAACGATTGTAACTAGAGATGGCGTGATGTAGATTTTATCGATACTTGTTTTTTTTTTTTCAACCTTTTTTTTGTGAAAGTGTACGGCTAGTTAGTGGTATGACAGTTTGAGGTTAAATGCTAGATTGTAGATTTTGAAAACTGCGTGTCTAGTTAACTTTATACAATATTTGGACTTGTGGGTTGTCATGTATTGTACCTTTACAATGCTTTTATAATAAGATTTATACGCCACTCACTGTTCAATCAGTAATCGCAATTTTAAATTTCAACTCAAGTAAATTCGACGCCATATCTTTTTGTTAAGGAGTTTATGCGTTATAGTGGATTATTAAAGGCTGTAGATGACGATGGAGATGATGATAATGTGATATGAACCTGGTTAAAAGTAATAGACCTTCTCCTATTAGGTAAATTCGAAAAGAATTGAATTTAATCACTAAAATATAGATATTTGAAACGCCTTACAAGAGAACGAACAATAATTTTCGAAGTGGTTTTTAGAGATAAAAATATTAATGTATGAATTGGACGATATTGTTTTTACAATTTCGTTCTTCGGAGCTATAATAATATATTATTTATACATTCTATACACAACTGCTGATGAAAAAGTAAAAATTATATATTATTTTGACTTTTGACTATCGATATCGATTTTTTGTCTGGGTACATCCCTATTTCTTTATAGTGTTGTTGACTCGACGACAGGTGGAAAGAACAGGACTCAGGTAGTTTTTGTTTCGTGCGATACAGACTTACAAATTAACTTTTTGTGTGAAATTTTAAACATACGTTGAATATATTTAAATGTTAATGAAACTGGTTTCTTCAGTTATTAGGACATTCATATTGTACTCGCAGTTTACACGAGTTTCTTTATAGCAGTAGTATGAATATAATTCACATCCGATCACCTTTACTAGCCCACTGTTGGACATAGGCCTCTCTTTAGAAAGGCCTTTGGTGTACCACGCTGGCAAGTCGGGTCCGTATAGTGTTTCTTTCTAGTTTTCCTTTTCTCTACAGTAATGTTGCCTGTAGAGTCTACTCTTAGTCGCCTCTTGCGACACCCATTGGATGAGTAGAGGTGGGCTCCATATTCTTAATCCGGATACCACACGGATACTACAGCATTTTACAGCCCACTGCTGGACATAGGCTTCTCCTTAGCAAGAAGGTTTTGGCCTACCATACCACGCTGGCCAGACGGGTTGGAATAGGGATTGTTTCAAGTTTTCCTTCTCTTTGTAATGATGTTGTCTTGTATACTTGTTCCTTTAGTTGCCTTTTACGACACCCACGGGATGAATAGGGGTGGTAACACTATGTATTCTTAATCCATCACCATACGGACAATAAATACAATTATTATATGATAATTATTTTTGGGATTAAATAATAGTTTTCAAGTAATTATTATATTTTTTAGACATATAATGTAACTGCCTCGGTGGCGCAGCGGTAGTGAATGCGACTGCTGTGTTTGAGGTCTCGGGTTCGATTCCCGGGTCGGACCAAATGTTTGTATGCTCTGCAAATATTTGATTTGAAGTTTGGGTGTCTTCTATGTATAATATGTATGTATTTACAAATAAAAAAGTATATATAAGTATTCTATCAGTCAGTCTAGTTATCATAGCACAAACTCTGCTTAGTTTGAAACTAGATGACGTTGTGTGTCAAATGTCTGAAATATTTATTATTATTATTAATGTTATTAGTTCTTATTTAACCAATATGAAATAAAAATCCTTGTTTCTACGCAAGAGCTAACCGATTTAAATATTTTAACAATATATATTTGTTTATTTTTTTTAAATTTCAGTATGTACTTATAGAAATTATGTAAATATATATATACCATATATAAATTAGATGTACGATAAGGAAATAAAACTTTTAAAATGAGATATAATGTTAATGTTAGTGATCCGGACTGTTCAACTAAAGTTCGTAATTTTGATTCCCGGTCAGGACAAAATTATTTTGTGAAATGATCAAATTACTCTGTATCTGGACTTATAACATGTGTACTCTGCCTACCCCTTTAGAGATAAAAAACGTGAGTGTATGAACCTACACTCTATATGAAACAACTATTATATATCTAATTACACCACCCGTCTGCCGATACCCCTAACGACAGGGTTATCATGGCTCCTAGTTTTATCGAGAGGCATTCGGGCGCCGTGCCAAATACACTCTCTTTATGTCAGCCTGGCGGGCTTCCTCTAATGTATAATATCTATGTAGAAACGACCAATGGTGTGAGAAATTATGTGAATCCATTTGAAGCTGTATTACGCATGTGATTTATGGGGGTTGATGACACATTAAGAGCATAAATGTATGATTTAGTCTAACTGGAACCGTTTCGTCTGGAAATATCTTTTAAAAATATTTTACTTTTAAATAAAGATTTAATTTGCCTACATCATGAATTGGTCATTAACAGCCTTTAACAGTCCACTGCTGGGCAAACACCTCTCATTAGAAAGGAGGGGCCTATGTTCAGAATCCACTTTAGCCGGACGGGTTGGTATAGGATTTGTTTTTAGTCTAGATGTCTTAATAACAGCTGTTTCCGGATCCCTCCTATGTCAGGCGCAGAGTGGCACACCGTGTGATTTTAGTCGGCCCGCTTCCGACACACCACCCCGCCGTAAACCCCGGTGGGGTGACGGCCCGAGGGGGTTTCCACACGTTAAAAAAAAAACAAGGATTTGTGTTTAATGTTCCTTCTGTTTGCAGAGCTGTTATTGTGTAAAATTTTCGTTTGAGACACCTAAAACAGTTAAAAATGTCTTCCTCTAATCCCATGATAATGGAATCTAGTCGCAAGTACCGAAAACATCGCGAAATAAAATGAAAAATCAGAAGAAGTAGATTACAAAAAGTTTGACATGTTGTCAGTGCGCTTCATCATTATCATCAACAGTCCACTGCTGGACATAGGCCTCTCTTTAGCAAGGAGTTTTTGACCTACTATACCATGTTAACCAGATAGGTTGGAATAGGAATTTGTTTCAAGTTTTCCTTCTCGTTACAGTGATTCTGAATAGTTACTGCCCTTAGTCGCCTCTTACGACACTCACGAGATTAATAAGAGTAGTGACACTACGTATTCTCAATTCATCACCATATGGATACCAGTACGTTTATGTTAAAATATCCAATATATAATATGGTCCAGAAGTGCTCAAACATGACACTCTCACGGTTAAGAAATATAAATTGAAACTTGATATATCTCACACACGACTGACTGGTCCTAAACTCGACCAACCCTGTACTACAACGAGATTACTTACTAAATGAACATGCTTCCTTCAATAAACATTACCCAGACGCAGGATAAGTGATCGCTCTCATCACATAATTACTTGTAACAAGTGAGAATTGAAACCGCGACTTCTAGCTTAACAGGCAGGTGGAATAACCACTATACCATCAGGTTGCTAAGTTACATTTGTGTATTTAAAAAGAACATGGTATTATTTTTCTCAGGACCCATCGTATGAACTCTGCTTAGGTAACGTCTCAATAGCGCTCTGTACGTTCTGAAATAATTATAATTAATTTACCTAGGAACATCCCCAGTAATAAAACGACGTTACAAATATCAACAGCCTTTTACAGTCTGTTTTTCGCAGAGGTTTTTACCTATTATGCCACGCTGGCCAAGCGGGTTGGAATAGGGTTTGTTTCAAGTTTTCTTCTCTTTGCAATGATATTTTCCTGAATAGTTTCTTCCCTTAGTCGCCTCTTACGACACCCACGGGATGAATAGGAGTGGTAACACTATGTATTGTTAATCTGTCACCACACAGAATACTTTCCTTTAAGCTATTGCGTAGCTTTTATCGCGGGCTTTGAGCTCGGCGACCGAATCAAGAAATTCCGTAACGAAAATAAACCTAACACCCCCACTCCGACCGGCACAGTGGTGCGGCGTTGAAAACCGTGCATCGTCTAACGTCGTTTCAGTTCGGCAGACTTCGGCACGGTGTTTGTGTGCGTGCGACTAGACGTATGCGTGTAGACTGTAAGAAGCTCGCACGGATCGAGACGAGCTGCTCCGAAATATTATAATTGCATAAGTTGACAAAAAAAGCTATGCAATAACTTTACCGCGGCAGTCTCCGAGTACCACACGTATTTTTTTATTATAAAAGGAAAAAAATTGTTAAAACCACAGTGTAACTTGATAGTCGCGAGAAGGTCCGGATGTAGAGCGGATTTACCGTCAGATGGTCAATTGACTCGTTACATCCTTTGAGTTCAAGAAAAAAAGTAAGGCTTAAGTTTACCTGTATGGGACCAATAAGAAAAAACAGTAGGTTATTCTTGTGTATGTCATAATTATTAACTGACATTAATAGTCTACTGTTGACCATTGGATCTCATTGACAATAAAAAAGTGTTAAAAATGTCAACTTGAGTTGTGATTGCACGATTAAGTTTTCAAGTTAACACTATAACAGTTTTCTGAAGTAGGAGGTTTATAAATATACGTATATAATAGGAATATAAGTTATGTTTATAGGCCTATTAATTCACTTTACGTGTAAGTGTTGCCACACCTACCCGTAGATAGTAAAAACACTGGTCTACATTTTATTTGTCTCGTTGAGAACTCGCTGTGGTATGGCACTTTCTCCCTATAAAAAACATTGTTCTTTGTACGTTTCTCTTGAAATAGTTTATTTATATATATTCTAATATAAAGGTTAGTAAATATTTTGCGAAAATTTAAGAATAAAACGAGACCAGATAACTACACATTGGATATAATTGTTTCGTAACATAATCTGTTACTCTCTGCGCGTGAGTTCAAAACGATTAAAAGAAGATTAACAAGACCAACTTCCCGCTGTTGTCAAGCGTGACATTCCGAAAACAACTGCAAATGCTACCTAAATAAACCTTAATTCATCGTGATAAACTTCATTTTGGCTTGTTATAGATAAAAAGTCAGGGTTGTCAGCTTTCTACGGTAAAAATAAAGTGATTATCGAAGTGTCAAGTTACGAAACGATATTATTTCGTTCTACTTTACGATATTGTCGTATAAAAACAGTGTTGTATTGCACTTGATTAATTTGTGAATCAATAAGTGAAACGCATTATGAATTTCTTTTTAAATCATCACCATCGTGAACAGTCCACAGCTGAATATAGGCCTCTCCTTAAAGAAGTCTAGAAAAGAGTCTATTATACCCAACTGACCAGAGGTGTTAGTATGAGTTACTATCAAGCTTTCCTTCTCTTTTGCAGTGCTGTATGAGTACTACTGGGTATGTGTATAGGAAACTCGTTCTGATGCTTTGTGAAGATTACCAAGTTAGGACTTTTTGAGTCCTTAAGTGAAAGTTTGTTAAACATCGTTGGTGAGTGTGAGACCGGAGGCCCATTGAAGCAGGGGTGACAGTAATCGTGGTAACTATGTAAGCCCTACACTATCACGATGGCTGTCATGCCTTTTACGTCCCCAAGCGTGGTGTGAAAAAGCATCTCACAAGGCCGCCATAATGTGGGTCACCATACTGCATTGTCTGCATTTGCAATGAGTATGGTGACCACAGCGGTTGGATTCTATTCATGCTTTCCATCAGGCAGAGTAGAGTCACTTTGGTAGGTTCTTAATATAGAAAAAAAAACATTGTAATATTAACATTTTTCGACCATCGTATTGTAGACCTCCTTCAACATTCTCCATTCCTGTCTATGTTGTAGTTTATTACTAGGTACAACCCAGAGTTCCAAGGATTTCCTTTCATGTACACGTGGTTCTCCGACCACCAGTACCTGAGTATCCGAGGGGATTTCTGCACAGGAAAAAACATAAAGGAACAACACTGAGACTATTACTCACTGTCCTTGTATTTACTCAAATAAAAGTTAAACACTTAAATTGGTAGGCTTAATCAGCCGCGTCAGACCCAATTACAAGGCCGGACATGATTACCATGACGGTCGATAAGATGTAAAATAAACTCACACTAGGCCGTATGTTAAAGATAATATAGGTATATTAGTACTTATTGCACAAATATGGTAAATCCGCGATGACTGTTTGCTCAGCAGGTAAATAGCGAAACAAAAACAGATTGCATATCAATGATAACGGCGGTATGTAATTCCTTGATATCACGTTATCTGTATATATGCAGGAGAAAACTTCAAATGCGGTTGTAGGTATACTTTGTTCTAAATATTCTAGAATACAGATAAATATTAGATGTTATGTAATATGTAATATATATCTATATAACACCTTCGTATGTTTATCTGTATTTTATTATAAATGTGTTAGTATATAAATACAGTAACGACCTGACCCGGTTGCACGGCAATCTTTAAAAAAATATTCACATAAACATTTCTCTACAGTCACTCCCTCTGTTGGTGAAAAAAAGCATTAAAATCCATTGTGTAGTTTGAAAGATCTAAGCGTACAATAGGGAAGCGATTTCGTTTTATATTATGCAATATGATTTTTACCGTGGAGCCATCGGCCAAAGTCTTACACAAAATCAATTCCAGTAATCAAGCAATTCCTTCATCGCTCATCACCGAGTAACATTATCGGAGTCCAAACTTTCCCTTCCCGAGGGATCTCAAGTTAATGTCAACTCAAATCGTAAATAGAAATTATAACCATGTTTGTGTACATGTACAAATAATTGCACTAGCAGTAGTCGGACCCACGACCTCACATTGCAGTCATTTCAACGTCGTGCCGCATTATTTCCACACTAACCTTTGTATTGGAATAAGACACTGCTACCCAAAGTTGTCTGATATGCACCCGTAGACCCTGCAAGGATTTGTAGTGTTCATGTGGCAACACTGTTTTTGGACGACGCCACTTTTTATAAAGAGAGTTGGACACACACAAAAGAATGTCAAGTGGACTCGGATTAACAAAGCGACTACAAGCGTGCAACTCAAGCTCTTGAAGACAAAATACTGTGAATATTGGTACCACCTGAACAGTAAAGGCCTGTTATGTTTCTACTGTGTTTAATTTACCCATTCAAGTGGTAGATGCATCAGATAAAAATATATTGTGGAGTACACAAACATAGTATCTTCCAAAGGTTCTATGTTAGCGAAAATGATTGGAGATCTTTCAGATATTATCGGAGGTCCAAGATAGTGTCGTTGCCGATTTGTCTTACGGACACTGTAATATAATTTAAGTTAGTCTTAAAAAACATTTAGACTTTCTACATTAACATGACACGCATACATTTATTTACTTTAACTTAAATCTAAAGTGAAACCCAAATGCGATTTTCACCGTTACTTTGCTGTACATATATTAAAGTTAGAAATTAGTGAATTACATATTTGAAGTTCCTGAAATTTAAAAATACTGCAATATTAGATACGAAAGAGTTTGTCTGGCACATATTCATCGATGAAGAACGGAAATGTCAAGTTTTCTGTTGTTTCTGTAGGTTTTTTGAAGTTAACGCTATGTGTAACATTGTACAGAATTTAATCTGTTTTCTTTTTGTCTGGTTGTCTGGCAGACATTTACTCTCGTCGAGAATGTAGTCGTTTTTAGAGATGGTATACGAGGCAAGTACATAAAGTAAGGAAGTAGCATAGAGCGACGGCATTTAGGTAGAAAGGAGATACTGGAAGGGGTCTGCACAAACCCCACAAGTCTTGCAAGAGGTCTGCAATACAAAACTTTTGACAACCTCTGGTATAAGGTAACGGTGAAATCCAGCATCAGCTTTCTCTTTCTACCCTGGAGGGCCTTGCTATATACTTTAGAATTAGAAAAGGTTGGTTAGATGTCTGTGTTTATTTTGCAAATTTCGTAATGACTCAAACATGTTTTAGCTAAATGATCTTTAAGTGTTTTGCTGCTATTGAGAGGAGATAAATGGACTTCTTAGTTTGTCTAATGATAAACACTAGTGTTGCAGCTTTCAAATAAAATGAGAATTCTATCTCTAAATTTACAGAGAAGAGAGAACACTAACTGCTGTTTTTGAGGTCTCGAGTTCGATTCCTGGGTCGATCAGTGTTTGTATAATCTGCAAATATGTGCGTATTTACGAAAGAAAAGTATATATATCTATATCAGTCGGTGTAGTTATCATAGTACAAACTCTGCTTAGTTTGAAACTAGATGGCGTTGTGTGTCAAATGTTCGAAATATTTACGTTTATGTATTTATGTAGCTTTGAGGAAATCATGGTTAATATTGTCCTCATTAGGAGAAAATTATTTGTTTGTTTCATCGCGATCATCTCTGTAACTTCCAGTTGGCATTGAATAACTTTTCTTGTATTGGATACAGAATAAGTATGTAAATATAATAAATTAATAATTATATTAGATATCTTTGTAAAATACCTAATATTGACTGCCTCGGTGGCGCAGTGCTAGCGTATGCGACTGCTGTACTTGAGGTCTCAGGTTCGATTCCAATGTCGAACCAAATGTTTGCATGATGTGCAAATATTTGTTTCGGAGTTTGGACGTTTTCTAAAAGTATATATATACCAGTCATCTAGTACCCATAGTACAAGCTCTGCTTAATTCGGGATGGCGATGTGTGTCACATATCCGAAATATTATTATAATTAATTAATTATTTTTAGCCATAGAATTAAAACAAACAGTTATTTATTGATAATGAATACGAGTAGATATACTGCAGAAATTATTAAATTTTCGTATCTACAGCCAGTAAAACTCGCATAAAAACAAAACAAACAAACTGTTACAAAAAACCTCGCTTGATACATTACCACTAGTAGATGTTTTCGCGAGGACGTTATTAGTCTAAATACAATATGAACGGTACAAAACATGTTATTGTCGCATGTTTCGAGGTCATTCGTATTTACACAAATTTCTTTTATCATGGTTTTGCATGAAAAAATGTTGTGAACCTACTTTCGCACTTTCTCCTTGTGTATCCTTTCAGTAGTTTTTTTATTTACTAATTAACTTCACTCGTTGGATACAGTCTTGCGTGAAACGGAACGTTCTTTTTTTTTAATTCACTCCTCTGTCATAAACAAACGGTGACAGCTCGACAACAGTGAATGAATTATCGAAATATAAATAGACGGCGGTAATGTGTGTTCGACATACGAAAGCAAACACTTGACCAAAAGGTAGCGGGGCTTTATCAACCTTCACTACACCCCATCAAGTGATCTGAACGAGAACTACAATTTAAAAAAAGATTAAATACTGCCTCAAATACCTTCTCAAAATTCTCCATGTATGAATACCACCAAAATGACCCTCCAAGACACAAAAATGTCTCTCTATACAAAAACCCTTGTATTAAATTTTGCTAACATGACAATATTTCGTTAAAGGCTTTACAAAGAAACAATCAGCTTGCACACCTGCTTGCCGCACAGCTGCCAGGACCCCGGCCGCTGCAAAATATGTAATAAGGAATTTTTTGTCGCCAAAACTGAATTTCAATGCATAACTTGAGATGATCAATGTGTTTGCTATAAAAACGTTAATTGAAATTCTTAGACATTTTCATTATTTAATACGCTTTATACAAATGTGAAATCGGAAATAAATAGTTATAATATTTACAACGTACGATATCTTTTTGTTTAAACGAAGTTTCCACCAATCAATTTGCACTCTGTACTGCGGCATGCTGTACCTACATACTTGTATACTGTGCGAGTGATCTCCAGATGCCTTGAGAACACAGTGACACTTCAATATCTTGGAATCCTGTTATTAGGTCAACGGAAACAAAACACGTCATCGTTCCACGTGGCAATACATCCATCTTTATTTCTTGAATAGATGACACATTACCATTTTGCACTTGGAAAAAACATTTAACCTTGTATGCTGTGGAACGAATAGTCAGCTGCGGTATTTCTAGCCATATGCGAAGGGTTGACTGTCCGTGGACGTCTGTAACTGCTGAGTTGTTAATAATCGCTAGTAATCGCCGTAAATATTTTATTTCTAGTGTCGGATATTTGACACTCAACGCCATCTAGTCCCAAACTAAGCAGAGCTTGTGCTATGGTTGCAAGACAACTACATACCGACACCGACATGTATACTTTTTTGTAAATACATACATGTATACATAAAAACATCCACGTTTGCAGGTCATACAAACATTTGGCGTGACCTAGGAATCGAACCCGAGACCTCACTGGGCACCTCAAGCACGGCACCCGCATATTATTACTAAAACTATTTCTATTTTCCATCTTTTGTAAAGTACAGTTCCCGTATCTCTATTTCAAGATGTCTTTATCCATCAATTCCAAAATCACTTAACATAATATTAAAACGGGCAAACCTATTCGTAACTAGTTAACAAATTCACAAGTTTCAGACGCCCCTGACGGTTAATGGAATAACAAACTTGTGCTGCCACCCAAAGGGATGGTCGTGAAGATACCAGCACGAACAGATTCCTCCACACAGATGACAATTTGCTATAGACCTTTGGATTACATGGTTGTCAGTTTTAGATCACTTTACTTATGATGTTAGAAATTTCATTATACTATTAATATTAAATATACCTGTATTTTGTCATTAATAAAATACGAGTAACAGAAATTCACATGCAATGTTTTTGTAGAAAAAAAATTTTTCCATTTGTTATATATTTTTATGTAAGCGTATCTGCCTTTTACTCCAAAAAAAATGGTAGCCTAATCTCGTAAGTTCTACTAGTAAGAAAAAACTTGACTATAAGAATATCTTTCTTTCTTTTAAAAGACAGAGCCTGCACAAGGAAAAATTCTGTATCCCAGGATACTTTACCAAGAAACGGACTCAAAGAACACCCAGACTCAGAACAACAATTTGTGGATCACAAAGTGTTGTCCCGTGTGGGATATGAACCTACAATACTCAGCGCAGCGGAGAGCGGCATGGCGACCGCTTAAACCACTAGGCCAACCGTGCATCTAATTATTACTAAAACAATCAATTTTTTTTTTTTATACCACGACGTTGGCAAACAAGCATACGGCCCGCCTGATGGTAAGCAGTTACCGCAGCCTATGGACGCCTGCGGTACCAGGGGCATCACGTGCGCGTTGCCGACCCTTGAAAATGAATGATGAATACATATCAAACATCTACAAGTAAAACTACTCTGTCTGTAATGTTGTGTTTACCACTTAGCATTAAGAGAGTTAAAAAGACATAACAAACAGAAAAAATAAGTTCAAAACGAAAACTAAACCAATTTTGACAACCTTGACTTAAACTAAATATAACAACAATACCTACCTACCTTGTCCTGTATCTGTCAAACATATAAATACAGTTTTTATATAAAAATCTCACGCTGACGAGAAAATACACGCTCTAATTGTCAATAATTAAGATTAGTGACGTAATAAGGTATTGAAGGTCGAAAACTTTTTTTTTCTCTATATGAAGAGCCTGCCAAAGTGATTGTGTACTCTACCTGATGTAAAGCATGAATAGAATCCAAAGAGTTGGTCACCATACTCATTGCAAATGTAGACAATGCAGTGTGGTGATCCATACTATGGCGGCGTAGATGCTTTTTCACGCCATGCTTGGCGACGTAAAAGGCATGACAGTCATCATGACAGTGTAAGGCTTACACAGTTACCACGATAACTGTCACCCTTGCATCAGTGGGCCTCCAGTCTCGCACTCACGAACAAAACACGACAGCACGGATGCTGGCACTTTAGGTTGGATTGTATTATAAAATAAAATTTACAATATGTTAATGACCTTCAAACGGGGATAAAATATTCATATCAACATCATTATTTAATAGATAAACACGATAGATACTGTAGTACCTCATTCAGGTTAAAATTTTGATGAAGTTAAGTAACTTTGAGTAAGATTTTTTGAAAAAAAGTCGGAAAACTCTTCATCTCCAAGTTTATTTCAAAGACAACTTTAATAATATAAATTTTATGTAATAGGCTATATGACACCTTAGTCAAATTAGTAACTTTTTATCATCTGTCAAAACAACAATTTTGTATGAAAAATGTACTAAATACCAAATTGTGACGTCACTGTTTTAGACTACTCAATTGAACAATATATTTCACTGTATATCTGATTGAAATTCGTAATAATAATAAAAAGCTATGTTAATTGAATTTTCCGAGATGTTTCGCGATATTAGTTTTAATGAAGTGGACATTGGTATTTATTTACGATACAGTCATCTACCCAATTTGCTAAAAGACAAAATAGTCTTGAACAAAAAGAAAGAAATCCGATGGACCGGATCACCTCTGTTGAACATCTGTTCCACTTTACTCTGCGTAAGGAAGATTGTTATGGTAATAATATGTTTTCGTGTTTTTCTTTTTCATTTATTTAATTTTTTTTTAATAATACGTATATGCATATAGGTCAGGTTTTGATGTCTTAGAATTGATGTTTCTAATTGAAAGTTGGAGACAGCCTATGTCCAGAAGCGGATGTCTTTTGGTGGAGATGATGATGATGGTGATGTATATAAATAAAAACAATGAACTTTAAGATAATGTATCACCGAACAATTCATTATGAAGGATGGTATAACACTGTGTTCTCCTTTCGCACATCTCTCTCATCTTTAGAGTTACTATTTTTGTCTATGATTTCAGTCATTTATAAGTTTTTCTTTAAAAAATAATGTAGCAATAAATAAATAACACATCCGTCGCTTGCGCTTGGTGCACGTGATCTTTAACACCTGTCAAACCTCACATTACTGTGGTCGAATGATTCTTGTACACTCCATGCTGTTTACTTCTCCATCTGGTAATGTAACTGCTGACAGCTGCTTGCTGTCCATTAACGAGGCTTTTAATTGGATTAAACATATTGATGGAAATGTTTCAACTAAAATATTTGACGTTTTTGTTTTTTAAATTCTTGCATTAATTAATGGCCAGGTGTGTTACCATCTTGAGGTAGGTCGGGTTTTGATAATGTTTTAGAATTGATATACTTTTTTAATTGAAAGTTTTTTAATTGTGTAAGGTCAGTAACAGGAATAATAATATTAAATAAGATGGATTAAAATTATTATCTGTACTAATATTATAAAGCTGAAGAGTTTGTTTGTTTGAACGCGTTAATCTCAGGAACTACAGGTCAGTTTTGAAAATTTTTTTTGTATTGGATAGCCTATTTATCGAGGAAGGCTATAGGCTATATATCATCACGCTAAGATCAATAGGAACGGAGCACCAATGAAGAATGTTTCAAAATCGGGAGACTTTGTTCCTATTGAGAACTTCCGCTGTTTGCGCTGCGTAAACGGTTAACGTTTCGCGTAAATCATGTATGACAGAATTGTTCCCTTACTTACTACTTATATAAACGAAGTCGTGGGTTAAAAGTAAGCATAAGCTCAAAGTAACTGTTCCACGCGGACAAAGTCGCGGGCGGAAGCTAGTTAAGGATATAGGTATAAGTGTAATGTACGTCTTGAACTCTTTTTCTTTTTTTTTTAAATAAACACTAAAATTTACATTATGTACTTTAACAAACAGTCTAAAATAGCATCTCACGCCTGTTTTCTAAAAGTATAACCAATTACAAAAAACATGCGTACCCCGTCGACTTAGACCGACCATATATAATAAACAAATAAATCAAAGTGTTGACGGCCGGTAGATGGCGCGGTGCGGCGTGCTCGTGCGCATTGACAGCAGCTGTCATCCAACGCATTATATTGGACGTAAGTTGTGTCTGCTATCGGTTGGACACACATTGAACGTGTTCTCATAATAGGAATTGTGTGTTGTGTCGTGTTAGATGAGTTACAACGTTTATTTTACCTTGGTTTGAAACAATACTGTATTGGACAATTTAGCTCTCTATTTACCGTCATGTAAATCTCACACAGAAATTTATCCAAAACGGTATGTTTTGGATGAATTTCTGTGTAGGTATGACTGTAATGTATATTCATTCTTGAAGAATAAATTACGTTAAACGTTTAATTAATACTTTAAAAGTAATAAAAAGAATCTAAAACTGCTACTTTTTATTTTAACTGTAGAACAATTAACTATTTTTACTTTCCCTGCTGTAAAAACCCTACATATAAATGTTTGGTTTGGAAACAATATATCAATTGTTTAAAAACACACTTAAATTCACCATCGAGCTGTTAAGCAAAAAAAGCATTATTAAGCAAATTTCGAAACAATAGACTCCTTTTGTAGTTTTTTTTTAATGCGTGTATTGTAACAACAAATATCGTTATAACACCGCAAACGTGTGTGATTGTTTGCCACCTTAGTTCTACGTAAATTTCATTGTCCCCATGAATTTTACTGTCAAGAATTAATTAGGTACATGTTTTCATCTTCCTTGTAATATTTTACTCCAAATCTTATATTTTTGTTTTTTGTTTGTTACAGGTATGTGGTCCTGTTGTTTATGGTCTATAATTAATGGGTTCGTAAGTTATTACTATAGAAACATTTCTCATCTCATTAAAAATAAAGGAGTACAATTGTTTATGATATGAATTAGATTTTTTAAATAAATGGTTACATGTGTAAGTTAATGGTTTCTATACATTTTAATAGGAGGATGTCGGAGTGAAGCTAACGATATTACGATTGTGTAAAACACCTTTCGGGTCTTGGGATATAGGGTGAAGTAAGGTGTGTAGTGTAAAAGGAAAGTAAAGTTTAAAAAAGTATTTTTTTTTCCTTTTGTTTAACTCATGAAGGAACCATGTAGCGTTTTGGAAATTTATTATACTGTAGCGTTCATGTGGCAACACTGTTTTTGACGACGCCACTTTTTATACACAGAGTTGGGAACACAAAAAATGTCAAGTGAACTCTGATTAACAAGCATGTTATTCAAGCTCTGGGAGACAAATACTGTGTAGATTGGTACCACCTGAACAGTAAATTCATATCAAGTTTATACTGTGTTTAATTTACCCATTCAAGTGGTAGATGCATCGAATATAAATATATTGTGGAGTACACAAACATAGTAACTCCTAAAATAGTTTACTTATATTATTAGCAGACATAAACGTAATGTTAAGAGAGTAGAGTGTTAAGAGAGAGTTTCTAACCCGTAATAGTACAGTTCTTAATAGCTTTTATGGAGATATTAACTTATATATTTAATCATATATATATGTAATATCTCCCTTTTCGAAGAAATCATTAAATTTTTAATGCTGAAATCCACGTTAAGCTTGTGTAAGGGATAAATAGTGAAATGTGGTATCTCATTGTCATTTGCCAGTAGGTACTAGAGTCACGCTGAATTCCAGCGTCAACGGACCGACTCGAGCAAGGCAGTCACCCTCTCACAAAAGACCAACCTAAGGTGGCAGTATCCCTGCTGTCGTGTTTAGTTAGTGAGTGCGAGACTGGCAGTCAATTGATACAGGGGTGAGAGTTGTCGTGGTAAGTGTGTGACTCTTACACTGCCACGACGACTGTCATGTTTTTTACATCCGCAAGCGGGGCGTGAAAAAGAAGCATCTTACTAGACCGCCATTCGCAATGAGTATGGTAACCACAACTCTTGGATTCTATTCATGCTTATTTATTTGTAGGTTCGTAAGTAAAAAAAAAAGCATAATAAATCGTAACCCCTATTTGCAGTTCCAATACCTTGGGTGACTTTAAATCTAAATAAACCTTCAAATTTCCATACAAGTTTTACGATAGACAATATATTATACCATCAATTACTTGGTACAAGGCAGTCGAGTTTTTACTTTTACTTTCGTACGTGTAATAGTTTGTACAGGTTTTTGTTGATACATAACAAGTTAAGGGTTAGGTCTTTGAATTAATTGAATGTGAAAATTGAAAAGATAGAATCGTTGTATTACACCGCGATAATACAAAAACATATTGTATTTTATAAATGTCTTATAATATGTAAACAAGTGACCACGGAGACTAAGTGTGTGTAGGTCCCACTCGTTGTTGTTGTTCTGAAGATCTGGGAAAGCTTTCTTGAAACCGTTGGATGCGTCCTACATAGGATCGGTTGTTGTAGCGAATCTTGAGGTCAGCCTATGTCCAGTAGTAGACATATTTCATATATAATGATGATAGTAATGCACATAAGTTGGATAAAAATGCAATGTTGACTGCATTGGTAACTTCATGCCCCGGTAGTATGTTTGTTAAATTACGTTTCTTCGATCGATACTGGTTCCGTAAAGTAAATAAATATAATATTACCGGAATTGGTGAAATCGTTTACCGACATGATGATGGCAAATTTTATTACCGGATTGGTTAATTACACTCTTAGATAAAATTTGAAACTAAATGGTTGATTGAGTAAGAAGACTGCAATCGTTGGTCGCCCTGCCCATACATTTTAATCCTCTAATATCTTCTAAGATATTAATTTTAATGATTTTCTGTAAAAGGCATCTTGGTCTACATTAAGTGCACAGTATATATAACGTATTTGATTGGATAAAAATTTAATATACAAATACATTTAATCTAAAAACATTAAAATAAGAGTTGTCGGTTATCCGTAGGATATACACAAGTATCATTACGGACTGTTTTGTAGATATTTTTATGATGTACAATTCCGTTGTAAATAATTTTGACGTAACTAGTAAAATGTCGTCCGTATTAGTAATTAGGAGTTTATAAATCCTGTGTCACGGGGAACTTTACAAACATACTTGAAGCGGACACAAAGAACACCCAGACTCAGAACAACAATTTGTGGATCACACAGTTTGGTCCCGTGTGTGTATATAATATATATGTTTTAATGTTTTATAAACTTTATTTTATATATTTTTATTTTAAAAAAGGACTAGAAATACTTATCTTGTATCGCGGGGGACTTTATAAACAAACGCACAAGAAACGGACACAAAGAACACCCAGACTCAGAACATCAATAAGAGGATCACACAAAGTGTTGTCCCATATGGGGTCTGAACCCACAACACTAACTACTATACTAAACAACAAGAGCAGCGATAAAAAGAAATTAATGTTTGTTAGTTTATTCATAAGATATTCGTTGTTTTAACAGTCACTCTGCAGTCCTTTGACATACTAGTTCTCAAGGTTTAACGGAAATTCGCCTGACTCCATTTTTTCCTCATGTTTTAAAAACTTGACAATTATCTAAAATATCAGTACTATATATAAATAGCTTATAAGATTATGTTACATATACGTGTATGTCTGTATGTGTGTCATACATACATACACACATTTAACTAGAAATATTACGATTTTACTAAAAGATGTCGTCTAAACCATGTTATATTAGCTAGTATATTGTATCTCGGTGTAATTTATGTATACGATTAAAAAATAGGCAAGTACACCTATATGTTCATCAGTAGGCTGGTTACCTTAGTGTTAGGCTACTTAGAAATCTGACAACCGTATATATCATCAACAGCCTTTACAGCCTCTACTGCTGGACATAGGCCTCTACTTAGCATGGAGGTTTTGGCCTACTATACCACGCTGGCCAGACGTGTTGGAATAGGGTTTGTTCCAAGTTTTCCTTCTCTTTGTAATGATGTTGTCTTGCATACTATGTTCCCAATGTCGCCTTTTACGACACCCACGAGATGAATAGGGATGGTAACACTATGTATTCTTAATTTGTCACAACACGGACGTATATAATGTGGTTCAAAATATTATTATTATGCCAGATATATGTCACTCTTGATAAAACTTTTGTATGTATGTATTTATACCTTACTTACACTTAGAGACTTATTTACATTGTTTCAAAAGGTTCCCTTTTACGGAACTCTACATCGGAGCAGATGTGTACCGGCTCCACTTCGCACCTGTTCAGTAGAACACGTCCGACTTGTTTCACATATTGACGCTCTTATTGTAACATTGTAATGGTATGCAAGGCTTGAAAGGCACAAAACTTGATTCGTACAGGCCTATGAAAGCTCAGGCGCAATTGGATTACATGTTTTTGATACTTTACGGTCATTTACGTGGATCTAAATCACTTAATGGTGGATGACTAACGCCATCTTTAGAAATCTACATGTAAAGAGTTTTGACACCCTTCTTTTTTTTTAATTCAACTCACTTGCTAAGAAGCAACAAAAAATATTTAATACTGGTTTTCAGTAAGCCTATGATATTCAATAGAAAAGAGTCTTAAGAGCTAACGATAACATAATCACGGTAAAATGAACTCTATTGTGTGAAAATTAGGTTCAGATATAAAATCTTGAAATATGGTTATTAAATCTATTAAAATCGAAACTGAACTCTTTTTTCTGCCCAGGGATGTAATATTTAATCTTTGCTACTTAAAAATAATGCTTCAAAACTACTAAACTTATTTAAAAAATACCAACAAAGTGCTCAAAAATAACTTTTATAGAGTGTCTTTAAGCATTTACCGGGCCATAAACTGGTTATCTTACAAAGCCAGTCGCCGTTTGGTAGTCATAAAACGAACGAACGAACGAACTAAAATAAACAAGAAGGTCTGCCACTCCATAAAATGTACAAGTGTAAGCAAAATGGTCACAACGAAGTAATTAAGTATTGAGCAGCCGTTCACTTTGATAAGGAATTATCATTTTTAAACTTCTGTGACACCGCAGCAGACGTAGGTATTGAGGGGAACTCCCGATTCTTGATGTTTTATTTACGTTACTTGCTCGAACATTTTTATGTGTATACTAGTCTGGCTGTTTCTACTTTATATTACGAGTGAATACGTAAAAATTTATATTAAGGTCGGGGTAGACCAATCAGACAAGCGCCTCATGCAGCCTTGAGTGTCACCGCGGGTGGAAGAGACGGGTTTTCCCCTCTATCCACTATAGTGGCCAGCCGCGAGGAGGCGACGTCCGCGTGTGCCATACGTCGCCTAAACAGACTTTATACGCAGATAGTGCCCGCGGTAGCGGGCAGGCGCTAGGAGGGATCTGGATGTACTAATAACAGCTGTTCCCGGATCCCTCCTGTCTCAGGCGCAGAGTGGCACACCGTGTGGTTTTAGTCGGTCTGATTCCGACACACCACCCTGACGTAAACCCCGGGGGGTAACGGCCCGAGGAGGTTTCCACACGTTAACAAAAAAAAATGACTCCGCTGTCTGAGTGAATGAGTAATTTAAAAACAAGTATCTTAGTTAAAAATTGTGCGTTGGCATGAGAAATCTCTATTGGGTAATAGATTATGATAAACTAATCAATTGCGTCTTGATTGAACTCTTCGTGAGTGAATAAAGTTTTACTACACCTTTGTTAATAGTTATAATTATGATTTGAAATTATGAAACAAACAAATCGTGTCTTGTATAGGTTTGGATAGAGTATATATTTGTAAGGCAACTACATTAAGCACGACTTTAAATTTTCTACAGTTCTATTTTAGATTGACTACAAAATATTTTTATGCATCGACATATCAAAATATGTAATTGAACCCTTTATTCTTTTTTTTTCTTTCTATATTAAGAGCCTGTCAAAGTGACTTTACTCTGCCTGATGGAAAGCATGAATAGAATCCAAGAGTCACCATACTCATTGCAAATGCAGACAATGCAGAATGGCGATCTACACTATGGCGGCCTAGTCAGATACCTTTCACGCTCCGCTTGTGGATGTAAAAGGCATGACAGTCATCGTGGCAGTGTAAGGTTCACACAGTTACCACGATAACTGTCATCCCTGCATCAATGGGCCTCCGCTCTCATGCACATCTGCGCCTTAGCCAAGATGCAAGAGATCCGCGTCGAATTAGCGGCTAATATTTCGTTTTGACCACGTGTCTTGACATTGAGAAACATTAATTCTATATATTTCTTAGTTTACTATTATCGTTAATGTTTGTTGAATGTCGTCTTCCCTAGTGGGGCTGGACGGTTAAATTGGAAAAGATAACACACAAACTAACAAAACAATTGCATGCACCTAACAAAGTGATTATAAGTCTAGGCTAACAAGACAACAGTATTAAAGCCTTGTATTAATCTTGTCTGCACGATCTCCATGACAATTTCCTATTGTTACTCTGTTAATTTCTTATTTTAATCACGCGTCAGATAAATGCTGGTGTGCGCAAGCGCACGTCCCTCGTTATGCACAAGGTCGAGTTATGTAAATACTGAGTGTATTTGAGAGCGAGGGAAATGTTAAGCAACGATGTTTAAAATATCAGTTTTATTTAGGTGGGGTAATTTTTCTGTTTTCTTTTTTAATAGCCAGATAACAAATAATATATAAAATCAAAACTGTTATTTTCTTTTTATTGAGAAAAAAGTAATGGGTAGTTTTATATTCATAACATAAAAACAAAATACAACATTTTTAACAATATTACACGCTGACTCAACAGAAAATGTGACGATAAAATTCAGGGTTCGATCGGGTCAGTGTTTCTAAGCCTTCCTGATTACAAAAATGCTTAATAACAGTCCGAAGCTTGAAAATGGGGTTTTAATCTGTCCTCGGTTGTGTTGGATAGCCGTTTTATCAGATATTGAGAGTAAAGGAACAGAGAGTGCACCTGTGTTCGCTTTTGCACTACATAACCTACGTAATTGGCTGGTCTCCGTTGAGGTTGGCCGTGGCCAAAACCACCTAAGAGTACATCATCATATACAGCATGCAATGCTAAAATTTATATTGTACGTAGAAAATACTCGGACACCAAATTATTTGAACATTATATGTTACTAATCGTAGACACATACGGTGTACGCATAAGTCTACAATTACGCGTCAAGTTTTACTGGCAATTACACAAACCGTTAAAAATTATAGCTATATAAATATAGTATGTATATACACATATATATATAATATAGCTATAAGACGATCTCTAGCTTACATCATTATAAATGATATATCACGAAACTCCAGTCATCCTTAACAAAAATCTGCCAGATTTGATGTACATGGTCCAGTAAATATACGACTTCAAATATAACCAATTATTAGATTTTCAGTTTACTTAACTCACATTAACGTAATCAGCCTTATTTATCTGTATGTTAGTTGCTATCTAGGTAATAGCTTGTCGCGTCGTGACTAAACCGAGTCACAGATCACTACCGTTACAATAAGATCGTGCGGCTAATTATGCCATGATTATAGTTGCCCATACAGATCTATATACATCTAGCTGTGTAAATATATACATGTAAATATACTCACGCTTGTACCCCTAAAAAGTTAGGCAGAATCGTATCAAACACCCACATTTGGTAAACTGTAATTTTTGCTAATTCAAACGTTTTAGTGAAACGAGCAGACTTCTTATCTAATGTAAAGTGATTACCACCGCCCGTGGACGTCCAAAACTCAGGAGTCACAATCGGCCATTTATTCTTACTAACAATACGAGTCCACTGTATTAAGAACCAAGCTTAGAAATGTTTATAATTATCATAACAATAAATATTTCGGATGTTTAATACACAACGCCATCTAGTTTCAAACTAAGCAGAACTTGTACTAAGACAGCTAGACTGACTGATAGAATACTTTTATAGTTCTTTTGTTGTAAATACATACATATTACACATAGAAAACGCCCAAACTCCGAAACAAATATTTGCAGATCATACAAACATTGGGTCCGACTCGGGAATTGAACCCGATACCTCAAGTACAGCAGTCACGTTCGCTACCGCTGCACCACCGAGGCAGTCAATGTACAATACCACATGTGGTTTAAATTTTAACACCTTATAAAAACTTGTACGTATGTTACAAAGAGTTCAATTACCTATAAACAAAACAGAAATAACCTTCATGTTAGAACTTGTCTTTAAAAAACTATGTTTCTTAATTACGGAATATGGTGAAACATGTGTGTGTGGAAATCATGGTGTAATACACATTAGCTTTAATATTTTCTAACCATAGTTGTAGCCAAGGCATACACACCTTTAAAGTTAACAAAATACGGCCCATGTTACTTTGTGTAACGTAACTTTTGAATCGCGCAATCATTATTGAAATCTGTTCAACAGTTTCCGAACCTATCGTTGCAAACACACATATTTTTTCTTCGTAATTTGATGATTCAGGATGATGGTAGACTTCTTCAAGAGTCAAAGACTGCTTAGCCAAATACATGTTACTAATCTAAATAACTATTCGCTCCAAATATTTTTTTTTATATATTTAACCTACCAAAGTGACTCTATTCTGCCTGATGGAAAGCATGAATAGAATCCAAGAGCGATGGTCGCCATACTCACCGCGAATGACGACAGTGTAATATGACGACCCACGTTATGGTGGCCTAGTGAGATGCTTTTTCACACTCCGCTTAAAGGACCCGGGATCGTAGTGGGAGGGAAACACGTGCGCTGATAATGAATTCCAGGCTTTAACCGATCTGCACAGGAAAGAAGAGCCGAACCGTTTAGTTCGGGAGCGTATGTCTACCATTCTGAAACGGTGACTTCCAAGGCCAGCACGAGTTGTTCTATAGAGGAACGGAGGAACGGAAATATGTTTATAAAATAATATCATAATTTTGGATTAGTACCTATTACATAATAGATTAAAGTTATATGTTTCCTGTAATAAATAAATGCTGTAAATGCACATATATGTATATGGATTCATGCAAAAATACTCCTAACCAACTCCATATAGATGTTATTATGTATATCTGGCAATAATCTCTACATTTTATTACGAAGTAATATTTTATTAGTAATGAATACTTTCCGATGTTATTTCGAAGAAGTCAATAAACAAAAATGGTTAATGAGGTTTATAAAATTATTAAGAAAGAACGATAAAATTTCGCTGTCCATTGCTGAACGAAGGTCTCTCCCAAACAGCGCCAACCGTCCCCGTCTAGGGCAATCCACATCCATCTACTGCCAGCCACCTGCTTCAAGTCGTCGGTCCATCGTGCCGCAGAAATCGATCGGTCATCGTGTCGGTCCATGATGAATTTACTTTTTGAAAAAGTGCCAAATAATACGATTACAGTTAACTTGCCTCTAATGCATATAAACTGATTTGTTCAACGATATGAATAAGTATTAATTCGCGAAACAAAGGTAAAAAATCAGATAACATGCACACAGAAGCCTCACAACCCTCCATTTTGACCGACTTCAAAATGGAAAGTTATGAGACAGAAAAAATAATGTTCTTTTTCAGTAACATGTGTTATTTCTATTATAAACTATATCATATGAGAGGTATGTTCAAAACCCGTATCTTCAAAAGTACATCACTTAACACAATGATATTGTAAGCAAGTTGTTGCCCCTTAATGAGCGTCTCCACTTCAAACGACTCCTCGGTAAACAAACAGAAGTGTTTTAACACCACGATGGCGGTGCTCGTTGCCCGGAGGTGCCATCACACCCGGTGTTTATATTCAGGCTAAATTTAGATAAGTGTGACTAACTTTGATATGACATTTGGTTGTTCTTTTGTTTGAGGAAATTTGAAGGACTTAATTTTTTCCTTTTTTTTTTAAAAGATAACTCTTCCACTAGAAATATACTCGTTTCTTTCATCTCGGTGAACTTAGCTTACAATTAGTGGCTTGCAAAATTTGATAGCTAAAATCACTACACCATTAGACCAACCTAAAGCGCCAGCATTCGTGTTGTCGTGTTTCGTTGGTGAGTGTGGGACCGAAGGCCCATTGATGCAGGGGTGACAGTTACCGTGGTAACTGTGTAAGCCTTACGCTACCACGATGACTGTCATGCCTTTTACGTCCCCGAGCGGGGTGTGAAAAAGCATCTCACAAGGCCGCCATAGTGTGGGTCACTATACTGCATTGTCTGCATTTGCAATGAGTGATCACAACTCTTGGATTCTATTCATGCTTTCCATCAGGCAGAGTAGAGTCACTTTGGCAGGCTCTTAGTATAGAAAAAAAAATTCTTGTAATCATCACACTTGACACTTTATAATATGAATACAAAGACAAACCAACGGTATTAGAATATGGTATTTTATATGGAAAAGATAGAAACATATTTATTTAGTTTTTTATGTAATGAGCTAGTGAAGTCGCTTAAATTTGTGTGAAAATTTTCAAAAATATTATAAATTAACATATCATTTATTCACTTTCGTTTACATATTTTATAGTGTTGAAAACAATGGATCATAAATGGCAGGTTGATAAACAATAGATGGCAGTGGTGTATTAATAACTCGATCCACTTTCCGTTATAACATTACAAACACGCATGAGAACAGTACAAACAATTGTTTTAACTTTCTACGAAAAATAAACAGTAATATTTTATTGTTCTAAATTCCTGTTTCTTAAACAATACTTACGTCTCTTTCTTGACTACATATTACTTGTGTTTAAGGCAGGAAAAACTCGAATGGAATTGTTATTTGTTGGCCTTAAGTGTCAATTACAGGAGCTGACTCGAAGTGCTTTGAAACAAAAATGAACTCATAAATATTTGTGTTTTGTTGGCTTTTGCTGACAACATTAATAATTTACACATCTCACACAAAATCACTTGATCGTAAACTGGTCAGAGCCTGTGCTGTGGCAAATACACTGCCGATGAAAACAATTATGGGATGTACGAATGGCGTGGCGGTTTAAGAGGTCGCCACGCTGCTCTGTATCGTGTTGTGGGTTCAAACCCCACACGGGACTACACTTTGTGTGATCCACAAATTGTTGTTCTGAGTCTGGGTGTTCTTTGTGTTCGTTTTTTATATGTTTGTAAAGTCCCACCGAGACAGGACATATTTCTAAACCGGATGACGTTTGTTGAAAAAAAAAACAATTTTTAAATCCTAACTTGAACCTATAGCGAATATAAGTTTGTTTCTTGGTTTATTACGCGTTAATTAACGAACCGATTTCAAAAAATCTTTTACCAATAGAAAGCTATATTATTAGCAAATAACATAGGCTACTTTTTACAGCGATAAGGGATATCCTAGCGGGCGGAGCCGCGGTTGAAAACTACCTATCTTACGTATTCAAACAGTGATCAACTCGAGTTTACTTATAGAGATGGATACCATTTCAAATTGTTTTGTGTTTTGTATTTCAAATTGTCTTACCTACGTCTGTGAATGTAGTGTTATGTTAATTTTGTCCTAGATAAATATAGCTTAGCGATTGGTCAGTTTTAGCTATGAATGAAATTGTTGCTTACTTTTGTCTGAATTGTGGGATTCATCTTATTATTTGTCGTTAACTTTATTTTGTCTTGTGTTTATTTACTATTTCGTCTGCTTTCTCTTTCGAAATTAGTTTTTAAATGTATTGTTTACATGGCAAATGTAATGCCGAGATGTAATATGTAATGTCTACTATAGTTGTAAACAAGCACTCGACCGGCTTTCGCAAGCACTTGAGAGGATTATAAAACGCATTTTTTATATAGAGCTAATGTATTATAGTTTCAATGGCAGCAAACTGATTATTGGGAATACGTTTGAAGAGGGTAGAGGACAGAAGAATTCTGCTCGAATGAGATACGTCTTGTTTGTTTGTGGATAAATAAAATTGCAATACCTTTATCCACTTTTACAAACACTTATTGATAAAAAGGTGAGTAAATAATACAGTATTATACTGTTGAAGGTCTCAGTAGAAATATTTGCACGCAAAACTGCTTAGTGAGGACACGGCGAAGACATTGAAATTGTTATTTTTTTTGCAGAATTTCCTTTTAATTGAAGCAAAAAAAGTGTTTTTTGTTAGGAAACCTTGTCTTGCTCGTATCGAGGATAATATAAATATGTTTTTTTATCCACTTACCTTAATAAGTTGGTAGAATCTAAGGATATCGGTTTTCTTTTTTCATCGCGTGAGTAAGGATACTGGAGTCGCAAAGTTTCCACTCACTCCTTGTTCTGGGGCACACAAGAAGTTGTAATGTACTTGTATTTTTATCTTTTTTTATACACTACTGTAATAACATTAGGAGGAGCAGAGTCTCCTTATACAAGTTTCTCGTTGCTTAACAGAAGACCCTAGCCATTAGATTGTAAACTCTTACTATCTTTTGAGCAGCAGGTGTCCAAACGAAATGGTTACTTTCCATCAGATAATCTGCTGGTTCGTTTTCTATTATGTAAGAAAATTGTGTGGTTTGCTACGTCAACACAGTTTCTGCCACTTCACGCATCAGGTAGTGTATATCATCAGTGTAAGTAATGGTATTCGCCAGCACCATTAGATTTTATATATGAAGAGCCTGCCAAAGTGAGTCACTTTGGCAGGCTCTTCATATATAAAATCTACTCTGCCTGATGGCAAGCAAAAATGGAATCCAAAGAGTTGTGGTCACCAAACTCATGGCAAAGGCAGACAATGCAGTGTGGTGACCGACACTATGGCGGCCTAGTGAGATGCTGTTTCATGCCACGCTTGGGGAAGTAAAAGGCATGGCAGTCATCGTGGCAGATACAAAATTATCGTTAATAACTTTTTCTCAAGATAGTCTAAACTACATCATCGATGGCGCAGCGGTAGCGAATGCGGCTGCCGAGCTTGAGGACTCGAGTTAGATTCTTGGGTAGAACCAAATGGTTACATGGTCTATAAAGTTTTGTTTCGGATTTTGGTTTTGTTTTCTATGTATAATATGTATGTAATTACGAAATAAAAGTACATATATGTGTATATCAGTTGTCTAGTAGTACAAGCTTTGCTTAATTTGGGACTAGATGGCGTTGTGTGTCCGACGTTTGAAATATTATTACAATATGAAATATTAATACCAATTATGTGTCTGTATGGCATTATCAATGTAAACAAGTTGTTGAACTGTCAGCTCTATATGAATTTTTATTAATATATTATAAAAACTTAAAAATTAGTTACACAAGTTACTTAAAAATACACAGTTACTTAAAAATTAGTTACAAGTTTAGATTAACACGAACAATAACCTTTGATTATTATAATCGTTATTAATGCTTTCATAAAAAACGTATACCAGTAAATTATACATTATTTATGAGCAAAAGGAAAAGATTAACGGTATATAATAAAAAACATAAACCGCTAAGAGTAAAACGAAAAAAAAACCGCAGTAAAAAACTTGGACATCACACTGAATGGATTTTCCTCAATAAAACAAAGAACCAATCAATAATGAAATACCAAAAGTAATTACCATCAAGCTACGAATAGAAACTGTAAGTAAAGCGCAGTCCTTTTGAGGCTGGCCTCCCTTCGTTTCGCCCATTGTTTCAATCCCTCCGGCCCGACCGAAACCTTCTCACAATGACACTTAGAACCCCAACAAAAGGGGAAAATTGTTGCGTTTTCGCTGAAATT
Organism: Hypercompe scribonia; assembly: GCA_949316085.1. NCBI lineage: Eukaryota > Metazoa > Arthropoda > Insecta > Lepidoptera > Erebidae > Hypercompe > Hypercompe scribonia. The sequence goes on from OX438979.1 coordinate 2,898,922, forward strand.
TCCACGTTTCTAAATGTCTAGGGAAAACTGAGAAAATGTGAAATGATGACGGTATCCGTGTATTTTTAGAAGTATTTTTGTGTTGGTTGTAGAACTTTGCTACCTCACTAAACGCAAAATGTCATCAATATCTTTTAACAGTCACAACTGGACAAAAACCTCGTCTTCGAAAGGAGGTTTTGGCCTACTATACCACGCTGGCTAGACGGGTTGATGTAGAGTTCCTTCTTTTTGCAGTGATGTTTGCAACGCAGAATGGAATGCTATTAATTATATGGCAAATCACATATACAGCTGTCTAATACGAAACTGGGAAGAGCCTGCACTGTAGTGACTAGATTGCTGATACACACACTTCGTATAATTATGAACTATAATTATACTTCCTTTCACCTACTGTCCGTGTGGTGACCGTGGGTGTCGTAAAAGGCGACTAAGGGACGAAGTATACAAGGCAACATCATTACAAAAAGAAGGAAAACTTGAAACAAACCCTATACCAACCCGTCTGGCCAGCATGGAATAGTAGGCCAAAACCTCCTTGCAGCAGTGGACTGTAAAAGACTGTTGACGAATTATACTTTAACAGTGATTTCCTACTGAAAACTCATTAAAATAAGAGTGCTGTTTAATTAGAGGGAATGATTTTTAACTAAATCATAATAAAAATACAAATTACATTAATAATAAATACTTATAGTCTACGCTGTAGTCCTCACTAACTCACAGAACTATCTAAAATCAACGATCTTTGAACATCCCACGGTAGTATATAAGTCATGTACCACGAATTCGTGACTAAATAACTTACAAGAGAATGTAATAAAAGTAAGAAACTCGTCATTATACCTGTCGTAATATCTGTTCCTTAACTCATATCAAAAGATGGTTTAGAGAACATAAAACACGAGTTACAACCAATAAAACTCGAATCAAGGGGGAGACGAATCGAACTCATAACTAGTATATTATATTCGGCAGTCGGCCGGTAGACGGAACAATATCCAAAAAAATGGCTGACGATTGTTTGAAGATGTATCCATTTGAAATTTCGTAGCTGAATCTGCAACATTTAAATAAGCATTTCACTCTCAAAGTTTGAGCGTATGTTATTCAAATTGGCTTTAACTTCGCCGTGTGTGTTCGTCGTTCGCCCTTAAAATTCATCGGGATTTGTCTTATATGTCTTTAATTACGAAGACACATTGGATTTTAAATAGTAACAATATGACGTTGTATAACTACTGAATAATAAACTGTAGATTTACCAGAGCCGTTTTTTTTCTTAATTTATTTAATACACATTTTACATGCTTAAAACTGTCAATTTGAAAAACAATTTATTTGCTTTAAACTATAAATGTAAATGCAGATTACAAAGCAATAAAGCTACTTACAACAATTACAGAGAATCTTAATTATCCCACAAAACACATTTTCTTTATCTGATAATTAATTTCTGACAATATATTCAAAGCCACAGCAGTCTGAATAATTCCAGAAACCATTTACACATGACGCATGAACAATGAATACACCATATCATTATTGATCCTAGTCTCTTCATATCCTAGAAAAAAATATTCAGAGTTATTTCTATCGAGTTCATTCATCACGCATGTACGTGGTTTGAATCCGGTATGTTATTTAAATCTCGGAGGATCGGTTCTTGTATGTTTCGGGTATATCATCTTGCATTCGATTTTTATTATGTCTGATTCATATTGAAATTTTAGTTTACCGATATAAAGAAGTATGGTTATTGCAAGTTAAAAAATATAAGCTTTTTTCTCTATTTTGCCACACTTTATAGATGGTATTCGGTAATCTTGAACGGAATGTCACTCGGGGAGTGGGTAACTCGGTCGATATGATGATGTCACGCGCGCGGGTAGTTTTAGCATTTAGACGCTCAGTATAGCGCCGACTCCATTTTACAGGAATCAGTAGCTAATTTGTTTTTTTCCCGTGTCGTTGAGTGGCCAGCGTCGGAATAACGGCAAAATTCTTCGTGTGTCGTGATAGTCACTACGTCAGAATTTGTGACTGTATGTGAAGTGGTCACAGGCGCTAGGACGTTTTCGGCAAGTTTTGGGCTGCTCGAGTGTAGTTGGGGACCCGGCAATTCAACTCGGTTCAATCGTCATGCGCTTACCATTCCAAACACTTACATATGTACATTCAAAAAGCACCAACACTGCTGTGACTCTACCACAAATTTTGGTAGCCAGCGTAATTTTAATACAGGAAGTTTACCTCTGTAGAGATTATTACATGTAATGAAAATAATTATGAAATTTTTTTACAATTGGTGACGATAATTTAAAATTAACACACAAAAATAGGAGTTGAATTGAAATCTCTTGTTTTTTGTTGTCGGTTGAAATCACCAAATTCTAATTTAATCACTTATTATATTTTATATCTACATCTTGATGATAATGTACTCCTAGCCAATTCTGAACATGGCGGCCATTCTCAACGGAGACCTGCCATAGTTGGCTGCGTCATTGCAGCAGATATTATAATACACAATTGTGTCACACTCTCTGTTCCCTCACTTTCACAATCCAATGGGACGGCTATCCGGCATGATCAGAGAGGAATCTGGCGTAGGATCGTTGGCTTTACGTGCTCTCTGTGCATGAGGGTTAAGACCCCACCTCCTTGTTGGCTAGGCTATTATTAAGTATTATTGTAACCAAAAATGTCAATAATACTTATTGACCTGATTAGCGAATCGAATCCGAGACCTCTTGATCGGATTTCGCATACGCTAATCACTAAACCAACGAGACAAACATCGTATACTTATATTTTAATATTCCTTTTTTTTTATATTTAACCTACCAAAGTGACTCTATTCTGCCTGATGGAAAGCATGAATAGAATCCAAGAGCGGTGGTCGCTATACTTACTGCGAATGACGACAGTGCAATATGACGACCCACGCTATGGCGGCCTAGTGAGATGTTGAAAAGACACTTGTGTTCATCATACAATTATTTGTTTGTTTGGTCTTAATGACTTTTGCAAATATATCCCTAAATCATAAATCACATCACAACAGATAAAATAATAGATAATATATATATAGTAACAGACTTAATAAATCAATTGATTATGTACAATTACATTGAAATTGCCGTTCAATTTACGGGCGCCATATTTTCTATAGCCACAGTAAAAGAACTGATTACGTCAGAACGGTCCAGGGTTCGAAAATGTCCCGGGTGACGATCAAATATGAACTGTCCTTGTTTTTACGACTTCCAATGAAGGTGTGCCCAAATTGAAAAATGTTGGTTGTTACAACAGAAAAGTGTTTTTTTGCAAACATGTAGCATCATTCAGTGTACATGCTGTGGTATAGCATTGGAAAACCTGTGCAGTGTAAGAACTGACGTCTGACTGACAGAATATGTCTCTTAAGACAGTAAATACCTCCTTTTTTGTTTGTTCATACCAAAGTGACTACTCTGTCTGATGGAATGCAGTATGGTGACCTACACTATGGCGGCCTAGTGAGATACTTTTTCAAGACCCATTTGGGGACGTAAAAAGCATGACAGCCATCGTGGTAGTGTAAGGCTCACACAGTTACCACGCCAACTGTCATGTCTGTTACATCTTTAAGCGGGGTGTAAAATAGAATTTCCCCAGGCTGCCATAGTGTGGGTCACCATACTGCATTGTCTGCATTCGCAATGAGTATGGCGACCACTACTCTTGGATTCTATTAAGCTTTCCATCAGACAGAGTTATCACAATGGCAGACTTTTAAATGTATATATATATATATATATGTATTATATTGATGCATCCAAAAATGGAATCAGAAACTGAATCCTCAAAATAGACTTCCTATAACGTTTTGCATTGTAATGTTGTTTGTTCAATACAATTCTACTGTACAGGTTGATATATTTATACAGCATATGCGCAAAAGGTGCGGTCAAAAATTAAAAATATCTATCGAAAGTAATATTATAATATATAAGATACGATGATAATAATATAATAATAACTCCCACAAATTAGGCAGAGCATGTCCAAACTGCTGATAATAATGCTTATATACACATTACAGATAAATTACACCGAGGTACACAACAAATCATCATGCTTATCAAACAATTACTTGTCCTGCATGGGAATCGAACCCACGACCGCTGCCTTAGCAGTTAGGGTCATTTACAACTAGGTCACCAGAGCCGTCAATCGACGATAAATAAGTGTTTATAAGTATGGAAGCTTGTGATTACCTATTAGAACCTCGTTGAAACGTCAAATAAATCACACGCATGTATGATTTAATACTTGACTGCCTCGGAGGCGTAGGGATAGCGAATGCGACTGCTGTGTTTGAGATCACGACTTCGATGCTCGGGACCGACCAAATGTTTGTAGGATCTGCAAATGTTTATTTCGGAGTTTAGGTGTTTTCTATGTATAATATGTAGGTAAAAAGCATGTAGGTATTATATCAGTCAGTGTAGTTATCATAGTACAAGCTCTGCTTAGTTTGAAGCTGGATGACGTTGTGTAGGAATTGTCCGAAATATTTATTTTAAACATATAAAACACACACACACAAATCAAAATTTAATGTTATAAATATATTGTTTGAATATATCTATAAAAGTTTTAGTGATGTCAAGAAAACACAAGAAAAATTAATCAGAATATTATTACGAGGCTTTATTACCACACCTGTATTGAAACAGGAAATGAAAACAAATCCATATTAAACAATTACATTTAGCGCTAACTCGGCTACGAATATATGACTTCGCGTAAAATTATAGCGCTGTATTTCTATAAAATACCACTTCCTACTGCTTGAACATCATCATCATTATCTTCACCACCATCATCAGCATTTCCATGTCTTCCTCAACGACTTCCAAGACGCTGCACTTTTCGATTCTTGATTTCCGCTCCAGACCCTTACAGTCCAATCCATTCTTTTTGGAAACTGTGTTGTATACTCGTAATTAATGAAAACATAATTCATACATATTGAGTACATTTCGAAATCCTTTGTAAAAACAGTAATTCTGCTGCACTTTTACTAACAAACCGCTGAATCGGTTTTAATTGACTTTGGTAAATATATATTCTGATTCATGAGAAAGGAAATGACCCACTTTTAATTCGCGGACGGAGCCATAAACACCTTTTTAACTTTAACATTTTTTTATTTTAGATAATACGTAGACCAGAAATAAATTATACCTAGTATTGTTAATCATAAAAATCGCACGCATATATTATTTTCATCAAGAGCCTTTTACAGTCCACTACTGGACATAGGCCTCTCCTTAGATTCCAACCCTTCTAGTCAATGTGGTATAGTAGGCCAAAACCTCCTTGCTAAGGAGAGGCCTATATTATTTTAGGACATTTAAATACATATTTTTAGTTTAACTTATATACCGTTGGGCTTGATTCCTTTGAGGGGACAAAGCTACATCAAAACTGATCTGGCAGTATTTTTCGCGATAGTAACACCATTAGGGTCAGTTTGGAGACGCCATTTTCTATTTTACAGCCCCTTGAAGTGCTAGGGGATGCTTTTTATAGCTTTAGATGGCTTCGTCAAAACACAGTACAAAAACATTGAAGTGTGAGGAATCGTAGCGAGGGTATGTTGCAGTTTGATAACCTTCAGGCTATTTAGGGGTTTGGGGGTGGTTTATTGTTTGGGGTGAATTTTTAAATGATAAAGGAACATTTTTACGAATAAATATAAATGTGTTATTGATTTTATAACACTTTTGTATTTCGACATGTTTGGTCAAATAAATCTTCGTATAGGATGAGCAGAAATCCATGAGATTTTCGCTATTGTAATGTTATGAAGATTATCTTTAGAAAACAAAAGACAAAGACATGAGTATGTGATAGGAGCAGCTAGTAGTTAAATAAGCAATAATATGTATGTATTTAGAAATACATAAGTAAGTACATATAAAAATATATGCGCGCTATTATCACTATTACGTGAATAGGCGTGTATTGTCTGCACGATTGGCCTAGTGGTTTAAGCGGTCGCCACGCCGCTTTCTACTGTACTGAGTGTTGTGGGTTCAAACGTAGGACAACACTTTGTGTGATCCACAAATTTTTGTTCTGAGTCTAGTTGTTCTTTGTGTCTGTTTCATTTATGTTTGTAAAGTCCCCCGCTACACAGGATTTATTCCTGGTGCGGGCGTTTGTCTTTTTTAAAACAAAAATAAAAAATAAAACATCGACAAAATCCAGTACGCTTTTGTCTCCTGTTTTCTTTATTTCTAGTGCGGGCGTTGTCTTTTTAAAACAAAAATAAAAAATAAAATATCGACAAAATCCAATACGCTTCTGTCTCCCCCATCTAAGTAAGAGACGTGAATTTATGTATGTAAGTTACAAACATAATACTGTATCCTGTAGTATTATGCAACAGTTAATATCAGTTACAGTTATTCAGGATACGCGGTCTCATACAAGCTCAACTTTGATTAAATACCCAGGCATTGCATCTACAGTCTAGTTACGCATGCATAAGAGATCGCCGTGATCTGATTACTAGCACTCAATTACTGCATCTCATCTCACTTAATGTGTATAATATCAACTCCTCAATGATTAACGTACACTCAAAGCCTTGTTACTTGTAAGATTATTGAGCGCAATTGGCTGCTTGGAAATTAACGGTGGGAAAAATGTTATAGTCATGATTGACTGCGCGGATGGTTCAGTGGTTTAAACGATCGAGACGTCATCTTCTACTGAGCTGAGTGTTGTGGGTTCAAATCTAATATAGGACAACACTTTGTGATCTACAAATTGTTGTTTTGAGTCTGGGTGTTCTTTGTCTGTTTCATGTATGTATGGAAGGTCTCCGCGTCACAGTATTTATTACTACGGAGGGTGTTGTCTTACTTATAGTAAGTAAGACAACACCCTTCGTAGTAATTATTGTGTGAATTATAGGATAGAAAGATTCAGTATTATTGATTGATATTCAACCATAACTCATTGATTTAAATGTTTTGATTTACTTAGTTGACTAGTTTAACTTGAGCTAACATTTAATATATCTTTTGACTTGAAGGCTTTCTTCTTAAGTATTGTATTCTTTACTTTATCATTCATTTTACTTTATTAAGTATATGACTCGAACGAAAAATATGGAATGTACCAAAACTTTATTATCACTGGTAGATATTGTAAAATAGATAAAAAATGCATATAATATAGATAAATACCCAAAAAATAAATAAATAAAAACGTAAACCACCACATTATTAACCATCTAAGACACTAAATTCTGTAATACCTTGACAAAAATGTTTGCCAAATCCTTCCCATACTAACAGAGGCCCAAAAAGTCAGTAGCAAGAAAGTAAAATCAATTTCCCCTTTTCCGTGATCAGACCAATCATCTGGAAGTAGTTTATGGGAGGCATTCAGGACATTCACCTCATTCGGTAATGACGATTGGAGATCAACGTAACCACTTCCTTGGTAGATTATAATATGTGTTGATGTCTATATATTAGTTTTGTCGAAGCTGTTAAGATTTTGTGTGAAATCTTCTGTATTGACAACTAATAACTTACCTGTTCATTGCTCTGATCTTGCAATTGCAACGTTTGAACTTAGGACCCATAACATTTTATCTGATTTTTCTTTATTTTCCTTGGTTTTACATTTTGGAACTTTTTGAATTTAGTTTCATATTTTTTTGTCTCCATTTTTTAATTCTAGCAATGACCATTGTATTCATGGATCACTGTGTATCTAAAGTAATATTTCAGATTATTCGAATCGCCGAGAAAATTTCACTTTGGGATTCCACTTTATTAATGTCCACTAACGGTATTTTTTAGCACTAGATCGATGTATGCGACTGTTTGTAAACACAGCCACTGGCTACAATTAGGTAATCCATGTGTTTGTCTTAGAACTTTCAAATATTGAGTGAGGTAACTACTTGGTAATCGATAAAATTTCTTGAAATATAGGTACTCATTTTGCGCTGTTTTTCCTAATTCAGTAAAAAACTAAATTAATAGAAGATTGTCAATGTCAATTTTGACACTGGATAAGGGTTTTTCTCTAGGGATGCTTTTGCATCTTGGCTGTAAAGAAATGATGTCCATCTGTTCAATAATCACTTAGTTACCTCGTACTACGCCCTTGGGAGAACCGTTTGAGAGTTTCTTTGGGTTTGTGAAATAAAAAAAGTATTTCTATTCGAAAACCGCTTGATTTTAGGTAAAAAAATAAATATGTTTGTTTGCGTGGCTTATCACACCTTATTCATAAGAAGGTAATATTGTTAGGAGTTTCTAAATAATTGAAATTGTCTTGAAAAAACTGCGCCAATGGTATATTCTACGTGGGCTTAATAAATTAATACATACCGGCTTGTCATTTTTTTCTATATTAACAGCCTGCCAAAGTGACTCTACTCTGCCTGATGGAAAGCATGAATAGAATCCAAGAGTTGTGGTTACCAGACTCATTGCAAATGTAGACAATGCAGTATGGTGATCCACACTATGGCGGCCTAGAGAGATGCTTTTTCACACCCCGCTTGGGAACGTAAAAGGCATGGCAGTGTAAGGTTTACACAGTTACCACGATAACTGTCACCCCTGCATCAATGGGCCTCCGGTCTCACACTCACCAACGAAACACGAAAACACGGATGCTGGTGCTTTAAGTTGGTCTTCTGTGGGTGTGTCATTGCTTCTTAAGTGACACACCTGACACACCTTAAAAACGTCCATGTGATCTAACCAGATAGAATTTGCACAATGAGAACCAGGTTACTGTTTAATATGCTATCAGTTTAGTATATTGAAAATTACAAAAATATTATAGATAAATTACACAAATACGTTAAAGAAATAATTAAAAAAATTTGAGTTCTTTATAAAAGTAATTGGTTTTTTTTTACCTTTGTAGTGGAATAGGCGTTTGTCCTCTATCTCACCTGATGGAAAGTGTAGATGAAGACGAAGGTGGTACCCGCCCATCCAAAAGAAACCTGTTCACTCTAGTCAATATTGTACAAACAAAGCCATCCTTGTCAGACATTGAAATATTTGGTTACCAATTCATAATATTAATATTATTTATATAAATAGTTATTCTGTCCGATGTTATTGGGGTAACGTAACGTAACAATAACTTGTGAAAACAATAGGTGTTATTGGTCTGAAGTCTGACCTTGATTTTGACGACTTTTTGTTATGGCGTATGGTTCGTTCATGGAATGTATGAAATGGTTCGAAATAACAGTCTTATTATGTTCAATTTGTACAGTGAATTTTTGTTTAAAATAACAGAGAAAAATTAATTAGATTTTCAATTTGAATCTACTGTTTAAATTGTTCATAGAATATGAATATTTTGAGGTTTATATGTTTGTAAGGTTTTATTTAACATGTTCCGTATTTCCTTCCGTTATCCGGTTCGAAATTTAAGTTCAATTATGATTATTTTTATTTTAAGATCCTGTAAAAGTGACTTCTCTGTCTGAGGCAAAACATGAGTAGAAATCCTTGAGTTATGGTCACCATACTCCTAGCGAATGCAGACAATGCAGTATGATAACCCACAGTACAGCGGGCTAGTGAGATACTTTTTCACGACACGTTTGGGGACGTAAAAGGCGTGGCAGTCATCGTGGTACTGTAAGGCTCCCACACTAACCACGATAACTGTCACCCCTGCATTAATCGGTCTCCGGTGTCGTACTTACCAACGAAACGCGAAAGAACAGATGCTTTCGCTTCAGGTTGATCTTCTGTGAGAGGGTAGTACTGCACCGGTCAAGCCGGCCGCTTTGTACTGAAGGCAGTGTGGCTATCTGAATTTTAATGCACTGAAATTTTAAAACTTTGCTTAAATGTAGTTGGATTTAAGATGTTGTGTTTAGGAGTATATGATATTTTTTTTTAGTGTTTAGTCTTGTTTTTGAAAAACTTACTTCAGTGAATATTTTGTTTTCTATAAGAGTAACGAACGACGTTATACTAAGAACCCTCAGACTCACACCCCTCTACTATACCATTTTTACAAGACTATCTTAAAATACACAACAATGTTAAGACATGTTTTAGCATTCGTCTGTATCTGAAGTATTTATTAGTTCTAAATGCAGTCGTGCACACTAGCGGAATCCTTAAGCGGTTGTTGCGTTTTCTTTGTGCCCAAAAATAACCTAGTGTAGTCGAGCCCTCGCACTACAAGTGGGTTTTAAATAGCTGTTAAGCGTGTCTAGTTAGGTCTGCTTAGAAACTTTTATACACGTTTATTTTAGAAAAAATGGAGCACATTTCAGAGGTTTTTTTAATATACAATTAATTTGATATTAAAATATGTGGAATTTCATATGTGGAAGTGTCATACAGCCTCCGGAACTTGCGTAAACCTGGAAGTATTTCCTAGTATGTTCTGTGGAAAAAGATCGGGGTTGTAACGTTGTCTCTGATTGAGTAAATTTTATTATTGAATCATTTATAGATTATTATTAAGCATTGACTGCACGATTGGCCTAGTAGAAGTTGTCGCCACGCCGCTCTCCACAACGCTGAATGTTGTGGGTTCAAATCCTACATGGGACAACACTTTGTGTGATCCACAAATTGTTGTTCTGAGTCTGGGTGTTCTTTGTGTCCGTTTCTTGTATGTTTGTAAAGTCCCCCGCTATACAGGATTTATTCCTAATGCGGGTGTTGTCTTTTTAAAAAAATAATCTGTAAAGCCGTGTAAACCCTTGTCGCGACGGAATAAGAATACGAAGTGTAACTAACCCTCATCTCATAAGTGTCGTAAGAGGCGACTAAGGAATAAACTACGCAAGACGACATCACTGCAAGGAACTTGAAACATACTTTGTAATAGCCAGCATGGCCTAGTAGACCAAAACCTCCTTTTTAGAGAGAGATCTATGTCCACCAGTGGACTATTAAGGGTTGTAAGAAATCTGCTAAGAAAATTTAGTGTGTAAGGTCAGTGAGATTAGCGGCAGTCCAACCATACCACCTATATAGTCTTGGAGGTAGAACACTCAAGTTGTGGCAACACACTTGTCTCTTAAGGCATTGATTGGATAGTCACTTATCATCAGTTGACTCATCGACCTATTGCCTCTGTAAACCTCAACAAGCTAAAGTTTAAAAACTTAAAACCAGACTATCTAATTTTTTCATAATAATGCTCATATAGTCTGTGTCACAAGGCCCATTATTACGGATCGTTTGACACATCACTCGTTAATATCGGTTCAGCAGTTTAGGTGCTACTGTAGAACATACATACATAGACTGCTAAAACTATTACCTGTCGTTTTGTCTTCATTGTAGTCGGATAAAAAGAAACCAACAGTCAGTCATTTGTATATGTGCAAAAAAATAAGTCTTCAACAGCCTTTTTTACAGTTCACTGCCAGACATGGGCCTCTCCTTAGCAAGGAGGTTTTGGCCTACTATACCACGCTGGCCAGACAGGTTGGAATAAGGTATGTTTCAAGTTTTCCTTCTCTTCGTAATGATGTTGTCTTACATACTTTTATGGAGGGACGAAGTGTTCACCACGCCAGGCATTATCATGATAAAAAACAAGTATTTTATGTCAATTTTGCGTAGTAATTATACAGGTACAGTGTAATATAAATGTGTGTTAAGGCTGTGGCTATTATCACTTAAAATACCAACAAAATTCAGCTCAGACGGGCAAATGCATTTATCTTGTACGGAATTAAAGCTAAATTGTAATTCGAAACTGTCCCGAACTTGGCAGACGGGGGAGGTTCACCCCTGAAGTTTTCAGTTAAATTGACGATTTACTATTCTTGGGATTGTATAAGGATGTCTATTCAAGTTTTGCTCTGTGGTTTCTCAGAATAGACACCCGTGAACTCCTTAGGGTACAATGCGTTCAAGCATTTTATGATACTTTTGGACTCTAATCTTTTATATATGATAGTCAATTACACATTTTTTTATTTATAGCCTTTTATATGTAGTTTTGTGTTTAGTGTAATTAATACAAAGATTTACCTGTGTGTATCAAATTATTCATTTACGATCTACAAAAATACTAGAACGACCGATCAATTTAATAACAACCGATAGTTTTAAAAATCTGTTGACTAAGAGTTTCAGCTAGCTATCTTCCATATAACACTAAGTAACAGATACAATTTGTTGATAAATATGTGTGTATCTGACATATATGTCTCTATACAAGACTTGTGAAACTAAAATCTAAAGCTATTTTACAGAAAGGCGGACATTAGTCTATTAGGGATTTTATCTATAAGTTGTTTTTATTTTAAGAGCCTGCGAAAGTGACTCTACTTTGCCTGATGGAAAGCCTGAATAGAGTTCAAGAGTTGTGGTCACCATACTCATTGCAAATGCAGACAAAGCAGTATGGTGAATCACACTATGGCAGCCTAGTCAGATGCTTTTTCACGCCCTGCTTGGGGACATAATAGTCGGGACGGGATAGTCATCGTGGCAGTGTAAGGCTCACACACTTACCATTACTATTATGCAGGCAGGAGGCATCAATGGGTTTCCGGTCGCGCACTCACCGACGAAGACGACGACACTGATGCTGTCGCTTTAGGTTGGACTTCTGTAAGAGAGTAGTAAAGCTCAGGTCGAGCCGGCCCGTTCATGCTGCATTATCTGCCTACTGGTGAAACTGGCTCTTAGTTGGCAAAGAAAAAGAATTAAAACAATATGAACATCAGACAGATACATACATATATCGTCATATATGAGGTTCGAACGGGGTTCTTTTTGAGGTAGTAGAGTCCTGTCGCAGTCAGGAGACACATGACAACGCAGATCGCTTTATAAATATTATTAAAATTTCTTACTCGAACAGCTCCGATACTAAAAATTCATAAATTGAATGATTTCAAAGCATCATTTTAATTACATGTTACGTCATAAAGTTATCGTTACAGGAAACTAATATAAGAATAACTTCGTATCATATCTAAAGATGTTATCAGTTATAATATTAGATTTCTGCGTGATCCATTTTGACTAGTGCAACATTGCCTTGGTAGTACTTAGTAAGTTAGAGTCGATGGTCTGATGATGAACTCAGAAAGTCGATAATATATAAATTGTCAGCTTTACTTCTCTTAGCGTGTCAGAGACAGATAGTGAGAATAGATTATTACGATGCGCGCGCACCATCACTAAAACCGACGCTATGAAATTATATTAGCAAATCAACGTACAAATAATTCTTTTATGATATTTAAATACAATTAATATACCTAGATAATGAGTTACAATAAAACTTTGTATGTATTAAATCGCGCCGCAAGGCACCCTACACTACGTTTGCCCAATCGTGGTATCCACTCTAATACACTTCGGCTCCAGCGACCATCAGTTCGTCTGGAGACATGGCCGGCCCACTTCCACTTCAACGTGCGATGTCAGTTACTCTAGTTCTCTGTTCTGATGGACAGACGACTTGAAGAAGGTGGCTAACAGCGGATGGATGCGAATTGCCCAAGACCGGGATCGTTGGCGTTCCTTGGGGGAGACCTTCGTTCAGCAGTGGACGGCGATAGGTTGATTGATTGATTGACGTATTAAATACTTTTTTCTATTATTAGCATCGTTTTCTCTACAAACATAGAATAACGCGAAGGATTTTTACATATTTTTTGTCTTGTCAAAGAAGTATAGCTTCTTATGTGCATATATAAGTACACACACGCGTTTTTTTTCTATAAATTTTAGCTGTTAAATAATTTTTAAAATCAATTTATTAAATTATTATTACATTCCTCTGATGAATTACGAGTATATAGTGAAATTTGAAAGCCAGCGTTAGATTTTCGTCTGACACAGAGCTGAATTGGGTCCACTTCTGGTGCCGACGGTATTTCAAACTGTAAAATCTTTTAATCTGTTGCGAAAATATTTTTTTTCTCTTTTTCTTCTTTATATGTATACGAGTTTGTATTCAAATGTTTGACGTTCATTTATTTTTTCTCTCCTTATCATTTAACAACTACAGACGTCAATGCATGCGTCAATATGACAACAGGTACTTGTCAGGTAACAGATTAGATTATTGTGAAAAGTCATGAGAATTTTATCACAGTTATTTTAGTACACTGCACTTGCAATACGAACATAAGTTGTATAATAGTTGACTTTTAAGGGAAATTGAATTCTGTTTCTATTAAATGGAAAAACGGCGCAGTTCAGTAGCAGTCAAAATTATTTTAATCGGTTTTCAATAATAGCACTTTTGACTGCCGCGTCAGATTCTATTCTCTTGGTAATTAGTCATTTAGGAAGAAAAAATTTTTTTTTTCTTTTTATAGAAGACAACGTCCGCACTAACAATAAACCCTGTGTCACGGAGAACTTTGCAAACATACAAGAAACGGATACAAAGAACACCCAGACTCAGAACAACAATTTGTGGATTACACAAAGTGGGTTTGAACCCACAACACTCGGCGCAGTAGAGAGCGACGTGGCGACCGCTTAAACCACTTTTTTTTCTTTTTTTTTTTTTTAACGTATGGCAACCCCCTCGAGCCGTCAATCCACCGGGGTTTACGGCGGGGTGGTGTGTCGGAATCGGACCGACTAGGAGGGATCCGGGAACCGCTGCTATTACGACATCCAGAACTGCTTAAATCACTAGGCCAACCGTGCAGTCAATTGTTTTATGTGTGCAAAAATTTAGTTGCAAGATATAATATACATTAAAACTAAAATACAAATACACATTTTGATTAGATGAAAGAAAGAAAGAAAGATGTGATTATAACAGTATGATTTGACCATAAAAATCAGTCAAAAGAACTTTTGACCGGCTAGGAATTCTGACTTAAACATATGTATGTATAAAATTATTGATGACGTCATGCTATTATTTTATCTTATACATACGCTCACGTGCGAAGAACTCATAAACAATACAGCATGCTTCATTTCGTCTTAATAAATAAATTGATTAATTACTGGGTTATCAAACTAACATTTCCTGTCGAGCTGACCTTACCCCTCGTCCGATAAAGGCCGTCTCAGATTGAATGCAGACTATAAATAATCAATTTAATATTAATTTCGTATGGTTTCACAATATTTACTTTATTAATATTATATGAGGAGTATTGAATAGTAGGATTCCGCATAACAAACATAATATACTGAAGAGTATTAAATGTCACACTGATAGGGAACTTCGGTTGTTTTGTCTGCGATTTTAAAAGTTAAATAATTAGTAATAAGTTTTTTATTTGTGCATTGTCGCCTTTGTGTGCTTTCTATCATCATAATCGAAGGGAAGTTATTTCCTCATTCACTCGGTGAAAAGCATCACTAGGAATGCTTAACAACAGTTTACTGAGGATGACTCTCTTGTGGTTAAAATGAAGACGTTAGGACGGATTTTTCACTAAGTAAATTATCCGTGTTTAAACATTTCCTAATATATTTTCGAAAACTCGTCGGCAAAGAGACTGCGAGATCACCGACATTTATTCGCTGAGTTTTTCTTTTAGTTGACTTACTGTATTTGGTTTATTGGTATAGACACGATTCCTCAAATAACACCATGAAAAGAAGTCTGTTGGGGATAGATCTGGACTTCTAAGTGGTCTTAGAATGTCACCTCGTCTGGCAATCAGCTTTGCCGAAAACATGTCTTTGACCACCGGTAGGGACTAGTGACAAGTGGCTCCATCTTGTTGAAACCATGTGTTACGAAACCAGCCAGCAAACTCCAGCAGCATCGGTCCTAAGAACTCCCGTAACAAGTTTACGGGGGATGTTAGATTCAAATGTTAACGAATTCTTGGCCCACCTATATAAATGCGGCCATTTAAACAAAACATTGATCTTCTCCCCTAACCTCTAAATCTCCGAAGTTACAACTCATAATCTCGCCCTTGAAGTTAAACTAATAAATAAGTAAAGACAGCAAAAACAGGAGCATGGCTGATGCTATTTCTGGTTTACCTTCCCCTGGGTGCAGTAAGTACGTATGGTACGGCACAGTTTCGTAGCTTTTATAGCTTTTCACAGAACTGTGGTGTTGTGCAGTATTTTTTTTATGGCTTAATTGGAATTAAACGAGCAAACGTGATACTTGATGGTAAGTGACTACTGTCACCCATGGAGAACGCTGATTTCAGCAAGAACAGGCCGACTCGACCGGGGCAGTACTACCCTCCCACAGAAGACCAACCTAAAGCGCCAGCATCCGTGTCGTCGTGGTTCGTTGGTGAGTGCGAGACCGGAGGCCCATTGATGCAGAGGTGACAATTATCGTGGTAGCTGTGTAAGCCTTACACTAGTCACAAGAGCTTTGCGAGACCTTGAGTCGTCCCACACCGAAACAATAAGGTTTGAAGTGAAATATCATTTATTTTCATAGAAATAATAAAAAAAACATGATGTCTTCGTTGTAAATTAGATTCCTATAGAACTATATGAGGGATTTATATAGCTCAAATAACTAAAATTAAAACAACGAAATATGGTTAGATCAGCAGTTAAATAGAAAAGAATGTAGAAAATGGTTGTTTAGAAGCGACATAAACATAGTTTGTCGATCGATCGATAAATGGCGTGTATCGTATTTTCTGAATCGCGATATATTTTGTTTCGCATGGCGGGTTAAATACACCAGATATTTAATATTTGTAAAAAACCTTTCAAGGCACATGTGCTGGTTGCTATATTTGTGTGAAATATACAGTATAGTGCGATACGGTGGTTTTATTCAAATCACCCCAAGTGACACGACAGTGGTGACAAGGAGCGCCCTGCGTACAATGGTTATTATAACCATATCATCATTAACAGCCTTTTACAGTCCACTGCTGGACATAGACATCTCCTTAGCAAGGAGGTTTTGGCCTACTACACCACGCTGGCCAGACGGGTTGGAATAAGGCTTGTTTCAATTTTTTCTTCTTTTTGTAATGATGTTTTCTTGCATACTTTGTTACCTTAGTCGCCTTTTACGACACCCACGAAATGAATAGGGGTGGTAACACTATGTATTCTTAATCCGTCACCACACGGACAAAAATATATAGTAGTATTAAAATTATTTTTCCACATAAAATTACTAGGATGATATCCGTAAGTCGACTCCAAGTAAACCTTACATAACCCAAGTCATTAAAGCAAGGAAATAGTTTGCACAGTGTAGGGTGAAATCCCTATTTATCGTCCGTCGGCTAATTTTCTCTTACATCATAGTGGAAACATCTAATCTGGTGCATATCCACCTCCCGTTATATAATTGTACCGCCAAGAGTTGCAACAGCGAACCAACCAGTAGAATCGTTTGGAGTAAATTATAGGAAGTGGCGATAAATTATATAGCAATATATATTTTACTGCGCCGTTGGTCTAGCGGTTAGCGTATGCGACTGCCGATCAAGAGGTTCCATTCCCGGGTTGGACCAAAAAAGTATTATTGAGTTTTTCTGATTATAGAAATGAATAATAACAGGACGGAGTTTGGGACTTAAAAGTTCTTTTTTTTAATAGCCTGCCAAAGTGACTCTACTCTGCTTGATGGAAAGCATGAATAGAATCCAAAAGTTGTGGTCACCATACTGATTGAGAATGCTGACAATCCAGTATGGTGACCCACACTATGGCGGCCTATTACGTTTTTTTACGCGTCACTTGGAGCCGTAAAAGACATGACAGTCATCGTAGCATTGTATTGCACACATTTACCACGACAACTGTCACCCCTGCATCAATGGGCCTCCGGTCTCGTACTCACCAACGAAACACGACAACACGGATACTGTCGCTTTAGGTTCGTCTTCTGTGGGAGGGTAGTACAGCCCCGGACGAGCCGACCCGTTCATGCTGAAATTAGCGTGGCTGTACTATCTGGTAAACCTTCTTAAAGCTTAACCTACGTGCCTCTGAGGCCACGTAATGCCGTTGGCTCTGCACCTGATCGCCTACATAGTTGACTGTCCTCCGTTGAGACCGGCTGCCGTGACCGAGATCGGCTTGGAATACATCCTCATATATTTTTACAGCGGTGGTACAGAATCACACAGAAAACATGATACAATCTCGTAGTAACATGGCCAGTTGGTAGAGACTGCCTTGTTCAAACTTGTTTCTTTTTCGTTGCTTTTCACCGAGGTTACATGACATCCAAACCTCTCTTGTCCGTGATTCTACGGAAGGTCGTATCAGAATACAAAGCACTCAGGAGGTGTCGAATTGCAGGTGTATATGAGAGGTGGTATTCACTGAATGGTTTACTACACCATAAAAACGCCATCACCATATATATATTCATAAAATACATAAAACACAAGATAAATATACAACTACTCACATGAAAGGAAAACCATAAACAGTACATTAACTTATAACTTAAACTTTCCTAACATAATTCAAACTGGTGCGTTTCGTTGCGCACACGCCGGACCGTAATTGGTCGGTGGTTTTCTTTGATCTCGCTGCGCACGAATTAGCACTCTCAGTTCAAAAAGCGAACAATCGCGTTTCCGTTTCCGACGTCTTTTTACTTTAAGTATAATGTTCTGGATTTTTCTGGTTAATTTCTCATTTAATGGTGTTGGTACCCTAAAATACTCAATAGGTTGCAGAATACATATATCCTATTTAATGTACAATTGTATTTTATCACAAAAAAAGATACTAAATTGATATTTTTTACTTGGCATTAAAACAAGTTAACTTCAGAGTAACATTGTCGAGTACAAATTTTGGATTTTGTAGAGCATGCCTAATTATAACTACATCCTACATATTTTCTGTTCAAAATATCATAGCACTTGTTTAAATATCAAAAAACCATGGTAACTTTGCAACCCAAAAAAAGAAAATACACAAATAACATTTTTTTTTTCATACCCAACGATACCGCATGTCATTCACCGATGTTCTGTTAGGCCGTCAACAGCACACCCTCGCACAAGTCGATATGAATTTAAAAAAAAAATCCTACACAAACGTAAAATCAATCTCCTTAAATGGAATGGTTCTTCATTTCCCTTCGGCTGTGTGAATTTTAAACGTCGATTTGAAAATCGAAAGCGGAATAAATACTTGATTATAAAATATTAGTTTGTAAAAAAAAACAACATTTTAGTAGAAAATATAAATATTTGCATGTTCATGCAAAACCTGTCTATCATAATTTATCTTGAAAACAATTTGAATAGAAAATAACTGTATCTCTACGTCCAACGATTCACTGTTTTTTTTTGTAATAAATTACATTGATCAACCTGTTATCACCATTATTAACTCGTACATCTAATACTAAACTCTGTGTTTGTTAAGGATTCGATTATTTATGGTCTATAAAAAAAAAATTAATGACAATCATGTGTCAATTTAAATATTCCCCATTCTTTGTTCCTAAACGAATCAAGTGTGATACGACCGCACCCAGATTTACATTTGTACTTTATTTTTTTTAAAAGCAACCTTCCGTTGGCTGTCATTGAGAAATGGCGGGTAGTGTTTGATTGACGTTTGAGGAAAGATGGCGGACATTGCTGGAGGGGTGTAAAAATTGCATGTCATTTGCGTTTTTAACATTAATAATGTCTTATTATTGTATGATTTTTTTTCTACTGCAGTTAGAATACAAAAAAAATATATGTTAAAAAAGTATTTTCTCACGAAGATTCATGACTAGTTAGAAACTTTATAAGAGACCCTTTTTAAGGAGTGGAATGTCCCGTCTTGATGGTGTCAACCATTCATATTATCGCCATTAACAGTCTTAAAAAGTGTACTGGTGGACATAGGACTTACTATAAGTCAAAAACTCCTTACTAAGGAGAGGCCTGTCATCACACTGTCAGGCGAATCGGTATGAGGTTTGTGTCAAATTTTCTTTCTCTTTGCAGAGCTTTAATGCCGCGTAATTTGCTTCCTTAGTCAGCTATACACTTAATCTTACTTAAAAAATACTAGTTTTATCTCGGACTCACTTGATATTCATTCTCAATTTAGAATTTATGGAAGAATATATTTTTACAACTGCCTTATCAAACACAACAAAACGGTTTATATCACTCTTACCGTATATTATGTGACAAACAAGTTAATGTATTGCAAATTTGGCTGTATATCAGACTCCTTAGAGGATAGACAGAGGGGCTGCCCTAGGGAGTGTCACGGACCGAGTATACGGCCTCTGTTCATCCCTTAAGTGAGATGGATCTCCATATAATGGTCCAGTGCATACTTTGTTGGCATTTGCAAATTGGAAAACAGATATCCGTTAGATAAATCTTCGTGTATAGATAACTGTTAAAGCTGATTTGTTTTTTATTTCATAGCAATAGCTAAGTTCCTTTTAAACTTGTCGACAAATTGGTTTATATCGTATTGGCATATGGTATATTATATTATCGAAAAGTAAATAATGGTAATTCGTTTAAGAATCGATATAATAAGTTAAATATGAATGAATGTAGGTACTTACGTGTGTTTGTTATTTAGTTCGAAACGTTTATTTCATATGTTTTATTCATATGAGATGTTTTTGTGTAAATCACTCCAGTAACGGTTTCATCTGAAGTGGAACGAACTCTAGCCTTGAACGTAATACGTCTAGGGACTAGTGATTATCGTAAACTCAGAAGTATATAGAAAAAACATAGGGTATAAATGGGTAGACGAATCATCTAAAGGTATAACCACCTGTGACTTGAAACTCAAGGTCATAAGTGGGAGTCTCCTCCACCTTCCAGAATCAGATGGGCTCCGATATCTTAAGTCACTTGGTGAGAAGTAACAAAAGAATTACTTAGCATCAGTCAACTTCTGTGTCATATGGCTAAAGAAACAGTGGTTGGTTTCTATTTAAAATCACCTGATAATTTAACAGAACGGGCAACTAGTATCTTCAAAAATATTTACAATGTTGAAATTGGAGTCAGATTTTTTTTTCATCAACAGCGGCAGTATGAGAGGCTTAAATCAATAAAGGTGTCTGTATAGGTAGTAGAACCACGCTAATATCAGCACAAACGGGTCGACTCGACCGGGGCAGTACTACCCTCTCGCAGAAGACCAAACTAAAGCGAGCATCCGTACTATCGTGTTTCGTTGGTGAGTGCGAGATCGGAGGCTCATTGATGCAAGGATGACAGTTATCGTGGTGAGCCTTGCACTGCTGGCTGTCATGCCTTTTACGTCCCCTAGTACGGCGTGAAAACGCATCTCATTAGACCGCCATAGTGTGAGTCACCATACTGTAATGTCAGTATTCGCAATGAGTACGGTGACCACAGCTCTTCATGCAGAGTAGTAATGAAAAAGGTAGTTCTTTAGCTAAGTGTATCTATAAGTGTTATATGCCTAATGAAAGGGACTTGTAGGTACTTTGTGGGTCGTTCGTAGTGTGTTTGAGATAAAACCCTCGTCACATCGTACGCAGGTAGCTTGTAAGTGTTCACGTTTAAAGTTCTAACGAATTCCGGAACAAACTAACGCCGTGTTCCTTTGTCAACGTTTTTGTACCGGAAGGTAAGAGGTTGGATTTTTTTTTCATGGAATATAAACTTAACTTCAGTGAGATTGTTAGTACTTTTAAGAGTTTCTATAGAATGAAAACTTAGAAATAATAATAATATTAGGCCCGCGTAATGATTGTCGATATCATTGTTCAATATGTGGATTCGATGATCATTGTTCCGACAGTCGTATCTGCTCACGAATTGCTATCAATTCGACTTTTAAGGTGTTAGTTGAAGCTCTTGTCCATTCATGAGCCTCAATCAACACCTTAAGAGCCTCACGTTAGAAGGCTGGAGCAAGGGTCTGATGCAGAAGGCAGTCCTCATTGACAGGGCACGTATAGTGAGGAGGTACCTGTCTTTGGAGCCCTAACCGCCGGTGTCTTGGTCCCTGTACCTGGTGTAAATATATTTGTTTTTTTTTCTACTCATTTCAAATATAATCAATAGAATAATAATCATGTTACATATCTATATATGGATATATGTAGGTTAATAATTATATTTATTAGCGAATACTTCGTCAAAACTCATTACAACGTCAACTACTACTGTCCGAAACGTTTTGATCCATCCTGAGATTGCCTGGAAGAGATTAATTTTGACCATAGGATTGCCCTTTGTACACTCTGACATTGTATGACAGATATATAGTCTTGAGACTCTTGAAAAAAGACTTGAAACTCTATAATACGGTGTACAAATAAAGAGTTTTCTGTCTGCCTATAAAATGTCTGACCTTAGACTAGAACCCATGTTATAACAGCAACTGTTCCTGGATCCCTCCTATGTCAGGCGTAGAGTGGTACACCGTGTCGTTTTAGTCGGTCCGATTCCGACACACCACCGCGCCGTAAACCCCGGTGGGGTGACGGCACGAGGCGGTTTTCACACGTAAAAAAAACCCACATTATGGTAACTAAACTGCTGAAAAAAATATTATAGTCTTTGGTTTAGATAATCATAGTTTTGTCTTCATAAATTTTAACCTTTTTTGTACCCACTGCTTCGCTTGTATCATGATTATTATATAATCTATATCGCGTACACGTTATTTTTACTAGACCTTCGCTTTTTTATATATAGCTATGTAGGTTTATGCAAAATTTTATGATAAATTTTGCACAAACATGAATGTGAAAGCGTTACAAACTTTCTCATTTAAAACATTACTTAAAATAACGTATTCTAATGTATTAACAAACTACATACTTTACATGTATTATCTATAATAATAATATTCCAGATATCTGACACACAACGCCATCTAGTCCCAAACTAAACAGATATAACAGATATAAATACATACATACATTGAAATCACCCAAACTCTGAAATAAATACTTGTAGATCAAATACATAATACTTAAAATCCTTAACTCCCCTCTGCCATGACAAAAAAAAAATACAAATTTTTGTCCATGGCTCGTAACAATTTGGTTGCAGGTCTAATTATTCGTCTATCACCATGATCAAATAGCGGTCAGTTGCCAATGTTTGCAGCGGTAACCCCTCTCCGGATTTTAGCCACCGTACCGATATGGGTTTACTTAGTTAGCTGACGGATTACCACGGTAATTAACTACAGGGTTGATTAGTGACTCGGTCATATTGTATCTGTTCCGTCAATACGATGATGCGATATGTTAGAAGTGTTATTAATGAAATAGAATGTACCCCGATTGGTATATTTTATTGAAATTGTAATGCTGATTAAGATTAGCGTTTCCTGGATTCATATCGCAGTCCACTGCTGTACATAGGCCTCTCTTATTGCACCCCAGTCTTTTTTTTGTTATTATAACAGCCTGCCAAAGTGACTCTGTCCTAGAGGAAAGCATGAAGATAATCTAAGAGTTGTGGTCATACTCATTGTGAATGCAGACAATACAGTATGGTGACCCACACCACGGCGGCCTAATGAGATGCTTTTTCACGCTAGGGCGTGAAACACGATGATTGTCATGCCTTTTACGTCTCTAAGTAGGCTTCGAGACGTAAAAGGCATGACAGTCATCGTGGCAGTGTAAGGCTCCCACGCCAACCATTACAACTCACCCCTGCGTCAATGGACCTCCGGTCTGATCGATTTTGGGCTTTTCGCATCCAGCTCCTACCAGTCATTTTAAGCAAATAGTCACTCCACCTGGCTTGCCCTACACTACGTTTGCCAAAACGCAGTCTCCACTCTAAAATACCGGTAATAATGCGAAACACCACTCAGTACCTGGATTGTCAAATACTATTTAGTCTGAAGATGCGATCTAAATACCTTAAACATAACAGTGAGTGCGTTGGGGTCCCGCTTAACTGGTGTAATACCACGATCTGGTGATTGGTGATTGAAAACTGGTATTAAATAGCTCGAAACACCACTCAGTACCTGGATTGCTATAAGTTAATAGTTTTTGTCAGTAAAATTAGTTTAAGATAATATAGTAGATATGTAGGTAGGCAGTACGTTAACCTATTCTATCGAGTCAATAGACAAAACTACTTTAAATATTTATCAAAAACAATCTGAATATTTAGAAAACACATCACATAAAACAATATAGCATAATTTTAAACAAGCAAACGCTTTCACCCGTAAATTTCTGCATTATTACTATATAATGTAAAAATCTAATAACACCATATTAAAGGGGAAAAAATCTTTAAATCACATAAAATAACGTTATGCAAATGAAAAACCGTTCCACAATACATATCAATTTTGCACAGCGGTTCATTTTTCACGCCCCGAGCACTAAAAACTGTTTGTCTCCCCTGTTTTTGGCATCATTTATGATTTATTTTACCGCTCCGATGTTTGACACCCCTGACAGTGACAGACTCGGGCGGCGAAACTTTGTCGAGTTGCAGTTTATTATGTATTATCTTCAAGGCGAAGGTGACAGTTATATCGCCTTGAAGAAATATTGTAAAACGCTTTGTCGACATGGCGGAGTTCTCACACAATTTTTATATAAAGAGTGTGAAGTATGCTTTAGAAGAGTTTTGTGTTTTATTCTGGACGGGAATCGAACTGACGAAATCTTTCATAGCATTTTGAGGAAATTTTCCGAAGAGTGTTATATTTAAGTTAGCATGTTTTCTAAAGACTAGAACACATTTAAAGCAGTTTGATTTAATAATTATATTTCGTATTTTAAGTACTAAGTGAGGAAAACCATAAGTTCTTTAGTAAAAAACATGACTATTAAGAGCTTGGCAGTGAATTTAAACGATGGCAAATCGTAGAACATTAAAATTATGTTTAATGACCGAAAAAATAAACTAAAATTAAGTAAAATGACGGAGTTCGCCCAATACATAACATTTTCATTTAAAAAAATGTATGCTCCTAAACCATATTTATCATTAAGGTCCTAAATATCTTACTCCATACCTCCGTTATCTATCCTCTAATCACTACAGAAACCTTCGAAAATAATCTGCTTCTCTCATGTCCCTCTCACAACTCAGATTTCGTGAACTCTTCGTTCTTTGTATAGGCTTTACTACTGGAATGCGCACCCGCTCGAAGTCAGGATGTCTACAAACCGTTTTACATTCAAACAGAACGTACATAATTTCCTTCTTAACGAGATTGAAGAATCGTCTAATCGATAGTTGGCTCAGCTTATGATCAAGTTGTTATAGTGTACGAATATAATCTAAATGTGTGTGTATGTGTCTATTTGTGTATATATATATTATATGTGTTTATGTATGTATATGTTACTCATTAAATGTTCATTGTCAATGTAACCTCTGTGCACCTCCCTTACAATATTTCTTCACCACCCTAAGGTTGACTGGAAGAGAATGCCTTGGGCATTAAGTCCACCGATGTACAAAGTGCACAAAGTGTAAACAAATAATATAAATAAATATATTCTTTTAATAATGTTATTTTACTTGTTTCAGGTAAGGATCGATGGGTTGCAGTTGTTAAGTTATAAAAACAGATAAAGAAACTATTCATCATGAATCATTATCATCAACAGCCTTTAACAGTCCACTGTTGGACAAAGGCCTCTTAGAAAGGAGGTTTTGACCTACTATACCGTCCGTGTGGTGACGGATTAAGAATACATAGTGTTACCACCCCTATTCATCTCGTTGGTGTCGTAAAAGGCGGCTAAGGGAACAAAGTATGCAAGACATCATTATAAAAAGAAGGATAACTTGGAACAAACCCTTTTCCAACCCGTCTGGCCAGCGTGGTATAGTAGGCCAAAACCTCCTTGCTAAGGAGAGGCCTATGTCCAGCAGTTATTGATGATGTTTGATGATACCACCCTGGCCAGACGAATTGGTATAAGGTTTGTTTCAAATTTCCTTCTCTTTACAATGATGTTGTCTTGTGTTGTTTGCTCATTAAGTCGGCTCTTACAACACCCATGAAACGAGTACGGTTGGTGACATTCAGTATTGTTAATCCGTCACCACACGGACTGTACTGAGAAACTATTATATTATACACATTATAAGAGCTTAATCATTAATGCTATAGTATGATTATCCGATTGCACCAGAAGGTGAGTTATGATTTTTGATTAAATGTATGTAAGTTTGTACATTTGTTGGGTAGACTCTGCAGCCTACTAGGAGGGATCTGGATGTTGTAATAGCAGCTGTTCCCGGATCCTTCCTATGTCAGGCGCAGAGTGGCACACCGTGTGGTTTTAGTCGGTCCGATTCCGACGCACCACCCCGCCGTAAACCCCGGTGGGGTGACCGCCCGAGGGGGTTTCAACACGATAAAAAAAAAAGACTCTGTAGCCTAAATAGTTTCATGAATTGTGGTCCCTAGGACACATAAGTTTAGTATTAATTGTGTAAGTGACACTAAAATAAATAAAACCTTGGCTTTTTCAATTTCTGGGATACGTTTTTTCGAATCCGGTTTTTGTAATAAATTAGATGGTTCGGTTTATTAGTTTTAATATTATTTGAACTTATTTAACTTGCTATCTTATCAGTTTGAGTTAGTAATCAAATATAATAATAATTTTTCCCTATTTTAAGAAATTAAAAAAAAAGTATTTACATATCTTGTTCTAATGGAATTGTAAATATTAAAAAACCATTTCCAAATTCGTTCAGCCAGAAATAACATGTGATAAAGGCATGAAAATTAAGTTTTTCGGAAGATTATCGAAAAATGGTAGATAGTAGAGCCACGCTGATTTCAGCACGGACGGAGCGTATCAACCGGGACAGGATTACCCTCTCACAGAAGACCAAGCTAAAGCGACAGCATCCCTACTGTGGTGTGTCCTTGTGAGTGCGAGACCCATTAATGCAGGGGTGATAGTTATCGTAGTAACTGTGTGAGCCTTACACTGCCATGATGACTGTCATGCCTCTATGTCCCCAAGCGGGCCGTGAAAAAGCATCTCACTAGGCCGCCATAGTGTGGGTCACCATACGACATTGTCTGCATTCTATTCATGCTTTCTATCAGGCAGAGTAGAGTCACTTAAGCAGGCCCTTAAAAAAAAGAAAAAAAACCGTATCGCCCCATAAACTAGAAAATCAGTGCCGATATAGTTATAAAATGATAAACAAGTCGCATGGCAATTAGCCGTGTCACCCCTCACAGTACCTGTAAACTAACGAGGAAAAGCCCTTCATCCCCCAAATTAGATATTAATTTTAAACCCTCCCCCTTCAAAACGTGATTACGCACAATCTTATGATGAATTTAATTGAATATTTCAACAGTTTTAAGTCATTTATAATCTTTTGGGGGGCAAATCTTAAAGTGTGGCCAGGAGAAGAGCGATGTTTACTTCGTAATAGGTACGTATTTAAAATGCATATTTCAAAATTCATTCTTGGCAAAATTAGAAAAAGTATTTATTAAAGATACCAAGTTATGTCATTCATGCTATATTCTTGTCAGTTTTATAGAAATCGCCGTTATGGTTTTTTCGTATTACAACACTGTTAGATGATTTTTGTGTAGTTCTGTTTAATTCCAAAGGTTTGTGCTATATTTAACTTGAAGTTGACGTTGCTACCTACCAAAAATAATAATTAGAATTGATTTTTACAAAGACAGAAGAGTGAGTTCCCAATAATTTTTGATTCCCTCTCACATATTGTTAAAAACGCAACTAAATTACTCAGCATATATTTCAACTGAAAGCTTTAAAATGCTTTACACAAGTATTATATTTAATTTTATTTCCAAGTGATGTGACACTTGCTAAGGGTTCAAGAACGTTTCTGACGACGCGACGATCGGTGACATCTAAATAGTGTTCTACCCTCCAATCCTTTTCAACGTCAAACCTTTTTTATGTTTTCGACTACACACAAAGAGATGGCAAGGCACATACCCTTTTCGAACCTCCATTTGTCCCCTCAACAACTTATCTTTGCTGGACATGAATATAAAACTTCTTTTTACTGTATTTATCGCCGAAAATGGGGTATCTGCCTTTTCAGTGGCCACAATACTAAGGGCATCCTCACTGAATTCTGTTCTCAACAACAAAAAAAAAAATTCGTGAACTTGAAACGTATGGTTAAAATGGAAAGATTTGTGAACACTTCCCTCTTGAACATTACCCTTTCCGAACTATTTCTCATACTTTTACCTATATCCTATACTTTCTCAAAGTAACACTACGCTGAGCTGAACCATGTTCTTATCAGCATCATTGACAGCCTTTAATAGCCCACTGCTGGATATAGGCCTCTCCTTAGAAGGAAGTGCCTCGCTGGCCAGACAGATTATATCGTGTGATCGTAGTTATGTAATTACATTAGGTATGTAATTTATGTAAAATCATATTTTGTACCATTTTTTTTAAACGCAATGCCCACATTAGGATTAAATCCTGTGCCACGGGGGACTACAAACATACAAGAAACGGACACAAAGAACACCCAGACTCAAAACAATAATTTGTGGATCGCACGTGTTGTCCCATGTAGGATTTGAACCCACAACACTCAGCGATTAGGAGTACGGCGTGGCGACCGCTTAAACCACTAGGCCAATCGTGCAAAGAGTGCATTTCAAAGAGTATCTTTTTGACTTTCTTCAGTTTTGTTTTTCATATTTCAAGTGCCTGCCAAACTGACTACTCTGCCTGATGAAAAGTATGAATAGAAATTAAGAGTTGTGTTCACCATACTCATTACGAATGTAGATAATGCAGTATGGTGACCCATACTATGGCGGCCTTGTGAGATGCTTTTTCACACCCCGCTTGGGGACGTAAAAGGCATGACAGTCATCGTGACAGTGTAAGGTTTACACAGTTACCACGAGAACTGTCACCTGACCTCCAGTTGGGATCGTAAGTGTAAGCACTCACCAATGAAACACGACAGTACGGATGCTGTCGCTATAGGTTGGTCTTCTATGAGAGAATAGTGTGAGAGGATCCCGGTCGAGCCAGCCCGTTCGTGTTGAAATCAGCGTGTATCTACTACCTAAAGCTACCTATTACCTTTTTGATAAATTACCTGCTGAAATATTTTATTTCAACAAAAATAACATAATTTGCAAGTCAAATTAGTGTGATGTGAACGTACCCTAAAGCCTGGAATCAATCAGCGTAAGAAATGTTTGTAACAAAGTACAAGATTACGGGGACTTACCGGATCTGGCTTGCATTAGATTTAATGATACGATTTGTACGAGATTCGGAGAGGATGCTGATGCGCCAGTAACAGCTTAAGAACGACTCGAGTCTCATTTGAATTTGAATAAGTGTTATTGATGTACTCGAACAATTATTTGTTGATGTTCTGTGGCTTTTAGCAAGACAGTTTTTAAGGGATAAAAAAAAGAGTGTGTGTACTCATGTACGCACGTAAGTTATACTTGTTTGGCGCAACTAACTTCAGACTGTGCAACTAACTTCAGACTGTTGCTTTTTTCTGTCGGTATGCGCGCACGTCTTAAAAATTCACTCTCATCATAACTTCAATAATGGAACTTTTAAGGGAGCAAAGCCTCAGGCCACAGCTAATTAGATATAAATCGAATGTTAATCGGTAAAAAGCGAGAAGATAATCTTCACGAATTCCTGAATCGATCGTACTAATAGATTAAGCACGAACCAATGGCCCATTGATGCAGGGGTGACAATTATCGTGGTAACTGTCTACTTACACTGTCACGATGACTGTCATGCCTTTTACGTCCCCAAGCGGGGTGTGAAAAAAGCATCTCACAAGGCCGTCATACTGTGGGTCACCATACTGCATTGTCTGTATTTGCAACGAGTATGGTGACCACAACTCTTGGATTCTATTCATGCTTTCAGTCAAGCAGAGTAGTCACTTTAGCAGGCTCATAATATAAAAAAAAAAAAAAACACATGAACAAATACGTCAGGTTCAAACACATCCAATTGCTTATTTATTACCCCATCGCTGTTCCTACAATATCATGGGGAATATTACCTAAGATCACATATGTGTTCTGTAACATTAAAGTACATAGGGTTATAATGAAACGTTTCATTTAAACCGAGGCGGGGAAATTGGGAAAATATCTCCCAAAAACAGGTGCAGGCATGGAAAATTCAAGTTTAATGCACTGTGCGTTTCATTTTAAGCTCCACACACCTGACGATGTGGTACATGTTATGAGATATAACGATTTTGATGTTCAGTACGCTGTGACAACTGTGTTTATTGATGTAGATTACGAAATAATACTTGCAAAAGATAATATAAGAATACTTTTTATTGAAAACACAGTTTTTAAACTGATTAAGTTGCATGGACTTGCTAAAATCTTAGTTAGCTGTAGCTAGATCTAATGCTTTTTTTAATTTTAAATGGAAACAACCTTGAGTTCCAACTATTATATATAAAAGATGTTATTGGACTATATAACGCATTACAGACATCACAAAAGGTAGAGTTGAACAATAAGTAAATAATTTCGGACATTTAACTCACAATGCCATTTAGTTTTAAACTAAGCAGAGTTTGTACTATGATAACTAGACTGACTAATAGAATATTTATATACTTTTTTTTACATAAGAAACATCCAAACTCCGAAACAAATGTTGCCAGAATATACAAACATTTGATCTGACCCGAAAATATAATCCGAGACTTCAAACACAATAAAGAATTGAAATGTTAAGTGACAACAACTTCGACAATTAATATAAAATCGCTTTTGTTCTTGCCTTAAGTTCTCAAGTGGGGCGAGGGTAGCCCTCTAACTGTATAACACACCCCACTTGGCATCGCCTCAGCCCTTAACGACTAAACTGGACTACACGAGTGGACGGCCACGAATATGGACCTATGATGTATGGTTCTGTACATTTACAACAGCTTTGAAAGGTACACGTCATACAATGTTATATATGTATTATGTATATAACATATTGTATATAATATTTATTTATTTAATTGTGTAGGTAATATTGATAGATAAGTAGATCTTAGAAGATATTTCATAAATTTATGAGAATGCAGATTTTTTTTTAATATTTCGAACGTTTGACACACAACGCCATCTAGTTTCAAACTAAGCAGATATACATAGCTATACATAGAAAACACCTAAACTCCGAAACAAATATGTGTAGATCGTACAAACATTTGGTCCGATCCGAGAATCGAACTTGAGATCTCAAGCACAGCAGTCACATTCACTACCGCTGCGCCACCAAGGCAGTAATATTTACACGTGAAGGAATATAATCAAATTTAGCTTAAAAATTAATCGCTACCTGGCTGAACTACACTTAGACATATGAAGAATAACCACTAAAGGGTTTATACAAAATGTCTTTGTGTGATGAACTCGATGATATATGATAATGATATATTAATATTATCCAAGTGTATGCCATGTTCATATTTAGAAGGGTCTACCTAATTTCTAATCGTAAGCCCGTATGTTTTTTCTTAAGAACCTGCCAAAGGGACTACTCTATCTAATAGAAAATAGGAATAGAATCCAAGAGTGGTGGTCACCATACTCGTTGCGAATACAGTGTGATGAGCCGCACTATGGCGACCTAGTGAGACGTGTTCAGTTTTAGAAGTTAAGTGACTATTTATTTTTTCTTTGTAACTTCACATATACATGACAATTTGTACCCAAACTAGGCAGAGTAGCTAGACAACTGATAAACAAACTTAAATATTTCTAAATACATGCATGTTTTTTTTCTTCTTTTTTTGTGTTAAAAAAGACGACCCCCGCATTAGGAATAAATCTTGTGTTACAGATAACTTGCACTCAGACACAGAACCAACTATGGTGTTTATTAAACTATCTACTCTATGACCCCAACGACCTTCAGCTTAGTTTTAATGGTCACTAACCACTACACATACAACCCTGTCAAAATATTTAATATATCTTATAACCTAACTTATCTGTCGTCCACAAAAGACCTGAATCTCTACTAACTTAGCCTCCCCGAACGACCCTCCCGTTCTAACACCCTCCAAACAAACCCTCTTCAAAATTAGAAAACTAAGTACACCCGAAAAAACTACTCACACAATACAACTTATGTAACCAATAATCCAATTTTCTTCATCATAAAAAGTAAAGTAAAATTCGTACAAAAGAATCATAACACTGTTAACATATTTCGTAACAAAATGTCATACACATAACCCTCCGGCCGCGACAGGCGACGGTCGAACAGACCCTCTATTTACATATCGTCCGGGTATTGAACCCACTATCAGAAAAAATAATGTTTGCTCCACAAATATGGTTATTCGGTCACTGTGAACGATACACGATTATGTAAATGGGTTAGATAATTCTTGTTTAATTAAATTGCGCCACACTGTGAACAACGCTCGGGCTCGTAATCAGGATTAAGTAGATATCTATATGTTTACACGTGAAGAAAATCCTTTGTCCCTCCTTTATGATTAAATATGGCGCACGGAAGCATATTATATTTGAAACTCGTAATGCTTATTTAACTGTAGAGAGATATATGATAGATAGAGCAGAAAAGAAAACTAAATAATTAGTTAATCCTGCTAATATTATAAATGCGAAAACTAGTGAGTATGTTTGTTACTCTTTCACGTAAAAACTACTTGACAGATTTGGATGAAACTTTACAGTAATATATGTTCTACATCGGAATAACGTATAGGCTACAATTTGTAGTGATTTTGTGTAATTTTGGTAGTAATCTATATATATAAAAGAAAGTGGTGTTAGTTACACCACTTATAACTCAAAAACGGCTGAACGGATTTAGCTGAAAATTAGTGGGGAGGTAGCTTAGAACCAGGAGACGGACATAGGATACTTTTTATCCCGTTAGAATCGGATTAAATAAAAAAAAATCTGTTTATTTATTGCTTCTAAAGCGGAACAGAGTTCGCGGGGTAAGCTAGTATAACTATACATGTCGATTAAGTAGGAAAAAAAATCTGGTCTCTGAGAGTTATCTTGGTGTACGCTGCCTAAACCATTGAAGTTGCACAAAGATGATATACCGTACGATTGTTTGTATGTTAAAAAAATACATTTATTTAAAATGATCTGTTAGGAAACTTAATGTGGTAGATCAAATTCCACGCGTGCGAAGCCGTGTGCAAAAGCTAGTAATATTAATAACTTCACACATCTCACAGATGGCTGTATGATCCCAAACTTGGCCAGGAGTATTCTATGGGAATCAAATCGCTGACAAACACACTTGAATGTTTCTAAATACTTACATATTATAGATAAATTACACCCAGATACAAAACAAATGATCATATTTATCATCACCAACAGTCTTTAACACTCCACTGCTGGACATAGGCATAAGTGAGGACATTTTGGCCTACTACACCACGCTGCCCAGACGGGTTGATATAGGGTTTGTTTGCAGGATCTGGATGTCGTAATAGCAGCGGTTCCCGGATCCCTCCTATCTCAGGCGCAGAGTGGCACACCGTGTGGTTTTAGTCGGTCCGATTCCGACACACCACCCCGCCGTAAACCCCGGTGGGGTGACGGCCCGAGGGGGTTTCCACACGTTAAAAAAAAAAAAAAAAGGGTTTGTTTGCAGTTTTCCTTCTCTTTTCAGTGATTTTATGGACACCCATGGAATAAACAGGGCTGATTTCGTATTCTTAATCCATCACCACACAGAGATCATAGTCATCACACAACATTTGTCTTGGGTGGGAATCGAACCCACGACCTCCTGCTTAGCAACCAGGGTCACTAATCACTAGACGAATTCTGTTATACATTCTCTTCTAAAATGATTTAGAAGAAAAATATGTCTAGTAATAATATGTACTCATTAATGTTCGTCGTCACAGGTCGTGGGTTCAATTCACACCAAAGGCAAACAATTATGTGCTGAACTTTATATAGAAATACATCTACCCGCTTAACTACAATATATTTCTACTTCTTAAAATAAGTATATTGTATAACCGTTTCCCGTATTAAATATTAAAAACATTAAGTTGTCTAATAAAAAGCTCTGCAATAACAAATTACTTGTGAAACTACAATAAACTTCAAAAACAAAATGTCGATCGGATTTCTCTTAAACTGCCAATTAAAACTTTCTTTTCATCACCACTTACTGACGTAATGTACTTGACATTGCACAACTTGTATCGGATACGTTCAATGTGATGTACGAGGAGGGCGCGATGTGTCAATATTTATTAATACAATGACCTGTGTGTTTGAGAAATGTCACATTCAATGTATTGCTTCATATTTTAGCAACTCCAATTATGACCGTCTGGTGTCAGTTTCAAAGTACAGAGTGTGACCAACCCTGTTCATCCCATAGGTGTCGTAAGACTCCACTAAAAGAGCAAATTACGTTGGAGATTAGCACGGTAAAGAGACAAATCCTATACAAACCCGTTAGGCCAGCGCCTGTAGGACAAAACCTTCTTACTAAGAAGGGGTCTAGTGGACTTTTTACGTACCACCATACGGGTACAGAATATATTTTGACCGGAGGCCCATTGATGCAGGGGTGACAGTTATCGTGGTAACTGTGTGAGCCTTACACTGTCACGATGACTGACATGCCTTTTACGTCCCCAAGCGGGGCGTGAAAAGCGTCTCACTAGGCCGCTATAGTGTGGATCACTATACCGCATCGTGTGCATTTGCAATGAGTATGTTCCACAACTCTTGGATTCTATTCATGCTTTCCATCAGGCAGAGTAGAGACACTTTAGCTGGCCCTTAATATAGAAAAAAAATACTGGACTTAAACACACTCCCTTTGAGTGTACTTCTATATAGGTACAACTACAAATACGGATTGGTTACTAAGTTTATAACTTGTATGTATGTATGTTCAAGGATTTCTAAGTAACGCCTTAACTACTTTGAAGTTTTAAACACGTGGTACAAATTGTTTGAGATAAATTTCTAAACGGTTCCGCGTACGAGTGTAATTATGTTTTTAAGAGAGTTGGTGCAGGTCTGACGTCTTAAACGTCAAACCGTCAAACGTCATACGGACGCTTTCCTTGATCCTTGCCGGGTCAAAAACAAAATCGAGAAAGATTTTCCTTGTGGTGTTCTAATCAAAAATATACATAAATTTGTCATATCAATTAGTGTTATTATATCTTTTTTCTGCAGTTTTGCATGGATTACTAACTGATGAGCGAGTACTAAGTTCCCTTTTGCATGGATTAATAACTGATGAGCGAGTACTGAGTACTCTTTTCTCAGTAAATCAGGGGGGTAACTTGTATTTCTTGAGTTGTAAGAGCACTTACCATCAGGACTTTTCTTTTTTTTTCTATATTAAGAGCCTGCCAAAGTGACTCTACTCTGCCTAATGGAAAGTATGAATAGAATCCAAGAGTTGTGGTCGTCATACTCATTGCAAATGCAGACAATGCAGTATGGTGACCCACACTATGGCGGCCTTGTGAGATGCTTTTTCACACCCCGATCGGGGACGTAAAAGGTATGACAGTCATCGTGACAGTGTAAAGCTTACACAGTTACTACGACAACTGTCACCCCTGCATCAATGGACCTCCGTTCTCGAAGTCAACAACAAAACACGACAACACGGATGCTGTCGCTTTAGGTTGGTCTTCTATGGGAGGGTAGTACTGCCCCGGTCGAGCCGGCCCGCTCGTGCTGAAATCTGCGTGGCTCTACTACCTACGAAACTATTAGATTAACATCTACTGGTTGTCTTCTTCATCATTAAAAATAATACAATATAAATTATCATCCATAATCTTTAATAGCTCACTGCTGGACGTAGCACTCTCCTTAGAAAGAAGATGTTGACCTGCTATACCACCCTGGCTAGACGGAATAGTATAGGCCTGTTGTTTCCTTCGAGTTTTCCTTTCTCTTTGAAGTGATGATCTTGTGTATTTTGCTCCCTTAATCGTCTCTTACGACACACATGAGATGAATAAGAAAAGTGAAATCAAATATGTATTACAAATTCTATTGTAACCGGCCGAAGCTAGGTGTAAATACCCTACATTTTCGGCAATAGTTAGGTGCGACTTAAGAATCTTAAACTTTTCTCGGGCAGTAGTAAAATGATGGACATCTATTTCCAGTGGACGGCAATAAGCTGATTTAAAACTTTCAATAACTTACTCCATTGCAGAAGATTTTAACAGTGGAAGGGAAACTGGGAATTTAATCAATATTTAGAATTTAATCAAATCTTAGCATGAAACTGACAAAGTTGGATATTTTTTACTTAAGTCTGTCAGTTTAATTAGTCATTCATCTGTATTTATTTCACCAAGACAATTCAGGAGGACTGTTCTCGTAATAAAAATTAGTTTAAGTGCCGATTTACTGCCGATCTCACAAATTTCAGAAGAGATATTCTCGTGATGAAGTGTTAGACATCCAATGTGTTAGACATATAATGTGATTATATCGTATTGTGACCGAAAGTTTAATGGGTATGCAACTTGTTTTAATTTTTTTTTATATTTCGTACATTTAACACACAACGCCATCTAGTTTCAAACTAAGCGGAGTTTGTGCTATGGTAACTAGACTGACTGATAGAACAATTATATACTTTTTTTTTTGTCAGTACATGCATGTTATACATAGAAAACACCCAAACTTCGAAACAAATATTTGCAGATCATACAAACATTTGGTCCGACCCGGGCATCGAACCCGTGACCTCAAACTCAGCAGTCACATTCGCTACCACTACGTCATCGAGGCAGACTAAATTTACCCCTAAAAATTGGTAAAACTCCTTACTCCTTACTTTAAAAAAAAATATTGGAATATCTATAACTCTACAAACCTTAACCTTCAACTGTCTTCTGTAGTCCTGTTCATTAACAACTATGAGACTATTATAAATCTTGGTAGTGGAGGATTGGTACCAACGTCCACGCCCGCCCACAGACTATCAATTTCGGTCCGTCTCGCCGAGCGTAAGTTATCGAATTTGTGCTTCGATACTGTTGAGTATTGATTGTAAGACTTAATATAAGACTCCTTGATTGTGTAGGTTCTTTTATTTTATTTATAAGATTTTACCGTGGACTTGGGCACATTTGAGACGGCTCGAAGCCTTCACAAAAACAGGTGTAAAGCAATACTTTCATTGTTTATCACAGAGGAAATGAGACTCCCCAAAGCCTTTTCTTGGACCAAGGACCAAGGATTGTAACACACTTGTGTCTTTTTAGTTGCAGGTCTTCATGGACCTAGTGGACATAGTCTCATAAAAAAGACATGTGTTGTGTCTAATGTTAGCGTAAAATACCATCCGTTTAAGTTGGAGACTAACTTATAAAACTGTTAGCTATAACGACTAACTTAGTAACTTTCTAATTCTAAAACCCCAAGAATATGGATAAACCCCTTAATTTTACTCATATAGTTGGGTCAGTATGTAATTAGTTATGGTTTATTGTTGATACGATTTAGTGTATTTCAACTAAAAACTTTTTTACTGACTCTACTCTGCCTGATGGAAAGCATGAATAGAATCCAAGAGTGGTAGTATAGTCGTTATAAATGCAGACAATACTCGACATACTATAGCGGCCTAGTGAGATGCTTTTTCACGCCCCGCTTAAAGGACCCAGGGTCATAGTTAGAGGGAAATAAGCCCACGGGTAGATTTTTTTTTAAATTACGAGTATATATATATACGGGGTATTAGGTATTAGGTCTGCAAATATGCAGCAGTAAGAACTGTGAATCGTTTTGTTATCGGTGTTCTAGATTCCGTTATTATCATAAATCTAAATTATTGACTTTTGAACAGATGGTGCTGCGATTCTGTCAGGAGTGTGCTGTCAGATAGTGTTGTTTGATTGAAGGATCTAGAATGTTCTGTGCACGTGATTGATATAAGTAACTTGCTTTTGATTGTGGCTTTAGTTATGTTAATTGACACTTTCTTTGTCAATTATGTTTCTTTCTTTTTTAAAAGATTATTCACGCGTTATCAGTAAATAGTGTGTCGCTGGGGACTTTACAAACACAATAAGCGGTCACAAAACTCAGACTCTAAATAATTATTGAGGTCACAAAGTATTGTCTCATGTGAGAATCGAGCCCACCGTAAAAAGCAGCAGGGCGACCGCTGCGCTTAAACGACTGTCACGCCTAAAGATTTCTTTAACCTAACACATATTTTCTGAATAAAAACTGTGGTTTATTCGCAATTTTCCTAATCATAGCAATACAAAAATATATTTATGTATAAAAACAAGTTTAACAGCAAAAAATACATTTTACAATGAATTAATTGCGACAAAAAGAACGAAGAAATATATATTTTTGCAGTACAATAATTAGGTTATGTTGACGAACAGACAGACACTATATATGCAATTAATTATATAGCTCTTGTACTAATTACTGCACACGGCCGGGTTAGTACACTGCAGTTCACAATAAGCATACGTTAAAATATATTCTTAAGAGTCCACCAAAGTGTTTACTCAACTTTTTTTTTATAAAAGCCTGCCAAAAGTGACTCTACTCTACCTGATAGCAAGCATAAATAGAACCCAAGAGTTGTGGCCACCATACTCATTGCGAATTCAGACAATGCAGTATGGTGATCCACACTATGGCG
Source organism: Hypercompe scribonia (assembly GCA_949316085.1). Taxonomy (NCBI): domain Eukaryota; kingdom Metazoa; phylum Arthropoda; class Insecta; order Lepidoptera; family Erebidae; genus Hypercompe; species Hypercompe scribonia. The sequence continues at coordinate 2,937,523 of OX438979.1, forward strand.
ACCTAGTAAGATGCTTTTTCACGTCTCGCTTGGAGACGTAAAAAGCATGACAGTCGTCTTGCGTTATATTACACGCACTTACCACGACAACTGTCACCCCTACATCGTTGGGCCTGCGATCTCGCACTTACCAACGAAACATGACATCACGGATGCAAAGAAAACTAGTAAAGACTATAAATTCAACTTTTGATCATAATACAGTGTAATTACGTTACTCACAATGTTGTATGTTTGACATTTTACTACGAGAATACATTCCATGTCCTTATGAGATCTAGAGTACATCGAAACTAAATGTTAAAGGAATTTTATGACACAATTCGACTTTCCAGTCACCTCAGCCTAAAAACAAATTCGAGATATTATAAAGTTATATTATATTATAAGTTATATTATATTATATATATATTGTATTAGCACGTGTTTCCCTCCCACTACGATTCCGGGTCCTTTAAGCGGGGCGTGAAAAAGCATCTCATTAGGCCGCCATAGCGTGGGTCGCCATATTACACTGTCGTCATTCGCAGTGAGTATGGCGACCACCGCTCTTGGATTCTATTTATGCTTTCCATCAGGCAGAATAGAGTCACTTTGATAGATAGATAGATAGATAGATTCGTTACTTCACTTAACATTTAGTGTTTGTTTTTTATCATTCGAATGACAAATAAAAAACTTATGTCAGTTTAAAGAATCACTACCATAACCGAAACATACGCCAGGGGAACACACAATACACCGTTCCTTTAAACACATCAAACAAAATTAATATTGATTACTTAAATGTACGGTTTTTTTGGCCCGACGTGTATTGGATGAAGGATGGTTTAATAAAATATGTCACACGAAGAAAAATATGATTTTATTAATAGCTCGGGATGAAATTATTAGGGTGGGCCCGCAGTGTATGGTGATTTATTTTCTGATGTTATGCCCTGATAAAACACGCGTCATATTATAAACTATTGTGAAATAAACCTAAGCGTCTTATTAAATTATTCATCAACAGCCTTTTACAGTCCACTGCTGGACATAAGCCTCTCCTTAGCAAGGAGGTTTTGGCCTACTATACCACGCTGGCCAGACGGGTTGGAATAGGATTTTTTTCAAGTTTGCCTGCTCTTTGTAATAATGTTGTCTCGCATACTTTCCCTTAGTCGCCTTTTACGACCCCCCGGGGGATGAACGTATGTGTTCTTAATCCGTTACCACACGGACGAAAGCATCTCACAAGGCCGCCATAGTGTGGGTCACCGTACTGCATTGTCTGCATTTGCAACGAGTATGGTGACCACAACTCTTGGATTCTATTCATGCTTTCCATCAGGCAGAGTAGAATCACTTTGGCAGGCTCTTAATACAGAAAACAAAAACAATTTCAGAGACAGACATCTACAAATCTAACTCTATTTTCTCAAGATTAATGAATAAAACGAAAAGAAATTGTTAAAAGAATAATAGGCACGTGTTTCACATTACTCATTATCTTAATTAATTTCTTGAACCAACTTAAATTAACTAAGACAATTTTATTATGATGAATCACATACATGCGTTAGTTTAATTGGTCCGAGAACCCTTTCGAACAGATATAAGTAAAATGAATCACACGCGCTGCACGTTGGAGCAATTTGGAACTATTTATAATATCAATAATGATAATCCAAAATAATCCCACAGAATACAAACAACCCTTGGCACATTTATCTTAATATAGCAACACATTTTAAACCTTACTTTAAGAGTATATTAAGTCTACAATCAGTTGAACGTTTAACATTTTAAAGGGACGTCCATTTGTCTCTTTTACTTGGTTTTCAATATTGGTCCATAAAATTTCTGTAGCAACATATTTGTTTGTTTATTTTTAATAAACTTAGACATCGTTAATAATCGTTCTGTCACTAAACAGTCTTCTGTAATAGTAGGTGAACACAACTGGATATAGACCTCTCTTTGGAAAGGAGGTTTTGGCCTACTGCACCACACTGGCCAATACCTCATTTACTTATTGTCATCAACAGCTTTTTATAATCCACTGCTGGACATAGGCCTCTCGTTAGCAAGGAGGTTTTGACCTACTATACCACACTGGCCAGACGGGTTAGAATAGGGTTTGTTCCAAGTTTTACTCCTCTTTGTAATGATGTTGTCTAGCATACTTTGTCCCCTTAGTCGCCTTTTACGACACCCACGGGATGAATAGGGGTGGTAACACTATGTATTCTTAATCCGTCACCACACGGACATTACTAATTGTTAATGATACTTAGATATAAACTAGTAATAGCGAACTAAGAGGATTGATTAATCAAATCAAGCCTCTATTACAAACTGGCAAACTAATCTGTTTCGGCTCATTACAATGCTCTATACTCAAGAGCAATTGCATCTCATTATACTCACATGAGTAGTGTTGACGTGAAGTAGTTGTTGACATTGTTGAGCTATATGTCGTGTTAAAGCCACTACGCAGTGTCACTTGCGTTAATATATTTGTAGATCGATTTCTTAACAACAACATTTTTCCATATGACAGATTTTCTATGTCCTTTACGGACAGACAATCTGTATATAAAATTCATGCAGAAACTTAAAATTCTATTCTAATATCTTAACATAGTAAGAAGAAACAAAAGTTACTTCATAGAAAGATAGGTAACTCCTAAAATCGTAAATGGGTGTAGCTTTGAGCAAGAGTTTTTATTCGAGTAAACGATTTTGCGGGGTAAGCCTTCTGTACGTTTCATCAATCATCAACAACCTTGAACAATCCACTGGTGGATATAGACCTTTCTCTAGCAAGGAGGTTATGACCTACTGTACCTCGCTAGCCAGACGAGTTGATGATCTCTTTGCAGCGAGGTTTTCCTGTATAGTTTGCTTCCATAGTCACCTCTTATGACACCCATGGGACGAACAGGGACACTTCGTATTTTTAATCCCTCACGACATTGACAATTGGGTAGATGACTGTATCGTAAATAAATACCAATGTCCACTTCATTAAAACTAATATCGCGAAACATCTCGGAAAATACAATTAACATAGCTTTTTGTTATTATTACGAATTTCAATCAAATATACAGTGAAATATATTGTTCAATTGAGTAGTCTGAAACAGTGACGTCACAATTTGGTATTTAGTACATTTTTCATACAAAATTGTCGTTTTGACAGATGATAAAAAGTAACTAATTTGACTAAGGTGTCATCTAGCCTATTCGGCCACGTCATATTATTTAAATATCTGTAAGTACGTAAATTAATTAAACTACGTATGCATGTGTAAAAGTAAAAATAAATATGATATAGTTTAGTATTTAACCTATCGCCGTCCACTGCTGAACGAAGATTGCCCCCAAGGAATGCAAACCATCCCGGTCTTCGGCAATTTGCATCCATCTGCTGCCAGCCACCTTCTTTGAGTCGTCGGTCCATCGCACCGCAGGGCGCCTTACACGACGTTTGCCCAATCGTGGTATCCACTATAATATATAATATACTGCACAATGTAAGTGCGAAATAAATTGCTTATTTTTTTAAATAACTCTACTAATGTCTTACTAGGCCACCATAGCGTGGGTCACCATACTGCATCGTCTGCATTCGCAATGAGTATGGTGACCTCAACTCTTGCTATAACTGTTCAGCTGAACATCAAAAGCGACAAAATCTGTACTGATGTGTTTTATTGGCGAGTGCGAGACCAGAGATCCATTGATGCAGAGGTGACAGTCATCGTGGTAAGTGTGTGAGTTTCGCACTATCACGATGTCAGTCATACTTTTGACGTCCCCAAGTTGGGTGTGAAAAAACGTCTCACAAGGCCGTAACAGTCTCTGTTAACATGCTATATTGTTTGGGTTCACAATGAGTATGGTGACCATGTATGGTGTCTATTCATACTTTCCATCAGGCAGAGTAGAATTACATTAACAGGCTCGTAAATAAAAAAAAAACAACAAGAATATATCAAAACTCTAAGAAAAATAGGTCACGAATTGTCGGTAATGACGCAACAAGTTTCTTTTAGGGTATTGATAACCACTCACCATTAGTTGAATTCCTTTTTACTTATTTCCCGAATAAGGCAATATTTTTCGGACTACTACGTGTGTCAAACTCCTCTTTTTACATCCCTTGAGGGCTCATAGAAGGTAAAAAGGGTATCAAACTTATAACTGAGACATACTACTCACCTCTTCTGCGTAAAACATCCATATATTTTATAAAAAATAATGGTTATTAATAGAAATTATTTTATGAAAATAACCTCTCGTTGTATCAAATATATTTATAAAAACTTCCCCTTAGGTCAAACGTGGGAAGATAAACATGACAGACCTCGCTTCTATTTGGTAAAATTCAATATTTACTTACACCCGATACTGTCACTCAAATAATATTACATTAGACAAATACACATTTTTTTTTCTCCATTTATTTTTTACTTCGAAATTGTAAACGTACGCATGAGTAAACTTTCTCATGTTGTTTCTAATTTATTAATGAATGGTGTGATAACCTGTCTGAAGTTAGTCACGAATTATGTCTAACTATTTCTGTAGCATCAACCGCTAGAAGAATGCAAAAGATATCTTACGAATTCGACGAACAAACAAAGTCGAATTTCTCAAGTATAAAATTAAAAAAAAAAGGATAATAGATACGTTGAAAAGGGGTCATGTTTGTGCCTAATTTTACGCCTGGCAACTCCACCAGGTGGTCAATCCATAGTGAATTGCGACGGGGCGGTGTGTCGAAATTAAATCGACTAACCCACGGAGAGTGCCTCTCTACGCCTGAAGTCAGTTCATTCTTCTTAAAAAACAATGGCTTCCATTAACTCAATCAATTCAAAGCCTTTCATTATCTTTGTTGTTGTTCTTGTCCTGGTCCTATCTTTCTATAGAGATGTGTCTCCTGTGTCTGACGAATTAAACGGAGGCTGTGCAAACGTGCAGCCACGAGTCGAACGTCCCCATTAAACACAATTGAACAACAAGGAGGGATGGCGTAATGTTGGAGAGGACTATTCTTTAATACTATTATTATTTATATAGTGAAATAGTTTGAATTTTTTTTTCTATATTAAGAGCCTGCCAAAGTGACTCTACTATGCCTGATGGAAAGCATGAATAGAATCCAAGAGTTGTGGTCACCATACTCATTGCAAATGCAGACAATGCAGTATGGTGACCCACACTATGGCGGCCTTGTGAGATGCTTCTTTCACACCCCACTTGGGGACGTAAAAGGCACGACAGTCATCGTGACAGTGTAAGGCTTACACAGTTACCACGATAACTGTCCCCCTGCATCAAAGGGCCTCCGGTCTCACACTTACCAACGAAACACGACAACACGGATGTTGGCGCTATAGGTTGGTCTTCTGTGGGAGGGTAGTACTGCCCCAGTCGAGCCGGCCCGCTCGTGCTGAAATCAGCGTGGCTCTACTACCTAGAAAACTTGTATGGTAATGGACGAAGCTCAAGCAAATAAAGCATCCCGATTAGTGCTAAAAGGCTCGCCACCTATTACGTGGTACCGAAACACTGCCGAAAAGTAGGAGTTTAATATACCTTTGCGTTGTATTATATTAATTTTTGTACATTTCTTCATGTATTTCTTCTTCTTCCTAGCCTTTTCCCACTTTAGATGGGTCGGCTATCTTTGTTTCACGGCGCCAAGTCTTTCTGTCAAGGGTTATTGGGTTTATAGTACCTACATATTTTAATATTAAAATACATTTATAGTTTGATATCAATATATTTCCACACTGATCTATTAGGTACACAAAATATGACAGATTAAGAATACGGAGTCACTACCCTATTCTTCCGGGCGTCGTAAGAGACGAATAAGGGAACAAAATATGCAAGACCGCATCACTGCGAAAAAAAGGAAAACTTAAAACAAACTCTTTTTTTTTAACGTGTGTAAACCCCCTCGGGCCGTCACCCCACCGGGGTTTACGGCGGGGTGGTGTGTCGGAATCGGACCGACTGAAACCAAACGGTGTGCCACTCTGCGCCTGACATAGGAGGGTTCCGGGAACAGCTGTTATTACGACATCCAGACTTAAAACAAACTCTATACCAACCCCTCTGGCCATCGTGGTATAGTACACCAAAAGCTTCTTTCTAAGGAGAAACCTATGTCCAGCAGTGGACTGGTAAAGTCTAAGGATGACGAATAAAGGCTATTAGTATTACGCTACGCATATTTTTTTTTTATTTACAACCTACTAAAGTGACTCTATTCTGCCTGATGGAAAGCATAAATAGAATCCAAGAGCGGTGGTCGCCATACTCACTGCGAATGACAACAGTGTAATATGGCGACCCACGCTATGGCGGCCTAATGAGATGCTTTTTCACGCCCCGCTTAAAGGACCCGGAATCGTAGTGGGAGGGAAACACGTGCGCTGGTAATGAATTCCAGGCTTTAACTGATTTGCACAGGAAGGAAGAGCCGAACCGTTAAGTTCGGGAGCGTATGTCTAGCATATTGAGTTTCCTAGTTCTCTTTTGCTTAACACAATCCTTCGTGACATCAAAGTGTAGTAAATAAACACGTGATCTCACGGGAACACTCGGTCGAAGCCGAGCCGCGTAATTTCCTGACCCTACAACTGATTTTATTTATCTGCTCTTGTATTGAGAAAAGTAATGTCTTTCTTTTTATTTTAGAAGCTTTAGAAAATAATTGTCAAGGTCGGGAATTATGACCTTGAGCGAGTCCTCATTGTCATTAAGTGAAATCAATTAATCAGGTTGGGATTCAAAGAGGTCGATTGTCCATTGCGTAATAATCATATTAAGAAGAATTCCATCAGTTCTTGATGGGCACCCTATGCAAAAAAAAATACAATTTAAAATATTTGATACACTAAACTTATAGATCACTAGCTTCCGCCCGCGACTTCGTCCGCGTGGAATAGTTACTTTGGGCTGACGCTTACTTTAACCCACGACTTCGTTTATATAGGTGAGTAGGGAAACAATTCTGTCATACATGATTTACGCGAAACGTTAACCGTTTACGCAGCGCAAACAGCGGAAGCCCTCAATAGGAACGAAGTCTCCCGATTTTGAAACATTCTTCATTGGTGCTCCGTTCCTATTGATCTTAGCCTATGGCCTTCCTCGATAAATAGGCTATCCAATACAAAAAAAAATTTAAAAATCGACCTGTAGTTCCTGAGATTAGTGCGTTCAAACAAACAAACTCTTCAGCTTTATAATATTAGTACAGATTTCAAATAGAGGTTATTTATAAACGTATTTAGACAAAATTCGAATGTATGACGAGTTTAATTATAAGTACCTAACCTATCACAATAATTTCCTTCTAGCTATCGACAGCCTTTCATAGTCTGCTGCTGGACATAGGCCTCTCTTTAGAAAGGTGTAGTCTGCTATACCACACTGGCTGACGATTTCAAATAGGGTTTGTATAAGGTTTTCCTTCTCTTTACAGTGTTGGTCTGCATAATTTGCTCCTCAGTTGTCAGGGATGGTGACAGTGCTTACTATATCCTATATTAAGAGTCTGCCAAAGGGACTCTACTCTGCCTGATGGAAAGCATGAATAGAATCTAAGAGTTGTGGTCACCATACTCATTGCAAACGCAGACAATGCAGTATAGTGACCCACACGATGGCGGCCTTGTGAGATGCTTTTTCACACCCTGCTTGGGGACGTAAAAGGCATGACAGTCATCGTAGCAGTGTAAGGCTTACACAGTTATCACGATAACTGTCACCCCTGCATCAATGTACTTATAGTAAGCTTTATCAAACAAAAATACTTCGGTTAATTCTTTAGTTACTTTTATTTAGAGCACCCAAACACAGTACGTTCCAATATCATAATTATACATTGAGTAAGGATATCCCAGCCAATGCGCAAATAGAAACAAGTTCGCATTTCTATCGGCTGAACCAGCTCAATGAATAGTTTTCATTCAACACAACATGTTAAACATTTTACTCCCGGCAACCACAACTTAGACATGGCTCGCAGTGTACGTAAAAAAATACATATAAAAACGGGTATTTACGTAACGGAACGAACCATAAAAGTCGGACCAAAAAATTGTACCAGCGGCGACAAAAGAAATAAATACTCAGTAGTTAGAGTGCGTACAGTGGCGAGCAGAAAATGTACCACAGATAAAGTGACGAAACGGCGAACTGTGGACGGCATTGGTGGCTTCTTTTTTTAATACAACTCTGTTAATAGTACACTACTGGCCGTGATAATTTTATGAGTACACTTGCATTATAAAATTATGTCGGGGGCAAGTTACGAATTAGATAAGAAAAAAAAATCTTGAAGGACGATTACAAAATTGTCACAATCTTGTCAACTTCGAAAACCATTAATCTGATTATATTAAAGCGTATAACTCATAAAATTTAAGTCACATTATATTGCTTAACCATAAACACGTTACTTAACCCTTTTTATGTTCACCTCGTTCTGAAACACATAAAATTTAACATCAAATAGTAAAAGGCACCTGTTCACTCAAGAATACTACGATTTCGTAAGGCAATTATTAATAATAATTTAGTATTAGCTAATTCCATAATAGTTTATGGTAAATTATAACAAAATTATGTACAAATATTTGTATACAAAAATCTTGTTGTCTTTGGCCACTGATGAATCTAATGTATCGTATCTTTATCACACTTTTTCAAATGTAAATAGTTTAATATATAAATAAAAAAAACGAAATTACTTTTAAGTTTCTCTTCTAACAACTGATATCTTTTTTTTTATATTAAGAGCCTGCCAAAGTGACTCTACTCTACCTGATGGCAAGCATGAATAGAATCCAAGAGTTGTGGTCACCATACTCATTGCAAATGCAGACAATGTAGTATGGTGACCCACACTATGGTAGCCCGCTTGGGGACGTAAAAGGCATGACATGACATTACGAAACACGACAACACGGATGTTGGCGCTTTAGGTTGGTCTTCTGTGGGAGGGTAGTACTGCCCCGGTCGAGCCGGCCCGCTTGTACTAACATCAGCGTGGCTCTACTACCTCTATATATATATATATCGTCTGAATCATATTCAACTAAACAATGCCTCAGATATCACCATATTTCTTTATTCTTAAAGTATAAAAAATATATTTGTTAAGAATAATAATATATTCATAATTTGTGTTTATGTAAATTTATGTTAATATTACGTTACTAAGAATGGATTACATGTAATCCTATAATATAATAACAGCCAGAGTATGGGTATATACGAGTAATAAGCCTTTGTCTCTCTCTTGAGACCAGTTCAGTTCAGACATACATATGTATATATAAGCTAAAATAATGATTGAACTAATTTACTCAGAAAAATGCATTAGACGTGCAAATAGAATCAGTTCAAATATTCAATTATTTAATTTTATTTATTTATTTATAACTGCTTCGGTGGCGCAGCAGTAATGAATGCGATTTCTGTACTGTCTGTACTGTGTTGAGGTCTCGGGTTCGATTCCCAGGTCGGACCAAATGTTTGTATGATCTGCAAACATTTTTATCGAAGTTTGGGTGTTTTCTATGTATAATATGTATGTATTTACACGTAAAGACTATATAAGTATTCTGTCAGTCAGGCTAGTTGTCATAGCACAAGCTCGGCTTAGTTTGAAACTAGATGACGTTGTGTGTCAAATGTCCAAATATTTATTTATTTTAAAGTAAAAGAGGACATTTGATATTATGCACTACTTTACACAAATAAAATTGTATCCAGAAGTCAACTGCGACTTCAACATCATAATAAAATAACATTCAGTCCATTGGGTCACGTCAATACCACAACAATAACAATTCAAACAAATAATGTCAAAGTTATAAAACCGTAACAAGAAATAAACTACATTTTTGTATTTTAGTGAATGCAAAACTGACAATACAAGGGTGCCATTTGTTTTATCTTGCCTCAATTTATCTAAAATATGCAGAACCGCAATCTTAGCAACAATTTAATACGCATAATAACTAAATATTCGCTAGGTCGTTCAACTTCTGGGCCATTTTTTGTAGCCCGATGTGCAGACGTGATTGGCCATAGGAAAAAATATGGCGTGATGTTGCCATGTTACGTACCTATTAAATCCTATGTTCGGATATGTTTAAAAAAAAGGTACAAAGCCTTTTTGTGTAGTAAAGAGTTTGGTTATTATCTTCAAAGAAGGTTAGATGTGTGGTTTTTTTGTAGTGAATTACTTTTGAGTTTTTTTAAGGCTTTGTTTTAAATAAATAGATGTATGGCCTTGGCGATCCATTCATTTGAGTGCACGGATAGTGTCGCTTTCTTACCGAAGTATTGTGGGTTCGATCTTCACATGGGACAGTCTGGGAGTTTTTTGCGTCCGTTTTATATACGTTTGTAAGGTCCCCCGCTACATAGAATTTATTCTTAGAGCTGGAGATGTTTTTAAAAAAAAAAATCGTACATAAAATGTCATCTGTCAACTAGCTACGACTGGTCAAGTATTAACCACCCACATAGCTAACTCACATGAATTGGATAAAAACGGCAAAAAGAAGTATTTTCAACTACATTACTAGCTTTCCCTATTTACCCCTCCTAGGCTAAACTCTATTTTTGGCTTTTTAAATCGATTGTGTTATGGGTTGGGGTCGAACCCACAACCACGTGAGGTCGTCTCACCACCGCTGCGTAACTTTAACACGTTATTATGTTCGTATGAGTAATAATGGCTACTGCTGATATCTCAAATGTGTGATAACCATGTCAGAAGCGGATGGCATAATAACAAATTAATTAAATTTCCATTTTTTATGACTGTACATAAATACAAATGTAATATTACATTTGTTGAATATAATGATTCATTTCTCTCAGTCAGCTCCTGTGAAGCGAGAGGTTTAGACGTACTAGAATTATGGCTCTAAAATAAACATTTTGAAGACTCTTCTATTTTTAAGGTAAGTCAACATAGAGCGTTTGTTTTATTGACCAGTATAAATTGAACTACTATTATATAGAGTTCTGTAGCTTTCTGAATCACACTAGACGAGAGTATAAATATTAAACATATGTAACAATGAAATTTCTACCTCGTTGATCTAGCGATTAGCGTACGCGACTGCCGATTAAAGTCTTGGGTTCGATTTTCGGATCACACTTTTAGAAAAAAAGTGTTATTGGGTTTTTTTAACAGAAATTCTTAATAAGAGTCCGGAGTATGGAAGTTTAGCGGTGTTTCACATCTGTACCTCGGTGAGCATGTTAAGCTGTAGGTCCTGGTTACCATGAACATCTATGGTAATCGATTTTCAGAAGACCCCTCAAATATACTGACAACTTGTTTAATCATCGAATTTAGTTCTCTCTTTAGATTGAGGAGGTCTGAGGCCAGTCGCTCCTCAATTCACCCTCAGGGATGCCAGTCGCTCCGTGGAAATTGATATTCAGATAAAACCGGTTGAACTACAATCTCGGGTCCGGGAAAAAGCGTCTCACTAGGCTGGCATAGCGTGGGACGCCATACTGCGCTGTCTTCATTCGCAGTGAGTATGGCGACCACCGTTCTTTGGTTCTATTCATGCTTTCCATCAGGCAGAATAGAGTCACTTTGGTAGGTTTCTATATGTATAAAAAAAACTGTTAACTGACCTCAAACAATGATCTTAGGGGTACTAAAGACGAGGAAGGCGAGTTAGAGACAATGTTATGTTAACATCTAGAGTTTCTTGCCGTATCTAGAATACGTTGGCACATATAATGTGAGTTAATCCTTAGCAAATGTACGTCCTACATTTGTCAACAATACTTGGCATCGGTGTGCCTTACTCGTGCGTGTTTAACGTGACAACTAGGTACTCGCGGGGTGTGAACATAAACGCATTTAGAATATACTATCAACTTGCTTCCTTACTTTTAAGATGGGCGACTACTATTACAGTGTGCATTTGTATAATTACAAAAATCTAACTGTACTCTATTTCTGTGTGGTGACGGATCAAGAATAGAGTGTCACCAACCTTATTAATGCTAAAGCTATAGGATAGCTTGGAATAGCATATACACATATTCTAAGCCCGGTATATTTTATTAAAAGCGATCAAACCCATGTGCAAAAGCTGGTAACCTACACAACACGGCTCATTAACAATGTGATAACATTTATTGATATAATGTAGGTATATTTACTCAAATAACAGCATCCTGTTGCCAATTACCAAAACGACAGTTATTAACTCGCAAAACACTCAATTAAACTAATCAACATTCAACTAACGCGCCTAAAACAATTGCTAACTGAATTATCTACCTTTTACATATACTATGTTGTATTGCAGACGCAAGTTTGAACTTAAAACACATGTTGACAAAGTTCATATGAGAATGGAGGCTATACATTATTAAGGGCGATACACATTTGGTATACGATATTTTGCATAACAAAATTGTATGGAGCGAACGATCTGTTATAACTTTATGTATGGGATTTGTTTGTTTCAAACAATACATCCAAAACATTGGATAAATAGTTTATGGTACTTGTGAAAACTGTTACTGCCTATTCTGTGATGGAATAGTTCGTATTAAGTTAAGAGGAATTCGAGAGAAAAGTATGTGGCGGTATTAAAATAATAAATTAAAAACGTATCTAGTCTTATTTATATTGTGAAAATTGTCGAAGAGAAAGGAGTCAACCAGACTGTTTTTACAATATAATCAAAATTAGAAAATCTTGAATATATCATTTTTAAAGACGCAGCGAAAAAACACTGGTTCTGTCAGTTAGGCAGATATGTTTCTATAATCAAACTTACAAATAATTTTGCACATAACTTTATATTGGTTGAAAATATGTTTAAAGGGAAGGTTTAGCGCGTGCTTTTATGTATACGTAACGCGATAAAAAGTTCTCAAAACCCTTTTCCCTATCCGTGACACGTACACAAAATTTCATGATGATCGATTGAGTAATCAAGGTGTGAAACCCTACAAAAACAAAATTAGAAATTGTGTCAAAAACCCATCAACAGAATTTGGCAGTCCACTGTTGAATATAGGCCTCTCCTTAGAAAGGAGAGCCTCCTCATAAAGTTGTCGCTTATTACTCGTGTAATGAACGCAATGTTTTGTAAATATAACATTAACGCTATGTAACTCACATATAACACTTTAAATTTAGAGTATATAAATATTTATTTCACAGCACATCACATCAACAGCCTTTAATAGTCCACTGCTGGACATAGGACACTCTTTAGCAAGGAGCTTTTGGTCTACTGTACCACGATGAGCAGACGGGTTGGATTTGTTTCAAATTTCCCTTCTCTTTGCAGAAAAGTTGTTACTACAAAATATACTCCCTTAGTCGCCTCTTACGACACCCAGGATGAACAGGGGTGGTAACCCTCTATATTCTTAATCGACCACACGACAGTTGAAATATAATTGAAAGAGTTAAGTTGTATAAAAACCCCACTTAAAAGATTTATATAACGAGAATTAGTAACCGTAATATGCTACAAAAATTACACAGCTTTTTTATATAGGTATAGATATGAACCCTCAATGCGATGTAGATACGCAGTGTATGGTCCTATACGATGAGAAAAAAATGGTCTGTGCAATCAAACGTTCTCCAATAACACTCTAATTATGGAGGGATTGTGTTTACGTTGTGTAATTAATTCAAATATCAAAGTATCTCATAAGTCATCAATCAGTCCCTATTTCAGATAATTTGCAGCTGGCAATGAGTGAAATGAAAATGTATTTGTTAATGCCGAAATAGATTCTAATTCTATTCTTATCCAAATAGAAAATTCTAATTTTGGTTGTGTTTCTACATCACTACTCTACTAGAGAGTAGGGATGTTTACCCTTATTCAACAAATATGGCGAATTTTAGAATACGTTTAGTGTTTATATTATGTGTCGTTGGTTCGCTAGCCGTTAGTGCTTGCAACTGCCGATCAGGTCTTTGGTTCGATTCCTGTATACGGTCAAATAATGCTATTGAGTTTTTTTGGTTACAAAAATACTTAATAACAGCCCCGCCCTGCTCCTCATCTCTCCCCGATCGTGTCGGATAATCGACCTGTCGGATTGTGAGAGTGAGGGAACAGAGAGTGCACCCGTGTCAGCGTAAACTCTTATGCGTTATGACATCACCTGCTATATTTTATTTCATTAGACACTCAAAAGTGTAAAACATTGTAAAAATAAAGACATAGTAACGATAGAAGGTACATATCTAACTTACACGCAAACAAGAGATTGAAAACAGTCAAAATTAGTCCACTAGGCGGTTGTTTTATGTACAAAAAATATTCATAAAGCGATACATAACGTTTTAATACGAAGCGAACACCGTAAAATATCTACACCATGCAAAGAATAATCACAAACACCATAACTAGTTACAGAATAAATAGTCACCCTTCGTACTTTATCTACGACCAATCTCAATACAGCAGTAAACAATCATTACGACTTCCGTGCAAGCGACAGCCACTAATCGCACACGTGTATGTCGCCCTTAACTGCGCGTGAGTCACTCGTACGCAAAATAATCGTTTATGCCCGCGGGTTGAATGAACTTTTGACAACACCTTCCGACTTTTATCTTGAATGGTTTGTGAAGGCGTAATTGAATTAGTTACATGGGTAACTAGATTTGTCATCAATTTATTTAGTTAGAATTATTAGGATTCCTAATACTACCATTTGTAACATAGAAACAATGGAGGAGCAGTATTAACATAAGGAGTGTAATGAATAAACTTAAACCCTATATCACTTGGCGTCCGGCAGCCCATAATTACCATATTTATTCATGTGTTCCACCATAAGGCAATCTGTTTGAAAGTCAAATTTTATCATTATGTGCCCAGCCATTTTAGCATGCACACAGTAATCCACGTATATAAGACATTATTCTTTAGAGTTCTTCGATACACAAATCTTCTATATCACCTAGTAATTGGAGTGTTGTGAGTGTGTTGGCCTAGTACTTGATGTTTGTTGTTCTCGGTTGTAGAGGCCTGCCAGTGACTCCATTTAAAAAAGCCATGTCCAGGCCCAATCCACGAAAAGGCTAGGAGGATGAGGATGATGAGATTTTTTTTTCCTATGTTAAGGCCCTACCAAAGTGACTCTACTCTGCCTGATGGAAAGCATGAATAGAGTCCAAGTGTTGAGGTCACCATACTCAAATGCAGACAATGCAGTATGGTGACCTAGACTATAGCGGCCTAGTGAGATGATTTTTCACGCCCTACTTGGGGACGTAAAAGGCATGACAGTCATCGTGGCAGTGTAAGGTTTACACAGTTACCACGATAACTGTCACCCCTGCATCAGTGAGCATTCGATCTCACACTCACTAAAGAAACACGACAGCACAAATGCTGTCGCTTTAGGTTGGTCTTCTGTGGGAGGGTAGTACGGTCCCAGTCGGGCCGGCCCGTTCGTGCTGAAATCAGCATGGCTCTACTACCTACTAGTATCCAGTGGATGGCTCTAAAAAATATGTTGGAAATAACAGATGGCGTATGCTTTTAAGCGGTCACCACGCCACTCTCTACTTCCCTGAGTGTTGTGTGTTCAACACTTTGTCTGATCGTTCTTTGAGTCCGATTCTCGTATGTTTGTAAAGTCCTCCGCGACACAGGATATATTCCTAGTGTGGGCGTTGTTAAAAAATAAGAAATATATACTGGGTATAATATTCGTATAAAATCGGTTACCTGCAGTCATGTGATTGTACCCGTTGCTCGCTAGAATATTTATGACATATCTCACGTCGAAAAGTCATTTAAAATCAAAACAAGTAAGAATGACGCAAACAGTATCTGTCTCCTGTGTGTACTAGTGTTGTGTATATGAAATGGGACAGTTACGGGAATCCTGTTACATTTTTGTAGTATTTTTTCATTCGTCCACTATTTTTTTGTTTTTAAAATTGTAATGTAAATATTTTCAAAACAGGTAATATTTAAAGAAGTTTTAACGTCCGGAATAAAATATTCTTATACTCAAAAATTCCTCGTTTTCGACCACGACAACCAGTCTTATGTATGTTGTATGTCCTTGTGGTAACGGATTAAGAATACATAGTGTTACCACCCCTATTCATCCCGTGTGTGTCGTAAGAGACGACTAAGGGAACAAAGTATACAAGACAACATCATTACAAAGAGAAGGAAAACTTGAAACAAACCCTATTTCAACCCGTCTGGCCAGCGTGGTATAGTAGACCAAAACCTCCTTGCTAAGGAGAGGTCTATGTCCAACAGTGGATTGTAAAAGGCTGTTGATGAACCAGTGTTAAAGGAGAACGGTCAACTACGTAGGAGATATTATAGTGCACATGTGTGTGTGTGTGTGTGCGCAAACACAGGTGCACTCTCTGTGACGGCTATCGGACACGACCAGGAAGAAATCAGGAGCACGAACGACGGCTTTACGTGCTGTCCGGAGAACAGGTTAAGACCCCAACTTCCAAATTCTGGGCTGTCTTAAACATTTCCATAATCAGAAAAACTCAATAACATTCTTCTTCCCCGACCCAGGAATCGAACCCGAGACCTGTTCGTCGGCAGTTGCATACGTTAACCGCTAGACCAACGAGGCAGTCTAACAATATACCAGTATCTATAGGCTTATTATAAATTAGTGTTAGAATAAAAGTTACATCTTTTGTTTTACTTATAATTTTTTCTAGTTCACGCGTCACGCTTGTGAGTACAACAGAGACGGTATTTTTATTTTCATTTGTACTGTTGCAGTGGTCGTCTGATTCCTACATGGTCTGATAATTACAATTTCAGTTATATTTCAATTACTATGAACACTACACCGGGTATAACACTTAATCTCCGATAACCAGTGACATAATCAATTATAAACTCCTAAAGTTACTATTTTTATTGATAAACAAACGCGATAAGGAACAGTTAGGAGAAGGTGACGTGACGTTAAGGTGAAAAAATCATTTAAAAGCAACGAAAAACTTGCTTAAACTCTCGCTGAGTCGACCAGTATATCGTAAAGCATGGATCTCTTGCATCCAATACTACAAACAATTCAATTGTCAAATAGTACACGCGATATTTGTAAATATCTCGTCCCGCATTCATTACTCACGCAATCCCGCTTTGCAAAATCCCGGGATATCAAGATGATCTATACATCACTATATGGAATACAGATTTGGAATCGTCAACTAGTTAGTTATTAGCATTGCAAAATCCCGCAAATACAGCTAAATATTCCGGCGCGTCATTTTGTCTGACAAAGTTTGGAGGCGTCTTGTACGAGGAGTTTATTTACTGGAGTGTCGTTATTAGTATTCATATATTATTTGCGTAATAAGTTAAAATGGTGGTTTAATGTACTTAAAATGTAATGTTATGTATGAGATATTGATGTCCTTACGTTTATTTATTTAACGAGTGGCGAAGGTCTTCCGACCTTTAAAATACTGGTGGATGATTTTGGAGCGTTAGGCAAAAATGATGAGAGTAAATTTTTACATGCGCGCACACCGTCACGGAAAACCGACACCATGAAATTAGCTAGTCAACATTGTAGTTTAAAAGTTATACTTCTTCGGGTGCGTTAGGTAGAAATGATGGGCGTGAATTTTTACGATGCGCGCACACACCGTCACGGAAAACCGACACCATGAAATTAGCTAGTCTACATTTTAGTTTAAAAGTTATACTTCTTTTGGCGCATTAGGTAAAAATGATAGGAGTGAATTTTTACGATGCGCGCGCACGCCGTCACGAAAAACCGACACCATGAAATTAGCTAGTCTACATTTTAGTTTTGAAGTAATACTTCTTTTGGCGTGAATGCGTTATAATAAAACTTTCTTTCAATGTATTAAATATCTTTTTTTCTATTATTAGTGTCGTTTTCTCTACAAACAGGATAACGTGAAGGATAAAATTTTTAGAAAAATTTTATCTTCTAACACCAAAGATATATAACTTCTTACATGCGTACATATGTACACACACACACCCACATTTTTTTTCGTAAATTTTACCTGGATAAGGTATTTTTTATGCTTATTTGGAATTCTATTCAATCTGCCGTAGATAACCAATAGAAGAAATTATAATCTTTATAAAAAATTAAATAGATTTATCTAAAATAAAGTCAAATATCCAAGGATTACTATCATTTATGTAAAATATAAGGAAATATCATTTAATAACTTCACATATGACCGTCTGATCTCAAACTAGACAAAACCTGTCCTATGGTAACCAGACTGTTGATAAGCATTCTTAAATATTTCAAGATTTTACGAAAAAATTACATCCACATACAGAACAAATTATCAATCTAATCACACAATTCTTTGTCCTCGGTGGGAATCGAACCTATGACCACCCGGCTTAGCCAACAGTCTCATCTATACATAGACGACACAGTTTATAGTAAAATATACAATACACTACCTACAGTGGACCCCCGGTAATTCAACAAACGTTTTGCAGGGCAGTGTCGGACTATCGAATTTGTCGGATTATAGAGTACTGCCTAAGACCCCCTATAGCCCGGATGTTTTTACAAAAGAGTACCTTGTAATCCGACAAATTACAGACAAATGATAAAATTCTAAATGTTGTTTTCTGGGTTCGTGACGACATTACTAAGTATGTATACGTAATACACAATGAATAAACGCTAAGCTGCACCGCTATCACACGTAGTCAAATTCAAATTAAGCAATCGGAATTGAAACAATACCGTCGAGCACAAGTTGTAACCTGTTCAATCATGCACGATCTACATTAGCGAAAATTGTTTGATTTGACGGATTACGGGGGGTCTGGATTAGCCAGGGACCGGATTACCGAGGGTCCTCTATATTATAATTATATTATCTGTTAAAAAAAATCAAGCATAACTTGCCCCAATTCGCTTCAAATCGCTTAAGGAGCAATCTAAATCCCGTCATGTGTCTCGGCCCTAATCTTGTAAGTAAGTCTTTAGTAAAATAAGGATAGCGCTACATGACACGTAGAAAAATCGCAGCGTTCGAGAAACTCTAATGTGCTGTGTCATTCCTTAATATTGGGTACTTAGGGGCTCGTGAGAGGTGATATATTATATATACGACTTTATCGCCTTGTGAGGTAAGCAGAGCTTGACGGTATAACCGTATTGTACCGTTCTTTTATAATTTGTTGTTTTTTTTATTCAATTTTGCTTCTATGGGTTCATGTGGGCGTAAATACGGTTAGGTGTTAAAAACTTAATTAATGTAAATCCTTGTAAATTTGGCATTTAGATGTTAAATAGAAATATTTAGTTATCATCAACAGTAGTCCACTGCTGGACAAAGGCCTCACCTTTGAAAGGAGGTTTGATCCTTTCATACCACAGTGCAGTGACCAGGCTGGTCGGTGTCGGGTTTGTTTCAAATAAAAAAAAAAATTACTAATATAGTGTGTGTCGTTGAGCCACACTGTGGTTGCATTAATCAAAAATGAAGAACGGAACAGACACAAAAATTGGGAATAACAATATTTTTACAGGGGTGATAGTTATCATGGTAAGAGTGTGAGCCTTACACCCTTTTTTTTTTAACCTGTGGCAACCCCCTCGGACCATCACCCCACCGGCGTTTACGGCGGGGTGGTGTGTCGGAATCGGACCGACTAAAACCACACGGTGGGCCTGAACCGGTACGAGGACCGAATTGACTACGCTAGAGGCACCGGAGGGTGGACCACGACGGCAAACCCAGCACCTTAACGCGCCCAACCACCAGAGAGACTCCCGTGGTGGCCAGATGAGCCGCCTGTGTAAGCCTTACACTACCACGATGACTGTCATGTCTTTTACGTCCCCAAGCGGAACGTGGAAAAGCATCTCACTAGGCTACCATAGTGTGACACCTACTGCATTGTCTGCATTCGCAATGAGTATGATGACCACGACTCTTGGATTCTATTCATGCTTTCCATCAGGCGGAATCACTTTGGCGGGCTCTTAAAATGAATAATAAAAGAAAATTAAAACGGTGGGTATATCTTTAGCCTTATATATAGATTAAAAAATCTAATTAATAATACTAAGTGTAAAAACATCAAACTTCTCAAACTGTATGTGTATCTAAATATTTCAATCTCATAAATAGTAACACCATTACCAATTTCCAGTCGACACATCGAAAGTGTTACCCCGACCTAGGCCACTATTGTATGCTAATGCGGAGGTCAAGGTACAATGTTCGATACCCGTGCAATGCATTAACACTGTTTTCAATTCAAATAAACCGTTTCTCATGTATTTTAAGTGGATATAGTAATTTAAAAAGTGAAAAAATGTCAAGGCTTGTCTGTATGTTTTAAACCGAATTCAAAAATGCGTAGGTTATCATTTTTTTTTGTGTATTACGGGTTTATATTACGCAAATAGTTTTTAGTCTGTGAAATACCTAGGTAGTAGGGCCACGCTGATTTTAGCACGAGCGGGTCGGTTCGACCGCGGCAGTACTACCCTCCCACAGAAGACCAACCTAAAGCGCCAGCATCCGTGTTGTCGTATTTCGTTAGTGAGTGTGAGACCGAAGGCCCATTGATGCAGCGGTGACAGTTATCGTGGTAACTGTGTAAGCCTTACACTACCACGATGACTGTCATGCCTTTTACGTCCCCAAGCGGAGTGTGAAAAAGCACCTTACAAATAAATGTCGTTCTTAAAATATAACTTGTTTTATATCACGTATATATCCATTCTTTCATGCCAGTTTTTTACCATAAAAATATATATAAAGACTTACAGCAAAAATGCAGCTCATAAGTTCTAAAGTAACATTAACGAGAACTGTTAAAGAGATCAATCTACATTTTAAGGACTCTAAGCCACCATAGTGTGGGTCACCATAGACATTCCGTCAAGCAGAGTAAAGTCATCTTGACAAAAAATAGCTGCCTGAGATCAATGTACAATAACTGCTTTTGCACAATACACAATGTTGCAAATTATTAAAATATAATTATTCACCCGTTTCTAAACCACTGAATATTTTTCGTTTCTACCCTAGAATCAAGTTTGTATGCTAATCTTTTGTATGCAAAACATAACCTAAGCACAATGTGATTAACAATAGAGAGGGACACAGGTCTGCGAGTTAGCTGCGAAGTTCACTGAACGACACACGATAATTTTTAGCTGAAACTGGTCGATACCGAAATTTTCTGTGCTCGAAACTCCGTGTCCCCCATCCTCTTGTTTACCAGACCACAAACTATCACGCGTATGACGTGACACAATGTCACACAACGAACGGCTGTTGTTGCTGTCACTTAACGTTATAACGAGTAACGATAACTGAGCGCTCGTTATTTTATAGCAATCATTATTACTGTCAACTGTTTTTGTTACTAATGATGAAGGTTGACAAGCGCTGTCTGATTTCGGATTTTTTTTTTAATGATGAGAAAAAAGGGTTTGAAGGATTGTAATATATGTATTGTTTACTTTAAGATCTGTTTTCTTGACTCTACGCGAAGGTTAAGAGTAGACCAAGCAGCATACAGCCTGTCAATTTTATAAATACCTTTATACACAACAGATGACAGTGGTGTGTTGTCTATGCTAAAGACCCTTCAAGATTTTTACAATATAATATTTTGCGCGTTTTAAAGCGGTTATTACTTAAATTTATACGTCTTGAAGTAAGAAGAAAAACCACGTTGAAATATATACAGGTCAAGCAAAATAAGGCGTTTAAGAAAACATGTACTACCGTCATCCCCGAAGGAGTGTATAAAGGTGTTTTAATGGCCACATTCAGCCGACTGATATAGTTCCACTTACGTAATTGGAAAATAGACATGCTATTGCTGTCAACACTCAAGGTTAGGCCAAAGTTTGTCAGTATAAAAATATAACCTAGAAATTAGTGTTGTCTTACATCAGTTTTCTAATAAGCTACAACCCTAGCCAAGTGGCTCCACTTTACCCTCCAAAACGGAAAGCGGTTATCACAGTTGTAGAACTTAAATTACAGAAAGTTAAATACTAAATCCTCATTCAAATATGGCGGTTAAATTTGGTCGTTTATCAACATCGGTGTAACATTTATTTGGCAAGTAAATAACTTGGAGTTTAGGCGGGAGATAAGCGTCATCTTGAACCGAGAGATAATTTCTAAAGTTACCAATTTATGGGATATTTACTTGTGTCTTGTTATTTTTATGGAAAATTTCTAAAGTTTGTTTTTGTGTAGATTACAAAGGGGCAGGGCGTGGCTACTATCTTCCATAGACTCCTACAACTCAAGAGTCACAAAAGCATATCCGCCTTTAAAGTCTTTTCAATTCCCAGAAGATCCTCACACTATGGCGGCCTTGTGAGATGCTTTTTCACACCCCGCTTGGGGACGTAAAAGGCATGACAGTCATCGTGACAGTGTAAGGCTTACACAGTTACCGCGATAACTGTCAACTCTGCATCAATAGGCCTCCGGTCTCACACTCACCAACGAAACACGGCTACACTGATGCTGTCACTTTAGGTTGGTTTTCTGTAGGAGGGTAGTACTGGCCCGGTCGAGCCGGCCCACTCGTGCTGAAATCAGCGTGGCTCTACTACCTAGCAAGTCTAGTCTTCACCACAATTTGAAATTACCTGAATTAAAAAAAAATGTTTCAAACGTGACAAACAGTTGTGACGTCATAAGTGGCTAAAATCATTCTATTTACGTTTGAATTTAAAACTTAAAATCATTATGACTTTCATGAGAAACAACTCTATCATATCCAGGTATAGATATCCATGGAACCAATTTAAAAGCCATCAATCCATCTAATCAATTGCTCACGACTAACAGATAGACAGACATTTATATAGATATTAACGCGTCAATTACAACATTCGACACGGGAACAGGCCAGTTTATCCTATTATATAGCTGAGGAATGCGATCGCGTGGCTTTTTTTATTTATTTTTCTGTTGGCATTGAAACCTGTCGGAGGACGTTGTAACTGTATTAGTGTTAGGTGTGTAATAAGAATTAGAAAAAAAAACAAAGATGTCTATGAAAGTGTTGTCGGTAATGGTCGTTTATTTTCGGTAATCATCGGCTTAAATGTAATTTGAATTATGAACTACCGGTGTCATAATTACAGCCCATTTGTTGAAATTGCTATTCTTTTTATTCGTTCTTAATTTAAAAATGAATAGACACAAAGAAACGAGCGTTCCTTTTTTAATTTTTAATTTAGAATGAGACGCGCCGAGTTTGGAACTTGACCAAATGAGAAATTATAAGTTTTTGTTGTATTACCTCTTTGTGTGAATCCTCAGTGAACCCGTGTAAAGGGACGAAAGAGTGTAACCAGTAACCGCGTTACTCGATTTGGCAAATGAGTATGAGATTACTCATATGTAGGGCATTAGGTGAGGTGAGATGTCAGATGTTATACTCTAGTGTTTACTCTTTTTTTAAACAATACTTCAATATTAACCGACAAACTTCGAGTCTTAAGTTTCTTCTTATTGTACAAGTAGATTTTCCGCAGCGTAATACTCAAATCTTATAAGTATCAATAGGGGTATTTAACCCTTTTTCTCTCCATCACGATTAATCAACCACACCTCCTTACAATAGAAGCCGGCCCAAAGGGTAGATTATGTAGGACTCTCGAGAAAAAATGGCCACCGTTTAATTAGGCCGTCTGTGACAAAAACTTTCTTTTTACTTTATGTCCATGTATAATTATGTTCGACAAATGAGAGCGACAATTTTGTTGTGTAAAATGTTCGCTACTATTGTAATTTAAACCGTAATTGCAATGCAATAAAAGCAATTTTAGTTTGCCTATATAAAAAAAAACTGCGTGGAAACCGAATAATGAAGAAGGCTTAGAAAGACTATCAACTTACACGTAATAACTTACCTTATACTATCTGTCTAAGATCTTAATTACTCTATCAAGGAACGCTCTTAAGACGTTTAACCTTTTCACATTATAAGTTTTTCTATTTTCAAATTGTACAGAACTTTTATTCTGTTTTTATTTTTTTATTTTGGATAAAGCCTCCTTCTAATTTACTGCGCAGTTCTAATGTTCATAGATCTTTTTAATAAATGCCCGTGTAAGTAATGATATTAATATACAATATTTTATTGAACAAAAAATAATGATTATATATATATTTATTACAATTGACGACCATTTTTAAAACATTAACTAGATCTTGGGTTGCGTGATCGAATCAGGAATGAGGAGATCCGCAGACGAACCAAGGTCACCGATATTGCCAGTAAAATTGCTAAACTTAAGTGGCAGTGGGCGGGGCACATTACACGCAGAAACGATGGCCGATGGGGCCATAAAGTTCTGGGAAACGCAGCGTTGGTAGGCCCTCCACAAGGTGATCCGACGACCCGGTGAAGGTCGCGGGAAGCTGCTGGATGCGGGCGGCACGGGACCGTCTATTGTCGAGAACCTTGGGAGAGGTCTATGGCCAGCAGTGGACGTATTTTGGCTGAGATGATGATGATGATGATGAGATCTTGAGTTGAGAACTGTACTCCTAGATAGGCTACACAGTAACCTGTGATAAGGAGTTACAGTGCCAGACTCCTGCTGGTGTGCCGGTTGCTTTCATAGTACGTGAGATACATATGCGGGAGTGTGTGTGTACGTGAGTACGTGTATGTTTATGTGTATGCGCGCGCGCGCGTATGTGTGTGTGTGAGCGTGTGTGTATGTGTATGTACATGTGATTGCTTTTATTTAATTAAAAAGAATTCAGTTCCATCATAGCCTAATGTTAGTAAGTATTTAGTTACAGCCTTTTTAAGTAAGTAAGTCTTTAAGTAAGTCAAGCAGTAAATATAATACATTGCATTGATTTTATTGTACAAAGACAGACTAAGATACATCGCAAACCTCTTAAAGAATGGTGTGTATGTGTGTGGGATGGTACAAATTTTATCCTTTCTGTGTGTTGTGATGTCTCTGTATGGCGTTTGCGGGTGTTTCATCATAATTGTTGTTAGTATACAAAGCTGTCTTACATTGAGCACGTTCCACGATCTGTATAGCTCTTGTGGCGACTTGCACATTACCGCGCAAACAGAAATATATAACAGCGCCATCTAGCGAAGATACATTGAACTACTAAGCAACTACTATCCTGTATCGCGAAACAGAGATTCACGTGGCAATTAGCATATATACAACATCCCAACATCAACCGTTGGGCCGTGGCTCGCCAGGCATGATCACATCGCCTGGTCGGAGGATCCTCCCTTTCTGTCGGAGAGACATATGACACACGTCCATCCACAGCTCTCTTGTAGGGATTAAGTTCGGTCGTAACATAATAAATCAAATGTTTTTCTATGCGTTTCTATTTCAACTTTTTTAAATTGTATTTATGATTCGATTCCATTTTAAATCGTGCGGAATAACGAATAACTAAACGCAGTATGTAAGGCTTTTATTCTAGCGTGTATGCAATAGTGCGTGTAGTACTCACGATTGTAAGCCCGGTCCTTGACAGATTTGCACCGATTGCCGTCCACGCGTGATAATGCGTTTGGTAATTTCATTACTACTTACATACAGCAATGCAACTGTAAAGATGAACAGCAGAAGGTTAAGTCTAAGAAGGGTATGCAATTGAAGAACTCAGAAGAGTATAACCACAATTTCTTCATAATATATACATATATAAATAAAATTGGAGTATCTGTTTCTAATATTGAAATAGCCACTTTTTACTACATACATTATTACAATTTCTGCCTGTCTGTCCGTTTGTTCCGGCTGATCTCTAAAAAAACTGAACCGATTTCGACGGGACGCTCACTGACAGATAGTTTATGTTATAGGGAAAACTTAGGCTACTTACATTTTAGAATTTAGAAATTATAAAGAATTCCATACGGACGAAGTCGCGTTTGCAGCTAGTGTATTATAATATACATAAATAATTTATCTCCGTGGAAATTGAAAAAGCTTTTTAATTTATTTGTTATTACTCTCAAAATTTTTAACTCCTTATGTATTAAGAGAAATTATTTCTAACGTTGTCATTATAAATCCACTCAATAAGCATTAGAAAACCTTATCATTATTCACTTAACCCTTCTGTAATTCTGTGTCCTGTCAACTGTCAAATAATTTTCAAACAAATTTCGGTTAAAATTCACAACTTAATAATTAAAAAATAAATAAAGCTGATTTCAGCCCAAGCTGGCGCTTAAGGTTCTCCCACAGAAGACCAATCTAAAGCGCCAGCATCCGTGTTGTTCTGTTTCGTTGCTGAGTATGAGATCGGAGGCCCATTGATGCAGGGGTGATAGTTATCGTGGTAACTGTCTAAGCCTTACACTGTCAAAATGACTGTCGTGTCTTTTACGTCCCCAAGCGGGGTATGAAAAAGCATCTCACAAGGCCGCCATAGTGTGGGTCACCATACTGCATTGTCTGCAGTTGCAATGAGTATGGTGACAACAACTCTTGGATTCTATTCATACTTTCCATGAGGCAGAGTAGAGTCAGGCAGGTTCTTAATATAAAAAAAGGAAAAATAAATCTCTCTCAAGACGTATTGTAATACTGTTATACATTATATAGTGGTACAAAAAGCGTGTACACGATAATTAAATGATTGTACACGAACGCGTGAGGTAGTTAACCTTACATTTGACGAGTTGAACCATATTTACGAGTTACGAGAATGCACGTGCAACACCAGGTATTCGAACTAACATAATTACTTACTTAGTGATAATAGTACCATTGTTTTCGGTTAAAGGTAATAAAAAAAGTATTTTTTTTTTAAAAGACAAAGCCCGCTCTAAGAATAAATCCTGTGTCGCGGGGGACTTTACAAATATACAAGAAACGGACGCAAAGAACACCCAGACTCAGAACACCAATTTATTGATCACACAAAGTGTTGTCCCATGTGGGTTTTGAACCCACAACACTCAGCGCAGTAGAGAGCGGCGTGGCGACCGCGTAAACCACTAAGCCAACCGTACAGTCAATATATTTAAATACAGTGTAACTCGAATCTTTGGTTTCCCGAAGTTTCGATCGAGTTGCGGATGAAAATATTTTAACATATGTAGCAGTATAACAGATTGCAATTTTACTACATTTTTTTTGTAGGAACCTACCAAAGTGACTCTATTCTGCCTGATGGAAAACATGAATAGAATCCAAGAGCGGTAGTCGCCGTACTCACTGCGAATGAAGACAGTGCAGTATGGCGACCCACGCTATGGCGTGAGTAAGATACTTTTTCACGCCCCGGTTATTTATAATACGTTATTAAATATAACTTTTATTCAAAACAAACGTTTTTATATATGTACGTTAAATTATTAGTGTCTAATAGCACAATCGAATGCGAAACACCTGTAGTACACGACGCCCGATGAGGCGGTCTAGCGCGAGCCACTGGTGGTACACGCCGCCCGATGCCACTATCAAGCGCGAGCCACCGGTGGTACACGCCGGCGTGAACGTGTTAATACTCCGAGCTGTTATTATGAATTTCATGTAAGGAAAACCAAACGACACTGCCGGGAATCGAACCCGAAATGTCTTGATTGACAGTCACTTGCACTGAACGCTAAACCAACCAACCAGGCAGTCTTTATCAAGTAACATATTATAAGCATGTATTTTTTTTCCATTTTAAGAGTATTCACACTCAGTCCAAAATACAATAAAAGCCTCATAATTAAGGGATATTTATTATGACATTAATTAATATAAAAAAAAAAAAACAAATAACCCCACGCTGCGAAGGTCTGGTACGACCCTAATTGAGGATCTCACGGGCTTTGAAACTTATCCCAATGGCTTTATTCGGTCAGTATGTCCGTCTGTATGGCAGGGACGAAGTCCCATTCATGCGATAATGGGCAAACCTGGATTATAACGAAAGCGGTTAGAAAGAAAAAAGGTTCTATACTTAATTATCTATATCAATCAAAGTCCTGGTTGTGTTATGAACGGGGATTTACCCTTATTTCAGATTGAAAGAGTTACTTTCTCTTGTTTGTTGTACTTAGTAGCATAGATCACACAATGGTGCAAACGGTCACCCTGCGATGCCAGTATGACTCCGGGTGTTGTCAGTTCAAATCCCATGCGGCTCCTCTCCTCCGGTTCAGGTGCGGCGATAATAATTTGCCGTTAAGTGATCCATCGACTCTTTTGTCCCTTATAATATATAAAAATTGGTGTAGCCATATATATTATTGTTAAAATACATAACATGAATACAGTGAGCAAAAAAATCATAAAAAAGACGATAAAAATTCAGCACACGTCTCTTTGAAAAGTCCTAAAATAGGTGAATATTTCGGAAACAATAGAAAACAGGGGTAACTCGATAAAATGCCGTCACTGAGGATTCGGGGAGGCGCCTCGCAAATTGAGTTCTAACGGAAATATGTACGCGTATAGTGCGTACAGCCAGATTTGTCTGTTTTATTGCAATTATTTTGTCTAATACTCAATGAAAAAGATTATATTTAATACTATGATTAAGGTTTATACTCCGAAGAAAAAATGTCACCACACATGTTCCGGAGCAATTCCACCTTCAAGATAAGAGCGTAAATATATTTTACAGGGCAGCAACACTTACAGGCTTAGAATTGTCCATGGACGTTTTCCTGTATCTAAAAAAATACATCAATATTTAGTAAACATCCCGTAGCGCCATCTAGTGAAGAAATGCTGAACTATGTAGTAATTGCATATCCTATATTACGCAATAAAAGTTCGGCTACCAATTCCATTTTTCTAATATTTTTTTGACTTTTTTTAGTGTTATCCATCCCTATAAAATGAATTAAGACAAACATTACTTGTAATCTAATAATAATATAAATAGCTTTTCTGACGGTCTTTCTTTTAGGAGCCTACCAAAGTGACTGTACTCTGCCTGATGGAAAGCATGAATCGAAATGTTATGGTCACCATACTCATTGCGAATGGAGTATGGTGATCCACACTACGGCACATAAAACGCTCACACACTTACCACGATTATTGTAACCCCTACATCTATGGTCCACTTAAATTCATACTTTCTTTAATTCTAACCTCGGAGTTTATTCATTTTTAACACTAATTATACTCCGCGGCTCTACGCTGTGGCAGGTTGCATTGATGACAAATTAGGAACATAACTGACGTAAAAATTAATGAACACAATCCTTGTAGAATTTGAGCTCAATCGGTACAGAAATTTTTGAGTGTAAGAACCATAAACATGTTAAAGTCAGCTAAAGAATCCTGAACAATTCTAAATTTCTTTTATACCTTCTCAATATTAAACAACTCTCATACTTCAACACCTTACAAAATGTAAATATCTTTAAGCATCACAGCCTTCAAGATACAATTGTGCCTTAACCCCTTCCTTCCTAGATAGACACGAAAACTCACTCAAACAACGAACAGACATTTTTTTCTGTTCATCCCTGTGAACTTATATGCCCAGGGGACTCTTCGTAAAGAAAATTATTATGTTTTGCGAACAAAAAGGGCAACCTACAAATTGTGTTATGAACTTTATTGTACCTACTTGCGTTTTATTAACAGATAGAATAAAATAGTATACACCGTTGAGGGATCTCAATGTTGATTGTACTCGAATACGGTTTCCGTCTCGTCCTGAGATCATAAAACGAAATAAGGAATTTTAAAGATCTAAAAGTTTTCTGTAATGCCTTCTTAAAAAAGCTGTAAATACTTCCAAATAGTAACTAGGGCAACGCGTAAAACCATTCAACCATTGAAGAACCATGTCTCCACACGTACTTCCACACTAATTCATTAGTCACATACATACATGTAAATACCCACACACATACACACACTCATACACACAAACACGCAAACACGCACGCACGCACGCACGCACATTCACACACACATGAGCGAGTAGCGTGAACAGCGATAATCACTTACTATCAGGTTACTCGTCCGCGCGTACGAGTCACTTACCCCATCAGTTTATTTGGAACATATACCATTAAAAAAGTTTGTCACATGCAGTTTAGTTGAGGTTTTGAATCATAATCCTTAAAATACAGCGTGATTTCTGTGACACTTGTCACTAATGTCATTTTAGAACTTACGAGGTACATTTTAGACGTGACCATTTATATTTATAATTGATTGCACTTTATTTGTGATAAAACTGGCTCGTAAAGAATGAAAATATAGATACAACAAAATAAAATCGCTTGTTTAAAGTCACTTCTGTCAAATAACTGTCTGTCGCAGAGATAAAGCCTATAGGATTGTGGGTAGTATTTAGTCTATTCTGTCAGTTTTACACATTTACATTTAGTACTATTTTTAGTCAAGGAATGTAGAGAAATTTTCACGTACGTGATTCGTCGAAGCTTTCTCAGTTGAATCAAGTGCTGCCGTGAAAAGTGAAATCTTAATGGGTTGGTTTTCTAAGGTTTGACCTTTAGCAAGATAGCGCCTTTAACGATACGGGCTTAAATAAAACTAGAAATGTGTTGTTTTAAATTTAATATAAACATTTATTTTAAAAAGATTATCATACGTTATCGTCTGTGTAAGCGACTGAAGACAGAGACTTGAAAAAAATCACATACCAAGCCGTCTGGACAGTATATAGACCAAAACTTCCTTTCTTAAAAAAAACCTATGTTCAACAATGAACTAATTTAGGCTATGGATACTAGGATAGAAGATAGAATAATTGTCCGTGTGGTGACGGATTAAGAATACATAGTGTTACCACCCCTATTCATCCCATGGCTGTCATAAGCGACTAAGGGAACAAAGTATACAAGACCACATCGTTACAAAGAGAAGGAAAACTTGGAACATACCCTATTCCAACCCATCTGGCCAGCGTGGTATAGTAGGCCTAAACCTCCTTGCTTAGGAGAGGCCTATGTCCAGCAGTGGACTGTAAAAGGCTGTTGATGATGTTGATGACTAGGATACTGATAATGTGCTATGACAGCCGATACTATATCCAGAGAAATTATGCGTTCCTAATGAAAAGTACATTGGCTTAAGGCTTGTCAAACCATTTCAAATCACAGACTTGCGGCCCTGAACCCACAGGCCGTCTGTATAAACATAAAGCTTTCCTACTATTGACTTCATTGAACTTTTCTACATGCACTTTTTTTTTTCTTTTCTCTTTTTTATTTTATGAGGAGTATGGTGACCACAACACATGCTTTTTATCAGGCAAAGTAGAGTCACTTTGTCAGGTTCTTAAAATAAATAAAAAAACGAAATACTTTTTACTGACAAATTTACAAGTATTGTTTGCTATTCACGTGTATAGATTTCCAAAACCCTAGCTTGAGAAGACAACATGGGTTTGAAAAGATATGAGAAACGGTAAATATATATCAAAACAAGAGATTTAACAAAATAATAACGTACTTTCTTCAAACAGAATATACTCTCAAACTTATTTAAAATTTCCTTTAGATGTATTCAATATTATGCGTCGCGACGTTAAGGGAAACAAAGAAAATAACCCCTAAAACATTTATAGAATCCTGGGGTGATATTCAATTTGATATTCCAACTGTTGTTTCTTTTGTGAATCTGACGCGAATCGTCAAGTGGATCCGTGAGGCTCAAGTAAATTTAGAACTGCTTGATAAACAATGTTTTGGATAAAAAAAATGGTAGATTTTTATTTCTATTACTCAAATGACAGACATTCAAAAACCGTAATTCAATAAGTTAGAAAAAGAGAATTGTTATTGAATACGAACATCTGTGGCAATCGTTATCGGTAGTTACTCCATAGTCCGACTACAATCTTCTACAGAGCTTCGAAATACTCTCATTCCAATTTATTCCATATAATGTTCAATATATTTGTGGAATACACAATTAAATTTCTAGGCTGTCTCAATCTTTCAAACTTAAATTTTGAAGTTCTGTCCAAAAAAAATAAGTAGACTTTTTTTGAACTATTGAATACATCGATTATGGCGTTTATGTCTTGTTAAAAACATCATAAATAAATTTCATTTCCAAATAATGAGTATTTATCAATTTTTTTAAACCATAAACAAAACTTGAAAAAATTTTCACATAACACCACACAACACAATTTTATTAAAACTAAAAGATATAAAGGTACAATTGAAAATATAAATCATTATAAATCCTGTCATAATCCAAGTGACATTGATCAGCCCTTCGGACATACACATAGAATACCATAGATAAGACTGATATGAAAAAAGTTGGCTAAACTAATATTTGCGCAGTCAAGTGTTATGGGGAAACAAGCGGAATAAAAGCCATCTTGGAAAATATCCCTTGTTTTCGATGATGCTTTGAAGTTCTTGAGAAAGATTTTTGTAATAATGTGATTCTCTCGACGTAGCTGGTTTGAGAATTGTAACAAAGCATGATAACGTCTTCATTATATTGTGATTTGACATTGACAAAATTATATAGTGAGATAGATGTTTTTT
The DNA here is from genome assembly GCA_949316085.1 of Hypercompe scribonia. Taxonomy (NCBI): domain Eukaryota; kingdom Metazoa; phylum Arthropoda; class Insecta; order Lepidoptera; family Erebidae; genus Hypercompe; species Hypercompe scribonia. The sequence goes on from OX438979.1 coordinate 2,970,066, forward strand.
GGCGCGAAGATTGATTTTAGAACTGCGCCGGCCATATTGGTGTTCGTCATTTCAATGTCACTACGTGCCACGACCATAGTTTCAATACTAGATCTTTTACATCAGATATTTCCAACAATACTGATCCGACTTAGATTGGATACTTCTTCACCGTCCAAGAACCAGTTGACATATAGGTTGACACTTAAACATTTCACAGTTGACACGGGAAGTCGTTGGATCCGGGTAGCATGGAACCCGGCTGTTGCAAAGAACCTTAGGGGAGAGCTATGTCCAGCAGTGGACATCGTTTGATATAATGATATTGATGGAGAAGAAAAATTTTAAATATTGCAATAGTTTACAAATTTTTCGGCAAATTACTTTCGATACTATTGTCTTGTTGTGACCCTTATCATATTAAGGCATAACATATTCCGTATTTTGCTACTAACACTTAATTCCTATTGTAACAACAGAACCGCGCAACTCTATATTGTGGAGGTACTTATGGTAAACAAGGGCGGTGTTGCCAACTCATGGATGAAATCACATAATCGGATTTTACAGCATTCCCAGAACACTTAATAACAAAATACCTACTGCTTTTCGACGTAGATGCCTATTATAATATATACTAGAGAATTTTTTCGGAAATGTGAGAAGCCATGCCATGTCAGGTCTCAAAAGAAACTGGTGCTAAAATTTTTCCTTTTTAAAAAAGACAACTCACGTGATAAGACTAAAGCTTGTGTCACGGCGGACTTTATAAACATACTCGTATATAAAATGGACACAAAGAATACTCAGACTACAGGAACAACAATTTGTGGTTCACAGGAAGTGTTGTCCATGTGGAGATCGGACCGCGTAGTAGGAGGCGGCGAAATGACCGCTTAAACCACTACATCATCCGTGCAGTCGAAGCAATTTTTTCGTTGCATTTTGCTGAGTGGGAGTCATTATCAAAGACCTAATAACTTTGTAAGCGGGTACGGGTGTCATGACCCTCCGACACAAAGGGAGGATCCTCCGTCCGGGCGAGGTAAATGTAAACTGCTGTTGCTATGCATGTAAGAAAGTGTGTAGATGTTTATTTACGACATATTTATACATAAATATTGCACACGACACTACTCTTGCGGAGTGGGACGAAGGTAGCTTTGAGTGAACATAGCCCCGTGACTTACATCCCTGTTGCCCGGGCGCCGAAACAATAGACGCACCGGGAATTTAGGCGTGGTCTATTGACACCGCCTACATCACGCGATATGACAAACATCGGATGATTCTGTGCCTCGTGCCGCACAATTATTTGGCCCCGGACGGGAATAGAACCTGTGACTTACCACACCCTCAACCTCTTCCCTCCCAACTATTATTTATTCTCAAACCTCCTTATAAGACCGAGAAACTCTTGGGACTCGAGTTGCCGAGGGAAATCACAGGAAAACAGGCGATCCTAATTTGTTGATACCTATATTTCTTGTTTCATTAGATTGCAGGTCTTCTATCGTTGATATATTATAATTCTGTTTATTGACAATTCCATTTTCATTTGTGATGCTATACTCCCAATTAGTTCCATTCAAATTTGAAGAACAGTACCACATCTACAAGCGTATGTATAACAATTCTTCATGATAAAAAAAATATGTATATAAAGTCATGCACAGACAGTACCGTAAAAAATATACCATCTATTTACCATTGAGGATTGAGTCCTTAATGTACCTTTTAAAATTTCCCTCTAATTATATTCTATAATACATAATATATAAAGTGTATTCCGTTACCCTCAGGTCCTAAAGTAAATAGAATTCGACGTCTTGTAGAAGCGTCTTTCTCTGTTAACTGAATGTGAAAACATATGGCAATGTTTTATGCGTTGACACGTTGTCTCTCTTGTCTATATATACTTTTTTTTAAAGAGCCTGCCACAGTGACTCTACTCTGCCTCATAAGAAGTATGAATAGCAATATGGTGACCCAGACTATGGTGGCGAGATGCTTTTTACACCTCGTTTGGGGAGGTAAACACACCAGCGTGGTGTAGTAGGCCATACCCTCCCTCCTAAGCCATGCCAACATTAGATCTATAAAAGAAATAAATACATACATATATCACAATTATTCATCTTACGTAGCAATCGAAACCATGACCTTTGGCTCATCAATCAGGTACCACTTGACCAACAGATCGGCAGAAGACGAGTCCAGCCGATCTCACCACATATAATTCTCTGTCCATCACATAGTTCCCGTATTGTCCATTCGTCCTTCACTGTCTAAGCTGTAAACCTCTGGAATGCCCTCCCCCTAGATATACGAAGGTCTATCAACTCATTAACCTTCAAGGTTAGAGTACGCAAGCTTTACGGAGACTTGTTGACGGAGTCATCAGAATAATAGTTGCCTATTCATCATTGTATGAATATGTATGTATATATGGAGGTATGTTTTTCCTTTTTTATATATATGTATATATATATTTATATCATTATGTATTACATAAAATATTTATACGCAAATTAAAAAATCAACACTACTAGCTCTAATGTTACACCTGCTACACACATCTCTGCATCACCCAAAGGTCGACTGGAAGAAAATGCCTACGGCATTATGTCCACCTTATGCAATGTAACTTATTTGCAGAAAGTATAAATAAATAAATAATTCCAGCGTTTTCGTACGTTTTGTGTGTACGTATATTTGCCTAAATTTGCCAGGGGATGCTGGGTGCAATGTCAGCAAGAGATTTAGGTAAATTGAAACGAGCGAGGAACTTATTGTATATTGCGAGGACGAAACGTGTCTCGTATGCAAAACGTAATAATCACCAGGCACCATATCTCAAAGGACGTATGAAGAATGAGGTCTTTGATGTTTTGTTTGGAAGTGACTTTTGTAATACAGAAGCTGCATAAACTTGAAGAGAGAAGTCAAGCCCAGATTTGATTTGAAAACTGTTTGTAAAAGTGTTGCGTGTTCGATACTCACATGAACAGAATGAGTGTGTTCGATGTATTGGAGACACTGATCCGTCGATAGTCCACACTATGGCATAGACGAAAATAAAGTCATCTGACTCACGTAAACGGGAGGTACTCACAAAACCACTTTACTTGACATATTCAAAATAAAAAAGAAATTGACATTTTTAAGGTAAAAAATTACACCGTATAATTATCAAAGTTGAATATTTATAAAAATGAGCGGGAAAGACATAAAAAATGTAATAAAAAAAAATAAGATTCTAAATTTAAATTGGTGAGCTATTATTAAAACCATTCGACAATGTGTCTATTAATCACTTCAACAATGACCTAAATTCCCCCCGTGCTAATGACAGATGATTAGTTAGTCACGATATAAAAATAAAATCGTTCTGTCGACATAAAAATATATTACATGTTCGAAAAAAACAAAGGTCGTATAATTACTTGTAAAATGTTACAAAAAAAATCACCAGTTGACTATAAAAACTATTATTATTTGCGTTTTAATTATTTTTTAGATTTTAACGTAGATTACACGCGTTTATGTGGCTCTAGTGACGCTTGGGGATTGGTTTGAGACAACAACCATATTGGATTTAGAGAATAATAAATTAAACAATTTTTCTTAATAAATTCAATTTTAAATATTTATTGCTGAACTGTAGTATTCAATTAAGATGAATTGGCTATAATAACATGTCAAAAATATAGAAATAAAATTAGATATGTATTACAATTCGTAGGCTACCACATGAAAAATGACTAGGATAAGTGGCAACATGGTAATATCTATACAGTATTGTGACTCGGGTCTATTTTTGAATAATTACTTGCGGCCGCAGGGTACCTACGTAAACACACAGTAGCGCTGGTTGCCTGCCTGTATTTTAATTTTATTTGCCTAATACTTGAGTTTCTTTCTAGTTTTGCGATTGTAAATATTATGTATTCATTTTAAAAAAAATCCATTATAAATGAAATTGGAAGTGTTCTATAAAAATAGATGTTGTATTTGTTTGTACGTGAATTTTTTATTTAATCTACTAATACAAAAAAATCAATACTTTTAGAAATTTGACACAAAGAAATAAGTGTACCTCATGTCATGAGCCACATGAAAATATTTACTGTTAAATTTAATATATAAAATTATATTATATCAGGATAATTTAAGAAATGTTATCTCTAGGTGCACAATTGAATAATTCGTGCTACCTAAAACAATAATTACTCTTTGACATGTTAAATTTTTTGCAAACCACCCGCTTACCGTTTAGAAAACCATCTGTTTGTGTACCGAGTGTATACCGAACGCGAGGCTCGAGGTTTGACTCGCGTTCCGACCATTTGTATGAAGATATAATACCTACTGTACCGGTGACAAGTCTCGTAACATTAATGCGAGTAATATAGCAATAGAGATACATATGTCTACTGATATGTGAGTAGATATATAAATCTCTATTGTTGTAATGTACATGTAAGGTGTCAGGAATCTCCGCGAACCGACCGTTCAATAGAGGCATTCGACTCTGTTCGCGACAAGTTATTGAATGACAAAGACGGTCAAGTGTGAGTTTGATGCACTTCAGTGACATTACGGATTTAGAACGCAGTATACGCTAAAATATTGATTTACAAATTTAACAAAATAATTTGTCTATCTACCTATATTTTTAATATGCTTTAATTATATTATAAAACTGAAGATTTTAATTTGTTTGTTTAAATACTCTATCTTTAGAACCATAAGATGGATTCGAATAGATTCTTTAATTTTAAATAGAATGTAACGTCCGGGTGGTGATGGATTAATAATACATAGTGTTACCACCCCTATTCATTCCGGGCAAAAACTATTGAGGAAAATATCACTACAAAGAGAAGGAAAACTTGCTAAGGAGAGGCCTATGTCCAGCAGTGGACTGTAAAAGGCTGTTGATGATGATGATGATGATAAAATAGAACATTTAATCTTTGTACGGTATAAAACATGCCTATGTGTCATAACACTATGACCTTGCGGTGTAGAGCAAACAGGCAAGCAAGCATGAATGGCTAATAACAAACATTTATCGAGCTCATTTTAAAGCGTTTAATTGCTAGGGACAGCAGTTTAACAGCTATTGTAGCAATTACAAACATACAACAACTAACGAACTAATTTTTCTTTCAAAACAAAATGATAACATTATGCGATATAGTTCAAATAAACAATCGTGCATTGTCGTAGCTACGTTCGTAAACTAGAACGTGTATCAGTCTTCTTATTGATGTCGGCACAAAGGATGTTTGTGCAACGTTTGCATAAAGCCATGCACCAATGCGCCGCGTTTTGTTCCGTGAAACATAGTCGGATAGCCATCGATATAAATCCGTCATTAGCTCAACAATTCCGAAACTAGCAATTAAAATAGTAAAGAAAAAACTACCACAATCATTTGAGAATAGATTAAATCGTCAAACATAATAATATAAAACGTACATAAAACGATTACGGCTACATTCAAATTCTACATATTACGCCATCTTTTGTTTGCGATGTAAATTCTCTGACGAAACTTCATACAAAGCGCGCGAACAATCACAAAAGCACTAAACACAAATTACATTCCAAATTCAAACACACACTGATTAGAACCGAACAGAGCCGAGTCACGTTGCGCCAATTAGAAAACGGTCCCGAATTAATTTGAAAATGGAACACTCGATTTTGATGTAGTGGAATCTGTCGTTATGGTCTTTGTTCAGTATAATACAGGCAAATTTCAAACTCATGTAAAGTAGTTAAAGTTTAATTTTGTCTGTATTTAATTTCATTCAACGCCTGAGATAATAGGTAAAAGACTGAATGTCGTTCAATAGCTATTATTTTTGTTTATTAATTTTATACTCAAAAATTACACCACAGAGTTCAAATTCCCACTTTCTTAAGTAATAATTGTTCTTCTTTGAAACGTAGTTTACTTTTTTCCAGTATTATAGTGAAATCTTTACAGGGGAAAAATTGCTGGCAAAATTACTTTCGCTGGTCTTGAAGAGCGTTTCGTGTGTATAAATCTCTTGGAAAAGTTACGTGCAATAAATCTAGACAGGTTTCGTGTTCACCGCTTTTCTATCCGAGATTAATGACGCTCGAGACACCTATACGTATATCTTTTTTTTTCTATTTTATCTATACATACGGCACAGATATCGGCAACGTAAAGTTCACCTTCAGTCCTGTAATAAAATTTACATGAGGCAACAGCATTCACCCGGATAAAACAATTTAAGTCAGGTTTTAACAGTGTTATCTGAACGGTTACGGCGACCAACTCATTTTAGACGCATAAAATGGCATAAGTACTACTAACTCGTAGAAACTTAAAGTGACATTACTCGCTTCAACACGAACATAGACTCATTTCCACAAATAAACCTCTAGGATTCTCCATAAAACAAACTTGTATTTTTAAGAGGCTTTGTAAACAGCATTTTTAGGAGACCTGTCAAAACTATTTTGATTTTGGAATTAAATATGATTGTCTTTGTTACAATCACTAAAGACTGTTTATATGTTCAAATTAAGAACACAATACAAAGATATTTTGAAATGAAACTTGAGTCTGAAACCAAGGATATTAAGTCACGTCGTTATAAGGTATCGAGTGGAACAAAGCAGGTACACTCGCGTTCATTAGGCACTACGGCATTTCTTGGCAAAGGAATTTTTGTTGGAGCCTCTACCGCGACAGTCATTTTCTTGATTACTGTACGGGAGCGTCCAATTTCTGTCAAGAAATACCTACGTTCGGGAAAGTGTGGGAAATTCTTCTTTATTACATTTTACGTGCTATTCTTGTTATTAAATTTTGTTGTTCGAAAATAATTGACGAGGTCTTCATTTTTAGATATTACTAAGAATTCATAGTCAGAGTTTTAGAGTCGAATAAAATAGCTGGAACGCAATTATCTAGGCTCTAGTAAGCTGGTTTTTTATAAATTCATCTTTTTAAGGTTTCATACTTCATAAGAAGTATGAAGCCTGGTAACTTGTATAGGTAACCTCAAATGCTCATAATTTAAATAGGTTTTATTCTGTAAATTTTTCTAGAAAAAGTCTAATCAAATTTTATACAAATCGTTTTTTAGACATAAGCTGCCTGACTGTCATATCTTTTACGTCCCCAAGTGGGGTGTAAAAAAGCATCTTACTAGCGCTACCATAATGTCGGTCACCATACTGCATTGTCTGCATTCGCAGTGAGTATGGTGACCACAACTCTTGAATTCTATCCATACTTTCAATCAGACATAGTAGAGTCACTTTGACAGGTCCTTATATACATAAATAAAAAAAACTAACATCCACAAGCTATATAAATAATACTAGAATCATAGATAAACGTACATAGACACTAACTTTTTCTGAAAAACAGCATGAAATTAGCGGTAATCGAACTTATGCCGAAGCTATTAATGAATATGATCAGTACCGATAACCCCCACTTCGTTTTCTCTTTTACAGATTGCGTCCACCTCCAGCTATATAAAGACTTAAAAGAACGCCAGAAGAACGGGCAGACGAAGGCCTCGCTATCCCTCCAGCAATATCTTGGCACGGAGTCAGGATTCACGCTAGACAAGGAGTCCAATACCTTAGCCATCTTGTGTGAAGACGTGGTGCCTGTGTTAGCTTTTGACACCAGGGAGGGTCTTATTCAGTGGCGGGTTAAGGTACGAGCATTTTCTTGTAATTTGATATACAAATAAAACTTAGGTTTTACTATGACGATGCTAGAGACGTTAGCTTCATGTGATAGATATGTAGCGTGGGATGCCAAAGCACTTGCACCTTTTTTGTGGTATAGTGGGGAACAAGTAGCCTATCATCATACAACATCATCATCGTGTCAGCCGAAAAATGTCCACTGCTAGACATAGGCCTCTCTCAAGGCCCTACGAAGGTGTGTTACTTGACAATAGTCGAGTTTTTCTTTTCAATGTGGTGATGGATTAAGAATATGCGTGTCACTCTTATTCATTCCGTCGAGGAGTCGGAGATCCGAAGGGAATTTCCACTTGGACAACAAAAAAAGAAAAGTTGTCATGAAAGACGACTAAAGGAGCAAATTACGAGTATACAGAACAAGAGCACTATAAAACGAAGAAAAATACAATACCAGCTTAGTATAGGAGGCTGAAACCTCCTTTTTAAGGAGAGGTCTCTTTCTAACAGTTGGCTATGAAATGATGTTGATAATGATGAACCAATTATAGTCACCGTTACTATAATTGATTCATCATCATATAAAAGCAAGGTAAATATATTTCTGTTAGTTTGTGTCACCTTAACCTTTACACACACCTTCCATCAGGTGACATGATAGGCAAGCACCTTTAACTACAGTATTGATAAGCTGATAAGAAGCCAGGATATGGATGGTGAAACTCAATACTTACTTAAAAATGGACAGTGAAAACCGATTAAAACAACTGTCAAATTTTCGCCTCTTAATCTTTATCTATTGTCTTCAGGTCCAACACAATCTCGGCAGCAGCAAGGAGTTTCCTGCCGTCATCATATCAGCGCCCACTGCTGCGAACATTCGGGCTGGCGCTGTGAGGCTGCACGCTTGCGGGCCACGATTAGCGCTGTGTGCTTCCCGCCCTCCTGAAGTATTAACGCTTTGGGACGTCAAACTGCTGAGGTAAGACTTTGGCATGTAATAATCGGTGGGATCTATCTACGTAATGCTAATGCTAGTTATTGCTTAACTTTATAACTTTTGTCAAAAATGCAAAATAGAAAAGGAATAGCAAGAAAGAAAAATTGTAAAAGAAATACTCATATTATGCTCTGTACAACAACCGCCTTTCTAAGGAAAAACTCATGTCCAACAGTGGACTATTACAGGCTATGTTTATGAGATATGCTTAACAATATATATTAGTAAATCTTAAACGAGGAGAATGAGTTTTCTTCTCTTTTATTTTATAGAAACAAACGTTTGTCACTTTACAAACACCTTACTTAGACATACTTCGAAAGAAATATCAAAATAATTGTGCCTAACACAAAACGTAAACACGAAAAAATCATCATAATTTTGTTGAAGAAACGCACGAACAAGTGAACCTACATTTCTCAACCAAAGATACGGTAAAAAAGTTTTTCGAAATACCACCCGTAACTGGAAATCGTTTAACAGGCACGCTTGCAAAGTTACATAGGCCACTAATCTCCTACCGCAGTTCCCAGAAAAATGTCCTCCATAATTTAGCCAGGTTGGTTTCCTGTGTCGTAGTTTGACCTACTTTTGGCGGTGTTCAACTTGTCAGAGCCCTGGTACTCGTAAGTTAATCGTGTGAAGAGCAGGTGGGCCGGTGACTTGATTTTGAAGAAAAATGTATTTGAAAATTCGGATTATAATTCAAACAGACAGACGAGTTATGTAGCTGAAAGTAAAGCTTTGGGTTTTTATACTTCAAAGGCAAAGTACACTTTGTTATACGTAGGACTTAACATAACAAAAAGTTTTAAAGGTAAAACTTAGACCTTAGACCTGTGTGGAAGTCCTTATTTCAATAAAGTCGAAACCAGACACGGCTTCTGTGACATATATTTCGTTTGTCAAATATCTGTCCCCCAGATTTGAGGGAAGATTTCGCAATAACTTTCCTCACAATATCTTCATTGCACGTTCGATATTGAGACTTTAGGCTATATAATACATTTTTTTATTAATGATTTGAAACATCTTATATAGGGTCGTCTGAGTCCAAACTAGGCTATGATAACCATGCATATTAATGATAAATATATAGCCTCCTTTCATCAATAACCATGGACTAACAGGCCCGTCTATATACAAATTATTTCCAGAATAATACGACGATCATCATGAGGTTGTCCTCAACTATACGGCTAAAATATTATAAATTACAAATATAACATATAGTATGACTTAAACTAGATCGTCAGGGTAACAGCACGATAAATCTTTTTTCTTTCTTTTAAAAAGACAACGCCCGCATTAGGAATAAATCCTGTGTCACGGGGACTTTACAAACATACAAGAAACGGACACAAAGAACACCCAGACTCAGAACAACAATTTGTGGATCACACAAAGTGTTATCCCATGTAGGATTTGAACCCACAACACTCAGCGAAGTAGAGAGCGGCGTGGCGACCGCTTAAACCACTAGGCCAATCGTGCAGTCTACAATCAATTGGTATTATCGATATTTAAAATAAAAACACATTCATGATACGAGACTTATAAATTACCTCAAAGTTTATCTAAATACATTTATGTAATAAAGTCAAACATCTATCCCTGAACCAAGTACGGTTCTACAAAAAGTAACTTAACCTTACGATAAGCTATTATAAGTCATCAAAAGACGTACTTAAGAGAACAATTCTGACAATTATAACCATGGCGTTTAGCCGCCATTTTTACGAATATTCCCGCCCTTTAGAAATGTTTAACGACTTTAAAACTTTTTGGAGAGATTAAGATTTTGAATTTGAATGAGGTAGTGAATTATAAAAAAGAGGTTCGAATGCCAGGTTGCTTGTGATCTTTTCTTTTTAAATGTAGTAATACGGTATTTTTAGATGCTATCAATGATATACTTCCGAAATAGGAGACTGAAGGATGTATTAAGAAGCAAAAGCTTAGAGTGTGACATATTACATGAATACATATTTTAAGATGAAAAAAATTTTATTAGAAAATTTTCTATGTTCTTTTTACAACTTTTGAAATATAATTTGATTTTTTGTGGTTAAATTAGTTCTACCGTAGAAAGAGAGAACACGATGTTGATATCTATTGATAGAAAATATGGTACAGTTAGTTGGCAGAGATTTTTTCCTAACTTTATTTACTTAAGAGTGTGTATTCATTTCCTTAAAAGGTTAGGCCGTATCGTGTCACTTGATGTAAGTAGCTATCGCCACCCGCGGACACGTACCGCTGCCTGATATCAAAAATCTTGCAGAAGAAAACGAAACTGTAACTGCAGTAGTTCAAAGAGAGCACAGACGCGTAACCGTGATAGGACACCTCTAAGACATCCACTAACCTCTGTAACAGTACTGCAAAAATATATGCCTATTATCTAGCCTAGATTATTATTATTATTTTCTTTACTTCATTATATACACATATTCATTACATTTTTAAATATATAAAAAAATAAAAAATAGTAGTAGACCATCGACATCGGGTACAGGGACCAAGACACCAGTGGTTAGGGCTCCAAAGACAGTAACCTCCTCTCAATTCGAGCCGTGTCAAGGAGGACTGCCTTCTGCATCAGACCCTTAATCTAACCTTCTAACGTGAACCTCTTAAGGTGTTGGTCGAGGATCTTGGCTATCAATCCGTGAACAGATATGATTATCGGAACAATGATCGCCAAATCCACATTCCACATATCGGTATTCTCGTGAGACAGATCGAAATAATTCAATTGTTTTTCTTTTTCAACTTTCACGAGATTCTCGTTATGAGGAACGGGGATCTCGACAATCATTGCACGGCGCTATATTATTAAAAAATGTATTTACATATCTCAAAAAACTTCATTCAGTTAAGGATATATCAAAATAAAATTCCACTAAAATTGTAACTTTTGAATACACATTGTGATCTTCTCAATAGTTACTGTACAATAACGTGTACTGCTAAATTAATGATATTGTAACTAACCAAACCTAACATTTGTGATGTAAAATTTGAACATGCACCAAACTTTCGTTTCATCTTAATTTAAACAGCACCGCAGGCGGTACACGTTTGCCCAATAATTTGGCCAATATTGGACTACCGGTGTACGCTGGTTGAGTGGTGGTGGCTAATTTCATTATTAAGCCCCGTACACACGCGTGCCTATAACAATTCCTTGTGGATTACAGCGTGGCTAGTAAAGCATTACACACAAGTTATAAGCTTATGAAATCGGGCCAAAATTTGTCGAATTAATGAAATACAAACGTTTATCGAGATAATAAGGATTTTCTTTACGCTGAGTCAAGAAACCTTTAATAGTAAAGTGGTAGAGCTCTTCAATATTTCTTGTAAGGGCAACTCCCACATTATGTATACGTAGTGTGTTCAAAAAGTATCGCGAATATAGTGTATTTTCAAAAATTATTTATTTATTCGTGAATATCTATTTTGTTCCCTTCAAAGTAATCTCCCTGGGATATTATACACTTGTGCCAACCTTTTTTCCAATCTTCGAAGCACTTCGAAAAATCATTTTTTTGTTACTTGTTCAGCCCTCCTTCGATGCCGTCTTTATCTCGTCAATCGTGGTGTATGAGTAATCGATGTAATGTGTAATCGATGTGTGAGCAATTTTGGTACGAATTTTGCGGCGACCCGTCTCATGTCCAAATTATTGATTAAAATCGAATGGCACGAGCCAATCGATATGCCTAGATCCTCGGCAATTTTTCTAACAGTGATTCGACGATTGGCCAATACCATTTTCTTTACTTCATCAATTTTTTCGTCTGTTGTTGAAGTACTCGGGCGTCCGGCACGCTCTTCGTCGTTCACATCTTCTCGGCCTTCTGAAAACATTTTGTACTACCGATAAACATTGCTTTTATCCAAAGTAGCTTCTCCGTATGCCACAGTCAACATTCGGAATGCATCCGCGCACTTAAATTCGTTTTTCACACAAAATTTGACACAGGTTCTTTGTTCCATTTTTTGAATAGATAAAAATTGAAGACGAACCAAAACACGTGCAAGCAAAGCAGCTGTCAACAATTAACTGAACATTTAAAATGGCCGAACTTGTCAGCATAAGTGACAGACATATGTATAGTATATAGTATAGTAGGCCAAAACCTCCTTGCTAAGGAGAGGCCTATGTCCAGCAGTGGACTGTAAAAAGCTGTTGATTATATAATTTATACATACTGCTTTTCCTTTTGCTATGCACTTTCCAATACACCAGGCACTACCATATACTTTCCATCCCATGATTGCCTGTAAGCGATTTCTTACGAGCGATAAGGCAACCACTTCTACTTTCTTAGCTTTAACTTCGTAATTAATCTGGTATACATTAGATATGTTATTATTATTATCCGTTAAAGAATTCTATCAAACTTCAACATATTCTATCGAGCATACACGGGCATGTTTTCCTGATTTTCCTAGGAAATATCATGTCATTCTTTATTACATACAGTAATGGATCTTGATATTATCGCTCGAAGTTTCCGCTCAAGCCACATAACAGCCTGTAGCGCTATTCCTTAACTGTGTAAACAAGAGTCTAATGAGCTTGCCAATGCGAAATAATTGAAGCGATTCGTTGCGATAGCTCATGCTTTGATGTGGCTCCAGCTATATTTACACCGAGACATTACTTGACTTATGTAAGACCAGTATCGCACTTGTGACTCAAATTGCAGGTAATTTATATCTTCTGTACCTAATATTGTGCAAAAAAAAGTAATTTATCATCATCCCAACAGACTTTAATAGTCCACTGCTGGACATAGGCGTCTCCTCAGATAAGGAGTTTTGGTCTAATATACCTCTTTGCAGTGTTGATGTGCTGTTTAGTTTGCTTCCTAAGTCACCTCTAATTACACCTATGGGGTGAATAGAGGTGACAAAACGCCGTATTCATAATACGTCACATGGAAAATAAACCAATTATCTTCTTGTATTAATACATTTAAACGTAAAAGCGATAATAAAAAAGATTTCCTTTGGGATTTACAAATGTATTGTGTCTTTAAAAGACTATGGAGGATCTAACCCCGTAACTTGTAAGACAATAGTCTCCATTATGAACTAGTAGCATGTTCAAAGTATTATGGAGTATATTTATTCCGCAAGCAAACATAGACTATATCAAAATGGCCATTAATATTTTTTATATATATTTTCATTAACTATTTAAAACCGTAATAAAATAAACACGAGCCCATTACATATACAATGCACCGTATATTAACACAGTCCATTAAATAAAGGAGTCTGTACATTACACTGTCTGTACGTAACGAGGAAAAAAATTGATGATGATGACGTACTCCTAGCTGATTTTGGCCACGGCGGTCGATCTCAACGGAGACCAACCAACTAAACAGGAGATATTGTAGAGCACTAGTGTGTGCACAAACATAAGTGCACTCTCTGTTCCTTCACTTTAACAATCCCTTAGGACAGCTATCTTTACATGCTCTCCGAAGCACGGGGGTTAAGCCCCAAACTCAAAAAAATCCGGGCTGTTATCAAAAATTTCTATAATCAGAACACTGAATAACAACTTTTGGCCTGACCCAGGAATCGAACTCGAGATCTTTTAATTGGCAGGCGCATAGGTTAACCACTAAACCAATGGAAAAAATAATTGCGATACAAATCTTAATTGAGCATCGTCTGCTTTGATATGTTCTGCTATTTTTATCGTAGAAGAGCCATGCATTGGCACAAAAAGACCGACTCGACCGACAGACAGTCGGTCGAGTCGGTCTTTTTGTGTCTCGGGAGACTTTAGATACTTACATGAAACGGACACAAATAACACCCAGACTCAGAATTCATGATCATCATACGCTTAATCCACTACGCCGTCCGTACAGTCATCCGTGGAGTTAATCACGATCACAGAGATGACCATTTCTTTCGTTGCTTCTCCGATTGTAGGTACAGGAACCCAATCTCCCCACTCCCTCTTACTTTAATCCTTAGGCTGTCAAAAAGCGGCCATTTTATTGTATTCTTTACTATACCTTTCCTATGTATATAGTGAGTGTGGTGCCTGGTGTGGTTTTAGACATCAGGAACCTATTCTTCACATTCAAATATGACCAATCTCGAATACAATAAATGAAAGTTAATAAAAATGAAAGAACTGAAAAAAAGTAAAGTTATCAAGCAGCAATAACCGTGTTTCGTTGGTGAGTGTGAGACCGGAGGCCCATTGATGCAGGGGTGACAGTTATCGTGGTAACTGTGTAAGCCTTACACTGCCACGATGACTGTCATACCTTTTACGTCCCCAAGCGAGGTGTGGAGAAGCATCTCACAAGGCCGCCATAGTGTGGGTCACCATACTGCATTGTCTACATTTGCGATGAGTATGGTGATCACAACTCTTGGATTCTATTCATGCTTTCCATCAGGCAGTGTAGACTCACTTTGGCAGGCTCTTAATAAAAATAAATAAAAAATAGCATGCAGAAAAAAATATCTAGTCTTATCCAAAACCTCGTTATTTGAAGTTCTTTATAAAAAGGGTGTACAAGCAGCTAACAGAAACAGTTTTACACCCCTCTGGCAAAAATACTAAGTTTTGGTCTCTTGGGTAAGATAAAGCAGGGAAGTAATTTATCAATATTAGGATTTGAGGGAAGAAATTCCTGTGGAACCGCTAAGCACGCCAACAGATTGGAAGTACAATGCAAGGGTGAACACCCTCCTGATATCTCAAATTTGTTCGCTTGAATTTAGTAATGGTTATCTTAATACGGTTACGGATTCATTTGACTTTTATTTTGTAACTACTGTTTGATTTTTTTTTAAGCAACAAAAATTTTAATAGACTTATAGTCAAGTTAGCAGTTTTTATCTGTCATTATGAATACGTTTGGTTTCATCTAATATATAAAATTCTCGTGTCCCAGTTTTCGTTGCAAGACTCCTCCGAAACGGCTTGACCGATTTTGATGAAATTTTTTGTACTTATCCGGTATCTATGAGAATCGGCCAACATCTATTTTTCATCCCCCTAAATTTTTTTTTTATTTTTGACAAAATTTTTAATTTCTATTTTTTTATGATACAATATACAAAAATACATACAATCCTCAATTTTCACCCTTCTACGATCAACCCTTATTTTTTTATAGCCATTTTAGTAATTTAATCATTTTTCATCCCGCTCAAATTACTTAGAAATAATTTATATGGCAAAGCAACGTTTGCCGGGTCAGCTAGTTATATATAGTAGTCTGTATATATGTGTGTGTTAGTGTATGTAAGTACCTTTTTCTTTTTGTTTTAATAAGTTTACTCTAAAAATCTTAAACATCTAATATCGCCATGAGCGATGAGACCACCAAGTGTTACATCTACCACTTTGTAACTCGTCTGTTATTAACTTTTATATTTATACAATAAAGATATATACTAGATAATACGATCAAATTGTGGTAATACAACCAAGTAACCAGAATCGACCAACAAGTTGCCCTTAAATACCGTCTTGTAAATTTAGAGGTACCATACTACAGGTATGTGCCCGACCCAGTTCTCAAGAATGGTCGTGCTACGTTGTATCGGGATCGACCTATTATCACAAATAGGACTATCGTTGAGAATAAGCCTGATATGGTAGTCGATTGATTAGAGCGCCGCGTAATGATTATCGATATCGCCATTCCTCATGACGAGGAAAGTTGCAAGGAAAAACAAATAAAATATTTGGATTTATCTTACGAGATTGCCGATATATGGAATGTGGATTTGGTGATCATAGTTCCGATAGTCGTTTCGGTTTATGGACTGATAGCCAAGCCTCGACTAACACCTTAAGAAGCTCACGTTAGAAGGCTGGATCAAGGGTCTGATACAGAATTCAGTCCTCCTTGACACGACCAGTGTATTACGGAGGGAGGTTCCAGTCAGCTTTTAATTGGCAGTCACATAGGTTAACCGCTAAACCAAAGGAAAAAATTATTGTAGTACAAATCTAATTTAAGCACCGTCTACTTTGATATATTCTACTACTTTTATCGTAGAAGAACCATGCATCGACATAAAAAGACCGACTCGACCGACTATGTCGCGGGAGACTTTATATACTTACATGAAACGAACACAACAAACACCCAGACTCAGAACAACAATTTGTGGATCATACAAAGTATTGTCTCATGGTCCTCATACGCTATCATCGTATCATCATACGACATCCGTACAGTCTATCTGGGGAGTTAATCACGACCACACAGATGACCATTTCTTTCGTTGCTTTGAAAAGAGTCTTTGGAGCCCTAACCGCTGGTTTTTATCCCTGTTCACGAAGTCGGTGGTCGTTTTATTGTACACCAGATTAATGACAAAATTAAAACCAAGGAAGTACAAGTGGTCGTCTTATCGCTCGGAGGCAATCTGTTACAAGCAGTCAGGCAGTCTGATGCTATGATGGGATGGAAAGAAAAGCATGGGTTGGAAAGTATAGTTTCTAATACATCAGACATTATCTGATGTATTAGAAAGAGGATAGAAAAAGAAAATTTGATTAATATATACAGTTATAGTTATATATAATAAGAAACTTGAAACATTCGTTATACCGACCCGTCTGACCAGCGCGATATAGTACGCCAAAACCTCTTTTCAAAGGAGAGGTTTATGTCCAGCAGTGGACTGTTAAAAGCTGTTGATATGTGACATAGTGTGGATGATGAAGAGTACACACACAAATTTTGAATATTCCATACATGTTACGAAGAATACCTTGACCTAATTGAGTGTAACAGTAGCAATAGTATAGCTAATTATAAGACATTGACTTCACCCACTATTTCTTGTTTTTCTTCAACAATCTCAAGTTCTTGAATCGGCATCATTATTATGATAAATGAAATATGTGGCAATGTTTTGAGTTTTACTTCTTTTGGTACGTTATGGAACCGTTATGGAAAACCGACACCATGACATTAGCTAGTCAACAATGTATTCGAGTTATGTATAAATAATTCTTATATGATATTTAACACGTTATGATAAAACTTTCTTTTTTCTATTATTAGTGGCATTTTCTCTACAAATATAGGATAACGCAAAGGATAAAATCTTAGAAATATTTTTATTCTGTTACATCAAAGAAGTATGACTTCTTGCTTGCGGACATAAGTACACACACATGTTTTTAAATTCTCATCGTTATCATAATCATCTCAGCCAAAAGACGTCCACTGCTGGACATATCCCTTCACCAAAATGAGGAGGGGGTTGCCATAATCGCGATCGCAGTGAGACGGTGTACTCAGTAGGACACTGCTACCCATCCTCTGGTGTACTATCTCTTAGTCGACTTTTACAACACCCACGGGAGGAGATGGGGTGGTGTTATTCTTAACCAGCACCACACGGCCATTTTAAATTCTATTACATTTTAAATTGTGAACGGTCTTGCAAACACTGAAAACAAGGCATTGAAATAAAGGGTACACATCCATTTTCATCCATTATCTTTCCTTTTTTTACGTACGTTTCTCTTTTGAAAATTCTGAATTTTTTGTCCTTTATTTCTCTAAATGCTTACTTAACAGACACAACGACAAAATATATATAGCATTTTACACTCTTTTGTGTACCTCTTCAAAGATAAAGGTGTATGTCTAGGCGTGTCCAGTTTTCAGTCGGTTAGTGTACAAGCACCTTAACACACAGACAGATGGCGTAGCACCAGATAGCATTGTAGCCAGTTGTAGCAGAACTTCCAATTTCCGTAGCAGTGAAATATAGATGCATTTTTGTCGTTGAATGATGCTTCCCATGTGTTACTGTATGTTCTAAGGCATATATCTGTTAATATTCTATGCTTTCAGGCAATTGACTTGCGTTGCATTGACTGCCTCGATGGCGCAGTGATTGCGTATGCAACTGCATTACTTGGGGTCTCAGGTTCAATTCCCCGGTCGGACCAAGTGTTTATATGATATGGAAATATTTATTTCGGAGTTTGGGTATTTTCTATGTATAACATGTATGCCATACATATATTGACAAAAAAAAAAGAATGTAAAAGTATTCTATCAGTCAATTTATCTGTCATGTAGAGCTAGATAGCGCTGTGTGTCAGATGTAACAAAAATATTTATTATTAATTATTTATTTAAATATTAGAGTAAAAATGCAAAAGCACGACTGAGATAAATCCAACAACACATCAAACGCCAATATCTATTAAGCAGTTTAGACTACAGATTATGTTAACGAAATATACAGACACTCAGGCACAGGGCAATTGGATAAAAATAAAGAATACGCTGTAATATTGCCGTGGCAAACAGGAAAACGAATGTGAAAAGTTTTATTTTCAAAAAGTATAGCGTTTCGTGTACTTATAAAGTTCTTTCAATTTACAAGCAATCACAAAGAACCTTGAAGCGTTCTCTGTAAACGCGCTGCGTACAGATTAGAGAATAAATCTTAGAAATGAATGTTTGAACATTCTAATTCACACAATAGGCTAGATGACACCTTAGTCAAAATAGTTACTTTTTATCATCTGTCAAAACGACAATTTTGTATGAAAAATGTACAAAATAAATTGTGACGTCACTGTTTAAGACTACTCAATTGAACAATATATTTCACTGTTTATTTGATTGAAATTCGTAAAAATAATAAAAAGTTATGTTAATTGTATTTTCCGAGATGTTTCGCGATATTACTTTTAATGAAGTGGACATTGGTATTTATTTACGATACAGTCATCTACTCAATTCAGACAGTATTTGAACAAAAAAGAAAAATTAGTGGCATAAATATGTCGTTTTTGAATTTGGATCGAATGAATCGATGTCTCTTTATGTAAAAACTATAATCGCCCACGCATATTAATTCTCAAGAATCTGATTGCCTCAACTAGAACTAGGTAGGAGTCGAGTGCGATGCTATCTTTAGGGTCTCCTCCCCTTCGTATAGTCAAAGAGAATTCAGGAATGGACTTCGTTAATGTGACTCACTCAGTGCGATGTTATAAAAGATTTGATTTGATGCCATGATATCACTAATGTCGAACTGGAAACATCATGAAAACATGGTACTCCTAAATCCCCCAAATATGTGGTGACGGATTATGAATACGGAGTGTCACCATCCCCCTTTCCTCCCATAGGTGTCGTAAGAGGCGAATAACTACTGTACGGTTGGCCTAGTGGTTTAAGCGGTCGCCGCGCCGCTGTCTACTGCGCTGAGTGTTGTGGGTTCAAACCCCACTTGAGACAACACTTTGTATGCTACACAAATTGTTATTCTGAGTCTGGGTGTTCTTTGTGTCCGTTTCTTGTATGTTTGTAAAGTCACCCGCGACTCAGCATTTATTACTGGTGCGGGCGTTGTTTTTTAAAAAAAAATTAAAGGGACAAGCTACCCAGGACAGCATCACTGCAAGAAGGTAAACTTCAAGCATATCCTATACAAACACCTGTAACCAGCGTGGGATAGGAAACCAAAACGTCTTTGCTAAGGAGAGGCCTATGATCAGTAATGGACTGTCAAAGGCTGTTAAAGATGATGATATTATCGAGAATATGGATACCTTCTATTTACTTACTACTTACTAAGAATTCACTAAACTAGTATATTCAATTACTTAATGACCGACAAAGTAATGACAATAAAGGTCTTTACTAAACTGCTTCTCAACCCTCGCTCGCTAATAGTTGACTAAACACAGATTAACGGATTAGTTAACTTAGTTAAGTGATGCATAGGCAGTTAGCTGTAGTTTAAGAGGCAGCGGACCCGCAGCTAACTTCACACAGGACAAGTTGTGTGCAGTTTCATGAGAACAATATTGACGGTGGCGAATTTCAGCTGCCATTTAGTTTTAGTATAATTGTACTGGACGGTAGTACATAAACTTGTTAGCTTTGTATTCTATTTTTGTAACAAAATGAATATAATTTAATAAACATCCAGTATCCGTGTGGTGATGGATATAAGAATGTGTAGTGTTACCACCTCTATTGATCCCGTGGGTGTCGTAAGAGGCGACTACGGGATTAAACTGCTCAAGACGACATCACTGTAGAGAAAGGGAAAATTTGAAAGAAACCCTATTTCAACTCGTCTGGCCAACGTGGTATAGTAGGTTAAAACTTCCTTTTTAACCCATTATTTACCACTGTCGTATTTTTAGGACACCAGATTACCAATATTTTTCTGAAACTAGCTTTATTTGTTTTAGCCTTTTTTGTAAACAGAAGACATTTTTAACTATTTTTCCGTTAAAATATTTTGATACAAAGTGCAGCGACATTATTTAGATATATAATTTCAAAGTTTATATATTTCGTAGCCGTTAAGAGTGCATTGTTGTTTGTTTTATATAGCTAATTATAGCTATATAAATAAAAGTAATTATGTTTCAAATTACCCAAAATTGTTGGGAAACCTTTACTAAACGTGAAATAATCAATAAAATCGTAATAATTTATATTTTTCCTTAACATATGATCCCAATGTTATACATATAGGACAGGCTGATTCAGACCCTAGAATAAATATTTTTTTGTTTTTTACTTCACATTATTTTTTCTTACTGTATTAACAAATGAATTTTGTGATTGGAACGGCAAATTCTAAGTTTTTCGAAGATGATTCTGAAACATCTAGATCTTCTGAAATTATATTATAAATTGCTTGATTAGTATTAATAACGGAATTATACTAAATATGACTAGAATACAGAAAATTCTTAAAATAAAATCATTTTGCGAGTGCTACTTTATACTTGATCTCAATTTATATAGGTTAATTTTAAGAGATACTTACTAAGAAAGTGCTGTAACATTTAATTTTGTATTAATTTTTGTGACTGTACGTATAATTCTAATTATTTTCCCAAACATAAAATACGTACAAAAAAAAAACAAAACGTCTGTGGCAGACTTGTAAAATTGAATACCAAATTCGAAATTAACTTTAAAAGAAATACCAACATAAAATACTCAGCATTATCATCTCATCATAATCTTAATAGGAATGTTTTGACACTTTAGGAAATTGTCTTTACAATGGCCGACTGGCCGAACGAATACAATTTAAAAGGCGACGAAATACAAAATTTCATTTTATCAAATGACATCGTTGGCGAGGCCGTCGGCTCCTCAGTTATGGAGTTACTTTAACTTATTGAATGGGATCCCTTACATAAATAAGCAGGCTTTGTGCAAAGGGCACGGCTTTGTTGGTGAATACCTGATGTTTTATGCAAGCTATTGCTACGCGTTTTGAATCTAACGGCAATTTGACTTCTAACTTTACGAAAATGAAAACAAATTCAAATTTAAAATAAGTGTATGTTCCAGTTTTGAATTTCGCTAGATTATTGTCATTATTTTTCATTGTCTATGATTCTGTATTCTGGTTTTAAGCGTATTGTTCATAGACAAGACTATCGGATATGAGATCTTACTCGAGCGGTTTTATACCAATCTAATAAAGACTAGCGGTAAAATGCTTAGGTTTGTGAAGCTGATGAATAACACTTACTACTAGTTATGTTACAGGTACAAATATCAAAATAAGGTCGGCTTAGAAAGATCGGCACGGAAAAAATATTTCTACTAAAGCGAAGCAGCAACCAAAAACTAATATATCATAAATTTATATCCAAAACCGTGGTTTCTATGGGTGTGCCAAGGTACCCCATCATTTTAATAGGCATGGGGTTTATTCGGTTCGTATTTGTCGCTATCCGACACTAGCATTACATATTATCGCCCTAGGAAACGGTATAAATAAGACGATATTTACAATCCCGCTTTGTTAATATAAAGGGAACAGTAAAATGGTTATGTTGAATAACAACATTATAGGGGGTGTTAGGAGGGAGGGGTGTTGCACGGGTTGCGCTGTTTAAGAAAATGCGGTTCGTTTACAATCATTTTGTTTCATTATTTTATATACGAATTAGGGAATAAACATTTTTCTCTCGTTTGTGTTAAAATCATATAATAAATCATAATTCAATATATTTGATAGAAAAAAAATTAAAATGATTAGTAAAGAAAAGACTTAAGCGTTTCGTATTTCTTTCTTTTTCTTTTCATACTTCGCGTGGTCAACTCCTACGACTACCATAAAGTTCTTTATCGTTCCTAAAATATATAGCCTATATAACCACTATCCACAAAAAAAAAACAAAAATCAATAAAAACTACATACAAATTTAGTATACATGATATGAGAAAAAAATATATCATAAGTTATCTGTTAATGTACAATAATTTGTATGTCTCTTCTGCTCTATGCAATTACAAAAAAAAATAATCAAATAAAAACTTAAGAACAATATTATGACTATTTTATTAACATGATGATTTAAATGGCCATCAATTTTTCTCAAATATCATAAAAGTAATATTTAGTAATACTTGCACGTGTATAATTTAAAATAATTTTTAAATTCCGAATGCAAAGGATCTGCACATAAATCAAATGCAGATACTGAAAAAAAGAGAAAGAGCTTCCGCGCATAAAATTTTATTTAAACGTCTCTATTAAATCGAAGACATTATTTTAAAGCTATTTAAAAAACATACTCGGCCGACTTCCTTATTCATACGACGAGCTCCCTAGTAAAAGACCTACGTGACTGAACTACAAATATTTGTTATAACTTTATGCGACCAAACGAAAACGTTGAAACTTCACCCGCAAACATATTGCACGACTCACTTCTGAATTTAGTTGCATAAAATGTTGAATTCAAACGTTTTTTAAACTTGGATTCCATTGGAATACTTTCTGGCGCGAAACGATTTTGACATTTCCTTTTTTTTTCTGACGCTGACACGTGTAGTCTCCATTGAGCCAGGAAGTTGTGTTTTAGTTTTATGCGGATATAAAATGAAAATCTTTTGTGTGGTTATTCTTTATGAAGGAACACAAGATATATTCTAGGATTTTATTATTGTTATTGTTGCTCGTAAAGTGTAATAGTAGGTGGGTTAATCAAGATAAGAGTTCCTTTTTTACGTTTGTTAGTTACATATATAGATAAATATTCACCATTCGAATCCAAGAAAATATAATATACCGTTCAATTTACGAAAGTACAAAGAAAAGAGCGTATCAAAATAATTCAAAGGCGATCTGTCTGATGCAGCCTCCGCAGACGTCTTTTGCGATGTGAGACGGACGTCTGTTTCCAAGATATAAGATATTGTAGACGGCATTGAAACAGTAATGATACATTTACTGTAGCTTTGAGAGCAAAGAGAACAAAGGATAATTGAAACAAAAAAAAAGTGATGTCTTAATTAAATATTATATTCAGTGACACTGGAAACTAAAATAACTAGAGAACTCGGTTTGAGCTTGTAGGCCATTACAGTACACAATAGGATTGCCCGCAGCTTCGTTTGCGTTAATCTGGATTTTGTCGGTGTATTTTTCAGAGATAAAAGAACCCTAATTACTATTTCAAAACAGTATTTATCTTTGTGATAATTGTGATGTTTGATGTTTGATTAACATACATCATACAGTATGTTTTAGGTTAGGTGTACGTCAGGTGACGCTGTAAAAAGTAGTATACTAGTCACTATAGTTAACTAAGTATAATTAGTTATGTGTGTATAGTATAGTATAGTTAGTATATTGCCATTGGTGAAAGAATTTTTGAAATTAGATTTATGATTAATCAAACATTTGAAAAATCATAAAAAACCCATTTGATATATGTATATTATAAAAATTGTTTATTTACAAGAATGCTAATTAGTTAGAATTTATTTTTTAAAAATTACATTGTCTAAATTACCACCGTTTCGACGTTTGCACTCTTCTAAGCGAGCACCGAAATTTTACAATACTCGTCCGCAAAAAGACCGCGAGATCACCGACACCTCTTCACTGATTTTTTCTTTTAGTTGACATTGTGTATTTGGTTTATTGGTGTAGACACGATTCTTCAAATAACTCCATAAAAAGAAGTCTGCTGGGGATAAATCTGGACTTCTGGGTGGCTACAAGGATTTATGTTTTTATCTTTGGAATGTAACCTCGTCTGGAAATCAGCTTATCCGGCAACATGTCTTTGACCACCAGTAGAGACTCATTCAATGTGTGACAAGTAGCTCCATCTTGTTGAAACCATGTGTTACATTGTAGCCAGCAAATTCCAGAATCATCGGTCCCAAGAACTCCCGTAACATATTTACGCGGAATGTTAGATTCAAATGTTAACGAACTCTTAGCCCACCGTATATAATAATATCAATTTACTAAGTAAAGTTTAAGAGTACAACAAAGTGATTTTTCTGTATGAATGAACACGACTGAATTTTGATATTCAAAAATAACCATACATTCTACTGCCTCATCTAGCACATCTCGCGCGTTGTTCCCCCTCTATGAGCGGCTGCAGGCATCCATGAAATTTGCCAGCGCCCGTCCATTGAAGGCATTCGTTGTCAAAATTAAATTCCACCGTGGTCGAACTGAGCACTATCTTTCAACTTATAGCTTCCTTCTTGGTAAAGATGGAAGTTCCTGTAATGAACCAAGTTTCTAACTTAAGCTCACATTTCGCAATTAAGATCTCATTTTACAAATTAAATTTACTTAAATAAAAATGACTGATGCCTCACAGACGACATATAGGTGCGTTTTGCCATAACATTTTCATTTAAAATTGTCTAAAACATCGTAAGGTAAAATATTAAGGTTTTTTTTTCTATACTAAGTGCCTGCAAAAGTGACTCTACTCTGCCTAATGGAAAGCATGAATAGAACCCAAGAGTTGTGGTCACCATACTCATTGCAAATGCAGGCAATGCAGCATGGTGACCCACACTATGGCGACCTTGTGAGATACTTTTTCACACCCCGCTTGGGGACATAAAAGGCATGACAGTCATCGTGACAGTGTAACACAGTTACCACGATAACTGTCACCCCTGCATCAATGGGCCTCCGGTCTTACACTCACCAACAAAACACGAGGGTAGTACTGCCCCGGTCGAGCTAGTCCACTCGTGCTGAAATCAGCGTGGCTCTACTACCTAGCGTATTTTAGTACAAATATCATTATTTGAACAGTCTGCAACCCACAAATCCATGAGTTAACCGAAGTTAAAATTAAATTCGGCCATGGTCAAACAAAGCAATCAACTGAGGTAAAGGTCCAACATTACATCCAGATTGAATTAAAACTTTCCATCGAATACATATTTAAAGAAAATTTGACCATTTTGCAAATGGATTACGTGTTTCGTCATCACAGACTACAACGATAATATTTGAAGAGAAATGTTTGACAAACACATGAAAACTTTAAAAAAAAGAAGCCTTTGTTTAACACTGGTCAACATTTAAAAAACTTAAGTAGTTTTAAAACTTCGTCTGTATTTATGGCAAGCATTACTAATAGTTATGCCTATATTCTACTCAACTTATATACCATTTCCCAAGTAAGCTTAAAATACTGTATGACAAACACAAAAATTATGTCTATAGTAAAAAGTTAGGGGCTTGTTTATGGTTAATGATTCAATAAACAGGAATGTAATATCATAACATGGGATCAGTGTTCTATGGTACGTGGAATGAAAACCAATGAAGTGTTTGATATACGTTATACCGTTGCGAATGACTTCAACTCGTAGTCCGAACTCTACTAACGGAGATGACTTCATTACCTAGGACAAGGTGGACGTCTAAATACATTTAAATGTTAAATTGTTTTGTAAGTATACAATTGAAAACTCAAAAAATTCTGCACCGAGTGAGCTTAAATTTCGACATGATATACACGCTTCAAATATGGTTTTTGTCCACTTTTCACGTCACTTTTGTGCCTCGTTTCTCATTAATGCTACCATAATGTGCAACAACGAAGCGTGACAGGGTACAGCCAGTTTTTAATATTAATATTACATTCTCGTTTTACTACATTTAGAACGCCATTTAAATTTTGACATTTAAAAGAAAAAAAAATGTTATGTTCTGAAACTGTCTGCAGATATTTTCCTACCGCAAACCTGCGTATATATCCCATACATAAGTTGAAAGTGATAAATTGGTTGTTGAACAATGATTTTTGAAAGTATAAAATTATATCGGCGAATCATGATTCCTTTAATAGTCCCACTGCTGGACATAGCCTGGCCTGCCCTAGTTTTGGCCTACTATACCACACGATCTGATATCGATTACTATGTAGAGATCTAAAAGTAATATAAAATGCCGTAATATCGTCCTAAAAGGTTGTTATTGATTTTTTTTTTCGTCTACTTGTAGGCCCACCGAAAATGTACCATCAACGGCCTTCAACAGTCCACTGCTTGACATATGGTCATAGGTCTCTCCTTAGCAAGGAAGTTTTGGCCTACTATACTGCGCTGGCCTGACGGGCTGGAATAGGGTTTGTTCCAAGTTTTCCTTCTCTTTGTAATGATGTTGTGTTGTGTACTTTGTTACCTTAGTCGTTTTTACGACACCCACGGGATGAATAGGAGCGGTGACATTACGTATTCTTAATCCGTCACCACACGGACATATCTGTTATACATACGTACGAAAATACAACACACGAAAATGTATATAGATAAAAAAAAAGAATTCTGTTTCAGTAAAAAACCTTTAACTGAAACACACATAGAGTCCTGTATTCAGGATCGTTCAGTGATGGCTTAGTTCCAAAACAGTGTAGATTCTGTAAACAAATATAGCATGAAACTGGAATTCTGAGATCATTTGGCAATGTTACCCAAATGGGAGTCTGTTGTGCACGGATTCTTTGTCTGAACTACGGCGGATCTAGCTAATAAAACTATTTTGAATATTCAAGCTCGTGTCTATTATCTCTGCTGTGTTGCGCTATAGTAGATAGTAAAACAATTATAATATATTCAAATAAGTAGCAGCTCTTGTAACGTAATAATAAAAATTCATTATTGATGACATGCAATTGTAATGAGTATGGTGGCCACAACTCTTGGATTCTATTCATACTTTCCATCAGGCAGAGTAGAGTCACTTTGGCAGGTACTTACTATAGAAAAAGAAAGAGAATAGTTTTTTTAAGTTATAACTAAAAATAGGTTTAACATTAAGAATTTTCACTTGGATTATTGATGATGATGATGATATTGGTGATGATGATGTACTCCTAACCGATTTCGACTACAGCAGCCAGTCTAAACGGAGACCAATAAACTACGTCGGAAATATTATAGTGTACAAGTGTGTGCGAACACAGGTGCACTCTCTGTTCCCTCACTTCTATAGTCCAATGGGACGGCTAACCGACACAACCGGACAGATTAACCGCGGAAACAACGGCTTTACGCGCTCTCTGAGGCACAGTTTCTCTACTTGCAAACTCTGGGCTGTTATTAAGCATTATTATAATCAAACCTCATTAATACTTTTCTGATTCGATCCGAGAATCGAACTCAAAACCTCTAGTTGCATACGCTAACCGCTAGGCCAACTAGGCAGTCACTTGGATTACATAAGCCAGTTACAATATTTTCTTTACAATTTTAATGTCTGTGTGGTGATGGATTAAGAATACATAGTGTTACCACCCCTATTCATCCCGTGGGTGTCGGAAAAGGCGGCTAAGGGAACAACGTATACAAGACAACATCATTACAAAGAGAAGGAAAACTTGAAACAAATCCTTTTTTTTTTTTTTTTTTTTTTTTTTTTTTTTTTTTTTTTTTTTTTAACGTGTGGAAACCCCCTCGGGCCGTCACCCCACCGGGGTTTACGGCGGGGTGGTGTGTCGGAATCGGACCGACTAAAACCACACGGTGTGCCACTCTGCGCCTGACATAGGAGGGATCCGGGAACAGCAGTTATTACGACATCCAGATCCCTCCTAGCGCCTGCCCGCTACCGTGGGCACCATCTGCGGATAAACTCTCCTTTTAGGCGACGTACGGCACACGCGGACGTCGCCCCCTCGCGGCTGGCCATTATAGCGGATGGAGGGGAAAAACCCGTCCCGTCCACCCGCGGCCACACTCAAGGCGGCATGAGGCGCTGGTACGCGCGCCTCCGCCGCCCGGTTCGCCGGCGGCGAATTGGGTCCGAGTGGAGGTTGTCCTCCCGGGCCCTCTCCGCCGCCTCCTTCCGCGAAATTACGTCTTCGCAGAAGGTTGCGACCGCGGTAAAACAACTGTCGCTACCGACCATGGAGCGTATGACGGCCGGTAGCGAGAGATCTCCTCCAATAACTGCAGTGAGGACCCCACGCTGCGCCGCCCAGGCGGAACAGACCGCCAGCGTGTGCTGAGCCGAGTCCTCACTGCAGTCGCAGTGGTGACAGGCGGGACTCAATTCCCTCCTGGCGACCGAGTGCAGATACTTCCCGAAGCAACCGTGCCCGGAAAGAATCTGCGTCAATCGGAAGGAAAGGGTCCCGTGCTGCCGCCCTGCCCACTCGGCGATGACCGGCTGGAGAGCCTCTACGGCGGCAAAGCCAGCACGTGGAGCCTCCAGTCGGGACGACCAACGAACCATCGTGGCTCGACGAGCGGCCTCTCGCCACTCGCGTATCTCTTCGGGTGGGGGCCGAATGCCGGTACCCACCCGGAAGTCTGCCGTTCGCCGATAAACTTCGGCGAGCACTTCCGCCTCCAAATCCCACGGGGGAGTTCCGGCTAAGGCGCACGCCGCGTCCGTCGATACAGTGCGGTAACCGCGTATGGCTCTAACCGCCAATATCCTCTGAGGACGCCAGAGGCGAGCCCTATTCTGGGCGGTCAGAGCCGCCGCCCACACCGGTGCACCATACAGCGCCATTGACCGGACAACCCCCGTGTATAGCCGTCTCGTCGCGACGCTGGCTCCACCCAAATTGGGCAAAAGTCGCCCAAGGGCAGAAGCAGCGCCGACCAGCTTTGGAGAAAGCTGTCGGAAGTGCTCGTCGAAGAGCCACCTGCCGTCAAGGATCAGGCCCAGATACTTCATCTGGGCCTGAACCGGTACGAGGACCGAATTGACTACAATGGAGGCGCCAGAGGGTGGACCACGACGGGGCCCATGGAACAAAAGGGCCTCCGTCTTGTCCAGGGCCACCCGTAAACCCAGCGCCTCAATACGCCTGACCACCAGAGAAACTCCCACGGTGGCTAGGCGCGCCACCTCTTGAAAGTTCGCTCCCCGGGCCGTGACCAATGTGTCATCGGCGTAACAAATTACGCCCAGCCCGGAGGGGAGGCGACCTCGAAGGGCCCAGTCGTATCCCATGTTCCACAGGAGTGGTCCGAGGACAGACCCCTGCGGAACACCGCACGACATGAGCCGCCGCCTCAGAACACCGTCTCGGTCCTCGTACATGACGGTACGCTCCTCAAGATAGTCTGCCACAAGCCGCCTCAGGTACTCTGGCACCCCGTGGTAGTGGAGTGCTTCCCTGATGCAGCTAAATGGCAGATTATTAAATGCGTTGGCGATGTCTAACGACACCGCCAACAGCACGCCGCCACAGCTCACCGCCTCTTCGGTAACGGCCCTCAGGCGCAGCACGGCATCGACCGTCGAACGCCCCGCCCGAAAACCAAATTGGGCGTCCGATAGATCGGGGCCCACCTCGCAGAGGTGCCGGACGATGCGGGCAGAGAGTATCCTCTCAAACAGTTTACCCGCCTCGTCCAGCAACACTATGGGCCTATAGGCCGCTACCGAATCGGCAGGCCGTCCCGGCTTCCGTAATAGGACCAGCTTCCCACTTTTCCAGCACTCAGGGAAGCGTCCTGACGCCAAGCTAGCATCCAGGACCTCCCTGAGTCGGTCCGACATGTGCTCGAGGGCTCGGGCCAGCACTCGGACAGCTATCCCGTCTGGCCCGTGGGCGGTGTTCTTAGAGCGGATCCGTAGAACAACCGCCCCTACCTCCGATTCCCTGACGGGTGGCACATTTTCCTCGTTGTTCCCCCCGTCGTCTCCGGCCATGAAGGCCATCGACGGGGGTGTGTGTTCCACCCGCTGCGGGAAAAGGCCCTCGACCACTTCCTGCAGGAAGCTGGGCTGGAGAGTCTGTGTAAGGGGGGGGCCCGACGTGCGGAGCTTTTGTCGCGCCGCACGATATGGGCGACCCCAGGGGTCACGATCGAGACCCTCCAGCATCTCCTTACGCTTAATTTCTTTGGCGCGGCTGATGGCCAGCTTCAGAGTTTTCCGCGCCTCTCGGTACTCCTCATGAAGCTGGTCCTCTTCGCCTTCTTCGCGGTGTCGCCGCCGACTACGGGTGTAGGACCTCCGGGCACGAGTACAGGCCGCACGGAGGTCCACCAACTCCTGGGACCACCAGTAAACCTCCTTCCGTGGAGGCCGACAACCTCGTATGCGGGGCATGGCCGCATCGCAGATCTGCGTAACCGCATCGCGGAAGCGACCAGCCCCCATGTCAACCTCCTCGGCTGGGGCCTGCGGAGACAGCCAAGAGTGAATAATGGCCGCCTCCTCTAGTAGGTCCCTATTTAGTTTGGCTACAGCCCACCGCGGAAAGCGAGAAGAACGCCGCGCCGCGTGACCCCTACTGGGGTCCTGGGTCCGGGAGAGCTCAAATCGGATGTAGAGGTGATCCGAGAGCGTCTCAACCTCTTCCAGGACGCGCCAGTTCCTTACTCGTGCGGCGAGGGCAGGGGTAGCGAATGAAAGGTCCACTATCGACCCTCCCTGCTGTCGCACGCACGTGTTGGTGGAGCCTCTGTTTAATAAGCAGAGGCCCACCGAGGCCGCCCACTCCTCTACGGCCTCGCCCCTGGCATCCGTCCTGGGGGAACCCCACGCAATGGATTTCGCGTTGAAGTCCCCCAGCACTAAGACGTGCCCAGACGTTAGTCGCCGCATCGAGGTTTCCAAGTTGTTAAGGAAAACCTCGAAGTCGCTCAAACTCCGGTTGGGGGAGAAGTATACACCGTATACGGTGATCCCCCCCCACTCAGCAGCAACATATCCAGTGCCCTTGTCTCTTAGCGACAAGGGCGGGGAATGAGCCGCCGTGGAGCCGACGACTGCCACAGAACCGTCCCGGTCACCCAACCAATTTGGACGGGGAGGAACATAATAAGGCTCCGCGGCTACGGCAACGTCGATCGACCACTGTGCCATGGTTTGCAGGAAGAGGTCCTGTGCCGCGGCACAGTGGTTCAGGTTCGTCTGGACAAGGAGGTTGGAGACTTGGTCCATTACTGAACTGTCTCTACAACCTCCTCCATGGGCGACGATGCTGACGTGCGAACAGTATCGGAGGCAGCCTGGGTCGACTGGCTAGCCCCCGATACCTGTCGAGAATCGCGGGGAGGTTTGCACCCCACCTGCCCCATCTGGTGATTGGCGGGCTTGTTACCCGCCGCACACACTGGGCAGTGAGGGGCGGCAGAACACACTGCCGCCTTATGCCCCGGTCGACCGCAGCGGAAGCATAGTCCGCTGCAGTCAAAACGACTTACGCACTTGGCGCGTGTGTGCCCCGATGTCAGACATTTATAGCATCTCATCGGTCTCGCCGCCAGGACTGTGATCCTAGCGCTCACGAAACCGATGAGCAGTCTACCGGCGTCGCCCAAAATTTTGGCTGACGCTACGGGACAGCTGACCCACACTGCGCCAAGCCCTCCTGGACCGGGGCGGATGGTGCCGACCCTAATGTTGTCCGC
Source organism: Hypercompe scribonia (assembly GCA_949316085.1). NCBI lineage: Eukaryota > Metazoa > Arthropoda > Insecta > Lepidoptera > Erebidae > Hypercompe > Hypercompe scribonia. The sequence goes on from OX438979.1 coordinate 3,002,445, forward strand.
GTTGCACCCTGTCTTCTCTCTTACTGCAACGCGGACATCCTCGGCCGTTATGGAGTCGTCCAGGCCCGAGATGCGCAACTCTGCACATTTGGTAGGCCTGGCGATCTTCACACCATCCGTGCCTGCAAACATGCCCCGCAACTTCTCGGCAAAGGCATCTGCCGTTTTTGCGCCTTCGGCTCCAGGGAACTCGAGCACTCGAGCTCCTGTCTGAGCAAGACGCAACCTGACTCCTACCGTCCCTGTGTCACCGGCGAGGCCAGCCCGGGCCCTCTGAAATATGGCCGCGTAGGACAGTCCACCGCTAGCCGTCTCCGGTGACACCGTGACCACCACCGCCGCGGTTTTGGGTACCTGCAGCTTGCGCGGCTTCTTTGTAGGGGCCACTACCACCGATGACGACTGCGGGGTAGAGGCTGCTTTATGAGCTGCCTTTTTACCCCGCTTTCGGGACTTAGCCCCGCCGACTATCTGCCAACCATCTTTGGATGGGGCAGATGCGGAGGGGGCAGGTGTAGTGGTGCCAGGTATACCTGTTGGAGTGGGGAGCGGAGGATATTCCGCTCCAGCCTTTACCGCTTTTTTAGGCCCAGATTTCGATGCAGCCGTCTTGGTTATTACCCCGACCGCCTGTCGTGCCCTCGGAATGGCTACAGGAGCAGCCGACAGCGACGCCGCCGCTGCATAGGACACACGACCGCCCACAACTGGCAGCGATGTTGGCACTGATGTGACCTTAGGTCTATGGGCTCCGAGCGGCGGCCGGACAACAGGGGCCGGAGGCAGTCTTGCCTCTAGGCCAGCAAGACGGCCGTCCATCATGCGCCACACAGCGTCGGTAATTTGGCGCAATTGGGCGTCAGCGATGGCACCAATATTGGGAGACGGAGCAGGCTGAGACGGGGACGAGGCCGGATCCTCTGCCGGACGATGCGCCCGGAATTGGGCGAACTGAGCGCTAAGCTCAGCTACTTGCCCGGTCAGGCGGTCGTTGGCTGCCTGGAGACGAGCTACGTCCCCCATGAGGTCTTCCACGACTCCAGCTATGGCAGAGGAGGAGTCCTTAAGAGCTCTTACGAAAGAACTCTTAAGGTTCCTGGATTTGGTGGCCACTTTTTGGATTATGGCCACCCCCATATTTACTCTCTCCTGCAAAGACACCGGTGCTTGGGAGACAGAATCCCTTTCCACCGGTCCTCGTATTTTTTGCAGGAGATCAGCTATCTCCTCCTCCGCCGCGCTTTCACCCTCCGCTCGGACCCTTCTATAAGCTTCTGCCTTGGAGAAGACAGAGCCTGATGGGGTCGAGATTGGAGTGCGTGACCGACCTCTGCGGCTGCTACCCACTTTAGGGGGCAGCATCTCCTGGGACGAATCACTCTCCTCGTCCCTGGAGTGTCCGCGCTTTCGACTTTCGCAGAGCTCCATCCTTGTCGACTCCAGTGCGTCTATAGTTACACTGGAGTCACCTCCGTCCGACGGAATTGCGGATTTGGAACGTAGCCGTTCCGAAGTTCTTCGGCTCCCAGCAGCCAAGATGACTTCTGGGAGCCGCTCCGAGATAGGCGTTCCCTCCAGTACGTCCTCTTCGTTCGAAGAGCAGTTACCCGCTCTTATACTCTCCTTGATTTGACTCTTAGTCGCCTTCCTTCTTTCTTGTGTTTGGTTTCTTTGAATAAATTTTTCCATATCTAATCCCACGATTGGGGGAGAAATAGTGGTCGACCCGGGCAGAGATCCCCCAATACCCGGGCAAGCGTAAATTTATGCCCAACCGAGGGGTCCGCAGGTGCCTCGGCTGGGAGTGCGCTTGCGACTGAACTACCCATCAGCCATGCATCCCCTGGTCACGCACCAGAACACGGGATTCGGGGTAATTTTTTATAGAGGTTTTCTTCCTCGCAGTCCGGGCGGTTAAGCCAAGACCCTCGCCCCCGATTGGAGTCGCGAGACTCCAACTCGAGACTACGATATGTCGACGGCGGCAGGGAGACTACGTCTCCTGATGCCTGCTCAGTGGCAGTGTAAGTGCACACCGAGCCCGTCCTACCTTTTCCACCGCTGAGCGGAGGAACTCCGACCCTGGAAAGGGTCCCACCATCGTGATTTTTTACCGAGGTTTTCATCCTCATTGCTCCGAAGAGCGAAGAACCAACAGAGGATCCGACAGACACGCCCGCTCTGTTGAACCAAGTCTCGGCCGAATTGCCGAAGAAAATGGCTTCCTCTTCGTGCTAGAATATTAGCCGTTGGCAGTGATGAACAACACCATCGCCAACGTTTCCAGGGTGCACCACGTGGAGGTTTTCTAGCCAAGCACCCCAACTTGAAACAAATCCTATTCCAACCCGTCTGGCCAGCGTGGTATAGTAAGCCAAAATTTCCTTGCCAAGGAGAGGTCTATGTCCCGCAGTGGACTGTAAAAGGCTGTTGATGATGATTTTATCGAACAAATTCAAATATACTGACGTAGTGAATTTTAGAATAAAGCTAAAATATTGGTGAGGCGTTTGAAGAATTTAAATGTGCGAGTGAGATGAATGAATGAAAAAGAATGAACGAACAAAATCTATTCAGATTTTTAAAATAGTGTCACAATCGCGTAACGCTTTAAGTTTTTCAAGATTCTCACGTTCTCATATTGATTTTATAAATATTTTACAACACACCGCGTGCAAACCTTTATTTGACTACTTTACGGCTATTTGTTAAATATGAGTAAATAATAAAATATCCCACATCTTGCTTCTGAGAGCGGTTCTACTTGTATTTGCAAATCAATACTAGCTTACTTCATTTTTAAAAGAGTAATTTATATGTAGTTTGATTGAATCGTTCGACATCGATCGACAGTTACTTTCAACTTTATTAGTAGGGTTATAGATTAGAATTTTATTAGATAGTAGAGCCACGCTGATTACAGCACGAATGGGCCGGCTCGACCGGGGCAGTACTACCCTCCTACAGACAACCAACCTAAAGCGCTAGCATCCGTGCTGTCGTGTTTCCTTAGTGAATACGAGACCGGAGGCCCATTGATGCAGGGGTGACAGTTATCGTGGTAACTGTGTGAGCCTTACACGTCATGCCTTTTACGTCCCCAAGCGGGGTGTGAAAAACCATGTCACTAGGCTGCCATAGTGTGGGTCACTGCAGTGTCTGCATTTGTAATAAGTATAGTGTCTACAACTCTTGGATTCTATTCATGTTTTCCATCAGGCAGAGTAGAGTCACTTTGGCAGGCTCTTAAAGTAGAAAAAAAACCGCCTGACATTGAACCCTGAAGGTCGCTTGATTACAAAACATCCTTTGCGGTTCCGAAACATATCGGAACATTCTCGAAATGCAAATGTAAAAAAACCATTATTTTCTAAATAGTCACCTTAATAACGTGGTCAGTATACGCCACTGGTGGTCCATCCATCATAATTCATCATGTAGTTAATTAATCGTGATTACCAGTTGCTTCTTAATTAAAAGTATACGGGTGGGCTCGGCAAATAATGGACTCTATGATATAACAGTTGGAATCAATTGGAAAGTTTGAGTAATTTAAACTAACTTATCGTAACGTGACGAAGGGTTTTGGTGTAATAAATATTGTTCGTTGTAACGCCCTCTTTTTAGTCCATTTACTAAGTAACGGTATATTAATAAACGAAGACAATTATTTATTTATTTTTAAAAAAAGTCATATGGTAGCGTCATCCTCATCATGTTAAATGTGGTAAAGATAGAAAATATGTTCAAACTACTACGTAAAAAAATAGAATTCTAATATATATTTTATCACAGTACAAAAATCCATATAATGGTGATTACAGTTATACTATACAGTGACGTATCTAGAATACTGAGTGTTACTACCCCTATTCATCCCGTGGGTGTCGTAAGAGGCGACTAAGGGAACCAATTATGTAGGACAACATCAATGAAAAGAGAAGGAAAACTTGATACAAACCCTTTTATCTTTAACGTGTGGAAACCCCCTCGGGCCGTCACCCCACTGGTGTTTACAGTGGAGTGGTGTGTCGGCATCGGACCGACTAAAACCACACGGTGTGCCACTCTGCGTCTGAGGTAAGAGGGATCCGGGAACAGTTGTTATTACGACCTTAAGACCTCTCCTAGAGCAGTATACCAACCCGTTTGGCCAGCGTGGCTTGGACCAAAATCTCCTTTTTAAAGAGAGGCCTATGTCCAGCAGTAGACTATTGGTGATAGTCACACTGGTCAATGAAATAAGACATTCAAAACGGTGAAAATTCGACCATAAGCTATCCATTTTTTACCAATGAATGACGTCATGTTGATGATAAATTAAGGAGAGATTGATAATGATGATATAAATACTCGTAAGATGTTTTATTTAATTTCCTTCTGTTCCTCAGACGCTACGGGGTGGTGGATAAGCGATTCTGCGTGGAAGGTGGCTCCAGGTGCGGCAAGGGAGAAGGGCTGTTCATCTTCGCAGCCGAAGGCGGCCGGGAACTGACAGAACTCCTCAATATTTACAGTCACGAAGCACAGTCCAGGCTTAGTATAGCTTCCAGATGTGGTTCAGGTGAGAAATGCATTTAATCAAAGCTTAAACTGCTTTAGCAACAGGAACATGAGATAGAGAATCAAGATATGCAATATGTTAAGCAATTCTTTCGTTGCTTTTCATGGTTGTCAGAGTCTAAATGAGTATGGCGACTACTCTTGAATTCTACTTATGCTTTCCATCAGGCAGAGTAGAGTCCTTTTGGTAAACCCAGAAAAAAACTTCACGAAGTTACCAATAACGGTGAGGGGACTCAAAAGCAACATCCTTGTGACTGCCGAGCGTTCATGGGTGACGGTAATCATTTACCATCAGTTAGCCTATCTTCTTCTTGTCCCTCTCTACCATAAACAAAAAAATATAGTAGAGTAAAATGACAACGTTATAAAATAAACCTACTGATTTTATGTTGCCTGCCTGCTTCGTTTGTCTAGTGGTTAGCATATGCGACTGAAAATCACGAGGTTTCGAGTTCGAGCCCCGGTTTGGCCAAAAAGTGTTATTAAGTTTTTCTTACAAGAAATTCCTAATAACAAACAACCCGAAGTGTAAAGGCGTTGATTAACGCCCGAGCCTCGGAGAGCACCTTAAGCCGTCTGTCCTGGTTTTTATTAACATCCATGGTAATCGTTGTTGGGAAGTCAATACCTTCAAATATACTAACAATTAGTTCGACTCCGAATTCAGTTGCGAAGGTCCGATGCCAGTCGCTCCTTGAGAAAACAGATGTTAAGGTAAAACCGGTTGAACTAGTAGCCGACCCTAGATAATGTAGGGATAAAGGCTAGAAAGGAGAACTTTTTCTTTGTTATTGCTTTGATGTACACTAATTCCATCTATTTTATTCATCCCCAGTTTTGGAAAAACGCTTCTCAGACGCGAGTTCCTGCATGGATGAATGCTTCCATCCATCTATGCGTTCTGTGTCTCCATCCTGGGCTGGACCAACGAGTCAAACGATGCACTGTCTGTCAGACCTGGATGCCAGTATGGACAGCAACGACGACAAGTTCCGGAGGCCGACATCCTTGCCAAGATGCTCCAGTTGTATTGGGAAGATGAGTCAGATGACGAGGTGAGTGATCGTGGATAAGTAACTAGTGCATTTCTATGAAAGTGTTAAGAGAGAGAGAAAGAGTTGAATGGGTAAAGAGAACAAGCAATTTTTATGAAAATGTGACCTTATGGTTCTTTTTGTTTTCTAAGGACTATAATTGGTTATTTTTTTGTTGATATACGTAACGTATGAAAACTAACTCGCCTCAGAATATTGCATAATTTTATCGAAGTCATTTATTCAACCCAAACTAAATCAGTGTGAAGGTCTCCAACTAATCTTCAGTGAGACTTATGGCAAATAATAATGTCCTCAAAGTTAATTATTTAAAATTTCCAGATCTTCGACAATGGGTACTCCTGGTTCAATAATGTCCCCAGTCTGGACAATGGATAACATAATAGAGAAGCGTTCAGATTCTGATCGCGTGTCCATCTACTCTAGATCAAGTGGAAGTGCCTCAGAGTACAGTGTACCACGCAGCTCATGTCTCCTTGATAAGAGTTTTGAATCGTCCAAGCGAGGGAGCCCAGTAGCCTGCTGTACACCAACAGTGCCTGCTAAAACTGGCGGTAACTGCCAGTGTTGGCAACAGAAACCATGCTGTTGCAGGAAGAAGTCTTTCAGTGGACCGTATGAGAATTACGATGTCCCGAAGACACCTATGCCTTTAATACAGGTAAGACTTGTGTTAGAAAGTAGATCTTAAAAATATAATATTGTATATCCTTAAATAGTACAATAACATAATTTTCTTATTAAATGAAGTTAATACTGTTTACAGGAACACCCAGTCGATTCACACACAGACCCATCAAGTATATACGACACACCAAAGAAACTAAAATGTCTACTCAATGGTCAATCATGCTCTTGCTCACATGGCGCTGAAACCAACAGTAACGTCACGCAACAGGCAGACAATAACAATCAAAGTGATACTAGCATTAATAATAACGAAGAACAATCAAACTACGTAAATGTAACGCCAGTAACCAAAAAACCAATTCCAGAAATCGACTTTGGCAACTATGCTAATATAGACCTTACAACTCTGGAGAAATTTGAGAATTCCCTACAAATTTTAAGAAGTGCTGGCTTTAGTCAAGAAGAACTAGACGCCTTAGAAGATATCCCTGAACACGAAGATGATATTTCTACAGCCACCACGAACACTGTTCACCCATCAGCGGAATGTTGTAACGAACATTTAAACTATATGCACATGGAACCGTTAGAAATTAGCATTTCAAGTAATAGTAACAAAAACTATTCAGATAATGTGAGCAGAATTAGCCATGTATCAGATCCGACTCAACATTCAGAGTCTGATACTATTAGCACGAGAAGGTCGAGCTCCGCCGACTTCACTAAGAGGCATGACGACGAATATGGAATACACAGTCAAATATGTTTTACACCGACTGTCTTAAGAAAAGCAATTAAAAGCGATAGAATCAATGAAGGTATGCAGATAAGCCTCGAAATCATCGAACCCAAAGACAAATTTAAGATTCCTGAATCAAAAACTGAAAATACGCTGGTAACAAAGTTCAGAGATGCTGTTAAAATTAGACGTTCCTCAAGCGTCCCCAGTAAATCAGAAAAGAATAGAGATTCGTCCAGTTCGAACGATTCTGGCGTTTCGACGGGATCTCTGAAACATCACAAGGGTGATTTTAATGAGTTTGAAATGCCTGTAACGAGTTCAAAGTCAACGAAGAAGCATATAAAGAACAGTAAGCAGATGAAGATGTGCATGACGCCGGTGCACGCGTTCATCAAGTCAAATTCATCAGATCCCTTGAAGAACTTGACATTTCAGTTTGAGGAAGTAGCCACTTTAACGAAAGCTACTTCCTGCGATGTTGACACACTCACAAGACGGAAGAAAAAACCTGGTAAGTGTTGATCATATTCTTTATTAACCGTTTTATTTTTCCTAGGCATTATTGTAAACTTACATCATTGGTAGTAAAGTAGCATTTTGACATCACTTCGCGTTCGTCTAATATGAAAACGTCGTTAATAGTATCTACTGATAGGCCTATATCTTAACAATAATCTACTACAGAAATAATTAAAGTCACGTTTTCTCTTTCTCGTAGTGATGGACCCGGACACCATGGCCCGCCACAGCCAGCTGACGTCGAGCGGCGCGTCTGACACGTCGGACTACATGGAATCGCTGTCGGTGTCGTCTTTCAGCAGCTCGTGCGATGCGTCAGCCGAGCGACACGCCGCTCGACCCCGCTCCGGCCGCGAGTACGCCAGCATCGACCGCGCCGCGCTCGCCGCGCACCCTTAACTACGTCACGTCTAAACAACCATCTTGACGTCACTATACAACTCTCATGATATCACACATAACCAAAATAATGTCACCTAGACACAACCCTCATAACTTCACCACAAGCAACCCTAGTGACATCACTCACACACAACCCAAATGATGTCACTTGTACAACCATTATGACGCAACTCGTATAACCCTAATGAAATCATTTACAGGCACCACTCGCACAACCAGAATGACCTTAATCATTCGAACCCCAATGGCGTCATTGTCTTGCAAAATGCGTACATAATATTACTCTTCTATTGAAGAATATTGCCTGGAAATTGTACATTGACATATGTATCTATATTAAGTCATTAACGCCTTTGAATAATTTAATTAATATACCGTACTGGTATATATATACGTTACTATTAATGATAAAAATCACGTAGCATTTTTATAGATATACCTAACTAGTATTCAATATAAAAAGCTCGTCCTAAAATAGCTAAAACAAAGTTTCAAAAAAAGAAACAACAACCAGTATACCGTAATGACGCAAGATGTCACAAAAGATTGATGACTTTGCCAAACATTCACTCAAATTATTAGTTTGCACAAGCGCTGACCGTCGCCATATTTTCATGGAAAAATATCCCCTAAACTCAAGGTCGGACATTTCACATTCGCGTCTTTATTCAAAGGATGATTGGCAGACATTTTATATTTAAATACTTGAAACTGTCACTTTGATTAAAAAAAAACCGTACGATAGACTGCTGAGTCTATGGTTTTTCTTTTTACAACTTATATCGGCACATGCATGCAACTACATTTATTTTTTAAAATGTTTTAACACTTAAATAAGTACTTACGTTGTGCAGTAGACAAACTATGTGTTTGAAACTATTGAAAATGAGACTTGTAAATAAAATGTACATATATAGTACATACAGTGCATGCACTTGTTCCTATGTACATAGTTTTAAAGATAACGGAAGATAGTGCAGCTATCGACGAATTTAGTGATTTAGTAGCGTGCCAAAAATAAAATAGCTGGCTGAAAATGGGTTTGGGTATTGTAATATATAAAAAAAATGTACTTCATTTAAACTTCGAATTGTGTTTCAAATGAAATGAAATGTACTTTACTTACTTAATCTTGTGTTTGGTTTTAAATGTAATCGTGTATATTTTATATGTTAGTTTTATAATTTGTAGACTTCATTTAATGTGTCAGGTACTTCAATTATTTGTGCCTTTAATTATACATGTCTTGATAAAAGTATTTGTCTTTCAAATAATTTGTTAGTTTATAGCTTACTTTAACTGAAAAATAACTTAAATATTAACTATATAATATACTTATTGTGTAGATTTATTAATGCGTCATGAAATGTTAATATACATATAATTATATTATACATTATATTATGTATTAAATCTCCTATTTGTGGTCTTAAAGTGGGACACTATTAATATATTAGAATTTTGTAAAAATAAATAATGAAAGTAGTCCGGCCAAGGTATTTTTGAGTTTGTTTAAATGTAACATTAATTTTTTAAATACTTTTTCGGTAACTTAACACAGTTCAAACTTATGAATCAAAAGGCAAAAAATGTTTGTTTCCGGAACGCATCTTATTAATAAAAAAACCTGAAAAAATATACAAAATAATAGACATTTTTTTTAAGTTTTCAAATTATATATTTTAAAATTATTTTTGAGTTTTAAAGTTACATGGCGTGTACTATATTAGTTTTTAAATGGTTTATTTAGATTTCATCAGTTAATGGAAGTTGCAACTCGATATGCTTCGTCTAGTCAACGGATTGAGGTGACCACATTTATTAAAAAAAAAAAAGCAAGTGTAAAGTTTGCATATTCAACCTTTTTATTTGAACTCTGAGCTCTTTATTTTACTATAAATTTTGTTATACCTACCGAAAAATAAATTTGAAACTAATGTGAGCAAGGTATTGTATTTCTACAAGGTATTTAACAAGAATAATTAAAATTAGTGTTTACAAACATAATTGCAGGAATTAAAACCCTTTTGAAAGAAAGGTTTGAATAGAAATAGTGACGGTCCCGACATTGTGAGGTATGTTTTACGCAGAAATAATTGTTAAACTATACAATATACATATACTTACGTTTATATACTACATACCATACTTAAGTTTGTGTAAAAAACTATTTTGTTAACAAATTTTATGTTGCAAATTGTATTGTGTAAGGTGTATTACATAGCAACTGAACATATGAAATATAGTGCATTTTGAATGAATTACGTTTTTTTTTGTTTATTCCCATACAATTATGAAATTTGAGACTATCTAAGCTTTCCAACTGACTCTACTCTGCCTGATAAAAAGCATGAATAGAATCCAAGAGTAGTGGTCACTATACTCATTGCGAATGCAGACAATGCAGGGTGGTGACTCACGCTATGCCGGCCTAGTGAGATGCTTTTCACGCCCCGCTTGGGGAGGTAACAGGCATGACAGTGTAAGGCTTACACAGTTACCACGATAACTGTCACCCCTGCATCAATGGGCCTCCGGTCTCACATTCACCAACGAAACAGGCGCTTTAGGTTGCTCTTCTGAGTGGTCTAGTGAGATGCTTTTTCACGCCCCGTTAAAAATGGACTCGGGATCATAGTGACAAGTAAGAACGTATGCTGGTACTGAGTTCCATACAAAAAAAAGTCCTGCTGTCAGAAATGAGAACGACATTTTTAACAGCTGTCACAATAAATTTCTGGTTAGTTGTCTATACTCAAAAATGTTACATAATTTTATTGTGAATTAGATAACGTAACCTCTATCAATCAATCAACCAACCTATCGCCGTCCACTGCTGAACGAAGGTCTTCCCCAAGGAACGACAACCATCCCGGTCTTGGGCAATTCGCATCCATCCGCTGCCAGCTACCTTCTTCAAGTCGTCGGTCCATCACGCCACAGGGCGCCCTACACTACGTTTGCCCAATCGTGGTATCCACTCTAGTACACTTCGGCTCCAGCGACCATCGGTTCGTCTGGAGACATGGCCGGCCCACTTCCACTTCAGCATACTGATTCTCCGTGCGATGTCAGTTACACTAGTTCTCTGTTGAATAACCTCGTTACGAATTATATGGTGTTTCTCTGGCTGATAACTTGATTATTATGATGATTATGATAAACAGATTAATTCAATAGTATTTTTATTTTTAATTCTTTGTGCCAAATTACAAAACTTTAAACTAATTTTCAAATTTAATTTTTGGTTAAAATGCTAATCTCATAAACAGTGAATGACTTGAATTAAAAAATTGCTTCAGTGTTAGACAGATCATTTATCGAGGAATGCTATACTTAGGCTATGTAACATCACGCTGCGACTAATAGGAGCCGAGCATCAATAAAAATGTTGTAAAAACGTGGCAAATATATTCTTTTTGAGAAGCCGAATAAGGTACCCCGGTCAGTGAGCTAACAATAATCTTAAACAAATGTATCGATTTCTCTGGGATCCTATCGTGAGATCCTGACATGGTGATAATGAAAAGATCTTGGGAGTACACCTTTTCGAATACAATAATAATTTTGGAAATCGATTTACAATTCATTATTATATTAATTAAAAGAGGTATTCTGTAACTCCTCAAGATCACAGACCCTTTCATCATCAGCTCAGCAACATGAGATACCTATTACTACACGTATCGCTAGAGAGACAAGCTCAAACACGTCGTCAGGTTTATATATTTGAGGGTCTCCCTCAATTTCTCTAGGATTCCATCATCAGATCCTAAATGTGAACAGAATTTTGAAAATTGGTTCACACAACGAAAGTATGGCAAACATACAAAAAAAATAATATTCGAATTGAGAATCTCCTTATTTTTGAAAGTCGGTTAAAAGCGTACTGTAACAGTCTTTCAGTCATTTCTATCAATTGCTTTCTTTCATTTTGAAAATACCTTTTTTTATCACATTACGACGTCCACAAAGCAACCCCTTCCATCCCCAGCGATACGCATTAGCGATATTAAGTGATTAGTGAAAGCAATTGAACTGTGTAAACGCAATACCAACCCCTAAGCCAACGACCCTGCGGATTTAATCTGGACCCAAAAATGTTCGGACAAAACAAGGACTTTGTCCGGACATACGGATACGCGGAGTGACAAACTTGAGTGATTATTTTTTTAATTAGTGCTGAACTGTTTTTTTTAACTGAGTCAAGACACTGCATGGTTATTTTCATAATTTTTGTTCACCCATCATTGTGGGTTAAGAATGATAATATTCTGAAACATTGTGAGCTTTAGAACCCAGATAAACGTATATTCAAATACAAACATACATAGAGACATTTTTCTAGCTACACGCGTACACAAAAGTATCCAAATTATCATTTAGTCAGATATAACATGACACGTGTCCAGTGATGGTAACGGATTAAGACAATACGCGCAAATCATGCTGGACTACATCACAGCAAAGAGAAGGAAAAATTGAAACAAACTTTGTGCGAATCCGTCTGCATGGTACAAAAAGCTAAAACCTTCTTGCTAAGGAGAGGTCTATGTCCGTCAGTGGATTATTAAAGAATATTGATGAATTATAACACAATAAAAAATAAACGCGTCTGAGTGCGAGTCCGTTAGTGCAATTATCTAATCTTATTACTGTTACTGTTCTTGGTAAAAACTTTTTAATGCCAGTAGGAAGACAGAACATGTGAACAACATACAAAAAACTGACGAAATAACATGTGGGATTACCTTGACAGATGCATCTTAAATGTAGTTGCCAATTTATTAATTTTAAAACATAAAATATATTTTAAAACAGGATTTTGTTACATTTGTGGTCTAGATGTTTAAAAAAAGTACTTCTCAAGATAAATAAACCAAGCGTAAACTCGATGGGTATCCCTCAGAAATTATAATACGGCTGTCCATTTTGGCTGCGTCACCAGAACTATTGCCATATTACTGTACAAAAAATGTTGTCTACGTCTTTAATGGGTATACGTTCAAATTTTTATTTTCAACTTCTTATGTAAGTTCATTCTGTTAATTGTTGGAGTACCTTAAAAATAAATTTATAAGCATGCTTACCAAAAAGCATGTGCACCATCTCATATTTGGACTGCCTTTTTGATCTACCAGTTATGAATGCGACTACCGATTTGGTCTCGGATTCGATTAACGACTCAGGTCAGAAAATGTATTAGAGTTTTATTGATTATAGACACTTAATAACAGCCCAGAGTTGGGGTCTTAACCCCGGAGCCTGCCCGATCGTGTTGAATGGCCTTCCCATCAGATTTTGAGAGTGAGAGAACAGAGAGTGCACTTGTGTTAGTACACATATTTGTGCACTATCTCCTTCGTAGTTGGCTAGATTGCCTTCACACACTTGTGTACACCAAATTTGAGCCCAATGAATTGAACTTCGACCAGTGGGTAGTTTAATTTTCATGGTTTCGTGCCGAATACAAACACATATAACCATTAAAAGCTAAATAATAGATAATAAAAACTATTAGAACTTTTGTTATAGTATCTTATTTAACAGGTTGCTCTTTTTAATTATTCAATTTAGGTATCAATACATCGACTAAAGGCCATTTTAAATTTATTTCTTAGTAACACCACAAGTTGACCGTTCTCACCTATTGTTGTGTTTCACATGAGCACATTGAGATAAGAAGACCCTTTGCTAAGAGATTTAAGGGCTAAGCAAAACACATTACTGGCCTTGCGTCACTGCTGCGTAACCCACGAGGTCTAAGACAAAACTATCAGGCGTTTATTTTGGTTACAAACATTTGTTTTAAGGTTCTTAAAAGTTTGTTTACTTATTTTAAGACAATACTTAACTATTGTTTTTTTTTAAACTGTCTCGTTAAAATAATATTAAGCTCAGTCAAATGAATATTAGTCAGAGCTATGACGAAAATTTTAATTCTCGAAATCATTCGTTAGCCGATAAGGGTGGACAAGACGGTCATTCCTGTCGCGCTTACGCGTCTGGAAATAAACAAAGATATTTCTAGAGAAACATATACGCTATTGTTATTATATTTCATCATCATTATCAACAGTTTTTAATAGCCCACTGCTGGACATAATCCCCTCCTTCGAAAGTAGGTTTAGGTCTACTATACCACGCTGTCCAGATGGTTTGATATACGAGTAGAGTTTATTGAAAACTTGAAAATTTCGGTGCACGCTTAGAAGAGTGCAAACGTCGAAACGGTGGTCACTTAGATAAAGTAATTTTTAAAAAATAAATTCCAACTAATTAGCTTTCTTGTGAATAAACATTTTTTACAATAAACCAAATGCTTTTTTTATACGATTTTACAAATGTTAACTAACTCGTGGCCCATCCTGTATAAGATATAATCAAAATAGATGAATGGAGATTGAGTGCACCAACGCTCAAAAAATTTTTATTAAGAAAAAGATGGTGTACGAGTAAATGACCGCTATGCCGTCTGCAGCCTGCAATTAACATCTGGCACCGGTTGTGAGTTCAGATTCTTTACATCTTACTCTATTATTATAAACGCAAATGTATTCGTCTGTTTGCCGCCCATTGAACATTATATTTTGCATAGACGTTGTCAGAGATCCAAAAAAGGACTATTGATAATATTTGATTTGTTCATTAAATTTGTTATAATCTATAGACTAGCATCATTGTGATCAGAAAACAGATTAAAGATAAAATTGTATTTTAGTGATATTATAATACCAAAATCTTAAAATAGTGGTTCAAAAGTAATTACTTAGCTGTTAAATACGAGGAAAAAATTAGATTTGTAGCAAATATGTAACATTGAGATGATTATGATAAAATATTCGCGGAACTAGTCATCCATTTGCATATTGTGTCGCGGTGAGATGGCCGTCATATCTTATTATTGTATTGTAAGGACATTAGTGACAACATTTTGTTACGTAAATCTTAAACTTAGTGCCAAGCTGGTAATGATGACGTACAATCGTAATTATACGAATCTGTGTCAAAAAAATGATTAAAAAAGTTAAAAAAATTAACTAAGTAAGAAACGGAGGGTCGCAATTCGATTGTATTATGAACTGATTGGTTAGATTGAGTAGTGAGGAATGCATTCAACTTGGGTTGAATCAAGTATAAAAATAAGAACATACAACAATGCTACTTGTATAGAACCTGAAGATTCTAAAGAACCTCTTTTCTAATAAGATACGTATGTCCAGCAACTAACTTTTAAAGGTAGTTGATCATGATGTTGATTTTGAGACACAGAGATACTCTCTTTCCTAATATTGCATACACGTCTATACAAATTATCAATGTGGTGACGAATTAAGGACGTGAAGTGTCACCACCCCCTATTCATCCCACAGATATTGAAAAGCTGACAAGGGAAGCAAAAAACGCGGGACAATAGCACTGCAAGAAGAAATAAAACTTGACACAAACCTTATACTAACCCATCTGGCTAGAATGATGTAGTAAGACAAAATCTTCTTGCTAAGAAGAGGCCTATGTCCAGCCTATTGAAGGCTGTTTACGACTATCAAATATTAAAATATTACAGTTTATACTATTAAACAATATAAATAATGAGCAATAAACACAAATTTTACATTCAGTAAGTCATAAAGTTCGTGATGTTCATAAAAGTTTCTTATTTGTATTTACGTTGTCCGTGATCAAACAAAAGATACAAAACTCTATACTTATATAGATATTTATTATCTGTATTTCAATTTAACCAATGAGGTTTTAGCACTACATATTTGATTTTAGAATGAGGCAATGTCAACGAACTTAATTTTAGAACAATCATTCTATGTTAGCGTTCTATATATTGATATATATTCTATATATTTATATTAAGAGCCTGCCAAAGTGACGCAACTCTGCCTGATGGAAAGCTTGAGTAAAATTCAAGAGTCTTGGTGACCATACTCATTGCAAATATTGTCTGGTGACATACACTATGGCTGCCTTGTGAGATGTTTTTTCACACCCCGCTTGGGGACGTAAAAGGCATGACAGTCATCGTGATAGTGTAAGGCTTACACAGTTACCACGATAACTGTCACCCCTGCATCAATAGGCCTCCAGTCTCACACTCACCAACGAAACACGACAACACGGATGCTGGCGCTTTAGGTTGGTCTTCTGTGGGAGGGTAGTACTGCCCCGGTCGAGCCGGCCCACTCGTACTGAAATCAACGTGGCTCTACTACCTAGCAAAAATCTAAAATTCTTCTAAAATCATGAAGAATTTAAATAGTTACCATTGTTAGATGACTTGGTTAATTATTTGTGATTATAGTGATCATTTTCATAAGGTATACTGTTTCAGCCACAGCGATCAGTCTCACCGGAGACTGGTCACCTGAAATTGAACCCTGCATAGGAGATATTTTAGTGCACAAGTATATCTCTGTTATCTCACTTTCACAACCCGATTAGACGGTGGCGAGAGATCAAGTGCAGGATCGACGGCTTTGTGGATTCTCCGAGACACGGAGTTAAGGCTGGTTAACATATAACACATAATAAGTGCAAACGTTATAATAATACGGAACCACAGATATATTTTAAACATACAATAAAAACTTGAACTCTGCGATCATTTGAAGAAAAATAGTCGACGATGGCTATGATTCATATCCTGTAAAATGAATCATGAGATTTGGTGAAAGTTTCAGACGAGGTAAAATTCACATTCTTAAAATTCTGTTAAATATATTAAGACAATTTCATAAGAAAAACTACAGTAATTTGTTTTCTTACTGAAACTATTCTAATATTTATCTTCCAGTTACTATCTAGTTAAGGAAAACAATTAAATGTTGAGTGGTAAGCGAGCACTGCTACTGCTTGCAATCACACTGCAATTTACGAATCATTAATTCTAGCAACTCTAGGGGACGGGAGCATGTGTATTTGAATGTATTTTCGAATGAAATCCAAGCATATCCACCATGGTGAGGTTATCATTATCATCACAACTTCTCACAGTCCAATGCTGAACACAGGGCTCTCTAAAGAAAAGAAATTTTATCCTACACTAATTTGTTTGATTTGTTTCAAGTTTTTCTTTACTTGGCAATGTTATTTTATTACGTAGTTTGCGCCCTTACGACACCTACGGGATGATTATGAGTGGTGACACACCGTGTCGGATGAAGAAGATATATATTTATTAGATATTGACTGCCTCGATGGCGTAGTGGTAATTAGAGCGACTGCTGGGCTTGACGTCTCGGGTTCGACGCCCGGGTCGGACTAAATGTTTGTATGATCTACAAATATTTGTTTCGGAGTGTTTTCTATGTGTAATATGTATGCATTTACAAAAAAGTATATAAGTATTTTATCAGTCAGTCTACTCGTAGTTATCATAGCTCAAACTCTGCTTAGTTTGAAACTAAATGGGGTTGTGTTACATGTCTGAAATACTTATTTTTATTATATATACATTTTTATATATACATATTATTTTAACTACCTCGGTGGCGCAGCGGTAGTGAATTCGACTCCTGTGCTTGAGGTCTCGGGTTCGATTCCCGAGTTGGACAAAATGTTTGTATGATCTGCAAATATTTGTTTCGAAGTTTGGGTGTTTTCTATGTATAATATGTATGTATTTACAAAAAAATGGTATAAAAGTGTGTTCTATCAGTCAGTCTAGTTATCATAGCACAAGCTCTGCTTAGTTTGAAACTAGATGGTGTTGTGTGTTAAATGTCTGGAGAATTTATTTCTCGTATACATATTGAATATTGAAGATATACGTATATACATACATATATACCCGAATAGAAGTCTGATACTGCGTTGGTATATTTCGTATCGCATCTGATTATCTTACTTATAATTCTCCCAAAAAAAAACAAGAAAACATTACAAATGTAAAGTGTGATATTTATTTATTTTATTTATCAGGTAATTACCTGGGTCTCGAGCACACATAACTCGCGGCAACAATTTAATCACTGTGCTATGACAGCTCACATTTCGACCTCGAAATTTAACCTTACATCGATTCATTCATAACACTAAGTACAAAAGTACAAGACGTCATGCGCAGGAGTGGCCCGCACATAATATAATGTGTAAGTGCGATCAGAGTGCAGTGGTGTTTGCTCAGTGCGATCGCGGATATTGATCGCGATGGAGCTCCGTGCGATTGCCGGTTTGTTCGTTCTACTGTGTCTGTGTTATCCGGTCTATGGTACGTACTTTTTTTTCTGTCTTATTATTAATTTACATGAAGGTTTGCTGCTGTTATGAAAATAACATTTTGTGTTTCCATATTTTATATATTATTGATAGCTGTGTGTGTGTTTGTTACTGAAAGAAATATAAGACGATTTCATATGAAAAACTAAATTAAAGTGATTATCTTCACTTTCATTTGCTCTCAAATCTTTAAATTTGCCGCGTAAGTTTTTTATTTATTTACCTCGAAAAGTTTACAGGTGATTACGAATATTTATATGTATATCAATAAGTTTTTAAGAGTTTTAATAGATAATTCAAATTTTAATAAATTAATGTAAGGAAAATAATTAATACCTACTTCGTAAATATGAAAAAAATTTTTTTGTATTTTTACCGCTGCACTGAATTTTTTATTAAGGTATTCATCCCATGGGTGGTCTAAGAAGCGACTAAGGGACCAAATTACTCAGGAGAACATCACTACAAAGAGAAAGTAAAACTTGAAACAAACCTTTTTAATCCTCACCAAACCGTCTGGCCAGTGTGATATAGTTGGCCAAAGTCAGATTTCTAATGCCTCCGCTACAGTACACGCGAAGTTGGACGCTGTTAGTGGCATACACAATAGTGTAGACAAGCACTTCGGCTTACCTCGTCAAACTTTATCTCGCCTCGAGCGACTTTCTAGAGTACTTCGCCGAGGAACTTCGTCCAACTTCACAAGTAGTGTAGCGGAGTCTAACTGTGGACTGTTAAAGGCTGTTCAACAAACTCGAGTGGCATTAACAGCAAACTTTGTTTATATATATATTTTTATAAAAACACATTTACAAGAAGGAATTACAAACAAACAAACAAACAAAGTGAAAGTAATAAAAGCGTGTTAAAAAAAATAGGAAATCCTCAGGAGAGAAATACTATGTAAGCTCCTAGGAACCCTGGGATCTTTTGTTAGGGCCTTTAAAGTCGTGTCCAGTTTATTGAAAGAGTCTTTGGTACATATTAACCACGTCGACCCAAAGTGATCCCATAGACTAACAAAAAGCCGTTATAAACAGTTCCTTTGTCACTTTTTGTGGTTACCGGAACCTAAACCCACTCCTTGCTGTCTCTGAGGATAGGGTTCAAAGGTACTCTTGAGCTACAACAGGCGTGTATGTACGTCTGTAGTCACTGCTATCAGGTGATTTGTTAACTAGCATACCCTTAATGCCTTAAGACAAGAGTTCGTCTTTTCTTGAATCCTGTATGCTTTTAGCTACAAATCTGTGCAGTGTCTCATATTTATAACGGATTTCCCACAATTACTTCACGTCTATAGCTAACTTAAAGGATCTGATTATATGCAAATATTGACAAATAAATATAAGGTTATCTTTAATCTTTATTATAGTCGTTAGATGTGTTATCTCATGACGTAGTTAAACTGTACAGTGTTGCCAAGGTAACGGATTTCCCCTGGATTTTACCAAAACTTTCACTGTACGTCAGAACATTTAACCTTCAAGATTCGCAATTTAGCGCAAACGACAATGATACATCTTAAAGTGGGAAATTGTTGTATATTTTTTTTCGAACATACTTAATAATGTCAAGGTTTCCAAGTTGCTCTGTGTTCTGTTGTTTATTTCAGTTACTATTGCTGAGATATTTTAATATATATAGTCGTCGTAATGAGATAATCTCTCTATTTATTACGAAGTTAGTTCTTGTGTTATCTACTTGACCTGAACCTTTACAAATTATGTATGTACAAGTGTCTGGTAACCTGCCTTTTGAGTCTTATTCCCTCCATCCGGGAGAAGGAAGAGTTTTGACCGAGGTAGCCTTACCCACTTGTTGGATGAAAAGTAACTTGGAGAGTGAGAAATAAAATCACTCTCGTTTACCCACACATACCTTTGCTTTGTAAACAATATTAACATTATTTGAGACAATAAAATATGAGAGATAATATCGTGTGGGATTGAGTTCTTTTCGAGCAAATTTTTAATACAGGAAGTGTAATGAAAATAACATAAAATAAAATCAAACAGAAAACTGTTTTAATTAAGTATGTTAAACAGCAATAGTGAAGTACATTTATATATAATATATTAGTTACGTAAGTATTCAATTTGAATAAGCTACCTGACTTACCTTTTCTCTCATATTTACAATCTTATTTTGAATTTTGGATGAAAAAAAAAGGTTCATAACTGAATATCAAATTTATCGGTAGGATGTGGAATAAAAATGATTGATTGTGAAATGTATATATATCGGTAGAAAAAATGCCGGTTGAAAGTATAAGGACCCCATTTACGCCCCTTCCAAATTGGGTATTTAGACATGAGTGTCATATAAGTATGAATTCTTCCATCACTATCAAGCTATCATCATCTAACGACATGTTAATTTAACTCGTGCAACACTATTGAACAGGATACATCGAATGTAACACCACTCAAAGAATATTTATATCTTAATACAAACACAATGAATAATGTTTCCTTGAGAACCTGATTGAAGAACGTATTCATTTATAAAATACACTTTATGATAAATTGCACGAAATAGCACACCATTTATGTGTAAAATTGTAAAAAGAACACAACATATTGTCTGTAGTTGCGATGTTTAAATTTATGAATAGTAACTTTTTTATAAAATGGCAAGTATAAACATGTGAAAACACGTTTCATTGGGCCTTCAAAGTTCCTAAATGTTTGAGTATTTCTGTAAAATACATTACATTTAAATAAATTGTAACAAAAAATTAAATTATGTTGTTTCGGATCAGACGGCCATGTGTGCAGTTCACTAACCACTAGACCAACAGGTCCCTTATCATTAGAGTACAAGATAACACAAGTCCCAGACGGGATGCGAATATGAGACTTCAGTAACTCGTAAATGGCAGGACCTCGAGCTTGTATGTACTTCTGTTATTCCCAAGGCTACTAAGCCGCGGTAAAATCTTTTCAAAAATTAAACATTATTAACAATATTCACCTCAACTTCACAATCTTTTCGCTTAATTACTCAACTCCCTCGAGAGTAACAAATTATGACAGCGTAAAATTAATGCAATGATGAAAGTAAATTAATATTTCAAGTTCATTAATTTTGGCTCCGGAAATTGGGTTATTAGGTTATATTATTATTAGTTATGATAAGCTTTTGTTACTCATCATTATTATGAGGGAAATTACTTTACGTCATCTGGTAAGCGTTTACAGACAGCTAGCTAGAGAGAGACTTTTTTTATTTCATTTTTTTATTTACCTGCCAGAGTTTCAACTCTGCTGAATGGGAAGCATGAATAGAATCCAAAGCTTCTAGTCACCATACCTATTGCAAATGCAGACAATGCAGTATGGTAGTCCACCTACTAGAATTAAATTAATTCTTCATACCAAAACTACTAATAACTTATTTGTCAACAGTCTTCTAAAAAGAGAGGTATATAAATTCCACCCACTAACATCGGTATATATTTTTTGTGAGTAGATAATATTGCGCGAGTCCTTTACAGTTCATGAACCGACTTCAATAAAAAAAATGGCTTTACTCAAAGACCCATTTAAGTTTGAATAAAATATTCCAAATTTAAAGGAGAACAATACAACATTTTACCATGATTTAGAAACATTGAAATCGGTGTTAATTCTGAAAAACATAATTTTAAAAGTACCTAAGAAAATAGAAGAATCATTTACTAATTTCGGACTACAAATGAATTATTTCGATAAGTTCTGTGTGAGTGGATTTTTTCGCGCATTTCGTCAACCAACAAATTTCTTATAGTCACCAGAGAAAACATCAATATGTTGTCTGTAAACAGTTGGTTTCTTTTCAAACAAAAATTAGCTCTGCTTTAAACACTGATACTTGTATGTTCAAGATGCCAAATAGGTATCTACTAAACAAAATGTTGCCATCCTAAAAAGACAAAAACACACTTTCTTTTAAGTCAGTTGAAAAAGCTATAGGTACTGCATTTTACTGTCAAATCTTTAGCCCACTTTATCATTAAACTAATCTTTAATTATCATATCAAATGAAGCTGAAATAAGTCAAGCTGTCAGCTGCAACTAGCTTGCAAGTCAATCAAACTTAAATTAATCGAATACTGTCTAATGTTAAATCTGCGTCTTACATCTGATGATGTTCGATAAGAGAAATTGATCTCTATTGTACAGACACACGGCTTTTGTCGTAAATCTTCTTAATATTTAATTATTCTACTTGTCTATTCAATTTTGTTCGTTTTAATAAACAATTAAGTCATTAATCTTGTAGAGCGTAATTCAGAACGATGTAAGCTGTTTTTAACACGCCTTTATAAGCTTGGTATGTACTCGTATCTATGAATCTATGTAGTGGAATCTTTATCATTCATGAAGAATTGAAGGAATGAATTGATTTGACATTTACATACTTCTCGGGGATCGATGACAATGCAATAATTTATATAGGTTGTTCCTTTATTCTTACCAGAATCTTCGGGATTAAAGATTTTTAATATGTTTTTATTAGTTTCGTATGTATTTGTGGCGGAATGTCCGCGTGGTGACGGATTAAGAATACATACTTTTACCACCCCTATTCATCCCGTGGGTGTCATAAGAGGCGACTTAGGGAACAAACTATTCGGGAAAATATCATTACAAAGAGAAGGAAAACTTGAAACCTTATTCCAACCCGTCTGGCCAGCGTAGTATAGTAGGCCAAAACCTCCTTGCTAAGAAGAGGTCTATGTACAGCAGTGGACTGTAAAAGGCTGTTGATGATGTTAATGATTGTGTCGGAATCTTTGAACGTAATTTTTATTATTGACAACTATTCGTAGAAATAGCAGCGACTTTGTATCTCAAAAAGCACACCAAGCTTTTTTACAGGTTTTTTTTCTATTCACACTGTCCTTACTTACTTTAAAATACTTTAAATTAATTGAAAATTATTTTCCACCTTTTAATTTGATATTCTATAAAAGCGTGTTTTTCAGTTTTATTTAAACTATTGTTAATTTCAATGACCATTCTCATTTCAATGTCGTAGAATTAGTTAAAAATGAATAAATGGTTAAAAAGAGTTAAAAATAAAAACAATCTGAAATGATAATAAATCTGATAGACTGCAATTAATTTATGTAGTTTATAAATTTAAAAAAAACATTATTTCTTGTTTGGAATATTATTGTTTTTTTTTACATGAATTAAATCTTTTTTGGTCGTGATTAAAATAATAGTTTTAAATATTAGTACCGACATATATTGATTTATAATTATCTCTACCTTATCAAGCTTTGCTGTGACACATTTTAGTAGCAAAAAATTGGGAAAAAATATCTTGAAAGTGCATTGTACATCATGTCCAAATTTAAGCCCATTTGGTTCAGTAGTTTTTGAGTTATTGAAACGTACACAAATCAGATTAACATAATTATATATTAAGTTTAGCTATCCCATCTAACCAGAAGAAATATTAGTAATCGCAACTACAGAAGCAAATACATGAATCAATGTGTTCTACTTCACGTCGGACAGCACCAGTCATACAAGTTTATAAAACATATTGAATGACAACTTATCATTTGTGTGACATACAAACAATGAGTTGTTTGTCACTACTTACAGTTCTAGGTATATGTGCCCATGTTATGGGAAGCAACGAGATACTGGTTCGTATTACTGAGGACATAGTTTGTTTTATAAAGACTAGAGGAGATTAGATGTCCTTCCAAGAACTGTTTTTATAAACCACGTACTTTCTCTTTCATGTTATTGACAGATTTGTTGTTTGTTTGTTTAGAGGCTCGACAGTCTGTCAAGTACGATAAGATCATGCTTGACAGAATGCTGTTCATGACAGGTATAAATGGGACAGCTGGACTTGAATAATACCACGGCCTCGCAGGTGTTTAGCAACTCTTTCGTTGGTTTTTGATCAAATGAATAAAATTATTGGAATCTAAAATCCCATTTTGCCTAATTTTCTATAAATACACTCAAAATGCGACCAGACGCTAGTGAGTGACTTATGGGTTTTAAGCGTCCAGAGCATCAGGTGGCCGTGCACTCTACTATAGGGTTAAATATTTTTGAATGGTCCAAAAATTTAAAAAATAGACTGTGCAACTGTATCTTCCTAACCTTTGTTATTTCCAAGATTTTTGGGGTCAGGGTTAGTTCAACTAACTTTACCGGAATATCAGTTTTTCCACGGCACGACTGACATCGGACCTCCGTAACCTTCAGAATGAACTGAATTCGAAGATCTAGTTATCAGTATATTTGAGGGCTCTGACTCCCCAATAACAATTACTTTAGATTTTCATGACAACTGGGAGTGACATCTTAACGAGCTCTCTGAAGCGTGAGCGTAAAACATCGCCAACTTCTACACTCCGGGGTGTTATTAAGAAGTTCTTGTAAGAAAAACTCAACAGCACTTTTAACCCAATCCGGCAATCGAAACCGAGACCTCTTGATTGCCAGTCGCATACGCAATCCGCTGGGCTTACGAGGCAGACAACAGTAATTATTACAAAGTACTTATGTTGTACATTTATATTCTTCTCATTTTGCAAAATTAATTAAGTTTTTATACAAAATGTGTTTTCCATATCATCTTAAAAATTAGGCTTACATTACATTGTCTTCGAGAATCTCTAAACAATAACCTAAAAAACACTCTCCATAAAATAAGAAAAAAAACATTCCTTTTCACAAATTCAAGAAGCGAAAATCATTCATAACTTTATTTTTATTTCAGCTCAAGTAGCCTCTTTATGCCGGCCAAAAGAACAATACCTCATGTGTGGATGTCAGAGGACCTGCAGGAACCCTGCTGCAGACTGCACTGGCGTCTGTAAGGTCGGCTGCTACTGTGCGAAAGATGAATACCGGAATGATGAAGGGCTGTGTGTCAAGTTAGCTGACTGTCCGCCTATCAGTAAGTATGAGTGGCAATCAATGGCCTTAAAAGCTTATGGTACTTGTCTTTGGCAATTTTAACACGAATTGAAAATCTATCGATGTTAAAGTTAGTGTCGATTCCATTTTCAAATATCTCTTGTTTCAAATTAAATATTTTCGGTTTTGGAATTATTCAATCCGTTAATGAGAAAATTTTAAAAGAAATCATTTCAAAAATAAGTCTTTCAAGTTAGTTTTTATAGATTTTTTCAATAATGGATGGAGTGAGTCATTCTAAATACAAATATACGATTTAAAATCGGGAACGTGACATATTCCATCTGCTTTTATAACAAACGAAGATTAAAATATTTGAAAATTGAAATGGTCATAAGTTTCAAATGGATAGTTCTTTCAATCCTTTTTAAAACTGAATACCAAAAATAAGTTCTATAAGTGTTCAAAACTTGTGTTCCTTTTGCATAAGTTAGATAAACTCTTAAGTAGTTTCAAAGGGCCTGAAAGGTCAACTTAATGTACGGCTACTTTTTAATTCATACATAATGTATTGTACGAGAGCTTTTAAAGTAACTAGGGCAAAACAAATTTATATTCTCAGATCGACAACCCTGTTAGAAGCTCAGTTAGATATATTTTGTGCTTGGGATATTTTCTCAGTTTGAAAATAAATTATATCTGACAACTGATTTACGACTGACAGTTGTAATATGCTTACAGTAGCGAGAATGACTCTATGATTAAAAGGATTGTCTCGAAATTATGTCTTCGCAAAAAGCCATAGAGCTTATGACGGTCAATAGCGAGAGATTACCACCAATAACTGCAGTGAGAGCCCAATGGAACAAACTAAACGTGTGCTGAGCCGAGTCCTCACTGCAGTCGCAGTGATGACAGGCATCCGTGCCCGGAAAGGACCTGCATCAGTCGGAGATAAGGGTCCCGTTTTTTTGTTCTATCCAGTCGACGATGATCGGCTAGAGAGCCTCCCCGGTGGCAAAACCATCACGTGGAACCTCCAGCCGTGACGACCAAGGAGCCATTGTGGCTCGACGTATGGCCTCACGCCACTTGCGTACCTCTTTGGTGCCAATAGTCACATGTGACTGTAACCGCTAATATCCTCTGAGAGCATTAGAGGCGAATCCTATTCTGGGCGGTCATAGCCACCGCACACGACGATGCACCATATAACGCCATTGACCAAACAACCTCCGTGTACAGTCGTCTTGTGGAGACGCTGGCTCCACAAAAATCGGGCAAAACCGCCCAAGGGCAGAAGCAGCGCCCACTAACTTTTCCGCTGAAGTGGCGAGGGGACGGGCCACCATGGAACCCTTTTGTCCATGGAACAAAAGGGTTCCCGTCTTATCAAAGGCCACCTGTAAACCCAACACCTTAATGTGCTCAACCACCATGGGGACTCCCCTGGTGGTAGCCTGGTGGTGGCCTGGCCTGTGACCAATATGTCATTGGCGTAACAAATTATGTCCAGGCCAGGGGGAAGGCGGCCTCGAAGGGCCCAGTCGTAGTCCATGCGCCACAGGAGTGGTCCGAGGACAGACCACTGTGCAAAGGCCACGACATAATCCGACTCCTCAGAACACCATTTCGGTCCTCATACATGACGATAAGTTCCTCTAAACAGCCGCCTTAGGTACTTTGGCACCCCGTGATAGTGGAGTGGACACTGCCAACAGTACGCGGCCTCAGTTCACCGCCTCTTCGGTCACGGTTTTTAGGTGCAACATGGTATCGACCGTCAAACACCACGCTCTAAAACTGAATTAGGCATCCGACAGATCAGGAAAATCTACGTTAGCTTAGTCTGGCGAATGTATATGGAAATGTCGAAAGAGGTCGTCCACGATGAACATTTGTCAACCAAATTAGTATTTTTCTGAAGAAAGATCGTGTAAAAGGCACTAGAAACTGACGAGCATGCATGGTAAATGTGAACGAAGCAAATGAGGTGTGTCAGGACCGTAGTAAATGAACTGCCATTGTCTCTACCTGACTTTATATACTCGTATATACTAGCCTATATTTTCTTGAGTTTGCAAACTATTCAAGCATATTGTAAGTAGGATTTCTTAGTTTACTGGTATAACAAGTGATAATTAATTTTAAATATGAATATAAACATCTAAATGTCAGTGGGCGATCGAACATTGAACTCAAACCTCCGTCATGAGAAGTCAAAGGTCGGAAGAAATTACACTGGACAGACACTGTTATAGAATTTATAATTTATTATCTTAATGAGTATCATAAGAGTGAATTTGTATTGGTTTGTTTTTCACTTTGTATACCTTAACTGCTGCAATCAATCATCGTAGAACTTTAGTGCACTTTATTAGGAAAACATTCTTCAGAAAAATTAGATCAGAAATAATCACACCAGTTTCGTCATTCCTTAATCTTACACTTAATTATACATTTTTTTTTTCAATTTTGAATGGGAATAAATGGGTAGTTTTCTCTCCTAATTTAAAAAAGATTTTTCAAATCAGGTCATTAATGACAGAGATTTTAAGGCAAAAGAAAACAGCAGATTGTGTCTCTTCCTCTTTTGCAGTCGATTAAAATCGAGATTAATTGTAGCAACGCTAAAGGGAAAAACTAATTTTCAATAAACAGACCATAACTTATCGTCTCATGTTACGATTAAATCGAATGACTTATCATTTTTTTATTTATAATGTATAGAGTCAGCGTTGACACAAGATACGAGTGAACCCAGAGAAAATGAAGGAAAATGCCCGGAGAACGAAGAATATCGGTTCTGCGAGCCTTGCGCCAAGAGTTGTGAGAATCCCAACCCTATATGTCCAGCTCAGTGCGCGAGGGGATGTTTCTGTGTCGAAGGGATGCTGAGAAATAATAAAGGACTGTGTGTCAAGTCTGATAAATGTCAAAATTGTGAGTATTAAAACAAAGGCAAAATTATCATCAGATTGATGACATATTTAACCTGTTTAGGTTTACTATATCACCTAGACTCTAGAGTTTTCTGTTCACGTTCGGGTATGACTATTAAAAACACTTTTTTATTGTTACTAGTCGACTAAATCCATAGATAGTTAAATATTTCTTCTTTTTATCCGACTACGGTGAAACCAAAACAAAGAGTTTATGATAGTCTACGAGTACGTATGTAAATTTGAATATTCAACATAACGCCTAAACTACTTAAGCAATTTCAAAGCGGTGTCAATAGATTTCTAATAATGGCTCAGATGACATAAGCTCTATAAATTTTATCAAAATTTGATATGACGGAACTTAAACACAGATTCGAACCTCGAAAATATTAAACGTAGATAATCCTCACGTGTTTGGCATAAAAAAAAACTGTATTAGCGAGAATATTATCACATTGTTTCAGTCTAAATGTATGCTTAACAGAAAAATATTATAACCAGACGCAAAACGTGGTAATCGAACCCATTAATACAGATTGCTAATGATCAAATATGACGTTTTAAAGTAGTTCGGTGCTAAGTAAAAATATTAAAGTTAAACGTAATTTATATATATTTTGGTATTGTGGTTAGCGTATGTGATTGCCGATTAAGAGATCTTAGGTTCGATTCTCGAATCGGATCAAAAACTGTATTGAGTTTTCTTACAAGAAATTTTTAGTAACAACCCGGAGTATGGCAATTAATGAAGTTTTACGCCCGTGCCTCAGAGAGTACGTTAAGGTGTCGGGCCCAGCAGTCATGAACATCTATAGGAATCGTTATTGTTAGTGTTGTGTCGAAATAGTTGTTTCGACCTTTCAATTCAGTTCACCCTTACGGTTACGTAGGTCCAATGCCTGACGGTCCGTGGAAAAACTGATATAGCGGTTCAACTAGTAGCCGACGCCAAGCAAATTTGAGAATAATAAAGACTACGAAGATAATGATGTAGTTATTATTGGTCCTTTAAAACCTTTCAAATGTTCCAAAAAATATGCAAAACTACTGTACGCCACAACGGTTTAATCCCGAAAAGGGATGCAGAGGTATATTCAAAATACATCTTTAGCATTAAATGGAAAAAAATGGAAGTATATTGAATATCAACAGCCTTTGACAGTCCGCTGCTGGACATAGGCCTCTCCTTAGCAAGGAGGTTTTGACCTACTATACCACGCTGGCCAAACGGGTTGGTATAGGATTTGTTTCAAGCTTTCCTTCTCTTTGTAGTGATATTTTTCTGAATAGTTTTTTGTCCTTAGTCGCCTCTTACGACACCCACGGGATGAATAGGGGTGGTAACACTATGTATTCTTAATCCGTCACCACACAGACACGGTATATTGAAAGTTAAAGGGAAATATAAAAGATCTCGATAGCTGGAGTAGATTAAGGTGCCAAGTCATGTCTCGAATTAGCTATTGTCGGCAAGTGAAAGCCCGCTAACCTTGACACCTTAACAATATCACAGATTATAATACAAATATCTCACATCTTACAGTGACTACTCCACAACCGATGGTGTACCAGATGACCTGCAACTCACTCCAAGTCTACAAGCAGTGTGAGACCTGTGAACGGACCTGCAGCGACCCGAATCCTAAATGTCCTTCGGCTTGCAAAACAGGGTGTTTCTGTGAACAGGACTACGTAAAGGGTCCCGATGGGCAATGTATGAAGTTGGAGAATTGTCCTAAAGGTACATTTGATAAAGAATTTATGGACAATGTTATATCTTAGTGAGAATTAACGTCTTTTTAATAACTTATGGTAGGTTTCTTTACTAATATGCAGCTAAAAAGGTGTTTTTCATACTTTGTAAACATTTGTATGGGTTTATCTCTGTCTGTCAGGATCGAAGTAAGTGGAGATCGATTGTCTCTGCCTACCCGTTTGGCAAATAGGCATGGCTATATGTGATGATATGTGTTGCCACTGTAACTGTGGTTTATAAAATTATACATTACATCTTATCTCTCACTTTCCTTCGGCATATGTAAATGATTCCAGGAAAAGAGATGAAAATGTGTTACAGGAAGCTGACGAAGCGTGTTCTATTTGATATAACCAATGAGCGCACACGGTACTTAATATCAAATCATACAACTTGCTGTTTCTCGTTTTATGCGAATACTATCAAGCTTACTCGTTTATAATTTTAGTATTTTTATTCCATTTCTTATCAAAAAATATTTAATATTACGCTTTTAGGGGCAGAGCGTTGATTATCGATGCGGTTGAAAGTGCAAGTACTCTTGCACTAAGAATAATAAAAGCATTCAGACATTACCTTACGTCTAAAACACGATATGCCCTCACTTTTAGTACTATTTTAAATCATTTTCTTGTGATACAGACCATAAACAATTAATTGTTTTATATAGAAACTTCTGTGTTTTGATGTATAATTAATTATAATGTAGTATAGTTTAATCCTTTAAATTTTGTATCATGTGTGATATTGTAAGATATCTTAGATAATATATATGCGTTGCATGCATCGTATCTTTGTAATATAAAGTCATATCTACAACTATTATATCTCATGTACTATGTACATGTATTTCGGGGCGCTGTCTAGTTTTGACGCTTAGAGGTAAAAAACCTATTGCTACACCTGATTTGGACAGGCTTTTTATTCTAAATACACATTTTGTAAACCAACTGTTGGTATACAGATGTATTGTAACGTTGTCGGCTCTAATCTTGCCCGATTTCTAAAACAGATGAACGAAACAGGAGAGTTAGCGGGAAACGTTAACGATTTGACATAACGAAATGTCGTTTTTCTGTGGGTATGCTTTTTTAATCTTTGAACTCAGTATTTTCACCCTTGTAAAGTAAACTTAGAAGCACTTTACTTAGATCTTAGGCATTTGTTTCTTGTAATAAGTTTTAAAAGTTTAAAAAAATAGCATAAAATGACTTTTGTTTTTGTGTAGTGGCAACTTTATACTTTATTTTAATAACATCTCTCAAGATGGAAAAAATAAAGTAAAACTAATAATATAATTTTAAGATTATTACTTTTTTTACATATTTCGACAAGATAAATAAATTATTGACAAATTATTTCTCTTCGTTTTCTTTATTTCTAAGTGTTTAACATTCTTTTCTGTCTTCCTTCTGGTAAATAATATATATTTGTTGATAATATCTGGCAGCAATAGGGGACTATGCTTTTGTTCCTGCTTTGGAGTTACTATGTGTGTGATATTCCACAGTATATTTTTATTTGATGCATTTATCACTTGAACGGACGAAATTAAACACAGAATATATTTAATTTGGATTTACTGTTAGCAATACCACCAATATTCACAATAGCTTGAATTACACTTTTTTGTCAATCAGAGTGGCCACTTAACATTTTTGTACCAAACTCTGTATATAAGAAGTGACGTCGTCAAAACAGTGTTGCCACATGAACGCTACACTACTATTGATTAGTATAATGTTAAGATGAGTGAGTACGATGGATGTAGGGTCATTATATAGTGAAGTTTTACTTAACCTTGAGCTCGGGAATGATGTGTGAATTATTAATCATCAGAGCAAGGGTTACTAATCTTTACAGTAGTTTTTATTTAGCTAGAAAGTATGTATTGAGCTTTGGAAATGAAATGCGGTACACCTTATAACTAGTTTTCCACTTTAATTGTTGAGTAAAGAATGCCCGTCTGTGTGGTGACAGATTAAGAATATGGAGTGTCACCACATCTATTTATCGACTCCTCCCTTCTGATTAAGGAAGAGACTCCGCAGCAGACCATCACTGCAAAGTAAAGGAAAACTCGAAACAAACTCAACCTACCCGTCCGCTACGCGCTGTCGAGAGGAACGCACGTCTTTGCCGATCTCTCACCGTCCGTGTTCGTGACGTCACTTCGTCCGGTGCAGGCGTTGCTCGCCTCGTGTTCCGAACGCAGTGACAACAACAACATTCCACACGACCGCGGTTTGCACGCTAGCAAGTTATTTACTCCGCGCTCACATCGGCCCCTTCGGATACCGCAGAGTACACTGCCGCTTTCGGCCCCTGGTCTGCCACCAGCGGCAAGCCCCGGTGGGCCGATTCGGTGGTTGCCCTGTGCCCTAGGGCGCTGGTTGTACTGCGCAACATCAAGCCGCCACATTTCAAATGTGAAACGACTTCACAAGAAAGGAAGGCATAATCTGGCATGCCACCTCCGTCCCAAAGCCATAACACGTCCGCACGCCGGGCAATTCGCCCACAACATCAAAACCTTGGGGTCACGAAGCGAGTTTACGTCCGCTCCCGAGGCACAGCGTTGTCCGCGCTGAGCCGTGTGGTGGCTGCGGATCAAGCTTCCCTAACACGCGGCCCCACGCAGCCGTCGCGGCCCTCGTTCACTGGGCCAAGTGTCCAACTGAGTGGGCCGACTGCTGCCTTGACGCCGATGCCGGGAGCTGGGGAGGAGTTTTTCACCCTCCCCACGCTCTCGCAACCAAACACACCATCAACACCCGCTCCGTCGACTAAAAACCCACACGGGTCCGCAGCTGCTATGTCGGCTGCCGCATCCACAGCTGCGGCCGTATCCACAGCTGCAGCCGCAACTGCCTCTGCACCCGATGCCACAGCGCCTACATCTGTATCTACCTCTATGGAGGCGTCGCGTCCGATGCCGCAAAGGCCAAAAAAGGCATCAGCCCTTCCGCCACGCTTCCCTGGACCACAGACAGTGGTCGCACCTGACCGCTTCCCATCTCCACCGCAAATGGAAGAAAGGCGAGCACTCTTCAGGACGCCCCCCTTTGACTTACCAGCATCTACAAAAAGCTCACCCATGGAAGTCGTGGGGCCCACCTACGCCACGATTGTTGGTAAAACAGCCTCTACTACCCCCACTACTGCTGCTCGCGTTGCTGCACTTGCTGCACCTGCTACGCTCTCCGGCGTCACCTCCTGTGCTGCCACTACCGCTGCCACCACCTCTACCCCCACCGCAACTACTGCAACTACCGCTGCTGATGCTGCTGCTGGGTCCGCTGCTGCTGGCAAGAAACAGTCAACTACCCGCTACCCACCCCTAGTGGTCGAAATACTTCCGAATTGGTCCATGCATTTCCGGGAGCTAAAGAAGCTACTTGGACACACACCAAATGGGCGCCCATTTGGGAAGGCAGTCCGTTTTATCCCGAAGTCGGAGCAGGAATATCGCACTATACAACGGTACCTTTACTCACTGGAGACAAAGGAGAAGATTTCCTGGTTTTCATACTCCCTCCCCGCGGAACGCAGCCTCAAGGTGGCCATCCGTGGACTCCCGGTGAATACACCACCAGAAGAGATCGAGGCAGAGCTCTCAGAACTCGGGTTTACACCAGAATTCGTGCGCCCCATACGAGCCCGACAGGGCCGTCCCGGGTGTTTGTACTTCGCGCAGCTTGCGCGTACTGCAAATCTTACGCCAGGTATTTATGAAGTATCAAAACTTCTATGCATGCCTGGCGTGCACATAGAAGCATGGCGCGGTAAAAAGGGGCCCGCGCAATGCCATAGATGTCAACAATTCCGGCATTCGTCTCATAACTGCCACAGACCACTTTCCTGTGTGCGTTGCGGTGGAGCCCATACCGCCCGGGACTGCCCACGCCCCCTTGATGAACCGCCCACGTGTGCGAACTGCGGAGGAGTGCATACTGCAAACAACGCCGCCTGCCCTGTGTTCAAGCAGGAAACCCGGAACCGGAAGGCTGGCACTGTTGCACGCACATCAACAGCCAGACCACACACAGAGAAGACCATCACTGTCGAGGATGGCAATGCTCCCGCCTCGCTCATGGCAGCAGCAAACCCAGCACAGGAGAAGCACTCTCGTCGCCAAAGACGACGCAAGAAGGCGAAGACGCGAGCTGAACAGGCAACTGCGCCTTGCAACGAAGTCCAGGAGGACGCCGTGGTCGCTGCCCCACCCGAGGGGACGAAGGCGAAGCGGACAGTCAAACCAAAGCCAGCCCCCAAGCCGGTTACGGTAGACCTAGACCCCAGACTAACCAGCATTATCGGTACTTTGCAGAAGGTACTGGTAGCGCTACTGGAGAAGCGGGACCCCGTCCCACTGATCCTTGGCTGGTTAGCTGAACTGTGCAAGTCTGGATCTGCGTAGGCTGCATATACTATTTTGGAACGCCGACGGGATGTCAGCAGAGAAGACCAGGCTCTTGAAACTGCTGTTAGCAAAGCAGCAAGTGGATATAGCCCTACTCAGCGAGACTCACCTAAGATCAGTAGACAAATTTAAAATGAGCGGATACCATGTCTACCGGGAGGACCAACGCTCACCGAGAGGGACTGCTTACAGGGGATTAGCAGTCCTGGTCAAGAGGAAGGTCATCCACCAAATGCTACCAGTACCCACGTTGCAGTCTGCGTACGCCCTGGGCGTAGAGGTTTGCATAGGCAGCCAGCCCACCCGTGTGTTCGCGTTCTACAGGCCACCGGGGCAACGCCTCGCAGTGGCTGACATGCACACCTTGCTGGAGTCACCGCTGCCCACTATAATCGCCGGTGACTTCAATGCGAAACACACGGCGTGGAATTCCAACGTCACATGCCCGGAAGGCCGCCGCCTTCTAGATGATGCAGA
Organism: Hypercompe scribonia; assembly: GCA_949316085.1. Classification (NCBI taxonomy): domain Eukaryota; kingdom Metazoa; phylum Arthropoda; class Insecta; order Lepidoptera; family Erebidae; genus Hypercompe; species Hypercompe scribonia. The sequence continues at coordinate 3,037,071 of OX438979.1, forward strand.
CCGACACGAGTACCAGGTGCTAGGACCGGAGGTTCCAACCCATTACCCGTACTGCGTAGCCCACACACCGGACGTCATAGATTTAGCAGTCATCCGCGGCATTGATGCGGCTGTATATCTTGACGTCCTGGACGACTACCTCATCTCAGACCACCAGCCGGTGTGTTTGACTTTGGATGACATCCCGGAAGTGTTCCAATCACCCTCTCGATCGCGCCAAGACTGGCGGGCTTTCGCCGGCTACATGGCAGAGCACTCACCCTCCTTTCCAGTGGAGACACCCAATGAAGTCGACAAACTTACAACGGATCTCAATGTGGCCTTACAGACCGCACTTCGAGTGTCGAAACTTGACGCCACCGCCATGAGGAAGCCCTTCCAGCTCCCCGCCTACATCTTGACGATGATCGAGAGGAAGAGGAAACTGCGCCGGCAATGGCAGCGCTCCCGATGCCCAACCATGAAGTCCCAGCTCAATACTCTGGCTGCGGAGATCTCTGCCGCACTAGCAACGAGCGCAGCAGAGTCCTGGCACCGCACCATCGAGCGAGCTAGTGAAGACTGGTCAGGCATACACCGCCTGTGCCGCCAGCTTTCCGGGAAACCTGCTCCGATTAGGCCCCTGCTGGCTGGTGACGGAACCCCACGTTACCGTGCCGAGGACCGAGCGGAAATATTTGCCGACTTCCTGGAATCGCAGTTCCGCCCAAATCCTGCCCACAATGTGCAGCACATAGCAGAGGTTGAGAGGAAGCTCCAACTATACTTTGAGCAGCCGATAACCCCGATCGAGGACTCCATTATCTTCTCCCGTGGTCAAATCCAGCAGATGATTCGCCGAACACCTCTCCGTAAAGCACCCGGCCCCGACTGCGTGACCAATGAAGCCTTGCGTCACCTACCTCCGCGAGCGATCGCTACGCTGACGCGCCTCTTCAACAGCATCCTTCGCACCGGCCACTTTCCAACCGCATGGCGACTTGGCAGAGTCATTATGCTGCCCAAGCCGGGGAAGAATATCCTCTTCCCGGGAAGCTATCGTCCCATCACGCTCCTCTCGACAACGTCGAAGTTGTTCGAGAAGCTGCTACTGCTGCACATGACGCTACACCTTCAGCCACGCGACGAACAGTTCGGATTTCGTGCCGGACACTCCACGACACACCAGCTCGCGAGGGTACTGCACGACATCGCGGTTGCGCGTAACAAGCGCGAGCGGGTCGTTGCAGTCTTTCTCGATATGGAGAAGGCGTTCGATCGCGTCTGGCACGCCGGCCTGCTGTACAAGCTGTCCACATCTACTACTCCTCGTCGAATAGTTAAGATTGTGGCCACCTTCCTGCAAGACAGACGTTTTCAAGTGGCGGTTGAAAGCGCCCTGTCCACAGAGCGGGTCATCTGTGCCGGTGTACCACAGGGAATTTGCTTATCTCCAGTGTGCTACTCTTGGTACACAGATGACATTCCCGTCACCGACGGCGTGAAGCTTGCGCTGTATGCCGACGACGCGGCTTATATCATGACGTCGAAAAATGGCGCCAACGCTGCTACCAAGATGCAGAGCACTCTAGATGCACTTCCCAATTGGCTGAAGGACTGGAGACTGACGGTCAACGTGGCGAAGACTCAGGCGATCTCCATAGGAAGTGTGACCCTACCACAGCTGAAGCTTATGGGGGAGAACGTCGAGTGGTCCGCGACGGTGAAATACCTCGGCGTGACCATCGACCGCAGCCTCTCCATGAAGCCTCACGTCAACAACATCATTGCCCAGGTTCGTGCTGCGCGTTCCCTTTTGTGGCCCGTACTATCGTCCCGACTGCCACTCCGTGCGAAGCTCGGTGTGTACAAGGCGTACATCCGCACGCGACTTACTTATGGTGCCCCGGCCTGGTTTGCGCTTGTTTCCGAGACAAACCGCCGTCGTCTGCGTGCGCAGCAGTCGCTCACACTACGCACCCTTGTCAACGCTCCTCGCTTTGTGCGGAACAGGACGATCTCCAGGGATCTGCGCATAGAGAGCCTGGATGACTTCGTGAGACGCCTGAGTTCAAACCTATTCGTGCGTGCCGATGGCTCGCAAGCCCGCCACCTGCGCGAGCTCGCGCCCTACCATCGGCGACCGCCGGACAGGCATAGCCTACCGCGAGATCTCGTCTCCGCAGCAATTCCTACCGGACTATCCCCAACACCCTAACATCCTGCCTGGTGCTGGCTGACGGGCGCTCCTCGGGGTCTCCATCCCCTGGAACTCGACCTCGCTAAGCACAGGAGAGAACACAGAGCGAGGCGCAGCTAACATGCTGGTCACAGGGACTGACACCCGGATATACCAACAGGCCCAAGGGCCCAACCAAGTGACCCGCCTGTAGTCGCAGGCGGCGCGGACGACCACTTCGACAGGCCGTAGACCTGGTAAAGTCACCCCGAGACTCCTCCCAAAGGGGTCTACGAGAAGAACCACAAGAGACCTACCCGTCTAGTCAGCGTAATATAGTTGCCCAGAATCTTCTTTTAAAGAGAGGTTTACGTCCAGCAGTACGCTGATAAAGGCTATTAATGTGATGGTGAAAGAATGTGCATAACATTAAGTTAGTTATTGCACGTTTTGTGTTTTATACTCGAAAGTAAAAATGTACGTTTGACAGCCGCGCTTCATCACATGGCTGGTTCGACCGAAGTGTTACTCGTACAACGGCCTAAGAGAAAATCGATATCAAATAATTCTTGCTTTTGTTATATTAATAATTATTACCGGTAAATTAAGTACATATTTTCTAATACAACAGTATTCTGGCAGATTAGGTACACAGTGATAGTCAGGCTCACGTAACCGCTTCAGTTTTCAGCTCAAATTATTTCTTACCTTCACTCAGATAAATTATTATGAATTGAAAAAAAACTGACTTCACTAATTATATTTGTCACTTAGTAGTACTCTTACATTTTAAATGATTGGGTATACGTTTTTATAACAAAATGAGGGCGTCCGAAAAGTAACTTTTCAATAGAAATCCCGTCTGATTTTTTTTATTTTTTTTTCTATATTAAGAGCCTAAGAAAGTGACTCTACTCTGCCTGATGGAAAGCATGAATAGAATCCAGGAGTTGTGGTCACCATACTCATTGCAATTGCAGACAATGCAACATGGTGACGCACACTACGGCGGCCTTGTGAGATGCTTTTTCACATTCCGCTTGGGGACGTAATAGGCATGACAGTCATCGTGACAGTGTAAGGCTTACACAGTTACTACGATAACTGTCACCCCTACATCAATGGGCCTCCGGTCTCACACTCACCAACGAAACACGATAACACGGATGCTGGCGCTTTAGGTTGGTCTTCTGTAGGAGGGTAGTACTGCCCCGGTCGAGCCGGCCCGCTCGTGCTGAAATCAGCGTGGATTTACAACCTAATGAAATATCTTTTACCTTCTTTAATTCTAAAAAATATCAAAGGTCATAAGCCATATTAGGAATACATAGAAACATAACTGTCGAGTAGTAATGTTGGCCCCTTTTCTGGACGCGAGGACTGTGCTAGCAATTGGTGTTTCCTAAAAAGTAAACAATTCGTTAAATTAAATTTATTTTCAAATAATAAAAAGAGTTTTATCTCTACCATACTCATCGAATGAAGAATGATTCAACAGTGGATGGTGATTGGTGAATTTGATACTTAACTGTCTTTAGAAGCTATAAACACTGTCCAACACTTAATAGTTTTCTCAATATGAAATTCAAGATATAAAAATGAAGAAAAATATTGTGAACAGTACAATATATGCGAATAATAAAGTTTAAAGTTCATTGTTTTAGTTAATATATATCATACTTACATCATCTTTTCTGTGATACCTTAAAACAGTATTTTACGCAATTAATGATATTAAATACTTTTCGTTGTTCTTTGTTTGCAACTTAAGGTTGAGAAGTTGTTTAAGAATAAAAACAGTCAACCTCGTGGAAAACTTGTAACAAGTTAATATGCACATAGACATACATCCTCACTAATATTATAAATACGAATTTGAGTTTATATGTTATGCTCTCACACCTAAAATACTCAACCGATTTTAAAAATTCTTTCACCAATATAAAGGTTCATAACCGAGTAATATAATCGCGATGACCGACATACACGTAGGTTGAGACACGGGCATAAACTAGCATGGTGCACCGGTGTGGGCGGCGGCTCTGACCGCCCAGAATAGGGCTCGCCTCTGGCGCCCTCAGAGGATATTGGCGGTTAGAGCCATACGCGGCTACCGCACCGTATCGACGGAGGCGGCGTGCGCCTTGGCCGGAACTCCCCCGTGGGATTTGGAGGCGGAAGTGCTCGCCGAAGTTTATCAGCGGACGGCTGACTTCCGGGCGGGTAGCGGCATACGACCCCCGCCCGAGGAGATACGCGAGTGGCGTGAGGCAGCTCGTCGAGCCACGATGGCTCGTTGGTCGTTCCGGTTGGAGACTCCACGTGCTGGCTTCGCCCTCGTGGAGGCTCTCCGGCCGGTCATCGCCGAGTGGGCAGGGCGGCAGCACGGGACCCTTTCCTTCCGACTGACGCAGGTTCTTTCCGGGCATGGTTGCTTCGGGAAGTATCTGCACTCGGTCGCCAGGAGGGAATTGAGTCCCGCCTGTTACCACTGCGACTGCAGTGAGGACTCGGCTCAGCACACGCTAGTGGTTTGTTCCGCCTGGGCGGCGCAGCGTGGGGTCCTCACTGCAGTTATTGGAGGAGATCTCTCGCTACCGGCCATCATACGCTCCATGGCCGGTAGCGACAGTTGTTTTACCGCGGTCGCAACCTTCTGCGAAGACGTAATTTTGCGGAAGGAGGCGGCGGAGAAGGCCCGGGAGGACGATATCCACTCGGACCCAATTCGCCGCCGGTGAACCGGGCGGCGGAGGCGCGCATACCAGGGCCTCATGCCGCCTTAAGTGTGGCCGCGGGTGGACGGGACGGGTTTTCCCCTCCACCCGCTATAATGGCCAGCCGCGAGGAGGCGACGTCCGCGTGTGCCGTACGTCGCCTAAAATAGAGAGTTTACCCATAGATGGTGCCCGCAGTTTCGGGCAGGCGCTAGGAGAGATCTGGATGTCGTAATAACAGCGGTTCCCGGATCCCTCCTATCTCAGGCGCAGAGTAGCACACCGTGTAGTTTTAGTCGGTCCGATTCTGACACACCACCCCGCCGTAAACCCCGGTGGGGTGACGGCCCGAGGGGGTTTCCACACGTTAAAAAAAAAAAAAAAAAAAAAAAACGGGCATAAACTAGTATTACATATGTATATATGTATACGTTTAGTTATTATAACAATCATTATAATGAAATAATTACCAAAATTTCAATAGATCTAAACGACAAAAGAGATCTGAACGTGATTAACTTTTGACATCTAATATAAGATAATAAAATCTAATATAAGATAAGCTAAAATGGTATACAGTTCTTAAGTAGAACTGTTACACATAGCTTCATATCAATGATACGTAACTTCACGCTATAATAACTTACACAGTACATTCATTATTCAATAGCATACATAATAGTGTAAATACTTGCTGTTTGAGTAGCGAGGCCACAGCTTAAGATTACTGTGTTCAAATTGCCTTGATTTCTCATTTTTCATGCCATTCATTAATAAAAGTCAAAGCCTTTGATGCAAAAAACGTAAGATGACGGGTTGTTGGTGCGATGTTTTGAAATATGTCAAATAAAACGAATAAAATGTCTGTAGAATTAAAAAGTTGATTGACAGACCGGCTTAAAGACATTTTTATTTATGTACACATTTAGATACATAAAGAAAAATATAATAGTAACATACGTCGACTAAGTTAAAACTAAATTATTTTACCTTTTTAACGAACCTGAGCGATGAATAAACCCTCCCTCCCCCTCCCCCATCTTAATAGTTATCGTTTTTAATAGCACGTTAGCCTGAAGAGTGACAAAGAGAAGGGACAGAATATTTCAGAATTAAGCCACTTATTACAAAGCAGTTTGGGAAACAAAGAATATATCCAAAGTTCTCTTCGTACCGATCTTAATTTAATCACAAGTATGCACAGAAAAAGTAAACATATCATATGATATAAATCTAGTTTTTGTTGCTTTTGAATCGAAAATTGTTCGCTATTTCATTTCCTTCAATTTTGTTTTCGCCTTTTTTTTTTTAATCGTGTGGAAACCCCCTCGAGCCGTCACCCCACCGGGGTTTACGGCGGGGTGGTGTGTCGGAATCGGACCGACTAAAACTACACGATGTGCCACTCTGCGCCTGAGATAGGAGGGATCCGGGAACCGCTGCTATTACGACATCCAGATCCCTCCTAGCGCCTGCCCGCTAAAGCGGGCACCATCTGCGGATAAACTCTCTATATAGGCGACGTACGGCACACGCGCACGTCGCCTCCTCGCGGCTGGCCACCATAGCGGATGGAGGGGAAAACCCGTCACGTCCACCCACCCATCCACCCATCCACCCGTCCACCCGTCCACAATTTTGTTTTCGCCTACCCCAAACTCTTTATAATATCAGCTATATATCAGTGAAAATTCCGTCAAAATCGGTCCAGTCCTTTCAGAGATTAGCCGAAAGAAACAAATAGACAAAAATTTTAAAATTGAAAATGTGATGAGAATACAATGCTTATATACTTTCATATGCATTTAATGAAGAGCTGTTAATTTGAAATTACAAGCAAACGCTTCAATTTTATTTCATATAGATATACTTTTGGTTTACTTAAAAATGATTATATTCTAAAATATTATGTCAACTGCCTTTCTGGCCTGGGTATAGTTTGATGAAGTTTGACAAAATACGAAGGCTACGGCCCCAAAGTACCTCAGCAGATTGTCTGAGCTTTTAAAATACAACTCAGTGTAAAATTAACAGTTAAAACAAATTAAAAACTATGAATATAATTGTTTTTACTCGAAGATGTTACCACACATTTTAAAGAATATTTATTTATTTATTTATTTATTTATACATCATGCACTTTATGTACATAGGCGGACTTAATGCCTGAGGCATTATCTACCAGTCGACCTTTGGGTGACGCAGAGAAAATAGAAAGTAGGTGCGTTTCAGGTGATGTTGAATAACAGAAGTAAACATAAATGTACAAACTTATCATATACTAAAATTTATGTAAATACATAAATACATACATATACATACTTAAGTTGATATAAATCTATATACATACATACATAAACAAATAAATATCATAACAAGTATAAGATGATAATCATGTATTGGTGGATTCTGACAGTTGCTTCAGTAAACACTGCTTCACTTTTTTTTGAAAGATAAAGCGTTGGTAGCCATCCTGACCTCGAGGGGAAGCTCATTCCAGAGAAGAACAGACTGCACAAAGAAAGATGAGCCAACAAACTCAGATGTATGGGAGGGGCAACGAAGGAGAAGATTGTTAGAGGACCGAAGTTTTCTGTCGTGATTGCTACATATGAGTTGGAAATAGCATTATATAGAATACTACTCGTATTCACGTTATCTTCCTGCTAAGTTGGTTCTTTTTTCTTAACTATGTTTTCCGTCACCATTATCACTATCTTCCACAGATTTTAACAATCTACTGCTGGACATAAACCTCTGCTGCTGGCCAGACGGGTTTGTATAGGGTTTATTTCCTAAGTCCCCTCTTACGACATCCATGGGATGACTAGAGCGCTGACACTCTGCGTTCTTAATTCATCACCACACATGTTATTATGACTTTGATTTCTAGTTTCTATACGACTGCCACAGTGGTGCAATGGTAACGCATGCGACTGCTTTTTCAGATCTTGGGTTCGATTCCCTTGTCGGACAAAATCTTTGTACGATCTGTAAACATTTGTTTCGAAAAAAAGTATATGTCTTTACACCAGTTGTCTGTTACCCATGGTACAAGTTCTGCTGAGCTTGTGACTAGATGGCGCTGTGTGTCAGATGTCCGAAATGTTTATTAATTTATTTAGAAAATAAATCTGAACTAGTGAAATGATATATATAAAGGTTTTTAGTATTCTTGTATTTATTGTTCGCCAGCCGAAATGACATTCACAGTACCTGGATCACCGTCTATCGAAGACTGTGCCCCAGATGAGGAGTACTTCTCCTGCGGTTGGTGTGAGCCGAGCTGTTCCCACCCAAACCCATCATGCCCGAACAGAGTGTGCACCACGGGATGTCTTTGTCGACCGCCACTGTTGAGACACCACAGTGGACATTGTGTAGAAGAAAAGGATTGTATTCCGCGTAAGTAGTGACACTGTTTTGTTGTTCCATTTAACGCAGAGTTTCAAATAATTTAAGAAGAACAAGGTTTTTCTAAAATTCCAATTGAGTACACAAGAAAACTATCTGTTTGAAGTACAAAACTACAAATTTATAATCTATTAAGAACTATGTTTGAAAATATGAATTAAAAACTTCTTCGTACTTGATTTTAAGCCACTAGGCTAGATGACACCTTAGTCAAATAAGTTACTTTTTATCATCTGTCAAAACGACAATTTTGTATGGAAAATATACTAAATACAAAATTGTGACGTCATTATTTTAGACTATTCAATTGAACAATATATTTCTCTGTATGTTTGTTTGAAATTCGTAATAATAATAAAAAACTATGTTAATTGTATTGGCCGAGATGTTTCGCGATATTAGTTTTAATGAAGTGGACATTGGTATTTATTTACAATACAGTCATCTACCCAATTCCTAGTTTGGGACAAAAGGAATCCGAGAAAAATACATTATGTGAAGATGACAGATGTGTTTTCCTGTACGGCAATTATTAACATCTCTGTAGCCAATATAGTGACAATACTTTTGATTTTCATTTACTAACATACAAATTAAAAAGCCTATGTACTTATATGTCCAACATCAATATGAATATATATATATATTATGCCTGTTTTCTGGAAAGGTAAAGCACACAAAGGTAACACACACTTTTCGACAAATATATAACAAAATACACGTAGAAAATATAGGATGGGCCTTGTGCAATTTATTAATATCTGAAAAAAATCGTATAAAAACATTTTTTAATGATAAAAACTGTTTATTTACAAGAAAGCTAATTAGCTGGCATTTATTTTTTAAAAATTACTTCATCTAAATGACCACCGTTTCGACGTTTGCACTCCTCAAAAGCGAGCCCTGAAATTTTCGAATATTCATCGGTAAAGAGACCGCGAGATCGCCGACATCACTGATTTTTTCTTTTAGTGTACGTAATGTATTTGGTTTATTGATGTAGACACGATTCTTCAAATAACCCCATAAAAATAAGTCGACTGGGGATAGATCTGGACTTCTGGGTGGCCATGGAATGTCGTCTCGTCTTGAAGTTAACTTTTCCGGAAACAGGTCTATAACCAACGAGGGGGATTCATTGGATGTATGACAAGTAGCTCCATCTTGTTAAAACCATGAGTTACGATTGTAACCAGCAAATTCCAGCAGCATCGGTCCCAAGAACTCCCGTAACATGTTTGCGTAGAATGTTAGATTCAAATGTTAACGAAATCTTGATTCATCCTATATGTTACAAAAATGATAATTTAACATTTAACATAATCTCGCTACAATTTCGCTGCTTTTAGTAGATGATATTAATTCCCTTCTAATGATCGTATTCATAATACTACACGGGATTTGCCGAAACTCCATACCTAAAAACAAAAACGATACAAAATAAAATGAAAGTCATCTGTGACTTTTAAACGTTATCTGTCAAAAATGTCAATGTCAACATTCAACTTCATCTAGCTGTCACACATGGAACAGGTTTACACAACATTTCTCAACGCTCACCTACATGTGGGTGTCTTATTTATGTGACAGGTCGTTAACTTGACTCCATTGTACATAGCGCCATCCATCACGCCTGCATGCATTCTGTGCAGTGCTCTTGAACTTGATATATAGTTATAAATAGTTCCAGTGCCATCATCATAAACAATATGTAGCTATTCACTATGGTTATCTTGTTTTAAACTAAATTTGATAGGCTGTAGTAACATATGTATGATAGAAAATGGTGACAAATAGCAGTTGTTACGGCATCAAATGCTCCAGCTTAATTTTGTATTATATTTTCAAATTTGTAAGTAGCCTCCATGTTAAAAAATATCTTGACAATCAACTAAAAACGATTAACATAAAACTTATGATATGTTAAATTATTATCTATAAAGAACAAATGAGGTCGGTACCGTTCCCGCCAATTTATAAAAGATGTAAGTCAAAATAAGATCTATAATTTTTTGCGTTAACTATAATACACAGTCCCCTATAACAACACGAGAAGTTAAAACGATCTAGATGTATGTTATTGATTAACTACTTTTTCTTTATCAGTAATCAGTAGCAATACGCAATTTTAAAACTATTGATAAAAATTTTCGCGTTTAAATATGTAATTATGTAAATATGCGTGCGACCGTGTTTTAATTATTAGACACGAACTGTTTTACGTGACGTTTGATCATGCTCACAAATAGTTCATCAGGCTAAAAAATATGTCGCACTGTCCTCATTTATTTCAATAATTTTATTTTATTCCACCACTTCCATAAGAGAATCATTTGTAACCATCACTGACTTGGGAGGTTAATACTCATTTAATTCCTGAAGATTGTACATAAACCATTAATTGAAAAATTCGCCAGTCTGGATGTGGATTATCTGATACTTTACCAAATGATATTTAATACTCAACAAACATAAAAAAGAAAATGTTTTTAACCAATAATATAGTGTACTGTTAATGTCAAACCCATATTCAGTATTATTATTACTTAAATTTTGATTTGTCTCCCTGTTTAGAGGGGTAATATACGAGTCATGCGGGCCTAAGCGAAGCATGATACGTTAGATAGAGTAGATAGATGATATAGATGAAGATGTTAGAAATTTGCGAGTAATTCGGCAGGTATTGAGTATGGTGGCTTTTTGGAGCAGATGAAAGGAGTGTGAAGGCATGTGAAGTAATTCGAGATTTTGAATGAGAGTTTTAGGTACTATGCCTGTTGATGATAGAACTATTGGAACTATGTGTACTATGTGAGCTTTCCATTGTGTTTTTAGTTCTATTGCGAGGTCTTGGTATTTTGAAAGTTTTTCTGAAATTGTTTATTACAATTATTATTGTTTTTGGAATGAAAGATAAAATTGTGTGGCTTTTCATCGTAAAGTTTACAATAAGCTTTCTGAAATCCGAGGAACAGCGTCCGTTGATCTTTGTAAATCTATATTTTGTGATATCCTTAACAGCCAAATCAGATCAGCTCCAAAACTGCAACCGTTGCTTTTTTAAACCTTCAGATTAAATTAAATGTACTTACATTCTTTTCTGGTAATTGGAACAGATTAGATCGGACTTACACGTAAGTAAGTCTAAGTTATATCACCTGTTAGCTCATCCTCGTTGGGCATGTCGTGTTAAAGGTTCAAATGCCGCAAAAGTTTATAAGCTTCGTTATTTGTTTCGGCGTATTGTCCTTTTATGAACGTTCCGAGATTAGATGACTGACAACAATGGTTATTTACTTAAGGCAAGTTTTATTTAGTGGTATTATGGGTGTTATGTTGAAATATAAATGCAGGGTCTTCCAATCAGGTCGGATGGGCAGAATTAAGCTGCAGTTTGATTAAGATTTACATAATATAGCGTAATATTAAACAATATTGGCGCATAATGTTGGTCGGCCTACTGGGCTAGTGCTTGACCCTGACTGCTAAGCGGCAGGTCGTGGATTTTACGAGTACATGCAAATTCTGTATATTTGAATAAAATTATGATAATGATTTGACACACGGCAGTTACGTCCCAAACAAGATAGAGCTTGTTATAATATGGTATTTTTTTTTCCATGTTAAGAACCTGCCAAAGTGACTCTACTCTGCCTGATGGAAAGCATGAATAGAATCCAAAAGTTATAGTCACCATACTCATTGCAAATGCAGACAATGCAGTATGGTGACCAACACTATGGCGGCCTTGTGAGATGCTTTTTCACACCCCGCTTGGGGACGAAATTAAAGTGACAGTGTAAGGTTTACCACGATACCACACAGTTACCACGATAACTGTCACTCCTGCATCAATGGGCCTCCGGTCTCACACTCACCAACGAAACACGACAACACAGATGCTGTCGCTTTAGGTTGATCTTCTGTGGGAGGGTAGTACAGCCCCGGTCGAGCCGGCCCGCTCGTTCTGAAATCAGCGTGGCTCAAGTAAAACTACCTAGTAACCAGACCGCTGATAAAAAATCATATTATATATTATATAATATATTTCTAAATACATGCATATTACATCTAGACACTAAACAGAATCACTACCCACTAGACTAATAGACCTGTAGTTATGAACTTATATATTTTCAAGTATCAGGTCCAACCATTCCAATACTGAAAAGTTACATCCGTCCAGCTAAAATTTGGTAACATAAAGGATGAACTAGAACTATTTGTGAGTAATACAGAACTATTTGTGAGTAATACAGAAAATGAGACGAAGTATACTGTTTTACGTAACAAATGTAACTTTTATCGTACACACAAAAGGTTTTTGAAACGACGAAAATAGAGCACTTGCATTATGAGACAAGATTGCGTACGAGAATGCTTGTTATGAATGAGAACGGTAGAATACCTCGTGCTCTGAACTTTTGTTACCTTTGCCTGCTATCTTTAAAATTAAAACATCACATTCATAAAGTTTTTAGACGAACTGTAACGAGGTCAGTGGGACGTGAAAAAATTGCTATTATTAAAAACGTAACTACTAGAAAATAATATTTATTTTTACGCATTTAGAAGTGAAAATAGCATGTTATTAATATTTCTCAGCAGAATTATAAATAATAAAAATAGTAAAAAAATCATTAGATCAACTTAATCGTATCGTAGTGGTGTTACTTAATCGTACTGTTCTAGACGTACTCTCTCTGATAATTTATAAATAATCTACGAAGTACTCCTTATAGGCCTACCTATGTTAAGCTGCAGTTTGATGAAGGACCACATAATATGGTGTGATATTATATTATATTATTATTTCTCTCTTAGAGGCAAATAAGGGCACGAATAATTGACGACAACATCACTGCAAAAGAAGGACACCTTGAAACAAACCCTGTATTAACTCGTCTAGCCAGAGTAGTATAGTAAGTCAAAACCTCCTTGGTAGGGAAAGGCTGTTGACGATGATGATGTATTAGGAGGCTTTTCTACGTCACTATATATATATTTATAACTATGTCCTTTCAGAAAAACGATTTGGCTGAAAGTAAATTACTTTTAAAGTGACCTCTAAGCTGAGCTTTTTCGGATTTCAAAAGTATTACGTGCGTTGCACCAAAATAGAATTAGTTAGTGATCTATGAACTGTAGCAATCGAATCCTTTATGGTGACGCACCTAATAAATCTGTATGTGAGTACCAAGATAATCGATAACCAACGTTTATTTAGGTATATTAAATATTTTAATCAATGAGCTTTGGTCAGTTTAGTGTTGCAGTTGTGTGTTCTAACTTCAAAGTCTTTGCTAAATTGGGATGATTTCTTTAAAGAGAACCAAATGGAATTAGTTTTGCGTGTGTTAAGAGTAAGATAGTTCGCTATCAGCCAATTAGAGGCCTTGGTTAAATCGCATTTTACCAATTCCTGTACAACTTTCCACATATCACCATTAAAGACAACAGCACTATCATCTGCGTAGAAGATGTTCAAACCTTAATAATCATACTGCTATAAATGAGAAAAGGAATTGGGCCGAGAACACTGCCCTGCAGCACGCCAAAGAAGATATTCGCTTCATAACTGTTAATTAATTTGTCAACCTTACCTCGTTGCTTATGATTATGTAAAGAGCTAATAAGCCAGCCGTGGAAATTATCCTCGATTGCAATATTTTCAAGCTTACGTATAATACTAGGGACATATACGGTATCAAATGCTTTTACCAAACCGAAAAACATCGTAAGGCATTTCTTACCACAATCTGTATTATTTATTAAGAGAGCACTTAGTGTTAGTACAGCAGCATCTTCATTCGATTATTATTTTCTAAAACCATATTACAAAGAGGATAAAATATCATATTTTTCTAAATGATATTGTATTCTCTTGTGTATTGTTTTTACTTTTAGTATCTAAGGTACGATTTACAGAATCGAGATCGGTCAATAATTGCTGGCATCGTAACTATAAACACCCTTATAAACAGACATAATTATTGGTTTTTTAAGGGCGTTGAGGAAACAGTTAATGCACAGATTAAACAATTCTACTTTAGTTTATTTAAAAAACTAAGTAGGTTACTATCCCAGGTAGCAGTTGGCCGGATTTGGACTCAAGAAGGATTAAAACTTGTTCAAAATCAGGTGTGGCAATATCTATCAGTATTGACGATGAGAGTTTCGCTTTCTAAATTTTATATGTAAGTTTTTATTATATTTGAATGTAAGTGAGTAAATCAGTATTATGAGGATATGAAGTTCTTATGTTATGTAATTTGAGATGTGTGTGTACGGGTGTGTGTAGGATTATATTCACAGCAGAGAACGTGTATAGTGTAATATTCATCACTTACAAAGAAATCGTACAAACAAATAGTTTTGGTTGATTACTCAAACGCCTTTAACACCGTCAGTCACGAAATTCTCTTATCCATCCTCTCCTATCTAGCGATCTCGCCCGAAGCACTGGATCTCATCTTATCTTCAGGGACGCCAGCAGTTCGTTCATGTGGATGATCTCTCCTCTGATTGGTGCGATGTCGACTCTGGTGTCCCTCAAGGCGGCATACTCTCTCCTCTGCTTTTCTCTTTGTTTATTAACCTCTTAACTCTTGAACTTCGTAGTGCGTATCATCTGTATGCTGATGACTTGCAACTGTACGCTCAAGCCAGCGTTGAAGACATAGCAACAGCAATCGATTTCATTAACACAGATCTTAAAGCTATGCAAAACTGGTCGGAGAGGTTTGGGTTATCTGTGAACCCGACAAAGTGTCAGGCAATAATTATCGGCAGCAGCCGTTTGATGACCCGAGTCAACCTTGAGGTGCTGCCCAAAATTACTTTAAATGGTGCCACTATACCCATTTGTGCAACAGTGAAAGACTTAGGCTTACAACTTGATTGTACACTGAACTGGCGTGATCAAGTTACATACGTGTGCCAGAGGGTTACTGGAATCCTGAGAACACTATACCGCCTGAAAAACTTCCTTCCCGTGAAAACTAAGGCAACGCTCGTGCAATCTCTAATCTTCCCTCTGATCGACTATGGTGACGTGTGCTATTACGACCTGAATGCAGATCTCCTCAACAAACTAGAACGTCTTCTCAATAACTGCATTCGATTCACCTTTAACCTTCGTAAGTACGATCATATCTCCAGTTTCCGGACCCAGCCCACATGGCTACCTATTCGTCAACGCAGAAAATTGCGTGCACTCTCATTACTATATTCTTTTCTCAATTCCCCATCCCCTCCCACTTATTTAACGTCACAAATTCAATTATTGAGCAACAACCATAATAGAAATCTACGTTCGGCTAATAATCTCCTTCTACTCTGTCCTTCTCACTCCACTGAGTTTGTCGGTTCTTCGTTCTTCGTGCAGGCTATCCTTTCTTGGAACGCGCTTCCCCTCAAAGTCAGGATGGCTAAAAGTCGCGACTCGTTTGGGGTTCGGGTGAGGAAGCTTCTGCTGGCTGAAATGGCGAAGTCTTAGTTCACCACCTGGTATTAGTATATCTTATAGTGGTAATATGTATGCACGTATGTATATGAGTTGTGTGTATGTGTATTATGTGTATTATATATATGTATGTATGTGTTATATATTTATGTGTTTATGTAAGTATATTTACTTATTTATGGTCTATCTGGTCTATATATACTTCTCTGGCAAGTGCACCTATCTCATATCTTCTCTGCATCACCCAATCGGTTGACTGGCAGAAAATGCCTTAGGCATTAAGTCCGCCGATGCATGTATTTGTGCATAAAGTATAAAAAAAAAAAAAAAATCCTATTTATCGGTGTGCATAAGTTTAAAAGCATTTGAAATAAAAAAAAATTGAAAAAAATCTCTACTTCATTGTAGGTTCATTATAGTTTTGGGTACAAATTATATAATTTTTGACTTAAAAGAAGAGAATGATGAATTTATACAAGGTGTCCAGAAAGGATATCGGGTATTTGTAAGTTCAATGAAACAAAAATTATTTGTACACAATAAAAAAGTTTATTGTTTATTATTAGCATTTGAATTGGAGAATTATTTGGTAAAGATGATGTTATCCAAATGATGACCGTTACGTTGCTGGCACTCTTCTAAACGGAAACGAAGATTGGCGATAACACGTTGACACATAGCTATCGATATTGCTGCCATTTCTGACTTGATGTTTTGCTTTAACTGGGTTAGATTCATCGGATTGTTTTGATAAACCTTACTTTTAAGGTACCCCCATGCAAAATAGTCAAGCGGGCTAAGGTCGGGGCTTCTGGGAGGCCAGTTGATGTTACCCCTTCGCGAAATGACTTTATTAGGGAATAATTCGTTAACAACTTCCATTGAGTCATTTGATGTATGGCAAGTGGCCCCATCTTGCTGGAACTACGTTCTTGAGTTGAAACCTGCAAACTTCTGCAACTCTGGGACCAAAAAATTTCGCAACATATCGCAATAACGGTCACTATTCACATTAATTGCTCGACCTCGTTGATCTTCGTGAAAATAAAGACCAATTATGCCTTTAGCAGACATAGCGGCCCAAACAACGACCTTTGGACTATGCAGGGGTCGTTCATACTTTCGTCTCGAATTCTCCACTGCCCAGTACTGACAATTCTGCTTATCCACATGACCATTCAGGTGAAAATTTGCTTCGTCACTGAACAGTATGTTGTTAAAGTTGTTAAATCGCTGCAGCATTTCGTTCGCAAAATTCAGTCGGTTAGCATAGTCCGTATCCTTCAATTCTTGAACCAATTGAATTTTATAGGCTTTTAGATGTAAGTCTTTCTTTAAAATCGAATATAAAGACTGAATTTTATACAAGTATGTATAACATTGTATAGAGGATTTTGGTTTAGAGACAAAAAAATCATGTTTACCGGGCAGCAGATGAAGACTTTATATAGGATAAAACTTTATTTTCATTGTAGTTATAAACACAGAGTAACTTAATCTATTGACATAATAAGAAATTAAAAACGTACTTAAAGTTTTTTTAAGGCCTCTGCCGCACTAGGAATATTTCTCAAACATGCATGAAGTGGACTAAAACAACAGCTAGATTTAGAATGACAATTTGTGGAAAATACAAAGTGTTGTTCCTCGTGGGTTTTGAACCCACAAAATTATTTATATTCTGGGTAATTGACAAAATTGAGACAAGGCACTCATTGCATTTCATTAATCAATACATACAAATAAAATTGAATTGCCTATGATTAAAAAAAAATGTTTTCTCAAACTCTTTGCACGATACTAAAACATAAACGGATTTTTTAAATTTTCTGTCAGTCTGTCTATATCTGATCTCTGTTTGTCGGAGCTAATCTCTGGAACCACTGAACTAATGAAGTTTTCACAACAAAAACCACATCTCTAAGGTAAAAATTCAAAACTCAAATCCTAAGCGAACGAAGACACGGACACAGCTAGTTATTTAAATAACACATTTTTGCCTTTTATAGTTTTGTAAGGTGTGACATTATTTTTTATCGTTTAGCTTAAAGATTCTGTGTCTTTCTTAAGTAATCTCCTTCGTATTTAACATCTTTTTATACTTAAAAAGATGGGTTTGTGGGTTTTGGTTTAACAAGGTGATATGCTCGTCAGGTAGTACCGCAACTTCTAATTAAAATGAAAGTAGCTGTACTATATTTTAATAATTTTTGACTGAAACACTCATATTACCCTTCTCTTATAGGTTTTTTATCTTTCAGAAAAGTGCACTCGTCAGAACGAGGAATACGTCTGCCGATACGGTTGTGAGCTACGCTGCGAACCGCGCCGGTTTCACTGCACCGTGCGCACGCGCCGTTGCTCACTAGGCTGTCACTGCAAACTAGGGTTATACCGTGACAGTTTCACTGGAAATTGTGTTACTAGAGAACAGTGTGGCAATGTCACTGTAAGTGGTTTTACTATTGTGAAAAATACTATTTTCAGTGTATTTAACTACAGTGAACCTGATGTAACCGGACACACTCCATTCCAGATAGATGTCGATTGATATGTGTGATGTAAATTGATGTTAGAAACATATTAACACATAAGTATTGACTTCAACAAAACTTATTATCATGTAAGTATAAAAAGCCAAGACAAAAGCTTTCCTCCACCGTCTTGCAATTGAAGTACCCGTTAACCCGAGCAAAAAAAATACTGAGTATGTTTTTTAGCTGAAAATTTGTTGGGATTGCTAAGACTAGGATAGTTTGATACTCTTTAATTGATACTAGAATAAGATCAATTACGCTAAAAATAAGCTATTTCTGAATATTAGGTATCTCATCTGATCTGATTTTAGCACCAACGGGCCTGTTCAATTGGGTCAGTACTACCCTCTCACAGAAGACCAACCCAAAACGACAGCATTCGTACTGTCGGTTTTCGTTGGTGAGTGTGAGACTGAAGACTCAATGATTCAGAGGTGACAATCATGTCGAGTTATTGTGAGGGTAGCGCTGATCGAACTATCGGCCAGAGGGACCCGTAGAAACGGTGGTGCCCGGAAATCAGTAGTTCTCAGTGGGTACGAGGTCCCTTCCGTCCGACGGTTCGGTCTCCGTTGTGCTTTACCGTTACATGACGACATAGCATCCTGAGTCTCGGTAACACACTGCCACGGGAACTGTCATGTATTCTACGTTTCCCTTCTCTTCTTTCTCATCATGGCAGCACAAAGTAAAAAACATACGAGTTCACCTGAAACAGTTTCCACTACCACCAACCCGCTTTTTGAGGTAGAGTTAACAAATAACCTCAGCGTCGACCCCCATCACTTTGAGACGGTACAGCCGGACATATTTTTTCTAACGGAAACACAAGTACGCCTGCCGATAGGGTACATCTGCACTATCCCGGCTATTTACTCGAGGAATGCTTACTCACGAAGCCTAGGGTGTGTCTTTTGACCCTTCCTTCTGCATCCTCTGGTTCCATGTAGATTTCGGAGCCGAATCTTCATGTGCCTCAATCGATCCCATTCCAGAGACTCTGAGACAACTCGTCTATTTAACCACCTGAGTTAGGCAGCGGATAAAGCGCAGGATCAGTTTTTGATTGTCGAACTGGTGTTTCCCACCATGAATCCAGATTCAGATCTCCCAGACCTGACCACACGGGTCGAACCGTACACATATTCACTCTCACGCATGACCTCACCCAACTGGTACTCCAGCCCACTAGGATAATAGACATACCAAGTAATCGATGATGCTCTTCCAACTAGTCCCACCTTCTCCCTTTCTCTACACGACAACAGGTGTTGGCCTTGTAAACTGCTTTGTTGTTAAACAGCTTTTCTGAAGAAACCACCAAAGTGCGTGTCGAATCTTACGCAGTTTAGGGTTCCGTAATCCATCGTTACCTATTTTAAATGAGCAAGGTACTTTTTTCCTCACGTTGTATTTTATAGAAAAAAAATGTTTGAATTTGCTTGTGAGACAAATAAAATATACATTTTACTCCCAAGCCAAAGTTTTCTAATATGAACAGTCTTTAAGCTCAGCCGCGGACGGAATCGAATTGAAACAAGAATATAAATTGCGTACCTTGTTTGCGTTTTAGCGTGGTAGACATACACTTTTGAACTAAACCGTTTGGCTCTTCCTTCCTGTGCCAATCAATTAAAACCTGGAAGTCGCTACCAGCGCAATTAGTATGGTGACCACCACTCTTAGTTTCAGGTTCAATAGAGTCAATTCAGTAGTTTATTTAATAGCAATGGGTAAGGTAGTGTAACTAGGTAAGCTTTGTATTTCTTACCATATACTTTACTTTTAGGGTATCGGACGCTCTCTTTAATAGCTTATGTGTAAAACACACTGATAGACACTATTGAAATAAAAAATTAGGTACCTAGAATTGGTATCTCTTCTATTCGGAGTTTATTACAATGAGATTAACTAACCAAGTACTTTATTTTCATTTTACCTACACGAGCTTATTATTTTATTTGTTACAACAAGTCAAAGAAGTAAAAATGATACGAAATTAATATAGATTTAATTTATTGTTTATATTTTGGAACTGTATCTATTTTTTAAGAAAATTTTGACCAATGAAATGACGGTGTTATTTGTAACACTATATTAAATTATGTAAGAAATCATTTTCATTGTTTTATTTTCTTGATTATTCTTCATTGATGAATGTTTGTAGTAAAAAAACAACAGAAAATATCAACGCCTACGAAATATGCTTCTTCTTTTTCTTTATTTCTATTGAAGAAGATAGACCAAGTATTATATAAATCAATCCACCTATACTTAATTTGGAAGGCATGGAGGGACAGGCAAATACTTCACAATAGGCTTTCAGGATGCCTTTATAACGGCTGCAAGGATATATCGTGCTCTTGTGTCAGTGAGACTTTTCAAAGCACTAAAATGGGGGCAATAAAATTAGTGGAGAATTATTAAAAAATACTCGACGAAGGTAAGTAAATTAAATTAAAAAAGTATGAAACGATTACACTTTCAAAGGGTTGGTTGTTTTATTTACTTCCATTATTAACAAGCTACCTTAGCTCGTAAATAAAATAAATATTTCGGACATTCGACACACAACGCCATCTAGTCTCCGAGCTTGTACTATGGGTACTGATAACTGATATATGTATCATACCAGTACATATTTATTTTTTGTAAATATATACATATTATACGTAGGAAGCGCCTAAACTCCGAAACAAATATTTGTAAATCCTACAAACATTTGATTCGACCCGGGAGTCGGACCCAAGACCCAAGACTGCAGTCACATACGCTACTACTGCACCACCGAGGCAGCAGTTAAATAGAAAGAGAATTTTCCAAATCAGTTGATAAACGACAGAGATCTGTGTTAACACATTTAAAAATCCAAAACGCATCATTTTTTTTTAAATTTAGGTCAAAATACTTTACTTTTAAAAACTTTCTTGTAATCATTTTTGGATTATCTGCATCCTAACCTTTTTAACCGATTTCAAAAAGGTGGAGGTTCTCGTTCGTTCCTTTTTTTGGTGTTTGTTACCGCATAACTTCTTACAGGCTGTATTGAATTTGATATTTTTTATATGCTAATACTAATGCTTATCACGTGGTCCCAATTAAATTTGAATTAGATCTGACTATCTGTTTTTAAGTAATTCGGAAACAAATATTTGTAAATCATACAAACATTTGATTCGACCCGGGAATCGAACCCAAGACCCAAGACGGCAGTGATATACGCTACTACTGCGCCACCGAGGCAGTAGTAAAATAGAAAGAGAATTTTCCAAATCAGTTGATAAACAACAGAGATCTGTGTTGTTTACGGATTAAACACGTATTGAAAATGGACCATAAAGGAAAAAATAAAAATGTTTTCCTGTTATAGTATATATAATGTACATATAGTATGAAACCGGAGGGCCATTGATGCAGGGGCGACAGCTATCGTGGTAACTGTGTAAACCTTACACTGTTACAATGACTGTCATGCCTTTTACGTCCCCAAGCGGGGTGTAACAAATCATCTCACAAGGCCGCCATAGTGTGGGTCACCATACTGCATTGTCTGCATTTTCAATGAGTTTGGTGACCACAACTCCTGGATTCTATTCATGCTTTCCATCAGGCAGAGTAGAGTCACTTTGGCAGGCTCTTAAGATAGAGAAAAAATATATTAAAAAATTATTCGTGTCTCATATTTAGTGATGTTCTTAAGGAGATCTTCGCCGAACTATGTGGTCTTGTGCAACTATAAAACTCAAGAAAGTATTCAATAACTCTCGACCTAATAATACTTAGGTACTAGACTACCAAAATAAAATATAACATCCAAGATATATTTTCTAGTAAGTTTGTCGAAAGTCTAATTGTGCACTCTGCACAAGTCTTTTTGAAATTACCCTAGAGGTAGATGTCTCATATTGAGATACACAGTGCTTTCTTCGTTTGTCTTATTTTGGAGCGTCGCTATCTTATACGAGCATCATTTAGTAGGTCTACCCATATTCACACAAATAACATTAGTTTTCGAAGTACAGATGCCTAAAAATTAGAACAAAAATGCAAGGCAAAGAAATGTGATAAGTAACTAACTGATTCACATAAAATTAATGACATAAATACATGATTGTACTTTTCCCAACCGCCAATTTACTTCCACCTGTTCACGTCGTCCTGCCGTGCAGCGTCTATGCATAATTGGGTATTTGCATGAAAATGATTTTTCAAATAAAGTTCAGTTAATAAATTCTTTGATACACATAAAATACCTACGTAAGATTAAAATTTAATTTTTACAAATAATTTTTAAATAAATAAATAAATAAAAGTGGTCAAATATGATGTAAAAATCACGTGATGTGAAACGTGATGTGATTGGTCTGACGTCATTGTGCATATTATTGGCGCGTCATTTGAATGCATGATAAACGACGAATGATAAATTATTGAAAAAAATTTTAAGTTGGTTTTTATTTAAAGTGAGTTTAATTATATTTTATCATTAAGATTAAAATTTACTGAAAGTAGCGTAAATAACAAATTTAAATGGAATATGCACAATGACGTCACATACGCAAGAGGGAGCTACCTATACGTTTAAATTTTAACAATTTTTTTATTGTTAAATAGTTTAAATGTTTATAAATAAAAAAAAAATTTTTTTCAAAAATTTTAAAAATAATAAGACATAACTATTTAATGGATTGGAAAATCATACAAATACCCAATTGGTCTGTACCTATAAGATTGCTAATCTACATTGACTGGCACCGACTCCAAAAATAACAATAATTGTAGACGGTAATATGTGTACAAGCATATGTAACTATTTTTTTACTTTACAGTGCATTTTAGTTTTTTAACATTTTCTCTTTGAAGTCGAGTTTTCTTTTTGTTAACATTATTAATAGACAGATATTTAATAATAGTTAAAATTATGTTGATTTAATGGACTGATCTAAAATTTAAATATCGAACCACACTGTGTAGGTGAACCACACATTAACCAGAGAGAAAGGAAATCCATACGAAAAATCATAGTGTAACTATGTGTTCTACTTATAAACTTTTTTACACTTTAAATACGATGTATTTAATAGCGCAAGCAAACAATAACCGAAATAATTAGTAGTAGTGATTAGGTCAGACAAAACTGTGAGGTGAACTTAGTGAGAACAAACTTCTTGAATTTCAAAAGATTGATAAAATATTTTTTCTCTTTATTCACTTAAAAAATGATTTTATTACTTTATTAAATCTTGGTAACGAAAATTTACAATAACAAAAAGAGATCTCTCCGGCGGGGAATCGAACCCCGGTCTCCCGCGTGACAGGCGGGGATACTTACCACTATACTACCGAAGATGTTATAAGTTACTGTGAAATAAGGGTTTATAAGAAATACTTGTAAAAAATTATAAAATGTGATATTTTAATACTAATCTTTTTTATAATAATCAAATTCTGTTTTTCTGTTCTTTAACATTATATCTAACAAATAAAACTATTATAAAATTTCTATTTTATAAGTTAATATTCCAAAATAAGTGGTTTTTGAACGTAACTTAATATGTCATTATTAACAAGTTGATCGTTTTGTGTAGGGACTGATGGTAAATGTACTGAGACACCTTTATGTATAAACAGACTGTATTAATAAAACAATGAGTGAAAAACTAAAGGAATTGCGTGAGAGATCTCAAAAAAGGAAGAAATTGTTAGCACAGACTGTATGTTTACCTAAGTCTATATTTATCTGAAGTTACAACCTAAACATGTCAAGTCCGAATTATTGGCAATAATTTCATGTTTTAGCTTGGTGTATCGAGTGTAAGCGAGCTAAGGCATGCGTTAGGTACCACTTCAGATGTACCGCCTAAGAAACAGGCGATTGCGGAGATCAGTGGCGAGGGTTCAGAAAAACCTTCGACTAAGGAGCAGCCGGACGGATTGGTGTACACGGATTCATCAACATTTCTAAAAGTGAGCATTTGATTTTATTGTTTTTGGCTATGATTATTTCGGTTTCCTACTTTCTGTGAATGCCAGTGCACTCGTTACCTGTAAACAATTATTTTTTTTGTAGTTTATTACCTGAAAGGGGAACTGTCACGGAGGCTTATGGTTTTTTTTTGTTTTTACTTTTAAGTAGAATTACTATCTAATAGGCAATTCAATGTTACACTAATGTATGTTCAGTATTTGGATATAATTTAACTATAATACCTATGTATGTTTTTATAAGTCTATTTGTCAATAATCAAATAATTATATTATAAATTATGCTTATGTTGGAAATAGGCTAGTGTCTCAAGTTACAAAAATCTTCTGGAGAATGGAAGAATTGCCCAGTAGTGATCATGTCAATAACAAGATATCTAATGACTATTTTCTAAACAAATATTTACAGGGCACACAATCATCAAACCCGCACAATGACTACTGCCAGCACTTCGTTGACACGGGACAGAGGCCGCAGAACTTCATTCGGGATGTGGGTCTGGCTGATCGATTTGAGGAGTATCCAAAGTTGCGGGAGCTGATCAAATTGAAAGATGATTTAATTTCTCAGACTGCCACACCTCCTATGTACTTGAAATGTGACTTGAAGGTATTTTCTATTATTTCTCACATTTTAACACCTTGTCTGTCACCAATATCTGGTACTCAAGGTTTATGTTTATAAATGCCTTTCGCCAGTGCTAATACGATTTGATTAGTTCTAGTGTTTTACACATGGTACACATGGTTTTGTTAGTACTGGTGGTTTTATATCTTACTACTGTGACTGGTAACCTATTGTATTGTTTATATAATATCTGAGTTTTTGACATAAACCTTTCTCTTAATTTTTGCTATCCTTTTTTCTGTCTTTAAAAAAGACAACATCTGCACTAGAAATAAATCTTGTATTGCGGCAGACCTTACAAACATACAAGCAACGAACACAAGGAACACCCAGACTTAGAACTTCTATTGTCTATTAAGTTACTTCTTACTTCATTAAAATTCTAGCAAATTAAGACACCATTTTTAAAGAGCACACAAAATGAACATAGTGTTAACTAAACTGTTACTGGACACATTTCTGTAGACATTGGTAAGTAATATTTGGTGTAATTGTAGACATTTGACCTAAAAGAAATGGGCAATAAGTTTGATGTGCTACTTGTGGAGCCGCCCCTGGGCTCGGGCTGGCGCTGGCAGGATGTGCTGGCTCTGGATCTGCAGCAGCTCGCGCAAGCGCGCTCATTTATATTCTTGTGGTGCGGCTCTTCTGAAGGTAAACAGTCAATTAACATCTTAATAGAAATAGAAAGTAAATTAAAGGAGCTGAAATTGAAACATCATTGTCATGTGTCATTATAATGGTACTTTCTATGTGATATGAGCACTACATCTATCAATTTAAGCTCGATTTTTCTGTGTGTTCTTGCAAGCCATGCAATCATCAAAGTATTGTACAGGTGAGCCACGAATTAGTTCACAATCGAAAAAATCTAATCTTAGTAGTTAAAATTTATTTTTTAAAAATTACATACTAAATGACCACCGTTTCGACGCTTGCACTCTTGTAAGCAAGCACCGAAAGTTTCGAATACTCGTCGGCAAAGAACCGCGAGATCACCGACATCTCTTCGCTGATTTTTTGTTTCAGTCGACGTAGTGTATTTGGTTTATTGAGGTAGACAGGATTCTTCAAATAACTCCATAAAGAGAAGTTTGTTGGGAATAAATCTGAACTTCTAGGTGACCATGGAATGTCACCTCGTCTGGAAATCAGTTTTTCCGGAAAGATGCCTTTGGCCATCGATAGGGACTCATTGGATGTCTGACTCCATCTTGTTGAAACCATGTGTTACGATTGTAGCCAGCAAATTCCAGTAGCATCGGTCCCAAAAACTTCCATAATATTTTTACGCGGGATGTTAGATACAAGTGTTATCGAATTCTTAGCCCACCCTATAGGTTAATTAATTCTTTAAAATTTACACATTTACAGGCTTAGACATGGGCAGAGAATGCCTTAAGAAGTGGGGTTTCCGCCGCTGTGAGGACATATGCTGGATAAAAACCAACATTAAGAATCCAGGTCATTCTAAGAACCTGGAGCACAATGCTGTCTTTCAACGGACCAAGGAACATTGTCTCATGGGAATCAAAGGGACAGTCCGAAGATCTGTGGACGGTGATTTTATTCATGCGAACGTTGATATAGATCTTATCATATCTGAAGACCCAGAATTTGGCAGCACCGAGAAGCCAATTGAAATATTTCATATCATGGAGCACTTTTGTTTGGGGAGAAGAAGGTAAGACTGTGATGTGATTTATTTATTTATTAGGATCTCCAACAAAAGATATAATAAATAGGGAAGATTTGTATTAGAGTGGTCGGATTTGAAATGTTACATAAAATTTGTATGATATAAAATGAAAGATTTGTCTCATCCGAACCCATCTACAAACATACGAAGCCGCCTCGACACGGCCCGGTCTTAATTACAATGAAAAATCTTCAACTAAGGACCAGCCGGACGGGTTGATGTACATCCGTGTACACCAATCTGTCCGGCTGGTATGTTCATCAACATTTTTAAAAGTGAGCATTTATTTTTATTGTTTTTGGCTATAACTATTTCGGTATCCTACTATCCGGTCTAATATAAATCATTCCTTAATGACAATGTTTGACAACAACAGTACTCTACCCCTTCACAGACTTAATAAAGTTGTGAGTTAGCGTGTCTCTTTTTCACTTCATCATCAACATTATCAGTCCAGCTCACTCTGATGGATGAAGGCCAACCTATAGGAGCCTTATCATGATGGCACTCATCCGCTACCAGCCACACTTTTTTCCACTAACCGTGTCATACAATAATTGTTGTGTTTTGTGGATTTAAATACAATTCTGTCTCTAACTCATAATTTAAGTTTTCTGGAAAACAACTTTCATTTGAAGCAAAAATGTCTACCCTTAGGCTGATTAAAATATTTTTTCTAGATTTTATCTTAGGCTGTTAGTAACTTTGCCAAAATTTTGTATAACATATGCAAAGTTCTGGCAATGTTACTAATTTTTGTTTGTTACTAAGTTTTTTTGTTAAAATGAGACTATCCATTAGCTACAAGAGATTGTTTCAAAAAATCATTCCAGAGTGCACTTATTCGGCCGTGATTCAACTATACGTCCGGGCTGGGTGACTATCGGTCACGAACTGACAAACTCCAACTTTAATGCCGAGCTGTACGCCTCCTACTTCTCCGAGGGTCGTGAGAGTACCGGCTGCACAGAACGGATAGAAGCGTTACGGCCTAAGAGCCCTCCTAACACTAGCAAAGGACAACGGTCCAGGGGGAGAGGCGGTTTCAGAGGAAGGGGAAGAGGACGAGGGGCTATTTAGAGGCGGATGAGACATCTAGGGCCACTGTCTGTGCGGCCCTAGACCTCTGCTGAAACTGCATGGACGAGATGTGGAGAATAATGGTAGATGGAACTGACATCAGTGTATTTGAAGGTAAATCGAGCTGATTATAAGTGTGTACATTGACATGTTCGCTTAAACGTGGACTACATACATAATTTTAAGACTAGAACTTAGCATTAGGTAATAAGCTCTTAAAAATTTTATTTTTAGATGTGGCAACTTTACATATGGTATACCATTGATATTACAAGGTCTGGTATAAATACTAATTTCTTTTTTACAAGTATGTAACATATACATATTTCGATTTCAGAGTACTCAGATATATAATTGAAGTGATTTAATTTGCTATAAATACACAATTATAAAATATTTATAATTAAAAATCTTGACTATTTTGAGTTATTTTAGATCAAATTCTATAACTAGATAGGTTTCGAGCTTTTACACCTAAGTATTGTCGAAATTAAAAAAAAATGACAACAAAATAGTAATTTGTAAATATAATATTGTGCTGTGTTAAAAAAATCTGTTGTAATAATCATATTGACATAGATATTAACCTTAATAATATAATGATATCAACATTATAGCACTCTTAGATACATAGAAACACCCAGAATAATGGAAACGAGACATAAACTGAGTGGGATTCAAACCGCAGGTATTCGGTATACCTTGGAATATTTTATTTGGCAGATAATTAATACTACAGTACCCTTTTACACTTAAAGTACAATGGCAGTCATTTATGGGACTTTTGTACCGCCTTGCATATCTCTTGTGTTTATTTGTCTGGTAATATCATCGACAATAACATTTGAAATTCTCAGATTTTTAGAACTTTGCGTTAAAAAGTTATTTCAGTTTGTACTTACAGTATAACACAAGCTGTACTAAAGTCGACAGACGTGACAGCTATCATGGTTCATACAATTGAGTTGTCATTTTCGTCGACAAGATGGCGTAATACCATATTTTTAAAATCAAAATCATTCGTTTACGATTTTCTTGATCTGTTGCGCTAAATACACCTCATTCAATATTTAATCTTTTTTATAATATAAAACAACGCCATCTAGTTTTCATCTAAACAGATTTTAAGCATGGCAAGTTTAGAAAACGTAGGAATGGGTTATCTTATTGTGTTAACAACTTTTTGAGAAGAATGTAAATTCTTCTAGCAAAGTTCTAGAAATATGATAATTACATGAAAATAAGATGATTCACTTTTTAAACCGTAAAACCGCTATTTATCACATATTTCTAACAGTCCAGGGTCTGTCATTCTTTTTTTTATTCAAGAAGGACTGACCAACAATTAAAAAAGTTAAAAATTTCCACGAGACTGCCACAAATACAACAGACTATATTTCAAGGGTAAAATGCCAAGCCGGTCCAGCCATTCCAGTTTTAGTAAGGCTAGAGAATCGTATTTCATCTTTATATATAAGAATATTGTCACTCACTGTGCTTACTCACTAAGTGATTCAGTTCATTAGATTGATCTCTCAGCTGATTCGTTTTATCTTCTAGGACGTTTGGATCTGCAAATTTTACTCATTTCAAATCTTTCATCCATTCTTATATTAGCCTAAATTAAGTTCTTGCAATCACTCTTCATATTTAGTATTTACTTTAGTGGTGATTTATGTAATAATATAGCAAACACAAATGTATTCTCAAATAATAGAAAAAAATGTTCATTTTACATACGTCACGCTATTTCCTAGAGGGGTAGGCAGGGACAATTGATTTCGTCGTAGTCCTGACACCTCTTTTGCTTCGTTCACATTCATCAGTCGCTACGTGCACGCTCATCGGCTCCTGGTGTATTTCACACAGCCCTTTTTAGTATATCATCAATTTGATCACTGTCACAATTCTCCTATTGACAAAATTATCCGTGTACTAAACGGTCTTGTACCTCAGTGAGGGCCTAGTGTGAGTTTATTTCACATCGATGCCGAACACGATCATCGTGACGATCGAGTACGTGTGAAGTAAACTCACACTTGGCCCTTTGATACTTTCGGAACTAGTGTGAGCAAGTGACGCAATGGTTATATTTTTATATTCTACACCGGAGTTACACAACTCTACAAGAGAAATGATGAATACTGAAATTGACATGATGATTAGCAATTTGTATCAGGGTGTCAACATAGATTATAAGCATTACAATGAGTATTTTGTGTATTGACATAATAAACTAATGTTTTATTGAAGTGTGTAGTTTTTTTTTGTATCACTTGTATAGCACAAAACATAAGGCCTAGTGTGAGTTTATTTCATAACAACTCGCTTTCGATGACGAGCGGATTGCTGAAAATTTTAAGCCAATCGTAATGCTGAACATTGATTTGAAACAAACTTACACTGCTCATTCTACAACTTCAAATAGATAATTGACATCGTACAAGTTTTTTTAATATGGCAACCCAAACACGTCACTGTATCGTCGCTCACGGTGAAGTAGAATCGGACTTCAACCACACAGTGTTCTTAGTGTAATAGATTCACAGATATATCTCTCAGGTACTTTTTGTGTACTTCTATGCACCTCGTAAGTATACTTACCTCTAGTGAGGTATGCACCTTTTTGGTACTAAATAATGCCGCCGATCTAGGAGTTAATTAAAAACCTTGATATGACATCTTTGGTTTTTAAAGAGACCAACATACGCTAGTTCTTCAAGGGTGAAAATGAAACAAAATAAATATATACATCCATAAGTTTTATTTTACATTGATTGTCTTTAAATCAACTAATCTGCTTCTTCAAAATAATTATAAAAAGACAAAACAAAAAAAAATAAGGTGATGAGATCTTTTTACTAAGATAAAAAATAATTTACAGTGTATTTACTTTACTGTGAAACTAAGAACTTCTTAAGATTTATAAAAAATTATATCCCTTTAGTTTCTCTGCGGAGAGGGCTTTACTAGTACCTATGTTTGAAATAAAGGTCTATGACCAACCATAGCGGTCGAATCTATTTCAAACAACGCAACAACAAGCTTACGTTGTGTGTTGAAATCCAACAGACCGCTAAAACAGGCATGTACCTTGAAAAACTTTAACTTAAAGCCCCCTATACACGCTACGAAAAATCGCAATTGCCACAAATCGTACCATTCACTGGGCATCTCGAACATAGATTAAATTACATTAGAATACAAGACATTTATGCGTAACATAGTCGTTTTCATTTCATTCTTAGAGCAAGTAGCTTGCTAACTAGCATTCTTTATAAAACGTCATTCGCGTTGCGACAAACGCTAGTACTTGGCAACACAGGCACTAGTATATTACTATTGTGACAGTTTTCATAATTAACAATTATAGTAAAAAAACAGTTCGGTCACTGAGACTTGTTACACTGGTTAAATTTTCACTTTTCACGTTAGTCGCAGCGTGAATGGTAGATATTAAACTTTCTAACCAATAAAGCCCTTTTCGCCTTTGTATCCAATTGACAGTCACCTTTACTGAGCTTTTCGAACATTGTCAAAGTCTTATTATATTAGATAATTCATTATTTTTTTATATGTTACCATATTCATTATACAAACAAGGCATTATTCTTTTATACTAGTTGCGGGCGTAGGAGCGTTTTCTCTTGTCGATTAGGCGTCATTCACACTGATTACATTTTTGTACAAAACACAACAGCGTTACAATTCAGTGTGAATGCAGCCTAACATTTAGTACGATTCGTTTTATTTCGTTAGTAATATCATCACATCACATTAACAGCTTTTAACAGTCCACTGCTGGACATAGGCCTCGCTTAGCAAGGATGTTTTGGCCTTGGCCAGATGGGCTGGTATAGACTTAACACTAAGTTTTCCTTGCAATGACGTTATCCTGCATAATTTGTTCCCTTAATCGTCTCTTACGACACCCACGGGATGAAATGGGGTGGCGACACACTGTATCTTAATCCATCACCACACGGAACCTTAGTGATATTGAATTGAAGAGTCAAAGTTGGATTGAAACGCAACGCCTTCGCCCGCAACGTACAGCGATATCCTTTAGTATAATCCTCATAAGATCACATTTTTTTATAAGGCAAACAACAATCTTTAAAGCTAAACCTTTGATGAAGGGAGTGTGGGGGAAGGTCGAGCGGATAACCGATAACGAATTTTCGTGCGAATACAATAAAAAAACAAATCCAACGTCTACCACTTTCCTGGAATGGGGGGTTATATTAATACTACAGGTGGCTGTTCACTCAAAAATATTTCCATTCAAAAATATTTTCATTTTTTGGAGAATACGATAATGACTTAGTCCACTCCGTCTGCTGAAACGGACCAAACTAAACATTCCTAAATTTGTACTTGATGATATATACGCGTTTATTAACCTCCGGACGCCAAATACATTGTAATTCGCTGCTTATATAAACGTTTACCAAGAAAAAAAATTAATAATTTAGAATTTCACCATCCTTATTTACAAATGGGAAGTTAAAATAACGCATTGTATTGTCAAAATTTAAGAAATAATTACTGAGCCTAATACATATACTTAACAGATAATTAGAAATCTGAAGCGATACAATTAAAAAATTACAAACTAATTAATGACAAAAAAAAAACAAATTCATGACACTTATAAAAAAAACTTTTAAACTGGAAGCTTCATGTGACTCCGTCTTAGCCGTTATAAGAAATTAAAATTGTAATGTCTAAAAACAAAAACAGTAATTTTGTCATTATCTCGAACCTATCGCAGCACTGTTCGTTTCTATGACGTTATTTAAACCTATCTAGACACGATCTAATCCTAACTACTGTATCCATTGCTTACTCACTACGTTCAACGCTTGTCCGAAACACCACCTATACACACTTCAGAACCCTCATAGGCCAATATCACGCCTCAAATTACTGTCAATGTGGTACTCAAATTACGTTTTTTCCTTCTGTTTACAAGAAATATATTCTGTATGTTCATCAACATACAGACTCAGAACAACAATTTGGTAATCACACAAAGGGCTGTCCCACGGTGACCGCTCAAACAATTACATCATCCGTGCAGTCAATGTTTTTATACAGAGATTTGAGTACTACACTTTTTGCCTCAGTAATTTCTGAACACTACTGGCATCCTACACGGCTCAAATCCTTTGCAATAATCTCCTTTTAATATAATTTGAAAACAATAAATCGTAGTACCATCGATTCTTACATTACAAAAGGTTTGATCCACCATCAACTTACAAGCCCTATATCACAATAATGCCTTGGACTCTCCCTAAACGTCATAGAAACATAAACGAGAAATCGGTCATTCTGTTATAAATAAGCTAGACCACGCTTGTCGCAATCCCACTTTAATAATAACATCGCACACACGGCCATCTGATCCCAAACTGGACCTAGGACATGTACTATGGGAACTAAACTGCTGATAAGCATACTTGGAAATTCTTAATACATACATATTACGGATAAAATATACCCAGATCCAGAACCAATAAATGATTGTACTCATCACATGATTATTTATCCTGGATGGGAATACAACCTAGGACTTGAAGTCAGTATCGCTAACTACTAGGTCAGGTTGAGTGTCGGCAATCACTGGTTGCATTCAATCTGGCAACATAGGTTTGTGCCAATAAAAATAACCTCCTTTCTAAGGAGAGGCCTATGTCCAACAGTGGACTATAAAGACTGTTGATCATTTGGTTGACATTGACATAAAGTGGAAGTTTTTATTTGGTGTAACGCCAATCACGATTGCGCTATTTAGCGCCAATACCACACTCACAACCAAGATGGATCTAACGACATGCCTCAAACGCCAAAACCCACGAATCCGTGTAGGCTAAAAAGCATGTCGAAAAGCTGACATACGTACGTTCAGTCACATAATACTATGTCCGTAGTTGGGTCTGGTCCACTACTACTGTATAAAATTCAATTTCCAAAGACGAATATATTAATTTCGTAAGACAAGTAATTTTGATACAGCATTTGTGTCTGCGTCTCTTTCATCCATGTTTGACCCTTCTACAGAGCAATTAAAACTTATGGCTTCACCTTCTAATAAACTGAAAAAGTTTCATCAATAAAATACATGCTATTTTTATCGCATGTGATTTAAGGTTCGGCAAAAACTTTTCCATAACGTCAGGAGTGAATGCTTCTTGAAAATTAAGCTTCAAAAAGTTTGTGCAACTATTAATTAATAGAAACAACACACCCAGCCGATATCGACATACGATATGATTATAAATGTGAGCATATGCTCAAACTGAGCAAATCAAATCATAAATTGACAAAATTTTTACCACGGAGTTACCAAGCTCTCAGTAAAGTAGTTATATCGGAATTCAATTAATTTTGTGGTCTGGTTAGGCGTAACGGACCTAGGAATGGACTGCCTTAACTTTCAACATGCTACTATATATGGATATTTTTCAATATAGCAACTAGGTCTTATGCCGTAAGTACAATTCTATTAAGAAGGGCATAAACGATACAACAACATTGCAACCTTGGGCTTATTTCCCCATCAAGAGCCGGGTGCGCACTTGAGATGAACTATTGCCTAACAGCTAAGAACGTACGCAGTCAAAATCAAAATATCTTTACTTCATAAAAACCTTCTTCCAATCCAACGTTATCCCAACAACAAATAAAAACTCCACTCTATCTAACTGCGCCCAGAAAATGCCTTAGCCAAATTCTAATTTTTGATAGCATGTCCATAACAATTTGTGGTGTATTAGTGAGACAGCGGACAGACGCCTCCCGCACTAGGAACAAATCCTACATCGCAGGAAACTTTACAAATATATATATATGAAACGGACACAAAGTGTGTGTGATCCAGTGTTGTGTTCTTTGTCAATTAGGGTGTGGATCATACAAAGTGTGGTCCCATGTGGAAATCGGGCCCGCAAGTCAGCATAGTAGGAAGTGGCAAGGTAACCGCATAAACCACTACGCCGTAAGTGCAGTCAACTATTGCCTGCCCAAACTGCTGGCAGACATATTGAAACATTTCTATATACATATAAATAGGTGTTTTGTCTATAACATATACATTTTATAGAAAAATTACACCTATATACAGAACAAAAATAATAATGCACATCTCACAAGCGTTTGACCTGGGTGGGAATCGAAAACACGACATTCGGTATAGCAGGCAGTGACATTAATCAACAGATCAACGAGTCTTTAAGTAATGTACGAATTGATCTTAAAATTTTACGACATTAATTTTAATTTTATATATTTGAGACGCTGTCCAATTCTAGGCGATGTAATTCCTCTGAAACAAGTTCCATATATATCAAATGTTATGTACCGGCACTGTTTCGGAATAAATTCGACAAGAATCTCTTGCAAAGACAATTCATAATTATTCGCTCGGGATTGCGACGAATTCAAAACGGTTCGAATTGAATTTTTCTACTGAAACTAAATTAGTTACTAAACCAAGGCAATATATAGATTTACAATACCTAACATCGTTACGAAATAAGAATAGAATGGCTCGGAAATGACTTTTGGAAATTGTTTCACGGATATTCCATCTTTTCAAATGTTTCAAGAATTGCTGTTCAAGAAACTCAATATACTTTGTTATATTTAAAGCATCACGTGTACTTGTCCGTAACCCGCGAATTTATAACAGAATGACACAAACACATATATAACCATTTTAATTTCCCTCCATTGCTAATGGACCAGCCACAGACAATGTTCACGGTATTGTCAATTAATAAAATATAAGGCGCTAGGTTGTAACGCAACCTACTTTAAAAACAGATCTCGATTAACCACTAATGGATCGTAACAATAATATTTACAATTAAATAAAAAAAAAAGGTTTTATATCGAACATTATGGTACAGCATCTGTATTTGAAATGAAGGTTTAACTTTTAACTGCAAAATTTAGTTTTCAGTTGAACAAATCAATTTTGGATGGTTATTTCTAATTGGTTACATTTTGTAGTTCATTAAAATATTATCGGTAACTTTGCTTAAATTTTTCTTATGTTGATAGATTTCAATGATTTTAGGTTTCTACGTGAGGAAATTATTAAAACTTTAATGTGTTACAAAATTAATTTCAGCCCTTAACATCAACTGTTAATTAAGTACTAAGTTGATAACGTCGATACAACGTACGAGACCTGGATTCGGATGTCCCCATAACTCCCTCGTATGGTTTTAGTCAGTTCAATTCCACCACACCACCCTGCTATAAAACCCCGGTGGAGTGACGGCCCGACAGGTTTCCACACGTAAGAAACCTTACATCTAAAACGGATGTTCAATACAGAAACAGCCTATAGACCAATTTTGTTTCTCTATCGCTTAAAGTTACAGTAAAAAGTTAAACCTTTCAATTTACGTTCCAACTTAGTTTTTCAGTACCAAACACCATATAATAGCTAATTTGCCAATTCAAACCAAAATACATAGCACAACGGTAACTTGTTAGTTCGATTACTAAACGATTTCAACTCTTTCAATGTTTGCAGGTTCATTTTTTACGTGTGGGCAACACATTAAATCCATAAACAAATTATAGCTACACGACCTTCTGTGTTGCCAGAATATGTTACGTCTCCTCGTAAGTACACGGAAATTGAGATGACATCCAAATGTGAAACTTAACAAATAACTTTTTTAAGATGGAAAGAGTCTATGTATCTTTCGTGTAATAATTACTACAAACATTGGAAGAGCGTGTTATAAGTAATCATGCTCTCTCTAGAAAGGGCCAGGCAGTTGCAACCTTTTTTGTACTTCTAAAATGCTCGACAAACCCTAGACATACCAACTGCAGTAAATTTTAATTAAGTATTTTTCCTATTCGCTTGTAGTTTGATAATGTTCGATGCAGGTACTGTAGATATTGTTAAATTTAACGTAAAACATTAAAACCGCAAGTTTAACGATTTTGTTAATCATCTAAACAAAAGTCAAAATATTTTAATTACTAGGCCTTCAGTTCACATGCGAAATGTGTCAAATATCAAATTTGACATACTGGAAGTTTTTCTACTAAAAAAAATATCTACTGTGGACTCGTTGCTATAAAAATATGCGTACGTTTTGTTTTGAGGGATATTGTAGAAATATAATTACTGTGGTGAATATTATCGTTTAGGAATTAATCCTTAACCCTTTAGGGGATATATATTACCAGGCAATTAGTAAGAACCTTCTAATTCGGATGGTTCAGGTTATTCACAAGTGTCCGTCGGTTGAAATTTAAAAAAAAAAATATAAGAAAATAGGTCTGTTAAATGTTCCTTGTTCAAATTCCCCACAGTAGACATTATACTTATTTCTTTTGTTATATTTATGACGGCAGTTAGTGAGATCTTTCGAAAGTACACAAAAAAAAAAAACATTATAAACCTGTCCGTCAGTGGACTTAGTCGAAATGGTGGGAAAATCTGCCTCGCACTATCGGCATGTAATTCATTATTATAAAAAAAAAATAACTATAAATAAGTGTATAGCTGGTTTTCAATATAAATTATAAAAGAAATACAGCTCAGGTAATGTTGGTCACCTACGTTTACGCCGGTCAACCAAGACGATTTTTTTTTTTTATAAAATTATGAAAAAATAAGAGCACCTAGAAATTGGGTCCTTAATTTTTTTTTTATACATTTTCAAGTCGTTTTATAGACATTGACTAGGTACGCCTAAGTAGTAAAATGGTGACGGTTATTTCATTATAAGCTGGCAATGTTAGCTTCTACCCACTGGTTCAGCGGTCGTCCAATAATGCCTTCATAAATTAAAATAATTGCTACCATTTTACGTTTACAGTTACAATGAATTCTAAATACATAAATTCAACTGATAATATTACTTTTAAAATTATTAAAGTGTAGTACATCGATGTCACATAAAATATAACTCGAGTTAGTAAATAGCACTAGAGCTACATGGCAAAGTTGCAGTCACGTTTAGCAGCAATAACGCTAATTAGCAATCATTAGATAATTGCGAATTAGCAGTTGTGCAGTGATGTGTAAAGGTGTTTAAGGATAACGTTAATTAGCAGTTATTAAACGTTAATTATCACTGAAGGCAGTGATTTAATTCCTGTTATATTGTAAGTGTCCTATAATTTTGATTGTCAAGTCACTATAAGGCGTATTTTGAAAGTTTTAGGCGGATATTTCCTGTTCACATAAGTAGGATTAAGTTACTTTACAAAACACAACCTTATTGTAACCGTTAAATGTAATCGAATATTTTTTTTTTTATGTGGCTGTACCACATTAACTTTTTCGTTTATATAAATAAATAAGATTTGTCAAGGGTTAATATTTTCGTACATAAGAGAGCTAATTCCTCGTTATGATAATTCTTGAGAGTTGAGGATAGTCTCTTATGAATACAATGCAGTTGGATGCATGCAAATAATAAACTAACAATTTATAAACAATAATTGCACAAGTGATTAAGTAGTTTAACTGTATTGCACCAGATGATACTTTAGTAACATGCAGTTAGAGCGAACCTATCTAATAAATATATATATAAAAAAAAATATAAACCTAAAAGTTTTCAACTTGCATATAAATTCTGAACTTTAACAACAGAACTAAGGGTTCATATTGCCGCGGCAGCCGCTGTAGCTCTAGTGCACACCCCTTCTCAACGGATATATTTGTAACCATCTGATTCACCGGTAACAAATTTCAGTCTGTTCAAAATTCGGCAGAATATACTTATAAACATCTCCGTCTCCGACATTTAAAACGTACAAAATGTCTATTTACTGAAACACATCTATGACAATGGCCAAAGCTTACTATTAAAACAATACCGAAAATGTACTTATCAGTCATAAGAGTTATATCGAGAAACATACCTTGTGACCATTAAATTTAAAGTCGATTCTTCGACGGCATCTAAACGGGTGACGTTAAATAAAAATCTCCAAGACGTCGACGGTCGAGGTACAGTCCACTCAGCACACTACTATTATCACAAATGTTCGTTTACGTCCAAACCGCACGTATCGTTCGCCGGTATGGGGCAATGGCACGTCCCACTAGTTTTGTTAAATATCTACACATTTTAGACACACATAATAGCACTACATTTTTTCAGTAAACATCACTATTTTCTGGGTTATAGTCTTTTCGGCACGTGTTAAGAGTCAAGCCGTGTCTGAGGAGGGGGGTGAAAGCGGGGGTTTATATATAGAAGTGTGGAGAGGTGCCGATCCCACGTGCCAACCTCACAAGTATGTCGATTCACCTGAAAATGTAAGAAACCCATATAAGCTTTTGAACCATTACATGTGCCACTAACAGATCTCTATTTGTTTGAACGTTTAGGCTACAGTGACATTTCGCTTAACTTGAAATTATCATGACCAAATACTGGGATAGCAGTGTTTGATCTTACCGTCTTCCAGATTTAAAAGAGAATATAAAATCAGTTATTAAGCATTAGTAAATATATAAATAACTGGTAATATATATCATTATTTACAAATAATAGCCCAAAAATTCAAACAAATGAAAAGATAATATTTTCTAAACGCCTTACGATTAATTAAATAAAAACTGAAACCAAACAAAACAGGCGTTTATAAAAAATCCGTAGGTGGCGTGTGTGATGCGTTCAAACTTGCAAAGCGAGCAATGTATAGCGAATGAAATGTTAGATGATACACTGAAACCGAAAAATATTGCCGGGGAAATATATTTGACTCGTTCACTCGCTTACTATTACCAATGTTACTGGCCTTTACAGAAAGAACGGCAATATTTGAGCAGTTTCAATGTACATTAAATGGTTTAAATGAAAATATCTGTGTATTCGTTTAAAGAACAAGATGATGTACACAAAACACAATCCACACAGGGAGAGCAACGATTAGAATGACCACAGATTAATTGTAGAATAAAAATAATATCAGGAAATCAATTTAATCGTGAGAGGGTACTATAATACTGTATGTGTTTCATTTGCAATGGAATATTGAACCTTATCAAACAGCAATATAATACATTTTAAAAAGCATGCACATGAAAATTTAGTAAGATTAAAACCTTTTTGAACACCATTGTGAATAAACCATTCAATTATTGTTCCACTCCAATTCAAATTTTATTATTAATTATTTTATAATCTGTATTTATATGAATTATTTATAAAATTGGTGTCCAAAAACGTTTTATGTGCAAGACAATCACACAGAAAAAAAATCACAAAAAGTATGTATGCAAAAATGAGAAAACCTAAACCTAATATCGTGAGAAATGCGATGATGTTGACACAAAACATAAATAACTGAATAACATAACGACAAAAACGAAACAACCGCGAATTATTAGTTAATAACGAAACGTTATTTAGCATACATTCATCGGCTATGCGTTAATAACTCACAATAAATTAGCTAATAATTTCGCTATTGCTTTATTTTCGTAGGTGTTCGTCGGTGTAAGGGGGGAAGCGATGAACGCAAACATAAAAACGAACATCGGTGTCGAAGCGTATTTTTAGTCGTGGCAAGCCGAGCATTGTCAGTTACAAAACGTGCTGAAGAGCAAAAAAAAAAATCGATGACGCAGTTTATGATTTCAACGGGAAGATGTTTTAACTAGGTATATGAAGGAAGAGTTGAATGTTTTTTAAATAAAATAAGGAACTTTAAATAAAAACATTACTTGAAAAGTTACTCAAAAATTGTAAATAAAAAAACATATGAACAACTTATTGCAAGTGAAATCATTTTAATTTTACACTTAAACATGTATTACGGAACACATGTGTGGGGTGGGGTGGGGGTGTGGTGGGGGTGGGGCGTCACAAGCTGCGTCGTGGCGGCGGATAGTTACGTGAGGGGCGCGCGCTCGGGCGACAGCGGGCGGTAGCGGCCGACGCGCTCGCACGCGCCACCTGCACACACCACTCTATTACCCGACTGTCGCTACGCACCCTCAAATATAAACAACTTTACGACCTGAGTGTACTTCTACGCTTTTAGTATATAAAGACTTAAGCGGTCGCGTATGCTACGAGGCCAAAGTGGCTCAAATGTAAATTGAATAGTGTACGTTCGCGCGTGTACGTACGTACGTACGCAGTACGTACGATCGTCCGTACACGTGCGATCTCCGAGTCGAGTGGAGAAGTCCCCGTTTCTTGTAAATAATTTTGATTCTTTCGATATACAAACAAGATTTTCAACTTTCAATTAAAGTACCGATCAGAATTTAGATAACGATTCGTAAAGTTGCTTTTATTTGAAGTTAGTTCATTGGTGTAGTCATTATTTATTATTTTTAGTACATTTTCTATCGATATTTTCGCCTATTATGACTTCAGTTTAAAAATCCATCGACTCATGGTTGTATTTGATACTTAGTTAAGTTTTAGTAGGTTCAAAAAATTTGAACATGCGAAGAGTCAGCCCTAACCGTTCCATGGATGGGAAAACTTGAAACAAGCCCTTATATCTACATGTATGGCCAACGGGACTGTAACCTCCCTTCTACAGAGAAGCCTATATATAGCAGTGACTAATAGAGACTGCTGTTGATGATAACAAAATACATCTACAAAAATTTGTATATAACTTGTAAATCACTCCAGAAATACCTACAATATTAGTGTCAAAACACCTAAGAAGCATTTTAAATAAGTTTAATTTTGATGAATTTAGATATTTCAATTGAAGTTTCATTTAAGATTTTTTACTTTCGTGTGTTGCCATAACATTATCATACATCAGGAGCCGAATTATACATTTAGAACTTTAGCCTTGCACGCAGAACATAACATCAGAATCACATCAGAATTATAATATATATATATTAATAATAACTATTTAAACTTTAAGAGTACAATGCCCAAGAAATTTGTCCGTCAAGCAAATCTATTTGTTTTTCTACTAATCGCTATCATCAAATTAGATTACATTAGCAGTGGTATTTATCAGGTTCAAAGAGTGACAACACTGTGTCTGTGTGAGATGTAAGCATCGGCAGTCATTTATCCTCAGAGGACCCCACCTTACAGTTTGCCTCTGCACAATGATCATCATTAGCATATTATGGTTGATAAATAACTAGAACTTGTCTGGATTTAGTGTCATGTCATACTGACACATGGAATAAACCATCAAGTGATCCATTACTGTCAAAGAATATTATACGATAAGCTTAATATTTGTGTATTTCTTTCATAAACATTATGATAAGAATACACTCTGCTTGTAAACATACAATAAACTAATCTTGCTAATTTTGAAAGTCATGTAACAATGTGTGGCAGTATCTGTTTATTATTTTCAAATATACATACAATTTAATAGTTTCTAACAAACTATTTCGGTAGTGTGCATTGTACGGAATATTTTGACAAAGAATTAATTTAAGATTTTGGGTTAATAGACTTTAAATAAGAGACTGAATGGGTCCAAACTTCAAAAATGTTCAGAGGTCCACTTCAGGTAAAACTGGTTGAATTAGTAGCCGATTCCAAATAATCTTGGATTTAATAAGGGCTAGGAAGATGGCTTATTATAGATGAAACTATGTCTAAAATGCTGGTAGATATTTATTATTTTCGATTAATTTGTAAAACTTTGTTAAAAAATTGTAGTTTTAGTTAGAAATTTGTCACTTTTTACTAGCTACGCCGTTAAAATTATATATAATCTTTTAATTTGGAACCAAATCGATGTAAAGTGATCATCATAACATCAATTGCTTCACTACAATTTCACATGTACCAACTGTTTTAAAAATAGGCTTTTTTATTTAAATAATTGCATACCTAATCATGTAACGACTGTACCATAGACACCATAAAGTCTGTAATCATCTTGATCAAAAATTTCGTGACCAAAAGTTATAGTCACAGTTCATCTTGTGTTTGAGAACCACAGAAGTAAGAAACCTAAAGTAGTTTCACTAGGATTGTTGCATCAAGTGCAGTGTTTCAGGCAGTAACCACCGACACTCGGGTGTCGCTAATAAGTTAATAACTACATACGAACCGTTACTCAAACTTTACTAGAAGCACCAAGTTCTATATATGAGGAACATACAAACATATAAAGAGCCCCTCGCAAGATCTAAAAATTACTATTCACGAGTTATCAATAAATTTTAAACTACTTAACATTATATGTGCACTTACTACCAATATTGGGATGGTTTTAATAAAATATGTCTCAAAATACTCCATTACAACTGTACACTTAGAATGTAATCGACTTATCTAGGAATAACTAAGATTTGCCTATAAAACATAGTCAAAACCTAACCCTCAAACGCTATGAGAGTAAAAGGGTATCTGTATATACCCTTTCGTTGAAGCCAGTGCAAAAATTTTTCACATCTCTG
Source organism: Hypercompe scribonia (assembly GCA_949316085.1). Lineage (NCBI taxonomy): Eukaryota > Metazoa > Arthropoda > Insecta > Lepidoptera > Erebidae > Hypercompe > Hypercompe scribonia. Next base: position 3,080,163 of record OX438979.1, read on the forward strand.
CTCATATCCCACAAGTTCCTTAAGTTAGGTCTTACATTTCAAATGTACAATATGTATCATAACTTTGTGAGTTAATTTGACAGCTAATTAAGTATCTACATAACTAAAACAAGTAGTCATATAGAACACAAGATATCTTATAAAAAACCAAATCAATGTATGGTATGTAAGCTGCACAAAGAAATTCGTTATCGGTAAAAGAGATCAAGGCGTCGATAGGACTGTTCGCCTCCCCACAGACAATTATTCTATAAACTATTCAAACATTTATTTCTAACAAAAAAAACAGACGAGTCTTATGTGGTTTGGATTTGTTAGTAAAAATTGAGAGAATAAACACTTCGAGGCACTGGGAATAAATTGGACATATAGCCAAATTGGCCATTAACATTATCGTGTAGTCTAAAAATCACTGTTGTCACTGGTACAAGATACATTATAGTAATCAAAAATATTTAACTTAAATTACTTGTCATTAAAACATAGATAAAAACTATAATTTAAAAAAAAGCTGCGTTTTCACAAATGTTTATATTTTTTTTATCTATCTGTCTGTTTGTGTAGGCTAATCTATGAAACCGATGAACCGATTTTAATGAGACTGTCATTAGGAGATAGAGAAGGTCACTGAGCAACATATAAGCTACTTTTTATCTGGGATTTATACAAAAACCACGTCTCTAAGGTAAAAATTCAAAAATCAAGTCCTACGTGAACGAAGTCGTGAGGACGGCTAGTAACAATAAAAAAAAGACATTGTGGGAAAGGCGAAACAATGAACCCGTTTCTAAGATATGGCGTTTTAACCGGTCTATCTAAAAACATATCAATAATGCCTTAAAACGGTGATTACGGTCGATGCGTTGTGTATATTTCAAAAGTTTTAATGAAAAATCAATTTATACTAGAACCAAACCAACACAATACGACTCGATTATATCTAAAATATTCGCCGTCACTAGCGCAGTATTCAACACCGTGCGGTCTATTCACCGATCATTTCCGAGTCCTTCGGGCTTCACGCTACGAAGCGATTTTAACGTCGAACGTCCGCCGCGGTAGGGAGACACATATCTATCCATTTTAAGGAAAACATCGTCAGCCTCATCCTTACGAGAGGACGTAAGTGAGTATAGAAGGGGGTGGCGTCAGTGCGCGTGGAGCGGCGCGTGGCGCAGGCGGCGCAGGCGCTCACCCGAGTCCCAGTTGGTGTCGGGCTCGGTGTCGGGCTCGCTGCAGCACGAGGAGGAGGAGGAGGCGGGCGGGGACGCGGCGCGCGCGCCCGCGCCCACGAACGTCGACGTCACCGGCATCTTCTGCACGATCAGCTCCACCTGCAACCGGCCCCGGCCTTCTTAACCCTCGACAAGTTAACACTACTAATAACCGAATCTAAAATCTTTGATCCGGGGTGTGAAAAAGCATCTCCTTAGGCCGCCATAGCGTGAGTCGCCATGTTACCCTGTCGTCGTTCGCAGTGAGTATGGCGACCGCCGCTCTTGGATTCTATTTATGCTTTCCGTCAGGCAGAATAGAGTCACTTTGGTTTGTTTAGTTTACAACCGTTTAGTTTTGGACTTAACGTTTTGAATAACGATGTTAGGAATGAAAACGGCATTATGGAAGAACTATCCTGCATCGCGCAATGAAAAATCGCATCGATCGCGAACTGGATTTAACTGTAATTACTGCATGAACTAAATAAAATAGATAATTAAGAATTATATATTTAATCCGACAGCAGTTTTTATCGTTTTACTTACTGCTTTTCAAGTTCAGCGATTCGATTGCACAGATGTACCGATTGCAACTTCTCACCGGACCGAGTGTTGTGGTTTCCATCTCCACATGGTGATTCACAGAATTGTTCTGACCCTAAGCATTCTTTGTGTCTATTTCACGTATGCTTCTAAAATCCATCATAAGAAAGGGAGTTATTTTTTTTTTGTAATATCAGGTAATGTGTGGTTGCGTGGTCTTAGAGACAGTACCTTAAAATCTGCGGCGTAGTGTTTGTGTTGCTTGTCTTTGTGAGCCTCGTCCAGTTGCCACTTGTTCAACGTTAGTTTGAACGCCTCCAGCGTCGGACCTGTCAATTTTTGTTCTTAAAGTTTGAATTACAACTTCTGAAATTATTATTAAAATTTTTTCTTTTATTATTAATGGATTTGGTGTAAGAGGTGTATAGACGTATATACGTTGATAATTTAAGTGAATTTAATAAAAATGTACTAGGTTTAGGTTTTAAAATCTATATTCTATGAACGTTAATACATACGTTACATGCGTGTATGACGGTTTTTTTTTTAAAATACATATATTTTTTTGGTAACAGCTCTTTCGAGATACAGGTTTGCGACCCTGACTCTCTTAAATTATTGTTTACTGATCATCATCATCATCGACGGCCTTTAGCAGTCCACTAATCGACCATTAAAAAAAAAATCGGTTTTTATTTTTTCATTACCTAGTCTACGGTAATTCGCTTACTCGATTAACTTAGACCAAATCATACTGGACAAAATGTGCGTGTTAGATAACAGGTAATATAGTAAGTAAGGGTGATGAGGTACTGACTGTCGTCGAGCGGCTGCAGGCGCTGGGCTCCCAGCTCGGCGGCCACGAAGAAGGTGTTGAACCAGAAGTGGAAGAGCTTCTCCTTGCGCATCTTCATCTTGTGCTTGTTGTACACGTCCACGCGCACGTCGCCCACCAGCGGCGTGCAGTGCGTCAGGCACACGCGCACGCGCCCGCGCCCGCCGCCCTCGCGCACCACCTCGTAGCCCGCGCCCGTCTGCACACACCGCTAGCGGTCAGACCGCGTACCTGCGCGGCACGCCCAGGGCGTGTCCCGGGCACACACAGAGGGCGTCCCGGGCACGTCCCGGGCACGCCCGCTCTCATATAAACCTCCTCTAAGAGTATTCACTTCGACATACAAGAACGTCCACTGTACCGTCTATCAGTATATAACATCTCTACTACTATCATTGACGCATTCTTTTTTAAAATGAAAATTGAGTAAAAGTAAGAGATCGCCATGAGAGTCTACATTATTATAACTGGTCTGTTTATTTTCTATATATACAATTTAGCTATAAAAAATCAAAAACCAGTATGATCACTAAGTACTAACTAAATAGCTACTTATACTTGTGAAGAAAAGAGAAAAAAAATAAACGTCACCATACAGTTCACCTGTTGCTAGAGGAAGACGAATATACGTCGTTAGTTGCGTTACGACTAAGTGTATAACTCACCAAACATTGGTAATTACCATCGTTTTAATTCGCCACTTCCAAGTACAAACACATCTATACGAGATATATCACTAAGTACACCTGCATGTATATCATTAATCGTACAATTATGATATTCTCTATTACCTTAAACGACGGCGCCTCCACCTGTGACACAGTGAGCTCAGGTGAGCACTGCCCGCCGTTGAACATAGGCGGCGGTGACATCACCAGTTCTCGTATGTGGATCTTCGTCTTCGTGTACTGCAGACCTGACCGCAGCAACGATGCGTAGTACTCCACATACCGACGCTGTGACGGTATCGTTACACCTGTAAGAGTGGTAAGACCTTGTTTGAGACGTTTTTCTCTCAACCTTCATCTCTACCCCTGAAGTTTGCTTCTTTTTAAAAAGACGACTTTCGTACTAGGAATATATCCCGTGTTGCGAAGAACTTTACAAGCATTTATATAACGGATAGACAGAACTCCTAGACTCCGAACAACAGTGTTGTTCCATTTAGAGATCGCTTGCAGAACGTTCAGAGCAGTAGGACGCGGCAAGGTGACCCCTGAAACAACTACAGCGTTCGTAGTCATATATTTGCAGTTTATTTTGTTGGAAAAGGACTCTTTCTCCTTTTCAAACGACGATTACGGCTGAGCCAAAAAGAAGGGTTACCTTGATAGTCTGTCTATATATGCTCCACCCTAACGCCTAAACTACCGTACCGATTCTAAGGAATGAAGTGTCTATAGGTTTTGTAATAACGGTCCGGGTGGCATATACTATATAATTTACTAGGTAGTAGAGTCACGCTGATTTCAGTACGAGCGGGCGGGCTCGACCGGGGCAGTACTACCCTTCCACAGAAAACCAACCTAAAGCGCCAGCATCCCTGTCGTCGTGTTTCGTTGGTGAGTGTAAGACCGGAGCCCCATTGATGCAGGGGTGACAGTTATCGTGGTAGCTGTGTAAGCCTTACACTGTCACGACTACTGTCATGCCTTTTACGTCCCCAAGCGGGGTATGAAAAGCATCTCATAAGGCCGCCATAGTGTGGGTCACCTCACTCCACTGTCTGCATTTTCAATGAGTATGGTGACCACAACTCTTGGATTCTATTCATGCTTTCCATCAGACAGAGTAGAGTCACTTTGGCAGGTTCTTAATATAGACAAAAAAATATATTATATTAAAATAACCTCAAACTAAATTAAACTAAGATAATCGTCACGTGTTTGGTATCAAAGGAAGGTCTTTGTTAAAATAAAAAAATGTGTCTATTAGGTATTTACTCGTTTCAAGTTAACAATAAACTCTTAGAACCCAACGATGTCGATATTGCATGGCTAATGTATATGTCCGATCGGGAAACAGCAAAGTAATAAATAAAAAAATTAAGTTTACAAAACTATAACCACGCTATGTAAAAAAGGGATCTAAAAATTAAGAAACAAGAAAATAATTCAATAAGAAATATAAAAGTGCATAAATAGAAAAAAAATGGTCAGGATAGAGCCGCGGTACCACCTCTACAATGATTATGTGAGTGACAGGCGCACCTTCATTCAACAGACATGGTAGGTGGTGTATCCAAAATTTTATTGTGGTCCCACTGTCAAAATTTCTAAAGAAATTAATTTTAATATTTACAAGTACCACATTTGGGTATCAAATCTGAATCATTGAGCGATTTAAAATTCAATTATTAGTCATTCTGGTCCATTATTGCTAATCCATTCCATCGCTAAACAGTGGGGTCATTTTAATCATTTTCAACTATTCAAGTAATTAAAATACATAAATTAGATTTCACTTTTGAAATACTGATATTTATTCCGTGTCGTAGACAGTCGTTTCTGTGTATTTTGAATGTATTTTTTTTAATTACAAAAAACAAAATGTGATGTATCTTTCAATCTTTGGTCGCACTCAAGTATAATATAATTAACTAATTACAGCAGGACCTCTTTAATTCGAACCCCTCTATAATCCGAACGGCACATACCAGCTCGCTTTTCTCGCCAGTTGCTCATTAAATACCTCACGACAACCTAAAATAAAGGATTTCTTTAAAAAAGTTTGATAAATGTTACTGTTTATGTGTTTTTCATTAAGTATGTACCATATACATATACCTATTTATAGTTCCTAACATACTATAATCCGAACGCTCCACGAATCCGAACGGAGGGTAAATTTTCGGCGTTCGGATTAAAGAGGTCCTGCTGTATTAATTTACGTGCGCTCACAAAGGTCAGGTCGCCTTCTCACGATGAAGAATTGAAAAGAATAGGCCGAGTTATATGTTTATTAAAAAAGAAACAAAAACCCTACCACGTCAAAATTTATGTTTAACATTAAGATTAAAAGAAACGAAACCTCAAATCCCAAAGATCCACCCAACTGTTTAGGCTACAGAGCGTACCAACCAACATGTGTGCAGTCCGGTAAAAAGTGTGTAGTCGGGTAAAAAGTGTGCAGTCGGGTAAAAGTGTGTAGTCGTGTAAAGTGCGCAGTCGTGTAAAGTGCGCAGTCAGGTAAAAAGTGGGCAGTCGGGTAAAAAGTGGGCAGTCGGGTAAAAAGTGCGCAGTAAGGTAAAAAGGGCTTGCCAAAGTCACCTTTAGTACTTTCTAGTAAAAAACATTGTTGTGATATTATCTATTGCGTCTTGATAGTGCAACAATGGTTCCAGTGTAAGTAAAATGCACCGGTTTTTATCGCCTATAAGTAGTAAAAGATAGTAACGGTCCAGACGGCAGACAATCGATAACAGACTAATCAGTATTTATAATAACTTTAATAGTATTATTTGTATCAAACATTCTGGTGACACATTACACGTAAAACGTATCATTATCATTATCTCAGCCAAAAGACGGCCACTGCTGACCATAGACCTCCCCTAAAGCTCTCCATAACAAACGGTCTGGTGTCCGATACGAATAATGTATGCATACACAGTAAGTACATGTGTACTATCTCGATGTACTTCGTAATACTACACAGATAAAGTTACTTGACCTGTTTAACTGACTGATTGATGAACGTAGAGCCTGAACCTGGACTATAAACTTGAAAATTTGACAGCTGGGGTCCTAGTGTGAGTTTACTCGACGGTGAGCTCGTCCGTTGCGATTGGCTCGCATTGAGATCTTCACTAATCGCATCGAGGTGTCTCAATGCGTTTACAATGGACCCCAACCATAGACTGACCTACCTAAAATTGCTTAAATTTGCAATGAGTTAACCTAATTTATTACCAATATATGGTAACAATATTTGATCGAAATAAAACTGTAATTAAATAAAGGAATAAAAAAAATGTTTACTCATCATTATCAATCATTAACAGCATTTAAGAGTCCACTGTTGGACATAGCCTTTTCCTTAGGAAGGAATTTTGGCCTACTATACACTTGGCCATACGGGTCAGTATAAGGTTAATTTAAAGTTTCGGGATCTAGATGTCGTAATAACAGCTGTTCCCGGATCCCTCCTGTGTCAGGCGCAGAGTGGCACACCGTGTGGTTTTAGTCGGTCCGATTCCGACACACCACCGCGCCGCAAAATCCGATGGGGTGACGGCCCGAGGGGGTTTCCACACGTTAAAAAAAAGGGGGTTCGAATAGTGTTTGTTTCAAATTCTTCTCTTTGCGGTGATGTTGTCCTGTGTGGTTGCTCCCTTTGTCAGCTCTTACGATACCCACGGGATGAGTAGAGACGGTTATGGTGTTAACAGTGATGAACAATATACCTTTCTCATCGTGGGTTCTCTTCGTGCCGTAGAACTTGAGCGCTTCGTCTGCCGTCGCTTTCTGCCCGCTGTACAGTAAGTAACAACACACCATCGTGCCTGCAAACAACCAATATAGACATACTTTATATTTTTTTAATATTTATTATTCTTTGTATTTAAGCATCTCATTGTCCCGCCAGAATTTCTAGCATTCATATAATATTTAAAATCTATTATGTGACGTTAATAAATGTTTGATTGTGATTATTTTAAATTTCAGCTGGTATATTTTTATTACAATTTTTTTATTTTATTTTTAACGTTGGTTGGGTTAAAAAAAAAGGAAAGCTAACGAATCATCGTTTCTCAGCGAGTGGTCTTACGCCAATCATTTTCGCCTCATAAATTTAATGGGAGAGTTTGACAATACTTTGAAACATTTGACTAGACAACCTTTTCTATTACTTAAACTTACACAGTAATCTCAAAAACAGGTAGGTACTATTGTAGCAATCACATTTTCTTGTGTACACGCACTAGCCTCAGTCTTTAAAGGTATCAGAGAGGTAAATAAAAAATAAAATAAAAAATAATTGGTCCATTGATGCAGGGGTGACAGTTATCGTGGTAACTGTGTAAGCCTTACACTGTCACAATGACTGTCATGTCTTTTACGTCCCCAAGCGGGGTGTGAAAAAGCATCTCACAAGGCCGCCATAGTGTGGGTCACCATACTGCATTATCTGCATTTGCAACGAGTATGGTGACGACAACTCTTGGATTCTATTCATGCTTTCTATCAGGCAGAGTAGAGTCACTTTGGCAGGCTCTTAATATAAAGAAATAAAAATTCCTCTAGGCACGTTAGTACTTTGCCTTGGGTTTAATCTAGAACTGTATATAGCTCCTATGTCAGGCGCAGTGGCACACCGTGTGGTTTTAGTCGGTCCGATTCCGACACACCACCCCGCCGTAAACCCTGGTGAGGTGACGGCTCGAGGGGGTTTCCACACGTTAAAAAAAAAAAAGAACTGTATATAGCTAAATATACTAAGTAATTTAAAGATACTATTTGTTTTTTAATCGATTTCTAAAACGGAGAAGGTTCTCTATTCGCTTTTATTTTATTTGAGAAGGTATACTTCCTGTTTGGTCTCGTCACAATTAGAAAAAAAGAAACTTTAGAGGTAATATGATAGGATCGTTTAAGAGCCACAGAAAAGTACAACCTTATGACAAAGAGTCGGAGGAAGTCCAGCACATGGGCGCCGGTGCAAAGTAAATACATAGAAAAAATGCCTATTTTTTTTTTCTTGACTACACCAGTAGGTACGTAATGTTACCCGAGTTGCAGAACAAAATGTCTTTAATGTGTTTGCTGCCTCTCGTCCTGCTGATTTCATAGAGAAGTGTATCAATAAACTGCTACTAGCTACGGCTGTTCTACTACTTAAAAGAATTTAAAAAAAAAAAGAAAAAAAACTTATTTCATAAAAACGTCAATTTCATAGTTAAACTATAATTCAATATTTTATAATTTTTTATATTATGAAAAGTTCTGAAAAAAATTCTGGCCTCACCCATGGTTCAGCATAAGCCGTATAATGTTAATTGTATATTGTACCCTTTGTATTTCAACAATTTCCTAACTGGGAAAACGTTAACAAAATGATTAGGTTAACATATTAAGTTTATCGAAAGTGTTACCCATTTTAACAAATACCCATCAATATAGCAACACTGATATTGAAGAAAAAACAAAATTTTTATACAGAATCAAAGTTTATTAAATCTCTACAAGAATTAACAGTCACAGGCCAGTAGCGGACGATAGTCCATCTAATCTAAGACATACTGTATGACAGTTCTGACAGATGACAAAATAGGGAGGGTGTCAAAGAAATCGATCACTACAATATCCGATTCTCTATATCATTTCCTTAAATCAATTTTACAGATTTATGTGCTACGTATTGTTAAATTAAACAAAGCGAATTCCCTCTCAATAAAAACCTCTATGGTTAGTAAAAGGAAAATCTTTATTCTCATTATGCGTTTTCATTGACAGTTGGATGTCAGTTGAAAGTTATGTATTCTGAAAAACTAGAAAAACGTTAGGTTAGTTAAATAAGTGCGATTATTCCTTCCCCTTAGTCGAATCATTTTATATACTATATTTTGTACTATATTCGTATGTTTATTGTTTAAATATTTAGTTATGTTTTCATCTATGTATACATCTTTTTCTTTTTTAGATCATCATCATCATCAGCCGGAAGACGTCCACTGCTGAACCTAGGCCTCCCCCCTAGAACGCCACGCCGTACGACTGGACGCCCACTGCATCCATCGGCTCCCTGCGACTCGGACTATGTCGTCGGTCCATCTAGTGGGGGGCCTACCTACGCTTCGTCTTCCGGTACGTGGTCGCCGTCTTTTTTAGATATTCATTTTAAATTATTACTTCCAACTACCAATTCACTGCTTCTCTTAAGGACACGCGTGCACCTGCCATGTCAGTTGCCATGCCAGTGTAGAGAATGCCATATGACATTAAGTCCGCCTCATGCAAATGTAATGCAGGAAGTGTTTAAAAAAAAGTAAATAAGCAAATTCATTCGCTTTAACAATTATTGATACAAAAGTGAATAGAAAAGTAACAACGCTATGCTTAAAGACCTACCTACATAACTTTACTACGCAGTTCACTTTAAAATGAAATCAGAAGGAAAACATCTATTGTGTATTATTTATATTTCTTTTTGCTTTCTTTTAAATATTTAAATTTGGTTATAAAGAGTTTCATCTTCACAATTGCCTGGTTTTACGGTAAGGTTGTTGAAATTGTGCGACTTGTGCCTATACAAAGTTGTTTAATTTTGAAAAAAAAAATGACCCTCCCTATTTTGTCATCTGTCAGAACTGTCAAAGTCAAAGTCAAAGTCTAATTCGTTTATTAATTTAGGTCACGAAAAGACACTTATGAACGTCATAAAAAAAACAATAAAAGATGAACAATCTGTCGATTTAAATTACAGCTAGCTGGGTTCGCAGATTGTTCATGGCAGAGTGGTGAGAAAAGAACCCAGGAAAGAAACTTACCACCACTCTTTTAACTCAAAAAACTGTAATACGGTACCTCTTAGATTAGATAGACTATACTATGTGACTAACCAAATCCGATTTAAAATACAGTAGTCGTAATATACAACAGCTATTGCCATCTCCATATGCAAATGATATTCATCGTCTGAGTTGAATTAGATAAGATCAGATACGTACTCCAAATACATATTTAAAATACTACCATATTTATATTTTTGTGTTTCTCTTTGTAATGAGTTTTTTATATAGTAATTAGACGTGCGTTTGTATTCCAACTCGACATCAGGTGATGGAAAGCGGTGACGAAGGTAGTACTGTGCAAGAAACTGAAAATTATTGCCTGCATTTTTAAACCATTTAACATTTTATAATTCTTTGGAAATATAAACGCAAACTGCCAGTTCATTCTAGATTTTAGATTGTGGATTACATAACAACGGAGCATATCATTTCATGCGTGTTTCGGTAGTGACACAGTGGAAATATCTGGTTTTTTTTCCATATTAATAGCCTGCCAAAGTGACTCTACTCTGCCTGATGGAAAGCATAAATAGAATCCAAGAGTTGTGGTCACCATACTCATTGAAAATGCAGACAATGCAGTATGGTGACCCACACTATGGCGGCCTTGTGAGATGCTTTTTCACACCCCGCTTGGGGACGTAAAAGGCATGACAGTGTAAGGTTTACATAGTTACCACAATAACTGTCACCTTTGCATCAATGGGCCTCCGGTCTCACACTCACCAACGAAACACGACAACACGAATGCTAGCGCTTTAGGTTGGTTTTCTGTGGGAGGGTAGTACTGCCCCGGTCGAGCCGGCAAGCGCGTGCTGAAATCAGCGTGGCTCTACTACTCATATGTATTAATGAAATGGCAAAAATGAGCACTTTGGCGTTTTCCCTAAAGTGAATCCTAGGCAAAACTTAAACGATACTAAATTTTAGCACTGTTTATAAGCTTATAGAAGCCCCTTAAAACAAAAGTTTTATTCAGGGACAGTGGTTTATCTACGTGTATTCATCCCATCTAATCCAATCACTTACTTTCAGGGATGTGTATGTTGTTTCTTAACTTACATCTTCGTCCAGTCCATAGTGCCTATAAAGCTCAAATAACAAATTAGAGAAACCCTTCCGAGTTCAAATCCCTGCTAGGTAATAATAGACTGCCTTAAAAAATCATCGATGAAAAATCAAATCGGTCCAGTTAGTGGAATTTGTGGTACAAACATAGCTCGTTTCACGTCCACGCAGCAATTCCACACTTTTTATGTACCTTCGGGGCAACCCACAAAAAAGGAGGCGGTTTGAAAGGACCTTTTTTTTAATTTACGACTTCGGCGTGAAAGCCGGTACGGTGGTAATACGACCAATTATGGCGTGTAAAGAAATTTCGCAATTACGCCTTTAAGGTTTCGTCTCATTTTTGTTTGTACCACAATAGGCGTCCATCCGTTTCTATAGGCAATAAGTTGGCACGTGTAATTTGTTGCTGTAACCTTTGTTACTGAAAACGTTCTGGAACTTATTATGCTAACTTTTATCTGTCTGGAATTATATTAGTACGTAATAATTTATTCTTTTGATATTGTAATGCGTGATGTAGCGATACACACGTACAAATGGGTCATGTATTCTGTGAGTATTCAATGTAGTCGTTGTCATGCTAAACTCTAAGTATCCTTCTATGCGTTTATGTTACAATGTTTATGAGCAATTTCAGTGAAAGTGTCATGGCTCAACTAACAGAAAGCAGCCTTCGTTGTCGATATTAATAGCGGATGTCATTAAAGACTGTACAAAAGAGGAATATAACGCTGTCAGTTTTACCTTTCATCTGGCCGGTTTTATAAAGGTTTTCCTACGAATCGTAAGTTTTTAACCTTGTCCATGTGTGTATCGCATCTTAGAGGGGGTCGTGTACTACCATATTCTTATTTCCCAAATTGATAATATACTTAACTTTTTACCTGACTGTTTTAGAATGAGATTTTTTTGAGAGTATGTATATTTTTTAGACTCGCCTCTATTGCTAGATGGATTGTGGTGTATATTTTTTATCTATAGGTTTGGCTTTAGGCAAGTGATAATCAAAAGCTGATCCAAAAAAGGAAAATGATAGTGATGATATTAGACGTGATATAATTGTATAAAATATTTATTTACAACCGTGAATTAAGAAACCGTTTAAGAAATTTATTAAACTGAGGTTGTCCAAAAAGGTTTATTACTCAGTTTCAGACTATGTCACAGATTTAGATATTTGGAAATGAATTGCTCTTTTTTTAAGACCTATGATTGTTAATATAACTGCTGTTTTAATATTTAAAAGATTTTGAGTTAAAAGAGTGGTGGTGAGTTTCTTGCCTGGGTTCTTTTCGCACCACTCTACCATGAACAATCTGCGAACCCAGCTAGCTGTAATTTTAATCGACAGATTGTTCATCTTTTGTTTTTTTTTATGACGTTCATAAGTGTCTTTTTGTGACCTAAATGAATAAACGAATTTGACTTTAACTTTGAATAAATATAACACGCGTTCAATACCTTTTCGTATCGTATATGCATAGTAATAATGTCGTAGCTCTTTCTAAATAAACTAAAAAAATTGTAGTTTGTGTTGATTTGTGTTAAACAATTTGTTAATTAACTTAAGGTTTGATGGGGTCAAAATATTTTCATCCATGTTCAAAGGTAGGTTACCAAATTTATTCTCGGATGGTACGAAGTATGATAAAGCATATATTGGAGGCGTTACGCATGACAACTTCTTGTCCAAAAGGACAGAAGGAGACAGAAATACAAGGACAGAGTATTACTTAACTCTGTCCTTGTATCCAATAGCATCTTACAGCTGACAATATAACCCAGCTTCAATTTCATTGAAGTCACCACCGTTGCCAATGCACACCAGCTTCTCAAAAGACACACTAAAGCATGGGTAGGTTCCCGGTAACCTTACTCAGTCGACGACAAGTATCGAACGCAGACTTAACACCAACCTTCGGGGGGAGTATACTGTTGAGTAGAATAAGATACTAACCTGTTCGCCCCTTCCCCGCTTTACAGTGTACCGCTGCGACGTTCCTGGTATCTTCCGACAGCCACTTGTGCACGTCTTCGCAGAACGGTTGGATTAGTTCCATGTTTGGTGGCGTGTGGTCTTCTAACGCGTACTTCGCCACCTGTAAACCATTGGATTTAAATCATTTCTATTGTGCTAACACTGTATATGATGATGAAAAATAATTTTCTTTATAGGAGACGAGACTCTCGGTGGAAAGTGACAACCAATGAACACCTGCAATTCAGGAGTCGCAAGCGCGTTGTCAATTTTATATAGCTAAGTCTTCTAATCATCATCATCTCACTCAAAAGACGTCTACTGCTGCACATAGGCCTGCCCCAAGGTAATCCACAACAGCTGGTCCCGTGCCGTCCGCATCCAGCGGCTTTTCACGACCTTCACCAGGTCGTCAGACCACCTACCAACGCTGCGTTTACCAGTACGCAGTCGTCACTCCAGAACTTTATGGCCACATTGGCCATCGTTTCTGCATGTAATGTGCCACTGCCACTAATATCAAGACTTATTTGTTTTCTAGAAAGTTCTAATTAGTGCTACGACTAGCTTTGAAATTGAAGCTAAGACTCAGTTGCAGCATGTTATTAGCTGTAATAATTTATTATTTATCGGTATTTACTTAGCACGCTCATTGCATTAAAGCGGTTTTTTAAACTTTATCGTTAAACCGGTCAAGAGATGTGTATGTGATACTTTTGGATTAATAAAAATAAGTAATTAATTATACAAAAGTTTTATCTTTAGGTCTGTTTCAGGGGCTCATGAGCAGGTGGGTCTTCTATCTTTTCGGGAGCCCTTGAAAGGTGGGTCAGGTGTGGTGATTACCATCGTCCGTGGATCCTTGCAACTTAAAGACTCAGATTGTGATGATGATTACTCATTTTAATACAAGGCTATTGTTGTTAATTTCCTGACATTTCTTAAATGTCTCTCTACCATTTTTAATAGTCTAACAAGCACAATAAATAGAATGGATTTCATGTAATAATTCGAGTACTTTGTTATTATATAGGTAAAGCATATATACGAAGTTTACAGGCAGCTGGATAACGCTACGGGATTTTGATAAAGTGGTTGTGCTGTCATGAAAATATGCTTGGAACAGCTCCAAACCTTGAAATAATACGTATACAATAAACGTGGATATCTCTGTAATATGTAGGTATAAACATTATCCTAAGAAGTACAAAAGTGACAGCGCACAATGTTTCGTTACATAGCAAGTGACGTCACAAGTAATGTTCTTTTTTTAAATACAATTGAGTTATTAACCTTTTCTTTAGTTATTTTCTAAATTTTTATTTTATTTTTATAAAAGTTTTAATTGGGCAATAACGTTCCTAAAATAGATACATTTCATCCCAAACCTATGGATGAAAAAAGTAAATGGAAACACAAATCATATTTACAACCATTTTTTGTTGTTTTTCTTAAAAAAGATACTCAATTATATTCTCTGCCTTGAGTTACTTTACAAACATAAATGAAACGCACACAAAGAACACACACAGAATAAAAATTTTTGGATAACACAAACTGTTATCTCATATAGAAATATAGCACTCAGTGCAGTAGGAACCGACGTGGCAACTGTTTCAACTTGAAATATCACCTTCAATGTCTTACCCAGTTGGAGTTACCTTAAGAAGTACAATAAGTTCAAAGCCTATAGCTCAATATCTTCATGTGGTCACAGATTAAGATTACGAAGTACCACTGCAAGTGTTCATTCTTTGGGTGTCGTAAGAGTCGACTAAGGGAGCTAATTGTGCAGAGCAACAACTCTTCAAAGAGAAGGTAAACTTGACACAAATCCTATATTAATCCATCTGGCTAGCGTGCTGTCAAATCATATCAATAACCTTTAACAGATCAGCCATAAGCCATTGTTTAGAAAAAAAATGACTTCTTATACCACGCTAGCCAGACAGGTGGGTCTATACCCACCCATCTGACCAGAAACAAGCCCTATGGTTTGTTTCCAGTTTCTCTTTGCAGTGATATTGCGCTACGTAGCTTGCTTCTGTAGTAGCCTTTGACGACACCCATGGTTTGAATAGGAGGAAGTACACTCCGTACACAGCGTGATATTGTAGGTCAAAACGCCATTACTAAAAAGAGGCCCATATTCAACAGTGAACTATCAAAGGCTATTGATGGTGATGATTACAAATCCAAATGAAAATAAAAAAGTTATATACAGCCAAATACGTTACCAAGTGATTACGGCGTCCCATTACTAATAATGTGAATATCAATTATTCCAATTGAATATGGCTTCCCTGACGTATGTTCGAGCGTTTCTATGGGGATGTTCGACGCGCAGCCTTGGTAACCAACAGTATATATAATCGTTTTTAATATAATTAATCATAATGTTGTTGACTGTGCAAAGTAAATCAGTTTGATTTTCAAGTTAATTGCTTTGAGATTGAGTGTAAGGGTTGGTTAGAAGTGGTTTCGATTATCTTGATCGAGTTTGTGTGTTTCGACAATTCATATATCATTTGGATGGAATTATAAGCATAATGAGAATTGCTACCTCCTGGACTGTGATAAAGCATGTTCATGATGGTATAACATGTACATATGTATGATCAAATCAACAGTTTAAAACTTGGTTGTGAGAAACCATCTCACTAGGCCGCCATAGTGTGGGTCATTATATGCATGTCTGCACTGCATTCGCAATGAATGTGGTGACCACAACTCTTGGCTTCTATTTATACTTTCTATCAGGCAGAGTAGTCACTTTGACAAGTTCTTAATTAAAAAAAAACTAACTCGTAATGTTACATTTTATTATTAATCCCTCATTGGTAGCCTTTTTTTATCTTTTATTTTTCCTTAACGATATGTGTTCAACAATATCCCATTAACGCAAAGAACCTTATTAACAAAACCCTCTTCAAAGCTTACAATTTTCTGCCATCCAGCATGATGGACTAGTAGAGTATCACAGCAGTGCTGCTGTGTCAGTTTGACCAGGTCAACTCAACACAAGTCAACAATAATTTTAAAAATCAACTTAAAAAAAGAAATTCTCAATTCGACCACGGTTTTTCATATCGATTGTGGACTTAACCCTTTATTTATTTAATGTCACTTCTTCTATTTGGAGTCTAATCCAACAGTGGATCATTAAAGGTTGTTGATGTTGTGGCGACTTCCACATTATAGCACAAACAAAAATATACAACAGTGCCATCTAGCGAAGATACATCGAACTACGAAGCATGACCGAAATGTATGAATGTAATGAACTACGCAGCAACTACTGTATCGCGAAATAGAGATTCGCGTGGCAATTAGCATATATACAACAACTGAACATCACTACCCTACAATGTGATGATGTGAAAGTCACTTTGTGTAGAAGTAAGGTGAACCGTAGGTTCAGTTTGGCTGAGATGAACACCAGTCCACGAAGGGTCATCATCAGCCTCTAACAGTCCACTGCTAGACATAGGCCTCTCCTCTCCAAGGAAGTTTTGGCCTACTATATCACGCTGGCCAGGCGAGTTGGTATAGGGTTTGTGTCAAGTTTTCCTTCTCTTTGCAATGATGTTGTCCTGCCTAATTGGCTGCCCTAGTCGCCTCTGACGAATCTCAGGGGAAGAATCAGGGTGGTGACACTATGTGTTCTTAATCCGTCACCACACGGAAAGGATAGGACACACAGAATTCATAGGATCAGACAAACGTAAAAGGATAAAATGAGATATTGAAAATATATCGTATTGCGCATTTGCGAGGACGTAGGAACATTCGCGTGACGCTACACACGGTGACCCCATTTTCCTCATAACATTTATCAATTGTCAGTATTTAAATAACAGGTTAGGTGTGGAAGGAAAATGTATTACAGGCGCAATCATGGTATATGTAAGTAAATTTATGTTATTTTGATTTGAAAGAACACACTGAGATTTCATTTCTGTGGAGCAATTACTTGCTAAGTTCTAGGTAGCAGACAGTCCAAAGCACGGATTTAATGAGTTGAGATTGAGAGGAAATCATCTACTATGGTATACATTTCCATTGTTTGCAATCCCAATGGGTCATGTAATCACCAGAGCTCGTTACAAACTAGCTACCTGCCGAACGCTCGCGGTCTAGCGAAGGCTTTGTGTCTTTCAAAAACACTGCTATTCTTTACAACTTTTTACTTTCAAAGTATCCACCCATATTTTTCTTTGAGACAGTTCTAGATCCGATCCCCACCCAGGAAAAATAATTTTATGTTGAGCAAAATCATTTGCTTTGTATCTGGCTGTTATTCACTTACAATGTAATTGTATTTAAAAAAATATAAGTGCGTTTATTAGCTCTGGTTATCACAGTACAGGCCTACGATGCAAGTGTGTGAGCCTGACACTACCACGATGACTGTCATGTCTTTTGCGTCCTCTAAGCCGAAACGTCGCGGTCGCTTTACTGTATCGTCTGTATTTACAATGAGTATAGCGATCACCACTCTTAAATTCTATTCCTGCTTTCAACCAGACAGAATAGAGTCACTTTAGTAGGAACAGAATAAAAAAAAACTACTTGGGTTGGGATCAAACGGCTATGCGTAAGATATGTCAAGATATTATTAGTAAAGTTGGGAAAAGCAGCCAGAACGACACTAGGTTTTAAGTCCATAAAATTAAATCGGCTATCCAGCATCACCATCATTTGCGACAGAAAACGTACTTTCTTCTAAAAAATACTGCTTACATAAATTAAAACTCAATTATCGTATATCTATCAATAATTACTACTATTAAAGTGCCTGACAGTTTTCTCTTTTAATTATTACCTACTTATATTTGCTCTAAAACTACTTTATAACTCGTTTTATTTTATGCGCGTAGTTACACCTATGACAGTAACTATTGCAATTTGGTGAAAACGGCCTAGTCGAACATACATCTTGACCAATTGATGACTTACCATCACCTACCCTATTTAAAAATATATCTTATAAGGTGATCCTACCTCTGGAGGCATGGAAAGCAAAAATTAGCAATACCAATGTTAGCTGACTTGGTGGTTGTCAAATCATATCAATAGAAGAATAATAATAAAATCAAAAGTACAGGAAATTGCACATCTCCCGTGACTGGACAGTGCGAAACGATTATTGCACTCTCATAATGGATGGATGGGTTCCCACAAGTTCTAGTCATAAACCACAGCGCCGTCACAGTCGTCACTTTTATGATTCATTTTGTGACACATAACAAAAGGTTAAGTAATAATTCATTATAACAACAAGAGTGTAATAGATTAACCCGATTTCTGGTTTTGTCAGGCCGCAAAAGTTTGACCCTTGTTAACAGAACAAGTAACTATTAAGTCTCAGTAATGTATCCCTAAGGTACTTTCTTCTCGTGTGGAAACCCCCAGGAGTCGTCACCTCACCGGAGATAAACGGTAAAGTGGAATACCGGACTAAAATTACAGAGAGTTCTGTCATCAGGTCTTAGGCTTGAGCTCCTTGTAGACTTAAAAGAAGATCCTCTTTCCTCGAGTCATTCCGCTAGGCAACTGATAGTTTTGACTTACGCTCTTATACAAGTGCTCACTCCGGCTACGGGTAACTCTTAGGCTCTCAGTAAACGGTTAGGGAAGACACAGTTATGTGTTCATGTTCTCTGAAAAATTATTTAATTGAAATTATTAACACCGACCAAAATTAAAGACCAAAGTGTCTGACCAGTGCGTTCTACCTGTAATGACATACGGAGCCGAGACGTAGACACTCACCATTGGACTGGTCCATAAGTTTAAAGTAGCAAAACGTGCGATAAAATTCGTAACGAGGTTATTCGACAGAGAACTAGAGTAACTGACATCGCACGGAGAATCAGTATGCTGAAGTGGAAGTGGACCAGACATGTCTCTAGTCGAACCGATGGTCGCTGGAGCCGAAGTGTACTAGAGTGGATACCACGATTGGGCAAACGTAGTGTAAGGCGCCCTGCGGCGCGATGGACTGACGACTTGAAGAAGGTGGCTAGCAGCGGATGGATGCGAATTGCCCAAGACGGTTGCGGTTGGTTGGCGTTCCTTGGGGGAGACCTTCGTTCAGCAGTGGACGGCGATAGGTTAATTGATTAACACCGACGCTATAGAACCAACCAGTGTTAGAAGAGTGGGTTTTTTTTACCACTTTCTGACAAGTTATTCAGAGATCGTCGTCAAACAAACACATGCTATTGCATAATTAGTTATACCGTTATCAAACAAGTTTCTTTTACGTTAAAATAAATTGTTAATTATAATAGTATTCTATAACGATAAATATACCAATTTATTCTTACCATATAGGCATTTCAGTTCAAATCATAACAAAAATACAAAGTTTATTTCAATGATAAGTGTATGTTTTGTAGAGATAGGTATAACGACCGAATTTTACAGACATTTTCATTAATTAATCCAAATCATTATTTTCGAAGCAAATATTATTCCATTAAATCTACACTAACATTATAGAGTTGAAGAGTTTGTTTGGCTGAACGCGCTGATCTCAGTAACTGCTCGAGTGATATGAATACTTTTTCCGTGTTAAATAGCCCAGTAAATGAGAAAGGTTGTAAATCATCACGCTATGACCAAAAGAAGGTGAGAATTATTCCTTTCGTGAGTTTTCATTGCGTGCGCTATGTAAACGGTTAGTTTCGCATAATAACATATAAAAAAAATGTTCCTCATTACAAGTTCTAGAAAAACAGCATATGTGTTTAAAAGTTAGCTCCCTATAGCCCATGGTATACAAATTTGTTCACGCCGTATAACAAACATGTATACGGGCAATAGGAGACGCAGACGAGGTTGTGCGGGTCAACTAGTCCACGTACAAAATACTTGAAACGTTAAAACAATCATACGATACCACACTATACCTACTTTTGGTGTGTAAAGATTATAAAAAAAGTCGTCAATGTCTTTATCTCGGAAGAAAGTTCAGCAAAATTTTGTAGATAACTTCAAAACGATTGTATAAATTATAATCACCACAGATAAGAATTAGAATGGTGACACTGTGGGTTACAACTTTTTTCTTCAAAATAAAATCAACTGGCAAGGAGTTGAGCGCTCGTTTACAAATACATCAACTTTCCGCCGACCACTGCTGAACGAATGTCTCCTCCAAGGAGTGCCAATCATCCCGGTCTTGAACAATCCGCATCCAACCGCTGCCAGCTGCCATCTTAAAGTCGTCGTCGTCTATTGTGCCGCATCGCGCCCCACACTATGTTTGTCCAATCGTGGTATCTAGCACACTTCGGCTCCAGCGACCGGTTGATCTGGTGACATGACCTGGCCACTTCCACTTCAGCGTACTGATTCTGCGTGCGATTTCAGTTACTCCAGTTCTCTGTCAAAACATCTCGGTACGAATTTTATTAGTCAGAGAAACACCCAGCATCGCACGCTGAGATATATACCTATATATTCTTAAATTCTGCACATTTTAAGATCCAGTTTTCCAGTTTATAATTATAAACGGACAGAGACGCTGAGCTTATATACTAAAGGTACTTTTTTTTCTACATATCCCCTCGAAATCTTTACACTACCTTACATATCCACCATTTTATCATACTTCTTCAGTAGAGACCACGCCAAATTCGAACAGGAAATATTTACAACTATTAAATCAACTTTAAAAAAAAGGTCAATAGTGCCGCGATATGTAGTCGTAGGAAATATACTCCAAAATAAGTTTCATTATACAAATTGCGTCTATCTAGTCCAGACATCGGCCATTTAGTTGTAAAAGTGAATTATCGCATCCTGCAATAAAAACGTCAATTGCAATTGAGACTCAAACTGTAACCAGTATAAATTTATGGATCAACAAAAAATTATATATATTTTTTAAATCAGTATGGGAAAGGCCAAGACTGTTCACTTGTAATACTCATCAAAACGGGCAATGCCTTAGATGAGTGGAAGTCAAATCAACATTATTTTGGCAAAGCGTGATGAAAAGTTACAGTAATAATTAACAGTGACCGATAAACACTCCTTCTGAATGCTGTGCACTACATTTGATTAAATAAAATCCACCGGGGCTCTTACATCTTGACAGTGAAAGGAAAAGTGCCTTTGTACTTATAACCGTTTCAAATATAATAAAGTCGATTCATCTTTTAGCTAATAACCAAAAAAATCGCACTCGTACTGATAAGAAACAGTCTATAAAAAGACAAGAGCGCGCCGCTGGACTCCAATACCACTAGTATGTATAGTAAAAACATCCAGTAGAACCATGTGCATGTTTCCACCATCATAAATTAATGGGTAAATGCCAGTCTTAAGTGGAAGCATCCACGTGAGACGCCAACGAATCAACCGCTCAGCCTTTTCAGGCTTCATTAATTATTTAAACACCGACTGAATTTTTCTTCGATTCTATAAACGCAGCATTAATAACGATAACGAGAAATATAATGTCTATCAGCTGTCAATTTCTTGTATTCTTCGACAGACAGTCGAACCGCTCCGACACAAAAACATGGCGCTCGTATTATTTAGATCTCATTAAAGAATTGTATTACTGACAAAATGAAACGTTAGAAAATAATTTGGGATAAGGTTTCATTTTAATAAAATTGCCCTTTCACATCGTGTTTCATTTGTTTTGAAGTACCTTTTCCTTATTTTCGGTCCATAACTTACAGACAGTTAAAGGTAAAAATCAGAGCAAGGTAAATGAATGCCAATTGCTTAAGGAAGTACTCGTATGTCAATAGGAAATTTAATAAATGAACTTTTCAAGAAACAAAATTAATTACACCAAAAACCAATGAGAGACACAATTCAAGAATGGACGAGGACCTTGGATACGAACCAAAGGCTGATAGAAACCGATAGACGTTTTCTTCGGGTTTAAAAAATGTCTTTAGAGGGAACCAGTGTCATGTCCCTCCGACACAAACGGAGGATCCTCCGACTAGGCGAGGTGATCATGCCTGGTGGGCCACGGCCCAACAGTTGATGTTGGGATGATGTATACATACTAATCGTATCGAGAATCTCTATTTCGCGATATAGGATTAATAGTTGATTTGTAGTTCATTATACTCCATAGTTCGATGTATCTTCGCTAGATGACGCTGTTGTATATTTTTGTTTGTGCTGAATGTGGCAGTCGCCACACGTCCAAGTACATTAATATAAACAGAAGAAACATAATATGGCTGAAATGTACCAGAGGGGGGTTAAGTATTGCTTACTAATACTTTATTCAATAAAACTCATGTCAAATCACAGTCGTCCGTCATTGTTCAATGGGTTATAAATGACGTATAACCGTTCCGACTTACACGTGTTAAGGTAATACGAACGCGCATTGTTAGGTGTCAATAGTGAACAAGTACACTTAGACAGGCTCAAGTGCTTACGCTCTCAGAAGTACGATTTCCTCTAACTCCTCCATATGTGTTCCTACCTTTTTAGCAAACTAACGATGCAAAATATCAATCGATACCAGTTAATCCTATTCTATATATTTTTATCAAAGTATTGAACAGTGTCAATGCTCTTATGCGATGCGTTATCAGAGTTAAGATTACATATTAGGTACTTGGAAAGTCTTTGTGAGTGTTGAAATACGTCTCATACTGCTATGTTTCCTAAGTGCATTGACATTTCTGACTTCTACTTTAAATAAAAAAAAGATTTTTACAAAAAAAAAACTGTAAGCTATTCAAATGTTAACGTATTTATCGAAGTGTATTTAGATGTGTAGTACCTCGATACTGCCCAAAAACAATCGACCTAGGACCTGAGAATATCCTACTTACAACTCAAAACAGAAACCTTCAAACAAAAGTAAATCATTGATGCAGGGGTGACAGTTATCGTGGTAACTGTGCGAGCCTTACACTGCCACGATGACTGTCATGGCTTTTACGTCCCCAAGCGGGGTGTGAAAAAGCATCTCACAAGGCCGCTATAGTGTGGGTTACCATACTGCTTTGTCTGCATTTACAATGAGTATAGTGACCACTACTCTTGGATTCTATTCATGCTTTCCATTAGGCAGAGTAGAGTCACTTTGGCAGGCTCTTAATATAGAAAAAAAAAATTATTGTCTTCGAAACACGCTGCATACAATGACAATACACTGATCGTCACTATCCGATCACAAAGGTACTCTATTCCATACGCTTTGTCCTATACACGCGTTTATTTAAACCGGATTTTTATAATGCATAAGTGATAATAAAGACAAGATCGTGTAGAATACCGAAACATCAGTAATACATTGACACAGCACGTGTATTGAATTAATTAGGTACACCTTAACAGGTAACAAATGTTAGTACATATTCAACTATGTCAGCGCTGCGTTGTAGAAAACTGAGAGCTGTATGTTCAAAAACCTAGAAAAAGAAGTTTTTATAGATTCGATTATTTTTATGGATTTTTTCTCAACATCACATCAACAGTCTTTAACAGTTCATTGCTGGACATAGACCTCTCCTTTGAAACGAGGTTTTGACCTGACCACGCTGGCTAGACGGGTTGGTAATGGGTTTGTTCTTAGCATTCATTTTCTTTGCAGTGTGTTGTCCTGTGAATGTCACAATATTTTTTTTTTGCATCTAATTTGCTCCATGGACAGGAGAAAGACCAAGAGACACAAGTGAAACTCTTTATTCCCATTAAGACAAGACGAAAAAGTGCTGGAGTGGAGACCACATTCTGGAAGACGGAGCGTGGATGGGTTTTACTACCAGGTGGTCCGACAACCTGGTGCGAAACCGTGGGATGCCGCTAGCTCAAGACCGGTTGTTGTGGAAAGCCTTAAAGGAGGCCTATGTCCAACAGGGAGAGGCCTATGATTGACTACATGAGAACAATTTGAGCCTCCGATAATCTCACTAAATCGGCAAAAAGTAAAGCATTAAAAGGATCGTTTCCATGAAGCCGAAACAAGGCTCTATTCTCCACAATATATGACAGATACCGTATAGCAACAACGAAAAATCATAATCAAGAAAATTAAACAACACAATCTGATAATAACTAGAATAGATTTATGAAACGATAAATAAACATTACATTTCCTTGAAAACCAAACAATTTTAGTGGAAACTACTCGATCCATTGTGATACGAATTATCAGTGAATATGATAGTGTGTGTAGGGAGGGCGTCGGTGGCGACATCTAGTCTAGTACATCGACACACACGGCGCGCTCACAAAGACCAAGACGCAGACGGTGAACGTATGCTACCTACACTTTTATCTACACTGATTGACACAATCATAACTTGTCCGATAGTGACAGTATTACCAAATATAGAAAGCAATGTACTAATAGAACGTTCCATTTAAAGTGATAGATGTTTATTTGGGTATTTATATGATACCTAGTGATAATTCGCCACAGTACGTGTCTTGTTCTAAAGTGTCAACGATGAATAATCAATGTAAATATAGCTCCGTGTATGGAATTTTTCAGTTAGCGATCAAACCCTAAATGATTACTCACGTTCTTAATGATCTCCAAGTAGACTTTTGAGGTATTTGACATTGCGTATGTATAAGTTATATAATTATTGGCGTGTATTTAAAATTACGATACGGATTTCGTAAATCAGACAGCACGTCGTCGATATATAATATAAACACATCTAGTAACTGAATTATGTATAATTAATCAATATTTTACACTTGATTTCCCTGATGGTGTAAGCAGTCGGCCATCCAACTGAACTAAGTTTGAAGAAAACAGATTAATGTGCGTGAAAACAAAAAAGTTAAAGCCAAGCCAAGCCAAGCCAACGTGTTTCACTGATATCAGTGAAACACGTTGGCTTGGTGGTGGTGGCTAATGGTGTTATAGTAATATATTGCTGTTTGCTTCTGGACATCAATCCGAAATTTAAACACATTCAAGCGAAGCAGCAACTTACTCCGTAAGAAGCAATGGACTTCTTCTGTTGTCCAAAAGATATCATTATATTATATCAAAGGTAGGCTGGACGTAGGCCTCTCTTTAGTCTACAAAATGTATGCACTAATTAAATAAGTCTCTTTTTATTTTCTGTGGTTATCTTATACCATAAGATCCGTGAATAAGGTTGTAATTGTATTTTTTTTATTTTTTATAACGTCTTTGAATATACTATAAATTGAATTGAATGAGACTTAAAGTTTCTATAGAGATTCAGTTTAAATTTGCTTATAATTTAGTTTACATTGGATTCCGGGATAAACTATACTAATCCACAATTTTTCCCTTACTGATGTAAATCCCAAACGACAGTCAAAACCTACGAGAATAGTTATTAACATCTATTTTACCTTAAGCTGGAATTTGTTTAACACAATCACACATTCAACAATATGCATATATAAATTATGTATTTGCGTTATCATTTCGATCTGCTATTGAACAATAAAAGGGAGTGACGCATCTCCCCATTTAATACATCTATCGTTGGCATACATTGTTCCATAATAAATTACATATTGAACTTAGAGCACGTTAACGCTGTCTGTGTCATTTTTAGACTGTATACATAAAATGCGTGTGCATGACGTCATTTGACCCGTATTGCTGCCAAATCCCTCGTGCATATCGACCCCAGCGTGTAATACACGAACTATAAAGACGATAGTACAATATGAAACTAATGATTAGCAGTTTAAGGTGCGTTTTAGTATGAACCAGTCTGTGAATCTTGCAAGTGCATATGCATCTACTCATGTGTAATGAAGAAAACATGAGTTTTTTGCAGTGGCAAAGAATTGTTTGGACCTTTACCAGCAGCTTTCCATCATCTCATCATCATCATGACTAATTATTATACTGTTACTTGTTATTGTGAGATTATTGGGCCAAATATATATTTTTTTTAATTTCAGATATCCACAAGGTCATACCGTAACACGTCCAGGGTTTACACGATAGACACTTCTCCACAAAACAAATGGTAGTATTTTTTTCTTCTTTTAAGAGTATTTTCTTCTATAAATAGAAGTTATTAGCCCATAAAATGACCAAGTTGAAGGAACACTAGAGAAACACAAACATCACACAATACCATTGGTACGTTGTCTTTGTAAGTAGGTATTTTTAACTTGATGGGGACGTATTTGGAATATGGCGGCATCCCGGGCTGCGTTGGGTTAAAACAAAAGATATTTTTTACGTGCGGAAACCAAAAACCACACGATGTGCCAACACGAACGGGTAACTGCATCAGGGATACCTTAGGAAGGAAATCAAAGATTTACGATGTATTCCTCTTTGTTGCTATATATAATTGTAGGTACTCGAACTCGTATATGTTTGAGCAACTTACTGTTCGTTGTTCGAGATACAGAATTACAAAATAAAATAAAATTTAAAAAGTTATTGATGTCTACGCTTGCTGCACTGAAGTCAATATAATAATACTAGGTAGTAGAGCCACGCTAATTTCAGCACGAACGGGCCGGCTCGACCGGGGCAGTACTACCCTCCCAAAGAAGACCAACCTAAAGCGCCAGCATTTGTGTTGTCGTGTTTCGTTGGTGAGTGTGAGACCGGAAGCCCATTGATACAGGGGTGACAGTTATCGTGGTAACTGTGTAAGCCTTACACTGTCACGATGACTGTCATGCCTTTTACGTCCCCAAGCGGGGTGTGAAAAAGTATCTCACAAGGCCGCCATAGTGTGGGTCACCATACTGCATTGTCTGCATTTGCAATGAGTATGGTGACCTTGGACCGTGGACCAACTCTTGGATTCTATTCATGCTTTCCATCAGGCAGAGTGGAGTCACTTTGGCAGGCTCTTAATATATATAAAAAACAATATGTTTCTCATATGAAATTCAAATACACAATGATTTGGGTAACTGCCTCTATATCTCTTTCTCTGACTTTTGTTAATTATAACATTTCAAAACATATTATATTTTATTACTTTTTTCTTATGAGACAACCTTTCTCAGTCAGTCAGTCTTCGTCGATTCTCTGTGATTTATTAGAAAAAAAATGATAATACTGTTTCTTTTTTTTTAATTAAGACTAAATCACTTTCATTTTAAGACGCTTTTATTAGCTTCACCTGTGTATTTGTTTGTCTGTTACCGACTCGTAAGCGTGTTTTTGGTTTTGTTTAAACTTTTTTTTGTACTAAATACGTTTTGTTATTTAATCAAAAATCAACCTAAGGGAATTTAAAATTAAATGTAAGTCCAAAAAAAGAACAAATTTGAACAGAGATTACTATCTTTGGTCTCCCTTACAAGCGTTTTATTGCCTTGAAACTAAGGAAATTGAGTTTTTTCTTCCTCAGAACGGAAGGCATAAGCGTTCAGATGCACTACCAGCGATATTTCCTAATAAATCAGTTAACGCGCGTTTAACGGTTATCATATTTCACGCTAAACAAAATATCAATATTATTTATCACTCACACATTAATCATTATGTAGACAATACAAGCTACGTGTACCAATTGACAAAGAAATAGACTTTACAACTGACTGGGAGTTATGCACAGGTGTTTGTGGAGGTCACGCTACCTAGAAACGAACCCTGTCAGCTGTGTCGTGAACGCTTTATGGTAGCTAGACTTTAAATAACACATGTATTTCAAGGAAATTATCGCGAGGGGTCATGGATTTATAATTATCCGACATTCTCATAGTTTTATTATACTTTTTAATGGTATTGGGGAGAAATAAGCAGACGCATTGCACCGATGTATTGTTTAAAGACGAGATGACTTGCATCTTGCCGCTTATTGTACTGAGTCTTGCAGGTTTGATTCCCACGTGGGACAACACTTTATTGGATCAACAAATTGCAGTTCTGCGTCTGGGTTTTCTGTGTTATGAAAGTTCGTTAGTCTTTCGCGATACAGGATGTGAGAGATGTCTAAAAAAGGAACAAGAAACAAATTCGTGAGACCTGATAGTGACTACCATCTCATATTAAGCAACTTAAGGATTCACAAGCCTGTTAAACTATCCGATTTATGAGTGTCAATGCCAGATTCAGGGTTAGAGAGCTGAGACAGTTACTCATTCGGTGAAAACGCAACGAAAGAAGTGATTGCATAAGTATTAATTGATTGTTGAAAATTACTTCTGACAGCAATTTGTATCACGGATCAATATGAGTCATTAAACACCTAATGCAAAAGATTAGTCAAATTTCTTTACACATTAACAATGATTAAAAATTTCTCTAAATATTAATATAACATAGAATCAACCTTCGTGAATTTGCATGCTAAAATTAATCAAGCAGAGTTCTATTTACTTCAAAACAATACCCCTTTATAATTGAGTACGATTAAACAATTCGCAATCTTCGCCAACGGTGCGGTGTAATTATTCACAAAACCATCTGAGCTATTAAAAGCACGTCATATGTATAAAACTAGCTGATATAAACGCTTAATATATAATAATATTAGTGACAAAAGTGCTGCCTAAAAAAAAAGAAATTGTTCCTTGTGTGCTAACAAATGTGTTGGAATTGAATTACGAGTTATATATGTGCGCTTTATACATGTATAGGTGATATGTGTTTAGTATTTGTACATTGTGGAGTAGTGGTGCGCGTGTATGAAAACACGTAGGTACTGAACGAAAGGTGTGAGTCACCATCTGGACTATTGAGTGTTTGTATTGTCACAGCTTGATGCAAGATATATCGACCAACAGTTATATAACACGATACACTCGTAACCCCTGTAACTTTTTGTTCAAAAATTTGAAACGTTTGTATAGCGGCGCATGTATCTGCGATATTCGTAGCAGTGTCCGATGGACGTTATCTTGACAGTTGAGGGAAATGCATCAAAATCAACATGACTTTGTAGTGTGTACCTTGGATTTTCGCTTTTCGATATTCTTAGGTTTTCAAGTTGTTGGATGTAAAATTCCATAGAAAGGTAAAGCATAAAACGTAGAATGGAAAGCTTTAGTATAAGGTTTTGGACAATTAACCAAAGCTGAAACATACTACATTTCAGTTACATAAATATATCTAGCAGATATTTCAGTAGGCAAACGCTGAAATTGAATAAAGCTCGTTTAAGCGACGGCTTTTTAGATCAGAATAAAAAACCACGGGCGCGAAAGATTTTTTACGTCTTCATATAAGATTTACATTACAAGAAGAGTATCGTGTTGGATTGTTGAGTGTGGATACGAGATTACTCGATGGCAAATATGTACATCAATATAGTACTATTAATTTTAAATAGCAAATCGATTAGATAGCTATCAAGCGGATTTAAAATATAGAGTTCACTACTATAAACTCGTTTGACATCATTATATTTCAGCAACTGAACTTCATCAGTCGCTGAAAGCGAATTCATTACAGTTTCATTCATGTTTATCTACCTAATACAATCAATCGAATTTAATTTTGCATCTGTCAGCAGTTAAAGTAAATCTGTTGGCCTTGAACAAGGCGTGTATACCCCGGGCGGTGTGCACCCGTCGATTAAACAGCAAGGGTTAGGGGAGAGCGTTGATATGCACAGTACGGCTATTGTATACGATGGCTATTTATGCAATATTGCATCCCCTAACCTTGTAACGCACGTAAACGAGAACTGGTGGGCTACTTGCATCACAAGATTAAGGTACGTGCACACATGACCACTGTAATATTTGTTTTAGGATGTCTTTACTTCTATATTTGGTAATTTTATGTTAGGATATTATAAAGTATAAAATTACAAAAACCTCATATGTATTTCTTATAATTAGTTAGTTAAAAATGTCTTAATGTATATATTACTTTGTCAGGCTTGGATTGTGGCTCTAGTTAAGAAACAGACACTTCGTAAATATTAAATGAATAAGCGAAGAGAAACACGGGGCAATTTTATTAGACACAGAAATCTTCCAAACCAAACTTAAATGATACGCTATCTGAAGGTGTCAGAGAAGCCTTTAAAATATTTTCACTCTGGTGTTATAATTGCTAAAAATAAAAGAATATTTTCAAATAATGCGTGTCCTCATAGTCAACCTTATGAAGTCATAGCATCTGCTTCAGAAAAGTAACGCTATAAAGAATGATTGGGCCAAAAATAAATGAACATTGAAATTAAAACAAAAGTTTTCAATCTATTATAAAAAGACAACTTCTCTGTGCATCGTTGACAGCGATACACAAAGAAAACACATTGGTGCTTTGTTTCTAACTGTTCATATTTGTGTCACAGGCAATGAAATATCACTCTGGTTCGCGACCTTTTTACACGTGCAGTTACGAGTTACAGTTTCTTAAAGTACTATTTGAATATATAACAATATATATATACAACAACAATATAGGTATATATAATAAATACATAAAAGTGTATGTAACAAACAATTTCTACAAAGCACCTTATTATTATAAAAATAAGAATTTCTTCAAGATACAACAAAATCTGAACAGCTATTAACAAAGCACAAAATTCAACACGAGCGGGCCGGCTCGACCGGGGCAGTACTACCCTCCCATAGAAGATCAACCTAAAGCGCCAGCATCCATGTTGTCGTGTTTCGTTGGTGAGTGTGAGACCGGAGGCCCATTGATGCAGGGGTGACAGTTATCGTGGTAACTGTGTAAGCCTTACACTGTCACAATGTCATGCCTTTTACGTCCCCAAGCGGGGTGTGAAAAAGCATCTCACAAGGCCACCATAGTGTGGGTCACCATACTGCATTGTCTGCATTTGCAATGAGTATGGTGACTACAACTCTTGGATTCTATTCATGCTTTCCATCAGGCAGAATAGAGTCATTTTTTACAATCCCTGCTTTGACATGAAAGAGGTATTTAGAAAAATATAAATCTTTTGAAGCTTATCGAAATAT
The DNA here is from genome assembly GCA_949316085.1 of Hypercompe scribonia. Lineage (NCBI taxonomy): Eukaryota > Metazoa > Arthropoda > Insecta > Lepidoptera > Erebidae > Hypercompe > Hypercompe scribonia. The sequence goes on from OX438979.1 coordinate 3,111,182, forward strand.
CAGTACATGAAGTGTTAAGTGTGGACTAGCCTTTACTAGCTTGACTGAAATAAGTTTAGGGACTTATTAGCATGTAGATTGCAGTCGGTTCCCTATCTACCCCGCTGGGGTTGATTACTTTCATACAGTTATGGTCACTGTCCACTAGCTTATATGAATGCTGATAACCTAACGTTTCTAGCGAGACCTCTGGCCTTATGTTATTGATTCTGGTAGAAAGTGTAGACTCATTATTAAAGTTCAATTTGATGGTAGAAAGATGCGATTAGTAATTTTGGACAAAAATTCCAAGAGATAGTTTTGGATCCAAAGTGTATGAGTTAAAAAGTTAAGTTTTAAATTATCAAAATCGAAAACTACACGTGAAATAATCATCAACAATCTGTATCAGTCCACTGTCCAGTCCAGTAACATAAACCTTTCCTTGGAAAAGACAAACATCTGTAAATTGTCGTGACGGCCATTACAGTAAAAAAAAAAAAACAAAAAAACGTACTCGACTATCGCCTCGTTCATTCGAAGTAAGATCACATCTGCATACAGCTACTAGTAATAATTTAAGACATCACTTGTCATTCAACAAATACCGGATGGTTTTAGGAAAACACTTATTGAAGAAAACATTTTTCAATGGTAAGACATTCACTAGCTCACTTGTTATCACTGAATCTGGAAAGCTACTTGACCTACGAACCCAAATTTTGGAGAGGTAGCTAATGAGTAGAAGTGAGAAAAAAGGTTTTGCTTCAGAGGTATTAACTACGTAGGATTTTGAAGCAGAGGCCTCAAGTTTTGCAAGGAGATACATGGCTTGAATATAAGACATATCGGGTTACTATGGTATTTCTATCAGAACCGAATTAAAAATGACTCTCGCCGACATTGCCAATTCAAAGTTCTTTTTTGTACTAAAAACCTTTGATAAAAACAAATTGAAGACCGTTTAAAAATTGATGTAATTGGCGAAAATAACGACATTCACCTAAAACTTCAAATTTCGTATATCACATGGTCTACTGTATATTCGGTGTAAGAACACATAATATTGATATGTATAAAACTGCCTCGTTGGTGTAGCGGTTAGCGTATGTGACAGCCGGTCTAGAGGTCTCGGGTTCGATTCCGGGTCGGGTCAAACAGTGTTATACTCGAGAACGAACCGAACGAAAAACCTCAGCGAGAATGTAAAGCCGTTGGACCTGCGCTTCATCTCTCCACGGCCGTGTCGAGTAGTCATGCAATCGGAAAGTGAGGGAACAGAAAGTTCACCTGGGTTTGCGCACACACTTATGCACTATAATGTCCTGGCTGGTGTCTGATGAGACTAACCGCCGTGGACGAAATCGATTAGGAGTACATCATCATGTGTATAATATTGTATACTCGCTTCCGTATATATATAATATATCATAATACAACAGTAATAGCAAATGTAGTACGCAATTATTGATAACCTAGATATAGGAGCGCGCACTGCTCTTTTGATAACTTTTTTATTTTCAATAATATAATCAATCGCGTAACACTGTTTTTGTCATTTTACTGACATAATAACAAACACACCTAGATTTAAAATATTATTTTTAAATGGACAGTACCTTTAAATCGTAGACTTGGGATAGAGTTAACGTTAAGGTTAAGTCACCCTGCGCCGGCGCAGATATGATGTAGCCACGTGGTACCTCGTGTTTCCCCCTAACAACAGTTTCGCTGAACAGCGTGACCACAACGATAGACGCCAAGAAGTTTTTTATATCGCATGTCTTTTTTGTATTCATTCATTTAATCAAGAACGACATGTGACAAAAATCTGGTTTGTCTTTTTTTCATTTTAAAATTATACGGCTTGTTTTAGATTCTTGCTCAAAAATTGTCTATGATGTGGCTTAATATTTTAAAGCAAATTTTATAAGGTAGGGCAATAGGTTAAATGAGGCTGTTCTACAGACTGGATGTCGTAATAACAGCTGTTCCCGGATTCCTCCTATGTCAGGCGCAGAGTGGCACACCGTGTGGTTTTAGTCGTTCCAATTCCGACACACCACCCCGCCGTAAACCCCAGTGGGGTGACGGCCCGAGGGGGTTTCCACACGTTAGAAAAAAAAAAGGCTGTTCTACAGTTACAAATCATTTTCAGCGTGATGCTTTTGTTTCTGGGTATTGTACTTCGGATGTATAAAAAAACAGTACTATTATGGAGGGACGAGTGTCATGTCCCTCCGACACAAATGGAGGATCCTCCGGCCAAGCGAGGTGATCATGCCTGGCGGGCCGCGGCCAAATGGTTAATGTTGGGATGTTGTATATATGCTAATCGCCCGAGAATTTCTATATTGCGATTCAGAATTAGTAGTTGCTTCGTAGTTCATTACACCGTAATTACACGTGTCTTCGCTAGATGGCGGTGTAGTATGTATTTATTTTTGTTTGCGCTGTATGTGGAAGTCGTCACACTATCTTGTATGACTTGATCAGAAAGAAGTGGCGTGATGACTTTAACAGTCTCCCAAGAGAACAGTTTTGAACTGAAAAAAACTACAGCACAAGTTCCTTTTAATCTCTGCAACTAGGTCAATTGAATCCACTTGAAATTTCGAAATAAATACAGAAGGTAGAATAAAATTGATAAGCACTGTTGTTCATCAATTTTGTTGTCAAGGTTCAAAAGGGCCAATTAAAATAATTGAAAGGGTTAAAATAGGTGAATGCTTCAACTAGGGGTCCGTAAGCAGATGTGGAATTACTTCATTGCGTGCAATATTACGAATTACATTTTAATAGCTATAATATGTTATCTTTATGATGGGTTGTTGATGATTATACCTCATTTTACGTTAACCCCGATAAAATATTAAAACGACTACTGTTTCTGGCAACATTACATTACCTTAATACATTGAAGGGAATTTTATTCCTGGTAAAATAAGTAAAGCACACAGACGCTTAACAAGTTTTAAATACTTAATGTAATTTATAATACAATTGGTATTAGAAATATAAAATAAGTGTATTTGAATACATCAAATTACACGCTTCTAGTATATGTGTAAACCTGTGATGGTACATAAGTCTATACAATGACAGTTGAAATTATACTGGTCAATACACCCAAAAAAAAAACTTCATGATCGAAATTCGACCTCCATGTGATCTTTAGTTTTAGTTTATTTATTAGAACTTAGGTTGCCATTTAAATATTTTTGGTTCTTATTTTAAATGGTAACAATGGCTACAATGTCAGATGTAGCTGATGTTAAGTACCTTTATTGGTTACACACTTGAAAGTAAATTTTATGTCCTATTTTTATTTAAAAATAGAACTATGACGCGTGTAGAGATTAATGTATTATTTAAATGAGAGTTTTTGTATCAACTCAGGATGAGCAATTTATTTGTAGAAAACCGCAAAATCCGGATAATTCCAAAAGCAATTAGGTATACCTAGTTTTATATACTTTATGGTACTGAATACATTGATATATTGAATAGAGGTGGTAGGTAGCAAATACATTGCATCTTTATGATTTTAATATTATATTATGTTTGACATAAATGATTTTTTTTTAGTTTGGGTAGAGTATAAGTATGCTTTCGTGTTTTGTTGGTGAGTGCAAGACCGGAGGTATGATGCAGGGGTGATAGTTATCGTGGTAACTGTGTAAGCCTTACATTGAACAAATATCGTACATTAAATTATTTAATTGAATCAACGTAACGTAAGAAGCTTATATTACGAGGATGTACTTTTTTTTTATGCCAACGCTTGTACTAGGAATAAATCCAGTGTCGCGGGGGACTTTACAAATATACAAGAAACATTGCTAGGTGGTAGAGCCACGCTGATTTCAGCACGAGCGGGCCGGCTCGACCGGTGCAGTACTACCCTCCCACAGAAAACCAACCTAAAGCGACAGCATCCGTGTTCTCGTGTTTCTTTGGTGGGTGTGAGACCGGAGGCCCATTGATGCAGGGGTGACAGTTATCGTAGTAACTGTGTAAGCCTTACACTGTCACGTCTCCAAGCGGGGTGTGAAAAAGCATCTCACACGGCCACCATAGTGTGGGTCACCATACTGCATTGTCTGCATTTGCAATGAGTATGGTGACCACAACTCTTGGATTCTATTCATGCTTTCCAACAGGGAGGGTGGTCACTTTGGCAGGTTCTTAATATAGAAAAAAAAAGTAGACTGTTATTTTTTTTTGCTCAAAAAAAATGCTTATTAAAACACATAATCTAAAAACTTAAATAATCACGTCTGGAAGTAAGTTTTGCGTTATTATACCACAAGCAATTGCCTGAAACATTCATATCCTCCATTGGTATGCACCTCGGACTGTAACAATGACGAAATTTAACCTTTACCGTCACAGTAATTCCGTTTAGAACCTAAAGTCAAATTCAGGGAAAAAATATTCCAAATTACGTACAAAAACATGTTATCGCGAATTCCAAACTAAGAGGATTAGGTAAATAATAGAATTTTACCACGTATGTCGTATATATTACAGGAATGACGTATATACCCTGAGGAGGATTTATGTAGAGATTATTTCCTTTACAAATAATTTTATTATGAACTAGAAAATATTGAATGACGGAGTTTGCAACACAAGGCGGAAGAACTCGAGTTAATGTTTGCCCTTTAGTCATTGGGTAAGCCACAATTCAATTTTCGTATTGACGATGGTACTATTTATTCGCTTGCTCATTTCATCGTTCTACGCAACCTTTATTTGCCCCCTTTAGAGGAGAAATTTCCAAAAAAAAACTTACATAGTAGTGCTTGTAACGGTAAAAGTATCAGCTTTTAAAATTTCAAGTTTGTATCCCCAGTTGCATAGGCTCTGCATAGATAAAAAAAAAAATAAAAAAAAACACTGTGAAGAGAAGAAAGATGTGTTTGGTAAATGAGTCAGACAGGGCAAGTAATTATATATGTATTACTAACACGGGCGTAAGCTGTTATAGGAACGCAAACATTTACTTTTTTTTTGTAACAAGTCAAGTACACAACTCTTCACTTCATTAAGTCCGATTGTTTTGTCAACACCCCTAATGACCGAATATAAGGTCGCTTAGGAGGGTTTATTGTCGCTCGTAATCCAATTTTCTTTTTTAAAACATCGCCCGCATTAGCCATATATCCTCGAGTTCAAAGAACACCCAGATTCAGTACTACAATTTGTGATTACATAAAATGATGTCTCATATGCGGTTTGAGCCCACAATGCTCAGCGCAGCAGAGAGCGGCGTGGCGATTGCTTAAGCTTGACTTCTTACTTGGACTCCAAGAAAGTCACAAAGCTACTAATCTTAAACCATCATCATCACAATAGCATTGTGTAACCAAAATTACACCTTATTGTGTCACAACAAGATTCACTATTTAAAAACAAATCACAACCAGAACATATACGATTAATATACGTAGACTATAAATAAGTTAGAGCATATAAAACGATAAACACACAATATAATCCGTACACTAATTAGTTACAGGGAAACTGCTGAATGTTTCTTTCTTAGAACACTGTTTACATAAAATAAAGTTCAAAGTTCATAATAAAGAGAAAAGGCAACTGCACAATGATTCTCGCGACCGAAGGTCCGTCCTTTTCATATCATAAAGAATTTTTTTTTTTTTTGCAGATTAAGTCTGCATTAAGAATATATCCCGTAACGCGGAGGTCTTTACAAACATACAAGAAACGGATACAAAGAATACAGTATAAAAGAAAGCGTTGTGAACGTTTGAACCACTACGCCATTCGAGCAGGCAAAGCATTGCCATTGAACGTGTCAATGATGCCAGTCTTCTTGTAACTCTATCAATAGGCGATGATAACGCTTACATATTCGTAAATCACAAGGTAGTAAAGTCACATTGATTTCAACATGAACGGGCCGGCTCGACAAGAGCAGTACTACCCTCTCACAGAAGACCAAACTAAGCCAGTATCCATGCTGTTGTTTCGTTGGTGAGTGCGAGACCAGATGCCCATTAAAGCAGGGGTGACAGTTATCGTGGTAAGCGGGACGTGAAAAAGCATTTAACTAGGCCGCCAAAATAAGCCACCATACTGCATGTCTGCATTCGCAATGAGTGTGGTAACGTCAACTCTTGGATTCTATTCATGTTTTCCATCAAGCAGAGTCAGCGTCTAATTTCTTTTAAGTTTCGAAATGTCACAACAGATGTACATAAACAAGTAACGATTGTAGCAAGTCAATTATAAGATAAACACAACTTACCCTTTCGTGAAATTTGCTCGCGTCGTATGACCTCTCTGAACATAAGTTGTAAATCTTGTAATGGTCCTTGTGCATCTGCTCTAAAAACCTGTACACCTCATCTATGTGATTCCTGTATACACCTTCTAATTTTTCAGCGGGAAACCCCATCGCTATGAGCCTGTCTGTGATATCTGTGTAAATTTGGTCAAGGAAACACCAGAAATAACAATGAAATAATTTTAGAGGGATTGCCATCTCACAGGCAAGCAGTAACGATGTTTAAATTTAGCAGGTCTCTTTACATGAAGATGAAGGGTCCAAGTCGAGAAAGTCAAATAGTTGTGCGTATAACACCGTAATCAAAAATATCACTGAAAACACTGTTTTTCTTTGGTAGAGTAAGTTATTGTTCTTTGATTCTGTCTCCAGTATACCCCTATCACGTAGAACGGTCTTCGGCTTCTACTCTTTAAAATCAAAATAAAGTAAGCTTTATAATAAGTTCGACACAGAATTTTTAATGGCATACCAGCGTCAAAGAGCCATATTCCCATCATAATTAATTACTTTTAGTAATATAGTTAAAACTAAATTAGTTTTTATATTACTGTTTGTAAGGGTTAGTGTTGTTTTTTTTAATTTTGACTTCTACATTAAAATTTTTCACTAATAAATTCTTCATAAATCTCGGTTTCTACACCCATATGGTATTTCACCATGCATGTATTATTTGTGAAAAATGTGTAACTATTGAATCCGAACCTATGAATAAATAAACAAATATTATTCAATACATTCGGGATGAACTTTGTTTCGCAACAATAATGTTCAGTTATTTAATATTTATTCAAGAATGATTCACTCAAAGAAAAAAGTAATTACGTATTCATAAGAGTATTGAAGTAATATATATTATAAAAGTAATATCGAAGACTAAGCGTATATATTGAAGGGTTAATTCCCTCTTGTGGGCCGTGGGATTCGCACCCGTGGGCTGCGACTCCACGCCTTATAGGATAAGTTAAAAAAAAATTAACAGTTGTATCCTCTAGTACGAATCAGAAGCGAACGGTTGGCAAAATTTGTCACCCGGGTTACAACTTGGAAGAAAATTCTCAGTCAGTCAGTCAGTCAGTCATCCCTTCTAGCACCTGGATTGACATCCAGGTGCTAGAAGGGATGACTGGAAATAATTTTCAAAAATTGTATTAGCAGTGTTTTAGCATACGTTTAGCATTTATGTGCGATTTGTGAATTTTTTTTCACACACCTCACACACCTGGATGTTGGTGTATAGGGTATTTTCTTTTATTTGGTGTGGCGAGCGTGGTATAGTCTGCCGAAACCTCCTTGCTAGGAATCGGCCTATGTCAAGAAGTGCACTACATAGGTTGTGGCCGTAACATTTCATTCCCGTCTAAACATAAAAGCTATGTAGTTTAACATTGAGATCAATGTTGTGTCTAACTCAATGTATATATTAGAAATAATATAACAATAAATGGTAATTTGATCTAAATTTAAACGTGTATTGTATACGATATTAAAACACTGATTACATGACGTCATTTTTAAATAAAACAAGGGATATCCTTCAATTGCTTTGATGTTAGAATAATGATAAGGAAAACACAAGCGTTATCCGCATTAGATTAAATAAACTCCTAATAAGGGGTCTTTTAACCAAGCGAGACGGACTATCATATAGGTATGAATTAAGGCAAAATTAAATGATTAGTGAAATGGCAAGACAGGGACTGCCAAATGCGTCACGAGGCAAGAGTGCGCGACTCTTGACTTGTTAGAGCTTTTAACTTGTCTTCTGCAACATATTCTTCTTCTTCTTCATCATCATCATCATCATCATCAGCCGGAAGACGTCCACTGCTGAACATAGGCCTCCCCCCTAGAACGCCACGCCGCTCGGCCTCCCTAAAATGACAGTCACACAGATATTTCTCTTAACAAGCTAATGCCTGCGGCTCCGTCCGCTTGTCGATTTTCGCTGTGATTCTTTAAATAAAGAGTAAAGACTCCCTTTATCAGTTTTCTTCAATATCTTTAATGTATATGTACCTTCCCTCCTGTCCTGTCAACATACTCGAATTTTCCTATCAACTCCTAAAGTGCTCGGTTAACGGCTTGCCTTATATTACGTCACATCACATCAACTGTCTTTAACAGTCCACTGTTGGACATAGACTATGATAAAATACTATTTATTTTACCTCAGTCTACCCCTTTGAGGATTTAGACAAGTCTAGGTCCATCTAAATCCGCTTTATCGTCCAATCAACGGATCGGTATTCATCTATCCTATGTCATGATGTTCTAAGTCAGTCAATGCACCCGGCTAACACGTGAATAAAATATTTTAGCTAGTCAGTTTATTCGATTCTCTATAATGTACATTCATATATACAATGACACACCAAGGTTATAGTGTGCATTTGTGATTTTAATTACAGAGCAAAGTACATGAGAATGTAGTACAGTTTGGACTGAACTAAAAATATATCAGAGCAATTTCAGGGCGATTAGGGGTTTTAAGGGTTAGTTTTAAGGGCAAGTAGAACATTGTATTATTTTAGATAATTAGATTCTGATATATCAATTTACTTTACCCTCGTTGACGTGATAACATGTGAAATTGAGAAGGTCAGCAAGACCTCAAATTTGAAACTTCAAAGTTTTTGGACAGCAAATGTCTCTTTGCTTTTGTGGATATTACATTTTTGAAAATACCTTAAAATCTGTTTTTACTGATATAAGTAATGGTAGAAAAATCTAGAATAAAATATCATATTTGTTAATAAAATCAAAATTCAAATGAGTTACAACTAAAGTGTTATCGATTGCGTAAAATCATTAAAAACACAAAAAATTTAGTGAAAGGTATTTCTTGACATTTTTTCAACATTTGACTTAATCAATTTGACAGATCAAGTTAATTAATTTTAATCCACTTTGGACCTACATTTCTGAAAACGTCTCACGTGCACATTTAGTACGTGGTATGAACCCAATGAAGTTGGTGAGATTATTTTAGGGATCTGTGGTTAGCATGATTGTCATTCGGCTACAATTTTCTCGAGGTACTGCTGTTTCCAAAATACAGCGTATTCAACTTCTAGCATCTTCTAAATACCTCTTTTACCAAAAGCTACCAACTTCTTATCTGAGATGGCACCAAAACCAGCACTCTACAGTAAACGCAAAGTCCTAACGTGTTATCAAATTTCCTAGTACTTTTTTAATGCTATTATTACCCAGATAGGTGTTAAGTTATCTAAATTAGCTTAATTTTGCGGTGATGATGCACAAACTATCACACCTATATATGAATAGATATCAGTCCACGTGATTACCCGACTATGTAACTAATAATATCGTTTATTATGTAATTTGATAAAGGTAATAGACCCTGTGTGCAATTGGCCGAATCTAGATACACCTTGTAGTTATAAAAAAAAAGTCGCAGATTACGTCACAATCGTTCGAAGCGTCGACGTCTAACAATTTCATTGCCATGACAACAGCCGAAGACCAATGTACTGTGCAATACACACCATCTGTTGCAATCCGTTTCAAAAAGGTTGTTGCAAAACGACCATCTTATTATGTAAAACTATGGCGTACTACTTCAAATACTTGTGTTTTCTAACGTTCAACAGCAAATGCCAATTAGTGGTGACATATAACGTTTGCTTACATATTTATATACTATATAAAAAAAAGATTTTTCCGTTTTTTGTTGTTTGTTACCTTACCACTTTGTCATTAATAAATCGATTTGGATAAATCTTTTATCATTTACGAGGATGTACTTCCCGTTTGATCCGAATCAAATTTAAAGAAAAAATATGGTTACGTAAAGAACGAAGAATACCAGTTTTTACAATTCAACATGATATAGGTGCAAGTTGACAATTAAAAGTTAAGAAATAAATGTCTCTACAGAAACCAGCTAACTATGCAGGAGATATTATACTGTACAAATGTGTGCAGAAACACAGGTGCACTCTTTGTTCCCTCACTCTCATAATCCGATAGGACGGTTATCCGACAGCCGAAAAGAGATTAAGTGTAGGACCGACGGCTTTGCGTGCTCTCTGAGAATCTTAAGATCCCAACTTTCAAACTCTTTTTTTTTTTTATTCGAGAGCCTGCCACAATGACTCTACTCTGCCTCATGGAAAGCATGAACAAAATCCAAAAGTTGTACTCACCATAGTCATTGCGAATGCTGACAATGTAATATGGTGACCCACACTATGGCGGCCTATTAAGATTCTTTTTTACGCCTCACTTGGGGACGTAAAAGGCATGACAGTCATCGTAACATTGTATTGCATACACTTACTACGACAACTGTCACCCCTGCATCACTGGGCCTCCGGTCTACTCACGGGACTATTATTAAGCATTAAATAAGTAAAATTCAATAACAATGTTTGGTCAGTCCCAAGAATCGATGGCAGTTACATATGCTAAAGACCAACGAGACAGAGAGATCAATATTACTTCAATAAAACTGGTGATTTTCCTTTTGTCAGGGTTCTATAACTATTTTTCTTTGTTAAATTAATTAATCTTTCTACTTTCAAGTTAACAGTATGTGATACACGTAGCAGACATCGGCGAAACTAATTGGTCTAAAGCGAAATTAGACATGTCAAACTGTGATGTCATTGGACAAGCGAATACATAAAGAGGTTTAATATTAGTTCCAAATTACCCGCACTTAGATTGGTCTACTTACTAGAGATCATAAAATCTAGTAATTCGAACATTTATAATAAAAATTGATAGTTTTATAATAGTCACCTCACTTAGGATTGTAACCTCTATAAAAAAATAAATGGAACCAACGACAAACGAGATGAAGGTATATTTGGAAAAAAAAATTTTGGTGAAATAGTGGGAGTGGCAAGCAACTGCTTTCTTTAAAATCGGTTAAAAAGAAGAAATCACTTATTTTTTACTTTTAATAATAATATAATTTCAAGTGAAAATGTGAATATCGTAACTAAATGCAAAGGTCAGGTTAACAGTTGCAAGTTAATTGCAACTATGGTCGTATTCAAGCAGGTTGAAAAGATGCAAGGGCAAAGAGCTGACTTGACTCAATGCCAATGTTGAACGTGCTGTGTTCAGTAACTGTGTTAAATAAATCTATATTAAAATACATAAAAAGGCGAAATCAAGATCGGTGTAGTTGGTACTCTTTGGAGCAGACTTAGGTTCAGCAGTAGACAGTAACGCACTTGTGTCTATTGTGATGCAGGTTTGCATTGGCTGCCTTAGCCACTGAACACAATGTTAGTAATAGGCGAAAGTATGTATAGAAGTTTGTTAATCATTCAGGCAGAAGCGACGTAAGGTATCTGGATAAAGCCGTGGTAAGGAATAGCCCATAGGTTAATTTTTATCCCGAAAAAATGTAGTATTAATAGGATAAGTAAGCATCAATAACCAAACGTCAAAAGCAAATGTCACAGGTACTTCAGACACCTTCCTAGATAGTACCAGAAAATTTGCCATTGGGAGGGACAAAGACTCAGCGTTAGATTCTTAAGATGCCAAGAATGTATGGATACTCTCAACATAGGGCAGTTTCTGATTTACTTTGCTTTTGCAATAATATAACAACTACAAGGTGTCGTACCTGGAAGACGGAATGATCAACTGTTCAATCTCAAGAACGGACGGATTACAATCGGCTTGAAGCCAAGTTTTTTTGTTTCTGCTATATTAAAGATGAATTTCAGAATTCATTTAGCAGTAATTCTGGTCATTCAGAAGAATAAAAATCAGCTAAACAAAATATGTATTTTTTAACTATATTATATCAATTTTGTTTCATCAAAAATTGAACACCAAACGTTGGCCTCTTGCGATTCTTATCAAACACCTTTCTTGCCTTGTTTGAATATAACTTTAATTAATGCAAGTCTGTTATGCAAATTAAAATAATAATTTTAACTTTCATTTCATAATCGTAGTCTATAGCTGATTGAATAAAAAACACTAAACTGGTGTAGAACTACATAGCATTAACTTTCATGAATATTATTCAAATTTAGATAGCCTGTCGACGCGGTAAGTGGTCTCAACTTTCAACTTTGAGGTCGTTTAAATGAGATGTGAGACTCTATTAAACGCACACCAAGAATCCTCAAGATACATCCGTGATATTAAATTATTATTAATTACTAACAATAAATAGACAACTTTCTTCGGAAAGCGAATATATTAAATTCACAAAGACGTTAATAACAGAACCAAATGTTATGTTCTTATGACAATAAAATAAATAAAAAATTCAGATATTATTTATAAATGAATTTAAAGAATGGTAATAGGTAGCTTCCCTCACAACACTGGTATTTTACTTTTTTTTAATTGACGTCTGTTATGTCAATAAAACGTTCTTTTGATAGCCGCCGAGTGACAGCTAAATGACAGGTAGCCTCAAGCCATAGTATTGAGTTACAACACTAGGATAATAGACTACTATGTGCTTATAAACGTGAATAGTGGTTGCAAGACATTCGGTTGGTACGCGTTCAAAATATTAAATCAAGTTGCAATTTGCCATTTTGCTTTGCAACTACTAAACGGACTCGGTTACTAAGCAGAACCTAACTGTGAGTAGAGCATGGTAACAGCGCAAAAACAATACAAAACAATAAACATTTCTGTTTTTTTTTTTAAATCGATTATGTAGGGTACACAAGTATGACAATACAGGTTTTATTTCAAAATATGACGAAATTAGGCATGCATTGTTTCACCCGTCAGGTTTTTTAAATTCGGTTAACTTTGATTACTTTTGCGGTGTTTACAGTAATGAATGCTGGTCATTATGATTGAACTCTTTTTATTCGAAACAAAAATTGCAATTATTGTGAATACGACGTGGTCAACAAAATATCTTTTCCAAAGTACCTCTGTCCAGCAGTACTGTTAAAAGCTGTTGATGATGATGAAACAAAGTATGAATATACTGGATGACATAGGTTGCGTTTAAAGTGTTTTGAGGGCGTGGCGTGCCACAGCGCGTCATCGTCATATCAAGGACAGACCTGTGTCGGCCGGAGCTTCCGTGCAAGCTTTCCAAAAGAACCTTCAAAACGACATAGCTTCAACTTTAATTCACTTAATACATTTACAATTATTGAATAATATAAAAAAACACGTGAAGCGATACAAATTCCTTCACAGCATTTAGACGCAGATCAATTGCTAGTTATGTGGACATTCTAGAACACGGTAATAATGAATAGGTTTTTCGCTCTTTGGTAAATTTTTGCACGACGCATTGATGTCATATTAAGAAAAGTAGCGAGCAGGTGCAATTCACACGTATATTGTTAAAAGACAAAACCACACACACATTATATTATCATAATACAGATCAAGAACTACATAGAAACCGCGAACAATAAAATAAATTGCCGTAATAACATGTAAAGTACTGATAGTATTAAATTGCATACATGGTTACAGTCACTGAAGATGATGGTCATTGCAAGAAAAAAAGGAATATTCTAGTGAAAAAAAAAAACAAACATGACGAGTGAAAACGAACGAAGCGATATGGTCGACGAATGAAAAAAACGAGAATCATTTACGTAATTGCTTGTTGCTATGGCAGTTACAACAGCGCAATTGAGTTTTTAAACATTTGATCTAACGCAGCGTACCATTTGTACAGAAAACACGCTTTCAACTCGTACATAGGCTCTTGAATAAATCCCCCTTTCTGTAAGCTTGTACAATTGAACTGGCTTACAGAGCAATAACCTAAAGAAATCCAATTACACAAAGAAGCGCGGCGCTGACACGTGAAAAAAGATTATGAACCATTTGTGAGTGCACAATGTGAATTATGTATGCAAGTAGCTATGACGTGAGCATGAATCACCTCAAGCGACCTAGATATATATAGACAGTTCAATAAGTGTTTAAATTATGCAATTGAAGAGGGCCATTTGTCGTCAAAAGTAGACATTCAATCGATCGACACACCACTAGAGTTGAGAGTCCCTATTCCAGTCTTTTTGCATTATTTTTACAATTTTTAATGGTCTACTATTAATTTCCTTCTATAACCTGATTAACAGACCTTATTATGTTTGACTTTTTTTATATTTTTTTTCCAAATCTTTCATGTTACGAAACAGAGGGAATAAATTACAAAATCCGTAACATCGTCTTTCCTTTTCATACAAATAAATGGGAAATGCGTTAGTGTTACAATTCAAGTGCTCGAATATAATCAATTTCTGTTTACACCGTTACGTGTTCGTAACATGACTTGTATCCTTCGGGACTGAGGATCTATTTCATGTACGTGTCGCGAAATCAATGCTAGATTTGACGAGTTCAATAGATTAATAGAAGGCAGTTTTGAAGTAATAAAAATGTAATTATTGTTAATGAACGGCCTAGATACCGTACCGTAGTCGACAAATTATGGTTTCGTGTTGAAATTGAGGTCTTTTTTTTTTGCGAATACATCTGACATTTGAAATACGACATATTTTTTTTAATGTTGGCAGTATTGTACAATCAATGAATATAGTTAGTGACGTAAAACCATATAAAACTACACCTGAAATCCGCACTGTTCAACAAAGTTTCTAGCTCAAATTCTTGCTATTTAATCACCATATTACTAAATTATTGCATGCATCCAATTAAGAAGTTGTAAGAAAATAATAAACGTAATTACTTAATGAGTGTTTTTTTATTAAACTACTTAAATTATTTGACCGATATAATTATGTTTTTAAATTTAAACTTAAAATGGCGAAATTATTACCATAAAACAAAATACGTGGCATTTTTTTACCAAATGATCTGGTAACTTTATTTTCGTTCTTTGCCACTATTAGGAAATTAATAACATTCGTCATCAGAAATCTCGTCACAGCACAATTTATTAAAAAAAAAACGAAAAAGGTGTTTCTGTAACATAACTGCCTCGGTGGCGCAGCTGTAGTGAATGCGACTGCTGTACTTACGATCTCGAGTTAGATTCTCGGGTCGAACCAAATGTTTGTATGATCTGCAAATACTTGTTTCGAAGTTTACGTGTTTTCCATGTACATATAATATGTATGTATAAACAAAAAGAAAGTATATAAGTATTCTATCAGTCAGTCTAGTTATCATAGCACAAGCTCTGTTTAGTTTGAAACTAGATGACGTGTGTCAAATGTCCGAAATATTCTCAACAAACGCCTCTCCTTTCTGAGGAGAGCGTTTGTTCCTGTTGTAGGTGTATGACTGTTAGAGACCACGTGTGATACTGAATCCTTAAGTTGGTTTTTGGTAAACAAACAGGCCAGTCACGTGGTTTTTAATGACTACCGTCTTCTTTACACTCTGCAACCAAAGAGTTTCAAGTGTGTGCCGTTATGCGGCAAATCATACCTCTTTCACGGTTTAAAGCTTTCAAAATACTTCTACAAATTGCGTGTTTTTGGTACTTTTTTGGAAATCAAACTAGATTGCTATCCTTTACAACTGTCACGTAATATTTAATTTGCGGCCAAGCAAGTTTTTCACGTTTGCATAGTAGGTGGGTAGTTATTCAATCATTGGTCGTTGCTAAGCTGAATTTGCATATTAAATATGTATGTTGGAACAAAACATGGAAATATTTTTTTTTGTTGTCTCAGCGCTTTCAACTTTGACCTGGAGTTAGTCAGCTTTCATCTCTAGTATTACTAATTATCTCTTAAAATAGCCTCGATGGTACTATGTTGGCGGTGTTCTAACAATTTTATTCAGTGTCGGCGTGCAATTTCTAAAATTGGTAAGTTTTTTTTTTATTTCGGATTCTGTCGGTGTATTTCGAGTTGGTTTTTATTACGGCCGGCTGCTTGCCTGATAGCCATTCTTCCACAGGAATGAAATTAGATTTCAGGTGTTTTCAGATAGGGCACCGGCAGAAGGAAAATCAGGATATAAAAAACGTATAAGGTTCAGGTATGAAAAACCTCAAAATCTCGGATATGTACAAAAGACAAACTGCAGAAACTAGATCACCTAGAGTATCTGACAGTCAAAGATCACTCTATTTTGGTATGTGGGGTCGAGCAAACGGACCTGATGGTAAACGACTACCGCCGCACCTGGACACTTAAAATTCAATCACAAGTCCCTCTTTCGCCCCCTAAATGAGAATGATGGGGTCCCGTAACCACACTATCTTGGCGAAAAACAATAAAACTACACTGACCGATATTGGTCATTTAACACAAACATTAACTCATTTAACTTAAGATAGTTTCATATCGTATGACGCCTCCGTACGTCTCATATCAATGCACAGGTGACGTGGTTTTGGTGGTGGTGGTGGTTAACGTGGCCGCTTTCTACAGCGCTAAATATTGCGGGTTCAAACCCCACATGTGACAACACTGTGTGTTCCACAAATTGTTGTTTTGAGTTCTTCTTTCTTTTGGGTACCTATCCGTTTCATGTATGTTTGTTAAGTCCCCTGCGACACAGGATATATTCCTAGACCAGGAGTCGTCTTTATTGAATTAAAAAAAAAAAAAATTATATGTGCAATCAAATTTGTTTGCACCAACACTAGTGTTAAGCGACTAATCCAAATTACAACAGATTTGTAGCCATTTTGCATATTCATAAGCCTACTAAACCAAGCAAACGGTTATATTTATTTAAACCCAACAAAAAGGTATAACATTGGTGAACTTAATGTTTTTTATATGTATAAGATAATAAAATTGTCTATGAGCTAAACAATGAGTGATGTTACATGGTTGGAATTACCATCGTTACCTATAGATCTTTATCGTTATGGTACTATTTGGAGGTTGGAGGCCATGGGAACTCTATGCGTGACGTCGTTATCTTATTCAAAAAGGGAATCCTACAGAACAAGATACTTGCGTAAGCCGTTGAGTGAAACAAAAACAAAATAATTGGCTCGCAAGCACTGACAATCATCGTCTTATTCTAATTTTAAAATCGCGTTTAAAAAAAAACAAAGCTAACGACTGTCTAAAACTCTAAAGCCTAAAAGCAATTAAAGAGGTTCAA
Organism: Hypercompe scribonia; assembly: GCA_949316085.1. Lineage (NCBI taxonomy): Eukaryota > Metazoa > Arthropoda > Insecta > Lepidoptera > Erebidae > Hypercompe > Hypercompe scribonia. The sequence continues at coordinate 3,128,505 of OX438979.1, forward strand.
AGCGAAGCTATTTAATTAACAATTGTTGCTATGCACGTTTAACTCGTAATATAATTTCACTGCCACATCTTTAAGTAGCGACCTTGAGCTCAACAAGTTAAATAATGCTTTATATGGAAACGATGCGAAAAACCTGCATTTCTATTTTTTACTGAAACAAAGGCCACTGAAAAAAACTTGATACAAATCTCACATTCGTAGAATATTAAGCGTTTTTATAATACTTGAGTATTGAAATGTATTAAGACGATATTCAATTTTAAAAAGCCATGGCAATCGAAATCTGACGGGTGTCTTCGAAGTATGTCTTTTAGGAATATGGCTACCATGAATGAAAGTTTTTTTTGTTAATTAAAAGTTTGATTTTATCAAACAATATCAGAATAGTCATAGACCCAGAGCAGTAGTCATAGCTCCTATCAAATCATGAATTCGAATTTTCACGAAGAGCGAGCGACTGCTATCATAGCTCTACAACCCAGACTAGGTGGCATCGAAGTTTTGTAGAGAGACTGTTGTCATACTTGTTATATACATTATAAAATCTATTTTGTTACAATCTGATAGAAATCTTAACAAGAACAAGAAAAAGAAATGAAACTGTATAATTTCAGGTTAATTTATGCCTATCATTAGTTTTATGACGGCAAATATCTCCGAAGGGCGGAAGTCTACGTTCATAAATTAGAAAATATTGTAATTACTGTTTAAAGCCCTGTTGCCTTCAACGTTATCGGTGTTTCACCATTCAAACATGAGCCGAGACAAGAGATATTATATTCAATTTATCAACTAGACAAGATAAAATAACATAAAAGCTCACTGTAAATTTTGTATTACTAGTTATCGTCCGCGGCGTCGTTTGTGTTAATCACCACTATTTTAATTATTAATTTTTATGATGAAGAGTAGCTTACGTGCTCATTCAGAATATAATTTATGCCTGTGCCATTCGTAATAGTATTTTTGTTTAAATTTTAGGAGTTTTTGTGAAGTATTATCATTTAAAAAATTGTATTATAACGTTACGAAAATATATTATTTATTGATGTTAAATAAATATATCATATAAGATCTTAAATTAAGTAAAACATATTTCGCTGTTACATATAATATTAGGTTTACGTTTTTAGTTATATAGTAAAATATATACATATTGTTACGTACTTGTGTTTTTCCTAAAAAAAATAAAAATCATTTTTTTCTAAATTACGAGGGAAAAAAAAAATAGTTTGCACACTAAATGGCACACAAAAACATGCTGCAGATTTCAGAGCTTCTAATCTCTAAACCTGAGGGGCAAAACACCATTGAAGCTTAACAATTTGGCAGCACTGGTTAACCAAAGCTTTTCTCTAGGGTAGAGTTGCTTCATATTGCTTCCAATTTCAGAAATCTTCACTGCGCGGTATCCTCTACTATGTAGCGATTATAGAAACAAAAGCGCACTAGAAACTGCATATTTAAAGAGATATATAGATTATCTTTATACACTCTGTATAGAGTAAAATCGAAAATGCAATACAAACGTGTTATCGCAATTGATACTCTATATTTAGAATCGACATCATTACATTTTTATTACATCTTAAAACGCGAACGAAATGGTCCCGAAAATGTGCACATCAACCGCGAAGAATGGATTAAAACCTCAAACATTAGTAGTCGATTACCGCAAGGTCACTTCAGTTAGGCGCGTTTAAAAAAAAACATTCTCTTATCCATTTTCGTCCATCTGATCAAATTGAAAAGTTATCGTTGGAAAGTTTCTGACAAAGTATTATCAATATAGAAAGCCCTTGGAGGCATTCGGTATTAGGTACTTATAATGTCAGTTACCAACCACCTTGAAACAATCGAACGGTTAAAATTCTTTTTTTTTCAATTGTTAACAGCCATTGTTAATGGCGCAGACCTTTGTTGTATGCTAAACCTTTGGATTAGGTAGTAACATTGATTTTTTTACAATTGCATAGGAGTCAACGACCCCGCAGCCATACGACTCGCACACTTGTAAACCCAATATGTCTCAGTGCCCATTAATTAACGTCTTTGTGTAATTATAAGCTAAAAATATCTAATTGTCGTTAGTTAGTATTGAGCTGGATGCCTTCTTTTTTAATATTGAAGAAGTGACATTTCACACATAATGAGTGAAGGTGTCGAATAATTTGATTTATTCTAATATTATGAGTGATGTGAATTTTAGTAACCATAAAAATAATTTTGAAGAATTTAGTATGCTGATAGAACGGGCTTGGAAAGGACATAATTTCGTGTAAAGGCTGAAAGTATAGAGGGGAAGGGACAGACGGAGGAATACAACGGAAGAGCCGTTTAGAGCATTGGTTTTCTGAGACCGTGATATTATCACACCTGCCTATTTATTCCGAAAGAGGCTGGCCATAACAGAAGCAGTTATATGAAAGCTATATATGAAAAATGTATTAAAAAAGGAAACATTTTATGTTTTCTTTCTAAGATTCTACCCTCTTTACGAAAAAGCCTACCCATCCGAAGCTAAGCCGAGTTCATTAACAGCCTTTTACAGTCCACTACTGGACATAGGCCTTTCCTTAGCAAGGAGGTTTTGGCCACGCTGGCCAGACGGGTTGGAATAGGTTTGTTTCAAGTTTTCCTTCTCTTTGTAATGTTGTCTTGCATGCTTTGTTCCCTTAGACTTCTTTTACGACACGCGGCAGATGAAAAGGGGTGGTAACACTATGTATTCTTAATCCGTTACAACACGGACAAAGCAAAGTTGCTAGTTAAATAATTTATAGAAACTAGTTGTTTTTGTCCGCGATATACAATAATGTACACAATATACGATATAAAATAGTAAATAGACCTTATATCATAAACTATTTTTATACTGACATCATAGTATGACGATAATTCGTACAGCGATAGAAGATAGGTCGAACAGATAACACAATATAGGACATTTAGTATAGGTGTTATATAACATTTAGATCATCACGAATACCTACCATCTAATCACATGGTTTATAGGTATTTTTGAATGTCACTGTGTATATTGATAATGTGTTCACGTAGGTAGTCATGCATATAGCAATCTATGAGTACTTGGATATTACTATATGTATTTCTAAGAGCCGATTAAGAGAGTACAGTGTGTAGGATAAAATCACAGCAAAAACATCTTATTTCAGGAGAACCCTGGGTCTAGCAGTTGACATTTCTGTACTGGTTGGTGGGCAACAAGCATACTAAAACTATCGCCATGCATCAGCAAGTACATTACCACAGACAAGCCGGATTTTTGTGACCTTTAGTAAGTAAGAGTCACGACTTTGCAATCAGATAAGTAGGTAATTCTATGGCCAAGTACGTCACTTCATTTAGACCTGTAGAAAACTGACCTGAACCTGCAACTGGTATACTTATTTTTCACTGAAGTGTAAAACAAGCATTCAGACCTTCCAATCCATTACTGATGTACGTTCACTCACAAAAGCAAGTGTCACTTTGAAATAGTTTTATTGGTGGAGAATAGTACCTCATATAATCTAGTCTAGCGATTAGCGTATGCAACTACTGATATAGAGGTCTCGGGTTCGAATCCCGGATCGGGTCAGAAAAGTATTACTAGGTTTCAGATTTTGGAAGTTGGGTTCTTAATCCCCGTATCTCGGAGAGCACGTAAAGCCGTCGGTTCGATTCTCTTCGGCCGTGTCGAATACCCGTCCCATCGGATTGTGGGAGTGAGGTAACAGAGAGTGCACTTTTTTGTGCACATTCTGGTACACTATATCTCCTGCGTGGCTGGCTGATTTCCGTTCAGACTAGCAGCCGTGGCCAAAAACGGCTAAGAGAATCATCATTTCATCACAGTAGTACAACAAGAAAAACAATATCATACGCAAATCCACGCCTTAAAACAACACATGCAAGTTTTAAAACTTGCTATAAAATCACACATAAGCTCATTATATTATCTAGACATAATAATACAATTATAGACCTGATATAGCAAAATTAGCGAATGTTTTACTTTGTTTTGCTGTAATTTGTTGTAATTGTAAGCAATTATGTGCTTAACCTTGGTTTCACTACTACAGTTTTTAGGATTACTTGTTTTAACTTGGATTTAACAGACGGTTAAGTACGATAATGGCTTTACTAATTATAATCTAATCAACGGTTAATATTATTTGAATTTATCTTCGCGATAAAAGTTAACTGGTGTTTGGTTCTGCCGGGATATAATGCCGTCCCCGGTGGAATCAACTTGCCACCGCTCCAGTAATGAGGTATATCCATGTTTATTGTGCTGTTCGTCAGTTTCTTGTATTCGTAGAATTACTAAGTATCTTTTGTAAAATGGTAATTAAAGATTAAAAAAGGTAATATAATATATTATGGCTGTAAACAAAAGTCCATAGACTTCAACCTCTTTACATTAAGCAAGCAGTGAGTCTGTTCGTCGTAAGTAAACACGTACGAAATATAATCATATTGAAAAGTATTTAGTAAGGGTTTTTTTTTAATTTTCTTTGAGGCTTAAATGACAGGACTCCAATTAGATATCCGTTTTTTTTTTTTATCATGAGGCAACTTTTTATTAATATCTGTGTAACAAAATCAAATATTAAGTTAAATTTATACTTTTAGCAAACAGGACATTTGACTTGTGATGCTTTACAGTTGACTTCTATAATTTATATATTATTTTTCCATTATGCGTAGAAAAAAATCTTTGTATTACTGGTTAGTCAAAGCAAATTTGAATACGCAAATACCAGTAACGTTCGGAAGATTCAAGTAAATAAAGAAAAAAAACGTCAAATATAACTGTTAAAGGGTTTCTCTAGTAGTTAGCTCATCTGACTGCTAAGCCATGGCTTCGTGGATGCGATGCTCATCTAAGACTAACATACTGTGATGAAGGATGAATGATACAGGACAACGAAACGAAACTGGAACGTTCCCCGTTCTTACATTTTTCATTGACACTCCGCTCGTTTTAGTCGTAGCGTGATGATACATAGCCTTTCTCGATAACTGGGCTATCTAACACGGAAAGAATATTTCTAATCGGGCCAGTAGTTCCCGAGATTGCTGCGTTCAATCAAACAAATTTCAGCTTTATAACATTAATATAGACGTGTCAAGATATCTAAGCTATTTGACTAAAAATTATGAAGAAAACTAAGGATATGTAACAAGGAATTAGTACCCATTATTTACAAAAACTAAAACACTCGTAAGTTTACCCTTGATAGAGTGAAAGATGTAGAGAACATAGACTAAAAAAAATATTCATAAATAAGTGAGAAACAAAGAAGTCCGATGTAAATCACACATTTGAATTAGGAATATGAAAAAACATTAGATCAAATGCATATTTAAAGGACAGTAAAAATTGTATTGGGCTTTTTATATCACATTTTGATTTGTTTTTTATTTTTAAAAAGACAACGCTCGCACTAGGAATCAATCCTGTGTCGCTGAGGACTTTACAAACATACAAGAAACGGACACAAAGAACACCCAGATTTTTTCTTTATGGTAAGATAAAAGATTTAAAAAAATTTTGGTTAGTTGTTGAGCTTTCTCATATTTATTTTGTTAACAGTTTTTGCCTTTTTTCTTCATAAAAACTGATTCTTCTACAACAGTAATTTAGTTCTCCACGAGAAAAATAACTAATTAAGAACACGTGTTACTTTTGTTAACATTATGTCACATAAGCATAATAATATAGATTTGCGAGGCCAGCTAGGATATGTAGATCCTAATAAAAATAAACCTTATTGCCTAACAATTAGGTCTGTTTTAATCATGATGTACGTAACGCACTTCGGTCAATTTGAAATTACCATAGACAAGACAAAAACCTGAGGTCTGTGGTTAGTACCACTGCAGGATAAATACTAAATATAAAGAAATCTTTTTGTACAAGTAACTCTTGGATTAAAAATAAAATTAGAAAAGAAAATGACCTACGGTCATCGCTTGCTATCAATAAACTGACTATAGACATCTAAATAAATTATACTTCGCAATTAGAATCAGTTTTTAAGTAATGTAAATTTAAACACACCAGCTAACAAATCGTTCCGTACATTAAACATCTTCATATCACACATAACTTTCAGCGAGCTAGTATTTTTTATACGGAACCAACTTTGTAATAAGCATAGATGCTTGTCAAGTTTTTTTTTATAAAGCTCACGCACAAGGTAACTTCTAAATCAGGAACGGTTTAATGATACCTTTTGGAATCAATTGGGTATTACGTTGTTGCCAAGCGGAGTGGCGGCTGAAGGTCGCCGGTAAGAAGCCGCTATAACTCGACGCTTCGAATTTAGACACTTAAAATTTAATATTATGCCTCTTTCTTTCAGAGTTATAACTTGTATATTATATTAATGTATTATCTGTGTACCTTAAAACATAATTTTACTTGTTTTTTTTTTCTTTGAAGACGAAACGGAAATCTGTTGCAGGTAATGTTTGCTCGGACTTTTATTACTTTATTTGATAACGTGGGAGTTTTTGAAGTAGGTATAGGAGTGTGAAATGTAATAAAATATAGATACTATAAAGATAAAAAAGATTTAGTTCTTTTATATGTTACATATATTTGTTTGTTCATAGTAATTCTTATATTTCGTCGGCACGCGGTCTGTGATATTTAGTTAGATAAACGCAATAGAGCAAGTACTAAAGTCTAAATTAGAAGAATGGTGGATCAATGTCGTGAAGATAGCAGCAAATCGTATTACCTATACTAACATTATAAAGAAGTTTATTTGTTTGGTTGATCGTATTAATCTCACGAAGTGTCGCTCCGATTTGAACAATTCTTCCAGTGTTAGATAGCCCATTTAAAGAGGAAGGCTATAGGCTATATATCATCACGCCAAAACCAATAGGAGCACAGTACTAATGAAATATTTCTTTTGAGTTTCCATGGTGTGCGCTGGGTAAACGGGTAAGTTTGGCAAATATGATGTATGAGAGTAATGTTCTCCTTTGAAAGTTCTAAAAGAAAATCCTGACAACATATATCTATGGTTTAAGGTTGGTATCAAATTTGTTCACACTGCATAACATCACGCTACGATCAATAGGAGACGCAGACGAAGTTGCGCGGGTTAACTAGTAATAAATAATTTTTAGCTATTGTGTGATCATGTTCATGTGATAAACCCATAATAACGTTTTATGAGTTTGTCTTTGAACGCGCCTATCTCATAAATTTAATTATGCGATTTTATAAATTTATTTTGCGTTAGATAACTCGTTTATTGAGGAAGGTTATAGACTGTATAACATTACGCTATGGCCGCTAGAAGCTTGACACCAAGCATTTTAAATTAAGTTGTGAAATTGACTATTTTTCGAATAAAATTAACAATCAATTAAAGCTTGTTTTACAGTCTTATGAGGAAATAAAATTTAAAAGTATATATAGGAATTACAATTGATAATGACTCCCATTCATGCAGGGGTGACAGTAGTCGTGGTGGCATGTGAGCCACTGCCACGGTGACTATCATGCCCTTTATGTCCCCAACCAGGGTGTATAAAAGCAACTCACTAGGCTATCATAGTGTCAATCACTATACTGCATCATCTGCACTTGCAATGAGTATGGTGAACACAACTCTTGGATTCTATTCATGCTTTCCACCAAGCAGAGTAGTCACAAATAAAAAGAAAATAAGTATACAGTTTAGTAAATAAAAATCATTGTTTTTTACCACGGTCATACCAGCTTTACAATTATCATCAAATTTTAAGTTTAATTTACACTTACAAATATTTTTAATACAAAATTAGGAGTTACAAGGTCAAACTTAGTACTGGAGAGGTCTATGTCCAGCAGTGGATTGCAATAGGATGATATTGTAAAGTTAAAGTTGAATTCAGTGGAGAGAAAGTGTCTAAATCTGTGTTTCTTTATAAGATAGGTTAAGTGTTTGAAGAACGACCTATAAGAGACACTAAGCTTATGCTTTTACTCGGAAAATAAATATTGAAGTGCAATTAACAAAATACATCATCTTCCTCCCATGTTTTTGTGCTTAGTATCTTGTAGTATAAGTGTAATGTTAACTGGGGTAAGTAAAATATGTAAAGCCGTAAAACAATTTCAGATAGGGCATCAAAACTAAGATTTCAGTAGGTAGAAGAGGTTAAGTTGCACACCCGTATGTCTGTTGTGGGTTTCTAGACTAAATACAAAATTAAAACTCTTGTTTTTTTTTTAAAGTTATCACAAAATTGTGAAACATTTTTTGTTTTGATAGATTTATGTTTATGCCTAAACATCTGCATTAAAAAACTCACCTAAAGAATCAACTAAAGAATAGTTGTCAGTCTCCGTAAGTTCTTGTCGTCTTTTGCTTAACTTTCCTTTCTTAATTTAAATTATTCTTTTTCCTTTTTAAAGTGCTATATTATCATTTTGACTGAGATATATCTTTTAAAAAGAGCTGAAAACGAGTGCTAGTTTTTCAGTTGAATACTGACTTAAGTTAAAAAAGTTATGTTATGTTATAGAATATTACATGGAAAATAAGTATTAGGCAAGCAGAAAAATATACATAGGGGTACTCTATATGATAAACTCTATAATAAAGCTAGCAAAACTACTCGAAGGGTATTCTGGAAAATGGTTAAAAATTGGACCATATATTTCAGTTTCAATATTGATATTAGCTATTTAGCATCTTAAGGAATTTAAATGATGGTAGGGGTAATGTTAGTCTCTGCGTGTAAGTGAATGACCTAAACAGAATGCAGATTACATATTGTGTGACAAGTAAAGTCATGTAGGTAATAAATCATAAAAGATTATGTTACATAAGACTTTTCAAATATCTTAGTGAAGAGGTAAACATGTTTAGATTTGACTTATAACCATATATTGTAGTTCACATGAAAGAGATTTTATAGTGTGCAGGATTAATATTGTTACTGTTTTTAACCATTTCTGCACTTTATTGGAATATGTGACAGAACTGGGCAAGGCCACTAAGTCCTGTATTATTTTTTTTTAAGTATAAAAATAAATCAATTTTCCCCACTCAGTAACTGATAAAATATTATCCCCCTTTCTTTGTGCCAAAAACAATAAGATGTGAAAATATGACATCCAAATTTTTTTTAAGGATTCATCTTTTTAGGCATATTACATTAGTGCTAAAATTAGATGCATAAATATTAATACAGAGCTTTAAAAAAAAATGCATTAGATTAATTTTGTTGTCTGTTCGTGTACATTAAAAAGTAATTTTCAAATTGTGATCATATTAAGTAGAGAGAGATTTTAGAAATTGAGAACAGTTTATAATTAGCATTATTTAAAAAAATGCAATGTGCAACTTATTTTTATTTGTGAAAAAGTAAATAGCCAGAGACAAAGAGAAAAATATATGGTACAATCCATATTATACGGACAACTTGTGCCAGGAGTGTTACTATTTCATATAGATTTATAGTTTTTATTACATTTACGTACAAATAATTTAACCACCTGAATGCAGGCTAGTAAAAGTCTCAAATAAAGGGGCTTAATAATGATATTTAACAGGTTTTTGTTACGTAACCATTAGCACAGTTAGGTAATTAAGTTTGCATAAAAGATGCAACCGATCCTTAATTGTGAAATTTAGTTTAACACAACATGCATATGTATGAACGTGATAAAATGACAAACTTGGTTAAAATATATAATATAGATGAATGTAAATAAATAACAATAAATCCAGTTTTTTATGATATAGAGGAGAATCAAGTGAAAAAGTGTAATTTATGGAAATGTTTTTTTTTTTTTAATAAATCAAACTATAGAGGTCTTTGAATTTTTAATCTACATTACTGCTGCCTGTAAAAACAAAGAATCTACAAAAGTCTAAGCTCTTATTAGCTTTGTAAACCATGGTTGAATAAAAAAAATAAGGAACATACTTGTATCAAGCAATATAATTTAAAATACCAGACTTCACTGTACACACAATTGTATATACTTTGTCCCCCATAGACTAATAAAACCGAAAATTATGATTTTGCACCACAATTTGTTCAGAGCAAAAATAAACCCTTCCCTTTCAATATATCTACTAAAGTAACCAAACTGAAGTAACAATCAATTCATTTCACACTTCAAAGTACATAAAACCCCATACATATTACAGTTCTAGCACACAACTCCACTTCACAGTGATTATCAGATAGTTTCTATGTACACAGATACATAAGCATAAACTGCAAGCCTATATATACAAACTTATAGGTTATATACCTTGTTGCCATGCGAGATTTCGTTGCTCTTTGGCAACATCAGTTTGATGTAACATACTAAAATTAAGTCGTGGTTATAACTATAATCACGTTTCCAACATAATTAAGCGAATTTACTACAATTTCGTACCTAAATAAAGCGTTAACGAACGTATTGCGCGTATGTACATGTAGGAGACCTTGTAACCCTAATAAGACTTGTCAGATGACTTTTTTACACTTTTATGACTCTAACTTTAATGCAAATTATTAATTCTCCTACTGTAGGCCTAACACTAATAACTTCAGACATTTTACTGTAGATGAACGTAATTTATAGGTTATAAATTGTATGCCCTTGACAAAACTAAAAGGATGGCCAAACCGAGCTGTCGCACTGGTTCTGATGAGGTTTAAAGACAGTAAATGACTCTGTTGTTACGTCTTACTAGAATAATCGAATTTCAAAACCGAACCCTGGACCCTTCATCGAGTATAAAAACTTACCAACACAATATAGATCTTAAATTCGGCACACGGTAACGACACTTTAGCACTAAAAGGATACAGGCTAAGTCCAAGTTAAATCCGTCCTTGATATAGCGCTTCCGGCGCTTGCTGACGATGCCCTTGATCGGGTTTGTCATTTTTATGTTGGACATAGAGTTGGCCATGGCTGTCAAGCGGTTGACTCGCCGCGGCAGCAGCTCCGCTGCCGCAGTGCCCTTAGCGGGCCCGCCCGCTCCCGGCACCGACCGCTTCTCTGGTGCCTTTCGCTCGCGGCGCCGGCAACTCACGCAAATACCCATAAAATAACCTCCGCCGCGCAGAATGTCCCCCGCTCATCGGACCGGCGGCGGAGCGCGAGCGGCCACACCGAGGCCGCCACCGGCGCTCAGCTCGTGCCCGCCATACCCAGCACCGTACGCGCCTTCCTGACCAGCCTTGCTCCAGCAGAGCCTGTGCTGCAGCGACCACTTCCACACCTCACCGCCAGACCGAAGGCACCTTACACTAAATTCACTATAGCATAGCTCCACGCCCGGCACCGAACGCGTTCAAGACTCGCTATACGAGCGACGAAAAATTATGTCGCGCGAATGGCGTCCATCCTGCGTTTGTACTAGTACACGGCCGAAGAGAAACAGTTGCACAAGAAAGATAGATGGTTATGATGGCCGAAAGTACATCGTACGTCTCTTTCGTACCACGCCACTGCGCGTTTGTTAGAATAAGATATACAGTTAGTGTTGCCGCTTAAGGTTTAGCTAAAATACTGTACGGGCTAAAAATGTTAGTGTTTATAATTCAAATATTATTTCATATTGTAAAAATATTTTTTTATGAACTAAAATTTTGCCTTTTTTTAACATTTTAATTATTGATTTTTTATATAAAGAAATAAAAGTGTAAACTTCATATTATATAGATTCACACTGTAAAGTTATATTTCTTTATTCGTCCTTCTAAGGACGTACAAGGAATGGCGATGACACGCGATAAAAAGATAATAGGTATAATAAATCTTTCAATAAAAAACCTAAGTACGTAGAACCTGCTACCATATTTTGTCTTTACTATAAGCAATAAAATAAGATTAAATATTTCTATAATAAAGGCCATTACATTATTTAGAATTTAATATAAAATAATTTAAAATTACTGTACTCATTAAGTGTATTTTGATAATATTCTAAAAATATAATTACTGTAGAACGTTGTTGCACTAGGGAGTGTTTATTATTTATTAAAATGTACCTGACAAATTTTGATTCCTACTAAAACATCAACATGAAAACGGTATACGGCAACGCTGACAGTTCCAACCTCATTTCTAGTAGCGGCTGATTCTCTTTGTTCGCTGTAGTTATCATAATGCTTCGCAAGGTAGCGCTGCTGAAAATCAAGCGCTGTAGCACCAATATTATTAATAAAACTTGGCTGATACTTGTGAAAAAAAAACTGAGACATTCTTCGAAGTAGAGAACTATAAAAAAATCTTTTTATCTCATTTTATTAATATTTAAAAATACATTGTATGTTTTAACCTAAAGCTTGTGAAGTAATACATAAGAACATAGGATAGATGGCGCTAAGGCCGAGGTAAAACAATTTAAGAGTATTAGTGGCAAACTTAAATCGTTTTTGTACTCAGTAAAACCATAAAGCTAAGATCTTCCAATGGAGATGATTGAAAGATTTTTTCTACATACTTACTGCATAAGTTAAATGATTGGTTAAATACATAAATAATATTTTACGATTAAAATAAATGAATGGGTTAAATGTAATTCACGTAATTTACTGAAATTTAATTTAATCTGAAGTGATTTAATTAGAGACTTCATCATTATCATCAGCCCATTGCAGCCTACTGCTGGACATAGACCTCTTCCTCTGCCTGGAGTTTTTCATCTGTTTATATAAACAAAAATTAAAAATTCGGACATCTGACACATAACGTCATCTAGCTTCAAATTAATCAAAGCTAGTACTATGACAGCTAGAATACTTTTTTTTGTGAACATTTTAAATTGAATTAAACGTGCCTATATAATACACAGAAAGCATCTAAACTTTCAAATTAATTTCTATAGCTTGTACACAAACATCTGGTCCGATTCGAGAATTACCACTACCACTGCGCCACCAAAACAATCAATTTGTGCAAATGGAACAATGTAAAAATAATGACAAATTAGTGTCTTAAAGTATTTTCTTTATTAGCTTTGAGTGCGTAGTTAATGATATATAAATGATATACGTAATGTTCAAACTAAATAACGGCTCAGTAGTTTTAAATATCCCATTTAGATGAACACACACGTATATATTACATTAATTTAGTGTCCAACTTCCGTTACAACCGTTTCTATTTATCTAAGATTAAAAAAAAACAGGCCGGAGTTTTATCTGTTTCTCGATTACTCATGACAAGGCTCTATATTGTCTTATACTGATTGAGGTATTTTTGTTTGAATTGGAATATTAATTAATTAATTAAAATTATAACTACTTCACACATGTCACACACGGCAGTCTGAACCCAAACTAGGCTGAGCATTTGAGCCCGTGCTATGATAACCTCACTGCAGATAAACGTGCTTAAATTTTTAAATACGAACACGAATTATAGATAAACTACACCCAGATACAGAACCAATGACTGTACTCATCACAAAAATAAAATGTCCTGGATGGGGATCGACCCCACTACCTGTGTGTTAGTAGCCGGAGCCAGTGACCACTTCACTAATAGGGTGCACATCACGAGATTCTAAAATAGACAAAATATTTTTATTTGTGAACTTTCCTACTAAAAACACGTCTATGTGATTATTTTTGAAATTTATTACAAATTATTAGTGAAATTTAGTAATCAAGAAGTGGTGTTCTGAAATTCCCTCGTTAATTTCTAAAATGCAACGCTATTGGTGGAACAAAATTTGACGTCAATTGACCCTTTTTTTTTGATACTGTGCAGAAATCCCCACGGATACCACCATGTCGGACTCGAACCTACCAAAAACCGCACACCGTCTCAGGTACCAATAGCCAGGGGACCAGGTGAACCCTAATAAGGAAATCCCTGGAAGCCTGGCGTACCTCGGGCCACTTACGACTGCAAGTGGCCCCCTCCTGTGTGGAAGCCTCATGGTTTCTTTACTGCAACCCGAAAGGGTGCGCGCAGTCTGTAGTGCTCGCATAGCCCCCCGGCCTGCTTCTGCTAGGGTGACAGATGGCCTCATCTGTCACCCCCAGGCGTGCGCTTATGGAGGTCGGAGATCGTCTAATAATAAAGTCAATTTACCCTCGGATCTTTTCGTAAAGCAGATTATATTTTCGTCAAACTTTGTAAACAAAACAGTATATGCAGTTAACCAAGTAACAAATATTGTTACATGTATTTTATCACTTTTTTAATATCCTTACTTGTGTTAAAATGATCTTCACAACTATTGTATTAATTACTTTTCATTATATTTCTTTACTTAATCTTTACTTTATCATGGAGTGTTCTGATGATCTCTGCCAAGTGGCCCACCTTCTCCCTTCCCTTACAAGATAACACGTAACATTGTTCTGGAAGATACCGTTTTACATAGAATAGTAAGCATAGGTACTTGAACTAAACGGTTCAGTTCTTTTTTCCTGTGAATAAAGACCTGGAACTCATTATTAGCACCCTTGTTTCCCTCTCACCATGATCCGTAGACCGAATTAAGTGAGGTTTGCAAAAACCTATGGCTATATGCAATATTTAATGGTAGATCTACCACTCCTGGATTTTATTCATGCTTTCCATCAGTAGTAGTAACTTTGATAGGTTTCCTAAAATAAAAAAAAAATGTTTGTAAAGCCCCACGCGACATAGAATTATTCTCAGTGCGGTAGTATTCTTTAAGAAGACACTCTTTCAGTTTAATCCCCCCACTCTAGAATAAGGATGTTCTCGGGTTAACTGTGTCACTTAGTGAAAACCAGGGCAAGATTTGCTAATTACTAATTTTATCAGTAACTGCACGACTGGCCTAGTGGTTTAAGCGGTCGCCACACCACACTCCACTTCGCTGAGTGTTATGGGTTCAAATCCTACATGGGACAACGCTTTGTGTGATTCACAAGTTGTTTTTCTGAGTCTGGGTGTTCTTTGTATCCGTTTCTTGCATGTTTGTAATGTCCCCTGCGACACAGGATTTACTCATAAAGCGGGCGTTGTCTTTTCAAAAAAATAAAAAAAAAACTGTATGTAAGTCATCATCTACCCTTTATTATTCATAAAATTATTTGGGGCTCGTCCTAGTAGCCAATTCTGCAACCAGTTTTATCTTAATGTCAGTTTTTCCACGGAGTGACTAGCATTGGACCTTCGCAATCCTGAGGGCGAACTGAACTCGAAGGTTTAACTAGTTGTCGTTATATTTGAGGGTACTTATTTCCCAATAACGGTTGCCATAGATATTTATGAAAACTGAAAGCGACAGATTAGCGTGCTCTCCTAAGCACGGACGTTTTTTTTTTTTGTTTTTTTGAATTTCCTTAACGTGGGTTGTTATAAGGAATTTCGGGAATTGAAGCCAAGACTTTTTGATTACTTTGAAGGATTACTTGACACTTGGAGTCACTTCACTTGTAGGTAAGTACACGTGTCTAAAAAAAAAAAGAAACCAAGTAACTCTTAATTGCTAGCAGTTAATATGTTTAAAATCTTAATTAAGTTTATCCTTCAGATAACATTGCACTGAATAGCGTTTTTTTCTGATAAAAATAAAATAAGTTTCCTTTAAAACTGTATATTATATTAATACACGAGGAAAATTATTTGTAATTCTTTTTAAGCAAATATAGCGCACGGAAACGTGTTTTATATTTAGAATACTCAATCTACAAATATACATTATACATATAAAAGTATACAAAGTAAAAAAATATCCAAAATGTAATAATTGTAATAACTTATCACATCTTACAACGACAGTCCGAACCTTAACAAGGCAGATCCTATACTATGAAAATGTGGCGATTCAACATTATAGCACAAACAAAAATATATAACAGCGCCATCTAGTGAAGATACATTGAACTACGCAGTATGATGAACTACTAAGCAGCTACTAATCCTGTATCGCGAAAGACACATTCGCGTGGCAATCAGCAACGTCAACCGTTGGGCCGTGGCCCGCCAGGCATTATCATCTCGCCTGGTCGGAGGATCCTCCCTGTGTGTCGGAGAGACATATGACACGTCCCTCCACAACAACCAGCCTGCCAATAAACAGACTTAAATGTTTCTAAATATACGCACGCCCAGGCACTGAAATCTTGGGTGTAAATAGAACCACTTTCTTCTATGCTAACCACGCACTTACGTCTTGAATAGCAGGTGACTATGAGCGATGATAGTCACTTACCTGATCCATACGCTCATCACCCAACTACACCATGAAAAAATAATAAAATTAATTATCTCATTTTGAACTGCTATACGTACCAACATACGCTATTTCACATATCGTATTGCCAACCAACAATTATCATTTAATCTCCTTTCTAAGGAGAGGTCTCCGTCCAAGCGGTGAATTGTTATAGGCTATCGATGTGATGATGATAAAACTACGATATCATTACTACTTTGACGTACACATGTTATTAAATATTTAAACAATTATTTTACGTACTATCATAGTGTCTATATGTTTACTTTTTCAATTACAATGACATAGATAATTGGTAGTGAGTAGACAGCGTGTTGCCACCCGGCCTGCGCGCACGCATCGCATGATCTATGACGACACTTATAGGGCTGTCACACGACACGTACTAAAATCGTATATGTCTAAGTGATATCGAGATCTCGCAGAAAATGGGAGCTAAGTAATTCTTTTGTTGTTTTTCATCGAGTGAATTAGGTTAATGAAGTCCAAACCTTGATTCTCGAGGAAAAGATGCAAAGATGACCTGTCTTTCTGATCTCATAAAAAACCCCTTTGCCTGTAATATGTCGGCAGCGGTGAACTGAAATTAAAAGCAGGAGGGTATTCTAAGATGAGTTAAGTTCGCTGAACATCATAACATTTCGTTGGGTACGTGTGGACGCTGTATCCGGGCAGCAACCTCCTCGATAGCAGAATCTACCGTTACCCCATAATAGATGTAGGTCATGGGGGTTTTTCTTATCATGTTGTAGTAAAATTTTTCGGGGTTACTTCACTCTTCATGCCGCCTCAACAATCAAGCCAGATGAGATCCTCACGACACCTGGAGAGGTCCAGCGACAGAGACGGTGACTTAGTGCAACCCTGTGGTCTTGTGTCAAAGATGACTCGTATGGCTATGTGGCCTTTTAATTTGTACGAAATATTAAACTCAAGCTAAATAAAATACGTCTATCTGCGCTCAACAATGGCAAAAATCTCTGCTATCGTTCTGCACAATCCATTATATTGCTAAAACACACACACGAGTTTTGGGTAACACGCAATATTGTGTGTTATTAACTATTTATAAATAGTCTATGGCTCACGTTCGAAAACTCATTGTCATACAAATAAAGGACCCTGATAAGTCTTTGACAGCTATAATGTAAAACATGTTCTGAATAATGATTTAAGTGGCGGCTAACGTCATAGAGATATTATCGTGGAGTAGGTGAGTACAGCATAAATACGTGTATAGGTTAAGAAAGAAATAATTGTTTTTCTTTTTAAGCTTAGAGCTTTGGAGAAGGGCAACATTATTAAAGCCATTTGCTATTAAACACAGAATTAATATTAAAAGTGCTAAGTGTAGGGCGCAAAACACTTTACTATGGTGTCTTTTCTATACGTAGTAATATTAGTTCAATATGAGAGCCCTAGAAATAATCAACAAAGCGAAAACAAAAATTTGCACGGTACGCATAAAGCGCTAGTGACGATATTAGTTCAATTTTATAATTTTCCTTTAAAGTAGACAGTGGTACGATATCGTTAGTTGCCAGTAAACAATAAGTAGATGCGTTCAAGTAATACGAATTCTTTACTAAAGAGATCTGTGAATTAAATGTTATCTTTCTCTTTCTATCAACGGGGAATTTTCACTTAATACGAAGTGCAGGATTCTATATCAAAAATGTCTATGGTCTGTGTAGTGGTTTTCGGTGTGGACGCTTGTAATTTTAATGTGCGATTATAAAAGTAGGGACAATTAGAATATCCATTGTTCAAAAGTAGGTTATATTCGTTATGTTTGTGCAAACAGGTGAGCGAACTCTCTTTGTTGTTATTCGATTAGTGTTTTGTTTGCGCGGTCAACAAGGCCAACAAAAGAGCATCATCAGTAGCCTTAGTCATCATAGGTTTCTCCTGAGAAAGGATATCTTGGAGATCACGTTGGCATCGACCAGACGTGTTGGTATAGGGTTTGTGTCAGGTGATTCGCGTACAGGTTCAGACATAAATGAAGTATCTAGGGCCTGACCATTGACTGGCTCATCGACGAGCACTTCCAACAGCTTACTGCAAAGTTGGTCGACGCTGCTCGGGCGACCTTTGGAGATGTTTTCCCATCTGCTACAGTGACCAACCGCGAGAAGGTGACGTCCGCGTGTGCGGTATATCGCCTAAATGGGGAGTTCACCCGAAGATGGTGCTCGTGCTGGCGGGCAGGCGCTAGGAGGGGTTTGGATGTCGTAACAACAGCTGTTCCTGGATCCCTCCTAACTCAGGTGCAAAATGGCACATCATGTTGGTTTAATCGGTCCGATTCCAATACACCACCCCGTCACTAAGCGCGGTCGGGTGACAGCCCAAGGGGGATTTTCCTTTTCTTTTCAGAGCTGTGGTTCTGCGTAATTTACTCCATTGGTCGCTCTTACAAAACTTAAAGATGAAAATGAAAAGAGATAAATTATAAATTATTCCAAAAAGCGTAATATTTTGGTGTTCGAGGAGGCGTGTTCATCATGTTTTGGATACGTCAATTAGCTTTAAAATATACAATAATATAATTACAATATATATACCATTATTAAATTAAGAAATGAATAAAATATTTTGTATTTGCGTCTAGCCTTTGTCACACACACACTTCGTTCACACACTTCGTTTTTTGGTGATCATTTGATTTTTTTCATTTGGACTCTATATCATGAAAGTGTTATTTTAAGTAGTTAATTTTCAATAAAACAATTATACTCATAGTTCTATCAATGGTATAAAAAAAGCAACACAAATATAAGAACACTAGCTTTGGCTCGCGGCTGCACCAGCGCGTATCCCGGTAAATAGTGGTCTGTATATTATTCTGTTGTATGAGCTATATTACTGTAAAGTTTCATATAAATTCATTCAGTAGTTTTGCGTAAAAGAGTAACAAGTTTCCACATATATTCTCAAAGTTTTGCATTTATTAGATATTGACTGAAACAATCGAGACCCATATTGAATAATGATGAGTCCTTTATTGGATGCCCTTATTTCAGTATTAAAAAAAAATAAGGTTCACATAAAAAAAACTCTTCTTGGCAGTCGGGTAAAAAGAGAAATACCGTATCAAGTTCCGAATTTCCAGTTGTGTAAATGCAGATGTCCAAGTGCATTGTGCTTTAATTCACTGCTTTCATGTATGTTCTTTTTGTTGTATTGGGTGGCGGATAGCAGCAGCGGTGACGACTCACCTCGTGGTAAAATCCCACCAGCCATGGACAGCTGCAACTCACAAGTTATAGGCATGTTGTCCCTTTTGAGTTTCTCGGAATCAGGGTTAGCCTCTGGTAACCACACTAACTCAGATTGTGAGAGTGATGGAACAGAGAGTGCACCTGTGTTTGCGCACACACTTCTCCTGCCTTGTTGGCTAGTCTCCGTTGAGACTGTTCACCGTGGCAGAAATCAGCTAGGAGTACATCTTACTTTAAAATTACCAAGATTTTTCTGAAAAAACTTCTTAAACTGGTTTTTTATAAGGCCGAGGTATTATTGAGTTTGAACCGAAGCATGCCTTTCACATACACTACAGTAAGTATATTACCACTAGTGTACAGTGGTTTAGTGTATATTTATCATAATTATTACATAGATATTTTTCGGACAGCCCTTGCAATGGTTACCTTGACAATATCGATGTACAAGATGATACGATGTAACCAGTGACAGATGATTTATATCTGTTTAGTAATTAAAAACAACTTGGTGACTAACGGAGTGGAATCATTGGTTCGCTGGCTGTAGCCATTTTGGTTTACATTGTAATAAATATGAGACTGAATTATTATGAAATCGTGAACATTTTAAATTGAATGAACTGTTTGCGTTCATGTGTTGTCAAGGGGTGCACAGCTTACCAATGCGTAAATTGACGTCATTAATGTATACATTAAGTCAAAAAAAGTTTCTGGTCTACACAATTTTTTTTTGACCTTACGTTTCTTTAAATTCTTCTTAATAGATAGAAAAGGTAAATAAATTTGGCCTTAAACCACGATGTTATATTTTTAAAACTGAAAAAGAATAACGATGCGGAAGAGATCAGGAATAGCGGTTGATTCATACTGTCATGCAGTAAGAGGAGAAAGCAGGGAGAAAAAGTAAAAATATAGTCCATTCTTTTTTCAGTAATTCCTAAGTTTTCTTGAGAGTTTCCAAAGCTGAAGAATAATCACATCGAAAACCGTTAATGACGTTTCATCTAGTGTTTAGAGACTGGTCAGGGTTTAAGTGGTGAAAACGGTTGGGTACTTTTGCTAGATCACCAGAATTCTGCTAGTTTAAATAGATCCACAAATTCAAACAATTTCGACTGTGTATGATAATAAAAATGAATATATATATCCACAAAGGTTCTTTAACATTAAAACTTAAGAAATAATTTACTTTTTATTTCCTTTATGGAAGACTGGTAGCCGTACTAGGTGTCCTTGTCATGCAGATTACTAGGATAGAAGTTGCTTACAAAGAATTACAATTGAACGATTTTTAAATTCTTTGTAACATTGATAAGGTAGATTTTTCTATGTACCACTAAACAAAATTATGGAGCAAGAAATGTGGTTAGATAATCGTTAACCTCAGCAAGTCTGCCGCCCCTGGCGATCGTTCAGTGATTTCCATACTCTTCAAACCAAAAAAAAGACTGTTTCTCGTTTAAATTTAAACTCCAACTTTATAACATAATTGTATGATATAACAACAATAAAATTATCGCTTAATGCATTCACAGACAATGAATAAATAAAATGGATACCTATAACGTCTGGTAGATCTTATCAAACCGCAAGTTTTGCTCCTGAAACAAATTTAATGAGCTCCACTCATGTGGCGGGCGGTGTCTTTTTATTCTGTTTTTGTTCTAAGTCAACTATTCTGTTTAAATTACAGACAATTATATACAATTACTTGTTTTAGCGGATAGTATGCATGTTAGATGTGTAAATTTTCACTAAATCGGTATAATATTTATATTAAGTATAATACCTTCTTGTTTATCGTATGTTTTAAATCTTGCAATGGCTTTAGTTACAAAGGGATACTTCCATAAAAAGATCAGGTAGAAGGAGTATCGTATATATAAAGTAAATAATTATATTTATTTATTTCTAACTTTATGCACAAATACACGCATTGGCAGACTTAATGCCTAAGACATTATCTGCCAGTCAACCGATTGGGTGGATGCAAAGAAAAGAAGAGATAGGTGAACTTAATTAAGCAAATATGCGTATGTAAACATATACATACATATTACATATACATTTATAATACACATACATAAAACACATACATATTACCACCATAAGATTTAATAAATAATACCAGGTGACGAACTAAGACGTCGCCAATTCACCTAGTAAAAGCTCCTTCACTTTAATTTTAAACGAG
Organism: Hypercompe scribonia; assembly: GCA_949316085.1. Lineage (NCBI taxonomy): Eukaryota > Metazoa > Arthropoda > Insecta > Lepidoptera > Erebidae > Hypercompe > Hypercompe scribonia. The sequence continues at coordinate 3,150,122 of OX438979.1, forward strand.
TAGCGACTTCTAGCCATCCTGACTTCGAGGGGAAGCGAGTTCCACGAAAAGAATAACCTGTACGAAGAAGGAAGAACCGACAAACCCAGTGGAGTGAGAAGGACAGAGTAGAAGGAGATTATTAGCCGAACGTGGGTTTCTGTTATGGTTGTTGCTCAATAGTTGAATTTGTGATGTTAAATAGAGGGGATAGGGAATTGAGAAAAGTATACGAGTACAGTAATGTGAGTGTGCGCAATTTCCTGCGTTGACGAATAGGTTGCCATGTGAGCTGGGATCGAAAACTGGAGATGTGATCATACTTACGGAGGTTAAAGATGAATCGAGTGCAGTTGTTAAGAGGACGTTCAAGCTTGTTGAGATCTGCATTCAGGTCATAATAGCACACATCACCATAAGTCAATCAAAGGATAGATTAGAGACTGCAATTATACCACCTATAAAATAAAAAATATATTTTAAAAGTGTAGCCGACTTCAATGCACCTTAGCAGATCACTTTAGTAGTACCTACCTATTTCATGAAAAATTTTAAAACTGTTTACCATTCAAATGAGAACAAAAGTTAACTATACCTTCTTGATTTTTCTAAAATCGGTTAACAAATTACGGAGTTTTGTGGTTGAAACTTCAAGCTTGAAAAATATCAACCATATTGAGATTACGGATTACGATTGATTAAGATTACCTTCTTTTTTTACGGTCCGCTATGAAGATATTATCGTTTATTAAAATATTATCCTCTACAAACATATAATTATAATTATGCGTGTATAAATACCTCTTTTCGAAGAAGAGTCTTATGTGCGACAGTAGACTATTAAAGCTATTTAGATATTTCTATCTATCTTAAGAGCCTGCCAAAGTGACTCTACTCTGCCTGATAGAAACCGTGAATAGAATCCAAGAGTTGTGGTCACCATACTCATTGCAAATGCTGACAACGCAATATGGTGACCCACACTATAACCTTTAATACCCTCTAACCTTTTAAAGGCTCGACAAGAAAATTACTCTTTCACATTTTATTATTTTAAAATACTTTTTTTTACAAATTTAAAAAAGAGTTTAGAAAAGGTTGTAGACATAGATTTAGGCTTTAACCTTCACGATAAAATAATTCTAAAAGGTTTTAATATTGCTATGTAAATAACTTCATACCAGTATTTATCAGACATGGGAACGCGTTATCAATAATACAAGCGCATTTTGTGCTATGCTTATGAATTGTACTTATGTATGTAGACAGATTCAGTACGTAATTATGTGTATTTAAGTACTAGTTCTTAACAGAAGTATCTATTTATTGTCATACGTTTATAACTCTTACGCTTTGCTTACGTTATTGAGGGTTTATTTTTATTTTATTTATGCTTAAACGTAAAGTGACAAAGGCGGCCTTAATGCCGTACACATTTTCTACCAGTCGACCTTACGGCGATGTAGAGCCACAACACTATTATGTGATTTTATGAAATAATAATAATAACAGTTAGATTTCTAATTTTTTTTTTAAGTGCCTGTCAAAGTGACTCTACTGTGGTGATGGAAACCATGAATAAAATCCAAAAGTTGCAGTCACCATGGTCATTGCGAACGCTGACAATGTAGAATGGTGACACACATTATGGCGGCCTATTAAGAGGCTTTTTTACCCTCTTGGGGACGTAAAAGGCATGACAGTCATCGTAGCATTGCATTGCACATACTTACCACGACAACTGACACCCCTGCGTCAATGGGCCTCCGGTCGCGCACTCATCAACGAAACACGACAGCATGGATGCTCGTTTTAGGTTGGTCCTCTGTGGGAGGGTAATACCGCCCCGGTCGAGCCGGTCCGTTCATGCTGAAATCAGCGTGGCTCTACTAACTGGTACATACACACATACATATGCATTCTGGAATGCAATATATGAATTCTAGAACGAGGTAGTATAAGATTAACGTGGATCTGATAGGGTGTTTAGGAAATGTTTCCACAATAGACGTTTTTGCCATCTTGATCTCGAGAGCGCGTTCCACAAAAGCACAGATTATCTCAAGAAGTTTGAGTGGAGAAAATCAGAGTGGTGAGTAAGATATTGAAGAAACAAGTTATGGGAAGACCTAAAGTTTTTAGTGTCGCTTGTATCTAAATACTCAAATTGAGTAGTAAAGTAGGAAGGAAACTTGGAGAGACGAGTAAAGAATAAAAGGTAGTCAATGCCTGTGTCTGTCTATGTTGGCGAATTGGAAGTCACTTCAAGTGAGAGCGATACTTAGACACGTGATCATATTCAATAAATCAATTAGTTATGATAAGGAGGTCATCGAGTTGCCACGGATTTATTTTCTTGATTACATTAGTCGATTCGTGCCGACATAATAAACCCCCGGTCTCGACGTAGCACATTCAAATAAAATCCAAGGGGATTCCCGAACGAAGGAAAAAGGGACTTGTACGCAGGGCGCTCCTTGTCACCATTGTCGCGTCACTTGGGGGTGATTCGAATAAAACCACCGTATCGCACTATACAACCACCACATGTGCCTTGAAAAGATTTACAAACATTAAATATCTGGTGTATTTAACCCGCCATGCGAAACAAATGATATCGCGATTCAGAAAGTATGACACACACCATCTATCGATCGATCGACAAACTATGTTTATGTCGCTTCTAAACAGGACTGGTAGGTAAAATGTTTCAAAATCTTACGGATGATGAGTTCAGTAATTTAAACGTGAAAGCATCTTAAATATTTTTTTAAATTAGTACGAGTAAGTCGATAAAGTACGAATATTTATTCGTACTTCAATATTAGTTAGACAACCGGCCAAGTGCGAATCAGACTCGTGCACCGAGGGTTCCGTAACAATTGCGTTGACATAGATATTTGATTTTTGATATGAATTTCAACTTAATATCTCTACGCGTTTGTGAGGAAAGCGATAGTAACTTTAAAATTATTAAAAATATTCTTTTAGTATGAAATAACTAAAACTTTACGGATTTCACAATTTTCCCTTTATCTGTGCTATAAGATGTTGCTTCGTACCAAATTTCAAGGTTCTGAATTCACGTGAAGTACCCTGTAGGTTTTGATTCCCTTGCGAGTTTCAAAACTTTGCGGCAATTTGCTGCACAACTCTATGTGACGGACAACAAAGTGATCATATAAGGATTCCGTTATTTCCTTTCGAGGTGCGGAACCCTAAAAATATGCAAAACTCGTACTTTATACGTTTATTTACTTTTATAGATAAAAAATGACCGAATTCCTTGTAGAATCAACATAGATTGATATCTTTGAAAGCTGGGTGAGCAACTTATGTTTACTTAGTAATAAAAATATGAAATATTTTTTTACAGGTACATGAAAATCGTGAGAGATATTTCGAGGTCGCCTAAAAGCTGTCAATATGGCTTAGTAACGTTATCATAACAGCGATGGGCCAGTTGCCCAGAAAACTAATGTGCAATGTTAATATTAGCCCTCGTCTGGCTTTTCTTATTTAAATTTTGATACAGGCTTTTAGTATCAGTACTGTTTTCAAAGTAGAAACTCCATGAATTTGTTTCTTAATATGCTTTTTCTTGACGTACCAAAGTGACTCTACTCTGCCTGATGGGAAGCTTGAATAAAATCCAAGGGTAGTGGTCGCCATACTCATTGTGAATGCAGTCAATTCAATATGGCGACCCACACTATGGCGGCCTAGTAAACAAATGCAGTAAACAATCTAACATACTGCTGGTCTCAGTGATTCAGGAGTGCAGTAAAATTCGGAGTCGGGGAGGTGGCAGCGTAGTGGCTGGCTACTGCACGGATGATCTTATCTAACCAAGCGTCTACTTTTCTTATATGTACCGTAAGTGCAGTGTATTGTGCCTAAAAACGGAAGACGGTGAAGGGGTAACCTTCCTAAAGCGATTGCTGTACACTCTCCCGCACATTGCAGTAGGAGTGTACACAATGATGCAGCTTAGCAGCATCTTGAAGGCAGTTTCCAATCACTTCGGGATCACTACTGAGGAGTAATAATTCCTACATAAGTGCTCACATCGTGTTATGGCAGTCAAGGAAAGACTATATAGCCAAATTCGTAGTTATTGTGTTATATGGTCACAACGAATTGTATCCATGAAGAAAAGCTTGACGCATAAGGGACCTACTGTGTCCATTTACCAGAGTATCAAACAGTGTATCTGTTTTACCCAATTAACTAATCTTTGATAGATTATATTCTTGACGAGATCGTCTGTTTCTTTATCTCTTTAGAAGCAGACTTAACAGACTTCATCTATAAAATCCCTAACAGAATAATTCCTGACTTCAAATGTTGCTAGCTTCTTTTCAACATACTTTTAAGATCATTTCTGCCCAAAGTGTTCATCAAGTCAAAGTTAACGAAATGAGAAATATTAAGTTAACTCTTACTAACCTGAAAGACGGGTGCCATTTTTTTCAACGTGTGGAAACCTGTACGGGTCGTCACCTCATCGGAGTTTACGGCGGAGTTGTCTGTCGGAATCAGACCGACTAAAACCAAACTGTGTGCCACTCTGCCTCTGCAACAGGAGAGATCCTGGCACTACTGTTACTAAGCAATCTGGACCACGGACTGGTCACCACGGCCATAGGAGAATGGGTGCCTTACATGACCTATTAAAATAAAACATCGAATACCACGTCTCCATATATTTATTAATACGAAACACTTAAGAACGACTAAGATTTAGTTATTTGAGATCACATGGCTACGGCGTTATGTTTGTTATGATAGTGTGCACTGATTGCTAAGTGCATCGTATTAGTAAACATACGAAGACGTGATATTCAATGTTTTTTTCCAGGTCATGTGATGTACCCTCTTAAAGCCTAGTGTGAGTTTATTTCACATCCTTTCTATCGTCACAGGGACCGCGTTCGGCGCTGGGTTTCGTAGAGATTTCAGTGTGGGATAATGGTCCTCTGTTTTCTCTGGTAGTTGTCGATTTATATTTATGACTTTCAATTACGAATCGTCCGAAAACATGCGACGTTTTATCAAGATGTAGAAGTACTTAATTTTCACTAATATCGCTCTGTTTCTTGATAAATTATGTTATTTAATACATCAATATAAAGTGAATGTTTTCTTATCAGAGATACTACTTAATGAAATGAACTTTTCCAGTGTTGACTAATTGTATAATCTCTTTTAACTTTAAGTACTTTAATGAGTATTTATAAAGGTAGTGTTATAATGGCTACTTTCCTCAACAACTTTAACAGTCAACTGCTGGACATAGGCCTCTCCTTAGTAAGGAGGTTTTGGGCCTACTATACCACGCTGGCCAGACAGATTGGAATAGGGTATGTTTCAAGTTTTAGTGATGTGGTTCTACGTAGTAATTCCCTTAGTCGCCTCTTACGACACTCACGGGATGAAAAGACTCCGTATTCTTAATCCGTCACCACACGGACAAATGGCTACTTATTGCTTATAAACTAATATTGTACTGTGCTTACGTAGTTTACCTTCTTATACCATAATGACTGTTGTGAACTTCAAAAGAAAACAAAGAAATATAAACGCAGTCACTGAAAAACTGATGTTTCTATTACATCATAGTCTACTGCAAAATCCACAGAGACATAAGCGTGGAGGTTTTGGCCTACTATATCTGGGTTAATATTTTGACTTTACGAAAAGATATTCATCATCGTCACCATCGCCATCATCATCTACAACCTTTAATAGTCCACTGCTGAAGTTAGGCTTCTTCTGAGCAAGGAGACTTTGGCCCACTATACCACTGTGGCAAGTCACAGATTCGATTCCCATCCAGGCCCATGATGATGATCCCAACGATCCACGAGGCACAGAATCATCCGATGTGCGTCATATCGCGTGATGTAGCCGGTGTCAATAGACCACACCTGAACTACCGGCGCGTCTATTGTTCCGCCGCCCGAGAAACAGGGATGGAAGTCGTGTGGTTATGTTCGCTCAATGCTACCTGAGTACCGCTCTGCGAGTTCGTGTGCGAGTCGTAGTGTGGTTGTAAATTAAAATCTACACTTTCTTATTTGCATAGCAACAGCAGTTTACTTTTTACCTCGCTGCCTCAACAGTTCCTTGAGTACTACCATCGCGCATACACTACGTACTCGTAATAGTACCGGATTAGGGTTTCCTAACCTAACTTACAACACCTTTACACCACGCTTGCCAGACGGGTAGGTATGGGGTTTGTTTCAAATTTTTCTTTACTCTTTCTCTCTGTCTCAATTAAAAAGATTTTTTTTTTATCCGTGTATAGTATATAATAAAGTAGGTATTTATTATTTGAACATCTTTAAGGAACAGTGCGTTTCTTTGGGACGAAAAGGAATACTAAAACTAGTTGATACTATTATCTATCTAGATCTTTTTTCTTTTTTTATAGAAGCCTACCAAAGTGACTCTACTCAGCCTGATGACTGATGATAGAATCCTAGAGTGGTGGTCGCCATACTCATTGTGAATGTAGACTGCTCGGGCATAGAGAAACACTATGGTTTTAATCACAATTTATAAAGTTTAAAAAAAAAACGTTTAATTAAAATAAATAGAACTCAATGTTTAACACGGCAAACGACGTTGGTGACAGATTGACAACTAAAACTATCCATACGTACGCATAGCAGTAGCTCACGGCCCTTCGTACATCTCAACATAGACAATTATAGTTCACATTTTTTGTATAATATAATATTTCTTTTTGAAGTGAAAACTTCTTTAGGCGCGTTGAGCGTTTTGGTAGAGGGTAAAATCCTCGGTTCGCGTCACCGACATGCTAATGATAATAGTATATCTATAGCCATGGAGAATATGATATTATATATTATATATGAAATTTATTATTATTATATATTATATATGATATTATATATTATATATAGCTATATATGAAACATAAAAAATTTCATATAATTTTTGCATATAGTTTTAATTACTCTCAACTTAATAGTTCCGTTTTCACTTCTATCGGCAGTCCCACGACTGCTACTGTTTTTTTTTTTTCTATATTAGGAACATGAATAGAATCCGAGAGTTGTGGTCACCATACTCATTGCAAATGCAGACAATGCAGTATGGTGAACTACACTATGGCGGCCTTGTGTGATGCTTTTTCACGCTCCGCTTGAGAACGTAAAAGACATGACAGTCATCGTGACAGTGTAAGGGTAACACGATAACATGGGTACTGTCGCTTTAGGTTGGTCTTCTGTGGGAGGGTAGTACTGCCGCGGTCGAGACGGCCCGCTCGTGCTGAAATCAGCGTGGCACTACTACCTGGTAAATAGATAGCATAATAGATTTTCACCGGCAAAGTTCGATTGTGGTAAAGGAATATCAATCTTAAGATTAAATAATATATGATTGAATTAGCTTCACATGTAACTTACTACATAATTACAAATCGCATTTTGTCATTTTAATTCCTTTTTTTTCCTTTATAAAGAGAGACTTACATTCAGTAATGGACTGTTGAAGGTTGTTGATGACATGTTGATGTGAATCCACTTTTAGCTATCGTATCGAAACGAAACTTTATGCTTTATGTAGTTTGTAAACGTGCAATCCTCCTTACGTGTATATCTGCCAATATGCAACATTCATATGCTGTTCACACGTTTTTGTGAGACACATATTTTTGCTGTTAGCAACACCAGTAGCATTAATTGAAAGTGTCTTATATTTATTATTATTTGCATTTGCAAGCAAACATTTCATCTTAATGATGTACACATAAACGATATTCGAGCAAACCTGAGGATAGTTATCTAAAACGATTACTATACATTCAAATTCTAGTAAACCAAAAACAATATTTACATACAAGCGTCAAAAATTCCTTCACACCATTCCCTACTGGTAACATTTCTAAAAGATTGGCGGGCATTGCCACGTTGAACTGCAACGATAATCTCTGAGGCAGAAAAAGGCCCGCCTTCTAATCCCGAGAAGCATCGATCAATTGCTTAACCAGTTGTTTAAACAAAGCTTGAACACTTGGTCCCCATGACCCTAGCGTCTCGACCCATACGGTTCAAAAATATAATTAGTCACTATTTTTTGGTATCACTATTTTTTGGTATTTACGCGGTTTAAGGCTTTCTGCAGATGCATAAATACAAACATTCAATTAATATAAAGATTTTTAAAAAAATATGTCATTAAAGTCTTATCTGCTATTTAGATCTCCACTATATATACATTCGTATTTTTTTTAAATTTAGAATCTGTCAAAATGACAGTTAGTTTTTTTATTTAGAAAGTATACGTCCCATGGAATGCTATTTGAATTTGAAAAAAAAATAAATTATCTTTGGTAAAAAAAAACAAGTTGAATCCAGAATTTTAAATTCTTTAGGTAATAGACCCTATTTTTATCATAATCTACTTTTCAACAACTCCTTATGTACAACTAATTAGATGCACAATAATCGGAAGACATTTATCGGTTGCATATACCGTTTATCAGTAGGTTCACATTACCATCAATTGATAAGCACAACTCTGACGACGGGCGCACGGATAAGATAACACACGGGTGCGGTGCAATGGGAATACTATATCTAAGTACTTTATGGTTGTACACACCTAAGGACCTTCGTCTTCAAATGCTTATGTCCTCAAAAATGTGATGTGTCATCCTTTAACTTAACCTAAAATCTATAATAAGACTACCTAACCCGCGCAAGTATGTTCGCGTCACTCAAAAGAAATAAATTTTCCCAGTTCTTTTAAACATTTCTCATGGATGCTCCACTCCTATTGTTCTTATGTCTATAACATACGAGCGTTAATGTTAACAGACGAGCGGACACACAGAACAACCTTCGTAATTGTAAATCTCAAGAGTTTATTTGGTCAACCAACGCTTATCTCAGAAATTAGAGGTCCGATTTGAAAAATTATTGTACTGTAAGATGGGCCATTTATCGAGAAAGGCTATAAGCTATATTTCATCACGCTTCGTTTGATAGGAGCGGAGTATCAATGAGAAATGTTGAAAAAACAAGGGAGAAATATTCCTTTTGGGAGCTTATATTGCGGACGCTGTGTAAACGGTTAGTTTCGCAAAGATAATGTATGAAAGAATGATTTCTCTTTCAAATTTCTAAAAAAGGCCACGACATCATGTCTATTTTATAAGATTGGTTCACTACAAACATTCTTAAGTTAAAAAAATTAGTTCACACGGTGTAACAGTACTCTACGGGCAATTGGTGACACAGACAAGGTTGTGTCGTGGGTTTACGCCGCTCCGTAAATTGTTAAAGTTTGTAATGCAATTTATCGCAACGCAACATTATGTAACATATTAGTACTCCGCTCCTTTTGGTCGTAGCGTTGTGATATACAGCCTTTGTGGATTAGTAGGCTATCTAACACCGAAAAAAATTTTCAAATTAGACCCGTTTTTTCTGAGATTAGCGTGTTCAACAAAGAAAAACAAACAAATTCTTCAGCGTAAAGCTGTAGTATTAGTATCAATTGCACTTTATTCGTAATAAAATTGCCCTCTAAAGAATATAAATATAGGTAATTGAAAATTAAATCAAAGTTCAAAGTCACTTCGTCGGTTTCGTAGCCATCTATCACAGAGATCAAGTTATATTCTAAGGACTGTAATAAAGAGGGAACGTAGATCTACCCCTTAGTTATGACTAAAACCTTAGTCCATGTGGTAACGAATTAAGAATACATAGTGTTACCACCCCTATTCATCCGGTGGGTGTCGTAAAAGGCGACTAAGGGAAAGTACGCAAGACAAAATCATTACAAAGAGAAGGAAAACTTGAAACAAACCCTATTCCAACCCGTCTGCAAGGAGGTCAAAACCTCCTTGCTAAGGAGAGGCCTATGTCCAGTAGTGGACTGTAAAAGGCTGTTGATGATGATTAAAAGATAAAACTTATCAAATACCATTCCTACATACCTTTACTGTAGTAAAATAGCATTAGAACAGATTTTTTAACAAACTATAACAATAAAGCATTGCTTTCTAAAGATTACAGCGATAACTCAGCGTTCGTCATGGTTCTATTATTCTGTATAGTTAAATATTCACTGCTGTAGGTAGTACATAAAAGTTACACTATATAATGTTGTGAGGGCGTCGTTAGCCATTTTTCAAAGTCCGCCGCAAACAAATAATGGATGAGATGATTATAATGTGGTAATGAATTTATACATCATTATAACTATCTCGTTTACTTGATAACTGTTGTGTATGTGGAGAAGAGAGACGCGCAAGTCACAAGCGGAGCGGAGTGATTTTTAAATAATCGCTGGAGAGCCGCGCCTTGTTTCATTTTGTTTGGTTTTATGCGCACTCTCACATTGGGAATAAATCCTGTGTCGCGGGGTACTTTAAAAACGTACATTAAACGGAAATAAAGAACATGAACAATTTGCGAATCACACAAAATGTTGTCCTATGTGGGCTTTTTCTTTTTTTTTGTTCTATCTTAAGAGCCTGCCAAAGTGACACTACTGTGCTTGATAGAAAACATGGATAGAATCCAAGAGTTGTGGTCACCACACTCATTGCAAAGGCTGACAACGCAGTATGGTGATCCACACTATGGCGGCCTTGTAAGATGCCTTTTCACACCCCGCTTGGGGACGTAAAAGGCATGACAGTCATCGTGACAGTGTAAGGCTTACACAGTTACCACGATAACTGTCACCCCTGCATCAATGGGCCTCCGGTCTCAAAATTTGATCCCACAACACTCAATGCAGTAGAAGACGGCCAAAATAGGACCGGAACGAAAGTAATATGGCCTCATTGAATACAGCTGTTAAGCAATTCCTTCGTTATATCGTTCAAGATACAAGATTGAGATGCAAGGAGCCGTAACGTGTGAGTCTTGTAAAATGGGCAGAGACGATGAGAATTATTATGAAAGAAATCCAAAGCTTATAGTATTCTTCACCTTACTTCCATCGGTCTATTAGACCACCCTATCTGAATTTACCGTCTTTAATTCTATGTATACTCTTACTAAAAAGGGTTGTTATCAATTAGGTTAAAAGAAGTTAGTAAAAAACCTTTACCAATGTTATTCATACCACTAATCCTTATCCTTTAACAGTTCGCTGCTGGACGCAGACCTCTCCTCAGAAATAAAAATCAATCCAAAGAGAAAAGAAAACTTGCAACAAACATACCAATCCGTCTGGCCAGCGTGGTATAATAGGCCAAAACCTTCTTTCTAGAGACTTATATCCACTAATCCTCAATAAGTTGCCAAATGGCAGTCATGGCATTAATGAAAATAAAAGTAATCGAATACAACACACACAACTATATGATATTAATAACTAAAGTAAACACATATCTAAACGGCGAGTTACTCGTACCACGCGCTACAAAACCAGCCATATTTCGTCTTCTATATCAAAAGCTGGAATTAATTAACAAAATACTCTTTAATAGTGACAAGCACCATATTTCCTCGCGTGTACAGTTTTAGATACAATAACTTTTATATAAATTGCCATCATTAATTTGCTGTTGGGAAATTAATTTTAAAGCAACACGTTTCCTACTATTGCGTAATGTCAATGACCTTCATTTTTTTATGACAAAAGGGTTGGAGTATTCTCACTTTTGTAGTTTGTAAGGATCTATGGATGTTTGTTACTCTTTTACGAAAAAATCACTGAATGAATTTAGATTAAACTTTACAATAATATAGTTTATACTTCAGAATAATACACAGGCTACTATTTACCACGATAACTGACATTTACCTAAGTGGATGGAGCCGCGGGCAAGGGCTCAATATAATTCTATACTGGATGTCGTAATAACCGCTGTTCCCGGATCCCTCCTATGTCAGACACAGAGTGGCACACCGTGTGGTTTTAGTTGGTCCGATTCCGACACACCACCTCGCCGTAAACCCCGGTGGGGTGACGACCCGTGGGGATTTCCACACGTTAAAAAAAATATATATATATATAATTCTATAAAGAGTGCACTTGCCTTGTTATAATAACGATTAATCTAAGCAATTTTCTTTTAAGTTTGTGTTTAATCAACACAAATACGATTTTATAGATAGACGTAAAAGGAATTCATTGACATCTTTTGGATAAGAAATCCTAAAAAAATTGTTAAAAATTATTACAGGTTGATAAAAAAGAAATGGTTCGAAGTACGGAATGTGATAACCAATATCTTCTTAACTACTTCAAACTGAGAGCTCCATATTAATTTGTGTTCCAAGACAAGTACCTAACGAGTGTCAAAATATCATTTGAAATACTTTTGTAACTAAAATATCGGCAACTTAACAAAATTAAAAACGTTTATGGTGGTTGTACCATTATTTGTGTAACGGAGCGTAATTGTCTACAGGTCAAAAATTATGACAATCGAAAATCCAACATGGCCGACTCATTCTTTATCCAAATATTAACATATTAAGTGTCCAGTATGATTATGAAGTATTTTTTTTTAAAACCACGAACCTCTTTTTAATGATACAGTACAAAATAAGGTATTTCTAGTTATTTGATAAGTATTCAATGTTTAATAAAAATCAATTAAAACTGTCACCATCATTTTTATTCGATTTTCAATTTTTTTATTTGACCAGTAAAAATCTGCTAGCTGCCTAAACACAGAATATAAAGTAGGTAAGTAGTTAAGTAGCATAATAAACTTCTTTCATTGGTAAACGCACTAATATACCGCTTTACCCACACAAAAAGGGCCTCTGTTTGAATACAAAAATAACCAGATATTTAAAATACACACATGAGTACAAAATACTTTTAGCAATTCATGTTTTTTTTTTTAGTAACCTACCAAACTGACTTTACTCTGCCTGATGGAAAGCATGAATAGGGTCCAAGAGCGGTGTATGTATGTATTTAGAGTATTTTCATTATTTTGCCGCCATTTTCTTAATTCAATTTAGGTACGTGTTATTTTGTAGGCAAGAGCTTGCTTGTCGCTAACTTTCTTTGCAAATGCAGAAAGACGAGAAGAAGCTAGGACTATGAGCCAAACATCAACTTGCATTTACGTATATACTCGCACTTTTAAGATTTATCAAAGGCGCCACACCATGTACGCTATGTGACATATAATTTGTGTAAAAATATGTATAACGACTTCCTCACACTGATGTCTAAGTAAATTTATACTCATTATTTCTACAAAACAACTTCGATGTGCCACATCCGTCAGACGTCCGATTTCTTAATTTTTTTTTGAAATTTTGACACGATGCTATAACTAACTGTATACAGCAGCAGGTCAATAAGGTCACCGAAAGTCAATTAATATAATTACACGTGAATAATGAATATTATCGGCACGTCAAATTGCCTTGCAGAACCATTAAGTATGATTATTATCATCAACTATATAATGTTTAACTGGTAATTGGAGGAATTAGCCCCTGGGTTATCTACCTCGCCAGATTGATTAACTGGTGACGCACATTATATCACAGAAACTATCTCAGTTACTAGCTTATATATACTGTAAATAGGCTAGGCTACGTCTCAACTAGAGTATTGTTTCTCATGGTTTGTCAGAAAACGAGTGTTACACAATTCTCTCCTAGTATCTGAATGAGAGATGTTACCCGATGTCTATCTCCCACTTCTCGTAAATCTGAGGGGGTTTCAAAAACCGGTAACGCTCTCGTAATTCTTTTGTTCCAGATATCCGGGGGTGGTAGTCTCTTACTAATAATAATATTTCGGACATCTGACACACAACGTCATCTAGTCCCAAATTAAGCAGAGCTTGTACTATGAGTACTAAGCAACTGATATAAACACATATATGTATACTTTTTTGTAAATACGTATATAAATATTATACATAGGAAACACTGAAACTCAAAAAAAAAACATTGCAGATTATACAAACATTCGGTCTGAACCGTTAATCGAACCAGAGAACTCAAACTCAGCATTTGCATATGCTACCACTGCGCTATCGAGACAGGTGACCTTTCTACTCGTTTACGTCCCCTGCCATATAAAAATCATATATCATCATAATTTTTCTTTCATCAATATAAAAAGAAAAGTGAATAAAGTTACAACCTAAACATCTATGTGTCTATCACAGATTTCATTGCAATATAGTGAGAGCTGCAAGAGTAGAGCCACGCTGATTTCAGTATGAACGGATTGGCTCGATCGGGGCATTACTACCCTCTCACAGAAAAGCAACCTAAAGCGACAGTATCCGTGCTGTCGTGTTTTGTTAGTGAGTGTAAGACCGGTGGCCTATTGATGCAAGAGAGACAGTTATCGTGGTAAGTGTGTGAGCCTTACACTGCCACGATGACTGTCGTGCCTTTTACGTCCACAAGTGAGGCGTGAAAATGTATCTCTCTGAGCCCCCATAGTGTGGGTCACTATACTGCATTATTTGTATTCACAATGAGTGTGGTGACCACAATTCTTAGATTCTATTCATGCTTTCCATCAGGCAGAGCTGAGTCACTTTGGTATTGTCGTAAATATTAAAAAACGGTATTGTACAATCTATAAATATATGTTAACAAATCAGTATAATGAGTGGCCTTATCTCAGTCTGCGATCTCTTACAGAGCATCAAGGTTTACTGCACATTGCAAGGGCGATTCAGTGATCCGTTTAGATTATTTTCGAAAGAGTTACTAACGGGCTGTGATTCTAATGGTTAGTAACTCTAGCAGCTAGACCGGAGACCCATTGATGCAGGGGTGATAATTGTCGTGGTAAACGTGCGCAATACAATGCTACGATGACTGTCAGGTCTTTTACGTCCCCAAGTGAGGCGTAAAAAATCGTAATAGGCCGCCATAATGTGAGTCACCATACTGCATTGTCAGCATTCGCAGTGAGTATGGGTACAACAACTTTTGGATTCTATTCATGCTTTGCACCAAGCAGAGTAGAGTCACTTTGGCAGGCTATTAAAATAAATATAAAAGAAAAGCTAAACGAGGGGTCGCTTCAACTCGTACCCATGATAAATAATTGTATAATGAACACTGTGTTCTGTGTCTGATTGCAATTAGTCTAAAACATGTATTAGACATATATAAATATGCAATGGGAGAGGCCTATGTCCAACAGTGGACTGTAATAGACTGATGATGATGTTGGAATTTGTTAATTAGTAGTTTGGTTACCACAACACTGGCTCTGCCTTATTAAAGATCAGATGACAGTTTATGAAATGTGTGAAGTTATTTTTATACGTAGTTATTCGGCCGTTTATTGAAAGTTCTTTAAACAAGTAAAAATAATGTAAGAAAATAAATAAATATTTCAGACGTTTGACGCACAACGTCAACTAGTTCCAAACTAAGCAGAGCTTGTACTAGACAAGTGACATAAATACATATATACATTTTTTTTGTAAATCCATACATATTACGTGATATACTTCGTGATAATTTGGTAGAATCGTCGTAACGAGTACCCGAGTGAGCATTTATATGGAATATTGAATTAATTTTATATACGTGTATGTTTATGTATTGTGTATGTATTGTTTATATAAAATAATATTTTATTAGTAATGTATGTCAACTTCTTTATTTTACCTTTGTACCTACCGCATCATGTTCCTACATCACCTGAAGGTTGACTGGGAGAGAATGCCCCATGGCATTAAGTCCACCTTTGTTCAACATGTGCATTAAATAGAAGCTTATTGCTAAATATAAAAGACTTGTTGCGTTTCTATGCAACAAAAAGTACTGATACATACATACACGTATATACATACATATAGGAACAAGCCTATATACATTTCTCAATGGCAAGTTATCTTATCTTACACGTGGAGACCTCGTATCTGTTTCATTGTGAATATATTTCTTTCATGCAGTATATACCTATTATATTGAATGTTACCTGCTTGTTATACAGCTTGAGAGACTTCTGTTTACTTACGTTGATTGTATCGATCAAAGCGTGCAACTACATAGTTTGAATACTTTATTCATCGCAATGACAATCGTCTTTTTTTTACGAGTGGAGACCTCGTCTGGCTGACGTGGCATAGTTGGTCAAAAACTCCTTTCAAAGAAGAGGTCTATGGTCATCAGTGGACTATTAGAAGCTGTTGATGGACATGGTTTATCGTAATTTGTTTCCACTGAAAGTAATCTCGGTTCGGGCAAATTGTTATAAGATCTTTTTGTTATAAGAACAATTTGCCCAACTTTACACTACTCGCGAAGTTGGACGAAGTTGCTCGGCGAAGTACTCTAGAAGTTGCCCGAGGTGAGGTTAAGTTTGACGAGGTAAGCCGAAGTATCTCTCTACATTGTTGTATTCGTCTAACATCGTCCAACTTCGCGAGTAGTGTAGATCAGGCATAATGGTGTACACTGCCCAAAGTTCTTTAGATCGCAAGGATGATTACAACTGATCCTAAATTAGCCAGAGTACTGAACTGAAAAAGTAGAACCCACTACTTGTGGCTCAGTAATCAATATCAGTACCATTTTGCCAACAGGCAAGTCGCAATAGACTATTTGCTCTATACAATAGACCTACGCAATAAGAAATGCGATTGTAATATTATACTATTATTATTCTCGCACATCTCACTCACAGCCGTCTCATCCAAAACCAGGCAACTAGACGGCAACTAGACTACCAACAAACCTTATATATTTCTAAATACATACACATTATAGATAAATTACTCCCTGACACAGAAAAAATAATTGTATTCATCACACAAACACTTGAATTTGGTTGGAATTGAACCCACGACTTCTGGCTTAGCAGTCAACATCGTTAACAACTAGACCAACAAGTCCATCGTATAAAACCTTTGCATTACACTTTGAGATTTGATATTATATGTTGTATTACCCGCTTATTTGTTCATACTTCTTGCAAATATATTTCTTACGTATGCAGGACCTTAGTGATTTTCTGCCAATTGATGATATATACTTTTGTATAAAATATGTGGGTATAAAAATGCGAGTATCATTTTCGGAATCGATGGCTTAACGCCCTCTATAAGCACGGTAGGGTCCCAATGTGTTAAGAATGGTCACCTATCCATAGATTGACGTGGCCAGGATTACTCAACTTATTATTGAGCCACGAGAAATGATACAGTTGAATGTTTGATCACAATTGATTGTAATAGCGGCAAAATAAAAATGCCAGTATCATTTTTAGCTTTTGCGACTTTCAATCATAAACTTAATTTAATTTTTAGTTAATCGATTATGAATTGCGATAAGCCCATTGCTTCTATTCACGGCGACGATTCTAGAGAAAATCTAGAATCCAGGGTAAGTTTTATCATTAAACGAAAAAGACAGACGAAGTATATAACTAACCTAATTTTAGTTATATACTGTGTCTGTCTCGTTTTGAAGGAAGCCCGATACGCATGTACTTTTCCTCGTTTGTCGATTCGATGGTAAATTTTAGATAACGTAAATGCAATATTTAACAACGCCGATTACAGTATCTTCTTGGAAACCAAGACTTAGTTACGGCTGGATTTTTCCTTTAACAATCAGAAGGACAATTATCGTAATCAAAGTTCTATCACGTTGTTGACATACCCTAAAGTCGAACTAAACGGTTTGACAGCTCTTTTTTTGTGAGAGTCGCCAAGATTTGGAACTGCCTGGGTCTATTTTTCCTGATGACTTGAACTCTGGAGCCTTTAAGAGTAGAGTGAACAGGTTTCTTTTAGATGGGCGTGTACCACCTTCGTCTTCATCTACACTTTCATCAGGTGAGATGGAGGACAAACACCTATTCCATTAAAAATGTAAAAAGGAAAAAAAAAATATCAGTCTCAATCAACTCTCAATCACATCTGTTATGGAGAATATTTTTGTTCCAAAGTATTAAAACATCCAGCGTCCACTGTAACGTGATTAAATCGTATCGTGATCGAAAATTCAGTAGAATATACCTTTTATGTCAGTTGTGAGATCGACAGTTGATGAGAATTGAATTTTGAACGCACTTTTATTGCAAAAATTGGCCTTCAAGGGGTCTAGTGCCAGTTTATTTTACGTAGACTTGATCGTCAACGACGACAGCGTTCGACGTTGTGATTGGCCCGCACCGAACTCTTAACCAATCCCGGTAGACTTGATCGGCCAGTGTAAACATACGCAGACTTGATTACATCGCGCCATGGCCGAGTGCATAACACGAGTACATATTTATCGCGAGACAACAAAAAAATATGTATCGTTTAAACACGTGGTGGGTCTCTTATCTGTCTAGTTTTATACGACTATTTGTTGCAAACTATACAATTTATGTCCTTGTATACTGTCAATATTGCAGGAAGATATGTCAAAGTATATCTAATATCTATATTGTAGTTTTTTTTATAGGAACATTTTGCCTCATTCTTTTACAAATGCTTGGTCTTCCAATTAAGCTCAGATGAACGTATCTCTTTCTAACCTGATTTCATTACATTAAACTACATTTTATTTGCAGGTTATTACTATATCTGCCTACCCTTCTTTTGCAGAGTTTTCCTTTCCAACCTTGGTTGGAGATTATGTGTGCCGTAAGGGTGCAAGAATACTTGGACCCCCTGTCAGAAAAGAAAATACGTAGAAAAAATACATAATTTTCACTCAACTACACGAGCGGGTGGGTGTCGTTGTTCGAGAGGCAGTACAAAATGCCTTTGAAGAATTTGCTGCCTCTCGTCCTGATTTCTTCGAGAAGTAAAAACTCGAAGTTCATTTTACGTAGAGTGACTACCATCAGACATCCACAACCCAAGCATTAGACGATATTGGAGTTCTGCAGAATTACTATTGTCGGCATTTACCCGTAACAATTACAATGATGTCCGCATGGCACTCGGAATCGACGGCTTAACGCCCTCTCTAAGGCACGGTAGGCTCTCAATGTACTAAAAATGGTCACTCATCCATAGATTGAAGTGGCCAGGATTACTCAACTAACCACTGAGCCACGAGAAATGATACAGTTGAATGTTTGATCGCAATTAATTGCAATAAGCGCAAAAATCTATTTTATACAAGTGCAGTATCTTTACTTCTTCAATTGAATTTAAGAAATAGATTGATTTGATACTTAATTTGGATGAAACAGGAAGGGAGTGTTATAATGAAGTGACGCGCAACGCCATCTAGCGAGACAGTGAAATAATAGCAATGCGTACTCCTTGTTATATTCATTTGTCATGTGTACAATTAATGTACAAATTAAATAGTTATGGCTACAAAATCTTTGTTCTAGAGTAGCTATTTAAAAAAGTCGCCTGATGTCTTTGGATGAGAATTTCAACTAAAATTCGTCAAGTTTTAATTTTTTAACTGTCATAACTCTCTATTGTAACTTGAATTGTCATAGTAGAAAATAGTGTTATACTATTATGAAATCTCATCTCTTAATTAGTTCTGTGAATTCAATTTTGTAAAAACTAAACTGTTACTATACACTTAAAATTATTCTTATATTTATTAAAAACTAGCTTACCCCGCGAACTCTGTTCCGCCTTAGAGGCAATAAATAAGCAGATTTTTTTTTACTTAAACCCGTTCTAACGGGATAAAGAGTATCCTAAGTCCGTCTCCTGGTTCCAAGCTACCTCCCCACCAATTTTCAGCTAAATCCGTTCTTCCGTTTTTGAGTTATAAGTGGTGTAACTAACACCACTTCTTATGTATATAAAAGAAGATGTAGTATTTCTCTCGCATATTAAAAAAAACAACTATAGACAACAAAAATAATTTATTAAAACATCAACTTAGATTCGTGAGAGGTCAATATTTTTTCCACAGCCAAGGCCCTTTCCTTCAATGTGACCATATCTTCATCACTAAGAACGTTGCTCTGTTTTCCCACATTTTTTATCAGGAAGTGTTGTATGAATAATCTGATGCTTTCTCTAAAGAGGCGTAATTTGGGAGATTTGGCTATTCTGAGAAATACTTCGAGGGAAGCCTCCAAGTCTGCATTCATTATGATGGTTAGAAGTATTTGGCGCATAAAGCGAACAGAATGTTTGTTCAACTCGGAGAATTGGATTACCTGGAATTATATTAAAATGAGACAATTTATTTATTTATTTTTTGTCCGTGCGGTGATAGATTAAGAATACATAGTGTTACCACCCCTATTCATCCCGTGGGTGTCGTAAAAGGCGACTAAGGGACAAGGTATACAAGACGACATCATTACAAAGAGAAGGAAAACTTGAAACAAACCCTAGTCCAACCAGTCTGGCCAGCGTGGTATAGTAGGCCAAAACCTCGTTGCTAAGGAGAGGCCTATGTCCAGCAGTAGACTGTAAAAGGCTGTTGATGATGTTGATGAGACAATTTAGATTTTGGTTGGTCGGAGCCTGTGGTGCCGGTTGGTCCATGTGGTGACAGAGAATACAGTGTCATGACCCTTATTCATCCCTTGGGTGTTGTAAGAGGTGAACAAATAAACTTTGTAAAACAACAGACCTACAAAGTAAAGGAACACTTGATACAAATCTTATTTTTATTTTTTACGTATGGCAATCCCCTCGAACCGTCACCCCACCGGGGTTTACGGTGGGTGGTGTGTGGGAATCGGACCAACTAAAACCACACGGGGTGCCACTCTGTGCTTGATAGGAGGGAAGCGGGAACAGCTTTTATAACGACATTCAGACCTCTCCTAGCGTTTGCCTGTTAGCTCGGACACCACCTTTGGGGCTTGACACAAACCCTATGGCAACCCGTTTGGACAGTGTGGTATGGTAAGCCAAAACCTCTTAAGCGTGGCCTACGTCCAGCAGTGGACTGTTAAACGCTGTTGTTAGACAATTAAGAATAAATAGAATTCTTTCGAATTGTTTGACTTGTGGTGATATGGATGAAATTGACTCACATGCTGTACTTGGAGGTATTTTGCTTAATAAGCGTCTCCAGTAAGGTAGTGTTATGAAGATAGGGAGGCGAGTCTAAGAGGTCACAGATAATTTACGCCACACGTTAAAGGGGGGGTGACGAGTACTGAATGTGTAGCGTCAAACTAGGAAGAGGAGGGAGGGGGGGGGGGTAAGATTCACAATTAACTGTGACCTACTCCCTACTGGTGTTTCGTTATGTATGGATGGCTCCAATTTTTTTTAAATCTCTCTTAATATATAAAATCAAGTTTTCAAAACGTACCTTCAGAACAGAGAGCGGTAGCGCCTTCTCCATGATAAGATGGATGAGGAACTGCGCCAAGTTCGTCATACACTGCTTACTTATCGTGTCCAACTCCTTTATTTTATCCCACACTGAGAATTGGATTGCAAGCTGAAAAAAAAATTAACATTAAAACATACACTCACGACTGCTTAAAAAGGGGCAGGCAGAGGACTCCAAAGGCTATTAAGTTGCCATGTCAAAACAAACACGCATCGTGAATACATTGGACATGTTTTTATTAGCGTCTGTATGTCAAGGTCGAAGTTCTTTTTAAAACGAAACGTGGTTCTTATTTAAGGGACATCATCACTACCATCACCACCATCACCATTATCATCATCATCATCATCATCATCATCATCATCATCATCATCATCAAGAGCCTTTTACAGTCCACTGCTGCACATAGGCCTCTCCTTAGCAAGGAGCTTTTGGCCTACTATACCACGCTGGCCAGACGAGTTCAAATAGGGTTTGTTTCAAGTTTTCCTTCTCTTTGTAATGATGATGTCTTGTATACTTTGTTCCCTTAGTCGCCTCTTACGACACCCACGGGATGAATAGGAGTGGTAGCACTATGTATTCTTAATCCGTCACCACACGGACAACAACAATTTAAGGGTAAACAGACTATATTAGTCCACTGCTGTACATGGGTTTCTTCTAAGACAGAACATTTTGGTCTAATATACTACTCTGGTCCGACGGATTGGTGTAGGGTTTGTCTCGAAGGAATCTGGATATCGTAATAGGAACCGTTCCCGGATACCTCCTATGTCAGGCGAAGAGTGGCACACCGTGTGGTTTGAGTCGGTCCGATTCCGACACACCACCCCGCCGTAAACCCCAGTGGGGTGACGGCCCGAGGGGATTTCCACACGTTAAAAAAAAGGGTTTGTTTAGGAGGGATCTGGATGTCGTAATAGCAGCTGTTCCCGGATCCCTCCTATGTTAGGCGCAGAGTGGCACATCGTGTGGTTTTAGTCGGTCCGATTCCGACGAGGGTTTCTACCAAGCAGTTTATACCATGGGCTCTTACGATACCCACGAGACCAACAGGGGTGGTGAAACTCTCAAAGACCCATCTCACCTGGTATTTACGATCAAACTCGCACAACTTCTGCCCCAACACAGCATAGTAAGGATTGTAGGTTCGCTCCTGGAGACAGCAAGCGAGTAGCACATGGATTATTTCCCGGTCTTGCTGGCCTTTCAGCCCCAGGTGTTGCAGTTTCTCGAAGGCATCCATGTAGTCCTAATAAAAAATAATGAAGTAAGGTTTTAAAATTTAGATTCCAACAAAAACTTAATAATGTTAATTTTATACCGACTTTAAGAAAAGGCAGAAGTATAAATACTTTTTTAAAAAGGCTTTCAACTTTTTTAAATTATAATATTTGTTAAACAGATGATAGTTACCTCAGCAGACATAATAACACAAAATATGCTTCTCCTAACATCGGTGTTCATCCTCTGCTTCCTCGCCAGCTCGAGCAGCTTCTGGTCGACGGCGGCGGCCTGCACGCTGGGCTTCCCCTCGGGCCGCGAGATGTTCCCCTCCCACGCCGAACCCACTACCCACCATTTGCCGCGCTCGTCCGCTGAAGAAAAAAAAAAGATTTCTATAAGCCCAAGTTGCATCTTCATATAATGTTGGTCATCTGAATGTATTCCGGTAGCCACGCCGTCGCCACGCCACTCTCTACTTCGCCGAGTGTTGTGGGTTCAAACGCCACATGAGACAACACTTTGTGTTCAAACCACACTGTCCAAACAAATTCCATGGCCATCAATTACTATTCCCTCACTCACACATTCTAATGGGACGGCTATCCAACACGACCAGGGAGAGATCAGGCGCAAGACAGGTTTACGTGTTCTTCGAGGCATGAGGGTTAAACCCCTAACTTCCAAACTTGGGGCTGTTATTAAGAATTTCTGTAATCAGATCAACACTTTTTGACCCGACCCGGGAATCGAACCCGAGACCTGTTGATCCGCAGTCGCACAGGTTAACTGCTAGACCATCAAGGCAGTGCAATACGCAACATTTAAACATTCAATCATGGTTTCGAACAATGACTCACAACGCCATCTAGTTTCAAACTAAGCGAAGTTTTACAGTCAGTTACAATCGTGTTTGTACGGAACCAGTCGTGTATGTGATAAGTTCGTACTTGCCTTGTTTTTCCTACTTGAATTATGGTATCGAAGTATTTTTCTTAGGTTTCTTACCTTTTAACAAATCTTCTAGTCTTATATTAAGTGGTGTGACATAATTCCCTTTCCTAATGATGCCTTTGGTCATCTTCTTGAGATGCTCCGTGTACGAAGGGTCGTAATTCGGTATTTTCATTAAATTATTGTTTTTCACAGCCATTAACACATCTAGTAGGAACTTTATACGCGATCTGCAATCAAACACATTTTCTATAAATACTAGTTTGTGGCCGCGTCTTTACTCGCGTAGAATTTGGTATGCCACATTAAGTTTCTTAACAGATCATTTTAAATAAATATATTTTTGAAGTTAAACTTCTTTATCGGGGTTGGAAAAAAATTTAGTGTAACATTTTTTCGTTACGCGTCACATTTTTTCGTTACGCGCCATCTTTTTCTTATCCCTACCACGCGTGATTCGAAGTATACTTTCTCCAGCGGAGTAGGGATTGGTAAATGTCTCCAATGTATTTTGCGGCCCGTTTTGAATAGTTACATTTTTGAAATCCAGGTGGCGATTGCATCGACTTCGGACGGGTTTAAATTATTTTTTTGAAAAATAACGTCATAAAGAAGTTTCATTTCTTACGAGTGTACGCTAGTACACGTACACATTTTTTTAACATACAAACAATCCTACGGTACATCATCTTTGTGTAACTTCAATGGTTTAGACAGCGTACGCCAAGATAACTGTCAGAGGCCTGATTTTTTCCGACTTAATTGACATGTATCGATATATTACGACTAAAATTACATATAATCATTACAAATACAAGCCTATATATTATTCCGATGTGTGTTACCTATGTTACTGTAAAGTTTCATCCAAATCCGTCCAGTAGTTTTTACGTGAAAGGGTAACAAACATCCATACTCACAAACTACACAACAATGTGTAGATGGTAAAGTGACGTCACGTTTTGTTCTACGTTTTAGAAATTTTGCGAGGGAAATTTAAAAAAGCTACTGTCTGATTATTCAATTTCATATGAGGCCTACGTCCAGCAGTGGACGTCTTCTGACTGAGATGATGATGTGTTGGCATGTGTACGCTTCAGAAACTCGAAAACATATTGATTCAGCTCAATTTTGACAAGATACATATACGCCGCTTCAAAGAACGTTATCTCATTTCTTATCAATGTTATAGCGAAGTTTGGAAGGGTACAGCTTGTTTTTATATATGGAGTATATTTCCTGTTTATGCAATTAATAAAAATAATAAGCCTAATTTACTTAATGATGATAAATAAATTAGAGTGCCGCGCAATGATTGTCGCTATCGCCGTTCTTCATGACGAGAATCTCGTGAAAGTTGAAAAAAAAAAAACAATTGGATCTGTCTCATGAGATTGCCGATATGTTTAATGTGGAGTCGGTGTTGTTCCGATAATCACATCTGTTCACGGATTGATAGCCAAGAGCCTCGACCAACACCTTAAGAGGCTCACGTTAGAAGCCTGGATCAAGGGTCTGATGCAGAAGGCAGTCCTTCTTGACACGGCCCGTATTGTGAGGAGGTTCCTGTCTTCGGAGCCCTAACCACCGATGTCTTCGTCCCTGTACCCGAAGTCAGTGGCCAATTATTTTTGTATTTTTTGTATTTCTGTTTTCTTTTTTCAGTACATACCCATCAGCAGAAGCCTCATTCAGCTTAGCGACTCTGGCCTGCGTGTCGTGTATGAAGTTCTTGAGCGCGAGAGGTTCCTCCTTCCTCAGAACTCCACCGACGCTCCTCAGAGCCACCAGCACACATTCTATATTCTTCTCTGATAGAACTTCCAGTAATCTTGTGAGGATGTCATAGAGAAGGGATGCGTGGTAGATCTGGAAAAGGGTACTCATTATCAACTATTGCGTTATGAGTTATAGCATCAGTGCGAATCTTTATGTCACACTATCTCTTGTCGATGCTTATTATAGACGGCCGAATGGCTTAGTGAATTCACGAGTTCGATTTCTGTGCATGAATATTTTATTTGATTTTTATGGGTAACTGTATATATAGACAGATGTGTGGTGATGGATTAAGAATACATTGTGTTACCACCCCTATTCATCCCGTGGGTGTCGTAAAAGGCGACTAAGGGAACAAAGTGCATAAGACAACATCATTACAAAGAGAAGGCAAACTTAGAACAAACTCTATTCCATCCCGTCTGCCCAGCGTGGTATAGTAGGCCAAAACCTCCTTGCTACGGAGAGGCCTATGTCCAGCATTGTAAAAGGCTGTTGATGTGATGTGATGTGATGCATATATAGAATACTGAATAAAAGTAATTCATGCTATCGCTGGCATACATACCTTAAAACTATACAGGTGTGCGAGACAGGCCACTAAGTTGTCCAGCAACTTGTTCTCAACAGGTTGCGGTTTCTGCATCATTTCATCAAACCTCTTCGATAACTCCTGCAGAAAATGAGCACCTGGAAACATATTTTTAGTACATTAGCATGAAACTGTTCTAATATTTTTTTTTCAAAGTGACAAAATATACCATCTATATGGTGACAGATTAAGAGTATGGACTGTCACTACCCTTAATAATCCCGTGCGTGGTGTAAGAGGGTGCTGGACAATAGCATCCCAAAGAGAAGGAAAACTTGAAACAAACCCTACACCAATCCGTCTGGCCAGTACTGTGTAGTAAGCCAAAACCATTCTTTTAAGGAGAGGTTGTCGATGATGTTACCGGCATGGGTCTCCATTTTATTATAGGTCACCTTAGCCATTGAATAACGGTAGCTGCAAAAACTTCTTGCTAATGTCCAGCTGTGGAGTATTTAAGGTTGATGATGATGACTCTTACCTATCTCGGAGCCCACGTTGGCGTGCAGCACGGAGACGAGCGCGGCGTGTTCAGCGAGCAGGCGGTCGGGCGTGTTGCTGGGCGTCACGCACGCCTCCAGCCACAGCTGCGTCAAGGAACTGTTCACGGAGTGGCGGCTGTTGTTCGAGTACAGGGTCTCTATGGACGTGCAGGCCCAGTGCAGGTTCGTGCCGGCCAGCTTGTTGAGTACGCCTGGGAAGGTTAAAAAAATTGTTTTAAAGCGGGTTCCCTGAAATTTTGTTTGTGATAAATGTCATATAGCTCTGGTGAAAAGGCGCATCTAAAATTTTAATACGGAAAAGGTTTTTCCTCAAAGCGAAGAAAAACGTAAAGAGTCGTATGGAGATGCAGTTAGGAAATGTAAATAGTAAGTCGGTCTGTTTGAAAGTATTTAAAAAATAAATTTCTAAAAAAAACTTATCATAAAATTTCTCACAAACTTACTCTCTCTTTGAGCTTCAAAAAAAAAGAATATTAGCTCATTTCATGGTCTGCATTTTAAACATCTTTATTGTTTGATAAAGCAATACTCACTTTTAATTTGTCGTTTCAGCTGTAATAATTGTTTGTCTGCACTTGAATCTTGTTTGTTTCTAAGATGTGGTGGAACATAAGCACCTTTTTCTTCCTGAAACAGTAGAGTATAGAGCTTTATATAGATATACACAAATGGTAACTGGCATTTTAAAAGCGACTATCTATTATAAAGTAATGGAAACTATTTACATAGTCTTTGCCGCCATAGTGTGGGTCGTCATACCGCGTTGTCTTCATTCGCAATGAGTATGGCGACTACCGCTCTTGGATTCTATTTATGCTTTCCATCAGGCACAATACACTCACTTTGATATGCTGTGTGCTAATCACAGCAGTTATGATTTAAAGGAATAAACAGTGAGTGTTCAAAACCTACAGTACTTTTATATACTTTGAAAGGGTTCTAGTTGCATTATCTGCTGCAAGTTTACTCATAAAATTCTAATTACGAATGTTTTATATAAAGAAAAGCAGACCTTAATAATATTGCCTTCCTTATCTCGTTTTCTGCCATAAATATCTTCCCACACATCTGGTTTCTCTTTTTTTTCCTCAACAATATTTTCACCACCTTCATCACTTAACATATCACCTTCATCCCCTGACAGATGTGACACTTCATCATCACTGAACACTTTGCCCAAATCTTCTTCAGCAACTATTTTCTCTTTTTTAGAACTTGCGTTATTTGGTTTAACCTTTTTATCCTGGATTGTTTTCATTGAGTTACCTTTTTGTGATTTTGTTGGTTTTTCTGAAAAAAAAATGGAATGTAAACTTTATGTCAATGTTTATGTATATCCCATGAACAGCCCAGCAGGAAAACTTCACTGGAAAGAGTAGGAAAACTTGAAACAGACCCTGTGGTATCCACGGAGAGACCTATGTCCAGCAGTGGACCGTTAAAAGCTGTTGATGAAGGGGGTTAACAGTCCTTTGCTGGACATAGGCCTTTCAATAAATAGGAAGCTTTGATCTACGTCTACTACACTGACCAGATGGGTTGGTGTAGTTTTGTTTCAATTTTTCCTTCTCTTTCCAGTGAAGTTTTCCTGCAAAGTTTAGGATAAAACGGAATGAATAGGGGTTGTACCACTCAGTAATCAACTAAAAGACTTTAATGGTAACTCAGTTATGCACACTTTCCCAGTACCAATAGCCAGAAACCAGGTGTAGCCTGGAAAGAAACTCTCTTGAACCGTGAAGGATTCCTGACTATCTACAAGTTCTACAACTTATAGATAACCCCTCATGACTCCATCAGTACATTTTCATTTTATTAAACATCTATTTTCATCAGATTTTAGCTGTAAGTAAGTATCTTAGCAAATTTTTAAATCTAAGTAGTTAAGAATTGTGTTTTGAACAACTAAAATATTTATGTAACTACATACGTTCTGGCGCATCATCAGAAGAGGCACTTTCTTCATCAGTATCACCATCATTGCTCTCATATTCATCAGTCATATCTACATCATTATCATTTAAATCCCCTTCTTCATCGCTTAACATTTCATCTTCAGAGTGTTCACTTTCTCTATCATCTTCCATTGAAAGATCAGAATCTAGATCTTCATTACTAGTGTCATTTTTCTTGTCTTTTTTAATTTCAACATCTATGCCCGTGACAGCTGCTAAATCTTCTTCAAAGTCGGAATCGCCTTCAACTTCAGCTAAATGTTTTTCTGCTGCTACAATTTGTTCGGTGGTCGAACTATCACATATTTCTAGTAAATCTGTGGTGTTGAATTAAGAATATTGGGTATAAAGAAGAAATTATTATTATTTTTGCAAGTATATAAGCTCATATAATCAATAGAGCTCTGTTGAACTTAGGCCTCTCCTTTAGAAGTAGGTTTTGGCCAACTACAGCATGCTGGCAAGACAGGTTGGTATAATTTTAATATTTCAGGAAACTTTTTTTTTTCTATATTAAAAACCTGCCAAAGTGACTCTACTCTGCCTGATGGAAAGTATGAATGGTATCCAAAAGTTGTGGTCACCATACTCATTCCAAATGCAGACAATGCAGACAATGCAGAATGGTGACCTACACTATGGCAGATTAGGGAGATGCTTTTTCACGCCCCGCTTGGGGATGTAAAAGGCATGACAGTCATCGTGGCAGTGTAAAGTTTTCACAGTTACCACGATAACTGTCACCCCTCACCTCTGTGCCATCACACTCACCAATGAAACACAACATCAAGGATGCTGTCGCTTCAGGTTGGTCTTCTGTGGGAGGGTAGTACTGGCCCGGTTGAGCCGGCCCGTTTGTACTGAAATCAGCGTGGCTCTACTACCTAAAGAACACAACTGACATACAACGCCATCTAATTGCAAACTAGGCAGAGCTTGTATCACGAAATTTAGATTGACTGATATATTTTTTTTGTAAACACATACATACATATTATACATAGAAAACACCCATACTTTGGTCACCCACCCACGTTTGGTCTGATCGGGATTCAAATTCCAGACCTAAGCAGTTGCATATGCTACCACTACCCCACCGAGGTGTTCAGTTGGTCTAGGGTTGTTTTAAGCATCCCTACCTTTTTGGTTTATTTAGATAGAAATTTTCACAATTAAAACTGTGTAAATAAAGAAAAGATTGTAGAAAAGCATTCATCAATATTTAAAAAGGATACAGTCAAGACCATCGCTGGCAAAGTTCTTGATTTTATTCTTGGACTTATTCAAGCCAAGTTGCTTCTCAAGTTTCTTGATCATTTTATCTTCCTCTTCATTCGCTTGGAGCAACATTTTCTTTCTACGTTCTTCTATTTCATTCTGTAGTTTTTCTGCAGCTTTTGTTTCTTTCAAGCGTTCTTTACTGAGAATGTCTAGAGGGGTTTCAACCTTAGCCTTTTTCTAAAATACAATAAAATAAGGATTTAAAATAAAAACGAAGATTACCAATTTCTTGTTATAATACTAATCTTTCTACTATTTAACAAGTACAGATATCTATTTCTAATATATTATAGTATAGATATCTATTTCTAAGATGCGGTATTATGCTGAACTCTGCAAATTTATCCATGTATTTATACTTTCTACAAGAAGTTACATTGCATAAGGCGGACTTAATGCCGTAGGCATTTTCTTCCAGTCGACCTTTGGGTGATGCAGAAATGTGTGTAGCACGTGTAATATTAGAGGTAATAGTGTTGATTTTTTAGTTTGCGTATAAATATTTTATGTAAAACATAATGATATAAATACTATTAAATACATATATAAATATATATATATATAAAAGGAACCACATACCTACATACATACATACACACACATATACAAACATATTCGTACAATGATCAATGGGCAAGTAATTATGCTGATGACTCCCTCAACAAGTCGCCGTAAAGCTTGAGTACTCTAACCTTAAAGGTTAATGGGTTGACAGACCTGATATCTAGGGGGAGCAAATCCATGATATAATTGATTTACTTTTTCAACTGTGGATTCAGACAGGTTTACTATACTACCTTTAAACTATCTCATCTTTTAATATAACATTCATGGAAATTAACACATGTCGGGTATTAACCTGTCTGGCCTGCATGGTGTAGTAGGGCAAAACCTTCTTGTTAAGGAGAGGCCTAAGTCCAGCGATGGACTGATGAAGGTTCTTGACAAGATGTTTTGTTATGGGTATTAAGTGCTTTCCTTGCTTAAAAGATTTCCTTTAAAAATACTCTGACAGTTTTAGTATCATCATCATCAGTTTTTTGCAGTCCACTGCTGGACATAGGCCTCGTCACTCCACCTAGCCTATGGATGTCCTACACTATGTTTGTCGCGGTGCGATCTCCACTCAAGAACTAAGTTTTAGAACGCCGGAAAGTGTTTGTTTAATTACTAAATAAAAGTAGCAGAAAGTTAAATACGTGGCTATTGAATTACCTTTATCTCAACACTAGGTTCCGGTGATTCTGCAGGCCGCTTAACAAACTGGCCTGGAGTATACTTATCCTGAGGACCCTGCTTTTTAATATTTTTTAAATAATGTTCTTTTCGATGGACTTTCTTTTGCTGTCTTTTCTGTTTACGCAAAGCCTTCCGTGTGTTTTCAAATTTAGGACGCACATTATGCTTGGGTTTCTTCATTTTAATAAATAATTCTGTAAATCCGAAATCAAAACAAACACTATGGTTCAACTTCGACGTTTTTAGGTTATATTTTGTTTGACAACTTTTCCACGATACAACCAGCAACCATACTAAAATAGAGCTTTTTCTACTATATCGTATAACCACAGAGTGCAGTGATGAAATATGATATAGTCCGTGTCACGAAAAAAAAATTCACACTACCGACGTAGCGCTGTGGTCATGCGACGGGATATTGCCAGGCTTTACTAGTGGATTCTCTAAACATACCTAGTTGTTGGGTGAATAGGCATGATGACAGTCAGCAAGAACTATTAAAATAATGTATTTAACTACTAGAATATAATATATAGATGCATAAAAATGACGTACTTCTTTTTTATAACACGAGATTATTAATTTATTCTATAAAATAAAACTACAAAATACAGGAATCCGCCATGATAGGTTAAACACCAATCAGATTGCGTTACGTCACACTTATAAACTCATTGTAGCTGCTACTTAGATCTCATACGAATTTCGATTATATATGCGCTTCTAAACTGTTTTAATTACGATTTTAGTGGTATTTATTTATTTATTTTCACTTTTATTTTCTCCAACTAAATCATGTTATTGCATGCTTTATGTAATGAAGGTATACAAAGAATATATAGGGTAAATATAAACAAAATATATTCATAAGTTAAAGAACTATTTATTTATCATGTATGAAAATTAGAATTACTAAGAGAGACTAGATCGAACAGAAAAAAGTCAAAATCAAACAAAAAACTTTTCTTAGTGTTTTATCATATGTTTATTTAATCAAAGAATCCTGTAGGTTTATTAAACCACAGGCAATAGTAATAACGTCGTCAAGTATTTTGACCAGATTGTGGTTTACACATGCATGTGGCTTAAGCATATAGAACTCTCTCAAACGACGAATGATTCTTTCTATGTGTATCCTTAAGCTAGCAATTTGTTTGGTTTCTCTTGCTTTAATCTTTGACAGTTTAGTCCCTGTTGCAACACTTAGGGGTCGCACTAATTTTATTCCATGTTTAAGTAAATAAGATTCTACATGTTTGAACCCTCTATCGGCCATTACACACATGCCGGGTTGCAAACATTTAACAAAATCACATTTTTCTACCAAACATGTGTCTGTGATTCTTCCTCCAAACCCAGGAGACACATAATTCACAAGACTATTTGGTGTACATGACAAAAGATATTTTATCATATTGGCTTTTTTATACTCTGACCAAGAGAAGGATTGATTTAAGGCTTTTGAAGGCTTGTGTATCTGTATCTCTAAACAGTCTATGATGCAACTTACATTGTAATATTTATGTCTAAAAGCCATAGGTAAATATTTTTTTATATTATGTTTATCTAATTTTACTAAAAAAGGACGAAACACACTGGCCAACAAAGGGACATTTGTTAAAAATATTTTACTTGCATAACTTGGAGTAATAGAAAAATCATCAGCAAGTTCTGCAAAAGAGTTATTTAATCTAATTTTTTTTAAACACATAAGTACAAGGACTGCAGGGATATTTATGTTTTTTTCAATTAAATCTATTAAATAATAGCAGTCTTTAGGAATACCAAGATAAAAGCGTGTGTTTCTATCTATTTTAAATAGTGTACATTGTTGAATTTGGGTAGCCTCTTTCTTTTTATCGTCTTGTATCAGCTCACTGCAATCTGAAGTTGATTTTGTTTGAACGGATATTGTTGGTGATGATCCCCTCTGTATTATAGATGGTGTGTAAGAAATGTCACTATGAGACTGGTCTTCAGTTATAAACATTTTACTTGGAGTTACTTGTATGTTTGATTTGGTTGGCTTGGTGTTAGTAATACATCTTGTTATCTTAAATGGTGATGTAGAAACTGATTTGTAATCTAGTTTTATTGGTGATGTCATCTGATTAACAAATTTAACTTCAGTTTGAACAGCTTTACTTCTGAATTTATGCGTTATGTATACTTGGATGGATTTATTGGCAGTTTTATGTTCTTGCTCTGTAATCATTTCTATAACTTCTTGCACAGCTATATCTCCTTGTACAGCTGGAAAGCAATCACATTAAATAAATAACAATTAAATAAGAAATTATGAAAATAAGAAAAAAGACAAAATATTATAATTTATAGAAATAACTCCGTGGCATAGTGATGTCTGGTTAATACATAGAAATATGTACCATACTATCAAATACTTTAATCTTTTGGTATCTAGTAAGATTAATAACATACTTAGGATTAAACTCCTTATTTCATTAGTAAGATTTTTAAGTTTCAATTAGTAAGATGAATAACATACTTAGGATTAAACTCCTTATTTAAACAAAGTAACACAAATTGATTTATGCCTTATGTAAACATTAGTAGCCCATCCCATAAATCACACAGATTTGAATAGTCTATGTTACTAATGGATAAATACAGTTACCTAATGATGATATTTTTTTGAAATTGATTTAGTTGTTTTTGAGTTTTTCTACTAACAGGAAAAGCAAATCTTTGTACTTTATAACATTAGCATAGGTAATAGTATATTAAGAAAGAAATGAATTCAGTATTCTAAACTAATATAAAAAGAGCTGTATTTAAACCTAGCTTAGCTTGTCCCATGTTAGTAAACTATACCATAGATGGGTTTTACCTGAACTTCCGGATGATGTCTCTCCAATCTCCAGTGGTGTTGATATAAGATTTTTTTCTTCCAAATCTTCTTCAATTAACGCCTTCCTTTGTTTTTTTAAAGGGTACGGTCGATCGGTGGTGTCAGCTGTTCGTTTTTTTCTGTCTGGTTGACATGAAAATTTTGTTGTAATACACCCAGGTTTCATGCGAATCTGAGACACGGAACCCATGATATGATACTCCATGTAATTATCCATATCGTTGGGCAACTGAAACATGAATAGTGTTAATTAATAAATACAGTGGTGAACGTTTCAAAAGTTCAATTCATTTAAGGTTAGATTTATTAACATAGCAAAACTGTACTTCGTGTAAACTGTAGAATGTATTTAAAATCACATACAAATTGGACATTATAATATTAAATAACATTACAACTTACGTCAAGGTGATCTTCACAGAAATAAATAGGAGTATTTATATTTATAGTTTTAGGATTTCGCCGTGCAAGAGAAAGCCACTTATATCTCACTGTTTTATTGTTCTGAACATGAACAAACAATTTATTAGGGGTCTTTATGGATGTATTACAGCACTGAGGGACCGCACATGATTTATATACTTTAGAATTCATATTTAAATAAAATATTTGTTGCTATGTCTATAATGCACTCCAATGTTTACACTTAGTTTTTATAAGCGTGACGTTATAAGCAGCGGCCATGACACCCACTGTCGTTTTGGCGCTAGAATTTGAACATTTGACTAAAATTGCATTTTTTTCAAAAATACCTATATTCTCTGTCGAAATAATATATTTTTTGGAAATACTATACACTTAGGAGTATCATTGGCCAACTCGTCAAAATCCGGCATCATGCCTATTCTCTTCATATAAAATTGAACTTCGTTCTTAAATGTTTATATTGACTGCCTCGTTTGCACAGTGATAGCGTTTGCGATTACTCAGCTCTGATTTATTTTGAAATTACTTTGTGTTTAATAAAGAAATTACTAAATAGTAAGCATGTGGACATAAATAGTCAAATGAAACAGTTAAACTGCAATAACTTTTCAGTTGTAATAAAACTAAACTATAATATATATTATAGTTATCCATATTATTATCGTCATCAGACTTTGTTTAACCATCATTCACTGTAGATATTTTAATACTGTTCATTCCTTAAGTTCGTCGTATCTAAAATAAGTCTCTTTTAAATCTTTTACATGTTTGTAGTAAACAAATCAATCTTCTCTAACGCCAGCACTAAAATTATGTTTGAGGCTTTAATTTGTACAGTTAGTTCAAGCAATATAGCTTTTGTCCAGGTCTAGCTTAAAATAAACATCTTTTTTGTGTTACCACTGTTGCACTTCATTCTTTAAAGATAGTAGACACTAGAAATTTCAATAGTGTCGATAAACTGTAGTTAAAGGTGTTTATTTTAAATTCATTTTAAAAATTTTATAGTCTCAATAGGTACAAAAACATAACAAATATCCTAAAAAATGGTAAAAAATCCTCAGATCCATAACAAAAACGTACCGATTCTTCTATTTTGTTTTAGACGGCTAATTCATCTTTTATATTCTTGACCAGCACTTTTTTTCAATTTTAGGCACCGTAAATAATAGTTTGATTAAGGCAAAAGACTAAAAAACACGTTAGCCCTGAACATTTGAATATTTGACTACAACAATAATGGGCAATCTGTCATATTAGACAGGTCTCTTTATCGCTGTAGAACTTCTTTCGTGAGACGGACTCTAACGTGAAATGAAGTTGCACAGGTTAAAGAAACAAAATTTGACATTTAAAACGGTTGAAATCCAATAGCTATTTTTAATTTTAGGAACATAACACAAAAAATTACTATACCGTCAAACTAAAACTGTAAACATAAAACTATATTAGGAAAAAAAATTTTGCAACCATCTTGTATAGAAAAATATTAAAATGGTCCATCAGAAACTTTGTATACAATATCTGTAATTTAACATTTTTATATTTCAATATCGACATTATTCATAACAAAATTTTTTAAAGGTTTGAACTTTACTTATCTCGAAACATTTTAATTATTTTTTCTTATATGGCAAAAATTAAATATCTGGTCGGGAGAATACCGGATAAAGTTTATCGTGAATCCTGCATGGTAAGTTGAAAACGTGCATTCGCATAGATCCTATCTGCTTGCACACCAATACATTTTATTTCATTTATAATAATTACTTCGCTTCAACTTACGCAATTCTTTAAAAGTTATTGTGACAGTGATTTAAACAATAAGCATTTAATTAGAATTATTTATTTTCTAGGTTGCTTGTGTGTTGTATAAATGATTTGAGTGGTGTAATAATAATTAAGACTCTATCTTGTAATACACTATTAACAGATTTGGTTTATTTTTCTAAAGCAATAAAAAGCACTATTTCAGGCCACGAAACGTCCTGCAGTCAAAAAATTGTCTATGATTGGAAATTCACAAAAGCATGACGACAGTGACGGGTGACTACTATTTGTGAAGAATTTCATATTCATGCTGTAAAGTTGAAGAGCACTCTAATAATAACATCTGCTTCGTAGTTCTATTGTAAAGACGTGTTTATATCACTTTCGGCATGATGGTGGAAGGGTCTGCGTTTACTCGGAACGATGTGTTCCAAATGGCTATACGCGTAGCATTTGTGTCTGCTGTGACTTATTTCTCTATAAAATGGCTCGTGAACCAAATAGATCCTACTTCTAAAAGTCGAAAAAAGGCAGAGGAACGAGCTCGCGAACAGTTACGCAAGTAAGTATTGATCGTAAAATTTACGTCATATTTGTAAGAAAATTCATCTTTTTGTCTGCTCTTCTCATAAGTCTTCATTGTTTAGTAGTTTTAAAGCAGTTATGTCTATTTAATGATTCATTAAACTATTGTGTGAGATTTAGAGTCCAAATCTCACGCAGTTCATATTTTAGAGCGTAACTTCAACCAGAACGTCTAGCGGTTTTTAATGTATGCATCGCGAGTTTTTATGTTTATATCATGTTACTAATGTTGTCACTTAGGTTACATGCATGCTATTAGACGCTAAAATACACGAATTTTTTGACAAAATTTAACAAACCTTATCTACAGGTATATAAGAAATGTATGTAGTGAAACTATACCTGTGAATAATCAGTATTAGAAAAGCTAACAGTATATTATTTTAAATGACCTTTAGATGTCATACAGACTTGGATTCACACATATGATATAATTGTGTGAAAGAAATCCACTTTGAGTTAGAAATTTAATTGAATGTAAGAAATTTTAATATTCAAATGTATTACAAATAACAAGGTCTAAGTAAAAATCATGTTTTAGTAGATAAGTAGTGGTTTTTTAATTGCCTCTGTGGCATAGTCGTACAGTATTGGACTGTGTGATCCTCGGATCACGGATTTGTATGATCTACAAATATTCTTTTTGGAGTTTGTATACATATGTATTTAGAAGGAAAAAAATATATCTATTTATATCAGCTGTTCAGTACCTATAGTACAAGCTCTGCTTAGTTTGGGACTAGATAGCGTAGTGTGAATGTGTTTGTATATTATATTATTATTCCAACTGTAATTTAAGTTTTTCTACATTCAGTTTATAGTTTCATGATATTCATAATTTGATGCTAATTACATACTTAATGTGCTCTGTACACGTGGCTGTTTTTGTTATAAACTTAGAATGGTATTCTACAGTGTAGGTCTGTTTGTATTAGTCTAAAATACTATTCTAAACCTAACAGTTTAACTGGTATGATGTTTTTCAAAGTAAATTTATAAATTACTATCTTAAAAATTCATGCTTTCAACCTTGGTGCAGCTCTCATAATGTTTTTGGCACTTGTGTAATGTCAGTCGCCCACCAATCCTATAGTTTCTACCTTTTTTTGCTTATTTAGCTCAACTCTTGAGTCACTCTGTGTCCATAGAATGCCAATTTATTGACTATATCCATTTTTTTTCATTATTAAATACTAATCTGATTTATTTTAGAATTAGTTTGTGTTTAATAAGCATTTGTACATAAATATTCAAATGAAACAGTTAAACTGTAATAGCTTTTTAGTTGTAATAAAGCTAAACATGTCAAAACAGCCACTGTACAGACCTTGCATGTGTTAAGGATGTCTTGCAGAGCGGGGCTCAGCAGTAAACACACCCTGGCGCTGGACAAGCTGACTGACCATGAGATGATCATCGCATCACAGCTTGTGGTGCCTGATGAGATTAGCGTAAGACATTTTTTTAAAATTTCATTTTTTACAAGTTCAACCTTTATACAAATAGGGCTTTCTAAATTAGTTTATAAATGACAGAGTTCTGAGTTATTGAATATTACATAAATTCAACTAAATTGAGGATGACCTCTTTTTTTAAGGTAGATTAAAACTAACTCTTTCGGAGTTAAGTAACTGCAGGCACTCTGATTCAAATTTAAGAAAGAGAAAAGAATGGTTTTTAACACGCTTTTATTAGAAGATCGAACAATCAATCATAGTGAATCACCTCAAAATAAAATTATAATAAAATTTAAGTTATTAGAATAATTCAATTCAAGAGTAAAGAACGTGGGGTGCATTTTACTGCTAGTCATAACTATCCTCTCATAGATAGTTGCCAATAATAGAATGATTGTAATATTTAAAATATCGAGCACGCTCTTTACTCTGAATTGAATTATTCTAATAACTTAAATTTTATTATAATTTTATTTTGAGGCGATTCACTATGATTGATTGTTCGATCTTCTACTACTGTAATATTAGACTCTTTGTCATTAAACATTATTTTCTAGTTTTTAGTTCGATTAGCAATAAAAGTGTGTTTTTTTAGTTTTTTTAAACTATTATTTATTTTAAATGTCTATGCAGATAATGGACCACCTACTGATTAATAAATATTTTGAAATTTTCATCTATGTATTATTTTTAAGAACTACCCTAATCAAATAACTGAATTGCCTATTAAGTTTGTTTTGCATTGCACACTCTTCATCAACAATTTATTCATCAATTTTTTTAGTAATTGTATGATTCTACAAACACCTATATATTTACAAAGGGTGTTTTTTTTTCAGATTATTAATAGAATATTTACACATTGTTTTACTATCTTGTTTGTAGGTAAACTGGAAAGACATCGCAGGCTTAGACCATCTAATCCAAGAGCTACGCGAGACTGTTATCCTGCCGATACAGAAACGAGAGTTGTTCGCCGACAGCCGGTTGACGCAGCCGCCTAAGGGGGTGCTGCTGCACGGACCCCCTGGTAAGCTCTTTGATAGTTTTTTATTAACTTTAGTACCATACCATATAGACATTAGATAAGGTCGGCCACGAGTTAACATTTGAAAAAATCATATAAAAAACCATTTGATATATTATAAAAATTGTTTGTTTACAAGAAAGCTGATTCGTTGCAATTTATTTTTAAAAAATTACGTCTTCGTAATGGCCACCGTTTCGACGTTTGCACTCTTCTAAGCGAGCACCGAAATTTTCGAATACTCGTTGACAAGGAAGCTGCGAGACATCTTTTCGCTGATTTTTCTTGTAGTTGACGTAGTGTATTTGGTTTATTGATGTAGACACAATTATTCAAATAACCCCTTAAAAAGAAGTCTGCTGGGGATAGATCTGGACTTCTTTGTAGCCATGAAATGTCGCCTCGTTTGGAAATCAGCTTTTCCGGAAACATACAGGGACTCACTGGATGTGTGACAAGAGGCTCCATCTTGTTGAAACCATGTGTTACGATTGTAGCCAGCAAATTCCAGTAGCATCGTTCCCAAGGACTCTCGTAATATGTTTGCGTGGGATGTTAGATTCAAATGTTAACAAATTTTTGGCCCACCCTATAGTAAAATGATCAACCGAAATTTTTAAGTTAGATAAATATGCTTTAAAGGAATTTAATATTTAGTGAAATTCTACATTATATTAGTGGTGTAGTCTGGTTTCCACATTTAGATTTAGTGTCGGTCGTTTATATGTCCTGGTAACTTTGGCTGGATAAGTGTCTGCAAAAGTTTTAAACGCTCTTGAATTACCTGTAAATCCAATTTGAGCTCTCCCATACCCACGACCTTAGTTGGGATCACATGCCCCTGTCAATGGCTTCCCTGGTCGGAGATGATGAGAAGTAGGAGGATGATGTTCCGCCCGTCAGGGCATCGGAGGTAAGAACGGCTGTTCTACGGATCAGTTCCAAAAACACCGTCCCTGAGCAAGACCAGAAACCTGCTCGAGGTCCGTGTCCTCGACAATATGTCAGACCGCCTTAAGGTGTTAGACGCTAGCTTGGCTGCCGGACGCTTGGAGGTGGAGGAGAAGGCCAGGAACTCCACTCGGATTTAAAGGAAAGGTTGCCCTGCTGAATCAACCCAGCTTCTTCCAGAAGTGCAGAAGCTTCCTGCGGCGTTCGCAAACTTCTAGAAGCGGTTATGTATCAACTCTGCAATATATAATGGTAGGAAATCACAGATTTCCTCTACTGTCCTTTCCTCCGTCTACTTGATTGTAACAAAAAAATATGTTATCAGATCATAAATTCCTTAACAATGTTTACATTACATTGTAGTTAGCTCGTGAATTGTAGCCGAAATTGGCTTAGGTCTCAAAAACTCTATGTTGACTTAATCTTACATTAGAACAATGGCTGTGACTAGACATTATTAGCATGTGTATGCTATATAATTTGCATTTTCTGACTGTTATACGTTAGAAAATGCTTATTAACAAAGTATTGAAATTTGTAACTATGATGCAATTGTGTCTTAGACACATTTAGTTTGACTTATTAGGGCGGAGACTGTCTTGCCTCGGACGCTGAACATGTTACCATACCATGATCTATGGCAATCGTTACTCGGAATTTGAGGCCAAAAACTAATAATAAGTATTTCGGAAATTTAACACACAACGCCATCTAGTTACAATATAAGCAGAGATTGTACTATGATAACTAGATTGACTGAGAGAATACTTATATACTTTCATTTTTTTGTAAATACATACACATATAAAACACTCAAACTCCGAAATAAATATTTTTAGATCAATACAAACATTTGGTCCGACCCGCGAATCAACCGCGAGATCTCAAGCACAACAGTCGCTTTCTCTACCGCTACGCCATCGAGGCAGTCAAAAGTCTTATAGTAGTCTTTCTACAGAACTTCGATATCGTCTAGTTACTTAGGTTGTGGAGGACTGATAGCAGACGCTATACGTAAACAATGGAAGTTCATCTGTAACGTATTAGACTTAAAGGCAATAGGCATGATGACAGTCAGCAAGAACTATTAAAATAATGTATTTAACTACTAAAATATAATATATAGATGCATAAAAATGACGTACTTCTTTTTTATAACACGAGATTATTAATTTATTCTATAAAATAAAACTACAAAATACAGGTATCCGCCATGATAGGTTACACACCAATCAGATTGCGTTACGTCACGCCTATAAACTCACTGTAGCTGTTACTTAGATCTCATACGAATTTCGATTGTATATGCGCTTCTAAACTGTTTTTTGAGGAAAAGTGTTGGGGGAAGGTCTGAGACTGCCCAGTAGCATTCAGTTTGAGTTACAGATCCTATATGATATTATCCTGACACTTCTCAATTTCTCAATTTTTCATATCCTATTTATTACCCATACTCGCTTTACATATTAATTCTCTCAACGAGCTGACCTTCGCAATCTCATCTGCGTCTCCTATTGTCCGTAGCGTGATATTAAACAATGTGAAAAAAAAATATTACCATACAAAACGTTATAATAATCCAACCTTAACATAGATATATGATGTCATGGACTTTTTTGAGAAGGGAACAATTCTGTCACAGCACACACAATGGAAGCTCTCAAGAGAGATTATTTTGCCTCGTTTTTACGACATTTTTCATTGATATTGACTCGTGTTATGTAAATAAGTATATATGTATTGTAGGTAAGAAGTTTCTTACACACAACACATCCCTATTAATATGTATTATAAATGCGAATTGTTTGTTACGGTTTCACGCGCAAACTACTCAACCGATCATGATGACGTTTTGTACACATGTTCTTGTAGGTATTGTAAGTAACATAGGATACTTTTTATTAAAAAAAAAATGAAAATGATCTGTTACGAAACTTAATGTGGCAAACTAAATTCCACACGTGCGAAGCCGTGAGCAAAAGCTGGTACATAATATAGTTATATTTGACAAAACGTGGGTGTATAAAACATCTATACAGTGGACCCCCGGTAATTCGACAAACGTTTTGCAGGGCAGTATCCGACTATCGAATTTGTCGGATTACAGAGTACTGCCTAAGACCCCCATAACCCAGATTTTTTTTTATAAAAGAGTACCTTGTAATCCGACAAATTACAGACAAATGATCAGATTCTATGTGTTGTTGTCTTCAGGGCTTGTGACGACATTACTAAGTACGTATACTTAATACACAATGAATAAACGCTAAGCTGCACCGCTATCACACGTAGTTAAATTCAAACTAAGGAATCGGAATTGAAACAATACCTACGCGTCGAGCACAAGTTGTAACCTGTTCAATCATGCAAGATCTACTCTAGCGAAAATTGTTTGATTGATGTCGGATTACAGGGAGGTCCGGATTAGACAGGGGCCGGATTACCGAGGGTCCACTGTATTTATCTTCTAGGGTATGGAATCGCGAGTGTGCGCGTGTGTACTGAAATCGTCCATTATGTTAGTGAAACTATCTTGTTTGAAAATTGATAACTGAGCGTTGTGGTGGGTGATTTAATAGTAAAATAATAAATAAACTTTAATAAAGTAGAATTCACTTCTATTCATTTACATACCTCATCATACTCTCATATATGTTGTATCAAGATCAATCAGTTAGGAATGGAGTTTTTGAATGTTATCACGAGACGTCAAGCTTTTTTTTCGATCAAATGACGGAGAAGATACTCCTACTTTTCTAGAAGTGGGATAAAATCCTCAATTACATTACCATTACTGACTGACGACTGGTGACTGCACAGTTGTCCTAGTGGTTTAAGCGGTCACCACACCATTCTACTACGCTGAGTGTTACGGGTTCAAATCCCACATCTTCTTCTCAGCCAAAAGACTGGCCACTGCTGGACATAGGCCCCCCCCAAGGTTCTCCACTACAGCCGATCTCGGGCCACCCGCATTCAGCAGTTACTCGCGACTTTTACCTTGCGTCGGACCACCTTGTGGGGGGCCTACCAACGCTGCGTTTCCCAGTACGCGGTCGCCACTCCAGAACTTAAGGCCCCATCGGCCATCGTTTCTGCGTGTAATGTGCTCCGCCCACTGCCACTTAAGTTTAGCAATTTTACTGGCAATATCGGTGACCTTGGTTCGTCTGCGGATCTCCTCATTCCTGATTCGATCACCCCACATGGAATAACACTTTGTGTGATCCACAATTTGTTTTTCTGAGTCTGGGTGTTCTGTCTGTTGTATGTTTGTAACATCGTCCGTGACAAAGGATTTATTCCCAATGCGACTATTGCCTTCCAAAAAAAAAGAATTCTTCACCCTATCATATTCCCTACAACACTTTAAAGTAACAAATGATTTATAATCTTATCCAGGATGCGGCAAAACCCTGATAGCCAAGGCGACAGCTAAAGAAGCTAACATGAGCTTCATAAACCTGGATGTGTCGCTGCTCACTGACAAATGGTATGGCGAGACTCAGAAGTTGGCAGCTGCAGTGTTCAGCCTCGCTGTTAAACTGCAACCTTGCATCGTGTTTATTGGTATGTAAGTTGACTACTAACCCCTAACTAGGAAACTAATATTATTTCTATCTTAAGAGCCTGCCAAAGTGCTCTACTCTGCCTGATGGAAAGCATGAATAGAACCCAAGAGTTGTGGTCACCATACTCATTGCAAATGCTGACAATACAGTATGGTAACCCACACTATTGACGGCCTTGTGAGATGCTTTTTCACACCCCGCTTGGGAACGTAAAAGGCATGACAGTCATTGTGACAGTGTAAGGCTTAGACAGTTACCACGATAACTGTCACCCCTGCATCAATGGGCGTCATCATTAACGTGTTTTAATAGTCCACTGCTGGTCATAAGCCTCTCCTTTGAAAGGAAGTTTTGGCCTTTTGTGCTACACTCGCTACATGGTTTGGTATAGGATTTGTTTCAAGTTTTCATTATTTTTGCTGACATTCTTACAACATCCATTGGATGAATAGCGAACGAGCGACTAGATTCTACATTAGTTCTGGGCTCAAAAATGTTTTAGGAACCTTGGTCTTAAAGCAGTTCGAGGAAAGAACTTGAAAAAAAAAACTACATTTGTAAACGTAATATCTCAAAAATCTTTTTTTTTACTTAATGAGAAGGAAATCGTTTAAAAAAGGCGAATGCTAGCCCAGTCGTTTAAGATTCAACGTCTATGCTCTTTCTTCGAAGTCTTTTTTTTACTAGTAATCGAACCTGTTAAAACGAAAAAACCCAAACGATTCACAGTTATTTTAAACACTACAGACTGCTGATGGTGAATGACTTTTTTCAACAGACGAGATCGAGTCGTTCCTGCGCACGCGCA
Source organism: Hypercompe scribonia (assembly GCA_949316085.1). Taxonomy (NCBI): domain Eukaryota; kingdom Metazoa; phylum Arthropoda; class Insecta; order Lepidoptera; family Erebidae; genus Hypercompe; species Hypercompe scribonia. The sequence goes on from OX438979.1 coordinate 3,194,326, forward strand.
CACAACACGATCACGAGGCTACCGCTATGATGAAGACACAGTTCATGTCGCTGTGGGACGGGCTCATCACAGACCCCACGTGTACTGTCATTATAATGGGTGAGGCACAAAGATTTTCTTCTTCTGTCTGTCTCCGTCTGCACCAAGCATTCTCTTGCAGTCACTTTTTGAGTGGTGTACAAATCTTGAATGAATGAAAAATATACAGTAACTGCCTTGAACCATATCGGTAGCGAAAGCGATTGCTGAGCTTAAGATCTCTGGTTCAATTCCCGGGTCGGTCGCCACGCCGTTCTCTGCTGCGCTGAGTGTAGTGGGTTTAAACCCCCACATGGGATAACACCACATGGTCTGAGTTTAGGTATTCTTTGTGTCCGCTTCTTGTATGTTTGTAAAATCTACACAGGATTTGTTCCTAATGCGAACGTTGTCATTTAAAAAAGAATAAAAAAGGAAAGAAATCAATAAAATCATAAGATAACTAAGGCTGCACTTTTTTTTTTAAAAAAAGAGACAACGCCCGCATTAGGAATAAATCCTGTGTCGCGGGAGACTTTACAAACATACAAGAAACGGACACAAACAACACCCAGACTCAGAACAACAATTTATGGATCACACAAAGTGTTGTCCCATATAGGATTTGAACCCACAACCCTCAGCGAAACGGAGAGCGGCATGACGACCGCTTAAACCACTAGGTCAATCGTGCAGTCAAGATGTTACTTTTGATGATGCTGGCTCAACAATTTGTTTCAAACCTAGGCACTTACCATACTCACTTGTGTAGGGTAGATTTTATTGAATTGGTAATTTCAAGTACAGTATTTTCAATTTTCCATATCTAAGCAAAGTACTGGCGAGATATTGCTATCTGATAATATAGAATTAATCAGAAACGTCTTTCCATATATCCAGGAGCAACAAACCGTCCGCAAGACCTAGACAAGGCCATCCAGCGCCGCATGCCGGCCACCTTCCACGTGCCCATGCCCAGCGAGCAACAGCGTGAGAGGATCCTGCAGCTCATCCTCAAGTCAGAGCCTGTCACTCCCGATGTAAGCACCCACCATATGAGTTTTGTTGCATCAGTGCCTGCAGACCGGTAACCTGATGGTGTAGTACCTTCAATACAAACGGAACAAGTGCGTCGTTACCTCCTAAGTCTGCCTCTTTCCTTAGAGTCGAGGAAAGAGGGTTTTGTGCTCCGGTAACTTATTTCATTCGGTGAAAAGCAACCGGATTAACAATGGATTTTCTTTAAGGTCACAGTATCGAGCCGTTCGAGCCGGTCCTTGCCGATGTCTGATTTTCCTTCGGTTACTGACCCTCGTCAGCTCGTTTATTAGTTAATTTGATGGCGGACCTGAATGAATAAATATGGAAACGATATAATTAGTGAGTTTGGTTTGTCAGATCGACTACAAGCGGCTGGCGGGCGCGACGGAGGGCTTCTCGGGCTCGGACCTGCACGAGCTGTGCCGCCACGCCGCCGTGTACCGCGTGCGCGACCTGGCGCGCGGCGAGCTCGCGCGGGAACTCAACGAGGTCAGCACGAGCCTTTCTTACCGACTCTTAACTACCGTGCCGTTCCCTCTTATCACTCTTAACTACCGTACAGTTTCCTCTTATCAACTCTTAACTACCTTGCCGTTCCCTCTTATCGACTCTTAACTACCGTGCCGTTCCCTCTTATCACTCTTAACTACCGTACAGTTTCCTCTTATCAACTCTTAACTACCGTGCCGTTCCCTCTTATCGACTCTTAACTACCGTGCCGTTCCCTCTTATCACTCTTAACTACCGTACAGTTTCCTCTTATCGACTCTTAACTACCGTACCATTCATTTTTATCAACTCCTAACTTCGATGCTGTATTGTACTGTACTTTATTTAATTCAATTCTAATTTTACTCAAGTGAAATACGTGAACAGTAATATTGAGCTTGCATCTTGGGCTGCTACAAAATCTATATATCGCAGTGGTCAAATTAGACGCGTATAGGATATGTTTTCACAAATCACAATATGTATATATAATACTTAAAAGTTAAATAAGACTAAAAATATAAAAGAAAAGAGAGAACTGAAACCAAGACACGTGTCTTCATAAGAGTCATGTGTAAGACTGGAATAGAATAAAGCTTTCGGCATTTCTTCACGTGATGAACTGAATAATACAGTTTCACTTATTTTTTTAGAGATATTACTCACATAATTGAATTCTGAGGGCCTAGTCTACTTCCCAAAGTATGTTCAACGTAACACCGTGACAGTCGAGTACTTGTGAAATGAACTCACACTAGGCCCTCGGATATGAAACATGATAACAAAACTAATGTTTTCTTCTCAAATTCTAGACTGAAGATACATCAAAAACCAAGTCATCGAACTCGGACTCAGACGACGAGTACGTAGACGCTGTGAGACCTATCACCATGGACGACCTTCGCCAGTCTCTGGCGAAACTCAAGGAGTCCAAGATTCAGTGCGGGACTCTCGCACCCTCCTTGAGAATAGAACTCGACTAGCTCACGTGTAACGGCCTCGAGGATATTGGGTTCGATAAGGTTGGTCCCAACTATCGGTTCAAAAATAAAAATGATATTAAATAATAATTTTTGTTAAGAAAAATAAACTTCGATAGACACTGGATTTGTTTAGGGGAATCCCCCATAATTGGTATTGAAATATTCTCAGTATATTTTAATTTTATGATAAAACCATGATACGTGTCATCTGATGGAAAATGCTGTCACTGCCAACTAACACTTGCCACAGTAATCATAAACGCATATTGATATGAATGTTTATATCAAATCAACAAACATTTCTATGCTCCACCTGCAAACTGTCGTGTCCAGTCCAGCTCAAACTATCTTCCGCAGGTCGTCACTATGTGGTCAGACAGCGTCTCACTTTGAGTTTGCCAATTTGGAATCATGTCAAAATGCACTTTCTTTATTCTTAGCTCTTGTACCCTTCCTTTCTCTTTGCTATACTAACCAGTGTACATTTTAATTAAATATTCTTTTCTAAGTGCTACTTCAGACTTAGATAAGTTTGAACTACCACCTTGCCCTGAACTCTATTACGTAGAAGTGTTAATATGTTCAGAATCTGAGAACACATATGCAATATCAAAACCTATCAAGTTACAAATGTTGTTAGCAATTCCGATCCAGTGTCTTATCTAAGTACAGTGGACCCTCGGTAATCCGGCCCCTGTCTAATCCGGACCCCCCCCCGTAGTCCGACATCAATCAAACAATTTTCGCTAATGTAGATCGTGCATGATTGAACAGGTTACAACTTGGCTGGACGCGTAGGTATTGTTTCAATACCGATTGCTTAGTTTGAATTTGACTACGTGTGATAGCGGTGCAGCTTAGCGTACGTTCTTTTGTTTGCTGTTTATTCATTGTGTATTACGTATACGTACCGTCTTATCATTTGTCGGTAATTTGTCGGATTACAAGGTACTCTTTTGTAAAAAAATCCGGGCTATAGGGGGTCTTAGGCAGTACTCTATAATCCGACAAATTCGATAGTCCGACACTGCCCTGCAAAACGTTTGTCGAATTACTGGGGGTCCACTGTATTGTGTTATTAGATTTGGTTAAATTAATAACGAAAGAAACGCGTTGGTAAGCAATTATGTACATCAGCGTGCCGTGTTCTATAAATTTTAATGACTATACTATTTGAATAATTAGTCAAAGACATGTTTTTCTAATAGTTATTACTATGTGTAGGTAATTCAATGAAATTGAGATAAAAATTACCATATAAAACCCAAATTTTAAACAGTCCTGTGTTGCCAATGCTTAAAAATATAATACAAATAAAGGCCGAATGGTAAACCTTTTAATTTGTCACAGGTAAGATCAATTCTTTTACCAATATCTGATTCTAGTTTTTCGGTGACTAGTGTGATGTTCATAACTCTGTGATGGTTTCAAATACTGATATTATTATGTAAAATTGTTCAAAAATCACAGAGAATTTCGAGTTTTGAGTATTTGAAAGCTATCGAGTCTTATGTACTTTATATATTTGTTTTTTTTTTTAATTATTGCCATTTGCTAATTTAAAAAACATAAAATACGTAACATTGGCAGAAAACATACACAGTCCTACACCTCACAATACGTAATTAACTAATTGAAATTTCTTTTACCAATCTTGAACCTTATATAAAGTGAATTTAAGGGTGAATTTTTTCTTGAAACTGATAAAATTTACTAATAATTTTGGAGACTCAGGTTAGGGTCGAAAAATCCCCCTTAATATGTACGCAGAAGCATTATGTACCTGATAAAACTTAGATATTGTTGACCGATATTATTAGAACCCATTATCTGAGAGACCGTTTATATTATCAGGTAGACATTATATTGTATTAGTAAGATCTGCCTAAGTCTATGTCTGTGCTTAGGTTGATTCTAGTCTAGTTAAGAGAGATCCTGGGGTGCTCTGGAGTGGACAGATGTGTAGTGAGAATCTGTTATAGTCCAAAGCTTTAAGCAGTCCATCTGGACATGGCCTCTGGCCAGAAAAGAGATTTTGGCCTTAGTAGGCCAAAGTTTTTGGCCGTAGTAGGTATAGTTACCAGCTAGCCAGACAGTTTGGTAAAGAATTTGTTTACTAACTCGTTTAGTTTGCTCTCTTAGGACACCCATGGGATAAATAGGGGTGGTGAAACTTCATATTTGAAGTCCATTGTCACAGGGTTGTCAGTAGTATAACTCAAAAATTATTTAACTTTATATAGACCTTTGAATGTAAGATTCTCTTGTAATTAATCTGTATTTTTTGGTAACCATTTTTAATTTCTTGTTGAAACAACTGTATCATTACCGTCTCTCCTTAACCTCGAAAATACAGTCTGTAAAACATTTTTTTAAATGGCAACTTGTGATAAAAACCCTCTAAAAAGGTCCTAATGTCTTCTAAGAAAATCTAAGATTACGGACTGTAGTGATCATAGTAAATTGTGTCCGTGGGAGACAAATTTCTGCAAAAAACGCTCGAAGTCATCATGTTCACTCCACAAGCCCACTTATTTATTGTGTAATTCTGTTACCACACATGGTGTAAATTTTTATGTTTTTTTGTATTTATTCAAATGTCGTATACAACCAATAATCAACTGTATTTGTTCCTTTTAAAGTTGATTATGGTGTATCATTTGTGTTTTATTTGTTTTTAACTAGATTGCAAGCCAATCCTACAACCAGTGCACAGATATGTAATTTCTTGTTAATAGAGGCAAGCAATGTATTTAGAAAGAAATAATTTTTTGTTGTGTAGCATCTTTTGTATTTCTTTAAGTCAGTGCAACGGAAGTGCGTAACAGGAAGCCTGTAAAGTGCACGTGATTTAATTTGACCAATGAGCACGCGTGGTACTAGAGTTGGATGTTAGATGATGGATGAGGTACGATGTTTTCATTTAATCTCTGTACAATAGTGTAGTTAGCTTTTGGGCGTGTTGGTAATTCGGTATATACATATATTACATGGAATATGAACTTTATTTCTCAGCATTAGAGTTTATAATGTCAAGCAGGTCTTGACAGATCCTTAAGACCTTGTTTTACGTTTTAGTAAAAACTAATTTTTGTGGTGCTTGTTTTAATTTGTTTAAAATTTTCTGAGAAATAATGTTCTGGTACTATAACTGTGACTATGCATGAATGAGTAAATGTTTAGTGTTGTTCTTCTCTGTGGGATGTTTAAAGCTGTGAGAGCGAAAGAGAGGCAAGATTAAGTAGATTTTCAAGGATTATACGAAGAAAGGATGTAATTGGTGCAGCATAGGATGTAAAATTCTATGAAATACCTAGAGTTTCGTCCTGAGTATGTAATTAGTAACTAAATACTTACAAAATAAAAATATTTATAACAAAATTGGAAAATTTACTTTTAATATGGGTGAATTATGTAATTTAAAATAAATGGTTTCGAGATCAAATTATTTGAAGTAAATTATAGAAGAGTGTTTCTCAAATTTTCTAAAGTAGAATAAATGGGGGTCACTTTCTGACTTCTTGATCGTTATTTCATATGCATTCAGGAAACTGGAACTTGTATTCTAATATGACCGTCTCTGTGGGTTTCAAAATTACAGTTAAAGAAACACATTTCTATGATATATAATATTAGACATGATAAGGTGAGATCTAAAAGAAATATGTGATCAACATGATGGAGACACCTTTTGCTTACTAAACAAGCAAAAGGTAACAAGTGATTCAAAGTGGGCCCTTTTTAAAGCTACTGGAAAGCAGAGGAAGACGATTTCTATTGGTGTTTATTTTTGATGCATAGAAAAAATGGGGTCCTTGGCTCCGCGGGGTCAACATCATATCATATTTGAAGTATTATAACGCTTAACATTGTTTCTGTTAAATGAACATTTCAAATACGTCGTGTAGTCTTTGTTAATAAGTAAAAACATTCTGTAAATTATGCACTTACCTTAGTAAAAGGTCTCTTGCAAGAAAAATTGCTTTTTTATACATTAGAGTTGGTTTATCTCCTGCCCGAAATCTCCATCATGTTGAGATATGAAATATATTATATTCTTAGCTGGTGAAAATATGGAAAAAGCACGTTATATAATAATGTCTTTAAGATGTTAACGGTTCAACCGATTATCGTTAGACAAAACAACATACCTGTAGATAGCTGAAAAGTAGATTCGCTTATAGAAATAATGATGTCGATAGATATATCACATAATATAGTGACTTCACAAACCTAAAATATCACCATCCTCTGATGCCTTGAAATGCCTCAGATTTCGAGCAGGTTGCAGTAACCGTGGTCACAGCTTAATATTCTGTGACAACGGCTAGTGCATGTCAAACTTTAGCTGTCAGTTTTACTCGAATGTAGTTGGGGGTCTAGTGACCAAACCATTATATCTATCGACATCAACGAATATCATAATTTAATCACTACTCTATATTAAACGTGATGTGTGCATTTTAATCGGCTTTTTATATTAGTTTGTAGTTTTGTATTGCGTATAGCAGGGGCTTAGGCTGTGTCACTATGGCCGTGGTCCGAATCACGCTCACAGCGCTCATAGCGTACCAACGTGCGGTCCAATTCGTGTTTTTCACGCTCACCGTTAGCGTTGTGGATGCTATGACGTCAAATTTGACGTCACTACCTAGTGCTCATAGTACTGACGGTTCGGATCGTTAGCATCGTGAGCATTTATATTATTTTGCGAAATTTATTTAAATCTATGATTGCGAAAAATGCTCGAAATACAAGCATTTTACCATCTTGATCGGCTACACCACATACCCCACTCATGTTTATGTCAAAAAATGCTCTGTTAGGTTATGTTCAACGTTTTGAATTCGTAAGCACACTCACAAGTGGTCCGAATTATTAATACTGCTAACAGACGTTGGCGTTCTCAGTAAATCGGACCACACGTTAGCAGTTTAAACGTCGTAAGTGCTGTGAGCGTGATTCGTACCACGGCCTATATTGTTAATTAGTTGTCAATATTATTGTGACGTTTTAAATAGTTGTTAAATTTGTATATTTCGTTGTTAGAAAAATGTTTTTCAATAAAATTGAACTGGAAAGGACTTAATGTCATTGATGTGCATATTGTTATGGAATAATTGGCAATAATTTGAGCAATAATACTATTGATCTCAAAATTTTGATGTGGTTTTTAGATTTAAAATGACCAACGCACTAAATGTCAAGCAATAGTTGTATTACTAACTTTTAATTAGTTTCACGGTTAATTAGATCGTTAACATGCCTTTTTTTTAACGTGTGGAAACCCCCTCGGGCCGTCACCCTACCGGAGTTTACGTCGAGGTGGTGTGTCGGAATCGGACCGATTAAAACCACACGGTATGTCATTCTGCGCCTGACATAGGAGGGATTCAGGAACAGCTGTTATTCCGACATCCAGATCGTTAACATGCCTAGATAAACTACCAAAGCGGTTAAAACACCGAATAAATAATATCCAATCTTAACCACTAAGCTATCGCTGTGTTCTAGTTGTGATTAAAAACTCTTGTCTTGCGTACACAGCATAGTAAAGTAGACCGTTGGTTTTAATTGTTTTGTACGCTACATTATAAAGTGATCTAAGTTATATCTATACTGTGTACATGTATTACATATCTTTGAAATACCTGACGTTTCGACCGGGATTCGTCGGGGGTCATTATTTGAGTGTATATTCAGAAACAATTATACAAAAGTTATTTTCAACGTTTTTAAAAATATTTTGTGGAATGCTGATTCTGTATTTAGCATCAGTCCCCGATTTTCACAGTCCCAGTTTTATTATTTTATAAGATTCTGCACAAAATGAAACGGTGAAAATATAGTAATTTTGGAATTAACAAAAAAAATGGACAAATATATCGATATCTCTTCAAGTCCATCGTCGTACTTATGTTTAATTGTTTCTAAATGTTGTTACGTTATGCTGTACTGTAAAACAGACTGCTCGGTTCAAAAATAAATATATTTATAGAAACTAATAAATGACGTTTAGTATTTGACAATAAAATTGTCAATTAACACCAACGTATAACCAATTTAACTGAACGTAAATTGTATTGATGACCTACGGCGAATGTTTGACAGTTGCCGCCATTTTCTGAAGCACTCTGCAAAATGGCTGACGTTTTGTCGGTGCATTTTGATTTTGTATCTTTTTTTTGTATTCTTATGCTAAACAGCTTGTTAATCTTGATTGCGAAAGAGGAATGGTTTAATTACATTTATTGTGTAAATAAAAGCAATAAACAAAATATCAAATATAGTTTTATTTTTATAAAATATAAACTTATATTATATTATATTTACTTATTAACATATGAGTATTTACTCTACTAATCCATTTATTTATTTATTTGGTTCATTTTCAGATTTGTTAATCATTGATCTGTTCAGTAACAATAAACATTTAAAACTTAAAAATTAAAATTAAGTATATTTTTTAGTTTATTGATTACTTGCCTTGATAATTGTAAAGAAAATAACGACTTGGTGTATTTCCTGTCATGGTTTTTTTTGACGTATCGGCTAAGTAGGCGGGTCCCTTAGAGGTTTCCATATGTATAAATATTTTTTACGCACAATTTAAGAATATAAGCACTTATTTTAAACAGATCTCTAGTACATACATTACAAAACGTGAGCGTGTTTATTTGGTGTCGTACAGTCGCAGCTTCTCTTAATCACCGCCAGTAGGGTATCTGTAAAGAAAACATCGTTACACATTTATTTTTTAAAATGTCAAATTTGTTAGAAAATTCATTGGCTTCAAATTTTATTGGTCTTCGATTCTATGAACTTTACAAATATGTATAAACTTGTCATCAAAACATCAATTTGTAAATTACACAATGTGGCAACACTTTGTGTAATTTACAAATTCCCATTTGGGAATCGAAAATAAAACGTTCAGAACAGTAGGAAACTGAAGTGGCCACTTAACCACCATAACATCAGAGCAGTCAACATCTTAAATAAATTCCTAATTATTCGAAGTATGCGCTAATATTTGCACGTCATGTAAAACGCAAACGATAGGACACTCGCATTTGCACGATCACTTACGCTCTCGCATACGTACACACAACCACTTACACTCTCGCAGACATACACGCAATCACTTACACTGTCGCACGCATACACACATTTACCGTAGATAGATCTTTCCTTTGAGGATTTCAATTATTGTTAAATTTACAGTTAATATTTATAGAATTAAGTACCTTCAGTTTATATTTTCATTCTTTGGAGTGCAGTAACACAGAAATTTCATTTAGATTTTTTGTTTGTAAATGTATATTTCATATTTTTTTTAATATTTTTCGGCCTCGAGATCTGTCACACAGGCTTTGAGCCTAGTTTGGACTCCAGTTTTCACTAAGGAACTATTTTTATTCAATCTTATACAGAGTGACTGGTGAGATACCTTCAATATTTGAGGACGTGATAGTATGCGAACATATATCATGAAATAAAATAACATAAAAACGAAATATTAAATAACTTCTTTGTAAACTTCGTACACAGTACACCGAGAGCCCAGTATTTAACTGCGGAATACTTGGACACCGCGCGGCCGCACGTGTCGCGCAGCGCGCTATCAACACAGAATACAAGAAACGAGTCGGTGACGCAATAATGCATTATGTAGCGGGATGGAGGGCGGGGGTGGGTGCCGCCGCGCCGCTCGTGACTAGATCAACGTAAACAGTGCGGCGAGCTTAGGGAGTATAATATCCAAATTTCACTTATTTTTAGAGACATTTCGATAAAAAATAAGCACCTATTTTTTTTATATCAAGTTAACGAGAATCGAGTACCGAGTACTCTGCATAAGTATTGAAGGTATCTCACCAGTCACGCTGTATACATGTAATAATTATCTCCAATAACTGTAATAGTATGTATCTATCTTAGGGAAAAATGTTTATAATCACCTTTTTATGCTTCTTTAACTTCTTTTTACTACTTTTCTTTCGTCTATGATTCTTCTTCCGTTTCTTTCCAGAATTTGGACTGATTACTGGTTTATTTCCAGTAAATACTTCGTATCCTGCCAGCTGGAGTTTTCGAATTAGCAGTTCTAATTCTGCAAAGATAATTCAGAACATTATCTGTCTTATTGAAAATATTATAACATCTAATAAGGCTTCTACATATTTTACTGAAAGTGTTTTGAGATGTCAACATTATTTATCAATCTGTTTACAAGAAAGAAACTAAATATACTATAATAATTGCTTTATTAGTTAATATGTCTTTTTAAAATTAAATGGAATAAACCGTGATATAAGAAGAATATAAAAGTTATAAATAAAATTTTAATATTTAAAGAATATCTCTAATATCTTCAGATTGACTGATCTGATCAGGTTTGGCTAAGAACCATAGCTAAACCTTTACTTTCAAATCGAAGAAACAGTATCTAAATCACTTCATCTGCTTAGGAGCTATGAAACCACAGGTAGGCAGCGATCGACGTATAACATCCCTTTTGCGCCGGGGATCAAAAAACAGCAATAAAGTACCTTACAATTTTTATAGTTCATCAGATGAGTCAGTGACAGAATTAGAAACTTTGAAATTTGCATTAGTTCTTAAGCTAATTGTTCGAATCGGGTAGATGACTGTATCGTAAATAAATATCAATGTCCACTTCATTAAAACTAATATCGCGGCACATCTCGGCAAATACAATTAATATAGCTTTTTATTATTAATACGAATTTTCATCAAATATACTGTGAAATATATTGTTCAATTGAGTAGTCTACAACAGTGACGTCACCATTTGGTATTTAGTACATTTTTCATACAAAATTGTCGCTTTGACAGATGATAAAAAGTAACTAATTTGACTAAGGTGTCATCTAGCCTATTGTAAGTGATTATAATGATTTACTCCTAGCCAGTATTTCGACCACGGTGACCGGTCCTAACGGAGACCAGCTAACTATGCTGGAGACAGTGGACAAGTGCGTGTGCAAACACAGATGTGCTCTCTATTCCCTCACTCTCATAGTCCGATGGGATGGCTATGACTGGAGAGACATCAGACGCAGGACTGACGGCTGTACGTGCTCTTCGGGAGATAAGGCCCCAGCTTTTAAACTCCGGGCTGCTATTAGCATTCTTATAATTAGAAAAACTCAAGATCTATTTTTGGCCTGACCAGGGATCCCAATCCAATACCGGCAGTCGTATACGCTAACCGCTAGACTGCTAGATCAACGAACTGGATGTAATTTGGACTTTTTACTGTATGCACAACAAAGTTGGAGGATGTCGGCAATGTCCTAAATCGTTCCGAGATAAGAATATCACAGTATAAGTAAGCTTCGGCTTTTTTTGCTTGACATGGCCGTTACACTGCTGTACTGCCAGAAATATGTATAATTGCAGGGTTACGTCTGCAGAGATATACAATTAAGGGTAGGAAATAATGTGTTGTAATGGTTTGAATTGGACGTGTTTTTTTTTCTATATTAAGAGCCTACCAAAGTGACTCTACTCTGCATGATGGAAAGCATGAATAAAATCCAAGAGTTGTGGTCACCATACTCATTGTAAATGCAGACAATGCAGTATGGTGACCCACACTATGGTGGCCTTGTGAGATGCTTTTTCACACCCCGCTTGGGGACGTAAAAGGCATGACAGTCATCGTGACAGTATGAGGCTTACACAGTTTCCCCAATAACTGTCACTAACTCTCACCAACGAAACACGACAACACGGATGCTGGCGCTTTAGGTTGGTCTTCTGTGGGAGGGTAGTACTGTCCCGGTCGAGCCGGCCCGTTCATGCTGAAATCAGCGTGGCTCTACTACCTAAGTTTAAAACATAATAGCCCTCGTAAATGAACCCATATATACTAGATATAGCCGATAACTATTGATATTTCAGTTCATTTTAGTTGAAGATACTTTGTTATACAAGATTTCATCTCACAAAAAAGAATTTAATCAGGATAACCTTGTCTTGATGAAATTCAGATTCTTCTTTGAATATAAATTCTCGATTTTCAACAGACTGTATTGCCCAGATTATGTAGACACCTACCAGAAAAATTCCTACGCAATCACCGTGGTTTTTTGTTTGATTACTCAGTTATGAGATGACTGAAAAACTTTTCTCGTATTAGCTGATCACGTGTTTCTTTATTTTTCTTTTATAAGTAGTTTGCACGAGGCTGCTTTCATCGTCAGCCTCTCACAGTCCACTGCTGGACATCAGCCTCTCTAATAGAAACTGATTTAGTTGCTATCAAAATTATGTAGCACGGGACCCGCTGTTTTCGAGAACTTTGGGGGGCGTCTATGTCCAGCTGTGGACGTTTTTTGGCAGACATGAAGGTAATGATGATTGTTTATTATAAAAAGGTAATCAGAAACACTGGAATTACTGTATAATATACATAATGAGTAATATACAAAGACAGGACCAGAGGGAATAGGTGCACCACAGATTAAACAAATGTTGTTTATTTAAAATTATTTTTAGATTTGATTATTTTATGTAATCAGTAATCTAATAATTATATTATTAATAATGTTGCTCACACATTCTATATTAACAATATTCTTTCATGCTTAAATTATATAAATTAAATAAAACAATAAAAATTTATGATTAATACTTTTTACAACTTTAGTGGCAAAAAATTTTCTACGTCTTTTAAAAGTCTATGAGCGTCATATACTTTAACATACTTATAAATATTAAAAATACTGCTTGTAGGTTCACAATACCCGACTCTTTGGCTATGATTTCTACTAATAAGAGATTAATTCTAAGTCAAATGGATTCGACTTGAAGAACGAAACAATCGTGGCAAAAAAAACAATTCGTATGTTTAAGTGTTAAGCTTGATGATCACCGGCACATATCTTTAATATTTTTAACGTAATATGAAACCCCATGTAGGATGGACTCTTAATCGGTACATAGAATATATAAGAAAGTACAATCGCCTAATATAATTGTTCTGTAGGGAGGTAGGATAGCGCAGTCACTGGCGTTCGAGAAATCGTTACACCGATCTATAGATTAGTCGATTTTATCTTAACCTAATATTTAAACTTATTGAAAGAAATCCTCACCAATAGAATTCAACGCCGAAAACTTAGAAGGTACTCTGTCCACGTGTTTATCTTTACTCGAGCTATCTCCAATAGATATATCCGCACATGAGTAGAACTGTTCCTGGTTTCCGCACCCGAGACCCTGGGTTCCGTTAGCGCAGAATCCCCAATTATTTCCAGCAGTATACTGCCATTGAAGAACGCAATGCTGGCAAGTCAGTCTTTCAGGAAGGCGGAAAGTGACATCATAAGTTCCGTCACCATTTTTTGGATAATACTTCGTACCACCATCTTCTAATTCTAAAAGATACCCGTTGTCGAAACACTCTTGTGATTGGTGGTGGGGTTCGGGACAGATGCGGAGTTCCCAGAAGCCTAAGTGCGAAGTGCTTAGGTGGACCTTTGTATTTATGGTTTGGCCAGCTTCGTAATTGGCGACGATGTAGCCAATGCCGTAGGTACCGCCAAGTTCATGTGCGCGTGGCTGTTTGAGGTCATACGCGTCACCGCAGATGCCGCACCTAAGAATTGAGAATCATGCACGTACAAGTAAGATACACCTGAATACATAAAAACAAAATATAAATTGAGGCCTTCGCCAAATTTGTGATAGAGGCTCTATCTATCTAGTCGATAAATTTTAAGTAAAAAAAACACTGCGAAAAAAATAACTAACAAATCAAAAATACGATTTCTACACGTCTGGACTGAGCTACATCTTTTTTTTTTCAGTTTTTATTTAAAATCATTAGTTGTTATTAGTTTTGTTCGAGTTTTTAATTTTCACACTTTTTCAAATTTCGAGAAATTTGTGTTTTTTTTTGTTATATCTATGTATATTCATATGTCTATTTTATTTATTAAATTTACATTTATGACTTTAACATACACCTACCTAGTCATCAGCGTGTATCTTGTATAGATGAATATTTAACATATTTTTAAATTGAAATATGGTCATGATATACCATCAAATCTTCATGATTTAATACCTATATAGCAGTATGTAAAGAACTAATTTCACTTAAAACCATAGAGTCACAGTCGTCATGTTGTTTTTTTTTCATGACACCTATCTAAAGACACTTGGGTTACCAAGAAAAATTTAACGATATGCTAAGTAAAATAAATCTATGCAGCAGTTTAGAAAATAAGAGATTTTGGAACATCAAGAAACGCACCAAAAACATAAATGTTACTTGTGGGGTAAAAAAATATAAATATCAAATACACTCTAAATTCCTGCCACAACATTATACACATGCGTGTATAGTTAAAGAAATAATTTAGATTTCATAGGTCTTCGTGTGAGACATGTAAAAAATTAAATATTTCCATCTAACCCGCCCTTAAACGAGTGAATTTGCAACTGAAATTTCTTTTTTTTTATTAGTTGTAAAATATACCCAAACAATTCTGATTTTGAAGCGAAAAACTATAGAACTTATAATCTGTAATCCTTCGACTATTAGGTCAGCATCTCATTACTACATATGGCGTTCAAGAACCTAAGATCTAGTTTAACAAAGAGGAGAAGAGAATTATGATATAGTCTATAGTAATTAGCTCAATAGATTTCTTTCTATTCGAGACATTTTTAGAAAATGACAATAAGACCTCGTATTTTTCCCAGGATCTTAGAATATTCGCAGAATGTACTTACTTGCCATGATTGACCGAATGTTGCCGAGACAATCCTCCACAGTTTAATCCATCATCATCATAGTCAGGGGGTGAGTTGTACCCGGCGCGCCACAAGGAAGCCCTATTAAGGGGATCCATCAAGCGTCCGTGAGCATGCACATATACTAATACGGTGGTGAATATTAACAGCCTGCTCCAAGCCATCTGCGGAAGAAATACAGAGTTATTCATCATCTCATACTCTGTTCGATATTGTTCTTCTTCTACATTCTTAATACAATTGGCGTAGGACTTATTCTCCTGTCGTTACCTGGGTAATTGTTCATATTTTAATAGCCTGCCAAAGTGACTCGACTTTGCTTGATAGAATGAATAGAATCCAAAAGTTGTAGTCACCATACTCATTGCGAATGCTGACAATGCAGTATGGTGACCCACACTATGGCGGCTTATTACGATGCTTTTTGGACGTAAAAGACATGACAGTCATTGTAGCATTGTGTTACACATACCACGACAACTGTCATCCTAGCATCAATGCGCCTCCGGTCTCGCACACACCAACGAAACACGACAGCACGGATGCTGTCGCTTTAGGTTGGTCTTCTGTGGAAGGGTCGTACTGCCCCGGACGAGCCGGCCCACTCGTGCTGAAATCAGCGTGGCTCTACTACCTAAATGTTACTAAGTTTACTATTTTACTAATCTAGTTCTTTTCGGGTTTATGTTTTTAAGTTCAGAACAGTTTGTCTTCGTTTTGTTGTTCTCAGAACCGACAACGGCAGTCAGCAGTAGAGATGTATACACGTTAGAAGTTTTGGTTAACAGTGCCTTTTAACGACAGAGAGGACGTAAACGATTCTGCGAAAGCATTGAGCACTAGTAATCGGGGTAAGAAGTATCGGACGTGAAAAATATTTACTGTTAACACAGATGGAAAAGTTTTAAGGAGTGTGAGATTTCCTTTACAGTTAAAAACATCGTGTCCCGACCCCAATTATGTACTCTTGTTCAATAATTTGGAAGTTGCATTATAAATAGATGTGAAAGTGGCATTTATAAGTTTTTATTTTTATTACTTATTAATTCATTTAACTTGGTTATCTCGTTATCGATTTGGAAAGCTGTATGTATTTAATTTGAAAAGCATATTTACCTATTCAATTACTTTGGTGTTAATTATTAAATATAATTAATTAACTAATTTTTTTATTTGTTTATATGATCTATACTAATATTATACACCTTTTTTTTTGTACTGTGCGGAAATCCCCACGGATACCACCGAAGGGTGCTTATGTCGGACACGAACCGACAAAAAACCGCACGCCGTCTCAGGTTCCAATAGGGGGACCAGGTGCACCCTAGTAAGGAAATCCCTGGAACCCCAACGTACCTCGGGCCAACTATGGCTGCAGTGGCCCCCTCCTGTGTGGAAACCTCATGGTTTCTTCACTGCTATTATACACCGTATCGTATATATTTTACTAATATTATACACCTCAATTTGTTTGTTTTTATTAACGCGCTAATCACAAGAATTGCTGCTTCGAAATGTGTTTTAATTTTAGATAGCCCATTTATCAAACGAGGCTATACGTGACATACCTTACATCACACTATAACCAATAGAAGCTACACAACAATTAAAATTGTAGCAAAGAGGAAAAAAAAAGTTTAAAATGTAAAAAAAAATATAAACGAAATCGTAAAAAAAATAAAATTAAATTAAACTAAATATAAAAATGAAAATAAAAATACAATTTCTAATGTTACCTCGAAATTTTTAACTGTGGTATATTTAAGTAACTCAGCAACTAATGTATGCGCTATAGAACAATGCTATTTTATACCATGGGCTTGGTCATTCCTTATCAGATCCCTTATCAAACATAGATACAACATTTCAACATTAATATAACGCCTTATTTACACTGTAATTAATGAAATTAGAAACATACTTTGTTTATTCTATTCATATTTTACGTGTGTGACGTAGCGGCATAGAGGTCTCCTTCATTGACAGGAGCTGCAGACTCGATGTACTTATGTCATATCAAATTAAAGTGTTAGATTAAATTGATTTAGTTTCGATGTAAAAACTTATGTTTATTTTCTTCATTTACTTATAAATATTTACAGAGTTATGATCAGTTAATGTCCTATTATCTGTCTGTGATTGAAGAGGCAACTAACCTTCAATCACAGGACGTACGAGTCATGATCATCATAAACAGTTGGATGTATTCAAAAAACAAAACAAAAACTCAACTGAACTACAATTCATTCATTCATTCATTCATTCGTTCGTTCTGTTTTACACTTGTAATCCTATTAAAATTTCATCATAATATAGTTATACAAAAATAAATAAACAATATTATGATATTAACAAACTGAAATACGATGTTAAATTGCTGTTGTAAAAAATCTGAGATGTCTTGAATGTTTTTCATATTATCAGAAGGCTGGTTTATTCTGTAAATAAACAATTTCGTTTGTCGAATAATTGCCCAATAATAAATATTGGACTGCTTTATTTATTCAGGTATTACGAGTATGTGTGTTACTTATATACATATAAATGTAAAAACCTTTACGAAACTTCTCGCATACAGCTAAAATCCATACATAAATGAGGAAGACATGTTGGCTCGAAGTCAATGACAGTTTTTTTTTTTATTAGAAAGCCAACGCCCGCATTAGGAATAAATCCTGTGTCGCGGGGGACTTTGCAAACATACAAGAAACGGACACAAAGAACATTCAGACTCAGAACAACAATTTATGGATCACACAAAGTGTTGTCCCATGTAGGATTTGAAATTACAACACTCAGCGAAGTGGAGAGCGGAGTGGCGACCGCTTAAACCACTAGGCCACTCGTGCAGTCAAATAACTTTGACAAAAATCTCACTACTCTTGAAGAAGATGCGAATTAATATCCTAATGGTAGCAGAAAAAGCATCAGATGATGTGGTGAGTTCCTGTCTGGAGTGGTTTGCTTCAAGCAGTGCGTGGGTTTAAAGAAAGCTTGTACCTATCTAAGATTTTGTTAAAACTTCCCGCGTCGTGTGTATAGCGGGATATACGCATACATACCCCGGTTATTCGTTTGTTTCATTTCTTGTTGTTTTTTAAAAACAGACACTGTCAGTGTCAAATGACTTGAATGCAAAAGGATGCTTTTTCAATAATGATGTATGATTCGTTGTAATTCTCTGATAAACAAAGTCATTGGCATAGAAACAAACAGTAACACTAATATATTTACGAGAAAATTATCGCGATAAAGTATTAATCAGGGTTATTGAGAATTGGTAAGCAAATGTATAGGATGAGACAGATTTTTTAAGTTGATACTAGCTGTACTAGCTAGTGTACCCTGTCCCGCTTCACTGGGTACATTGTGGTATTATAATGGTTACCTTAACTATTGCTTTTTGAGTTAAGAAGAATTTAGAAGTCACAGCGTAATAAACAAACTCACTTTTTAAAATAAATAAATATTTTGGACATTTAGAACATTTGACACACAGCGTCGTCTAGTTTCAAACTAAGCAGAGCTTGTACTATGAGTATTAGATAACTGATAATAAATAAATATACATACTTCTTGTTTGTAAATACGTTCATATTATTTACAGAAAACACCCAAACATTTGTTTTCTTTCTTCCTTTCTTTACTTTATTAATTCCATTTCAATTTCAACACCACGATAATACATTTGTTTTCTTACATTAAAGTATAAGTTATGGGTGTGTATAACATCTATCTATTTACAGATCGTACAAACATTTGATCAGGCACGGGAAACGAACCCAAGACCTCAAGCACAGCAGTATTTACAATAGGCTAGATGACGCCTTGTCAAATTAGTTTCTTTTTATCATCTCTCAAAACAACAATTTTGCGTGAAAAATGTACCAAATACCAAATTGTGACGTCACTGTTTTAGACTACTCAATTGAACAATATATTTACTGTATATTTGATTGAAATTCGTAATAATAATAAAAGCTTAATTGTATTTGCCGAGACGTTTCGCGATATTAGTTTTAATGAAGAGGACATTGACATTTATTTACGATACAGTCATCTTACCCAATTGTAGTTACGATTATGTATCCAAAAACATTTATTTATTAAACTCATATGTCATATTAAATAAACACTGGTTTATCAATTTCACTGTGATTATTTTTATAAGTAAAAATAGCAAGAGTCACACTGCCTGTAACGCTTAGGCATCTACACATCAATACATACAAATAAATTAAAATATCTGTCTGTGATTTAAAACAAACTGTTTTCTTAAGTGCTATGTTAACTTTAAACAATACTAAAATATAATATTGCTTGTTTGTCTGCGCTAATCTCTGGAACCGCTGTGCCGTTTTTAATCGGACTTTCATAGGAGATAGAGGAGAGTACTGTACAACATATAGGCTACTTTTTACCCGAATTTACCATGAAATCGGGATTTACGCAGCAAAAACCATGTCTCTAAGGAAAAACTTCGATATTCAAGTCATACGCGAACAAAGTCGCGGTCATAGCTAGTATGTGATAAATTTGTTATTTTTAATTATATATATATAACATAATGTTATGTTATACAACACCAAGAAAAACAATCTCTGGTTTTTTATGAGACCAGTAGTTCTTGAGATTATCAGTTTCAACTATGCCTATTGACATTACATGAGAAACTTTCTATTTAATTTAAAATTCAATTTGCTCTATTACCTAATGGTGTAGGCATCACCTAAATAATGCTTTTGTTAAAAGCATTTCTATAGCGTTAAAACATTCACAATATACACAGCCGTTTTTTTTTTAAAATTAGTTTGCGATTGGTTTCAAGTCTACTAGGATACGGAGCTTGAACATCGAGAACAGTGACAATAATCATCAACAGCCTTTTACAGTCCACTGTTTGACATAGGCTTCTCCTTAGCAAGCAGGTTTTGGCCTGCTATACCACGCTGGCCAGACGGGTTGGAATAGGGTTTGTTTCAAGTTTTCCTTCTCTTTATAATGATATTTTTCTCAATATTTTATTCCCTTAATCGGATGTTACGACACCCACGGGATGAATAGGGGTGGTAACACTATGTATTCTTGATCCGTCACCACACGGATAGCAATAAACACAGGCGAAACTAATATTTCGTAGGTCTGTAACCACTAAGTGGTAACTAAGTAGCATAAGACATTATGAAGGTAAGCAAAGCCTGGTCACTCTGTGGATGTCATCCTAACATTGGCATCCCTTCGTGTCTTGGGCAGCACGTTAAGCCGTCTCGGTAACGATTGCCATATGAAAATCTTTGGAAATCTTCCGCCAATTGTCTTTTTACAGAAATTCGATATCATCTTGTACTTGGGTTGTGGAAGTCTGATGGTAGTCGCTCCACGTAAATAACCGAATTTCTACCGTATCGTAGACTCAAAACCGATCTTAACGTACTTTGAGAAATATCTTCGGAGGAAGTAGTAACCTCTAATTAATGAATATAGAGTGGTCCTATCCCTCTTCATCTCGTGAGTATCGTAAGCAAGTTATGCTGGAAAACATCACTGCAAGAAGGAATATTTAATATAAATCTTGTACCAACGTATCTGGACAGCGTGGTGCGATAGGGCAAAATCTTCTTTCTAAACAGAGGCCTATGTCCAGCAGTAGACTATTAAACACTCGTGATGTGATAGAAGTGAGTGAATTCTATAACGGAGAGTTCATTAAACCTATCTGTCAATGTGAAAGTATAACTGTACTAATAATTGATATTTGTTTTGTATCTCTACCCATTGTTGTATTGATGAAGAACAAATTACTAGTGTAGAACAAAACTGAGCTGACTTGCAGTTCTATACAAACTGTTTTGAGTTGTAACCTAGCGATTGTACTACTGAAATCATTTTCTATTTAAGTGGTATTCGGTTATTAAGTGTTCATGTTGTTCATTTTCAACTCATCACCAACAGCCTTTGCTAGTCCACTGCTGGACGTAGGGCTCTGCTTAGAAAGGAAATTTTAGCCCACTATACCACTCCGGACAGACACTCTTTATAGCGACTCTTATGACACCCACAGAATGAATATGCTAGGTAGTAGAGCCACGCTGATTTCAGCACAAGCAGTTCGGCTCGACCGGGGCAGTACTACCCTCCCACAGAAGACCAACCTAAAGCGACAGCAACCGTGCTGGCGTGTTTCGTTGGTGAGTACGAGACCGAAGGCCCATTGATGCAGGCGTGACAGTTATCGTCGTAACTGTGTAAACCTTACACTGTTACAATGACTGTCATGCCTTTTACGACCCCAAGCGGGGTGTGAAAAAGTATCTCACAAGGCCGCCTTAGTGTGAGTCACCATACTGCATTGTCTGTATTTGCAATGAGTATGGTGACCACAACTCTTGGATTCTTTTCATGCTTTCTATCAGGCAGAGTGGAGTCACTTTGGCAGGCTCTTAATATAGAAAAAAGAATTTAGAATAAGGGTGATAATACTCCGTATTCTAAATGTATCACTACAAGCTATTAAAACGTACATTCTATTTTATTTATTGGTTAATAAAATTGAGATTAGTTTTAATACATTAATTGATGGTTAGTGGTTTGTGTGTGTATCGTCTGCCTTACATCCCAAAAACAACTTAAAAAAATATTTTACGAAAATTACAAATAAAACAAAGCAGATCATTTATTTTTAAAAATGACAAACTAATTTTGAAAATGGACCGAGAAAGATAATCTATATATATAAAATGAATGTTTGTCTGTCTGTTTGTATGTCTTTTATAGAATATTAAACTGTGCATTTGATCATGTGATTATCGTGCATGAGCACACGAAGGGTTCTGAATTAGTATGAATTTATTTTTTTAGTTTTTTTATGTCTTCCCTTCAAATTTATATTATTTGGTGTAATAACGCGCTAGTACTTTATAAGAGAGAGCTGACATGACCAAAACAATGAAAAATGAATACCAAATAATTAGTGGTCTTCAATTTTTTTTCTGAAAATCCCCCTCTCATCTATCTAGATTACTATTTAAATTTACATTTAATATATTTTGAAGTAACGTGCTCCAACAATAGGAAAATCATTTTCTCATCATTAATTTTTTTAAACCATATGCAATTAGGCACACGTAATGCTTAAACAAATACATCACTTTTGTTTAACACTTCTATGGTAGAAAGAATCAAAGACTAAAGAGTTCAGTGGATACTGTAGTTCAGTTCTTCCTTGATGGCATAGATGGCGTAGTGATTTAAGATTTCGTCGCTTTATGTAAATCTTAACTTCTTGTTTTGAGTTTGGCTATATTTCTGTATCCGTTTCATGAATGATTGTGAAGTCCTTAGCGACACATATCCCTTCCAACAGAGAATATGTATGTATTTTTCTATTTTTTTTGTACGTTTTAACTAGTTATAGTAGCAAAATTAAATATCGCCTCAAAATATAAGACACCCATGTGATACGAGATAAAAAAATGTTCACGAGTAATTTTCATACAGGAAACGAACAGGCAACCGTGCCTCGCAACGAGGTCCAGGAGGACGCCGTGGTCGCTGCCCCACCAGAGGGGACGAAGGCGAAGCGGACAGTCAAACCAAAGCCAGCCCCCAAGCTGGTTACGGTAGACCTAGACCCCAGACTAACCAGCATTATCGGTACTTTGCAGAAGGAACTGGTAGCGCTACTGAAGAAGCGGGACCCCGTCCCACTGATCCTTGACTGCGTAGCTGAACTGTGCAAGTCTGGATCTGCGTAGGCTGCATATACTATTTTGAAACGTCGACGGGATGTCAGCAGAGAAGACCAGGCTCTTGTAACTGCTATTAGCAAAGCAGCAAGTGGATATAGCCCTACTCAGCGAGACTCACCTAAGATCAGTAGACAAATTTAAAATGAGCGGATACCAGGGACTGCTTACAGGCGATTAGCAGTCCTGGTCAAGAGGAATGTCGTCCACCAAGTGCTACCAGTACCCACGTTGCAGTCTGCGTACGCCCTGGGCGTAGAGGTTTGCATTGGCAGCCAGCCCACCCGTGTGTTCGCGTTCTACAGGCCACCGGGGCAACGCCTCGCAGTGGCTGACATGCACACCTTGCTGGAGTCACCGCTGCCCACTATAATCGCCGGTGACTTCAATGCGAAACACACGGCGTGGAATTCCAACGTCACATGCCCGGAAGGCCGCCGCCTTCTAGATGATGCAGACCAATACGAGTACCAGGTGCTAGGACCAGAGGTTCCAACGCATTACATGTACTGCATAGCCCACACACCGGACGTCATAGATTTAGCAGTCATCCGCGGCATTGATGCGGCTGTATATCCTGACGTCCTGGACGACCACCTCATCTCAGACCACCAGCCGGTGTGTTTGATTCTGGATGATATCCCGGAAGTGTTCCAATTATCCTCTCGATCGCGCCTAGACTGGCGGGCTTTCGCCGGCTACATGGCAGAGCACTCACCCTCCTTTCCAGCGGAGACACCCAATGAAGTCGACAAACTTACAACGGATCTCAATGTGGCCTTACAGACCGCACTTCGAGTGTCGAAACTTGACGCCACCGCCGTAAAGAAGCCCTTCCAGCTCCCCGCCTACATCTCGACGATGATCGAGAGGAAGAGGAAACTGCGCCGGCAATGGCAGCGCTCCCGATGTCCAACCATGAAGTCCCAGCTCAATACTCTGGCTGCGGAGATCTCTGCCGCACTGGCAACGAGCGCAGCAGAGTCCTGGCACCGCACCATCGAGCGAGCTAGTGAAGACTGGTCAGGCATACACCGCCTGTGCCGCCAGCTTTCCGGGAAACCTGCTTTGATTAGGCCCCTGCTGGCTGGTGACGGAACCCCACGTTACCGTGCCGAGGACCGCGTGGAGATATTTGCTGACTTACTGGAATCGCAATTCCACTCGAATCCTGCCCACAATGTACAGCACATAGCAGAGGTTGAGAGGAAGCTCCAACTATACTTTGAGCAGCCGATAACCCCGATCGAGGACCCCATTATCTTCTCCCCTGGTCAAATCCAGCGGATGATTCGCCGAACACCTTTCCGCAAAGCACCCGGCCCCGACTGCGTGACCAATGAAGCCTTGCGTCACCTTTCTCCGCGAGCGATTGCGACGCTGACGCGCCTCTTCAACAGCATCGTTCGCACCGGCCACTTTCCAACCGCATGGCGACTTGGCAGAGTCATCATGCTGCCCAAGCCAGGGAAGAATATCCTCTTCCCGGGAAGCTATCGTCCCATCACGCTCCTCTCGACAACGTCGAAGTTGTCACCACACACCTTCAGCCACGCGACGAACAGTTCGGATTCCGTGCCGAACACTCCACGACACACCAGCTCGCGAGAGGGTACTGCACGACATCGCGGTTGCGCGTAACAAGCGCGAGCGGGTCGTTGCAGTCTTTCTCGATATGGAGAAGGCGTTCGATCGCGTCTGGCACGCCGGCCTGCTGTACAAGCTGTCCACATCTACTACTCCTCGTCGAATAGTTAAGATTGTGGCCACCTTCCTGCAAGACAGACGTTTTCAAGTGGCGGTTGAAAGCGCCCTGTCCACAGAGCGGGTCATCTGTACCGGTGTACCACAGGGAAGTTGCTTGTCTCCAGTGTGCTACTCTTGGTACACAGATGACATTCCCGTCACCGACGGCGTGAAGCTTGCGCTGTATGCCGACGACGCGGCTTATATCATGAAGTTGAAAAATGGTGCCAACGCTGCTACCAAGATGCAGAGCACCTAGATGCACTTCCCAATTGGCTGAAGGACTGGAGACTGACGGTCAACGTGGCGAAGACTCAGGCGATCTCCATAGGAAGAGTGACCCTACCACAGTTGAAGCTTATGGGGGAGAACGCCGAGTGGTCCGCGACGGTGAAATACCTCGGCGTGACCATCGACCGCAGCCTCTCCATGAAGCCTCATGTCAACAACATCATTGCCCAGGTTCGTGCTGCGCGTTCCCTTTTGTGGCCCGTACTATTGTCCCGACTGCCACTCCGTGCGAAGCTCGGTGTGTACAAGGCGTACATCCGCACGCGACTTACTTATGGTGCCCCGGCCTGGTTTGCACTTGTTTCCGAGACAAACCGCCGCCGTCTGCGTGCGCAGCAGTCGCTCGCACTACGTACCCTTGTCAACGCCCCTCGCTTTGGAACTCGCGGAACAGGACGATCTTCAGGGATCTGCGCATAGAGAGCCTGGATGACTTCGTGAGACGCCTGAGTTCAAACCTATTCGTGCGTGCCTATGGCTCGCAAGCCCGCCACCTGCGCGAGCTCGCGCCTTACCGCGACCGCCGGACAGGCATCGCCTACCGCGAGATCTCGTCTTCGTAGCAATCCCTACCGGACTATCCCCAACACTCTAACACCCTGCCTGGTGCTGGCTGACGGGCGCTCCTCGGGGTCTCCACCCCATGGAGCTCGACCTCGCTAAGCACAGGAGGGAACACAGAACGAGGCACAGCTAACAAGCTGGTCACAGGGACTGACACCCGGATATACCAACAGGCCCCAGGGGCCCAACCAAGTGACCCGCCTGTAGTCGCAGGCGGCGCGGACGACCACTTTGACAGGCCGTAGACCTGGTAAAGTCACCCTGCGACTCCTCCCAAAGGGGTCTACGAGAAGAACCACAAGAGAATAAATAAGTGGGTCAAGACGACAGGTAGAGATAGTGTACCGTGTTTGAGCTGTTTACACAGTAGTGAAGATCGTTTTAGCATTAGTAAGGACATCAAGAAAGTGACAAAAAAACAATGAAGCATCATTTGTACTTAGTTAACCACACATACTTGTTTAGTTTATTAATTCTAACAAAAAATTAACCTAGTTAATGAAATGTTTTTAAAAGATATTCTCAATGTCTAATACATTGGTATTTAAGCAAGCAAATAAAAAGAGTAGAGGCGGATCGTGAATTTGTGGGGTCTTGGCCTAATATATCAAAGGCCCTTTTTTACTTAGCGTTTTTTTTTAAAGTATAAAGGGGCAAACAAATAGACGAGGCCCCTGAGGGTAAGTAACTACCACCGCCCAAAGACATCTGACACTCGAGATTTAAAGCAATCTGCTGTTTTTTGAGTTCCCGTAACCTGATTCATTTGTTAAAAAGAACTGACATCACTTCGGCCAACCAGATTGATACGATTGCCGTTGAGGACAAATTTGACCAGATTAGATCGAGCAGGACATCCCGTATATGCTGGAATCAACTGTGCAGATTTTGTAATCATGACTGGTGAATCCGTGCGTCAATCGATAGGCGACGCAAACGAGTACATTTTGCGTTTGGTCCAGCCTCGTGCGGCCTGTCAGTGAACGTTCCACCGCATTTAAGCCCATTCTGAAAGTCACTTGGATCGCACGTGTTTGGTTACGGACCCTTGCATTCGTATACAACCCACCGAGGGTATGGTGCGATAAGCAAAAAGTTTAAACATTAGAAATGCTTTAGAAACGTGTGTTTCATTTATTATTGGGTCGTGTCACAACACATTTTATTTGT
The DNA here is from genome assembly GCA_949316085.1 of Hypercompe scribonia. NCBI lineage: Eukaryota > Metazoa > Arthropoda > Insecta > Lepidoptera > Erebidae > Hypercompe > Hypercompe scribonia. The sequence continues at coordinate 3,221,165 of OX438979.1, forward strand.
AAAAAAAAAAAAAAATATTAGAAACGGAAAAAAAAGGACCGAGTAGCCGAATACCGAATAGTTGACGAATGTTTATGGCACCTCTAATGTTTACATTACTCACTACTCGAGGTTTCGATTGATTGTCGCAACTCAAAACACTACACTATTTATATTAGTCGGTTATTCTAATACTTTGTAATAATAAAACGTGAAAATAAAAAGCCTATGCTTTACAACGTAAGGCTTAACATTGTTATTTTTTCATATAATCGTCTGTTATTTTCAATCAACATTTGGGGTCGCTATTTCCAGCAGCTGGGCTATAGATTGGAGCGTCTAAGCGACTGTGTCCCATAACTAAAAGTGGGTCCTGACGTCGTCACAGTTGACTTAACTTCTAATGTAGACGGTCAAAGTCTCCTAGAGTTGTATCAAAAACACCGAAAATCATTATATTTTCTCTGTGATATTGTATGATGTAAAAACTACTCGGATATATGTACATTTTGATGCCATGAATGGCATCACATTTCAGTTTTAAGGAATTTTCAACTGCCACAAATCTCTTAGTGTTTTATTCAAATATATTTAAATTTATTTGTTACTTGATGGCAAAACTTTGTGTAATCAGAAATAAAAATACAAAAGTAAGTAGATCTAAGTATTGGTAAAATTAATCAAAGAAAAATACTGAAATGTGTTCTGTGTTCTTTCTTAAGGAATGTTTACTCAAGAATATATAATGTTTGTATTTTCTCTAATAACCTCGTAAACAGACTGACATCTATTATCAAATTTCTCAACTAAAAGAACATATAACAACATCACAGATCTCCTCTTTTTTGAAGTCGGTTAAAAACAGGTCGTAATAAGAATCAAAATAATTATCTAATAAAGACTACATTATGATATTAAAATGTAAGAAATTTTACTTATTTCATGGACAAAACTACCCAATGCAGACGCAACAAAGGCCACGGTTCCCAGTTGCCGGTGGTCCTGCTATTTCTGGTTATCGTGGTGACCACGGAAATAGTCAGCAGGGAGTGCGAAGAATCTTCGGGTTATGGCAGGCCGCCACAACTGATTGTCCCTGGATTGTCCCAACTAAAGATGGAATGAAAAGATAAAAAGAATCGGGCCACCTAATGTACTTACACGAGGGAGACCAAAAATCCTAAGATGGCATCGGGTTTCTAGGAAATAAATCCCTTTCTGACAATGTCTGACAAATCTTTAGTGTATCGAACAGGGTAGCGTAACTTACTATCAAGCTCAACGAAAGGTATAGCCTGAAAGTTGTGCAACTGTACGCATCGTCCTTGGCACATTCAGACGACGATGTGAACGATATGTACGACGACATATCGAGGACTTCAACGTTAAAGTGGGGGTACAGACTTGCAGCGAATCAGTAGTAGGATCACATGAATTTACAAGAAGGGATCATAGGGGGCTAGGGGCAAGCAGGAATAACGCTAGTCAACTTCCTCGAACGCTAGGGGCTCTTCTTTATAAATCCTTTCCTTAAGAAACAGCCCCAAAGGAAATGGACATTAAAAAACTCCAACGCTATGACCAAAAATGAGATTCAAAAGTGTTCGTACAATCTCTTGGTAGAAACCACCAGCCGATGTTAATCACAAGAGGTTAGGAAGTTGTTGCTGAAAAACCGGCAGTCTTTTTGGAAGTGGAAGGTTGCCATGACCGGTTATACGCTTCGCATACATCTCGACCTAATCCCGAAAAAGAAAATATTAGAGCAGCATTAACACACCACTACACCGAAGACCTCTCAGAAGTCTGCATCGATGAAATTGAGATGGCTGTTAAACAACTGAAAAATGTAAAATCCCCGAGCGTGGCGTTACAACAGAACCACTGCAGACTGAAGGTAAACTCGTATTGAGGGGGCCCCAAAAGTTGAGGTAAAAGAGTTCTAGAGTAGTGACCACGTTCCAACAAACGTAGTGTATGACACAAACAGGCCAGGTGGAGTGACTATTTGCGCAGGATGGGTGGCAGAAGCTGGATGCAAGACGCTCAAAGTTGATTAGAGTGACGTGCAATGGTAGAGGTCTATGTCCAAGAATGGACTGCAATAGGCTGATAATGATGATGACGAGAAATGGTTTTTGATTTATTTGAAGGTATACAATCATATGGGTATTTTGAAAGTCATTTTGTACTAATAACTTGATGTAAATTACTATATTTATAGTTGTAGGAAATCAATTTCAAGAAATAGTATTGATTTTTACATTATTACTCTAAACATTTTCGCTAATTTACTTATTAAGTCTTTGTAAGTATTTGGGTATGACTCAAATCGGATCGAAATCAATCGATATTTTGTGTAGTCGATGCAACATACCATCGATTTTATTTGATTTTATTTCAATTGAGTTTTTAGATTAGTTTGACGTCAAATGAGCGTTATTTAAATATTCAGATGCCTGGTTGAAATAAAATACTTTAATTTTATTTTATATAGAGCGTTAGTAGATATGAATGAAAATATGTAACTTATTAGAATACTAATATTCACCAGAAACCATTCAAACAAACTTGTTGACAGAATACGCCGAGTGTTAATTAACGTCACGTTTTGCTCTACCAATAGCATTGTGTTTTCATATTTGCGTATGTGTGTATTTATAAAAATGTATACTTATTTCGTTGTATGTATAACAAATATTGGTTTATATTTTATGTTTATTTGAAAAATTATTTGTTTTAATATAAATTTCAACCAAAATGTACCTATTTCTTGGTCTCTCTGCATCAGTCAATGGATAACTGGTAGTGAATGACGCATCAAGCCCGCCAATACACCAAAAGTGCATTATGTATTAAATAAATAAATAAATACCAGAGTATTTATTTATTAAATAAATAAATAAAATATAAAATATAAATAAATAAATAAATACCAGAGTATTTATTTATTTATACAAAATAAAAGCTACAAAAATTGAGAAACGAAAATTTAAAAATATGCCTTAATAATTTCTTTTTTATCTTAGATTTTCTTGGTCTAAAATAAAAATTACGAAAAGTACATGTGATTAACTTGCAATTCAGATCGTTAACTTAAATAATAAATATCCTTAAAATAACTTATTAACAAGTGTTTTTCTAAACATTATATGCTTTAAATATATCTACTTTTTGTTATTTTTTTTTTTAAATACATTTAAAAACACAGAATCTGAGGCATAGAGTAAAAAATTACTTTATCAATTCTCATTAGAAAATAAAAAATAAACTTACGTTGTATGTAATAATTACATAATCACAGCACAACTCACAATTATCTCACAGAGAAAAAACAAGTTATTAACGTAAATGCACATATTTTAACACTTCATTTTAACTTTCTAAATATTTGATTTAAAAAAAGAAATAAAAAATGTAATCGGCCGAAACACTTTGATATCAAATTTAAAAGAAATTAAATATTGTTTATTATTCCACAATAAATTCTTACTTCAAATTAGTAGAGCGGTTTGAAGCCGACCGCATTAAGCCGAAGGAAAATACCGACAATTTTTAACGCTCTTTCGAATCAAATAGATTTGCTTTTACTTTCTCCTAAAATGGTGCACACTGGTTTTGTTTCGTATAAAGACTGGAACCGAAAGTCATGTAGCAACTTCTCTTACGAGTAAATGTTATAGAACGTGTAATTTAATAACACATATTTTAGATTTTTACTAAATATAAACCATCTTTTGGTGATAAAATGTAATAAAATCGATTTGATTTAAGTTTTACGAGTTGGTAACAAATTTCACCTACACATATAAATACAAATATCGAGCAAATTATGATACTTAATTGATTAATTAATTACCTAACTACTAAATAATATTTTTAGTTACTTAGTACAGTAGATATCGTAAGTTTACAATTCATAAAATGTAATTCGAATTCTTATTTTCTGATTTCTAATTTAGATAAAGTAAGTACATTTAGTTTCTTTTTTAACAATCATTAAACGTGCTAATATCCTACAGACGTGCCGTTAAATAAAAGTAGTTAAATATTTACATCCATTTAAAAAAAAACTTAAAATTGTCTTTTACTTTCGGTCTCAATTCCACTTAATATTCTAAACACTGTGCAGCGTAGCCTTAGGACGAGTTGGCGCGAAATTAATATAATCTGTGGACAATGGCTGAGTTACGAGTATTGTGTATTAAATTATTGAAATTTTAATGTGGGTCGTGATTGTTGTGGTTTTAGAGCGATAAAAAGTCGTTGTCCTGTCGTACTGTCTGGAGATTCCACGAGTGAATCATCATTTTATATGAATGTTTATGCTATAGATACCTATTTATATTAAACCATATATTTCCGTACCAGTATTACTCATATATATATATAAGTAGATACTTTTCTAAGTTTTTAATTGACGTCTTATGGTAAAGTTGAATTTGTTAGTTTATCCTTTTCATTTTTTTGTCATTAGGTATTTGTATATTTCAACCAATACATAATTGTCATCTTATACTAGTTACGATATTTATTTGTGTTACATTTTAGCGTATGATAAGTTTTTATAGAAACCTACCAAAGTGACTCTTCTGCCAGACGGAAAGCACGAATGGAATCCAAGAGCGGTGGTCGCCGTACTCACTGCGAATGAAAACAATGCAGTATGGCGACTCACGCTATGGCTTTGTGTACTTGATATATTACAAACCAACATCACCTGAGACGCACCTACTTCGTATTTTCTCTGCATTACGCAAATATTGGCCGGGTGAGAATGCCTTAGGCGTTAAATCCACCTATGTGCATATAGGGGGGCTACGAATTAGTTAACATTTGAAAACAATTGTATAAAAAAAGAAAAAATCATATAAAAAAGATATGATATATTATCCTACAGCCTCCATCTGTGTAATTTTACTTCTATGACACAATAAATATTGTGAATATTATAATTATAAATATTATTATTATAATAAAAATTGTTTATTTACTAGAAAGTCAATTACTTGGAATTTATTTTTTGAAAATAACATCGTCTAAGTGACCACCGTTTTGACATTTGCATTCTTTTAAGTGAGCACCGAAATTTCGAGTACTCGTCAGTAAAGAGACTGCCAGATCACCGACATCTCTTCGCGGATTTTTCTTCTAGAGGGCGTAGTATGTTTGGCCTATTGATGTAGACACATAAAAAGAAGTCTGCTGGGGATGGATCTGGACTTCTGGGCTATGGAAAGTCGCCTCGTTTAGAAATCAGCTTTTCCGGAAACAAGTCTTTGAACATCGGCAGGGACTCATTGGATGTCAGACAAGTCGCTCTATCTTGTTGAAACCACGTGTTACGATTGTAGGCAACAAATTCCAGTAGCATCGGTCCCAAGAACTCCCGTAACATGTTTGCGCGGGATGTTAGATTCAAATGCTAACGCGTTCGTGGCCCACCCTATATAATAAGTGAATAAAAAATAAATGTTTTGTTTAACCTCGTATTTGTTTGACACATTGATTGTAAACCATACCGTACATTGTGTTGCTAAACTTGCAGAGTTGCTACCCACTCATTTCCAGAGGAATCTTACTCGGCAGACTTTACATCGTTTCTTGCTTAATCCTTTCCTGTCGCGATCGTTTACATCTGATTAACAGTGTCAAGCATTTTTGTAACTTTTTCCATCCTCACAGAAAACCAGTGTCAAATGCAAGTCTTTCGTTTCATTACAATTCTTGTTTTGCTTACAAGATGTAAAGCTGTCACCATTAGTAGATTCTTTTCCACACGTGGGATAGACACCATAAAAAAGTTGGTCTAAGTTTTCTTACTTACGTGAAATGACGTGAAAAAGCATCTCACTAGGCCGCCGTAGTGTGGGCCACTATGCTGCATTCGCAATGAGTATGGTAACTACAACTCTTGGATTCTATTCAGGCTTTCCATAAGGTAGAGTAGAGTCACTTTGGAAGGTTCTCAAAATAAAAAATGTTATAAATTTTAAGATGATATTTGTATTTTATTGATGATTTCAGGCGGTAAAGTTATGCGGGATATAACTGTATTAAGATTGAATACGACTTCTCTAAAATACCAATACCTAATACATGATAATAGCAAACAATACCTGATTATTATTCAGCAGAGGCGCGATTAGAAATCAGTTTGATGTCGCAATTTCCATCAAAGTAGGGTATTAAAATCAATTAACAGTCATCTTATTTTATAATTTTTAAGAGGATGATTTTTTAAAGAACATATCACGAAACCTCTTCCACTCTACACGATTTTACGCCCTATTTGATTAAATATTCAAACACCTCGTACGGTGTCCAATTGTTTAATTGAGGAAAAAAAGGAAAATTCCTTCGAGTGTAAAATTATTCAGAATATAAAAAAGTTCTATGTAAAAAAATTATATTGAATAAATATACAAGAAAATAGCATAATAACCATCAATAGCGGAGCGGAGTAGGTGTAAAATTAAATAATCGTTCCTACATATTATGTATTTTATTATATATATATATTTATATTATACATTTTTCGACTTTAATGTAATGTGTATAGAATTATATTTTAAGTTAGAAAATCATAAAAATAAGATATAATTATTATGTTGGCCGGTAATCGTGTCAGCTACCACATTTAAATAGTTCTAAGATTGAAAGTGATCTATAGCGGCCCGCGAAAACGTGATGATTACCATGTTTTATGTTAATAGCATAGTGTGTGAATACTAAATACTAATAAACTTCCCATTACCGTGACCAAGGGATCGTGTCTAACATGGGAGAGCCACACTTCTGTCTGCATGGGTTAGTGTGGATGTCGTGGGGTGCGGGGTCCGGAACCTCCACGTGGTGCACCCTGGGCAACGGAGGCGGCAGCGCCTCTCTCGTCAAATGGGAGAGACGCTGCCGCCTACGGCGAATTCCGGCCGAGGTGGGAAAACCCTTGTGAGGGTCATTCAGAGGCTTTCTACGTGTCCCTCTGTTTAGCAGAGGGCATAGTAGAGAGTATGCTAGCGGGCGGACGGGTTCTCAACCGCTGGCACTGTCAGAGGTAGAGGACATTGGTCTGATGCAGACCACCGTCCGGCCAAGTCGTAAACTTGACTATTTGCAGTCAGGAGCGACGGTTCTTCGAGGGCTACGAGGAAGGAAACCTCTTTAAAAAACCTTGGGGCGGACGGACCCGGTCTGGTGCAGACCCCGTCCGGCCCAGCCGTAATCCTGAACGGACAGGACCGGTGGTTCTTCGGATCCACAAGGACGTAAACCTCTCTAAAAAAAACCCCAAGCCCACGTTCTGACGCCTGGCAATGGGCTGAGTCGCTGGAGGGAATCCAGTGCCGAAGGCGTCCTATTGTCGGAGGACACTAAACTCAAAAACATGGCATGGGTAAAGTAAAGGTCTCACCTACCCAGGAGGGTCCCAGACGCACTTCGCCTGGGGAATCCCTCCCGGAGCCAAACGGCTCCGGCAGCTCCCAGTCGTATTCTGGGGGGAGCAACCACTGCCAAACCCGCCCGTCGCCGAGCGGTAAATCCGGCGACCAACATATCGCGAAGGACGCGCAAAACCGTGAAGCGGTTTTAGATTGTGACACTGCCTCGGAAAGGAGTGGTGCGAGCACCCCGTTGATGTCAGCTGTTGAACAGTACCAACGGACTGCTCAAAAAAGAAAAAGGCGTCAGACCCACGCAGGAGAAGAAAGCATGCTGTCGGCCTCTAGTGACGAGGTCACATTAGTCAAAGGGGGTACAAACCGTCGGGGGGCTCGTGGCAGAGGTCGACCTCCCAAGACTGGGCGGATGGCCCAGGAGAGGCAGATTGGCGGATCTGCGACATCAGAGAGGGCCGAAGGTGAGCTCTTGCTCAAGGCTCTACTTGAAAAGGTCGCATCCGACATGACAACGACTACTACCACGAGTGACGTAAGCGTGGAGGAGCTACGCCGCAGAGTTGGCAACCCCGTGGAACGGATCGAGCAGGCAATCGGCTTAGCCGATTGCTTACTTCAGACACCTGAAGTATCAAAGAGCCCTGAACATGAGGCCCTTTTGGCACTCGTGCGCTCCATTGTCGAGGCAGGGAGACTTCTCGTAGCCGAGAATAAGGCTCATGAAAGGGAGAAAGCCCGCCTCGAAGTGAATCTCGCCGAAGCCAGAGAGAGAGCGTCGGGCTCTACGCGTACCAACATTGGGGCAACGCTAGCATCATCGCCACCGGCGGTATCATCAAGCCGGGCGGAACAGAACATAGTCCGACTCATGGTGGAGATGGAGGAGCGGCTCACGAGGCGTATTTCGGCAGTAGAGAGTGTCCACTACCGCCCACCTCTAGCTCCACCAAAGAAGACAAGTTATGCGGCCGCTGCCAAAGCTGGTTCAACAGCTCAGCCAGTAGGTAGGGTGGTCACTAAGCCAGCGTCAACGGCCCCTACTAAAGTCACCCAGGGGAAAAGAAAGGGAAATGGAAAGGCGAATCATACCCAGACCCCAACTTTAGCCTCGGCCAATACCATACAGCACCCGCTGGAAGAGTGCTGGGTGGTGGCCGGGGATAAAAAGAAGAAGCGGAAGGCCGCCAAAAAAGCGGCCAAAAACGCCAGAAAGGCCACTGTCGCCGCGATGGCAGCACCGAGGAGACTTCGCGCCCCTCGCTCTGCGGTCGTCGTCGTCACTCTAACGGAGGAGGCAGCAGGGAGGGGCTTGGGGTACGCCGAGGTCTTGGCGAAAATAAAGGCCAAAGTTAACCTCAAGGCTCTCGAGATACCGGGCGTCCGGTGTAAAAACACACGGACGGGAGCCCGGCTCCTTGAGATTCCCGGTGCCACCAGTGGGCCCAAAGCCGACGCCCTAGCGGCTAAGCTAAGGGAATCACTGGACGCAGCTGATGTCCGAGTGTCCAGGCCCGTAAAATGCGCTGAAGTACGCATTACAGGCCTGGACGACTCCGTCACGGTGGACGAGCTCAAGCTCGCAGTGAGGAAGAGCGGAGGCTGCCCTCTAGAACATGTAAAGGTCGGAGCAATTCGCTTCGGCCCAAGTGGACAGAGGGCAGCAGTTGTCAGTTGCCCTATTGCGGCGGCCCAAAAGGTCGCTGATGGACACACTCTTCTGGTTGGAGATTTCCTGAGGGCACAGGCACGGCTCCTGCAGGCCCGACCGGCAAGGTGCTTCCGGTGCCTGTCGGTCGGACACGTGGGGGTTCAATGTACGGCGGCGGTCACCATAGGTGACCTTTGTTTCCGTTGTGGTCAAGCCGGTCATAAGGCGGGCGGTTGCAGCGCTCCACTGCGTTGCTTTAGGTGCGCAGCGGAAGGCAAGCCTGCCGACCACCGGGTTGGCAGTAAACCTTGTGTCGGATCGATGCCGAAACTGCGAGGTCGGCCCTCTGGCTTCAAATCGCTGTCGGAAGGTGTCGCTAGAGAACGACAAGGTTCGCGACGGGATGTGGAGATGGAAACTCATTAATGGATTCAAATCTCCGCATCCTCCAGGCGAACGTGGGCCACGGTGCTGTTGCTCAGGATCTTCTGCTCCAGAGCATGGCACAGTGGTCAATCCACATTGCTGCGGTCGCCGAGCCATACGTTCACCGGTTTCTCGGACCTGCCTGGGAGATCGACTTAGATGGCTCGGCTGCACTGGTGCACGGCACTGCCGCTGGTACCCCTCCCTTTGCTGTGGTTGCTAGGGAACGGGGTTGCATAGCGGCGGTGGTTGGGGATATAGCGGTTGTGGCCGCTTATTTCACGCCAAACCGAGACATAACTGAGTACGAGCAATGGCTCGCTCAGCTAGCCGTCGTCGTCGATGCCTGTCGACCCCTTCCGGTTCTTGTGCTCGGGGACTTCAACGCCTGGTCGGTTGTCTGGGGTTCTCGCCGCACGAATCCAAGGGGGAGGGCATTGGAGAACTGGGCCGAAAGATCCGGCCTAGTTGTCCTAAACCGGGGTGCCGTACCTACATTCGTTACGGCGAGGGGCAGCTCGATCGTTGACATTTCGTTCGCGTGCCCCGTGCTGGCACGTAATGTTCTGGACTGGCGCGTCGTTGTAGGGGAGGAGACAGGTTCGGATCACCGATACATTCGGTTTGAAGTCTCCGCTCCTACAAGTGGCGCGCCGCCCAGAGTGGCTCCACCAGAACCACGTTGGGCGCTCAAGCGCGTAGATCGTGAGCTCCTCCTGGAAGCCGCTATCGTCCAGGCCTGGGTCCCTGCACCGGACAGGCCTGTCAACGTGGAAGCGGAGGCAGAATGGTTTCGGGAGGCCATGACCCGCGTCTGCGATGCGGCGATGCCTAGGGTCCAGCCAAATGCTGTTAGGCGCCAGGTCTACTGGTGGTCGCCGGATATCGCAAGGCTGCGACAAGCTTGCGTGACCGCGCGCCGCCAGTGGTCCAGGTTCCGTAGAAGGCGTCGCCGCCCCGCGGACGCGGCAGCTTGGGAGGCGGAGCTGTTAACGGGATACAGGGATGCCAAAAGGACCCTTCAAGCAGCGATAAAGCGGGCCAAGAGTGAGGCCCGCCGCGAGTTGCTGGAGACCCTGGAGCGAGATCCGTGGGGGCGCCCCTATCGTATGGTCAGGGGTAAAATGCGCCCATGGGCTCCACCGCTAACCCGATGTCTTCAGCCAGAGTTGCTTGAGCGGGTTGTCGGCTCCTTGTTCCCGGTGCGAGTGGTGGAGCACACTCCACCACTGATGGCTCCGTCTTCGGCGCCCGAGGCGCCTAGCGTGGATGAGGACGACGTGCCAGAGGTCGCTTGGGAAGAACTAGCGCTGGCGGTGCGACGGCTTAAAGCAAAAAGCACCGCCCCAGGACCCGATGGCATACCAGGCCGAGCTTGGGTCCTGGCTCTAAGCGACGATGCTCTCGAGCCCCGACTGAGAGAGTTCTTCAGCGTATGCCTCGAGCAGGGCCAGTTTCCAAAATTGTGGAAGACGGGGAAACTGGTTCTCATCCGAAAGGAGGGGCGCCCGGCAGACTCACCATCTGCCTACCGGCCTATAGTGTTGCTTGACGAGGTATGCAAACTCTTTGAAAGAGTAATTGCACGACGCCTCGTCAAGCACCTCTTCAGGGTGGGGCCGGATCTGGCAGAGAGCCAGTATGGTTTCCGTCAGGGGCGTTCCACCGTAGATGCGATCATGCGCGTGAAGACTCTGACGGAGGAAGCAGTTTCCCGGGGCGAAGTAGTATTGGCGGTGTCTTTGGACATTGCCAATGCGTTCAATACTTTGCCCTGGAGTTGCATCAGGGAGGCACTCGTATATCACCGAGTGCCTCTCTACCTCCGTCAAATAGTCGGGTCATATTTGTCGGAAAGAGCCGTCATCTACCCAAGTAAGACCGGTCTCGGTAGACGTGAAATGTCGTGCGGAGTTCCGCAGGGATCGGTCTTAGGACCGCTCCTGTGGAACATTGGCTACGACTGGGTGCTTCGCGGTGCTTTCTTAGATGGCGTCGTCGTCACGTGTTATGCGGACGACACACTTGTGACGGCGTGCGGCAAGACACATCGTGAGGCAACCCTGAGGGCCACGGCCGGTGTTGCCCAAGTCGTAGAGCGAATCCGGCGGTTGGGTCTTGAGGTGGCTCTACACAAGTCCGAGGCCTTGTTCTTTCATGGGCCTCGGAACAAGCCACCAAATCGATCCAGCCTCATAGTAGGAGACACTCGCATCGGCATTGAGTCCTCCATGAGGTATCTGGGGCTCGTACTCGATAGCCGATGGGACTTCGGAACTCATTTCCGAAGTCAGGTCCCAAAGTTGGTGGGAGCAGCACGGGCGTTGGCGCGGCTGCTGCCTAACATGAGGGGACCCGATGACTCCTGCAGGAGACTCTACGCAGGAGTTGTGCGGTCAATGGCCCTTTACGGGGCCCCAGTGTGGGCGGAGTCCCTCAAGGCGAGCAACGTCGCAATACTGCGACGACCACAGCGAGTGCTGGCCATCAGGGTCATAAGAGGATACCGCACAATCTCCTTTGAAGCGGCGAGTCTCCTGGCTGGAACTCCACCATGGGACCTGGAGGCGAGAGCCCTTGCGGCTCTTTATCAGTGGCGCAAGGAGGCACGGGAGTTGGGCCGGAGTCCTGAAACTCGAGAAATCGAGAATCAGAAAACCCAACTCCGCCAGGTCCTTGTGGAGGAGTGGAAGGAACGACTTGGGCAACCAAGCGCCGGGCACGCCGTCATTGCGGCGGTAAGACCCTTTATGGAGGATTGGCTCGAGAGGAATCACGGGACCCTCTCATATCGGCCGACGCAGGTGATCACTGGAAAAGGATGCTTCGGAGATCACCTGTATCTGATCCGAAAGGAGCCAACGCCTGAGTGCCACCACTGCGATGGCCGGACCGTGGACACGGCGCTCCACACGCTGGCAGAATGCCCAGCGTGGGCAGAGCTGAGGCGTGACCTTGTGACGGCCATCGGAGTGGAAACTCTCTCGCTCGGTAGCATGATCGCCGCCATGTTGCGGAGCGAGAGCGCGTGGAACTCCGCCGTCTCCTTTTGCGAGCAAGTTATGCTTGCAAAGGAGATGTCGGAGCGGGACCGGGAGAGGTTGAGAACTCTCCCGGTCCGCCAGGCCCGGGAACGTGTCCGGTATCACAGACGGCTTGGGCGCCGGAGATTGCAGAACGATCTCCGTCCTCCATAAGCGCTAGACTGAGGGTGATAGGTGAGGCCATCCGTCACCCGAGCAGAAGTACGCCGGGATAGCAGCGGGACGTGCTATGGAGCACACGCTCTTTTGGAGCAGAAAAGGGGTCATCTGCAAGCCGTAGGTAGATGACCCGAGGTACGTTGGGGTTTCAGGGATTTCCTTTCTAGGGTACACCTGATTCCCCGGCTACTGGTACCTGAGACGGCGTGCGGTTTTTGGTCGGTTCGAGTCCGACATAACCACCAGTAGGTGGTATCCGAGGGGATTTCCGCACAGGAAAAAAAAAAAAAAAAAAAAAAAAAAAAAGTGTGGATGTCGTAACCTAAACCCAAGGGAGTTTGACTGCCTCGCTGGCGCAGTCGCTGTTTATGCGACTTGTGCTTCAGATTTCAGGTTCGATTCACGGTTCGGATCGGGCCCAAAAGTTGAGTTTTTATTTATTTAATTATTTTATTTTATACTTCCTGTATTACATTTACATGAGGTGGACTTCATGCTATATGGCATTCTCTACCCGTTAACCTTTAGGTGGTTCAGTCAGTGCCTTCCAAAGACCAAACCACGGCGTCCAATGCAACGACCACCAGTTGCACGCGGAAGGTGGTACACGCGATCTCATATTACTGGCGCGGCTAATGTGGTTCCTGGCATGGGAAGAGTGGCTCGACGGCCACGAGAGGGGCGACGTGACCACCGTTAAAGTTCTGACACTGATCGGAATGACTGAAGGTGGTCAATGCTGAACACCAGCAACCGGACGGCCCGACCCGCAGACGCCAACTTATTGGGAGCGGGGGCCTTTAACCTTTGTAGGAGACTGGCCAAGAGGAGAAAACCTCTATAAAAAACCACACGGATAGGATGGCTCAGACCATATGTCCAAAAGTGCCTCCGGGTGTCCCTCTGTTACGCAGAGGGCACATGTGAAGGTTATGTCGGAGGACGACGACTCATAGGGGCGACGGGATCGCCGTCGGAAACTCTGCGTGGAGTATATGACGGTAGTCACTGCCGAACTCCGGCAACCGATCGGCCCAACCCGTAGACGCCGAGATATCGGGAGCGGGGGACTTCTCCAACGGGAGGAAGGGTGGAGAAGTTCGCGAGGAAGAAAACCTCTATAAAAAAATTACTCCTAACCCAAGCTGAGGAAGCCCGGTGAAGAGGTTAACGGCTGGGGGGGTATCCCAGTCGCTAGGGCAACACGACGTAAGCTCACGTTAAAGAGCAAACAACACAATGGACGCGACCTATAAAAACGTAGTACCCCAGGAGGGTACCGACCGCACCGCGGTCGGAGAATCCCTCAGCACTCCGGGTGATACCGGAGTGTTCAGCCCACCGTACTCTGGGGGGGCACAGTTGCGTGCAGAGCGGTGTCCGAGTCCGGGCACAACGATTGGGGCGCACACGCCCAGTTTTGTGCAACCCACAACGCCGAGTTCGGCGTCATGCCGCGCCCAGTCAGGCGAACGAGGCAGAAGAAGTAGGCGGGCGCCAACAACCGAGCGCACAACTACAGAGCATGAGCAAGAAATGGAGTGGCAGCGTGAGGATTCAGGAAATAGCGATGCCTCATCGTTCTACTCTGCCTCCGCGCGGTCATCCCAAGTCCGCAAGAGGAAGCCGAAGGGTCCAGCGGAAGAGAATCGACGCACTAAGGTTGCGCGGTCTAGACGGGGTTCAGCAAATGGCGGTAGGAGTGAATCGGGGACGGAGACGGAGACGGAACGTGCAGGTGCAGTTGGTTCATCCACTCCTCTGATCCCCTCAGAAGAAGAGCAGTGCCGCGAAAAAGCAGCAGCGGAGCTGAAAGGGCAATCCACTAACGGCATAGATACCAAAATCCGGGAGTCCCTGTCGGCAGTCGAGAAGGCTTTCGCGGGACTGAAGGGAGCCAAAGGCGGCAAAAGAACTGCCGCCAAAGAGGCTATGACGACCATCAGGGCCGGTGTGTCAGAACTCCTTATGAGAACGAACACATCGAACCTGACAGATGCAGTAGGGAGATTAGAGCGAGAGAACAAAACACTCCGCTCCCAGATAGCCTCCCTACAAAAGGAGATGGAGAAACTCCGCCATGGGGGCCAAAAACTCCTCCAAAATAACCCGGCACAGTCCAAAGAGGGGACAGGCAGGGCCACGCCCTCTAAGGTAAGTAGCGAAGCAGCAAGCCGGTCCGTGTTGAGGCCAATACCGGACCGAGATCAATATGCGGTCACACTGGATCGTGTGTTGGCTGAAGTCCGGGCTAAAATGCTAGGGGAGCAACGTCAAGAGAGTCACTCTCCTTTAATTCGCGTAAATGAGGCCACGGGTGCAAGGGCGGTGGAGGTCAACTATCCGCCGCCAACTAAACAGAAAAAAAAGAAGAGGAGACGAAAATGGACTACCCCACAACCTCTAGCGACACATCAATCCACGGGGCAGCAGCAAATTGTGGCCACGTCGACAGAGGAAACTTGGGCCATGGTTCTTGGTCGAAAGACCAACGCTAAGGCCGCAAAACAGGCAGCAGCCACGAGCCAGTCAAAGGGGAAGCCCCAACCTACGAGGGTTGTGCCACGGCTTCCCGCAGCTGCGGCTGTCACTGTCTCCGTACCTCCTGGATCTGAGACGAGGATAGCTACGTTAATGGAGGCCGCAAAGGCTAACATTAATCTGGGTGATCTAGGCATCACAAGCGGTCTCCGTACCAAGCGAGCGATGACCGGGGCCCTCATTTTGCAGATCCCCGGTGAAGGTAGCGCCGCTCTGGCGGACAAATTGGCAGCACGCCTACGGGAGGTACTGTCCAGCACGGACGCTATCATTGCGCGTCCTTGTAGGGCAGGTGACCTACGGGTGTTGGACTTAGAAGAGTCCATCACCCAAGCTGAGGTCGCCAAAGCTATAGCAGCGGCGGGGGAATGTCCCATTTCCGACGTCAAAGTTGGAGATATCCGTATTTCTTCGTCACGGCTGGGTACGGCTTGGGTCCGCTGCCCGCTTGCGGCGGTTCGCAAAATTGCGAACGCCAAACGAGTGCAAGTGGGTTGGGTCTCGGCCAGGGTGGAGGCATTAGCAGCACGGCCGCTGCAGTGTTATCGGTGTCTCGAATTGGGGCATGTGAGGGCGAAGTGTCCCAACGAGACAGACCGCGGTGCGCAGTGCTACACGTGCGGTGGCATAGGCCACGTGGCGCGCGCATGCACCGCAAAAGCGCCCAGGTGCCCTGTCTGCTCGGACCTTGGCCGTCCCGCGGATCATCGGCTGGGGAGCAAGAAATGTTCTCCACCGAAGAAAAAGAAAAGGGAGCTACAGACAGCCCCCGCTCCAGTCTTGGCGAGAACTGACAATAGTCAGCACCCGCTGACTACAAGAATGCCACAGCCGGCAACCCGTCCGGCAGAGGAGGTAATGGAGTCTTAAAATTCATGCCTCCCCAGAAAGTTTTGCAGGGTAACCTCAATCATTGCCGCGCAGCGCAAGATCTGCTGATGCAGATACTCGCTGAGCGGTCGGTTGCCCTAGCGGTGATGGCGGAGCCGTACTGTGTCCCGGATCACCCTCGGTGGTTCGGGTCGTTTGACGGCACTGCCGCTATCTTCTGGGCAGGGGTCGAAAATGGCCTCCACTGTACCCTCCTTCAGCGAGGACTGGGGTTTGTGGCAGTTGAATGGGGCCCCATGGTCATTGTGGGCTGCTACATATCGCCGAATTGCGGCCTCCCCGTATTTGAGGCGTACCTGGACGGCCTCAGGAGCTGCATTTGCACGTACCTGTATCGTCCGGTACTTGTCCTGGGCGATTTCAACGCCCGCTCCACACAGTGGGGAGATCGTCTGGACAACGTGAGAGGAGATATACTCGTTGAGTGGGCGGCGGGACTGAACCTCGGTATTGTGAACCGCGGCTCAGTGAGCACCTGCGTGCGATGGCAAGGGGAGTCAATTGTCGACCTGACGTGGGCGACTCCCCTTGGTATCGAGCAAGTGTCAGGATGGAGGGTGGCAGAAGAGGTGGTCACTTTGTCGGACCACCGCCACATCGTCTTCGATGTGGTCATCTGCCGCCCGGCCGCAGGCCTAGACCACCGCTGTAGCTACCCTCCGCGACGATGGTCCCTCAAGCGGATGAACCGAGATATGCTCGTCGCCGCAGCCATCGTCGCAGATTGGCCAGGGGAAGAAGAACGGGTCTCGTCTGATCCAGAAGCGCAGGCGGCCTGGTTCCGTGGCGTTATGACTGACGTCTGTGACGCGTCGATGCCACGGGTCAGACCGGGAGGCAGGAGGGGTTCTGTGTACTGGTGGACAGCGGAACTCGAGCAACTTCGCACAGCGTGCTCGAGAGCCCGTCGCCGGTTTCAAAGAACCCGAAGAAGACGGCGAGCCACAGCCGAGGAGATTGCCGAAGTGAGGCGGGAGTATGGCGCCGCAGCAAAAGCTGTAAGCCTTGCAATCGCGGAAGCCAAGGCTCGGTCTTGGAAGGAGCTCATACAGGGACTAGACAGGGACCCATGGGGGCGCCCTTATAAACTTGTATTGGGCAAGCTCAGACCGTGGGTCCCACCACTGACTCAGACCCTGGATCCTGTATTCGTGGGCAGAGTCGTAGATACTCTCTTCCCCAGGGACCAGGGTAGTCCCTCATGGCCTCCATTGCTGTCGGATTCCACTATGTGGTCCGACGACTTTGAGGTGACGGAGGATGAGCTGGACCGAGCCATGAAGCGACTCGCCGCCCGCAACACCGCTCCTGGCCCGGATGGGATTCCGGGTCGAGCATGGGTGTGCGCTTCGGTGATCCTAGGGAATAGGTTGAGGCAACTGTTTACCAGCTGCCTCCGTAACAGCGTATTCCCTTCCGGCTGGAAGGAAGCCAGGCTGGTACTCATCCAGAAACCTGGCAGGGCTGCAGATACTCCCTCGGCGTACCGACCTATATGCCTGTTGGACGAGGCGGCGAAACTCTTTGAAAGAGTTATCGCCGCCCGTATCAGCCGACACCTGTCGCTAGTGGGCCCTGACTTATCAGACAACCAATTTGGCTTTCGAGAGGGACGTTCAACGCTCGACGCGATCGACCGCGTCCGCTCCTTATCGGAAGAGGTTGTCTGTCGGGGGGGAGTGACGTTGGCCGTCAGTCTTGATATAGTCAACGCCTTTAACTCCCTGCCGTGGTGGGTAATTAGAGAGGCACTGGTATATCACCAATTGCCCCTCTACTTGCAGCACATCATCGGGGCCTATCTTCGCGATAGGTCCATATCCTATGTAGGTCGGGACGGTGAAGTACTTCAAAGGGAGGTCACATGTGGGGTTCCCCAGGGGTCGGTCTTAGGACCCCTTTTGTGGAACCTCGCGTATGATGCGGTCCTGAGGACCAGTCTACCCCTTGGAGTGAGTGTCGTCTGCTACGCGGACGACACTCTAGTACTAGCTAGGGGGTATGGCTTCCAAGAAGTCCTGGAGCTCACCGAGTTAGGGGTGACCTGTGTCGTCCAAAAGATCAGCGATTTGGGTCTACGGGTTGCACCTCATAAGACGGAAGCCCTGTGGTTCCACAGGAAACGCGGAGGTGTCGTTCCTACCAGCTCGTTTATAAGAGTGGAAGGAGCGGAGGTCGAGGTCGGTCGACACATTAAGTACCTCGGCCTAACCTTGGACAGTCGCTGGAGCTTCGAGGAGCATTTCGAGCGGATGATCCCACGAGTTCGGGGGGTGGCGGGCTCCCTACAAAGGCTGTTGCCTAACATAGGGGGCCCGCGAGAAGAAGTGCGCCGCCTCTACTGTGCGGTGCTACGATCCATGGCTCTCTACGGAGCGCCGATATGGGCCAAGCGCATATCGGCCTCCTCCCGCTGCAGAGCTAAGCTCAATCGAGCGCAGCGGGTAGCGGCCATTCGGATCGTACGAGGATACCGCACCATCTCGTCTGAGGCGGCAACAGTCCTGGCACGTTTTCTGCCCTTTGATATCCTGGCCGATATGGACGCGAGGATCTATGACCGTATTCGCGCTATCCGCCGGGATGAGAGTGGGGAAGACCAGGACGAGCTCGAAATGCGGCAGAGCGCCCACCGACAGGCATTGACACAATGGCGCGCGCGGCTAGAACAGCCACAAAATGCGCGCCAACGCGCTGTCGGTGCCGTTCTGCCCAACCTCGAAGCTTGGGTAGGTAGGGAGGGAGGTCGCGTCACCTACCGACTGACGCAGATACTCACCGGGCATGGTTGCTTCGGTGAGTATCTGAATAAGATCGGACGCGAGGAGACGGCACACTGTCACCACTGCGCAGCCGACTGGGACTCCGCCCAGCATACGCTGGAAGACTGCCCCGCGTGGGCATCTGAACGCGGAGCCCTAGTCGATAAAATAGGACGAGACCTATCGCCGCCAGCAATCGTTGCTGCCATGCTGGCGGGTGAGGAAAGCTGGGCCGCAGTGGTCTCTTTCTGCGAAGCTGTTATGCTCCAGAAAGAGACCGTTGAACGGGATCGAGAGAGGGCCGATCCCGAACGAAGAAGACGCCGGCGGCGTTATGAGCCGCCGACGGGACCGCGAGTCGCCAGAGAGTGGGGTCCTCTGGTGGCGGATTAGTTGCTGCGGTCTGCGATGGAATGATTTGTTTCGGCCTGGTAGCAAAAATGCGATCGGGTCGCAACAAATTATAACAACCGGACTGATAGGTGGGGTTGCCTTTATGGCGTCCCCAGGATAGGGTCTGACTAGGCGCGGCGTTGATTCTGGAGGGGACCTGAAATAACATGGTCCGGGTCCCCTTCAGAGAAGGACGCCTGAGACCGGCCGCCGGGGTGGTTTTTAGTGGAAACACCACATACTCCTGGCTCCTGCGTCCCCAAGGAGTCGGAGATCCGAAGGGATTTTCCACCCCGACAACAAAAAAAAAAAAAAAAAGGTGGTTCAGTCAGTAACATGGCAGGTGCACATGTGCCTTTCAGAGAAGCAATGAATAATTACAAATAAATTGCAATCTATATATATAAAAGAAAGTGGTGTTAGTTACACCACTTATAACTCAAGAAAGGCTGAACGGATTTGGCTGAAAATTGGTGGGGAGGTAGCTTAGAACCAGGAGACGGACATAGGATGTTTTTTATTCCGTTTTTTTTTTTCGACTGCGTTTCGGTCCAGAATCCAAAATCTGCTTATTTATTGCCTCTAAGGCGAAACAGAGTTCGTGGGATAAGCTGGTGACATAGATGAAGACGCAAATAAATATATAAATAATGTACATACAGAACAAAATATAGTATATAAAATGACTAGACAATGAGGGAATTAACCTGATTATAGAATAACCTGGAGTTAGGAAGTTTGGGTCATAGTCTACGTTCCTCGGAGAGCACGTAATGTCGACTGTCGTAATCTCTTCCTGGTCGTGTCGGATAACCGTCCCACTGGATTGTGAGAGTAAGAGAACAGAGAGTGTACCTGCGTTTGCACATACAAGTGTGCCCTATAATATCTCTTGCCTAATTGACTGGTCTCCGTTGAGACAGATCACTATGGTAAGAACCGGTACATCATGATCATCATCACTATACAGTACAAGCTCTGCTTAGTTTGGGACTAGATGACGTTGAGTGCCAGATGTCCGAGATATTATTATAATGTTCTTTATTACGTTAAAGATACACGTAAGTTTCTCATTCGGAAAGAGGTTTTAGCCAACTATACCACGTCAGCCAGACGGGTCGGTTTTGTTTCAGGTTTTCCTCCTCTCTGTCTCTCTGTTTCAATTAAAAAGGCATTCAATTTCTTGTTATTCTTATTTACCTGTTCAATAATATAGTAGGTACTTATTATTTGAACATCTTTAAGGAACCGTAGCGACTTCCACATTACAGCACAAAGAAAAGTATACAACAGCGCCATCTAGCGAAGATACATCGAACTACGAAGTATGAACAAAACGTATGAATGTAATGAACTACGAAGCAACTACTAATCCTGTATCGTGAAATAGAAATTCGCGTGGCAATTGGCATATATACAACATCCCAACATCAACCGTTGGGCCGCGGCCCGCAAGGCATGATCACCTCGCCTGGTCGGAGGATCGTACCGTTGTGTCGGAGGGACATGAGACTCTCGTCCCTCCACAGAACAGTGCATTTCTTTGGGACGAAAAAGTATACTATTACCGTTATCTATGTAGCTAACATTTTTTGCAGTGATCTTATCCTGTGTAAATTTTTTCCTTAGTCACTTCTTATGACAGCCATTGGATGAATATGAATTGGCTTAAATCCAGTAATGGTCTGTTAAAAACTGCTAATGAAGAAGATGATAATACACATAAATTACATTTTCAAATACAATATAAAAAGTAGTAGACCACCGACTCCGGGTACAAGGAGCAAGAAATCGGTGGTTAGGACTCCAAAGACAGGAACCTCCTCAATATTACGTGCGTGTCAGAGAGGACTGCGTTCAGCATTAGACCCTTGATTCAGCCTTCTTATTATTATTGTTCAGAGGGCAAAGTGCTTGTGACTCTTTAGTTGCAAGTTGCCAAGGGTGGTAGTAGGCACTTATCACCAACATATGATTGTTTTTTTTTAAATTAGTAATCTTAAAGTATTAAACTCGAAAATATTTTTTATTAAATATTTTTAAAATGGTGTAGTTTAATGGTGTGTAAGCCTTATTGTATGTCATCTTTATTGAAATTTTTAATTTATATTTTTACTAACTGCGTAAAGCTGATTTATATTATTTTTTAGTATTATCTTTGAGCACAATAAAGAGATTACTAAATTTGTCAGTTAAAAAAAAACATTCTGTTAAGAATCATGAATTTCGCCAAAGTTTTCACCCCGATCCATCCCCAGGCGTATCGTAAGAGGCGACTAAGGGAGTGAATTATGCAGGGTAACACCACGAACCCGTGTAACCAGCGTGGTATACTAGGCCAAAGCCTCCTTTCTAAGGCTTGACTTGGCCTACAGCCAGCCATGGACTGTTACAGGCTGTCGATGTGATGATATAAAATATATAGTGTCCTCATACACTAAATAAATATTTCAGACGTTTGACACACAACCTTATCTAATTTCAAACTAAGCAAAGCTTGTGATATGATAACTAGACTGACTGATAGAATACTTATATTCTGTTTTTTGTAAACACATACAAAACAGCTAAACTTCGAAACAAATATTTGCATATCATACGGACGTTTAGTCCGACCCGGGCATCGAACCCGAGACCTCAAGCACAGCAGTCACATTCACTACCGCTACAATAATTTAGTACTCACCTCTGCAGCTGCTTAGAATCCAAAGACACGCTTTATAAATATACTCGTACACTTCGTAACGTCACTGGTCGAACTAACTACACACTATTAAAATGTAACAACCATAGTCTATGGAAATAACTGATTTATTTTTTTTTATTGCAAAGACCACACGGCAGCAAGCACTGTCATACTTAGTTGATGGTAGATATATGTGACAAAGTGTGGTTGACGAACATTTTTAGAGGGAAATTATCTGACGCATCCTCACGAATCCAACCGTGTTTGTATTCAGTTTTGTGTGGCGCAACCTTCACAACCCATTGTGTTGCGTACCCCTGATGTAAACCTCACCAGTTTGTGCTTTTAATAATCCTTTTAAAAAGTCGAATTATAATAATAAGGGGCATTAAAAATTGAAAAACCACAGTGGCTGTAAAATTAGAGGGTTGCCCAATATTTCTTTGAAATATCGTTAGATCCCGATTTGGTGACAATCGGACCGCCTCGGGAGTCAACCATTTCGATCACCAAAAGACAATTTAGTTAATTTAGTTTAGAGATTTCACTTAACATACGAAAATAATATTATCGAATTAAAAATTTCCTCTTTCGTGTTTGACTAAAAATTAAAACTTTCCAGAAAGAGGGTTATGTCCTGCAATGGATTATAATCGACTGTTGTTGACGTTTGCCAATAGTGATTTTATGACTCGGGTTTAATGCAGTTTTTTGGTAGTGTAATGGGCTTTGAAACGTACCTCTTACACTACCAGAGATGCAAGCCGGTAGCGTCAAGGATCCAAGAGGGATTCTGTTAAGATAGGTTAAGACTACGTAGGTACATAGCAACAAATGAAATACCCCCGCTCAATAGTACGAAGCATATATGATTTTAAGGAACAGTTACTAGAGAAAATGGTTTTGAACTTCAGTGTGGTGATGGTCACCTCAAAAACATTTTACAAACAACCCCAGCGGTATGGCTCAGAAAAAAATTCAGCTGTATTAGGTGTGACCTAATTAAACCTTAAGGTATATTTGCCTTTCTCGAAATATCAGTGAACAAAATGTCAAACAACCAAATACGAAAATAACTCTTTTATTATCATAGGAGTTCCGTGCCATAATTTTAGATAAATAAGTTAAATAATAAAATCACAACTTAACGAATACTTAAAATTAACTCTAACATCGCCAATTTGAAATTTTGAATTTAATTAATCAACCATCGGGTGTGCCTTTGTCGAAACTACATCGAAAGTTGACGTCGTCGTAAGCAATTCACTTATTTCTATGGCAGGTAAAATGGACTCAAAAATTATTTTAAAAAATATTTAAATACCAATGTGGAACACCAAACGAACAAATAAGATTAAAAATAATTTTGTACGTACAGATAATGTACAAAGACAAGTTTTACCAGTACGCGTGGCGTAAGAAATACGAACTTAACTTACATTAAAGAATACTCATAAAGAGCTTCACATTTCTTACGACACGCTTTGACTCTTCTCAAACAATTTCATAGGTATGCTTGTAAAAAGTAATGTACAATTCTTAAGAAATGACAAGAATACTATTATTAAGATTGTCGAGGTTTCCAAGCAACATAAGGCCGAACATGAACTGAAAAAGTTCAATTTTTTACACATCAACTCGTTTATATTTACACCGTGTTTCAATAGAATCGTACAACTAGTAATGGAGCGTGAAAAACGATTCTTCGAATTATCATCTTTTACCTAAACATACATCACAGATAGAGATATAAAAAAGAACTAAGATCTATTCGACGAGTGTGCAGCTAAATGTATTGTCGTGAGAAGTAGGCTAAAAAAACTAAATTACACCTGACGGCTGCATGAAAACATAAATTTGTTTTAATGCACATAAAATCAATACGGATTATTACTATATAATGAACAATTGCAAGAAATAAAATCAAGTATACAAGACAAAATTACAAACTAATCGTGCAAGGAAAGATGAAACAAGAGAGAACGAAATGTATGCTCCGTGTCGCTCGGAGGCTAATAAAGTCCATTCGAAAAACTGGCAAGCACTTACATATTAAATAGATAATCTTATTCATTATAAGTTCTGATAACGTCACTGACATTTATTTAAAAAATAATTTTTCTATTTGACTAGAGGTTGCTTATTTTAAACCTATTTATAGAATCTACCAGTTTCAGAATCGCTCTAGACAGATTCTCGCAGATTTTGCGCGAGTATACTACCTTCGGACGACTGTATTAATGAAACAAATAAATATATAAATAAAAAACGTTTAAACAAAAAAAATACTCGAAAAATTTTAATGGCGTAATGTCTCCTTAACAAGAAGATTTCATTAGAGCCTCACCGAAATGCATAAGTATCCAATGTGTTATTTCATTTTTTCTCATCTCCATTAGTTTTGGGATCATTGTTCTTGTTGACCTCAGTTTTGATTTCAGATTTATTTATGTCAGCATCCTTTTCGTCTTTTTTCATTTTATCTTGACAATCGACAACATCCTGGGACTTCGTCTTATTCTCCCATTTGTTCTGAAACTCTTCGTTCAACATCTTTTCGAAGTCATTTGAAATTTTATTAACATTTTTTTTCATCGAAGGATCAGGATAGCTCTAAAATTCAATGAATCTATTTTCAGAGAGTCTTTTAATACTTTATCGTATTTTGTTATTATTTTACTATGTAGTATTTATTACCTTAAGATAAAGTCTGACATTGTTGAAAATTCGTCTAAAATCTTGAACTACTTGGTCATGTTCAGTATAAGAAGAATTCTTCAGCTTTGTAGATATGTCATGAAGACACATAGGATATTTTACTACCTCATAAAACCTTGGTGCCTGAAAATAATAACGTTAATTTGCTTTTTTATATTATGTATGATGCTTGGCAGTTCGTTATACCTACACATAAAAGCACTTACCACTTTTATATCCATGTCATGTTGAATAAAAGCGGCCTCGTTAATTTGCGAGAGATTAGAAATGATAATCTCAAATCTTTTAACAGTGCTACCCGGTAAAGGTTTTTTCTTTTTAGGGTGATACCACATACCTGACACCGCCACTTTAGCTTTTCCACCAGACCTTTTTTGATTATCATCGCGTACGTAATTGCCAGATTGATCGAAATTAGGACAGCGCATGTTCTCTTTTTTCTTCTCATCATTTCTATTTTCAGGAATTTCTAAAGGTTCGTCTGGTTCAAGTGATTTAGTTTCAGATTCAAGCACTTTTACAGTATCTTCAATGAACGCTGTCTGATCTTGGTTTTTAGTAATTAAATAGTCATTTTTACCTGCAGCTTTTTCATTCCACACATTCGTTAGGTCCTTTGTTATGAATTGATTAGACGATCCAGTGGACCAAGCATCATTTTGATTTATACAAAGCTTTACTTGCTTTAAATCATCCGAGAATTCATCAGTTATGCTCAAACCTAAAGCGTCGTACAGTCGTGCCGTGTCTGATTTTGATCCTTCGTGGATAAAATCCATTAGCTTTGGAGCTGATTGCTTAGCAGCTTCCCATGCACGGTCTGATGTCATAGAACTGAGAAGATCCAAAGATTCCGCCGCTCTGAAATCCAAGCAAGGTATACCATGCCTTGGCAAAATTTTTTGTTCTTCGGCGAAGATATCCTCAGCACGTCTAGACATCAAGCACGGCCATGATTCAATATTGTACTTAGGTTGCGGTGCTAGTGTCACAGGTGGAAACGCAACTTTCATTTTAAGTGGAATATCGTCCCCTACAGAAGTCTCGTAAACCATATCCTGTGAAGAGCTTTGAATAAATGGAGATATAGGATCCGCAGGTTTTATAGGTACTTTGTAGCTTCCAGGCTTCATATAAACTTTGGACATTTCATGAAACTCATCATTTTCAGGATCAATGAATTGTACGGGGCCAGAAATATTATTTGAGATCGTCACAATATTTGATGGAATTTGAACATTGTGAGTGTGATGAGTTATAAAATCGCTAGGTTCTTTTTGGACCATCTGACCCCACGCTGCAAAAAAATCAGCTTCTTCTTTAGTATCGCCACAGCTGTTATTTTTCTGTACATAACATCCTCGTACATCGTTTCCAGTTGCCATGCTGGGGATTAAAGTCTTCTCCACATGGCTCAAAGGTATTATTTTAGCTTTTAGTTCCATATCTCTTCGTTGCAATAAATCACAGGGCAAGTTTCCTATCAACGGTTGCCCTGGAGCTTTCCCAAGTTCGGCATCCATTTTATGTTTTAATTGAGTATATAATTCTCGTTGGTCTGCGTGACACATGCCTTCCAAGGCTCGAAAGTCAGGAATATTAGTAATAGTCCAGGATTGTCGCGGTTTTGCTTCACGAACACTACAAGGATCACATTTGTAAGGCGCTTTTTGGTAGCTGTCCATTTCATTTTGATCGTTCAATGGATAGAAATTGTGGGAGTTTGGAGGAGGAACTACGGGATGTTTCTTGTAAGTAACTCCGGATCGTGCAGGCCATGGACCTTCGTTAAAGTTTTGAGTAGTTGTTTGAGATTGATTCTGTATCCAAGGAGGTTGAACTGCGTTGAATGGCTGTGGAGAAGCATTAACAGGTCGTGGAGTACTGGCGTGCGGTTTCACTGGTTGAAATTTATTCTGGTTTTGATTACGTGACACTGCTGAGTTTGTCGCGTAGTAGTTGTGCGTAAAACTTTTCTGTTCCATAGTAAATCCGTGGTCAAGGCACTTAAATGTCTTATAAATATGTGTCAACATCTCTTTGGTAACAGCCTGCCATTGCACAAAACATTCCCTTATGTTAGGGCTGTAGTATTTATTTTCGATTCTAGAAAACGTGTCATGTTTTTCGCTGAGTAATTCTTTAACTCCTTTCCAACCATCTAAAATTCTAACGAAAGAGAAAATAAAATTTTTAATTACCCATGGAATACCCTGCGAATGTAAATTAGCAACAGCACTATCCGGCTTTTGAACATTGGATCTAGTTTTAGCACAGATCGAGTGTATATTTTTAAAACATGGTCTATTGTGGTGAGCAATTGCTATGTTCTCTGCATCAGTGCATGCTTCCACAGCCAACTGAACGATTTGCATTGGTATCTGATCATGTATGATAATTTTATCTAGTACAGATAATAGTACTTCTGATGACACGGCAGGTTTATTTTTGTCTTCTTCCTGGTTCGATGATTTCTGATTTTGATTTTGTTTTTGATTATTAGAATCTGAACGTGAATCGGGTATGTTGCAAAGTTCTGACACCATTCGCTCTCCTTCAACAAAAAAATCGAGGCTGGAAGTAGACTCAGAAGTCAAATTTCTTTCTTTTCTCTGACGATCAGATTCAGTAGTTTCCTTGTACCGTTCATGATATCGAGGGTCAGCACTGTAAGCATTGCGTTTGTCATGACTTTTCACTATTTTTTTCTTCGCTCCGGTACCGATCGGTTCTTGATTGGAGATAGACCAGGAACTCTGGGATCGCCTGTCCGCGTTGACGTTCCGCTCCCCTATCATCCCAGTGCCACTGTAGTTGGGTGAAGATGGATCAAAAACTAGGCCAACAAGAGGTGAATTTGGCGGTGAACCAAAAGTGGGGGCAGATTGATTGGTATATCTGAAAATGATAGCAATTCTCAATATTTATTATAAGAGAATGACAAATCTTGGACTGAAAATGAATACCTTGGGTTTTGGTACGACTGGTTTGACGCGGTCGCTTCGTAGATACCTGTTGCAACACGGCAATAAGTTGCCATGTTTTGGTCTGATAAATCTTTGCCGGAGCATCCTGAAAACAAAGGCTTTTTTAAATTAATTCATAAATTGTATAATATACACAGTCTTAATTACTACCAGTGCTACATAATACACAAATTATATAAGGTTGGTCGACGCAGGCCAATCATAATATTGAAAACAAGTCGTGATGACTGGTGGACTTATATCAGTTCAGTGTCGTCTGTGCAGGATGACTAGGTCTGAATTGTCAATCTTCTTTTATCCCTTTGGACCGCCATCATACATAGGAGGAAACAATTATCTTTGTACAACAGCAGTTTCGAACCAAGACATTTGTTTTTTTGCAAAACCAAGGCTATGTGCAAGAAATTAATTTTTGTAGTTTCAACGAAGGAATCTTCGACGGTCATCAAAACTACTGGTGTGAGTATTAAGTTCTATGAGAACTCTCATAAGTTTAAAAAACATTTCAAACAAAAATGCATATTACATTGTATATCCACTACCAACTTAACTGCTAACATCATATATAATATGTATTCAAAATGATCGTAGGAAAATTATTTCCAACCAATAGCCTACAATGTTGAAGAACAAAAAAAATATATAGACATTTATTTATAGGTACCATCATCTCTTTCACGGGACAAACATAAGAGATAGATATCATTAGACATTAATAAAAAAAATTGTCAGTATTTTACGAAGCATTAGTTTGTATCCCAAGGTCTATAATACGGAACAGCTTTTCCTCCCTTGCATCTATACTTTTTCTTAAAAAAAGCCCTGGTTTCGTACAAAGATATTTTTTCCTTATTTGTAACCAGTACGATCCATCGGTTACGATAGCTAAGGGTTTTTGTCCATTTGTCAGTCTACCGATTGTATTTGTCTGATGGTATTGTGTGACATTTTGTTGAAGACTTGGTGTTGGTGACTTAAAATGTACAATCTTGAGAGTTGATTCCGACTTTTTCACACCTTTCACCTTATTCGAACAGTAAAATATTTAAATTGTTTCAAATGTTAAATTTATTATCAATAATTTTGTTTTCAAATTATTCATTTAAAAGAAAAAAAAGATTTAGAAAATCAGGCTGAATTAATTTCCATTGATTCTTTAGGTATTTAAAGATATACAAACTGAAGACGATGCAATTTCGTACCATGAAAATAACTAAATCCACAAATAAATTTCCGTTACAAATAAGACTAAGAAAACAACAAAAACACACCATAATTTTTTTGCTGCATCATGGCATACTGATGTTGGGTCTGGTAGCCATCAGCCTGGTGTGGTATACCCCGTTCTCGCACTCCTTCAGGACCCCCATCACGATACTCCCCCGACTTGCTCGAGACTCCACCATACTCTTGCATTGGGCTTGTAAATATCTACAATTGTATTTGTTTTGAGGGACACAGATAATTTATTTTGAGGTTAAACATCTAGGAGACTATTTAAAAATTATTTAAAGCTGAGGTTTCGTCTTACTCCTTTTTACCTTTGCTTCGCGATCGTCGATAATAGTAGTCCAATACCTAAAACTCGTCGGGAGTTCAGATTTCAGAATTTTTCATATTTTTCTTAAATTAATGGACACTAGATGAATAATTTCTTTTAAATATGACATTGATCATAACTTTGGCTGGATCTAGATGGTATCCGATGTCAGGTTCGTTGAATTATAAACTCTCTAAGTATTTGTTTTCTATTATCCTGATATTCTTGAGAGTACTACTTTGCGCTTTATATTTTATGCTTGGACTTGTACTAATCTTAATAGAATTTGGTTTCTAAAAATCTAAGTCTACTGAAAATGTAATATTTGTCTACTCACCGATTTAATGGCACCACAGTCCTTTCTTAGAAGGGTATTAATACTCTCAATACATATTATAATAAATATTACCTATATAATGATTGTCAAAGCATCCGTGTCTAAGTTTTAAATACAATTTTTTTTTTATTCTTACGTATTAATCAATATGATTTAACACGATTTGGATGATTCCAGGTTTCACAACTGTTGCTTATTGTCTAGATTTCATGAAGAATATTTTATAATCATGATATTGTATGCACTACCTTCAATGTAAGTTGGATAATGTCTGACTTGCCAAATATTTGAAATGAAATCAACCATATGATTCGGTTCATTTGTTTCGTGACGTTTTCTATATTTGCTTTTCAGAATTATGGCCAAAGCCGTGATTTGCAAACTCTGTGCAGTTTGGATTACTCAACGATCTGCCGTAAGGATTAGTTTATCTGATACTATAGTTGTTTCCTCATTACAATTATGTTATTATTGTATAACACACGTATAGTTGTACTGGTAACATGTTAAATCATTTAAAATCTACACAAAAAGTATTTTACTATCTATTAATTTGATACACGGCTTTGCTTATCTTGAGATTGACTCGACCGGGGCAGTATTATCCTCTCACAGAAGACCAACTAGAAGCTTAGCATTCGTGCTGTCGTGTTTCGTTGGTGGGTGCGGTATTGGAGGCCCATTGATCCTGGGGTGTCAGTTATCGTGGTAAATGTGTGAGCATTACTTTACAACCATCAGAGTACAGTCACTTTGGTAGTCTCTTAAAATAGAAGAAAAAAATTTGTTGATTTTCTCATTTGCTGTTTTAAATTGTTGCTCTTGTTCTAATCAATATTAATATTTTGCAATATAACTAAGATCTCTATCGATAGTGTGCATAATACTCTGGTTGCTTTTATTGATTAGTAGTTATCCATTAATGTCAAGTGCCCTATGGACTACGGACCAGTATCCGAAATATTAATTGAAAATGTATAGTAAGAAGTCAAACATTAGAAACAAATGCTGGGATTGCCTGAAACTATGAAACTTTTTTATTTTCTTTTCTCTTTTAAGAACCTGCCAAAGTGACTCTACTCTGCCTGATGGAAAACATGTGTTTGAAAATTGTGGTCAACATACTCATTGTGAATGTAAACAATGCAGTATGGTGATCTACGCTTTGGCGGCCTACTAGCCTTTTCCTGCCTCATTTGGGGAAGTAAAAGGCATGACAGTCATCGAGGCATTGTATTCCATACACTTACCACCACAACTGTCACCACAGCATCAATGGACCTCCGATCTCACACTCACCAACGAAACACGACAGACGACTATTTAACAAACCTTTCGTCTTTCGTCGCCCGAGGTGGTTGGAGTATTGATCGATTTATGATTATAAATCATTGATGGGTCTGTATGTCAAGTGGTTACTGCCAATGATGGCTAACCTCGAGGTTGTGGGCTAGATTCCCATCCAAGATACGAGTAAATATTTCAGATGACCACGATGATTAATTTTGTGTCTGGGTGTAATTTATCTATAGTATGTATGTGTTTAAAATTTTTTAAGTATGTTTATGAGCAGTCTACCGTAGCACAGGCTCTGCCTAATTTGAAATCAGACAGCTGTGTATGAAATGTTTGAGGTTATTTAATTGTTATCATTAAAATTTTAAACATCTCACACAAGGTATATGAGTTCCATTTTCGCCCCGAACTAATGATCGTGTTCATGATTCAATTATTTGCTCTGAGCGAGCATCAACTCCAAGAGCTTTGGCTCAGCAGCCACTAGACCTAAAGGTCTATCTTCAAAGGAAATCTATTATGTCCTAAGTATCTTCAGATTAACGTTTTCTTGTTTTGCAGTCTGTTCTTTCATAATAACTTCAACGTGTTTAGATACTATCAGTGGGCTATTAAAGTAATTCTTTTCTGTTTTCACTGTCTTCACTTCAAATGTTAATTGTTCTGTTGCATCGTATAAAGCATGCAATAATTTTGCATTTTTTTAACTTATAATCATAGGTAACCAGTTACCTGTTGTTATATTAGGATTTTCGGTCCAGTATCTGCCAATATCCGGATAAAATATTTTGTATTCCATTTTTATCTAATACCTTTAAACGAATAATCCTTTTTTATATACATATAGAATCTGAATGTCGAAAACGGCTCTAACAATTTTCATGCAATTTAGCGCGCTGGGGGTTTCAGGGGTGATAAATCAATCTAATTACATTTCATTTTTAGAAAATGTTGTTTTATTCGTATTTTAAAAAAAAAATACCAAGCAAAGGGTTGTTTCCAGGTACTTTTAAAATTAAGTAAAAAGAGTCTATCATATTATATGAAGAGCATTATTATGAATTCATATGTATATATGTATGTAACTATGCTATGTAATATTAGTTCATCAACAGCCTTTTACAGTCCACTGCTGGACATAGACCTCTCCTTATCAAGGAGGTTTTGGCCTACTGTACCACGCTGGTCAGATGGGTTGGAATAGGGTTTGTTTTGAGTTTTCCTTCTTTTTGTAATGATTTTGTCTTGCATACTTGATTCCCTTAGTCGCCTTTTACGACATCCACGGGATGAATAGGGGCGGTAACACTATATATTCTAATCCGTCACCACATGGACAGAAACAAACAAACAAAACAAACAAACAAACTACATATTATATAGTATAGTCCATCTAAATGTTGCCTGAAACAGATCGCAGATTACGTGAAGACCATCCAGATCCTCCATTATATCACTGTTTTTTTTCTTTGGATTCTATATTGTATATAACCTAGTTATAGTGTGCAATAAAGAGTATAGATCTATTTATCTATAAACACAAAGGCCTAACGTTGGCGTATGCGAGTGCTGAACAATCGGTTCAAATCCCGGATAGGACCAAAAAGTGTCATTGTATTATTCTGATTATGGAAATGCTTAACAGCAGCTCAGGGTTTCGATTTATATAGGGTCTTAACTCCTGTACCTCGCAGAACACGTAAAGGGGTCCCTCGTGTGCCTGATCTCTTCCCGGTCGTATCGAATAGCCGTTCTTCCCGATTAAGAAAGTGAGGGAACAGTGCGTGCACCTGTGTTTGCGCACGCACTTGTACACTATAATATATCTGGCATAATTGGCTGGCCCCTTTGAAACTCGTCAATATGGCCGAAATCGACCATAAAATAAGTTTATATCAATAACTTAAGCCCAAACTAAAGACAGTATTAACAAACCTATGTTAATACAAATAGCCTACATCCAACTTTAATTGACACATTCGTAAATGTCTGCACCCAGTGTCACTTCAAACTGTCATAATTGACATTGCCATAATGATAATAATAGCTATGTGATTAATAATAATATTTCAGACATCTGACACACAACGAGGATTGTTGCCAATAAGCCTGATATTGTGGTGATAAATCGATTAGAGCGCCGCGCAATGATTGTCGATATCGCCGTTCCTCATGACGAGAATCTCGTGAAAGTTGAAAAAGAAAAACAATTGAAGTATTTGGATCTGTCTCACGAGATTGCCGACATGTGGAATGTGGATTCGGTAATCATTGTTCCGATAATCATATCTGTTCACGGATTGATAGTTTCGACCAGCACATTAAGAGGTTTATGTTGGAAGGTTGGATCAAAGGTCTGACGCCGAAGGCAGTCCTCCTTGACACGGCCCGTTTAGTGAGGAGGTTGTTGTCTTTGGAGTCCTAACCATCGGTGTTTTGGTCCCTGTACCCGATGTCGGTGGTCTACTATTTTTTATATTTTCAAGTATGTATTTTTGTATTCCTTTTGTTCGTATTTAAAAAATTAATCAATATGTATATATAAATGAATAAAGACAATATAATGTAGTACATATTCGTGACAAAAAGTATTTAAACTTAATCTAAGTATGAGTACAAACGAAGAAATTCATTGTACAATACAACGTGAACGTACATAAGTATTAAAGTTCTTTTTAGTTATAAACAGATATGACCTATTGTATCTACGTTATATTTTCAGACCTCTTTAATAATAAATTCCATAATAACGAATCAGAATTAAAAGGGTTATGGTATATATGTATGATTTTCAGATAAATGAGGTTATTTATATTGGACATTTTCTATTTATCTCTTTGTTTTCAAGATGGTCAATTTATACTAACGATTTTGTATAAAAAAAAAGTAGCTATGCCTTTCTCAAATTTTAATAATTACTATTAGAAACAAATTATAGTATACGTTCCATAAACACGATGAGTGAAAATAGACTTTCAGTATTTTCTCTAATGTGTTAAAAAACAAAATTGTCTATGGTACTTTTTTCACATGCATCTCACACACTCGTATGTGAAAAAATCATAACATCAATTTGTCACAAAACACATTACACAATCATTTTTTTAAAGTTAAATTTCAATTATTATTTCAATGGTAATTTACATTTCTTTAACCAATAATTCGCGGACTCTTTTAAAAGCATAGATCACAGCAGTGACAGCAAGAAGATTGGCGGCAATTGTAGTTGTCTCTGCACCGTTGCACAAGTCTTTGGTACAAGAACAAACTTCTTGTCTACCTCCGAATCCAGCACGATGGTAGCACTGCCCCTGAGAATGAAATTAATGAAAAGTTAAAAGAAGCAGCCAGGTTGCCTCTTTATCCAATACTCCATGAGGTTTTTTAGCTGCCATAATAAAGGTGTCCTCGGGCAGCAAACAGTAGCAGCAGTACACCGATATGAGAATCACACACGAGAACCCACGACACTTAGAGCAGTAGGAAATGAAGAGGTGACCGCCGAAACTACCACGCCATCCGTGCAGCCAAAAAAAAATCTGATGATTGTTTACTCGTACTGTCCGTGTGGTGACGAATTATGAATACATAATGTTACCACCCCTATTCATCCCGTGGGTGGCGTAAAAGGCTACTAAGCGAATAAAGTTTGTAAGACAACATCACTACAAAGAGAAGGGAAACTTGAAACAAACCCTATTCCAACCCATCTGGCCAGCGTGGTATAGTAGGCCAAAACCTCCTTGCTAAGCTAAGGAGAGGCTTATGTCCAGCAGTGGACTATAAAAGGCTGTTGATGATGATGATGATGATGATGTTTACTCGTATATTCATATTTTCTTCTATTCAAAATTTTCTATCATTATTTAAATATTTACCTTATATCTGCTCTCATCCCAGCCGCAGCCCCTGATAACCCTACTCTCAGGCAATCTTCCGTTGACCCCATAGTCCACATGCTGGATGATTTTCCTACAGAGAGTATGTGTCACTCCTCGGTCGTGGTCAGAGCAGTTCCTTTTCAAGCTGTCAGGTATGTGACTTTCAAGGCACAAGGTATTTGTAGCGCTATTGCATTCGTAACACATTATTGTTGACCCTGGAACCATGTTAATTGAATATTATATATAGAAACTAGATAAGTGGGATCAACATTATCATCATCATCAACAGTCTTTAACAATCCACTCCTGGACATAGACCTTAGCAAGCAGGTTTTGTCCTACTTTGGCATGTAGGCCAGTCGGGTTGGTATAGGGTTTGTTTCAAATTTTACTTTTCTTTTCAGTCAAGTTGTCCTGTATAGTTTGCTTCCTTACTCGTCTCTTACGACACCCATTGATGCAGGGGTCAGTTGTCGTAGTGTGTGAGTTACAATACTACGATGACTGTCATGCCTTTTACGTCCCCAAGTGGAGCGTAAAGAAGCATCTCACTAGGGCGCCAGAGTGTGTTTCGCCATATTGCATTGTCTGCATTCGCTATGGTGAACACAACTCTTGAATTCTATTCATGCTTGCTATCAAGCAGAATAGAGTCTGAAAAAAAAACACCCATGAGATGAGTGGGGGTGGTTACACTCCATATTCTTAATTCATCACTGCACGGGCAAACGATTAATCTTCGTCAATTTATATAATAGTTAACAAGAATTGTAGTAGAAATTATAATAATGTTTACCAGTCTGAGTCTGTTATTTAGGTTTATTATTTAAAAGAAAGATGTCCTATAATTGAGTGAAGTGAAGTGAGTTTTTTAAGGAACACTGTTCATGAAAACCACATACGGTATACAAAAATTGCCTTGCTAATAAACTGTTTTTAAGGACGCATCTTAATGTAGACAAGACACGTTTTATCATTTCATATCACCAGAAGATAGTCTCTGAACAAATTTTAAAAAAAAACATACAGAGGTTCAGTCTTTATGCAGAGTGATCTGTTTACTCTCGTTCCTATTTCAATTTAAAGACATATATAAATGGTAACTGTATATTGTCAATCTCGTAGTTTATGAAAAGGACATCACATGGAAGGTTTCAACTGCTGTTTTACATCACATTTTGAACATAACTCACGAAATATCTAGGAAATGTCTCTGACATCCGCGAATATGTCACACAAGGTAAGGCCGTAAGGCGGATCTTTTTACAAAAGCAATACATATGCGTAATAATTGTATGTGATTCATCCTTATTTCAATGCAATACCATTGTGCAGTTACTAATCCGTAGGCAGAATTTATTCAAATCGGAAAGAAACAGGGCATACTAATCACGTCGTGTACTTTTTCTTTGTGATATTGAACTTAGGTGAATGTGAGTCGTGACTAAACTCTTCTTGGAAAAACGTTAGTTTCTATTTATTAGGACTACCTCGTAGTCACTTAGAGGTAAATTTTGATGGTTTTTTTGGTAAATAATTGATAATAAAAAAGCTCCTTTGAACTAGAGGAATAAAAAAGTTGAATTATTTTGTCTAAATCTATTAGTCTATGGCTTATTATCTTTTTTAAGCCGCTCTGCCCGCGTGTATGT
The DNA here is from genome assembly GCA_949316085.1 of Hypercompe scribonia. Lineage (NCBI taxonomy): Eukaryota > Metazoa > Arthropoda > Insecta > Lepidoptera > Erebidae > Hypercompe > Hypercompe scribonia. The sequence continues at coordinate 3,257,508 of OX438979.1, forward strand.
CGGTTATCGTGGTAGGAAGCAGCCTATATTCTTTTCTTACTCTATACTCAAGTTAATGACTCCATCTGTTGGTAGTCGCCCTACAAAGTGGTTCGACGACCTGATGAAGGTCGCGGGAAGCTACTGGATGCGGGCGGCACGGGACCGGCTAAGGGCGAACCCAGGGGTCACGATCGAGACCCTCCAGTATCTTCCTTTTCTTAATTTCTTTGGCGCGGCTGATGGCCAGTTTCAGAGTTTTCCGAGCCTCTCGGTACATGATGATGGTTATATATGTGTATGCATTCGAAATATCTTCAATGTTTACATTTAGAGGGCACTGCTTGCGAGGATATTACGTTCTTTGATGTTCGTTTGCCAGTACCTGTCTGTAGTATTGGTGTGTTGCCACGATTCGAAGTATACCATGTTAAAATTAAAATAAAACCTTTTTTTAATTTACCATCCCTGAGAAAATCTTTCGTCTTAATCAAATTTCTATCAATTGGGTAGATGACTGTATCGTAAATAAATACCAATGTCCACTTCAGTAAAATTAATATCACGAAACATCTCGGCAAATACAATTAACATAGCTTTTTATTATAATTACGAATTTCAATCGAATATACATTGAATATATTGTTCAATTGAGTAGTCTAAAACAGTGACGTCATAATTGGGTATTTAGTACATTTTTCATACAATATTGTCGTTTTGACAGTTGGTAAAAAGTAACTAATTTGACTAAGGTGTCATCTAGCCTATTTATGACATTAAAATTTAATATTTATTGATGCGTCCAAAGTATAAACAGACTAATCCCACGCCAAATTTAACTCTATTCCCATCAAAGCAGGATGTAGTTGTATATTGAAATAGGTGCCCTAGATATTACATGGAGATTGTGTAATGGACTGGCAATTTAAAAATAAAATACCGACGATCGATCTGATGCTGGCACGTAATAAAATTATTGCTCCAACTATAATGTACCAGATGAAAAGTAATTTGTGGTTTTCAACAAGTCTGTTTCTAAGAAAATTCTTTCTAATGGTTAAGTATTTTGTAAACTAGTTCACGACGTAAAAACAACACAAAAAAATATAAGATTGTGGGTAACTATGAAATCGAGGGGAAAATGTGTCACTATTTGTCGTCCGCGACTCCGTGTAAATTTCAGTTCTAATAAATAAAACATCTGATGGAGACAGACTCGTGCTTCACCTAGGACCTCCACCTTGGTGAAGCACGAGGTCTATATAGGGTCCCGTGCTCCACATGATGACGTTATTGTACAGTGATGCAGTTTATTTATTTTCCCACTAAGTAGATATAATTCTAAACATTTAAACAATTATTGTTAAAAAGAAAAGGAATTGATATTGACAATATCTAATACGAGTACATATATAATATATGTACACTATAAAATTTCTGACTTTTTATATTTGAAAAAATCCTATAGCAGCCCGTCGGACGAGGTATAGTAGGCCAAAACCTCTTGTATGAGGAGAGACCTTTGTCCAGCAGTGGACTATTAAACACTGTCGATGATAATGATGGCCAGATATACTCCGTCTAATTAAAAAAAACGAGACAGCCGTGAGCGATAAGACCGCCAATTGTTGTTTCTACGTATTTATAACTTATTTTTTTTTTGTTGTATTAAGTACAATGAAGATAATAATAAATAAATAAATATATTTTTATTCATTTTCTTGACTAGTTACTAATCGTCAATTGGGGCACAGGACCCTATATAATCCCCATGCTTCACCCAGATCTTAGGTAAGGGGCAGGTCTGTTCCGCTTCTGATAAGTCAACAAAACTCATACACATCGATCACATTAAGCTGAAATTTCATTTCTAGGACACTGAACTACATATGAGAATTACTATTGTGTAATTAATCATAGAAAACAGCATTCCAATGGTCTGTTTTGTCATCCTATGATGAAAAAAGTTCACAATAAAGCGATGACCTTCTTTGTAGTTAGGTATATACAAAAAGTATCTATGATTTTTTGAAATAGGTTATGATTTCAGTTATAAAATAAGATATTTAGAGATACGAAAAATCATTTTCTACCGTCCGTAGTAAATAAATATTTAAATACTTGGATGATAAAAAGTATCATAATTGATATAAATACATATGAACAATAGTGTAGGTGATAATAAAGATGTGCTGTTATTGCAAAAATATGTGTTTAAAACTTATGTAAATTCCTGAACCTCGCAAGGATCATCTCAAAATTGTATTCGCATTTTAACAAAATTCATTAAAAACAGCTTAAAAAAAGCAATGAGACCAAATTCTTTTATATTTGTAATGGAATAGGCGTTTGTCTTCCATCTCACCTGATGGAAAGTGTAGATGAAGACGAAGATGGTACACGCCCATCCAAAAGAAACCTGTTCACTCTTGTTATTGTTAAAATTCGTTATTACTTAAAGTTCAAAGTTTTGAACCCCTTAACACATCCGAAATATTGTTATTCGTCACTATCTTTGGGTAACACAACACATACGAGTGTTATTGGCGGGCACGTGACATTGGCATCAAATATGAAAAGTGTCATCGTTAAATATCTTTAAATACAATAGATTATAGTGTATCAATTTGTGCAGAAAAGAGCATATGAATATACACTAACCACAGGATGTAATAAATCAGAAAAACTAACCGTGTTGGAATAGTCCACAGAGTACAAAAAAAGTATAATAAAACCACACCATGACGCTTCTTGGATGACAACCACAGCTTTCTACAATGAAGCCACTACATCTGAATATGAGAATCAGTAGCCACATCAGAGGGTTTTATCCAGAACAACCCGGCTTCAGTTCCCAATCAGGATGTGCTTCATTGAGCTCGCGAGCGGAATACAACAATTGAAATGGTTAGGTGATTTTATTAGGTCATGCTAGATAATGACAACAGATTCATGACTTCAATACAGATTGTGTTTGCTCAAGCGTTACAGAGATTTTTATTGTTAATTCCGAATGAATATATACAGGAAGAAATAAAAAGCAAGATCGTGAAAAACTTTTATTTATACATTCGCATGTAACAAACATAACAACGAAGCGTTCACTAACAAAATGTACAGTCATTGTGGCTTTGGTAACCTCGTTATATCTACATTTGCTTCTATTAAACACCATATGTCATTAAAAATAAGTTTCAATGTTGCATACGTTAGCTTGTAAGTGAGAATCGTTCGATTATCACCTATTTACACGGGTTTGCTAACTCATTAACACGTGTCAACACGCATTCATCTATAGCTACAGAATTTCATACAAATAATTTAAAAACATCTATACATATTTCTCCTATAGCTATTTTAACATCTAATTCTTTCATTATTTTGCTTTTGCTAACTGTATTAACATTTTAATAGTATAAATTATTACTATTAACAACTTCTTTGGTACATTTGTTTCTATTTGATTACTTTCCAGTACTGTTTCTCATAGTGTACCTACTAATCTAAATCTTATTATGGCAGTGGATTCAAGCGTTGCAGAATGTCAACTTTCAAGCATTTTATTCACCAGTCATTTCTGCCCTCTTGAATGTTCCTGCTACCGTAACGTTTGTGGAATTAAAACACCTAAAATCGTAACAATGCGAATGTTAGAAGCATTATTGCGGTGGCTCCGACTGGTATCGATGCAGAGTTGCAGCCGTCTTCTAGACAGGAACATACTTCTTGTCTTCCACCGAATCCTGAGCGCTGATAGCAGCGATTCTAAATACAAAAAATTATGTTTCAGGTATGAGACATTGGAAAATTTTCCAGTGCATTTATTTTGATGGGTCGCCAGCCACGATTTGTAATAAACTGTATTCTTCATACATAGTTCAGTGTGGTATTTTATTCAGATTAAAATAATACAGTGACCTGTTAAAGTATATTGATGAAGATACTGATAATTAAAACGGGACAAACTTGGAGTGAACAACTTTTACTAATAAACAATCATTCATCATTATCATCATCATATCACAGCCTTTAACAGTCCACTGATGGACATAGGCCTCTCCTTAGCTAGAAGGTTTTGGCCTACTGTACCACGCTGGCCAGACGGGTTGGAATAGGGTTTGTTTCAAGTTTTCCTTCTCTTCGTAATAATGTTGTCTTGCATAATTTGTTCCCTTAGTCTCCTTTTACGACACCCACGGGATGAATAGGGGTGGTAACACTATGTATTCGTAATCCGTCACCACACGGATAAAACAATTATCACGAGTGTAGAATTGATGATCTTTTTTTCACTGTCGAAAAGAGGAATAATATTGCTAGACACCAAAAATTGTTGTTTTTTATATATGGCAATTGTATGGTACCTGTTTTACCTTTATTCTCTACGATCAAAAGTAATATTTATTTACAGATACGGGCACTTAAAACATGATGGATTACTACTTACTAATAGAAGACAGAGGTATACCAACCTTGTAGCTACTCTCGTCCCACCCACATCCTCTGATAACCCGGCTGTCTGGAGGCATGCCGTTCATCTCGAATTCCACAACCTGTGAGATCTTCCTGCACATAGTGTCTTTAGGTCCACAGGGCACGCGCATAGTATCGGGTAGCTTCTCTAAAAGACAGCGGGAATCGTTGTGACTGTTGCACTGATAACACGTGATTGCCAGACCTGTAAATTACAATGGTATTCGAAATATAAAAGTGTGGAAAAGGGATAATATCTTACAAATATACCTATATAAGAGATTAGAAGTTTCGGACCTCAAGGTAATTAAAGTCACTATCACATCCTTGCATTCTGCTACGTAATTGGTATTGAAATTCAGCAAAGTCCCATCCCTTTGCGGACATGCATGAATGTACGTGTTATATTTAATGATAAACACAGAAACAAACACGAGTGTCCAGTAAGCGTTCCGTACTTACATTTGAAATCCCATGAAACCTGCTAAATCCTATAAAATAGGTTCAAAGTTGGCGAATATACAGAGGCAGGCAGTTGTTTACAAATTTTGTGATACAAGCTGCAATCTGCACACTGTAATCAATATCATATGGTGATGGATTAGGAATACTAGTGTTACCACCTTTATTCATCGCGTGGGTGTAGTAAGAGGTGACAAGGAGAGCAAAATGCGCAAGACAACAGCACTCCCAAGAGAAGGTAAACTTGAAACAAACCTAACCCGCCTAACCAGCGTGGAATAGTATACCAAAGCCTCCATTCTAAGGAGAGGTCTGTTGTCAGCAATGGACTATTAAAAGATAGTCTTTACTATACCAAAAAAACTATAATATACACTATTCATTAGGCAATCCATAGATAGAGATTGTCCGTGTGGTAATGGATTAAGAATACATAGTGTTACCACCCCTTCATCCCGTGGGTGTCGTGAAAGACGACTAAGGGAACAAAGTATGCAAGACAACATCATTACAAAGAGAAAGAAAACTTGAAGCAAACCCTATTCCAACCCGTCTGGCCAGCGTGGTATAGTAGACCAAAACCTCCTTGCTAAGGAGAGGCCTATGTCCAGCAGTAGACTGTAAAAGGCTGTTGAAGAACCTATAGATACACACACTGATAGTGATACATTAGGAATGGATTATTTGATTGCTTCTCAACAGTCCAATTTGAAGACCAGTGATGAAATCTGTTCACCTAAATTTTTTTTTTCTTCGAAGACCACGTCCGCACTAGGAATAAATTCTGTGTCACGAGGGACTTTACAAACATGCAAGAAACGGACACAAAGAACACCCAGACTCAGACAAACAATTTGTGGATCACACAAAGTATTGTCCCGTGTGGGGTTTGCACCCACAACACTCAGCGCAGTAGAGCAGCGTGGCGACTGCTTAAACCACTAGGCCAACCGTGCAGTCAATTCTACTTAATATTCAAATTTTTTTTCTACATTAAGAGCCTGTCAAAGTGACTCTACTCTGCCTGATGGAAAGCATGAATAGAATCCAAAAGTTGTGGTCACCATACTCATTAACTTAACCGATAAAGTTCAAAGAACATGTTTTTAATCTGCTAATTGTCCATTTGTAATTTACACTTCTGTTGAGTTCTGTTTCAGACAAATTAATAATTGTATAGTGTCTGTAGTCATTGAAATTATGAGCAAGGTCATGGCTTAAAATTAGAGTCTGCAATATGTAGGCCTATTGTAGACTTTGGAAGGAGAAAAGATCATAGACTAGACTAGGGAATGAAATCTAGGTACATAAATAAGTAGACCGTTTAGCCGTTTTGGTAATGTTAACAAGATTTAATTTTAAAAGCTATCTGAAATTATTTCACTACACCAGAAATTGTAGAAATATTTTGCCAGAATTTGTTATTGAAATATAGAATAGTACGTAACTGCAAACAAACAAACAAACTGCTGGGCAAAAGTCTCTCCTTAGAAACTTGCCTATTAAACTACTGCACTCTTCCAATTCCACATTATCAACAGCCTTAAATAATCCACTGCTGGGCATAAACATCTCTTTAGAAAGAAAGTTTTGGGCTACTGTACATTAAATTGTGTATCAATAAGAAACAAATCGGTTATTACGAAAATATACCACTACAAAACGATTCGATCTTTATTATTATACCGTTTTTACGCACCAGTTGTGTCCTTCACGTTATTAATTACATTCAAAACCTCCTAATCTACCCTAAAGTAAGACAAAAGTGGGTTATGGAGGGTTAGCTATCACTCCGACTTAGGGCCATTAGTTCTAAACGTCACACGAAGGAACTACAATTGAGGTTACAAAGTTTTCTGGAAAACGAAAGCTTTGTTTTAGTTATCAATATAAATATTAAGAGGAATTGCAAGCTCTGTGTAAATGTGGGTAGAATTACTCCACAGGCGGTTAACTACCTAATTGGCGTGAGTTAGTGTATGATATTTGAAAACATGTATGCTTTTTGAATTAGTCTGTATGTCTCAAGTACAATATGGCTGAATCTGAAAGGTCAAAACTGGTTTTGTATAATCTTTATATCATGACAGGTTAAAATATTTGCTCGACCTTACATATATTTAAAAATTCTAGACACATGTTAGATGATCCAAATTTTATAAGCTTCTATGCACCATATTTGATTAAAAGGAATAGTCTTTTTTGTATAGGTGATGGTTTGGTGATGGATGGTTTTGGTGATAATGGATACCATCATCGTCATCAACAAATCCACTGATGGACGTAAGGAAATAAGCAAATAGGTTACATATTATGACCGGAGGCTCATTGATGCAGGGGTGACAGTTATCGTGGTAACTGTGTAAGCCTTATACTGTCACGATGACTGTCATGTCTTTTACGTCCCCAAGCGGGGTGTGAAAAAGTATCTTACTAGGCCGCCACAGTGTGGGTCACCATAATGCATTGTTTGCATTTGCAATAAGTATGGTGACCACAACTAGAGAGTAGAGTCACTTTGACAGGCTTTTAATATGAAAAAAAAGGTAACTAGTTACTAAACATCCGTGTAAGATGTTTCAGACTCTCCAGCAAAAGCCTGTTTGAGTTACTAGAATGAGTAGTCAGGCACTTTAACCTGTTGGAGACAGTGCTTCCATTGCTTTCATATTCATCGTGTTTGTTCTTCTTTTCTTATTTCGTTTCCCAAAGGGTATCGTTGTCGACAATAAATGATATTTATTTCTCCAAGTAAATCTTTTACAAATATTTTTACACTTCAGACTTTACAGGTAGAAAGCACCAGCTTTTCCTAAGACTCACTCTGGAGAGAAATGTCGAAATAAATCACAGAAGTGCCTTTTTTAGGATTCTGTAGCCAAGTGGCACTAAAACGGAACCCTTATAGATTCGTCATATCTATCTGTCTGTCTGTCTGTCCGTATTTCACAGCCACTTTTTTCCGAAACTATAAGAACTTTACTGTTGAAACTTAGTAAGTAGATGTATTCTGTGAACCGTATTAAGATTTTCACAAAAATAGAAGAAAAAAAAATTGGGGTCTCCCATACTTAGAACTGAAACTCATCCGTGTGTGATATGGATAGGTCTTCAAAAATGATATTAAGGGTTCCAATATCATTTTTTTCTAAACTGAATAGTTTGCACGACAGACTTCCAAAGCGGTAAAATGTTTATAGTATAGGTGTATAACTGAGGAGGTGGGTCACCGAATGGCCAGTGACTACCGCTATCCATGTACAGCTGAAACTCAAAAGTCCAAAGTAATTGCACCTCTTGAGTCTGTTTGTCAGAATCAAGGGATTCTGTTGGTTTGGGCGAAAAGTAACGAAAAAGTTGCTTAACACCAATTCTCTATGAGGTTCACCTCCCCCTATTCATCCCGTAAGTATCAGAAGAGGTGATAAATAGAACAAACAACGCAGGAAAATAGCGCTGCAAAAAAAGGCAAACTTGAAACAAACCCAACCCGTCTAACCAGCTTGGAATAGCATAACAAAGCCAGCATTTTAAGGAAAAATCTATTTCAATACATCATTACCATACATCTGAAACTAAAGAGTCCAAAACACCCTTCGTTTGCCAGAATTAGGGGATCCTATAGGTTTGGCCAAAAAGCAACGAAAAAATTTCTTAACACCGATTTCGTAGAAGTTCATTATTTTGTGTTGAAGCCAGCTTACACAAAGTAAACGTAATATTGAATGATAAACATAATGAAACATCGCCTGACAGGAAGTTTAGTATTAAGAACAGTTAAATTTAATATTAGAATAGACTTTGGGTGATCGTTACATGGGCCACAAATCAAAATTGAATCTATACGTGTATAGAAGTAGGTACAACTGAATTATAAATACATTAGATGATTATATGCAGTAGGAGCCCACTAAGGGAGCTAATCATGCAGAATATAACTGTAAAGAGTAGGAAAACTTGAAATGAACTCTATGTCTATCAAACTAAATGTCCAACATGATATAATAGGATTATAGCGCTAAGGAGAGGTCTATGTCCTGCTGTCGACTTTTAAGGCTGACGATTGATTGATTAGTCGATTGTATTCGACTTTGCTAAGTAAGGAGTGTGTTATGTGTTACCATAGGTACATAATATTTCTATTAGCTCTTATATATTTCTTTAATCAGAGAGAGATTAAAAGAATTGTCGTAGGAGGCAAATATTTGACCTTTAGAAGTTAAAATGGCCGCTGCTGTCAGCTGATTGTCACAACCACGCTATGTTAAGAAAAGGAAATTGTCTATTATCTTATTTATTCATATTACGACGCAAGCCTGTATAGGATGAGATATAAACTTGCTTGGTATTTTATTTCCTTAACAGCTAAGTTGGCAAACAAGCATTGTCATAATGGTCATAATATTAATAACCTTTTTTTCTTTACACGGCCATTACAAGGCATTAGAATATATGAGACCTGATATACTTTACTTTCTAACTTTTGATATTTGAGTCGTGCTAAGAGGAGAATTTTGTTTTTGGTCAGTCCAAGAGTGGTGAAAAAATGTTCAAGGTATACGTCCAACCCTGAATCTATTAACATTGAACACTTTTTGTTCTAGAGATTGTGTAGAATTCGTACCTAAAAACTAACTGTTGAAATAATCACAAAACCTGACTGTGTGAAAATGTATTTGTATTTCTAATTTTCATACACTCAGTCACTTTCACAGTTAAGAAGATACCCCAAAATTCACCCAGGCGCCTAAAAACATAACCCTCGCTTTCTGACGCAGTCGAGTAAAAAGCTCTTACCCTTGATCGTGTTTTTAGATTTTCTACTAGACATTAATTTTTCAAAGACAGATGTATGGGTAAATCCACATTGACTGATTGCTCTCTAGTTCGTGCAAAGTAGAAAATGACTGTAAATAATAATTTTGAAACTTATAAACAAATCTTACATTACTACTTAAGTTGTGGGTAAGCCTTGATAACAATGTCAAAAATATTATTTTTACAATCATTTCTTAAAAATAATTAAATTCAAAATATTTTGCTTTTATTAAAAAAATATTTAACCATAGATAACCTCGTAATAAAATTAAATAAGACAAAAAATGGACTGAAAGTAAAACCGACCACAAAACATCCACAACTACAACAAAACTAGCTAATTTCACATAACTTAATATAACACAAACCTTGTTGAAGCAAACTGCATATTACCGCCAAAAAGCAAATAAAAACGGTCGCCATTTTGTTAAGTTGAACAGGTACGCGCCAGTTTTCGTCGCACTGTACCACTCCCCGTTGTGCCCGACAATCCACTGACTAGCCACTGTATGATAGATGCTATATCTACTTCTAAAAGTACAACCGCTTATTCAATTGCTATAATACCATTACAAATTGACGACTATATATTGCCTTGTATTGGTAATTCCGCGTTTAGCACAGATTACTGTGTTATTTCTTCGGATTTATTGCATAATTTTCCTTGAAAGAAAGACAGTAATGCTAACTATACTACCTGGGATTTAAAAAATAACGTAAAATACGAAATAACATGTAGACATATCTATATTATCATTTGTTTCTGTTTTTATAACAGAATATTCGCCTTAGGAATATATTCCGTGTCGACACAAGACTCAGAAGAACAATTTGTGGATCACAAGTGTTGTCCCATGTCAGCTTTGAACTCACAACACTCGGCGCAGTAGAGACCGGCGTGGCGACTGCTTAAAACACTTCGTCATTCGTGCAGACATTTTATCCACTATTGAAGTTTAACTGTTCTTGACGTTGCACTCAGAATGATCAACGTTTTTCTTTTTATATTAAGAGCCTGCCAAAGTGACTCTACTCTGCCTGATGGAAAGCATGAATAGAATCCAAGAGTTGTGGTCACCATACTTGCGGACAATGCGGTACGGTTACCCACACTATGGCGGCCTTGTAAGATGCTTTTCACACCCCGCTTGGGAACGTAAAAGGCATGACACAGTGTAAGGCTTACACAGTTACCACGATAACTGTCACCCCTGCATCAATGGGCCCCCGTTCTCACACTCACCAACGAAACACGACAACACGGATGCTGGCGTTTTAGGTTGGTCTTCTGTGGGAGGGTAGTACTGCCCCGGTCGAGTCGGCCCGTTCGTGCTGAAATCAGCGTGGCTCTACTACCTAAGAAATTGACTTTCTGCCGTAATCAAATAACTTTACCATATTAAGATCCTTACGATCAAGTAAACTTACTAATGTTTAATTTAGTAGTTATTTTGAGGTAACCCATAAAACTTGATGTGATGATATAAATACATTTAGGTGGTAGATGTCTTACAAGGAAGAGCTCGGCTGAAGAGAAGACCTCTGTGTCGCAACGGTAATGCATTGGACTATCGTACTCGGTGGTGTCATGCCTGTGCCAGAAGTTTTGTCACTACACGGACAAATTCTAGATAAACCCATTTGGCCAGCGTTGTGGTGGTCTATGTTAAGCCGTGAACTGTAAAAGGCTCTTGATGATGAGGTACGATGATTCTAACTCAAGAAAAGATAACATAAAAACTTTGAACCGTTCTTATCTATATCAGTGATTTTTCTTTTAAATAGGTTGGTTATATATCAAATGATCGCGTGTTTCGAGGCAGTTTTACGTACACAAACTCGTACGGTTCTACAAATTGATCGACCCTGTCAGTATTATATGGGGGCAGAAAAGTTCAGCTTAGAAGTTCACTGATAGAATGAAATGTTTTGAATATTTTTTTCTAAATATAAAAACATTAACGACACAAGCAAACTCACTGGTTTTGGCTGACTTTTCAATTTGATAATGATTTTCATTGAGAATGTCTGATTAACCAGTTCGGCTGGACTACGGCCACACAGAAACATGGTCTAAACAAATTTTTCGTTGCTTTCACCAAATGAAATACATAGGAAACTGAGAAAAACACTAGGGCAGCTAAAAGAAACCAGAGTCAGAAACTAATACAATAATAATGTATTAACATAATCATACAACGCGATCTTGTCCCAAACTAAACAGAGCTTGTCCTACGATTACTGATATAAATACATATATACTTTTTTTTGTAAATTCCTACATATTATACATAGGAAAAACTCAAACTTCGAAACGAATATTTTGTAGATCATTCAAAGAAAACTTATCTGTCCAAAGTTAAAAATTTACTGATTGTAAATATTTCCAAACAGCCTCCTAAAAAGAAGAGAACAAGCAAATTAATCTTATGGTGGCTCTTAGACCTCCACATAGACTTTACAATACGAAGTGAAATGTATAGGCTATAGAAACCAATAGTAGATATAGCAGAGCGACGTTGTGAGACATCATTAATATCCACCTCCGCGGACGATCCCGCGCCGTCCTTACCATTGATAATATCCTGCGCACACGCACAGGCAAATGTTGTATGTAAGTCGATACAGAATAAGTATAATTTTGATTTTGTAATATATACTCGAAAAGTGACTTAGAGTGGGAATAATATGGTTTATTATAGTTTTGAAGCTAGCTTTATTGTAAGGAAATATTATAAAGTACACTCGTAGACTCTACTAACAATTGTTTGCCTCTACATAAAAAAAAATAATTTCATAATTTAACACACACAAAACACTTGACAATATACCCCCATTAACCTACAACACTCCCCTCGTTATGTCATCCTCGAGTTGTTGCTAGATGGGGGTCGTATCCGTCCACACCTAATGAGGATAGGAATTGCCCCAGTTAGTTGTAAATTGGTACAATAACTCTATTACGGGAAGGACCGATGAGATCTCTCGTGATACAGTCGAAATCAATAAATTCGGGTCATGTAAAGTTGTCTGGAACTTTCGGACACGACTGCTAGCTCAGTAAAAAAAAAATTGTGTTTATTAGACAATGTATTATATTACACTGTCAATTTCATATTCTTCAAATGAAGGGTATAAAATTTGCGCTGATGCGTGACTGGTAAAAAGTTTTTTTGTTTAATATTCAAGTTTGTTCCAAGCATGTTCGATCGAGTAAAGAACCGAATTGTTCTGTGTAATGCACAAACATAATTTATAATCATCATCATTATTAGCCTATCGCAATCCACTGCTGGACATGGGCCTCTCCCGTTGCACGCCACTCTGATCGATTTTAGGCTGATTGCATGGAACTCCTGCCAGCCATCTTGCTCAAATCGTCACTCCACCTGGCCTGTGGCCGCCCTACACTTCGTTTGCCGAGCCGTGATCTCCACTCTAGAACTCGTTTACTTAACGATTATCGGTTCTGTGGTTAATATGGCTAACCCGCTGATTTACATTGTAGCTATACCTTACCCTGATAGAGAGATACTCAATACACTAAAATTCATAGTAAGACAATACATGATACTCAGAGCGCATGGCAAATTCTAGATTTATTTAGCAAGACTTAATTCCTCCTACCAACAGAAGCTGTGTTTTTCACGATTGGAAACAAGCCTATCCCGGTAGCTATAAAGGCGTACTTTTGAATAAATATAGTATTATTTGAAAAATTTAATGGTTTTTTTTTCGTAATAACATTTAGAAGTTAACGCAGATCGAGAAGAGTTGGTTTGGATGTCGTAATAACAGCTGTTCCTGGATCCCTCCTATGTCAGGCGCAGAGTGGCACACCGTGTGGTTTTAGTCTATCCGATTGCGACACACCACCCCGCCGTAAACCCCGGTGGGGTGACGGCCCGAGGAGGTTTCCACACGTTAAAAAAAAAAAGAGTTCGGGATTTGAATTGGGTTGAGCAGTCGTTTTATAACAGTTTCTTGCAGCTTCTATCCGGTATTTTTTTGTCTTCTCCTCTTTTGCTATATTAATTAGTGTAATAAGGCTATTATTATTAGTTTGCAATCATTTCACCTTGAACATCCCTATTCATTTGGTCATCCATTTCGAAATCGAAATACATAAATATATAAATTTCGATCTGAATCTATACATTAATACGTGATGCAAAAACTTTAGACCCCTTTTTACGAAAATTGCACGGACTCAGGAGCATAAAATATGGCACACTTATAGTTTATGTGTAGAAGAAGTGCAGAACGCGAATATTTTTCAATAATAATGCTTGTAAAGTACATTAAATCAATAAATAAAACATTACACACACTACCATGCATTTCACACACATACGAGTACATACACAAGTATTTGTACACGCATACATACTCTGTGGTCAAATTGTTTCTTTTGTTTATTATAGACATACTTGAATGTCAAACAGAAAAGTTTGTTTACTGTGGTTTTATTGAATGTCAAACAGAAAAGTTTTATTTGAAGAATACTACGTGAAATACTGAGCGCTTATACAAATTTATGTAATATATATATAAGTTATGTAGCAGTAAGATACATTTAAATGTACACGGACTATCATTATACGCATAAAGAAAGTTCTGTAGCAGCAATCTGTAATAACAACATTCAGGTACAAAAAAAATATAATTTGCTATTGCTAGTTCAAAGCAATTATTGTAGTTTACGATTTCAGTAATTGCATATACTTCAGAATAAATAAGAGAGGAAGTAATAATTCCTCAACAGTAGTTTTCGATAGTAATATGATTTTGAGAGATACATTTAAATGTGCTCTAAATATCATTCCAAATGTGTTTTATTGTTCAAAAAAGAAATTGGCAAATAACAATCTTGGTCAAATCTGTGGTTATAGTAGTTTAATTTTCGACAGTAGAACCTTAATAATGTTTGAATATTATATTTTAATAATGTATATTAAGTCACTTACAATTTAAAATTATTATGGTCGAATTTCGACCACTGGGCGACTACTAGTTTTAAATAAACTTACAACGAACTGAAACTCAAGCCACTTTTCTATTTATATGTTTCGTGTGACCTTCAGTCGGTTGTTCAATAAAAGTTCGCATGACAACTGTAAGCCATAAACCTTCATGAAATTGCTAACTTAACTGCTTCCAAGTAAATACAGTACGCCAACGTTAATAAAAAATTACCAATTACAGTTATTGTGTGACAGTTTTTGTTTACCTGAAAGCTGAAGAGTTTGATTGTTTTTACGCAATAGTCTCAGGAACACTGCTTCACACTGCAGAAACAACAAGCAATGAGGCCATAAAATCCTATCGAATAACAATCACTTACCAAAAGACGTAGATGACAGCACAAGGTGGTCTGACAACCTAGTGAAGGACGCGAGAAGCCGTTTGATGCCGGTAACACAGGATTGGTTATCGTGAGGCACTTTAGGTGAGACCTGGATGTCTTTCGGCTGAGATGAGGATGAATCTCAAGAACCACTGGTTTGAATCAAAAAATATTTTAGTGTTGGTAGCTCTTTTTTTTATATAGCCATTGATTTTTTTTTATTTTAATAGCCCGCCAAAGTTACTCTACTCTGCTTGATGGAAAGCACGAATAGAATCCAAAATTTATAGTCACCATACTCATTGCTTATACGCACAATTCAGTACGACGACCCATACTGCGAATACCCACATGACGAATGCTGACAATGCAGTATGGTGACCCACACTGTAGCGGCCTATTACAATTTTTTACGCCTCACTGGGGGACGTAAAAGACATGACAGTCATCGTATTATTGTATTGCACACACTTACCACGACAACTGTAACCTTTGCATCAATGGGCCCCCGGTCTCAGATCCTGATCCTGGAGAGGGACATAAAGAATAGCAACGCATTTATGTTAATGAGTTTCAAATGTCAACGAGCGGCAGTTATTTGAACTACACCGCAAAATAACAAAAAATAGACTACCGGATACAACTGTTCCCGGATCCCTCCTATGTCGGACGCAGAGTGGCACACCGTGTGGTTTTAGTCGGTCCGATTCCGACACACCACCCTGCCGTAAACCCCGGTGGGGTGACGGCTCGAGGGGGTTTAAACACGTTAAAAAAAAAACTGGCATCCAAAATATCATGTAGTTGTACATCTGTAATAGAAGTAGATAGTTACCTCACCGGAACGCCGACGTGATACATCCAATTGCGGTACGTACAGCATCCGCTCTCATCTGCCCCAACCGAGTGTGTTGGCACTGATCTGACACGAACATCTTCTTACACAATGCTATGATTCTGCTATTTATAGTACTAGATAGGCAGTTACTGGATAATTTAGTGTCAATGTCAATAAGGATAACGATGATTGATATTGTAAAGGGTTTGATTTATAAAAAACTACTTATCTTTAATCTGTGCTAGGGACAGACTTTTTTTATTTGATTAAGA
The DNA here is from genome assembly GCA_949316085.1 of Hypercompe scribonia. Taxonomy (NCBI): domain Eukaryota; kingdom Metazoa; phylum Arthropoda; class Insecta; order Lepidoptera; family Erebidae; genus Hypercompe; species Hypercompe scribonia. The sequence goes on from OX438979.1 coordinate 3,273,697, forward strand.
AGTTTATTACGAGGCCATAACAGCAGTAACATTCTGACATACATTCATCATCATTATCATCGTCATTAACAGCCTTTTACAGTCCACTGCTGGACATAGGACTCTCCTTAGCAAGGAGGTTTTGGCCTACTCTACCACACTGGCCAAACGGGTTGGAATAGGGTTTGTTTCAAGTTTTCCTTCTCTTTGTAATGATGTTGTCTTGCATACTTTGTTTCCTTAGTCGCCTTTTACGACACCCACGGGATGAATAGGGGTGGTAACACTATGTATTCGTAATCCGTCACCACACAGACTGCTTCATAGACATTACACATTAACCCAAACTAATTACATACCTATTATGAATCTAACTAAGATTGTAAATTATAATTTTAGGCTTAAAAGCTACAGTATAGCCTCAGACTTACTAACTATATTGTCCATATTAGGTAAATAATAATTCGACACAAGTGCAGATTTTTTTTTTATTATTGCCTGCCATAGTAACTCTACTCTGCCTGATGCAAAGCATGAGTAGAATCCCAGACTGGTGGTCAACATACTCATTACAAATTCAGACAATGCAATATGTTAACTCACGGTATGGTAGCCTAATGAGATGCTCTTTCACACCCCGCTTGGGGATGTAAAAGGCATGACAGTCATGGTTATGCAAGGCTCACACATTTACCACTATAACTGTCAACCTTGCATTAATAGGCCTGCGGTCTCGCATTCACTAACGAAACACGACAGCACGGATACTCTAGCTTTAAGCTGGTCATCAGTAAGAGGGTAGTACTGCCCCGGTCGAGCCGGCCCGTCCGTGCTGGAATCAGCATGACTCTACCGCTCTATGATTTTACACAACTGAAATTAATCATTTTATTGATTAGTATTTATTGGCATAATTGATTAATTTTCAAATAGTTGATGTAACATTTAAGTGGGGGAAACATTTACCCGGTAATTACTGTAGATATAAGTGACCTTAATTGGTGACTAAGTTAAGTAACGTTATTGTAACAACTTAAATTCTTACAACAGTGCCTTCTGATTGAACAGACTTTACTAACCCTTAATCTTTATTACTATAGATGTCGTACGTAAGAGCCGACTAAAGGAGCAAAGTATATAGAAAAACAGCACTACCAAAAGAAGGAAAACTTGAAACAAACCAAATGACCAGCCTGTTATTGGAGGCCAAAACCTCCTTAATAAGGAAACCTTAGTCCATCAGTCTGCACCTGGTCCCCTGGTTACTACTACCTGAGACGGCGTGCGGTTTTTGGTCGGTTCGAGTCCGATATAACCACCCTTCGGTGGTATCCGTGGGGATTTCTACACAGTACAAAAAAAAAGAAAAAAAAAGGAGCACGTCTCCTTACGATGGAACTAGTTCTAAAAGATACCATGAAAACCATATCGTATTGAGATTAAATTACTTGGTTCCACCTACGAAACTTAATGAGATAACTTGATGAGGTAAAATGCTGGTATTATCTCGTTACTGTTGGTCATTTTCTACTTCTGAATCACGCAAGTGGTATGTAATTTGTTCGATGCCTTCCTAGATAACAGTTGTTCACTTCCTCTCCTCTTCTTGGATAGGTAACTGACGAATCGGTGTAATTGAGTACTTGCCGACCCCGTTTGAGAAACTGTCAACTATTAAAGTCAAGCTAAATTACTGTTGTCTTCTGAAGTCATGACGCTTTCTGCTTTTGAGGAAGGAGCCCACACTCTGTGTTTTGAAGGTTTGAAAGTCGTATCAGTTCAAAAATACCGCAATTTGACAATTTTTTCAATCAAAGGGAAACAATAAAAACAGTTTATTAATAAAACACCAATTGATGAGATTGTTCCGCGTGAATGTGCAAATATTTTATAAGGACAAAAAGCCAGATCGTCAAACGATCTAATGTTTATTTTAGTCACTGAAAGTTTGTTCTTTGCACTTGTAAGTAAGCCTTAAGGTATTTGACTTGAGAAAACCCTCCGTCTCTTCAAGAGAAGAAGGGCCAGATGCAGCTTTACCTAAAGAAGAAAAATGATATCACGCCAATTTAGCCACCTACCGTCAGTCATATATTAATTAAAAACTTTGGCATCATATTCTTAATTAGATATTGCTCGCGACTTAGCTCGCACATTAAATTTATATTTCATGTTTTTAACTTTAAAAATAACGAACGATTGTATAATACAATTGTATCTCCTTAGGGGTATAATTTCTACAAATCCATTCCAAGTACGTGCTTACAATATGTCCTGTCCGTGTGCTAACGGATTAAGAACACATAGTGTTACCACCCCTATTCATCCCATGGATATTGTAAAAAGCGACTAAGGAAACAAAAGTATGCAAGACAACATCATTACAAAGAGAAGGAAAACTTGAAACAAACCCTTTTTTTTTTTTTTTTTTTTTTTTTTAACGTGTGGAAACCCCCTCGAGCCGTCACCCCACCGGGGTTTACGGCGAGGTGGTGTGTCGGAATCGGACCGACTAAAACCACACGGTGTGCCACTCTGCCCCTGAGATAGGAGGGATCCGGGAACCGCTGCTATTACGACATCCAGATCCCTCCTAGGGCCTGCCCGCCAACGTGGGCACCATCTGCGGACAAACTCTCTATTCAGGCGACGTACGGCACACACGCACGTCGCCTCCTCGCGGCTGGCCATTGTAGCGGATGGAGGGGAAAACCCATCCCGTCCACCCGCGGCCACACTCAAGGCGGCATGAGGCGCTGATATGCGCGCCTCCGCCGCCCGGTTCGCCGGCGGCGAATTGGGTCCGAATGGAAATCGTCCTCCCGGGCCCTTTCCGCCGCCTCCTTCCGCGAAATTACGTCTTCGCAGAAGGTTGCGACCGCGGTAAAACAATTGTCGCTACCGGCCATGGAGCGTATGACGGCCGGTAGCGAGAGATCTCCTCCAATAACTGCAGTGAGGACCCCACGCTGCGCCGCCCAGGCGGAACAAACCGCCAGCGTGTGCTGAGCCGAGTCCTCACTGCAGTCGCAGTGGTGACAGGCGGGACTCAATTCCCTCCTGGCGACCGAGTGCAGATACTTCCCGAAGCAACCGTGCCCGGAAAGGACCTGCGTCAGTCGGAAGGAAAGGGTCCCGTGCTGCCGCCCTGCCCACTCGGCGATGACCGGCTGGAGAGCCTCCACGGCGGCAAAGCCAGCACGTGGAGCCTCCAGCCGGGACGACCAACGAGCCATTGTGGCTCGACGAGCGGCTTCTCGCCACTCGCGTATCTCTTCGGGCGGGGGCCGTATGCCGCTACCCGCCCGGAAGTCAACCGTCCGCCTATAAACTTCGGCGAGCACTTCCGCCTCCAAATCCCACGAGGGAGTTCCGGCCAAGGCGCACGCCGCCTCCGTCGATACGGTGCGGTAACCGCGTATGGCTCTAACCGCCAATATCCTCTGAGGGCGCCAGAGGCGAGCCCTATTCTGGGCGGTCAGAGCCGCCGCCCACGCCGGTGCACCATACAGCGCCATTGACCGGACAACCCCCGTGTATAGCCGTCTCGTCGCGACGCTAGCTCCACCCAGATTGGGCAAAAGTCGCCCAAGGGCAGAAGCAGCGCCGACCAGCTTTGGAGAAAGCTGTCGGAAGTGCTCGTCGAAGAGCCACCTGCCGTCGAGGATCAGGCCCAGATACTTCATCTGGGCCTGAACCGGTACGAGGACCGAATTGACCACGATGGAGGCGCCGGAGGGTGGACCACGACGGGGCCCATGGAACAAAAGGGCCTCCGTCTTGTCCAGGGCCACCCGCAAACCCAGCGCCTCAATTCGCCCGACCACCAGAGAGACACCCGTGGTGGCCAGGCGCGCCGCCTCTTGAAAGTTCATGCCCCGGGCCGTGACCAATGTGTCATCTGCGTAACAAATTACGCCCAGCCCGGGGGGAAGACGACCTCGAAGGGCCCAGTCGTATCCCATGTTCCACAGGAGTGGTCCGAGGACAGACCCCTGTGGAACACCGCACGACCTGAGCCGCCGCCTTAGAACACCGTCTCGGTCCTCGTACATGACGGTACGCTCCTCAAGATAGTCTGCCACAAGCCGCCTCAGGTACTTTGGCACCCCATGGTAGTGGAGTGCTTCCCTGATGCAGCTAAATGGCAGACTATTAAATGCGTTGGCGATGTCCAACGACACCGCCAACAGCACGCCGCCACAGCTCACCGCCTCTTCGGTAACGGCCCTCAGGCGCAACACGGCATCGACCGTCGAACGCCCCGCCCGAAAACCAAATTGGGCGTCCGACAGATCGGGGCCCACCTCGCAGAGGTGCCGGACGATGCGGGCAGAGAGTATCCTCTCAAACAGTTTACCCGCCTCGTCCAGCAACACGATGGGCCTATAGGCCGCTACCGATTCGGCTGGCCGTCCCGGCTTCCTCAATAGGACCAGCTTCCCGCTTTTCCAGCACTCAGGGAAGCGTCCGGACGCCAAACTAGCGTCCAGGACCTCCCTGAGGCGGTCCGACATGTGTTCGAGGGCTCGGGCCAGCACTCGGGCAGGTATCCCGTCCGGCCCGGGGGCGGTGTTCTTAGAGCGGATCCGTAGAACAACCGCCCCTACCTCCGATTCCCTAACGGGCGGAACATCGTCCTCGTTCCCCCCGTCGTCTCCGACCATGAAGGTCATTGACGGGGGTGTGTGTTCCACCCGCTGCGGGAAAAGGCCCTCGACCACTTCCCGCAGGAAGCTGGGCTGGAGTATCTCTGTAAGGGGGGGGCCCGACGTGCGGAGCTTTTGCCGCGCCGCACGATAAGGGCGACCCCAGGGGTCACGATCGAGACCCTCCAGCATCTCCTTTCTCTTAATTTCTTTGGCGCGGCTTATGGCCAGCTTCAAAGTTTTCCGCGCCTCTCGGTACTCTTCATGAAGCTGGTCCTCCCCGCCTTCTTCGCGGTGTCGCCGCCGACTACGGGTGTAGGACCTCCGGGCACGAGTACAGGCCGCGCGGAGGTCCGCCAACTCCTGGGACCACCAGTAAACCTCCTTCCGTGGAGGCCGGCAACCTCGGATGCGGGGCATGGCCGCATCACAGATCTGCGCAATGGCATCGCGGAAGCGACCAGCCCCCATGTCGACCTCCTCGGTCGGGGCCTGCGGAGACAGCCAAGAGTGAACGATGGCTGCCTCCTCTAGTAGGTCCCTATTTAATTTGGCTAAAGCCCACCGCGGAAAGCGAGAAGAACGCCGCGCCACGTGACCCCTACTGGGGTCCTGGGTCCGGGAGAGCTCAAATCGGATGTAGAGGTGATCCGAGAGCGTCTCAACCTCTTCCAGGACGCGCCAGTTCCTTACTCGTGCGGCGAGGGCAGGGGTAGAGCCCCTGTTTAGTAAACAGAGGCCCACCGAGGCCGCCCACTCCTCTACGGCCTTAGCGACAAGGGCGGGGAATGAGCCGCCGTGGAGCCGACGACTGCCACGGAACCGTCCCGGTCACCCAACCAGTTTGGACGGGGAGGAACGTAATAGGGTTCCGCGGCTACGGCAACACCGATCGACCACTGTGCCATGGTTTGCAGGAAAAGGTCCTGTGCCGCAGCACAGTGGTTCAGGTTCGTCTGGACTAGGAGGTTGGAGACTTGGGCCATTACTCGACCGTCTCTACAACCTCCTCCATGGGCGACGATATCGAAGCAGAAACGACGTCAGAGGCAGCCTGGGTCGACTGGCTAGCCCCCGACGCTTGCCGAGAATTACGGGCAGGTTTGCAGCCTCCCTGCCCAATCTGGTGATTGGCGGGCTTGTTACCCGCCGCACACGCCGGGCAGTGAGGGGCGGCAGAGCACTCTGCCGCCTTGTGCCCCGGTCGACCGCAGCGGAAACATAGTCCGCTGCAGTCAAAACAACTAACACACTTGGCGCGTGTGTGTCCCGACGCCAGACATTTATAACACCTCATCGGTCTCGGTGCCAGGACTGTGATCCTAGCGTTCACGAAACCGATGAGCAACTTTCCGGCGTCGACCAGGACTTTGCCCGACACTACTGGACATTTGATCCACACAGCGCCAAGCCCACCTGGACCGGGGCGGATGGTGCCGACCCGGATGCTATCCGCACTGCAGCCCGTCTTCTCCGCAATTGCAGTACAGACATCCTCAGATGTCACCGAGTCGTCCAGGCCCGAAATGCGCAGTTCTACGCACTTAGTTGGCCTGGCGATTTTTACACCATCCGTGGCTTCGAACATACCCCGCAACTTCTCGGCAAACACGTCCGCCGTCTTTGCGCCTTCAGCCCCAGGGAACTCGAGGACTCGAGCTCCCGTTTGGGCGAGGCGCATTCTGACACCTACTGTCCCGAAATCGCGTGCGAGACTGTCCCGGGCCCTTTTGAAAATGGCCGCGTAGGACAACCCGCCGCTAGCTGCCTCCGGTGACACGGTGACTACCACAGCCGCACTTTTAGGCGCCTGTAGTTTGCGCGGCGTCTTTGTGGCAGTCACTGCAGCCGATGGCGCCTGCGGGGTAGAGGCTGCTTTTTGTGCAGCCTTCTTACCCCGCTTTCGGGACTTCTTAGCTCCCCCGACTACCTGCCAACCATCCGTGGAAGGGGCAGATGTGGAGGGAGCACTTGTGGAGGTGCCAGATACAGCGGTTGGAGTGGGGAGCGGAGGGAACTCCGCTCCAGCCTTTGCCGCTGTTTTGGACCCCAACCTCAGTGCAGGCGTCCGGGCTGTCGCCTTGGCCGCTTGCCGTGTCCTCGGAGCAGTTGCAGGAGCAGCAGAGACCGCTGCCGCCGCCGCATAGGACACGCGACCGGTCGCAACGGGAAGCGATTGCGTCGATGCTGACATCGACGCAATCCTCGCTTTATGCGCCGCGAGCGGCGGCCGGACAACAGGAGCCGGTGGCAGCCTTGCCTCCAGGCCAGCCAGACGCCCGTCCATCATGCGCCATACTGCATCCGTTATTTGGCGCAGATGGGAATCAGCAATGCCACCGAGGTTGGAAGAGGGGGCAAGCTGAGACGGGGACGTGACCGGATCCTCTGCCGGGCGATGCGCCCGGAATTGGGCGAACTGAGCGCTGAGCTCAGCCACTTGCCCCGTCAGGCGATCATTGGCCGCCTGGAGTCGAGCCACGTCCCCGATGAGGGTATCCACTACTCCTGCAATAGCGGAAGAGGAGTCCTTAAGGGCTTTCACAAAAGAGCCCTTAAGGTTACTCGACTTGGTAGCCACTTTGTGGATGATGGCCACCGCCGCATTCGCTCTCTCCTGCATGGAGGATGGTGTTTGAGGAACTGAATCCCCCACCACCGGCTCCTTTATTTTTAGCAGGAGATCCGCGATCTCCTCCTCCGCCAAAATTTCGCCGTCTGCCCTGACCCGTCTATAGGCTTCCGCCTTACAGAAGACGGAGCCTGACGGGGCCGAGATCGGGGTTCGTGACCTCCCTCTGCGGCTGCTTGCTACCTTAGGAGGTAGCATCTCCTGGGATGTATCGCTCTCCTCATCCCTGGAGCGGCCGCGTTTTCGGCTGTCACACAGCTCCGTCTCCATGCAGTCCAGCATGTCCGTTCTCGCATTGGAGCTTCCGCCCGCGGTAGATCTGGAGCGTAATCGCTCCGATGTTCTTCGGCTCCCAGCAGTCATAATAACTTCTGGGAGCCCCACCAAGGTAGGCATCCCAACCAATGCTTCCTCGTCGTTGGAAGAGAAGTCGTTCGACCTTTTCTGCTTCCTACCATCTATCTCCTGCTTTCCTTCCATAGTTTTTAAGTTTTTGTTTGAGATGTATTCCATAATTGAACCCACGAGATGGGGAGAATAAAGGTCGACCCGGGCAGAGATCCCCAATACCCGGGCAAGCGTAAATTTGTGCCCAACCGAGGGGTCCGCAGGTGCCCCGGCTGGGAGTGCGCTTACGACTGAACTACCCATCAGCCATGCATCCCCTGGTCACGCACCAGAACACGGGATTCGGGGTAATTTTTTAGAGAGGTTTTCTTCCTCGCAGTCCGGGCGGTTAAGCCAAGACCCTCGCCCCCGATTGGAGTCGCGAGACTCCAACTCGGGACTACGATATGCCGACGGCGGCAGGGAGACTGCGTCTCCTGATGCCTGCTCGGTGGCAGTGTAAGTGCACACCGAGCCCGTCCTACCTTTCCAACCGCTGAACGGAGGAACTCCGACCCTAGAGAGGGTCCCACCATCGTGATTTTTTACCGAGGTTTTCCTCCTCAATGCTCCGAAGAGCGAAGAGCCAACAGAGGATCCGACAGACACGCCCGCTCTGTTGGACCAAGTCTCGGCCGATTTGCCGAAGACAATGGTTTCCTCTTCGTGCTAGAATATTAGCCGTTGGCGGTGCTGCCAACGTTACCAGGGTGCACCACGTGGAGGTTTTCTAGCCCAGCACCCCAACTTGAAACAAACCCTATTCCAACCCGTCTGGCCAGCGTGGTAGAGTAGGCTAAAACCTCCTTGCTAAGGAGAGGCGCATGTCCAGTAGTGGACTGTAAAAGGTTGTTGATGCTTACAATATGAAAAGAGTTAGTTGCCCAAATTTCAAGTTTATAGTCCAAACGGTTTAGGTTCTACATTGATGAACCAGTCCATCAGGGCAACTAGTATATTAAATGTAAAGAAAATGATAAACTTACAAATCCTCAGAGTAAAATCGCAATAGTAACCAAGTGTTCGGTAATATTTTAGTTCGTATAAACATTCTGCGTGAACTCGTGAACGCTTAGAATCATAAATTCTAAAAATACAAGCGAGTTCTCGTCGAAATGACCTAGCATTGAAGCTTCGACATAATGTTATGGTTTTACTCATAACGTTATTTGAACTGTGAAATATAGTTTATGAGAATCCCAAGGATTTATATTAAAACTCAATGCGATACCAATATTTTTTTACCGCAGCAGTTACACAATTATTTTGTCGCTTTTCACCGAGTGAGTCAAGTTACCAGAATCCAAACTCAGTAGGGGAGTTGGGTATAGTATTGACAGGCAAACGACCTGATGTGTCTCTCTATGGTAAATGACTGCCACCACTCGAGACCTGCAAGACGAGAGTTACAAGTGATTTGTCGAGCCATCGACAGAATCAAAAGCAGAGGGGTTTGGGCTCCGGTAATAATTGGGTAGATGACTGTAACGTAAATAAATACCAATGTTTACTTCATTAAAACTAATGTCACGAAACATCTCGGCAAATACAATTAACATAATTTTTTATTACTATTACGAATTTTAATCAAATATACAGTGAAATATATTGTTCAATTGAGTAGTCTAAAACAGTGACGTCACAATTTTGTATTAAGTAAATTTTTCATACAAAATTGTCGTTTTGACAGATGATAAAAAGTAACTAATTTGACTAGGGTGTCATCTAGCCCCGCCATTCTCTAAGTGTGTTCCGCGGAACCCTAGGGTTCCGCGACATCCCTGTAGGGGTTCCGCAAGAATTTAGAAAAAATTCCAAACACCTCTCTCTGGTCGACCGTTCTGACGCGGCGTATCACGATTCACGAGGCGCAGCCGACCTTAGTCACCTCGTACAATTTTACTATGCCGCCACCGCGGATATCTACTTGTGAGCGCGAGTCCCTTTGATAAAAGCGCGCGAGTCCCTTTGATAAAAGCCGCCCCTGAGATTAACAATAATTGTAAACAAGCTACTTTCGGCTCTAATTTTAAAACGTAAAGTCGAAATTGTTTACACAGCATTTTTTGTATTTCTATTTTTATTTCGGCTTGTTATTTATCAAAGGCGCCGACTCGAGTATTTTTGAGAATGTTCGAGATCTGGCTAGGACTATAAAAGCGGCGATCGCGCCTCGACGCTTAGTTAGTCGACGATTAGTGTTCGGAGTGATTAGTACCTACTTGCTAGAAACAAAGTGTTTAGTGTTCTACTGCTGTATTCTGATTGTACATTTCTTCTTTGGACTAAACTCTTTTACGCAGTAACGATCGTGCGTTATTTTGACCCCACCATCCTGACATGTAACATTATTAATAAAGAAGAATGGAACGTTGGCTTACAGGCGTTAAACGTGTTGCAACAACATCTTCTAACGAAGCCGAATGTTCAAAATCAGATCGCGCGGAGTATACAGCAATTACCGATCCAGACGATTATGCAACGACGTCAAGTTCCACGGTTTCAAAGGCGAAAAAAAGGAAGTATGATGAATCATATATCAATTTCGGATTTGTTGATTCCAACGGCTCACCTCTCTGCATGTTATGTAGTAAACTGCTTCCTAATAGTTCCATGGCACCTGCCAAGTTGCGCCGGCATTTAGAAACTGTACACCCCGAGTCTAAAGACAAAAATAAAGAATTTTTTGTACGTAAAAAAGAACAGTTATTGGAAAGTCAAAAAACTATGATGCATGTAACCCAAACTATCAATGAAAAGGCCACAGAGGCATCATATTTAGTTAGCTATCGCATTGCACAAGCAGGTGAAGCGCACACTATCGCTGAGAATTTAATAAAACCATGTGTGTTAGACATAACAAAATGTATGCTCGATGAAAAATCTGCAAAGCATGTTTCTACTGTGCCGCTATCAAACGATACTGTTTCACGGCGAATTCATGATCTGGCAAGCTACGTCAAACAAGAATTAGTTACACGTCTACAAGAAACACGATTCGTCTTGCAAATAGATGAGTCTACTGATGTCGCTGGTCTGGCTATCTTGCTGGTTATCGTGAGATATCCATATGAAAGTTCTTTGGAAGAAGATATGCTTATGTGTTCACCGCTGCCCACAAAAACTACCGGAGAAGAAATTTTTAATAAAATAAATATATTTTTTGGGGAAAATAATCTCAGTTGGAACAATTGCATTGACATTTGTACAGATGGGGCCAAGGCGATGACGGGTATTACAGCAGGACTAGTGTCACGAATAAAAAATAAAGCGCCTAATTGTAGTTCCAGCCATTGTATCCTGCATAGACAAGCACTTGCGATGAAGCAAATGCCGTCAAATCTAAAATTAGTTATGGAAGAAGCGGTAAAAATAATTAATTTTATCAAAACACGACCACTACAATCCCGATTGTTCTCATTATTGTGTGAAGATTATGGCAGCAAACATAAAACACTGCTGCTCCATACAGAAGTGCGATGGCTGTCTAGGGGTAAAACTTTAACAAGGCTATTTGAACTTAGAGCCGAGTTACAAATGTTTCTTTCAGATACTGCTTTTAATTTGAAAGACCGTTTGTATGATAAAACTTGGTTGTTCCGACTGTCTTTTATGGCGGATATCTTTCAAAAACTGAACGAATTAAATGTATCATTGCAAGGTAAACAGACAACAGTGTTCCAGGCCTGTGATAAAATAACTGCCTTCAAAAGAAAATTAGATTTTTGGATTATTTGCGTTGGAAAGAGAGAAATAGAAAGCTTTACCTCACTCAATGAGTTTGTTAGCGATAACGATTCAGAAATGTTTCAAGATGATGTATTTGAGGAATTGGTCAAATATCTCACTTCGATGCGCGCATCTTTTGAGAAGTATTTTCCCGAAGAACAAAATACAAAAATGAAACTGAATTCATGGATTCATAATCCTTTTTTACCCAACTTACAAAAGCCCGAAAGTATGTCAAACGAGATATATGAATCTCTTTTAGATATGTCATCAGACACAAGTATGGAGGTACTGTTCAAAACGACGCCTCTCAACGATTTTTGGTGCAGAATTCGTGATGAATCTCCAATGCTTGCCAAAATGGCTCTGAATATTCTTCTCCCGTTCCCAACAACATATTTGTGCGAAACAGGATTCTCAACCTATGCAGCTACGAAAACAAAATACCGCAATAGACTGGACGCCGAACCTGATATGAGACTTCAACTGTCCTCTATCAAACCTGATATCAACCAATTGATGAAAAATAAAAAACAGTTTCATACCTCCCATTAGATTTTTTTTCTTTTTTAATAACTTCTATTATTATACTTGTTATGTAAGTAAGTAATAACTAACTGTTACATTGTACTTTTATTATGCTTATTAATAAAGAATACACTTTTAAAAACTATTGTTTTATTATAGGGTTCCGTCAAGTATTTCGCTTTCCAAAAGGGTTCCGTCACCAAAAAAGATTGAGAACCGCTGATCTAGCCTATTGTTTAACATCGGTTCTATCTGTTATCGCTGTAAATAGCAGCCTATGTGTTATTCTAATCTATAAGCTATATTACTGTAAAGTTTCATATAAATCTGTTCAGCAATTTTTGTGTGAAAAAATCGACACAAATTTTCGCATTTATAATATTAGTAGGAAGTAGGATTACAAAATCAGCATTAACGCGAACGAAGTCGCGGGTTAAAGCTAGTTGTTATTACGTATTAATTCTACACGGACTTGGTTGATTACTCAACTCTTAATTTGAGTAGTATCTCAGTAAGGTTTCACTTCATTATTTGCATTCCTTGACATTGATCTACGCATTGGAGTCGCTCAAAATTCTAATATGCTATGTTAAGACAATTCTAACCCTGTTTAAAGAGTTTAAAGTTGAATTTTGCAATTAGAAATTGGAGAATATCTGTCACTTGAGCCGTGAACAAATATCGTACATTAAATTATTTAATGGAATCGACTTAAAGAAAGAAGCTTATACTGTGAGGATTTCCATTTTTTTATGACAACGCCTGTCCTAGGAATAAATCCAGTGTCGCGGGAGACTTTATAAACATACAAGAAACATTGCTGGGTAGTAGAGCCACGCTGATTTCAGCACGAGCGGGCCGGCTCGACCGGGGCAGTACTACCCTCCCACAGAAAACCAACCTAAAGCGCCAGCATCCGTGTTTTCGTGTTTCTTTGGTGAGTGTGAGACCGGTGGCCCATTGATGCAGGAGTGACAGTTATCGTGGTAACTATGTAAGCCCTACGTTGTCACGATGACTCAAATGCCCTTTACGTCCCCAAGCGGGGTGTGAAAAAGCATCTCACAAGGCCACCACAGTGTGGGTCACCATACTGCATTGTCCGCATTTGCAATGAGTATGGTGACCACAACTCTTGGATTCTATTCATGCTTTCCATCAGGCAGAGTAGTCACTTTGGCAGGCTATTAATATAAAAAAAAAAGAAAACGGACACAACACTCAGACTCAGAACAACAATTTGTGGATCACACAAAGTGTTGTCTCATGTGGTTTTTGAACTCACAACACTCAGCGCAGTAGATCAGTGTAGAGCGGCATGGCGATCGCTTAAACCACCAGGCCAACCGTACAGCCAAAGTCCATTATGTAGCCAGCTTCAAAGTTTTCCGCGCCTCTCGGTACTCCGCATGAAACTGTCCCTCCTCGCCTTCTACGCGGTGTTGCCGCCGACTACGGGTGTAGGACCTCCGGGCACGAGTACAGGCCGCGCGGAGGTCCGCCAACTCCTGGGACCACCAGTAAACCTCCTTCCGTGGAGGCCGACAACCTCGGATGCGGGGCATGGCCGCCTCACAGATCTGCGTAATCGTAAATTGAGGAAGCAACCAGCCCCTATATCGACCTCTTGGGTCGGAGCCTACGGAGACAGCCAGGAGTGAATAATGGCTGCCTCCTCCAGTAGGTCCCTATTCAGCTTCGAAACAGCCCACCGCGGAAAGCGAGAAGAACGCCACGCCGCGTGACCCCTACTGGGGTCTTGGGTCCGGGAGAGCTCAAATCGGATGTAAAGGTGATCCGAGAGCATCTCAACCTCTTCCAGGACACGCCAGTTCCTTACTTGTGTGGCGAGGGCAAGGGTAGCGAACGAAAGGTCCACTATTGACCCCCCGCTGCTGTCGCACGCACGTTTTGGTGGAACCTCTGTTTAATAAACAGAGGCCCACTGAGGCCGCCCACTCCTCTATGGCCTGACCCCTTGCGTCCGTCCTGGGGGAACCCAAAGCCATTGCTTGGGGTTCCCCCAGGACCCCAATGCAAAGTCCATTGGACTTTACATTGAAGTCCCCCAGCACAAGGACCTGCCCAGACGTTAGTCGCCGCATCGAGGTCTCCAAGCTGTTGAGGAAAACCTCGAAGTCGCTCAAACTCCAGTTGGGGGAGAAGTGTATACCGTATATGGTGATCCCCCCCCCCCACTCAGGAGCAACATATCCAGTGCCCTTGTCTCTTAGCGATAAGGGCGGGGAATGAGCCGCCGGGGAGCCGACGACTGCCATGGAGCCGTCCCGGTCACCCAACCAGTTTGGACGTTGAGGAACATAATAGGGCTCTGCGGCTACGGCAACACCAATCGACCACTGTGCCATGGATTGCAGCAAGAGGTCCTGCGCCGCAGCACAGTGATTCAGGTTCGTCTGGACAAGGAGGCTGGAGACTCGATCCATTACTGGATCGTTTCTACAGCCCCCTCCATAGGCGACGACGTTGACGCACGAACTACATCGGAGGCAAGCTGGGTCGACTGGTTAGCCTCCGAGGTTTGCGGAAAACTGCGGTAAGACTTGCATCTCCCCTGTCCCATCTGATGATTGGCAGGCCTATTGCCCGCCGCACACTTTGGGCAGTGAGGGACGGCAGAGCACTCTGCTGCCTTGTGTCCCGGTCGACTGCAGCGGAAACACAATCCGCTGCAGTCGAAACAATATATCGCACTTGATGCGAGTGTATCCCGTGGCCAGGCATTTTAAGCACCTCATCGGTCTCGCCGCCAGAACTGTGACTCTGGCGTTCACGAAACCGACGAGGATCTTGCCGGTATCGCCTAAAATCTTAGCTGATGCTATAGGACAACTTATCCACGTCGCACCAAGGCCTCCTAGACCGGGACGGATGGTGCCAACCCTGATGTTGACCGCGTTGCACCCAGTTTTCTCGTGAATTGCAACACGGACATCCTCAACCGTCACGGAATCGTCCAGGCCTGAGATACGCAATCCTGCACATTTGGTAGGCCTGGCGATCTTTACACCATCCGTAACAGAGAATAGACTCCGCAGCCTTTCGGCAAAAGGATCCGCCGTCTTTGTGCCATCAGCCCCAGGGAACTCCAGTATTCTAGCTCCCGTTTGGGCGAGGCGCATCTTCACACCTACAGTTCCAAAACGATTGGCGAGATTATCCTGGGTCTTCTTGAATACGGTTGCATAGGATAGTCCACCGTTTGCCGCCTCCGGTGATACAGTGATCACCACAGCCGCAGTCTTTGACGTCTGTAGTTTACGCGGCTTCTTCTGGATGGCCACTGCCACCGATGGCGACTGCGGGGTAGAGGCTACTTTTTGGGTAGCCTTCTTACCCCGTTTTCGGGACTTCTTGGTCGATTCGACTACCTGCCACCCATCGTTTAAGGGAGCAAAAATAGAGGGGCCAGATATAGGTGCCGGAGTGGGAAGCGAAGGGAATTCAGCTCTCGCCTTTGCCGTAATCATCGCCAGCCTGATATAATAGGAGATATAAACATTTTTTAGGGGCTGGACTGAAACCTTTACTTCTAAACATTAAAACTGCAGTACTCAGAAAATCAAACATTTGTACATATGTATATATAGAATAGTACATATTTAGAAATACTTTTAATACATATACTGTCTATGGTGAAAAAATAACTTTTTTAAACTGGTTACAGGATGGGTTCCCAAAGTACTACCTCTATTAAGTCGCGTTTAACATATCTGATAAAGATAATCAAACCCTAAAGGTGTTAGAATTCAGTGTAGAAGAGCTTCAACGCAAATAGGCAGTTTATCCACTAGCTCGATCGGTGTGATACCCTCATACCCTCATAGCAAACCAGTGTTATTAATACCGGAGTTAGTTAATTCTTTAGTTGCTCCTCGCTGAGTGAGTGAGGAATCCGGTGTCAAAACCTCTCCAATTTTGTAATAGAGAATAAGACATTTCAAATCTAATGACATTGCCTCTCATGTTGCTCAAATAACACCACAATGCACAAGGGATGATCCTCTCACCAAATCTCCACCTATTCAAAACTCCTCAGAGAGGGGAAACGTTTGATTTAGATGCAACAATAATCTACCTCGTTTAACTGACATTAAGTGATGCGGGCTGACATGCGTCACTACAGATAAAATATATTCGTTTTTCAAATGGCAATAAAGGTATTATACTTCGCTTCAGAAAGTTTCAAGCACTCTAAGGTCTAATGTAGAATAAAACTACAACAATTAACTTATTTAATATTTCGTAGATTAATAATGCGTAGTGTTACCACAACTCATCATTAAGACTACAAGAACCTTAAAGCTCAGGGAGCAATTTACATAAGACTTTTATTTTTAAATTCCTCGGTGTTTGCAGCGGTGTGGTGTGTCGAAATTAAAAACCAGACAGTGTGCCAATTTCTGCCTGAAATAGAAAGGATCCAGGAACTACTGTTATAAAGATATCATGACCATTAAGACATCCAGATCATTTGAAACAAACCCTTTTTTTAACGTGTAGAAACTCCCTCGGGCCGTCAAACCACCGGGGTTTACGACAGGGTGGTGTGTCGGAATCGGACCGACAACACGGTGTGCTACTCTGCGCCTGATGTAGGAGGGATTCGGGAGCAACTGTTATTACGACATCCAGATTACTTGAAACAAACCCTTTTTTTTTTTTTTTTTTTAACGTGTGGAAGCCCCCACGGGCCGTCACCCCACCGGGGTTTACGGCGGGGCGGTGTGTCGGAATCGGACCGACTAAAACCACACGGTGTGCCACTCTGCGCCTGAGAGAGGAGGGATTCGGGAACAGCTGTTATTACGACATCCTAATCCCTCCTAGCGCCTGCCCGCTTTCGCGGGCGCCATCTGCGGATAAACTCTCCATTTAGGTGACGTCCGGCACACGCACACGTCACCTCCTCGCGGCTGGCCACTATAGCGGATGGAGGGGAAAACCCGTCCCGTCCATCCGCGGCCACACTCAAGGCGGCATGAGGCGCTGGTATGCGCGTCTCCGCTGCCCGGCTCGCCGGTGGCGAATTGGGTCCGAGTGGATATCGTCCTCCCGGGCCTTCTCCGCCGCCTCCTTCCGCGAAATTATGTCTTCGCAGAAGGTTGCGACCGCGGTAAAACAACTGTCGCTACCGGCCATGGAGCGTATGACGGCCGGTAGCGAGAGATCTCCTCCAATAACTGCAGTGAGGACCCCACGCTGCGCCGCCCAAGCGGAACAAACCGCTAGCGTGTGCTGAGCCGAGTCCTCACTGCAGTCGCAGTGGTGACAGGCGGGACTCAATTCCCTCCTGGCGACCGAGTGCAGATACTTGCCGAAGCAACCGTGCCCGGAAAGGACCTGCGTCAGTCGGAAGGAAAGGGTCCCGTGCTGCCGTCCTGCCCACTCGGCGATGACCGGCTGGAGAGCCTCCACGGCGGCAAAACCAGCACGTGGAGCCTCCAGCCGGGACGACCAACGAGCCATTGTGGCTCGACGAGCGGCCTCTCGCCACTCGCGTATCTCTTCGGGCGGGGGCCGTATGCCGCTACGCGCCCGGAAGTCAGCCGTCCGCCAATAAACTTCGGCGAGCACTTCCGCCTCCAAATCCCACGGGGGAGTTCCGGCCAACTTGAAACAAACCCTATACCAACCCGTCTGGCGAGCGTGGTGTAGTCAACCAAAACATCGTTTCTAAGGAGAAACGTATGTCCAGCAGTGGACTTCTAAAGGCTCATAATCATGATGACATTGTGTGTCTCTTACTAAGTAGAAATTTAATTAAGTTTTGACATCGTAACCACCTCTGCCATGCCAATAGTCTTACCAGTATTTTATGACTAATTCTTTCAAAACTACATAACTTGTCCCTAATAAGGTGGAATTAGATGACTTTCTTAACTACACGCGTCCACCGTAGTAGGGGAAGTCATAATTTTCGCAGACAGTTTCCTCACCAACAGGACTAAGTAATAGATGCCTTCCGTTCTTAGCTCATATTTCCACTGCCTCGGTGGTGTTGTGGTAATGTATGCGACTGCACGGTTCGATTCTTGGGTCAGACTAAATATTTGTGTCATCATCATCAACAGTTTTTTAATGGCCTCAGGACATGAGTGTATAATCTATAAATATTTGTTTTGGAATTTCAGATGTCTTCTATGCATAATATATGTGTACAAAAAAGAAAATAAGTATTGTATCTGCCAACCTAGCGTTAATAGTCAAAGCTCTCTTTAGTTTGAAACTAGATGGCGTTGTGTATCAGATGTTCAAAAATAATATCAATATTTTTCGACTCCAACAAAGCTGCATATGATATACATAGAACAAAGAAAACACCCTGACTTATCCTGTCTTCTGCCAAACTAAAGAATCGATTTACCATGAGAGACACGCTATCACAAATTTGGTTGCTTGGCGTCAGTAAACACCGCAACCGAAATACCTCTACCGATCTACCACCTTAGCCACGCATCGAATCTATTTCTACAATCGCTAACGTATCTATAATATTTGGATAATATTTAGTTTTAATCACGTGACTTAACGTTAAGTGACGTCATTCCTATAGATCAGTTGATTTTCTAGTAATGAATACGTTTGTATAATAGATTGTCAACTTGGTTAAAGGAATGAATAGATATTTCATTAGCTGTGTGTACTTAAATAACAGTGCATTATTGACTCTAGACACTAGTGATGTACCAGATATTTGTATCTATATCCGAGGATATTCAGAGTAAATAAAAGTTGTAAATTATCGACGGTTAAATGGATCTTTTGAAATTAATTAAGTAAGTTTGAGTGATGTATGTATATGCATGCTGTGGTGACGGATTAAGAATACAGTGTTACCATCCCTATTCATCTCATGAGTGTTTTAAGAGGCGACTAAGAGAGCAAATTCTGCAAGACAACATCACTGCAAAAAGAAAAAAAAACTATTCCAACCCGTCTGGCCTACGTAGTATATTAGACCAAAACCTCCTTTCTAAGGAGAGACCTATGTCCAGTTGTGAATTATTAAAGGCTGTTGATATGATGTAAGTGTTGTATCCAAGCCAGTATAGTGTAAGGATTTTTAAGTATAAAAAGTTGTACACCTTATCGAACGAAATAAATAAATTTTCTTTTTTTCTCATTGTAAAATGTAGTCGTAATGATTCGATTTATTTACTCATGTTATAAACAGTTTTAATACCTACTATGTTTATGACAGGTTCGAACCCCAAAGCATTGTATTTAGTGTATTAAAAAAATAAATTAGACCGACAAAGTGCAAAAAGAAATATATTAAACATATATATGTGACGAATAACTTAGTGTTGAGGGTCAATTATTGTTTCAAAATCATGCGAACAGGTAGTAACTAAGAAAAACTTGAGATTTGTATCTGTATCCATATTCACGGGCTTAGACTTTGTAACCTATAGATAAGATTTTCAACAATCCGGTACTTCCTTACTAAACACACACCATTTTATAAAATTATGTTCCAATTTCCAGTTTCAAGTCTCATACTATAAAAACATGAGTAACAAATCAGTTATTACAAGAATGCACCACTACATCACGATGTGATCTTTATTGAAGTATCCTTTGTACCCTGAACACCTTTCTACTCGGAGTATTAGAACTGAATAAAACCAGTTGTACCTTTTGTGTCTGACGAGGCTCAACAATCGCTGACCGACTTATAAACTCAAGTTAAATGACCCACTAAAGCACTTTGCAAGAGATCCCTGGACAAGCTGAACGAGTTTAAAAAGAAGAGTTTTTATATTTTTAAATAACCTACAAAAAAACAACTTGAAGTTTTTAGTAAATTCTTTAAAAGCGCCGTGCAGTATATTAACAACAAATTAGTAATCAATAATTGATTGCTATAAAAACTCTGACAGGCGTTTGTGACTACAATGGCTGGTGCAAGTTTAAATAATATAGTAATAAGTGTTATGCTGCCCATAATGTTTTCTAATATATGTGAGTACTATTATTTATTTCTTCACAGCGTGGGATCAATGACTTCTCTCACTTGAGTGGGCGGTTGATAAATTCATTCATTCCATTCATTGCCGCTACACCTACCACGATGTCTGCGTGTTTTATCATGTATATTTTTGTATTGTTTGTTATAATCAATTTAAAACTATGAATACATGTGAATTTAATATGACAAATTGAGCAAAGCGTACTAATATTAATTTTTGCCACAAAAATGTCAGTACATGCGTATATTTTGTATAGATGCATTGTTTGCCAATAAAGGCTCATCCCAATTAACATTTACCAACTAAAGCGTAATGCTAATTAAATGGATTGCTTTAAAGTACGTCTTACATTAAGGTTTTCTCTTTTAAGGCTTTCATACCACTACATACGAGTACATACGTTGAATTAAATAAGATTGCTTATGTTCAATTACGCCATAATTAATTCGCTCTTGAATTAGTATCATGAAAAAGGTTGAAATATTTACGAGCATGTGTAGTATACAAAAACGAAGTCGTAATATTTTTTGTTTCTCATTGCTTAACTCTTATGCTTGTTTGTATCAGAACTACATCCCACTCATAAATGTGAAAGTTTGTGTGGATGTTTGTTACTCTTTCACGAAAAAATTACTTGACGGATTTAGATGAAACTTTACAGTAATTTAGATTATACATCGGAATAACATATACGCTACAATTTGTAATGATTTTATGTAATTTTGGTCGTAGTATAATGATAGATGTCAATTAAGCCCAAAAAAACTTACCTCTGAGAGTTATCTTGGCGTACGCTGCCTAAACCATTGAAGTAACACAAAGATGATGTACCGTAGGATTGTTTGTATGTTAAAAAAATATTAATTTAAAATGATCTGTTACGAAACCTGATGTCGTAGACCAAATTCCGCGCAAGTGAAGCCGCGACTAAAAGCTAGTAATGTTACAAATGAGAAAGTAAGTTAGTTTTTTTTTTGCAAATAAGCCAACGGTAGATCTTCCTACCTTCGGGACTTGATAGTGATTAGCAATCACCATGATAGTGATCAGCAGGCATTTATCACTTTTAAACCACAGTCAAAGGAGGGAAAGGGTTGAGTCTCTGGTAACCTGACTCACTAAGTGAAAAACACCCAAATAGTCGCTTAACGATACATATTTCGTACCAGTAATTTTAGTGAGCTGGAACTGTATTCTGCTAGTCCCAGTGAGTCAGGGCTGCAGTTCGCTGGTCCCAGTGAGTCGGTAATGAGTTGTTACGACGGCATGGAAGTATTTTTCTCGTAGTATGTGGTAGTTACTAAAGAAGAAACACTAAACCGACTCACTACGATCTAAACTGGATACCAGCCGCAGTAGCAACATTAAAAACAACTTAGAAAAGTCTACTGTGTCCTGGACTTCTACTAAATATCTAAAACTGATACTTTACTTCCAGGTGACGCCATTAAATGTTTCGAATGCAACAGCGCCAACAACTCCGCCTGCTTAGAAATGCACGTGCCCAGGATGAATGCCATCATCCCCGTGGTGGATTGTTCACACACATTGCCCAGTGATAAGAGCAAAGATGCTTTCTGTAGGAAAATTACTCAGACTAGTAAGTATCTATAACTTCTATTATTATGATATGGTATAGTGTAGTATTGGACATGGATGAGACACTCCGACACGAGAGGAGGATTCTCCAACCAGGCGAGGTGATCTTGTCTGGCGGGTCGCGACCCAACAGTTGATCTTGGGATGTCGTACATATGCTAATCGCCACGAGAAACTCTATTTCTCGATACAGGATTAGTAATTGCTCTGTAGTTCATTGTACTCCGTAGTTCGATGTGTCTTCGCTAGATGGCGCTGTAGTATGTTTTTCTGTGTGCGCCGTATGTGGTAGTCGCCACAACATTATTTGGAGTTTAATATGGTCTTCTTCAGAAAATACTCTTTTTAATGATAATGTAATGTGACCAAATAATGTAAAGTTATTAATTTTCATCAACAGCCTTAATAGTGTACTAGACGTACACCTTTCCTTGCGGAAAGGTATTGCTCTACTATCACGCTGGTTAGACGGAGTGGTATGAGCTGTTTCAAGTTTTCTCGCGTGGTTTGCTGTCTTAGTCGGCTCCTACTGGGGTTAAATAGGGATGTTGGTACTCCGCATTCTTGATATGCCACCACACGAATTCGTAATACATTTATAAACTATTATTATCATGTCATATTGTCACCACATAGGAAGATATTCCGTTGTTCCTATTCATATGTTCGCAGGCCCATTGTAATGGTACACCTGTATAATTGGCTAATTCCTGCGGCACAATACGGCTCCCATTATATGATTAAATAATACAGTTGTGTTTATTAGTGCGTGGTTACGTCCTTATTCTGGTCATCAACTAATAACAATAATTATGTTTATACTAAGTTAGTTTCGTACTTATATCATAGTACGTATTAGAAAGTTCAGAGGGTCTCGAATGAAATATAACGTCATTGTGGAGGGACGTGTGGCATGTGTCCCTCCGACACAAAGAGAGGATCCTCCGACCAGGCGAGGTGATCATGCCTGGTGGGCCACAGCCCAACGGTTGATGTTGGGATGTTGTACATATGCTAGTTGCCACGCGAATCTCTATATCGCGATACAGGATTAGTAGTTAGCATTGTAGTTCATTACACTCATACGTTTCGTTCATACTTCGTAGTTCGGTGTATCTTCGCTAGATGGCGCTGTTGTACATTTACTTTTTTGTGTTTATAGTGTAGAAGCCGCTACAGTCATGATACACGATGTAAACTAAAAAGAATGTCAGTTGTCAACTGATCACATTTGATTACACAGCCAAATGACGTCATGATTGAAACACCTTCTATCCTGAGAAAAGATAGTCCAAGTCGACGTTAAAACGAATGAATAAATTATTGAGGAGTGTTAAGTTCTGTGTTTGGTGTTAAAACTGCATCTCATTCAGAAGCAAGACCAGTTTCAAGGTGATACTCTTTTGCCAAATCATACCACGGCAAAACATATCTTGTCTTTAAAGAAACCTTTTTTGCTATAACCTCAACGAAGTTTAATTATTTTTATTGTTACAGTCTTACACTTCGACAAAACTCCAGAAGTTCGTATCACACGGACGTGTGGTTGGGTCAAACACAAAAGGGAATGCTACAAGGCAGATAACAGCGACCATTTAGAAACCGTATGCCAATGCTTCGGTGATTTATGCAATGCGGCAGCGTCGTTAGAAAACGTCAAGATGACAACTCTAGTCGCTTTAGCCGCGCTTGTTACCGCATTCAAAACATGGAGAGGGAATGTTTAAAAATCGAATAACGAATTCTAAATTCGAAAAATGACTGATTTGTGATATAGTGTCTCTGAGCGTTTTGTCTTTGGTAGTTAAGGTGTTGTATTAATCGAATGTAATTATTGTTAGATCGTATTGGCTGAATCCAAAGGTTATCTTCGCCGGTGTTACTTCAAATACTTACATTAAATATACAATTATAATCAAACATTGGTTTATATTTATCTTTTTTATCCCGACAAAATATTTTTATATCAAGTTATGACCTCTATCTCGTGGAAGTCAAGTGCAAAGTTCAAGTTCGAACCTGATAGAGAGGTATTAGTAATCAAGTAGGACAAGCACAAATATTGCGAGTTGTGAAAAAACTAACGTTCTTCACTATTCCTTATCTCTTCAACGTGTTGTAGATATTTATATTTCATTTTAAGTTTGCATAAATAATTGTCTGATAAACTAACATCCCACACATATTTTGTGTACGTATAACTGGCGATATGTACACATTTATATATAATTTGCTGGCTAAATGTATATCGCACTTATATATTTTGTAGATCGTTCTTTTGTATAACACTACGCAAAGAAACTTATGTTTCTATAACAACTTCTTTGAACAATCAACAACCAATGTCCTCGTCGAACTGCAACCATTGTTCTGTAAACTCTCTCTGATTTATGGACGTCTTTTTGACACGAAATTAATATTGCTACGATTAATTTATATAAAAGAATAATTTAATTAAATGTCAATGGACATATGACATTTATGTAATTAAGTCTCGTTTTTTTTTCTACTTTTACAAAGAAGTACGTAGTATGAAATGGTATATTGAGATATAAGGGCGTCAAATTTACATTTGAATGAAACTGTTAACATAACCTAAACATCTCGACTATCATTGATTACCTTAGAATGAATCTAAGGTCCAAAGTCCACTATTTAATCCAAAAAATTTGAGAAACTTTGATCTAGCAGGCATAAATTCATTGATAGTTCGATTAATCGCAAGAGCACAAGGTTTACTGTAATTATATGTATTGTTCTATACTTATTCAATTGACCTCATAATCGTTTGTGCCGATCGAGTTTCAATAGCTAGAATACGTACGCACGTCACAGCTAAATGTCAGAATTTTATTGCAAACACTTCGATATCTACTGTCCCGGACAGAACGCGTTTGACTTAATTTTTTTTTTTGTTTTTATTTTTTAAAATGTTTAAGGAATACATTGAAGTGTTGTTCCTTTTTGTGTTTGTTATTTGTTTCAAAAATGGTATGTAGTCTTTTTTTTTAATTGAACTATTAGGCAGTGATAGCAAAGTTTGCTAGGTCTGATCTAGTTCTGATATATTACTTTTCGGTGGTGATGTGCATACTGATTTAAATAGTGAAGGAAAATATGGTTTGCTTTAATTACAGTCCTATAACAACAAAAGAACTCGATTTGCTTGAAGAGTTTTGAAGTCTGTGATATCTCTTTATATTATAGCGTAACCATAACTTTGGTACTGAGTACCAAACACTGTGGAAAGCAAGGAGACCCATAATAAACAGGTTTGATACCGATTATTGATAAAAATTAATAGTTTAATCTGTATTATACACATGTTTTTAAAAATTATTTGAGAAAAAAGCACAGACCATAGAGCTACATTTGGAAGAAACATGTGCTATGAGGTTATAAAATTATATAAAACCTGCTATGTAATATAAGTATAGGAAAAATATAAAAGTACAGTAAAATATTTTGCCAAAGATTTCTGTTCGGAGAAGACCTGTAGACGTAATGATAAAAATAATGACATATTTTCTTTACAAAATAAACATTTTTATCAACTGTCGATATCAGTCTGTTTAATTATTGTTGTTTTCATTTTTATATGAAATTATCTTATTTTTATTGGCTTCAAAAAGGAGGAGATTTTTAATTTGGCTGTTTTTAGGATTTCGTAACCAAATGGCAACGGGTCCCTAAAAACAGTACATTTTTGGGTCTATCATACTTAGAACTGAAAATGATTTTTTTTTCATCAAACCCATACGTGTGGGATATCTATGGATAAATCTTAAAAAATGATATTGAGATTTCTAATATCATTTTTTTCTAAACTAAATAGTTTACGCGCGAGACACTTCCCAGGTGGTAAAATATGTCCCCCCCTGTAACTTCTAAAATAAGAGAATGGTAAAACTAAAAAAAATATAGGATGTACATTACAATGTAAACTTCTACCGAGAATTGATTTGAACGAGATCTAGTAAGTAGTTTTTTTTTAATACGGAACCCTTCATGGGCGAGTCTGACTTGCACTTGGCTACTTTTTTTTATATTTGTTACCTTTTAACTTGTGACTGGCTATGCCCATTCTGATGATACTTTATATAGGTATTTTGTCTGCACGGTTGGCCTAGTGGTTTAAGTGGTCGCCACACCGCTCTTCACTATGCTGAGTGTTGTGGGTTCAAACCCTACATCGTACAACACTTTGTGTGATCCACAAATTAATTATTGTTCTGAGTGCGAATGTTCCTTGTGTCCGTTTCTTGTATATTTGTAAAGTCCCCCAACGACACAGGATTTATTCCAAAGCGGGTGTCGTCTTTTTAAAAAAATAAATGGCTAGGTAGTAGAGCCACGCTGATTTCAGCACGAGCGGGCCGGCTCAACTGGGGCAGTACTACCCTTCCACAGGAAACCAACCTAAAGCGCCAGCATCCGTGTTGTCGTGTTTCGTTGGTGAGTGTGAGACCGGAGGCCCATTGAGGCAGGGGTGACAGTTATCGTGGTAACTGTGTAAGCTGTCACGATGACTGTCATGCCTTTTACGTCCCCAAGCGGGGTGTGAAAAAGCATCTCACTAGGTCACCATAGTGTGGGTCACCATACTGCATTGTCTGCATTATGCATGAGTATGGTGACCACAGGTCTATTCATGCTTTCCATCAGGCAGAGTAGAGTCACTTTGGCAGGCTCTTAATATAAAAAAAATAAAAAAATCTCTCGTTTAGTGAAATTCTGACGGAGATCTACGCTGAAGTCTATGGTCTTGTGCGACAAAGTACACAATAAGTCTTGATCTGACAATGATCGGGCACCAGAACTCCAGAATAAAATGTAACTTCCAAGTTGTACTTTCAAGTAAGCTTGCTTTGTCGAAAGCCTATTTTTACGCTCTTCACAAGTCTTTTCTGGAATGGCCCTAGAGGTAGATTTCCTATTTTGAGAAAGGCGGTGTTCCCTTTCTTCGTTTGTCTTATTTGAACGACGCTATTTCATACGAGCAGCGTGTTTAGTAAGCCTACCTATATTTACACTAATAAAATTAGGTATCGAAATACAGACTCACTAAATTCAAGAAATAAACATAAATGTTAACAAAAAAACCGACTTCAAACAGAAAATATTTTAACAGAAAAATTGCACTGAAATATGTCTTCAATTATTGTTATTGTGATCATCATTAGCAACCAGGGGGTCTATAGGTACTTACAAAACATAATTTAACATCTCTGTTACGATATGCTGTACGAGAGATTTGAATATTGACCCGTTAGTAGTCTACTGCTGGACATAGATCTCTTTTGATAAACGAAGTTCTGGCGTACGTTTATGTAGGATTTGTTTTAAATTTTCCTTCTTTTTGTAGTGTTGTATTGTGTATCTTAATCCCATAGTCGGTTCTTACGTACGACATATATTGAAATAAAGACATAGGCCTAACATAGCTTGTTAAGGCAAACATAAATATTTCAGACATTTGACACACAACGTCATCTAGTTTCAAACTAAGCAGAGCTTGTACTATGATAACTAGACTGACTGATAGAATACTTATATTCTTTTTTTTTGTAAATACATACATATTATGCATAGAAAACACCCAAACTTCGAAAAAAATATTTGCAGATCAAACAAACATTTGTGCCGCCCCGAGAATCGAACTCGAAACCTCAAGCACAGCAGTCGCATTCACTACCACTGCGTCACCGGGGTAGTTTAGATACAGGGGCAGTTGAATAAGGATTAACACTGTTACAATAATAATATTATTTAACTTATAGTCACTGTTACGACGCCTACGTGTTTAACAGGGGTGCTGAAAACTGTTTCAGGGATTTCCTTTCTAGGGTACACCTGGTTCCCCGGCTACTGGTACCTGAGACGGCGTGCGGGTTTTGATCGATCCGAGTCCGACTTAACCACCAGTAGGTGGTATCCGGAGGGATTTTTGACAAGAAAAAGAAAGGGGGTGGTGAAACTCCGTATTTTTAAATTGTCAGCTCACGGACAACGCTATAAGGGTTTTGCAGCTCCAAATAGAATTGATATTTTTATAAATCTTAATGAAGACCGTATTTTTTTAATTCTAGCTGATTCTATCCAATGCTACGAATGCTCGAGTAAAAACAATTCGATGTGCTTAGACCCATCGATCTATGACAAAGAGACGCTGCGCAACTTTCTGCCGTACACAACTTGCGGACGCGGAGTCTACTCCAATAACAATCAAGAGTTCTTCTGCAGGAAGATCATTCAGACCAGTAAGTATGCCAAGTGTGGCATTTTGCACAGCATATACTAATAAAATTTTCCGTCCCGTCACTTAAATAACTGACACTACACCACTGAGCGCTGTCATCCAATTCAGAAGGTAGCAGAGCCATGGTGATTTTAGCACGAACAAGCCGGGTTGACAGGGGCGGTACTACCCTCTCACAGACGACAGATATGAAGGGACAACAGTTACCACTTCAAAAAAATAGAAAAGAAATGAACGGTCCTCCTTTTTGGAAGTAGATTGTAAAATAGTCCCTTTACATATTGCCATAAAATAGACAATTTTATTTTTGCTTCAACTGAGCACAATACTATCTACCTAGATCATTACAAAGCTTATGATTCCTCTGAGGCCATAACGTTCCACAGCGCATGCATTGCCGCACAGGTACATGCGCCTCAGCCAAGCGTTCATACAGAGAACGCCATGTCTAACGTGCTTTGTTGCCGTGCCGTTTACATAAAGCAAAAAAAAATTTCACTTCAAAAAAAGTAAAGAATACTGTCGATGGGCAAATAAATAAGTATAACCTTTTCAGTTCTCCACAAACACTATGAGCCCGAGGTCCGTGTGACGCGCACGTGTGGTTGGGTACGTCATCACCGAGATTGTTACAAGGCGGACAACGAAGACCATCTCGAGACAGTCTGTCAATGCTTCTCCGATCACTGTAATGCTGGAACTAAAATAACCGGTGCTATGACTCTGATAGCGTTGGTAACTGTAAAGGCGTACTTTTGATTAAATATAGTATTATTTGAATAAGTACTTGTTTTTTTTCGTAACAACATTTAAAGAAAAACGTGTGCGTGTACTAGCGTACACTCGTAAGAAGTGAAACTTCTTTAAGACGTTATTTTTCAAAAAAATAATTTAAACCCGTCCGAAGTCGATGCAATCGCCACCTGGATTTCAAAAATGTAACTACTCAAAACGGGCCGCAAAATACATTGGAGACATTTACCAATCCCTACTCCGCTAGAAAAAGTATAGTCGAATCACGCGTGGTAGGGATAAGAAAAAGATGGCGCGTAACCGAAAAATGTGACGCGTAACAAAAAAATGTTACACTAATTTTTTTTCCAACCCCGATAAAGAAGTTTCACTTCAATTAACGCAGATCGAGAAAAGTTGGTTTGGATGACGTAATAACAGCTGTTCCCTGATCCTTCCTATCGCAGGCTCAGAGTGGCACACTGTGTGGTTCTAGTCGGTCTGGTCCCGACACACCACCCCTCCGTAAACCCCGGTGGGGATAAAAAAGACACCTTTGATTGTAAGCCGTTAAACGGATCGTTTTTCAGTTTATAAAAATTATTTTTTTATAAAAACTGATATAGGACTTAAAAATAGACTAAAATTCAGAATTATCAATTTATGTCCAGACACAAAACAGTAATATACTAGATTGGAACTATGAAATGTAATGAAATATGATCTATTTGCATAGAACACAAGTAAGTACCACGTGTCACGGCGATGGTTTCTGATCAATGGCGTGTTATGTCTTGTTTTGCATGCAAAAGTTTATATACTAAAAATGAACTATATCAAATGGCATTGTAATATTTGGCATCGTATTTCTTAACAAATTTTGTTTACATTATTATTGTTATTGTTTTTTTTTTATGTTGCATAAATTCTTTTTTGTATAAAAACTCTTTTTTACTAATAATTTCAAGAAGTACTGGTCCGATTTAAAAAAATCTTTCAGTATTATATTGTCCACTTATCAGGGGAGACTACAGGCTATATAGCATCACGTTGTGACAAATAGGAACAGAGTATCAACGAAAAATATTCCAAAAAGGGGGGTAAATGATTCCTTATAAAAGTTACTATTGCGTGCGCTGCGTAAACGGTTAAAGATACGCAAAAATAATTTCCGAAAGAATTATTCCCCTTTAAACGTTCTAAAAAAAAGTCTACGACAGTATGTGTCTATCTGTTAAGATTGGCTCACTATAACCTTTTTTTATGGTAAACAAATTAGGTCACGTGCATAACATCGCGCTAGGGGCAATAGGAAACCCTTCGAGGTCGTCTTCCACCCGGGCTGGGCGTAATTTGTTACGCAGATGACACATTGGTCACAGCCCGGGGGACGAACTTTCAAGAGGCGGCGCGCCTGGCCACCACGGGTGTCTCTCTGGTGGTCGGGCGTATTGAGGCGCTGGGTTTGCGGGTGGCCCTGGACAAGACGGAGGCCCTTTTGTTCCATGGGCCCCCTCGTGGTCCACCCTACGGCGCCTCCATCATAGTCAATTCGGTCCTCGTACCGGTTCAGGCCCAGATGAAGTATCTGGGCCTGATCCTCGACGGCAGGTGGCTCTTCGACGAGCACTTTCGACAGCTCTCTCCAAAGCTGGTCGGTGCTGCTTCTGCCCTTGGGCGACTCTTGCTCAATTTGGGTGGAGCCAGCGTCGCGACGAGACGGCTATACACGGGGGTTGTTCGGTCAATGGCCCTGTATGGTGCACCAGTGTGGGCGGCGGCTCTGACCGCCCAGAGTAGAGCTCGCCTCTGGCGTCCTCAGAGGATATTGGCGGTTAGAGCCATACGCGGTTACCGTACCGTATCGACGGAGGCGGCGTGCGCCTTGGCCGGTACTCCCCCGTGGAACTTGGAGGCGGAAGTGCTCGCCGAAGTTTATCGGCGAACGGCTGACTTCCGGGCGGGAAGCGGAATACGGCCCCCGCCCGAAGAGATACGCGAGTGGCGTGAGGCCGCTCGTCGAGCCACGATGGCTCGTTGGTCGTCCCGGCTGGAGGCCCCACGTGCTGGCTTTGCCACCGTGGAGGCTCTTCAGCCGGTCATCGCCGAATGGGCAGGGCGACAGCACGGGTCCCTTTCCTTCCGCCTGACGCAGGTTCTTTCCGGGCACGGTTGCTTCGGGAAGTATCTGCACTCGGTCGCCACGAGGGAATTGAGTGCCGCCTGTCACCACTGAGGAGTGAGTGAGTGAGGATTCGGCTCGGCACACGCTAGCGGTTTGTTCCGCCTGGGCGGCGCAGCGTGGAGTCCTCACTGCAGTTATTGGACTAGATCTCTCGCTACCGGCCATCATACGCTCAATGGTCGGTAGCGACAGTTGTTTTACCGCGGTCGCTACCTTTTGCGAAGATGTAATTTCGCGGAAGGAGGTGGCGGAGAAGGCCCGGGAGGACGACCTCCACTCGGACCCAATTCGCCGCCGGCGAACCGGGCGGCGGAGGCGCACATATCAGCGCCTTATGCCGCCTTGAGTGTGGCAGCGGGTGGACGGGACGGGTTTTCCCCTCCATCCGCTATAATGGCCAGCCGCGAGGAGGTGACGTGCGCGTGTGCCGTACGTCACCTAAATAGAGAGTTTGTAAGCAGATGGTGCCCGCGTTAGCGGGCAGGCGCTAGGAGGGATTTGGATGTCGTAATAACAGCTGTTCCCGGATCCCTCCTATGTCAGGCGCAGAGTGGCACACCGGGTGGTGAAACTTTTGTTTGTTGATTGTTTCACAAAATGGGCCCCCTATTTTTGTAGGATCTCTGATATTATAACATGTTTTAAACAATGGTCGCCCTCTACTTTAAAAAGTGGATATGTTTACTTGCAAATATTGAAATTTAAATAAAACCCTACATGAGTCTTAGTTATTTAGGTTTTCTAATTATCTAGTTTAGTCACTTATACATTTCTTTTGAATAATGATTATACTGTTTATGCCAGTATAATAATATAATCAAACCATATTATCAATCCATGCCTAAACACTGATTCAACATAACCTCTGTATGCCATAATAACTGTCCCATCTGTCACAAACCGAAACTTCCTCAGAGCAGATTAAAGAGTATTTGTTTTACTTCACTAGTATTACTTTCATGAGTAATGGTCATGTCCTCATAAGGCACTATCACTATATAATCAGGTAAGACATTTATTTATGTGTAGCAAGAATTGAAAGGGCCACAGCGCGCTTCTCATAGAGAAGAGCGCTGTGGCCCTTTCAATTCAATAGGGTACGCCCCTTTCGTTAACCCTAAATATAATTTGGAAGCGCAATCATGACACGACCTTCTACGGCACGTTCTGGTCATCAACTCCGGCTAAGCTCCTATCATAATCAAGGTTGAGAAGTCCCAACATAGCAAAGAATTGGTTTAAATTAATTTTAAAATTATACCATTTTACAAAACTTCATTTAAACATTTTTGTTTATGGTAACCCTACTTCATAACGCCGGCCGTAATTAGCTTCTTCTCAACTTCAGTTGTAAAAACACTGAACTCAACCATGCAGGCTGCCATCCTGTCTATGTAACGTAATAATAATAATAAAAGAATTGTTTAATAATTAGTATAACAACAAAGAGTAACAGATACTTCACATAGAAAAACACGGATGCTGATTCAACACCATCATATTTACCGTGAAATCGGTACGGTCTAGTTAACACACTAAATAAGAGCAACCTGATATGACATTGACATAGCGGCTAGGCTTATTCTACCATTGTGTTAAACGTATATAATAGTTCAATGTATTCTACTATTCGCATGGCCGAGTTACGTGATTATCTTCATAAACAAACTTTCTTCCTGAACTTGAAACTGACAATAGCAAGGACCAGGGTAAAGTAATGTAAAAAAAATACAAGAACTGCTTATTTTTTTATAATTTACTTGTACATTAATTTTTTGCTACTTCCTATTCTTTATTAGGAGTAAATAACAAAACGAGCATAAATATTATAGTACCTACCTACAATAACATAACAAAACGTACATTAACGCCACCTATGCTACAAAATCTAATCAAATCACGATTATAATTACAGCTAGCAGTTAGTTGTTTATGATTTGTTTTACGTTATACTGTATAGATGGCGTTGTACTACATAAAATATTAGGAAATATTGTGAAGTGATTATTATAAACAAGTCGTACGTAGTAAAGCGGAAATATGAATAAGATTTTTATGTGAACCAATACGAACTCATTATTATTATCTTTAAATCTATGGCCGTTATTGCTAAAATAAACAAATAATATTAAATCATAACATTTAAAGCTGTGAGAGAATAAACTGATGTTATTAGAAAGCATATTTGCGAATATCTTACAATTATTAGTTTTCATTTTCAGCTTGTAATGATTATTACTACTGTATGATTGCTCAAATAGATATGATTAATAATTGACAAATAGATGAAAAATATAGGCAACATGCCAAGTTGTCCTCATAGTACTCGATTATTTTAACACATACTCACAAGTCAGGTTGGCCGAGTGGTCTAAGGCGCCAGATTTAAGCTCTGGTTCCCGAGAGGGAGCGTGGGTTCGAACCCCACACCTGACAAATTGGTTAAGATCTCTTTTTGTTGTTAGCAAATAATATTTTTATAGAAAAATACAGGTAAATACTAAGGTAAAAAATATACTAGTTTTTGCTCGCCACTTCGCCTCGCGTGGAATTTGGTCTACCACATCAAGTTTCATAACAGATTATATTATTTTTTTTTTTAACATACAAGCAATCCTACGGTACATCATCTTTGTGTAACTTCAATGGTTTAGACAGCCCACACCAAGATCTCAAAGGCTCAAAACTCTCAAAGGTCAGTTGTATCGTTATGTTACGACCAAAATTACACAAAATCATTACAAATTGTAGCCTATATGTTATTCCTATGTATAACCTATATTACTGTAAAGTTTCATCCAAAACCGTCTAGTACTTTTTTCGCGAAAGAGTAACAAACATCCATACAAATTTTCGCATTTTAGAACTTTTTATTTAATTTTATTTGATATATTACTTTTTTATTTCCAGCCACACTTAAACTTAAATGAAAAAACACTGCTTAGATAAGTTTACGCTTTTATTAGCTTGGGTTGTATCTACGTATGTAACGGAATCTTTGAACTTATTTTTCACTGGTTTCTAAAAATCTGATCAACTTGAAACTTTGCACACGACTCAAGGACCGATGACAATGCGATAATTTGATAATAGTTTTACGAGTTTGTCACAGACTAAAAAATGAAAAATAAATAACAGTTTAAACAAAAATAAAAAAACACACTTTTATTGCTAATCGAACTAAAAACTAGAAAATAATCTTTAATGACAAAGAGTCTAATATTACAGTAGTAGAAAATCGAACAATCAATCATAGTGAATCACCTCAAAATAAAATTATAATAAAATTTAAGTTATTAACAGAATAATTTAATGCAGAGTAAAGAGCGTGGGGTGCATTTTACTGCGATTCATAACTATCCTCTCATAGATAGCTGCCAATAGAATGATTGTAATATTTAAAATATCGAGCACTCTTTGTCATTAAAGATTATTTTCTAGTTTTTAGTTCGATTAGCAATAAAAGCGTGTTTTTTTATTTTTTTTTTTACTATTATTTATTTAATTAAACCATTGACATATTCTTTAATTTTTCCAATTAGGAATGATACATTAAACTATCTATTTTGAATAATGAGAGATTCGTTATTTTTACTAATATTATAAAGTGAAACGATTCGTTAATTTATAACCGTCAGCAAATTTTAATCTGTCATGGTAAACTAACGAACAAATATAAATGATTTTAATTCGGCGCGATTCCTGTGACGTTAAGACATGTCCAAATTGTGCTTCTGGATGTCGTAATAGCAGCGGTTCCCGGATCCCTCCTATCTCAGGCGCAGAGTGGCATACCGTGTGGTTTTAGTCGGTCCGATTCCGACACACCACCCCGCCGTAAACCCCCGTGGGGTGACGGCCCGAGGGGGTTTCAACAGGTTAAAAAAAAAAAAATGTCCAAATTGTCCTTACGTCCTTACGGATCTAACACCTTTAAACGAACGATTTTTATATATATATTTAAATATACAATCTGAATCTCGCAAACGGCTTCATTGATTTTAATGAAATTTAGTATGCAGAGGGTTTCGGGGGCGATAAATCGATCTAGCTCGATTTTTACAAAACGTTGTTTTATTCGTATTTCTCCAAAAAAACGATTCACCAAAAAAAATACTGAGTTAAGCTCGGTATCCAGGTTCTGTTATAAATGCACAACTAACTCTATCTGCTACACTTTCACGGCTAATCCACTGAACGGATGTTTGGCATGGAGATACTTTGATTCTTGATTCAGACATATTTATGCTACTTTTACCGCGATAACCGTCATACTCGCAGAAGAAAAACTGACAATAGTCAGTATTTAATGATAATGAACATATATTTATATATATATAGATATTAAACGTCACTCTGCCCATTCCTTCGCAGATAAAGACGTAAATGCACAAATTAGTACGTTTTTTATGTAGATAATAGTAATCAATTGATTTATTAGTTGATTAAATAGGGGACCAACGGCGGGAGATGCCGTAAAGAGATTTAGTATTGTTTTAGTAACAAACTATCATACTAAGTGTTTAACAGTAAGTAAATCAACTATTATAAGTCCTAGAGGTCCATTGAGCCCTTAATATTGTCTATTGGTTTCGCGTTTCTGTAAAAATTCACAATGTATTAATAAGCATCACAACTGCGCAGTTTCTGTTGTTATGTAAACAAACTCTTTGGAAAATTACTCCAATACCCTGGAACGCATTTCTTCATTGACATTGTTATTGAAAAAAGAACCATATCACTTTGAACTTAAAGTAGTATTTGTATAAGTTACTGATAATTTAAATCACTCACACATGAATAGATTGCCTGGATATTTACACACCCATCAATACAAATGTATGAAGTCAACACAAACATACATGGATTTGTATGTTTGTGTTAGCTTCATGTAAGTGTTTGTTTATTTGAATAGATTGGTATAGTTGTGTGAGTGGTAATATGGAATGTCATTGACTAATGACGACTGAAAATATGAAAAAGTTCTTACGAGTTATTTCGGAGATACTGAATTTTTTCGTACAAACAAATATATTTAAGAACCAATAACTAAGAGTAGAGGTTATATATAAAATTATAACTTGGTTTTATTAGCTATTATATTATATTTTATTCCTGGGTAAAATTAATTTTCATATTTCACAAATTCTTAAATTCGACCATCTTAAAATAGGGTTCATTACAACTAATATCGCGAAACATCTCGGCAAATACAATTAACATAGCTTTTTATTATTATTACGAATTTCAATCAAATATACAGTGAAATATATTGTTCAATTGAGTAGTCTAAAGCAGTGACGTCACGATTTGGTATTTAGTACATTTTTCATACAAAATTGTCGTTTTGACAGATGATAAAAGTAACTAATTTGACTAAGGTGTCATCTAGCCTATTATTTTTATCGACTTTTATATAGTCTACTATCAGTAGTAACTAATGAGTTGTAAAGATTTTATTACAAGGGTCCTTAATCTCTCATTGAGAGAGATATTGCTTGATGGATAAACTCGAAATAGCTAATTGTGTAAATGACTGCACGATTGGCCTACTGCGCCGAGTGTTGGTTCAAACCCCACATGGGACAGCACTTTGTGTGATCCACAAATTGTTGTTCTGAGTCTGGGTGTTCTTTCTGTCCGTTTCTTATATGTTTGTAAAGTCCCCCTCGACACAGGATTTATTCCTAGAGCGGGCGTTGTCTCTTTAAAAATGAAAAAGAAAAAAAAATTTTGAGTTATAGAGAGGGCTGTAAATGGAGCTAGTCTATGGTATTGCTACCAACATAGCTCAGCCAGCTTCAATGGCTCAAGCAGAGATCTCATGCTGAACGGGTGGCCAATAGATCCCAAAAAATTTCATCAGCTTCCTATAGGAGTTCAGATGCAGCGTAGAAAGTTCTAAAGGAAGGTATAGTGGTGACTTCATATTTGGAAGTCTAGCCTCTAGCAATCACACTTGTTCATTAAAATCAACGGAAAAACTGCTAACACCAATTTTCTACCCCAATACTACCATATCTTTGCTGAGCTTTTTTGGGTGAATATAAATCATGGAACTCGCGTCATCGTCTGCGAACGCTTTCCATGAGCATTTTAGTGATCGGAGCATTGACAAGCTGTCTCAAGGTGGTCTTCATTGTCTGGATGTCGTAATAGCAGCGGTTCCCGGATCCCTCCTATCTCAGGCGCAGAGTGGCACACCGTGTGGTTTTAGTCGGTCCGATTCCGACACTCCACCCCGCCGTAAACCTCGGTGGGGTGACGGCCCGAGGGGGTTTCCACACGATAAAAAAAAAAAAAAAGTGGTCTTCATTGTCCGCCTCGTAAGACCCGGTTATGACGTACCCAAACATGCGTGCGCGTCACACGGATCTACGGCTTAAAGAGTTTGTACGAAACTAAAAAAAGGTTATGCTTATTTATCTATGCATAGAAAGTAGTCTTTACTTTTTAAAATGAAACCTTTAGGCACGTTGAGCGCTTTTTGGGTGAACAAAAGTCATGACACTCGCGTCAACGTCAACGAACGCTTTCCATGAGCTACGTGTATACTATGTTTATTAAACAAAGCACGCTATACATGGCGCTCTCTGTATGAACGCTTGCTTGAGGCGTGTGTACTTGCAAGGCAATGTATGCGAGATGGGACCTTGCTGTCTCGGAGGGATAAAAACCTTTGTAGTTATTGTTGTGCATATAAATACAATTTTAAGTTGTCATTTCTTTTTTTTATACAGTTGTAATGGAATAGGCGTTTGTCTTCCATCTCACCTGATGGAAAGTATAGACGAAGACGAAGGTGGTACACACCCATCCAAAAGAAACCTGTTCACTCTACTCTTAAAGGCTCCAGAGTTCAACTCATCAGGAAAAAAAGACTCTGGCAGGTCGTTTCAAATCTTGGCGACTCTCACCAAAAACGAGCTGTCAAACCGTTTAGTTCGACTTTTGGGCATGTCAACAACGTATGGATGAAACTTTTGCCTGCGCCTAGTAGTCCGATAAAGGAATGGAAAAGGCTCAATCAGTTCTGTCGGCAGTTCTTATAACTATCTCTGATTTTAGACTGTGAATCTACAAATAGAGTAATGAGACCAATTCATGAACAAATAGGTATATTCCAGGCAGATATAGATTCCATTATAAGACGAGATAATGCACGTTTAATATAAACAGAGATAAAAACAACACAAACGATTTAACAGAGTACCAACATGTGATAAGAGGCACCTGCTTTTGCGCTATTTATCTGGTTGTTTTGGTGTATATGAGGACAATAATACTAGCTTATCGACAGCCATATGTTGTATAGATATATGGATACTGAAGTGTTTGGATAAGCTAAACAACTTGTAATTAATCTATGCGTTTGCCAATCGCCCGCCATAACTATTTTTCGGAGGAGAAGCTATCTCGAATCTTATTATATGTATGTCTTTTCTCTCTCTAACGTATGCGTGTACTTTTATAAGATTGTACACTACTCAAACGATTATAATCGCAAAATTGACGCTTATTGAGTCATATCTCATATAGAAAGAATCTGATTTCGAAGAATAAATACCTTACCAATAAAACTGACGCAAAGATACACAGGGAAACAAAAAGAATACACCTATATAATCAATAAAATGTAATTTCAATATTAGTTCCTGTTTCTGGTGGTTTTGAGTGTTTCTAAATGTACTACTGGCGGTAGGGTCGCGTTTCGGGTTGCTAATTTTGACTAATACTGGTTAGGTGACAAGATGGCTGTAGCTCGAATGCCTTCTGTATGGACAGGCCGACTCAAAACTATAGTTCCTTTTTCAAAATGTTCTAGGCGCTATACTATACTCGCTTAGTTGTTATTTAATCAGTGTTCACGGAACTAAAAAGAGGACACCTCTATGGTTTGTTCCGCCATTTCTTCCTCGAATGAGTCTTAAGAAATGCCGGCGTCTTCTAGCTGCAAAGTCCGAGTAAAAATGGCATCAAGGCGTAATAAATCGTTGCTATCTATTTGTTTTGTAAATATTTTCAAAATTGATAAAATGAATTCGTTGATTAGAACGATAAGAAATTGGTCGACTTTGCTTGATGAAAACTGTTAAGATAACATTTTATTGTGTCTTATATAATTATTGTTCACTCGATATTAGGTTTCGTATTTAATTTATATGAAAAATAAACTTTGTAATAGTGTAAAAAGACACAAAATGCTTTGCAAATGAAGCTTTAGAATTGATTATAGGACAGATCAAATATATGCTTACAAATTTTAGCCCAACATTTTAAACAAGATAAAATACAATTGTAAGAATTGTATGTATTGAATTGCCAACGTTGTAATGGTATGGATACTATGGTAGATGGTGTCAAATACTGAGTAAGTGCCCACTGAGGGGCTGGCTAAGTTTTCTACGTCTAAACCAATTTTTGATACATTTTTTCTAATACGCCTCAGATCACCTCACCCTGAAATACAACTATTGCATCTTCCACCAAGAAAATGTCTGTTATAGTTTCAAGCCGACATTTCATTTTGCTGATTAAAGAAATCCCCGGGAATCGTGTTTTCATTCGCTAATTGTCAGTCAGTATGAATTGGTAGTTATGCAGTCAATCATTTATTGATCTGCATTACTGTCAATTATATCCCATAAAGTTATAAACGCTATCCAGGTATCCGACCATAGTGAAAATACAAGGTATCAAGATCTTTAAGCTTTTCCGTTGTTTTGCTTTTCAAGTACTGGCTCATTTCAGTACCATCCTCCCACAGAAGACCAACCTAAAGCGCCAGCATCCGTGCTGTCGTGTTTCGCTGGTGAGTGCGAGACCGGACGCCCATTGATGCAGGGGTGACAGTTATCGTGATAACCATGTGAGGCTTACACTGCTACGATGACTTTCGTCATGCCTTTTACGTCCCCAAGCGTGGCGTGAAAAAGCATCTCACTGAGCCGCCATAGTATGGGTCACCACACTGCATTGCCTGCATTTGCAAAGAGTGTGGTGACCACAACTTTTTGGATTCTATTCATGCTTTCCATCAGGCAGAGTAGAGTCACTTTGATAGGTTCTTTATATAAAAAAAAATGATTTACAACAATTTGCTTATGCAACCTAAAGTTGATTCGTACTAAAAATCCAAGATTTGTCTCCTCATCTTTCCTCCTAGTTAAAATACATGTCGTAAATGTGTCAAGAGAACTCTGCATCGAATCTAGTCATCGTATCATCATTAATGACATACATCACATGATGACACTAAGCCTACTTGTGACTATTAGGTGACATGACCCACATTACTAATTTTCAAATACTGTCCTAAGGGCCCAGTGTGAGTTTATAGCTTATTTGATGAAGATATAAGCGCGAACCTACAACTTATGTCACTTTTTTTCAATTACGTATTTTATGTCTGTCATGTTGTCTTCAGTGGCAGCTGTCAAAAAGACATGCACACATAAGACCTTAATTAACTTCGATAAAAAATGTATACATTCACTTCGTTATAATTTTATAGATTATAGAAAATTTGAATTTGGACCTGCTAGTATTTCAGACAATAACTGGTGACGCTTTCTCCCAGTTCCGATATAAAAGAAATACAATTAAACCAACTGATAATGATCTTCTCTTAGCCGATTTTTACTACGGAGATCAGCCATCTACCAATGATAATCAAAAAAACTCAACAACACTTCTCTGGTCCGACCCGAGAATCGAACCCGAAACTTTTAGATCAGTAGTTACACACACGCTAATTGCTAGACCAACAAGGCTACCAGTTTTTCAAAATTAGTTTTTTACCGTTCAAAAACTCATAAAAATTTAAGCTCCAATTGAGATCAAATTTTGACAAGGATATACAAACCACTTCAAAACTAATACCATTAGTTTAACACAATATATTAATAAATCTGTACCACTATACATGTATTTATGTTTATTAAAGTGCCTACTATCAAGTACATACCCACGTTTCCCTAAACAAGGAATATCGACCCGTAGCGGTACCTACGTACACGCACTATGGCATACAGCCATAATCCCCACACCAAACAGTGACCATCCCAGCTAAGTAATTAGAAATAAACCCATAAACATTTGTACCTATAGCACCACCAATGGTAGTTTATCAGGCAATGTTAATGGAACAAACACACACCACTAACGGGAACCCCAACAACGTCACAAAGTCGCAACGTCGCAAAATGACGTAAGAAAAAGTCGCATGGACGCAGTGGCGTCGAATTATTAACGGGAAAACTATCGATCGACTCGAACCAGCTATATTTAGAGGTGACGTATTCTTTACATAAACGTGTTTTTACTTAACTTCCTTATGTCTACAATATACACACAATGAACACCCGTGTTTCTTTTTGTTTCAGTCCAATTCACCGAGTAAGCAATCAATCATCAACAACAGTTAGTATTATAGTCCACTACTGGACATAAACACTTCTTAAAAAGGAGGTTTTGGCCTACTATACCACGCTGGCTAGACATTGGTGTAGTTTGCCCCTTAGTCGGTTGTTACGACACCTATGGGATGAATAGAGGTGGTGATCTATGGGATGTATAGCTGCATTCTTAATCTGTTACCACACAATAGAGTCATGCTTCGACATTCAATGACATTGTCTCACAGAAAATCGCAGCTGTTAAGCAATTCCTTTGTTGTTCAGTTTTCAATTTGAACGCAAGCGAAGACCCAATACGAAAGTCTCCCCCTTACTCTGAAAGACATGCGATATGTGCTTGTCTTTGATATTTCCAGCGTTAGAAACTCCGAAAATTTCTAGTGCACGAGACCTACACAAAATATAAAAGAGTTTCGTTAATGCTGTGCGTTTGGTAAATAAATGTATATAAACAGTTGGTTATTTAACAAGCGCACGTGTGTAACACGCGATAAGAGCGTGGGGCTTATTGGATAGACCTTGCGAATATACACTATCGGCAATCGACCTTTGGAATCTTCTCGAGACGACGCGAGACGCTTGGACTAAACATGCATTCGTTACACAAAACAAACTCTGTTTATTTTTGACAGTTAGTATTGTCTATGGAAATATTTTTCACTCCGCTTCTCGTTTAAGTTCCAAATGTCATAAATTTTTTGTTATAAATTAGATAAGAAAGTAAATAAAACTCCACATACAAATAAACCACATTAAAATGTTCAATGAGTACAATTTTTTGGAGTTGGTGTAGATAATTTTTCGTCTAGACTTTCAATTACTACTTTAAAAATGGTGTCGATTCTAAAAATACTGATATTTTTTTATAAAATCCTTGTAAATAATATCAAATACAACTTGATGGGACTGTTGGATCGTAAATGCTGCCTACATATAATCTTTAAAATATTTAGCAGTATGAAGGTTATCCGACAAGATCGAGGAGGACAGACGGTTATACTTGCTCTCCAAGACATGGAAAGTACCTTTGGGAATTTGCCTAAAAATAACACACTTTGATTACTCAACCTATTACAATTAACTGCCGCAGAAATGCTTCTTTCAGCCTGCGTCACAGCACACGGTCTTTCATGTCCAATTGATATCAGTTCGGCAATTCGTCAACTCATTCGGCTCTGGAAGATTCATCCTATTCAAATTCCTCTGGTATATCTGTATTAAAAGTATTTTGATAAATCTGACAGGGAAATCGATAAAGTTTTAACGGAAAGAAATCGTATGATGATAAGGAAATCACCAGTTTTGTCATCGTGTGAGTATGGATAACAGTTTATATCTGTATATTAATATATACAATTACACATATATTGCGAACTGCGTAGTTCTTTCATAATTATGATCATAAATTACTATTGATAGCTTTCGATTAGATAACCAATATCATCGTTGGAAATTTACCAATCAGAAAGTTGTGGTTTTAAGATACGCTAAGTTAAGACTTTTCGCCCTCTTCTACACAATCGTACTTCACAGTTTCAGTTTTTCTTTACTGTACTACCCTTTGAGTCATAAATCTCGGGAAAATTAGATCATACAAACACTGATGGCTCATTGTTGCAAGGGTGACAGTTATCGTGGTAAGTGAGCCTTATACGATGATAGTCATGTCTTTTACGTCACTAAGCGGTGCGTGAAAAAGCATCTCACTTGGTCGTCATAGCATGGGTCACCATACTGCATTGTCTGCATCTCAATGGTGACCTCTTAGATTTTATTCGTGCTTTCCATCAGCCAGAGCAAAGTCACTTTAGCAGGCTGTCAAAAATACTGTGATGTGAGGTTACAGAGTTACTAAATGGCGTCCACTGTTCATAGATTCCCCAAGGCTCTCCACAATAGCGAGCTTGCGCTGCTTACGTCCAATGACTTACCACAATCTTCATCAGATGATCGGACCACCATGTAGGGGGCCTATCCACGCACTGCCAACCCGTCTTGTCTGCGAGCATATTAAGTTCGTTGTAAATAAAGACTTATAAACTCGTGTCAAAAAACATCGAACAATTGCGAACTTAAGTAAATGAGTTAAGTGTTAAATAATCTTACCTAATTGACATAATTAGAAATCATGTTATTTAAGAAAACCCAATAGACAAGGATGCTTGCCTAGGTAAAAGTAACATAGGCCACTTACGTCACTGTACCATCAACGCACGCAAAGAACTATCTGGAAATAACTTGATATAGAATACGAGTTGGTAAGCAATTCCGTCCAAATGTGACCAGTGGAGTCACGTGTTCCTTCTGCCTGTCAACCTGCAGCTCTGACGTCTGCAGTCCGTAGATGTTGTTTTGAAGCCAACTCCAATTTATGTAACTTGAAACCTATATTTATACTCCTCTAGCCAGATTTGTAGAGATCTCTATTATATTGCACGCAATCATATGAAGAAAAATGTAAATAGAAGCGTCTGATGTGTATATTTGAGCAAAAACCAGTCTGGGTGACTTCATGTAACTTGAAAACTTGACTTTCAAAGATTTTTGATCATTACTACTTAACACA
The DNA here is from genome assembly GCA_949316085.1 of Hypercompe scribonia. Lineage (NCBI taxonomy): Eukaryota > Metazoa > Arthropoda > Insecta > Lepidoptera > Erebidae > Hypercompe > Hypercompe scribonia. The sequence goes on from OX438979.1 coordinate 3,317,357, forward strand.
CGTACACAATTCAGCCAGTATCGGGGACGCAGGAGCCAGGAGTATGTGGTGTTTCTACTAAAAACCACCCCGGCGGCCGGTCTCAGGCGTCCTTCTCTGAAGGGGACCCGGACCATATTATTTCAGGTCCCTTCCAGAGTCAGAATCAACGCCGTGCCTAGTCAAACGATCGCATTTTTACGACCAGGCCGCAACAAATTATCCTATCGTTGACCGCAACAACTAATCCGCCATCAGAGGTCCCCACTCTCTGGTGGCTCGCGGTCATTCAGCCAGTACCTAGTTTATTCATAGTAGCTATGCCCATGTCCTCATCTGCATGCAGGTATTTTTTTTTTTTTAAAGGACTCTTATGTTATTTTTACTTCCCTCATGAACCAAACTATTCTAAGGTTCTAATGTGATGAATTAAATGACCAATAGGTTATTACATTAAACTATTTTAACGCCACAACAGGAAAACACAGTTTCAAACAGAAATTTGTAAATAGTACCTAACGTTACATTTTAATTTAATTAAAGTGGAGTATTTACTCAGTCGCCTCTCATGACAATTTTGTCATGAGAGGCAGAGCCACAACAACACTGGAAAGAGAAGGAAAATTTGAAACAAACACTATACCAGCCCATCTGGCCAGCGTGGTGTAGTTGCCTAAAACCTACTTTTGTAGAAGCGTCAATATTGGGTAGATTACTGTATCGTAAATAAATACCAAAGTCCACTTCATTAAAACTAATATCGCGAAACATCTCGGCAAATACAATTAACACAGCTTTTTATTATTATTACGAATTTCAATCAGAATACAGTGAAATATATTGTGTCTAAAACAGTGACGTCACAATTTTGTATTTAACACATTTTTAATACAAAATTGTCGTTTTGACAGATGATAAAAAGTAACTAATTTGACTAAGGTGTCATCTAGCCTATTCCAGCAGTGGGCTGTTAAAGGCTGTTTATGACGTTAATTAGTGACCTAGTAGTTTAAGCGGTCGTCATGATGCTCTCTACTTCTCTAAGTGTTATGGGTTGAAACCCCACATGAGATAACACTTTGTGTCATCAACAAATTATTGTTCTGAGTCTGGGTGTTCTTTGTGTCCGTTTCTTGTATGTTTGTAAAGTCGGATTTATTGCTAGTGCTGGGATTGTTCAAAAAAAAAGTAAGTTTCTAAGAAGAGGCCTTTGCCTGTCGGTGAACTATGAAGTAGGTGTTGATGATGATGAATTGGCAACTCACAAGGACATCATCGCATAAGTTGACGTTACTATTAGCAGAAATTCTTCTTCTTCGTCTCAGCCAAAAGACGTCCACTATTGGACATAGGCCTCCCCCAAGGTTCTCCACAACAGGCACTCTCGTGCCGCCCGCATCCAGCAGGTACCAGCTACCTTCACCAGGCCGTCGGACCACCTTGTGGGGGGCCTACCAACGCTACGTTTCCCACTATGCGGTCGCCACTCCAGAACTTAAGGCTTGATGGAGCAGATATTATAATAATAATCTTAGAAATCTCAGGCACGACCACGTGAGTCTTAACTAGATGGTGACTTACTATTATAACCACACTGCGGATAAACCAATGTAATTATTTAGTATGATGCAAGGGTGACAGTTATCGTGGTAACTGTGTAAGCCATACATTGTCACGATGACTGTCATACCTTTTACGTCCCCAAGTGGGGTGTGAAAAAGCATTTCACAATGCCGCCATAGTGTGGGTCACCATACTGCATTGTCTGCATTTGCAATGAGTATGGTGACCACAACTCTGCGATTCTATTTATGCTTTCCATCAGGCAGAGTAGAGTCACTTTGGCAGGCTCTAAATATAGAAAAAAAAATAGTAAGTATTAGTAGAAATAAAGTAAAATTACATTTACATACATAACAAATGACCATAGTCATCTCTCAATCATTTCTTGTCCCCACAAGAAATAATTGTCAACAGGCCCCACAGACAATATGCAAGTGTCTCGCATCGATTTTCGTTCTACAACAGCTAACGCCTTTATTTCCTTGTATTTTGCCTAACATTTTATTTAGCCCACGTGACTTGGCGTTGAGATGACGTCATTCCTATACATTTGTTGGTTCTCTGTTAACATTTATATACGTTTTATATACATTTATGTTCGTATGTAGATTGTCAACTTGGTTATGGGGGCACGTCCGATAGAAATGATTTTTGTCACAAATCATTTGCTGTGAAAGCAATGCGTTTATGAAATACATTGATAACCGCTATCAAGCGAACACAATCATTTGCTAAGTTCAATACAATGTTATGTGAACATTATCTGGCACTATTATATCTCATACATAATTTTATGTAGCTGTGTCAAATTATAATCTATGACTGTGCCGAATTTCATCCCAATTGGTTCAGCTATTTTTGGTGTGAAAGGGTAACAAAAATGGAAACAAACTTTCGTTTTTATAGCAATAGTTGTAGTATGTATTTTTATGACATTATATATGTGTAAGTAGGGTAGGGAGTTGTTTAGGATAAGAAATACCTTATCCTTGGAAGATCCATGTTTCGGTGCAAGTGCTAAAGATTAAAATGCTATGTTAGCGTTTTTTGGAGTCTTCATTACCGATGCTGATGCTCAATCAAAAGTGTACTTTATTAACATCCATTGCAACTCAAATTAATAATTGAACTAGGTGATGTTGATACAACTACGAATGTCAAACTTTGCAGTTATCACGCAAACGCTCTTAGGAACATAATCTTTTAGTGTTTAGTTACAGAATAGTAATGTTTAAACTGGATCAAAACTAATGCCTGTCTACTGGGAAAAACACCACACAAACACACTACACAAATACGTATACACTGAACATGTTTGTGTGTATTTTGTTTAATGCGAACACATAGACATTCACGCACACATTAACCATTATATTAGTAAATACTGTGTAAGCACAGAATACTTTCATACAAAGATATGACGCATGCTGCGGGGGGAGGGAGGGTCGAGCGGGGGGAGGTTAAACGTAATGGACGGTTTATATAGGACGCGTGGACGCAGTTCAAAGCAGTTTGAATCAAGAAGTAAACAAACAAACACCTCTCTAAACTTTCAATTGTTGTTGAGCGGCTTTTGGCCAATGGGTATGTTGAACATTTTATTTATCATCAATACATGACCTTCACCTAATTTTAGCATTGCCGGATCATTGACATTTCATTGTTTTAAATTCTAATTTTAATAGATTTTAGTCAATCGTTCATTTTGAGGTTATTGATAAATTGTTACTATGCCTAACGCTATCGGTCGGCATGGCGTGCTATCAATACATTTCTGTCCAGTCATATACGTAAGTGATTATATCGTTATCATTTTATATATTGTCTTTTAAAAAACTACTTAGACCTTGTTAAGTCAAACAAATGTCTTCTAAACATGGTGCAAGATGTTGTAAATATGTAGTATGGTTGTAGAATTGGTCCATCTTTCTACCATATACGTGCAGTTTAGATTTTCGGGGTTAGTTTTTTATTAGTTTAGTAGTTTAAAACCACGGAAATACACCTACATGGATTTTCTTTTACGTATATAATTTTCTTTCCCATATTTACATTAAACAAATTTAAAATTGTATTCTTTTCATTTTTGAGTTATGTCAAAAATTTTTAACTCCGTAAGTCAGATTACACAGATTATGCAATGATAAAATTTTACGTATTACAGTATTGACTATTTATTATCCTTTATCGTATAAATTTGCTTATGACGTTTAATCAGAATTGAATTATATAGATAAGTTTTATATAGATACATATGGTCCATTTATGCCACATGCGTCATTACTGTTACCACCCAACGCGGCCGTGACATGATTGCGTTTCCCATAATTGAGTTAAGTATTTGCTAATAGCTAGCGTTCCCAGAACCAGCCAGTATTTTCTAGAATTCCTCAAAGGCCAAAAATATAAGCAAATATATTAAATGTAATTAAACTGAAATACTTTAGTCAAAATTGGAACTTTTTTGACTGTTCGAAGTTAAATAATGTAAAATTAAATTCCAAATTTTTGGTATAAAGATTAATCTCTTTTTGTAACAACGTAAATAACTTCGAATGGTTTGATCTTAGCTTTTAAAACAACGAAGGTCAAACAGTCTGACAGGAAACAGACGATACTGGCTTACTGCCATATACGACACAGATACGTAAACTGACGTAGATATAGATATGTATGTCATGTAGATAGGTATGTTTAGAAACGTGCAAAAATCGATGTTTACACAAACTGGAAGTTGAATCATCGTGTTTCTTCTAATATGGAAGTATGCGTCATCATTTACCGCGCCATTAGCATTCTTATACCTGAGTTTGACGTCACAAAAGTCCAGCTATATATTGCGTAACTGTTGTCACTATTTGTTTATGTATGTTATACAGTTGAAGCTAGACGTTTCGTAGAATAATCGACACATATCCTCTCTACTTAAACTTACCAAGATTTATTTTTACAATGAAACTTTTTTTTTCAGTCAGGTAGTAGATAATTAATGTAGTTTTTTGATTAACTTAATAAAATGAGTGTAGACTTTATTTCATCCACGTAAATAATTCTTAATGTTTAATTTCAATTCAGAATAGAATTGTTATGATTAAAGTGCTAGATTGTATAACTGAGTATAAAATATAAAACAATATTTAGATAACCGTCCGCATAGAGATTTGTTAGTTTTTTTGTACAAGAGGGCTTGAATTTATATTATTTCTGGCATCTGTTATTTAATTATTATACGGAATGACACTTTTTTACTGTACCAATACAAAACCTTTTTTCTTTTCTTGAAAACAAGAATAGTTAATGTATATACCATAAATCATCACAATTTAGCGACCTCAGCAGACTCGTGTAATCAATAAAACTCTTTGACTTGTTTCAGATACGTTAAATATAAAACCGTTAAGTAAGGATTTGGAGTGGTCTCAGGATGCGCCCTCGGGCGTCGAGACCACCCTGGGCGTGGCAGGAGGGTCTGCCACGCCTCTCGTATGCACATCCAACGAAGAGAATGCCCTACGCCGCGTCGTAGGCCGCTGGGGCGCAGAGTGGTTGAGCTGACTCGGCTCGAGCACTAAATCGCCCGGCTTCTGGCCGGCAAACCACCCCCTACCTGCTCCTAGGTGGGGGGCTCCCCGCCCCGCCCTGCAGCTAAGCCTCCAAAAATATGAGGAGCTAGTTGCTAAGGCGGAGGCGTTGTTGAGCCGTCTCGTCGTCTCAGAAAACTACGATTCCATCAACAACTTTCTGTCTCTCTACGATGGGTACATGGCGTCGCCAGACCAGGATCTTGACGTGTTCTTCAAGAAGTACAACCCTCCAATCCGTGCCCATAAGCACACATGTGTCGGTCTGGGAATGGAAGTAATGAAGCGTCTGAAAGTTTTGGAGAAGGATTTCCCTGGAATTAGCAAGTCCATGATGCTTGTGTCCTGTGATGAGAACATCGAGGATTTGCAAGATTATACGACCTCTTTCCCAGGTCCTCAAGGATTCTTAATTGAAACTGAGAAGGACCATGTGATGATGGCTATTGCAGTAAAGATTGATGGCAGACCTGGCATGTTTTTGTCTGACTTGGGTTACCATATATCCCGGGTAGCTACAGTGATGGTAGACCGCTGTTATCCCCATACGGGTAAGTGTAGATTATTTTTACGAAAAGACATATTCCAGGGTATTCAAATGTAGTATTTACTCACAAAATTATTTCTTTCCGTAGGCTGGTTTATTCAATCCGACGAGCCTCATTGCCGCAAGGAGTACAATTATCAGTTCAACCTCCAGAATACCAACTACATCGAATGGCATGAGCGTGAAACTAGAGGTGTTAACGTCAAGGAACGCTTATCTTTAGTCTATGTTGGGAGGGCATATCTATCTGCTGTTGAGGTTACTGAGAAGAGGAACCTGGTATGGGACTTGAGGTTGGTATTCTGATTTTGTAGATTAGTTAGTCTATGTAACTGTAGCGTTCATGTGGCAACACTGTTTTTGACGACACCACTTCTTATACACGGAGTTGGGTGCACAAAAATGTTAAGTGGACTCTCTGATTAACAAAGAGTGAAATTCAAGCTCTTGGAGACAAATACTGTGTATATTGGTACCACCTGAACAGTAAATCCATATTGAATATATACTGTGTTTAATTTGACCATTCAAGTAGTAGATGCATCAAATAAAAATATATTGTAGAGTAACACAAACATAGTAACGCCCAAATAACCATGATTTTTGGCGTATTTATAGTTTAATATCTTAGTCTTATTACTTCACTGAGTCTAGACTAGAGCTTAGAAAATCGATTGAAAGGGGTAACGACCCTTAAGATGATTATCAAATATATAATATACAGATATAACTTTGTACATGTATAAATAAAATTGGCTAACGTTCAATTTGTTTTAAATAGAACGTATGGAATTTATCCGCTTTAGGTTCAAAGATGGCGACCAGGCCCCAGAACTGGAATACGTCCGTTACTATTGACGTCAATGATATTATTAGATTTATTTTTTGACATCTGTCACCGCCGCCGTTTAGTTGCTAACTGAGCAGAAACTTTTTACAATGAAAGCTGGATTGAATGACAGAACACTAATATACCTTTTTATACATACCTGTATGTTATATATAGAATACGCCTAACAACACAAACATTTGGTCCAACTGCTGCACCATTGAAGCAAATAAGGAATTTCCTTTAAACTGCATCCAAAATTTATACGTTTTCTGTTTGTCTTTCAGGAGTTTACTCGCCCGAGATCCTAAAGGCCGTCTGACTGCCGGTGTCTACTTCCCCGTGAAACCTAAAGACCAACAGTTTACCATGTTCTTCGACTCTAACACTGGCAAGATTCGGAAGAAGTTCAAGTTCGAAACCTTCTTGGAGTTGCAAAAGGTAATTTAGAAAAAAAAAACATTTTTTATTTATTGCTATTTAGATAAACAAAATAAGGGCTTCACTGATCAAGAATGCTAAATGGATTTTTATTTTATATTATAATTCGCTGTTAATCTGTCAATCTTAGTTCGAATTGAAAAAATATTTTAATGTTAGCAAGTTATAACATCACGCTACGACAATGTGGAGAAAACATGGAATATTTATCCAGGACAAGTAGACGAAGTTAATAATATCAATAATCTTCCAAATGTTTGAGCTTAAGGACATTTAAACACATAATTAAATAAAAAGTTATTATCTGAATGGTAATTACATGATAAAAACAAATAAAAAATAAACCTCTCAACATTTCTTAAGCATTTGTGTGAGATGAATAAAGTGATTAGTAATGACTAGAAAAGAAAGATGGTACGTAGATATTGTAGTGATGTAACAGTGAATATATCTGCATAATATTATTGCGTCATCATTTGTAGACTAATTTCTAAGAAATTCTATAGTTTACGCCTAAGTCAACCATTTGTTTTTGTTGTGATGCAGTTTTATTAACTAGTAACGCCATCTAGCGGTAATAAACTGAACTTAATAAAAAGTGAGACACTTCACAACATATACGTACCTATCTACATGTGTATATTAATCAAGTCCACTGCTGGACATAGGCCTCACTTTAGAAAAGAGATTTCAGCCTACTATACCACTGACTAAACTTGTTGGTATAGGATTTCTTTCAAGGTTTTTTTCCCTTTGCACAGCTGTTGTCTTGCATAAGCTACTCCCTTAGTCGGCTCTTACGACGTCCACGGGAACACTATGTATTCTGAATCCGTCACCACACGATCTGTAATAAGTTTTTATACATAATTGTTTTTTTATTTCCAGATTCCAGATGAGGTAGTCGACGAAGTGGAACAATGCAACGACCAACTCCGTCTTCGAGACGGCGAGCTTCTTTCAATCCTGAATAGGCTAGCTCACATCATGGCCGACGAAGAATACATGACAGAGCTTCTGGATATTAACAATCAAATAGTCCAACTCTCTGCTGGAAATTAAACAATAATTTCAAGTTAAGAGTCTGCGACGGTCGCCATATTAGTTTAGCAATTCGAAAATCAAATTTAAAAAAATAGTCTATGGATTTCTTTAAAGGAGGTTCTTATTTGGACGTGTTGTTGGATGGAATTCTTTAAAGTTTCTTCAATATTGTCATTTTTAATACATGTATGTAGTCATCAATAATGTTGTATTGTACTGTGTGTTAGACACGGGCTTTAAACCATAGCACTAACTCCATCTATAGTTAAAATTCACCTAATTTTCGATAGAATTACATGAAATTAATCTTTGAAAGATTCAGACATTATTGCATAAGGGAAAAGAAAAACTTACTTTGTTTGTAGTTTTTTTTAGTCATACTAACACTCACTAGTTTTCATGCACATCAGTTTGTCGGTAGTTTTGCACAGATTATAAAATCTTAATGTTAGTTGTGAAGTAGATAATAAAACTGAGACTATGACGAGACACGGTTCAACATTGGAAATAAAAATATATAAAAACGTAATGAAATTGTTTTATTTCGACCTCAACTGTACCTGCCTTGTAAACGAGCATAATTCTATTGTAAAAACAAAAAGTTTTAAATTATAATTCTATACGTATATTTACATTTTTTTAATACCACTTACACTAGAAATATTTCTCGCATCGCGTAGACTTTACTAACAGGTATGAAACTAACACAAAGAACACCAAGACTCAGAACAACAACTGGTCATATGAGATTCACAAATTTTGTGAATCTCATATGACCCGTGCGTGATATGAACCCACATTACTCTCAAAGTAGAGCAGCGCGGTGACAGTTTAAACCCCACTACCCCATCCGTGCCTTTGAACAAATTGTCTTAGTAATGCCATCTATTAATCATAGCAAAGAACCTTCATGTATCACATATTAAGCTCCTGTTTATAGATGGCGTTGCACTTTTAACAAAATAATTTTAAAACAACCAATAAATAAATTCCTGTCACATTGCTTAAAGATGTGCTGTGCGATGTTGCGATATCAGTTTAATATTTATTCATTTTAATTCTCAACTATTAATGCTAAAGCTGGCAGATAACAGAAATAAAAAAAAAAAAATGTGTGCGTGTACTAGCGTACACTCGTAAGAAGTGAAACTTCTTTATGACGTTATTTTTCAAAAAAATAATTTAAACCCGTCCGAAGTCGATGCAATCGCCACCTGGATTTCAAAAATGTAACTACTCAAAACGGGCCGCAAAATACATTGGAGACATTTACCAATCCCTACTCCGCTGGAGAAAGTATACTTCGAACCACGCGTGGTAGGGATAAGAAAAAGATGGCGCGTAACGTAAAAATGTGACGCGTAACGAAAAAATGTGACGCGTAACGAAAAAATGTTACACTAATTTTTTTTCCAACCACGATAAAGAAGTTTCACTTCAAAAAGAACTATTTATAAAGTCGTATATGTCGAAACTTTATAATGTTAATATGAATTACGTAAATCTATTACAATGCCTTATTATTAAGTTTAAGTATGTAAATGAGGATATAGTAGTTTAATATGTAGATGACTTAAATTATGAAAAACTATTCTAACATGTTAAGTGAAAGTTCAGTAATAATGAAAGGCAGCAGTGAAATTAAATCTTTTTTTTCTCTAGGGACATAGGTAGCGCTTGAGTAGATATTATAGGATTATTATTAGGAACGTAAGACCCTCTTCTTTTATAATTAAAGATGAAAAAAGGCGAATCTATATCTAGTGTGTCTTTGTAAGAGAGCATTCCAAATTCTTTCGTACCGTAGTAACTCCTTACCAGCCATTTAAACTATCGTCCAACAGTGTCTCTACTTCTCAAACCCGTAGCACTTTCTAGGAGGATGAAAGTCATAACAATCTACTTTTTGCTGCGAAACCAGGTAGTCATAATCAGTTTTTTCTTCTTTTGTCTATAATACCATGATCTGTGTTCACTTTTCAATGGCTGGGGTGGCCGGGAATAATGAACTCATGGCCTATTGTTTTATTTACTTGATATTTTTGCAATACCCAGGTAAGAATACAATTGTTATGGGAATTGCACACGTATCTGAGTAAAAAATTACATGTTTTGTATTTTCAGCTATGAAAGTTCCTGAATGAACACAAGATGAAATTTAATTGACTTAACGAGCTGCAATCGCATTGTGACAAGTTTTGTCGTCATGGACAGTTAAATTTAACATACATAGCTGCTGCTTTTAAAAGGCTATAGAAGAATTTAAAGTTGCCATGGATAAAAACTGTTGTAAATCAAACCTGTGACGTCTCATTTTTGCACATTTGAGTTCATCAGTTCGTTTCATATCATATGATTGAACATTGAGGGTTTTCTGATTATTATGTTGCACCATGAGATGGTTTTCAACGGATTCTTCTCGATAAAACTGTATCTGCATCTTTTTGTGACGTGTTTAACAATTTGTAAAATTGCTGACTGGAGATTTTAATTGAAGGTGGGTTATTACGATAGATAAATAGATGGAAAACTATTTATTTTAACATCATATTACAGAGTTTCAAGAGATAACATACAAAGTCAGATATATAGTATACAAAGAGAGGCTTAATTGCCAGTGCCAAAACAATCTCTTCCAGGCAACCTGAGGATGGATCAAAATGTTTCGGAAAGACAGCAGTAGTTGAAGATATAATGAGTTTTGACGAAGTATTTGCTAATTAATATAATTATTAACCTATATGTATCAAGACAAAATAAATCATTCATTTCTTGCATTGTTTAGTGCGATGGTAAATACTTCTTCGACGTGCTCTTTCTTGTGTAATGACTGTCGTCTGATGGAAATGTCAAGACGCACGTCTTGGCATTTAATTCTTCTTCTTCATTTAAGTCTTAATTTCAAGCCGTTTTCCATCAGCTATCTAATGTTTAGCAATAGTTGTCCCATCCATATTATTGGTTTGAGTACCACTTATGCAAGATCTCTTTTTGTCGCTACTGTCTTCATAAAATTGACAGTTTCATCTCATGTTTTCATTAAACAACTTCGACAAACAGGTTCACGATTACCTTGCACAGTAAAAAATATTTATAAGTCTTCATTCTCAAGTTTTGCTTTGACGGATCAATAATGTGTGTTCTTCGTGTAGATTTATTTTCAATTTCCATTAAAGACACTGTTTTTACCAATATCCCGTGAATATGGCATGCCTATCAGTTAATGGCATACGATCTTTACTCTTCAGGCAGAATCTGGTACAGCCATTCCTTTCAGATTTTTGTGTCTGCCCTAATTACGCTTTAATTTCTTTTCACTCTTTATACGTACCTACGTATTGTTTTTTCGATGACATAGAATCAATTAAATTTTCATCCTACAAAAGACGAATCTTGAACAGAGTCATCACTAAAGAAGTTCAAGATGGTATGCGGAACTACTGAGATGATCTGTTAATGGCAACGGTATAGGACGATCTACGAGGCTACCTGCGTTTAAAATCTATGTTTTTATGCTTCTTTTAAATAAAGACAAGACATTTATTTATTTCTTGTAATCTTGTATTTTGCGATTTCAAAAAATGTTATTAAACATAATTGTCTCATCTTCGCGCTGAGTAGATAACGTTTTTTTCTTTGAGTATTCGTGTTTTGAAATTTAATAACATATGTAAGCACTCACAAGTCATAGCAAATCTAACTATTCAACAAAATGTGAACAGTTGTTGATATTACTAAATTTAAAATACATCCCGACTCTCAGTTTACATCCTATAAGTATAAGCACTGACATTCTTAAACAAGTGTCACATTTGACATAACTTTGTTACATAAACCAGACTAGTTCTTTTTTTTTTAATGTTAAGGGTGTAGCGAAGAGACTCTACTCTGCGTGATGGAAAGCATGAATAGAATCTAAGAGATGTGATCACCTTACTCATTTCCAATGCAGATAGAAGAAAAGACTGAAGTTGCTGAAGTCTTGTCGACTGGAAGAAAATGCCTCGGCATTAAGTTCGCCTTATGCAATGTAACTTATTTGCAGAAAGTATGATGACCCACACTATGGCGGCCTTGTGAAATGCTTTTTCACTTACGCTTGGGCACGTAAAAGGCATGACAGTCACCGTGGCAGTATAAAACTTACACACTTACCACGACAACTGTCACAAAGCACAAATGCTGTCGCTTTAGGTTGGTCTTCTATAAGAGGGTAGTACTGCCCCGTTCGAGCCGACCCGCTCATACTGAAATCAGTCTTTACTACCGTACAGCGTGGCTCTACTACCTTACACCATGGCACTATTGCCTTACAGTTACAGTTCAAATAACTTTATATATAATAATGTTTCTTATAACTTAAGTCAAGTAACGTCATGTCAAGTCAAGTAAAGTAAGCTCCCTGCCGAGGCTTTCCGGGGTTTTTCAAGAAGGGGGTAAATAGGTTTTTGAAGGGTCGGCAACGCGCACATGATGCCTCTGGTGCCGCAGGCGTCCATAGGCTGCGGTAACCACTTACCATCAGGCGGGCCGTATGCTTGTTTGCCACCGTCGTGGTATAAAAAAAAAAAAACAGTAGCAGTCGTGGGACTGCCGATAGAAGTGAAAACGGAACTATTAAGTTGAGAGTAATTAAAACTATATGCAAAAATTATATGCATTTTTTTATGTTTCATATATAGCTATATATAATATATAATATCATATATAATATATAATAATAATAAATTTCATATATAATATATAATATCATATTCTCCATAGCTATAGATATACTATATTATCATTAGCATGTCGGTGACGCGAACCGAGGATTTTACCCTCTACCAAAACGCTCAACGCGCCTATAGAAGTTTTCACTTCAAAAAAGTTTTTTTGCACATCGAATTATGTTCGAATTTGATAAGGTTGATACGGAACGCCACTTGAACACATCATGAAATACTTAACTTTGTCTTATATGCTTTAGTTAGATTGTGTGTAAAATAAAATGAGAACCGATGGTGTAACAAAAAAACCCGAAAATTTCGATTTACGTGCTTTAGTCCACCGACACATGGCATGAATGCAAAAATTAATGTATTTATTTACCGTGTCGTGTTTAAGGCTTCACGAAGTAACTATTCAAACAATGTTCAAATTATTACAAATACGTCATCGGAATTATAGAAATCGATTTAAGATATAAACGAGCGAAACCCCAATAAACCCTAGTCTTTTTATTGTCAATGTCAAAGATAGCGTCCTCAACATGAATTACGTTACTTACAATTTTAGATAAAAGTGGAACGTAGATAAAAACAAAGATAGCAAAAATGTAATTTAATCATTGATAAGCAACACAGAAACCAGAAAGCGCATTTGCTGAACATGATTCGATCAATCTGATGACGTCCTCTGTTCATATAAAATAAAACAAACGTAGAGGTCTCACTCAACATCGCTATCACCACTTTTAGGGTCACTATTAAAGGCTGGTGAACAGATGTTAGACATAACCCTTCTCTTTAGAAAGACGGTTTTGGTCTGTATTACCACGCTAGCCAGACGGTTTGGTATAAGCTTTGTTATAGGGTTGGGTTAAAGTTTTCTCCTCTCTGCAGTACTGTAACTGTTGTACTACGTAGTTTGTACTCAGTCGGCCCTGACGACACCCAAGGGATGAATAGCCACACACCTTGTTCTCAATCTGGCACCACACTTAAAAATTTTCATTTCTAAGTATCTCTGCCAAGGCTTTAACTTACACTTTTCCGTAATAATAATTTTGACAATCAAATGCCAATCAAGGGGTCTCAGGTACGATGTCTGGATCGGGCCAAAAAAGTGTTGTAAGATTTTTTTTACAAGAAATTCTTAATAACAGCCCGGAGCTTAAATAAACAACTATTATAGTTGAATCTTCGAATTAATTAGCCCTAAGGGTTGCTTAAGTCTTTTCCAGAGATTTCCTTTCTAGGGTACACCTGGTTCCCCGGCTACTGTACCTGAAACGATGTGCGGTTTTTGGTCAGTTCGAGTCCGACATAACCATCAGTAGGTATCTGGGGGGACTTCTGTACAGTAAAAAAAAAGGGTTGCAGAAGTCTAATGATGATATTCAGATAAATGTATTGAAGCACTCTTATTCCTAACCCGTTCCAATCATATCTACTTCTTTTATTTTCCCAATTAATTCTAAAAATACCCGACTGACGGCTAGCCTGTTTGCTGTACCTAATATAACCAGTAACTAAACACATACATGTAGGTATTGCGCTTGTCATGAAATGAATTGTGACAAGAGTGTTACGAATTAGCATCACCATCCGTCACACATTTTTCTTTGTATAATAAGTATAGTGTATATACCTAGTCTTGCCATAAATATTGTAATAAAGAAAAAAGAAAATTGTTAACTGCAAATAACATTTATTACTTTTACAGTGTGTCAGTTTAATACATAAATATAAAACAATTAAAAATATAAAAAGCTTATTCGAAGTGGTCTCCATTGGCTGCAATACAGTCCTTTAAACGATGAGGCCAGTTATCAATAGAAGCACGCACTCTTTCCATGGGAAAATTCTTCACTGCCAATCGTATAGATTGTTTTAGGGACTCCAAATTATCATGGCGTTTAGAGCAAGCTGTACTCTCTAAAACTGACCACAAATCATAATCCAGCGGATTAAGATCGGGACTAGACGACGGCCAGTCTTCAGCTCTGATGAAGTCCGAAACGTTCGATTCCAACCAAGACTGCGTGGACCGAGCTTTATGACCCGGCGCCGAGTCTTGCTGGAAGGACCATACTTGGTTATTGAACATGGTGATGTTAAGGGGCTTAACTACCTTCTCAAGAATGGTATCTTGATACACTTGTGCCGATGTTTTGATACCTTTTTCACAAAAATATGGCTCAGTCACTCCTTCATAGCTAACACCCCACCAAACCATCACTGAAGTCGGATAATGTCCACGTTGCACTCTGTCGACTAATTGGGAAGCTTCCTTAGAGCTTTGAGCATAAATACGGTCATTTTGTTTGTTAAAATGTTGCTCAATTGTAAAAATTTTCTCATCCGTAAACAAAATTTTTCTGTGACCTCCCTTTGCGTACCGCTTCAGTAGTTGTTTCGATTTTACCACCCTATTCTTCTTTAAATTATCAGTTAAGAAATGGCCAGTGCGTCTCTTATAGGCTGCAAGTCCTAAGTCATCTTTTAAAATACGCGACATGGTTCTAGGTGCTATCTTCATTTCCCGAGATAAAATCTTTTGCTTTCGGACAGGATTTCTTCGAATTCTTTCCCTTACTGCTTTGACCACCTTTTTCGTACGAACACTACGTGGACGGCCAGATCTTTTTCTGTCACAAACAGAGGAGGTCTCATTGTACCTATTAATAGCCCGGTACACAAACATTTTACTAATACCAAGTGTATGGAGAGTTTTAAAAATTGCATTTGGCTCCATACCTACTTTGTGTAATGCTATCACACCGATTCGGTTCTCTTTATCACCCCACACCATTTTAATATCGCAAAATATTTTACAATGTATTGGCGCCAAAATGAGAAAACACAATGAACAATCGTATAAAAATGACAGATTCGAAATTCAAATGTAATATTTTTTTATAATTAAGTGTAACAGTATTTATGGCCAGACTAAGTAGAAGTGATTGCATCAGTCTATTGTTAGAAATGTGTTTTATTTCGTAGTGCTTGATAGTAAACGTTTTGTCACGCTTCCACGTGCAACTACATTTTATTGTTGAATCAGGCATACTTACATTGTTGCTCGTAACGTAGATCGTAGATCCTAAACCGCTGCGGCTCTAACTAGACTGTAATTTGACATCGAACTTGTTAAAGATTTTCACAAATTTCAACCTTAACTGTATGAGCAAACTCCTGTATGAAGGTTCTTCGTTATCAAAATAAAAAACACAAAATAAGAGCGCCGATAAATTGTTAGATATGTTTTAAATGTGTGGAGGGACGTGTGTCATATGTCCCATCGACACAAAGGGAGGATCCTCCGACCAGGCGAGGTGATCATGCCTGGTGGGCTACGGCCCTACGGTTGATGTTGGGATGTTGTACATATGCTAATTGCCACGCGAATCTCTACTTCGCGATACAGGATTAGTAGTTGCATTGTAGTTCATTACATTCATACGTTTCGTTCATACTTCGTAGTTCAATGTGTCTTCGCTAGATGGCGCTGTTATATGTTTTCGTTTGTGCTAAAATGAGGAATCGCCATAAATGCAATTAGTAGTAAGTAACTTGTCGTCTGAGTGATATTAAAATAGGAAAAAGGTAGAAAAGTGCTAGTTCTACATAAATATTGTATTACTAGTCGCTTCCCGCGACGTCGTCTGCGTGAACGCTCTTCAACACCAAACATACCTAAGATGCCAGTGTCGCTATAGCATTATAATTAAACAACTTTTAAAATAGCATTGAAATATAGGTATACTTTTTTTTTACAAGTGAAGCAAGTCAAGAGAGTTATATGGGAATCCTGCTGAGTTCAGTCGTAAGATGTGACTGAAGGAAATAGAGAAAATAATACAGGAACATATTCCAGGACACAAAAGAGTAAAAATACGTACAAAGGTATCATACCTTACAAAATATGCGTCGTTAGATTACACGCTATCACAGAATGCATAAGAAAAATAAGAATTCACAGCTCCTCCCCCGTAGGTGATGGCGTGGTAATATGTAGCCTATATGTTGACCGGACCTGTTAGTAATATTTATGCAAAATTTGAAGTAAATACGTGAGGTACTTTTTGAGTTTAGCCCGGACATACATACAGACAAACAGACAATAATTCTTTGGCAAAAATTGTTTTTGACTTTGATATCGATTGTCGATCACGCCCCAAGTATTCTTTTAAAAAAATATTCAATGTAGTTTTGACTTTCCTACGATTTTATTATTTATATAGATGAACTGGCCGTGTGTTGATGGATTAAGTATACATAGTACGAATAGGTGATTAAGGCAACACACTCTTTAGGAAAATATTGCTACAAAGAGAAGGAAAACTTGAGACAGCCAGGCCAGTGTGGTATAATAAGCTAAAATCTAAAATAAGCCTCTGTCCAGCAATGTTGGAATGTTAAAGGCTGTTGATGATGATAATGATTGTATTATATTTATCCACTACCATTGTAGAGGGCGCTGTTTGTTTTTTTGATTGACGCCGACCTGCCTATCCTGTCGATCTCTGCGTTATACTTAAATATACACACACATTCACGAGAATACACACACTCAAATACACACGCATGCATATTAGATATCCTCACTTAGGCATAGTGTTAACAAACCTGGAACTCTAAAATACAGGACAAGGTTCAGTTTGGACTCCAAATCTCCCACAAATTACTAATTAAAAAAATTATTTTTGTCAACTTATATGGTAAGACTGTACGTCCGAAACGTATGTATTATTATTATTACATAACTTATTTTCTTACATAGTAGTCAACGTGCTCTCTTGTCTTAACTACAAACCATGTTAAATTGAAATAATCACGTATTGTTCATTTATCAGCGCAGCGAATTATTTATCGTATTTTGTTAAAGGGTTCCTTCTCATTTTCTAAATGTGTTTTATTAGCTAAATCATTCATATTCATGTTATAATACCTACTATACGTTTTCTACATTTAAATTGAATGTATTTTTACCCGACTGCGTCAGAAGAAGGGTGTATGTATATGTGTGCATGTCCATTTATTTGGTACACTACACAGTCCAAATGGTTAGACGGTTTTGACATATGAGGTGTCGTTAATTCATCAGAATTGGGTAGATGACTGCATCGTAAATAAATACCAATCTCCACTTCATTAAAACTAATATCGCGAAACGTCTCTGCAAATACAATTAACATAACTTTTTATTATCATTATGAATATCAATCAAATAAACAGTGAAATATATTGTTCAATTGAGTAGTCTAAAACAGTGACGTCACAATTTTGTATTTAGTACATTTTTCATACAAAATTGTCGTTTTGACAGATCATAAAATGTAACTAATTTGACTAAGGTGTCATCTAGCCTATTGTGGTAGTGATATAACCTATATAAATCAAATAACTACGTATATATACTCGTATATAATCAAATTCGTCAAACTAAATACACGGACGGACTCGTAAACTACATCAATGCTCAAGATGCCTTTGAAAGAAACAGTTTTATTCAAACTCTTTATACGAATTTCAATGGAAACTTATAATTCGATCCGTTAACTTCATAATATCATAGGATCCTTAAGTGTTTGTATACTGGAAATGACCATTCAATTTTTTTGAACAAAAACTTTAAAAGCAGCAAAAATTGTTTTTGGTTGATTTATTGAAAAAAAAAGGTTTTACAATAAAAAAAATAGAAGCACAGTTTTTCTTTAAATAGCGTGTATCGGCTCCACGTGCCCTTATTACAGATTCTAATCGGTTCCGCATTAGGGTTATTAAGCGGTCTTGCGGAATATTGTTCCATTTTTGTAAAATTGATGTTCTTAGTGTTGCCACGGTTGTGAGCACAGGATTTCTTGCATATACAACTTTTTAAACTGTCCCAAACATACTCAACGGGTGTAAGATCCGGGTTGCGAGCTGGCCAATTCATGGTACATTCTTTTTTTTCTAGAGCCGTCGGGCCGTCACCGCACGAGGGTTTACGGCGGGGTGGAGTGTTGGAATCGGACCGAGTAAGACCACACGGTGTGCCACTCTGTGCCGGACATAGGAGGGATCCGGGAACAGCTGCTATTACGACATCCAGATCCAATTCATGGTGGGCCAATCCCGGCAGCATTGCAATGCCGGGCCGACCCGTGACGGTAATGGAGCGAGCCCCGAACAGCCCGTCAGTTTCCAAAAATCAGTTTAATATACTGGTCCTTCATTGGGGGAACTTTCAGATACTAAGCTGAAAAGAACAGATAGTTTGATCTTAGCCAAAAGGCCGAGAAGCGAATCCCAACCTTTTCGGAATGTTGCCAAACTAGTACAGCGGCATGGGGTTGGTCATTATCTTGCATTACAGTAAGATTTTAACATATTAATCGCATTTAAGGTCCCACGTGAGCGTTGTGCCGTCAAACTACTTCTTTTAACGTTTTGACGAACCATATCGATAAACACAAGTTCTGTACTCCCGATCATCGACATGATACTCCACTCCATACACAAACCGTGATCAAAAGAAACACGCCCCTCAATACAATTTTGAGCATATCCCAGGTCGACGGCTCTACTGCGACCGTCTGCACCAGTAAACATGTACTTCACTCATCGGTAACAATATGGAGGCTCATTGCTCTTCAATCCAACTAAGATATTCCCGCGCAAACCTTAAACTAGCCTGTCTATAGGCTGCAGACAGCTTTGGACCATTCACTGTTCTGAACGGGGAAATTCCGCTTCCTTAAACCCTCTTCTTATTGTTCGTGCACTCACGTTTACCTCACTACTCTAAAAACCGTAGACTGGTTTAAATTTAAATTTCTAGCAATCGTTCGTTGATCCAAACCTTCCCGCACCAATGTCACAATTTAGGCGGCTTTTTCAGACGAAGTACCCATATTTATGGTAGCGAAACTTTTTTTCAGTGCAAAAGACTAACAATTGACACAAAGACTAACAATTGAATTCAAATCGTAAATGAAAAAAAAATTACACTAAATAGTTTTGTAAGATGGCGCTATATCGAATAACGTACCTACTTTTATGGTTAACCTTTTTAAAAAAAAATAACTTTAAATATTATGAATGTAAAAATTTTACCCGAGTTTTTGCATGAAAGAGTAATAATTATACATCCTGACGATGTGTAATTGTTACTCTTTCATGCAAAAACTACTATACGCATTTAGATGAAACTTTATCGTCATGTAACTGATCCGTCAAAATAACGCATAGACTAACTATTTACTGCGATAACCAACATACACGCGGGCGGAGCCACGGGCAAGAGTTAGTATATCATATTTATAACAATCAGATTTTTTATTTGAAAAAATGTAATTGCAGAATTCATCTTTGCTGAGCGTCTGTCCGACCTGTAATGGCACAAGGAGCCGAGACGTAGACACTCCCTGTTGGACTGGTTCACAAGTTTAAAGTCCCTTAGTCGATAAAACTCGAAACGAGAACTAGAGTAAAAACGACATTGCACGAAGAATTAGTACGGTGAAATAGAAATGGGTCGGTCATGTCTTCAAGCAGGTTGATGGTGGGTGGAGTCGATATGTGGTAAAATGGAAAACGTAATTAATGACGAAGGGTTTTTGAAGTGAAAACTTCTTTAGGCGCGTTGAGCGTTTTGGTAGAGGGTAAAATCCTCGGTTCGCGTCACCGACATGCTAATGATAATAGTATATCTATAGCTATGGAGAATATGATATTATATATTATATATGAAATTTATTATTATTATATATTATATATTATATATAGCTATATATGAAACATAAAAAAATTCATATAATTTTTGCATATAGTTTTAATTACTCTCAACTTAATAGTTCCGTTTTCACTTCTATCGGCAGTCCCACGACTGCTACTGTTTTTTTTTTAGCGGATCGCGGCTTTGTGAGGGAACAGAGAGTGCACCTCACACTTGTACATTATAATGTCTCCAGCGTTTGCTAGCCTCAAATGGGACCGGGCGCCGTGGCCGATATCATCTATGAATACATCATCATGGTGTAACGTGTAACGGTTAAATATCACCTACAACGTTGCAGTTGTAGTTGCACAATAGAATGTTGATACAGTTTCTATGATAAAGAGAAATTATTTATTTGTAACATTCATAACTAGTTGTGAGTATCTCTATGTCACAAATATTTCTAGTGTTGTAATCAAAGTTATTCGTTAAATCCTATTTAAATTCTAAGAATATAATAAATAAATTATATTGTACTTAAAAACATAAAGATTAATGATATAAACGTCAAACAACTCAAAACAATTCGCCTTTATTTAGATATTTAACGCATACAATATAATCACATTGGTCACGTTGCCGTAAATGTGATAAGCGTTTTGAGGCCACACAAAGTTTGTCCGAACAACCAAAGGAAGTGTTATAAGGTTTATATTCAATAGTATGACGTATTAGCGTGGTAGATTGATTGTATAGTCGTAACGTGCGAAAGTGAACAAGTTCACGAGTTGTAAACGTAGAATAGAAGGCAGACCCAGACGCGTGCCGCGTGGTCAGCTGTCAGGCAAGATGGCGTGGCTTCGAGCATGCGCGGTTGTCATGACGCTACGAATTGAGTTGCCGTGAAAAAATAATAACGGCTATAACCGTTTCGAATACCTCACACTGTAAGTAACAGTTAAAGCCGTTATTTTACAGATTGCGATATTATTTAGATAATTAAGATCAATTTCTTCATTCGTTATATTTATTATATTTAGGAACGTGATGAAACGTGAAACTGTACGCTAGTGTAAAGTACCTCAAAATAATACCTCAAAAGTATACTCTATTAAAAGCAATGTCATTAATAATAACTGTACTAGTAATTTAAAACATAAATGAATTAATCTTCTAATACTTATCAAACTTATATAATAATATGTTAAATAACGTTATCAATGTTGATGCAATTATATGCGCATCATAAAGTAAACTATAGTAAAGGTGAGTAGTAGATTTTAGAGAAATTAACAATAGAGTATAGATAGAAGGTAACGTGGTAGAAAATAACGTAGTTATCGAACGTCGTAGTGACATCACTAGTAGCGTTAACGCAAATATATTAACGAGGGCACGGAGTTACTGAACGATCAGTCTGTCTGTTGTGGTTGCGGTGGGTGCACGCTGAATAGAAGGCGCCTGTAGGCAGCGATCTATTTTTCTTTTTTATTTGGCTTCTAGCCGTTGTATGGGTGAGTGTTTATTAAGAATTCATTTCTTTATTCACAAGTCCAGCCTTTTGTGTCAACATTTGAGTGTTTTATCAAGTATTTTAGACAAAGACCGTGTACATGTATGGTGTTGTATTGTGTGAAATGTCATAGGTGCTGTTTCTAAACGTAAACAATACCGCCTATAGTGTTTTGTCTACTCGATAGAAAAAACGGGCACAGGAAATAGTATTTTAAGGTTTTAATTTTGTTATTTTACTTTTTATTGGTTTAAAACAGTAACGTGCTTAGAGGAAAATAAACATATGTTTGATCAAGAAGTAGTCTATGGTGTAACGTAAGATATACGCAGCTTGGACAAGAAGGTTCAAATACATTATATTTTAATTGATTAATCTATGGATTAGTGACGTATTCTTTTACTTTTGCCCTTAAATAAGTACAATCGAAAACTAGCAGCTAGACATGACGTGACATTAGTGCGGGATTTTTGTGTTATATCAAACCTATGTTTTACATGGAGGTTTAGTTTTTACTTCCTTAATATATTTTCGATCTATACTACAAGTATTTAAAATAAAACAATAAGTAGGTACCTACCAACTGCATAATTTGCATATTGTAGGTAATTTTGTTTAACCATAGAGTTCAATATGGTAATACTATCTATATACATACAATATACAAATGTGAAGGTTTAGATGTAACATATATTTGTTAATGAACGCCAGAACAGCTGAACGGATCAAGATGGCATGTATATTACTTTAAAAAAAAAACAAGCGAAGAAAAGCTAGTATTGTTAAAATTATTTTAATGAACTATTTACCAACTAAAAATATTGTGATTTAAAAATGCTGACATTTGTCATTAAGTGTTCCTTAATTAACGTTTACATAATTAGATAATTTGAGATAAGAATGTGAAACGCATGTTTTTTTTTTTGCGTCTAAATTTCTAATGGCCTTGATTTCGGCGCCAGGACGTTTCGAATTTTAGACGCGACACGCGATACCTTAACCGCTGATATGTGCTCTGCGTCAAATGTAACAATTTGAAAGTAACGTCATGATATAGGTACAAGTTATATGGTCATTTTTATATTTTATGCCCATTTACTATATGTAATGATTTCACAGCCTCTATATGCTATTTCAACATCATTTTCTTTCGCCCGAATTGATTTAGGGCTGCGCCATGTGGTTTTTTTCCTCTTCTCTTTTATTTCTACTGACTCCCTTTTTAGCCACATTTAGACTGCACAGTTGGCCTAGTGGTTTAAGCGGTCACCACGCCGCTCTACTGCGTTGAGTGTTGCGGTTTCCAACCCCACATGAGACAACACTGTGTGATCCATAAATTGTTGTTCCGAGTCTGGGTGTTCTTTTCGTCCGTTTCTTGTATGTTTGTAAAGTCCCCCACGACACAGGATTTATTCCTAGTGCGGGCTATGTCTTTTAAAGAGAAGATATATCCTATTGACGCAATTGCGGTTACAAATATATATACTCGTAAATGAGGGTGACGGTAAAAAGAATTATTGATGAATTTTTAATAATTTTATGTACTTTGTTTATCATGTTGCATTAAACAACATTATATTATGAGACTAATTCATTATTTAATTATCTTTGTGGCTAGCGATTGATCACCCAATGAAAATGGCAGCAATTTATGACTAATGAGGTTTTTGTTTAATAGTTGCATTTAACAGCATAATTAAAATTCAAATTTAATATCCCTATATTAATTAGCTAGAGAGATTTTTTTGAGTATCTGTTTTCTAGTAAATTAGTGACATAATATATATTTCTGGAGGGATTTCGGCAACGGTTTCTTTAGTTTATTAGTCGATTATATTGCCTTGTTTTAGCACTGGTCTCGTTTGGTCCTGGCTGCTGAGAATTCAATCGTTCTGTCTGAGAATAATTTGTCTAGATACAATGTACATGTCTTTAAAACTATCCGTGTGGTGACCACCCCTACTCATCCTGTATTTGTCGTGACTAAGGGAGCAAAATACGCAGGACAACTGCACGCAAGCAGACAAGAGAACGGAAACTTGACATAAATTCTGTACCAACCCGTCTGGCCAGAATGTCCAGTAGTGGGCTATTAAAAGTTGTTGATCAGTCTGGATACTACTGACTCTGCCTAGTTTGGTTTAGAGGGCCGTATGTGAAATACGTCAATGTATTTCTATTGCAATATAATGAAGTACAAAGACCGATAAGTTTTTACTTGACACTTGATTATCTATGTCGACTTTATTATAGATATAAAATAATTTGCTTATCGTGCATTGATTGTAGTGTTCTGTTATCCTACGCAATGCCCTTTATAATAATGATAAACGCCCACAAAATGTGACGCGGCCATGTCAATTCACTATAGCTACAGAAGGCTGGGAAACGCCTACGTAAAATACTGATATTTGACCTTTATAGTGTTAAACTAATGTTGCCATATTTTCTTTCATTTTAACATATATTTATTTTTCGCTTCACACGCGGTAAAGTAATTTTCCAATCTCTTTTTGTTTCATATTGAGTGTTTTTTTTTAAACAGCTAATATAGAGGACAGACTGGCTGTCGGCATGGCGACGCGTCGTCACAGCATACTTCGTTTTGACGCTCATTTACAAGTAGAGAAAATATTGAGTCTGTCGTCATTTTCACACATTATTATTTAATAATTTTACTTTTTTGTAGCCATCTTTATATTCTTATTTTAAGTACCGCATCTTTTTAATTTTATAAATGCTTATTATATCACAGGCAGTTATTTAATGTACTAACTTTGCGCGTGTACTACTTAGATTAGATACACTTTTATACAACGTTGTTAATTACTGTAACACTAAACAAAGATAACAAGGTTAATCGAAATAACTTAGACGGCCGCGAGTTGGATTGGGCGGCAATAAATTATTAAAAGTAAGAAAAAAAAACATTGCAACAGAAATAAAATTGTCTATGTTCTATTATCTACAGCTTTTGATAGTCCACTACTTGACATAAGCAGCTCCTTAAAAAATAAGGTCTTGAAATTTTCCTTAGTTATAATTCTTTTGACAACATATTTCTTTTTACACCAAAACTTCCCATGAACTCGTCTACATATTTTCATCTATTACTGGAGATTTATCCATCCAAAGGCTGTCTACAAGAAACTGCTGTCTTTCATTTACGTACCAGTTTGGCGAACCATAGTTTATTTAAATTTAAAGTAAAACCTACCTAAGAGTAGTCAATTAAGAATGAAGGATACTGTTTACTACAATACGTCAACATGCGCCATATTGCGCTTTTTAAAGTTGGTGATAATTTTTAAAAGTAGACTATTCGCCCGCCATATAGGCATGTAACCACTCATGGCAAAACAAGCCAAGGTTGGTATTGATAATATTTGTTTACTGTATCGATTTAGAATCGATCGAATCATCGTAGCAAAAAAATAACGTAGTTTATTTACGTGTGTACTGTTAGATACGATGAATGATGTACCAAATGACTAACCAAATTGAAAATCTAATGACTCACGCATTTTCCGAGATACAAATGAATCATCACAATAATATGTAGCACAATCTGTTCATTGTTTGATCTTATTTGTATTACTCGTATATGAAATTTTTGGCAAAATAAAATTATAAATAACAAACACTTTCGAAAAAGAAAATTAGGAAATCCCGCCAAGCTTCCGCCAAACAACATTCTTCATTTCTTATATTTTTTTAATGTTGCCATGGTGGTACAAAAACAATTATTGGAATTCTGAATTCCGACCATAGATAGTTGTACCATAAATACACAAGTATATAGTTTAGTAAACAGTAACTATTTGATAAAAGAACACAATATGACTTCTAACACGTACAAAAAAAAAGGCGGCAAAATTGACATAGATTGTTTTTTAAAGGTGAAATAAAATGACCGCCTCAATGGCGTACCGGTAACGAAAGCGGCTGCTGTGCTCGAGGGTTCGCTTCCCGGGTCGGAACAAATGTTTGTATGATCTGCAAATATTTGTTTCCGAGTTTGGGTGTTTTTTATGTATAATATGTATGTATTTGCATGAAAAAGTGTATATAAGTGTGTTCTATCAGTCAGTTCAGTTACCATAGTACAAGCTCTGCTTAGTTTGAAACTAGATGACGTTGTGTGTTAAATGTCCAAAATATTAATTTATTTAAATAGGTTTGAGCATCAAATGTCAAACATTCGCCATTTTTTCCGGGTGTTCTGGTTTTAACGTTAAAAGTTTGCCCCGCTTAACGTTTACGAACCGCGCAAATGACATCACGTGTATTGTAAGGTCAACAGACGAATCACGTGTGAGGAAATGTAGTACAGCACAGCTGGCCAGCGAGTTAGATAACGTATTCCTTTTACTGCATATTAAGAAGTTTATTTTTTATTTGTTTGTGTGCAATATTTGAGACTAATATTTGTTTTTTATTTAGTCAAAAGTACATTAGCTAGACGTAGATTGGCGAGTGTTTGCAGTTCATAAGTACCTACACATATTATTTATATTTTTACTTTTGCAAGCCGAAGTAATGAGTATGTGTATTAAGTTTGGTTTTAATCGAACGTAACAACTATACAGACCTATACAAAGCTTTAGATAGAAACACTGGGTAGCCGTCAGTCCCAATTTATGTGGAAATGTGATTCTTCTTTGCGTTATTATCAATAATAATTAATTAAAAAAGATTAAAAAAAAAACGGATTTTATACAGACAATATTCTAAAATAAAAAGAGCGTTAACAAGGAAAAAAAAATTACAGTTATTCAAAAAAGGTTTTAACTTTTGGAACGTATAATAAAAATAATTTGGAATGTTTTTTTGTTAAATAGCACATTTGAATTTCGAATACAGCTCTTTGAAAAAATATGTAATAAAAAAATGGCTGACTTGAATTTATCACATTCGAGTAAATTTGAAACAAAATTAAGTGCAAAATTGCGTAGGGACGATTAAGTAGAGTAAATTAATTACATTTTGTAGTTAACGCATAACAGTACAAAAGTTTATTTACCAAGATATTCTTATTTATTTATTTCCATACATATATCTATTTTTACAGGTTATTTCTTAATCCCTACTAGTATTATATTAGCGAATGTAAGTTTATTTGTTACGGTTTCACGCGAAAAATACTCAACCGATCATCACGAAATTTTGTACACATGTTCTTGGAGGTTATAGAAGGAGGTATCTGTGGGCAAAAACTTATATATAACTTATATAATATTGGTGTGTGTAGTGTTTCCAGAACAGCCAAATTGTATATTTTGCTGCGCAATAAACACTTTATGACGTTAGACTTATTGTTGGGCATATAAAACAGTTATATTGCATTAAAAATTAGCAAAGACACTTAGCGTTTTGATTCATTTTATTAGGAACTAAAATAATATATGGATGAAGACCAGATGTTTGTGAAGTCGATTTTAGTATGGATTTAGTACCTACTTATTGTGAATGCAGTATTTTAAGCTGGCAGATGTTATTTATGTAGTTTAACCCATCCATTTTGCATATTATCTACTACCAAACTACTTCAGCGTAGACTTCATTGATTTTATAAACTTACGGAGGTCAACCACCAAATATTAATTAAATTCTTAAAAGACTTATAATTCCTATATTTTAGCAGCACCTAGCATAATCCATTCGTAATTTAGTAACAGTAAAAGGATTTAATGAAATTTCAAAAGATTATACTTAACATTTAAAATTCAAGACTGGATGTTTCTCAGTTCTTTCAAAACTTTAGACTGGCCGTGCAAGTAGTGTAAGGCTTCAAAACGTGTGTTGCCCTCATTGCTTGCATAGCATTGCATTATTTAGTCCATGACCCACTTAATTATAATTCAGTGGCAACATTCACACGACATTGTTTCCTGCTAATCATGCAAAGTCGAACATAAAATTTTAAAACCTAACTTAATGAATATTAATAACAACGTAAGAAATACAATTGGTTATATTTAGCGCCAAAATAATCGCATCGGTCAATATCTATTTCGAGAATCATTTACATTGTCTATGTTTTGTTTTAATGTTTAAAAATAGACAAGGCAAAGGTGTACAAACTCATTAATCTTTTGATCCAAAACAAAAGAGGTCTTGTGAACCATAAGTAGAGTAAGCTGAGCTATATCGGATATATCCAATAATGTTTAAACGACAAGCGTGTAGATGTCACCACAGGCCATTTCATGCGGGCGTGCCAATAGATGAATATGTGATCCTTGCCGGCCTGCTAGAATTAATTTACTGTTCAAAATGATGAAGACAGTACGTATATTTGATAGTAGTATAGAAAGAGTAGTGACTGGCAGCAGATGGATGCATACTGGATAGAACAACACATTTATGAGTTACAAATCGGGCAACGAAGCCTTGAAAAGTTTATTCGGTGTTTATTATACAAACAACACTCGAAGTATATATTTATAAATACAACCTTGGCGTATTTTTAAATATTCTATCATGAGTAACTTTAAACCCACCCTCTAGACGATTGTCATTGACACTCATTTGGATACCAAAGTAATCCAATATCTTTTAAATTAAAAACAACTCGGTGAATCAAAATTACAATAGAATGTTTTTCTGTATTAGTTTGTTAATTTTACAGCTATTCATTGTAAAATCAAATATTTTATAAAATCGCACTAAAATGACAATAGGTCAGACTAAGATATGAACAAAATGATTTTACCTACTATTTTAATTCTGCTAACAAAACAAGGAAATTATTACTTTTCTTTGTTCTTTGTTTAAATTATAACCTTTTTGCTTTACAATCATTTTAAAAATATAAAGTTATCTATGGTAATAGGCTTAATGAAATTAAGTATAATATAATATCTATGGGATTCTTAAAAAAAGACATTTTTTTTTAGTTGCTTTTAAATAACTGTCTTACAAACATACATATGTTAATATTCGAACATCGTAGAGGGTATTAAACATACGTGATTCGCATATAATCAATTCGACAACCCTACTGTGAGCAGTCTGTTAACCTAATAAACAAAGACGAACCAAGACTGTGAGCATTATTCCCAAGTTTATAAGACTTCAATAGAGTTATAAAAGGCTTTGCTCCTTTGTCCTTAATATAAAACAATCTCGAAGACGATAACCTTCAGACTTATAATTTAAAAACTAAATTGCGCCAAAGAATTTTCAAGCAACAGTGACGACAGATTTGATATAATTTGACTTATTTTTTTATTCTTTTTTATGCATATTTCACTGTCAAATGTTAGCAGCGTAAAAGTAGACATATTGAATAGCCGTATCTACTAGGCTTACGGTATACAAAACTTAAGTATTTAGCACGTAATAGACGAAGCCTATGAATAAAAACTTAGTTAGTTATTAAATATGGCAGCGAGTTTATTATTTAAAAAGTAATATATATTGTATTCATAAAAATGTTACAAACATTGTAAATAAATATTTAATCGCCTGTTAGATCACTCTGTTATTAAGTATAAGTAGGTATATAAGATAAATAATGTCATATAATAATGTAAATAGAAGTATTTCTTAATACTAGTATATTACTACGAGTCTGAGCTTTGTTATTCTGAGAAAAAATCTCGATAAAGGGAACCTTATAAACATCAAAGTAAAGGAAAAACTAAACGTATTAAGAAACCAGAAAGGTAAGGTACAATTTATGGTATTATGGGCATATCGAATAATAAGTCGTAAATTAGTCTTTGGATTTCACTTTTTTTCTTAAATTAAATAAAAGATGACAAGGTTTGAATTATTAAAAGCGCACGATTTTGTGGTACCATATTCATGAATTAATCATACAGAGTACAGTGTAACAATGAAATGAGGTCGAAGTCTAATGTTTACAGAGAATATATTTAACAGTTCTTAGAAAAATATCGGGTTTGTTTGCAATTGTGTGTTGTGAAACACGTACTTTGTTCTTGGAGCAGTCGACTCGTACATGACTGATGGCAATACGTCACACAACACGAAGAGAACAGTGTACAGAATGTATGGATAGTTACACACTTACCCATAATTACTTTGTCAGCCACTATTAGCTGTATAAACCAGTAGTTATATTAGTCATAAAATAGAATGCAAAATTTAAAATTGTCTTTTTAAAACATACTAACATGGAAGCTTACATTAAAACCGACTTCAAAGTAAAAGGTTCTTAATTCGACTATATTTTTTTTGTTACCACACAACTTGTCGGTGGGTGTACTGATTTTGATAATTCTTTTTATATTCGAAAGATGATGCTTGTATAGTAATCCCATTTAAATTTGAACGGTATTTGAGGAGTAATAAATGACAGTGGTTGCTGCAATATGACATCACGTTTATACCCTCTAAAAGGGTACGCAGATGTGTTAAGTATATCGCGATCTACTCTATAGTGTGATGGTAATCATAGATGAAAAAATATGTCATTGCTTTTCAGTGCATTTTTTGTTTTAGAACATTTTGTCTTTGAAGTCGGTTCTTTTTATTACTTTTTTTTTATGAGTAGGTAGTCTATTATTTATTAATGTTTCTTTGTGTTTTCATACGTTTAACAAAGATATTGTATTATTCAAACAAACCAGTTAAAGTGAGTACTACAGCAAAATTAACGAACAATCAATAGCATTTTGCATGGGGCTAAATGTTTATAAGCTCTTCTAAATATAATAGTGTTAGTTTTGCAATGAAAATAAGTTTTACCTAAATATAACACATTACAACCAATCAGAATAACTCTCATTACGCGCCTGACATGTTTGGTATTTCATATTTTGTGGGCAACGGAAATCGCTTTCTATGAGGCAAGCAACATGATTCTTGATTACCCAAACTCGTATGCACCTACTACCAGCTTAAAATCAGGCCATCAAAGTTTGCCTGTAAGGAATTTATTGAAGCAATGAGGCTGCCATTTTTGTAGGTTTATCCTGTTGTACGTTGACATTACTACTTGGATGTCTTAGTGGTTTAAGCGGTCGCCACCCGCTTTTATACCGCGCTGAATGTTGTGGGTTCAAACCCCACAAGAGGCGACACTTTGTGTAATCCACAAATTGTTGTATGTTTGTAAATCTACCGCGACACAGAACGTATTTCTAACGCTGCTTGGCCTTTCTTTTTTTTTTTAAAAAAAAAACAAAAAAAATCCCGAGCGTACAAATAAAGTCTTATCTATGTATCTATCTATCTTGTTACTTGTATGTATGGAACTGCTAATACTAGTAATTCTTAGTAAATTATTTATAAAGAAAAATAATTTATTTTGGCCTACAAAACACATGGCAGCTTATTTATATATAATTATATAATTCAACTTATTTTCATTGTTATTTATAAAATGAATAATATATAAAATCGTTATCACTGATAACCAAACACTTCAAATGATTGTTCTAAATACCATTGTCGCCAAAATGATAACGGCGCCTATTTTCTGTTGCACAGTCCCAAGGTCAACAGACAGGAAATTCGTATGACAGTAAGGCCGCCATTGCACAATTTAGAAAATTCAAATTAATACTGGTTGTTTTCTGTAGAATTATTTTAGTTTACATGTCATGTGTGTAATTAAAGTAAACTATTGATTGGTGTTAGGGAAAACCGATCTCCAACATGCCATAAACATAACACACCTACTTAATGAGTAACTTTTATCATTAATGATTCAACGACAACAAAGACAGAAGGATCCAAAGTCTGCCACATTATAATATACATTGAAATGTTTGTCTTTTGTTTGTTTATAAAAACAATGAAGTTAAAAGAATGATTAGCACTGTATGATATTAATAAAAAATTTGATACAAAAGGATTGAGCTCAAAGACAAGACGTACTTATCGAAATGATAAATGTAATTCTGTCGACGCGACGTCGTCTTAATAAAATTGTAGATAAACTTTTTGTAGATATCTAAACTATAAACGAGTGTAATAAAACTAAATGTGTAGTGAAGGTAAGCACTGTAGACCAGGTTCGGCCAAGAATAGCTGCATTGATGAGAGGTTGCGGATAAAAATAGTGTTAAAACCAATCTTTTACAGAATTTTTATTAGTTTATGGTCATAATAAACACAAAATCAATATCTGCTTTTCTTAAAATAACTAAAAATATTTTTTTGTAGTAATGGTCTATGTTTTTTCTTAATTGACTGACAAACTGCCAGTATGTTGTTACTTTGGGCAATAAAATTTTATGCTTCTACCCTAATATTTCTTACGTCCGAAATATGTAGTTTATATAAGGTCTAAAACAAGGTAGTAGACAGAAAAAGAGAATAGTTTAGCAAATATTTCGCATCTATACCTACATGTGCACGGATTTTGTAAACATTGAAAACAATGCACAATAGCACTATATCAAAGGCCTAATTGGACATTAGACAATATGTAGACAGTAAGCAAAACCTAATTTATTGCAATTGTTACTTTGCAGAGCGTGAAAAACCATCATCATTGTTGTTAGAGAAGCAGCGTGAGGCGCTCTTGGTCAAGAGCGTCACAGTTGCTCCCGAGCGAAGCCGCGATGACGGCGTACACGAGCGGGCAGGGGCCGAGGCCGAGGCGGAGCCGGCCGCCCCCGGCGTGGGCCGCTGGGGCGCCGAGTGGCCGAGTTGACTCGCTTCGGACGCGCAGCACCGGGCCCGGCGCCGCGACGTGACCGCTCCCCTGCCGAGCGCGCGCTGGGGCCCGCCCCGCCGCGCGCTTAGCCTGTCGCTGGCGCGGCACGAGGCCCTGGTCACGCGAGCCGAGGGCATCCTGCGGCGACTGCTAGTCACCGACAACTACGACTCCGTCAGCAACTTCATCTCGCTCTACGACACCTTCCGACGAAGCGATGAGCCTCTGTACGACGTGTACGATCGATACACGCCGCCCATCCGGGCGAAGAAACACACGTGTGTCGGCTTAGGATTCGAGTTGATTCGGCGGTGGCGATGCCTGGAGCGGGAGTGGGAGGGGGTGACCGCGGCGACGGCGCTGCTGTCGTGCGAGGAGGCCGTGGTCGACGTTCCCGAGTATGTGTCCTGCGGTGAGGGGCCGGAGAGTGTGATCGTGGCCGAGAAGGAGCACGTCATGATCGGCATTCAGATCAGTGTCGACGGCAGACCCGGCATCATGCTTGCGGATCCCGGCTACCACGTGCCAAGGATCGTTACCGTAATGGCAGACCGCGCTTACCCCCATACGGGTTAGTTATTTTTTAATTGTTTATATCCTCAATTTTTAATGCTTATTTCGTAAAAAAAAAACTAATTCTTTATGCGTACAATCCTAGATATAACTGGGTGATCCCACTGGAAAATTTAGTCTTTTATTTTTTAATAGGTTGGTTCACCCAGTCCGAAGATTCAAACTGCCGCAAGGAATACAACTACACATTCAATGTATTGAACGGCGGCTACGTGGAATGGCAGGAGCGCGAAACACGCGGCACCACTCTCAAGTGTCAGACTTCTTTAGTCTATGTCTCCAGGCCGTACCTAGACGGCATCAACGTCACTGAGAGGAGAAACCTCGTATACAACTTCAGGTGAGATTTGACGATTATAAATTGTGGCGATGTTCAAACACAAGTGATATTTTCTAATTTTTCTTGTGATTTAAAAAAATATATTTTTGTTTTAATATTCTTCAAACATTTGTAAAGACTGCAGGTACTTTTTATTGCTACCATAAAGTGGACTGGCAAGCCAGTTGGAATACTAAAAATAAACAAACAGGCGCTTTCATAGCAAAGGCAACATGGAACTTGACATGTTCGTTTTATTCTTTTTCTATTTATCTGATGTAAATAACAATTTATTTCCAACATAGAGGACGTCTAAACATACTACAGAATATGTATTTATTTGTATTACGACAAGGTCCAATTATCTGTCAGTCATTTGTCAAAATAACTGTCATCTTTGTTGTAATGACATAGAGTATCGACATAACGTAACATTCGTACATCACTTAGTAATTTCGTGTTATTACGTATTCAGACTTTTGAGATCAAGAGTTTTTGTTAATTACTAACCTTTTTTATCAATATGCACTCATGAAAGATAAGAAGTGACTTATTATAAAATGTCGTTAATTTTTTTTGTAGTTATCGCGATTTGATTATTTGAACGCCTATATTTTCTTAAATTTTGTTGAAGAATTCCTTCCATGTCTTATTTTTTATATAAAATCTAGCTACCTGGATCAACGGCTGACTGAAGTCTATGGTGTAACTCCTTTTTTTTTACGTGTGGACCGTCATACCACCAGCGTTTTCGGCGGGGTGGTGAGTCGGAATCGGACCGACTAAAACCACACGGTGTGCCACTCTGCGCCTGAGATAGGAGGAATCCGGGCACTATGGTATAACTCCTGGTGATTTCAATAGACGAAAGGCAATCTTTACTAAACGATAAAAGTGCGTAAAATGTGTTTTAAACTGATATAGATTTTCCTGCGTCATCAGATACTGCGTCATTTTATGCAAATATGTTGAGATTTGATTGATAAAGCCTGCCTTGTATAATGTTCTCCTATTTTGGTTACAGAAGTCTTCTCTCACGCGACCAGAAAGGGCACCTGATCGCCGGACTTTACTTCCCAGTAGGCGCCAGCGGCAAAGACGCGCAGTTCACTGTTTTCCACGACAATGGAACTGAGAAGATCAAGACGAAATACAAATTCAGCACTTTCGCTGACCTTGACAACGTAAGTAGCTAGAACTATTCAAGAACTCGTCTATCTACAGTCGATTTGCTTTTCAGCGATTAGGTGTCCATTTGAATGTGGTCATTGTTTTTCGTACTACTGTTATAAAAAAAAAAACAAAACTGGTGTGCTAAAAACTTTATTCTAAGTAGGTATATACATAAATGTCATTAACGTCATCACAACATAAAAACACGCACGCAACATGTCGATGATTGAATTGTCACGAATAATGATGAAATTCAGATCACGCGAAGAATTATGTTATTCTAGTACTAATATCTAGATCAATTAGCATATGTCTGTAGTAATCGAGGCTTATGGTGTAGTGGAGGGGAACAGAGAACAGTAATTCTCCAGGAATGAAGGTTAATTTCATTATGAACAGCCTTATTAGAACGAAAATTTTGGACAACTATACTACGCTGGCCAGACGGATTACTGTAGGGTTTTTTCAAGTTTTCCTTCTCTTTGCGATGCTGTTGTCCTGTGTAGTTAAGTTAAACGAAATCTTTGGTGTACTTGACCAATGTTTAACAACATTGAAAATTGTTATTTAAATAGTGTTGCAACATTTAATAAATATCCTCTTATCAATACCACAGCTTAATTTTAGGCTTAGAGGAAATACCGGCAAAAATCACAGAGCCTAGATGGTTATAAATAAAGTTGATGTTCGCGTGTTTTGACCGCGCTTATCTCTGAAACTAGCAAGCCGATTTAAATATATGACTTAAAAAGTGTATATTTAGTACAAGGCGCCTATATATCATGAGAATTTATAATAAGCTTTATTTTATACCCTTAGCAATGGTTTTCCTTCAGAAACTATAGTTATGAAGTAAAAAAAAATACAACTGAATTTAGTAGCAACTCCTAATTTTGAATCCTTTAAAATTTCTCCTCGTTCATGGTGTAAGTTATGGACTAAAATAAACCTAAGCAAGTGGCTATAACGCTGGAGTGTCGGTTAGTTTAGTAATGTAATATAGGTACATAACATCGGCTTATATATTTTAATATCAAGCTCTAAACTTCTGTAGACAGATGTAGGTAATCACCACCAATTGTCTGTGTTTACACGGTGTCCATGACATCGCTTGCTGGATACACACTTGAATAATAGAACAGATAATGCAAGGTTGACGAGAGCGTAAATACAGGACCGATGTTAACTGCAAGATGCTGGTTCATAATATTGAAGGCTAGTTAGAATAGATGTTCAATATTTATCGCATAATTGATATCCCTGGTTTTCGACCATACTCATCATATAGCATCTTTTGGTTCATAAAACTAGTTTTAAAACGAATACGATTGGAAATATCGAACTCATGAAAACTGTAATAATACAAAGTTGATTGAAAAAATACAGTATGACGTTCAGCGCAAGACATTTAATTAAAAACAATTTGACCTTCTTATCTATTGCTTAATTAATATATCATTTAAAAGTTTTTTTCTTGCCTATAGATTCCACAATCAATAATCGAAGAATTGAATTTGTGTAACACGCAAATGAACTACAAGAGCGGCGAACTACTCTCCATCATTTGCAAACTTGCCAAGCTAATGGAAAACCAGCCATTCATTGATCAGATGCTTGAAATCAACGAAGATATCTGTCGCATGTGTCTCTGACAAAAACAAAATGGCGGCCAAACCGACGACAAAATGGCGCGCTCTGAAACTGCTGAATGTTTAAAATCTTCAAATTAGTTTTTTTTTTAATTTGTAATTATACTACTTATGTATTTTATACATTTTTTGGATAATTCCCTAATCTTCGGGTTAATGGTATTTCTTATTATGTCGTAGTTACTAAGATTGCGTTCATTGTAATATTTATTTCAAATTGGATTATTTGCATAACATTATTTTAATCAATTATTTTAATAAACTACTCCTTGACATTGTAACCTATGACTTTTATTTTTAGATATTCCATGAGTTTTCAACAGTCTAATAATACTTTTTTATATTATAGTTGGTAAGTGAAAGATTTGTCTTGGAAAGATGTAGTACGAAGAAAAAAAACCAGAGAGTGGGTAGACAATAAAAATAATTTTTAATTAAGTTTAGTTGTTTATTATTACACACAAATAATATGTTGAATTTTTACAACTAACACCAACTAACCTCTAAAATATTTTACACCATAATTTCGAAATGCCAAAAAACAAAACTAAATGGAATACTAATATATTACTGGTTTGAAGAGATATGATCGTTTTAACATCCATCGTCGCCGTACTTTTGTGCAGAGTGAAATTAAAAAGAAAAATAAAATCTGCGTTTTAAAATCTATCACCGACCTGAATTCGGTTTTCATGATTAATATTATTCTAGGTTCTTTACATCGATAAACTTATACTACAGAATACCAATAATTTAACACACATCTTATAATCGAACTAAATCGAAATAGTAATCAAACATCGTTTCGAAAATTTCAAGTTAATTGAAGACCTGACCGCATTGTGGAAGATACAATGGAAGTAATGGGTAGCCGCTCGTGACCCTTGACTTCGAAACATCCCTCGGTTGAGTAGCTAGATCCGCCCCTATCAGTAGAATTGTACGTATTTGTGACAGGGATGTTGTCAACTAGGGTGAATAGATATTAATCAAGTACAGAACCTATTTACTTCACTTAAATCCATTTTTTTTTGTCTATGGAAGCTGCCTGTTTAATAAAGTGTATGTCTATTTTTGGTTCATTTTGTGT
Organism: Hypercompe scribonia; assembly: GCA_949316085.1. Classification (NCBI taxonomy): domain Eukaryota; kingdom Metazoa; phylum Arthropoda; class Insecta; order Lepidoptera; family Erebidae; genus Hypercompe; species Hypercompe scribonia. Next base: position 3,354,705 of record OX438979.1, read on the forward strand.
CCCGTTTTGCTAAAGAAGAAAGTGAGATTGGTTTCCAACTTCTCTGTTCAAATTTCCAACGAAGATGGTTTGAAATTTTCGGGGATTTTACGAGCGTTATAACTCAGTGGATTCATCTTGGTAATCCTGTACACCATTGTTGTGTGTCCATATTTCAAGACACAGGTCATAAACAGAGTTATCACTCACTCTCCTAATTATTTTGAGGATGTTAGACTACTTTCGGACCTGACTGCACATATGGTATAGAGGTTTAGGTGGTACAGGTTCAACCCCCACATGCTCAACACTTTGTGTGACCACAAATTATTGTTCTAAGTCTGGTTGTTCTTAATGTCCACTTCATGTATGTTTGTTAAGTCTCAAGCGACAATGGATACGTAGACTTAGAGCAGATGTCTTTATGAAAACATTATTAAGGAGTAACGTGAACGAGAGTGCGGTCAGGCCCTGCAGCGAATAGTAAGTGTTACCATTTATCATATATATAAATATGAATTACGAAATATTTTATATATTGGTTTTTATGGGGAGAGATTTATGTTTTTAAAACTATAATTGTTCTAAAATTACTATTATGTATATTTAGATATTATGTACTACAATTTACTATTTTCTAACTACTATATCGTATCGATCTATACACTCGGTCTAAGTTCATAATAGAAATTAAGCTACAATAAATAAACACACGTTACCAATGGAATATTAAACTTCTGAATTAATTGTGTGTTACCTAATTATAATAGAACCTAAGTTGTCAAAGTAACGGATAACATGATGGTGATACCTATATCACCAAGTTACCTATAACTTGGTGATATCACCAAAAATTATCAAAGGATGTTCAAAATCATGACTTTAGTTTGACTCTCTCTGATCTCCAGGTACAAAAAACTAAAGAGTTTGTAAGATTGTTGATTAATCTCAAGAAATATTGGTTCGAATTAGAAAATTGATTTAGTATTGAATAGGCCATTTATCGAGGAAGATTTCGGAGAGATTTCAATGAGAAAACTGTTGCAAAAACGCGGATAATGTATTCGTTTTGAGAGACAGGTAAAGTTGGGTGGGTCAGCTAATAAGTTTGTACAAGTGGGGCACTATCTACCCCCACCAAGTTGCCTTCCTTTATCATAAAATAGTCTAACGGTGAGTGATTAACTTATAAAATTATTATACCTCATATTATTGGAAGCAATAAGTTATATACAAGGTGTCCAGAAAGGGTATCGGGTATTTGTAAGTTCAATGAAACAAAAATTATTTGTACGCAATAAAAAAGTTTATTGTTTATTATTAGCATATGAATTGGAGAATTATTTGGAAAAGATGATGTTATCCAAATGATGACCGTTACGTTGCTGGCACTCTTCTAAACGGAAACGTCTCTATCGTGCGGAATATCGTACACGCCACGCGCCAAGTGACGATAGCATTAGGAAATGGATCAGGATGTTTGAGAATACAGGTGCGACAGTTAAAATTCAAAACTCTGGTCGTCCTCGTTCAGTTCGAGATGAAGAAACAATTGAAGAAGTTGAGGCGTCGGTTCATCAAAATCCGTCTTTATCCATCCGAAAGCGAAGCCAAGCGTTGAACATCAAAAAATCGTCTAAGAAAGACTTACATCTAAAAGCCTATAAAATTCAATTGGTTCAAGAATTGAAGGATACGGACTATGCTAATCGACTGAATTTTGCGAACGAAATGCTGCAGCGATTTAACAACTTTAACAACATACTGTTCAGTGACGAAGCAAATTTTCACCTGAATGGTCATGTGGATAAGCAGAATTGTCAGTACTGGGCAGTGGAGAATCCGAGACGAAAGCATGAACGACCCCTGCATAGCCCAAAGGTCGTTGTTTGGGCCGCTATGTCTGCTAAAGGCATAATTGGTCCTTATTTTCACGAAGATCAACGAGGCCGAGCAATTAATGTGAATAGTGACCGTTATTGCGATATGTTGCGAAATTTTTTGATCCCAGAGTTGCAGGAGTTTGCAGGTTTCAACTCAAGAACGTGGTTCCAGCAAGATGAGGCCACTTGCCATACCTCAAATGACTCAATGGAAGTTGTTAACGAATTATTCCCTAATAAAGTCATTTCGCGAAGGGGTAACATCAACTGGCCTCCCAGAAGCCCCGACCTTAGCCCGCTTGACTATTTTGCATGGGGATACCTTAAAAGTAAGGTTTATCAAAACAATCCGACGAATCTAACCCAGTTAAAGCAAAACATCATGTCAGAAATGGCAGCAATATCGATAGCTATGTGTCAACGTGTTATCGCCAATCTTCGTTTCCGTTTAGAAGAGTGCCAGCAACGTAACGGTCATCATTTGGATAACATCATCTTTTCCAAATAATTCTCCAATTCATATGCTAATAATAAACAATAAACTTTTTTATTGCGTACAAATAATTTTTGTTTCATTGAACTTACAAATACCCTTTCTGGACACCTTGTACTAAAAATTTGCAAACCATTTTTTTTATATACTGGCTGCTTAAAAACAAAATTCTCCGCCTCCATTTTTATTCTAATAAACAACAATTACATTTAAAACTTATTTCATTTGAAAATGATTCAAAAACGTTATCTTAAATACTTCTAATTAATTATAACTAATAATTAACCATCACTATTTTAATAGACATTTCACAGTGACGTATATTAATTAGTACATTCAATAATAGCTTTTCCAATTTACACAATTATATCTTGAGTTAAAATAGATACACACTACACTTATATTTAATATTTATTGTAACTAATTCTACTCTAAAACGATCATTTTTCTATATGATAATCATTAAGGTCGGTGCAAGGAGGTTTGGTTTCCTTTATGGTCGGCCATCTTTCTAACGCCAACCCCGCTTTACCACAATTCATTCATGAAACTAAGTGTTAAGAATATAAGACTGATAAATTATATGATTGATCTTCACGATGGTGTTCAAGTTTGCCCTAAATCTATGGACCTTAAATATAGAGCTTTATCTGTGTGACAGTTGTCATTAGTGTCATTTTGGAACTTACGGGGTACATTTTAGGCGGGAATTTTTATATTGGTTTTATTGTATTTTATTCGCGATAAAACTGGCATGTAAAGAATGAAAATGTAGGTAATACCAAATAGAAATCACTAACAGTTACTTCATCGGTTTCATAACTATCTGTCACGGAGCTCAAGCTTTTAAGGACTGTTATTTTCAATTTTTGAACGAAAAAGTTAATTGACGATAGCAATTTGTGACATGTTTGGTGGATATAGTGTGATCACCTCTTTTTAACCCGTGGGTGTAGCAGGAAACAACTAAGGTAGAAAACCTATCAACCCGTTTGGCTAGTGTGGTATAGTAGACCAAAAGCCCCTTTCTAAGGAGCGGCCTATGTCCAGCAGTGGACTGTTAAAGATTTTTGATGTAAAGTACGAATTTGTGACGTCACAATCTGTCATCCTATGAAAATATTATGAAACATAGTTTTAATTTTTATATTTATTAATTATGTTTTAGATTCAGTTTAATCACACTTACCATTGAATCAAAGTAAAATATGAGTACATAATATTACACTAGAATAAATTACGCTACATTTCACAGTACGGAAACTAGTATTTAAGAAAATGTAGAGAACAAATCCCAGGCTGTTTACATTTAAAGAATCCAGAAATAATTAAGATTATACTATTTTAACGGACTTAGTACCCAGTAACAAAAACGAACCTTCAAAAGACAATTTCTTTTAAGAAAAGTCGAAACTAATATGTGATGTGTGGATGGATTCAGAATACAGATTATTACCACCGATTTTCATTCCATAGGCGCCATATAAGATGTCTATGTCCAACAGGAGACTTCAAAAACTATTGATGTAATTTTTACATGTTAGATTGATAATAATGTGATCCATAATTTAGAGGAACGCTTTTTATATCCACATTAAAACTACATGTGAACTGAACTGAACTGAATCACCTAAAGATTGACTCAATGCCATATGGCATTAAGTCCGCCTCATGCAAATGTAATGCAGGAAGTGTTAAAAATAAAAAAAATAATAAAAAAATATGTATGTAACCCATAGGACTTCAAAATTAAATTTCTTTCTGAAGTAATTGGAAAAATCTTGTGCGTAGCTTAGAGTAGATCTGTTTTTATGATCGTAGCCATTTAGAAAAACATGACATTCAGGTAAAATACTTTACATTTTTTTATTTTACGAGCCTGCCAAAGTGACTCGCCTCTGCCTGATGGAAAGCATGAATAGAATCCAAGAGTTGTGGTCACCATACTCATTGCGAATGCAGACAATGCAGTATGGTAACCCACATTATGGCAGCCTAGTAAGATGCTTTTTCACGCCTCGTTTGGGGACATAAAAGGCATGACAGTCATCGTGCAATACAATGCACACACTAACCACGACAACTGTCACCCCTGCATCAATGGGCCTCCGGTCTCTTACATATTGAGGCAGTACGTTAACAGTCATGTAGATTAAATTGATGAATTAATATACACATGTGGGTTACATACATGATTTAGGGTTTAAACTTTAATTCCAGTTCTTATTCATAGCGGGAATGAAGGTTGAGGCAGACAGCGGTTAGGGTAGGATGGTGACGCAGCATTAAAGTCACAGGCTTACTCGTGCTATTTGCTCTCGCTGAAGAATCCTACAGATATGTATCCCTATATTTAATTGATTAGGTAATGATGTATACCTACATTGTCATCAATTTCAACTCTATATTTACTGTCAAGAGCCATAATTTTATCTAACTGTCACCTTATGTGATTAGTGCCGGCCTATGGGACTAGGTGACAAGAGAATACAAAAAATAAAATGTGGCAAACAATTGTTGTGGTCCAAAAAATAAGAAGTTAAGAATCATATCATACGTAAATGTCATGTTTCGTAATCTACTTGAAATTCATTTTTGGCATTAACATTAAAATAATGTTTTTGTCGATCTTAAAATTTTCGAGTTTTTAATTTTTAAAAAGCAATTTTAACTCCAATTAGTTCGTACAACACCTACATAAATAACTATTAGTATTAACCCATGGAGAGGCTCTATGGGAATGCTGTAGGAGCAATTTTATTTAAATCCAATTTGTGTAGACATAGCCCATCTGAAACTAAGCTAGTAACATTCATCTGAAGGGGTGTTATTACTTATCTATACCCGGGGTCTTCTGTAATAGACTCACCTATACTAAACCCCGAATTTAGTCGATTTTATTTCAACACATCCCTAACTTAGACAAGTTAACCATGATAAAAAAAAAATTTGAAAATAAAGCTGTCACTTTTGTCGTCGATAAATCTTCGTCCTGCTCTGGATGAGGTCTGGCGGTCGACGTTGCGGTAAAGATTGAAAATCGTAACTATTTTCATGTACTCCGTTCACAATTTCAAATTCGTTACTAGGTTTAATTATTCTTAGTATTTGAACGTTTCAAATGTCTTAAGTGTATTTCAAGAATAAATATGCGAAGGTAAGTGCTGATTTCAGTATATTTTTATCTCAGTTACATTGGTTACATTCTGGTAAAACTCATTTAGAACTATGTTCATATAAAGATCTAATATTTTTGAAGTGTGGCCAGTAAAAAAAATTGAACATAGTAAGTTAACTAAACAAGAAAAATGTTTCTGTATGAGAAGCTTAATCGAAAATACCTTTACATTACAAAAATGTAATTCGATTAATACAGCGATAGTTATCAACGAAAATGAAAAACTTAAAAATAGACTTTAAAATACATATTTCACAAAATATTCTATACTAATAGTTAAGGTATGTTTCAAAATGATAATTAAAAAATAATTAGAAACAAACGTTATGGTGACAATAACAAGTGCTCAGTGAGTCCGCCTACAAGTGCCCACAAGTGCTCTCAATAAGGCCTATATAGATACATATTTTATATAGATATTGCACCCATAGAGGGTTCCGTCTAAATATAGGTGGAATCATGATCACGTTGGTCAGAGTACATCATTTTGAAACACGCCCGTAAAACACTAACGGATGATAACTTATAAAAACTTCAAAAAAGTTTCATTAAAATAAATGATGTGGTCTGAAAAACCAAAAAAAAAAAAAATAGCAGTTACACATCCGCCAGTATTTGTTTAAATCATTGAGCTGTATAGTTGTAAAGAAAAACTATTGTATTGTAACCGTAGGTCGTCGGGCCGCCGGCACGTAAGTGACCGCGGGTCTGTGGGGGGTGGGTGTACGAACGTTTACTCGTCTGCGGGGGGGTGGGAGGCGCTGGGGTTGGCGTGGCGGTGCTTGTGGTGCCGGTGCCGATGTCGCTGTGGGTGAGCGCTGCCGTACACCTCGCGTATGCTCGGGCTGGAAGTATACCACCGGTTTAATACTACTGTATAACATCATCGACAGTCTGTAACAGTCCACTATTGGGCGTAGCCCTCTCTTTAGTCTATGGTTTGCCGGTATTATTATTAACTTTCGGAGAAACTTTCAGGATAACGTAAGACGAACTAGATTTTTTTTTAATGGCATAAGAAACAAAGGACTCGTCCAGTTACGTGTGATGGAAAGTGAGTACCGCCACCTATACACTTGTAATTCAGGTATTACACGTGTGTTGCTGGCTTTCCAAGTAAGAGTATGTTCTTGAAGGTCTGGTGGTAAACCGTAGACGACAACTCATTCCACAGCAAGTTGTAAGCAACTTGCAAGGATCTAGGTAGACCAAGGATTGGGTTATTTTGGCGAAGATAGCAGTATTAGTACGTACTAATTTAAAGTTTTATTTCCAAATGCAAGGTAATATCTTAACGAAACAAACTGTACAGTACTATAAAGTAAGAAGTCTTTTTAAAATCAACACTAATATCATAGCGATCTGTATACAGTAAATAGTAGGATACACATAAAGCGATTATCGTACACGCTATCAGTTAGTTACAATAGAATCGCCAGAGAGCCTAGGGTGAGTTTATTTTACATCAAGTCTCGAGAGCGAGCGCGCATTCGGCGCTGTGATTGGTGGAGACTTCAGTGCGTGCGAATCTCAATGTCGAACGACGTGACGCTACAGGCAGTTTTTCTAAAACCTGACTTCAATAAGTTATTCTTACTCGTAAGTTGCGTTCTATGTTTAAACATAATTATTATCTGAACTTGTAAATAATTATGGACATTTTTTTCAATATAACTGTGTAAACATTGATATTCCCTATTTGGACTGTAGGCCGATATAGTATGGGTCACCATACTGCATTGTCTGTATTCGCAATAAGAGTGGTGACCACAACTTTGGCATACTTTTAAAATAAAAAAGAATAATACAAAACTCGTATCGATATTCGATTGGTATGCATATTAATCGGTTAGATCGTAATTTATAACTAAGGTCATCCACAATTAATTGTTATTCAAACGACGCATCCTAATCTTTCTCGCGTCTTTCGTTATAAAACAAATATATGTGGAATAATCCCCGGCTATTTACAATAACGACGAAGTGAATGCATACATCCATGTTACGTACGAGGGTAAGTTTTTAAGTTCGCGGAATGACAGTGAAAAAGGCGGGTAAACGCGCTCTTTTGATGCCTACCGTATTCAGTGACTCATAATTAGTCTGCATAGTAAAATTTGTTGTGATTGGATCATTAGTTATTAAACTATCGTTGACTAAGTATTTTAATCGGGAACGAAGTGAAAAAAATGGAGAAAATTGAATTCCGTGCGGTGATAAAGTTCCTTACTAAGCAAGGAAAGTCTGTTCAAACCATACTCAATGAGATGTCATCGGTTTACGGGGATTCTTGCCCAGGAAAAACAATGGTCTACAAGTGGCATAGTTTATTTAAACAAGGCAGGGAATCACTTGAAGACGACCCGAGGCCGGGGCGCTCCGTTGAGGTGACTACGCCAGAAGTTATTGCAAAAGTAGAAAAAATTGTATTGGAAGATGCTCGACTAAAAAAGAAACAACTCGCAGAAATGGTTGGAGTATCGGATACAACAATTTTTAAAATTTTACACGATCATCTTGGCATGACTAAGGTTAGCGCACGGTGGGTGCCGAGAATGCTCACGCCATTGCAAAAACAACAGCGCGTGGAATGTTCACGTGCGTTTTTGGACCTCTGCAATGAAGACAAGGATGGCGTATTGAATCAAATTGTTACTGGGGATGAAACTTGGGTTCATCATTATGAACCCGAGTCCAAACAAGACTCCATGCAGTGGCACAAAAAGGGCACAGCACCATCCAAGAAATTTAAGGTTTCACAGTCGGCTGGGAAACTCATGGCAACGATTTTTTGGGACTCAGAAGGAATATTATTGATAGATTATAAAGATAAAGGCATTTCTATAACGGGGGAATACTACGCTTCAATCTTAGAACAGTTAAAAGAAGCCATCAAAGAAAAAAGACGGGGAAAATTAACGAAAGGTGTCCTGCTATTGCATGACAATGCTCCCGTTCACAAGAGCCGAGTCGCACTGGCTGCCCTGCATAAGGTGGGCTTCGATATTTTGAATCACCCACCCTACAGTCCAGATTTGGCTCCGAGTGATTATTATCTCTTTCCAAAAATGAAAAAAGAATTACGTGGTAAGAAATTTTCAACTGATGAGGAGGTTAAGGAGGCGGTTTCGGCGTATTTTTCAGACAAAGATAAAACTTTTTTTTACGAGGGAATAAAAAAACTAATTGAAAGATCTGAAAAATGTATTCGTGTTGCAGGGGAATATATAGAAAAAGAAAAATAATTTTGTGTTTTTATTATTACTCAATACCCTCCATTCCGCGAACTTAAAAACGCCCCCTCGTATGTAGCACTAACCGAACAACGAATTTCAACTGTTTAATAGTACTGTGATTTTTATATCTGCAAATAAAAAATACACGAATTTCATGGGCGCCGGGAGGGGGGTGTAAGGGGTGTAATTGCACCCTCTGAGAGAAAAGAAAATACGTAGAAAAACACATGTTTTAAACTTATTTCGTAGTCCGTTATAGGTATAATTCTGTATATTGGTAAATACTACGTGTGGATGTAGATACCACCCTGCTGAAAATAATTCTGACGACGTCCATGATGGATTTTATACACATATAAACATATACATACTGTACAGCATACATGCAATAAAATCCAAAGTAGTCTAAACTAGTGTTCATGCTGCTAGCAAATAATAAAAAAAACTGTAAAACAAGAGCTATAGCCAACAAATGTATACAGCAATAATATATATTAAACACAAATAATAATGATACTATTACGAGCCTAATAGTAGGGACGCCTTCGCCGCAATCTGGAATATGTTGGAAAAAGTTGGAATTAAAAGAGTGGTATGAGTCGCCACAATGACTGGCTTTTACGTCCCCAAACGACGCGTGAAGAAACATCTCACTAGACCGTCATAGTGTGGGTCACCATACTGCATTGTCTGCAGTGAGTAAGGTGACCACTTCTCTTGGATTCTATCCATGCTTTCCATCAGGCAGAGTAGAGTCACAAAAGAAACAATAAGAGTTGGTTACTTTCATTTTTCCTTACAAGGTTCAATCGTTTAGAAATGGGCAGTTACAGTTTGACCTTGTGTGAGTCAATAACTGCCCATTGCTAAAAATTATCAATTTTAAAATTATATTTTTACTTTTAAATCAAATATCTGTATTAAAAGTTAAGATTTTTGTTAAGAGTTAGTGTCTACTTTATTTCTGGAGCTTACTACACATGAACCATACTTTTTGGATTTATTTTTTTATTTGTTTTGACTCTATGGTCTATGTCATTGATTTGGGTTACTATCTTTAAGATGTGGATCTTCGTAACTCTTGCAAAGTTTGCTTCAACTACAAATACTATCGAATCAAGATTTATAACCATGAATACATAAAAAAACCCATGAGAGACTTAGGAAACCAGACTTTCTGACAGTCGTATTGTCGTATCTATGTACAATGAGTTATTTTGGCAGTCCCGTTGGTCTAATAGTTAGTAACTCCGATTGCTACGCTGAAGATTATGGTTTCGATTCCCATCCAGAACAAATTATTCAATGATGAGCACAATCATTAATTAATTCGGGGTCCGAATGGTATTTTTGCCGAGTTTGGAAGTTGGGGTGATAACACACGTGCCTCATAGTGCACGTAAAGCCGTCCCCGGTCGTGTCAGATAGCATTCTCTTTGGATTGTGAGGGTAAGAGAACAAAGAGTGCACCTGTGTTTGCGTACACACTTGTTCACTATAATATTTCTTGTGTTGTGGCAGCCGTGGCCGGAATCGTCTGAACCGTGTGTGAGATGTATAAAGTTTGTTATCTAGTGTCAAAAGGGCGTGTTACCTGGAGGAAGTAGTGAGGGGGCTGGCGGTCGTCCGCAGCGGTCTCCTGGCAGCAGGTCGAGGGTGGACGGGCGACCGGCGACGAGCTGGCGACTCACTACTTGTACTGCAAGTTATATACCATGCGAACTAACTACTCGAGCAGCGGATACATTCACTTACTAATATACTGTTCACATATTAAATGGTTTCTAAAATTTCGACTTTATGGTTGAGAGCCAAATCAAAACAACCTCCTTTCAAGGACAGACCTATGTCCAGCAGTGGACTATTACTATACTCATGTTTCAGGATACAGATGTCTTTAAAACATCGGATTTCGTCTAAAAATTTTGGTCTGCTAAACTATTTTTTTATCTGCTTCATGTTATCGTGAATGTTTCCACTTCTCAATAAACATAGTAAAAAATGGTAAATATAAATATTGAATAAAAAGCCAAGGAAAACAAATAAAATAGGCACACATACATGCGAATACCGAATAAGACTATAAACACTTAAGAATGCGTATAACACTGATAATTTTCATAAACTTACAAAAAAGAAGTTCTCACTTCGACTGTGTCTTTAAACAATTACGATTTTAACAACCTATAATGGTACGGGAGCTAGCAACGTTTGAAAAGTAAGAATTTTAGGTCAGCTGATTTTGTGATATGTCGTCCTTCTTGCACTTTCGGTTAGAGTCTGGGCTATCTGGCTGGCGGTAGCGGTTGCGTTCATTAGTGCGCATCCTACCTGTCCAGGTAATAATCCTGGATTTTAAAAACATTTTAGAAGGCGTAATTTTTAATTATTTGTTTTTAAATAAGTCTACCTGACATACTTTTTTTATTGCCAGACATTTTTGACATTGCTAGCTATGTGCCATTCGTGATTTTTTTTAAAAAATTTCAAAGTATTTTATAATGACTGTAATTTTAATATTATGTTATTTAAATATAAGAAAACTTAAAATAAATTTGCCAGACATTAATTCGATTGTTAAGTCTTGAATTAAAATTAAAAAGTCATGAAAAGTATTGCAGTATGATGCTAGTAGTCCGAGAGAGACAGCTGAAGGCGCAAGAGGGAGAAGAGAGAGAGACAACAACAGTGGCGCGACAGGCAAGTTTGCAAGATGACATCAGTCTAATGTCACATGTTTATTTTTGTTTTGATTTTAATGTTTATTTTTTAATTTGTTTACAATGGCCAGTGATAAAATAAAATGTATATTTTGTAAAGGACATAACGATAACGTAATACTTTTCGTATAAAAGGCTGAAACAACTTCAAAAACTTAATATTAATTATTTATAATCTACATTTAGTAATCAGAACAATTTAAATAAAAAGTGTTGTTTTTCAAATTTTAATCTAATTTTATATTCCTTTTTATACTTAAATTTTTTTGAAACTTGCTGTGACTAGAATGATTATTATTATTATTTTCTTTATTTCATTATATACACATATTTATTATATTTTTAAATATATAAAAAATAAAAAATTCACATTTAAGAATATAACAAATAGTAGTAGACCAACGACATCGGGTACAGGGACCAAAACACCGGTGGTTAGGGCTCCAAAGACAGGAACCTCCTCACAATACGGGCCGTGTCAAGGAGGACTGCCTTCTGCATCAGACCCTTGATCCAACCTTCTAACGTGAGCCTCTTAAGGTGTTGGTCGAGGCTCTTCGCTATCAATCCATGAACAGATATGATTATCGGAACAATAATTACCGAATCCACATTCCACACGTCGGCAATCTCGTGAGACAGATCCAAATACTTCAATTGTTTTTCTTATTCAACTTTCACGAGATTCTCGTCATGAGGAACGGCGATATCGACAATCATTACGCGGCGCTCTAATCGATCTATTACCACAATATCAGGCTTATTGGCAACAATAGTCCTATCTGTCATAATAGATCGATCCCAATATAACGTAGCACGACCATTCTCGAGAACTGGGTCGGGCACATACCTGTAGTAAGGTATTTCAAAATTGACAAGTTGGTATTTAAGGGCAAGTTGTTGGTGTACGATCCTGGCTACTTGGTTGAGCTTGTGCAAATACTCACCGTTAGCAAGACGAGAACAACCAGAAATAATATGCATAATAGATTCTCCAGGACAGTGGCACGCCCGACAGATGTCAACCGTACTATCTTTCAGGATATATTTCCGGTAGTTATTTGTCATGATAACTTCGTCCATAATTGCACAAACAAAACCTTCGATTTCTCCGAAGAGATCACCATACCGTAGCCAAGACGACGACGCTTTAAAGTCTATATCAGACCCGTGTAGGGCCCGATAAAAGACTTTTAAGTATTTTGTTTAGGCGGCCAAAGAAGCGTTCCTGTAACATTTGTTTCACGCCAGATTCTAGTATTCCCAAGGACTGTGAAAAACCTAGATACATATTATTATTATTTTTTATTATATGCACAGTGAAAAGTAATGTTTTCGTAATGGTTCTCTGTATCATTCTCGACTTATTCTGCAACTGTCTCTCTCGGACTACTAGCATCATACTGCAATACTTTTCATGACTTTTTAATTTTAATTCAAGACTTAACAATCGAATTAATGTCTGGCAAATTTATTTTAAGTTTTTCTTATATTTAAATAACATAATATTAAAATACAGTCATTATAAAATACTTTGAAATTTTTTAAAAAAATAAAAAAAATCACGTATGGCACATAGTTAGCAATGTCAAAAATGTCTGGCAATAAAAAAAGTATGTCAGGAAGACTTATTTAAAAACAAAAAATTAAAAATTACGCCTTCTAAAATGTTTTTAAAATCCAGGATTATTACCTGGATAGGTAGGATGCGCACTAATGAACGCAACCGCTACCGCCAGCCAGATGGCTATAGGGCAGACTCTAACCGAAATTGCAAGAAGGACGACATATCACAAAATCAGCTGACCTAAAATTCTTTCTCGAAAACGTTGCTAGCTCCTATACTATAAGTAGTATTTAGTATTTAACTAGGTCAAAATCTTAAATATTAAAAGCATGCCTTACAACCCCCCGATTTTCACTGTACAATCAAAATAATAAAACCCAATCACCAAACTATAAAAAGGCAATATTGGTTAGCGATTCTGACTGCTGATATAGAGGTCGTGGGTTCGATTACGATCTTTGTGTCTGGGTGTAAATTATGTATGATATAGACGGCAAAAGATGTGTACACAAGCGTGTGTATGTATGTATGTATATTACATTGTTTACGAACATTCACAGTTATTAACTAAAAACCTGTCCCATACTTGCAGGTATGTCATAATTGAGTGTATTATTTGTATGAAACTTTTTGATACTGACAGATTTAATGGCCGATCGTTTTCACTATATTAAATGCTACATATTCAAACTCATAAATAAAACTATAGATTTTCGCAGGTTGTGAGCACACGACAAACGAATTGTCTGGTCTAATTAACTAAAGTCGTAGTATTTTTATTTAATTTTTATTTTTTTTAATATTTGCCATCGATGGCGGCATTTCATTTCTGTATATTTTGTATATTTTAGTTCAAATTATGCGACTAAAAAAATTTAGTCCAATACTGCCAGAATTATTTTTCAAACTATAATAATTTGTGAATACATGAAATAAATAATAATAATAATAAATAGGCCGACAACATGAATAAAGAAACGAGTTATTCATAATTTATATATATTTTAACATATTATAATATTCTTATCTGAACAACACAGACGTCAACCTGACCAGATACTTCGCTTGTCGTGTATACAAATACAAGACTGCAAAACTGTTGAGTATACACTATTCTAATATACTTCTAAGATACTTCAATAATTACTTCTCAACCAACTAGGCTACCACAACAACCTTCAAACAGAACTACCCCAATCAATTAAGAATAGAATGTATCGCATTAGTGATAAAGTATAAAGTTATACTCACTTGGGCACGTTGAGCGTAGCCGGTGGGGCCGGGAGGGCAAGCCGGTGCGGCTCCACGTCACGTGACGGAGCCGCGAGGATGGCGGGGCGGGAGTGACCCATGCGGAACGCTCCTGCTTTGTGTTGGAACTCCCTGGTGGAATGTTTAAATAGTCATTTATTTTTAATATCTCAAAAGAAATAATGTTCTAAGATATCAGCATTATAAAAAACTTTTTGTATGTCATCATCTCAGCCGAAACACGTCCACTGCTGGACATAGGCCTCCCCAAGGTTCTCCACAACAGCCGGTCCCGTGCCGCCCGCGTCTAGCAGCTTCCCGCGACCTTCACCAGGTCGTCGGACCACCTTGTGGGGGGCATACCAACGCTGCGTTTCCCAGTACGCGGTCGTATTTGTCCATTTTTGTACGTATTGTTTACATATTAAATTACACCGTCAAGTGACGTTTGTTTCGATAAACGAAAGCGAAGTCGCAGCCACGGCCAATTGTAACATTTACAAGAGACAGGAATTTCTTTGTATCCTGTATTCCTTAAATAATTGATGTACTAATTATATACCTGTCGAATTGTTCAGCTTCATCTTCCTCCAAGTTGATGAACTCCTGGGTTTCCTCTGCATCACCAGTGTAGTAATTCTGTTCACGTTCAATCATGTGTGCACGCTCACCGATGTGGTGACCTGTAAAAAACCAAAGAATAAATGATTATTTCACTGTAAAAATATATACACAATTACATGTAGTTTGTGATTGCTAATAGTACGGAAGGCCACGATGCTAAATCGGGATTTATTTACTCGAGCGACATAGAGACCTATTCGGTTGTGAAGCTTAGATGATGGAAAGACAAATGACATATAAAACATACCATTTCATCAGTGGGGGGAGCGGCTATAGATTTTCAAAAATGTAAAAAAAAACAGTTCCATGGACATACTCGAGCGTGTCAGATAATGATATTATATATGTCCTACGTATTTTTAAAAATGTACATATGTTAATCTGACTGTTTCAGTGATGGGGGTGGTCGTACGTAGGGGTGAAAAATGAAAAAAAAAAAAAACTTTATCGAGCGCGTCAGATTTTCGAAGGGGATGTTAAGTGAACCTAAAAAAATGCTCTTATGTAATAATCTGACGATTTGGATGTGACGTAAAGTCATCGCCGTTATTGAAATGTGCAAAAAAAATTGGTCATTTTGAAATACTCAAGCGCGTCAGATTAAGATACATATGGATCACCTTGATGCACTAGACGTGCTCTCTCTCATAATCTGACAATTATCTAGAGGGATTTCACTAACCTGACAATTAAAATATTTTTTGGTTTTTTTTTAAACTATTGAACTTAATTAATTGAAAAGCTCAGGAAATAGCATGCAAATGAGAAATTACATGTTTTTTTAAAGTAGAATATTTGTATTTATAAGAAAATAAATATAAAAAATTAAATTGTATGAGAGGAATAGAAGCGCGGAGAGGGGAACATAGGCATCACGTAGCTGCACGCATGAAACTTTATCGATGAATTTTTGTTGCTTCGGCTTGCGGAAATTGTCAGATTATGTATTTTTCGTGATCCTTGAATTATTCCGTTCAGAATAAAAAAAAATTAGCCACGCTCGAGAATGTCCAAGTGACGTTTTTTTTTACAATTTTGTAGCCCTCCCCCTTCTTTACGTCTCACTTAAATTGTCAGAATAGTGAAATCTACACGTTTTAGCACGTAACTACCTTATCTTATCTTAATCTGACGCGCTCGAAAATGTTTGATGATCAATTTTTTTTTACTAATCTGATCCTTTATCCTTGACGGGCGATCATATATAGAAGTCTCATATTTGGTGTAAGTACTTAATAGAGTACAAGGTATCCCCCTGTATATTAATCTGCCGCGCTCGAGTAAATCCCGGAATCTTTCTACGGCTCCTCTACCATAAACATTTCTAGACCAGTGCCTTTTTTTACAGTCAATGCCCGCACGAGGAATAAATCCTGCGTCGCGGGGGATTTTACAAACATACATGAAACGGACACAAAGAACACCCAAACTCAGAACAACAATTTGTGAATCACACAAAGTGTTGTCCCATGTGGGGTTTGAACCCCCACAACAGTCAGCGCAGTAGAGAACGGCGTGGCGACCGTTCAAATCACTAGGCCAACATATCATAATACGGACTTTATGTCAAGAATTAATATTAACAAACTCGTCTGGCCAGTACACAGTAGGTCAAAACCTCGCTAAGGAGAGCCCTATGTCCAGCAGTGGACAAATGAAGGCTGTTGACGATAAGTATCTATATATTAAGGGCCCCATAAGAAGGTTGGCCGAAAATTATGAAGGTCGCGAGGTATCGTTGGACGAGGGCAACACAGGACAGGGGTTGTGGCAAAAGTTGGGCAAGGTTTATGTCTTGCAGTGGACATCTTTTCGGCCGAAAAGTAGGAGAATTCTAAAGACCTCGTGTTACTTTTTTAAAGTGGAGTGTCTATAAAAGCAGAGTTTTTACGGCAATGGTAAATATACAGACACTGTTAATTGTTTTTTTTTTTAAAAAACTTTAATGCTTATTAAAAAAAAAACAAGTTAATTACTTGTAGCTTCACCTTAAACTACCATTTCACTACCAGTCTAATTCAAAATATTTTATAATGGATCATAGGTATTTAGGAACAGAACATCCAATACCATATACAACAATGCACGCGTCGTGCAAAGGTGGACTGAATGCCTCTACCAGTCGACCTTCAGGTAATGTAGTAATATATTACTGTCACCTACATTTAATAATTTGACGTAGTTTACGAAGCGTTTGAAAGCTGGTGTATTATATTGGCGAAGTCATCATGCTTACAATTATACAGTGGACCCCCGGTAATTCGACAAACGTTTTGCAGGACAGTGTCGGACTATCGAATTTGTCGGATTATAGAGTACTGCCTAAGACCCCCTATAGTCCGGTTGTTTTTACAAAAGAGTACCTTGTAATCCGACAAATTACAGACAAATGATAAAATTCTATGTGTTGTCTTTTGGGCTTGTGACGACATTACTAGTTATGATACGTAATACACAATGAATAAACGCTAAGCTGCACCGCTATCACACGTAGTCAAATTCAAACTAAGCAATCGGAATTGAAAAAATACCTACGCGTCGAGCACAAGTTGTAACCTGTTCAATCATGCATGATCTACATTAGCGAAAAATGTTTGATTGATGTCGGATTACGGGGGGGTCCGGATTAGACAGGGGCCGGATTACCGAGGTCCACTGTAATAGTCAATTTGTTTGCTTTAAATAGAGTAGTGTGTGTATTTCAAGTTTCATACAAGTCGATTGAACAGGTAGTCATGAAAATAGCATGTAAAATGAATAATTTATACCTTACAATTAACCAAATGTGATTTATCTACAGGTCAACTTATAATCAATCTTATTGAGCTCTCGTTTCGTTTATTATTCGTACAACTCTTCAATGTAAGAATAAAATGAAATTTGTAAAATATTTTCTGTAACTAATATAATTTATTTAAAAACTTATACGTGTAAAATAAATAGAATAAAATAAACTATTTATTTGAGCGAAAATCTGCTGTTCCTCTGAGCTATTGTTCTATATTAATGACTCTATTCTGCCTGATGGAAAGCATAAATAGAATCCAAGAGCGGTGGTCGCCATACTCACTGCGAATGACGACAGTGCAATATGGCGACCCACGCTATGGCGGCCTAGTGAGACGCTTTTTTACGCCCCGCTTAAAGGACCCGGGATAGTGGGAGGGAAACACGTGTGCTGGTAATGAATTCCAGTCTTTAACTGATCTGCACAGGAAGGAAGAGCCGAACCGTTTAGTTCGGGAGCGTATGTCTACCATTCTGAAACGGTGACTTCCAAGGCCAGCACGAGTTGTGCTATAGAGGAACGGAGAGGATGGGATCAGTTGGAAGAGCTCATCAGAACACTCTCCATGATAAAGACAATAGAGTACTGCCATAGAGACGACATCTTTTCGCAACTGCAGAGACTCAAGGGATTCAGTGACTAAATATATCGAAGTACAGATTCGACATACGCAAAATAAGATGCATGCCGTATTTAGATTTGCTTCTTTACTAATTTACAAAGAACGTATGAAAACTTATTCACCTCATTGCTCACTTTTTCTGTATGAAACGCGACAAAGTAATAGTCTACAGTGCGTATACAACGCAACATATACATATATACATAGACCCATGTTATATTAAAAAAACATAAATATATAAATCTTAGTAGATTTATCAAAATGATGTACTACGGAATCGTGATCTCAAAATATCTACAAAATATCCACGATGGTATATACCTATATCCAACGCATAATCCACATTGAATATTTTTTTGTTTTAAGATTTCATTTATTTGTTTTCGTTATACTTTTAACGTCATTTTGACTAATATAATATTATTCCTTATCCAGTTAAAGACGTTAGATATGTTGTGTGTTTAATGAAGACCAAAAGTACCTTTTGCAGTGAAAAAAACAATTTGTGTTTTCAGTACTCTCGTACGGAACGTATTTACGCGTTCTTGACACTGTCGGAACAACTGTCAAACAAGAGCTGTGGGTAACAGCACGCTTGTGGGGAACACAACATATGTGTTATTAGCATTGCCGCATGGAGCACAACAGACGTGTGACCAGCACTTGTGGATAGAAAAAATAACAGTGTGTTTGTTCAGCACTGGCGTAAATTTATAAAATCATGAGGTGTGTATTTTCCCGTAGCGAAAGTTTTAATCCGAGAAATGTCACGTGATTTCAATTTTATAATGTATGTCCATCATTACTAAAGTCAATTTTCTTGAAATTGTTCGCTTTGAGATTATTATTATTTAACTAATCAATAACAAATTTCAAAGTATTGTAAATTTTAGTATCGTGTTGCTTGCTTTGGATACATTCATAGAAAAAGCAAGAAGAAAAACAAATTCAAGTATTCTATTTAATCCCACCCATTATAGTATCGAGTATTGTGAATTATTAAATGTGTGATATTTTATTACTGTAGTTTTTTGTAACTTGAATAACTATGTCCATTTATTCTCAATAAAAAAATAAATATTTGGGACATTTGACACACAACGTCATCTAGTTTCAAACTAAGCAGAGCTTGTGCTATGATAACTATACTGACTGATAGAATACTTATATTCTGGTTTTTTTTTTGTAAATACATACATATCATACAGAGGAAACGTGAAATAAGAAACAAATATTTGCAGATCATACAAACATTTGGTCCGACGCGGGCATCAAACCCGAGACCTCAAGCACAGCAGCCGCATTCACTACCGTTGCGTTATCGAGGCAGTCAAATAGGGCTATAATTATCTTTGAAACGATACCGTCGCGAGTCTTTAGACTTTTTTAAGGGTTGCTGCTACGCTATACTAGATTTTGCCCGCGGCTCTGCCCGCTTGTCAGCTATTGAGATAAAAATAGCCTAAGTCCTTTCTAAAATATCAAAGTACGTTCATTGCAAATTTCATTAAATTAAGTTAAGCAGTTTAGTAGTATGTAACAGACACACATTTTTTTGGAGTTATATTATTAAAGATGGAGCAATGGAGTATATCCGTTACCTGATGGCAAGTTCACATCGACAACTACAACTTGCTTTCAGAGTCACAAAAAGTTTGCTTGTCTTTGGATACCGTTTAATTAGAGCAACTTGGGGTTTTCCCTCCGCAATCTCACTCAATGTGTGGACGTCTCAACCAAAGGATTGCTAAGGATTGGTCAAGTTGATCCTTATATTTAGCACCATACATGTCTCTTACTACATTTTAACAGGCCATAGCAAGTTGCGAATGGTTATTTTAATATTATTTTCTTATTTAGATCCACTATGTAGCATTTAGGTAGTAGAGCCACGCTGATTTCAGCACGAGTGGGTCGGCTCGACCAGGGCAGTTACCCTCTCACAGAAGACCAACCTATAGCGCCAGCATCCGTGTTGTCGTGTTTCGTTGGAGAGTGTGAGGGTGACAGTTATCGCGGTAACTGTATAAGCCTTACACTGTCACAATGACTGTCATGCCTTTTACGTCCCCAAGCGGGGTGCGAAAAAGCATCTCACAAGGCCGCCATAGTGTGGATCACCATACTGGGTTGTCAACATTTGCAATGACTATGGTGACTACAACTCTTGGATTCTATTCATGCTTTCCATCAGGTAGAGTAGTCATTTTGGCAGGCTCTTAAGATAGAAAAAAATAATTATATAAGTGGTAAGAACGGTACGAACTTTCAAAACCTAAAAATAGTAAGTAGAAACTATGAATATTACCGGAATCGTAATGAAATTTATACGTCCAGACTGATTCCATTAACGCGTCAAGTTTACATACAAAACGAGAGAAAAAATGTTTCGGTAAAGCAATATTTACATCTGGAAAAGAAAAACCATAGACAAACTATTTATCTGGTAGTGGAATGTTTTAGAATTAATTCCACGTCGGATGTTACTTGTATCGAATCTGACGTCAACGCATGCAAATTAATTTTAAGTACGAAGATAACGTCTTCAATCGTGTTTTGCCATTTTTATATCGATTTATAAAAGTAAGGTATTATCATACCATAAAGTAATTTTGGTTTTTCTTCTGTTTCAATTATATTATACGATCCAACAATGAAAATATTTGAAATTACGACTTGTTAGCTTAACAAATTTATTTAGAAAAGTAACCAATCGTTATTTTCCATAAGTTTTGCATAGATTTTGAGCTTCTAGAAATATTGTTATGCCAGATTTAGCCCGCGGATCCGCCCACGTATATGTGGGATACCGCGGTAAAAAGTAGTCTGTGTGTTTTTCCGATGTGTAACCTATATTACTGTAAAGTTTCATCCAAATCCGTCCAATAGTTTTTTCGTGAAAGAGTAACAAACATCCATTAAAACTTTCGCATTTGTGTTAGTGGGATATATTTATAATCAATCGTATTTATTATGAAGGTATACTGGAGTAACAAAACAGCAAGTATTTGTAGAAATATTTTGACATTCAAACTTGGATGACATACGATTTCAGAGTTGAGGAGAATAAACTCTTCACGAAGATTTGGACTGAATAAACATTGCATCATTCGCAATTACGTAAGCACGTTCATTGACTTTTATAGGTATTTGATAGTTCAATAATATAGTGTATATTTTAGATACCTTTTAAATACCGAGCACCGTGAAAATAAACTACAAGTCACTTACAAACAGTAAATCGTTTCTTCGTTAAAGTTCAGGAGTTTTCGAGACCCGTTTTCTGTACCCCTGACAACTTTTATTCAAATGACCAACACCACAGTCGATTAAGTAGTCTAGGCACAAAAGCTTTAAAAAAAAATGTGTGCGTGTACTAGCGTACACTCGTAAGAAGTGAAACTTCTTTATGACGTTATTTTTCAAAAAAATAATTTAAACCCGTCCGAAGTCGATGCAATCGCCACCTGGATTTCAAAAATGTAACCACTCAAAACGGGCCGCAAAATACATTGGAGACATTTACCAATCCCTACTCCGCTGGAGAAAGTATACTTCGAATCACGCGTGGTAGGGATAAGAAAAAGATGGCGCGTAACGGAGAAATGTGACGCGTAACGAAAAAATGTTACACTAAATTTTTTTCCAATCCCGATAAAAAGTTTCACTTCAAAAACAAATTTACATTCGCATTTATAACCAGTAATAATTATTGTTTAACAATATTGACTCGTAAATATCAGGACAAATTATAAACATCTATGATTATTCAGTAAAAAAAAACTTATTGACAATGCGTCACACAACGTCACAGTGGAATAGTAGAGTAAGAAAATCACCAAAGGGTACCAAAGAGATGGCAAAAGGCAGCACACAAGATAGGATGATGAGTTTATATTGATGCCGGGCGTGAAAAAGCATCTCGCTAGAGCGCCACAGTGGCGACCACCGCACTTGGATTCTGTTCATGAGTTCCATCAGCAGAGTAGTCACTTTGGTAGGCCAAATGTAAAAGGAAACCACGTAAACCATCAGAAAAGGTCTTATCAATAGACATGGTAATTAAGAAGCTTTAATAGGTCACCGTCTAATCGTCATCCAGTGAGAAATGTTACTTAGGTCAGACGAGACTTTTTTAATATATGTAAAGAGTAATAAAGCATGCTCCACTACTGTTTCTTTTAAGACGAGACGCTGCAATACGTAGGCAAACAACACCTACTTAGTTCGTGCACAAAATTAGTGAACAAACAAAAAAGATTACGAGTTACATCACCGGTTGAGTCTATTAATATTGAGATGAATGATTCAGAACCACACTACCACAAAAATACAAGTGTATTGATTGAAAAACTAGGTTTGCTGTTTTTTTTTATGGATAAGTACTGAAATTTGGTCAACAGACGTCATGCCGTCGTAGTGAAACGTGAATTCACCCCGCTGAGATCTAATCCATTCTATGCGAACAATTTTTACCCTCCTGTCGTTGTAAACCCGAATATCAAGACAGAGGGAAGGGGGAGAAATTTTTTTTTGCTGCTTTCTGAAACTTAAGACCCACCCTTGTGGCAAACGTGGAATTTTAATGACCAGTTTATTATTTATTTCTGTAACCTTTCCTTCAAGTTTATAAAAATGAGGTTGCGTTACAAAAAAGTTTCTATTAAAAACAAAAACAAGTTTTTATAGGGTTTCGCGTACAAATGGTAAAAATTTTTACTAAACAAAGTTGAAGTCGAAGTTTTGACAGAACAGTACTCTATTGTACTCGTTAGAAACCTTGTTGCGAGTTGGCCTATTGTAGTGAAATTGGTCGTGTAAAGTTTATGTTTTGGTTAAAGTTGTGAAGGGTAAGATTGAATTGTTACGGGAAATAAAATATTAACCGTATGCTTTTAAGATAGAGTCGAAATTCATTTGCAAGGTATAAAATCTAGTGCTATGGGCCGCTACCGTTTCGTATGTTTATAAAAACTCCCTTAGTACTCCATTATACGACTACACGTGCTTATGGAGGACAAAGGTCGTTCAGTTACCTCCGTCCTCCATAAACGCAGGCCGAAAGTAAGGCCACCTGTCATTCACGGAAGCAGGTCGAGGTGGCAGCGCAATGGTCGAGTCTAACACACAAGGGGAATCACCTGTAAGACAGAAATAGCCCGGGGTCCATTTTGATACCAGGCATTTCCCTTCTTAGTAATACCTTTTTTTTTTATTAAGAACCTGCCAAAGCTGTGGCCACCACACTCACTGCAAATGCAGACAATGCAATGTGGTGACCCACACAATGGCGGCCTTGTGAGATGCTTTTTCACACCCCGCTTGGGGACGTAAAAGGCATGACAGTCATCGTGACAGTGTTAGGCTTACACAGTTACCACGAGAACTGTCTCCCCTGTATTAATGGGCCTCTGGTCTCACACTCACCAACGGAACACGACAACACGGATGCTGGCGCTTTAGGTTGGTCTTCTGTGGGAGGGTAGTACTACCTCGGTCGAGCCGGCTCGTGCTGAAATCAGCGTGGCTCTACTACCTAGCAACCAACCTGGCCCCTGCTTCTGGTACTTCATACCCGTGATGGCACTATCACAGCCTTTAACAGTCCACTGCTGGACATAAGCCTCTATTTAGAAAAAATATTTTATCATTTGCATAAGACAGTTTCTATACTAATTCTCTTCACGTATTTATTTATAGATGAACCATTCTGTCTGTGGTAAACAATTAGCTCACAAAGGTAAATATTGGCAAAGACAGTACATTTCAGGTGCCAAAGTAAATGTGTAGTATATAAATATAAATTTCGAGGCTTAATAATAATAATACAGAAATGACATAAATATTTCGGCGATTATGACAGTGAGACATTTTTATAATAAAATTGTGGGGATATCCGAGGGCCTAGCGTGAGTTTATTTCACATCAACTCGTTCAAACAGCCGAGCGTGTTCAGCGTTGCGATTAGTGAAGATTTCAGGGCTATCGCAACGCCGAACGCGGTTTCCGGGACGATAGAGTTGATGTTAATCCCTCAGATTACCGTTCTGCCCGACTCGTTGCAGCAACGACAGGTTAAGAAGGCAGACATTGCCCAGAAAAGGGCAAAAGAAGAGAAGGTAATTCTTGATAAAAAGTCTTAATCTAAAATGAAACTAGAGGAGCGACAGATTAACTAGTATAGACAGATGACCAAAGAAAATATGGATGAACTGTGTAAAAGAAGTTATAAGTAGAAAAGGAAAAAACTGACGAGCGATAGAGGAGAACGGAAGAAAAAACCTTATTGCGCCGACTTCAAATGCATTTGAGAAAAGGGCAATATGATTTTGTTGTTTTTTTTATTTCATTTGCAACGCCAAAGTATTTTACGCGAACGCCAAACTATTTATCACTTTGTCTACATAAGCTTGATATCACCATCATCATCATCATCAACAGCCTTTTACAGTCCACTGCTGGACATAACATAGGCCTCTCCTTAGTACGGTTTTGGCCTACTATACCACGCTGGCCAGACGGGAAGGCCGATAAGGCTTGTTTCAAGTTTTCCTTCACTTTGTAATGATGTTGTCTTGCATACTTTGTTCCTTTAGTTGCCTTTTATGACACCCACGTTATGAATAGGGGTGGTAACACTATGTATCCTTAATCCATCACCACACGGACACAAGCTTGATATAACCATAGATAATAGAAACTAAACACTGACTAATGACGATAATTACAGCCTCAATGTAAATTTGTGACTAAGAAACGCGGTAATTAGTGGCTTCAAGTCAAATAGCATATTTACAAGTACGAAGCTACATTGTTAGCATTTGTTATTAGTTTTTGAATCTTAATTACAAGAAAATAGTGTTTAAAGTTGAACACTTAAAACACAAATGTGTTTTTAAATACTTATCTGGACTAGTGATAGCCCAGACGACAGATGATAGAATTTGGTCGAAACTTGATTGAATTGCAAACATGTATCATTCATTACAAAAACCTAAGTCAAGAGTTCGACTACAGCTCTAAAATATTTTCTTAAATTGAACGTGTGACGAGATTAAAAATCAAATTATTGTAATCGATTCACAATAGATAAAATATTGAGGTTTAAATGGTATAAGAGAATCGGGGGAAGAAAACGAAATAATTACTAAAATAAACAGTTTTCTGAAAGGCAATGGAATCACCCAATCGACCCTTATTCATTTGTGCCGATGCATGGCTCTTCCACATATATCTTTTTCAACTCATAGCAGATGCCATCACATTCCCATTACAAAATTTACGACATCCCTTATCCCAGGTAACTGCTCTAAACTACTTACTCTTACTCCATCTCACCCCTTTTTTTTCTGTGCAGAAATCTCTACGGGTACGGCGGCCAGTCTCAAAAGAGACCAGTCAGTTACGTAGAAGATATTATAGTGCACAAGTTTGTGCGCAAACACAAGTGCACACTCTGTTCCCTCACTATCTGACGGGACGGCTAATGGATACGACTGAGGAGAGATCAAGCGTATTACCGACAGCTTTACGAGCATGAAATAATTTAATACACTATAATTACCGTCGCATAAACTTGGTAGTGTGAATTATTCGATTTTTGTTTGCAAAACATAATTGGCATTCAATAGTCTCCTGTGTAACAAGAACATGTCTTGAGAGATGATCTGATCTAATCCCAAAATTTATATTTACATATAGGCAGGTCTTTTGTTTTTACCCTGCAATGCTTAAAATAGTATCTAGGAGAAGTAACAATATCCGCTTTCACATGGTAGAAAATAATTTATAGCCAAAATACCGAGGTCAAACTTCAAACTCGCTCTGGCTAGAAAACAAACGACATTGGGTACTTACCGATGGACATTTTCTTTGTACCAGTCCGAGAGTCTTGTACTGTCTTACATGTCTCTTTTATGCCATGGGGTCCAATTTTTGTGCTGCTGGATGAACTGTACACCTGTGAAAATTAATCATTTTATTTTTCTAAGTCTTAGTTTTTCCTACAGTGGTACCAGTGTTTATTCTGTACACAGTTTCCAGAAGTCAACAATAAACATCACTAACTCTAGTTTGAATGGTAAGTCTTGAACAGAAACTGACCTTCTGGTAAAGACCTTAGTAAGTATACACAACAGCGCAAAGCTAGCAATAGTTAGTGGGAACTAATCACATGGACACAGTAAGCTTTTATATATATCTTGATTATAAATAGTTAAGTTTAGTAATGAATTTACTATCACACACAAACAGCCTTTAACAGTTGAATGGTCATAGGCGTCTCCTTAGAAAGGAGGTTTTGGCCTACTATACGTTGTTGGCCAGAGAAGTTAGAGTTCGTTATTTTGATATGTTAGTTAAAAATGTATACTTATAATGTACAACTTTTTTTTTTATATTAAGAGCCTGCCAAAGTGACTCTACTCTGCCTGATGGAAAGCATGAATAGAATCCAAGAGTTGTGGTCACCTTACTCACTGCAAATGCAGACTATGCAGTGTGGTGACCCACACAATGGCGGCCTTGTGAGATGCTTTTTCACACCCCGCTTGGGGACGTAAAAGGCATGACAGTCATCGTGACAGTGTAAGGCTTACACAGTTACCACGATAACTGTCACCCCTACATCAATGGGCCTCAAGTCTCACACTCACCAACGAAACACAACAACACGGATGCTGGCGCTTTAGGTTGGTCTTCTGCAGTTTTTTTTTATAAATTAACTTTCAACACATACATATTGAGTAATTTGATTTGTTTAGAATTTCAAAAACAGCTTCTAATATTGGGAAAAGTACAGAGAGCTAAGAGGAAAGATACTTATGATGAGCTGACGGAGTAGACAAAAGGGTTCTAGAAGGAAAAAATTGTCCTAGGGATGATTTGAAGAACCTGATCTTCACTGGTGAAAAGAGTGGAGGAGGACTAGAGACAATGATGTTTTAACTTACCTGAGGTTTGCCTCCAGGACCACTGGACATCACGACAGTGCTACTGCTGAAAGAGCTTCCAGTAGCCATGTTACTTCCTAGATCTACAAACAAAGAAAAAAATTATTACATGCTTTTGAGAATTATTCTTTTTCATTTTGTGTCACACGATTAAGTTATTGTATTGTATGTGTGTGTGAAAAACCCTAAAGGTCTATTTCAAACATGTAAAAATAACAAAATTATCTACTTCAGTATTATATATACCTAAATATGTATAGGATGTGGTACTGTGGTTATTATGACAGTAAAAAATTTACATTGACAATATAAGTAATTTGGTAAAATAATGGCAAATTTCAGTAAATTTCTTAAAGAACTATCACATTTCTTTTTTTAAAGTCAACATCTGCATTAAAAATATAACCTGTGTTGCAGAAGACTTTACAAACATAGAAGAAACATAAAGAAGACTCAGAGCAGTAATTTGTAGATCACACAAAGTATTGTCCATGCAGGGTTTGAACCTACAACACTCAGGGCAACAGAGGCTTTAACTACTATACGGCAGCATGGCATGGTAGCCCCTTAAACCACTAAACCATTGGTGCAATCAAACATGTGCACTCTGAAGGTACCCTCTGCTTAAAAAAGCAAAAAAATATAACTACTTGAGTGACATTCTAATTATCAACAGCCTGTCCACTGTTGGACTTAAGTCTCATATATCAGTGAATATGTTTATAAAAATTTTATTTATTAACATAATTTTAGGCATCAATAGACTTAATCCCAAACTTCACTAATTAAAACATTCATCTTATATTCAATGGTTTTAAGTTATCTGTGAGAGTGAATGTCAGTTGACAGGAATTTGATTTTATGTAATTCAAACATATAAAAACCCATATGCCCAATGGTTGTAGTACATGTGTATGTGTGCGATTCATAGTACATACTAAAGGTGTATTCATATTACCATTATGACCACCATAACCATTATCATAGTTTTGGAAAACTTTACACAAATGCAATACCACCCTATCTGGTCAGCAAAGTATACCAGAATAAAACCTTCTTTCGAAGGAGAAGCCTACGTCCAGCCGTGGACTTTTGATATATTATGAAACAATTACATTACTTACTGCCAGCGAAGAGCCTATTCAATGCAGGCATCTGGGGCATGAAAGGCATCAATGCGTTACCACGTTGTGGGCCCATAATAGCAAGGTGGCTATCGCCGCCGAGCATCCCAAACGGATCAGAGAACAGTGAATTCATCATGTTATTCATTTGGCGCATGTGCCTCATGTGAGATCTGCAAAAACAAAGTATGCGTTAGATTGCTTACATTTCTTTATCATGCAGTGGGGGTCTCCTAAAAAATACTTTAAATGCGTTTTAAGACTATACCCACAGTATATCTTGCAAAACAAGCTGTTTAATTAACAATATTTGGAAAGATTTTAATAAAACTTACCCGAAAAACGGATCATCCTCCACGTCGCCCATCAAAGATCCGTAAAGAGACATGTTAGTCTTCCAAATTCAATAATACAGGGAAATAAAGGATAAATCACTTTATTTGAAAACGATTGGCTGTGGATTTTCAAAAATCTAAGCGCTTCTTCGGTTCTGTTATTGAATAAAGCTACAGATATCTCTGGCACACTCGCGAGCTCTCGAGACAATTTGCAAAACCTCTGTTTATTTGACATAGATTATAAAATATCAAATAGTACCGCCGCTTACCGTACCGCTTAAAATCGACTAAAATTATTCATATATGTCAAATCTACTAATTTTCAGGAAATTGATGTTCTATGTTAAAAATAGACCAAGAAATATATAAATAATTGCAAGATAACCAAAATAAAACCAAATATATATATTTTTCTATGTGAGCAAGTCAAAACTCTTTTAAACTTAACTTTACTACGCAAAATTTAATTTTGACCAATTGATATCGATTGATGGATATTAAGTTTTCTAATAGTTTTGCAGTTGACTTGCAACTATTTCAAATTAGAATTACCTATGACATGCTGTTATTAATTCTCTTGCATGTACATAATTAAACAGTTTCCTTTGTTTCGCTTTCTTTACTTGTTTTATTTAACATTAAAATTGCAATCTTCGCTAACAATATACTTTAATATAACAATTTAATATTCTTGATTCGCATTTATTCATTCTTCAAGATTTCAAGATTTCGTAAGTGTTGATGTACACCTATTCGGGCTAACCACTTGCTACTCTATAAAGTCATTTATTTGTTCTGTATTTCTACGTCCACTGCTAGGCATAGGTGGCCCCTGAGGCTCTTCACAACAACCACTGATGTACTGTCCACATTGAACAGTTTAATTTTCATTTACTTTGTACATTTTCTAAGTAGAAACCAATGTTCAGCAGTGGACGGTTAAATGCTGTTGAGGTGATGATTGATAATGCGCACTGTGCTAAAAACCTTTTTATGCATTTATGTATTAACCTAAGTCTCTCGACTGTGACAAACTTATTCAAAAATAGAAGACTGCCACAACGTGTAAGAACTTGTTTAGTAATTGTGGCGACTTCCACATTACAGCACAAAGAAAATTATACAACAGCGCCATCTAGCGAAGATACATCGAACTAAGAAGTATGAACGAAACGTATAAATGTAATGAACTACAATACAACTACTAATCCTGTATCGCGATATAGAGATTTGCGTGGCAATTAGCATGTATACAACATCCCAACATCAACCGTAGGGCCATGGCCCGCCAGGCATGATCACCTTCGCCTGGTCGGAGGATCATGATACCCGTTCCCTCCACAGTAATGTCATGCTTCTTTCATTCATTGCTTCTATTATAGATTATCGTCCCAATCCCCACTATAATGATATTCAGGATTCTTTAAGTACTGTTATATGCTAATTTTCGCGCTCATCACTTTAACATGAAAAAAGAATTAAGGGATATTTGCCCGATTGCTAATGAAAGGCTTATGTCAAACAGTGGAATTCAAGGCTGTTGATGCGGTGGGATATTTAACGTATAATCAACTGTAGCTAATGTCCGGAATCAATCCAATAATCGAAACCAAAATCCCAGTATGCCAGACAATGTGCACAGTTCCAAACTTTAAAATTTATGAAAGTTGATTAAAACCAATTTAAAATTTGGTACCAATAGTTTCAACTCGACTGGCCAACGTGGTATATTAAACCCAAACCTGTGAACCAAACCAAACCAAATTTCCAGCAGAGAACTGTTAAAGGCTGTTGATGATGATGAGAAGTAGTTCAATTAACAGTACGGTCCTATTTTATTGATATTCGTGTTGATATAATCTTTATGATTTATTTTAGAGCGGTCTATTATAATAACTTAGATTCCATGCGTGTGTGCAGTCCGCTTGGCCACAATTTATATTAGTAATTTTTGACAATAAATAAAAACGGCAACTACATTTTTATATTTGTATAAATCAAGGTCCAAACAAAACATTACGAATATATAACATTACATACTTAACACTCTTTTACAATTTTCGCAAATTATAACCAACAAAAAAAACATTACAAAATCTTTAAATTAATTTAAACATAGACCAATTAATTATTCTTTACTTTGTTCTTAAACGATATCCAACCGAATAAGGTGCAGCACTATTATTGCCATGAAAACTCCATTTTGCTGAGGAGGGATAGGCTGAGAAAACTTGATCTTGAAGACCGTTACGTAGCTTAACATTTTTTTCTGCAGCCTGCTGTAAGCAAACAAGAGTAAGTATCAGTATTCAGTACTACTTTCTATAAAATAAATAATTAAATTTATCGTTACCTTTGCACTTAGATTAGGAAATTTAGCATTTACGGGTGTAACTTCATCGTTGGCTGCAGAATCTCCGCTATACTTCTCAATAGGTGCTTGTAGAGCATACTCTGGAGGGGCGATTCGAGGATCTGAGTGTGTGATATTACGAGCATTCGGTTTTATATTCTGCTGCGTGAACGACTGTGAACCTTTATATTGATTGTAAATAACTTGTTGCTGACTCCTACTTGGTGTTCTGCCAACAGGTTTATTCCCCACCAGTGCTGTTTTACTTACTGTCTGCTTCACATGGCTGTATTTAGAGGTATTATCGGCATTTTGATACTGTCTTTCAACAGGTTGGCCAATAGTATTATAATCATAATATTTAGGTGGTTTTGAATGATGAAAATGATGAGAGTGTAATAAATTCCTTGACGTATCAGCAGGAAGTATGGGGTCTTTGTACATTTCAGGTGCAGCTGGTGGAGGTGTATATGAAACAGGTGGCTGCTGCTTAGCATTAGGGTCTTCTGATCCTTCGTATACCGTTGGAAGAGGTGGGCTACTTACTACTGCTCCAGTATTTGAATCTATCATCTGTTGCTGTGGTGACCGACGCAACCGTTGTGGAATATGGTCGTTTTGTTGGGAGTATATTTGTTGTTGCATTTGATTATTATCACGCTGAGTTTCGGGGATTTTTTGGCCTGTTTCCTCAATTCTTGGCTGGTTTTGCTGATTGATTCTTGCTGACGCTGCATGTGCAGCTTTTATAACTGGTTGCATATATGACGATGCATTTCCGTCCCTATCCATGACTTTGTTAATGCCTCTAGAGTTGTTCATCATCAATTTTTCCATCGTATCCATTGCAACTTTTTGCTGGTTAGCAGGGTTCATCTGAATGGCTATAGCCATAGGATCAAATCCTAGATCACCTTTCATGACTCCAGGAAACATCTCATTAAATTTGGATAAACCAGCACTATGCTGACCATAAGGAGCATGGTTGTCTAAGTGTTTCGCATTCATGTTTCCACTTGGCCTTGATCCTGAAATCATTTGATTCATACTGCCGTGCATTTGATTACTGTGTGCGTTTTCGGCTGCACCAGGGAATGTGTTCTGTTGCAGTATATTTTGAGTGGTTTGCATTTCAGGATGCCGTTGCTGCATGTAACCAGCAACATTTTGCATTTGGCCCAAATTATATTGGCCTTGACTATTATCGCCAGGTTGAGGCATTTTACTAGGTACATTATTTTGGACAGTCCCTATATTTGACATTTTATTTGATCTTCCACTACTGCTAGTCATCATTCTCATTATATGTTGGCCCATATCGCCCATAACTCCTCCTGATTGATCCATTTCGTGATTCGTACGTCCCATTTGACCCATTCCCTGTCCCATTTGATCCATACCTTGCCCCATCTGATTCATTGTTTGTCCCATGTGACCCATTCCTTGCTCGTGCCCCATATGCTCCATTCCTTGCTCCTGTCCCATGAGATTCCTACCTTGCTGTTGTCCCATTAGTCCCATTGCTTGATCTTGCCCTATTATTCCCATGCCTTGCTCCTGCCCGATTTGTCCTTGTTCTTCTCCTTGTCTCATATGATCCATGCATGGCATGTGCGCCATTCCATGATCCATATGGCCTTGTGCCCTATTTTGTCCAATTTGACCAATACCTTGTGCGTTTGGATTGTTCATTGCTAAATTATCAAAATGAAGATGAGGCCCACGTACATGACTACAATGCATATTTGGATTTCCTAAAGGTACCGCTGGCATGGTACTTTGACACATATTTCCCTGATTTGAATTATTTGTTGCGGGCAGCCCCATCTGGACACCCATAGGACTATTCATAATAGTGTTATCAGGGTTAATCGACTTTAGGTCTTGGTAAACCTCTTGGACTGCAGGTTGCATCAGATTACGATTTAAATAATTGTAAGTATCGCTGTATAGTTTTGGTGTGTTACAGTATCCCATGCACCTACGGCCACCATACGGTTCACCGGCACAAGGTGAGTTATAACCTTGATTTTGAGCATAGCCACAATGCGGCATATTATATCCACCATGATGTCCCGTCGCTTGACCAGGATTATAATTCGCTTGGCCAGAATTAGAAAAAAGATTTCCCATACAGCCGCTAAAAAATTAACAATAGATAGATAATAAAAATTGTTTTGTTTTGTCTAAGTTAATCAAATTTCTATTTTATAACTTGCAAATAAAAAATCATTTATAAATAGCTTTCTGCCCTTCCTAGTCTTTAGATATTTATCAATTATTGTATCTAGATGGTGTCGCGCTTCAACACAACAAACTAATATGCTTGTGTGAATAATACAACTTGAGCGTTTACGTACAGTGATAGTGACAACCGAGTGGATATAACAGCGATTACTAAGACACTTAGTGGCTAACGGTCGAACTATCATCTACACATCATTTATCTAAGGTTAATCACTTCTGCAAATAAAGTTGACTTGACTAGCAAGCAGACTACCGTAAGACAAAAAAACAAACATAAAAATCTAAATAATTATATTCTTTTTAATAATAAAGACATACTTAAATAAAATCAAATTTATTTCAGATTACATTTTTTGTAAGCAAACATCTAAACATCTGTAAATATGACAATAAGTCATATTTACAGATGTTTATCTAAAGCCTATCTAAAGTTTATCTAAAGTCCAGGGTGTTTGTAAGATATTTAAGTCCTGTCCATTTAAGGGATAAAAAAGATGCCTAACCTCAATTCTCTAACGATTAGTTTGCCAATTCGTCAATAACTTATTTAGACATCTTAGATGCCTCAACTAATAAGATGGAACAATCAAAGCTTAATGAAACATCGAGGTGATTACGATTCTTTGCACTTTTAACTGCATTAATACATTATGAGTTAAGAGTATAAATACTCACCAGTTTGCGCTTTGCAATTGATTTACCACACTCCCTAACTCGTTTAATATTTTTTGCTTATCAAGAGACATATTATAAAGTTTGTAAAAACGACTAATTTATTTAAAATTTTAAATTTTAACACTATAAATTGTTTAACAAACAAATTTTGGATATTAACAATTTCTGTTACATAAGAATTTTGTAATGTCACGCTGTGTTTTGTTTCCTAATTATTTTTAAAAACTATTTTAAATAGTGACATTTGATCGAATGCAAGGTACAAGAATAGGAGGTTTTAATGCGACAGCGTGTGTAACTCAAGTATATTTACGAAATCTTCTCTTAATCTCTTATGCTCCAATTGTTAGGGGATTGGGTTTGGATTGGTTTACACAAACTATTTTCTGGAACAACTTTCAAAGCGTGCATTTTGTTCTGATTTTTATAAAAACCATTCGAAAGTATATATCTCACTCTCCAAAGTATCTCCAAAGTAACCAGAAATATATTGTAGTACACAGAGATATTGTAAGTAAAATTGCTAAACTTAAGTGGCAGCAGGCCGGGCTCATTACTCGCAGAAACGATGGCCGATGGGGCATAAAGTTCTGGAGTGACGACCGCGTACTGGGAATCACAGCGTTGCTGACTTCCCCACTACAAGTTAGTCTGACGACCTGGTGAAAGCCGCAGGAAGCCACTGGATGCGGGTGGCATGGGACCGGCTGTTGTGGAGAATCTTAGGAGAGGCCTATGTCCAGCAGTGGCCGTCTTTTGGCTGAGACGATTATGACGGTAACGAATCAGATATAGGAAAAAAATTACATTACGTAATTTGTTCGAATCTGTTTTCGTTAAGTTTTTCTTACCTTTTACCTATCTAAGAGGTACCTTATAAGGTGCACTCGCATACTAGGCCCGTTATTGAGGAGTTTTAATAGTGTCGTGATATGCTGAATTGATGAAAAATAACTGCTACAGCACATGCACGCCTGCGTCTCAGGCCTCCTTGCGAAGTTGACATTCTACTAAGGTCAACGTTATTGGAAAACTAATAAATGTATGACAATTTCCTCCAGTCTCTTATAATAGCCAATATTATAAGAGACTGGAAACGTTGGCGATTGTAGAAAGAGAACTGACGCGAAACACTTGCATCTTTTTTTTAGACATACAATTTCATGTCATAGTAACTATATATTTTTATCATGTTTCTTTTCTGTATTCTTGTCCCAAATAAGGCAGTAAATGATAGATAATCAAGTTAACAGCCCGTTGATACTTAAATTCGATCATTTTTAATACGTAACACAATGCAGACACAGAGCAATTGATGACGTTCATCACACAATTGCTTGTCCAGAGTTGCCATCACGACTGATGGCTTAACAGTGAGGGTATCTAACCAACAGACCAACAGGCCTACCACTAGACAAAACAGATTGCTTTAATTCGAATTTCATTGATAGTCCTATTATAATCAATTTAACAATGTTATCTATACTAATATTATAAAAGGAAAATTTTTTTTGTTTGTTTGTTTGTTTGTTTGTACCCTATAAGCTCTGAAACCACTGTACCGATTTTGACCGTTCTTTCACTAATAGAAAGCTACATTATCAACAAGTAACATAGGCTACAATTTATTATACCAATCGTGATATCTATAAAAATGTCCGCGATCCCATATGTCTAACTATGACAGTTATGCCACAGTAACTCCGTTTTTGTACACCCGTGCGAAGCTGGGACGGGCCGCTAGTATGTAATAAACTTATCAAAAGTTTCCCTCACCTAAAAGGCTATTTTTTATAGTAGATACAGTCAGTCGCTTATTTCCTTTAAATTAAGATATGTAATTGTTACATGTGACAGATTGTCACGTCTATGTCATGTTTATACTATAGATGTCGTAAGCGATGACTAACCGAGCAAACGATCCAGGACAACATCATTACAGAGAGGTGGAAAACTTGAAATAAACCCTTTCTTTTTAATGTTTGGTGATGTGTTGGAATCGGACCAATTAAAACCACACGATGTCCCACTCTGCGCCTGGAACAGGAGAAATCTGAGAACTGCTGTTATTAAGCCATCTGGCTCCCGACCAGCGCCCACCCACACTGATGCAGGCACCATCTTTAAGTAAACTCTCTATTTAGGCGACGTACGGCGCATGTAGACACCGTCTCCTCTCGGCTGATCACTGTAACAGATGGAGGGGAAAACCTATTCCATCGACCCGCAACCTCACTTAGGGCGGCATGAGGCGCTGGTAAGTGCACATGACGAGAGATCTCCTCCAATAACTGTAGTGAGAGTCCCACGCTGCGCCGCCCAGGAGGCAGAAACTGCCAGCGTGCGCTGAGCCGAGTACTCACTGCAGTCACAGTGGTGACAGGCGAGACTTAATTACCTTCTAGTGACCGAGTGCAGATACTTCCCGAAGCAACCGTACCCGGAAAGGACCTGCGTCAGTCGGAAAGAAAGGGTTCCGTTCTGCCGCCCCACCCACTCAACGATGACTGACTGGAGAACTTAAAATAAACCTTTTTTTAACGTGTGGAATCCACCAAGGGCCGTCACCCCACCGAGGCTTACGGGACCGACTAAAACCACACGGTGTGCCACTCTGCGCCTGAGATACGATGGATCCGGGAACAGCTGCTATTACGACATCCAGATCCCTCCTAGCGCCTGCCCGCTACTGCGAGCACTATCTGCGGGTAAACTCTCTATTTAGGCGACGTACGGCACACACGGACGTCGCTTCCTCCCGGCTGGCTACTGTAGCGGATAGATGGGAAAACTCATCCCGTCTACCCGCGGCTACACTCAAAGCGGCATGAGGCGCTCGTACCCGCCTCTTCCGCCCGGTTCGCCGGCGGCGAATTGGGTCCGAGTGGAGATCGTCCTACCGGGCCATTTCTGCCACCTCCTTCCGCAAAATTACGTCTTCGCAGAAGATTGCGACCGCGGAAAGCAACTGTCGCTTCCGACCATGGAGCGTAAGACGGTCGGTAGCGAGAGATCTCCTCCTCCAACAACGGCAGCGAGGACCCCAAGCTGCGCCGCCTACTCGGAACAAACCGTTAGAGTGTGCTGAACCGAGTCCTCGCTGCAATCCCAGTGGTGACAGGCGGGACTCAATTCCCTCCTGGTGATCCTGTGCAGATACTTCCCGAAGTAACCGTGCCCGGCAAGGATTTGCGTCAGTCGGAAGGAAAGGGTCCCGTCCCCGCCCACTCAGCAATTACCGGCTGGAGAGCCTGCACGACGGTAAAGCCAGCACGAGGAGTCTCCAGACGGAACGACCGACGAGCCATCGTGGCTCGATGAGCGGCCTCACGACAATAGCGTATCTCTTCAGGCGAGGCCGCTACCTGCCCAAAAGTCAGCCGTCCGCCAATAAACTTCGGCGAGTACTTCCACTTCCAAATCCCACGGGGGAGTTCCTGCCAAGGCACACGCCCTCTCCATCGACACTGTGCGGTAACCACGTATAGCTCTATCCGCCAATATCCTCTGAGGGCACCAGAGGCGAATCCTATTCTGGGCGGTCAGAGCCACCACCCACACCGGTGCACCATATAGTGCCATTGACCGGACAAGCCTCGTGTACAGCCGTCTAGTCACGACGCTGGCTCCATGGAAGGTCGTTGGAACAATAGGGCCTCCGTGTTATCCAGGGACACCCACAAACCCAGCACCTCAATGCACCCGACCACCAGAGAGACTCCCGTGATGGCCAGGTGCGCAGCCTCTTGAAAGTTTGCTTCCCGGGCCAAGACTAATATGTCATCGGCGTAACAAATTACACCCAGCTGGAGGGGGAGGCGACCTCAAAGGACAAAGTCATATCCCATATTCGACAGGAGTGGTCCGAGGACAGATTCCTGTGGAACATCGCACGACATGAGCCGCCACCTCAGAACACCGTCTCGGTCCACGTACATGACGGTAGGCTCCTGTAGATAGTCTGCCACAAGCCGCCTCAGATATTCTGGCACCCCGTGGTAGTGGAGTGTTTTCCTGATGCACGACAGACTATTAAATGCTTGGGCGATGTCCAACGACACCGCCAACAGCATGGCGCTACAGCTCACTACCTCTTCGGTAACGGCCCTCAAGCGCAACACAGCATCGACGGTCGAAAGTCTCGATCAAAAACCGAATTTGACGTCCGACAGATCGGAGCCCATCTCGCAGAGGTGCCGGACAATACGGGCAGAGAGTACTTACTATACCAGCCCATCTAGTCAGCGTGGTATAGTAAACCAAAACTTCTTTTCTAACGAGAGACCTATTTCCAACAATGAACTGTTGAAAGCTGTTGATGATGATATATTATTATACATATGACTTTAGTAATAAAACACCATTCCAAATTCACGTATAAATATCTTCTGCACTTGATAAGCTATTTAAAATACCTGTTTTTTTTAAGTTTTAGCATTACACAGCGTTTTTGTAGTTTTCGCTTAACCTTTGACCTCAATGAGCAGCAAAGTATTTTAATTAGCTATTTACTGTCCTGTAATAGAAATAAATTATCATTGTAATCACCATCAACACTTGGAGTATTTAGAATGTC
Organism: Hypercompe scribonia; assembly: GCA_949316085.1. Taxonomy (NCBI): domain Eukaryota; kingdom Metazoa; phylum Arthropoda; class Insecta; order Lepidoptera; family Erebidae; genus Hypercompe; species Hypercompe scribonia. The sequence goes on from OX438979.1 coordinate 3,393,310, forward strand.
ATGTAGAAACACATGGAAAAGTTCGTGTAGGTGCCTAAAACTAGTCTGCAAATTCTCAAAGGTTTGTAAAACTGTTAATTTACAGGGCAAGTGATTTTGTAGTTTAACCCCTTTTAGCGCTAGCTCTGGGTACTTTTTTTTAGTATAGACCTGTGCTTAACAAATAAAACTGACTGCAGTAACTTAGTGAAACAAAACAAAACATTTAATTCTGATACAATATTCGGTTATTCTTCGGATAATGACATTTAAATACCTATCTACGAGTATAATTATAATTTTAAATGGTTTAGTGATCATTCAAGTATGACAACTATTAGACAATAAACGATCGTATTATTTGTCCAATAAAACTTAATTTGACAATTTATCTTAACTATTAAAGGTACAGCTGATAATTTGACAATTACAAACTAGTCATGATAACTAATTCAAATTCTAAAATAACAATCCATTTAAGTATCAATTACAAATTAAATGTCGTTTATAATTTAGATTGGAAAGTTTCTATTCTTCCCGCGGCTTGCTTCTGTAAATCGGCCAGTTTCATAGCTAAGCCAACGTTACCTTGAATTTTAATCTTCCCCTGGAAAAAGGCCTTCTGAGGATTCAGCTTTCCTGAGATGAGATCTGTTACGTCATTGTCATTTATGACAAATGTGACATCAGGTTTCTCCGAGCCATTGTAAGTTACTTTGCCTTTTCCCTCTTTGGTGTTAACTACCCAGTAACCTTCTCCGCCATTTTTATCATTCTTCACTTTGAATGCGTAAATTCCGCTAAACTTTGCTACTAAGTTTTCCGTGTCATTTTCAAAGCCTTCCTCGAGCATCTTCATGTATTTTGCGATTTGGAAATCATCGGGATTGGCTGCGACGGCGACGGCGCTGGGACTAATTTGAGAAAATCTATTACTATACATGGTAACTACACTTTCTGTAACCAGTTTGCTCAAAAAATCGTTTTAGCGCGTTTCCACCTATTGAAGTCCATTTTAAACTGATACACGATGACAATCGATATGGTAATAGATAAGTACTGATTAATATATAATTTGCAATTCAAAAGTATGTAAATTGTTTTCAAATATAAGTTTTTATTAGTGACCGAACGAAAGTGTCGGTTTCGGTTTCGACCGAAAGTTTCGGTCGAAAAACTAGATTTAGCTTTAGCTTCGGCTAAAAATGGCCGAAACCGTTTGATACATACAGCAAAAATGAATGGTTTAATTTTACTGCGTTGGTCATAATACAATCACAAGTACAATCCAAGAGTGGTAGTCACCATCCTCATTGCGAATATAGCATAACGACACCCACAATAATGGCCCAATGAGATACTTTTTCACGTTCGTTTAAAAAACCTAATATTAAAGTAGGAAGGAAACACATGCGCTGCTAGTGAGTTCCAGGTTTAGTTAAATAGTTTATGTTTTCCAATTTAAAACGATGACTGCCAAGGCCAGCACTAGTTGTCGTGTAGAGAAAGGGAGATGGTGGGACCAGTTCAAAGCATTCTCCATGATAAGCCTAAGGGCTTAATCTACGATTTAACCGTTATTTACGAGGCTTAATTTACGAATACCACTATCAAAACGTATCATCAGCTTTACGGACATACCGAAATTGGACTAAATCGTTAATATTCGACAGCCTTACAAGGGTGGTTGTAACGACAAAGATTACGAGACAACCGAAATGTGTACTTATTTTTCAAAGAGATATATACTACTATGTTCAAAGATAGACGAAATATTTTTGAAATATAGGCTTGAATAAAACTATATCCAATTAATTGATTTTAAGAATCAAGTAGTCTGAGTAGCAATAAGAATGTAAAGATCACCAGTCGCTTAAATGCTGTCAACATTACGATACTGTCACCAAAAGTTGAGAGACTCATGTATAATGATGTTCTAATTTGTAAACTATATTTTAGAATATATCATTAAGTTTCGGTTTCGGCCGAAAGTTCGGTGTCGATTTTGGCTAAAAAGAGTTTCAACCGAAGAGAGTTATGTCGTCATAGACGTGACGCCCTACAATAGCATCAGTCATGAACGACCACTTAGCTGATAAGCCACAGACGCCCTGGAAACAATAGAACAACTAGCCCCTTGTCTCCAACGCATAATCAGAATACTGTGTATTGTTTTATAAATAAAGTTAATCTTGGCATCCGTCATGAACCACCACTTAGATGATAAGCCGCAGACTAAACACTATAACAATTAGCTCTTTGTCTTCAATACATATCAATAAGAATACTGTTTGAACTTTAAGAAATGGTTTCATAAATAAAGTTAGTCTCAATCCACTCTTCAAGCCGAACACTTGTCTTATTAAAAACCCTCTCGCCCTCGCTCACAACCTAACTAGAGTGGTTTATATATTCTTTTATGGCTTTAATATTATGTTAATGTCTGCTTCAATAGCATTGTCATGATAACTCCACTGCAACATTAAATGAATACTTCTACGGCTATTAAATATATTAGGTACTTACTTATTTATTTTATAATATGTACTTTGACATCACGAAGATTATTAGATTTATACACTTGAAATTTGTTGTGAGATTACATCACTGAAAATCAAAATGATAATTAATCATTTTGATAACAGATTTATAATCTGCCGGATATTTAGAATAAATTGTACTGACTATTATATATCCAAGCAACCTCTGACATATATTCGTATATAAAGTGCGAAGATTGAAATGTAGTAAGTATATTTTAAAATAAACACATGAAGTATGTACCTGGTGATATTGTTAAATAAAGATCTTGGCGAACACATTACAAAAATGGCGATCGAGAAACGGGATGGTTATATTAAATAAAGAAATCAAGTTTATAAAACTACAACTCGACTACGTATAGGTACATAGTTAGTACCATGTCTGCTTAAGGTGTTATTTGTACCCATATAATCATAGTAAGTATAGAGTAGGTGTGACTACGGCTCTATCATGACCGTTTTCGTCCCCATGCCTTTCTGAATTTCTGCTGAATTGTTTTCTTGTTTCGTTTGTTTTAGACCCCTTTTCATGTAGTCGGGTTATAATTTTTAAAATTTCATTGCCTTATTTTGTAGAGAAATTAAAATATATTTGGGAGAAGCACAACTTCGTGTAGTTTTGTACCATTTTGTTCAAAGTTGGATTGTTGTTAATTGGGTTGTCCAAAACTGTGTTCAAGCCGAGCAGTTTCTATACTTATATTGCTTCGAAGCGATATTAAATACTTGTTTTTATGTACTACCAATTAAAACTTCTCTGAGTGCCACCTATTTTTATTCAATTCCTGTTCCCATGTAGCTTGTCACTGTAATATTAACACTGTAAACGCACACGACGATATGACATTATGAAATAAATCAATTTACTTTGACATTTGGATTATACAATCACATTAATCCATGACATTTAAGTACTCTTAAAAGTTACCTTCATTGCCTAAGACTGCCATATTTTATTTCCCCACTACCTTACCATCATATAATTATTTAATATTGGTGTATTATCGATAAAGATAAAAAAATCTTTAACCCATTACTTTGCAATCAAGGAAAAATTTAGAATTTTCTGTTCAAATCACAAAATATATTTGTTAATACAGTGAGAAAAAATAAGGTGAAGCAAAAAAACAAGAATTAATATATTCTAAGGTCTGAATCAGCCTGTCCTATATGTATGATATTGAGATCATATGTTAGGAAAAAATATATTATTACGACTTTATTGGCTAGGTATTTCACGTTTAGTAAAGGTTTCCCAATAATTTTAGGAAATTTGAAATTTATATTTTCTTTTATTTATATACCTATAATCAGCTACATAAAAGAAACAACAATGCACTCTTAACGGCTACGAAATATATAAACTTAAAAATTATATATCTAAATAATGACACTGTATTTTTCTATCAAAAATTTTTGTTAACGAAAAACTACCTAGTTAAAAATGTTTGCTATTTACAAAAAAGGTTTAAAAATTAAAGCCACAAAAATATGACAGTGGGAAGTAATGGGTTAATGTCAAACTTTCAGTAACAAAATTTAACACCAAACTCTACAATTTTGACGGAATCATGGCATTTCTGCCAGCCGTTTGTTTTTGTAAGGCGATTAGTTGCATAGCAAGGCCTATGTTGCCTTGGATTTTAATCTTCCCCATGAAGAAAGCCTTTTGAGGATTCAGCTTTCCAGAGAAGAGGTCTATTACGTCATCAGGTCACGACGGTAAAGATAACATCAGGTTTGTCCGACCCCTTGTAAGACTCTTTGTACACCCTCATTCGTATTAAGATGCCGGACCGCTCTGGACTTTGAATCCGTAAATCCCTCTGAACTTTTCTACAAGATTTTCTGTGTCACTTTTCATGGCCTCTTCGAGATATTTCAGGTATTGAGATACTTTAAAATCGTCAGCGTTAACCGCGGTGACGACATTGAGGCCTACGTCGGTTAACCCATTGCGGTACATGGTGGCGATAACTGATCCTCCGCCCCCCAAGTAATGCTGAGGAGCAATCTTAGCTTGTGGCACTTGAATAATTTTTTTATTTCAAAAATAGGGTACAACGACAAAAGATAATTGGCAAATTAGGTCAAAATATAGATTTGACACAATTTTGTATCCCAAAGTTTATTCTTAGACTCACGAAAACTGTTGACTATCTAAAAACAATGTCTGTTAGATGTCAAACAAATATCATTGTTTTTAAAATCATAAAAAGTCTAAAATAACTGAAAAAGTGCTGTTTGAATGACTTATCCTGCTTTAGTGCCAATTTCCAGAGCAACTATGTTACGTGAAGCTGTCAAAAGCTTAATCGTAAACTCGCAGTTTCTTTTATCTTTTTAAAAACCTAGTAATATACCTACTTATTAGTTTTCTTTTAACAAATAAAACATTTATTTACTTTAACTTCATTAAAAACATAATTGAATTCAAATAAGGTCAAAAACATGCTTAGTAAGTTCAGTTTTTGCACTTCACGAAAGCTGATTTTTCTCGATTACTTGTAAATGCACAACACGCACTTTGAAGCTGTGTGCGTAAGTTTCGGAGCCATCAGTACCGCGCGAGCTCTTCGTACTCAACTGTTATTAGTTAACATGGACCTTTTACGCATTACAACCACTTTTAGAGTGCAACCGTCTTCCTGAGATATAACTAGGGCACTTTTCACTTATCTTTCGTTATACTTAGTCTGGCCATAAATACTGTTACACTTAATTATAAAAAAATATTACATTTGAATTTCGAATCTGTCATTTTTATACGATTGTTCATTGTGTTTTCTCATTTTGGCGCCAATACATTGTAAAATATTTTGCGATATTAAAATGGTGTGGGGTGATAAAGAGAACCGAATCGCTGTGATAGCATTACACAAAGTAGGTATGGAGCCAAATGCAATTTTTAAAACTCTCCATACACTTGGTATTAGTAAAATGTTTGTGTACCGGGCTATTAATAGGTACAATGAGACCTCCTCTGTTTGTGACAGAAAAAGATCTGGCCGTCCACGTAGTGTTCGTACGAAAAAGGTGGTCAAAGCAGTAAGGGAAAGAATTCGAAGAAATCCTGTCCGAAAGCAAAAGATTTTATCTCGGGAAATGAAGATAGCACCTAGAACCATGTCGCGTATTTTAAAAGATGACTTAGGACTTGCAGCCTATAAGAGACGCACTGGCCATTTCTTAACTGATAATTTAAAGAAGAATAGGGTGGTAAAATCGAAACAACTACTGAAGCGGTACGCAAAGGGAGGTCACAGAAAAATTTTGTTTACGGATGAGAAAATTTTTACAATTGAGCAACATTTTAACAAACAAAATGACCGTATTTATGCTCAAAGCTCTAAGGAAGCTTCCCAATTAGTCGACAGAGTGCAACGTGGACATTATCCGACTTCAGTGATGGTTTGGTGGGGTGTTAGCTATGAAGGAGTGACTGAGCCATATTTTTGTGAAAAAGGTATCAAAACATCGGCACAAGTGTATCAAGATACCATTCTTGAGAAGGTAGTTAAGCCCCTTAACATCACCATGTTCAATAACCAAGTATGGTCCTTCCAGCAAGACTCGGCGCCGGGTCATAAAGCTCGGTCCACGCAGTCTTGGTTGGAATCGAACGTTTCGGACTTCATCAGAGCTGAAGACTGGCCGTCGTCTAGTCCCGATCTTAATCCGCTGGATTATGATTTGTGGTCAGTTTTAGAGAGTACAGCTTGCTCTAAACGCCATGATAATTTGGAGTCCCTAAAACAATCTATACGATTGGCAGTGAAGAATTTTCCCATGGAAAGAGTGCGTGCTTCTATTGATAACTGGCCTCATCGTTTAAAGGACTGTATTGCAGCCAATGGAGACCACTTCGAATAAGCTTTTTATATTTTTAATTGTTTTATATTTATGTATTAAACTGACACACTGTAAAAGTAATAAATGTTATTTGCAGTTAACAATTTTCTTTTTTCTTTATTACAATATTTATGGCAAGACTAGGTATAACATACTAACCTGGTTGTTTTTGCCGCTACGATCGCGATGAATGTATTGTTGCATGAATTTTGACACTGCAGTAAGGAATACAAGCGATTATGAAACATACATGACTATAAATTCTTGTTTATAATACTTGATAGCCTGACATGCCCACCATTTTGATTCTAGATTGGTCACCCGTAGAACCAGTGGATGGTGGTTAAACTAATGTCAATGATACCATTAATATGCTTCATTCACATTTACATATTATGTCGAATAATATGACTCCTATTAAGTTTTAAGGTATGGTGATTCATTCAGGTGACCACACGACCTGTAGAAAGTCGCAGGAAGTACTTCAATGCGGGCAGCACAGAACCTCTTATATGCGAGAATCTTGGCGAGGAACTTGTCCAGAAGCGGACGTCTTTAACCTGAGATGATTTGATGAGATTGTCTTTGAGTAGATCATGTGATAAGATCTGTAGAAAGTCGCAGGAAGTACTTGGATGCGGGCAGCACAGAACCTGTTGTATGCGAGAATCTTGGCGAGGAACGTGTCCAGAAGCGGACGTCTTTAGGCTGAGATGATTTGATGAGGTTGTCTTTGAGTGGATCAGGTGATGAGAAGATCTGTAGAAAGTCGCAGGAAGTACTTGGATGCCGGTAGCACAGGACCTGTAATATGCGAGAATCTTGGCGAGGAACATGTTCAGAAGCGTATGTCTTTAGGCCGAGATAATTTGATGAAGTTGTCTTTGAGTGAATATTTATTGCTATTTACCCGACCTTTAGTACAATGAACAAAAAAATCTACTATAACATTATAAAGACTAACTTTGCAAAGGTATAGTTTGACTTTTCTACTTCGAAATTATACAAATTGGTGAGCATTAGTTTGGACTAACCAAATTAAAAGTAGGCATAATTTCAGTCTTGATCTTCAGGTTCTGTCATCAGATCGTTGTCGTTACCTAGCATAATCTATTTGAATCACCAACACGAGTCACGTGACCCCAAATTCAAGGGCTGTCAAGCTTCTATAGTTCCTCACACTCACTCGCATGCTTACATTTATCTTATACTAACACGCTGATCTAATGATGGAGTCCAGTGGTGAACTCTTGACGCCATCATCAGATCAGCATCAAAATACTACTATACTTCCAAGTATATTATACCAAAACTGTTGCTATGTATAACAATGCTATATTAGACCAAAACCTCCTTTCTAAGGAGATATCCAGCAGTGGACCGTTAAAGGCTGTTGGTAATGTACTTTCAGGATTAGTAAGGCATAACTCTAGTTAGCTCTAAGGAACGAAACAGAAACACATTCAAAATACACAACACAGTAATAAAGTAGTGTCTTGCAGTTCCGTGATTTTGTAGTTATGGAGCGAATTTATGACTTAGCGTCATCACACGACAATACACTTACGATCAGATGTTCTAAGTACAAATACATGCTGTCTACACCATAACTATAGTCACCTACTTGTCTGTCCATAAATACGATCCAAGTTTTTTAATTTCAATATACATAACACTATGTTAAATTTGTTAACACACAATTTTATAAACATACGTTAGTTTCAAATAAAATACCGTTTTATAAAAAAAAACTCTATTACAACAATAATAATGCGATTTAACCATTTATAAATATCATTTGGAATGATTGAATAATCATAATAATCTACATTTTCTCTTAAAAAGTAAATTTTATTGCCCTGGACTTGTGACTGTCATATTTCCCCGCTATTTTGTCGTCGGGTACTCATATTTTAATATTTGTGTATGATCGATAAGTATAAAAATACCCCCAACCTCAAAGTCCATAACCACAGTAATATAATCTAACATCAGTATCGTTTACAATTTCGAGCGAATTGTATCGATTCTGCCAGCAGCTTGCTTTTGTAAGTCAGTCAGTTTCATGGCAAGGCCCATGTTGCCCTGGATTTTGATCTTGCCCTGGAAGAAAGCCTTTTGAGGATTCAACTTTCCTGAGATAAGGTCTACTACATCATCGTCACTTACGGTGAAGGTAACATCAGGTTTCTCCGTGCCATTGTAAGTCACTTTGCCTTTTCCCTCTTTGGCGTTGATAACCCAATAACCTTCTATTCCATTTGGGCCGTTCTTCACTTTGAATCCGTAGATGCCTCTAACTTTTTCGATAAGGTTTTCTGTATCGGTTTCCATGGCTTCTTCGAGGATCTTCATGTATTTAGATACTTTGAAGTCGTCGACGTTGGCGGCGGCGGCGACCGCATTAGGGCTGACATTTGTGAATCCTTTACGATACATTGTGATGACAACTGCGCCACCAAGTCCTAAGTTGTGTTGAAGAGCAATCTTAGCTCGAGGTACCTGGAAATTTTTAAAATACTGTTAATATTGAACAAAGAAGTGATAAAGTTATGGAGATTTCACATAATTTTAAAATAGTGTCATGATTCACATATATATCATAATTTTTATTTATGTATTGTAAGTAGATACTATAATGTCCAAAGAATTGTGCGTCACAAGTAATCGTGATGATAATTACGAATATAATATTTTGTAATTTGAGATGAAATCATATTTATATAATAAAGAATGTTGGCATTTTTAATTGTCGATAATATTTTAAAAGTTTCAACCAATAGAATGAAAATAAATACATAGTCTAAAGTATATAATACATGTGTCAGTTAGGTAACATTTGTGTACTTTAAAGTGTATATATACGCATGGTATTCACGAGCAGGTCATGACTCTCAGCACAATGTCTAAAAGACATACTGTCAATAGATCTATAGATATATTATTAATACACAAAAAGATTTCTTTGTGCTGATTTTTAGGAAAATTTGCACTTATAAATGTTAAGATACAACGCACAGAAAGTGCAGAAAAAAAACTTGAAATGTATAAAATCGACTAAATGCTGTAAACGTTCAGTATGTGTTGATCTGTTGAAATACGGAAGGTAAAGTCAATGATGGTTCAAGTTATACTCGTCAATTGTTAAAAAGAAAACGGTTAACGCTCAACGAATTATGGGAGGTTACACTCGACTACGTTATGAGAATTGTAAAAAGTCCGGTTGACAAACAATTCGCATTACATGGCCCGGCTCTTATAAACGTTGTACTGCCTGAAATATAGGGCTTTAAGACCGTGTATTACCACCCGTTTACTAAACGTATGTAAATATCAGAATGATCTTAACTCTATCACGAAATAAAACATAAGTGGATCTAATAAAACCATTGTAAATAATTGTTGTTGTAAAGCATTTAAAACCCACGATGCGCATGTTATGATATGATTGATAACATTAGACCTTTGTACATTACACTGTTGACTATAATCGTATGAGTTATCGTTTTTATCAAGAGCGTTGATACGTTAATTGTAAGTGCTTCGTCCCAAGTCTCTTCGAGTGGTAGAAACAAGTTTATCTAAATGTTTTTATGCAGTCGGACAGTTTCCTAATCCTTTTTATGACACTATTTGTTTATTGCGTCACTGTTAAATTACTGAGATACTTTCTGTGTCAAATTTCACTGAAGATAATTCGAGAAATATACAGCGTGGGCCAAGAGTTCGTTATCATTCGATTCTAACATACCCGCAAACATGTTAAGGGAGTTTTTGGGAACGATGCTACTGGAATTTGCTAGCTACAATTGCAATAAGATGGAGTCACTTGTCACACATCCAATGAGTACTTGCCGGTGGTCAAAGACATGGTGCCGGAAAAGCTAGTTTTCAGATGAGGCGACATTCCATGGCCACCCAAAAGTCCAGATCTATCCCCAGCAGACTTCCTTTTATGAGGTTATTTGAAGAATCGTGTCTACATCAATAAACCAAGTACACTACGTCAACTAAAAGCAAAAATCAGCGAAAAGATATCGGCTATCTCGCGGTCTCTTTGCCGACGAGTATTCGAAAACTTCGGTACTCGCTTAGAAGAGTGCAAACATCGAAACGGTGGTCATTTAGACGACGTAATTTTTAAACAATATATGCCAACCAATTAGCTTTTTTGTAAATAAACAGTTTTTATAATATATCAGATGGTTTTTATACGATTTTTTCAAATGCAATTACGTCGTGGCCGGGTAGCGTTAGGATTATTCTGATATTTGTATTATCGAAGTGCATGTATCAAACATAAAATAAAAATTCTCTGGTGTATTTGAAACTAAATAGTGTTTATAGTTTAACAATAGGTAACTTCGTTCGTTCGTATGTTCAAAAGATTTTCGTGACTTCATCAACAATATATGTTATGTTCATGACATATATAAGACAATTGTGAGAATACCAACAGATTAAAATACAAATAAACTTCATTGTGATAAGTTTAAGAACGTCATTACAAATATTAAACAATAAGATATAATATGATTTCTTTAACTTAATTGAGACTTAATAGTTTTTGTTAACTAGTAAAAAACAGGTCATCTGACACTATTAAAAGCATGATATCTTTACTGACTATGCCACGGTTCTTGAATAGAGTTTTACTAACTTGCTTTTAAAATTTCGGCATATTGTTAAATGATATTAAAAAAAGGCTAGGTTGTCTTCTCATTAACTTGATCTTACAACAAAAAAATATTTTAATTAAAATATAACAGTAAGTAATTTAGAAAACAGTTAAAATCAGTCGTCTTCAGTTTCGAAATAAGTTCTGGAATGATAATGGAATTGCAAAGTAAAACATAAACAACCATTATTGATGTTTAATTATATGAAAAATTGTGGTCCTACCACCTGCAGGTGGCAATGATAAAACATGTTGGTATCAAATTATACAGTAAGTATGATTTGAAAACATCTAGAAAGGGCATTGGATATCTCGTATAAGTGAGCCGTGAAGTCTGTAGGTGCCTGGACGCTGCCAATTTTGAGAGCTTAAATCCTTAAAGCCTTAAGGTTTTGCACAAAAACCCGACCGATTTTGTTAAGTCAATCTCTCAACAAAACCTGTTTCAGATCGATCCTACTTTAGACGTAGTACGGCACACCTCTGCACCGTGTTGTTTTAGATTAATATTGAACTTCTCAAGCAGCGACAAAAAGTTTGACTTGAAAATTGAACAAAATTTAAATGGAGAATTTATCCAATCCAATTGACGCCTGTTTGTGAGATAAGAGGGTAGTGTCCTCATTATTTTGAACACAACGAGAATAAAGCGGGTATTCTATTGTGTTATTGATTGAACCCTACTGTTAATGTCATTTAAAAAGGTTACATCCGCACCGAGAGATATTTTACTCGCAAAGGCGTTACTTGCAAATATTTTCACGTCATCTCAAGTGTAGTTTTAACAGCACTAAGTAAAGCAACAGATATTTAAAGGAGATATAACTATATAAGACATGATCTAACACATAACACGACCATTAGGTAACATTATGTTTCCATATCACTAAGATCAAAAGTATGACGACCAATTCAAGATAATATCTAAAGGTTTGATATAGATATAAATACGTGACGTAACGATCAATCCCTACATGTTTTTTAAGAAGGTTATGACATCATAATTTATTTTATAACTATAGTATACCAATTCGCTGACCAATAGACCAAATGCTTCGTTGGCATGCAATTGTCAATCAAGGTCTCTGGTTTGATTCCTGGTTTGGACTAAAAACTGTTACTGAGTTTTTCTGGTTACAGAAATATCCGGAGTTTGGATGTTGGGGTATTAATTCTCGTATCTTGGAGAGCACGTAAAGCCGTCGGTCCTGCGAATGATCTCTCCCTGGAAGTGTCGGATAGCCGTCCCATCGGAATTTGAGAATAAGGGAACAGTGATTGCACTATTTCGTTTTTTGGTCAAGACCAGTTCATTACTCTTAAAACTCCGGGACTCTGTATAGAGAATATAGACTCTAGAGAAGAGAACAACTTTAATAGGCAAAAGTCGACTTTTTTAACAAAAAATTACATCTAGTAAAATTACGCTATCGCTAACAGGAATTCGCAAAAACTTTTGGCAAGGTTACAGATAAAATATATCGTCGGTAAAAGTTTCAGTATATGCTTAAGGTTATTTGTAGTGAAGATATTTCTTGTTGGATTAAAACTGCCATATTACAGAGATTTATTTATGCAAGATTATGTGAAATTATAACTGGTTATACCAAAATGCGGAAAAGCAGAGAAAGGACATCAGACCGTCCGATAAGTCGTCAAAGGGAAAGCAATAATGTTAAAACTCTTTAATTACGTTTAGAACAATTTCGTATCGTATTCAAGTCTCTATAAATTGCACCTTTACTTTTAAGTGTTTATGAATACACTGCGAGTGAAGGTCATAAACTTATTTTAAATACAAATATGCCGTGTTGTGTATGTAAACACGCAACACAATCTCAAATGACTACAGTGACATCTCATTTGTACAAATGAGAAGTTCACGATTTTAAACATAATTTTAAAAGAGAATTGTTTGACAGACCAAATTTAAAAATAAAATATTTAAAACAAAGTATTTCAAATAAACGGATACTAAAAACTACAACGAACTAATAGTGTTGAATAGATAAAAACTGGATATTTTTGCAAAACACGAACTAACGTCTGCCTGTAAGCCAATGGCGGTGTGTTGAAATAACATCATGTATGTTTTAGCATAGTAATAAACTGACAAGACTTAACTTCTTACAACGTGACCTTCTATCGTCTTCGACCGATGCTAACGGAATTTGTTTTTTGCCATTACACGTCAGTAGTTTAAAAAAAAAAGAGCTAATCTATGGTAAATATTCGTGAATTTCGTAAGTAATTTACTTGATTAAGATTAAACTATTTGCGTGTACATATTCATGTTAAATGAGTTCCTTAAGCGAAATTTTATTGTTTTTTTTAGTTGTATTTGCACGGTTTGTGCGTTTTTCAGTCTGTTCTTATTTTCTAAATACTTTTACAGAACAACCGAGTAACAGGCGTTATTAGTTGCTAGAGATTGTCTGGTTTTGAATGTCTTGTTTTATTTCGATAACCAGTATAACTTGAACTATCGCTGTGTAGACTTTTTTATCATGTCAAAATATTTTAATATACAAGAAAAAATTAAGTTAGGAAAACTTATAGATACAAAAAACGATAACACACATATATAAGAAAACAAACATAATGATCCTTCACCGAACACATCACAAAAAATCAAAACACCCCAACTAAGCACAACCTACCTAATTTAAAAAAATACAGATTCAATTTTAATTATCATACCAATCTGTTAAAAATATTAGTCAATTTTAGTCATTAAACACCCGCTGCTTTGCATTGACAAGAGGTTAAAAAAGTACAGATAACCAATTTACGAGTATTTTGTCGTGAACAAAATATTTTCTTATCGGCACATGTATATAAGATTATTATAATCCATAATAACTAGCAGATAACTGCTATTAGTGAAGATAATTCTTACAGTTTGATAGTACAACCTTGTAGGAAAAATTTATGTTCGTAACTGACAATACGAAATAAAACTTGGATTCTTGGCACCCCAAAGAATTATAATTTCACAAAAGTCAACACGTCGCAATTATTCATTGTAAAAACTTTCTATGTAAATATCAAGATCACAGGCGTTACAAACTAAATTGGTAGGAAAACCATATTTTTTGTCAATCACTACATAAAAAAATTACGATGTTAAGCAATACACTAAACATAGGCAAAAAAATTGTTGATTAGAAGAGTTTATATACATAAAACCATGGCAAAATATTCTAAGAAAAAAATTAACCAATTGTTTCATACTACATTTATAAATAATGTTAATTAACTTACAAGCCAACAAAACACTGAGGATACCAATCCTGAAGTGACTTAGGAAATGATAATTATCAATTTTTAATTTATCATATCATTATTAATTAGTTGATAATAGAATTAACAAATATTCATATTTAGTAAGTAGTGAAATATCATAATGTTGCACTAAATTGTTACTAAATATCCATAGACTGAAAAGCAAAAACTTTCAGTTAAGCATAAAAGTATAGAGTTGTAATAGTTAAACGTTTAAAATATTAATTTGAGGTTTGATAGATGGCAATAATATTGGATAAATATTTAAATTAGGAAATATCACTTTCCAAGGGAGTAGTTTATGTAGTGATTGAACAATGGAACTGAACATACTTTGATATACGATAAATGCTAAATAAATAATGTTGATCTTGAGTTTTATTTCATGATATTAGTGAACATATCCTTAGCGGTTCTCATAGGACATCTCTGTTAGGTTGGTCCTTCTTAGTAACTAGTGGTAAAATCTTCATAATTAACTATATAAAAAATGAATACCTAATTCCTGTTTTATGTTATTGGTGATTTCTGTACTTTAGAATATCACTTTATTCTTCAAAACAAAGATAAATTATTATTATAAAAAGGTCCATAACCCAAGTATGAAAAACTGTAACAACATAATTATACCAACATAATACACGTACATTTGATAATGAGGCATTTAAAATGTGAAAGTACATTCTTTATTCAAATTATTTATATAACTTTTTAAGCCAATTTTTTTTTAACACATGTTGCATGGTTATATTACAATCCAAATTGTTACAAATTTAGCTATGAAGGCTTTTGGCACTACTCATTTGCTTAGATGAAGATTTTCAAAAAAAAATATCTTGGGACATCCTAAGCAATATAAAAGTGATGCATTGAATACGTATATATTGTATGGACACTGATTTTAACCAATTAACTTTATAATTGTCGAACTATTTCTACAATAAACTGTGGTTTTCAAGATCATAAATACACAGAAAAATGTATGGATATGATAAACACATTATCCCAAGCAGAACACACCCAATAATATAACCAACCTGTCTTTCTCCAGCTTCGCCACGAAGTTGCCAGATTAGTTCAGCACACTGCGCCAGACCAGTTGCTCCCAGTGGATGACCTTTGGCTATCAAACCTCCACTTGGGTTCACAACTACTCTGCCACCATATGTGTTATCACCTGCATCAATGAACTTGCCTGCTTCACCCACCCCACATAACTGCAAACCTTCATAGGTGACCATTTCATTGGCAGCAAAGCAATCATGTAGTTCAACAACATCAACTTGTTTTGGTGATATTCCAGTCTTTTGGTATATACGCTGAGCTGCCAAAGATGTCATATCATAACCAGCAACTTTCATTAAACTATTCTCAGAGAATACAGCAGCTGTATCAGTAGCCATTTCCATACCAATTATTTCAACAGCTTTTGACTGTAGGCCATATTTGATCACAGCTTCTTCTGACATAAGAACAGCAGCTCCGGCACCGTCACTAGTGGGGCAGCACTCAAGTTTAGTGAGGGGCCCATAGATTTTTCTAGATTTCAATACTTCTTCAACAGTATATTCACGTTTGCCTTGTGCCCTAGGATTTTTGCAACCATGTCTGTGGTTCTTTGCAGCTATTTTCGCAAGGTGAGTCTCCGTTGTGCCATACTTCTTCATGTGCTCAATTGCAGCGTTGCCGAAGTATTGAGCAGTTATGGGGGCTCCTACCAGTTCGGTTATATCTGCCATCTTCAATGTATGTCTATCCAAGGGGTTAGTTCTATCCATAAAGGTGCCCTCACTAAGTGCTCCTGGCTGCATTTTCTCGAACCCTACAGCTAGGATTACGTCGGATATGCCACCTTCGATGAGTTGTTTGGCCAAAAACAAAGCATTCGAGCCAGTAGAGCAGTTATTGTTGACGTTATAGATGGGAATACCGGTCATACCAACCTGGTATAACACTCGCTGCCCGCAAGTCGAATCCCCGAACACGTATCCACATACTGCTTGTTGAACATCGTCATACTTGATACGTGCATCGGCAAGGGCAGCGAGTACGGCCTCCTTGCCCAACTCGGGATAATCACCACCGGTATTAGGTTTAATAAAATTCGTCATACCGACGCCAACTACGTACACTTTTCTAGGCATTTTGGAAAGTTTTATAATTACCTCTTGATATAGACGACAGCTTCCCCGAACGGCGAATTAATAATGAAATGGGATTTGTAGGTGGAGATATCAATATAGCAGAAACAACTAGTGAGACTTGATAATGGTATCAAATGATAAAACAAAGTCTACTATCTTTTGTAACTACACTACACTAAACTAAAGTGAACGGACAACGACCGACTGCAAAGTCCAAATTTTGCAATACGACGTTGTAAACTTGCTTTGTGTTGATTGGGGGAGAATAGTCACGTGACATGACACAATGACGGTGCGGCAGCGCTGCGATCTAACGTCAGTCATGCCGTTGTCATTTAATATTGACGTTACGTTTTTGATTTAAGAAATAATAAGCGCATTAAAGAGACAATAAGAATTTAGCATTTAGTATTGAACCATTATAAATTATTTACATGTGTGTGTCATTAACCGTTCAGCGTCGTTCCCTCTTAGTACGTAGCGTTTCTACAAAGACATTATATGATATAAATGTATATCTATAACTTATTAGCATGGTTTTAGTATCTGTAATGTCACCTGAGCTTTTTACGCGGCGTTATTTTGTTGTCAATTTCAATTTTAGTTTTTGAAGCAATTGATGTTCACATAATGTTACATAGCTTGACCAGGTGAATAAAAACTTCCGAGGCAAGAGAACTTCATTAATATTCTTTTCATAGTAGATATACCTACACATTGTTAACTGTTCCGAGAAAGAAGAAATAAGTATGGGAAGATTCGACTGACGCTGTTGCTATGCACGTTGGTTCGAAAACTTTTACGATAGATATGCCAGTTTGTAAATAGTTTAAATCGAATGACATTGTCGCAAACACGTTGAGTTGAAAAACCTTTTGAATAGTTACGCTGATATGAGTCTTAGTAACTATCAGCAATTATTTCTCATAATTTGATAGAGAAAAAAATCATATCAATCACGAAATATAAATGGCATCTATCACATGAGTTGTAATTGTATATTCAGAAAGAAATTTAGAAATTGTGACATTTTTAATTCAGAATATAGCAGATTAAATGATTAAATTAAATACAACAGTCACTTACTACACATATCAATCACGACATTTTATTGGCATCTATCACATGAGTTGTAATCATATATTCAGAATGTATATTTAGAAATTGTGGCTTTCTAAATCAGAATATAGCAGATTAAATGATTAAATTAAATGCAGCAGTCAGCTACTACACATACCTCTTTCAGTTATTAAATATGTGATATATTAAGGACCATCAACATCGCCAGTATATTGCAGTTCACTGCTGGACATAGACCTCTCAAGATAAGGTCTTTTAATTATTTTTTTTATAATTTAATATTACAGTCATTTCACACATACAAATTAAGTTGACTTTTATTAGTTGCTAAAATCAGGGTTTCCTTAAAGAGAAATGAAATGTTTAGGTAAGAAAATATAATGGAGTCAGTATGGGTTATCAGGTTACTGATAAAGTATTATAATTCTGTTATTTCAAATGTGATGACTATATCAGGTATATAATGGGTTGTCATATTTTAGCATTGATGAAATCCTCTGTGAATATAACCTACTTAAACACATTTTTCTGTTCTATGATATCCCTCCAATAACTTTGTCTCTGGCGTAGTGAGGTAAAAACTTATAAAATTAAACTCATATATTCAGTACTTTAATTTTATAGAAATGTCTACCTTTCTGGTTCAATTCAACAGCTTTGGTCTACTAAAACATATTGGCCAGATAGGTTGCTCCTTACGACTCCACTGATGAATAAGGATGGTGAGACTTTGTATTCTGATTCTGTCACCACATGATTTTTGATTTCCCTAAAATTATTTTTAAAAAAGTAATGCCGTTATTAGGGATATGTCCTGTGTCATCGATGACGTCACAAATAGACAAGATACGGATACAAAGACACATTATTATTACAAATAGTAATTCCTAGTGATTAGTATAAATTATGATTAGAGATGATTAGATAAACTTGCCTTAGAAGATTAGAAGAGACTTGCTATATTCTAGTTTCGCTTAATAGTTTTTTTTTGTGTTAGGTAGGTAAGCACACATTATTAGTCTATGACACTAGTTGTGCCTATCTCTATGGTCTACAACTTACCTGACCAAAAACAGTTATTAGTACAAATTTAACTTTGTCATCATATTTTTTTTTAATTTTACAAAGTTAATAATATAAACTTAAAAAAAAATAGTATTAATATGTAGTTTATTTTTTTAGAAAGTAATACCCTAAATTGTTAATAAATGATAAGTCTGTTGGTGATTTAATTAACAAACCTGCCACATTTTTCAACAAAAGATTTAAGAGATCATTCCCATGAATGAAATTTCAGTCTGCTAGCTTAATCAAAACCAATGAAAATGTAACACATGTGTTTGAGAAAAATAACAGTTATTCTCAATTTTGCTCTCACTCCCAGATGGTCACTGATTGATTTCTCAATAAGTCAAGAACTTCAGAACATTGTCAAATTATTTTAACATTATGCCAAATGAATAATAATTCAGACAGAAAAAAATACATCAACCACATTATCTCTTGTAAAACTCGCATCCCGAGATGAATATATCTGATACTATAACCAACCTATCCTTTTCCAGTCTCACCACAAAGTTGCCACACTAGTTCAGCACACTGCGTCAGACCAGTTGCTCCTAATGGATGACCCTTAGCTATCAAACCTCCACTTGGGTTCACAACTGGTCTGCCACTGTATGTGTTATCGCCTGCATCAATAAACTTGCTTGCTTCACCTACCCCACATAACTCTAAATTTTCATAGGTTATCTTTTCATTAGAAGCAAAGAAATCATGCAGTTCAATAACATCAACTTGTTTTGGTGAAATTCTAGTGTTTTGGTACAAATGTTGAGTTGCTAAACATCTCAAATTGTAACCTGTGAGGTTCATGAAACTATTCTCAGAGAATACAGCAGCTGTATCAGTAGCCATTTCAATACCAATAATTTCAACAGCTTTCGACTAGGCCATATTTGATCACAGCTTCATCTGGCATGAGAACAGCAGCACTTGCGCCATCGCTAGTGGGGCAACACTCAAGTTTAGTGAGGGGTACATATTTTTTCCTAGATTTCAATATTTCTTCGACAGTATATTCACGTTTACCTTGCGCCCTAGAATTTTAAGTGGATGTCAGTTTCCCCATACCTCTTCATATATTCTATCGCAGCATTGCCAAAAAATTGTAAAGGTATGGGTGCTCTTACCAGTTCAGCCATCTCAGCCGTTTTTTTTCAAATGTCTGTCCAATGGATTGGCTCTGTCACTATAATTGTTATGTTTAAATACTACGGCTAAAATTACGTCGGATATACCACCTTCAAGCAGTTGTTTGGCCAAAAATAGAGCATTAGAAACCGTTGTGCAGTAATTGTTAATGTTGTAGATAGGAATGCCGGTCATGCCAACCTCGTACAACACTCGCTATCCTCAAACCGAATCCCCGTACACATATCCACACACTGCTTGTTGAATATTGTCATATTTGATGCGTGCGTCAGTAAGGGCAGCGAGTACGGCCTCCTTACCTAACTCGGGGTAATCACTATTGCTACCATGTTTAATAAAATTGGTCATACCAACGCCAACGACGTAAATTTTTCTAGGTATTTGGAATAGTTTTACCATTACCTCTTAAATAGAAATGACTGCTTCTCCAAACGGCTTAGTAGGCAGTGGAACAGAAGAGGAGGCGTAAGATTTCAATATAGCATTACGGTGTGTGTTCAAAAAGTATCGTGAATTTTGAATTTTCGCGGGTTACGTATATTCGAATTTCGATATTTTTGTGGCGTTATGTTGTTACATATGTCTCTCACTTCTGCTGACAAATTCGGCCATTTTGAATGTTTAGTTAATTGTTGACAGCTGCTTTGCTTGCATGTATTTTGGATCATCTTCGATTTTTACCTATTCAAAAAAATGGAACAAAGAACCTGTATCAAATTTTGTGTGAAAAACGAAATTAAGTCCGTGGATACATTCTGAATGTTGACTGTGGCATACGGAGAAGCTACTTTGGACAAAAGTAACGTTTATCGGTGGTACAAAATGTTTTCAGAAGGCCGAGAAGATGCGAACGACGAAGAGCGTGCTGGACGCCCGAGCACTTCAACAAAAGACGAAAAAATTGATGAAATGAAGAAAATGGTATTGGCCAATCGTCGAATCACTGTTAGAGAAATTGCCGAGGACTTCGGCATATCGATTGGCTCGTGCGATTTGATTTTAATCGATAATTTGAGCATGAGACGGGTCGCCGCAAAATTCTTACCAAAATTGCTCACACATCGCTGCTTGTACGCGACTTGTTGGCCAAAAACAACACACTAATGATACCGCAACCAACCTATTCCCCAGATCTGGCCCCCTGTGACTTTTTCTTGTTCCCGAAACTGAAGAGGCCCATGAAAGGACGACGCTACGCCACAATTGACGAGATAAAGACGGTATCGAAGGAGGAGCTGAACAAGATACAAAAAAATGATTTTTTGAAGTGCTTCGAAGATTGGAAAGAACGTTGGCACAAGTATATAATAGCCCAGGGGGATTACTTTGAAGGGGACAAAATAGATATTCACGAAAAAATAAATAATTTTTGAAAATACACAAAATTCGCGATACTTTTTGAACATACTACGTACACGTTAAATATGAAACGTTGATAAAGAGACTCCTGTTATCTTTACTTAAAACAACCAACTTCAAAGTCAGACCTTAGCAATTTGAATTTGCAACATTTTATTTATCAAGACTAGTTTAGTAGTATAACCATGATACAATGACGAGGCTAAGATTTTTGTGTCAGATGTGTTTGTCATTTAAAATAAACAGTGACTTATATTAATAAG
Organism: Hypercompe scribonia; assembly: GCA_949316085.1. NCBI lineage: Eukaryota > Metazoa > Arthropoda > Insecta > Lepidoptera > Erebidae > Hypercompe > Hypercompe scribonia. The sequence continues at coordinate 3,414,707 of OX438979.1, forward strand.
ATTATTTTTCAAGTTGCGTGGCTTTTAAGTTATGTAAACTAACATTTAAAGAAAAGAATTGATTTTGATATAGTAATTTAACAAAAAAAACTATAGGAACTTTATAAGCCTAGTGACCTAGTTTTGTAAAGTCCCCATACATATATATATATATATATATATATATAAATTCATTATATATATATATACCTATATATATATTCCTTCAGTACCTTGCGATTATTTCACGGATTGAGATCCTTCACGAGACTAATACTCAGATAGGGTCTTATTACTTGTTACATTAACTTATAACGAACCAAACAAAGAGTGCCAAATAGTAAATACTGAGTGTATAGAAAATGGTATTAACAAAATTAGTCGCTTTAGCTTATGTAAAACATGCCTCCCCATGAGAGTATTCAACAATATAACCAACCTGTCGTTCTCCAGCCTCGCCACGAAGTTGCCACACTAACTCGGCACACTGCGCTAGACCAGTTGCTCCCAGTGGATGACCCTTAGCTATCAAACCTCCACTTGGGTTCACAACTACTCTGCCACCATATGTATTATCACCTGCATCAATAAACTTGCCTGCTTCACCCACCCCACATAACTGCAGACCTTCATAAGTGATCATTTCATTTGCAGCAAAGCAATCGTGTAGTTCAACAACATCAACTTGTTTTGGTGATATTCCAGTCTTTTGGTATAAACGCTGAGCTGCCAAAGATGTCATATCATAACCAGCAACTTTCATTAAACTATTCTCAGAGAATACAGCAGCTGTATCAGTAGCCATTTCCATACCAGTAATTTCAACAGCTTTTGACTGTAGGCCATATTTGATCACAGCTTCCTCCGACATGAGAACAGCAGCACTAGCGCCATCACTAGTGGGGCAGCACTCAAGTTTAGTAAGGGGCCCATAAATTTTCCTAGATTTCAATACTTCTTCGACAGTATATTCACGTTTACCTTGCGCCCTAGGATTTTTACAACCATGTCTGTGGTTCTTTGCAGCAATTTTGGCAAGGTGGATTTCAGTTGTGCCATACTTCTTCATGTGTTCCATTGCAGCATTACCAAAACCTTGAGCAGTTATGGGAGCACGTACAATTTTAGTCATCTCTGCCATCTTCTTTAAGTGTCTGTCTAAAGGGATAGTTCTATCCTTAAATGTAGTTTCACTAAGTGCTCCAGATTGCATTTTCTCGAACCCTACGGCTAGGATTACATCAGATATGCCTCCTTCAATAAGTTGTTTGGCCAAATACAGTGCACTAGAGCCAGTAGCAGCGTTATTGTTGACGTTGTAGATGGGAATACCGGTCATTCCAACCTGATATAACACTCGCTGCCCGCATGTAGATTCCCCGAACACGTATCCACATACTGCTTGCTGAACATCATCATATTTGATGCGTGAATCGGTAAGAGCAGCAAGTACGGCCTCTTTGCCTAACTCGGGATAATCGTTTTCGCTATCAGGTTTAATAAAATTCGTCATACCAACGCCAACGACGTATACTTTTCTAGCCATTTATAAATTTTATGTTACACTGACACAGACGATTACGAAAGAGTATATTTAAGTCGGCACTGTAAATAAGATAGAGATTACAGACATAATATGAAGTATCTGGTTGACCTTGAGAACTAAACATGCGCGGATAAAAAAACTCTTTTGTCTATGGTAACTTAAGTCTTTGAAAAAATCACTGGCAAGATGTAACATGGTTTAGATTATAATGCGACAAACAACAAATAAAATATTATTTAGTACATTGTTTTATAATATTTTCATCTCTTTAAAAAAATATGTTCACTTGATTTTACTCCTGCCTTGAAGGTCACTTTGTAGCCGAAACCGAAACTGGATTTTCGACCTTGCTGTCAGTTTCTGTCAAAACCGAGACAAACTCAAACATGTTTGAAATTAGTGTTATGTATTGAAAATTATTGTTTTATACGTTTATTTACGTGTAGACAGACAGTTAAATAGTGTAAATTCCAAATTGGGACTCCGTTAGACATAGTCACTCGACTTAAGATGATAGTGTCGTAATGTTAGCAATATCAAAGCGACATCGTCACGACGAGCTGGAGAACTTTACCTTTTTCATTTAGAGACAACGCCCACGTTAGGAATATATCCTGTGTCGCGGGGACTTTACAAACATACAAGAAAAGTACACAAAGGATACCTAGACTTAGGTAGTAGAATCACGTTGATTTCAGCACGAACGGGCCGGCTCGACGGAGGCAGTACTACTCTCCCACAGAAGACCAACTTAAGCGCCAGCATCCGTGCTGTCGTGTTTCGTTGATGAGTGCGAGACCGGAGGCCCATTGATGTAGGGGTGATAGTTATCGTGACAACTATGTGAGCCTTACACTGCCACGATGACTGTCATGCCTTTCACGTCCCCAAGTGTGGCGTGAAAAAGCATCTCACTAGGCCGCCATAGTATGGGTCACCATACTGCATTGTCTACATTTGCAATGAGTATGGTGACCACAACGCTTTGGGTTCTATTCATGCTTTCCATAAGGCAGAGTAGAGTCACTTTGGCAGGCTCTTCATTTAGATAAAAAAAAAGAACAATAATTTATGGATCACACAAAGAGTTTTTCCGCTTGGAGTTTGAACACTGCGCAGCACAGAACGGCGTGGCGACCGCTTTAACCAGTACACCATCCATCCGTGCAGTCGTAAGTCTCATTAGACGTCGTTATTCTGTAAGTCATTATTCTTATTATGCATTCTTATTACTAATCACTTGACTTGATAGTTTAAATTGACTGCACGGTTGGCCTAGTGGTTTAAGCAATCGCCACGCTGCTCTCCACTTCGCTGAGTGTTGTGAGTTCAAACCTCACATGGCACAACACTTAGTGTGATCCATAAATTGTTGCTCTGAGGTTGGATGTTCTTTGTACCCGTTTCTTGTATGTTTAAGTCCCCGCGACACATGATTTATTCCTAACGCGGGCGTTGTCTTTTATGAAACAAAAAAAATCAGATCACTTGCTTTCTAAAATCAATAATTAAAATAATTAGATACGGTTTTATCAACCCCCCCCCCCCCCATTTCCGAAAATCTGCCGACTAGCTTTGAATCCAGCAGTGTGTGAAAAATAGATTTGAGATTTGAAAAATAGATATTTTGTTTGACTCGTAATCTTTGTACCACCCTTACAAGTTTGTAGGACATACACGATGTAGAGTATATCTCGATATGTCCATAAAGCTAGTGGTGTTTTTGATATCGTTATTCGTAAATTAAGCGGCGTAAATAATTGTTAAATCGTAAATTAAGCCCTTAGACTAAGCCTCTACAGTTGTCCACTTCAACATGGAGAGTGTTCTGACGAGCTCTTTTAGGTCCCGGTATCTTCTCTTTTCTACACGTCAACACCTACTGGCCTTGGAAGGCGCCGTTTTAGAATGGAAAGCATATGCTGCTAAACTAAACGGGTCGTCATCCTGTCCCAATCGGTTATGTGATGATTGTGACATCATGTGACATCTGATTTTTTCTCATTTATCTCCTGATTTTAAGGTTTTCAGCGGACATGAAAAAGCATCTCACTAGACTGCCATTGTGTGTGTCACCAAACTACGTTGTCTGCATTCACAATGAGGATGGTGACCACCACCCTTGAATTTACTTAGGCTTTCCATTAGGCAAAGTTGACATTTCGGCAGGCAAGTATAAAAGTTAAAAATCTTCACCACGTCTGGATAATCAGGAGCCGTAAACATCATTCATTTTATTATTAATGTCTGTCTCGATACCCAACAAACTTAAAAGACTGATATTGTGATCAGTTTCAGACACATTACACAACGCAAGTTAATATTGACACTTTTGCAAATAAAATTAGCGGGACTCGTTACAACAGGAAATTTTACACCCGCTACGCAGTATTTTTAATATTATATCTAATATATAAAATTCTCGTGTCACAGTTTTCGTTGCCATACTCCTCCGAAACGGCTTGACCGATTTTGATGAAATTTTTTGTGCTTATCCGGTATCTATGAGAATCGGCCAACATCTATTTTTCATCCCCCTAAATGTTAGGGGTAGTACAACCCTAATTTTTTTTTTTTATTTTTTAGACAAAATTTTTAATTTCTATTTTTTTATGATACAACATACAAAAATACATACAATCCTTAATTTTCACCCTTCTACGATCAACCTTTATTTTTTAATAGCCATTTTAGTAAAAATGGCAAAACAACGTTTGCCGGATCAGCTAGTATAAAAAGTATAAGTATATATAGTATAAAAATATAAATCGTACAGCGATATGTGACAGTTAATGGCCAAGGGCTGAATGACTGAAGTAACTAACCAAACCGCGTCTTTCATCCTAATGACGCAACAATCTACCTACTTCATTCAATTCGAGTCTTGTAAAAGCAAGAACGGCCAACGCGTGATGTTACCGCAAGTACACAAAAGATCCATTATGATGTCAGTCTCATTTGCAGGTGCACGCACAATAGGACTCTGTATCGTAGTGTCCCTTATTTTTGTTATTGTAGTGCATAACAGTATTGCATGGTTGGCCTACTGCCTGTCTGGTTGGTAAAGCGGTTGGTATAAGTGACTGTCGATCGAGAGGTTCGGTTCCCGAGTCGGGCCAAAAAGTGTGATGAAGTTAAGAGTACGTCATCATCATTGTATGGTATAATAATATTCACCGTGTAGCGACGGGTTAAGACGGATTTTGAACACTTTTTATCGAGACTTTCCGAAACTGAAACTTTTGGTCGGTCACTGCTTTGAACTACCGGTAACCGCTTACTATCAGGCGGGCCGTATGCTTGTTTGCCACCGTCGTGGTATAAAAAAAAACTAATCTAAATTTTTTTTTATAAACAATCCTGTTAATTTCGGTCTTCAATTATATTACGAATATTATAAAAGTTATATCAATAATAAGAATGTGGCAGCAATTCTTCTATAAACTGACCCATTCTTAATATTGCTGTTATGTGTCATGAAGTTGATTGTTTCAAACATTTTTGTATTTATTGAAATTAATTTCAACTTAACATTTTTAAATACAATGTCTAGTAATATTTCGTTGTAAAATTTTCTTTATCAACTAGATAGGTCTAACATCTAATCACAGATTAAGTTTAGTTTTGATCAATGAAAATTCGTGTACAATACGATCAGATTGTCCATCTCTCTGATACTGGACCTGTATTGTCTTAGGTTATATCAGTTGCTAAAGAAATACCTTGATTTACGGAACAAATTTCTTTAATTGAGTGCGATCTCGCAACTCATTATATTATACTTTAAAATAAATGATAAGTCTGAATTTAACGATGGTTTCCTCACTGAATTTATGGCTTGTATTGTGGCAAACAAAGATAAGATTTTTGCATTATTCAGTTATTGGTGATAATTCCGTCATTCCAAAAATACTACGGCATTGTATATCTTAAAAATATTTACAAAAAAGGCCAGGGTAGTATATACCATTTCAGGGATTTCCTTTCTAGGGTACACCTGGTTCCCCGACTACGGGAACCTGAGACGGCGTTTGACGGTGAACGGTTTTTGGTCGGTTCGAGTCCGACATAACCACCAGTAGGTGGTATCCGGGGAGATTTCCACACAGAAAAAAAAAAGGATAGTATATACTTACATCCTACGGATAACTCACGGTAAACATTTTTTGTTTTAAAATTTCGTTTATTTGTTTTCGTTATACTAACAAAGTAATTTTGACCAATATAATATTAATCCTTATCCATTTAAATGAATATGTTGGGTGTTACATGTAGACCAAAATTATCGCTTGTGTCATTTTATTTAAATGAATATCTTAGAAGATATAAGAAAATTAAAATGCATGAATTGCACCCAAGTGAAACCGGACAAATAATAATATACACTAGATAAAAGTTGTGTTTTCAGTACTGTCGTAAGAAGTAAGAAACAGGAGGGGTATGGGTAACAGCACACTCGACGGGAACACGACATATGTGTTATTAGCACTGCTCGACGAAACACAACAGTTGCGTTTTTTACCCACTGTCTATGATTTAGACTATTCACGGTACTCCAATGCTGAAAACACTCTGTGTACATTCATTAGCAGCGTAATAGAGCAAGAGCCCGTGAGTGCCAGACCTTCGTCATTTTATAAAAGCTGAAAGTTCTTCTATGTGTGTCCCTAGTACAGGTAAGAATGATCCCCAAACATGAAGCTGAGGCAGCGGTGGCTTTGGCAGATAACAGGCAACAAAGGTGTGTAAAATTCCATCTCAAATTCGTCATTTTATAAAACTTGATTTTTTTATATTTGATTCATAATAATATCAAAACTCGCGTTGCTCATTGCCAGACAGTTAGTATGGTTCCAACCCTCTGCCGGACACCCCTAAACTATTATAATTTATAATTATACTTACGTTATATTATAAAACCTAAATTTAATACATAATTTTTTGGGAGCCTATTAAACTATGTTTATATAGTAGCCGGACAGTTTCGAAGGTTCTATCATCTTGCCAGACGCATTCAAAGTGAGCAGTAATCGGGAGAGCAAGGAGCGAATACAGTAACTAAACGTTATATTATAAAACCTAAGTTCATATATAATTTTTTGGGAGCCTATTAAACTATGTTTACATAGTAGCCGGACAGTTTCGAAGGTTCTATCATCTTGCCAGACGCATTCAAAGTGAGCAATAATCGGGAAAGCAAGGAGCGAATACAGTAACTAAACGTTATATTATAAAACCTAAGTTCATATATAATTTTTTGGGAGCTTATTAAACTATGTTTACATAGTAGCCGGACAGTTTCGAAGGTTCTATCATCTTGCCAGACGCATTCAAAGTGAGCAGTAATCGGGAGAGCAAGGAGCGAATACAGTAACTAAACGTTATATTATAAAACCTAAGTTCATATATAATTTTTTGGGAGCCTATTAAACTATGTTTACATAGTAGCCGGACAGTTTCGAAGGTTCTATCATCTTGCCAGACGCATTCAAAGTGAGCAGTAATCGGGAGAGCAAGGAGCGAATACAGTAACTAAACGTTATATTATAAAACCTAAGTTTCATATATAATTTTTTGGGAGCCTATTAAACTATGTTTACATAGTAGCCGGACAGTTTCGAAGGTTCTATCATCTTGCCAGACGCATTCAAAGTGAGCAGTAATCGGGAGAGCAAGGAGCGAATACAGTAACTAAACGTTATATTATAAAACCTAAGTTTCATATATAATTTTTTGGGAGCCTATTAAACTATGTTTACATAGTAGCCGGACAGTTTCGAAGGTTCTATCATCTTGCCAGACGCATTCAAAGTGAGCAGTAATCGGGAGAGCAAGGAGCGAATACAGTAACTAAACGTTATATTATAAAACCTAAATTTTATATATAATTTTTTGGGAGCCTATTAAACTATGTTTATATAGTAGCCGGACAGTTTCGAAGGTTCTCTCATCTTGCCAGACGCATTCAAAGTGAGCAATAATCGGGAGAGCAAGGAGCGAATACAGTAACTAAACGTTATATTATAAAACCTAAGTTTTATATATAATTTTTTGGGAGCCTATTAAACTATGTTTATATAGTAGCCGGACAGTTTCGAAGGTTCTATCATCTTGCCAGGCGCATTCAAAGTGAGCAGTAATCAGGAGAGCAAGGAGCGTATACAGTAACTAGTGCGAATGAAACAGAGTGCTTAGTCTATTGCGGGATTTCACTGCGCACCCATTGTTATTAATTTCAAATTTTGCAGTTTATTTTTTTCTTAATCCAGAAATTTCATTAATTAATTTTTACAATTTCAATAACAAATATTTAAAATAATACTGAGTAAAATTTTTCTCATACAATGTCAATCATGTCGAAAATCTAATAATTTAATTGATATTATTTTTCATTTTTAAGAAGTTTATTATTGTCAATGCTATTAAAATTATAAAGCCAATGAAACAAAGTAAATCAAATATTAGTGTTTATTATACCAAAGGACACATTTTTTTAAGATAAGAAATTAACAGAGAAATTAATTTATTTTAATTAAATCTAAATATTTTCATCATTTTCATCGTTATCGCGCGCTCACTAAATCGGTCCACACGTTAGCAGTTTAAACGTCGTAAGTGCTGCGAGTACAATTCGGACCGCCTTTGAATGCGTCTGGCAAGATGATAGAACCTTCGAAACTGTCCGGCTACTATGTAAACATAGTTTAATAGGCTCCCAAAAAATTATATATAAAATTTAGGTTTTATAATATAACGTTTAGTTACTGTATTCGCTCCTTGCTCTCCCGATTATTGCTCACTTTGAATGCGTCTGGCAAGATGATAGAACCTTCAAAACTGTCCGGCTACTATATAAACATAGTTTAATAGGCTCCTAAAAAATTATATATAAAATTTAGGTTTTATAATATAACGTTTAGTTACTGTATTCGCTCCTTGCTCTCCCGATTACTGCTCACTTTGAATGCGTCTGGCAAGATGATAGAACCTTCGAAACTGTCCGGCTACTATGTAAACATAGTTTAATAGGCTCCCAAAAAATTATATATGAAACTTAGGTTTTATAATATAACGTAAGTATAATTATAAATTATAATAGTTTAGGGGTGTCTGGCAGAGGGTTGGAACCATACTAACTGTCTGGCAATGAGCAACGCGAGTTTTGATATTATTATGAATCAAATATAAAAAAATCAAGTTTTATAAAATGACGAATTTGAGATGGAATTTTACACACCTTTGTTGCCTGTTATCTGCCAAAGCCACCGCTGCCTCAGCTTCATGTTTGGGGATCATTCTTACCTGTACTAGGGACACACATAGAAGAACTTTCAGCTTTTATAAAATGACGAAGGTCTGGCACTCACGGGCTCTTGGACCATAAGAGTATTTCTTGAACATTATAGGCAGCAGCGAACGTGTTAAACATTGTAAATACAGAATACTGTCACTATATTACTAGCGCCATCTATTACACAAACGACGAAGTGTTAAGGAAAGTCGCTTTCTAAGTGAACTGGGTTCTTATCTGCAATCTATAGATGGCGTAAAATTACTTGTGAGATAGCAAACAATTTTTTTGGCAATTGTTATCCATACTTTTTATGGATAGGTTTGTTAAAAAGGAGTGACCAGATTTTCACTTAACCATAAAAATTATAACAAACCTAATTTTTTCTAAAAGTTGTCTACTAACCATTAAATTGTGCTATTTAGTGTTAAAACTAATTACTTGAAATTTATTTTTTAAAAATTACATTGTCTAAGTGACCACCATTTCGATGTTTGCACTCTTCTAAGCGAGCACCGAAATTTTGGAATACTCATCGACAAAGAGACCGCGAGATCGCTGACATCTCTTCGCTGATTTTTTCTTTTAGTTGACTTAATGTGTTTGGTTTGCTGATGCAGACACGATTTTTCAAATAATTCCCAATCGTCTGGCAATCAGCTTTTCCGGCAACGTGTCTTTGACCACCGGCAGGGACTTATTGGACACATCCAATAAGTCCCTGACGGTGGTAAAGACACAGAAGGTCAAAGACACATGACAAGTGGATCCATCTTGTTAAAGCCATGTGTTACAATTGTAGCCAGTAAATTCCAGCAGCATCGGTCACAAGAACTCCCGTAACATGTTTGTGCGGGATGTTATATTCAAATGTTAACGGACTCTTGGCCCACCCTATGTTAAAGAGACAACTATAGTGTAGACCTGTATCTCAGGCAGTAGAACCACGCTGATTTCAACACGAACAGCTCGCACGGTTCGACCCGGTTCAACAGGGACAGTACTACGCTCTTATAGAAGACCAACTTAAAACGACAGCACGTTGTGTTTCGTAGGTGAAAGCGAGACTGGGTGCCCATTGATGCAGGAGCGACAGTTATTTTGGTAAATGTGAGTCTTACACTGCCACGATGATCGTCATGTCTTTTACGTCCCCAAGCTGGGCGTGAAAAAGCATCTCACTGCACCACCATAGTGTGGGTCAACATACTGCATTGTTTGCATTCGCAATGAGAATAGTGACTACAGCTCTTGGATTTTATTCATGATTTTTATCAGGCGTAGTAGCAGTAACAGGAGTAGTAGCTGTGGCAGGCTCTTAGAATAAAATTAAAAAAAAACAGATATATGTAATAAAAATAATATAAACTATATTTTTTTACTCTCAATATAAAAAGGGATAATCCATTCACAAAGTGAGAGGCAGTTATGTTTTTCACCAATACTGTAACATGTCTAGCATTGCGTAGACAAAAATTAATTTTTTTAGGAAGCGGACGAATTTTGTAAAGTGTAACAAGATTTTGTTGCCATTTTTTATTCATTTGGACGTCTTCTGTACTATAGAATACTTACGCATGTTGAAAACCTCATTGAAACTATCCTTCTTATATGTTTTAGGTTAAAAACAAACGAAATAAAACACGTCTATTGGAAATCATTTCATTTTATTGCTCCACAAGGTAGGTACTTATAAGCTTTTTATTTTCAAGTAAAAACACACTTACGAAACCACATGTTACGAACATGTGTGTGCATAACAGAACATTTCTTTTATTTATTCATAATCTTACATCTAATCTATCAGGTACTTTACAATATACAATGATGGTTTAATATTCAAAATTGAGAAAAACAATATTTTTGCATAATCCAAAAAACATTAAAAGAATGCTTCGTTGGATTAGTGATTTCCAAGCTGCATTTACAAATATTTCTGATATAAACACACACAATTCATAATCAGGCCGTTTCTCTAACATATGTGCCTTTATACAGTCGCAAATAATGATAAATAATTTTTTCTTGTTACATTCATTATGTCTAGTTAGTATCCCTGTAAATTATAAATAATGTTTACATCAGAGGCTCTACACAAATGTAGGCCTTTGCCACTAGCCGTATACAGAAATGTACAAAATAAACAGGCAAGATCATAGAGAAACTATCTCGTTCGAACGACATCTGGCGACCAAGATCTTAAAGCGCGTGGTAAATAGAATCACAAAACATTACGTCACACTGTCATGTCAGAGATACGGTTTGCCGCTTTTTTGTAATCTTATTGTAAAAATTAGGAGAAAAACATGTTGTTATACATAATTTATGTTCAAGTCAAAAATATATGAAATATGACATATTCTCTGACAGTAATTAATATTATTAATTGCTAACCCAAAAATTTTATATATACGCGCCAAAAGATCCTAGCCAAAGAGGTATTTTATGTGAAGAAATGTAACTAGAGTTCATCGGTACTAGACGTCCTGTGCCACGGTAAGCGTTGTCACGTAACAGTTAACTGTGACATTCTAGTAATGCTGTCACATGTAGTTTGGTTGCTTTTTGTGATATTTTTACGTTGTTTTATTAAACAAATTTATATGTAAAATTTAGAGGACGGTATTGATATAACGAATAAAGAATTCTTTAAATCCCTTTTTCATCAGTGAAACAAATTCACATACGGAAATTGACAGTCAGTGTATGATGACATCTGTCAATTTCCGTACAAGTACAGAGATATTTTTCTCTTGGTAGTTACCAAACTACATGTTTTTAGTTTTTAATCGCCATTTTTAACTTTAAACGGTAAAAATAGAACGGTTACATTTCTTCTTTGACTACTTTGATGTCTATGACTTCACAAATGACAAATATGAGACTGTCTCTTTTTTTTATATTTTTTTATTCATTTTTAATTTACACAGGCTTTTTGTGATACATATTTAAGATGACGTAATCTTGAAATAGCCCAATTGGCGCCAAGTTATTTTTTTCTTTGTGAAAAAAGTTGAATATTTATCAAAGTTTTTAATTTTTAATTTATAGTAGACATTCATAGCCTTTAGTAACTCAAATTGGTAGATAGCCTAATTAAAAATGATTATTGATACAAATCGGCGATTTTAGTGGCTTTTACAATTAATTAAATAATTTATTGTCATTCCTATCAATAAAATCCTCCCTGCGTTTTTAACAATTATTGGCACAAATCAAAACTTCATTCGTATTTAAAAAAATATAATCCAATATGTCAACTGTCAAGCATAATTCTTTAACGCATCTTTACTTTATATGCAGTCTTGCCTTATTTATAGGAATGGCAACAAATACTCGTACGTTAAGAACTTTTAAAATTTTAACAGCAAAGCGAGTAACAAAGCAAATATCAACGCCATCTGGTGCAAAAGAAAATAACTATTCATTAAATGAGGTGAATAAAGACATCAATAAATTAATCCTGTTTGTACACAAATTGTCTCAAACGGACCGTTTCTACACATCCTAAAGTGTCTATTCACCTTGTTCGACTGTAACTTACATCTTTTTAGATGTTGCAACATCCACAATAATGTATTTAAAATTGATGTATAACAATCATACATGAGATCACAGAGCACGTTGGTACTCTGGCAAATCACCAATTACTCGAGAAGCTTCCCCTATTCCTCCGCCATGAAACTAAAGCTGCCAAACCTTATTCAGGTACATATCTTAGCAGCATTTTAACTATACTCCGTCTCACGAAAGAAGTCCCTCGGCGATAAATGGAAGTGATGTGATCTTCGGCCACGCTTGTTGTTTAAATTTCATTGCCAATGCGTAATTCTGTCATTTACAATGTCTAAAGTTGTAGGAATTATATTGAAGTTGAAGGAACAGTACAATCTGGACATTTTGATACCAATAAATAATGTAGGTAAGAGAGTAGCCGCCATGACAAGTACATATTTGGGCATGACAGTAATGTGTATTTATCATTCACTTGACTTATATGTTTATAGCTATCGAGATGAATGTTTTATTGATGTTTAAGCCTTTTAACTAAAGTTTATCGACACTATTGAAAATTTAAAAGTGCCTACTGTGTTTGAAAACTGAAATGCATCAGCGGTTGCAAGGAAAAGAGGTTTATTTTAAACTAACCTGGACGAGAACCATATTGTTTGAACTTGTTATACAAAATAAAGACCTGAAAATATTTTTACAGTTTATTCAAAAGGCTTTCTCAAGCATAATTTCAAAAGATTTACTTATTCAGTGCAATCAGTGACCACAAATACTTTATTAAAATTTAAGAATATTTTTTTTGGGAAATCTAATAGCAAAGGCTGGTAACATTCTGTCGCATGACTGCAACACCGCCTCTGGGGGACTTCTTTCGTGAGACGGAATATGCATGTGTTGAATTCTCTTCCATTTTATTTGACATCTATCACGATTGAAAGAGACAACAACAGTCCATAGATAAAGGCACGCTTTATAGACCATATGAATAAGGTTAGTTCACAGCATCAAGTATATATTACAGTTTACAACAGCCTGGCAACCATACATAGCTTCGTACCGTACTTATATATAAAACAAATATCTACACGTTCGCCGCTCTCACTACCTTTGATTATAAGAGGTATTAAAAACTAAAAACTCTTGAAATAAAAAGGATACAACCTATTGAGTGTCTTTAGAAAATAGAATATAATAGGCATCTTAAGTTCTTTAGCACCATCCATAACAATATAATTTTTTTTTTGCAATTAATTAGGCAGTGAGAGTACAAATTGAAACTTTTCCATCGATACAATAAAATACCTACGCTAATATAATTAAAGCGTTATTTAAGGTTCAAAATGGCTTAGCCATGTATCAATTTTTTTTTTGCAATTTTGCCACACCGAAGTAATATTTTCAAACGAAAAATATCAAATTATAAGTAAATAAAACGATAATATTAATTTAGGACACGGATTTTCTGACATGTGAATTTTAGGGTTGCCCGATTGGGGATCAGAATGTCCTTCCATCAATGAAAAACAATGATATTAGAAAATTAAAATATTTGCCAATAAATACTAAATTATATACAATTAATTACTAAGTTAGCCAAGCCAAAACATTGTAGCACCAAAATTATCCAACAAATAGTACTGACAGAAAAGTTTCACATAATATATATATATAAATATGAGGTACCTTATTTTTAATATAAAGACATCCAGTCCATTTCTAATGTACACTATATAATGTTTAAAACAATAAGTTATTCTTATTACACGCTTACGGTACCTACAATGTATAATATATATTAATAATAATAAGTAAATGGTAATTTATATTTCAAAGTGTCTCTGACTAGAGATAACCCTATTCTAGAACTGAAATCTTATTCAATAACAACTAACTACTTAACATAGCACTCGTTAAAGGAAAATTATCAATAAAATCGCTTCGATTTCTTTTATTTCTCTTTTAACAATTTGAGCTTCACTAAAGTCACATTGTGAAATTTCATTTCACGTTTTCCTCCTCAGAATTAGACTTTAGCTAGTTAGTTAGCGTACTGGAAAATTTATATACTTGTATGTATATATAAAGTTGAATTTGTTAACTTGTTATCAAGAAAATAGAGTCAAAAGGAGCTCTAGAACAAAGCTCAGACTCATTAGCCTGAATTTTCTGTACTGATTATCATTTCCTTGTAAATTTAATGTCATCCACTAAAATAACGTTTAAAAAGCTTTTCTCAAAGAATATTTATTTTTTGTTAGAAAGAGATTTCTGAGAAGTGAGAGAGAAAGTAAAACATTGAGTTTAGATTTTTTTGCATTTTTAGATAAAAAAATAACAAGCTTTGTCTAAAATTCAAATGTAAAAGTTTACAGCACACCTTTTTGGTACTGTTCTGTCTAAATAAATAGAAATAGTGTAGCTAGTTATAGATAAAAATGACAGTATTAAATATAAAGAGATAATAAAAATAACCACAAATATCTATGGTCTATGGATTATGTTATATTTTCCAGTTCGCTAACTAATGTTGAACCAAAATGTGATCAGGAATTACTATGAAAATATAGTTGCCTCTAATCTGGTACGAATCTACAGTTACACACACATCTGCCAGTCAATATTTACATAAATCAATAAAAAAGACGTATCACAATATGTATTTACTGCCTTTTAACATTGAGGGGACATCTTTGTGTTATAATTCAAAATTGAAACAAATTCTGGACGCACATTCCTTATCGATAACTAGATATGATTATTATGAATTTCGCAACTTCTCATTGATAATTTAGATTATATTGTTTGGAAAGTATTGTCAATTATTTCATTATGTTGTAATACTAAAGAATATGTCTTAAGAAAACTGTAAACTTTCTACACTAAGACAAACTCGGTTTTTAAATTCTGTAATCCCTTTAAATATATGCAAAAAAAAATTTCAAAAATGTCTACTATTTTTAATAGAAAGTTAAGTAAATGAATAAAATGGTATGATAAAAAGGGTTTTACATTATAGTAACACTATATCTTTTTGACATGTGTCCAGAGTTCTTGACAGTGGTAAGGGTTTACACATGTCAAACTTGAGTCAGTATTTAAAAGTAAGAAAGTAAAATCAATGGTCAATGTTCATTTCTTTATCAACAGAATTTCTTAATTATAAATTCCATTCCATATACAAGCTTTTTAATGGTCGGTGGACATATCTATCACCATGGTAAAAATGATAGTAGAAATAGTCTACTATTTGCAAAAAGAAAAGAATTACTTATGTCATGTAACCCAGTTTGTTTAGCGACATAAATCAATTGACCTGTAATTTTGACCTCATCTCACACATGAGATATACACATATACATGAGATAGACACATCTATAAAGTCCAATCTTGAACTACTAGACTTATACATTTATGATAACAGATGTTTTAAGAATCTAACGTGTGATAAATGATTACATTCGTACCAGATAAAATATAGCTCAAGGCTTCTAATAGCTCATTACTCAAACCATAGACGATCGAATGTTAATCATTCTCCTTAGTGTCCATAGTCACCTTTAATACATAAATAATAATTGCTCAGTCACAAAAAATATACACTAAATCAAAATGCACCGTTACTTGCAATGGCTAAAACGCGTGGCTCAAAAGATTTTTTATAAATTATATTTTAAATTAAACGTTCTTGGGCCGCATTTTCGGCCATAGACAATTTCATTTTTTATATTTAGAACACTTCATTGTTTAATTCAAATAGCTTTTTCTCGACATAAAATCACAGTGCTTTAAATAAATTAAAATGCTACCAAAAGACACGATTTGAAATAATATTGACATAAAACTAGAGTTTGTGATGATAGTTTGACATTAACATTGCAATTAATCGTAGTATCGACCGAAACATTAAAAGAATCCACTTAATTTAACGTTGTATTCGTGTCTAGAAGTCTCTTATCAACAATTTACTGTGTCTTTATGCTGAACAATCAACACTGCTGTAATACTACTACTGTAAGATCTATTTTAACACTTCAAAGATTACAGACGACGTTATAACAACCAATTTTTTTTTTAATTACAAAACCTAATAGTCGATATAGACAGGCAGTGATGATTCACCATTTTAAAAATTATTGCTCGTTAAAAACAACTTGTAGAATCTAAATGAAAATCAGTGTCAAATATCGATTTTTTTTTCTTAATTTAACCCAATGTTTTTTTTTTATTTACAATGAGGTAGACTTTGGGATACACCCTTTTAAAGATAATTTTGTTGGCCTGAACTAATTAATGTATACGATTTTTATTATCTATGTTAAACTTATATCTGTCCTACTTTTTTTTTTTAATATGTAAGCCGACATGACAGCATAGAGGGCCATGCTAAAAGTATGTTGTAGTATTTCTGTAGTGTGTAAATAGAAGGACAGATAACCATAAACTTAGTATGCATGTAGACCTGATACACCATGTTTTATTAATATATATATATATATAATGAATATACATCTCTTAGACAACCATTGGCTCGTGTCTGTAAATTTAATTCCACAAATTTTTTAATACAAGTAACACATATGAGGTATGATGCATGTATCAGTTTAAGTGTTTTCATTAATTATTACTATTTGGTATGGCTGAGGTTTTATACAGAGTTATTTATTTAAACCAATATAATGAAATAAAGTTGTCAAGCAAATTGTTTTAAGAAATAGGACGATGTTACACCGTTTTGTCTCTTGCATTTAGATTCAAAATCCTGGATTTTACCATTATTTACTGTGCAACACCGTCTCAGAATTTTTTTTAAGTGCATTTTGTGTATTGGAATATGTAGTTGCTATTGAGTACATGCTTATTACAAGATATTTACTAAAAACACAATTATTGCTTATTGTATGTACATGTAGCTATTGCAAAAAAAAAAACTTAAAAATAACCCTGTATAAATTATGCTTATGGTCGTAGTTTAAAAACTATTTTACTATATTATATAATGTGAGTATTTTGTTAATAAGGTATTGAAAAGCACAGAATTGAGGTTATATGATAAGGTAACAGACGTATCCTCAAAATGGCACACGTTGAAGATACTACAAGAAAAACTGTATATTGTACAAAAAACTAATTTCATAAAACTGTACTTGATATGATTATGTACAACTATTTTATCTGCATCATGCTACTGTATAATCTGTGGTTAAAATCGATAGTTTCATCGAAACTGGCATACTTTTGGCAACACTGAAGTCGTTGTCGCCACAAAAAAATATTCAAAAGAGTAGAAATAGAAAGAGGTCTCAATAGACGCGGTTGAAAGATCAACAATATCCAAATAGAGAAAAAAAATATTTACACGGTGCTGTGTAGCCAAACGGATACATAAATGAACAGCACCTCAAAATTTTGTACTGTTGAGACGCAATGTCACTGAGCGTTCATCGCGAGTCACTGTTAGCGCAATCTGGTGATGACGCGGGTAGGTCAACATGGCGGTGGCTCCGGTTCCTCCTTAGGCGGCGACGGATTCGGCTGGGGCGGCTCATCGACAGCGACCGCGCGTTCCCGCCGGGCGATTTCGGCCTCTCGTTGATCGAGTCGTGCTTCACGCCGAATAAGTTCTGCTTCGCGTTCGTCTAAGAGTCTTGCGCGTTCTGTTAGCCTAGCTTCTGCATCTAACAGCCTTGCTGCGAGCTCCGAGTCGCTGTGCGGGGGAGGAGATGTTGATGATGTAACATCATCGACTGGCGGCGTTAAGGGTTTTAGGGAAACATTGGGTTGATAGTCGCGCTCAAAGCTGGCGCAGTCGGCAACGCGAACGACCCTTTCTGGGTGTTGTAGTATCGGCTCACGCTTATCCCAAGGTCTAAAAGCTGACAACGCCCTATAGTTAATGGCTGCGTAGGGGTCGAGGAGCAAAGCGTATGTTGCCGTTGCGTAGTCCTCATTTCGCACTTTTTTCGGCGGCGATTCTGGAGGTTCAGTTTTGCACACCACTGGTTCAATCACCTGGAATTAAAGAGAAATAAAATATGTTAGATTTAGGAATATCTGGTATATTTTATTATAAGTAAATATGTTTATATTAGTTTTTGTAAAATAATTAATTTTGTATAAAACAAGAGCATCTCATAATGTCGCATTAAAACACAAATTACACCAAACTACATTAGTAATTACTCTTGTCACTTAATTTGAAGTTACCATGTTTGAATGTTCGAGAATATGCCTTTGCAAATTGAGTTTTGACAGAAATAAATGTGTGCAGATGTTTACGAAGCAGCTTCGTCATTTGAGTATTTAAAATCTAAATGATTTAACTATAATACTTAACCAAATGCCTTGAGAATGAGACAATTAAAAAAATATTCCTCCATATTGCAATTGATCTTTCTATTTCAAATTACGCTTGAGATAATTACTTCAACTATTGATGTAAACCTATTTTCAAGAGGAAATTGACAGTAAGGAGGGGCCAGTATGCAGGCCGGATCTTTACCCCATAAGCACGCGTGAGATGAGCTCGGACGATGCGTGATATCGAAACCCTCCTCCGATTTCGCTTCGAGGGGTCAAATTGATCTCGTAAAGGAACAGGGGAATACGCCAGCATAGAAAACCAGAACAGTAATGACAGAATTAGCAAATAAGATTAAAGTTTGAAAAAAAAATTCTGTTAATTTTTTTTTTCTATTTTTTGTCTTAATGGCATTGGTTAATTTAAATCCATAGAAATATTTAAAAATATAACGGAGCACCAAATTTCGAAAAATAGTCAATTGACTAACTTAGTATTGTTTGCTTGGGAGACTTTCAGGTGCATTTACGTGACCTTGATCAGCGAATCCTGCGGTTAGTAATTACGTGAGTAACTCGGCTCGCAGACTTCTATAAAAAATTAACCAATTTTCGATATACATTTTTAGCATAGTCCAAGTATACCAATTCCATAGATTTCAATTCGATTATTTACACTTTATGCACTTTGTACATCGGCGGACTTAATGCCCAAGGCATTCTCTTCCAGTCAACCTAAGGGTGATATAGAAGTGTTGTAAGGGAGGTGCACAGAGGTTTAACCGAATTACGTTAGCTTTACACTAGAGCCGTCAACTAGCCGATCTCGACCAAGGCGGCCAATCTCAACGAAGACTAGCAAACTGCGCAGGCAATATTATAGTACAAAGTGTGTACGCAAACACACTGCACTCTCTGTTCCCTCACTCTCACAATCCGATACGATGAATATCAGACTCGACCAGGGAGAGATCAAGCGAAGGACCCACGACTTTACGTGCTCTCCGAGGCACGGGGTTAAGACCTCCAACTCCGGACTGTTATTCAGTATTTTTGTAACCAGAAAAGCTCAACCATACCTTTTGGAATCGAGCCCAAGACTCGATGATTGGCAATCGCATACGCCAACAGTATGACCAACGTCAACAGCCTTTTACAGTCCACTGCTGGACATAGACCTTTCCTTAGCAAGGAGATTGTGGCCTACTATACCACGCTGGCCAGACGGGTTGGAATAGGGTTTGTTTCAAGTTTCCTTCTCTTTATAATAATGTTGTCTTGCATATTTGGTTCCCTTAGTCGCCTTTTGTGACACCCATGGGATGAATAGGGATGGTAACAATATGTATTCTTAATCCGTCATCACACAGACACGGACTGTATGACCCACTAGGCAGTTAAAGGTTTCGTAAAGTAGTTACACTAGATACTGCGATGTTGTCCAAATTCGCATTTATATTGAGCTTTGTTGTTATTAAAATACAGCCTTGCTAAACCGAGAACCGAATATTAATACTTTTTTTCAAGTGCCTAGATAGGCTTGAAGTTACCGCTGGAACGAAACTGTTTGATGGAGATTATATATGCTTACCGTTGCACAGACTGGCATTCTCAGAATATGAATAGATAAGTTGTAATAAAATAATTCCTGTGTGTCAAGTGTCCGCACCGAGACTATAAAACCGTTCTATGACGGTACTAGTGCAAACTCTGAAGATAACTCAGGTACTTTCTGATGCTAATCATGAATAAGAGATCAGGCTGTGGTCAAACACAAATGTACAAAAAATACAGGTTGTTACTGGTGCAGATATGAAGCAAATGTGATAAATTGTTTAAAAAAAACTTATGGCTAGATGATACCTTAGTCTTATTGGTTACTTTTTATAATCTGTCAAAATGACAGTTTTATTTGAAAATGGACTAAATAGAAACTTAAGGTCGCTGTTTTAGACTACTCAATTAAAGAATACATTTCACTGCATATTTATTTAAATTCGTAATAGTAACAAAAAGCTATGTTAATTATATTTGCCAAGATGTTTTGTTAATACAGAATCAGAATGTATGATGTCAGAATAGACGAGCTTCAACTAATTACGTGTCTGAGTATGTCATTAATAATTGTGAAACACAAAATGTATTATTATTATAATGTGTTAATCCGTAATTTCCTAAGACGTCCCCGAAGCGATAGGATCCAGATATGTATCTGTAAGTACATGCCTGTCATAGGGTCACCATTCTGACGTCTATCCTTATCTCTAAACGAAACCAAAGAAGTCAACCATAATAGTTTAAAAATAGACACACTTTGTCTATGGTAGATAGTTGGCACTTTTTTTACCGGCAACCGAATTCGAATATTAGTTTTTTAAACTTATGACCTTAAATAGTTTAAGTAATTCACATTGTGTGACATTTTCATTTTAAACATGAATATTTTATGTATTCATGTTCTATTTTCAAATATTCAAGTAAATATATCGCTTAGTCTATGGATGAGAGCAAAGAGAATTGAACAAAGGCGGGTAATATTTCAATCATCTTTTGGTGGCAGTATAAGGACGGGTTGTTTGTTATTTATTTAAAACTAATTGCACTCGTCTTACAAAGGATTACCTAATACCATGAGGCATTCTCTCGATAAAATATTTTATTTGATAAAGTTCATAATAGTTATGTAATCTATACATATAAATTTACTACTACATACACTAACATAAATCTTTGGTTTTTTGATAAAATGTACGTTTTAAAGCAATACTATTTCCATAGATGTTATTCTGAGACTAAAATTCGATCTTTTGAATTTTTTTCGTAAATGAGTTCAGTATCATTTTACTACAGAGGCGAACAAAGAAAATGTGACTGAAGACAATGTTGAGTTTATTCTTTCTTTGAAAAACTTGAGGTAATCAGAAAGTTGGCTTATGGTGTGATCTTTCATTTCAAGTGTACTGGGATTTACATATAAGTACTGGAAGTATAAATTCAGCGCCATCAGCACAGCACATTCGTCTTACATAATGCAGGTATGAGGAGGTGCGGGGACTGAGGGCAGACGGTGCGCGTCATCGCCGGGAGGGCCGCCCTCTCGCGGGTGTGGGGCACGGATGTAGGTCGCGGCCAGGCCGCAGACGACCCCCAGACGCCAACCTAGCCCTGCTCTGACGCACAACTCATGACCAAGAAATGTGTAATTGCGACAAGTGTTTAGATAAAAAAGCATAGATTATTTCGTATTGCACGCATTATTTCGCGCGCATTTTATTAACGCTGATGTTTTTGTTTCGTTCTGTTATTAACGTAATTTTTTTTTCAGTTAAACGTGATCTTTTTTAAAATTGTAACACGAAAAGCTAATGAAATAACACGTCGATATGTTATCAATGGAGTTATCTTTAATCTGTACGTCTGTATTATATATTCGTTAAGACAATACATTTGGAACCCTATTAGCAGGAGATAGGTCGTAAAATACTTTCTAACGAGCGCGTCAAAATGGCGTCGCAAGCGTTCAAAACACTGGCTCCAAAACAATGTACGTAATGAGAGAACGGCGGGGTTTCCGTCGAGACTCATCTGCGGAACGTGTGTTAAGATAACCAGGGATAAAAGAGCTTCCTCGCCGCCCCTCGCCTCACGCATCACTTAGTTGTAAGGGCCCGATGTGGGTAGTTCAATGGGTTTTCTAGAATCAAGATAAATTGGACGCGTGGGCGCGGCCTAACTTACACTTGTTTTGGCCTACTTGCAATTCACTGACTATTTTTTTCTTTGCCCGTGTTTAAATTTTCATTCTATCGCGTATCGTTTAACCATTTTCGGTGAAACAACTCAATGTGTGTTATCTAAATAAATTAGGAACTGGTGTATAATTATGTATAATATAGTTATTAAAGCCTTGCAAAAACTACGTTCAGATGTATCTACTCTAATGTAACTTAGTTTTTCGTAGGTATCGCTTAATGTCTTACTGACACGCAGAGGCCTGTCATAATAAGTAGGATCTACCTATTAGGTAATTTATTTTGATGAATAAAACTGTTATTATACGTAATGATTATTGTGATAGCGGTGATTCAAAATATCCATCTTATATGTCTATTTAGGTACATAATTCTTTTGTAGTATGTCACTGCGCTATATCTAAAATGTTGGACAGCTATTTTCCGAAATGTTTTGTATTTGACTGTCTCTGGATAGTTCAGACTTAGTACTTATATTTAGATACAATAGATGGCGCTGCAAGTCAACAACTTAGTTTAAAAATAATATTTTATTACTCTTTATTAGAATTTTGTTCGTTTTGTTGTTAAATTAACTAACTTAAAAGTAAATTAGTTTTAGGCAAGAAATTATCTGTTGTCTCCTAGTAATTATGATTTTATTGTATTATAGACAAAAGCACCTATTTGACGCACATGACTTCCAGAGTTTTTTTTTTGTACTTTGTTTAGTTTTTTGTTTTCTAATGTTATATTACAAGTTGTGTATATCACTCGATTTGCTTTACACAGCTTCACAATCATAAATATTTTTTCCGTATGGCGACAGACTAACTATACAGAGTGTGACCACCCCTATTCATGCCGTGATTGTCGTAAGAGCCGGCTAAGAGAGCAAACTATACATTACAAGAGTACTGCAAAGAAAAGGATAATTTGAAAGAAACCCTATTTTTAACGTGGGGAAATCCCCTCGGGCCGTCTACCCGCCGTGGTTTACTGCAGGGTAATATATCGGTACGGAATATGGACGTACTGAAGTCAACAAAGATGGAGCCTTGCGAACTTGAAATAAATCCTGTAACAACCCGTCTGACTGGTGTGATATTCCTCGTTTCTAAGGAGAGGCCAATGTCTTAGAAGTCGATTATTGTAGGCTGTTGATGACTGACGACGAATCATAGAAAGAAAATAAAGAATGAAGGAAATCAAATCAATTATAGGCTAATTTCTCATAAACTTTAAACTACATGTTTACCTCAAGCATGCGTAAAAGCGATGGTGTAAAAAAGTCAACCGAAATTTCCATAGAGAAAACTGTTTCAAAATGGGAATTGAAATCTAGTCTTTCGAGAACCAAAGTGCTGTTTCAGAACAAAAGAAAAAATATATTATGACGATATAAATTCGCACCGCATGTATTTGCAATTTTTTACAATTAATTTTATTATTTTATTAAGAACCCAGTTCCTATTTTAGGTTTATTACTTTTTATTCATTTTAATGAGCCGTTTGGACTTTATATTACTAATGAGTAAAGTATTTTTTTATTTTGCATTTCAGTTTATTATTAATGCTGTTTTATTCAACTATTTTTAACTATAAATTATTCTCTTATTTCTTGTGCTACTATAAGTTATCTCCGTATTAAAGCTTTCGAGATCTAGATGAATATCGACCATTTGTTGGACCCAAAAGGTACCAAACGTAGAAGTTCTGTATACCTCAAAATGCCTGTTTTTTTCATTTTGTTAAAAATACTAAGAGCGTAATTCAACTTCTGTATGAAAACAAATGCTATTACCCTATGCATTGTTCGTTTTGAAGACTTCCTTGCTAGCGACATTGACGAGCTTGTATGTTACTTTAGTACCGCCTTGCGTATCTCATGGCTGGGATTATTGTTATATTTATTTGGTTGGTAATGTAACAATTTTAATTCTCAGACTTTTAGAACTTTGTTTTTAAAAATTATTCTAATTTGTAGGTTACTTATGTGGTGTACTAAAGTCGGTAGTTGTCAACAAGATGGTGTTGTATTCTCTTTTTTTTTTTTTTCTTTATCTGTATGGGCAACATTTAGAATACGAAAAAGTTCGTACTAGGGATTTATATACACTATATACTAAATATTGATACAGTGATTTCAATAATACATATCGCTTTCAATTTTTTATCGTTTTTCATGTAACTTGAAGTTTTATATTAACATTTTCGGACATCTGACACACAACGCCATCAAGTTTCTAACTATGCAGAGTTTAAGCGTGGTAAATTTGTACATAAAACGCAGGAGTGAGATTTTTTGGCAATACGAACGTTTAGTTATTGCAGTTCTCACAATTTTCGTGGCAAATTTAAATTATTATAGATAAGCTCTAAAATATGATAATTATATAAAAATGGTTAGGATTATTTACTTTATAAACGATATAAGACTCATAACCATCCATTGTCTATTGCTAGCGGTACAGAATCTGGCGCTCTTCTTGCCGACAAATCCCATTTTAAGTTAGGTCACTAACTATGAGCATTCGCTCTGTGTTAATATTTTTTTTAATAACCAGCCAAAGTCAGGCAGAGTCGCCTAATGGAAAGCATGAATAGAATTCATGAGTTCAGGTCGCCATACTCATTGTTAATACAAGTAATGTAGTATAGTGACCCACACTGTAGTGACCTAGTGAAATGCTTTTTTTCTTCCCCACTTGGAGACAAATTTCTTTTATTTATTTTCTTTTTTTTTTATTCTTTTGATACGTTAAAACTTTCGCATTTTTAACATCAAGTCTCAAATAAACATATTTATTATGCCAATGTGTTATACAGAAAAAAATACACTAATTTACAAATCTCTAGTTACGTAGAGTTGCATAGGGTTTCCACCAAGAACTTAAGGTCTCAAGTCAACCTCACCTGCAAGTGGTGACAGACGAAGCTGGCAAATAAAACATTCCGATTAGCGGTAATAAGCTCGCGACGTAGGACCATTACACTGTCAAAACGATTAACATGCCTCTGCCTACCCGTCCGGAGAAACAGGCGTGATTTTATGTAAGTAGTTACGTATATATTGTACTTTTACATTTATACTTCTTCCATTAGGCATGTAGCGAATTAATTACCTTAATTTATTGCAATAGTAATGGGGAAGATCAGAATTAATGAACTCCACGCGAAATGAATGAGATACTTACGCGAGAATGTTCGCGAACTGTTGTGCTTCTTGAATTTAAATACATTATTTAAGGGTACGCACATAAAATAAACTTAAACCAATCAACACGTTGCATTCATATGTTTTATACATTGCATCATTGGCAGCCTTCAACAGTCCACAGCTGGACATAGGCTTCTTAGCAAGGAGGTATATCTGTCAATGGGGTGACGGATTAAGATACGGAGTGGCGTGACCCATATTCATCCCATGGGCATCGTAAATGCTAGGCAAAAAATTACGCAGGGACCAGACTGGTAGGTAAGTGGACCCAAAACTATTGTCTGCAAAATGAAAGCCTTCCAAACCCTCCTCTATCCCCTACAAGGATTTTAACGCGAAAATATCTAATAAGGTGACCCATGCAACTTGGTCTGCGCGTCTAGGAACATAAATTTTCCTCGTTTTGATGTCATATGGCCTACACTCTTCCTCGATAAGTGGGCTATCAAACATCACATCACATTCAAATCGAACTAGTAGTTTCTGAGACTAGTGCGGGCAAGGAAACAAACTCCTTAGTTTTATTATGTTATAATAGATGTTTGTAATAATGAGACAAATAAAATTATAAGCATACGTGACCAGAACTAGACATAATCAAAATAAGATAAAGAATTGTATTTATATTATTTTCTTCGTTATTTACCCACTGTCTACAGTCTGAAGGTGATAAGATATTTTTATATCAGTGCAGGTATTATATAAGACATAAAAACTTAGACAACACTATCTACTCATTGCTGCTTTGTTCTTTACTTAACTAGGGTTGAACTCCACGGGAGAAAACTTACACCTGACGGTAAGTAACTGCCACCGTCTATGGATATCCTTACAACGAATGCATGAAGTAAATTAATCGTATTGAAATCTAGAAAACTTCTAGATTCAAGGTGAGCGTGAGTCTGGACTCAAGCTACCGGAAAAAATGGCTGACATCAGTTTTTCATGACATCGTGGTATCATCGAGCCGTCGCCCGAACGAAGTTACATTTAGAACGCCCAAATGTTCAAAAACTTGTTCTCTCATGTTTATGAATGTTAAAGTAACTCTGTCCGACTGTTTTATACTTTCACGCATTAACTACTCAATAGATAACCATAAAAAATCCCATTCCTGAAACAATAGTTAGTGGCAACCCTGGTTGTAAAGCACAGTCAATGAAGACGTTTGTTTACATCAGCTGCGCGTGCGCAACACCCTCTCAGCACGCAGCCGCACTGAATAACTTCATAATAATGTTACAGTTTACAAGGCGTTAATTTGTAAATAAAACTTTTATATCTTGCTAAATAACTTTTATTACAGTGGTATTTCCAGAATCAGGTAAGAGTTTCAGCAAATTCACTCAGTAAAAAGAATCGAAGGAATTTTTTACTAGGAAAGTTTTTCTTGGATATCCCTTCGGTCATCCCAGCTCTTTCTTCCTCCTCTAAACTGTCAGAGAACATCAGAAAACCATAGTATTAAAATGACTAAACCAAATAACCGATGAACCAACGACTTGAGGAAAATGGCTGGTAGCGGATGGATGTAGACTGCTCAAGACTGGGGTGGTTGACGCAATTTGGGCGAGGTTTTCACTCTGCAATGGACGTTCAGCAGAAGAGAGAGACGGAGACCAAACGAAAACTACAGTTTAAACAGTTGTTGAGAAAAAAATAAGTAAATCATAAATAAATTTTGGGATCAAGGGATCGCGCGACCACACATGTTGTATAAGACGAAGAAGTAACCAATATTTATGGTTTTTTTTCTGTCAAAAGTTGACATGTTTGACAGTTAAAGTAATGTGATTTTGATTTGTTGATTTCAAATGTGATTTGTTTTGTAAATAATAAATCTGTGATCAGTATCGTAATATTTGCTGTCAGCTGTCAACCATAATATTATGAATGCTTCGCTGATTTAGAACAAATGTCTCGTGTAACTATGATTTTTATTTCATTTAGTCTGCTTGTTCGTCAAATGGTTAGTGGCTATGACTGCTATATGGGAGGTGGTAGGTTCGATTCCCTTTTAGGATCAATACTTGTATAAAAATCATTTGTTCTGTGTCTCGGTGTAATTGTGTGTAATGGATGTATCTATTTAAAAATTTTGGTTTACTCATGTAATTCAAGTTATTAGGTAACCATTCAACTACGTTAAATTCTCGTAAAAAAGGACTTTAAAAACCAAAAAAAAAAGAACTATGAACCAAAGACAAAACATAATTTTGATGACATCATGTCAAATAATGACAACCCTAAGGTTATGCACATGTTTTCAAGTTAATACCCCGTGTTATCATATCATGCACTTATCTCAACTACTTATCACTAAAATAAAGTACCATTAAATTATCAGTAACCTTCGTCTGTCAATGTCCTTTGCAAAATTTTTTTTGTGATAACTACGTCAGTCCATAGACTTATTATAAGATAATATAGATACCTGTTATAGACACGTGTATTTGTCATCCATTTTAGTACCTATTTTAGTCTAGCTTAATTTGTGTGACAGCTGTCACTAGTGTCATTTAAAAACTTACGAGGTACATTTTAGGTCTGAATTTTTATATATAATGTATGTACTTGAGTTGTGACGGAACTGGCACGTGAAGAATGAAAATATAGGTGATGCAAAATAAAATCGATCGATTCAAAGTTACTTCTGTCAGGTGGCCATCTGTCACAGAGATCAAACTATAATTTTAAGGACGTATTTACTAGTAAAGTAATTTTAAAAATATACTGATTTACCATGAGAGAACCATGCACGGCACAGATGGTCCAAGCAGGAAGTAGCTGTTATGTCATTGTTGCGTTGTTTAACACCGAATTAGTAAGCTTCAACATTAATAGTTTTTAACAGTACACTACTGGACAGAGTTTTGGTCGGATTGGTTTCAAGTTTTGCAGTAATGTTGTCTTGCGAAGTTTGCTATCTTAGTTACCTACTACACCCATAGGCTGAACGCCCAAAACCCCCTATTTCCCCTAATTCTTTAAGAGGTTTTTTAAAGGTAAGCACCACGGTAGTAACTCGTCCCAGGTCTGTATTGCATGGACAGTCGTTCACCTCTTATGAAAACTATTCAAATCAATGAAGAAAATCAATCAAAAAGTGATGGTATGTGGATGTCGGAGAGATTTCGCAGGCTTCTTTTGGCTGTATGTGAATAAGTCGTAAACACATGCTGAATCAAAGATAAACTCTCCGTTTCTTCATGTGACGTTCTGATCATAGACAACAGCAAGTTTATTATCAGAACGAATCTGAAGTAATTTTTTTCATCTGATTGTCTGTTTTAGAATCAAAATCTCTGGAATCTGTTATCACAACTGTTTTTATCTCAAGTCAAAATGCAATTCAGTATCCTTTTTACTTACCTATTTGTGTTGTTGACAATACAACTGAGCTAGTTCGGTGATTTTTTTAATATATTATTGTTAGTTACGGCTGATACCCTTTCACCACGTCTTAATTTTTATAAATTTCTTCTTAAATTATCAACAATTTTAAGAAAAACTTAATAAATTGGCGAAATCGTTATCGCTTAAGGTGCTTCGGTACATGACATCTTCGAAACTAACTAGATCTTTGTATTGTGACAGAAATCGTCTTTCTTCTACAAGAAAATAATTTGAATATAGGTAAGCAAGTAGCTAAGTAACACTTATACAATAAAAAGTATAAATATTATAAGTATCTGCATAGGTCAATAGATAAGGAATTTATATTCATAGACAATGCTGGCTGAAAAAAAAAAGAGGTCCTTTAAGCGGGGCGTGAAGAAGCATCTGTGCGGTGAGTACGACGTCACCACTGTTGGGTTCTATTCATGCTTTCCATTAGACAGAATAGAGTTACTTTGGTAGGTTTCCATAAAAAAAAAATAACGATGATCAACGCGCTTGTGACTGATGAGTTGCAAACGTTCTATTGCGGTGGTGGTCTCTTTAATATAGCTAGCATCTGGTTCATGGTTATAGTGAGTGTCAGAGAATCATCAGATAAAGGTTAGCAAGTTATAAACGGTGACTAATGTCGTGAATGGCTATAATGTACGAAAATTACTTTATTTTCTTATCACATTACAAAAATGTTTGATAAAAATTAGCATAAAATTTGCAATATGTCTAGCTGTCCTCTCTGATATGTTATCTTAAAGATATATTATTATCCGACTCTGCTGCTCTAGATAAGACATTTAAGTATTATGACACGTGATTAGTATATTTTTCGGTGCGTTGCTACTTCATTTTATGCTGTTATTTAATAATTATGAATCAACCATATTTAAGTAATTAATTATATAAGCTATCAAGCTAAAACACGCGGGCATTTCAGGGAACATCCATATGACATCTCTCTATGCTCTATGCTCCACAATTTATGCTGTAAGGCAACTAGCTACATATTAGAGAGTAAATGATGCGATCAGGCAGCTTTCTCATCCCCTACCGCAGCAATTAGTCTGCCATCGGAGCTGGAGTTATAATAAAAACATCTCTATGCAACAATAAAATACCATTTCAAATTGGAATAAAGAATTAATCGATATTTTTTTTTCTTATCGGATTTTTTTTTAAATTATAAGTTTTCATAGTCATAAAGATGTTGAAAAAACTCTTTGATTAATTTAATAATTTTTAAAAACAAAAGTAAGAGATATTAAAAAACTAATTTGATTACGTAATTTTTAGGTACATATTTATGTATCCATAGAGAAGAATATATCCCTAGAGCTTTTTAAACGTCATAACTAAATAAGATTTGAAATTGGAAAATCAAATCAAGTTGCCAGTTAATTAATGTGAACGAAATTATTCTTGACAAAATCACAGTGTTTCATAAATTTTAATATTAAAATGTGAGTTTGCCAATTTTCATTTTCCTCATAACAGTACTAGCCAGTGTACGTGTTTCCATGACGACTAAACACAAAGTCTCGCTGAACACAGCATGTAAAAATATCTATTACGCAAGCCTCCAACGCACACCACCTAAGGGGTGGGGTGGCCAGACACCACCTTAGAACACCCCTCGACCGACCAAGGTCAACCCGCAGTCTACGAGACGTTTGTCAAAGAAAATCCAGCTGTATTTAGGCCTGATAAGATTCAATTTTGATTTCTTTCACGTGTTCATTCAATTCTGGGTCCTGACAGTTTTGTATATAAGGTTGAGTTTGGTATGCGTAGCGTCAGGGTGTCAATGTAGTGTTTGTAGTACTAGTATAGTGTAGTCCGAGGGCAATCAATGAGTTTCAGCCTTGTATTATGAATTATGTACGAGGTGTGTTCAAAAAGTAAGGTGACTTTTCAAATTTGGCGGGCAACGTACTTTCGATTATCGATTTTTTTTATTTTGTTATGTTGGTACACTCTTCCCGAACATCTGTACCAAGTTTCAAGTGTATAGCATTTTTTGTTTGGTTGGGAGAGGCGTAAAGGTTATAAGTGTTTTTCGTGCTCGGCGATTTCTTGCTATCGAAAAATATGGATCAAAGGATTTGCATCAAATTTTGTGTAAAAAATAAAATAAAGTGCTCCGAAACACTTAAAATGTTGACAGTGGCATACGGTGAAACTGTTCTGAGTAAAAAAAATGTTTACAAGTGGTACAAACTCTTCCAAGATGGCCGGGAAGATGCCAATGACGAGCCTCGCTCTGGACGCCCAAGCACGTCAACAACTGATGAAAACGTTCAAGCAGTGAAGAAAATTGTTCTGGAAAATCGTCGAATCACTATCAGAGAAGTTGCTGAGGATGTTGGTATATCGCTTGGCTCGTGCCATGAAATTTTTTCTAACGTTTTAGGCATGAGACGTGTGTCAGCGAAGTTTGTTCCGAAATTGCTAAATTTTGACCAAAAGAACCGTCGCATGAGCATCGCTCAAGAACTGTTGAATGACGTCAGCGACGACCCAGATTTACTCAAAAGGGTCATAACTGGTGACGAATCATGGGTATATGGTTATGATATCGAAACCAAAGTCCAATCGTCCCAATGGAAGAGCCCAGATGAGCCAAGACCGAAAAAAGCACGCCAAGTTCGATCAAATGTCAAAGTTTTGCTCACTGTTTTCTTCGATTACCACGGCGTGGTGCATCAGGAGTTCTTACCATATGGACTTACGGTCAATAAACAGTATTATCTTGAAGTTATGCGCCGTTTGCGAGAAGCAATACGAAGAAAACGTCCGGAATTGTGGAAAAACAATTCATGGCTTTTGCATCACGATAATGCCCCTGCTCACTCATCTTTGCTGGTGAGAGATTTTTTGGCCAAAAACAACACCACAATCATGCCTCAGCCACCATATTCACCGGATTTGGCCCCATGTGACTTTTTCTTGTTCCCAAAACTAAAGAGACCTATGAAAGGACGGAGATTTGCAACGATTGAAGAGATAAAGACTGCATCGCTGGAAGAGCTCAAGGCTATACCGAAAAGTGCTTATGAGAAGTGCTTTGACGATTGGAAAAACCGCTGGCATAAGTGTATTGTATCTGAGGGGGATTACTTTGAAGGGGACAACATAAATATTGATAAATAAATAAATATTTTTTCTTAAAAATACAAAGTCACCTTACTTTTTGAACACACCTCGTATAGTATAGAAACAGGCGCGCTTACGTGATACTTTAGTTGAAAACTCAGTGCGGTATGAACGAAAACCGGGACAGTGTGTCGTTTAGACAGACGTAAACCACAACTGGCCTAGATTGAACTGCATTTATTAGGCCGAATGTTTGTATGCCATTACCTTAAGAATAAAATGAACAAAACAAATGAATGAATGAAACAAAAATGATATGCTAGTCTATGTTTTCTTCAATAGGTATAGATAATCTTTTTATTCTGTGTCGTTTGCAGCGTATATAGGTTTCCGTAGAATTATAGATAGTTCGTGTAATGACTGATTAAGAATACGAAGCATCACCTCTATTTACACCACGGATGTCGTTAGAGATAACTAAGGAAGCAAAATACGCAGCACAACATCCTTGCAAAGAGAAGGAAGATTTGTAACAAGCCCTATGCCAACACGTCTGACCAGCGTGGTATAGGAAGCTGAAACCTCCTTTCTACAAAAAGGCTATGTCCATCAGTCGACTGTTGAAGGCTGTTGATGATAATGATGACGTACGTATGTATAATGTAACGTACTTAGTTACTTTAAAGGGCAAACAACGTTTCTGATAATCTATTAAATTTTATGAAATTAAGTAAATTCTTCAAATGTTTGACACTTAGATTAATATAACAAAATTCAAAATCATCATCATCAACAGCCTTTTACAGTCCACTGCTGGACATAGGCCTCCCCTTAGCAAGGTGGTTTTGGCCTACTATACCACGCTGACCAGACGGGTTGGAATAGAGCTTGTTTCAAGTTTTCCTTCTCTTTGTTATGATGTTGTTTTGCATACTTTGTTCCCATAAAAAAATTAAAACTAGAAAATATTTTAGTGTTGAAATGGACGTATACATATGATACCTATGCCATTTTGACAGATAAAAATCAAAAAGTTAAATTTATGGAATGTCACAGCTGCTTGTTAATATCTGTGAGAAAGTAACGCTGCCGTCACCCTGGTTTGTTTATCTGCATCAGTGAGCTAATTGTGATTTAGGTGACCGTGGACAATTACTGTGAGAGCTTTAACCACTCGATTCGAACGAATTCGCTCAATTTAAATACCATGTTGTTTTTGACGTTTCGAATTACAAATGATTGTCGTTCTGAAACGTTCCCATTTCTTGTTTTCGTTTATGGTACGGAGCAAACAAGAAGACATTTCACCACGTCAGCGCTGGTAATTGACTACCACTTGCTACCATGGCCCACTGAAAGTTGGAGAAGTGTTCTAATATCGTCTTTTCTGTGAGGACATGGCACCACTTGGTCCGCTTTTTATGATGCATGGTTCTTACAGCTAAAATGTCTGATATTCAAATATCTAATTTTAATTTATGTTTTATTTGTCTTAAACTTAATCAAATTAAACAAAAGCAGCTTCGACTTATAAAAATACATTAATCTTTTTAAAAAAGAAAACAAAATTGACTATGACATGGGAAGATCATCCTAAAAATGTAAAATTAGACAATTTCTATTAAATCTTATACATATCATACTTCTGTGTATATGTCATTAATACATCAATCATTATTATCATCATTATCAGCTAGTCCATTGCTGGACATAGGCCTCTCCTTAGCAAGGAGCTTTTGGCCTACTATACAACACTGGCCAGACGGGGTGATATAGGGTTTGTCTCAAGTTTTCCTTCTGTTTGCAGGGATGTTGTCCTGTGTAGCTTACTCTCTTAGAGAGGTAGTGACACCCCACATTCTTAGTCCGTCACGACACCGATATATTTATATATATTATATACTTTAAATAAAATTTAAATAACTTATTAATTATATGTAAGTGCTTAGCTTTTAAAGCTTTTAGTAATCTCAAAATGAAAGGACCAGCCTTCGATACAATTTGCAACGCAAATAAAGGCCAATTTAATAAATAGGTATTATTACTAGAATATAAATGTCACAACTTTCACACAACCATAATGTACAATGTTTTTTTAAAGGCCACTCGGATTAAGCCGATATCGATCAATCTAATGGCTTTTGAGGTTATAAATAACGTTGTACTGAGCAGTTAAAGAAGCGTAAGTGATCAGTAAGGTTAAGCAACTTTACCACGAGCAAGATTATAAATGGGGTGACCAGTTACAAAAGTGACAAAGTATTCGCGGTAAAAAAGTAATGGCGTCGGTCTTTACTGTCACTAATGTCAATGTCAGTACACTCGAGTACGTTGACAGGGAAATTTAAAAATAGAACATTGTGATTTCAAAATAGTAGAGGATAATACAAGATAATATTGTATCTAAGACATTGTTCTGATGATAATGTTGCTCTCAGTTTAGTAAGGTTTTACAATAACCTTTTAAAGCAGATTTTGTATTTTTTTACTTATTTTAAGACTGCCATAGGGACTCTATACTGCCTGATGGAAAGCATGAATGAAATCCAAGTGTTGTTGTCACCATATTCAATGCGAATGCAGATAATGCAACATGGTGACACTATGGCGACCTAGTAAAATGCTTTTTCACACCCCGCTTGGAGACGTAAAAGGCATGACAGTCATCGTGGCAGTGTAAGGCTCACTTACCGTGATAATTGTCACTTATAAACAATGTGCCTCCGGTCTCTCTCGGCACTCGACAACGAAACACGACAGCACGGATCGTGCTGAATGATCGAGCCGACCCGTTCGTGCTGAAATCAACATGGCTCTACTAGCTTGTGCGTGTGTGTGTTTTGTGACCCTTTTAATACAATCCCGATTATTACTTCCATTTTTTGTATTTTTACTTTTAAATGTTACGATACTAAAACTACGTACGCTTTTCTATAAGTCTTCGTACCTATTGCTGTTGTTATCATTTATTGCCCTTTTTGGTTTATTGGACGATAACTAAATGTAGATTGCCTAATCCACGACACGAATAACTAATCAAACTTCAAAGTATATGTACAGAATGTTAACAACACGTATTGTACAAAATTAATTAAAGAAAAATTCTGAAATGAGTAATAATGTAATATGATAAAATTTGTTCAGGTATATTATCAAATTTAAGTCTTAAACTATAGACATGTATGTGTGTGTCTCTGTATGCTTGTATAAGTGGTTGTGTATAAGCGTATGGATGTATGTATGCAATATGGGTATGTGTGTATACATTAGTATATGCATGTATTTGTATGTATGCCTATGTGTATGCATGTATACGAGACTGCCACTAGTTTACTATTTTTTGCTAAATTTATTGTTGTTGTTTTTTTAGTATTTTATTGATTTCCTTTTTTCTTTAGCATGTTGTGGTCTTCCATAATTGAGGAAACACAAGACATGAAAAATTAATTCTATTTTATCTGTAATAAAACTACCAGTGGTGTATTCCTTGTCGGTGATCCATAACAAATAAATAAATAAATCATCCATATGAATTACACCACAATAAAAACAGGTTTCCTGACAGAAAAACGACATTTATTTTCATAGTATATAAATATGTACAGACAAAACCTCATAAAAGGTTAAGAAACATTTTTATAGGCCAAAAAGAAAAAAAAAATACATACAATTTTTTTTTCACTTGTCAACAATTTGAATATAGAATTCCAAATCATACATAGAGTTGAACTCGTTCAAAAACCGCTATTTTCTTACGGTGGTGGGTGACGTTTTCATTAAAAAAAAGTTTAAAGAAAAAGACCCTAATAAATCTTATAATATCTTACAATACACATATCTTACAGTACAGGTATATTTACTTTATGTATAGTTTATGTACAAGTATGTGTAGTTTATGTACAAGAGAGCGTGTACATCAAATTACATTACAAGGCCTCAAGCAAGATCGTTTCGAGAAACAGATTACCTGCTCTCGCCACCAGAGGTACCATGACACTTCGAGGAATAACTGCCATCACCAATCATTGAGGAAATAATCAGTAAATAGGCCACTTAAAGTGATGATACACGATTTATTTATTTATTTACACTTTATGCACTTTGTACATCAGCGCACTTAATGCCCAAGGCTCTTCCAGTCAACCTTAGGGTGATATAGAAATATTGTAAGGGAGGTGCAAAGAGTTATATTGACAATGAAAATATACAACACGTGAGTATGTATACATATATATATGAACACATACAATACGTACGTCATAAATACACATATAAATATACACATATATACATAAATATACCCATACATTCAGATTATATTCGTACACTATAACAGCTTGACTGTAAGCTGAGCCAACTATCGATAAGACGATTCTTCAATCTCGTTAAGAAGGAGATCATGTACATTCTTTTTGAATGTAAAACGGTTTGTGGACATCCTGACTTCGAGCGGGAGCGCATTCCAGAGTAGTACGGCCTGAACAAAGAACAAAGAGTTCACGAAATCAAAAAAAAAATATACCTACTTTTTATACATATCTTTACCGATATGAGAGTTAGGGAACCTCACTGCTTATTTGGATTGTGTATTTATATTTAAATTTAACTGCCTCGGTAGCGCAGCTGTTGTGAATGCGACTACTGTGCTTGAGGTCTCGGGTTCGACTCCAAGACCAAATGTTTTTTGTACGATGTACAAATATTTGTTTCGAAGTTTAAGTGTTTTCTATGTACAATATGTGTGTATTTACAAAAAAAAAGTATGAGCTCTGCTTACTTTGAAACAAGATGACGTTGTGTGTCAAATGTCCAAAATATTTATTTATTTGAATTAATGAGAAATGAGGAACAAGACTGACCCGAAAAATAGATAAAAGCAGTCTTTGAAGCAGTTTGTACAACGTCTTAATTTGATAAATTCGAAATATCGTGTAAAGAGATTCCGCCGGTGCAGAAACTTTGAAATTTTTGAAATGCACACAAACCACTTAATACTTTAAGATATATAATAGATAGACATAACGCTTAACCACATAGGATCTAAACGTCCATATGCAAGCCTTTATATCAAATAAACGGATTGACATCCAATATTTTTATCACGCCAACTGACTCACTCAATGAGAAGCATCATAACAGCCAGTCGATCGTTGATTGGTGGCTAACGGAAACAAACATGGCCATTGAACCAGAAGCCGCGTGTCGGTAATAAAATAACAGCTGTAAACACCGTCAAGTACAATTTTAATAGGGTTTCATTTTGCATACGACACTCCAGAATGTTAATTATGTTGTTTTGTTCGCGAGGCCGTATCGCTTGTTGTCTTGGCTCAAGTTCTGACAGATGAGCTTGATATTTTGACATTTGAGTTTGACCGACCGTTTAAGTGTCAGTTGTCACTATTCATTTTTATTGCATGTTTTTACGGATTCTTTTAATAGCAGAGGCTAAGTCAAAAATAAAAGAAAAATTCTATAGACAGTATTGAGAAAGAGTACTTTGTTAAAAATTAAATCGACGAAGTGTCTGTCGAAATAGGAAGAGAAAGTGTTAAATTTAATGTCTATCGATAATCATTATTTATACTGAAGTCAGGCTCTCATTGTGGTGATAGATTAAGAAAACAGAGATTCACCACTATTCACTCCATGGGTGACGTAAGAGGTCACTAAGGGAACAAAAGGTGCAAGACAACGTCACTGCAAAGAAAGGAGAGCTTTTTTTTTAACGTGTGGAAACCCCCTCGGGCCGTCACCCCACCGGGGTTTACGGCGGGGTGGTGTGTCGGAATCGGACCGACTAAAACCACACGGTGTGCCACTCTGCGCCTGAGATAGGAGGGATCCAGGAACATCTGTTATTACGACATCCAGATCAAAGAAAGGAGAGCTATGCCAACCCGTCTGGCCAACGTGGTATAGTAGGCCAAAACTTCCTTGCTAAGGAGAAGCCTATGTCTAGCAGTGGACTGTCGATGATGATACTGGTTACAAAAAAATTCAAAAGATGATTTACCTACTTCAATTTTAATTCGATCCTGTAATTGGCATCGTGATAGAGTTATAAGTATTGTTTGCAGTCTGAGTGTTAAGTTACCGGAACACCAAATATGTTGTTTATAACAAGTTCTCGAGAAGTGTTTTGTTGTCACTTGATATGTTATGAACGTGTTTAATAACAACTAAACGTATCCTCGTATGTAAAAAAAAAATATGTTGTTTTCGCTTTGATCATTTAATTTAAGTGTTTATCAAATCTGATTATTTTTTTTTATTCTAGAAGTTATTCATAATTATTTACTAAAAATAGTAGATGCACTATTGTCTATACCCAAAGTTATAGTAAATAGCTTGGCCAAATTCTAGATATACTTGGTTCGCAATTTAAAAAAAAGCTTGTAAAACCACGTGACTGCTATTTTCTTTTATGAGGTTACCATATTTAATATTTTTCCCTTTCATTTGACAAGATTTTTGTGTTTTTTATTGGTTGTTAATACATAATTTATTCAAAAATAAATGTTTATCTTCTAACATGTCAAAGTAAAAGGGTCACAATTACAACAGGGGAAAAAAGAAAAGGTCAAACTTGTCATACCTAGTTATTTTTTAGAGATGAACTATAAGATATTATTTGAAAATAGAATATTGAATCACTACATAAACTGAGGAGATTCTTCAAATTCTTTTAACATTACTGTCATCAACATGGGATATTTTCTTGTAGCCTTCGATGATCTCAGAACCCATGAATACACTTTGAAGAATTCACTTTAGCAATTAGTAAATATTTCGTTTCCCAACTTCCGCTGGGAGTACACATATGATAAATAAGAACGCTTTGGTGAATGGCCAACAGATCAAATGTGACACTCATGGAGTACTAGAAACAGTCGTGGCAAGATGGCAACCGGATGTTTTTACTGAACGACGGATGCTTTTGGGAACAAAGATTCGAGAAATAGTCTCAGGTTTTACCTTTGATGTCACATTATAATAATCATTTTGTTAAAATTCATTCATTTATTTACTGTTTAAGAGCAGTAAGTAAACTTCTCTGGAACCTGTGATGAGTTTGAGATTAATTTTTTTTGGCGCCATTTTGCATGTCAGAATGTTTTTTGTTAGTTATGCTTTACTATTTCACTCAACTATGTCGTCGTGTCGTGACTCACACGGATTACATTCAAATAATGTTTGTTGAATCGGATTTCGAGAATATTTTTTAAATTTACAAACGTGTAGATATTATTTATTGCTGTGTTGTGGACATGTTTGAAAATAATTTTAAAATTGAAAGTAATAATACATGTCTAATATATTTTTGAGTAATAAAGAAATAATCCAAAAAGCCTTGAAGTATAAAGATAGCGTAGCATTATCGTGGTCGATGAAAGAATAGCACATATGTCTGTATAAATACGGAAATACTTAGATAATGAGAATATTAATGATATTTCGAACGTATATCAAACACAATTATTCAAAGTGTTTCCTTTGTTAACCAATAAAAAACATTTAATGAGTGAATATTGTTCTAAACAACTTGTATATTTCTAGTATAATCAGTGAATATCAATATTTTGTTAGAAAGTATCATAGTCATATTTTGTTCATATAATTTATATCTCCATACTAATAAGTTATTAAACATTGGTACACCCTATCATGTCACGTAGAAACTATTTCGACGTCCATAAAGATTTTGATGAAAATTTTCTGTAGGCAAAGACTTTTTTATAATCAAGCAGTAGCTGTAGCAAAAATCTATTGACTCTGTTATTAACGAAAACAAAATAACCACAACGTGATAAGTGTATTTATTATATTTATTTGGTACCTTGATCCACCATTTTGGTATGTTAGCGGTGAGTCCCATAAATCATTAAACTTAAGTTAAATATTCGCAACATGTTTTAAAGGAATTTAATTATGACCATTTCGGAGTAATAAACTTTAACTTAAACAACAAAATCTAACAGCTACGTTATATTTTATACCTGATCAAGTATTTTATAAAATTTTATATTTTTAGTATTCTAAAAATAGACGTCAATACTGTCCCATAGAGAAATTACATTTTTTCGGAATTTGAATATCATGATTATTCATGACATTTAGATTTGGAACAAAATCGAGATGATAACAGTGAAAATGATAAATGAAGTATTAATGATGCTCAATGTTAACTACAACCAGTACATATGCGATTATCAATTTTTTTAAATAATTTTTGAACTAAATAGTTAAAGGTATGTTGTAGTGTGTCGTGTACAAAATATAGAACAATGTCAGTTCAAGTTATACTGGTTAACTAAATAAGACATTTCAATCGTTCGAAATTCAAATAATAAAAAAAATAATTATAAAAAAAAAGACGTTGTTCGAAATTCAAATGTTAGACAGTCTCATGTTTAAATAAATATTTATAACAATATTTTTTTTGTACTTATGCAATATCATTCAGTTATTATTTGATGCCTAACAAGATAACAAGTTCCAGGAAATCAGCACGGCATCAATGACATAATTGGTTCACGTCAACATGCATTAGATTCGCTCGTTCTATGTTCAAATTTGAATTAAATTCTCGAATTACTCGCGCACGAGCTAACGATACCATGACGTCTTTTGGCAACAGCAGGGGGCATGTCGTTAGCTAGATGTTTCTAGAGCCAATGTTGTTTAGCCCTTTTAAAAGGAAAACGTGTCACCTCAGCGTCATATCTTCGGTGTCTAATTTTTTTTATCCTCTAATCATGAGAGCACTTTCTAGAAATTCTT
The DNA here is from genome assembly GCA_949316085.1 of Hypercompe scribonia. NCBI lineage: Eukaryota > Metazoa > Arthropoda > Insecta > Lepidoptera > Erebidae > Hypercompe > Hypercompe scribonia. The sequence continues at coordinate 3,455,557 of OX438979.1, forward strand.
GATTTACTATAAGATTACTAGATTTTTTGAGACCATGTTATTAGTTCTGTTTTTTTTTACTTCTTAACCTGCATAACTTAAATTTTAGTATATTATGGAATACTTTTGTCCGTGTGGTGACGGATTAGGAATACATAGTGTTACCACCCCTATTCATCCAGTGGGTGTCGTAAAAGGCGACTTAGGGAACAAAGTATACAAGACAACATCATTACAAAGAGAAGGAAAATTTGGAACAAACCCTATTCCAACCCGTCTGGCCAGCGTGGTATAGTAGGCCAAAACCTCCTTGCTAAGGAGAGACCTATGTCCAGCAGTGGATTGTAAAAGGCTGTTGATGATGATGATGGAATACTTTTCTGGAAACACCCCGTGGTGTGTAATTTGGAAATTTTCAGACACGGTGGCAAAATGACTACGTCTTTTTTCGTTGCAATGACTTTTTTTTTACTTTTAGCCTCTGCATACAAAGTAACATGGCAAGAAGCCTTATGTAATGATATCGGCGAGTAATCACGTAGTAATTGCGACGGTAAAATAATCGTACGATAGTCTAGGCTATAGGCTAGACATACAAGGTTGTGACGCTTGCTAGCCAGCCATTTTATTGCATACCTAGATACTTATCACGCGTGCCATGTTATGTAAGATATTAGTAACTGCATTTACCACTGTTGCTGATATATATTATCAATAAATCATATGTTATTCACACATTTTAGTGTGACAAGAATTTAAACGCTTGCTATACATCTTCTGTGAATATTCTCGATAGTATCATAGACCGAGATTCTGGTAGATTCAACAAGATTTTAAAATATTTTACTAAAAATGGAACAATGTTTGTATACCTCTGAGACATCAGAGATACTAACATTTTTTAACGAAGTAAAATTAAAAAACATACAATCCGCGTAATCGTACAGCTTCTTGCAAATATAATATCCTCATTATCACCACGTCTCACTTTACAGTGAGACTCCTCTTTGCAGTTACGACTACCCTCTTACCCATGGGATGAATAGGGATGTATGCATTCCGTATTAGCCGTAGTATGCCGTTCATTATGAAACTGGCGAGTTCTGTAAAACATGACGTAAAAATTGTTTATGGTCACGGCCAGTGTTGTGATAGTATGACAATTGCAGAGACGAGTTGCGCAATACCATTGTAGGGCGACACGTGTAACAGAGGCCATGCTGTCTAGAGAGAAACAATAACTATTAGGTAATGTTATATTATTGAAATACCCATGTTTTTACACAACAACCATATATTATGAAGTTATTTGAATCTATTTATGTAGATGTAAACGCATCGACTGTGGCCGTTACGCGTGGATGAAGTATACGAGTTTTATTTATCGATGTAAATCAAATGACACGTGTAAAAACTAAGTAATAAAATGAAAATGATCTGTGTAAAGTCGGCCATTTTATCCTGCTGATGTGCTTATTCATGCACGAATCATAGATTTGTGGTCAATCGTAAAATATCAACTTAATCTTTCACTCTTCTCGAGGTATTCATACACTCAGGTCCTTATCCGTAAAGGGGTGGACCGAGGCGTATTAAAATGCTCACATTTTGTCGACTACATTTTAGTCCCACTGACACAGTAAGGGGCTAATCAATTTCCGTTAACTAGGCACTATATCTATATTAAAATGTGTTTACGTTTTTTAAATACATTTATAGTATTTCACGTGTTCATTAAACGATATTTTTTAGGGATGAAAATCCCCATACATTTACATTCATAAAAAATATCGTTTAGATTATTAAGATTCAAGTCTTTAGATGGCGTTGTGTGTTAAATGGACGAAATATTTATTTATTCATTGAAATATGTGCAATTTATGAAGATATTTACAACACAAGGAGATAAAACCACCATCGAAAGCCTATATCAGACCACTGTAGGAAAAAATATTTCCTTAGAAAGGAGGTTTTGGCCTATGATACCACGCTGACCACTACAGATTAACACAGGATTTATGTCAAGCTTCTATTGCCTTGCGTACTTTGTTTCCTCAGTCCGTTCTTACGTCACCAAGGAATGTATAAGAGTCGTGGCACTCCGTATTCCAATCAATGACCAAACCACAATTAGATAAAATAAGATGGTGAATGTCTCGAAAATGAATCTGAGGTCGACAACATCTACCTATTCAGTAATGACGTAGATAAAATGAGTCGATTACGCTAATTGCGATCGTTTCTTTGGGAGTTGCCAAAAACTATACATTTTTAGACAAATGTTTATGCAAATCCTGAAGATTTTGTTACTTTTTTTCAACAATGCCATATGAATTAGCCGCCGTTTTAAACGTCGATGCTACCGTGAATACGAAGAATGATTACCTTATTATTATGTAGCAACTATTATAGCAGAAGTTCTCTGTAATAAAAAAAAGATGTAAAAGTAGTTTTAAAATTAAGACAAATTAGTTTTAGTATGTACTAATAACATAGAAAAAAACTTTGGTATAACTGTCAGATGTGAAAGAATATGTCAAAATTGTCTTTGACGTTAATACAATTAAACACAGTTTTTAAAAACGAATGTAAAGTATACCAGCATTAGTGTTAAGTCGACTTCAGTAACGTGTATATCTTTATTCTGGAGAATTAAATGATGGAAACAAAATTATCAGTAGCTCACGGTGAAAAAACTTCAGCATGAATGAATGATGCATCGATCTGAAAGGTTTGTAAATTCCTCTAAATGAGGGAAAACAAAAAAAGCCATATTGTCTTCCTAAATCCATATATGGAAGACATCTTTGAACTTACACGACTCATAGCGGTATACTCGTATTTTAACCTCTTTTGTGAAATGTGACCATAGATTTATAGACCTGAGTAATCACTTCCGTCAGACGATATTATCCTCATTAACAGCCATTTCTAGTCCACTGGTTTTTCTTAGAAAAGAGGTTTAGGAGGTAGGCTACTACACCACGCTGCCAATACGAGTTGGTATTGGGTTTTGTTTCAAATTTCCTTCTCCCGCGCTTTAAGCGACTATGTTATTGTAGGTTGAGATAACATACTTTTTATTCTAATAAAAACAAAACCGGTATGTATTTAACATAGAGTCGAATAACTTCGGACAATGCCATTAAATAATAAGGAAAATCATATTCAAAAATTAAAACAATTTAATGAGAATTGGCCGTTGTTCCACATAATTCGAATACCATCCAACATAATCATACAGTAATCGTATCAGCAGGATGAGATCAAATCCAAGTTAAAAGTACATTTTGTTTACTAAGAAATATTTGGCAATGGTAGCACTATCATTTCGCTAATGAATCAGAGTTTGTCGCGTGCCCGGCATTTGGGGAATCTCGCTCCTCTCGGCGGAATGTTGGCAGCGCTGCCAACGTGACAATAAAAACCTTTAAACTGAAAAATCCAAATTTGGAATACTTAAAAACGTTCCATTTCAACATCAAATTCATTTATCTATTTCTTGTTTTTTTTTTCAGATGTAAGTAACAATGGTAAAGGTACCGGCACAGTGGCACTATCTAAATCCTATGCATATCAACAGACAATACTTTTATATAATAATTGCGTTTAGGTCAAAAAACTTTAATCGTTTTAGCGGGAAATGACCGAAGTATCTGGAAATGTTTTGTGTTATCTTAAGATAAAGATAGCTATGTCTTTTAACTAAAAAAACATTTGTATGTAAGTTATATATATACATCTTACACATACAATCACGCGTCCATTTATTATGTAGAAAAGACGTCTAAAGTTTGCCGACAATACAATAGAAGTCACTAAGAAGACGTCCCTGTTTTGTCGTCAATCGGGTATATAGTATATTTAAAAATAAACATTTTGACTTATTTGTATATTTATACATATTATAGATAAATTACATACAGATACGTAACAAATTGAGCCCCTTTTTGTACTATACGGGCATCGAGCTCGCTTTTGGCTTGTTACTCTCGTTAACCACTCCAACCTCTTTAAATCTTTGCATAAAAAAAAGTAGAGAAAGCAATAAACTTTATTTAATACGTATATATATAGAAACTAGCTTTTATCCGTGGCTTCGCTCGCGTTGAATGTGGTCTGCCACATTAAGTTTTGTAACAGATCGTTTTATTTTTTTATTTTTTAACATACAAATAATCCTACGGTACATCATCTTTGTGTAACTTCAATGGATTAGGCAGCGTACACCAAGATAACTCTCCGAAGCCATTTTTGCGACTTAATTGACATGTATCGTTATGTTACGACAAAATTACATAAAATCATTACAAATTGTAGCCTATATGTTATTCCGATGTATAACCTATATTACTGTAAAGTTTCATTCAAATCCGTCTAGTAGTTTTATCGTGAAAGCGGAACAAACATCCATACAAACTTTCGCATTTATAATATTAGTAGAATTTAGAGGAAAATCTATCTTCCCACTAATACGTAAGGTTTAAATAACTTTTTCTAATCAGTTACTTTTAAACATAGAACTAAACAACTGCCAAGATGGCGATAACCTAATGTCAGGTCAAGTCGTAATATTTTTTATGATTATCACTAGCTAGTTAAAACCGAATTGCAGCGGGTGTCGCCATTCTTACACACATATTTCTAAATAACATATGATAATAAACTTTTGTTATTGCCTATTAACAATTCCGTGTGGTGACGGAATAAGCATACGATGTGTCACCGCCCCTATTCATCCCGTGGGTGTCGTAACAACTAAGGGAGCAAACTCAGCAGGACAACAGTGCTGCAAAGGGGAGGAAAACTTATCACAAACCCTTTTTTTTGTACGTGTGGCAACCCCCTCGAGCCGTCCCTACTGGAGTTTACGGCGCGTCGCAATCGGACCGCCTAAAACCACACGGCCACTCTACGCCTGAGATGGAAGAGATCCGGAAATAGCTGTTATTACGACATCCAGATCACTTATCAAAAACCCTACACCATCCCGCTTGGCCAGCGTGGTATAGTAGGTCAAAAACTCCTTTCTAAGGAGATACATATGTCCAGCAAGGGTTAAAGGTTGATGTGATGCAAGAAGGTTTAAAATGTTTACTTTCATTTATGACTAATCCATGTAACTCAAAAACGAAAGATGTATTGACACAATACCGGCATAGACATTTTTGTTACAATTTTCTAAATACTCAACTGACATATAGTCCAAATAAGAATTAATAAGAATAATGAATTAGCAAGATACTTAGAAATATCTATGTTATTGCGCTGGCAACATTCATCGTTTTCTTTTAGTCCCCGATTCATTGATAAACTTATTAGTCATACTCTTTAAATTAGTAATTAATTATTATTGTCAAGTTGTGAATGTTTAGGTACCTAATCTACTCTGAATTTAATTAATGAAGATATTTATGAATAAAAATCTTCTAGTATTGTCATTTTCGCAGATTAAAAAGGGCAGGCAATAAAAATAAAATTTTAAAAAGAAAAAAATACCATAGACCTGTTAGGTCTAGTCCATAACAAGCTTCGTGTGATCTGTCGCTAACCGAGTTGCCGGTTTTGACTGAAATTATGTGTGTTTCGGAACGTTCTGCGCACATCGTTTACGCGCCAAATGCCCCACGCAGCTGTTATTCCTCATTGATGACATATTTCTTTAAATTTTATTTTTACCTTAAATTTAAAAACTCTGAGACTACATTGAACATCATTGAATGAATATAATATATAATATATTATTTAAATCGAATAATTTCAGTAACAATGTATGGTCTCACTACCGTCTGCCTTTTTCCTATCTTTTCAAACTATTTCTTTAGGATCGATGTCATGAGTTTTCTTCCTCCACTCTAAACCCGATGCCGTAGGATTCAGTCTGATTCTTGTTTAGGACTAATAGTTCTGTAATAACCAAGAACATTTGTCACTTGTCTGCGATTTGAGTATTTACAAGTATGTTTATCAGCAGTCTGGGTACTATATGGGCTTTGTTTACTTCGGAATTAGACGAGAGATATTTCAAGATATTAAGTATATTATTTGAAATTCGTTAGTGTTAAAAAATATCATACAGGCGCCACATGAGTAGGTACTGTTTTTGTATCTTATCATATCACTACTAGAGATTTACGTTATTGGATTTCAATGTCTGATAAAATGTGAAATTTTATCTAAACAGCCATTTAGATATTTCAGGTCAAGAACCTGAAACAATAAAACATGTGTATCATAGTACTTATGTACTTTGAAAATAATAACTGTAACCATAGGCAATATAGACCAATACTATAATTAATTTCAGAAAACTTCGTCATTTGATTTTTTATTCATTACCTGAACAACATCTAGAGACTAAAGAGCGACTAAATCTATTTAGTCTCTGGTTATGTTTGCATTATTTTTATTTGACGTTTAGAGCGCGCGAAAAATAAACTTTTTTTGTTTTCAAATAATGCTCTCATTTTCTATGTTTGTTTCTAATAGATTTTAAAAATAGTTTTTGTAAAGAAAACTTTCTAAATTAAGTAATTGAGGATTCCTCTCTCCTGTCCAGAAAGCTGATCTTATCTCAGTGGAGTGGTTAAGGACGGTAATTCAGAGCGAAAAGCTGCCAATACTGGGAACGTTGCCAATTCGTAGTAACACAGAATTCCTCAACGCCAATAATACTCATATATTTTAAAATTTCACGTGGTTTCTTCTTAAATTAATAAAGTAATTTGTTTTCATATTTTAATACTGAAATTCAAAGTATTATCTGTTGAAAGTTTTTGCTCAAATAAACTTTTAAGAAAAATTGAATGAATCTATGGTTTTTCCTAGTTTTACGATGTACTAGAAGTTTCTTAGTAGCTTGTACTATATTTCTCTCATTACGTAAAAACAAGAGTGATCCTTACATAACAGTTTGTTTTAACTCAGGCTAAAGATGCCCATTTCTGGTTATATTCCACCTGCCTACTACCAAGGTTCGCCACAACAATCGGTCTTACTTAAACTTCACCAAGACATCGGGTTACCACCTCCTCCATCATGAAACTCTATGGTCAGTTCAAAAAGCGCGCGCTTTTACGCAAATCTTTCCCTTCTTCAAGTTTCTTTTATTTTTAAGCACATAACGCAATAACAAATCGACACTTTATTGAAAATATATTTACGACAATCAAAATCTCATTAAACCACCGCTGAATTGTTTCTTTGTAGGTCGTGGAATCATTATCATTACTCGACTCGAAGAATAACATCATTCATCGGAGCTGGGACGATAAAACTCGCTTGTCGAAACATTCATCACTATATAATTAGTCATGGGCCATCAGCGTAAATCGTAAAATAGGAACGTTCCCATTAAAACTCAAGATAATTCAGGTGGCACAATGACTCACGACGCTTGCTGCGTTTTGCCAAGATAAACTTTAAAAAAAAAAACAAATACTATTCCATTTTTAAAACTTATTGATTAGATTTTTAAATTGCAATTCTCTTTATTTCTTATGGTTAATATTGAAAAAAAAAGACAAGAAATTAATTGTTAATGTGACTACCAATTGTCAATTGTTGACCTCAAAACCCTCGGTAATAATAAAGGTTAAGGAGATGCTGATAAACAATCCTATTGTCTTTTCACCGAGCAATTGAGGTTACTGGAGTCTAAACCAATGGTTATAGGGGGAGGCACTCACAGGGCGTTTTATTTTACTACACATACAGTTATTTATCTACATATAATTAATATTAAACGTAATTAAATTAAATAGAATTAATTTTTTTAATCAATTGACTGCTGGATTAAATACTTAATTGATTCATATCTAACCTTGACAGGTTATCTTATAATTAATTAATTAGATATCTGAACATCGTCATCATCAAGGTATCAGTCATGGATGTCACAAATATATATACAGTTTAATGATTATATTTTATTTACATAAAGGTAACCACTTACCATCACAATATCAACAAAATTTTATAGTCCTGGACACGGGCCTCTCTTTAGAAAAGAGGTTTTGGGTTACCACGCTGGACAGACGGGTTGATGGTATATGGATTATATTAAGTGTCCACTTTCAAGTGTTGTTCTGCGTAAATTGCTCGTATGGTCTCCTCTTACGACACATATGATAGAAATGATGACGCTCTGTATTCTTAATTCGTCACCAATAAATATTACCATTAAGTTACCCGAATATTTATTTATTTTATACTTTATGCACAAATACATACACCGGTGGTCTTATGCCGAAGGCATTTCCTGTCAGTCAAACGATTGGGCGATGCAGAGAAAAATGAGCTAGGTGCAGTTAACGATAAGTATTAATGACAGAGGACTTAGCACATATAGACTATTGTGACCTTAAATAAGTAAATATATTTATATATAACATATATACTTATATATAATACTGAAGAAGAAGTCGAAAGTTCTGCTTATCACCCAGTAGATGCTCCATTACTTTCATTTTAAAGGGGAAACGACTTTTTCGTATATACATAAAGTCACGCCTATTTCCACAGAGGGGTAGGCAGAGACATAATAAACGCCAACTTCACGCCAGTGTTTTGGTCTCACGTAATAAGTGGCAAGCCTATGGCTGCTTATCGGGATTTTTTGTCTGCCAGAGCCTCGTTCGCCATATACTACTTGTAGGTGAGGTTGACTTGGGGCGTTAAGTTCTTGGTGGTAATCCTATGCACCCTACACTACTTCATTTCTTCATTTTCAGAATCTTGCACAACGTAACTTAACTGCTGGTAAAGAGATGGGAAACTGAGAACAAATCTTAGTCGTCCAAACTAATTCGTCTGGCCAGTAGCGTGGTATGGCTGAAACCTCCTTTCTAAGGAGAGGTCTATGTCCAGCTGTGAACTGATAAGATTCTTGATGATTATACACTTATTCTTCAATAGCTTAGCTTCAGCAGCTTAAGTAATTAACAATTCATATGTCAGCATAATCATGTAACATGTACTTTGATCTAAAACCGTATCCTCGCGAAACAAAACTAAATAATCGCCAACGTGAAAATAACAAATGGTTTTATTTCAAATCACCTGCCGTTCATCCATTACCTTTGGCATCACAATTTTAAATATACCACTCCAACTTAAGGAATATAGATCTTATTACATAGACATAACGTATAACCTAAGTGCGTAGATAAGTTGGTAAGGCGGTGGAGCAGCTGGACCAGAGCCAACGCAGCGGGTACCGACCCCTATGTGAACTGCACACACTTGCTTCTTACGTCATACAATTAAACTTGTCCGTATTTAAACTAGTGAACAAGCTCCTTTATTAAACTGTTGCGTTTAAAAAAGGAATTTCATTACTTTAAAAAAAAGTGAAGAGTACGTGAAGCAGCTGTGCGTTCGAAATTCAAAAATAAAAAGTAATTTTATATTACTACTGATATAAATTGGAACCATCGACTTCTAAACGCTTGTTTAAAGTTTTTTTTATATGAGATGCGTTGTACTTCCGTTCAGTTACAGATAAAATACCTATTTTGGTCATAATTATTATAATATTATTTAACAAGTACAAGTTTTCTAACCGAACAAAATAGATATGTTTTTTTTTTACGTTTCATGAGAACTTAAAAGAAAGAAAAAGATGTTAAGAAAAACGTTAACTCACAACTATAAACTGCTTATTTTACGTAATTTATTAGTCGCCGTAGTTGATAAGTGCCTTTACCAAACCCAAGATGCGTCAACGACACGAAACATACTAAAAATAAGAGAAACTTTTTGCAAAGTACACATTATGGGCGGCACGTGTATTTGTGTTGCAAATGAACTCGCCAACTTTGTGTCAAAGGCCACCATTTATGTTAAGCTCGCAAATTTTATTCGCTTAGGCTGAATTCGTATAGAGGTAAACTATATCTCAATAAAATTAATGCCAAAATTAAAAATAAAATAAAAAAATACAAGGTTAAATCATAGTGTTCCAATTCCAAAATAAAAAGAAAATTTAAGCGGGAACGCATTGCTTAAATTTTAAAATAGTAAGACAAGAGTATAGATACCTACCGCAGTGTTCTTTTTCTGAAAATAGAGTAGAAAATTACAAGTTAAAAAAACTCCGTTTAATTTACTTGGTTATCTACATATTTAGATAAATCCCGCGACAACGTTTCATATCCTATAAATTGTGTAATGAAATTATAAGTTGATAGTAAAAGTTTTCAAGTGTTAAAATAAAAGCTTGGTTTTACTTTTAATTTCATTTTTATGTTTTTTTTACTCTCATTTTATTTTTTAATTTTTAATTCTCGTGTGACAGTTTTCTTCGTGTGTTTATGTGTGATACCATTTAGAGACTAAGTACACGTTAAAACGAGATCAAACTCCATACGGTTACGTCATTTGATAACGGAGTTCCTATGGTCACCTACCAACTTTATCATCAGATCAGGTTCATGTTATAACAATATTATTACGCGATATATATGTGCGTGTAAGAAGCTTAATCGGGTAGTTATATCTGCTACAAAATTGAGTTGCAAGATCTCACCCAAACAAACATAGTTACATCGCAAAATTTAAATAAAAAGACTTACTGGATTGATTTGTCAACTTATTAACGACACTGTGACTATTTCAAATTGTCATAAATGGATAAAAAGCGTTTATCAACAAAGCATCTTACGGTTATTTTCAACAAATTCTATAAAAGTTTTCCTACAAATCTTTTGCCAGCGTAGAAACAACGACGTTGGCATCACGAAATGAATTACATTAAGGGAGTGCTCTATGCAAAGTACATCATGATTTAGTGTCGACTCCTGGAAGCTGGGGAGAATATACGCTTTAGATATCATCCTGATTTCCTCTCAGAATTAACGAACGGCATTAAATGAGGTTGTTAGTAATTTAAGCAGAGCTATACGAGAAGTATTTCTATAAACTAGGCAACGAGAATTTAAGGAGTTTCTTTTTAAATTGTTTGTATTGAATGAGACAGAAGTGTGGCCTTTTGAAATGACAGCTGGCCGAAACCTTTGTTACATTCACCAAAAAGAAAAACAAAAACTTTAGTTATGATCACTATTAATGAACCTTTTGTATTTCTTTTTAATTTTAAAATCGTTGTGTAAAATTCTCTATGATTTGGCATCGACTGGATGGTTATTCGTTCATTTAAAATCTTAATTTTTCCTCATTATTCTCCGGTAGAAGTATAATTTATCTTTGGCTATTGTCTCAAAATGCTTTATTATTTAAATCAAGCATGTGACATAACGACAAAGATTTAAATATTTCTACTTTATGTTAAGATGTTAGTGACATTTTTAAAAATTTTGCGAACCGTAGCTCAGAAGCAGAAAAACAAAGAATAATTGTCTATGTTAAATGGTCGAACAGTGTATGCTTTATACGTAACCAATATGATTTAAATACACAATTATTTATATCAGTAATGTGAGGTATTTAAATATACAATTGGTTTCATAACCTTGAGCAACATCGTGTTCAGTTATCAATAGGTAGTCTTTTGAAGATAAAATAAAATACATGCTATTATTTAGGAAATACGTTTTGTCTGCCTCTACGTTTTTTTGACATGGTATGAGCGCAGAACTATTATTATTATTTTCATGGGTATGAGACACTCCGCCATGATCTCAAAACGGTAAATGAAAGGGCTGTTGAGATGGATGAATGGGTGTTATGCCCGTCCAACACAAAGGGAGATTTCTCTCATCAAGCTAGGTGACCAGGTCTGAAGGGACGTGGTCATACAGTTGATGTTTGAAGTTGGGATATAAATCGAGGAGAAAATTGTTATTGTGCGATGTACGGTTACAAGTTACTCCGTAATTTGGTGAGACTTCGTTTGAGTACTTAAAATAATATTATCTTAATATTCTTGGCACCACGCCTCTATCGTCTAAAGCATGATTTTCATATTATTTTTTATGCGTTAATGCCTTTTAATGTTTTTATCACTGCTTATGTGTAATCGCGCATCTTTAATTTTGTTTAAAGACTTCGAAAGTGTATATCAAAAATGGTACACTGGCCCACGAAATATATTTCTCGGTCGCCATATCTTGTGGATCGTCCCTCACTCGGTCATCTGATACCAAAGTTACCAGAATACAGATAAGCATGCTTATTAATCACTCAACTCAAATTATGCATATTATAAATGCATTACACCCAGACATACAACAAATGAACATTACACAAGTATGCGGAATCGAACCGTCGACTGCAGGCATAGCAATCAGGGTAGCTTATTACTAAACCAATAGTCAAATCAAAATAAGTGCTAACTCAAATAGACGTATGTTAAAATAGCCAACGCAACGTCAAATTTGCCGCCATCTCGTTATGCCCTAAGAGTCGAATGACCACAGCTAGACAGTAGCTCTTTACAAAATAATGAGGCATCTAATACCCGCGACGCATGTAAGCGGGTCGCATATAAAAGGAGCAAGTATGGAGCCTGAAATAGCCGTCTTGTACCGGCCCTCGACGGCAACAGAAATGCCAAGTGGAATATCAAACACAGTTAGAATAGATTGCAATAAAACCTAAACTGTGGCTGTACTGAGAGCAGTTAATGCAGTCTGGGTATTTTTTTTTATTCTGAATCGACTAAAAAGGTTTTAATTCTGTTGTATTTTGTTTTCAAGTTAGTTACCTCAAAACTCCGTCGTTTGCTACAGTAGTACGGGTTTTAGAAAAAATAATTGGATAGGTATAATAGAATTTGCAATAAAATTTATGTATACCTACAAATATATAAAACTGTTCAAGTACGTGTCAGGCCACGTGTAAGCGACAGACTTGATGTGACTTTCACATATGGTGACTATTGTATTATTGATCGAATAGTTAAACTATAGCTATCCTCTAACTACTGAGCCAAAAGTCGTGATTTCAATTCTCATCTACAACAAAAAAATTATATAGTAAATATAAATAAATAGCATAAATACGGAAAAAATATGACAACACCACCCACCACACATGGCACATCAAATGTATAGCACACTACAAATCTAGAGTCAGAAGAGTGTTGCCATCACTTGAGACCCTTTACCCCTAAAATAGGAAGAAGGTTATTTGGTTTCGGTAGCACACTCATTCAACTAATACTATTTTGGTGATAAGCTTGGTCATTTCCTCTGTCTGGGTATAATTTATGTTAAGTAAAATTTGTTTATGAATAAGTTTATTTATAGGTAGTAGAGCCATGCTGATTTATTTCAGCACGAACGTGCCAGTTTGACCAGGGCAGTACTACCCTCCCACAGAAGACCAACCTAACGCGCCAGCATCCGTGCTGTCGTGTTTCGTTGGTGAGTGCGAACCGGAGGCCCAGTGATGCAGGGGTGACTGTTATCGTGATAACTGTGTCAGCCTTGCAGCCTTGCACTGCCACGATGACTGTCATACCTTACGTCCCCAAGCGTGGCGTAAAAAAGCATCTCACTAGGTCATAGTGTGGGTCACCACACTGCATTGTCTGCATTTGCAATGAGTATGGTGACCACAACTGTTTGGATTCTATTCATGCTTTCTATCAGGCAGAGTAGAGTCACTTTGGCAGGTTATTCATATAGAAGTTTGTTTATAAGCAGTTTTGTAACGGGTACAGGTCCTATCCGATTTGGGCCATGTGTTAAATATATAATATCAGTGTATACCCTGAAGTCTAATTCAATTAACCCCACTCTGTGCAGTTATAATTATATTACAGTGGTCAGTCGAAAAAATTTTAATTATAAAAAAGGGTCGTCGCGGCAATAATAGGGTGTGACACCCTGGGACGAAGAGATAAAAGGATTTATATTGATAATTAGGGTTTTCAGTGCCAATTGTGTTCTAGGTAACCTGAAAAGTAATGTATTTGCAGAACGTTAGGTACATTTTCCAAAAACCCGAGGTGTAATGTATTTAGAGTTTATATAATATAAATAAATCATAATAATATTATTCATTATTATATTATACATTAACAGTCATAATAACACATGCCAGTGTGGTGACGTATTAAGAATAGTGTTACCACCCCTATTAATCCCGTGTGTGTCGTAAAAGGCGACTAAGGGAGCAAAGTATGCAAGACAACATCATTACAAAGAGAAGGAAAACTTGAAACAAACCCTATTCCAACCCGTTTGGTCAGCGTGGTATAGAGGCCTATGTCCAACAGTGGACTGTAAAAGGCTGTTGACGATGATGAGGATAACATTAATTGTTTCAGTAATACATATTTCTGTGACGTTCAAAATGATAATTCTACACCGACCAAGCGCGTCTCTTGATCATCCAAAGATTGACTGAAAGAAAATGCAATGACCAGAAAATATAAAACGCATAAATTATTTAAAATTATTACAGAAAAACACTTATAAATCTTTCAAAACATTAAATTAATAAAATAATTTTGTAGCGTGGCAAGACCGAGTCAATAGGTTATCTGTGACGGTTCCAAGGCTGTCGTATGCAATATGTTATTTGCAACAAACATTATGTACTGAGCATAATACAGTATTCGTTGTAATAGAGTCAAAGGTCTATTCCTCGAGGCAATACACAAGTGTAGAACCAAACAAAGGAGAAATTATCGAACATCATTATATTTTCTTATGTACTTATGTATACATAGTAACTTTTGCTCGTGGCTCCGTCCACGTTTGCCGGTGTCGCGGTAAAACGCAGCCAGCCTATGTTACTCGCTGATTATGTAACTTTCACAGGTGACGCGCGTTTAACCCTGATATGCAAATGTCCATTTGCGTCAATAATCCCTCACTGCCAGGAGACTCGTTTGTTTATCTATACTAATGTAGAGGAACGAGTGTCATGTCCCCCCGACACAAAGGGAGGATCCACCGATCAGGTGAGGTGATCATGCCTGGCCCAACGGTTAATGTTGGGATGTCACGTGTTTGCTAACCGGCGTAAGAACTTCTGTTATCGCGATACAGTATTTATGGTTATTGGGTAATTCGTTACTACATAGTTCGGTGTGTCTTCGGTAGATGGCCCTGTAGTATATCTCATGATAGCACTGTATGTGGAAGTCGCCACATTAATGTCATAAAGTTGAAGAGTTTTTTTCTTTGGTTGAACCGCTAATCTCAGGAACTTCTGGTCTGATTTGAAAAACTCTTTCAGTGTTAGATATCCCATTTATCGAGAAAGGCTACAGGCTATATTACATCACGCTACGACCAATAGGAGCGGAATATTAACGAGAATTGTTGCGAGAACCTAGGTCAATATTCTTTCGGAAAATTTCTATTACGCGTGCTATGTAAACGGTTAAAGTTCCGCAAAGGTAATATACGAAAAAATTATTTCAAAGTTCTAAAAAAGTCCACGACAGCATGACTATCTTTTAAGATTGGCTCACTACAATCTTTTTATGGTAAACAAATTTGTTCAGGCTGTATAACATCACGCTACGGGTAATAGGAAACACAGACGAGGTTGCGTGGATCAGCTAGTTTGTCATAAAGGGAGAAAGAACAGGAATTCAAAATCTTTCTAATACACATTGCGTAGATCCTTAATTGAATTGGGAGAGCGATAACAACATAACGAGATGGATAGAGATGATCTATGTCCAGCCAATAGATGACGGAATTACTGTTGATTACAACGCTACAATGCGATTTGTAGCCCAGGAACTGTTCAGGTCAGGTTAAGTAAATTGATATGACTTAATTCAATATGAGTTACTGTTCTATTTAGCGTATCTTTGTGTGAACAGTAATCGTGTATCGGAGTGTCATAGGGACGAGATAGTCAGGTCGGAGGTCAACCGCGCGGTTGTTCAACTTACAACAGCAATACATTTTAAGAAGACATAATATGTATATATTGTGTATATAACTGCCTCGTTGGTCTAACGGTTAGTGTATACAACCGTCGGTCAAGAGGTCTCGGATTCGATTTTCGGGTCGGTCAAGTGTTAAGTTTTTTTGATTATAGAAGTGTTTAATAACAGTTCAGAGACTGGACGTTGGGGTTTTAATCCTGGTGTCTCGAAGAGCACGTAAAGCGAAAAGGACCGACGGGTGCAGTGCCTGATCACAGTCGTGACGAATAACCGTCTCATCGGATTATGAGAGTGAAGGAACAGAAAGTGCACTTATGTTTGCGCACACATTTGTACAATATATCTGATATCTCTCACACAACTGATAGCTAACTGATTTAAACAAACTGAACTTGTTGATTCTCGCTATCTCTTCGCTCCCTTCGTCGATTCCTACGTCACCCACCACCAGGGGTGGTAACACTCCGTATTCTTAATCCATCACGACACGGACTATCTACATTAGAGAGGACGAAACCACAAGCAAAAGGCAGTACGAAAACATAGTGACATCTTGTGTTCAACATTCGTGACGAATATTTTTAGAGATCGTGTCTAAATTAAAGCATTTTTAATAAGTCTGTGTACGAAATATAATTAAGGCAAATTGATACAGAAAGAAAATAGTAGTAATAAGACATTAAAAGCCAATTTGTGTTCACGACTCGAGACGATTCTCTTAATGGTTAATGACTCTGTACTATGCTCTATGGTCACCATAATGCATACACGTGTTTTTTCTTACAGTTATTTACGATTAAAACTCTACAGTTATCAGAGCCAAAGGAAGAGCAGATCAGTTAACAGCAGCTAAGAGGAAATGCAGAAGATCGGTATTTATTTGTTCTAACTTGATAAAGCTCAAGGGGTACAGTAGCCTCGAGGTTGAGACATGGCCAGCCGCGAGGAGGCGACGTCCGCGTGTGCCGTACGTCGCCTAAAATAGAGAGTTTACCCATAGATGGTGCCCGCATTAGCAGGCAGGCGCTAGGAGGGATCTGGATGTCGTAATAGCAGCAGTTCCCGCATCCCTCCTATCTCAGGTGCAGAGTGGCACACCGTGTAGTTTTAGTCGGTCCGATTCCGACACACCACCCCACCGTAAACCCCGGTGGGGTGACGGCCCGTGGGGGTTTCCACACGTTAAAAAAAAAAAAAGGTCTGAGAATCATTTACTATCTATTTTTCATACTCCTAAGTGATACGGGTTTTTTTTGAATTCTTGGACAAATTTTTTTGTTTTTATTTTTCCATAATGTGACATTAAAAAATACATACAATTGTAAATTTTTACCCTTCTATTGCCAACTCTTATTTTTTAATAGCCATTTTAGTAAATTAATAATTTTTCATCCCGCTCAAATTACTTACAAATAATTTATATGCCAAACAACGTTTGCCGGGTCAGCTAGTATAAAATATAAATAGGTATAGTACGCCAAAACCTCCTTTCTAAGGAGACGAGAGACCCTATACCCAGTAGAGGACTATCAAAGGTTGTTGGTGATAATAATGAACGTTAGCAAGAAACATACAAGTGATTAAGAGACAACTGCCTCGGTGGCGCAGCGGTAGTGAATGTGACTGCTGTGCTTGAGGTCTCGGGTTCGATGCCCAGGTCGGAGTATGATCTGCAAATATTTATTTCGAAGTTTGTGTGTTTTCTATCTATAATATGTATGTATTTACGAAAAAAAAAGTATATAAGCATTCTATCAGTCGATCTAGTTATAGCACAAGCTCTGCTTAGTTTGAAACTAGATGACGTTGTGTGTTGTGACAAATGTCCGAAATATTTATTTATTTATTTTATTTATAATTAATTAAATACAAAACAATATAATAACTAATTAAAGTAATAAACAACGTGTGCAATGTAAATAGGGTATTGATACGATATCATGGCTGCACACTAGCTGATACCGTAAATAGGTCTGTATTATTGAAAACATTCAGATAAACTGTTAACATAGTACAAACAAAAGATAAAATACTACTCCTTACTTACACAGGGTAGATGATATTCGAGTCAAATCAGTATCTTTATACGAAACGTCAAAGTGATACACATTCTTGTGTGACAGTTAGGCGTGACGTCATACCTTGGTTTTTGTTTTTTTACATAAATCGTTTGTTTAGTAATATTTCAGTAACTTTATTCCGTAAAAGTTAAATGTAAGTGCATACAAAACATTTTTAACCTACCAATTGAGAGGTTTCAGGTTTAATTTGTTTTTTTTTTATCTAGAAACCTACCAAAGTAACTCTATTCAGCCTGATGGAAAGTATGAAGAACAGTGGTCGCCATACTCACTGCGAATGAAGACAGTGCAGTATGGCGTCCTACGCTATGGCGGCCTAGTGAGATGCTTTTTCACTCCCCGCTTAAAGGACCCGAGATCGTAGTGCGAGGGAAACACGTGCGCTGGTAATGAGTTGCAGGCTTTAACTGATTTGTTTTTTAGAAAATTAATAAAAGTATGTATAATGTTAACTGTAGCCCTTAAATCTTGATCTTTGTGACAGATGACTACTTTTTTTTTTTTTTTTTTTTGATTTGACTTTTAGCTGTTGGCCTCAGATGGCCTCTACAACTTTACCCGGATTAATTTACGGTGAGCGCTGAGGGCTCTCAACCGGCCATTTGTTAAGCAACATTGCCCAAGGGCACCCCCTGCGGGGTACGAATCTCGGCTTGGGGTGTTGCTGATACACTGGGGCGGCCTACTCCCATGTTTTGTAGACGGTTTACGCGGCGCGTGTTCCGCCCCCGCCGACGCGGACGAAAACGCGGACGGTTCGTACTAAGTGTGTTCGCTCTACGTTGAGCGAGTGTAATGTCGTCGTCAAAGTAGCTAAGGGAGCACTGTTTAATGAATTGCTTGATGGTCGGCAATCTGAGGTCGATGTGAAGATCGACGTTGCGTACATACCACGGTGCTCCCGTAGCTGTGCGCATGAACCTATTCTGTAGTGTTTGAAGCCTATGGATCCTGTGTGGCCTAACGTGTGCGAATACTACACTGCCGTACGTCATTATAGGACGTATACATGCAGTGTATAATCGTACTTTGTTTTTTAAATTTAATTTCGAACGCGAGTTAACTAGACAGTGTAGACGTCCTAGCACGAAGGCAGCCCGGCTGCGGACTGCCTTGATGTGGGGGCCGAAGGATAGACGGTCGTCAAGGGTTATGCCTAGGTATTTGGCCTGCCTAGCCCAAGGGATAGACTTGCCGAACATCCTAATCTGAGGGGTCTTCTCCAAAGGATACAAGCTTAGCTGTCTTCTGTGAAACAGCACCGCCTGGCTTTTCTCGGGGTTGACCTCTATCCTCCATTTCCGGAACCAAACGCCCAGTGCGTTGGCTGCGGTCTGGAGTTTTTTGGCTACTGTCGAGGGGTTCACTCCTGAGCAGTAGATAGCCGTGTCGTCTGCGAATAGTGCCGTCTGCACATACCGATGCTTCGGAATGTCGCTAGTATACAGCGTGAAGAGTAGGGGGGAGGGTTTGCCAGGTTTGGGTATCCCAATAACAACGGCTTCTTTCCATTGTTGTGGAAAGATGTTGTTTTTGAGCGCTGCATTGAAAATGAAGGTCAGAAGGACCAGTAACCTCTCCGGAAAGAGTTTTATTACCCTGTTTGTGATACCGTCCGAACCGGGCGCCTTGCGAGCGTGTAGGCCCTTGACGATCGTTTCAACTTCTTCGGGTGTGACCGTGTCTAGGTCTTGTTCGTCTGTCCCCGTCGGCGTTGATGTTGAGGCTAGTGTTGATGTAGGAAGTGAGGTTATGCGCTCTACTTCCGAATCAACTTCGGCTATTTGGTCTGAGTCGCAGTGTATTACGCTGGGCGTGCACTGATTCTCTAGACTCTCGGCCAGGCACTCTGCCTTTTCGATATCGTCGAAGGCCGGTGGAAGGTTAGGTCGGCTTAGAGGAGGCATACAGGTGATGGTGTCTCTCTTAAGCGAGCGGGATAGTTGCCAGAAGGAAAGGTGGGTAGGTTCGAGGTCTTGTAGTGTCCTATCCCACCTGTCTTGGCGCATTTGATCGATGCGCGACTTGACCGCTCTTTCTAAGCTTCGTAACCTGATCCTGTTGGCTTCGCATGGATATCTGTCATAGGCTCGTACGGCGGCGTTCTTCCGCCTCAGCAGCTCACGTACGTCATCGGGTAGGTTCCAGCGGCGATCGTTCGTCGCTAGTGCCTCCCGAGTGCATTCGTTAATTAACGATTGCACGTGTGCTGTGAGGGAGTCGATCGCCGTCGCGGTGTCCTCTTTGCTGGTTATGTGGTCGGGTATCCTGTCTAGATGCACGGACGAGGATGCCTCGAGTTTGGTCCCGAGGCGCCTCCAGTCCGTGATTCGTCTAGTGGGGGTACGATGACCTGTGTAGATGGGACCCAGTCTGGGTGCGAACTCCATGACCACAGGTCTGTGGTCAGAAGTTAACTCGTGTAGCACCTCTACTGAACACAAACGTAGGTTTATGTTCTTTAGGAGTGCCACGTCCAGAATGTCGGGTCGGTGAGACACGATGTGCGGATAGTGGGTCGGTTCGAGCGGGGCGATGATGTCGAACGCTAGTCTAGTCGAGAGCGACTCCAGGGCTCTGCCTTTGGCGTTGGACTGGTGACAGTTTCAAAGGGTGTTTTTGGCGTTAAGGTCGCCGCCGATTATCACGGCGTCGCTCAATTCTAGCAGTGCTCGGAGGTCGCTCTCGAGTAGTTGCCGATTGGGTGACAGATAGGCTGAAACTAGAGTGATCGATTGGTGTCCGGTCATGCCTATTCGACAGACCGAAGCCTCGATGCTAGTCAGCATAGGCGGATCCATAGGTACGCAGTGAAGGGACCTTTTGTAATATATGAGAGTTCCCCCTAGCGCAGAGTCAATCCTATCGTTGCGGACCACAGAGTAGTTCGCAACGTTTGGGTTTCTCTGCGAGGGTTTCAAAAAGGTCTCTTGTACGAGTAGTATGTCGAGTTGGTGTCCCCTAAGAAAAACGCCAACTTCATCTCGTTGCCTACCGATGCCGTTGGCGTTGAAGTACCCTAGCTTGAGTGATCTGGGTTTGACTCTGCGTGTTGGTGTGCAATCCATTATGGGTTGCATTTAAACGCGCCTAGCTTCTCGAGTACGCTCGAGTACCAAAAGCTGACACTGAGGAGGGCCAAGGGATTGCCCTCGTTTTGACGAATTAGGTTAGCGAGCTGGCGTAGCTCGCTAAAATCAATCGCACTCGTGAACCTTGCTACTAGGGATAGGTCCGGGTCGATGGTTTGCGGTAGTTGATTGAGAGGGCTCCTATAGTCGACGACGAGCGGCTTGGGCCCTCCCTGGAGAGGCTTTGTGGGCCGCTCGACAGGGGCTTAAGATTCTATAAAAGACACAGACAGACAGACATTTAGATAAAGTGCCTCGAAAATGTACCACGTAAGTCTTAAAATAGCACTAGAGACAATTGTCACAGATATCAAACTATATTTTTGGGACTATAGTCTTTTTTGAAAGAAGATAGTAACACAGCACCGTTGGAGAACAAAACGTAAAAAAAATCGACCCTAGTGTAAAAAAATGGCAACACTTATTTGTTATGTCACTCAAGTGTAAAATTAGAGTAGTTTTATTATGTATTTAGAGTCGTTCTGGTTTTTGTTTTAAGTTTCTCGTAATTACATGTACAATCAAGTACTTGGAGCTGCCACATCATGAGGTCGGTAAAATGTGGTTTAATTACGGAGAACAGAATTAGGTAGATGCAAAAGTCGCCATTTTTTTAAATTATGGAGTAGTGGCACGGCAGACGGCCCACCTGATAGTAAGTAACCACAACCTAAGGACATCTACAACCCGTGAGTTATTTATGTGTCGCCGTCTTTAGAGCCAGAGGGAGAGGAAGGATTTGGACTTCTTTAATGTCAGTCTATCAGTGAAAACCAATAAAATACTGCCTCCTTTCTCGTTTTTTTTTCAAAACGCAGCCTGCAGCCTTTTAGTAATAATGTTAAACGATGACTGTTATGGTTTTTACGACCCACCCAAGCGGGGCCTGAAATAGCATTTTACCAGGCCACCGTAGTGTGGATGCCATACTGCATTGTCTGTATTCGCAATGAGTATGGTGACCACAACTCTGGGATTCTGTTCATCCTTTCAATCAGGCAGAGTAGTGTCACTTTGGCAGGTACTTAAAAAAAAAAAGTTCCCACGATAATAAATTATCATATAAGACAAAAGCTACAGGAAATTCAATTACAATAGGTACAAAGTAGGGGTATTTAATATGAATTAAGCGTTTATTTCAAATCCATCATTCGCACGAAATGAGAATCACAAAAGCATTGTTAACAAAGTTTCTTTCAGGCAATTCAATTTTCTGGATTACTTCCAACAAAATAACAATAGATTTTCCCTCCATTTGAGAATTAGTTATCTCATTAATATGATTCGTTATACGAAGTACTCAATTTGTTTAGTCAAAGACCTTTCCAAAAGTACCACTCGTTTCAGACTTAGGCGGTAATGTGAATTAATTTCTTTTGTGAGACAGAAAATGGGCCGTCACAAAAGAGGGTGATGAAAAAATTAAGTAGACTAAATTGAGAGCCCAGTTTGAATTAATAACGTTATGTATAGGTGGCCTTTGCCTAAATTAAAAAGATATTTAAAAAAGAAGTATTTAATAAATTTATACATTCAGCTTAGACGCTAACGCTAAATATTAAAGAGTTTTTTTTTGTCAATTGATATTCAAAAGTAGTTCTGTTGAGTGTTGAATTTGAAACACTGTCTTCACACGTATGCACATTGTTTGGAAATAAACAGTCGATCAGCGATGCATGTATGCAGCAGCCAGCGTGCAAACGCATCCTGCCGACGATCGCACCAATCAATATTCAATCCGAACACCCGGACACGACGCGATCGACTACACTTCAATAGAAACGATATCTAGCAACCGACAGCGTATCGAATATAAATTACACAAAATTATAGTAGACGCATAAAATCCGCGGTACGTGCCGGTATAGCTGTCGCCCTCGCCATTTTTGAAATTCAAAAATCGAACGCTGATCGTCGCGGCGTGCGTTCTGAAGCCCGGTGCGGCGACCCCGTGACCGCGCGCACATATTAATGCGATGACCGCCCACGGTCACGCGTAGCCACCACCCGCCATTGCCACCCAGCCAACATGACGGTCGGGTATGTGCTCGCAATTATAGATACAGTACACATAGATTACGAGATTTATTGAGACACTAAAGCGAATCAAATATTCATTTTTATTATTAATATAAAGCTGAGCTAATTGTTTTTTACAATAAAACTACATTTTAGTCACTGTTCCGTCACTTTGACGTTTACTGGGACGAATTAAGTGAGAAATATTTTAGTTTTTTAATTTTAATAATTTTCTAAACAAGCACGTGGAAACTAACAACTAGCAACATGCATTACGTAAAACTCTAAAAAATTCTGTTATTCTTCAACAAGATATTTGAGATCCAAAGCGCGATGAAGCCTATTCGTCATCATGAGTGAAACAGTACAAGTAGAACTGTAAATGATGTATGTTAGATGTCAAGAGTCTCGAGGAATCTATCAATAAATACAATAATGTAACATAAAACTCACAATCTTTAGAAAAGTAATCGTTTTAAAAGTATATAGACTTTTATATTGAAGTTGATTAACAAAATTTTAAATTGTTATCGTAAAATTTAATTATTTTTATGTCCTACTTGAACTGATACAGCAAATAATACACATACATTTAATTTGTTTTAAAAACAACTGTATTTTGAGCATTTATGTGAGTTTGACGATATATCCGTTGTAAACCGGTATTATATATGAACAATACCGTATAACAAGCGATGTTTCTGCAATATCGAAATACATTAGTATTGTTGCATGAAATAAATCAAAAAGGGTGTTGGATAACCTTTCTGTTCTATCTGTGTGATATCTGTGCTCGTTGAACGTTCCGAGCTCTCCTAAGCGTAGTATCGGTGTGAGAGTTACGTAGTCACCGACACTCATCGCCCGCGCCGAATACTACGGCTACAGAATAAACTCTTCGCAGACAACTTTATTGTTTTTGAATTAGACTTTTTTTGGTGTTTACGAGTTGACGCGAGGTCGCGCCACGTCCGTTTCGTATATCGTTTCTTTTATTGCTTGACGCGTGTATACACAGAGGTTACACGTACCTATGTTCACTCTTTAATGGTCATTTCGAAATGTTAATGCCCTTAGTTCGATGCAAATACTTGCCAAACACGTTTGGTTACTTTAAAATAAACAGAAATTCGATCTTATTATAATCGTAAGCACCTACTGGGCTATCAATAAACTTGAAATCGTGACCTAAATACTACGGCGAAAAGGTTGTAATGCGTAAAAAGGAGACAAATATTTAGATAAGCAGCCATTAGCTCAATTACGGTTTACAATATTACACGTAAATGCGTAGTAGTACAATGAAATCTAAAGATAACATACTTTGAAAACAGGAAACCAACGACACTCTAATAAACCATCTATAATAACTCGAAAAAATGGGTAAACAGATACGTGCCTACATTACATAGAAAATAGAACACCGCAGCCATTATCGATCGCGCTTACGAAACGTGAATGTCACACGCTTTACCTTTCCTTGTGACCTCTAGGCTCTACCTTCATAAATAACGACATGTACAGCCCAATAAATTATACGTATTTTGCTATGATACCTTTTTTGTAAAATAAAATCAATGACAATAGATTTTTACGTCAGATAGACAACATAATGCAAAACGTCTTTTTTTTTATTGACGTGCTTACGTTTTGATAGCATTTTGTTAAACACAATATTTCAAAAATGGAATGCTGCACTATTCGTAAGCAGAATTTCGTGGTACAAACAAGGCAGTGCGCGGTCGGCAGTCGGCAAGAGCGGACCAAGGTCAACTTTACAACTGGGTCTGCGCCCATCATTGATTTCACTACGTGACGCAAGTGGCGACGCGCTGCCGACGTTGGCCGCCACAGAACATGCATTATACAACTTTTTGCTTCCCTACACACCGTAGGCGTTACTTAGACGAGATTAGATGTATTATGACCCCATACTTGATGTTGGGTAATAATATGTTTGGTTACAAAAACAAAAAAATATTATGTGTATTAGATGTTCTAAGGTAGTTATCTACCAAATGGTAAAATGTGGTATTATATTTATATAATAGGTAGTAAATAATCATTTGAAGATTATGTTATACTTGGCAAATAGTCTAAGAAAATAATGGCGTACCATAATGTGAAACAATTTTAGGCAAACGAAAACATTCATCATATCTTTTCTTCCGTTGTGTCTTTTATTTCAATCACACAAGCACAATCAGGTCTGATCAGATCAGTCGATTAATCGACTAACACAAAAGATTAAAAAAAACTGTAAAGTATTCAAGTTTCATAAATTAGTAGTGTTGACGCTTTCTATTGCTAAATATTATGGGTTCAATTCAAACCGCACATGGGACAACACTTTGTGTGATCCTCGATTGTTCTTCCGACTCTAGGTGGTTCTTTGTGTCCAGTTCATGTATATTTTCATTCATATTTGTGAAATTCTCCATGACACGCATAATCCAAGCGCGGAAGTTGTCTTTTTAACAAAAACGAAGAATTATTTGTACAAGCTAGCAATAAAAAATATTTTGGAATGAAAAATTTGAAATTAAATTTCGAACATCTTCAAAGTGATTAAAATCATAAATAATACTGTTCAAACGCCATAATTGAAATCTTCAGATGTTACATTAGAAAAGATAAATAAATAAAATTTTATTCTAAACACGTTTTGACATGTTTCTTTTGATAACGAGAATCGCTAAACTTGTAATTTATACTCATACTTTTGGTTGATTTTTGTTCATGACATAGAGTTTGATATGATTTTTACGTTGTGAAAAGGCTAAGATGAAATAGCATAACCCATTGTAGGCAGTTCTAAAATTAATTTCGAATGAATGTATTATCTTTTCCTAATATTCTAACATTTTATACTAACCTCACATTCAGGACTGTGAAATAACGCTTCTGTACAGTATTCTATTATTTATTGACATTAGCCAATTAAATCAATATTATTTTTACAGACCTACCATGTTGATGACTTCTTTATGCCAATCATGTTATATTTACCTGAAAAGAGAGAGAATATCAATTAAAATATACTCTTTCATTCAAAAGACACGCAAAAAACACAAATTGTATGAGATTATATGCAAGTTTTTTTTTTGTTTCGGCGCCAATACAAGCAATCATAGACAATCGCCGATTTTTTCTTAAGAACCCACGCAGACTAGTTTTAATTTGTACTATTCAATTAATTTGTCTCATGACAAAAATAGTATCCCGTTTTTAAAGCGAATACATAAGAAATAAGTAGTGACACGAAAACCGATTTACTGTCACATCACATGTTTGTATATAATTTGTTTGTAAGTATATTTAAATTTAAGGAAAATGAAATGTAGGCGCTTGACAACTCTTGCACTGGTGCCAAAAACAAATCTCTCGCGGACCAGTTCTGTCAAACGGTCTGAAGTGATGGCCGCTTATTTTTGGCGGGAATATACGAATATCATTGGCTACGATATGAAGAAATAATTATAGCTTAGAGTTAACCTCTGCGACCGCGTTTTCATAAATTTGTAGCATAATTTAATTTATGTCAGTCTGGTTAGATACAGAATAAATTATCTGTAATCTTTATTGTCATACTAGATCGTGTTAACTAATACAAGGTAGTCGATTTTTTAAATTAAGCGGTTTTAACTGTTCGGAACCAGCATTTGTAGTTAACTTATAAATTAAAATTAGATATACAAACAAATTATCCACAAGAAATTAAAGAAACCACACAAAACTTAATAAAAAGAATCCAAGATATTCTAGTATGAGTAAGAATTACTTATGAATTTTTGGGTATTTATAAAATTTTCTGAACCCAACTAAATAATACCATTAATGTTGGCAAACGTAAAAATAAAATTCTTTGAAAAGGTAACTTCAAACGCGCGCAGAGCTATGTAAAGTAACTAAGGGGGATGAACAATAGATGAGTAACTTAAAAGTTTAATGCAAACGCTACGTGGATTCAAAGGACTTAGTTTCAATGCAGGAGCTGAGAAACTGTAAGGAGAACATTTTCAACTATTTTTATTTGCACAATTACATATGACATGTTGTTTACTGCACTTCATTTATCGAATTTTAAAAACAAAAGAAAACTTCAAGAAGGTTCGATACTCTACATGATTTTTGACAGTAGACAAAAGAAGCCTCGCAATAGCTTTCAATTTTTTTAAAAATATGACAGCTTTCAATTTATTCTCGGATGGGCGTTGTCTGATATATTTAAACATTCCGAATTCAAAATTCTTTAAATGATTTTCCGTAGAATGTTCTTTGTCCATAACATCAAAGTGTGTATCGTGTTACATAATATTATTTTCGTTAAATAGAACCCGATTCGACATGTAAATACACATATTATGTACACTATATAGGTATATCGGTTGTAGTTATTACATAAAGGAAACAGTGATTCCCATTAGATTAAACATATTTTAAGTTTTATATGTTCTAACATTTGTTAACATATATATTTTTAACATTAATGATAATAATTATGGTAGACAAGAAATGAAGTTGTTTTGTACAGCTAAAGTCTCTATAAACGGTAAATGCTGTATTTCTTTTTTAATTTGTGAGAAAGATTAGAAACGTATTAAAAAATGAAATGTCAGATGAGATTGTTTACTAATTTCAACATAAAAGAAATAAATGTTTTTTTGCCTGTCATAAATACACGATAAACAGTCTCTCTGAAATATTTCATTTCGGTTTGTCTAGTTTTATGAAATTCATGTTTTCACGGATGTTTACATTACAAAATACGACGACATAGTTGACGATATACTATGCTGGTCTATTTGTAGAATATAGGTACAGTAGGGTCGCAGAACTGCGTAGCAATTTGTAGGGGAAGTCTTACATAAGAGTTACGCACCCTAGCATATAGGGGTCCGTTCAGAATGGCTGCAGCAATTAACGCAACGTACTTGAATGTTAGAAATTTAGAACTGCTCTACTCAAAGTACTTCAAAATAATGAGCATCGGGTAGGTAGGGGTAATCGCTATATATCACAGTATAGAGAGACATTTACATACATTTTGTGTTGCCATGTTCGCATATAGCAACGAAGAGTGTGGACCTATATATGTCACGGGCTGAATAACACCAGGGGTAAAAGATGTTTATATTTTATTATTTATACTTGATAATCTTATCTTCAGAAAATCAAGATTTTTTTTTAAAGTGATCTCTATTTAGGGACCGGTCCGTTCCAATCTACGCTCCAACGGCTGCGGAGGATGTCGCTAGAAAGAGACTTAAGTACGCCGCAATGGAGACGTATTATTGTTTTGTGCCTATTGCGGTGGAATCTTTGGGCAATTGGGGTTAGGAAGCCAAAAGTCAGATTGCAGAGGTTGGTCGCCGATCCCGCTCTGGCTCATTCCTGGTGCAAAGGACGTCTGTTGAAATTCAGTGAGGCAACTCTGTCAATATCAAGGGTACCCTTGCACCAAGAACGATTCGAGGCGGATTATATAATAACTTGACGTAAATTGGTTAGTTTTAATTTAATTATGTGTTTCTAATTGATAATATTTTATGTGCGTAATCTTATTGTGTAAAAATTAAATATAAATTCTTACATCGGAAGATTTATGTAGTCGTATTTTTACTTAAAATGTTTGCCACCTCATCATCATCATTATCATCAACCTTAAACAGTCCACTGCTGGACATAGGCCTCTTCTCAGAAAGGAGGTTTTGGCCTGCTAGGTCACGCCAGCCAGACGGGTTGGAATAGGGTTTGTTTTAAGTTTTCCTTCTCTCTGTAGTGATCTTCCTTAATGGTTTGTTACTTGTTTGTCATAATTGTTCTTTTTTAAATAACACATAGCAATTAAATCTACGAAAAAGACTTGAACCCAAACATTTTCTATCTTCTTTATAAAGAATTTTTCTTTTAGGCTTTTGATACGTGTAAATTAATATAATATACCATCATTAAACATTTAACGAAAATTTTTTATTTTAACTACAGGAAATGGATGTAATGAGTGATGAATGTAATTACGTGCACTTTTTCAACATTAACAAAGAGTCCACCAAGAACTTAGGGTCTCAAGTCAACCACACCTGCAAGTGGCACACCTGCTGATTGATGGACCAGTCTCTGGTTATCAAAACATCCCGATTAGCGGCAAGAGGCTCGTCTCCTACTACGTGTGACCAAAACACTGGCGAAAAGTGGGCGTTTAGTTAACTTCTGCTTACCCCTTCGAGGAAATATGTCTGTACAAAGTCGATTTAGAATAATACAGAAGAATGACAGACTATATTAGATGAATTTTTCAACATTTTAAATTATTTTTCCGTTTAACGTCAAACTAAATGCAAATAAATAAATATTTCAGACATTTGACACACAACGTCATCTAGTTTCAAATTAAGCAGAGCTTGTGTTATGATAACTAGACTGACTGATAGAATACTTATATACCGTTTTTTTTGTCAATACATATTATTAATAAAAAACATCCAAACCTCAAAACAAATATTTGCAGATCATACAATGATTTGTCAGCAGTCGCATTCACTACCGCTGTGGCACCGAGGCAGTTAGAACAATATGATATACTACTAAGATGTGTTACATTTTTAGTCAATTCTCGTTACCCGAGCTTGAAAAGAACTAAAGAATTGTTATAAACAGTAATTTTAATAATCATTACCATAACTTAGTTGGGTTTTTCTGCACGTGGTCCTTTGAAGAGTAGGCATAGGTATCCAAGCGTATAACAAGAGCTTAAGGTATACATACATCATTGTTAATTATAGCAGCGTACTTTAGTTAAAACTGAGGATTTTTCCATTAGTACATGTTATATAAATTAATATATATTTAATTTTTTATTTGAAGTTAAAATTTTCTGTAAGAGTGTGTTGTCCGTGTGGTAACGGATTAAGAATACATAGTGTTACCACCCCTATTCATCCCGTGGGTGTCGTAAAAGGCGACTAAGGGAACAAAGTACACAAGACAACATCATTACAAAGAGAAGAAAAATTTGAAACAAACCCTATTCCAACCCGTCTGGCCAGCGTGGTGTAGTAGGTCAAAACCTCCTTACTAAGGAGAGGTCTATGTCCAGCAGTGGACTGTAAAAGGCTGTTGATGTAAGAAGGAGACGCGTTTTATATGAATCGAATTCGCCAAGAACATGAGTTAGATCATATAGATCCCTTTAAAATAACGTTTTGCTTACTGATACCGATAAAAATGTACTTATTGGCTAAAAACCCAGAAATTAGTACACATGACAAAGAGAAAGAAAAACTGGATCGTCAGTCCCGGTTTGATATTATCGTTTGACAAAGAAAAAAGAGATTCGAAGTGATTGATCCATGGCTATAAAATTCAGTCAAAGTTTTGATTCATCTTCATCAAAAACTTTAACAGTCTCTCCTTAGCAAGGTTTTGGCTGTGGCACGCTGGCTAGACTGGTTGGTATTGTGTTTGTTTCAAGTTTTCCTCCTCATTGTACTGATGTTGTCTTGCATATTTAGCTTTCTTAGACACGTCTTACAACACCCATAGGAAGAATAAGGATGGCAACACTCTGTATTCTGAATCCGTCATCACATGGAGACTTAATCTTTGCGATTGAAAATCTTTTCCGCTTCCAAAACGATTCTTTAGACAACGAAGTCGTCGTTTATCACTCATTTTTTTCCTATTACATAATATTTATTCACAAACATGCATTAACATTTATAAATAATGGTAAAATAAAATGACATGACTGTGTATTCAACATTCGTGACGGCCATAATTCCTTCTAACCAATCCTAAATTTAAATTTTACACACAACATAAAAAATTTTGACACGACAGTGGAGTTGGACAGTTTAATTTAGCGTACATCTATACCTTAGCTCATATAAAAATATGTTCTATGACTATGTGGTAACGAAGTTATGTAATTTTTTTTTTATTTCAATTTTATTGCTGCAATATATCATGCCATCACATCGATTTGGAACGGAAGTTTTATTGAAATACTTTCACAGCGAAATATCGTTAAATAATACAATTCGTATAAGGTTATAACACTTCTGATACATTTTACATTCTTTTTTTTTAGAAGTAGTGAGCCGTATTTAGCCTCGCGATTTCTACAGTTCGTGACGCGCGACGTGTGACTACCCTCACTTGGTCGTGTTGTATGTAAATTTTATTTTCTTTTTAAATAATGTTATCGCGACTAAGTCCCGCTGTATAACAAAGCTATGTGTAATTATTGATATTATGTGTTTTATCAAAATCTATAAAATGACATAAAATACCCAGATTGTCTGATTCATTTAAGTAGAGCCAAAATCGTTGGGACTACAGTCTTAAAATTTAGATAGCTCTTTTTAAGTTATCAGCATCAACTAATAAAAGACATTCTCGAAATTCTACCACTAAAGCAGTAAAATAAAGAATTAACGGTTGTACGAAAGTTCGACATTTTTAAAGTTAAAAAAAACAAGAAATAGAAAAATATTCATGTGAGTTCGTACAAATAGACTTAAAAATGACAATGAAATTGTTAGTTAAAACAAAAATACAATGTGTTCACCAATATTTCCATATTCAGCAACAAACAATGTATTTGTCTATATGAGCTGTATTTGCTGTATAAATTTGTTATTAACTATGTGCGACAAACGATAGTTATTATTACTATTAATGAGAAAAGAGGCGTATGTCCACCAGTGGACTTCTTACGGCTGAGACGATGATAATGACCGTGTCCTGACATTTAAAGTCATATTAACACATTTTTTTTATAACAGCTTACCAAAGTGACTCTATTCTGCCTGATGGAAAGCATAAATAGAATCCAAGCGCGGCGGTCGCCGTACTCACTGCTAATGAAGACAATGCAGTATGGCGACCCACGCTATGGCGGTCTAGAGAGATGCTTTTTCACGCCACGCTTAAAGGACCCGGGGTCGTAGTGGGAGGGATACACTTGCGCTTCCAGGTTTTAACTAATATAGAAATAACTGA
Organism: Hypercompe scribonia; assembly: GCA_949316085.1. Lineage (NCBI taxonomy): Eukaryota > Metazoa > Arthropoda > Insecta > Lepidoptera > Erebidae > Hypercompe > Hypercompe scribonia. The sequence goes on from OX438979.1 coordinate 3,487,590, forward strand.
TAAAATAATTCAACATATTTTGTTTGTTTATCTCAAACTAAACACAGTAACGCTCCATACTTGTTCCAGAACAACAAAATGATTCAATTAATTTTAACTTCAAATGTTTACACTAAGATGGGAGGCAGTAAGTTAATTAATTGTAATTATACATATTGGATATGCTGTCTAAATTTGAAGTGTGTTTAGATAACGTCTTAAAACTACGGTATTGGATTATTCCAATACTTTAGTTTGTGGAAATTTTCACCACAAGCTTTACTGGATACGAAGATTTTTGTAAGAAAACAGTTTTGTAGGTTTTTAAGAATCGACAACGAGAATACCACTCCATCGGTACGATGTGACATCTGTCATCAAGCAGACAGAGGTATTATTTATTTTTATTTTTTTATTTTTTCAAATTGCAAGGTTGAATTAAACGACGGTTGCCGCACTAAGCTCGTAGCTTGTGTCGCAGCAACCAGTAAGGTACTAGGTAGGGACGTTTTATTCTGTATAAAATTAGGATTAACAAAAGTATATAAGTCGCTCGAACCGACCCACTATCCGCACAACGTGTCTCACCGACCCGACATTCTGGACGTGGCACTCCTAAAGAACATAAACCTACGTTTGTGTTCAGTAGAGGTGCTACACGAGTTAACTTCTGACCACAGACCTGTGGTCATGGAGTTCGCACCCAGACTGGGTCCCATCGACACAGGTCATCGTACCCCCACTAGACGAATCACGGACTGGAGGCGCCTCGGGACCAAACTCGAGGCAACCTCGTCCGTGCATCTAGACAGGATACCCGACCACATAATCAGCAAAGAGGACACCGTGACGGCGATCGACTCCCTCACAGCACACGTGCAATCGTTAATTAACGAATGCACTCGGGAGGCACTAGCGACGAACGATCGCCGCTGGAACCTACCCGATGACGTACGTGAGCTGCTGAGGCGGAAGAACGCCGCCGTACGAGCCTATGACAGATATCCATGCGAAGCCAACAGGATCAGGTTACGAAGCTTAGAAAGAGCGGTCAAGTCGCGCATCGATCAAATGCGCCAAGACAGGTGGGATAGGACACTACAAGACCTCGAACCTACCCACCTTGCCTTCTGGCAACTATCCCGCTCGCTTAAGAGAGACACCATCACCTGTATGCCTCCTCTAAGCCGACCTAACCTTCCACCGGCCTTCGACGATATCGAAAAGGCAGAGTGCCTGGCCGAGAGTCTAGAGAATCAGTGCACGCCCAGCGTAATACACTGCGACTCAGACCAAATAGCCGAAGTTGATTCGGAAGTAGAGCGCATAATAACCTCACTTCCTACATCAACACTAGCCTCAACATCAACGCCGACGGGGACGACAGATGAACAAGACCTAGACACGGTCACCCCCGAAGAAGTCGAAACGATCGTCAAGGGCCTACACGCTCGCAAGGCGCCCGGTTCGGACGGTATCACAAACAGGGTAATAAAACTCTTTCCGGAGAGGCTACTGGTCCTGCTGACGTTCATTTTCAACGCAGCGCTCAAAAACAACATCTTTCCACAACAATGGAAAGAAGCCGTTGTTATTGGGATACCCAAACCTGGCAAACCAAAGTCTGAACCGACCAGTTATAGACCGATCAGTCTGCTTAAAGGATTAGGCAAGCTATACGAGCGTCTAATCTACAATAGGCTGAAAGCGTATGCCGATGCTAATCTTCTCGTCCCCCACGAGCAATTCGGTTTCCGAACCGAACACTCGTGCGTCCACCAAGTCCACCGCATCGTTGAATACACCAGCGATCGGCTTCAACGCAACCTGTTCACAGGAATCCTCTTCTTTGACGTGGCGAAAGCTTTCGACAAAGTGTGGCACAACGGCTTATTATTTAAGCTATCCACCATGGGAGTGCCACACGGACTCGTGCTCATCATACGAGACTACTTGTCGAATCGAGGCTTCCGCTACCGAGTAGAAGGGTCACTGTCCTCCACTCACCCCATACGAGCCGGTGTCCCACAAGGGTCCATGCTCTCCCCCCTACTCTTCACGCTGTATACTAGCGACATTCCGAAGCATCGGTATGTGCAGACGGCACTATTCGCAGACGACACGGCTATCTACTGCTCAGGAGTGAACCCCTCGACAGTAGCCAAAAAACTCCAGACCGCAGCCAACGCACTGGGCGTTTGGTTCCGGAAATGGAGGATAGAGGTCAACCCCGAGAAAAGCCAGGCGGTGCTGTTTCACAGAAGACAGCTAAGATTGTATCCTTTGGAGAAGACCCCTCAGATCAGGATGTTCGGCAAGTCTATCCCTTGGGCTAGGCAGGCCAAATACCTAGGCATAACCCTCGACGACCGTCTAACCTTCGGCCCCCACATCAAGGCAGTCCGCAACCGGGCTGCCTTCGTGCTAGGACGTCTCCACAATTTATTAAACGCGCGTTCGAAGTTAGACTTGAAAAATAAAGTTAGGTTATACACGGCATGCGTACGTCCTATAATGACGTACGGTAGCGTAGTATTCGCACACGTTAGGCCACACAGGATCCATAGGCTTCAAACACTACAGAATAGTTTCATGCGCAAAGCTACGGGAGCACCGTGGTATGTACGCAACGTCGATCTCCACATCGACCTCAGATTGCCGACCATCAAGCAATTCATAAAACAGTGCTCCCTTAGCTACTTTGACTCTGCTCCGACTCACCCCAACCCTCTAGTGGTTGCGGCCGTAGACTACACACCAAGTAGGATCTCGAAACTACGTCGACCCAGACACGCGTTAGAAGAGTTAGACGACGAAATTACGCTCGCTCAACGTAGAGCGAACACAGCTAGGCAATCTAGGAATAGGAACCGTCCGCGTTTTCGTCCCCGTCGTCGGGGGCGGAATACGCACCGCGTAAATCGTATACAAAACATGGGAGTAGGTCGCCCCAACGTAGCAGCAACACCCCAAGCCGAGGTTCGTATCCCACAGGGGGTGCCCTTGGGCTATGTTGCTTAACAACAAATGACCGGTTGAGAGCCCTCAGCGCTCACCGTAATACCCGCGTAAAGTTGTAGAGGCCATCCCAGGCCAACAGCTAGGTCATCTCAAAAAAAAAAAAAAAAAGTATATAAGTCATAAAATTTTAACTTTCCTAAGACTTTTATTTAAGACAAGAGTCCACACAGTATCTACTTCTTATTCGGTTCGTTGCTTTGTGGAGTCTTCGTCAGGTCATGATGGCTTCACACTTGGACACTGAACTTGTTTCTTACGATGACCCTACAGCGATTTTGGACATCGAACCGGCTTTACCTGAAGACTTTAGCATGAATATCGACTTTTCCACGGACCATTTTGTTTTGAAGCAGAGTATGAAACGTTACTTCTACTCGGTTAATATTACGTATGCTAGTTTATGGTACATTTCAGAATCTTGCTACAACACTATTATAACATTATATTTAGATTCTGTTCAGTATAAAACATTAAAAACTTGCTGTCCACGTTTATACCAAGCCTCCAAACAAAGTGAGCAATACCCAAATCAAAGCAAAACTGAATCTATTTGTAACTTGTTATGGTTTAAACATTCCAATAAGACTTCATGTTAAGAATGTTACTACTTGCTTACAAATAGCTATATCAAATACTCGACCTATTTTAATTATTAATTTTAATATTTTTTAGGTAGTAGAGCCACGCTGATTACAGCACGAACGGGTCGGCTCGACCGGAGCAATACTACCCTCCCACAGAAGACCAACCTAAAGCGCCAGCATCCGTGCTGTCGTCTTTCGTTGGTGACTGCGGGACCGGTGGCCCATTCATGCAGGAATGACAGTTATCGTGGCAATTGTATAAGCCAGCGGTTCTCAATCTTTTTTGGTGACGGAACCCTTTTGGAAAGCGAAATACTTGACGGAACCCTATAATAAAACAATAGTTTTTAAAAGTGTATTCTTTATTAATAAGCATAATAAAAGTACAATGTAACAGTTAGTTATTACTTACTTACATAACAAGTATAATAATAGAAGTTATTAAAAAAGAAAAAAAATCTAATGGGAGGTATGAAACTGTTTTTTATTTTTCATCAATTGGTTGATATCAGGTTTGATAGAGGACAGTTGAAGTCTCATATCAGGTTCGGCGTCCAGTCTATTGCGGTATTTTGTTTTCGTAGCTGCATAGGTTGAGAATCCTGTTTCGCACAAATATGTTGTTGGGAACGGGAGAAGAATATTCAGAGCCATTTTGGCAAGCATTGGAGATTCATCACGAATTCTGCACCAAAAATCGTTGAGAGGCGTCGTTTTGAACAGTACCTCCATACTTGTGTCTGATGACATATCTAAAAGAGATTCATATATCTCGTTTGACATACTTTCGGGCTTTTGTAAGTTGGGTAAAAAAGGATTATGAATCCATGAATTCAGTTTCATTTTTGTATTTTGTTCTTCGGGAAAATACTTCTCAAAAGATGCGCGCATCGAAGTGAGATATTTGACCAATTCCTCAAATACATCATCTTGAAACATTTCTGAATCGTTATCGCTAACAAACTCATTGAGTGAGGTAAAGCTTTCTATTTCTCTCTTTCCAACGCAAATAATCCAAAAATCTAATTTTCTTTTGAAGGCAGTTATTTTATCACAGGCCTGGAACACTGTTGTCTGTTTACCTTGCAATGATACATTTAATTCGTTCAGTTTTTGAAAGATATCCGCCATAAAAGACAGTCGGAACAACCAAGTTTTATCATACAAACGGTCTTTCAAATTAAAAGCAGTATCTGAAAGAAACATTTGTAACTCGGCTCTAAGTTCAAATAGCCTTGTTAAAGTTTTACCCCTAGACAGCCATCGCACTTCTGTATGGAGCAGCAGTGTTTTATGTTTGCTGCCATAATCTTCACACAATAATGAGAACAATCGGGATTGTAGTGGTCGTGTTTTGATAAAATTAATTATTTTTACCGCTTCTTCCATAACTAATTTTAGATTTGACGGCATTTGCTTCATCGCAAGTGCTTGTCTATGCAGGATACAATGGCTGGAACTACAATTAGGCGCTTTATTTTTTATTCGTGACACTAGTCCTGCTGTAATACCCGTCATCGCCTTGGCCCCATCTGTACAAATGTCAATGCAATTGTTCCAACTGAGATTATTTTCCCCAAAAAATATATTTATTTTATTAAAAATTTCTTCTCCGGTAGTTTTTGTGGGCAGCGGTGAACACATAAGCATATCTTCTTCCAAAGAACTTTCATATGGATATCTCACGATAACCAGCAAGATAGCCAGACCAGCGACATCAGTAGACTCATCTATTTGCAAGACGAATCGTGTTTCTTGTAGACGTGTAACTAATTCTTGTTTGACGTAGCTTGCCAGATCATGAATTCGCCGTGAAACAGTATCGTTTGATAGCGGCACAGTAGAAACATGCTTTGCAGATTTTTCATCGAGCATACATTTTGTTATGTCTAACACACATGGTTTTATTAAATTCTCAGCGATAGTGTGCGCTTCACCTGCTTGTGCAATGCGATAGCTAACTAAATATGATGCCTCTGTGGCCTTTTCATTGATAGTTTGGGTTACATGCATCATAGTTTTTTGACTTTCCAATAACTGTTCTTTTTTACGTACAAAAAATTCTTTATTTTTGTCTTTAGACTCGGGGTGTACAGTTTCTAAATGCCGGCGCAACTTGGCAGGTGCCATGGAACTATTAGGAAGCAGTTTACTACATAACATGCAGAGAGGTGAGCCGTTGGAATCAACAAATCCGAAATTGATATATGATTCATCATACTTCCTTTTTTTCGCCTTTGAAACCGTGGAACTTGACGTCGTTGCATAATCGTCTGGATCGGTAATTGCTGTATACTCCGCGCGATCTGATTTTGAACATTCGGCTTCGTTAGAAGATGTTGTTGCAACACGTTTAACGCCTGTAAGCCAACGTTCCATTCTTCTTTATTAATAATGTTACATGTCAGGATGGTGGGGTCAAAATAACGCACGATCGTTACTGCGTAAAAGAGTTTAGTCCAAAGAAGAAATGTACAATCAGAATACAGCAGTAGAACACTAAACACTTTGTTTCTAGCAAGTAGGTACTAATCACTCCGAACACTAATCGTCGACTAACTAAGCGTCGAGGCGCGATCGCCGCTTTTATAGTCCTAGAGGCTAGATGCTTCGAGATCTGGCTAGGACCTAGCCAGATCTCGAACATTCTCAAAAATACTCGAGTCGGCGCCTTTGATAAATAACAAGCCGAAATAAAAATAGAAATACAAAAAATGCTGTGTAAACAATTTCGACTTTACGTTTTAAAATTAGAGCCGAAAGTAGCTTGTTTACAATTATTGTTAATCTCAGGGGCGGCTTTTATCAAAGGGACTCGCGCGCTTTTATCAAAGGGACTCGCGCTCACAAGTACATATCCGCGGTGGCGGCATAGTAAAATTGTACGAGGTGACTAAGGTCGGCTGCGCCTCGTGAATCGTGATACGCCGCGTCAGAACGGTCGACCAGAGAGAGGTGTTCGGAATTTTTTCTAAATTCTTGCGGAACCCCTACAGGGATGTCGCGGAACCCTAGGGTTCCGCGGAACACACTTAGAGAATGGCGGGTATAAGCCTTACACTGACACGATGACTGTCATGCCTTTTGCGTCTCCAAGCGGGATGTAAAAAGCATCTCACTAGGCTGCCATAGTGTTGGTCATCACAACTCTTGGATTCTATTCACGTCTTCCATCAGACAGAGTAGACTCACTTTGGTAGGCTCTTAATATAACAAAAAAAATACTGAAATATTATAAAAATAAGTAAGCATCTTCTCCTATAGTATTTTTTTATTTACGAATAGGCATTTACACCTACAAAGTAAATAAAGATCGCAATTCAATTTTTAAACTACGCAAATGGATTTTCATGGGGATTCCATGGAAGGTATATTTAAAATATACTAAACGTTCTAATTGGCCACAAAGTAACCTCAAAATTTGAAACTTTTTTGTAATAATGTGTTTTGCCAGAGCGTCCATCTTACACATTTATAAGGCTATATTTTGCAAAGAATTTATAAATAATTAAAAATACAATAAGTATTTTTCTATTACTTTTGGTTCCGAGTTGAATCGTCCATGGACACAGAACAATGTCTTTTATTGTCTTTGCTCCAGTTAAAAAATCATAAACATTCTCCAAACAGAATAAAAAATATATAATAAAAGGGGTTTGTAATTTCCAAATTACTGTTTATTGTTTAAAATTGTTCGAATTTCAACTGTGGTAAAATGACGAAAAAGTCATACTACACATTCTAATTTTAAAAACATTCAAAATTCTTGCAAAAAAAAATATTTATCAAATGTTACAACATTGAGTAGTTTGGATACGCGCCACAGCGAGTGGTCTACCTAGTACCCGTTACAAATTCACTTGCCCTCACTTAACACGGGGCTCCATTACTTTAGATGTTTCGTAAATATGTACAGGCAAACAGCGGCAATATATGCAAAATAGTAAGTTACATGAATTCTCCATTTTGAAAGCATGATTCGTTACGGTATTTAGTGAGCGGACACTGAGTGGGTTTTACGCTAGACGTTGTAACTCTTGAAAGGTAACATTTCTATGAATAATCACAACCTACGTAGGTATTGATGCATAATAAATATTTAAATATAATAGTTTCGTACTCTATTTGGTGAATTGATTTCATTAAATGCAGATTAATGTAATAAGAACAATAATTTCAGATGACCAGCTACTCGGATACCGGCACGTCACGATCTGTATGAAATACAAGTATCGATCAGCGATCAATCCACGCCATAGATAAAATAAATAATCGGTGATTATATTTTTTCCGTAGCAATGACTTTTAACCGAGAACTCGGATCACGTAAATTATGAACACATTTTTAAGTAAACGTACATTTAATGAGTATCTAACTTATTACTAATGTTTGTTGATTTTCATGTCACATAATTTAAGTAAACAAATGTATACCACAAAAAACTTTCTAGGTTTCTAAACGAAGTCTACATTCCAACATTCTAGAACACAAATTCAAAATTTAAAAAGCGAATATTTTCATTAGTCATTGATACACGTGCTACATTAGACGTGTTAAAATGCCGAGCCTTTTATTAACACATATCAACACGACAAGTTAAAAATAACAGCAGACAATATAAAGTTCGTTGCACCAAGGTCGCTATACCTAGTTATATTATTCTTTTACAACATGCATAAAAACCAGTGAGGTGTATTGTACGAATATATCTGACCCTCAAACTACTCGTTTTATGCGCAATTTTAACATTTTAAATACAAATTTTCTGACTTTGAATTATGGCCATCGCTCCAAGTTTTAATTATCTATATAATAAACTTTAGAGATAATTTTATCATGCACATTTTTATATAAAATATCATCTTATTCGTTGTTGTTAGGTGAAACATTTTAGGCTTGATAAAAATCTGAGCTGCTAGGTATAGAGTAACCAGAAGCAAAAAGGATCTATTACCTTAAACGGGTTATGTTACGTGGCTGACATATTGTTATATATGTACATATATGTCCTTTCAACATTGTCTTTGGTCCTTACAAAAAAAAACACGTTTTTGGAGCAATATTCCATTTTAGACGGTATGTCAAAATGACATATCGTTTATAGTCGTCAGAATAATAAAAAATACTTCTTTGTTGGTCTGAATTCTTGCAAGTATCAGTGCAACAGCCGATTTTATTCGTATGGAGTACAATCGACTACTCTACTATATGAGTTATCACAGAAGGAAGTCCGCTCATTACATATAAAATAACCTATTTCTTATATCGTGGACGTGCTTTTAAAGGTGTGTTAAACGACTTCACCCTAGCTCAATAACGAAGAATGTTTTTAATGTTCGCTATCTATCTTCGTTATAACAACTAGCTTAACAACAAAACTACAAATAGAACTCTTAAAAATTACGTGACGAAAGTTTTAATTAATTTGTTTTCGGACGTTCAATGGCAGCAAACAAATCTTTCCCTAATATATGTAGACAATCGTAAACATAAACAGTTGTATTTTGTATAATTTGTAAATAAAAATGCATCGACTAATTAGTGAGGTTATAAAATTAAAAGAGTGCATGAAAACGACAACAGTGGGTTCAGTGCACCGTGTCACATGTAACGATGCGATCATGCGGCCGACGACATTTACATTACAAATTTTAATTGTTAAACATTGGACTTTCAATAATGTGACATTGACAGTTTTCAATGATTTACTTTTTTTTTAAGTTTGACACAAAGATATATTTGAAGTCTATGGTCTATGGTTTTTTTTTACATTAAATCTAAGACCAGGAGCACAGTTTCGAGGGTTCATCATTTCTAAAAACACGATAATGCCTCTTTTGTTTTATTTATAGGCGGAGACTATGTTTATTTTGCATATTAGAGAAATCTTACTGTTACAAGATAAATTTGCATCTCTATAAGTCACACAAGCACGTTCAATTGTCAAAGAGCTTGGTTTGATGAAAGCCTTAAGTACTCCTTACGAGGTTGCTTGTAGAACGACGAACTTGAAACTGGCAGTGTCTAATACTGGACAAGCAACACATATTATACTAATTGTTCGGAGAAAACGTATCTCTTGTGAACGAGAACAAATCTTTAAGTGATATGACCAGAGATTGAGATGTCCTAGCATTCACGACACTTACATGTCAAGAGGTTATTACGTCATCAGACATTCGTAGTTTAAAAGAAAGAGTATTATTTAAATATTTATATCTATGGGCGATGACAAAACAGATCGATATGATTTCGCCTCTGTTCTAAAAACGATTTATTTACCTAAGCATTGGCGCGCTACAATTTTCCTATGAAAAGTAGGGAACACGTTTTTTTTTCTCTGTGTCTATTGTACTAGTAATTTAATTTATGACGGGTGAATTCTACGTGTGGTGACGGATTATATGGAGTGTCATCACTCCCATTCATCTCGTGGGTGTCGTATGAGGCGACTAAGAGAACTGCGCAGGACAACAGTACTGCAAAAAGAAAGCACAAAAAATCCATATACCAACACCATCTGACCAGTGAAGTATAGTAGGCCAAAACCTTCTTATTAAGGTTAAAGACTGTAAATCATGATGAGTTATTAATCTTGAGACACTTCGTATATCGGTTTCTAAGGTTGACAACAAAGCTGGAAACATAATACACTAATGCAAAAAATTAAGGGATCAAAAAAAAATTCCAAATTTTTGGGCAGTTTTCAACAGGCCGTAACTTCGAGAGAAATGGTCGTACAGGAAATCAAAGAAAAGGAAATTCTAGCTCCAAGTCTCTAGTTTTTGGATTCGAACTTCAAAATTTTATAGCCACCGCGGTTTTTGAGTAATCGCAGAAAAACCAGCAACAAAAAAATTTGAAATTTTTATTTGATCCCTTAATTTTTTCCATTAGTGTATATAAGTAGGTACATATTCTCTACTAATCTCTTCACGACGTAAGCACATAATATGTGAATAATGGTAAAATCCCAAAAACATTTTTGTGCTACACTTTTTGTGTTGGTATGCTGCCATCAGATATAATTAGTTCCGCCTAATTTTCTAGCGTTCCACGCGGCATCGTCAGCATAGAGTGTTTACGATTCATTGGTGTTTTTATAATAATATTTAAGAAATACGCAGTACTACGGCAATAGTTATGCAAAGTGTAGAGTTATTTTTTATATATTTTAAAACCTATGCGTATAATTCCTTCCCTATTTCTTTCCTAGCATTGCAAGTCCTTATCTTTCTTTTCTTTTCCCTTAGTTTCTATAATAACACTCCTATATTTATACGGGTTATTTTTTGAGGCCTGAACCTGGCTGATCTACGAAAAGCTTCATAGGTTGCTACAGAAGGAAATACTAAAAAGGTTTCATGGTTTTTAAGAAAAAAAAATTTCTTACTATCATCGACAGTCTTTGATACTCCATTACTGGAGATAGACCTCTCCTTAGCAAGGAGGTTTCGACCTCTATACTACGTTGGCCAGACGGTTTGGTATAGGGTTTGTTTCAAGTTTTCCTTATATTTGCAGTGATGTTGTCTTGCATATTTTGTTTCTTTAGTCGCCTTTACAACACCCATGGGAAGAGCGGATGGTGACACTGTATTCTTGTCACCACACGGAGACAAAACTTACTAACTTACTTCTAATTTAAAGGTAAATTAGCCAGAAAATACTAAAAAAGCTATTAAAATAACTTAAGTGCGCTGAAAAATACCTCTCTGGCATCTACTGATCTCTAAAGCACTGAGGTCTTTATTTTGTTTCATGTGATCTATGTAAAGTAAAAATAAAAAGGTAAAAAAAGGTAACTGTCACTCGTTAAAAACATCGAGAAACTCTAAAAACCTTTTTGAAGAATTAAGATTTATAAAAAAAGTAGCTGTAGGTATATGTGTGTGTGAGGAGTATATACATAGGCGTTTCCTCACAAATATATCGCAATCTGTGTAAAATATATTAGGTGGGTGTAAAAGGTTTTAGAGGGCTCCCTCCCGGAGGTCGACGGCCGGATCACAGCTGACGGGAAGAGGTACGCCCTTCGGACGATGAACTCACAGTTATATTATCTCCATTTTATATAATACTTGAATTTTCACAAAATATAAAACCTTTTAAGAAAATATCGTTAGCTATAATGGATGAAAATTGTATTTACTTTTGATGTCAGTATAATTCAGAGACGTCTTAATTACATTTAAGATTAATTGACAGTTAAATTGTTTGTTATATTTAACTTAGAAAGGTGAATATAACAAACAACTCAGGGTATGTTTTTTGCATCATCCCCTCCCCTTCTCTTCCCAATTCAGGAGGTATTTCTGAAGTTGCATGTCTCCAGAGTGTATTGAGCGATTTTTTTGTTGCTTTTAACTCAGGGTATGTGGTTTGCATCAAGTTCAGTAGGCATAATTCTGGAGATTCATATCTCCAACGGAAGAGGTCTTATCACCAGGTAACCTATCTGTTCGTTGGCCTTTCTTTATATAGTATAAAAAATACATACAGTAAAATATAGCACCTCCTTTTGTAGTCAGTTAAAAATAAAATCGTTTTTTATTCTTGTAAGCTTATATCTTCCAAACTAGCCAATGGATTTTAATGTGGTTTTTACCAATAGATAGAGTGATTAAAGAGGAAAGTTTACGTATTTAAAACTTGTTTATTACTTATTGCACCCGTGCGAAGCCAGAGGTGTTGCCAGCCATTAAAACAAATTATAATACAGTCAATCAAGATTACCGTATTTATGATTACACATTTTAAATACGTGTGGTGTCGTATTAATAATACCGTGTTACCACTCCTATTCATCCCGTGGGTGTCGCAAGAGGCGACTAAAGAAACAAATCATGCAGGACAACATCACTGTAAAAAGATGTAAAACTTGGACAAACCTCATGCCACACTGTCTGGCCAGCGTGCTGTAGTAGCTCAAAACTTCCTTTCGAAGGATAGGTTTATGTCCAGCAGTGGACTGTTAAAAGCTGATGATGATGATGATGATGTGATTTGAAATACAAACATTTTGTTTCCTACAAATAGTGCAAATTTGTTCATTTCTGTTTTTCAATTATATTAAAAAAACCCGTTAACTTCAAGTGGAAAAGTAAAAGGGGAGATTATCAACTAATAAAGTACAATAAAGTAATTTTAAGTTAGTTTTGTCGCCACAACTTATTCACACAATAATGTGATATTTTTTATCTTAGTAAGTCTTTCACTTTTAAGTGTTATTAATTACTTTACAAATAAATTGTAATAACATTCCCTTAACGGCTGGAAAACGAGCCATTACTTACATTTTAACTAATAAGTATTATCTCGTAAATTTATACTTCTTTACATGGCAACACCACAGTTGGTAGTTCTCATTACTTGTTATACATGCAAGCCAGTTTCCTCACAATAGACGCACAGATTCAACAGAAGGGAGACAAACAAGATACAAACGTTATTCGAACTCAATACTTAGTAGGTGTAACCATTCTAAAAAATTTAGACCAAAAATATTTTTCAGTATCTGTTGTTTATTGTGAATATGAAGAACCGCAAATGTCTATGTAAAACGACCCACTTTTACTGTATGTTGCTAAAAGAACTGAAATTCAAGGTCATTACCCCCGCCAAAACAACAAACGTCTCCACATTATTACATTACAAAGCGAATTTGAAAACATTTAAATAAATAAAAGAAGAAACCTTTCTTGCACAAACAACTTGTTCCAATACCGGTTCGCGTACTCTTTCTCTCTCACGCCAATTAGACACCACGAGTGCGAGTAGGACAAAGCGACAAGGTCACTGGTCAGCCGTTCTCCGTCAGACAGCGGGACGCGCGGGGCGGGGGTGTGCGCGGGCGCAGACACGGCAGCCGCGGCTGACGGTAGACATGACGTCACTTTTACCAGGTCACGAACAAACTTGCACGGAACCCCTCATGCGTAGGAAAACTGGATGCATTTACGAGACTATAAAAAGTGTAATATGTGGCTGTCGAGCGTAAACGTCGCGGAACAATATCGTCGGGAAGTTGCCTTGTGTTTTCTCGGACGAACGTAGCTCTACATGTCCATTGTCTATGTACATAAAAAACTCATGTGTTGACTTATAATCTATTGTAGAACGACAACTTTTTATTCGAAATGTGAATTTAAATTTAAATAAGTCGTTTCGTCGTCGGCAAAAGTTTGAGGTTTTATTTGTTTTAATTTGTAAATGAGATTTCGTTTCAAGTATTTTATTGTGGAGAGCCGTCGTAGAGGCCTTGATCCAGAAGTGGATGTCTATTGGCTGAGACAATGATGATACTGATAGTCTAAGTCCTTATTTTATACCTAACAACAATATCTGGGATCAGAGAAATCGTATTTTGTCAACGATCACACCACTAGGGTGTCGTTTACAATTTTTTTATGTTAGGTTATAACGGTTCTGATATAAAAGAAGATAGAATAATTCGGCCGATAGCCTGTCGCTGACAGTTCGCATTTACTTGTCTAACTTTCTTTTAATGGATCTTCCTCTGTTACTAACCACATTGTTAAAAACATCGATTAAATTAGAGATTAGAAATAAACATTTTTGAACACAGTATTTAAGAGAAAAATATTTGAATATAGGACAGTTGTAAGCAACATCAATAAAGACTACTGAAGAAATGAAATGTTAAAAAAACTATAACCGGAGTAAGTAAAATATTTGATAAAATTTATATAGCCATGTCATTCACTCCTTATTCATTACATTTGGTTTAGCCGTTTAGACGCTACAATCAAACATAGAAACATACAAAGACTGCTAAACCCTTCCTTTTGGCTTCGAAGTAGTCGGATAAAAAGAAGTGATAATAGTCCCGCCTCAAAGCCTGGCATCGTTCTGGTATCTCCTAAATTGCATACATTTATTGTCAGTCGCCATTTTACATCATGTGACACATCTGCGCGTCATATATCTGCATCTGCTGTGTCAAACATCACAATGAAAAGAATCTAACGATAAGTACATTACGATACGATTAAAATCTTTTTAGTTACGAAAAGAAGACACGACTAAACCTTTCATTTCTTGTCTATATTTATCGAAATTGGGTAAGCATTACACAAGTTTTCGCTCTAGTAGAACATGAGGACTGTAAATACAGATACGGGCAACAAATGTATACAATAATTTATAATGCATATTACCAACCCATCGGGCCAACGTGGTATAGTAGGCGAAAACCTCCTAACTAAGTTTGACAGATAGTAGAGCCACGCTGATTTGAGCATGATAGGGTCGGCTCGACCGGGGTAGTACTACCCTCCCACAGAAGATCAACCTAAAGCGACAATATCCGTGCTGTCGTGTTTCGTTGGTGAGTGCGAGACCGGAGGCCCATTGATTCAGGGTTGACAGTTGTCGCAGTAAATGTGTGCAATACAATGCTACGATGACTGTCATGCCTTTTATGTCCAAGTGAGGCGTAAAATAGCATCTTAATAGGTCGCCATACTGTGGGTCACCATACTACATTGTCAGCATTCGCAATGACTATGGTGACTACAACTTTTGGATTCTATTCATGCTTTCCATCAGGCAGAGTGGAGTCACTTTGGCAGGCTCTCAAATAAAAAAAAAAGTCCGTCAGTGGACTAATGCTATTGATGATCTAGCATTTCCTCGGGGCGGTTTGAAACACGGCCCTCAAAGTGATGTGTTTGTCAGATAATTATAATCTACATATAATTACTTAAGCGGTTGCTGACCAACTTTGTAGTGAGCAACTATGATCTCATTTATATGAGGTAATTCCTAACTATTAACATCACGAATACCTTGATTATATACCTCTTAAATTCAAGCTCAAAATATATTTCGCTCAGTAACTCATTGTTTCTTTTTTATAGTAAAAAAATGCCAAAATGACTCTATTCTGCTTGAAGGAAAGCATGAATAGAATTCATTTTTGTAATGTTGAGGTAAATGAGCTTATGTGAGAGAGTCAGATCCTTTAACAGTCCACTGTTGGGCATAGGCATCTTCTTAGGAAGTGATTTTGGCCTACCACGCTGGCCAGGCGGGTTCGCATAGGGCTTTTATCCTTCACGTTGTGACGTTATCCTGCAAAGTTTACTACAACACCCAGGAAATGAATTTGGGTGGTGGTACAACCATTTCTATTCCTAATTCGACCACACAGATAACGGCAGAAATGGACTGGCAGATCTAGCTTTACCGGACTATGTAATTCTTTCATTCTTTTCACCCTTATTCTGGGAGAGCACTCAAAAGTGGTATCACACTTTTGACTCTTGAGTTTCAGTTGTCCATGGAAACACTTCCACGCATGAAATCTCCCACGCCCGTACTAGGAATATTCTTGTGTCGAGGGGAGATTTTACATTTTGAAACAGACAGAGAACAACAAGTTGTGGATCACACAAGGTGTTGTTTCGTGTGGGGTTTGAATACACAACAATAAGCGCCGTAAAAAGCGGCGAGGTGACCGTTTAAATCACCACGCCATTCGCGCAGTCAGAACTTACTATCGGATACAACCGCCTATTGGTCGCTTTCTTCACTCTACTGTTCTTCTTTAAAACAGGTTTATACGAAAACATTTCAATTAGCAACAAAGGTATTGTACAAAATAATAATACAATTAGTTATTGCAGCATGATTATCAGGGAAGTAACGGATGCAACTATTTGATAAGAATTTTAATACCTGAATAAAATCATAAAGATATTATCTTATCATTTCACAAAGTCAAGTGTATTTGCACATTTCTACGTAATAAGTAAAGATGCACCAGTTTGTATTATTTATATATTTTTGTAATGTATTTTATGACATTTAATTTGAACATTGCCATTATTAAAATTATTTAAAACTAACGCGAATACTGTAAAGAGAGCGAACAGCTATTTATTCTTTATGCCTGATTTAGTTTTGTTTGCTTCGCAAAACTTAACAAAAAAATGTATATTATGAAATCAACAGAATACATCAAAATTATTAATCACTGCACCGACTCAAATAAATTTAAGAAAGGGGGCAAAAATAACCATTATGATATTACAGGTATTGCGAGTTGCGCCTCTCGTCTCCAATAACTAAAGTATGTTTCTTCACAGGCTGTATAAGACAATTTTCTACTTTCAGTGAAGTCGATCAGTAGCTAGCTACAGAGAATTTTAAATTATTCATATCTAGATAGACAGTCAAAGCTTTAACAGAGAAAAAAGCAA
This sequence comes from Hypercompe scribonia, assembly GCA_949316085.1. Lineage (NCBI taxonomy): Eukaryota > Metazoa > Arthropoda > Insecta > Lepidoptera > Erebidae > Hypercompe > Hypercompe scribonia. The sequence continues at coordinate 3,504,401 of OX438979.1, forward strand.
CTGTCAACCGCTGACGTCTAAATACTTTTCCCGCGTTAAATATCACAGAGTACTGTCACACGTTTCTCTCTAATAAAAGTAACTTGTGTTGTTTATTATGACGATTTATGTGATAAAAGACGATCTACATTAAATTAAAAAGTCACCTAACGTTAATAAATACAATTGTTTCGCGTCTGTTTCAGCCATTACAAGGCATTGAATTATCCACACATACTCTTAGTTGTTCTGAATCCTGGATGTTCTTTGTGCCAATTTCGTGTATGTTTGTAAAGTACCCTGCGATACAGGATACAGGTTTTCTTTTTTTTCTAGAAGCCTACCAAGATGACTCTATTCTGCCTGATAGAAAGCATAAATAGAATCCAAGAATGATGGCCGCCATACTCATTGCGATTGAAGACAATGCAGTATGGCGACCAACGCTATGGCAGCCTAATGTGCTTCTCGAGCGTTGTCTTTTCTGGATGTCTCTATGTAAGAAAGCAAATTTCTAATGCTGAAGTTGTCTTTTTTAAAGATAACAAGCACACATAAAGTGATAAAGTAATTAGGATAGTATACTTACCACATGAATGTCTTATTAGTCAAAAAAATGTTTACTGTGTTCGAGTATCTCATAAGTTCATAATCTTGTGCAAAATATATTTGCCTACCCACTTTTGTTTTACGTTATGTTTAAACACGCAATGGATTTAATTTATGTACATTATTGTTTCTTGCAAGCGAACTTTAACCGTAACAAAAAATATAATAATTGGAACCAAGAGTTACCGAGTAGAGGAAGAGTCTCTTGATTAGCTAAGTGTGGCAAATCTCAATGCACTAAGACGCATTAAGTTTAATACTGTCTGATGCACATGCCTCCATCAATACAGAGAAATAAACTTGACGTGCCTACACACGGTACTAAAACAAGAACTACTTTTTTTTTAATTTTTGATGATTCGTTTGCTTGTTCGTGCTAATCTGTGGAACCGTCGAACCGATTTTAATAGGAAACAGAGGAGTTTACGGGACAACATATAGGTTGCTTTTGATTCCGGATTTTCCACGGGATTGGAATTTACGCAGCAAAAACCACGTTACTATTCAAAATTCAAATCCTATGCGAACGAAATCGGGCATAGTTAGTTTTAAATATCTTCTTTGCCATTTTAAAAAATTAAAAATATACTCATCTGAATTTTCGACCTGAATGATACCATGGTCTCTCAAAAACCTAGCGTAACACAATTCTTTCGATGCTTTTTACCACTATATGAAGTTGAAGGATCCAAAATAACTTACAATTAAAAAAAAGAAACAAAGCATTTGAAACCAATACGCAAATAACGTATACTTTCAAACCCAGTATTGACCAAAAGCTGCTCTCTTATTTCCATGCGTTTATTTACGTGTCAGTGTGGCTCGTTGTCACAGAGCCAAATTTTATAAATAAGCACTTCTCAATCTCCACTTGCCTTTTCAGTTGCATAACTTGGGGCATTTCATCATCACCAAATGGACGGCAAATGAAGCATCATCATTAATATCTAGCTTTTAATAGCTCACTGTCTGACAGGTCTCTCTCAGAAAGGAGGTTTTGGCCTACTACAAATGGATAATTATATAGAAAGTGGTTTTAGAAACTAAGCAGCTAATGTACTAGATAATAATAATAACAAATAACAATAAATATTGCGGACATCTGACACACAACGTCATCTAGTCCCAAACTAAGCAGAGCTTATCCTATGGGTACTAAGACAACTGATATAAATACATAAATACTTTTTTTTTATAAATATTTGCAGACTATGCAAACCTTTTGTTCGACACGGGAATCGTACCTGAGACTTCAAGCACAGCAGTAGCATACCCTACCACTGCGCCACAGAGGCGATCGAAAATGATTGTCTAGTTAAGTCTACTCGTATATCTCACACACGACCGCCTGATCGTACTCTAGGCATACTGTTACAACCAGTCTGCTAATAGCATATTTTTTTCTAGACACTGAATAAACTAAATCAAGACCAAGGGACCAAGTATACAAGACAACATCATTACAAAGAGAAGGATAACTTGAAATTACCCCTATTCCAACCCGTCCGGCCAGCGTGGAATAGTATGCCAAAACCTCCTTGCTAAGGAGAGACCTATGTCCAGCAGTGGACTGTGAAAGGCTGTTGATGATGATGATGATTAATAAACTATGGTGTTCATTACATAAGTATTTGTCCACGGTGGATACCTACTCTTTGGTTTGGCACATCACTAAATATGAAGTCAGCAAGTCAGTCATAATGTTTCTTGAGATTTCTTAAAATAATCTGGGTATGGTGATGAATTAATGGTACAAAGTGTCCACCCCTATTCATCCCATGGGGTCCTATGAGGCGACTAAGGAAGCCAGGACAACAGGACAACATCAAATCAAAAAAGTGTTAAACAAACCCTATACTAACATATTTGTCCAGAGTGGTTTCTTAGGCAAAAACCTCCTTTCTAAAGATGTCCAGCAGTGGACTGTTACCGGCTGTTGACGATGACGATAAAAATAAACATTGTAGCGAAGATCAAAGATCACTATTTCTACCTGATTATCTGTATTCTTGGTAAGCCATACATCTAAATAAGACGTCAGGAGTTGGTAAGAGCAGAAGCAGGCTAGGATGGCAGCGGGACGTGCTACGCAGCACACGATCTTTTGGGGCAGAAAAGGGGTCATCTGAAAGCCGTAGATAGATGGCCCGAGGTACGTCAAGGTGCCAGGAATTGCCTTTCTAGGGTACACCTGGTTCCCCGGTTGGTATCTGAAACGGCGTGCGGTTTTTGGTCGGTTCGAGTCCGACATAACCACCAGTAGGTGGTATCCGGGAGGATTTCCGATCAGAAAAAAAAGGGTGTAAAGATTTACTTCCAAGTACAACAGTAATTCTCAAATTAAATATGACAGACACGGAGTTGGAAAAAAAAACATCCTAATTAGCTAGTTTTTTTTCTCGTCTGCTTAACGAACGTCGACAACAGTGTGAGAATAACATGTGAAAAAAAAAACAGCCGTGCCCCGGTCTAGTTGACCCAAATAGAGAGTTTCATTTTGTAGGCTCCGACGCTAGTCATTTATCCCATGTGCAAGGTATAAGCGGCCATCTTTGCCATTTTGTGTGCGTTTTTTTGGTTTATAGCAAGCGAACAGGATCATCGGTAAGTGCCTAGGATATACTAATGTCTGGAACCAAGTAACAAGCGCGTAAGGTTGTACTATATTGTCTATAGCAGTTACATACTGTTTCAGATTCAGATAGGTACGCATAAACCTTTAAACTTGAGTATTTTTAATCAACTTACCGTCGACAGCTGGACAAAGGTCTTTTTTTTTTTAACGTGTGGAAACACCCTCGGGCCGTCACCCACCGGGGTTTACGGCGTGGTGGTGTGTCGGAATCGGACCGACTAAAACCACACGGTGTGCCACTCTGCGCCTGAGATAGGAGGGATCCGGGAACCGCTGCTATTACGACATCCAGATACCTCTTAGCGCCTGCCCGCTACTGCGGGCACCATCTATGCGTGGACAAAGGTCTCCCGCAAAGATCACTAAACATCCCGGTCGTGTCCGCATCTATCCACTGTCATACACTTTCTTCTTATATACAAACTTTCGTATTATGCAATTTAGATTGATCATTAAGAAACCATTTTTTAATATAAACAGTTATTAATTATTATTTGGATAAACGAATATTTGATATTGTAGTAGTTTGATAATCGTCAAATTAATAACTAAGATACCTAAATACAGCCAAAAATAACAAAATGAACTTCCGCGTTTTTAATTGTCTATTCTTCTCTAATCCGCCAAGATAATCGACACTCAAACGGTAGCCTGCCGAACGATGAAGGTGCCTAAAAACAGTTTTATGTATCTATCGGATTTTTTTCTCTGTAAATAATGTATTTACACATTTTGTCTCTCAAGCATAAAAATTACAATTATTTGAATTTATTTACTTCGAGAATGTGTTTTGTATCTATAGAATATTTTCTGGACTTTAAAACAGACAATATTTCGAAACACAGTGATTTTTTTTCGTCTTTTCTCCTCAGAGCTAATCCAGTTAGGAAAAGCAGAGTTCATCTGTTCGAAAAAGTATATCTTGCAAAAGATTTTATTTCTTTGAATAATATAATAAAAGAAAATATACATTTTCAGTAAAATCTTTTTGGTTAAACACATTTTTATGGTTAATATAGGTGTGAAATGGAGTCTCCTCTAACCGCTCGTCACTCGTATCCTGTTCCCTTCCTCCTCACTCCCGTTGCGAGAAACCGGGCCAGTGGGGGGAGGTGGCCGACCCGGGAATAATAATTTTAGCTCAGCGCGGTGGCATGGAAATGAAAAATGTCATACTGCTCCCGACATACCGTGTATCAATGCTCTCACCTGCGATACGATAGCTTGATATGGCTGTGTGCAAATCGAATTCTTTTATAAAATAACCGTCATAATTTATTTTTACGTTTTTTTACATGGATTTTGTTTTTATATGTCGTCGAATAAATCATACGCACGACAAACATGGCTACACCGATATCCAGTGTTACCATGCTATACCGACTGTGTCGATATCTGCGGACAGAGATGTTTAAAAAAAATCGGCTGTATTTGAAGGAAAGTTTGAATTGAAAATTTGTTTAAGTGTTGGATAGCCCATAAGTTATTACACGCTACGACCAACAGGAGTCGAACAAAGCGAAGAAAATTTATTTCATTTGAGAATTGTCTATGGTAAAACTTTAAAAAGCGCAGTAAATAGCTTCCTTGTGTAACTATATCATTCTCAGTAACAGTTTTCTCACATAAAAACTATGCACAGTTTGCAAGACATTGTCTCATCTCCTCTTTCCCTAGGACAATGAGGTGCCATTATGAATGCAAAACCTCTTCAGTCTTACCCATTTGTAGCATAAGTCTGTATCAGTAGGTACTAACTTAAACATTAAGGAAAACTGATTTCCTCCGGATAGATGGATATCCGGACATAAACCGGATATGTAATATCCAAACACATAATTCACTAAGGTTGAAGAAACTACACTAGCTTAAGAAATTAATGTACACAGTGTCATTCCAACTAACTTTGACCCTTTCCATCATATAACACGTCTGTACGCTTTCCTTCTGTTTCATCTAAAAACCGAAGCAACCTTATAAAAATACAGATTTTAAACTTTTATATACCTACCGCGTTGTTTAAAAATATACACAATACAGTCACAATAAACAAAACTCACATACTTTTATTGCCGGATGCATAGTCTGCACTCGCAGTGAGTATAGTGACCACCACTCTTAGATTCTACTCATGCTTTGCTAAATAGTAACTTTGGCAGGCTCTACATTTAAAAAAAAACTATGGAGACTACTCTCAAAATTTTTTTTATCTTTGACTTACTGTACGAACACAATTTTTCCATTACAATTATTTTATACGTCTTGACGCCATTAAAAGGTTTTTGACAATGACAAAGTCGTGCTTTTAAAAGGAACATTGATTTTACTTAGTTCAATAAAGAATTATATCTCCTGATAACAGGCTTAGGGTATACAGAATACTTAACTCCTCTTGTCAACCTCATTTGATTCCATACCGTATAGGAAAATAAGAATTTACCAATCCGATCTGATGTTCTGTAAACCAGATACACAACGGAGTACCTCGTTGATATAGCAGCTAGCATGTGCGATCGGTCAAGATGCCTAACAACAGCTCGAAGTTTGGAAGTTGGGGTTGTGACTTCTAGCCTCGGAAAATACATAAAACCATCGGTCTTGCGTTTGATCCCACCCTGGTCTTGTCGCCTAGCGTTGCACCGGATTTTGGGAGTGAGGGAACAGAGAGTGCACCTGTGTAACCGCACACATTATAATATCTCCAGTTTAGTTGGCTCTTCTCCGTTGAGACTGGCTGCCATGGCCGAGATCGTTTAGGAGAACATATATACCAACATAGAGATCTTCAAAGTTAGAAAGTACGTCAAAAACCTTTAGTGCACCTTTTAGTTCAGGGTAAAAAGGAACCGGTTCCAGGGATTTCCTTTCTAGGGTACACTTGGTTCTCCGACTACTGGTATCTGAGACGGCGTGCGGTTTTTGGTCGGTTTGAGGCCGACATAACCACCAGTAGGTGGTATCCGAGGGAATTTCCGCACAGAAGAAAAAGGGTAAAAGGAACACATATGTTGTAAGTTAGAGACAAATGATTATAACTACAAAAGGACTTTAGGAGCTTAAGAGACAAAAAACTTTGGCGGTGCTTGAGGTGGGAGTTTGGATCTGTTCGTGAAGGTTTAGAGGTCATTTTGACTCAGAAGTGAAAGATAATAATTTGTGCTATATATCAGATATGCTAGGTAAGGTCTGATGTCTTAATAAAAACTGTTCCTTGATCCCTCTTGATTAAGGAACAGGTCGCATGACGGTCTGAGGGGCTAAAATATAAAAAGGTAAGTCCTTTGACAAGCATAGAGTAGTAGAGTCAATCCAAGCAATGAGGCTGGAACCTCAAATCTCCTCCTGGAATATGTACGAACAACTCTCCGTAACACTTTCCATAATACAAGGAAGAGAGAAAGTAGAGTAAGTAGAGACAAAGTAAAAATATCAATTATTTTACGAAATATTAAATACTTTTATATATTATACTATGAATCATCGCCTGTCTGTCACACCAACATAATAAACACAAAGGGAAGTCATATGGTTAGTTTGCTCGGGGACTGGTGTCGCCCAAAGCGCACATTTGAATATTAATTATTATGTACGACTAGTCTCTGTTCGTGACTTCGTTCGTAGATTTTACCTGTATTAAACGATACTTATGCTTACAGCAAAATTCACATTGATATCATACAAGTACACTTCAGTCTCTTTAATTAATCTGTCTGATCGACTATCTATTTACAAAATTTCATCGTTCCACGTTGAGCCATTTTTGCGTGATTGATTACAAATATACAAACATTAACAGATTCATACATAGGCCTGGAGACTCAGCGTATGAGGGAGATGACGTAACAGTTTGGTTTTAGTGGGTTTGAGTCCGTCATACCGCCCTACCGTTTAACACTGGTGAGGTGACAATCAGAGTGGATTGCCACACAAAAAGGCAATGCTGAACATTTTATGTTATGATGCATACGCTACAGCGTACGTGACCTTGCACGAATATTAAAAATGATAAAATTAAACAGGTTTCAGCACTTCTTTTAGCGCCAATGTACAAAATAAATAAATTTACATAATTAATTAAATAAATTGGACAATTACATACAAAATGTAAGGATAAACGGCTAATATAAAAACACTCCATATACTCGTATATAAGGTTCCGTACTATACACTATTAGTGTCAATTTGACATACAATAGTGAGCTATATAAAATCTTTTTTTTTATTCGGAATGCTGTTTGATAGGCAATGACATGTGTAGCAAACTTACGCGGTCCAATAGATCCGCAGCGAACGGCTGTTGTGGACAGATAACCCCACGAGTGATCCAAAATAGCGTTTTCAATTTATCATACGTACGCAGTTAACCTTAATAATGGGGGATTTATCAACCCTTTTTTAGTTTACAAATAAAATAGTTTTGTTAGTACAAAGTTACCCCGTTGAAATGTAACGATAGCGGAAACTCAAACGTAGGTAGTTATTGCACGCACAATAAATTTACTTAGCTACTAACGATCTTAATTAACGCATGTACGTCCAATTACTCAGGTTTCGTATTAAATTAATTAATCATTCTCTTAAACATATTGCCGACAAAAATATACTAAAAGTTATAAATTATGGTGGAATCATAATACCGAGACGCGAACAAGTCAAACTTCACACAATAAGTGTGTTATAACAACATTAGTTCATTATAATAAGCTACAAAGTACATATTCTTGTGAATAATAATATCTTACTATTATTATATCCTGGCGGCAGAAGTTAACTAAAGTTATGAGTTAATTCTTTACCCAACGCTGTTAAGAAAATGCTATAAAAGAAATAAATGATTAACTTTTAAAAGAGTATTTAACTTCAATGCGTCTATGCCGTGTATTTTGATTTAAAAAGTTAAAAATATCACCGGGTATTATTAATTTTTTTATTCAAACTAGATTCTGTCAGACTCTGAATATCGTCTAACTCATGTATTATTTTTCTTAGAAATTATTTAAATGGACAATCAATTGTCATTCCCAGAAATAGAAGAATTTAGAGACTTACCACACAATGGCAGATATAACAAATTACGGTATTCCCATAATGGATGCGATAGATGTATAACTAGGCACTTTATAAGTACGTATAAGATTTTAACTTATGTTTATTATAAACGTTTACATATCAAACACATATAGATTAATACATAGACAAGCATAGGTATAAGGCTTAACATTTTACCGCCTTATTGAACGAATTAAAAATAACTGAAATGTACACAGCTGTGCCACAGATTATAAAATATATCAAAGTTTAAATATGTATTTGTGACGATATTTTTTTTTAAAGTTCCACTTCAGTTGATCAATACAACGCAAACTAATTCTACATTCGCACTTGTCGCGTGTGTACTCGTACAAACACTAATTATTATTACCGTCTCTGATAATATTTAAAAAAATCTAGAATATTACGCAACGAAGAACAATCTTATAACAAAGCTGCTCGACATCGTCTTGGATGCTAATAATTTTGAATTATTATCTGTTCCGTGTACTATAATTACTTGAAGGAATTTACAGAAGGAGTTTGTGCAAGAAACTCATAACGAAGTAAAATATTCGAAAGTTTCGCCCGTCATTACAGTGCAGGTGTGAAGGAAAACTTAATTTCGCTCAATATTCTGTAAAATGAGCACCTGCATCAGTTATAAAAGCGAGCATTGAGAATATTAGACGTTCCAAATTTGAATACGACCAGAGAGTATTTTAGTTTAATTTTTAACGAGTACTCGAGTTTTTAAACGGACACGGCACACCATAAATGATACATCAGATGGCGGTAGGTACTGTTGAATAAAATTAATGCCTACGACTAAAATTTGTAACATGCATGAAGAGAATTACCATAAATAAGTAGTTTACGTACGTAATACAGTGATAATTACGATTCTAATTAGTTATTATAAACAGCTGGTTCATATCGCTGACAAAACATTACAAAGACTGATATTTTGTAAACCACTAGCCCATGTCGCCTTTATATTTTATTATATTTTTTTTATTTACTTATTTCGAAATCACTACGTGTTACTAACGGTATTCGAACATGTAAATGAATTAAGAGGATTCTGTTAAAATAAATAAGTACAAAGTTTTTGATAAGACTGTGCTTGATTTTATAACATTATGGTGGCAAACTGGCGTATCTAACAACATTATTGCAGTGAACTGGGTTCAGTAGAGATTTGGAAGCGGTTGTAGTGGCCTGTAAGCTGTAGATTTTTCTTTCTCTATGCCCACAAACAATACTGGCCGGTGAAAATCCTCTTGTAACGCTAAGGCATTACGTCAATGAAACAACCAAAAACAAATTAAAAATGTTCTTGAAAACATCTCAAGTTTCTTAAACTTACGAAAAATAAGATTTTTTTTAATTTAAGATATGAGTAATTATGAAGAAAAATGAGGAAAAAGTATGTTATCTTGATCAAATTTACCAAAACGTTCTTGACAGTTTTATCGTCAGTAGTGTAGATGAGTTTTTTTTTTATTTTCTAAATAGTGCTGTCAAATGAGTAAGCTTAGTAACGTAAATAGTAACCTATTGACTTAGAACAATTTAAATAAGCCAAATATTTTCTTATTGGCCACATGGATTTGAAAATAAACTACACGTAGATATACAACTGCAGAGGTCATGAAAAATATTTGTATAAATGAATAGGTCTGTTTGCACTGATTTTCTGTCCAATACTTACCGTTGAAATTTGCACCTTCAAATATAAATATGGAGTTTTAAGTGTTTAGTTAAAAAATCATTCACTGTATAGAAAAAGAATTGTTGCGCCAAAAATTGAATTTGAATGCTAAACAATTGGCTACAATGGGTAATTGGAGTGCAATGAACTGTGAACAGCTAAAAGTGCGACGCCTTTTTGGAAAGGAGTTCGTAGTCAGAGTCGATTTGATTTGTCCGAGGAGTTTGTGCCTACGTAGACGATAATAATAGACGAAATTTATTTGAATTTTTTGCACTAACAAGACCATATTTTGGACTTTAACGTTATTTGAATAAATATATTTGATGGCGGATTTATAAATACCAGAGATAGTCGAGAAGGATCGGAATTCCTAGATATCTCTTTTAAGTGTCTTCTTTTGTGTCATTCACCAGTATATTTTGGACTGACATTGTGAATGACGTACATATACTCTGAAAATAACATGTTATATTTTACTTGCCAACCATAGTCACAATAAACCTTTTTTCTTCGCCACGTGCCATTTTTCTCGTCTTCCTTTCTTGCACTTCAATATTGAGATGAGGTTAGATCAGTAGAGGTTTGCCAACATACTAGTTTAAATTCAAAATACTTTTTATTATTTTCTAAGAATATTCACACATAATAGACTTATGACAATGCATTGCTACTCGCAGAAGCCATTTTAATTCGTAATTTGCGAGAATTACAAAATGTATTCTTTATGAACTTTCTGAATCTTTATTCAAGAACATAAAAACGTCGCCTACAGACTTGAGTGCGTCCAATGAATTATTATTCAAGTATTTACAATCGTAAATACGTAGTTATGTTTCATTGGTTAATTTGGTAACACATTGCACGGTGACATAAACTACACACGTATAAATTAAAATTCTTATACCTAGTTGTAGAGTTGCACGAATATAACAACTTGTATTCGTTCAGAAAAGACAGAAGGAATAGTGTATTATTTCTATTCACTATTAAAGGTATAAAAATCATACAGTCTGTTGTAAAACTTAAAATTCTTAAACTTTGTTTTCGATCAATAAATTAAAACGATTCTAGATTACTCATCTAGCGGATCTAACAGCAAAAATTAAAAATTATGATCTAAGACATTCACATTCAAGTAAATTTAATTGTAATACAGAAATAGTGAACTATGATGGTAGATTATGACTTATATTTGCAAATTTGCCGCGAAAAAATTTTAGACATTCAAATCCGTCTGTCACTTTCGAACATAGATAAACAAGCTTGTCTATAATCCGTACGGCCTTTATACGTTATATGACGTATTTCATAAATTTTTCTTCGAACTTCGTGTAGAAAACGTGTGTACAACGAGTCTATTACGCTCCGTTGCAGCATTGAAGTAAGTAATAAACTACAGACGCTACACAGTGAAGTTTTTCTATCAAACTATTACAACATACATTTACGGGGTCATTACTTGTCTGGTTTATTATTAGGAAGGTTAATTCAAACCGTCCACGTAAACTAATGACGTACTGGTACTGGTACCACTATTTGACTCGATCTTTGTCAGGAAAATTGTATCTATTGTACGTATCGAAGCGTACGGTAGCTGTTACTACGCGAGCTAACCTGTATAATTGCGAAGTCATCAAACCGAACCTTGACTAGTTTTTACAGCGGCCATCTCAATTTAAATGTATTATACTACCCGACTATTTTGTATAGCTTCTAATAGATCGGCGCGCATGTCATTAGTTCAACACACAACTAAAATCTGTCGGATTATTCCTACTCGTAATGAGTGTACCACGCTCATATGTTTTGAATATGTTTTGCATCCTTTCAAGGCTAGGGTTTGCATACTAAAGAGATACTATTTTTAAGTAAATATATTTGCAGTTTTGACCTCTATTCTTGGTGGGAACTAAAAATCTTTTGACATCGACTAATGTGGTAATGAGATATATTAAGCTGAAATATGGAATTACGTGACTTGATTTTACGTAATAGGATTATTACTTTAAACGTTATATTACTAATACTAGGTATACCTAATATTTAAACGAACCACATTGTGACCACAAATAAGTAACCGCAAATACGCGAGTGATGTATCAATATGTACTCACCACGTGTAAAATAGTTTTTTTATTGTAAAATGAGTTCTAAAGTTTGCATATTTCTGTACGTGTTCCACTATAGAGATTACTCGAAGGCTTTGCTAAATAATGAAAGGAATCAACGTGATCAAATATTTAATCACCAATCAGTGGCCTGTTGCTTTTTTTGAAGTGAGTACCTAATACGATATCTACCGGTTCCTGTTACAAGCTAAAGCCTTTTAATATACGGAAAAAATTCAAATATTGGTATTTCAGATATGTCTTTTTTGAAAAATTTTAAATGTATAAAATCATTTCGTTTTTGAAATACTGATTTCTAAGATTAATAAGTGTTACAAATCCAGTCGTTGGTAATTACTGATATGAATACTTTAAAGTACAACTTATAAAGTTTTTTCATGACAATCTGTCATTAATTTTAGATGAATGATACGTCGTTACATTCGTCTTTATTGCACGAGTGTCGCTGGATACATTACAACTTAAAAACATTACAAATTGGCGGACTCTGCACGAAAATGTATGTTCACGTTTCTTTAAAAAAAAAACATATTTTAGAGTAATGGAGTTAAGGTTTATTTTAGTTTATATTTCATTTATCGTTTAGTAAAATAAAACAATACTAAATCCCTATGAGAATCTTAAGGCCTTACAAAGAAAAGTTTTTTTCTCTCGTTCTCCTTTTATTTGACATAAAATATGAACATTATAGTTTTAAATGTCTCAAAAAAAAACGCATATGACACTGAAGGTACCTTCAAGTCCCCAAAGTTAATAAAGATCTGTTTATAAAGTGGAACTTTAAGGGTTTCAACGTTTCGAATTGAGTTCAAGACAGTTAACTACCCTCCCCAGGATCCCGGGCTCGTCAATTGCTTAGAAGAGGGTTAGCACAGGTCGGTTACTTAGACGCACGCGTTTACGAAAGTCTGTCAAAATGTAGCGACAATTCAAAATACAAGGGCCTTTTGATAATTACGAGAAAATATACTAAAGTATCCATAAAAGCTTAAATCTATATAACTGCCTCGGTGGCGCAGCTGTAGCGAGTGCGACTGCCACGCTTGAGGTCTCAGGTTCGATTCCCGGGTCGGACCAAATGTTTGTATGATCTATAAATATTTGTTTCGAAGTTTGGGTGTTTTCTATGTATAATATGTATGTATTTACAAAAGAAAAAAGTATATAAGTATTGTATCAGTCAGTCTAGTTATCATAACACAAGCTCTGCTTAGTTTGAAACTAGATGACGTTGTGTGTCAAATGTCCGAAAATATTTATTTATTTATTTATTATTTATTTATCTAGTTTCGTGTTACTTGACATCTAAATCATGAACTGGCTGTATAATAGTGATACCTTTGCTAAAGTTTAAATCTATAAATGTCAAAGTACTTTGACATTTCAGCATTTAAGGAGGTGGGGGCACAGTATACCTGATAAAGTTTCTTTGGCAGAATATTACTTCCCTGATAATTTGAGTAACAAAAAAATAGAAAAAATAAAATATGAAATGTTTGATTAAGTAGAATTGCCGATGGAGAATAACTACGAAAAAATCTCACCGAGGAGTCTACTTCACGATAAGCCAACAACTTTCAAATACATAATTGTTTTGAACGGTCGTGAGGAACAATATTTTGTAGTTGCTTTTAAGATTACCAAATACCTTTTTTTTCTAGCAAAAACACTAGCGAGTGTACAATTTCGTATTAAACTAGCCGTGTATCATTGCGAATTTTCGTCATCATTACTAAACCGTTTCGTGTTAAACGGCCGTCTTTTAACAGTCGCGAATTACTGAATGCAGCTCACGAAACATTAACCAAGAAAGGAAGGATAATGTGTATAGACGGCTGCGATTGGCGGGGGTAGGAGGTTTGGCTCCCTTCACTTCGGCATTGAGAACTGCTATAGATTTGTTTTTTTTTTTTTTAACCTGTAGAAACCCCCTCGGGCCGTCACCCCACCGGGGTTTACGGCGGGGTGGTGTGTCGGAATCGGACCGGCGGTGTGCCACTCTGCGCCTGAGATAGGAGGGATCCGGGAACCGCTGCTATTACGACATCCAGATCAAGAACTGCTATAGATGTACCAACCATAGACCTTTTATCTTAAATGTTAATCTCTGAAATGATAATGGCAAAGTTCCTAACTATGAAAGCTTTATAGCCGAGTGTGTGACGCGTCTCAAGTTTTATTGAATTAGAATCATATTTATAATGATCGGTCGAGTAGTTAACGATGTTAAGGCATAACATACAAACAATATCTACTTTATTTGTTTGTTATGACTTAATATTAGCTTGCGTTTTATGTTCAGCTACACCGCATGTTTATTTGCCATCACAGATTTTTATCGTAATATTTATTTATTTACAAAGTGCACTTATGTACATCGATGAGTCTGATCTGGCCGGCCAGCCTTTAAAGGATTTAGAAATCTAGTAAATATCGAGATTTCTCTTTCGTATCTTTTAGAATATATCCAAAAAAGCATACTAGAAGTATTTGTGTGCTTTATTTCTAAATAAAAAGTACAAATCTAAGAGTCTGGTCCCATCACACGTTCTAAGAACACGCCACAATCATCGAGTTCTAAGAACCAAGAGCGCCAATTACATAAACTGTAGCTGCGAATGCTGGGTACGCGTCGAGCTGTGCTGCAACAATGACTAATAGCCATGCAGTGTCAGTTTTCAATGGATAAATAGCTGAGCTGACCCACTATACAGCAAAATTATTTCGATCAAGTAAAAATATTTATAAAACCACACCAAAGAGCAATGAGATCAGAGAAACTAGAAGAAAAGAAAGCATAAAATATTCAAACCAATTACTGTACTGAATGTTATCTAAATACCAAGCCGTATAAGATTGGAATATATTTGAATAGGCGAGATACATATCTTATAATATTATACGGTTCGAAGTACCATGTATGTACGTACAATGGTACTTCGAGCCTCGAAAAACAAATAGTAAAAATAATCTCATCTACTTTCCAGATCTGAAGTCAAAACATATGAAAAATAACTATTCTATTATTATACTTTGAATATATGTCTCGTGTCTTATCTTACTCTGTATTGTTGCTAAGCTTTAAATTGTATAATGTTTCGGGGTGTTATTTGAGAATAAAGTAAATCTCAAAGGTCAATTTTAGATAGAGTACGACATACATTAAAAAAACTAAGTAGTATTGAGATAAGTAAAAATTAAAAAAGTAAATTACACTCGAGAGATAATTCGTTCATGCGTCGTTTACGAGCTGTACATGTCATGCAACCGTAATTACTGCATGCGCATGAGTTGAATTCGGACCGGTGTAAAACGTGACACCATTGTGATGACCAGAGGGGGCTATGGGGGCTTTATTGTTGGTATTGAAACTCCATGAATACATTTTGAATATAAGTGTGCTTTGTTAGTTAAATGAAAACTAGTTGTTTAATAGGGGTCATGTGACGTCACAGTGCAGGAGGGTTAAAGCCGTCCGTGTGTTGTGGACGTTGTGTGTATGTGATGTTTGAATGATTTTAAAATTATTAGTCAAATATTGTAAAATCTGTATTTAAATATACTAATAAAAAATTGTTTGTATGTTTGTCCGTGTATGTGTTCCGAAACTATTGTTCAGATTATGATGAAACTTAGGGTAGGGTAGGGTGTTCTTGGGTGTACGAATCAATTTTATTTTCGTTATTTTTTATACTTTACATGCCAATGTAAAAATGCCGGGTTCAGTTAGTAAATTGAAAAATTCTTCGCTAGGATACTTACCTACAGATATCTTCTCTTTCAAGACAATAAAATTAAATTTCAAGATCTATTAACAAACATTAGTCAATCACA
The DNA here is from genome assembly GCA_949316085.1 of Hypercompe scribonia. NCBI lineage: Eukaryota > Metazoa > Arthropoda > Insecta > Lepidoptera > Erebidae > Hypercompe > Hypercompe scribonia. The sequence continues at coordinate 3,520,335 of OX438979.1, forward strand.
AATAGCTAATAAAAAAGTGTTAATTATGTGAACACCGCCAAAAAGCCGAAAGTACCAGTGCATGACCTGTGATTTTACGGAAAGTGTATACAGTGACAGTTCAACTTACACTGGCAATGAACAGCTTGATTTATGCTACATGTCTTAATTTATGGTCAATAAAAACACATTCCAAAGTCAATTAATTATAGTCGGATCTCGAACACCAGGTTATTTCTTGTATTACGTAAACAAACCCGATCTTATCCCATACCGGCTTTAAAGCTATGCCATTTTATATAAATCGTAAATTAGTACTAACTATAAACGTAGGTACGCGACCCAAGGCAAAGGCAGGTGGATCAGAACCTGTAGTTTGCTCGTAGACAGGGAAATTCTAGCAAGGAGTGAATGCCACAGCCGGAGCGTCTTTGAGAAGAAATTCCTCTGGCATCATACGGCGCCTTTCCCTGCCAGGAAGTGAGAATGAAACGCCTTGCCGTTTCAACTTTTTATGCCAAATAATCTGTCGAAGAACAACCTACTACACATGTAAAAGAACATAGACGAGTCTAGTCCAGTCCTTCGAGAGTCTTAAGGGTTTCATATTTTCAGTTTTGACTCTACCCGACCGAAGTCTTTCTCTCTAGAACGTAACAAATGATGCACCACTTCAATAAGGTAGAGAACATGAGGTTATGTATGAATTAGCTTTATTTATGGTAGAATAGATGCTACTTCCCAGCCTTTGTGGTTTAGTTTAAACGGTAATTCCCCTTGTAATATGTAGAGGCTTATCAGAAGCTGCAACAACTGCGTTTTGCATGCGTAATTTGCTGGTATTGGGTGCAGTATATATTTTTGTACTCATAATAATAGAGGACGAGGTGGACCTTCTGTGCAGACTCAAGAAAAGGTCGGTAACGTTGTGTGATACAACTGTATCACTCCAATAAAGATGGTCTAAATGTGCTGAAGCAAATTTAATAATATTTTTTAGTTCGTAATGTATACCTGCCACACATAACCAAAGGTGAGTTGGAAAAAATATCTATAAAATGCAATGCAATATAGAAAAAGTGTATATAAGGAAATAAGTAATTAGAAGAACTGTTATACCTAATAGAAAACACGCGAAAATGTATGTGTATTCTATAATAGTTTCTGGAACATTCGATTAGAGGTTTATTAGTCTATGTTGGCCACAGTGGAAGCACGAATTCGTCGGATTCCTGCAAGTCTCCGGGACAGAATTAGTGTTAGCATAACAACTAATTAGCAGTACCCATTAGCAACCCACATCGAGTAAACTTTTGAATTACACATAAGACGAATGGGAATTAAGTTCACTGATCTATGTGGTCTTTGTGAAGGATGTATGTGATGCTAATCCTGACAGCTTCCTTGTAACGAGGTGCTTACATCGACATCTCCTGCTGAAAATAGACGTCTTCTGGAGGTTTTGGTGTTGATATAGGGTTTGGTGTTTTTATACACACGCCTATTTCTTTCTAGAAGATGGTAGAGATATACTTAATGTGCAAATTTTGACAACTCTATTTATGCATTATGCCGTCAACTGTGTAGTTTAGAAAATAGATGGGCACATCGGGAGTTCGGGATGAAAGAAAGGTTAATTACGTAAGAAAGTCAAAAGATATTGGCTGCAAAGTAAACGGATGTTGTCTATGTTTATGGATTTATGTGTAAGGAGTACGCTCGAGACTGACCGACGGACTGAAGTTCAATTCCATTCAGTAAACGTTGGGTTTAGTGCCTTTAAAATGTATGTGTGTATTTATGGTAGAAAACAAAATGTCTCAAAATTGAAGCCTAACTAAGGACCGTAATAAGATTCCAACGTGATCTCTAAACAGAGAGCTCAAACGAGCCACTCTAATTTGACAAGTTCCATCTTAGAATGTAACGGTACAGAAAAAAAAAATGGAAATTTAAAGCTTGATTCACTATACAAATAAGTTAACAAAACAAAAATAACAAACGATTTATGGTCGTACTTCGACCACGAGACGAATTCAAATACTAAAAAGCAATTATTTGATAACCAAACTTAAAGCATCGACTAACCTCGAACATAGCCAATAATAAGAAAAGAATCGATATAAAAATGGTATCTTAAAACCGCGAATATTATTAAAGTAAATATTATCAATCTGTGAGATAAAGTTGTTTTTGTTAAACGATTTGATATTACACAAACACACACTCAACATTAAAGAAAAAATAAGAGTAAAGTAAATAGGGTTGTCAGGAGAAATATATTTATTTACTTTTGCAATTACATTGCGAATATTTAAAACGATACGTTGTGTTGTTGCTTTAAAATGTCTTTCGTAAAAAATGTAAAAAAATACCTATTTGGTTATTGTAATACTTGTTACGGAAATATGTAATTTATTTGATAATTAAGTGTGTAATGAATCAATATTTGTGTTGACTGCTAGGAGTTCTGTAGGCTCAATATCAGATATTAATGTTTGAACAGGATTCAGGCTTCTCAACAATAGCATCGAGTGGCAACTATGCGACCTTGACCGGCACCAACCATTTCTTAGATGCCTCGATCCATTTGTATAAGCTATTCTCAATTATCTCTATGTAAGGCCTGTCCTCTGAGTCAAAAATTGTAAAATATTTTTTTTGGTTTCATACGCCTCTGTGTACCGTCTGCAATGTTGGCGTGAATGCGTGCATTTCTGACATCATGTTTAAATCACGATAGACAATTTTATACAGATCCTATTCTTAAAATTCTTTGAATCAAGCTAATTCAGTACGTTACAGAAATTATTTTGCATTTTTTTTGTAGTTTGGCAACCCTGATTCATGGAAACAATTGTTTATTAAAATTCGTTCATCCATTTTTTTATTATCTCCTCACTGAATGTTTAGTCTCGTGTAGTTTTCTGTCTGGGATACAATAACGTCACGTATTCCGTTGTTCTAGATTGGAAGTAGGTCGTCTCTGCTCCAGGAAGGAAAATATGAATCAGTGATAACAGCTTGGTTGTTGCTCGCTTAGTTCCAATAGACAATTTTTATTTATTTTATTATAGCGCAACATTGTTACATAAAATGTTTTCATTGACCATGAATTAACCTTAATTAGATTAACTACGAATTCATTTTCAGACTCTATACGTAGTTTACACTATGTTGGCAAGGCGTTCGTAATTTGAAATTTAAAAAAGTTAACTCTTCCTACAATGTAAGTACTTATATGCCTGCCAATTACTCTATGATTTAGTTTTTTTTTTATTGTATTTTACTTTACATTAAAATTACAAGATTTTTTTTAAAGAATTGTGTCAAAACATTGTGCATTCTTTATAAGGACTTGAAGAAAACGGGCCTGGATGAATGAAGTTGCTTGAAGGACCCTTGTTCAGGTGTAGACGGCAATTGGCTGACGATGAAGGATCTTAAACCTAGATCCTTCTCATAATATAAAGCTATAGAGTTTTACTAAGAAACCATAATATGTATCTTTGATAAAATAAATACTTTCTTTCAAATAATGACATGAAGAAGAAAAACACGACATACTATAAATGAAATTATTCCCCAAATCTGGGCAGTATCCTTGTTTGATCTCCGCAATAGAATTTGGAATAAAGCCTACTTAGGTAAATCCAAGGTCTTTTAATCTTCGTCCAAATAACGTGCGTTTTATTTTTTACTGGCAACATTCCTACTATTCGAAATTTAAATATCGTCACATCATGTGTCACCTTGTCAGACAGTATGAAGTTTGCTTGAATTTGCATTAAATGAAGTCACAGTGCGGAACATCTACATATATTTTCAATTGTTTTTATTGAATATGTGGCTGAATGTTGTAGCAATGTTTGTATGTATGTATGAAAGATTGTATTTACACATCGTGTATGGATGAAGGATAACCTTTCAATTTAAAGGTCACTATACTTCATTCATCGATATTATATTTAATGCATGAATCAAACAAGGACTCCATTTAAATAAATGCAACATTCAATGAACTTCGTGTAGAGATTGATAGTAACATAAGCTTTGTGTACCTATTTCGTCTATCTGTGACTTTTTGTATCAATCGTTTCTCTACATTATGGACATCAACAACTTTAACAGGCCACTTTTTAAATAGGTTTACTTAGAAACGTTTTGGTCTACCACGTTGGCCTGACGGCTTGATATAGAGTTTGTTTCAAGTTTTCCTTCGCTGTGCCTGTTTTCCACTGTATTTTGTTCCCTTAGTCGTTGCGTACGCCACCTACATAGGATAAATAAGGGTGGCAACACTGCGTTTCTTTAATCCGTCACCACACAGATACGTTTAGTTATCTCTACATTTAGTTTATTGTAATCCTATACTAAATAATTCAAGTTTTAATTAGTATCTGAATGTCTTATCATTTGTATTACTCGACTGCGCCAGTATTAGGGTTTTATTTTCGAGTGTATGTATGTACACATGTGTTGCTTTATAGCGTTCTGAAGCCTAAATGATTTGACGTAATTTGATATTTGAGGTGTCGTTATGTATTGAATATCCTAAGTTATAGTTTTCTTTGTATATATCTTGTCCAAAAACTCTTAAATTCCGTGGAAGAAGTGGACGTCAGGCCGCTCGCCAATAGAAACCAGCTATACTCCAAATTAATTGAACGCAATTCGACTATCACAAATATCAGAGGAATGGTAGATGATGGTGACTGATGATTTTGAATGTATTGTGAGGGGATTTTATTTTAGGTTAGGTTTTACTAATGTGTAACGTAAAGTGACTACACCTACAGATTGATATATAACACAAAATGACTAAACTGCAACTGTCCTCAAAGATGAAGCGTATTTAAAAATATTTTATTTACATATTTGTTTAGAAGCCTTAATAAAGGTCGGTAATTTTTGGGAGTTTCTATAATGTTACATCCAAAATTTCTGCAAAAACCCGTGTAAGTAAGTAAGTCAAAAACCTGGCTACTTTAAAATACAAAAATATTGCAAAAAATGTGTTTTATTTTTTCTGTGTGTGTCAAATACTTACTATTTTGTGAATGAACTTTGGTATCTGAAATGTTTACGTTCAACTTGGTATTTTGATAGCATTGTGTAATATTTACAATACCTAATAAATATTGCGGTATCAGTAGGTATTGTTTGACGGAAACACGATGTCATCTGAATAGACGCGTAGTAATTTTTAGATGGTTTCCGGACTGACATGAGCCTTGTAAGTTTGTCATGTTGTAACAAAATGAGGAGATAGTGGCGATTTTATCTGTGTAGGTAGCTGAGTAGGATTTGGTCATAGCATTGAAAAAAGCATGAGTTTGCGAAATATGTACCAAAATATGTGTGTAAATATTTTATCAAATTGAAATATTGTAACTTATCTTTTTTCTAAAAATAAAAAATTAGAATGTCATATTTCTACACTCTAGTTCAATACGACGTTGACTGTGTTTACAAACGAGAGCTTGAATAAGAAAATGGCAAAACCAAACGTCATATACATACATTATTAGTTCTAACAAGATTCTTATAAGAATCGGTGATCTGTGGGAAAACCTTAGAGATAACCTTAAATGTAGAAATATTGACATACCTGTTTTCTTTTCAAAGGCTGGCTGGCCTGTTTGACGACGACTGGCGCCAACGCGGGCGTTTCCTGCGCGGCGAGGTCGTCCAGCAACGCCGTACATTTCTCCTTATCCTGCTCTTCTTCAGCCACCAGCAGGAAGCGGCGCCACCGAGACGAGTCGAAGCCCCAGTGGCACGTGCGGTGCTCCGTTCCGTGAGAGTGGCATACGAACCGGCGCGGCGTGTACAACATACGACATTCCAAGCACTGCACTAGGTTCTGGTCGGGCGCGCATACGCCGCGCCCACCTCCGAAGCACTCGTGGTATACGCGGAAGCCCGATAGTTTGTGCGGGCGCAAGGCCGTCGGGCCGTGCAGGAGTGCCGCGCACAGCCGTTCCGCGTCCGTTTGCGTGATTAGCCCGCACGACGGCGCCGACTTGGGCAGCACTCCCGTCGACTTGAGCTCGTGCAACTGCTCCGGGGTGCACCGCGAACAGTATATCTGCAGATCGTCGCATACGCGATTGATCTGCTCCAGGGTAAAGTCGGTGAGCACAGACGTGAGTATCTGCGGCAGGCACAGTCTCCGTTCGCCTCCTACGCTGAAGCAGGAGATGGGTTCCCCTTCGAGAAGAGTTTCGCCGCGCTCACCGAGCACCGTGTCGGCGGCCAGCAGGATCGGCGGCGCGGCGGGTGGCGGTGGCAGCGGTGGCGCCTCGCCGGACGGCTCGGCGCGCCCGCTCCCGGGGCCCTGGAGGCTGCGCGGGGCGCTCGCCTGGTATGTCTTCAGCACGGAGGTGATGTGCGGCGTCACTACATCCATGTTCGATCACCCCCACTGTAGCTGCGGCTCGGCAGGCGCATGTCACGAGCGAGCCTACGCGCCTGCACGCACGACGCGCTCCGGTCGCGACCGAAACATGTCTGCCGAGCTGAGTAGAGTATGCCGTCGCGACGGCCCGGCCGAACGCGAACCGCTAACTGCCGGCTTCTCCGCCCCGTCGCCGCACGCACACCCGTGCAAAAAATACGCAAATAACCTCAGTATGACACTAGATTAATGCACTTTTTAGGCTAAATTATGACACTGTACACACTGTTGGCACTAACATTCAACTATAGTCTTAAGTCGCAGTCGCATAAACAGTATAGCATAGGAACAAAATAGTACGTAATAGATGCGGACGCGTGTGATTAGGGCGTAGATTCCGGCGACCGGCCGCAGTCAAAGCAGCAGACGGATGGCTCGGCTACTGGAGAGTCTAGCCGGCGCCCCGCGACCCGCGCCCGCACCGCGAGTCACGTGACCGACCTTCCCGTCAAAATATCCAGAATGGCGGCGCGAACTGCGGACCGCCTCCTCATAGAATAATTAACACAGACTTGGAGTTAGGTTTTTATAAAGTTTAATTATTGTACAATTTGTTACTTCATCATTTTTTTCAAAAGCGTCATAAACCTGATTCAATAACATGACCTGTTCCAGGTTTACGTTAAATTTTCGTGATAGTGAAATGAATAACTTAATTTAAGCAGCTAAATTAAATTATAATAATATCAAAATAATAATATTGAACTCACAGACCTCAGACGAGGGTGTGACTTTTAAATATATGTTAAATAAGTCACAATCAGACCCATCCGGACCCAAACGCAGAACAAAAAAGGCATAAAAAGGTTGTACTCATTTCACAATTATTTAACCTGCTGGGAAGAAACCCACAAATAAAATAGAACATTTAAGTTTAATTAATTATAGTTGAACGTTGACGTTCCGGTGATCTCAGCATTAGATAGGGACAACTATCAAAGTATAACATTGCTCTGGCTGCCTTATACAGCTCCTTGAGCTTCCTATCATTATTTTTTTTAATATTCTTAACTTTATCAGCAAGTTGTTGCTGAGAGAAGTGAATCCTAATCCTAATACAATTAGGATTCAGTTACTTCCTGAGAGTCGATATATGTGGGAAACTTGCTAATTTGTCTGACTAGATCTCTCTAGCTCATATATCAATCTCTTTTCGATTTTTGAAGTCAATCAAATTTATTGATTTCGTCCTAATTTTTTTATTATTTTATAAAAAACAAATCGTTAGTACGCTATAGTTACGCTACTTTGAAAATAGAGGGAGAAATTGCAAATGTATGTATTTTAATATATTTATAATGGTAAGTAGCTACTTAAAGTGTTAGTGGGTGTTTAATAGATATGATTGTTATTGAAAACGTCTTTACATTAATTAGTTAATAGTAATAATAGACTCTCCGTATGATAAAATATTAAGAATACAGAGTGTCATCACCTTTGTTCTCATTGTTATTATAAGAATCGACTAAGGGAATTGAATATGCAAAACGACACGTCTGTAAAAAAAAAGAAAACTTGACACAAACTCTATACCAACATGCCAAAAACTCCTTACTAAGGGAGGCGTATGTCCAGCAGTGGACTGTTAAAAACTGTTGATAGATGGCTTAGCGGTTTGTGCCATTGCAATGCCCCTTTCTATTGCGCTAAATGTTATGAGTCCAAATCTTACATGGAACAACACTTTGTGTAATCGAAAAATTGTTGTTTTGAGTCTCAGTGTTTTTTGTCCGTTTCATGTATGTTTTAAAAGTCCTCTGCCGCACAGGAATATACCTAATGCGAGAGTTGCCTTTAAAAATAATAATGTTTTAATAAGGAATGGATACTGGATAGATAATTCATTTCAAAATTTTTTTAATGGGTACTTTGATTACTTTGAACTCCTAATTCGATGAAAATTATTTTCTTATTTTTAAACGACGATATGAATTACTCCTAAAATAAAAAAGCTGTTTATAATTAATCTTATTCCTAAATTAAGGACACAAACCTTGGCCTTCGATATTGTAAGACATTCTCTTTTTCTAAAAAGTTAATACATATTTAAATTCATTAAATCAAAAAAGAAAATCATATTGAGGAATCAAGCCACAGAGAGTAAAATTAGGAAAACACATAAGCATCACTTAGTCTATCACTTACATGCGGAATACCACAAGGCACTATAATTGGACCTCTACTATCTCTAATATTTGTCAATGATATCAGTCAAATAATGAATTAGAACAAAGTAGCCTCCAGTTAAAGTTACATTAACGGTTTCAGGACAATTTCCTTACAATGGTTCATTGATGTAGAGGTCACAATTATCTTGGTAAGTGTGGGAGCCTTACACTGCCATGGTAACTGTCACGCCTTTCATGTTGCTAAGCGGGGCCTGAATAAGCATCACTCCAGGTCACCATAGTGTGGGTCACCGTACTGCATTATCTATATTCGCAATTAGTATGGTGACCACAACTTTTGGATTCTACTCATACTTTCCATCAGACAGAGTACAGTTAGGCAGAGTCAGTTTTGCAGGATCATAAAATAAAAATAAAAAAGAAATCGCATATAAACAATATTAGAACTACATTGTCGTCACTATGTACGCATTTATACGGCGTCGTACGATATCTATTATTCTCTTGTCAAATCGAATTTAGATTACCTTATAGTAATTTGAAGAATCACTGCCAAAAGTAGTTTAAATAGCGTAAAAATTCAGCTCGTTTTGTCTCTTTTTTTTCATGTTTCTTTTATAGTGGTCAGTGAATATATCTTTTATTGTTAGTAATGTCATTCCTAAGAACAATTTTCAACTCATTATTCTCACCAAAGTAAGCGTACACCATAAGATAGAATTGCTTTCTGCCACAATTCTGGTGCTGTGAGGCTCTGGCAGTCCCACGTGAGTATATCGTAGCAGATATTTTATACACTTACCACTGCAACCTCGTGTTGCTGGCCGGTCTGCCGGTCACCTTCAGCCGCGGTGGCAAGCGATGAACCTATTTGCTCTCTAGCTCACGGGCCGCGATTAAATTCTAGGAGTAGGGCAGACAAGACTACCTGGAGTTGGTTTTTAAATTGATTAGTTTTTGTCTCTAACTATGTACCATAATATACTTCTCGTAACAATTTTAAATAAATTAATGTTATCTATCCAGTTACATTTACACTTATGATTATAAACTACGTGAAAATAAGTATTTGTATAAAACAAGTTTATGAATATTAAACTAAAACTATAATAACTCTTTACTAACCTGTCTGACCAGGGTGGTATTATTATTATTGCTATCTACCGTTTTCTATTTATTAAGTAGTATTTATTTATTTATTTATTTCGCAGTGTGGGAGTTTTCCATGTATATTGTGCATGTATTTAAAAAAAAAATTATGTATTTATATTAGTTGTCTATATCACATTATTGTATACTATATTACCCATAGCACAACCTCTGCTTAGCTTGGGGCTAGATGGCGCTGTGCGCCAGATGTCTGAATTATGCCTTTATGTATACCCACTGTGATTTTGTGCCTATAGCCTTGTTATCCTGAGTGCTTTGTCTGAAATTTTGAATTTTTAGAGCAGTGTTGGTGACATAAAAAATATAGGTATGTAATAACTACTACTTCCTTATCAACAAGTCTACGCTCGCATTACTTATATCATAAAAATGAACTTTTGTTCTGCTCACTACTCTGCTAATCATTTGTGTAAAATGTAATAAAGTGAAATTTATTGTAAATTTCGTTTGAAAAATAAATTTCTTAACGATAAATGGAAGTCCTGGAATGATATAGTTTGTAACAATTGATTCATTACTTTCAATCTCTCAGAAAATGGATTCCAAAGTCTTTAGAAAGTTTCGTGAACTTAAAGGACTACCTGAGGACAAATAATTTTATCCACTTCTTAAAGTGTCGATGTTCTGCGCTTTTATTTTACTCTTTGTGATCGCGACACGCGCGGGGTAAGCAAAGGGAGTGGGGGGCACCTCCTGCGGACGCGGGGAGGGCGGGGCAGCTGCGTCTACTCGGCTCGCTCACAGAGCTCCGTGAAAACTGCTTTTATCACTACAAACATCATCCATTCGAAATACACTTTTAGCTCTACCGGGTAGAGTTCATTTTTAAAAATTCAACCCAAAACTTTTGTTGTAAATCATGTAAACGACAATCAAAATGGAGCTTTATCTTGTTGTTATAAAGATCAATTCGATAACGAAACTATTTTTAAACATATATCTTACAAAAGAAAATAAATATTCGCTCATTGCTTATTTTGGGATTATGTTTATAATGTTACCTATTACATTTACATAATACATTCATATAACGTAGGTGTTTCTATGTTAGGACGACTTTGGTTGCCATGCTGCAACATTCCTATTGTTAACAGACAATGCACACAAAAAGGCTTTGAACAGAGGTCAATTGAGAGTCAAGAAAAAAAAAGAATAGTTATGGTTCTTCCCCGTGGGTAGAGTCGTGTAAATAGGATTTGTCATCAATCAATCTGAAATGACAGCTGTCTTTTAGATATTTTTTCCATCCCACGGGAGTCGTACTATTTTCTGGATGAAAAGAGACTATGTAATGGGTGATGGGAGAAAGGAAAAAACATATAAAACACATATTTTTATTTATTTCATAAAAAAACGATTTTTTAGGTAAAGTATTTTTTATTTTATATTGATTAATGTATGTGTGGGTGTAGATATACCCCCCTGAAAATAATTCTGGCGACGCCCATTGACTAAGCATATGTTAAGTTTAATACTGTTGACTAGTTCAGGCATGTAAGCATTACAAACATACTTACATTGTCATATTGTATGTATAACACTAGCGAGTACCTGCAGCTTTGTCCTGTAGTTGTAATTTTGGCAGAACTTGGCTTTCCTTTATGGTACAGAGAATACGTGTCGAAATTTCATCTGGAAGTTGTCACTAAGCATGACTCTCCACCGGTATAATCGGGTAATTGACGGTACGGATGGCGAACTGGTTTAAGCGGTCACCTCGCTTCCTTCTAATGCGCTGCATGTTGTGGGTTCCAATCCCACAGGGGACAACATTTTTTGTGATCTACAAATTGTTGTTTTGAATTTGGACGTTCTCTTTTTCCGTTTCTTACGTGTTTGTAAATTTTCTCGCGACACTGGATATGATTACTTGTAACACGGGTGTTGTCTTTCCTGGATGTCTCAGTGTAAGAACACAGATTTGCATTAAAAAAGTCGCAGATGTAGTATAGAAAGTAATAAAAAAATTCGTTGGATTAATGTGGAAAAAAAACTGGGACGAGTTGAGAAAATCATGTCTCATACAAACATTTGATCTGACCGGGGATCGAACTCGAAATCTCAGCAGAGCATTCTTTTATTCTACCACTGCACCACTGACGCACTAAATAAGCTGTAAGACCTAGTTGATGTCTCGCTAAACATCAGTGTTAATCCAGGGTATCAGGTGTCATTCCAAATTTTATCAAAATTAGTTAACTCTTTGATCGTGGGGAAGTTACAAACATCCAGTCACAAACTTTCACCTACATAACAAGTGTGATTTGGGTACTAACTTTTAAATGTTACTACGTATGTTGTACATTTTATAAATAACCAAAACTGACAAATCATTTTTACATGCATATTAGGTATAAGGAACTGTAAAATTATATACATCAAATATTACTGGTAAAGGACTTTAGATAAGAGCGACACGTAGCGACATCTATTGAGAAAGTTTATCAAGAAAATCTCTAGAAGAATATACATACAGAATTTTATACTTTTGTAAACATGCACGCATAGGTATACAAAGCTAAGATACGTAATAATCACAATTAAGATGGCGTAGTGGTCTGTGTAACGGTTTGATGCTTCAAATATAGTACAAGCTCTGCTTAGATTGCGTAGCGTTGAACTAGATGGCGTTGGGTGAATGTAGTAGAATATTAAATGAATCACTTATGTACGTAGATCGGTGGTTGCAAGGGCAAGTGTGAATGTAACGTTCCATTACAAAATATGCCACATTTACGTTCTTGTTCACTATGTCGCTCTATCTGCACTGTAGAGAAGCTGAAAGAGAGTGACGAACGATGTGCAGACGGTAGTAATATTATCTCACAAATGTTTTCATACAAAAGATGGGCAAACGATTCATATCTACGTGTTTTGAGCTCGATATACACTCGGTAGATTATTACCAATTGTATAAACAGGCTAACTCAAAATTATATCGATTTCAAGGCCAACCCAGACCCTATGCTGTATTTGCTTACTTCTTACTTAATTTCATAGACTTGGTTTGCTCGAAAGATTTTCTCAGAGTGAGTCTCAGGAAAAGCTGGCGCCTTCTAACTGTAAAGTCTGATATATTAAAAAAATGTCTGTAAAAGATTTACTTGCAGAAATAATTAACATTTATCATTATGGTTAAGAGCAATTATGGATTATTGTGATTTTTCTGTAGCGCCAATAACGCACCTAGAGGTAACATTGTTTAAATTTAGCAAAAAAGCGTTTCATATGTGTCAGTCGAGTTGTAAATATATTTCAGTGTTAACACAAACATCATGAATTTTTAATGAACTCCTCTTACTTCATTTGCAAATATTTTTTTCAAATTTAAATATAATAATTACTGTTATAAAAGTGGAAAAAAACTGTGAAGAGACTAGGTGTCACGTCCCTCCGACACAAAGGGAGGAACCTCCAACCAGGCGACGTGATCATGGCGGGCCACGGCCCAACAGTTGATGTTAGGATCTTGATATATGCTAATTGCCACGTGGATCCCTATTTCGCGATACAGGATTAGTAGTTGCTTCATAGTTGATTATTTTACTTCGTAGTTCGATGTGTCTTCGCTAGATAGCGCTGTTGTATATTTTGGTTTGTATGTGGAAGTCGCCACAAACTAAAGCAGTGGGTAGATTAAAATTTAACACTGTAGACGTACGTGTACGTACCGCGCGGCTGTAGATACTGAATTCTAAAACAGGTCCTAGTCACAATACTGTATAATTACCGAAATATCGGGTGGATGAAATTTAGAGGTGTTCACCCATTGACACGAAGAAGGACAAGATACGTATCGTAGATCACAAGTTAATTGTTTCTCCAAAATTATTTCGTACATATTCATGTATACCGTATGTATTATGCGCATACGTGGACACACAATACAATTTTTTAAAAATTATATTTGTATACTTTGAGAGGTATTGGTACAAAATCAAAAGGCATACAATTAGAGAACTTACTCTATATTCGGCAGTGGACTGCGATAAGTTGGTGATAACGTTTCTTTTTTTTTTCTTTTTTATATTTAATCCATTGAAAAGAAATTCAAGAATGAAGTATTTTTTCCCAACATGTCTGTATTCCTATTATCTAGCTCATACTCGCTTAGTCGCTCACCTTTTATCATTATGTTTAACTAGTCTTAGCCCGCGTCTCCGCCCGCGTATATGTCGGACACCGCGTTAAAATTATCCTCTAATCTATATTATTATCTCTAATCTATATCTCTAATCTATATTATTGTAAAGTTTCATAGAAATCTGTCCAGTAGTTTTGTCGTGAAAAAGTAACAAACATACTCACAAACTTTAGTGCTAATATTAGTAGGATTTTGTTCTTGGTATTTTGGCTTGGCACCGACTTCAAACCTATTTAGGTACTTAGCACATATTATATATTAATATTTTTGAAGTGAAAACTTCTTTAAGCGCGTTGAGCGTTTTGGTAGAGGGTAAAATCCTCGGTTCGCGTCACCGACATGCTAATGATAATAGTATATCTATAGCTATGGAGAATATGATATTATATATTATATATGAAATTTATTATTATTATATATTATATATGATATTATATATTATATATAGCTATATATGAAACATAAAAAATTTCATATAATTTTTGCATATAGTTTTAATTACTCTCAACTTAATAGTTCCGTTTTCACTTCTATCGGCAGTCCCACGACTGCTAGTGTTTTTTCTTTTAATTAATAAGTTATTAGCCATAGACAAGAATTGTCTCATAGTAATTTTGTTAATGAGTCATAAAAACTTATAAACGCACATACCTTGACTGCTTAGTAAACTAAATTTTAAATATGTATACGTTCGTTTAGAAATTTATTGAGAATAGCTAATTAATAGTTACTAAGTAAACTTTTGATTTAAATATCTAGTCAAAACAAGTCGCGCATTTTTGAACAAATGAAAAATTCTGTGTATTTTTTTTTACTTTTTAGTGTTTCTAAGTAAGGAGATTCCCCCCTTTTTTTTGAAGACTGTGTAGTTTTTTTCATAAAATGTTTATGCTTGTGTATAATGGTTTTTTGATCCGTCACATCGAGTGATGTGAATTTGATCCTCATTACGTGATTTTTTAAATAACAAATTGTAGCTATGTTCAATGTTCATAGAATGTATATTACATGTTAGGTATAATGTTACTTTTTGCGAGATCTGTTTGCTATAGAGATACTAAAACGATAATGAACATACAATTTTATATTTGTCAAGTTATTTCTGTAAATAATAAACTGATTCAATCATTTTGATCGCTTGATCGGAGAAATAAAGCATTTCTATAACGTTTTAAGAGAAACTAATCATACCTATGTAATTATTACGATTATACTTTATCACTAAAGTGCGCACAGAATAATCTTTAGCAAAACAGCACTCAGGTGTATAATTAGTTTCTCTCTCTTTTGCTAGATGTCGCTGTAAGGCTTAGAATAACAAATTATTTAATGATGTAAAAGTAAAAGTAGCCTGTAAAGTAAAACGTGGGTACTAAAAAGTATTCTATTTTACTCGCTTTTAATGTACCTTGTCATTGCAAATTCTCATTTATAGTATTAGTTAGGATTTAAATATTTTATTTAAGTTATAAAATCTGCCAAAAACGTAACATAATAGAATACTAAAATGGATATGGACATAGATTTTTTCTTATTGGAAATGCGCGGGTACGATTATAGATACGAATATTGTTACATCATCACTATTTTCATTACAAATTTTACCACTGGTTCGAAGACGTTAATAGCTTAATTGTAATATTTTTATATGTTAAAAATTAAAACAAATTTCATTTAATTTTTGCTGACTTTAAACCTCGATAAAGTTGTTTTGTTACATAGAATGGAACGCGATCGTAATTGTCATGTCATTGATTTGCTTCGCCTGACTTCGTAGTTCTGCTTCTGTGTCTTTCTAAAAGTATGATAAATTGGCTATATTTAACTAAAATTTACTGCTTCTAATTATCATTTTACTCTCTACTTTAAAAAAAATCTTGGGTAATAAAATAATACTCAGGGTGCAATTTCCGTTGTTTATTTACTCTTCGATGTTACATTTACAGAGTTTGATGGATCCTTGGGGCAGTGAAGTTGTACATTCTGATTTTGTCCCAGAATTCGAAGATAACTTCAAACCAACGCACGAATTCGAGAAACTCTCCGATTCGGAACAATATCTCGCTGTTTTAGGTAATTAATTTTCATATTGTTATCTTATAGTTTTTAACGAGTTGATAAGTAGCTGTCAGTGATTGTTTAGCCACGTGACCGGTGGTGAATTACGAAATGTGTTCTAAGCGGTTTTCTTGAGGGACATTCACTGTTCGCGGCACGTATTCTAGAAACGGCTTTCGCAAAGTAAACTGCTCAAACTCTGTACTAAGTTTATTAACAAATTACTGTATTTTTGTTAAATTACCTACCTTCAATTGACGAATAAAAATATTTATTTGTTGCTTACAGAACGCAAACTCAAGGCAATCAGAAAAAAGAATAAGGTTGTTGAAAATCTCGCTGCATATCGTGCAGATTGCATTGATCGGTTGATGAGAGAGGGCTGTGACTTGGATCCTGTCATAGGTGATACTGAAGAGGAAAAGCTTGTGCAGGACCAGCAAGAATAACTTCATTTACAATAAGACTATTTTGTAAGTAATCATGGCCTCATCATCTTTCTCCCATATTGATCTCTCAGGGCCTACATTTGTTGTACTCACAGGTGCTTCCCAAGGTATCGGGCGAGCAATTGCTATCGAATTATCGAAAGTGCTTGGTCCAAAATCCCTTATGTTACTGCTGGCACGTAACAAAGATGAACTGGCTAAAACAGTTGACCAATGCAAACAAGCTAATGTGACTGCTGTTTATGAGTCTATGGACCTGTCTAAAGCATCTGCTAAAGACATGTTCGACATCATTTACCAAGCTCTAAAAGGTTGTAAAGTCACAGACTTTGCAACTGCCATGATTTTCCATAATGTTGGTTCTCTCGGTAACTTAGCAGTGCCAACTGAATGTATGGAAGATGTTGATGAGATGCGAAATTACTATGATCTGAATGTATTTAACGTTATCAAACTGAATACTCAGTTTCTCAAGGTTTTTAAAGATGTGGAAGAAAGAGTGGTCATCGTTAATATTACATCGTTATGTGCTATTAAGGCTATGAGTGGTATGGCTAGTTATTGTACTGGCAAAGCTGCTAGGGAAATGTACTTCAAGGTGCTAGCCGAAGAGAAAAAGCACATAAAAGTCTTGAATTACTCTCCGGGGCCTGTAGAAACATCTATGATTGATTACGTGTTGGCTGAAACCGTTAATGCCAATTTAAGAGATGTGTTTCTTTCATTCAAGATGCAAGGGACTTTGCTAAAGCCGGAGGTAACGGCTAAGAAATGTCTGACGGTCTTGCAACAGGGCAAATTTGGTCCCGGTGACCATGTTGACTATTTTGATTCTGAGTAGTAGATTTAGAAATAATGGTAGCTTTCTTACTCCAAATTTTCTAAATTGCATGTGGGTACATCTATTCTGTAAACTGTTGTCGAAATTTGTGAATCTCAGTGTTTACTTGAGGTAGATATAACTTTATATCCGCTATGGTAGTTACCCATTTCTATTGTCTGTATTTTTATGGAATTAGAGGTTTTTTATTGTGGTATAAGAAAAGAAGAACTGTTTATATTTTATACAGTTACTACTACTGTGACCGTTTTACACCAGGTCCTGGATGCCACCAAAAATACATATAAAAATTATTTTAATTTCATCATTACACAACAAACAAAATGATAGTTTGTTCAAATATTATTCATTTGATAAGGGAGTAACTTAAAATGTCTAGAAATTTTCACCACGTTGCCATATTCTTATCTTATATACCGTTTTGAGGTTACTATATTGAAATATTAAGTATGTTGTCATAAATTGGTAGACAGACTACACCATAATATGGCAAATTGTATTAAAATCCCATTGTTACCTACATAGGTACATTAAAGTGATGAAGATAGTGATTGACAAGTAATAATGCGTTCATTATCAACCAAACTTTATATTGTAATTTCAATTAAAAAAAAAACTTATACAAGTGGGAATGAATTATAAGGTGTTACACATCTATTTCCATAAAAAGACAAGAAAATCCTTGTTAAACCTTAGATTATATTTTATATTCGGAAATAACTTAGGTAGAAGTTTTTCTGAACTCAAAAATGCTCAAGGGATTCGAAATACGGCCTATGATAAATCAAAATTAGAATGTTAACATATTGATTACAGTGTGTATGTGTACGTAATCTGTACTAGTGTTCAACTTATTTTTATTGCTGGTCATACATAAAAATTGCTTATGGTTGCCGACAAAAAGAGGTTATGTCACCACTGAATGCTTTTAAATTTATTTTTCTTTGTGTTAATTTAAAAGTTATACAATATTGTCATTACAATTGCTTTGCTTTTTTTGTGGTGGTTTCTGTGCCAAACGTCAACAACCTTTGTAATGGGTCCAACAACA
The DNA here is from genome assembly GCA_949316085.1 of Hypercompe scribonia. Classification (NCBI taxonomy): domain Eukaryota; kingdom Metazoa; phylum Arthropoda; class Insecta; order Lepidoptera; family Erebidae; genus Hypercompe; species Hypercompe scribonia. The sequence continues at coordinate 3,538,616 of OX438979.1, forward strand.
AACCACCACTTTTTAGGCCCATTGCCTAAGCTTTGCATTGTTTTTAAGAATCTTATAATTTGTAGGATTGGACAACGTAAATTGGCTTCTAAAATGAGGCATACATGTGGTGACTTAACTCCAAAAAAAATGTTATTTGTTACTGAAGTATATATATATTTATTAAAAGAACTAATATTGATGTGTTAATGTTTTTTGTGCGAACAATTAAATTGTTATTTATTTTATATTTTTATATGTATATTTGTAATGCTAACATTTACGCACATTTTTATGTTAAAATAAGATGTCGTGTTGATTTCGGTATTTCTTTCATCACTAGGAGCTGTTATACACATAAGCTGAAAATAGCATTCAGAATGTAATCATAGTGCGTAAATATTGGTCTATAAGTTTAAGCAATGTTCTTATTGCAAGCGATTTGCTACGAGTAAAGACACATTCGCTTTACGTAAGAGAGCAACTGTAGCAGCAAGCGCGTTCTACAAAGACATAGTTACTGTTAAAGTTATGAGAACGATTTATCGCTACTCGCTGCTAGTGGGTCCATTGCCTAAATCTTAATATAAGTTAGTATGACCAGCAAAAGATTATCAAATAAATATAGTACTTAAACATTCCATGACGTAACATGTATGATTAGTCTATGAATGCAATTCATATTAACAATAAACGCTTGAACTTGAACTTGTTTTTGTTACCCTCACCTTGTACTGTTTACTCCATGATAATATGAGTTACATTCATGATTAATTTTTCGTTATTCATCCATTTGCATTCACCCGCCCTCTAAGTGTCAAAATACACTACTAACAAAAAGTCTATAGTCTATGGGCTCAAAACCTTTTGTCAATTAAACGACCATAGATATTAAATAAACTGCCCATTCAGCTTAAATGTCCAATTTTAAAAAAAAACTATAAGTAGCAGGTACTTCATCATTTAAAAAATACCATTTGAGTATCTGTGACATTTATGACACATAATACCTCCTTTCTTAGGAGAGGCCTATGTCCACCATGTGGGCTAGTCAAAGATATTGAGATATCACCAACCCAAAGTAAAAAGAACCAAAGAATATCTAATTTTTAAAAAGATAAATTTTACTTAAATTGCCCACATTGGGCCCACAAACTTAGTAAAACTGTTTTTTTCACGATTGTACATAAAAAGCTACCAATTTAAATAAAAAAATGTAATATATTGAGCAGTAAACCTATGTGCTTAAATATATAAAAAATTGTAACGACAGAAACAAAAGGTTATAAAAATACATGCCTCCCATGTTAGTCAATCTTGATGCATGCATTGACATACATGCACATATGACGTCGTGGCTTAGCGGTCGCCTCGCCGCGTCCTACTGCGCTAAGTGTTGTGGGTCCAAATCTCACACAACACTGTGTGATCCACAAATTGTTACTCAAAGTGTGGGTGTTCTTTGTGTCCGTTTCAATGTATGTTTACACAGACAGACACGACACAGGGTTTGTTGCTAGTTGACGTATTAAAAAAAAATCTTATAAATCCCTTTTAATACTGAGATAACGAAATACAATAACAGAAATGGTTGTGCAATATAAGCAAACGACTTTATTGCGTAATTGTAAGCAATTTGTGGTAGATATATGTATTAATCAACAAAATTAAAATATTCGTGTTTTATAAACAGGTTATTGATACTTTGAAACAAGCTAGTTAAGCTATTTAGGTAGTGTTGACTAAAGGTCGTAATTTTTAAAACAATAAACCTACCATAGATGAGAAATAAAACTTATATTTTTTTTCGAAAAGCAATATAAAAAGTATTTGATTTTTTTGTTGTTATTACTCATTTATTTAAAACTTCACACAAGCTTCACATAGACCACATAGACATTGAGTGATGTAGAAATATGTAGGAGTAGTTGCAAAGAAAGGTGCAATAGTGTGGTTTAATAACAGGTAAATCTACTTGGATATAATATAACTATTATAACTAAATATATGACTATATTTTTTTTATCGGGCCTGTAGGTTTGGTAGTTGGTACCCTTATGGCTAAGCTGGAGGACGTGGGTTGAGTGTCCATCCAGGAAAAATATCTGTGTGATCAGCACAACTATTTGTTCTGTGTCTGGGTGTAATTTATCTATAATATGAATGTATTTAGTACGCCAAAACCTCTTTTCTAAGAAGAGGCCTTCGTCAAGCAGTGGACTTTCAAAGGCAATGATGATAATGGACCTTTTTATACTACCATGTCAGTGACCTTAATGGTTTTCGAATACAACGGTATTTTCACAGACAATCAAAATTAAATAATATTTATTCAGCTCTCTTTTATGATGAGATAACAATATACAATATTAGGATTGATTGTGTAATGTAAGCCAACGTTCATTCTTGTACAATAATTGTAATAATTTACTGTGCAGCAAATGTTATATCCTAAGGTCGTGTTACTGAGATTTCAGCCACGAGGCAAAACGACGCTATTGCTAAAACCGCCATCACACGACGTGAGGCGTGACAATATACCGTAACAGTTTTTTTTGCTGTACGGCCAAAAACATGAATATTCCATAGTTAAAGTAAATATATGTTATTTGATATCATCATCATCATCAACAGCCGTTTACAATCCACTGCTGGACATAGGCCTCTCCTTAGCAAGGAGGTTTTGGCCTCCTATATCACGCTGGCCAGACGGGTTGGAATAGGGTTTGTTCCAAGTTTTCCTTCTCTTTGTAATGATGTTGTCTTGTATACTTTGTTCCCTTAGTCGCCGCTTACGACACCCACGGGATGAATAGATGTGGTAACACTATGTATTCTTAATCCGTCACCACACGGACACTTTATTTAGGTTTACTTAAGATGGTATTAACACGTTAATATGAATCCTCATCCAATTAAATATGTTAGTTATGTCGTGTATTTCATATAGACCAAAATTGTATTTCATTAAAATTAATACCTTAGAAGATATAAGAAAATTAAAATGCAGGAATTGCACTCGTGCGAAGGCCACCAGTTAATAATATATTTACTAAACAACAGTTATGTTTTCAGCACTACATATACATGTTATTAGCGCTGTCGTAACAAACACGAAGTTTGCGGGTAACAGCACGCTCGTCGGGAACACGACGTGTGTGTTACACTAGGCAACACTCAAAATTTCCCGGGGAAAATTCATACCGTATTTTATTGATAATCATACACCTAATACCAGAAAAATAATAATTTATTTCAGTCACGTATAGGAATGGAGATTTTAATATTTTTGTAAAAAATCACTTTTTTTATTAGTTTTGGAGGGTAGCTCTAAATTCTTCTTAGTAACGATCACAATAATATTTTGTAGTGTCAGTATACATTGATTTCTTTCACCATGTCTCGCTTTTGTGTTAATTCTCCGGATTTCTTTTGTTTTATTTGCGGTTTATATTCACCGAAGAGTCAAAAAAAACCCATAACGCCGTTAATTACGAAGTGTTATCGTGCATATTTTGGTTTAGACGTTCGCAACCAAGATAAATATTGGGTGCCACACATGTGTTGCTTCTCATGCCACAAGAATTTGACAAACTGGTTTAATGGAAAACCAACAAAGATGCCTTTTGGTCAACCTATGATTTGGCGAGAACCTAAGGATCATGTAAGTGACTGTTATTTTTGTCTCACAGATGTCAAAGGATTTTCTAAGAAATCTAAGCACACAGTAAAGTACGCAGAGGTGTCTTCCGTAACAAAACCAATACCACATTCAGAAGATCTTCCAGTACCTAACCCACCAAGTCACGTTGAATCCTCAAGTAACACTTCTAGTTCTGATGATGAATGTGAAGACTTTCAAGTGGCAAGTACATCTAAAGCACCACATTTGATCAGCCAATCTGAGCTTGACGATCTTGTTAGAGACTTAGACTTACCTAAGGAAAAATCTGAAATATTAGGTTCAAGATTAAAGCAATGGAATCTTCTTCAACCCGAAGTTTGTGTTACAGCATACCGTAAACGACATAGTTCGTATGTGGATTTCTATTCTAAAGATGGAGATTTAATTTATTGTAACGATGTTGTTGGTTTATTGGATAAATTGGGCCACCAGCATTCAGCAGATGAATGGAGGCTGTTTATAGATTCATCTAAAACTAGCTTGAAAGCCGTGCTTCTTCACAATGGAAACCAATATCCATCCATTCCAGTGGCATACGGTGCACATTTTAAAGAAACTTATGACGTCTTAAAGCATTTATTGACTAAAATAGAATATGATAAACATCATTGGGCAATATGTGCTGACTTAAAAGTGGTTGCTTTACTTCTAGGATTGCAAACCGGATACACGAAGTACTGTTGTTTTTTATGTGAGTGGGATAGCCGTGCAAAAGCTGAGCATTATGTGAGACAAACTTGGCCACTGAGAACTTCTTATGATCCAGGTCAGAAAAATGTAAAAAACGACCCATTAGTAGATCCAAAACATGTACTGTTACCACCTTTACACATTAAATTAGGGTTAATCAAAAACTTTGTGAAAGCAATGAACAAAGACGGCCCAGGCTTTAAGTTTCTAAAGCAAAAATTTCCAGCTTTAAGTGATGCAAAATTAAAAGAAGGTATTTTCAATGGCCCAGACGTTAAGAAGTTAATAAAAGATCCGTCGTTTATTTCTACGTTAAATCCTGAAGAAAAAACTGCTTGGTTGGCATTTGTTCAAGTCACGGAAAATTTTTTGGGAAATAAACGATCGCCTCAATATGAAAGCCTTGTAAACCAATTGTTACATGCTTATAAACAACTGGGGTGCAATATGTCATTAAAAATACACTTTCTGCATTCGCACCTTAATTTTTTTAAAGAAAATCTAGGCGCAGTGAGTGATGAGCACGGTGAGCGCTTTCACCAAGAAATTGCCTCAATGGAAAAGCGTTATCAGGGAAAATGGACTACTGCAATGCTTGCAGACTACTGCTGGTTTTTAATTAGAGAGACACCAACCTCTTCTTATAACAGGAAAGCCAAAAGAACAAAAACTAGTTTATTTTTCAAGTCTAAATAATATTTTACTTTAAAATAATTACAAAAAATTGTTAAAAATAAAAATAAATTTCTCTTAAAAGCTATACGTGACTGAGATGTTTTATTTACTGTTCTAAGTTCTCTATACCATGGCCATTCCGAATCACACAATCAGATCTCTGGGAAAAAAAAAAATATTTTTTTTGTTGCCTAGTGTTATTAGCACTGCCGGAACACAACAGTTGCGTTTTATACACACTGTCGACTATTCACGATACTTCAGTGCTGAAAACACACTCTACGTGTATTCCTTAGCAGCGTAAGGATATTTCTTGTATGTTATAGGCGGTGGCGAACGTTTTGAGCAATTCCTTCGTTGCGTTATTCAGGGTGGGTGAGGTTTCTGTAAGGTCTGTTAGGTGCCAAACACAATTTCAAAATTTTTAAGTGATTTTTTTTGTCTGCACGTAAAATGTAGTGGTTTGAGCTTTGATCTTCGTTTAACTTTAGTATCAGTAATTGGGTAAATGACTGTATCGTAAATAAATACCAATGTCCACTTCATTAAAACTAATATCGCGAAAATTTCGGCAAATACCATTAACATAGCTTTTTGTTATTATTACGAATTTCAATCAAATATACAGTGAAATAAATTGTTCAATTGAGTGGTCTAAAACAGTGACGTCACAATTTGGTATTTAGTACATTTTTCATACAAAATTGCCGTTTTGACAAATGATAAAAAGTAACTAATTTGACTAAGGTGTCATCTAACCTATTATGGAAATTTGTAAATTCGTGTTCATATGTCATGTATTTTATGACAATTGGCAATGACAGAAAAGAATTAAACTATAACTATAAAAAAAATATTTGATTAGGCAAAACGATTCAAATGTTCTAATATAATAAGAATTCCGTATCAGGGGTCATGACTTTGATAATATCATTGATAACAGATTTTTTAATAAAAGAAACTAATATGACCTCTATGTAACTTAATAGCGATATGGAAAGATAAATTGATTCGTTAACAATTTATTGGCCCAATTAATACCTATTTACTTGTAACCACAAGTAAAAAATATACTATTATTCAATAAATGTTAATAATGAAATTGGAAATTTAAGAGTAAAAACACGTAGTCCATTGAAAAGTTCAACAAAAGTTTTTTTTGGACTTGCGTACATTTCTCACAGCAGTTTTTATTTTTGCATATATATTGAATAAAGTATATTAAAAAAGTTTTAGTCTTTTACCATTTGTTTTCGCGTTTTATTGACAACAAAAAATGTCTTGATATTTTTTTTGTGTTTCTTATAGTTTGTCAGTCAGATAAACCATAAAAACTATTGATACCACTTCTTCCAAGATGGCGGTCGTGAGACATGGGTTGCAACCCCACAAACTTGACAAACTGCTTGCGGCAAACGCATCCCAAATGTAACTTTGCAATGTAATCCAAGTGTAATTATTTAATGGAGTAACGTGGTAAGATGTAAATGTAATCAAATTCCTCAAAACAATATTGTGGTTGGTTGCCCGATCTTAACGGTTCGGCTCTTCCCTCCTGTGCAAGTCGGTTAAAACCTCAAACTCACTACTAGTGCGCGTGTTTTCCTCCCAATATGACCCCGAGTTCTATAAGCGGGGCGTGAAAAATAATCTTACTAGGCCATCATAGTGTTTGTGGCAGTTGAATGGGGCCCCATGGTCATTGTGGGCTGCTACATATCGCCGAATTGCGGCCTCCCCGTATTTGAGGCGTACCTGGACGGCCTCAGGAGCTGCATTTGCACGTACCTGTACCGTCCGGTACTTGTCCTGGGCGATTTCAACGCCCGCTCTACACAGTGGGGAGATCGTCTGGACAACGTGAGAGGAGATACACTCGTTGAGTGGGCGGCGGGACTGAACCTCGGTATTGTGAACCGGGGTTCAGTGAGCACCGGCGTGCGATGGCAAGGGGAGTCAATTGTCGACCTGACGTGGGCGACTCCCCTTGGTATCGAGCAAGTGTCAGGATGGAGGGTGGCAGGAGAGGTGGTCACTTTGTCGGACCACCGCCACATCGTCTTCGATGTGGCCATCTGCCGCCCGGCCGCAGGCCTAGACCACCGCTGTAGCTGCCCTCCGCGACGATGGTCCCTCAAGCGGATGAACCGAGATATGCTCGTCGCCGCAGCCATCGTCGCAGATTGGCCAGGGGAAGAAGAACGGGTCTCGTCTGATCCAGAAGCGCAGGCGGCCTGGTTCCGTGGCGTTATGACTGACGTCTGTGACGCGTCGATGCCACGGGTCAGACCGGGAGGCAGGAGGGGTTCTGTGTACTGGTGGACAGCGGAACTCGAGCAACTTCGCACAGCGTGCTCGAGAGCCCGTCGCCGGTTTCAAAGAACCCGAAGAAGATGGCGAGCCACAGCCGAGGAGATTGCCGAAGTGAGGCGGGAGTATGGCGCCGCAGCAAAAGCTGTAAGCCTTGCAATCGCGGAAGCCAAGGCTCGGTCTTGGAAGGAGCTCATACAGGGACTAGACAGGGACCCATGGAGGCGCCCTTATAAACTTGTATTGGGCAAGCTCAGACCGTGGGTCCCACCACTGACTCAGACCCTGGATCCTGTATTCGTGGGCAGAGTTGTAGATACTCTCTTCCCCAGGGACCAGGGTAGTCCCTCATGGCCTCCATTGCTGTCGGATTCCACTATGTAGTCCGACGACTTTGAGGTGACAGAGGATGAGCTGGACCGAGCCATGAAGCGACTCGCCGCCCGCAACACCGCTCCTGGCCCGGATGGGATTCCGGGTCGAGCATGGGTGTGCGCTTCGGTGATCCTAGGGAATAGGTTGAGGCAACTGTTTATCAGCTGCCTCCATAACAGCGTATTCCCTTCCGGCTGGAAGGAAGCCAGGCTGGTACTCATCCAGAAACCTGGCAGGGCTGCAGATACTCCCTCGGCGTTCCGACCTATATGCCTGTTGGACGAGGCGGCGAAACTCTTTGAAAGAGTTATCGCCGCCCGTATCAGCCGACACCTGTCGCTAGTGGGCCCTGACTTATCAGGCAACCAATTTGGCTTTCGAGAGGGACATTCAACGCTTGACGCGATCGAACGCGTCCGCTCCTTATCGGAAGAGGTTGTCTGTCGGGGGGGAGTGAACTTGGCCGTCAGTCTTGATATAGTCAACGCCTTTAACTCCCTGCCGTGGTGGGTAATTAGAGAGGCACTGGTATATCACCAGTTGCCCCTCTACTTGCAGCACATCATCGGGGCCTATCTTCGCGATAGGTCCATATCCTATGTAGGTCGGGACGGTGAAGTACTTCAAAGGGAGGTCACATGTGGGGTTCCCCAGGGGTCGGTCTTAGGACCCCTTTTGTGGAACCTCGCGTATGATGCGGTCCTGAGGACCAGTCTACCCCTTGGAGTGAGTGTCGTCTGCTACGCGGACGACACTCTAGTACTGGCTAGGGGGTATGGCTTCCAAGAAGTCCTGGAGCTCGCCGAGTTAGGGGTGACCTGTGTCGTCCAAAAGATCAGCGATTTGGGTCTACGGGTTGCACCTCATAAGACGGAAGCCCTGTGGTTCCACAGGAAACGCGGAGGTGTCGTTCCTACCAGCTCGTTTATAAGAGTGGAAGGAGCGGAGGTCGAGGTCGGTCGACACATTAAGTACCTCGGCCTAACCTTGGACAGTCGCTGGAGCTTCGAGGAGCATTTCGAGCGGATGATCCCACGAGTTTGGGGGGTGGCGGGCTCCCTACAAAGGCTGTTGCCTAACATAGGGGGCCCGCGAGAAAAAGTGCGCCGCCTCTACTGTGCGGTGCTACGATCCATGGCCCTCTACGGAGCGCCGATATGGGCCAAGCGCATATCGGCCTCCTCCCGCTGCAGAGCTAAGCTCAATCGAGCGCAGCGGGTAGCGGCCATTCGGATCGTACGAGGATACCGCACCATCTCGTCTGAGGCGGCAACAGTCCTGGCACGTTTTCTGCCCTTTGATATCCTGGCCGATATGGACGCGAGGATCTATGACCGTATTCGCGCTATCCGCCGGGATGAGAGTGGGGAAGACCAGGACGAGCTCGAAATGCGGCAGAGCGCCCACCGGCAGGCATTGACACAATGGCGCGCGCGGCTAGAACAGCCACAAAATGCGCGCCAACGCGCTGTCGGTGCCGTTCTGCCCAACCTCGAAGCTTGGGTAGGTAGGGAGGGAGGTCGCGTCACCTACCGACTGACGCAGATACTCACCGGGCATGGTTTCTTCGGTGAGTATCTGAATAAGATCGGACGCGAGGAGACGGCACACTGTCACCACTGCGCAGCCGACTGGGACTCCGCCCAGCATACGCTGGAAGACTGCCCCGCGTGGGCATCTGAACGCGGAGCCCTAGTCGATGAAATAGGACGAGACCTATCGCCGCCAGCAATCGTTGCTGCCATGCTGGCGTGCTGGCGGGTGAGGAAAGCTGGGCCGCAGTGGTCTCTTTCTGCGAAACTGTTATGCTCCAGAAAGAGACCGCTGAACGGGATCGGGAGAGGGCCGATCCCGAACGAAGAAGACGCCGGCGGCGTTATGAGCCGTCGACGGGACCGCGAGTCGCCAGAGAGTGGGGTCCTCTGGTGGCGGATTAGTTGCTGCGGTCTGCGATGGAATGATTTGTTTCGGCCTGGTAGCAAAAATGCGATCGGGTCGCAACAAATTATAACAACCGGACTGATAGGTGGGGTTGCTTTTATGGCGTCCCCAGGATAGGGTCTGACTAGGCGCGGCGTTGATTCTGGAGGGGACCTGAAATAACATGGTCCGGGTCCCCTTCAGAGAAGGACGCCTGAGACCGGCCGCCGGGGTGGTTTTTAGTGGAAACACCACATATAGTGTCGGTCACCATACTGCATTGTTTGCAATCACAATGAGTATGGCGGCTACTATTCTTAGATTCTGTTCATACTTTTCATCTGGCAGAGTAGTGTCACTTTAAATAGAATGAAAATCTAAAAAATACAATATAAAATAAAAATAACATATACACCTAAAGCTATACAAAATGGTGGCCATTTTACGGAGCTCCACTAAATAAATAATTATTATACTTAACGTAATTTAAATATATAATTGCTATTCAAAACCGCATCAAGCAAGTGAGCAAATAGATAAAAGCAATTACCAGGTTAAGCAATGTTTAACCTTGAAAACGAATGCTGTAAAAGAGCAGCACAGCAGTTGAACCACATGAACCTACTTCGTTTCAAATGCGAATTTACCTTTCTCATAACCTCATCGTCTGGCTGCCCTCATCCCACTTTTACTTGGGGTCGACGTGCTATGTTTTATCATTCCATTCTACTCTATCACTTGTCATTTCAGTGTTCCTCGTCTTTTACAAGGTCCATCCACCTTATGATTGATCTTCTGCTTCTCCCTTCAACTCTTAACACTTTCCTCGATACATTTGCCGCATTCCTCTGCATGAAATATGCATAAAATATTCACATAATAGGTTAACTGAAATCACACTTGCCAGCTGCACCAGAAAACGGCTGAACTCCTGTTTGTGAATTTTGTTTTTCTATATTTTACGCGGGCGTTTTTTTTTTCAATAGTTTCGTGTTTATGTTTTCGTGTCGTATCGTTGCTACAATTGTCATAAAACATGTATACATGTTGTTAGGGGTACAGTAAAGGCCATAGACAAAAAAATATCCAAAAATGTGTCATAGTTGATTTGTGTGCCGCAACAGTAACACGCACCGACTTTGACGTCTCAACATTCTGACGTCAGTCTGTACAAAAATCTATAATAGCCTGGGAAAACCTAATTTTACCCAATCTTTAGATTTACGTACATACATGTCTAATTACAGCAATAATCAATCAACATCGTCTGACTAATTGCCCTAAATTACAATTTAGAAAGTAATTCCAGTTACATACCGTTTTGTTAATCTTAAATCTGATCTTAAGATAAGTTAATCATCTGGATCAAAATTATATTTGCAATTTTACCTATAATGAGGCAACCCTGCCTCTGATTTCGTAACAAGATTCGATTGTACGTCATAGATCTACACGTTGGTTTAGTACCAGTACCATACTATTTAATGCAGTAACGTGACTTTTGGGGTTCATGTAAACATTTAATATAGAGGGTCAGACGCTACGTCATGCGTCGCCACGAAATGCGTTACCGCACTATGTGATACAAATTATACTATATAACATTAGTAACATGTAAACTTTGTCACCAGTCGTGCGTCACCATTTTGGATCTTAATCGAGCTAGGTTTATTATTTCCTTTTAAAGGTTATCCTATTATATCCAATAATTATTTCTAGAAACTGTTTTACACCTGCCGGACAACCCTGCGAAGGTGCTATTTTTTTTTCTTCTACTTTCTCTTTACTATCATTTCTTAGGTTTCTAACTTAACCCTTAGATTCTTGACTTTGCAGGTAATTTACGCAAGCATGACAGGACGCAAGAGTTTATTCATATTCCTGATGGGGCTAGCCTGGAAGTGCCGCTTCAGCATGCCGCTGCTCCTAAGCGGTACTGTGGCAGCGCTCGGGAGGGCGTGGATGTTCCAGATCAGGGTGCATACGGTCAACAGGCTACATGAGAACGAGGTGATTTTTTGTCAGTTTTTTATATTTACGGAATTTTACTGTAAGCTGTGTCCGTACTGTCCGTCCGGCATAGTAACAGCCGATTTACGAAGTAAACTACGTAGGGCGACAGCACTGCAGCCTTTGGAAGCGAGATTTATGTTCGATAGTGGACTTTAAAATGCTGTTGATGTGATGACTATGAGCTGGTCAGTAGATTTTGAGAGGACAGAGAGGCGTACGCCAGCGTCTCACGCTACCTACAGTTTTGTTACTAACTTTACTAATTAGTAACTGTATTTTATTTGAAACTAGAGATTGCCTTAAGATTTACTTACATTCAATCGCAACTCCTCTCTTCTTCCATGTTAGATTACATTAATACATAATATATTTAATAATTTCCTGATTTTTTTAAATGTTAATAAGAATCTAATACCCTTTTTTTAATACAATTGCTTTTTAATATAAACATTAGTACTTGCACATTGACGCTAGGTACAGCAAGATAAACTGTAACCTACTCACGTAATAAGATTAAACACTGCGTAGAATTTGATGACAACGCGCATCGAGAACTAACGGCATTATTGCCATGTGTCATGTCCTTCACTCAACATTTACTTGTGGTATTACTATAGAAATAATTCTTAACTTTATATGTAAATCAAATAACTTAACGCTTGTCACGGAAGGCTAAGCGAAACAGACCCTGTGCTATGATAACCAATTGCTGATACAAATTGTTTTATAATTTTAAACTCCAGCAACAGCTTTTAATAGTTCTTTTCTGAATATACATCAATATCAACAACTTTTAGCTGTCCACTGCTGGACATAAGCCTCTCTTTAGATGGGAGGTTTCGTCCTGTTATACTACGCTGGGAAAACGAGTTTTCTATATTAAGAGCCTGCCAAAGTGACTCTACTCTTCAAAGCATGAATAAAATCCAAGAGTTATGGTCGCCATACTCATTGTAAATGCAGACAATGCAGTATGGTGACCCACACTGTGGCAGTCTAGTAAGATACTTTTTCACACCCCACTTGGGGACGTAAAAAGCATGACAGTCATCGTGACAGTATAAGGTTTACACAGTTACCACGATAACTGTCACCCCTGCATCAATGGGCCTCCGATCTCACATTCATCAACGAAACATGACAACACGGATGCTGGCGCTTTAGGTTGGTCTTCTGTGAGAGGGTAGTACTGCCCCGGTCGAGCCGGCCCGCTCGTGCTGAAATCAGCGTGGTTCTACTACCTAGAGTTTGTTTCAAGTTTTCCTTCTCTTTGCAGATTTGTCTCGCCCGAAGTTTGCTCCCCTAGTCGCGTTTTACGGCAGCTATATTGTATGAATAGGTTGGTGACACTCTGTATTTTTAAACCGTCACCACACGGAGAACTGTACACCTTTCCTAAATAGATACATATTGCAGAAAAATTACACCCCTACAGATCACAGCAAGGCAACTCAATTGGCACTTTCGTTTAATCACACACACTTTAGTCACATTTGATCGTTTCTCCATATCGCATAAAAAACTACTCTACGACACGGACACTATAAATCATCTTTCTAGCCTTTATTATTTCCAAGAATATTTTGTGTCGGCTACTAGTTCAACCAGCTTTGCCTGAACAACAATTTTCCACGGAGCGACTGGCATGAGCATCGCAACTCTGACTGCGAACTAAATTAGAAGGTTGAACTAGTTGTCAGTATGTTTGAGGGAACTGACTTCCCTATAACGATTGCCATAGATGTTCATGATATCAGGAACCAACTGCCTAACGTGCTCTTCGAAGCGTAGACGTGGAACAACGCCACACTTCCACACGGGGATCACTATAAGTGAATTAATAATTTTTACACATTTTCAGCTGACTTATTACGATGAAGATGAGGACCTGGAGGATGATGACGGGTCTTGGGAGACACAGTCAACCGATTCGTGGGAAACCATAGTAGAGGAAGTGGCGTACGGGTGACCAACATTGGACCTAGTAATCTAATCTCAATATATGTATATATGTATACATTCTATGCTTATTGTGTGTATTCTAACTAGACAAGTCTTGACTTGTTCTGGTTAAAATATATATAAACATGCGTTGTAAAAAAAACTTTTGTCTGGTAGTTTAAAGACTATTTGGAATTTCATTTAGACTGATACCGTAGGTAAAAAGGTCAATTGCCTTACTCAAATTTCATTCAAATTTTAATATCGATCTGCTCTTGATCTCATAACTGATATAAAAAGAATTCTTGTGGTAATATAATTTCATCTTACAGTCAATGTTAAATGCTTAACTCTTTACCACAGTTACATAAGTAAGAATATTTTTATGACATTTGTGTGATCAAGAGTTAATCGTAGCTTAAGTTTGATCAATTTTTATTACCAGAGTTGATCTGAAATCCTGAGAAAGTCAGAAATTAGAACAATAATGTTCTATATATGTATATATTTGTTTTGTGTATATTTGTTCATATTCTAGAAATTATTATTAATTAATTTGCGGTCGTGATATTAGTGAGCTTTACTATATTTTTTTTAATAAGTAGATGGATTTAAAATATATAAATTCATTTGGCATATGGGCGATGGTGATTGTAGGGTAATAAAGTTACTTTTTTTTTTAAATATAATGTAATTTTTTGGATAATTATACCTATATATCATTTTGTTTCGATAATTACAAAAGTATTTAGATAAAGCTTGAAACGAAGTACCTTTAGAGGTACGAGTATATACTACTTGCAGTACTGTTTAATTCTAGTTTATTCCGAAGTACTTTCGGCCTGGTTTAAAGTGAATAGAAGATATGATTAAATGTGCTGTTTGCAGTTGATTCGATTTCTGAGTCGATGAGTATTATCGATTATCGATTAATCGATTCCAAAGACAATGAAAAAGGAGTGAAGTTTTTTTTTTACGAGTATTGTAATGTTTTTTTTTTATAATTAATTTTAAAATTTATGTACATCCACACAAAATCTTATAAGAATGTAAAAAGGTCATTCAAGGACAAAGTTGCTTAACAAATCGGATGACTTACAATTGAAAAAGGATATTGAAAAGGAGTATTTTTTAACTGAAGAATATAACCTGTGTGTAGTCTTGAATTTTGCAAACCTCTTTTGTCATTGTTTGGACTACCCTCTTAATTGTGTAATATTATTATTATTTTCTAAACAAATCAATTTGAATTTGGATTTTTTTTATACAGTATATAGATAAATCTATACTATCTATTTCAGATTTGATTGTATTCACAGTACATAACTTTAAAATTAAGTTCGTATGGTGACGGATTAAGCATACAGCTTGTCACCACCCTTATTCATGTATCGTAAGAGACGACTAAGGAACAAATTATGCAGGGCAAGATCACTGCAAAGAAAATTGAAACTTAATAAAAATCCTATACCAATCCGTCTGGTCAGCGTGGTATAGTTGACCAAAACCTCCTTGCTAAGGAGAGGCCTATGTCCAGCAGTGGAGTGTTAAAGGTTGTTGATGAAGATGATAATGAACTTTAAAATAAGAAATTATTATTTTTTTTAAATAATGATGATAAACGCAAGATTACCTACTTAAGTCGAAAAAAAAAATCGATTAAAACTGAAATAAAATCGAATCGGTGACGTGTTACAACACTATGTAACTCTTCGAACTGTCAAAAGAAAATAAAAGGACAGGATGTAAAAAAAAAAAACAAACTATTCAGACGTTCATAGACATTAAACTCTTTCATATTTTTCACAATTGTATGTAATTTATTATGATGTAAAAATGTTGATAGAAATATCTTTTCCTATTGTAAATTTGCGTAATTAATATGCTTTAATGTTAATAAATGCAGTTAAACACACACTTCTTTGTTATTTATAGCCTTTTATTACTACGACCTTAACCTTCCCCCTACCTGTCTATTCGTATATACTAAAGTAAAAGTGGAAATGGGCCGGCCATGTCTCCAGACCAACCGATGGTCGCTGGAGCCGAACTGTTCTTGAGTGGATACCACGATTGGGCAAACGTAGTGTAGGACGCCCTGCGGCGCGATGGACCGACGACTTAGAGAAGGTGGCTGGCAGCAGATGGATGCGAATTGCCCAAGACCGGGTAGGTTGGCGTTCCTTGGGGAAGACCTTTCAACAGTGGAGGGCGATACGTTGAATAAAAAAATAAACACGTAAGAAATGTAATCGACTAATGTTTAATCGATTAATATGTGATATATTCGACTAATCGGTTTAATATCCCGACAAAATTAGTGACTAGTTCAGCTCCAAACAAAATGAAACTATTGAGACTAAAGAAAAATGGTTATCAATTTTGTCTATATACATGACTCTGCTATTTAACTCTTTTAGACCCTGCTGTTTGACTGCACGGATTGCGTAGTGGTTTAAGTGGTCGCAACACCGTTCTCTACTGCGCTGTTTTGGGTTCAAATCCCACATGAGACAACTCTTTGTGTGATCCACAAATGATTGTTCCGAGCCTGGGTGTTCTTTGTGTTCTTTTTCAAAGCTCTTCGCGAGATATTCCTAATACGGCCCTGGTCTTTCTAAAAAAAAGCTCGAAAGCTTCAACCGCGACCGCACTTGTTGAAGTGCTCGACACTTTGGAGTATTCCGAATCAGTTAGACGAAGTATGGGGAAATTGTCATGCACACATAAAAATTCTCTGTTGAAATATCTTTATTTGTTTTTTTTTTCTATATTAAGAGCCTGCCAAAGTGACTCTACTCTGCCTGATGAAAAGCATGAATAGAATCCAAGAGTTGTGGTCACCCTACTCATTGCAAAGGCAGGCAGTGCCGTATGGTGACCTCCACTATGGCGGCCTTGTGAGATGCTTTTTTCACACCCCGTTTGGGGACGTAAAAGGCACGACAGTCATCGTGACAGTATAAGGTTTACACAGTTACCACGATAACTGTCACCCCTGCATCAATGGGCCTCCGGTCTCACACTCACCAACGAAACAAGACAACACGGATGTTGGCGCTTTAGGTTGGTCTTCTGTTGGAGGGTAGTACTGCCCCGGTCGACCTGGTCCACTCGTGCTGAAATCAGCGTGGCTCTACTACCTAGAAAATGTGTAAAAATACATGTGTAATTCTTCTCGCTCTGAGTGTAACTACTAAACCGCTGGTCACCTTCACAACTGGTCCTTTTATGTTCCTCAATAATGTTTCATGTGGGAACAGATACAGAGATTATATAGGGTCTTGACTTACTTTCATTGCAGGTATTATTGAAAAAATAAAAATAATTGTAGTGAATTTATATGTGTGTACAGTATTAACTAAATCATCTCACGTGCAAGTTGTGTGGTGATCGAAACCTCACCAGGTGATCGAAAGACAAGGCTCTGGCAAACGAAACACCGCGATCAGTGGCAATAGGCTTACTACCTATTACGTGGGACTAAAACACTGGCGAAAGGTGGGCGTTTACTATGCTTGTCTATCCTTCTGGGGGAATAGAGTGATTTTAAGTGTATATCTAATAAAATAATTATCTATATACAGTGGACCCCGGTAATTCGACAAACGTTTTGCAGGGCAGTGTCGGACTATCGAATTTGTCGGATTATAGAGTACTGCCTAAGACCCCCTATAGTCCGGATTTTTTTACAGAAGAGTACCTTGTAAGCCGACAAATTACAGACAAATGATAAAATTCTATATGTTGTCTTCTGGGCTTGTGACGACATTACTAGGCATGTATACGTAATGCACAATGACTAAACGCTAAGCTGCACCGCTATCACACGTAGTCAAATTCAAACTAAGCAATCGGAATTGAAACAATACCTACGCGTCGAGCACAAGTTGTAACCTGTTCAATCATGCACGATCTACATTAGCGAAAATTGTTTGATTGATGTCGGAATACGGGGGGGGTCCGGATTGGACAGGGGTCGGATTACCGAGGGTCCACTGTATATAAAAGAAAGTGGTGTTAGTTACACCACTTATAACTCAAGAATGGAAGATTTAGCTGAAAATTGGTGGGGAGGTAGCTTAGAACCAGGAGACGGACATAGGATACTTTTTATTCCGTTCGACCGTGTTTCTCTGCCGCAAAAAATCTGCTTATTTATTGCCTCTAAGGCGGAACAGAGGTCTCGAGGTAAGCTAGTACATTATAAATATGTAATATGAATACTCGTAGACATCTGTGTATCACAGTTTTGATGTATTTAAATGTATGCAAATTAATCTACATATTTAAATACTTAATGTCCTATTAAGGTTGTCTGTAAGAGATCGCTGTACGTGAGCGATGAGACACCAATTGTTACGTCTACATACTAAATGTGTGTAATGAAGATATAATTAGAAAAATGCATTTTTTTTGAAGTGAAAACTTCTTTAGGCGCGTTGAGCGTTTTGGTAGAGGGTAAAATCCTCGGTTCGCGTCACCGACAAGCTAATGATAATAGTATATCTATAGCTATGGAGAATATGATATTATATATTATATATGAAATTTATTATTATTATATATTATATATGATATTATATATAGCTATATATGAAACATAAAAAATTTCATATAATTTTTGCATATAGTTTTAATTACTCTCAACTTAATAGTTCCGTTTTCACTTCTATCGGCAGTCCCACGACTGCTACTGTTTTTTTAATTTGTTGAATACTTTTCATCAGTCATGGGACTAGTCCCTGTGCTTCACTCGCGTGGAGAACATAGAACACTGCTCTGTCGCCTGTCAAGCCACAATACTCTCAATATCTACTCTCCTCTTTAATAGAAGAATTAAATCCAAGATAAATAGGATTTTGCGTTTTTTCAGTTTTTCTAACGAGGACTTGCGTACAACAACATTTATTGCATCAGCAGTAATTAATTGCTAATATACAATTATTATTTTTGATAGTTTTTTGATAACGATATAGCAATTAATTACCAAGATAATCTATCGTAGTACTATTATCAATAGTTGGCATCTAAGTCTACATTGGTGTGTTTAATACAGCAACTGCGATCTGCAACGATATAACGAAATACTAATTAGCGACGCTACTTCCATATAATTAAGTGAATAGCTATTAACTCTCAATGTAACGATCAGTTGAAAATCGAAAAAGATCGCATATCTTACTGGAAAACTCGTTTTTTCGTGTGCGGCAATCCTCACGGATTACCACTGCCTTACGGTTATGTCGGACTCGAACCGATCAAAAACTGTCTCAGGTACAAGTAGTCGGGTAACTAGGTGCTTCCCAGTAAGTAAATAACTAGGAAAGAACGTAAGGAATTTAGCTACAGTTAGTAGTTTTCTTGTCAATAATCCCCGTGGCATTCAAACGGTTACTACTGTGATAAACTTTAGAGGACGGAGTTGCCAGTCGATTTGCTTGTCCCAGTTGCCCTACCAGTCACAGACTGCAGTCTTAGTTTTGTTTCTTCACCCAAAGACTTCTTAAAATGCAATGAATTACCCTAGCTTCATTGCTGTTTATATTTTCCTTGCCATATTTTAACTTCTACGTCTTATGTTAAAAAAATGACATCCAAAGGACAATTGGAGTCGGCTAGGTCATAAAATAGGATTCAGAAAAACGTATCAAAACGAAAAACAAAACAAATATAATTTAAAAATAAAATGAGTGTACAAATTACATGTAAATTAAAATTAAAAATTTTTGACCTATAACATACAGTTACAATGTTACTCGCGGTATGCCTTCTACCAAAATTGTGTTTTCATCAATCGGAGACTGTTTACAACTTATAAGATTGTGTGCCTTACTTTGGGAAGATTGTATAAACAGAATTCTCGTTAATTTAATATGCGTCGTTGTACCTCTGATTATAGCGCCTACTCAACAGGTAAATATTTATTTGGCAGAATCTGGAGATCTATATCTTACATCCCTAGTAAGACCAGATCTCCAAAATGTTTCATTGTATATAAACACAATTTATATTTTTTGAACATACGCGATCTAAGCATGATATAAGAACAGATTAGCAACACAGAGAACATTTTTCAGCGACAAATAATCAACAGGTTCATTCATCCGTATTTGAAATACAATGCATTCAGTTGCTCTAAGAATATGAAACAAAACACGGTGTGGGGTCCTATCTTGGCGTATGTTGGCAGTAAACCCGTCCATAACGCCATTATACCTTCGTTTGCGATGATATTCCTCAACACTCCAAGCTGGCTTGCACCTTTCGCGGCATTTTGTACTCTGAAATGAATTTTAAACGTGCATGATGTCACTTGTCGCTCAATTATATAAAGATAACTAGGTATTTCAGTGACAAATTTTATGTTAAAGTTCAGAAACCCAGTGTTGAGTGAGGTCTCTCGAGTTGTGGGTGTTCCTCGCTTGCCCCAGTATCACTTAAAATAATTCAAAAGCCTAATTTTTAAATCCCTAAACCAAAACTCACTTACACTTTTACTCCACTGTTTAAATAATTTAACCTGACTAGTTTCGCTTTACTAGTGAACTTTGACAATGCCATAGGGTGAAACTAGTGGAACATATTTTGCAAGTGATTTGGTTTCAAGAATATACTTTAACGTGTTCCACCAAGCGCTAAGAATCGAGAGTATAAATTGCCATATTTATGGTTCAACTTAAATACGCGGTAAAAAGACGGCAGGAGACAAGCGAGGTCGTAGTAGTATTTCTGCTTTGCAGGAGACCTCTCACTGAAGTGCGACTAAAAGCTAGAGTGACCTGCTTTTATCATTGAGAGCATCAACTTTGGCTACATAGAATCCCTTTCTGTTGTTGCGTTTCGCCCAGTAGAGTTACCAGAAACCGTCAGAATCAAGGAGGATTATGTTATTTAAGATATTCACAAAGGACGGTGTTGAACTTTTCGCGTTCCTACTTGGTACTTAGTCACAATCTGCTACAAGTATCTATATATAATATTCTAAATGCGGAAGTGTGTTTTCTGTCTTTACATGTAAGCCACTGGTTTAGATAAAATTGTTATACAAATAGTTTGAATCTCGGCAGAGTATACAGCGTAGTTCTTGTCCCAGAAATCGTTTCTTGAAGGCGTGAAAAAGCGGGGTTTAAGTTTGTTTGGAGAATCAGTAACCATTAAACCGATTTTAATGAAATTTGATATGGAGGTACTTTGATTTTTGATGAAGAACTTACGCGTTTTATCACGATAACCGACACACAAAGTATCAGAACAAAATGAATACTTTTTATGAAATATATGATGTTGATGTACTGCTAGCCGATTTCGGCCACGGCGGCCAGACTGGACGGACACCAGCTTACTACTCAGGAGATATTAAAGTACACAAGTGTGTGCACAAGCACAGGTGCACACTCTGTACCCTCATCCTCATAATCCGATGGGACAGTCATCCGACAGGACCGGGTAGAGATTAGGCGAATTTATGAGATACAATGTATTATGCACAAAAATACAAATGTACTTTAAAATAAATACAAATTT
The DNA here is from genome assembly GCA_949316085.1 of Hypercompe scribonia. Taxonomy (NCBI): domain Eukaryota; kingdom Metazoa; phylum Arthropoda; class Insecta; order Lepidoptera; family Erebidae; genus Hypercompe; species Hypercompe scribonia. The sequence goes on from OX438979.1 coordinate 3,559,731, forward strand.
TTTTTAAAATAATTATAAAATATTAAAAACAAAATGATTACCTTGTTTTGACGATATCCACGGGTAAGGAGGCGACTGAAGTAACAAACCCGGCGATCATGGCCGACACAAAGTGCAGTGGTAACCCATCCTGTAAGTGCGGTACCAACAGCTGTCGTGCCTTTAATGCAATGCATTGTTTTAGAATCGTCACTTAAGAAGTTGTATTTTCGAAAATGACAAAAAATGTCTCCTTAATATTTCTTTACCAAATAAAAACTGGCCCTACCTGCGTGGCTAGATAGAACCCCTTTCTGTTGCTGCATTTCGTCCAGTAGGGTCGTCCGTCCGTCAGAATCAAGGAGGATTAAGTTATTTAAGATACTCAAAGGATGGTGCTGAACTTTTCGCGTTCCTACTTGGTACTTAGTCACAATCTGCTACGTAAACATCAGCAGCCTTTCACTAAGTCCTTAGGAAACAAGTTTTAGTTTACCATACCATCATCATGTATATCACTACCTGCTCGTTTACCACTTATTCTATAAGATACCAAGGAAAAGAAGGGACCAACACCTGTGTGTAAGAACCGAGCTGTGCGCCGTTAACGACTATAGCTCTGCTAATTGTGGCGCCTGTGCCAGTAAATAGCCCTCCAACTCCTTCTGTGCGTACTATCCTGAAAAAGTTAAATTTCTCAATGGTCATTTTTTGCTCTATGTCTCTGTGAGTATTCTAGTCTATGCTATGTATAAAGAATTGTATAATGAAGTGTATGAGAATATTTATCAGCGTTTCGACTGTACAGGCTCTCCGTAGTTTCAGACCAGATGATCGAGTTTGAGATATCAAATCAATCTATCGCCGTCCACTATTAACTGAAAGTCTACCCCAAGGAACATCAACTAGAGATGTATAAAGCTGTGTTTATTATTTCAAACTCAGAAGAATGAAAAGATGCCAATTATTTTGAAAATTCAATATTTTTCCTTTTTTCTCATTTTACTTCCATTGAATAGTGTATGTGGACAGACTAGGAATACAGAGTTTCCCCACCCCTATGTTTCCCATGGACGGTGTAAGAGGCGACTAAGGGCACAAACATCTCTGCAAAAAGAAAGCAAACTTGAAACAAACCCCACATCAACCCGTCTGGCCAGCGCGCTATATTAGGTCAAAATTTCCCTGCTATATGTATGTCCAGCTGTGGACTATTGAAGGTTGATGATGATGAATAGGGTGTAGAAAACGGGGTTATGATATAGTGATATAGTACTGTCCCTTTGCCTTGCTTTGTCTTCAATATGAGTACTGATCCAAGAGTTTTAAAATTGGCAAGAGCTAGATTCAGTTGACAGCGCCAGCTGTGAAAAGTGGACGTGTGGGTACGAAGGATTGTTTACATCGTAATTAATGGATTTTGAGCACAGTTTTAGCTATAGGAGAGCTAGTCAAGAATATGAAGCAGCCTTACTCTCCCGTGGGTGTAGCAATAGCACGGCATAAAGAAGGAAAATTTGACAGAAATCCTGTACCAACTCACATGACCAGGGCGATGTAGCAAGCCAAACCTCTTTCTAAGGAGGGGGTTTGTCCAGCAGTAGATTAATAAAGGTGGTAATGAAGTATATATCTTACTTAACAAGAGCGTCAAATACGTGTTTGTAGTTCCTCCGTTTTTCCGGCGGCAACCGGCCGTCAGCCGTCATTCGGATGAGGGCCACTTCTGCTGGATTACCTATAAAAGCACCGATACCGCCAGCCGTCATACCCAAACCTACTTTTACCGGGAATGGAGGTACACCATAGGCTCTGGAACAAATCGCACGTTTTGATCAATTAAATGTTCTTAATTTGGTAGTGTGACGCTAGGTTTTTTAAATTAAGAGTATGCGTGAAAATTAAATGTCTGTGTGGTGACGTGTCAAGAATACGGAGTATTAACACCCCTAATCAACCCACGGGTATTGTAAGTACGGGACTAAGGGAGCAGTAATACAAAGAGAAGGAAAACTTGAAACAAACTCTATACCAACCGGTATGGCCAGCGTGGTATAGTGTGCCAGAACCCCTAGGCTTTGGGGCACTATACCACAGTCCACTGCTGGATCGTTAAAGGCTGTTGATATGATTTGCTGTAATTCATATATACGTTTGTTTTGATTCATCGTCATAGCAGTCATTATGGTTATTAGTACTTAATTTCTATAGAATTACATATATAATATAAATACGTATTTCATAAGTTTTAAATAATTAAAATCATTATTAGAACTACCGAATAGGAGATAAATTTATGATAAACGAGACACCACCATACCCAACTATAGTATAGAATATTTACTAACACAATCTGTTTTATATTATTTGGATAACCTTACAATTGGGAGGCACTCCCAATTCAACTATACCTCATATTGTCTTCTTGCAAGCTCAACTATGAGTGAAATGCGACAGTGTTCAATCCAACAGAACGCTAAAAATGATTTTGTAAAAATACATCTCGAGGAATGTTGAAAATCGATGCTTTCAGGATGACACACTGTGCTTGATTAAACCATTTCTTTTTTTCTTTTAAAGAACCCTTCCTCTGTTTTGGTGATTTTTTAAGAGATTTTTTCCGGCACTAAAGTGGGTTTACCGTGAGAGGGCCGTGTTTCTTGCATATAAATTCGGTTTAATGTAATTTATTGAGTGATAGAGATTATTGGAGAGGTTATCTTAGCCCAATAATGAATTAAAATTCGACATTCAAAGAAAGATATAACGCTGTGTATTTCTGTATTTTGGTAAGTGATGCGCTAGTACTTTTATGTTTTTTAACATGAATTATAAAAAACTATAGCGTACGTGAAACTTAGTAACGTTTTTTTTCCTATTTTTATAATGTGTTATTTATGTAATACTAGCTTTTGCCCGCGGCTTCGTTCGCGTGGCATTTGGTCTGAAACATTAAGTTTCGTAACAGATTATTTTAAATATATATATATACTCGTATACTCGTTACTTTTAACACCTACCTAAATTTTATGATGATCGGTTGAGTAGTTTTCGCGTGAAACCACAACAAACAAACTTACATTCGCATTTCTAATATTAGTATAATATAAAAGGTAAAAATTTACATACTCTTTGTAGGTATCAAAAAGAGCATTGAAACTTCCAAGTCGACCTGTTGTATAGGTGGCCTGTCTGAACAGCGCGGCGCTCAAGCCGTTATAGAAACCAAGAATGCCTTCGTTCTTGATAATCCCCTGAGCTACCTTCATAAGATTCGTATTTTTGGCCTCTTTTCCCAAAAGCTGCATTCGAGTTTTTAGTAAATCCATAGGCTGGACTATTGCTATAGCCATCATGCTGTTGACAAAAGTTATAGGACTATTAATTTGATGTTGAAGGCTATTAAGAGCTATTGAAGGCTATTAAGAGCTATTGAAGGCTGTTGATGATGGATGACAGTGATGAATCTAGTTGATGAGTTAATATGTTGTACGAAAACACTCATTAAGACATTTGTGAGATTGAGAGTAGATCAGAACTGAATTGTGACCGAACTTTTACTATGACCTTCAGGTTGTACGTACGTCGAGGGTGCCAGCCGCCTGAGCGATGAAGAGGTGATCAATATTTTAAAGGAGTTACAAAATCAGATTTCAATTATTGTAATTTTGAGGGAACAATTTTTACTTTGGCATACCTGTAGGCCGAATACGAACAACAATTTTGCTACCGATGCCCAACATAAAATTAAACGATAAGTTTGATATTTTTTTCTATCGTGTCACGAATGGCGTAAGGAAGATGGCTGTATTTGTACACTTAGTGACAGTTAATTTTTTTCATTATTTATGTTTTCTTTTTGAGTGTTATGAACAGTTTTATTGTTAAATTTCTACAAATATAAAGAAAAACTGGTAAACTTTGATATTATAAGCATGATAACGGATAATAAGAATAATTGACACAACACTCACACGTCTAATCCCAATCTAAGCAGAGCCTGTGCTATGATAGGTACTATGATATCACATTGCTGTGTGGTTACCATAGAATTAGTATAGTGCAACATACATATCACAAAGAACTTACACCGAGATCCTGAACAAATGATCTATTGCTATTGACCCTGGGTAAGAATTGAATCCAGTTTCCAATATTCTTAACTACAGTCTATAGTCTACACCTTATTGTAACCAAGTATTTTGAAGTGAAAACTTCTTTAGGCGCGTTGAGCGTTTTGGTAGAGGGTAAAATCCTCGGTTCGCGTCACCGACATGCTAATGATAATAGTATATCTATAGCTATGGAGAATATGATATTATATATTATATATAGCTATATATGAAACATAAAAAATTTCATACAATTTTTGCATATAGTTTTAATTACTCTCAACTTAATAGTTTCGTTTTCACTTCTATCGGCAGTCCCACGACTGCCACTGTTTTTTTTTTATTTTAGGAATATGTTACACTGAAGCATCTTGTAAAACTAGCTACAGTAATGATATTGAAATTACGCTGGGTTGGTTATTAAATGCGGAGATTGGTGATTACTGAGCCGCCGTTTGAAGGTGGCACTTTGTTGTGAAAAGGTTCTAGAAATACACTTACCCGCTGGCTCCTCCTATGACAAAATTTAACCATCCTGGGATAGTTTTTGGCTTAACTAATTCTTTACCCGCTTTTGCCGCTTTTGCTGGGTCTGCCATAATTTGTCTTGCTTGTCCACGATTTTTTTATGTTGTAATAACTTATTCTAGGTTTCTTAACATAGGATTTCTTTTTTTGTCTGAATATATATATTTTAATGTCCATTAAACTGTGATTTTGTTATTGTATGTTTTTTTTCGTGTTTGGTGTTTAATTAATTTATTAAAATAATTTAATTTAGCTTTGTCAATGTCCTGTCATGTAATTAAGGATTGAAATGATGACAACCTGCCTGTATTATTGTTCTCTAAGGAGATTCTATTTCAGTAATTATTTATGAGACGTTATCGTGCAACGGTCGATTTAACAAAAAATGGGTGACTTATTTGTTGTTTGAAAAACATAGTTAAAAAAACAATTTAAACAGCAAAGACACTTAAAAGTGCTTGTAAAAAATAAAAGACCGGGGCAGTACTACCCTCCCACAGAAGACCAACCTAAAGCGCCAGCATCCGTGTTGTCGTGTTTCGTTAGTGAGTGAGAGACCGGAGGCCCATTGATGCATGGGTGATAGTTATCGTGGTAACTGTGTAAGTCTTACACTGTCACGATAACTGTCATGCCTTTTACGTCCCCAAGCGGGGTGCGAAAAAGCATCTCACAAGGCCGCCATAGTGTGGGTCATCATACTGCATTGTCTGCATTTGCAATGAGTATGGTGACCACAACTCTTGGATTCTATTCGTGCTTTCCATCAGGCAGAGTAGAGTCACTTTGGCAGGCACTTAGTATAGAAAAAAAAAGAATGCATTATTAGGGCTACTATACCTTCCTCTCACTTCAGTCAGAGATTTGTATCTACGACTAAGAGTGACAGTAACTTGTAATATTACTTTTAAATATGCCGCAAGCCTTGACAAGAAATGGTGCCTCATTGATCTGATGATGAGAGTTCACGAGACATAAGGTGTCATCAAGACTATCAACTGGCTACCTCGAATCCTAAATATGAAAGTAGTTCTGTGCATCTGCCTATTACGCTTTCATGCCTAAACCGCTGAACCAAATAAAATTTGGCATGGATATATTTCGATTATTTATAAAAGATAAAAGGTACTTTTAAACCCGATTATTGACGTACACGACGTTAGTGAATAAATTTAAATTCTTTGGTTTGTTCCACAGGTCATCTATTAAAGTTTGGCAAGTATTATATACAACACGTTTATTTTATTCATCAACAGCCTTTTACAGTCCACTGCTGGACATAGGCCTCTCCTTAGCAAGGAGGTTTTGGCCTACTATACCACGCTGGCCAGACGGGTTGGAATAGGGTTTGTTTCAAGTTTTCTTCTCTTTGTAATGATGTTGTCTTGCATACTTTGTTCCCTTAGTCGCCTTTTACGACACCCACGGGATGAATAGGGGTGGTAACACTATGTATTCTTAATGCGTCACCACACAGACAAGCACAGGATAAGAAATTATATCTTTTATTTATTATTTAAACACGGTCAATCAATAATCATTTAATAAATTCCGTAATACCACACAATATCTTTACATACTAACATAGTATGTGAATTAAATTTTTGTTTTGTACTTAATCTTTTAAATTACGCAATAGATTTTAATATTTACGCCAATAGAAAGAGTGATTAAGAGGAAAGTTTATTTGTATCATAAATATATATTATAGTAGAGAAAGTCCGAGGATTTTGAAGTAAAATCATGTTTTTGAGTGTTTACATGGCAAACATTGGTTAAACCTTACGAGATAGATCAAAATAATATACTATGAAATTAAATGTCATAAAATATCTACAAATACTTATACTAGATATAAAACTATTTCCTAAGAAAATCCACAGTAATCATTATTATCTTAGTATTTTACACAAAACAATGAAAATGTACAATATTATTATTTATAAGGGCCAAGAATTCGTTAACATTTGAATCTAACTGAATATGTGAAAATGTTACGGGAGTTCTTGGGATCGATACTACAAGAGGTCGCTGGCTACAATCGTAACACATGGTTTCAACAAGATGGAGCCACTTGTCACACATCCAATGAGACCCTGCAGGTGGTCAAAGACATATTTCCGGAAAAGCTGCTTTCCAGACGAGGCGACATTCCATGGCCACCCAGTAGTCCAGATCTAACCCCAGCAGATTTCTTTTTATGGGGTTATTTGGAGAATCGTGTCTACATCAATAAACCAAATATTCTATGGCAATAAAAAAAAACCAGTGAAGAGATTATTAGCGAGTTATCGTGGTTAGTGTGGAAGCCCAAGCGGGGCGTAAAAAAGCATATCATTAGGCCCCCATGGTGTGGGTCACCATACTGCATTGTCTGCATTCAGAATGAGAATGGGACCATAACTCTTGGATTTTATTCATGCTTACCATCAGGCAGAATAGAGTCACTTGAGGCAGTCCCTTAAAAAAAATAAAAAACCAACAGAAAAAAAATTAAGAGACGCAGACGAAGTGGGGTGGTTCAGCTAGTTATTAATAAATCATCATAAAATTACAAGTTCTAAAATATTCGTTATTGTTACAAGTCCTAAGCATAATCTTGTTGCCGGCAGGCAACAAAGGTGCCATTTATTGATAACACCTTTGTAAAAACTAGGTATTATATTGTTCAACTGAATGATAAACGCAATCCTGGTGGGATCATTTGCACCTATCTGATTTAGTAAGTTAGATAAAGATAAGAGGACGGAAGATAATTCACGGATGACGTAATGATTTCAGTGGTCACCTAGCCGTTTCCTACTGCGCTGAGTGTTGTGGGTTCGATTCACATGGAGCAGCACTTTGTCTGACCAAATAATTGTTGTTCTGAGTCTGTAGAGTTCTTTTAATCCGTTTCATTGTTGTTTCTTGGACTGCTCGCAACTGGATATATGCGTAATGTTATAATGATTAATTAAAACCGGTAAGAATATCAAAGTCGATTGTACCTAATTTATTATAAATACACTTGTGAAGTCGTGTGCTAGCTAAAATGTAGTTTAACTTTTCTTAAAATAAGGTTACAAACAATCAATCAACCTATCACCGTCCAGTGCCGAACGAAGGTCTCTCCCAAGGAACGCCAAGGTTACGCTGGAGGTGAAATAAAAATAGGTGAATTTTTTACGAAGTAACTTTTTTTATTTTGAAGTCAATTTTTACAAATGAATAAATCAGTTACCACGGCCAGTCATCCGTAAAATCCTGCTCCAAGGCGAAATATCTCCTGTAAAATTATTAATTTGTTGAAACAAAATTTAATTCTGTAATTATGTTCGATTAACTAAACTAATATATCTGCTGTATCTAATAATAAAAAAACCTGGTAGTACAAGAAGTAAATTTAGAGCCATTGATATAAACTATGGCTAGTTTTAACACTAAATCTAGGCAAATCTTACTCAAAATTTGTTTTGAGGCTGAAGTTAACGGGATTTGAATGCGCTAAAGAACCTTTGCTTTTGAGATGCGTTTGTACACGAGCCTGAAACATGCATTCTTTTAGTAAAGATATTTTAAAACGAAGTCATCATTCCTGTCAATTGTTGTCCTATGCTTGTCATGTTTTCAATTCACGTATTTAGTTAATTTGTGAACGCTTCAAAAGTCAAAAAATTCTGCATTGATTTAACTCAAATTTTGATGTGATAAACACAAGTTTTAAGATTCATTTTTAATTATTTCTCACATCAATTTTGTTCCTCATTTTTTATAAAATTTAATGCTAGGACTGAAGGACCAAAAAAATTATATTACATTTTTTCATCCTTCAAGCCGTTTCTCATCACACATAAATAATAGAATTCTATAATTACTTATTTTGACGCTACGGCATACGGTACATCTGCTTAATGAGGTGTGCCTCGTACCTTCGATGCGGTGGAGTGGCTGGCGAGGCGGGCGACGCCGGCCCCGAGCGGCGCGGCGGCGTGCGCGTGCGCGGGGAGCCCGGGGATCTGCGAGCCACCTCGCCCAGTAGCGACAGGCATGAACGTGACAGACGTTGGCTGAAGTTCTGTTCAGAACGTCAATTAAGATTTTATTGTTTGACTGCGTGTAGTGACGGTTCAGGAGTACGAAGTTGTCACCACCACTGCTACTAGAGCAATCTACATATGACAACAGCACAGCAAAGAGAAAGCCTTTTTTTTTAACGTGTGGAAAATCCCTCGGGCCCTCACCCCACCAGGGTTTACGGCGGGGTGGTGTGTCGGAATCGGACCGACTAAAACCACACGGTGTGCCACTCTGCGCCTGACATAGGAGGGATCCGGGAACAGCTGCTATTACGACATCCAGATCCCTCCTAGCACCTGCCCGCTACCGTGGGCACTATCTGCGGAACTGCTACCAGGCTTATACTAACCCGAAAGCTAAAGCTTCCCATCTAAGAAACCTATGTCCATTAGTGGACTGTTGGAGAATGTTGATTATGATGATGATCAAACACTTACCGGTAAACATGAGCCCTTCATCTCACGCAGGTCAATCTTCCTGAATAGTTCACACAACAGCAGTTCGTGAAGAGTAGGTGTGTGAGGACCGAAGATCTGTTCTATTATTTCCACCACCTAAGAGTACATAAAATGAGAAAGTCATGCTTCTGGAGCCCACTCCCTCTCCATCTGATTCTGAGGTAAGTAGGGGGCTCTCATGAAGACATCGTACTTGTGACTCTTGAGTTGAATATGTTAATGGGCGGTGGTGCCCACTTACTATCAGCAGTTCCGTGTACTCGTTTACACAGTCACAGTTTACATCTACTGTTTGTGACAGAAAGGACTTCATATAATAGAAAAAAAAGAAGGAAATAATTTTTTGATATCAAAAGTACATTTCAAATAACAATATCATCAAATGTTAAATATAAGTGTTGACAAGACTTACATTGGGGTAGTTAGGTAACAAATCCGGTAAAAACGATAGATCGATCTCTGCGCCGGCGCACATTTCGAACAGCACGTGACCTAGAGATAATGTTTCCACGTGCTCCAGCTGTGCTGCTAAAGCGATGGGACATCGTGGTAGAGCACCGATCAAAGTGTTTTCCAGGCCGCATATCCTGAGACAGTAATTTTTGTTATAGATTATTTTATGTAAGATTTTATAGAAAACATTGTAAAGTCAAGGGTTCGGTCGTGTAGGTTTGTGTTTTTTCCGTTGGGGATAGATATTTTATCCTTCCTGGGAGTCTGTTGTATCACATTTGTGATATGTGTTTTTATTTATTGACAAAACTCTTATACTATTAAGTTTCAAACAAAACATTTACAGAAATAGATAAATAAATCGTTAAATATGCTATTTTTATTGTTTGTTAGCTATTCAAAGTTGAAAGTGAATAAAATGTGGGTTAAAACACAAATGCAAATCACGAATCAAATCAATTAATTATCAAAACAGTGACTTTTGGGTTTTTAACTCACCGTGCTACACCATTCTGCACGACGACATTTCCCGAGTGCAAATGTCTAAAGGGCGGAAAACCCTTTTCTTTGAGAAATAATAATCCTTCGAGCATCTGGCGGCCGAACCTCGCTACCTGCCAGGCCGGCAGACCAGTACCAACACACCCATACTTGCGGCTATATTCGTCGTTCCATGTGCTCTAGTAAAAATAACACGAAGAAAAAAAATGTGCTGTTTAGTACACAATAAAGAATATTGAAGACGTGACCATTATCATCACTGTCAGTTGGACGTAGGTCTCTCTTCAGAAACGAGGTTTTGACCTACTATATCACGCTGCCCAGATAGAAATAGTACATAGACAAAAAGAACTACGCGTTTTTACGCTACAAATCGTCTACCTTGTTTCACAAACAACCTGAGCTCATGAATAAATTAAATAACAAAATGACATACGCAATGTAAAAATGTCTATATACGTTAGAGGATGAAACAGATTTTGTGTTGCGTGGCGATAAATCGCCAAGAGAGTTTATTTTGTTATTTAGTTTATTCATGAGCTCAGGTTGTTTGTGAAACAAGGTAGACGATTTGTCCTGCCAATTTTATACTAAACAGATGATTCTTTTAATTCTTCATTACTTCAGAACAAGTTATTTCAATAATAAAGTGTAACGTACCTTGTAAATGAGATCCTTCAGGCTTCCTCTAGAATTGAAGGGCAGCACGGTAAGTGCATGACCGTTGCACAGTTCTAGATCCAACACAGGGTATATGTAAGGATGGTGGAGGGCGCGAAATAGTTCCATGATGAGCGTTTTGGATCGTTCATTCTGTTCTATTGGACATTTATTCGTCAATGGCATCTGAAAAATAAAAAAAAGTTTAAGCAGTCATCTTACCGCTTTCTTCTGAACTGAGTGTTGTGGACTCGATCTCCATATGGAGCAACATTATCTGTGGTCAATAAATTGTTGTACTGGGTCTGGGTGTTCTTTGTGTCCGTTTCTTGTATATATTTGTAAAGACCCACGCGACAAAGAACCTGCGCGAACCACAGGATACATTTCTAGTGCGGGAGTCGTTGTTAAGAAGACAAGTGCCTCAGCTCGTTCCATGCTTGAAGATCTCAAAACGTATGGTGATTTCTCTATTTTGTCCTGATCAAAAATCTTGAATGAAATTTTTAGCACTAAGATGTAAGTTTGCTATTCTTACCAATGTCAAAAGCCTGTCTGTTTTGATGGAGTTGTCGTGAATGGCAAACCAGTGTTTGTTTGATCGACATCCAATGGCAGACAGGACAGATAGCAAATTGTATCTGAAAATGCAAGAATTTAATAGGAAATTTTAATAACAAAGCTCGGTGATAAGTAGTCAATTTAAGAGCTGTAGGGGTTTCTTAAATTATCTTTTTTGATTGAATTTCCACGGAAATTATTCGTGTTCGGCAATTTTTATCAGTAATATTTTTCTGATGTCTTTAATCAGCATCACCTTACAAAGGAAGTTTTGGCCTACTATACTACGGAGACCACATGGGTTGCCAAGGGATTTATTTCAAATTTGCCTTCTTTTTGTGTTTTCTCAGGCGGTGCTCTCGACACCCACGGGATGAATTAACGTGGTGACATTCTGTATTCTTAATTCATCATCAACACGGATTACTTCGGATTCTGTTATTTATAATATTACTAGTAGATCCGGCTACGCGTTGCTGTGTCAATTTTTTTTGTTATATTACATTGTAGTAAACTATTAAACTGAGATGTAAGCTATCCTATCTTTCAAGTTGGATCAAACTGCACACGGTGTGCAAAATTTGATTAAAATCAGTTAGGTAGTTTAGGAGTCCATCGCGGACAAACACCGTGACACGTAATTTATATATATTAAGATATAGCTGGGCCAAAAATTCGTTAACATTTGAATCTAACAACTCGCGCAAACATGCTAAGGATGGTCTTCGGACTGATGCTACTGGAATTTGCTGGTTACAGCCGTAACACATGGTTTCAATAAGATGGAGCCGGTGGTCAAAGACATGCTTCCAGTAAAGCTGATTTCCAAACGAGGCGAAACTCCATGGCAACCCTGCTGGATTCAGTGGTAGTCCTGCTGGCAGTCCAGATCTATCCCCAGCAGTCTTCTTTTTATGGGGTTATTTGAAGAATCGTATCTACATCAATAAACCAATATATATCAACTAAAAGAAAAATCAGCAAAGAGATGTAGGTGATCTCGAGGTCTCTTTGCCGACGAGTATTCGAAAATTTCGGTGCTCGCTTAGAAGAGCGCAAACGTCGAAACGGTGGCTATTTAGACAATGTAATCTTACAAAAATTAATTCTAACTGATTATGTTTCTTATAATAAACTATTTTTTATAATATATCAAATTTTTTTTTACACGATATTTGTAAATGTTAACTAGTTCGTGGCCCATCCTATACAATAAAATAATTGATAAGTATATTTTCTTATTAAGCTTACCTGTTGGATTGTGACAGATACTCTGTGCAGATGACCAAAGCGGCAGAACTCTCCATCGACCGCTCACACCTATATATAGTAAAAGAACGGAAATAGAAATAATGGCAATGATTTAATTAAGTGTTGCAAGTACATTAAATGGATTTTCAACTATAATTGTAAAGTATGATTAACATCTAGCTCCGGTAAAGGTAAAAAGCAAAATGGGTGAAAGAAAAAAATATTCTGGGCCGTACTGTAATTTATAAAAAAACTTTTGCACTATTCTATTAATGCAGAAATAGAATAAAAAAGTATGGATTATACATGAGTATTATATGAGTAATGTGACAGAAAAATAAGCGGTTCTTACTTGAGAGAGGCAGGCGGCTCCATGGGCGAAGATTTGCCAGATCCGGAACCCATCAGTGACTTGTTGAACAGTAACTTCGCTAGCGAGTCAATCTTCTGTGCAACCAGTGGCGCGCGCTCTGAATTCTCTTCTATATATTTTCAGAAAATTCATTTATTTAAAACATGGTCATATATTGTTAGGCAAGGATTTAATTATTATATATATATATATATATATATATACATGATAGGAAATAGCTTTATCCAAGGAATACGTTCATTCTTCATCTTTTTCACATGAGGCTCAATCACTTGGATGATACGATCGACACAGGCATATAATAGGTTTACACATTTGTTTTACTAAACTTTCGTCAAAACAATTTATTGTTATTGTGTGTCTTGATGTACGATTTTAGAGTCATTAGATAAGAGAATTTAAATAATTAAAAAAAATATGAACTACAGGTATTTTGACTTTAGGTAAGGTTGCCATTAAAATCTTGGACAAACTATACAAGTGATGAAAATGTATGAGTTAAAGACGAAATTTGAATGCCAGGAACGGGAAGCTGTTTTGTCCTAAACCATTATAAACCCTTCAACAGCGTTTAACAGTCCACTGCTGGACATAGGCATCTCCTTAACAAGGAGGTTTTGGTTTTGGTTTTTGAGGCATTATGTGCTCTGTGTTACCAGGTTATGTTATCTATAATGATCTCTTTTGGAGAAATGAGCAAGACTGTGTCTCAAAGAAAAGACATATTCACAAACAAATGAAAAATTGAACGAAAAGGCAAATACTTGAACTACACGCGTTGGATGATGCTTCAGCATCGTCCTGTTTTCCTGTGTCTTGCGTTAGCGAGCCAAAACAAATTAAAATATATAATAAACAATGAGTAAAAACAACAAACAATAAAAATAAAAGTTGTGAAAAGGATGGGGCAAGCAAAATTACTTAATGAGATATAGACACTTGTAAAAAAATAAGTTAATATTTTTTAAAATCTTTGTGCTGCAAGCAAAAAAATAAAACTTTCGTTTTAAAAATTTTAATACGCACCTTCACTTGCAATGAAAATATAGGTACACTCTGTCCACATATTTTTACTACGTGTAAGAGTGCACTTTTGCGAAATATAAAACTCATTACAAAATTACTAGACTCATGCAAAATGGTTGAAATACTGAAACTCACCTTCGCTTTCCTCCCTATCTGTAGAAACAGAGCGTATTCGGAACGCATTCCTTTTATTTGCAGCTGCTATGGACTCTGGATTGAGTTCAGCAGCAGATTGAGCCCTCCTACAAGCACCACGGCGTTTTTTCTTCCTGTAACTCGTTCTTGGGCGTTCTTGATAGAACCTGTCGTGTCCTGTAGTCTCCGGCTCTTTCTGTTCCTTTCCTTCAGTGTTAGATTTCATATGCTGATACAAGTTAAACATCTTCGCTGATTTTTTTAGGATGTTTGATTTCAATCTTTCAAATTTGTTTTTCATTTAATTTTCGAATCATAACGCACTTGGGATTTCGATTTTTTTCTGTCTGAAGATATTTTGTAGATCAGAAAGTCGATCGGTTTTTTCTGCTAGTAAAGTGACTACGTTGTAAAGTAAATGTGTTGAATGTATGGTGGGTACGGCCCCATCCGTTGAACTATGTCAATAGTAACTAATTGAAGTCCTACAAGTGCCGCATTAGCTGAGAACTGGGGCTCACATCGATATTACTTGATGTCGCCCTTTTACTACATTCATGTATTTAATCCATGTTAAAACTATCGCAATAAATGTATTCACCTATGTCTGATTGGGTCTTATTTACAGCGATTTCATTTGCATTTCATTTACATAGACATTGCCTCAAATTTTTATTTTAAATTTAAAAAAGTAATAAAAATTATTCGTAATGTTAAAATAAGCGAATTTAATTAAAATAAGAAAATATGTAATCAAATAATCAAACCAATTTAATATTTTCAAAGACGAATTTTTGTGCTCGGACGAATTCTCTTGTATCTGGCTGGTTTTAATTTTAATAATTAAATATTATAAAAAGTAAAAACGCTTTCCCGCCAAATTTTATTTGTTTTTCTGTTCGCCGCCAAAAATGAGTGAATCTAATGAAGAAATTCGTAATAATCTAAAGTTTTATTGCAAAAATATCCGAATTTTTATATAAAACAGCGATTCGCAACGGCTTCGCATTGCTGTAAGTGTTTGTTTGTTTATTTTTTCTGTTAATTTTTAAATATTTCTTAAGGTTTAACCGCGTTTTTTGTTTTCTGACGACTTGGATACGAAATATTTTTCATTGCATTCAAAATTCACGTATGTTAATAAGATTAGATAAAACCTTGGTATTTAACACTTTCCTTCGGAAATGTTGGTGTAAGTGTATTTTTGTGTATGTAAAATAATATCTTTTTCTTTTAAATTGATTCTATTCCTTTAGTACGACCTATTTAATTAACTTAAATGTTAAAAGAATAAATCGTCCATGGTATCTGGGTGTTTTTATTTACAGACGTGTAAATTAAAAATTAAATTAAACATGTTTTCTCATAATAGGTTTTTTTGAGTTGTTTATCATGTCGATATTTGTCTACCAAATTACAGAATGTGGTTTCTAGAAAAAATATGTAGTACAGTCTTTGATCATCTATGAAAGGACTAATAAATTTAACAAAATAACAATTGTTTACGATTTTACTAGATTCATGACTTTATGGAGCGTTATTTCTGACACAGAATTCCAACATAAAGCGTTGGTGATATGTAACACAGGTTTGTAGGTTTGCAGCCATGAAAGACATCTATTCCACACAAAGAAAGTATAGACATTTTAGTATTTGTTGTAGAGGGACTTATTCGAGATAAAATTGATTAAAATTCAATGATATCTTAGAAAAAGAGGATCGTGCACAAAATTTATTATTTGCGCGGCGTGGGTTATACCCGCGAGTTTAGAATGTCACGAACTAAACAGTTGTAGTAAATAGGATAACTAAACCAACATGTTATATAATACACCATTATTATACCCAGTGTAGTGTGGCTTCTAACAAAAGATTCATGTAATGGACGTAAAAACCATCCAGACTCAGACCAGTAATTTGTGGCAAATTCAGTGTTGTCTCATGTGTCATCGAACCCATACCTCAGTGTACTAGGTAACGACGCAGTGACTGCTTTAACAACTTTACCATCAGCGCAGTCTAATTGAGGTTTGAGTCAATATTTTTATACTTAACATCAAGTACCGTGACTTCACAACATACAACAGTCCATTAAACATGCTTGTATTGTTATATAGACCTAAAATAATAATAACAATACTTTATTCATATATTTTTTTTCTATATTAAGAGCCTGCCAAAGTGACTCTACTCAGTCTGATGGAAAGCATGAATAGAATCCAAGAGTTGTGATCACCATACTCATTGCAAATGCAGACAATGGAGTATGGTGACTCACTATGGCGGCCTAGTGAGATGCTTTTTCACACCCCGCTTGGGGACGTAAAAGGCATGACAGTCATCATGACAGTGTAAGGCTTACACAGTTAGCACGATAACTGTCATCCCTGCATCAATGGGCCTCCGGTCAAATCATATTCTTTTTATCTGCTCCAAAAACCACCACGCTCAATACTTGCCGTATTACTCGTAATTTCTTAATATCTTCATCGATATCTTCCACCTATTCTATATAACGTACCGTGTTTGGTTTACACCCACATGTCACGTATATTATGCCTCTAAAAATGGAGATCAATTAAAATGAAATAATAATAATATTTCGAACATCTGACACACAGCGCCATCTAGTCCCAAATTAAGCAGAGCTTGCACTATGGGTACTAGAAAACTTTCGGCGGACGGTTGACTTCCGGGTGGAGAGCAGCATACGGCCCCCGCCCGAAGAGATACGCGAGTGGCGTGAGGCCGCTCATCGAGCCACGATGGCTCGTTGGTCGTTCCGGTTGGAGACTCCTTGTGCTGGCTTTGCCCTCGTGGAGGCTCTCCAGCCGGTCATCGCCGAGTGGGCAGGGCGGCAGCACAGGACCCTTTCTTTCCGACTGACGCAGGTCCTTTCCGGGCACGGTTGCTTCGGGAAGTATCTGCACTCGATCGCCAGGAGGGAATTGAGTCCCGCCTGTCACTCACAGGACTCGGCTCAGCACACGCTAGCGGTTTGTTCCGCCTGGGCGGCGCAGCGTGGGGTCCTCACTGCAGTTATTGGAGGAGATCTCTCGCTACCGGCCGTCATACGCTCCATGGCCGGTAGCGACAGTTGTTTTACCGCGGTCGCAACCTTCTGCGAAGACGTAATTTCGCGGAAGGTGGCGGCGGAGAGGGCCCGGGAGGACGATATCCACTCGGACCCAATTCGCTGCCGGCGAGCCGGGCGACGGAGGCGTGCATTCCAGCGCCTCATGCCGCCTTGAGTGTGGCCGCGGGTGGACAGCACGGGTTTTCCCCTCCATCCGCTACAATGGCCAGCCGCGAGAAGGCGACGTCTGCGTGTGCCGTACGTCGCCTAAAATAGAGAGTTCATCCGCAGATGGTGCCCGAGCCCTAGGAGGGATCTGGATGTCGTAATAGCAGCGGTTTCCGGATCCCTCCTATCTCAGGCGCAGAGTGGCACATCGTGTGGTTTTAGTCGGTCCGATTCCGACACACCATCCCGCCGTAAACCCCGGTGGGGTGACGGCCCGAGGGGGTTTCCACACGTTAAAAAAAAAAAACAAAAAAAATGGGTACTAGAAAACTTACTTAAATACGTATTTACTTTTTTTTCACACACATAGAACACATCCAAACCTCGAAAACAAATATTTGCAGATCACAAACAATTGGTTCGACCCAGAGACAATAAAAAAAAACAATTATTAAAACAAAGATTTTTATTAACCTAAAACAACTATGTTTTACATGTTATTGTAGTGCATCTCTAAAAATATATATATACATACATATAACAGCATATTATCACAATTGTACTGTACCTACAATTTATAGAAGCCATAATTAATTTCTTATTCTAGTAGATATGTAGTTATTATGTAACCTAGGGGTACTTAGGTGACCATAGGTCTGTTACATATCAACCAACATTACTTGACCTGTCGTTGTATAGATTATTCATATCAAGACAGGTCAATACTAGCCCAATTCGCACACCTTCACAGTAATGCAACTTTTTCTTCAGCCTGGCCGTAGGGTTGTCAAGATTGCGTAAGAAAATAAGGCTGTGGTCTTATATTACCTTTGAACGAATATGCACCCATACTGACCCCTAACTGGGAGGAAGGGGTCTTCATAATACCACGCTTGGTCAGTTCGAAAAAGTTTGAGTTTTCGTCATGTAGTCAATATTGTATAATGATATCTTGCATTTTTAGTGCTGTATTAAAAAAAATATTTAAGAACATATCTATAAATAACAACATGAAAACTAGGACCTATTGGAGGGAGTGTCTTGGCATATACTGCGGGTGGTAGATTATTGCTATTTCTTGGTTGACAGTGACGTTATTATACTAGATAAAGAAACTAATAAGGCCACAAAGCAATATCAATTCATTACAAAAGCCTAAAATAGCCTATAACGCTTATAAATATCAACTTATATTCTGAATAATATGAAGAAAATATCTTAACAAATTGTTAAAGGCATAAATTTAAAAGAATAGTAACAACTTAGAAAATAAATATACCGATATCAAAATAGATAGAAAACATATAAAAGATAGAAAACCCTGTTTCTGTATAACAAAATTCATAATTTCAACAAAACATTAAAAAACCAAAAAATGTTTCGTCTAATCAGGGGGTCACATTGACAAGAGCTGTACATAAGTGCATCACACTATATGACCCCATGGTACTTATAGTAGTAAAATATGATTCCATACTGATACAATAAGACCCCTTATCTCACCTTTAAATACATAAGTTATTCTGGAAAACTATTAAAAAAAACACGCCAGGAATTTAAGTTCGGCAATGTTCTGACCATCCCAGTCAAGTTACAAACTGTAATATCATACGCTTATCTACATAAAACACATGTCATACAATTTATTGTCGGTTTTTTTTTATTACAATACAACATTATCATAATTTTAAGCGCAATAAGATGAAAAAAAATGTAAATAAAAACTTAAGACACCAAAAAAGTAGTCTGAAAAATAAAAATTGTTTGTTTTAAATATATGTCAAAATAAAGAAAAATACATTCAGGAAGGAGAATGGCAGATCATGTACCGCTAGCAATATGTAATGAATGGTTAAGAGATTTATATAGTTTACAAATTGAATTATAAACTTAACTATACTTTGCTAAAGAACTTAAATTCTTCCTAAAAAGTTGTCACAACTGCAAAAACAAAACGCGTTTTTACGTTTTCTAAACTTGCCATGTTTAAAATCTGCTTAGATAAAAACTAGATGGCGTTATATTGTTTGTGTTAGTGATGACAGCCAGCTGTCATGACTATCGACTTATGTACAGTCTATGTTTTTGACGAAGTTCAAAAAATCTGGAAATTTCAAATGCTATTGATATTATCAACTAAATAAATACAAAAGTAATCCCTTACGTGAGGCGGTACAAAAGTCTGATACATGCTTGCCATTGTCCTTTGGAAAAATATACCCCTGCATTGCAATTTTTTAGCTTTACGAGTTCGCTCTTTTCTTTTTTACCCCACGCATAGTCTAGGGGTAACATTCATTTTAAAGTCAACAGCCCCTTAAGAAATAATTTGTACTTATACCTACAACATATGAAATGTACGAAGTAAACAAATTATAGCATTATACATAGTGTAAAAAAATATAATTTTTGTGTAAAAATAAATATATTACATTGTAAATACATTAACACATATTTTACATGGAATATAATTCACGTATTCTGGATAAGATACTGTTAAACAATCATACCTCAGACCAGTACTGTCCTGTATAAATATACATTTATGTATATAAGGTGAAAAGAACGGTATACAATGAACAGAAATAGTAGATTCAGATCATTATTCAAACTTCAAAGTCACTGTTTTTTATGAGTCAGAATGAATTTTACAATAGTCGCATAGGATGTGTATATTTCACATCTCACCTAACCTGTAACGAATAACTCTAGCAGACTGGATCAATCAGACTTGTAACTGTTACATATTTTCGTCCCTTTTACTAAAACACTCTTACAGACTTCAAATCAATATACATCGCATAAATTTGATGTAATCAATTAAGTAGTTAATCAAACGTTTTATGTAATCAGCGGTCATTGCTCTCTATCACTTGTTTGTCACTGTTACACCTACCGTCATACAATAAATCGCTTTTGTATCTATACAATGCGTAGCGAACTCGTTTTAAGAAAATAAATTCGTGATACCATACAATTCATCTTATATATACATATGTATATGTGACTGCATTAGCAGATACTAAAGCGTTCACTATTTGTACCAGACGGACGTACAAAAATTATTCATATCTTGTCAAGTTGAGAGAGGCAGATTTCTTTACTAGGAGACAGCACAAATAACAATTATACATATTTAACAAGTCGGGGATACAAATACATGTTATAGTACGTTTGGAATATAAGTTATTTTACATTGACAACCTTATATGAACGAGTATGTATGGTGTACTTGTGTGTGTATTAAAGCCAAATAGTTTTAAACACGTGTATTTCGGGGATGCCTGACAAGTTAGACCCGGCCGGGTAATTTTTCCCCGCGGTATTTTTCAACAATTATACATATTTAACAAGTCGGGGATACAAATAAATGTTATAATACGTTTTGAATAAAAATCATTTTATATTCACAACCTTACGAATGGTGTACTTGTGTGTGTATTAAAGTCAAATAGTTTTAAACACGTGTATTTCGGGGATGCCTGACAAGTTTTAGACCCGGCCGGGGCATTCTTAACTCGACAGCGTCAGAACGTGGATAATCCACGTTCTGACGCTGTCGAGATTTCAGTATTGTTATATTTTTAGCACGCTCTGAAGTCTAATCGGCTTGATAGAATTTCACGTAGTCGAGTTTTCTTTTCAAAAAGGTAAACACTCTCTGATCCAGTGTTTCTTTGTACAATAAACCGAATGTTTATAACCCATAGTTATTACTTTTTAAAATCCCATAGATATTTTTTCTTTTAATCATAAAACTTAGTTTTAATATCTATGGATGTAAGTTATTTTTTTTAGTTTTTATCTTATTTTAATGTTAGTTTGCGGCTTAGCTCAATATTAGCACTTTGTTAGTCATCTTATCAGAGGTTTTATCGGATTTGATAGCTGAATTGAATTTTCATATTAGCGTGATCGTCGCTAAATTGAGTGGCGAATATGATACAGTTTTATATTGGCAGTGATAAGATTATGCACCGATATGATCACATTAAACAAAATAGACTTGGCAACCATATTTCTCTTATCAAATTACATATTTAATGTAATCTAATCCACACACATGTCAAATTTAGTAAGTGTACAGAAAGCTTTAAAAATGAACCTTCTGTAGGCTGTGTAAGAACCAAAAGCATTTGACACTTTGATTTCACTTCATAAGTGTCTCATCCCAAGCTAAGCAAAGCTGGTACTATGGTAATCACCGTACTGATAGACAAACTTATGTATTACTAAATACATATTATATATAAACTATACTCAGTCACAGAAAAAACACAATTTCTGGTTTACGAGTCAGAATTATTAACTGATAGACCAACAGACTAGCCATCAATTTTAAGATTATTATATATCGAACTATTATTCATGGACCCACTAATAGTTTGTTTTACATAAGCATAGTGTTATTTTCAAATCTATATATGTGAAAATTAATGTTTGTCTGTATATCCTTTATAGAATCGTAAACTATACGTTTGATCATGTGATTATCTCTATACTGTCTGTCTTCTTTTTTCTATTTACAACCTACCAAAGTGACTCTATACTGCCTGATGGAAAGCATTAATAGAATCTAAGAGCGGTGGTCGCCATACTCACTGCGAATGACGACAGTGTAATATGGCGACTCACGCTATGGCAGCCTAGTGAGATGCTTTTTCACGCCCCGCTTAAAGGACCCGGGATCATAGTGGGAGGGAAACACGTGCGCTGGTAATGAATTCCAGGCTTTAACTGATTTGCACAGGAAGGAAGAGCCGAACCGTTTAGTTCGGGAGCGTATGTCTACGAACGTTTCTGAGTTGGTATGAATATATTGTTTTGTCTTTCCTTCAAATTTATTTCAGTTGGTGGCGTAGTAACGCGCTTAGGGTACACCTAGTATTTGATTAAAAAAAGTCACAAAAAGGCATAAAAGAAATCTTATAAAGAATGCCTTTTTTAGTAAACAAGACAACAATAGCTTTTATATTACATATTTAGTTGAAAAATATTTTATGCACACCTTTGTGGAATACACACAAGTCTAATCTGACAAAAGATTGAAATGACTGTGACAAAGTCAAATTTTAATTATATAGAATTATGTTTACATTCGTATGCAATATTGGCTTGCATACATTGTTAAATATTCTGGTCGTTGTCGTCAAGTACTCATATACAAGTAAGCTTTGCAAATTTTTCTCTAGGAGCTCGGGTTTTCATGTTATTAAGGTTTATTTTGGCATTTACATCTATTACTTGTAAACGAACCGTCTCTTCATTATAGAGACAATGTACAATGACAAGGTACAACACTGAAGACTATTGTTTTAATTATTAAATAATTCTTTACTTTACATATTTATTCGTGATGCCAAGCAACTGTAGTTTAAACCAAACTATAAAAAAATAAATAGCATTTTATGTAAATATAAAATTTCAATAATGTTTCGTCAATACTATCTCAATATCTTTCAGTTTGATAAATCACATCGCTTTTAATCTCTATGACGACAATAGCACACTGTGACGTCATACAGACACGCCCACGTGACGTCAGAACGTGTAACATCATTAATTGGTAAATATTGCCAGTTGAAAAATATTCAATCCTTCCCAAAAGATTTTCAAGATTGATGTTTTACCACGATTCATTTCTTATCTCAGAATAAATTCAATAAATACTTTATATTATTGTATTATTTGCAATATAATAAAATGCTATACACGCTTATCAGTCCATAGCGATAATTTATCGTTCATTTTTTTTTATAAGAACACTATATAAGGATACTTTCGTCAGTGTTAACAGATTAAATATTTTCATGACTTCATAATGTCAAATTCCCAAATCATTTTTAGAGATAGGGTTGCCAATAAATATTCACGTTTTGAGCTGATACAATTTTTTTTTTTATATTCTTATAGACATATATAGCAAGTTGTCAAATTATATCATATGATACATGACGTAAAATTCGTCTTTCCAATGTTTTACTTATATTATTACCCAATATGAATATCTTATGGTATTTTTTTTAATCGTATAGAGATATAATGTACCATGTAATGAATGATTATAAGATATTTGTGTCTACATTGCATTGAACTTACTACACACAGTAAGTGATGTGAGTGGTCAATGCTCACATAACTTACTACTTTTGTATCTGTAACCATACTAATTTGTATGAGTACAGATACAAAGCAGTACGTTCGTATTTGTATTTGTAATTTGTATTTGTATCTGTACTCATACAGGTTCTATGAGCGGAACTCACATAATTGAAAAAAATATTGATCTGTTTATAACATAAAATATTCAAAATAAATCTGTCTGTACGTATATCGACATAAAAAAATGTTTTCTCTTACCCCGTAATTAAATGTATTGCTTATTTTCTATTAATTTACGTTAATCTGAAGTAAGCAGCGTTCATTTGTTCAAGGAATATGAAGGTTAGTACTGTATGAGGTCCGAGACGAGCGTAGTACGGCAGGAAGCCCTTCCACAGGGAAAGGACACCTTCGTTCTTGAGGAGGTTGGTCACCACTCCTAACTGGCTTTGGCCCTGGGCCGCGTTCTGGATCCTACAATGACAAAAAGGAAATATTTATTTTACAAAATATTGTTAAGTTAAATAATGTTACTCTATCTGGTAACAACCTTGACAGTTGCAAAGGTAAATGTTTCTAAAGGACTGTGTATTGCGAACACTTAATGTACCTACCCACTACCTTCTAAAATTCCTACACCACCAGAAGGTTGACTGGAAGAGAACACCCTTGGAATTATGTCCGCCGATGTACTTATGACGTACGAAGTTTTTATTTATTTACATTTACAAACTTTATATAGTGAGTAAAGTTAACCATATATACAACTGCCCAGCATCAATCATTGGGTCGCAGCCCACCAGACACGATCACCACGCCTGGTGGGAGGATCCTCCCTTTGTGTCGGAGGGACACCAGACCTGTTCCCCCACAATAGTGACCGCGACGTGTTTGGAAGCAGCCTTCAAAGTAGCAGATCAGTGGGAACATCATGTAGAGAGTCATGCTTCGAAATTGGCAAATGGATTGGCCGAACTGACACCACAATCCCGGTGAAAAGAAACTAAGAAACTGATTAATGTCGGGTTTCTGTGTAATAAGGGGCCGTTCAAGTATTACGTAAGCAGATTTATTGCAATTATTTACCCCCCCATCCCCCTTGTCAGCAAAAGTAAGCAAAGCTCTTACCCCCTCCCCCCATGCTTACGTAAACATTTATCAATTAATGTATTGTTTTTTTAATTTTATAATGTTATAATTATAATTTGAAAAATAAGAAAATAGATTTAGGATAGAGATTATATTTTACTGAAACGGTATTCAACATAGAGTAAAGGACAAAAATATTATATCTTACTAACATAACAAACTTATTTTAAATTTTTGGTACATATATTAAATTCAAATTAACAGTCTTCAGTCCATGAAACCCGAATCCATGATTCTAAGTTTTCGATGACATTGGATTGCTTTGATTGCTGCTCAGTGTTGTGAGTCTGCTCGCTTTCATCCGATTTTGGAATGTCTACGTCATTCTCATCGAGCCATTCAACATCATGGTGCTCTAAATTTTGAATAATGCACATCAGTTCATTAGCACGACGAGCAGCAACTCTTACAGGTCTAACTTTCCTATCAGTGTGCGTGTTTACTTTCTTATGGATCTTTTCGATGTGACGATTTAGTGACTTGACGGAAGCATGATAAAGACCACACGTTTTGCATGTTCGACTTGATAGCCTCAATTGTACCGTCGGACAAAAATAATCGTATGGCATTTGCAGGAAATCTTTGAGTGAAGCACTTAAGCGTAGAGCTAAATTGGCTGGAAGATTAAGAAATTGCCCTCCTTCATCTAAAACCAAGTCATCAACTGTTTGTTTTACTTTTACAGGTGGTGGAAGAAACCTGTTGTCTAGTAATCTAAATAGTCCACTTCTTGGACGACAGCATTCTGTATTTCTACATTTTACAATTTGGAGCCAGTATTGGCTTTCACGCACATGTTCTGAATACCATTTAATGTCTGGAAAATCAGGAAGATCTTGTTCACCTGCCCCAACATATTTTGCATTAACATTATAGCCATCAATTTCCATTGAACGAGTATGGAGATACTTTAGCTAATACTTTTCCTGCAAATTCGAAATTAGATCTTTCTAAATGTTCATCAATTGTAACGCCACGTTCATCCAAATGAGACCCAAAATGGTCATGAGGCAATATTAAACCAGCCAGTTCCCGACTAAGAGGAGCCATTCTGCGCTCTACTCTGTTATACGCACTTCTTCCGGGAGCATTGGTAGCTAAAAACAATGCATCGAGATCATGTCGCTTAAAGTGTTGTATAGCAAACCCTATGACTTTTTGATAACGCGGATTTTCATCTGGCCCTCCATCAACCGTCATGATTACCACTGGTTTTACTAGTCCATGGTCAGTTTTAGCTAATGGTCGAAACTCTTCAAGTTCGAGAAGCGTCTCGAAATCCTGAGCATGAGTATTAGCAGTAGATGAACTATGCTTTCCACTTCGAATAGCGATGTATGTTGGTCCAGAATATCCAACGGCTTGCGGTTGTCCTAGCATATTGGAAGTGATTTTGATACCAGCATAAACAGATGGTATTAATTTATGACGCTCAGCGATTACCCAATCGTGATCAGGCAATTTGATTCTATATTCCATGTGCATTAGAAGAGGTGCTTGCTTATTTGCCGCAGTTACGCCAATAGGGACTCGAGCTTTATCATCTTGAGATATGAAAAATACTTGATCTGGTCCTAGTATGGATGCTATGTTCTCTAAATAATGGATTGATGTTTCAGCGAACTTGCTATCTAAGTGGCTCTTGTGGTGATCAGTTTGAGCCCGAATGAGCTTAACAGGGACTGTCGATACATGTCTTCGTCCCTCTGCAGAATTAGATTTTCTGGGAATCAAACGAAGATATGTCCCACTGCGACTAATGTCAAATCCCATTTTACGTAATTCTTGTGTGAGTTCATCAAGAGTTTTTACGCTGCGAATTGATTCCGTTCGTCTTCTATCATCTGCTGCACTTCCAAATAAAGCTATATCCGCGATTGTTTTCAATAGTAAAGGTTGATTGCTTTCAAGATTAGGACGTCCCACTGAATCCCTCAGAGATAGTCTTTTTT
Organism: Hypercompe scribonia; assembly: GCA_949316085.1. Taxonomy (NCBI): domain Eukaryota; kingdom Metazoa; phylum Arthropoda; class Insecta; order Lepidoptera; family Erebidae; genus Hypercompe; species Hypercompe scribonia. The sequence continues at coordinate 3,586,274 of OX438979.1, forward strand.
TCATTTCTGGATTTTCATGACAAATATCTTCTAACTTTCTTTTCATACCATCCCTGTGTTTCTTCTGGGCAACTGCGTTTTGAACCTTCCTGTTTAAAGACTGTTTTGCTGTTTTTATTTCCTCGCGCAACTTAATGATCTGTTTATCAACTTCAGCACGGATTGACATAGTATCTCTGGCAGAATACAAAGCATTCAAATTTTTTTCGAGTAGAGCAATCTTATTTTTCATAGCCTCCTGAGAAGGTTTTGGTCTCTGTTTATCTGTATTTTTATTAATTTCGCATTGCTGTTGTGATTCATTACCGGTTTTTATTTTATCTTCTTCCTGTTTTTTAATATTTGAAGCTGGCTGTGTAATTTGTGTTTTTTCTGCAGGTTTACAGGTTGCCTAAAAATAAAAACTTTCTATGGGTTCTGCTAAAGATTCTCTTATTAAGCTACATAAATACAAAGTATGGCAATAAATATGGTAAATACAAAACCCTATGGCTTTAAATCTAATATCTTTAAACGAGCAAATCGTTCCGGTCACAAAATACAGGGTGTTATAGTCTATTCAAGTAGGTATTTAAAAGAATATAAACAATCTTGATATGTCTTTTTATTGAAATATGCAATTATAAAATCAGATATCTGTAAAGGTGCGTACAGACATCGCGAGGCTTGCGCCGCGAATGGTTCGTCTCGAATACATCAACCTGAGGCATGCTACGGCACATGTATACGTGCGAACCATTCGCGGCGCACGCCTCACGATGTTTGTACGCACCTTTATGTACTTACAGAAAAGCAATTTTTTAATATTGGTTGAGTTTTTAAATGAATCACAACAGATTTTACACAGTTTACAATTTTAAACCACTTATTTCAATAAAAAGACATATAAAGATTGTTTACATTCTGTTAAATACCTATTTGAATAGAGTATAGTTTTCTGTAGGTATATATATATATATATATATATGTATAAAACTGGCATCCTGTATTTTGTGACCAATTGACGGAATCAATTATAAGAAATAAATCTATATAATGAATATTACCTCTTGCGACTAAGAATATTAGTCGCTGCTTGCAATTCTTCTTCGATTCTCTTAGATACAATAATATCTAGTTCCTTGTCGGATTTTGCTTGTAATTTATAATTTCGCCACACTTCGTTAACTAACTTTTGTACATTTTGTACTTTCGTACTTGTATGAGATTTTTTAAAACTTTCAAACAATTTTTGGTATAACTTAGATTTGTCTATTTGAAATGACATCTTATTTAAACATTAAACTTTGGATAATGGAATGAATGGTAACACAAATGTTAACTTGCTTTACTATGCTTACAATACGTCTACTCGCTATAGCAGCCAAACGAAACAATACACTGATAGAGGAAATTTAGACAAGTGAACAGCGCGCGGTAATTCCCTTACTCGGTTCTAAAGCGAGTAGGGGAATTACCGCGCACTGTTCACTAAATGTATGTATTACTTGCGGGAATCCCCGAAAATGCTTTTCGTTTTCAAGCAAAGACAATGTGTGGGTTGCCATTCGTGTAAAGAAGAAAATAACTACCGATGACGTAATCATCATCTAGACTCCCCTACCCCCCATGTCATCCAAAATAAGCAAAGCAAAGACCCCCCCGCCCCCCCATAGTGCTTACGTAATAATTGAACGGCCCCTAAGTAATAAATTTTAAACATGTTCTTTTTTTTTTATTTACATTTACAAACTTTACTCACTATATAAAGTTTGTAAATGTAAATAAATAAAAGAATATTATATTTAAAATTACTACTAAAAACTACGTCAGACTGAGTGTCAGTTTGTGAGCAATCTTAAAGTGGAGTCTTCAAAAATTTAACTTTTTTTACATTTTTATTTGTATAAATCTACGATTTAGTCTGTGGTCGATAAGTTCTTAAAATTCATTCCAGAGGTTACGCGTTCTAAAGAAATACCAATTAAATACAAAATCGTGTACGTACGTACGTAATACAATAGCAATTAGATAAATTATTCTGACGATCACAGAACACCAGTCATGCGTATCGCAAATACGAATATATGAACATGAACGAGAATGTTTGATGAGTGATTACTTCGCAGGCAAATCGAATGTGTGGGGAAGCCTTTGTTGCCTCCCCAGGATAGGATGACTAGGTGAGGCGTTGATTTTGGAGGGGACTTGAAATAATATGGTCCGGGTCCCCTTCAGAAAAGGACGCCTGAGACCGGCCGCCGGGGTGGTTTTTAGTGGAAACACTACATACTCCTGGCTCCTGCTCTCCGAGGAGCCGGAGATCCGAAGGGATTTTCCACCCCGACAACAAAAAAAGAAGCAAATGTAATGTAACAAGAAAAGTTATTTTAAAACTTCTGTGCATATATTTTTATTTGACGTCAGAAAAGAGGGGAGTGTTCCAATTTGGTTGTTTTTATATTATACTAGTTTTTGCCCGCGGCTTTACTCGCGTGGAATTTGGTCTGCAACATTAGTTTTCGTAACAGATCATTTCAAATAAATGTATATATTTTTTTTTAATAAAATGTATCCTACGTTACTTCTAATACCTATGGAAATTTCATGATGATCGGTTGAGTAGTTTTCGCGTGAAACCGTTACAAACTTACATACGCATTTATAATATTAGGGGGGATTATTACAATCCATCATGATACAGATGCATTGAAGTCAGAGATACCTTTTTACAGCTTTATCATGCAATGACAAATTTGAACAACTATTTCTCATTTATTTTGTCTCTTCATCTTTTTTCCTTAAATTATATCACATGTTACTATATTAGTAGCCTTGTATGATGTAAGAAAACCATGCCTCGGTACCGATTGGAGTGATTCGACGACTCACAGAAACCCGACATTAAGCAGTTTCTTAGTTTCTTTTTACCGAGACTGTGGTGTCATTTCGGCCAATCCATTTGCCGATTTCGAAGCATGGCTCTCTACTGGCTGGCTACTTTGAATGCTTTCTAAACACGTCGCGGTCACTATTGTGAGGGAACAGATGTGGTGTCCCTCCGACACATAGGAAGAAGCCCCCTACCAGGCGTTGGTGATCGTGCCTGGCGGGCTGCGACCTAATTGTTGATGTTGGGCAGTTGTATATGTGCTAATCGGTGCGAGAACTTCTGTATCGCGATTCAGGATTAACACTTACTCCGTAGTTCAGTGTGACTAGTTTATCTTTTGGTTGCCACACACTTCTATTCCCTTCAGCCGTTTTTTTGAGATCAGTGCAATGTATGTTAGATTTCTTTGGGAATGTAACAGATTTCATACTAGATTTAAGAGAGGGGAGATACAAGTTAATTTTCTCCCACACAGGAGCGTTACTATTCGTAGTAGTGTGTAACTTGCATGTATAATGTACTAAAACAGTTCCCCTAGTCTAGTTTACATTTACAAACACAAACGTCAGAAAGTCAACAGACGTACGGGGGTGACGTCTCTCAACGTTAAGTCACTTGGTCAAAACAAAATATTAGCTAATAACACAAGGGAATAGAGGCGTTAGCGATTGTAGAAAGAGAATCGATTCGAAACCCTTGCATCTTGGTTAAGGGAGCAGATATCGCAAAAACGATCCAGTATTATCGACCGATAATAAAGCGCCTGTGTGAAGGAGCCTTTAGCGCAAATTATTTTACTTATTATTAATGTAATTATATCTTACCTTGTCTTTATAATATCGACGGGCATGGAGGCGATAGTGGTGATGAGACCAGACACCATGGACGCGCAGAAGTGCAGGAATATACCGTCAGGTACGTAGCCCACGAACATCTCGCGAGCCTAAGATCAGAATTAATTTTTAAACAATACACACACCGTTACCGACTCACTTTCTTCATACAGCTTTTCATTGTCGTATTATATTTATTTTCTTTTTATATATTGTTGACTTTTCAGTCGTATACTTTTTTTTCAAGAGGCAACTCCGCACTAAAAATATATCCTGTGTCGCGCAGATTTTATGAACATTGAGAGACAGAAAAGTCTACGACAGAATATTTCTTATCTACCATATTACGAGTTCTTACCTTTTTGAACTGAAACTTCCATATCGGGGTTGGAAAAAAATTTAGTGTAACATTTTTTCGGTACGCGTCACATTTTTTCGTTACGCGCCATCTTTTTCTTATCCCTACCACGCGTGATTCGAAGTATACTTTCTCCAGCGGAGTAGGGATTGGTAAATGTCTCCAATGTATTTTGCGGCCCGTTTTGAGTAGTTACATTTTTGAAGTCCAGGTGGCGATTGCATCGACTTCGGACGGGTTTAAATTATTTTTTTGAAAAATAACGTCATAAAGAAGTTTCACTTCTTACGAGTGTACGCTAGTACACGCACACATTTTTTTTATGGTGAGCTTAGTTCACGCTTGATATCATCACGCTACGGGTAATAAAAGGCGCAAACGAGGTGCCGCGGGTCAAATGGTAATATATTTAGTTGTGTATTTCGGCGACTTTCCGTATTTGGATCTGACACGAGAAGTTGGCAACTTGACGACATTACCGGAATACACACAGTGTATATGAAGAATAAACTTCAAATTACTTCTAGCCATTTCTGTGTTTTACCATCCAAGATAGCTAGAGATATCATCAATGTGCAATCAATTTTAAAATTAGTTGTGAATAAAGCTTTACCTGTGAATAGGTACTAAGTTGAGCAGCGTTGACCACCATCGCACGTCCAACAGTGGGAGTAGCACCACGCCATAGTTTCAAGACTCCCTCTTCTTTCACTATCCTGTCAACAGAAGGGAAGATCTATTATAGACCATAGACGTACACACAGTCTCTTTCTTTTCTCCACTCGTGTTTGTCAGAGACTACAAATCTTCACTTGCTTCTACCCTTTACAAATCAAAGTTTCGTCATCAAAGGTAAATAATAATAAACAAATATTTCGGACATTTGACACACACCGCCATCTAGTTTCAAACTAAGCAGAGCTTGTATTCATATAAAATATTTTTTTGTAAATATATATATATATATCATACTCGTACATACAAAACACTTAAACTCCGAAACAAATATTTGCAGATTATACAAACATTTGATCCAACTCGGGCATCGAACCTGAGACCTCAAGCACAAAAATCGCGTTCGTTACCGCTGCGCCACCGAGTAGTGTATAATAAGATTTTATTTATATTATGTATTTTATTTAAATAAGTACTCCAGCAATCTAGTTCTCACAGTACAAGAACTCCTTAATTTGAAACTAGATGGCGTTGTGATCTTGGATACTTTTGGCCTGAGCAGGACTCGTTTGCATAAAATACTCGCACGATAGCTAAGCCTAATGGGTGCAGTGATAACGAGCGAATTATTTCATAAACTGTTGGAATTGCCACGAGGGAAGCACTCTGCCCGGACAAGTACTTGATAATGGAAGTGCTAGGTTACTTCACAAGAACTGAGACAGTAATATCACATAGAAAACCGATGCTAAAAAATCCTAACTGACAACCCAATCTCAAGTATTAAAAATCGTCTCAAATTCTCATATTTTTTTTGGAAACTTTTATTTTTTTTATAATATTTTACTACGAGTACATAACACACTTATCATTAGAGATTGTGTCAAAACATAAATAAAACATCGTGTTTTGAGCTTAGCAATCAAACAATTCGAGCCTTTTATCTGATATCTTGACTTAAAATTGTCCAGTATCTGTCATATCTGGTGTTAAATTGTGCTTATTGTAGGTTAAAAATATCATTTTAATATAAGTAGGTAAGTGATATTTTCGACACAATACCCCAGATCATGTTTGTGTGGAGCAAGGAGCAACCATTGATTATAATTTTGTATATAAACGTACAATAACCAACGCGAGAACTTTCATAGCGTGATTCAGAGTTGGCGTTCGCGTATTTCGGTTTGATTTTATAGTTTCTTTCTTTTAGTATTAGACCATTTATTGAATAACACTATGTTACTTTTTATCGATATTCGACTCCTACTGGTCATAAACAATAGAACCCGAGCATCGATAAAAAGTGTTGCTATATCTCAAAAAATTAATCCTTTCGTGAGACGATAATAATAGATATAAGACCTTGGTTTTATTTGTATGTCAGTTTAGTTCTTTGTAACTTGCAAACAATATAAAATTTTGTCTCACAAAACATCAGGGCAATGGCCAAACAACCCATGCGCTAGTCGACCATTCAGTACATTGTTGTACAGTGCATACAATTAGCCTGACTACATCTAATTATTTGTTCCATTATCTTGATATTTAAGAGCGTATATTAAAAGCAAATATACTATACATATTAAGAAATAAACTAATGAACTTTAAACGAGTTTCGTCGATAACATTTTAGCCTTTAATTCATCAAATAGTTTTAAATAGATACACTATGTAGAGATGAGATGAGATGGCTGCTATGTCTAGTCGTAATTATGCCAAAGAATTATTGCATTATTTGCATAACCTGCATTCTATTTACATATATGTATTAGACCAAGTTATTTTTCGTCAATAGCCTTTAACAGTGCACTGCTGTCCATGGGCCTCTCCGTAAAATAACGCTTGGCCTATTATGCCACGCTGGCCAAGCGGTTTGGTATACAGTTTGTTACAAGATTTCCTTCTCTTTGTAGTGTTGTCCTGTGTAGTTTCCTTAGTTGCCTCTTACGACACCCGTGGAATGAATTAGGGTAGTGACATTCAGCATTTTTAATTCATTACCACACAGAGGGTTATTTTTAGTGTTTTAAATTGTTATTATGAACGTGTCTTGTGAGTTTATTTGTCACGTATTGATGCCTAAACAATCAACTGATCGTTACAAATATAAAATACGTAATTTGGGACACTTAGAGACGTAAGAGTCCATTTCATCCAGAGCAAAAGGGAAGGTTGCCAAAGGGTATCTAAATTACTTGATAAAGTTCTCATTAACTCGGACAGAAGCAAGTAAAATGAATGCACACAGTTTATTTTACCTTATTAACGCATCAGCAACATTCTTGTAGTTTCTGCGCTGTTCCTTAGGCAGTCTGCCGTCAGCCGTCATCCGGATGAGAGCCACTTCAGCTGGGGTTCCACCGAAAGCACCAATCCCTCCAGCGGCCACACCCAACAGTGTTTTCGTGCCGAAACCTGGAGTGGCGCCATCGTTACGCCTGAACACAAAATGTTACATTACAACACGCTAAATATAAAATGCAGGTTTTTCATTGGATTTTATTGCCTAGCAACAGTTATACCACCTAGAGTTAACAGAGGTCTGTCAAGTCAAATTAGTTTTTTTTTGTTACAACTTGCTTTCATCAAATCATCCATTAAATAATTGATAAACAAAATATCGCACTTAATAATTATAGACTCGAATTTCACAGAGTCTAAGATTATATTACCTTTAAAGTACTACTAAATAATTTCAATATGGAATCGTTGCAAAATATATTTTATTGAACAGAAAGTAACTTTATAACACTGTTATACACAAATAAAACAGTGTACACCATTCCCTTCATCTCATATATTTGGATATTTGACAAATTTTCATCCAAAAATAAACATTAACAAATTTCGAATAACATTTTCCGTTCAGAAACATTCTATTTCAAAAACAAATCACGTGAATACATTAACAGACGGTTCAAAACGTCTTATTAATAGCCTTTGTTGCGTTGTGCTTTTTTTTTCTTTTGGCGCCAACCTAAACAGTATACGTCATTGCCAGATGACAGATAGGCGCGCCAATGACATTCATGTGATTAATTTGAAATGTCAAACAACAATTGAACGATTGGCGGTATAGTCGGGTGGTATTTCTTTACATATTAGATGCATAAATGTAACAATATCTTGGCAGAGATCTAACACAATGGTAAATGCACTGTTGTTCGACATACTCGTATACAACTCGCGCTGGCCTTGGAAGTCACCGTTTTAGCATGGTAGACATATGCTCACGAACAAAATGGTTCGGCTCTTCCTTATTGTGAAAATCAGTTTAAACCTGGAACTCACTATCAGCGCACGTGTTTCCCTCCCTCTACGCTTAAGCGCGGCGTGAAAAAGCATCTTACTAGGCCGCCAAAGCGTGGGTTACCATACTGCATTATCTGCATTCGCAATGAGTATGGCGACCACTACTGTTGAATTCTATTCATGCTTTCCATCAGGCAGAGTAGAGTAATTTTGGTAGGCTTTTATAAAAAAAATGTATATACACTAAAGAAATGATCATGCTGATTACGTAATTATATTTCCTTGGTGAGAATCGAACTCGGGACTTTTGGCGTAGCAGTCAGTGCAGAAGCAAGTAATTGTAAGTAAACATAAGATAAGTCCGTTTGTGAATGACAATTTTCCATTCTTTTATACCTTTAAAATACATGTTTACAGGCGTCGCCAGAACTGTTTTTAGGGGGGTGTATCTACATTCACATATACTATTAATCAATATAAAATAACACTAAGTCTTTACCTAAAAAATTTACTTTTAAAAAAAAAAAATATTAAAAACATATGTATTTCTATGTATATTCTTTTCTGCTAGGATTGCAAGAGCAAAATAGGGTGCAAGAGACCACTTGAACCGTACTAAAAAACCGTACCGTAAAAGAACCTACTAAAATTTTACTGCCATTCTAACATCAACAGCAACAGCCTTTGACAGTCCACTGCCGGACATAGGCCTCTCCTTAGCAAGGAAATTTTGGCCTACTACTCCACGCTGGCCGATTTGGAATAGGGTTTGTTTCAAGTTTTCCTTTTCTTTGTATTGATATTTTACTGAATAATTTATTCACTTAGTCGCCTCTTACGACACACACGGGATGTATGGGCGTGGTGCTACTACGTATTCTTAATCCGTGATGGATTAAGAATACGTAGTGTTGAAAGAAAAAGAATACACACGGACGTGTTTGAAAAATGACACACGACTAAGCCATTTTTAGCATGCGGCCAAATATATGTAACTGATTTTAATTGTCATGTGGTCGTTAATCAGCTAAAAGACGAAGTCTCGTTTAGGTGAATTTTAAATGATCATAGCTTATTCAGAAATAAGTTAGAACAACTACGTCCAAAGTAAATTATTAAACAATTCAGCCGAAATTAGATCAATTAATATTTTAAGTTTTTTATTATTTATTTTAATAGATTAAAAATAAACGAGATGAATAAATAATTGCTACACAATTCTTACGAAACATAACATTTAATTAACAGAAACTGATTGCACTTGCCAGTCTTAGACAAGAATTAAAAAAAAAACTTCTTTCATATTTTGCTTTTTAAAAACGTAATTTTTCTAAAACTTTACAATGAACTACTTTAAATAAAGACTACCTACCAAACTACGTACTCACACGAACCAGTCTTCTTCATTAAGTACTAAGTCTACGTGACTAAGTACCAAGTCTACCTGACTAAGTATTAAGTCTATCTAACTAAGTACCATTGATACCAAATCTATGACTATGTATATTAACCCTTAACAAGGTAGGTTACTCTTAGTCGTGAGACTTAGACTACTTTAATTGAGAATATATAAAAATACTACCAGAAGTAGTTATATTGTTCTTTTATCTCGATCTTGAGATATTTACTCAGCCCTTTGCACTTGGTATTATTTCATCCAAAAGTTAACTTCAGGTGAAGGTTTCCGGTACAAATATCTAGAATTATTGATAATCGTTGTAAATTATGTATCACAATATGAGTTCTTAATAACATTGTGTATTGGAAACAATCAAGCAAACAAACTTTTTTGTTGCTAATCTCAGGAACTGCTGGTACGAGTTGATACATTATTTTAGTGTTGATAGCCAATTTATCGATAGGCTATGCAACTTCATGCTCATACCAATAGTAGGTGAGCATTAATAAAATATATTGCACATGTGGGGAAAAATATTCATTATGGAGAGCAATCAGACTACCGTCAAATATATCGTCATCATTATCCCGTGCCGCCCACATCCAGCAGCTTCCCGCGACCTTCATCAGGTCGTCGGACCACCTTGTGGGGAGCCTCCCAACGCTGCGTTTCCCAGTACGCGGTCGCCACTCCAGAACTTTACGGCTCCATCGGCCATCGTATCTGCGTGTAATGTGTCCCGACCACTGCCACTTAAGTTTAGCAATTTTACTGCCAATACCGGTGACCTTGGTTCGTCTGTGGATCTCCTCATTCCTGAATCAAATGATTCAGATTCGAATGATTTCATTCTCATGCGTAATCGAATCAGGTATGACAAACATATATTGGTATATATTTCTAAATGCATATTATATATATTTTAGGTTTTGTTTTATCACGGTTATTCTATAAGCTGATACAACTTTTGTATTTGTCAACTTATTAAAAAATCATTAAATGTTAAGTGAAGTTTACCCACAATATATAAGAGAAAATCGCATACAAAGCGATAACGCCATTTATGAGATTAGCGCACACAAACACACAGACAAACAATTTCTAAGAACTGTTGTTTTAAGTACTGTTACTTTAATAAATAAATAAATATATTAGAGATTTGACACACAACGCCATCTAGTCCCAGACTAAGCAGAGTTTGTACTATGGGTAGACAACTGATATAAATGCATATCTACTTTTATTTTGTATATATAGATATTATACATCGAATACACCCAAACTCCGAAACAAATATTTGCAGATCATACAAACATTTAGTTCGACCTGGGAATCGAACCCGAGCGCTCAAGCACAGCAGTCGTATACGCTACCGCTGCGCCACCGAGACAGTTAAAGACCACTTGAGTTTTTAATGTATTTGATGTACACACACGTTAGCCTCTAATAATTTGTTATAAGTATAGATAAACTAGCTGACCCGGCAAACGTTGTTTTGCCATTTTTACTAAAATGGCTATTAAAAAATAAGGGTTGATCGTAGAAGGGTGAAAATTGAGGATTGTATGTATTTTTGTATGTTGTATCATAAAAAAATAGAAATTAAAAATTTTGAATAAAAAATAAAAAAAAAATTTAGGGTTGTACTACCCCTAACATTTAGGGGGACGAAAAATAGATGTTGGCCGATCCTCATAGATACCGGATAAGCACAAAAAATTTCATCAAAATCGGTCTAGCCGTTTCGGAGGAGTATGGCAACGAAAACTGTGACACGAGAATTTTATATATTAGATTATTAGACTCTGTGCTCATCATATAATTATTTATCCAGAGTGGGGAAAGAACCCATCTCTGGTTCAGCATGGAGTACCAGCAGAACAAGCACAGTTTCGTGATCAAAAAGAAATAATTATAAATAGCGTGCAAAATAATAATTATGTAAATACACGTGTAAAGCCTAGCAAAAGTAACAATTACATATTAAATGTTTATTACATCATAAAAATGTGTTGCGTAAACTTCGCTTGCGTGATCTGAAATATTTCATCTGATGACGACATGACTCATCTGATGACTGAAACACATGATGTGTTTGACGTATGCTACTCAATATTGACCGAGAGGAAAAGGCTAATATAATATTTTATGTGACTTTTATTTAGTATACAAGTGCTAAATGGCACGACGCTATAGGGGTTCCAGGGTGCATGAAGACTATCACACAGTAATTTGAGGTCGATTTTTCAGTCTAATGTTAAATTCTGTGTAGAAAGACTTTTTTTTTGTTGTCGAAGTAGAAAATCCTTTCGGATCTCCGACTCCTCGGGGACGCAGGAGCCAGGAGTATGAGTTCCACTAAAAACCACCCCGGCGGCCGGTCTCAAGCGTCCTGCTCTGAAGGGGACCCGGACCATATTATTTCAGGTCCCCTCCAGAATCAACGCCGTGCCTAGTCAGACCCTCCGGAGGCCACGAAGGCTTCCCCGCCTATCAGTCCGGTGTAGAAAAACCACCAGGTTTTCACTATTCTGGGATTTCAATTACACCTAATGATGACGCACACGGCATAAAGTGCTCTCCAAGGAGGGGTTCTGAACATATTAAAGATGGTAACCCACTCTTAGAATCCTTAGTGTGAGTCACCATACTGCATTGTCTGCATTCTCAATGAGTATGGTGACCACAACTCTTCTATTTTATTCGTGTTTTCCATCAGAGTCGCTCGCAGTATCTTCAAAAGAAGAATGATATGGATAGGATTGTTTAATTCTGTAACGGTCACCCATCCATAAACTGATCTTGCTATGATTGCTTAAATTGTGTTAAGTTTATACCTTCGCTACGAGCTCCACTACGATTGCATGGAAACCATTTACAGTCGTGACCTGTTGATCTATAAGTCTATAAATTCTTAGGTATATCTTTGTTTTGTTTAAGCAATGTATTTTGATAACTCGTTATCAGAAGAACAAACATAAGATACTGTGGTGTAATATATTTACACTGTGAAATGTAAACTCAGTTACCAGTGTTGTTACAGTAAATATTCAATAATGCGTTTTATTTTTCATGATAACAAATCTTTTTAAAAAGCCATATGCGATCAATTATGATTTCTTTTCATTTAAACATGTTCTACTGTTGAAAATTAGAAAATCATTTACTTTTTTTTTAGCTTAGCAAGCTAGAAAAATAATATATAGAGAGCACTTGACACATATAGGGTGGGCCAAGAATTCGTTAGCATTGGAATCTAACATCACGCGCAAACATGTTACGGGAGTGGGAGCGATGCTACTGGAATTTGCTGGTTACAAACGTAACACATGGTTTCAACAAGATGGAGCCACTTGTCACACATCTAATGAGTCCCTGCCGGTGGTCAAAGAAATGTTTCCGGAAAAACTGATTTCCAGATGAGATGACATTCCACGGTCAGAAGTCCAGATCTATCCCCAGCAGACTTGTTTTTATAGTGTTATTTGAAGAATCGTGTCTACATCAATAAACCAAATACACTACGTCAACTAAAAGAAAAATCAGGGAAGAGATGTCGGTGATCTCGCGGTCTCTTTCGAAAGAGTATTCGAAAATTTCGGTGCTCGCTTAGAATAGTGCAAATGTCGAAACGGTGGCCATTTAGACGATGTAATTTTTTAAAAATGAATTTCAACTAATTTGCGCTTATGCAAATAAATATTTTTTATGATATATGAAACAATTTTTTTCATACGATTTTTTCAAATGTTAACTACATTAGTAATTTTACTTCACTGTTTTCTTTTCTTCATTTTTAACCAGCGTACGTACACACGGCCAACGAAATCTCTGGTCAAGTTTTTAAATGTAGAAGTTATTCCGGTAAGTATTAACTACGTTTATATGCGAGTGTATTGTAAATAGCTCGGCTCTTGCCTCACGTGAGCATTTGTAAATTATTCTTACTGTTTCAAAAGCATTCTGCGTTATTAGTTTTAATTTCTTTGGTAATAGTTTATTAAAAATATAGGTATTTCATTTTGATAGGTGTTGGAGCCAGAATATATGCGAAATTATGGCGAGTTTTTTCCTTTAAAAATCTTGGTAGAAAATTGGTACTCACTCTCTATAGGCATCAAATAGATAGTTGTATACACCAAGACGTGTGGTGGTGTATGTAGCCTGTCTCAGGAGAGCCGCCGAGAGCCCCGTGTATACTGAGAAGAAGCCTTCCCTGGCGACGATTTCACTAGCTATGGCGAAGGTGCCTCGGCCTCCGCCGCTCAACTGCATTCGAGTCTTGATCAAGTCTAGAGGTTGGACCACGCATGTCGCAGCCATGCTGAAAGAAAAAATAAACTTAAGTTTTCTTTTAACCTTTACTTGAGTGTAGGTCGCTTATAAGCTTACAATACGTTGATATTTAAAATAAAGAAAAATTAGGTATACTCTGCCTGATGGAAAGCATGAATAGAATCCAAGAGTTATGGTGACCATACTCATTACAAATGCAAATAATGTAGTATGGTGACCAACACTATGGCGGCTTAGTGAGATGCTTTTCCACGCCCCGCTTGGGGACGTAAAAAGCATGACAGTCATCGTGACGCTGTAAGGCTTATACAGTTACCAGGATAACTGTCATCCATCCACGAATGGGTCTCTGGTCTAGCACTCACCAACGAAACATGACAGCACGGATGCTGTCGCTTTAGGTTGATTGTCAGTGAGAGGGTAGTCGGCCATTCGTGCTGAAATCAGCGTGGCTCTACTACTATCTACAGCTAATTCGATGATTTTTTTATTGGGTAACATACTACGAAAAAAAGAATTATTTTAAGTACATTAATATTATATATGATTAATATTTTGTAAAAATTTGGCACAATTCCTATATAGAAATTAAAATGTTTAAGAAATACTTTTACGAAAAAAATAAAATGAAAATAACACCGAATTTTTATAACAATTTCTTTTAACCCTGATCTTAACTAACTATAAAAATTATTTACTTGAAAAATAAAATACAGCAATATATGTATGTATATCCAAATATGTATTTACAAAAAAATCTTCGTTCAAGCCGCTCTATGTCACAAATAAGTTTTCTTTTTTGAGTTAAAGGATGCTCGAATGTACAAATTTGACATAAAGTTCTGAAAATCCATTAACTTTTCACTCGTTTTAGATTATACGACTTTCTCTTTTAGTTACCTCATAAACGACATGGTTTATTTTCCTATATCCCCTGTTTTTGGTGACAAAAGTGAAAACACTCGCTGACTATAACCACTAAAGGAATTCTACGGAAATTTTTCTTGTGGTATTTGTATAAAACCTATATGGAGACTACTGGGTTGCCAACTCAAAAAATGTCAAGAATAACCTTGAAAGTAATAATGAATTCTAATTAAAATACTTTCACATTGTGAAGGTCAATTGATACGCACTAATAAATCAAACGTTGTAAAAAAACGTCTTTGAAACGAACTATTAATATATGGCAAGTGACATTATTGTATGGTGTACTTTTATTGTATGATGAACTTAGGTCCATAGAGGCATCCACCCGGTTTTCTATTTTATCTTTATCCCACTTATGAAAGACCAAGTAATTCTAGTAACAAATATTTGTTCAAAGTTCAGTTCCGATCTACTATCGATCTCAAATAACAGTTATTTTCGTAGTAAAATATTACTAATTCAATTCTTGATGGCAATAATTGCCCAACAGTCAACTAATGTTTAATTCTTTACTGTGAGAAGATTTTATGACAGTTGTGAGACGGATCTGAGAATGGTCTTCCTGTCCACGGAAATATAGCTACATATATACTAACTATACATACAAGGGATCGTCCAGTCGTCGAAGTTCGAGTGCTTTTAATATTTTGTTTTGTTATAGACTTTTTGCCCGACTACAGAAAGGAAAAATAAGTTTTGGTAGTTTATGTAAGTATGCTCCGTCGTAGCGTCTAAACTCCTGAATCGAACTTAATGAATGACGTGTCAATAGATTCGTAATAATGATACGGGTGACATAATATACCACAGATTCATACCCCTAAAAAATTAAGCAGAGATAATCATTACGTGTTTTCAAAAGGTAAGGTCTTGGTGAGCACATTACACATATGTTAAGGACAAAAATGTGGTCGTACAGTTTTTGTTCCTATGCATAGCTTGAGTTCTATTTGAATTACCTTTTTGTTTCGTATTTTTAGATCTTTTTTCTACGTACTCGGGTTATGGATCTTTTATTTTCTTGGTATTATAGCAATTGAAAATATATACTGGTATCTATGGTGTATTACATAATTTTTAAACTTCACAGCAATTATTCAATCACTCCGTTCATCTCTTCTCAGCTCCACTTTGCTCGTCACAACGCTCGGTTACGCACATCCCTGCTCTTCACTTTGGTGGAAACAATCTGCAGATGTCCCGCTCCTCTTTTCACGTCTCGTTTCCTCTCTACTTAGGTGGAATAGAGGCTCAAATAAATGAGAAAATTGGAAGTAAGATAGTAGCAAATTCTCCAACCAGGCGAGATTGGACGATCGATGATTTCGATTTTAGCGCTTTGGACTTTTACAGTTCTATGTAAAATTTTGTTTATATTCCAAATATGATAATTATGTTTCCATGCCCGAGTTTCTTTAAAAAAAGGTAGGTAATAAGTATTATCTTAATGTATAGGCAAGCAACTTTGCACACGAGAACGAACGTAAGACGAGGTGGGTTCTTGATAAGCAAATGGTTGCTGCCATATTGTTTATATTCGTATCGATTACACTGGCAACACAACAGCACATTAGCGGTAATTTCTATATTTCGAATTTACTATGGTAATTCCTACTTGTACATTTGATCGCATGGTTAATTTTTGTAAATATTTGAAATATTTAAAATTCTTTAGGCAGGTGTCTTAAAGATAATTGGGTACATAAAGAATATTCAAATTATTATAGTGTTTTTTTTTTTCATTAATATTTCAAACATCTGGCACACAACGCCATCTAGTCCCAAACTAAGCAGAGCTTATAGTATGAGTACTAGACAGCAGATATAAATACATATATACTTTTTTTTTGTAACACATACACATTATATGTACATAGAAAACACCTAAATTCCGAAACAAATATTTGAAGATCATACAAACAATTTGGTTCGACCCAGGAATCGAACCCGAAACCTCAAGCACAGTAGTCGTATATGCTACCACTGCGCTACCGACGCAGTCAGTACGTACAATGTTTATAAATAATAACATAAAAAATTTAATTGACCAAAAACGATCAGAATTTTTTTTTTTAAATTTGAATGAACCGACATAGAAGAAATTTAAAAGGATTGGTTTTGGTTTATAATTGGTTTATAAATGACACTAGTAACACCAAAAAAAATAACGACGAATTGAGAATATTATTTTTAGTAGTTTAATTAAAACAAAAAACCTTTCTCTGGTATGCATGTCAGCTTATAATGGGTGGACGGATTTGTCGGACGAAATTTACTAAACGAAATTTGGACAAGAAATGTATAGACTACATGAAAATTTAAAATTTATTGAAAGTGATATTTCTTTTTAATGAAAATAGAACAAACAATATATATTCCAACACGACAATGTCTTTGGAGGACACTGGAACGATAACAAATACTTTTTTAAAGCATTATTTCTTGCCATAGGTATTATCATTTGAAGCGTCTGACGTGGGATATAAATGAAACAAATGAATTGCTTAACACCAAGGTTCTTATAACAGGTTTCTTATAATCTCTATAAATAAACCAAGTTGTAGTTTAGTGGTTTAAGCGGTCGCCACGACCCTCTCTACTGCGCTAAGTGCTGTGGGTTCAAACCCCACATAGGACAACACTTTGTGTGATCCATAAGTTGTTGTTCTGAGTCTGGGTGTACTTTGTGTTCGTTTCTTGTATGTTTTAAAGTCCCCCGCGACACAGGATTTATTCCTAGTGAGGGCGTTGTCTTTTTATAGAAAAAAAATCGATTTCAGCCACGACGGTCAGTTTCAACAGAGACCAGCTAACTACGTAGAAGCTATGCACTCACTCTCACAATCCTATGGGACGGCTATCCGATACGATTTTTAGTTGTAAGTGCCCATTGGCCGCGGTAATCACTTACCATAACGTGACCCGCATGTTCGCTTGCCCCCCTATGTCAAAAGAAACATATATATGAAGACCTAGTAACGATCTAGATAGCGCAACAGTCGTGCTTCCAATTGCAAGGCCAGAGGTCGCGAGCTCGACCTCAATGCAAATATTTTTGCACGAACAAGTCTGGTAGTTCCATGAATAATACTTATGTGATTACAATAAATACCTATGTAGATCTTAAAGTGTTAATTCGTATTCTAGAACCCGTGAAACAAGCTTAAAGTATGATTAAGTTTTGTCTTAAGGACTGTTGTCTGAATAAATGACTTAAAAATGTCAGCCTGCATTATGGTGAATTAGATTGTTTTTTTTTTCATTCTTTAATTCTGTACTTAATTTTAGGGATGTTATTTCTCAAATTTGGAACTTCAAATTGATGTACAGACTGATGTGAAGTATACCTACTCTCTCATTTTTGGGTTTGGGAACCTCCCTTAAACACAGAACTTTGAGTCTCCCTTTTTTTGAACATCAATTCTAATACATAAAGTGAAATGCAAATACGTAATTAAAGTATACAGTTAATATTAACAAAATTATATGTCAAATTAGTGATTCTTTTTCCTTTTGGGTCATAATTAAGCACTTAACATTATGATAAATTTAATTTACACTGTGGCGACTTCTACACAACACGAAAAAACATATACCATTTTAAGCAGACACATTGAACTGTGGAATAAACTATCAAAGCTAAATTGCATAACGAAAGTTCTCGTGACGACGTTGCTACGATAGCAGTCCTCAATTGTTTGATCTTACTTTCAATTTACTTCCAATTTTTGCCATTTACTTGAGCCCATAATGCATTTAAGATGAGAGGAAATGACACGTGAGGAGAGGAGCGGCACATCTGCAGATTGTTTTACCAAAGTGGAGAAGAGTATGGATGTGCATAACAGAGTGTTATGACAAGCAAAACGGAGCTGAGAAGAGATGAGCGGAGCGATTGAATAATAGGCACAAACGCTCAAAGAGAAGTATCCGTTGGAAACACCGCATATATCTTCTCGAACGCTATTTAGCCCATTCCACGTAAGCTGAGCCGAGATAACACGTGTAAATAACGAAATTCCATTGAATGCTAATTACAAATTCAAGCTCGGAGTTAAGAAATGGCAATAGGTTTGCCCCGATTACTTTTTGCCTCAGATTTTAGGTGTCATAATGGACTACATGTTTGCTGTTTTAAATGATATTATAATTAAATGTGAATGTATCAGTGAATTGGCCTAAATATGGATACAGAAACTGCTCGCAAAATCATACCGACACTAAGAGAATTAAGTTGTGTAATAGATATAGATTGTAGCCGTTCATGTTGCTATTCATGCGAAGGTGTTACTGAATAACAATTTTTAATGTTGTTTTATTGAACAATTAAACTTTAACTGATAACCCAATTAGGTATGATGCAATTGTTTATTAGTATAGCGATTAATTAAGTGATACTTTTAGCGTAGGATCACATATAGTGAAATATTTTACATTTTTAATTGTATGTTCGAGAGTTTTACATACATACGTTGAAAGGGAACAAGTGTTTAGGAAATATACAATATGCTACTTTCAGGAACTACTGGTCTAAATAAAAAAATATTTTAGTGTTTGATAGCAAAATTATCGGAGATGGCTATTGACTGTATAACATCACGCTACAGTCAATAGGAGCTGAGGTGGCATCCTTTAAAGACACGGTCAATTAATAATAAACATTTCATATATTTATGTTTTAGATAATTTTTTTACACATTTTGTGTAAGTACAATCATGTTTTCACATTCAAATAATTATTTTAATTTGGATTAATTGCTTTTGAGACATTTAATTTAGTGGTTCTTTCTCTTTGACTGAACCAAATACATATATTCATTATTTTATCCACTATAGTGTTGTTAAGAGGAAGCTAGTGATGTCAAGTAAGGAAAGTATTCAAAGTAAGTCCACAAAGAAAGTCCACTGCTGGACATAGAACTGTCCTTAACAAAGAGGTTTTAGCTTATTATACCACACTGGCCAGACGGGATGCCATAGAGTTCATTTTAAGTTTTCCTTCTCTTTGTAGTGATGTAACTCTCATATATTGTTCATATTACTATTTATTGTTAAAATTGGCAATATATTATAAATGAACTGACATAAGTGACACTGTTAAATGACAAATGAGGTTTAAATACAGCAGTAATATAGAGGTCAGTTGTGCCATTGTGAGTGAATAAAATAAATTTAATAATTGTATTGAGCAATATTTAAAATTATAGTTTCTTACATACATACATACATTTTTCACTGAATATATTAACTGTAACTTATAAGAGTTATCAATAAAAGGGTTAAAAAGTTAATCTTCCATAACCTTTGTAGATATGGTATTACTTTCTCTGAGCGAATGTACTCTTGGGATAAAAATATACCCATAAAAATATTTTTTTAGGGGTCTTTTACATCCTCAAGCAGGGTGTGAAAAAGTATCTCACAAGGCCGCCATAGTTTGGGTCACCATACTGCATTGTCTGTATTTGCAATGAGTATGGTGACTTAACTCTTGGATTCTATTCATGCTTTCTATCAGGCAGAGTAGAGTCATTTTGGCAGGCTCTTAACATCAAAAAAAAAATATGAATATGCCAGCTCACCACAACAAAGTAGACCTCCATTTTGTAGATATATAATTATATCATCAGTAATTTGCGTTATAATCAATAGTATTTAACGTTTATTTGTTGACAAATGTTAATAATGATTAGAAGTCAATTAAGATTTCCATAATATACAGTATATGCTCTGTCTTAGTATATTTCTAGTAATTTTACATATTGTATTATTTTAGAAATGAAGTCTGTCTTGTACTTTTTTCATAAATTTATTAATATATAAAAAAAAAATTGGGCATAGATAAATATTGTTTTTTTTTTCAAATGATATAGTGGCCATGAGACACATATTTTAAATTTTATTTAATCTTCCATGTAAGAATGAATTTATTAATATATGAACAGTTGTATGTGTGAGGATATTATTATTTACTAGAAGTCATTTTGTTCTCCAGTTTATAGTTAAGTTTTGACCGTCATAACTTCAAGTAGTTACCGTTTTTTTTTAAGTTTTCATATTTAGGAACCTTTGTGGACGACAATTAAATATAATACTTATTACAATTATAATTTTCTTTTTATAGTATTTTTAGTTATGAGGCAACTAAGGAAGCTGTTCATCTAACAATAAGTGACCAATATGTTAATATACATCCTTGGTGGTCTTTGAGGGGTCAGTAACTTTTTCTTTAAAGTTTGGTGTATGTAGTATATACGAATCTTCAAGAATTTCAAATTTGAACATATTATGATACGATTTCTACGATAATAGTTAACACCTACATGCTTGAACCTTGCAAATATTAATATAAGTAGAGATATTGCATAATCATTCATATTTATTAGTTTAATGAATGTGAACTCAATAGTAGTAATGACCAGATCACGATAAACTAATTAGTATCGTTTAGCATAGATGTTCCAGTAAAGCTATGAGAATATCTAACTAGAACTTCCCGAAACTAAAATTGTATG
Organism: Hypercompe scribonia; assembly: GCA_949316085.1. Taxonomy (NCBI): domain Eukaryota; kingdom Metazoa; phylum Arthropoda; class Insecta; order Lepidoptera; family Erebidae; genus Hypercompe; species Hypercompe scribonia. The sequence goes on from OX438979.1 coordinate 3,607,404, forward strand.
ATGTTATGTTATTTCTAGCTATAAACCACAAGTTTCCCGTTCGTTAATGACATTGGTATTAGAGGAAGGACGTACGATCTCAAAATAAAGTAAGCATTCATACCCGGCAAGGCCGCCGAAAGCGAACTTAAGTCCATTTGGTACATAGCGCTGCTTTGGAGGCGCTACAGCTGTTTGTGCCATTATAAGTTTGTTTTTTTATTAAATAAAATCACAAAACACACTCAATGCACACGATCCAACCACATAGACACTGTTCAAAAACTGTAGAGACACTGAATTTAAATAGTGTGCCTTACACAACTCTTTCAACGAGACAGCTGAATTTGACAATTGACATTGACGTGATAACATGCTGTCAAATCTGTCATTCCGCACAAGTTTTTCTATACTCGAATATGAATCTTTTAAGAATAATAGAAATGGAGTATTTTATCAAAATATTTAAAGACGTTAAAACTTACTCTTTACATAGTAGATAGGAAGGAGGAAAAGGTAAAAGAAAATGTATGCATCATTAAATCTTTCTATCTTTAAATATTTAATTCAACAAAAAATATGCTGATTTTTTAGAGACATTCAAATTATGTTAATTTCATGCAGGGAATTTGAAGTGTTTCAAAGTACATTTAACATTAATATAATTAATGATCTTATTAATAGGTGCGTTCTGCAGAACATTACGCAAAATTGCGACCGCGTCTTTAAAGTTAGCGTCACTGAACTAGAAAAATCAATACATCATTTCTCATTATGCATTAACCAGTAGTTGCGTCAATCAAATTGCCAAGTATTTTCCAAAATCAGAAATGGCGTTATTGAGCTTCCGAATGTATAAACTAATTATAAATAAGAACAATGTGTCTATAAAGTGTAACGTGAATTTGTGATAATCGGGACCTGTGGAAAGATTGTTTTCTTGAAGAGGTGTTGTTCCCTGCAGAACAAGAAGATGAAGGATGTTATTCTTGTTGTACTAATCGATTTGCTGGAGTGGATTAGGTTTATTCATGTACTGGACACTTAACACTTGCTATCTAATTGCACAATAAATAAATGTAGTAAATATTAGAGTTTGTTTTATTTTTCAAATAAAATATATTATATAAATACATATTATAATATATAAATATAAACACGTATAGATAGTATTGTGTAATACAATTTTGTGAAGAACTTCGTGTCGACTTATGTAGATACACGCATACAACATTCATAAAATCACGTTTGTTTCCTCGGAGTTGAAGCACATTAAATGTCTACTTTTCAACAATGTTTTGGTCCCACGCGAGCAATGGCGAGTCTATTGCCGCTAATCGATATGTTTTGTTTGCCAGAGTCCCGTCCGTCTATCAGCAGGTGCACGACTTGCAGGTGAGGTGACCAAAAGCTCATGGTTCCAAGTACTATACTTTTGTAGGTACTATTTTCTAATTTAATAAAAGGATTATCATCATCAACCTATTGCAATCCTCTCCCGTGGCGCATCACTTAGCGATTTCATTTTCTTTTTTAATAAAATAAAGCATGTATTAAAATAAATCAAGCTCATCGGGATTTCTTTTGTCTATTACACGTATGAGAGAGCTGCCAGTAGTTTGTCAAGTAGGAAATACTCTGACCAGATGTAACATTCTTGTAGAGTACAAGACATATTTATTTTTTTAATTTAGTAGTATATTTAAAAGTTAGTGACTTTGAAAGAAATGGTAATTTAATAAAGAAAGGAGATGAAGCAAACCGTGCTTAGTTTCTTCTTTATTATTTATTTTAAAAGCCCACCAAAGTGACTATCTGACGGAAAGCATGAATAAATCCAAGAGCTGTGGTCACCATTCTCATTGTAATTGTAGATAATGCGGCATGGTAATCCACACCGTGACAGTCTAGTGGGATGTTTTTTACGACCCGCTTGGGGACGGAAAAGGCATGACAGTCATCGTAGCAGTGGAACGCTCCCACATTAACTACGATAATTGAAAACATTTGAAAATATGCGCTATCTTTTTATCTCCCCTAGTCGGCCCAGATGTTTTTGAATATTTTAATGCTAACTGTAATTCAATAATGGACACAAACAGTAACAACTCCAAACTTACAGTAGGCGATTTTAACATAAGCTGTGTTGATTGGATAGGTAATACTGGGGGTTATACATGCTGCTTCTCAACAATCCGTATTAGTAATCTTAGAAATAGGATATGATAAGAATATAAATATGATTAGAAAATATGTATCAGAAATTATAATTAGAAAAGGAAAATCTCGACCATGGCATTCCTATCAACTAAAAAACTACTTAAGCAAAAAATAAAGGTGTTAAAGCGAAGAAACATAAAAATCCATTAGATATAGTTGAATTTAACTATCTCAAAAAAGAATTGAGAACAAAAGTAAAAATATATCCAAAGTTCTTTTGATCCCACATAAAAAAATGCCGTAGAGGTATTACATACTGTTCTTCCGAAGTGTCCCACAATACTATTAGTCAACGATAGTAAAGCCATTTCCAATATATTCACAGAACAGTTCTCATCAGCTTTTGCTCCACCTAGCCATGACCTAGATAAACTGGTTATTAATGTACATGTTACAATTCTAACATCACGCATCAATAATTTTTCTATTCCACCTGAGGCTGTCCATAAAAAAAAAAACAAATATGTGTAAATGAGCTGGACCTGACAATATTCTGGCTGAAATGTGCTCGTTACTAGTCTATACTATTGGTAGATATTTATAATACGTTATGTGGACTACTGCCCTTATGTAAAAGTAGGAAGTGAGAGATAATTGCTAACTATCGATCCATCAGTGCTTTTGCACTTTGTCTTAGGTCTTCGAATCATTTGTTTACTCAACATAATATGGCCATGTTAAAAAGTTATTAACTACTAATCAGCATGTTTTGCCGTAAAATTTTACAAATACATATATTGTAACTTACTAAATTAACAGCGGTGTTGGATCAGGCTCTGCAACTTGATGTAATATATCCTGATTTTTCGAAGGCTTTCGACAAAGTTAACCGTAAAGTATTACTACAGAGGCTCCAGTCTTTACGCATCGTGAGCACTATACAAATGGTGTATGTCTTATCTCTAAGATAGACCATGTTCTGTTGTTGTGGATGGTGATAAGTCTCGATTCCTACATTGCGACCTCTGGTGTTTCTCAAGGGTCTAATTGAGGGCCGTAATTTTTTATATTACGATTTCACAGGTATTTTAACAATATATGCCGTATATTTTTGTAAACTATTTAAAATGTACACGTACAACATTGGATGAATCCGACACACCTTCCTTATTACAGGTGGATATAGACAGTTTATCTCAATGGTGTTAGTAACAAATTATATTCAAACTGTTCTAAATATTTTCATACAAAATTCACAAGAAAGCGCAATAAAATTCAGTCTACATACAATTCAGAAAAACACTGACAGAAGTAACTATAATTCTGTATTTCTGCACTTAATTGTACAGTAAACTCAGTTTCACAGGCCACGTAGATAAAATAGTAATTCTACATATCGATCTCTTGGATTCGTATTGCGATCAATGAAATAATTTAAAAAACCCTTCATTACATTACTGTTATACAATGGCTATGTATGAAGCCTATTAGAATACTGCCGAAAAACTCGTACCAAGTGCCCGTTAATAGAATCGAAAGGATTCAGAAAAGACATCATCATATAGCTTTTCGCTTTAAGCTGAGGAATTTTAGGTCTTTTTTTATTCTTGGCCTAACGAAGTGACTCTACTCTGTTTAATGGAAAGTATGAATAGAATCTAGAGTGATGGTATGCCATACTTATTGTAAATGCAGACAATTCAGCCTGGCGACCCACACTATGGCCGCCTAGTGTTTCTTTTTTTTCTATGGAAATAGTTACTTTAAACTTTTAGAACTAAAGTCATACTAAATCATTTCTGATCTAAAATTTCTACATAAATTACTTCATAATGCCATATCCATATTGTCCAAATTTTCTTAGTAGAATAGGTATCAACGTACCTGTGACTCGCTATCCTCTAACGTTTAAAAACCGCGATACAGAACCAACTTTGGAAAATATTTGCTACTAGAATTGCTCACCAGTACAACACTGTATCATGTCCTTCCATAGATGTAGACGTATTTTCAAATATACTTGCCAAATATATATCTATAATCCGCTCAAACCTCACTGGCATGTAAATTATATTATTCTAATTTAATTTAATTTTAAGTTAAATAAGAAAAAAAAGTCCACTACACATTTCAATTGTCTATTCAATAGACTCAAACTCAACTCAAAATATGCAATAGACTCTATTGCATATTTTGAGTTTGTAAAAATGTAAATTGAGTTATAACAATATGATGTACTCTGCTTTATTTTGTTTTACTTTGAAATTTTATTGTATTCCTATATTTAGTATATTGTGTATATATCTGTCAGTGTGTTTGTTTCCCGTGTGGCGACGGACTAAGAATATAGTGTCACCAGCCCTATTCATCCCATGGGCGTCGCAAGAGGCGACGAAGGGACCAAACTACGCAAGACACTGTAAAGAAAAAGAAACCTAAAACAAATCCAATACCAACTCATCTGGTTAGAGTGGTGTAATAGACCAAAGCTTTTCTAAGGACAGTGGACAGTTAAAGGCTATTTTGGTGATGTGTCCTATCTGTTAGGCTAAGTTGATTAATATTTCGGATATTTAACACAACGCCATCTAGTCCCTAATTACTATAGGATACTAGACAATGATATAAATACACATATACCTTTTTTCTAAATACATACATATTTTACATAGAAAATACTCCAGCTCTGAAACAAATTTTTGCACTTCGTACAAAGATTTGGTCGACCCGGGGACCTCTAGAACAGTAGTTGTATACTCTACCACTATGCCACCGAGGCTTTCAGTGATGTTTATGTAATTTTTCTTGTAGCTATTTGAGTTTGTTACTTTTTGTTTTGTTTTTGCGTATTAATTGTTGTGAGATCCTTAAATAAATAAATAACACCTATAATTTATATCATTTCTTAACATTATTGTGGAGAGACAGGTGTCATGTCGGAGTGATGCTGCGGCTGTTGATCTGCTTCTTTGAAGGATGCTTCTAATCAAGTCAGGGTTAGCACTGTGGAGGAAGGTACATTATGACCCTCCAACTAGGTGTCGTTTAACGTTGGAAAGTTGTATATATGCTAATCGGCGCGAGAATTTCTATATCGCGATACAGGATTAGTAGTTACTCCGCAGTTCGGTGCGTCTTCAATAGATGTCGCTGTATGTGGATGTCGTCACACTATGTCTCTCTGGTTGCTTCTTTATATTGTTCACACCAATGATCAGGAGTCTTTCCAAAAGCCTGCAGAACAACACCTTATACGTTAAAAATATAAAATAAATTCATCTACGTGGGCGGTGGAAAAGATTTGGTAGAACAGCGCTGATACTGTACATCCAGGGTGGACTACAACTAAACTCTCACAACAAATAACATGACATTACTTCCCTGAGCTCATTCAAATGACATGTGTATATTTTGTCTAGTCCCCCCCCACCGCACATCTCTCCATATAAACCCATTAATTTTCAGAAGCTGTAATATTATCAGATCATATTTATTCACCGTTATTGCTCGTAGAATTGCTAAACTCAAGTGGCAGTGGGCGGGGAACATTACACGCAGAAACGATAGCCGATGGGTCCATAAAGTTCTGGAGTAGTGTTCGCGTGGTGGAAAACGCAGCGCAGATAGGGGGCCCCTACAAGATGGTCCGACGACCTGGTGAAGGTCGCGGGAAGTCGTCAGATGCGGGCGGCATCGGTCCGGCTGTTGTGGAGAACCTTGCGGGAGGCCATGTCCAGCAGTGGACATCTTTTGGATGATGATATTTCTTTATGAATTATCACCGCAAATTGACCAATTGTCAACGAGAATGCATTAGGATACTATTGTAACCCACTCGCACACATTATACTCAGTGTTTCACTGTCTCATTGGTTAGTGAATGCGATCACCGATCAAGATATCTCTGGTTCGATTGCCGGGTAGGGTCAAAGTGTTATTGAGATTTCTTGGTTACAAAAATACTTAATGACGGCAAGGATTTTGGAAGTTGGGGTCTTAACCCGCGTGTTTCGGAGAGCATGTTAAATCATCGGTCCTGCGTCTGGTGTCTCCCAGGTCGTGTCGGATAACCGTTCCATCGGATTGTGAGAGTGAAGGTACAGAGAGTGCACCTGTTTGTGGACACACTTGTGCACTATAATATTTAGAGCGCAGTTGGTTGGTCTCCGTTGAGACTGGTAGCCGAAATCGGCTAGGAGTCATCATTCAGTATAGAGACATCACATAGCTTTTCTATATATTAAATGTGTAATACCTCAGCCATTTTGTTCAGTAAGAACAACTTGGAAACTTCGTGTTCAGCTCTCTGACCCCATGTGAATTCACATCTTGTAACATTGCTCTCTGTTACCTGTAACAGTCATATAAATAAATAAGTTATAACATTTCACTTCTAATTTAAAATCTAATATATAAAATTCTCGTGTCACAGTTTTCGTTGCCATACTCCTCCGAAACGGCTTGACCAATTTTGATGAAATTTTTTGTGCTTATCCGGTATCTATGAGAATCGGCCAACATCTATTTTTAATCCCCCTAAATGTTAGGGGTAGTACAAATTATTAAATTATTTATATGAAATTATTTATATGGCAAAACAACGTTTGCCGGGTCAGCTAGTTATATAGAAAATGTTCGTTAGACCGAAATTGTCTTCTTGACCAAAACCATTTCATTCTGTTTTTCTTTCTCTCTGACTCCTTTCTTTCTCTCTGGTGACATAGGAGTCCTGACGGCTGGTTACAGGTGCCTGTCGGTTCAGGGAGGACCATCTGATTCCAGATCCTCCCCGAAGTGACATCACGCCAAACTAGGTCCTATCCCGGGATAGGCTTAGAGCTTGTCTTCAGTACCTGGTTTTCTATAGAATCAAATTACAAGTAATAAGTGTACTTTTGCCTATCTCTTTTGTTATAAAGGTTTTGACTGTATATGTTACTATTATAAAAAAGATTACAATGTTAAATCTATACTAATATAATAAAGCTGAAAAGTTTGTTTGGTAGAACGCGCTAATCTCAGAAACCACTGGTCCGATTTGAAAGATTCTCTCAATGTTGGATAGCGTACTTATTAAGGAAGGCTATATATTATCCCGCTGTGACCCATAGGAACAGAGTATCAATGAAAAACAGGGGGAAACCGGTTCTTCTGAATTTTCTATTGCGTGCGCTGCGTAAACAGTTGAGGTTTCACAAAAACAATATACCAAAGAACTATTTCTTCTTAAAATTTGTAAAAAGGAGTCCATAACAGCATATGTCTATCTTGTAAGGTTGGCTTATTGATGTCGTAATAGCAGCTGTTCCCAAATCCCTCCTATGTCAGGCGCAGAGTGGCACACCGTGTGGTTTTAGTCGGTCCGATGCCGACATACCATCCCGCCGTAAACCCCGGTGGGGTGACGGCACGTAGAGGTTTCCACACGTTAAAAAAAAAAACTATAACCTTTTTATTGTTAATAAATTTGTTCACGACGTATAACTTCACGCTACGAGCAATAGGAGACACAGACAAGGTTGTGTGGGTTAGCTTTCGATTTTGCTACTGTCAGCTGTCTTATCTTTCGATTTTATATTCAACATGAATTCAGAAAATGACAAGCATTGTGTGAAGGCATTTTTTTTTAAGAGCTTGACTATACTCTGCCTGATGGTATGCATGAATAGAATCCAAGAGTTGTGGTCACCATACTTACATACATATTCTGTACTTATGTATTCGGTTATCGGTTATTTTCGTTTTGCAACCTCTCAAGTATAACTTACTTTAACTTTAGAATATTCTAAATACATCTGCCTCGTAAACGTGGTGGTAAGCAGTTTCCTACTGGCGTGATCGTTTTCTTCTAGTAAACCAGCATCTGACAGGAATTTATACATATCATCTGTAAAGGATTAAATAAATTTGTGTTAATATCTATATTAATGTTATAAAGCTGAAGAGTCTCTTTGGTTGAAGCGCTAATCTCAAAAACTACTGGCCCGATTTGAAAAATTCTTTCAGTGTTAGATAGCTCATCTATTAATCTCATTACACTATGACCAATAGGAGTGCAGTACAAATAAAAAATGTCGCAAAAACCGAGGAAATGATTCCTGTTGAAAGCTTCCGTTGTGTGCGCTGTATAAACGGTTAAAGTTTCGCAAAAATAATGTGTAACAGAATGGTTCCTCTTAAAAAGTTTTAAAAATATCTGTCTGGGACAGCATGACATATGCTTTTGTCTTTAAGGGTTGGTTCATTATAACCGATGCCTTCTAGCTGCAAGGTATGACGTACAAATATTTTGCAAAAAATTTATTTGCAGAAATAATTAACGTTTCTCATTAATGATAAACAAATTGGTGCACGCTATATGATATCATGCTACGAGCAATAGGCTAGATGACACCTTAGTCAAATTAGTTACTTTTTATCATCTGTCAAAACGACAATTTTGTATGAAAAATGTACTAAATACAAAATTGTGACGTCACTGTTTTAGACTACTCAATTGAACAATATATTTCACTGTATATTAAATTGAAATTAGTAATAATAATAATAAAAAGTTATGTTAATTGTATTTTCAGAGATGTTTCGCGATATTAGTTTTGATGAAGTGAACACTGGTATTTATTTACGATACAGTCATCTACCCAATTGGAGACGTAAACGAAGTCGCGCGATTTATCGACTTACTTATGAAGTAATGACGCTCACAAGTATTATAAATATATTATAATGATGATGTATGTATTTCTAGCTGATTTCGGTCACGGCGGCTAGTCTCAACGGAGACCAGTCTACTACGCAAGACATATTATAGTGCACAAGCGTGTTCGCAAACACAGGTGCACTTTCTGTTCCCTCACAATCTGATGGGACGGCTATCCGCTACGACCCGGAAGATACCAGGTACAGGGCCGATGGCCTTATAAGCTACCCGAGAATATTTCTGCAACCAGAAAAACTCAAAAACATTTTTTGACCCGATCTGGAAATTGAAATCCGAGACACCTTGATCGGCAGCCGCACACGCTAACGATTAGACCAACAAGGCATATTAAGAAGGAGTAGAACAATGTTCCACTTCCGACGGCAATAACAAGTATCCCAAAAAAAATTGATAAAAAAATTGACAGCTATCATCCACACTGGTTATTAAGTTAAAAAATTACTCTAAATATTAGTTTACAGGACGAATGCCTGTAAAATAACTGCCAATTTTGATTTTAAAATAATTTAAAGTGTCAATTAAACTCTTTTACTCGTTATTAGAATAGTACTTTTTTTTTATAAATATGCCAAAGTGACTACTCTGCCTAATGGAAATCATCAATAAAATCCAAGAGTGGTGGTCACCATATTCGTTGTGAATGCAGAAAATGCAGCATGGCGATACACTATGGTAGCTGAGATGTTTTTAACACTCCGCTTGAAAGACCAGAGACCATAGTGGGTAGGAAATATACTCTTTTTCACTCTGTTTGGTTTAAGTAGTTTGTTTTTATTTCGTTTAAGTAGTTTTCGTTATTTGTTTACATACTTTTGTCCGTGTGGTGATGGATTAAGAATACAGTATTACCACCCCTATTCATTCCGAGGGTGACGTAAAAGACGACTAAGGGAACAAAGTATGTAAGACAACATCATTACAAAGAGAAGGAAAACTTGAAACAAACCCTATTTCAACCCAGCCAGCATGGTATAGTAGGCCAAATCCTCCTTGCTAAGGAGAGGCCTATGTCCAGCAGTGGACTGTAAAAGGCTGTTGATTACATACTTTACTGACATATTTAAAAAACTGCATAATGATTACACTCCGACTGCTATTTAATAATAACCCCGCGCTACAACATATATAGAAAATTTTAATGTCGTGTTTATTTTTTTACACCCATACTGTTAGATAATATACTGCAAGTAAATGAATATTTGAGCAACTCCTAAGTGTGATAGCCAGTATAGATAGAAAGTGATAGTATACAACTTATTGTCTCCATGTGACGACGGATTAAGAATGTGGACTGTCGTCACTCCTATTCGTACCGTGGGTGATGTAAGAGGTGTCTAAGAGAATAAAGAGAAGGAAAATTTGAAACTAACTCCATACCAACCCAGCGTAATTTAGTAGGCCAATACCTCCTTGCTAAGGCAAAGGCCTATGTCCAGCAGTGGACTGTTAAAAGCTGTTGATGAATTTATTAGTACTCATTTTTTTCTACTTTACGAGACATTTTTCACAGCTGTCAGATGTACGATAATTTTCTATGCAAGTTACTATTTATTTTTTAGTTATACCCATGATTTTTCAAGAAATATTAAGTTTTACTCCTTCACTTTACTGGTCTGGTCTAGACAGGTCTGGTCTGGTCTAGTCAGGTCTGGTCTGGTCTAGCCAGGTCAGAAACTAGTCAGAGCTGTATTTAACATGTTTTACTTCAGAGGCCTATTTACCTTCTTTATGCATTGGAGGACTTAAAACCCAAGGTATTACCAATTCTGGGGGTCTAAATAAACAAGTATAAACCAACCTTCTTTAACAGGTGCTCTGCTCATATAGATGTGCATGAGCGCTGCAATTAATAATTTACGATGATGTTCATCAACAATTGGTGGTAATATAGATTCACATTCTTGACTAAGAATTACAATGTATTGTTTGCCAGCATTGGCGGCCACCTCTAGCAGTTCATAACCATATACCTGAAATAAGTTTACTGTATGTCAAAATTGCAAAATTGTATTTAAGTACATTTAGAATTATATTTTAAAAGTATTCACATGTAAATCTAGTCAGTTTAAATGTGTTAGCTATTTTGGTAAGTATTTTATTAAAGATATGTTTGCACATGAGTGCAAAGTGAATTGTATATAACTCTTTACTTATATGTTTATAAATTATCATGGCTTTTTTTTGTCATTACATTTATAAATTATTATTTTATTGTTTGTCTGGTCAGTGTGGTACAGTAGATTTTTCTAAGGAGTGACCTATGTCACTAGTGGACTATTAAAAGCCGTTAGTGATGATGATGATTGCTTCAAAAGTATTGTACACAATTAGTTTAAAAATCTACCTGCACTATTGACCAAATGTTTTGTTTGCCGTGTGTACATTATTCAAATACAAGTAACTGCATAGTTGGCCTAGTGGTTTAAGCGGGCGCCACACTACTCTCTACGGTGGTGAGTGCTGTGGGTTCAAAACCCACATAGGACAACACTTTGTGTGATCCACAAATTGTTGTTCCGAGTCTGTGTATTCTATGTGTTTGTAAAGTCCCCGACTTAAGGACCTTTTCTTTTTTAAATAAAAGCTACTTAAGTCTTCAGCAATGGTAAGTTCAAGTTAACTTCCAGGAATGATTATTAATCATCTCATTGTTTGACTTAACAATACTTATGGAAATAACATAAATTGAACTCATTGATAAACATAGACACTGTAAAATTTTAATAAATCTGTAGTAAAGATGCAATTATATCATTTTAATTCATTTAGAATTTCAGGTGATCATCTTTAATATACATACTTGTTTGTTTATATATTAGTAACAAAACTTGATTAAGGAGTGGCTAAATTAAAGTTATTGGGCCTATTAGACTTTCATTTATTGATTTATAAGCTCTCATCTTGCAGCAGAATAATTTGCAAAAATAAGTTTGAAATATTTTAAATTGGGCTTAAGGAGGATAACAATTTTAACAATACTAACCTTTTTTAAAATTTTGTTAGCTTCGATAATGACAACAGACACTTGATTCTGTGGTGTTTGGCACACAGTGTTGAGGTGTTTGTTAATATCGCCGCGTTTTATCGGTATTTTGCCTCCTTCTCGACAAAGTATATATCGGACGCATTCTTTTATAGCTGGTTCAAGTTCGCTAATATCTGGCCTTGTATCTTTCGATCTGTTAACTTTCCTTTGACTCATGGTAGGAGTTTTCTTTGAATTCTTAAAATTTTTTGATCACAATTCAAAACAAGTAAATTAATAAAATAATTGCAGACGTTACTGACAGTTTGATGGTTGTCAGTTAGGGTCTAGGGACGAGCTTGTCAATTCGATTAATAATTTACACCATCACAGTCGGTGTAAAACGGCAGATTCAATTTTTGCGTGATAAATCAAGCTTTTCACATACACTTACTGAAACAATTGTATTTTATCATAAAATGAAACACTTTTTTCAATATCATATTATAGTCCAGTCATTTGGTAGTTTTACTAGGAAAGTTTGCCGGGAGTTTTGAAAATTGGTTACTTTATGGATTTCGGTACGCTCTTTCCGAATTTCAACTTTGCCACCTTACGATGTGGCAAAGTTGAAATTATCAGATAATTTTTTTCAAGACTCTGAGTCTGATAAAGCTGAAACTTTACGCATTTTCCTAGATGGCGTAATTTTAAAAAATAAACGAGTGTCCTTTCAGAAATGGAAGAAAAAAAGTATGAATATGTATGTGATGAATCTGATAGTCACAATGATGCGGACGAAATTTCGGTCTTAGATGTCTCGATCGGTGCTCAGGACGTCGGTGCTCAGGACAAAGTTGTAACACCCGGTCCATCAGGAACAGCAAAGCGAAGGAGATTGCGCTAAATTTCTAAATAATTATCACAAGTGGATTAGGCCAACAGGGGAAACCACAATAAAAAAAACGCGCCGCTTTCTCTACCTCCAGGTGGTGTGGAAATGAGTTTTTTTTTAAAATGTCTATTAAAATGTACTTTGCGGCGCTCGTACGCCAAAAACTATTGATTTTATGAAAAACATTATTAATATATAAATTGTAGTAATCGTAAAATGTGCCGGAAAGGAGATATTTCAAAAAAACTGTTTTTAGGCGCCATTTTTTCAATATGGCGGCGCGAGCGACGTAGATACGAGGTGGCAAAGTTAAAGATATGTGTCAAGAGCATACTGAAATCCATAAAATAACTAATTTTCAAAACTCCCGGAAAACTTTCCAGGTAACTCCCTTTTTTTTGACCAAATGACTGGACTATTAACTAACCAAGATACAGAGTTCGAAAGGGTCATCTTTGATTGTTTAGCGTAGAAAATCGATGAGTTCAATGTTCCGTCGCCGTCGGTTTGCTTCGCTAATCCCTGCCCCCTCAATCTACACCCCCAAAATGTATCGGCGCTTTTGGCAATTGTATAGGAAAAGGCCAAGCGATTGCGATGCACTTATTTGCATTTAACATTTGTAATTATTTAAATACATTATTTATAATAATTTTATAACCCAAATTAAGTGCATACAGAATGAATTATGTGATCAGATAGAAAAGCTTTCATCAGGTTATATATGAATTATAATAAAAGCTTAATGTGAAGTTTCCTAATAGAATCTAAAATCTCTATTATTCGAGTAAGAAAAACGATCTATAAAATCCGTCGTCATTTTTTTGTTCTGAGGTGTAGATTTATTTTGTGTTTTATTCTTTCTGTATATTTTACAAAAAATAATGCAATTAGCTAAATTATGATAATAATCCTTCTCAAATTCATTTTTTTTGGACAAAAGCTTTTTAGTGGATGTATTCTAAAATGCATCGCCATTCTTATTAACTATTAAAAAATTTCATAATAATTTGTGCGATTGTAAGTAATCTCACAACGATTGGCTAATTTTTTAATAAAAAAAAGACAACACCCGCATCAGAATAGCGCAGAGGCTACTATTTACCGCGAAAATCGACATACACGTGGGTGTGGCAGGAGTCGCGGGCAAAATATCTTATTTAATATATACCCATTGGTGCAGGGGTGACAGTTATTGTAGTAAAAGTGCTCACACTGCCACGATGAATGCCATGCCTTTTACGTCTCCAAGCAGGACGTGAAGTGACATTTCACTAGGCCGCCATAGTATGGGTCACCATACTTTATTGTCTATATTTACAATGGGTGTGGTGACTATTACTCTTGGATTCTCTTCGTACCTTTCATCAGGTAGAGTAGTGTCAATTTGACAGACTCTTAAAATAATGCCGCGGTAAAGCTCTTGCATAGCATTTTTTATCAACTTATGCAATTATAATATTTCGAAACAGCTCGTCTCGATCCGTGCGAGCTTCGTACAGTCTACACGCATACGTCTAGTCACACGCGCACAAACACCGTGCCGAAGTTTGCCGAATTGAAAGGACGTTACACGATGTACGGCTTTCAACGCCACACCACTGTGCCGATCGGAGTGGGGGGTGTTAGGTTTATTTTCGTTACGGAATTTCTTAACTCGGTCGCCGCGCTCGAAGCCCGCGATAAAAGCTATGCAATAGCTTAAAAAGAAATGTTATACATTATTAATTTCTTGTGATTTGTCTCAGGCATTCAATTGCGTTTCTCATGAAATAGTGGTCAGGAAATTGGATCACTATAAAATTAGGAACACTCATTTGGATCTTGTTATCTTTTATTTGCGTTATAGGATCCAAAGAGTAAATGTTAATATTCAGAGGTTCTTGGGATCTCTGGTCACTCTAAGGATTTCGCAGGTATTGATTCTCTGTCCTGTACTATTTCAAGTAAGACAGTCATATTCTTTTTTAAAAACTCCTTCATCGTTAAAATAAAAGGCCACAGTACATTCAAACACGTGTATTTTTTATGGTGCATTAAAAAGTTATTAAAAGCCATTCCGACACTGATATCTATGTACGCAGAAAGTCTCTGACGTAAAAACTGCCCTTAAAATGGCAATTAAACATCTTTATCTCTTGTTCAATCAATTTAAACATAATTACTTAAATAATAAGTCAATATATGAAAATAATTGCACACTTTCAAAGTCCAACACTTCAGTGAAGTGAGAGATTAAAGGAGATGAAAATTCTCCCATTTATTCGCTGTTCAAGGGGCCTAGAAGTGTGCTAGAGTGGAGACCACGATTGGACAAACATAGTGCAGGGTGCCTCGGCGCGGTGGACCGACGTCTTGAAGAAGGTGGCTGGCTGCGGATGGATGTGAGTTGCCCAAGACCGGGATGGTTGGCGCTGCTTGGGGAAGACCTTCGTTCAGCAGTAGACGGCGATAAGTTGATTTGAAGAGGCCTAGTGTGAGTTTGCTTTCACACTGAAATTTTTACTAACAGTAACGTCAAGTGCGCTTGCCGTTCAGAGCGAGTTGATGTGCAATAAACGCACACAAGACACTCCAGTTACATTATATGGTGAACGCAAACAACATTCTTGTAGTTAAAGCATGAAATACGTGTCATATCTATTTAAACGCCATGAGGAGACACTGGAGCAGCATCAGCATATGCCTTCACTTTAGGAAACGAATACACTTTATCTATCACCTCCTTGAAAGCAGGATACTCTTTGGGCAGATCTAGCATCTGCATCATTGCCTTAAGGTAGTCAAACATACCAGCAAAGATGAAGTCAGCCCATGTCAGCTGAAACAATGAAAAGGTTAATTAGGTAAGTGTACTTGAAAGTTGGAATTTCTAACATACCAGGTAACAATTGCTTGTTCTGTTCAATTTATTAATTTAATAATTGGCTTACTAAGCTAGTAATTAATAAATAATATAATAACATAATATTTCGGGTGTCTGACACACAACGCCATCTAGTCCCAAACTAAACAGAGCTTATACTATGGATATTTGACAACTAATATAAATATATTTATATTTTTTTTGTAAAAACATACATATTATACATAGAAAACTCCCAAACTCCGAAACAAATACTTGGCAAACAAAACCCAAGGCCTCAAGTACAGCAGTTGCATAGATTACCACTGCGCCAATGAGGCAGTCATTTATGTCAATTTGATGTTATAAAAGCATCAAATCAAGAAATGCTCAAGTATATCATGTGATAAGTGTTTCTCGAATAAAAAATTTGCTAATATGTATTTTAGTTTACACAGTAATCCAGATTTGTAAGAAAAGTATTTCTTTCTTATCAAAGTAACTTCAATAGTTAACGCTGTGAAGGAACGGGTGTGTTGTCCCTCCGACACAAAGGGACGATCCTCTGACCAGGCGAGGTGATCGTGCCTGGCGGGCCACGGCCCAACGGTTGACGTGGGGATGTTGCATAGTTGTATATATGCTAATTGCCACGCGAATCTCTATTTCGCGATACACAATTAGTAGCTGCTTCGTTGTTCATTACTTTCATATGTTTCGTTCACACTTCGTAGTTCGATGTATCTTCGCTAGATGGCGCTGTTGTATATTTTTGTTTGTGCTGTAATGTGGAAGTCGCCACAATGCGCCGTTCATGATAAGTATGTATTTGTTAGACATTGTCTTATTTTGCACTAGCCACTCTTCGGTAAGACGGCCTTTATGAGACGCATACTTTGGTCACTGACTGACTTGGTAGTTATTCTCGTCTTGAGTGACGCAGAACAGTATTTTAATTGTCTTTCTTTTTTTTCGTTTTTAAATTTATTGCTAATTTATTTTACTTCTTTTGTTTGTTTGATCTTTTTTGCATAAATAGGTCTTGTTATTTCATAAATGTATCTAAAAACGGCTATGATGTGTTTATTTCGAAAGATATTTTTTATTTGTATGTCAAATGATATTTGGTTTCTTTATGACTCATAAAATCACGCCTGTTTCCCCTCAGGGGTAGGCAGACATTAAACGCTGAATTTTTGTCAATCAGTAGGTACACCACTTGCAGGTGAGGTTGACTTGGGTCCTAAGCTTTTGGTGAGAACCCTATGCATTCATTTTTTTCCTGTATTAAGAGCCTGCCAAAGTGACTCTACTCTGCCTGATTGAAAGCATGAATAGAATCCAAGAGTTGTGGTCACCATACTCATTGCAAATGCAGACAATGCAGTATGGTGACCCACACTACGGCGGCCTAGTGAGATGCTTTTTCACACCCCGCTTGGGGACGTAAAAGGCATGACCGTCATCGTGGCAGTGTAAGACTTACACAGTTACGACGATAACTGTCACCCCTGTATCAATGGGCCTCCGGTTTCACACTCACCAACGAAACACGACAACACGGATGCTGGCGCTTTGGGTTGGTCTTCTGTGGAAAGATAGTACTGTCCCGGTCGAGTCGGCACGCTTGTGCTGAAATCAGCGTGGTAATACTACCTATTTTTATACATGTACATATTTTTTTTTGCATAAGTTGTATAGTATATATGTGGAAGCTTATTATAAGCAATTTGGTGGCATTATATTCTGGTGACTGTTAGCCTTGTTCAAACGTAAATAAAAAAATTAACAAATGAGTTTGTTTATATTTCAAACCTTTTCTAGTGCGAGGTGACCATTGTTCTTCACAATAACAGCGTTCAATTTCTCCAATAGACCAGGGTATTGGTTTTTCACTAAGTCGTCTTGTTTCTTTGTTTTGACATCAGGATCTGATTCATAGTGCACTCCTGCAGCCTCTATAACAAAATAATTTAGTTCGAACGCTACAGAATGATTTCATCATCATCATCAACAGCCTTTTACAGTCCACTGCTGGACATAGACAGGCATTCAGTATAATATATCTAGTAATAATAATATGTTCAGACATTTGAAAAACGGCATCTAGTCCGAAACTAAGTAGAGTTTTAACGATGAGTACAAGACAACTAATACATACATACAAATTATGCATGCATGCATCCAAACTCAAGTATTTACAGATGATTGAAACATTGGGTCCGGTCCGGGATTCAAACCCGAGACCTTAAGGACAGCAGTTGCATACACTACCGCTGTACCACCAAAGCAGTCAAATAGTCAGCATAGGGTCTAATAAGTACTAGTAGCAACTTATGTGGTAAGTTTTGGGTAATAATGTGTCTTTGCATTGATCATATAATCGTAAAACTCTTTTAGGACCACAGCAATAGGTTATATAACTGGTTTGTTGTTCTGGTGGTTAGTGATCCGGACTGCTAAGCTCGTCGTCGGAGATCGTGAGTTTGATTCTGACCCCGAACTAATCTTTATCTGATGAACACGATCATTTGTTCTGTGTTTAGGTGTAATTTATCTATAACTAGCTTACCCCGCGAACTTTGTACCGCCTTATAGTCAATAAATAAGCAGATTTATTTTACTTAAACCCGTTCTATCGGGATAAAAAGTATCCTATGTCCGTCTTCTGGTTCTAAGCTACCCCCCCACCAATTTTCAGCTAAATCCGTTCTTCCGTTCTTGAGTTATAAGGGGTGTAACTAACACCACTTTCTTTTATATATATAGATATACACGTATTTAAAAATATATAAGTATGTTTATTAAGAGTTTGGTTACCATAGTACAGGCTTTGCCTAGTTTAAGATCACACGGCTTTGTGTGAGATGTGTGAGTATATTATATTATTATTATTATGTTACATGACAAAAGAATCGTGTACGAATTTCTTACGTTCCTTTTCTATGAAAAATACTACTTTATTCAACAAAACTGAAGTTTTCTTCTTCACGCTGAAAGTACAAATCTGATCAAATATTTCAACATTACCAGCCAAATTCTTGAGAAAAGGTGTACTCAATTCACCATTCGCTACTTTCTCCAACACTCAACACATACACGACTGAACATAAAAACTTATAAAACTGCAAGGGACACCTGGTTCTCGCTTAAATTATTAAGGAAACACAATACTGAGCTTCCTACTCTCCTTTTTATAAGATCACAAGCAGTTTCTACCCAGATGACGTAAGCAATTTAATTTTAGGAAAGTATAAAACTAACTTGCACGAATATCATAAATGAAATCTGCGATTTGGTCGATTTCCAGCGCCTCCTCGTCATTATCTCCGGCAAGTCCGAATTTCTTGCCCAGATATCGGCAAATGGCAAGGCTCTGACTGTAACGTTTCCCATCGATCTCTAGCACAGGTAGCTGTCCGAATGGCGTTTCTGTAATGATTCGTTAAATAAATGATTAAATAAACAGTTTCTTGATAATAATAAATAGGATTGCACGGTTGGCCTAGTGCTTTAAGCGGTCCCAGGAGAGACCTCCAGTGGACCACCAGACCTCCGTGTGGCCTCTACTAGTGTCCGGAGGTCCTACACCTGCAGTCGGCGGCATCACCGCGATGATAGCGTGGAGGACCAGTTTCATGAGGAGTACCGAGAGGCGCGGAAAACTCTGAAGCTGGCCATTAGTCGCGCCAAAGAAGTGAAAAGAAAGGAGATGGCGGGGGGTCTCAATTGTGACCCCTGAGGTCGCCTTTATCATGCGGTGCGGCAGAAGCTCCGCACGTCGGCCCATTTACAAAGACGCTCCAGCCCAGTTTCCTACAGGAAGTGGTTGAGGGCCTTTTCCCGCAGCGAGCGGAACACACGCCCCCATCGATGACCTTCATGGGTCCCCCATCGACACGACGGTGAGAACTACGATAATGTTTCGCCCATAAGGGAGTCGGAGGTAGGGGCGGTTGTTCTACAGATTCACTCCAAGAACACTACCCCTGGCCCAGATGAAATACCTGCCCGAGTGTTGGCGCGAGCCCTCGATCTCATGTCAGTCCGCCTCAGGGAGGTGATGGACGCTAGCTAGTCGTCCAAACGATGTCCTGAGTGCTGGAAGAGCGGGAAGCTGGTCCTATTGAGGGAGCCGGGATGGTCAGTCGATTCGGTCGCGGCCTATAGACTCATCGTGTTGTTGAACGAGGCGGATAAACTGTTTGAGAGGATACTCTCTGCCCGCATCGTCCGGCACCTCTGCGAGGTGGGCCCCGAAATTTATTACAGTTGCTATAGAAGGAACTTTGTACGTCAATGATAATCACTTAAAATATGATAATGAAAAAGTAATTCTTTCTGTGGCTAGTTTCACATCTTACAATATTATTAACTAGACATTTCTAAGAGAACAAAATTAGCTTAAATGTCCAAGAGTTTTCTTTACAATCTTATTACGATGTATTGATTATTAGATGGCTGTCCATTCAAACGATTAACAATCTACCACATTACCGTTGAAGAACACGTAATCGTATGAAAACTTAGTTCACGAGGCCAAGGTCGGACAACAGAATAAATGCCAGCTCCATCGATCTAAATGTCGTGTCTATAGTCATTTGTGTCATTTTAGAACGTACGAGGTACATTCACAGTTCCCCTTTACTCAAATCATTTAACAAGTAAGCATGACATCATGTCTTACAAAGATAATGCAAAGTAAAAAATCAACAGATAATAGCTTCATATCCTTTGAACGTTAGTCACTCTCAAAAGCTTAATGTCATCTAACCTTAGGCAATATGCCTGACCCGTGCAACTTCGTCTACGTCTCCTATTGCCCGTAGCGTGATGATGAAAAGGTTTTAGAGAGTAAACCTTAACAGATAGACGTTGTTGTTGCGGCTATTTTTTTAGAACTTTTAAAGTGGAATAATTCTTTCTATATAATCTCGCAAAACATTAAATGTTTACGCAGCGCTCGTAATGGAAGTTCTCAAAATAATTCCACCATTTTTGCAAATTTTTATTGATTGTCTACATATTTTGGTCATAGCGTGATCATATATAGCCCATAGCAATCCTCGATAACTTGGATACTTAACACTGCAGGAATTTTTGAAATCGGATCATCGGTTTCTGAGATTAGCGTGTTCAAACAAACAAACTCTTCAGCTTCATAATATTAGTATAGATAATGTATTAAGTCGGTGTAATCATAAACGATAAATTCTTCATCCTACGGACATTCTTTCCAGACAAGGTCAGGGTCGGTTTAAGTATATTACGATACACCTGACCTTCGAATTTTTTACGCATAGCGACTACCGCTAGCCTGCCATAACCCAAGTACTAGGCGATGTCGTAGTTCTGTAGAACTGTTATTGGACTATTTATGGCTGCAATTGGATAGATGACTGTTTCGTAAATAAATACATGTTTCGTAAATAAATGTCCACTTCATTAAAACTAATACCGCGAAACATCTTGCAAAATACAATTAACATAGCTTTTTATTATTATTACGAATTTCAATCAAATATACAGTGAAATATATTGTTCAATTGAGTAGTCTAAAACAGTGACGTCACAATTTGGTATCTAGTACAATTTTCATACAAAATTGTCATTTTGATAGATGATAAAAAGTAACTAATTTGACTAAGGTCTCATCTGTGTAACGATTGCCACAGATGTTTGTAAGTATAGCAACTTTACCGAGGCCTTAACGTGCTACTCATGTATAGATTGATCTGCACCCCTAGCCAAGTTGACATTCTACAAATGTAAATGTTATTCATTAACAGCATTTAAAGTCCACTGCTGGACATAGGCCTCTCCTTAGCAAGGTGGTTTTAGCCTACTATACCACGCTGGCCAGACGGGTTGGAATAGGGTTTGTTTTAAGTTTTCGTTCTCTTTGTAATGATGTTGTCTTGTATACTTTGTTCCCTTAGTCGCCTTTTACGACACCCACAGGATGAATAGGGGTGGTAACACTATGTATTCTTAATCCATCACCACACGGACAGTTATTAGACAACAAATGTATGGGAGTGACGTCTTTCAACGCCAAATTACATGCCCAAAATAAAATATTGTAGAAATGTTTGTAGAAAGAGAATACACGCGAAACACTTAGTTAACTATAGTAGAATATTTTTAAATTAGTATTAACGTACTAACCAGCTTTCAAGTCTAGCCACTCAGTCTGATTAACGCGGTGGTCTTCAAACTCCTGGCCTCCGTAAGCCAAGAGCAGCCTGGCGCCTTCGCCGAGTGCTTTCACGTTGAAATAGTATAGAACAAACTTCGTCATTATTCTGAAAACAAACGCTTTTGTCAGAAGAAGCAGACACCAAGGTCATTTCTAAATAATAATACGACAATAAACGACTACTCAAATCAAATGGGTTTAAAAAATCTATGGATTCTAGAACATTGTGGTCTTGTATAAGTGATTAATAAGAATTATGTTTTTCTGTCAAAACTAGTTTGGGTTTTTTATATGGTTTGAGGATTTACAATACTATTATACATTGATTCCGTGTGGTGGGGGATTAAGAGTACAGAGTATTACCACCTCTATTCAACTAAAAAAAAAGGTGTTGTAAGAGACGACTTAGTGAGCAAACTATACAGGACAACAACGCAAGAGAAAGAAAACTTGATAAAAACTCTATAAAAATCCGTCTGGAAAGGGTGGTACAGTAGGCCAAAACTTCCTTTCTAAGAGACCTATATCCTGCAGTGGATTATTAAAGGCCGTTGATGTGATGATGGTTATATAATGTAGAGTATTTTTAAAATATTAAGTAAGTATTATCACAAATAGCTGAGAAAGGTTTTGAGAGGCTAAAGAGGATCCTTAGCATCATCATTATCGTGTTTCGTTGGTGAGTGCGAGACCGGAGGTCCATGATGCAGGGGTGACAGTTATCGTGGCAAGTGTGTACAATACAATGCCACGATTACTGTCATGCATTTTACGTTCCCAAACGAGGCGTGAAAAAGCATCTTACTAGGCCGCCATAGTGTGGGTTACCATACTGCATTGTCTGCATTCGCAATGAGTATGGTGGCCACAACTCTTGGATTCTATTCATGCTTTCCATCAGGCAGAGTAAAGTAACTTTGGTAGGCTCGTAATTAAACAAAATCAACCTCTCAAAGATGATAGAAAAATAATAAACTTTAGTGTTTGGTTATTTATAAATATAGACAAATAGATTTATAAAGATAACATTCAATGCTCTATCTCCGCCATTCTCTAAGTGTGTTCCGCGGAACCCTAGGGTTCCGCGACATCCCTGTAGGGGTTCCGCAAGAATTTAGAAAAAATTCCAAACACCTCTCTCTGGTCGACCGTTCTGACGCGGCGTATCACGATTCACGAGGCGCAGCCGACCTTAGTCACCTCGTACAATTTTACTATGCCGCCACCGCGGATATCTACTTGTGAGCGCGAGTCCCTTTGATAAAAGCGCGCGAGTCCCTTTGATAAAAGCCGCCCCTGAGATTAACAATAATTGTAAACAAGCTACTTTCGGCTCTAATTTTAAAACGTAAAGTCGAAATTGTTTACACAGCATTTTTTGTATTTCTATTTTTATTTCGGCTTGTTATTTATCAAAGGCGCCGACTCGAGTATTTTTGAGAATGTTCGAGATCTGGCTAGGACTATAAAAGCGGCGATCGCGCCTCGACGCTTAGTTAGTCGACGATTAGTGTTCGGAGTGATTAGTACCTACTTGCTAGAAACAAAGTGTTTAGTGTTCTACTGCTGTATTCTGATTGTACATTTCTTCTTTGGACTAAACTCTTTTACGCAGTAACGATCGTGCGTTATTTTGACCCCACCATCCTGACATGTAACATTATTAATAAAGAAGAATGGAACGTTGGCTTACAGGCGTTAAACGTGTTGCAACAACATCTTCTAACGAAGCCGAATGTTCAAAATCAGATCGCGCGGAGTATACAGCAATTACCGATCCAGACGATTATGCAACGACGTCAAGTTCCACGGTTTCAAAGGCGAAAAAAAGGAAGTATGATGAATCATATATCAATTTCGGATTTGTTGATTCCAACGGCTCACCTCTCTGCATGTTATGTAGTAAACTGCTTCCTAATAGTTCCATGGCACCTGCCAAGTTGCGCCGGCATTTAGAAACTGTACACCCCGAGTCTAAAGACAAAAATAAAGAATTTTTTGTACGTAAAAAAGAACAGTTATTGGAAAGTCAAAAAACTATGATGCATGTAACCCAAACTATCAATGAAAAGGCCACAGAGGCATCATATTTAGTTAGCTATCGCATTGCACAAGCAGGTGAAGCGCACACTATCGCTGAGAATTTAATAAAACCATGTGTGTTAGACATAACAAAATGTATGCTCGATGAAAAATCTGCAAAGCATGTTTCTACTGTGCCGCTATCAAACGATACTGTTTCACGGCGAATTCATGATCTGGCAAGCTACGTCAAACAAGAATTAGTTACACGTCTACAAGAAACACGATTCGTCTTGCAAATAGATGAGTCTACTGATGTCGCTGGTCTGGCTATCTTGCTGGTTATCGTGAGATATCCATATGAAAGTTCTTTGGAAGAAGATATGCTTATGTGTTCACCGCTGCCCACAAAAACTACCGGAGAAGAAATTTTTAATAAAATAAATATATTTTTTGGGGAAAATAATCTCAGTTGGAACAATTGCATTGACATTTGTACAGATGGGGCCAAGGCGATGACGGGTATTACAGCAGGACTAGTGTCACGAATAAAAAATAAAGCGCCTAATTGTAGTTCCAGCCATTGTATCCTGCATAGACAAGCACTTGCGATGAAGCAAATGCCGTCAAATCTAAAATTAGTTATGGAAGAAGCGGTAAAAATAATTAATTTTATCAAAACACGACCACTACAATCCCGATTGTTCTCATTATTGTGTGAAGATTATGGCAGCAAACATAAAACACTGCTGCTCCATACAGAAGTGCGATGGCTGTCTAGGGGTAAAACTTTAACAAGGCTATTTGAACTTAGAGCCGAGTTACAAATGTTTCTTTCAGATACTGCTTTTAATTTGAAAGACCGTTTGTATGATAAAACTTGGTTGTTCCGACTGTCTTTTATGGCGGATATCTTTCAAAAACTGAACGAATTAAATGTATCATTGCAAGGTAAACAGACAACAGTGTTCCAGGCCTGTGATAAAATAACTGCCTTCAAAAGAAAATTAGATTTTTGGATTATTTGCGTTGGAAAGAGAGAAATAGAAAGCTTTACCTCACTCAATGAGTTTGTTAGCGATAACGATTCAGAAATGTTTCAAGATGATGTATTTGAGGAATTGGTCAAATATCTCACTTCGATGCGCGCATCTTTTGAGAAGTATTTTCCCGAAGAACAAAATACAAAAATGAAACTGAATTCATGGATTCATAATCCTTTTTTACCCAACTTACAAAAGCCCGAAAGTATGTCAAACGAGATATATGAATCTCTTTTAGATATGTCATCAGACACAAGTATGGAGGTACTGTTCAAAACGACGCCTCTCAACGATTTTTGGTGCAGAATTCGTGATGAATCTCCAATGCTTGCCAAAATGGCTCTGAATATTCTTCTCCCGTTCCCAACAACATATTTGTGCGAAACAGGATTCTCAACCTATGCAGCTACGAAAACAAAATACCGCAATAGACTGGACGCCGAACCTGATATGAGACTTCAACTGTCCTCTATCAAACCTGATATCAACCAATTGATGAAAAATAAAAAACAGTTTCATACCTCCCATTAGATTTTTTTTCTTTTTTAATAACTTCTATTATTATACTTGTTACGTAAGTAAGTAATAACTAACTGTTACATTGTACTTTTATTATGCTTATTAATAAAGAATACACTTTTAAAAACTATTGTTTTATTATAGGGTTCCGTCAAGTATTTCGCTTTCCAAAAGGGTTCCGTCACCAAAAAAGATTGAGAACCGCTGCTCTATCTGATTGTCTATATATTTTGTTCGGGTAATGTTATGTTTTCGAGTAACCAAGGAAACCATTTATTCAAATAAATCAATATGACAATAGTTAGTTATTGTAATAAATGGACTATGTTAAGCTCAAGGTCTACAAAACAGATTTTTCTTTTATAGCGTCCTACCAAAGTGACTATTTTGCCTGATAGAGAAGCATGAATAGAATCCAAGAGCGGTGGTCGCCGTAGATTTTATTTTACGGTCATCAATCAGCCTTTAACACCTCACATTAGCAAGGAGGTTTTGGCTTACTGTATCACGCTGGTCAGACGAGTTGGTTTAAAATTTTTCTTGTCTTTTGCAATGCTGTTGACACCCACCGGATAAATACTGGTGATGACACTGTGCATTCTTAATCTATTACCACATGGACCATTAAATACCTCTCTTTTAGTTAAACCTTCTCATGTAATAAAATTAAATATAAAATCTCATTTATAGGATCGACGACCTGAGTTATAACTTAAGACGTTTTGTCAATCATAATAGGATTTCCTATTGACCACGGTCTAATTTGGTCGAAACATCTTGTAACAAAAAAAAACACTATGTTATTAACGCAATTTACTATATTTTTTACACGTGTTTTATGCTAATTTAAGGCAGTAGTCTGCTTTAGGAGCCGAAAAAAAAGCGTTTTTTCAACAATTTTTTTGAAAGGGAAGGAAATGATTGCGGTAAACGAAATTTTGAGACGATAGTATATTATATTCAAGTTTTAAAAAACAATTTTTATTATTACAAATTATTGAAATTTGCCAAAGTAGTAACGATTTTTCTGGGGCGCCTGGAGTGTGCACTCGTAAATCGGTGCCGGTGATGGAGGTCGTGCGATGCATCTGAAACAGTGGAACCAAATTTTTTTTTAGTTCTTATAAGTTCCTTTTCTATATGAACTAAAAAAATACCGAAGAAATGACGAAATTTCAAATTTTTTCGAAGTTTGAAAAAAAAATTCACTTTTTTGAAAAAAAAAATTCACTTTAAGTTGCAAAACAAGTAATTTAAATAGTACTTTTGTCCAACTTTTTTAGTTCAAATAGAAGATAATTCAATACTGAAGCTAGATCACTTTGGTTTTTTTCGATCGGACATATATTGTTTTCACTATCGCCGGCACCGTTTTCCAAAACTTGTGAAAATGAAAACTCGAGAAAACGGGCTGTAAAGTTTTCGGTCCAAAAAAATGTAAGTTTTTGGATACTTACACCAATTAGATGTTAATCGGCTATCCCCGGGCCATACAATAATCCTTCCTCTTCTTCAAAAAACTCGTTACAAAGGACCGTTCAATCTTTTCAGGTATATACGAGTATAGTCAAACAATAGAATACACGAAGGGGGGGAGCGCGCGCGCTCGGGTCTGCCCGAGCATTCGCACCTGCTCGACGCTCGGCCACTAAAACTGATCTAGCTTCGAAAATATGTTGAATTGGCCTCTAAAATTTTGAACACATATTCTTGGATAGTTTTGGAATAGATTTAAGACAAAAACGAAAAATCGATTTTTTTCGGCTTCTAAAGCAGACTACTGCCTTAATGCTTTAAAAACTTTTTTATGTAAGACTATGGTATTTATATTAAGAAACGACAAATTTTCTAAGGAGAGGCTTATGTCCAGCAGTGGGCTATTGAAGATTGTTGATGATGACGATGATGACAATCAATAGCATGTGTACTATAACGTATACTCATACTAAAGCAATATTGCTTTAAATTAACATAAAAAATAGTATGTTTACGCGGCATTAGAGAACTAGCTATGTCCTTAACCATAGTGACATAACCTGTATAAATTTAAAAATCGAATATAAAATTTTCATCTGGTAAAGTCTAAAATGCACACAAATACAACAAAGACGTATAACCTACGTTACAGGAGGCGGGAAGGGCTACAAGTTTCGTGGAGTTTTTTGTTTCTTTTAAAGGTTTAAAAAATATGTAATATTAAATCTGTAATAATGAATTAAATACTTTATAAACCGAAGAATGGCCTTGAACCATGATTAAGTCATTTATGATATGTTTGGCAGCACAAACTGTATTTATGTTGTATTTGAATGAATAATTATGATTATTATTATTAATTGTCACAGATTACAAACTCCCAATTAAATTGAAGTAAGATATCACTATTGTCAACTAATCAATGTATCGCTTGTACAGATTTTGTAAAAAAAGTCTGATAAATACAATTAAAAAAAATGAACCTGACGTCATTAAAAACAATATGAGTTTTTGTCTATACACGGAAAATATACACTCAAAATTAGACACTAATTATATACATTTAAGTTTTAGACTTATTTTAGTTTTAAATATAAAAATACTTCGAATAGATATAATTTATTAGACACCATCCGCTTTTATATAGTATGTATATTTATTATTAAAGTGTAAGATGAAAACGTACATTATAAACTTACCTGTTAAAGGTGTGTACTGATCCGAGACCAAACGAATACTGACGCAACTTACCTGCTTTGTAGGTTATATTACAAAGGTTTGATGAGAAAACATATCAGCGGCTAATGTTGGATTTACATGATGGTTATTAATTGTAACACAATTTTATAACTTACTAGCTATATTCTGCCACACTTTGCTGTGGCACGTTGTGGTTTCATAAATGAGAAATGAACAACAAAACTGACGCAAAAAAACATTTAAGAACAATCTTAGAAACGGGTTCTTTACTGTATGGAAATTTGAGTTCAACCGGTTCAGAATTTTTCATGTGTAGACATATGCATATATGGACAGCTTTACTTTTAACAAAATAAATATGTAAATAAATCAATGAGTTAATTTTAAAGTAACTCTAATTCGTCTTAGGATGAAACTTTGTCTACATTAATAATAATTGTCGACATCATTGTTTGGAAGAAAGATCTCATGGGTGTACTTTAGCATCTTGGAGTCGATCTGGTTATAGATCCAAAAATTGGATTGAAACTCGTGTGTTGTTATTAGTGAACATCTTGACTTTGGGTTTATTTTGAGTCGTTTTGGGTCCAACAAATTTGATTTGATAACGATGGTATGAGGATAAAGTCAGGGAACGGAAGGTGTAATTCCTTTTCACCCTTTTTATTCGGTTTGTCATTAAAACGTGTTTTTTTTTAAAAAAAAACTATTATTAGTTACTTAAGGCACAGACTTCTCGAATCTATTTGTTTTACTTATCTAAAAACATGATACAATAGATTGTTTTAATTTTCAAGGTATAGGTTGAGGCCGTAAACGTAGACATTGTCAACAAAATGTGTGAGTTAAATACGCTTCTGCTCACTTCTTCAGGAATACAGACGAGAATGTAGATGATGTCTAATTGATAAATAATAATAATAATGATTTATTTAACTGCCTCGGTGTCGCAGTAGTAGTGAATGCGACTGCTGTGCCTGAGGTCTCGGTTTCGATTTGTGGGTCGGCTCAAATATTTGTATGATCTGCAAATACTTGTTTGGGTGTTTTCTATGTATAATATGTATGTTTTTACAGAAAAAAGCAAATAAGTATTCTATCATTCCGTCTAGTTATTATAGCACAAGCTCTGCTTAGTTTGAAATTAGATGACGTTGTGTGTTAAATGTCCGTAATATTTATTTATTTATCTTCTCTTCACAAAAGTTCATTTACATCAAGAGCTTAAAATTAATGTGACAAATGCAAAATTTATTTTCTACATTAATTTTAAGCCCAAACTAGCGACACTTTTGCGACAGGTCGCCAGGCACACATCCGTAATTGTATTCAGCTGTTACAGTTGCATATTGATGGCAAATTATCTAGATTATTATAAAATCTAAAGTAGTGATAGTATACATGCTAAGCGTATCTTAATTAATAGAGAAATTATGTTCGTGTATATTCGTGCAAAAGTAAGTGTAAATGAAAGACTAAGGATATTAATATATGTAAATGTGTGTCTGTACGTGTATATGAGTAAGGTTTAAATATGTTTATTTAGGAACGTAAATTATTTATGTTATTTATTTACACTTTATGCACTCACTTTGTACATCGGCGGACTTAATGCCCAAGGCATTCTCTTCCAGTCAACCTTAGGTTGGTTTAGAAATATTGTAAGGAAGGAAATTAATCGTTCTGTAAAATCGTAGTCTAGCATTTAGAGCCAAATTGATATCTCATTGATGTAAGAGTCTACAGTTATCGTGTTAATTGTTTGAGTTTTTCTTACCAGGATGACTGTCATGCCTTTTACGACCCCTAGCAGGGCGTGGAAAAGCATCTCAATAACCCGCTTTAGTGTGGTCACCAACATTGTCTGCATTCGTAATGAGTTTGTTGACCACAACTCTTGGATTCTATTTATGCTTTCCTGTTACTACTGTTAATGTTGCCTATTCCATAAAAATATCAAAGCATAAAGCAGAAAACTCTAGGTCGCCCGTTAGATGTTACAATCTTTGTAAATCGATTTTTACATTCATTACTGAAAATAATTTTTTTTAGTCCAAAATTTACTTCTTGAGTATAGATGGGTGCTATGGGGGAAATGAGTGTTGATGTTTATTTTTTTTTATTTAAAAATAGCCCTCAATCTATTGTGTGGTGTATTAATAAAGTAATTTTTCATTATGTGTATCGTCAAATCTCACATACATGAAGATGTAAGGAGACACAGATTTATTATATACATATATATATATTACCCCCTATTTGTAGCCCCATTTACGTACTAGGCAGTGTTTTAAGTTAAGTAGCTTAGAAATTAAACAATTAAAGAAATAGTGAGTAGGATCACATATCCGTTCTAAACCTATTATTTCTGTGAAACAATGTACAGGAACACGGAACGCCATCCTTCCAGCCCTAAGGGTTATCACTGGCTTTCTATATATTAAAAAGCTAGCGAATGTTGTCATGAAAGGTTGGTCTGTCTATCTAGTTGAGATATTCTGTACTAGATGGCGTTAAAATAAACTACAAATATACATAAATGAGTAATAACCAGTCAGTGTGCGTTTAATTTAATCATACCGTACAAGTTTTATGCCCAAATTAATCTAAATCGTGTCCTATGCCTATAGCGAGAAACAAAAATATACAAAAGAATTGAAAGGCGAGGTGATCTTGAAAGAATATAACGTCTGTGTATCGCCTTGATTCCCTTAGGGGGTAATCCTTCCCTTTTGGGGGCAGGAAGAAAAAGTAACATTGGGGTTCTCACATTACGACTACAAGTCGCAGATGGTTCGCGGTAAGTCGGGGTTCCAGGGATTTTCTTACTAGAGTGCACCTGGGTCCCCTACTACTAGTATCTGAGACGGCGTGCGGTTTTTGGTCTGTTCGAGTTCGACATAACCACCTTTCGGTGGTATCCGTGGGGATTTTCGCCTCCGATTTCAAGGGGGCAATCTGTGGTTTGAACAAACTATGCATATGGTCATTCAAGTAATTCAAGGATAGGTTTTCCACGTAATGATATTCGAGAAAATTGGATTTGACATTCGGGTACGAAACTCACAAGGCAAGTAAAAACTCGGAATTAAAAGTAACAATTTATTTTTCCATATCTTAATTGCTAGAGTTACACAACATTATAATAACATAACACAATAGAATAGTATTTTTTTACCATTATTTCTTATATTTTATTAAAAACCAAAGACGGATGCTGGAGCAGCATCAGCGTATACCTTAACCTTTGGAATAGAGTATACGTTGTCGACAACTTGCTGAAAAGCGGGGTACTTCTTCTCGAGGTCTGGCATCTGAAGCATGGCCTTCAAGTAATCGAACATACCAGCGAACTGGAAATCTCCCCATGAAAGCTGAAAATGGAGAAAATTGATAAAAATTGGAACACACAGTCCAAATTCCCTTCAAAACGTTTATCGAACTGTCACATACAGACCTTGTGATAATACATAAAATGTAGATGTGTTTTTTGGAAAATTTAATAGTAAGGGCTCAACAAAACCACTTGGTGTACCAAATCTTTTAGAACACGTAGGGCATAGAGTCCAGCAGTGGCGGTCTTTCAGCCGACATGATAATGGAAGTTAATATCGGAAATGAACAAATAAGCTAACATTCATATGTACACACAATACTACTGAAGATAACGATCATCATGCAGCATAATATTAAAATTTAGGTGTTCACCTTTCCAGCAGCTAGATGACCATTATTCTTGACAATAATGTCGTTGAGTTTCTCTAGAAGAGCAGGATATATGTTCTTCGCGGCTTCTTCATGTTTCTTTGCCTTCAGCTCTTCATCAGCCTCGTAGTGGGCACTGGCAGCCTCTGAAAGAATAGAAAGTCAAAATTATAGATAAAATGAAAACTGTAATCTAGAACCTTATAGGTAGTAGAGCCACATCGATTTCGGCTCGGAGGTCGCCTCTCAGAAGAGTAACCTAAAGCGACAGCATCTGTGCTGTCATGTTTCGTTGGTGAGTGCGAAATCGTAAGCTCATTGATGCAGGGGTGACAGTTATCATGGTAAGAGTTGAACCTTATACCGCCACGATGACCGTCATGCCTTTTACGTCCCCAGTTGGGGTGTGAAAATACTGTGTTGCCTGCATTTGCAACTCTTGGATTCTATTCATGCCTTCCATCAGGCAAAGTAGAGTCACTTTGGTACATTTTTAAAATAGAAAAAAAAAAGAAATAATATTCATACATATCACCCACGGTCGTCTGATCCCAAACTATACTGGGCCTGTACTATGGGAACCAGATTGCTGATAAACACAGTTACATATTTCTAAATACATAAATAAATGAAGACCTCTAGCGTAGCAGTTAGAGTCACTAGCCATTAGACCATCAGGCAAAGCAAAAATCGAATCGATAATACTCTATTTGTACATCGGGGTTAACAGTTATAGAGTTAGATATGAATCCAATATTCATGTCTTAAAAGCTAATAAAAAAAACCTCTAAAGGAAATAAGAAAGAAATAAATTTCTTTGTCTGTCTTTTCCTTTTTAGTTCTTTCCGGTAAATCCCTCGGGTCGTCATCCCACCGGGGCTTGCGGTGGGACGGTGTCGGATTCGGACCGACTGAAACTACACGGTGTGCCACTTTCCGCCTGAGATAGGAGATTATTTATGTGATTTATGGTTTTGGGAACAATACTGAAACACTCTCGTCTGAGATTTTGATGTGTATTTGTGATAAGGGTTAATTTTATATGCGGTGACCTGTTTGTTCTCTGCACCTACTAAAAAAGAAAGTCATGTCAAAGAAACTCCCCAAATACCTTTACGAAGCTTACAGTTCAACTCCTTTAAAAAAAATCCTTATTTTTCAGCAAAAACGTGGTCCAATTTGAATGTCTCTTAAGTATTAAGGATAATACTTATAATATTTCACAATACTAACTGGCACGGATGTCATTGAGGAAGTCAACGTTCATGTCGATCTCGAACGCCTCCTCATCGTTGTCTCCAGCGACTCCGTACTTCTTGCCCAGGTATCGACAGATGGCGATGCTTTGTGAGTACTTCTTTCCGTCGATTTCCAACTCTGGCAACTGTCCGAAGCATGATTCTAAAGACAAAAATATAAATATAAACATTTTTGGACATGTAACACACAACGCCATCTAGTTTCAAACTAAGCAAAGCTTGTACTATGAAAACTAGACTGACTGATAGAATACTTATCTACTTTTTTTGTAAATACATACATATAATACATAGAAAACACTAAAACTCCGAAATGAATTTTTGCATTTTATACGAGATTTTTGACATGATACAGTTAATCGTAACTTTAACAGAGTGTCATATCAGGATGACTCTTGGGTCTCGAGGTGATATTATAATATCTTTAGGAATAAACCTTTCTCTACGATGCCTTTATAAAATGATGATGGTTATCACGTTTATCGATATATCATCAACAGCGTTTTACAGTCCACGGCTGGACATAGGCCTCTCCTTAGCCAGGAGGTTTTGGCCTACTAAATCACGCTGGCCAGACGGGTTGGAATAGGGTTTGTTTCAAGTATTCCTTCTCTTTGTAATGATGTTGTCTTACATACTTTGTTCCCTTAGTCGCCTTGTAAGACACCCACGAATGAATAGGGGGTGGTAACACTATGTATTCTTAATCCGTCGCCACGTGTTTAAATATATGTTTGTTTTGTTCCAAACTAAACTTAATTTATTCAGCCAGGTTCAATGTAGGAGACTTGTGAGATATATATCGAGTAACAAAGACGTCTTTTGTTTTCCAAGTAGTATAAGGTTTCCAAATTCCAATTTGAAGTTTGTCTATGATTAATTATATTTTAAGTCGCCGTTGGACAAACGCTAGTTCATAGACGTATAATAGGCTAGATACATATACGCTTATACGTATAGGTGTTGACGCAAGATGAGTTAGTAAATAAATGCTATTTTATATTTACTAACAAAACAAAAACTCTGAAATACCGTAGTCAAATTAGTTATTTTTTATCATCTGTCAAAACGATGATTTTGTATGAAAAATGTACTAAATATAAAATTGTGACGTCACTGTTTTAGACTACTCAATTAAACAATATATTTCACTGTATATTTGATTGAAATTCGTGATAATAATAAAAAGCTATGTTAATTGTATTTTCTGAGATGTTTCGCGATATTAGTTTTAATGAAGTGGACATTGGTATTTATTTACGATACAGTCATCTACCCAATTTATGTTTTAGGATTCGATTAAGGAATATGATTCGTTTAGTGTTGACGTATTCGTAAAGATACCGGCGCTTGCTCAATTCAAAAAAAATTACATGTAATAAAAAGGCCGTCTTTTCTACTTGATTATTAATTTTATGTACTCTTGTAAAAACAAATATTGTATATATATGAAGGATAATTTTATATCTATTTGATGTTCATTTGTCATCAGCAATATTGTTTAGAATTAGATTGTCAGCCGATTGAATTGACGGCCGAGGTCACGAGTGACATGAAAATTTATCAAATTATTTTGTATATGTGTGATAAATGACTTATGATGAGTGGCCTTGAACAAACATTACTTGAATATATGTATTCATCCTTAAGTGTTCGAGGGTGTAAGGTATATTATACGCCCACATTTTCCATATCGTTTTATTTTCACTCACGCATGGTTAGGTTTAATCTTTAATGACATTATACGAGCACTTTGAGGATCAGATGGAGAAATAGCAATAGAGCGACTGCACGGTTGACTTAAGCGGTCGCCACGCCGCCGTCTACTGCGCTGTGTTGTGGGTTCAAACCCCACACAGGACAACACATTGTGTGATCCACAAATTGTTGTTCTGAGTCTGGGTGTTCCTTGTGTCCGTTTCTTGTATGTTTGTAAAGTCCCCCGCGACGCAGTGTTCCTAGTGGGGGCGTTGTAATTAAAAAAAACAATTATGGAAATTAATTATGTTAGAAAAGGGAAAACGTAGGTAAGAAGGGAAGGTAAAAAAATAATTGCTTATAATTATTACATTTACAAAAATTATAAGTTGATTTGAGCTCAAGACATGACAGAAATAACAAATCGCTTCAAAGATTGTTTTTTTTTTTAATTCAGAGCCAGTTTTATTCCTCATTTCTCAGCAATGAAATCAAAATATGCCATAAAGAAGTGTGGCAGACTATAACTAGTGCAAAATCTTGAAATAAGTGTTTTCTTTATTTTAATTGTAACTGCCTCGATAGCATAGCGGTAGCGAAACTGCTGTGCTTGAGATCTCGGGTTCGATTCGCGGGTCGGACCAAATGTTTGTATGATCTGCTAATATTTGTTTCGGAGTTTGGGTGTTTTCTATGTATAATATGTATGTATTATAAGTATTCTATCAGTCAGTTTAGTTATCATAGTACAAGCTCTACTTAGAAATTAGATGGCATGGTGTGTTAAATGGCCGAAATATTAAAAAAAATCTATTAGGTTAGAGCCGATATCATTGACACGCAAACTCGGAATAAGGCAGGCATTTTTACAGCAATCGCCTTCCTCTAGCAACTTAGTGTAAATATGTATAGAAAGATAAATAAAGTACCAAACAACTTCATGCACCGACCTTGAACAAAACTGATGACGTAGTTTCAAAACACTTGTTTAAAAAAAGAACATGATCTCATCATGAAAACGGATTTCGTTGCGAACGAATTCTGATTTCAGTTTCAGCGGCCTTCAATATATTTCCATTCAAAACTACTGTTCGTTAATCGTCAGTGGCTCGCATATCAAAAGGTGTGTTGAATTCAAAATTGCATAATGGGTTCAATAGTGCGTTCCATCGCGTGATTCGTACTGTCAACTTCGTCATAGAAGGTCGTTCGTATCTGTCGTTGAGTGGGGTTTGCAATTGATATAATTCAAGTGAAGTGGCTGTTCTTCGTATCACGAGGACATCACCTCTTCAGAGATTAGGTTTTATTATAAAGTTTCAGTTTGGTAATGAATTCGACTTCAACCCAATACACAATAATTACAATAAATATACTTTTTTAAGAATTTTGTGTTAGCTGTACCCCTTGCCACACTGCCCTGTGACATATTTAGGTTTCATTACTGAGAAATGAGGAATATAACTGACGTAAGAAATAGACAAAAACAATCTTTGAATTTGTATATCGTGTCAAATTTGGAGTTCAGTTAACGTAGAACTTTGTATGTTTTGTAGAGTACACAAAGCAAATTCACATTAATAGGTGTGTTATAAGTATAAGCAATGATTTTCTTACCTTTCCTTACTCTTTCCCTTCCTATTCAACGCTTTCCCTTTTCTACCATATTAAATTTCCAATTGCCCCTTTTAATCCTCGAAGTACCCGTATAATGGTACACGAGTAAAGTTTTATTCAAGCTTTAGTCAGACGTGAACAACGCTAATTTTTAATAGATATATAAATAATAAAACATGTAAAACTTACATTAAAAATTGTTTAATTCAGTTCCATGAAAGGTGATTATTATTTTAAACTAGCTTACCCCGCGAACTCTGCTCCGCCTTAGAGGCAAGAGTAGATTTTTGATTTTGAAACGCGGTCGAACGGGATAAAAAGTATCCTATGTTCGTCTCCATGTTCTAAGCTACCTTCCCGCTAATTTTCAGCTGAATCCGTTCATCCGTTCTTGAGTTATAAGTGGTGTAACTAACACCTCTTTCTTTTCTATATATAGATTGCTATTTAAGTGTATTTATTTACAAATATTAAAGAATACAAAATTTTTTATCCAGGTCACCCAACCATATTTATCGACTAAGGTTCGAACGCTGTCTCATCACTATGGTTAGGTGCATTTTAAGTTGTCCTTGAAATATCCAATCACAGTTGGACACGGCCCGCACACCTGTGCATACCTCGAAATTTTGCGAAGTCGAATCGGTACAAATTTTTATTAATACTGTCTCTATACTAGGTTATCTGTGGACTGATCGGACAACATATATTTTTAATTTTCCATTGATTAATGAATATGACTATGATAAGAGGCCTGCTTTATGAATTAGGTATTTCGCAAATATATTTTTTAATTATTTGATAAGGTACATATCTGCTGGAGAAACATTCATAATGAAAGATGAGATAATTTAATTCTTTTTTTTTTTTTTTAAAGACAACGCCCGCACTAGGAGTAAATCCTGTGTCGCGGGGGACTTTACAAACATACAAGAAACGGAAACAAAGAACACCCAGACTCAGAACAACGATTTATGGACCACACAAAGTATTGTCCCATGTGGGATTTAAACCCACAACACTCAGCGCAGTAGAGAGCGGCGTTGCGACCGCTTAAACCACTAGGCCAATCGCGCAGTAAATGTTATTACTTAGACGAAAACATTTTTTTCGATTGAATTAAATCAGTAGCTCGGTTATTTTTTTGTGCCTATTTTTGTGTTTTTAGAAATGTAGTCTTTGATTAACTTTTACATAATGAAAGTGTAACAGTAGTCTCAATTTATGAAAGGATTTATGAGCTATGGAACAAAAACAAGTCCAAATCGTACGATAGGTCAGACCAACATAAAAAAAAAATCCGTGTCACCCTTCCCGTCCCAATAAACAAAACAAGTTCACATCGTACGACAGGTCAGACCAACATAAAAAAAAAAATCCGTGTCACCCTTCCCGTCCCAATAAACAAAACAAGTTCACATCGTACGACAGGTCAGACCAACATAAAAAAAAAAATCCGTGTCACCCTTCCCGTCCCAATAAACAAAACAAGTTCACATCGTACGACAGGTCAGACCAACATAAAAAAAAAAATCCGTGTCACCCTTCCCGTCCCAAGAAACAAAACAAGTTCACGTCGTACGATAAGTCAGACTAATAGGAAAAAAAAACTCCGCGTCACCCATCCCGGAACAACATAAAAACAAGTTCACATCACACACGATAAGTCAACCGACTTATCGTACGATAAGCATTTTCTCTATATCGTCCGTACCGACGTATCGTACGATGTGGACTCGTTTTGTTTATTGGGTCGGGAAGGGTCGTAATAAGTTTTCTGTTAGTTGCTAACAAGAAAAAAGACCACGTCACCTATTCTGTCGTACAAAGTGATTGGACCACGCAGTCACAGCCAGAAATATGATTGCATGTCAAAATGACGTGTAAGAAAACCAATGGGGGTCGATGCTTAACACCTGTATATTGTGTTAGGCATGTGATAGATTAAGATATGAATCCGATAAGCTATCAAGCCTTCGGTACTTGAAATATATGATACAACTTATCGCAAAGACAATATTAATCAAGCACAGATATGATTGTCACACCACCACCAACGTTGATGATATATTTAGCGTTACAAAGGATGTTGTAATATTGGGTTACGGTTTCGTAAGTGGACTTCCTTCTATTGTCTTTGGATTCGGTTTGACTTCCAGTATCAACAGGTTTGATTGCTATTATTTCCAATATTGATAGAAAAGCAAAGCAAAAGAGTGGCTGAAGTGTTAACCGTTAAGAATAAGGTTGTACTTCCAGGAAGGGTATTAAAATTTCCTGGTTTATTTTGCTGAGGTTTGGACTCCGGTAACTCCAGTCGTGAAAAGTAATGAAGCATTTGGTCAATACCAGTTTATTGTTTTGTCATGAGAGATTATTATACGTCAAGTCAAGTGCGACAGTTTAACACGCCCACATTTGGCTTTCATCATCTATCCTCTTAAAGATAAAGACATACGCGTGTGTCATGGACAATCGTACTTTTTTAAAAAGTAGATAAAAAATATTCTTGAAACTTAAAACTAGGTAATTGGAAGGAAAACGTAGGTACTTACGTTTTTCTTTGAATTTTAACATTTGTTCATAATATAATTTCAATGTCAAGTGTCAATTTTTTCTTTTAATAGAGTACTCCCGCAGTAGGTATACGAGTAAATGCTGTGTCGCGGAGGACTTTACAAAAAACGGACACAAAGAACCCCCAGACTCAGAAAAACAATTTATGGATCACAAAGTGTTGTCCCCATGGGGTTTAAACCCAAAACACTCAGCGAAGTAGAGAGCGGCATGGCGACCGCTCCCACCACTAGGCTAACCATGCAGTCAGTGCAGTCAGATTTGTGATCTTACTACAAATGGGAACCGACTCCTCATACACTTTTTTTTGTATATTAAGAGCCTGCGAAAGTGACTCTACTCTGCCTGATGGAAAGCATGAATAGAATCCAAGAGTTGTGGTCACCATACTCATTGCAAATGCAGACAATGCAGTATGGTGACGCACACTATGGTGGCCTAGTGAGATGCTTTTTCACACCCCACTTGGGGACGTAAAAGGCATGACAGTCATCGTGACAGTGTAAGGCTTACACAGTTACCGCGATAACTGTCACCCCTGCATCAATGGGTCTCCGGTCTCACACTCACCAACGAAACACGCCAACACGGATGCTAGCGCTTTAGGTTGGTTTTCTGTGGGAGGGTAGTACTCCCCGGTCGATCCGGCCCGCTTGTGCTGAAATCAGCGTGGCTCTACTACCTAGCAGACACATTTAGTTGCTTCTTTAAACAAGAGTACAATAGTTACAAGAAAAATTAACAATTTGTTCATAGTCGGGTCTAAAAATAGGGTATCAAATAAATGAGACATTTACTTTTGGAATAGAATGAATGGTAATGAAATGGAAACATTAAGAAATAATAAAGAAATACTAAGAATTGAGATCAATTATAATTGTATTTCAATTTAGCGAAAACGCCAGCCACTCCCTCCCAGAAAAATCACTGCCGAGATTAATCGATAGACCGTCTGTGTCACGTTCTATCTGCTGGACTCAACAAAACGGGTCCAAATAGTGTGAAATTGGGATGTGAATAGGTGTTTAAATTTGATTTTCATTGGGTTGAGTATGAGGTCCATCAAACCAACAACGCAATAACAAATTGTCCGCGTGGTGACGGATTCTCACCACTCCTATTCAACAGAGGGCGGTGGTAAGAGCAGAATAAAGTTCGACGCAGAGAAACAGTTTTTTTAACGTGTGGAAACCCTCTCGAGCCGTCACCCACCGGGGTTTGCGGCGGGTTGGTGTGTCGGAATCAGACCGACTAAAACCACACGGTGTGCCACTCTGCGCCTGAGATAGGAGAGAAGAAACCAAATGCCAAGGCGGCCTATGTTCAGCAGTTAACTATTAAGCTGTCGAAGATAATGACAAATTATAGTATTAACATTCAAACTACACATAAGATTTAGATGACTATTAAAATGAGATCTATTCATAGTATCTTTATGCGTATGTATGTATTTATATAAGTAAATATGTATCATTTTATATGTGTGTAGTGTATGGGTTAAAGTGTATGATAGGTTTATGTATTGTTTGTATGATATATCGTTATTTTATTTATTCTCATATACATATCAACCAAAATGCACCTACTTCCTGTTTTCTCTGCCTCACCCAATAGTTGACTGGCAGAGAATGCCGTAGGCAGTAAGCCCGCTAATGCACCAAATGCGCATAATGTATAAAGTAAATAAAAGTGTATTAAAAATAACCTCCAAAAATTGTTTAATATTTCGTCTTTGATACTAACTTGTTATGTGTTAGGAGTGGAGATGCCGTCTTAACCTTAAAGAACTTTTTTTTTTTCTGTATTTTATGTCATGTCACGATGCATTTATTTGTTAATAATAGGTAAGATTGTAAGTTTAATGGCAAAGGAAAAATATTTTATTATTTTTTTTTCATTATTTTACAATTTTGTTTTAATTAGAAGCGTCGAAGTATCACAGTTTAGCTAATAATGATTTTAGTTATAGTTAAAATATAAAATAAAAAAATAAATTATAAAATAAAATTAGAAGACATCAAAAAGGGGGTAAAGAAGATAAGTGCTTTTAAATATCAGAATTATTTCTCCGTAAACACGACAAAGGGTAATCAACTCATACAAAATTAAAGTAAAAGTGTTAGTAAAGGACACCAGAAAAAGTCAAAATTATTCTGACGGCCAGAAAAGCGCTAATGAGTTACTTTCATTTTTCATGTAAACGTCAGAAAAAATGTCTATGCTTACTTGGTTTGTACTCAGGCCACGTTTCCATGGTGAAGCGGACATCTTCGAACTCCTGGCCACCATATGCCAAGAGTAAGCGGCCGCCCTCACCCAGAGCTTTGCATTGGAAGTAGCGGAACACAACGTGTGGCATTGTTCTGAAAAAATTAAATTATTAAAACCATCTGAAGCCTAGAAGGAATACATGCTCTCGAGTTAGTGGTCTTATTGTAGAATTAGTGAACTTATTCAATTGTGATTAGTCATGAATGAATATTGGGTATTATATATAAATCGTTTAATGGTGTACACGCCTTCGGTGTAATCAGTAGATTTACCTTACTTGGGGATGGGAATTCCTTTCGGATCTCCGATATGGGCCAGAAGGATGTAGTTTCGACTCAAAAACCATCTTAACGACTTTTTTTTTTATCGTGTGGCAACCCCCTCGGGTCGTCACCCCACCGGGGTTTACGGCGGGGGGTGTGTCGGAATCGGACCGACTAAAACCGCACGGTGTGCCACTCTGCGCCTGACATAGGAGGGATCCGGGAACCATCTTAACGACCTACTCTAAGGTGCATAGATAGTCAAAGCTGTCCACCAAATAGTATCCTACCGTTGGTCACTAATCAACTGACGCTGTGTTAGTACTTTTTTGTCTACCATCATAGACTCTGCACACACACTGATATAATAAGTTGGCCCTTTTACTTTTTTATAGTAGGCCACTCACTTTTCATCTTACTATCCTACTAATATTATAAATACGAACGTAAGTTTATTTGTTACGGTTTCACGCGAAAACTACTAAACCGATCATCATGAAATTTTGTACACATGTTCTTGGAGGTATTAAAAGTAACATAGGATACTTTTTATTAAAAAAAGTATATTTATTTAAAATGATCTGTTACGAAACTTAATGTGGCTGACCAAATTTCACGTGAGCGAAGCCGAGGGTAAAAGCTAGTAATATTATAAATACGAAAGTTTGTATGTATGTTTGTTACTCTTTCACGAAAAAACTACTGGACGGATTTGAATGAAACTTTACAGTAATGAAGGTTATACATCGGTATAACATACATATATGCTTCAATTTGTAATGATTTATGTAATTTTGGTCGTAATATAATGATACATGTCAATTAAATAGGAAAAGAAATTGCCTCTGAGAGTTATCTTAAACCATTGAAGTTACACAAAAATGATGTACCGTAGCATTGTTTGTATGGAAAAAAAAATATTCAAAATGATCTGTTACGAAACCTAATGTGGTTGACCAATTTTCACCTGAGCGAAACCACGGGCTAAAGCTAGTATATTATTATATTAACGATACAAGTTTATGACAACATTTACTTTTTTAAATAAACAAGTCTTATAAAAACTTTTCTGCTCAAACTCAGCTTCCTCATGGGTTTACCGGCATAGTTCAGTTGTTGAGGAAAACCAATTCTAATTTTAAAATGTTGTTGTTTTTACATAGGTATTTATAGTGGAGCGCCTGGGGGTTTTCACCTCGGATTAGAGTTATAGTGAATGAATTAATATGATCGATGTGGGATATTGCTTTTTAAGCTATAAATTGCAATGTTTACCCAAAATTTTATTGTGCACACCATTTTTTTTTTGTTGAAGAGGTTTTGTAAAAAATTAATATTTGACCATATATTTTCACTTTAAACA
The DNA here is from genome assembly GCA_949316085.1 of Hypercompe scribonia. Taxonomy (NCBI): domain Eukaryota; kingdom Metazoa; phylum Arthropoda; class Insecta; order Lepidoptera; family Erebidae; genus Hypercompe; species Hypercompe scribonia. The sequence continues at coordinate 3,650,181 of OX438979.1, forward strand.
GTAATTTTTTTTATTCATATGTTAAATCTTACCGGAGTAGACATATAGGAACATTTTCCAAAGATACCTGTGTATAAAAATAGCAGTAGGGATCTCGTACAGGTAGAAAAACGTGGAGGGGAGAACGGAGCGACAGCTGCTATCATACGTACAATAGAATTTCTCGGCTAGTTTAGTTGCAAGTAATACGTGTTCTATGAATATTGTGCTTCTATAACAGTGAAAATTTGGTTTTTTAGTGCAAAATTCTTGTATATTTTTGTACTGGAAGATGTATTGAAGACGACGTTTTTATATTAATTTATTACAAATTATTTTGTATTGCTTAATTTGGTAAGTGATTAGATTGAAAACTACAGTTCATTTGTTATTGAATTAATTAAATAATAAATAAATCGAAAATTAAAGATCAGTTTCAATAAAAAAAATATATGATAATAATGAATCAAATGCAATGAATTAATTATTAATTGTTTTTTATTAGATATCGAACAATGGATAAACCAACGGCCAGCAGCATGGCTGATGAAAATAGCTGCATAATATGTATAAACCTGGGTTCATCTTCTAAAACAAATTCATAGTTAGGTGAAATGATAAAAATTAGTAGAGGAGTAATCTCTTTACAAGCTGCTTCAACCGAACGACAAGAGGGATTCTTACCTCACCTACAAACTGAATTTGTTTTTGCTCATTCAAGTTGTCGACAAAAATATATTAATAAAAAGTATATTACTTATTAAAAGTATTATTACATTCCAATGTATAAAAATAAGGTCCGTGAAAATCTCTCATTATCGTCTCTGAAAAAAAAACTTCGAAGTAGCATGAATTTCAATAACTTCAATTGGGGATAAACTGTTTTTTTTGCGGACAAGAAGCTGATAAAACAAAAGAAGCAAAATTATAGAAAAGAAAAGAAAAGAAAAAAAGAAAAGTATGAAACAAGAAAAAAAGAAAAAGGAAAAAAGAAAAGAAAAGTAGAAAACCATTTTAATAGGCTGCCATAGTGTGAGTCACCATACTGCATTGTTAGCAGTCGCAATGAGTATGGTGACTACAACTTTTGGATTTTATTCATGCTTTCCATCAGGCAGAGTAGTCACTTTGGCAGGCTCTTGAAATAAAAAAAATAAAAAAATAAATAAATAAAGCTCAGCGTAGGTAGATTTCATACATCAACACTCCAACTTTAAATGAATCCATCACGAATTTTATAGCCGTCCAGAAAACTGTTTATTATCGTGATATCCATAAAAGGATTTCTGGTAAAACCGACTTACAGACACTTGCAGTAAAACATCATTCGGATTGTTATAATTTGCTGAAAAATTCAATTCACCTCAGTAATGTTGAAAAGAAAATTAATCTGAGAATTTCGATGGTAGATGCAGCAATGGAGCAAATTTACAAGTACATAGAAGAGAATGATGATTGCCAATTTACCATGCAAGAGTTGAAAAACGTCATCACTAGAGAGCATATCCCCGATGAAAAAACTATTAAAAAACGACGAATAGAACACTTGCACGGTGATATTATCATTTCAACTAAATTTGGGTCCAATGCCATTATACGTTTTAAGAAATTAACCATGATGTATTAACAGAAAATTGGTACAATCAAAAATGTAATAGTAAAGAAGAAGAATTTCATATTCTGAAAGCGGCGAGCGAAATTATTCGGAGAGATATAAGAGCCAGCCAGTGCAGCGGAAATAGTTGTTCCAATACTTCACCTGTTATGCAGATAGATGAAGTAGAAAAAAATATTTGATGTAGACAACAATGTAATACATATTTAAATAAACAGATTTTGAACTAATATTTTTTTTATTTTCATTAGTCGTAATTAATTACCTTATTTTTATGAATGTACACAATAGAGTGCGTTTCATTTATAATTAAACTGGCCGAGAAATTCCATTGTACATACCAACTGCCGCTCCGCTCTCCCCTCCACGTTTTTCTACCTGTTCGAGATCCCTACTGCTATTTTTATATACAGGTATCTTTGGAAAATGTTCCTATATGTCTACTTCGGTAAGATTTAACATATAAATAAAAAAAAATACTGTTTAAAGTGAAAATATATGGTCAAACATTAATTTTTTATAATAATTTGTTTAAACAAAAAAAAAATGGAGTGCACAAAAAAATTTTGGGTAAACATTGCAATTTATAGTTTAAAAAACAATATCCCACATCGATCATATTAATTCATTCACTATAACTCTAATCCGAGGTTTTACGGTTTTGAATGCTCCAGGCACTCCACTATTACTTTATAGACTTGAAACTATTCAACCGATTTGCCCCAAACCAGTTTTAAAAAAAGAATTGGAATGCGAAGAATTCAAAATATTGCTTATGCTGCATTAAGAGACAAAATGAGTTTCTTGTCTTTTCTTAAAAATAAACATGATTCTTTTTTTTAAACAAATATCGTTTCGAAGGCATCACACTTCGTTTACAAAATTTTACAGAATCAAATTAATAATTTCAAAAACTGTATTGCATACAAAATATTCAATGTAATAAATATCATTAAATTTCAAATCACAAGGTCGAACCTTCGAGAACGACAGAAAACATGCACAACATGCCTACCGGTATTCCACAATCAAATTTAAATAAAAAAATCAAAGGTCTATGGTTATCTCAGTAAATTAATTGCAAAAAACTTTTATTTCAAATAAGAAAATATGACATAAAATTATAATTGAAAATACTTACAAGTCTTTTTCTGCTACGAGCAGTAATGTCACTGTAGTAATAATACTGAGTTGTAACCGGCACCGCGGTCTCGAATATACTGCCGGAGTATTTAAGAACTGGGGGCGATGTCGACACTCAGTCGGCCAAAGAACCGATTTAAAGCAAACTGTGGCCTTGACACTGATGACGTTTACATTATATGAATGACAGCTGGATTACTGCCGGGAACATGAGTATTTAAAGAATTTAGTTTTAATATTTTTTTTACAATTTAGATAATGAAAGGAGTTACAATATAAAAACTTTTAGGTACAGTTTTATAGTTTATTGTTTAATAGATTGTAGCAATGAATATGGAATATAGAAACTTCCTTGTCGACTTTTGTGAGTCCGTTTAATGGACGAGCAAGCCTTTCCATGATTCAATCGAGCAACAGGTGGCTTCTACCGTTATTAACATGGTATCTTATGAGTATTTATAGGTTTTTTTCTATTATATCGAAGGTGAGATGTCATATATTACTTATATTTGTTGCCAGTGTGTAGAAAAGACAAATAACGGTTAAGCGCGGGATAATGTTTGTTACTTGTCTTAGTGTTAGAATCTAATAAAAATGTTGGTGTAGGCACGCACGCATACGGCCGCACGGTGGCCTACACAAACACGCATACAAAAAACATTACACATCCATAGTTCCACGTAGTAAGTGCACAATGTATTGCTTTTTCGTTTTTTTTGAAGTGAAAACTTCTTTAGGCGCGTTGAGCGTTTTGGTAGAGGGTAAAATCCTCGGTTCGCGTCACCGACATGCTAATGATAATAGTATATCTATAGCTATGGAGAATATGATATTATATATTATATATGAAATTTATTATTATTATACAGGCTGACTGGTGAGATACCTTCAATACTTATGGAGAGTACTCGGTACTCGATTCTCGTTAACTTGATATAAAAAAAATAGGTGCTTGTTTTTTATCGAAATGTCTCTAAAAATAAGTGAAATTTGGATATTATACTCCCTAAGCTCGCCGCATTGTTTACGTTAAACGGACGGCGCGGTGGCAGCTATTTTTAGCATTATTGTATTATTAGTATGCAATATTGCGTCATCGACTCGGTAGTGCAAGTGAATGCGCCGACAGATTCGCACGTTTCCGCTTCCGCGTCCCGCGATCGTAGGTATTTACGCGCGAAATCCGCCGTATGAGTGTATGTGTGTGATCTGTGCTAATAAGTGTGATAATAAGTGCTTTTGAGACTGTTAAAAGTGATCCGTTCGTTTTAAATCGCTTTAAAGACAATATGCGTAAACGTGCCGAACTATGCATCACACGAGGCGGTACACATTTTGAACAACTTTTAAGATTAGTGTAAATATGTAATACGTAAGTCTAATTTTAATCAATTCAATCATTGTAAATAGGTATGATTCCATTTTTTAAATACGCCGAAAATACTAAGGCTATTTAACTTTTCAGTTATTCTAGATTGAACCTTGTCTCAATACCTACTATTTATTCAGTCAACAAATTAGTGATTACCTAGGTATTTTTGCCTGTCCTAAGCCAGGATTAAAGTATGAAGGGAAAACGGATCATGTTATTTTATCAAAGTTAGCATTCATGCATTAACATGGGGAGAGGTATCGATGTAGGTAGGCAACAGCTGTACAGTGTAGGTATCTATGTATTTTGTGTTGATAGCGCGCTCCGCGACACGTGCGGCCGCGCGGTGTCCAAGTATTCCGAGTACACCGAGAGTCCAGTATTTAACTGCGGACAAAATACATAGATACCTACACTGTACAGCTGTTGCCTACCTACATCGATACCGGCGGCGGCGAGCGGCGAGCTTAGGGAGTATAATATCCAAATTTCACTTATTTTTAGAGACATTTCGATAAAAAATAAGCACCTATTTTTTTTATATCAAGTTAACGAGAATCGAGTACCGAGTACTCTCCATAAGTATTGAAGGTATCTCACCAGTCAGCCTGTATGTTCGCATACTATCACGTCCTCAAATATTGAAGGTATCTCACCAGTCAGCCTGTATATTATATATGATATATAGCTATATATGAAACATAAAAAATTTCATATAATTTTTGCATATAGTTTTAATTACTCTCAACTTAATAGTTCCGTTTTCACTTCTATCGGCAGTCCCACGACTGCTACTGTTTTTTTTTATTGAGAGTTTTATACCATTATAAGAGATGACGATGGCGAGATTCTCTCCTCCAGTCTATGTACTAATATTTCGATAGTTAAAAAACTAGCAGATGTATCAATCAGAAGCAGAAGCATTACGTCAAATATTATCTAGTGGACTATGAGATGCCGCTGATGTGACGTACCCCTAGTCTATTCCAGTTACGGTGGTCCGTCTCAACGGAGACCAACCTATTATTAAAAAAAAAGGAAACCAAAAAAGCATCTCATTAGGCCGCCATAGCGTGGGTCGCCATATTAGACTGTCGACATTCGCAGTGAGTATGGCAACCACCGCTCTTGGATTCTATTCATGCTTTCCATCAGGCAGAATAGAGTCACTTTGGTAGGTTGTATTTAGAAAAAAAAAATATGTAGGACATTTTATAGCGTACAATAATAATAATTCAATACGACCAGGTAGAGGTCAGGCGCAGGATCGATGGTTTTACGTGCTCTCCAAGGTACTGGTTATGACGGCTTCCTATAAACTGTTATTCAGAATTTCTATTATCAGAAAAATTCCATGTCACTTTTGACAGATTGACTGACGTTGCCGAAATGGAATAGGAGGCGACATAATTAACATAGGAAAAGAAATATAACATACTTACTGGGTTGCAATTTTCAACACTTCTTTCGTACTTCTTTTTTCAGATTACAAGCGTTTGAAGATTAAGTAATCTCCAATCGGCAACAATGACAGCGATGACATCATCTCGTGACACTTAATTTTCTAGATATATTTTTGATACCGCTTTTTAAGTGAAAATACAAAATCATTCTTAGAATTGAATTTAGAAAGATGACTTTACCATGACCATGTAAATATTTTTTTCTTAAGTATGAGTGCCTGCTAGAATTTATAAAAAAAAGTTTAAATTTTACTGTGGACTGAACTCTTTGTGTTATTTATTAATTTGCTCCGTTAGAAAGACAAAGAAATATACAAGATTCTTTCTTTTACGGACAAAGTGTTTTATTTTATCCAGCGAGTATTTGCTTACACATCTATATATACATACATAATTTTTTTAATTTCTTTCACTGAAATTTTCTCCCGCGAACAATCCCGTTATGGAATGAGCTCCCTGCCACGGTTTTCCCTGGGAACTACAGCATGGGGTTCTTCAAGAAGGGGGTAAATAGGTTTTTGAAGGGTCGGCAACGCGCACGTGATGCCCCTGGTGTCGCAGGCGTCCATAGGCTGCGGTAGCCGCTTACCATCAGGCGGGCCGTATGCTTGTTTGCCACTGTCGTGGTATAAAAAAAAAACATACTAATTCTAGAAGGACACGACAGAAACCTTCGCTCAGAAAATAATCTGCTCCTCTTATGTCCCTCTCATAACTCTGATTTCGTGAACTCTTCGTTCTTTGTTCAGGCAGTACTACTCTAGAATGCGCTCCCGCTCGAAGTCAGGATGTCCACAAACCGTTTTACATTCAAAAAGAATGTACATAGTGTCCTTTTTAACGAGATTGAAGAATCGTCTCATCGTTAGTTGGCTCAGCTTACAGTCAAGTTGTCATAGTGTACAAATGTAATCCAAATGTATGTGTATATTTATGTAAATATATATGTGTATATTTATATGTGTATTTATGACGTATATATTGTATGTGTTCATGTATGTATACGCACTCATGTATTGTATATTTTAATTGTCAATATTACCTCTGTGCACCTCCTTACAATATTTCTAAACCACTGGTTGACTGGAAGAGAATGCCTTGGGCATTAAGTCCGCCGATGTACAAAGTGCATAAAGTGTAAATAAATAAATAAACAAATAAATATAAAAGTTAAGGTGGTGGATCAGATGACGTGCTCATAAAATGTTACCACAACAGCCATTCGAAGAAGCTGTCCTTAATTCCATATGTTGTCAATCCTCATTCTGATAGTCACTTATGAATCCTGATTTGCTTGAGTATCGGTAATAGTTGAATAACACTTGTGGAGACTTCCACATACAGCACAAACAAAAAATATACAACAGCGCCATCTAGCGAAGATACATCAAGGTACTATATGTGGAAGTCACACACTCGCTTGCACTTACTTACAACGTAAATTTCTGTCCATCGGAAGTTGTTTCGGTGTTATTGAGAAAAAAAACTGGATCATTTTATCTACTTCCCAAGAAACTAAGTCAACCGATTTATTGTAGACAAAAGCATCGAGGTTGTAGTTGACGGTCCTTGCTTTTTTGTCCGAATCTGTAAATATTAGTGGCCCGGACTATTTCTGCTTTTGCTTGATGACGCTTGTTGCAACTTGCTAAACGTTTTGAATTAAAACACTTATAGTGTTCCACAATGTTTACTTTACTGAATCTGAGCGATCGAACCTGGCAACCTAGCTAATATGACATTCTAAAAACGTCATTAGAAAACCATCAAATGGAAGGGAATGACGTCTCTCAACGCTGTCACGTGGTAACTAAGACATTGGCGATTGTAGAAAGAGAATCGCATCACACACTTGCACCTTGGCTAAGGGGGTTGAATAATAGCAGCGGTTCCCGGATCCCTCCTATCTCAGGCGCAGAGTGGCACACCGTGTGGTTTTAGTCGGTCCGATTCCGACACACCACCCCGCCGTAAACCCCGGTGGGGTGACGGCCCGAGGGGGTTTCCACGTTAAAAAAAAAAAAAGGGGTTGAATTTTAGATGGTCTACGTTAAGTAGTTGTCATAATACTTTGGAAATGTCAAGTGTTGAAACTGATCAGGATTAGTTTAGTAAAAATTGTAAAACAGTACAAGGGCTTTAATTCAAATGTCCCGTAGGACCGTGTGTAATTTGTTTTTTAAATTTTTAATAGCCTGCCAAAGTAACTCTACTCTAATATTTTTCTCTTTCTGTACATCAATAAAGTTGTATTATAATACACAGCAGTCTTTACAATGCAGAATCAATATCTCTCGGATGAATGTTATTGGGAGCCAAATCAAATTTGTGTGAAATCAAGTCTTCCTAATCGGAAGTTTCAGATTGAGGTCCGCTTAATCTAGTTCAATTTAACATAGTCCTTTTTTGGAGTTGTATCTCAGAAAGTGATGCTATAGCTTAATATGAATTGGCCAAGGTTACACTCTTTTTTGAAAATAAGTTTAGTGTGGGGTTTTTTTGTGTAGTTGTTTCTTGAAATCGGATATCGTTATTTTCGGTTTTCGTTTAAAGGTAAGGTAATATTAATTTATTTACTGCAAGGAGATAGGAAACTTGACACAAGCCCTACAGATAGCGTGGTAGAGTAGCGTATAGGGTATGTAGGGCCACGAATTAGTTAACTTTTGAAAAATCATATAAAAAACTATTTGATTTTAAAAAATATTTATTCACAAGTAAGTTAATTAGTTGGAATATATTTTTTAAATATTATATCGTCTAAATGACCACTGTTTTGACATTTACATTCTTTTAAGTGAGCACCGAAATTTTCGTATACTCGTCGGGGATTTTTTTTTTTGAGTTGACGTAGTGTATTTGGTTTATTGATGTAGACGCGATTCTGCAAATAAACCCATAAAAAGAAGTCTGCTGAAGCTTTCTCCGGATCTATATCTGGACTTCTGGCTGGCCATGGAATGTTACCTCGTCTAGAAATCAGTTTTTCCGGTAACATAACTTTGACCACCGACAAGGACTCATTGGATGTGTTGCAAGTGGCTCTATCTTATTGAAACAATGTGTTACAATTGTATGAAACAAATTCCAGTAGCATCAGTTCCAAGAACTCTCGTAACATGTTTGCGCGGGATGTTAGATTCAAATGTTAACGTATTCTTAGCACACCCTATAGATCAAAATCTTTTTTCTAAGGAGAGGTTTATGTGACATTGGATTATTTAAAGTTTTTGATTTATTTTACATTTTTTTGATACTCGGTTGTACTACACTACTTATGGTCGACTCAATAGTAAAGAGCGGTTGCTCTTCTTGTAGTTCGCTTATCAGAAATATTTGTTTTTAATATCTATTTTATTTCGATCTACGTATGATTGTGTTTAATTTGACAGGCGCTTGTAACTAAAAACCTTCTGCATATTGCTATTATATTTTGCAAGGCGTGATTGTTATTTTAAAACGCTTAAATTACAATTTTCGTGGTATATATTGCTTAGTTCAGTATTCGAGTTAAGAAAAATGTTTGTTATAATAGTATGATTAATTTGTTTTAAAATATTTTAATTAGACTAAAAGAATTGAGTGCTTACGACGTACGCTAAGATAGAATATAAATAGAATAGAATAATTTTATCGTACATCAAAATTTTTACAGATTATATACAAGAGCATGTCACTTGGGTGAACATGTATAAATGGTGAAAATGTCTACTTTTGTGCCAAATTCAGTGTATTATTTGTTGCACTGCTTTATTCAAAAGCAATCTACAGCTGAAGCACACTGAATTCGTGCAATGGCAATCCTCTGTCGAATACTGCACAGACTGATTTGGACGTTTTAAAAAGAATAACTTTGACCTTGAAGATAAAGAACGTTCTGGAGAACCGACAAAGTTTGAAGACGAAGAATTGGAGGCATTGCTTGGTCAAGATCCATGTCAGACGCTAGTAGAGTTCAGAGTAATTTTAAGTTACTTGGTTCACACTCCCACACATAATCATATAAATTCATTAAATAAAATCTCGGTTGTATTTTTTTCTTTTGCAAAATAGCAACTGTAATGAGATAAAAAAGGAAAAATAATAAAAAAAAAACAACTCTATATCTAATAAGGTGTTTATTTCAAGCTACCAATAAATTAAATTCCAAGATATTGTTTTGAAATGCATTGGAATAAATGATGAACATCACTTGCTCTATTTGGCACAATAAAGATCACCATTTTTTTTAGAAGCCCATTTGAGATTTTGGAGCAGCATCAGCGAAAGCCTTTACTTTTGGAATGGAGTAGACGTTGTCAACTACCTGCTTGAAGGCAGGGTACTTCTTCTCAAGGTCTGGCTTCTGCAGGAGTACCTTCAAGAAGTCAAAGATACCCGCGAATAGGAAATCGCCCCATGTGAGCTGAAAAAAGAAAGAGATAATTGTAATATTTATACGTTCGTTGAAGAAGAGAGTGACTTGAAGAGATTTTGAATTATTTAAAAGAGTCAAGTAAATAAGTTGGTAGTCAAAATTGTATTTATAATGTGATAAAAATAATAGGACTTTGTTTAAGTTTTCGCTGTTTCTTAAAAGATGGCGTAGCGGCACTCTGTGCATGGAATTTCGTACGGTGATGCATCAGTAACCTCAAGTTCTCAAGTATATATAGTTAACCACAGTGTCAACCACGTGTTTATTTACCTATAGTGGAAATGTCAACTTTTGTCTCAAACAAAGTGGTTTTGCGAGAAATTTTGTTGCACTGCTTCATGCAAAAGAAATTTGCAGCTGAAGCACACAGAATTCTTGCAATGGCAATATTCTGTAGAATACGACATGCAGACAGTAGCGGCGCCAGATCATAATTTTATGTGGGCAAGATACATTTTGCGAGGCCCTCTTCTCGGGCATAAAGACAGATTTGTTAAAATAAAAAACATATGTCATTTCATTATTAAACTTTTATTCATGCAAAATATAGTCAAACTTACAACTACCCGATGAAAAATGTTTTTATCTAATTATGTATTATCATATATGATTATATATAATTAGGTAAAAAAAAATTTCATCGGCTAACCTAAAAATATTTAAGATATTAAGACCAACGTTAAAAAACAATTTAATTTAATTATTACAGGAACAGAAATTTTCTACTTTTCACACTTCTGAATTGTTTAATTACGTGCTCGTAATCTAGCTTGGATGCTATATCAGCCTCGATAGACAAAATTGCGACCGCAGAAAGTCGTTCCTGTGACATCGTACTCCTTAAATAATTCTTAATGAGTTTTAATTTTGAGAAGCTCCTTTCAGCGGAGGCTGTACTAATTGGTATTGTTAATAATATTCTAATGACGATGTAAATGTTTGGGTATGTTTCTTTTAAGTTATTATGTGTAATGTATTGAAGCAACTGTTTTACGTCTGTTATAAAGTTAGGTAAATTAGGGATCATTATTTGTAATTCTTCATATAATTCGTAAGGTTGAAAGTCACTGCTCTCACCCACTCGTAGGACTGTGTGTAAATCTTGACAATTTTTTAATATTTGTTCGTGTGGAATATTTTTTAATTTACTTATATCATACAGAAAACCGAAATTTTCATGATGTTGATTTAAAGCCATAAATCTTAAATCCATATTGGTAATAATTGAATCAAGCATAGTGTTAAAAAAATTTGCTTCATACCGGCTTTTGGGACACTGTATAGGTTGATCCTCGCCCTCATAATCAAAGACCCTTTTCTTTTTCACTACTCTTTTGTTTTTAAATTCGTTCGGCAGATCATAACAGATTCTGTCAATAAATTGTTGAGCATCAGACAAGCATTTTTCAAATCCAGTTTGCCGATATTCTTTGATCCAGTCACAAAATGTATGCAAATGTTTAAGGGCAATGCTCAAATGGACTTGTACAGATTGCCATAGTTTGCTTATCACATTAACACGCGATAACAATTCATACCATACATGTAAAGATATTACAAATTCTAAACTAAGCATTTCGTTTAATACTGAATCACAATCACTGAGAGTGTCTGATTGATCTGTTTGATTTTTCAAACTTTCTATGCATCCTACAACATCATCAAATTGAAATAGTATGGACTTAACTGCCTCGATTCTGCTTTCCCATCTCGTATCCGATAAAGGCTTCATGGTAAGTTTTAATTTATCTTTGACCAATTCCCAGCGTTTGCTGGAACCTGAAAACAGCAAATAAATTTTTTGGATAAAACCAAAAAATGTTTTTGCTGACACCGAAGAATTAGCGGCGTCTACCAACAGCAGATTCCAGCTATGACAACCGCAAGGCGTGAAAAATGCCCTAGGATTTATATTTAATATTCGAGTTTTGACTCCACTATTTATGCCTACCATATTTGCGCCATTGTCATATCCTTGGCCACGGCAGTTTTGAATATCTAACCCATACTTTTCTAGCTCGCCTAGTATGGCATTACTTAAATATTCTCCTGTTGTCTCACTTACAGCAAGAAATCCAATAAAATGTTCTTCTATTGTGCCCGTTGATGTATTACAAAATCTTAAGATCACAGACATTTGTTCTACTTTACTACAGTCTCTAGTGCAGTCAAGCAAAAAAGAATAATATTTTGCCTCTTTTAATTTGTGAATCACTTCATCAGTTACCGTTTTTGACATCAGTGTAATCAATTCATTTTGTATGTCGTGACTTAAATAATGATGCGCAAGTTGTTTGTCAGTAATACGTCTCATATGTTCTCGTAAAGTAGGATCAAATTTTGATATCAATCTAAATAAATCAATAAAGTTCCCACTATTCCTGAAGTCACCGTCTGTCTTTATAGTTTCTCTGTGACCTCTGAATGCAAGATTATGAGAGGCTAAGAAGTTAATAATATCGATTAACCTCTCAAACAAATTGTACCAATGTTTTTGAGATTCACGAATAAGCCTTTCGTTTTCTTTGTCTATTGTTTTCTCGTGTTTTATGCCTCTCTCTAATGTTATCCATTGGAACATAAATGCCATATGTTCTTTGGTATTCTCATGTCTTTGTAAAATACTGCTTAAATGTTTCCAGTCACAGCATCCTCCCTGTACCATCTGAGTTTGTGAATTGCCAAAAAGTCTGCATGGAAAACAGAATACTTTATTTTGAGACTTAGAATAAACTAACCAGCGACGATGTTGAATTTCACCATTATTTAGTTTTCTAGAGAAATGAAAATTTGAAAAGTGCCTATGGTCGTCGTCTTTGGGATAATCTTCATCATCAATATTTAATTGTTGTGAGGGGCCGTTCTGAACTATATCATGACGCTGAACATCTGATATGGGCAACGACCACATACCTGGATCAAAATTATCAAATACTTGTTTAATTGCGTCACTCGCATCGCTGCTAGTTGGTGGAGAACAAATTTTCATTTTTTTTTCGTGATCTAGAATATTGCTCTCTGGAAACACAGGAATTTCATCGTCGGAATCTGATTCGTTAGATATTGATTTTGTATCAATTTCAGACTGTCGTTCGGTATCAGTATTTAGTGGTTCTCCATCAGTACTTCTCAAATTCATAGGAATCTCAATCGTGGCTGAATATTTTTTAGAAGTCGACGCTGTCGATTCAGATGGTTCTGTCGTACCAGATGCAGTTGGATTAAGAAACTTCATCATACCTGTACTTAACGCCTGGTTTGATATTGCTCTTTCAGCTTTTCTTCTTCGTTTTGCTGATCCGGATTCCCATTTCCTCCCAGCATTTCTATCTCTCTTAGGGCCTAAGCCTGACATGATAAGTAATCTGTGGGCAAAAACAATAATACTTTATAAGACTAGCTCTCGTGGTCCATAAACAAGGCAGACACATGATATATAGAATTCCCCTGCCTCGTGTAACTTTATGTCTGCTGGGTTTAGTTACCTACGTAATACTACTGGATAATTAGTACACTTTACGCTTTTTTCTTATAAAAATAAAGTTTTAAATATTAATTTAAATTTATTGAAAATAAAACCTACATTCCTCGATCAGATAATAAAATAAACATTTGAAGTCAAAAAAAGAAGTATTATGTGTAAATAAAATGATTTCTTACCTTTCACTTAATCCCGGTACAATTATTTTTCTTCAGATCACAAACAATAAATCAATAGTTAGTACAAGACTACGTATCTATTATTTTATAAGTAGTTATAGTTACAAAACAGCATATTGAAACAGTAAACCACAGATTTAATTTCTTAAATAGAATGTCACATAAAAAAAAAGATATTATCACTTATACACGACAAGTCAACCCAAGTAGACTATACGCTTTGCTTTGACGACCAACAGCATGAAAACAAATCGTCAAAAAGTTGCGGTGTCCCGTACACCGGGGCTGTTATTTGACGAACGGGGAATACCCTATTTTGTTTTGGGCGGCGCCGCGCAGCGGAAATTCTTCGCTAGCGATAGGAACGCAATTTCAGGGGAATACCCTTTTTTAGGCCAGTGGTGACGTGCATTACAGCGGGGATTTCTCACGTGTGATAGCGACGCAAGCACTTTTTTCGGCGCGTTCATGGCTTAGGTTTAAGTAATACATAAATCTCCATGGCGCGAGGCCCCTTGGACCGCGAGGCCGTGGGCTGTGGCCCACGTCGCCCACGCCTTACGCCGCCTCTGCATGCAGAGACTGGTTTAGGCGCTTTAAAAATAATAACTTTGACCCTGAAGACAAAAAACGTTTTGGAGCACCGACAAAGTTTGAAGATGAAGAATTGGAGGCATTGCTTGGTCAAGATCCATGTCAGACGTTACTAAAGCTCGGACTAATTTTAAGTTGTTTATTTTCACTTCCACAACTTAAAAACTTTACTATCGATTAAGCTAGAATTTCGATTTGAAACAGAACTAGCAGAGCCACGCTGATTTAAGCACGAACTGGCACGATCAACCTAAAGTGTCAGCAATCGTGCTGTCGTGTTTCGTTGGTGAGTGCGAAACCGGAGGCCTATTGATGCAGGGGTAACAGTTGTCGTGGTAAGTGTGTGTAATACAATGCCACGATGCCTGTCATGCCTTTTACGTCCCTAGGCAAAGCGTGAAAGGCATCTTACTAGGCCGCCATAGTATGGGTTACCATACTGTATTGTCTGCATTCACAATGAGTATAATGACCATAACTCTTGGATACTATTCATGCTTTCCATCAGGCAGAGTAGAGTCACTTTGGTAAGCTTTAAAAATAAAAAAAAATAAAAATAAAAGAACCATCTTCAAATTGTTTCATATGTATATCTTTGGGCTCAGTTTATAATATAATTGTGAGTTTTTTATTAACCCATTACTTCCCACTGTTATATTTATAGTACAACAGATTACCAATAATTTTCTAAAATTTGCTTTAATTTTTTAAGCCTTTTTGTAAATAGTAAACATTTTTAAATATTTTTCCGTTAAAAAAAAATATTTTGATAAAAAAATACTGTCACATTATTTAGATATATAATTACAAAGTTTATATATTTCGTAGCCTTTAGTTAAGAGTGCATTGTTGTTTGTTTTACATAGCAAATTATAGCTATTTAAATAAAAGTAATTATATATTTCAAATTACCTAAAATAGTTAGAAAATCTTTACTAAACGTGAAATAGCCAATAAACTCGTAATAATATATTTTTTTCTTAACATATGATCCCAATGTCATACATATAGGATAGGTTGATTCAGACCAATTCAAATTTTTGTTTTTTGCTTCTCATTATTTTTTCTTACTGTATTAACAAATATATTTGTGATTTGAACAGAAAATTCTAAATTTTTCAATGGTTGGGAAGCAATGGGTTAATTACTTTCACACTAACTTAGTGCTAGAAATACAGAAAAGACAAGGACGGATTATTTGAAAGTTTATTGAAAATCTGGATGTTTACCTTTCCAGCGGCAATGTGGCCATTGTTCTTAACGATGATAGAGTTAAGTTTGTCAAGGAGGTCAGGGTACACGTTCTTTTCGGCCTCAGCTTGTTTCTTGGCTTTGATAGACGCATCTGGTTCATTGTAAATGGAAGCTGCCTCTGCGCAAGTAGATTAGTCATAGGTTATTATAAGTAATGCATTATTTTTATAGATGTAAAAATTGTAGCTGATAATGGGCTTTCAGAAACTGCCACAACTAACACAATTACATCTTTCGTCACCTTTTTTCATGATATAGGAGACAAATTAGGATATGGTAAGTGATTACCTCTACATAAAGACGATTGATTCAAGAGATACAAGTGTCACCATTCTTTGAATCTCCCCCTCCTATTATATTATCAAAAATACACACAAAAAAATAAATAATATATTTTGAAAATTACGAAGGTTTAGAATATTTCGTGATAACTTACTGAGGCGAATGTCATTGAGGAAGTCGACGTTCTGGTCGATCTCGAAGGCCTCCTCTTCATTGTCCCCGGCAAGTCCATACTTTCTGCCCAGATAACGGCTGATGGCAACACTTTGAGCGTACTGCTTACCATCGACCTCCAGAATAGGCATTTGACCGAACACGGTCTCTGGAAAGACGGCAAGAATATCACCACAAGAATTATTGTTAACTTAAAAAAAAAAAAAATTTAAACCAATTAGGCAACTAAGATTACTGTTTTGTTTAATTTGAGCCCCTTAAATTGTGAAATTGACTTAATACAATAGAACAAATGATCGCGTTGTCACACAATTTATGTCCTAGGTGGGAATTGATCTCACGATCTGGTTGGCAGTCAGGATCTACCACCAGATCAACAGGTCTGTCTAAATATGTCTTCTAACAAAAGTTTTTGAATTGTTACATCGTTTATAAGAACTTATGTGTGAATAATATAATGTTAGGATTAATTACGTAATAAAATTATGATAGACGTCACGTATATCGAACGGGTGCTGGTTCAAGCAGTTGCCACGCCAGTCTTTTGCACTGAATATTATGATTGCAAACTCAACATGTGACAAAACTTTGTCTTATCCACAAATTTTTGTTTTAATTCTTAGTGTTCTGTTTCCATTTCATGTATATTTGTAAAGTCGACAACACGGTATGGGTTCCTAATGCGGGAGCTGTTTTAATAAAAAAAAAATAGAGTTGTCATTATCTATGACATTTTTCTCATAACCTGTTCAACTGTTACCAAATGACAATAACATTTATATCATATAGCGGCAGAAAATCATCACTATATTGTGCTACGTGGTGTTATATCAGCAAATATAATATTTTCGTAGAATTACTCATTTTGCACACGCGTTGAAATCTTATCAGTTTATGTCATTCGTTCATATAGTAATGACAATGCATTATTGACAGTGAAGTGGCATTTTCTTTCAGTGTACGATGATGACGGTAGGGGGTTAGGTTAGTGGGTGGTACACATATTATTAGACGACCAGTTTATCCATTTTTATGTACTAAATACTACTAACACTGATCACCAAAGACAGACCGAGTATGTTTCGTCGTTTGCCTACTCAGTGTAACGAGAGGGTTGTTTTGTGTTTTTTTCTATTATAAATGAATATGTTTACTATTATTGAAATGATTTGCTATTCGGTACGTACGTTGCTTATCGTGTAAACCTTTTTTTGAATTGGGAAAACATCTCGGGCCATTAACAACCGGGGTTTTTTTGGTATGTTGGAATCAAAGTGACTCTCCTCTTGATCCCCCTATCCGGGAACTGTTGTTATGAAAACATCTAGATACCTCTTAGCGCTCACCGGCAATAGGGTTGCCACCACGTTCGAGTACATACTGTATTTAGGTGACGTATTGCATATGTTAGCTACACTAAACTAGCCATTCCTTGTGTTCACCCTTAATTCACTGTTTTTAATGACCACAGGGTTATAATTTAAAGCCTATACGAGAAACGACTGCAATCAGTTGGATTAAAAAGTCTAGTGTGTTTAAACAGACTTAAAAATCTCAATTTTTGTTATATATTAGTAGAGAAATATTGATAGTGGACATGATAACGCGACCACTCATAATTTATCTATTTATGGATACTTTCAATGTCAACATTCATGATGATTACATACATTGTAAACTCATTATATAATATTACACAATGATATAATGTACAATCGCTGTATCACGGTTGTGTAATAAAAATACAAACACCGATAAATGTTGGCTTTCGTTGTATTTAATAGGTGTATTTGTTTGTTCTTTTGCGTAACATTGACGATTAAATTCCTAAACCGATTTTGAAAACTCTTTCACCAATGGTAAGCTATATTACCAACAAGTAACATAGGTTATTCTATACCGCGTTAACTAATATATGCTCGAGCAGAGTTGCAGGCAGAAACTAATATAAGATATGTGAACGGCAAGAAGTGGGTGTGGAGGAAAGGCTGTCATGTCCCTCCGACAGGTGATCGTGCCTGGCGCGTTGCGATCCTACGGTTGACGTTGGGATGTTGTGTATACGATAATCACCGCGAGAATTTCTATATCGCGATTCAGAATTAGTGGTTCCTCCATAGTTAATTATACTTCGTAGTTCGTTGTGTCTTCGCTAGATGGTGTTGTAGTATGTAGTATGATAGAAGTCGCCACAGATAAAAACTAATATTTATAAAAAATTACATTGTTACGGATACTTAGTGATTAATTTTTTTGTAAACTTAACAAATGAACTCAAAGAATAGTCAGACAGAATTATGTAGATTTTTTTTACAAGTAAGTTAATGCAAAGCTGGTGTCAAACACAGTGACAAGTTATGGGTACTTTATATAAGGACTTTATACAGTTTACTACCCATTTGTTCACTGTAAGAGTAAGTGTCTGCAGCGATTTGTCCACTTATAGGCCTTTTAGGGGTTCATTTAATGAAGTAAATAAAGCGAAATAGGTTATGTATTTAGCTTTTAACAGCCCACTGTTGAACAAGGCCTCTTTTTAGCAAGATACATGATACTTAATATAATTATGCCCGCGGCTATGCCTACCCACGTGTATGACTGTTACCGTGGTAAAGTCATTTGATTAAATGTTATTTACTAGTAGTAATTTTTTTTTTGTTCAAGTACTTACTTGATTTATACTGGGGCCAGTTTTCAGGGGCGATGCGCACGTCCTCGAATTGCACGCCGCCGTAAGCGAGCAGCAGGCGGGAACTTTCACCCATTCCCTTAGCGGGGAAGTAGCGGAAGACAACCTTTGGCATTGTTCTGTTAAGAAAATATAATAATTAAAATTTCGAGTATAAAGAAAGATAGTCTGTTCAACCAGACTACTGATATACAGATAGTTACATATTTCTATAAATACATATATATTCTAGATAAGCTACACCTAGAACAAATGATCGTGTTCGACAGATAAAGATTTGTCCTGGGTGTGAACTAACTGCTTTTTTTAACGTATGGCAACCCCCTCGTGCCATCAACCCACCGGGGTTTGCGACGGCGTGGTGAGTCGGCATTGAACCGACTAAAACCACACGATGTGCCACTCTGCGTCTGAGATAGGAGAGATCCGGGAACAGCTGTTATTACGACATCCGGACCCCTTCAGTGCCTGCCCGCTGGATCAGTAACGACTATACTAATCCGTCAAAAAATAAAATAAGTACACACATACAAATATGTAAATCTATAAACCCGAAGAATTTTATAACCGTAAAGAACAAGAAACGAAAGATGTCTTACAAAACTCATATATTAGCACCTACTTTCAACTAGGTAGGTGAGCCATTCTTTAACAAATGGCGGTTCGTCACGGATGATACTATAAATCTTCACAAAAATGCAGTTATACGTGATTTTTTGTTGCTTTACAACGAATAAATGAGGCTACGGAAGTGAAAATCCACCCCAGTAGTATAGGGCTCTTGACTTTTTAATATCCACAGACGATGGTAACCATTTACTAAAGGTAACCTAAATCCTCTATGCCATAAAAAAACAATTATGTGTAATAGGACACTATTAAAACCTAAAAAATTTAATACACAATTTCTTCATTTCATCAACAGTCTTTAAGAGTCCACCGCTGGACATAGACATAACAATCCATCACCACACCTGGTATTTGTTTACATAACAATATTTGGTATTAGTAATTTTACGCTTTTCGTAAGAATGGGAAATAAGAATGTCAAGTAAATAAATAGAAAAGCAATCATGTCCTTGACCAACTGCGTCTAAATAGCTAATAGCATTAGTAAAATTTAAAAACTGTAACTGAAATAATTGCACCACATCTAGGATGTATTTAAACTTGCGCAATTCTTTAAAAGACACCCCGTGAGATAAGATGAGGCAAGATTATTAAACAATGATTCAAAACTTAAAACTGCGAGATCACTCGAACATTGTTTTTATTGCTCAATTATTTTCGCAGAATAGAGAATGATCTGTGAATATTACGATGTCCTGATACCTCGATTGACTGATTCTATAATGTTTTTAGGAACAAATAAATTTGCTGAATACTCAATGTCACTGACAATATAAAAGTTCGAAAAGAAAATGGATTCCAATAACGTTTTATTGGATTTTCCTTTGACACTGAAAACGAATTTGATGGTGTCTTCATTAGATTCGTCGTAATTGTAGGTACATGAAAATAAACTGAGTATATGCGTTCTCACCAAAAATTTAGAGCCCCTTTTTTTTTTAACGTGTGGAAACCCCTTCGGGCCATCGCCTCATCGGGGTTTACGGCGGGGTGGTGTGTCGGAATCGGACCGACTAAAACCACACGGCGTGCCACTCTGCGTCTGACATAGGAGGAATTCGGAAACAGTTACTATTACGACATCCAGATCAAGAATTTAGAGCTCCAAGTCAACCTCAGCTGCAGGTGGTGCACCTAGTTACCTCTGTTACCTTGTGTTACCTTTGGCAAACAAAACATCCTGATTAGCGTCAATTCGCCACCATTACGTGGGATCAAAACGCTGGAGAAAGTGGGCGTTTAATATATTTACCTCTGCCTACCGCTTCGGGCATATGGACATAATTTTATGTATATATGACTGACTGCCTCCGTGGTGCAGCGGTAGCGAATGCGACCGCTCTGCTTAAGGTTTCGGATTCGATACCCGAGTTGGACCAAATGTTTGTACGATCTGCAAATATTTGTTTCGGAGTTTGGGTGTTTTCTATGTATAATATATATGTATTTATAAGTATTCTATCAGTCTAGTTATCGCAGTACAAGCTTTGCTTAGTTTGAAACTAGATGGCGTTGTGTGTTAAATGTCTGAAATATTAAAAAATAAGAAAATATATTTAAAAAGTTTTGATCGCCTGTTTTTAAATTTTAAGTACATTTGTATATTATTATATTACATAGTCAGGCAGGCAGTTGCAACAATTGATAAAGCCTGCATCCCGAAGGGTTCTAATCAATTCTCTTTTTTGGATGCCACCAAGAACTTGTCGAGTCGATTTTTGAATTGGTTTACATTTTGGGCAGATATAACATCATCTGGAAGCTTGTTCTAAGCTCTGACCACACGATTGCCTAGAAAGCCTTATATAGACGAGTTTTTTGTTTTTTTAATAATTAATTAGTTAATGGGATACATTTTTTCAGTCCCAGAGACAAATCTAATGATTTGATTCGTACTGCGATATTACTAATGTACTATCGTCTATCTTCGTATTTGGAAACGTTTTCCTAACATTACGTCTGTTATTAGTACGATAAGGTCATAGCCATAGTTGGGTTATCGTTCTTTCCATTTCTTTTAAGTTCTGTACCATGTACAAGCGTAGAGTTTAACTAAACTAATCTATTTTATACTCAACTGCCTGTTTGCTTTAACGTTTTCTGATGAGAATAAGAAATATGGTTTTATTTAAATATTTCGGATAAATAAATAAATATTTGAAATATTTTCGGACAACTGGCACACAAAGCTCTCTAGTTTCAAACTAAGCAGAGCTTGTACTATGACAGCTAGATTGACTGATAGCATATTTATATACTTCTTTTTTTTAATATTTACATATTATATATAGAAAATACCCAAACTTCGAAACAAATATTTTCAGATCACACAAAAATTTGGTCCGACCGGGATCCCAAGACCTTAAGCACAGCAGTCGCATCCGCCAACACTTCGCTACCGAGACAGTTCATTTTAAATTTTTGTGATATAGTTGGTAAAGTTATATGGTTTTGACTGCGCAGATATCACAGTGATTCAACCGCTCGCAAAACCGATAATACTTTGTGTGTTTCACAAATTGTTATGCAAAGTCTCGGTGTTGTTTCATGCATGTTTGTTAAATCTTCCGCGACATAAGACATATTCTTAAAGGGGAAGCTATCTTTTTGATAAAGAAAACGACGAGACTGGTCAACTGATAGCAAGTGACTATCGCCACCTGAAGACACCTACAACTCAACTGTCGCAAAAGCGTTGCTGCTCTTGGAGTATCTCTCTCAAAAACAGGTTTGGCTCCGTGATCATGTGGTTTTGGATTCAAACCCAGTACAATGGTAATATGTGATTCCCTTTATATGTATTATTAAAGCCACTGGTCTGTATTTTAGTGTGTGTCAAAGTCAAATTCATATTTTTAAACTGTCAAACCTTTTAAACTGTCAAAGTCCAATTCATATTTGACTTTGATAGTTTAAAAGGTAAACACACAAAAATTTAAGAAATAAAATAAATTTAAAGCACTTACATGTGTTTATTCAACCTTCGAGATGTGTCACCGGTTTGGTGGTAGATGAAATAATGAGGAGAAATATGGGAGCGATTTGCCAACTTAAGTATTTAGGTACATATCATCAAACATGCTGCATACGAGATATTGGTTATGTAAAAACAGATAAGATCTATCTTAATGGCATAATAAAAACCAATATAAACAAAAATTATTTTTCTATTTAATAGTAATGTATACACATAAAATTAATTGCCCTGACTGGGCGACTAACTCATAAACCCAGAACCTAAATCACTGGGGCTACAAACTTGAATTTTGGCCGTTGATGCTTTTTGGATTGTAAACACGCACAAAAATAATTTTTTGAATGCTTTTTAGAAAGTCAGAAACACCAAATGGTGCGCGAGCGAAGCAAGCAGTAGTTTATAAATGATAAGTAGTGAACAAAATCTATTAGAGTAATGCAGTTATAGAATTGTCACCTCACGTAACAGTTAGAAACGTAACAGCTTAGAAACCTAGTTCTTTTTTTAACCTTTGAACGTGGAAGATATATACTATACTTCACTGAGTGCCCCAAGATGCTATGATCACACAGAAAACTTTAAATATCTAATTTTTAAATTATAAATCAGTACAATCTTAAAAATAACTGTTATGTTAATTTTTATTATTTTCTTTCAGTGCTTTTCACCAAAAAGGTTATGGACATATGATGGCAGTCGTGCCGCATAAAACATCAAACTTCAGCCGTATCATGGTAGGCTTAAAGCCGATCCAACCTAGTTTGTCATGGTATTCACCAAGTCAGTGAGGGCATCAGGAGCCAAATATCTAGGGTGACATTCTACAAACTGGCTGGCTGGTGACAGTAGAATCAAAAAGAAAATATACCCAATAATAAGAAAAGGGTTTCCTTATTATTTACTTCTTGTGACGCCGAAGTTGCAGGCGTTTATAGGTGGCGGTAGTCACTTTCTATCAGTTGGGCCTAATTATTAAGAAGACATTTTCCCCTACATCAAAATCTAACACAGTGAAGAGTAGAACTACGATTACAATTCCAGGCAAAACTGAGAGAACCTAGTAGTATATAATACAATGTAATAGTGAACAAAATTTTTATGGTGAGCGATAAATTTATGTTGTTTAAATAACACCTATCACCAAGACTTAGATAACCTATTAAATAAAGGTTAACATAAATATTTATCATTTTTACTGTTAATTAGTCAAAGAGTAATTTTTAATAGTGCCAGCAATTATAAAAGTTATATGAAATTATGCTGTAACATTTTACTGTCTTAAAATCAGTCATGATTGCAGGACTCATCGCATTTTAGGTGCAGGTGGTTATTTTTTTTAACAAGCGTACTATGCGAAATTAAAACTAATAAAGCACAAGGGTTACAAAACGAAAATATTTTTTTAATGTAAAAGTGAAGAAAAAAGTTATTTGTGATATATTGTAGCGTATTTACGCTATATCGAAAGTTTTGATTTATCGATGTCTTGATGAAACAAAATTAATGTGTCAAATACTGTTCATGAAATTTATCAATAATGTTAGTCTATTTAGACTTTTTAAATTAATTCTAAATATCATAACTGAAAAGTGTTTAAACCATTTTGAATTTTATAATATACTCACCAAATTATTAATTTTTTTGATACAGTGTTACATTAGCTGCCTACGTTAAGCAATTACAATTTATTGTACAGAAGAACTCATTAATAAATTCTATATACGGTAAAGGTCCTAATTTGGGTCCTTGAGAAACACCTGAACATAATTTAAGTGAATCTTGCTAATGAGGCAAGTTGAGAACGATAACTATTTGCAAGAACCCTAAATAGCTTTTAAATAATTGTAACATGTATCTTAATGACATTCTACACGATTCAATTTTACAGTAGTATTATATGATTCACACGATCAAAAGCCTTTGAGAAATCTGTGTAATATGCCTACATATGTTATCTTTCTGACCTTTATCCTAATTTTATCGCATGGTTGGACACAAAACTATGTTGCCGGTATGATGATAGTTTTCTCCAGAAACATCAAATCTGCGGTGAACACTTATCATATTTTTTGGAAAAAACAGTGGCCACATTTGAAATAAACAATAACTAGCGGCCACATTTTGATTGACACCTCATTAAAATATATTTCTACATTTATGATAACACATAAAAATTAGATTTTGACTACATTCTCGATGAACGTAGCAGTCTTGCAGCCGGATCTTATTCTATTACTATCAGACGACGCGTTTGTAGGTCTGCTCCTATAGCCTTCAAAAAATACTGTAACAGTTTAAAGTTACTAAGTAAATTAAAGGTAATTAACAGTTGAAAGATAGATTAGTAGTGAAATTGTGCTGTGTAAATAGTCATTATCAAACAGTCTTTAACAGTCCACTGCTGGACTTAGGCTTTTACTTAGAAAGGAGGCTTTGGCTTACTATACTACGCTGGCCAGACAGGTTGCTATAGGGTTTGCTTAAATTTTTTCCTTCTCTTTGCAGTGGTGTTTTCCTTCGTGGTTTATTCCCTAAGACGCCTCTTACGGCATCCATGTTATCAGTAGGACAGTGACACTTCATATTCTTAACCCATCACCACACAGACCGCCGTACAGTGTAAATAGTAACATAGTTAATATAGAAACGATGGTCATCATGATATTTCTTATTTATCAAAAGGTACTACATATTATCAGTGATGTCAAATACACCGTTTTATATCATTGTAATAGTGAGTGTTGAAGTGTTTTTATTGTGTATCATCAATTCTTTAAGGTTTGTTAAAAATGGAACCACACCTATCTGATAATAGTAAGAATATTATTGACTTTTATTATCGCAAAAACTACTCATTTATCCCGAGTTATAATTTTATTTAGACTAATGAGGAGACTGTCGATGTAAAGCATGAATAGAATCCAAGAGTTGTGGTCACCATACCTATTGCAAATGGAGACAATGCAGTATGGTAACCACACTATTGCGGCCTAGTAAGATACTTTTTCACACTGCCCTTGGGGATGTATAAGGCATGATAGTCATCGTGCCATTGTATTGCACACACTTACCACGACAACTGTCATCCCTGCATCAATGGGCCTCCGGTCTCCCACTCACCAACGAAACACGACAGCACGGATGCTGTCGCTTTAGGTTGATCTTCTGTGGGAGAGTAGTACTGCCCCGGTCGAGCCGGCCCATTCGTGCTGAAATTAGCGTGGCCTTACTACCTATAAAAGTGCCTAAATAAAGCATATCGTTTAATTTGTATGTTTTTGAAGTAATGATAAAAGAATTTTATAGTTTTGCTAGGTTCGTACAGTCCTCGCTGTAGGCTTAGCTCGGAGGCGTGCTGTGGATGTGGCGTGTCGTTATGTGTCGAAGTGGTTTTTAATACAGTGATTCGAATTTAAAATTACTACTTGATTTAATAACCAAATTAAAAAGCTCTCTAAAATGTCATGTTAAGACAGTTAAGAAATCTAAAACAGTGTGTGTATTATCGATGAAGGATATTTCTTCTTTGCCTACAAGTGTTTATTTTTGTGACTGTTCCATGAGTCATTACTCCACCTGCACAACAGTAGAGGTTCTCAAGTTTTATGTTGGGACCACCGATGTACTCCGGAAAGGTTCAAAATCTACCTAAAAATTCATAAGTTAAGTAGTGAAAACATGATAACTTTATATAACTCATATTCTCGTTTGAAGTATCAGTTATGATAACCACTACAAGCAGCTATAGATGAACAAATCTAACTGTCTTACTAATAGCTTAACAAGAAAAGATGTGAGGATAGACTGTTGGATTACGAACAATTTTCGTCATTTATCTAATCCACAAGTACCAGGAACTCATTGCTTATGTCAGCAAGCCTGTGGCATATGACATGGTATTTCAAGACTTCATCCATGAAACAAGTTTTCAATACTTACCAGATACCTTATATTTATTTCTCTTTACAGCACAATGTCTAAGTACGTCTATTATTATGGTTCCCTGAAGGGTATTGGTGAAGGTCCCCGTTTGCTGTTAGCTTTTGGAGGACAAAAATTTGAAGATGTACGGATAACTATAGAACAATGGCCTGAATTTAAACTTAGTAAGTTGTAAATATTTTGACTTAAATACTCGTGTACAACTACGTAAAATGGTTGATTTTATCAAACATTTCTCAATACCATTAATACTAATCCAAAGTTTTGACTACACATATGTTTTAAGACCCGTAGGTTTTCAGGCGATGTTGGGCTTCTTGGTATGTTATTGGATTGTTTAGTGAACTGATTTTGGAAGACAGAGATCTAAATTATTATTAATACACATTTTCTATGTAACCCAAATAAGTTATCCTGGCAAATCTAAATGGACATTACGAGAAAATTTTAAGAGAGTTTGGTCTAACATTTAATTTTGCCACTTTCCAGAAACACCTTTTCATCAAATACCACTGTTGGAGATAGACGGAAAGCAGTACGCACAAAGCAACTCCATCTCTAGGTACTTGGGTAAAAAATACGGTATTGCTGGTGATAATGATGACGAAGCCTTTGAAATCGATCAAAATGTTGACTTCTTCGTGGATATTCGTAATAGTAAGTATTCTGTATGATAGGTAGAAAATTGGTTTGTTAAATTTGTCGTAGAAGACATCGTTTACTTTCGGCATAACTATACATCTCTTTCCGAAAAACAACTACCGCACTAGAAATATTTGTGTAGTCGCGGGGTCTTTTGAAACATACATGAAATGGACATGAATAACACCCAAACTCAGAACAATAATTGATTGATTATACAAGGTGTTGTCTTATCAAATGATTAAAGTCCAAAAAGACTGCTTAAAACGTTAAGCTGTCCGTGCAGTCGTTTTTTTCTGACATTTATTTTTTTTATAGTAGTGTTATTTCCTTCTCGCCTCTTACCTTCACCATTGTACTCTACCCTTGGATCCATCGGCTACTCAACAGAGACAGGGTAGTGGTTTGTATTTTTAAATTGTCTATGATTACTTATCTAGTGCTTATAGACCTAAATTCTTAACTTGTTTTTGATATATTTCACAAACTAGCTCTGTAAAAAATCCCACCTTTAAAAAAATACGTTATACTTTTATCTATTTACTAGTGGTCGCCCATTGGTCGAAATTCGACCATAATAAATTTAAATTGTAAGTGACTTAATATACATTATTAAAATATAATATTCAAACATTATTAAGGTTCTACTGTCCAAAACTAAACTACTATAACCACAGATTTGACCAAGACTGTTATTTGCCAATTTCTTTTTGAACAAATTATATGAAATTAAGAAGTAAAATAAAGAATACCTATTTAAAAAATGTTTATTAAAACAAAACATGCTATAAGAGGATGCAAAACAAAAAAAACATTTATATCGTAAATTGTAATAATATAATTAATCATTTAAAACTTCTCTGAAAACAATGTTTTTTGTAAAAACTCTTTCATCGTTTGCTAAATGTCCTTGGCCATTATATTCGGATAAATAAAACCTTAAACTAGCGAATGAACGAATTCTACTTGCTGCGACATACAATTGCCCATGTGTAAAAACTGGTCGATTTAATAAAACACCAATTTTTTGGACTGTTTTGTCCAATTCCAGTGAAATTTCACGCATTATGTTGTTGTTACATCTTTGACTAAAACGTTCTTGTAATCTATAATTAATAGCAGTGTCAACATCATAAAAATATAATTGTGCATAACATGGTGAGCGACCATATGCAGCAGTCATTGGGCCTGATCTGTGATAAAAAACATCATATATTTTGAAATAATACACTCCACTTGTACCTACCTCAGCAACTTTGGCTTCTGAGCTAACCATAACAAAACATGAATTTTATTTCCTAACATATTCTAAATAATTTTTTGATTTACTTTTTATTGAAGGTTCATTTGAAGTAAGTCAATGAGTACAATGATTTAAAATATTCATTTTGACTTAAGGGTGGTAATATTGCTTTACCCTTGTGACAACATGAAGTGAATGTAGTTCGGTCGCCTAAAGTCACTTCAGATTCAAAATGTTTCGCATTGCAAAACCTGCACTCTAAATCCATTAATCCACAATCATAACTTAAAAACACATTTGGAATGACATTTAGAGCACATTTAAATGTACGTATCTCTCAAAATCATTTATTTATCCTGAAGTACATACAATTACTGAAATCGTAAACTAGATACTACAACTACTAATAATTGCTTTGAACCAGCAATAGCAAATTATATTTTTTTTTGTACCTGAATGTTGTCATTGCAGATTGCTGCTACAGAACTTTCTTTATGCATATAATGAAAGTCCGTGTACATTAAAATGTATCTTACTGCTGCACAACTTATATATATGTATATATATTACATAAATTTGTATAAGCGCTCAGTATTTAATGTAGGATTCGTCAAATAAAACTTTTCTGTTTGACATTCAACTATGTCTATAATAAACAAAAAAAAACAATTTGACCACAAAGTATGTATACGTGTACAAATACTTGTGTATGCGTGTGTCAAATGCATGCTGGTTTGTGTAATGTTTTATTTATTGATTTAATGTACTTTTTATTCATTATTATTAAAATCTTTTTTTATATTAAATGAGGCAAATAAAACTTTTTTTTTTTGATATGTCCATGTCAGTACTCTATGTCTATGGACAAAATGGCGTGTACAAACACTTGTGTATGTATGTGTGTGTGTAATGTTTTATTTATTGATTTAATGTACTTTATAAGCATTATTATTGAAAAATATTAGCGTTCTGCACTTTTCCTACACATAAACTATAAGTGTGCCAAATTTTATGCTCCTGCGTCCGCGCAATTTTCGTAAAAAGGTGTCCTAAGTTTTTGTATCACGTATTATTATACAGATTAATTATAATTTCTTTTTTCACCAGTTGCTTATCCGATATTTAAAGAAGAAGATGAAGCAATTAAAGAGAAGAAGTATGAGAATTTAGCCAAGACCGTAAACGTGACCCTGACCCCTAAATTGGAAAAGCTGAACGAGCTAATAATTAAGAATAATGGACATCTTGCTGCAGGAAAGGTACCTAATGTACCCAAGACATTTAGAAAGAAATTACTCATCTAAACCACTTCTGATTCATTGCTCATTTTCCACATACACACGCCTCAGTAACAGCTTGAGAATTTACGAGGGGGCGTTTTTAAGTTCGCGGAATGGAGGGTATTGAGTAATAATAAAAACACAAAATTATTTTTCTTTTTCTATATATTCCCCTGCAACACGAATACATTTTTCAGTTCTTTCAATTAGTTTTTTATTCCCTCGTAAAAAAAAGTTTTATCTTTGTCTGAAAAATACGCCGAAACCGCCTCCTTAACCTCCTCATCAGTTGAAAATTTCTTACCACGTAATTCTTTTTTCATTTTTGGAAAGAGATAATAATCACTCGGAGCCAAATCTGGACTGTAGGGTGGGTGATTCAAAATATCGAAGCCCACCTTATGCAGGGCAGCCAGTGCGACTCGGCTCTTGTGAACGGGAGCATTGTCATGCAATAGCAGGACACTTTTCGTTAATTTTCCCCGTCTTTTTTCTTTGATGGCTTCTTTTAACTGTTCTAAGATTGAAGCGTAGTATTCCCCTATTATATAAATGCCTTTATCTTTATAATCTATCAATAATATTCCTTCTGAGTGCCAAAAAATCGTTGCCATGAGTTTCCCAGCCGACTGTGAAACCTTAAATTTCTTGGGTGGTGCTGTGCCCTTTTTGTGCCACTGCATGGAGTCTTGTTTGGACTCGGGTTCATAATGATGAACCCAAGTTTCATCTCCAGTAACAATTTGATTCAATACGCCATCCTTGTCTTCATTGCAGAGGTCCAAAAACGCACGTGAACATTCCACGCGCTGTTGTTTTTGCAATGGCGTGAGCATTCTCGGCACCCAAAGTGCGATAACCTTAGTCATGCCAAGATGATCGTGTAAAATTTTAAAAATTGTTGTATCCGATACTCCAACCATTTCTGCGAGTTGTTTCTTTTTTAGTCGAGCATCTTCCAATACAATTTTTTCTACTTTTGCAATAACTTCTGGCGTAGTCACCTCAACGGAGCGCCCCGGCCTCGGGTCGTCTTCAAGTGATTCCCTGCCTTGTTTAAATAAACTATGCCACTTGTAGACCATTGTTTTTCTTGGGCAAGAATCCCCGTAAACCGATGACATCTCATTGAGTATGGTTTGAACAGACTTTCCTTGCTTAGTAAAGAACTTTATCACCGCACGGAATTCAATTTTCTCCATTTTTTTCACTTCGTTCCCGATTAAAATACTTGGTCAACGATAGTTTAATAACTAATGATCCAATCACAACAAATTTTACTATGCAGACTAATTATGAGTCACTGAATACGGTAGGCATCAAAAGAGCGCGTTTACCCGCCTTTTTCACTGTCATTCCGCGAACTTAAAAACTTACCCTCGTAGATAGTTTTGTGGCTTCATGGTGATGTAGAGCCGAGTTTGCAGCCACTCAGAATATTTTTACAGCAGCATGGAAGACGTGGTGACTAACAGAGTCAATAAAAGTGAGTCTTATGGACATCGATCGTGAGCTGTCATTTGCATAGTTAGTTTAGGAGGAGCTATAATGTTTTATTTCTTTTAATACATATATAATAGTAGTATACAGATTATGACGGTTAGTGAAGCAATAATCGTGGTTCATGGAGCATGCGAATCTAATGTCAAAATTTTACGTTTACCGACAAACTGTTCGTGCAAATTCCACGGTATGAGTTTTTTGTCTTATGAATTCATTGCCTGGTTGGGACGCAAATGTATAGACAGAATTTCTCGTTGTTACACATATTTGAAGTCGTAAGAATTATATTTATCAATTGTTTTTATACGAACAATGCGCTCGTAGTTCGTAGTCTACGTAGGACGTAGCAACGTTGCATCTAATGTTAGAATTATTACTTATACTATATTCTTTAAAACAATTTTTAAAAATGTTATTGACCCTTTGCAGTTGACATGGGGCGATTTCGTGTTTGCCGGTTCATTCGATCACTTTAAAGCAATACTCAGGATGCCAAACCTGGAAAAGGAGTACCCAGCCTTCCAACAAGTCATCGACAATGTTTATTCCATTCCCAAAGTGAAAGCATACGCAGATGCCGCCCCAAAATCGCCATATGAATTTTAGTGACAACTATTTTACTCCAACTTTTAAATGTTATTTCGATTGACGACTGAATGTAGTATTAATATTATTAATTTATTAAACGTTTTGGTTAATTGTTATTTGTTTCATTAGTAATAGAATCTTTTTTGTGTAATGTGGATAAAATAAATGACCATGGCAAGGATGATAGAGGCAGTCTACGCTGAATAAACACTGTTTAAACACGTTGTAGTGTTTATATGGCAACACTATTTTGTCCATGCCACTTCTTAAACACAGAGTTGGGTTCAAGTGTTAAGTGGCCGCTCTGATTAACAAAAAGTGAAATTCACGCTCTTGGAGACGTATTAAATATATTCCATGTTTAATTTGGCCATCCAAGTGATAGATGCATCAGATAAAAATATACTATGGAGTATCACATACATAGTTACTTAAAGTTCAGGAGAAAGGGTATTTCAGTAGCATTTCATTTCGTCATGTAAGAGTATATAAAGTCTGTTTGTCCTCTCTGCAGGAGTATAGATTAAAAAGAGATATTAAGAAGTAATATAACTTAATCTAGATAGAATAGAGAAAGATTTTACAGATTCATGTACTATCCTAAAGCATAATTAGATAGGATATTTTTCATTGGTAAAGAACTGTCTGAAATACCTTTTAGATGGGTTTTTACCAGCAGATTCTCTTGCGTTAGTTTTAAAGTTTTGTAACTCCTACACAAGAAATAGTTTAAATAGAAACGGTTGCTGTCCTATTGCTTAATTGTCCAAAGTCAGATCAGAGGTAACGCTTTTTACTTTTTACTGCCTCGAAATCACGTTTTTATTGATATATCGTTACCCTTGATGTGATCTTATGATATTTAAAATATACATTATTAATATTTCTTTACAGAATGTCGAAATATGTATATTATTACGGGTGTGCGAAAGCCTTGGGTGAGGGTCCCCGATTGCTATTGTCTTTTGGAGGGCAAGAGTTTGAAGATGTCCGCTTAACAGAAGAACAATGGCCTGAGTTTAAACCAAGTAAGTAGCAAAAAGTTGGAGTTATATATTCGTGAGTTTATTGGGATTTGTAGAAATATCCCTGTAAATCATTAAGACCTATTAATTTTTTGATGTTGTGATTGACCTCGTTGACGTATTAGAAAATTAATCAGTGAACGAAGAAAGAAATTAACGAAGAAAGTAATTATATACATGAAATTTGAAACTATTCACCGAAAAGTTTCCTGGGGCCGATACTGGCCCGATCGTGATGAAATCTGCGTGGCTCTACTACCTGTACGAGTCTAATTGACATCGATCTTAAATCTTTCAACTCGACACTGTTTAGTTTTCGTTAGACCGATTCCTATTATTTGGTGGTAAGGTTTAACCTTCAATCGCCATCGTAACCGACGACCAGTTAAGAAGAAGGAAAAAATAATCAGTTTCGAACTAATATTTTTTTCTCTTTTTACGTTAATTTATTTTCTGTAATATTAGTTATCATACTTTCAATATCTTCTGCCGTGGTCGAAATCATTAATTTTTAAAAAGACTAAGTTTCGTTAAATTGTAAAAATAAATAGTGGCCTTTGTCCAGCAGTGGACTTCTATAGGGTGCTGATGATATGAATAAAAAACATTATGATAAAGAATCAAACAACATACTTTGTTATTGTACTTTGAGAGAGTTTGGACGAATACTAAATTTAGTAACTTTTCAGAAGCTCCATTTAATCAAATACCGGTGTTGGAGATTGATGGCAAGCAATATGCACAAAGCATCGCCATAAGTCGGCTTCTTGGTAAAAAATATGGCATTGCTGGTGACAATGACGACGAGGCCTTCGAGATCGACCAGAATATTGACTTCTTCATTGATATCCGTAATAGTAAGTAATTTGCACAATAGTTTCATAATAGAGTGTGTAGGTGCAGAACTCCTAACTCTTAACTCGTTAAGAATACAAATGTAGTTCAATAAGTCTGCCAAAGATTTTTGGAAAACTGTGATAGAATATTCAAACATTTGTTTTTATTTTTGTTGAAGAATTCTGTAGCAATTGCATTCTGATACAACTATAAAAGACATTAAAATTATAACAAAGTGATTTGACTTACAATATACTTTAGCTACATAATTTTATTCCCTAGTTTGTATCCCGGCATTGTATGAACAAGATGAAACAATCAAAGAGAAGCTATACGAAAAAATACCCAACATCGTGGCACCGAAACTGGAAAAACTAAACGAAATTATAGTCAAGAATAATGGACATATTGCTGCAGGAAAGGTGCTTAATATTCGTCATTTTTGCTGCTTCTCATTTGTCATATTTATTTTTTATGTTCAACTTTAAAACTTAATGTATAAGAAATAGTTAGTGTCATGGCTTTAGGAAGATTTTAGTCAGTGAACTAATAAAAAGATCTTGTCGAGTTTGATCATCAGCGGTCACCACTGCTTGAATCCAAGTGGTTTTGAAGCAAACCCAAATTTCTTCATTTATCTGTTATGTAGTCACAATTTTACTTTACATGTTGTAACGGGCACTGAAGTTAGCAAAAAAGCCACTATATATTTTAAGCATGCCACAAACCTTCCTGCAAAATTTTACGAATGTAAAAAACTTTTTTCAAGCGAATGGTCCCGTCAACCCATTGGGCTTTTGGCACTCTAATGTAGAGCTCACATTTTCAGTTACCTTTTGTTCCATTATTGGTCTTGGCATCTGAAATATGGGCTCTATGTTTGTCGATAATTTATTATTCCTTCTCCGAATCATCAGTTTTTTACGTCAATAATAAATTTCTAAATCACTGAGCGGTTACACGTCTTATAATCGTTTTTAATTGTTTTGCAGCTAACGTGGGGGGATTTTGTAATCGCCGGTATGTTTGATTATTTCAAAGCAGCTTTAAGGATGCCAGATCTTGAAAAGAAATATCCATCCTTCCAACAATTAATCGACAATGTGTACTCCGATCCTAAAGTCAAAGCTTACGCGGATGCGGCTCCTAAATCTATCCATGGATTTTAATTATAAATATTTTAATAAAAATTAATGTTATGTTATATGATGAGCGAATGTACTATCTAAGTTATTAATTTATTAAACATTAAGTGGTTTAATATGTTGTTGTTATTTGTTAATAGCAAAATCTTCGTACTTAAACTTACTGAACAAATATATAAACCAAATTGACGTCACAGGTCCAACTCTTGAAATAACAGAATCTTAATTTTGCAACTTAAATTGAATCTTCGGTAGTATAGTGGTCAGTATCCCCGCCTGTCACGCGGGAGACCGGGGTTCGATTCCCCGCCGGAGAGAATTTTTTGAAATGTATTTAATTTTTAACTTAGACTTGTTCCACTTTTTTCGCTTTTGTGTTATTTTTTCAGTAACTTTAAACAAAACAAGCTATATATACTTCAAAACAAATGCAGTACTTTTGTTTTATGCCACATGTTATAGCAAAGCATCTATACCTTAGTTGTAACGCGGATTTTTTTATTTTTTTATTTTAATAGCCTGCGAAAGTGACTCTACTCTGCTTGATGGAAAGCATGAATAGAATCCAAAAGTCGCCATACTCATAGCGAGTGCTGACAATACAGTATGGTGATCCACGCTATGGCGGCTTATTACGTTTTCTATTTACACCTCACTTGGGGACGTAAAAGATATGACAGTCATCGTCGTATTGTATTGCACACATTTACCACGACAACTATCATCCTTGCATCAACGGGTCTCCGGTGAAATTGCAAGTCTACATACAAATTTGTTAACTTTGTAATTAATCTGTTGTACAATAAAGTTATTTATTATTATTACTCTCTTTATTGCATTTATAGACAATTTAATTACATTTTAAAGATACAGAAATCAAAAATAAAATCATTTATCTAAAAATATAAAAAATAGCAGACCACCGACTCTGGGTACATGGACCAAGAATGTGGTGGTTAGGGCTCCAAAGACAGGAACTTCCTCACTATACGTGCCGTGCCAAGGCCTTCTGCATCAATCCCTTGATCTGGCCTTCTAAGATGAGCCTTTTAAGGTATTGGTCGAGACTTGTTAGTCCGTGAGCAGATACGACTATCGGAACCATGATCACCGAATCCATATTCCACATATCGACAATTTTGTGAGATAAATGCAAATATTTTATTTGTTTTTCTTTATCAATTTTCACGAAATTCTCGTCATCAAGAACGGTGATGTTGATTATCTTTGCGTGGTGCTCTAATTGATCTATCACCACAATATAAAGTTTTTTGCCAACAATAGTTCTATCTGTGAAAATAAATCGATCTCAAAACAACATATCACGATCGACCATATCTGTAATGTGGCATCTGTCGAGCCCAAATCTAAATTGACAAGATGGTATTTT
This sequence comes from Hypercompe scribonia, assembly GCA_949316085.1. Lineage (NCBI taxonomy): Eukaryota > Metazoa > Arthropoda > Insecta > Lepidoptera > Erebidae > Hypercompe > Hypercompe scribonia. The sequence continues at coordinate 3,686,025 of OX438979.1, forward strand.
GGGGCAAGTTGTTGACTATTTGGTTGTGCCTGTACAAATAATTACCGTTAGCAAGACGAGAAGAATCAGAAGTAATATGCCTGATTGATACCCCAGGACGATCACATGCCCGACAGATGACTTCTGTACCATATTTCAGGATATGTTTTCGATAATTATTATATGTATAGCAGGATGACTTCGTCTATAATCGCACAAATAAGTTCTGCCGAGAGATCTTCACACCGTAGCCGTACCGTAGCATATAGGTGGTGTATTTGGAATGCAGTCAACAATGTATGGGCTCTCGTATCAAGGACATTTAATTCAGTCTGATTCGATCTAAGTACACCAAAGATGACTCAACCATATGGGTTTGCAGTACCTTGAAGTAAACTTTTCAAGCGGCCAAAGAGAGTTCCTGCAACGTCTATAGATACTTGTAGGTTTCGGTGGCAGACAGAGATCTGAGTTTTGTTTAATCCGAAAGCTCTATACCTTCGGATTCTACAATCACTTCCTTCTTTACATACATGATTGCACACTTGACTACACCAAATTCCATCTTGATAGAATTACTGGTTTTCAGAGACCTTTATTATACGATCGATCTTTATTAGTAAATCGCTTATTGTAGTTTATCGATGTCTTGGATTGCGAGGTTTTGTTCTCCATTGATCCATATACGACTTTAAGAAGGTGTCCGTCAAAAGCCATGTTTGTGGAACCGACTCCTAAACCTTTTTGTAATCTAACAATATGCCCCCAAATTCTTACAATTACGCCATACCTGTTGTCTAATGGTCATGTCTACGAAAATGAGCTTTTAGTATTACGTGTCACACTTCTACACTCATTCTGAGAAACAGAAAGTATCGAATTAAGCCATCTGGTAATAACGAACCCAGGGCACTGACTAACCCTAAATTACATGTATTAACGGGTCTATTATTATAATTATATCTCTTCTATCTATTATATCTATCTATTATTATATTAGTATTTCTGAATCACTTCCTCAAAAGCACTCCTTATCCTATTGTTAGATTGGGTCGTTCTCAATTCTGTATCCCGAAAATATGCTCGAATAACATTCTCCTTTATAGAATATGTGTCCACTTCATGTGTCACACATCACCACCGGTAGCGGGGACCCTGTTGGAGGTCAGTGTTCTCCGGAATCGCAAACTGTTCGGTGACCGGTTTCTTCCTTGCCAATGTATAAGTGTTGGCGACGTCGGGGAGAGAAAAACTTGTCGTTTGATATAGAGCTCAATGCCTCTGCAACAGCATAAACTTTCGTCATTGTATCCGGGGACGATAAGGTGGAGCAGAGCGACGTGTCCGAAAGTGCTGAAAAAATCATTTTTACTGTGAGTTTATCCCATTGTATTCCAATTATCTATTGTACATATGTTCATGTTTTTCTGTGGTTGATATACCGTAGTCTAAGATATTGTTTTCATAAAAAATAATTTGTCTTAAATTTCTTTTTGAAATATGTCTACTGCTTCTAGTGTTACTAGTTTATTATTATTATTATTTTATTATTAAAAAGAGTGACCGTGAATTTGTTTGTTCAACTACTTGGATATAGATCTACACAGGCATGTAATCAATTTTATATACGAGTAAGTATATCTTTATTTTTGAATGTATTTGACAAAATAGATTGTTGCCGTTTGACGTATGACGTTAGAATCATTCTATTTCAGAGAGGACATTTTTTAAAAAGAATTTTATCAGATAAGGATATCTTAACTTTGACTAAAATGTAAATCTGATGATGTTTGGTCAGAACTCAATAGTATAAAGCTGAGAAAGGCAGTTGTGATTTCCTTAAACCCTACGTCGTGAAAGGGTTATCCGCATAGCATGTAATAATCCAACTTCGATCGCCTAAATTATGTTAATTGCACAAAAAACGGAGGTAGTCATGAGGATTACCGACAGAAATGAGAACTTAAAACATTATTTCAAAATTTTAAAGTAATTGTAATATTAAAAATGAAAATTTCATAACATTTGAACTACAATTATTGACATTAAGGGGTTAGGGGTAGTCAGGATTTTCAAAAAATCAATGTTTTTTTTTGCATATTCTCTAAGTGTAATATCTTAGAAATATTCTCTGAAAAGTTGAAGTTGATCCGATAATTACTTTTCGAGTTATTCGAAAAATAACAAAGAGCGCTCGGGCACTCCTAAACGCTCGGGAGATTCGAAGACCTATTCGGGAAAATTAAAAGCAGCTCCTTACAAAAATACAACCGTAAATAAAAAGGAATGTATAGGCCATGTCCAAAAGCGGATAGGGACTCGACTGCGTACTCTGAAAACTAAACAAAAAGGTCTTGGTGGTAGAGGTAAGCTTACAGGAAAAGTAATAGACAAATTAGCTGTGTACTATGGTTTATCAATGCGTCGTCATTGCGATTCTATCGAAGATATGAAATCTGCTATTATGGCAACTTTTTACCAATACGGTTCGACTGATGAAAATCCGAATCATGGTATGTATCCAAAAGGCGAAGATTCTCGGTGCTCTTACCAGCGCGCTGAAGCAAGTGGAGAGCTTGATACTTATACTCAAGATTATTCTCCCTTACCTCCTGATGTTTTTAAAAGTTATTAAACCGATTTACGACGATCTCAGTAATGATAATTTACTTTCAAGATGTGTAGGTGGATTCAATCAAAATAATAATGATAGCTTCAACCAACTAGTGTGGAAAATATGCCCAAAAACCATGAATACTAGTTATACTATCGTACAAATTGCTGCATAAATAACTACATGTATATTTAATGAAGGCATAAATTCATTATTAATGATTATGAATACTCTAGGACTTAATTGTGGGTCTAATTCCCATCGGTATGCCAAAAAAAAGGATGATGCACGTGTGAAAGTGGCAGATCAACGCGCCAACGACAACACTCGGGGAAGGCAGAATGCTTCGTAGGTAACGGCAAATTGATGTTTTGGAAACTTCCACAATGGCTGAAAAACTATTATATGACCCAGGAATAGATGACTCAGTGTAAGTGATTAAATAATTCGTATTTCTGTACGTAAATCTAGTGTGAAACTTTAAATGCATTTTTCTCAAAACTATGTTTTTTGAACTGGTGACAACTGTAACTTGAAAAACGCTCCGTAGATTTTAATGAAATTTATACAGCTTTTAGAATACACAATAAACTCGGGCCTGATCGAAGGATTTTTTTTATTTCAAAAACTTCGATTTTTTAAGACCAACTAACTGTTGTGTTTTCCCGAAGATCCAGAAAAAAAAATTCTAAGGCCGCCATTTTTTTAATTTTTGAAAAAAAAGAAAGCTTCGATCAGGCCCAGGATTATCTATTTATAAAACGAATTTTTCTTATCCGATTGATTTTAGATGAATCTCCGAGGACTTATGATTGTCACCGCAAGGACCTTTTTTTGGGGCTGGGTCAACAGAAACAGCTATAACTTTGGAAATTATAAATTTTTTTGTTTCAAATTTTCGTGACTTCACGTCAAAACATTGTGTAATAATGCCATATTATTATTTTTGTAAAATAACATGAGTTAATAGCCAAAAAAAATTACTGAAAATTCTCATTTTTTCGTGTCTCTGACTACCCCTAACCGCTTAATCTGATTTTCCCATCAATCGACACTCCGAGAAACAAACATGAAGAAATACGTACGTATGGTTTGTTTATCAGTTAAAACTTGTTATGATTTCGTAAAAACAGTACAAAATATAAATACAATGGAAATAAACACACAAACACGCATGCACACACATACAGTCGGCACATCGTCCGTGCATAGGTACACATGTTACTGACGTGAACCCATAGGATTTTTCTCTATAAATGGAGTGTATAGAAGTTTTCACTTCAATAAGATGTATTTTTTTCCCATTAATAGGGTAGGAAAATAAGAAGAGAGATAACTTGAAGATAAGTGACTACCATCACTCATATGAACTTTCAACTCAAAAGATATAAGTGGGTTGAGGGCATTTCAAACCCTTCTCTTACAGAATTAGGAATAGAAGAATTAGACATCCGGTAATATTAATGCAAAAGCAACAAAGGAATGGTTTAATTACGGCTTCCCTTGTGGCCGTGGAACCCCCTCATATGTGCCACAGTATGGCTCTCTTATTAGCATCATCATCAACAGCCTTTAACTGTCCACTACTGGATATATGGGCCTCTCCTTAAAAAGGAGGTTTTGGCCTATTATACCACGTTAGTCAGACAGATTGATATAGAGTTTTTTTTTTAAGTTTTAACGCTCTTTGCTGTAAGGTTGTACTGCATAGAAAGCATTATGCAGTACAGCCTCACAGAAAAGCCCTTTGTCACCCCTTACGACACCCATGGGATTAATATGGATGGTGACACCTCGTATTCTTGTTCCATCATCACACGATTCTCTTATGGTAATGACTAATCTTATCATCTAAATATGAATCAGCAATATGCGAGTATTTTATGTATATTTACTATGAGATTAGGTACTCTGAACATCGATAAGTTCTGATAAAAATTCAGAACACATTTAATGGCGTCAGTCTGTTTTTGGTCCAGCAGTCGTGACTCCGTAGTCTTTGAGATATTTCATATTTTTATTATAATTTGTCTCATCCGCAATTGATACACTGATATTCACAGATATTAAATGCATTCTGAACTTATAATCTAGTGTAACATTTTGTAATAGGTAAGCACACTGCACCACTTATTTTTCAACATAATCTCATACATCTGATAATGGATTGAAGAGCCAAACTAGACCCAAAATATAAAAAATATTTAAATCGGCAAGTTAAGAGTCACTGACGCAGGTCAAAACTCAAATGCTTTAGCGGAGCTTTGTGGCTAGGGTATGGTGATATATGTATTATTTTCTTATTATATTTCATAAATTATAAAGTGTTAATTGTATGGTCAGTTTTTGGGTTACGTAGTAAATAAAAAACTAGAGGTGTGCCGATCATAAAACGCAGATCAAACCGCCAACCGTCCGTAAACGAGGAAACGAGTTGGTGGACGAAGCATTGCGAGGGAAACTCTAATATATAAACTAAACTAGTTGGATCTCAAAACTACGTCGACCCAAACACGCGTTAGAGGAGCTAGACGACGACATTACACTCGCTCAACGTAGAGCGAACACACTTAGTACGAACCGTCCGCGTTTTCGTCCCCGTCGGCGGGGGCGGAACACGCGCCGCGTAAACCGTCCACAAAACATGGGAGTAGGCCGCCCCAGCGTATCAGCAACACCCCAAGCCGCGGTTCGTACCCCGCAGGGGGTGCCCTTGGGCAATGTTGCTTAACAAATGGCCGGTTGAGAGCCCTCAGCGCTCACCGTAAATTAATCCGGGTAAAGTTGTAGAGGCCATCTGAGGCCAACAGCTAAAAGTCAAATCAAAAAAAAAAGAAAAAAAAGGTTCACTATCATAACAACTACAGACTGGCAGGCGTTCGGGCGCGAAAGCGAGAAGAGTGTTGCATTCATTTTGAATTAGCATCATCTGCCGAACTCTCACCTATATACACTTTTAATCGAAATAAATAGTCAGAAGAAGACCGAAAAACTGGTAGGGGGAGGTTTACTGGGTTAGGCACCACCAGTTACCTATTTCAGAATGCTTCGGTTTTATAACTAATTTTTATCTTTAATAAGTCTTATTTATACCTTTGCTTTTACAGAATAATGCCGAAGTATGTATATTATTACTCCGCCGCAAAAGGCATAGGTGAGGCTCCCCGTTTGCTGTTGGCTTTTGGAGGACAAAAGTTCGAAGATAAACGCTTAACGATGAACCAATGGCCTCATTTAAAACCAAGTAAGTTGTGTGACCTGTTTAATACTCTGTTGGTATATTCCCGGATTGTTCAATGAAGTGACCTTGGAAGGTAGAAGGGCAGAAAATCTTGTCTCCTTCAGAATATGTATAGGTGGGTCTTTTGTATCCAAAAAAGTAGAAACAAGGAATTGTTATAAATTTCTTCAGCTAACAGGCAAGTTGAGTATGTGACTTAGTTCACTCTTTCTGGAAATGCATTTAAGGGATTACGGCACATACTTTTTGTCTGTATTTACAGTTTTTGATATGACACGAACGTCGTAATTCTTGAGAAACTAGACCAAGAAATATTTCAAGAGAACTTGAACCAGAATTTACTTTGTAACTTTCAGAAACTCCTTTTCATCAACTGCCGCTGTTGGAGATTGACGGTAAACAGTACGCACAGAGTAACGCCATCTGTCGGTTCCTGGGTAGAAAATACGGAGTTGCTGGCGATAATAACGATGAGGCATTCGAGATCGACCAGAATGTTGACTTTTACATTGATATTCGTACTAGTGGGTATCCCGAATAACAGTTATAACTTACAGTATACTTGTAGTTTAGCTTGATCAACTTATAGTATAGACAAGCCACTATATTGAGTCCCTATTGGCTTGATACAGATACAGATAGTGGCCGGAGAAAACAGAATGAACACATTCAATTTTGCGTGTTATGTTATTTATAGAACAACATGAACATAAAAAATGTTTACTTTATCTGAGAAATTAATAAATTAAATAATTACTAAATATCTAAAAATGCCGGTTATCAGATTATGGTTGAACATTTTTATTTGTTTTTTATATTATGACAAGTAGCTAATTAATTTGGAAGTAGATACATTTATCGAATTCTTATACCAAAGTATTATACTAGATAGAAACCAATATTTTTTAGTTTACAATCAATATATCAATGTCAATTTAAAAGTTTTGAAGTGTTAGTATTTTCTAGTCTAAAAAATAATTTTTGAAAAGAGATTCATGAATAATAAAACGAGAGATTTTTTTGGTTAATTCATTTCATTTACAAGATTATCTTTTCGAGTCTGATGGATTTTCACCGTCACTACCATTACTTTTATAAATTAAAAAAGTTTTTTAGTATGAAAACCTTGTAGAGTACTTCATTCGACTTTTATTGCGCAATGCAGGATTAGAAATTGCAGTTACTTCAGTTAAAATCACGGGTTAAAAATATAAAACAAGTCAATCTTAAATAAAATAATTAAGAAATAAGTCAATTGATTGCAAAACACTAAAATTATTGTGAACAAAATTTCTAAACTCAATATAACAACAACTTGTATTATAAATTCAATATCTTTACACTTACCGCATCTTATTTCTAAATCACTTGAAGATTGACTAGGAGAGAATGAATGCCTCATGGCATTTAGTTCGACTTAACAAGTGCAAAAGTTTTAAAATAATAAGTTTAAGAATCTGTGTGATTGTGCATCATTTAATATATTAACTACTTCTACAGATGCTGTTTCGATATTTAGTGAAGAAGATGCGGTTATCAAAGAGAAGAAATATATGAATTTTGCCCGGACCGTTACACCTAAATTGGAAAAACTGAACGAGATCATAGTCAAGAATAATGGGCATATTGCTGCAGGAAAGGTGCTTTGAAATCTATTATCAAACTTTTATATAATATTTACAAAGAAACAAGCAATTTGCACTACTCATTACTTCGAAAATTCACCATTTATTTCTGGATTTTCATTATTTCACGCTTGTTTTCGGTGGTTTTTACGATGGTATGATATTTGAACCTACTGAAATTGAAGGGACCTTCCTTTTCTTTAGCTAGGTCATGAGCTTTTGTTAGAGCAAATAGCTGTGTGGCAAAGCGAGCGCTTAGGACATTTTTGATTTATTGCAAAATTTACGAACTGAATTTAGATTGCGAACCCTCCTCTTGAGCTTCTAGAGCTGTAATATATTTTGTAAGACGAAAGTGTGAAATTGCCTTAACTGTTTTGCAGCTCACATGGGGTGATTTCGTGTTCACCGGTTCGTTTGATTACTTTAAAAGATTGCTGAGGATGCCAAATCTAGAAATAGAGTATCCAGCCTTCCAACAAGTCGTCGACAACGTGTACTCCATTCCTAAAGTGAAAGCATACGCTGATGCCGCCCCAAAATCTCCTTATAGATTTTAATAATAAATATTTTTTGTTAGAACATTAAGTTACGATTAAATATATCATTAATTTATTACATGTTTGAGTTGACGAATCTTCGAATTCATTTCGATCTCAGGGTTGTGGAGGTCCGATGCCAGTCGTTACCTGGGAAAACTGATGATCAGGTAAAAATAGTTGAGCTAGTAGCCGACTCCAAATATTCTTGAAAATAATAAAGGCTAGGAAGAAGATTTTCAGTTGATGAACTGTATTTTTATCATTTATCTAAGGATTGTAAAAAAATAATGGCATTGGAATAAAATCCGAGAAGACCGGGTGGATGTAACCCCGCTGACTTATATTCAATATCCAGATTTCGTTAAATTTCGTAAGTATAAGCGAAGTAAAGTACAGGCCTGGTTTAAATGAATAAAGTATCGTGAAAGAGATGGCTTTAGTGTTCAGTAATTCCTTAACAGTAATAATGTTCTTGCGTTTCATCGAAGTAGTGACGTTTGCTTATTTATCTACATTCGCAATGAACATCTTTTGAATTCCCCACACATCTTGAATTCTATTCTTGCTTTCCATCAGGTAGAGTAGAACTACTTTGGCGGGCCCCTAAAATAATAATGAGGGAACGAGAATGTGTGTCATCATTAAAAATTATAAGATATTTGGGGTTTGCATCTCAGGATACAAACTTTTATTTTTTTCGGCAATCTGACACATAACGCCATCTAACTTCAAACTAAGCAGAGTTTCAGCTATGATAACAAGATTGATTCATAGAATATTTACGTACTTTTCTTGTAAATAATATATACGTATTATGTAAATACATACATATTATGCATAGAAAACATCCAAACTTTGAAATAAATATTTACAGTGCCATTGTGACTTAGTTATATGCTTAGTCTTAATTATATATTTATTATATAATTTCGGTGCTCGCTTAGAAGAATGCAAATCTCAAAAAAGTGGTCATTAAGACGATTTAAATTTAAAAAAATAAATGCCAGCTAATTAGCTATCTTGTATTATTAATAAACATTTTTAAAATATATCAAATGGTTGTTTTATATGACTTTTCAAATGCTAACTAATTCGTGGCACATCCTATATAAACATCAAAATTTTTCTTATAATCCTTATCATCCTTGTTGTAGACCAACGGCTGTAGTGTGTGGAAGGGTGAGTATACGACGATTGAGCCGGAGTGACCTTCATCGGGGCGACATATATGCGTTTGAGTAAATCGGGCATTAAGTATTGATTAATATTATCACTACATCACGAATCAGTAATATACATTACCTATTTTTACTCAGAGATTAGGTGCTCTGATAGCCGATAAAATTTGATAAGAAATAGATTTGATGGTAACTAAAATCAGCATTCATGACTTAATATCTTACAAATGGATTTATATACTTTAATCGAATTTCTATCTTCACGAACTCAAATTATTTTTAGATGACCTATTTATATCCGTGTGGTGTTGGATTAAGAATACAGTGTCACCATCCTAGTTCATCTCCTGGGTGTCGTAAGAGGCAACTAAGGGAATAAATTACACAGTATAAAAAGAAGGAAAACTTGAACAACTTTTCTGGCCAGCGTGGTATACTAGGCGAAAACCTCCTCACGAAGGAGGGGCTTATGTCCAGCAGTGGGCTGTTAAAAGCTGCTGATGATCCAATAGTATCCCACATCATAGGATTTGTAAAAATAAAGACATCCCTAATTGAAAGATACTAGAGGTAGGTGCCTCAAAGAAAAATATTCCAAGATTTTAACCTACCATTTTATTGGCGTATTTGTAGGTATGTTTATGTTGGAATTCAATTTCTGGCACTGTGAGATATAGTGTATATAGAACAGATGGACTCGAGAAAACTATAAGGGTTCTGTTTTTTGTTATTATGGCTGCGGAACCTTGACATGGAACTGTAAGTAGCTCATGAAGCCGGTGAGCTTGTAGAAAAATGAGTTAGAAAAATAACAGGCGCGTTAGCGTTTACGATTATAAGCAATAAGTGAGGCATATTGTTGTTGCCTGTCATATTTATATTCATTGTATATTTATAAGTAACTCGTTGACTGTGTGTTACGGCAGGTATCGACCCTTGTCTGCGTGACAGGTGAAAATAGATGGTAGATTCATGGTCCAACTGGTACAAGTTAACACTAAATACACATGAAATAAAAGGCACAGCTGACAAAATATTAGAACATTAATTTTGTGTTCCAGTAGCAAGTCTTCGGTAGTATAGTGGTCAGTATCCCCGCCTGTCACGCGGGAGACCGGGGTTCGATTCCCCGCCGGAGAGAACTTTTTGGAATGTTTCATAATTTCAATTTAAACTTTTTTCTGCTTTTTTTTTGTAGTGTTACCATTCTCAGTAAACTATATTACAGTCATATATTGTCAATATGTACTATTGAGTTCCAGCCCCATTTTGCAAAATCATTGATTAATCCTCATTTAAATCATCATAATCATCTCATTATCGCCAAACAACATGGATTCGATCAATCCCGATCTACTACTACAAACTTCATGATCTTTACTCAATTTTTGTTCGAGAATATGGATAAGGGCACTGAGGCATATGCTGTTTACACTGACTTTCAAAAGGCTTTTGATAAGGTAGACCAGAAATTGTTTTTGGACAAAACGGCATCAAAGGTGGTACTCAAATTGTTCATGTCATACATAATCCGTCGAACTCAAAAGGCCGTCGGCAATAGCTACGAGTCCGATTATATAATCGTTGAATCTGGTGTGCCGCAGGGTTCAGTACTAGGTTCACTACTTTTTGTTTTGTTCATAAACAATATACCTGTATATTTAATTCGAAATTCCTTATGTTTGCACATGATATGAAGATCTACAAGACCTGCATGAACATTCAGGATTGTATACAACTTCAAGAGGATCTTTATAGGTTCTCTTAATACTGTGCTGTTAATAAACTTTATCTTAGTCTACCAAAGTTTCACTTTATCTCGTTTCAATCAATCAACCTATCGTCGTCCACTGCTGAACGAAGGTGTCCCCCAAGGAACGCCCTCCATCCCGGTCTTGGGCAATTCACGTCCACCCGTTGCCAGCCACCTTCTTCAAGTCGTCGGTCCATCGCGTTTGCCCAATCGTGGTATCCACTCTAGTACACTTCGGTTCCATCGAGCATCTGTTCGTCTGGAGACATGGCCGACCCACTTCCACTTCAGCATACTGATTCTCCGACTGACTTTCTCTCTTCATATCGTTAACAAAGAACAAAACTTCTATTACATTTTCATATACACTATATACCATAACATAAATCTAAGGAAAATTGATTGTACTCGGGACTTCGGTGTACTACTAGATTTTAAATTACATTTAGATATTCATATCGATAATATTATTAGTAAAGCCTTTCGGATGTATGGTTTCGTCATGTGCTCATGCGAAGATTTTCAAAAACTTGCTACCTATCTTTTCCTATATACAGCGGTAGTCCGTGCCAGTTAGAGTACACTGTACTTATTTGGAGCCCCTTTTATACAAAATACAAATAGAGGATCGAAATAGTTCAGAAAAAAATCCTTTGCACTGCATACTAAAAGTGTTTTCGTTTTAGGGTTCCTTATGCTGGTCTTCTGAAACATTTGAGACTCTTGGGCTTGGAGCACAGATGCACTTGCCACAATAAATACAATTGTATTGAATTATCGAACAAGCTATGTTATGTGGTGCCCGGGACTACTATTCGGAAGGAGATGCGCGTACCTCAATTATTCTACAGAGAAAAGTGTAGAAGTAATGCCAGAGAGCGTGCTCCTCTTCGATGATTATTAAAATCGTACAACTCACGTTTCACGTCTTTGGATATTTTCGCGCCCAATTATTCTGAATTAAAAAAAATCTACTAAATCGCTTGTTATTCAATGACAACACTGTATATAAAATATACTTGTTGAATGAAAAGTTTTCCCCTTTTTCCACTTTTTTTTTTCTTGTATGATGCATGTCCGTTACCTTATTTACTCCAAATACCTCGTTACCTCGTGGACAGTGGCGTGAGTTATACTTTTAATACACTTAAATTCTTATTTTTTTCGTAAAGGTTGTATTGTATAACATCAAAAAAACTATTCTCAAAATAGCTTAGTATTTACTGCTATGAACTCGAAAAGGAAAACATGTCTTTTTAGAGAGATAAATAAATAATAATAAATAAATAATATCATTATTATTTCACATAGAACTGTATAAAGGCTTACAATTTCTCTCTATTGTGTCTAGAGTATATTACGATTCTTCTTAAGTATCTGTTCCCCATACCCTCCCACCTTATTCCTTGGAGACAGCCAGACTCATTATCCCGCAGTTTGTATCAATTTTCACATATTTGACGAGATGTCATCTCGCTATCAAACCATTTCGACGAACTTCAGAACATCACCCATTTGAATAGCATGTGTTTAGCATGGTCGACCACGCCAAATTATTTTTATAAAATTACATTTTCGATACTACAAATGTAAACAATACACTTACTCAACAACAACGTTTAATAATAACACACATAATATAATTATACACATAATAATTATATTCATAACATTTACCGCTTAAACGAATTCACCATATCTTGAGATGACCTTAGATTTTACAGCAAAATATTTGTAATTAATATTGAGATTTAGGGGCGGCATCGGCGTAGGCTTTCACTTGAGGAATGGAGTACACAGTATCAATAAGCTGTTGGAAGGCTGGAAACTGTTTTTCAAGTTCAGGCATCTTTAGCAATAGTTTAAATGAGTCGAACCCACCGGCGAACACGAAATCACCCCATGACAGCTAAAAAATAATTTAAAGCAGTTTTATACAGAGTGGGCCAAGAAATCGTTAACATTTGAATCTAAAATCCCGCGCAAATAAATGCCGTGCAGGGCGCGGGTTAGGGCTAACTAATCCGTGGCCCGCCCTGTACTTAAGCATGTTTAAAAAAAAAGGTATAGGAAAATTACTAAGAGGTTTGAGAGTTTATGATGAAATTCAAAGTTAATAAATGGCGTATGAGTATTTTTTACACGTGCAACGTGTACTTCACACGAAGTATCGTGACTCCAGCGAGCACACACGAACAGACGAACACGAACAGCGACTCTTCGCTGTTCATATTTTCTGAAGTGTCTACTTCAGTCAACTAAACAAAACACGGATGCTATATTTGCAAGCTGTTTAAGCCAAAAATAAACACCAAAAGTCTAAACCGAGAGCGTGAATACAGAGAAGTAAATTGAGATGATCTGAGATGATTGTGGGAAGTAAAATGTAGTGTCGTCATCATCATTAAGAAAGTACCTTTAGTAGTTCAATGCTGGACGTAGTCCTCACCTTAGAATGGAGGGATTGGTCTACTGTACCGTGCTTACCAGACGTTGGTTGTTTCGAGTTTTCTTCCTCTTTGCAAACAGTTTGTTTCCTTAGTCGGCTCTTACGACACCCACGGAATGAGTAGGGATGATGACGCTCCATGTAAATAATATGAAGTACCTTTCCTGCTGCAAGATATCCGTTATTCTTGACTATGATTTCATTCAGCTTTTCCAGTTTAGGAATTATAGTACCGGGAAAATTTTGGAATTTCTTCTCTTTGGCTGCTTCGTCCTCTTCTTTGAATATCGCATAAGCCACTGATGATAAGAAGAAAAAATTATGACGTATTATTTTTAAGTAATTTTACAGTAAAATAAGCAACTTGTTGCAAATGTTACGATTTTAAATAAAGAACCCAAAATGATACAATATAGGTTTACATCATCACATCACATTAACTGCCTCTCCTTAGAAAGGAGGTTATTGACCACTATACCATGCTGGCCAGAAGGGTTGGTATAGCTTTTGTTCCAAGTTTCCCTTCTCTTTGCTGTTATGTTGTCCAGCGTAGTCATAACACGGACAACGAGATATTACTTTGTATATACGATGCAGACTACTTACGATTACGGATATCACAAATAAAGTCAACATTCTGGTCGATTTCAAAGGCCTCTTCATCGTTATCCCCAGCAAGTCCGTATTTTTTACCCAATAACCGACAGATGGCGATGCTCTGTGCGTACTGCTTTCCGTCAATCTCCAAAATTGGCATTTGGTGGAAAGGAGTTTCTGCAAGATTACCAAATTAAATGTTATTCTGAATTGTTCCTTGATATTCTTTAGGATTACTTCGTTGTCGAACTCGTCCGTACCGTAAACGGTTTGACCGCTACTCCGATTGCAATGAAATTTGGCAAAGAGATAATTTTATTCCGAAGGAAAGACATTAGCTATTCTTTACTAAGACAATTGAGACACATGTGGACGGAGCCGCAGGCAAAAGCTCGTGGTAACATATAATAGTTAATTAAATCAATACAAATTCTAGTTAGTTGAAAATCTAACTTCCGTGTGGACTAGGGAAGTGGATGATTATTGCTTATTAATAAATTTGCTGGTCACATGATGCTTTGTGATGAATAGTTCTATAAACCCCTTACCCCGTCTACGATCAGTTCAGTCAATAATCCAATAACACATCAGACAACAGAATAGAGAAATTATTAGTATTATTTGAAAGAATTCTTAAAGGGGAATGACTATTAGTATCGCTACCATGCTATTTGTACTTCAAGTTTATGATTTTATAAATTTTTATTTCGTAAGATTAAACCTGATAACAAAACATCCATTCATCAACGAGCAATACCAAGAGCATCCATAGATTGTAGTTCGTTTTACTTTAATAATTCAATTGATTTAAATTCTGAATTCCTGTATTCGCGAATGTATATATAAAACTATTTACAAATCTTACTTGATTTAATATCCTTCCATTGTTCAGATGTTATACGTTTATCTTCAAACTCTTGTCCTCCATAAGCCAACAGCAAACGTGGGCCCTCACCTGCACCCCTCGCAGGGAAGTAATAATATACATACTTCGACATTGTTCTGTAAATAGACATAGTTTTAAATTCTCCGATGACCTCAGATTCCCGCACTGTGTTTTTTTTAAGAACTGAAAACTTTTTATGAGATAAGTGGGTGTGTGAGGATGAAACAGAACACTGTATAAAAGCGAAAGAAGAGAGCGATATTCAGAAACGGGATCATATTTACGTAATCCAAATATGAATATATTTGATTCTATTGCTTTTCACCGAGCAAGTGAGTTTATTCTCCGTTGTTTCTTAACCATACCTCCTAATTCTGAGAGCGGGGTAATCCTCAGAGAATTTCAACGCATTTATAAAATTTGAATTGCCGGTGTCTATGGATAGCGTTGTCGAAGGCAATAATGATTTGGAATCAGAGTTATGTTGGGTTTGGCAGAAATTTATAGCGTTAATGGGTTTATTAACAATTTTTACTAACGTGCACGCGATTTGTTTTTTGTTAGGTTTTCAAGCGTAGAAAAAGAGAGGGGGTGGCGAAATTACTGAACTTTGGTATTTTTTTGACGCGAGGTAACGGAATGCGAAAGTTAGCGTCGCGTGTTTGAAAAATGTAGATAACGATAGACTATACCAAATTTATGCTAAAAATATAACAAAATAATTATTATTTATGTAATGAAAATTGGTGTTGAGGGTCACTTACCGTCAGTCGATTCCTCTACACGTCTGTTCCTTACTTTCTAATAAAAAGGGTGAAGCTTAGAAACTCAATAAATAATAGTTCATTTATTGAGTTTGTAAATTATACACATATATACGTACCTAATATTTTTAAGCGTATAAACAAGTGCTATCTGTCACACAGTGGAGTCACTACTGCCGAATCTAGAACAGACTACTGATCAATTATATCAGAGTACTTATCTTTTAGTAAAATACGATAAATATTTTGCTGATTCTTAGTGTGGCAGTAAGATTAGCCAGTACTGTGAGAATGCAATTCTTTGGCACATATATGGTGTTACTAAATTCGATCGAAGTCATATCATAGCTGCACAGAATTTTTTCAAGCAATTCCTTCACAAAGCTATGTTGTCAGCGAGTTACTCAGGCTACTTTTTACCGCAATAATCGACACGTTGGTAAAATCGTCAGCAAAAGTTAGATACAAAATAAAGCTGAGGAGTTTTTAGTTGTTTATTTGCCTTAGTGTCATGGTCTCTAGAATTATCAAATGACTAGTAGCGACATGTTTATTATTCTATAGAATGAAGTAGTCAGGAAATATGATGTTCTTTCAATAGCCATTGTGACTTTTCCTTTATAACAAACCCTATCCTCTCACAGAAGACCAAAGTAAAGCGACAGTATCCGTTCTCTCGTATTGCGTTGGTGAGTGCGAAACTGGAGACTCATTGATGCAGTGGTGACATTTATCATGGTAACTGAGTGAGCCTACACTGCCTTGACGAGAGTCATGCCTTTTACGTCCCCAAGCGGGGTGTGAAAAAGAACTTAACTAGGCTGCCATAGTGTGAGCATTGTCTGCATTAGCAATGAGTATGGTGACCACAACTCTTGGATTCTATTCATACTTTCCATTAGGCAGAGAAGAGTCAATTTGGAAGGCCCTTAAAAACATTATTTGATCTTGAGGATTAGGAACTCCAATAAATCGAGAAGAGACCACGGACGTTTTACTTGCATTTAGGCAAATTTTTAATTTAACATCATTAAGTTTAACTGCGACATGATATCTACTTCGTGTGGTGACGAATTAAGGTAATTAGACGATTGCTCAACAGATATGTAACACTTAGTACATGACATTAATTTTCGTATTGATAAATAACTAAATGTCATGCAACGCGAAAATATGAAAGTTGTCATTACAAATTATCTTGATACGTACACGAAAATATACAAATGAACTTGTAATCTTTTCCAATAAAACGTACTAAGTTTTGACTTCTTCATAACACTAAACTATACCTTCGCTTGAGATTGTCAAGAAAATTTGTAATGGCTTTAAACTGACGAGTTTTGACGACCACTGTTTCAGTGTCGTAAAAGGTTGATTTTGTAACTAAGAGAGCCCCAGCTGTTCTTTTCTTGACCACTCTGCTGTGGATACATAGTAGTTGATAGTTTAGAGATTAAAACAGGTTGAGTGTTCATATAACTTCGAGGTCATGCATATAGGAATTATCACTAATGAGTTTAGATATGAGTGTTGTGTTAAATATTATTAACTGTGACAGTGAATCAAATAGAAGGTATTCACATGTTCACTCAAACTGGTTTTATTCTCGACTGATTAAAGCAATATATGCCTAATTTATTTTATTTATTTATTTGAGTGGTTAACGCCACCATGAGTATCTGCCACTCTAGATACATAAGTTCGTTTTCGCTACTTCCCAAAAATGAAAAGAGTAGGGTTTCTGATAACCTCAATTATTCACTAAGAAAAGTGACAAAATTGCTTGAAACCACATTCCGTGTGGCCATGATGTCACTTTGATCAAATTGAAGTGAGACCACAAGTATTGCTCTCTCATGGTACTGACTAATCTTACTAACACATCGTGAATAAGCAACTATTTTTTCCTATTTTACAAAAAATCATGTACTTTGATCGTTGATATGAATTGATAAAAACGTTAAATGACTTTGACATTGTCAGTCTGTTCCGGATTTGGCAGTAGTGAGTCCGTTGTGTAACAGATAACACTTGTTTATACACTTCAAATATTAGGTACGTAGTTATATATTTTATAAACCCAAAAAATAACAGTAAACTTGACCCTTTTTATTGGAGAATAAGTTACAGTCCAGTAGAGGTATCACCTAACTGTAAGTAACTCTCAACGTCGCTATTTATTACATAAATAATAATTGTTTTGTTAAATTTTTAGCAGAAATTTGTTATAGTCTATCATCATCTACATTTTTCCAACACACAACGCTCACACTCTTTTCTCGGGTTCCTTTTTCAATGTTCTAAAATTCCCCCCTTCCGCTTCTCTTCTGTTACTCTTGAAAACCTAACCGAAGGCAAATTAGATGTTCATGAATATAAATTGTCAAGAAGCCTTTTAAGCGCTATAAATATCTTCCAAAGCCAATATCCTACAACTACGCTACCCATAGACATCTGCAATTCAAACTTCATAAGTGCGTTGGCATTCTCTGAGGATCTCCTTCGCCGTGAAAACAGAGGGTAGGGTTATGTTAGGCTCCAGTAACATCCAATAATAAACTCACTTCCTAGGTGAAAAGCAATAAAACCTCATCGTTTCGGTTTTCTGTTGGTATTACTCTAAACGTTATCAAAAATACTAGTCATGTATAGCGTCTATAACTCAATAAAGCCTGCACCGATTTACCTCAAATTTTATCACGAAACACGAACTGCTTCAAACAGTGTTTTATCTATTTCTCGTGTCAGTTTTGTTCCTGAGTTCTCAACAATGTCCCACAGTGAAGCGTGGCTGGGTACAGCCGGTTATGTATAAAAACATTAAAAATACTTTCTTTGTTATACCATAGTAGGTATCCAATGGTCGTGTATTATTTGATAGTTCTTAGTAAGTTTTTGTATTTGATAACAGAACATTAACTCTCTCTCTTTCTCACGTATTGATTTCATTATCGATAGATTAGTTATCAGTGTGTGTTACAAGAACCAGTCTCTTACTCCTCTGTCTGCATTCCTGTAACAAATATCCTTGGTCATTTACTTATTATTATGACTTGGTTCAAGACAATGACCAAAATAAAAAAAATGTCATTAACTTATTCCCAAATCTTTAAATTTATTTCAATTTACAGAATAATGACGAAGTATGTATATTATTATTTCGCTGCGAGGGCCGTAGGTGATGGAGCCTCACCTATGGCCCTTCTATAAGAAATATCCTAAGTCATTTAGTTATTATTATGAGGTATTACAAGACAATCACCTGATATTCCCAAAACTTCACGTATATGTCTATTTACAGAACAATGACGAAGCATGTATATTATTACTTCTCTATCTATCTCATCTATTTCTCACGTTAGCTTTGTTATTGAGTTCTCAACAATGTGGCGCAGTGAAGCGTGGCTGGGTACAGCTGGTTATCTATAAAAACATTAAAAATAATTCCTTTATTATACAACAGTAGGTACACAACGGTTGTGGAATTTAATTCGACAGTTCTTAGTAAGTTACTGTATTTGATAACAGAGCATTAACAATCTCTCTAATGTATTAATTTCATTATCGATAGGGTAGTTATCTGTCTGTGTTTCAAGAAGTAGTTTTTTACCACTCTGTCTGCATTCCTGTAAGAAATATCCTGTCATTTACGTATTTTTATATCGTGGTTCAAGACAATCACCAAAGCAAACAAGGTTTATTAACTTATTGCCAAAAGTTCACATTCGTATCTATTTACAGAACAATGGCGAAGTACGCGTATTATTACTTCACTGTGAGGGCTCTAGGTGAGGGTCCTCGTTTGCTGTTGGCTTATGGAAAACAAGAATTTGAAGATAACCGTATAACACATGAACAGTGGCCGGAATTTAAATCAAGTAAGTTTTGTTAATAGTTTTAAACATTAATTCGTTATTCAGAAATTCGGGCACTGCTCTTGACATTGTCAGATTTAATCTTATAAAACATAAATAGAAATTGTTAATATCATAAATTTGAAGCAGAAATAACATGGCAGCGATGCTAAAAATAGTCATTCGCCTTTAACAAACCATTCAAATCAATTATTCTGATATATTGTTGGATTGTTGAATTGAATTGATCCTAGGTGCGGTAAGGGGTTTATAGAACAAAAAGTGAACATAGCAAAAATAGAAAATAAAAACATCGCGATGCGTTATGCAGCCAGTAAATTGAATATTGTTAATAGATAACATGGAAGAGTATGAATACATACTCTTCCATGTTATCTAACTTGTTCTCTGGTATGTTATCTAAGTTAAACTATTATATTATACCACGCTTTTGCCTGTGGCTCCGTCCGCATTTTTGTCGGATATCTCTGTAAAGAGTTGCTAATGACCATCCTTAATAATAAAGTATCTCCTTGCCAAATTTCATTGCAATCGGTGTAGCGGTCAAGCCGTAAAAGCGTAAAAGTATCTGTTAGACAGACAGACAGAGTTACTTTTGAATCTATAATATTGGTATGGACGATAAGTTTCAGTTGGTGCGGTGCCTAATTTAAATAGGATAGAGTGTGTTGATTTAATTGTTCATTCAGGGTTATGGCGCTTGTAACAGTGTCCAAAATATTTAAAAGTAATCCAAGAAAATAATTATATTAAAAATGCCTAGAATAAATACTTATCAAATAATTCAACACCTTCTAGAATAGTATGTTATTTTCATTTTTTTTTTTCATGCACCAAAAACAAAGTAACTTTAAAGAATATCAAGGAATAGTTTAGAGTAAAATTAAGTTTCGTTACTTTGCAGAAACTGTTTTCAACCAATTGCCACTCTTGGAGATTGACGGAAAGCAATACGCACAGAGCATCGCCATCTCTCGATTTTTGGGTAAAAAATACGGAATTGCTGGGGATAACGATGAAGAGGCCTTTGAAATCGACCAGAATGTTGACTTTTTATGTGATATTCGTAATCGTAAGTAGTCTGCATCGTATATATAAAGTTTGCTTCTGCAATTTGTAGTCAAAGGCATCGTTTATATTGTGAATGACTCTGTGAAGTAGGAAGAAAACATGCTTTTAATTCTGAAAAATGAGTAAATATTACCTGAAAAGTTATGTAGAAAACATAGTTAAGGAGTTCTCATAATAGACGCAACACGTCATGAAAACTAGTACTTCAGCCACTAGCGTCATCTATTGAACATTTTTCAGAGATAATTAATAAAATTTAAGACTAGATGGCAGGGAATTCCTCTTTCTAGTGCTATTTTAATATTTTGCAAAGAGCATTGGTAAGATTAGAACACATTAAAAGCGACAACAAGACTTTAAACTCAAAGTTTGACCCAGAATGTAATACCTCGTTGTCTGTGTGATGACGTATGAATAAGAGGTGACTAAGGGAAAATGTACGCAGGACAACATAACTGCAAAGAGAATAAAACTTGAAATAAAACCTATATCAACCCTTCTGGCCAGCATGGTATAGTAGGCGAGAACCTCCTTTCTAAGGAGAGGTTTATGTCCAGCAGTGGACTGCAAAGGCTGCTAATGTGATGTGATGATGTGAACCTAGATTGTGTTATTCTCGTTTCCTTATGTAAAACCGTAACATTGTTTTAGTTTTAAATAACATAATTACTTTATAAATTGTTTATTTAATTGTAAAAATGCTTAAAAAATTGTCATTATATTTTTTTCTCCTTACCGTCAGTGGCTTCTGCAATATTCAAAGAAGAGGACGAAGCAGTCAAAGAGAAGAAATATGAAAATTTACCCAATATCATAATTCCTAAACTGGAAAAGCTGAATGAAATCATAGTCAAGAATAACGGATATCTTGCTGCAGGAAAGGTACTTCATATTATTTTAATTTAGTTGTGTAACACTACACTGTTTCTCACACTAATTCCGTGTGGTGACGGATACGGAGTGTCACCGACTCTATTAATTCCGTGGGTGTCGTAAAAGCCGACTAAGGCAGTATAATGTGTTTGGCAATTGTACTGCAACCAACGTCTGACCAGCGTGACCCAACCCTCCATTCTAAGGAGAGGCCCATGTCCAGCAGTGGACTACAAAGACTTTACTTGTCTGCATTCAAGTTCTCGCTCTAGTTACTCGGCTTAACCTACCTAAATCTATTAAAACACTTGAGAATGTAACTTCGGCATGAGTTCACGGCACGTGAGAGTACACTTGGGGTAACAACTGAACCAAATGAGACAAGTATCTCAATTCCGATTGTAAATATTTTCTGCTTTAATGTTTTATTTTCAAGCGAAGCCAAAGATCTTCATGATTTTATATATAACTCTTTTCTAAGGACAGACTTAGAGTAGAGACAGAGATTAGAGTGTCGTAGAGAAAAGAGAGGAAGAGAAGGAGAGGCGGGGAGTCTTACAGTACACTTTCAAAGGCTATTGGTGTGATATTTATACAGATTAGTTACCATTTTCTAGTGTGAACTAAATTGCAAAACTTTAAGAGTGTAGACTTTTCGTGCTTATTGTATGGTGTAACTTTTCCTGTTAACACTAGTTGATGAACTTGTAAATGTAGTACCCGCATGTTTAGTGCACTGTTGTATATTCATTGAAGTCACGATTCTTGGTGTAAAATACACGTTGCGCGTACACAAAGGACCCGTGAGCTATATACTTTCAGTTTATAAGATATACAATATCTGGACCACAAAATAGACAAATGGCTTAAGGTTTAAGACTTCTGTAACTTACTCCGGAATTTACAGACTTTGAATTTGAATCTATTTTGCATTTTTGGCCTCCATTATAGAGTTGCAACCTTCTTATTACTTTTGTTATATTTTTTGAAATATATCTAAGTTTGAAACTGTTTTTAATTAATTTTCAGCTGACATGGGGTGATTTCGTGTTCGCTGGTGCGTTCGATGCATTTAAACTAGTGCTGAGAATGCCTGAAATTGAAAAACAGTTTCCAGCTTTCCAACAGCTTGTCGATACTGTGTACTCCATTCCTCAAGTGAAAGCGTACGCCGATGCCGCACCGAAATCTCCATATTAATTATAAATATTTTACTGTGAAACCCAAGATTATCTCAAGATATGAGTAACTGTATTACGTATATTATTATTAAACGTTATTTTTGTAAGTAAGCGTGTTGTTTTCGTTTATAGTATCGAAATATTTGTTCTTGAAATAAAAAAAGTGTGTGTAAAAAATGAAAGTGACAACTTGGACTTTCCCATGCTGGTTTTGTTGCCGTAGATCCTGATTGTAAATATTACCAGGAACAGGATATGTGTTTTCAGTAGTTAGTTGTAATGTTGCTGGCACACCTGTTGGTGGCACCTGAGCATAACAACCAGTTGTAGGTATATTATGTTCTGTACTCCTGTTCCCTTGAGGATATAAACGGTTCGAAGAACTAAGATATTGTTCATGATCTAACACTAGCATTATGACACCATTTACATTCGAAAATGTTTCTGTTGTTGTCGCTTCTGGATATTCTTCCATGCTTTCTGCTTTGTCTTTTTTCTCTTTCATTCACGCTGAATACGTGCTGTTCAAGTGGGTGACGTTCTGAAGTTCGTAGGAATGGTTTAATAGCGCGCGGACATTTCGTCAAATATGTGAAATTTGATGCAAATTGCGGGATATTGTGGCTGTCCCGAAGAGATAAAGTGTGAGGGTATGGGGAACAGATGCTTAAGAGGAGTCGTAACATAGTTTAAACAGTCTAGTTTTGTTACATCGCGACTGCGCCAGGAGTCGCAGCAGACGGCTACATTACAAAACACGCTGGCTGATGCAATGACTGATCCAAGGTCAGAATTTATTCATTAATTCATAATGTCTCATCTTTACTGATGTTACTGGCTTGTATACAGTTTAGGAATTATATACAAATAACTTAAACTTCCTTTCTAAGCAGAGACCTATGTCTAGCAGTGGATTATTAAATTTCTCATTATGAAACAGGTAAGATGTCTTAGGTAAAATAAATCTGTACTATTCGGCACCTATTTAGGCAATAATATTTGAGAGAGAATATTAGTTTAAAATATACGTGTTTCCTAGAAATTGAATACAATTTCAGTATGATAGTGGGCATTTTTAAATTAATCTTACGTGACAAAGTCAGGTAAAAACTCTGGATGTCGTAATAGCGGCTGTTCCCGGATCCCTCCTATGTCAGGTGCAGAGTGACACACCGTGTGGTTTTAGTCGGTCCGATTCCGACACACCACCCCGCCGTTAACCCCGGTGGGGTGACGTTCCGCGGGGATTTCCACGCGTTAAAAAAATAAAAAGTAAACTAACCCATTCTGGCTGTATCCACTTACATTCCACTTAAGATTGATACTCACGAAATTTATAATTTCCTAGAAAAAATCTATATTATAAAACATTTTGTACATTTTACATCTATCTTAGGAATTGTACACATTTCCTAGAAATTATGTACAATGACGGATTTTATACTTTTGCAGTTAAAACTTATACATAACATTTCAGTTTTTTTGTTTTATTGTTTGTTCGTAAATATGCATGAGCAGAATAGTTCTTATTGGTAGTTAGAGTAGTTCTCATAGATAGTATTTAATTGAGGAATGTTACGCTATGCATAGCTATGCACGTCTTAACCAGTTAATCGATTTTAAGAATTATTTCCCCAATGTGGAGTTATGATACCAGTGAATTACCCAGGCTACTTTTTACCGCAAGAGTCATGGGCAAAAGCTAGTTTCAGAATAAACCTGAATTGTTTTTAGTTGTTTATCTGCCTAAGTGTAATCGTCTCCAGAACTATCAAATGGCTAGTTGCGACATGTTTATTATTTTGCTAAATGAAGTAGTCAGGAAACATGATGTTCTTTCAATAGACGTTGTGAACTTTCTTTTATAACTAACCTTACCCTCTCACAGAAGACCAACCTAAAACTACAACGTCCGTGCTCTCGTTTTTCGTTGGTGAGTGTGAGACCGGAGGCCCATTGATGCAGGGGGGACGGTTATCATGATAACTATGTGAGCCTTATACTGCCACAAGCGTGGCATGAAAACTAAAAATGCCAAAACATTCTACTCAGTTTGCAGATAAATCTTTTCCTGTGCAGGCAGTAAGGCTTTGGCATAATTTGTCTTAAACAATCCGACAAACAAACACCTTGCCTATTTTTAAAAAACTCGTGGAGTATTACTATTTTTCATTGTAAGCGCTTTTCATTTCAGTTTTAATTATGTATATTTATATAAACATGTGTGTGTATATGTAATTGCATAGGTGTGTGTATGGGTATTGGTATCATCATCATCAACAGCCTTTTACAGTCCACTGCTGGACACGGGTCTCTTCTTAGCAAAAAGGTTTTGGCCTACTATACCAGACGGGTCATGCCACCTGGCCAGACGCGTTGGAATAGGGTTTGCTTCAAGTTTTTCTTCTCTTTGTAATGTTGTCTTGCATACTTTGTTCCCTTAGTCGTCTTTTACGATACTCATGGGATGAATAGGGGTGGTAACACTATGTATTCTTAATCCATCACCACACGGACAATTATTGGTATACGTGTTCAAATTTTGTCACGATTTACCAACGCTTTAAACATTGTTGTATCTATTTTTCCCGTCACTTTTGTTCCCTAGGTCTCATTAATGCAACATCCATATACCACAGCAAGGCGTGGCTTTGTACAACTGGTTATCTATAAAAGCATTACAAAGTACTTCCTTCTTTTGATTGTGTATTTTATTTAGATAGTTATTAGTTAGTTGTCGTATTTGATAACAAAGCATTAGCTCTCTCTGTCTCATGTATTAACTTAATTATCGATACATTTGTTATCTATCTGTGTTACAAGAACCAGTCTCCTACTGCCTTGTCTGCGTTCCTATAAGAAATATCCTCAGTCATTTACTTGTTATTATGAGCTATTTTCAGACATTCGCCAAATTTTCCCAAAAGTTCACGTTTATGTCTATTTACAGAACAATGTCGAAGTATGTATCTTATTACTTCCCTGCGAGGGGTGCAGATGAGGGTCCGTGTTTGCTGTTGGTTTATGGAGAATAAGAGTTTGAAGATAACCGTATATCATAAGAACAATGGTCGGAAGTTAAATCAAGTAAGTTTTGTAATTCAGGAATTCAGGAACTAAAGAAAAACTAAAGAAAAACGAACTAGAATCTATGTATGCTCTTGACATTGCTCGACCATGAATGGATGTTTTGTTATCAGGTTAAATCTTACAAAATAGAAATTGTCAAAATCATAAACTTGGAGTACAAATAACATGGTAGTGATACTAACAATGGGCAATCCCCTATAATAATTCCTTCAAATAAAAACAATTTCTCAGTCCTGTACTCTGATATATAGGATGGGCCAAGAATTCGTTAATATTTGAATCTAATATCCCACGTAAATAAATGCCGCACGGGGCGCGTGGAGGAATTTCTCGGCAATTTTGTCGCAATGGTTGTTTTACGGGGCCGTAGCGCGCTTACTGTGTGAAACAATTTTATTCAAACAACAGTTCGCTTATTACTGTGAGACGCTTATTTTGCGTTGAACACGATTTACAAAATCAGTCCGAGTGGTCCTTTAATAAAGAAATGGGTGAAGAAGTTCGAAGAGACGGGATCTACGTTAAATGTGAAGCAAACTGGAGGCCCACGGACTTCTTAGACCGAAGAGAACGTGCAGCAAGTTTACGCTTCTGTTCGACGTAATCCAGATTTATCGACGTGCAAACGTTCGGCTGAATTAGAGTTATCCTGCACATCATGATGTATTTTGACGTTAAATTTGAAATTACTTCCATATAAAATACATATAGTGTAGGAATTAAAACCTAATGATTTAAATTTACGTTGCGTAATTCGTATGCTGAATGAATGTTAGAACGATTCAGTAATTGTGACATCTTATGTTCTGACGAAGCCCATTTTAATCTCAATGGGCATTTAAACACACAGAATTGCAGGTATTGAAGTAGTGAAAATCCCAAAGCTAAATACGAGAGACCACTTTATTCTTCCAAGGTAACTGTATGGGCTGTAATTTCCACTAAAGGAAACGTTGGACCCTACTTTTTCAAAGATTCTCGCGGCTGTTCAGTTACCGTTAATACTGCTGAATATGTAAAAATGTTACGGGAGTTCTTGGTTCTTGGAATTTGCTGGCTACAATCGTAACACATGGTTTCAACAAGATGGTGCTACTTGTTACGTATCCAATGAATCCCTGCCGGTGGTCGAAAACATGTTTCCGGAAAAACTGATTTCCAGAAGAGGTGACATTCTATTGCTACTCAGAAGTCCCGATCTATCCCCAGCAGACTTCTTTTTCAATCAAGGTCAGTTAAAAGAAAAAATCAGCGAAGAGATGTAGGCGTTCTGACGATTCTTTGCCGACGAGTATTCGAAAATTTCGGTGCTCGTCTAGAAGAGTGCAAACGTCGAAACTGTGTTCATTTACATAGGTGATATAACTTGTAAATAAAAATAAATTCTTCCTAAAATAACTTTCTTGTAAATAAATAATTTCATAATGTATCAATACGATTTTTTGAAATTTTAACTGATTCGTAGCTCACGCTGTATATAATACGAGTACAGTCACTCATAGCTTGAAATAATCTTGGTCTTTTCAGCAAAATATTTATTTTAATAAATAATAAATAAATAATTAATATGGAGATTTTGGGGCAGCATCCGTGTAAGCTTTAACTTGAGGAATGGAGTACACAGTGTCGGCAAGCTTTTGTAAGGCTGGATACTGCGTTCCAAGTTCAGGCATTCTCAGCACTACTTTAAATGCATCGAACGCACCGGCGAACACGAAATCACCCCATGACAGCTGAAAATTAATTAAAAACAGTTTTAATTAAGATTAGTCTAATGGCAAAAGTTGTGAGAAATTTGAGTGTTTATGACGAGGGCTAAAGAAAGCAAAGCAGATTGTATTTTAAAGTCTGTTAATTCCGGAGTACATTAAAGTAGTCTTAAGCCTTAATATATTTGTCTGTTTTGCGGTCCAGATATTTTATATCCCAAAAATTGAGAATAAATAGCTTACGCTTTGTGTACGCGCAACGTGTATTTTATACCAAGTATCGTGAATTCATTGAATATACAACAGTCCACTAAACATGCGGGAACTACATTCGCAAGTTGATCAACTAGAATGTTAACAGGAAAATGTTAACAGCACGAAAAGTCTACACTCATAAAAATTGTACTGTAGGACCCCCTCTCTCTCCCTCCCTCTTACCTACACTCTCGATTCTAAACCTCTTTTTAGAAAGGAGGTTTACATAATGTAATAAATAATAAAAATCTAAAAATAAAATATATAAGCAGAAATGCTTACGATCGCTTAAGATAGAGCAGTACAAGATACTTGTCTCATTTGGTTCACTTGTTACCCCAAGTGTACTCTCACGTGTCGCGAACTCATAGCGAAGTTACACTCTCAAGCGTTATAATAGGTAGTTCGAACCGGGGAACTAAAGCGAGAACTTGAATGAAGACAAGTAAAACCTATAGTAGTCCACAGCTGGACATGGGCTTCTCTTTAGAATAAGGGGGTTTGGTCACGCTGGTCAGACGTTGGTTGTTTCAAGTTTCCCTCCTCTTTGCAGCGTTCTTGTCAAGCATAGTTTACTCCGTTAATCGGCTTTTACGACACCCACGGAATTAATAGTGATGGTGACGCTTCGTATCCGTCGCCACACGACATTAGTGTGAGAAGCAGTGTAGTGTTACACAACTTAAGTGAAATAATATGAAGTACCTTTCCTGCAGCAAGATATCCGTTATTCTTGACTATGATTTCATTCAGCTTTTCCAGTTTAGGAATTACGATATTGGGCAAATTTTCGTATTTCTTCTCTTTGACTGCTGGGTCCTCTTCTTTGTATGTCGCAGTAGCCACTAACGATAAAAATAAAATAATATAATGACAATTTTTAAGTATTTTACAGTAAAATAAGCAATTTATAAAGTAATTTTGTTATTTAAAAGTTAAATAACTTAATATTTTGACATTTGAATTGAAATGACTTTGAAAATCTCGTATTTCTTGTCCCTCAATTTTCCACGCTAAGTTGTAATACAGTTTTTTTTTTTTCAATTTCAATTCAAATAAAAATAACGAAAAGTAAGAAAAAGAAAACAAAAATTACATACTACAGCGTCATCTAGCGAAGACACATCGAACTATGGAGTAATAAACTAAGGAGAAACACCCGCACTATGGAGAAATCCTGTGTCGCGGGGGACTTTACAAACATACAAGAAATTCAGACTCAAAACAACAATTCGTGGATCACACAAAGTGTTGTCACATGTGGGGTTTGAACCCATAACATTCCGCGTAGTACCGAGCGGCGTGGCGATTGCTTAAACCTCTAAGCAACCGTGCAGTAAAACTACTAATCCTGAATCGCGATATAGAAATTTCACAGTGATTAGCGTATACACAGCACCCAACATCAACCGTTAGGCCGTGGCTAGCCATCTCGCCTGATTAGAGGGTCCTCCCTTTGTGTTGGAAGGACATGACACCCGTCCTTCCACATTTTGAATCATTGGTGACAGAGTCCTAAAGTCACAAACTGAAAAAAAAATACCGAATCTAGAACCTTCTGCAATTTTTTGAGTTTGTTAAAATATTAAAAGAATACTATCGGTGCGTCTTATTCGTGTCAATGAGATTTATAAATGCAGAGGAAAAAATGGCGCCACCTAGTGTTTAGTAAATTAACTATTTAACAGCTGCGTTACTTGCAAGAAAATGCTAGTAATGGAAATGTAGCAGGTTTTTACAATAAATATCAGCTTATCACTAATTGTATCTTATCTTATCATTTACAAAAATAATGACATAATTTAGCACATTAATAACGTCTATATCACTATCTAGACCCCAACTAAGTGTAGCTTACACTTAGTTGGGGTCTAGATAATGAACTGGGGGTTCACGAGATACGATAAAAAATTAATTATCGTGTAATCTTTGCCAGTTTTATTACAAATGGAGTGCAACACACTATAAATATAAAAATTCACACTTTAAATGTACTTCGTAAGCTCTAAAATGACACTAATGACAACTGCTACAGAGATCAAGATATATTTTAAGGACTAAAGTGCAAGTTTATTTTACATCGATGCAATCGTGACCGTGACCACTTATGGTGTTGAGATCAACTTGTACTGAATATCGTGTAATCTTCACAAATCGTTATACTAAACGCAGATGCCGTCGACACCGAATTATTGTGAAATAATTTCTCACTAAGCCCTCAGTATACTTCGGCTGAACGTTAACCTTCTCCCTGGCCTTCATTATTCCCAACTTGTTGGTTGGCTACTTGTTCAATCGGTTAAATTTGAATATCAGTATTTACCGCGGAAACACTGGCATTGGACCTCCGTAACACTGAGGAAGAACTGAATTCGAGCGTTGAACTGGTCCACCAACTTCCCAATAACTATATTCCCAATAAATGACTGCACGGTTAGCCTAGTGGTTTAAGCGATCTTCTCCTCGGTCATCACCGAGTGGACGGGGCGGCAGCACGAGACCCTTTCCTTACGGCTGACGCAGGTTCTTTCCAGGCACGGTTGCTTCGGGAAGTATCTGCACTCGGTCGCTAGGAGGGAATTGAGTTCCACCTGTCACCACTACGACTACAGTGAGGGCTCTGCTCAGCACACGCTGGCAGTTTGTTCTGCCTGGGCGGTGCAGCGTGGAGTCCTCACTGCAGTTATTGGAGGAGATTTCTCGCTACTGGTCACCATACGCTCCATGGCCGGTAAAGACAGTTGTTTTACCGCGGTCACAACCTTCTGTGAAGACGTAATTTCGCGGAAGGAGGCGGCGGAGAAGGTCCGGGAGGATGATTTTCACTCGGACACAATTCGCCGCCGGCGAGCTGGGCGGCGGAGGCGCGCATACCAGCGCCTCATGCCGCCTTGAGTGTGGCCGCGGGTGGACGGGACGGGTTTTCCCCTCCATCTGCTTCACTGGCTAGCTGCGAGGAGGCGACGTCCGCATGTGCCGTACGTCACCTAAATAGAGAGTTTACCCGCAGATGGTGCCCGCAGCAGCGGGCAGGCGCTATGAGGGATCTGGATGCCGTAACAGCAGCTGTTCTTCCGTTGACGGCCCGAGGGGGTTTCCACAAGTAAAAAAAAGGGGTTTATTTCAAGTTTTGCTTATCTTTGCAGTTATGTTGTATTGTATGGTTTTCTTCCTTAGTCACCTGTTATGATATCCGTTGGATGAATAGGGCTGATATTTCATATTCACACGTCATCTCACGGACAAGTAAATATATTTTAGGTTGTCATGAAAACTTTGAGTTTAAAGTCTTGTCGTCGATTTTAATGTGTTCTAATCTTACCAGTGTTCTTTGTAAGAATATTGTAATAGCTTAGGTTTATGAAAAACACTCAAATTGAGAACTTTCAATTTATAAGTCCCATTAAAAAGATGCATTCCCTGCCATCTAGTGTTAAACTGTATTAACTTTCTCTAAAAAATGTTTAATAGATTGCGTTAGTAGCTGAAGTACTTTAGTATAGTATAAAATATTAATTTTCATGATGTATTGTGTCTATTATTACCTCTCTTAAATCACATAGCCTACATTACTTTATTTTCAGGTAATATTTACTAATTTTTCACAGTGTTAGTTACAAAATAAACGATGCATTTGTCTACAAGTTGCCGAAGCACACTTTGTATATACGATGCAGACTACTTACGATTACGGATATCAACAAAAAAGTCAACATTCTGGTCGATTTCGAAGGCCTCTTCATCGTCATCCCCAGCAAGTCCGTATTTTTTACCCAGAAGCCGACAGATGGCGCTGCTCTGCGCGTATTGTTTTCCGTCGATCTCCAAGATTGGCAATTGGTTGAAAAGAGTTTCTGCAATATTACCCAATTAAATGTTACTCTAAATTATTCTTTGGTATTATTTTGCTTTTGGTACATGATAAATATATGTGTATATTTTTATTAAATATAACTTCCACACTAAGAATTTTAGATTTTAGGAACATACATAAAACGTACACAAAAAACCCTCAGACTCAGAAAAACAATTTGTGGATCACACAAAGTGTTGTGCCATGTGGGGTAACCCTAAACCCTCGACACTGAGCGTAGTAGAAAGTGGTGAGGTGATCGAATATGAAACCAAAATAAAGTAAAAAACAATTTTAGTAAGAATTTATTTACTTGATAAGTTTTCGTGCTAAGAATTTTTAACATAATTATTATAGTTTTTGGACACTCTTGCAAGCGCTATGATCCCTGATGAACAGATAATCAACACACAATCAAATACTTCGTTGTTGACATGAGTGTAGTCCGTCGTCACAGAACAAGCGCGCCAAAATAGCCGCGTTTAAATCGTCCGATAATTATAGTGATTTCAATCTATTTTTTTAGCTTGTTGGTTTATATTTTGGATGTGTTATATTTATATTTGGTATTGCAATATCTAGTGGAAACATTTTTAAAACTAAAATATACATAATACTAATAATAAAATATTCATGCAGTGACGAGCAATATCAAGAGCATTATTAGACTGTACTTCGTTTTTTTCAGTGATTAATTTGATTCAATGATCGAATTTCTGCATTAGCGAATGTATATCTAAAACCATGAAACTTACTTGATTTTAAATCCGGCCATTGTTCAAGTGTTAAACGATTATCTTCAAACTCTTGTTTTCCATAAGCCAACAGCAAACGTGGACCCTCACCTAGAGCCCTCACAGTGAAGTAATAATACGCGTACTTCGACATTGTTCTGTAAATAGATATTAATGTGAAATTTTGGCAATACGTTAATAAATCTTATTTGCTTTGGTGATTGTCTTAAACCACGTTATAATAACAAGTAAATGACTTAGGATATTTCTTACAGGAATGCAGACAGTCGAGTAAGAGACTGGTGCTTGTAACACACACTGATTACTAATCTATCAATAATCAAATTAATAAACGAGAGAGAGAGAGCTAATGCTCTGTTTGACTATAACAAATTTATCAACAAAACAATTATTATTCATGCAATAAATAGTGACGTTGAGAGTTACTTACCGTTAGGCGATTCTTCGACTCGACTATCCCTTATTTCCTAATAAAAAGAGTATAGTTTACTATTATTTACTGGGTTTGTAAATTATATAACTACGTATCTAATATTTTTAAGTGTATAAACAAGTGTTATCTGTTACACAACAGAGTCACTACTGCCAAATCCGGAACAAACTGACAATATTAAATTTGTTTCACGTTTTTATCAACACTTATCAACTACTAGAGTACTTGTGTTTTTATAAAATAGAAAAATAATGTTTGCTGATTCACGATTTGTTAGTACGATTAGTCAACACTACGAGAGTGCAATTCTTTAGCACACATGTGGTCTCGGAATGTGGTTTTGCCTGAACAGTTTATTTAGTATTATGTAGGTTTGTGTACGCTTCAAAACCTTGAAAATTTCTCTACCGATTAAACGCAAACTTTGACGCGATATATGTTATATTGTGTATGATACGTTTCAAAAAATTTTTGACGATTGCCAATATGAGTACTCTGCCTGATGAAAAGCATAAACAAAATCTAAGATGGTTTTATCTATTTTCAGGAGACAGTAAGTAGCTAATAACATTTCTCAATGAAACACTGTCTCTCAAACACCATGACAATTATTCTAATTTGACCTACAATTTCAGTGATTGATATTTAGATATATACGAAGAATCAATAAAACAAAAGGATGAAATTTTATGTATAGGGGTTAACTGTAATTACAATTACTATTAACAACAACAAGGAAACAAGTACAATTCCTCAAATTGATGATAAAATGTACGAATTTCTTTGTAGAAAATATATAAATTTCCTGAATATTTTGAAAGAATATTCCTGAATATCTTAAGCTGAATGTTAATGGCTACAGTCAAAATGAGTAAGTTTGGTTTTTACCTGACGATGTCCGCGAGAGATTAAAAGCAAATTTAAGCCATTATTACCGAATAGGTAGGATTTTTTAAGTTATTGTATCATAATCACATATTTAATAATTCACCGCTGGGCACAGGCTTCTCCTTAGAAAGGAAGCTTTAGGTACTTGTATACAATTCCTAAATTGTAAACATAACAGTAACATCAGTAAAGATGAGACATTCAATAGCCGGTCCGAATACGTTAATAAATTCTGACCTTGAACGCTATCACATCAGCCAGCGTGTTTTGTAATGTAGCCATGTGCTGTGACTCCTGGCGCGGTTGCGATGTACCAAAACCTACTCATTATAACTACAAATAATCCTTGAATTTTAATGTTGAGCCATCAGAAGTGTGAAAATAAGATGAATAATAACTAAGTTTACGCCAAAAATAGCATATGTCGTATTACTTCGCTTTCGGAGATCTTTTCTCATTACCATGTCTATTTCCTTTAATGGAATTCTGTTTTCGGCACCTCAATTGCGAGATTTGCATTTATTCTGCATTCTTTTTTGCTTGTATCATGAGGTCTTCTCCAATTATTCAGATTTATACTCAGTAGACCTTAATAATATCGTATTTTTCATCGTCAACGTGTACAATTGTGTTTCAGTAACACTATTTTGCATAATGTTAGTTATGTTTTTGTCTTTTAAAATGATTTAGTATTTAGCACTGTGAGATCGAAAAAGAAAACCTGCCTTTTAAGAGAGATAAATAAATAGTATTAATAAAAAATAGGTTTTTTTCACACGGAACCGTCTAAAGGCTTACAATTGCTCTCTATTGTGTCTATTGTGTCTAGTTTTGATTCTTCTTAAGCATCTATTCCCCATACCCTCACACTTTATCCCTTCGGGACACTATACCGCAATTTGTATCAATTTTCACATATCTGACGAGATGACATCTCGCTATCAAATCACTTCGACGAACTTCTACAGAACACAATCCATTTGAACTGCATGTGTTCAGCGTGGTCGACTACTTTAATTTCTTTACAATTTTTTTTATATTTCCAGAACAAATAATTGGATACTGTTAATGAAAACCACACACTCACTTAATAATAACGTTTAATAACAATAATATATAGACTACAATTATATACACAATAATTATATTCATAACATTTATCGCTCAAGCGAATTCACCATATCTTGAGATGACCTTAGATTTTGCAGCAAAATATTTGTAATTAATATTGAGATTTTGGGGCGGCATCGGCGAAAGCTTTCACTTGAGGAATGGAGTACACAGTATCGACAAGCTGTTGGAAGGCTGGAAACTGTTTTTCAAGTTCAGGCATCTTCAGCAATAATTTTAATGAATCAAACGCACCGGCGAAGATGAAATCACCCCATGACAGCTAAAAATTAATTAAAATCAGTTATTTACTTAGACATATTTAAAAAACAAATACATATATGGCAAAAATACTAAGAGATTTGAGAGTTTATGATGGGGCCTAAAAATGTAAAGTAGATTCAAAATCAAAGATGTCTTAAGTCTTAATTCATTTGCCTGTTTTGCAGTTCCGATATTTTATATCCCAAGAACTGAAAATAACAACAGGAAATAAATAGTTTATGAGCACTTTGTACACGTACAACATGTATTTACTTCACACGGAATATCGTGACTTCAGCGATCATACACGAACAGATGAACACGAATAGCGAAAGGACTTCAGTTAATTAAACATGCGGATACTACATTAGCAAGCCATTTAAGCCAAAAATTAGCACACAAAGTCTACACTCGTAAAATTTTGCAATTTGGTTCGCTGGCATCTTAAAAATAATTACTAATCTATATAAATATCAATAGCTCTTGACAGTGTACTACTGGATATAAACCTCTCCTTAGAAGGAAGGTTTATATAGCATCCCACATTATTAACAATAAAAATCTTCAGCTTCCTCTGAAAACAAAACATTCAAGTAGAGAAGGCTCACGATCGCTCCCAATTCAGCAGTATGAGATATTTATATCATTTGGGTCACTTGTTGCCCCAAGTGTATTCTCACGTGCTGTGAACTCAGTGCGAAGTGACACTTTCAAGTATTTTGATAGGTTTAGGTAGGTTGAACCGGCATCTAGGAGGTATCTGGATCTCGTAATAGCAGCTGTTCCCGGATCCCTCCTATGTCAGGCGCAGAGTGGCACACCGTGTGGTTTTAGTCGGTCCGCTCCCGACACACCACCCTGCCGTAAACCCCGGTGGGGTGACGGCCCGAGGGGGTTTCCACACGTAAAAAAAAAGGTCGAACCGGCATAACTAAACCGAGAGCGTGGATACAGAGAAGTAAACTAAGATGATCTGAGATGATTGTGGGAAGTAACAGTAACAGTTGGTTCCTTGGGTTCTTACAGCACCCACGGAATGAGTTGGGATGGTGATGCTCCGTATCCGTCACCACAAAGAATTAGTGTAAGAAATAGTGTAGTGTTACAGAACCTAATTTCAATTAAGTTGTGTAACACTACACTACTTCTATAATATAATATAATATGAAATACCTTTCCTGTAGCAAGATATCCGTTATTTTTGACTATGATTTCATTCAACTTTTCCAGTTTAGGCATTATGATATTGGGAAAATTTTCGTATTTTTTCTCTTTGACTGCCTCGTCCTCTTCTTTGAATACCGCATAAGCCACTGACGATAACAAGAAAAATTATGATGTCAAATTTTTAAGTATTTTTACAGTAAAATAAGCAATTTATAAAGTAATTATGTTATTTAAAAGTAAAACAATATTACGGTTTTACGTAAGGAACTTAGAATAACACAATCTAGGTTTACATCATCACACCACATTAGCAGCCTCTTCTTAGAAAGGAGGTTATTGCCCACTATACCATGCTGGCCAGAAAGGTTGGTATAGGTTTTGTTTAAAGTTTCTGGATGTCATAACAACAACTGTTCCCGGTTCCTACCCTATGTCAGGCGTAGAGTGGCACACCGCATGGTTTTAGTCGGTCCAATTCCGACACACTACCCCACTGCTGGACATAGACCTCTACTTAGAAAGGAGGTTTTTGCATATTATGCCATACTGGCCAGAAGGGTAAGTTTAGGTATGTTTCAACTTTTGCTTCTCTTTGTAGTTATGTAGTCCTTTTAAATTTAAAGTCTTGTTGTCGCTTTTAATACATTCTAATCATATCAGTGTTCTTTGAAAGATTATTGAAATAGCATTGATTTATTAAAAACAGTTAAATTGAGAACAGTCTTTTTTAAGTCCCGTTGAAAAGATGCATTCCCTGCCATCTAGTGCATAAGTTTATTAACTATCTCTGAAAAATGTTTAATAGATGGCGCTACTAGTTGAAGCAATGTATTTCATGAAGTGTTTGGTTTGTTATGGCAACTCCTTAAACAAATAACCTACATAACTTCATTTTCAGGTAATACTTACTCATTTCTCAGAATTAAAAGCATATTTTTTGCCTGCTTCACAGTGTTAGTTACAAAATAAACGATGCCTTTGACTATAAGTTGCAAAAGAACCCTTTGTATGTATATACGATGCAGACTACTTACGGTTTCGAATATCACTTAAAAAGTCAACATTTTGGTCGATTTCGAAGGCCTCTTCGTCGTCATTCCCAGCAAGTCCGTATTTTTTACCCAATAACCTACAGATGGCGTGGCTCTGTGCGTATTGCTTTCCGTCAATTTCCAAGATTGGCATTTGGTTGAAAAGAGTTTCTGCAAGATTACCAAATTAAATGTTACTCTGAATTGTTCCCTGATATTCTTTAGGATTACTTTGTTTTTAGTACACGATAAAAATAAGAGAAAAAAACAATTCTAGAAAGAATTTAATTACTCGAAAAGTTTTTGTACTAGAAATTTTAACATATTTTTTATTGTTTTTGGATATTTTAGACACTGATAAGCGCCATGATCCCGGTTGAACAGATAAATCAACTTGCTAGATATCCTATTTATATCAGGTGCAACTTATCGTCCATACTAATATTATGAATTTGAAAATAACTATCTGTCTGTTTGTTACGCTTTTACGGCTAGACCACTGCACCGATTGCAATGAAATTTGGCAAAGAGATAATTTGATTTTTGAGGAAGGACATTAGCTACTCTTCACCGCGATAACCGACAAACATGCGGACGGAGCTGCAGGCAAAAGCTAGTGGTATAATATAATAATTTAACTAAATCAATACAAACTTCAGTTAGTTAAAAATTGAACTTCTATGTCGACTAGGGAAGAGGATGATTATTCTTTATTATTAAATTTGCTGGTCACATGACGCTTTTCGATGAATAGTTCCATATACCCCTTACCCCATCTACGATCAGTTCGGTTAACAATCCAATAACACATCAGAAAACAGAACAGAGAAACTATTATCATTACTTAAAAGAATTATTAAAGAGGAATGACCATTAGTATCCCTACCATGTTATTTGTTCTTAACAATTTCTATTCATCATTGTACATATTTGACATTTACATATTTTTGTCAAAGGACTTAAGTATTATAAATTCCCAAAAGTAACAGAGAACCATAATTTAAACACACGCTACAGAGACAGACTATATCTACCATCAACAAGAATAAAAATGGTGAACCAGGCTCTACTTCATGGCTGTTAAGATTTACAATAAAATACCGATTCATATACAAACTGAAAGTAATAAATAATAATATATAAATAAATATTTCGGTAATTCACAGTACGCCATCTAGTTTCAAACTAAGCAGAGCTTGTGCTATGATAACTAGACTGACTGATAGAATACTTATATAGTATTTTTTTATAAATACATACATATTACATATATAAAACACCCAAACTTCGAAACATCGAATCGAACCCGAGACCTCAAGCACAGCAATCGCATTCATTACCGCTGCGCCATTGAGGCAGTATAAATTAAATTTAGATTATTTATTAAACAACTGGAAATATTTTTAATTGAGAAATACTTCTATTCAGTGAAAGAATACTTGCAAGCAAAACACTAATAAAAAAAAATACAAATCTCTTCCACACATACGAAAACTAAATACAATTACAATTAATACACATAAACACATGAAGAGACACTACACCTAATCACATAAAAAGATATTACACCTAAACATTTTACAATAACAATAACATAAAATAAAAAAAAATAACAATAAAAATTACGATGTGGATGTGGAAATTCATTAATGACTTTTCATTTTTGCACGATAATAAAAATAGTTCAATTGCTTCATCTTTTAAATTTTTAATTATTGTAATTAATTCCTATCTCTTATAACATTTTTAATTTTCATAATTTATCACGTACCTAACAATTGGGTAGATGACTGTATCGTAAATAAATACCAATGTCCACTTCATTAAAACTAATATCGCGAAACATCTCGGAAAATACCATTAACATAACTTTTTATTATTATTACGAATTTCAATCAAACATACAGTGAAATATATTGTTCAATTGAGTAGTCTAAAACAGTGACGTCACAATTTTATATTTAGTACATTTTTCATACAAAATTGTCGTTTTGACAGATGATAAAAAGTAACTAATTTGACTAAGGTGTCATCTAACCTATTGTGTAAAAATGCCTGTAATATGTTTAAATAATATATTCTCTCAAATTTGTTATGCCTGGAAAAGGCTATTAAGTTGAGACAAAACATTTTACAAGGCTACATGTATACTTAGTTAGCAATAAAGATCTTGATTTTATTTTGTAAAGTTTAATCTGGTAATGAAACATCCATTCGTCAACAAGAAATGCCAAGAGCATTCACAGATTCTAGTTCGTTTTTCTTCAATAATTCAATTGATTTAAATCCTAAATTCCTAAATTCACGAATGTATACCTAAAACTATTTACAAAACTTACTTGGTTTAAACTCTGGCCATTGTTCATATGTTAAGCGGTTATCTTCAAACTCTTGTTCTCCGTAAGCCAACAGCAACCGTGGAGCCTCACCTACAGCCCTCGCAGCGAAATAATAATATACATACTTTGTCATTGTTCTGTAAATTGACATAAATGTAAAGATTTGGGCATAAGTTAATCAGATTTTTTTTTATTTTGGTCATAACATTGAAAAAGGAACACGAAAAAAGAGTTGTCAGTGAGCGTTGCGTGTTGGAAAAATGTAGACGATGATAGACTAATATATAATAATATAGAAAATAATTATTATTTACGTAAGAAACAGTGGTGTTGAGAGTCACTTACCGTCAGATTATTCTTCTACTCGACTGTCTCTTATTTCTTAATGAAAAGAGAAAAGCTTACTACGTACGTAATGTTTTCAAGTGTATAAACAAGTGTTATCTGTTATACAATGGAGTCACTACTGCCGTTGCCTGAACATACTGACAAAGTTAACATGGTTTCACGTTTATATCAATTCTTATCGGCTACATATGAAATATGAAAAAAATGTTTGCTGATTCACGATGTGTTAGTAAGATTAGCCAACACCATGAGAGAGCAATTTTTTAGTACATATGTGGTACAATTCGATCGAAGTGACATCATTGACTGTCAAGATAGCTATGTTATGTTGACAATCTCAAGCAAAGGAATGTTATAGTGTAGTGAGAAGCCTAAATTTAGTTCGTTATATCCACCGGAAGAGATTACAAATTCTTTTACGTGATTCCGCGTATCAATATTTCAATCAGTCAATATTTATGTCCGTGTGGTGATGGATTAAGAATATATAGTGTTACCGGGGTGGTGTTCATCCCCATATCCCTATATTATGATTTTGAATATCTTTTGGGTTAATTCTAGACTAAACAACATAACAACTACCTATAAGTACTTCTAAACTTCTATAATCTGACTAATGTTATAAATAAGAATGTAAATTTGTTTGTTTGTTTGTTACTCTTTCACGTCTAAACCACTTAATCGATTTTCAGAACTCTTTCACAGATGTAGAGCTCTGTTATCAAAAGTAACACAGGTGATTTTTTGTCGCAAGAACCGGCAGGTATGCGGGTGAAGTCGAGGGCAAAAGCTAGTTGTAGAATAAATCTGATGTGTTTTTGGTTTTTTATTTGCTTAAATGTAATTGTCTCTAAAACTATCAAGCGTTTAGTAGTCTGGAAATATGATATTCTTTCAACAGCCTTTATGTTGACTTTTTTTCCCAACTATCTGTATCATATTGAAGGCTAGGAGCGTTAATAAATAGAGAAGAAAATACGAACTATTGATTTACACTTACGCAAATTTTGAATATGATGTTCGATTTTTTTTTTGATCTTAAGAACCTGCCAAAGTGACTCTGTTCTGCCTGATGGAAAGCGTGAATAGAATCCAAGACGGTTTAATCTATTTTCTATAGATCATAATGTGTAACACTGAAACGTGTCAGGAGTCAGTCAGTAGCTTATGACATTCCTCAATGAAAGGCTATCTAACAAACACGTTGAGAATTATTCCAATTTGACCTGTAATTTCGGAGATTAGCATATTTACGAACAAAACTGCAAATTTATGTAATCAGTATTTGTAAACAATTCCTAGGAAACGTGTACAATTCTAAAACTAGATGTAAAATGTACGAAATTTTTATAATACACATTTTTTAAGGAAATGTATAAATTTCGTGATACCAGAGAGATATAACGTTTAGTTACTGTATCCGCTCCTTGCTCTCCCGATTACTGCTCACTTTGAATGCGTCTGGCAAGATGATAGAACCTTCGAAACTGTCCGGCTACTATGTAAACATAGTTTAATAGGCTCCCAAAAAATTATATATAAAACTTAGGTTTTATAATATATCGTAAGTATAATTATAAATTATAATAGTTTAGGGGTGTCCGGCAGAGGGTTGAAACCATACTAACTGTCTGGCAATGAGCAACGCGAGTTTTGATATTATTATGAATCAAATATAAAAAAATCAAGTTTTATATCATGACGAATTTGAGATGGAATTTTACACACCTTTGTTGCCTGTTATCTGCCAAAGCCACCGCTGCCTCAGCTTCATGTTTGGGGATCATTCTTACCTGTACTAGGGACACACATAGAAGAACTTTCAGCTTTTATAAAATGACGAAGGTCTGGCACTCACGGGCTCTTGCTCTATATCAACTGCATTGAGTGAAAACTAACATTATGACGTCACACGCGCTCGGGTTTGTTCGGGAGTTGTCGGCATGTCTTCGGTACTGGATTCAAAAATTAATTTTTATTTTGAAATAACTTTTGAATTATTGCAAAAAAAAAAAATAGTTTTGCTATAACACTAATATATAATCTTTCTATTTATCACAAAAAAAATTTTTTTCAAAAACCCAATTATAAACATGCCAATAACATCAGTAAGGATGAGACATTCCATAGCCGGTTCGAATACGTTAACAAATTCTGACCTTGGACGCTATCGCATCAGCCAGCGTGTTTTTAATGTAGTCGTCTGTTGCGATCCCTAGCGCGGTCGCGATGTACCAAAACCTACTGAGTATACTTTTTGCACACAAATAATTCTTAAATTTTAATGAATAACCTGAAGCGTGAAAATAAAATGAGTATTAAATAAATTTACGCCAAAAATAGCGTTTGTCGTATCAATTCTCTTTTAGATCTTTTTTTCATTGCTGTCTGTTTCCAATATAAATGGAATTCTCTTTTCAAGATTTACCCCCAATTGCGTAGTGGTAGTTTTACTCTGCATTCTCTTTTACTTGTATCGTGAGGTCTTTTCCAAGGAATTATTTGGGTTTATACTGACCGTTTCTCTTTGCGATCGTTCCACCCGGTAAAATATATATTCACATTGTTGATATTTTTCTTTTCAAAAATCTTTTTGTCAGATACAAACATCCTATGGAATAATTTATCACTATAATATATGATATATGATATTTATAGAATATATGATATTTTTGGACTGATATCTACAAGTTTTTAAGAAAAAAAAAGGTACATTTAAACGTCTAAAGCCGTTAACGCATTTTTGACATTTAAATGGCACGTGTCCATAAATAGGCACGACTGTTTGATGAGAGTGAAAGAGTTCAAGGGGGTGCACTTGCACCCTTCTGGTAGAAAAGAAAATCTAGAGAAAACATATTTTTACTGATTTTATAAACAAAAGTTTATTTCAAAGGTAAAAAAACTTTGTATAATTCTATATTTTATATTGTGGATGCTGATGAACTCCCATGAAGATAATTCTAGCGAC
Source organism: Hypercompe scribonia (assembly GCA_949316085.1). Lineage (NCBI taxonomy): Eukaryota > Metazoa > Arthropoda > Insecta > Lepidoptera > Erebidae > Hypercompe > Hypercompe scribonia. The sequence goes on from OX438979.1 coordinate 3,728,866, forward strand.
GTCCATCGATTATGGTAAATGAAAATGAATAGAAAACTGTTTATTGAGAAAAATAACAGCAGTTTGAAAGACAAAAGCTTCAAAAAACAAACGAAATTAAATAAAAATGTACTATATTTTTTATCGTATGAATTTCTCTGACCTTGGCATTTATCGGCCGCTGAAAACAATCGGCTCTGTTTACAATATCCTGCTACGTGGGATGCTTATCGCACAAGGTCTCATGTTCCGAAGAAGGTCAGTTATGGTCAATAGGCGTTAAGAGAGATATGACTAAAATGTCTCTATCTTTTTAACCTCAAAAATTATATCTGATGCCTCAATGAAGCTAGTCAACTTGACAATAACAATATAATAATATTCTCACACATCTCACACGGCCGTCTGACTCCAAACAAGACAACACGTACAACTTTTGGTTATCAGACTGCCGATAAGCATACTTCATCATTATTATCACAGCCAAAGAAATCTCACTGCTGGAGATCCTCTCCAAAGGTTCTCCACAACATCCGGTCCCGTGCTGTCCGCATCCAATGGCTTTCCGTGACCCTCACTAAGTCGTCAAACCTCCTAGAGGGGGCCTACCAACATAAATATACTTATATATTTCTAAATACCTATATACTGTAGATAAATTACACCCAGACCCAGAACAAATGATCATGCTCATCATACGATTTGTCTTGGCTGAGCTGTCAGGACCACTAGGCTAACAGAACCGTTAAGCAATAGTATACATTTTTGTGTACATGTGATGGAATAATAGGTATTAAAACACGTTACCTAATAGTAAGAGACTACAAATAAACAGAAAGGTAACAATGCGTTGCTGTCCCAGGAAGAATGTACAGTGGAGGTATCCAGTACCTGTACTTTCTCTTTGAAAAGAAACGAAATAGTTGCCTTACAACGGCTTTTTATAAGGTCCAAATGTGACAAAACTTGGCTCTGCCATTGTGAAATTTATATTTTATTATGTCAGTTACAACATCAACATCAACATCAACAGCCTTTACAGTCCACTACTAGACATAGGCCTCTCCTTAGCAAGGAAGTTTTGGCCTACTATACCACGCTGGCCAGATGGGTTGGAATAAGGTTTGTTTCAAGTTTTCCTTCTCTTTGTAATGATGTTGTCTTGCATACTTTGTTCCCTTAGTCACCTTTTACGACACCCACGGGATAAATAGGGGTGATAACACTATGTATTGGCAATCCGTTACCATACAGACGATGGATGTCAGTACAGGTTTGAAAATATATCAAATCATTTCCCTAACCTGAAATCTGCTTTCGAGTTCTGAATATTCTCTTATGCATACTTATGTGTTACTCTCACACAGTTTCTTATCTATATTTAGGTATATATAACAAATAACCTCATACATCGATAACAATAGCCTGAGCTATAATAATAATCAGGCCACTGATAATCATAAATAAATATTATGAAATATGTACTTATTATTGATGTTACACAAAGATACAGAAAAAATGGTAGAGCTTATCATACAAATATTTATCCTGGATGGGACCGAATCCACGACTTTCGGTTTAACAGACCGGGCGACTAACCACAAAACTAATAGAAATGAAAATAGGACCAATTATTCAGTTGACGGGAATTGTTGACCACACATTCTGGTTATATGTGAAAGGGACACAAAATTTATGAACCTCTTTGTCATACACAATATTATCTTCCGTATGCACTTTGAAATAATTTGATTTGGCTTTAAAATATTTTTTTTTTTATTTTATTGGCTTTACACGACACACATGGTGTGGTAAACTGTGAAACACAAAAAAGCATCCTGTTTACAAAAACGTGATTGTAAAACATTCACACTGTATAAGTATTCAATCTAGCTTTCATGGTATAAGCCGTAAAACTAATTGGAGTTGTGTGTATATGTGTGTATGAATAAAAAAAAATTTTGTTTCACATATTTTTTGAGTTTCACTCTTCTTTGAAAAGGTTTTTTCCTTTTATAAAGACAATACCCGCATTAAGAATACGTCCTGTGTCGCGGGGGACTTTACAAGCATACACACAAACACAATGAACACCCAGACTCAGAACAACAATTTGTGGGTCACGTAGTGTTTAAACCCACATGTGAATACTGCCATATGTGCCGAATCATGACTCTCACACGCATAATTTCTGATTTCAAATCAGGTAGAGTGTATGATAAGGGAACCAGAGTGCTGATAAATATACTTAAGCACATATATAAATACATACATTGACAGGTCTGTCTTTCAATTTATTTATTTAAGTATTGAATGGTCGGTGACCCAGAATGCTAAGCTGGAGGTCGTGGGATAGATTCCTAGCACAGACACAGGATTGAATGATGAACGTAATCATTTTTTCTGTCAATATATATGTATTTAACAATATTAAAGTATATTTATCAGCGATCTGGTTACCATAGTAATCCAGCTCTGTCTAGTTTGTGATCAGACTGTCGTGTGTGAAGCGTAGATTTGGACTTAGTATTTTTATTATTGTTGTCGTTTCTTACGTTGTACATAAATTAAATCTATACGCAGAGTAAGATATTACTTTATCTTTATAATCAATCATCATCATCAACAGCCTTTAATAGTTTCCTTCCGCACATGGGAGTTGGGAGTGCCTGGTAATAACAGCCGTTCCCGGATCCCTCCTATCTCAGGCGCAGAGAGGCACACCGTGTGGTTTTAGTCGGTCCGATTTCAATACACCACGCTGCCGTAAACCACGGTGGGTGACGGCCCGAGGGGGTTTTAACATGTTAAGAAAAGGCTCTCCTTGGAAAGGAGGTAATAATGTTTTTGCGATTGGCGATAAAACTTACTGTTAATATGGTAAAATTGTAATTATGTGTGTTTTTGAAATGTTGTCATGAGAAGGGAATAAATATGCCATCCGTAATTCAAACACTCCTTACAACCATTTATCGTTTTGTTAAGAAATAATTCAGTTTAGTTGTTTGTTGCCTTAGGACCACATTAATACGTTTTAGGAAAATTGTGTTTACCTTATTTGTTTAAATTATATTACGGCGAACAAAACGTTGGGCGAAAGCTAGTAAATAAATGGGCCGATCTGTAAATATAGTTGTGATGTTACGAAAGATAAGATATCTTCTAGTAACAAGTGGTTAAAGTATATAATGAGTTTTCATGAGTGATGTAAGAAATACGCTCCTCGGATATCGTAGAAGGCACAGTTTGCCCGCGCCTATCTGCAGGAACACACGCTGGTCTTAAATCCCACTATGTAAGTACTCATATCAATACAAATAAATTTTAAAATGTACAGACAGTGAAAATTAAGATCTATTTCAGTTTAGCTTAAGATCATATTTTGTTTGTACGTTAACGCTAAAAGTCAAAAATATATTTGATGCTGTCCTTGAATGCAGTTGTTCAATTAGATTCAGTTGAGTGAATAAACATAGACAATATTTTATTGAAACACTTGTCAAAGATTATCAGTGGGTTATAATATATTTAAAATGTTTGATGTAAAATACAATTTAGAAATAAAATACAATCTAACTATGGAGAAACCAATAACTTGTCAAATATAAAGTAATGAATGTCATCGAGTCATGTTTTTGACAATATTAAAGTATATTTATCACCAATCTGGTTACCATAGTAACCTAGCTCTGCCCAGTTTGGGATGAGACTGTCGTGTGTGAGATGTAGATTTGGATTTAGTATTTTTATTATTGTTTTCGTTTCTTACGTTGTACAAAAATTGCATCTACACACAGAGTAAGGTATTTTTCTATCATTATCATCAATTATCATCATCTACAGGCTTAATAGTCCACTTCTGGACATAGGCCCCTCTTAGAAAGGAGGTTATGGCCTATTATATTACGCTTTTCCGAAGAGTTGTTATAAATGGTCAATATTTTAACTGAAATTGTGATGGTATGTTGATTAAATAGTTAGTTATCTTAACTTCTGATTCGATTCTCACTAAAGGACAAAGACAAACATATGGCGGGAAGGGACCACGACCTATTCGTCTCATTCTCAATCTTTCTGTTAAGTGTCGACAGATTTTGTCCTATCAATATTTTTAAATTTACCCTTTTTTATTATAAAAGCCTACCTGATTCTACTCTGCCTGATGTAAAGCACGAATGGAATCCAAAAGTTGTGGTCACCATACTCATTGCGAGTGCAGACAATACAAGTATGGTGACCCACACTGTGGTGGCCCAGCAAGATGCCTTACCACGCCATTGATTCACTAAAATAAATAAGTAATGGTGGACTAATACCATAGGTATTATCGATATGTATTACCATAAGTAGTGCTGTAGAATGCGTGCTTAGGTGTACTATATTAAGCATACAAGAGTTGAAATGTTAATTAATAAGAAAAATACCTAAACACATCAACAAAATACAAAAAAAATGCCTAAACAATTCAGTAATTTTCGGCTTATACGCTAAGTATTTAATTTATCAATTATACTTATAGGTACAGATAACTATCCATAAATTCTATCCATATACAAATAATTGTAAATAACAACGTCATACACTGTTATACTACAATCTTCATATGTTAAATGCAATAAAACACTATTAATAATTAACATTAAAGCAATAATTGATCACCGAAGCATATTTTTATTTACATATAATAATTGGGTAGATGACTGTATCGTAAATAAATACCAATGTTCATCTCATTAAAACTAATATCGCGAAACATTTCGGAAAATACAATTAACATAGCTTTTTATTATTATTACGAATTTCAATCAAATATACAGTGAAATATATTGTTCAAATGAGTAGTCTAAAACAGTGACATCACAATTTTGTATTACATTTTTAATTCAAAATTGTCGTTTTGATAGATGATAAAAAGTAACTAATTTGACTAAGGTGTCATCTAGCCTATTTACACAGGTGGCAGTACAAAATGATCACTGCTTATTTATTTGGGACTGTCAGTGTGTGTTATTTCGTCAGCCTGTCATATCTGAGAGCGTTATCTGGCCGAAACATCAGATAACGGGTAATATGTAATACCTGTTACGCAATAATAATAATAATACACGTAAATAAACATAATTATGTCATAAAATGTGAAGGCTTTGAAGTAAGTAATTATATAACGACTTGTAAACATTATTGGGCTGTTTATCGCTTGAAATAATTTCTTACAGGCATGATACAATAAGCATCCATGAAATTTGTAAGAATATAATCACATTCTACCTACGTGATACATTTCTATATCGTTCTCGAATGTAGATATATGGTATCAAGAATAACAGTACAGTGCAGACTGATAAAAATGATATTGTATTACTTTTTTATCGTATCGTTAAATCCGTATATAAATATGGTTTGACATACCTTCAAATATTGGCGAGCAAATCAGACGGCTGCATATTTCATGGCCTGTTTTTCGTTAGGCATATCATGAAGCAGGCGATCCTATGTTCAAGCCATAACATTAATATTAAAATTTTCTAAATTTACAGTGATATCTGTTTATTTTACATTACCAGTGCCATCATCAACAGAATTCTCCTAATGATTGCCAGTTTATTTTGAATCATTAGTGACGGGTTCTGGGGTCTCAAACCTAAATAAAAACGATTACTTTCTTTAATTCGATTTAAATATGGTTATGAAACAGCACCAGCATCGAAATATAATATCATATCGACATCGTGTACGCTCTCATCTGCCCCTTGTCCAAACTCTTTTTACAATGGCAAATGCCTCAATTCACTTGTATATCAACAAATATCTTATTTTGATCACGTGACAGTGTTCTTACACGTCATTCCCATTTCTGTTTTCCAATAACGTTTTTGCTTGTAAAATTTCAAGTCAATTCGGCTATGGGACTGCTATAATCCCTGGTCTGGATAGATGAAGGGAAAAAAATAGCGCTACTTAGTGCAGCAATAAATTATTAAAGAGATATATTACTTGCAAGGAAACGCTTATTGTGTAGTTAGTAATTCAGAAAAATAAGAAAAGATACTTTACTGTTATAATCTAAATATTAAGTTTCCACTCATGTGAAAAAGAGCAACGTACTCTCTTCTTGTTACGCGTGGTAGGCGTTGAATATTTTTTTTTTATATTAAGAGCCTGCCAAAGTGACTCTACTCTGCCTGATGGAAAGCATGAATAGAATCCAAGAGTTGTGGTCACCATACTCATTGCAAATGCAGATAATGCAGTATGGTGACCCATACTACGGTGGCCTAGTAAGATGTTTTTTCACACCCCGCTTGGGGCCGTAAAAGGCATGACAGTCATCGTGATAGTGTAAGACTTACACAGTTACCACGATAGCTGTCACCCCTGCATCAATGGGCCTCCGGTCTCACACTCACCAACGAAACACGACAACACGGATGCTGGCGCTTTAGGTTGGTCTTCTGTGGGAGGGTAATACTGCCTCGATCGAGCCGGCCCGCTCGTGCTGAAATCAGCGTGGCATTACTACCTAGCATTACAATATAGATAATATAATAGAATTACCTCTTTCTACTTTCTTTAGGAATATAAACTCGAGTATATAATAGAGCAATAGAACCATATGTTTAGTTGAACTGCTGTGTGAGTGCAGCAGGTTTTCTTGTCACTAATTCATAGAATACAAAAAACATCTTATCTTAACATTTACAACGGTAGTAACGGTTTTGTGCATTGATAACCTTCATTACAATTTTGCACCATTGGTGATACTACGAACTGTGTATGACAAGTTACTGGGACTAGCTAAAAAAAATACTTTAGAATAGATCTGTCATCTACAGCCTCTACAGGGTTCTTAGAAAAAAAGTTTAATTGTACCACGCTGACCAGACGTTAACGTTTGTTTCAAATTTTCCTTCTCTTTACAGAGCTGTCGTTCTGTGTAATTGGTTGCCTTAGTAACCCTTACGACGCCCACGGAATGAATAGAAGTGACTTAAGACTGCAGACTGTTGAAACATCACCTTCCCAAAACTCTTAATAACGTGTCCTAAATTGATATGTTTTGCAGATAAAATGCCCAAATACGTCTATCACTACTTCAACAGCAAGGCCCTGGGAGAGGCTCCCCGTTTGTTATTCGCTTACGGAGGGCAAGAATTTGAAGATGTCCGTTATACTGACGACACCTATCCTGCCTACAAGCCAAGTAAGTTAATCACTGAATAAATTTCGAGAAATGAAGTGGTATATTAGAGAGATTAATAGAGCAGTTTCTTAGGGGTTTAAAATCAAGCCAAATCTCCAAAAACTCCGAACGTTTTGCTGGAGATTCGGTTTTCCTAACGGCGAAGCGTAAATTGCTTTAAGTTCTCATTATAAAAGTAGTAATTATTTTAAGTGTATGTAGACTTTTGTACCCGAAATTAATTTTACTTTATCAGATTATTAACGTAAGAAGAATTTGTACCAAAAAAAAAATATTTTTTCGCTAATATGGTTCAACTTAAATGTGGAACAATGTATTGATATACATCAAAGGTAATCCAGACACGCTACCGTATTGCCTGGCTCACTGTTTGATCAAAATTATGTGTTAACACATTTAAAATAATATTCATAAGAAATTAGCATTCACACCTGAAGTGGAGTTTGTCCAGGTTAACAGAGATTTTTTTTCCAGACACACTATTCGGCTCTGTGCCAGTACTGTTCATTGACGGTAAGCAATACGCACAGAGTCTCGCGATTAGCCGTTACTTGGGAACAAAGTATGGACTAGCTGGAGACACAGATGAGGAGAACTTAGAGATCGACCAGAATGTGGACTTTGTCAATGACGTCCGTGCCAGTAAGTCTGCCGAATTAGTTTATTTTCTTACATGATATATTTCTATTATTTTTGTTTTCATTTGCGATCTGCAAACATACGTGTCAAATAAAGAACCAGCACAATCAAATCAAGTGTTTCTCTCTGTATCTGGTTCTCATTTATCTATAATATGTGTCTATTTACTAATAACCAGGGATCAATTAAATAAATAAATAAATATTTCGGACATTTGACACTCAATGTCATCTAGTTTCAAACTAAGCAGAGCTTGTGCTATGATAACTAGACTGGCTGATAGAATACTTATGTACTTCTTTTTTGTATTATAGATAGAAAACACCCAAACTTTGAAACAAATATTCGCAGATCATATAAACATTTGGTCCGACCCGGGACTCGAACCCGAGACCTCAAGCACAGCAGTCGCGTTCCCTACCGCTGCGCCACCGAGGCAGTTATATAATACATATATCACGATAGTTCAGTCGCTGCTTAGTTTGGGTGGCGCATTATTTTCTTTCTTATTTACAGAGGGTGCCGCAGTACAGTACGAACCAGACGAGGCTGTCAAGGAAAAGAGGCACGAAGATTACTCCAAGAATGTGTACCCTGTCCTCTTAGCTAAGCTCAATGCCCTGATAGAGAAAAACAATGGCTACTTAGCAGTTGGAAAGGTAAGGAAAATTAATTTAAAAAGGAAATTCATAACTAGCAGTACTGTTCCACGCGTCACAGTGGTACATTGTGGTTGCAAAACTTAGATGAAAGCCATCTCTGAAGCGTGTTGTTTATCGCATTTTTCACACAAACCCATTAATAGAAGATAGAAAATTAAAAATATTTTGCATTGCTTTCACTTAAAGTGATTGTAGCCAGCAAATTCCAGTAGCATCGGTCAAAGAACTCCCGTAACATGTTAGCGCGGGATGTTAGATTCGAATGTTAATGAATTCTTGGCCCACCCTATATATAACGTACTAAAATTTGTGCTCAATAGTTGCAGAACTTTTTGAGTTTACACACAAATCTATTTATAGGACATATAAAGTTGACAATCAAGTAATTAGACTGTGCTTTGAATTGCTTTCAGCTAACGTGGGGTGATTTCGTGCTCGCGGGCATGGTCGACTACCTTAAGCTCATGATGCGGATGCCAGACATAGAGGAGAAGTACCCTGCCCTCAAGAAAGTCCGTGACAATGTATATTCCATTCCAAAAGTGAAGGCGTATGCTGAAGCCGCCCCTCCATGTGATCACTGAAACGACAATAAGAGTGAAAGGAGTTTATGGTTTTGTGTTATCTGTTATCCATAAAAAAATCCAGTATCAGTACTTAGGACTCATTATTAAAATGGCTTCATCTTTGTATATGATCTGAGTACAATAAAGAATTAAAAAAACTGAAGAATTATTTTTTAAAACACAACTTTTTAAAAAACAACGCCCGCACTAGGTATTAATCCGGGGGACTTTACAAACATACAAGAAACGGACACAAAGAACACCCAGACTCAGAACAACAATTTGTGGATCACACAAAGTGTTGTCCCATGTGGGGTTTGAACCGACAGCACGCAGCGCAGTAGAGAGCGGCTTGGCGACCGCTTAAACCACTAGGTCAACAGTGCAGTCGAGCGCATTTTTTTTTTATACTTTTGATGTCAAATAAGTCAGTGTCAGTGTATGATAAGGGAACCAAAATGGCGGTAAACATACTAAAGCATATTTTTAAATATATTGACAAGGCTGTCAATGTATTTATTTAAGTATTGAGTGGTCAGCGACCTTCACAGCTTAGCTAGGGGTCGTGGGATCAATTCCTAGCACAGACATAGGATTGAGTTATGAGCACAATCATTTTTTCTGCCAATATTTAGCTGTATTACTTGTATTTAGCAATGTTAAAGTATTTAGGTAGCATAGTAACCTAGTTTTGCTAGTTAGAGATCAGACTGTCGTGAGATTTGAACTTAGTATTTTTATTGTTGTAGTCGTTTCTTACGTTGTATATAAACTAAATCTATATACAGAGTAAGGTATCATTCTATCTTCATCACCAATCATTATCATCAACAGCTTTTAATAGTTCCCTTCTGAATATCGGCCTCTTCTTGGAAAGGAGGTAATAATGTTCTAGTGATTGGTGATCAAATTCACTGTAAATATAGCAAAATTATGTTAAGGCGAGCAAAATTTTGGGTGAAAGCTTGTAAATAAATGGGACGATTTTTAAATATATTTGTGATGATATAAAAGATAAGATATCTTCTAGCAACAAGTGGTTAAAGTATATAATGTAATACTTCATTAATGTTATGTAAGAAATACGCGCCAGGGATACCGATGAACGCGCAGTTTGCCCTCGCCTAGCAGCAGGAACACACGCTCGTCTCAAATCCCCATATGTAAGTATTTATATTATTATAAATAAATTTAAAAATATATCCTAATATGCACAGACATTCAACATTGAGATCTATTGCCGTTTAATTTAAGATCAAATTGTGTTTGTACGTAAATATATTTCATGCTGTCCTTGAATGCAATTGGGCAATTAGATTCAGTTGAGTGACTCAACGTAAATAATGGTAATTTTTTTGTTGATATGTACTTAAACGATTATCAGTGGGTTTTAATAAATTAAAAAATATGATGTAAATTGGAATTTATAAATAAGATAAAGCTTACTATAGAAAAATTGATAACTTGTAAAGCATAAAGAAATACATAAACATAGACCATAGACCATAGACACTTCTGGACATAGACCTCTGTTTAAAAAGGGGATATTACCTATTATACTTCGCTTTTCCGACGGGTTGTTATAAATAGTTAATATTTTAACTGAAATTGTGCTCTAATCGGCATGCTGATCAATCAGTGATATTAACTTCTGAGCTAGAGGTTGTCGATTTGATTCCCACTGAAGACAAATAGTGCGTTGAACATAATCTATTCGTCTGTGTCTTCTTCTCAATCTTATTATTCTATCTATCTATCCATCTATCATGAACGGCCTTTAGCAGTCCACTGCTGGACTTAAGACTCTCCTTAGAAAGAAGATTTTAGCCCACACTGGCCAGATGGGTTGGTATAGGGTTTGTTTCAAGTTTTCCTCTCTTTGCAGTGCTGATGTCTTGCATGTTTTGTTCCCTTAGTTACCTCTTATGATATCTATAGGAAGAGTAGGGATGGTGACAATCTGTATTCTTCTGTATCCCTCACCACACGGAGAATCTATCTATAGATTCTACTAATCTTAAATTCTCAATCAATATACTTTGTCCGGTCATTTTTTTTATTTACGCTAAATGCACTAAAATTAACAATGATGGACTAATATCATAAGTATTATTTACCAGTATCCATTTGGTAATGTAAAAAGATGTGAGTAGCAACACTGTACTTAAGTAAAAAGCAGCACAGCGAATTAAAAAAGTTTCATGTACCTCTAATTCCCGGGGTCAGTTTCATAATTGTCTATGCCTAAACACCTCGTTCGGCCTAATAATTTCCATTAAAAAATGTCTAAAAAGTTTTCATATTTTACGCTTAGTATTTTACTCAGTACTGTTAATTATAGGTACAGATACTCATAACATTCTAGCTACGAGTATGTACAATATTTTAAAATTAATAATGACATACTTATATACTCGTACTGCCATATTCCTTTCTTTAACATTACAAATAAAGTAATTAAGTTTATAAAAATGCCTAATAACAAAGTACAGATAAATCGCACATAGAAATCGCTATTAACAATTATTATTATTAAAGTAATAACTGATTGGTTAGTAATTGACATATTACATATGGTAATTAAAGCAGTTTGACAGCACAAAATTATAACTAACTATTTATTTTGTTTTGTCAGTCTGCGTTAATTTGTCAGCCTGTGATATCGGAGAGCGTTATCTGGTCGCAACATCGGGTAATGTAAAATATTTAACACCTGTTACGTGATAATAATAATTCCCGTAAATAATCATAATTACATCATAAAATTTAAAGCTTTCAAAGTAACTAAATAACGAATTGCGAACATTATTGGATTGTTTATAGCTCGAAAGCAACTTCTTACAGGCAATGGATGATATAATAAAAGTCCTTGAACTTTGTCAGAATTTAACCAAAGTCAATCTACGTGATACATTTCTATATCATTCTCGAATTTAAATAAATATTATCAAGAATAACAGCAGAGTACAGACTGATAAAAATGATATTGTATTGTTTTTTTATGGTATCACTAAATCGGTCAATAAATATTTATTGACGGATAACCATATGGTCTGACATACCATCAAACGTTGGTGATTAAACCATCAATAAATAAATATAGACATACATAAATATAAAATATCTATATTTTCATTGTAAAGGAATATAAAAGGTAAAATATGGTTTAGGTATTTAGTAAATTAAGATGACAGGTAATGTACATAGATCATTTTTTTAAATACAGGCAATGAATTGGCCAACTTTATTGTCAAAGCATACCTCATCCTCTCCTCCGTAACATGGAGATAACTGACATCAGTGTAGTCGAATATAGTAAGAAGGAGGGATTGTGCAAGTGTAATTCTAGTCTTTAGATGGTAATCTTCGTGAGGATCCCGCTGATGCAAACAATTTTTGACTGACCTCTCGCAATTGGGGGCCCCAGGTTAAAGTAATGTATATATAAATCCCTAGATTTTTGACGCAAGTACTCATTGGTATCATTGAACGTAATATTTGGTAGTTGTGTCCAGTTTATTCTCGATACCATGCCGGGACTGCTCACAACTACTACTACTACAACTCAGTAGTGACCACTACATGTACGTCTGTACATGGTCACGAAATGGTCACGCGTGCCAGATCTAGACTTATGGTAGAAAAGGCTTTTGAAAATGTATGTAACGATGCTTGTGTATAAATATGAAGGTCATCTGCATAAAGATGAGGCTAACGACTTGGAGGTAGAATTTGTAAATATAGTGAAAAGTAAAGGAGATAAAACGCCACCCTGTGAAACCCCAGAAGACATTTTACACCAAAAAGATAAAGATGCTTCCAAGCGCACGCGCTGCCTTCGTTCCAACAGGTAACTTTGGGACCAATCCATAACTGTCAGAGAACTATTGATAGAATCCAATATGTCCAGCAGTATGTAAAAGTCTACACTATTAAAGCATTGCTAAAGTACAATAAGGAAATAACTGTGAGATTTCCATTCTGTATACCTAACAATTTCTGCCATCAAGCACCAATCAATTTCAGCAGCATCCCGAAGAAGTGCTTCAATGATTATGCTCCTAAAATTGCGTTGGATAAGGGTTTTGGTTTTAGGTTTAGAAGAGCGTAGTTTATAAGATTAACAAAAGAAGAGCATTGTCTATGATGAGCAACAGAATTTAAGGAGGAGACAAGTATATGTTCTAGAAGGGACGTCGTAGAATTAAAAAAGCGGTGAATAGCATTTTATGGAAGAACAGACATATCATATGAATCGACTGTACTGGAGAAGGAGGAAGAGCGGTGACTATATTTTTTTAAATCTCCCATGACAATACAGTGACTGTAAGCGGACTTGGTACTTTCTAATAGTTGTTCGAATGATGGCAAAAAATTTATACGAGAAGAGGGACAGTAGTATACTTCAAGTAATATCTTGTTAAGATAAAATTCGATTTAAAAAAATAAATGTTCACTTGCGCTTGGTGGTGATGGTTATGGTGACAAATTTATAATTTTGAAAGGAATACTGATACATAGGTATATGTTATCACCTCCCCCAACACCATTCATATGGTTATTTCGTTATATGGTAAGTGGAAGTCAGGAATGGGATAAGTTGTGGAAGTGTGACATGACTTCAGCCATGACCCCGAAATGAGGATTGTATAGATGCTCTTACAGTCAAAGTTAGCCAGCATCTCTGAAAAATAGGCCAGAATAGTCTGTGCACCTATGTAGATTATATTAAAAAAGCCTGATTACATCCGAAAACTGGGCTTATATTATATCAGAGAGTGGACATACCTACGAAGCTGTCATATGAGTACTGGCAGATTGAAAACTGCTGTTGCCTAAGTGTAGCATTATAAAATGTAGTCCTTTAGTTTGTTTTTCGATCATTTTATTCACCCGCCAGTAGTGTTACTAAGAATAATGTAATTCAACACAAACATGAAAATTTAAAAAAAAAGGGAAGGAAAAAAATACACAGACAAAATAACAAGAATGCAGTGATATTAAAAAGAAAGCTGCAAGTAAAATTAAACTGACATGACACATCAAAATAAAAAAAAGAAACGAGAATGTCAGTGCGACTACAAAAATAATTGCGCGCTGCGTGATCTCATCGGAGCCGGATCTTACTAAAATCTGTCAAAGTATTATGTCAAATTACGTTAAACTCTAAACTTATTTTTGTGAAAGTTGAGGTATTATTAAATTTTAAAAGTTTACTAGAAACAGAGAAAGTACTGCGATATCGGTTAGGGAGAAAAAATATGAATACTAACTACAATATGAAACTATATATTGATAACTGGACGTGACAATAATCAGTACGAGTACAACGTATTTTTTTTTATTTACGGCTCGTCTGGATTCAGTTGTAGCTTCTTCGACTGGAGCTATACTCTGAGTTAAATCAAGTCGATTGAGTTCACTAAGAGAGTTGTGCAATGCGTGTTCCATTTGAATTGAAAATATAGATGTGACACTCTAGTAGCACTTAGAAACATCAAAGTACTCACGTGCAGCTATGAAGACTTCGTGTTTATTCTTAGCGATAAGCCCAGACAGTGACACCAGACCCCTTGAGTTTGATTTAGCAAACCATAGCTTACCCCGAACAGATACAAGTTGGCATTTGTCTAATATAGGTCTAGGATTTTTGCACTCACATGACTTTCCTGTGGCATCGTCCTGTATATGTCTTTGAGGAACCCTCTGATTTAAGACAACCTGTTACTATATTGAGGACTAATTGTGCAGCATCTTTGATTTTGCTCTCGAGAACTCAATGCAATAGTAGTATTTTTCCATGTATACATATTTCCATGCTGTGCACCTGATAAGCCAAAAGCTAAGTTTCCTTCAAAAGCCAGAAATGGAACTTACACTATAGTTCCATCTCGAAGGCATATACATTCTTCAATACCAACCATAACTAGCAAAGGAGTTAAGAATGTATTTGTTCTCTATTTTTTTAAATATGTGTGCTTAAGGGCAGACAGCCCTTTACTGGCAGCTTTTTATATTGCCATTACAATTGTTATAAGAAAATGTTTATATACAGTTACTTATAATATTAATTTAAATTAAAATGCAGACTTTAAATTTGGTGTTGCCATCACAATAACCCACAACATAAATCTTACTTATGTAAAAAATGACAATAAACTTATCTCCTGTTCTGTAAGCATAGAAATTATAAAAAAATAAAATTGTGAGCATTTTACATACTCCTGTCTACCTCATTTTGGGAAATAAACTTGAGTTTATATAAGAGCACTTGAAAAAAAAAATTAAAAAAGGTCAATTTTATGGTGTGATTTGTGACCATTTCTTTTATATAACTGGTATTCTTCCAGACTGGATTCCATAACACCGCATTCCACTAAATTTAATGATTAGTCTTTTACTGTTAAAGATGTACACTTGTGGACTATGCAAACATGCAAACTTCCAAACAAATATTTGCAAATCATACAAACATTTGGTCGGACCCAGGCATCGAACCCGAAACCTCAAGCACAGCAGCCGCATTCACTACCGTTGTGCCACTGAGACATTATTTTTATTTTGTTCAACTGATATGGTTGTGCAATAGGTTCTTTAAATAAACCCACATCTTATTAGTGATAAGATTATCACTAATTGGTTGAATAATACCTTATTGTGCCATTTATAATAATAATAACATAACATAATACATTAATAACTTTTGTATCACTACTTAGACCCCAATTAAGTGTCACTTACACTTAGTTGGGGTCTAGATAAAGTATTGGGGACCTGACAAGATTTGATTAAATTTAATTTGTGTGTCATTTTTGATGGATTTGTGATCAAATGTTTCAAACAATGCTGATTTGACCCCACAAGCTTTTTATATGTACACCATTGTAACAAGAGTTGTATCTTACATTCTGTAATTGGTAAGACCTGGTAGAGCCAGATAAGCTTAGGATGGACCAAAACATTTCAGAGACTGTAGCTAAAGTAAATATACTAACATAAATGTTAAAAACAGTCAATCACATACCTCATCAACATATTTCACAAACATACAGCTTCAACAATTTTGTGGAATGCGTTGTCATGGAATCTAGTCTCTAATCCTTTCACAACACACATTAAGGCAGAAAGTTTAAAAAGAATACTAGTTATATAAAAGAAATGATCACTATATTCTTAATTCAAAAATATTCTAGTTAAATTCATACCATAGAATTGACATTTTTTATTCTAAGAGGTAAACAGTTGTAATGTTGACCCTACTGACCTGTAGCCAATAAATGGGCTAGCTCACTTATTTATGCAAAAGTTTTTTCTTAACCAATTACAAGTCCATCCACTTCAAAATTGGTTAGATGCATTTTTGGATCATCACATGATATTAGGAACTGAGTAGCATGTTACTTGAATTAGGTAGTAAAAGTATTTCAAGGTTACACATTTTCTCTAGTCATCCAGTCTTTAATAGTCTGAAGTTGGATACAGGATTCTTCTTAGAAAGGAGGTTTGAACCTACTATACCATACCGGCCTTCGTTCAGTGGTGAACGGCAATAAGCTGAAGTAATTAACATCACACTGACTAGCAGATTGGTATAATGTTTGTTTCATGTTTTTTTTCTCTTTGCAGGGCTGTTGTTCTGCGTAATTTCTCCCCTTAGTCGGTTCTTACACCCAAAGGGTAGTTACGAGTGAATTTACGGGCGAATAAAAGTGTTCAGTTGTTTTATTTATCTATGAAATCTAGAACTACAATAGACTCTTGAAACATCACTTTATAACTCATAGAACGTATCCTACATCGGTATATGTTTTGCAGATAAAATGCCCAAATACGAATATCACTACTTCAAAAGCAGGGCCCTGGGTGACGCCAACCGCATGCTATTCGCTTACGGGGTCAAGAGTTTGAAGATATCCGGTACACTAGGGAAAGTTATCCTGCCTTCAAACCCAGTAAGTTTATCATAGAGTAAATTTAAAGATCGAGTTTTCCCCTCCATCGGCTATAGTAGCCATCCGTGAGGAGGCGAAGTCCGCGTGTGCCGTACGTCGCCTATTTGGAGAGTTTATCCGCAGATGGTGCCCGCGGTAGCGGGCAGGCGCTAGGAGGGATCTAGATGTCGTAATAACAGCTGTTCCTGGATCCCTCCTATGTTAGGCGCAGAGTGGCACACCGTGTGGTTTTAGTCGGTCCGATTCCGACACACCACTTCGCCGTAAACCCCAGTGGGGTGACGGCCCGAGGGAGTTTCCACACGTTAAAAAAAAAAGAGTAAATTTAAAGATGTAAAGTTCAGTTCACTTCAGTTTAGTATTAGAGAGATTATCAGAATGAAGTCCTTCAGTTTCAGTCAGTCATTCGTTCAGTCAGATTTGTGCGTTCAAATCAAACCAAATATACAAGAACTTAAAGCAGTTCAAGTTCTCCCTATGTATCTAATATGCTTATTTCGAAAGTATAGTTATTTTGAGAATATGTAAGCTTTGAACCTGAACTTAGTTTTACTTAATCAGGTGAATACTTTTGAATACCAGAATTCAATAATCCTAAGTAAATGTGGAACAGTATATTGATGCACTCCAAACATAATCAAGTACTGCGTCACGGTCTGATCCAAATTATATGATAACCGTAGTTAACGCGATCACCAACAGCCTTTTACAGTCCACTGCTAGACATAGGCCACTCCTTAGCAAGGAGGTTTTGGCCTACTACTCCACGCTGGCCGACGGGTTGGAATAGGGTTTGTTCTAAGTTTTCCTTCGCTTTGTAATGATGTTGTCGTGTATACTTGGTCTCTTAGTCGCCTTTTACGACACCCACGGGATGAATAGGGGTGGTAACATTATGTATTCTTAATCCGTCACCCCACGGACAAACGAGATGTTCTTTAGAAATATTCAAGTATCAAAATATAAATAAATAATTTAAGATCTACCTTAAGTGGAGTTTTAGGAGGTCTACCAGGTAATTTTTTTTTTCCCAGACACACTATTTGGTACCATACCAGTACTATTTATTGACGGTAAGCAATATGCACAGAGCATAGCCATCGCCCGTTACTTGGGAAGGAAGTATGGACTAGTTGGGAACACCGATGAGGAGAACTTGGAGATCGACCAGAATGTTCACTTTATCAACGATATCCGTGCCATAGTGAGTCTTCTGAATTCGTTTATTTGTCTCTGAACCTCTGTACTTCGTTTATTATTTTTTATATTTTATTCTATTATTTTTGTTTTTACTTGCCATCTGAAGATTGACACGATGGTGTATCGGTAGCGTCTCGGGTTCGATTCCCGGGTCTGACTATTAAATGCTTGTATGATCTGTAAATATTTATTTCGGAGTTTGGGTGTTTTCCATGTGTAATATATAGATATTTACAAAAAAAGTATATACGAATTTTATCAGTCAATCTAGTTATCATAGCCCAAGTTCTGCTTATTTTGAAACTAAATGACGTTGTGTGTCAAATGTCTAAGTATAGATTTTTATTAATTATAATCTGGCAACCTTTACATGCATGTCAAATTATGAGCCAGTACAGTCAAACCAAATCTAGCAAGGTAGTATCTATCTCTGTGTCTGGTCGTTATTTATCATTGTCAAATTTGTTATGATAGTTCAGTCTCTGCTTAATTAGGAACCAGACAGCTTTGTGTACGATGTGTGAAGTCACGACTGTTATCATCCAGTTAAAATATTTTATTTCTTATTAACTGAGGGCGCCACAGTACATTACGAAAAAGACGAGGCTGTCAAGGAAAGGACCCATGAAGATTACTCCAAGAACGTGTACCCTGACCTCTTAGCTAAACTCAATGCTCTGATAGAGAAAAACAATGGCTTCGTAGCTCTCGGAAGGGTAAGGATATATAATTAAACAATTTTGAGAATAATGGTGAACAAAATTTTTCATATTCAGAACTAACTGTGTCATGCCACGCGTCTGTGTGGCACATTGTGGCTGCTAAAAATACAGGGATGGCCACGAATTAGTTAACATTTGAAAAAACCGTAAAAAATTTTTTCCGGAAACATGTCTTTGACCACCGACAGGGACTCAATGCGTATGTGACAAGTGGCTCTATCTTGTTGAAATCATGTGTTACGATTTTAGCCAGCAAATTCCAGTAGCATCGGTCCTAAGAATTCCCGTAGCATGTTTGCGCGGGATGTTAGATTTTAATGTTAACGAATTCTTGGCCCACTTGCATGCATGCAGAACTTTTTGAGTTTACCCACAAACCTATTTATGGAAGATAGAAAATTGACGATCCTGTAACTAGATTGTCTTTTGAACTTTCAGCTACCGTGGGGTGATTTTGTGCTCGCAGGCATGGTCGACTACTTTAAGCTCATGATGCGAATGCCAGATCTAGACGAGAAGTACCCTAACCTCAAGAAAGTCCGTGACAATGTATTTTCACTTCCAAAGGTGAAGGCTTACATTGAAAAGGCTCTATATAGTCCTTATTGAAATAATAAATAAAAAAAGTTATTTTGTCTATATCTAGTACTTAAGACTCGTTTTTTAAAGGCAACATAAGCCAAAACTGCAATAAAGTATTAAAACTATTGAACGCATTTTTTTGGTCATTTAATAAATGCAACATTGTAGCTACCTTTCTTTCCAATATACTCCCGAAATATACATTGGCTTCTGAATGTATGTCAATAAACTTGCTCTCTTTTATGTTTGTTTGCTTCATAGCGTGACTATAATAGATAAGGAGAAGAATGACAACAGTAGAAAAAGCCTGAAAGTAGCACTAGTAGACGAAATGTTGGTAAAATGTAGCGGAGAAAGTTTTAAGTATGACAGGCAGACGATACTTTAGTGGGCCGAAAAGTCGTGGAGTTTGGTTTTAAGGGACCCGTTTGTTCACTGAAACGACAAAAACAACGTGAAAGGAGTTTATGAATTTGTATTATCTGTTATCCTTTAAAAAAATTGAGTATGACTACTTCTAAGTATGACTAGTTCTAACTTAGACTACTAATTATTCGAGTGGCTTCACTGGTGGATTTGAGTACAATTAAGAATTACAAAAATTGAACAATTTTTCTTTAATTATTTTTAACTTTCCTGTACCCGTGCCCATTAGTGTAACATCTATACCCGCGCTCGGTCTCATGGACCGACATTTTAATAGCCGAAGCTTTGTTTTTTCCGAGAAAACCTAGTATAAACTCATATGTTATTTAAAGTTTAGGATATTATTAATTAAATAAAACAATATTTTGTTCATTTTTTGTATTTACTATTGTTTTACAGTCTTCAGAAACAGCCTTTGAAAAAAATCAGTAATTCTTATATACTACGATAAAGTTAACCAAAATTAAAATTCTTCCGTTAAAAAACATAAAAATCTCCATTAATATTATAGATAATTAACATATAAATAAAAAAATTAAATCTAATCATCTTTAGATTGATTAGTATAGCAATCAGAGCAAACCATAACCGCGTGTTCCAAACAAGAGTATTTTTTGCAAGTAAAACAGTATAACGCGTTTTACAATTTTTTTCGAGGAACAAAAGCTACAACGTCCTTGGCCGAGATTGTTAGCGGTACCTGATGATTCAGGACAATCTATTTTGCAAATTTCAGCACATCTCTGTCGTATGATTCTCGGTAAACAAGCAGTTGCCGCCCGTCTTCTCAACTGTGCGTCAATGAGTTCATAAGACAATTTTTCAAGAAAAACTCTTCTTTCAATTTTTTTGTCAGGATTATTTTGAGAGTAAATAATATAGGAATTAATTCCTGCTACATTCATTAGTCCATTAGAAATCACCATGGGCCACCTATAGCTCAACTAACTAACTCAGCTCCTGTAGCTGAGGGCCCCAGGATAAGGTACTATCAATATAGATCCCAAGTTTTTCACCTTGTCACTGTACGGAATAGGGGTGCTGTTGGACATGACTGGTGGTAATTGTGTCAAATCAAGTATATGCATAGCACAGCTCATGGACGATATTTTGGACACCGCATAGCCAAGTGAGTAGACGTTGAGGTTGCTTGCTTGTCGCGGTGCTTGTCGCTGAACTCGACCTGGTTCTAGGTCGTATTTCTAAACAGGGTCATGAGTATCTGGTCGAGTTCAATACCAAGAAAACACAGGCGTACGTGTTCTATCCAAATAAGTCTCCATTTTCTCCCTTCTCACTTTTACTAGCACTCGGTACTCTGAGTATGGATATTTGCCTTGATCTCAACTCGGGAGAGGAGATACCGAGTCTTGAAAAACGTAGTGTGGGTGCCCTCTGTCCAGATCGTACGACGACGATAAGAGGTCTGGCAGTAGCTAGATGCAAAAAGCTGCAGACAGGGCTTATGCTAGAAGGTTCACTATACAATATATTATCTATGTATATAGAGAGTCTATAGAGGGTCGTGCCTCTATTTATTTTTTTTTGTCTCCCAGATAAAGAGGAAAGTGAAACTATATTCCCAACTCGTTTAATTTACATCTTATCACTTTTGGTGTTGGTTTCCAAGCAGTTGTCCTTTTCCCAGGACTATTATCACTTGGTGTGTTCCTGGTGATTTTGATTCTGGTGTATCTGAGCAACGTTTTTCGGCGTGTTGGTGGCATTAGTTCTACTATACTTGTTTTCTACGAGAGTGGACCACTCTATATTTATTAAGTATAATCTCAGACAAAACTTTGTGAATCATTTCATCATAATAGACAGCATAATTAATATATAAGAAAGTGGCACCTCCTTTAAAAATTCTACATTATAAATAAGTCTTTATAAACTGTATTCTTCACTCCTTAATTTTCTACAATGGGGATGGTGTTATTTGAAAAGTATTTTTTGGAATCAGTTCGAAAATGAAGAGATATTAAAGCCTCTTTTATAAATCAGTTAAGAACATATAAACATTGAAGTGAGCAAGGGTGTACTAAAAGTCATCACCCATCAAACCCCTCGAAATTTTGACCACCAGAATATCATCTATTTATACTTTTCCTAACTTTATTTCCATTTACCTCTATCTCTCATCAGTTTACTGCTTAGGCCTTTCTGTTTCTCTTTTACGCAGTCCATTCATCTTTGCTTGGGTCGTTCTTTACTCTTGTATCTGCTGTCTTCCATACTTTGAACTTTCTTCAATACATTTTGGTCATTTCTATGAATCACGTGTCCATATCTACTTTTCATCCATTGGTGTTACCTTCAGATTTCATTTAATCATTCCTGATCTCATCCATTTTAGTCACACTATAAAATGAACAACGTACGAGTAAAAGAAGTTTAAGTTCATTGCCTCTTTTACTCGTACTCACTCGTACTCACACTGCTATACTAGAAGGGTAGCTAAGAATAGGCAACAAAGTTAGAAAACAGATAATACTGCAGTTACTAAATAATTAAGAAAATACATTCTATTGTTTTAACACTTTATTATACTCAGATCATGCACATGATTTAAATAACGAGTCTCATGTATTCATACTGGATATAGATAATAAAACTCTTTTTATCGTTTCAATAATCACTAGGTGGGGCGGCATCAGCGTATGCCTTCACCTTTGGAATGGAATATACATTGTCACGAACTTTCTTGATTGCAGGGTACTTCTCCTCTAGGTCTGGCATCCGCATCATGACCTTAAAGAAGTCGACCATGCCAGCGAGCACGAAATCACCCCATGTAAGCTGAAAGCAATTCAAAGAAAATCAGACATGAATCTAGTTTATCACTCTTTGGTCATATCTATTATTCATCATCCTCTAGTTCAAAAAGTTCTGTACCTATTGAGCACAAATTTTGATATCATACATAACACGTTTCAGAGATGCTACAGCGACATGTGCATTCTCAAGAACTTGCAATTATATTTCCTTACCTTTCCGATCGCTAAATAGCCATTGTTTTTCTCTATCAGAGCATTGAGCTTAGCTAAGAGGGCAGGGTACACATTCTCGGTGTAATCTTCGTGCCTCTTTTCCTTGACAGCCTCGTCTGGTTCATAATGTACTGCTACACCCTCTGATAATAAGTAAGAAATCATTTTAACTGGATGATAATAATATTAACCTCACTCATCTCACACACAGCTGTGTCGTCCCAAATTAAGCAGAGATTGAACAACATTCTTTGACTACTGATACTTCTAAACACACATAAATAATTGACAACCAGACAGAGAGAAACACTTTAGATATTACCTTGTTTGATTTGGTTTGACTGTACCAGCTCATAATTTAGCATGCATGTGAAGGTTTAAGGTGAAATATAATGTAAGGAAATAAACTAAACAGAGTACAAGTCCAGAGTGAAATAAACTGATTTGAAGGACTTACTGGCACGGATATCATTGACAAAGTCAATATTCTGGTCGATCTCCAAGTTTTCCTCATCAGTGTCTCCAACGAGTCCATACTTTTTCCCCAAGTACCGACCTATAGCGAGGCTCTGTGCGTATTGCTTGCCGTCAATGAATAGTACTGGTATGGAACCGAATAGGGTATCTGGAAAAAAAATCTTTATTTATCTGGTTCCGCTAATTCCATTTCAAGTCTTTTACCTCGGGATGTCCTAAAATGTTTATCTATATATCGATATCTGAGTACTGATTGGAAAGATCATTTTGAATACCTGAGTTTCTTAAGGTTGAGCCAAACGGTTGACGAGAAACTACTATAATGCGATTTGCTAAGTTTTAATGGCTATCGATATGCTTAGAATAGTAAGTAAAAATATTTTTTTTACTGAGAATTATTGTTAATATATTGAAAAGTATTAACCTGGCAAATTTAAAATAACCTCAAAAACCTACATACTCTCAAAAAAACATTATTTTTGAAATGAGTTTGTAGAAGCAATTACTACTTGGTCATACTTCGCTACTAGAAAACCGAAATTACGGCAAAAAAATTGAAGTATACTGGATACTTAAACTGCCTCGTTGGTCTAGCAATTAGTGTATGCAATTGCTGATCTTGCTGGTCTTGGGTTCGATTCCCGGATCAGGCCAAAAAGTCTTATGGAGCTTTTTTAATTATAGAAATGTACGGTGTTTGGAAATTGAGATCTTAACCCCTGTGTCTTCGCAAGCACGTAAATCCATCGGTCCTGCACCTAATTCCGCTCTGGTCATGTTGAATAGCCGTCCCATCAGATTGTGAGAGTGAGGGAACAGAGAGTGCACCGCTCGTGCACTTTATTTATCTCCTGTGCTGTTGGCTGGTCTCTGGTGAGGCTGATTGCTGTAGCCGAAATGTGCTAGGAGTACATTATCATATTTGGTTTTTTTTTAATGACATCCGCCATCGCAGGGTGTTGCAGCTTCAATCATCATATTTGGTTAGAAACCTACAAGAATCTTGGTAAACCCTAGCATTTTATTTATCTATCCATTATTTTGCTTCTCAAAAGTTATTTGATGATCCACTTACTTGGTTTAAAAGCAGGATAGTTTTCGTAAGTGTACCGGACATCTTCAAATTCTTGGCCTCCATAGGCGAACAGCAGACGAGGAGCCTCTCCTATGGCTTTGAAGTGAAAGTAGTGATAGGTGTATTTGGGCATTTTGTCTGTGAAACAAATAAATAAAGATTTAGGACTTGTTTTGTTAGTAATAGTAACCTAATGTTCCAAAAATTTACAGCAATTCTTTACTTTTTTGTTACTTAAAAGAGTTAGTTAATATACGCTTCAAAAACTAAAAACTTTCTGCACCAATTGAGCTCAAATTTAACACGATTTTTACTGACGGTTTTGCACCTTATTTCGTATCAATGTTACCACAACGTGCCACAGCGAAGCACGGCAAGGTACCTAAAGCTACATTTGAACTGAATTCTTTATAATCATCAAAAAAAGAATTACGTTCGTGGAATATCTTTTCTACTTTTACTATTTAATTTTACTTGTTTTGTTACCCTCTGCTGCCCAGTTCCTAATATAGGCAATGGCGTAAGCCTGCACCCAACCACATACTCGTATAAAATGAGACTGTCCGCGTACTAACTATTAGTCAGTGGAAGTCAGAACATACAAGAAATGGACACGAAGACACACAAAATGTAGTCTTGTGTGGAATTTGAACCCACAATACTCAACGTAGTAGAGAGCTTCGTGGTTACCGCATAAACAATTAGGCCAACCGTGCAGTCTATTTATTGGGATGGGAATATACCAACGACCAGTTCAACGATCGAATTCAGTCCTTTCTCAGCGTTACGGAGATCCAATGCCAGTGTCTCCGCGGAAAATACTGATATTCAATTTAAACCGGTTGAACAACTAGCAAGTAGTACCAACAAGTTGGGAATAAAAAGGCCAGGGAGGAAATTAACGTCCAGTCGAAGTGAACTGAGGGCTTAGTAAGAATTTATTTCACAATAATTCGCTGTCGACGGCATCTGCGTTCAGCATTACGATTTGTGAAGATGCCACGATATTCAGTATAAGTTGATCTCAACACCATAAGTGGTCACGGTCGCGATCGCATCGATATAAAATGAAAACACACTATAGTCCTTAAAATATATCTTGAACTCTGTAGCAGTTGTCATTAGTGTCATTTTAGAGCTTACAAGGTACATTTTAAGTGCGATTTTTTATATTTATACTGTGTTGCACTCCACTTGTAATAAAACTAGCAAAGATTAACACAATAATGAAATTTTTATCGTATCTCGTGCACCCCCAGTTATTTACCCACCACCTCGTGCACCCCACATTATCTAGACTCCAACTAAGTGAAGCTTGCACTTAGTTGGGGTCTAGATAGTGATATAGAGGTTATTAATGTACTAAATTATGTCACTACTGTTGTAAATGATAAGATATAGAGTTTTTTTTTTGTATTCGAACAATTAGTGATAAGCTGATTATTTGATAACACTTTGTGTGATACACAAATTGTTGTTTTGAGTCTGAATTTTTTCATAGTGCGTATGTTGTATTTAAAAAAAAGGAAAAAGTAGGTGCTCCGTAGTTCATTACTCCATACTTCGATGTATGTTCGCTAGATGGCGCTGTAGTATGTATTTTTGTTTGCGCTGTATATGGAAGTCACCACAAAGGTAAACTGCAAATGTTTTAGAAAATTATTTTGTCCTTATTTTATTTGAAATGCTCTAATTTGAAGAAAATTTTGTCTGTATTACAACTCAGCGTGGAAAATTGAGGGACAAGAACTATGAGATTTTCAAAGTCAAAATGTGTGGTGGTTACAAAATATTAAGGCCACCTATGTCCTGTCATTTGAGCATACAATATTTTTATTTATTTAAAAAAATCCTCGTGATATAGGGACATTTTATTTAATGTAATACCAGTCTTCACCAATTTAAATTCTTATATCATAACTTGATGATGTGGTGATGATTGTTCATGATATATCCAACGATTTCGACGAATAATTATAGCAATATCTTCACATCTCACATAGGGCGGTCTGATCCAAATTAGACAGCGATTATATTATGGTAAATATCTTGCTGATGAATATACTAATATATTTCTAAATACATATACATAATACACTATTGTACAAGAAGAAGACTAACCTAAAGCGCCAGTATCCAAAGTCAAAGTCAAATTGGTTTATTCATTTAGGTCACAAAAAGACACTTATGAACGTCATAAAAAAAAAACAATAAAAGATGAACAATCTGTCGATTAAAATTACAGCTAGCTGGGTTCGCAGATTGTTCATGGTAAAGTGGTGAGAAAAGAACCCAGGCAAGAAACTCACCACCACTCTTTTAACTCAAAATCTTTTAAATATTAAAACAGCAGTTATATTAACAATTATAGGTCTTAAAAAAAGAGCAATTCATTTCCAAACATCTAAATCTGTGACATAGTCTGAAACTGAGTAATAAGCCTTTTTGGACAACCTCAGTTTAACAAATTTCTTAAATTTACTAATAGATAATAATACTATGTTGTTTGGTAATTTGTTATAAAATTGTATACATTGACCCACAAACGAATTCGATATTTTATGGAGCCTAGTAGTGTGCAAGGCAAGTTTATTTTTACTTCTTAAATTAAATTGATGGAGATCACTATTTTTCTTAAATTAAGACAAATTTTTATGAACATACAAAAGATTCTCGTAAATGTATTGTGAGTGTAGTGTGAGAATGTTAATTTCTTTGAATGTGTTTCTTAGTGACTCACGAGGGCCCATCTTATAGATAGCTCTAATAGCTCGTTTCTGAGCACAAAGATTGAATCAATATCAGAGGCACTGCCCCAAAGCAATAAACCATAGGACATAATGCTGTGAAAGTAACTAAAATAAACTAATCGCGCAGTCAATTGACGAATCTTTCTCACAGCATAAGCTGCAGAACTAAGTCTACCAGATAACGTTTCTATATGTAGGCCCCATTGGAACCGTGAATCTAAAGTTATACCTAGGAAGACAGCCTTGTCTGTCAATTCCAGGTCCTCCTTGTTCATCAAAACACTAGTTTTTACTTGTTTAACATTCCTAGTATAAAATTTAACACATTTAGTTTTACTCCTGTTTAATAACAAGTTATTAGCGCAAAACCAAAGTACCATTTTAGAGAGAGCATTGTTTACATCGTCAATTACCGATTGCTGTCTGTTAACTTTAAATACTAAGGATGTGTCATCTGCAAACAACACTATCTCATGGTTATCCCTCACAAGATGAGGCAAGTCGTTGATGTACACAAGGAACAGAAATGGACCCAGAATAGACCCCTCGGGCACCCCCACCGCCACAGCTAATCCCTGGGATAATTTACCATTAACATCTACTCTTTGAATCCTATCACTCAAATAAGAAGTAAGAAGATCCAAAGCACTGCCTCTTATTCCATAGTGGTGTAATTTCCTGACAAGTGTTTCATGCTGCACACAATCAAATGCTTTAGATAAGTCACAAAACACCCCGTAGGCGTCACGTGACTCCTCCCAAGCCTCAAATATATACTCTAATAATTTAACCCCAGCATCACACGTTGACCGACCATGAGTGAAACCAAATTGTTTAGTATGCAGCAATTGATTTTCATTAAAATAATTAAGCAACTGAGTATCAGTTTTTCAAAAACTTTACTAAATGTTGGTAGGACCGAAATTCGTCTAAAATTTGTGGGGTCTAATGGACTACCTGATTTAAACAAAGGAGTTATCTTGCTATACTTCATCAGGTCAGGAAACACCATAATCTATACATCTATTAAATATAAAAAAGTAGCAGTCGCGGGACTGCCGATAGAAGTGAAAACGGAACTATTAAGTTGAGAGTAATTAAAACTATATGCAAAAATTATATGAAATTTTTTACGTTTCATATATAGCTATATATAATATATAATATCATATATAATATATAATAATAATAAATATCATATATAATATATAATATCATATTCTCCATAGCTATAGATATACTATTATCATTAGCATGTCGGTGACGCGAACCGAGGATTTTACCCTCTACCAAAACGCTCAACGCGCCTAAAGAAGTTTTCACTTCAATAACTAAGTCAGGTACAATAATGTCAATTATTGAGTGAACAACACTTACAGAAATTCCCCAAAGATCAGCTGTCTTTTTTATATTAATAGATTTGAAAGCAGCTAAAACATGAAGTTGATTTTATATACAGAAAAGTAAAATTATTGAAAAATTCTGGTACATTTTCTTTGATCAATGATTCTGCAGTGGAGGTGGAAGAGCCTAAATTACCTGTGAGTGCGGCTGGGAAAGTAGAAAAATTTTTTTCAAATGTGTTGGCCACTTTCATGTCATTCTTGGTAATGTGACCATCAAAATTTAATTTAAAATCAGACTCTTTTGTTCCACTTCTCCCAGTCTCAGCATTAATAACTTTCCAAGTTGCTTTAATTTTATTACTACTGTTTCTGATTTTAGACTTAATAAATAAAGATTTGGCTAATTTACAGACACTTTTAAAAATCTTTGAATAGTATTTTACATATTGCTTAAAGTCCTCACTAGTATTATATTGTCTTTCATGATACAGCCTATACAATGTTTCCCTACTCTTATAAATTCCTACTGTTGCCCGGTTACTGAATATAGGACAATCAGTAACAGTAACCGTCTTGGAGGTAAATATTGAATTAAATAGACTAAGGAACGAATTAAAAAAGGAACAATATAGTGCATTAGGGTCTAATTTGTTATTTAAGGAAGGTAAATTATTAATTAAGTTAATTCTCATAAGTTCCAGGCGATCAACTGTTACTGGTACAAGAGTAATTTTTTTTTTAGGCACTGTTTTCTTTTTACTTACAAAACTAACTAACTGACCAGAGTGATCAGAATCTAACTTATTAATAATAGATTTATATCTAGGAACAATATCTGTATAGATGTTGTCCAGGCAAGTAGTTGTAGTAGCTGTTATTCTAGTAGGCTCCATAAACAAATTTAGCAAGTTGTGTGACTTAAAAAGACTAAGAACTTTAAGGGTGGAATTTGATTTATCAAGAATGTTAATATTAAAGTCACCACAGACTAGTACGGACTTACCTGAGTTGGCAAGTTTGCTTAGGGCTTCATCCATTATTTCTAAAAATAGTTTCAAATCCGCGGAGGGAGGTTTATATACACTTATAACAATGAATTGCTCTAATTGCACACATGCGAATTCTATAGAACATTCTATAGAGAGGGACACAATATCTTTCCGTTCCTTAAACTTAAGGTTTTTATGTAATAGAATAAACGACCCACCATGTATTGTGTTGACTCTACAGAATGAACTTCCAACTTGGTGGTTGCTGAAATTAAACATGAGTTGATGCGCCTTTAACCAATGCTCAGTAATACACATAATATTAATATTCTCTGAATTCATGAATAATTCCAGCTCAAGTTGCTTGCCCTCCATCAAGCAACAAATGTTTTGATGAACCAGGTTAATTACATTACATTTATTTAAATTATTATTTTGTTGATATTTTGTGTAGCATGTGTTATAGTGTTCATTTGACTGTACTGCTAACTTTATTAAAGGTGAGTTTAAAAAATTGGAGCTAGAGGTTGCTACCTCTATTGTCTCACAATTCAATTTAAATTATTAGAAATGTCAATAAGAATGTCATTAGAACAAGACTGCTCAATAGAAGTAGGTCTTGTAGTCAAATCTTTGGTCAAAGTTTGTAAAAAAAAGGATAGCGAAGATGCTATCTGTTTAGTAAAACTAGGAGTGAGGTAATGCTTACCCTTTGTCTGATAAAAAGACTTGGTAACACAGTTAGTATCTATCAAATGAAATTTGTCATTGTAAGTGCATATGGTATGCAGTGTAGCATTAAGCTTATACCTAAGTCTATTTTCTACATCTGGCAACATTTTAAGTAGGGGAATGTAAACAATATAATTTTATTGACACTTAAAGATAACAGAGACTCACAATATTTAATTAAAGCTTTTTTGTTAACATTACCCCTGTTCCCTGTTAAAATTATAAGATTATTGCAATCTGTGTTGTCGTGTTTCATTGGTGAGTGTGAGACCGGAGGCCCATTGATGCAGGAGTGACAGTTATCGTGGTAACTGTCTTACACTGTCAGAATGACTGTCATGCCTTTTATGTCCCTAAGCGGGGTGTGAAAAAGCATCCCACAAGGTCGCCATAGTGTGGGTCACCATACTGCATTGGCAGCATTTGCTATGAGTATGGTGACCACAACTCTTGGATTCTATTCATGCTTTCCATTAGGCAGAGTAGAGTCACTTTGGCAGGCTCTTAATATAGAAAAAAAATCTATTATTACGAAACTGAGACGTTCGAGAAAATGTAACCTTTTATTTCTTTAATTTAATTATGATTCCTTCTTTAAGTGTAGTACGCCTAATCACACAGTTCTACACCACTCTAGGGTGAACTGGTGTATACCTACGGCATTAAGTTCACCGTTGTATATCTCAGTGCAAAAACTGCAAATTACATGAATTGAAAGAACAAAGTTTGTAGGAACCCACAACTTATTAGTCCTCAGTGGGAATCGAATCCACAATCTTTACATCAGAAGTTAGAATCACTAGCTGATTAGACCAACATAGCGGTCATAGTAAAATATCAGTTAAAATTTCAGCTATCAATACCAATCTGTCAGGTCAGCATGGTATAACGCGAAAAAACCTCCTTTCTAAGGAGAGGCCTATGTCCAACAGTGGACTGTTTAAGCCTCTTGATGATAACAATACATTTTCATTTATTGCTTTATACTTTACAACAGCCCACTGATAATCCTTGAAATAGAATTCAATAGAAAAATCACCATTTATTCACTCAACTGAATCCAATTGTCCAATTGCATTCAAGGTCAGTATCAAATATTTAGTACAACAATTTAGACTTTTAACATAAATGTACAAATCAAATATAATCTTAAATTCAATTGCAATAGATCTTAATATTGATAGTTTTTATAAATTAGAAAATATTTTTAAAATAAACTTGTATTGTATGTATGTAGTACTTACGTAGAGGGTTTTGATCAACGTGTGTTCCTGCTGTTAGGCGCGGCCAAACTGACATTTCAACATTGCTCGAGACGCGTATTTCTTACATATCACTGATGACATAGTACATTATTTTTTTAACCACTATTAGGAGATATGTTATCTTTAATAACATCAGAATCACATTTAAAATCATTCTGCTCGTCTTAATCTAAAATAGACGTGTGGCATGGCACAGTTAGCTTTTCAGCACTATTCTCAAGAATTTTTAATTATATATCCTTACCCTTCCGATAGCTAAGAAGCCATTGTTTTTCTCTATCAGAGCATTGAGTTTAGCTAAGAGGTCAGGGTACACGTTCTTGGAATAATCTTCATGGGTCCTTTCTTTGACAGCCTCGTCTCTTTCGTAATGTGCTGTGGCACCCTCTGATAATAAGAAATAAAATATTTTAACTGGATGATAACAGTCGTGACTTCACACATCGTACACAAAGCTGTCTGGTCCGTAATTAAGCAGAGACTGAACTATCATAACAAATTTGACAATGATAAATGACGACCAGACACAGAGATAGATACTACCTTGCTAGATTTGGTTTGACTGTACCGGCTCATAATTTGACATTCATGTAAAGGTTGCCAGATTAAAATAAATAAAAATCAATATTTCAGACATTTGACACACAACGTCATCTAGTTTCAAACTAAGCAGAACTTGTAGTATAATAATTAGATTGACTGATAAAAAACGTATTTACTTTTTTTGTAAATACATATATATTATATATGGAAAACACCCAAACTCCGAAATAAATATTTGCAGATCATACAAGCATTTAGTAATTAGACCCGGGAATCGAACTCGAGACGCCACCAATACGCCATCGTGTCAGTCTTCAGATTCCAAGTAAAAACAAAAATAATAGAATTATAATGTAAAAATAACAAACAGAGTACAGAGGTTCAGAGACAAATAAACGAATTCGGAAGACTCACTGGCACGGATGTCGTTAATAAAGTGAACATTCTGGTCGATCTCCAAGTTCTCCTCATCGGTTTTCCCAACTAATCCATACTTCCTTCCCAAGTAACGGGCGATGGCTATACTCTGTGCGTATTGCTTACCGTCAATAAATAGTACTGGTATGGTACCAAATAGTGTGTCTGGGGAAAAAAAATAGCTGGTAGACCTCCTAAAACTCCACTTAAGGTAGATCTTAAATTATTTATTTATATTTTGATACTTGAATATTTCTAAAGCACATCTTGTTTGTCCGTGTGGGGACGGATTAACAATACATAGTGTTACCATCCCTATTCATCCCGTCCGTGTCGTAAAAGGTGACTAAGGGAATAAAGTATGCAAGACAACATCATTACAAAGAGAAGAAAAACTTGAAACAAACCTTATTCCAACCCGTCTGGCCAGCGTGGTGTATTAGGCCAAAACCTCCTTGCTAAGGAGAGGCCTATGTCCAATAGTGGACTTTAAAAGGCTATTAATGATGATGATGATGTGACAAGTATCAGTTTTCGAATACCAAAAGAAATATCAAAAACGGCACACCCCAGTAGAATTGAGAATCTCCTCCTTATTTGAAGTCGGTTAATAAGCTGAAGCGCAATAGATAAAAATGATATGAATCTTGTCACAATTTGACCTCAATTGGTACAGAATTTAATGAGTTTTTTAAGGCAGTTTACATAAGCAAACTTGACATTATAATATTATTATCAATAGTAGACTATACGAAAGCTATCGTGTACTTCAGCGATACGCGACTACATGACAATGCTATTTTGAATATCTATATAAATGAATTTCCTGTCTGATATATATAGCACTTGTTTACCTCAATCACTGTGTGGCCGAAACTAAATTCAGATAGTATACACCTGGATAAACACTACGTGAGTATAATGATTATAAAAAAATCATTTTTTGTCGGTTTTTTGTAAAAATATTTGCAATATACCTGTTGGTCTAGTATTTTGTGACACCGCCTGCGAAGACTGAGGACGTGGATTCAATTCCCAGTACAAATATTGCGTGATAAACATGCTCATGTTCTGTGTTGAGTGTAATTTATATACAAATACATGATTATCATGTTACTTGCTATGATATTTATTTGTGTATGTATGTGTTTATGTATAATTTATATAAATTTTAGTATATGATAAGTTTGTATGTACTTCGTTTATTACAAATCAACATCACCTGAAACGCACCTACTTCCTATTTTCTCTGCACCACCCAAAGGTTGATTGGTAGAGAATGCCTTAGGCATTAAGTCCGCCTATGTACATAAAGAGCATTATGTATAAATAAGTAAATATTTTAGTATATTTCTCAGGAATTGTTCCCGCGGCTTGAAGAGAGGTGAACGTTCAATCCATTCCTAAAAAAGGCACCTACTACAATCCGGCCAATTACCAGCCTATAGCCATTACTTCCATTCTTTGTAAGGTGCTCGAATGTGTCCTTTAGTTCAAGGATCACTCCTTGTTGAGTAATCGGCAATACGGTTTTAGAGCGTATCGATCCACGGGTTATCTTCTAATGTATTTCACACCCCCGGGACGGGGCTATGGATAAGCATGGGGTGTTTTTGGCCATCAACCTCAACATGGCCAAGGCCTTCGATAAGGTGCAGTGTGTTTCTCTCCGAATTTCTGGTATTCGGCTTGCCCCCCAATGTTGGAACTGGACTGTAACGTTTCTGCACAATCGCCATATTAGGGTGCTCTGCGACATCGCTGCCTCTGATTTTCAGTAAGTGTACTTCAGGGCTCCGGTCTGTCGCCCACACTGGCTGTAATGCATCGTCCATGAACTGTGACATACATTTAATAATAATAATAATAATATATCTCTTTATTGTACACCAGATTAAATACATAAGTGACTTAAAGCTAAAGAAGTACAAGTGGCGGCCTTATCGCCCTTTGGCAATCTTACAGGCAACCATGGGATGGAAAGAAAAGCATGAGATGGAAAGTATAAGGTAGTGCCTGGTGTGTTAGAAGTATACAGGAAAAGGAAATGAAAGTAGTACATATAAGTTATATTAAGTAACAGAAACACGTAGTGTAAATTTATAAATAAATATATACAAGAAAAACAGCTGAAACTTATAGATATTACATACATACCTAAGGGGAACATCTTTACCTGATCGAGTGCAGCAAAGTTAACACTATGTGACATCGATATCTCCCAGATAGTGTTCCTTTACCAATCTCTTAAAGGCTGTCAGAGTTTGCGCACGTCTAATCTCAACTGGTAGAGCGTTCCACAGTCGAACCGCTTGGACAGAAAAGGAGTGGTCAAGGAATTTAGTAGTGTGACCTGGCATTTTGAATTTTAAGTTCTCTGACAATCTCAACACATTGGGATGTGTGTCATGTAAGAAGTTAAACCGTGATTTAAGGTAATATGGAGTAAGAGGATTAAAAAGAATGTTATATAAAAGAGACAGAATATGTGTGTTCCGGCGAAGGCGGATAGGTAACCACTTAAGCTGTTTATAATAGTCGGATACATGATCATATTTAAGTAATCCAAATATGAATCGTATACAAAGATTTTGGAGTCTCTCAAGCTTATTCAGTTGGTTTTCTGTGAGATCAAGATAAGTGGCATCAGCATAATCAAGGATAGCAAAAAGGAGGGATTGTGTAAGAGACAATCTTAGTAGATGTAGGTAGAAAATTTCGTAGTCTGCGTAAAGATCCTGCAGCAGCAAACATTTTACGACTCAGCTCCTGTAGCTGAGGGCCCCAGGATAAGGTACTATCAATATAGATCCCCAAGTTTTTCACCTTGCCACTGTACGGAATAGAGGTGCAACAGCACCACCAGGGGTGCATCAGTACAACAGTACATGACTGGTGGTAATTGTGTCAAATCAAGTATATGCATAGCACAGCTCATGGACGATATTTTGGACACCGCATAGCCAAGTGAGAAGACGTTGAGGTTGCTTGCTTGTCGCGGTGCTTGTCGCTGAACTCGACCTGGTTCTAGGTCGTATTTCTAAATAGGGTCATGAGTATCTGGTCGAGTTCAATACCAAGAAAACACAGGCGTACGTGTTCTATCCAAATAAGTCTCCATTTTCTCCCTTCTCACTTTTACTAGCACTCGGTACCCTGAGTATGGATATTTGCCTTGATCTCAACTCGCGAGAGGAGATACCGAGTCTTGGAAAACGTAGTGTGGGTGCCTTCTGTCCAGATCGTACGACGACGATAAAAGGTCTGGCAGTAGCTAGATGCAAAAAGCGGCAGACAGGGCTTATGCTAGAAGGTTCACTATACAACATCTTATCTATGTACGAGTATATAGAGAGTCTATAGAGGGTCGTGCCTCTATTTATTTTTTTTGTCTCCCAGATAAAGAGGAAAGTGAAACTATATTGCCAACTCGTTCAATTTACATCTTATCACTTTTGGTGTGGGTTTCCAAGCAGTTGTCCTTTTCCTAGGACTATTATCACTTGGTGTGTTCCTGGTGTTTTTGATTCTGGTGTACCTGAGTAACGTTTTTGGGCGTGTTGGTGACATTAGTTTAACTATACTTGTTTTCTACGAGAGTGGGCGACTCTATTTATTCAGTATAATCTCAAACAAAACTTTGTGATTATTATTTTTTTATTTACAACCTACCAAAGTAACTCTATTCTGCCTGATGGAAAGCATCAATAGAATCCAATTTCATCATAAAATAATGAACAGCAAATAATGGACAGCATAATTAATACTTAAGACAGTGGCACCTACTTCAAAAATTGTACATTATGAATAAGTCTTTATAAACTGTATTCTTCACTCTTTAATTTTCTACAATGGGGGTGTTTTTTTTTTTATATTTAGAGCCTGCCAAAGTGACTCTACTCTGCCTGATGGAAAGCATGAATAGAATCCAAGTGTTGGTTGTTGGTTGGTCAACATACTCATTGCAAATGCAGACATGCAGTATGGTGATCCACACTCTCGCGGCCTTGTGAGATGCTTTTCACACCCCGCTTGGGGACGCAAAAGGCATGACAGTCATCGTGACGGTGTAAGGCTTACACAGTTACCACGATAACTGTCACCCCTGCATCAATGGTGGTGTTAGTATGAAAGAATTTTTCAAATCGGTTCGAAAATGAAGATATATTAAAGCCCCTTTTATAAATCAGTTAAGAATATGTAAACATTGAAGTGGACAAGGGTGTACTAAAAGCCAATATGTTGTCACCCATCAAACCCCTCGAAATTTTGACCCACCAGAGCACCATCTACTTATACTTTTCCTTATTTTATTTCCATTTACCTCTATCTCTCATCAGTTTACTGCTTAGTTCTTTCTGTTTCTCTTTCACGCAGTTCATTCATTTTTGCTTGGGTCGTTCTCTACTCTTTTATCTGCTGTCTTCCACGCTTTGAACTTTCTTCAATACATTTTGGTTATTCCTATGAATCACGCGTCCATACCCACTTTCCATCCAATGGTGTTACTTTCAAGTTTTATCTAATCATTCTTGATCTTATCCATTTTAGTCACGCTATAAAGTAAACAAATGTACGAGTAAAGGAGGGCAACTTCATTGCCATACACTGCATACTTTGAGGATTCACTGTAAATTTTGGGACTATGTTGGAAAGAAAGGTAGATAAAATAGGAAACAAAGTAAGAAAACAGATAGTGCTGCAGTTATTAAATAATTAAGAAAATACGTTCTATTGTTTTAATACTTTATTATATTCAGATCATGCATAAAGGTGTAGACTTTTAAATAACGAGTCTCAGGTTTTCATACTGGATATAGGTACTACAACTCTATTTATCGTTTCAATAATCACTAGGTGGGGCGGCATCAACGTATGCCTTCACCTTTGGAATGGAATATACATTATCACGAACTTTCTTGATTGCTGGGTACTTCTCCTCTAGATCTGGCATTCGCATCATGAGCTTAAAGTAGTCGACCATGCTAGCGAGCACGAAATCACCCCATGTAAGCTGAAAGCAATTCAAAGAAAATCAGACATGAATCTAGTTTATCACTCTTTGGTCATATCTATTATTCATCATCCTCTAGTTCAAAAAGTTCTGCACCAATTGAGAACAAATTTTGATATCATACACAACACGTTTCAGAGACGCTACAGCAATATGTGCGTTCTAAAGAACTTGCAATTATATTTCCTTACCTTTCCGATTGCTAAATAGCCATTGTTTTTCTCTATCAGAGCATTGAGCTTAGCTAAGAGGGCAGGGTACACATTCTTGGTGTAATCTTCGTGCCTCTTTTCCTTGACAGCCTCGTCTGGTTCATAATGTACTGCTACACCCTCTGATAATAAGTAAGAAATCATTTTAACTGGATGATAATAATATTAACTTCACTCATCTCATACACAGCAGTGTCATCCCAAATTAGGCAAAGATTGAACCATTGTAACGTTCTTTGACTACTGATATTTCTAAACACACACATAAATAAATGACAACCAGACGCAGAGAGAAACACTTTAGATACTACCATACTTTATTTGGTGCACTGGCTCACCACTTGACATGCATGCGAAGGTTTAAGGTGAAATATAATGTAAAGAAATAAACTAAACAGAGTACAGGTACAGAGTGAAATAAACTTATTCGGAAGACTTACTGGCACGGATATCATTGACAAAGTCAATATTCTGGTCGATCTCCAAGTTTTCCTCATCAGTGTCTCCAACGAGTCCATACTTCTTACCCAAGTACCGACCGATCGCGAGGCTCTGTGCGTATTGCTTGCCGTCAATGAATAGTACTGGTATGGAACCGAATAGTGTATCTGGAAAAAAACATCCTTATTTATCTGCTTCCGCAAATTCCAATTGAAGTCCTTCAACTCAGGAAGTCTCAAACTGTTTATCTATATATCGATATCTGAGTACTTGTAAAGGTCATTTTGAATACCTGAGTTCCTTAAGGTATGATGCGACTTGCTACGTTTTATTGACCATCGATATGCTTAGAATAGTAAGTGAAAATATTTTTTTTTACTAAGAATTATTGTTAATATATTGAAAAGTATTAACCTGGTAAATTTAAAATAACCTCAAAACCTACGTACTCTCATAAAAACATTATTTTTGAAATGAGTTTGTAGAAGCAATTACTACTTGGTCAGGCTTCGCTACTAGAAAACCGAAATTGGGGCAAAAAATTTGAAGTATACTGTATACTTGAACTGCCTCGTTGGTCTAGCAGTTAGTGGATGCAATTACTGATCCATAGGTCTTGGGTTCGATTCCCGGATCAGGCCAAAAAGTCTTATGGAGCTTTTTTAATTATAGAAATGTACTGTGTTTGGAAATTGAGATCTTAACCCCTGTGTCTTCGCAAGCACGTAAATCCATCGGTCCTGCACCTAATTCCGCTCTGGTCATGTTGAATAGCCGTCCCATCAGATTGTGAGAGTGAGGGAACAGAGAGTGCACCGCTCGTGCACTTTATTTATCTCCTGTGCTGTTGGCTGGTCTTTGTTGAGACTGATTGCCGTAGCCGAAATGTGCTAGGAGTACATCATCATATTTGGTTTTTTTAATGACATCCGCCATCGCAGGGTGTTGCAGCTTCAATCATCATATTTGGTTAGAAACCTACAAGAATCTTGGTAAACCCTAGCATTTTATTTATCTATCCATTATTTTGCTTCTCAAAAGTTATTTGATGATCCACTTACTTGGTTTAAAAGCAGGATAGTTTTCGTAAGTGTACCGGACATCTTCAAATTCTTGGCCTCCATAGGCGAACAGCAGACGAGGAGCCTCTCCTATGGCTTTGAAGTGAAAGTAGTGATAGGTGTATTTGGGCATTTTGTCTGTGAAACAAATAAATAAAGATTTAGGACTTGTTTTGTTAGTAATAGTAACCTAATGTTCCAAAAATTTACAGCAATTCTTTACTTTTTTGTTACTTAAAAGAGTTAGTTAATATACGCTTCAAAAACTAAAAACTTTCTGCACCAATTGAGCTCAAATTTAACACGATTTTTACTGACGGTTTTGCACCTTATTTCGTATCAATGTTACCACAACGTGCCACAGCGAAGCACGGCAAGGTACCTAAAGCTACATTTGAACTGAATTCTTTATAATCATCAAAAAAAGAATTACGTTCGTGGAATATCTTTTCTACTTTTACTATTTAATTTTACTTGTTTTGTTACCCTCTGCTGCCCAGTTCCTAATATAGGCAATGGCGTAAGCCTGCACCCAACCACATACTCGTATAAAATGAGACTGTCCGCGTACTAACTATTAGTCAGTGGAAGTCAGAACATACAAGAAATGGACACGAAGACACACAAAATGTAGTCTTGTGTGGAATTTGAACCCACAATACTCAACGTAGTAGAGAGCTTCGTGGTTACCGCATAAACAATTAGGCCAACCGTGCAGTCTATTTATTGGGATGGGAATATACCAACGACCAGTTCAACGATCGAATTCAGTCCTTTCTCAGCGTTACGGAGATCCAATGCCAGTGTCTCCGCGGAAAATACTGATATTCAATTTAAACCGGTTGAACAACTAGCAATTAGTACCAACAAGTTGGGAATAAAAAGGCCAGGGAGGAAATTAACGTCCAGTCGAAGTGAACTGAGGGCTTAGTAAGAATTTATTTCACAATAATTCGCTGTCGACGGCATCTGCGTTCAGCATTACGATTTGTGAAGATGCCACGATATTCAGTATAAGTTGATCTCAACACCATAAGTGGTCACGGTCGCGATCGCATCGATATAAAATGAAAACACACTATAGTCCTTAAAATATATCTTGAACTCTGTAGCAGTTGTCATTAGTGTCATTTTAGAGCTTACAAGGTACATTTTAAGTGCGATTTTTTATATTTATACTGTGTTGCACTCCACTTGTAATAAAACTAGCAAAGATTAACACAATAATGAAATTTTTATCGTATCTCGTGCACCCCCAGTTATTTACCCACCACCTCGTGCACCCCACATTATCTAGACTCCAACTAAGTGAAGCTTGCACTTAGTTGGGGTCTAGATAGTGATATAGAGGTTATTAATGTACTAAATTATGTCACTACTGTTGTAAATGATAAGATATAGAGTTTTTTTTTTGTATTCGAACAATTAGTGATAAGCTGATTATTTGATAACACTTTGTGTGATACACAAATTGTTGTTTTGAGTCTGAATTTTTTCATAGTGCGTATGTTGTATTTAAAAAAAAGGAAAAAGTAGGTGCTCCGTAGTTCATTACTCCATACTTCGATGTATGTTCGCTAGATGGCGCTGTAGTATGTATTTTTGTTTGCGCTGTATATGGAAGTCACCACAAAGGTAAACTGCAAATGTTTTAGAAAATTATTTTGTCCTTATTTTATTTGAAATGCTCTAATTTGAAGAAAATTTTGTCTGTATTACAACTCAGCGTGGAAAATTGAGGGACAAGAACTATGAGATTTTCAAAGTCAAAATGTGTGGTGGTTACAAAATATTAAGGCCACCTATGTCCTGTCATTTGAGCATACAATATTTTTATTTATTTAAAAAAATCCTCGTGATATAGGGACATTTTATTTAATGTAATACCAGTCTTCACCAATTTAAATTCTTATATCATAACTTGATGATGTGGTGATGATTGTTCATGATATATCCAACGATTTCGACGAATAATTATAGCAATATCTTCACATCTCACATAGGGCGGTCTGATCCAAATTAGACAGCGATTATATTATGGTAAATATCTTGCTGATGAATATACTAATATATTTCTAAATACATATACATAATACACTATTGTACAAGAAGAAGACTAACCTAAAGCGCCAGTATCCAAAGTCAAAGTCAAATTGGTTTATTCATTTAGGTCACAAAAAGACACTTATGAACGTCATAAAAAAAAAACAATAAAAGATGAACAATCTGTCGATTAAAATTACAGCTAGCTGGGTTCGCAGATTGTTCATGGTAAAGTGGTGAGAAAAGAACCCAGGCAAGAAACTCACCACCACTCTTTTAACTCAAAATCTTTTAAATATTAAAACAGCAGTTATATTAACAATTATAGGTCTTAAAAAAAGAGCAATTCATTTCCAAACATCTAAATCTGTGACATAGTCTGAAACTGAGTAATAAGCCTTTTTGGACAACCTCAGTTTAACAAATTTCTTAAATTTACTAATAGATAATAATACTATGTTGTTTGGTAATTTGTTATAAAATTGTATACATTGACCCACAAACGAATTCGATATTTTATGGAGCCTAGTAGTGTGCAAGGCAAGTTTATTTTTACTTCTTAAATTAAATTGATGGAGATCACTATTTTTCTTAAATTAAGACAAATTTTTATGAACATACAAAAGATTCTCGTAAATGTATTGTGAGTGTAGTGTGAGAATGTTAATTTCTTTGAATGTGTTTCTTAGTGACTCACGAGGGCCCATCTTATAGATAGCTCTAATAGCTCGTTTCTGAGCACAAAGATTGAATCAATATCAGAGGCACTGCCCCAAAGCAATAAACCATAGGACATAATGCTGTGAAAGTAACTAAAATAAACTAATCGCGCAGTCAATTGACGAATCTTTCTCACAGCATAAGCTGCAGAACTAAGTCTACCAGATAACGTTTCTATATGTAGGCCCCATTGGAACCGTGAATCTAAAGTTATACCTAGGAAGACAGCCTTGTCTGTCAATTCCAGGTCCTCCTTGTTCATCAAAACACTAGTTTTTACTTGTTTAACATTCCTAGTATAAAATTTAACACATTTAGTTTTACTCCTGTTTAATAACAAGTTATTAGCGCAAAACCAAAGTACCATTTTAGAGAGAGCATTGTTTACATCGTCAATTACCGATTGCTATCTGTTAACTTTAAATACTAAGGATGTGTCATCTGCAAACAACACTATCTCATGGTTATCCCTCACAAGATGAGGCAAGTCGTTGATGTACACAAGGAACAGAAATGGACCCAGAATAGACCCCTCGGGCACCCCCACCGCCACAGCTAATCCCTGGGATAATTTACCATTAACATCTACTCTTTGAATCCTATCACTCAAATAAGAAGTAAGAAGATCCAAAGCACTGCCTCTTATTCCATAGTGGTGTAATTTCCTGACAAGTGTTTCATGCTGCACACAATCAAATGCTTTAGATAAGTCACAAAACACCCCGTAGG
Organism: Hypercompe scribonia; assembly: GCA_949316085.1. NCBI lineage: Eukaryota > Metazoa > Arthropoda > Insecta > Lepidoptera > Erebidae > Hypercompe > Hypercompe scribonia. The sequence goes on from OX438979.1 coordinate 3,771,599, forward strand.
CGTCACGTGACTCCTCCCAAGCCTCAAATATATACTCTAATAATTTAACCCCAGCATCACACGTTGACCGACCATGAGTGAAACCAAATTGTTTAGTATGCAGCAATTGATTTTCATTAAAATAATTAAGCAACTGAGTAAGTATCAGCTTTTCAAAAACTTTACTAAATGTTGGTAGGACCGAAATTCGTCTAAAATTTGTGGGGTCTAATGGACTACCTGATTTAAACAAAGGAGTTATCTTGCTATACTTCATCAGGTCAGGAAACACACCATAATCTATACATCTATTAAATATAAAAAAGTAGCAGTCGCGGGACTGCCGATAGAAGTGAAAACGGAACTATTAAGTTGAGAGTAATTAAAACTATATGCAAAAATTATATGAAATTTTTTACGTTTCATATATAGCTATATATAATATATAATATCATATATAATATATAATAATAATAAATTTCACATATAATATATAATATCATATTCTCCATAGCTATAGATATACTATTATCATTAGCATGTCGGTGACGCGAACCGAGGATTTTACCCTCTACCAAAACGCTCAACGCGCCTAAAGAAGTTTTCACTTCAATAACTAAGTCAGGTACAATAATGTCAATTATTGAGTGAACAACACTTACAGAAATTCCCCAAAGATCAGCTGTCTTTTTTATATTAATAGATTTGAAGGCAGCTAAAACATGAAGTTGATTTTATATACAGAAAAGTAAAATTATTGAAAAATTCTGGTACATTTTCTTTGATCAATGATTCTGCAGTGGAGGTGGAAGAGCCTAAATTACCTGTGAGTGCGGCTGGGAAAGTGGAAAAATTTTTTTCAAATGTGTTGGCCACTTTCATGTCATTCTTGGTAATGTGACCATCAAAATTTAATTTAAAATCAGACTCTTTTGTTCCACTTCTCCCAGTCTCAGCATTAATAACTTTCCAAGTTGCTTTAATTTTATTACTACTGTTTCTGATTTTAGACTTAATAAATAAAGATTTGGCTAATTTACAGACACTTTTAAAAATCTTTGAATAGTATTTTACATATTGCTTAAAGTCCTCACTAGTATTATATTGTCTTTCATGATACAGCCTATACAATGTTTCCCTACTCTTATAAATTCCTACTGTTGCCCGGTTACTGAATATATGACAATCAGTAACAGTAACCGTCTTGGAGGTAAATATTGAATTAAATAGACTAAGGAACGAATTAAAAAAGGAACAATATAGTGCATTAGGGTCTAATTTGTTATTTAAGGAAGGTAAATTATTAATTAAGTTAATTCTCATAAGTTCCAGGCGATCAACTGTTACTGGTACAAGAGTAATTTTTTTTTTAGGCACTGTTTTCTTTTTACTTACAAAACTAACTAACTGACCAGAGTGATCAGAATCTAACTTATTAATAATAGATTTATATCTAGGAACAATATCTGTATAGATGTTGTCCAGGCAAGTAGTTGTAGTAGCTGTTATTCTAGTAGGCTCCATAAACAAATTTAGCAAGTTGTGTGACTTAAAAAGACTAAGAACTTTAAGGGTGGAATTTGATTTATCAAGAATGTTAATATTAAAGTCACCACAGACTAGTACGGACTTACCTGAGTTGGCAAGTTTGCTTAGGGCTTCATCCATTATTTCTAAAAATAGTTTCAAATCCGCGGAGGGAGGTTTATATACACTTATAACAATGAATTGCTCTAATTGCACACATGCGAATTCTATAGAACATTCTATAGAGAGGGACACAATATCTTTCCGTTCCTTAAACTTAAGGTTTTTATGTAATAGAATAAACGACCCACCATGTATTGTGTTGACTCTACAGAATGAACTTCCAACTTGGTGGTTGCTGAAATTAAACATGAGTTGATGCGCCTTTAACCAATGCTCAGTAATACACATAATATTAATATTCTCTGAATTCATGAATAATTCCAGCTCAAGTTGCTTGCCCTCCATCAAGCAACAAATGTTTTGATGAACCAGGTTAATTACATTACATTTATTTAAATTATTATTTTGTTGATATTTTGTGTAGCATGTGTTATAGTGTTCATTTGACTGTACTGCTAACTTTATTAAAGGTGAGTTTAAAAAATTGGAGCTAGAGGTTGCTACCTCTATTGTCTCACAATTCAATTTAAATTATTAGAAATGTCAATAAGAATGTCATTAGAACAAGACTGCTCAATAGAAGTAGGTCTTGTAGTCAAATCTTTGGTCAAAGTTTGTAAAAAAAAGGATAGCGAAGATGCTATCTGTTTAGTAAAACTAGGAGTGAGGTAATGCTTACCCTTTGTCTGATAAAAAGACTTGGTAACACAGTTAGTATCTATCAAATGAAATTTGTCATTGTAAGTGCATATGGTATGCAGTGTAGCATTAAGCTTATACCTAAGTCTATTTTCTACATCTGGCAACATTTTAAGTAGGGGAATGTAAACAATATAATTTTATTGACACTTAAAGATAACAGAGACTCACAATATTTAATTAAAGCTTTTTTGTTAACATTACCCCTGTTCCCTGTTAAAATTATAAGATTATTGCAATCTGTGTTGTCGTGTTTCATTGGTGAGTGTGAGACCGGAGGCCCATTGATGCAGGAGTGACAGTTATCGTGGTAACTGTCTTACACTGTCAGAATGACTGTCATGCCTTTTATGTCCCTAAGCGGGGTGTGAAAAAGCATCCCACAAGGTCGCCATAGTGTGGGTCACCATACTGCATTGGCAGCATTTGCTATGAGTATGGTGACCACAACTCTTGGATTCTATTCATGCTTTCCATTAGGCAGAGTAGAGTCACTTTGGCAGGCTCTTAATATAGAAAAAAAATCTATTATTACGAAACTGAGACGTTCGAGAAAATGTAACCTTTTATTTCTTTAATTTAATTATGATTCCTTCTTTAAGTGTAGTACGCCTAATCACACAGTTCTACACCACTCTAGGGTGAACTGGTGTATACCTACGGCATTAAGTTCACCGTTGTATATCTCAGTGCAAAAACTGCAAATTACATGAATTGAAAGAACAAAGTTTGTAGGAACCCACAACTTATTAGTCCTCAGTGGGAATCGAATCCACAATCTTTACATCAGAAGTTAGAATCACTAGCTGATTAGACCAACATAGCGGTCATAGTAAAATATCAGTTAAAATTTCAGCTATCAATACCAATCTGTCAGGTCAGCATGGTATAACGCGAAAAAACCTCCTTTCTAAGGAGAGGCCTATGTCCAACAGTGGACTGTTTAAGCCTCTTGATGATAACAATACATTTTCATTTATTGCTTTATACTTTACAACAGCCCACTGATAATCCTTGAAATAGAATTCAATAGAAAAATCACCATTTATTCACTCAACTGAATCCAATTGTCCAATTGCATTCAAGGTCAGTATCAAATATTTAGTACAACAATTTAGACTTTTAACATAAATGTACAAATCAAATATAATCTTAAATTCAATTGCAATAGATCTTAATATTGATAGTTTTTATAAATTAGAAAATATTTTTAAAATAAACTTGTATTGTATGTATGTAGTACTTACGTAGAGGGTTTTGATCAACGTGTGTTCCTGCTGTTAGGCGCGGCCAAACTGACATTTCAACATTGCTCGAGACGCGTATTTCTTACATATCACTGATGACATAGTACATTATTTTTTTAACCACTATTAGGAGATATGTTATCTTTAATAACATCAGAATCACATTTAAAATCATTCTGCTCGTCTTAATCTAAAATAGACGTGTGGCATGGCACAGTTAGCTTTTCAGCACTATTCTCAAGAATTTTTAATTATATATCCTTACCCTTCCGATAGCTAAGAAGCCATTGTTTTTCTCTATCAGAGCATTGAGTTTAGCTAAGAGGTCAGGGTACACGTTCTTGGAATAATCTTCATGGGTCCTTTCTTTGACAGCCTCGTCTCTTTCGTAATGTGCTGTGGCACCCTCTGATAATAAGAAATAAAATATTTTAACTGGATGATAACAGTCGTGACTTCACACATCGTACACAAAGCTGTCTGGTCCGTAATTAAGCAGAGACTGAACTATCATAACAAATTTGACAATGATAAATGACGACCAGACACAGAGATAGATACTACCTTGCTAGATTTGGTTTGACTGTACCGGCTCATAATTTGACATTCATGTAAAGGTTGCCAGATTAAAATAAATAAAAATCAATATTTCAGACATTTGACACACAACGTCATCTAGTTTCAAACTAAGCAGAACTTGTAGTATAATAATTAGATTGACTGATAAAAAACGTATTTACTTTTTTTGTAAATACATATATATTATATATGGAAAACACCCAAACTCCGAAATAAATATTTGCAGATCATACAAGCATTTAGTAATTAGACCCGGGAATCGAACTCGAGACGCCACCAATACGCCATCGTGTCAGTCTTCAGATTCCAAGTAAAAACAAAAATAATAGAATTATAATGTAAAAATAACAAACAGAGTACAGAGGTTCAGAGACAAATAAACGAATTCGGAAGACTCACTGGCACGGATGTCGTTAATAAAGTGAACATTCTGGTCGATCTCCAAGTTCTCCTCATCGGTTTTCCCAACTAATCCATACTTCCTTCCCAAGTAACGGGCGATGGCTATACTCTGTGCGTATTGCTTACCGTCAATAAATAGTACTGGTATGGTACCAAATAGTGTGTCTGGGGAAAAAAAATAGCTGGTAGACCTCCTAAAACTCCACTTAAGGTAGATCTTAAATTATTTATTTATATTTTGATACTTGAATATTTCTAAAGCACATCTTGTTTGTCCGTGTGGGGACGGATTAACAATACATAGTGTTACCATCCCTATTCATCCCGTCCGTGTCGTAAAAGGTGACTAAGGGAATAAAGTATGCAAGACAACATCATTACAAAGAGAAGAAAAACTTGAAACAAACCTTATTCCAACCCGTCTGGCCAGCGTGGTGTATTAGGCCAAAACCTCCTTGCTAAGGAGAGGCCTATGTCCAATAGTGGACTTTAAAAGGCTATTAATGATGATGATGATGTGACAAGTATCAGTTTTCGAATACCAAAAGAAATATCAAAAACGGCACACCCCAGTAGAATTGAGAATCTCCTCCTTATTTGAAGTCGGTTAATAAGCTGAAGCGCAATAGATAAAAATGATATGAATCTTGTCACAATTTGACCTCAATTGGTACAGAATTTAATGAGTTTTTTAAGGCAGTTTACATAAGCAAACTTGACATTATAATATTATTATCAATAGTAGACTATACGAAAGCTATCGTGTACTTCAGCGATACGCGACTACATGACAATGCTATTTTGAATATCTATATAAATGAATTTCCTGTCTGATATATATAGCACTTGTTTACCTCAATCACTGTGTGGCCGAAACTAAATTCAGATAGTATACACCTTTTTTTTTTTTTGTACTGTGCGGCAATCCCCACGGATACCACCGCAGGGTGGTTATGTCGGACTCGAACCGACCAAAAACCACACGCCGTCTCAGGTACCAATAGCCAGGGGACCAGGTGCACCCTAGTAACGAAATCCCTGGAACCCCGACGTACCTCGGACCAACTACGGCTGCAGTGGCCCCCTCCTGTGTGGAAAACTCATGGTTTCTTTGCTGCCCTCCTTCCCCCCGAAAGGGTGTGCATAGTCCGTAGTACTCGGATATCCCTCCACAACCTGCTTCTGCTAGGGTGACAGATGGCCTCATTTGTCACCCCCAGGCCTGCACTTATGGAGGACGGAGATCTTCTAGTGATCTCCGGCGCCTGAGCCTTCTGCGGTACCTAGCCCGTTCCTGGGCCTGGCGGACCGGGAGAGTTCTAAACCTCTCTCGGTCCCGCTCCGCCATCTCCTTCACAAGCATAACCTGCTCGCAGAAAGAGACGGCGTAGTTCCACGCACCCTCGCTCCGTATCATGGCCGCAACCATGTCACCGAGCTAGAGAGTCCCCACTTCGATGGCCGCCATGAGGTCACGCCTCTGCTCCACCCATGCCGGGCATTCTGCCAGCGTGTGGAGCGCTGTGTCCACGGTCCGGCCATCGCAGTGAGGCATTGGCTCCTTACGGATCAGACACAGGTAATCTCCGAAACATCCTTTTCCAGTGATCCTGCGTCAGTCGGTATGAGAGGGTCCCATGATGCCTCTCAAGCCAATCCTCCATAAGGGGTCTTATCGCCGAAACAACGGCATGTCCAGCGTTTGGCTGCCCAAGTCGTTCCTTCCACTCCTCTACGAGGGCCTGGCGGAGTTGGGATTTCTGATTTTCGATGTTTCGGGTTTCAGGACTCCGACTCAACTCCCGCGCGTGCTTGCGCCACTGATAGAGAGCTGCAAGGGCTCTCGCCTCCAGGTCCCGTGGTGGGGTTCTGGCCAGGAGACTCGCCGCCTCAAAGGAGATCGTGCGGTACCCCCTTATAATACTAATGGCCAGCATACGCTGTGGTCGTCGCAGTAACGCAATATTGCTGGCCTTCAGAACTTCCACCCATACTGGGGCCCCATAAAGGGCCATGGACCGCACAACTCCAGCGTAGAGTCTCCTGCATGAGTCATCGGGTCCCCTCATGTTCGGCAGCAAACGTGCCAATGCACGCGCTGCACCAACTAACTTGGGGATCAGACTTCGGAAGTGATGTCCGAAGTCCCATCGGCCATCGAGTACTAACCCCAGATACTTCATAGAGGGCTCGATGCCGATGCGAGTACCTCCTACTGTGAGGCTGAGTCTATCAGGTGGCTTTCTCCGAGGCCCATGAAAAAACAAGGCCTCGGATTTGTGCAAAGCCACCTCGAGACCCAGTCGCCGGATTCGCTGCACGACTTGAGCAACACCGGCCGTGGCCCTCAGGGTTGCCTCACGGTGTGTCTTGCCGCACGCCGTCACAAGCGTGTCGTCCGCGTAACATGTGACGGCTACACCATCTAGGTATGCACCGCGAAGCACCCAGTCGTAGCCAATGTTACACAGGAGAGGCCCTAAGATCGACCCCTGCGGAACACCACACGACATTTCACGTCGACCGAGACCGGTTCTACTTGGGTAGATAACGGCTCTCTCCGACAAATACGCCCCGACAACGCGGCGGAGGTAGAGAGGCACTTTATGATATACTAGCGCCTCTCTGATACAGCTCCAGGGCAAAGTGTTGAACGTGTTGGCGATATCTAACGACACCGCCAACACCACTTCACCCCGAGAAACTGCTTCCTCCGCCAGAGTCCTCACGCGCATGATCGCATCCACGGTGGAGCGGCCCTGACGGAAACCGTACTGGTTATCCGCCAAATCCGGCCCTACTCTGAAGAAGTGCTTGACGAGGCGCCATGCAATCACTCTTTCATAGAGTTTGCATATCTCGTCTAGCAACACTATGGGCCGGTAAGCGGATTTTGAGTCCGCTGGGCGCCCCTCCTTTCGGATGAGGACCAGTTTTCCCGTCTTCCATATTTTCGGAAACTGGCCCTGCTCGAGGCATGCGCTGAGAAACTCTCTCAGTCGGGGTTCGAGAGCCGGCGCCTCATCATCCAGAACCAGGACCCATGCTCGTCCTGGAATGCCATCGGGTCCTGGGGCGGTGTTTTTGGCTTTAAGCCGTCGCACCGCCAGCGCTAGTTCTGCCCAAGTGACCTCAGGCACGTCGTCGTCGTCCACGTTAGGCGCCTCAGGCGCTGCAGGCGTAGCCATCGGTGGTGGTATGTGCTTCACCACATGTGATGGAAACAGGGAACCGACAACCCTTTCAAGCAGCTCTGGCTGAAGACATCGGGTTAACGGCGGGGCCCATGGCCACATTTTGCCTCTAGCCATACGGTAAGGGCGTCCCCATGGATCCCGCTCCAGTGTCTCCAGTAACTCGCGGTGGGCCTCGCTCTTGGCCTGTTTTATCGCTGCCTGAAGAGTCCTCTTGGCGACCCTGTATTCCACCAAAAGCTCCGCCTCTCGAGCTGCCGCATCCTCGGGGCGGCGACGCCTTCTGCGGAACCTAGACCATTGACGGCGCGCGGTCACGCAGGCTTGTCTCAGCCTTGCGATCTCCGGCGACCACCAATAGACCTGGCGTCTCGCAGTGTTGGGCTGAACCCTAGGCATCGCCGCATCGCAGACGCGGGTCATGGCCTCCCGGAACCATAATGCCTCGGCGTTCACATCTATAGGCCTGTCCGGTGCAGGAGTCCAGGCCTGTACGATGGCGGCTTCCAGGAGGACCTTTCGATCTAAGCGCTTGAGCGCCCAACGCGGCTCAGGTGGATTTCGTCCAACCGGCACGCCATCTGTGGGAGCGGAGACTTCAAACCGAATGTATCGGTGATCCGAACCCGTCTCCTCCCCCACAATGACCCGCCAGTTCTCAACACGGCGTGCCAGCAAGGGGTACGCGAACGAAATGTCCACGATCGAACTACCCCTCGCTGTCACGAACGTGGGAACAGACCCCTGGTTTAGGGTAACTAGGCCGAATTTTTCGGCCCAGTTCTCCAGTGCCCTGCCCCTCAGGTTTGTGCGTCGGGAACCCCAGGCCTCTGACCAGGCATTGAAGTCACCGAGCACAAGAACCGGGTGGGGGCGACAGGCGTCGACGACGACAGCCAGCTGAGCGAGCCATTGCTCATACTCAGTTATGTCTGGATTCGGCGTGAAATAAGCAGCCACGACCGCTATATCCCCAAACAACGCCGCTATGCAACCCCGTTCCCTTGCAACCACGGTGAGGGGAGGAGTGCCAGCGGCAGTGCCGTGTACCAGAGCCGCTGAGCCATCCAAGTCGGTCTCCCAGGCAGCCCCGAGAAACCGGTGGACGTATGGCTCAGCCACGGCGGCAATGTGGATAGACCACTGTGCCATGCTCTGGAGCAGAAGATCCTGAGCAACGGCACCGTGGCCCACGTTTGCCTGGAGTATGCGGAGATGCGAATCCATTATTGGATTTCCATCTCCGCCCCCCGCCGCATATCTTGCTGCCCTCCGGCAGTACTCTCTGGGCTCTTCGGACGGGGGCCAGGAGGTCGACCTCCCAGCTTCGGATCCGACAAGACGCAGGCCTTACTGCCAACCCGGTGGTCGGCAGGTTTGCTCCCCGCTGCACACCTAAAGCAGCGCAATGGAGCGTTACAGCCACTGACCAGGCTGGCCACAACGGAAACAGAGGTCACCTACGGTAACCTCTGCTGTACATTTTACCCCCACATGTCCCACCGACAGGCATCAAAAGCATCTTGCCGGTCGGGTCTGCAGGAGCCGTGCCTGTGCCCTCAGAAAATCACCAACTAGGAGAGTACGCCTGTCAGCGATCTTTTGGGCCGCCGCAATAGGGCAACTGATAATCGCTGCCCCCTGTCCACTGGGGCCGAAGCGTATTACTCCAGCCTTTATATTATCCAGAGGGCAGCCTCCGGCCTTCATAACAGCGAACCTGAGCTCGTCCGTCGTAACAGAATCGTCCAGGCCTGTGATGCGTACTTCAGCGCATTTCATAGGCCTGGACACTCGGACGTCTGCTGCGTCCAGTGAGTCCCTTAATTTAGCCGCTAGGGCGTCAGCTTTGGGGCCACTGGTGGAACCGGGGATCTCGAGAAGCCGGGCTCCTGTTCGCGTATTTTTGCACCGGACGCCCGGTATCTCGAGGGCCTTGAGGTCGACGTTGGCCTTGACTTTCGCCAAGACCTCAGCATACCCCAAACCCCTCTCTACTGCCTCTGCCGTCAAAGTGACGACGATTGCCGCAGAACGAGGGGTTCGGAGTCTTTTTGTAGCTCCTGTTGCAGCGGCGGCGGCCTTTCTGGCATTTTTATCTGCTTTTTTGGCGGCCTACAGATAGTATACACCTGGATAAACACTACGTGAGTATAATGTTTATAAAAAAATCATTTTTTGTCGGTTTTTTGTAAAAATATTTGCAATATACCTGTTGGTCTAGTATTTTGTGACACCGCCTGCTAAGACGGAGGACGTGGATTCAATTCCCAGTACAAATATTTCGTGATAAACATGCTCATGTTCTGTGTTGAGTGTAATTTATATACAAATACATGATTATCATGTCACTTGCTATGATATTTATTTGTGTATGTATGTGTTTATGTATAATTTATATAAATTTTAGTATATGATAAGTTTGTATGTACTTCATTTATTACAAATCAACATCACTGAAATGCATCTACTTCCTATTTTCTCTGCATCACCCAAAGGTTGATTGGTAGAGAATGCCTTAGGCATTAAGTCCGCCTATGTACATAAAGTGCATTATGTATAAATAAGTAAATATTTTAGTATATTGATCGGTAGCCTGGCTACAGGCTCTCTGGTAATCAAGCAGCAGTGTATTATCTGATATCCTTTAAAAAAAATTGAGTATGACTACATCTAAGTATGACTAGTTCTAACTTAGACTACTAATTATTCGAGTGGCCTCACTGGTGGATTTGAGTACAATTAAGAATTACAAAAATTGAACAATTTTTTTGTTTAATTGTTTTTAACCTTCCTGTACCCGCGCCAATTAGTGTAACATCTATACCCGCGCACGGTCTCATGGACGGACATTTTAAAAACCGAAGCTTTGTTTTTTTCGAGAAAACCTAGTATAAACTCATATGTTATTTAAAGTTTAGGACATCATTAATTAAATAAAACAATATTTTGTTCATTTTTTGTATTTACTATTGTTTTGCAGTCTTCAGAAACAGTCTTTGAAAAAAATCAGTAATTCTTATGTACTACGATAAAGTTAACCAAAATTAAAATTCTTCCATTAAAAAACATAAAAATCTGCATTAATATTATAGATAATAAACATATAAATAAAAAAAAACATAAATCTAATCATTTTTAGATTGATTAGTATAGCAATCAGAGTAAACCATAACCACGTGTTCCAAACAAGAGTATTTTTTGCGAGTAAAACAGTATAACGCGTTTTACAATTTTTTTCGAGGAACAAAAGCTACAACGTATTTGGCCGAGATTGTTAGCGGTACCTGATGATTCAGGACAATCTATTTTGCAAATTTCAGCATATCTCTGTCGTATGATTCTCGGTAAACAAGCAGTTGCCGCCCGTCTTCTCAACTGTGCGTCAATGAGTTCATAAGACAATTTTTCAAGAAAAACTCTTCTTTCAATTTTTTTGTCAGGATTATTTTGAGAGTAAATAATATAGGAATTAATTCCTGCTACATTCATTAGTCCATTAGAAACCACCATGGGCCACCTATTAGTACCTCTAGCAACATTATAGGTTTCACACATTTTGTCAACGGTATCAACGCCTCCCGTCTATCATCAGTCTAATCTGCTCCTCGTTCATTATCACTCCGATAAACGAATCTCTGAAACAGAAATAATATATATGAATTCATAAAAGTACTGAAATAAAATACTTTGAAATATAGGTTATATTATAATAAAAATATATTCAAATATTAAAAAAACTATACTAAATGAATCTACATATATCTAGAAATATACTTATTTATAAATAAATGCAATCGATCGAATAAAAAAAATATTACATACCAAAAATAGTAACACGTATACCCGCGCCGATCTCTCGCACCGAATGAGGCGTAGTTCACCCAAATGTGGCCCCCGCGCAAGGTCACACTTCACATCAATTTCAAGGTCGTGTCGAATTAGGCAAGTACTAGAAAGCTCATTCAGCTAGCATTACCCTTTCTATAAATAATTTCAAAAAATAATTCTGTCGGTCTTTCAGACACACGCGCGGGTATAGGAAGGTTAACATATCTCTATATTTATATTTTCCATACATTCAGAACATTTAGACCCCATAACATTATGTTTAAGGAAGTCTGTAGACGGTATAGCGGAGAGTCGTTCTGGGATTATACTACATCATTATCATCATCAGCCCGTTACAGTCCACAGCTGGACATAAATCTCTCCCAAGACACGCTACAGAGCCACTAATTGTAGGGCAACACCGTACGTTTGTGGTGTGGAAAGAACTATACTCGAAATTTACCTGAAGGACCTAATTCTGAGCGAAATGATTCATCAGAGAACTAAGTTTGAAAATGTGTAACAAAGCCACACGGGAATACAAAAGGGCTTACATTAGAGCGGATGGCCAGCGCATTACACGGATTGGCCAAGAATTCGTCGCGTACCTTACGGGTAGCTTTAAGTTCTGACGATTGGCCAAAGCGCTGCGGTCTAATTACTGCCAATCCTCTCTACCACTACTGAAATGTCCCGAGGGATCACTCGCTCATCAGCTGCCAGAGATCGAAACTGGTTGTTGAATCGAGTACTTAAGAACTGCTGGAGTTGTCTACTGTATTGACACGCTTATACCGCCTGCCATATTTCTCAGAAATTGTTCCGGCGGCTTAAAGAGAGGTGAACGTTCAATCCATTCCTAAAAAAGGCACCTACTAAAATCCGGCCAATTACCAACCTATAGCCATTACTTCCATTCTTTGTAAGGTGCTCGAATGTGTCCTCTAGTTCAAGGATCACTCCTTGTTGAGTAATCGGCAATACGGTTTTAGAGCGTATCGATCCACGGGTTATCTTCTAATGTATTTCACACCCCCGGGACGGGGCCATGGATAAGCATGGGATGTTTTTGGCCATCAGCCTCAACATGGCCAAGGCCTTCGATAGGGTCTAGCACTGTGTGTTTCTCTCCGAATTTCTGGTATTCGGCTTGCCCCCCAATGTTGGAACTGGGCTGTAACGTTTCTGCACAATCGCCATATTAGGGTCCTCTGCGACAGCGCTGCCTCTGATTTTCAGTAAGTGTACTTTAGGGCTCCGGTCTGTCGCCCACACTGGCTGTAATGCATCGTCCATGAACTGTGACATACATTTAATAATAATAATAATAATATATCTCTTTATTGTACACCAGATTAAATTCATAAGTGACTTAATGCTAGAGAAGTACAAGTGGCGGCCTTATCGCCCTTTGGCAATCTTACAGGCAACCATGGGATGGAAAGAAAAGCATGAGATGGAAAGTATAAGGTAGTGCCTAGTGTGTTAGAAGTATACAGGAAAAGGAAATGAAAGTAGTACATATAAGTTATATTAAGTAACAGTAACACGTAGTGTGAATTTATAAATAAATATATACAAGAAAAACAGCTGAAACTTATAGACATTACATACATACCTAAGGGGAACATCTTTACCTGATCGAGTGCAGCAAAGTTAACACTATGTGACATCGATATCTTCCAGATAGTGTTCCTTTACCAATCTCTTAAAGGCTGTCAGAGTTTGCACACGTCTAATCTCAACCGGTAAAGCGTTCCACAGTCGAACCGCTTGGACAGAAAAGGAGTGGTCAAGGAATTTAGTAGTGTGACCTGGCATTTTTAATTTTAAGTTCTCTGACAATCTCAACACATTAGGATGTGTGTCATGTAAGAAGTTAAACCGTGATTTAAGGTAATATGGAGTAAGAGGATTAAAAAAAATGTTATATAAAAGAGACAGAATATGTGTGTTCCGGCGAATGCGGGTAGGTAACCACTTAAGCTGTTTACGATAGTCGGATACATGATTATATTTATGTAATCTAAATATGAATCGTATACAAAGATTTTGGAGTCTCTCAAGCTTATTCAGTTGGTTTTCTGTGAGATCAAGATAAGTGGCATCAGCATAATCAAGGATAGGAAAAAGGAGGGATTCTGTAAGAGCAATCTTAGTAGATGTAGGTAGAAAATTTCGTAGTCTGCGTAAAGATCCTGCAGCAGCAAACATTTTACAACTCAGCTCCTGTAGCTGAGGGCCCCAGGATAAGGTACTATCAATATAGATCCCAAGTTTTTCACCTTGTCACTGTACGGAATAGGGGTGCTGTTGGACATGACTGGTGGTAATTGTGTCAAATCAAGTATATGCATAGCACAGCTCATGGACGATATTTTGGACACCGCATAGCCAAGTGAGTAGACGTTGAGGTTGCTTGCTTGAACACTTGAACTCGACCTGGTTCTAGGTCGTATTTCTAAACAGGGTCATGAGTATCTGGTCGAGTTCAATACCAAGAAAACACAGGCGTACGTGTTCTATCCAAATAAGTCTCCATTTTCTCCCTTCTCACTTTTACTAGCACTCGGTACTCTGAGTATGGATATTTGCCTTGATCTCAACTCGGGAGAGGAGATACCGAGTCTTGAAAAACGTAGTGTGGGTCCCCTCTGTCCAGATCGTACGACGACGATAAGAGGTCTGGCAGTAGCTAGATGCAAAAAGCTGCAGACAGGGCTTATGCTAGAAGGTTCACTATACAACATATTATCTATGTATATAGAGAGTCTATAGAGGGTCGTGCCTCTATTTATTTTTTTTTGTCTCCCAGATAAAGAGGAAAGTGAAACTATATTCCCAACTCGTTTAATTTACATCTTATCACTTTTGGTGTTGGTTTCCAAGCAGTTGTCCTTTTCCCAGGACTATTATCACTTGGTGTGTTCCTGGTGATTTTGATTCTGGTGTATCTGAGCAACGTTTTTCGGCGTGTTGGTGGCATTAGTTCTACTATACTTGTTTTCTACGAGAGTGGACCACTCTATATTTATTAAGTATAATCTCAGACAAAACTTTGTGAATCATTTCATTATAATAGACAGCATAATTAATATACTAGACACTCGTACTCACACTGCTATACTAGTGCTTCCCTTCTAGAAGGGTAGCTAAGAATAGGTAACAAAGTCAGAAAACAGATAATACTGCAGTTACTAAATAATTAAGAAAATACATTCTATTGTTTTAACACTTTATTATACTCAGATCATGCACATGATTTAAATAACGAGTCTCATGTATTCATACTGGATATAGATAATAAAACTCTTTTTATCGTTTCAATAATCACTAGGTGGGGCGGCATCAGCGTATGCCTTATCCTTTGGAATGGAATATACATTGTCACGAACTTTCTTGATTGCAGGGTACTTCTCCTCTAGATCTGGCATGCGCATCATGAGCTTAAAGAAGTCAACCATGCCAGCGAGCACGAAATCACCCCATGTGAGCTGAAAGCAATTCGAAGAAAATCAGACATGAATCTAGTTTATCGCTGTTCTGTACTGTTCTGTTCTGTACCTATTGAGCACAAATTTTGATATCATACACAACACGTTTCAGAGATGCTACAGCGATATGTGCATTCTCAAGAACTTGCAATTATATTTCCTTACCTTTCCGATTGCTAAATAGCCATTGTTTTTCTCTATCAGAGCATTGAGCTTAGCTAAGAGGGCAGGGTACACATTCTTGGTGTAATCTTCGTGCCTCTTGTCCTTGACAGCCTCGTCTGGTTCATAATGTACTGCTACACCCTCTGATAATAAGTAAGAAATCATTTTAACTGGATGATAATAATATTAACCTCACTCATCTCACACACAGCTGTGTCGTCCCAAATTAAGCAGAGATTGAACCATTGTAACATTCTTTGACTACTGATATTTCCAAACACACACATAAATAAATGACAACCAAACACAGGGAGAAATACTTTAGATACTACCTTGTTTGATGTGGTTTGACTGTACCAGCTCATAATTTGACATGCATGTGAAGGTTTAAGGTAAAATATAATGTAACGGAAAAAACTAAACAGAGTACAGGTAGAGAATAAAATAAACTTATTCGGAAGACTTACTGGCACGGATATCATTGACAAAGTCAATATTCTGGTCAATCTCCAAGTTTTCCTCATCAGTGTCTCCAACGAGTCCATACTTCTTACCCAAGTACCGACCTATAGCGAGGCTCTGTGCGTATTGCTTGCCGTCAATGAATAGTACTGGTATGGAACCGAATAGGGTATCTGGAAAAAAAATCTTTATTTATCTGGTTCCGCTAATTCCATTTCAAGTCTTTTACCTCGGGAGGTCCTAAAATGTTTATCTATATATCGATATCTGAGTACTGATTGGAAAGATCATTTTGAATACCCGAGTTTCTTAAGGTTGAGTCAAACGGTTTACGAGAAAGTACTATGATGCGACTTACTAAGTTTTAATGGCCATCGATATGCTTAGAATAGTAAGTAAAAATATTTTTTTTACTGAGAATTATTGTTAATATATTGAAAAGTATTAACCTGGCAAATTTAAAATAACCTCAAAAACCTACATACTCTCAAAAAAAACATTATTTTTGAAATGAGTTTGTAGAAGCAATTAGGGCTTGGTCAGGCTTCGCTACTAGAAAACCGAAATTACGGCAAAAAATTTGAAGTATACTGGATACTTGAACTGCCTCGTTGGTCTAGCAGTTAGTGGATGCAATTGCTGATCCATAGACCTTGGGTTCGATTCCCGGATCAGGCCAAAAAGTCTTATGGAGCTTTTTTAATTATAGAAATGTACGGTGTTTGGAAATTGAGATCTTAACCCCAGTGTCTTCGCAAGTACGTAAATCCATCGGTCCTGCACCTAATTCCGCTCTGGTCATGTTGAATAGCCGTCCCATCAGATTGTGAGAGTGAGGGAACAGAGAGTGCACCGCTCGTGCACTTTATTTATCTCCTGTGCTGTTGGCTGGTTTCTGGTGAGACTGATTGCTGTAGCCGAAATGTGCTAGGAGTACATCATCATATTTGTTTCTTTTTTAATGACATCCGCCATCGCAGGGTGTTGCAGCTTCAATCATCATATTTGGTTAGAAACCTACAAGAATCTTGGTAAACCCTAGCATTTTATTTATCTATCCATTATTTTGCTTCTCAAAAGTTATTTGATGATCCACTTACTTGGTTTAAAAGCAGGATAGTTTCCGTAAGTGTACCGGACATCTTCAAATTCTTGGCCTCCATAGGCGAACAGCAGACGAGGAGCCTCTCCTATGGCTTTGAAGTGAAAGTAGTGATAGGTGTATTTGGGCATTTTGTCTGTGAAACAAATAAATAAAGATTTAGGACTTGTTTTGTTAGTAATAGTAACCTAATGTTCCAAAAATTTACAGCAATTCTTTACTTTTTATGAGCGTAATAGAGTTAGTTAATATACGCTTGGAAAACTTAAAATTTTCTGTACCAATTGAGCTCAAATTTAACACGATTTTCATTGGCGGTTTTGTACCTTATTTTGTATCAGTGTTAACACAATGTGCCACAGCGAAGCATGGCAAGGTACCTAAAGCTAAATTTGAACTGAATTCTTTATAATCATCAAAAAAAGAATTACGTTCGTGGAATATCTTTTCTACTTTTACTATTTAATTTTACTTGTTTTGTTACCCTCTGCTGCCCTGTCCCTAATACAGGCAATGGTGTAAGTCTCTGCATCCAACCATATACTCGTATAAAATGAGACTGCCCGCGTACTAACTATAAGTCAGTGGAAGTCAGAACATACAAGAAACGGACACGAAGACACACAAAGTGTAGTCCTGTGTGGAATTTGAACCCACAATACTCAACGTAGTAGAGAGCTTCGTGGTTACCGTATAAACAATTAGGCCAACCGTGCAGTATATTTATTGGGATGGGAATATACCAACGACCAGTTCAACGATCGAATTCAGTCCTTCCTCAGCGTTACGGAGATCCAATGCCAGTGTCTCCGCGGAAAATACTGATATTCAATTTAAACCGGTTGAACAACTAGCAAGTAGTACCAACAAGTTGGGAATAAAAAGGCCAGGGAGGAAATTAACGTCCAGTCGAAGTGAACTGAGGGCTTAGTAAGAATTTATTTCACAATAATTCGCTGTCGACGGCATCTGCGTTCAGCATTACGATTTGTGAAGATGCCACGATATCCAGTATAAGTTGATCTCAACACCATAAGTGGTCACGGTCGCTGTCGCATCGATATAAAATGAAAACACACTATAGTCCTTAAAATATCTCTTGATCTCTGTAGCAGTTGTCATTAGTGTCATTTTAAAGCTTACGAGGTACATTTTAAGTGTGAGTTTTTATATTTATAGTGTGTTGCACTCCACTTGTAATAAAACTAGCAATATTACAGAATAATTATATTTTTATCGTATCTCGTGAACCCCCAGTTCACTATCTAGACCCCAACTAAGTGTAGCTTACACTTAGTTGGGGTCTAGATAGTGATATAGAGGTTATTAATGTACTAAATTATGTCACTATTGTTGTAAATGATAAGATATACTATTTTTTTTGTATTCGAACAATTAGTGATAAGCTGATTATTTATTATAAAAACCTGCTATATTTCCATTACTAGCATTTCCTTGCAAGTAACGCAGCTTTTAAATAGTTACCATTAGGTGGCGCCATTTTTTTTTCTGCATTTATCAATCTCATTGACACGAATAAGAGCGTACTGATGGTCTTCTATTTATTTTTTAACCAATTTAAAAAATTGCAGGAGGTTAAAGATTCGGTAATTTTTTTTTCAGTTTGTGACATTAGAACTCTGTCACCAATGATTCAAAGCGTGGAAGAACGGGTGTCATGTCCTTCCAATACAAAGAGAGGATCCTCTAACCAGGCGAGATGGCGAGCCGCGGCCCAACGGTTGATGTTGGGCTGTTGTGTATACGCTAATCACTGCGAAATTTCTATGTCGCGATTCAGGATTAGTAGTTTTATTGCACGGTTTGCTTAGAGGTTTAAACGATCACCACGCCGCTCGGTACTGCGGGGAGTGTTATGGGTTCAAAGCCCACATGTGAGAACACTTTGTGTGATCCACGAATTGTTGTTCTGAGTCTGAATTTCTTGTATGTTTGTAAAGTCCCCCGCGATACAGGATTTATTCATAGTGCAGGTGTTGTATTTAAAAAGAAAAGAAAAACAGTAGTTGCTCCGTAGTTCCTTACTCCATAGTTCGATGTGTCTTCGCAAGATGCTGTAGTATGTATTTTGTTTGCGCTATATATAGAAGTCACCACAAAAGTAAACTGGAAATGTTTCAAAAAATTACTTTGTCCTTATTTTTATTTGGACTACTTTAATTTGAAGAAAATTTTATCTGTATTACAACTTAACGTGAAAAATTGAGGGACAAGAAATAGAGATTATAAAAATCATCATGATATAGGGACATTTTATTGTGTATAATCATCAGTGTCCATCAATTTAAATTATTATATCGTAACTTGATAACATGATGATGATTCTTCATGATATATCCACCGATTTCGACAAATGATTATAGCAATAACTTCACACATCTCACATATGGCAGTCTGATCCAAATTAGACAGAGCCTTTATGTAACCACCCTGCTGATAAACATACTAATATATTCCTAAATATATATATATAATACATTATTGTACAAGAAGAAGACCAACCTAAAGCGCCAGCATCCGTGTTGTCGTGTTTCGTTGGTGAGTGTGAGACCGGAGGCCCATTGATGCAGGTGTGACAGTTATCGTGGTAACTGTGTAAGCCTTACACTGTCACAATGACTGTCATGCCTTTTATGACCCTAAGCGGGGTGTGAAAAAGCATCCCACAAGGCCGCCATAGTGTGGGTCACCATACTGCATTGTCTGCATTTGCAATAAGTATGGTGACCACAACTCTTGGAATCTATTTATGCTTTAAATCAGGCACAGTAGAGTCACTTTGGCAGGCTCTTAGTATAAAAAAAAATCCAAAACCTCCTTTGCAAGGACAGGTCTATGTCCAACAGTGGACTATTAAAGTGACGTTAATGTTCCACTGGAGTATCGTTTTTAATAAATAATATATATAGCCGTGTGGTTTAATCGCCAATACCTGATGACATATCTATCATTAGACGTGCTTTTTATGAAAAAAATTATATTTATTATGATTGTTTTGAAGCGGATGAGATAATGTTTCATGTTATCAGCCATTGCTGGTGTGGTCACGGGTGGGCTGATTTAGTATTTATAAATATAATCTCGATGTAATGTTCGATACCACAGTATCTACCTTCGAGAACATTTTAGAAATATGTCACGAAAGTAAAATGTGGTGATATTGTATATGTGTATCATCCCATTGATGCAGGGGTGACAGTTATCGTGGTAACTGTGTAAGCCTTACACTGTCACGATGACTGTCATGCCTTTTACGTCTCCAAGCGGGGTGTGAAAAAGCATCTCACAATGCCGCCATTGGCGCCGGTGGGTTACCATACTGCATTGTCTGCATTTGTAATGAGTATGGTGACCACAACTCTTGAATTCTATTCATGCTTTCCATCAGGCAGAGTAGAGTCACTTTGGCAAGCACTTAATACAGAAAAAAAATCTATTATTACGAAATTGGGAACTTCGAGAAAATGTAACCTTTTATTTTTTAATTTAATTATGATTCTTTCTTTAAGTGTAGTACGCCTAATCACACATTTCTACACCACTCTAGAGTGAACTGATGAGTATCTAGAGCGTAAAGTTCACCGTTGTATATTTCAGTGCAAAAAGCGCAAATTACATGCATTGAAAGAACAAAGTTTGTCGGAACCCACAACTTATTAGTCCTCAGTGGGAATTGAATCCACGATCTTTACATCAGAAGTTAGAATCACGAGCATAGCGGTCATAGTAAAATATTAGTTAAAATACTAACTACTTATACAAGTCAGGTCAGCGTGGTCTAATGTGATAAAACCTTCTAGGGGAGGCCTATGTCCAACAATGGACTGTTTAAGCCTCTTGATGATGATGATACATTTTCCATTATTTCTTTATACTTTACAACAGCCCACTGATAATCCTTGAAATAGGATTCAATAGAAAAATCACCGTTCATTCACTCAACTGAATCCAATTGTCCAATTGCATTCAAGGTCAGTATCAAATATTTAGTAAAACAATTTAGACTTTTAACATAAACATACAAATCAAATATAATCTTAAATTCAATTGCAATAGATCTTAATATTGATAGTTTTTATAAATTAGAAAATATTTTTAAAATAAACTTGTATTGTATGTATGTAGTACTTACGTAGAGGTTTTTGACGTGTGTTCCTGCTGTTAGGCGCGGCCAAACTGACATTTCAACATTGCTCGAGACGCGTATTTCTTACATGATATGTAATGATGACATAGTACATTATTTTTTAACCACTTATTATTAGGAGATATGTTATCTTTAATAACATCAGAATCACATTTAAAATCATTCTGCTCGTCTTAATCTAAAATAAGGAAATAAGGCAAAACACATTTTTCCAAAATGAACGATACGATCAGTTGTTACCTTTACATATTTATGTGTTTGTTTTGTATGTATATAAATATAAATAAATAAAAATTTGGTCCAGAGGCATCAAATAAACAACTATTAAATTCAGTTTTTTTTTATTCAATCGATAAATGTATATAAAGAGCTTTTCAATTATTGATGACATTTCAATAAGAACACAAAAGTAAATTTCAATAAATTTACAGTGAATTAATATTCTTGTGATACTTGATAAAGATTGAACAATGCCTAGACAAGAGATATTGATAACATAAGATT
The DNA here is from genome assembly GCA_949316085.1 of Hypercompe scribonia. NCBI lineage: Eukaryota > Metazoa > Arthropoda > Insecta > Lepidoptera > Erebidae > Hypercompe > Hypercompe scribonia. The sequence goes on from OX438979.1 coordinate 3,793,075, forward strand.
ATATATATTTGTTCATTTTAAATCGGCACTACTTAAGAGTACAAAGAGGTTTATTATAAAAATAAAAATTTGCCAATACTGAATGTAGAACTATATTAATGACGTAACAACAGGACTAACAGAAATCTGTTAAATCAACGCTATAAATTATATTTTTACTTAATACAAATAATTTGTTCTCACAAACACATTAAAGAAACTATAATTATAATAAAAAACACATACATTACACTCATACATACACAAAATGTAATGTTATCTCTAAGAGATTAGCCTTGATTTGTTTGTTTTTTTTTTATATCAACCGTTAACAATAAGAATGAATCGTAGTCATTAACAAGTTAACAATAAATCAATAATAACATAAATGTATATAAATGTCTTCAGTACAATTTATTTCCAGCTGACCTTACATGTCTCGCGAGTACGGAGGGGCAGATTCTGTATATGCCTTGATCTTGGGTATGGAGTATACATTGTCAACGACCTTCAGGAACACAGGGTACCGACTTTCCAAGTCTGGTATGTCTAGCAGCCATTTAAAATAGTTGAACATACCGGCAAACAGGAAGTCTGCCCAAGTGAGCTGTAAGAAAAATGATTTTCTTTTAAATGGATTTGAAGACTCTCTATCTACGTCAACATATGTTTTAAAAAAAAGATATTTTAATCCATAGCCTATCATCTATTATTTTAATCGTAGGAGAGCCATGGTTCAGGTACGTAGACCTTCGTGACCTGATACATTAATAATATCATCATCATGATCATCACAGCCAAACGACGTACACTGCTGGATATAGGACCTCCCCTAAGGTGGAGAACCTTGTCTGAAGATGGGTGAGGCCCATGTTTAATAATAATAAATGTTATTAAAAAATTATCTTGGAATAAGAAACACATAAAATACAATCAAGTTGAAACGATGAAAACATAGTAGTGCAAAATAGGTTATCAGTGTCCCTCTTCAGGAAGTAATTTGTATTAGTTACAAAATAATAAGAAATACAAACGTGAATTATAGTTAATTTACAAGTAATAAAGAAATTTATGGTAAGTAAAGTATTTGTGTGAGTAGAAGAGAGTAAATTCGTTTGTGCGTAAGTTAAATTTCCACAAGTTCTTCTGTCTGGGCATTACTCAATTTTTTTAACTAGGTATTTAACTTAATTTTGAGTTTTTTCCCAATTAATGAGTAGATATTTTAGTTCTTGATACAAAACCCTGTACCCTATACCGATCTGTCTGGTCAGCATAGTATAGTAAGCCAAAATCTCGTTCCTAAGGAGAGGCCTATGTGTAATATTAAGTACTGTTGGTAATGATGATGATGACACCATCTCCACGGTCAAAAAATTAATTTAAAGTCGTAAACCTGTCTAGATTTCCTCCTGCTCTGCTAATCTGAACACTTCAAAGAAACGTGTAGAAAGCAAAATGTTTGCTCTGACAGAATGTCAGCTAAATTCAGCGAACGAGGAAAGCGAAGCGAAAGGGAAGATGAATTGCCACATCTACTGCTAAAGGTATAATCACGAGAAGGGTTTTGACAAAGAAATAAGTATGATGACCTGAGTTAATTATTAATTATTCATTGTGTCTATAATTACCTTTCCAAGAGCCAAGTGGCCATTGTTTTTAGTGATGATATCATTTAACTTCTCCAGAAATGCCGGGTATACGTTCTTAGAATAGTCTTCCTGTTTCTTCTTTTTGACATCCTCATCTGTTTCACTGTATATTGTAGCGCCCTCTGGAAAAACGGTATATATGAGAGTTCAATCTGCGTGAATTTTTTTTGTACACAATATCAATCCGTCCACTTAACAGTGGAGTACCGTAAAGTATAAAAAATCTAAAACCTTGGCATCTAGAATTATCTTTCTTATTTTCTTAAAAATAGTTGGATTGTATCATGAAGAAATGTTAGTAAGCAAATATATAAGATACGTACTGTATCGCAAGTCCATAAGATAGTCAGCGTATTGATCAATCTCCAATGCCTCCTCATCATTGTCACCAGCAAGCCCAAACTTTTTGCCAAAGTAGCGACTGATGGCTACGCTCTGCGCAAACGTCTTATCATCGATGTCTATTGCTGGCACTTGACCGAATGGGGTCTCTGGATAGAAAAAAAAACACACGTAAGATTGACAAGCATCGGTGCATTTTGTCATTTTCTATTTTCTTCCATATTATTTTTAGAAAGACATCTCCTAGTTTACAAATAAATGACCTACTTACAGGAATCGGACGTAAAGAACACGAAATAAATATTTCGGACACTTGACACACAACGTCATCTAGTTTCAAACTAAGCAGAGCTTGTGTCATAATAACTAGACTGACTGATAGAATACTTATATACTTTGATTTTTGTAAATTCATACATATTATACATAGAAAATACCCAAACAGAGGTAGGCAGAAATTATAATTAATTTTAGAAGTGATCTAATTCATGTCAATTCCCAGCTTAACTTACAGGAAAGCATGTAAAAAGAGGAGGTTTCGTATTTGTTTTTTTCATGTTTGTGATAATAGAATTTCATCCATTCATTAAAAACATTGAAGGAACAATGCAGTTTACGTATTAGAATGTGGGTAAAACTTTTATTAAGTTAATTATTGTTAAAACAATTATATGAAATAGATATCGGTCCTTATGAAACTTCAAAGTAATCAAAATAAATAAATAATTCCTTACTTGGTTTCAACTCTTGCAACTCTTCCATGGACTGTAAGCGATGATCTTCAAATTCCTGACCTCCATAGGCCATTAGCAAACGGATAGCTTCACCTAACGCCTTGCAGTCGAAATAATGGAATACGATCTTCGGCATTTTTGTTCTATAAAGTAAGAAATTAAAAACCCGGTCATATATTTTCCACAGCGTCATCTAGTTTTAAACTAAGCAGACCTTGTGTTAAGATAACTAAACTGACTGATAGAATACTTATATACTTTTTACTGTTAATACATATGTACATGTTATACATAGAAAACACCGAAACTTTGTAGATTATACTAAACAATTGGTCCGACCCGGGAATCGAACCTGAGACCTGCAGCCCAGCAGTCGCATTCACTACCGCTGCGCCACCGAGGCAGTTATCTTATAATTATATAGAGTGCGTGCGAGGGACGTCCGCGGATCAAATAATAGCACAGAGAATGACATGTAATTATTATTTTTGTTTATTACAATTATATAATTATTAATTATATTTTTAAATATATAAAAAACCAAAAATAAAAATACATATTTAAAAATATGAAAAAATAGTAGACCACCGACAACGGGTCCAGGGACCAAGACACCGGTGGTTAGGGCTCCAAAGATAGAAACCTCCTCACTATACGGGCCGTGTCAAGGAGGACTGCCTTCTGCATCAGATCCTTGATTCAAACTTCTAACGAGCCTCTTAAGGTGTTGGTCGAGGCTTTTGGCTATCAATCCGTGGATTGATATGATTATCGGAACAATTATTATTATTATTAGTGTGCTGTATGCTTATACACTGCTGTTTGATTACCAGAGAGCCTGTAGCCAGGCTACCGATCAATATACTAAAATATTTACTTTTTTATACATAATGCACTTTATGTACATAGGCGGACTTAATGCCTAAGGCATTCTCTACCAATCAACCTTTGGGTGATGCAGAGAAAATAGGAAGTAGGTGCGTTTTAGGTGATGTTGATTTGCAATAAATGAAGTACATACAAACTTATCATATACTAAAATTTACACAAATTATACATAAACACATAATATATAAATTACATATAGCAAGTAACATGATAATCATGTATTTGTATATAAATTACACTCAACACAGAACATGAGAGTGTTTATCACGCAATATTTGTACAGCGAATTGAATCCACGTCCTTCGGCTTAGCAGTTGGAGTCACAAAATATTAGACCAACAGGTATATTGCAAATATTTTAAAAAAAAACCGACAAAAATTGATTTTTTTTATAAACATTATACTCACGTAGTGTTTAGTCAGGCGTATACTATCTGAATTTAGTTTCGGCCACACACTGATTGAAGTGAACAAGTGCTATCATATCAGACAAGAAATTCATTTATATAGATACTCAAAATGGCACTGTCATGCAGTCGCGTATCGCTGAAATACACAATAGCTTTCGTATAGTCAACTATTGATAATAATATAATAATGTCGAGTTTGCTTGTGTATGCCTTGAAAAACTCATTAAATTCTGCACCGATTGAGGTCAAATTGTGACAATATTCATATTATTTTTATCTATTGCGCTTCAGTTTTTGAACTGACTGCAAATAAGGAGGTGATTCTCAATTCAACTGGGGTGTGCCGTTTTTGATAATTCTTTTAGTATTCGAAAACTGATACTTGTCATATCATCATCATCAACATCAACAGCCTTTTGCAGTCCACTACTGGACATAGGCCTCTCCTTAGCAAGGAGGTTTTGGCCTAATACACCACGCTGGCCAGACGGGTTGGAATAAGGTTTGTTTCAAGTTTTTGTTCTCTTTGTAATGATGTTGTCTTGCATACTTTGTTCCCTTAGTCGCCTTTTACGACACCCACGGGATGAATAGGGGTGGTAACACTATGTATTCTTAAACGGTCACCACACGGACAACTTGTCATATGGTCACATTTAAATTTGAGTTAGGTTTGAAGAGTAGTGTTTTGGTTATTTAAAGTAATGCGTATTGTGTTCGACTACATTAATGAAGTTTTCTACACACTTGTAAAATGAAAAAGAAAACTGTTTACGGTGGTTTAGAAGAGCAACGTAGTATTTCGAGGTGGTCTCTTTTTAATTTGATGAAGTCCTTCAGAGATTTATAACAAATAACATAATATAACACCACGCCTGTACCGTCTAAAGATGCGCAGGTATGCTCAGTATAGAGTCAGTATCCGTTACCCTGGCTTAAACTCCTCCTACCTCTTTGTGGTTCTGGTAGGGGACAAGGACGGGGGACAGGGGGTAAAAACGAAAAGCCCTGTAACGCTCTTGTGTCCAACGGCGGTGATAATCACTTGCTATCAGATGACCTGTCTGTGTTGGCCTTTCAATAATATAAAAAAGTTGTTGTTAATGTATAACATCTTTCTTTTCTCTTTTCTGTTTTGTGACAGGGGACGGAAGTGTGTAACTGCGAGTTGCTTGTTACTAAATCTGACCAAGCAACTAGAGCTGGCATGGTAGAAGAGATGTCGAATGTTATAGATCATCAAGGTTATTTAAAAAAAAACATGAAAAAGGCATGTCAAATATTACAGATAAGAAAAACAGATTTACTGTGTTTGGAAATACGCGTCCAGTCGCTTTATGTCAGTGCAGAATACAAGTGGTTCGCTGCGGCTTCGAACGGGTGGATGTTATTTTTTTTAATATTTGAGGATAAATGTACATTATATGTATATTTATGTCGAACATAAATATTATTTTACTTAAAATATATTTTTATATATTTTTTTGTACGTTTATATATTTTAATTTTAAGGGGTTCCATTTTTTTACTTCGCTTCAAATTATTGATGACTATAACAAAAATAACATATCCTTATTTTACAGTTATGTAGTTTAAAATGGTCCGTGTGGTAACGGGTTAAGAATAAATAGTGTTACCACCCCTATTCATCCCGTGGGTGTCGTAAAAGACGACTTAGGGAACAAATTCTGCAAGACAACGTCATTACAAAATAAGGAAAACTGGAAACCTAGTCCAACCCGTCTGGCCAACGTGGTCTAGTAGACCAAAACCTCCTTGCTAAGGAGAGGTCTATGTCTAGCAGTGGACTGTAAAAGGCTGTTGATGTAGGCTTAAATACGCTTTTTTTGAACATTAAAAATGAAACTAAATAGTTACAGTCACTTAAAACAGTAATTTAAACTTACTACTCAGTTTGTTCAAATGTTCAAAATGAAAATGAAAGACCTGAAGTCGAAACAGCAAAGCAACGTTTTTTCGTTATTTTTCCTCCTCGTCCTCGATTTGGGAGTTGGCCGCAAAAAGGTCAGCTAGCAGATTCGCTTTTCCTTGCGGCTGATGGGCGAGCGATCCGTCGGGATACTTCAGCGGTTGTAGCGAGAATTGGCGGCGACTGCACGGCTTTGGCCAATTGCCAGAACTTACGGCTACCCGTAGGGTGTGCGACGAGTTCTTGGCCAGTCCGTGCAATGCGCTGGGCATCCGCTCTCATGTAAGCCCTCTTACATTCTCTGGTAGCTTTGTTGTACGCTGCTTTTAGACGATCTATATCTGGATGGTCTTGAGCGCGGGCCCTGGCCCATGCACGGTAGGCCACTTGCTTGTGAGCAACAGCATGAGCCCACTCACGATTGAACCAAGGGTGGGCCTTCGTGCTGGCGACCTCACTGTAGGGAATATAATATTCCATAGCGACAGTGATCTCGCCAGCAACAACAGATGCACTTTGTGACAGATCCCTGTCTTTGAAGCAGCGTTGTGCCCAGGGTATGGATACAAAATAATCTCACATTCCACCCCAGTCTGCTGACGAGTAGTGCCATAACCGTCGTCTCGCCGCCACAAGTCGTGCTGGGGTAACAGGAGGCACCGTGGTGGACACCAGGCAGTGATCGGAGGATCCCAGAGGGGTGCGTGACCTAACGGGGCAGCCTCCCAGGGTGGTTAACCGTGGTTGGGCCCCTCTTTATGCCGCGGGCGGCCAGCGGCACCACCGTTTCTACGGGTCTCCCTGGCCGATGGCTCCCCGGCGATCCACGGCACCCCAACAGTGACCCCACGAGCACTCCACTGCTCACACACATACTGCGACAACTGTCACCCCTGCATCATTGGGCCTCCGGTCTCGCACTCACCAACAAAAGACGACTGCACGAATGCTGTCGCTTTGCTTTAGGTTAATCTTCTGTGTGAGGATAGTACCACCCCGGTCGAACCGACCGGTTCGTGCTGATTTTGAATTCACATCAATTAGCCCAGTAGAAAGCGGCGTGGTGACCGCTTAAACCACTACGCCTTCCGTGTAACCAGTTAGCCATCATTAGTTTGAGTCTCAACCCCCCTGCCTCGTACATAAAACCATCGCTCTTGCATCTGATCTCTCCACGGTCGTGTCAGATAACCGTCCCATCGAATTTTGAGAGTGTGGAAACAGAATGCAGCTATGTTTACACACAGACTCGTGTGCGCTGTGATATCTCCTGCATAACTGGTTGATCCGTTGAGACTGGCCTAAGTGGACGAGGTCTCCAACCTTCTTGCTAAAGTGGCCTATGTTCAGAAGTGGACTATTAAAGACTATTGATGTGTAATGATGATATATGAATGAAATTGAACCTATGCTCTCATGCATAACTGCACCGTTACACAGACATGATCACAAATGTCAATTCAACAGTGATAACTATTCATTCTTCTTCGAGATCAATTGCCGGATGGTTCAGAATTATTGAACTGAAATAGATTCATAAGATAAGATGCTATAATAATGAAGCTTTTCATATTTATTTCACTTGTAATGAAAGTTAAAAAATCCTGAAGTATCTTATCGCTAAAGAAATAACAACAATGGCAGGACTACATAAGGTGTATACATACATACACCATAGAGCTAATAGAGGCATGCTGATTTCAGCACAAACAGGCAGGCTCGACCGGGGCAGTACTACCCTCCTATAGAAGATCAACCTAAGGCGGCAGCAACCTAAGTATCTGCAATACAATGCCACGATGACTCTTATGCCTTTCACGTCCTCAAGCGAGGTGTGAAAAAGCATCTTACTAGGCCGCCATAGTGTGCGTCACCAGACTGCTTAGTGGTGTTTTCTATGTATAATATGTATTTATTTTTGATGTACTTTGTGCCGGTACTATTGTATATCTAAGACCGGAGGCCCATTGATGCAGGGGTGACAGTTATCGTGGTAACTGTGTAACCCTTACACTGTCACGATGACTGTCACACTTAAACCGTTATAACCTAATTTATATAAGTAATTCTACATCTATACTAATATTATAAAGCTGAAGAGTTTGTTTGTTTGAACGCGCTAATCTCAGGAACTACAGGTCGGTTTTAAATTTTTTTTTTGTATTGTATAGCCTACTTATCGAGGAAGGCTATAGGCTATATATCATGACGCTAAGATCAATAGGAACGGAGCACCAATGAAAAATGTTTCAAAATCGGGAGACTTTGTTCCTCTTGAGAGCTTCTGCTGTTTGCGCTGCGTAAACGGTTAACGTTTAGCATGAATCATGTATGACAGAATTGTTCCCATACTCACCTATATAAACGAAGTCGTGGGTTAAAGTAAGCGTCAGCCCTAAGTAACTATTCCACGCGGACGAAGTCACGGGCGGAAGCTACTTACATACAAAATTTATGTACTAAATACATTGTTACCACGAGGGCATGCAATGAACTGTAAATTCTATGGGAATATTTCGCAATATTTTACAGGAAAGTAGTGAAAAACCGTATCGCCCCTAGGACACATATGTATAGACGTACAAGGTGGGCCACGAGTTAGTTAACATTTGAAAAAATCGTATTAAAATCATTTGATATATTATAAAAATTATTTATTTACAAGACAGATAATTGTTTGGAAATTATTTATTTTTTAAATAAAGAAAATAAGCACTTTGTTGTCTGTCATGCCTCACTGGCGAGACGTAATTAAATATGTTTTTCAGTATCTTTGTTAGTATGTAAATTTGATGTCTTTTTAAGTGATAATAGAAACTCTCTTGGAAAGAAGACTAAACTAATACAGAAGAGTTACTGTCACGAATGTCATTGATAAAGTCACTGCACAAAATGACTGCACGGTTGGTTTAAGCGGTCGCCACGCCGCTCTCTAGTACGCTAAGTGTTGTGGGTTCAAGCGCCACATGGGATAACACTGTGTGATCCACAAATTGTTGTTCTGAGTCTGGGTGTACTTAGTGTCTGTTTCTTGTATGTTTGTAAAGTTCCCCGCGACACATACACACATAGTCTTACGGTATCTTAAGGTCCTTAAAAAAAAGACGACATTTTCCATCTCAGTCAGTCTCCCGCAAGCCCATATTTGTTCTTCAAGTAACGGCTGATGGTGATATGCATAGAGTATGCATATTGGTTGTTTGTCAACTGTCAATTAGAACTGGTAAGGAGTCAAATTCTTACCAGTTCTAATTGTTCAATTTAATCAAAAGAAGAATTCTGATAATAGTTGCTGTAGCGACTTCCACATTACAGCACAAACAAAAATATACAACAGCGCCATCTGGCGAACATACATGGAACTACGAAGTGTGAACGAAACGTAATGAACTACGAAGCAACTACTAATCCTGTATCGCGAAATAGAGATTCGCGTGGCAATTAGCATATATACAACATCCCAACATTAACCGTTGGGTCGTGGCCCGCCAGGCATGATCACCTCGCCTGGTCGGAGGATCCTCCCTTTGTGTCGGAAGGACATGAGACCGTGACCGAATTGTTGTTTGTTGTTTCCACAGTTGTTTCTGAAACCTTTCTATGTTAAACCCGGAACGGTGCAAGACGTGGCCTTAGTCAGTTCAAATACGTCAACCCTGAATGGAGTAATCGTATGATTGCAATTTTAAAATTATCTATAAAAGGTCTAGTAATGCTTACTTTTGGTCTAGATAATGAATTGTTTTAAGATTACGACGCTCTGATAAGAGATAAGATAATGACTAATAATAAACAATGCGGATATAAATCCCCCCTTATGGTAGCAATTTAATTGCTGATGCAACATAGTTGCAGTTATCCATGGGTCGAAGTGTGGAGGAACGGGTGTCATGTCCCTCCGACCAGGCGAGGTGATCATGCCTGGCGGGCCACGGCCTAAAGGTTAATATTGGGGTGATGTGTATATGCTAATCGTCGTGAAAATTTTTGTATAGCGATTCAGGATTAGTAGTTGCTTGTAGTTCATTACTCCGTAGTTCAATGTATCTTGGGTAGATGGCGCTGTAGTATGTTTTTCTATTTGCGCTGTTTGTGGAATTGGCCACGAGTCATTAATTATCAACTATTCCGTTTATTCTTTTTGTATTTCAGTAGAAAAACAACCTAATGTAGATGAATTATATCCAAGCACAGAAAGGATTAGTGTGCCTAGGTGTAATTACTCGTCACCCAATTATTTGGTGAGGGCTAAACCGAACTCGACCTTGAAGCAAAATTTATTTGAACCGGTCAAATTTATCCATCTGGCAAGCCTGATATAGAAGGGTAAAGTCTCCTTTCTAAGGAGAGGCTTATGTACAGTCCATGATAATAATTTCTTGAGAACAGAGACCATAAAGCCAGACATGATCACCTCGCCTGGTCGGAGGGACATTACACCTCGTCCCTCCATAAAAGTATGCAAGACAACATCATTACAAAGAGAAGGAAAACTTAGAACAAACTCTATTCCAAACCGTCTGGCCAGCGTGGTATAGTAGGCTAAAACCTCCTTGCTAAGGAGAGGTCTATGTCCAGCAGTGGACTGTAAAAGGCTGTTGATGAGAGACCATAAAGAAAGATTATCCAAAAAGTGAGGTAATTAATGTATGTATAACTTAGTACCCATAATACATAAATAAGACTACGATTGAGATTTAATTGATGGATTAAGAACTCGGTTCTAAAATAATATATTAATAATATTCTCATACATTTCACAAACAGCCATCTGATCCCAAGCTAAGCAAAGCCGGTAACCAGACTGTTGATAAACATGCTTATATGTTTCGAAACACATGCATACTATAAACACATTATACTCAGACACAGAACAAATGATCGTGCTTATCGCTCAAATATTTGTCCTGGGTGGGAATCGAACCCACGACATCTAACTTAGCAGTCAGGATCACTACCCACTAAACCAATAGGCCCGCCACTCACACACCCAAAACACAACACACACCAAATCTGATAAATAAATTAATTGATAAATCAGTTTATCAAAACATAGATTTCGCCACAATCATAACTCGTAATGTGAAAGTAAATTTTCGTTATAGAATTCGCTCAAAATTAGTTCAATCAGCCAACTCTGGAGGACATATTATAATGCAAAAATGTGTCCGTAAACATAGGTGCACTCTCTGTCCTCTCTCTCACAATCCAATGGAATTGCTATCCGACACGATCAGGAAGGCGCTGGACCAACGGCACTACGTGCTCTCCAAGGCTCGGGGTTAAGGCTCCAATTTCGTAGCTCTGAATATTTCCATAATCAGAAAAGCTCAATAATACTCTTTAGTCCGATCTGAGAATCGAATCCAAGCCCTCTTGTTAAGCAATCGCATATACTAACCGCTATACCAACGCGGTTGTATTTCTTAAATGGTATTTTGGTAGTATTAAACATCCAATGTTGATCCTTATGAGGTTAACACATATTTCGACCGAAAGTGGAATCGGTAATCAGCTAGTCTTAACAATATTTTACCTATTTCTCTCAATTCCACGGTCCTGGGTTCGATTCCCGGGTCAGACTAAATGTTCATATGATCTGCAAATATTTGTTTCGTAGTTTGACTGGCTTCTATGTATAATATATATATGTATATGTATATTCATATCAGTTTTCTAGTACCCATAGTATACAAGCTCTGCTTAGTTGGGGACTAGATGGCGTTGTGTTAACATGGTAGACATACATATATAATATACACACATAAAATCTCGCCTTTTTCCCCAGAGGGGTAGGCAGAGGCTCATTTTTCGTCAGTCTTTTGGTCCCACGTAATAAATTGGCGAGCCTATTACCGCTAATCGGTATGTTTTGTTTACCAGAGCGTCGACAAAGAGCAGGTGTACCATTTGCAGCTGAGGTTGGCTTGGGGTCCTAAATTCCAGATTGTGCCTGCGGTGGCGGGCAGGCGCTAGGAGGGATCTAGATGTCATAATAGAAGCTGTCCTCGGATCCATCCTATGTCAGGCGCAGAGTGGCACACCGTGTGGTTTTAGTCAGTCCGATTCCGACACGTAATGCGACGTAAACCCCGGAGGGTGACGGCCTGAGAGGGTTTTCACACGTAAAAAGAAAGAGACCCTTACTTCTTAGAGGAACCCTATGCATCTATGTGATAGAAAATTATTTTATATTATTAATTTATTGCGAAAATATCATTTAGCTGAATTTTTAATTATTTATTACGTTTATGGATTGCCCTTTTAAGACCTGCTGTTGCTGTAAAGGGCAGGGTAGTAACGCAACATAAGATGTATATGCTTGAATGCCGAATGTAGTCTTCCTGTTTAGTACTCCAAATTGCTTAGATATTTCAGAATATTAAAATAAGATGTGGGTTTGATAGCCCCAGACTCGTATTGTAAGTAATGGTTTTTTTATCTTTAGAGCCATAATGGGTTTAGTGGTATGACGCTCGTTGGATGACGGATGGAGTGAAGTTGTTTGGATCAAGATCGGAATGGTTGGCGCTCCTTGGGGGAGACCTTCGTTCAGCAGTGGACGGCGGTAGATTGATTTGATTATTAAGAGAATTGTCCTCCAGATATTGAGGGTGTATGTGCTTTCTTTATGTTACTAGGCTAAAAATATCTATGTTTAAGTTTACAGTAATTTCCTATATACTTTTAATATAATGTTTTGGGAAATTGTGTACAGCCTGACTTGTCCTTCCTCATTAATTTGTGATTGATGGCCTGTTGCCTTGTCGTTGGTTGCCCTAATTACTAAACCATCTCCGAGGACGATCCCCACCCATGCAATTTAGTTAAGTGATAAGCACGATAATTTGTGCTGTCTGTGTGTAATTTATCTGCAATATACATCTTTTATACGTGTATGACAGGGTGTGGTTATCAGCAGTCTGGCCGCCATAACACTTAAGAATATTATTTTATAACATAACTTGAAATAATGAATAATATAAGAATATATTACTATATTGTGATATTTTAACAAGTTTTTTGTAAGTAACGTTTTGATATCTTCAAACCAACATTAAATATAAATAATTTGGCAATGGCTGGGTTTGGTGCGTTAGCATATTCAACACAGCATTAAGGATAGTTTAAAAATGTGTATAAGCATTAATTACTAAAACTTTATAATTAATTTTTTTGGGTTAGTAAAGAATAACAAAAATTGTGTTAGTTATACTCGTAAAATAGAAGAAGTACTTACATATTCGGTTTGGATACAAGCCTGTGTTCATGACGTGAGGCGCAATCTAAGTGCTAGTTCATCGACATTTAAAGTGTGTGTAGATTGAACGCTTCGCTGGCAGCAAATTGGTAAACGTTGCTACCAGATGTTGGGTTTTCACTCGGTGGCTGTAGCATAAGTCATATACTCACCTGATCATCCTTGTCATAGACCGACGGTTGGAAAGTGTTGGCGCTGTATGAATTTATGTAAGCGCGTGGAAGGATAAGTACATGACGATTTAGCCGACATCACTGAAGAAATACAAACTTTTGGTTACAACTTCACTCATAACCACCTGTTACGCTGTAATGTTAGGTATCGCTCACTACCGACGAGAAATAGCTATGTAAAAACCGACTGTATTAGCTGTACTATCCAAACCTCGTCAGTGACGACTCGTGCATCACACTACACAAACCATATTCCATGGAATAACTGAAAAGTCTGGATTATCTGGACGAGGATAAACCGAGTAAGAAAACCTGTAAACGGGAGAGCATGGCAACAACGCTTTTAAGAACCAAGTGTCCTACCAAGACCTTTGCAAACCGAGAGGTTCCCTCAGAACCAAGAAATAACTGGACGATGCGACCTAACTGCCACTGTAATGGCCGTAACTTAGTTTTCTTTAAGAAGACTAAATCGCCGACACGCGATGTATTCGTTTTATGCGTTCACCGAACTTGCTGCTAGAATCTGAGTCCAAAATCGCTTCTACATTACAAAAGACTGTATACAACTGCTTTATTAGCGCTTCATGACGCCCTGGGTGTGACGCAACGGGACGGGTTTTCTCTTCATACGCTACAGAGGCCAGCTGCGAGGTGGTCATGTCCACGTGTGCCGTGCGATGTATAAATAGAAAGGTAATCCGCAGGTGGGGCTCGCACTAGCGAGCAGGCGCTGGGAGGGTCTGTATGGCTTAAATCCTGAGTTAGCGGGAAAAGTAGTTCCCGGGTCCTTCCTATTCCAGACTGAGAGTGACACATCATGTGCTTTTAGTTAGTCTGATGACGACACTTTAACTTTTTTTGTAAAAAAAAGTGTATGTATGATGTATATTAACTATCATGGGTACTATTTGATTTTGGGCGGCGTAGAAACATCTTCGCAATAAAATTAAACTTTTGAACCCGTTTCCAAACATTTCAACTACATACATGATAATAAATAAAATACACATGGTGTCTGTTTTTACTGTTTATTATTAAGAAGTCTTATTATATTCGTCGTATTATATCTCTATCTTAAATGAACAAAAAAGGTTATCATGATTGCCAACAATTCATTTAACATCAAATTTCCATAATCACATATTTTTCAGTCTCTTGGTTATCTTAGAAGCCATATTCAGAAGGTGGAGCTGCATCAGCAAATGCCTTAACCTTGGGGATTGAGTACACGTTCTTAACGAGAGTCTTGATGGCTGGATACTTCTCTTCAAGGTCTGGTATTCTCACCATGTGCTTAATGTAATCGATGACGCCAGCAACCCAGAAATCACCCCACGTCAGCTGTAAAAAGAATACATTAGTGGAATCCGTAATTTGAAATAAACAATTTGGAATTTTTCGACCTAGAGATGGTTATAGCAATGTCCATTACATTCAGATTACCAAATCTTAACAATATTTTAAGTTTTCTCACGACAATATATACAACCGATCTTAAGCCATCGGCTGAACGAAGTTCTTGAATAATTACGTTAATCATCTATTTCTTAGATGTAATCCATCATAACACTTATTTTTGTGCAGTTTACATACAAAATTGCTGTTTCGTTCATTATCTACGATTGCAGACTGTAAAATTGGCAGCAAAATCTATTTATTTACAGATTAAACATTCTGGCGTTACATTTTAAATGACCTTGTAGATAAAATAATTGCCAAACTGACGAAGATTTTAACATTTTTGAACGATAGTTGTTTGTATGTATGTATGTGTTCAGTGTGGTGAGGGATTAAGAATACATAGTGTTACCACCCCTATTCATCCCGTTGGTGTCGTAAAAGACGACTAAGGGAACATAGTATACAAGACAACATCATTACAAAGAGAATGAAAACTTGGAACAAGCCCTATTCCAACCCGTCTGCCCAGGGTGGTATAGTAGGCCTAAACCTTCTTGCTAAGGAGAGACCTATGTCCAGCAGTGGATTATAAAAGGCTGTTGATGATGTACGTGTGTCATTTTTTTTTTTCAAAGGAAAATTTTATTAATATTTATTAAATCTTAAATGGTCACAATTACCTTGCCAACAGCGATATGTCCATTATTTTGCTCAATAATGGCGTTCAGCTTAGCGAAGTATCCAGGATAGAAATTCTCTGAATAGTCTTTATGGTTCCTTTCTTTGACAGCTTCGTCTGTGTCGTATTCCACAATGGCAGCCTCTGAAAATTGAGAAGAACATTCACTTTTTATTCATTGGTACATAAATTGTACTGCTGGTATACAACATGGTTTGGCCAAAAAATTGTCAGTTGTGAGATCTAGAGATATTTCTCCAATGAAAAGAATTGACACCATTCCTCTTCGTGGAGATCAATATCTTTCAGCAAAAATTCTCATTTTTAGTCGTATTATGGAAACTCACTAGCACGGATATCGTTAACAAAGTCAACGTTCTGGTCAATCTCCAAATTCTCCTCATCAGTGGCACCAAGAAGACCATACTTTCTTCCCAAGTAACGGCTGATGGCGAGGCTCTGTGCGTATTGTTTATCGTCTATAAACAGTACTGGCGTTGAACCAAACGGAGTTTCTAGAAAAGACAAGTATTTGTTAAATTCGTAGTTTCTAGCACATATTTTGCACCTTTGGAGCTATGGCAACGTATTTGTGACCCATGATAAGCAGTTGCCACATAGCAAAAGGTGGTTCGTCCACTCGTTTGCTTCTTTTGCCATAAACAAAATTAAGAGGATCGATGAGCTCTGGGCCTGTGAGCCTATGTTATTAGCAAAAGAAACGCAGATTTTATAATAGGGCCAAAAAGAGGTCAATGCTAAAGTATATCCGAAGTAAGTACACAATTTTATCAGTAACTTAAAAATGATTTTAGTTAATATTGACGTGTGTCTGTGTGACTGTGTTTTTTCATGTTGAAAACAACCAGGCACGAACTTCTATGTGATAATTAACTTTTCAAACAGTTTTTACTAACTTGGTTTGTAGGCAGGCCATGTTTCTTCATTGTAGCGAATGTCCTCAAACTCCTGACCGCCATAGGCGAACAGTAGGCGGGGACCCTCACCTATTGATCGGCAGGCGAAGTAGTGATATGT
This sequence comes from Hypercompe scribonia, assembly GCA_949316085.1. Taxonomy (NCBI): domain Eukaryota; kingdom Metazoa; phylum Arthropoda; class Insecta; order Lepidoptera; family Erebidae; genus Hypercompe; species Hypercompe scribonia. Next base: position 3,809,565 of record OX438979.1, read on the forward strand.
ATACTTTACCATTGTTCTGCAAAAATATAACAAATTATAGTAATAAAGAAATATTTACATTAGTCATCCGTCCAGAGTCGGAGGAGTGGAGTTTCACATGATATAGGTTCCCTCAAAGCAAGGTGTACAATTATTTTATTTTCTTTAAAGATAGTTGCCACACTAGAAATAAATCCTGTGTAGCGGGGGACTTTACAAACGTAACGGACATAAATAACACCCAGACTCAGAACAACAATTTGGAAATTACACAAAGTGTTGTCCCGTATGTGGTTTGCAGGTGGTGGTTACCATTTGTGGAGTAGACAACTTAAGAAGAATGACCATACTACAAAAAATAATTGTTTATTCTACAGTTTCTTTGTGGTTCCCGCCGGTCACATGAGAGACTGTAGTACGGTTGCCATCGCGTAAATCACTCATTTCATTCAATCATTTCATACATTTAGATTTGTAATAAACAGCACCTACATCTATTTTGAGAGATTTATTGCCGAGAATATGATTCCCTTTATAACTTCACGGTTACAAAAATTCAAACAACGAGTGTCTAAGTAAATGAGTAATACCTTAAGTAGATGCAGGACTGTCTTACTCAGAAATATGTCTTGAAGACAACGTTGAACGTTAGTCACTTCGATCAAATATGATCGCAAGTTGATCGAAGATCCCATATATAACCAAAAACTCAAGATATATATTACACAAAATTATGCAATACAGCGTAAAGTTAATCTTTAGAAGTAATCTTATCTTACACACAGATTTCATTTAGATCACATAGTGAAAAAAAGACTTTTATATATCACAACCTTTATATTAATTTTATATTTGAATTAAATATTAAGAAATGTATAAAATACTCACATTACGGAGCGTCTCGTCGTATTTGTATGTACGATAGCAGGTCGCTAGCTCCACTCGTGAATGTGGGTGTCGTTCAATTTATCAGACTGTTTTTACACGTCACGATTTTATTCGACAAGCATCCAATCCGATCGTGTCGTACGTAATCAAATTGTAAGAATTATAACAACATGCATAAAAACATGTAACCCTCCTCCGTAAAAAAATGTAACCTTGTGACTTGACAACGAATGTTGTCATGTAACACACCCGTTACACGACTTAAATCAGTGTTCGAGTGCTCCTTCAATATAGAAATGAGTGAAGAAGTTCGAAGAGACGGGATTTACGCTTAATGTGAAGCAAACTGGAGGCCTATGGACTTCTCGGACCGAAGAGAACGTGCAGCAAGTTACCACTAAGTTGAATTAGGGTTATCCCGCACATCATTACGCCGTATTTTGAAATTAGATCCACAATGTCCAGATAGTGCAGGAACTAAAATCTAATGATATAAATTTGCGCAAGTCGTATGCCGAAATAATGTTAGAACGATTAAGTAATTTTGACAACATTTTATTTACTGACGAAACCCATTTTTACCTTAACGGATATGTGAACAAACAGAATTGCGGTATTGGAGTAGTGAAAATCCCAAAACTAAACAGGACAGGCCATTTTATTCTCACAAGGTATGCACTGCTTTCATTGGACTCTAGATTTTCGAAGATTCTCGCGGCCGTTCAGTTACTGTTACATATATCTGCTGAATATGTTAAAATGTTATGGGAGTTCTTGGGACCAATGCTACTGGAATTTGCTGGCTACAATCGTAACACATGGTTTCAACAAGCCACTTGTCGCACATCCAATGAGTCCTTGCCGGTGGTCAAAGACATGTTGCCGGTAAAACTGATTTCCAGATGAGGCAACATTCCATGGCCACCCAGAAGTCCAGATCTATCCCCAGCAGAATATTTTTTATGAGGTTATTTGTAGAATTGTGTCTACATTAATAAATCAAATACACTACGTCAACTAAAAGAAACAGACAGCAAAGTGATGTCGGTGATCTCACGGTCTCTTTGCTGACGAGTATTCGAAAATTTCGGTGCTCACCTAGAACAGTGCAAACGTCGAAGCGGTGGTCATTTAGGTGATGTAATTTTAAAAATTAATTACAACTTTCTTGTGAAAATACATTTTTTATAATGTATCAAATGATTTTTTTTAAACGGTTTTCAAATATTGACGAATTCGTGGGCCATCTTGTACATGAAAAAAAAAAAACATTTGTCAATTAACTCCTTAGCAAATGTCAAAAAAGTAGACATCCTATCTATCATCTATAGGATATATAATAATTTTTTTTGGCCTTTATCTAAAACATTTTCCGTACAAAAAAAATGTAATGGAAATAATAGTAATTATATTTTGTTACTCGCAGCCGAGTTCAGGTCATATTTGGTCAGAATACAGTACGACTGTTTGAATAAATATCTTATTTAATAAAGGTCTTATTTTTCTGATAAGTATTTGATAACACACATAAGAATGTGTTCTTATCTCTTTTGTTTTAAGTTTAAAACGAGGTCACACCCGTGTTAAAAAAAAAACTGTTATTGTTTTATGCAACACTTTTTTTGTTTATTTCTGTGCTGAAATCCCCATGGATACCATCGGAAGGTGGTTATGCCGGACTCGAACCTACCAAAAACCGCATGCCGTCTCAAGTACCAGTAGCTGGGGAATCAGGTGCACCTTAGTAAGGAAATCCCTGGAACCCCGACGTACCTCGGGTCACCTACGACTAGATGCCCCCTTCGTGTGGAACCCTGTTGCCATGTTCCTTTTTTTGCCTGCCTTTAAAAGGGCGAGCGCAGTCCGTAGCTTCCACATCGCCACCCGGGCCGGCTTCTGCTAGGGTAACAGATGGGTTCACCAAATAGGGTTCTGGCCTGCACTTATGGAGTCGCGATCGAACCTATAGATTTATAAGCAGCCTTTATTAGTGCAGTGCTAAGTATAGGCATCTGTTGAGACAAGAAATTTCAACTGGGGAACCCCATGCAATGGACTTTACGTTGAAGTCCAAACAGTATAAGAAATTTAAAACCCTTTTTTTGTCAACGTGTGGAAACCACCACGCGCAGTTACCCCATCAGGATTGGTGTCCTCTTTGGTCTGTCGGAAACAGACTGATTAAAACTACATGGTGTGCCACCCTGTGCCTGCAATAGGAGGGATCCAGGAACTGCTGCTTGCTGTTATTAGGAGCCCTCCCGGCATCACCTTCCGGTGAACTCTATTTAGTTGACGTACGGCATACGTGGATATCACCTCTTCGTGGTTGTCCATTGTAGTGAATAAAGTGTAAAACCCGTCGCATCCATCAGCGATCACATTCAGGGTGCAGTGAGGGCACCACGCTGCGCCATCTCCTGAGCCGAGTCCTCACTACAATCGCAGTGTTATAGACGGGACTCAATTCCTTCCTAACGACCGAATGTAGTTACCTTAAGAAGCAACTGTGCCCGGAAAGAACCTGCTTCAGTCGGAAGGACAGCATATGGGCCCGCTTCCCAGCCAGAGATGGCCAAGAGTGAACAATGGCCGTTCCTCTAGCAATTTCCTATTGAACTTCGAAATAGGCGATCGGTGAAAGCAAGAAAAATGCCGCACCACTTGACCTGAACTGGGGTCCTGGGTCCGGGAGAGTTCAAAGCGGTTATATCTGATCCGAGAGCGTCAATATTGTGTGATGAATAAGTTATCATTTGAGCTGTACCTGTAAATGTTAATGTAAGTGTAAATGCATAGTATGATTGTGTTTAATGTACATACATATATGTACATATATATATGTTCAGTTGATGGTAATAAGTTTGTCTTTTACTACTTTGATATTAGTATATTTAGGCAAAATGTGGGTATTTAAACACATCTTTTTCTAACCATTCTTGGATATTATACGTAAGTCTATGATGTGTACCATCTATCATGTGTACTGCTTGTTTTTGGACAGTTTAAAAATATCATCTCACTAAAATTTAACTATTGAGCTCATTGCCAAGCATTTGAACTACAAACATGATATTAAGTAAAATACACACGTAGTCTGTTTTTTAATGTTTATTATTTAGAACTCTAGAAGTCTTATCTTTCAAGCCAAAGAAGAAAGAAGCCAAAAACTCAAGATATGTATTACACAAAATTATGCAATACAGAGTAAAGTTAATCTTTAGAAGTAATCTTATCTTACAAATAGATTTCGTTTTAGATCACATAGTCAAAAAAAGGCTTTTATATATCACAACTTTTATTTAATTTTATATTTAAATTAAACATTAAGAAATGTATAAAAGACTCACATTTCGGAGCGTCGTGTCTTATTTGTGTATACGTTAGCAAGTCTCTAGCTCCAGCCACGGATGTCATGGGTGGCGTCCAAAATATTAAACAGGTTTTACCCACCACGATTTTATTTGACTAAGTAGCCGAACAGTTCACGTCGTATAAAGTCAAATTGTAATACTTGTAACAGCTTATATGGAAATGGTGAAATTGATGAATTGTAGGCATGCGACTTTGAATAACAAAATTCATCAATTTCACCATTTTCATGCAAGCTGGTACAATTATTACAATTTGACCTTATAAAATGTGATATATTTGGCTACTTAGTCTAATAAAATCGTGGTGTATAAAAACTGTTTAATTTTTTGGACGCTCCCTATGACATCCGAGGGTGGAACTGGTGACTTACTAAAGTATACACAGATAAGACACGACGCTTCGAAATGTGAGTATTTTATACATTTCTTAACATTTCATTCAAATATAAAATTTAGTAAAAGTCGTGATATATGAAAGCCTTTTTTTGACTATGTGATTTAAAACGAAATATATTTGTAAGATAAGATTACTTCTAAAGATTAACTTTACTTTGTATTGCATAATTTTGTGTAATACTTATCTTGAGTTTTTGACTATATATGGGATCTTCGATTAACTGCCGATCATATTTGATCGAAGTGACTAACGTTCTGTAGTCTTCAAGACATATTTCTGAGTTAGACAGTCCAGCATCTACTTAAGGTATAATTTCTTTTTTAGACACTCGCTGTTTGAATTTTTGTAACTGTGAAGTTATAAAAAGAATCATTTTCTCTGAAATAAATCTCTTAAAATAGATATAAGGGTCATATATTATAAATCTAAACGTATGAAAAGTGATTTATGTGATGGCAATCGCACTACACTCTCTCATGTGACTGGTGGGAACCGCGAAGAAACTGTAAAATAAGCAATTATTTTTAGTAATATGGTCATTCTTCTTAAATTACCTGCACGGATGGCGTTGTGGTTCACCTCGCCGCTCTCTACTGCGCTGAGTGCTGTGGGTTCAAACCTCATATGGCACAAGACATATATATTCTTCAAGGGGTACTCTGACACTAGATTAACTCTTAGTGCAGAAACGGTCTTTAAAGAAAAAAAAATTGTACATTTTACCTTGAGGCAATTTATACCAAGCGAAACTTTTCGATATCCAAATTTTCCTTCTCTTTACTGCGGTTCTGCCCACCATAGTTTTGCTTATTTAGTTGTCTCTTACGACACGCATGGGATGAATGATGACATTTTGTTTTCTTAATCCGTCACTACACGGACTCCGGACGGATGCCTTAAGTCAATACTTCTTTATTACCATAACTTGATGCATTTTTGCAGCACAATGGTAAAGTATACATTTCACTACTTCGCCTGCCGATCTATAGGTGAGGGTCCCCGCCTGCTGTTCACCTATGGAGGCCAGGAGTTTGAGGACATTCGCTACAATGAAGAAACATGGCCTGCCTATAAACCAAGTTAGTAAAAACTGTTAGAAAAGTCAATTATAATGTAAACGGTGACACGCAAATAAGTTACCGTAGCTCCAAAGTAGGGTGTCCCTTATATGACAAAAAAAAATTTTTTTTCGGATGTCGAAATGCATACCCTTAATTTTTACTAATGCTATAAGATACTTAAATATAAAATTTTATCAATCTAGCATAATTGCAACCAGTGCCGACCGAGCTTCAAAGTTTAGTAAAAAACGTGTTTTGTCCTAAAATTTCAGTCTGCTATAATTTCACTATAAATGCAATGAATTAAGTGAATAAAATTAAATAATAAATTAGATGAACATTAATCTTTAATTAAAAACATAAAGAAATAAGAATCATTCAGGGTAACTTCTTTTTAGAGTAGTTTTTTTACAGTCTGGATACAATTTTAGATGTTCCTGGACACAGCGCAGCAAGAACTGTTTTTGTTCTTCTTCAGCCGTGATAAGTCCGTTAAAATCTTGCATTAATTTAATAGCCCTTTCAGCAGTATCATTTAAAACTCTCAAATAACTTATTCTTCTTTTAGCCTCCAGAAAAGCAGCATTGTTATTCCAAGAAGATACATCTTCCTTTAGAAAACTGTCGTCGATCTGCAGTCGTGATAAAAATTGTTTGCTCTTTTCCGATACGAAATCATCCAGTGCTTTGTCTAAAAAAAAAGAAAAATAAGTTAAATAAAAAATAAAAATCAACAACAATTTTGAAAATAAATAAATAAGTATTGGACATTGAAATTGAAATCCAACAAAAAGTCAATTTAACTTACCAAACAACTTTTGAGTCAGTTCTTCCTTCGACGGGTCATAGCGTTTGCTAAAATCCGAGATTTTGTCCCTGTTGAAGTTGGCAATCATCTTCTTCTTAGTTTGGTTGTCAACTTCATCATCAAATAGTGATAGAATGACTGTCTCTTCACATAAATACCACAAGTGATGGCTGAACTTGCTTATAGAAGCTTTAGAAATTGTTGCGTCAACTTTTTCATACTCTTTTAACATCTTCAAGAAGCGCAAATCTTGATTAGGTGCTTTGGTCGCCACTGTACATTCGAGCCAAGGTTTAACATACAATATTACGAGAAATAAGCAAACATCTCGTAGAGCCTTTTTGTCCTTCGCAGTTACTCTGCATTGTGACTGAAGTAAACATATTTTTAAAGAATAGATCGCTCTCGCCATCCAGCGTGCCTGATGTATAGCTCCGGGGGGCCTTAGTTTTAATTTTTCCTCTGTGTCTCCTCCTAAAAATATTACGCACAGTTCGACCAATTCGCGGTAATCATCTCTTACAAAACCTTTATCTAATTCTGCCTTATAAAATAGTAACAACGCTTGAATGTCTGTCTCGGCAACCCGTGCTTTTACGAAATCAAGAGATGGTTCAATTTTAGTACAATCAATGTTTTTCCAATTTTCTTGGAACTTTTTGAACATCGGAATATCTGGGCTACTAGTAATTTGCTTAATCTTGGTTTCAAAGACAGCTTTTAGGACCAATTCATAAACATGATGACGACAGGCGAAAAGCAACAATTCTCTTCCTAAAGTTTGTTCCAAAATAGCACAAGCTCCATTGAAACGGCCCATATTGGAAGCTGTTGTGTCGCAGCACATTATTTGCACTTTATCATAAAGGTTCCAGTCAAAGAGAGCTGCTGATACAGCCTTTGCTTGATGTTTTCCAGAAGAACTTTCTAGTTTCGGCACTGCAAGAAGCTGCTCTCTATCGTCAAATGAAGCTATAACTGGCAAGCGTTCTTCTTTTGAACTCCGTACATCCAACTACGGTAATAGTTTTCCATCCCAATGGACTGTGACTATGTCGGGTACATTGTTTTGGAAGTTAGATTTTATTGCTTCTGCCCTTGATTTTCTAGTTTCAGTACGAATTCGCTGAATCGAGGATTTGTTAATACAGAAATCATCGCTGCTCAGACCAAGCGCTTCTACCACCGCATTAAGAATGTAAACGGTATCTCTAATGCTTAACTGGCATCGATCTAAAGCTGCAACTAGTTTAGGTGTTATAAGATTCTTTCTACCTCTTTTTGAACGTTGTTCATGGCAGTGAACGTCCGGTAAGCTGAGTTCAGAATTCGAGATCTGTTCTTCGTCTGAATCTTCTACACTGTCTAAGTTATTTGTGGTGGAAGTAGATGCAACAGCTAGTGATTCTCTTTGTCTTACAATCCTTTCCTCTTCTTCCAATCGTCGTTGTCTAGATCTTTGTTCTTTTTCCGCCAATTTTTATTCTACACCACCTAAGCATCCCGGTCGACCTGGCTCTCTCTGTTTCATTAAAAATAATTTATCTTCCTCTATTTTCATTCTCTCAAAAGCATCAGCATGTGCAATATCAAGCAAATTATCAAGATTAATTATAAAATTGTTCTCACGACTCTTAAACGTAATCTGAGTTTTCTTACAATTTTTTTGCAACTCTCTCCAAACATGATATAAATCAATAAGTTTCTTCACGCAGTTAGGAAATGCCCTTGTTGGAATTCTTGCTTTTTCCCAATATATGATGCACTCCCTAACCACAAGATTTGCACTTTCACTAACAGTCAATTTAACCTCACGAATATTGTAAAATAGGACTGAGAGAACTTGTCGATTAGATGGTAATTTTGCACCATTTATTTGGTAGCTAGTCAATCCGATAAGAAAAATATTTTGTTTATCACTCCGTAATTCCACCGACATGTTTACGCACTAAACAATGAAGCACTAATAGTCTCAAAAATCACGTACGAAATGGCAAATAAAACATGTCGTAACAGGTCACTGGGCAGTACTTAAGCAACTTGTATCGACAAGTTTAAATAGCAAGTCGGCACGGGTTATCGTTTATATATCGAACTAATATTTTTTTCGAGACAATATAGGGTTATTACGAAACTTTTAAGAAGGTATGCGTAAAAAAATATCGAACTTGAAATTTAAGGGACACCCTACTCCAAAGGTACAAAATCTGTGCTAGAAATTACTACCTTAACAATTACCCGTCTTTTCTAGAAACTCCGTTTGGTTCCACGCCAGTGCTGTATATAGACGAAAAGTAATACGCTCAGAGCCTCGCCATCAGTCGTTACTTGGGAAGAAAGTACGGGTTTCTTGGTGCCACTGATGAGGAGAATTTGGAGATCGACCCTTCTGCGAAGACGTAATTTCGCGGAAGGAGGCGGCGGAGAAGGCCCGGGAGGACGATATCCACTCGGACCCAATTCGCCGCCGGCGAGCCGGGCGGCGGAGGCGCGCATACCAGCGCCTCATGCCGCCTTGAGTGTGGCCGCGGGTGGACGGGATAGGTTTTGCCCTCCATCCGCTACAATGGCCAGCCGCGAGGAGGCGACGTCCGCGTGTGCCGTACGTCGCCTAAAATAGAGAGTTTATCCGCAGATGGTGCCCGAGGTGGCGGGCAGGCGCTGGGAGGGATCTGGATGTCGTAATAACAGCTGTTCCCGGTCCCTCCTATGTCAGGCGCAGAGTGGCACACCGTGTGGTTTTAGTCGGTCCGATTCCGACACACCACCCCGCCGTAGGCCCCGGTGGGGTGACGGCCCGAGGGGGTTTCCACACGTTAAAAAAAAAAAAAAGGGGGTATAATTTAATGGTAAAGCTATACAATTAAAACAATGTTTCAAAAAATAGAATATAGTTTACAATATTTTATATTAGAGTATTATTGTCAGTAAGAATCAAAGTTTGGAAATAAGTTAATGGGAAAAAGGTTTATCACCATCAACATCCTTTAACAGTCCACTGCTGGACATAGGCCTCTCCGTAGCAAGGAGGTTCGAGCCAACTATACCACACTAGCTATACCGGTTGGTATAAGGTTCATTTCCAATTGGTTCGTGAAGTATCTGCACTCGGTCACTAGAAGAGAAATCAGTCCTGTCTGTCACCAATGTGACTGCGGTGAGGACTCAGCTCAGCACACGCTGGTGTTTTATTATGGATGAGTGGTGCAGAGTGGGGCCCCTTACAGTTATTGGAAGAGATCTTTCGTTACCGGCCGTCATATACTCCATGGTCAGAAGTGGCAGTTGTTTTACCACGGTCGCAACTTTTTGTGAAGACTTCATTTCACGGAAGGAGGCAGCGAAAAAGGCCGGGAGAACGATCTCCAATCAGATGTAAGTAGCCGCTGACGAAGCGGTAAGCGGAGATACGCTTACCAGCGAGTCCTGCCGCCCTGAGTGTGGACGCTGAAGGACGAGACGGGTTTTCTCCTTCATCCGGCACAGTAATCAGCCACGAGGAGGCGATGTCCACGTATGCCGTATGAAAGGGAAAACTCTAGTTCCATCAATTCTATTCTAATTTTTGAAATGTTGTTTTAATTGTATAACTTTACCATTAAATTATATCCCCAGATCAGGTATCAGTGGTTAATGATCCTTACAACTAAGTCGGGAGATAAACGTAGATTAAAGAAAACATTTCATTTTCGTTTTGTTTCGTTCATTTTTTTACAAATTAGGACAATAGTTGTGTAGGTGTAATGAGTGTGTAGTATGATTGTGTTTAAAAATATACGTATGTGTGAAATAATATGTGTTCAGTTGATGGTAATACGTTTGTGTTCTACTGCTTTAATGACAGTAAATATTGCCAAAATGTGGGTATTTAAATATGTCTCTTTCTTACCATTCGTATGTATATGTATGATGTGTGCTATCTCCGAATGTGATCGCTGATGGATGCGACGGGTTTTACACTTTATCCGCTTGCTTGCTTTTGGACAGTGTAGAAATACGTTCTCGCTAAAACTTAACTCTTGAGCTCATTTCCAAACATTTCAACTACATACATGATAACAAATAAAATACACACGTTGTCTATTTTGTATTGTTTATTATTTAGAAGTCTTGATCTATCTTAAATTAAAAAAAAGTAATCATGATTGTCAACAATTCATTTGACATTGAAATTCCATAATCATGTGTTATTCAGTCTCTTGGTTATCTTAGAAGCCATATTCAGAAGGTGGAGCTGCATCAGCAAATGCCTTAACCTTAGGGATTGAGTACACATTCTTAACGAGAGTCTTGATGGCTGGATATTTCTCTTCAAGGTCTGGTATTCTCACCATGTGCTTAATGTAATCGATGACGCCCGCAACCCAGAAATCGCCCCACGTCAGCTGTAAAAAGAATACATTGGTGAAACCCATAATTCAAAATAGACAATTTGGAGTTTGTCGCCCTAGAGATTATTAAAGCAGTGTAATGGATCTCGATTTTCAAATATCCACAAAATTTTATATTATCTCACGACCGGGTGGAGTAAGAAAGAATAATATACAACCGATCTTAAGCCATAGGCTGAATTAAGTTCTTGTATAGATACGTATTTCATCTATTTCGTAAATGTAATCCATTATAACGCTTATTTTTGTGCAGTTTACCCATAACGTTGTTGTTTCTTTCATTATTTAAAATTAGCGTCAAAATTTATTTATTTATAAATTTAACATTCTGTTGTTATATTTCAAATAACCTTGAAGATATAGTAATTGCAAAACCGACAAAGATTTTAAACTCCTGAGCGGGACCTGGTACGTTTGTAGCCAGATTTTAAATCACAGATTTTTTTTTCATTGGAAAATTTTATAAATATTAATTAAATACTTAATGGTCACAATTACCTTTCCAGCAGCGATATGTCAATTATTTTGTTCAATAATGGCGTTCAGCTTAGCGAAGTACCCAGGATAGAAATTCTCTGAATATTCTATGTGTTTCTTTTCTTTGACAGTTACATCTGTTTCGTATTCCACAGCGGCAGCCTCTGCAAATTGAGAAGAACGTTGACTTTTTATTCATGGGTATATAAATTGTACTGTTGCTATAAATTTAGGGCAATAATATACACGGGCACGCCGTAAGACCCGTTATGGAGGATTGACTCGAGAGTAATCACGGGATCCTCTCATATCGGCTGACGCAGATGATCACTTGGAAAGAATACTTCGGAGATCACCTGTGTCTGATCCGAAAGGAGCCAACGCCTGAGTGTCACCACTGCGATGGCCAGACCATGGATACGGGGCTCCACACGCTGACAGAATGCCCAGCGTGAGCGGAGCTGGGGCGTAACCTTATGGCGGCCATCGGAGTGGAAACTCTCTCGCTCGGTAGCATGATCGCGGCTATGTTGCGTAGCGAGAGCGCGTGGAACTCCGCCGTCTCTTTTTGCGAGCAGGTTATGCTTGCAAAGGAGATGTCGGAGCAGGACCGGGAGAGGTTTAGAACTCTCCCATTCCGCCAGGCTCGAGAACGGGTCCGGTATCACAGACGACTCGGGCGCCGGAGATCGCAGAACGATCTCCATTCTCCATAAGCGCAAGCCTGGGGGGCGACTGGTGAGGCCATCCGTCACCCTAGCAGAAGCAGGCCAGGGTAACAGCGGGACGTACTACGGAGCACACGCTCTTTTGGGGCAGAAAAGGGGTCATCTGTAAACCGAAGATAGGTGGCCCGAGGTACGTCGGGGTTCCAGGGATTTCCTTTCTAGGGTACACCTGGTTCTCGGGTTACTGGTACCTGAGACAGCGTGCAGTTTTTGGTCGATTCGAGTCTGACATAACCAGCAGTAGGTGGTATCCGAGGGGATTTCCGCACGGAAAAAAAATTGCAATAATATACAACACAATTTGGCCGAGACCGTTCCTCTTTGCGAGGATTAATATCTTTAAGCAAAAATCCTTATTTTTAGTCGTACTGTGGATACTCACTAGCACAGATGTCGTTAACAAAGTCAACGTTCTGGTCGATTTCCAAATTCTCCTCATCAGTGGCACCAAGAAGCCCGTACTTTTTTCACAAGTAACGACTGATGGCGAGGCTCTGTGCATATTGCTTGTCGTCTATAAACAATACTGGCGTGGAACCAAACGCAGTTTCTAGAAAAAACAGGTATTTGTTAAGTTCGTAATTTTTAGCACAGATTTTGTACCTTTGGAGTTACGGCAACTTATTTGCGTGTTACATAGCAAGAAGTAATTCGTCTACTTGTTTGCTTTTTTTACCATAAACAAAATTGTGAGGATTGATGAGCTCAGGGCTTGCGAGCCTATGTTATTAGCAAACGAAACACAGATTTTATGATAGGGCCAAAAGAAGTCAATGCTAAAAGTTATCCGAAGTAAGTATAGTGATTTTAATTAATATTAATGTGTGTCTGTGTGACTATGTTTTTCATTTTGAAGATAAACAAGCACAAGCTTCTATATAACAATTGACATTTCTAACAGTTTTTACTAACTTGGTTTGTAGGCAGGCCATGTTTCTTCGTTTAGCGAACGTCCTCAAACTCCTGGCCGCCATAGGCGAACAGCAGGCGGGGACCCTCGCCTATCGATCGGCAGGCGAAGTAGTGATATGTATACTTTACCATTGTTCTGCAAAAATACAAGAAGTTTTACTAATAAAGAAGTATTTTCATTAGTCATCCGTTCGGAGTCCATGTGGTGATGGATTAAGAATACGAAATGAGAATATGAATCTTTTCATAACTTCACAGTTACAAAAATTCAAACAGCGAGTGCCTAAAAAAACGAATTATACCTTAAGTAGATGCTGGACTGTCTAACTCAGAAATATGTCTTGAAGACTACAGAACGTTAGTCACTTCGATCAAATATGATCGGCAGTTAATCGAAGATCCCATATATAGTCAAAAACTCAAGATAAGTATTACACAAAATTATGCAATACAGCATAAAGTTAATCTCTTGAAGTAATCTTATCTTACACATAGATTTCTGTTAGATCATATACTTAAAAAATCCTTTTATAGATTAGAAATTTTTATTAATTTTATATTTAAATTAAATATTAAAAAATGTATAAAATATTCACATTTCGGAGTGTCTTGTCGTATTTGTTTATATGATGGCAAGTCGCTAGCTCCACTCACGAATGTCATGGGTGTCGTCCAAATTATCAAATAGTTTTTACACGTCACGATTTTATTCGACAAGCGTCCAATCCAATCGTGTCGTATATAATCAAATTGTAACAGAGTGCATTCGTTGTCAAGTGAAAAGGTTACATTTTTTTTTGAAATGCACATAACCTTTTCTTAGACATGGATAAAGCATTTTATTTTGCATTTCAAAGTTTGTTCTAATTCAAGTTTATACCCGGCTTGTACTACTTTTTTTCTACTAAAGTTTGTGTAGTGTACTGTGCTGAATTTTAATGGAGCCAGTCGCGCAATGCGACGCCGGCAAATCTAATAACTTAGAAATGAGCGATTTGACGAAACATGAGACGATGTATCATTTTTCGTGAGTAGTATTTATATTTGTAAAGACGTAAAATAGTATTAATAATAATAATCAAGGATGCCAGACTATCCCGTGCTCTGTATCTCAATACTGTCGTGATTACCCCTTGATATAGGGCCTACGTCGAGTCCAAATCCACCCAACATTTACGTGTGTAAAATCATTTATCCTTTATATCTACAAGACATTTTGAATGACAATTTAATCAAATTCGACGTAAAATTGTATCTAGCAGAATGATATTCGTCTGCTTACATCTAAACTGTATCAGATCAGTGATAGCATTTGTACAACAGTTGCATAATAAACGTTCGATAAGCACAGAAAATAAAACGAATTGAGATTTGATGATTTAGTTAATATGTGGCACATATGGACACAAAATCTTTATCGAAAGCAATTCAATTGTCAATTTGGTTGAGAGTTAAATTGTATCGTGTGGCAGTCGCGTAAAGAAGCCGGTTTTCAAGGCCATTGTATCCCTCAGACTACGACTCGAGTCAACCAATGGAAGACAATTGATAACAGTTACGCGACCTTGAGATTACTGAAGACAGTTATTGTCACACTTTTCAATTATAAATTATTTTAACGAATACTTTTATATATAATTTTTAGTATAAAACAAAAATGCAAGAGAAATAATGTTGAGTGTATTTTGTTTTTCGCAGCTGAGTTCACATCTACAGAGGACAAAGTCAAGGTCATGTTTGGTAAGAACACAGCACGTCTGTTTGAATAAAGATAGGGTGGGCCACGATATAGTCAACATTTGAAAAGTCGGATAAAAAACCATTTGATATATTATGAAAATTGTTTATTTACAAGAAAGCTAATTCGTTGGAATTTATTTTTTAAAAGTTACATCATCTAAATGACGACCGTTTCGACGTTTGCACTCTTCTAAGCGAGCACCGAAATTTTCGAATACTCTTTGGCAAAGAGACCGCGAGATCGTCGACATCTCTTCGCTGATTTTTTCATTTAGTTGACGTAGTGTATTTGGTTTATTAATGTGTTCTTCATATAACCTCATTAAAAGAAGTCTCCTGGAGATGGAACTGGACTTCTGGGTGGCCATGGAATGTCGCTCCGTTTGGAATCAGCTTTTCCGGAAACATGTCTTTTACCACGGGCAGGGACTCATTAGATGTGTGACAAGTGGTTCCATCTAGTCGAAACCATGCGTTACGGTTGTACGAATTTCAGTAGCATCGGTCCAAAGAACACCCGCAACATGTTTGTGTGGGATGTCAGATTCAAATGATAAATAATTCCTTTGGAAACCCCCTCGGGCCATCACCCACCGGGGTTTACGGCGGGGTGCTGTGTCGGAATCGGACCGACTAAAACCACACGGTGTGCCACTCTGCGCCTAACATAGGAGGGATCCGGGAACCGCTGCTATTACGACATCCAGGTGATAACAAATTCCTGGCCCAGCCTATACCTTATTTAATAAAGCTCTTGTTTTATCTGACAACTAATTGATAACATACATAAAAATATGTTCTTATCTCGTTTGTCTAGTTTTAAATGATGTCACACCTTATCTTGATAATATTTTTAATCTTGTTTTATGTAATATCTGAACGTGAATTATTACAGTTGTTAGGTAATCTAGAAAAGTACTTAACGGATTGTCTTGCAAACATTTATCAAGAAAATGTCACTGAGCCAAAATGGTTTCATCGACAGCCTTGAAAACCTCGCTGCTGATATGTAGGGTACTGTTTTGAAAAGAGGTCGACCTAGCATGCCCCCTGCTAGACGGGCCAGTATAGGATTACTTTCAAGGAATACTTTCTCTTCCTTTTGTTTTTATAGTTGTAATGAAGTAGGTGTTTGTCTTCCATCTCACCTGATGGAAAGTGTAGATGAAGATGAAGGTGGTACACGCCCATCCAAGAGAAACCTGTTCACTCTACTCTTAAAGGCTCCAGAGTCCAACTTATCAGGAAAAATAGACCCTGGCAGGTCGTTCCAAATCTTACGACATATATGGGACGAATAGGGGAGGTGACACTCCGTATTTTTAATCTGTCGCCAGCATGATACAGTAGGTACACCCTTCCTTCTAAGGAGAGGCTTATGTCCATTAGTTATTAAACGCTGATGTTGTGATGATGTGAAATGTATTTTCCAAAATAAATCTTGCAAATCATTCCTTTATTTTAGTTTACGACAGTAATCCTCCTGAGTGCATCTTTACCGATTACTAATCATCTAGGGCTTCTAGGTATTACCATCACCTCTAACCTCAACTTTGGCCAACAAATTGAGTCTATGGCACAAACGGTGTCCAAGAAATTATCAATTCTTTCAAAGGTTCGGCGGTACTTCAGTTCTGAACAGCTGCCTAATCTTTACACAGCCCAAGTTCGATCCTGCCTGGAGTACTGTAGTCACCTCTTGGACGGTGCAGCCAAATATCAGCTTTGGACTCAGTTGACCCAAGAGCCCGTAGGTTAATTAACAACAAAAAGCTCTCAAATAGCAGTCTACACACCCCTGAGCATCGTCGTCGTGTTGCCAGCTTATCGGTTTTTTATAGGATACACTTTGGAGAGTGCTCGAAGGCTCTCTTCGAACTGATTGAGCCATCTCCACTCCTTTATCACACGTTGTTGACATACCCAAAAGAGCTGTCAAACCGTTGTTTGACAGCTCTTTTTTGGTGAGAGTCACCAAGAGTTGGAACGACCTGCCTGGGTCTATTTTTTCTGATGACTTGAACTCTGGAGCCTTTAAGAGTAGAGTGAACAGGTTTCTTTTGGATGGGCGTGTACCACCTTCGTCTTAATCTACACTTTCCATCAGGTGAGATTGAGGACAAACACCTATTCAATTACAAATGTAAAAAAAGAGGTGTAGCTTGATCTGTCTAGCTTTATTGTATCTTATCTATATAATGTCTATATTAAGATTAACGATTTATGAGTGATTAAGTGATGATAAATTAATTGACTTATAGATTACATTTGACAGTTTCGACTGTAGATAAAAATGGTTCTTTTGTTTTAACTTGGCACATCTCACACATGCCAACTTGATTAGAAAGTAGATTGAGTCTGTACTATGGTAATCAGACTGCTGCGTTACTATATTATAACATTTAAACCATAAAGAATACTCATCGTCATCAACAGCCTTTAACAGTCCACTGCTGGACAGAAGCCTCTCATTACGAAGGAGGTTTTTGGCCTTTTTTTTAACGTGTGGAAACCCTCTCGGGCCGTCACCCCACCTCACCTTACGACGGGGTGATGTGTCGGAATCGGACCGACGAACATGGTGTGCCACGCCTGACATAGGAGGGATCCGGGAACAGCTGCTATTACGACATCCAGATCAAGGAGGTTTTTAGCCTACTATATAACGCTGGCCAGACAAGTTGGTGTGGAATTTGTTTCAAGTTTTCCGTCTCTTTGCAGTGATGTTGTCCTGCGTAGGTTGCCCCCTTAGTTACGTCTTACGACACCCATGGGTTCAATTCATCAACACGCTGACTCTTTTAAGAATCATTTCAAATTTTAAATCAATATTATATGCAACTAGCTGACCCGGCGAACTTCGTACCGCCTTAGCGTAGCGTACCTTATTGATTATAAAAATAGTTTAATTGATAGTAATATTATTTTTCTCCGTAAGAACCTTCTCCTAATAATAACAAATACAACAAAAAAAGAATTGGTGAAATCGGTCCAGCCATTCACGCGTGATGCCGTGACCAAGAAAAACGGGTTTCATTTTTATATCATGCAATGAAGACCAATGTCATATACTGTCAACTCTGATTACTTTATAAAAGGAATTTAAACACATTCTCAAGGCCCAAAACTATTTTCCAAATTACAAAAGTAATGTGATTATAGTTTCTTCAACTTATTTTAGTTCAAAATCAGTTTTACAACGATATTTTCGACAATAGTTTTATTACGGGAATATTTTTGACTACTACTGCCATCTAGTGTAATTTATTAGTAACTGACAATGAAAACATATATTGACAGATGGCAGTGCTCTCTGCATAGTTTTGCACGCTAATGTGAGACGTCGACGGATGTTTGTTGAAAGATTTAAATTGTAAAATGTTGATATTAGCGATAACAATTTGTTAGTTGGTCATCATCTACAGCCTTTAGCTGTCCACATCTTGACTTGTCTTATATACGGCCATCTAGACTACACAGTTGAGTCTATACTTTGAAAACAACACGTAATTTGGATTAAAATGGAACCATAGCGGTCAGAATCACTTACCTCTAAACTAATAGGCCAGTCTTATTAAACTAATAATTATTCACGTTAAAGGGATTAACTTCTATGTGTGTTATGTCACTATATTTAAACACAACCACTAAATGATAACAGAAGTGACCTTGGAAACTGTTTTAACGAGCTTGACATGACTTGCGTTTAAATGTGACCTTGATTTTGTGTGTAATAACAATTATGGCCGCGATTTAACAATGTCCAGTGTTGTGAAGATTCATTCCATCTTTATCTGTATAAATCTTTGACAGTAAAGTTTAAATTATTGATAGTAATTGATAGTAAAGTAAAAAAATGCATTTTCTTCGTTCTTCGTTCTCAATAACCGTTTCATTTACAAGTTTGCAGAAACTATACCTAATGCGATGTCTAGACGTTGATGATAGAAAAAACAACGTAAAAAGGATGTAATTGGTAAAAGATTTAGAAATATGTTAATCTGAAATAATGCAATTAATCATAAAATATGCAGGGACGTGTGTTGCTCATAAAAAAGAACTTGCCCCTACTTAATGTTATAAATGCGAATGTAAATTTATTTGTTAAGGTTTCACGCAAAAACTACTCAACCGATCATCATGAAATTTTGTACACAGGTTCTTGCAGGTATTAGGAGTAACATAGGATACTTATTTATTAAAAAAAAGAAAAAAAATAAAATGATCTGTTACGAAACTTAATGTGGCAGTTCAAATTCAACGTGAGTAAAGCCGCGGCCAAAAGCTAGTACAGTAAATGTACAGTACATGAATTATTAATAATGTTAGTGTGTTTTATAATTACGTGACACTATATAACCGAAGGTTAAATTGTTAGTTGTGGTTTAGCATCTAGCGAAGCTGTACATGTCAGCTGTCAAACACTGTCAAATTAACATCCGTTCACACACATAATCGTAAGTTTCACATTCACAAGATTTACTCACGTATTACTTGACGTTTTTGTTATTAATTCTGTGTTATTTGAAACGAAAGGTAAATGACTATTTTATTATTTTTGTATTAGATTAATTTGATATACGGACGGTCAGAGGGACATGATGATACTATAAAAGATCAGTTTTATCTATAGTATGTATATATTTTTAAATATAAAGCATATTTATCAGCACTCTGGTTACCATAGACAGGTTCTGCTTAATTTGGAATCAGACGTGTGTGAGATGTGTGAGATTATTTATTTATACACATTTCCATTTGGGCTACGGCATTCTAAAAAACCGAAGCAGACAAAACAAAATAAACAAAGCTCAATATATTTAATTTAAGATAAATGATCGTACTTGAGATTTAAAGTTTATTGGCGTTAGAAGATTTTACGATTTCGGAGTTATTTTTAATCTAAGAATCAAATAATTTCTTGACCTTGCTCTGTACCTATGCAATATTTGTCATCGATCGACTGTTTTCGTTCAGTTTAAAAATGGATATAACGGATTATTGTATTTTTCATTTATTTATTTCTGTGTTTTTTTTATTCTGGCCCTACCATAGTGACGTTACTCTGCCTGATGGAAAGCATGAATAGAGTCCGAGAGTGATAATTGCCATACTCATTGTGAGTGCAGACAATGTTATATGGCAACTCGCGCCATGGCGGCCTGGTGAGATGCTTTTCCACGCCCCGCTTAAAGGATCCAGGATCTTTGTTAGAGCAAAACACGTGTGCTGGTAGTGAGTTCCAGGTTTTAAGTGATTTGCACAGGAAAGAAGAGCCGAACCGTTTAGTTCGGGAGCGTATGTCTACCAACTTAAAACGATGACTTCCAAATCCAGTACGAGTTGTCCTGTAGAGGAAGAGAGTTCTGTGATGTTCTTGTTTCGTGTGGCAACGGATGTCACCACCTCCCCTAATCAGCGTACGGGTGTCGTAAGAACCGACTAAAGATCAAACCGCGTAGGACAACAGCCTCGCAAATAGAAGGGAAATCTGACACAAATCCTATCACAAACAACGTGGTACAGTAGGCCAAAAAATTGTTTTCTAAGGAGAGGTCGTTGATGTGATGTGCTGTGAATTATTTGTTACAGAAAAATGCCAAAGTTTGTATACCACTATTTCGGGGCCAAAGCGTTGGGAGAAGCACCGCGCTTGTTGTTTGCGTATGGCAATCAGGATTTTGAGGATGTTCGCTATACTTTTGAGGAGTGGCCTGCCTTCAAACCAAGTAAGTACCAAACCAAATAACACTTATTAAGAATGTTACTTAGTTGTAAGTGATTTGTTGGCCTTTGATTCAATTAAATCATTAGTTTTTTTCCTATTCAAAACAAATAATTGTTCTATGAACGCGATCGTATTTGTTTTTAAAATATATAAGTATGTTTTCAATAGTCTGGTTATCATAGAATAGACTTACGTAGAGTCGATAATGAAACGTCAACTTTTGACATTTCAAGACAAATAATTATTCAATGAACACGATCATATATGTGTGTTTAGAAGTATATAGGTATATTATATCTTTAGCAGTCTAGTCATCTACCTAATTAGGAATCAGACTGCGTGTATGAGTCCAATGAAATGTAAAGATATTAGAATTCAAACCTAAGCATAGGAATATATCAAACACTATCTTTTCTTCTGACTGACTCACTGCACGGATGGCGTTAAGGTTTAAGCGGTTACCACGTTGCTCTGCGTCTGGGTGTTCTTTGGGTTCGTTTCTTGCATGTTTGTAAAGTCCCCCACGACAGAGGATATGTTTCTAAAGCGGGCGTTGTTTTTTTTAGTAAAAAATAAGCAAATTTTCTTCGCTATTTAATTCATATTAGTTTTCCTTGCTGCACTTCTTAATGTAATAATATAAAACTTATAATATTGAACAATTAATGTTTTATCAAAAGCAAAAAAATAAATCTGATATCAGATCAGTAGTTTCAGACATAATATCGTTAAAGGAAACTCCTCGGTGTTATCGTATTTAGGCATAATCTAATCTATGTAAACAAAATGAAAGTGTCACTATGTGATTTTATTCTAACACAAATGGAGGATCCTCCGACCAGATAAGATCATCATGCCTGACGGGCCACGGTCTAATGTTCGTGGGGACAACTGTATATAGCATAAATCTAGTACTTAGCGTGTATATAGCACACAGTCAGAACGAGAACTTCTATATCGTGATATAGGATTAGTGGATTAATCGTAGACAGATATTCTGTGGTTCAGTGTGTTTTCGGTGTATTGCGCTGTAGTAATTTTTTTTGTCGTATGCTGCAATCGCCACACTTACCTTGTTATACCAAAAATGATTTTAAAAATATTATTTTAAATTTTTCTCTTCTTGTCTGGGTGTCAATTTGTTTTATATTATATTTGGAACACTTGAACCAATTTCACGGAGATAACATTGAAAGAAAGTTACGGTACCATAAATTTGGAAAGAGAATTAGAATTTCATTGAAAGTTGTATCGGCAGGCACAGGTAGTAGAAAATTTAGGCTGTACAATTGACCTTTAAACGAGTTCCATTCAACGTTATTCCAGTTGTCATCAGTAATCATCGGATTAATATTACATAAAGATATTAGATCAACTTAAGTATATCTAATGTTATTGAAGGGACCAAAATTATTCTTTGTCTGTATGTCTTCGAGTTTTTAATAAGCACTTATCAATCATTAACAGCATTTAGTAGTCAATTGCTGGACTTAGACCTCTCCTTAGCAAGGAGGGTTTGGCCTACTATACCACGCTGGCCTAACGGGTTGTTTCAAGTTTTCCTTATCTTTGCAGTGATGTTGTCTTGCATATTTTGTTCTCTTAGTCGCCTCTTACGATATCCATGGAAAGAATAGGGGTGGTTACACTCTGTATTCTTAATCCCTTACCATATGGAGAATTAGAAACGTTGGTTTCAAGTACCCTGTCTCCCAGTTGACAGCAATAAGCTTGTCCATTACCTAAAATAGCATAAACCTTTAATTGTACCATTATACCACGCCAATGCCTATAATTTTAAGGATACAAGCATAACTATATGTTTCTAATACGAGTATTAAAGCTACGAAAGCTGTCATCAAATTGCTTTTATGACTGGCACAATAACACAGATTAGTTTTTTGTTTATGTCTGACGTTGTTGCCGCGTTGGTAGTTACGATATTTTGACATGTAACGATGATTGCTACTTTATCATAGTCAAAGCACTGACGGATTATGTATTTTTTTTTATATTAAGAGCCTGCCAAAGTGACTCTACTCTGCTTGATGGAAAGCATGAATAGAATCCAACAGTTGTGGTCACCATACTCATTGCAAATGCAGACAATGCAGTATGGTGTTCCACACTATGGCGGCCTTGTGAGATGCTTTTTCACACCCCGCTTGGGGACGTAAAAGGCATGACAGTCATCGTGACAGCGTAAGGCAATGAGGCTCCGGTCTCATATTCTCCAAAGAAACACAACAACACAGATGCTGGTGCTTTACGTTGGTTTTCTGTGGGAGGGTAGTACTGCCCCGGTCGAGCCGGCCCGCTCGTGCTGAAATCAGCGTGGCTCTACTACCTAGCTAAACATTTTAAAGTAATAGTGCCTCTAAAAAAATAAATATTTGCGTTCAAAATAGTATAAGTATGTATACCGTCAGGAATTTGCTTGGCTTCTACTCATACTTTCCATCAGGCAGAGTAAAGTCGTTTTGGAACGAAGTCCCTTTCGCATGTTCATTTAGGAAACCATCTTCTTGCTTTCCCACCGTGATATTGTGTTTTTTAAATTTCTTTGAGGTTATGTCGTCGTATAAAAATTTGAGAGTTATTTTGAGCAATTATAATAAATTTCTTATTTTGCCATATGTTTTCTGCGATGGTTTAATAAACACATAAGTAATTACATGAATTGAAGTTATGATTACGTGAATAAATTAATACATATACACATACATATATATCTCCTTCATTCTCTCTTTCTCTAACGGTCTTTCGTAACGTGTAACATTTTTCGATCCGCTCACCAATCCGCGATAAGCAACTTCGTTCTGAAAGGAACAAACGAAATCGCGTAACAATTAGGTTTTATATACATTTTGAATTGCCTAACGATTCGACCAGTTTGCAATAACTGTGCATATTGGCTCACTAATTATCAGATTGCACCAGAAAAAGTATAAGTTTTAGATTGTATTTGTTATCATTATCATAAGACAAATATTAGTTGAAAACTACTTATCACTTTATTAACCAGACACTTATTTTTACAAACACGTTATCTTTAGTGTATATGTGTAAGGAGGCGTACTACGTCATCCAACATTCATAGTTTAAACCTAAGCTAGAAAATGTCAAAATGTTTTTTTTTTTAGAGACCCTGTTTGGATCAATGCCAGTACTATTCATTGACGGCAAACAGTACGCACAGAGCCTCGCTATCAGTCGTTACTTGGGAAGAAAGTACGGACTTGTTGGAGACAGTGATGAAGATGCCTTGGAGATCGACCAGAACGTTGACTTTGTCAATGATATCCGCGCTAGTGAGTATTTTTTTAAATTTTCAGTGTTTCTCAAAAGGTTTTGGAACGAAGTTCCCTATCGCGCGTTGCGAAGGAGGCTAGACGGAATAAATTCAGACGAAAAGTTGTCACAACACTTTTTGCTATACTGTAGTAAGCCGTGTGGCGTGCGCATGTTTCTCTGCTTGGCTCTCTCTCTATTTCTTATAGAAAGCAAGCCAATTATTTTCGTTTCGTCTTTCTATTTTATTTTGAACAGTGTAGTGTCGGGACGATTATTTTTGTTTTGTTAAGATTATACAGGTTTTTTTACGTAATAAATAATAAAATAATAGAAAATAATAACAATAATGAATTCTGACAGTGTTTCTGCTTATTATTTTATAACTTAAAAGAAATAAAAAGAAATATTACAATTCCTTCACTAATTAATCGAAAGGAACTTCGTTCCATCCGGGTGTCCCTTGACACTGGTCAACTTCTTTTTTTTAACGTACAGCTATACTAGCAGACAAGCTACGTGATGTTGGGTACCCACAACTGAAACTCAAAAATTAACAGGGTGTTGTTGCCTTTTGAGGCGTTTCTCTAGAATCAAAGAACGAGGGGGCTTAGGATCCGATAACCTCACTGGCTTGATGGAAGGCTGAGGCTGATGGCTTGAGGAATAGTTACTTAACGCTCGTTTTCTATTTCGGCACAAATTTGTTAACCCTACAAATAGTTAGGCAAAGGCCTCCCTACCAAACACTTTACACGGCATTTAAATGTTCTACGCTTAGAATGAACCAATTATAACTGTGAGTATATGTTACCAATACTCGTATATCCTTGATTTACTAAAGGGATGCTGATTATGAATACTCTCTGGAAATTTTCTCAAATCGAGTAATGTCAAAGGTTCCTATTATAATAAGTAAGAACTGTAAGAAAATATTAACTTTTACAACCTATTTTCTCGGTAGTCTCTTCTCCAAATATTCTATCATCCTCATCATCATCATCTCAATTAAAATACGTTCATTGCTGGACTTAGACCTCCCCTAAGGTTCTCGACAACTGCCAGTCCCGTGCCACCTGAATCCAGCGGCTCCTCGTGACCTGTTCTTAAATATTCTATGATCTTTCTCAAAATTAATCTTCTACCCAGTCTGAATTCTCATTTTATATTAAATCATTTTGTTTTATCGTTGCTAGAGGCTGCCTCAGTACATTATGAGCCAGACGCGGATGTCAAAGAAAAGAAACATGCTGAGTACACTAAAGATGTGTATCCTGGCCTCTTAGCCAAGTTGAATAACATTATTGAGAAGAACAACGGCTACCTCGCGCTTGGAAAGGTATTTAATAGCAATAAGTTCACATTTCTCACAAATGACACACAGGACGAATCAGGATGAATCCATACTAGGCAGAGTTATGATAACTAGGCTGCAGACAACATACATCATCAACAGCCTCTAAGAGTCCATAAAGACCTCTCCTTAGAAAGGAAAATTTGACTTACTATTACCACACTGTTTTGGTTCATGCGTAGTATTTCACCATTGCAAATTTAAATAAATATTATTTATTTCAGCTAACATGGGGTGATTTCGTACTTGCTGGTCTGTTGGATTATTTGAAGCACATAATGCGGATGCCAGACTTTGATAAGAAGTATCCTGCTATCAGAAAAGTCTATGACAATGTATATGCCGTACCTCAGGTCAAAGCGTTTGCAGAAAACTCTCCGGCTTCTCTGTACTAAGAAGATAAATCTGAAAATAACTTTAACAGTGTTTTAGAATATGAGGGGTTAGTTTGACCACTTGCTGATAAAGTCTCCACTGTGTTGCTGTGATCTGAACTTATCTGCCAGATAATTACAAATTTCGGTTTAACAAGTCTTAGATAGAGACAAATTTATCATATATTTATCAGTAACCTTTATATATCAAATAGTGTTAGATAGCAGGTAATTATCTAAAACTTTATCAGAAACTGGTGAAACTGGCCCTAGGAGTTATTATTAATAATAATTTTACTCTTATAACACTCTTTTTTTTTGTAAATTTTATCATTTACCGGGTGCATCCCATCAAGAACTTAGGGCCCCAAGTCAACCTAACCTACAAGTGGTGCACTTGTTGATCGACGGACGTGAGTCTGGTAAACAAAACATCCTGATTCACGGCTCGCCACCTATTACGTGGGACCAAAGCACTGGAAAACAGGCAAATATTACATACTACAAGTATAAATGCATGTAATGTTTGCCGAGGAAGAACCATGTTTCACCAAGAGTGGGTAGGCTCGACCGAAGCGAGAAGTGAAGTTTTCAGAGAGTCTCACAGTGGGGTAACCAGAGACTAAAAATCCACTATCATGATGTTTTAGGCTGAAAAATTGACAACTTCCTTGACACTCTTTAGCTAAGTGTTCATAGGGAATGGTAGATGGTAGTAAAACCTGTGGGTACAAGAGTAACAAGGAACGCCCAGACAGAACAGTAACTCACGAATCACACAAAGGTTTGTCCCATCTGCGGTTCAAACTTACAGCTCTCAGCGCAGCAGAAAACGGTAAGGTGATCACCCAAACCAGTCTGTGTAGACTTTTTGATTTTCAAACAAATTTCATATGTTTCAAGTTCATACGTAAAAGAAGTGTACAAAACTAAGTAAAGTTAACTATTCTCATTAAAGATTAATGTCAGGGTAGTCATAAATATCAGAAGAGTAGTGATTGATGACCTTTGATTAATTTCAAGTTCAATGAGCTTGTGTCAGATAAACAAAACAGGATGTTGATAAAGTATAACAATAACGAAGCTTTATTACAAGTTATTACAGACTACATCAACAGCCTCTAACAGTCCACTGTTGGACATAGGCCTCGACTTAGAAAGGAGGTTTTGACCACCACAATGACCTCAGGTGTGAGGTTTGTTTCAAGTTCTCTTCTCTTTGCATAACTCGGCTCTTACGATATTCTCGGGTTGAATATGGGTGTTGCCATTCTGTGTTCTGAGTATGTTATTACATGGAGGGTAATAATAATTTAATACTTAGTTTTTATTTTTTTTTAAGTAAGAAACCTACCAAAGTGACTCTATTCTGCCTGATGGAAAGCATGAATAGAATCCAAGAGCAGTGGTCACCGTACTCACTGCGAATGAAGACAGTGCAGTATGGCGACCCACGCTATGGCGGCCTAGTGAGATGCTTTTTCACGCCCCGCTTAAAGGACCCGGGATCGTAGTGGGAGGGAAACACGTGCGCTGGTAATGCATTCCAGGCTTTAACCGATTTGCACAGGAAGGAAGAGCCGAACCGTTTAGTTCGGGAGCGTATGTCTACCATTCTGAAACGGTGACTTCCAAGGCCAGCACGAGTTCTCCTGTAGAGGAAGTTTCGGGGACGAGGTGTCGTAATTATTATTGTGACTATTATTACTACTTTTACGTGAACTCTGTTGCGGACAAAAGGTAATGTCTGCGACAGAGTCTGTCTGTGTGTCGGTAACTGGTAAAAAATAGACCACACATAAAGATCCAGGCTCTTTAAGAATCTCGTTACAACTCTTAGAAAGACATCAAGAACCAAAGTGTCCAATTTCAAAGCGTAACAGACAAACAGATAGAGTTTTTTTCGCATTTAAAATACTTTTTGTTTTGCGTTTGTCTGTTTTGTCGTCGATTTTTGTTGTTAAAAGTATCCTGTGTACCTCCTCAAGAATCAAATCATCTCAACACCAAATTTCATTGAAATCGGCTCAGCAGTTTAGCCGTGAAAGCGATTTCCTTTGTAGGGTACACCTGATTCCCCGTCTACTGGTACCTGAGACGGCGTGCGGTTTTTGGTCGGTTTGAGACCGACATAATCACCGCCGGTACCACCGTAGGTGGTATCCGCGGGGATTGCCGTAAAGAAAAAAAAAGGGGTTAACAAGATTATATCACTTATCAACACAGACTGTAACGAAAAATATAACAACACTAGCTGACCCGGCAAACGTTGCTTTGCCATTTTTACTAAAATGGCTATTAAAAAATAAGGGTTGATCGTAGAAGGGTGAAAATTGAGGATTGTATGAATTTTTGTATGTTGTATCATAAAAAAATAGAAATTAAAAATTTTGTCTAAAAAATAAAAAAAATTTAGGTTTGTACTACCCCTAACATTTAAGGGGATGAAAAATAGATGTTGGCCGATTCTCATAGATACCGGATAAGCACAAAAAATTTCATCAAAATCGGTCAAGCCGTTTCGGAGGAGTATGGCAACGAAAACTGTGACACGAGAATTTTATATATTAGATATATTTCTATCTATTTTATCAATTAGTTATCAGTGAGTCGAGGCTTTTATTAAATAATACATTTGTTCATTACCGGCGCACTTCAAATACGAAACGGTTTGAACAAATATGACCTTGACTTTGTCCGGTGTCGACGGGAGCGCGGCTGCGATTATACAAAACACACCCAGCTATTGCATAATATTTGTTTTTATTGTGCAATGTATTAAATTAACTGTTTAAATGTATTTTTTACTATCATCGACGTATATTTTTAGCAGTCCAATGCTGAACATAGGTTACAGAGGTTAAGAAATTTTGGTTCGTACGTACATTTTTATAAGGTGATCAGGTAAAAACAGTTCAAAGCTCTAAGTTATTAGAATACGAAAATGGCTTATTTAAAAAATAAAAACTAAGTGAAAATAAAAGTCAGATTTGTAACACACAATCATATTTTTAACTGACCTCAACAGAAGGAGGGTCACTTTTTTGTATGTTTGTTACTCCTTCATTAATAAATCGATATAAAAGTACCTCCATTTAATATATTTCTTCCCGAATAAAATCAACAATTTTCAGTCGTTTGATCCCGTATAAAATACAACTCCTGCCGATAAAATTTTTAAGAAAACGATCATGAAACATCTACTTAGGCACATTGAAGTCGATAACACAGTTACTTCACTTGTAAATAAATAGTGATATACTAATGACTAAATTACACTTATTCACATATTAGTTACGCTGTGTCTCTTTCAATTAACCGCCTCAAATTATGAGGTGATCAAGTGGACGAGTAAACTTCAATATAAAAGCAATGAAATCAGAGTAATCAAAGGTTATTTTAAGGATAGTTAACTGTTAATCTAATAAGTTTAACTATCTCGATGGCGCAGTGGTAGTATATGCGACTGCTGTGCTTAAGGTCTCGGATTTGATTCACAGGTAGGACCAAATGTTTTTATGATCTGTAGAGTTTGAGTGTTTCCATGTTTAATATGTATGTATTTACAAAAAAATAAGCATATATGTATTTATATCAGTTATCTGATACTCATAGCTCTGCTTAGTTTGGGACTAGATGGCGTTGTGTATCCGATGTCCAAAATATGATTATTTTGGTAGTACCTCTAGAAAATCCAGCGTTATATTTTTAGTTCCACATTAATTTTAAAAAGTTGGCAATTAACATACAGGTGGATGAACAGTGCGATAGCAACTATTTCAAGTAATTAATGCGGTTAATTACCTACACATTCGTACTTCCAAGGTCACAAAAGTGCTTAGATTATTTTTTTCTGAGTTGTCTACTGTCACAGTATTTCGGAAAGAAGCGACTACGTATACGGGCCTCGTTAGACGGCCCTAAAACAATACAATTTTATTGCCAATCTGATTCAACATATATTTCGTTTACAATTCGTTTTTCTGCCACACATACTACACAATTAAATTGTCAATTTGCCATTGATTTATGTACTGTGCTGCATTTGTTAATTGCCTATGTAGGTATATGTTACTATAGAAGCCCAAACTACGATAAGTCCTAATTTTTACCATTAAAATCTAAGAGAAGAGTTGGTAAAACTCCTAATGGTACAAGACCAAACCATTTGAAATAAAGACACAGTAAATGTTAAAATAAACATCTCACAAGAACATTATTATTGAATGTAGGTTAGTTTACAACAGTGACTATTAAACTATCTTAGGTTTTTTGTAATTGCTCAATGCAAGGTGATTGAGCTTCTAGAATCGCCGGATCGGGTCGATTTAAAGTAGAATAGATGAAGTAGACTTTAGTTAATTTCATTGGTTTCATTGATTTCATTGATTTTACCAATTTCTCCACATATTGTTGTCAGGTGTTTAGATGTACTCTTAGCCAGTTATTTCATCAACTTACTATTGTATTATTTATCAAGCTTACAGAAGAGCAATTTGTATTATAATGAAAAAAAAATAGTATTTTTGACACACATTTGCCACACACAACGCCATCTAGTTTTAAACTAAGCCGAGTTTGGTTTGAAACTTGATAATTTTTGTAAATACATTCATATTATATTTAGAAAACATCCCAGCTTCGAAAAAAAATTTGCAGATCATACAAATATTTGATCCGACCCGAGAATCGATCTTGAGACCTCAGGCCAATAGTGGCATGTTTACAAAGTCCGATACTTTACATATATTTATAAGTGAATACACAGGGCTCAATTCAATTGAAACCCAGCCAAATTGTGTCGTGTAGAAGTCGTCTAATACACTTACGAGAAGACATTATACATCCACAGCAGTCTGCGGGAGATACTCGCGAGTTGCCGACGTACACGCAAACTCGTACCGATCTGTAAGTGTTTTTATTTTTTCTTGATAATAAAACAATCCTATAAAGTCGTAAAGTCGTGACATATAAAAATCTTTTTTACTTTCCGATTTTGTATAAGAAACTACTTTACAAGATAAGATTATTTCTAAAAATAAATTTATGTATTATGTTGCATAATTTTATGCAATAAATATCTATGAATTGTTGACTATAAATGGTAAGCTTTGATAAGCTTTCGGTCATAATTATATTGTAGCTACTAACCTTCTGTGTGTAGTTCGTTCAGTCTTTAAAGTATATTTCTGAGAAAGACAACACTACATCAGATTAAGGTTGTATTCATAATTTACTTATTTTTTATTTATTTAATGCTTAATTGGGAGTAATAACTTAAATGTCTGGTCGTAAATTATAAATTTAAGGGTTTTTTTTCTATTGGGGGCTTACCAAAGTGACTCTGCCTGGTGGAAAGCTTGAATAGAAACTAAGAGTGGTTGTCGCCAGACTCATTGTGCATGTAGACAATGTCATATGGTGATCCACTCCATGGCACAGTTGTTATTTTTAGTAATTTCAGTGGTTTTAGTATGATTTGACACATTGAACTAAATTTTAAAAATTATACTAGTGTTAAAAAAATATAGAGCTATTCCATAAATTATAAATATATAAGAAAGTCTTTAAGTATATTGTTTTTATCTATTAAAGTTGTAAATTTACTGAAAACTCTCAGGACCTCTGTCTGTCATGTTATTAAATATTGAATGGAATAAATATCTCTTTTTATGTTATTTTTTTTTTAATTATTTGATTTAGTTAATTAATTTCTTTCTTGAAATTGCGACTTAACGATATTTTGTATGTATATAAAAGATTTATTTTAATGTTTTTTTTCTACTTTTGAGACTTAGTGGTAGAAATAAAATCTTATATATAATGATGCGATCAGAAATGAAAAGGCACGTAAACCAAAAAATTGGAAACACTACAATGAAATTGATTTTAAAAACTAAAACATAAAATGCCACGTTAATTAAATAAGTTGAAAATTTTAAAATTAATTTACCATTTACTAAGTTAAATCAAGATGCAAGTTAGAGATAAAAGAGATTCACTCCGGTGTGGAATTGAAACCCGGTATCCCACCTGACAGACGGGAACACTAACCACTATATTATCGAAAATTCTTTTCAAACAGTGAAATTTTAATATTTTATTTTTTAAGCTTACGTATATAAATTGTTGTAGTTCGTTATAGATTTGAATTCGAGTTTCATTGGACTAAAATTTCGTAAGAAGTTGACTTGCAGAAGTGGACTAAAAAACTCACAATCATAATAATTAGTCTCCATCACCGAATTATCCAATCCACATTAATTATCGTTATAAATACTAGTCTTTTTATAAATTATAATTATTATTGTTATAATTAAATTAATTAATTAAAATAAGCTGTGCGTTGACTCAGCTAGCGTAGTTTTGACATATAAACTTTCAAAAAAATAAAATCACGGTTAAAAAGGGGGGGGGGGGGCAGATAGGTGGCGTCTGAAGAGCGAAAAATACTCATACTTACTAAATCCAAAAAAATCATCAAATTATGATCATCAAAAACCGTAACAGGAGATATTTTCATTCGAGATATATCTAACATCTATGAATTCTATATAACTAAGTATTTTGTTCCTTAATTTGGTGTATCTTTATAGAATAATGACCAAGTATACATATCACTACTTCGCTTGCAAATCGTTGGGTGAGGGTCCTCGCCTCTTATTCGCCTATGCGGGCCAGGACTTCGAGGACATTCGCTACAATGACGAAACTTTCCCCGCCTACAAACCAAGTTAGTAAAACTGTTAGAGTCAATATTATTTTATTTTTATGTCAGGAGTTCGCTTCTGTTTGTCTTCAGAAGAAACAAAATACAGGTCTCTTCTTTCTCTTTCTCTCAATGAACAGAAGAGACAAACTTAGTAGAGGATGTAATACTCCATATTTTTAATTTTGGACATTATTAGATCTCAAAAGGATACAGAAATAAAGCGATAAGAATTGTGAACTTAAAAAACACTTATTCTTTTAGAGACGCCGTTCGGAACCGTGCCAGTCCTGTTTATAGACGGCAAGCAATATGCACAGAGCCTCGCCATTAGCCGTTATTTGGGTTCCAAGTATGGTCTTGAAGGTGCCAATGCAGAGGAGAATTTGGAGATCGACCAGAACGTTGACTTTGTCAATGATATCCGCGTCAGTGAGTATGATGTTGATTATTTTGAATTTGAAAGTTATATTTTTAGTTAACATCATCATTACCAACAGCCGTTTATAGTCTACTGCTGGACATAGGCCTTTCGTTAGAAATGAAATTTTGCTCTAATAAGGTCAAAATTGTATAGGTTTATTTCAGATATAGTATACCATTCTAGCAATACTGGTCGGTATAGGGTTTATTTCAAATTTTCCTTCTCTTTGTATGCACGTATAGTTGCGTATTACGACACCCAAAGGAAACAAAAAGATGATGACACTCTGTATTCTTAGTCCGTGATCATACTGACTTTTGCCTATTAATACTTAACAGAGACATTCTATTCGTTTTTATTTTCAGTGTAAAGTATTGGTTAATTGATAGATTTTATAGTTCTGTTCCACAAAAGGAAGCTGATTATTACTGTATCTTAGAAAAGAATAGCGGTACTCCATCGGATTTTTGTAAAAAGACAAGCTCAGTGAACGTAATGGAGTGATGTGCCATTTTTAATCCATTTAAATCTGTATTAGAGTTGCACACAATTACTCGAATTTAAGAATCAAAATTTCTGTAAGTGTATTTAAAAAGTAAACCCTCTCTTCTCTACCTGTAGAGGCTGCCACTGCTCACTACGAAAAAGATGAAGCTGTCAAAGAAAAGAAACACAAGGAATTTTCAGAGACTCTATATCCAGTGTACTTCGCCAAGTTGAATGAAATTCTTGAGACGAATAATGGACACATCGCTCTTGGAAAAGTAATTTTAAATACACTTGACACATTAACATAAATGTTTAGGGTATTCAAAGTATAAACGTACTAGAGAGCTGTCAAGAGCTGAAAATTATAATCAGTGATGCTACTACTTTGCTTTGCTTACTACATCTTGTACATGTTTAAAATGTAACACCACCTAAATAGATTTTGCCACCAATCATGGATGAAGATTGAACTAAACCACTGTAGGTCTAATTGGTGCGTAGACCACATGAAAATAATGGTTACGATTGTATAATATATTATTAATATTGTTAAATAAAAGTTCTATCTAGCTCGTGGCTTAAAATTAACTGTACAGTGACATTGTATTACACGATCACGCCATTAGTACAAATCACTATCAGGTTTTGTTAATTAAAATTAATAACTTTACTCAAACCATCTTAAGACCTGCAAACTGCAAGTTGATTTTTCTAATTAAGGGTTTAACCAATGCGTTCTTCTTACAGCTAACGTGGGGCGATTTCTGGGTTGCTGGTGTCATAGATTACATAAAGAATTTGGTACGGATACCAGACCTGGAAGAGAAGTATCCAGCCATCAAGAAACTCATTAATAACGTGTACTCAATTCCCAAAGTTAAGGCCTATGCCGACACTAATCCACTGAATGAATATGGCTTCTAAGATGACGAATCAACAATTGACCCCTTTACTGAAGAGTACATGAATATGGAAATTCGATGTTAAATTATTTGTAATTATGATGCTGTGTTTGTTAATTTGAAGAGATGCATGTTATTAATACTTATAAATTTGTTTTTTGATTTTATATTTTCATTTATTTTATGTAAAATAAAAAACCGTTGTACTATATTGTGGGTTTTTTATTAACATAGAGTTGAAATGTTTAAAAAATATTATCTTAATAATTAAACTACAGTACAAATATACTGTCAAATTTTATTGTGTCCAAAATTAATAGGAAATGTGATACTTTTGTAAATATAAGTCTGAATATTTAATAAAGTTTGTTTTGCATACAGATCACACGACAACTAAGGCTGGCTTGATATAAAACGGATTTCCTATCCCCTAATACTACTATTTCAGCAATTTATAAGTTCTTTAGTAAATTTAGCTCCAATTATGATATCAATAGTCTTCAATAAACAAAATTACAGATCTGCTTAATTCACATCAGTAGGCTTTGTTTATTTTTTTTTTCAATAAACCCTATCATCGTCTGTGTTGTAACAGTTTAAGAATACATAGTTTTGCCACCCCTATTCATCCCAAGGGTGTCGTAAAAGGTGACCAAGGGAACAAAGATATTCAGGAAAATATCACTGCAAAGAGAAGGAAAAACTGAAACAAACCCTATTCCAATCCGTCTGGCCAGCGTGGTAGGCCAAAACCTCCTGGCTAAGAAGAGGCCTATGTCTAGCAGTGGACTGTAAAAGGCTGTTGATGATACACTATCACTACAGATTACATTCAATGTAATAGTGTAGAATTAAAATTAGCGATACATACTACACAATAAACAGTACAAAATAAAATTAATAACACATGCACTAACACTACCCTACCCATACAATAATATAAACAAGACAAAAAAAAATAAAATAAAAAGTAAAGTGAAATCTACACATACAATACAACAAAATTCTGCAATTCTGACTATCTTAAAAAAACAGTTTCATGTTATTAATGTTTAATTTTAAATCGTTTAAACTTATAATCATGGTATTTAAATAAATGATTATGTTATTTTCTTAAAATCTTTTTTTTTATTTTTATCACTATCAAATACAATTACACATAACAATAGGGGGGTCAACGGAAACCAGAAAATTTGAACGTGGTCTACGAGAAAAAATTTTGAGAACTTCAATTATAGATAACAAAAATTTAGGACATATGAATGATAAAATTGATGAATCAGCAGTTACCTCGTGTCTTCGATCAAGAACACACATATTAAATATGTAAGTACTACAAATATGGTGCTATTATTTACTAATCACAAAGATTTTTTATTTACTTTGAGGCAGTTGATGCTAAAAGAATGAAAGTAGCCTTCAGCGTTACTTTGAATGACGCTGTCTCAGACCCGTCTGAAACTTGGAATATCTATTCGCTCCACCTATTTCTCTTACTATATTTAATTTCGTTCAGCACAGTTAGTGAACCTCGTCAAGACACTCTCTCTCTACTATGTACTGTATGGGTATGTGTATTTATGTTTATTCAAACATGTAAGTGTATGAATATGTATTCAGATATATGTATGTTTCATTATACTATGTAATAGAAGTTCTTACTGGCTAAATTGGCGACGTCTTAGTTCATCACCTTGTATATCTTATAGTGGTAATATGTATGCACGGATATGTATGAGTTATACATTTATGTGTTTATGTAAACATATTTGCTTATTTATGGTCAAACTAGCCTATATTTACTAAATCCTACGTCAATTACTTCTTATCCTTAAGCGCGCCTACCTCTTATTTTCTCTGCATCGCCCAATCGGTTGACTGGCAGACAATGCCTTAGGCATTAAGTCCACTGATACATGTATTTGTGCATGAAGTTGTAAATAAATACCATTATTGAACGTAAATTGTAAATGTGCATCACAATCTATAGCCTACCCCTCCAGCACAATGAGAAGATTCTCTGACCAGCTACAGTCCTTATACTTGGCGGTCTAAAGCCCAACAGTTCATATTAGGAAGTAGAATATTTGTTTAATTGTGGTTGAAAGATGCTGAAGAAAACTTTTAGAGGTGTCTGTATCGACAGATGAAGGCAATATAATGACGTCATCAGTGTACACATGGATATCTCTTTTTGTATTATTTATTCAGTAGTAAGGGATTCAGTAAATTGTAAAAGTTATAATTTCATTATCTAGTGTGGTCTGGTTAGGATCTAGAATAGCGTAATCGTTTTATCTCTTAATACAATAACAGTGGTATAATTCTTATGCAATAATAATCTTGTTGACATCACAGTCACGACTGAAAGTAAGCATGACTTGCATTTTTATGGCTGATTTAGAAATAGAATGCGTGCGTGTTATCTTTTTGCTGAAACGCTGATATAAATCACACTAAGTACACCATATATTAATAAAAATCAATGTTCAAGTCAAATAAAAAAATCGTAGAGTATTACATGAAAAAACAATTGAAATAGATTAAAAGTAGAGACACACAGCAAAAATACAAATACACAAAAAGTAACAGTGGCATAATAATCTTGTTTATATCACAGTTCCGCCCAAAAGTAAATATTATTTTCATTTTCATAATTTAGGTAAAATAGAATTCCTGTGTGATCTTTTTGCTGGAATTGTGACAAAGTGACTGCTAGTATAAATTACATTCAGTACACCATAAACTAATCATAGTAATTACAAAGTTATAAAATTCATAAGATATTACATTAAAAGCAATTGTAACATACAAAATACAAACACACATAAAAAACAAAACAAAATTTATAAGATTACATTAAAAGCTATTGGAACATCCGAAATATAAATACACATAAAAAAAGAAAAATTTGGCTATCGTTTTGATTCAATGTTTATAAATCCGTTGAATTCTTTTGGATCAAACACTTATAACTTTATTATTCTTAATGATAGAATTTTAATGCTACTCAGTCAAGTTTATATCAGAAAGCCCTTAGCCGACGAATGCTTAGTACTTTTTATTTAGATGGATTCGTCTGCAATAAATAGTGTTAAAAAGTTTTTTTTTTTATATTTGTAATGGAACAGGTGTTTGTCTTCCATCTCACCTGATGGAAAATGTAGATGAAGACGAAGGTGGTACACACCTATCCAAAAGAAATCTGTACACTCTACCTTAAAAAATTTAAAAAATAAATAAAAATAAATATTTTAGACAATTCTACACGGAACACTTTTGGCAGCCACAATTCTCGCGCAATAGGTAACAGGTGGTCTTTC
Source organism: Hypercompe scribonia (assembly GCA_949316085.1). Lineage (NCBI taxonomy): Eukaryota > Metazoa > Arthropoda > Insecta > Lepidoptera > Erebidae > Hypercompe > Hypercompe scribonia. The sequence continues at coordinate 3,846,914 of OX438979.1, forward strand.
ACGATTAAGAACTGTCACTGGAATTAACTCAAATACTGATTTGTGACTAATTTACTAATAAATAATTACTTTAATTAAGCTATGTGAAATTTCAGTAAAATGACAGACATAACTTTCACCTACTTTGACATAAAGGGTTTGGGCGAAGGCCCGCGGTTAATGATGGCTTATGGTGGATGGGAGTTCAAAGATGTCCGGGTTACTTTCGAAGAATGGCAACAAGTTAAACCTAGTAAGTAACTTCTTTAATGATAATGTTTTTGAAGTGAAACTTCTTTATCGGGGTTGGAAAAAAATTTAGTGTAACATTTTTTCGTTACGCGTCACATTTCTCCGTTACGCGCCATCTTTTTCTTATCCCTACCACGCGTGATTCGAAGTATACTTTCTCCAGCGGAGTAGGGATTGGTAAATGTCTCCAATGTATTTTGCGGCCCGTTTTGAGTAGTTACATTTTTGAAATCCAGGTGGCGATTGCATCGACTTCGGACGGGTTTAAATTATTTTTTTGAAAAATAGCGTCATAAAGAAGTTTCACTTCTTACGAGTGTACGCTAGTACACGCACACATTTTTTTTTTGTTGACTGGGTTCAAGGTTCCTATAGACATCCTACGCATATTAGTGGACAAACGGGCCAGCTCGACTGGGGCTGTAGTACTTCCCTTACACAGAAGACCAACCTAAAATGACAGTATTCGTGCTGTCGTGTTAGTTGGTGTGAGAGAGACCAGAAGCAGGTGCATTAATGCAGGGGTGACAGTGATCGTGGTAAATACGTGAACTTCGTACTGCCATGATGACTGTCATGCCTTTTACGTCACCAATCGGGGTGTGAAAAAGTATCTCATTAGGAAACCATAGTATTATATTTTATTAATATATATATATATATTATATATTATAAATATATAATATAATATATATTATAAAAATAATATTTATTACAGATGTGAGAGAGCCTTGTTTCGGCACAAATAGCAAGTATCCATAAACGGCTGTAGTGACTCACCATTAGCTGAACCGTCATCTATCTACAAATACCATAAAAAAAATCAAAACGAGATGTATACCATATCTACTAAGAAAAATCCTGTTGTAAGAGTTTGATGAAGTTGAGCTCTATGTGTGAGAAAAATATAATATGTTTTTTTACTATATGATATTACTCCAGATATGCCCTTTGGTACTCTACCAGTATTGAAAATTAATGGCAAGGAATACTCTGCATGCTTGGGCATCTGCCGATACCTGGGGAAGACGTTTGACCTCGCTGGACGGAGTGCTGAAGATAGGCTGGAGATCGACCAATACGTTGAATTCCTCTATGAAATTCATTTTAGTAAGTACTAAAGTAGGAGAACCTGTGATGCACAAGAGAGAGTCATTAAAGTACGTCTAGTTCACCAGCTACTTGAAGCTGTAAGGATTTTAGTCCGTTCGAGTCTAACATATCCACCGAGTGATATTTAAGGGGATTTCTGCTCAGCCAAAAAAAGGTGAACCCATGGTCTCGTGGGAATATATTGCATAAAAAAATTAGATGATAGAAAGAAGAAAAGTTATAACGCCAGTTACGGCGTGTACCCTTTTTTAAAAATGTGAAAAAAAAATACACAGAAATATTTAAGTGTATCAGATATTGTTAGTTGGATGATTCAACGTGCCTCTAATAATAAAATACCTTTATTATTTGCCAGCTTGGTGGTAGGGTGAATATACGAAAGGGGGTACAAGGGATATATCAGATATTAATAGATGTTAAAAGCAGGTTAAATTTGCTCCCATTACACCTAAATTGTTACTTGTTCACTAGACAAAAACGTAACGAAATTTTTAAAAGTATGCAAAAATATTACCTTTTCAAATAAGTACTCCACCTGTTTAAAACTAGATTTTTCTATTAGGAAATGTTACGTATTCGTATAAAACAAACATATTAAGGAAAATTTAAAAAAAATGTGTAAATAAAATATTTCACATAAATAATTTTTCTTTTAGTTAGTTATTATTTGAATTAAAAAATCAATTGCGGTCATGCAATCTAGTTATATAACTATTCATAGGAAAATAATTTTGTTTTACACACAAATTCAAAAGTTAAGGAAAATTTTTCTCAGGAAAGTTTAGAACTTGAATTAATCTGAAGTTAATAAAAAGTTTTTTTTCAAACATTCAATTTATGTTTTCTATTCTGCTTTCTTTATTAAACTGAATTTCACAGAAGCTTCAATTATATTTTGGGAGCCGGACCCGATTTTAAAGGAGAAAAATCATGAAAAAAACTCTAAAATGTATTCAGATCAGTTGAAAAAACTAAACGACGTCGTTGAGAAAAATAACAGACATATAGCCCTTGGACAGGTAATTATTATAAGAAGAAGAAATATTAATATAGAATACTGAACTCCCGAATAGAAAAGTGTAAATTAATAACATGCTATTTAGAAATTTAACTGTCTTAAAAGCCACTGCCAGAAGACCTTCGTTTTGAACTGGACTGAATATGATTTTAAAGGACCTGCATTTTAAAACTTGAATGTAATTAATCCGTGCCTCGGAGAGTATGTTAAGACTTTGGTACCGGTTTTCATACCTTTGTAAGTCGTTTAAAGTCTTTTTACATAACTGCCATGTCGCCTATCACTTGAATTGTAGAGGTCTGCCGGCAGTCGCTTTACGCAAAAAACCAATTTTTATAAGGTAAAAAAGGTTCAGCTCAACTCAGCAGTTCAACTCTCTTCTAAAGCAAAATAAGTAAAATTAAACACAAATGACCGAAGTTACATAATGCCTTAAGACATAAAATGCCGCTCTAGAAATAATATTTATTTATAAAACAACTAATCTTCTTGTTGTGACGGCTTAAGAATATACAGAGCTTCACGACCCCTATTCTTGCCATAGATGTCGTAAGAGAAGGCATTGCAAAGAGAACGAAGAAACAAATTCTATATAAACATATTTAGCCAGCATGTGGTTTTGGCCTAGTAGTATGGCCTACTAGGCCAAGACTTCCTACCTCAGAAGTGGTCTATGTACAGCAGTGGACTGTCAAAAAGTCTTGATGATCATTATGGTAACAGCTATTATCAATGTATTGTGTATTTATCCAGAAATAAATGTAAAAAGAAATGTTATGTCCGACTGGACTGGATAGTGTGGATGGATGTGTTACTTATTTTCGATTTAGGAGGAGACTGACTTTACCTATTTTCTTTCAGTCCTCTTTCATAGATTCTATCCATATTGATTTAGCTAATTTACTTTGTCTTTCTATTATTACATTTATTTTAACAAACATTGCAGTTAACCTGGGCAGATTTCCATTTCGCCGAATTGTTGGATGCTTTAAAAGTGATCTTGTGAATACCAGATCTTGAAGAAAATTATCCTGCCTTCAAAAAACTGGTTGACAATGTGTATTCAATTCCAAGCGTGAAAGCTTATGTAGCTACTACTCCTCCAGCAATTTGGTGAACTATATCATGAAGTTTGATTTTTTAAAAATATAAATTAAGGTAAAAAAAATCTGAAAATTCCATTGTTTTATTTTATATCTCCATTAGCGGCAGATATTTGGTCTCAGAATTCAGAGTGAGAATTAGAGACGCTACAACTGAAGAACAGCCAAATAATACGAAAGGAATAGCTTCTGACACTGTATTTTGGAAAATATAAAAAATACAGGTAAAAAGAAATTAAAGAGAAAACTGATGACACAACATATATATTGTATAAGAATGAATTGTAAAATGTAATATAGTTTGAGAGCCCAAACATGTCATGTTTTTCATTTTCAAGACTATGCAACTTTTTCTTGTTATTTTAACTTCTACTATGTATATATAATTAACAAAATTATTAGGAGTGGCGTGAGAGATGCCAGCATTCCTCCTATCCGAGAGTAAAATGATTCTAGTTCTAGAAGTGAACCCCTCATACTAGTTGGGAATAACTCCAAGGTGTAAGTGATTGCGTCAGTGAAGCAGGACGTATTTGTGAATGCACTTTGGCAATCAAAACATCGACAGCTTCACCCACTTGTATCCTGAGAGCACATAATTTTGATTTGGTAATCTAATTATCAACAAAAAATAACTCTCTCTCGAACCCAATAAAATATTTTTGAATAAATTTTACTCATGTTCTCATTTATTTCATCCCTTAGAATCAAGCCTTACAGTTAGATGAAGTCTCTTATTTGACAGATCTATTCACCAGGCGATAACGTGGTTAATCTTATTATTTGTCACAAAAATACTGTAATTGTTGAAATAAACATGACACAAAAACATTGTTATTGAATCATGTAGGTTAGATTTTAAGTGATTATCAAACTATCTCATGTTTTTTGAAATTGCTCAATTCAGGGCAATTGGGCTTCCAGAATCGCCAGAACAGGTCGATTTAAAGCAGAATATATGAAGTTTAGGTGAACTCCTAACCAGTCTTTGACTGCCTAGACTCGATTGGCCTAGTGGTTTATGCGGTCGTTTACGCGGTCGGTATGTGATCCATAAATTGTTGTTCTGAGTCTGGGTGTTCTTTGTGTCCGTCTCTTGTATGTTTGTAAAGTCCCCAGCGATACAGGATTTATTCCTATTGCGGGCGTTGTCTTTCAAAAAAAAAAGGAAAAAAAGTTATTTCACTTTACCAAGTTCTACTTATATTTATCATGCTTTGCGGCAGAGAAATTTGTGCCATAACAAAAAAATCGAACATTTTTGACACACATTTGACATACACAACCTCATCTAGTTTCAAACTAAGCATAGTTTGATTTGAAACTTGATTATTTTTGTAAATATATTCATATTATACTTAGCAAAACTTCCAAGCTTCGAAAAAAAATTTGCAGATCATACAAACATTTGATCCGACCCGAGAATTAATCTCGAGACCTCAGCACAATAGTGTCATATTTAAAAAGTCCGGTGCTTTACATGTATTTATAAGTAGATAAGTAAATTGTTTAACCCTTCTTTGCATGATTTTTTAGCTAGAGCTAATACTATCAATACTTAAATATATATTATTTTTATAAATACATACATAGTACACGTAGGAAACACCTAAACGTTAAGAAAACATTTGCAGATCATACAAACATTTGATCCGATTCGTGAGTCGAACTCGAGACCTCAGCACAACAGTTGCATGGATACAAAGTACAATGCTGTATATGTATTAATAAGTAAGTAAGTAAATTGATTCACAATCTGACTACTTACGGCACGATTCAATTGAAACCCAGTCAAATTGTGTCGTGTAGAAGCCGTCTAATACACTTACGATAAGGCGTTATACATCCACATCAGTCTGCGGGAGGTGCTGCTCGCGAGTTGTCGACGTACAAACGCTTATTCGTGCCGATCTGTGAGTGTTTTTATATTTTTCTTGTTAATAAAACGATCCTAAAAAGTCGTGAAGTCGTGACACATAAAAACCCTGTTTTTGCTTTACGATTTTATACAAGAAACTACTTTAATTATTGTAAAAATATAATTTAAAAATTAAGTTGCATAACTCTGTACTAAATACGAGTATCTGTGAATTGTTGACCATAAATGGAAGACTTTGATAACAGTTTGATACTTTCGGTCATAATTATACGACATCAATTGATTTTCTGTCCGTAGTTCTTTCTGTCTTTAAATAATATTTTTGAAGTAGACAACGCAACATCTGTTTAAGGTTGTATACATTTTTAACCTATTTTTTTACTCATTTTATTAATTATATGTTCAAAATAATATGTTAAATAGTTAACATATGACTAATTTATGAATTTAAATGAACGTTTTTAATTCCGGGCTTACCAAAGTGGCTCTACTCTGCTTGATGCATAGTTTGGCGGCATTTAGGGACAGTTGTTATTTTTATTGATTTGATCTGTTTTAGTACAGTTTGATGGATTAAATTAATTTATTATTCTTTAAAATTAACTGACCAGTTTTGTAATTACAAATACCGTCATCATTATTATGATCAAAAACTAAAACACGACATATTTACATTTAAGATATATCTAACATCTATGAATTCTACATAACTAAATACTTTTTTTCTTCATTTGGTGTATCTTTACAGAATAATGACCAAGTATGCATATCACTACTTCGCCTGTAAGGCATTGGGTGAGGGTCCTCGCCTGCTGTTCGCCTATGCGGGTCAGGACTTCGAGGATATTCGCTACAATGACGAAACATGGCCTGCCTACAAACCAAGTTAGTAAAACTGTTAGAGAGTTTGCTTCTATTTGTCTTCAGAAGAAAAGAATTTACAGGTCTCTGCTGTTTCTCAGGGTACAGAAGAGACAAATTTAGACCGATAATATTATTTACATTCAGCCGTTAAAAACAATACACTTATTTAATTTAACTTACTAAATTAAAAGAAAAAATAAAGGTACAGAAACAAAGCGATAAGAGTTGTGAACTTAGCAAACACTTGTTCTTTTAGAGACGCTGTTCGGAACCGTGCCAGTCCTGTTTATAGACGGCAAGCAATATGCACAGAGCCTCGCCATTAGCCGTTATTTGGGTTCCAAGTATGGTCTTGAAGGTGCCAATGCAGAGGAGAATATGGAGATCGACCAGAACGTTGACTTTGTCAATGATATCCGCGTCAGTGAGTATGATGTTGATTATTTTGAATTTGAAAGTTATATTCTTAATCCGTCACCACACTGAGTTTTTCCTATTGATACTTACTTAACAGATACATGTATTTTCGATATGAAGATTGGTAAGTTGATTGATTTTGTGGTTCTGTTCCATAAAAGAAACCTGATTATCACAGTATCCCGGAAAAGAATAGAGGTTATCCATCGGATTTTGTAAAAAGACGAGTTTTAATGTCAACAGCATCGAGAGATGCACCGGTTTTAATCCATTTAAACCTGTATTAGAGTTATTAGAATTTAAGCATCTAAATCTGTCTGATCATAATTAAAGAGTAAACGTTATCGTGTCTATTTGTAGAGGCTGCTACTGCTCAATATGAAGAAGATGAAGCTGTCAAAGAAAAGAAACACAAGGAATTTTCAGAGACTCTATATCCAGTGTACTTCGCTAAGTTGAATGAAATTCTTGAGAAGAATAATGGACACATCGCTCTTGGAAAAGTAATTATAAATACTTAACACTTAACATATTGACATAACTATTTAGAAAAGTTTCCTTTGCAAAAAAAAAACACATTATATTTGTATAGGACATTCAGGGTAAAAACGTATTAGATAGCTGTTACGACGGTCACGAATAATGATTTACTGTTCATAAAGTTGTTATCGGTGAAGCTACTACACTGGTATACCTGCTACGTCTTGTAAATATTTAAAATGTAACAGTACCTAAGTAGATTTTGCCACCAATCATGGACCAAGACTGAAGTAAGCCACCACAGGTCTAATCGGTGCATAGACCATTAATACAAAATACTCTCTGGTTTCATTATCAAGATTAATAACATTGCTAAAACCACCCCTAAACCTACAAACTGCAAATTAGTTTTTCCAATTATGGGCTTAAACAATGCATTTTTCTTACAGCTAACGTGGGGCGATTTCTGGGTCGCCGGCGTCATGGACTACATAAAGAATTTGGTACGGATACCAGACCTTGACGAGAAGTATCCAGCCATCAAGAAACTCATTAACAATGTGTATTCAATTCCCAAAGTTAAGGCATATGCTGACACTAATCCACTGAATGAATATGGCTACTAACATGACGAGTCAATAATTGACCAAGTGACTAAAGAGTACAGAGATATGAAAATTCGATGTTAAACTATTGTATATGCTATGAGTACTGTGTGTTTAATTTTATGTTTTCATTTGTTTTATGTGTACTTGCAATAAAATAGAAGATGGAGTTGTGTGTTAAATATCCGAAATATTTATTTATTTATTTAATGAATAGTCGCTGTATTCTATGGCGTCTCTTATTTGTTAATCTTGATTTTTTTCTATACACCGCCTTGATAATGAAGTTACAATACAAACATACTGTCAAACTATATTATGGTAAAAATTAGTAGCGAATGTGATAGTTCTGTATGTATAAACCTAAATAATTAATAAAGTATATGTTTTGCGTACAATTCCTACGGTAGCCGAGCTTGTTTTGATATAAAATGGGTTTCTTACATTAGCTCCATTTATAATATTAATAGTCTTAAATATATAAAAATATGTATCTGCTTAAGGTACTTATCATTACAGACTATATCCAATACAATAACGTAGAATTAAAATTAACAATACATACTACACAATAAACAGTACAAAAAATAGCAAAATTAATAACAAATGCACTGACACTACCTTACCAATACAATAAAATAAACAGTTCAAAAGAAAACTAAAAAAGCAAAATTAAAAATACACATACAACACAACACAACTAACACAATACAAAAAAGAAAATGATTCAACTAACCATCATTTTTCCTGCCAAAGTTATTACTTATGACGCAATGAGTGACCTTTGAGAATTCATTCAGGGAACGTGAAAACAAATCAATACAATCCACCACCATATCAAAGGCACGCAGCGCGCACATGAGTGGGGTGCGCTATAGCTGGTTGGTGCGTCACTTCCAACAGGCACGCGGGCCGCCACCATGACGCGTACTCTCACGGCGCGCACAAGCTAATCGCCCGCAGGATGGCTGGGATATATGTGGTTACAGCTGGGATCTGGATGTCGTAATAACAGCTGTTCCCGGATCCCTCCTATGTCAGGCGTAGAGTGGCACACCGAGTGATTTTAGTCGGTCCAATTCCGACACACCACCCCGCCGTAAACCCCGGTGGAGCGACGGCCAGAGGGGGTTTCCACTCATTAAAAAAAACATAAAATATGTGGTTACAGCTACCTCTCCCCTCATTTCCAACTTGTAGTATTCCACCATGCCCAAAATAAACAGTGTATCTTACAACAATGGGTATCCTAGTGCCAAAAAAAAAAAAAATAATCTCAAAAAAAGAATGTTTTGTATATGTTTTAACATTTATTTGCACAGGTGTTTTTGACTATTGCTTCGTGTATATTTAAGCTCGTGGGTTTAGATTTAAGTTCACTTAATAACAATATCACTGTATATTATTTCAAATTAAGTAAAATGAACAATTTCATTATCAATTCAATAGTCCACCACAGGATATTAAACTTTTCTCGGAAATGAGGTCCTATTGTACAACGAAAACCTGACAGGTCATAGAGTCCGTTTCGCGTTTTCATTTTCTTTTCAGTGCTGGCCTGCTTTGTTTTCTCTCTTGGTCGGTTATTGTGATGAAAAGGAATGGTGAAACATCGCATTTTTTATCTGTCGCCACATGGATAGTGACGATAACATTAGTGCTTGTACATAACGGTTTGCACAATTTTTTTTTATTTCAGGTGAAAACGCTTCAAAACTGTATCTCTGAAAAACTGCATTTTCAAAAATATAATTAGATAGCATAGATTACAATGTTAAAAATAAAAATAAGACTATTATAAATTCGCCAACCCAACTGTATAAACAGTGTCCCTTACATAACATTGCTGGGCCGTGAAGGCTCATCATTAAACAATTTAAAAGTTCAATGGTTCTCAAAGTGGTCCAGTGAGTCCCCAGGGATTCACGGAAGATTTGTGTCCACAAAAACTGTCTGGTTTTAGAGTAACGTTTCAATGTAAAGAAACATTTATAGTATATATATATATACTATTAATAATAATAGGTAAAGGCTCCTTCACTATCATTTTAAAGTAGTAACTATTTTTAGGTATCCTGATTTCGAGAGGAAGTGCACTTCACGAAAAGATAGGCTAAAGTCTATCTTTTTGTGAAATGTGTATCATCTATCGTCTATATTCATCTACCGTCTATCAATTAATTTAAGTAATATAGGTGGATAATAAGGTACTCAAAGTTAAAAAAAGTAACTATGACAGATTTTTTTAAAACAAAAATCGTTTCGAAACTAAAAAGAGCATAAAGTTTTAAAATTCAGCTTTCTGATTTTTTGACAGAAACTTTTTGATAGCTACTAGTGACATCCATGCATTCTTAAAAGTTGGACATAATACAAAGGATTATTAACTACTCAATTACTTTAAATCTATAAACCTTGTATAAATCAAAAATTATGTTATAGTCATAAAAAAGAAAATATGTTTTTATTATTCCTATTAATATTAGCCCTGACGAGTTTTCGGAATATGAGCGACATTTAACAACAGGTGTCAACGGAAACCAACCAAAATTTGAATGTAGTCTACGAGGAAAACAGTTTGAGAACCTCAGATATAGATAACAAAAAAATTAGACCTATAAATAATGAAACTGATGAATCAGCAATTAACTCGCGTCTTCGAGCAAGAACACACGTGCCAAATATGTAAGTTCTACAAACATGGTGCTATCATTTAATAATCATAAAGATTCATTGTTTACTTTGTGGACAGTTGGATCTAATAGAAAAAAATGGCCTTGATCGTTACCTTGAATGATATATTGAATACAATCGGTGTGTCGTGTTACTGCTGGCTCAGTTTCTTGTCTCCACCTAAAATTTGGAATATCTATTCCCTGCACCCGTTTCTCTAACTCCAGTTAGTGAAATTTCTCAAGGATCACTATTTATCTCTACTATGTGTTGTATGGGTACGAGTATGTTTATGTATGTATCCACATTTATGTACGTATGTAAGCATATATTTGTATTCGGATGTATGTTTGTGTTATTTTACTATGTAATATTAGTTTTACACTGTGATAAGGCCGCCCATAGTAACACTGTTTTTTTTGTTTGTATTCTACATTGTATATTTCCTAGTTATGGCGTACAATAAAGAGTACATATCTACCTATCTTGTCCTGTCTAAAAATGATTGCTAAAGAGGGGACGCCCCATAATAGTAGTTGCGAAATAGTACCAAATTGAATAAAGCCCCATACACACTTGGAGTTGAGTAGGGATAAATTTTAACCAATCAACTTTAAAGTGTGAAATATACTTTACGAAGTGTTATTGAAGTTTAACATATACATATATATTAAATGTACCGGTTTTTTTCATAATTTGATTGATATTTTGATGTAGTGGTTTAAGCGATCGTGGTTTCTATGACATTGAAGTGTTGAGAGTCCAATCCTCCTATTGGACAACACTTTCTGTGATCCACAAATAGTTGTTCTAAGTCTGAGTATTCTTTGTGTCTGTTTTTTGTGTGTTTGTAAAGTCCCCCTCGACACAGGATTTATTCCTAGTGCGAGAGTTGTCTTTTTACGAAGATCTGACAGAGAGTTGCAACTGCACTACGTGTCTTGCAAGATTACGTGTTTTGTAATGTTATTTCGAAAAAAATAGAGTTATATTAATAAATTTGAGATACTATCTCATACACCTTTACTACCTATTCAAGCAATAATTTAGCGTTACGGCGTCAGTCCATCTGGCTTCTCTTTCTCTTACACATACGGCAACGATAGGCAGGCTCCTCCATTCTCACTCTAATGCACAGCGCTAGTCGCATATCGGACAGACGCTTGTGTCTTCTCCCATCGCATGACTTTGTTAGTTCTACTTAGATAAGTGTATCACTTTTGTCCATACCACACTTATAGCAAGCTATCAACATAGTGTGGTAAGAACATATCTTTTATCACCACCAGATTGAAACAGATTTCGGACAGAATTTTTGGTACGACAATTTGTTTTCTGATCACAGAGTTAGGAAATAAAATTTCTTAAATAATAAAAAGTTAACGTTTGGTTTTGTGATTACTTATCATATTTAATTTAATGAGTGATTAGACTGTGATAATATGAACCGCTTGACTACTTCACGACATATCTAATTCTATGTTTTATTTTTTGTTATGTTATCATAAAACTGGCATGTCATTCACTCTTGTTTGTGATGTGTCACGATGACGAGTGATTATTTTTATAGTAACAACGAAAATTAAAATGTGATTAGAAGAATTTATTACATAACATACATAAAAACTTATGCAATTGCCGTAATTTTTTTTAAATTTTTGTTAAATTTTCTCATTGTGTAAGTAACTTCTCATTTACAATGAAACTGTAATGAGTTTACTGTTGAGGAATTCGGATATTCAATCCCTCTAGCACAATGAGAAGATCCTCGGATCAGCGACAGTACTTATACTTGGCGGTCTAATCAACGGTTGATATTAGGAAGTTGAATATATACAAATGTGCGTGTGGATTGCCAAAGTAGTTACTCCTTGATTCAATGTGTGTTCACTAGATGGCCTTGGAGTATATTTATTTCATTGTACTTGAAAGACGAAGAACTTTTAGAGGTGTGTGAGATTGTATCGAAAGACGCAGGCAAGATAGTGGCGCCACCAGTGTAAATATAAATATCTATTTTTGTTGGTGTTATAATCAAAATTAAACACTCGGCATAATTTCGGTAGTAAGTTACTATTTCCTTACCTAATATGGTCTTGTAAAGGTCTATAATAATGTAAACGTCTTTATCTTATCTCTTATGAAACTAAAAGGGACATAATTTTTATACAATAATAATTTTGTTTACATCATAGTCACGAGTCAAAGTAAACGTTACTTGTATTTTATAGTTGATTTGAAATTGAATTCGTATGTGTTGTGTTTTTGCTAGAATTGCGATAATATCATCAACAGTTTAATTTACACTTAGTACTATATATGTACAATAATAATAAAAATAAATCTTTATTTGAAATATAAGAATCGTAGAGTGTGACTACGTACGTGTAGAGACTGCACGGTTGGCCTAGTGGTTTAAGCGGTCGCCACGCCGCTCTCTACTGCGCTGAGTGTTGTGGGTTCAAATCCCACATGGAACAACACTTTGTGTGATCCATAAATTGTTGTTCTGAGTCTGGGTGTTCTTTGTGTCCGTTTCTTGTATGTTTGTAAAGTCCCCCGCGACACAGGATTTATTCCTAGTGCGGGCGTTGTCTTTTTTAAAAGAAAAAAAAAAGAAGAAAAAAAAACAATTTAAACATTAAAAAATACAAATACACTAAAAAGAAAGACACACACACACATCAAAAATACAAATACACACAAAAAGTAACAGTGACATAATTTTAATACAATAATAATCTTGTTTATATCGCAGTCACGGCAAAAAGTAAGCATTACTTGCGTTTTATATCGTAGACGAAAATAGTATTCGTGTGTGTTGTTTTCTTGCTGGAATTACGACAAAGTGATTGCTAGTATAAATCACACTCAGTACAAAACATATTAATAAAAGCAAAAATAAACATGAAAACAATGTAACATCAAAAATACAAATACATTAAATAGAAAGATACATACACACACCAAAAATACAAATTCAAACGAAAGGAAAGTTAATGCTATCATTTTGATGCTTGCGCTTATCAATCTGTTGAACCCTTTTAGATCATATATGTATAACGTTATTATTATTTTTGACAGATTTTTTACAATAGCATCATTACACCCATGGGCATCGCCAGAACTATTTTTAGGGGTGTATATTTAATAGAAATATATTATTAATATGAAATATAGCATTATGCTAGGTCTTGGGGCATGAGTTGCCCGGGATGCGGCCCGGCCTCACTTGTGAGGTACGGCAGGGAGGACTCTAGAAACCGCTAATGCGTTCCTAGAGCTCCTTCCGACTGACGAAGTAGGCCGCCGCGGGGTTTAGTGGGTAGACCGGTTTTCCGGAAGTCCTACACACGCCCTTCGTCCTTCAGGAGGATATGGTGTGAAAAGCATTCCCCGCGTAAAAATCAAACAGGTCTTCACCTTCACAATCGACTTTTTTATGAAATGAGTTACTAATGTAAGTTTTTCTATGTATTTTCTTTTCTGTCAGGAGGTTACAACACCTTGTGCTATCCTCCTAGCGCTGATCTTTATGCCAGTTAGCTCCGGACGTGTGAACTTACTCTTGATAAATTTAACTCAATAGAGTTTGGGTCATTTAATTGTTTGTATTGTGCAGTAAAATAAAATAAAGTCAAACTATAGTTTGAAATTTTAGGTAAAAAATATATTAAATTACTGTTCAAATTTTCTTTAGTAAAATATGATATACATAAAACATTTAATACTATGAATCGTTATCAGATGCTTTCGTGAAGTGTTCAGATCAGGTCATTAGAAAGCAGTACTAGTTAGTCAAATTGATATGAGAAAGCCCTGAAGCGACGAAGGTTCAACACTTTTCACTTAGGTTGGCTAGTCCCCAATAGATGCCGTTAAAATAAGTTTTCACTATTTAAGACAATTCCACACTAGAAACAGTAACAGAATTTTTTAACAGCCACAATTTCTTAACAATAAGTAGCAGTTGTTCTTTCACGTTTAAGTTGAGCATGAAGCAACACTGGAATTAACTTTTATACATTATAATAATATAATAATTTTGACATCTGACACAACGCCATTTAGTCACAAATTAAGCAGAGCTTGTACTATGGATAATTGACAATTGAAATAAATATATGTACACTTTTTTTGTAAATAAATGTTTGAAGATCACAGAGACACTAATCCGAGTTCTCAAGCACAGTAGTCGTATACGCTACCACTGCACAACCAAGGCAGTAGGTGTATAAATTTAAAAATGAAAATATATATAAATATATTGATTATAGAAATGATCACATTGATTTATAAATAATTTACAAATAAGTAATTATTCAAATTATGCTCTATATAATTTCAGTAAAATGACGGATATAACTTTCACCTACTTCGACGTTAAGGCTTTGGGTGAGGGCCCGCGGTTATTGCTGGCTTATGGTGGTTGGGAGTTCAAAGATGTCCGGGTTACTTTCGAAGATTGGCAACAAGTTAAGCCCAGTAAGTTACTTCTTTATTCATAACCTTTTATTTTCTTGATAGGGTGCATTGATACAGTTATGAGATTATGATATGCTTTTATCTGTGTCTAACTACCGTGAAAAAATAAAAAAAAAAACAAATATATCGTATTGACTAATTGATGAATTTGAACGCTATGTCTGACAAAAATATAATATATTTCTTTACTATATGATATTATTCCAGATACGCCCTTTGGCTTCCTACCAGTTTTGAAAGTTAACGGCAAGGAATACTCCACAGCCTTGGCCATCTGCCGATATCTGGGTCAAACGTTTGGCCTTGCCGGAAGCAGTGCTGAAGATAGGTTGGAGATCGACCAAAACGTTGATTTCCTTTATGACATTCGTTTCAGTAAGTACCACAGTAGGGAAACCCGTGATGCGCAGGAGGGAGTCATTGATTTAATTTGGGGTTCCAGGAATTTTCTTTCAAGATTTTTACTTAGTTTACCTGCTATTTATACCCGAGATGGCTTGATGATTTTAGTCGGTTCAAGTTCGACATATCCATCGAGTGGTATTAAGGAGACTTTTACCTAAAAAAGGGCCCATAATGCCATCAGGATCTATTGTATATTAAAACCAGTTACACAGAAACATTTGAGCGTGTCAGATATTGTTAGTTGAGCGACTGATCGTGCCTCTGATAATGAGATATCTTTATTATTTGCCAGCTTGGTGGTAGGGGTGAATATAAAAAGAGGGGATCATATATTCAGAGGACATGTTATAAACACCTTAAAGTTGTTCCCAGTCCACTTAAATTATCGTTCATTCTGCGAAATTTTGAAAAATATGCAAAATAATCTCTATTTCAAATGCTCGGGCGATTTTCATATAGAAAGTTTAATTAGATTCTGCAATTCGATTAGCCAAAAATCAGACGATTATCTTGCAGAATATTTTAAACTAGATTTTTCTATTAGGATATGTTACATATTATGATAAAAAAAAAATACATTCAATATTTCACATACCTATTTTTCGGTTTGTCAGCTATAATTTGAATTGAAAAGTCAACTGCGACCATGGAGTTAAGCTATAGGATTATTTATATAAAGATGGTTTTGTTTTGCAGACAGATACGAAAGTTAACGAAATTTTTCTTGACATATTTTAGAACTTCATGGAAAATATTTTATTTTGTCTTTTTTAAATTAATGAGTTGTAGATGCAAAATACAAATTGGTAAATGCGTGAAATCTGAACGTAGGTCGCCGTGAGCAATAAGACCGCTAATCGTTATATTAACAAAATTTGTAACTCATTTTTCATTTGTTCCTGTTTATATGTAAGTGCCAATGAAGATAAAATAAATAAATTAATAAATATTCTGTAAGGTTAAAAAAAGTTTTTTGGAACATCCAATTTCGGTTTTCCATTCAATTTTCTTTATTAGGTAATATAATTAACATTAAACTAAAATTTACAGAAGCCTCAACTACATTTTGGGATTCGGACCCGATTTTAAAGGAGAAAAATCACGAGAAAAACTCTAAAATTTATCCAGATCAGTTGAAGAAACTAAACGAGATCATAGAGAAGAATAACGGACACATAGCCCTTGGAAAGGTAATTATTTTAAGAAGAAGAAATATTTATATAGAATAATTGTCTTCCAAAGAGAAGAATGTTAAATAATAGCTCGATATCGAGAAATTTAGCTTCTTTAAAACTTACTGCTAGAAGGCCTTCGTTTTGAACTGAACTAAATGTTTTTAAAGAAACGGTTTTTTAAAATTTGAATAGCACACTGAAACTTCTTTTCTAAGAAGAGGTTTCATATCCTGCAGTGGACTATTAGCTCTTGACGATGATTTTGAAAACAATTATTGTGAATATTTTGTGTAAGAGATATGAATAAGAAAAATTACATTCGGCTTAAATGATCGTATTATTTATTTTCAACTTGGTAGGAGACTGATTTTATCTACTTTCTTTTATTCGTCTTTCATAGTTTCTGTGCATATTGATTTAGTTTATTTATTACGTCTTCCTATTATTACATTAATTGTAACAAACATTGCAGTTGACCTGGGCAGATTTTCACTTCGCCGGAATGTTGGATTATTTAAAGGTGGTCTTACGAATGCCAGACCTTGAAGAGAAGTATCCTGCCTTCAAAAAACTGTCTGACAATGTATATTCAATTCCAAACGTAAAAGCATACGTAGCTGCCGCTCCTGCAGCAATTTGGTGAACTGTATCATGATGTTTGATTTCGAGTAAAGCATAATTTAAGGTGAAAAAAAAACTAAAAATTCTATAGTTTTATTTTATATCTTAGGTTGGGTTCTAAACATTATTACTATTTGTACCTATATCATCAATGGAACAGTCTGATCCTACATTTTTTTCGTGTTTATTTTTGATTTAATATGACTTTCGACCTGCATAATAGTGTCAAAGAGCGGCAGGTCCTTAGTCTCAGGAGTCAGAGTGAGAAGTAGAGCCGCTACAACTGAAGAACAGCCAAATAAAACGAATGGAACAGCTTCTGACACTATATTCTGAAATAAAGAAAATACGGGTAAAAACAAAGAGAAAAAATTGATGGTACAGTAGTGCTGTGTTAACGAACTGTGTACATATATGTACATATAATATATGTATAGTTATTATGCAGGTGACATTAGGCATAATAAATTGTAATATGTAACATATTTCTAAGCCTAAACATCTCATATTTTTTAAAATCATATTTCCTCAAAACATAAGATTATATTGTAACTTTTTCTTGTTTATTCAACGTTAATTCAACTTGTACTATTAATAAATAACTAAAAGTTACCAGAATCGGTGTGAGAGGTGCCAGCATTCCTCCTATCCAAGAGCAAAACGATCCAAGGCCTAGGAGTGAACCCCCCACACTAGTTGGGAATAATTCCAAGGTGTAAGTGATTGCGCCAGTAAAGCAGGACGACGAAAGCACTTTGGCAATTAAAAACATTGACAGCTTGATCCACTTGTATCCTGAGTATAGAGTATAAAATTTTGATTTAGTTAACATGGGGTACAGAAAATCTAATTCTCAATAAACAATAACTTTCTCTTGAACGCAAAAAATATTTTTGACTAGTTTTTTCCCGCGTTTTCAATCACTTTATTCCTTTGAACGAGGTATTTTTGTTACATGAAGTCTCTTATTTGACAGATCTATTTACTAGGCGATACTGTGGTTAAGCATGTGATGTGCCCAAAGACACTGTAAATTTTGAAATAAACATGTCACAAAAACATTGTTATTGAATTATGTAGGTTAAGTCATAACAGTGAGTATCAAAGCATCTCATGTTTTTTGAAATTGCTCAATTCCGGGCGATTGGGCTTCTAGAATCGCCAGATCAGGTCGATTTAAAGCAGAATTTATAAAATAGACTTTGATTAGTTTTATTGTTTTTCTCAATTTTGGTAATTGTTAACATGTTGCTGTTAGCTGTTTAGGTGAACTCCTAACCAGTTATTTCACTTTACCAAGCTTCACTATTATTTACCAAGCCCTGCACAAGAGAAATTTGTGTTATAATAAAAAAATCGAACATTTTTGACACACATTTGACATACACTATACATCTAGTTTCAAACTAAGCAGAGCTAATACTATCAATACTTAAATATATATTATTTTTGTTAGCACATGCATAACAAGCGTAGAAATAACCTAAACTTTAAAAAAACATTTGCAGATCATACAAACAATGATCCGATTCATGAATCGAACTCGAGACCTCAGCAAAACAGTTGCGTGGATACAAAGTGCAATGCTTTATATGTATTAATAAGTAAGTAAGTAAATTGATTCACAATCTGACTACATACGGCACGATTCAATTGAAACCCAGTCAAATTGTGTCGTGTAGGAGTCGTCTAATACGTTTACGATATGGCGTTATACATCCACGGCAGTCTGCGGGAAGTGCTCGCGACTTGCCGACGTACACACATTTATTCGTTCCGATCTGTGAGTGTTTTTATATTTTTCTTGTTAATAAAACGGTCCTAAAAAGTCGTGAAGTCGTGACACATAAAAATCTTTTTTTGCTTTACGATTTTATACAAGAAACTACTTTACTAAATAAGATTATTCTAAAAATAAATTTAAAAATTAAGTTGCATAACTTTATGTGCTAAATATCTGTGAATTGTTGACTATAAGTGGATCTATAAGTGGTTTGATAACACTTTGATACTATCAGTCAAAATTATGCGGAAGCTATTGACCTTCTGTCTGTAGCTCTTTCTGACTATAAATAATAACTTTGAGGTAGACAACGCAACATCTGTATAGGATTGTATACATTTTTAACCTATTTTTTTACTCATTTTTTTAATTACATGTTTAAAATAATGTGTTAAATAGTTATCATATGGCCAATTTATGAATTTAAATATACGTTTTTCAATTCGGGACTTACACAGTGACTACTATGCTTGATGGAAATTTTGGCAGCATTTAGGGACAGATTTATTGTTTACTTTGTAGACCGTTGGTGCTAATACAAAAAAAATGGCCTTGATCGTTACCTTGAATGATATATTAAATATAATCGGTGTGTCGTGTTACTGCTGGCTCAGTTTCTTGTCTCCACCTAAAACTTGGAATATCTATTCGCTGCACCCGTTTCTCTAACTCCAGTTAGTGTAATTTCTCAAGGATCACTATTTATCTGTACTATGTGTTGTATGGGTATCTGTATATATGTTTATGTATGTATCCACATTTATGCACGTATGTAAGTGTGTATGTGTATTCGGATATATGTTTGTGTCAATATACTATGTAATATTAGTTTTTACACTGTGATAAGACCGCCCATAGTAACACTGTTTTGTTGTTTGTATTCTACATTGTATATTTCCTAGTTATGGCGTACAATAAAGAGTACCTATCTACCTATCCTGTCATGTCTAAAAATGATTGCTAAAGAGGGGACGTGCCATAGTATTACATTGCGTAATAGTACCAAATTGAATAAAGACCCATACACACTTGGAGTTGAGTCGGGATAAATTTTAACCAATCAACTTTAAAGTGTGAAATATACTTTACGATGTGTTATTTATTATAAAATGATTATTTCATAATTTGATTGATATTTTTATGTAGCGGTTTAAGTGATCGTGTTTCCTACGGCATTGAAGTGTTGAGAGTCCAATCCTCATATGGGACAACACTTTGTGTGGGCCACAAATAGTTGTTCTTTGTGTCCGTTTTTTGTGTTTGTAAAGTCTCCCGCGACACAGGATTTATTCCTAGTGCGGGAGTTGTTTTTTATCGTATTTATAATATGTAACTTTCATGCTATAACGTAAACGTTAGGCTAATTTGCTAAGATCTGACAGGGGGTTGCAACTGCACTAAGTATCTTGCAAGATTACTTGATGTCTAACGTTATTTCGAAAAAAAAAGAGCTTTATTCTTTAACAAATTTGAGATACTGTCTTATACACTTTTACTACCTATTTAAGCAATAATTTGGTATGGAAGGATAAACCGTTTATTACGTAATGCGTTACGGCGTCAGTCTGCCTGGCTTCTCTTTCTCTTATGCATGCGGCAACGGTAGGCAGGCTCCTCAATTCTCTATCTAATGCACAGCGCTAGTCGTATATCGGACAGATGCTTGTGTCTTCTATCATCGCATGACTCTGTTAGTTCAACTTAGGTTAGTGTATCACTTCTGTTCATAGTAACCATAATTCAAGCTCCATATTTGTTAACCATTTCTTATCTGTGTTTGGAGCATGTACGGAGAAACTTTCAATTTTTCTGTGAGCTCTTGATCTTTCATAGTGTGGTAAGACCATACCTTTTGTGACCACCACATCGAAACTGATTTCGTACAGAATTTTTATTACGAGAATTTGTTTCCTGACTACAGAGTTATGAAATAAAATTTATTAAAAATGTAAAATTAATGTTTGTTTTTTGTGATTACTTACCATATTTAATTTAAAGAGTAATGGCAGGCAGTGATAATATGAACGGTTTGTTTATTTCATGAAATATCTAATCTTATATTTTTTTTTTGTTACGTTATCATAAAATAGGTATGTCATTCGTTGTTTTTTGTGATGTACCATGACGACAAACGATTATTTTTAGAATTAAGTTACATAACAGACATAAAAGCTTATGCAATTGCCGTATTTTTTTTTTTAATTTTTGTTAAATTTCCTCATCGTGTAAGTAACTTCGTCTCATTTACAATGAAATAACTAATGAAAATAACTAATGAAACTATAATATTTTTTACCCAATAATAATGTTGTTTACATCATAGTCACGACTCAAAGTAAACGGTACTTGTATTTTTACGATTGATTTGAAATTGAATTCGTGTTTGTTGTTTTTGTAAGAATTGTGATAATATGATTGCCAGTTTAAATCACACTCAGTACTGGTGTACTATAAATGACAAACAAAAATAAGAATAAATCTTTAAAAAGCAATTGAAATATTAAAAAATACAAATACACTAAAAAGAAAGACACGAACACACACCGTGTGGGTGTGTGTTCGTGGGTGTGTGTCGTGACACACCAAAAGTAAAAATACACACAAAAAGTAACAGTGACATAATTTTAATGCAATAATTATCTTGTTTATATCGCAGTCATGGCCAAAAGTAAGCGCTACTTGCGTTTTATATCGTAGATAAAAATAGAATTCGTGTGTGTTGATTTTTTTTAATGAAATTGCGATAAAGTGATTGCTAGTATAAATCACACAGAACAGAACATAATAATAAAAATATCATAAATCATGAATGCCAATATAAGCTTCATAGGGTAAAAACTATGTAACATCAAAAATACAAATACATTAAGCAGAAAGACACATACATACACCAAAAATACAAATTCAAACAAAAAAAAGGAAAGTTAATGCTACCATTTTGATCTAGTGCTTATCAATCTGTCGAACCCTTTTATATCATATTTACTTATATAACTATGTATTTTCTTTTCTGCCAGGGGTTACAACATCTTGCACTATCCTCCTAGCGCTGATGCTTATATCAGCTAGCTCCGGACGTGTGAACCTACTCTAGATAAATTTAACTCAATAGAGTTTGGCTCATTTAATTGTTTGTATTTTGCAGTAAAATAAAATATCAACAAATTATAGTTTTAAACCTTGGCTAAAAAAATTATTAAATTACGGTTCAAATTCTAAAAGTCTATAGTAAAATATGATACACATAAAACATTTTATTAGTAACTAGTATTACTCGTATTTTTATCAGATGCTTTCGTGAAGTGTTCAGATCAGGTCATTAGAAAGCAGTACTAGTTAGTCAAGTTGATATGAGAAAGCCTTTAGGCGACGAAGGTTCAGTACTTTTTACTTAGGTTGGCTTGTCTCCAATAGATGGCGTTAAAATACATTTTCACAGTTTAAGAGAATTCCACACTGGAAACAGTAACAGAATTTTTTAACAGCCACAATTTCTTAACAATAAGTAGCAGTTGTTCTTTCACGTTTAAGTTGAACATGAAGCAACACTGGAATTAACTTTTATACATTATAATAATATAATAATTTTGACATCTGACACAACTTCATTTAGTCACAAATTAAGCAGAGCTTGTAGTATGGATACTAGACAATTGATATAAATATATGTACACTTTTTTTTGTAAACGAATACAAACCCAAACTCCAAAATAAATGTTTGCAGATCACAGAGACACTTTAATCCGAGACCTCAAGCACAGTAGTCGTATACGCTACCACTGCACCACCAAGGCAGTCGGTGTATAAATTTAAAAATGAAAATACAGTAGCGCTCAAAAGTATTTTGACAACTCAATTTTATTCTATATCACAAAAAATGATAATAAAATTGTTTCCAATCAAAGATTATATTTTAAGTAATGATACTTTTCATAAATTAAGACACTTAAATGTAATATATTTCTACACAAAAAGAAAACATAAAGAAAAATTTTCACGACACGGCTCAAAAGAATTTTGACAAGGAAAAGTTTTTTATTTTATTAAATAAAAAAAAAATATTTTTGATATTAACTATTAGTATTTTGTTGCATATCCATTAGCCTTCAAGATCGCTTCACAACGCGCTGGCATCGAGTCAACTAGTTTCTGCAAACGATCATTGGGTATTCGGCTCCATTCGTTACTTAGTGCTTCATATAAAGCATCTTTATTTGAATAGTTTCGACATCTTACGCGGCGATTCAGTTCTTCCCAAAGATGCTTTATCGGGTTTAAATCGGCACTTTGACTTGACCAGTTGAGAATTTTGATTTTAGCGAGTTTCATGAAATCGTTGACATGTTTCGGTTTGTGCTTTGGGTCATTGTCTTGTTGAAAATACCAACCAGGTGCCATATTTGCTTTAGCATAGGGTAGCTTTAGGTAGGGCATTTGTTGCTTTAATATATCTGCGTACATAAAGCGATCCATAGCACCTACTATCCTAACTAAAGGTCCGATTCCGCGGCGAGAGAAGCATCCCCAGACCATAATATTGCTACCTCCATGCTTTACTGTGGGTATTTGGTATCGAACATCAAATCTTTTGTTTACAGGACGTCGCACGTACCGTATACCATCAGATGACACTAAATCAAATTTGCTTTCGTCACTCCACAACACCTTGGACCATTCTGAACTCGTCCATAATCTGAACCGTTTCGCAAACGCAAGGCGCAGCTTCCTATTTCTTGCAGAAATTAGAGGTTTCTTAGTTGGACGTCATTCATATAATCCGAAATCCTTTAATCTGCGTTTTACAGTTGAAACGTGTAAATTGACGTCGTAATTTGCCTGTAACTCGTTTTTTATTTGCACAGCCGTTTTTCGGACATCACTTGTCGATAACCTTTTTATCAAATGGTCTTTCTTAGCGGATATTTTTTTCAGCCGGCCACTTCGAGGCTTATTTTCAATAGTTTTACGTTTATTATAAGCTTTGTTCCACGAACTAACAAGTCGTCGTGACACTTTAAAACATCGAGCAACTTCTGCTTGCGTCATTCCACTTTGTAGGGCAGTTATCACGGCATTTTTAATATCATTTGAATATTCTTTAGTCTTAGGCATGTTGATAAATGCGGAGTAATTATACCTTATAGACAAAAATATATGCAGTGTGAGTAGAACCGCTGCCAGCAAGGAACTGAATGGTTGTCAAAATACTTTTGAGCGCATGTATAGACGTGTTTTGTTTTTAACAAAGAAAGAAAACAAACAAGTTCCAACTTGTAACTCACAGAGGATGAAATACATCATAAATAATAATATAAAAAATACTAAAATTATTTTGAAATACTCAGTAAAAAGATAACTGCAAAAGTAGTCTTGTCAAAATACTTTTGAGCGCTACTGTATATATAAATATATTGATCACATTGATTTATGAATAATTTACAAATAAGTAATTATTCAAATTATGCTATATATAATTTCAGTAAAATGACGGATATAACTTTCACCTACTTCGACGTAAAGGCTTTGGGTGAGGGCTCGCAGTTATTGCTGGCCTATGGTGGTTGGAAGTTCAAAGATGTCCGAGTTACTTTGGAAGAATGACCACAAGTTAAACCCAGTAAGTAACTTCCTTATTCATAATCTTTTATTTTGTTGACAGATGCTCATAGATATCCTTTGCCTATTGAAAGGGGAACTGCCCTAGGGATCTGTCGTAATTTACAACCCTGGCCTTCAACTGCTTGGCAATGGCCAGGGGAGCGAGAATTGCTATTGCATTCTTCCGCTACCTGTTTATAATCTTAGTATGACGGTGCAAACTTAATTTATAAGTATTGTAACCAACTGTAAAGAAGGGAGGTTCCTTTTTATGTTTCGTACCTTGATACCCATTCAATTCAATTCATCTTCAATCAATATTATATAGTCTTAGTTAGGACTATTTGATACAGTTATGAGAGAGCCTTGCTTCGGCACAAATTGAAAGTACCCACAGGCTACAGTGACTCAGCATGAGCTGAGCCGCTATCTGTCTGTAACTGCCGTAAAAAAATTAAAAAAACAAATATACCATTTTAACTAAGAAAACCCTGTTGTAAAAATTTCATGAAGTTAAGCTCTATGTGTCAAAACTATAAATTTCTTAACTATATGATATTATTCCAGATATGCCCTTGGGCACTCTACCAGTATTGAAAATTAATGGCAAGGAATACTCCTCAATTTTGGGCATCGGCCGATATCTAGGTCAAACGTTTGGCCTTGCCGGAAGCAGTGCTGAAGATAGGTTGGAAATCGACCAAAGTGTTGAATTCCTTTTCGACATTCGTTTCAGTAAGTACTACAGTAGAGGAACCCGTGGTGTACAGGAGGGATTCATTGATTTACGTCAGGGTTCCAAAGATTTCCTTGCCCGAGATGGCGTGACGATTTTAGTCGGTTCAAGTTCAACATATCCGTTGAGTGGTATTTAGGGGGATTGCCACAAAGAATGGCAGCCCACAATCTCGTGAGGATCTATTGCTTATAAACATTAGATGATAGAATGTATAAAAGTTCTAATGTCACTCACAGCGTGTACTCTTTTTTAATATGTAAAAATACCAGTTACACGGAAATATTTGAGCGTGTCAGATATTGTTAGTTGGGCGACTCAACGTGCTTAATATACCTTTATTATTTGCCAGTTTGGTGGTAAGGGTGAATATACAAAAGCGGGGGATCATATATTTAGAGGAGATGTTAACCTTAAAGTTGTCATTCGTTCTGCGAAATTTTAAATAACATGCAAAATAATCTCTAATTAAAATACTCGAGCGTGTCAGATTTTTATATAGAAAGTTTAGTTAGATTCTGCAGTTCAGTTAGTCAAAACTCAGAATATTTTAAACCAGATTTTTCTATTAGAAAAGGTTACATATTAAGATAAAACAAGACATATAAAGGTAAATTTAAAAAATATTAAATTCAATGTTTCACATACATACATATTTTTCGTTTTGATAGTTATAATTTGAATCAAAAAGTCAACTGCGGCCATGCAGTTTAGCTATGTGATTATTCATACAGAAACGGTTTTGTTTTGCAGACAGATCCGAAAATTTAAAAGTTTATGAATATATTTTTATTTTTAATTAAAGAGTTGTTTGTAGATGCAAATGCAGATGTAAATGTAAATTTGTAAATGCTTGAAATCTGTACTAAGGTCACCGTGAGCGATAAGACCGCTAATGGTTACGTTAACAGAATTTGTAACTCATTTTTTATTTGTTCCTATTTGTATGTGCCAATGAAGATAAAATAAATAAAACAATAAATATTCTGGTATGAAAAAAGTATTTTTAAACATTTAATTTCGGTTTTCCATTCTATTTTCTTTATTACCTAATATAATTAACATTAAACTGAATTTTACAGAAGCCACAACTACATTTTGGGAGCCGGATCCGATTTTGAAGGAGAAAAATCACGAGAAAAACTCTAAAATCTATCCAGATCAGTTGAAGAAACTAAACGAGATCATAGAGAAGAATAACTATTTTAAGAAGAAGAAATATTATTATAGAATAATTGTCTTCCAAAGAGAAGAATGTTAAATAATAGCTCGATATCGAGAAATTCAACTGCTTTAAAACTTACTGCTAGAAGGCTTTCGTTTTGAACTGAACTAAATGTTTTTTAAGAAACAGTTTTTTAAAATTTGAATAGTATAGACTGAAACTTCTTTTCTAAGAAGAGGTTTCATATCCTGCAGTGGACTGTTAGAACTTGACGATGATTTTAAAAACAATTACTTATTGTGAATATTTTGCGTATGAGATATGAAGAAGAAATGTTACATTTAGTTTAAATGATTGCATTACTTGTTTTCAATTTCGTAAGAGAACGATTTTATCTACTTTGTTTTATTCGTCTTTCATAATTTCTGTGTGTATTGATTTAGTTTATTAATTATGTCTTTCTATTATTACATAAATTGTAACAAACATTACAGTTAACCTGGGCAGATTTCCACTTCGCCGGAATGTTCGATTACTTAAAAGCGGTCTTACGAATGCCAGACCTTGATGAGAAGTATCTGCCTTCAAGAAACTGGCTGACAAAGTTTATTCGATTCCAAACGTAAAAGCTTACGTAGCTGCCGCTCCTGCAGCAATTTGGTGAACTGTATCACGATGTTTGATTTCGAGTAAAGCATAATTTAAGGTGAAAAAAAAACTAACAATTCTATTGTTTTATTTTATATCTTAGGTTGGGTTCTAAACATTATTACTATTTGTGCCTATATCATCAATGGAACAGTCTGATCCTACATTTTTTTTCGTGTTTATTTTTGATTTAATATGGCTTTCGACCTGCATAATAGTGTCAAAGAGTGGCAGGTCCTTTGTCTCAGGAGTCAGAGTGAGAAGTAGAGCCGCTACAACTGAAGAACAGCCAAATAAAACAAATGGAACAGCTTCTGACACTGTATTCTGAAAAAAAAAATATGGGTAAAAAAACAAAGACAAAAAATTGATGGTTCAATAGTACCGTGTTAGCGAACTGTGTACATATATGTACATATAATATGTATAGTTATTATGCAAGTGACATTGGGCATAATAAATTGTAATATGTAATATATTTGTGAGCTCAAATATGTCATATTTTCTAAAATCATATTGCCTCAAAACATAAGATTATGTAACTTTTTCTTGTTAATTCAACTTATATTATCAATATACAACTAAAAGTTACCAGAATCGGCGTGAGAGGTGCCAGCATTCCTCCTATCCGAGAGCAAAACGATCCAAGGCCTAGGAGTGAACCCCTCACACTAGTTGGAAATAACTCCAAGGTATAAGTGATTGCGCCAGTAAAGCAGGACGATATTATCACTTTGGCAATTAAAAACATCGACAGCTTCACCCACTTGTGTCCTGAGTATATAAAATTTTGATTTAATTAACATGGGGTACAGAAAATCTAATTCTCAATAAACAATAACTTTCTCTTGAACGCAAAAATTATTTTTGACTAATTTTTGCCCGCGTTTTCAATGACTTTATTCCTTAGAACTAGATACTTTAGTTACATGAAGTCTCTTATTTGTCAGATATGTTTATCAAGCAATAATGTTAGGTAGGAAGCAGATTGACATTAATAGTTTCAATATTAAATTAATTCCAGACATCCGTCATCTAAAAGTCATTTTAGATGAGTCGAACTCTGAGAGTTTACAGAAACGTAATAACATGTTTAAAGAACTTATAAGGAAGTAAAATAAGGCAATATAATAAATTCATATCCGAAATACCTGCAGGAATTAAAGCTGAAATGATGCATAATGTACCACATATTGAAAATCCAGCTAGCAATGGAATTTTTCTTCCTATTTTGTTCATCAAATATAAAGAGAGTAACTCTCCTGGAAAAGACATCACTGTAGACAGTAAGAAGTTAACGTATTTATCACCTGGCAAGAACACTGAGTTTATCATCATCCCATAGTATACAAAACTGCACGTAAACCTAGATACACCCGCAACTAATAACCGTTTCATGATTTCTTTAGATTTAAAAGCATGTATAATACTTTCTTTAACTTCATTATTAGCAATATTAAACTTTTCTTTGAGTTTAACTTCATCAATATTTTCTAATTCTGCATTGTTGATACTAATTTTATTAACTTCGGCAATTTTTTTCATTAGTTTTTTAACTTTCTCCGTCCTTCCACTTACGATTTGCCATCTAGGGCTTTCATTGACGAAGAAAATAAGAAATATGAAGAAGATACATGGACCATTGATGATGCGGATGAGAGTTTTCCAGTAGGGTACGAACATCGCTATACATGCAAATAAACTCTCGCCAAAGTAAATAGCATAGGCAAATATTACTCCCGATAGAACTCGATATTTTGTGCCTGCGATCTCCAATACTGAAAAGAGAAAAAGAAAGAAACTGAATATTTACTGGTTTTGTAGGTCGCAAAGATTTTATCCTCTTTTAAACACTTCAAAACAAGTTCAAATTTACTTTATTTTAATAAATAAAAGAAAAAATTAATCTAAAGGTGCAGATAACTCATCGAGATGGACACTTGTAGAAGGAAGGATCAACTCACTCAAAAGCAACGTAAGAATTACTTAACACTCATGTTCTCCGTGAGGTGACAGATTAAGAATACGGAGCACCACTACCGCTCTTCATCCCATGGGTGTCGTAGAAGGCAACTAAAGGAACAAACGACGCAAGACAACGTTACTGCAAAGAGAAGGAAAACTTGAAACAAACTCTATATTAACGTGGTAGGTCTGTCCAGTGTGATATAGTAGGCCAAAACTTTATTGCTAAGGAAGAGGCTGTGTCCAGCAGTCGACTGTTAAGGATTGTAGATGATGATGATAATCATGATTTTTTTTTAAGCCGGTGGTATTACACTGTTTGAGACGGCTTGTAGTATTGAATTATTGTTTTCCCTAAAATTTTCTTGGAGTATTCAATTTGAATGGCAATTTTAGATTAATTAATATTTTGTAACTTACATATTATCATTGCAGCAGCATAAGATCCTCCAGTGACTGTCGCTTCTAGAAACTCAATAGTCACGTACATATAGTATGAGGTAGCGAAGGTTTTGATATTACCAATAGCTCCTCCTACCACGCAAAATATCAAGGTAGGCTTGCGACCGAACCTGAAAATTAATTTATTTTGTTAATTATTTTATTAATTAAACAATGATGTTCATATTAGCGTAACACCCACTCTCATAAGTGGTGAAACGCCATCTAAATATCCTATGAATTTGTATGATTACAAAAATTTTTGTGATCCACAATGCTCCTATACTACAATTTTGTTATATAACTCTCTGTATACTTTTTATAAGTTTATTAGAAATTAAGATATAATGAAATAAAAAAAAAAAAAAAATATTTACTTATCCGTCATCCATCCCGATACGACCATAGCCATCAACATTCCCAAGCAGTGGATAGTACCAATTAGGTTTGACTTCCATGGTTGGCAGGCCAAATCGAACTGGAATTTAAATAAAATTAGTAACTATTGAAGTCGATGACTTATTTTATATTTAGATTGATAGACAGATGGAGATAGCTAGGTACTCTTTATTGCGCAAAATGCTTAGAAAACATTGATGCAAGTGTGACAGTTGTCGTAGTAAGTGTGTTCAATACAGTACTACGATGACTGTCATGCTTTTCCGTCCGTAAAATCATAATAGGCCACCATAGTGTGGATCACTATACTGCATTGTTAGCATTCGCATCGAGTATGGTGATTACAACTTTTGGGTTCTATTTATGCTTTCTATCAAGCAGAATAGAGTTATTTGGCAGAGTATTAAAATAAAAAAATACGATGTAGGATACAAATAAAAAAAGTATTACAATGGGTGGCTTTATCGCAGTCTTTGATCTTTTCCAGATAATCTTAAGACGGACTATACTATATACTCGTTTAGTACTCGTGTATACTCGTTTAGTACTCGTATATACTCGTTTAGTACTCGTATATACTCATTTAGTAGATATAGTATGGATAGTAGACTATACTGTACAGTTTAGTTTTGTCATTGACCTCTAGACTATATTATATGGACATTTTTTTTCTGTTGTCAGGGTGGAAAATGGAGTTTTGTTTTAATTATGTAAAAAAAAATCGTAATTGCTTGTTGTCTTCTGTACCTTTCATATAATGCTAAAATTAATACAAAACAGATTGAAGACGACGTGAGATAAAGGAAAAATTTGGAAACTTCCACGACGAATGACATCAGACTCGACTTTCCATAATTTAATAACGTGATTAGGAGGGCATTGAATATATTTTATCTTGAACCCTGTCGTTACATCAAGTGTAATGTTTGCTAACTCATAAGATAAGGTCTTATTCTTAAGCTAAAGAAAAAGAACTTCAAAAATTTGATGATGTGACTGTACGGACGGCCACATTGAGTGATCCCCTCACCGCTTCCTACATTGTCAAAGTGCTGTGGGTCCCTCACATGTAACAACACTTTATATGATTCAGAAATTGTTGTTCTGAGTCTGGGTGTACTTTGTGTCCGTTTCATATTCATTTGTAAAGTCCCCTGCGACACAGGATTTATTTCTAGTGCCAGAGTAGTAAGAAAATATGATTTTTCAGAATTACCTCAGCAATAACAGTGTTGTTATTCTCGTAGATCCAGTTATCACACGTTTCCAGTTCCCCGGTAAAACTATTATTAGTGCAGAACTCTTCCCCGCTTTTGAGCACAGGCTTTGAACACCTATCTATGTTTGCATCAGGCCACCAACTAGGAAACTCTGCGGTTGAATTAGTATCGTCACATTCGTCGATTCGACATCTACGAATAAAGTTTTACTGACACTAATTACAAATTATTACCAAATCACCATAAATAACAGGCGTTTTTGTCAATTAACTATACGTAATTTACTTACTGATGTTATTGTAGTAAAAGACAACCAAAGTGACTTAACGTAACATTAGATGGTACAGAAACTTAAAATCTTTTTACCGTAACATCTGTGTGGTTATGGCAGTGGCGGATTTACATTTTTGCCGCTAATAGATCGTTAAGCAATTGTCCCACTAACCCCTACAATTCAATATAATTTTACATGTCAAACCCCTCATCCCACATGACTTTCGACAGGTTGGTGTTTCGGAATCGAGCCGATTAAAACCATACGGTGTGGGTGAGCGCCTTTCTCACAAACGTAGCGTAACGTACACAACTGAAGCCTACCAGGAGATTTCTTTCTAAGGAGTGGTCTATATCAAAGATTGGGCTATTGAAGGCTGTTGGTGTGACTTATACATACCTATGTAGAGCCTGGAATTCCAAGTATAATAACATGTAATTTAATTTGTCACTGACCGGCATGTATTTCCCCAACCTACTTATGTATATCAATTATGTAAACTTCTCTTAATTGAATTTTTTTCCTTTAATTCCTTCTTATGCATTTCTCAATTTTTCAACTGTTTTCCTAGTGCCCATTTGAATGTGAATAATCCCAAGTGAATATCATGTGCTTTTAATATTTGATATGTGTATTGTGATGTAATATAGTAATAATATACACGTGTATGTTTGTTTAATAGCGTGAATGAAATTAATGTTTAAACGAATAATATGTAAATATTAGCTTTTGCTTGCCATGGCCTTCGTCTGTGTGGTGGTTGATTGTATAAATATTATCAATTTTAGTAGAGAAAATGGTCATACTGACAGTTTGGAATAAAGTAGGTAAAAATACACCACACACATCCTTTTTAACGGTAGTTTTGAAAAATTTGTAGTAACTGTGACTTTAAAGTCACCACTGTCAAAAATATCGAATCTCTTATATGTATATATAATCTCACCTACGAAACCAATGAAATATTTTTGCAAAATTTGATGCTTCTAGACCCAGCAGTTTCAGCTGCGCGTTAATCGATCAGGTAGTGAATATGTCTGTCCGGTTCTTCTTTTATAGATAGAAGATAGATACTTACTAAATCTTTTACGGTTTTTGATTACAATTTATTAGTTCTTGTCACTATGTTTAAATTTTTTTGAAGTGAAAACTTATTTAGCGGCGTTGTACAGTTGTTGTTAAACTCATGTCAGGACACGGGACCTGACCGAAAAATCATAAGACAGAGGGAGAGTAGACCACCGTTGCAGCATAAAAGAGAAAATATCCCCCTCTCTTTCTACTACGCGGCAAAAATGTATAGCAGCGCCTGATGTTTCGTTTAAGCGGCGCAGGGTACTTGCGTGAATGTGCGAGTATATATAAATTGATATGTTTCTGCATGATAGCGCAACGAATGAATATTGTATTTTACTATATAAATGAAAGTATTTTGATACTAATAATTAAAGCAATTCGTGTAAAATTAATCCCTAACCATTTCAAAATAATAAAAATTCACAACGTTTGTTTCCAAATCCAGTGATTTTACCAAATAAAATGTGAGATATTCCTTTCCATTAGATCTTGGGACGCACATTTCTTGAATTCTCGACATTATGCCTTGGCTTGTAAGTTATATTTATTGCAAAGGACGTACGATAGAAAAAAAAAACATCAAAATCGTAAAAATCAAACAAAAAGGCAAAAAATTGATACCTGTAATTGACATCTCCAACTGCAAACACATAGTTGATGCTAATCATAGTAATGCATACCGCTGGCAGGCATAATAGAATATACTGAAATATCTGGTATTTCCCAAACGTCTCCAGCAAATCTGATATATCACATATCTTCACATCCTTTTCTTTTGTGGCTACCATTTTGAATTCCGGAAGTAGTATTACTGTTTCGTTACGTATTTATATTATTACAACCACTTCTTAATCCTATGGCATTTTAATTTTATTTCATGATTCAACTTCTTTAAGATTTACATTTTCTTCAGTAGATACTGCAGTTATGGAGCTCCTTTCTATATAGATCAGTAGACTTCTGACGAAAGGTGACTTACAGTGATAATGAAAGTCAAATATTAATTAATATTCCTGATAAACGTTAAATGACGCTTATATATGTTATACACATTTGTGTCTGTATTTATATCATACGTATATATTTGCAGCTTAAACCCTGTGCAACACTGTGTTATAACAATAATATATGACCATTTTTTCTAAAAGAGGGCACAGTTGATAACAAGTTTATTTTAATTTCTTCAGCAAGATCTAGCTGGACTCTACTAACAGCAATACTAAAGTTATTCAATTTTTTTGCAATTCTGAAAAAAATTAAACAGCTTTTTAGGATAGAAATCATTACCAGTACTCTTCAGCTCTAGTTAAAGAAACACATTTGGCACCAGCATAGCTCCCTGCGGGACACTTGATGGCGTAAACACATTATATGAAAAAATTTCATTAAGATGAAGAAATAGCGTTTAACATATTCCACAAGTAAAACCAGAGAAATAATTGTATGTTTATGAAATTAATTCTGAATAAATAATATTGTTTACTTTATTTATCAGAAGATCTGTAATTACATCTAGTCTAACGAATGTTTTCTGTAGACAAGATATTACAGAAATAGCCAATATAAGCTTATAACCAACATTATTCATATCTTTTAATGGTATAGTATCAGATTATGATGTAAAAGCTATATTTGTTTCGTTAGGGTTTTTCTGTTCTTTTTGTTTTATTGTGTGATAAAATTAAGGAAAATAAAACATTAGAAGTTAAATATAAGATAAGATAACATAAATAATCTAGATTGTAGTATTTTACGCGTGGGCGGTTATTAGTTGGAGAAGAAATAGAAAATATATATTCAGATCAATGTCAACATCATCATTAGTTACTTTGACCCTTTTTTTAATTTTGTTTGATCTCAACTCAATTTACGACTGGTTAAAATTGAATTATTAGTACCGAACTCTCAAAAAACATCTGTGCTTGTGTTCTTTTAGGAAAATACAAAAATCGTTATTTCGTCATAACTCGGTAATTTTTTTCTGCAATAGCTATAAGAGTTTTTTTTAGGTTGCAACATGCACGAAATTATAAATACATTGATGTATTTACTAGTAGTCTGGTTACTACAGTTAAGGCTCTACCAAGTTTGTGATCAGACAGTTAATTGTCATTACTAATTTGATTACCTCACAGCGGGTTTCTGTCCAACATAGCTAAATTATTGTTTAGTGGAATTTGGAGAAATGTATCATTGTGCAATATTGAATGTAATTAAATGCTGAAGAGAATTTTTAAAGCACTTCACTCTCTTCCTGGTCTAGTATAGTCCATAAATATAATACTTATTAATAACTTTTATCTGTCCAACACTCACAATTATTTAAACGACACTTTGTATTAAATATAATATATATATATATAATAGTATATTATACAATATTTGAACGTATAACTGTGTTTCAGAACTTGCCACGGATGGAATGAGATGGTTCGGAACGCGCACCACTTAAACGTTTGTGTTCAATACTGTGTGACATCAATTTATAAAGAGTTTTTAATAGTCAATTAAAAGATGTTCTAATAATTAAGAAATGTTGTCAGAATAATCACTCGTGATATTGTATCAGCTAAATAGGCCTACGATATTATTAAAGCCATGTTTCGGTACATAACGGCCTGCTTAACTGGAGCGATACTGTAATAGTCCAGAAAATCGCTGTAAAGCACGTCTGATGTTGCTTTATAATGAGTCAGCAAGATTACGAGAGTCCACTTTCAATTTCCAGAATTCTAAGGGAAGTTTAGAGAAAATTACTTGATGTATCTTGAGTTGCATGTGTCCTAAAGCGACGATTGTCACTTATCATCAGATCACCCATGTGCTTTTCTCCACCTATGTTATTAAAACACTAGCAGCTCACTAGGCAGCTATGCTGTTAGTCACAATTCTGAATTGTCTGCACTCGCAGTGAGTGAGGTGACCACAACTATTGGATTCAATAATACCACTGTTTTGTTTTTACTTTCGTGATGTGGAAAGTTTTGGTAAAAGGGTCTTTACTTTACCGGGTCTAATAAAACAAAGAACATTAAAATATTTTTTGAAATTTAATTTCAATTCCAATTGTATAAAATACAGTTTTAAAAGCTATTTAATTCTATCTATTTTTCTATTTAATTATAAAAAAAATTCGCTAGTCTATTATAAGTAGAATCACAGTCTTACGCGTTGCTTGAGAAATTTTCTAAGGAATAGTGTGTGATAGTAATGTCTTTATCGATTGTGACTTTCCCTCTGTTGTTTTCTACCTGCTTAATCGTGTCAAATAGCGGCAAATCCTTCGTCTCCGGCGTCAGGAAAAGAAGTAGCCCCGTTAAAATAGATGAGCATCCAAATAGAGTGAACGGTAGAACTTCTGATATCGTGTTCTGAAAATACATTAATAATAATGTAATTTATTGAAAGAACAGATTAAGAAAGGTAAAAAAAGTAGTCGAAATATTACAGTGATTTCAGATAACCTGAAAAAATGCCAAGAATTTCTGCCTCAGATTCCTGCCATGAGGGTATAAAATATATGGTAGGTGTCAGTGTTCCTCAGGTACACATTTTGTGATGATCGATTCAGTAATTCCAACATTTCCATTGATCAAGTAAGTCCATTGTATAGTTTTAATAAGAGTAGGTAGGTTATTTAGATTTTTAGTAAGATCGTTTGCCCAAAAACTAATTTCGCTGTCTGTTTCATTTTTATCAAATCAAAATGATCAATGAATACTTATGTTTTCAATGCTCCCTTGTGATTTAGACACGTATATATAAATTTATTCACATGACGTCTACAATAGTGAATTCAGATGAACTTGAATTAAAATCTATTTAAATTTTTAAATATTTTGTTGGCCTGCTACATGTTTCATCAAAATTACGGTAGACTGCTGTTTTATCAGGTATCTTGAACTAAAATACAATCTTACCAGTATAGGCGTCAGTGGCGCCACCATCCCTCCTAACTGAGCTGCGAATGAAGCTATCCCTAAGAGTGATCCTCTAACACTTGTGGGGAATAACTCCATAGCGTAAGTGATGGCTCCAGTGAAGCATGCTGAGATGATCACTTTCCCCAATAGGAAAAGGCTCAATTTCGTCCATAAGTATTCTGAAAACAAAAGATTTAAACATTATAAGGATACAGTTCTAGTGTCTGGAATTGCTAAAGCAGACGACAAGAGGATTCAGATTCTAATCAACCATAAAAAAGAATTATAACATATACGAGTATATATATATATATATCTATACATATATATAAATATAATGTGTTAATATTTTCCACGTAGTAGAGGCACGCTGATTTCAGCATAAACGGGCCGGCTCGTCGGGGGCATTACTACCCTCCCACAGAAGATCAACCTAAAGTGACAGCATCCGTGCTGTCGTGTTTCGTTGGTGAGTGTGAGACCGGAGGCGCATTATGCAGGGGAGACAGCTATGGTGGTAAGTGTGTGCAATATAATGCTGTGATAACTGTAATCGGCCACCATAGTGTGGGTCACCATACTGCATTGTCAGCATTCGCAATGAGAATGGTGACTACAACTTTTGGATTCTATTTATGCTTTCCATCAAGCAGAGTAGAGTCACTTTGGTAGGCTATTTAAATAAAAAAAAATGTGTAATTAAATGAATAAAAGTGGCATTATAAATAGTTTAACAAACATTTCTTTACAATAATGTGCGCTGTAAAAAATGCCAAATTTGTCACATTTGAAATATTTATCTCCAGTATTAGAACATTTTATTCCTAGCACAGGTCAATAGGTATATATAAGTGAACAGTCTTGGTAAATATTAAGTACTTATTGAAATCATCTCTGAACACAGATTTGAGCAGGCAGCAGACGAGATGGGACATCGACAAGTTGTGAATGCCAGAAATGAACTGGCACCGAGTATCAAATGTAATGGAACTATGTGACTATCTTCTGTATTAACATCAGATCCTACTCAAATATCGTCGTCAGCTGTCTGCCTCGACCCTTAATTGAACTTATTCGAGTGTACAGAAATACTGTTTATCCAATACATGCAGTTAATTCAATTCGTCACGTTTTTTTTTGACATACATGATGTCATCCCGCAACAGCTACTTTATTTTTAAGTGTACATATGATACTTGTAGAAGTCGTCGTATATTTATTAAGAAGTACCGGTATAAGTAGGTAAGTAGGTGATTAAAAATAATTATAGATTTTTTTTCCAATATACTTTGATTAGCAAAGAAACCTAGACAGTTACAAAATATTGCGCTTGACCTCGTGGTCAGCGATCTTGACTAAGCCAGAGATTGTATGTTCGAATCCTACTCAAGACAAATGTTTTTGTGGTGAGTGAGAGAGAGAGAGAGACCATTTTTTCTATGACTGGAAGAGTGAATATATCTAATATTAAGTTTTGCCTAAATAAGTACCAGACGGCCGTGTAAGATTATTAGAAATTTTAACAATACTTACGTGCTGGAATTAACGCTGAAACAATGCACAGAATTCCACATGTGACGTATCCAATTAAAAGTGGAATTTTCCTTCCAATTTTGTTCATTAAATACAGGGAAATTATTTCTCCTGGGAAAGACATCAATGTAGAGAGAAGGAAGTTCACATATTTGTCTCCTGGCAACCACACGGAGTTTATCATCATTCCATAATACACAAAATTAGTGGTAAATCTACCCATGGACGAAACTAACAAACGCACAGTAATCTCCTTAGATTTCATAGCATTTATAAAACTTTCTTTTACTTCATTACTCTTAATATCGAATTTTTCTTTGAGATCTTCATCATCAATATTTGCTAACTCTTCAAAATTAATATTAATTTTATTATCTCTGGCTATTTTTTTCATTATTCTTTTAGCTTGTTTCAGTCTGCCAGTTACGAGCTGCCATCTTGGGCTTTCGTTTATGAAGAAAAAGACGACTGTGAATAACACGCAAGGTCCGTTCACGAGGCGGATGAGTGTCTTCCAGTAGGGCACAAGCATGGCGATACACGCGAACAAACATTCTCCTAAATATATAGCGTATGAGAAAATTACTCCTGAAAGCACTCTGTATTTCTTGCCAGCGATTTCCAGCACTGAAAAGAAGATAAGTAAACTTTAGATATTTAAAAAACACAAAAATACAACACAACGGAAAACATTTAGCTATACCAATACATCATTATCACCTTCATCATCATCATCAACAGCCTTTTACAGTCCACTGCTGGACATAGGCCTCTCCTTAGCAAGAAGGTTTTGGCCTACCATATCACGCTGGCCAGACAGGTTGGAATAGGGTTTGTTTTAAGTGTACCTTCTCTTTGTAATGATATTTTCCTGAATAGTTCCTTCCCTTAGTCGCCTCTTACGACACCCACGGGATGAATAGGGGTGGTAACAGTATGCATTCTTAACCCGTTATCACACGGACTATTATCTATTATCATAATTATATAGATTCTAACATCATAATTAATGTTCATTAAGGATTGGTATTAGTGTACGTTTTTAATTGACGGAGTTTTCGATTCTATTCAATTAAAACAAAATGATATTGATGTCTAATGGGCTCGGCGACATCAGTAAATCTAAGTTAATGTAGAACTGGATTGCAGAGTAATGAATGTTTTAATTAACAAGAAGGGTCATATATACTATATACATATATACGTGTATATATGTATTTTGTACTTTAGTACGCTCTATAACCTAAGTGGCTCTGTCACACAGTCGTTTTTTTTTATATACAGTGGACTCCCCGTAATTCGACAAACGTTTTGCAGGACAGTGTTGGATTATCGAACTTGTCGGATTATAGAGTACTGCCTAAGACCCCCTAAAGGCCGGATTTTTTTACAAAAGAGTACCTACCTTGTAATCCGACAAATTACAGACAAATGATAAAATTCTATATGTTGTCTTTTGGGCTTGTGATCACAATGAATAAACGCTAAGCTGCACCGCTATCACACGTAGTCAAATTCAAACTAAGTAACCGGAATTGACACAATACCTACGCGTCGAGCACAAGTTGTAACCTGTTCAATCATGCACGATCTACATTAGTGAAAAATTGTATGATTGATTTTGGATTACGGAGGGGTCCGGATTAGATAGAGGCCGGATTACCGAGAGTCCACTGTAGTATATTTCTTTTTTAATCAACTGGACTTTTTTTTTAAAGACAACTGCCTCCCTAAGAATAAATGCTGTCGCGTCGGACTTTATAAACACGTATGAAACGGTCACAAAAAGTACCTAGAACAAAAATTTGTGGATTACAGCGTTGTCCGATGTGGGGTTTAAACCCCTAACTCTTAGAAGCAGTGAATGTGACGAGTTGACTGCTTAAACCACTGCGTTATCCGTGCACTCCTTATATGTAATTGTTGAGTACACCTATGACCTTTAATCGTCTTAGTCTACATACAAGCTGTTGCAAATCTTATTTACTTAGAATTCATTGCCAAAAAATTTTCGATCGTATTTTCTATTAAACATTTTTGTTAGAATTAGCTGAGAAGCAATACAAGTTTTCCAAAAAGAAGGATAACTTGAAACATACTACGTCAGTGTAGTATGGTCAGGAGGTGTCGTCTGGGGTAGGGCGCTGTTCTGTTTCTTTCTGTATAGAACAGTGAGTGACAGAGGGAGGAGTCCAGAAGCCGCTTATGCGTTCCTGGGGCTCCTTCCGACTGCCGAGGTAGGCCGCCACGGTGTTTAATGGGTAGACAGGTTCTCCGGGAGTCCTACACACGCCCTTCGAGCCCATACGGATGGAATGGTCCCGCGTAAAAGAAAAAGGTTCCATCTGCTTCTTATGGAGAGCCCTATGGTCAGCACTGGGCCTTAAAAGGCTGTTGATAACAGTGTTATGTTTAAACTTACATATGACCATGGCGGCAGCGTACGTCCCTCCAGTGACAGATGCCTCGAAAAACTCAATAATTACATACATTAAGTATGAGGTTGAAAAAGTTTTAATATGTCCGATAGCGCCTCCGATCACGCAGAATAACAATGTTGGTTTACGACCAAATCTGAAAACATGAAAAAGAAAGAATTAATCAAATTATACAGACCTTCTCAAGTTACGTGGTAGTATCTTTCTTTATATATGTAGTATAAACTGGAGTTGCTTTTTCCTTAGACCTGACTGATTTCATTGACTGCCTCGGCGGCACCGTGGTAGCGTATGCGACTGCTGTGTTTAAGGTCTCGAGTTCGATTCCCGGGTCGGACCAAATGTTTACAGGATCTACAAATATTTGTTTCGGAGTTTGGATATTTCTATGCATAATATGTTTGTATTTACAAAAAAAAAGTATTTATGTAGTTATATCAGTTGTCTAGTACCCACAGGATAAACTCTGCTTAGTTTGGCACTAGATGGCGTTGTGTGTCAGATGTCATAAATATTTATTTATTTATTTATCTTCCAATGAATTTAAATGCGGTTGTCACCACCATTCAGGTTATGTTTCAAGTAATGTTTATATGTAGTACACAGGTATTGCACAAATAGACCTAACAAAGGTAATATTTCTTAAAAACAGAATTTTTAAACGCTTTTTTGCTAATACTGACATAATTTTACTATTAATTTTATTATTTGTATTCCGTAGTACACCATTTTGATACATCATCATATACAATTTCATAGTACACCATTTTGATGATGTATTAAAATGGTGTACTATGGAATTGTATATCACAAAAATATCCAAAAGTCCGTGGTGGTAGGGTCTGTATCCTAACGTATCCTATGGATAGCCCGTAGCAATCATTTTTGTTTTAAGTTTGAATTTATTTGGGGTTATATCTTCAAAGTCTTTTAATCAATATAATCCAATTAGATATATTGTGTACTTAATGTAGACCAAAATTGTCTTTTACAGCATATCATTAAAATGAATATCTTAAAAGATATCAGAGCATTAAAATATTTGGGTAGAGTGATCAACGCCGACGATTGCACCCAT
This sequence comes from Hypercompe scribonia, assembly GCA_949316085.1. NCBI lineage: Eukaryota > Metazoa > Arthropoda > Insecta > Lepidoptera > Erebidae > Hypercompe > Hypercompe scribonia. The sequence continues at coordinate 3,888,261 of OX438979.1, forward strand.
GCGAAGACGTCGCGGGTCGCTACTGGTCAGTATTCATAACTGACCTCTAATCTCAAACTAGGCAGAGCCTATACATTGACAACAAAATTGTTGATAAAAATATTTCGAAATACATTTTTTTACATATGTACATATAATTGACAAATTACTCATACACAACAAAATAACACGCTCATAATACAATCATTTCTACTGGACTAAGTCACATCAGTATTGGACGCGTTGGAACAATAACTTGAACACAATGTATTGTGTATACTGCTCCAATATACTCAAACTGAATTTTATCGAGAAGTGAAAGCCTTTAACCTACAACAATCTATTTTTAAACTGCCGGGCAATGGCAAATATAATAGTAATAAATAGTATTTTATCATTAAAAGCAGTTCTAGACACGCAGGAGCTTGTCAAGTCAAGTTCAAGAGACTATTTTCTTCCTTGTGACCCTTAAAAGGCTTGTTCTTCATTATTTATACGTATAATGCAAATAAAATGAGCAGTTTTAATATTGCAAACAGTCGGTGAATCAATTTTAAAACAAGTTTCTTTATGTTCACGTGAAGAAACAGGTCATGACACATGTAATTAGTCTGACTAAGATCTGATTATAATTATTAACTATACGATACGTACGTTACAAAGGTACGTATGTATCAACTGTTTCTAGATTGTTTCTCAGAGAGAGATGACATCTTTGTTTCATTTCATAGCTTGAATTTTTAAAAATGGCAATTATCTTTTTTTTTTATTTTAAAGCATCTGGCACGGAACGTCGTATAGTCCCAAACTATGAAGTTTGTCTATGGGCACCAGACGACTGATATACATACATATTATACAGAGAAAACATCCAACTGCCGACACAAACTTCTGCAAATCGTATAAAGATTTGACCCGAGCCGTGAATAGAATCCGAGACGAGAAAGAACGAACAGTGGTCACATACGCTATCACTGCGCCACCAAAGCAGTCAATATTCCTAATTTAAGAAGTAGTATTTGAAATGTTCTGCCCGGCTGTGTAGTATTATTGCCTGTACAATGACAGTTCAAGTTTTAATGGCAAAACTTATATAAACGGGATTATGCACTCAAAAAGGAATTATTGTCATCATTTGAACTCTTTTTGGATATCAGGCGAGAATGTTGTGTATTCATGTGAAATACGATGCAATTTGAGTGACTCAAAATTCAATTAAGATGTTCATATTTTTCCTTAATAATTAAAATGAATTAATTACTGTTTTTTATAGGGTCATGAGTGGTCATAGCGTGTTTGTAAAGAAGAAAAAGTACTGTATAAATTACTATATGCACTTACTTATCACACATCCATCCTGATAGGATCATAGATAGCATCATGCCCATGTTGTGAATGGTCCCAACCAGGTTTGACTTCCATGGCTGACATGCTAGATTCAGCTGAAAATATAAACAAAATCATTATTATACCACCTGTAGTTTTCTTATGAGAGTTTTGAAATATTTTGTATAGGTATGCCAAGTATTTTCTTTGTACTTTTTAATAACCTAGAGCTATTATGACTAGTGAGATTCGTTTTTTTTCAGAGATAAGGTCAGAGGTAAGGTCAAAACATTTTCGTAACTAACAATAGACTAAAGATTTCGGTCTGAAATAACCTGATCAACATCAGATTCGCCTCTACTTGGTCACTAGAATTTGTAAGAATGACCATTTGAACCCTACCCGTGGCTAATACAAGATCACCATGAGGTCCACTCATCGTTCATGGTCAGCTTGCGCCATAATACTTCATACAAAGAAAACTAAACGCTAGAGTCGCGGCGGTTGGGGTTCTCTGTTGACCTTTATCCATAGTTAAATAGTGCGGAATCCCAGCATAAATGCGTGTCATCTAAATGAGGAAATAAACATATTTCCTAAGCTAAGCGTTTTAAACTTAATCGACAATACAAGGAAATTGCATTCTGAACATATATCTTTGTAAGGGCGCGGAATATTATCACAATAGACAATAGAAACAATAAAACAATTAGTCACCTTAGAAGTTTTCCCAGTCCCAAGTTTCAAAACCTATTTTCTACTAAAAATATCACAGGTCATAATCACCCTATGGGTAATACACGAAGGGATTTTCGCACACAAGAAAAGAAAAACGAAAAACGAGAGAAAAGAAATGAAATTTAGGTATGCCTTCTTAGAGACCATTACCAAGATTGTATTAATAAACCTATCTTTGGAGGGACCGAGTTTTTTACTGGCTGCATGCGTAGCGTGACTCTGATACCTTTTTTTTCAATTCTCATTAGCAATATTTATTCTTTTTTAACCTACCACTGCCTTTCAATACACTTGGAATTGTACTTTCTCATTATTGTCATGATAGACCGGGTTAATGACACTGACTACAAAGCCGTCTTGGATTCAATTCTCATCCAGGAGAAATAATTGTGTGTCAGGCACGATGATTTGTTCTGGGTCTGGGTATAATTTATCTATAATATGTTTGTATTTAGAAATATGTAACCATGCCATTCCATAGCGCTGACTGTGCCTAGTTTGGAAATAGACGGATGAGTTGTGCGAAGTTATTATTATTACTAATTCGCAATTTGGCTTGTTGGCGCCAATTAGCAATAGCAATAACGTTATCCTTGTGGTACGACAAACTTAAACAACAATTTTAGTTATGTCATCATCGTAGGCCCATCGCAGCTCATTGCTAGCTATAGCCTCTGCAATTGCACGCTACTTATTTTACACAATCCTCGGTTTCGGTTTAGTTATAAGAATAAAATGTATGTATAGTTACCTCAGCTACAATAGTGTTGTTGCTTTCATAAATCCAATGGTCACAAGTAGTCAGGTTACCAGTAAAGCTAGTGTTGGTACATATTTCTTCACCTGTTTTCAGCACTGGCTTGGAACATCTGTCTATACTTGTATCAGGCCACCAACTTGGGAATTGTGCCGTCGAGTTTGCATCTTCACATTGGTCAATTCGACATCTGTCATAACAAACAATCGAAAATTAAGCTCGGACACCTTAAGGTGCTACAATATTTTGACATGCTTTATCATATCAGCAGTTTTTAGTGATTTACTGTTGAAAATAGACCTCTTCTTAGAAAAGAAGTTTTGGCCTACTTTACTGATAAGTGAATTTCTTTACACGGTATTTTTATTTTCTATGAACATTTTGCTGATAAACGGTAGATTTTTATATAATTCAGACGGTAAGGCCTATCGACTTTGATTCGAGAGACACTCTTTCTTTCATTAAACACTTTGCCGAAGCAGAAATCCAATATTTAGAGTCAGTACGTTTTTGATGATTGCTTAGCAGAAGTTACGGCGGAGATAGTAGAAGCAAATTCGTGATGCCGCGTGGAAAAAGCCTAGTGGCCATATACCTTAATGGGATCGCTTGTAGTGGCGGCCAAGTCTACCTGGATTCTCAGGAATTTCATTGCACCTGAAGCAATAAATTTTTGGTAGTATTGACAAGTTTGTTTTAGAAATGAGCTACATTGAATACTGCTTTTGAACCTTCCAAAAATCGCAGTCAGCGCATGCAAATGCCGATTAAGAGGTTTTGGGCTCGATACCCGGATCCGGACAAAAAGTATTATTGAGGTTTTATGATTGCAGAAATTCTTAATAACAGCCCAGAGTTTGGAATTAAGGATCATAACTCCCATGCCTCGGAGAGCACGTAAAAATGTCGGTTCTGGGCTTCATCTCTCACCAGTCGTTTCGAATACCTCAATGAGTGTAAAGGAACAGAAAGTACACCTATGTCTACGTACACACTTGTGCACTATATCTCCTGCGTAGTTGGTTGGTCTTCGTGGGACTGGCTGCAGTGGCCGCAATCAGCTTGGAGCTCATTATTATCGACAATTAAAATAAGGATAACCCTATCTTGAAACTATAAATACTAAAGCCCTTTCTCTTCCCAACGTCATTTTCAAAAATATATATTATGATATGTAATGACATATTAAATCTGTAGCATCTGCTTAAGTTTACTTAAGGATTTTTTTGTTATGATTGCAGAGAATGGACGCTTAGACTAACTGCGTTAGCTTCTTGAAAATGTATTTTAAATTAAAGCAATCTATATTGTTATTGCAAAAATAATTAGAATCGCCAAAGGGAATTGGGCGGTCTATAAGTAGATATTAAAAAGACTTACCTGTAGCCCACATCTCCGACTGTAAATACGTAATTGATGCTAATCATGCTGACAAATAATGCCGGCAGACATATTAAGAAATATTGGATTATCTGGTACTTGCCAAAAGTCTCCATTAAATCCGATATGTCACAAGGATCCTTGCTATCATGCTTATTTCTCGCCATCTTTTTAATTCTTGATATTTCCTAAATTTAGGAAATATTTTCGTATTTTCTTTAACTAATTACTGGTTAGCATCTGTAAAAAAAAACAATAAAATGTATTAGATTTTATAAAAATATATTTAAATTTGTCGATTCGGGCAAAGTGACAGCAAGAAACACGTATCATCAACAAACAGCCTATACAGTCCATTGCTGGAGACACTCTGCATTCTTAATCTGTCACCAAAGACAGCAGGAAACAGATATGAAAAATTTGAAAATCCCTTTACTTAAAATTTGCTAGTAATTAGTTGTCAGAAAAACCGATGTCGATTTTTCTATGCCAAATATTTCTCTAAGGAAAGAAATTAATGATACTTTATAGATATTTTCCGATTTTCCTAATTTTAGTCGAATATCTTTTCGAGTATTTTTGGTCACTGGTGTAAAAATTCATATTCTGAGCTACGATAAAATCGATTTCTACCATGGATATTTAGATCGACCGGAAGATTTACATAGCGTCCATTCCATTTTATGGAAATATACCTTCTAGGTGGTGATTCTGAAGTTATGTCGCGTTACATATCTCGTAACTACAATAGATATTTAACGCAGATGAAGCATCAATAAATAAGGTTAAATAGACAAATCTGAAATGTATCAAATCCTGTTTTTGGAGTGCTTGACGCCATTTGGGTTAATGTATATGATATTGCAGATAAAAGATAGTATAGATTAGATAGACATCTATTATTGTTACACGTAAGCGTAGACAAACGTTGGTTTGTGTACGCTTCAAAAACGCATAAAGTACTTCACCGATTCAGCTCAAATTTTGACACGACACAAAATGATTCAGAAATGGTTTTCATCAATTTTTCAAACTACAATGTGCGATCGCGAAATCTAGCAGGATGTAGTATAAATCATCAACAGACTTTTACAGTCCACCACTGGACATAGGTCTCTCCTTAGCAAGGAGGTTTTGGCAATACTACGCTGGCCAAACGGGTTAGAATGGGGTTTGTTTCAAGTTTTCCTTCTCTTTGTAATGATATTGTCCTGCATACTTTGTTCTCTTAGTTGCCTTTTACGACACCCACGGGATGAATAGGGGTGGTAACACTATGTATTCTTAATCTGTTACCACACGGACAGTAGTGTATATGTTACAAGCAAACTCCGAAGCTCCAGTGCTTCTAGGTTGGGCTGGTCAATCCTCAAGTCTGACTTATGGATTTAGTTAAAGCTCGAATAGATAACGTTTTTGGTCTAAGGAATTTTCGTCAAACCTCGGCGACAAATTTAGTTAGATTAGGTTTGATTAAAAAAACTTCAGTGAAAGGACGAAATAACCAAACCTAAGATAAACCGGTCCTTCCAAGAAGAGACTGTTCATTGAGCTTTGACTGTAACATAGATATATAACACTAGCTTTTGCCCGTGACTTCGTCTTTGAATTCGTCATTTATGACCATCGATATTTTTTTCGTTTCAATTAATACTTCATACATGGAAAGTGTCTATAGTGAAAATTGAAATATTAATGATAGCAACACATAAAAAGATGAAACATAAATCAGTTGAACAAATGTCTAACAAGGTCTTATTAGTCTCTCGATAAAAATACTTGTAAAATTTATTTCGCTAATTATTTTGGCAGACCTTCGTTCAGCAGTGGACGGTGATAGGTTGATTTGATTTCATTTGAATAACAAATATTCATGTAAATTTAACCGATTTAAAAAAAAGGCAATAAAGATTTGGTTGTTTTTATTTTACTTTTTTTATCACAGAATTTCGTTATTTGTGCAAATTTTAAAAAAATTCTGGTTTATTTTTTTTAATATTGAGGAATATATGCCTTCCCGCAGTGGTGGAAGATCAAGGAACGAAGTCTGTGTAGTTTATTACGATAGCTGTAGACGTGTTATTGTCAGTAGTGTAATTTTTTTCAAGGGAATTTTATTTTTTAAGAACGCAGCGAAGCTAATACAATCAACAGACGGCCAAGGTATCTTGTTAACTTTCCTTGTACGAGAACCACTTTTAATGGAAGTGGGTTTATCCATTGGTATTTGAAGTGTGTCGTAAAGTATTATCCTCGGTTCGATGTCCCGTTAGGCCCGTTTAAAATAAAGTTGTGACCCGCTTGCGAATCCTCGTCAACGCAGATCGTCATAGTTATGTTTACTATTAATAATTAAGATTCAAGAAGAGTATAGTGTTAAGACTTAATTAAAAATACATACATTCAAAAGAACTACTTGTGAAATTTACGATTTATTTATTTTAGCCTTTAGCAATTTTGTCTCTTTTGGAGTACCGCAAACATTTGTGTATCGACCTATTCCTTTAGGAGCTATAATATCACAGACACACACATCCAAAGACACGTCTGCATCGCGGTTTAAAAAACAGAAAAGTTATCAAACAATTTATTAAAAAGGTTATATTTGATTGTGAAATAAACATGACCTCCTTTCCATTTTTAAAAGTTGCCTAGTTAACAGACAGACCTATATTCGAATCGATTCTATTTTTGAAATAAAAAAAAATTAGTTATCAACTTTGAAATTAGAACACTGGTAACTAACTATTTGAACTGAAATACAAGTGTTGACCTAGTTTGAGCTCCAGTACACCCCAAATTTCAACTCTTACCTCTGTACCAATTTCTATAAATAGTATAAATCATTGTGCAATGTCTTCTTTGTGGTGAAAGTAAATATATTTTTATTTATTTATTTAAAATTAACAAATAAAAAATGGCACCTCCAAAAAAGCTTCACTTACCGCGTTTCAGTAAACTAAAATTCGTACAAACTTTGCTCACACTCATATACTAGAATATTTATACAACCGCCCCTTCCCGCGCCGCGGTTATCAAACAGGTTACAAATACGATCAGACCTCGGCATTGAGTAAACCGGTCATGACATTAGCAACACGCTGTCGAGCTATTGTTTATTTTTTTTTACACGACTAAAGAACTAAGCAAGCACATGTTCGGCCTAACGGTAGGCAGTAACTGGTACATATTAGAACTAAACACGTGTTTTAGATCTCCCCTCCCACCTTTCCTCTTAAAGCTCTCTTGAGTTTGACAGTCAGATACACTACGATGGCAATGGTAGTTAAATGTAATCAACCTATTTTAAAAAGCTTCACATTTTTTTTGCAGAATCTATTTAAGAGTAAGTGATGTAGAATGTGTACCATATGTAGATGGAAAACAGTGGCCATTAAAAGCGTGTAAATCTGTGTGGCACGCACTATGAATGTCAACTTCTAAGCGTGTTTAATATATAGTACCTAATGTGCCCTTGATCTTGAAAATTAATTCATATTGTGATTGGTAGAATACGTGTGACATTACAGTTGTTTCATTATTCAGTTACGAGCAATCACTTCTAATAACAAAGGTTTATAACAAAAGATTTTTTTAAACCAAAACAATGTGTGACGTATAGCCATTTTATACATCTGTTTGTTACTTTACTGGTTTTTGTCAACACCTGTAATTTTTTTTCATATATATGGCGTTTGTAATGTAAAAGTTTGCCGAGTTAAAAAAGTTCTGTTCCAAAATATCGTGCCATAGCCTTGAAATATGGCGCTTAAAATTCTTGTCATGTCATTCTTCAATAACACAATGTATTAAAAATAGCATTTCGCTGTCCCTTTCTAATAGATTATAGGGTGTAACAAAGCAAAACCGTCAAAATCACTTTGTAAGAAACTAGTTTAAAGCCAGGACCGCTTAGTTTACAACAAACATTAAAAATGATAATGGATTTTAAAACGAAGCTTAGAGACTTCCGAAAATCTTAAATTTATTTTATGTTAGTTGAAAAGAAAAAAAAAATACCTTCAAACAACCTCCAACCTCCTTAGAACTAATAAACTATTTCTTATTACACAGTAACAATCATGTTTAAACCTCTCGTAATGATGTAAACAAAGACAGAGCTGCCAGTTAATAAAAACATGTACACAAATAGTAAGAAAAAGAAAATACTCAATAAATAAAAATATATCATAAAAAACCATAATAATTTATTAAATAATTTAAAAATGATATTAATAATATACCGCCATAAAAGGTGTCTAACCTATCTTAAATTGTTAGAAAAAACTAAATGTGTTTATGGTATCACTGTGTTTAATCTGTGCTTTTACGTGATTTGATAGATTTCGAAGAGAGAAAACAAGCGAATATCAAAGTGGGAATTTATTAAGAAAACAAAATTTCAAATCTTAATCAATGAGAAAGAAACGGTTACTTTAAAAAGGATTATTTTTACATCAATAAATCTTTATGAGTGTCAAAAATACAACTGAAAAAGTGTACTGTGTGTGAACAATATTAATATACTGCAATTTGTCAACTTGTTTACACAAGGCATTTGAGTTCAGTCGCAAATAGATTGAGAATTGAATAATAGCGCAAAAAAGATGACAAGAACAGATACATTGTACACTTCGAGTAGGTACATAAATAAAATTATTAAACACAGATGTTGTAGTACCTACGTTTTTATATATCTACTTTATATTTTATACCAAACACTCATTTATTAAACGTTCATATTTTTTTCTATATTAAAAGCCTGCCAAAGTGACTCTTCTCTGTTTGATGGAAAGCGTGAATAGAATCCAAGAGTTGGAGTCACCATACTCATTGCAAATGCCGACAATGCAGTATAGTGACCCACAGTATGGCGGCCTTGTGAAATGCTTTTTCACACGCCGCTTGGGGACGTAAAAGGCATGATAGTCATTGTGACAAGGCTTACACAGTTACCACGATCACTGTCACCCCTGCATCAATGGGCCTCCGGTCTCACACTCACCAACGGAACACGACAACACGGATGCTGGCGCTTTAGGTTGGTCTTCTGTGGGAGGGTAATGCTGCCCCGGTCGAGCCGGCCCGCTCGTGCTTAAATCAGTGTGGCTCTACTACCTTTTTTTTTTTTTTTTTTTTTAACGTGTGGAAACCCCCTTGGGCCGTCACCCCACCGGGGTTTACGGCGAGGCGGTGTGTCGGAATCGGACCGACTAAAACCACACGGTGTGCCACTCTGCGCCTAACATAGGGGGGATCCGGGAACCGCTGCTATTACGACATCCAGATCCCTCCTAGCGCCTGCCCGCTAAAGCGGGCACCATCTGCGGATAAGCTCTCTATTTAGGCGACGTACGGCACACGCGCACGTCACCTCCTCGCGGCTGGCCACTATAGCGGATGGAGGGGAAAACCCATCCCGTCCACCCGCGGCCATACTCAAGGCGGCATGAGGCGCTGGTATGCGCGCCTCCGCCGCCCGGCTCGCCGGCGGCGAATTGGGTCCGAGTGGATATCGTCCTCCCGGGCCTTCTCCGCCGCCTCCTTCCGCGAAATTACGTCTTCGCAGAAGGTTGCGACCGCGGTAAAACAACTGTCGCTACCGGCCATGGAGCGTATGACGGCCGGTAGCGAGAGATCTCCTCCAATAACTGCAGTGAGGACCCCACGCTGCGCCGCCCAGGCGGAACAAACCACTAGCGTGTGCTGAGCCGAGTCCTCACTGCAGTCGCAGTGGTGACAGGCGGGACTCAATTCCCTCCTGGCGACCGAGTGCAGATACTTCCCGAAGCAACCGTGCCCGGAAAGGACCTGCGTCAGTCGGAAGGAAAGGGTCCCGTGCTGCCGCCCTGCCCACTCGGCGATGACCGGCTGGAGAGCCTCCACGAGGGCAAAGCCAGCACGTGGAGTCCGCAACCGGGACGACCAACGAGCCATTGTGGCTCGACGAGCGGCCTCACGCCACTCGCGTACCTCTTCCGGCGGGGGCCGTATGCCGCTACCCGCCCGGAAGTCAGCCGTCCGCCGATAAACTTCGGCGAGCACTTCTGCCTCCAAATCCCACGGGGAAGTTCCAGCCAAGGCGCACGCCGCCTCCGTCGATACGGTGCGGTAACCGCGTATGGCTCTAACCGCCAATATCCTCTGAGGGCGCCAGAGGCGAGCCCTATTCTGGGCAGTCAGAGCCGCCGCCCACACCGGTGCACCATACAGCGCCATTGACCGGACAACTCCCGTGTATAGCCGTCTCGTCGCGACGCTGGCTCCACCCAAATTCGGCAAAAGTCGCCCAAGGGCAGAAGCAGCGCCGACCAGCTTTGGAGAAAGCTGTCGGAAGTGCTCGTCGAAGAGCCACCTGCCGTCGAGGATCAGGCCCAGATATTTCATCTGGGCCTGAACTGGTACGAGGACCGAATTGACTACGATAGAGGCGCCGGGGGGTGGACCACGACGGGGCCCATGGAACAAAAGGGCCTCCGTCTTATCTAGGGCCACCCGTAAGCGCAGCAGCGCCTCAATGCGCCCGACCACCAAAGAGACTCCCACGGTGGCCAGGCGCGCCGCCTCTTGAAAGTTCGCCCCCAGGGCCGTGGCTCTACTACCTAGCATAGTGTATATCTCCATCATTTAGTGTTAAAATATACATATTTTTATTATTTATTAAAGATAGCTTTACTAACCTGTCTTTTAAAGGGACGTACGAATGGTTTCGGAACCGATAGAGTGATACGCCGAATCGGTGTCTGGCGTTTTTCGTAGAACAAATATGATTATTAATATTGTTTTTTTTTCCTAATTAACATATAATAGACGTAAACTGTAAGATAGTAAACTTTAGGTAGTTTTATGGGTAAGGTTGTCCTGTACAAATCGAATTGATCCATGTTAAAGAGTGGCTGTGCTGTAACACTTAGGGAGAATCTGCCGACCAGACAAGGTGTTCGTGCTTGGCGGGCTGCAACAGCAATTCATACCGGACACTTATATAAATGTGTAGGTGGGTATGTTAATGGAATTGGAATAAACATATTTATTCTTAGCTCGTAAAATCAGTTTAAATCCAACTGTAAATTGACCCAATTTTACTCTTGCAGTCTTTAACTACGGTAACTCCATGTAAGTATGCATATGTTATAGCCAAAGTTCGACGCACAGTCTCTTCGTGGAATGACTGGTTTATCCTAGCCAAAGCCAGGTGATCCCATGAAGAAAGAAGGTATTTCAATTTCGGCCTATGAATGAAATATTTTTGGTCAACCTAACAAAATCAAATTTGTCTCTCCTAGGTTTGACGAAAGTCCGTTAGTCAAAGTCCGATAAACGTTATTTATTTGAGATTTGACTAAGTCGTTAAGTCTATTAGGTAGTAGAGCCACGCTGATTTCATCACAAACGGGTCGGCGCGATTGGAGCAGTACTACCCTCCCACAGAAGACCAACTTAAAGCGACAGCATCCGTGCTGTCGTGTTTCGTTGGTGAGTGCGAGACCGGAGGCGCATTGATGTAGGGGTGACAGTTATTGTGGTAAACGTGTGAGCCTTACACTGCCATGATGATTGTCATGCCGTTTACGTGAAGAAGTATCTCACTAGGCCGCCATATTGTGGGTTACCATACTGCATTGTCTGCGTTTGCAATGAGTATGTTGACCACAATTCTTGGATTCTATTCATGTTCTTCATCAGGCAGAGTAGAGTCTCTTTGGCAGGCTCTTAATATAGAAAAAAAGACCTGAATATTGACCAGTTCAACCTAGGAGCGCCGAAGCTTCGGAGTTTGCTTATAACCTATACACTTTTGACTGACTACTCTTCATTTTAACGATTATTTCAGTACTACTGCATCTTGAGATCCTTTTGACGTAACAACGTCTTAAAATTCGATGGAGCCGGCTGCATGCACCAAAAAATATGTCTTATGCGGCGTTACCTCGCTCTGAGGCGTTCCATTTAAGACTAGAAATGCAAGCGAGAACGTGGAACGAGCGACAAAGAGGCACAATCGGCCTCCGCGTTCGGCAGCGTTCGACATTTGTCTCTCTCCTACTTGAGTGAGCGATGCGTCCGCGTGGACAGCTGCTATACAATAATACATTGTTTTCATTGTTTCATTGACGTTGTCATGTTCAACTATCATCAGTAAACCGACTTTACAGACAACCGATTTTTGTTTTCTTTTGTCCCATGTTATATTTGAACCCGCAGCACTCAATAGAAAGCGGTGGTGTGACCGTTTAAATCTCTACGCTACCCGTGCAGTCAAATCTTCCGGAAATACAAAGAAGTTTCCGGGTCCGTTCTATACATGACTTGTATAATATTATGGCTGGTGAGGCGCCTTTTATAAAAACACTGTTAAATAATTTACAACGCGTAGTACCGACAGTGACTTTATAAGTAGACACGTAACTTATAAGTCGGTAGATTAAATGACTTGTGACCTCATATAGGAGTCATCATTGTTTTAGATTTATCACAACTGTTTTATGTGATTATATGCACATAAATAAAACCATGGCTGTTTCTACGGAGGGTATACCGGCATACATATTTAACGGCCAGTTTTCGTTAGTGTTTTAGGATACAGAATTATACACCTACTCAGCAATCAGTTGAGACAGAAAGAGCTCACTTGCCTGTCTTTAAATTCAAAATATCGAATCGCCTGTTGTCACACTTGAAGAGGTAGCCCCCCTACCACGAGCTGAATATTTGTCACGATCTAACCGCAAAAGAACTAAGTCAGACATTTTGGATGGGTCTCCATACAAACTCGCTCTCGAGGAGTCTCTGGCTTCAAAGAAAGTTTCAAAACCGGTTTCAAAGACTCTTCCTAAAAAGCCCAAAATCCGTTCTGAGTGCCAAAGAAAATGCCAAAAGAAAAGGTTTGGAGATGCCCAGCGTGTACTGAAATGTACGTGGACCCCCAGCAGAAGTTTGGATAAGATTCTCAAAATGCTCCGAATGGTGGCACGAAGCTTGTGCCACGTATGAGGGGCAGGGAAATTTTATTTGCGACCTCTGCAAGTGATTAGAATTTAATATAGAACCTGCGTACTCTTATCAATCTAGACGCGTACTCTTACATATTAGTAAATATAAGAGTACGCAATTCCCATTTGTGATTATTTTTGTTATTCTAAGAGATAAAACGTAATTTTGTTACTTTTTCTACTTTTAAGATGATAGATGATTAAACTATAGACGCCATAAACAACTAGTTGATTTTTTATAATTCATTTTGTTTTTTTTACAATGTTTTAAACCTTAAGTGCGTACTCCTAGACTAGGTTACCCTATGGGATGTTTGTTAACTAGTTAAATTTATTGCTTAAATTAATTTCAAAGGATTATTTTTATAAGAAATCATCATTACATCAACAGCCTCTAACAGTCCACTGCTGAACATAGACACCAGATCAGAACTTCTATTTACGAACTCGGTAAATTAGTTTTTATTTGGAATACATTACTACCTCTTTGGTCTCATTCAAATTTGAGAACTAAAGAATAGAGAACATAATTGTTTATGGTCAATCATCGTGATTAAGAAGTATTGAACACGGTGATTCTTTAAAAAAATATATAAAAAATTGTTATAATAAATAGTCTTTTCTCAAAAGTTGATTTACGGCCAGAGTCTGTACTAGCCGATAAACGTCCACTTGTTTACCTACGATGCCATAAAAAGAAATCAACTCTGGTTTCTTCAAGTTTGCACAACATTTTGTAAGCCTTTGGAAACAAAGTATTAGTCACCAATAGTTATGGAAAGTTATAAAAACGTTGAGACATGTATTTTCTGAGACATACAAGGTATTTTTTTTTTTTGACTGGAAATCAAGTAGCCTACATATATATATATATAAGAAAAATGTGTTGTTTATAGTTATATCCACTACTTTGCATTTTTATTATGTCCCTCAGGTGATGATCTATGGTACAGACACGTGGCCGCTTATAATAGGCCTTAAAAGAAGGTTCAAAGTCCCACAATAGGCCTTTAAGAGTAACAAGTTATGACAACGAGTAACAAATTATTAGGTCTGGAAGCGTTTGTGGCCTCCCCAGGATAGGGTCTGACTCGGCGCGGCGTTGATACTGGAGGGGACCTGAAAAAGAATGGTTCGGGTCCCCTTCAGAGTAGAACGCCTGAGACCGGCCGCCGTGGTGGTTTTTAGTGGGAACACCACATATTCTTGGCTCCTACGTCCCCGGACCTCAAAGTGACTCAAAAAGCAATGGAGCAGATAACGCTCGCAATTTCTCTGCGTGATTATATCTGGAATGAGTACATACGCGAAGAACCAAAATCACCGACATCGCCCGAAGATTGCCAAACTTAAGTGGTAGTGAGCAGGGCACATTGCTTTTAGACAACTGACAACTGTAAAAGTCAAGAGCAACGGTTGGATGCGGGCAGTATAGGTCCGGTTGTTGTGGAGAGCTTTGGGAAGGTCTGTGTTTAGCAATGGACGTCTTTCGGTAGGTATGATAATATTTCTCTATAAGTATATTTAAGACATAGAATGTTCATTCATTGTATACACGTAGCAGGAAACTTAGTACTTTAATACTAAGTCTAGATAAATAATTAAAATTCTAAGAAGTTGCTGTCCTTTAAAAGATAAGAAACACTCATATTTGTATTCTAAAATCGTAACAGAGAGTTTAAACTCCTATAGCAACAGATGTGTTCTTGGTGTAATAATTTTTACCTCTACCTATTTATACATTATAATATGTACTAGACCTTACTTGGTTACTTTTATAAATACCTCAAAAAAACTAAACAATTGCAAATAGAATTTGATTATGTTTTGAAACTGAAAATGATTTTGTTTTTTTCAAAGAGGCAGCGTCCGCACTAGGAATAAACTCTGTGTTGCGGGACACTTTACAAAGATACAAGAAACGGAAGAACAGAACACCCAGACTCAGAACAATAATTTGTGGATCACACAAAGTGTAGTTCCGTGTGGGGTTTGAACCCACAACACTCAGCACAGTAGAGAACGACGTGACAAGCGCTTAAGCCGTGCAGGTAAATATAAAACATAGATACTAATTATTTCTGAAAAAAAGATTAAAAGAGAACATAGATAACAAATCAAAAGAAGCCGAAGACAAAAGACTGTATTAAGAAAAAAAAAATAAACCTATAGAGCACAGAAAATTACTATATTATTTGTGTCTTATAAACAACCTTTATCAGTCCACTGTTGGACATAGGCTTCTCCTTAGACAGGAGGTTTTTGTCTACTATGTAGCAGACGTATTAGTACAGAGTTTGTTTCAAATTTTCCTTTCTCTTTAAAGTATCTTTTTTCTATTGGTCACCTTTTGCAAAACCAAAAGAATAGGGGTGGTAACACACATTCGAGGTGCCAGGAATTTCCTTACTAGGGTACAGCTGGTCCCTTCGCTACTAGTACCTGAGACGGCGTGTGATTTTTGGTCGGTTCGAGTCCGACATAACCATCCATCGGTGGTATTCGTGGGGATTGCCGCACAATACAAAAAAAAACACTCCATGCTCCTACTCCGTGTGGTCTTAAGACCACTGTTTGTGTAAAGAAGTTCCAATAAATAAAATTAATCGTGTATTTCTTGATTAGAATTTACAAGTGAACTAATGTAAACAAGAAACAAATTACAAGCAATAAAAATATTGATAATATCATTTGCTTGTTTTAATCCTAGAAATAAAAACAGAGTAAAATTCACCAATCTAATAATTATAATAAATAAACTCACACATCTTACGCACGGTTATCCGATTCTAAATTAGGCAGAGCCTGTGCTATGGGAAATAACCTATCGATAAACACACTCAAATATTTCTAAATATGTACGTGTTATAAATAAATTACACCGAGACACATTAAATAATCACGCTCATTACACAAATACTTATCCTGGAATCAAACCGGCCGCCGGTTTAGCAGTTAGGGCCGCTAACCGCTAGGTCAACAGGTTAAAATAATAAATAAATATTTCGGACATTTTCAGCTTGTGCTATGATAACTAGACTGAGTGATAGAATACTTATGTACTTTTTTTTTGTAAATACATGCATATTATACATAGAAAACATCCAAACTTCGAAACAAATATTTGCAGATCAAACATTTGATCGGACCCGGGAATCGAACCCGAGACCTCAACCACAGCAGTCACATTCATTACCACTGCGCCACCGTGGTAGTTATTGTAAGATAATTAAACTTAAGACATAGAGTATTTTTTTTTTTTAATACTGCACTTTATCTGTAAAAAGGCTAGTATGCAAAACGTCTACATTTATAAAAATATTTTTATCACGTATGTCACACTAACTATGCGACACGATTTCGACTGCACGGTTGGCCTAGTGGTTTAAGCGGTCGCCACGCCGCTCTCCGCTGCGCTGTGTTGTGGGTTCAAATCCTACATGGAACAACACTTTGTGTGATCCACAAATTGTTGTTCTGAATCTGGGTGTTCTTTGTGTCCGTTTCTTGTATGTTTGTAAAGTTCCCCGCGACACAGGATTTATTCCTAATGCGGGCATTGTCTTTTTTAAAAAAAAAACAAAAAAAAATAAATAAAAAAACGATTGAAAATCTTACAAAATTAAATAATAAGTATTTATCGATTTTTATTCGTAATTCTTTGAAAGAAAGAAAGAAAGAAAATGACTATAATGGCAACACATAAAATATTGGTGACAGACATAATTATGATTATCATAAATTCTATTGTTTTTACGATATTTACTTTTATTTACAGTTCGTTTAACATACCATATGGTTATAACTGGTCCATACGACGGAAAATAATTTGTTGTGGAATTATTACTATTTATGAATTTACTTTTCTGAATTTGTAACAATTAAGGCTTCTAGATTTGTTTAACACATTTTACCCTGGCCTAGCGAGTTATAGTAGAAATGATTTTGAATTTAATGAAATCATATCAACAATCTCTTACAGCCCAATGCTAGACATACTCGTAGACTCCTTGCAAGATCTCTTTGGCTTCCTACACTATGCTAGCTAGACGAGTTGGTATAGGCTGTTTCAAATTTTCCTTCTCTTTGTTGTGATGTCTTACGTAGTTCGTTCTCTAAGTTGCCTCTTACGACAACCATGAGATGTATAAGGATGGTGACACTTTACATTCTTAATCCGTCGCCATGCGGAAAATCGTACAAAATACTGCGTGACTACTTTGTGTAAACCTTCAAATTTTACAAAAAAATTCGCTATTTAATTAATGAAATTTGTTTTAAAATATATTAGTGTTAAACTTTATGTGAATACGACAATAGCAGAGCGATAACAGTTTTAATGAATATTTATTTGTTGCTTAAGCCAAAGTACAGATAAAAGTTATCTCTTATGGTTAAAATATTACTAAAAAGGAAGTCTTGCTGACACTACGACAATTCACCATATGGTCTAATACACCGTTTGTGTTTTGGATCCACCGTTTGTGTTTTTTCTAAACAACTATTGATGAGAAAGGAAACATAAAAGTAAGTAATTATTATTTTTTCATTAATTTGTTGGTATAGAGTGTCAAATGAGTAAATAGATTACCCAATGGACAGTAATTGCAAAGCCTCTGGACACTTATAACTCAAGGAACACGCACGCGGCAACGCGTATGTGATTCTTGTATGTAACCCTTGGAGTCTACCATCAAAATCAGGCAGAGCGGAAGTCCACTCGTCTTCGAAGTCACATAGGAAGATCTATCTCTTGCATTGATCATAGATAGGAGTACAATTATAATGATGATCCCACCGTGATAATATAGCATTAATTAATATCACTTGTTTTTTTTTTTAAATACTGACAAGTTTGACTTATAGCAGAATTTCGTCATAAATTGACATTTCTTTAGATATAATTCCTGCTAATTATATACGTGGCATCTCTGCCGATGACTACTATCATCTAAAACAACATATCAACTGCCAGAAATGGGTATCCCGATGGTGAAAAGGGTGGCAACGTGATCATACCTGGTGACCAGCCCAACGGTGGATATTTGTTGTTGTAAATACGCTAAACGACGCGAGAACTTTCAATGTGAAAGTGAATGAATCAAGTGAAAGTAGGTACAAAATAATTAAAGTAATAAACGGTTGACATTACATATTAAGGTTACAGTAACAAGATGAAGATGTTGAGATTTATAAATGGGAAACAAAAAGAAAAACCTGATATAACAGGTTTGATGGAATACTTTGGAATGTATCAATTTGGCCAATGTATGGTAGCGTTTTTCCCATTGATGTTAATTAGTATGGTGAGCATTAACTACGTATTTGCGGCAGGAGATATTGAATACAGGTGAGATATATTTATCAGATAATTTTAATGGAGATTGACTGCAACTTTCCACTTTCTATTGAGCTGAATATTGAGGATTCGATTTCCTCATGGAATTACCCTTTGTGTGATTCATAAATTTTTGTTCTCAATCTGGGTATTCTTAGTGTTCATTTTTATGTTTGAATGTAGTCTCCTGCGACATGGGATATATTCCTAATGTATTGATTGTGTTTTTAACATGGATTTACATTTTAATGAGCCTTCATCAACTGCAGTTTGACTAGTTATATGGTTGACTGGAAAAAATGTCCGAAGGCATTAAGTCCGTCTTAATACAACATGTGCATTGAGTTAAAATAAATAAATAAATAATTTGGATGTAGTTAAGTTTATAGTGCACTCGTACGTGATTAAAAATTTTAGTTTCTGAATTCTCAGTATTTTATTTTATTAGTTGAACATAATTTATTATAAATTATTATGAAAGTAACACAAATAGAATATTAATGGAGGATGTGGAGTAGTTATTAAACTTTTATAAGATTGACCGTGAGTTTTTTGCTATAAATATTAATGTATATTTCTATGTGCCTATATCACGCATTTTTAGTTAACCGTCTCTAAAAAATCTCTGTTCACGACAGATGTCGTATTGAAGAATGTGAGGACGCAAGCTCTACATCAGCATTCCCAATTTGGTGGCCGAACAACAATAAAGACCGATGTAAAATGCCAGTAATAAACGTTGGAGAAAATTGTTCCAACAACAGTTTTACTGGAGAATTGGTTCAATGCAATGAATGGATATATGAAAATAATGACACTGTTGTTGCTGAGGTAACTATCCTTCCTTGGACTTCCGACTTTATGCACATACATACAAGAACATCAAGGTGGTATTAAATATGAGTCTGCTTGTAAAGGCAAGACAAGACTAGTCAAATTTAATCGAAACGACAGATATGCAAGTGATAATTATAATCTCACATCTCGCACACAGCTATTTGATCCCCATCTAGACAAAGTACGAGTAACTAACAATGGTAACCAGACTAGGTAAGCATACTACAGTACTACCCTCACACAGAAGACCAACCTAAAGCGCCAGCATTCGTGTTGTCGCGTTTCGTTGGTGAGTGTGAGACCGGAGGCCCATTGATGCAGGGGTGACAGTTATCATGGTATCTGTGTAAGCCTTACACTGTCACAATGACTGTTATGCTTTTTACGTCCCCAAGCGGGGTGTGAAAAAGCATCTCACAAGGCCGCCATAGTGTGGGTCACCATACTGCGTTGCCAGCATTTGCAATGAGTATGGTGACAACAACTCTTGGATTCTATTCATGCTTGCCATCAGAGTCACTTTTGCAGGTTCCAAACATAGAAAAAAGATAGATACAGAAATATTAGTAAAAAGTTATGTAAGTTTGTGGTACTTTTTATGGTGTAATGATGATGTACGCTTAGCCGATTTCTACCGATTATTATGAAGTATTTCTGTAACCGGCAAAATTCAATAACACTCTTTAACTCAACCCAAAAATTGAACCCGAGGCCTCTTGATCGACAATCGCATACGCAAATAACGAGACAACGAACGAGGCAGTTTAAGTTATAGGTTATGAATGTATTGAGCTATAGTTTGTGGTATAGAGTCCAAGTCAAAGTTGTGGTTACCTGATAGTTAGTAACTACTGATGCTACCCATCATCATCATCATCATCAACAGCCTTTACAGTCCATTTCTGAAACCTTTCCTTAGCAAGGAGGTTTTGCCTACTATACCACGCTGGCCAGACGGGTTGGAATAGGGTTTGTTTCAAGTTTTCCTTCTTTTTGTAATGATGTTGTCTTGCATACTTTGCTCCCTTAGTCGCCTTTTACGACACCTTATTATGAATAGGGGTGGTAACACTATGTATTCTTAATCCGTCATCACACGGACGATGCTACCTACAGCCACAATTAATTGATTGAGTGACAATTGCATTCACATCAATCATTTTAACAGTCCACTGCTTAAGATTTTGGTCTACTATACCACGTTTGCCAGAGGATTTTGTATAGGATTAGCTCAAGTAATGCTCCTTCCTGCTGTAATTTTGTCCTGCATAAGATGGTCTTATGGGGTCCAAATAGGTGTGGTAACACTCTATATTCTTAATTCTTCACGAGACAGATAAATTACATTACTGGAATAAGAGGCTTAGCCAGAAATAGGAGTTGAGAAAACCAACGACAGAATTACTTAAGACTGGTGCACTGTGGGTCGGTTTTAACTTATATTTACATCGTTATCAGGTTACTATTTAAATTTTTCAAGTATAGTCAGTTAGATTTTGATTCTAGCTACGAATTACTATTGTTATAACAATTATAATAGCTATGTGTTTTTACAAATGATGTACGAGTGAGTGACAAACACGTTTCTCTATCACATATGATATACTCGTATAGTAACAATAACATTTTACTTGTATTTCCAGTTAAATCTGGCATGTCAACCTTGGAAATCCCAACTCATCGGCACCATACACAACTTGGGGATGATGCTGTCAACAATCATGGCTGGATGGATGACTGATAAGTAATAATAACAGTAACCTCACACAACACACGCGGCATTCTGAGACCAATTATGGCAGAGCCCGTACTTTGGTAACAGTTTTCTCGTAAACATACTGTTTGTATTTTTAAAAAAGACAACACCGGCACTAGGAATAAATCCTGTGTCACGAAGGACTTTACAAACATACAAGAAACGGATACAAAGAACACTCAGACTCAGAACAATAATTTGTGGATCACACAAATTGTTGTCTCGTTTGGGTTTCAAAAACACTCAGCCCAGTAGAGAGCGGCGTGGTGATCGCTTAGACAACTAGGCCAACCGTGCAGTCATAGTGAAGTATGAGTTACATTCAGACACGGTTATCCCAAGATATTTAATCGAATCCACGATCTCCGGCTTAGAAGTCAGGGTCTCTCAAAATGCTGCCTAAACCTGAAGTAAAAGTTTTTACTGTAGGATGTTTAAAAATTCTTACAAAAACAGTACTTACAATAAGATTGAGTTCTGCAGAAAACAAACATGTCACTACTTGGTTGCTTTATAAGTTACAAACACAGCCATACTAAATTCAATACTAAGCTAATCTGTTATTTTGCGATACACTCATTGTTAAGGGTAACCATGACAACGTTTGAATTTTGTAATAAAACATTTGTCGATAAGTAAAATCGTTCGAGTATAATTAGTATACAGAAGCACGCCGTCGACTTAAATTTGAGTTTTATTTTGATCTCATGGCTGTTTTCGGCAGAACTCGGTCTAAATTTTGCTAAATTAGTGTTTTTTAATTAAAACCATAGTAAATAGATAAGCTTTATGATGATTGTAAAAACTTATGTAATAAAAATGATTCATCATCATTATCATTAACAATGAATAGTCCTGCTAGACATAGGTTTCTTCATAGCTAAGTGAATTTGGCCTAATATACCACGCTGGCCAGACGATGACTATAGTGGAATTTCATTGTATTTTTTTCTATATTAAGAGGCTGCCAAAATGACTCTACTCTGCCTGATGGAAAGCATGAATAGAATCCAAGAGTTGTGGTCACCATAGTCATTGCAAATGCAGACAATGCAGTATGGTGACCCACACTATGGCGGCCTTGTGAGATGCTTTTTCACGCGCCGCTTGTGGACGTAAAAGGCGTGACAATCATTGTGACAGTGTAAGGCTTACACAGTTACTACGATACCTGTCAACCCTGCATTAATGGGCCTCCGGTCTTACACTCACCAACGAAACACGACAACACGGATGCTGACGCTTTAGGTTGGTCTTCTGTGTGAGGGTAGTACGGCCCCGGTCGAGCCGGCCTGCTCGTGCTGAAATCAACGTGGCTCTACTACCTAGAACTTAATTCAATGTTAATTCAATAACAATTATTAATTGACTTACTTGGCATTAAAATTGAAATGGGAATCAAATTAATTATATTTATTAATTATTCGTCTTCATCAATGCAATATAGATAATCAAAGTTGCCAAAATAAATTATGAATTAATTTGACTCTAGATTTGGTCGCAAGCCTACGTTTATAATCTACGCAGTCGGAGGCTGTATTGGCTATATCAAAACCTTTGCTACTTCATACAACATGTACGTGACCGTGGAATTCCTCGAGGCGTTAGCCACAGGAGGAACTTTTTCTTCTGCTTGTGTTCTGTGTAAGCAATATATGATACTTCTTTTGTGTCTTTAGATACGTAAGTATTAATCTTATGGAATGTGTGAGAGTTTTCAAAATGCGTGTAATGTGTGTACTCTGTGTTCACGCACGCAGCATACCTTAGTCCTTAAAATTAGCATAAATTATCTTCGACGAAGTGTACATAGATGACGTTGATGGTTTAGCTATGAAGACGATTTTCAGATCAGGTCACTTTAATATTTTGCTGGAAAGACCCTACTTACTTTTGGAATAAAGCTTTGCTACGAGGCTTAATTAACTTTATAAGAAAACCATATTAATGCATATGATCCGATGGAACTTTTTACAAAAATATAAGTTGGGTACTCCTTGACAGTAACATCCACCAACATCACTAAAATCGTACCTAATCAATTAGATGTTAATAAGCTTCTGAAGGTCTGAAAACGTAAGCTTGACAAGAAATTAAATCCTACTCATAACAGTACTACCTGACATTTAAACTTTCTTTCATGAGTTTTTTGTGTGAGATCCACTGGCGTAGTGCCTGAAAAGGTTTTCAAAATCTTTGCTTTTAGACAGAAAAATACTAGGTGATTCAATTGCCTGTTTCACCTTATTCCATTTTATCAAACCAAAATATTTACCAAAAATGTGTTAAAATATAAAATAATATAAAATACATACGCATTTGTAAATCCTGCAATTCTCTTATAAATATTTATTATGTGTTTTTCTTAACAAAATTTTGTTTGTAATTTTTTTTTTGTGTTTTAAATAATATTTTTAAGGAAACAGGTACGTAATTGCAAGAAAACAACGACACAGTCTGTGACCTCGTCCTTTTCCTATTTCTTATTATTTTCCTTTTCCTCTTCCTGTTTTCCTCGACTTCTAAGATTTTTACTAATCCTGCGTCTCATCGTAAGTTACTCTTAAAATTTTAGCCTTATTTACTACAAACGAGACTTTATATTTGAAATATAGATTCAGAAAGTTGCTACCTGTCCAATATGGACGATTCGGATCAATGCAAAAGTTTTTTTTACCTATACCCCATTAACTCTGTAACTACTGAACCGATTTCAATAATTATTTAATCGTTAGATAGTCTTGTGTTCAAAAGAAATTCAGTAATCAGAATAGGTTGAGGTTAGCAAGTAGTATTCGTATGTCTACCTTTTTAAATATTTAATTTTGTATTTCATTGTCACAAAATAAAAATTCTGTTGATGCACCGTTATACATTATGACTAACACAGAAGAGAGACAATGTTGCCAAATTCTTGAAAAGAGTTGGTACTAATATTATTGTTTAAGATAAATATATAACACTTGAAATTATTTTTCAGTTGTAGAAATAGCTGGGAAGAAAAACCGAGTGATGTCAGTGATCGTTGTTGCATATGCATCCTATTTAGGAGAGGCTGTATTTGGATGTATCGCTATGTTCGTAACCTACTGGCAAGACCTCCTTCTGATCATCAACGGCCCTTGTATTTTGTTCATAGCTATGATTTTCTGTATCAATGAAAGCCCTAGATGGCTAGTGGTGTGTGGGAAGATAAAAGAAGCTAAACAAGTAATGAAAAAAATGGCTAGACTCAACAAAATTCCAATAAACAATGAGGAATTCTCTAATATGGATGAAGAAAAACTGAAAAAAATGTTCGATATTGTTGGGAATGAAGTGAAAGAAAATTTTGTAAATGTTTTCAAATCTAAAGAAATGCTTATACGGATATTAGTTTCAAATGTTTGTAGATTTACAGCGAATTTCGTCTATTATGGGATGTTATTAAATTCAGTGTGGCTACCGGGAGACAAATACATGAACTTTATTTTATCTTCTGTGATGTCTTTCCCGGGGGAAATTTTATCTTTGTATGTGTTGAACAAAGTAGGCAGAAGGATTCCACTGATTATTGGGTATTTAGCATGTGGACTACTGTTTGTTGCGTCAGCGTTCGTTCCAGAAAGTAAGCGATTAATATCTTTCATGTTTTATAATTTAATATTATGTTTGTCTGTCTGTCAATGTTTATCTATTTCAAACACTGCATTGATTTTAATAAATTTTGGTATGGAGACCTTGGAAAATGACAAAGGATACTTAATATGGTGAAAATAAAAGATAACGATTAATAAATATGGGAAGACATTATATATCTCAGATATTTGACTGGCCTTTTAGTCAAGTGGTTAGTGAGTTTGACTACTGAACTGAAGGTCGCGGGATTGATTCCCACCCAGGACAAATATTGTGTGGTGAGCACAATCATTTTATCTGTATCTACAATGTATATATTTAGAAATATTTAAGTTCTTTTATCAACATTCTGGTTACCATAGTACAGGCTATAATAAGTTTGGGATCAAGCAGGTGTGTGTAAGATGTCTCCACTTCTTCTCTTTCTTCTCAGCCAAAAGACGTCCACTGCTGGGCATAGACCTCCCCAATTTTTTCCACATCAGCCGGTCTCTTGTCTCCACTTATTATTATTTATTTATTTTACTCATTATTAGTCATAATTATTATCAACAGTCTTTAATAGTCCACTGTTGGACATAGGCCTCATTACAAACCAGGTTACAACTACAAGAAGTAAAAATTGTTTTAAATGTGGTAATACATCATCATCATCATCAGCCGGAGGACGTCCACTGCTGAATATAGGCCTCCCTCCTAGAACGGTAATACATGTTCAAGTAAATTCTTGTAGAAAGTTCTCATAAACCTAGCCAAAAATGTTAGTCAGTAATACCTTTTAAATCTCTTGAAAGTAAAATAGGCTATTGAAACATGTCTGTCTATTGAAAAATGGGTAGAAACTACGTATATACACGTGAATCTTACGCCTCTATTTAAACTTATCAGTCGCTCATTAAACGTAATACATAATTATCATCATTTTCTGATAATTAATTTTATTTGGTGTAATAAATTTTATTTTGAATTGCAATAAATGTCATCGTAATCAATTTTTTAATCTCCATATGGTGACGGATTAAGAAATCATAGTGTTACCACTCTTATTCTGCCCATGGGCGTGGTAAAAGGCGCTTAGGAACAACAGGAAAACTTGAAACAAACCCTACCAATCCGTTTGACCAGCATGGTATAGTAGGCCAAAACCTCCTTGCTAAGGAGAGGCTTATGACCAGCAGCGGACTGTTAAAGACTGTTGATGAGGTTAGTGATGAATCAGTTTAGAAGTATTACTAATTATATTCAAATTAACATTAGTCATTATTTGAATATCGGCTTTATTTCCGTGCCTGGTGATTGAAAACTTAAAAATCGTTTCCCAGACTATTTTTGGGCGAAGCTAACTTTTTTCCTGGCTGGTAAGTTATTGATAGCGGCGTGCTTTACGGGCGGAGTCACTTATACGATGGAGTTGTTTCCTACAAGTGTACGAGGTTCAATGTTAGGACTTGGAGAATTTTCCTCTAGAGTAGGAGGGATGCTCGCACCTCTTACTCCGATCCTCGTAAGTAAAATCTATATTTCACTTATAAAAAATATTAATAACAATCAGATTTTATCCATTTTTTTATATATTAAGAGCCTGGCAAAGTGACTCTACTCTGCCTGATGGAAAGCATGAATAGAATCCAAGAGTTGTGGTCACTATACTCATAGCAATTGTGAGATGCTTTTTTACACCCCACTTGGGGACGTAAAAGGCATGACAGTCATCGCGACAGTGTAAGGCTTACACATAAGATTATTGATGGCTAAGGCTCGTTATTGATGGTTGGGATTTGTTTGAATGATATTTTATACTTTGTGAAATTAAATTTAATATTGCGAAAGTTTTTGAAACACACAAAATGTTTTGTTCACAGAACACAGTGTCGGAAGTACTTCCAGGAATCTTATTTGGATGTTCTACGTTAATAGCAGCATCTCTAATTTATCTTACTCCTGAGACAAAGAATTATCCACTCTTTGATACTATACAGCAAGTGGAAAACCACGCTAATAGCCTTAAAGTATCTAAAGAAAAGGATTGTCCTGTTAACACAATAAAAATTGATACTTGATAGTACTACAGGAGTTTTTCATTCGTAAAACAGGCATAGCGTTAAATAGATAAATAAATTTATGATGTACTAGCTTTTGCCCGCGGTTTCACTCGTGTAGAATTTGGTCTGCCACAATAAGTTTCGTAACAGATCATTTTAAATAAATATATTTTTTAATTTATTAAAAAGTATCCTATGTTACTTCCAATACCTCCAAGAATATGTGTACAAAATTTCACGATGATCGGTTGAGTAGTTTTCGCGTGAAACCGTGACAAATAAACTTACATTCACATTTATAATATCAGTAGGGATATAATAAATTTCCATTCGTCACATTTTAAAAAGTAGGAAAGTGTTATTTCAGTGTCTTTATGTATTATCATCATCATCATCATCATCACCATCATCATCATCATCATCATCAACAGCTTTTTACAGTCCACTACTGGACATAGGCCTCTCCTTAGTAAAGAGGTTTTGGCGTATCACGCTGGCCAGACGGGTTGGAACAGTGTTTGTTTCAAGTTTTCCTTCTCTTTGTAATGATGTCTTGCATACTTTGTTTTCTTAGTCGCCTTTTACGACACCCACGGGATGAATAGGGGTGGTAACACTATGTATTCTTAATCCATTACCATACGGACAATGTATATGTATGATGGTAAGTGTCTATTTACAAATTCCAGTTCGAAAACTATTACAATTGTACCAGACGTATCAAAGACGCTACTGCGACATAACTATCGCTACACTGGGCGAAATTAATCCTAAGAAACTGATTGTCACAATCTCCATATATGGTCGATAAATTAATACGGACTTACCTAATTATCGTCTACCGTAGTTACGCAAAGATTACACTTTCAGTTAAATCCTTTCACTATAGATTCCGTAACACAGAAAATGGGGATCCCAGAATCTTCGTAGATCTATTATAAAGGTATGTGCGATACCAGCTTGTTACGCGTCCGAACGTTTTACGATAATAGAGGGCTAGTGGGCCCTTGCACCAGTATTAAAAGAGTGAAGGCTCCATTCACTGTTTTATATGACTTCATTTGCTGCCAAATATGATGACACATGCACATTAATTACTTACCGATTAACTAATTAGTAACTATTATATTTAAAACTTAATATCATTACAGTATTAGTGACATAAATAACATGGACAATAAATGACATAATTAATAATTATTTCTTTATTATGATATTCGTCATAATTATCAACATCATGTCCGTTTTTGGAAACTGAGTAAAGCTGTTGATGTGTGATATAATGTGAGTGTATATGTATACTCGTATATTGTAAAGGTTGCATCTGACTACAACCATGCAGCATTCTTGTCATTAATATAGAAGGAGTACCAGACTTTTACTAATGTCATCTAAGCTCTCACTGTTAGAAACATAAATTTCACGTCGATAAAATACAAATCTCTTCCCACTGTTGATTCTTAACGACGTTTGTAACTTCAACTTTGATAAATGTGAATGTGACTATGTTTCTGTTGTCCAACTGATCAGCTGGGAAGTTTTCCATTTGATTATCAGACGTTAAGGCTTGTAACTAAAGGATAGCAGAGTTGAATGTAAGGAAAGTTGTGATTTTAACCTCATTACCAATAACTTATAGCGGTCCCCTACTGGATATAGACCGCTCTTTAAAAAGTAGCTCTTGCCCTGAGATTTTATGATATTTAATTGATATCCTTGAATGTATTGTGATTTTTATTTTTTTTTTTATTCATCAATTACATGATCGTGTTAATGCCCATGCATCCAGGTGCATAACTA
This sequence comes from Hypercompe scribonia, assembly GCA_949316085.1. Taxonomy (NCBI): domain Eukaryota; kingdom Metazoa; phylum Arthropoda; class Insecta; order Lepidoptera; family Erebidae; genus Hypercompe; species Hypercompe scribonia. The sequence goes on from OX438979.1 coordinate 3,916,825, forward strand.
AAAGGATAAGGATTTTATAGGATGTAGCGAAATTGACACATTTTAAACTAACCACACTAGAAAAACGAAAGGATGTAACAGACTCCATATTTTTATACAAGTTTCTGAGACACAAGATAGATTGTCCACAATTTTTTAGCAAAATAAAGTACCGTGCTCCAACTAGATATCCTCGTTTTCCTATCACCCCCCTGCATCCCCCGCTTCGCAGAAGTGTCCTCGGTGCTAACTCCACCAGTCCACGACTTTGCAAGCTGCTTAATGGTTGCAGCTCCCTGGTCGATATACACACTGACTCACTTACCAAACTGCGCAATACCATACAAAATATTAAATAAAAAATACTCTATTTGCTTCTTATCTGTTCTTACCAAAGTCTGTATTGTGTTTTTAGCATAAGCATACACTAATTCTTTGTTTGTAGTGCACGTGGTGCTTACCTATAAGCAATTGTAACACTATGCCATTTCATACTTTTATAAAATGTCTTTTAACCATGAAATAGTTTATAAAATTGTTGGTGAGCCAAATAAATAAAAATAAGTAAATAACTGTTAAAATGTAAGACGGGAAAGTTCGAAATTCAATCTATTACTTTAGACATTATCTCCTCGCCCCAGCACAAATGCATGGGCCAATCCCAAAGGAACGGGAAAGACCTTCTCCTCTTTGCCTATGCGGTTAGCTTAGGTAATAGTATCTTTTATGTGTCAGAGTGTAATAAAACGCCTGAAGATATTACTTTATTTACAAGATTATAGATTCACTAGATTCACTAGATTAATCACAAATTTGAGTTAACTATCTGAGTTAACAATCTGAATGAAAATAAGACTAAGTATAACATTGCATAGTAACAACACATTGAATCACGTTTCAAAACTGAAGCACGGAAATACAAACTCTAATTGGTTAGTGTATACCAAGGCCACTTAGTATACTTACATTTCTGATAACAATAACCTTGACCAGGAAAATAAACTGGTCATCTTGACGAAAACAAATGGAGCTAATAATGTTACTTTAAAACGTGATAGACACATCACTGTTCAGTGTTGATCAGCTGTTTACTAGTTTGTTTACGACTTCATACGATTATTTACGATTTAGTGTTCCTAATTTGCAAATAGTGAACTTAGATAAAACTTGCCATCCCTTGTTTTATCCTTAGGGCTGTAATTTCTGAAATTCCTTTAATAATGGGTGCTTACACTAAAACAAATTCCTTTTAAAATAAGTTGAACCGACTTCAATCAATACTAACGAAGAAAATTAATAATTATAAATCTTATTGAAAAACTAAAACAAGTACGACTGAGAGAGGTAGGGCAAAGCGCGATATTCTCCGCTCAAACCTTATAGCAGCCCGACTGGGGAAGGACCTCCGCCTTACAGAAGACCACAGCCAAATAGCACAGCGTTTTCGGCAGTGCTGTGTTTCTGTGGTGAGTAAGGCATCCAGAGCTCTAGAGGATTCGCTGATTTGACAACGGGGGACCAGTGGTGCTTATAATACTGCTACTGGCTCGTGTGGGCGCGGAATGTAGGCGCGGCGGTCAGGAAGACCCGCTGAAACGATTGTCCGCTGGCCGCCCGTAGGATAGATGGGTTCCCGAACCCAGGGATCACTACAACCTCCACCCTGGGAGGCCGAACCGCCAGCCTGCGAAAAATCCCTGCAGTAGTAGTCGTGCCGGAAGAGGAGACCGGAGTGGAACCCGGCTGCTGCTGCAGGGGGGGAGCGGGGGCCCTTTCGTACGCCGCGCAGACAAATCGCACTACCTGCATCAGCCATGAGCGGATTGGCACCGCCCCATTGCCCCCTTAGCTGTCAACACAGTGAATCCTCACAAACCAATTGAACCCCCCCCAAAAAAACGACAAATAAAAATAGAAAAAGAATATCTACAGCGGCATCCTCTTCCACGTATATGGATTTCTGTAATATCAGGGGACTTCACTCCAACCTGAACGCAGTCTAGTCCTTCATCTGGAGATTGCGCAGCCGACCCTCTTATTTCTTACGGCGACGCAGATATTCTGCCCGGCCGATACATCATACCTACACTACCCCGGCTACAAACTCGAACACAAATTCCTGAGACGTGCCGGCGTATGAATGTACATCCGGGAGGATATCTACGCATCGTACCCACGGAGGCAGCTTTGCTTCGCGTCAGAAGATCCTGACCCCTGCGCAGCCACTGTCACTGAGACGATCCTGGTGAGTATGGAGTATTTTATTTCTAACTTATCAGTAGCTACGGGGGAAAAAAAGCGACCGTGGATTAACCGGCTCTGCAAGGAAGCCAGACTAGTCAAGCAGACTGCCTACAGGGCTTGGACCACGGCCCGTGCTAATAAGGATCCGAACATCTCTGATGTGAGACGCAAACTAAATGCTGCCTCGAGGTCAAGCAAAAAGACAATTGTCAGAGCCAAATTCGATTTCATCGGCGGGATTAGTGAGCGACTTACGGGCTACCCCTCTGGGAGTCGTGCCTTTTGGTCTCTTGCTAAGGCTGCCGAGGTAAACTTTTGCCAGTCGTCTTTACCACCATTGCGAAATGCCGATGGTAACTTGGCTCAAAGTGCTAAATAGAAAGCCGACCTACTTGGGCAACTCTTTGCCTCGAACTCGACCATGAATAAGGATGGAAGTGCGGTACCGCCTACTAGCCCGCCTTGCCAACACTCTTTGCCAGAAATACACATTTCGCAAAGAGAAGTGCGGCGGGAACTAAACTGTCTAGACGTTCATAAGTCGAGTGGGCCAGATGGCATACCTGCAGTGGTGCTCAAGCAGTGTGCTCCTGAGTTGTGCCCTGTACTAACGCGACTTTTCGCGCTTTCCTACCGTAAAAGGCAAGTGCCGTCTTCGTGGAAGACTGCCCATGTGCATCCAGTACCAAAAAGGGTGATAGATCGGATGGGTCATGGGATGGATAGATGGGATTCGAATTACAGGCCAATAGCTATAACTTCCCTTCTCTCTAAGGTGATGGAGCGTGTAATCAACACACGGCTCCTCAGTTACCTAGAGGAGCACGATTTGATCAGCGACCACCAGTATGGTTTCCGCCGCGGTCGCTCGACTGGTGATCTTCTAGTGTATCTCACTCACCGGTGGGCTTCAGCCATTGAGAGTCAGGGTGAGGCTTTAGCAGTTAGCCTGGATTTAGCAAAGGCGTTCGATCGGGTCTGGCACAGGGGTCTTCTATCGAAGTTACCATCCTACGGCCTGCCCGAGGGTTTGTGCAAGTGGGTGGCTAGCTTTTTGTCCGGCAGACTCATAAAAGCCGTAGCTGCTCCGAAAGCATAGACATAAACGCTGGTGTCCCGCAAGGCTCCGTGCTATCTCCAACGCTGTTCTTGCTCCATATCAATGATATGCTGTCCACGGATAGTATTCATTGTTATGCGGATGACAGTACTGGAGATGTGTATTACACGGGCCGAGCTAACATCCCTCGTACCGTTTTAGTAGAAAGTCGCGAGCAACTTGTGTCTCAAATCGAGAGCAACTTACACAAAGTCTCCGATGGGGGTCGAGATAACCTGGTTCAACTTAACCCCTCTACGACACAAGCCTGTGCGTTTACCGCTAAGAAAACACCGTTCACTGTGGTTCCACAATTCGTTACCATCTCACAGAGTATTGGGATCCTCGGTGTCGACATCTCCAGTGACGTCCAATTTCGAGCTCATTTGGAAGAGAAGGTCAGGCTGGCATCGAAAAAGCTTGGTGTTCTGAATAGAGCGAAGCGATACTTCACACCGGCACAAAGGCTACTACTTCACAAAGTACACGTTCGACCTCACATGGAGTATTGCTGTCATCTCTGGGCGGGAGCACCAAGGTACCAGCTTGAGCCTTTCGATTCAGTTCAGAGACCTGCTGTGAGAATAGTCGACGATCCTGATCTCACAGACGGTATCGAGCCACTAAGTCTTAGGAGAGACTTGCCTCCTTGTGTGTGCTCTACCGTCTCTACAATAGGCTGTGTTCTGAAGAATTGTTTGATATGATGCCCACAGCCACTTTCTACCATCGCACCGCTCGCCATCGTCAGGGAGCTCATCCATATACATTGGAACCTAAATGGTCGCGCACAGTGCGGTTTCGGAGAAATTTTCTCCCACGTATAATCCCGTTATGGAATGAGCTCCCTGCCGAGGCTTTCCCTGGGAACAACAGTATGGGGCTCTTCAAGAAGCGGGTTAATAGGTTTTTAAAGGGTCGGCAACACGCACGTGATGCCCCTGGTACCGCAGGCGTCCATAGGCTGCGGTAACCGCTTACCATCAGGTGGGCCGCATGCTTTTTTGCCACCGTCGTGGTATAAAAAAAAGGCAAAAGTTAGTATATATATATTTAAAAAGACAATGCCCGCGTTAGGAATAAATCCTGTGTCGCGGAAGACTTTACAAATGTACAAGAAACGGACAAAGTACACTCAGACTCAGAACAACAATTTGTGAATCACCCTAAGTGTTGTCCCATGTGGGATTTGAACCCACAGCACTCAACGCCGTAGTGGGCGGCGTGACAACCGCTTACACCACTTTTTTTTTTTTTTTTAACGTGTGGAAACCCCCTCGGACCGTCACCCCACCGGGGTGGTGTGTCGGAATCGGACCGACTAAAACCACACGGTGTGCCACTCTGCGCTTGAGATAGGAGGGATCCGGGAACCGCTGCTATTACGACATCCAGATCCCTCCTAGCGCCTGCCCGCTACCTCGGGCACCATCTGCGGATAAACTCTCTATTTCAGGCTACGCACGGCACACGCGGACGTCGCCTCCTCGCGGCTGGCCATTGTAGCGGATGGAGGGGAAAACCCGTCTCGTCCACCCGCAGCCACACTCAAGGCGGCATGAGGTGCTGGTATGCGCGCCTCCGCCGCCCGGCTCGCCGGCGGCGAATTGGGTCCGAGTAGATATCGTCCTCCCGGGCCTTCTCCGCCGCCTCCTTCCGCGAAATTACGTCTTCGCAGAAGGTTGCGACCGCGGTAAAACAACTGTCGCTACCGGCCATGGAGCGTATGACGGCCGGTAGCGAGAGATTTCCTCCAATAACTGCAGTGAGGACCCCACGCTGCGCCGCCCAGGCGGAACAAACCGCTAGCGTGTGTTGAGCCGAGTCCTCACTGCAGTCGCAGTGGTGACAGGCGGGACTCAATTCCCTCCTGGTGACCGAGTGCAGATACTTCCCGAAGCAACCGTGCCCGGAAAGGACCTGCGTCAGTCGGAAGGAAAGGGTCCCGTGTTGCCGCCCTGCCCACTCGGCTATGACCGGTTGGAGAGCCTCCACGGCGGCAAAGCCAGCACGTGGAGCCTCCAGCCGGGACGACCAACGAGCCATCGTGGCTCGACGAGCGGCCTCTTGCCACTCGCGTATCTCTTCTGGCCGTATGCCGCTACCCGCCCGGAAGTCAGCCGTCTGCCGATAAACTTCGGCGAGCACTTCCGCCTCCAAATCCCACGGGGGAGTTCCGGCCAGGGCGCATGCCGCCTCCGTCGATACGGTGCGGTAACCGCATATGGCTCTAACCGCCAATATCCTCTGAGGGCGCCAGAGGCGAGCCCTATTCTGGGCGGTCAGAGCCGCCGCCCACACCGGTGCACCATACAGCGCCATTGACCGAACAACCCCCGTGTATAGCCGTTTCGTCGCGACGCCAGCTCCACCCAAATTGGGCAAAAGTCGCCAAATTGGGCAAAAGTCGACCGCTTACACCACTAAGCCAACCGTGCAGTCATTCTTGCGTTGCAGATACACTTTAAATGTATTAATATTTGTGTTGTTGCTTTAGGTTATATATTACAAATACCTCGGTGGTACGATAGTAACATATGCAACTGCCGTGCTCGGTCTTGGATCCGATTTCCTGTTCGTATCAAATGTTTGTATGACCTGTAAATATTTGTTTAGATGCCTGGGTGATATTTATTTTATTAAAAAAAAAATATATATACAATAACAAAAGTATATAAAATCTAATTTTTATAATACAAGTTGTGCTTAGTTTGGAACTAGATGGCGTTATGTCAAATATCCGAAAAATATAAAGCTAATCTATAAATATAATTAAAATTAGCCGAAATTAAACATCGTAACATACTATGCTATCAATTGCTTACTACTATAGTACTCTAGGTTATTAAATTTCCCTTGGCATGATCTTCCACTTGTTTAATAGTATCAAATAGCGGCAAATCCTTGGTCTCCGGTGTCAGACAAAGAAACAAGCCCGCCAAAATTGAGAAGCAGCCAAATAAAGTGAATGGCAAAATATTTGATAACGTGTTCTGAAAAAAAAAAATAAATCTAGTTATTTTGAAACATTGAACTAGCAATCGTCTTCTTTCTTAGTTATTTTAAATTTCGAAGTTATTTTGAATAATAACGACACAATAAATACCAGGAGAGGCGTGAGAGGTGCTAGGATGCCTCCTATCTGAGCGGCTAAGCAAGCCAGTCCTACCAGAGACCCTCTCACACTTGTAGGAAAGAGCTCCATCGAATAGGTGATAGCTCCTGTAAAGCACGCTGATATTATCACCTTAGAAATCAGGAAAAGAGACAATTTTACACCTGAAAATCCTGAAAATAAAAGAAACCTCTTTTAATATAACAAATATTGCGACATCCATAATCGTAGGAGAGTCAATTTCTGACATGAATCGGCCGGTTTGCTGGGAGTAATTTCAAGGCTTCACAGGGAACCAGAACCAATAAATAACAGACCTGCAAATAAAATGGAACTTCTGTCGATTCAGGCCATTTTGGCTTTTCCTCAATCATCAATAAAGTAGGCAGAAAATAGAAAAAAGGATAGTTAATCTATCGTAAGTAAAAAAGAAAACTTACGCTGTGGGACAAAACCAGAAATAATACACAGGGCTCCACATAACGAAAATCCTAAGAAAAGTGGAGTCTTTCTTCCAAATTTGTTCATCAAACTTAATGATAGTATCTCTCCTGGTAAAGAAAGCAACGTGAAGAAAAGGTAGTTCAAATATTTGTCTCCTGGCAACCAGACAGAGTTTACCAACATTCCAAAGTATAAGAAATTAGTAACGAATCTTCCCATACACGCTACTATCAATCGCTTGATAATTTCTTTAGATTTTATAGCATTCACTAAACTTTCTTTTACTTCACTATTTTTGATATCAAACTTTTCCCTTAGTTTTTCTTCTTCAATATTCATTAATTCGTCATTATTGATATTTATTTTGTTGTCACTGGCAATTTTTTTCATTAATATTTTAGCATCTTTAACTTTTCCACTCACAAGAAGCCATCGAGGACTATCGTTGATAAGAAAAATAAGAAATATAAAAGCAAGACAAGGTCCATTTATGACGCAAATAAACGTCTTCCAGTAAGGTACGTATTTAGCGATGCACACAATCAGACATTCCCCAATTTCAGTGGTATATGCGAAAAGTGCACATGATAATACTCGATACTTCTTGCCAACAATTTCTAGCACTGAAAAGAAAACAAATATATTTCCATTAAGAGTCCACATGATCTGTCTAATATATTGAGAAATAAATGGGTTTGAGTTCAATCTAAGTGTGAAAAAACCAAGGACATTGAATACATGTTACGCTTAATATTTTACAGCTACGCAAGTTATACATTAAACATACAGCAATTTTTCTGGTTCCTATGACAGCTGTAGAGTATTAAGTATAAGAACTACAATGAAATATTTTTTATAGTTGTTATGGAATAGGCGTTTGTCTTTCATCTCACCTGATGGAAAGTGTAGATGAAGACGTAGGTGAAAATAAACCTGTTTACTCTACTCTTAAAGGCTCGAGAATTCAACTTATCAGGAAAAATAGACCCAGGCAGGTCGTTCCAAATATTGGTGAATCTCACCAAAAACGAACTGTCAAACCGTTTAGTTAGACTTTTGGGTATGTCAATAACGTGTGGATGAAACTTTTGCCTGAGCCTAGTAGTCCGATATAGAAATGGATATGGCTCAATCAGTTCGAAAAGAGCCTTGGAACACTCTTCAAAGTGTATCCTATAACAAACCGAAATGATCATGACAACTTGACACTGGTGGAACGTAATACGATTAGCATTTACAGAAAACTCACATCACTCCTTAACCACATGGACGATAATGAAACAATATTAAACAAAAATTTAATTCCTTTAAAACTTACATAGAACACTAGCAGCGGCATAAGATCCTCCGATGATTGATGACTCCAGGAACTCAATGATAATGTACATGTAGTAGGAAATTGAGAACGTTTTGATGATTCCGATACTGCCGCCCACCGCACAAAATATTAGGGTAGGCTTGCGGCCAAATCTGATAAGGATACAATAGCGATTAGAAAGAGTAACAATCTAAAAATTTTTTATGAATTTATAGATAACTATAAGAAAATGCCTGAAGAGATAATGAATGTAAAAAGTGTCCACGGAAATTGGTAGTTCTTAGACTAAAAGATCAACTTATTTATTTATAACTCTAACTTACTACAATGTCACTTTTTTTTTCTTATGAAGAGCCTGCCAAAGTGACTCTACTCTGCCTGATGGAAAGTATGAATAGAATCCAAAGAGTTGTAGTCGCCATACTCATTGCAAATGCAAACAATGCAGTGTAGTGACCCATACTATGACGACCTAGTGAGATGCTTTTTCACGCCACGCTTGGGGACGTAAAAGGCATGACAGTCATCGTGGCAGTGTAAGCCTCACATAGTTATCACGATAACTGTCACCCCTGCATCACTTCAAAGTTTCAAAAAACAAAAAAACTAAATAAGTGCAAGACAAGATAGAAACTGTCAGCACGTAAGTAAAACTTTGTGATACACAGGTATATAAAAATTTAATTATCAACATCTTAGAGTACATTAATTTACACCATTTTAATTAACTTTGCTATATCTATAAAACTTACTTATCACACATCCAACCTGATATGACCAAAGACACCATTATGCCCGTGTTATGGATGGTTCCAACTATCATAGACTTCCATGGCTGACAAGCTAGATTTAGCTGAAAATTTATATATATTTATTTAAATGTTTCAGTTTCAGCTGATTTCATTTACGATGGCCGATGGGGCCATAAAGTCCTGGACTGGTGACCGCGTAGTGGGTAACGCAGCATTGGTATGCCACAAGGTGATCCGACGAACTGATGAAAGTCGCGGGAAGTTGCTGGATGCGGGCGGCACGGAACCGGCTGTTGTGGAGAACCTTGGGGGAGACCTATGTCCAACAGTGGACGTCTTTTGGCTGAGATGATGACGATGTCAGCTTTTATATATACGGTAAATTTTGTATTATTAGTCTTTTTCCTTAAAAATAGATCTATTGACTGCTGTTATTAAATTAGAAATTGGTAAAAGCTACACCTGTTGGTAGGTAGGTAGATAAAACTTTTACAAATGAAATAAATAATAAAGAGAGATTGTGGTCTGATCTGGACTGTGGTTAAAATTGCGGTGTCCGATTTCTAAATCACATGAGCGTTCATTTTATTTTGAGATCTTTAATTTCAAGAAAGACAGCGCGAAGCCTTACATACCGATAATATCGCTGGAAAATTATGCTAATATGATTATAGAGTGACCACAATGCTTACATTAGTCTTAAACAATATGTATCTTAGTAGAATTAGTAGCTTTTAATTTACCAAAAAGACGTGTTTAAAAATTAGCAAGAAAAATACCAAGTCAAGAAAATTTTGCTATCGGTAGGTTAATATGCTAAAATTCGATATTTTTAGAGTAAAAATATTTCGGTAGATACCTCAGCTACAACAGTGTTATTATTTTCGTAGATCCAACGATCACAAACAGTTAGGTCACCAGTGAAACTGTTGTTGGTACAAACTTGTTCACCACTTTTGAGCACAGGTTTGTAACATCTGTCTATATTATCATCAGGCCACCAACTTGGGAGTCGAGCAGTCGAACTTGCGTCTTCACATTGGTCAATTTTACATCTATGAAAATAAATTGAACAGAAAAATATTAGCACACGAAACTAATACATGTCATATTTATTATGTGATATAGACAAATGAGAGGTGGAAGCTGGACCAATATTTTTAGTTTTGTTCAATTGAATACTATTTGATTTAATAATTGTAACGAATATTATTTTAAAGCAACATAACAGTAGCATTTCATGTAATTAGTGAGGTTATTAGAACAACTTTTCCCACCTAATTATAAGAGGGAAAACAATCATAGGTCAGCAACATTATCAACAGACTCCAGCAGTCCACAACTGGAAATAGACCTATCCTTAACAAGGAGGTTTAGGCCTTGGTTGGTATATGGTTTGTTTCAAGTTTTGCTTTTCTTTAAAATGATTTTTTTTGCTATATTTGTTACCGTTACTCGCCTCTTATAATACTCATGGAAAGACATACGCTCCTGAACTAAACGGTTCGGCGCTTCCTTCCTGTACATATCAGTTAAAGCCTGGAATTCATTACCAGCGCATGTGTTTCCCTTCCACTACGATCCCGGGTCCTTAAAGCGAGGTGTGAAAAAGCATCTCACTAGGCCGCCCAAACGTGGGTCACCATACTGCACTGTCTTGATTTGTAGTGAGTACGGTGACCACCGCTCTTAACTTCTATTCATGCTTTCCATCTGGCTGAATAGTCACTTTGATAGGTTGCTATAAAAAAAAAAGACTGTGGGCGGTGACACTCTACATTCTTAATCTGTCATCACATGGAGAAGTAATGGTCGAAGGTCAGCAACGTGCTTATGACACTTGAGTTGTTGGCGGCCATGTTTGAAAATATTCACTTACCACCAGGTAAGGTCTAGTCAGTATTCATATACATACTTTACCCTTCATACCGTGGAAAAAATAATAGCATAAATATTTGATATTGTTGAACTTACCTGTAGTCAACATCTCCCACTGAAAATATGTAGTTGACACTAGTCATGCTCACAAATATAATGGGTATACATATGAACACATGTTGAAGTAGTTGATATTTGCCAAATGATTCCATCAAATCTAATACATCGCACGTTTTCTCATTTCTCATGCCTTTTTTTGGCGTTATTGTTGCAGAAACTTTAGCAAAAATCTTCCTCATCTTAATATGTACTTGCTTTTTTAAATTCTTCTTTGATTTCTGTAATAATTAATGAAAGTGTAGAGTGGAATAGAGTTTTCTGGATGATATAGTTTTGTATAAGCTTCGTTCTACAACACACGTGTCATGTATATCAAAAGTAACATTATTTATTGTCATGAAGTCAGTTTGAACCAGTCGTAAATCTTAGTTCCTACCAAACCCTATGAAAGGGAAGCTTCAAAGAAGCTCTTTTCAATGTGGTTTTTTTAAATTTTCACACATCAAATTAGTAAGGATATTGCACTTACCCGTTTATATCGCTAAACGATAAGCAATTAGGTTTCCTCAATAACTACCTTTAATCAGCAAACGACGTTAGTTGAACCAATTGGAAACTGCTATTAATAATTTTCTAAAACCTCGCCTGTTTTCTTTACAAGTAAAATTAAATTGTACCCAGTCGAAACAACACTTGAAAACCGTTTTAAAAAAAATCTCCCAAGTTATACTCCAAGACCTTCAATGTTTTTATGTTACAACAAAATAAACTAGAATTTAAATTACTAATTATTAACACATCCGACTGAAATTGATAAAAGAATTAATTAGAATAATGTTTTAACAAACATACCTACTTGTGATGAATTTACAAATTGATCACGTGACCAGTTTATTAGCATTTAAAATGTGGTAGCTGATTAGAAAGTCCTAGTATGGACATGTGTTGCGTAGAGATGAACAAATTGTAGTGAAGAAAGTTTAATGTCTACAAGTTAATGGATAGTACTGTAGAGGACAACCAAAGAAAAGATAGATGGACTGCGTATAAGAGAATATGGCTCAAGTATAAGAAAGAGAAGTTAAACAGCAATGTGATGAATGATATAAAAGAATGGGAAAGGAAATCTCATTTGGTCGATGCCGCTGTAGTGTCAAATGATGTTCATTCTGTCAAGTTGAGTAACAGTAATATATAGTGTTGTAATGTATCATGAACAGCCCTTTACAATCCACTACTAGACATAGGCCTCTCCATAGCAAGCAGGTGGCCTACTATACCACGCTGGCCAGACGGGTTGGAATAGGGTTTGTTTCAAGTTTACCTTCTCTTTGTAATGATGTTGTCTTGCATACTTTCCCTTAGTCGCCTTTTACGACACCCACGAGATGAATAGGGGTGGTAACACTATGTATTCTTAATCTGTTACTACACGGACAAGTAATGTATGGCTAAAGTTAAAATCATAATCCATCACAGCACCACCTCCTAGAGTGTGCGCTCTCGATACATCTAGCTCCTATATTTTTATTGTCTATGGACACACCTCTGTTTAAAATATGGCATCCTGAATAAAAGTTCAACAATTATTATACCGGATATTCCTTTTCCAATGTAGTCTACGGTCCTATTTAACAATATGTATTGAAAAGTCCACTGCGATCCACTTTGCTGCAAACGTCAGAAACTATTTAAATTACTTTTCCAGTTTCTAGTTATCGAATTAACTTTCAAGACTTGGCTTTTAGACTTTAGCTTGTGCAAGATTATATAATTAGTATAATTTGTATTTGTAATAAATATTGCTTGAAAAATAACTAATAATAACCAAAAACTGTAAAGAAAAAAACAAGTTCAGTCTAGAAGTGTAAAAAACAATTTAATTACTACAACATTAAAATTATTTCATTACAAATACACACATAAAAAAAACAAATAATAAATTCTAATACGGCAACTATTGACTGCAATAGTCGGCACCCAGTTTGAATAACTTGATTTCAATCTAAATTATTTAATGAGTCCCGACTATTGCAGTCAATATTTACCGTATTAGAATTTATTATTGGTTTATTATATGTTTTATTTGTTGTTTGTTACAAATTCCATAAACAGTCTAATTCTTTAAAAACAATTTATCGTGTAAATGACTTCATAATTTTAGGGTCCAGAGCGCTGATAGTAATATTGTCATGATACAACATTTTAAAATCCTCATGATAATATGTTGTCCAATATGTTGCTCTTTAATTTGGTACCCATATTGCAATATCCAAAATATTTTTTTTTACTTTTAATCATCGTCTTACAGTCATCATATTGGTTTTTCTTTCATGACATCTATCTAAGAACCCTTGGGTTCTAAAGACGATTCTAACAATACGTTAACTAAATAAATTCGTGCAGCGATTTGGAAGACTATTACTTGTGTGCATACAAACGAGGCACGCATGAAAAACATACCCCTTCCTTGACAGTCAGGTAAAAAGGGTGAAATACTCAGGAAAGAGTCAAGAAGAGGACGATGGAGATTTTACTTCACAAGAAACCAAACAGTGTCTTCTTGTCAGTCGTGGTAAAAGCCTACACCTTACGCATTTAAAAAAAACGGTCTAGGCAAATTGGATCTCATGAGCTGACTTAAAAGCTGCTAATCTTATAGGTACTAGAGCCACGTTGATTTCAGCTCGAACGGGGCGGGTCGACCGCGGCAGTACTACCCTCCCACAGAAGATCAACCTTAAGCGACAGCATCCGTGCTATTGCGTTAGTGATTGTAAGAGCGGAGGCCTATTTATTAAGGGGTGACAGTTATCATGGTAAGTGTGTGAGCATTGCGATGCCGCGATGACTGTCATGCCTTTTACGTCTCCAAGCGGAGCGTGAAGAAGCATCTCACGAGGGTGCCATAGTGTGTGTCGCCATATTGCATTGTCTGCATTCGCAATGAGTATGGCGACCACACCTCTTAGATTATATTCTCTTAGATTCTTTCATACTTTGGCAGGTTCTTAAAAGAAAAAAAATCTGCTAAGACAAATCAATCTGTAAATAAGTCATGCTGTGACCGCAGTAAACACCCATTTGGACTGTCTGCAGTCCGGCGTATTATTTCACCTCCGGTTTTTTTATAGGATAGAGGTGAGTAATAGTTTGATTAAAATGCTCGAAGGATGATAAGGAGGATGAGGATGGAGGTGGCAAATGCGCAGACGGATCACTAGATGGAAAGTGGCTATCGCAGCTCCTAAAATCATACAGGTCAGATTGTGTGTTACCAGTCGGTTGTCTTATCGAAGAGGGAAGTTGAAAAGATTTGCCTTTTGATTAATTGGAGAAGGGACGAATTACATGTGATCTCTTTTATCTTTTTTTTAAAGTACTAACAGTTGTCTCAATTTAAATGTTTATTCATACCTAAACTAACATGTTTAAAATTATATACTATGGGACAACACTTTTTATAGTCAAATTATTCCTACTGTTATATTATTATATTTCATACTTTGTTTATGTTGACTCAGAGCTGAATAAAAGATGCGCCAGAATTCACCTTCATTGCTCAGTGTTCTGCTTTGTTTGCAAGGTATATTACACAGAGTATTGTTATTACATTTACGAGGGGGCGTTTTTAAGTTCGCGGAATGGAGGGTATTGAGTAATAATAAAAACACAAAATTATTTTTCTTTTTCTATATATTCCCCTGCAACACGAATACATTTTTCAGATCTTTCAATTAGTTTTTTTATTCCCTCGTAAAAAAAAGTTTTATCTTTGTCTGAAAAATACGCCGAAACCGCCTCCTTAACCTCCTCATCAGTTGAAAATTTCTTACCACGTAATTCTTTTTTCATTTTTGGAAAGAGATAATAATCACTCGGAGCCAAATCTGGACTGTAGGGTGGGTGATTCAAAATATCGAAGCCCACCTTATGCAGGGCAGCCAGTGCAACTCGGCTCTTGTGAACGGGAGCATTGTCATGCAATAGCAGGACACCTTTCGTTAATTTTCCCCGTCTTTTTTCTTCGATGGCTTCTTTTAACTGTTCTAAGATTGAAGCGTAGTATTCCCCCGTTATAGAAATGCCTTTATCTTTATAATCTATCAATAATATTCCTTCTGAGTCCCAAAAAATCGTTGCCATGAGTTTCCCAGCCGACTGTGAAACCTTAAATTTCTTGGGTGGTGCTGTGCCCTTTTTGTGCCACTGCATGGAGTCTTGTTTGGACTCGGGTTCATAATGATGAACCCAAGTTTCATCCCCAGTAACAATTTGATTCAATACGCTATCCTTGTCTTCATTGCAGAGGTCCAAAAACGCACGTGAACATTCCACGCGCTGTTGTTTTTGCAATGGCGTGAGCATTCTCGGCACCCACCGTTTTTTTTTTTTTTTTTTTTTTTTTTTTTTTTTAACGTGTGGAAACCCCCACGGGCCGTCACCCCACCGGGGTTTACGGCGGGGCGGTGTGTCGGAATCGGACCGACTAAAACCACACGGTGTGCCACTCTGCGCCTGAGAGAGGAGGGATTCGGGAACAGCTGTTATTACGACATCCTAATCCCTCCTAGCGCCTGCCCGCTTTCGTGGGCGCCATCTGCGGATAAACTCTCCATTTAGGTGACGTCCGGCACACGCACACGTCACCTCCTCGCGGCTGGCCACTATAGCGGATGAAGGGGAAAACCCGTCCCGTCCATTCGCGGCCACACTCAAGGCGGCATGAGGCGCTGGTATGCGCGTCTCCGCCGCCCGGCTCGCCGGCGGCGAATTGGGTCCGAGTGGATAGCGTCCTCCCGGGCCTTCTCCGCCGCCTCCTTCCGCGAAATTACGTCTTCGCAGAAGGTTGCGACCGCGGTAAAACAACTGTCGCTGCCGGCCATGGAGCGTATGACGGCCGGTAGCGAGAGATCTCCTCCAATAACTGCAGTGAGGACCCCACGCTGCGCCGCCCAAGCGGAACAAACCGCTAGCGTGTGCTGAGCCGAGTCCTCACTGCAGTCGCAGTGGTGACAGGCGGGACTCAATTCCCTCCTGGCGACCGAGTGCAGATACTTGCCGAAGCAACCGTGCCCGGAAAGGACCTGCGTCAGTCGGAAGGAAAGGGTCCCGTGCTGCCGCCCTGCCCACTCGGCGATGACCGGCTGGAGAGCCTCCACGGCGGCAAAACCAGCACGTGGAGCCTCCAGCCGGGACGACCAACGAGCCATTATGGCTCGACGAGCGGCCTCTCGCCACTCGCGTATCTCTTCGGGCGGGGGCCGTATGCCGCTACGCGCCCGGAAGTCAGCCGTCCGCCGATAAACTTCGGCGAGCACTTCCGCCTCCAAATCCCACGGGGGAGTTCCGGCCAAGGCGCACGCCGCCTCCGTCGATACGGTGCGGTAACCACGTATGGCTCTAACCGCCAATATCCTCTGAGGGCGCCAGAGGCGAGCCCTATTCTGGGCGGTCAGAGCCGCCGCCCACACCGGTGCACCATACAGCGCCATTGACCGGACAACCCCCGTGTATAGCCCTCTCGTCGCGACGCTAGCTCCACCCAGATTGGGCAAAAGTCGCCCAAGGGCAGAAGCAGCGCCGACTAGCTTTGGAGAAAGCTGTCGGAAGTGCTCGTCGAAGAGCCACCTGCCGTCGAGGATCAGGCCCAGATACTTCATCTGGGCCTGAACCGGTACGAGGACCGAATTGACCACGATGGAGGCGCCGGAGGGTGGACCACGACGGGGCCCATGGAACAAAAGGGCTTCCGTCTTGTCCAGGGCCACCCGCAAACCCAGCGCCTCAATTCGCCCGACCACCAATGAGACACCGGTGGTGGCCAGGCGCGCCGCCTCTTGAAAGTTCATCCCCCGGGCCGTGACCAATGTGTCATCTGCGTAACAAAGTACGCCCAGCCCGGGGGGAAGACGACCTCGAAGGGCCCAGTCGTATCCCATGTTCCACAGGAGTGGTCCGAGTACAGACCCCTGCGGAATACCGCACGACATGAGCCGCCGCCTTAGAACACCGTCTCGGTCCTCGTACATGACGGTACGCTCCTCAAGATAGTCTGCCACAAGCCGCCTCAGGTACTTTGGCACCCCGTGGTAGTGGAGTGCTTCCCTGATGCAGCTAAATGGCAGACTATTAAATGCGTTGGCGATGTCCAACGACACCGCCAACAGCACGCCGCCACAGCTCACCGCCTCTTCGGTAACGGCCCTCAGGCGCAGCACGGCATCGACCGTCGAACGCCCCGCCCGAAAACCAAATTGGGCGTCCGACAGATCGGGGCCCACCTCGCGGAGGTGCCGGACGATGCGGGCAGAGAGTATCCTCTCAAACAGTTTACCCGCCTCGTCCAGCAGCACGATGGGCCTATAGGCCGCTACCGATTCGGCTGGCCGTCCCGGCTTCCTCAATAGGACCAGCTTCCCGCTTTTCCAGCACTCAGGGAAGCGTCCGGACGCCAAGCTAGCGTTCAGGACCTCCCTGAGGCGGTCCGACATGTGTTCGAGGGCTCGGGCCAGCACTCGGGCAGGTATCCCGTCCGGCCCGGGGGCGGTGTTCTTGGAGCGGATCCGTAGAACAACCGCCCCTACCTCCGATTCCCTGACGGGCGGAACATCGTCCTCGTTCCCCCCGTCGTCTCCGACCATGAAGGCCATCGACGGGGGTGTGTGCTCCACCCGCTGCGGGAAAAGGCCCTCGACCACTTCCCGCAGGAAGCTGGGCTGGAGTGTCTCTGTAAGGGGGGGGCCCGACGTGCGGAGCTTCTGTCGCGCCGCACGATAAGGGCGACCCCAGGGATCACGATCGAGACCCTCCAGCATCTCCTTTCTCTTAATTTCTTTGGCGCGGCTTATGGCCAGCTTCAGAGTTTTCCGCGCCTCTCGGTACTCCTCATGAAGCTGGTCCTCCCCGCCTTCTTCGCGGTGTCGCCGCCGACTACGGGTGTAGGACCTCCGGGCACGAGTACAGGCCGCACGGAGGTCCGCCAACTCCTGGGACCACCAGTAAACCTCCTTCCGTGAAGGCCGGCAACCTCGGATGCGGGGCATGGCCGCATCACAGATTTGTGTAATCGCTTCGCAGAAGCGACCAGCCCCCATGTCGACCTCCTCGGTCGGGGCCTGCGGAGACAGCCAAGAGTGAATAATGGCCGCCTCCTCTATTAAGTCCCTATTTAATTTGGCTACAGCCCACCGCGGAAAGCGAGAAGAACGCCGCGCCGCGTGACCCCTACTGGCGTCCTGGGATCGGGAGAGCTCAAATCGGATATAAAGATGGTCCGAGAGCGTCTCAACCTCTTCCAGGACACGCCAGTTCCTTACTCGTGCGGCGAGGGCAGGGGTAGCGAACGAAAGGTCCACTATCGACCCTCCCTGCTGTCGCACGCACGTGTTGGTGGAGCCCCTGTTTAGTAAACAGAGGCCCACCGAGGCCGCCCACTCCTCTACGGCCTCGCCCCTAGCGTCCGTCCTGGGGGAACCCCACGCAATGGACTTTGCGTTGAAGTCCCCCAGCACTAAGACGTGCCCAGACGTTAGACGCCGCATCGAGGTTTCCAAGTTGTTAAGGAAAACCTCGAAGTCGTTCAAACTCCGGTTGGGGGAGAAGTATACACCATACACAGTGATCCCCCCCCACTCGGCAGCAACATATCCAGTGCCCTTGTCTCTTAGCGACAAGGGCGGGGAATGAGCCGCCGTGGAGCCGACGACTGCCACGGAACCGTCCCGGTCACCCAACCAGTTTGGACGGGGAGGAACATAATAAGGTTCCGCGGCTACGGCAACACCGATCGACCACTGTGCCATGGTTTGCAGGAAAAGGTCCTGCGCCGCGGCACAGTGGTTCAGGTTCGTCTGGACCAGGAGGTTGGAGACTTGGGCCATTACTCGACCGTCTCTACAACCTCCTCCATGGGCAACGATGCCGACATGCGAACGACATCAGAGGCAGCCTGGGTCGATTGGCTAGCCCCCGACGCTTGCCGAGAATTGTAGGGAGGTTTACAGCCTCTCTGCCCAATCTGATGATCGGCGGGCTTGTTACCCGCCGCACACGCTGGGCAGTGTGGGGCGGCAGAGCATTCTGCCGCCTTGTGCCCCGGTCGACCGCAGCGGAAACATAGTCCGCTACAGTCGAAACAGCTAACACACTTGGCGCGTGTGTGTCCCGATGCCAGACACTTAAAACACCTCATCGGTCTCGCCGCCAGGACTGTGATCCTAGCGCTGACGAGACCGATGAGCAATCTACCGGCGTCGCCTAAAATTTTGGCTGACGCTACGGGACAGCTGACCCACACCGCGCCAAGCCCTCCTGGACCGGGGCGGATGGTGCCGACCCTAATGTTGTCCACGTTGCACTCTGTCTTCTCTCTTATTGCAACGCGGACATCTTCGGCCGTTATAGAGTCGTCCAGGCCCGAAATGCGCAACTCTGCACACTTAGTAGGCCTGGCGATCTTAACACCATCCGTGGCCGCAAACATGCCCCGCATCTTCTCGGCAAAGGCATCTGCAGTCTTTGCGCCTTCGGCTCCCGGGAACTCGAGGACTCGAGCTCCCGTCTGAGCGAGGCGCAACCTGACTCCATCCGTCCCGATGTCATTGGCGAGACTAGCCCGGGCCCTCTGGAAGATGGCCGCGTAAGACAGTCCGCCGTTAACCGCTTCCGGTGACACGGTGACCACTACCGCCGCGGTTTTGGGTACCTGCAGCTTGCGCGGCCTCTTCGTAGTGGCCACTGCCACCGACAGCGACTGCGGGGTAGAGGCTGCTTTTTGAGCAGCCTTTTTACCCCGCTTTCCGGACTTTTTAGTCCCCCCGACTATCTGCCAACCATCTGTGGAAGGGGCAGATGTGGGGGGAGCAGGCGTGGAGGTGCCAGGTACAGCGGCTGGAGTGGAGAGCGGAGGGAATTCCGCTCTAGGCTTGGCCGCCGTTTTGGGCCCTGACCTCGGTGCACTTGTCTTGGCTGTTGCTTTAGCCGCCTGTCGTGCCCTCGGAGCAACCGCAGGAGCGGCAGACACAGACGCCACCGCCGCATAGGACACATGACCGCCCGCAACGGTAGACGTTGATGGCACCGATACGGTCTTCAGTCTATTTGCCGCGAGCGGCGGTCGGACAACAGGAGCCGGAGGCAGCCTCGCCTCTAGGCCAGCGAGACGCCCGTCCATCATGCGCCACACTGCGTCCGTGATTTGGCGCAGGTGGGCATCAGGAATACCCCCGAGGTTGGAAGAGGGGGTAAGTTGTGACGGAGGCGAGCCCTCTCGTTCGGGGCGATCTGCCCGGAATTGAGCAAACTGAGCACTGAGCTCAGTCACCTGCCCCGTCAGACGCTCGTTGGCTGCCTGGAGACGAGCCATGTCTCCGATAAGGCTCTCCACGACCCCCGCAATAGCGGCAGAGGAGTCCTTAAGGGCCTTCACAAAACAGCCCTTAAGATTGCTAGACTTGGTGGCCACTTTGTGGATGATGGCCACCGCCGCATTTGCTCTCTCCTGCATCGATGATGGTGTTTGGAGAACAGAACTCCCTTCCATCGGCTCCTTAATTTTAAGCAGGAGATCTGCGACCTCCTCTTCCGCTAATGCTTCGCCGTCCGCCCTGACTCTTCTGTAGGCTCCTGCCTTGCAGAAAACGGAGCCCGACGGGACCGAGGCCGGAGATCTGGACACTGATGACCAGCAGAACTCCTGTAATATGTCATTAGTTTCTAGGGTGTTTGTTGGTTATGGGTTTTATTTACACAAAGAAATAATAACTGATTATGAAATGCATGTGTGTACTATGAGTACGCTCCTCAGAAATCTGGTTGCAATGCAATCGCAGACTAGTTTTTAATCCACAATCCTAGAATGTCAAGTCTGACATATATCAAGGTAAAAATAAAACCATCGTTGGACGTTTCATTCTAAAACTAGTTTTGACATAGAATTTTGATCTTAGTGATATATTTCCCATAAAAAAATATAATTACAGATCAGTTTTATATATTTTAAAATTAATTTTATAATTATTAGACACCGATAGGAATAAAACTATGACATTTTTTAGTTAACTTGAAAACAATAGGTCACTCAAGTCGACTGCCTCGGTGGCACATTGGTAGCGTCTATATGTACGAGGGGGCGTTTTTAAGTTCGCGGAATGGAGGGTATTGAGTAATAATAAAAACACAAAATTATTTTTCTTTTTCTATATATTCCCCTGCAACACGAATACATTTTTCAGATCTTTCAATTAGTTTTTTTATTCCCTCGTAAAAAAAAGTTTTATCTTTGTCTGAAAAATACGCCGAAACCGCCTCCTTAACCTCCTCATCAGTTGAAAATTTCTTACCACGTAATTCTTTTTTCATTTTTGGAAAGAGATAATAATCACTCGGAGCCAAATCTGGACTGTAGGGTGGGTGATTCAAAATATCGAAGCCCACCTTATGCAGGGCAGCCAGTGCGACTCGGCTCTTGTGAACGGGAGCATTGTCATGCAATAGCAGGACACCTTTCGTTAATTTTCCCCGTCTTTTTTCTTTGATGGCTTCTTTTAACTGTTCTAAGATTTAAGCGTAGTATTCCCCCGTTATAGAAATGCCTTTATCTTTATAATCTATCAATAATATTCCTTCTGAGTCCCAAAAAATCGTTGCCATGAGTTTCCCAGCCGACTGTGAAACCTTAAATTTCTTGGGTGGTGCTGTGCCCTTTTTGTGCCACTGCATGGAGTCTTGTTTGGACTCGGGTTCATAATGATGAACCCAAGTTTCATCCCCAGTAACAATTTGATTCAATACGCCATCCTTGTCTTCATTGCAGAGGTCCAAAAACGCACGTGAACATTCCACGCGCTGTTGTTTTTGCAATGGCGTGAGCATTCTCGGCACCCACCGTGCGCTAACCTTAGTCATGCCAAGATGATCGTGTAAAATTTTAAAAATTGTTGTATCCGATACTCCAACCATTTCTGCGAGTTGTTTCTTTTTTAGTCGAGCATCTTCCAATACAATTTTTTCTACTTTTGCAATAACTTCTGGCGTAGTCACCTCAACGGAGCGCCCCGGCCTCGGGTCGTCTTCAAGTGATTCCCTGCCTTGTTTAAATAAACTATGCCACTTGTAGACCATTGTTTTTCCTGGGCAAGAATCCCCGTAAACCGATGACATCTCATTGAGTATGGTTTGAACAGATTTTCTTTGCTTAGTAAGGAACTTTATCACCGCACGGAATTCAATTTTCTCCATTTTTTTCACTTCGTTCCCGATTAAAATACTTGGTCAACGATAGTTTAATAACTAATGATCCAATCACAACAAATTTTACTATGCAGACTAATTATGAGTCACTGAATACGGTAGGCATCAAAAGAGCGCGTTTACCCGCCTTTTTCACTGTCATTCCGCGAACTTAAAAACTTACCCTCGTATATTTGCGTGACCTCTACCTACTCTGCACCTTTATGAATATTCTTGTTAAGAATTTACTTTGAAAATTTACAAGTGTCAACATAAAAAAATTCAAAGGTTTTTAATTTGTTTACAAGTTTCTTAACCATTCAATTTTATTTTGGAATAACTGTGTGTGGTAGTGTAGTTTATTTCTAAAGGTTTAAGATACAGTGGACCTGTGATAATCCGGCCTCTGCCTAATCTGGGCCCCCCTGTAATCCGACATCAATTAAACAATTTTCGCTAATGTAGATCGTGTATGATTGAACAGCTTACAACTTGTGCTCGACGCGTAGGTATTGTTTCAATTCCGATTGCTTAGTTTGAATTTGACTACGCGTGATAGCGGTGCAGCTTAACGTGCGTTCATTGTTTGCTGTTAATTCATTGCGTATTACGTATACGTACCTAATAATGTCGTCACAAGCCCAGAAGACAACAACATATACAATCTTATCATTTGTCTGTTATTTGTCGGATTACAAGGTACTCTTTTGTAAAAAAAATCTGGATTACAGGGGGTCTTAGGAAGTATCCGACAAATTCGATAGTCCGACACTGCCCTGCAAAACGTTTGTCGAATTACCGGGGGTCCACTGTATATCTTTAACATATTATTTACTGTATTTAGTTATGTTAAATAAAAGTCCAATAGAGAGCCACGTTTCACCACATATGGATCGATAGGAGTGCTATAAAAAACCTGTGTTACACAATTATTTCGTTCCTCCCAAATTCTGGTACAAGAGGGCATCTAATCATATTGATTTCTTTATTTTCATCAAAATCTTCGTCTTTTATTGCCATTAATGCAAGTATAAATATTAATTTATTATGTTATACATTTTTTTCGTTCACTATGCTGTTTATATAAGTTTACAAGGTAAAATGTTATTTTGAACGTGTAATCAATGCCTATATTCAGTGAATTTAAAAATCAGAAAGATGCTATATTACCCATGCTGAGGTTTTCTACAGGAAACTTAACATGCAAAGCTTAAGTATACAAAAAGTATATGATGCGTGCAACAGCTTCATTCCTTTTCTGGAAACCCAGTTAGTGTTCCCAATGAACAATTTTTGTTTCCCTTATTCTTTTCTGTCATATTTTTGGTATGGCAATAATTTTCTACTTGCTTAACGGTATCGAACAGTGGCAAATTTCGTGTTTCCGGTAAAAGAGAAAAAAGTAATCCTGTGAAAATTCCAGCGCAGCCGAACAAAGTGAAAGGTAGAGTTCTGGATATCGTGTTCTAAAACAAAAAATAACAAAATAATACATAAATAAGGTCAAGTATGCCAAAAACTAACTGTTACATCTATTTATCTATTCTTTGGATTCCCAATAATAATTAACTAATATCAAGTAAAATTTACATGGCAAATTTACCAAAATGGGTGTCAGTGGTGCCAGCATGCCCCCAATTTGAGAGGCAAATGCACACAGTCCCAATAGCGATCCTCTCACGCTGGTGGGAAATAATTCTGCAGCATAGGTGATTGTTCCCGTGAAACTTCCTGCTATGATCACCTTAGCGATCAAGAAAAATAGTAATTTTAGCCATATATATCCTGAAATTTAAAATTGATATTATTGTATATTTCAAAGTATTTTTTTATTTGGAATGATTATTGTTTACATAATTAATTAGATCGAAAACTCTTTTCTAAGGAGAGACCTATGTCCAGTAGTAGACTACTAACGGCTGCTGTTGATAAGGGTATAATACACCATGGAAAGATTAAAGTTAAATACACTATGTACAAGAAAGCTAAAAGTTAAAGTATAATAGTAACATGATGTGATACATCAAGCCGATTTCAGTTACGGTGTCCAGTTTTAAAGGAGATCAGCCAGCATGGCCGAAGATATTATAGTGAACAAGTGCCTGCACAACCGCTGGTGCACTTTCTATACCTTCACTCCCACAATCCGTCAGAACCGCTATCCATCACAACTGAGGAGAGATCAGGGCCGACGGGTTTACGTGTTCTCCGAGGCACGGGGTCTAAGATCGCTACTTCCAAATTATAGATTGTTATTAAAAATTTATATAATCAGAAAAACTCAATAATAATCTTTGGCTGACCCAGGCATCGGAACCGAGGCCTCTTGATTGGCAGTCTCATACGCTAATTGGTATACTAACGAGGCAATCAAAACAGAATGCAACCTGTAAAGGATATAAAACCAAAACCATTGCATTTGATCTTTCATAGTACAAATGCAATGCAATGACAGTTATACTGGTCAATAAAATCAAGCAAAACGCTCAAACCGGTTAAATTTCGACGTCAGGCGCTCACTATTTCTATTATCGGAAATTCTTTGTTTTTCTAATATCTTTAAAAGCGTTCTATGTTATTTCTGTTATAATGAAAATTTAAGTCATAAACAGCACAAGGTCTGCTTACTTCACGATTAGATGTGTGTGTTCTGTGTGTGAGACGTTTTAAAAAATATTCAAACTTACTTGCAGGTATCACTGCTGAAATAATACACAACGCGCCACATATCGAAAATTCAATTGATAATGGAAGCTTTCTACCCATTTTATTCATTAGAACTAAAACTAATATCTCTCCCGGGAAACTCATCAAAGTTGAAAGGAAAAAATTCAGATATTTGTCTCCTGGAAGCCATACAATCATTATTTTTAATTAAAAGAATTGAGTTTTGAAATTTCAAATCTAAGGAAATTAAATTTTAGTTTTAATATTAATATAATTTCCTATTTATTTTTAATATGAGATAAAATAATTTAGTATTAGTTTATAGCATGCATTATATTAAATATTTAATTTCTGTAATATATTTTTAATTTAAACTTTGTTTCAGTCTTGGAAATTGTTGGAAATAAATACCGAGTACTATCAGGGTTAATTTTTGTATATTCCATCTACTTTGCCGAGTGTTTCTACCTCTGTATAGCCCTGTTTGGACAATACTGGAAGACGATTAACTACGTTATTAATGGGCCTTGCATCACTTTTATATTTCTTGGTTATTTTATCAATGAAAACCCCAGATGGCAGATTGTTAGTGGAAAAATAAACGATGCCAAAAAAATTATGAAAAAAATAGCTAAAGATAACAAATTTAAAATCAATCATGAAGAGTTGGCAAATCTCAGTGAAGCAGAATTGAATAAACACCATGAAGTTAAAAATTACGATGTGAAAGAAAGTTATATTGATATTGTTAAATCTGAAGAAATCATGAAGCGGTTGTTGAGTTTATGTACGGGTAGATTTACCACCAACTTTGTGTACTTTGGGATGATAGTAAACTCTGTATGGCTTCCAGGAGACAAATATCTGAATTTTTTCCTTTCAACTTTGATGAGTTTCCCGGGAGAGATATTAGTTTTAGTTCTAATGAATAAAATGGGTAGAAAGCTTCCATTATCAATTGAATTTTCGATATGTGGCGCGTTGTGTATTATTTCAGCAGTGATACCTGCAAGTAAGTTTGAATATTTTTTAAAACGTCTCACACACAGAACACACACATCTAATCGTGAAGTAAGCAGACCTTGTGCTGTTTATGACTTAAATTTTCATTATAACAGAAATAACATAGAACGCTTTTAAAGATATTAGAAAAACAAAGAATTTCCGATAATAGAAATAGTGAGCGCCTGACGTCGAAATTTAACCGGTTTGAGCGTTTTGCTTGATTTTATTGACCAGTATAACTGTCATTGCATTGCATTTGTACTATGAAAGATCAAATGCAATGGTTTTGGTTTTATATCCTTTACAGGTTGCATTCTGTTTTGATTGCCTCGTTAGTATACCAATTAGCGTATGAG
This sequence comes from Hypercompe scribonia, assembly GCA_949316085.1. NCBI lineage: Eukaryota > Metazoa > Arthropoda > Insecta > Lepidoptera > Erebidae > Hypercompe > Hypercompe scribonia. Next base: position 3,942,974 of record OX438979.1, read on the forward strand.
ACTGCCAATCAAGAGGCCTCGGTTCCGATGCCTGGGTCAGCCAAAGATTATTATTGAGTTTTTCTGATTATATAAATTTTTAATAACAATCTATAATTTGGAAGTAGCGATCTTAGACCCCGTGCCTCGGAGAACACGTAAACCCGTCGGCCCTGATCTCTCCTCAGTTGTGATGGATAGCGGTTCTGACGGATTGTGGGAGTGAAGGTATAGAAAGTGCACCAGCGGTTGTGCAGGCACTTGTTCACTATAATATCTTCGGCCATGCTGGCTGATCTCCTTTAAAACTGGACACCGTAACTGAAATCGGCTTGATGTATCACATCATGTTACTATTATACTTTAACTTTTAGCTTTCTTGTACATAGTGTATTTAACTTTAATCTTTCCATGGTGTATTATACCCTTATCAACAGCAGCCGTTAGTAGTCTACTACTGGACATAGGTCTCTCCTTAGAAAAGAGTTTTCGATCTAATTAATTATGTAAACAATAATCATTCCAAATAAAAAAATACTTTGAAATATACAATAATATCAATTTTAAATTTCAGGATATATATGGCTAAAATTACTATTTTTCTTGATCGCTAAGGTGATCATAGCAGGAAGTTTCACGGGAACAATCACCTATGCTGCAGAATTATTTCCCACCAGCGTGAGAGGATCTCTATTGGGACTGTGTGCATTTGCCTCTCAAATTGGGGGCATGCTGGCACCACTGACACCCATTTTGGTAAATTTGCCATGTAAATTTTACTTGATATTAGTTAATTATTATTGGGAATCCAAAGATTAGATAAATAGATGTAACAGTTAGTTTTTGGCATACTTGACCTTATTTATGTATTATTTTGTTATTTTCTGTTTTAGAACACGATATCCAGAACTCTACCATTCACTTTGTTCGGCTGCGCTGGAATTTTCACAGGATTACTTTTTTCTCTTTTACCGGAAACACGAAATTTGCCACTGTTCGATACCGTTAAGCAAGTAGAAAATTATTGCCATACCAAAAATATAACAGAAAAGAATAACGGAAACAAAAATTGTTCATTGGGAACACTAACTGGGTTTCCAGAAAAGGAATGAAGCTGTTGCACGCATCATATACTTTTTGTATACTTAAGCTTTGCATGTTAAGTTTCCTGTAGAAAACCTCAGCATGGGTAATATAGCATCTTTCTGATTTTTAAATTCACTGAATATAGGCATTGATTACAAGTTCAAAATCACATTTTACCTTGTAAACTTATATAAACAGCATAGTGAACGAAAAAAATGTATAACATAATAAATTAATATTTATACTTGCATTAATGGCAATAAAAGACGAAGATTTTGATGAAAATAAAGAAATCAATATGATTAGATGCCCTCTTGTACCAGAATTTGGGAGGAACGAAATAATTGTGTAACACAGGTTTTTTATAGCACTCCTATCGATCCATATGTGGTGAAACGTGGCTCTCTATTGGACTTTTATTTAACATAACTAAATACAGTAAATAATATGTTAAAGATATACAGTGGACCCCCGGTAATTCGACAAACGTTTTGCAGGGCAGTGTCGGACTATCGAATTTGTCGGATTATAGAGTACTACCTAAGACCCCCTGTAATCCGGATTTTTTTTACAAAAGAGTACCTTGTAATCCGACAAATAACAGACAAATGATAAGATTGTATATGTTGTTGTCTTCTGGGCTTGTGACGACATTATTAGGTACGTATACGTAATACGCAATGAATTAACAGCAAACAATGAACGCACGTTAAGCTGCACCGCTATCACGCGTAGTCAAATTCAAACTAAGCAATCGGAATTGAAACAATACCTACGCGTCGAGCACAAGTTGTAAGCTGTTCAATCATGCACGATCTACATTAGCGAAAATTGTTTAATTGATGTCGGATTACAGGGGGGCCCAGATTAGGCAGAGGCCGGATTATCACGGGTCCACTGTATCTTAAACCTTTAGAAATAAACTACACTACCACACACAGTTATTCCAAAATAAAATTGAATGGTTAAGAAACTTGTAAACAAATTAAAAACCTTTGAATTTTTTTATGTTGACACTTGTAAATTTTCAAAGTAAATTCTTAACAAGGATATTCATAAAGGTGCAGATAGAGGTCACGCAAATATAAATGTAATAACAATATTCTGTGTAATATACCTTGCAAACAAAGCAGAACACTGAGCAATGAAGGTGAATTCTGGCGCATCTTTTATTCAGCTCTGAGTCAACATAAACAAAGTATGAAATATAATAATATAACAATAGGAATAATTTGACTATAAAAAGTGTTGTCCCATAGTATATAATTTTAAACATGTTAGTTTAGGTATGAATAAACATTTAAATTGAGACAACTGTTAGTACTTTAAAAAAAAGATAAAAGAGATCACACGTAATTCGTCCCTTCTCCAATTAATCAAAAGGCAAATCTTTTCAACTTCCCTCTTCGATAAGACAACCGACTGGTAATACACAATCTGACCTGTATGATTTTAGGAGCTGCGATAGCCACTTTCCATCTAGTGATCCGTCTGCTCATTTGCCACCTCCATCCTCATCCTCCTTATCATCCTTCGAGCATTTTAATCAAACTATTACTCACCTCTATCCTATAAAAAAACCGGAGGTGAAATAATACGCCGGACTGCAGACAGTCCAAATGGGTGTTTACTGCGGTCACAGCATGACTTATTTACAGATTGATTTGTCTTAGCAGATTTTTTTTCTTTTAAGAACCTGCCAAAGTATGAAAGAATCTAAGAGAATATAATCTAAGAGGTGTGGTCGCCATACTCATTGCGAATGCAGACAATGCAATATGGCGACACACACTATGGCACCCTCGTGAGATGCTTCTTCACGCTCCGCTTGGAGACGTAAAAGGCATGACAGTCATCGCGGCATCGCAATGCTCACACACTTACCATGATAACTGTCACCCCTTAATAAATAGGCCTCCGCTCTTACAATCACTAACGCAATAGCACGGATGCTGTCGCTTAAGGTTGATCTTCTGTGGGAGGGTAGTACTGCCGCGGTCGACCCGCCCCGTTCGAGCTGAAATCAACGTGGCTCTAGTACCTATAAGATTAGCAGCTTTTAAGTCAGTTCATGAGATCCAATTTGCCTAAACCGTTTTTTTTAAATGCGTAAGGTGTAGGCTTTTACCACGACTGACAAGAAGACACTGTTTGGTTTCTTGTGAAGTAAAATCTCCATCGTCCTCTTCTTGACTCTTTCCTGAGTATTTCACCCTTTTTACCTGACTGTCAAGGGTATGTTTTTCATGCGTGCCTCGTTTGTATGCACACAAGTAATAGTCTTCCAAATCGCTGCACGAATTTATTTAGTTAACGTATTGTTAGAATCGTCTTTAGAACCCAAGGGTTCTTAGATAGATGTCATGAAAGAAAAACCAATATGATGACTGTAAGACGATGATTAAAAGTAATAAAAAATATTTTGGATATTGCAACATGGGTACCAAATTAAAGAGCTTATCATGAGGATTTTAAAATGTTGTATCATGACAATATTACTATCAGCGCTCTGGACCCTAAAATTATGAAGTCATTTACACGATAAAATGTTTTTAAAGAATTAGACTGTTTATGGAATTTGTAACAAACAACAAATAAAACATATAATAAACCAATAATAAATTCTAATACGGTAAATATTGACTGCAATAGTCGGGACTCATTAAATAATTTAGATTGAAATCAAGTTATTCAAACTGGGTGCCGACGATTGCAGTCAATAGTTTCCGTATTAGAATTTATTATTTGTTTTTTTTATGTGTGTATTTGTAATGAAATAATTTTAATGTTGTAGTAATTAAATTGTTTTTTACACTTCTAGACTGAACTTGTTTTTTTCTTTACAGTTTTTGGTTATTATTAGTTATTTTTCAAGCAATATTTATTACAAATACAAATTATACTAATTATATAATCTTACACAAGCTAAAGTCTAAAAGCCAAGTCTTGAAAGTTAATTCGATAACTAGAAACTGGAAAAGCAATTTAAATAGTTTCTGACGTTTGCAGCAAAGTGGATCGCAGTGGACTTTTCAAAACATATTGTTAAATAGGACCGTAGACTACATTGGAAAAGGAATATCCGGTATAATAATTGTTGAATTTTTATTCAGGATGCCATATTTTAAACAGAGGTGTGTCCATAGACAATAAAAATATAGGAGCTAGATGTATCGAGAGCGCACACTCTAGGAGGTGGTGCTGTGATGGATTATGATTTTAACTTTAGCCATACATTACTTGTCCGTGTAGTAACAGATTAAGAATACATAGTGTTACCACCCCTATTCATCTCGTGGGTGTCGTAAAAGGCGACTAAGGGAAAGTATCCAAGACAACATCATTACAAAGAGAAGGTAAACTTGAAACAAACCCTATTCCAACCCGTCTGGCCAGCGTGGTATAGTAGGCCACCTGCTTGCTATGGAGAGGCCTATGTCTAGTAGTGGATTGTAAAGGGCTGTTCATGATACATTACAACACTATATATTACTGTTACTCAACTTGACAGAATGAACATCATTTGACACTACAGCGGCATCGACCAAATGAGATTTCCTTTCCCATTCTTTTATATCATTCATCACATTGCTGTTTAACTTCTCTTTCTTATACTTGAGCCATATTCTCTTATACGCAGTCCATCTATCTTTTCTTTGGTTGTCCTCTACAGTACTATCCATTAACTTGTAGACATTAAACTTTCTTCACTACAATTTGTTCATCTCTACGCAACACATGTCCATACTAGGACTTTCTAATCAGCTACCACATTTTAAATGCTAATAAACTGGTCACGTGATCAATTTGTAAATTCATCACAAGTAGGTATGTTTGTTAAAACATTATTCTAATTAATTCTTTTATCAATTTCAGTCGGATGTGTTAATAATTAGTAATTTAAATTCTAGTTTATTTTGTTGTAACATAAAAACATTGAAGGTCTTGGAGTATAACTTGGGAGATTTTTTTTAAAACGGTTTTCAAGTGTTGTTTCGACTGGGTACAATTTAATTTTACTTGTAAAGAAAACAGGCGAGGTTTTAGAAAATTATTAATAGCAGTTTCCAATTGGTTCAACTAACGTCGTTTGCTGATTAAAGGTAGTTATTGAGGAAACCTAATTGCTTATCGTTTAGCGATATAAACGGGTAAGTGCAATATCCTTACTAATTTGATGTGTGAAAATTTAAAAAAACCACATTGAAAAGAGCTTCTTTGAAGCTTCCCTTTCATAGGGTTTGGTAGGAACTAAGATTTACGACTGGTTCAAACTGACTTCATGACAATAAATAATGTTACTTTTGATATACATGACACGTGTGTTGTAGAACGAAGCTTATACAAAACTATATCATCCAGAAAACTCTATTCCACTCTACACTTTCATTAATTATTACAGAAATCAAAGAAGAATTTAAAAAAGCAAGTACATATTAAGATGAGGAAGATTTTTGCTAAAGTTTCTGCAACAATAACGCCAAAAAAAGGCATGAGAAATGAGAAAACGTGCGATGTATTAGATTTGATGGAATCATTTGGCAAATATCAACTACTTCAATATGTGTTCATATGTATACCCATTATATTTGTGAGCATGACTAGTGTCAACTACATATTTTCAGTGGGAGATGTCGACTACAGGTAAGTTCAACAATATCAAATATTTATGCTATTATTTTTTCCACGGTATGAAGGGTAAAGTATGTATATGAATACTGACTAGACCTTACCTGGTGGTAAGTGAATATTTTCAAACATGGCCGCCAACAACTCAAGTGTCATAAGCACGTTGCTGACCTTCGACCATTACTTCTCCATGTGATGACAGATTAAGAATGTAGAGTGTCACCGCCCACAGTCTTTTTTTTTTATAGCAACCTATCAAAGTGACTATTCAGCCAGATGGAAAGCATGAATAGAAGTTAAGAGCGGTGGTCACCGTACTCACTACAAATCAAGACAGTGCAGTATGGTGACCCACGTTTGGGCGGCCTAGTGCGATGCTTTTTCACACCTCGTAAAGCGAAGTGGACCCGGGATCGTAGTGGAAGGGAAACACATGCGCTGGTAATGAATTCCAGGCTTTAACTGATATGTACAGGAAGGAAGCGCCGAACCGTTTAGTTCGGGAGCGTATGTCTTTCCATGAGTATTATAAGAGGCGTGTAACGGTAACAAATATAGCAAAAAAAATCATTTTAAAGAGAAGTAAAACTTGAAACAAACCATATACCAACCAAGGCCTAAACCTCCTTGTTAAGGATAGGTCTATTTCCAGTTGTGGACTGCTGGAGTCTGTTGATAATGTTGCTGACCTATGATTGTTTTCCCTCTTATAATTAGGTGGGAAAAGTTGTTCTAATAACCTCACTAATTACATGAAATGCTACTGTTATGTTACTTTAAAATAATATTCATTACAATTATTAAATCAAATAGTATTCAATTGAACAAAACTAAAAATATTGGTCCAGCTTCCACCTCTCATTTGTCTATATCACATAATAAATATGACATGTATTAGTTTCGTGTGCTAATATTTTTCTGTTCAATTTATTTTCATAGATGTAAAATTGACCAATGTGAAGACGCAAGTTCGACTGCTCGACTCCCAAGTTGGTGGCCTGATGATAATATAGACAGATGTTACAAACCTGTGCTCAAAAGTGGTGAACAAGTTTGTACCAACAACAGTTTCACTGGTGACCTAACTGTTTGTGATCGTTGGATCTACGAAAATAATAACACTGTTGTAGCTGAGGTATCTACCGAAATATTTTTACTCTAAAAATATCGAATTTTAGCATATTAACCTACCGATAGCAAAATTTTCTTGACTTGGTATTTTTCTTGCTAATTTTTAAACACGTCTTTTTGGTAAATTAAAAGCTACTAATTCTACTAAGATACATATTGTTTAAGACTAATGTAAGCATTGTGGTCACTCTATAATCATATTAGCATAATTTTCCAGCGATATTATCGGTATGTAAGGCTTCGTGCTGTCTTTATTGAAATTAAAGATCTCAAAATAAAATGAACGCTCATGTGATTTAGAAATCGGACACCGCAATTTTAACCACAGTCCAGATCAGACCACAATCTTTCTTTATTATTTATTTCATTTGTAAAAGTTTTATCTACCTACCTACCAACAGGTGTAGCTTTTACCAATTTCTAATTTAATAACAGCAGTCAATAGATCTATTTTTAAGGAAAAAAGACTAATAATACAAAATTTACCGTATATATAAAAGCTGACATCGTCATCATCTCAGCCAAAAGACGTCCACTGTTGGACATAGGTCTCCCCCAAGGTTCTCCACAACAGCCGGTTCCGTGCCGCCCGCATCCAGCATCTTCCCGCGACATTTCATCAGTTCGTCGGATCACCTTGTGGCATACCAATGCTGCGTTACCCACTACGCGGTCACCAGTCCAGGACTTTATGGCTCCATCGGCCTTCGTAAATGAAATCAGCTGAAACTGAAACATTTAAATAAATATATATAAATTTTCAGCTAAATCTAGCTTGTCAGCCATGGAAGTCTATGATAGTTGGAACCATCCATAACACGGGCATAATGGTCTCTTTGGTCATATCAGGTTGGATGTGTGATAAGTAAGTTTTATAGATATAGCAAAATTAATTAAAATGGTGTAAATTAATGTACTCTAAGATGTTGATAATTAAATTTTTATATACCTGTGTATCACAAAGTTTTACTTACGTGCTGACAGTTTCTATCTTGTCTTGCACTTATTTAGTTTTTTTGTTTTTTGAAACTTTGAAGTGATGCAGGGGTGACAGTTATCGTGATAACTATGTGAGGCTTACACTGCCACGATGACTATCATGCCTTTTACGTCCCCAAGCGTGGCGTGAAAAAGCATCTCACTAGGTCGTCATAGTATGGGTCACCACACTGCATTATTTGCATTTGCAATGAGTATGGCGACCACAACTCTTTGGATTCTATTCATACTTTCCATCAGGCAGAGTAGAGTCACTTTGGCAGGCTCTTCATAATAAAAAAAAAGTGACATTGTAGTAAGTTAGAGTTATAAATAAATAAGTTGATCTTTTAGTCTAAGAACTACCAATTTCCGTGGACACTTCCGTTACATTCATTATCTCTTCAGGCATTTTCTTATAGTTATCTATAAATTCATAAAAAAAATTTCGAATGTTACTCTTTCTAATCGCTATTGTATCCTTATCAGATTTGGCCGCAAGCCTACCCTAATATTTTGTGCGGTGGGCGGCAGTATCGGAATCATCAAAACGTTCTCAATTTCCTACTACATGTACATTATCATTGAGTTCCTGGAGTCATCAATCATCGGAGGATCTTATGCCGCTGCTAGTGTTCTATGTAAGTTTTAAAGGAATTAAATTTTTGTTTAATATTGTTTCATTATCGTTCATGTGGTTAAGGAGTGATGTGAGTTTTCTGTAAATGCTAATCGTATTACGTTCCACCAGTGTCAAGTTGTCATGATCATTTCGGTTTGTTATAGGATACACTTTGAAGAGTGTTCCAAGGCTCTTTTCGAACTGATTGAGCCATATCCATTTCTATATCGGACTACTAGGCTCAGGCAAAAGTTTCATCCACACGTTATTGACATACCCAAAAGTCTAACTAAACGGTTTGACAGTTCGTTTTTGGTGAGATTCACCAATATTTGGAACGACCGGCCTGGGTCTATTTTTCCTGATAAGTTGAATTCTGGAGCCTTTAAGAGTAGAGTAAACAGGTTTATTTTCACCTACGTCTTCATCTACACTTTCCATCAGGTGAGATGAAAGACAAACGCCTATTCCATAACAACTATAAAAAATATTTCATTGTAGTTCTTATACTTAATACTCTACAGCTGTCATAGGAACCAGAAAAATTGCTGTATGTTTAATGTATAACTTGTGTAGCTGTAAAATATTAAGCGTAACATGTATTCAATGTCCTTGGTTTTTTCACACTTAGATTGAACTCAAACCCATTTATTTCTCAATATATTAGACAGATCATGTGGACTCTTAATGGAAATATATTTGTTTTCTTTTCAGTGCTAGAAATTGTTGGCAAGAAGTATCGAGTATTATCATGTGCAATTTTCGCATATACCACTGAAATTGGGGAATGTCTGATTGTGTGCATCGCTAAATACGTACCTTACTGGAAGACGTTTATTCGCGTCATAAATGGACCTTGTCTTGCTTTTATATTTCTTATTTTTCTTATCAACGAAAGTCCTCGATGGCTCCTTGTGAGGGGAAAAGTTAAAGATGCTAAAATATTAATGAAAAAAATTGCCAGTGACAACAAAATAAATATCAATAATGACGCATTAATGAATATTGAAGAAGAAAAACTAAGGGAAAAGTTTGATATCAAAAATAGTGAAGTAAAAGAAAGTTTAGTTAATGCTATAAAATCTAAAGAAATTATCAAGCGATTGATAGTAGCGTGTATGGGAAGATTCGTTACTAATTTCTTATACTTTGGAATGTTGGTAAACTCTGTCTGGTTGCCAGGAGACAAATATTTGAACTATCTTTTCTTCACGTTGCTTTCTTTACCAGGAGAGATACTATCATTAAGTTTGATGAACAAATTTGGAAGAAAGACTCCACTTTTCTTAGGATTTTCGTTATGTGGAGCCCTGTGTATTATTTCTGGTTTTGTCCCACAGCGTAAGTTTTCTTTTTTACTTACGATAGATTAACTATCCTTTTTTCTATTTTCTGCCTACTTTATTGATGATTGAGGAAAAGCCAAAATGGCATGAATCGACAGAAGTTCCATTTTATTTGCAGGTCTGTTATTTATTGGTTCTGGTTCCCTGTGAAGCCTTGAAATTACTCCCAGCAAACCGGCCGATTCATGTCAGAAATTGACTCTCCTACGATTATGGATGTCGCAATATTTGTTATATTAAAAGAGGTTTCTTTTATTTTCAGGATTTTCAGGTGTAAAATTGTCTCTTTTCCTGATTTCTAAGGTGATAATATCAGCGTGCTTTACAGGAGCTATCACCTATTCGATGGAGCTCTTTCCTACAAGTGTGAGAGGGTCTCTGGTAGGACTGGCTTGCTTAGCCGCTCAGATAGGAGGCATCCTAGCACCTCTCACGCCTCTCCTGGTATTTATTGTGTCGTTATTATTCAAAATAACTTCGAAATTTAAAATAACTAAGAAAGAAGACGATTGCTAGTTCAATGTTTCAAAATAACTAGATTTGTTTTTTTTTTTCAGAACACGTTATCAAATATTTTGCCATTCACTTTATTTGGCTGCTTCTCAATTTTGGCGGGCTTGTTTCTTTGTCTGACACCGGAGACCAAGGATTTGCCGCTATTTGATACTATTAAACAAGTGGAAGATCATGCCAAGGGAAATTTAATAACCTAGAGTACTATAGTAGTAAGCAATTGATAGCATAGTATGTTACGATGTTTAATTTCGGCTAATTTTAATTATATTTATAGATTAGCTTTATATTTTTCGGATATTTGACATAACGCCATCTAGTTCCAAACTAAGCACAACTTGTATTATAAAAATTAGATTTTATATACTTTTGTTATTGTATATATATTTTTTTTTAATAAAATAAATATCACCCAGGCATCTAAACAAATATTTACAGGTCATACAAACATTTGATACGAACAGGAAATCGGATCCGAGACCGAGCACGGCAGTTGCATATGTTACTATCGTACCACCGAGGTATTTGTAATATATAACCTTTTTTTTTTTTTTTTTTTGTTGTCGGGGTGGAAAATCCCTTCGGATCTCCGACTCCTTGGAGACGCAGGAGCCAGGAGTATGTGGTGTTTCCACTTAAAAACATACCGGCGGCCGGTCTCAGGCGTCCTTCTCTGAAGGGGACCCGGACCATGTTATTTCAGGTCCCGTCCAGAATCAACGCCGCGCCTAGTCAGACCCTATCCTGGGGACGCCATAAAGGCAACCCCACCTATCAGTCCGGTTGTTATAATTTGTTGCGACCCGATCGCATTTTTGCTACCAGGCCGAAACAAATCATTCCATCGCAGACCGCAGCAACTAATCCGCCACCAGAGGACCCCACTCTCTGGCGACTCGCGGTCCCGTCGACGGCTATTAATAATTCTCCTTGACGTGACGCACTTATATGGGATCAACCGAAATTTACATCGAAATATGCTCTAATCGGTAACAAGTACACTTTTATTTGTAATTCAGTTAAGTATATATTTACGAACTGTATGTATGAAATGTATGTATGTTTTAAAATAAAAGATAGAATCAATGCTAAATTAAAAGTGATATTAAACTCAAAAATCGTAATTTTTTGTTTAAAAATTTCTTGTATTAAATTAAACAGTAAGACTGAATTCCTATTGCATGATTCAGAATCACAGTAACATACTATGTAGTTTGTCTGCACTAGGTGCTGCTAAAATACGTTTGATCGTCACTACAGTTAAATTATGTCGTATTGATGATTGGTTGTGGTGGTGGTGACGTCTTCATGTGATGACGGAACAAGAATATAGTCGTAGCCCCTACTCTACCCATGTGTGTTGTAAGAGGCGACTAATGAACAAAATATGCAAAACAACATCACTACATAGAGAAAGAAAACTTGAAAAAACCTTATACCAACCTGTTTGGCCAGCGTGGTGTAGTAGGCCAAAACTCCTTACTACGGAAAGGTCTATGTCCAGCAGTGGACGACTAATGGCTGTTGATCATGATGACTGATGTCAGTTACATAATAATATGTCAATTGTGCAAGAACATAGATTTTGATATTTTTACATTTTTGCAGCTCAACTTGGCGTGTCAGTCATTCAAGTCGAATTTTGTTGGCACTATTCACAGTATAGGTATGATGATATCTATGATCATAGCAGGATGGACATCGGATAAGTAAGTTAATATACTCGTATATGTTATCACTGGTTAGGTATCATATAGTTGTACAAGGTTAGGTTGACGAAATGACTTGGGTACAGGACGCGATGCAGCTAGGTAAAGCTATGTATTCTGTGTATTGGTTGCTTTACTTTGGTTCGACAAAAGCAAAGATACGAAGGTTCCTGACGCTTTTAGATTTGCCTGACCACTTTTACTTTCTATGTGTATTTTATTAACAGTATAATAACACTTCAGAGTAATTATTGGTAGACAACCAGGAAAAGCAATACATATAAAAATAGGAAGTTAACAAGAATCAGTAAAAAATAGTAAAGTTAAACTTGTAGAGGTAGGAGAAAGATTTAGTGACGAGCTTTCCCCGAAGGCTTTAATTTCTGTTCGAGAAAATAAATAAACAGATTGTGATGATTTTGCTTTAAATATCAATGAAAGAAATTTGAATCAGCTAAAATTCGCTGACGGTATTTTAATAATCGTGGACTGAGATAATCGTCTGACAATGTCGTAAAGAATTTGCACCAAATATCATTCCACTACCAAATTTGTAACCACATTTATTTTTCAGATTCGGTCGCAAATCTACAAATCATTTTTTTGCATTCATTTATATTACACTCTGCTCTCTGCAAAAAATAATAATAACGCTAAAAATCATTGGACGAGCTTGTTGATTTTGAGTTTTAGTGAGCTTGATATTGACACATATATTTATATAATTTTTTATATATAATACATATATATATACACACACACACATACTCATATATATATATAATTGAAGTGTCTGTCTTTGATATAAAAAACGATGTTTTCTCAAGTGCTTACAGCTCTTTACACGATACTGAAACACACTTTTTCTTTTTATTTTTCTCTGTCTATCGTCTGTTTGTTTGTAAGGGTTAATCCCTGGAACTGCTAACTCGATTTTAATGTAACTTGAAACTTGAACTTACATGAAGCTAGATGAGGTTACTAGGCAACATATAAGCTACTTTTTATCCCAAATTTCAGTTTAAAACCACATTTCTTATTTGTTCATTTAAAATTTAAATCTTACGCTACTGAAGTCGCGACTATCGCTAGCACAATCTAAAATTAGAAATAATTACTTGCTTCTTAATCTCTGCAGTTCTTAAACATCAACTCTCTTCTCTTTCTCTTTCAAAAAGACGACGCCCGCACTAGGAATAAATCCCGTGTCGCGGGGGACTTTACAAACATACAAGAAACGGACACAAAGAACACTCAGACTCAGAACAACAGTTTGTATATCACACAAAGTGTTGTCCCATGTAGTATTTGAACTCAAAACACTAAGCGTAGTAAAGAACGGCGTGGCGACTTCTTAAACTACTAGACCAACCGTGCAGTCACACTAAGCTAAACAATTTTATCAAATCGGTACCCACACAGAACTATGGCTGCAGTATAAGTGCCTCCAGTGATTACTGCTTCAAGGAACTCTATTATAATATACATGTAATACGAAGTAGCAAAGGTCTTGAGGCACCCAATGCTACCTCCTGCGACACAAACTATTAGTGTAGATTTGCGACCGAATCTGAAAAATAAATGTGGTTACAAATTTGGTAGTGGAATGATATTTGGTGCAAATTCTTTACGACATTGTCAGACGATTATCTCAGTCCACGATTATTAAAATACCGTCAGCGAATTTTAGCTGATTCAAATTTCTTTCATTGATATTTAAAGCAAAATCATCACAATCTGTTTATTTATTTTCTCGAACAGAAATTAAAGCCTTCGGGGAAAGCTCGTCACTAAATCTTTCTCCTACCTCTACAAGTTTAACTTTACTATTTTTTACTGATTCTTGTTAACTTCCTATTTTTATATGTATTGCTTTTCCTGGTTGTCTACCAATAATTACTCTGAAGTGTTATTATACTGTTAATAAAATACACATAGAAAGTAAAAGTGGTCAGGCAAATCTAAAAGCGTCAGGAACCTTCGTATCTTTGCTTTTGTCGAACCAAAGTAAAGCAACCAATACACAGAATACATAGCTTTACCTAGCTGCATCGCGTCCTGTACCCAAGTCATTTCGTCAACCTAACCTTGTACAACTATATGATACCTAACCAGTGATAACATATACGAGTATATTAACTTACTTATCCGATGTCCATCCTGCTATGATCATAGATATCATCATACCTATACTGTGAATAGTGCCAACAAAATTCGACTTGAATGACTGACACGCCAAGTTGAGCTGCAAAAATGTAAAAATATCAAAATCTATGTTCTTGCACAATTGACATATTATTATGTAACTGACATCAGTCATCATGATCAACAGCCATTAGTCGTCCACTGCTGGACATAGGCCTTTCCGTAGTAAGGAGGTTTTGGCCTACTACACCACGCTGGCCAAACAGGTTGGTATAAGGTTTTTTCAAGTTTTCTTTCTCTTTGTAGTGATGTTGTTTTGCATATTTTGTTCATTAGTCGCCTCTTACAACACACATGGGTAGAGTAGGGGCTACGACTATATTCTTGTTCCGTCATCACATGAAGACGTCACCACCACCACAACCAATCATCAATACGACATAATTTAACTGTAGTGACGATCAAACGTATTTTAGCAGCACCTAGTGCAGACAAACTACATAGTATGTTACTGTGATTCTGAATCATGCAATAGGAATTCAGTCTTACTGTTTAATTTAATACAAGAAATTTTTAAACAAAAAATTACGATTTTTGAGTTTAATATCACTTTTAATTTAGCATTGATTCTATCTTTTATTTTAAAACATACATACATTTCATACATACAGTTCGTAAATATATACTTAACTGAATTACAAATAAAAGTGTACTTGTTACCGATTAGAGCATATTTCGATGTAAATTTCGGTTGATCCCATATAAGTGCGTCACGTCAAGGAGAATTATTAATACTCACCTCAAACTACTAACCATAAATAACCATTGCAAATCTATATACTAATACGTGAAGCAAAACTTTGGACCCCTTTATACGAAAATTGCGCGGACGGAGGAGTATGAAATTTAGCACACTTATAGTTTAAATGTAGGAGAAGTGCAGAACGCTAATATTTTTCAATAATAATGCTTATAAAGTACATTAAATCAATAAATAAAACATTACACACACTACCATGCATTTGACACACACAAACAAGTATTTGTTACACGCACTCTGTGGTCAAATTGTTTCTTTTGTTTATCATTTTGTCTATAGACATTGAGTACTGACATAGTCATAGATTACTGTTTTATATGTTTACTGTGGTCTTACTGAATGTCGAACAGAAAAGTTTTATTTGCCCCATTTAATATAAAAATACCACATGAAATACCGACCTCTTATAAAAATTTATGTAATGTAAGTTGTGTTTTATTATGGTCGAATTCCGACCAATAGGCGTCCACTAGTTAGTGTAAATAGTGGTCTAACGGTTACCGTATGCAACTGCCGATTTCAGGTTTCAGGTTCAATTTTTTGGTTGGATCAAAAAGTGTTATTGAATTTTTTGAAACCCAGAGTTTGGAAATTGGGATCTTAAACCCTGTGCCTCGGAGAGTACGTAAAGCCGTCGATCCCGCGCCTGATCCCTCACCGGCCGTGTCAGATAACCGTCCAATCCGATTGTGAGAGTGAGAGAACAGACAGTGCACCTGTGTTTGTGCACACTCTTGTACATTGTAATATAGCGTAGTTGGTTGGTTTCCGTTGAAACTGGCCACCGTGGCCGAAATCAGGTAGAAGTACATCATATTAGTAACTTTAATGGTGCTTGACAATTAAATTAAAATAATTAAACAACAGCAAGTATTAGAAGAGTTACCTCAGCAACAACAGAGTTATTACTCTCATAGATCCAGTGATCACAAGGAACAAGTTGACCAGTGAAACTATTATTGGTACATGCTCCTTCTCCACTTTTCAGAACGGGTTTAAAACATCTATCTATGTTAGTATCTGGCCACCAACTCGGGAATTGAGCTGTTGAGTTTTCATTTTCACATTCATTAATACGACATCTGAAATAATATATATAAGGTTATGAATCAATAATGTATCATCTTGTCATGTTATACCCATGCAGTTAAATATTTGAATACATGAACATGTTAAATTACAAATTGATTTGCTAACAGTACGTACTTTTACGTTCCCAAGCGGGGTGTGAAAAAGCATCTCACAAGGCCACCATAGTGTGGGTCACCATACTGCATTGTCTGTATTTGCAATGAGTATGGTGACCATAACTCTTGGATTCTATTCATGCTTTTCATCAGGCAGAGTGGAGTCACTTTGGCAGGCTCGTACATATAAAAAAAAACAATTGATTTCAGTGTTTTCAACAGAGAAGTCAAGCTTAAAAAGTAACTACACATGTTAAAGACAATAAGAAACTTTATTAACACAAACCTGTAGTCGATATCTCCGACTATGAAGACGTAATTAATTGTTATCATGTCAATGAACATCGCTGGTAGACATATCAGCGCGTACTGAGTGATCTGGTACTTGCCAAAACTCTCCATCAGACCAGATATGATGTACTTTTGTTTCTTTTCACCTTCATTGTTCCACATTATTTAAAACAGCTGTAGAAACTGCTCTTTGATCTGTAATTTCACGATTTGTAATATCTTTATACCTCTCTTTCTTTCTCTATACCTTATTTCACCATCGTGTCTTACCACAGGCTCATCGGATTGTGAGGGTGAGGGCACGGAGACTTCACCTGTGTTTGCACACACACTTATGCATAATAGCAGTTGTTTTGGTGTGCTCAATAACAGGTGAGTTAACAGTTGATGCCTGTAGTAGTAGTTTCGAACTTTGCTTATAATTTATTTTAAAAATAAAGTACTCCTCTTGTTTCAATAATTTGTTCACTTACAAAGTTTAGTGTGTTCTATAAACAATAATACAGTGTTTTCGAGACAAAATATTGTATGTTATTGGATAAAGTTATTACTAAAAATACATGTCAAATCAATCTAAAAAACGAAATTAATTAAATAGCAAGTTTTTTACTGTCTGAACCTTGAACCTAGGTGTGCAGAGACGGTATTATCTAAGCCTCAAGTAAAAAACCCATATAGTAAACCTTCAACAACTATATATTGTCAGTAACAGTTGTTGAATAATACCGATCATTAAAAATCCACGATTTGAACCGACCATTTCATTGATCCCGTAAAAATTGAGAACCAATGACGAATAATTTCACATGACAAACTGTGCAGCATGTGGTAAACTTGTGTCCACCAAAGGTGACGCCATATGTTGCAAATGCACAAAAAAAAAGACATCCGTTTTGTATAAATATGGCGAAAGTAAATAAGGATCGGCAATGCCGGGACTGCAGGGGAAAATTTGCTAAGGGGCGCGACCGACCCGCTTAAGTATGATGACAAAAATTAGAACTCTCCCGTTAATTCATAGTACTCTTTCCATTCTGTCACTGGCTAAGCTGGTAAAGACCAAGTGCGAACTGTTAACATTGTCCACGAAATAACAGTAATAAGAGCGGAAGTGTGGACAATGAGGGTGGATATGAGAACAGAACTGTGGGAACAACTCGAAATGAATGGCGTCCGTCAAGCAAAAGCCGTTTCGAAAAAGGTTGACCACTTGTAGAGTCGCCTGGTGGACCTTGAGAGGAAGCAAGTTAAGGTTTCGCCTGGAGTTAAGGTGGACCAGTTGGCATAAACGGTGAAGCAACTGTAAACAGAGCACAATGCATAAGAACAGGAACTGCCGCTGTCTAGCATCAAGATCTTGAACCTCCGTAAGAGTCCAAGGGAGAATGTGTCTCACTCTTTGGAACTGATAGCCAAAAAGTTAGGAGTCACCCTGGAGGCACAGGACATAGTATTTACGCAGCGTGTTGGCTCCAGAGTTGTGCGGTCACGTGAGTTGGGCACGTCTGTGGGAGTGGTGCGATGCCACCTCGTCGCAGTACAGCTGGCACAGAGTGGGTTGCGTGATGATTTACTGCAGAGTGTGTGGGTCAAACGCGGTGCCACTTCAACCGACCTCGGCATCAATGGGGCGGCATGTCACTTCTACCTTAGACTCACTAGAACGAACAAACATCTGTTCTACCGCACCCGACAGACGACTATTGCTACGAGCTGGAAGTTTACGTGGAAGAATCGTGGTAGCATATTAGTTAGGGGAGCTGATGGAAAACCAAGCATTTGAAGAATTGCGTGCTATGTGATTGGCATGACAAACGTATTTACACAATTATAGATTTCAAGAATTATTTAGACATGTTTAGACAGTAACCTTTACCTGTGACTAGGCATATATACTCATCAATGCTCACTATTATATCGATTTTGTTTTGTAATTTAAACGTTTTTTAATTAAAACACTAACGAGAACATAATCAAGTGACGAATACAAATACGTAAGAGAAATTTAATTATTTTCGTTTCAAGAAGAGGTGTTGTGTGTAATGGTGCTAATGTATGTTTTATCTGTCAGTTAATGTTTATTTTGGAACTTGTCTTCCAAACCTGATAATTAATATTATCAGTAATGAAGTATTGTAATTAATTTTGTTTCTCCGTTTGCATTCGATTCGACTCATAACTGAAGCGTGAAATTAAGAGATTGTTATTGTAATTTATTCTGTAGTCCTTTGCGGCAATGTACAAATACTTCGTTTATTACATGCTCAAAAATGGTGATTTAATGTCTATTTAAAAGTAAAGAAAACATGTTTTATCATCACAGGGAGAGTCATGCTTCAGCAGGCCATGTTATGTATACGTCACACAGTCGATGAAATGCAATGAATAAATCCTCTAATTATACGAGTATTTCATCGATTGTGTGAAGTTACCAAAACCCAATCCGTAAACTCCCCCTGATTCACCAAATGCCTATGCTATTAAAAAATATAAATTTTTTGTTTTAACTTCCATATCTATTCCAATAATCTCACAATTTTCATCGTATCAAGAAATATTCACCATCAACTGCACGATTTTACTGCTGGATATTGGCCTCTCTTTAGATAAGAAAATAAGTTTTTGTCTACCCTACCGAAATGGCCGAATGGAATGGAGTTTGTGGCAAGTTCACTTTATAACGCTGTTTTTCTATATAAATTGTTTCCTTAGTTGGGTCTTACGACAGCCACAGGATGAATCGGTGTGGTGTCTTTCAGTTATGTTATTAAAACGTTAGCTGCAGTGATTATATTTCGACCTGCAATAATTACAACGAAAAGAAGATTTTTATATTTACTACAGAAGCCTTCTACATATTCATTTTGAAATACTGACTAAAAAAACCCAAATTTTCACCTCAGCTTGCCTCTCACTACTAAGAACTTTGGGCGAAAAAGGAAAAGTCAGACAAAGTTACCGTAAGAACAAAGAAGTTTATGAACTACTGCCTAAACGATGTCACTTCTTAATTAATAACTATTAGACAAACTGCAAAGGCAAATCTAAAAAATAAATAATTAAGGATTCAGGAGTATTCTGGTGGTATATCGAACGCAATTCAGCAAGCTCGACTCGAAAATGGTTTAGATATAGCAAATGTCTTGGCTGGTTAATTTTTATCAGTTTTTAACTATGGCCCTTCCATTCCAGTATCCCATAACGTCTTTAGAAATCAAAATGTCATTAGCAATATTAATTTTACATAAATGGAAATTAAAAAGAAAAATTAAGTAGTTTGACTCCTCGAAGGGCCCTGAGCTTGATATATTACCGCCCCATTTACCACCCTCACACTGCAGTAAAGAACTTTGTGTACCATTACGAATAATGTTTAATTCCTTGCTCAATGAAAGAATCGTGCCTGGTTTCAGGAAAAAGCTATAATTACACCTGTGTATAAAAAAGAGACCCCTCAAATATGAGAAATTATCGATAAACTTCAGTATTTTTCTAAAGTCTTCGAGTGTTTGGTGTGTCCTATCATCACTTACTACTTAGTCAAAAATATTTTTACTTCTCAACATGGGTTCAAGACTGGTTGGGGTATGGAAGCTAATCTTTTAGAGTACATGTGTGACCTTATACAGTTTTGAAGTTTACACAGGTTGAAGTTGATGTTAGCTATATAGACTTCAGCAGGGCTTTCGACAAAGTCGATCATAGTATTATGCACTTATCGAAGTATGAATTTAGTGAAAATTCTTCAACTGGTTGACATCCTATCTTTCTTGGAGATCTCAATTCATGACAGTATGTGGGTATGAATCTTATTAATACTACACTATCTTGGGTGTTTCACAAGGTTCACATCTAGCTCCTATTCTACACACATCACTAATGACATTAATTTTAATTACTGTTGATAATCCCAAAATATATAAAAGATAGCAGTCTTATAGAGCAGATCTTGATAGGATTGATAACTGGTTCATACTCGACCATATTAAATTAATTATTTAAAATTGTTATCATATAAAATTTACCAGGAAATAAATATCTCAGACAGAGGCTTCCGCATTATAATGGATATTAAAATGAAGTTCAAGAGTCATATAGACTGTATTATTAAAAAAATGTCGTAAATGCTAGACTTACCTAATAAAAACACTAATGTATTCAAGCAAGTAAGAACTAAAATTACATTGTACAACATATTGGTTCGTAGCAACCTTGACTTTGCCAGTGTGGTGTGGACCATACGCAATGCTCTCTTCAAAGGATTTGAGAGCGTTTAAACATCTTGCATTTATAACAAATACGATATCTTCCCGAAATCCCTACGACTCACGTTTCAAATATTACATCATAAACTCCCTATGTGAGCACACTCTCACTCGGCAGCCACACGATTTAATTTTTCTTAAGACTTTATTATAACGAATTCGTCTCACAGATCCCAATAGCTGTGTCCATCAAAATACCTAAACATCCAATAATAAAACAATATAAGGGTTCAGTCTTGCAAAACGCATATAGCTGTAAACTCGCCACTGAACGGAACGCGTAGAGAGTTGAACTCTCTACGCGTACCGTTCTCTCTCTTTTAAAATTCTTTTAAAACGTTGTAGCCAATTTTGACATACTCGTACACCATAACTCGTTAAACTCATTTAGATCCTCTGAAGTCTCAAAAGGATAACAAACGAGTCTCATGAAATTGTGGTATAAAAACCTTCATATCGTTAAATGCCACGTTTTGAATATCCAACACTCAATATTAATAACCTACATGATTTTTTTGGTGTCTCTAATTTCCACTCATTAATTTTATTCCTATTGTTATCTGTGTTTCGCGCATTTGTTAAAATATTGTATAACAAGTAGGTTATTATCAACAACAATTTACATGTGTAACGATTTGCCAAATGTTGATTAGCTTGTAATCGGCAAGTTTATAACGCCTTATTCTTTGTAAACTTAATATAATAAGCATTAAAAGCAAAATGTGAAGTGTGGGAAAATATTTAAATAAAAATATTAAAAAAATATCAACATCAACCATGGAGTCACCACCCGTCATATATTTTATTTATTGACAAGGATCCTTCCTAAAATTATAACATTATACACAGTATAATTAAAAATGTCTCATGTTTAATGTTGATCACGGCGACGTGATGCTTAAAATATTTTTAAGTCAGAGTCAAACATTTGTTGATTTTATGTTTTCTTGATAAGTTTTCAATTTAAATCTGTTCGAAACAGTTGTTGATTTAAAAATGTATAAAGATATATATGGACTATAAATAAATACAGCGTAATGATACTTACATTTTCCTTACTTTACTATCTGTTACCGATGCTATTGAGAAAAAAGGCACACTACTGCTTCACTTCAAATTATATTGAAACTGACGAAATGAAAACAAAATAAATGACATCATTTAATTCAGGTAATTTAACTCTTTCTACATACAAAAAAAGAACCTTATCCACATTGTTTTTATGTAAATTTAAATAAGTTTCAACAACATTTACATTATTAAGCCGAAAACAAAAAAAGTTGCTATAAAAGCAGAGTTATCCAAACTAACATTCTGTCCAAACGTCCCCTCTCGCCAACGGACTTGAAACACGTACCATTCGATGTGTCTAATGAAAAAAAACATACTATGGCGACATACCTCAAATGTGTGGACTCAAGTTTTATAAAAAAATATATATTTAATTATTTTTATCACATCATATCAACAGCTTTCAATGGTGGTGTTGGACATAAGCCTCTTTTGAGCTGTATGCGGTTCGCAAAACATGTTTGATCTTCTATTTAAAGGCAAGTTGCGCGTTATGAATATGCCTCGCGGGAAACTTTACAAGCACACATGAAACAGGTAGTAGAGCTACGCTGATTTCATTCACGGGCATGAACGGGCCGGCTCGACCGGGGCGATACTACCCTCCCACAGAAGATCAACCTAAAGCGACAACATCCGTGCTGTCGTGTTTCGTTGGTGAGTGTGAGACCGGAGGCCCGTTGATGCAGGGGTGACAGTTATCGTGGTAAGCCTTACACTGTCACAATGACTGTCATGCCTTTTACGTCCCCAAGCGGGGTGTCCCAAACTAAGCGAAACTTTTTGTAAATACTTACATATTATACATAGGAAAAACGCAAACTCCGAAATAAATATTTGTATATCATACATCAATTGATACGACCCGTGAATCGAACCCGAGACTTCGAGCACAGCAGTCGCATACGCTACCACTGCGCCACCGAGGTAGTCATAATTGACACGTTGAAGACATTGCAACACAATCAAATATTAATATTCAAAATTGGAATGTAATATACGAGTAGTATTAAAGCATTGACCACATAATCAGTCTTTCTGAAACCACAGTATGTACAATTAAATAGTCAAGCTTGTCCGTGGTTTCTGCATTATAGACAACGCAAACAAAAAAGTTATGTATTAAGTATACTTATTTTTTTTATCCAGGACCACCCGCAAACACAGCGCCTCAATGCGCCCGACCACTAGAGAATTTGATACAAACTCTATATCAACCGTCTGGTCAACGTGGTATAATAGATCAAAACCTCCTTTCTGAGGACAGGCCTATGTCCACCAGTGGACTATTAATGACTGTTAATGAAATAATAAATGAAAGTATAGATTATTATTATTATATATTATTATATACACACATGCGTATGCGTATCACACACACGTATAAACATACACACACACACACAAGTTTAGTTATTAAAATAAAATAAAATTGTATCAATAGGATGTATTAATCTCTATATACATATAAGTAAGTTAAATGATGTAGTTATAAACTGAATGCCCATGTCACACCCACTCCAGTGAAAATTGGAGAATCTACCTTCGAAGTGGTTGACAACTACGTGTATCTACGATAAACTATCCAGTTAGGTAGGTTCAACTTCAAAAAAGAGGTCAATCATCGACTCCAGCTAGGTTGGGCAGCGTTCGGGTAGCTACGTAACGTTTTCTCGCCACTAATACCGCAGTGTCTCAAGACGAAAGTGTGTCTTGCCAGTGTTGACTTACGGCACAGAGACGTGGTTGCTCACTATGGGCTTGATAAGAAGGCTCAAAATCACCCAAAGACCAATGGAGAGGGCAATACTCGGAGTTTCTTTGCGTGATCGAATCAGGAATAACGAGATCCGCAAACGAACCAAGGTCACTAATATTGTCAGTAAAATTACTAAACTAGAATGGCAGTGGGCTGGTCACATTACACGCAGAAACGATGGCCGATGGGTCCATAAAACTCTGGAGTGGCGACCGCGTACTTGGAAACGCAGCGTTAATAGACAAAGGTGGTGGATGCGGGCGGCACGGCACCGGCTATCGTGGAGAACCTTGAGGGAGGCCTGTGTCCAGCAGTGGACGTCTTTTGGCTGTGATGATGATGATGATGTCATAATATAGAGCATATAAGAACATAAAATATTTAGTATTTAGTTGTGTCGTAGTCGTAATAGTTGTTTCTGAGCAACACCTTGAAAGTGATAAGTGCGTTTAAAACAGTCAAGACTAAAATGAAAAATTATTTTCGAAGTATTTTTAGATTATAGGAAGTTTCTGAAATAATAAAAACGAATAGCCAAAATAATTTACAGACAATTAATATATGCGTATATACGATTATACGATATGAATATAAATGTCCATAATGATTTAAATACTTGACAGTTTTAATATATAGAATTATATTTGTTGGTGTTATAAATATGATAATATGATTAAAAAAAAATCATGACAGACTATAATTTAATTATATAAATGGTCTTTTTATGGAAATTTAAATACTTTTATTTTTTGTTTTTTTTTTATTCCTGTAAAAAACTAAATTTATCTGACCATAAAATCAACTATTTTGTCTTTTTGTACCTAGGAACGAACAAACTGGCATCCGTCACATGTCTGTTGGAGGGTGGTGACGGTGGTTATACAAAATCCGACAGTGTTCTGCGAGGAGCATATTTTTGTTCCATAAAAATTAATGTTCAGTTTTTTGCTCTTCCTGCAATAAGTTTTCTATCTCTATTTGAGGCCACGTCCTCGGTAGATTCCACCAGATGGTGGAATCTTCTTCTCTTAAATAGGAGATGAGTTTGATGCCGTATCTATATTTGTGAATAATATTGTAATATAAGTATTTATTGACAGATACATCACTTAAATGGGACATGGGACAACACTTTGTGTGTTCCATAAATTGTTGTTCTGACTCTGGGTGTTCTTTGTGTCGGTTTCTGGTATGTTTATCAAGTCCCCGCGACACAGGATTTATTCCTAGTGCGGGCTTTGTCTTTTTAAAAAAAAGAGAAAGAATTTGGTAATTTGCATTAGTTCTAGCATTAGATTTTATCTGGTTTAGATATCCTTGTTTTATAGTATTTAGTGTTTGTTAACCCGTATTAGAAAGAGTGAAAATAAAGGCAAAGATTATGTTGTTATCAAGTTCTATTTTTATTTAATATTACCAATATCACAAATTTTTTCTCTAACGGTTATCGTTTGACACCGTTACTCTACTCTGCCCGATGGAAAGCATGAATAGAATCCAAGAGTTGTGGTCACCATACTCATTGCAAATGCAGACAATACAGTATGGTGACCCACACTATGGTGGCTTAGTGAGATGCTTTTTCACACCCGCTTGGGGACGTAAAAGGCATGACAGTCATCGTGACAGTGTAAGGCTTACACAGTTACCACGATAACTGTCGCCCCTGCAGCAATGAATGCAGTAATACTTATTATTGACATTTTTAAATTGTACACTTGAGGAAGAAATCTGTTAAGTATACTGTGAGTTTGTAGGTATTTTCAAATGAATTAAATTAAAATAAATAATAATAATGCAACACAAACAGTTGAAGTATTTGGATATGTCTCACGAGATTGCCTATATGTGGAATGTGGATTCGGTGGTCATGGTTCCGATAATCATATCTGTTCACGGATTGATAGCCAAGAGCCTCGACCAACACCTTAAATGGCTCTCGTTAGACGGTTGGATCATGGGTCTGATGCAGAATGACACTTGACACGGCCCGTATAGTGAGGAGGTTCCCGTCTTTGGAGCTCTAACCACCGGTGTCTTGGTCCCTGTACCCGATGTCGGCGTCTACTATTTTTTATATTTTTAAATATGTATTTTTGTTGCCCGTTTTTATGTATTTAAGAATGTATATTATATATATATATATATATATATATATATATATATATATATATATATATATATACATATATATATATATATATGTATAAAGAGAACAACAATAAATATTACAGATATTTGACACACAACGCCATCCGGTTTCAAACAAACAGAGTTTGTACTATAACTAGACTAACTGATAGAATTCTTTTTGTAAATACTTACATATCATACATAGAAAACACCCGGACTCCGAAATAAATACTTGTAGATCATACAAACATTTGATCCGACCTGGGAATCGAGCCTGAGACCACAAACACAGCAGTCGCATTCGCTACCGCTACTCCACCGAGGTAATTCTAACCTAAACTAAAAATCACACTCATTTAAAGTAAATAAAAAACTGAAAGATGTTTCATTATTTATTTTCTTTTTCTGTGACGTCGTCTCACATATAATTGGCAGCACTTAAGTCAACGATAACGTTATTATCTTTGCTCTCGATTTTTACAATGCTACTATTTTTCATTTGCTCTATGGTATCATATAATGGCACATCCTTAGTTTCTGGGGCCAAGTAAAGGAGTGTACCCGCGATGATAGTAGCGCATCCAAAGGATATGAATGGAACCACATTTGATATATTATTCTGTAAAAGAACAAAAACAAATAATTACAAATGCGTGTGTAACAATACATATTCTTGTTAGCATCAATCATATATAAAATCACGCCTGTTTTCTCGGAGGGGTAAGCAGAGGCATATTAAACGCCCATTTCACCAGTTTTTTGGCCTAACGTAGGTGGTGAGCCTATCGCCGCTAATTGGGATGTTTTGTTTGCCAAAGCCTCGTAGGTCGATCAGCAGGTGAGGTTAACTTGGAGTCCTAAGTTCTTGGACCCTATGCACCATTTAATATCAATCAAAAGTCGACAACTATCCGAAAAATAATATAGTATTTGTCTGCTAACAAATTGTTTGAATACGAATATACACAACAATAATAAATATTATCACATAAAAAAAACAATCCCAAAAATAATTATATCCATAGTCTTATTACATTACACATTTACATACATTACGAAGCCTGTATTTGTGTGTATGCGCGTGTGTAAATACGCGGAACACAAAAAATCTAATATTTTCCTTTAATTCTAAATTTATGTAATATTTACCAAAATTGGCGTAAGGGGTGCCAGCATGCCTCCCATTTCAGCAGTGAATAACGCCAGACCAAACAGCGAACCTCTCACACTGGTGGGGAACAGTTCCATAGCAAGTGTAATTGCACCTGTATAGCACGCCGATATTATTATCTTAGCAAGAAGTACAATCGATAATTTTACCATCGAATATTCTGAAAATATTGGAGATTATTAAAAAGTGAAATAGCCAAGAAAACTCTTTACATAATATAATAGATACAATTAACAAATATTCATATTATTCTGTTGTTGTGAGTTGTGACACTCATTCGCAATGAGTACGATAATCATAAATCTTGGATTCTATTCATGCTTTCAGAGTCGAGTCACTTTGGTAGGATAATAAAAAAAAAACTGCTACCAAACTTTTAACATAAGTAGGTGTAACTAATAGAATTAACAGAGCTCGATTTGTTATATTGATATAAAGTTCTCGACTGAAGACCGCGTCTTGACAAACGCAGTGTAGGACGCCCATAGGTCAGGTGGAGTGACGACTTGCATATGATGGCTGGCAGAAGTTGGATGCCCAAAGTCGCCTCCCAAAATAGATCAGAGTGGCATATATTGAGAGAGGTCTACGTCCACTTTTGGACTGCGATAGACTAATGATGACGATGTTAATTTATCGTGTAGATGATAATTACGGCAAATAACTAGAAAATTTTAAGTTATCGTACTCCCATAAAACATTATTAACTAATTACCACATTCGTTTTGATAAACACAATAAATATTATAAACTTACCTATTGGGATTAGTACCGATATAATACATAATAATCCACATATTAAAAATCCAGCCTGTAGTGGAATTTTCCTTCCAATTTTGTTCATCAAATATAAAGAGATTATCTCTCCCGGAAAAGACATTAATGAAGAAAGAAGGAAGTTCAAATGCTTATCTCCTGGCAACCAGACTAAATTTATCATTATTCCATAATATACAAAGTTGGATGTGAATTGAGAGACACATGCAACAAGCAACCTCTTATTAATTTCTTTTGATTTTAAAGCATCTATATAATTCTCTTTGATCTCATAATTTTTAATGTCAAACTTTTCCTTTAGCTTATCCTCGTCAATGTTTTCTAATTCTTCATTGCTAATGTGTATTTTATTTTGTTTAGCAATTCTTTTTAAATTTGCTTTTGCACTTTCAACTCTTCCACTAACAATTTGCCATCTAGGACTTTCGTTTATCAAGAAAAACAGAAGTATTGAAAAGATGCTTGGACCATTTATAATGTGAATCAGGGTCTTCCAATAAGGCACGAACTTTGCAATACAGACAAATACAACTTCTCCAAAGTATCCGGTATATGAAAAAAGAACACCAGCAAGTACTCTATACCTTTTGCCTGCTATCTCCAACACTGCAAAAAATTCCAACAAATATATTTTATTCACGGGATTGTTAAAAACTGCTAGCTTTTGTTACACATTTTTCACGAAAAATAAATGCAAGATTAGTAGAGATGTACAATAGTAATTGCCATAATTCGGGATTATTTTCAATTAAATATTTAGTTAACACAGGTTAGATAGCAGGTATTATTGATGAAGTATATAAGCGAAAATTGCTAATTTAGAAAGATATAT
This sequence comes from Hypercompe scribonia, assembly GCA_949316085.1. Classification (NCBI taxonomy): domain Eukaryota; kingdom Metazoa; phylum Arthropoda; class Insecta; order Lepidoptera; family Erebidae; genus Hypercompe; species Hypercompe scribonia. The sequence goes on from OX438979.1 coordinate 3,971,418, forward strand.
AAATAAATAAAGACAAAACTAATAAAATTGTATATAAGCCACAATTTTGAAACCTTGACAAATTAAGGTTGGCAGGGGAACCTAAGAGCTCCAGAACTAGCTCTGAACTCCAAACTCACTTCTACTTTGCCAACATAGTAGATTTTTTTTATTAGTAACAAATACTCAGTGATTCTGGTCAATGTTCAGTTTTGGTTCATTTCTGAAATATTGATGGGCAGTGGCTTTTACATAATTTATCGTATGAAAACAATAACCCTATGATTATTTAATATTGATCTGTTAATTTCTATTTAACCTGTTTCAAAATTCATACGACAATAACTTTTCACAACCAAGAATTTTAAATGAAAAAAAAAGATGTGTATAAACAATCTTACATAAAACAGTAGCCACAGCATAAGATCCTCCAACGACTAATGCCTCCAGGAACTCTATACCAATATACATGTAGTAAGAGGTAGCGACGGTTTTAAGATGTCCAATAATACCTCCAAACACGCAAAATATTAGCGTAGGTTTGCGACCAAATCTAAAACACTACATTTATAACTACATCATCCATATAATATAAAGAAAATAAATATTTTCAGAAAATGCAAAACTTTACAAACAAGAGATTTCCGAGTGATTCATCAATATAGTTAGAATATCGAACAACACCAAACAATACATTTCAAAACTAGAAAATTCAGCTAGCTCGAGATACATGATCATTTAATTGGGTAGATGACAGTATCGTAAATAAATACCAATGTCCACTTCATTAAAACTAATATGGCGAAACATCTCGGCAAATACAATTAACATAGCTTTTATTATTATTACGAATTTCAATCAAATATACAGTGAAATATATTGTTCAATTGAGTAGTCTAAAAACAGTGACGTCACAATATGGTATTTAGTACATTTTTCATACAAAATTGTTGTTTTGACAGGTGATGAAAAGTAATTAATTTGTCATTTAGCCTATTAGATACAGAAATATATTTGAATAAATAAATATTCATAACTCTAGCACATGGCGATATGAAACATATTGCTTTTGAGAATAAAATTACTTTTTCAATGCCAGATACTGTTTTCTTGTTTTATGGGTTTGTTAGCCTAGCCGTCAGTAATTTTAATTGCTAAACCAGAGATTATTGTATGAGCTCGTGAGCACGTGAGTTTCTGAGTGTATTCACCACAGTTGATCTAAATAAACATTATATATTTCGAGGCATGTTAGTATCAAGTATCAGAAGCGTGGTTACCATAGCATGAGCTCGACCTAGTTTGTGTTCAAATGACCTTTTGTATGATATCTCAGGTTAGTATTACTATAATCCTAAGTAACATTGATCAATATTTTTTCTTTTTGGGTATTTAAAGTACTTATATAACGACGCAAACGAGTAAATTGAAAGACTTACCTATCCGACATCCAACCAGTTATCACAATGGATATACTCATACCCAGGTTGTGAAACGTACCAATCAAATTCGTTTTCCAAGGCTGGCAGGCCAGATTTAACTGGAAAATGTCTTTAGTAATAATTAATCATTCCTAATCATCATTCTGTTATAAATTATTGATCATCAATACCCACACGGACCGCGGTAGCGATCAGTCGTAGGCACGTTTATTAATATTCTTTATTTTTACTCGTTACCCTTGCGTAGTATTGACCCGCACGTATAAAGTGAATAAAGTAAAGTATAAAGTGAATAGAACGACGACGTGATAGAAAAAACTTGTTTATTGTTGTTGTGGAGATCAAGTGTATTGTGGCCACCGTAACTGTGAACCTAACAATTTGAATAGTAAAAATATCAACCATGACAGCACTGAGAACACCTCCGGGTAAAAAAAACATTCCACAACACGTATCATCTGAAAATGATATACCGAACCTCGATCCTGAAACTACTTTGAACTTAGCTGGGCGAAGACCAAAAAGACCTAGAAAGGAGGACAAAGAGAAGTCCGAAGATTCTACCTTCAAGGAGGAGTTACTTGCATTGCTGACTAACTGGAAAAAAGATCAGGAAGCCACCCTGAGTAAATTGTGTGCAGACATGACCGAACTAAAACAACAAAATTGTAACATTCAAGCTACTAGTGATGAACTAGAAAAGTCCATTAAGTTTATGTCCTCACAATACGAAGACATAAGAGGTAAACTTCTCGAAATGGAACGCGAACGCCAAGAAAACTTATCTTACATCGTGACACTTGAAAACAAAATAGAGGACATGCAAAAAAAGATCAAGTCTACAGTTATTGAGTTCCGTAATTTGCCTCCACAAGTAAAGGATGAGACACAACAAGACCTCTGTGAACTTGTACAAAAAACTTGTAATTCGATTGGCACTCCAATCCAGTCATCCGAGATAAAGGATATATTCAGGCTTAATACAAAGTTGGGCACATCTATAGTTATTACTGATTTGACCTCTGTTATGATTAAGAACAAGATATTGAATGGCGTAAAGGAATTTAACCAGTCACACCCTAATAATAAATTATCGTCACTAACTATCAGACTCCCAGGCCCCGCTAAACCGATCTATATCGTGGAGAGTCTCACAAATGAAAATAGAAAATTATACGCCATGGCTCGTGAAGCAGCAAAAATTATGGACTATAAATATTGCTGGAATAAAGGTGGTAATGTATATATGAGAAAGAAGGACGGAGACACGCGATTAGTGATTAGAAAGGAAAGTGATTTAACCTTACTTAAGAAAAAATGACTCCTGTTCAATTTACTTACATTATTATACTACCGTAGGAATAGGTGTACCGCTCGCCTTAAACTGTTACTAGCGGTTACATCTCTTATCTATTACACGGTATTGTCTTTCGTATATTTACCCACATATTACCCTGATACTTTTATATATAAGTTGTATCTGTATGATTACTCTAAAATATTAAACACTTTCACTTTACACTTACAAAAAATGACCAGAAAGACTTATATGTATTTCTGCAAGTTATTTTCTTTGTCTATACAACCACAAATGCGAGTGTTAATCTGTTTGGGTTACTGTTTGTTTACCTACCCACAAGTGGCTTTAATTATTATAATCGTACTTCTTCTGCACGAGACAAGGAAAACATTTTATAAGTTAGATGTAAATATTGATGAAGCTTGTATGGGTGGCCTATGTCGTCGGCTTTGCTATGGGGGCGCGTTCAGCTTGATGGGTGACGGGTTTCGAGTGTGTTTTCGACTGCAATATGAATGTGACGGCTGGATCATATTATTTATTCTACATTCATTAGTAGAACAATTCGTTAACGACTGTTTTGGTCATCGAAATGAGTACTTTTTATCACCGACTAGTCTTCGGGTTGTTATAGGTGATGGTACAAGTCTTTTATTTACACGTTCCTGTCTCCCTAATGGTAATTAGATTTTTAATTTCGCAGCTATAAATGATTTGCTGTCTGATTTGGACAGTGTTTCGTTTTGCGACTCTTTGGTATGTGATCTGAATACTTGCAGAAATTCATTACCTACCTTCCATCCAAGTATTAATATACTATCGCAAAATATACGTAGTATAAACGCAAATTACCTGGAACTCTTAACGTTATTAACGGGACTAGACAGATCCGTCGATTTTGTGGTACTGTCTGAGTGCTGGCTATCATGCGCACCCGACCTTCCACAGCTCGATGGATTCGTCGCGTACAGAACATCATTAACACACAACAAGAACGATGGAGTCATTGTCTTTGTTGGGACAAGGTTGTCTAATATCAGGGTAAGTGAACCAGGTTTGTCCGACGCGAGCTGTTTATTGGTCACTGTGGGCTCAGAATTAGCTATAATTGCAGTATATAGACCATACGCTTTTAATGACCCGACACGATTTTTGCAATCCCTAGACTGTCTTCTTGATAGTCTAAAGTTTTGTAGAAACATTATTCTAGTCGGAGACATTAATATAGACATTGCTCAGGGTAGCGTACTTTCCTGTACAATTGATTACTTGGATACTCTTGCTCGACATGGACTTTTCCTGGGCCATGATCTACCAACACATGGTTCTACGTGCCTTGACCATATGAACTTGAAGACAACATTGCCCTGTAAGATATTTGTATTGGAAACTACAGTTACAGATCACTTTGCGGTATTGCTTACCATGTCTATGAAAATGTCAAAAAGCGAAATATGTTCTACGTTCACCAGAATTGACGATAGCAATCTCTCCGATAGTCTACATAATATTGACTTCATAGCAGTCTACAAAGCTAAAGATCCCGACGTAGCAGTGAAACATTTTATTGAGCCTATTCTCTCTGCGATAACGAGAAATACAAAAATTATTAAATTGGCTCGTAGGCGGCGCCCTATTAAGCCGTGGATTACCCAGGGACTTCTCAAGTGCATCCGGCATAGGGACAACTTGTACAAAAAACTCAGAAAACAACCCTCGAATGAAATATTGTCCATTAGTTACAAACGTTACCGCAATTACTGCACAAATATATTAAGAAAAGCTAAAAGAGATTATGAAAGGTTAGAACTTAAGAAAGCTGGCAACAACTCTAAGCAGATATGGCAAGTAGTTAAATCGGTCACGAGTAGAAGTATACCCAAATCGAGTGCGATGAACCTGCTTGGGTCTAACAAGGATAGCCAGGAGTCCATAGACAGCATTAACATGTATTTCGCAGGCATAGGTGGGCAACTTGCTGAGAGCATATGCAGCGCTGCCCCCTATTCTTTTACTAGGGATCCACTTGATCCACCACTGAACCACTCTGTGGATTCTTTTGTCCTGCTTGAAACTGATGAGTGTGAAGTGGAGCGCCTCATTATGTCTCTGAAAAGTAACTGCGCAGTTGGGAGTGACGGTGTGTCATCCGGATTTTTGAAGAGATATAAGACTATTGTTGTAGCTCCACTTACATATATTTGTAACCTTAGCATTGTAACAGGGAAATTTCCTACACTCTTTAAGAGGGCACTTCTTCATCCAATACACAAATCAGGCGATCGGAATTATGTAGAAAACTATAGACCCATATCTATACTACCAGCAATGTCAAAAATTTTAGAAAAAATTATTAACTGTAGGCTTATGAGTTATCTTGAAAATCGTAAATTACTATCTATTAAACAATTTGGCTTTAGAAAAAATCTTTCCTCTGAAGATGCTGTGCACAATCTGGTGGACGCTATAGTCAGTAAACTTGACAATGGTCGGAAATGTGTTGCATTATTCTTAGATCTTGCAAAAGCCTTCGATACGGTCTCGACAAAAATACTTGTGAAAAAGCTGGAATCCATGGGTATTAGAGGTACTCAACTTTCTCTATTACGTAGTTTTCTGACGGGCAGATCACAGTCGGTGAAAATCGGTTCCTACACAAGTGCTGAAATCTGTACTACTTACGGCGTACCCCAAGGAAGCATTTTGGGCCCAACTCTATTTCTTGTGTATGTGAATGATCTGTGCAACATTGAACTCGACCATGGAGCAATTTTCTCTTATGCTGATGATACAGCATTGGTTTTTTCATCGGACGATTGGAAGGAGACCTACCGTTTCGCTCAGAGGGGCTTCGATGAGGTTAATGGTTGGCTGAGAGATAACCTACTCACATTAAATGTAACGAAAACTAAAGTGCTTGATATCTCTATCCGTTCCTCATATCTGTCGGACAGTTCCTTACAAATAGCTTTTGGTTTACCTGGTAAGAAATCCTATTCAATAGAAAAAGTAACTTCAATTAAGTATCTAGGTATCATTATTGATAACAACCTAACTTTCAAAAATCATATTGGATACATATCGGGTAGAATACGTAAACTTATCTACATGTTTAGAGAACTCAGACACTCCGCCGACGCCCACGTGCTAAAAATGGTCTATATGGGTCTATGTCAATCCATCCTAAATTATTGCATTACCACATGGGGTGGTGCCGCTAAATCTCACATCTTACAAGTTGAGCGTGCCCAGAGAGCCGTGCTAAAGGTTTGCTACTTCAGGCCTCGACTGTACCCCACTAAAGCACTCTATGAATTGTGTCAAGTCCTCACTGTAAGGCAACTGTTTGTGAAAGCCACTGTGCTCAGACAACACTCCCAAACCTTCTACATCCCTGAGATTACACGTCGCGGTCATCTTGTGGTCGTATCGTTACCAGTTAAAACTTCATTCGGTCGTAGATTTTTTATGTTTTTGGGACCCTATTTGTATAAAAGACTTCACAAAATATTGTCTCTGTTTAGATTAAATACACACCAATGTAAAACCATTGTTTCGGAATGGCTCTCAAAGAAATCTTACAAGGAGACAGAGGATCTCCTCATGGTCCTACGGTGACACGTTAGCCCACCCAACACTACCAGGATAAATGCTGGGTGTCATATGGCAAGTCGGGGAGTATGTTTGTCTTTACAACGGCAATTCCCCAACACAACTGATACATAAAAAAAAAAAAAAAAAAAAAAACCACACACACACACGCACTAACACACACATATAGCTGTATTTTATTTTATTTTTTGTATTTTAAAGTTTTCACGGTTACTGCTACCGTTTTGTTTTCTGTTAGTTACTGTATTTTCTTGTTTATTCTAACAATCTAAACATGACATTGTGAAATAACAAATCGTGATCCGAGTGGGTACCTGGTGTCCAGTAACACAGGTTTTATACCTATCTCAGGCACCAGCGATCCACAAACCGAATTTATCAAGTTTCTTAAATGTTGTTACGTAACCTTTATAATTATTGTACCTCGGTTTTTGGTTTTTGGTGAGAAATAAACTATTTATTTATTATCATAAAAATAAATTTCTGACACACAACATCACGTAAAACTGTTTTGGAATGATATAGTATCCAAAATCGTCAATAAATTTTACTACAAAGAGAACTATTGACTCGTAGATTAATTTAACTGAAAATGTTACCAAAGTTTAAAAGGCTATTGATAACCAATTTCTTTTAGCAGGTTGTAAAAATTTGATAATATTAGTGGGACACCGTTTCTATACAGCAGTGTTACTTACATAAAGGGATCTACAAATTATGCAATTCAATCAACCTCAGAAATAAGATCGGCAACAATTCTAAATAGAGGACAAAGTATAGCATTCAATGATTATTTTTTATATTCTTCTTGATCTTTCAATACTACAATTACGTTATTGTTCATTAAAACAATATTATAATATAGTTAATAATGGTAACATAAACAATAACACAAATGAAAGGATGACTAATATTGCTTGTCAAAGAAAATTTACAGCAAATTCAAGTTGAATTTTAAGGGACTTCAATTACACGCAAATGTATAAAGTAATAATAGACATGTACGTTTAGCGATCTCTACATAAAGCACAATCCTATATCACGATATAGAAATTATCAAGTCGATTAGCATGTTTACAACTCTTGAACATCAACTGTTTGAACGTGAATTGTCAAGTATGATCAGTTTGCCTGGTCGGAGGATCCTCCCTTTTTGTTGGAGGGACATATCACCCGTTCGTCCAAATACATAAATATTTAAAAAAATACTCATATTAGTACAGGATAAAAGTGTTAATGAGATTTTACCTCAGCAATAACAGTGTTATGGTTTTCGTATATCCAATGATCACACGTAGCCAATTCTTCAGTGAAACTATTGTTGGAACATACTTCTATTTCCTTGCTGAGTACGGGCTTATAACATCTATCTTTAGTTGTATTAGGCCACCAAATTGGATATTCTGCTGTTGAGTTTTCATCTTCACATTCATCAATCCGACATCTAAATATAATAAAAACTAAGTAATAAGTTAAAGAATGAAATTAAATCGACTAATAGATTTTTTTGAAAAATTTTGCAAGATAACAAGTCTATACCATTACACTTAATATAAATAGGGCGTATAGCCCATTAATATAACAGAGCGTAAGCAAATTGTGAACAATACTAATAATTAAATATTTGATGACGAGATTCCATTAAAATTTGATTTTAAATGGTCATCTGAGGTCTAACGAATCAACAATGCAGCAAAACGAACTTTACATACATACAAAACAGCCACACGATCATTTGAGCTACTTGACATAACTGCGACAGCAGAGATTGAGGGACATAGGGTCAGCTTTTGCAAATACTATATTTCGATCCAACTCACCGGTAATCAACATCTCCGACAGTAAACACGTAGTTAATGCTAATCATGGCGATGAACATTACTGGCAGACATATGAAAATGTACTGGATAATCTGATATTTACCAAAAATCTCCAGCAAGGCCGATATGTCACGTGTCTTTTTCTCTTTGTCATCATTGGTCATTGTTATGTGCTAGTTTTGTGGGAATATACTTTTATTCTAAATATCTGAAATATTTAAAAGAATATGATTGTTTTTAGGTATACATTTTGTTGTTATTTTTATTTGATCACCTAATAAATGTGTGTTTAATTGTCTAATCATCAATAGCCATTAATAGTTCGCTGCTGGGCATAGACTTCTCCTAAAAGTAGAGAATTTGAGAATTTGACACGGGCCAGATGCAGCTTTCCTTCTCTTTACAATGATATTGTCCAGCATATTTTGTTTCCCTAGTTGCCTTTTACGATGTCCGTGGGCAGAATAGAGGTGGTGATACCTGGTATTCTTAATCTGTCTACACAAAGAATTGTCTAAAAATTAATATTACCTTGAAACAAAATGTTTCTACTTTCTATTTTCTCTGCATCATCCAGGTTGTCCGATAGAAAATGCGTAAAGCTTTAATTCTCTCAATGTACCAACATGATGTGTAAACGAAACAAATAAAACAATATTTGTTGCTAACGTAGTAGGTCCTAATTAGTTCACTAAATAATATCAAAAGAATAAACTGAATTTATTGAGTATTGGGTTTCGATATAACAGAAGTATGACCAAAATTAAATCACCGAACAATGCAAAGAAGAATACTAAGAAGTATTTATATTATCGCGTTAAATTAATATCTATTTTTAATTTTCCTTCCCCGTCTTATATATTAAGTTACTTCTCATTCATGTTAAGAAACATTAGTTCTCAATTTTCTCAATATAACTGATAAACAGTTGTGCCAACTTAACACAAAAACCTAACAAGTATATAATTTTTAAATAATTACTGACTTGACCGAAAATTCGACTTGGTAACATATTTGTTTAGCTACACGAGTATGCAATAGCCAAAACTTTCAGTTTCATGAGATGTGAAAATTTAGAATAACTAAAATATATATCATATCAAAAACAGAGAAAAGATTTTTATACAAAAAATCTCTAATAAAAAATGAGACAGAATTGAAATGTGTATTCTGCTAAAGATAAATTTTCTATTAAATGTACATGCTTTTAAACAAATAATTTTAATATTAAAAAAACATACCTTATATAATATGTTAATATATCCTTCACACGTGTCAATAGTTGTCTCACAATTATAATAACTGTTCGTACGTCCACAATCTAGTGAGAGATACACAAAACACAAAAATAGCCATTATTAAAAGTTTGACGATCGAGAAATCGCGAAAAAAACACTCTAAACATTTTAATACGGAAGAAAAACCCGACCTAAATATGTAAATCGGACGCCTAAATAAGTCATTTTAGTTTAGTGGAATGTTTATAGGTTTGATAATGAATATATAATGGAATATGAATCCGGTTATTAATTTATAAATGATCACGTCTCTCTAATGATAAGAGTTTATAAAGACGAAAAATTAAAATTGTATTTTTCGTCAAAATGTATTGTACATTCTGTTGCTTAGTTTGGGAATCGATGCTATTATCCTGTTGTAAACCTCAATGTATAATTTTAACACGATTTTAACCTATTTTCTGAGACAAATACACATTTATTTATTTATTATATTAATCAGAAGCTGGAGGTGCAAACATACCAATAAAGATCAGTTTGAGGACAGAGGGCGTTCCTGAGGGAAGTTGGTGTTATTAAAAAATGGCAGGAACGTTGAGAGCAGTGTATTTTCCTAAAAGGAGATGATGTTGAAAAATAAAAAAAAAAAATAGCGTCTTCTTTTCTAACACGGGTACTCACTTATTGAACTACCCTCGTATTTACATATATAGAGTACAATATATGTTGCTGAGGTTGATAAACATAGAAATGTGTGACGCATTAAGAATCCGGAGTGTCACCACTCCCAGAAGACCAACCTAAAGCGCCTGCATCCGCAAGACTGGAGGCCCATTGATGCAGGCGTGATAGATATGGTGGTAACTGTGTGAGCCTTACACTGTGACTGTCGTGCCTTTTACGTCCCCAAGCGGGGCGTGAAAAAGCATCTCCCTAGGCCGTCATAGCGTGGGTTACCATTCTGTATTGTCTGCATTTTCAGTGAGTGTGATAACCACTACTCTTGGATTCTAGTCATGCTTGCCATCAGGCAGAGTAGAGTCACTTTGGCAGGCTGATATTATAGAAAAAGAAAGAACTCCGTAGGCCCACCCCGTCTGGCCATCTTGGTATAATAGACTAAATCCTCCTACCAGTAGTTGACTTTTAAAGGCTGCTGATGAACCATAGAAATAAAAATATAAATTTATTGTAAAACAAACGTGAAGCTAAAATATATGCCACAGCACAATAGTATTAATATTTTACATTGACGTTTTTTTTTCTACATTAAGAGTCTGCCAAAGTGACTCTGCTCTGCCTGTTAGAAATCATGAATAGAATCCAAGAGTTGTGGTCACCATACTCATTACAAATGCAGACAATGCAGTGCAGTGGTGCCACACTCTATGGCCGCCTAGTGAGATACTTTTTCAAAAAAAGAATAGTGATTAAAAATAGTAATAAGAGATCTATTCAATTTTGGGTAAACAGAATTTTGATTTTACACTTCGATGTCTGATGATTTCTGACTGACAATAGTTAAGCATCCCAATACAACAACCGTGGAATAATCATTGATTATCAACAATCTTTCATAGTCCAATGCTGGACATAGACCTCTCCTTAGAAAGGTTTTAGCCTACTACACCACGCTGACCAGGCAGGTTGGAATAAAGTTTGAATCAAGTTCTTTTCACAGTACTGTTGGACTGCATAATTTGTTCACTAAGTCCCTCTTACGATACCCACGATGACACTTCACATTCATAATGCACCACCACACGGAACAGAACGGATAGTCATGCCAGGGTAAAAAGTTGATGTTAAGCAATTCTTAAGTAACTTTTCACCAATTGAGTGAAGATCCACAGTCTTTGTTTTTCTTAACTTTAAGCAGATGGAAAGTTTCCAGGTTCTTGTAGGTGCAGGAGAGTTACTCGTAAAGAGAGCCTATGATTTTTCTAAACGTTGTACGATATTCATATTTATGAGTATATTTTACGAATGTAAAACATTACGTAAATGTACGAATTTAATATTTGTCAAGGTGAAATTAACATATGAAATACAACAATTATTATCTTCAAAATAGCGTGGACGAAACTAACAAAGGAGAACTACTATAGTGTAAAATATTGATATTTAATAACTAAATAAGCTACATACATACTTGGGAACGTAGCTAAAAGTATTTGCAAAATCAGCAGCGTCGAATACTCTTCCATCCAGATTCTGTTTTTTCTAATGGATCATCTTTGAAAAGATGCAATTTTGATTTAGGAATAAAAAATAGAGATATGATGAAGCACTGTTTAACTCTGAGTACCCTTTGTTTCAATATATTATAACTGTAGATGTTTTATCTTTGTCACTTGTTTATCTAATCTTAATTACTTGAGTCTTAAGGAAGTATACAATAACAGAAATATATATGTAAATAATGCACGTGTATATAGAAACACAGTTTAAACAATGTAAAGGTTAAATTTATAAGAGAACTGTAGCATAGTGGATAAGATGTTGGGTTGTGACTTTATTTGCAGGTTCGGACACCACTCTGTGTGCTACCATGAGTAGAAACCTTCATCACTCCGCTGGGAATTTTGGCGGAGTGGCATCAAAAACGAATCGATTAAAAGCACACGCTGTTCCCAGGGGACGTACGGGGGGTAGGGGACATAAGGGAACAGCTATTATTACGATATCTGTATATACGATACGATATGATATCGGTATTTTTAACGAGCCTTCTAAAGTGACTCTACTCTACCTGATGGCAAGTATGAATAGCATTCAAGAGTTGTGGTAGCCATACTCATTGCGAATGCAGACAATGCAGTATGGTAACCCATACTATAGCGGCCTAGTGAGATACTTTTCACGCCTCGTTGGGGGACGTAAAAGAAATGACAGTCATCGTGGCATTGTATACACTTGCCACGACAACTGTCACCCCCTCTTCAATGGGTTTCAGGTCTCTCACTCACCAACGAAACACGACAGCACGGATGCTGTCGCTTCGAGCTGGCCCGTTCGTGCTGAAATCAGCGTAGCTCTACTACCTAACTATATGTATTGCATGTGTATATACTCCTAATATAAGCATAAGACCTCCTTATATAGATGAATGTCATTTATGTACTAATACGTGAAGTACTTATATACCCTTTTTCAAATAAATATAGCACACCGAAGCATGTCATGTAAAATTGCTGAACTTTAGTGGCAGTGGACGCCTTTAAGTTTTAGAGTGACAACCGCGTACTGGGAAACGCAGCGTTCGTAGGCCCCACACAAGGTGGTCCAACAACCTGGTGAAGATCACAGGAAATCATTAGATGCAGGTGGCCCGGGATCGGCTGTTATGGAGGAGCTTGGGGTGGCCTATGTCCAGCGGTGGACGTCTTTTTGCTGAAATGATAGCAATAACGATGACTATTTATATGTAGAATAAGTGAATAAAACTATATTCTTAAAGATAGAGAGCTATATCGTTAAAATAATGGTGAAAACGACTAAGTGAACTTTGACCTACCAGACGATTTATGTTACACTTACTATAAAAAACTTAGATACTAAAAATGAAATTCGACTGCTATTGCACTAGGTGATCTCTAACTACCAAGCCTATAACATAAATATTAATACTGGTGTCAATGCAGATGGCCTTTGTCTTTGATTTACTCTAGTAATTTTTATGAAACCTCCTGACACTCGTCCCTTACCAAAGATTTTTAAATTTTTTAAAGTCCTGCCCAAATTTTAGCCTCTGTTAGTACTTTTATAGAACTTTGAAAAGAAGGTCACAGTACAATTTGCTGTCAATCAGAATTGTCTCTTTTTCCGAAAAGTGACATAAGACAGACTTTCACTAACATCATAAGGTCTCGAAGACAGGATCCAATTGCATCTCATCGTATCTGAGCCCTACTCATAAATCAAAGGGGCATACGAATAAGTTGGACATGAAAAATATAAAATGTAAAAGAAGGAATGAAAAGGAAGGAAAGGAAGGACGAGAAGGATCTAAGAAGAGTGCAGTACGGTATTGGCCAAACATTTTTGTCTTTCAAAACAAAATAGATCAAGGACCAAAAACATCCTAGAAAATCAACTTACAGGATCAGGAAATGCTCTTTATTATGTTTGTTTTTGCTTTATTTTAAGAAATTAACTAGCTCCATTTTAAGCCGCGCTTTCTACCTGTAATGTCCAACTTGCAAAAATATCTGTAAAAGATTTGCAAAAATAAATACCATTTATCATTTACCCCAGCCCTCCCCCCTCCCCCTTCTTCCATTATCTCCAATTTTAACTGACTGACTACGTCAATTTCTAAAAAAAAATGAATGTAAACGTTTGAATGACAATGCTATAACTTGGAACTGATACTAGAAATCTTTAACTCCAGTTAGTAAGCCTCTTGATTTGGACAGTTGATTTTGCAATTTATATCCAACAGAATTCACCAGCCACAATATTGACGATCATTATAAATTAATTTGAATAGTGTATTAAGTTTAACAAGATATCTGTTTATAGTGCGATTTAGTTTTATTATAGGAACCTGCTGATATCTTTTATGTTTACTAGGATTTTCTAGTTATTTTCCATATATGTACAAATATTGTGTGTGAGTTCAGAATGAACTTAATCTAACCGCCAAGTGACTTGCCAAGACCAGACTAGAATAATAGTTACTTTTGAAATAATTGAAACGTCAAAAATCGTTGACTTAAAGTCGCCAAATAATTAAATTAATTATAGAAAAATACTTTACATTTAATATTTTAAGAACAAAGTTAGTCAGAATAAAATAGACACGGATCTATTCATACATCTATTGCTTAGTCTGTCTGACTAAATTTATATCTACGTAGCTGATTGATCAACAGCCTTTTACAGTCCACTGCTGGACATAGGCCTCTCCTTAGCAAGGAGGTTTTAGCCTACTATACTACGCTGACCAGATGAGTTGGTATAGAGTTCATTTCAAGTTTTCCTTCCCTTTGTAGTGATATTTTTTTCAATAGTTTTTTCCCTCAGTCGCCTCTTACGACACCCACGGGATGAATAGGGGTGGCAACACTATGTATTCTTAATCCGTCATTATGTAGTCGCAAATATTTAAAAACGAATCGAAATAATGTCTATCAATTTGAATATAACCCGAAAATTCTTAGTGAAGAGAGGCCTGTGCCCACCAGTGCACTCACGCAAGCTGATGATAACCTCCATATCTTATAAACGAAAGTCTGATCTCTCTCCAATACGAGTATATTCTGTGTTGACGTGTGTGAACCTACAATACTCCGTGTAGTAGAGTGCGGCTGGCGATCGCTTAAGCCACTATACTATTCGAGCAGTCTAGGCAGATTCTGTGCTATAACAATATAGCATTAAAATGGTATGCTTAAATAATTTTAAATATGTATCGCATCAATGTATACAGATTGTAAAAATAATTGAAACTAACTCTGTTAAGCCCTACTAGAGTGTCAACAAAAACACAGAATTGAAAATTTATTCCAAAAAACTCTCATAATTACCTCTATTTAAAAATTCACAAACAAAAACAAACAAAACAATAGTATAAAACCATTCCAAGCTTGTAATAAAACACACAATAACACAAGTTACAACACAACAAGTTTATTAAAATTTTGAACTGAAATATAATCAAATAGTCTTAAGCATTGTTAACAGTAGTCTCTGCATAGCGTTCTGTTGTTGCTGGCACTTCATTCTTCTTTTTATTATCATTCAAAAACCTTTCAAGTTGTTCGATAGTGTCAAAAAGTGGCAAATGTTTCGTTTCTGGGGCCAAAGTAAGAAGCGCACTCGACAAAATTGCCAAACCACCAAAGAATATAGTTGGTAGCGCCTCTGATATTGTGTTCTGTGAAAAATAAAAATAAATTTTGCTAAGTACCCATTTCAAATAGAGTGCATTTTAAATCTTGTATTGAAACAGTTTATGAATATCAAATACCAGGATGGACTAAATAGGATATTTTACAGTCATGATCTTTTTTAAACTAATTTCTCAGATGTTTATGTTACCGGCATATACTCGTACATATTTCGAACGTAATAAAGTTCAGGAAATTTAAAGATTAAATATCCTTCAAGATATCCTAAAAAAAGTTACTTATTAAAAGCCTTTCAATAAAAAAGATGCATAATATATGCGTGTAGAATCTAGCTTAAACCAATCAAAGCTCAATTTTTACAAAATAAAAAATCGTTATGAAGTCAATTCTCATCTTATAAATAAAGATACCACTTGATGTATTATTGTTTCAGTCACATCAAAGTTTGCAGTCAGCTTTTAAATATATATCGCACAAGATACAAGCATTCTACATTCATTCTGTACTTTACCATCATTGAGGACATACATGTAGCGACTTCCACATACATCACAAACAACAATACATACTACAGTGCCATCTAGCGTAGACACATCGAACTACGGAGTAATCAACAACGGCGCAACGACTAATCCTGAATCGCGATATAGATTCTCGCGGCATTTAGCAACCCATGACATCCTAACGTCCACACGTAACATACTCGTATATTTCCACAAACCAATACTTTTAAGTTTAACATTTTTTTCTTTTCTTTTAAATTAGTGTTAGCCGTTACTTAGTTTTTATACCTACCAATATTGGAGTGATTGTTGAGATCATCGTCGCTAATCGAGCACCGAATGCTCCCAAGCCGACTAGCGTTCCTCTCAAGCTAGTTGGATATAACTCCATGCTGTACGTGATAGTTCCAGAGAAACAAATAGATATCATCATTTTGCTCAGAAGGAAAAGTGTCAGCTTTGCCCATACGTATACTGCAAAAAAAAATTAATACATGTATCCAATTACGTCTAATATTTTTACCTACATTTGTTAAGGCCAAAAAATATTAGTATGATACACTTCAAACAAGAAAAAAGAATAGTCTAACCCACATCATTATCCACGAGTAAGCATTAATGCGTGCCGATTGATGTTTGGTCAAAAACAAGCAGAACTTTGGTCCCAAAAAGTGCTAAACGACAACTTGGGAGTCCTAGGTGACGGTGACAGTCTCTGAAAAGATTGGTCTAAACTATCATTTGACAGAGAGATGTAGAAAAAAACGAGATCTTTGCCTTATAATGAGACAATATAGACTAAAAATAAAATAGAAACGAGGCATAGCCGTCTTCACTCCAATCGTGCAATAAATAGCAAAAATATAGCAGAACAGAGTATTGTTTTTGAAAAGTAAATATTCATCAGTTAAACTGAAATTACGGCACAAAATGTGTTAACATTATTGTCTAGTCTAGAAGAACAAAAGAATAATGATTTACCAGTATACGTTCGACACTTTGTGTCGTAGAACAATGTTTTGTTGGAGTATTGCTAAGTATACGAGTATTATTCTATATTTCATCTAACACTTTATCCTTGAACAATTTACGCCTGCATCAAGTTTCTATTTTTGTAACTGTAACAATACCACAAATGGCATGTAATTTTTTTTTACCATTTCAAGGCTATGCGATTACTTGTCACATTATAATAACTAGAACTCCAAATAAAAATAACATACTCTATTCATCTAGATCTCAAGATCGAATCAGATTTAATAAAAATAATAATAATGTATTTTCAATAAAAGCGATAATAGTACAATATGCACCAAAGATCACACGTCAATATCACTGGATAACGAATTAATAAATTTGTAGACATTGGTACTCGTAGCAAGAATGAACTTGTGTTATGCACCTGTATCCACTTCTCTGTTAGTCAAAATAATCTGGACTCTTCTAGTCAAAATAATACAAATAAAAACAGTTATTAATAATAATAAGGTTGTGTAATTTAATAATTAAAAAAGAAGAAAATAAAATCAACATGCTATACTCGTAGGAGTTCGCACGTATTTTGTATGTATCTCTATGACTCTCTCTCTTTGTCTATGTCCACGTATGTGTGTGTGCGTGCGTATGTGTGTGTGGAGAGAGGGAGGGTTAACCGAAGTTTCATGATGATATATTTAATAAATAATCTCAATAACACGGCTGTGATTCCAAATTAGGCAGAAAGTGTGCATATTTCATATATTACAGATAAATTACATTCAGATACAGACCAAATATTCGTGCTCATCACACATATTTGTCCTGGTGGGAATCAAACCCTCAAACCTCAATAATAGGATAATAATTATTTATAATAGGAGGAAAAAGATAATCTTTGAAGACATTAGAGTAGTTCCTAGTAAACTAGACAAACGTTAGGTCTTAGGAAGGATGTTACCAATATAAAGTCGTCGGCATTAAATAGAATATTCTCCAACGAGTTTCAAAGAGCTCTAAAGCATGCCGGATAACTCACGATCGTTAAAATTTTAGAATGACGAAAAAGTCGTACCATTAATTGTACACTGAATTTTAAATTCAGATCATATGACAAATACATGGCAATACTTACTTGCTGGGGTTAAAGCTGATATGCCACAAAGTATACCACAAGCTAAGAATCCAGTTACTAAACATATTTTCCTTCCAGTCTTTTGCAAAATGTAAAGAGCTAAAATCTCGCCAGGAAATGACATTACCGTAGTAAGAAAAAAATTCAAGTGTTTGTCTCCTGGAAGCCAAACTGAATTCAACATCATCCCGTTATATATCAGTCTGGTTGTAAATCTGCATATGAACATAATTGATACACGCTTCATAATCTCTTTCGATTTGAATATTTTAAGAAATCCTTCTTTTACTACGTCACAGTTTATGTTAAACTTTTTCTTCAATGCTACTTCATCAAGGTTTACCAAGTCCTCAGTTTTAATATTAATGTTATTGACTTCTGCAATTTTTAGGAAAGTTTTCTTGGCTTCTTCGGTTTTACCGCTGACAATCTGCCATCGAGGGCTTTCATTGACAATAAAAAATAGTATGATAAAGAATACGGGTGGTGCGTTGATAATGTGGATTACATTTTTCCAATTAGGCACAAGAAACGCAATACCAGTAAATATGCTCTCTCCTATGTGAAGAGAACTCGAATAAATAACTCCTGTAACATGACGGTACTTGTTTGAAGTGATTTCTAAGACTGAAAACGAAGAAATGGATATTTAATTGATTTCGTAAGAGACTTACGGTAGAAGTTTGATGTGTTATTATTACGTTTTTGCTATTCTTTATTTTAAACTAGCTTTTGCCCTCGTCTACGTCCGTGTTATCGCTTATCGTGGTTAATAGTAACCTATGTCCTTCCTCAAGAATCAAAGTATCTCTGTACCAAAGTTCATTAAAATTGCCAAAGCAGTTTAGCCGTAACAACGGCTGTGAGCCTTACAGTAATCGGTTTATGACACTTCTTTCAGATCAAAAATATCGTGGTAACTTTTAATAATCATTAATATTGCTTGTTTGAATTGAATTAAAAATCAGAACTGAAATTTATTAATCTAATATATAACCTATTAAACTCTGAAGTTCCATCTAAATCCGTTTAGTACTTTTGGCAAACGAGCTACGGACTCTCACAAACTTTCGCACATATAATATTAGTACGATACGATACTTACTCAACATCATGGCAGCAGCATAATTGCCTCCCGAAATCGTTGCTTCGATAAATTCTATAAATAGATAAACATTATACGAAGTAATTGTGGTTTTTATTTGGCCGACACAGCCTCCCACTACGCAAAAAATCAAAGTCGGCTTGCGTCCAATTCTGGGAAAAACAAATGTATTATATACTCACGTCCTTATCCCGCAAGGGATAGACAGAGGCGAATTAAAGGCCTACCAATTTGACAACATATAATTTAAGTTCCATTTACTTGTGTATGTTGTTGATGCTGTACGTAGTTCTAAGAGCCTGTCAAAGTAACTCTACTCTACCTGATAAAAGGTACAAATAGAATCCAAGAGTTGTAATCACCATAAATATTGCGAATTCATACAATACAGCATGGCGACCCTTACTATGGTAGCCTCGTGAGATGCTTTTTCACGCCCCGCTTGGGGATGTGTAACGCATGACAGTCATCGTGGCTGTCTAAGGTTCGCACTCTTACCAAGATAACTGTCATCGCTGCATCAAAGGGCGTCCGGTCTCGCACTCACCAACGATATACGAAACAATTATTTTGGTCATACAACAGGGTACTGTATCTTTTCTTTAGAAAGTCACAATGAGGATTATACTTACAACCTCAAATTATTAGATTTTAATACTACTGATTTTTTATATAGGTTTCATGTATTTTTAAATTAACATTTTAATGTAACTGTTAATTGTAATTTGCACTTATATATTTTCTCTCAAATGGGTAATGTTCCCTATTAAATAGTCTATACCTATATATAAGTAAGAATTTTTGTAAATGTTAGCCTGAGAGTTAAAGTATTATTATTATTACTTAATAGGATAATGGCATATTGCTCTCAACAGACCAAGATAATATAAAACATCAAATCGTATATTTTTAAGTAAATTGTAGGGACACAAGGTACCTAACTTACTTACTTTCCATTTATATGGAATGTTTATGATAGGTTACAGTTTCAGTCCCACCAGCAATCGTTGTTGCCATGCTGGCGGGTAAGGAAGGCCAGGGCGCAGTGGTCAAAGAGACCGCTGAACGGGATCGTGAGAGGGCCGATCCCGAGCATAGAGAACATTAGCGGTGATAACAGACATCGGTGCCACAAGCTGCCAGAGAGTGGGGACATCTGGTGGCCGATTAAGAGCTGTGGTCGGCGATAGGGTGACGCCTGGGCTTAAACTGCCATCGGGTCCCAATATATAATGAGTGAACCAATAGGCCAGGCGAAAGCCACAGAGTACAGGGCCTGGCTGGGCAGATGTCATCCCTGGATGGACCTGAAATAACGTGATCCGGGCGATCCTTAGAGCAGGGAGCCTGAGACCGAGGACAGTAGGGGTCAAGTTGCGCCTCGCCCAAACGGGAGCTCGAGTCTTGGAGTTCCCTGGGGCTGAAGGCGCAAAGACAGCAGATTCGTTTGCGGAGAAACTGCGAAATATGTTTGCAGCCACGCATGGTGTCAAGATCGCCAGGCCAACAAAGTGCGCGGAACTGCGCATTTCAGGCCTGGACGACTCAGTAACAGCCCAAGATGTCCGTGTTGCAGTTCAGGAGAGGACTGGATGCAACACGGATAACATCAGAGTTGGCACCATCCGCCCCGGTCCAGGGGGCCTTGATGCGGTGTGGGTAAGTTGTTCCATAGATACTCATCGGCAAGCTGCTGGCAAGATACTCATCGGTCTCGTAAACGCCAGAGTCACAATTCTGGCAACGAGACCGATGAGGTGTTTTAAATGCCTTGGTGAGGGACACACTCGTGTCAAGTGCGATAATAGTTTGGACTGCAGCGGACTTTGTTTCCGCTGCGGTCGACCGGGGCACAAGGCGGTAGAATGCTTTGCGGCCCCTCACTGCCCAGCATGTGCGGCGGGTAACAAACCCGCCAATCACCAGATAGGGCATGGGAGCTGTAAGCCATCCCGTTATAATCGGCAGACGTCAAGGGCCAGCCAATCGACCCAGGCTGCCTCTGAGGTCGTACGTGAGACGACGTCGTCGCCCATGGAGGAGGTTGTCGAGACAGTCCAGTAATGGATCAAGTCTCCAGCCTTCTTGTCCAGACGGACCTGAACCACTGTGCCGCGGCGCAGGATCTTTTCTTACAAACCATGGCACAGTGGTCGATCGGTGTAGCTGTAGTCGCGGAGCCCTATCATGTTCCTCCCCGTCCAAACTAGATGGGTGACCGGGACTGCTCCGTGTCAGTCGTCGGCTCCACAGCGGCTCATTCCCGACCCTTGTCGTTAAGAGACAAGGGTACTGGATATTGTTGCTGCTGAGTGGGGGGGGATCACCGTATACGGTGTATACTTCACCGCCAACCGGAGTTTGAGCGACTTCGAGACCTCTCTCAACGACATGGAGACCTCGATGCGGCGACTAGCGTCTGGGCACGTCCTTGTGCTGGGGGACTTCAACACAAAGTCCGTTGCGTGGGGTTCCCCCAGGACGGACGCAAGGGGCGAGGCCGTAGAGGAGTGGGCGGCCTCGGTGGGCCTCTGTTTGCTTAACAGAGGCTCCACCAACACGTGCATGGGACAACAGGGAGGGTCGATAGTGGACCTTTCGTTTGCTACCCCTGCCCTCGCCGCACGAGTAAGGAACTGGCGCGTCCTGGAAGAGGTTGAGACGCTCTCGGATCACCTCTACATCCGATTTGAGCTCTCCCGGACTCAGGACCCCAGTAGGGGTCACGCGGCGTGGTGTTCTTCTCGCTTTCCGCGGTGGGCTGTAGCCAAACTGAATAGGGACCTACTAGAGGAGGCAGCCATTATTCACTCCTGGCTGTCTCCGCAGGCTCCGACCGAGGAGGTCGACATGGGGGCTGGTCGTTTCCACGATGCGATTACGCAGATCTGCGATGCGGCCATGCCCCGCATCCGAGGTTGTCAGCCTCCACGGAAGGAGGTTTACTGGTGGTCCCAGGAGTTAGCGGACCTGCGCGCGGCCTGTACTCGTGCCCGGAGGTCCTACACCCGTAGTCGACGGCGACACCGCGTAGACGGCGAGGAGGACCAGCTTCATGAGGAGTACCGAGAAGCGCGAAAACCTCTGAAGCTGGCCATTAGCCGCGCCAAAGAAGTGAAGAGGAAGGAGATGCTGGAGGGTCTCGATCGTGACCCCTGGGGTCGCCCTTATCGTGCAGTGCGACAAAAGCTCCGCACGTCGGGCCCCCCCCTTACAGAGACACTCCAGCCCAGCTTCCTGCGGGAAGTGGTCGAGGGTCTTTTCCCGCAGCGGGCGGAGCACACACCCCCGTCGATGGCCTTCATGGTCGATGAAGACGGGGGACGGAACGAGGATAATGTTCCGCCCGTCAGGGAATCGGAGATAGGGGCGGTCGTTCTACGGATTCGCTCTAAGAACACCGCCCCTGGGCCAGATGGAATACCTGCCCGAGTGTTGGCGCGACCCCTCGACCACATGTCGGATCGCCTCGGGGAAGTTCCAAACGCCAGCTTGGCGTCCGGACGTTTTCCTGAGGGCTGGGAGAGCGGGAAGCTGGTCCTACTACGGAAGCCGGGACGGCCGGCCGATTCGGTCGCGGCTTATAGGCCCATCGTGTTGCTGGACGAGGCGGGTAAATTGTTTGAAAGGATACTCTCTGCCCGCATCGTCCGGCACCTCTGCGAGGTGGGCCCCGATCTGTTGGACGCCCAATACGGGTTCCGAGCCGGGCGTTCGACAGTCGATGCTGTGTTGCGCCTGAGGGCCCCGTGACCAAAGAGGCGGTGAGCTGTGGCGGCGTGCTGCTGGCGGTGTCGTTGGACATCGCCAACGCATTTAATAGTCTGCCATTTAGCTGTATTAGGGAAGCACTCCACTACCACGGGGTGCCAGAGTACCTGAGGCGGCTTGTGGCAAACTATCTTGAGGAGCGTACCGTCATGTACGAGGACCGAGATGGTATTCTGAGGCGGCGGCCCATGTCGTGCGGTGTTCCACAGGGGTCTGTCCTCGGACCACTCCTGTGGAATATGGGATACGACTGGGCCCTTCGAGGTCGTCTTCCCCCCGGGCTGGGCGTAATTTGTGACGCCGATGACACATTGGTCACGGCCCGGGGGGCGAACTTTCAAGAGGCGGCGCGCCTGGCCACCGTGGGAGTCTCTTTGGTGGTCGGGCGCATTAAGGCGCTGGCTTTACGAGTGGTCCTAGATAAGACTGGGGCCCATTTGTTTCATGGGCCCCGTCGTGGTCCACACCCCGGCGCCTCTATCGTTGTCAATTCGGTCCTCGTACCGATTAAGGCCCAGATGAAGTATCTGGGCCTGATCCTAGACGGCAGGTGGCTCTTCGACGAGCACTTCCGACAGCTTACTCCAAAGCTGGTCGGCGCTGCTTCTGCCCTTGGGCGACTTTTGCCCAATTCAGGTGGAGCCAGCGTCGCGACGAGACGGCTATACACGGGGGTTGTCCGGTCAATGGCACTGTATGGTGCACCGGTGTGGGCGGCGGCTCTGACCGCCCAGAATAGGGTTCGCCTCTGGCGCCCTCAGAGGATATTGGCGGTTAGAGCCATACGTGGTTACCGAACCGTATCGACGGAGGCGGCGTGCGCCTTGGCCGGAACTCCCCCGTGGGATTTGGAGGCGGAAGTGCTCGCCGAAGTTTATCGGCGGACGGCTGACTTCCGGGCGGGTAGCGGCATACGGCCTCCGCCCGAAGAGATACGCGAGTGGCGAGAGGCCGCTCGTTGAGCCACGATGGCTCGTTGGTTGTCCCGGCTGGAGGCTCCACGTGCTGGCTTTGCCGCCGTGGAGGCTCTCCAGCCGGTTATCGCCGAGTGGGCAGGGCGGCAGCACGGGACCCTTTCCTTCCGACTGACGCAGGTCCTTTCCGGGCACGGTTGCTTCGGGAAGTATCTGCACTCGGTCGCCAGGAGGGAATTGAGTCCCGCCTGTCACCACTGCGACTGTAGTGAGGACTCGGCTCAGCACACGCTAGCGGTTTGTTCCGCTTGGGCGGCGCACCGTGGGGTCCTCACTGCAGTTATTGGAGGTGATCTCTCGCTACCGGCCGTCATACGCTCCATGGCCGGTAGCGACAGTTGTTTTACCGCGGTCGCAACCTTCTGCGAAGACGTAATTTCGCGGAAGGAGGCGGCGGAGAAGGCCCGGGAGGACGATATCCACTCGGACCCAATTCGCCGCCGGCGAGCCGGGCGGCGGAGGCGCGCATACCAGCGCCTCGTGCCGCCTTGAGTGTGGCCGCGGGTGGACGGGTTTTCCCCTCCATCCGCTATAGTGGCCAGCCGCGAGGAGGTGATGTGCACGTGTGCCGTACGTCGCCTAAATAGAGAGTTTATCCGCAGATGGTGCCCGCTTTAGCGGGCAGGCGCTGGGAAGGATCTGGATGTCGTAACAGCAGCGGTTCCCGGATCCCTCCTATGTCCGACGCAGAGTGGTACACCGTGTGGTTTTCGTCGGTCCGATTCCGACACACCACCCCGCTGTAAACCCTGTGGGGTGACGGCCCGCGGGGGTTTCCACACGTAAAAAAAAAAAGAACAAGGGAGCCTGAGACCGGGAGGAGCCGGCGATCTAAATGGATTTTCCACCCCATCAACAAAAAAAAGTTATAGTGTAAGTGTAAAACTTATACCTGTGTAAACGGGCCGTTAAGTCATTCTGGAATAAACTCAGTTTAATTGAACACGTGAGTACCCTTCACTTAGCATTATTTGTCACAGATAGTAACACTTTGCACACATACCCGTTACCCCTTATTAGGTACTCCTAAATAAATGTATTTATATACATATTAAAGATAAAATACAGTGTACATCTTTTGGCTGAGATGAGTATGAAAATGATAGATTAGGTTCACAAACAGAGAACCAATACGCATGTTTATTACACAATACTTGTTCTGGATGGGCATCGAAGTTACATATGGCTCATTTCTCAGTATATTCTAACTGATTACTGTACTGAAAAAGTAATCACTGTATGCAAATCTATTAGAAGCATTATAATGCTATTATGATTGAACGTAAGACTTACACATCTGAGAGCCATCCAAACAAAACCATGGATATCAGTAAGCCCAAGCCGTGGACTGTCCCAATGAGATTCGTCTTCCACGGCTGACAACCGAGGTTAAACTGTAAAAATAAAGGTATTTATTATAAACTACACCTAGAGTTGCTATGCGACATTGTGGATGCCAGTAACTCATCATGTCAAAACTTGAGCTTTATCAGTGCAGAACTCTTTGAGTTTTTATATATTTATGCAAGATTAATTTTAGGTGTGGTAAGGGATTAAGAATACATAGTGTTACCACCCTTATTCATCCTGTGGGTGTCGTAAAAGGCGACTAAGGGAACAAAGTATGCAAGACAACATCATTACAAAGAGAAGGGAAACTTGAAATAAACCCTATTCCAACCCGTCTGGCCAGCGCGGTATAGTAGGCCAAAACCTCCTTGCTAAGGAGAGGCCTATGTCCAGTAGTGGACTGTAAAAGACTGTTAATGATACAAGAATAATAACAGAAGTATAAATTAAATAGAGTCCAATTATAAGTGGTTGGCTTCAGAAATATCAATACATATTAAGTGTCCAAATATTTTCTCATTTTACATTTTTAATGTTACACTTAAAGTTTTTTAATTTCGTAACAATTTAGAAGAAAATAATATTAATTAGTATTTTGGTTTCATGGTGACCAAAACCTTCTTGCTAAAGAGAGGCCTATGTCCAACAGTGGACTTTGGTTACTTCGAATCTGTGAATGTTAATATTCAGACAATTTACATTTCTTTGTTGATCTACATTTGGATTCTTATATTCATATACCATTTTGGTGTTCGTTTTTGAGCCTGTTGCATTAACACTGTTGCTTGCGCTAATGACAAAGTGCCATGTTAGACTCGAATCAACAAAAAATTAGATGAAATTGGAAAATCCTAACCATACATGTACTTGAATTCACATCAAATCACATCACACATCAACAGACTTTTAAAGTCCACTCCAGGACATAGACCTCTTCTTGAAAGTATAGTGAAAGCCACCTTGGCTTTGGTCGACTATACCATACTGATCAGACGGATTGGTATAGGATTTTTTTTAATTTGTTTTTCTTTTTGTAGGGATATTGTCATGTGTAGTTTACTCTTTAGTCAGCTCTTACGATACCCATGGGACGAATAGGGCTGATGATACTCTGTATTCATAATCCTTCACCAGATGAATATTATTAAAATTACAGCCTGTAAAAGACACTAGTCTTATATATACAGTTAACGTTACCTCGGCTACAATAGTATTGTCGCTCTCATAAATCCAATTGTCACATGCAATAAGTTCGCCGGTGAAACTGTTATTAGTGCAGATCACTTCCTCACTCCTAAGCACAGGCTTAGAACATCGATCTATGTTTGTATCTGGCCACCAACTTGGAAACTTTTCGGTTGAATTTTCATCTTCACATTCACTGACGCTACATCTGTTAATGATTACAGACGTATTACAAATTTGTTTAACAAAATAATGCCTTAAGCGTTTAGAAGTATGACAATATTGGAAATTTGATCTTCGTTTTTGCATCATTAATTCTATTTTAACCATTCAAAACACATTATTATAGGCGTGTTCATTTCATCACGTGTTTAATCTACATATACCATGAATTTAATATGCAAATAACATAATACGATCAAGAAATTTTGTGTTGTAAAATAAATTTCCAAGACCTTTATTACTCATATATCATGTTCCAGTTATTTATAGTATCATTCCTATTAATGGAATGAGTGGAGAAAAAAAAGAACTGCTATTATAGATACTGATATATTACTACTGATAGACACGAATCATTAATCATGTTTTATTTGCAGTAGTCACATAATTTCTGTTTTTTCAAAGTTAATATTATCACAAAATGATTGTATATGTATTTTCATGTTAAACTTTACTATAAATGTTTTTATTTTTATCGATTACGAACAAAAACAAGTAACTAAATCCGGTTATGAATCCGTTCACCTTTTGGATGCCTTCTAAGAGATTACTTCTCAAGTAAGAAAAGATTTTCTGATCATCGATACTTTGTGAGGCCATGATAACATATATCAAGCTATCCGTACGGCTACAAATAAATTTATTACTTACCTATAATCTAGATCACCGACCACGAACACATAATTAATACTAATCATGCATATACACATTGTTGATAAACAGATCAACGAATACTGAATGACTTGGTATTTGCCAAATGTATCCAAAATATCAGACACATCACGATTTTGGTCCTCTTCGCTTTTCCCGTTCTTTCTCATATCTTTCAATTTTAGTATTTTCTATCACTTTAATATTTTTCTTTTAAATATTATTAGCTTCTCTAGTTTTCACTATTATGCCAAGATTTTGGTAAAGATTTTTAGACCTATTTTTTTTATTTACGTGCACCACAAATACTCTAATCATATGTATTTGAACAAGTGTTCTCAGTAATATATGAATAAGTGGTAAATTTATGCAAATATGTTGTAATATATAAAATTGTATTTCAGTTGGCCGTCTGTTGATCAAAACTCCTAATTTACTAATCAATGGAAAGAGCCATGCTTCGGTAAATACAATCGGTTCAATCAGGTTCATGCCGTGGCCTCACAGAAAACTGCTGCTTGTGGCTTTCACATACGATATTAAACCTTACCTCAGCGCCATCTACGCAGAACTACGGAATAATTGATAATTAATCTTGTATTGTAATAGAAACTTTCACACCAATTTGTAAACATACAAGTTCCCAACATCAACCGTTCGCCCGCCGCCCGCCAAGTATGATCATCTCATCTGGTCGGATGATCCTCCATTTGTGTTAGAGGGACATGATACCTGTTCCGCCGCAGGTTAAATATTTCTTTCGTTGCTTTTCATGGAGCGAATAAGATTACCTTAAGTCTAAATTCCTAACTTTAAGAGCACACAAAAGATTGCAATTGTATCTGCAAGCCTCCATGGAAGACACTACATACATACACAAAATCACGCTTATATCCCAGATGGTACTATGATCTTGACATACCTCTTTTGCTACATTCACTAATCGTTTCTTACATGCTTGGCAGTTAGCGATGCTTTTCGCATGGCTCTTTTTTAGAACCAACCAATTTGCTCGTCAAATGTTCGCCGTGAACGAATTCTTTCGACACTTCTTTACACATTCGTCCTATAAATTACTTTTTTGAGTTTTATGTCATCCATTCTCTCTACGTAGTCAAGCAATCAAAGCATATCATTTTCAATCCTTCTCACTACCTCTTCTTTCAGTCTGCAACGTTCTCTTATACTCTCTCTTATACTACATTGTTGACTCTCACTAACATTCACACCACACACACTTCTTAGAGAACGCTTCTCTACAGCATTCGTTTTGCAACTTCGGGCGTCTTCTACAATACTCAAGATTTATTGCACACAATATTCACTTATAATCAGGTGATTTACTGATTTGTTATTATTATTTAAAAAACAAACTAAAAATCATCGACAATAACTGTACATTGGTTGTTTGCGCTCTTACTTTTTTATTATTAAAAATAGTTTGGTCGGAGGATAAAAGAAATTTTATTACTACATTGCGTTCAGTGCTACGTCTCTTTATATAATGACACTTCATCAACAGTCTTTAATTGTCCACTAATGGACATAGCACTTAGTATTATTTCCACCAAAAAAATGCATTAGCACCTTCTACGATAAACGATCGCAGCCAATGATGTAGACTTTAAATAATATGTATACAATTCAATAAAGTTAAAAGATTGTAAAATTCGTTCCGATGGGAGCGGTATGATGAAAGTCATCCTTTTGGATAGGAAATTTTGTCCTACTACCCATGTTGGTCAAGTTGAACTAGGGTTTGTCTCAAATTCTACGGATCCGCTCTAAGAACACCGTCCCTGGGCCAGAAGGGATACCTGCCCGAGTGAGTGAGTGCTAGTAGGGATCTGGATGTTGTAGCAACTCCTATGTCAGGCGCAGAGTAGCACACCGTGTGGTTTTAGTCGGTCCGATGCCGGCACACCACCCCACCGTAAATTCCGGTTAGGTGACGACCCGAGGGGGCTTCCACACGTTAAAAAAAAAACAAGAGCTTGTCTCAAATATTCTTATTCTTTGTTTTGTGTACTTAGTTCCCTTGGTAGGCTCTTATGACACCCACTGGTTGAATAGAAGTGATGATACTTCATGTTTTAAAGCCGTCACCATACGAAAGTATAATCACACAATAGCCAATGACTGCACGGTTGGTTTAGTGGTTTAGGCGGTCGGACCCTTTCCTTCCGACTGACGCAGTTCCTTTCCGGGCATGGTTGCTTCGGGAAGTATCTGCACTCGGTCGCCAGGAGGGAATTGAGTCCCGCCTGTCACCACTGCGACTGCAGTGAGGACTCGGCTCAGCGCACGCTAGCGGTTTGTTCCGCCTGGGCGGCGCAGCGTGGAGTCCTCACTGCAGTTATTGGAGGAGATCTCTCGCTGCCGGCCGTCATACTCTCCATGGCCGGTAGCGACAGCTGTTTTACCGCGGTGGCAACCTTCTGCGAAGACGTAATTTCGCGGAAGGAGGCGACGGAGAAGGCCCGGGAGGACGATGTCCACTCGGACTCAATTCGCCGCCGCCGAGCTGGGCGGCGGAGGCGCGCATACCAGCGCCTCATGCCGCCTTGAGTGTGGCCGTGGGTGGACGGGACGAGTTTTCCCCTCCATCCGCTATAGTGGACAACCGCGAGGAGGCGACGTTCGCGTGTACCGTACGTCGCCTAAATGGAGAGTTTATCCGAAGATGGTGCCCGCGGTAGTGGGCAGGCGCTAGGAGGGATCTGGATATCGTAATAGCAGCCGTTCCCGGATCCCTCCTATGTTAGGCGCAGAGTGGCACACCATGTGGTTTTAATCGGTCCGATTCTGACACACCACCCCACCATAAACCCCGGTGGGGTGACGGCCCGAGGGGCTTTTCACACGTTAAAAAAGAAAAAAAAGTGGTTTAGGCGGTCGCTACACCGCTCTCCACTTCACTGAGTGTTGTGGGTTGAAATCTCACATGGGACAACGCTTTGTGTGATCCACAAATTGCTGTTCTGAGTCTGGGTGTTCCTGGCGCCCCTTTCTTGTGTGTTTGTAAAGTCCTCCACAACACAGGATTTATTCCTAATGCGGGCTTAGTCTATTAAAAAAAAATGAAAAAATATCACACAGAGTACAGCCGCGAGTATTAGCTTAGTAACTGATATTTTCCTTTGTATTTAATAGAGTCGCTGACATTTTTAACGGAACTAATCATTTTGACATGGCCTTACTTATAATACTAATGTAGATTACATGTATACTTATATACTCGACATGATAATTTAACCCAAAAAAAATAATTGTGTATTTGTTATTGGTTGTGATATTAATTTTTCCAAGTAGTATATACTATAAAATGACAGAAGCGTAAAAGAATATATACAAGTGATAACTGTTTTTGTTCGTTAGGTTACGGAAGGTGATTCGTATAGTGGGTGTGCGACTCGTGCGTTGACATCAATGTCAGTCAGTGCGGTCGGAGAATATATGTAGCATATATACAGTCCATAGAATAAGTGACCAGCTACAGTTATTGATGTATAATATTTTTTTCTCTTTTATTTGCGTTTTGTGGATGTCGCTTCATAACAAAAAAAGAAGAATACCATAGCATCACGGAAATAGTGCGTTTGGGCTTCGGTATCATCACTTACTCGTTGAAGAAAAATGATAGAATCACTAAACACCAGTTTTCTGGGATGCCTTGTCATCACTCCGATTGGACCAGCCAATGTGTGCCATGTCATCATCATCAACACCCTTTAATAGTCCAGTGCTGAACATATCACATCGTTGGTCCAGAAGGATGGTATAGGGTTTGTTTCAAGTATTCCTTCTTGGATTGGTCCGTAGATTGGTCCCTTAGTCACCTTTTACAATACCCATGGCAAGAAAAGTGACACTGTATTCTTAACCCATCACCACACGGACATGTGTATGCAGCATATTCTTAATATATTATTCATAACAAGTGTGAACGAACCAACTGCAACTCAATGACTTCAACGATATTTGAAGAATCAGGTGATTCAAGTTCAACGTGTTGATTGATTTACATAGGTTATTTATTTACTTTATACATCATACACATTGGGTGTATTGGCGATTTAATGCCTACGTCATTCTTAAGCACTCAACCATTAGGTGAGGCAGAGAAAACAGGAAGTGCATTTTGGTTGATATGTGTATAAGAATTAATTAACTAACAATAAATCAAACAAACAATAGATAAACCTATCAAACACTTAAGCCCATACACTATATATATATATATAAAAAACATGTTTACTTATATAAATAGAAATATTTAAGTGGAATAAATCAAATGCGTGGACGTAAACCATATTGTTTCTTCAGTTAACAATTTTGCCGTTAGCAAAATTAAAAATGTAGTCAATGAAACACAAAAATACCCTTTTATATAAAGTTTAATTAAAATAATAAAAATGTCAGCATACAATAATATCTATTTAAGTAACAGATTATAATAATATGTTCATCAATAATGTTTAAGTATGTAATACAATCGAAATAATACTTAAACGTAACAAAGACAAATAATTTTTAACCTCAAAAAAATGGCGTACGTAAGTTTAAAATTAAAAACAAGAATATATATTAACTTGTCTTTGGTTAAATATAAGAATCTCAAAAGTTTGAGTAGCTTGGTTCCCTTAAAACAATATTTAGCCTGGTGTTAACCTAAATAGTAAGTAAGCATGAAATCTAAGCTCGTTTGTAGGTCATTATTTATTTTACAGTCGCCATATTCATACATCTACTTGTACCTAGACGTTAACTGCATATTAAATAAGTTGATTATGAAATTGATGTTAAATTTGAATGGAACCACAATCGAGTATGAAGGTATGGGCATGGCAAAAATAAGAAAAAACTCTCTTTGGTATATCTTCTCTTGACTATATTACAAATGACGTGGTCAGGATAGGAAATAGTACTTCTTAAATCCGAATGTCTTCACGAAGGCTGTTTCCGAATACTATATCACGCGCAGTAACGCACTTCAAGTGATTTGAGTCGTTTCAATTCTCTTCCAGCCCAAACGCAAATCTCGTTTAAGTTGTATCCTAAAGATGTTGCCCTATTTATTTCAAGTGTATTCTATTTTTAAAAAACCAGTACTATTTAATTGGGTATTTGCATGATTTTCCAACCCATTAAATAGTTGTCTTATTATTTTTGAAAAAAAAAATTTTTTTTTATTTGTAAACATTTAAACTATTTAACAATAAAAAAATTGTTAAAATTTAAACGTATAGGTAGCTCCCTCTTGCGTATGTGACGTCATTGTGCATATTCCATTTAAATTTGTTATTTGTTATTTACGCTACTTTCAGTAAATTTTAATGTTAATATAATATATAATATAATTAACATATACATATAAAATATAATTAAACTCACTTTAAATAAAAACCAACTTAAAATTTTTTTCAATAATTTATCATTCGTCGTTTATCATGCATTCAAATGAGGCGCCAATAACATGCACAATGACGTCAGACCAATCACATCACGTTTCACATCACATGATTTTTACATCATATTTGACCACTTTTATTTATTTATTTATTTAAAAATAATTTGTAAAAATTAAATTTTATTCTTACGTAGGTATTTTATGTGTATCAAAGAATTTATTAACTGAACTTTATTTGAAAAATCATTTTCATGCAAATACCCAATTGACATTTGAAGACATTAGAAAAACTTGGAATATTTGTTACATTGTTTATAATAAATGTCAAATACTCATTAATGGCGATATCAACATTTTAATTAATGATATTATTGTCGTTTACAGCTGAACACAAAAACACAGACAAAGTGTTTTACTAATTTATAAGCACCTTAGATTCAGCGACGTTACACTTATAAGTTATTGGGTTAGTCAATGATTTTTTAATACCACGTTTATTCTACATAGTTACTACTGGCCTAAAGTTAGAAAATAACTTATGTATTGACCGAAATATTACGTTAGAAGGATCATGAAAATAGATTTTGAATACTTCTTTTTGATTTCTAAACTGAGAACTATAAACTTATATACTTGCAGAACTTTGGCTTTATCTGTGAAAAGGAATAAATGGCCGCCATTTTGGTAACATTTCATTGATTTTCTGCAAGTAGCACTTCCTGAGATTAGCTCATCGGGTGTATAGGGTTTAAAAGAGTTGCAAATTTTAGACTTTAGTCCATGAAAATGGTTCCGTGGAACTTTTATCGATTTTACGAAATGTATTTTTTTAATATTTATTCATCGTCATCATCATCAACAGCCTTTTACAGTCCACTGCTGGATATAAGCCTCTCCTTAGCAAGGCGGTTTTGGCCTACTATACCACGCTGGCCAGACGGGTTGGAATAGAGTTTGTTTCAAATTTTCATTCTCTTTTTAATGATGTTGTCTTGCATACTTTGTTCCCTTAGTCGCCTTTTACGACACCCACGGGATGAATATTGGTGGTAACACTGTATTCTTAATCCGTCACCACACGGCCAATTATATTTATTACTGACCCTAATTTTAAAATCTTTTCTTTTGAACTTCATGAGTCTTCTAATTTTGTGCTAATTTTAAAAAGAGTTCTTATTTTAAAGTTGTAATTTATATTTACTATATTTATAGTTCTTAGTTCTTTCATTTAACATTGTCTATGCACTAAAGTAATCAGTTTAATCATCTATGGCACATATGTCATTTTCTCAATTGCCAGTAACAAAATAATTAATCAAATGAATCTATAAACTATGATATATTTTACCAATATAACACTTAAATACTAGCTCATTTGGCACATTTAGAATTCACTTCGCTCTTTGGAATTAAGTTCCTAAAGTAGTAACAAAACTAATCTACATCTACGACAAGTTATGCTGTAATACATAGAAACAAATAATTCTATGCAATAAACCATATCTTAATAAAACTCTCTTAGGTCAAAGCTATATAAAATACTATATGACTTAAATACTGAAATATATAAAAGATGATAGAAAAAAAACTAAACGACACAATTGTCTAGTTTTTTCTTGCGTCACAAAGTTATTTCATTGAGTATATAAAACTGTTTATATTTAAATACAATAGAATACAGTGTAATAAAAAAAAAAATGTGTGCGTGTACTAGCGTACACTCGTAAGAAGTGAAACTTCTTTATGACGTTATTTTTCAAAAAAATAATTTAAACCCGTCCGAAATCGATGCAATCGCCACCTGGATTTCAAAAATGTAACTACTCAAAACGGGCCGCAAAATACATTGGAGACATTTACCAATCCCTACTCCGCTGGAGAAAGTATACTTCGAATCACGCGTGGTAGGGATAAGAAAAAGATGGCGCGTAACGAAAAAATGTGACGCGTAACGAAAACATGTTACACTAAATTTTTTTCCAACCCCGATAAAGAAGTTTCACTTCGAAAAGTTACCATAGACAAAACACCTAAATTTGAACACTTTTTTGAATCATTCATAATTGAACTTACTTGGAATCTATTTAAAAATAGTTTTTACATAATTTCAAGTTTACTAAAAGTTTTCGTATGTACGAGTATAATGCGAGTTTATTTATTCTACCATAATCTTTGAATGCCTAATATAATTAAAATGTATGATGTTTCTTTAAAATTCTTACAGTATCAGGATGCATATGTATTTTAAATTAAAATCAAGATGGCGTACTTTCGGCGTCATTTTAAAATATTCAATTAAACACAAATGCTAGAATATAAGCAGACGCTAGATACTGATGGTGTGTGGTTTCATTGCAGTTATTGTTATAATCTATATATTTTATATTATTGTTAGTCAGATTTCCATTTATCATAATATACATTGCAAAAACATTGTTAAACACACGATATATTTGTAAACTATTGACAAAGACACGGCATAATCTCATCATGGCTTGTTATAGGCAACATTACTACAGTTAGGCATATTCGAACATCTAAATATACATATAAAAACCGTAAGTCACTGTTATGCCATTTGGAGTTTAATATCTACTAGAGTTGGTTGCAGAATAATAACTTTTTTTTTAAAATGAAAGAATTTTTCCTGGTAATATATAACTGGTGTTTTGTTACAGCTAGCTAATTTGTTTTGCTTGTTACGTTATCTGTTCAGCAATAGAGTAAGTTGTCGTTCGACTTGTACTTAAACGGTTGTGGGTTTGGAGAAGTGGACACAACCTGCATAGGTAACATGAACCCATTAATGAAAGTCTAGAGTTGGTTCATAAGAACACTGGTAATATGTGACCAATGTCGGTTTGTAGACGTGGACACAACCTGCATAGCAAGCGTGAACCCATTAATGAAAGTCTAGAAGTGGTTCATAAGAACACTGGTAATATATGACCAATGTTAATGTTATTCTGTTACTGATATGACACTAATCAAAAATCCTTACATTGACGATCGTATCTTGAGAAATACAAAGAATTAATAGGAATGTTTAAAAAAGCTGGCAATTTTATAAATATGAACTTTAGAAAAAAATTTTGAAGACAAATTGAGAAGTGAACATTACGAGTAAGAGGAATACCAAGAAAGAAAATTTCTACCATAGCCAAATTCTCATATACAAGTACAATATCTAGTTGCCTGAAGTTTAAATTTATTACGAAGTATATTTTCCACAAAAAGTTTTGGATATTTAGATATTGTTGCAGGAGCTGTATTGCTTACAATAACTTATCACGTGAAAATGATAATGTTTGAATCATTGATATATTCAGTAAAAATTTTCCCTGAAAAAAAACTAATAATGTTTCCTTTTTTTATTGATAACACTCAAAGATCATCAATAACGACAAAACTACAATTGTGAGACCAAAACACATACTAGGAAGTTTCGTTAAAAATTGCTATTACAAGCTGCAACCAACTCTACTCCTTATTACGTAAAGCATAAAAATCATTTTGATTAAAACCCTCGAAATATACATTTAACTACCTTATATTTTTCAAATAATATTTGCCTTAAGACTAAATTAAGTAAAAATATATAAAAACCTTTAAATGAATAAGGTCCTAAGTAAATTCATTCGTTCAATTCTGGTTAACACCATTTTATCTTCAATGGCTTTCAAAATGAGGTAATTCCTCTTTAATGTCATCTGAACTGGTAAATTCAATGAGTTTTGATGATATTTACGTATAGAAATTCAACTATACCAAATCTTCACTACATTTCTATAATAAGGCGAAGATTCGCAAATTTAATTACTGAAACCGCCATGACAGGTGGCAGGATTTGACATACTGACAAATTTGATTCTTGGAAAAAGGAGCTACTATTCTGAGGAATAATTTTATGTGTGTATGTATCTTAAAGATGTCATCGTAATATTTTTCTTGCTCAATACTCTCTGCGGCAGTAATAACCAAGAGAACGACATTTCTGGCACAAATGTTGCGGATGTATCTTCGACTGGTCGCTTACGTCCAAGCCATCTGGTTTCTCCAATGGTCTCTGCAATTATTAATATATACAATGTTAGCTCTTCTAACTTTTAAAGTATCGCGTTCTATACTATAAAATGCTTACGGGAATTAACATTCTCACGATGGGTATTGGAACGTATTTGCTTGATGCCCATTGTGAACGCATTAATCGCTATCAAGATCATTTTATAATTTTAACTTTTGTTAACTCTGGGTCTGTATAAAATCAAAATTGTCACATCACTTTCAAACTTTTCAAAATTCGTGAAATATGAATAGAAATCAAATATTTAATCGATACAAATATATTTCTTCGGAACGGCTACACTTATTTGATCAAGTCCGTTCTTTTGTGTTTGTCATCTACATTTTTGGGGGCAGGAAGAAAAGGGAACATCGGGGTTCCCACTTGGGGAGGAGGGGGCATCTACAAATCGTAGCTAGCCCGAGGTACGTCGGGGATCCAGGGATTGCCTTACTAGGGTGCACCTGGTTCCCCGACTACTGGTACCTGAGACGGCATGCGGTTTTTGGTCGGTTCGAGTTCGACATAACCATCTTTCGGTGGTATCCGTCCGTGGGGATTGCCGCAGAGAAAAAGGTGAGACTACATTAAAATACTTAACTTACCTGTTTATGTGGGAAGACATTGATGCGACACTTGATACACTCCTGGCCGTTGTTCGCCCAAGAATTCCCACTCATCCATTTACGTTTACACTTCGGGCACTTGTATTCTCCGAAACATCTCTTCTTACCTTGATAGGGTGTTAGGCCTTCGCCTTTGGGACGAGCCTGAAATAAAAAATATAGAAAATTTATAATGTTATTAAACGATTACCAAATTACCAAAGCTTCACTTTCTACAAAAAACATAATATATATTTCGAACATCTGATACAACACCATCTAGATTCAAACTAAGCAGAGCTTATACTATAAAAACTATATTGACTGATAGAATACTTATCTATATTATTTATTTTTGCAAATATATACACATTACATTCAAGGCACACGTGGTAGTTGAAAAGTAACTATGTATAGAATCTTTCAAATGTTAACTGTAATGTGACACACAAGCTTAACACAGGTTCAAGCTTAATCTCCTGACAATGCAATCGATAAATGAAGATCAACATCACAACGCCATCTAGTTTCAAACTAAGCAGAGCTTGTACTATGAAAACTAGACTGACTGATACAATACCTATATACTTTTTTTTGTAAATACATACATATTATACATAGAAAACACCCAAACTCCGAAGCAAATACTTGCAGATCATACAAACATTTGGTCCGACCTAGGAATCGACCCAAGACCTCGAGCACAGCAACCGCTTTCGTTACCGCTACACTATCGGAAACTAGGAAGTTATTTGTACTAGAGAACTTCCGGTAAGTACAACTACTAAAAGTATTAAAACAGATTTTTATCCGATCCAAAATGGCAAATTATGTACCTACAGGAAATAAAAGGTTTAGGTCAACGGCAAATCATTTCTATGAAATATTATAACGTAGGTGATAAAATATAATCTTATATAAATTTCTCAGAAGTAACTTTATTATCACAAAGTTTCTCGTTACATTGCAACATGTTGGTACATGCGAATGTGCTTGTAAAATGTCGATTAAATAATAGTAATTTAACCAAGTTGGCAT
Organism: Hypercompe scribonia; assembly: GCA_949316085.1. Taxonomy (NCBI): domain Eukaryota; kingdom Metazoa; phylum Arthropoda; class Insecta; order Lepidoptera; family Erebidae; genus Hypercompe; species Hypercompe scribonia. The sequence continues at coordinate 4,009,651 of OX438979.1, forward strand.
ATTTTGTTTGCTTACTTTTTCACAACTTCAACTTCCGCCTCCAAATCCCACGGGTAAGTTACAGCCGAAGATGCCGCTCTAACCGCCAATATTCTCTGCGGGCAACAGAGGCGAGCCCTATTCTGGGCGGTCAGAGCCGCTGCCCATACCGGTGCACCGTACAGTGCCATTGACCAGACTGCCGCGTGCAGCCGTTTCGTCGCGACGCAAATTGGGCAAAAGTCGCCCAAGGGCAGAAGCAGCACCGACCAACTTTGGAGCGAGCTCTTGAAAGTGCTCCTTGAAGAACCACCTACTATTAAGGATCATGCCCAAATACTTTCCCTGAACCTGAACCGGTACGAGGACCGAATTTACTACGATGAAAGCGCTGGCGCTGAAGGGGGTGGACCACGACGGGACCCATGGAATAAAAGGGCCTCTGTCTTATCCTGGAAGGATCCAGTCGTATCCCATATTCCACAGGAGTGGTCCGACGACAGACCCCTGTGGAACACCGCACGACATAAGCAGCCGCCTCAGAACATCATCTCGGTCCTCGTACATGGCGGTAGACTCGTCTAAATAGTCTGCCACAAGCCGCCTCAGGTACTCTGGCACCCCGTAGTAGTGGAGTACTTCCCTGATGCAGCTAAATGGCAGACTATTGAATCTATTGGCGATGTCCAACAACCACCAGCAGCACGCCGCTACAGCTCACCGCCTCTTCAGCCATGGCCCTCGGGCGCAACACGGCATCGACGGTCGAACGCCCTGCTCGAAAACCGTATTGGGCGTCCGACATATCGGGGCCCACTTCTTAGAGGTGTCGGACGGTGCAGAGAGAGAGTATCCTCTCAAACAATTTACGAGCTATATATGTCTGTAAGATGTTCGATTCTTATTGTGAAAACATCAACGAATAACATAAGTTATGAGTAGAGATGTCAAGATTATTCGGCATCAACACTATAATTAACAACATTACGATTTTTTCACTAGTCGGTGTTCGGCCAAATAGTTTGCAATATACGGCCGAATACCAAATAGTTAAAATATAAAAAAAAATGAGTAACAACTCACAAAGAATTTCATTTCAATTTTTTGAGTAAATTCACTGACCCTGCAAGGGTTGTTTCACCATTTAAGTTATTTCAGTGAATATTTTAGTGAACAATATGGATAAAAGGAAAAATATTAATATGTATCGTTATTAAAAATTGGAATTGATTATACAAGTGTGAATATTTAGGGTTGTAAGTATTTTTTGATGTGAAATTATAAAAAAAGCAATTGTACAAAAATAAAAAATTCTGGCAAGAGCACCTTTTTTCATATAAATAAAAAAATTGCCTACGATTTTACACGAAACAAAAATTGTATTAATTGGTCCAACCTTATCATAAAAATTCGATAACAAACACTATGGCATGAGATATTATTTATAAAATTAAAATTGTGAGGACTTGTGACTTAGTGTTAAGTATGTAGATTAACACATTGTAAAGTTAAGTAATCCTGCCGGGTCAATCTATGGATGAATGGCCATTCGGAGCACATTAAACCATCGTTCCATTCGTCATACGAATATTTTTGCCATTGGAAAATTACAAATAAATACATCTTAGAAAAATATACATATAAAGTGTGTTGTGACACGATCCAAATACGAATGAAGCAAAACAGTGCGTCGTCATTGCACCTTCCAGGTTCAAATTTGCCATCCGCGTCTCGCCAAATATTCGTTATTAGATATTCGGCCAAATCACCAATCGCGGCATGTCTAGTTATGAGGGGAAACTAATTTCTATTCCGGCAATGAACGAATGAAACTCAGCTTAGATTAAAACAAATCTATCAAATTATAAGAAGAGTTTTTATCGCTCATTCGGTCAGTTCAACGTACGTTCGGAACAAAGTTGGCTTTGTAATGCAAAACCGATAGAGCGTGTTGTCGGTAAGAGTGTTATAGCTAAACTTATTCCGAGAATTGGGGACCGTAATGAACGCAGCTTTGTTTGAGATTTAACTTTGTAATCTAATGTGACCCAACCTTGTTTAACGAAAACGTGCACGATATCAAAACACATACAATATCGCGTAACAGAATTGTTTTTGAACTTCCAAGGTTAAGCTGTTCAAGTTGCAAATAAAGAATTACAACCTAAGCTTTAACACGAATGGAGGCACAAGTCATGGGCGCAGAAAGCAAGGTGCAAGGTGGTGTACTTGCACCTCTGTTAGAAAATAAATAGAAAAAAAAATAATTTTTTACTCGACTACACCACAGGTACATAATATTACCCAAGAAGCAAAAAAAAATGCTTTTGAAGAATTAGTTGCCTCTCGTCCAGCTGATTTCTTCAATTTCATAAGTAAAGACCAAGTATAATTCTATCCTACTGATATAATAAATGCGGTAGTTTGTTTGGATGTTTGTCACTCTTTCACGAAAAAGCTACTTGACGAATTTGGATGCACCTTTACAGTAATATAGGTTACAGATCAGAATAACATATAGGCTACAATTTGTAACGATCTTATGTAATTTTGGTCGTAATATAACAAGCTAAGCCAAAGCTAGTATTTTATATAAGTTAATAATATGTTGATGCACGGCTCTGAAAATAATTCTGGCCGCGCCCATGGCACTAGTGCATATTTATTTAAGAGAGATCTGTATTCTGGATGCTGGTTACTATCGATTGTAGCTGTTAACAGTAGAACAGTTAAGTTTAGTGAGTCTAATACAATCAAATCTGTTATTAATTTCTCACGTGTTAGTATATAAATATCAAAACGGTTCTACATTTCCACTTCATCATAAATCTTAGGTCAAGTGATTGACTTGAGACAGATAAGACACTCCGTTTTATGAATGAATGGATTTGTTTGTCATACACGACCAAGTTTCTTGCTAGTAATGTAAAATCATTGTGATTTGGTTTTTGATAAATAGATTACAATTAAATCTACATCAATGTTATAAGACTAAGGAGTTTAAACTTCTTTCAATGTTGGATAGTTCAGTTTTCGATGAAGGCTAGGGTAGGAACCTCTGGCGATGAATAAATCGCTACAGTCGGCAACAGCAATGTAACTTGGTGGTAAAAATACGATCGGGCCGCAACTATAACAGCAACCAGATCAGCGGGTCCGTAGCGTCCCCCAGGAGAGGGTCTGAAATAACATAGCCCGGGTCCCCTTCGGAGTAGGACGCCTGAGACCGGCCACCGAGGTGGTTTTTAGTAGCAAAACCACATACTCCTGGCTCCTGCGTCCCTGAGGAGCCGGCGATCCAAAGGGGTTCCCACCCCGATAACAAAAACAAGGCCATATAACATTACTCATTGGATCGGGATGGCTTCATAACAGCAGTGCCCGGATCCCTCCTAATTTCTAGTACTAGTTGACCCGTACTATTTTTCCCGTATAATTACAAGTAACTACGTTATTAGTGAGTTCAGATTTCGCAGGAACAACCAGTTCGAGTTCCATGTATCTCTAACTGATCTATTTATGCTATTGCAAACATTCTCTGATTGTGTAATCGTTTTTCAAGCGTTGACTTCCCATTTTACTAACTTTTTCTTTTATCTTGAACAATTTTCTCATTTATTTTCATTTGGCAGCAAAAACAAGCTCGCCAGCAAAATTATAGTTGACAAAATATGAGCGTTTAAACACATCGGTTGAGCCCTTCGTGTTGTGAACGACGAGCGCTTAAAAACTAATAACTTTACCACTTTTTAGATGAATTTTACAGCCTCATTCAAAGGGCAGATTTTACTGTAAAGCATGCATTACTTTTCTAATTTATTAAATGTAAAATAAACAAACACAAAATAGAAACAAAATGAACGATATCCCTCGCACGGCTGAAAAGTATTCAATTTTTTTGTTTGTGGTTTGGTGACTTCCACATACAGCGTAAACGAAAATACTACAGCACCATCTAGCGAAGACACATTAATGACGAACTACGGAGTGACTACTAATCCTGAATCGCGGTATAAAAATTCTCGCGGCTGTTAGCATATATGCAACATCTATATACTACCAATCGTTAGGCTGCGGTCCATCACCTCGTCTGGTTGGAAGATCCTCTCTTTGCGTCGGAGGGACATGACACCCGTTCCTCTACAGTGAAAATTAATTGAGCCATTGAAGATCTAAAGCTTGCTAATATATTCAAAATAACGAATGACTATTGTCTCTCGTCATTCGATGCAAAACATATAAATCCAAAACTTGTAGTTTTTCTTCTGATAGAAGTTAGTTATTATAAATAAATCGTACGAATTTGGCACAATGCCGAAGTTTCTCACCAGACACCGGGCGTATTTGTTTTAGTAACGGAAATACTACTTAGAACACAATTATTCCATTTTAATCACATAAAATTGCGAGATATCTCTCAAATGTGAACGTATTTGTCGTATTTTGGTTTAATATGATTTGTTTACGGATTTTGAGCCAAATGTATCAATAAATGAAACTATTTGTATATATCAAACTACTTTGAACGTAAATTACATTATTATAAGCTTACTTTTTTGGTTTAACAATGTGCTTCCAAGAATTATCTACTGAAATTTTATGTTAAAAAGATGAGTTAACTACCTCGGTGGCGCAGCGGTAGTGAATGCGACTGGTGTGCTTGAGCTCCCGGATTCAATTCCGGGTCGGACTAAATTGTTTGTTTTGCAAATATTTGTTTCGAAGTTTAGGTGTTTTCTATGTATCATATGTATGTATTTACAAAAAAAAGGATATAAGTATTCTATCAGTCAGTCTAGTTATCATAGCACAAGCTCTGCTTAGTTTGAAACTAGATGACGTTATCTGTCAAATGTCCGAAATATTTATTTATTATTTATTAATTACTCTTTAGTCGCTGGTTCTAAATGTTTATTATCGATGTAAAGTGTTGTCAAATTATAAAATATAATTTTCTTACATTGAACTAATGTTATTAGTGCATTTTATGTATTTATTTAAACTAATTGCACTTGCTAAACTGAAGGTCAAAGGTGAACTTAATGCCATGAGGCATTTGTTAGGTAGTAGAGCCACGCTGACAGCAGCACGAGCGGGCCTGACCGGGACAGTACTACCCTCCCACAGAAGACCAACCTAAAGCGCCAGCATCCGTGTTGTCGAGTTTCGTTGGTGAGACCGGAGGCCCATTAATGCGGGGGTGACAGTTATCGTGGTAACTGTGTAAACCTTACACTGTCACGATGGCTGTCATGCCTTTTACGTCGACAAGCGGGGTGTGAGAAAGCATTTCACAAGGCCGCCATAGTGTGGGTCACTATACTGCATTGTCTGCATTTGTAATGAGTATGGAGACCACTACTCTTGGATTCTATTCATGCTTTCCATCAGGCAGAGTAGAGTCACTTTGGCAGACTCTTAAAAAAAAAAAAAAAATCCCTCCAATCAACCTTCAGGTAATATAGAAATAAGATGCAGTAGGTACAAAGCCATTGAGCTTATTGAAGTACTTTAAATATAACTAATATACAGGCACTTACTACTACATAAATATTAAATGTACAATACATATAAACAGACACATACTTAAATTTAATATTGTATGAAACAGTCTGGTACTACGATTAAGGTTATACGCCCAACTCATTACGAAGGAGTCCACGAACTCTCGACTTGAATGCGGTTTGTGGACAACCTGATCCTTTAACTCTATGATTTCCTGCAACTTTTTTGGTGTGTCACGAGGTAAACGATTTTCTTGTGGTGTTATAAAACATGGACTGATTTCTGCTGGGTATGCAAAGACCCCACATTAAGGTGTAGTGCACGGAATAAGGGTAATTTTTACATCTCCAAAGGATACTAAATTTTTGGACAAAATATTAAAGTGTTTACCACGCGCAAAAATTTACATTTTTTTAAGGGATATTGTGGTCCAACACTAGTGTTGAATAGTACCTGAGGACAATCCCCAATGTAATGTCCTTTCTTGAAACACAAATGGCACATATAGGCAGGAGGGGGCGGCCTGGGTGGACGCCGCAGTGAGAGAGCCGCCAGTTGTTCCGCCAATGAACTGGTGTCGTCGGCAGGAGGGGCTGCCGACCCCGGCGCAGCCGTTGGCAGAGGACCCCATACTGAACCAGGAACCCACTGGAATGAAAAAGTAATATTAAATGAAATAATATAAAAATGGCGTGCGGGTAGCAACTGCAACATCAACAGTTGGGAGTCTAATGCCCTCTGAAAATAAATATTGCATGAGTCTAGAGTCGAGTGGAAACGGATTAAGAAGACAGAGTGTGACCACCTGTATTCATCATATAGGTTTCGTAAAAAGCGACTAAGAGAGCAAACTAAGCCAGACAACATCACAGCAAAAATAAGGAAAACTTGGAATAAATCCTATACCAAACCATCTGGTCAGCGTGGTATACTAGCCTTTTTTTTTTTATTGTCGTGATGGAAAATCCCTTCGGATCTCTTGCTCCTCAGAGACGCAGGAGCCAAGAGTATGTGGTGTTTCCACTAAAAACCACCCCGGCGGCCGGTCTCAAGTGTCCTTCTCTGAAGGGGACCCGGATCATATTATTTCAGGTACCCTCCAGAATCAACGCCGTGTGGTATACTAGCCTAAGATCTCCTTTCGAAAGAGATGTTTCTGTCCAACAGTGGACTTTTAAAAGGTAGAGAACTGATTGAGGAAGACTACATAGACTACATTACATTACACTAAGAGCTAATAGAACAAAGTGAATAATAAATAGAATCTATAAGATATAATTGTAGATTGTCTATCAAACGCGTCGACATTTCTAGACGTCTTTAATCACGGCCAATATGCGGGATGATTAAACAAATGAAATTGCAGTAAATAATGAACAACGTGCTCCGATTGGTCGGACGAGGAGCGCCCGCGCATCTGTTCAACGAATTATTGCGCTCGTTCCAATTTCAAACGTGCGTTGACGCCGTGAATCATTCACGCAAATGGTATAAAATGCTAATGTGTTTTTTAAAGATTGGTGGTATATGGCTTACGTTTAAAAATAATGCTTTAGTTGTCAATTCAGATCAGTTTCTCTTTGGTAAACGTCAAAACGTGTACCGTTTAGGAACTTGTATAAAATAAGGATGTGTGAGGTTTAGTTTTGTAAAAATATCATTATTAATGGTTACAGTTAAAAATGGTAATAAATCTAAAAATAATAAATATAACAAATACAATTGATTAAATCTGAAAGTGAATTTTCGTGCGCAATAAAAATTCGTGTAAGATCTCTATCGTGTAAGAACTCTTTCTGATCTACCCTCTTAAAAAAGTAGTAAGGCATAGACTATATTGTCGGCATAGAGCTGATATTTATGTAGTATTAAACAAGGTATTTTGAATGTATCTAAAACTTGTAAAGGGCTTAGAATTAATAGAGGAGTAGAATGACATAATATATTCTTTTCGGACTTGTTTGAACCCTGGTGAGGTAAACCTTTGTGAGTTTCTACATAAAAAAGTGTTGGCAAATCAAGTAAAAGAAATTTATGGAATAATTCTTGTAGTTGTCCAGAAGTTAACTAAATAAATTTCTACTGAAATGAGATTTTTATGACAGAATGTGGCAATAATCTATGCTTATCGTAACTTTATTTTGTAAACTAAGTAGTATAAACCAAAATAGGAAATCTAGTAAATGAAAACATCGAATGAGTTATATTACTAGTTGGCAATATTTAATCATTTAGATGAATAAATAGAAAGGAAATCACAAAAAAGCAAATTTTCTAAATCTTTTCAGCAAATCTGGTGTTAAGTTCTTCCTGTTGCCCAATTAAGTCGTAAACGCGGCATGCAAAGGCCGATTCAGAACCCCGTTCAGACAGATAATAGAGATGGAAGAATCGTGCAATATATACGCTTTGGTGGAAACGCTACGAAAGAATTCCTTAATAGTGCATTTGACAATGAAGCTGCTGATAAATTAGCTATATCGGAGATAGAAGCAACAGATCCAGAACTAATTGCACATCTACCTTCTACGTGAGTTATATCAATCACGCAGTCATACTAAGGTGTCAAAATACTAGGCGAAGGTGAAGGATGTAGACCGGATACACATAGACTGAAGATACTCCTGCAAACTTTTAAAGTTTCCACTAGCAGAATTAATGAAAGTACCTTATATAAACATAAGTCATAGTCCCCCAACATCGTCATCTCTTGAAATTTACGGCAGCATACGTCAAGTGAAGAAAAAGAGTCCAGAAATAACATTTCGGACGGGCCAATTTTAGATGATGTTTACGACTCTTAATGCTAGATAAAAAAATAAGCAGGATGCCGTCGTCAACCGTGATGGGCAGACAGCAGGAGGAACGAGTGACTCTGCTATCAGTCCTGCTGTCTGCCCCAATCCTTAGGAAATGCAACAATGATTACAAACGCAAGTAATGTCTACTACCTAAATATGATTAAGTATCGAATGAAACATGAATCGAACACAAGTTATGTCATGATGCTGTTATGTAGACAGCTAATTTACAGCTTTGGTTATGCTTAATGGTCTACATTTATTTACATGTGTACATCTAAAAATACCCACTTCACCGCAGTGGGTGGAGCAATTTTGAGAAACGTTAACAATGTTCTAAATGCCGATAAAGAGGCAATTCGGTTGTTGGAAAAAGTGGATTTTTGGTCATTTTTGGGATGTGTTTTGCTGAAGAATCAGAATTTTCTAATTAAATTTTTTATACTCATAAAGTTTTACAGTGTATTACGTACCATAAAAGAAAAATAAGTAGTTTGTTTTTTAAACTAATATTAAGTATATAATTTGTTATAATGACACGTCAGAATTGACACAATATTGTCAAAACAACAAGACTGCACGGTTGGTCTAGTGGTTTATGCGGTCGCCACGCCACTCTCTACTGCGCTGAGTGTTGTGGGTGGAAGTCCCACATGGGACAACACTTTGTGTGATCCATAAATTGTTGTTCTGAGTCTGGGTGTTCTTTGTGACCATTTCTTGTATGATTGTAAAATCCCCCACGGCACAGGATTTATTCTATATATTATACTATATATAAATTTTATTTAAATACGGGCAAGTTATTGATTTTTTAATTCACAAAAAACATTACACGAACTTTCTGGTTCGAAAGCGGTGTGAGTATCCATTCGACAGCAGGACCTCAAAGAGTTTAATTTTCGCTCTGTGTAAACACAATTTGCATTAATGCTTTCGTGAAAATAAGTATTCTACAACAAAACCCTGAACCGTGACGTCACAGAATATCATTATTCTTAATGATATCCAGGAACGAGTTATCAATGTTATGTCTCACTAAGTATAAGTTCTTACATTACATATAAACGATGACGTCCTGTGCGCTGCTTTGATCACTCTGACACCTCTCCATCGAGATAAAATTATAGTTTAATATTCTTACTATCGTCGGAACTATTCTTTACTAGCTTTTGATTTTTACTAGATTTTTATTCTTTACGATCTCGTGGTCTCTTTGCCGACGAGTACTCGAAAATTTCGATGCTCGCTTAGAAGAGTGCAAACGTCGTAACGGTGGTTATTTAGACGATGTAATTTTCAAAAAATAAATACTACATCTAATTTGAAAATTACTATTATGGTATTGCAAGAACTAGAATTTCATATATAATAAAATACAACACTTGAATAATCGTATCTTCAAATTCATTTACCAAGATGACCAGGTTTTTACTTTATTTTTAAATTACAACTCTCTATTTCCTTTAAAGAAGGGAAAATCGAATAGACGATCAAAAAATATACAGCCTATTTAATTGTATAAAAAACAACCCTGGATCTAGCTGTTCTAGAAAGTACAATAATTTCAAGTCGATTTTTTTTAAGGGGTGAGTCATTTTTGTGGTTCGTGACTGGACATAGCTCTCTCCTTAGCAAGGAGGTTTTGGTCTACTATACCATGCTGGCCAGACGTGGTGGTATACGGTTTGTTTCAAGTTTTCCTTCTTGCAGCGCTGTGATCCTGTGTAGTTTGTTCTGTTAATCAACTGTTACAACACGGGATAAGCTGGTGGCATTCTGTTCTCTTAAGCTATCACCACATGGACTGAGAGACTAGACTAGATTGTGGAGGGACGTGTGGCATGTGTCCCTCCGACACAAAGGGAGGATCCTCCGACCAGGCGAGGTGATCATGCCTGGTGGGCCACAGCCCAACGGTTGATGTTGGGATGTTGTACATATGCTAATTGCCACACGAATCTCTATATCGCGATGCAGGATTAGTAGTAGCATTGTAGTTCATTACATTCATACGTTTCGTTTATACTTCGTAGTTCGATGTATCTTCGCTAGATGGCGTTGTTGTACATTTACTTTTGAGTTAATAATGTAGAAGCCGCCACATCACTCCCCTCCAAGACCGGAGGTCGATGTACTGATGAGTCAGCTGTCTATGCTCTGTTGTGGAGCGTGCCAGTGCCAGGAGTGTGTAGTTCCAGTGAGTTGGGGCTGAAGTATGCAGATCCCGGTGAGTCGGCATTGCATGTGGTGCGCAGTGCTGCGGTGAAGTCCCCAGTGAGTCGAGGCTGAAGTATGCAGATCCCGGTGAGTCGGCATTGCATGTGGTGCGCAGTGCTGCGGTGAAGTCCCCAGTGAGTGGAGGCTGAAGTATGCAGATCCCGGTGAGTCGGCATTGCATGTGGTGTGCGGTGCGCTGTGCCTAGACACTGATGAGGCCGTAGGGTAACCAGGCTGAAGCGGGCGCGTCCTGCGTGTGGTATCCCTGTTGAGGCCGAAGTTGCTGGCTGGCTGAGACTTGATTACTGATCATCGCTGTGGGAGTGACGCTGCTCATATTGACTTGAAGGCTGCTTCCAATCACGTCGGGGTCACCACTGTGGAGGGACGTGTGGCATGTGTCCCTCCGACACAAAGGGAGGATCCTCCGACCAGGCGAGGTGATCATGCCTGGCGGGCCACAGCCCAACGGTTGATGTTGGGATGTTGTACATATGCTAATTGCCACACGAATCTCTATATCGCGATGCAGGATTAGTAGTAGCATTGTAGTTCATTACATTCATACGTTTCGTTTATACTTCGTAGTTCGATGTATCTTCGCTAGATGGCGTCGTTGTACATTTACTTTTGAGTTAATAATGTAGAAGCCGCCACAAGATATTACCTGCTAAATATTCTGTTAAGTTTTTATTTCTACATTAAGAGCCCGCCAAAGTGACTCTACTCGGCCTGATGGAAAGTAAGAATAGAATCCAAAAGTTATGGTCACCATACTCATTGCAAATGCAGTCAATGCAATATGGTGACCCACACTATGGCGGCCTAGTGAGATGCTGTTCCACATCCCGCTTAGGGACGTAAAAGGCATGACAGTCATCGTGACAGTGTAAAGATTACACAGTTACCACGATAACTGTCACCCTGCATCAATGGGCCTCCGTTCTCACACTCACCAACGAAGCACGACAACACGGATGCTGGCGCTTTAGGTTGGTCTTCTGTGGGAGGGTAGTACTGCCCCGGTCGAGCCGGCCCGTTTGTGCTGAAATTAGTGGGGCTCTACTACCTAGCTTAAGTGAAACGTTGTCTTTTTAAGTTCAAATAAATCAAACAGCAAAGCATGTGTTATTGTTTATGTTGGTGGGTTAACTTAGCAACGAGGATAAGAGTCGTGAAAATAGAGATGTTGTTAAATGTTTTTATAGGATCGTCACATCTACTCGTCTAATATCGTTTTCAATTATTTCGTTGTTATGTTTGTGATTTTGATTTTGCCAAATCCATAAAAAAACATAATTAAATATTAAAATTCCTTACACACAACGCCATCTAAGATATGTATCTATGATAAGTAGATTGACTGATAGAATTCTTATATCCTTTTTTTGTAACATATTATGAACAGCAAACACTCAAACTTCGAAACAAGTATTTATAGATCACAAAAACATTTGATCCAACCCGGGCATCGAACCCGAGACCTCAAGCACAGTAACCTCTTTCACAACCGCTACGCCATCGAGGCAGTCGAATATATTACACGAACCCTTAACACGCTACTTTTAATTAATACACGCAAAACCAAAAACAAAACCTCTACCAGAGCGTAAACACCATATTATTGGGCTGACCAAATGCCACCAGCGATAGAAACCAGGTACGCTGGAAAGATGCGGTCTAAAAATAGGTTTATTACAGTAACGTACCATACACACGGCAGGCGTCTGCACTAACTGTACTAGGAAATAAGAAATGTGTTGACTCTCTTGGCTAATGAACTGTTTGGAGTTATTGAGGATGAAAGTGTGGGTTCTTCCGTGTCAGTTTATTGTAAAACATTAGCTAAGATGGTAAGTGTTGGCATCTGTTTCTGCTAAAGCTTATGCGACGATGTTGACAGGTAATTCTGTTTTATACTTTAAGAAAACCGCCGTTTCCTACTGCGCTGAGTGTTGTGGATTCGACTTATGGGATAACACTTGGCACTCCGGGACGAGATTTAGAACAACAATTTGTGGATCAGGTGTTATTTGTATCCGTTTCATGTATATTTGTAGTTTTTCGCGACAGAGGACTTGTGTTTCTAGTGCGGTAGTTATCTTTTAATTAATATAGAGACACAGAAGTGGAGAAAGTTGGAGAAGTCGTTAAATAAATGAAGAAAATAAAACAGAGAGATTGATTTGTAGTTATTATTGAAACATTTCAAAAATGAAATTTAGAATACTATACTGAAGGTTATTAATGTAATTTGAAAATTGGTGTAAGTTTGGATACGGACGGAGATTTACACGTTTCATTTACATGTGAAGCTACTACTTGATAAATCATCATCATCATCAACAGCCATTTACAGTCCACTGCTGGACATAGGCCTCTTTTTAGCAAGGAGGTTTTAGCCTGCTATACAACGCTGACCAGACGGATTGGAATAGAGTTCAAGTTTTCTTTCTCTTTGTAATGATGTTGTCTTGCATACTTTGTTCCCTTAGTCGCCTTTTACGACACCCACGGGATTAATAGGGGTGGTACCAATATGTATTCTTAATCCATCACCACACGGAATTAATAAATACCTGAATCTTTATCAAATAAATAAATAATCAGATATTTGACACATAACGCCAACTAGCTTCAGACCAAGCAGAACTTGTACTCTGACAGCTAGATTGACTGATATTATAAGCATAAATACTTTTTGTACATTCACATTGTACATAGAAAACACTCAAATACCAAAACAAATGTTTGCAGATCATACAAACATTTGGTCCAATCCGGAAATCGAACTCAACAAAAGATATTTGCTTTAGTAAATGTCGGTAACATAAGGAAATGTAATTAAGATTAATTAAATTGTAAATGCCAAATAAGTACAATTATTTTTACATACGTTATAACTTGTGTTCTAATTTAAAAAACAAAAGCACTACGAGGCATACAAGAGTCTGTGCAACGACATTTAAACTTACATTGGAAATGTATAGCTTAATGTTACAAAAATATCAATATAATGAGACAAAACATTTAAAAATCAATTGAATACGATCTAATTTTAACCACGCTTATTCTCTAAAAAAAAACAATATTAAATACAACTCAGAAACAAAATTAAAAACATTAAAAACGTCTAATGAAACAAATTTTGGTTAGAGAACTCGAATAACACAACCCTTACTAAAACAAAAATTAATTTACAATTCCATACGTATATTATTCACATTCCCACTTATCGAACTAAAGACGATACAATCTGGAAATTGCACGATTTCGATCCAATAATAATCGAATACGAGAAATCGCTCAAGCCATACCATATAGCCAAAAGTACCATATGTAAATGGGTCTGAAACATAACTTAAACCTCTTTAATATGCTGTATAGGTAATGCTATGTACGTTACCGAAATACGATTTAGGTCACCATTGAGTCATTTCTTTTGAACTACCTGGGGGGTGATTCTCTATGCCAGTAACGAAAGCAGCTGAGAATAGTTCTATAATTAGTAGAAATATATGGAAACAGTAATGTTTGGTATTAAATATATTTATATCTGTCTACCATCCAAGACTGGGATAGTTAGCGCATTTAGGGAGAGGCATTTCGTTTAGCAGTGGTCGCTAATAGGCCAATAGTGCGGGTGTCATGCCCTCCAACACAAAGGGAGCATTCTCCGACCAGGTGAGGTGATCATGCCTGGCAGGTCGTGACCCAATGGTTGATGTGTGGGGTGTTGTGTATATGCTAATCGCCGCGAGAATTTCTATATCGCGATCCAGGATTAGTATTAGTTGCTCCATAGTTCATTACCCCGTAGTTCGATGTGTCTTCACTAAAATGCGTGTAGTATGTATTTTTGTTTGCGCTGTATGTGGAAGTCGCCATAGAGTATAAAAGAGCTTTATTGTTTTAGCTGTCTTGTTAGGAATATTAAAATCTATCTACTCTATTTTTTTTGTTTATCATTGTTTTGATTTAACTGCTCAAGCGGTCACCTAAAAATTTTGCATCCACATTGCCAGGATAAAATATATATTGAGTAGGTACTTTGCGTCTAGATAAAAACACTGTCTTCGGCTCATATTAAGTTTTAAACGAATTAAAACAGAAACGAATCTAAATTATATTTTTTAGAAAAACATTACTTTTATGAAACTAAAAGTTTTGATCAAAACGTAGCCATAGATAACATAGTAGAGCCATGCTGATTTCAGCACGAACGGGCCAGCTCGACCGGAGTATCATCCTAAAGCGACAGCATCCGTGCTGTCGTGTTTCGTTGGTGAGTGCGAGACCGGAGGCCCATTGATGCAGGGGTGACAGTTATCGTGGTAACTGTGTAAGCCTTACACTGTAACAATGAGTGTCATGCCTTTTACGTCCCCAAGTAAGGCGTGCAAAAGCATCTTACTAGGCTGCCGTAGTGTGGGTCACCATGCTGCATTGTTTACATTCGTAATTGGTATGATGACCACAACTCTTGGATTCTATTCATGCTTTCCATCAGTCAGAGTAGAGTCACTTTGACAGACTCGTGAAATAAAAAAAAATGGCCTTGATCGCTACAGTTCGAAGAACTGCTAACAATAAAATATATATTACGTAAAGTCTACTTTACTCGCCTGTACTTTTTTTTCTGACATAATCGATGAAAGCAATAGAGCAATAACCATAGCTGTTCTGGTGTCTGGCAACACAAAACATGGCCACCTTTCGCGGGCTAATTTTATGATGTACGTAAACAATTAGTTTGGTTTTCATCCTTATTTTTACTATCTGTTTATTGTTGTCTTAACACCGCACCATTACAAAGCATAAATGGTAGTTCGAAATTTACTTCTGTGCTGAATGACTTCATATTATTATTTATTTATTATTTTAAGAACCTACCAAAGTGACTCTACTCTACCTGATGGCAGGCATGAATATGAATACAATTCAAGAGTAGTGGTCTCCATACTCAGCAAGTCAACCAGCAAAATGCTAGAACGTATCTATGGTGTCACAGTATAGCCAATAAGAAAGTAGTACAAAAGTTTTTTATTTTTTTAGATCTATATTTATATCTATATCTAAATGAATAAATGAAAATGAAAAATGAATGTTTGTCTGTCTGTCTGTTTGTATGCCCTTTATAGAATCACAAAATATGCGTTTGATCATGTAATCATCCACGAAGGTTTCTGCAACGCACTCAGAGTATTTAGAATTAAATAAAAATGGTTTAAAAGTAGATATGATGACACGCCACAGTATTTCATACAGAAATGTACAGTGTCTCACTTATTAACGTTTAATAACAAGATAGTATTGACTTTACAATCACATACCTCGTTGTCATCATCATGAATAGCTCTTAATAGTTTACTACTGGACGTAAGGATCTCCTTAGAAAGGAGGTTTTGGCCTACTATACGACGACCAGACGAGTTGGTATAGGGTGGTCTCAATTTTGCCTTCTCTTTGAAGTACTGTTGTTCTGTGTAGTTTGCTTCCTTAGACGTCTCTTACTACAACTAAAGAATGAATAGGTGGCATACCACATTTTTAACCCGTCACCACTCGCCCATACGTGTCATCACGCCAACCAAGACAGTTTATGACTGCCACTCAACAAACTAGGATACAAAGAAATGAAAGTATCTTAACTTGATCTATTTCTAACAATTTCTCAGAAAGTTCGTACCAAAAACAGAACTAAAACAATTGTTTACAAAACCGTAATAACACATCCGATGCAGTAGAAAACATTTGTTAATTGCCTCAATACAAGCGTCAATATACGCTTAAATGCGAAAATACTCCTGTTGTAACATTTTTAAGGCAATGACCGGTGCGAGCAGGATTGAGATACAAATTACAATTTTTTTTTTCTATTTTAAGAGCCTGCCAAAGTGACTCTACTCTGCCTGATGGAAAGCATGAATAGAAGATTTGTGGTCCTCATACTCATTGTAAATGCAGATATGCACCATAGTGTTTAGTGGCCCTGACTGCTAAGCTAAAGGTCGTGGGTTCGATACCCACTCCATAACTAATATTTTTTTTGTATTTGTTCTGTCTTGGTGTAATTTATGTATCATATATATATGTATTTAGAAATATTTAAGAATGTTTATCAGCGGTCTGGTTACCATAGCTGCCTAATTTGGAATCAGACAGCCGTGTATGGGATGTTTTTTTTTGAAGTGAAAACTTCTTTAGGCGCGTTGAGCGTTTTGGTAGAGGGTAAAATCCTCGGTTCGCGTCACCGACATGCTAATGATAATAGTATATCTATAGCTATGGAGAATATGATATTATATATTATATATGAAATTTATTATTATTATATGTTATATATGATATTATATATTATATATAGCTATATATGAAACATAAAAAATTTCATATAATTTTTGCATATAGTTTTAATTACTCTCAACTTAATAGTTCCGTTTTCACTTCTATCGGCAGTCCCACGACTGCTACTGTTTTTTTTTAAATAAAAAGACGACGTCCGCATTAGGATTAAATCCTGTGTCGCGGGGGACTTTACAAACATACAAGAAACAGACACAAAGAACACCCAGACTCGGAATAATAATTTGTAGATCACACAAAGTGTTGCCCCGTGTAGGATTTGAACCGTTGTGGGTTCAAATCCTACATAAGCGAAGCGGAGAGCGGCGTGGCGACAGCTTAAACCACTAGGCCAATCGTGCAGTCGATGTGTGAGGTTATACATTTTATTCATTTACGGTTTAGTACTGAAACCATCCTGCTATAGTTTCAGTCTTGCATTCTTACGGTTTTATAATTTGTAATAATTTGAACTTGTGGAATGTATTCCACAATTTGGTTCGTTTAATTTCGATTTTAATTTTTGAACTGAAAACTGAAACTTTTCAATTTTGACCTACTATTATAGTAGTATACATTATTCATCCACTCATAAATAATTATGCTTTTTTTTTTTAAGTAGAAAACGTAAAAACAATGAAAAAAAAGTGGCACAGAAATCTATTTCAGTTTAAAGAACTAAGTATCTTCATAATTTTAGTATACTGCTTTTCACAATCTTAATGTTCGGTTGACCTATTGGTCTAAGCGGTCGCCACACCGCTCTCTACTGGAGTGTTGTGGGTTCAAACCTCACCCCGGGACAATACTTTATCAACCACAAATTGTTGTTCCGAGTCTGGGTGTTCTTTGTGTCCGTTTCTTGTATATTTCTAAAGTTCCCCGCGATACAGGATTTATTCCTAGTGCGGTGTTCTTTTTGAAAAAAAAAATAACTCGGGCTTTTATAGGTAAGATCTATTGAGGACTAAAGGGTAGCTGAAGTGCCGAAGATTTTGATTATAATAATCATATGTACCAGAACGCCGTGTAAATTTAGTGGGTTTGAATGGATCTGAGATACAACGAGTATATAAAGATTTCCACTAAATGAAAAAGTAAGTTTATTTTATTATTTTTACTTTTATTTTATTATTTTTTATACAGCGAGTAACGTGCTCTATAAATTACTAATTTGATATCAAATCTATCCGCACAAATAGAAGCTTGATACATTAATCTTTAAATGATTCGTTCTTTAATAACTTCGTTTTCGTTCGTTATTTTTAATTTGTTTAATTATCATTTTAAATGTTGAAATAATAAGCTGTTATTCTAAATTATTACGATATGTTAACAGATGCGAGGCAAAGCGCACTCCCTCCATTTTCTCCAACCAAATTCAAAAGGTTATTCCCCAATATATTTCTTATAGTAAGTACTATTTAACTCGTAACAGTTTCAAACTTTTGGTGTTTTATAAGATTGCTGTTTTTTTAAAAAGGCAAAGACACACACACATACACACACACACACTAAAATTTTAATTGCCGACTGAAATTCTAAATTAATTTCAACCAAGCATAACTAGATATGGTTTAGTCAGTTGTGATTATCTAAAGAATCATAAAAATGTCAAGATCTATCAATTATACATAAAAGAAAAAGGCGGCATTCACACACATACAAACGATCAAAGTTTATTTTGATGTCCATATGACGTCATAACGTTCGATAGACCACGGCGAAACTTAAACTCATAACATCCGTGGAGAAATTTTCTTTCGCACGTGTGACACAAAATTAAAAACAAAACAATATAAAATAAAACAAAAGCAAAATCCTTGCTTTCTTGAAACAGATCAACAATATCGTAATTGAAATAGAAGATGAAGAACGCGTCTATTTTGGTACTAAATACTTCAACACGTTAGAAGTTACAACTCCGATCTAAAATACTGATTGATCACAGTTGATCAAGATATAGTTACCTGATCGTTTTGATCATGAGTCAAGTAGAGCCATCCTAGGAGTGCCTGAGGACAGCTTTCAGTCTTGCCACACCACTGAGGCAAATCCGCTCCAATAGCAGTCGGCGACATACCACCATCAGAACCTCACAATTACTCGAAAATACTCGAAATTATCCCGAATACGAGGTCGAAAATACTTATAAATTATGTCTTTGTTTGTCAGGCCATGTCGGCTGGGTCGGCGGGTATTTTTGGATCGCGCTTCGGACGGGCGCGCGCGCGCCGGTTACTCTGTGACTAGCGCAGCCGCTCCTTAAGAACGGGAGATCTGGCGATAAGGGATGTACTTATATATCGGTTAAGATATCGAGGGAAAAAGAAAGTGAAAAGAATATATTTAGCGTTATGATCTATGTGATGTGGTTTAATCCTCGGTTAAGAATTTTTTTTTGGGGATTATAATCCGTGTTCATGCCTGGCTATTTTTATGTAAAATTTATTAATTTAATTAAGTTAGTGTATAATTCTTTGATTTATTTCATCGATGATGATGTTGGCTTTGCCACTGTGAAGGTTCTCCAGCTGGTCATCGTCGTGTAGACAGAGCGGCAGCACGGGACCCTTTCCTTCGAACTGACGCAGGTCCTTTAAGGGCACGATTACTTCGGGCAATATCTGGCTTCGGACGAAGGATCTGCCTGACACCACTACGGCTACAGTGATGACTTGGCTCAGCACACGCAGCGTATTTTGTTCTGCGTGGGCGACGCAGCGTGGGGCTCTCACTGAAGTTATTGGATTAGATCTCCATATACGAGTGTGTGTGTTACAATCCAAGGCCAATTTGTTTTACCGCAGTTGCAACCTTCCACGAAGACGTCATTTCGCAGAAGGAGGTAGCAAGGAAGGCTCGGGAGGACGACCTCCATTCGATCAATTTCACCACAGGCGAACTGGTGGCAGAGGCGTGCTTACCACCGATTCATGTTACACAGAGTGTGGCTACAGGTGGGTAGGACGAGGTTTCCTGTCTATCTACTACAGTGGCCAGCGGCGAAGAGATTAATAAGATGAGAAAAATGAGGAGTTAAATCGTAGATGGTGCCCACGTCAGTACAGACGGGCGCTGGAAGTGGGCGCTTAGTAACAGCAGTGCCAGAATCCCTCTTATTTCAGGCGTAGAGCGACATTCCATGTGGTTTTAGACTATCCGATTCCTACACACTACCCCGCCGTAAACCCCAGTGGGATGACGACCCGAGATGATTTCGATATGTTAAAAAAAGATTATTAGGTTAAATATTTAGGATAGGTTTTATTTATTGAATCATAAGTGTATAAATGTATTTGATAACCTAAAATTAAAATATTAATCTTTTGAAACTTTAAGGTACATGGATATTTCAAATTTTACCTATAAGTTTATCGACAATTCTGCACTGACGTTAAGTGACATCACTATTGGCGACCATGTGGGCGCAGCCGACCGCGCCGCGCCGGGACTACAGGAGAGCAATATTTTGGTTCACCACCTACCAACACACTATCACGACCGGACGCTAAATCGTCGCTCAGACACTTGGTACAGGGTATGAAAAGATTAAACGAAAACTGAACCAGCAGTAAACGTGTGTGTGGAAGTTGAATGAGTAATCACATACCGTATTTTTATAGACCGGAAACTGTATTTAGCTATTGCATTTTCTATAAAATTCGAATTTTCTAGGAACTCCATCTTTCAGGCAATTATCCTTGGCTTCTTCAATTAAATTAGTTAATAGAGTTTTACCATACCATACTTGCAGTTTTGTTTGTGAAAAAATGTTACTCATGGCATAGTGGGTAACACGATAGCGGGTTCAATCTCCACAAAAGACAATACTTTGAGTGATTCGTGTCTGTCACATTTTTTTTAGGGTATCATTTAAAGTCTAATCTATTTTCAACTGCCTCGGTGGCGCAGTGGTAACGTACACGACTGCTGTGCTTAAACTCTCAGGTTTGATTCCCAGGTGGGACTAAGTGATTATATGATCTGCAAATATTTAATTCGGAGTTTGGTTGTTTTCTGTCTGTAATATGTATAATTGTATATATTTACAAAGAAAGCATTTATGTCACTACTGACTACTGCCATATATATATGTCAGTAGTGATCGAGTACCATAGTCAAATGTCGGCAATATTATTATTATTCTAAAATATTATAAAGCTAGAGAGTTTGTTTGTACGCGCTTATCTAAGGAACTAATGCTTTAAATTAAAAAAAAAATGAATGTTGGATAGCCTATTTTTGTGTAATAATATAAATCATCAAGCTAGACCCATTAGGTGCCGAGAATGAGTGACAAATGTTACAAGAACAGACAAAATTATCCTTTCGAGAGACGTATGCTTAGATATGTGAGTCAGTTAGATTTTTATATAATTAAAGACCAAATTACAACAGTAAGGCTGTGTCATATGGACAGGATGTCAACTTACCAGGGTTCCAGGAAGTTCTATCCACGGTTATACCGGAATCCTCAGCCATAGTAACCCATGACCAGCCATCATGTGGTTTTAGTCTATTCTGCTGTCACGTCTATGCTTAAAATAGTATCGTAATGATATTGTTAACGCTACTTCTTCTCATTTGAACATCTAAATCTACATTGTACTACAGTACTGCCGTTACATCAGTTTGAAATTAAAAATAAAACCAAAATCCACCCATATTTTACCTTCATGGAACGAAGCATTTGTTTTTAATTTAGAGCCGGTTAAAATCACTCTACCTGATGGAAAGCATGAATAGAATCTAAGAGTGGTGACCATTATACTCAATGCGAATGCAAACAATACAGTATCGTGACCCATTCCTAGTGAGATGCTTTTTCACATCCCACTTAAAGTACCCAGGATTAAAGTGGGAGGGAAACACGTGTGATGGTAATGACTTCCAAGTTTTGACTGATTTGCACAGGCCTTCCTGTGCAAATCTTATTATTATAATAAATAATATTATAAAAATTTATAATATAAAGAACCGTATCGTTTAGTTCGAGAGTGTATGACTACCACTCTAAAACGGTGAGTTCCAAGGTCAGCACGTGTTGTCCTGTAGAGGAAAGAAGGTATGTCTTAGTATTTCCGGTACTGGTTTCGCTCTGGTGCCGGCTATCTCTCTTCAGTAGTAACCATACATACATAAAATCACGCCTGTATCACCGGAGTAGGCAGAGGCATATTAAAAGCATAATTTCGCCATTTTTACAACATACATATATGTAACGGCCGGATAGCGCAGTGATTTGTGTAATGGACTGCTATAATAAAAGTCCTTTCCCGCTCAAATCTAACATTTGTGTACATGAAATGTTAGATTTAGTCTGGGTTTGTATATTTATAATACAACGTATATATAACAAGAAAGTATATATGCATGTATTTATATCAGTCGTTTAATACCCAAAATACAAATTCAAAAAAAAATGTTTTCTGCCTAGATCGTTACTTGGAATTTATAACCTATTTGTTTTATGTGAACTGTCACCAATTTGGGCTGTATAGACTTGACTTACTTTATGCTTTGTGTATAAATGTTATAAATCTAAAATCCAAGAATTAAATCTTTGATATCTCAACCAGTTTCTATGTTATAATCGTATCATATAATGTTGCAGTTCCTCGAACAAAGATTTACCGAGAAATCTGTCAGCAAAATGCTAGAACGTAACTATAGTACCACAGTGTAGCCAATAAGAAAGTAGAACAAAAGTATTTTTATTTTAGGACCCTGTCAAGTGACTCTACCCTGCCTCCCTCCTACAACTACACATATAATGATAGCGGACAGCTTCACTGCGCTATCTGTGATCGAATCTTTAAAACTAAATTCGGTTTTGCGAGTCACATTCGCGCTCACTCGAACTAATAGTTAGTAACAGTGTGTCGCCGTCGACAGATACGTCTGGGAGGACATCATTATCATCATCAAAACGACACCAGGTACCAGTTTGACCTGATAGCATATTATAATCGAATCATATAATGTTGCAGTTCCTCGAATAAAGATTTACCGAGAAATCTGTCAGCAAAATGCTAGAACGCAACTATAGTACTACAGTGTAACCAATGGGAAAGTAACACAAAGGATTTTTTTTAATAGCCTACCAAAGTGGCTCTACTCTGCCTGTTGGAAAGCATGAATAGAATTCAAGAGTTGTGGTCACCATACACATTGTGAATGCAGAATGTAGTATGATGATCCATACCATCGCGGTCTAGTGAGGTGATGTTTCTCACACCGCTAGGTAATGACCTACCAAAGTGACTCTGCCTGTTGGAAAGCATGAATAGAATTCAAGAGCTGTGTTTACCATACTCAGTGCGAATGCAGATAATGCAGTATGATGACCCATACCATCGCGGTCTAGTGAGGTGATGTTTCTCACATCGCTAGGTAATAACCTACCAAAGTGACTCTGCCTGTTGGAAAGCATGAATAGAATCCAAGAGCTGTGTTTACCATACTCAGTGCGAATGCAGGCAATGCAGTATGATGACCCATACCATCGTGGTCTAGTGAGGTGATGTTTCACACCCCGTTAAGGGACGTAAAAGACATGACGGTCATCGTGGTAGTGCAAGGCTCACACTCTTACCACGGTAACAGTCATCCCAGCATCAATGGGCCTCTGGTCTCGCCCTCACCAAAGAAACACGACAGCACGGATACTATTGCTTTCGGTTAATTTTCTAAAAATCTATTTGGTTTTTATTTAGTGCATATCTATTTCTGAAGTTTAGCTACACATAATTAATATTATAACAATTATTGATATGAATGTAATCAAACTTTATAATTATCATTTTAAAACACACACATTCGTATCTTTTGCAATTTTTCTGCCACATCTGGTGTTTTTCTAATACATATACCAAGTCTGTATTTAAGAATAAAGTATTTGAATCAATAGTCTGATAACCATAGCACAGACTCAGCTTAACATTGGTATCGGACGTCTATTTGTACAATATGTCAAAATATTATTCACCTACTGCAATTTACTACTCTGTGCTCATAGTAGATCACCGAAATATGCCGGTCATCAGTAATCCTATACTATCGCATGGGTTTTGCCATTGGGTTGTATAAACATGAATGTAGTTGAATGTATCAGCTCCGTAAGCAGACCGGAGTACTGAAGACCTCCTACTTTGTTCTTTACAAGTAGGTGATAACCTTTTATATTTGTAATTAAAAAAAAACTACAAAGTAACTAAGTACCAAACGTTAATTCAAATAGACATCTATGGTCTAAGTTAAGGAATCTTGTCAAGGTCAAATTTTGGATGGGTTACCATTTCTTAAGAGAATGTTAAATTGATCTGTCACCGTTATCAACAGCCTTTTACAGTCCACTACTGAACATAGGTCTCTCCTTAGCAAGGAGGTTTTGGCCTACTATACCACGCTGCCCAGACGTGTTGGAATAGGGTTTGTTTCAAGTTTTTCTTCTCTTTTGTAATGATGTTGTCTTACATACTTTGTTCTCTTAGTCGCCTTTTACGACACCCACGGGATAAATAAAGGTGGTAACACTATGTATTCTTAATCCATCACCACAAGGATTTTGACTATTAAGTATCAATTATCGTAAGTTATATATTGATATAGTCGTATAGTATGAGGTGATAGTCCAAGAGGTGATGGATTTAGAATACAGAGCACCACCATCAGTATTCAACCCATGGGTGTCGTAAGAGACAACTAAAGAAACAAAAATATGTAAGACAACATCACTACAAAGAAAAGAAAAAATTAAAACAAAATATACCATGCTGTCTGGCCAGCGTGGTATATTAGGCCAAAACCTCCTTACTAAAGAGAGGCCTATGTCCAGCAGTGGACTGTTAAAGGTTGTTAATGATAACTTCAGGTTAAATGATAGCATCTAGACTATTCTAGACAAAAAGCGTCAGTTACCACTAGGAGTTACATCCGGCTCGACCACTACTACCCTCCCACAGAGGACCAACCTAAAGCGCCAGCATCCGTGTTGTCGTGTTTCGTTGGTGAGTGTAGGACCGGAGGCCCACTGATACAGGGGTGACAGTTATCGTGGTAACTGTGTAAGCCTTACACTGTCACAATGACTGTTATGCCTTTTACGTCCCCAAGCGGGGTGTGAAAAAGCATTTCAAGAGGCCGCCATAGTGTGCGTCACCATATTGCATTGTCTGCATTTGCAGTGAGCATAGTGACCACAACTCTTAAATGCTGTTCATGCTTTCCATCAGCCAGAGTAGAGTCACTTTCGCACGCTCTTAATATAGGAAATATATCCTGTCGAATCGAGGTATTCTAGATTTAAAAAAAAAAAATTATGTGGTTTCATAACACTATACCTTCTATTACCATGTGTGTACTTTTATTTTACTAAAAACATAAGTATAATAAGACCATCCTTTTTTCCTCTCTTGCCTCAAAGATCTCGAAGACTAGGATTTACAAATAGTCAACAAAACCATACCAAAATTTGTAGAAAAAAAAAAGCACCATCTCTTACAAAATTGATTAAAAAAAATGTCAAGCACACATTGTTTATGATGACGCCAGTGAAAAAAAATTCTGGCCATAAACAATAAAGTTTATTTTACACTTGACTCTTGAAGTCTCGAAGGTCTTAAGTAGGTCCTCAAGTATGTCGGAGAGTCGGTTCACAATATTATTTTGACATAGGTGATGCTGAAAATATAAAATGACTTAGAATTAACTTCTTTCTGTGACGAAGATTTATACTATTCACTATTATATATTTCTCACTTGGACACATTAACTTATGAATACATACGTTAGACACGTGAAAACATGCAAATGAAAATGCAAAAAAACCACTTAAGTAACAGTTTTCATAAGATGATTTTATTTTTATTAAATATTTTTAAGAGATTTTTTCCTTCGAATTTTATCCTATATGTCTATCTTACAACAGCAATACCCAATATATATGTTTGAGACACTTCTATATACATTTAACACGCAAACGACTCATGGCATAAATTGAAAGAAAAAAAAATCCATTAAAATCACAAATAAAGAGGTCAATTATAGTTATCAATACTTATTGAAGATGGAACACATTAGACGACGAAATTAAAAAGGTATCTCTTAACGTTAATATTGCGTTTAATAATGTCTCTTTAATTTCTCCGAGTAAGGTTACTGGACTCTAGTCTATTGTGTCAATTAAGAAGCGTCATGCAGTCCAATTGAGCTTAATACGGCACAGTTTGTAGGAGCGGTTAATAAAACGACAATTTTATGTTTTTTTACTAGTATTTGTAGTAGAAAGGCTATTCTATACCTTTATAAAAGTGATTAGATGTTTACACAGAATAGAATGAAGATGATTCGCGTTTCTGTATGCTAAGGTTTTTAAAATTACGTAACAACAGAATTTTATACTATTTCCACATAACAATGTAATTATTAAAGCTGCGAAATCGGGACGGCTCGCAAGTTTATCTAATAATCAACTCAACTCTTAAAAGTACTGAACTTAGTAATTTTCATCCAGATTTAGAAGACATTTCTAATCTCCGATTGGTGTTTTCTTTGCACAACAAAAAAAAACTCATTTTGTAATTTCATTATGAGAACACTTTAAATCGAAATTCAAAAGTTCGAACAGCTTTCTCGGCAACCAACACGTGTTTTGATATTGCATCGACACTACTGTTTTTTTCTTTTTTGTGCAACATCTGTGTTCCCGGATGCCTGACCATTGCTTTGACGCAACAAATTATTCTTTATTTAAAAATGTTTTGTTTTAAAAATGTATGGTATTGTTTATGGCTTTATTGAAATGTTTGCACAGAGAATATAAATGGGTGCCCTTTATCATGCTGAGGTCCAGGAATGATAGAAAGGGTAGCGAATGTTGCGTAAAGAACCAAAAACGGTGTACCTGCTATCTCTGTCAATCTGCTTGAAAAAAATGGGCTGAATTTATATAGACCTGTTGGGTTAATAGTGTATATGTTAGTGACACTGACTACTAATCCAGAGCTTGTGGTCTCGTTTCCCACCCAGGGCAAATAATTGTTTGATGAGCACTATAGTTTGTTGTGTTTAGGTGTAATTTGTCTATCATAAGTTAGTATTTAGAAATATTTGATTATGTTTATCGACAGTTTGGTCACCATAGCACAGGTTCTAGGCTTAGTCTGGAATTAGATTGCTTTGTGTGAGATGTATAGTTATAAAAAAAAAACATGACATGGTACGAGGTTTTGTAGGTAACAAAATATCAAAAGAAAATTTAGATATTTTCTCTCGTGAACAATCCCGTTATGGAATGAGCTCCCTGCCAAGGCTTTCCCTGGGAACTACAGTATGGGGTTCTTCAAGAAGAGGGAAAATAGGTTTTTGAAGGGTCGGCAACGCGCACGTGATGCCTCTGGTGCCGCAGACGTCCATAGGCTGCGGTAACCGCTTACCAACAGGCGGGCCGTATGCTTGTCGCGAACAATCCCGTTATGGAATGAGCTCCCTGCCAAGGCTTTCCCTGGGAACTACAGTATGGGGTTCTTCAAGAAGGGGGAAAATAGGTTTTTGAAGGGTCGGCAACGCGCACGTGATGCCCATGGTGCCGCAGGCGTCCATAGGCTGCGGTAACCGCTTACCAACAGGCGGGCCGTATGCTTGTTTGCCACCGTCGTGGTATGAAAAAAAAAATCTACTTTTTAAATCCAAAGCTATACCATTGTTTTCCTTCATAAAACAAAATAACAAATTAAAAAAAACCTATGGGCCATCTAATTTACGGTATCGTAGGACATTTTATACTTAAAGACCTAACAACTTTACATTGGCGTAATTTATACAATTTCAAAAACGGTATCCTTAAAATCATAGAAATATGACGCCAAAGTTGAAGAATTTTTATTTTATCACAAGACTATTCTTTATAATTAAATTTATGTAAATCTTTAAAACAAAGCAAAAAGACCAATACCTACACAATACATGTTTTTTTCAGACGTCATTTTAATGTCACGTAGAAAACCTTAATTATAGTGTTGTGACTTAAATTCCAGTTTTATACTAATTATCGTTATACTCCACAAATAATCGTACATATAAATAACAATGCAAACATTTGCAACAAACTGCCTCGGTGGCGCAGCGGTAGTGAATGTTACTGATGTGCTTGAAGTCTCGGGTTCTATTCCCGAGTCAAAGTAAATGTTTGCATGATCTGTAAAAATATTTGTTTCGGAGTTTGTGTGTTTTTTTTTCATGTATAATATGTATGTATTTACAAAAAAAAATCAAATATCAAATTCCTTAAATGTTGTTACGTAACCTTTATAGATATTGTACTTCGGTTTTTGGTGAGAAATAAACTATTTTATTATTATATTATTATTATATCAGTTGTCTAATACCCATAATGACTTGATAGCGTTGTGAGTCTAATGTCTGAAATATTTATTTATTATTAAATTATTTTATTATTTTTAAATATTTCATAATACATAATATAAATTGACATTTAACTGTCTGTGGAGGAACGTGTGTCATGTTCCTCCAACACAAAGGGAAGATCCTCCAGCCATGCAAGGCTGTCATGCCTGGTGGGCCACAGTTGACGATGAAATTGGTGTAAAAACTTTTAAATTGTGATACAGGATTAGTTACTCCGTAGTTCGGTGTATCTTCAGTAGATGGCGCTGTAATTTGTATTTGCCGTATGTGGTAATCGCCACATGACAATAAAAACGTATATGAAAGTATTTTTTTTTACTAATCGTATATTTAGCGTGGTGGTTTTGTTCTTTTTAGCTAAATGTAATATTGTGTATCTACACTCGTTGGTACATTTATCAGTAAAACCTAAGATATCAACGAGTTTTTACAGGGACATATATTACATAAATTTCGACAAATTACAATCGATTTGTAAATACCAGAAAATGACATCGAGATTTCTGTGTTGTGACGGATTAAGAATACAGTGTTACCACCCCTAGTAGTAATCAGTAATCAATGCGTAATCATGTGAGTATCGTAAGAAGCGACTAATGAAGCAAGTTATGCAGGACAACATCACTGCAGAGAGAAGGAAAGATTGATACAAGCCCTTTGCCATCTGGTCAGCGTGATAAAGTAGGCCAAAACCTCGTTTCTAGGAAGAGGCCTATACAGACTAGGGCAGTGAAATATTAAAAGCTGTTTATATGACGTGATAATATCGAGAATCGAATATTGTAGTGATCGATTCCTTGACACTCTCCCTATTCGTTAATGTGTCAGAACTGTCATACTTAGATTAGATGGACTATACATATGTTTTTTCAAAAGACGTTCTCCATTTTGTTGCATCACATTTTTATAGTTTCTATCATTAACTTCATCACGACGATGACTTGAAGACTAGAAGACTTTAAAATTGAAGACTAAAGTCTTGATATTAGCAGAAATAGTAGATCTTTTTCGGCTGGTTGTCTTCTGATGAAAAAGGAGAAAGAACATATCATTAGAACATGTTTGTTTTGTTAGTTAACTGCCTCGGTGGCACAGCGGTAGTGAATGCGACTGCAGTGCTTGAGGTCTCGGGATTGATCCCGGGTCGGACTAAATGTTTGTATAATCTACAAATATTGATTTCGAAGTTTGAGTGTCTTCTATGTATAATATATATGTATTTACAAAAAAAAAGTATATAAATATTGTATCATTCAGTCTATTATTTATTATTCTCTTTATTACAATTATAAACATATAAATTACATTTTTAATTAAATAAGAAACGAAAACAAAAATATATATTTAAAAATATAAAAAAATAGTACACCACCGACATCGGGTACAGAGACCAAGACACAGGTGGTTAGGCTCCAAAGACAGGAACCTCCTCACTCTACGGGCCGTGTTAAGGAGGAGTGCCTTCTGCATCAGACCCTTTTTTTTTGACGAGTGGAAACCCTCTCGGGCCGTCACCCCACCGGAGTTTACGGCGGGTTGGTATGTCGGAATCGAACCGACTAAAATCACACGGTGTGCCACTCTGTGCCTGACATAAGAGGGATCCGGGAACAGCTGTTATTACGACATCCAGACTTCTGCATCAGACCCTTGATCCAACCTTCTAACGTGAGCCTCTTAAGCCTCTTATTTATTATTATTATGTCATTAATACTGGCACAAAACAACAACATACATAAACTCACTTACAAAAAGTGTACATTTTGACAATCAAAATAAAAATGTTCCAAAAATTGACAGTAGCTATCTGACAAACCAAGTTTATAGTTTCTGTTTGCTACAAGATTTTATTACAAGACAAAAGGCTATATTATTGCACTAATTCAAAGCATTTTACTGGCAAAGAAAGTTTGCTGTTCGTTCTCACCGAAACCTCTAAGGATATTTTTATTCAAGGTAAGTGCAAACTCGTTTCACCACTCGCTTATTGAGTCCCTGACAACCAATCTGAATTTATCATCTAGACTACTAAAGAGTTCAGCATCACATACCTGAGATATATATGTCAGATATACATATACACACACAGTTACTTCACTTGTAAATAAATCAATCAAATCAGGGTTATCAGAGGTTATTTTAAGGGTAATTAACTGTTCCGCGGTCGCAACCTTCTGCGAAGACGTAATTTCGCGGAAGGAGGCGGCAGAGAAGGCCCGGGAGGACGATATCCACTCGGACCCAATTCGCCGCCGACGAGCCGGGCGGCGCAGGCGCGCATACCAGCGCCTCATGCCGCCTTGAGTGTGGCCGCGGGTGGACGGGACGGGTTTTCCCCTCCATCCGCTACAATGGCTAGCCGCGAGGAGGCGACGTCCACGTGTGCCGTACGTCGCCTAAAATATAGAGTTTATCCACAGATGGTGCCCGAGGTAGCGGGCGGGCGCTAGGAGGGATCTGGATGTCGTAATAACAGCGGTTCCCGGATCCCTCCTATGTCAGGCGTAGAGTGGCACACCGTGTGGTTTTAGTCGGTCCGGTTCCGACACACCACCCCGCCGTAAACCCCGGTGAGGAGACGGCCCGAAGGGGTTGCCACACGTTAAAAAAAAAAAAAAAAAGGGTAATTAACTGTTAATCTAACAAGTTTAACTGTTCTGGTGGCGCAGTGGTAGCGTATGCGAGTGCTGTTCTCGAGGTCTCGATTTCTGGGTCGAACCAAAATTTTATATGATCTGCAAATATTTGTTTTATTGTTTGAGTGTTTTCTTTGTGTAATATGTATGTATTTATAAGAAAAAAGTATACTCGGATATGTATTTCTATGATTTGTTTAGTATCCATACTACAATCTTTGCTTAGTTGCACTAGATGGCGTTGTGTGCATGTGGTAGAATATTATTACCAGAGACAATTACAGTTATCTATTACATAAGAATACCAAGCAGATGTCTCACTTTATAAGGAACTGGTCCGTAGTCTTACAAAGTTTATTTAGAAAGGTTCTGTATTAGTTATATGGTTATATGGCTACACTAGGTAGTAGAGCCACGCTGATTTCAGCACGAGCGGACCGGCTCGACCGGGGCGGTACTACCCTCCCACAGAAGACCAACCTAAAGCGCCAGCATCCGTGTTGTCGTGTTTCGTTGGTGAGTGTGAGACCGGAGGCCCATTGATGCAGGGGTGACAGTTATCGTGGTAAGTGTGTAAGCCTTACACTGTCACGATGACTGTCATGCCTTTTACGTCCCCGTCTCCCGTCCGTGAAAAATCATCTCACAAGGCGGTCATGGTGTGGGTCACCATACTGCATTGTCTACATTCACAATGAGTATGGTGACCACAACTCTTGAATTCTCTTCATGCTTTCCATCAGGCAGAGTAGAGTCACTTTGGCAGGCTCTTAATATATAAAGAAAAACAAAAAAAAAGACTAATCTGTCTTGCTTCTGTGACGTCACAGTAAGAAGCGTAATTAAACTTCTAGTTCTGACGTCATAGTTACCAATATTGGCCATGGGGATATTAAATGATATTTGGCCTGGCGTGTTGGTTTAACGATTAGTGACTGACTGCAAAGTAGAGTCGTAGCTTCGCTTCCAAGACTAATAACAAGTCCTGTGTCTGGCAGTAATTAATCAATAATTTGTATTAATTTAATTAGTTTTAGCCTACGACTTCGCTCGCGTTTATGCCGGTTATCGCGGTGGTTCTTTAAACTGACACAACTTTTCTATTTGTTAATCAATTATGATAAAATATACACTCATTGTTAAGTGGAGCTTAAGAAAATAAATTAAAAAAAAACTGCATTCAAATCGGTTGAGCTACTATTGAGATTAGCGCGAGCAAACGCAGACAAAGACACAAAAATTCTAAAAACTGTTGTTTTCAATTTTGTTACTTTAATATAGACTCTTGATTAATTTCTTTGATATCTTTGATGTAGAGACATGGACCTCTGATAATTTTATTATATGTATAAGTAAATAAATATTTCGTACATTTGACACGTAGCGCCATCTAGTTTTAAATAAAGGAAAGCTAGCACTATGACAGCTAAATTACATACATATTACAGCTAGAAAACACGCAAATCATGAAACGAACAAAACACAAACATTTGCTCCGTCCCAGGAGCCGCACCTGAGACTACCACTGTGTCACCGCAACAGTCATATAGATATTTAAACATGTATTGTAAAAAATATTATACAAATAAACATTATCTTATCTTTAAAACTCCAAAGAAATAAAAGCCCTCAAAATAAACAGAATAAAATGGCTGTCATATAACTGAGGACAGGAAGTAGTGTGTCCACGTTGGTGAGTGATCGCGGACATCCTGTGCTCGGTCACCTGGGTCACGACGACAACATACTTTGGGTGTTTTTATCATTTAGAGTCATATGAGGTGCAGACAAGGCCACACTTTAATCGCGCAACAAAACGCTCCTGCGGAAACTTCTTTCAAAAACTTCTATACTTTCCAACGATAACTGTTGTCCAACCAATAAACATACTCGGCTACATTACAGTGATGCTTTGTGGTGAGTCTATCTTTTCAGCCAGACAAAATCCTGATATTTAGTCCTTATATCCGTATAAAGACAATAGATTTAGCCAGGATCGTACAGTAGACCAAAACTGTCTTTCTTATAAGAGGCGTATGTCCAGCGGTGGGCTTTTAGAAACTGTTGAGCATAATCAACAGCCTTTCACAGTAAACTACTGGATATAGGCCTCTCCGTAGCAAGAAGATTTTGGCCTACTATACCACGCTGGCCAGACGTTTCAAGTTTTCCGTCTCTTCGCACTGTTGTTGATAAAGATACCGGACAGAGGCATATTATTAATTTGTGAAGATTCAAACCCTTTTTACGTGAACCGTTAGTAAAAGCGTGGACGATAAATAGTGCCGTTGTCTGTACAAGCCATGACAAGCGTTTTTTTACAGGCTGTAGCATCCAAGTCGGTCAGTAAGCGATGCCTATGTAGGTTTCAAATGTCTTTTGGTTTGTTTTACCAGCTGTATAATATTTTTCTTTGTACTAAAAATAAACACCGGATCTAATTGATTTCCAATATGATTTTACATTCGATAATAAGTGCAACCATTGACACCTCTAGAGTTATTTTTGGGGGGGTGCATCTTCATCTATTCAGACTGTTAACTAATATAAAATATAAAATTATACTGGATGTTTACTATAAAATAGGTACTCTTAATGAACTGAGTTGATGTATATTTTTCGTATTTTATGATTAGGGTTAGGTCACCAAATCAGCTAGACGAAAGGCAACAAATTCTTCAAAGTCATTTTGTGCTACCTCTCGGGTAATATAACGCACTAGCAGGTGTAGTCAAGTAAAAAAAAAAATTATTGTTTCTATGTATTTTTTTTTTTGACAGACGGGTGCAAGTGCACCCCCTTACACACTCGGAGGAGTGTGTAAGGGGGTGCACTTGCACGGGGGGCGACGGGAGCGTCGCCCATGAATGAAACCGTGTATATGGACCACTACGTCTTTTCGGAATAGAAAGTACAGTATGTGTAAATCTCAGATGTCGTCTGTCTCCGTAACAAATTTTATCGAAATTGGTTCAGTCGTTTGAGCGTGATTGAATAAACTTACAAACGCACACTCATAATCTACCTTTGTAGTATTAGTGTGATACTATTAATTACATATCTATGAAACATCTAGAGTAGGCTGTAATATACGCTTATTTTTTTCTTTTTTTTTATATTAAGTGCCTGCCAAAGTAAATCTACTCTGCCTGGTGGAAAGCATGAATGGAATCCAAGAGTTGTGGTCACCATACTCATTGCAAATGATGCAATCAGACAATGCAGTATGTTGACCCACACTATGGCGGCCTAGTAAGATGCTTTTTCACACCCCGCTTGGGGACGTAAAAGGCATGACCGTCATCATGACAGTGTAAGGCTTACACAGTTACCACAATAACTGTCACCCCTGCATTAATGGGCCTCCGATCTCACACTCACCAACGAAACACGACATCACAGATGCTGTCGCTTTAGGTTGGTCTTCTGTGGGAGGGTAGTACTGCCCCGGTCGAGCCGGCCCGCTTGTGCTGAAATCAGCGTGGCTTTACTACCTAGAGAAGCAGGTAGGAAGAGCTTAGCAGGTATCGAACTTACGACCTATAATGTTGTAGACATTAGCAGTTATTTCTTATACAATTCTTCTATGTTTCTTTATATATTTTTTATAATCTTGATATAAATTAAAGCCCATGCGTAATGACGACTAATTTAGGTAATACAAAAAGCGTGAATTATTTAATCTTGATCTAGATCGCGAGAACCATAAAATAATAGTACAATATAAAGATAAATGAAATGTGACTTTAGCTTCCCTTAATAAGAAATAAAATTGCTTGTATGGTCATACTTTTCGTTCACATAATAGATGTTTTTTATTACCCCTTTTTGGGACAATTTGTCTGACCGTGAAACTGTTCATGATGTGATTGCTATCTGATTTCTTCTCCCGATAAAGATATTTTAACGGGTTTTGACCAGCCTACAGGTCTAGGAGACAGTGATCCTGACTGCCAAGAAAAAGGTCGTGGATTCACTTTCCACCCAAGACAAGTCTTTGTGTGGTGAACACGATCATTTGTTCTGAGTCTAGGTGCAACTTATCATCACAAAGCGCAAATACATACATGAGACATACAGCGCCATCTACCAAAGACACACTGAACTATGAAGTAATTAATTCTGTATCACGATATAGAGATTTTCGCGCCGGTTAACATATAACTTCCAAATATCAATTGTTAGGCTACGGTCTGCTAGGTATGATAACCTCGTTTGGTCGGACTATCCCCTCTTTGTGTTGGAGGGATATGACACTCTTTCCTCCACATCATTTATATGTATGTTGGCTTTACGTAGCTTGAAATCAGACGACCTTGTGTGAAATGTGTGAAGATGATATTATATATTCTATGGTTTTATTATGACATAGGGGGCAAACGACCAACAAAAACCTGATGGAAAGCAACTACCCCGCCCATGATCCAAAAACAATTTCTTCAGGTCTTGTTTCTTGTTACTGTCTGCCTACACTAAAATAGACTAAACCAAACACTTCGACCGCATGGTGGGCCTAGAGGTTCAAGCGATCGTCACGCCGCGCTCTACTTAGCTGAAAGTTATGGGTTCAAACCCCACATGGGACAACACCATGTGTGCTCCACAAATAATTGTTCTTTGTGTACGTTTCTTGTTTATGTTTGTTAAATCCTCTATGACACAGGATTTATTCCTAGTGAAAAGTTTCCTAGAAAAAAAAGAAAAAGATACTTACACTACACATTAGTACTACTACTCCCAGTACCGAGAAATATTAATACTATTTATCGTAGAAGATTCATTTTTTTTTTATTAAGAACTTTATGTAGACACATCGACATACGTAATTCCCAGGGCATTCTCTATCAGCTAATTAGGTCGTTGAGAAATCTTGCAAGGTATTGCAAAGAGGTTACAGTTGTAATGAATTGATGTTAAGGTTTTTTCTGTCATTAAAATGTAAAACTAACATAAACTTACACTTATTACTAGTCACTTATAGTCACAGTCACTTATTACTAGAGGTTGCGTGGGTCACCTAGTGTAAACTGACCCACGCAACCTCGTGTGTGTCTCATATTGCCTGTAGTGTAATGTTACACAGCATAAACAAATTTAATTACTTTAAAAAAGGGTTATAGCGAACCAACCTTAACAGATAAACATGTCGAGACGAAGACGATAATTGTAGTTTTCATTGATGCTTCGCTCCTTTGAGCTGTAGCGTGATGATATATACCTCGATAACTGGGCTATGCAAAAAGAATATTTCAAATGGGGCCAGAAGTTCCTACAATTAGCGCGTTCAATCAAACAAACAAAGAAACTCTTCAAAGTTATAATATTCGTTTAGATTTACGTGGCAGATGATTCACAATTGGGAGGGGAAACTCCCGGCAACTAATTAGTTTCTGGTTTGCCTTCTATCAATATTTGTTCAACATTTACGTGATTCTGAAATGAAAGAAAGTTCAAGTAAATTCGTACTAAATTTTCTTCTACGCCTTCTAATCGAACCTAATTCCAATAGACAGATATTCTGTTCAACCCGATGTTATCTTAGGTTATCAAAATTTTGTGCTCAAATATAGACTTGTAAGTCGACCTTAAGGCGGATTTCCTAGTATATTCGTTGATCTAAATGCTGGTTAACTTTGAAGGATTATTTCTAGAAAGTTAAAAGGAAATAGTTAAAGATAACGCAACCAGATGCCATTAATGTTTAATTGAACAACACACACCCTCTCACACTCACACACGTACACACTCACAATCCACAAAGAGAGGATGACTTACACAAAACTTACTTTGCACTATATAACTCTGGGATGTTTGTTTTAATAAATTTTATTCAATAGACTAGTTTTTGTAATAAACTCTAAGGGGAGTGGCGCCATATGCTGAAACACAGGTTTTACCTTTTTTTTTAACGTGTGGAAACCCCCTCGGGCCGTCACCCCACCAGGGTTTACGGCGAGGTGGTGTGTCGGAATCGGACCGACTAAAACCACACGGTGTGCCACTCTGCGCCTGACATAGGAGGGATCCGGGAACAGCTGTTATTACGACATCCAGATCCCTCCTAACGCCTGCCCGCCATCGGCAGCGGATGCCGTTCGTGCTACAATGGGGCACTGTATCCTTTCTTTGAGAAGATCACTTTCATTCACTTATAGCCTAAATTATTAGACTTTAATACTACTGAATTTGTGTATAGTTTTCATGTTTTCTTTTAAATGGGTAATGTTCCCTATTGTCTAGTCTCTACCTATTTGTAAATAAGAGCTTTTGTAAACATTTGAATGATAATAAATATTGTTTATTTATTTACAATTTAAGTACTTTGTACTTCAGCAGACCTAATAACCAAGGCATTCTCTTCCAGTCAACCTTAGGATGGCATAGAAATATTGTAAGGGAGGTGCACAGAGGTTACATCGACAATGAAATTATACCATAAAAGAGTACATATACATACAATATATACGTCATATAAATATACACGTACATACACATTTAAATTATATTCGTACACTATAACAACTGACTATAAGCTGAGCCAATTATCGATTATTAAATATTAAAAAAAAAATAAAGACAGTTAAAAATCTTTATGTGAAGGAAAGTTTCTAGCACTTATCAGAGTACTGGTCAACATTTATTATTATTTTATTTTAATAATATAAGAGAACAAACGAGCAAATTGATCATTTGATGGGAAGTAACATCCACCACTTATGCGTACATGCAACTCAATAGTCCCACATGCGTCTCTTATTGACTGCACAGATGGCATAGTGGTATCGGTGGTTATTTCGCCGCTTTCTAATGCGCTGTGTTGTGGGTTCAAACACTTTGTGTGATCCGCAAATTGTTAATCTGACTCTGGGTGTTCTATGTCCCTCGACACAGGAATAGTCCTAGTGCTGAAGTTGTCTTTAAAAAAATAATCCTTTCTGAATTAGAGGATATACCCCTCGTATAATCTCCGGTAATTAAACTCGTTCTTTTATTTTCTTCTATATGAAGAGCCTGCCAAAGCGACTCTATTCCTCTTGATGGAAAGGAAGAATAGAATCCAAAGAGTCGTGGTGACTATACTCATTGCAAATGACATACAATGCAGTGTGGTGACCCACATTATGGCGGTCTAGTGACGCTTGGGGACGTAAAAGGCATGACAGTCATCGTAGTAGTGTAAGGGTCACATAGTCAACATGATAACTGTCACCCCTGCACCCATAACGGGCACCGGTTTCGCACAGACCAACGAAACACGACAGCAAACATGCTGACGTTTTGGGTTAGTCTTCTGTGGGAGGGTAGTACTGTTCCGGTCGAGCCGTTCGTACTGAAATCAGCGTGGCTCTACTACCTCGGTGATAATCAAGCGAAAAAATTATTTAACACCGATGTTCTGTTAGGAAGTGATGTCACTAACCTATATGTATAATTATGTTGAAGCGTGGCGCGTATACTTACAAAAACACATAATCATTTTTTTTCTTCTTTTTAGCCTTTATTATTCTCAATATTATTTAAAATTGGCTACTAGTTCCACTGGTTTTATCTGAATATCAAATTTTCCACGGAGCGACTCGTATCGGACCTCCGCAACACTGTAGGCGTATTTAATTGGAAGGTGGATTTAGTATCCAGTATATATAAGGGCACTTACTTCCCAATAACGATTGCCATAGATGTTAATGATAACCGAGACCGAGAGCGTGACATGCTCTCCAAAGCACGAGGCATACAATCTTATATTGCCCACTAATAATAATATTTCGGACACTAGACACAACGCCACCTAGTCCCAAACTTAACAATGTTTGTACTATAGGTACTAAACTCCGAAATAGGTAGTTGTAGATCATACAAACATTTAGTCTGATCAGGGAATCGAACTCGTGACAACAGCAATCGCGTACACTGCCACTGCACCACCGAAACAGTTAAATATGTACTAATAATAAACTACACCCAGACACAATAAATGATCGTACTCTTTTCTCAATATTGCTCTTTGGTCATAAACGAACCCATGACCTCTTAACGGGTCACTAAACACTAGACTAACCGAGCAGCAGTGACTTTACCTTGCTATCTACAGCTACTCTTCATTCAAGAAATCATATACAACCTAATTTTGTTGTACAGCGGAACTTATTCGCGATAGAATTATTTAAGAAAGTGGCAATACCTTCTATTTCCCGACGTTTTGAAGGAGTTACAGCGCTCGTTGTCAAGGGTAGACAGTTCTGTTGTGCAACAAAACTAAACGTATGTGTAAAAATCTAAAAACAACTAGAAAGTATAGACTATAAACAACTAGTAGTAGAGCCACGCTGATTTCAGCATAAGCGGGCTGGCTCCCACAGAAGACCAACCTAAAGCGACAGCATCCGTGCTGTCGTGTTTCGTGGGTGAATGTGAGACCGGACGCCCATTGATGCAAAGGTGACATAACTGTCACGATTTACGACGACGACGACGACAACGACACAGTTACCACGATTAACATCGTGGTAACTGTGTAAGCCTTACACTGTCACCACGATAACTGTCACGATGACTGTCATGCCTTTTACGTCCCCAAGCAGGGTGTGAAAAAGCATCTCACTAGGCCGCCTTAGTGTCGGTCACCATACTGCATTATCTGCATTTCGCTCGCAAATTAGCGCGTAATACATATATATCGATGAAAAACATTGACTCAGTTCAAAGACACCTGTATCAGCGTAGCTCGGGTCATAATCATAATAGCTCTCAGTTTCTTACTAGGAATTGATAGTGTATTTCAACATCAGCGAATTTGCCAGTCTCCGCTTTGTAAACCAGGGTTTGAATTACAATGTTAAATAAATACTGTTTGCATAAAGTAACTTTGTCTGCAACTTCGTTTTTTTTTCATTTTAAGAGCCTACCGAAGTGGCTCTACTCTGCATAGAAAGCATGAATAGAATCCAAAAGTCACCATACTCATTGCAAATGCTGACAATGCAGTATGGTGACCCACACTATGGCGGCCTATTACGATGCTTTTTCACGCCTCACTTGAGGACGTAAAGGCATGAAAGTTATCGTAGCATTGTATTGCATACACTTACCACGATAACTGTCACACCTGTATCATTGGATTTTTGGTCTGGCACTCACCAACGAAACACGATAGCACGGATGTGTTGATTACATTTAATGCCAAATTTTCTTTTTTATATAGAAAGGTACCAATGGTGTTATATGTCTTGAAACTAAACATTTTAAGAGTTTAACATTTACAACATATAGGACTTTAACATTTGCGAATGTGGCAATAATTTTATAAACATGAAACAGATTATTCGCCTAAGATTCTTGTCTATATTTATGGTAAAATTTAGTCACGGCATGACATTCTACCGGTGACTGTACTTACAAAGTACTCGACGAGTTACCGACATTCCTTGTACAGTCAACGACTAAATATTTACGATCACGTGATTTGGGTACTTTAGTATTGTTGTGAGAAATTGTCGATTGGGCAAACTTAGAATTAGAAGTTGATAAAAAAAGTTTATGGATCTATTAGGCGTGCTTACTTTTTAAGTTTTTGTTGACATTAAGTACATATATCTCGGTGCGTGTGTACTAACCAAATTTTTTTAACCAAATTTTTCACATTTTAAGGGCCCGTTTTCGGTTCCTGTGTCGAACCAAATGTTTGTATGATCTGTATGATGTGAATATTTGTTTCGGAGCTTGAGAGCAAAGAGTATACAAATATTTAATCAGTCTGATTAACTTTCATAATACAAGCTCTGCTTAGTTTAAATCTAGATGGCATTCTATGTCAGATATTCAAACAAAAATACGTATATAAATAAAAAAAAATATATAAAATATATATTAAAATATTATTAATATTATTTTTTAATTTAAACAGTGATCCTTGAAACTTGCCAAGCTAATAAATTAAACAGAAATGAGTACATTAGTAAAATACTTTGTTAAGGAACAGCCGCGTTACTATCGTTTTCGTGACCATACCAAGTTTTACGAGTCGACGTATTAATTCTTCGACGTAACGTACTTGATTTGTTATTTTATTATGTATAGAT
Source organism: Hypercompe scribonia (assembly GCA_949316085.1). Classification (NCBI taxonomy): domain Eukaryota; kingdom Metazoa; phylum Arthropoda; class Insecta; order Lepidoptera; family Erebidae; genus Hypercompe; species Hypercompe scribonia. Next base: position 4,050,646 of record OX438979.1, read on the forward strand.
ATATGTATAAAACAAATACTATGTGTGCCTACCAATGACACGCTATACACAAAGACTTACAAGGATTTATTACTTCAAATCTATTAGTAGCCTTTTATAGTCCACTGCTGAATATAGGCCTCTCCTTACGAAGAAGGTTTTGGCCTACTATACCACGCTGGCCAGACAGGTTGGCATAGCGTTTGTTTCAAGTTTTCCTTCTCTTTGTAATGATGTTGCCTTGTATACTTTGTTCCCTTAGTCGCCTTTTACGACACCCACGGGATGAATAGAGGTGGTAACACTATGTATTCTTAATCCGTCACCACACGGACTCAATAACATTTGCGAGGTATTTATTTTATACATTAAACTTTGTGTACAGTACAAGGTATTTTTATTTATTTATTTATTTATATATCTATACAACATGCACTTTATGTACATAGGCAGACTTAATGCCCAAGGCATTCTCTACCAGTCAACCTTTGGGTGATGCAGAGAAAATAGGAAGTAGGTGCGTTTCAGGTGTGAAGTACATACAAACTTATCATTTATCATATTTATACAAATTATACTTTTATATTCGTAGGTAAACAAAATTACTCAAGTCTTATGTAAAAGTGTATATGTAGCTTACATGTAAAATTGCTTGCCCTGACTGATCTTTTTTTCTGTTGACGGAATGGAAAGTCCCTTTGGATCACCGGTTCCTCAGGGACACAGGAGCAAGGAATATAGGATGTTGCCACTAAAAACCTCACTAACGATTGATCTCAGATTTCCTACTTTGAAGAGGACCCGGACCATATTTTTCGGGTCTTCTCCATTATCAACGCCACGTCTAACCAGACTCTATCCTGGGGAAAGCTGTAGGGGCTTCCTCCGCCTATCGGTTCGGTTATTACAATTTATTGCGGCCCGATTACATTTTTACGAGCGGGCAGCCATTCTATCGCCAACTGCAGCAATTAATCTGCCATCAGGGTCTCCACTCCCTGGTAGCTTGCGGCCCTATCGACGGCTGGTATTACAGACGTCCTCTACGCTTAAATCTCTTTCTAGAGCTTCTTAAAAGAGTACTACGCTCCTGCCCTCCTTACCCGCCAACATGGCAGCAATAGTTGCTGGTTGGCACAGGTCTCGTCCAATTGGTCGACTAGGACTTTATGTTCAGACGGGACACGTCACATGGGACCGTCCTCCAGCGTATGCAGGATGGAGTCCCAGTCAACTACGCAGTGATGATATTGTGCCGTCTCCTCATATTAGATTGTTGATAGTCGATAGGTGTCGCGATCTTCCTCCTTGCATACCCAAAGTTTGAGGATAGATAAATACCCTGACTAACCTAACACCTAAACACAGAGCCCAAATCACTGAGACTATTTGAAATTTTGGCAACTGGTGAAAAGAAAAAAAGAAGTTTTGAGAATTTAACTTCTAAGGGGATAGAATTAGCGAGGAACAGTTGAATGAAAGCATGTCATTTTCAAAGCTAGAAACATGAAATAAGAAATGATCACGCGATCGAAGCCGCGGCCAATAGCTTCTTTAATATTTTCATGGTCATATTTTTTTGTTTTTTTTTTGTATTAAACCAAACACGTGATGACAACGAACTGATATTTAAAACTACAATCGCAAATGGTTATCTCAAACAAATTTTAGTATCACGTACAGAAAATGCATGATAGTTACGAAGGAGTATACAAAATAAGTTGATGCAAACCACTTTAAAAGACCACACTTAATTAACAACAAAGATTTTGATACTGATATTTTTAATTGACAATAGTTCTTAGTGCACTAACGCAAAATAAAAATCAAAACACATTGTCTCATAACTCCAACAAAACTGACGTCAATATTTTTGTATGACCATATTTTGAGAGAGTGACTATAAGTTTTTTAAAAACTCTATACTGCGTTCTCAGAGTTGTTTATTACCTCATAAACAACACAGGCCATTGCACTTCAATTCATAATCGATGGCTTCGTCTTATCGGGCACTTCATCACAATATGCCACAGTGTAACACTTGCTTTTGTACCGCTATTTCTCACACTTCAGTTTTTAATCTCTTAAAATGTCACGTTCTAATTAACTGTAAATATTATTTTTTTTTATTATATATTTTCCCACATTCACACAACGTGATAGTGCCATAGTGTGGGTCACCACACTGCATTGTCTGCATTTACAATGTGTATTGTGACCACAACTCTTCACATTCTATTCATGCTTTCCATCAGGCAGAGTAGAGTCACTTTGGCAGGTTCTTAAAATAGAAAAATATAAATAGATATAGCCCTAATTAATCAAAACGTGTTCTATGGGTACTAGACAATTGATATAAATACTTATATTCTTTTTTTTTAATATAATATTATATAGCAACTTTTTTTAGCTTCAATGTTATATACGTAAGTAATTATGTTAAAAGAGACGGAAGTACGTAACATTAAGCCGGGCTAGTTATTTTGACCAATGGGCGCGCGGTGCTAGATTTCGCCGTCAGAATTGAGGTTATCATCTTTACATTTGAATTATACTGAAAATGTATCATTTAAAACTGAACTTAATTAAAATGTAATAATTTAAAAACTAAATACTTTTTATTCAATATGAAACTAAAAGGAAAAAAAATAAATTTTCATAAATTTAAATTACGAATAGCGTAACTAGAAAAAAAATGAAAAAGCGTAGGATAATAGACAAAATTATTGCATTGTCAGGGGTCCTTGATAAGTGGGCAAAGTTTCAAATAAGCCCATCGTGTTAAAAGGTGCGATAATTGCGTTCAAAGATTCCGTTACATAAATACATATTAAGCTAATAAAAGTGTATTTAAAACAAAGTAGTATTTCACTATTCAAAAGTTACATTCTTCATCTTTTTGATCCATAACTAGACCCCCCATACACCAAAGCGATAAAAGCTTTCCATCAGGCAAAGTAGAGTTACTTTGGCATGCTCTTAATATAGAAAAAAAAGGAGTTTTTAGTGGATAACAGAAAATAATCGCTTTTTCACGGTCTTGGGAGTCGATGCAAATATTTATGAAGTGCTTAGTACAAATATTTGAATATTTTGTATTATTATCAACAGTTTATAACACTAGTGGACATAGGCCTAGAGGTATTTTTTTCTATATATTTCTATATTAAGAACCTGCCAAAGTGATTCTACTCTGCCTGATGGAAGGCGTGAATAGAATCCAAGAGTTGTGGTCACCATACACATTGTAAATGCAGACAATGCAGTATGGTGACCCACATTGTAAGCCTTGTAAGATGCTTTTTCACACCCTTCTTGGGGACGAAAAAGGCATGACAGTCATCGTGACAGTGTAAGGCTTACACAGTTACCACGATAACTGTCACCCCTGCATTGGTGAAGTAAGAATGTTACGCTGACCAGACGGATTGTTACACGTGGTGTTTGTTTCAAGTTTTCTTTCTCTTATATCAAATATTGTATGTTTATTATCTCTATTATCTGATATGCATGTTGCTATTCATATTTTACTTCAATATTAATTCGCGTTAACGTGCTATCCATCTGCTATTATAATGCTAATTATAATATAGAGTAAATTAATATAATCAGTTCTTAAGTAAGCTAAGTAACATATTTGTAAAACTCAGTCAGTAGTTAGATACACTACATATGGATAATACCCGTAAATCATACTTAACAAGCCAATTTAAGCTGCTTAACCCAAGAAGCGCACAACGGCGGCTGGCATCAAAAGTCCCACACTCCTGGCCACCCCTTGACCGTAGCCTACACGCGAGAGGTCGTTCACCCTTCGTGGTGGTCACGTTATTGCTGAGTCGACCACCTCTTGTAATTGCTGGTTACGCGTAACAAATTTTTTAGCAATAACCGCGCAACGGGAATGTAATTGCATGTTAGAGTCGAAGGTGGTTGCACTTCTGAATTAAAAAAATTTAAAACCAATTGAAGAAATCAGTACGGTACTATATAGCATACTAGTACATGTCAAAAATATCACGATAGCCTAATACTATACAGTTGGAATTGAATAAAAAAAGGGTTTTGCAGAACAGATGACATTTAGACCGTAGAATCTAATTTGTTTGAACAAAAGTGACCGTGTTTAAACTTCTGACCATTATATTATACTCTTGGATTTTACTCATGCTTTCTATCAGGCAGAGAAGAGTGACTTTGGTGGGTCCCGAAAAAAAAATTCTTACTTGTGACTCTTAATCCGCTATTTTTAACAACACATTAACAACTAGCTTACCACGTGAACTCTGTTCCGCCTTAGAGGCAATAAATAAGCAGCTATTTTTTTTTACTTAAGCGCGTTCTAATAAAAACTATCCTATGTCCGTCTCCTAGTTCTAAGCTACCTCCCCGCCAATTTTCAGCTAAATCCGTTCTTCCGTTCTTGAGTTATAAGTGGTGTAACTAACACCACTTTCTTTTATATATATAGAAGATTACATTACACTTAATGACACCTACCCAAAAGAAGCCTCAACTAAGTAAGTAGAGAAAAATAAATACTCCTTATTTGCCGGCTTTGCCATAGTCAGTTAAAAACCTATAAGTAAGTAATACTAGTAGAGAACGTGTACAAGTCTCATAGTTACAGAACATGAATGCGATGTCATTAGTTGTGCTTTAGTACAACTCAATGGCAAATAAATCTTTAACATTAGTTTCTATCATAATGATTGAATAACGGTCAATTCTACTTTTGCAATCCTTAGTTTTCTAATACAAAACGAAAAACGTTCGGAGGTATTGTTTTCGTTTCGTTCGATTTGAATTTTGTTGTATGCCCACTAATGTCCAATATTAAATGTTTTTTTTAATGCCTAGTACTTCGGAAGGGTATTCAGGTAGTTGAAAGTTGAACGTAACATAGGCACTTAAAAAATCAATTTTACCCAAAAGGTTTTTTCAAGACGAATATTATAGACTAGCTTTTGCCAGTGGCTTCGCTCGCGTTAAAAAGTATTATTATTAATTAGGTATAATTTTTGAGGCTTTACTTTGTTAAACGTTTGTAAAAAATTGAGGTATATAAAACTTCTTTGTACACAACATTCTTAACTTATCTGTCATTAGGTGCTAAAACATAAAACTGTCCATTAGAGAAGCAATATTTAATTCTTAAAGAATCTTTAATTTCAGTTCAATCTCTCGAAAATCTAAGAATATTTATACAAACTTTCATCCCCTGTTTTATCCCCTTAGGGGTGGAATTTATTAAAATCCTTTCTTGGGGGATGCGTACGTCATAGTAGCTTTATACATGTAAAGTCTCAGCCCGATCGGTTTAAAATTGACAAAGTTTCATACAAACTTTTGTCCCCTATTTTATCCCCTTGGGGCTAGAATTGATCAAAATCCTTTCTTAGCAGATGCCTTCGTCATGATATCTACCTGCATGCCAAATTCCAGCCCGATCCGTCCAGTGGTTTGGGCTGTGTGTTGATAGATCACTATGTCAGTCAGTCACCTTTGATTGTGAGTTATATATATTTAGATTGCAAATTTAAGTGTCAAAATCTTTTCAAGTGTTAATGTCAATACTTCATTTTCATACATATTTTAACATGCAAAGTGAACAACAGTATTTTAACTACCTCGGTGGTGCAGTGGTGGTATGTGCTTGAGGCCTCGAGCTCAATTCCTGTGTCGGACCCGAGTGTTTGTATGATCTGCAAATATTTGTTTCGGAGTTTGGATGTTTCCTATGCATATGTATTTATATAAGTTGTCTTGTACTTATAGTACAAACTCTGCTTAGTTTAGGACTAGATGGCGTTGTGTGAATGTGGTAGAATATTATTATTGGCTGCACGGTCAGCCTAGTGGTTTAAGCGGTCACCACGCCGCTCACTACTGCGCTGAGTGTTGTGGGTTCAAATCCCACATGGGACAACACTTTGTGTGATTCATAAATTATTGTTCTGAGTCTGGGTGTTCTATGTGTCCGTTTCTTGTATGTTTGTAAAGCCCCCCGCGACACAGGATTTATTACTAGTGCGGGTGTTGTCTTTTAATAAAAAAAATAGTGTCTAAAGCTCTTAACCTCTTTCGAACTGAAATAAATTTGTCCGGGTTGGTCCGACCCTAAATAGAATCAAACAAACTCTTAAGTAAATTAATACTTGCTGTAAAAATGTTTAAAAAGATTGACATACTGTATGGACTTTTAATTGATAATAGTGATTTTGTTTATGGTAGAACAGCAGACAACTAACTTGATGGAAAGTGACTACTGCCGCCTGCAACGCAAGTCACAAATGCGTTGCCGACCTTTGAGAAAGGAGCACGCTCTTTTCCTGAAAGTTTTGTCAGCCTGGGAATACCGCAGACAATAATAAATAAATAAACGAAGCATTAAAACAATTATTCTTGTGATAATTACTAGAAATTATCGTAGTGAAGTAGGTCATACTGCACGTGGCAATTCACACCAATTGTGTTTTACTATTTAATGTCATCATGCCCTGGTTCATGATTGGCTGATAATATGATTAAAAATACAGCTTGTAAATACAGCTATACATTAATCTATTATACAACTTTTTTATGTTATAACGTAGTTACTTGTTATGAGTATTAAAGATGACTACACAGTTGGCCTAGTGGTTTAAGCGGTCGCCACGCTGCTCTCTACTGCGCTGAATATTATGGGTTTATACCCCACATAGGACAACACTTTACGTGATCAACAAATTGTTGTTATGAGACTGGATGTTCTTTGGATGGATAGATGAACAGGATTTATTCCTAGTGCGAGCGCTATCTTTTAAAAAGAAGAAGAAGAGAAAATGATATAATAAAATTTCCTTTCTGTGTCCAGCAGCAGACGAATAAAGATTATTAATGGTAACATTATGCCCGTTGACTAAATGGTTAGTGACCCTGACTGCTAAGTCTGAAGTGGTGGGTACGATTCTCATCCAGAACAAACAATATATTGTATATAAGTAGTTATATTATATTTATTTGTAGTTATTAGTATTAGTCGCTATATTTGACAGCTGTCTCTTGATATATTTGCCCTTCAAACTTTAGCTTTTTCAGAGCTCACATCATGTCCTTTATCAAAACTTAAAAGTATTGATTATTTGCGATTTTCTTTTACTTACAAACTGTTTATTACATAAATCAGCATAATTTAAAGTGTTTACATATTTGAGTAGTGTACGATGATCCATATACTTGTTCTTCTATTCGTCTGAAGTCTGTTTTTTTCTATATTAAGAGCCTGCCAAAGTGACTCTACTCTGCCTAATGAAAAGCTTGAATAGAATCCAAGAGTTACAGTCACCATAATCATTGCAAATGTAGACAATGCAATGGCCCACACTATGGCGCCTTGCGAGATGCTCTTTCACACCCCGTTTGGGGACGTAAAAGACATGACAGTCATGGTGACAGTGTAAGGGTTACGCAGTTACTACGATAACTGTCACCCCCTGCATCATTCAATCTATTTGAAGGTCAGTTCTCAGTTGCGTACCCTGACACCGTCCTAATTTTACCTTCTTTTATCTTCTTTATCTTTATCTTCTTATATCTTCTTCTTCTATCCTTTCAGGTAGAAAGGATAGAAGAAGAAGATGGCTCATGCTCCAAGGTTTGTTCCACTACAATAAACCGAGACGAGCTGTGTAATAAATGAATTTTGTTTTAATGTTCGCTAAGGCCCTGTTTTTACCATCAACAGGCTTTTACAGTCCACTACTGGACATAAGCCTCTCCTTAGCAAGGAGGTTTTGGCCTACTATATCACACTGCCCAGACGGGTTGGAATAGGATTTGTTTCAAGTTTTTCTTCTCTTTGTAATGATGTTGTCTTGTATATTTGGTCCCTTAGTCGCCTTTTACGACACCCGTGGGATGAATAGGTGTAGTAACACTGTGTATTCTTAATCTGTCACCACATGGCCACTGTTTTTTATATTTCTTCTTAACTACAGGCTTCCAGTTGCAAAACGAATATGTTATTATAGTAAATGTACATAGTGTTGTTAAATATTGCATTTATCATAATATTATGGTGATAATGTACTTCATAGCTTGCTTAAAAACTCAGTCACACTGTTACAGTCTCACGGATTTGAAATTATGGTTTATGCGACTCTAGGTAAATAAAACTTTTCAGTGATAATTATTTGTACCAAAACTTATTAAAACAGTATTTAAAACTAAATACTAGATATTTACATTAACGATTAAGGTAGTGTTTTAATTTTTAACGAGTTAATACGTGTTTAGACCAACCTTTTTACCCGACCACGGTGAAGCAGAAAGAAAGGTAACAATTTTGGCAGTCTACGTATGTGTGTTATATCGTAGCGCCTAAACTACTGCATCGATTTAAATGAATAAGGTCTCAATAGATGGAACAATGGTCTAGGTAACTAAGTCTATATAAATTTCGTGAATATTTTACAAAACAGCATATGAGCCTCAGATACTAACCTCGAAATTAAAACTGAGATAATCACCGTCAAATCAATCGTCACGTGTTTGAAATCAAGAAAAACATCTTAGTGTGCACATTACAAATATATATATATATATACTTTCTTTATATTGTTTCTGTCAAAATACATGTTTAAATAGCGGTCGTATAGTTCGCGCTGTCCAGTCGTTTCAGTTATTTACTCGTCTCAGTAAATAACATACGAAAACTTCGTGAAACGGAACAGTGTTAAATAAAGAAATACAATTAAAAAAACTGAAAATAAAACTAACTCGACTACGTTAAAAGCGGCGTCTAAAAAGGACAAAACAAGAAAATAATTCAGACGAAATCCCAGAAATGCAGAGGTACTAAAATAAAAGTAGAGTAGTGGTCGCACCTACTGTATATCTACTATGATTATGTCAGTACCTGGAACGCCTTTATCAAACAGACATCCTAAATAGTGACTAGTTTTGTATTATTCTTTAATAATACACCTATTATAAGACTTTGGTAATTAGTGGTGTTGCACATTGCTCTTATTCGTTTCTGCAGTCTCTTCATATCAGTCGAATAAAAGAGTTTTTCATCTGAACGGGCCGTATTGAGAAGCACTTTTCTTTTATTATCATTAATTAAATACGACAGTGCCTCTGTGGATGCATAGGGTTCCCATCAAGAACTTGTGGAAACCCTCCTCGGGCCGTCACCCCGCGGGGTTTACGGCGGGGTAGTGTGTCGGAATCGGTCCGACTAAAACCACACGGTGTGCCACTCTGCGCCTGAGATGGAGGAATCCGTGCATAGCTGCTGTTACCACATCCGGACCCAAGAACGCAGAACCCCAAGCCAACGTCACCTGCAAATAGTCCACCTACTGATCGACGGGCGAGGCTCTGGTGAACAAAACATTCTGATTAACAGCAATAATCTCGCCACTTATTAGGTGGGATCAAAATACCAGCGAAAAATGGGTGTTTAATATACCTCTGCCTACGCCCTCGAGGAAACAAGTGGGTTTTTATGTATGTATATATGACAGTTCTTCTCATTATTGCATTGCTGATTAAGATAGATTTATACTAATGGAATAAGTTAAGTACGACCCGTTGGTAGATATCAATGCAGCTTGCGTTTACAGTTGTCGTGCGCTGGTTGATTTACGAGCCCGCGACATTTTACAGTCCCGACTTCTGTGGCCATTGTGCCTTATAACTGTGTTATGTGCGCGTGCCGTTCTGACTTCACCCAGATACCGAATGTAATGATGCTTCTGAACGTTTTATTAACCAATTGTTGTTTGATTTGAAAGATGTTCTATGCTTGTGTTTTGACTTTCTTTTGATGTTTATTCTTGAATTTTATTACTATTTTTGCAGTTAAACTGTAGGGACAGCAGTTAAGTTGTTGTTTTAATAAATGTCGTCAAATTTTTTTGAGATTGCCGATTGTGTACTATTTGGTTTCTTCTACATTATATTTTTCTGCTAACTTAATAGTTCTTTTTATTTTTAAAAACTATTAATAGTCGTATTTTTTCGTTTAAATTATTTCTTAAAATAAGATCACAATTTCTGCTTTAAAAACCTTATATAATGTTAGGCAGCAACTCTTGAGCTACTAAGTACTTCTGTAACTATTTTAGTAGCTATTCAAAAGAATATTATAGGAGAAGTAAAGTTATAGATTATTACTTAATTTAAAGTCACCCTCTATTTTAATATAAAGTAATTTTATTTACCTATTTTAATAAAGTAAAAAGATAATGACGCGTAAATATTTATAAAAATGTGAGTTTCAATACATGAATAAGGAAGAGGCTTGCTTGACACAACGTGAAACCTTCCTTGCGGCAGTCTACGCTGACGCGCTGTCGTAGCCGCCCGCCCGTAGCTATTTTCCGCCGTAACTGCGCTACGAATTGCCACGTGACAAACAATCAGATTATATCATAAATTATCACATAAAAGTATATAAAAAGTTACTTGTATTGCTATATAATGTTAAAATTTGTGATAAACGTTTGTTAAACAACAAAATGTGGTAAGTTTAGTTATCTGTTTATCAAATTTTACGGTTTTGTTTTCCTTCCTGATTTTAATCAGTTGGCAATCGTAATTTTTATTGTTACATTTTGCAAATTGTTAAATTCAGTTTCTTTATAGCTGTCGTTTTGTTGATGACTCGATAGCTAGTTTTTAATATAAAACATACTGTCAAAATGTATAGTAAATACAATTTATACGATGTGGTTATTTACTAATACATAAATAAGTACTAACAGGCCGTCCGTGTGGTGACGGATTAAGAATACATAGTGTTACCACCCCTATTCATCCCGTGGGTGTCGTAAAACGCGACTAAGGAAACAAGTATGCAAGACAACATCATTACAAAGAGAAGGAAAACTTGAAACAAACCCTATTCCAATCCGTCCGACCAGCCTGATATAGTAGGCCAAAACCTCCTTGCTAAGGAGAGGCCTATGTCCAGCAGTGGACTGTAAAAGGTTATTGAAGAACAGACCATATCAATTCTATCTATCTCAAATATAGAAAGAAAAAGATTAGTTAGAATAAATTACAGCACTATTTAGTGTAGTAATTTATAGTGTAACCCACCAGGTTCAATCCTAAACGTAAAAGTGAACTTCACCAAAATCAATCCAACAAATTTAATCCAATCAAATCTAATCCAACAAAGCGTTTAATATTACACATGGTGGCATTGAACCTCCAACCCTTATCTCAAGGCTGACGAAAAATATATTTTGTTACAATGTCGCTTATTAAAAATAGTTCAAAAGGAAAAAAAGTACAAGCTTTTATAGAAAACCAAACTAAAAGATATTTTGAGCTTGATAAGGATAATGGGACCAAATATACAAATAATTGCATTGTCATCTGTCCTTGATAAGTGTGCAAAGTTTCAAATCAACCCATCGTTTTAAAAGGGAAGAAAATCACGTTTAAAGATTTCGTTACATAGATTCATAGATAGCTTGTTATGTACAAGCTAATAAAACTATGTTAAAAATGAATAATATTTTGTTTATACGACACCATCTCACGACACCCACGGGATGAATAGGGGTGATGGCACAATGTATTCTTAATTTATCTATTCTTTTTTTTAAACAAAGAGACCTACACTTGAAATAAATACTATGTCGCGGAGGACAAACAAACAAGAAACGGACACAAAGAACACCCAGACTCAGAACAACAATTTATGGATTACACAAAGTGTTGTCCCATGTGAGGTTTAAACCCACAACACTCAGCGCCAGTAGAGAACGGCGTGGCGACCACTTAAGCCTTAAGGCCAACTCTGCAGTCAATATCACCCTATTGATATTAACTAAATAAAAAAATATTGTTAACATATACGTAAAAAACCTCCAAAATCTCCTTGCTAAGGAGAGGCCTATGTCCAGCAGTGGACTGTACAGTGTTGTTAATAATATTGATAATACGTACGGGTATTCAAGCATATTTTAAAGCTGAATTAAAAGAGTCAGTAAAAGGACTTGTACTCTTACGCAGTTTATAACCTCCGGTTCCACTTAAGCATACTTTTCGTCATCATTTCATCCACAGGACACCAATCTTGTACAAGACTAACCTTATCGACACAAAAATCTTTTCCGTGACATTGCTTTTTTGTGACACCGTTCGTGCCCACATGTCATAAAATGTGTCGATACAGTAAAGGTCACATAATATTGACATAATATAGAAGTTTTAATGTGAATCCGAACACATTATATTTTTGGTACATGCTCTTACGTAATCGTTAAAAGATTGACGTCACACGAGGACATGATACAATCGGAAAGGATTGTATTGGCTGATCATCGAACTAAGTGATATTAGAACTAAAGGTTAGAGTGCCAGTCACGATGGTCCTTGATCCAAGTCAGTCTATAATCACGGTCAAACTCATACATAGTGCTATTCCCTCTTTTTCCAATTTTAACTGCTGTAAACTGCTGCGCTAAATTCTGACCGGAGCCCCATTGATGCAGGGATGACAGTTATCGTGGTAACTGTGTAAGCTTTATACTGTCACAATGACTGTCATGCCTTTTACGTCCCCGAGCGAGGCGTGAGAAAGCATCTCACTAGGCCGCCATAGTGTGTGTCACCACACTGCATTGTCTGCATTTGTAATGAGTATGGTGACCACAACTCTTGGATTCTATTCATGCTTTCCATCAGGCAGAGTAGAGTCGCTGTGGCAGGTTCTTAATTTAGAAAAAAAAATTGTAACCACAACACCTGACAAAATTACATTGTTATGTTGTCCATGAAGTGATATTTGAAGGAAACTTTTCTTACCTGGTAATTGCCCAGATGTCACGGAGCGAAACAAATAGTAAAAGTACGTGACATACTTAAGATTTTATATTTTTAAAAATAATTTATAGATTTACGGCTCTGGGATCTTACACTATAAATATACTTCATCCATAGTCGCACAAAGAAAACCTTCGGTTTCTCCGAAGACATCGCCATACAAGAGCCAAGACATAGATGCTTCGAAGTCTATCAGATCCTTTTAGGGCTCTATAAAACCGACTATAAGTTTTGTACCTTTCCATACTTCCCTGCGATTACTAAGTACTACAGATTTGCGCCAATTTTATTTCAAAATTGGTGACACTAGCATGAGTATATGACGCACTCCCACATCAGAAATATGTAGAAGATATTCTCTGAGATTCAGGTACGTCTCGTGATTGTGTAGGGTGTCCAAAACTCCCATATTATCGCAGGATATACAATCTCAAAATCAATTAATATGGATAGTGCATTCGGAATGCAGTCAGCAATGTACGGGCTCTCCTGTCAAGAGCACCTAATTTAGTCCGAGTTCATCTAAGTACACCAAAGAAGTGTATCAGAATCACATCTCAATGGTTTGTCCCAACCACTATAGGCTAGCGTCTTATTACCCCCTGATAAAGAAACATTTAAGGACTTTTTTCAGGCGCCAAAGCTGCGTTCCTGAAATTTTTATTTCACACCAGATTCTGGTGTTCCCAAGGACTGTGAAAAACCAAGTATCTAGATACTTGTAGGTTTCGGTGGCAAACAGAGATCTGAGTTTTGTAGAATCTGAAAGTTATATTCCTTCAGATTCTACAATCGCAATTTTCTGACTGATCATAACTGCACACTTGTCTACACCAAATTCTAACGTGATAGAATACCTAAAATTTTCAGTGACCATTAATAATGCTGTCAATTGTAACTGAGTAAGAGCAAGTATTTTAATCATAGGTATAATCAGAAAAACTTCATGAACACTTTTTTACCCTTTCGGGAATTAAAACTCGACCTCGAGGCAAACTAATCAAAATAATTTACCGGAAACAAAATAAGCTCTGATATCCCGCAAGCAACCTTTCTCGATTCAAAAGAACTAGTCACTTTGTCACGTGACATGCCGTGACCGGTTTTCTAACATTTACTGTACCATCCTTCTGCACAGCGGGCAAGTGCTAAAAATTTATCGATATAAAAATTGTTGTGAAACTCGATGCATTTCGATATCTTCACGATGAATTGTCGACAAAGAAAAAGGAACACCATAAATCAGACCCAGCTCAAATATAAATAACCTCACATATCTCACACACGACTGTCTAATTCCAAATTAGGCAGTCTGTGCTATGGTAAGCATACGCAAAACAAATAATCGAGTTCATTACACAATTATTTGTGCTGGGTGGGAATCCAACCCACGACCTTCGGTTTGGCAGTCAGGGCTACTAACCACTATTCCAATAGGCTCGTCGGATCATGTGTAGTCCTAAATTTGTAAACATTTTCTAATTTATTCTTTGCAATGAAACTCGGTGAGGAATCTTGCTATACAAAAAACCACAGATAAAAATGCGCATTTCCTCAATAAATATTCTCACAAAGAGCACGGAATGCTTGGATTTTTTCTACACTTGCTAGTCTCCTGCGTTGAATGTTGTGGATTCAGCCTCTACATGGGGCAATATCTCAATATCTCTCAATATCCTTATTATGAGTCAGGAATTTTTTTTGAGTCTGTTTTGTGAATGTTTTTAATAAACTGCTCTGTCACAGGATAATATTCCTAATGCGGACGTTAGAAAATTTAGAGGGTATTTAAATAGCTTCACTAGTGTGGTCCTTATCAAGCAGGAGCTTTTAACTCACTGTATATTATATCGATGCTATCCCAACACTATAATCATGTAGCGAACTTATCAAGCAATTTCGTTAACAAAAAAGGGGAGAGAACCAATCGAGGCCGCGTTGCCTGCCTCTGTCCATTTTTATCGTGAAATATGAAAGAACGGAGCATAATTATAATATTAATGATTGATTTACATTTGATTTACGATTTGATTTACGTTTAACGTGGGACATTAGTTAGCGTTCGTACGACCCCTCTATCTATTTTTTGGAATCTAATAAATATAATCGATTATTGTCTTCTTACGGTGATTTTTCATATCGGGGATTTATAGCTTGTGAAATTCAAGTTGAAATCAAATATTTATATATTTTTTTAATCGTACTTTATTTTGATAGTGTGAATAACCTTTTTATTAACTCTATTGGTGCTAATTTGAATAATTATGTACTTAATATTTCAATGTCACCATCGTACTCGTAATTTCTGACTTATATACTTGGACTCCTCTAGTCATATTTCATTGGGTGATCCATGGACTCGTTTCTCCCTGTACCTCCAATAAAATCTTGGCCAGAACTGTTGAAAGCCCTTTGAACCTTCATAAACACCTTTAATAGCCTGCAGCTGGAGACAAGCCTCTCCTTAGAAAGAAAGTTTTGGTCTACTATACCACGCTAGCCAAACGGGTTGGTGTAGGGTTTGTTTTAAGTTGGCCAGAACTCCGCCGTTTGATTTGGAGGCGGAAGTGCTCGCCGAAGTTTATCGGCGGACGGCTGACTTCCGGGCGGATAGCGGCATATGGCCCCCGCCCGAAGAGATACGCGAGTGGCGTGAGGCCGCTCGTCGAGCCACGATGGCTCGTTGGTCGTTCCGGTTGGAGACTCCTCGTGCTGGCTTTGCCCTCGTGGAGGCTCTCCAGCCGGTCATCACCGAGTGGGCAGGGCGACAGCACGGGACCCTTTCCTTCCAACTGACGCAGGTCCTTTCCGGGCACGGTTGCACGGTTGCACGGTCAGCATCTGCACTCGGTCGCTAGGAGGGAATTGAGCCCCGCCTGTCACCACTGCGACTGCAGTGAGGACTCGGCTCAGCACACGCTAGTGGTTTGTTCCGCCTGGGCGGCGCAGCGTGGAGTCCTTACTGCAGTTATTGGAGGAGATCTCTCGCTACCGGCCGTCATACACTCCATGGCCGGTAGCGACAGTTGTTTTACCGCGGTCGCAACCTTCTGCGAAGACGTAATTTCGCGGAAGGAGGCGGCGGAGAAAGCCCGGGAGAACGATATCCACTCGGACGCAATTCGCCGCCGACGAGCCGGGTGGCGAAAGCGCGCATACCAACGCCTCATGCCGCCTTAAGTGTGGCCGCGGGTGGACGGGACGGGTTTTCCCCTCCATCCGCTACAATGGCCAGCGGCGAGGAGGCGACGTCCGCGTGTGCCGTACGTCGCCTAAAATAGAGAATTTATCCGCAGATGGTGCCCAAGGTAGCGGGCAGGCGGAGGAGGAGGGATCTGGATGTCGTAATAGCAGCGGTTTCCGGATCCCTCCTATGTCAGGCGCAGAGTGGCACACCGTGTAGTTTTAGTCGGTCCGATTCCGACACACGACCCCGCCGTAAACCCCGGTGGGGTGAAGGCCCGAGGGGGTTTCCACACGTTAAAAAAAAAGGGTTTGTTTTAAGTTGATCTGGATGTCGTAATAACAGCTGTTCCCGGATCCCTCCTATGTCAAGTGCAGAATGGCACACCGTGTGGTTTTAGTCGCTCCAATTCCGACGCTGACGGCTCGAAGACGTTTCCACACGTTAAAAAAGAACAAAAAACAAGGGTTTGTTGTAAGTTTTACTTCTCTTTGCAGAGCTGTTGCCATGCGTAGTTTGCACTTTAAGTCGGCTTTTACTACCCCTACATAATAAATAGGGGTGGTGACACTTTAATTATTTATTTATTTATTCTTACTGCAATTATGTTATATAAAGCGGACTTAATGCCGTAGATATTTTCTTCCAGTCGACATTTGGGTGATGTAGAGATGCGTGTAGCAGTCGTATCACTGTGCCAAGTGAAGGGAATTGTTTAATTACGTAGATCATTTTACGTACTATGTAATGTTATATGTGTATATATACCATACCTATATACATACATACATATACATATAAATACATACATACACATACAGCTATTAATAGACACAATTATTCTGATGACTTCGTCAAGTAAGTCTCCGTAGAATTTGCGTACTCCGATCTATACGATATATATATACCTTTTTCATATATATAAATTACGTGTCACGGTGTTTGTCCACGACGGACTCCTAAACTACTTAACCGATTTTAATCAAATTTTGCACACCGTGTGCAGTTTGATCCAACTTGAAAGATAGGATAGCTTACATCTCAATTTAATAGTTTACTACAATATAATAATTAAAAAAAAATTAGGCACAGCAACGCGTGGGCGGGTCTCATAGTATATATATGTATATTCTTCTTAGAATCTTAATAGATGAGACTATTCAAAACTTTTTCTATCAAGATCCAAATCAGTTATACGGTGTACCCAAGTACTGCATTTCCGATCTTCGTAATGTGGAAAGTTTGTACGGGTGTGCCGGGAGCGGAACAAAACTGAAGTTGCGTGTCTCTTGTGATTTGTATGTACGGAGCGAGTAATCAATAATGTTCCTGTAGTACTGTGCAACTTGAAACCCGGTTATTTGATATTTACTTAGTAGCATATGCTAGCTAGTTAACTAAACCATAAAAATCAGTTTCTAAGTTTAATATTGTGACGAAATGATATATGTCTTTCTTCAGTTAATCTTATGTGTCAGATTTTATCCAAACAAAATTATCAGATAAGTATGTGGACCGTTTTCGCTTCTTTCGCTTTCCTTATAAATATGATTACATTTATTAAAAAGAAATTTCCGTCAAACGTACACCGAGTTAAAAAGACACTTGTCGTAAAACTGTTTTGCAATGTTGCAATAGCCGTAACTCCAAATAATGTTGAATACTAAATTGTACCCTGCCTAAATTACAAGCTTGTAAGCTCAACGTTAGGGCTCTGCGTTGATGACTCTGTCAGTCAGGGTAAATAGCTTCATATGTATATATTGTACACTCTTAAAAGTATTTGAAGTTTCCGCTTAGCATAGATATGTGATTTAAATATATCATTTATGCTGTAGTAAGTTTTTGGAAATGATTTGTGTTTAATGAATCAATTAAAATATGTTACAGAAAACGCATGCACATTCCTGGGTAGTTTTTTGTACATAACATCAGCGAATTGATTATTTCGTTATTGTATGCTGTATGTGCACACAATAAGCTTGTCCTTATTTCTCAAGCTTAAGTTCTGATGGTCGGGTATTGATGCTGGGGTAACAGTGATCGTAGTAAATGTAAGAGCCTTACACTGCCACGATGACTGTCATGTCTTATGCGTCCCCAAGCGGGGCGTGAAAAAGCATCTCCCTAAGCCGCATTCACTATAGTTATCATGACCACAACTCTTGGTTTCTGGGATTTGTCTTGCCATCAAGCCGAGACGAGTCACTTTGGCGGGTTTTTAAAACAATAAAAATATATAGTACAAATTTTAAATTTGTCTTCAGTGCCTATGTATAACGTTTTTATTCCAATATAAAAAAGTTTCAGTAACTAACGATTATTTCTAAAAATAATGTCGGGGTTACCATATTGCTTATTGCGATTTCTGCCATGCAAACTTTGGACAAAGACGATAATTATGTTGGCAAGAATAATCTGTGGTTATTGCTTGTCGCGTGTAGACCGCGCTACAAATTACAAATCAATAAGGAATATGGGTGTCGCAATAATGTTATTACTGATCTAGTTTTGGACAATTTTCTTACTGCCAAATTATTATCGAAACAAAAATTTTACTAACGTGATCCAGTTACTTAAACAGAAAAAAGGGGTCAACCTCCTGCTGAGAGATATTAAGCTGTAGACTTGTAAACGTCTTCATTTTAGTATTTTAAAAATTGTGTCAAATTTCTTAAAATTTCGATTCTGCACCATTCAAGGTCAAAGGTCACAAAAAATATTTTTTTGTGATTATCTTTGTTTCTGTAACTCCAACTAACATTTATCATAAAATTGTGGAATAAAAGAGACAAGTGTTTTTTAAAAACTTTTCATACGCACAACTGTTTTTGAGATAGAGGGTGGAGAAGCTCAGCCATACCCACTATAATGAAAATACAATGCAATATAATGCAATACTTTGTATAAGTCCTTAAGTATCTGATGGCGGAGACACGAACGGTTTTAGAACATCAAAATAAACCTAATTCCAAGATGAAACCTCTAATTTAACTGGACGAAATCGTTCGAAATCGAAATCGTTAAACGTTACCATACGATTTTAATAAATTTCAAAACTTACAGCAAATATTGATTCCAATTTTTAAATTCTTGCTCATCTTCTGTAGAAATGTTTGTTAAATATCTATAACGTTACTGGGAGCTAACTCAAACATCATGAATTAAATAGATTTCCATGTCTAAATATCTCTGAAATTATCATCAGCGTACGAATGAAGGCCCCTGCCTTGAGGGAGCTCCAGAAGAGCCAGCCGCCCGATTTTGGGCAATCTACATCGCATTTACTGCAATTCACTTGCCGCGAGGTATCGTATAAGGCATACTAATACTGTGTTTGCCTAATCGAAGTCTACAGCTTAAGGCACGTCTTCTCCAGCGACTATCAGTCTACCGGCCCACTTCAACTCTTAACGTACTGATTCTCAGTGCGAAGTCGGTTACTCTAGTTCTCTGTCCGATAACTTCGTTTTTATCGACTTGAGAAACATTCTCTGCAAATGTCTTCCTTATATTAATCTAAGGTTACTTACTTACTAGCTACTGGAATCTTATTTAAACTAACGAACAGCCCCTCCTCTGCTTTTGTCTATTAGTAAAAGTATAAGAATATAAATTAAAGGTCGAAAATACATCTGTGGTTTTCATAATTGTAGGCATATATTGGCAGTGGTAAACACTTATCTTCTGGTAAACCATCTGTGTTACATTATAAAAAAATTAGAACTGGATCAGCAATTTTTAGTCACGTTATCTTTTGAAAATACAAAAGGTTACTGAAATAACTAATAAATCCAAAGAGACAACATTTACATGAATTTACTTACAGTGGAATCCCACAGGAGTAAAACCTGGTCAGGGTCATATTCACATAACCTACCTTACATGACTTGAACAATTATAGGCGTCAATTCATCGTGTCACCAGACGTCACTGCATACGAGTTGACGATAAATTAATGATATATTCGGTTGACATTGAGCTGGTTCAATTACAAGCACGAAATGGACACGTGTTTAATTTAACAGTTTTTAAGGTCATAAAACGGGTGGTAACGCAACGAAAATAACACAACTTTCTTTGGTAAAAAATGGATTATTAAAATCTTAATGAAATTGAGGGTCTTTAAAATTATTAAATTTGAAATTATTTAACATCACACACACATTTGTACTTAAATACAAATATCACACAGACACACAGATAAATTAATTGTAGATAGATATACACACGATATAGTCACACAAATAGATAGTCTTATAAACAGGCACACAATCTAACCTTCAAGAAAAGAGCGTAATCATTCCACAAACGCCGGTAACACGTTTGTGACCCACAAATGTAAATGATTCGCGTCGATTCTCTCTCTACAATTATTTACGCCTCTGTTCTCTTGTATTATAATATTTTATTCTATTGTAATCTATCCGTGTAATATTTGTATCTATGTAACTTGTTATAATTCTAATATTTTGTTTTGTCTACTCAAATTAGCGTTAAGAGACGTCATTCCCATTCGTTTGTTAGTTTACGCTTACGTCTGTAGAATGGCAATTTGGGTAGACGGTAGCAATTACTTTACGTTAGGTAGCCCGTTTGTGCAAAATATACACAGATATATATCAGCAGCCTTCAATATTCCACAGCTGGATCTGTCCTCTTCTCAGAAAGGAGAATTTGGCCTACTGTACCACGCTGGCCAGATGGGCTGCTAGATATAGTAGGTCAAATAAAAGGGTTTCCCTCTCTTTGCAGTGATGTTGGCTACTTATTTTGCTCCTTTAATCCACTCTTAAAACACCCACGTAATGAAGATATATATCAACGCCTTTAATATTCCACTGCTGGATCTGTCCTCTTCTCAGACAGGAGAATTTGGCCTACTGTACCACGCTGGCCAGATGGGCTGCTAGGTATATGCTAGGCTATAATAAATATTTCGGACACCAACGTTATCTAGTTTCAAACTAAGCAGAGCTTGTGCTACGTAAACTAGACTGACTGATAGAATACTTATATACGTTTGTTTGTAAATACATATTATACATAGAAAACATCCAAACTTCGAAACAAATATTTCTAGATCATACAAACATTTGGTCCGACCGGGGAATCGAGTTGAAGATATATAGACAATAACAGATACAACGTTAAACTTATGATACTTATTCTTTTTAAGTCGTGAATTTAAGAAATTGTGATGACTGTAATCAGTGATCATTTTTTTTTTAATGAAGGAAAATTACAAATTGAACTCAAACGCCAATTAACGTCAATATTTATCATCTGTTACACGTGTTAGTAACGACCTTCAATGTCACAAATTACTATCGAAGTCACTTAAACAGCCTCAAGTATTAATAAACTGTTTATCAATATTTGTCTAAACGATGATGTCGTACTAGAATGTAAATAAAAGTATGTTTGACGACGATTACGGTGCGGCGGCAGAGGTATTAGAAACTTCGGCATCGACGTAGGGTATTCCCCAATTCATTAAAAAAAATACCCAGTTATTGTGTTTTAAGAGTTTTTATGTACAATATTTATGTAATGCACACATGAACCCACTTTTTCCCCGCTCAGAGTAATTAAAAATCGTCACGTGCTTGTATCCTTTTGTATCTCATGTCTTTCTTCTACTGCCATCAGTCATCTACAACTCACTTTGATGTAAGCCCGCTAGTTTTAAGCACTCCTCACAAGTCCTTTTTTCAGATCATTATCAATTTTGTCATAATATGTTCTGTGTGACCGATTCCTATTTAGAACTCTTCGGATAAATTAATATTATATTATTTATTATATATTATTATAATTTCAATATAATTGGTATGAATTTGTTTTTTTTTGTGTTTCAGACGTGTTCTATAGTGCTTGTTTTTACTTTTCTTCTTCTGTCCT
Organism: Hypercompe scribonia; assembly: GCA_949316085.1. NCBI lineage: Eukaryota > Metazoa > Arthropoda > Insecta > Lepidoptera > Erebidae > Hypercompe > Hypercompe scribonia. The sequence continues at coordinate 4,072,541 of OX438979.1, forward strand.
TCTTTGGTTTCAATATTATTGGTATGAGTTTGTTTTTATTTGTGTTTGAGACGTGTTCTATAGTGCTTGTTTTTACTTTTCTTCTTCTATCCTTCTTTGATTTCAATATAATTAGTATGAATTTATTATCTTTTTGTGTTTTAGACGTGTTCTATAGTGCTTGTTTTTACTTTTCTTCTTCTGTCCTTCTTTGGTTTCAATATTATTGATATGAGTTTGTTTTTATTTGTGTTTTAGACGTGTTCTGTAGTGCTTGTTTTTACTTTTCTTGGGTGAAGCCTATGTCCAGGACTATGGACTATGGTTGTTGCTATGTTATGCTTAATATGTCACGGAAATATGCTTCTCTCCAAAGATTGTTAACAAGAGTAACCCTTAGCGATCTCCATTTATTATTTATGGTCGATTAACACCGTTTTTAAGTTCGTCTGTTCAACTTGATAATGCACCTACTCTATTATACATTCCAGTCCATGCTATATATTCCTGGATTCACATGTTCAGTGCGCTCTATGGCCTGTTGACAGCTATAAAAAGTTTCTGATTTTTTTAGATTCATTTGGTGTTTTTAAACTTTCAATATCTTCTCTTCACTATTGCTGCACCTACATTTTTCGAACCACAGTTTGTAGAACCACGCTGATTTCAGCACAAGCGAGCCGGTTCGACCGGGGCGGTACTACCCTCCCACAGAAGACCAACCTAAAGTGCCAGCATCCGTGTTGTCACGTTTCGTTGGTGAGTGTGAGACCGGAAGCCCATTGATGCAGGGGTAACAGTTACCGTGGTAACTGTGTAAGCCTTACACTGTCACGATCACTGTCATGCCTTTACGCATCTCACATCTTACAAGGCCGTCATAGTGTGGGTCACCATACTGTATTGTCTGCATTTGCAATGAGTATGGTGACCACAACTCTTGGATTCTATTCATGCTTTTCATCAGATAGAGTGGAGTTACTTTGGCAGGCTCTTCATATAGAATACCTAAGACATGAATTCCGTCAATGTACTACTAGTACATCAAGTACTCATCATCAATCATCATCATCATCATCATAAAATAAAAATGCTCTGTAACCCAGTAATGAGTTCTAGATTATTGCTTAGACTTGAACACTAAAGTCATTAGTGTGTAATTGACGTGACCTTCACCTTCAAAGTTGTGTATCATGTCACTAATGGCTTAACTAATTACATCGTCAACTGTGACGTAATGTTCCATTAAAGCACAATATAGTTTAGGACTGACACACGAAAGAAGAAAAATTTGAATGGAATTGGTAGCCTTTGCACGGGGTTTATTCTGGTATCATTTATAATTTTCCTTCTTAATAGAACTGCACGGTGAGCCTAGTGATTGAAGCGGTCGCCACGCCGCCCTCTACTGCGCTGAGTATTGTGGGTTCGAGCCCCACATGGTACAATACTTTCTGTAATCCACAAATTGTTCTTCTGAGTCTGGGTGTTCTTTGTGTCTGTTTCTTGTATGTTTGTAAAGTCCCCCGCAACACAGGCTTTATTCCCAACGCTGGCGTTGTCCTTTTAAAAGAAAAAACCGACGAGTCTAGAATTGTAGGTGTGTGTAACTGACAGTAGTTCCTTTACATCAAGTGACAGATTTGCTTTTCTACCCTCTGGTACCATCAAAAAAGTACTTGAAATATTAATAATATCAATAATGTAGTTGACAAATTTGTCAAATGAGTTACTTTTTATCGTCTGTCAAAACGTCCACGTATGAAATAGTGTTAAATAACAATTTATGACATCACAACTTTAGATTACTATTGAATAATACATTTTGATATTGATTTGATTTTAATTCGTAATAGTTAGGTATAAAAAATTTAAATCAATTACATTTGTTGTGATATTTTTTGACATTTGTTTTAATGAAGCAGACATTATTATTTACTTATGGTATAAAGAACTACCTTATTCGTCCATAAATCCTGCAACTTTATAATGGTTAATATAGCTACAATTTTTTGTAGACACTAAAAAAATACATATTAAGTACACACACAGGCCACAGTCCTTCAATATAACGAATAAACATAGTACTTCGATAACTTATCTATCTCCCCAGGGTCGCCAAAGCCACCTACATGCTGACAGTACATGTTTATAATGTACAAACAGTGCGTGAGATACACATCAAGCATTTATTGTCTATGGAAAGCTTTAAATAATTTAATACAGAGTATTGACAATAAAGAATAATGTGTCTAATGTGATGGTGTCAGTCTGCTTAAATAAGTAATATAGCAACGTTTATTAGATACTTAAGAGATTTAGTTTTTTTTTATTTTAAGAGCCTGCCAAAGTGACTCTACTTGCCTGATGGAAAGCATGAACAGAATCCAAGAGTTGTGATCACCATACTCATTGCAAATGGAGACAATGCAGTATGGTAACCCACACTATGGCGGCCTTGTGAGATGCTTTTTCACACCCCGCTTGGGGACATAAAAGACATGACAGTCATCGTGTAAGGCTTATACAGTTACCACGATAACTGTCACCCCTGCATCAATGGGCCTCCGGTCTCACACTCACCAAAGAAACACGACAACACGGATCAGAGAGTTTAGTTAAGAGACAGGTCCTGAGATCAAAGCTGTGATGTTGCATACGCATACAATTAAGCCAACGACACACAGTAGAGTGACGATAACTCCTATAAGGAGTTTCATTGTTTATATATATTTGGACACCTTTATACGAAAATTGTGCGGACGGAGGAGTATGAAATTTAGCACACTTATAGTTTATGTGTAGGAGAAGTGCAGAACGATATTTTTTTTCAATAATAATGCTTATAAAGTCTATTAAATCAATAAATAAAACATTACACACACTACCATGCATTTGACACACAAACAAGTATTTGTTACACGCATACATACTGTTTAGAAGCGACGTAAACATAGTTTGTCGATCGATCGATAGATGGCGTGTATCGTATTTTCTGAATCGCGATATATTTTATTTCGCATGGCTGGTTAAATACACCAGATGTTTATTGTTTATAAAAATTAATCCGGGTAAAGTTGTAGAAGCCATCCGAGGCCAACAGCTAAAAGTCACATCAAAAAAAAAAAACAAAAAAAAAAAAAATTGTTTATAAAAACCTTTCAAGGCACATGTGCTGGTTGCTATATTTGTGTGAAATATACAGTATAGTGCGATACGGTGGTTTTATTCGAATCATCCAAGTGACGCGACAGTGGTGACAAGGAACGCCCTGCATACGTAACTGGTCCTTCGAGCCGGATCTTGGAGCCTGGCTGAAGAGGGCATTATCAGCGATACCCGCTGGCGTCAGAGACGCGCACCTATGGGCAGTGGATCGCTGCTCGGGGCGCCAACATTCCCAGGTGGGAAGTCATCACAGCGAGTTAGTGCGACGACGAAGCAACTGGGAAGTGAAGGCGAGGTATCACACAGATACCAAACAAGGTGCATCTTCGGTAACGCGGACCGGAACTAGAACTGAACCATTCTGAAACTAAAGTGAGGTACCATAGAACTGTAAGTGTTTGAACATTTTACTTCTTAGCATCAAAGCAAATAAGACTTAGTAAATTGAAAGTTCGTAGTGCATGAACAGTAAAAATTACAAGTGTTTAGGACTTAAAATAATTTTCTAAAAAGTGAAGTAACGGCAAAGCTATGCCCGATTTTTGTTCGAGTGTTTAAAATAAAAAGACTTAGAAAAATTTACACAAAAATCTTCAACACTTAGAAAAATTTTAGTTGAAATTAAAAAAATATTACAAGTGTAAAAGACTCAGAATAATTTCATCTTGGAAGCATACAACAAAGTTCAAATAAATTCAATGAATAGTATTATACGGAATAGGACAAACTTTAAAAAATCGCCTAAGGATATAATCACTAAAGTCTATGTTACCGTAAGATTAGAAAATCTGAAAGTGAAGTGAATATCTTTTTGTGAAACTCCCAAGAAAATAATTAGTGAAATTGATGGAACGGAATATAATGCATCACAATCTAGTACTGCAGGAGTTTAGGAGATGACAGAAGATTTGTATTTGGACTATAAAACGGAACTGAACGAAGTCGTCGCGACATTAAATAAGGTTGATGCATCTGAAAATTGTGTATGCTCAAGTGAAAAATCTAAGTCAACTTCTAATGTCAAGCTTCCAAAAATTTCCTTGCCGATGTTTTCGGGTCAATATGTTGATTGGGTCAGCTTTCAAGACTTATTCTTGTCGTTAATACACAACAATCAGTCACTGGACGACGTTCAACGTTTGCAGTATTTAAAGAGTCATTTGACTGGAGAGGCTGAACAGCTTTTAAAAAATGTACTCATTACCAGTGTAAATTATAAAACGTGTTGGGAGCAATTAGACAATCGACACAATAATAAAAGATTTATGGCCAATTCAATTTTGAAAAGATTTTTAGTCAAAAAAATATTACCGTTGAATCAACCACAGCGCTTAGAGAACTATTCAAGAAGATTCAAGCAACGATTGTTTGAATGCTCTCGTAAATTTAGACATTGATGTGGATTCATGGGACATTATTATTATATATATTTTAAGTTTAAAATTAGATGCAGAATCCAGAAAGTTGTGGGAAGCGCGAATTTGTGAATTTTCTGAAGAACCACCCACATGGGAACAGTTCAAAAAGTTTCTAGAACGTTTTCGTTCCCTTGAATTTCTGGATAATAAAGATTCAAAAAATAATACATAAAGGTGCTTCTGTCAAGACTTTATATGTTGCTACAAGATTGTGTCTTTATTGTAAATCAGATCACAAACTCGGTCACTGTAAAAAATTTAGTAACAAAAATATCACCTCACGTCGTAGCTTCGTCCAATCAAACTGGTTATGTTTTAATCGTCTCGGGTCACGTCACGCGGTTTATGCCTGTCATTTGCCGACAAGATGTCGAATATGTAAACGAAAACATCACTCCTTATTACATACTGGGGATGCGTCAGCAGTTTCAACTGACTCGAAAGAAGATATTAAGCAGTCAGTTGATACTAAAGAAAACCAAACCAGTACAGTAACCAATTGTGCCGCTGCTGGTAGCAGCCAAGATTTATTGCCCACGGCTTTAGTTAAGGTGAAAGGTGCAGGAGTCATTTTACGTGTGTTGCTTGGCAATGTTCACAAGCTTCATATATAACGGAATCAGCCGTACAACTCCTTGGGTTGCAGAAACATACCTGCTACAACACCGCACTAAGATTGGGGGAAAATGAGGAAGGTAAGAATGCATTGACCTCAAAATATATTGTGTACCCTAAATTGCAATCAATACATGATCCTAACTCAATTGTAACCGTTAAGGCTCATGTTCAAAAACGTATTACATTAGTTTTACCAACACAACCAATAGGTTTTCCACTGTGGCCATACGTGGAAAATAAGAAGCTAGCAGACCCTACCTGGAACAAACCTGGAAGTATAGACATGTTGTTGGGTTCTTCAGTGTTTAGTAAAATTATAACACAATGACTCTGCAAAGGACCGCCAGGTTCTTTGATAGCACAGGATACAACCTTAGGGTGGATCCTGTCGGGAGAAGTACCAGAAAATAAAGGTTTGGCAAGTAACAAGAGCCATTGTTACGTATCCCTCCAAGAAAACCAAAATTATTTAGAACGATTTTGGAAAATAAAAGAAGCGGTAGTCTCTAAAAAACACTTTATAGAGGAAGAAGAAGAATGCGAAGCATTTTACAAGAAGACTACAGTAAGAGACCCTTCTGGTCGTTATATTGTTAGACTGCCTTTCAAAACTACTGAACAAAACTGCATAAATAATCGAACAAAGGATATTGCATTACGCAGGTTTCTCAGTATAGAGAAAAGGTTAGACCAGAATTTCGATTTGAAAAAGAAACATTCGGAGGTAATTAATGAATATCTCGAAATCGGTCATATGGAACCTGTACCGGCAGACGCATTGAATCGAGAGGATGTTGTATATCTTCCTCACCACGCTGTTTTAAGGGAAGACTAAAATTTCACCAAAGTTAGGGTATTCGACGCCTCTTGCTTGGGTAGAAATGAAGTGTCACTTAATAGTGAACTGATGACGGGTCCAACCCTACAAGCGGATTAGGGTACCTAGATGGCTGCGAACATCACTTGGTGATGCAATAGAATTGCATGGATTCAGTGATGCATCTAGTCTTACGTATGGTGCAGTAAATTATATCCGTGTCGTTGATAGCCTAGGTGGTGGTCTACTCTCGTTTGGTAACTGCAAAAACAAAGGTCGCACCAATTAAACAAATTTCTATTCCTCGTCTGGAACTGTGTACTGCAGTTTTGCTAACAAAATTGTTGAGTGAGGTTTCAGAGGTGTTGAATATTGAGAGACATCTCATTTATGCATGGACAGATTCATCAATAGTTCTGGCGTGGCTAAGTAAACATCCATGCAATTGGCAAACATTTATAGCGAATAGGGTGTCTGAGATATTATCCGTAGTCGGTAGAAGTCAATGGGGTCACGTTAAGTCAGCTGAGAATCTCGCAGATTATGCATCCCGAGGAATGAATCCAACGGAGTTAATCACAAGTACATTGTGGAAGGAGGGACCCTTGTGGGTCAAGGATAAAGTTATCAACCACGAAAAACGGAAGGGATACAAAACGGAGTTAGAACAAAAAACCGAGGTAATTAGTCTAGCAACTACAAACACGGAAGAGCTGACAGTACAGGTCGAAGTTTGCATCATTAACTAAATTAATTAGAGTCATAGCATACTTTAGACGGTTTTTGAATTCTAAAAAGGCCTCTGTTAAATTCAAGTCGTGGTTATCAACAAAAGAACTAAACGATGCACTTATTGTATGTGCTAAGCATTGCCAAGGGCAATATTTTGCTGCAAAACTAGACAGTCTGTTGAAAATTAAAACGGTTATTAAGAAAAATATACTTACCCCCCCCTGAATCCATTTATAGACCACGATGGCATAATGAGAGTTGGTGGACGGTTAGACAAAGCTGCACTCAAAGAAGGTATGAAGCATCCGATAATTCTACCAGCAAAATCACACTTTACGGAGATTGTAATAGCCGATGCCCATAAAAGAACCTTACACGGGGGACCACAAGTGATGGTTAATTTCCTGCGATCTAGGTATTGGATTCTCGATGTGAAGAATAAGGTTAAGTTCTTTGTTCGCAAGTGTATATCTTGCAATCGTCACGCAGCTAAGGTCCACGAACAACTTATGGGTCAATTGCCAAAATCATGCGTCAACCCCAGTCGTGCCTTCCACCAAAGTGGAGTGGATTATGCAGGCCCTATTAATCTTAGATCTGCAAAGGGCAGAGGACATCACGCATACAAAGGTTATATATGCCTGTTTGTATGCATGGCTACCAGAGCTATACATCTCGAAGTGGTGAGTGACTTGAGTGCTAAAGGTTTTTTAGCTGCTTTTAAGCGTTTTGTCGCCAAACGCGGTCATTGTGCAGACTTATACAGCGACAATGGCACTAATTTTGTCGGTGGCAGCCAAGGAGTTGAAGGAGTTAGTAGTAATCAAAAGATCTAGTGTAGCTAAGAAGATAGCAGAGTGGTTAGCGGATAATGGTACCAACTGGCACTTTATACCTCCACACGCTCCTCATTTCAGAGGACTGTGGGAGGCTGTTATAAGATCCACAAAGTATCATCTCAAGCGTATTATTGGAAACAATACCTTAACTTACGAAGAGATGGCTACTGTGTTGGCCCAAATCGAGGCATGCTTAAACTCTCGCCGCATGTCTCGTGCGACTGACAATTGTCAAGATCCAGCTCCGCTAACGCCTGGACATTTTTTAGTAGGAGAGCCTCTGGTAGTTGTACCAGACTTAAACTATGAACAGTCCAACATCAACAGCCTGAAACTATTACAGTTGACTCAACGAATGGTGCAGGATTTCTGGCGACGCTGGTCACGCGAATATCAAGTACAATTTTTTAATCGATACAAGTGGACTCACCAGGTTCCAGAACCTGCAATTGGTGACCTGGTCTTGGTAAAAGAAGATGGTCTGCCACCTGCTCAGTGGCTTTTTGGTATCGTAGAACAAAAACACCCGGGTTTGGACGGAGTTACACACGTTGTAAGTTTAAGGTGTAAACACGCTGTAATAAAACGACCTGTTGTAAAATTATGCGTGTTACCTATTAACACAGTACAATAATCTTTTTTTTTGTAATATGTTATTGTTAAGTAGTTGATAAGTTATTACTAAATATTGTCTATTTTTTTGTAAAGTTTTAACATTTTAAGATGTAAGCACTAGTAAAGTATTAAATATTTCGTATATTGTAAATTAAATTTTACCAAATACTACTTCAACATTGTTATGTGAAGCCATACTTATATAATTGTTATGGACAAATTAGTATTTTTCGATTTTTGTTTCAACTTAATAATTTGTCCATGGAGGGCGGTATGTTTAGAAGCGACGTAAACATAGTTTGTCGATCGATCGATAGATGGCGTGTATCGTATTTTCTGAATCGCGATATATTTTGTTTCGCATGACTGGTTAAATACACCAGATATATATTGTCTGTAAAAACCTTTCAATGCACATGTGCTGGTTGCTATATTTGTGTGAAATATACAGTATAGTGCGATACGGTGGTTTTATTCGAATCACCCCAAGTGACGCGACAATGGTAACAAGGAGCGCCCTGCGTACACATACTTTGTGGTCAAATTGTTTCTTTTCTTTATCATTTTGTCTATACACATACTATAGATATTGAGTACTGACCCAGACATAGATTACTGTTTTATATGTTTACTGTGGTCTTACTGAATGTCGAACAGAAAAGTTTTATTTGGCCGATTTATTATAAAAAATACCATGTGAAATACCGCTCGCTTATACAAATTTATGTACTGTAAGTTGTGTTTTATTATGGTCGAATTTCGACCAATAGGCGACCACTAGTTCTAACAATTTTATTGTTTATCTAACTTGACACAGTTGTTCGTCGAAAACCTCAATTTAAAAAATGTACAGTTTCGAAATATTGAATTGTCTTTAATAGCTTAGGTAGTAGAGCTACGCTGGTTTCAGCACGAGTGGGCCGGCTCGACCGGGGCAGTACTACCCTCCCACAGAAGACCAACCTAAAGCGCCAGCATCCGTGTTGTCGTGTTCCGTTGGTGAGTGTGAGATCGGAGGCCCATTGATGTCGGGGTGACAGTTATCGTGGTAACTGTGCAAACCTTACACTGTCACGATGACTGTCATGCCTTTTGCGTTCCCAAGCGGGGTGTGAAAAAGCATCTCACAAAGCCGCCATAGTGTGGGTCACCATACTGCATTGTCTGCATTTGCAATGAGTATGGTGACCACAACTCTTGGATTCTATTCATGCTTTCCATCAGGCAGAGTTGAGTCACTTTGGCAGGTTCTTAATATAGCAAAAAAAAAAATAGCCTGCTCCTTTGATGTCTTTTAAAGCCATTAAAGTAATCATTTAATAATCTTCGTACAGTTCAAACGATCGTTTTATGAATATTATAGGAATGAAATCTAGTCTGTCATACTTAACCCGTGTGAATCTTGTCCACCGGTGGAAGTAACACTGTTAAGTAATAAAGTATGAGCGATTTTCGTTCTTTTAACATATTTAAAAAAATCTACCTTTTTTGGCTGTTCGAAAATTACTTTGGATACCACCGACTAATGGTTATTTCGGACTCTAACCGACCAAAAATCGCACGCTGTCTTTGGTATTAGTACCCTGGGAACCAGGTGTACCTGTATGCTTTCCATCACGCAGAGTAGAGTTACTTTGTTACACTCTTAAAATACAAAAAGAACCTTGGTCCCCAATGTGCCTTGGAACATTGGGGACCAAGGTTGGGTTGCAGATGACCGCGTTTTTTTTTGTCCGTAAATGTCCACAAATTCCACCGACACGTGGTTATGAACCGTCCAAAAACCGCACACAGTCTCAGGTTCCAGTAGCCGGGAAGCCAGGTGCACTCTAGTAAAGAAATCCCCGGCACTCTGACGTACCTCGGGCCACACGGCTTGTAGATGACCACCTCCCGTGTGAGAACTCCCATGTTTAATTTACTTTTTCCCCCCCTCCAGAAGGACAGCTAGCTAGTTGTAGATGGCTCCTGCCCGAGATATACCCGACTCTTGTGTTAGCAACTACACGTCGGTAGTCTGTGTTAGGGGAAAGTGGAATAAGACAACGTAGTGACATAGATAGGGACCATACCTAAACAGACGATACAGTGTCGCAAGAAAGGTTATTTTAACGCTTTGCGATGGTATGTAGCAGAAGTTATCAGTGTCACAAGAATTCTGGAGGAAGGTGTGTACGTTCTGACTGCTTATTTGTTTTTTTAGTGTTAGTGATTTTATCTAATTTTTGACATAAATTATATACGTGACTGCTCATAATGAATGGTAAACAAGACGTGTGACATACATTTTATTGTTGTTTTGTTTTACTATTCTTAATTCAATAATTCATTCTAGCTTGCTTTGATTAATGACCACAAAAAATCGTATATAACTTAAAAATCCAGCTTAGGAAAGATGGCGTATTTGCTTACGGGAAAGATGGGACTGGGACAAAAGAATAAGTTCAAAAAAGAGGAAAAACAGCTATTATTACTGCTTCTTCTTATAAAAAAGAGTTAGAGGAAAGACGAAACAGCAAGAAACCGAAATCAAAGCTAACAAATAAAGAAGCTAATAAACGGTTCTACCCGGTTTATGAAGATAACGACGATTAAAAATTCTGCACTCCAGCTACACGGCAATACGTGGTAACCACGGAGGCACTCTGTTTTGCCGTGTAGATGCGGCAAAAGTGGGAGATTTTGTTTTTTTTTCAAGTTGATAATTTCATGTAAATTTTTTTATTTAAGATAATAATTAAAGCAAGACCGACTAATTATTCTGTTAACAAGGAGGGTTTTATTTATGAAATATCCTAAAGTCTTCGTCACACCCACCATCCTATATAACTATTACAGTAGAAGAATGTACACCGTGGTTGTACCACTCTGACATCCAATTTGTAAAAAAAAATGATATTAGCACATAATAAGTTTAAGTTTTCTTTTCGAATCAAACCTCAAACTATTCACACAACATACATTAAATACATTTCTGAATTTATTTGATACGTACGTTCAACCTCGTGACATAGCATGAGGCTGAATGTGCACAAGTTTTTGTATCGTGTTATGTTACATAGTTATAACACCGACATACACCCGAAGCACTGTGCAAAAGTACGATCCAGACTAAGCTCTGGTAGGTAGTAGAACCACGCTGATTTCAGCACAAGCGGGCCGGTTCGACCGGGGCGGTACTACCCTCCCACAGAAGACCAACCTAAAGCGGCAGCATCCGTGCTATCGTGTTTCGTTGGTGAGTGTGAGACCGGAGGCCCATTGATGCAGGGGTCACAGTTATCGTGGTAACTGTGTAAACCTTACACTGTCACGATGACTGTCATGCCTTTTACGTCCCCAAGCGGGGTGTGAAAAAGCATCTCGCTAGGCCGCCATAGTGTTGGTCACCATACTACATTGTCTCCATTTGCAATAAGCATGGTGACCACAACTCTTGGATTTTATTCATGCTTTCCATCAGGCAGAGTAGAGTCACTTTGGCAGGCTATTAATATATATAAAAAAAAACTCTGCAAAACCACGTCAGGCTTGTAATAATAAGGCATTGTTAAATTGTACAATAGAAACTCATAAAATATAATCTAAATCGCACAAGTAAAGATATTATATAAAGTAAATGAATGGACTCTATTCAAACGCAACTAACAGTTTTATATGAAATCGTTACCGCTTATAACTTGTATCGCTTTTTACATGAATTTATTAACAGTATCAAACTTGATAGACCATCGCAAGTCTATTATTTGCCGTACTGTCTACGACTTACTATAATTAAAAGATATTACTTGGAATAACTGAAATGTTATACTGATATCAAACGACATGGCCTCCATATGCGTTACTTCAAATTATAAAATACTCCTTCTCTGTAATTTAAAGTAGAAATTCAAAGTAAAACTGAGATAACACAGTTTTTTTTTTGTAATTTATCGTTTGCTTTGACTAAGCGAGGTCGTGTGGCTTCGACGATAAGTTTAGCGTGGATTCATTGTCAGGTGATTCGAAATTGATGGAATAGAGATTTAGTTATTTGAGCATCGCTACAGTGTCTACTTTTTTTGTGGTAGCGTGCATTTATTGTTGTATTTCGTAGAAGTGAACGTGACGTGGTATTCGGTTTTATTTTTTAACTCCTGTAACGCACTTCATGACCCCTTCTGATGCTTTTTATCGAGTGAGTGAGCTTACCGCAGTCAAAACGCCCGCTGACTTCGGTAAACTAACTCTGGGGGTGAATTCAAGGGACGGTAAAACACTTGTGCCTCTTGAGCGTGGGTGTTCATAGGTGGTGGCGGTAAATTACCATCAGGTGACCGATCTATTTGTTTGCCCTCCTTACCAAAAGTGCTTTAATGTTATGTGTTCTCTTTTTAAAAATACAGTACACACAGGAAATGAACACAAAGAATACCCAAACTCTTATTTATGAATTACTAACTGACTCTAACACGCTGTGGTGTAACACATTATCGTTGCATTGGTGAAAAAGACCTCTGAAACAATCTCCAACAACGGATACATAAAATCTTTGAAGCTTGCTTTACATTGTGCCGAAATTTGAATTCAATCTTCACAGAACTTTTTTGTAGTGTACACGAACTAACAATTGTACATGTGTACTAGCTTCCGCCCACGACTTCGTCCGCGTGGAATAGTTACTTTGGGCTGACGCTTACTTTAACCCACGACTTCGTTTATATAGGTGAGTAAGGGAACAATTCTGTCATACATGATTTATGCGAAACGTTAACCATTTACGCAGCGCAAACAGCGGAAGCCCTCAATAGGAACAAAGTCTTCCGATTTTGAAACATTCTTCATTGGTGCTCCGTTCCTATTGATCTTAACGTGATGATATATAGCTTATAGCCTTTCTCGATAAATAGGCTATCCAATACAAAAAAAAAATCCAAAACCGACCTGTAGTTCCTGAGATTAGCGTGTTCAAACAAACAAAACAACAAACTCTTCAGTTTTATAATATTAGTATAGATAATTATTTCTTGTTACAGGTATATTATAATAAACTTTTAAAGATGTCTGCGCTGCACGGTCGTGACGTTCAAGATGGATCGTTCCAGGCTCTCCCCCTCTACGCCTAGTAGCCGTGGCATGGACAAGTACGAGCAGTTAGCGGTGGTAAGTACTTTTATAATTGTAACGACTGGTTTGGATTATAATTTTATGATAATTGTCTGAGTGTCCTGCGTGAGCGACAAATACGACGCATACGATACTGCGAACGCGACACTGCGCACGCGATGAACGCTGTCAACACATCCGCATGCCCTGCTTGCGACTTATATGGCTGACTACGGCAAGATGATGTACCACGTACTTATTTTGTGGGTAACCAGATGCAACACTACGAATTATGAAATTGTTGATTTGTAATTTGTTGTTTTTAATTAAAATTCAGCCTTATGTAATAGAAATACAGTGATAGCAACAATCAAATGAAAACGAACAAACAAAGTTGTTTGAACATTTTATAATTGTTTCTTAATTTAATTTAACTGCCTCGATGGCACAGCGGTAGTGGATGCGCAAATATTTGTTTCGAAGTTTGGGTGTTTTCGAATGTATTTACAAAAAAAAAGTATATAAGTATTCTAACAGTCAGTCTAGTTATCATAGCACAAGCTCTGCTTAGTTTGAAACGTGTGTGTCAAATGTCTGAACTAAATACTTATGAAATACAATTTTGGATAGAACTCATCAAACGTGTTTTAGTGTAAAAATAATAAATTAGTTTTCTTTCTATGCATTGCACTTTAAGTATGAACTTTCAAGCAAGACCGTGTCTCACGTCACGTCCAGTCGCGTCATATTTGTCGCTCAAGCAGTACACCCTAGTAGGAGTGAGCAAAAAGATTTTTAAAATATATTACTCCTTCAACCCATTTCACAATGTTTTTCTATGCACACTAAAGTACTTCTTTTTCAACCCCTTCTTTTTCCACTTGTTGACTGTACTGACATCAGAGAAGAAACATCTCTTCGCGACACTACCAAAGAAATTCGAGATAAGTCTGTAGGAAAATCTGTGTGTGTACGCATATTTCACTTTAACTTCGCCTCTTTTTCGGAGTTTCAGAGGACATTGAATTGACTCCTTTCCATCAGCCGAATCATTTTCACAAATCCTTCAGCACTGCCGCTATTTGACTATGAAATACTTTACCGTACGTTATACTTAATATTTCTTCTCCGAGTATGTTTAGGTAGAAAATGAGGGCTTATTATCTATCCTGTTGATAACACTGATGGGCAAAAATGACCTTAATGAAAATTAAATTATTTTGAATGGGATATTTTGTATCTACAACTAGCCTGTTAATAATCTGCATTTTTAAAAAGTTTCAGTCAGTTTTCTTGCAACTGCAAAGCAGTTTTTTTTAAGTAAATATGGTTGAAAATTGAATTTAATCAAGAAACTGACTCAACTGACATTTGACTTTTATTCAGGATTTTCGGGAATATTTAGCGTCAGCGTCATTTTGAGTGTCCAACAGCCAACATGTTCGGACTCCACTTGCCTTGGTACCGTTTTTCCATGTTGGATATATCCTGATGGAATCATTTGCCGTGTTCATCGCTAACGGTTCCCAAATTTCGAGGAAAAAAATCCAAATGAGAATGTAAGAAGTGTATATAGAGCGACATATTGCATTCCATATTCTTGTAAGCTGATAAGAGGTTGTTAACCAACTCTTCATAGTTTTCGACCTTGTGGTTTCCAAGAAAATTACAAACAATATTTCGAAAACATGTCCATGCAGATTTTTCGATCGGATTAAGTTTTTGTTCAAATTCTTTATCAGACAGTAGATCCCTAATTTGTGGTCCCACAAATATTCCCTCTTTTATTATAGCATCGCTGATTTTTGGGAATTTCTGTTTCAAGTAATAAAAGCCATCTCCATTTCTGTCCATAGCTTTGAGAGGCTGAGGAACAGGCACATCATCACTGTGTGGGATAGGTTTGTAGATTGTAAATTCGGATAGCTCACGGTGTGTTTAGATTTGTGATTAATATCTTTGATAGAAGTTTGGCAGAAATAACAATCTGATTCATGGTCTTTCTGTTCAGACCATATCATTGGAACTGCAAACGGCACATAACGAGATCCTTTAACCCATGATGGTAATAAACTAAACACACTGTGCACAACAAATACTAGGAGTCCAGGTTTTGTCTAAATTTCGCATCGGAAAGTCAAAATTATTACTATAACAGTTTCTAACTAATGGTGTCAAATTACGACGTTGACTTTTAATAATAATTTGACCGCAAATGTAACAAAAGTTATCGGGATGGTTTACATACACTCTCACTATTACGATGTACAGAAATGACAATCATAAAGAAAGCCGTTTTAATTTTAATAATTTAATAATAATTTATCGAAAACATACGTTGGTAAGCAAAATTCGCGTAATCAATTTAGTTTATGTTTAAAGAAAACTAAGGGTGATTGAACAAAACTAAGTATGAGAGTTATACGCGGGTAAGTAATTGTTTTTATAAAACCGACTTGATTTTGTTTAACAAAAATACTGTTTACCAGTGATCGGAGCTTTAATATAGGTATTCATGTATTATAAGTATCAGCTTAACTTCGATATATCGGTAGCTTCGGTGAAATATCACCTAGGAGTTTTATAATTCGTATGTGATACCAAATTGACAACTTGCGGCCATGATTTCACTTTTATCACTTTTAACACTAGATTATAAATCTATGCTGAATATTTGTGATAATTTCAACCAGAAATTTAAGGTTTTATTTGTATTTTGTTATAAAATTTACTTAAATTATAGCTTGTATCAGCCGGTGTCAGGCTGAGTTAATGGAACTTCTGAGAACGTCTCGAACATTATACCACGTAATCAGTGCAGTGACGTCATTAAATTTTACTTTAAACCAACAACAAACAGATTTAATCCTCTGAAAAGTATTGACTTCAATCGTTTATTGTTATTCGTCGAGTTACTCTTGAATCTTGGGAAACTACTTGAAAGATTGGACAAATGAACTCAGAACTCTCTTGATTCTTTTGGGTCCTAGTTTCTCAGAACTTGTTGATAAGAGACATTTCATTATCATCATCATCAACAGCCTTTTACAGTACACTGCTGGACATAGGCCTCTCCTTAGCAAAGAGGTTTTGGCCTACTGCCCCACGCTGGTCAGACGGGTTGGAATAAGTTTTCCTTGTCTTTGTAATGATGTTGTCTTGCATACTTTGTTTCCTTAGTCGCCTTTTACACCCACGGGATGAATAGGGGTGGTAACACTATGTATCCACACGGACAGATTTATTCTTTACAATATATAAATCATTTTGTTGTGATAATCAATTCAAATGAAATAAAACTGTCTATTGTCATCAAGCAATTCAATAAAAATGCTATATTATTGATGGACGGAGTCTACATCTTATGCATTTAAATTAAAATCAATTGATGCCTCTCCGTTTGAAGCTCCATCCAATCGGGATATTTGGTTGTCCGGGACACAACAATTGTTCGAAACAAACTGATTTCTACTGACGCATTTTTGTATAAAATTTCTAAATCTAACAATATAATGACTAAATATAACAATCTATCTACAATGGACACGCCTTATTTCTAACACTAATCTAATATATAAAATTCTCGTGTCACAGTTTTCGTTGCCATACTCTTCCGAAACGGCTTGACCGATTTTGATGAAATTTTTTGTGCTTATTCGGTATCTATGAGAATCGGCCAACATCTATTTTTCATCCTTCTAAATGTTAGGGGTAGTACAACCCTAAATTTTTTTTTAGTTATTAGACAAAATTTTTAATTTCTATTTTTTTATGATACAACATACAAAAATACATACAATCCTCAATTTTCACCCTTCTACGATCAACCCTTATTTTTTAATAGCCATTTTAGTAAAAATGGCAAAACAACGTTTGCCGGGTCAGCTAGTGATTCTATAAATGGACTATATTATATCAACATTTCGTTAATAATTACTTGATTAAATATGAAAAATATTGTTGTTAAATTGTACTTAAATTATATTGTAAATAAGGAACGTTGTAGATACTTCAGTGATATACACTATGAAACCCTTTTTGTATGTAATCCGTATATTCGTGTAACATTATCAGGTGGGAGAAGGCTCCTACGGCGTGGTACTAAAATGCCGACGCCGAGACACGGGTCAGCTCGTCGCCATCAAAAAATTCCTAGAAACAGAAGAAGATGCGGCGGTCAGGAAGATGGCCTTGAGAGAAATACGAATGCTAAAGGTAACATCAACCCTATGTATAAAAATTAATTCAAAACTTTATATATTTTACATAACATCTTGTACTCTGGGTTCCATAGCGTAGAAACAGTTAACTAGATTGCTCTTAAATAAATATCTAAAAGAATAATACTAAAGAATAATTACAGGAAAATCTGAACACATGTTCTCGTATGATATTGTCACTAAGTGAAAGTTACCCTTAAATTATACAAGTACCTTCATCATCAACATCATCAACATCATCAACAGCCTTTTAAAGTCCACTGCTGGACATAGACCTCTCCTTAGCAAGGAAGTTTTGACCTGCTATACCACGCTGGCCAGACGGGTTGCAATCGGGTATGTTCCAAGTTTTCCTTCTCTTTGTAATGATGTTGTCTTGTATACTTTGTTCCCGTAGTCACCTCTTACGACACCCATGGGATGAATAGGGGTGGTAACACTATGTATTCTTAATCCGTCACCACACGGACAAGCTTCCTACCTTCATACCCTTGACTAATCAAGTATTTACATCTCGAAGGTCGATAATTAGTAGCACTTGTCGGAATATGTGATGAAAACAGAGTATAGGAATGTCGTAGTGGCTTAAGCGGACATCTTGACGCTTTCAAACCCACCTAAGACAACACTTTGAGTAAGTAACCTGATAAATTGCTGTGCTTAATCTGGGTGTTCCTTGTGTTCGTTTCCGGCATGTTTGTAAAGTCCCCAACAACACAAAAAAATTCCTGGTCTTTAAAAAAACAGAATTTATTTGAATAATTATGGTTTAGAATACTCTATTCAAGAATGTATCAACAAAAGTTCGCTTACAATACTTTCCAGAAACTCCGACATGACCACTTAGTGAATATGATTGAAGTGTTCCGTCGTAAGCGGCGTTTTTACCTGGTGTTTGAATACCTGGATCACACGCTATTGGATGAACTGGAGGCGTCTACTGGAGGACTCGGCGAAGATACTGCGAAGAAACATTTGTACCAGCTTTTAAAGGGAATCGATTACTGTCATCAGAATTCAGTAAGTATTTATGTGTGGCGATTCCACATTATAGCATAAACGAAAATATATAACAGCGCCATCTACTGAAGATACATTGCACTACGAAGTATGAACGCAATGTATGACTGTAATGAACTATGATGCAACTACTAATCCTGTATCGCGATATAGAGATTCGCATGGCAATTAGCATATATACAACATCCCAACATCAATCGTTGGGCCGTGGCCCGCCAGGTATTATCACCTTGCCTGGTCGGAGAATCCTCCCTTTGTGTCGGAGGGACATGAAACCCGTTGACACACGTCCCTCCACATATGTTATATTCAAACTCCCTCATTTTGGTCAGCGTAAAATTACTAGCTAGTTCGTGTAGTGGTAACATATGCGGCCAAATATTTGTATGATCTGCAAATATTTGTTTCGGCGTTTGAGTGTTTCATATGTTGACTTTGTACGTATTTAAAATAAAAATCGCATAAGTATTCTGTCAGTCAATTCAACTTTCACAGCACAAATTTCATAATACAAGCTCTGTTTAATTTGATACTATATGGATACGTTATGTGTGTGTCAGATATCCGAAAATATATATTATTATTGACAAGGACACTCAAAGTAGTAATTTGCTGTATAATGACAGGACATATTTCCTATTGCAGATAATCCATCGCGATGTTAAGCCAGAAAATGTTTTAGTCTCCAACAATGGCATAGTAAAGTTGTGTGACCTCGGATTTGCACGAGCGCTGGCAGCCCCCGGTGAACCGTACACTGAGTACGTCGCAACTAGATGGTATCGAGCACCGGAACTACTAGTTGCAGAACACAGGTCAGTTGGACTTAAGGTATAGTAGGTTACGTCTAAATATGAGCTAAAGTTTGTGGGAAATAATGTGAGATTAAGGTCGTATTATAAGGCTTACGAGCCCTGGAGTGAATAGAACGCAATTATACAATGAAGTACGTCTCATGAAGTATTAGATAGATAGATTGGTACTCTTTATTGCACACCATAACTAGGAAACATGTTAAGTAAAATACATACAAAAAAAAACAGTGGTAAAATGGGCGGTGTGGCGACTTCCACTTTAACATATATATAACATCCCAACATCAACTGTTGGGTCGTAGCCCGCCAGGCATGATCACCTCGCCTGGTGGCGAGATACTCCCTTTGTGGCACAGGTGGCCTTATCGCAATCTATGATCTCTTCTAGTCAACCGTTAGACAGACTATTCTGCAAAGTATTATATAGTTTGTGATGCACATTACAATTTACGTATATTAACTACCATCACATAGCAGAACTACACACACAACCACATACATATTATTACATACGTATCTAAATATGAATACATACATAAACACGCATACACACATGGGTATTTGTGGCTTCTAACTTTTATTTATCTCTATAGAAAGGATGAGTATAAAATAATTTTTGGATGCTTAAGCCGTCATCAAAAATATAACTTGTACAAAGTTATGGATAGAGTTATAGATAAATCTATGGTAACAAGAGCCATCAATCAAAGAAAAATGTTTCAAAAAAGGGAAAAAATTATACGTATTGACAAATGTAGATAAAGTTACATGGATCAGTTTGTTAAATATCATTTATATGTGTAAAAAAGGCCTACTACAAAAGTACGAATTAATTTAGTTTATAATCAAATTCGATTTTAGGTACGGTCCAGAAGTCGATATTTGGGCGATGGGATGTCTCTTTGCGGAAATGCTCACGGGGGATCCCCTATTCCCTGGCGACTCTGACATTGATCAACTCGCACTCATTATAAAAACTGTTGGTGAGTATTACTGGTTTATTCAGCTGGAATAGAAAAAAACAAGAAACCGAATATAACTTTTGATATATACCACAATTTTGTAAAATCTCTACATTGGTACAAGTTACAGTGTAACAATACGGTCATATTATTTGATTTTTATTTACTATTTTACAGGTAAGTTAGCACCACGACATCAACAAGTTGTCACCCGATTGGCAGGTGGTGCTGCCCTGAGCGGGGCGGTCACAGCCCGCGCTTCTCTACCAGGGACTGGATTAGCAAGAGATTTTCTAGCAGCCTGTCTACGAACCGAACCAAGAGCCAGACATTCGGCGCAGGCGTTAGTCAGACACAAGTAAGAGATGACAATTTAGTCACTGAGGGAGAATGAGAAATGAAGATCAATTTTTGTTGTGAAAGTTCGGCCGCAAGTCGCTTTTGATCCACTTTCGATCTCACAATTGTTATAAAGGGTACTTTTGCAGTTAAATACTGACAGAAATACAGACTGACTGCACGAATAGCGTAGTGGTGTAAGCAAGCGGTTGACGCGCCGTTCTCTATTGCGCCGAATGTTGTGGATTTAAAAACTACACGGAATTCGCTTTGTGTGATCTGTAAACTGTTGTTCCAAATCTGGGTGTTCTTTGTGTTCATTTTTTGTATATTTTTAGAATCACTCACGAGACAGGATTTATTCCTTCGCGGGCATTGTCTTTTTAAATAAAAGAAAATAAAAAAGTAAAAATCACGTTACAATGAACGTTTGATGTTTAATATTTACGAAAATATCTTTTATGACAGTTGTGAGATCGAAATTGAGTTGTGATCAAGCTTTTGTTATGTCAAAGCCTTCTCGTTGAACAAGAGGGAAAAGCAAGGTTCAAAATCATTGTCTCTGGTTTCAGATATTTCATAGCTGACGGCTTCGCGGAAAACTTTAATGCGGAACTCGGAAAAAAGTTAGGGAAAGAAATTGAGGTAATCTAAATTACATTGTCTAAGTATTTTTGAGCATTTGAACTTGAAATACAATTTATTTAATTTACAATATTTTAGTATTAAATTCTGTTTACGGGAATAAACGCACTCACGATAATGATGCATTAAAGCACACCAATATATTAGTACTGCCACAATGACTGTCACGTCTTTTGACACCACCAACCTTTTGAAAAAGCATCTCACTAGGCCGCCATAGCGTGGATCACTATGCTATATTGTCGGCAGTCGCAATGAGTATGGTGACCACAACTCTTGGATTCTATTCATGCTTTCCATCAGGCAGAGTAGAGTCACTTTGCAGGCTCTTAAAATAATAAAAAAGTTTTGAGTTGCACAATTGAGGTTTTCGTATTCGCCAGCCCTTTCTCTATATTAACACCTTTCGTGAGTTTGTTAGTACCATAAAGGTAATTTAATATTAAAATTCAGTAAAGAGCGTACGCCTTTCTTAAAGACCGGCAACGCGGTTGTCACTTCCGAGTTACAAATGTTCATGGCCAGCGGTAGTCACTTTCCATTAGGTAACCCACTCATTCACCCTCTTATATCATAAAAAATATTATTAATTAAATAAATTACATTTCAAGTTATTATAATGGGGCGCGATAGTTTAAAGTTGATCTTTTAGTAATAACAGTAATAGCCCGCTTTACGCGACCCCGTTATGCGCGGTTTCACTAAAACGCGAAGTTCAAATTTCGCGCTCAATTGTCTCGCATTACGCGAAAGAGTGCGTATAAACATAATGTAGTCAAAAGACAATAGATGTATTTTGCCGTAAAAAATAATTAATGGTATGTATTGCATTAAGTATTCTTAGAATTAAAGTGATTGATTTAAATGATTCGTATTTTTGTACATATTGAATTTTGACTATGTTTAATCTTAAACCTCGATATACGCGAATTTCAGTTACGCGATTTTTTTTGGAACGTATCCCTCGTGTAAATCGGGGCAATACCGTAATTAGCTATTTATTGTGCAGACACCCCTATCACATCAGAGCACAGCTCGGATAAGCAGCAAACCACGACAGCAGTGGACTTTAAACATCATTCCAGTAAGCTTTCTGATATTGTTTTATATTAACCGAACCCGATAGAAAATGACTATGTCTTTTACTAACAAGTTTTGTACATATCGAAAACAATATTGTAAACACTTACATAACACACACTAAAAGGTGCCGTTCCCATCTAAGGCCTATGGCCGTGGCCAAGGTATGTAACAAGATTCATTACCTAGGTCATGCACTATAATATCGACTGGGTTATTGGCCTAACGGTTGGTGATTCTGATTGCTAATTAGGATGTCGTGGGTCTTAACCATTACAAAGAATTATGTAACCACGATCATTTGTTCTGTGTTTGGGTATTTACTCGTAGAAAATATGTACGTGTGTTAATCAACAATCTAGTCACCATACTACAGATTCTGCCTACCTTGATATCAGACGGCCTTGTGTTAGATGTTTCAAGATCTTATCATTACTATATTGTAAATGATTTGGTTAAGAGTTTTATTTTGAAGCTCGTCATAATACGATTTAAAGCCAAATCCAAAACAACTATGATAATCTATTATAATCTAACATTTATTCTCTTTTACTTGACAGGACAACAACAGATCTAGAACAGACAGTTTAGCTGGAGAATCTCTTATCGATTATCATTATACGCCAAGTAAGTTTTACTCATTTTTGTTCTATTTTTTAAAAAAATTCAGAGTTTATTCAACTTCTGTGATGGAAACTATGAAAACCAACATACCAGAAAACCCTATCCACTCCATATCGTTTCAAGGAATTATTGGATAAAAAATGCAGCAGACTTTAACGACTCAAACCCAGAACCGTCAGCATTTATGTAGACTTTTTTTTCTAGATTAAAAACCTGCCAAATTGATTCTACTCTGCCTGATAGAAAACAGGAATAGAATCCAAGAGTTGTGGTCACCATACTCGTTGTAAATGCGGACAATGCAGTATGGTGACCCACACTATGGCGGCCTTGTGAGATGCTTTTTTACACCCCGCTTGGGGACGTAAAAGGCATGACAGTCATCATGACAGTGTAAGGCTTCACAGTTACCACGATAACTGTCACCCTATCACCAATTTTTAGAGAATTATATTCGAGATCTTTGTGACACACAACCATTCACATTAACACACAAACTGACTTAGTCCATTTAAAATCTTATTTAATTACTATTGATTAGCTAGCTAACGGTTGACATATACGAGTATAACTGCCGATTAAGGGGTCTCGGGTGTTATTGTGTTTTTCTTAGAAGAAATTCTTCATAAAACCGGTGTATTGAAATTGGCGGTGTTTCACGCATTGTGGTCTAGGAGAGCACGTTATGCCGTTGATAGTGATTGTCATGAACATCTATGGCAACTGTTATTGGGAAGTCAGTGCTCTCAAATATACTGACAAACAGTTCCATGGCAAAATAGATATTCAGGTAAAACCGATAAACTAGGCTAGGAAAAAGAGGAAGATGGTTTAATGAAGATAATGTTTTTGAATTAGATTCCGAACATCAAATGGACATAAGCCCTCTGGATGCTAAGAAGAAACAACCAATAGCTGCAGTCACTGCTACAAACGATGAGGTATTTATAACTAATAACTATATTTATAAATGATTATAAAATGTCACACACTCATTAAAAAAAACACGAGACAAGAGCCACGAATTAAATATATATTATTGTACTGAAGGAAGATTAGAATCGGATACAAAAGAAATTGAAAGAAAGCATGAATAGAATCCGAGAATTATTTCCACCATACATATTGCGAATGCAGACAATACATTATAGTGACCCATATGTATGGTCTATGGCGACCTAGTCTACAACAAAATAAATTTTACAGTTTAACGCCAAGGATAATCACTGCACTTGTTACTTAGACAAAATATTATGATCGTCACCAACGGTAGCATCAACAGGATAAACAGCAATAGTAGTTCACAACTGGACATGCCTTTCTTTAGAAAGGACACTCTGGACAGACGGGTTGGTGTAGGTTTGTGTCAAGTTTCTAGGAGGGTTCGGGACCTAGGAGGGATTTGGATCTAGGAGGGATATGGATCTAGGAGGGATCTGGATGCCTAGGAGGGATCTGGATGCCTAGAAGGGATCTGGATGTCTAAGAGGGATCTGGATATCTAGAAGGGAACTGGATGTCGTAATAGCAGCTGTTCCCGGATCCCTTCTATCTCAGGCGCAGAGTGGCGCACCGTGTATTGTAAGCGCCGGTGGTGTGACGGCCCGAGAGGGTTTTCACACGTAAAAAAAAAAGTTTGTGTCAAGTTTTCTTTTTCTTTGCGGCTCTGTTGTACTACGCAGTTTGCTCAGTTCATCGGTGTAACTTAATTGTAGTCCCTTTTGATAACCACCGGATGAACGGGATGGTGACATTCTGTATTCTTAGTATGTCATCACAGGGTAGATCCCTGTCAATAACCACACAAATTTAAAATCTATTAATTCTTCTTTTATTAAAAAAAAGAACGCCCGCCCTGAGAATAAGTCCTATGTCGCGGGGGACTTTACAAAAATACAATAAACGAACACAAAGAACACCCGGGCTCAGAACAACAATGTGGGTAACACAAAGTGTTGTCCCATATAGAATTTTAACCCACAACACTCAGCACAGTAGAGAACGGCGTGGTGACCGCTTCAACCACTAGGCCAGCCGTGCACTCTCATAATCAAACTTATAACTTATAACTTGCAGCAAATGCCACCAACTTGTGCGGGGCTTCCACCGCCGGCAGGCCGTGGCAATCCTCCACAACGGGCACTCTCAAGGGCAATCAACGACACTTTTCAGGTAAACTTCACCAGTCTACAAATCCTTTTTTTTAGTAACCTACCAAAGTGACTCTATTCTGCCTGATGGAAAGCATGAATAGAATCCAAGAGCGGTGGTCGCCGTACTCACTGCGAATGAAGACAGAGCAGTATGGCGACCCACGCTTTGGCGGCCTAGTGACATGCTTTTTCACGCCCCGTTTAAAGGACCCGGATTCGTAGCGGGAGGGAAACAAGTGCGCTGGTAATGAATTCTTGGCAATACAAAATAATACACAATCACTTAGAAGAAATAAATATTATGTTCTATTTTCTATGATATAAAACCTAATGTTAATAGCAAACAAAACTATCTCCGTCTATCTTAGTGTTTATTATATGTACTATGTAAGTTGTGGTCCGTTCCATTTCGTCTTAGGCCATCTACGAGGGTTACAATACTCTAATGTGTACAATAATTTCAAAATTAAACTTTTCGCTATTTACAAGTTATTAAACATTTCTCTTCTCTAAGAGCAAATTCTAATGCCCCAATCTTTTTAATTTTATAGCGCTTTTTAGTTACTTATTATTGATTTTAGGATATAGCATGCTGAACATACTCAACTCAAAACATACCAACAAAACAATAAAACTATTTTTCATTTTCAGTCATTTCCAGTCCCCGTAAATACTTATCCTAGAACACCATACATCAAAAAGTAAGTATCTAGTTCAATAATCTTATAATATAATAATACAAAATGATTTAAACCATATAATTGCTGTTTTTAACTCGATACATAGAATCTAGAGATACTCAATCACTTATTTTAACTGGATTATTTCGCACTTCTCGTCTTGTTCTCTTACTTCAGTCGTATTAATGGTTTTTATACAAATCTAAATAATAAACTAAACTGATAGGGTAAATAATAAGCTGGTGATGGACGAAGACCTATTACGGGGGCGTGCTGTTGCCAAAAAGAACAGTAAGAAGACAGCGCCGGAGTTATCATTGCCGTACGTACCTGGAGGTAAGTGGACGGACTTATTTCTTTTAAACTGTTGATTTATTTATGCTAATTAACATGGCAGTCGGTTGTCAAGTATCAATGAGTTCTTTTGCGTTTTTACTTTTCTTAAAACGTTATTTTAACTATAATTTCCATAAAAAAAATTTTTTTAACACGCCTTTATTAGCTTGGGTTGTATCTATGTATGTAACGGAATGTTTGAGCTTAATTTTCACCGGTTTCTAAATATCTGATCAACTTGAAACTTTGCACACGTCTCAAGGACCGATGACAATGCGATAATTTGTTAATATATGTATGAGTTTGTCACAGACTAAAAACTGAAAAATAAATAATCGTTTAAAAAACTAAAAAAACACGCTTGTATTGCTAATCGAACTAAAAATTACAAAATAATCTTTAATGACAAAAAGTCTAATATTACAGTAGTAGAAGATCGAACAATCAATCACAGTGAATCGCCTCAAAATAAAATTATAATAAAATTTAAGGTATTTACAGAATAATTCAATTCAGAGTAAAAAGCGTGTGTATAATGGTATAAGTAGATACCTGAAGGATGGTGAAGGTTGCAATTTAATGGTTGGTGTTTTTGTAGGAGGCGTAGATATCTATAGAGTGTGGTGTGATTTATAAAGCAATATAATATTATAATGTATTGGTATATTACTGATACAATGGAGGGTGTTGTACGAGTGCAATTGTTGATTAGATAATGGAAGTATTGTGTAGGAAACGCATGGACATTGTAACTGGTGTACGCTTAAATTGTAGCATAAAATCAGGACTTGAGTTACTATTTTTATCAAATGTAGTGATATTTTAGGAGTTTTTTAGATGAATATCTTATAACTTGTTATGATAGGAGTATGATTTGGGATTGTATACATGTCGTATGCGCTCTTAGTGTATGATCTTTGTTGTGTAAACAAAATATATAATATTATGGATGTCCATGATTATATAGTCACACCATTTTAGATAAAGTATTCCTATATATTGTGATGTGTTTTAAATCGAAAGAGAGAATCACAAGAGTGGCATTCGGTGTAACACTGTTGTTCACAACTATATTACCTCGGGTGGTGGTGCTTCACATGCAGCGTGATAACAGTAGCGAAATGGAGATAAGAATAATTTTAAGAACATTAGGTGAAGATCTGATGGATTTATGCACTTATGATGGTCAGTGGAATATAAAACAGGTAGAGCTCTTGGATAGTAACGGTGTGCGTTTGAAAAGATTTCTAATTGTATTTTATTTTCGCGATGAAGACGATTTGAGTAGCCTCTCTACGATTTTAAGAAGTATTTTTAATGTGGATAAAGCACCTGAAATATATATAACATTGTGTAGTAAGAGTAATATACGGTTACTGTATAAATTGGAAATTACAAGATTCCTACACCATAACTGTAGCAAGCGAAGTGGTAGGGAGGGGAGTACCTTACAGCAAAAGTGGTCATCCGATTTATATGAGCAAGCCTATAGGGATGAGAGAGGCTTGGAGATAAGTGTAAAAGTACCTAGAGGTGGTAAGATTACAACTCTCAAACCTAACGAAGGAACCACCATTGAATTGTGTGGGGAGAAAGAAATAACTGAGAAGAGTCCACTTCGTCTCCTGGTCACAGATAAACCTTTAAGCGAAAAGTGTATGGGATATAGAATAGTGATTGAGAGTGTTCTGCATTGGGCTCATCATCAATTAGATAAATTAGGGGGAGGGAGGGGTTGGGGGTGAGATGTCAGATGTAGAATGTGAAGCGAGTATACCTACTAAGGAATCATTATTCGTATAATTTTCTTTTTTTTTGTGATTAGAATACATTGGTGTAATTTTTATATTTAATTTAGTTGTGGTTAGAATACATTGTTGATATCAGGTTGCCCTACTTTTGTATCTATTATTATGGTTAGTCCTATAAAAATGTATAGATATGGGTTCATATAAATATACCTCGGGAATGGACTTTTATTATAATACATTCAGAGTCCACTACCGTGCTAACTGAAATAAATCTGTCGTGAATTTAATAAAATATATAACAGGGTAACCTCTGTCTACCAACGAAGAAATTGTAAGTGAATAATATTTTATAAATATGTCTTCGAAGCAAGCTATTTCCAAACTAAACCAATATGGTAATAGAACGTGGATTAAGATGGGGTATCTTGAAATAGATAAACCCTATAAAATTATTAAGGCGATTCGAGTGCCTTCGAAGTATTATGTGAATACGATGCAAACGGCTGTTCAATTAGAGAATGGGTATATAATTACCCTACCGTCGAGATTTAATGATCTCAGTGATGATATGTTTGAATACCTTCAGACCGGAGTGTATATGATAAATAAGGGTCCAAATGGTAAAATATGGAAAATCATCTTTACAGATGGGTTATTAGTATAATAAGAATATAATTTTTATTGCAGTTTTTCAAGATAATTTTAAAATGAACATGTACGACGCTATGCTTGCTACCATATACGATAGCTTTAAAAGGGATTGGGTGCACTTTTTCAGCAACGACAGGTGTTTACGTTTGTGGAAGCGAGCAGTGCCTCTATCTGAAATATGCCAAGATGTTAATATCCTTCTTTGTCGTATTTATACTAACAGTGACTGTCTGGATGACGAAATTTACGCTGCGCTTCGAGTTTGGGATAATATCTGTGACGCAATCAATAATACCAGTGGGCACGTTGAGTGTGAAGAGTGGCTTGAAATTATATCAGTTTTGCCATCAGACTGCTTCCATACAGTATTCTCTGAAAGTATGGGAAATATAGTGCTAAGCATTTTATTGTTGGCTGTTGGTGCGATTGGTGGACTAGATAGTATATGACAATGTCAACAATAAAATATATTATAGATTTAGATGGGTATATGTTTGAAAAATTGGATTTTTTTTGTAAAGAAGCTGGAATTTTGGATTTAAGTACACAACAGGTACGAGTGTTACATATAAAGTTACCTACATGGTTACTGCTTAGGCCTGTAACCCCAGAGATTCGTTATTGCATTCAACATGTACATGGCATGCCGCTATGTAATCATGCGAATGATATATCATACGAAAACTTTTTAATGTTTCTCAGAACGCTTGATCCTCATTGTGAATACTTGTGGGCATACAAAGGAGGGTGTATTGAAAAAACACTGCTAACTAGGTTAGGCTTTAAATGTGTTAATTTGGAGGATTATGGCTGTCCAAAAGTGGTAAAACTAATAGCAGATTATCAATTGGGTTTTAAAAATTGTAATAGACATACTCAATTGCAGACCAGTCATTGTAGTGGTGTGGAGGTTCAAGTGTTTGCATGATGGTACCTAAATATTTGTTAAAATAATAATAATGTATAAGCCAGCGAAGTAACCTATATTTATTGTAATATTATTGTCTAACCTGATAATTGTTATTTTTCAATGTATTTTGAGTGCTAATTGAGACTTTGATGTATTATAAAAAAAAAACATTACTCAAATAAATCTGTCGCAAATTTAATAAAATTACTAAAATATAGGTTACTTCGCTGGCTTATACATTATTATTATTTTAACAAATACTTAGGTACCATCATGCAAACACTTGAACCTCCACACCACTACAATGACTGGTCTGCAATTGAGTATGTCTATTACAATTTTTAAAACCCAATTGATAATCTGCTATTAGTTTTACCACTTTTGGACAGCCATAATCCTCCAAATTAACACATTTAAAGCCTAACCTAGTTAGCAGTGTTTTTTCAATACACCCTCCTTTGTATGCCCACAAGTATTGACAATGAGGATCAAGCGTTCTGAGAAACATTAAAAAGTTTTCGTATGATATATCATTCGCATGATTACATAGCGGCATGCCATGTACATGTTGAATGCAATAACGAATCTCTGGGGTTACAGGCCTAAGCAGTAACCATGTAGGTAACTTTATATGTAACACTCGTACCTGTTGTGTACTTAAATCCAAAATTCCAGCTTCTTTACAAAAAAAATCCAATTTTTCAAACATATACCCATCTAAATCTATAATATATTTTATTGTTGACATTTTCATATACTATCTAGTCCACCAATCGCACCAACAGCCAACAATAAAATGCTTAGCACTATATTTCCCATACTTTCAGAGAATACTGTATGGAAGCAGTCTGATGGCAAAACTGATATAATTTCAAGCCACTCTTCACACTCAACGTGCCCACTGGTATTATTGATTGCGTCACAGATATTATCCCAAACTCGAAGCGCAGCGTAAATTTCGTCATCCAGACAGTCACTATAAGTATAAATACGACAAAGAAGGATATTAACATCTTCGCATATTTGAGATAGGGGCACTGCTCGCTTCCACAAACGTAAACACCTGTCGTTGCTGAAAAAGTGCACCCAATCCCTTTTAAAGCTATCATATATGGTAGCAAGCATAGCGTCGTACATGGTCATTTTAAAATTACCTTGAAAAACTGCAATAAAAATTATATTCTTATTATACTAATAACCCATCTGTAAAGATGATTTTCCATATTTTACCATTTGGACCCTTATTTATCATATACACTCCGGTCTGAAGGTGTTCAAACATATCATCACTGAGATCATTAAATCTCGACGGTAGGGTAATTATATACCCATTCTCTAATTGAACAGCCGTTTGCATCGTATTCACATAATACTTCGAAGGTACTCCAATCGCCTCAATAATTTTATGGGGTTTATCTATTTCAAGATGCCCCATCTTCACCCACGTTCTATTACCATATTGGTTTAGTTTGGAAATAGCTTGCTTTGAAGACATATTTATAAAATATTATTAAAATATTATTCACTTACAATTTCTTCGTTGGTAGTCAGAGGTTACCCTGTTATATATTTTATTAAATTCATGACAGATTTATTTCAGTTAGCACGGTAGTGGACTCTGAATGTATTATGATAAAAGTCCATTCCTGAGGTATATTTATATGAAGCCATATCTATACATTTTCATAGAACTAACCATAATAATAGATAAAAAAGTAGGACAACCTGATATCAACAATGTATTCTAATCACAATTAAATTTAATATAAAAATTATACCAATGTATTCTAACCACTAAAAAAATATATACCAATAATGATTCCTTAGTAGGTAGGTATATTCGCTTCACATTCAACATCTGACATCTCATTCCCCCCTAATTTATCGAATTGGTGTTGACCCCAATATCGTAGGATCTTTACGAGTATCCCGTTTTACCAACGTCATAAAAACATGTATGGACCGTTAAGAACAGCACTCAGCTGGAAAAATCTCGATTTGTAATATTGGGATTTCAACATTTACGTGATAATGACGCGGTGAAAGACAAAAGTATCTTTGATCACAGTAATTTTTACAATGCACGTTTATATCTTAACTCCCAGTACTATCCCTATGAGTCATTTGCCAACGACTTTGGAAAAGGAGTGTATTTCGTATTGTATGAAGCATTCACAGACTTTAAGAGGCAGTATTACAATTTAAAGAGCTCAAATATTCAGATGTATCTAGCTCCTTTCAAAACAAGAACACCGCTTGTTGTGTATACTTGTGATGTATACATGTATACATCAACAATGTATATACTTACATCAGTTATATAGACAAAAACGAAGAAAATCAAATGGAACTTTTAATTGTTGTACACGGGGGAGTACAATCAATGAGCAATCTCCAATGTAGAGTGGTGGCATCTGTATCATATACTCAACTGTCTTGACACTCGTTTACAACATGTACTTCCTCTCAAGGCCTACTATGAAAACCGGATAAACTTCTTTAAGAAGAAATTGAAATTTAATCGAATAAAAACATTGTATAATGCCTCAAATGTTTTTAGAAAGTATTTATGACAAGTCGTCCATTGTAGACCACGAAATCAAATGTTTTGCAACTGAATACTTGTTTTATTCATATTTAGTATAAAAAAACATACATTAAATACTATATATTTATAATTGTTTTTCTCGTTCCTTATCTCCTAAACCACGACCATATATATATATATATATTCCGATAAGAGGAAGCACCTATTTACCACTTCCACTTTGGATACGCAATAAACATGCCTTTTTTTTTTTTTTTTTTCCTGTGCGGAAATCCCCTCGGATACCACCTACTGGTGGTTGTGTCGGACTCGAACCGACCAAAAACCGCACGCCGTCTCACGTACCCTCCGTAATCCTCCAAATTAACACATTTAAAGCCTAACCTAGTTAGCAGTGTTTTTTCAATACACCCTCCTTTGTATGCCCACAAGTATTCACAATGAGGATCAAGCGTTCTGAGAAACATTAAAAAGTTTTCGTATGATATATCATTCGCATGATTACCATGCCATGTACAT
Source organism: Hypercompe scribonia (assembly GCA_949316085.1). Taxonomy (NCBI): domain Eukaryota; kingdom Metazoa; phylum Arthropoda; class Insecta; order Lepidoptera; family Erebidae; genus Hypercompe; species Hypercompe scribonia. The sequence goes on from OX438979.1 coordinate 4,105,065, forward strand.
GTTGAATGCCATAACGAATCTCTGGGGTTACAGGCCTAAGCAGTAACCATGTAGGTAACTTTATATGTAACACTCGTACCTGTTGTGTACTTAAATCCAAAATTCCAGCTTCTTTACAAAAAAAATCCAATTTTTCAAACATATACCCATCTAAATCTATAATATATTTTATTGTTGACATTTTCATATACTATCTAGTCCACCAATCGCACCAACAGCCAACAATAAAATGCTTAGCACTATATTTCCCATACTTTCAGAGAATACTGTATGGAAGCAGTCTGATGGCAAAACTGATATAATTTCAAGCCACTCTTCACACTCAACGTGCCCACTGGTATTATTGATTGCGTTACAGATATTATCCCAAACTCGAAGCGCAGCGTAAAATTTCGTCATCCAGATAGTCACTATTAGTATAAATACGACAAAGAAGGATATTAACATCTTCGCATATTTGAGATAGGGGCACTGCTCGCTTCCACAAACGTAAACACCTGTCGTTGCTGAAAAACTGCACCCAATCCCTTTTAAAGCTATCGTATATGATAGCAAGCATAGCATCGTACATGGTCATTTTAAAATTACCTTGAAAAACTGCAATAAAAATTATATTCTTATTATACTAATAACCCATCTGTAAAGATGATTTTCCATATTTTACCATTTGGACCCTTATTTATCATATACACTCCGGTCTGAAGGTGTTCAAACATATCATCACTGAGATCATTAAATCTCGACGGTAGGGTAATTATATACCCATTCTCTAATTGAACAGCCGTTTGCATCGTATTCACATAATACTTCGAAGGTACTCCAATCGCCTCAATAATTTCATGGGGTTTATCTATTTCAAGATCCCCCATCTTCACCCACGTTCTATTACCATATTGGTTTAGTTTGGAAATAGCTTGCTTTGAAGACATATTTATAAAATATTATTAAAATATTATTCACTTACAATTTGTTCGTTGGTAGACAGAGGTTATCCTGTTACATATTTTATTAAATTCACGACAGATTTATTTCAGTTAGCACGGTAGTGGACTCTGAATGTATTATGATAAAAGTCCATTCCTGAGGTATATTTATATGAGCCCATATCTATACATTTTCATAGGACTAACCATAATAATAGATAAAAAAGTAGGACAACCTGATATCAACAATGTATTCTAACCACAATAAAATTTAATATAAAAATTACACCAATGTATTCTAACCACAAAAAAAAAATATACCAATAATGATTCCTTAGTAGGTATACTCGTTTCACATTCAACATCTGACATCTCATTCCCCCCTAATTTATCGAATTGGTGATGACCCCAATATCGTAGGATCTTTACGAGTATCCCGTTTTACCAACCTTACAAAAACATGTATGGACCGTTAAGACCAGCACTCAGCTGGAAAAACCTGGATTTGTAATATTGGGATTTCAACATTTACGTGATAATGACGCGGTGAAAGACAAAAGTATCTTTGATCACAGTAATTTTTACAATGCACGTTTATATCTTAACTCCCAGTACTATCCCTATGAGTCATTTGCCAACGACTTTGAAAAAGGAGTGTATTTCGTATTGTATGAAGCATTCACAGACTTTAAGAGGCAGTATTACAATTTAAAGAGCTCAAATATTCAGATGTATCTAGCTCCTTTCAAAACAAGAACACCGCTTGTTGTGTATACTTGTGATGTATACATGTATACATCAACAATGTATATACTTACATCAGTTATATAGACAAAAACGAAGAAAATCAAATGGAACTTTTAATTGTTGTACACGGGGGAGTACAATCAATGAGCAATCTCCAATGTAGAGTGGTGGCATCTGTATCATTTACTCAACTGTCTTAACACTCGTTTACAACATTTACTTCACCTCAAGGTCTGCTATGAAAACTGGATAAACTTCTTCAAGAAGAAATTGAAGTTTAATCGAATAAAAACATTGTATGATGCCTCAAATGTTCTAGAAAGTATTTATGACAAGTCGTCCATTGTAGACCACGAAATCAAATGTTTTGCAACTGAATACTTGTTTTATTCATATTTAGTACAAAAAAAAAACATACATTAAATACTACTTTAAAACTCAAGGTATTGATCTACCAGTCACCATTAAAGGAATTAAACACTTTGAAATGCTCAATCAAATCAATGTGAATGTGTATAGCATTGAAGAGAAAAAAAAAAGGTACCATATTGTTCCTTTGTATATTACATCAAAAACGTATGACCGTACTGTAAACCTCTTGTACTTTGAAGGTGTTCAAAACAAGGTCATCAAAGGACGCTATTGTTAGATTAAAAACTTATCACGCTTGATTTGCTCTCAAGTTACAAGAAACGAACATCAAATTCATTTCTGTAATGGATGCCTACAATATTTCGACAGCGAGAGTAAACTTTAACTTCACCGGAGATTGGGGTGTCAAAAAACGTTTATTGCCCTATCCACCAATCAGGACAAAATATTATATTTTAAGAACATCAGCCACCAATTACATGTACCTTTGGTTATATATGCAGATTTTGAATCAATTTTAGAGCCTGTTACAAGTGCAAGTGAAATTAAAAGTACATATTACACCCATAAACACGTTCCTTGCAGTTTTGGATACTACATACATTGCAATTAATGACACTTCATTATCAAAATTTGTCACATGTCGAGGCAAGGATTGCGTACAAAAGTTTGTAGATAATATTTACTCGGACGTTAGTGATATTGAAGAAATTTATTCAAAAAAAGTGTCACCCGAAAATGAATGTGAATTTATGAAAAATAATATGAATACAACCAATTGCCATATATGTGAACAACCGTTGTTATCACCCGAGGACAAGGTAATTGATCATTGTCATCTTATGGGGAAAATCAGAGGATTTGGTCATAATCAATGTGACCGTAAATACACAAATCTCAACTATGTTCCAATACTATTTCATAATTTAAGCGGTTACGATAGTCATTGATTTATTAAAGAACTAGCCACTCGGGCAGCTGATACAATCGAATGCATAGCGCAACACAAGGAAAAATATTCATCATTCAGTAAAAAAATATATATGCGAGACAGTGACATAACTATGCGATTCGTAGATTCACTCAAATTTATAGCTACAAGTTTAGATAAACTAGTAAAAAATCTGTGTATGAGCAGTTTCAAATACTACCCAAATACTTTTCGAATCATCAACAAATGCATCCTTTAACACGTAAAGGGGTTTTCCCCTACGAATACATCGATTCGTGGAGCAGGCTAGAAGAAAAATCATTGCCTGGTAAACAATTATTTTATAGCGAATTAACACAAACATCCGTTTCCAACAGTGATTATGCTCACGGACAAACGGTATGGTAAACATTCAAATTGAACACATTGGGCGAGTATTGCGATTTATATCTCAAAACCGATGTCCTATTGCTAGCTGAAGTTTTTCAAATTTTCGTAGCATTTGCACTGCTGCATACAAAGTAGACCCCTGCAGGTACCTCACAGCACCCGAACTCTCGTAAAATGAAGCCTAACGAGAAAACTCGGGATTTTGTATTTGAGGAGATAAAATTTCCTATCTTCGGTTTCAAACTCACTCGATTGTCTAGTTTTAAGGAGTGATCAAAGTCTAGGCGTCTAAGGCCGGAAGCACTAGCGGATGTTGCTGTGACGAAAGCCCAAGCTCATCCTTACCCAAACAACAATCACGTTTAATTTCCATTTCTTCTCTCTTGGACAGACGCTTCACAAACTTCATAAAACAGTCTTTTTCAGTCTTTCTCTTACACATCAAGTCAAACAATGAACATAAATTCATCTCGCAAGACATACAATGGCCTCACTCACACATCCTGCACGCGCGCCGAACCTTAGCTGAAAAGCAAAACTCGTTTCTTATCACATTCACACGCAGATATCGCAACCTCAGTATCCGCCCAAGCAACATTGTTGTACTCAACCAACCACCAAGAACCATCCGACACATACCAAAAACATACTCCACACAGCTCATTTTACAACAGTCCAAACTTTTTTGAACACCTTCTAAACGACCAAAACCAACATAACATGAACCAAACATACACTACACTACCATACTAACAGAGCTGTACTTAGGCTGGACTTCCGGTGGTTCAGAACCGGCAATTCCTCTCTACTCTTTTCAATGATAATAACTTGATTGGAAAAAAATGACTGTGCATTTGTGAACCAAATACTTAGTTACTGTCGTCGCAGAATAAGCGCGCCAAAATGGCCGCGTTATAATCGTCCAAAAATTACAATGATTTTAATCTCTTTTTTTAGCTTGTTATTTTGGTATGTATGTGTAATATGTAGTAAAAAAAATCTAAAAATAAGAAAAATACATGCATATTCCCTATTTGCCCAGCCCTCCGCAAGCGAACAAATCAAGAAAACGTATTTTATTTTACTTGTATACTTTGTTGAGTATGACAAATGAGATTTAATGGTTCTGTTCTTATCCACTCCAATCTTTTTTCTGTATAATGTAACATATATTTTTTGTTTGTTATTGCAGCGAGTAACAACCCTGTAAAAAAAGTCAAAAAACCACATCACTTACATCAAGCGATGTCTAAGGTCTACGATAGTTGGGACGGTACGGTGAGTTATGCATTTATTGAATATTTTACTTTATCTGCCTGATGGAAAGCATGAGTAGAATCCAAGAGTGATGTTCACCATACTTATTGCAAATGCAGTCAGTACAATATGGTGACTCACACTATGGTAACCTAGTGAGATGTTTTTTCACACCCCGCTTGGGGACGTAAAAGGCGTGACAGTCATCGTAGCAGTATAGGCTAGATAGTAGTAGGCTTACACACCACGATAGCTGTCACTCCTACATCAACGACCCTCCAGTCTCGCATTCACCAACGAACCACAAATATAGCTTAGGTATACTACTCAATAACAAATATTCTATTTTTTTTTATATTAAGAGTCTGCCAAAGTGACTCTATTCTGCCTAATGGAAAGCATGAATAGAATCCAAGAGTTGTGATCACCATACTTATTGCAAATGCAGACAATGCAGTATGGTGATCCACACTATGGCGGCCTAGCGAGATGCTTTTTCACACCCCGCTTGGGGATCTAAAAGGCATGACAGCCATCGTGACAGTGTAAGGCTTACACAGTTACCACGATAACTATCACCCCTGCATCAATGTAGTTTCTGTGTACGTACACCATGTTCTATGCAGCTGTAGGTACACAGGCGAGCTACAATTTTTGAACAATGATTATGTTCTATAAAGTTCAGGCATAAAGAGTGATATAAGTATATAGTTCATTAATTTCTACTGCTCTCTTAAATGAAACAAAGCATATGATGATTTGAATGTACAATGAAATAGAAATTAACTCCAGTACCATCTCACGAAGACACATCAAACTATGTAGTAAATACTATCATCGTATCATCCATTAGATGAATATACTCAATTCAACTTCTCTCGTTGAATTGGCAACTCGAGAATTAGTTGTAAACTCAGAATTTCTTCATCATACTTCTAAAACATATATTAACATTTTATATCCCACAGCGCAGCGGAATTGAACTAACTCAAACTTCGCGTACACCTACCAATCTGCCATACATGTGACTGTATCGCGGCTACTGGTGGACGCACTACCAGTAACCGCCACCGAACTGCATTCTACAAAGTTACGAAATATTCCACAAGTATCACCATCTGCTGTTGCAAACAGCCTGACTTTGACAACTGTGAAGTGACACTTGCATTTAAATTTGTCGTGTCTGGTTAATTTTGTAAATTAACTTACACGAATGTCGGTATAACTATTTATGATTAGTATAGGTTGACATTTTCAATTATGAAAAGGGCCAAGTCTGTTTGAAAATTGCCTATCTCTTATATTTAAACTGTTGCTTATTTATTATTGGTCTAGGACTTTTCTTATTGTTATATCGATATAAGAAAAAAAAATTGAAAAAGTGTTACGCAAAATTAATATTTGTTTAATAAAAATGTGAATGTACAAGATTGTTAACAGACAGATTTGCCAAAGGTTTTAGATTATAGAATTTTCTTATTTTGACGAGTTTAACCGTTCTCACGCGAGATGGCGGTAATAATGACAATATATATATAAATTACATTTTATTACACGCGATTTTAATAAACACTATAAAATACGAATGAGTCTAATTATTTATAGTTTAAGATAGTGGTGACGGATTAAGAATACATAGTGTTACCACCTCTATTCATCCAATGGGCGTCGTAAAAGGCGACTAAGGGAACAAAGTATACAAGACAACATCATTACAAAGAGAAGGAAAACTTGGAGTAAACCCTATTCGCGCAATTAGCGTGCAATATTAGGCCTAAATCTCCTTGCTAAGGAGAGACCTATGTCCAGTAATGGACTATAAAAGGCTGTTGATGATAGTTACTGATATGTGTACATACACATTAAGTCTTTACAATATTATAAAAATTTGATTCGGGATAACGACAGTCGTAAGATTGCCTATTTCTAACAATAAAATTTTAGTTTTCGGAATAAATTTAAACGTGGTTGACCTATGCTTCGGTAAAAATGGCCCGGCTCTACCGAAGAGAAACAGAGAATCGTTATTTAATAATTATTTCATTGACTGAGTGAGGAACAGAGCCGATACCTCCTTCCCTTTATTCTCAAAACGGGTCATTTAAGGGTCAGTTACTATCACTGTCCATCGATACCTATAACTGCGAGGTTCAAGTGCATTGGCGTTTTTGGATTTGCAATTTAATGTTACGTTTTCAGTCAAATAAAAAACAAATAGTTACTTTCATAATATTATATTATTCTAGTTGGCAGTTAATGACTAAAGTACAATAATATCATAGATGTATACGTCACCTATGTACGATACAAATGGCATACAAAATCGCTATAAAATAACAGCTTAACATGGAGACTCCGATTCTGGTTTCAATTTAACTTTGGCTTAATTTATCAGAATTCGGACTACACGGGTAATATATCGAGCTTACTTTAGAAAACACAAGCATACTCATAGTACTTTAAATAAAACGTAATATGCAAAGAAAACGTAAAAAGAATCTACTAAAATAGACTGAAAAGTGTGTGGAACGATGTCCTCTGTGAAGTTAACTACGAATGTTAAGAAGCAAAGTGAAGTTGAATCCTTATTTTTGAATAAGGAATTCTAACGACAGCGCCAACTTAACGTCATTCCATTTTTAAACTTTACATGTAAACAAAGTAATTTGTGTTATTTACTTCAATTTCGTTTTTATAGTATGTGTGATACTATCGTGTATCCCATGACGTAAGCTACAATATATCCCCAGACAAGCGATAATACTGAAGCAATATATGTTTGAAGAATTTGTAAAATATCACATTAGCCTACACGACAATTAACTTACATTTTGTTCATTAATTAGTTACTGCTAACGAAATGCATTTTAATATTAAATAGTTAGGAAGAATTTCGAACTATCGAGATCAAATTAAACATACGTACTTAGTGTTGCACTAGTGTTTGAAGGCACTGTGATAGTTTTGCGAAGATATTCTGGTCACAAGATTATCTGACCAATCTAGTCATGTAGTACATTTTATACCAATGACAATGTGTTGCAGATAGAAATGTGTAAATTTTAAATATGTGCTAAGTTGCCATTGTAAAGGATGCACAGGACAAAACTTATGCTTTGAGTTATGTTTTCATAACATCATATTTACAAAATATAATAAAAGTCCGTTTCGTCCGATTGCAGAATATAAACTTTTGACATGTATTTGTAGTTCTTCTACTTTTTAAATACAGATTGATGATGGCACCTACTCTAAGGTACCGCAAATATCATATCATCGTACGCCAATCGATCTAAATCCAGTCGTGGTGATGTTCATATAATAATATTTAAGCATAACTGTACACATGGGTACAAATGTTTATCATTGTCTTTATCGACTGATTTAGGAACCATTCTCTTGCGTTTACTCCTACTGACTTTATAGGTACTTCACATTTTTTTATCCTCAGAAATAGGTTTCATTAAAAACATTTATTTTTCGATTGATACTTGTCTGTATTCCTAAATCTTTCTATTGAAAAGTTTAAAATACTTTTCCTTTACAACGGCAACAGCGTGTTAAATAATTGTCCCATTAATTCTAAATGACTGCTGTATTCAAGATGGCGGCACACACAAGATGTCGGGCGTGCTCAGTGGCGCCACCGCCTCGATAAGCAGCTCGCCCCCGCTCTCCGTGATAGGGACTGTTTTGTGGTAGTTTATGAGATCAGCTGAAAGAGAATATACAGTTTCTTTAGGTTGAAAGCGAAAAGCAACTTACGTAAAATAATAGAATATAACCATAGCTTACAAAACTAGATTTGTAACACACACAAATAAAAAAAAAATGTTCACGACTGCTCTACCCTGCGAGGATGCGAATGTTGTTCCATATAACTCTAGTTAGTTTACTGCAGGCACACGATAAACGGAAGAAAGTAAAAAAGGGAAAGATAGGAAGTTCATTATAATTGGGGAAAGGTCAGTTGAGAAGGTGAGGCCCATATTTTTATAACTCGAGTTAGCTATTTTCAAGAAGTCTTAACCCTCTTAACTCTTTATTTCTAATAAAATTAATGTATGAAATCATATAGCAGCATGATTAGCGAATTAGAAAATATTACCTATTCAATTTCAGAATATACTTTTAGATATATTAATTTGAAATGAGAAGTGTGAGTGACAAATGTACATACTCAGCGTGTCGTGCGCGACGTGTCCCGTGGGCAGCAGGCGGTAGGCGGGCGCGGCCTCCACCAAGTAGTGCTTGCAGCGCGCGCCCGCGCGGTACGTCACCGCGTAGCCCCACACACGCTCCGACAGCCGCACCAGGAAACTGCCCGTCGGTCGCCCCGCTAAAGCTGTTTCAGCTGCCGATCTACTTATCAGACCTGGAAACGGAGCATCTTGAGTTGAGTAATTATTAACATCTGCAGGTTCAAAGCGTTCACCAAATATTACCTTCAAGTTTGTGACTTTTTCAAGCGTTTAGATGAGGTTTGTAAACTTTTAGAGTCTGAGAAGAGTTCTTTAGATAGTTATCCATTACGTTAATACCACTATACTACTACATTTACACTCATATGTATAGTGAAATTATCAACAAAGAGTTTGCAAATAGTAAAAGCCCCTAATAAACACACGTCAAAACACAATGCTATATTTTTAATAATGTACTTAAAGTACTTACGATACGTACGCATCGAATAAGATTTTACCTAAATAACAATATATGCTTAAGAAATAAATTCTAAATTTCAGAAATAAATATTAAAAGTATTTTTGTAAAGTGGAAATCAATCGTACCGTGGAACCATTCAACTGGCTTATTATATTCATCCAGTCCGACGCCACGGTTTAGTTCGTGTGTCCGAAACCACTCCATCACAGATTCTCTGTTTGGTGGTTTGCCAGCTGAAAGTGAAAAATAACCAATTAAACGACTTCTAAAAATGTATGTAGGAGAATATCAGGACAAATTAAATAAAAATGTCGCGTACCTTGTGTAGTATCAGGTGGTGCTACAATGTTTGAGCTACGTCGATGTGCTTCTCTTGCGGCACGTGCGATTTCACGCATACTAGCTTCGGCTTCTTTTGCTTTGCGCTCTGAAAACAATCATAGAGCGTACTGATTAATAAAATAACAGGACCTAGGATAGTACCCTGAGGCAAGCTACTATTTTAAACTTCTATGAAGCAGTACTTCTTAGCACTGTGTTGATATTTTAGATAATATTTTGTAATACAGTGATGTTCATTGTATTACAATACTTATATTTAACACAAACAATGAAAAAATAATATTTCAATATTGTAATCTGTAATGAACGTTTGATTTAAGTCAAGAACTATTCCTAACTTTAGTCAAACATACACTCACCTTGATCCCTCCAAGTCGCGTCGTGCGACAGTGCATTATGCTGTGCAATTCTGTTAGCCCTGGCCCTCCTAGCCTTCAGCCCCCTCAGTATGTCTCCAGCTCTTGCTGCCGCAACGCGTCGTTCCCACGCGGCCACTAATACACTTACTCCATCACCACTACTGTTCACACCCATGTCCTAAAATCAAGAGATTTACTAGTGACAAAGTGCAGACGATTTAGTATAATAAAGGCTTTAGGTATGAGAGGTACACCCACAATTCGCTAATTCTTCTACAAGTGATTTGTACATTAACAGTTGATTTTTACTTTTACAATGCTTTTGACGTCTTTCTAGTCTTTATTTTAAATTTCGACATTGCTTTTGTTGACATATTAGTATCATAAACAATATTTTAAAAAGTTCACATGGTACATTCTCTATTTATACTTATTAGGAACTCTAAACTTAACATAAGGTAACACAACTCTCTTCTACAAACCTGTAATACATCTCGTTTTCCCTCAATAAAGTTGAAATGCAAAGTATTCTTGTTCAGGTCCAGCTTCAAGGACTCGTTACAAAAGTCCGCCTTATCAGCGAGTTCGTCTCTTATCTCTAGTTCTTTATCCGAAAGTTTAACATCAGGCTCTAACTCTTCGATATGCTGGCGCAGTTCGTCCACTGTACAGTAGATCTCTAGAGTATCTTCCAAAGGATCGATAGTTTTGGGAGATAGATCAAATTTCTGAAACAATATTGAAGATGCTAAATTATTCATTTCACTATATTTTGAACAGATGAGGTACCTGATGGTTTTTGAAGGCGTTATTCAAAAACCATCGTCTTAGAACTTTTTTGTTGTTTTCTTTATTTAGAGCCTGCCAAATTGACTTTACTTTGCCTGATGGAAAGCAGGAACAGAATCCAAGTATTGAAAACGAATTTTTTTGCACCAGTATATCACTCCGAACAAGACGTACTTCGACTTAAGAGTGCAAAATCTTCGTTCGCCCAAACTTTATATTGCATTCTGTTTCTCTAGTTTCGGTATTTTAGTTCATATTATTACGCTGAAATATAGATATTGGATATTATGTACTTGTCTTTATATAAACACCACTGTTAACTTAACAACGTATCAATTCGTTTGCCCACTTACATTAAAACGTAAACTATCGTGTTGAGTCACATTTGTATTTGTTAAACAAGACATAAAGAAGGTGTTTCATTCGTTCGTAAAAGAAATCTTTTAAAGCATTGGGTCATTTAATTAAATAAAAACTTCGTTGGTAGGCCTCCCACAAAGAGGTCCGACAACCTGGTGTGAGTCGTGAGAAGCCATTGGTTGCGGGCGGCATGGGACCGGCTGTTGTGAAGAACCTTGAGGAAGGCCTACATCTAGCAGTGGACGTCTTTTGGCTGAGATGATGATGAGAATAATGAACAACTTCAGCTGCCAGTATTAGTATAAATCTGTTTTGATTGATAATCATCAAAAAACGATTCCTAATAAGTTTGAAGACCTAGTGGCAATGTAACATGCACACGATTTGACTCAAAACCGTGTACACGATACATTGTCACAAATTGATTTGATTGAAATGATTGTGTGGTGACAGATTAAGAGTACAGTGATGGATTAACACATCTCCTGGGATGAGGAGAGGCCACTAAAGGGACAAACTGCGCAGATCAAAATCACTGCAAAAAGAAGGAAAACTTGATCAAACCCTATACCAATTTTGGCCAGCGTGGTATAGTAGGCCAAAACTTCCTCTCGAAGAAGAGGCTTTATGTCTCACAGTGGACAGTTAAAAACTGTTGATGTATAATAAAGAACCTATTGCAGTCAAAAAGAACATTCTCACAGTTTCTAAAGTTTTAGAATTCAAGATACTCGGCTACAAATTTCTACAAATCAAAAGTTAGTTTAAATTAATGAGACTCTCTTCTCCCTCCTGAAAAGACTATAGCTTTTGTTCAAGTTTAGAGGTGATAATACGAACCTGTTCCAAGTCATCCAGAGGCTTATATTCAATGAGCTGTGTGAGTTCCTTTTCGACCGACTTCCTCAACTGCTGTACTTCCTCTCGTGCTTGCGCAATGGCCTTTTCCCGAGCCTCTTCCGCTAATATTGTCTCTATGGACTTATCATTCGCGTGCTCGCCCATTACCCAAACCTGGAAAAATATAAAGAAATGAAAATGGATATTAGACACTACAGATTTTCTGGGAAGTAATGTAGGTAAAAAATATTAGAGGAGTAGAGGCAAATGATGATAATGATGATGTGCACGTTACTTACTCCTAGCTGATTTCGGCTATGGCAGCCAGTCTCAATGGAGACCAGACAACTATACAAGAGATATTATAGTGCACCAGTGTTTGCACTCTATTTCCACACTCTTGCAAGCTGATAGGACGGCTTACCGATACGACTACTCGTAGGAAGGGATCAGGGATAAGACTGGCGGATTTACATGCTCATTGAAACACGGGGTCTTTTTTGTTTTTTTCCTATACTTTTTTTTTCATCTAATCACCAAAATCTATCTAAGGTTTATCAGTGTTTGATAAGTTACCGCTGTTCAATTGAGTAACTTAAAAGCCTTTTAACATTAAGCCTTTTAACATATACGGCTGTACGATTCTAAGCTAAGCCTAACCAAGAATAGGGCCTGACTAGACGCGGCGTTGATTCTGGTAGGGACCTGAAATAATATGGCCCGGGTCCCCTTCAGAGTAGATGCCTGAGAAACACCACATACTCCTGACTTCTGCGAAAAAGAAGGCAGAGCCCGTGCAATGGTAACCAGACTGCCGATAACCATCTTTAAAGTTTGATTCTCACATGGAGTAACATTTTGTATCATTCACAAATTGTTGTTCTGAGTCTTGGTGTTCCTTTTTTTCTATATGAAGAGCCTGCCAAAGTGACTCTACTCAACCTGATGGAAAGCATTAATAGAATCCAAAGAGTTGTGGTCACCATACTTATTGCAAATGCGGACAATGCAGTGTAGTGACCCATACTATGGCGGCCTAGTGAGATGCTTTTTCACGGCACGCTTGGGGACGTAAAAGGCATGACAGTCATCGCGGCAGTGTAAGCACATAGTTATCACGATAACTGTCACCCCTGCATCCAGGGGCCCTCGGACTCACCAACGAAACACGACAGCACGGATGCTGGCGCTTGTATCCATTTCAGATATGTACATATGTAGAGACCTCCGCGATAGAATATATTCGAGTAAAATTCAGGGACTCCTACCTAATATTAGTTTATAATATCTGAATCAAATTACAGCTATTAACTAACGCACTAAGTATCACGCAAACACAACATAAAACTTCAGGAAACAGAAGACTATTTAATTTATTGAAATCAGAGACCGAAACTAAACACATATTTTGTAAGCTTTTTTTCTTTTAGACAGAGTCAATTCATGATTCAGACTGTTACAATACCAACGGAAGACCATAAACATTATTTGTATATACTAACATAATTAAATATATATTTACGATTAAAACACATTACATGGCCGGAACCATTAACTGTTTATGTAACATTAATTTGATCAATAACCGTGACATTTTAGTTCTGATACTTGATTGTGGCAAAGGAAATACACGTAATAACGTAAGTTTGGTTTCTATCTCAATCTTTGTATGTTATAGGTGCGAATGTGTGTTTATTTGTTACGCTTTCATGCCTTTATTACGCCAACAATAATCATGAAAAAAGTAGTGGTCCAAAAATATAAAGAAAATTAATCTGTTAAAAGCCACCGGCAAAGTCATGTCAAGAAATATTAATTATAATAAAACTTAAGAGTATTAAATACAGAAAAAGGTAAAACACCTGAAAATGATTTTTTTTGACATATATTTTTTATTGTATTGTATTAGTTGTGTTGTGTGCATGTGTTTATTTAATTTTGCTTTTTAGTTTCTTTTTCTTTTGTACTGTTTGTTGTGTTGTATTGGTTAGGTAGTATTGGTGTATGTTATAAATTTAGTTTTGTGTTGTGTTGTGTTGTATTGTTTATGTATTGTTAATTTTAGTTCTGCACTATTGTATTTGATGCAATCTATAATGATAGTGTATAATATGATTATAAATGAATAAACAAACTTGGAAATTTGGTGTTGGAAAAAAGTGAATGCAATTGTATTTAATGGAAAGTTAGTAATACTACTTATTTGTCATATTGTATTACGTTAGTGAAAATACAAAAATTGTCAATGAAAACATATATAAGTATACGATTTCGTAATTTTTTTGTACTTATTGGCGTACTTCGTCTTTTTTGGCATCTTTTCTTTTGGCAGCTTTCTTATAAGATATTGGGAAATATTCTTGTCGCTAGAAAAGTTATTTTAACGCCATCTGATGGTATTTACCAAAAGTTCAGTGTCGTGTATAGTGGGAGTATTTATTTTTATTTTAGTGACTTTATTTAAATTTTGACGTAAATTAAGTGCGTGACTGATAAACAGTGGCATACAAGGTGTGTGACAATTATTTCATATCCATTAATTTGTTCTGACTTGGTTTGATTAATAACCTTAAAAAGATACATACAACTTGAAAATCCAGTTTAGGAAAGCTGGGGTACGTTCTTGCGGATAAAACGGGGCTGATATTAAGAACAAGACAAGTTCGAAAAAGAGAAAAATACAGCTACTATCACTGCTTCTTCTTATCAAAGAGTTGGGGGAAATAGAAAACAGTAAGAAACCTAAATCAAACGTACCAAATAAAAGGCAAATAACAAAATACTAATAAAAGGTTCTGCTCGGTGTATGAAGATAATGACGATTAAATTTGTTTTATATCATCTTACCCCAACAGTGTACTCCGTCATGCCTTATAGGTGGAGTAAGGAGAGATTTTAGTGTTTTTTTCAAGTTGAAAATTCCATTAGAAGAACTTTATTTTTTTGTTTTGACTGATTATAATTATAGTAACACAGACTGATTATTCTGTTAATAGAATTCCCTACATTGAGCAATTAAAAACAGAGGGTTTTATTCATGAACCTTAAAGTCCCCGTTTTACCCCACCTTCCTTTATAAATACGTACACAAAATTGATGACGCTGATTCACAAAACATATTGATCATTGTGTCCAGAGGTTGAACCGCACCAAACAATAAGAAAACCTTCAACACGAAATTACTCTAACGGGTCGTTGAAGGTCTGTCAATAAGTTATTGAATACGGATACAAATATAACCATTAGTAAGTATAACATGAACGAGATATTTATATTAATCTCTTTGTATAATCAATGTATTTCAACAATATACAGGCGTATATACTTCATGAGGTAAGTGACTTTTCATAACGTGTCATATGTGTTCATTATCATCATCATCAACAGCCTTTTACAATCTACTGCTGGACTCCTCAGTAAGGAGGTTTTGGTCTACTATACCACGCTGGCCAGACGGGTTGGAATAGAGTTTGTTTCAAGTTTTCCTTCTCTTTGTAATGATGTTGTCTTGCATACTTTGTTCTCTTAGTCGCCTTTTACAACACCCACGGAATGAATAGGGGTGGTAACACTATGTATTCTTAAACCCTCACCACACGGACATATTTTTTGTTGATTTTATTTTTTACGGGCCTGCCAAAGTGACTCTAATCTGCCTGATGGAAAGCATGATTAGACTCCAAGAGTTGGGGTCACCATACTCATTGCAAATGCAGATAATGCAGTATGGTGACCCACACTATGGCGACCTTGTGAGATGCTTTTTCACACCCCGCTTAGGGACGTAAAAGGCGTGACAGTCATCGTGACAGTGTAAGGCTTACACAGTTACCACGATAACTGTCATCCCTGCATCAATGTGGTCATGTTGAAGAAAATTATGTTTTGAAATATTTTTCTTTAAAGAAATCATTTTTAGTACAAAAATTGTTTTACTTACACAATTTTAGACAATTCAAACATACAAAATTGTTCTTAAGGATTTGTTCTACGACTCACTCTTTACAATTTTTTTTACTTTTAACATGATCGGGTCTCATCAAAAGATTAGCTTTTCTTGAGGCGTTTCGTACGTTTCGTTCGTTTTATTGAACAATCTCACATTTATGTCCATTATATGTCCTTTCGTTTCCTTGAGATATAATAAATAAATAAATATTTCGGACATTTGACACACAACGTCATCTAGTTTCAAACTAAGCAGAGCTTGTGCTATGATAACTAGACTAACTGATAGAATACTTATATACTTTTTTTTTGTAAATACACACATATTATACATAGAAAACACCCAAACTTTAAAACAAATATTTGCAAATCATACAAACATTTGGTCCGACCCTGGAATCGGACCCGAGACGTCAAGCACAGCAGTCGCATTCACTACCGCTGCGCCACCGAGGTAGTTTAAAAACATACCATACCTTTATACTAGACTGACTGATAGAATACTAATATACTTTTTTTGTAAATACATACATATTATACATAGAAAACACCAAAACTTCAAATCAAATATTTGCAGATCATCCAAACATTTGGTTCGACCCAGAATTCGAACCCGAAACTATAAGTACAGCATTGACTACCGCTGTGTCATTCTCACACATGCAAAAGACTATTTTCTCTAGTTAAAAAAGTAATTTAACAAACAATTTGTAATTAACATATTTATTAATATTTATGGACATGTGAAACAACGCCATCTAGTCACAAAGTAGGCAGAGCTTGTACTACGCATACTGGAAAACTGATATAAATAAACAAATACTTTTATTTATGTAAATACATGTATATTACACATAGAATACACCCAAACACCGAAAGGAATATTTGCAAATCATACAAACATTTGGTCCGACCCAGAATTCGAACCCGAGACCTCAAGTGCAGCAGTCGCATACACTACTGCTGCTCCACCGAGGCAGTCAAATGTAATTTTAGCTACAATCAAAGTATATTCAAATCCAGCTCAAAACATTGAATTTGCTATATGTGATATGTTTATCATTGTAGTGTGTTTCCTGCATTTAAATAAACTTGAATAATTGTTATTTTTCCTTAAATAGCATCATTACTAGGTGTTTCAATTCCATCCTAAGGTATGTTGCATAACATTTGTTTGCTCTATATGTCGCTACGTGTTAAAACACTAGAAGTATATCCTGTACCGCAGGGGACTTTGCAGATATGCATTCAAACTTCTTTTTTTATTTTTTTTAAAAAGACAACGCTCGCATTTGTAATAAATCCTGTGTCGCGAGGGACTTTACAAAGAACACCCAAACTCAGAACAACAATTTGTGGATCACACAAAGTGTTGTCCCATGCAGGATTTGAACTCACAACACTCAGTGAAGTGGAGAGTGTCATGGCGATCGCTTAAACCACTAGGCCAATCGTGCAGTCGCACAAAATGACACAAAAAACAGCTAGACTCCGGTGAATAATTTGTATATCACATAAAATATTGTCCCATGTGGGTCGCTCCCCACATCCCACAATACTCAACGTAGTAGTAGGAACAGCGGCGAGGTGACTTCTTAAACCAATATCTTCGTGTAGTCAACTCGGATGACGGTTTCAGCGGTCACCAAGCCGTCACCAAGCGGTCACATAGCGTATTGTACGGTTCCAAGGATTATCATGTCTTAAAACTATTTCATATATAACGCCTAATTAAATTTCCTGTAATAGCATACGATATTATACAAAAGTTGTCGATTTAAAGTTCACATACCCATGGTTCTCCATCCTCTCCAGTCAGAAACTGCACCTGTTTCCTGCCATTCTTCTGGCATTTGGGCCTTTCGTCTTCTTTGCCAATCTTCTCGTCCCAAAGCTGCCATCGACGCACCTTGAAGACATCAATTCAAAAATTGAAAACATTGTAATAAGGCTGCTTTTTTTAAGAGCGTGCCAAAATGATTGTACTCTGTCTGATAGAAAGCATGAATGAAATCCAAAAGTTGTGTTCACCAAGCTCACTATGAACGCAGACAATGCAGAATGGCGACCCACATCATGTTGGCCTTGTGAGATGCTTTTTCACGCCCCACGTGGGTACGTAAAAGGTATAACAGTCATCGTGACAGCGTAAGGCTCACACCACGATAACTGTCACTTCTGTATCAGCAAGCCTCCGTCTCTGGTCTCTCATTCACCAATCAAAGACGACAACATGGGTGCTGTCGCTTTAGGTTGATCTTCTGTGAAAGGGTAGTTCCCATGGTTTACACAAAAAAAAATATATTTAAAACTTAATAAAGTCAAATTTAGAAAAAAATTGATTACTTTTTTCTAAATTATTTAAATTTATTTATAACAAAATCAGTGATATTATCTGTCTTGATTTGACACAACTAATACGTATCGTATCGAATCGTATCGTATCGTATCGTATCTTTATAGCATAGGGACAAATTAACCGTCTGGCACCTGATATTGTGTACTACCACAGCCCATGGACATCTGCAACTCAAGAGTCACAATTGCCTTGTCACCCTTTCAGTCCCACCTCCGAAACAGGTGGAGAGTATTTACTAAAAGACAATGCCCGTATTATAAATATACCACGTATTGCTGGAGCAGTGTACAAACATACAAGAAACGGACAAAAAGAACACCCAGATTCAGAACATCAATTTGTCGATCACGCAAAAGGGTTGTTCCATGTGAGGTTTGAACCTTTAACACTCAGCACAGTAAAGAGTGGCATGGCGAACAGTTCGCCATCCGTGCATTTAGTACATTAATTAAATTAACATTTGGTAGGTAGTAGAGCCACGCTGATTTCAGCACGAGCGGGCTGGCTCGACCAGGGTAGTACTACCCTCCCACAGAAGACCAACCTAAAGCGCCAGCATCCGTGTTGTCGTGTTTCTTTGGTGAGTATGAGACCGGAGGCCCATCGATTCAGGGGTGACAGTTATCGTGGCAACTGTGTAAGCCTTACACTGTCACAATACCTGTCATGCATTTTACGTCCCCAAGCGGGGTGTGAAAAAGCATCTCACAAGGCCGCCATAGTGTGGGTCACCATACTGCATTGACTGCATTTGCAAAGAGTATGGTGACCACAACTCTTGGATTCTATTCATGCTTTCCATCAGGCAGAGTAGAGTCACTTTGGCAGGCTCTTAATACTAAATATTTTCTGTTCCAGAACCTAGTCATTGATATTGATGACTTAGTTAGTACAAGAAAATTAGCTACTAGAATCAATATAACACATTAGTTCGCCATAATTCCAACAGCTTTCGTTACTGCAAAGAACTTTTAAAACCTGCCAAATACTTCAAGAGCTTACTATGTTTAAACAAGATATCAAAAGCTAAATTAAGCATTTCAGATTCTAATTGACAGAACGAAATACGAAAGACATTGCGATGACGTCATGAGTTAGGAACCGTGCAATAAAGGACCTTGGATTTCTTTGAAAGTTCAAGTGGATAGGCAGGTAGGCAGCATTGTACGAGTTGATTATGCAGAACGGGTTCTTACACAGACCATTTGGCATAGACAAATTACTTTTATTTTTAGATATTATGTGTTTTTTTTTCAAATAGTACATCCGATTCTGTCGCGAACCGGATAGTTTTACTGATTAGTTAATAGGTCAAAATCTTCGTAGTGTTAATAACACATAACCTACGTATTTCATAAATATAACCAATTGTGTTCATCACTTATTTTTTTAAAAAAAAAAAGACAACGCCCGTTCTTGGAATAAATCCTGTGTCGTGGGGGACTTTACAAACATACAAGAAACGGACACAAAGAACACCCAGACTTAGAACAACAATTGGTGGATCACGCAATGTTGTCCCATGTGAGGTTTGAACCCTCAACACTCAGCGTAGTAGAGAGCGGCGTGGCCACCGCTTAAACGATTAGGCCATCCGTGCAATCAACTTAATTATTTGTCCTGGGTGGGAATAGAACCCACGGCTTCCGAGTGAGCAATCAGGTATATCACTAATCAGTAGACCAAGAGCTGAGTCAGACAATAATTTCACACGACTTACACACGGCAGATCCCAAACTGTTAGAGCCTACGGTATCTGACATTGGATAAACATACTTATATATTTCTAAATACATACATATTATAGATATATACACCCAGTGTTGAAATAACTTATGGTACAATTACTAGCCTTTTTTTAACGTGTGGAAACCCCCTCGGGCCGTCACCCCACCGGGGTTTACGGCGAGGTGGTGTGTCGGAATCGGACCGACTAAAACCACGTGGTGTGCCACTCTGCGCCTGACATAGGAGGGATCCGGGAACAGCTGCTATTGCGACATCCAGATCACAATTACTAGCCCTGGTTGAAATTCAAGCCCACGACCTTCGACTTAGCAGTTAACGACCAACAAAATCATCAGGGCAGTAGAATGCTTAGAATGCCTTAGATAATTTGCCTAGTAACATAATCTATGAGTAATGTACGACAAAAAACAAAGCCTTTGTTACAACTTGATAGTAACTCCGTCTATCATAGTGTAATTTTTTTTTTTATTCTTTAATAGGCGCAACACTTTAAGTAACTAACCACTCCTTCCGTTAGTAAAAAAAATATATTTAAAACGATGCTATTGTATTTTTATTTCAAATGTTCTTGTTATATTATTTCGTTTTTTTTTAAGTTTTTAATTTCTCTTCACGTTTGTATATTAATGAATTGTAAATAAGAGATGTAATGAGTAAACCACGGCCCACAAAAAACCGTTGACAAAAAATTATGTCTATGCTTTTAATCGAGTGAGTATCGGAGCCTTTCCTCTCCTCCTCCACTAGTTTCCGGGTCGGAGATCATGAAAGACTCAAAGGGCAGCAACGCACGTGAGACTCTCTTCTTCTCTCTCTTACTCTCTCTCTTCCATGAGTGACGATAGTTACTATCCGTAACGCGAAATTTCTGCTTGTTGGTATGTTAAGTCATAAACTTAACATTTTATTTTTACAGACATACAGTTCAATTACAATATCTACAACTCACAAGTAATATCGTAGTGGTACTAGGCAGGCTAATTCAAGGTCATTAGTTCGAGTTCTGTCTTGACCTTCTGGCCCACATTCATTAGGATACGCAAGAACGTAATGAATCAAATAAATAATAATAAATAAATAATAAATATTTTGGACATATGACACACAACGTCATCTAGTTTCAAACTAAGCAGAGCTTGTGCTATGATAACTAGACTGACTGATAGAATACTTATATACTTTTCTTTTGTAAATACATACATATTATACATAGAAAACACCCAAACTTCGAAACAAATATTTGAAGATCATACAAACATTTAGTCCGACCCGGGAATCGAACCCGAGACCTCAAGCATAGCAGTCGCATTCACTACCGCTACGCCACCGAGGCAGTTAATACCTTATGTTTTATTTTGAATCATTGGCTTTTAATTCAAATGAATGTCGTAGAAGCTCTTTTTTAATATAATTAAGATATTTATATGTGTATTTTATATCACAAAATAAAACAAACAAAAACCAAGCATTGAGACACAAACGAAGTTTTATTCACTTGATAAGTTATTAAAAACATTACAGGTTCGATGCTCGAGTCGGGTCAAAATGTGTTATTGAGTTTTTTTTTCGTTACAGAAATATCTACCTAACAATAACTCGAAGTTTGAAAGTTGGAGAAGCCCCGTGTCGAAGAGCACGTAAAACCGTCGATCCTACGCTTCATCTTTTCCCGGTCGTGTCTCGTGTCAGATAACCGTCCCATCAGATTGTGAGAGTAAAGGAACAAAGAGTGCACCTGCGTTTGCACACACTTGTGCACTATAATGTGTCTTACGTAGTTCGCTGGGCTCCGTTGAGTCTGGCCACCGTGGCCGAAATCTCTAAAATCGGATGTAGTGGCTTCTACATTACAACACAAAGAAAAATATACAATAGCGCCATCTAGCGAAGATACATCGAACTACGAAGTATGAACGAAACGTATGAATGTAATGAACTACAATGTAACTACTAATCCTGTATCGCGATATAGAGATTCGCGTAGCAATTAGCATATATACAACATCTCAAAATCAACCGTTGGGCCGTGGCCCGCCAGGCATGATCACCACGCCTGGTCCTCCCTTTGTGTCGGAGGGACATATGACACACGTCCCTCCACACCGGATATGTCGAATTTTTATTTTCGCATATTATTTCCCAGTGTTTCCGCAATGTTGCTAGTAATGTGAATACAAATAACTAAAAATAAACACGGTAAATATTCTCTTTATAATATAATACTTATAATACTATACTATTTACATTACTCTAACAACTTCAAAAGAAAAATGAAGAATCAAGTATAAAAATACGATGAAACATTCTTTCGCTAGTAACTTTAAATCATTTAACACTATCTACAATTCAAATTCTATATTTTATCACTTTTCCAGATAAGAAAACAGCCTTAACCTTACTTGAAAAACAAGAACTGTACTTAGGCCTTATCACAGTTAATACCTTGACCAAGCCTTCTGACATGCCGATGACTGTACAATCTCTGAAATAACATTCAGTCCTTATCACTAGATACACAATTGCAGCGTATATCACTCGTTTATATTCCATAACTTACAGACTTCTATAACTAAAGAGAATACTATAAAAACTCTCAGACATACATACATGTATAAAATCACGCCTGATTCAAAAAAACGTCCAGATTTCGCCAGTGTTTTCGTCCCACGTATTAGCTGGTGAGTCTATCGCCGGTAATCGAGATATTTTGTTTGCTAAAGCCTCGTCCGGCGATTAGCAAGTGCACCACTTGCAGGTAAAGTTTACTTGGTGCGCTAAGCTTTTGGTAATATATGCGTGGTGAAGGATTAAAAATACGTGCGCCCACCACTATTAAATCCGTAAATACCGGGAGAGTCGACTAAGAAAACAAACTAAACAAGACCACACCACTGTAACCCTTTACCAATCCGTACGGCCCATCGTATAGTAAGGCAAAAAGACCTATATCCAAAAGTGGACATAGGCTACATAACATCACCCTGCGACCAATAAGCACCAATAAAAAATATTGTTGAAAGATGGAATTACGCAGGTCGGCTATCAAATCTGTAGTGTTACTGTCTTCACTGCCTTACCTGTCGGTTCACATTCCTTTTAACCAAACCTTTCTAATACTGTAGTTTACTAGGAGTTCAAATTCCTTTAGCCTTGTCACTCCTTTACGTCTATTAAATGTACAATACAATTTAAATCTAGTTTACAATGAGAATAAATTACTTTAAAGTCTATGTCTGTTTCTCTCAATTGAGCTAGTTGACTAAACTTTATATTTTATATATTAAAAGCCTACCAAAGTGACTCTATTCTGCCTGATGGAAAGCACGAATAGAATCCAAGAGCTGTGATCACCATACTCATCGCAAATGCAGACAATGCAGTATGGTGACCCATACTATGGCGGCCCTGTGAGATGCTTCTTCACACCCTGCTTGGGGACGTAAAAGACATGACAGTCATCGTGACAGTGTAAGGCTTACACAGTTACCACGATAACTGTCATCCCTGCATCAATGGGCATCCGGTCTCGCACTCACCAACGAAACACGACAACACGGATGCTGGAGCTTTAGGTTGGTCTTTTGTGGGAGGGTAGTACTGCCCCGGACGAGCCGGCCCGTTCATGCTAAAATCAGCGTGGCTCTACTACTCTT
Source organism: Hypercompe scribonia (assembly GCA_949316085.1). Lineage (NCBI taxonomy): Eukaryota > Metazoa > Arthropoda > Insecta > Lepidoptera > Erebidae > Hypercompe > Hypercompe scribonia. Next base: position 4,128,749 of record OX438979.1, read on the forward strand.
CAAACTGATAGGTTTATGTTTAGAATAGAGAATTGGTAATTCTATTCATCGTGGCAATGCTGTCAGTCTTCTGGGAACGCTACCAGAAGCCAATTATCATTATAAGTTACTATTTTAAGCATTTCTATGGTATTTTATAGCCTAGAATTTTAAATTCTTTAAGTATGTAAAAGTTAAAGAAAACCACCTGATAACAAAAAAAAAATTGATTTACTGTTGTTTAAACTGGTTTTTCATTCCCGGGTCGGACCAAATGTTTGTATGATCTGTGATTCGTTTCGGCGTTTGGGTGTTTTCTATGTATAACATGTATTTACGAAGTATATAAGTATTCTATCAGTCAATCTAGTTCTCATAATACGAGCTTTGCTAAGGTTGAATACTAGATGATGTTGTTAAATGTCAGAAATATTTATTATTATTATATTTATATTAGTTCAACAACAACAAGTAACAACCCACCTGGGCAGGAAGCCTCAGGCTTTCCCTGGGAACTACAGTATGGGGTTCTTCAAGAAGGGGGTAAATAGGTTTTAAAGGGTCGGCAACGCGCACGTCTCACCCCTGGTGCCGCAGGCGTCCATAGGCAGCGGTAACCGCTTACCATCAGGCGGGCTGTATGCTTGTTTGCCACCGTCGTGGTATAAAATAAAAAAAAATCTGGCTAGGTGATATAGTAGACCAAAACCTCTTTGCTAAGACAAGGTCTAAGGTCTGCCAAAGAAGGTTGATATCTATATATATAAAAGAAAGTGGTGTTAGTTACACCACTTATAACTCAAGAACGGCTGAACGGATTTAGCTGAAAATTGGTGGGAAGGTAGATTAGAACCAGGAGACGGATATAGGATACTTTTTATCCCGTTTGACCGCGTTTCAGTCCAAAATCAAAAATCTGCTTATTTATTGCCTCTAAGGCGGAACAGAGTTCGCGGGGTAAGCTAGTTGATGATAGTTTTGACATACGAGTTAGTCATTGTATAAATATTTAGATAGTCTAAATTATCTGTGGCACCAATAACTAATCTGTGGCACTATGCAGAAAGTTATTAATTAATTATGTAATGACGTCATTAGGAATTAAGATTGGCTTTAAATATTTAAAAACGTACTGCAATACACTGAAAACTGTACATAACCGTACAATACGATAAAATCTATTTCAATTTCGCATAATTGGCGAAGTTTTGCGATATATATTACTACATTTAAAGCGATAAAGTGATAACTTGTGACATCTACTGTACAAGCATACATATTTACTAAATACGTACAGATATTTATATTATTGTCCGTGTGGTGACAGATTAAGAATAAATAGTGTTACCACCCCTATTCATCCCGTGGGTGTCGTAAAAGGCGAGTAAAGGAACAAAGTACACAAGACAACATCATTACAAAGAGAAGGAAAACTTGAAACAAACCCTATTCCAACCCGTCTGGCCAGCGTGGTATAGTAGGCCGAAACCTCCTTGCTAAGGAGGGGCCTATATCCAGCAGTGGATTGTAAAAGGTTGTTGATGCACAGATATCAACAGTAAAAATGAACTTAATTATAACTCATTATGTATAGGGATCAATAACAAATAGTCTGACCGGCCCGTCCCATAAACAAAACAAAGTGTAGCCAGTGTTATAGATTCTAGAAGGCAGATAATATACCACTAAACCATTTTGCGCGGGTTACTATAAATACGAAATTGAGCGAAAGTTTGTAACTAGATCACGCCAGAACGGCTGAACGAGGCTGAATTACATTTTGTCATACAGAAAACTTATGACCTGAATTAGTAGTAATCTATTTAGGAGTAAACAAGAACTGTGCAGGCGCAGTCACGAATAAGAACAAACAAAACATTTGGTGCCTTTTAAAAAAATAATGTCAATTTAAACCTTTGCCGAATCAACCGAACGATCTTCAAGGCTAACAATTAGATATGCAGATTGGCTAGCCATAAACCAAATGGGCAAGTATAAAGTCATTTGAGATATGGCTAATGGCTTTTGCTACGGTCGAACTCAGTTCCGTGTCGCTATTCGCGCTTTACTACAAAAGTCGCTTGTCATACTCGTGGTGGCCTACCTAACTTCTAAATAACACCGTGAAACTCGCAACTGGAAAATTAAACAGCTTTTTTTTAAAATTAACAGTTTAATTTTACAATTTGAAATACGTGATAAAATTATTCATATCCTTGATAGCTAACCTTACATTTAATATGTACTTTTATATTCAACTTTAGTACGACTAAGGCCGCAAACTACACAGGGCAATATCAGTGCAAAGAGACCAAAAGACCAAAACCTTCTTTCTAACGACAGGCTTATGTTAAAAGTGTTGGTGATTGATGAATAAGATTGAGAAGAAGTTTATTCCGACTTATTTAAGACGTACAAACGTATTGAAGTCGGTCACACTATTTTAGAAGTTTCTTGTTTTACATCACTATCACATCCACACAGCCTTTAATAGTCTACTCTTGGGTCTCTCCTTAGAAAGGAGGTTTTGGCCTACTATACCAGTTCCCGGATCCACCCTACTCGTATCTCAGGCGCAGAGTGGCACACTCTGTGGTTTTAACCGGTCCGATTCCGACACACCACCCTGCCGCAAACCCCAGTGAAGTGACAGACCGATGCTGTTTCCACACGTTGAAAGGCCGCCATAGTGTGGGTCATCATTCTGCATTGTCTACATTTGCAATGAGTATGGTGACCACAACTCTTGGATTCTACTCATGCTTTCCAACAGGCAGATAGAGTCACTTTGGCAGGCTCTTAATATAAAAAAAAAAGGTTTTCCTTGCCGTGATATTTTCTTGTGTAGTTTACTCTCTTAGTCGCCTACAACTTGTATTCCATGTTTCGATCGAATTACACCAAAGATGGTCATGTGTTTTGATCATAAAATAGTATAATTGTAATTTTACAACCAGGTAAGATCGAAAAAGCTATCACGTATTTATATAATGACATGTTATCTTTGCGACTACTTCCAAAAGAAAGTACAGCAGTTGAAAACTTAGGTATTTATGATTTATCAATTGTTTTTATGTAGGTTTAAGCTACTTACTTTTGCTACTATTGATAAGTATCTTTGATAATGACCTATCAATCAAATGCTCTACATTTCTGTGCGTCATTTGAATAACAAACAGAATTTATGCATTTAATTTTTCTATGTATATATAAATGTTTTGTTAGTTTGTGTATATTAAAACGTGGCAGGGTATAATAGGCTAGGTGACACCTTAGATAAATTAGTTACATTTTATCATCTGTCAAAACGATAATTTTATATGAAAAATGTACTAAATACAAAACTGTAACGTCACTGTTTTAGACTACTCAATTGAACAACATATTTCACTGTATATTTGATTGAAATTCGTAATAATAATAAATAGCTATGTTAATTGTATTTTCCGAGATGTTTTGCAGGATTAGTTTTAATGAAGTGGACATTGGTATTTATTTACGATACAGTCATCTACCCAATTCCCACAAATTGCTAATGCGCCGGGCCGCCATTTTGGTGACGTACTTACGTCATGTTGACAGTACATACTCAATACTCTTTCAATACATTCAATAAAATCTAACGTTTAAGACGCACAAATACATTAATTTGATATTATTTTTAACAATATTTCTTGTACGTTGATAGGAATACGATTCTTAAGCAGTTGTAACAGAGCATAATTTAGTGATAGAGAGATTTGAGATCTGAATATTATCGAAGTGAAATTGTACTTGAGTGGAATGCGCATCTCAACTGTTGCACGAATTTGAGATTGTAGGTATGTAATATTAACAAGTATAATCGCACAATATAAATAACGCTTGGCAGCTGTAATAAATAACTGGCCGTGTATTTTTTTATAAATAAAGTAAGTATTATTCTAGGTAGTAGAGCAACGCTGATTTCAGCACGAAAGGGCCGGCTCGACCGGGGCAGTACTACCCTCCCACAGAAGACCAACCTAAAGCGCCAGCATCCGTGTTGTCGTGTTTCGTTGATGAGTGTGAGACCGGAGGCCCATTGATGCAGGGGTGACAGTTATCGTGGTAACTGTGTAAGCCTTACACTGTCACGATGACTGTCATGCCTTTTACGTCCCCAAGCGGGGTGTAAAAAAGCATCTCACAAGGCCGCCATAGTGTGGGTCACCATACTGCATTGTCTGCATTTGCAATGAGTATGGTGACCACAGCTCTTGGATTCTATTCATGCTTTCCATCAGGCAGAGTAGAGTCACCTTGGCTGGTTCTTAATTAAATAAAAAAACACTTTTAATAAGTATACACTCACACTGTGTCAAGATATACAAATCTGTTAAATTCCATAATTAAATTGACAATCACATTTAGTAGTAACTGTACTTTTTAAATATGACACGTGGCTTTTAATGTGACAAAGTTCCAGTGCAATTTATTTAATATACGCGGAACAAAGTTAGCCAGAATATTTTTTTTTATACACCAACACACCAATACTTTATTTTGAGCTAAGTATTTTTAAGGGTGTACAGGGCGAAACGAAAGATCAACTGGAAGACATGATTCAATTCAGTTCAATTCAAGAACTTTTAGTCTCTCTCGAAGACATTATTAGGAACTTCGAAGATGTGATACCTCTCCGGTCGAGCTGACCCAGTAGTGCCACGGTTAACTATCCTACGATGAAATGTGCTAAAGGTATAAATATTTCGTAGTATCGAGGGCTTAAAACAAACATAAGAGTCACCCACCTGTTCTTCTCTCATTTTGCAGAAGAGTGTCTGTTTCTGGGTCTCGTCCAGCTCTGCCAGGATCTCGGGGTCCACCCACATGTCGCGCAAAATTTGCTGCAACATGGTGCTGACCCTGGAAATATACAAAGAAGACGGATATTTTACTAGTATTAGGTAATGGGAGTTCAAACTATACTGACTAAATTCCTGAAAAATAAGTTTAAAGAATTCTTTATTCTCTCTTTAGTTTTAGTTAAAACAGGTTATCTACAGTCAACTTCCACATACAGCGTAAACAAAGACATACTAATAGCTCCATCTACCGAAACCACATCGAATTACGGTGTAACTAATCCTGAATCGCGATATAGAAATTATCACGCCGATTAGCATAATACAACTTCTCGACATCAACCATTGGGCCAGCAAGCAAGATCACCTCGCCTGGCCAGAGGATCCTCCCTTTGTGTTGAAGGGACATGACACCCTTTCCTCCACATAAGTATAATATTAAAATTGCTATCCCGCTTTGCTCGACTGATTACTGTTTCAAACTGCAAAAATGACGAACTACCACACAATTTTTGATCTCTTATTTACCCAGTTAAGGGATCAATTTTAAGAATTAATTATTTCGTAAATGCTTACAATATAAAAAAGATAAACCAGCAAAATTTCAAGTGAACAGTCCCGATGGTTTAAGCTTCACGTTTATGAATCATTTAGCCAACCGTTATCTCTGTAAAAACCCTGGTATACAAATAAAGTACTATCTATACCTACATATATACATCTATTTCCCAAGCTAAATCAGCAAGATTTCTACCTACAGGCCAACTATTTCTTATCACGTTATCACCCTTAATCTAAAGCTTTTTACTAGAAATATATATCACTGTTATTCTTTATTTACATATGTGATTTTGTGAGAAGTCTGATTACCAGCTATAGCTTGACTTTGTCTAGTTTGAGATCTGAATGTCGTTATATGGGAAAATAGAGGTTATTATTAGTAAGCCGTATATATAAGCCAGTGGTTAAACTTGACTGCACGGTTGGCCTAATGGTTTAAGCGGTCGACAAGCCGCTCTCTACTGCACTGATTGTTGTTTTTAAACCCCACATGGGAGAACACTGTGTGATCCACAAACTGTAGTTCTGAATCTGGTCGTTGTTTGTGTCCGTTTCTTGTATGTTTGTAAAGCTCCCCGCGACACATGATTTATTCCCAGTGTGGGCGTTGCCTTTTTAAAGAGAAAAAAAACATCATGATCGACAGATCAGATCATATCTTTTGCTAGAATATATCAATATCTAAGTATATTAACCCATGTTTTATATATTTTTAGCAGAATGGTTTATCAACAAAATCAGAAAAGTTAGTATCAACCAAATTGAAGTCTTGACATATTGTCAGCGTAATCTCAAGTGGTACCAAACAGTGCTCACTCGTTATCATAACGATTACGTCAATGCATAAAATTAGACCAATTTCACGACCTTCATTAAGTTTAACGTATGTACTCGTATATTAAGGCAGAGAATTAACATTATAGTGTTTTATCTATAAACAAACATTAAATGTCTTTGGGCTACTTGACATTTTTCTTTTATACACACAGCATATAAAGTGGCCACTATACTCGTACGTTACTGCGATATACGAGTACGTCCATCTGATAGTACGAAGCAACCGCCACTCATAACCGCAAGAGTGTGCTGCCAGCCTGGTGGGTGCAAACAAGTTTTGAGTATACTCTTTCTTCAAAGTTTAAAGAACGAATCAGTCTAGAAATACTCTAGGCAACAATCGTTTCAGAGCTCGTGAAATTGTTTTCTTTGTGAGTTATATTAAAAACCTATAGATTTCCTTTATGTAAATTCTGAAGTTGAATAGACTCTTATCCCATCAAAATAGTAACTTGTAACTCTCATTTACTACGGTTACTCATTAAAACACTGCGACAAAAGTTTTGGAACGCAGTTCCTTATCGCGGTTTGGCGAGACCTAACCAAGAAAAAATGTAACGCGTTAGGAAACCGCGTAAGAGAAAGAAAGAACGAAGGAGACCGATGACAGGTCTCTCACATATATACATTTATGTTATTGTTATGACAACCATACGAAAGGGACTTCGTTCCAAACGCGTGTCCCGCAACACATTTTATGGTCTTCATTTTTCCACCAAGCCTTATCATCTCTTTGTTTGCCCTCGCTGTAAACTCTGAGCCCTGGATCGTATTTACACCTCGACACACTAGTTTTTCCATATTTACTTATGTTAACAGATAAGAGGGACATTAACAGAATCTTTTTACAGTTTTCAAATTTTAAATCGGGTACAAGGTTTATGTACTGCATTTAAAATAAATATGCAAGGTTATATGCTAAGAATTGTATACTGAAAAACTGATCCTTTAATAACGGCTAATACAGTATGTAAAACTAAACTTGATCAATCATCATTAACCTTTCACAGTCCACTGCTGGACGTAGGCCTCTCCTTAGCAAGGAGGTTTTGGCCTACTATACCACACTGACCAGATGAGTTGGTATAGAGGGCGTTTCAAGTTTTCCTTGCCTTTGCAGTGGTGTCTTGCATATTCAGTTCCCTTAGTCGCCTCTTACGATATCCTTGCGAATAGGGGAAGTGACACTCTGTTTTTCGTCTGTATGTCACCAAACGGCAAGCTAAACTTATATTTTTAAAATATAATACACTCTAAAATCCTTTTAAAAATAAAACGTGATACACACAAATCTTTAATTTTTCAGGGCAGAAAAAAAAAACAAACGAATTGAGAAAGACCTCTTTCGTGGAGCCTATAAAAAAAAATATGTGACTCTACTCAACCAAAACGGTAAACAGTTTACAATCAGCTTCAACAAATATGTCATGTATTTCTTTGAAGTAGACGCTTATAGGAACACAGTATCATGCGAGTCATGATGGCGCGGTGCGGCGGTCCTTTCAAACCGCGTTCCAGCTATACTAACAAAAAGCGATATACCTACTGCAAATATGGGCGTGTGGCGTGCTCAGAATTTCAATCACTAAACATTATGCAAAAGCTTGTGAGCTTGTCTACATGGTAACTAGACCCAACCTGGCAGGATTCTTGTTTTATATAAATTTGAACTTTAAAACGATGTGCTTTAGATTACAATTAGACTAACTGATGTTTTGTTAACGTGTAAGGTTGTGACATTTACAAAATATATTATAGAATTTACGTAACCAAATGAGTCATAGTCACCCACCAAATTTATCTGACAATCGGGAAGCAAGGAAGGAACAGTTCTAACTACCTAGTGTATTAGGCTATGTAAGTACTTAATACAATAAAAACTATTTGTATGTTTCAATAAAAAAAAGACAATTTTCAAGCACTTTGTGAAGTGTATGGACACATGTTTGGCGAAGGACCGCTTGGGTAAATTAATCCTCAATAAGACACACATCGGCAAATAGAAGGAAGGGCGCTCTGCAAGTCAAACGTACCGATGGCCTAGAGAAGGTATCTAGGGTGGATTTGTACTAGGGCAATATATTTGGAGAGATCTATATCTAGTAACAGATAGCTACAAGCTAATTGTAGCACATCTATCGTGGTAATTTGTAAACACGTCAATATACGTTTATAATTCACTTTATAAAAACGGCATCATATTGATTGAGTAATGCGGGCAAAACAAACAGTATCTTTAACACCCGTATATACAGTCAATCAGTATTAATGTCACCATCACCTTTTTAATAGAAACAATTGACCTTTGAAAAGATTATTTAATAATATCGATAGCTTAGAACATCCCCTCCGAGCCTCTTTTTAAACTAGATTGGGGTTGGCTTGTAAGTCTACTTGTACTAGGTGATATTAAAGTCCTGGATATCGTAATAACAGCTGTTCCCGGATCCGTCCTATGTCAGGCGCCGAGTGGCACACCGTGTGGTTTTAGTCGGTCCGATTCCGACACACCACCCCGCCGTAAACCCCGGTAACGGCCCGGCCGGTAAAGTTCAGTAGGAAGTTCTCAGACAGTTTAGAAGCTCTAACGACCCGTAACGATTGATAGATATTCGTATGACTTAACGTGCTCTCCGAGGCACGAAGGGGTTACCCTGGCTAGGAATACTTCACAATGTGTTCACCTTCTTGGTTAACAATTAATCACAAGCTGAATGCATGTAAATTCAAAACAAAGACCGTAAGAAAATATTATTGTTGTAACTCTTGTATAAGCCATTCGTCCGTCAATGACAAAGGACTCGTGAGCCATATTACAACACAAGTCGTGATGAATACATACAATATGGCTATAGATCAAAAGTGAAGGTGAGACAAATGCAACAACTAAGAGCTTTACGCACGTATTCTGTTAACATAATGGCTTTGGTCTTCGCTTCGTGTTTTACCTTTGTTTTTTTTCCTATCGTTGATTTGATTGGTCAATTTAAAGAAACAAAATAATTATACATGAAATAAAGAAAACATTTTTGATTGTAGTAATGATTCTGTCACTCCCACATCTGTCACATAATTGATGACAGTATAAGGGCTTATATCGTCATCTCAGAAGTTCAGACAATAATAAATTCATTTAGTAGTAAAATCACGCTGATTTCAGCTTAACTTTATCATTTACTTACACTTAGCCACTCACCAAACCCAATAGAAGGTGGGACTTGGAGCCCAATAGAAGGTGGGTGTAGTAGAGCCACGCTGATTTCAGCAAAAGCGGGCCGGCTCGACCGGGGCAGTACTACCTTCCCACAAAAGACCAACCTAAAGCGCCAGCTTCCGTGTTGTCGTGTTTCGTTGGTGAGTGTGAGACCGGAGGCTAATTGATGCAGGGGTGATAATTATAGTGGTAATTGTGTAAGCCCTAGACTGTCACTATGACTGTCATGCCGTTTACATCCGTAAGCGGAGCGTGAAAAAGAATCTCACTAGTCCGCTATACTGAGGGTCACCATACCGCATTATCTGCATTTGCAATGAGTATGGTGACCACAACTCTTGGATTCTATTCATGCTTTCCATCAGGCAGAGTAGAGTCATATTGGCAGGCACTTAATATAAAAAAAAACTTCAAATTATATCAAATTTTGTACCTTCTATTCTCTATTCAGCCATTACGATATGAATAAATATAATCTTGAAAGATGAAGGCAGTGAACGTACAATGGTAGTCGATGAAGAAGAAAGTGCGCAGGCGCAGCTCGATCGACGAGTGGGTGACCGCTGCGAGGTCAAGGATAGCGTGAAGTTCATTCAAGTTTTACACGTATTAAAATGTTCGTAGATGCATATTTGCTATGTGCAATAAACATTGCTTATAAACTGTAAACCAAGCTTCTTTAACTGACTACGACGCTGTCATACGCATTTTGGACAGATTATTATACTTTTGTGTAGAGAATACTCTATACTATAATTTCAAGGGAGTTATATTCTTTTCTTTCTCCGCCTGGCTCATGTGTTCCTCAGGAATCAGAGAGCCGAAGAGACTTTCTACCTGATCACCAAAAAAAAACATACTCCGTTAAAAACCACTTTCAGTGCTGTTTCACAGAATTTGTCTTAGAGCTTCGAAAAGCTTCATTAGATCAAGGTCTGGCTGCATATTAAGTGTTGCCAACAAAATTCAGTCTCAATATACTATACAGGTATACGCCACCTAATCTACCGCGTTTGGTATTTAAATCATTGTATCGCATAGAGATACAACCTTTTCCTCGGTTCATGGGTTTCTCTTGATCAGATCCGTCTAAAGAATTTAAACTTAATGTGTGTGTTTAATGCTCTCACTCTTTCATCTTTGTGGAACAACTAACAGTAAAACACACACAAAATAACTGACTGGAGCTTTAGCAGTCAAAAGAAAATACATAGGTATTAAGGTGTTTCCTGTATTTGCACAGATTTTTTTTTCTTTTATAGAAAAAATTGTCGAACTTGTTGGCAACACTAAGCTGTGTGACACTGACAGCATTGCAAGTAAGCTAGTGAGCAAGATATGATGTAGTCTTGCTTACCAGTTTTAGCACTGTGGTTATATGGTACTGGTAACACAGTAATTAGTAATTTGGCGGTATTCCACGGTATTCGAATTTGATTATAAAATTATTACGCACAGGTCAAGGTATATTCGGCCATAGTAATACACAGTTGCTTCTTACAACATTTACAAGCATATTTTGAGCTATTACGATTGTGTTATATTGCCTTAACTAATATTGTTCTTGTAATAATAAATTGCAACATTTGAAGTAATATTTATGGTATGTAGTTTAAAAATAAATGTTAGACTGCACAGTTGGCCTAGTAGTTCAAGCGGTTGCCACGCCGCTCTCTACTGCGTTGTTGAGGGTTCAAACCCCACATGGGACAAGAATTTATGTGATCTACAAACTGTTATTCTGATTTAGGTATTCTTTGTGCTTTGTGCTTATTTGGGTATTCTTCCTTATATGTTTGGAAAGTCTCTCGCGACACAGGATTTATTCCTAGTGCGGGTGTTGTCGTATTTAAAAAAGAAAAGATAAAGTATTGTACAAGGGTATATCTAATTGAACTATAACGAAGATATACACTTAATAAATGCATCATTTTTATAGTCCTACATAATCTGGTTTATTTCGTATTTAAATTTATTACTAAATCAATCTTGCTAAAACCATTTTATTGTTTATGTATTGCATGCATCCCAGTGTTGCCTGGTCAAATAAATATATATTATGGAAATCTATGAAAACAAATTAAGAGAGAGCAGGTGACATTTCAATTGTTTCCAAAGTAAAATCGAGGAAGCTCGCTACGCGCTAATGTTACTTGATAATTAATTTTTAAGAAATTTTGGGTGTTTTGAACACAAACGAACAAGTAGCAGTCGCAAACGATAATTGACATCAATAGTCGTGAAGTGGGTCGCAATGATTGTTATATGTGGGTTGATTGTACCTAACTGTTACTTTATCGAAATTGAGGTCAATTGGTGTGAAATTGACGGGTTTTTCATACTTAAATGGTTAAATGAAAACTGTTTTTTTGATGGATTTTTAAATATTTGATAAGCGTTAAAATAATTTCCGTAAGTTATCATCATCATCATCATCAGCCGGAAGACGTCCACTGCTGAACATAGGCCTCCCTCCTAAAACGTCAGGCCGTACGACTAGACGCCAACTGCATCCATCGGCTCCCCGCGACTCGGACTATGTCGTCGGTCTATCTAGTGGGGGGCCTACCTACGCTACGTCTTCCGGTACGCGGTCGCCCTCGAGAACCTTTCTTCTGCCGTGAGTTGTAGGCATAATATTTTAGTAGAAAGGAAAGATGATTCAACTCACGTTTGTTTCCTTTTGACTTCATGATAGAGATTGACCCGATACCCGAAATACGCACGGAAACAAACCCGTCTATACTTTTGTGTGAGAAAGAGAATTATGGATGTGTGTATTTCCTTAGTACGCTCTGTAGCTCCAAGATTTTGGGTGTGTTCTAAGATTTACATTAATTGTGAGAGTGATACTGTAATAGGTAGAGTACTTCTGCTGGTATTACGGCCACGGCGGCCAGTCACAACGAAGACCAGCTAACGCAGGAGATATTATAGTGTACAAGTGTGTGCGCAAACACAGGTGCACTCTCTGTTCCCTCACTCCATGATGAGACGGCTAACCGACACGAAGACATTAAACACAGGACCGACGGTTTTACGTGCTCTAACGATACTAGGTATATGAAAAATTATAAAATTAAATTTTATCATCATCTCAGCCAGAAGACGTCCACTGCTGGACATAGGCCTCCCCAAAGTTCTCCACAACAGCCGGTCCCGTGTTGCCCGCATCCAACAGCGTCCCGCGACCTTCAACAGCTCGTCGGACCACCTTGACGGGAGCCTACCAACGCTGCGTTTCTCAGTGCGCCACTCCAGAACTTTATGACCCCATCGGTCATCGTCTCTGCGTGTAATGTGTCCCGCCCACTGCGACTTAAGTTTGCCAATTTTAAAAATTAAATTTGCTGGTTTGTAAATCTGAAGTAGGTACCTATTTTAAGTATCTCTTTTATCCGGAAAAGTCTATATCCAATAGAGAACTATTTGAGGCTGTTGATCACACAGTATCACGCATAGCCAACTGTACGACACCTTGTTGTGATTTTTGTTTTTCCATCGTTAAGTTTGGAACGAGTGGGTGACAATTACTTTTTTATCATTTCGATAATTTATTTAGCAGTGCACGTAAAATATCAGTTTGCCAATTACCCAATGCACAGACATCGTTTACTTAGGTTGCTCTGACATACTTTGGTTATATTTTTTTTTCAATATAGCAAAAAATTGAACCCGATAAGTTTTTAATACTAACATAGAGTATAGTTTAGTAAGTTTCGTATTTCTTAAACTGCAATGTCTATTGCACTGTAATTTTACGCAAACGCATGCGCATGATCAAACGCTGTAAATCAATAGCCAGGTTGTCATTAGTTACGGTTAACTGTCGATAGTTTCGTTATCGATAATTGATTTTATGGGCACTAAATATATCTATAAAGTATCAAATTAATTATAATACGTAATATTAGCGTAATAAATATAAATTTACTTGTTTTACATTCAGGCTTAATAGTCATTCAAATGAGATCTTGTTTGCAGGGTTGCAAGTTAAAAAATAGTAACTTGCAACATTTTAAATTAATAACAGCCCGGAGTAAGAAAATTGGCCGTGTTCCACGTCCATGCTTCGGAAAGCATGTCAAGTCGTCAGTCCCGTTCGTCATGAACATCTATGACATTCATTATGGGGAAATCAGTGCTCTGAAATATAGAAACAACTAGTTCAACCTTCGAATTCAATTCGTCCAGGGTTTGGGAGGTCTGATGCCAGGCACTTCGTGGCAAACTAATATTCAGGTAAAACCAGTTGACTAGTAGGCGGACCTCAAACAATCTTGGTAATAATAAAGACTAGGAAGAAGAGCACAAATTTGTAAATTAATAATTAACGCAAATTAATTTTTACTTGTTAGATTTTCTGATGTCAGCCTCATGGAAGCTTATTTAATATTATAAATTTAAAGTAATTTACCATGTTACACAATACACGCGAGTCCTAAATGTATGGTTACTTTAAATTTGTTTGATATCATCTATTTATAGAGAACTTATACATTTTCTGATGATGGGATAAGTGTACAAACGAGTCATCTGATGCAAAGTGCCTCCCGCCTCCCGCGGACACCTGCAGCTCAAGAATGCCTGACCGTTGAGACTTACCAATCCCTTGAGAATGTTCAATCTTTGATAAATTCAGTCGTTCATTGAAAAGCGACGAAACAATTACTTAAGTCCGCTTTTCTCTGAGGTCGTGATAGTACACCAGACACGATGGTCCATACGGCCAAAGTTACACTACTCTGCCATATGGAAAGTATGAGTAGAATCCAAGAGTGGCGATCACCATACTCATTCCAAATGTAGAAAATGTAGCATAATGACCCATACTATGGCGGCATAGTAAGATGGTTTTCCACACCTCGCTTAAAGTACCTACCCGGTATCGTTTACGGAGGAAAACACGTGTTGAGTGTTCATGATTTTGATTGATTGGCACAGGAAACCGAACCGATTAGCTCGAGAGCGTTGTCTATCACTTTAAAAACGTGATTTCCAAGGCTATGATGACGAGTCTGTTGGTTTAGTGGTTAGTGACCCTGGCTGCTAAGCTGAAAGTCGTGTATTCGGTTCCTATCAAAGGCAGTATTTGTGTGATGAGCACGTGAAACCTAGTCAGAACACTCTTCATGGCAAAGGTGATAGAGGACTGCGTGGTAGGGCTCTCCTACAGTTATATTACTCCATGACTAATTACACTTCAACCAAGAAGCTCTACTTTCTATGAATAAGCTGTAATAGTCTAAGAACCTTTCAAAATTTTTAGAATTCAACTTTTATGACCTACGGCGTAGGTCATAAAAGCGTAGGTCCTACGCTATAACAAATTTAAATTACCTATCTTAGAAATTTAGAATGCCAACTTTCACATCAGTGAAGCTATACTCTAATTGTTTATAAACTGTGATTTATAACACCAATTTATTTGCCAAAGACGATGCGTGCTGCACGCCTAAATGATAATTCACACGTCAATAAAAAAAAGTTAAAATCTAGAACAGTAGAAACTTTAAATACGCAGACGTATAATTCAAATTTTTGTCAATGCCACGTATTTGTAACAATTAAAAAAAATCTATCAAAGTGACATATGTCATATGGCTTTGCGCGGGAAACAAAGAGCGTTTGAAAGTAGGTTGCACGGACAAATTAGAGGTTATACCTCTACGTGTCATGGAGTTCGCGTAACAAGATTTCTATCTCATCATGATTCGTATCACTTTCGCCACCGCATAATTATGTAAAAAAATACCGTTTAAATATTATAAAGTACAGAAACGAAGAAACTCATTTTTTTTTACAGTTCGCGGTGAGTGTCGTATACGGAAAAGCAGTTAATTAGAAAAAAATCTTGGTGAATGTTTGTAACTCCACTAATTATGGCAACAGAATAAAGATATTCGTATAGTCTTGACAACAATTTTTAACCATTATGAGGCTAACTGAAAGTATTACAAAATTGTAAGCTAGGTACTATGTGACACGGACTGATAGCTGAGGAAGCCATTGTGGCGTCCCCAAGATTGGGCCTCACTAGGTGCGAGTGCCCTTCAAAGTAGGACGCCTAACACCAGCCGCCTGGGTGGTTTTTAGTGGAAACACCACATACTCCTGGCTTCTGCGCCCATGAGGAGCCGGAGATCCGAAAGGATTTTCCACCCCGACAACAAAAAAGCGCACGTGCAGTGGCAACCAGACTGCCGATAACCATCTTTAAGGTTTTTAAGTAATAAAACATTGAGTTTTTTTGTTTTTCAGTAAGCCACTATATGTCTTGTAATAGGCTTACTATATACTGTTACTATATATATTATTACAAGATATTAGTACATGTGGTGTTTTTAAATTTAAGGCCTGCCAAAGCGACTCTACTCTGCCTAATGGACACATGAACAGTATCTAAGAGTGGTGATCACTATACTTAACACGAATGCAAACAATGCAGTATGGTGCCCCATACAATGGCGACCTAGTGAGATGCTTTATCACACCCTACTTAAAGCACACGGGATCATAGTGGAAACACGTATCCTGGTAACGATATCCAGGTTTTGCACAGGAAGGAAGAGCCGAACCGTTTAGTTTGGGAGCATGTGTCTACCATTCCAAAATGGTAACTTCCAAGGTCAGTGCAATCCAGTATAGGAAGGGAGAAGGTGAGACTACTTAGAAGAGCAGGTGATTATCGTTTTTTTTTGTAGTATTGTAACACACTTTTGTCAAACATATATCAATAATCTTATTACAATTCATGCAATATTTAACAATACTAAAAACAAATACATAAAAAAGTCACACAAAATACACTTTCTCATTACTATTTATATAGTTCCTTCATTTAAATAAAAGTCTCTGAAGTACGCATTTATCTACGCGTGGGCAATAGGGCGTGGCGGAACAAGTGAACACGTGTGCGCAAAATTAAAAAAATAACTGACATTAGTGACAGTAATGGGCATAGTGTCACGCACTGCGCCCGAGTTTTTGTCTACGTGTCGTTGAACTTTCTGTATCCAGTGAAGCGGCCTCTTTGTTATGGTTACGAAATATTAGTTTTTGTTACCGTAACAAAAGGTAACTTTCAAATGTGAATTCTAACACGGACTGCTGATGGTATTGCAAAAAGGTAATCATCTTTTTGATAAAATATCATTTCTTTTATTATTTTGTATCTAGAAAATGAAGCCCGGACGAGTTAGCAGAGATTTATTCCTCGGGATTACGTATTTCTTGGGGTCTGCGCTTCAGGAGGCGACCGTATTGCTGATTACACTTTCAAAATTCTAAATTCTAATTATACTACGAAACCATAACAATAATTTATACAAAAAAAAAACAAAAGATAGAGAAGAGGTTTATTATCATAAGTACAAGTTTGATAATGAACGCCAAAGATATGCGGTAACACAAAAGAAAAGTTACATTTAAATAAAGAACCCGCGAGTCATTTAAAAAGTTAAACAATGAAAATAATTAACTATGAAATTCAAAGCATTCACTTTCGGTTTTAATTATGAAAAGGAAAAATAAAACGAGATATACGATGCGATGTTTAATCATTACAATAGACAAGACTTTTAGGTTAAATACAGTGTACTGTTAGGTAAAATACATACCATAGACTAGCCATAATGAGCCGTAGAACCTTGATGTTCATTCACTGTGAAAAATAGTACACGCGGTACAAAGGTTACGAAAATTAACCAGTTTAACTTACAGTTTTGTGTGACACACCGTTATAAGTAAGTATACTCGAGAAAAAAGTGCTTTTTTCTTTTTAAACCGAAAACAACGGAAGATCGCAATTATCTATTTCTTTTTGGTCTATATAAACCTATCAGTATTTTTTTTTCTGCAGAAGTCTTGAGATCGTTACTAATTTGGATTAGTTTTAATACGATAAGTTTAGTAGAAGTGTCTTAAAATTAACCTCCAAAACTTGTTTGCTCAACACTACAGAAAAAAGTATACACAAAGACAACGTAAGTACACTCTATCTCTAAAAAAGAGTCAATCTTATCTGCCATTGGAACTCAGAAGATATAGCATTAGAAATGACTGATCACTCTACCACGACATCAATAAAATTATGTAAGAAACAAAACAAAAATACAAAAAGTTTCATTCTTATTAAAATAAATAAACACGCAATCATTTCAACTGTTACCCACCTAATACTTTCATGAACTCATCTCTTCTTAAAATTAACTGAAACGCTTACACGAAATTAATTAAATTTACTTAAACAATTACTTTTCGCAACGAAATTACTCTGTGATTACGCAAATTACAACTATGAGTGTTGAAAACGAGAAATCACATTACGGTCAATGCCCCTTGCGGTGGTCGTGCGAAATTAATATATTGCCATGTGCGGGTGTGGCCAAAATGTGCGGAAGCACTTGACTTCGTTCAACTTCACTTATATGCTAAAAAAACTTGACTGTACCGCTATTCGTATGGTCCGAGTCCTTTAAGTAGTCTTTTGGCTAAAACACCGCATTCTCTTGGATCCTGTGAGATCTCTAGGAGCCGGAGATCCGAAGAAATTTTCCATCCCGGTACCAAAAACAGACCAATGGAAGAATTTAAACAATTTTAACTTCTGTTAGTTGACTCTCTACCGTTAATGGCAATTAAAGTGGAAGTAGCAGTTTCTTGTTTTTTTTAATTTGGTATCCAATAAGGTATAAGCCCTTCTTTTTTTTGTATTTACCTTTCTTTGTATTTTCATTTACTTGTTTACTTAGACGGGATTTTTTTTTATCAGTTTCTTCTAAAGTGTCTCTTACTCTGCCTGATGGAAAGTATGAATAGAATCCAAGAGTGGTTACTATCCTCATTGTGAATGCAGACAGCGCAGTACGATGACCTACACTATAGTGGCTTAGTAAGATGCGTTTTCACATCCCACTTAAAGACCCGGGGTAATAGTGGGAGGGAAACATGTGCGCTGGTAGTGAGTTCCAGAGTTTATCTGATTTGCACAGGAAGGAAGAGCCGAACTGTTTAATTCGCGAGCGTATGTCTATCATTCGAAAATGGTGACTTCCAAGACCAGCACATGTTGTCTTATAGAGGGAGGGAGAAGAAATCATTCTAGAGAAGCAGAGAGTCATAGGGTTTTATAACTATCCTGTATCGTATGGTTTACACACCATAAACAAGCTCAACAAAGCACAACAAAAAGTCAAGACCAAGAGTAAAGGTCCCTGTACAACATAAAACATACAATGTGTCTTTTCCCACAACATTACGAAAAGGAGAAATTAAATACAGTCAACTGAAAAGTAAGATTACTTTTTAGTAAAATCTTTGATCAAACATTGGACGAAACATGTGAGTAACAAATGACGTAATTAGTCGGAACTCTGAACAAATTTACATGTTGAATAATAAATGAGATAACACTGCGTAATATGCAAAAGTATTTAGACTATTATGTTCTTTGATTATTGTCGGTAATTATTGTCCAAACTTTTTGATATCTCTGTCTTTCCAATTACGGGATAGACAAGGCTAGCATGAGTTTGAAAAGTCTATGTCGCATATCTATAATGAACTTATATATACTTGCCAATTCTGGAGTATAAGCAACGTACTTTTCCAACCATTACTTTGTCCGTTTGTCTACCTATCCCTGTCAATTACCAAAATAATCTCAAAGTACACAGTTGAAGACAAGCTTGCCTTGTTACGTTGGCAGAACCAAACAGGAGACGGCAAAATGTGAACGTTTGCAACTGCCCATAGTCAAAATTTAATACGATACTAAATCTTTCTTTACGGTTCGTAAAGAAAGATTTTCTGCGCAAATTTTATTTGTTTATTTTATTAATTTTGCCTGATACGCTGACCAATCGCTCGCCTGACACATGCCTTGGTTGCTCTACTTGGTAACACGATACTTTTTAAACAAAAAAGGTAGAACAGAGAGGGCCTAAAACGATACTGATGCCTCACAATTCCGGGAATGTTGAGGGCTCTGGTGACCAAGGTTTGCTCTCAATTTCATAAAAAAAACGTTATTAAAGAAACAAAAACTGTATTGTACCTAGTTTTGAGTGTGTTTTGAGGTCAAATTTTTTTAAAAACGCGGTCATAACAATACATTTAGATGTAACAAAACTAGATAATAAATAACTCGTACACGATTACGTAGCGTAAAGGAGTTTTGTAATGTTAAACTAATTTATTAAGATAAATATGTAATTATATTTCATGTTATATTCGCGTGTTAACGCTCAAATATTTCACATATTGTGTACGTTTATTTTTTTACTGCCAATTAATTTGTCAAGAAAGTGTTATAACTATTTTGTTAAAGGACCAAGGTTACACTTGGAAATCCTATCTTGCTTTGTTATTCCTGCGTCTGCATGCTATCTAGAGTTCTTGAAGTTTTTTTTTATGTGTTTATATGTGTCTAACTATCAAACTAAAAATGTTACTAACTTATATGTGACTTTAGGAAATATCCTTTTTTTAAATACAATTCTTGTACTAGGAATAGATCCTGTGTTGCGTTGCCTTTACAAATATACATGAAACGGATTCCAAGAACACTCAGACTTAGAACAACTGTTTGTGGATCACACAAAGCGTGGTCCCATGTGGGGATCGAACCCACTACACTTCGATGCAGTAGAAAACGGCGAGGCGACCGCTTAAAGAAATACACCATCAGAGCAGTTACAGCCTAAAGTTCGCATTTGCCTTATATTGCATACATATATTTGCCTATATTATTTATGAGTAAAAAACAGACTTAGATTTCTGATATGTAATGAACAGAAATTTTAAATCGAACGTAGACAGACATTTTCTAATTGTCTTCACTGTCGTCTAACAACTCTCACGAGATTTAATTACTTTACAAGATGGTTTTCTCTTTAAACTCACTATAAAAAATGAGCAAACCTATAATCTCCTCTCACGGTACAAAATCACCTTGTAACCATTCCGTAAGATCCCATGTTTTTAGCCAGATCAACATTTTCTAGCCACTCTCTTCAAAAGAAGCGAAGTAGGCGTATATCGGTCAGCGAGTGAAAATACTTAAGAAAGCTAACGATTCTTTTACGCGAATTTCCAAAGAGAAAAAGTAAATATTAATAACCTGTTTGAAAATAATTTGTAAGAAATCATTACGGTGTACAATATTGTTCGTAACATCAAAATTCATCTCTCTCATACAAAAAATACTTCAAATGTCACAGAATAATCGTCATCATCAGAAAATAACTGCCTGGATGGCGCAGCGGTAGTGAATTCGACTGCTGTGCTTGACGTTTCAGGTTCGATTCCCAGGTCGGACCAAATGTTTGTATAATCTGCAAATATTTGTTGCGAAGTTTAGGTGCATTCTATGTACAATATGTATGTATTTACAAAAAAAAAGTATATAAGTATTCTATCAGTCGGTCTAGTTATCATAGCACAAGCGCTACTTAGTTTGAAACTAGATGACGTTGTGTGTCAAATGTCTGAAAAAAACATCATCACAGGCGCGTAAATGAAAAGCTATTTAAGCTGCTGAAAGCAGTTAGAAGGCGATTAGCAGTAACAGCAAATTCATATTATCTAGGTGTACTATCAATTTATCTGCATAATGTGTAGTAAACATATGCGACTGGCTCGGTAGCGCAGTAATAGCTTATGCAACTGCTGTGCTTGAGGTCTCGAAACCGAGACCTCCGAGAGCCATTCCCGGGTTGGATCAAATGTTTGCATAATCACAAAAAAAAATATATACAATTAATATCAGTTGTCTAGTACCCATAGCACAAGCACTACTAAGTTTGGGACTAGATGGCGTTGTGTGTCAAATGTCTGCAATATTTTTTTTCACTTACTGCTTGTCTATGTTTAATGGCTTTATAAGATAGTGTTTTAATATTCAAAACAATTATCGAAAAATTTTATTTGACATCTGTAAAAAAATAACATTATAATCTATGGTATCTATTTTCAGAGATCTTTTTTTTTATAAAAGCGTAAGCAATGAAAATATAAGTACGTCCATATTTCAATAATTTTTAATCAAAGAACTTCAGCACATGGCAACATTTACTATGCCTTTCGTCCAAAGCAACAGTGCACCTTATCAAGTTTCTAACCTCTTTAGGAAGCGATTAGTTTCTAGATTGTTGCATGGTCTAGAATGTTAATGTCATATATTTGTGCCCATTCGTGTGTAATGACGTCTGTAAACAGTAACCACATGCGACTATTACTAAAGCGGTACTCTATTAAAGCCATCGTGCAGATTTACGCGGGTAACTTGTTGATTAATGGCGCTTTTTTTTAAATTACGGCGCGCCTTTTTGGCGGCAAACTTAAATGTGTCAACTTACTTTTTTACTCTTGTCAAGAGGTTGGAAACTTTGTTAATTGGGCATAAGGTATTTTTTAAATTTAACCAGCCTTTTTCAAAGAATTTATTTTTATACGATTATTTTAAATTACTTTTTAATTAACAAAGGGTCATTGTTATCTATTTTCAAATCAGACGTTGGCTGTATTGTTTGTCTATGTGTTCAGACTGACGACCGGTTGCCATATTAGATGTAGTAGCATCTCCAATTCTTCACGATTTTCATCAGAATTGTGGCTTAGTCTTTGTCTGACCGCTAGGAATTGATGGAGTAGGGATCGCTGAGTCTCAATCTAACGAATCACACAGCTAAAATTATTCAATAATTTTCAGTCATGTTAAAAATCTAATAAATATTCTTTTATTACTTGGATTTTAGTATGCAGAACACAAAGCTTTTCTATAATTATTTTCAAGTTCTGAATAAGCAGTAATAAACCATAAGGTCATTTCAATATAGTTTTATTTCAATCGTATCCCTTTCAAATGTGACTAATTTAAAACAATCAACGGAGACAAAATTGCACTGCACAATGGGTTTAATCCTGGCAATTAAAGAATTTAGAACGGAATCTACAAATAACTGTGACGATGGCCCTACGCCATGGTTGTGGTAACAAAACGTGGGCAAAACAATAAACTATACGAAAAACTGTAAAATTCGAGGCCACAACGTAGGGTTGTCACTTGACAACTAAGAACTTTTTTAACTTATTATAATTATTTATTCTTATTATAACAGAGTAAAACCAAAGCGTCTTCGTTTGTTTTCTTGTTTAAATGCACTAATCTCTGAAACTACTGTGGATTGGATAAAGTTATGGTGTTTACCACGAGATTCTTCACCATAAAACGCTCCACTACAACCTTTAGTAACATAAGTGATGCTGTCAAAAGCAACTAGTATAATATACCATTATTTGATCCATATACGTTTTATATGAACCATATAACTATGCGCTGATAAATCGTCCTTTTTTCCTATAAATTTCTTACTAACTGCAATAAGATTAAAATCATTGGAATGGTTGTGGGTTCCAATTACTACATACTTAACACGTTACTTTTAAGTTATTTTTTTAGTAGAACCGTTAAAAGCAATTTTGTACTTATATATGTAAAACAGACAATTATTTTTCATCTACACAAAAAAAACTTTTTTCCATGTCATCCTAATAAGTTGGCAACCCTATTAAAACAAAAATTGCAGCACTGTTCTAAACTCAAATGTAGACAATGGCGTCTTTTGTCCTTGAGAAGGTGAAAGTTGTCACCGGCCGCGTGTTCCGGAAGTCTAACATTTTAAACCTGACCTTTTTAGAACCGGCTGCGTGATCACGACGAGAAAAACACCTTGCTATTATGGTACCTACAATTATGTTTTTTTTCATAGTCGCAGTGTTTTCGAGATATGAAAAAAGTACACTTGAGTTTGCAACAGTAAAAATTAATATCATAATAATTATAATCACCATGCCAGCTAAAAGACGTCCACTGCTAGACATAGGCCTCCTCAAGGTTGGAATGGGCATCAGCATCATACTGAGTACACCACCTCAATGTGGTCGCCAACTCGCGTGCCAAGCGTGGTGATTAATGCAAAACCCCTTCATATGGCGAGCACAAGAAATAATAATTAATAATCCAAAAATTATGATCATTATCTCAACCAAAAGACGTCTACTGCTGGACATAGACCTCCCTCAAGGTTCTCTACAACAGCTGGTTCCTTGCCGCCCGCATCCAGCAGCTTCCCGCGACCTTCACCAGGTCGTCGAACCACCTTGTGAGGGGCCTACCAACGCTGCGTTGCCCAGTACGCGGTCGCCACTCCAGAAGTTTATGATCCCATCGGCAAAAACACTTATACAATTATTATTAACAATATTAAGCACGACAAAGAGAAGGAAAACTTGAAACGAACTCTATACCAACTCGTCTGGTTAGTGGGAGGTCATGTTCCTTTCTGAAGCGAAGGTTATGCCTAGTAGTTGAGTGTTAAAGGCTTTTGATGATGACGAATCATTTTATCGATTCTAGTAGTAATAACTGCTTATCAATGATGAACCGGTACTGATAGCGATGACAGCTCATGACTTATAACCCAAAATGAGTCAGAAATAATCACGTATTTATTATTAACGGCTTTTCAGACAAATTTTATCGTATCATAGCAGTAAAAACCCTTTAATAATACCATACCCCTTTCTTAACTTGTGATAATGAAAAATACTGTGAAAATTAAGACTCGATATTTTTGCAATTTTCGGAGTTTCTTTGAGAACAGGAGACAGTTTTGCAAAACGTCTTAAACTAATTTTCATTTTATAATGTACCCAAAGTAATATATTTTCGAAAATACAAGGAAAATAATTCATTTTAATTGTCGACATTTAATCAGAAATAAAATAAACCTCTACCATATTTATTTCTGTTCGTTGGTTCGCGTTTCGTTCTGCGTATAATCTTTAGTTACTATAGATGAATACCTGATCTCATAGACATTACTTCAAGTTTATTAAAATAATAGTGCACAGGGTTCCCAGTAAGAACTTCGTGCCCCAAGTCAAACTCACTTGCATGTGGTGCACCTGCTGCACCTGTGCGATCGATGGACGAGGCTCTGGTCAACAAAATGTCCTAATGCAAAACACTGGCTCAAAGCAGGCGTTTAATATGCTTCTGAGAACCCCTTTGGGGAAACAGGCATGATTTTATATACGTATGTGTATATGATATTAAAATAACTTGGTAAAGTAAACATGAAGGCAAAATTTACCCGTACATATCGTCAGTAACGCGATTTCAAAACAAAATTCTGTCGCAGTAAGCTAAAAACAAATTTCGCTAACGGTAAACAGAAAGCTGAGTGACAATTACATTTAAGCATTACTTAGCATTATCCACATGATTTGAACTTTCTCCCGTGACAACACTTAGTACTAACATTCACTGTTCACAGGCGTAAAACATCTTAATTGATTCATAGTATGACTATCTAACGTTTGCAGTTTCGCTCGCATCTTTGAAATTGGTGAACTTTTATACAACTCATTTCTTTACCCCTTTACCCAATTAAATTCCAAAAATTATTTCTTAGTGAGTGATTACAATGTGAAAAGCGTCATATACCAAGATTTCAAGCTTGAAACTCAGCGGTGCACTAACTGATATACGTTGGCAATTAATTTTATATGTATAGACGACGAAATATCGGTGGTTGTGCCTTTGACTGCAAAATCAAAGGTCAAAGTACAATATTGCTGGGCATTGTATTACCTCTAATTTAGAGACAGAACAGATATCTGACCATATTATCTCGTATATAATCAGTCCAACCTTAATCTACGATCTGATTTTAACTTATAATGACATACTCATGTATTTATTATATATTAAATTATATTGTATATGTATATTTAAGGTTAGCCTTAATCTGGGTCTAAATAGCAGTGTGTATATTGGATAACTAGATGATATTTGTAGCTAATTACAAAATATAATGTAATTAACTAATTATATATATCTAAAATTGTGTGTTATATTGTATTCTGTTTTAATACGTATGAAATTGTGTGTATGTGTGTCAACATCTTAAATTATTGTGAGGAGATTTTTATTTTTTTTCTTAACGAGGTAGCAAATCCCCTCGCATCTCCAGCTCCTTGGGGCGCAGGAGTCAGGAGTATGTGATGCTCCCACTAAAAACTGGAGAGACCCGCACCATATGATTTCAAATCCTTGCCAAATCTACCCCATGCCCCATTAGGCCTTAGGAGTAGTAAAATTACTTAGGAGAGTCCTACCTATGTAATATTCTTAACATCAGAGGCGTCACATACACACACGGTTTAAAGGAAAAAATTGCAAATTCAAATTCATTTTTTTATAATTTTCGTATCTTTTCTTATCATACTAACGTAGATTTTATCAATTTATCTCCGTACGCACTCCCGACAATCTGTATGCAAAATTTCATAACAATCGATGTAATAGTTGAGATGTAATATCATTAAAAATAAAAAAAAAGTTTGGGCTAACGATAACTTATCATGGTTGTCTATAGTTTCTTTTTAATCTATAATACATTTTCGCAAGAACAAACAAACAAATAAATTATTTATTGTTGGAACAAAGAGGCGTGATTACAAATCTTAAAATTATAAAACTGCGAACGTTGGTAAAACTGGATTGGTAAGCATGGATCGTCTGGCCGGTCTCTGTACGCGCCATCTACAATTTCAGTAGTCCATTTAAATATATAATGATAAGAAAGAATTTCTAACCACATCTTATAATTCAGTTAATAAAACATGACAGAAGATAATTGCTCACTTTCATTTTCTGCTAATTAAAAATATACGCCATCTAACTTGTAACGAAACCGACTCGGTAACGAAAAGATCATAATTATGTTGATTATTATTCAGTATGGTAACTCATCTGCTTTGTGCTGTAATTATTTTTATGGCAACACTTCTTGCCTACTTGGTAAAACTTTTGAAAATTGTTTCTCCAACGGCGTGGTCATATATATGATAATACTAGCTACTGTCAGTGGTCTGGTACGCGTGATTATTTCTTATTTTGTGTTTATTACTTTTATTTCAATGAACTTCTATCCGTTATTTTTACCTTTAGAGTTAAAATTTCTAATCATACATAGTGATATCCGTGTGGTGAGGGATTAACAATACATAGTATTACCACCTCTATTCATCCCATGGGTGTCGTAAGAGTCGACTAAGGGAACAAACTATTCAGGAACATATCATTGCAAAGTGAAGGAAAACTTGAAACAAACCCTACTCCAACTCGTCTAGCAAGCGTGGTATAGTAGGCCAAAACCTCCTTGCTAAGGAGAGGCCTATGTCCAGCAGTGGACTGTAAAAGGCTGTTAATGACATAGTGATAGTCAGGCATGGTAAGTAATTATATATGTATAGATAGATTATCTTGAATGTCTTAAGCTTTAAATACTATTTAAACTTGTTTTTTTTGTAACTAGCGTGACTTACTCATAAGCCTTAGATGTGACTGATATTGAAACTGAACAGCAAGAAGTTTACATATGTTTACCTTTTTGAAACTTAAGGTCTGGATGCTGGTAGCTACCGTAGGGTAGCGTCGCGTCAAAAGGTTTAAAATTGCTTACTGATCGAATAGAATGACATGAATGTCACGTAGGCCATTGCATATTTACTTAAAATATGTCTTCTACAATAATTCCTATACTTTCTAAAGTTACTTACTATATCTTTCGATTTTCAATGACTCTTTAAAGTCAGTAGTCTATCATTGCAAAGAAATGAATTTTTCTACGAGATATAACCTGTGTTCACCAGATTTTCGCCACTCCATAGACCACATCACATCAACAGCTTTTTATTTTTTCATTTTTCTATTTTGCCCACACTAGGAATAAATCCTGTGTTGCGGGGGACTTTAAAAACATAGAAGAAACGTACACAAAGAACACCCAGACTAAGAACAACAATTTGTGAATCACCCAAAGTGCTGTTCCATCTTGAACCCTCGGCGCAGTAGAGAGCGGCGTGGCGACCGCTTAAACCACTAGGCCAACCGTGCAGTCGAGAAGTTCTTTAAAAAGGTGGGTTAGGTCTACTGCACCACACTAGCTAGATAGGTTAGTACAGGATGTGTCAGTTTCTGGATGTCGTAATAGCAGCTATTCCCGATTCCCTCCTATGTCAGGCGCAGTGTGGCACACCGTGTGGTTTTAGTCGGTCCGATTCCGACACACCACCCCGCCGTAAACCCGGCCCGAGGGGGTTTCCACACGTTAAAAAAAAGGTTTGTGTCAGGGTTTGTGTCAGTTTTGCTTCTCATTGTAGTGCTACTAGATGAATATGGATGTTGACACTCCGTTTTCTTACTGCATCACCACACGTATATTTTATATAGTATATATAATAAATCCTGAGAGTTTTTATTGTATTGTTCACCGCAATAATGGCTAGTTAGTTAACAGTACATAAAATATTGGTAATAAAATATCGCAATGAATGTAAATTGATTGATAAACTGTAAAATGCAATCAACATCTATGTGTGCGCTTCTGTTATATTCTAATTGGTTAACTAGCTCTGTAGTGTAACCCGACTTATTTAAATATTGTTACAAACATGGCATAGGGTTCCCACTAAGAACTTAGGGTTCCAAGTCAACCTCATCTGCTATTGGTGCACCTGCGAATCGACAGACAAAGCTCTGGCAACAGGCGCGGCACGTGGGACCAAAACACTGGCGAAAAGTGGGTGTTTAATATGACTCTATCTGTACCTCCGGGGAAACAGACGTGATTTTAATTATTATATATCAAACACAGCATGGTTCACTGCTGGACATAGGTCCCTTTTTCAAAAAGATGTCTTGCAGTGCTCTTTTCCTGTGTAATTTTTTGTCTTAGTTGTCACTTATAAACCCCACGGCATGATTAGAAGTGGTGACACTATTTTTAATCTATCACCAAACGTAATCAGTATGAATATCTTCCGTGTCGTTCTTTACAAAAAATGGAAATCCTGCCTCGCCCTTGATATCTTTGCTCATCGCAATATCTTCACATAACCGCCTATAACCGAAGTTTTATGGCTATTCGACATTTGAATACATTAGGTAACGTTTGTAACGGTCATAAGTGTCAGCTGACATCATCGGGACCGTGATACTTTGCGTAAAAATTTACGCAAAACTATACACGCAATTGATATTTCTGCACAAACTTTAATTCTTGATATCAAATACTACAATGAGCCGTTACTCTTGGCAACGGATAATTACTGAATGTCTTTAATTGAGGTACTTCAAAATTTTTTCGAAATACATTTTTTTTTAGAAGTCATGTGTTTTAAGAATATCGTGGTATAGGTTAGTTGGTGGTATGGTTTGTGACTTTTTTTAAATGTTATTTGGGAGCTGCTACTCGAATTTCATAAATTCTAAATATGAAGTCACACTAAGGAGGGAATGAGTCTCACAAATATGATTAACTGTGACAAAGATGTAGATCAAATACCCATAAAATTCATTTAATGTAATTTTTAGATGCTCCCTTGCCATGATTATGGGAAAGTATAGACGACCTACTGTAAAATAAGCTGTCCAATACCAAAGTAAGGCGATAAACAGTGCTGACTTTGAATAAGAAAACTGAAGATTTTGTTTAAATTACACATATATCTCAGGTCTAGTTATTTATGTTTTTTTTTAATTTCTAGAGCTTGCCAAAGTGACTCCACTCTACCTGTTGGAAAGCATGAATAGAATCCAAGAGATGTGGTCCCATTACTCATTGCAACTGCAGACAATACAGTATGGTGACCTACATTACATCGGCCTAGTGATATGCTTTTTCACGCCCTGCTTGGAGACGTAAAAGGCATAATAGTCATCGTGGCAGTGCTCATACACTTACCACGATAACTTTCACCCCTATATCAATAGGCCTCCAGTCTCGCACTCACCAACGAAACACGACAGCACGGATGCTGTCGCTTTAGGTTGGTCTTCTGTACGTATAAACAAATATATTACATCACGTTACCACCAACAAGAGCCGAACATCAATGAGAAACATTTCAAAAACTCGAAAAGAATATTTCTGATCGTTAGCCATTTACAAATGGGCGAAGAAACATTATTATATAATACACATTGACAGTTACAAATGTAGTACAATTGGACTAGTGGAGCTCGTCTACTGTAACCCCACAAATGCTACTTAACAGGATTATTCAGACGACACTTGGCAATAATAACATCTATAAATAGGCTTCACAAAAGGTGAACATGAATGTCATTATTTGATTATATCTTTATTTTTTTTTGTAGGTTTTAATGAAGGGTGTTGTAAGTTGTTCTTTTTTACCAAGCGAGTAAAGTCACCATTACTCTAACTTTCCTCCTTCTACTGATGCTGAGGGTATGGTTTCATAAGGTCTCTCACTTTTGTGTTTGAGTTTCCATGGAGGGAGGGAATTACTTACTTAACTAAGCAGTCTTATCGTTTGCCCCTAAGTACCATAAAAAGGGTCAATAATGTCATTGCAATTGTCAAATAACGTTTTTTTTAGGTCAGGAGCAAAACGACAATAACAGGACGTACTCGAGGTGCTCATATTACAAACTAGGTCTAAGAAAAAGGTTATTCTTACGAGTAGTAAGGTTTTAAATTTTAAAACAGTTAGAGTGGACGGTTTGGTCTTAAAGTTTGGTTTCAACACTCGTATTTATAAATTTATACACCCACAAATATATTTAGATTCAAAAATGAGTACGGCAATCTATAAATAGCAGAAGCGTGGTGTGGTACGGCAACAAGCACATATACGTATGTGCTTGTTGCCGTACCATTACATTTACATTTACGCTCTAATTCCAAAATACAATGTTATCAAACGCGCAAGTTGACAAACGATGCGCGAGCGCATTGATTGTTTGATGTATTAAACATCGCTATTATTGGTGCTTGCGGTACATTTTGGACCAATATTCCTTTGCCCGTTCGATTTTTTTTTAGAAGACCAAAGTGGTTGTGGTCACCATTCTCATTGTGAATGCAAACAATACAGTATGGTGACCCACACCATGACGGCCTAGTGAGATGCTTTTATTTTCATGGATTATTGCATAGACTTTTGCTATGCTCCAGACAGACACTACGCCATTCACATTAAGTAATAAGATTAAAACCTTAATATTGACCTCACACATCTCATGTGTGTTCATATCGTATCTTACTCTTTATACTCATACCACCTTACATAAAGCTCTTGCCAGGATCCCCATGTAAGGTGGGATATCTTAGAGATAATGAAACTGTTGTAGTAGACACACCAATATAATACGAATAAAGGAACTTACAAACAAGACCATCTGATCTTAAACTAGACACAATCTGTGGTAACCAGACTGCTGATAATAATAATAAATAAATATTTCGGACATTTGACACACAACGCCATCTAGTTTCAAACTAAGCAGAGCTGGTGGTATGATAACTAGACTGACTGATAAAATACTTACATACTTTTTTTTTGTAAATACATACACATTATACATAGAAAACACCTCAACTTCGAAACTAATATTTGCACATCATACAAACATTTGGTCCGACCCGGGCATCGAACCCGAAACGTCAAGCACAGCAGTCGCATTCACTACCGCTGCGCCACCGAGGCCATTTAAAAACATACCATACCTTTATATTTCTAAATACATAACATTACAAATATGAAGTAATATCCAGACCATCCAAATGATTGCGCTCATCACACAATACGAAACGGACAACGTATCCCTGACCTCAGGGTTAACAGTCAGAATCACTGACCACTAGACCAACAAGCCTGTACTTAATAATTGATGTAAGCTAATTAAGCATGGAAGCTTAAGGAGATCTAAAGGCAATTAGACGGTTGTAGGTGAACGAGGAAATAATAGCACTTCCCCATCATTAGTAACTCATATTAGGTAGGTTGATCTTGGAGGAAAACTATAAGTTTCAATTGTAAATTAATTACATTGCGTATTGTAAATACCTAGCGAGATAGCCAAAAATACCAATAATTTCAATGAAGACTGCTCACAAATTGTGTCTGTCGCGAAAAGCGAAAGCGGTCTACGTGTCGACTAGTTGACTACCAGTTGTAACTTATAAGTGTTGACTGACAAGTGTAAACGCATAGACAGCTGATTGTTTGTTAGCTGTCGGCGCGTCGACAGCGACTAGTTATCTCTGTTTAAGGCGGTGTTGGAGCAGGGTGGTGTAAGTGAGCTACAACCTTTACACTCGTAAACATCCGCTCCTTGAGCCTTCCTTACGCTGGAATAATGAAGGAAGGTGTTGGTTTTGTGCGCTAACTATTTTGTTTCAAGATATAAGCTATTGTGTTTCGTGAAAATACGATAAAAAACAAACTAAGATATTTCATTTCCGTACTTTAGTTATTAGCTCAACTTGCATAATTATTTCGTTTTTATCCGACAATAATTTAATGAGCCAAGATACTCTTGTTAAAAAACTATGCAAATATTCAGTGTTCTAAATGATTGCTTATTATTTTATGATATCGAAGTATAACTAACGTTATATCATTCATCTCTATCAGACTCCTGCAGGGTTAGATTGTATTTTCTATACAGTTATATGCATAATGCAATAAATATAACTGTGATAATAAAAATATTAAAATATCACATTAACGATACTGGCAACTTAAATATAAAAAAGAAGTGGCAATGAGGCCTTAAAACTATTAAAGTATTTTTAATATCACAATTTCCCGCGCATTCTTACGTTGACATTGTCAAAAAAAAACATGGCCTAAGTAACATTGCAATGCGACGCAAAAATAACAAAAATAACGTTCTCATTTAGTTATTAGTTTTTATGATTATATGATTACAATACAGCAATAAACACATTAGACACATATATTTGTACTAATGGTTAGTTGTAATTATGTGAAATACTATTGTAATTATTGCGCATTAACCTTACGAGAATAACTGTAAAACATTTTTGTCATACTTTTGTCACACAACATTCAAGGTCCGGTATTTCATGACAATTTCATTTTGACTTTCGTATTTCTTCTTAACTGTAAAAGCGTTAAGCTTGTTTAAGCGTCACTTTAATTGTTGGAAGATTAATAAAATATTTAGACTTAATCAATGCAATAAAATATGGATTAAATTGGTGGTAACATCGTTTAATTGTTTTATTAATGCCTGTGACTTATTTACGGTACTTCTTTAAAAAAAAAGAATTAACTAAAGTTGGTAAAGAAATAAAAGTATATTTGTTTGATTATAAAATAATTATCTTACCTTTTATATCCTGAGGGCTGAATACAGACGAACTAAGACATCAATATCTGGAATAAAAAAAGTATATATCAGAAACACTCATTTTGTCTTAAGTCAAATGTGATATTCATCAATCGTATTCATTCTTATTCATCATCATCAACAGTCTTTATGTCCAGTAGTGGGCTTAATGCCCAATGCCATTAAAATCGATTCAGCGGTTTTGCCGTGAAAGTGTAACAGATAGGCAGTTACTTTCGCATTTATTATATAAGTAGGGATAAATATACGCCTTCCACAAGATTGAGCGAAGAAATGTTTACAGGGATGATATACGACATTTACAAGACGTCGAATTAGAACTGAAACAGTATTTTTTTAAGGTACACCTTAAATAACTAATTACTATCCAATTATCTGTTTGTCTATTACGTAAATATATTTTAACCATTGTAATTTTTATTAATTTGGTATGAAACAAAGAATAATGGCAACACAACTATTCGATGAAGATATTTAATAAAATTATCATTATTAGCAACCAATATGTTCAGTACGAAAATAAAGTCCGGTGCACATACACAAACTCCTTTCTTGCGTGTATCAATAACATAACAATATTATGTAAGAGTTAGATAAATTTAATTTAATAAGTAAAGAAATAGATAAAAGGCTATAATTAATTGATAATAATGTGACTTAAACACTTATACTATTCATTATGTGTATAGATAATATCTACCCATGTAACATCAACACCATAATTGATACTTCAGTGTTGTCTAGTGTTGCCCGAACACAAAAAACTTTAACTACCAAAGTTTTACATACGAATAAAAGATGTCTTGAATGTCAATAGTGAATACGGAAGCTAAGGTTTGAAGGCTTTATAAGTATTTATTACAGCACCTAAACCTATTTTAAAAGTATCTCACGTTCTGAATCAAGTAAGAACATACAAGAACTCACAATTTGCGCCTTCGGAGCCGAGAGAGTGTCTACTTAACGCGTAACGCATATTTACTCGGTAAGTTTGGCACAATTCCAAAGTTCCAAAGTTTTTTAAATCTTAGAAGTAGAATTATGTACAAGTTATACATGTGATAGTGCGGCAAATATAAATACCTTACAGTTTTTTTTAATGGTAACGGTTGTAATGCTAAAGTTATAATCATAATCCACCGCAGCGTCACTCACTAGAGTGTGCACTCCCGATGCATCTAGCTGTTTTTTTTTTGACGTGTGGAAACCCCCTCGAGCCGTCACCCCACCGGAGTTTACGGCGGGGTTGTGTGTCGGAATCGGCCCGACTACAACCACACGGTGTGTCACTCTGCGCCTGACATAGGAGGGATTCGTGAACAGCTGTTATTACGACATCCAGATCCCTCCTAGCGACTGCCCGATAACGTGGGTACCATAGGCGGGTGAACTCTCTATTTGGCGACTGGCCTCCTCGCAGCTGGCCACTGTAGCGGATGCCAGGCAATCAAGGCGGCATGAGACGCTGGTACGCCACCCGGTTTGCCGGTAGCGATTTGGTCCGAGTGGAGATCGCCCTCTCGTGACTTCTCCGCCGCCTCCTTCCGCGTACATCTAGTCCCTACATTTTTAATGTCTATGGAGACACACTACTGTATCGTAAGAAAATAGGGCGCCCTAAATAAAAATCTTCAATTATTATAACGGATATTTCTTCAATGTAATCTACGGTCCTATTTAACAGAAACCATAGTTAGTTACTTCATATTTTACTGTGTTGTGTTACTAGCAACAATAATGCTTATTGATAATGAAATACTAAACTTCCTATAAGAAATTACATCACATAGAGATTCCGGTAATAATATCTTATAATAATCGATTACTAAAATTAAATTTAACCTCGATAGCGATTATAAATGTATTAATAATTGCTTTTAAACTTTAGCTACTTGAAGCGATATTAGATGTAATAGATATTTAGTTTTTTGCTCAACATTTCAATCACATTATATTGTAATTCCTTTCTGAAGAGAGACTTTTGTCAAGCATCAGTCACCTTCTTCAAGTCGCCGATCTATCGTGCCACAGGGCGCCCTACAGTTTGTCCAATCGTAGTCTCCACTCTAGCACACTTCGGCTCCATCGACCATCGGTTACCTCTGGAGATATGACCGGTCCAGTTCCACACTTGTTTTGTCTTTTATTTCTTCTTTCATTTGCCATTAAAGGTTAAAATTATTAGACTGACAGTGGAAGAATGAGCTAATTATTGTAGCAGAAAGATTTAAAACAAATCGATTAAATAAGGCATTTTGTTAGAAAGCTGTACTTTAACAGTTATGAGATACAGTAAGATATCTATAATTGGAAGGAATGGTTTACTTGATACAGATTTTTTTTCCTGCACCTTATCCAATTTGGAGTCTCTCACAATGTGCCACTAAGCAAATAATGTTGATTGGTACGGTATGACATGCATTAGGTCCGTCATGAAAGGTCCGCTAAGACAGGGACACATTGGTCATGATGGGAGGTGTGTGTTGCTATAACCATGCGCTACAGAGATACTTCCAGACCGATATAACATAGAAAAAACTTTAGAATAGAATGAAATAAGCTTTATTTTACACAAAAATTTTTTACAGATTATATACAGCAACATCAGTTGAGTGTCCATGACCAAATGGCTACCTTATCGCTAAAAGCGATTTTGTAAGGCCAACCTTAGAGAAAGAATAAACTAAAATGCGTTGACAGAACTTCTGGCGGGCTCAAAGATCAGCAACGCACTTTGACTTTTGAGTTACACGATCCAAACGCGTCACTCACTTCAAGTCAACCCATTTTTGGTTATTCCTCTCAAGAAACAATAAAAAGGTTTTCTTTATTCACATTTATTTATTTTTTCAAGTCAATTTGAGTTTTTTTTAAATGAACTCTCATTAAAAATGTTGCATCCATACGAGTCAATTCAAACTT
Organism: Hypercompe scribonia; assembly: GCA_949316085.1. Taxonomy (NCBI): domain Eukaryota; kingdom Metazoa; phylum Arthropoda; class Insecta; order Lepidoptera; family Erebidae; genus Hypercompe; species Hypercompe scribonia. Next base: position 4,164,345 of record OX438979.1, read on the forward strand.
AGTACGTGAAATCAACGCGGCTCTGGAATTTGTTCGACGAAAGTAAATACCTGGAAATTCTTGGAATACGGATTCATGGCCGTACTGTCACCTTAATACCTCACCAGTACACAGTAGAAAGTAATGACCTTAACTGGGCAACTCTTAACCGCGTTAAAAGTCAATAACTCCTAACGGTTCTATTAACACTAAACAAATAGCAGTAAATATAACAAATTGTTTTTGAACGCATAACGAGTGTTGCAACATTAAAATAAATAATAATAGTTTATTCTTTATTAGCATTATGGTTCATTAATGTATCGATTATAATATCGATGAACAACCTAAATTCGATAAGATTATGTAATTTTTAATTGTTTCAAAACTTTAAAGTATACGACTTCTGGTTATACAAATTAGCCGGTTTTCCTTATTTCTATACATTGACAAAGTAAATTATCGTTATTATAGCATAAAAAATATTGTTATAAGATAAATATCTTTCGTTTTTTTAATAATGAGGATTATATTCTAAGTTTTTATTGACTGATATAACTGGCCTGTTGGTGTAGTGGTTAGTGACCGACTGCTGAGCCGGAGTTCGTGGACTTTGTTCTGTCAGGGTGTAATTTATCTACAATATGTATGTATTTAAAAACATATAAGTATGTTTATCAACAGTCTAGTTACCATGGTTGTGTCAAGTTTGGTAACAGAGGGTCGTGTGTGAGATGTGTCCAGTTAATGTTATTATTATTATATTTTATTAGTTATTTTCAATGTGAAACAAATATTTTAACGAAGTAATGCTTGCTATGTGGAACGTAAATTTAAATTTATTGTCTTATTTTATTAAACAATATTCCAAACACATAAAGCTACGACCAGTTACATAAAAAATTAAACATTTCATATTATCTTTATTTTTTATTTCGTTCGTGTATTTTAATAGGTTTTCTTTTAAACGGCAAACCACGCGTAATGTCAATATATGTCAAAGTGACATAACCAATAGACAATCGGTTTGATTATGCGGTATTTAGTACGTCATTTGTATGCACTGTATACTATCTGTCGTATACATTTGTGTATTGTATACTCGCCGAAAGCAGTGCGTTATGCAATTAGCTCTGAGAAAGCGTGGCCAAGTCTTCGGTTTACGAACATCATAACCAGTATTATGTGTAACTAGAAATGTGAACGAAACGTAATTTGTGTTTGACAATTTTTCTTTTTAAAATGCGTACCGTGGATTGTATTACAATAGATGTAATATCTGAACGCGTAACACGATTCCTCTAAGTTTATCTGTTGATTTTTTATTACAAGTGCGTAAGACATTGTGTAATAAGTTGTTTTAGTGTTTATTTTTTTTATTTATGAATTTAACTTGTGGGTCACAGTAGCATATTTCATACGCAACCTTTTTTCACTCGTTGACCGCTAATGAAATGAATTCTTAAAGATATATACGTACTCATTTATTATGTCAATCTAATACTTGAATAACAGCCTCTGTCTATACCTCTGTCACCAATTCGTAAAATTAAACATTAAATTATAAAATCACTATTAATATATGCGTTAAATGTAATATTTAAGTTTTTTAGGTGTAAAATCATAAAAAAAAAGCTAACATTCCAATCATTCGCGTTTATAGTAGCGATGGAATTTTAGTTGATTTCGACCACGGCAGCCAGTCTCAACGAAGACCAGCTACCTACGCAGGAGATAGTGCACAAGTGTGTACGCAAACACAAGCGCACTCTTTGTTCTCTCAGTATTAATTAGGAGTTCGGAGAAAATGTCACAAGTGTCGTTTGTCTCACTCAGCGTGCAAATTTATTATGTCTAACCCAAGCAATTAACCAAGTAAACTGACAGCATTCTGAGTCAGACTGCCACGATGACTGTCATTCCTTTTTAAGTCCTCATTTCCTTCTTTAAAGTGGGGCGTGAAAAAGCATCTCACTAGGCCGCCATAGTGTGGGACGCCATATTGAATTATCTGCACTCGTAATGAGTATACAGAACACCACTCTTGGATTCTATTTATGCTTTCCATAAGGCAGAGGCACTTTGGTAGGCCAAGAATAAAAATAAAAATAAACCTACCCTTAATGACTGATTCATCAACTCAGAGCCGAAACCGTTAGGGGTTGCTAGGAACATAAACTTGACATTTTGACAGCTGATTCTTTTGTTTTAAGTATGCAATAATAAGGAATTTTAAAAATTTTGCCCTAAATGAGGTAAAATGGAGAATAAGTAGTCGTATGGTAATAATCCACAACGCCATCTAGCTTCAAACTAATAACTGTGATAACTAGACTAACTGATAGAATACTTATATACTTTTTTTTTGTAAATACATAGATATTATTTCTAGAAAAAACCCTACCTCCGAAACAAATACTTGCAGATCATGCGAACATTTGGTCCGTCATGTGGGATCGAACGCGAGACCTCAAACACAGCAGTCGTATTCGCTACCGCTGGGTGAACGAGGCAGTCGTTAATCTGCCATTTCCAAGGTGGCAATAGCTATGTGTAGTATTAAATTGTCATGGAGTGCTATCGTGTTAGTTTACTGTCGTGAGTACATCTAGCGTTAAAGCCTCAATTATTTAAGTGCTTTATAAATATGTTTTATAAATTTGTAATAGCATGTGCAATACAATTTTTTTTATTGCACACCATAACCCAACATTATTTTTAATAGATATTACTAGACTAATAATAATTTATTATGAAATTGCCGAATCAAATTACATGTTTCAAACAATACTTTTTGATGGGCATTGAGGTTCCTACACAGGAGGGGGCCTTCTACAAGCCATAGGTGACCCGAGGTACGTCGGGGTTCCAAGGATTTCCTTTCTAGGGTGCACCAGAAACGGCATGCGGTATTTAGTCGGTTCGAGTCCGACATAACCACCAGTGAGTGGCTTGCGGAGGGAATTCCGGAGAGAAATAAAAGGGACATACAAACAGACAGTTCATCTAATGATAAGTTACTACCGTTGCATGTGGACACTTTTCAACTTAAGAGGCAAGCGTTGCCATACTTAAATTATCATGAGTGTGAATCAAATCTACAACTTCTAGCTTAGAAATCAAATTCCTTAACCACTAAACCAAAATGCCCGTTAAAAGACGTTAGTTATTATTATTATTCGTATATTATTTAAATACAATAAAGATATATCTCTTTTGTTGAATTAAATAATAAATCACTCATCGAATCAACGGAAATTTAAATTATGATGTATGAATAAAACATGAAAAAAGAAAAGAATTGGAAGAGTTCCAAGAACGTAAAACGTCCAACAATGGGAGGTCTTCTTCAAAGGATGTGTGTCATGAATTAATAATTAATATTTATATGTACGTTTGTGTATCATCACACTATTGTTTGATAGGCCATTGACACTAGGGTTAGGGCCTAGGGCATTCAAATATGGTTATAAGTTATAAAACTTGAACATTTCAAGCACTAATCGTGTCGCTGTTTAGTCGAGCCAGTTTAGTCGAGCGACAACTGTTTGTTTTGATGTGGACTGTGTGAGAGTAAAAATCGCCTCAAAACAAATAAAATGTGTGATTTGGTTTCTTCGTAGTGGTTAATCGTGGGATCTGGTTTGATTGCCGTTGGATTCTTTATTTTACCTCCTTCAAATAAACTCAGATCTTCAATACTTTAATTGAAAATCAACTTATAGGTAAATGCAAACGATTCCTTACAATATGTTTGATGGTTTTTAAAATCAAAACAAACACACAATCAGTACCTGATGTGGTATTAAGCTCGACGTACCTGTCTACAGGTATGTCGAGGATTTAATGCAAACTTCAAAAAATGAGGGTTAGATACCCGTTCAGGACAAATTTGTGTATGAATATTTCAGTGTGTATTAGTATATGTAAGTATTTACAAAAAAAATATCTTTGGTCTTTTACTATCAACATTGCAAGTCAGGTTCTCTTTTGGGTGTGGCCCTGAAATCATGTTACATGTGGTGTGGTCAATTCTGTTGGAAAACCAGGGACTTTGGTACCATACTTGCTCGATACTTGCCGCACTGGCCGACCGATTCTTCAACGCAAAATCTTAATTACATACATAGCATTACGTAATGGTTTTGTACAAACATCATTTCATAAAAATGATAAAACAGCTTCCTGTATCCGGCCAGAGTAAGCGATAGTGACACTCGCCGGATACAGGAAATTCTTCCCGTAAATGTAGGTTAAATATCAAATAACAGTATCTTATAGGCAAATAAATAAATAAATGTGTGTCTCATAAATAGGCAGGCAAAAAGATTAAATTCGAAAAAGTTTATAAAAATAGATGTGGTCTCCAAAGGGACTGTAAATACAAGATAAAAATTCTAATGAAAATACAATGGATATCTTTACTTTAACGCATTTGTAGGCGATATACATTTATAATATTATTGACTTCACACGTCAAACACACGATCGAGATACCAAACAAGACAGAGCGTGTGCTATGTCAGGCGCAGAGTAGCACACCGTGTGGTTTTAGCCGGTCCGATTCCGACACACCACCCCGCCGTAAACCCCGGTGGGGTGATGGCCCGAGGGGGTTTCCACACGTTAAAAAAAAGGTGTTAACGTTTCACATTATCATCATCATCATCAACAGCCTTTTACAGTCCACTACTAGACATAGGCCTCTCCTTAGCAAAGACGTTTTGGCCTACTATACCACGCTGGCCAGACGGGTTGAAATAGGATTTGTTTCAAGTTTTCCTTCTCTTTGTAATAACATTATAATGTAATTGTGATAATGTTGTAAACATTTATTTGTGAATTAATTTTTTTTTTTTTTATTACGCATTACTATTTGATACAGTTAGTTTAGTTACTTTTTTTAGTTACCATGGAAAAGTGAAACCGCCAAAAATGGTTTAACATAGCACGAGATAAACTGACCGTTAACCCAGAACCCAGTTAAAAATAAAACAAAGATCAACTCAGCGGGCGTCTGAGGTCAAAGAGGTGGTCACTTAACGCGTTCCATTTAACTTTCATTTTCTTAAACATTCCATTGTTTTGAGTTCAAGGTTAATACGCAGACTGTTGGCTTCCTATGGTGTTTTGCAGATTAAAATAAAGAGAGTCGGAGTCAGGGCTCAACAGTAAAACGTAGCTTGTCTTTCGACAAGTACCAAAGTATCTCCTTGCCAAATTTCACTAAAATTGGCCAAGAAGTTTAACCGTAAAATCGTGACAGACAGGCAGATATAATTATTTTCTCATTTGGATATTTCTAGAGATATAGCGCTCCTAAGTTTTATTGTAGGTTGTCAAGTGACACTAAAGAATAAAATACATAAAAATTGGTTAACAAATAGAAGAAAAGAATTTTGATATCTTCTATAGTATTGTATAAAATTTTCTATAGAGGTTTAAATATGGGTATGACAGAATAACAGCCATAATAATAAAGTGTATTCAGAAACATAGAAACATAAAGAATGTCTCTAGCAATATTCTCATCCTCATCAACAGCCTTAAAGAGTCCACTGCTGGGCATATGCCTCTCATTAGAAAGGAGGTTTTGGCCTACTATACCACGACGAGTACCAGTACGGTATATAGGTACCTGACGGATTAGTATAGTTTTCTTCAAGTTGTCTTTCTCTTTGCACTGATATTGTCCGGCGTAATTTGCGTCCTTAGGCACCTCTTACGATACCCATGGGATAAATAGGGTTGGTTGCGCTCCATATTCTTAATCCATCATCACACGGCTTTCTCATTAAGTTCATGTCATATGTCCATAAGAAGTTTCTCATTATATTTTACTTCTGAGTATTAGAGACACGTCGATTTAATTAATAATAATCAAAAATAATCAATAATAATGTGTTAAAATATACTGTCGTTAATTTTAACATCAATTATAGTTAAAATGTCTTCAATAGATTCATTAAATAATGCTATGGTATCTGTGTTAGGATTTTAGATAGTAGAAAATAACTACTAAAGTATTTTTAGTAGTTATTTTCTACTATTTAAGTTCGATTAATAGTGACTTAAGTTTGTCAAATTATTCAAAAATAAACTATATTAGTAGTAAGTTTTGGAATAAATCTTTGCCTATAATTTAAATACATGAACAGTTTCTACTAGTTTATTGCTTCGCGTAGGCATCTCCTTAGAAAGAGAGGTTTTTTATTTAATCTTTATTGACTACATGTATAATGTAGAGGCTTTTAATCAAACATGATTATACCAGCCTCATGATATCCCACGATAACCAACAACATCATACAGGAAATTTCTAAAATTGTGTTTACATAATAACATAAATATAACAATAACAGCAAAGATTCAAATCAAGATTAATAATTTGGACAAACAATCACATCTTTAAATTATAAATACACTCGTAAATTCTGATTGCATCCTCACTGCACGGCTTGGACAAGATGGACTGGAAAGTACCTACATTTAAGACATTAATTTTTAAGCTGGACAATAATGTTTCCTTTTCTTTTCTGTATCGAACCCATTCCACTAACAAGTTATGGGCATCTTCAACAATTCCACATTGTTCACAGCTAGGACTGCTGACTTTCTTCATTAAGAAACCAAACTTGTTGAGCGGAATATGTTGTAAAAAAGAGAGGTTTCGGCCTACTATATCACACGGGTATAGGGTTAGTTGAAGTTCTTTTCAGTGGTGTCTTGCGTAGCTTGCTGTATTAGACAACTCTCTCTCACACGGGACTAATAGAGGTGGCAACACTCTTAGTGCGTTACCGCACCGAGAGGAGCACATACCAACTTATATTATTACTTAGTACTTCACAAAAGAACTCATTAGTTTTCTGCGCAATATGCGACTTTTATGATAAAGAAATAAGGTTTACATTGCGTATGAAGTTCCAATATGAGGTCATGTTCAGTTTATGTTTACCTAGCTACTTAAGTTCAACGTTTAAATTGTGAAAGTATGTCACATGCACAGCACGAAACAGTCAAAACGTTTATTGCCAGAATCTATTGTCTAATGTTGTCAGATTAAAAAAATAATTTATTTGACTGACCGCTCAATTTGTCATTCAATCAATTGGCTGTCTGGCATTCTAATTTAGACAATAATTCTGAATAAAAAATGTCTAAGTGAATGCACAGAGAGACTGATTTCAAAGAAGAGCACTTATGACTGGTTTTGCACATATCCAATAGTGGCTTCAGGGGTAGCAGACGTTGCATTATCAGGCTCTCAACGCTCAACTATTTTTGATTTCTCTACATTCTTCATCTTCAATCAAAGAGTGGTATTTTAATTTTTTGTATCTGTAGCATAATATGATGTCGTAAGAGGCAACTAAAGGAACATGATATACACGACAACATCACTTCAAAGAAAAGGAAAAATATACCAACCCTTCTTTCCAGGGTGGTAGAGTAGATCAATATCTCCTTGTTTACGAAAGGCCTATGTCCAACAGTGGACTATTAAACGTTGTTGATGATGATGCTACCATCAACTGCCTTTAACCCATTACTGCCCAACCATCGAAAAATTTAGAATTTTCTGTTCAAATCACAAAATATATTTGTTAATATAGTAAGCAAAAATAATGTGAAGCAAAAAAAAACAAAGATTCTAAGATTCTAAGGTCTGAATCAGCCTGTCCTATATGTATGACATTGCGATCACATGTTAAGAAAAAAACGTATTATTACGACTTTCTTGCCTATTTCACGTTTAGTAAAGATTGCTCAAAAATTTTAGGGGCATAATTTGAAATATATAGTTACTTTTATTTATATACTTTTATATAATTAGCAATATAAAACAAACAACAATGCACTCTTAACGGTTACAAAATATATAAACTTTGAAATTATATATCTAAACAATGTCACTGTATTTTTCTATCAAAATATTTTTTTAACGAAAAAATATTTAAAAATGTTTACTATTTACAAAAAAGGCTTAAAAATTAAAGCCAGTTTCAGAAAAAAATTGGTAAACCGGTGTCCTAAAAATATGACAGTGGGAAGTAATGGTTTAATAGTCCATTGCTGGACATAGGCCTTACACATTAGGTTTTGGCCTACTATACTACGCTGGTCAGACGGATTGGTATAAAGTTTATATTAAGTTTCCGTTCTCCTTGCAGTGATGTAGTTCTCTATGGTTTGCGTCCTTAGTCGCATCTTACGACACCCACGGGATGAATACGGGTGGTAACACGTTGTACTCTTAATCCGTCACCGCACGGAATGATGGTAGCACAATAACCGGTAAAATTTCGGTCTATTATATGCCACTGCTTACGCGATGAGGCAATATGCCTGAACATATTTATGCATGTATACATAATATTTCTTCTTAAAATACCGTTTATGTCAATAATATTTATATTAATTTAAATTTATCAAATAGAAAGTGACCGAGTTCAGCCTTAGTGATAATTTTGACATTTTACTATTAGTAACCATTTATCATCGGACGCTACAGTGCAGAGTTCACATATGACGTAATATCCTGTGTTCTCATATAAATATATTGAACTTGCTGACCTGTGCATCTTCGTCTACTTCTCTGGAAAGAATTCCCGTTTCCAATTTATAAATGTATCGTTCGTCGATCAGCAAGTGGAGTTGACTTGGGCCCTAAGTTCTTGGTGAGAACCTTATGCGCCCTACAAATAATAGAACGTATACATGGTATACATAGTATTACAAACAAAACTATGATAAACGCTTAAAGCCAGTGGAGTGACGGCCCGGTTCTCACACTTTAAAAAAAGGGGTCCTAAGTTCGTGGTGGGAACACACAGAGTATTATATTATATTTATATTTGATGATGATATACTCCTAGCCGATTGCTGCCACGGCGACAAGTCTCAACGGAGGCCAGTAAACTACTCAGGAGATATTATCGTGCACAAATCTGTACGCAAACACAGGTGGACTCTTTGTTCCCTCACTCTCACAATCTGACGGGAAGGTTATCAGACGTGACCAGGTAGAGATCAACTCGATCCCAAAACCGAACTGGAACTCATTACCAGCGCACGTATTTCCCAGCCACTACGATCTCGGGTCTTTTAAGCGGGGCGTGAAAAAGCATTTAGGCCACCATAGCGTGGGTCGCCATACTACTGTCTTCATTCGCAATGAGTATAGGGACCACCGGTCTTGGATTCTATTCATGCTTTCCATCAGGCAGATTGGTAGGTCTCCTAACAAAAAAAAAAGTCTTGCTCGGTAGTCGTATACGAGGTCAAGTGCTAAGCACTTGACCAACGTAGCGGTTATATATTACATGTAAATATATAATTATATCTAAGGAGTCCCTGGGAGCCCGTTAGTAACCATGACCGCTAAGTCGGAGATTGTGGTTCATATTCCCACTCAAGATAAATATAAATGTGATAAAAACGATCAGTTGACTGCGTGTGTTCACCTTTAGTGAGCTTTGATCAAATAAACTCACATGTAGCTATGTATTTAGAAACGTTTGTAAAAAACGTATACCCATTGATGCAGGGGTGACAGTTATCGTGGTAACTGTGTAAGCCTTACACTGTCACAATGACTGTCATGCCTTTTACGTCCCCAAGCGGGGTGTGGAAAAGCATCTCGCAAGGCCACCATAGTGTGGGTCACCATATTGCATTGTCTGCATTTGTAATGAGTATGGTAACCACAACTCTTGGATTCTATTCATGCTTTCCATCAGGCAGAGTAGAGTCACTTTGGCAGGCTCTTAAGATAAAAAAAAAAACAAAAAAAATGATCAGACTACGGTGTGATGGGTGACATTATTGTTATTGACTGTAAATTGGTCCCGATCGCGTCACCTAATAGGGACAAGCATATTCCACGCGATAAAGTCCGTTGGGAAATGGATGGGAAAGTTAAAAGTCATATTGAAAAGAGAACAAAGAAAGGCAACCTATAAAATGTTTGTCCGATACACTCGTCCTTTTTATATCTCTTATTATCTGATTAATCCTTTAACATTTTGGTATTTTGATAAATTAAAATAATAAGTTTTGTCATTATCTTTTCCTATTAAAACATATTTTTGTTGACTCCTTTTTATTTACAAATTATTATCGTGTTATCAACTTTCAAAATAATCTTTGTAATATTGTGTTTATTACAAAATAAGTAGGACGCAGTTACGTGTTGTTTTCTTGATAAAAACACATTTCTTGATAAAATTCTTGATTCATACATTTAAAAACATTAAGTTACGTTTGTGCATCTATGCTTCAAAAACTCAGAAGTTCGACATCGAAGCGCAAACTTCGGCACGATATACAACCTGCACCAAAGACTGTGGTGGGATACAGTGATGAAAACATATAAAAAAATGACTAAATAACTTATAATGCTCTGGTAAGTAGGGGAATCGATACAAGTGGAGTCCGAAAGACCTGTAGGTATCAGTTTGCCTGTATACTGGAGGGTTTAGCAAAAAGTATTCCTAACAAATGGTGATGTATAGAATTTTTGATGGATGGTTGATTAGTGGAAGAGGTTCGTGCTGTATGTCAGGATGTTGGCATACTTTTAAGGCTTTTTATCTGCCTATACTGGACGGAAATCGTTAGCATCATCATCAACAGTATTTAATAGTAATTTGCTAGACACAGGCCTCTCGTTTGAACGAAGGTTTTGGCCTACCATACCACGCTGACCAGTGTGGTTGGTATAACCATATAGGGTTTATGTCAAGTTTTCCTTTTCATTACAATGTTATTTTTCTGTGTACTGTGACATTAAATAATGGCGATTAACAGTTAACATGCTTATCGTACTTTATCGCTCACTCCGAATTCGATTTTGTTCAAATTATGCATTTTCCTCTATAAATTGTTGCACAAAGAGAAAAATACAAATTATTTACATATTATTTACATACAGTCTTTTGTATTTTTTTTGTAAAAGATCTTGATTTATAATCTAGATTATAACGAATTCAATTTATCATCGTGTTGTTTACTTTGATTTTTTCTAGAACTTACAGAGTCGTACGTATTTAGTTCTGAACTCAGGAGTCGATTTCAGGAGCAAGACCTCTAACAAAACACTGACTGTTTTGTTTAAAATAATACCTTAACTATATCGTGATATCGAAATATACTTAAATTGTTGTTTACGAGTTACATAAAATAACAGCGAAGCAGAAAATACAATGTTAAAGACACCATTAATCATTTAATTATGCCGGTCAATCGAAGAGGCCATCATGTCGACTCGATTAATTGATGTGTACAAGTTGCGTCAAGTTTAGGGTCGTGTTTTCGACCCCGTGAGTAACATAAATACTTTTTAGAGATTACGTAGATTATTTTCTCTGTCTCTGATCGGTCCGTTATGATCGATTTACACCTGGAACGGATGATATTTCTCCACCGACTCCTGTCCATATTCAGTCTCAAAACCGTGTATAGACTGACGAACAATGAGTTTTGGCTTGACACGTTCACTTTGTGTTCGACGTCCGAACTTTTCACTTCGGTATTAGGTATTTTGTAAAAACAAAAGTTTTTTAATACCAAGGATGTGAACGGCAGCCCTGTGACGATTTTCTATCAGTTAAAGGATTGAATGAGATCTACAGTTTTTCTGAGAAAAAAGGAATGTTAAAATACTTTTAAGGCAAAAGGTACATGTGAAGATATCTGCCTCATAGATGTGTTTAGTTTTTAAAAATAGACTGAATTAATATTTAAAATCGATCTAATTCTTCAATACATATAAATACATTGAAGTTTCTGTTTGTGATTTAAAAAAATAACTATGTTTTCTCAAAGGGCTTATAGCTCTTTACATGATTCTAAACCGTTATGTACATAAACTGCCTTTTTTAATTTTGTCTGTCTGCCTGTTTGTTTGTCCGGGCCTATCTCTGGAACCGCTGAACCGATTTTAGTAGGACTTTACTAAGAGATAGAAGAGATTACTAGGCAACATATGGGCTACTTTTTATTCTGGATTTCTCATAGGTTCGGAATTTACACAGCAAAAATCACGTCACTATGGTATAAATTCAAAACTCAAATCCTACACGAACGAAGTCGCAAGAACAACTAGTCTGAAATAAAATTACACTTTGTAAAACTACTTACTTGGATCTACGTATACTATCTTACGTATAATTATAACTCCTAGTTATGGTAAAGCACTAAATACTCAAGAAAATTATGTACAGGACACCATTTTAAGAACACATTAGCATAGTTGCATGTTACAAAAAAATCACGTTTATATTGAAGCTTAAAGCAGAATGCATGCCATGGCATTGCAATTCAAATGAATGTACATACATACATAAAATCATGCTTATTTCCCGGAGGGGTATAGAGAATAGAGGAATATTAAACGCATACTTTTTGCCAGTGGGTCCCACGTAACAGGTGGCGAGTCTATTGCCGCTAATCGAGATGTTTTGTTTGCCAGTTAACGTGATTATCAATGAAGATTAAATATCATAAAATAATTATTTGTGTATAATTAATAATAAAAAAAACTGAAATATTGACTAGCTAATTTCATGGTGTCGGTTTTTCGTGACGGCATTTTAAAAAATTACTCTCACATTTTTTTCTAAAAAATACTTCTTTTGAAGTATAACTTCTGTAAGTATACTATATACATATAAAATTTATATACAGAGTGAGAAGTGTGAACGAACCTTAAAATCAGTTTCGTACACTTAAACAAATTCTACAATTTGCTGATTGCAACACCAAGAATGTAATGTATTTACTCTTAATTGATTATATGTCAAGTCGAATAAATAGTTAATTACCTGTTTAGCTGTACTTTAGCGATAAACTCGGATAAGTATCTATTTATTTAACTTGGCAACATCAGTGATAATCTAACGGTTGTAACGGATTGAATCCATTTTGTTAAATATTTGACAAAACAGATCGTGTCTATGACAGATCTGAGATTTACAAAAAAACGATTTCAAACACTTAGCGCTTATACTGGTCAGTCAATTATAAAAACTTTAAATGATCATAATATTGCAAGTTATTAAAAATGTATCATAAACAAAATGTTTTTAATCATTCATGTTTATAGACAATAATAGAGAGGGACACAACTATATAACTAAGTCTTTTCTTGTCTGTGATGGTAATGTCCTTCAATATTCTTTACTAATCTGACATTTGTTTGGTATCTTCAAATACACTGCGCCATATCATCAACCCGTTTCTCAAGGGTGTTCTAATCATAAACAAAATTTAAGGTTTCGGCATCACAACTAACTTACAAAGTGAAAATAATTAAAATAAATTCTATTCACTAATGAAACTTACTTGGCAAATAAACATTTGGTTTGAGTATTAAGATAAAGTTACCCGCCTTTTCTATTTAAATACTGCCAGTTTGATCATAATATTTAAGTAGTGACATAACACATTAGGTGTTCTTTTTTTAAATGCAACGTTCGAAGACCGGAAACTGACACACCTATGTCAACGTGATAAAAAAAAAACAAGATTGTCAAGTTTATTACGTGTTTTGAGAGTTACAAATGTGTTAAAGTACTATCCATCTATTTACTTTTCTTTCGGAAGAGTGATCAATCCTTCAATGATATATAAGTTATCCGTGTGGTAATGAATTAAGAATACCCTATTCAACCCATGGGTGTCGTAAGAGGTGACTAAGGGAACAAACTACGCAGATCAGTATCACTTCCAAGAGCAGGAACAAACTTGAAATAAAACCTATATCAACCCGTCTGGCCAGCATGGTAGTGTAGATTAAAACCTCCTTTCATAAAACTATTGATAATATGTGATTTCAATTTACCTTTTCTTTCGAAAGAGTGATTAATAATACAATGAATACTTAGTGGTATCTAATACTGTTATTTACGTAGTGCTGTTATTCAACATACGTCGCAATAATGACATAGAGATAAAAAGTATAAAACGCTATCCCCAGAGGCGCCGTCAGTGAAACTTATCTATGGTTTGTTACGCATGTATGTGTATTAGAAGTCCACCAAGGAAGTAATAATACGATAATATTGTTTAACACACACATCCTTATCTTGACCGAGACTAAGCTGAACTTGTACCTACTACGATTATGAAACCAGGGGATAAAAATACTTTATACATTTTTTACTTAGGCCTGTGTTTATAGATACCTGTTCTGGACATATAAATTTACTTGCCTTGACTGAATGATTCATCAAAGCAGACTCTATAACGCTGTGGCTACAAACTTGAAAATTTGCCAGTAAGAAAAGGGTATGAAATTAAGGTAAAGGTTTGTATTTTTACGGTTAGAAATAAGAAATAATCATGCAAGTGAAGCCGCGGGCTAGTATGATCATATTTTTCGAAATCCAAGCCAATGCTGTACCGGCTATGCTGAGTTTTTATCGTGCTTACTAGGAATAAAAATATTAAAATACATTTTTTATTTATGTCTGCGCCTACAGACATTAGAATGCACTGCTGTCACGTCACAGTCAAATACGGCTGTCAAAGTTTTTTTTTAGAAAAGGTAGGGACGAAGGCACAAGTAGCACTATTAGGACGTAAGTGCTGAGGCCTGACTCACTATAATTATTAAAAAAGCAAATGAACCTTGATTTATTACCGATTTTTTTATCATCATTTCTTTATGATGTATTATTTTGCAACAAACATGATAAGATTAATAGGTGAATCATATGGATTAAGAGATTAGGTGCTGTCTGGTAAATAAATTGATTGATTTTTTAATATATTACGTGTATGCACTTGTCCTAAGTACAAATAAAAGCTAATTAGAGACCTACCGATAAAAAATTCTCTATTAGTACTTTCTGACTAACTACCGTAATTAGTTATTTTGACGCACCTGTTAGCTGTCAGGGTCACTAACCATTCTTAGTGACCCTGATAACTAAGCTTGAGATTGTGAGTTCGATTCCCAACCGGGACAAATAATTGTAGGATTAGCATGGTTATTTGCTCTGTGTCTGGGTGTAATTTATCTATCACATCTACATCAACAGCCCTTTACCAATCCACTGCTGGAAGTAAATTTTATCTTTAACATATACGTATATAGAAATATACAAGTACTACCCGCTAAGTTTACTATACTATGTTTACCTGCAGCTTCGCTCGCGTGGAGTTTGATCTGCCACATTAAGTTTCGTAACAGATCATTTGAATTATTTTTTTAACATACAGACAATCCTACGGTACATCATCTTTGTGTAATTTCAATGGTTTAGGCAGTGTAAGCCAAGATAACTCTCAGAGGTTAAACTTTTTTTCCGACTTAATTCACATGTATCGTTATATTACGACCAAAATGACATAAAATCATTATAAAATGTAGCCTATATGTTACTTCGATATATAATCTATATTACTGTAAAGTTTCATCCAAATCCGTCCCGTAGTTTTTTCGTGGAAGAGTAACAAACATCCATACAAACTTTCGCATTTCAACAGCCTGGGCAGGAACCATCACACAGGTTCTGCCTAGTTTAGGATCAGACTGCCGTGTGTGAGATGTTTGTAGTTGTTTTATCATTGTTTTGTCTATACATCAGTTAAACAAACAATACTCAACATCTGACGCCGTTGAAAGAGCACAATTGATTTTTTTTATCTGTCAAATTAACAGAAACGTCAATAGTGTCACAATCATCGTCATAGAGTTATATCTCTGTTGTACATCCGTACATAAAATTACTGCGTCCCATAAACCTTGAGATTAACACCAACTATGCGTCAACAAGAGATATCGTCTGTGTCCGTTACAACCTACGCATTAATATCATACTTTGTAGACAATAATGACACAATAGTCATATTGGTAATTAGCTGATCCGCGCAACCCCGTTTGCGTCTCCTATCGCCCGAAACATGACAGTATACAGCGAAAACAAATTTATTTACCATAAAATAGGTTATAGTTTTGGCGCGATTGGGAAAAAATATGAGAGTGAAATTATACGATGCGCGCGCACACCGACAGAAAAAAGCAAGTCTGAAGTTAGTTGCTAACATTTTTTTTGGATTGTTACGCCAATAAAGTTTAACATCTTACGTGCGTACATGAGTACACACACTCTGTTTGATTTTTAACCTGTGGAAACCCCCTTTGGCCGTCACTCCACCGGGGTTTACGGCGGGATGGTGTGTCGGAATCGGACTAAAACCACACGGTGTGCCACTCTGCGCCTGAGATAGGAGGGATCCGGGAACAGCTTTTATTACGACATCCAGAATATATAGCGAGCCTACCTTTAAAGATCGACATATGTTGTCGTGGAATTTTAAAATGGCATACATAAATCTTGAATACATTATTTTTGCATTATTTAAATTGATACTCTGGACCTTTTGGTCATAACATGATCATGTATAGCCTATATCCATCCTTGATAACTGGACTAACTAACACTGAAAGAATTTTTCAATTCGGTTCAGCCGTTCCTGAGATAAGCGCTTCAAACTCAGCTTTATTATCTAAAAAATATAAATACATATTGTAAAGAAGTCTATTTTGCTGGATTTTATTACATTCAGTTTTTGGTCTATACTGTTAAGGTTCTCGAATGATTATTTCGTGATATCGTTCGTATTTTAACTGAAACACATTTTATTCGTTTTAGTTTTATTAACTTCTTTTATATAGTAAAATCGACTAAAAATATTAATTGATAATGGGTGAAATGAAATCGACTACGTATTAGGCCATCACTACAATGCAAATAAAGAATAGAAAGTCAATGACTTTAATGATTTTAATATGTCAATTGTCACTTGGAAAGTATAATTTTCGCAGAAAACTAATTTCTGTTTAATTGCATTTTGTTAAATATTAGGGTTTTTTTGTTTACTGTTTAATTAAATGCAAATAATTATACCCGACAGGCTTTTTTGTAAATAAATTGATTCTCTTTTAAATATACTTGTTTTGCTAATTGATTCGATTTAACAATTAGGTATATGATACAACATAGTATTAGTCATCTTAGTTCTTATCTAGCTATCGCATAGACAGGTCTATTTAACATAGCTTTTATCGAATTTTATGTGAATTTCAATAATGCTTGCTCACCTTTTTACCCATACATGTTGACCGAATTCGCCCACCTCATCAATATTCTAAGTGTTGATATACTATTTATCTTTGATAAGCAGTATCATACAAGATCAGCTTACCTGATTATCATTCTCTTCCTACTTAGCTATTGTTTTTTTTTTATTCTTTACGTCGTCGGCCTTTAAATTTACAATTCGATAATAGTTATGAATACTCTTTGGTAAGAGACAAGAACTAATCTTACCTTATGGTGTATTGGAAGGAAATTTGGTACGTTTACAGCGTTTTACTCGTGCTAGCCACTGAGTCTTTCGCAATAATCCTTTGTAGTTACCACAAAACAAATAAAGAAAATTTGAAGAAAACAAAAGAAAAGTATTTTCTTTTATAAACTTAAACAGTAATGTCAACTTTTCAAAATCTTTTTTCATCAAATCTTCTGCTGGAAGGCTCAATACACGAAAGTGATCCGTTTAATATTTTTTTCTAATTCTTCGGATACTAAGAAATAATTGACATTTTTTTATGTATTTACTATTAATCATTGTAAAAATAAAAACTTTTGACCAAATGTCCTACGAAAGGAAATGGCTGGTTTTTATTTACACTTCCTAATAGTAAACAAACTAAGTTGTAGAAATACACGAATGCAACCTTCATGCTTATACAACTACTGAAACCGCTACAACAAAGTATTACTGATTTACACTTTCACACATAATTAGTCTTTCCTTAATTGAACAAAATTTTAACAAAAAAAACCGACTTCAAAAGGAAAACGTTCAAAAAAATTATTGGAGTCGGTGTCAGCCAACATAGATTAATATTACAATGGGTACCACACAATTACGCGCATAGACGTAGCACAGAGGCGCGGGCATGACGTGGTTCGTAGGCGGTTGGGAGGAGTGTACAGTCGTGTATTTATTACAATGATTTCATAATTCAGGTATTATTCTATTACCATTGCTAGGTATGTTTGATTGACTTGACTAACACCGACTCCAAAAATAGCAATAATTGTAGACATAAGAATATGCAATCATTTTTGTTCTTGACAGTGCATATTTGGTTTTAGAATGTTGTTTGTTTAAAGTCAGTTTCTTTTTTGTTAAAATTTTGTCTATTGCTAGATTTTTAGTGAATCTATAGTTCGATTACTAATTTTTTTAAATGAACATGGGTAGACAGATGAGAGGGCGAAGTTCAAATAAGACAAACGTTGAAAGGAAGCACCGGCTATCTCAAATATAATACCTGTGGAGTCATTTAAAAAAAGACTTGTGAAGAACGCAAAAAAGGCTTTCGACGGAGTGAGCTTATTTGGAAATAAAACAAGATTCTAACTAAATATTAATGCAGGGTGACAGTTATCGTGGTAAATGTGTGAGTCTTACACTGCCACGATGACTGTCATGCCTTTTAAGTCCCCAAGCGGGGCGTGTAAAAGTATTTCACTAGGCCGCCATGATGCTGGTCACCATAACGCATTATTTGCACTTGCAATGAGTATGGTGACTATAACTCTTGGATTTTATTCATGCTTTCCATCAGGCAGAGTAGAGTCACTTTGGCAGGTTCTTAATATAGAAAAGAAATAATAATAATTCTGGAATAGTGGCGCTCATTCATTGTCAGATATAGAATTATTGTGTACTTGTAGAGTTTTACAATTACGCAAGATAGATCTTTGTTGAGTTTTACTTCAACGAAGATCTGCGTCAGAACATCAATATCATAGAGTAAAATTTTACTTTATAATTATTTTTTTAATATTTTTTTTTAATTTATGATATATTTTCAATGTGTGTTTAGTTATCCCTAAATCACTTTCTCATTATAGAGTGGACCGCGGTATACTGAACACATCTGCGTACCTTTAGAGGGTAGAGACCTGATGATATTATATTGTGTGATAGTGTAATCATATAAGTATGATTACAGCAACAGATTTGCTATTTCTTAAAGAGTTCCATGGCATGTCGCCGAAGAACTTCACCAGAATATCACTAAAATAGAAAGGAACCCCCTAAAAATACTGCGATACTCTTCTAAATCATCGTATACCGTCTTTTTGTTCATTTTGCATCGACAAGAGAAAAACGTCATCAATGACGACTACATTGTTGACATATTCTGTTAATTACGCATTATTATGGATAACTTAAAAACTACTAATCAGATCCCATTTGACTTTAAATGGGACCATACGAGAAGCCCCACCTTTCAAATATAAAAGATACGTCAAAATCGGTAACAGATAAAAAAAAATACAATCGAATTGAGAACCTCCTTTTCTGAAGTCGATTAACAAAAACTAAATAACTACCTTAGTAACATGAATGCATGCCTAACTATAAAAAGTCAATTTACAATTAATGTTTCAAGCGTTACATGTAGAAAATATTAATTTGCCAACAGTTAACAATGCTTATGAACCTAACCAATGAGAAATAAAAATGTTACATGCTGTAACTTATTAAGAAATTCTTTATCTTCCCCCAAAATGGTTGTCTAAACCTTGACAATTTCAGAATACGTTTCACGACATTTTACTGACAGAAACTTTAAGTTTATAAACATAATATCAAGAATAAAATAAATCTCTTTTCTTATTTTTGTCCTTTCATATCTTACTCTTCGTATTTTTACTTCAATTCTAACACCTATTATCAATATTTTATTTTCATCAAGTTTTTACTTCGTTACCTGTTGACGAAATAGCTAAAAATACAATAAAAATACCTTCAGTTTTTAGTATATTTTAACCACTAATGTCAAAATTAATAGTCAAACCCATAAAAATTGCATCACAATTTACAAAATATATATAAATTTAGATAACTAAAACTTAAGAAATCTGTAACACCATTTCAAAAGTTTAAAATGGGTTTAAAGTTGCAACACGAATAAAAATATAAACAAAGGCATAGGAAACAAAGCGAAGAAAGAGATAAATACTCGTATGTTAAGTAATACTCACAGAATAAAACAAGTGTAAACAGTCCTCTTTATTCCTATTAAAATGTCACGTGTTCACTGCACAGATAATTCACGATTTAAAAACTTTTTAATTCAACTTTCAAATTGGCGCAAAGAACGCAATGTTTTTTTTTTATCCGATACGCAACGCACACCGTGGCTGCGCGCTCTCGACCGACTGCCAGCGATATTGCCTCCGCTCGGAATCAAGAGAATGTGTGGCGCGCAATGGCACGACGCAACTTAGCGATTGTAGCCGCTGTAATGCTTAGTGTATTGTACGCACTCGCTGCGAAAATGTTGACAAATTAAGTGAAATATATGAAATAAGACTCCATCATCTTTGTTAGAAATAACTGTACGATTACTCCATTTATATTTTTTAAAGTAAGAAAAAAAAGTTGAGCCGTCGTGAGACGTCAAGCATATGTGAAACGTCTAAATTATTTTGTAAAAATAATTAGTGTAACTCTGGTCTAATCTCTGGACAAGAAATAATATCTTTTTTATTTTTTAGAGAACACAGCATGCTGTGAAGACGGATCGCTACGCCAGAAACCTATCTGACCCTCCGCATTAGATGTTTCACATCAAAAAGACAGCGCAACCTTTTTGATTTTCTTAATTACGCTTTCTCGTAGACAATTGGTACACGTTTGGCAACTGGCTACCGTGCATTCAATATAAATGTAGATAATTGAAAATGCTGCAAACATGATCATCAATCATCAACAGCTTTTAGTAATCCACTGCTGGAGGTAGGCCCCTTCTGCGCTCCGAGGCTCCTAGGCCTAGAAAGGAGGTTTTGGCCTACTATGCCACGTTGGTCGAGATTGTTCCGAGTTTTCTTTCTGTTTGTATTGATGTTATCCTATACAATTAGTACCCTTAGTTAACTCTTAATACACCCACGGGATGAATGGGGTGGTAACACTTTGTATAATATCTAAAACTTCCTCGATGCGTTAGGATATATACGTAAATGATTTGCCTGCAAAACGTATGCACGTAAAAAAACAGATTCTCTAATTTAATCTGTTAGATTTATGTAACTCTAATTCTATTATTAGATTTATATAATTATAATATCACAAAACGTTTACAAAACTTGAAGTAAGTGTATTACAGTATCTATATAAATCCTGATTTCAATTTTCACCGTCTCACAGTGACAGGTGAAACTTGAAATATTTGCACCATATTCATTTGGAAACCTAGTCTATTCGCATTTGTGAGCTACACGGACTTTTGCAAACAGGTCGACAAAATTAAAAGCCTCTCAGCATGAAAGCAGTTGGCAAAAGTAAACCTAAGTCAGCACAAAAATTAGATAAAATTGTATTTCAGAACGCCGTCTGTTATAATCGGAGCTCATTTACAAGTTATAATATTTATAACAATATATCACTGTACTCTATAATTTATGCTTATACTTTTTTATTGAGTAGAGACAAACACTTTAATCTCACCTGACAAAAAGTGACAATTAAGACTGTTATAACATGGTACGGCTATCCTAGATCGACCGATTCACTTTAGCGTTAAACATTTCAAGATTATAATCATGTAGAACTATAGAAACAAGAAATTCAATCAAACTTTGACATACCATGTTAAAAAAAAGTTTTAGAAGGTTTTTGTTTAACTTTTTGGTATTACGACAAGGTTTGAACTCGTGTCTATGGTAAAATCAAGTCGAAAAGGACACTCCCCTGTGTGATTCTATAAAAAAACTCAACAGATTAAAAAGGCAAGCGTCTTTATGACAATGCCCATGTTATATTCTTATCTGTTCCGTCGTTTATAAGATTACGGGCTTGTTACAGATTACAGTAAATTCAAAAGTAACAATGCACTCTTCATATAGACCGCAGCGAGTTCACGCATTTTAATTCATTATAATTTACCCGTATCTGAAATAGCTGTTATTATATATGATGAATTTTTTTATAGCTTTCTCTAATGCCTTGGTTGTATTAATTTATAATCAGACTAGTATTTACCCGCGGCTTTGCTTCTGTGGAATTTGGTCTGCCACATTAAGTTTCGTAACAGATCATTTTAAATAAATATTTTTTTTAACATTCAAACAATCCTACGGTATATCATCTTTCTGTAACTCCTACGGTTGAGACAGCGTACGTCAAGATAACTCTCAGAGGCCAGATTTTTATGACCCGATTTAATGGGCATGTATCGTTACATTACGACCAAAATTACATAAAATCATTACAAATTGTAGCCTATATATTATTCTGATGTATACGGTAAAGTTTCATCCAAATCCGTCCCGTAGTTTCTTCGTGAAAGAGTAACAAACATCCATACAAATTTTCGCATTTCTAATATTAAGTACAATATAGCAGATGAGCCAACTGGTCGTCTGGTTTCGTCAAGATGAATTCAGGAACAGTACTTAATTAAAGTGTCCGTGTGGTGACGGATTAAGGATACATAGTGTTATCACCCCTATTCATCCCGTGGGTGTCGTAAAAGGCGACTAAGGGAACAAAGTATACAAGACAACATCATTAGAAAGAGAAGGAAAACTTAGAACAAACCTTATTCCAACCCGTCTGGCCAGCGTGGTATAGTAGGCCAAAACCTCCTTGCTAAGGAGAGGCTTATGTCCAGCAGTGGATTGTAAAAGGCTGTTGATGACTTCATTAAAGAATATAAATAACCCATAGCTTTTCTACCCTTATTGCAACTGAAGTTCAAAATGTTATGAGAAGTGATTTTTTAATTAATCCATGAAAGAAAAACATGTAAAGAGGTTACATTCATATTTATTAAATAGAAACAATAAAATGGTTTTAAAAATTTGCTATTGACACTTATGATTAAGTCTTGAAATGTCACTTGTCTTATTGACATCAAATTTAGTAATGTGGATCAATTCGGTCGCCTATTGGGAAGCTAGATACTCATTAATAACCTATATTAAAACTAATAAAGTTGCCTTAGATGTGTGGTTTATGTTAACTATTATTTGAGTATATTGATGGAAATAGAGAAATGGTGCCACAGAATAACATATTCTTCAAAACATAGAGTCTTCTTCTTCTTCCAGTATCTGGAAATTTCTTAATACCTTAGGTATTGGTAAAGAACATCAGCTCACTTTCAGTAATACAATTAGTTTGAATGATATAAATCTTCATTTCTCATCTGCAACTATGATGGATCCTCAAACTAAGTGTCAAACACTGAACTACATATCTGGTCTTACCAGTCCTACCACTGACTCATTCGAATTTTCTCCAGTGCCTCCTGAGGATATCAAAAAAATTATCCTATCTATTCATTCTAATGCTGTAGGATGCGATGGCATAAGTCGTCGCATGATTGTTACCATCCTGGACTGTATCCTCTTAGCAATCACTCACATCATCAATTTCTCTCTCGACTCCGGCACCTTTCCCTCTCTATGGCGAAAGGCTTATATCATTCCTCTTCCAAAAATCAATAATCCTTCCCTCCCTGAACACTTCCGTCCTATTTCTATTCTTCCCTTTCTGTCTAAAGTACTCGAGGCCTGTGTTCATAAGCAACTTTCCCAATTTGTTCACAGAAACCACCTATTAAGCCCTCTACAATCTGGCTTTAGGGCTGGTCACAGCACAGTTACTGCTCTCCTTAAAGTGACTGGTGATATTAGAAAGGGCATGGAGGACACCAAAGTCACAGTACTTGTGCTAGTCGATTTTTCCAATGCCTTTAATACCGTCAGTCATGAAATCCTTTTATCTATCCTTAAATATCTCATGGTTACCTCTGGGGCACTGGAATGGTTCTCCACTTATCTTCAGGGGCGACAACAGAGTGTTCACGTTGCTGACTCGACATCGAGCTGGTGTGATCTCCTCGCTGGCGTCCCTCAAGGCGGCATTCTATCTCCTCTCTTATTCTCAATTTTTATAAATCTCTTTACTCAACAACTTCAGAGTGCGTATCACCTATACGCCGACGATCTGCAAGTGTATACACAGTCAAGGGTGGAAGATATAACACAAGCTGTTAACATGGTCAACAGAGACTTGGAGAACATAAACTCGTGGTCGACGAATTTCGGATTGACGGTTAACCCAACCAAGTGTCAGGCGATCATAGTGGGCAGCAAACGCATTATGAGCAGACTCGATACTGCCTCAATCTCACCAATCATCTTTAACGGATCAGTCGTACCGTTCAGCCCCGTAGTCAAAGATCTGGGCTTACTCATCGACTCTACCCTTGACTGGCGAGCTCAAGTTACTCATGTCAGCCAGAAAGTAACGAGAAATCTGCGAACATTATAAAGTCTAAAGAACTTCCTGCCTTCTAATACCAAAATTACTCTCATGCAGTCCTTAATAATCCCAATAATCGACTATGGTGATGTGTGTTATTACGACCTGAATGCAGACCTTCTTAACAAACTAGACCGACTTCTCAATAGCTGCATTCGATACATTTTTAATCTTCGAAAGTATGATCATGTGTCTGCTTTACGTTCCCAATTAAAATGGTTACCTATTCGCCAGCGCCGCAATCTGCGAGCACTAACTGCGCTATTCTCATTTCTCAACTCACCGTTTTCACCTACATATCTGACTCCGTACCTCCGTTATCTATCCTCTAACCACGACTGAAACCTTTGCTCAGAAAATAATCTGCTTCTCTTATGTCCCTCTCACAACTCTGATTTCGTGAACTCTTCGTTCTTTGTTCAGGAAGTACTACTCTGGAATGCGCTCCCGCTCGAAGTCAGGATGTCCACAAACCGTTTTACATTCAAAAAGAATGTACACAATCTCCTTTTTAACGAGATTGAAGAATCGTCTTATCGATAGTTGGCTCAGCTTACAGTCAAGTTATCATAGTGTACGAATATAATCTAAATGTGTGTGTATGTGTATATTTATGTATATATGTGTATATTTATATGTGTATTTATAACGTATGTATTGTATGTGTTCATGTATGTATACGTACTCATGTATTATATATCTTAATTGTCAATATAACCGCTGTGCACCTCCCTTACAATATTTCTATACCACCTTAAGGTTGACTGGAAGAGAATGCCTTGGGCATTAAGTCCGCCGCTGTACAAAGTGCATAAAGTGTAAATAAATAAATAAATAAATAAGGTGAATTATTTGCATAGGCATTTCTATATTACTCCTACGACTTTACCAGTACTATTTTTGTGGCAGTAACCAATAGAAAGAATAGATTTTCTACTCTTGTTACTCAAGTTTCTTTTATACCTCTTCTTGA
Organism: Hypercompe scribonia; assembly: GCA_949316085.1. NCBI lineage: Eukaryota > Metazoa > Arthropoda > Insecta > Lepidoptera > Erebidae > Hypercompe > Hypercompe scribonia. The sequence continues at coordinate 4,189,669 of OX438979.1, forward strand.
TGAGTACTCACAAATGTTATGTGCAACCAGATGGACTATGGTTGCAATTATTTGCAGAATAATCTCGGGTATAGACATTTCCTCGGCCTATCACGAATCAAATTGTATTGCAAATTGGCTGCGTTTATCATGACACAACACACTAGGGCTGGCGATCGTCCCGACACACGGTACGGTCCGGTCCGGGACGTGTCCAAGTTAGAAGCCTTAAGTCCCGTCGTCGTCCCGGTCAGTAAGCCATTCGCCCCGGTTCGGTAACATGTACGGGTTTCAAGTGTTAGTTCCGTCCCGGTCAATAAGCCATTTGTCCCGGTTTGGTAGCAGACTCGTGCAGGTACGAGTCGTTTGCAGCCATATTGGGGATAATTTACTGAAAGGAATAAGATCTAGAAGGAGACTTATGGTCTTATACTGATAGAAGTTTTAGTAATTACAGATAAAGTCTACTAAACTAAAAATAAAATCCACTAGCTATTGAAGATAAAATTTCACAACCAATAGTGGGAGGGGGGCGGTCAGAACCACCTGCTTAAGTAGTTCACGGTTTACTCCTTTCATAGAGAAGGAAAACTTGAAAGAACCTCTAAAGCAACCCGTGTGGCTAGCATGTTATTTTAGGTCAGAACTTCCTTTCAAAAGAGACGCATATGTCCAGCAGTGGATTATTTAATGCCATTGGCGTGATATGTCCTCTAATCTCCTGGTCAGTGATTCAGCAGTTATGGCGGCCCTAAAATACACATAAGTACTATCGTCATAATTACACCATCGTACACATTGGCCGTATTAAAAAATATTTCAAAAGAAATAACTGTTATTATTGCTAAGTTAATGATGTGCGTCGAACTATATGTGATGCAAGACAAACGAGGGTATTGTGTTGAAATTAATAGATCTAAAGAGCTATTGTGTGTATTGGCAAAGTAATTATCAGTATAAAGATGCTTCGTTGATATTTAAATTAGGTTTTATTGAATAAAATTCCAAAAAAAACGATGTGAATCTTTAGTTACACACATATGTATACACAACAAAATCGCCTACAACACTATTTAACATTGACCAGTCTAGACATGATAAGCAGACTGTATCTTGATCCCTAAGCCTAACCACACTAACGCAGAAAAATTTGACAAATCGAATATTGTATTAAATTCATTTTACGTATATTTGTAGTTAAGTAAGGGTTATTTTTCAAGGATTGGGTTTATTGTGAGTTTATTTCACATCTTTCAGCCCGCGCTGAACCCGTTACCAAACACAACGGCGAACGTGGCCACATTGACCATCGAATTGGTGTGAAATACGGGCTCACACTAGATCCTAATATATAATAATCTATAATCATGTGAATAATGGAACTTTAATATTAAGCATTGATGACAAGAATACTATCTAAAATAGTTACGAAAAATTTTAAAACTTTTGTAGGTAACTTTGCATATGTGAACTGATTTCATAAATTTTATAATCGAATACCTAAAGTTTTGCCTGTAAGGGTCTAGAGTTCTCTATGTAACTTTCTAATACTTTCTGATTCGATCATGTGTCAATAGCGGTAACGCACAGCCGACGCGCCTGCGCCGGTCAGAAGAGAGATGCGAAAGATAGCAGAGACTAGTCATTTGTGAATCAACTGTTTCTGTTCATTTCAGAAAGTGCACTTTCTTAATATACAACGAAAATAATAGTACACATATCTATTTACTTGAAATCCGTATCAAAAATATGCTTTTAAAAAGTCCATCAAACAAGGCTGAGTGCTAAAATTTGTGAACACAATTTAAAGATGCATGAAATATTAACTTTTGTACATTAAAATAGAGCTGAAAATCATTTGCAGGTAGTGTGTATGTATGTAGTGTTATTTAGTCTATCAGGTGATATACGAGTATATATTGTGTCAGCTAACAGCCTAAAAGTATACCCGGCCAGTCAAGCATTAGTAACCTACAAAAACTCTCAACTACCCGAAATGTTCATGTTAGGGTTATAATAAGTTAAAACACCTGTTAAAATAATAAATTAGTTTCGTTTCATTTTCATTCGTTCAAATTTAGAACACAGACAACGTCGTACACTGGCAACATAAAATAAAAAAAAAATACATGGCAAGACTTTGATGCTGCTGTCAATTTTTAAATTATTTAAAATATATCACGGCTGTCCGATGACATAGTTTTTTGATCTTTAAAAGGAACCAGATGTAAAACTGATGTTTAGAAATTACAGACAATAATATAATGGCAACTGAAGCGCGAACGTCTCTTCTTATATCTAGTAAGGAGGTATTTCTACATCTGGCCAATCTCTATTAGCAAAAGTATTCTAAATTCTAAGCAGCTGCAGGTTGTAGCTTCTACCGGGTCTGATAAGTGATCCAGTGTATGTGACAAAGTTAAAAAGCTAATTGAAACCAGAGAAATTAAGGACAAATGTTGTCTCGAAAAAAAATCTAAAAACATTAGGTAAGTAATTAATTTAAGCGAGACGTTTCACTGTCTCTAAGATCCGACTGAAAAATCGACAGTAAATGGATGCCAAACGGTAACTTGTGATTGGTTGCGGCTTTCTAAAAGTAGAAGACGCAATGTTCTGATCGCTTCAAGTGAAGATGTACTCCTAGCCGATTTCGGCCACGGTGGCCTGTCTCAACGGAGACCAGTCAACCACTCAGAAGATATTTTAGAACGCAAGTGTGTGCGTAAACACAGGTGCACTCTCTGTTCTTCCACTCTCGCTATCCAACGCGACCGATGAGAGACCAGACGCAGACCGACGATTTTATGTACGTGCTCTCCGAGTTTGAAAGACCGGGCTGTTATCAACTATTTCTGTAACCAAACGAACTCAATAAGACATTTTGATACGACCCGGGCTTCCCATACACTAATCGCAAGAACAAAGATGCAGTATACTGAAGCACAAGGAATCATTAGGGATACGCTGCGTGATTTAAGACGGTTCAACTCCCTCAAAAACAAATATACTTATTTAATTTTCAGAGCGTTAAAACTGTTATCTTCATTTTGTGTATAATTTGTACGATGCATTATAATTTTTGTTGAAAATACGGTAGTGTATTTAGAGAAATCATATAACGCGTATTTTAACTGTCCTGCCAATTATTCAGTTTGTTTATGGAGATTATGAAGGCCTTTTTTGTAGCATAGAGCCGCTTTGAATCTCAGCAACTTTCTCTAACAATGAAGTCGCATAATAGTGAAAACTAAGCCTGTTTTGTAAGGCCAGAATGCTCCAGAGTTGCTTTTTCTGTTTGTCTATAGGCGATTTGTTCTCTGATGTCTATTGGTTAAATTCGTAATACAATATTGGCGCCAATGAGGTAAATGACTGTCAAATCACACATTTTTTTTTGTATATATTTTTAATATCAAAATACTAAATCAACAATGGACGACAATTTATGTTGAGTTTTCAGATTTATTTTCAACATAGGTATTTAGTCGCTTCGTAGTTTTTAAGCTGCTTGTTTTAATTGCTGTTCGAGTTTTCATTTTTATACATTTGAGGCTTCGAAAAATACTTGTAAGTTGCGCATTTCAAATGTATAATGTTGTTATATATACTGTAATAGAAATATAATTTGTGGGAGAACTATGTTTCAGTATAAATGGATAGATTCTACTAATATATATAGTATATATGTATATATATAGTTAAGTTAATCGCTCAACATTTTACTCAATAAAAATAAATTCTTAATCTTAACTTTATCATTCACCCAGACGTGAAATGTTAAACTGCAAGCACGCGGGTGCGTCTGACATCTTAACTGTTGTCACAATTGCATAAGCACAGTTTATATGATGCCATGTTCTTACCGCCGATTAAATATCCGTGGAACATCCGTAGGCCGGAGGCCCGTTGATGCAGGGGTGACAGTTATCGTGGTAACTGTGTAAGCCTTACACTGTCATTATGACTGTCACGTCCCCAAGCGGCGTGTGAAAAAGCATCTCACAAGGCCGCCATAGTGTGGGTCAGCATACTGCATTGTCTGCGTTTGCAATGAGTACAGTGACCACAACTCTCGGATTCTATTCATCGGGCAGAGTAGAGTCACTTTGGTAGGCTCTTAATATAGAAACAAAAAAAAGAGAAATCATATATTCCACTATACAGGTAAGTAACATAACATACCACCACCCCGTGAGAGTCGTAAAAAGCAACTAAGAGAACAAATTACGCAGCACAACATCATTGCAGAGAGAAGAAAAACTTTAAACAAATCCTACACCGACACGTCTAGCCATTGTAACTCAAAACAACTTAGGGCCCACCTGCATTTTTGGTAATAAAAATTAATTAATTAAAAATGCGTACAACTTATGTTATTTTTACTTAAAAAAATGAATTACATGTTCTATAAGAACTAAATGTGTCCAAGTTATTACGGTTACCACAAAAAAAATGTGCAAATCACAATTTTCATAAATTCACTCACATTCACTAAACTTTAAACCATCATTTTCCCGACACGCACTTCAATTTAATGTGATGATAAGGTGCCGGATGTTGATTAATTCTAGTGTTTAGTAACGTGTAGGACCTCCTCTGCTCCTTACACATTCCCTGAGCCGGTTAGGGACGCTCTCTATCAGGTGAGCCACGTTTTCATCAGGAATCTGTTCCCAACAATGTTTTAATGCATTCACCAATTCCTGTCGACTGTGGATAGCGGTATAAGTTTCTTTAAGGCTTCGTTTGAGTTGATCCCATAAATGTTCAATCGGGTTTAGGTCGGGACTCATTGCAGGCCAAGGCAAAACATTAATATTCGCGTCCGAAAGAGCACTTTGAGTCAGACGGGCAGTGTGAGGACGTGCATTATCTTGCATCAAGATGAAATTCTGACCAACTCGCTGTGAATATGGGATGACATGAGGTTGGATGACCTGTTGGACGTAGCTGGCGGCGTTTACGTTGCCCTCATCCAAGAATACCAGCTCAGTTTTACCCAGTAGACTGATTCCACCCCACACCATAATACTGGGTCCACCAAAACGGTCAGTTTCTCGAATACAAGGATCCTCAAAACGTTCCCCTGGTTTTCTCCAGACACGTACCCGTCTGTCATCACTGAAAAATTTAACTTTAGACTCATCTGTAAAGAGCACTGTTCTCCAATTGTCCATGGTCCATTCGAGATGTTCACGTGCAAACCTTAAACGCGCTGCACGATGTGCCCTGGTTAATTTTATTCGCACAGCGCGCATTCTGGATCTTTGTTGGTCTTCATGAAGTCTGTTCCGTATGGTTTGATCGCTTACACGGGTACCAGTAGCATCACGTAAGCGATTTTGTAAGGTACGCGCTGTCACAGTGCGCTCTCGACGTGCAGTAAGTCGAACGTACCGATATTCCTGGGAAGTGGTGGCCCGATTTCTACCACCACCTCGTCTCCTGGCAACACTACCTGTCTCCTGATAACGTTCCCAAACATTTCGGATCGCATGCCTAGACACACCGAGGCGTGAAGCTACCGATCTCTGTGAATTGGCCTCTTGAAGCAAAACTACAGCTCTGGAAGCTGTTTCCGGGTCCATATGACGTCGAAATCCGGGCATTGTTATTTTAAACAAAGCAATAACACCGAAGCAAATGATAAACAACGATACAATATCAACTTGTGTTTGTTATGAGATGCAGAACACAAGTGATTAGAAAAGTTCGTAAACGCTGAGTTGACCCATTTTTTAGTTTTTTCCGTCTACCCACTTAGGAACTACCCTAAACGTGACATTCCAAACGTGTGACCATGTGTAAACATATGCACTTGGAGTCTACACACTTCAATTTACAAATCAGCAGGCAATAAAAATATTACGGTCTATTAAGCCAAAATATTCTTGCCAAGAAAAGACCTGTGTCTAGCAGTGGACTGTTAAAGCCTGTCGATGTGATAGGATGGTAAATAAATACCAACCAACTTGACCAGCGTCAGTGGCACTGACACTGGTTTCTTTGTTAAAAATCGGCTCTCTTTGTCAAAATACACTTTCTGTTAAAAAATTAGTCGTAAACCACACCTTGGATTGTGTGAAATAATAGAAAATATCGTAGAATAGCTATTCTATACGGTACATTTTATTGCCGGTGGCTCCAAAGTGGAGTAAAGTTAGCGGAGACCACTTTACTTCTGAAAAACAATGCACTTGTAATTCTGGGGGTAGTTGACAGCCACCATCAGCTCTTGCTACTGCTCATTTAATACTGTAAAACACCGTTCTTAACTTTGTGCTCCCCACTAACGCTCGCTACTTCCAATTTGCTAAAAACATGCGCCAAAGTTTGTGTTACTTTTAACACGCGAATTCATTTTATATAATTACTTCATCTTACACAATACATGTAATATTTTAATAAAAAACAAATATTATATTAAAACTCATAACTTCTTAAGTAATACTGAACACTTTTATAAATCAAAATTTAATTTGAAGAAACAAATTCACCAAAAAGTTTTTATAGCAATAATTTTAATTCGTTCATTTAATTATATGAATGTAAAAAAATCTGTTGTAATTAATTAAAACGAATAAGTCTACTTTAGTTGTATATTAACATTGGGTAATTATTAACGTTTCAACCATAGAGCAACACAGACCACCGGCGGATCGGAGTTCTCTATGCGTTTCAACGCTATTAACACTCAAAATAAAATATATGTAACTAATGTCATAAGTGGAGTGCGAAGCTAAAATTTATGGAGATCCTCAGACACTAGAGAATCTAATAAGGCTTAAATAGGTTGGACTGCTGATAATTCAGTAGATGATGACCGTTTGCGAGCTCACCTAATTAATAGCTCATCCATTAATTAACTATTTATGTCAATAGACCATAGATATTTTTAGCTTTTATATAATACAATTAGGCGTATGCAGTATATCAATCAGCCTAGTATCTGTCAACTGTCTAGTAGTTAGTCGGGTCACCTACATTTATGAAATCAGGACACACAACTCAATCTCTATATAACTTTGCGTTGATAAAAATGCTTTTAAGCAAACACGAAACTGTAATCATATCGCTATGATATCAAACACAAACAAAATATACGATATGCAAGTTCTTTGTTAATCTCTTTGCTGTTTATTCTTTCGATTTACAAGTTTATAATTTTACAAATAAGGTTTGATTTTGTTTTTGTTGGTGGCTGTCGTAACAGCCAACTAAAGAAGTAACCTAGGCAGGACAACAGCAATGAAAAGAGAAGTAAAACTTGAAGCAAACTCTAACTCTTGTCTGGCCAGACTGGTATAGTAGACCAAAACCTCCATTCTAAATGGACTTATATCCAGCAGTGGATTAATAAGGATCTGTTAATATGCTTTGATGGAGTTTTTGAGGAATGACATAAAGCTACGAATTACCTTCGAAATAATGAAAGAAACGCACAAAGCGCTGAGTCCACTCTGAGCCGGCTTCAGATTCTTCTGTTGTTAAAGGAACATAACAGTATTTCCTCAACAAGTTTACTATCATCACCATCATCTCAGCCAAAAGACGCCCACTGCTGGACATAGGTTACCACCAAGATTCTCCACAACAGCCGTTCCCGTGCCGCCCGCATCCAGCAGCTTCCCGCTCGCCTTAAAAAGGTTTATTATCGTACTTTTACTAGCTACCACCAGCCACTTAACTCGCGTGATTATTTCTCACTTCAAACAGAATAGAATAAACTTTGTTGTACTCCAATTACATAGTACAGTTTACATATAACAGTATATCAATTTACTGACCATGTACATAGCAATTTCTTTCAAGCAATTTTTGAGTGGACAAATTGACTGTAGAAAGACCTCTAATTTGTATTTTACCCCCATATTGGGTTAAATTTTCAAAAAAAAAAATATTAGTGGGTGCTTACAACGCTTGCAAAGGAGATGTCGGAGCGGGACCAGAAGAAGTTTAGAAGACTCCCGATCCACCAGGCCGGGAACGGGTCCGGTATCGTCACGACTCGGGCGATTGCCAGGAGAATGAGAATGCAAAACGATCTCAGTCCTCCATAAGCGCAAGCCTGAGGGTGACAGGTGAGACCATCTGTCACCTTAGCTGAAGCAGGCCAGGGTCTCAGCGCGATGTGCACAATGCGCGCTCTTTTGGAGGCAGAAAAGGGGTTATCTACAAGTCTTGGGTAAATGGCCCGAGGTACGTCGGGATTCCAGGGATTTCCTTTCTAGGGTACACCCAGTTCCCCGGCTACTGGTACCTGCAACGGCATGTGGTTTTTTGGTCGGTTCGAGTGCGACATAACCACCAGTAGGTGGTATCCGGGGATCGCCATACAGTAAAAAAAAACAGGGGCTGCTTACATCATGAAAAACATTACTCGCCAATGTTTAAAATTTCTAGCTTGAATGGCTCAAACTCTGTGTTGATGGATCAGTCAGTCAGAGCAAGATCTGATATGTCTAGATATAGAAGCAATTAAATAAGGTTGAATCCATCATTTACGGGAGCGACTTGCACTTGGCTTATTTTGAAAAGCAAAAAGATGCATCGTAACCGTAGGAAGGTGCGCAAGCGCATGTATTGTCAGTGGAGTCGGCGAAAGCGGTTACATAATTGAACGTTTGAAACGGGGCATGATGAGGGTTGCCACCTTTAAACTGTTTTTTTTAAATTAATATATTATTTATTTATTTTGTATTTCATTTTAAATTTTAATGCGATGTAATCGATTGCCAATATCTTATAGTACTTCTATATTGTCTTCTTGACTTTTCAAGCTTGATATTTTATGTGTAGAAAGGAAATTTAGAAAGGTGTCTTTAATTTTGCCAAAAATTTACCGAAAACTAATTGATTTAGTGATAGACCTGTGGATGAGTTACTGCTGGTAATCGTAGTTCACGCAAGGGTGTTAAAATATTGGTTTATATTATAAAAACACGGCTACCATTGATTAACTTGTTAACTTCTATTTTAATTATCGTAATTGGGTTCTTGCGCGATCGAATCAGGAATAAGGAGACGCGTAGACGAACCAAGGTCACAGATATTGCCAGTAAAATTGCTGAACTTAAGCGGCGGGCGGACCACATCACACGCAGAAACGATGGCCGATGGGGCCGTAAAGTTCTGGAGTGGTGACCGCGTACTGGCAAACGCAGCGTTGGTAGGCCACCCACAAGGTGGTCCAACGACCTGGTGAAGGTCGCAGGAAGTTGCTGGATGTGGGCGGCACGGGACCGGCTGTTGTGGAGAACCTTGGGGGGGCCTATGACCAGTAGTGGACGTATTTTGGCTGAGATGATGATGATAAATTATGTATATAAATGTACAAGTGGTAACAGAATTTGAAAAATATATGCTTAGATTATATGAAATCAGTAACAACAACAAACTATACAACATAAATAATGCTCAACAGTTTTGTTTTCATATGGAAACCTCCATCGCTTTCATGACTTTCAAAAGATCCAATTGTGAACTTGAACCACACGAACTGAGTCGTACGTAAACGCAAGTGAACCGGGATATTCTTATAAGCAAACCATCGACAACTTAGGCCGCGTAAAAAAAAACACATGACATTAATTTATATAAAAAAAATTGCATAATATTACAGTTTTGCTCATTCAAAATTCAATAATTAATCAAAGAAAATAAATGTAAATGTAAAATTGTGCAAGAGTGCCAACCCTAGTCTCACACTAATTACAGCAATTCATTAACAACATTTTACTTACAGTGTTAGTATTTAAACCTGCGTTATGCGACGTGCGAATCTTTTTCATAATTCTAAAATACTGTAATTAAGATTTCTTTTTTGATAGCAGTTTTATTGTCTATTCTCATTTCAAAGTATTTCACTTTAAATAAAATATTATACCATAGTTTTCGAACGCCACATTCTGTAATACTTACAATACCATTTCTTTACCTTTCTTTAACAAAGCTTACTTTTACTACGTAATATTCGTCGGCAGACTTCCATCACATGCACATGGGTAATAAATGAAAAAATCCCCTAAAAGTAAGGGGATTTTAATGTCGGGTATATTTTTTCTTAAAGGGTATTTAAAGCAGGAGAGAAATAATAAAAGTAAAAATTATAAATAATAAATATTTCGGACACTTAACACACAACGTCATCCCGTTTCAAACTAAGCAGAGCTTGTGCTATAATAACTAGACTGATAAAATACTTTTATACTTTATTTTGTAAATAAATACATATTATACATAGAAAACACCCAAACTTCGAAACAAGTATTTGCAGGTCATACAAACATTTGGTCCGACCCGGGAATCGAACCCGAGACCTCAAGCATAGCAGTCGCATTCACTACCGCTGCGCCACCGAGTCAGTTAATAAATTTTGATATTTAAGACGTACATATTTTAAAGTAGGAACACGCCAACATGCATAAGTAGCAGAAGAAACTCCAATTTCATTTAGTTAAGCAACGACAACGTTTTTAAAATTTTGTAAACTGTAATTTTTCCAATTGCATACTAAGGGGTTAGACGAGAAAAATGAGAATGTTTTGAAAAGAGAAGTAGATAAGAAGAGAAATGAATGAGAAATAGCAGTAAAAGCTCAAATGAAAAAAAATCACATACTTGTTACTCGATTGGCTTGTATTGAAAATTTCAGTCTAATGCCATAAACCATCTGCATCAAAATTCTTTAGTAATTCACTGCAGGACATTAATCTCTCCTCAAAAAGGGAGTTTTGGCCTAAAGTAGGCCTTGCCAGACACCGACACCGCGAAGCAGGCGAGGAGGACCAGCTTCATTAGGAGAACCGAGAGGCGCGGAAAACTTTGAAGCTGGCCATAAGCCGTGCCAAAGAAATTAAGAGAAAGGAGATGCTGGAGGGTCTCGATCGTGACCACTGGGGTCGCCCTTATCGTGCGGCGCGACAAAAGCACCGCACGTCGGGCCCCCCCCTAACAGAGACACTCCAGCCCAGTTTCCTGCAGGAAGTGGTCGAGGGGCTTTTCCCGCATCGGGTGGAACACACACCCCCGTCGATGGCCTCCCTGGTGAGAGACGACTGGGGACGGAACGAGGGTAGTGTTCCGCCCGTCAGGGAATCGGAGATAGGGGCGGTCGTTCTACGGATTCGCTCTAAGAACACCGCCCCTGGGCCAGATGGGATACCTGCCCGAGTGTTGGCGCGGACCCTCGACCACATGTCGGATCGCCTCGAGGAAATCCTAAACGCCAGCTTGGCGTCCGGGTGCTTTCCTGAGTGCTGGAAAAGCGGGAAGCTGGTCCTTTTAAGGAAGCCAGGACGGCCTGCCGATTCGGTGGCGGCCTATAGGCCCATCGTGTTGCTGGACGAGGCGGGTAAACTTTTTGAGAGGATACTTTTTGCTCACATCGTCCGGCACCTCTGCGAGGTGGGCCCCGATCTGTCGGACGCCCAATTCGGTTTTCGAGTGGGGCGTTCGACAGTCGATGCTGTGTTACGTCTGAGGGCCGTTACCGAAGAGGCGGTGAGATGTGGCGGCGTGTTGTTGGCGGTGTCGTTGGACATCGCCAATGTATTTAATAGTCTGCCATTTAGCTGCATCAGGGAAGCACTCCACTACCACGGGGTGCCAGAGTATCTCAGGCGGCTTGTGGCAGACTATCTTGAGGAGCGTACCGTCATGTACGAGGACCGAGATGGTATTCTGAGACGGCGGCCCATGTCGTGCGGAGTTCCACAGGGGTCTGTCCTTGGACCACTCCTGTGGAATATGGGATACGACTGGGCCCTTCGAGGTCGTCTTCCCCCCGGGCTGGGCGTAATTTGTTACGCAGATGACACATTGGTCACAGCCCAGGGGATGAACTTTGAAGAGGCGGCGCGCCTGGCCACTACGGGTGTCTCTCTGGTGGTCGGGCGTATTGAGGCGCTGGGTTTACGGGTGGCCCTAGACAAGATGGAGGCCCTTTTGTTCCATGGGCCCCGTCGTGGTCCACCCTCCGGTGCCTCCATCGTAGTCAATTCGGTCCTCGTACCGGTTCAGGCCCAGATGAAGTACCTGGGCCTGATCCTTGACGGGAGGTGGCTCTTCGACGAGCACTTCCAACAGCTTTCTCCAAAGCTGGTCGGCGCTGCCTCTGCCCTCGGGCGACTTTTGCCGAATTTGGGTGAAGCCAGCGTCGCGACGAGACGGCTATACACGGGGGTTGTCCGGTCAATGGCGCTGTATGGTGCGCCGGTGTGGGCGGCGGCTCTGACCGCCCAGAATAGGGCTCGCCTCTGGCGCCCTCGTACAAGGGTATTGGCGGTTAGAGCCATACGCGGTTACCGCACCGTATCGACGGAGGCGGCGTGCGCCTTGGCCGGAACTCCGCCGTGGGATTTGGAGGCGGAAGTGCTCGCCGAAGTTTATCGGCGGACGGCTGACTTCCGGGCGGATAGCGGCATACGGCCCCCGCCCGAAGAGATACGCGAATGGCGTGAGGCCGCTCGTCGAGCCACGATGGCTCGTTGGTCGTTCCGGTTGGAAACTCCTCGTGCTGGTATTGCCCTCGTGGAGGCTCTCCAGCCGGTCATCGCCGAGTAGGCAGGGCGGCAGCATGGGACCCTTTCCTTCCGACTGACGCAGGTCCTTTCCGGGCACGGTTGCTTCGGGAAGTATCTGCACTCGGTCGCCAGGAGGGAATTGAGTCCCGCCTCTCCACTGCGACTGCAGTGAGGACTCGGCTCAGCACACGCTAGCGGTTTGTTCCGCCTGGGCGGCGCAGCGTGTGGTCCTCACTGCAGTTATTGGAGGAGATCTCTCGCTACCGGCCGTCATTCGCTCCATGGCTGGTAGCGACAGTTGTTTTACCGCGGTCGCAACCTTCTGCAAAGACGTAATTTCGCGGAAGGAGGCGGCGGAGAAGGCCCGGGAGGACGATATCCACTCGGACCCAATTCGCCGCCGGCGAGCCGGGCGGCGGAGGCGTGCATACCAGCGCCTCATGTCGCCTTGAGTGTGGCCGTGGGTGGACGGGACGGGTTTTCCCCTCCATCCGCTACAATGGCCAGCCGCGAGGAGGCCACGTCAGCGTGTGCCGTATGTCGCCACAAATAGAGAGTTTATCCGCAGATGGTGCCCGAGGTAGCGGGCAGGCGCTAGAAGGGATCTGGATGCCGTAATAGCAACGGTTCCCGGATCCCTCCTATCTCAGGCGCAGAGTGGCACACCGTGTGGTTGTAGTCGGTCCGATTCCGACACACCACCCCGCCGTAAACCCCAGTGGGGTGACGGCTCGAAGGGGTTTCCACACGTTAAAAAAACAAAAAAAAAAGGCCTTGCCAGACATGTTAGTGTAGGGTTTGTTTCAGGGTTTTCCTTCTCTTTGTAGTATTACTGTCCGGCGTTCTTTCATCATTTAGTCAGTTCTTAAGCTAAATGAGACAATACTTCGTGTGATCTACAAATTGTTATTCAGAGTTCGTTTAAATTAACATTTGTAAAGTCTCAAAAAGAAAAAAAAACAGAAAGTAACGCTCTTTATTCTAGAGTACCTTGGACTATTTATCTTACACATTAAATTGCAATGTAAAATAATAACACCATGACAGTGTTGTGCGGAAGTGTGCACAATTTAATAGCATTTGTGGCATAATGATAATGTAGGATGTCGGGCGCATGAATTTGTGATGGTAGACATGCTTCACTGCGTAAGAGCATGTGTTGCCAGAGGACACTCGAAAAAATATAATGAATTATAGAATTTAGAGCCTCTGGTAACATCACGCACACTTCTTTCTATTCTGCGAGGCCGTGATATCACTCTTGTCGAGCCAATCAACTTTTGAAAGTAATTTGGCAAAAATCCATCCCCAACCTTACTTGGGAAAAAGATTCGGCGGAAAAAAAATGTAGTTGTTTGATCATGGCTTACCTAAGTAAGATAGGCTTGGCCTTACAACAAAATGAGACATTCCAATTTTCCACTCTTCAAAGGTTAAAGAGTGAGAATTTGATTTAAATTAGATCAACATACTACTGGATGGAGGAAAGCTAGCACAATTACAATAAAATGGCACATCCAATAATCGTGTTGAATTTCAGTTGATTTCACTGTATAAATGGCATAGTGGATTAAGCGGTCACCTCACCAAACTGTAATTTCAAACCTCACATTCGACAAACGACAAGATAGCTTCAGAGACGTAAACAGAAATCAAATCTGCCAAAATCTGTACTTGAGTGAAGATTTCGAAATAAACATCGTTCTGTAATAAGTTATCACTCACTTGAGTATGGATCGGTGAATCTTGTTTTAAGTATTGTTCAATAGTAAGATCACTACCTAAAATCAGTTTTAAGATTAGATTCACGACTAAGACACGTTTTAAAATACAAACCTTAGTGTAAATTCTTAGTGCGGAAGTCTTTCGCTTACAAAAACACACATTATTTTGAACGTACACAATTATTTGTAATATAACTGCGGAATAGCGGTTCTTCACGACGGATTAGATAAATAAATAAAAACTTATTTGCAGAACAAGAATAGTTATGCGTATTGTACATCATGAATTGGTTATACAATTATGTTATGCATATTGTCTATGGTTTTCATCTCTTTATTGTTATATTTTTTTAATTTATTACATGTATATATAAATTAATATATATAGGTATTCTAAAATGTGTGAGAGTGAATAAAGAAAATTGTAATCGAATATTACAAATTCTTTTGTAATCATGTTTAATCACCATCTTAATCAAATTAGTTCATGGCTGACTGCAGCTGGCTGCATAGCTGTGCACTTTATCCGTGTTTTGATTCATGTACAAAATTTTGAAAAAATGACTTTTTATTCACACACACACAGAAGTGAAACAGAATGGCACACAGGCACAGCACAGTAAATACTCACTCTTCGCCAGTGTTTTGGTCCCACGTTATAGGTGGAGAGTCTATTGAAGCTAAGCGGGATGTTTTGTTTGATGTTTTGCCTTATCCGTCGAACAGCAGGTGCATTCCTTGCAGGTAAGGTTGGATTGGAACCCTAAGTTCTTGGTGAGAACCCTATGCACCCCAATCTTTTGTTCTCTTTGTATTCTCTTTATATTTATTTTAATGTTTTACAAAGATTTAAAAGTAACAAACCCAACTGTATTTAATATATTAATATGTTTAGATTTTAACTGAGTTTTATCTCTTAAAATAGCCTTGACTAAGATCTAAGGGTTAATACTTTAGTTTATATTCGATCTGTGACAAAATCGATACCATTATCACATTACAACACTTGAAATGGTATCTTATCAAACAACTGACAACTTAATTTATTTGATCATGGATGATTTCTATTTAACTTACCTGACTGGTCAATTGGTGATGATGACAGTGACCTTACAGAGTTAATAGTCTGTGATAGTCTATGTTGTAAAAAGGGACATCAATTCATTAATGATAATGATAATTCTTATCATTATTAACTATAAACACTGTTTCTTTTTACCTGTACCGGTTTTCTACACCAATTTCTAAATTATCGTGTACCATAATGTATTATTATGTTCACGGGAATTAATAAATAATAAATAAATAAATAAATTTTTCGGACATTTGACACGCAAAGTCATCTAGTTTCAAACTAAGCAGAGCTTGTGCTATGATAACTAGACTGACTAATAGAATACTTATATACTTTTTTTTCGTAAATACATACACATTATATATAGAAAACACCCAAACTTCGAAACAAATATTTGCAGATCATACAAACATTTGGTCCGACCCGGGAATTGAACCCGAGACCTCAAGCACAGCAGTCGAATTTTACCGAGACAGTTAAATGCAGTCACAATAGATATTAAGTAATCATAATTGTTATACAAGTGTATGCACATACTGTCATATTAATTACTTCCACATGCACAACAGGGATTCTATTACATTCAAGAAAAATAAAGTACTGTTATGGAATACAAATAAAAAAAATCGGTCATATTAGTTAGATCTCACAACTGTCATATGAAGTATTTTCGTAGTACAATATGAAACATTAACTGTAATTTGATTATATCTTATCAGTTTTTTTTCTTTTTAAAAAAGACAACGCTCGCAATAGGAATAAATCCTGTGTCGCGGGAGACAAACATACAAGCAACAGACAAAGAACACTCAGACTCAGAACAACAGTTTGTGGATCACACAAAGTGTTGTCCCATGTGGGTTTTCAAACCACGACACTCAGCGCAGTAGAGAGCGGCGTGGCGACCACTTTTTTTCTTTTTTGACGTGTGGTAGCCCCCTCGGTCCGTCACCTCACCGGGGTTTACAGCGGGGTGGTGTGTCGGAATCAGACCGACTAAAACCACACGGTGTGACACTCTGCGCCTGACATAGGAGGGATCTGGGAACAGCTGCTATTACGACATCCAGTACCGCTTAAACCACTTTTTTTTTTTAACGTGTGGAAACCCCCTCGGGCCGTCACCCCACCGGGGTTTACGGCGGGGTGGTGTGTCGGAATCGGACCGACTAAAACCACACGGTGTGCCACTCTGCGTCAGACATAGGAGGGATCCGGGAACAGCCGCTTAAAGCACTAGGCCAACCGTGCAGTCAATCAGTAATTGCCTTACTATTTTACTACGAAAACCACTTTTATGACAATTGTGAGATCGAGAAATGATCAGAACTGAGATTGAGACTAAACTTTAGTTACGAGAATTGAACTGACGTTCAATCTTCAACAGTCTAAAACAAAATACCTTTCATATGTGTGAAGGCGCGTGTTGTGCACCTATATTCAAGGAAAGGACAATATTTATGTGAGGAACACGATTGTTTGTTCTGTGACTGGGTGTAATTTATCTATAATGTGATGTATTTGGCAATATTTAAGCTTGTTTATCAACAGTCTAGTTTCCATAGCACAGGCTTTGTCTGGTTTGAAATTAGACAAATGTGTGTGAGATGTGCAAGGTTATATATTTTATTATTTATCATGTTTTACGATTCTAACGATTTCAAAAAAAGAAAAATGTATTTTTGTGTTTGCAATCATAGTATTCCTTTACTTATAAATAGACCAAGAAAATTAATAATTGGTTTAAGAGGGATAATTTAAGTGTCATATCATCATTATTAGCCTTTAACAGTCTTTTTCTTACAGGAAAACTCGTGCTGGCCTTGAAAGTCACCATTTCAGAATGATAGACATACGCTCCCGAACTAAACGGTCCGGTTTTTCCTTCCTGTGCAAATCATCAAAGTCTGAAACTCATAACCAACGTACGTGTTTCCCACCCACTACGATCCCGGGTTTTTTAAGCGGGGCGTGAAGAAGCATCTTACTAGACCGCCGTAGTGTGGATCACCATACTGCATTGTCTTCATTCGCAATGAGTATGGTGGCCACCACTCTTGGATTCTATTCATGCTTTCAATCAGGTAGATTAGAGTTACTTCGGTAGGCTTATATAAAAAAAACTTATTAGTCTACTCCGCACTGGCCAGGCGGGTTGGCAAAAGATTTGTTTAAAATTTTCCATCTATTTGCAGCGGTGTTGCCCTTTGTAGTTTTTCGTTTAGTCTTTTATGACACTCGGTATGAATAGGGGGGTGAGTTAAAATTTGTCCTCATTTCGTTTTAAGAAAAAATATCAAATACAAACATATTTACATTTAAATAAATTATCATTGAAATGGGTGACACCTTTTTAAACTTAATTACGTGACACAGGATGTGTAATAACGCCATATCATTAGTGTATCGCATGTTGAGAGTAGGACCTTGATAGAGACCTTCTGGGTATGGAATCACGCACTGATGCACGCAACAAAACTAGAAACAGAATAATACATGGGTTTTTGTGGAGTGTAGTGTTCGGTTGCTTCCTGTCATCACTTGATGAATCTGTACAAGTGAATTGAAAAATCATTATTTTATTTTTTATAAACTACATTAAAAGATATATGATGAACAAAAGTGACGCGAAAAACAAAAGATGGCCAATTTTTTTAGAAAAATTTTGGGTCTATCGATGTAGAACTGTATGAGTTTCGTGTTTTGTCCTTTTTTAGAAGAGGAATGATGATAATGACGATCATTCCCACATTATCACTAAATTTTGAGCAGGTCAATAAGACAAACACACTCTTCTCATTTATGTATTTTTAAGATGTTTTTTATGTGTACACCAAACTATAACGTGATTCAGCGAACGAGAACAACGCCATCTGTCGATGAAATCTGGGAACGCTACCTAAGGGGGTCTGTCCTTTTATTAATCTTAGAACCGCTATAGTGTGGCTGCAACACGATAACGGTAGCAGACAAATTTGTATACTTCTATATTAAGAACCTGCCTAAGTGACTCTACTGTACCTGATGGAAAACATTAATAGAATCCAAGAATTGTGGTCAACATACTCATTGCAAATGCAAACAATGCAGTATGGTGACACTATAGCGGCCTAGTGAGATGCTTTTTCACATCCCCTTGGGGACGTAAAAGGCATGACAGTCATCGTGGCAGTGAGCCTTAGGCTCACATTACCATGATAACTGTCACCCCTGCATCAATGGGCCTCCGGTCTTTCACTCACCAATCAGCATTTCACTCACATGACAGCACGGATGCTGGCGCTTTAGGTTGGTCTTCTATGAAAGGATCGAGCCGGTGCGTTCGAGTTGAAATCAGAGTAGCTTTACTACCTAAATAAGTATAGCAAAACCAAAAGTACCGTCACTCCTAACGAAGTTACTCATGTAGTTTCAGACAACGGTTTTTCGTAGAATACTTAGTTCTGCTGTTTGCTCCCACTTTTTAAATAAAATGCAGGTTATCATAGACAATTATTTCATATAATTTAAAAAAGTTACATAAACAGTTAGTTTACTGTAGTGTCAATGAACTTACGCAGCCGTTTGTGAAGTATGCCACGTGTTTTTCTTTAACACACACTTTTACATTTCAAAATAAAAAGATTTGACTTGGGAGAAATTCTTTTTATTTATTTTTTATCGTCGAACAAAAATTAACGCACAGGTTACATCTTGAAATTAGTACCGCGTTGGGGACCACATTTTTTGAGTAGTACCAAGTACAGAAAAAGTATCAGATGTGCTTCCAAAAAGGTTTTGAGCCAAGGGCGTATATAATATGTTAGAGTAAAAAACAACTCTGGAACTACACAGAATAATATGAAGAATAAAATATCTGAATTATATAAGCAACAGTTTGCAAAGAATCTTGCTGAGTCACTCCAGAGGTTACCTTTTGAAAAAGGTGGTCGGCGATTGTTTTAATTTTTTTTAAACGCTTTAAAACGTTCTCATGCGCACTTGATGGTAAGTCAGTACGTAATTTTCATCCAGTCCACTTCATAAGCCTCTTCTTCGAAAGGAGGTTTTGGCCTCCTTTACCACGCTGGTCAGACGGGTTGGTACAGGGTTTGTTTGTTTCTGAATGTCGTAATAGCAGCTGTTCCCGGATCCCTCCTATGTCAGGTGCAGAGTGGCACACCGTGTGGTTTTAGTCGGTCCGATTCCGACACACCACCTCACCATAAACCCCGGTGAGGTGACGGCCCGACAGGTTTCCACAAGTTAAAAAAAGGGTTTATTTGTTTTAATTTGGGTCTGGATGACGTAATAAAAGCTGTTCCCGGATCCCTCCTAACTCAGGCGCAGAATGGCACACCGTGTGGTTTTAGTCGGTCCGATTCCGACACACCACCTTACTGGAAGGGTTTCCACACCTTAAAAAAAGGGTTTGTTTTTAATTTACCTTCTTTTTATGGTAATGTTGTCCTGTGTAGTGTATTCCCTTAGTCGCTGCTTACAACACCGATGGGATAAATAGGTGCGATGATACTCTGTATTCCTTATTCATCACTACACGTAGTGTTTAGTTCTGGCTATCACACACAGTCGGAGAACAGCAAAGAAAAACTCACTTCACAACGATTTCTTCGAAGTCGTAGAACCACTCTAATCGAGCCGATGCAAATACACTGCAGCATAGTTTTCCCACGTTCAATATTCTATTTCTCCGATAGATTAACCACATATCTACGAGTATTTATTCGCCAATATACGAATACTCACACGTAAACATAAAAAGAAGTCACAAGAGTTCACTTTGAAGCAACGGTAACAGTGCGAGATTTAACGGCGTATTAAAATTGACTAGTGTTTAAGTACTCATTAATTTTTTAGAGGAACATATGTTCGGACCATATTTATTTTTACTTTTAAACGTCTCTTATCATTTCACTACATGCTGAATTCCCCAAAATGCAAAAGCCTAGCAGTTAGAGTAAGTACTGAAAAACATGCCCTTTACTCAAAACATTGAGTTAGATTAGACACTACTTTGTTAAAATCTTATTTAAAATACTAGGCAGTAGGCTGGAATACCTCGATCTTATACCTTTGGAACTGCATATCTGCAACAGCCACTTTATTTGATTTGGTTTAGCGATGATCCTGACTGCAAAAACGCGTACACTCTGTGTTAGAGTGAAATTTATACAAATGTGTATAGTAATATCTAAACTTGTTTTTTTTGTAATCTGGTTACCATAGACAGGTTTCGTTCAATTTAGGATCAGACGACCTTGTGTGTCTTGTGTGTCTAAGAATTTATCAGATCCTTATACTTCTCGTACTTTTCATAGATACGTATTTTATTTTAAATGCGTAATTGTGTGTCACAAACTGATTTTCCTTAATCCATAAGTTTGTATGTGTTAAAAATATAAGCTAAGGCGGCGATAGAAACGTAATATACAGTTCTCGACTGATTACCTTCGTATCGTGTTTATGTAGGTTTCTCCGTTGCTAGCCCCGTTATATCTCGAGCCCCAGTTCATACGGAACGTGCAATTATTACGTGGGAAATGCTCCACAACTCCACATCCATATTCGAAAGTGATAACATACCATAGATACAGGTTTTGTTGCCATTTCGCTTTCCGTTATTGTCTTTGAATGGTATTGTTATGTTGGCAGCAATGTCAATGTATGTTCAGCGTGTTTGGTCGCATTGGAATTTAGAAGGTGGAGGTCGTTTTATATTTTTTTTTTGCAAAAAACAGTCCCCAATTCATTTAATCCATATTTTTATGTTTTTTATCATTAATTTATCATAACGACGATTGCACATAGCGTTGGCAGAAATGACTGATAATTTTCAGCTGGTTGCCATCTCATCAAAAGAAGAAGAAGGTCAGTTTAGAAGGCAAGTAAAGCCTGTCGGAGATTGAGTGATAACCCTTCTAAAATGTACCTTGATTTCGGATTGTTGACTATTTTAATGTAAGGTTATGGTTTTTGTTGGTGCGTGTCCGACGTACCCGTGTCGTCGTAGATTCGGTGAAATGGTACTTCTGAGTTCAATAAAGTTAAACGCACCTACGATTTTAAATCACTAAAATTCACAATACGCTGTGTCACTTAGGTTTTATAGTTATGGTTCATTTCTAATTGCGTAGTATTCCTGTTAACAATAGACTAGATTCTATAGACAACTTTCTAGGTTTGAAATTTAATTAAATATTATTTGTTACCTCCCAAGAAGTTCGGCTACTTGTTTTTATGTAATTATTAATGCAACTAAAGCAATATATCAATGAAAACAAACCAGCCGTCATGTCAAAATCTGCTTGTCTTGTATCTAAAAAATAACTCAATCTAGATAATCCCACTCACTACACTTAATTAACAAGTTAATAAAAGAACTCATTATCTCACACACATTTGTATTTAATTAGAATCACTTTAAATTATAATTTATTACACAATTTCTTAGTTACGTAAGCCGAATACACGTAGAGCCACTTTCGTTGTCGCGAAGTGATAGCTACACAAAACTCAAAACCCGTTTCGTTTTAGCAACGATTATTTAAATCGATGATCAATAACCATCAAATTTAAATAATACGTAGGTATATTATTTTATCTGTGTCGTGTCTAAAAAAATTGAATTATATTAATTTTAATATAGATCTTTAAAAATTAATACAAAACCATTTTAACAAAAAAACATTTTTTTTTACAATTCATTTAACGCAATTTTAAATCGAATTATAAGCCACTTACCTTCTACTGTTACATATTTGCTAATATTTATTTACCTTATATTATATAGTACACAAATGAATACACAAACGCATAAAACAGTGTATCCGATTTGTTTATGAGCACTAACGAACTTATTCGAGTCTATAATTTATGTAATGTGTTATTAGGTATGAAATTTATTAAATTTATCTTTTATTCCTTTAAAACAACAATAAAAACACAACATGGTATAGTTACTCGTTTTAATTATCATTGTTGAACAGGGCAAGAAATTCATTTCAACGATATACATCAATATGAGACGAAAAATTGAGCATAATTTCAAATTAAGTGTAAACATCAATTGATGATACTTCTTGTAATTTGTAAAATCGGAATGAATATGATTTAAAATCTATAATTGAAGTGAATAATATTATTTTTAAAAGTGGTCGTCGTCGTATTAATTACCTGTCATAAAGTAGATGACAGATCCAGGAATGTGTCCAGAAAAATCGCTTATACAAAGGAAAAATAACACAGCTGAAATAACTATTACGTATCGTCTTGATGACATTTGTTTCCGATCGACTAAATATTTTAATGTATGTAAAACAATTGATTTATTTTTTTATCATTATCAGCTTAGTATATTTTCTTTCGGAGGAAGCCGAGCTCCACTTGTTACCTTGTTACCAACTGGTTCCGTCTACAGTTTTTTTTTCATAGGCCAGTAGTAAAGACAACCTTTATTTCAGACTCAAAACTTATACCTTGCGCAATAACTCAAGAATTATATCGCATGTACACACAGACTATGCATTTATAAGCTGGGACATTTAGCTTTGACACACCCATATTCGTTTAACCTGTTTGGTTGGATCATATACTGCTTTGTTCGGGCCGCATACGTATACTAAACATATAATTTATACCTGTGTAACCATAATGCAAGGTTAAACAAGTAATGCGGATCTAAAGAGGATTGGATTCAAATCACAAACAATAGAGGATAAAGTTTAACCTTTTTTACATATAGACTACAATAAAAGAGGAAGTTTTGATCATAAATGTAAAATAAAACATAGAGGAATATTAACGTCATTGCATGTTTCGAATACATGTTTGCGGCCAGTATTTAATTTATAATTATATGTTTAAATAAGGCAAAAGTATGAAATTAAATAGGTTAGAGGAAATCCGTTAAAAGAACGGCTTTCATTTTAGTACTTTATACGATGTTGAGGTAGTAAATGCAGAATAAAATTATTTACACCTTTAAACGGACATCCGGACCGATATAAGTATTTTAATAAATATCGTATGGAAGACATTTTTGCACTTGCTCGCGTGATATACTAGTAATCAGATAAATGATATTAATACGTTAGGTATCTAAAAATATTATGTACTTAATGGTTTTGTTTAAAAAAATGTTGTTTGTTTCGTTTCGTCTTCCGTACTTCTTTCAAAATTCCCTCGCAAATTTCGAACACGCAACGCAATTGGTGGAACAAAACGTGACACATACTAAAATTGTTGACAGATGTCAATGACAGTTGGTTCGCATAGTTCCCGGTCATTTTTTTTTTCTATATTAAAAGCCTTCCCAAGTGACTCTACTCTGCCTGATAGAAAACATGAATAGAATCCAAGAGTTGTAGTCACCATACTCATTGCAAATGCAGTCAATGCAGTATGGTGAGCCACACTATGGCGGCCTAGTAAGATGCTTTTTCACACCCCGCTTGGGGACATAAAAGGCATGACAGTCATCGTGACAGTGTAAGGTTTACACTGTTACCGTGATAACTGTCACCCCTGCATCGATGCATCGATCTCACACTCACCAACGAAACACGACAGCACGGATGTTGTCGCTTTAGGTTGGTCTTCTGTGGGAGGGTAGTACTGCCCCGGTCAAGCCGGCCCGCTCAAGCTGAAATCAGCGTGGCTCTACTACCTACCAAACTACACCTACCTACTATTTGTATTCTATTAGGTTAGATGTTTTCATCTCTACTTCACTTGGACAAATACCTACGTTTTAGGTATTGAGAATTACGAACTTTTCATTAACTAGGTTACGTTTCTGACAAAGTTTGTAAACAAACAAATATGTGTAGGTAACTAAATAAAATTATACTTCATTGTTTTTTTATCACTTTTTTGATGTCGTTTCTTACACAAAAATGATCTTTACTACAGTATAAACAGCTCAAAGGTGATATACTATCTCTTCTTATCGTCTCACACTATTTACTCCATACTTGCATCTTTAAGCATAAAGAAATATGCCTTATCAGGTGTGGTTTGGCTGATATTTTAGCACATTGGTACAACACAGTATTTATAATAACTGATTTCATGGTAAAAAGTTGACTTCATAACTCAATTTTGTAAATCAAACACGAAATGACTGGCTGAATGTAATCTGACATCACAGAATAAACGTGCCAAAATGACTGCGTTTAAATCGCCCGAAAATTAAAGTGCTTTCAATATACTCGTATATGTGATAACTGAATGGTTTATATTTCAGATGTGTTATATTTAATTTTGGTAATTTAATAGCTAGTAGAAAAGTTTAAAGAAAAATACATGCATATTCTCTATCGTTTTACATACAAATTTGTCCAATTGTGAACTACCATAATGTAGACAAAGTAGTTTAACTATAACCTCCTTTGATCCTTTGTTTGATTGGTTTGTAAATTATAGAGACTGCATAGGCTGACATCATTCATTTAGACCCAAATCTGACTGAGGTTGGTTGATCAACACTGACCGCAATCAGCGAGGCCATCGACGTCCTTTTGTTTACACATACATAATATACAACATTTTACATGATTTTCAAGCGTGCTAAAACTAGTAACAACAAACTGGTAACCTGACAGCACAGCCCACTTATACTTAGAGAGAGAATGCAAACCATTTTATACAAAATTTGAAAGGCAATTTTTGTCTATGGTGTCACACGCCTTCTAGTTACAGTACGCACGATATATATGGGTATCTAAATTTATTTGGGTTCGAAATTAGAAGCACTGTTTTCGAAAAGTTCCTTGAACTTAATGCGTACACCAATTTAGATTTGTTATTTTGTAGAAATTTGGTAATTAATAAAATCAGCATCCACATAAAAAAAAACACAATTTAGAAAGTTCAATAAAATATTTATCTTTATTATTAAAGGTTTCTTTATAAATATAGCAGTTTATACAAATCAACACGCTCCTGTCCTTTTTTTTTATTGGAATGCATTGTAAACAACAAAACAGTCTATTATGTAATTTCTCTAAACTGGAGTCTCTGCATCAACCAACCTTCACCACTTAAAATGGCAGGCAGGAGGGGGAAAAGCTTCAAAATAAACAATCAATCGTACGAACATCGTCTTGTTTAATTTAAGGCAAATCTTGAATATTCGATTGTTGTGTCACAACATGAAAAATGTTTATCACAATTTTCAACCCCTTCTATAGGCTCCGATAACCATAATAGTCTTTTATCAAGCACGTGTTATTATGCCAATATGATAGTTTTGTAAATGTTTGATTTCATCACACCTCTGTTTATCTAAATATAAACAAGACCGTATAACCCAAAATAATGCTAATGACACACACAATATTATTAAAATTGTCTATGGTAAGGCAGCTAAGCAAATGTAAACAAAAACGTCAAAACGAAACGCTAATTATAATTGATTCAAGTTATTCGAAAATCACACAGATAACTGTTAAGTGAATTTAACATGAAGTATTACCAGACTACAAAATATATTTTTTATCATATGCCCGCCAATTTGAGAAATCAGTTCTAAAAGCGGGAAAATGTTCATTCTGAACTATTAGCAACAGACTGATTTTTCTACATATTATATGTCTAATTCATTTAGTAATAGTTTGTTAATACCTAATTGTTTTCTTTACATTACAGTTCAACCTGTATGTTTCTAGGTTGCCTACTATATGTCCAGCTGCGGTCTGTTAAAGGTTAATGATATGATGTAACGGGTAACCTATACAATACAAGTAAAGCTTATCTCAGAACACTTCATTAATGAAAATTAAAAATAAGTAAAAAAATTAAAAAATAACAATGAAAATATAATAAAAATAAACAATAAAAATAATACATATCGTAAATATCATAACAAAAGACGTAATCGATATCAGTAATAATTTATTGCAGATGCGTTAGTATCATATTCCAATCCGTGTAACTTCTGCAAAACGTGTGCTTCCGAGTAGTAAATTACAGTTATTTATCATAATTTATGCAAGTAAATGTTACAAGCAATTGATATTACGTTATTTTTTACTTTAACTATTTTCTACTATATTTTAGTCCTTGTGTAAATTGTGTATTTGTTTTTTATTTGTTACTATAATATTTGTTACACTAGCGGCTTAGAACTGAAGTTGATCGAAATTCTACCAATGAAAAACCCAAAACCGTCAGTTGTTTTAACTCTTAATTAGTGACTTCTTGCCGAATACAAATAATTCATCTTTTAAATAAGTGGACGGACGTTTTTAAAGATAACTAAAAACAAAACGCTATCAGAATAACGTTGTAGGTTACATTAAATCCAGATAAATTAGTAGAAAACTTAACGTATCTATGGCAATCATTTGCTTTCCCTGTGACAAATTTAAAAATGCAATGGAATATCAAAATGAGCGCGAGAACGCGCTGAGCCGCCTTAAGACATAAATCGTGCGTTTCCCGGCGCATACTGTCGCTGTCAGATACTCCGGCTGCACTTTCGTGTGCCAATCTTCTAATTGCTCTCTAGAAAGTCATAGACACAGTTTTTTTTATCAAACTATTCAGTGCTTCCGAGCAGTGAGCTATGATTTTTGTACGTTACATTATTATTATTACGTCCGTTTAGATTCCTCGCTAACAAGATGAAAGTCTGATCACACTTTTAATGAATTCCATTTGCATTGCCGCGTCGACGGACTGCGATCTCAGAAAGTGAATAACATTTTAGACCACACGAAAGATAATAATTAACTATATTCGTTAATTAGTAGTCCTATTTTTTTGTTATTTAATAAGTCCTAGCATAGCTAATTAAACATTCAGTTCATTTAGATGAGTTACGATTACTTATGATGTTGAATATTTAGTAGTAACACCTAGAGAATTAGTATATTAGACGTCTATTATTATTTTACAGAAATGTGGGTACACGATTTTATTACTTAGTCTGGCCATAAATACTGTTACACTTAATTATAAAAAAATATTACATTTGAATTTCGAATCTGTCATTTTTATACGATTGTTCATTGTGTTTTCTCATTTTGGCGCCAATACATTGTAAAATATTTTGCGATATTAAAATGGTGTGGGGTGATAAAGAGAACCGAATCGCTGTGATAGCATTACACAAAGTAGGTATGGAGCCAAATGCAATTTTTAAAACTCTCCATACACTTGGTATTAGTAAAATGTTTGTGTACCGGGCTATTAATAGGTACAATGAGACCTCCTCTGTTTGTGACAGAAAAAGATCTGGCCGTCCACGTAGTGTTCGTACGAAAAAGGTGGTCAAAGCAGTAAGGGAAAGAATTCGAAGAAATCCTGTCCGAAAGCAAAAGATTTTATCTCGGGAAATGAAGATAGCACCTAGAACCATGTCGCGTATTTTAAAAGATGACTTAGGACTTGCAGCCTATAAGAGACGCACTGGCCATTTCTTAACTGATAATTTAAAGAAGAATAGGGTGGTAAAATCGAAACAACTACTGAAGCGGTACGCAAAGGGAGGTCACAGAAAAATTTTGTTTACGGATGAGAAAATTTTTACAATTGAGCAACATTTTAACAAACAAAATGACCGTATTTATGCTCAAAGCTCTAAGGAAGCTTCCCAATTAGTCGACAGAGTGCAACGTGGACATTATCCGACTTCAGTGATGGTTTGGTGGGGTGTTAGCTATGAAGGAGTGACTGAGCCATATTTTTGTGAAAAAGGTATCAAAACATCGGCACAAGTGTATCAAGATACCATTCTTGAGAAGGTAGTTAAGCCCCTTAACATCACCATGTTCAATAACCAAGTATGGTCCTTCCAGCAAGACTCGGCGCCGGGTCATAAAGCTCGGTCCACGCAGTCTTGGTTGGAATCGAACGTTTCGGACTTCATCAGAGCTGAAGACTGGCCGTCGTCTAGTCCCGATCTTAATCCGCTGGATTATGATTTGTGGTCAGTTTTAGAGAGTACAGCTTGCTCTAAACGCCATGATAATTTGGAGTCCCTAAAACAATCTATACGATTGGCAGTGAAGAATTTTCCCATGGAAAGAGTGCGTGCTTCTATTGATAACTGGCCTCATCGTTTAAAGGACTGTATTGCAGCCAATGGAGACCACTTCGAATAAGCTTTTTATATTTTTAATTGTTTTATATTTATGTATTAAACTGACACACTGTAAAAGTAATAAATGTTATTTGCAGTTAACAATTTTCTTTTTTCTTTATTACAATATTTATGGCAAGACTAGGTATATAGGATTATATATTTAGGATTCCTCCACGAGTTATTCCAGTCTCAGTTCCTCTTTCCTTAAAATATCTTCCTCGCCTTACATAGTCTCTTAAAGATTCCCAAAGAAAGTTAATAAAATCAATGTACATACATATATTATGGCCGGCTCAACCTTACGAAATATGCCGGCGTGTTACCGGGGCCGCCCGAACCCAAGACGATGTCCTTAACTCTGAGAGACGAGACACTCAAAGTACAGCAAATCACTTACGTGTCTCGAGACGCCCTTATTGCCTTGATTACCATGCTTGTTTGCCATATCCCATAAAAAATACATTGCCCCAACTCCCATTACAGTTAGAACCAAAAATTATGATAATAATTTGGTTTCGCATAACGTAAAATCGCAGAGAACTATCTAATCCAATTTTCTCGAAAATTCTCAAAGACAAGATTTGTTACTCTAATTGAGTTATACTCTTTACATGTTTGTACGATATAAAATTAGTATGTATACATGTTACAATATCTATAGCGCAATTCGTCGCCTTTAAAAAGTCAATGGTGGTGTGCTGCTAACCGATATCGGCTACAGTGGACAGTTTCAACGGAAATCAACCCAATACATACGAGATAGTATGTTACACAAGTGTGTGCTCAAACACAGGTGCACTCTTTGATCTCTCACTATCCAGTAGGACGGCTATCCGACACGGTAAGGAAGGATCAAGTACAGAATCAACGACTTTACGTGTTCTCCGAGGCACGATGTTTGAGACACCACCTTTCAAACTCGTCAAACTTCCAAACTTTTTAGCCCGACAATCGAACCAAAGACCTCTTAATCAGCAGTCGTGTACACTAACCGCTAGAACAACGAGGCAGTCAATAATAAGGCTTCTGCCTGAATTATTATTGACATATTTTATCCTTTCAGTCTTCTGTACGGTCACTCATCTATAACGTATAATCGGTCACGCCTTGCAACATAACATCGAACGTTATATCAGGTTTCCGCACACTTGATTAAACCAATAATCAGTTCATATATTCCTCGTATTATTAGATATACAGTAAAGTTTTTAATACATGCTTGAATTTGTTAAGCAAGAGTACTAATAGCACTTGTAATTCACACACTACAATCTACATTTTGGTGTGATTAGGGACTAATATTTAGAGTTTATTTAGTCTAAGGATCACGCGAATACACGACTCTCTATGACCTGCTAAAGTCTCAGTCGTTTTCTCCATCTGTTACTTGCGGTATTCTTTACCCTAGCTTTCTCCCCCAACTGCTTTCTGTACCTGACTGTCAAAATGTAAATCATTTACTTATTTCCTTTATCTCATTCGACCGGCTCCATTCATTCCTGCGACCTTAAGGAATTAAAAAAAACTAAGAAATAACGAGAGAGAAATCCACCAATATTTAATCCTAAAAACTCCGATATTGAGATTATATCCATGCTAACATTAGTGGCAATTAATATGAATCTTAAGGACAGATAACAATCGAATTAGTAACGATCTCGAATTTAAAATTAGTTAAACTTGTAAAGATCATGTAACAAACCAATATAAATCAATACATATGACTAACAATATTCCACAAGTGAAACATTACATTTAGTTACAGCATCCGCATATACCTACTGATAAGCACAAAATACCAACTTGTCGGAACAATAGGCAATGTAGCTGCACATGAATAACGTAGCAGTTCCGTAATTCCTTCCTATTATACACACACTTATCAAAATAGAAAATAGTTTAACAAAATTACAAAGCTAGGTCATGTTTCGCTCGGCCAAAGAATAGACAATACCAGATAGTAGACACGTTCAGGACGTCACCTTCTTAAGTTACTAAGTAGTTTCTTTTAAATCTACCATTGCCTAAAATTCTACCATAAGTTGATTTTTTTTTTTGTAAACAAGGTAAGATTTATTTATTTATTTATACATCATGCACTTTATGTACATAGGCGGACTTAATGCCTAAGGCATTCTATACCAGTCAACCTTTGGGTGATGCAGAGAAAATAGGAAGTAGGTGCGTTTCAGGTGTTGAATAGAAGAAATAGACACAAACTTTCATATACTAAAATTAATACAAATACATAAATACATACATATACATACTTAAGTTGATGTAAGTCTATATACATACATACACGAATAAATATCATAACAAGTATAAGATGATAATCATGTATTGGTTGATTCTGCCAGCTGTTTCAATAAATACTGCTTCACTTTTTTCTTAAAAGAAAAAGCGTTGGTAGCCATCCTGACTTCGAGGGGAAGCTCATTCCAGAGAAGAACGGACTGCACAAAGTAAGGTGAGCCAACAAACTCAGATGTATGGGAGGGGCAACGAAGGAGAAGATTCTTAGAGGACCGAAGCTTTCTGTCGTGATTGCTACATAAGAATTGAAAATAAGAGTTTAAATATGTTGGCGAAGATGGGTTATTAAGTATAGAAAATAGAACAGTGAGCGCCCGCAATTTTCGGCGTAGACGAATTGGTAGCCAATTGAGTTGCGAACGGAAAGAGGATACATGGTCATATTTACGGAGATTATAAACAAACCGAATGCAGTTATTAAGAAGGCGGTCTAATTTATCGAGAAGATCTGCATTCAGGTCGTAGCAGCACACATCACCATAGTCGATTAAGGGAAAGATAAGAGTTTGCACAAGCATAGTCTTGGTTTTTACGGGCAGGAAATTTCTCAGACGATTTAGAGCCCGAAGTGTCCCAGTAACCCTCCGGCACTGTTTTGCAACTTGTTCACGCCAGGTTAGTGTGCAATCGAGGTGTAAACCTAAATCTTTCACCGATCCACTCACAGGTATGATAGTCCCATTAAGAGTAATAGCCGGGAGAGTCTTAGTGTCTACTCTGCTCATCAACCGGTGACTAGCTTGACATTTTGTGGGGTTCACAGATAAACCAAACCTTTGAGACCACGTGTTGATTGTTTCCAGATCGTGGTTGATCATTTGTATTGCTATCGAAATATCTTCCACTTTACTCTGTGAATAGAGCTGTAGGTCGTCGGTATACAGATGATGGTAAGATGTCTTCAGGTAAATTGACGGAATAACAACCCTAACTGTACATAATAAATCCTTATTTACACAATACTTTTTAGTAAAATTGAACTCAAAAATTAAGATTTCATTACAAAATTACACAAATGTTTTGTAATTAGTGAAGGTCATCTAGATCGATTTTTCTTTTTGAAGTTATGCGTCTTTTGGCGCGTTAGGGAGAAATGATAAAAGTAAATATTGACGATGCGTGCGCACACCGTCACGAAAAACCGACACTATGGAATTAGGCAGTCAACATTTTAATTTTTAATATTAATTGTGAACAAATAACTCGTGTATGATATTTAAACAAAATTTATTTAACTAGACAATACATTGTGATAAAACTTTCTTTTAGTGTACTAAATATCTTTTTTTTGTTATTAGTTATCTCTACAAACGTAGGATAACGCGAAGGATGAGATTTTTAGAAAGATATTTATCTTGTCACAAAATTACGCAAATGTTTTGTGATTACGAAGCCCATTTTAGAAGTATAATTTCTTATGTTTTCTTTTTATTTCTGTTTAAAAAAAGGAAGAGACTCTTCGACTGTATCTTCGACAACTTACGCAATAACGTTGAAAATGGTAAATTAATATTAATTATTGTCTTATCGGATTATTAGTGCTCTAATGATCTCTTGAATAAATTATACTTTTTAAAAGAGAATTAATTTTACGTGTTTGTAAAACCGGCTATTGATCCTCTTGATCTTGCTTGCTTAATATGGAACCTAAAGACATATTCGACCTCATTGGACACAGGTTATAATTGACAACTAGGATTTTTTTGACCTATATGTGTAACTGTTGATATGTATCCGTTTCTTAACCAATCTTTGATGTCAAACTGCCTGTAAAGCTCTAACACGGATATAAAAAAAACATATTCTGGATCTCCAACTTACCCTCTCCACTGCATCCAAAACACAAGAGGTTCCGTGACTGATTTCATGAAAGAAACAATCGAGAACAAACGCGTATCCGGCGACACCGGTCGCAAGCACGGCGACGTGCCGACTGATCTGCATCAGCAGCCGTCCAACAAGCTGAACAAAAAATTTCACTGCGTTTTGTTTACTGCCCGAATGCATTTTAGCATCGTGAGTTATTCGCCCCACTTATTAAAATAATTTGCCTAGTTCAGACTGGTTTAAAACCTCAGGGCAGACTTTCTTAAGGTACTTTGACGGATCTTAGAAATAATCAAAAGATCTATCGGAGAAATACGTCACACATTCTATAAATACGCATATTTCTTATTTACTTCTTTGATAAATATTTTATGTGATTTTTAAAAGTATTAGATTAAGTTTCAAATTCCAACAACTCAAACACGTGTGTACGTAAAAATGATAGAACGCAATGAAGATGAGTTTTTTCAGTCCTGCACAGGCAGTTCCTCTTTGTTCCCAGGTCGTGCGCGATCTTTAGTTAATGTTGTGGAGCTAATCATGAATACTCCAAAGAAATGCACCAACCAAGTGAACATCACCAACAAATGAAATCTGCTTCGGGTTTAGATTTGTCAGTGAGCCGCCGCAAATTGTGAATTTTGGCAATTGCATGTTGGTGCAGGTAGTTGCTCTGCATTTTTATTGTCCTTCATTACTACGTAAATGGACAAAAATATAGTATAAGTGGCTTTCACCTGTGGTTCCGCCCGCGTGTATGTTGGTTACTGCGGTAAATAGTAGTCTACGCGTTATTCGGATGATCTGATCTGATAAATCCGAACAGTAGTTTTTGATTGAAAGAGTAACAAACATCCGTCTATCTTTACAAATTCTCGTAATTATATCTAAAATAAAAAAAAATATTGAAACGTTTATCGACAAAAAGTCTAGATACCTTTTTCAATATTGGGCCATCTATCGGAAACCGCGGGTATTTTTTATAGTCTAATAATAGATTTTGTACCGTGTGCAATCGCGCGCCATCTATCGGTTCTATAAAATACGGAGTGATTCAAATACGCATCATAATGAATCATCCTATAGGAATAAGATGTTTCATCACGGTAAAAGGGAGTCTACAACACTCCCCAGCCTCCTAATTATGTCGAAACATATCAAAGTCATGTCATAAAATCGCTCCATTACGACATGAAAGACAGACAAACATTCAAACAAACGAACACTTTCGCATTTATAATATTAGTAAGGATACATAGACGTGAGAATAGGTATGTGTATCCTCTATTTTATAGGTACTTTGACGCAACACTAATGAGGTTCTGGATGCATCTGATTTAAGCGCCGCACCGTCAGCTATGACTTCGACCAGAGTATTCACTGGGCAGAGGTTTTCATTTACATTTCATTTTATTTAGACTCGTCTAACTTGAATTATAATGTGTGTTGTGAGGGATTTAGATTTACTCCATATCACCACCCCTATTCATCCCTTGAGTGTCGTAAGAGGCGACTAAGGGCACAAGCCACGTAAGACAATGTCACTGTAAAGAGACGGAAAACTTGAAACACCATCTGTACCAACTCTCGTCAGCGTGATATTATAGGCCGAGACCTTTTCAGGGAGAAGCCCGACTCACCTATCAAGTGTTAAAAAGAAAGCTAACGTTTCTAGAAAAGTGAAATTAAGACCTATTCAAATAGTAATGCTGTATGCGCTTTACGACAGTAGATCCGTTCGAGACATCAAATAATTATAAAAGTACTCTATTCTGGATCTCAGTGATGTGATATTGTGAGGTTGTCGCTGCGAAACGCGCCGATTTATCGTTTGGTTGTCAAAAATATTTGATAATAACGACCAAACAATTTATTAATCTTCAAGGGCCAACTCTAGCTATGTCCATAAAATAACGTCACTAAACCACACGAGTCATTATTGATCCATACAACGCCATCTATGACACATCAAAGTAATGAAGTTAGTGTAAGCTAACAGTGACATCTGTAAACAAAGGGGGGAAAGCTATTATTTAAACACAAAAAAAGAACAATAAAACATTTTAATAAAATATAATACAGGAAATAAATATAACGTCATCATAAATATAACATTTGTGTATATCAATTTTAGTAATTAAATAATTAGGGTGAATTAGTCTTGAACATAACTTGATTAGTTCACATCATTGCCCCTAGATGGCGCCTTAAAGTTTGTACGAAATGAAATGCTTCACTATGAAATGGGTTAGTAACATCCATTTCATATTAAATGCTATTATTAAATGTTTTGCACAAATACTGATCAAGTCGCTTCCTGATAACATGCAGGAATTGTAGTAAACATTTGGCACATTTCTTTACAACCACTTTTTCGGTGGTGGTGGATTAAGAATACAGCGTGTCACCACCCTTTTAGGCGAGGTGATTAATGGAACTGAATATTCAAGACGACACCATTGCAAAGAGAAGGAAAACTTTAAATAAACCCTACACCAACCTGTCAGCGGTATAGCAGGCCAAACCCACTTTGCTAAGGAGAGGCCTATGTCCAGCAGTCGACTGTTGCCAGCTGTTGATGATACTTTTTAGTATCTACTATACTATTAATAAAAACCCAAATGAAATTGTCAGATCCTGTGTGTGATCAAGAGATAGTTAAAAAATACTCGAACTCGACTTGCATCATAATCCAATATTTATAAAATATATATGACATATCCTTCTACAAACATGTAGGTTGGCTATTTGTTGAAGGTTACTTTAACTCTGCTGGCATATTACTGCCTTGTAAGGCTGCCAATATATTCTTCGCCACAAGCTCACTCATGGTATTCCTGGCTTCTATCGAAGCACTTCCTATATGAGGTAGGACCACACAGTTCTTCATTTTAAATAATGGACTGTCTAGCGGCAACGGTTCAGGAGTAGTCACATCCAGTCCAGCCGCTCTTATTGTATTATTTTGTAGCGCTTCAATCAAAGCATTTTGATCTACAAGCTGTCCCCGGCTGGTATTAACAAATATTGCTGATTTCTTCATTTTTTCAAAAGCTGACTTGTTAAATAACTCTTTAGTCTCTGGTACTAATGCTGAACAACAAATGATAAAGTCGCTTTCTTTTAAAAGCTCATCGAAGCTTACTTTAACAGCACCAACTTCTTGCGCCTCTTTTCGCTCACTGCGATTTAAGTAGAGAATCTTTCCAGGATTGAAGGCTTTGACACGTTTGGCGACGGCCTGGCCGATTCGACCGAAGCCAGCGATCCCGACAGTGGCGCCTTGCAGACCGGGTCCTGTCATCCAAGTCGGAGCCCACGACATCCAGCCGCCAGTGCGAGCCTCGTCGATAGCTTCCGGTAAACGACGTGATGTTGCAAGCAGCAGAGCTACCTGAGGTGGGTGGAAGAAAAAGGTTCATTTATTAAAAAAACATAATTAAATAACTAATAACTTCTTGAAGTATTATCGAAATACATTTAACTATTGCAAAATAAATTATTTAATTGTAACAAGCTGCACCCATGACTTTGACCGAGTGGAATTTTTTTATAATTAAAAAATCTAAAACACCAGCTATCTGTCAGTGAAAGTCCCATCGAAATCGGTTCAGCCGTTCCAGAGATTAACCGGAACAAACAGACAGACAGACAAAAATTGTAAGCAATGTTATTTTTGTGTATGTATCGTATGTATATTCATATGCATATAGTAAAAAGCGGTTATTTCAATATTACAAACACACACTCCAATTTTATTTATATGTATAGACTGAATGCAAGAAGTTTTACAAGACTGACACTAGATGGCGTCCTTGTTGATTGTCACCATCTAATTATCCACATTAAAAGTTTTTGAATGTTTCAAAATGCTGTTATGAACTGTGTGTTGGCTAATAGAGCCATCATCTAGGACAAAGGCTAGTAAATTATAATTAAGCTTTAAAATTATTACAAAGACAAAGACGAAAGGGGCTATTCTGAAAATATTATGTACTTTTGTTTTTTATTTAGGTACTCAATGAATATAAGAAAAAATATTTAGCAAAAAATAAGTTACAAATAAAACAATGTTTTCCAATTAAGATAACAGAAGACCATGGTAATGAGAATGACGTAACAATACCATTAAATTGTTACATTACATACTACATTAATTACTTTTTTGCCTTTAGGTTTAATTAACTATTAAATTAAAGTTGTTTTTTTTTTTGGATTAGCACTTAAAGGAAATATTTGTTTCGCAGTAGACAGTGATAGGCTATCAATGAAGATGAATTAATTAGATCCTTTGCAGAAAAAAGACATCTAATAATGGATTCATCCTCAAAAGCTCTGTAGGAGACAGGTTTTTGCTTAACAACATGACTTACATGTGTCTACTCTACTGTCTACCATTTCGGAGATATGAATAGATGTGGGGAATATTATGTATCCATACAACTAATAAAAAACTTACCGTCAATTCAGCAGTGGCATCAGTCAACACATCAGGAGTATATCCTATCTTGATACCTCTCTTCTTGCATTCATTTAAATCTATATGGTCGTAGCCAACAGATATAGTTGAAACCACTTTCAAGCTAGAGCCTGCAGCCTCCAATACCTCCTTATCGATCTTATCATTGAGAGAGCAGAAGATCGCGTCCATACCCGGTATGGACTTTAAGAAATCTGCTCTTGGTACAGGTGACGGTTTATTCCATAAAGTTACATCACATCTGGAATTGAGGGAAATTCGATATTTTAAAATTGTTGAACGGTTATTAAATTTTATAAATGTAAAAAGAAATTGTATTTAACAAGCTAATTATTGATAAAAACAGAAAACCAGATTGAAAATGTATCTTAATTTTGGTTTTTATAACTTTTATATATACCCTGTTATTGTGTTCCTTTCACAATTAAGACAGTTCTAACAACATCTCAAACACTAAAATCTATCAAGCCATTTAGGCTTTAGATCATGCCAAAGAATATACATTCATAAAAAAAATTAACTCTTTTACTGATGCAGTTGTGTAAAAATCAAGTGTAATATAATCATTGAACAGATATTCTAATTAGAAACTGTTATAGTGTAGAGTTCATGTGGCAACACTGTGTCTGTAGCGTTCCTGTGGCAACACTGTTTTCGATGACGCCACTTTTTATACACAGAGTTGGGTACACAAAAATGTTAAGTAGACACTCTGATTAACAAAGCCTGTAATTCAAGCTCTTGGAGACGAATACTGTGAATATTGGTTCTTCCTGAACAGTAAATCCATATGGAATACATACTGTGTTTAATTTGACCATTCAAGTGGTAGATGCATCAAATAAAAATATATTGTGGAGTAACACAAACATGGTAACTCCAAAATAGCAAGAGTACAGTACAATATTTCAGACATCTGAATCTAAAACACAACGCCAACTATTCCCAAACTAAGCAGAGCTTTACTGTGCACACTAGACAACTGATATAAATATGTATACAATTTTTTTGTTAATGTATACAATCTCTATTATGCTACCACTTCATAGTGTAGAACTACCAATTTGTAATCACTACCATAAATTACGATACAACCTTGCCACTGAGATAGTCAAGTATAGAAACGTTGCTATGACTATCACTATCTAGAAGTCAGGAAAAAGGTAAAAAGATGAGCAAAAAACTCTTTGGATAATTAATCTACGGTATGTCTGATTGTGCTCACTAAAGCTTCAAGGTTTCAATTAAAATTGACAATATTGTACTTTTTACTATGTAAAATCAATCACGATACACGACACAATATAAGATAATGTATAATATGTATCTGTTATCAAATACGACCATAGAGAATTAAATAGGGAAGTATGTTATGGTCACAAGAAGTATAAAAATAATTCTGGCCATATGTCAAAGTCAAAGTCAAAGTCAAATTCATTTATTCATTTAGGTCACAAAAGACACTTATGAACGTCATAAAAAAACAATAAAAGATGAAAGATGAACAATCTGTCGATTAAAATTACAGCTAGCTGGGTTCGCAGATTGTTCATGGTAGAGTGGTGAGAAAAGAACCCAGGAAAGAAACTCACCACCACTCTTTTGTTTTATGTAAGTTCTTAATCACCACCAACAGCCTTTAACAGTCCACTGCTGGACATAGACCATTCCCTCAAAAGGAGGTTTTGGTCTACTGTACCACGCTGGCCAAACAGGTTGGCATAAGATTTGTGTCAAGTTTTTCTTCTCTTTGCAGTGATGTTGTTGCATAATTTGCACCCATAGTCGCCTCTTACAACACCCATGGGATGAATAGAGGTGGTGACATTCATTATTCTTAATCTCGCCTGCCTTATCATTAAATCCTGTGTCGTGGGGGACTTACAACCATACAAGAAATGGACACAAAGAACACCTAGACTCAGAACAACAATTTGTGGATTACACAAAATGTTGTCCCATGATTTGAGCCCACAACACTTATCGAAGTGGAGAGCGGCGTGGTGACTACCCAAGCTACTAAGCCAACAGTGCAGTCTAAAAATTATCTAACTACAGTTTAAAGTTGCACTTAGATAAAATTTATAATTTTAGAATAGTGGTAATGAATTGCTTAAGACCAGTGCTACTTGCATCATCATTATCATCCATACTTGGGTTACTTTACAGATTAAATGAGGTCGGAAATTCACCTTCTACAAAATAAAAAT
Organism: Hypercompe scribonia; assembly: GCA_949316085.1. Lineage (NCBI taxonomy): Eukaryota > Metazoa > Arthropoda > Insecta > Lepidoptera > Erebidae > Hypercompe > Hypercompe scribonia. Next base: position 4,228,894 of record OX438979.1, read on the forward strand.
CTCCTGTACTCTAATTTCTTGAGTGTAATGGCTCAAAAATTATAAAGATATTATAAAATGGGTTTTAGGAAACAAACATATTATATGAAGTGACTATATCTACTTAGACGAATAAAATAGAAACTATAAAAATTCTGACTGAATTGCACAATGCAAGTATAACCTGTAAAGAGTATTCGTGTTATACCGGTACTAATAACCGTAAATTACCACTTCGTTTTTATATTCACATAATATAGAAATAGTATATTACTTACTCTTTCTTCAACAACGAAATACCCACTTCTGGCATATCAGAACGGGTAACGAACACCTTGTATTTAGCCAGCGAGCGCTTCATTTTCGCCACAGTCACAAACAGACAAACAAAACTACTTTTTAAATGGCGCGTCTCTTTAAATACAAACAGCTAACAAAACTTTAATTTCCGGCTTTATTTGTTAGCGTATCTACTAAGAGCAAGGTCAATCAATTCTCGGGTAAGTATTTAGGCGCTGCCACTTGAGGCTTAACAGTATTTTCGCTCTTGAAAAACGAAGGCTTTGCAAAGTATATTGTAACGTGTAGCGCGGCTACCGTCGCCAATATCACCTTACCCTTACTTGATGTAATAAATGAGAATGCGCTCATGTTAAAAAAAAAATAAATGAAACCGTACTATTACGTAAAAACTAGTCATATCAAATGAACTGATAGCAGATTTCCAAACATTGTTGGTTACCAGTCGTTATCATCGCATGACATTGAAAATTGACGTTCAAGACATTGACAGTGAGACACTTGTCATGGCCGTAGACTTTATAGCTATTGGTCTGTGAGTCGATGAAAATCGACTTACACCCATGCCACCTGATGACCTGATGAGTTTTTTCATTTTATAAATTATTTCTTGACTAAACCCTCCTTGCTAAGGATAGGCCTACATCCAGCTGTAGATTATTAAAGACTATTGATAATGATTTGTTAATAAACACAGCTATGATAGCTTGCCTAGCAGTCATGATTATTTTTGCTTAAATTTATTAATTTGTACGGAGTGTATTAGGAGACGAATTAAAACACCGAAATCATAATTAAGACTGAACATTTATTCATATTAAACATTGCTTAAATATAATTAGGATAATGGGGTTACACGTGTACATTATAAATGATGAAATAATTAACATAGATTACATGGGTTATGCACTTACACACTACAAATTTTTTTTTATCACTCTCACTCTATTATTAACCAAGCAAATTTAGACTCAATGTAAATTTTCTATGTAGAGAATATGCCTAGGTAGGCTTGTTTACTTATTTCTGGTATTGTATAGATATAAAAATATGAATAGTTAAATCAACATCGATACACCGAGCTGATAACTAATCGAAATTATTAATCTATGGCATTGACTTTTGTACAAAAAATCGGTCATAGAACATAATAACTGTACGTTTAAGTTTTAAAATCATAGCAATTAAATATGTGCAAGAGAGAGTAAAGCGTCCGAATTCCGTGTGCTACGTGTCCTTTGAATATACCTGGGTGTGCATGTGCCAACTGTGAAGACTTTGATGTTTCTTACAGTATTTCTAAACTCAACTAGATTTTTTACATAGCTTATGAAATTATCGGTTTAAAGAGGAATACTAAAACGCGCGAATAACAAAACTTATTTGCATATAATAATTATATTTAGATAAAATAAATTTATTGATTTATTGAAATTATATTAATTGAAATTAATAATTATTGATAAAGAAATTAAAAAAATCAGACAAATTAAACATTTTTTGTCACTCTTTGAAATTTCAAGAAGGCAAATTTTTTTAGATGTGATTTTATAAAACATGTATAGTTTATAAATTATGTTAACTCAGCGTTGGTAGGCCCCCCACAAGGTGGTCCGACGACCTGGTGAAAGTCAGATTAAGGAAAATAATTAATATAATTAATTAACGCAGAAAAATGGTATTCAATACATTACTAGCTGATCCGTGCAACCTCGTCTGTATCGCTTGTGTGTATTAACCTTAATAGAAAGATGTATACCATTCTGGACATTTTAAGAACTTTTGAAGGGAAAACCTTCTTTCATACATTACTTTTATGTTACTAACTGTTTACTCAACGCACACAACGGAAGCTGTCGAAAGACATAATTTGCCTCCATTGCTTTTGGTAGCAGCGTGATGATATATAGACTATAACCTGTCTAACGCTGAAGAGATTTTTCAAATCAGTCCAGTTAGTACCCTTTTTTTTTAACGTGTGGAAACCCCCTCGGGCCGTCACCCCACCGGGGCTTACGGCGGGGTGGTGTGTCGGAATCGGACCAACTAAAACCACAAGGTGTGCCACTCTGCGCCTGACATAGGAGGGATCCGAGAACAGCTGCTATTACGACATCCAGATCCCTCCTAGCGCCTGCCACCATCTGGCACGGCCCAACCGGCACCATCTGCTGATAAACTCTCTATTTGAGTGACGTACGGCACACGCGGACGTCGTCTCCTAGCGGCTGGCCACTATAGCAGATGGAAAGGAAAACCTGTCCCGCCCACCCGCGGCCACACTCAAGACGGCATGAGGCGTTAGTACGCGTGCCTTCGCCGCCCGGTTCGCTGGCGGCGAATCAGGTCCGAGTGGAGGTCGTCCTCCCGGGCCCTCTCCGCCGTCTCCTTCTACGAAATTCCTCTTCGCAGAAAGTTGCGACTGCGGTAAAACAACTGTCGCTACCGACAATGGAGCATATGACGGCCGTTGGCGAGAGATCTCCTCCAATAACTGCAGTGAGGACCCCACGCTGCGCCGCCCTAGCGGAATAAACCGCCATCGTGTGCAGAGCCGAATCCTCACTGCAGTTGTAGTGGTAACAGGCGGGACTCAGTTCCCTCCTGACCACAGTGCAGATACTTCCCGAAGCAACCGTGCCCGGGAAAGATCTGCGTCAGTCGAAAAGAAAAGGTCCCGTGCTGTCGCCCTGCGCACTCGGCGATGACCAGCTGGCGAGCCTCCACGGCGGCAAAGCAATCACGTGGAGCCTCCAGCCGGGACGACCAACAAACCATCGTGGCTCGACGAGCGGCCTCACGCCACTCGCGTATCTCTTTGGGCGGGGTCTGTATGCCGTTTGCCGCCCGGAAGTCAGCAGTTCGCTGATAAACTTCGGCGAGCACTTCTGCCTCCAAATCCCACGGGGGAGTTCCGGTCAAAGCGCACGCCGCCTCCGTCGATACAGTGTGATAACCACGTATGGCTCTAACCACCTATATCCTCTGAGGGCACCAGAGGTGAGTCCTATTCTGGGCGGTCAGAGCCGCCGCCCACACCGGTGCACCATACAGGGCCATTGACCGGACAACCCCCGTGTATAGCCGTCTCGTCGCGACGCTGGCTCCACCCAAATTGGGCAAGAGTCGGCCAAGGGCAAAAGCAGTGCCGACCAGCTTTGGAGAAAGCTGTCGGAAATGCTCATCGAAGAGCCACCTGCCGCTGAGGATCAGGCCCAGATACTTCATCTGGGCCTGAACCAATACGAGGACCGAATTGACTATGATAGAGGCGCCAGAGGGTGGACCACGACGGAGCCCATGGAACAAAAGGGCCTCCGTCTTGTCCAGGGCCACCCACAAACCCAGCGCCTCAATTCGCCCGACCACCAGAGAGACCCCCATAGTGTCCAGGCGCGCCGCCTCTTGAAAGTTCCTCCCCCGGGCCGTGATCAATGTGTGATCTGCGTAACAAATTACACCCAGCCCGGGGGGAAAATGACCTCGAAGGGCCTAGTCGTCTCCCATGTTCCACAGGAGTGGTCCGAGAACAGACCCCTGTGGAACACCGCACGACATGAGCCGCCGCCTCAGAACACCATCTCGGTCCTCGTACATGACGGTACGCTCCTTAAGATAGTCTGCCACAAGCCGCCTCAGGTACTTTGGCAGCCCATGGTAGTGGAGTACTTCCCTGATGCAGCTAAATGGCAGACTATTAAATGCGTTGGCGATGTCCAACGACACCGCCAACAGCACGCCGCCACAGCTCACCGCCTCTTCAAACAACTTACCCGCCTCGTCCAGCAAAACGGTGGGCCTATAGGCCGCTACCGAATCGCCGGACCGAATCGGCAGACCGTCCCGGCTTTCTTAATAGGACTAGCTTCCCGCTTTTCCAGCACTCAGGGAAGCGTCCGGACGCCAAGCTGGCGTCCAAGACCTCCCTGAGGCGGTCCGAAATGTGTTCGAGGGCTAGGGCCAGCATCGGGCAGGTATACGGCCCGGCCTGGGGGCGGTGTTCTTAGAGCAGATCCTTAGAATAACCGCCCCTACCTCCTATTTCCTGACGGGCAGAACATTGTCCTCGTTACCCCCGTCGTCTCCGACCATGAAGGCCATCGACGGGGGTGTGTGCTCCACCCGCTGAGGGAAGGGGCCCTCGACCACTTCCTGCAGGAAGCTGGGCTGGAGTGTCTCTGTAAGGAGGGGGGGCCCGACGTGTGGAGCTTTTGTCGCGCCGCACGATAAGGCGACCCCAGCGGTCACAATCGAGACCCTCCAGCATTTCCTTTCGCTTAATTTCTTTGGCGCGGCTGATGGCCGGCTTCAGAGTTTTCCACGCCTCTCGGTACTCCGCATAAAACTGGTCCTCCCCGCCTTCTTCGCGATGTCGCCGCCGACTACGGGTGTAGGACCTCCGGGCGCGAGTACAGGCTGCGCGGAGGTCCGCCATCTCCTGGGACCACCAGTACTGTTGAGAAACGAAACGCAGACTTGTGAGCTGCTAGCGACCTCACACGGCAATAATAAAAACTATCACTCTTCTACGATTGTCAAATTATATAGTGCGTTGTGTTAATGTAAAATTCAGTCTAAATAAATTAATTTCTATAGTTTGAATCTAAATATTCTCTTATTTCATCAGGTTATGGGCCTCTCCCTGCCTGTTTAATGTAGTTCAGTGAAAATTTTAAGTAAATTAATTGATTTTAATCAGAAAAACTTATAACCTAAAAGTTGTGTACGCGGTCGCCGAAGTTTTTTACATTTCAGCTATTTCAGCAATAGTATATTGTTAAAATGTCATCAAACGGATCTTTGATACAAATTGAAAAACTTACTGACCGAGATAATTGGACAAGTTGGAGTTTCGCAGTGCAAGCATATCTGGAACTCGATGATTTGTGGGAATGTGTCCAAGGAACAGATACTGATCCAAAGAAAGAAAAAAAGGCAAAATCAAAACTAATATTATTAGTCGATCCGATAAATTTCATACATATACAGGATGCGACGACTTCAAAACAAATATGGGAAAATTTGTCAAGAGCTTTTGAAGATTCTGGTCTACTGAGAAAAGTTGGTTTATTGCGAGACTTAATTAACACTAATTTAGAAACAAGCACCAGTGTAGAAGATTACGTCAACAAAATCATGAGCTCAGCTCACAAGCTCAGAAATATTGGATTCAGTGTTGACGATGAATGGCTCGGGACCTTGATGCTGGCAGGTCTCCCCCATGAATACAAACCCATGATTATGGGTATTGAAAGCTCAGGAGTAAAAATAAGTTCAGATCTAATTAAAACGAAACTTTTACAAGAAATCAAAAATACACCAAGTAATTCAGCTCTGTACATAAGTAATAAAAATACTCAAGTTAAATTCAAAAACACACAGCATCAGTCAAAGTCAAAAGGTCCAAGATGTTTTAACTGTAATAAATATGGACACCTTGGAAAAAATTGTTGGTTTCTGAAAAATAAATCACAGACTAAAGAAAATAACAAAGGATTTGTGGCAGCTTTCTCAGCTATGCAAGTGAATGATTGTATAAACTGGTATGTAGACTCAGGTGCTTCTATGCACATGACAATGCATAAACATTTATTAGAAAATGAAACAATACCACCGATATCCACAATCAAAATTGCAGATAATAAAACTTTACATGTTGAAAGCTGTGGTAATGTGATATTGCACATACCTAATAAGGATGGCAGCAGCAGTGAAATATTAGTTAAAAATGTTTTATATGTGCCAAAGTTGTCTACAAATTTATTATCAGTTAGTAAAATAATAAAGTCTGGTTGTAAAGTGGAGTTTGATAAAACTGGCTGTTCAATATATAATTCAAATAATGAAAAAGTAGCCACAGCAAATCTAATCAATGATACCTATAGACTGAACATAAATTACAGTAAAATATTTGCCATGTCAGCAAAAGCAGAGTCACTTACACATTTATGGCATCAACGTTTAGGCCATCTAAATTATAATGATGTTCACAAGTTACCTAACTGCACGATTGGTGTACAACTATCATCACAGAAAGAAAAGTATGTATGTATAAGCTGCCTAGAGGGTAAGCAGACAAGGCAATCATTTCCAAGCAACGGCTCCAGGGCAAAAGAGTTGCTAGAGCTAGTCCACACAGATGTATGTGGCCCGATGCAAGTTGTTTCGATTGGCGGTGCCAGGTATTTTACAACTTTTATTGATGATTTTTCAAGAAAGGTATTTGTTTACATAATTAAAAGCAAAACAGAAGTGTTCGAAAAGTTTATTGAATTCAAGAACAGAGTAGAAAATGAGTTAAACAAGAAGATTAAAATTCTACGCAGCGATAATGGATTGGAATATGTTAATAATAAATTTGATAAATATTTAAAAGAAAATGGGATATTACGTCAGACTTCCAATCCATACACGCCACAACAAAATGGTCTGAGTGAAAGAATGAACAGGACACTAGTTGAAAGAGCTAAATGCATGTTATTTAATGCTGACTTACCAAAGAATTATTGGGCAGAAGCTGTAACAACTGCTGCATATATAGTTAACCGCTCACCCACACATGCTTTGTCAGATATAACACCTCAAGAAGTGTGGACTGGACAAAAGCCAGACCTGAAGAATATCAGAATATTTGGTTGTCCTGCTATGGTGCACATACCCAAAGAAAAGCGTCAAAAATTAGATGTGAAATCTTGTCAGCTAATCTTTGTTGGGTATAGTGAGTGCAGTAAAGGCTACCGTTTTATAGACCCGAAAAATAATAAAGCAGTTATCAGTCGGGATGTCCATTTTCTGGAAGAAAACATTCCAAGTAAAGTTGCAAAATCTTCTTTTTCAGCACCTGAAACAAAAATAAATAATATTAATCAAGAAGTACATGTATTAAATAATAAAATGAATAATGAGAAGAATAATAATAAAGAACAAAAATTAACAAAAGTATACTTACCATTAAATGACCAAAAATTTGAATTAATTATACAAGATGATGAAAATTCAAATGAAGAAGAGCAGCCTTCCTCAGATAATAATAGCATCACAGATACTTCAACTACAGATTATGAAGACCCACTAGATGATACATACTTACCAAGTCAGAGTGTTGACATCTCACCTGTAAAAGAAACAGGTGTTAAAACCCGTAGACAAAGAAAGCTGCAAGTAAGTAATGATGATTCAACTTTGTACATTTGCATGAATGGTGAGTCTACATCAAGCCTTCTTAACAATGATCCCCAGAGCTTGGAAGAAGCTCTTCAAAGTGAAGAATCTGAAGAATGGAAACAAGCAATGAAAGAAGAGTATGAGTCTCTAATTCACAATAATACTTGGTCTTTAGTAGACTTACCTGAAGGGAAGAAGGCTATTCCATGCAAATGGATTTTTAAAAGAAAATTTGATCATACTGGAGAAATCACTCGTTACAAGGCTAGACTCGTAATTAAGGGTTACAAGCAGAAAAAAGGAATAGATTACAATGAGATATACGTACCTGTTGTACGATACACGTCGGTAAGATATCTCATAGGTATAGCTGCAAAATATAATCTGGAAATACATCAAATGGATGCAATTACTGCATTTCTACAAGGAGACGTTGATGAAGATATTTATGTGTCTCAACCACCCAGGTTTGATCGAGGAGAGAAAGTATGGCATTTAAATAAAGCCATTTACTGTCTCAAGCAAGCCAGTAGACAATGGAATAAAAAGCTAAACTCTGTTTTATTAGAAATTGGCATGAAACGATCAAAGCTTGATCCTTGCATTTATTTTCGTATATTGAGCAAGAATGATATATTGTTTATTTCAGTTTATGTTGACGATTTGCTGTTATTTTACAACAATTCTGAAACTGGCGAAGAAACAAAGAAAAAGCTTAAAGATAACTTTAATATGAAAGAGATGGGACATGCAAAACAGTGTATTGGCTTTAGAATAACACATGAAGATGAAAATAAAATATCACTGGATCAATCAATTTATATTAAAAAGATACTCACTCGTTTTGGCATGGCCAATTGCAAGCCAGTCTGGACTCCATGTGATCCAAACATTCAGTTGAAGAGAGCCGAAAGTGAGGAAGAAATATTGAGAGACATACCTTATCAAGAAGCTATTGGTTGCTTATTATACTTGTCACAAGGGACAAGACCTGATATAACATATATTGTAAATGCATTAAGTCGGTACAATGGTCAACCCACTACAGAGCATTGGACTACACTCAAGAGAGTCTTGAGATATCTAAAAGCCACCATTGATTATAAGTTGACATATGATGGAAACTCTGAAGGCAACATTACAGGCTATTGTGATGCAGATTGGGCCAGTCATTCTGAAGACCGTAGATCCTGTACTGGGTATATTTTTGTTTTTCAGGGTGCTGCAATAAGCTGGTGCTCGAAAAAACAATTAACTATAGCCCTATCAAGTACGGAGGCCGAGTACATGTCTCTGGCCACTGCTGTGCAAGAAGCGATCTGGCTAAAACAACTAGATGAAGAGTTTTGGCCTGAATCATCAGATCTCCCTATTATTGTACATTGTGATAATCAAAGTGCCATTCGCATTTCAGGAAATGAAAGTTTTCATCAGCGCAGCAAACATATTGACGTTCGCTACCACTTCATCAGAGAAAGGATTGCAGCCAAACAAATCCTGGTAAAATACCAAAGAAGTCAAGACATGACTGCGGACATCTTGACCAAAGGATTGCATAGACCAAAACATGAAGCTTTCAGCAGAGCAATGGGTCTGCGTTCAGGAGAGAATGTTGAGAAACGAAACGCAGACTTGTGAGCTGCTAGCGACCTCACACGGCAATAATAAAAACTATCACTCTTCTACGATTGTCAAATTATATAGTGCGTTGTGTTAATGTAAAATTCAGTCTAAATAAATTAATTTCTATAGTTTGAATCTAAATATTCTCTTATTTCATCAAGTACACCTCCTTCCGTGAAGGTCGACGACTTCGGATGCGGCGCATGGCCACATCGCAGATCTGCGTAATCGCATCACGAAAGCGACCAGCCCCCATGTCGACCTCCTCGGTCGGGGCCTGCGGAGACAGCCAAGAGTGTATTATGGCCGACTCCTCTAGTAGGTCCCTATTCAGCTTCGAAACAGCCCACCGCGGAAAGCAAGAAGAATGCCGCGCCGCGTGACCCCTACTGGAGTCCTGGATCCGAGAGAGCTCAAATCGGATATATAGATGATCCGAGAGCGTTTCTACCTCTTCCAGGACACGCCGGTACCTTACTCGTGCGGCTAGGGCAGGGGTAGCGAACGAAAGGTCTACCATCGACCCCCCTGCTGTCGCACGCACATGTTGGTGGAGCCTCTGTTTAGTAAACAGAGGCCCACCGAGGCCGCCCACTCCTTAACGGCCGCGCCCGTGACGTCCGTCCTGGGGGAACCCACGCTATACACTTTGCGTTGAAGTCCCCCAGCACAAGGACGTGCCCAGACGTTAGTCGCCGCATCGAGGTCTCTAAGCTGTTCAGGAAAACCTCGTAGTCGCCGAAACTCCGATTGGGGGAGAAGTATACACCGTATACGGTGACCCCCACTCAGCAGCAACGTATCCAATGCCCTTGTCTCTTAGCGACAAGAGCGGGGAATGAGCCGCTGTGGAACCGACGACTGCCACGGAACCATCTCAGTCACCCAACCAGTTTGGACGGGAAGGGATGTAATAGGGCTGTCCAGTTAGTACCCTATAGTAACCTGTACACATTATACATATAAACTAAATAAATTATTTAAAAGCATATTATATACACGCATACAGACACTTAAAATAATAGTTGATGACATGGACCATGTTGATGAGAAAATATGTAGGAAATATATGTACAGCAATTAAACCATGGATTACATCTGGTCTCATCCGTCGTATAAGACAGAAATAAATTGCACCAAAAACGTAGACTAGAACCGGACACCACAGTGTATTCTGTATTGAACAAGAGATACAGAAATTATTGAAATAACCTTTTGAAAAAAAAGTTACAAAAAGTTGGTAAAATCGTAAAAACATTTGGCAATTAATTAAAATATTGACTCTCGTTCAAAAAATCTTGAGCTTCCACTTGATCTTGTCGAGATTGTCAACCAAAATAATCGATGCAATAAATTAAATCAATAATATAAATCTGATGTCGTCAGAAACGTAGCGAAAAAATCTTACATTTAAATATTACTACCTCAAATCTCTATCTTCATTGCCAACGTCTCTGATCCAAAAGATCTACTAATTAGCAGTTCATCATTTGAAAAATTATATAACTAATAACCTGGATAAGGGAATACGCCCCATTGGAATCTGCTTAGATGTAACCAAAGCTTTCGATGCTATATCCTGCCTTATCCTCTTGCACAAACTAGAAAAGCTTGGAATAAGGGGCAAATCACTTCAGTTATTTCTTCATTTTCATAGTGACCGCTATCAATCAGTCAAAATTGGTCAGTATATGAGCTCTAATGCTGATATGGTTTTCCTCAAGGAAGCATCTTAGGGCCAACTTTATTATTCATTTATCTATGTAGCTTAAAATTACAAAATGATGACATACTCGTACTGTCATACGTGAATAATTCAGTTCTTTTATTTTTAGTTAAATATCGAGCTGAAGAGTATAAATATATTCAGAATGGTTTTAATGAGATATCGTATCAGTTTCGTAAAATTTACTAGCCTTAAATGCCGAAAAAACTAGATATACTTTATTTAAAATGTGGATTTCAAATACTATGATTATAGACCTGAATATTTATACCTGTAAATGTATTTCAGTTGATACAGCATGCACTTGCCCTGTTTTAAATAAAACTACTGCTATGAATGTGTTTAGGTATTGAGATGTATAAATTTCCGTAAACTTATCGAGTTCTTTTGTAACTTACGCAATATTGCTAATTATTGTGTATTAAAAACAGACTTATTTGGCTTTGTGTTAGTCGATACTAATATATTGCATAACCGCCTGACGTAGCGTTACTAAGATTATTTTACTTCTACTCAAACGTGCTCAAAGAGCAATACTAAGAGTTACCACCTACTCATCAACTTTATCTGGAATGAAAAATCTAAACAGTTCGACAGTTTTTTATACGGCACATCATACTGAACATGCTGATCTGCCATTTAAAACTAATTTTCTTAGATAAGAGGAGTTATATTTACATTAATCTGTTCTTAGCACCCAATCTGTATAATAAGATAAATAAATTATTGAAAATACATATGCCGTATCATATACCAAATACCAAACTCTAATGGAAGAATAGTTAGGTAAGCTCAATTATAAAGACACAAAAAACATCTTAGCTATTTCTAATTAAGTTATTAACAATAAGTAATACATAATTAGCTTATATAAACCATTCTTAAGTCACATTCTATTGACATATTCAAACTTAAAATTATTAAATTTAATGTTCTGTATCTAAAACCGATTGCAAAATAATTTGTAATAATACATGGGTGACAATTATCGTGGTAAGTATGAGCCTTACACTGCTACGATGTCTGTCATGCCTTTATGCATGTATCCAAGCGTGACGAACAAGCATCTCACTAGGTCGCCATAGTCACCATACTGCATTATCTGCATTCGTAATGAGTACTGAGACAATAACTCTTGGTTGTTTTCCACTGGTAAGGCAGAGTAGAGTCTCTTTGATAGTCTCTTAAAATAAAATAAAATATATAAACATAAGTACGTCTCCGCCTAACTGAATTAGCATTTTCAAACGATAGAGACGTGTAAATACTGTGCCAATATCTCTAAGAGAGTGATGTATTGCTGTAGAATCTCAATTTTTTATTTGAAAAACGCAAATAATTAAACTCTTATTCTGTTTCGTACTGTATTTGCTTTATTTATCTTGTTTCACATTTACTCTACCTTTAGAACCAAAAACTTATGTAGTTCATTTTTAGCCTTCCTATGGTATCAGTTGCATGTTGATGAACAGAATCAGGATAACCCCTACTTTGCGTCGCGTTATAATATTTAAAATCCTCCGTCTGCATATATAATATGTTATAAGAGTTCAAGCCACGCCTAACCAACTACAGCTGGCAATCATGTCATACTTCTTATTGCGCAACAAAATACATCAGGCGCATTATCGTAATGGTGATTGTAACTAGTTTTAAATAACAATTTAATAATAATGTACCTGAATAGTACCTTCGAGTGTTTTCTTTGTTTTATTATACATTATGCGCTTGAAAATAGTAAGTAGGTGCGTTCCAGGTGAAATTGATTTGTAATCAAGTACACATATACAAACCTATCATCAACTAAAATTTATACACAGAATACATAAATAAGTTAAACACTTAAGTTGGCATAAATATATACTTACACAAATAAATATCATAACTAGTATAAGATGACAATCTTGATGTGTGTGCCAGCTGTTTTAATAGATACTGCTTCACTTTTTTTTTAATGAAAAAGCGTTGGGAGTCATCCTGACTTCGAAAGAAAGCTAATTCCAGAGGAGAAAAGACTGCACAAAAAAAGATGAGCCACTAAACTAAGACGTTTGGAAGGATCAACGAAGTAGAAGATTGCTAGAGAACTGAAGCTTTCTGTCGTGATTGCTACATAAGAGTTAGAAGTAGCAGTTTAAATATGTTGACGAAGAGTATAGGACAGCGAGCGCGCGTAGTTTATGCCGGATATAAACAAAGATGAATCTAATCGTAATCAAACAACAAAACCAAATAGTTCCACAGATTGAATACGGTTACAGAAAAACACATATAATGATAAGACTCAATCGGCACAATTTTATTTCCAAAAAAATTTGCTTTATTTATTGTGTCTGAAGGTCGTCAGATTTTTTTAATTTGTTCCACACTTTTAAACACTAATGATCTGAAATGTGTAAATCGTTATATGTTTAACGCGTAAATCAGAGATGACTGCAAGCCTGTGAGTTAAAAATATATTTAAACATCAATTTAATCTCAAAATATAATATTTTTTTGCGATTGAATTTATTGTGGAGGGAACGAGTGGCATGTCCCTCCGACACAAAGGGAGGATCCTCTGACCAGGCGAGGTGATCATGCCTGACGGGCCACGGCCCAATGGCGAATCTCTATATCGCTATACAGGATTAGTAGTTGTATTGTAGTTCATAACATTCATACATTTCGTTCATTCTTCGTAGTTCGATGTATCTTCGCTAGATGGCGTTGTTGTATATTTTTCTTTTTTTCTATAATGTGGAATTCACCACATCATATTTACATCGTTACAGTTTATTGAAGTATAAGACGTAGCTACTTATGTCATGCAAAGAACCACTGCACGCTTAGTCCCATGACCCATATAAGACTTACGGTAGTCTACAAAGAATATATATACAGATACACCGACTTGTCTTCTCCAAGTTAAAGAAATATGTTACATTCTTGACATATTTGTATATTGATAGTCTCATATAACGTTGAGAATTTACATATTTATTGTTTAGTTATTGTTTTTTACGTGACAAGATCCCAGTTCTATATTATTTCATTGATATTCTTACAACGAAGCTGAATTCATCAGACGAAATTCTTGATAGGGAGTCCTGGAGACTGGAGGTGACTAATTTTTAACCAATTACACTAGTTATCGAGCCTTATTTGAGTGACAAATAGTCCAGCTGATCTCTATTAGATAAACACTCATAAGACCAAAGATCTTTTTGCATTTCTTCGTTTACCTGTCTGTTATCCATAGATAATAGACTTAACCTTGAACCCTGGGGATAAACATGTGAAGTTTTTTTTAAGATACTTATTGGAACTTCTCCGTATAATTACTAAAAACATGTTGCACGTATATTTACATATTTTAAGGTATTTTACTTTGAACTAGTGAATGGCAAACTTAACTTATTGACACCGACGCACCTATTTGCTTAACACTGTCGTCATGATATGTTTGAATAAGAATCTTAACTAATACGTCAAATGTGAATGTATGTTTATTTATTGCGATGCGACTTGCCGATTCAACTGATTTTTATATAATTTTAAACACAATTTGTTACGGTTACAAAATAGGGGGGTTCTTTAGTTATCTTTCATGTAGAAAATTACTGTTACTGAAGTATTTCTAAATCGATTTCAAATCCATACTATTCCGTACCCATACTAATGTTATAAACGCAGAATTACGTTTGTTTGTTTAAATGTTTGTCTGACTTTGACGACCTAATGGAGCGATTTCATGGTATGATTTTTATGTCTGTAGACAGTTAGAAGACTGGAACATGATTTAGACAGTTTTTACCGCTGTAAAATATCTCACTTCCATGAGAAGATCCACTACGGTACGTACTTGAATCATCACAACAAGTTAGATTTTTCCACCCAATTCCATACGCTATATTGAATAACGTACCTAGACTCTTTATCTATAAACTTTTTGATATTTTTTACTTCAAATATTATATGTCAATTGTTACTTTTTCACGCGAAAACTGCTGTACGGCTTTCGATGGAACTATACATCAGAATAACGCATACTATTTATCGCTATAACCAAACACACGTGCAAAAGCTAGTTCTACGCAAAGCCGATAGAAGCTACGGCATGAAGCTAGTATAAAATAAAAAGAACTGATGCCCAAAGTAATTGACGCGAGAATTTGGCCGGTTTTTCCTCCTCACAAGATAAAAAGAGGTGTATAGTTCACACTACATTATTAATAGTCTTACAACGTCTGCAGAAGAACGTGTAGAAGCATCATACTATACTCGATTTTAAAGCCATAAACTATTATTTGAGACAAATATCGGTGCATTTAAAATTTATCTGTATATTGTTATTATGGATCTAAAATTGGGTAAGCATTTTTTTGGAATCATGCAGTTAGTGTATCATCAAGAACCTTTAACAGACCACTTCTAGACATAGGCCAAAACCTTGCTAAGGAGAGGCCCACTATACCACGCTGGCCAGACGGGTTGACGGTTGGAACAGGGTTTGTTTCAAGTATTCCTTCTCTTTGTAGTGATATTTGCCTGAATTGTTTAT
Source organism: Hypercompe scribonia (assembly GCA_949316085.1). Classification (NCBI taxonomy): domain Eukaryota; kingdom Metazoa; phylum Arthropoda; class Insecta; order Lepidoptera; family Erebidae; genus Hypercompe; species Hypercompe scribonia. The sequence goes on from OX438979.1 coordinate 4,244,229, forward strand.
TCCCTGAGTAACCTCTACCCACGGGATGAATAGAGATGGTAACACTACGTGTTCCTAATCCGTCACCACACGGACGTGTTAGTTTATATTATATTTATAATAATATATAAATAATAATTATATTAGTTACGATCAGATTTTCTGAAGAGAATTTTTGTTGTTTTTTTCGTGTGCTAGTTCGATTCATTCAATAGCCCCAATTGCTTTAAGTTTAACTTAACTCTACCGCAGTTTCACTTGCTGGATTATTTCGTATTTTAACTTTGAAAATAAAAGTGTGTTAATGACGAAAATCCGTACAACCATAGAGGTGAAATTCCAAAAGTCTTTTAATGGACAAAATTTACCTGTTTATAGTTCAAATGATTTACGCGTTAACAGCTATATGACTATTATTCTTACAACAACAGTCCAAGCAAATTTCAAAAAAATGTAGTAAGAAATTTAAGTCCTTAATCAAAAAAAAACTGTATGAAAATGCTAAAGTTTTAGATTGTTTAACTAACTTAATTTTCTTGGGATTGATGATTGATTAGACTCCTGACCGCGTTTCCGTTTTAATTATAGGACATCTCTTTAGTTTGTTTCAGCATTTCTTTCCAAATTCGAAATGCCGGCATCTACTACCTGCAAAGTCCGATTTGTAAAAATATCTGTAAAAGATTTACCTGCAGAAATAAATAATATTTATTTTATCATAATACACAGTATAATGTATCTTACAGCTATCGTATTCATCGTGTCAGTGCAACTATGGTCAGAAATAGCAGCTCAGTCCACATGCCATTGCACCCGACATTCACAACCTGTATGCGGCTCTGACGGCATCACATACAGCAATCCTTGCGTTTTAAGATGCACCCAAGCTTCAAGCCTCCGACCTCTGACTATCGTTAGCCAGGGCCCTTGTCAGAACCAACAACCCGGTGGCAACTGTGGGTGCAGTTTGGACTACATACCAGTTTGTGGTACTGACGGAAACACCTACCCAAATACATGTCACGTTAGCTGCATGGGTATCAATAATCCTTCATTAAGAGTTGCTCATGAAGGAGAATGTAGACGCAACAGTTGTGAATGTCCTGCAGTGTATGAACCAGTTTGTGGCACTAATGGCGTCACCTACAGTAACGATTGTGAATTAAATTGCGCGACGGCCACCGATCCTTCTTTGGGAGTTGCTCATTACTCGGCTTGTTAAACTGTCTTTTTTAATTAAAGCATGTTGGAAATTAAACTTCTTGTTTTCAATATTTATGATATATTTAATTAATGTTTAGTAATTTATATTATTCATATAGGTTTTAGCTAGTGTTAATACGAGATTCTTAGTCTTTTAATATGCATTTTTTGTAAATTTAAGTACTTTTCAATAAGTTATATAAAACTAAAGTTTACTTGACGTTAAGAAGACACATACTAAATTTGGTTTGTGATAGTTAGAATAATATTTTATGTTTCCATTATTGTTTTTATTTTTATTGTTTCTTGTATTTAGCAATAGCCAGATTTCAAACATTTTTTAATTCATGTATTTAAACTGTTCATTTTACAAAATCTCTTCTTTTTTATGGTGCAAAAATCCTCAAAGATACCACCGGTAGGTGGTTATGTCGGACGCGAACCGACCAACCGCATGCCGTCTCAGGTACTAATAGCTGGGGAATCAGGTGCACCCTAGTAAGAAAAATCCTGGAACCCCTATGGCCCCCTCCCACATGGGAACCCTGACGTTCCCTTTTCTGACCCCAAAAAGGCGCGGGCAGTCCGTAGCGTTTACATCGTCACTCCGGCCTGTTTCTGCTTGAATGACAGATGGCCTTACCTGCCACCCCCAGGCTTGCGGTCCAAAATCCCCTGATTCTAATTTCTACACCACATAAATTTCTCAAAATGCTCGGTTCGCGGCATTGACCTTTATTACGGCAGCCATTGTTGGTGGTAATTGGCTTGCCCAGTACATATAAGGTACGTGACTAAATTACAGTTGTCAATTATTTTTTACGGCAAAATGGAGAAACATGCTACCGAATCACTTGATTCAACAGAGTGTACGATAATTAACATATCCAGTGATATTAATCAGCATTTAGCTAGTAAGTAAACATTGTCTTATTCATTTTTTTTTAAATAAAGAAATATATTACAAAATAAATATTAGATTAACAAATAGACTCAGTTCAAATATGTATTGGTAAAGGTTGTTTAGCAGGCGATACGGCTAAATGCTAGACTAAACCACAGACCTCGATATGGCTCCAGTATCAGTTACTTACTCCCACGAACCAAAGGTTATTACGTTGTTGAATACTAGAGAAACACTGTCTCAGTGAAATCTTACTTTTTTTTTTTTAAAGAAGACGACACCCGCACTAGTAGCAAATCTTGTGTCGCGGGGCACTTTACAAACATACAAGATACGAACACAAAGAACACTCAGACTCAGAACAACACTCTCTAGGTAGTAGAGCCACGCTGATTTCAGCACAAGCAGGCCGGCTCGACAAGGGCAGTACTACCCTCCCACAGAAGATCAACCTAAAGTGACAGCATCCGTGTTGTCGTGTTTCGTTGGTGAGTGCGAGACCGGAGGCCCGTGCAGGGGTAACAGTTACCGTGGCAACTGTGTAAGGCTTACACTGTCACGATGACTGTCATGCCTTTTACGTCCCCAAGCAAGGTGTGAAAAAGCATCTCACTAGGCTGCCATAGTGTGGGTCACCATATTGCATTGTCAGGTTGCATTATTTGCAATGAGTATGGTCTTGGATTCACAACTCTTGGATTCTATTCATGCTTTCCATCAGAAAAAAAAACAACAATTTGTGTATTATAAAAAATATTGTCCCATGGAGGGTTTGAACTCTCAACACTCAGTGTAGTAGAGAGCGGTGTGACGACCGCTTAAACCACTAGGCCAACCGTGCAGTCAAATCTATACTTATACTTTGTCTGCACGAGCCATTTTCATAATTACATAATATATATGCACGTGATTCCAAAATGGACCAAATATTTTTATTTGTAAACTTTCCTGCTAAAACAAAACATATCTATGTAATTATTTTTTAAATTTATTACAATTTAATAACGAAATTTAACAATTAATGAAATAGTGGCCTTTTTAAAATTCCCCTTATCGGTAGAACAAAACGTGACGTCAATTTACTCTTAGTCGTCCTCTAATCTGCCAACAAGTTGTTTGTATGGTTTCCCATGATTATATTTTTCTATTGTTTCACGGTTTTTTCGTATAAAGTTATCAGGTTTCTATGTAAAATCATTAATTTATTTCCGTGAATATGGTACAGGAAGTTCTGAATAAATAGGCAAAATTTTGTTTTTCTAATAATTAAGTTATATGTTTTCATTTGTAAGTCTTGTACATATTATATATTTGAGAATATCTTCTAGACCTTTTAGTAAAGCAGGTTATATTTTCGTCGAAGTTTGTAAACAAAACAAGCATGTGCATTCGACTAACTAAAAATATTCTTATATGTATTTTATCACTTCTTTTAATACTCTTTTTTATATTAAAGTGATCTTCCCAACCATTATAATAAGTATTTCTCTGCTTTTCCAAGGTAATAAGTTGATTAGAAAGAAATAACTCGGTAACTTTGTGAACCAAATACTTCGTTGTTAAAATGAGTGTAGTTTGTCATTATAGAATAAGCGCGCCAAAATGACCACGTTTAAATCGTCCAAAAATCATAGTTCTTTTTTAAAATTGTTGGTTTAGATTTCGAATATGTTATATTTGTTTTTGGTAATGGAATATCTAGTAGAAACGTTTTAAAATTACAAAAAAATACATGCATACTTATTCCCTATTTTTAAAAAATAACGACACTTAATTCTCAGATACCAATTTTATTATAATACGCATTAACTTCAGGATCGAAATTTCAAAAACAACATTCACACAACTGTTAAATAAAGCTAATAAATTAGTATAACAAATAAATTAATATAATATTCTTATTATTAACATTGGTTTACTTATTAGAAACTACAAGTACATTAAAGAAGTTATCTACAATTATTGAGTTTCTTCTGGAATCGTCCGAAAATTGTGCTGAACATGAGTTCTGTCATTATCGGCCTGGTTAAACCTCGACATCAACGAGTCTCGACTTATCTGATTTGCTAGCTTCTGTTTGTTCACCGGGGATCCTGAAATGATCAAGCCATTCACCACATTAAGGATTATCAGCTTATTTACAACGCTTACAGAAAAGATTAGATTCTACGTGTATTTACAGTCAAGTGACATCCGTGTGATTTTCTTATAAACAATCAAATATTCACCTATATAACTGAGCATGACGGGTAGGAAAATGAGGCCGTGAGCCGCACCCAGTAGCACAATGCTCAGGTACATACGGAAGTAGAACACCTGCGGTGAGAGATGATGAACATGAGTGGCGGTTTGGCGAGTAGGGCGGGAAGCGCGTGAGGTGGGGGGCGTACCTGGAAGATCTGGCTCTTGGCCGTGCCGAGCACGATGATGCCGCCGAACTTGGTGAGCGTGATGCCGGAGAGCACGGAGGAGCCCATGCGCGTGAGCGCCTCGGTGGCGCGCGCCACGCGCGAGCCGCCGCCCGCCACGCTGAAGCTGTGCACGATGTGCGAGCAGAACTCTACCGCGATGCCCACCGCCATCACCTACACGAATAAGTTACACAGTTACCCGTATGCCACCCATCTTTAAATTCTGTGCATGTATTCACTGAAGAACCGCAGACTATGATCTTTTCAGAGAATGAAATATAACATAACAGAATTAACATGTATTGACGCATTTTACATTCATGTTTATGAGTCTAAGTTCATTAAAATGAGCCTAGAATAGGACCCTGCAAAGTTTTGGAACCGATCAGTGTTTATTCAGTTAAAAAAACCTTGGTCTCATTAGGAATTATTATCCCATCTTATAATGAAATACATTGCTTCACTGTTTGTCTGTTCAATATAGTATTTGTTCCTTCTGACCGTTTATAGTTCGCGATAGAGGAAGTATCTGTGTCCAGTGATAACGTCATCTGCAAACACGGCTGTTGCTTTAATTTGCACAACCTTGAACATGACTGACAAATATCAAGATTCCATTCATACTCTGAGTAAAGTAATTATTGAAATTTTTTAACGAGACGCTTTAAAAAACCACAGGTGTTGTAAGTTTTTATGTTTACGCGGTGTCCATGAACTAACCAAGGTTGTTTACAAAAGAAATATATTTCAGATTTGAATATTTCTCTGTTTTTTAATGTGTTATTGTAATTCTATCTTTCTACTTTCGTACAAACTGATGGATTGATTTCGGAAAACGATCGGACATGTGTAACAGAAAGCCAGAGAAGTGTGTGCTAATTGTGACCAATGTTTTTCTATATCTATATCATTAATAAATAGCTGATTTTAGATTTTTGTACTCCTACTGGGTCCAGAAATCCATAGAGTTCTATTTTTATTTTGACGCACCTATAATTTCTTATCGAAGGTGGGCCAAGAATTCGTTGAAATTAAACATCCCGCGCAAAAATGTTAAGGGAATTCTTGGAATCGATGCTTGATAATCACTTCACATAAGTTACACATCCTATGAGTCCCTGCTGGTGGTCAAAGACATATTTCGGTAAAAGCTGATTTCCAGATGAGGCGACTTTCCATGGCCATCCAGAAGTCCAGATCTATCCCCAGCAGACTTCTTTTTAAGGGGTTATTTGAAGAATCGTGTCTATATCAATAAACCAAATACACTACGTCAACTAAAAGAAAAAAGCAGCGAAGAGATGTCGGCGATCTCGCGGTCTCTTTGCCGAAGAGTATTCGAAACTTTCGGCGCTCACTTAGAAGAGTGCAAACGTCGAAACGGTGGTCATTTAGACAATGTATTTTAAAAAAAAATAATTTCAGCCAATTAGCTTTTTTATAAATAAACATTTTTACAATATATCAAATGGTTTTTTTATATGACTTCTTCAAATGTTAACTAATTCATGACTCACACTATAGTAAACTTACCAAATTAACCAGTGAAATAGCGTTAAGACTGATCCCCCACCAGTACATGACGCCAAAGAGGTTCACAATGATCATCGTTATAGTAATCAACACCACCTTAGAAAAAAGTTCACAATTTATTTTTTACTTCTAACATTGTTATAGTTATTTCTTTTTTGTAGGATTGTGTCATTGTTGCTATCGATATTAAAAAAGAACCTATATACCGTAGTAATTATAATTAGGAAATCGAGCTTTGCTATGTGATAGTCGATTCGCAATTTATCAACTACTTTTGTTCCCAATCCTAATTTTGTCACATAGATAAGTATCACAACAGGCTGATTAGACAAACATTTCATTAACATTCATTGAAAACACAGATAAAACAACGTTTTCTAAAAATGACACCTTTTCTTTGTTTTTTTTTATCGTGTGGAAACCCCCTCGGGCCGTCACCCCACCGGAGTTTACGGCGGGGCGGTGTGTTGAAATCGGACCGACTAAAACCACACGGTGTGCCACTTTGCGCCTAACATAGGAGGGATCCGGGAACAGCTGCTATTACGACATCCAGTCTAAAAATGACACCTAGCTAGACCGATTTATCGCCCCGAAACCCCGCGGAATGAAAAAATCGGTGGACCCGTTTCCGAGATCCAGATTATATAAAATTATTTATGATGTTATTATATATACACAAAAATTGCTCGTTTAAAAATATTAGATTCCTAAGCAGACCCCAGCTTTACAAACAGTTTATGATTGCATCATAGATAATTTTACACAAAGATGTTTTTTTTCAGAATGTTTTAAATTTATTGTTGATAATGTATTTTTTCTAAGTTTGCAACCTCAATCCAATGTGTACTTAATCAAACCGCTGTAAATCGCTTTTTCTAAAATAGTTATTGACAGTAAGGTTGATAAGTTTTCGCTGAAAATAACACACATGCATCTGTGACTTCACATTCGGTTAAATATGTAGTAATTACATTGCAAATTTAACTTGTTTTTCTTTTGAGTCTACTCTGCTTGATGAGAAGCATGAATAGAATCCAAAAGTTTTAGTCACCATACTCATTACGAATGCTGACAATGCAGTATGGTGACCCACACTATGGCGGTCTATTACGATTTTTTACGCCTCACTTAGGGACATAAAAGACATAAAAGTTATCGTAGCATTGTATTGCACACACTTACTACGACAACTGTCACCCTTGCATCAATGGGCATCCGGTCTCGCGCTCACCAACGAAACACGACAGCACGGATACTGTCGCTTAAGGTTGGTCTTCTGTGGAAGGGGAGTACTACCCAGGAGGAACTGGTTCGTTCATGCTAATATAAGCGTGGATCTACCACCTGGTAATACCTACACTACACTATAACAGGCCTAGCAGGTAGGTTTAAGTATACCATTTGTTAGTTTTCTGAACGTTTAACATATTTTAACTTGATACTTACCAAAGCCAAGTAGATATCGAAGCCCATTAAAAGGAAAGTTACAATCAAGATCGACAGGAGCGAAATAGACAAAGACTTCAGCGTATCCGGCCACATGGTCAAGAATTGCTCGTAGAACACATAAAACACTGAATACGGGAACACGTTTACTGCGTCAGTCTTTCCCTGTTCACGAAGGTTTCTGTTTAAAGTTTCTGTTAAGTTGGTAGCTACATCTCTTGCTGCTCTCAAAGCGGAATAATAGTCGTGGCTAGTTTTAAGCACAGTGTGGTATGTTTGGAAATAAGTAGCTCCTATTTTATTATTAGTTTTGTAGTTAACACTCTGTCCGTATGCGGCATGTCCACCTTTAATACATACACTATCAGGTGAAGGATTGTCTTGTAAGAAGAAAGGCATATAATGTTTGAAGTCGGTACTGTTCGGACGTTGTTCTGCACCGTGCAGAGGTATTTTACACAGTTTACAATCTCGTGACACACCTGTAAATATATTTACATCATCAGCTTACCGCAGTCCATTTGCTGACTTACTGAATATATTTTATTACTTAACAAAAGGCCCTCATAGTATAGCACCTTGTAAGTTTGACAGCATTATATTACGTTCATTACACCGAAGATTCCCAAAGGATATGATGAAATAAGTGAATCTAATAATATTTTACTTGAGGCACTTTCTTGAAAACGTGTTTTTAATAAATTCTAAAAATAAATAGATTTTTTTGATGATGATGATGGATACCTGTAGTACACACGTATTGACATATGGTGTACTCAATAGTAAACGCCATCTAATAGGAAGTTGTAGTTTATTAAATAAAAAAATGTAAAAATTGGAAGCACGTGTCACACAATCAAAATCAAACGTCGATCATATTTCAGTATGATGATACTCACTTTCACTTGGACAGAAACTGGAGTTAGATGGGAAGTACTTGCAGCAAGACTCAGACAAAAAACTCCAGTCAAAGAAGTCGTCCAGCCAAGAGTTGGGCGGCTGCGCTATGTACGTCTCTTTCTGATTACGGTATGCTGTACAAATTAGAATGAGTACAATACTTCGGTAATATTATTTAAAATAAAGCAACAAAATATTAAAGTTTGAAATGAGTCAAATTAGGTTACGTTAGACTTGGGCCATAATCATTTTCATGATATTTACTAAATGAGAATGATGACAGATTAAGAATATCGAGAATCACCACCCCCATTCATCCTGTGGTAGTGGTGAGAGCCGATTAAGGGAGCAAAACTATGCAGGGTAAAAACACTGCAAAGTTTGGAAACAATTCGTCTGATCAGCGTGGTTTAGTAAATCAAAATCTCTATTCTATTAAAGGTATAGTGATGATGATGAGTGCTTACCCCCATAGAGCTGCATAGTGACACTATCAGGACGACAGTACCGCGTACCACATATCATGTTCTGAGTTTTCCTGTCCGAGTAGTCAAGACCTTCGGTGACGACGAAATAGACAGGAAGGCCGATGTTTAGATAACGGTTAAGGAATTGGAAGTATTTTAGTTGGTAACTGTCTTGAGGCATCGATAACTCTTGGTCAAGACCTACTTCTACATGTGGAGCGACCTAAAGAATAGAAAAGATATCGTATTTAAATAAGTAAAATTGCAAATGAGTATAGAGTAGAGTAATTTGGTATTACAGAAATCATATCAATGCTTACGGCAACAGATGAACAAAGCCACGCGAAGAATATAACCATAACAGCAGCTCGAACTTCACGTTTCATCACGAAGGGAGTGTACACGTATTTGAATAATTTGTACAGTACTGCTTCTTTGACGTTGGTGCCTGTCTCTGTTTTACTACCTTGCATACAGTAGAACACGTCAAATCTGTCAAGAAAGGTAATGGTTAAGTAAAAATAGCACGAGTAAGGTGTTATCAAAAAGGCCACGCATAGTTTTAATGTCGTCATGAAGCACTGAAGGTACTACACTGTACTGACCGCGTTTTAGCGATGTGTCGATAGCGTGCAGCGCCACGAAGCACCTGACTTGCAGCAGGAAATGCTATGCTGTACTGAAGATACTACACTTTACTGACCTGTTAACGTTATGGCGGTGCTTGTCGATGGCCAACAGCGCCACTAAGCGCGTGATCTGCAGCAGGAATTGCTGTGTTGTACTGAAGGTACTACACTGTACTTACCTGTTCGCGTTCTGGCGGTGCGTGTCGATGGCAAGGAGTGCCACGAAGCAGGTGACCTGCAGCAGGAAGTCCACGAGCAGCGCGGCGCCCGCGTACAGCGCGAAGGCGCGCACGGCCGGCATGTCGCTCAGCGCGCCCAGGAAGAAGCACACCGACTCTGACGCTGACGTCAGGAACATTGACGGACCCACTTGGCCGAGTCTATTAAAATTACCATTGTTAAATAAACATCTATATTAATTTAGGAATCGAAGTCAAAACTGCAACTAAAAACCCAGAACAGAAAAAGAAACACATCATGATAATAAGAGTGTAAAACGGTCGTCATAGTGTGGGTCACCACTAGGCCGCCATAGTGTGGGTCACCACTAGGCCGCCATAGTGGGGGCCGCCACACTAGATTGTCTGCATTCGCAATGACTATGGCGACCACCACTCTTGGATTCAGTGGGCCCAGAATAAAAAAGAGCCCAATATCTGAAAATATTTAACCAGTTTCGAGTGACACACTCTTGAAAAAATTGAAAAATCCAGGATTTTTTTTAATTAGTCCTGCAACATCTTTATCTAAACTTGACAACTACAAATATAGGTTTGGAATACTTACGTTCTCCCAATTTGTTCCGGAACACTTTCATTTGGTTCCCTTTTTATTCTTTGGTTAGTCTGAACAAGAATAAATATATTGTCGACGCCGACCGCAAGTACTAGGAATGGAATCACTTCGATGATTATCAACGACGCAGGTACACCTGCATAACTGAATATACCAATGGAACATACGACAGATGCTAACACGATGATGACACCTGAAAACAAAGATTGATTGATTGAAGAAGATGAAACAGTCGGAGTTATTTGAGGGTCAAGAAGTCTGTCTACACACAACACTTTTGAGCAGCGCTAACTATAATTGCGTTTGCAAAAGCTAACGTCAGTCATCGTTTCGCTTATTTCAACAATGAAAGAAAGAAAAATATATTTATCCTTGTGCTCATACAGATGGTGCTTCCACACACGATACACACGATATAATGCAATAACATAAACAAGAAAAAATATGATCGTTATTGGAAAAACAATAGATAATTATGACTCACCTCCAAGCCCTAAGGTCACTTTACTGTCGATGAGTAACCGGGAGAAGCTGGTGAACCTGCCCAGAGATATCGCGATGTACGCGAACATGATGAAGTAGGAGAGGAGGATAGTGGACACGTCAGACTGAGACTCCCGGTCCAGCTCGTCCTCGATGGACCGCTCCGAGGTGTACGCAATATCCATGTACGGGGGCATTTTAGTCTCCGTGTAGTTTTTCATAAAGTTTAAAAAATTTTTCTCCCATTTTAATACGGGTTGCAGCTGCAAATTAAAATTAGATTTTATATTCCTGTTGTTTTCTTTCAGAAAAATTGCAATGAAAAAAAATGAATGCAAAGGCACGAATAGATCAATAGTAAGTAATTAGCTCCACCCATGGACACTTGCAACTAAATTGTGAATGTGTTGCCAAAATTAGAGAGTCAGGCTCAGAATCATGATCAGTTTTATTTGTCTTTGAGAGGATACTCTCTGCCCACATCGGTCAGCACCTATGCGAGGTGGGTCCCGATCTGTCGGACGCCCAATTCGGTTTTCGAGCTGGGCGTTCGACAGTCGATGTCGTGCTACGCCTCAGGGCCGTTTTTACGATGTTTATATTCATTTCTATGTTATTCTACATCTTTAGGACTCTCTATGCCAGTAGTATTACTTATACAAACCTGTTTCCTGTCCTTTTTATTCTTAACTAAGATGGTGACTATCAGCGCGTTGGCCTCGTGGAACCGCGATCGTTTGGTGAGGGGCTCGCCAGGTTTCAAGAAACCGCCCAAAGCCACCGCCGGGAGGACGGGCCCTTTGTAGTTCGATAGACAATCTTTCAAGTATGGATTCCTTAAAATATTTTTTGAGATATGAGCGCAAATGTATTCAGGAACTATCCGGAAATAGATTATTTTTACTTATCTTCCGCAGCTGTTTGATTTAATGATGCTAGGACAGTAAGTGTGACAATATTATTACGGAAGAAAACCGACTTGAACTTAATAAAGGATTCATTGTTTAAGATTTTACAACTGCATAAGGAAATTTACTATAATTCTTATTTTTTTACTAATAGGGGTTCGAAACTAAGTAGTCAGTACCTTCAGGAAATTTCTGTCTTTAGTTATTTTGGCCGTAGTTTTAACTTTTTTCGTTTCAAAACGTTCGTTCATTACGGCTGTGTTCAAGTTTTTATACTTGCTGATATATGTCAACTACTTTGATGCACAATTATCACACATATGACAAGTGTATTGTAGTAACACAGAAATGTTGATAGTCTAAACAAGGTGACGGTATACTTGAACGCAGGCAGATTTTGCAATTGCCATTCAATTTTGAGCTATATTAGCACTTACCTACTGCACATTAAAATTTGATCGAGGTAAGTGTCTGGGTCCAGTTCTTCGATTTTATTCTGGAACCACCCGAACACGGTCATGACGGCGCACTGGTCCGGGGTGACGGGCCCGCTGAACGGAGACGAAAGTGGCGCGAAGCAAATGTCCTCAATGCCCGTCTCGTTACCCAGAGCTAGAGTTAAATATATAATGTAGAAATTTTAAATAACTATAACGTGTACACAAAGTTTCTTCTCAAGTGCATTTTAAGACGAACTCAAAATACTAACATTTTAAATTTTCTCCAACTTTTTAGCTAATACAAGTAATCATTTCTCATCATACATCTGTCATAAAAATACGTTACTCAATTTTCTGTTTACGTAATCTAAATATATTTTGTAGTTTTCAGGGAGGGAACACAGGGAGTTCTCTACTGGAACAAAAATAAATCCTGTGTCGCGAGGAACTTTACAAACGTACATGAAACGGGCACAAAGAACATCCAGACTTAGGACCACTATCTGTGGATCACACAAAGTATTGTCCCATGTAGGGATCGGGCCAACAACACTTCGGTGTAGTACGAAGCGCTGAGATGGTCGCTTGAACCACTACGCCAGTACATGCATTTACATAAGCATAAACTGAACTAAAAAGTCCCAACTTACCTAATATTTTCTCCTGCAGATAAAACACATCTTGTAAGAAATCAAAATTGAATACAGGCCCGAAAGTAATGTTCCCAGACGGCGTGGAATACTTAATTGAGGGTAAACCTTTTGAAGTTATTATCAACATCTGCGTCCTAAAAAATAAAAAAAATGAGAATCGTAATAAGCTGTGTTTTTTTTTCATCAAAGGGACATAAAACGGCTAGAAACAATAAAATATATTCAAAATAAGATCATAAACGGCAGAGTTCTGCGATAACAAATATTAAAATAACGGAATTAACAACTCCCTCCTGTCTTCAACTCAAATACAACCATTACTTCTTATGATATGCTATTAGCCGATGTCGACCACGGCAGCCAGTCTTAATGAAGACCAGCTAATTACGCAAGAGATGTTACAGCGTACAAGTGTGTGCACCAACAGAAGTGCACTCTATGTCCAGTCTCACTATCCGATGGGATGGTTATTCACCACGACCGAAGAGAGATCAAGCCTAAGACCAAAGGCTTTACGTTCTCCCCGAAGCACGAGGTTAAGGCCACAACTTTCAAATTTCGGTCTATTATTAAATTTTTCTGGTGACATTTTTCCCGACCCGAGACCTCTTGATCGGCAGTCGCATGCGATAACCGTTAGACCAACGAGGCAGTTGATTTTATATTTACAACGCTTGTTATAAATACTTTACCTATAGAATGGTTCGAAGTGGGAGTCGAAATAGTCCTTTTCAATGCGGGATCTTGTATTTGGTGCAGCCCACAGCTCTACTGGGTTCATTGTTACTTGTAAAAATTTAATCCCATAACCTAAACCTGCTACCGCAAGTAAACCTGTAAAAAATAATAAAACTGGTAGTTTAAAAAATTCCACCGAAACCACAAGAGAAGTAGATTGTCTAAATGACATATTTAGCTTTGAGGTTAACAAAAAATAAGGATTTTGCAATTTTGCATTTGCACAAGAAATTTTAACACATATTCCAGACATAAATGTGTTTTTAAATATCTCCCCGTCGCCGTCTGTTCTAAGACCCCTTTTTGGAGTATAACATGATAAACTAACCGATAAACAATACGAGCCACGGTCTAGAAGCCATGAAGTTCCCCCACCACTTGAAGAAGTCTTCAATCCTTTTTTCAGTTTTCGCTCCCAACTTCTCTAAGAACGTTGCTTCGTCAACTATACTTTGTGGATCCATCACACCACCGTCAGATACAGGATTTGTCACATTAACTTCATGGTTGTCCGTCGCTGCAACAGCTGTTTGACAAGCCAAACAAATTAATATAATTTAAACAAATGTAGAAAAAGAAGATTGAAGCCAACACGATTCTAAATGATTTAAAAGCATAATATAGAAAGGAAAAGACACAATATCCTTAATACTTATATGCAGATATTTGCACTGGCAATAATCACAAATTACTTCTTATCATGTTAGTTTTATTCATTATCGATTTATAATAATATTCATAAAATCACGCCTGTTTCTCAGGAAGGATAGGCAGAGGCATATTACATCCACTTTTTGTCAGTATTTTGGTACCATGTCATAGGTTGCGAGCCTATTGCCGCACGTCGACGTGCAAGTACACTACTTACAGGTAAGGTCATAATTGTAGCTTTGCTCCGCAAATAAAGATTAAATCCCTTATACACTTTAATATATACATATGTATATATTATGCACCATACTAATAACAAATATATTTCAGTTGAAATTAAAGCCACTGTCGCTTCAGGTCCTTGTTTTGACGGAGGTCTTCATAATATGTTAAAACAGTGAAATTAATTAATTTCATTGCTACAAGAATAATAGTGGAGTTGTATATGCAAGAATATTAATGAATGACATTTAAAGCACCTACCATACGTTTTCTGTTGGCGGTTACAAAGGAATGTGAGGCTGAGGAAGACCGTAGTGCAAAAGACGAAAACGATAGCCATGATGACTGCTCCGTTTATGTTCCAGGTTTTTGGTGGTTGGTACGGCTTCGGTGCTGGACATGATAAGTCACAGTCGAGACACGAACAGCCAGGTTCGCCCTAGACAACAGTAACTTTTGAGAAATACACAAAAAAAATTACTTTTCATTTCGGGTTGCTATTAAAGAGTGCACACATGGAGCTATAAAACTTTAGGTATATCTGGACATTAAGTAAAGGTACTTAATATAAGTCTTTGTTATTGTACAATACCTGAAAACAGTATATAATATATCTTTTAAATGTTAAGTAAATAAGAGAGAGAATTCAAATTATTTATCTTTTCTATTTTATTAATTTCCTCCGAAAAGTTCGCGGAAATATAGTCCAAGATATAGAATACCTTTCCTCCAGAAAAAAAGTACTTCCTAAAGAAAAAAAAAGACTTACACAGAACTGAAATAGTGAGAAAAGACTAGACTTTAAGCCAACAATATTTAGTACATACTGGTCTCCCAACGTTGCAAGGTCTGGTTGGAGGATCGAGCATCATTAAACCTTTTGCAGAATCGCTATAATTCCTGTAATTGACCTGAAACGGCACTTTCTCTACGGCTTCTGCGTCGCCCATAAACTTGAACCACAATTCTGCAGTGCAGTCAAGGCCATAACCACCGCACATCAAGTGTATACCTATTTCATTACTTGATGGAATTTGTACCTGAAAGCATGACCAACAAAGACATCTTTTAAATGCTTGAAATAAACTCGATGCAGAGGTTTACAAGTATATAGTGTGAGTTTATTTCACGTCAACTTGACGGCCATGTCGCAATTGACCCGAACTGAAATAGTCACCAACGGTAAACACAATAACCGTCGAGAGCGGGTTGATGTAAGATAATCTCCCCTAAGATTAACTACTGTTAAAATTAAATTAAATGTTATACAAAAACTCTTGAACTACACTGCAAGAACATAACATATCAGAAATCCATGTCTAACCATATGGTTTAAAACTTGAATTGCTGAACCGTTACTAAAATTGTTTAGAAATTAATAAAGTTTTCGTTATTCCATGTTTTTTTAAATTTTATGATTTTTAGAATAACTCATCATTGCTACAAATTCTCAAAATAACCGAGAATTGTTGTGATATTTACTTTTACATAGAAGAAACTTACATAATAACATATTCATTTGCTCGACTTAGAAAACAAACTGGACCATATGATCGCTAGTAGTTATAAATGAAACTATATGTAATTAACGTCGGAGTGTTTGTCAACATTTGGCTAGCAGCAAATCAACAATAAATGAACGATAAATTAGTAGTTTACCTGAGAACATGAGTTAAACATAGCTTGCATGTATGTTTCGCTAAGGTGATAATCTACCGATACTACCTGCTGATGGGTTTCTGGAAGTAAAAGCAAAAAAAAATATAATTCGTAATTTCAATTTTGAAAACATATTTCAAGTATTAATAACGTCATCTGCCAAATACGAGAAACAGTCTCAAAATTAAAACTGCCCCCTTAGCCAAGATGCAACTGTTTGGCGACGATTCTTTTTTTACAATCGCTGACGCCTCTGTTCTCTTATATTATTGGCTGATATTTTGTTTTAACTACGTGGCTTTGCGTTGAGAGACGTCATTGAAATAACTAGATAATATTATTTATTTAATACATGATGTAAATTTTGGTTTAGTAGCATACTTCTTGCCTACGGTATTCTCTACCAGCCAACCATTGGCTAATGCATATAAAATAAGAAGGAGGTGCATACATAGTATTATATGTCTATGGTTGCACTTTATCAACTGTCATCATCTAAATTTTATTCTAGTAATAATAGACAAGCATATCGTAATCTACCAGGCGCCGCTGCCAATAACAATTCAAGAGACACAAGTCTTCCGATTCTCCTAGAATCGTCGGTAGACCTTCGGTAATCTGACTCACTTGGTGTGTATAAATAAAAGTAAATATATAATATTAGATTTCTGTGAAGCCATGGAACAAACTAAAATATTATGCTACTCCAGACAAACTATGTGCCCATACTTGCTAAAGTATGACTCTTCCATGAAAAAGTTTTTACTTTTTATTATTCCATCTGGCCAGGCTGGTATAGTAGGCCAAAACTTCCTTTCAAAAAAGAGAAAGCAGTAGAATGTCAAAGGCATTTGATGATTGTGAAAGAATTACGAAAATTTGCACTCACCATTGTACGGGATGACCTCAGGGTACAGATATTCGCTTTGATTCACCCCACAAGTCATAGCGCAAATGTGTGTCAAAAAATTGTCTATGCACGAGGGACATCTATTGATTATGTTCTCCACGTTCTGAATCTTTTCACTCATTTTCTTGAGCTGTTCGTAACTGCAGCATGATGTATTACTATTCGCTACGTCGGGGCAATATTTCTCTAGAATGGTCTGTAAAATTAAAAATAGGAAATATATATCTTACGGATTTTGGCTATCAGAGCCATCTAAATTTTTTACAGAAATAATTATTTTATTACATTTAAAACTCCAAAATTGCCAGGCGACATTAGACATACAAAGTAAAAAGACTAGAAAATAAATAAAAAGTAAACAAAAACTTCACGATTCCTAGGTAGAATGGACCCATCGTCTGACAAAAATTTGTCAGACGATGGGTCGATGGATGGATGGATCGACGACTCAACATAGTTGTATTATAAAAACCAATAGTCGAAGACAGTATAAGACATGTAACTAATGTAGTAAATACTTCACACGCTATGATTATAAAAAAGTCGAAATAATAATCTCACTAGCGTATGACAAGCCGTTTCCTTCCTGTGTTGAACGCGTATGAATTTTGTTGAAGGAAAAAATGAGTTTATTTAAACAGTTTCCTCATGTTATAATTAATGTATTCGTGCATATGTATGGCTATAGAAAGACTTCAGTGAGTTTATTATTGACAACTTACGACCAGTATATCATAGCCGTATTCGTACAGTGATTGCTTCGTGACGTCAGAGTTAGAAGCTATTTTGTAGAGCCCGCTGATGCGCTTGCCGCGTAACCGATTTTATACGAAAACCTGCGCCCTCATTGAGCTCACGTCAGATCACCACTTGTATAATTATAGAAAAAAGAAGCAGGTGATCAGGATTTGATGGTGTCCTGTTTGAGATTTAAGTGAACCGAGCGTCGCCAAACTGCTCGTATAGACGCAATATCCTCCCAAAACAAGAACTCATGACGCATCATTTTAGAACATTTTATACCTTAGGTATTGACAACCACATTGTCGCTTACCGGGCGAGAGTTCTGAAAAGAAGACACGTTTAGGCTCTTCTGCCATTCGTGACCCATATCTGCACCACCGAAACTGTCAACGCCTGCGATAAGCCTCAAAGTCACCAGGGCATTCACAGCACTTTAATGTTCTTTATACGGTTTAAAGCATCTTCATTAAATTGTATAGGCATTGAAAATGGTCGAGCACAAGGATATAGTGACATCTTGTTAACACGAGGTAAGCAGATTTTGGGGCACCTTTTCTAGTCCCCTCCTTGGCTGGGTGGGGAAAGCAGTGCCTCCATAAACAGGGCTGCTATGTCACCTCGGGTGCTGCTGAATTCACACTGTCACCCCAATGCAGTGCGAAAACGACCATGTTTCTACCACATTAACGAAACCGCCTACGTACATGAATCAGACACAGCTGAGTACACACACTCAACAAATTTATATGAATGTAATTTACTCTTAAAGTTATCATAATCTGTTGGCAATTGACTGACACAGTGATCCACCTCTCACCATGTACGCATGTCCACTTGCTGATGTCACCGAATTCCCTCTATGTAAAGTTAATATGCATACCGTGTGGCTTCAGTTGGCTTTATTCTCATAAACTGTGCTACCACAAACCCCAGTAGGTTGCCGGTCCATGGATTTTTTTACCATCCATAATTTATTACTAACTATTACTAACGTTTACTGCGCTGCTGTGTTGATGCGATGCTTGCCAAAGGCGCTTGTGATTCTTAATCCACTTCAACTTACATATGTCACTTAGTGAGCCAAAACCTCCCTGCTAAGGAGTTCATGTCCAAGAGCGGCCGTTGAGGCTTTTTGATGTGTTATTTACTTCTTTTTTTTAACGTGTGGAAACCCACTCGGGCCGTCACCCCGTCACCAGAGAGACACTCGTGGTAGTCAGGCGCACCGCCTCTGCAAAGTTCATCCCCCGGGCCGTGACCAATGTGTCATCTGGGTAACAAATTACACCCAGCCCTGGGGCAAGATTATATAAGGCCCATATTCCACAAGAGAAGCAAGAGGACAGACCCCTGTGGAACACCGCACGACATGAGTCGCCACAATGTGTTATTTACTTACATTAATGATAACTAGTAATAAACTAATTGACATAACTAAGCTAAAATGAGTAATACAAAAAAGTAGGTTTTTAAAAAGTTTGTCTTTCTGTTTGTTACGACTAATCTTCGTAATAGTTGGATAGACTTCCAAAAGCTTTTTAAATAATCCCTCTTGTAAACTATTAATATGTAATGCCTCGGCTTTTATATCATTTTACCTCCTCTTTAAAAATATTTAACAATAGTAATAGTTACTACACTACGTGTGATTTTAATTATTAACAACATTATTTTATTATTTATCTCACAGTAGGTAATATCTACTGCCTTATTTTAATTTAGTTTTTAACAGTTAGCAGTACATATATTTACCTTTTACCTATAACTATAACAGTATATATAATATTATATAATATTGTTATTTCTATACAAAATTAAAACGTAGATACGTACATACGAGTATATATGTTAAGCTAGGTTAATTTTCAAATTTTTTACGTTTAATAATTAGAAGAAAGTTATCGTGGTAACTATGTGAGCCTTACACTGCCACGATGACTGTCATGCCTTTTACATTCCGTGAAAAATTATCTCACTATGTTGCCAAAGTGAGGGCCACGACACTGCATTGTCTGCATTCATAATAAGGTAACCACAACTCTTTGACAGGATCTTAAAACAAAAAATTCCAATCTTCAAGAGTCGATTTGTGTTGGATGAACTATCTACACACTATACAAGTATGTACGAAACTGTCGGTGCGTATATCCGACTAGCAATTCGGTAGATGACTGTATCGTAAATAAATACCAGTGTCCACTTCATTACAACTAATATCGCGAAACATCTCGGAAAATGCAATTAACATAGCTTTTTATTATTACGAATTGCAATCAAATATATAGTAAAATATATTGTTCAATTGAGTAGTCTAAAGCAGTGACGTCACAATTTTGTATTTAGTACATTTTTCATACGAAATTGTCGTTTTGACAGATGATAAAAACTAACTAATTTGACTAAGGTGTCATCTAGCCTATTGTACCGTTTTTATAGCAATGAATATCTGCTGACGCAAAATAAATTTAACATTATTCCAGAATAAGAATAAAGTGGTTACATTTTGTAAATAATTTACCTCTTATTGTCATGGAATGAAGTGAATTTTGATTTCATTTATTTCAAGATCACAAAATAAGGTCTAAAGTGTAACTATCTCTATATGTATAAAAATAAAATCCTCGTGTAAGAACGTCTGTAACTAAGCTCTTCTGAAACTAATAGTACCAGGGGTACAAGTGTAGTTTTACGGATTTCCTTTCTAGGGTACACCTGATTCCCCGGCTACTGGTACCTGAGACGGCGTGCGGTTTTTGGTCGGTTCGAGTCCGACATAACCACCCGATGGTATCCGGGGGAATCTCCGAACAGGAAAAAAAAAAAGGTACAAGTGCACTCTCTGGCAGAAAAGAAAGTACATAGAAAACACATATTTTTAGCTTTTTACCTAGAAAAATTGGTTTCATAGGTAGTAGCATAATTCTATATTTTATATTGGTTAATAGAATATGTTGATGTAGATGCATCTCCCTGATAATAATTCTGGCAACATCCATGCCTACATCTCAAGAGACATAATTGCCGCCATGCAAGTGAAAGACATCCTTCAGTAACGCCACTTACCCAGTCAAAAGCAACGACAGAATTGATTGAAATCAGTTTTCCATGAGCACGTGGTGTAACTCAGGTTGATCAGACTCTATACATACTTCTCTCCTAAGGCATCATAATTATAAATTCCAAAAATCTGATTGTTAAAATACGTAGTAAAAAATAAGTAGTACGTAGGTACATAGATACTCACTCTGGAATCATCTTCTATCGGTAATGCCGTACCGTTGTACGAGCAGTAAGTAAACTTCTCCTTGGTTTGGTTACACACTCCATACCAGATGCAGTGTCCTTCCGAAGAAGCAGACGGTATCTGTGATAAGAAAACAAATTTCTGTTTAAGTAGTTCTTCGTTTGTATAATATCTAATGAAGATTACTGAGCTACGGAATAATCAGTGTTCGGTAATCAATGGAAGATGTTTCGTGTAGAGGTGTGATGGACTCACCGCCTTTGGCACTGACATCGTGGAAAGGCGTTGGTCAGTACATCAAATACACTCGGTTGGTGAACTGTTATTTGCTCATTGATAGCAAGCGATATTTAATTTGTCTCTTCTCGTGTTTCGGTGGCCCACGTTAGTATAATAAATCTGCTATGTCGTAATTGGTGGAAGTGTGAGAAGCGGTTACCAGAAGTTTGGACTACTAAAGTGAGGTTGAGTTCTGGTGCTATTTCACCCCGGTTCAATCATCGTGTACTCACCCTTCCACCCACTTACATACATTCAGATAGCCTAAACACTTTACAACTGTCGGCCTAGGAGAAGGATGATTAAGTGAGTTTCTGAATTGGTACACGAACCTCGCGGAGTTTAAGCACAATGTCTGGTGGCATCGTTTTGACTTACCAATTTGCTGGTAGGGAAGCGTTTATTCATAGTTCAATGATTTGGTCAGAGCATATGTACATCTCATTATCAACACGTTCTGTATAAAAATCAGTGTCGCCAAAACATCTATTCCAAAGAGAGACCTATGACCAGCAATAAATAGGTAAGGTAGACAGCAGACAGTCAATTTTGATGAGCCATTACCTGCTTAATGTGATTACTTGATGGAGGAGCCTCCTTTTATATTGAAGAGATATACACACCAAGTTCATGTACAGGGTGGGCCACGAATTAGTTAACATTTAAAAATATCATTTAAAAAAACTGTTTGATAGATTATAAAAATTGTTTATTTACATGAAAGCAATTTAATTGGAATTTATTTTTTCAAAATTACATCTTCTAAATGATCACCGTTTCAACGTTTACACTCTTCTAGGCGAGCGCCGAAATTTTCGAATACTTACGGCAAAGAGACCACGAGATCACCGATATCTCTTCGCTGATTTTTCCTTTTAGTTGACGTAGTGTATTTGCTTCATTGATGTAGATACGATACTTTAAATAACCTGCAATTCTGTTTGTTTACATGTCCGTTGAGGTCAAAATTGGCTTCGTCAGAAAATAAGATGTTGCCAAAATTACTGAATCATTCTAACATTGTTTCGGCAGACGACTTGAGCAAATTTAAATCATTAAGCTTTTGTTTCTACACTATCTGGATCTTATATGCATGTTATTTCAAATGTCATTTTAAAATACGGCGTAATGATGTGCGGGATGACCCTAATTTAACCGAACGTTTACCCGTCGATAAATCTGCTGCACGCGAACAGAAGCGGAAACTGGCTGCTCGTTCTCTTCGGTCCGAGAAATCCGTGGGCCTCCAGTTTACTTCACATTTAGCATAGATCCCATCTCTTCGTACTTCTGCACCCATTTCTGTATTAAAGGAGCACTCGAACACTGATTTAAGTCGTGTAAATCATATTCAATCCGAAATAAGGGTCTCACAGTAATAAGCGAACTGTTGTTTAAATAAAATTATTTCACACAGAAAGCGCGCTGCGGCCTCGTGAAGCGATTCATTGCGACAAAATTTCCGAGAAACGAGCTAGTGGTCAGATCCCTCCGGCGCTCCACACGGCGTTTGTTTGTACGAGATGTTAGATTCAATTGTTAACGAATTCTTGACCCACCCTATAGTTTAAATCGACTCAAAATTTTTCAATTATTTATAACATAGCATTATTTGTGTTTATAACTAGTATTTCTTTGGCCGAGGTGTCACTCACGCCAACATAAGGTTTTTTCGATGCTGGTACCTTTCGCACGTCACATTTGCAAAGACTCATGAAACAAACAAATAAAAAAACTCCCATTGCATGTTGATGTATCACATTAATTAATGAAAGTACACTTAATGAAAACTTTTACCTTACAAGTCAAACCAATATTATGAAAAAACATGATTGACTGATGATGATTTGATTACATTTTCGCCTAAGAAAAATGGCTGATTTCTTTTGTTTCCCACTATTTTTCAAACTTTCTATAAGTATTTAAAAACAGAATTATTTGAAGAAAATTGTGTTATTGGGACGACACACTGCTTATAAAAACTTTGAAAGCTGCTGGTAAAGACTAATTCAATATATTCGTATTGTTCTTAAATATATCAGTG
This sequence comes from Hypercompe scribonia, assembly GCA_949316085.1. Classification (NCBI taxonomy): domain Eukaryota; kingdom Metazoa; phylum Arthropoda; class Insecta; order Lepidoptera; family Erebidae; genus Hypercompe; species Hypercompe scribonia. The sequence continues at coordinate 4,267,474 of OX438979.1, forward strand.
GCACCAAATATTAAATTCTAACTTTTATCATACCTAATTGTTAATATTTGTGTATTTGTTTGTTTATTAGACTTACACGCCTTAACTGCTCAACCGCTCATCAAGAAAATGCCTAGAATAAATAAAGATGACGTAAAAGGATAAAGACTACTAATTAAGCTAATTAAAAGTGAAATTCGTGAGGTTATATACTTTGGTAAGGGTCATTTTGGCACATAATAAAAATTAACGCAAGACAAACTCCATGTAAACATTCATCTGCAATGTGGGAACACGACAGCTATCATAATTTAATTTCGTTAAGCTGGGTTCTATATGTAAAATGAAGCCTTGACGTCTGTCAAATACCAACAGTATTTCGTCGAAGTTGCCGATTGAAGATTAAACAAAAAAAACCAGTAAATACATTTAACTGTTTTCTACTTGCTTCAATATAAACTTGACGGGATTGTTGGTCCAATGGTTAGTGACTCTGACTGCTAAACCGGAGGATGGGGTTTTGATTCCCTCCCAAGACAAATACTTGTGTGACAAGCATGATTAATTATCCTATACATGGGTGTTATTTATGTGTATGCATTTAGAAATTTATAAGTACGATTATCAGCAGCCAGAGAATCATAATACAGGCTCTGCCTAATTTGAGATCAGACAGCCGTGTGTGCGTTGTGTGGAATTATTATAGTTACTATTACTAACAAAACAACTACATTGGAAAAACCCCATGAATATGTAAAAATATGTTTAATTATTACATAAACAATGTTTAATTTGTACATGATATTATATAGTTTAATTTATACATATACGCAAATAGATACATGTATGACATCACTTGGGTCCAATTGAAAACCAGCGTGAGGTTTTCACCTGACACAATGCTGAATCGGCTCCATTTTTGGCACCGTAAGATTGTTTTTATATCGCCTATTCTTTTTTATATTATTGTTGTGTGCCAAAATAAATATTTTTTCGTTCTATCTTTCTTTCTTTCTAATTTGAGACTAAATAACGATGTGTAATATCTCCCAGAGTGCTACTATGCTATTGTAAAATTGCTACACCCTATCTTCTTCGCTATGTACTATGCAAACCACATTTGTGTATTATTTTCCTTGACGAGATATCCTCCTACTATTATGGATTGACCCGACTTCAATGCGAATAAATAACACTCTACAGTGACTTTTATTAAACTATTTCCGCACAATGACTATTTATGTCAACTAATCCTACTAATATTGTAAATGCGAAAGTTTGTTTGGATGTTTGTTACTCTTTCACGAAAAAACTACAGGACAAATTTGGATGAAACTTTACAGTAATACAGGTTATACATTGGAATAACATATAGGCTACAATTTGTAATGATTTTATGTAATTTTTGTCGTAATATATCGATTAAGTGCGGAAAAAATATGCTCTCTGAGTGCTATCTTGGCGTACGCTGCCTAAACCATTAAAGTTACACAAAGATGATGTACCGTAAGATTGTTTGTATGATAAATGATCTGTTACGAAAATTAATGAGGCAGGCTAAATTCGACTCGAGCGAAGCTGTGGGCACAAGCTAGTCGTTATATAATTAATAGGCACATTGAAGGGTATGATTCAGTAAAAAACTTAAGCTGGTCGAATTAAACTCCGAAGTTCAGTACTGCAATTATACTTTTAACTGACACATCCACTCGCTCTATTCTGTTTCCTCATCTCAATTTATCTTTAACTAGATGATTAGCGCAACCTCGTCTCCCATTGCCCGATGTTATAAAGTGTGAATAAATTTGTTTACCATAAAGAAGGTTATACATACGCCGTCGAGGACTGTTTTTAGAACTTATAAAGGGAAATGATTCATTCGTACACTATTTTTGCGAAACTCAAATAGTTTCCGCAGTAACGCGATAGACACTCTCAAAAGGAATAATTTTCGCCCGTTTTTGCAAAATGTTGTGCAATTTGCAGCGTGATGATACGCTGAGATCGTTGGCACTAACTCAATAATTGGGCTATTTAACACTGCAAAAATTTTTCAAATTGGATCAGTACTTCTCAAGATTAGCACGTTCAACCAAAAAATCATCAAAGAAACTCTTCAGCTTTATGATATCAGTATAAATTCCATGGTGTAGGCGACAGGATTTTTAGGCGTTCTTACCGAAAAATCAGAATAAACATAAAAATCTTCTAATAATGCCCTAAAAAACAACCCACTAACGGAGGGACAGGGATTTCGGCCTTGAACCTAACTTACTTGGCGAAAAGCTGCTTAACATCGGGTTTCGGGGATGATGGGCCACTTGTGCCAAGATATACTATTCCCAAGACAATGGAAGGCTCTCCCATGATATCTATACTTTTCACTTATTCCTTGTAAAAACAATTACATAGCCAAAGAGTTCCGTCTTTCCATAAAAGAAAAAAGCCCCCAACGAAAATCGGAAAAGGACCGCACGATAGACGTTTATTTAGACTGGAACCGCTGGTAAGTACTGTAAGCAAAACTATATAGCAAGCGTTAAACTCAATACAGCACTAATATACGTTAATAGCTGTAACTGCTTGCCGTCGATGCAGCCGTTAAACTTGGGGTCAAAAATTAATTTACATCAAAAAAAACTTACATATTTCATTAAATGTAGACACAATAAAAGCTCGAAAATGACCGGCAAGAACTGTTTGAGAATATCTCCATGTTTAAACATTTTTTTTTTCTACTCAATTTCGAACAATTATGTATAACACATCAGAAAGTCTGAATAAAATTATACACTTCTAGTTTGTTCGAAACGTATCTTTGTACTGTTCGAGTTCGATGTCAACTTCATGTACATACATAAGTCGATTTCCTGAAAATAATAATTCAAGCGTACCGATAACTAACGGAATTAGCAACTAGACATGAGTAATTAAGGAACGAGTATGTGGATTAGGTATTTTTCAAATACATGTTCTGAACATTTGGTGCAGCAGATTTTCCCGCTCGTTTGGAGTACTTTCAAATTTTAAAAATTTATAGATTCAGCTTTCAGTATTATTGCAGTCGTATTATTTTTTTTAAAGCTATTACGTACGGAAAAGTAGGGATAGAGCAAAAACTTGGAGGCTGGAGATCAGTACTACTTGGGACGTCCAAATGGGTCTATCCTTCAATTACAAGACTTTTGGTTAGTATTTGACACTAAAATTACCTTGGAAATACCTGTATTTTACCCACCTACCTGTTATTAGTGACAAACTTTTGTAATTATTAAGTGAACATTTCGATTCAATTTAAAAATACCTAATAACCAATACCTGTTACCAATTCCGATAAGGACAGTTTCCAGAATCAGGTCAGTTACTTTAAATAAAACACAGAAATATGACAACATGTTTATTTAAAAAATAAATATAACATCTCACTCTCTACAAAATGAGGCATGCCGACAATAACTCCTTAATGATAATAACGTGTTAATTCTTACCCCTGACCAAGGAGTGATCCTCCAGATCCCTAATTGTTTATTGATGACACGTTCGAGCATCTAAGTAACTTCGAACAAGCGATTTTATTTTGTGTCAACTATATTTTCATTCTTTACGTGCTAGCTTTATCACAAATAATGTGTAATACGTTATAAATTTAAAAATTCACACCAAAAATGTACCTAGTAAATTCTAAAATGACACTAATGACAACTGTCACAGAGAGCAAGCTATATTTTAGAGACTATAGTAATTGTACATAGCTGATAGCAGAAATGTAGAACCATAGAGACACGAAAACTAGATAAAAACCATGTCTGAAGCTAGTTCTATATCGAGTAAAAAGTTCAGTTCTACCGGTGCAAGACTTGGTACACAAACCAACTTAGTATTTTTAGATAGATTGATACCATAAACAATATTATTATATTTATAGACTTTGTCGTTTAATTATAGCAGTGGAATTGGAAGCAATCATTTAAACAAGTATGAATAACAATGGAGGTCGATTAAATAATAAATAGCACTCGTTATACTAAAAAAAATTCCGTGATTGTAACAAGTTTCAAAAAGGTACAAAAAATACAACTTCGTGAAATAACACTGATATTTTCACACATCTGACACACAACGCCATCTAGTTTTAAACTAAATAGAATTTGTACTACGAAAGCACGATTAACTAGTAGAACACTGATATATCTTCTTGTAAATAAAAACATATTATTCGTTCTCCTTGCATATGTCCAGCAGTGGACTAATAGAGGTTGTTAATGATGATAATGATTCATAAAAAAAAAACTCCTAAACGCATATTTGCACAGCATACAAACATTGCTTCCATTGTCTCGTCTTGGCGGGATATTTTATATGCATGTAAGGGTTAGCTCTGAAGAAAAATAGACACAACAAACTAATATTAAATTTGTGTATGTACTATATATAGCGTTGCCACCTCTCCATGTTTGACCCGGAACCTCCGGGTTGGAACTGTACATATCCAGGGTCCGGGTTTAGCAACAACATCTCCGGGCGGCGATGCCGGCGATTAAAGGGCGAATGCGCGCGGCGGGTAAAAATATGGCTTCAAAAATAAAGCTGACCCTGGCTCTAGCAATAGTAATGTTTAAGTTGATTTATGTAAGGTCATTTATTAAGTCAAATTCTTTAATAAATAATATCTACTTACATGCATACATGTATTATTTCATTTTCTGTGTGTGTAATATGTAAAAGACAAAACTAGTTGGTACAAAAAACGATTTTTTAAATTTCTCCGGGTCTACGCTTCCTGAAAGGTGGCAGCCCTAACTATATACCTCCTTATAGTTTATGGATCAAGGGCATGAATTATTTAATTTTCTATATCACAATTCCCTCTCTAGGCTAGAACCCAAGTGGCACAGAAATAATTACGTAAAGTCAATTGACTGTTTTTTTTAATCAATTTTGGTATGTACACCTTAGATTAGCAAATAAAAAAATTATGGACGTGAATACTCTTTGTTAATTGGATTAAATTACAGTTTCTTTTGTTCCTATTGATATGTGACAATGAACATAAATAAATAAAAAAAAATATCAAATCTGACATAGTTAATTAAATAAAGAAATTAAAACAGAACAAAGAAGAATCGCTGATATCATTGTTTGAATAACTATTTGTAAAAAAATAAAATATTGTCATATAAATATTTTTTTGTATCTGTTTGTATTTTTTATTATTATAAAGGCCTACCAAAGTGACCGTATTCTGCTTGATAAAAAGCATGAATAGAATCCAAAGTTTGGTTGCCATACTCCTTACGAATGCAGACTATAGCAGCCTAAGTAATATATTTCATACTGATAATTGGGTAGATGACTGTATCGTAAATAAATACCATTGTCCATTTCATTAAAACTAATATCGCGAAACATCTCGAAAAATACAATTAACATAGTTTTTTAATATTAATACGAATTTGAATTAAACATACAGTGAAATATATTGTTCAATTAAGTAGTCTTAAACAGTGACGTCACAATTTGGTATTTTCATACAAAATTGTCGTTTTGACAGATGGTAAAAGTAACTAATTTGACTAAGGTGTCATCTAGCCTATTGTTTACACAGTTCATTGAAATATTTTGATTTTTTGTGTTTAACTGTTTGTTTCTTAGCTTGCTTAATCTCTGGTACTAACATTGTTCCTGGGGGCACTTGATGATGTAAGCAATAACAGTACTTTTATCTTGAAAACTAATTACAGTTTCGCGGACAAATTAATAATTTACATAAGAACGAAGGCTTGATAAAGACAGCTAACAATTACTATTAGTAACCTTAGTATATAAAAATAGTCTCAAAAGTATCACGATTTTATATTCAAATTTGCACTTTATTATATAGGTGGAAGGGTCGTTATTTAAACATCCACAAATTCACTTGCTAACGATTATTACATTTTGTGATTGACTATCGACATTTTTCATAACTCAAGGTTCGCCATAAGCTCATCATCTTCATCATCATCCAAGAATGAGTGATCGACGGCATCGACGCTGCTGGTTGACTGTTTACCTTCTATAGGTGTCTTGGTGGTGTTGACCGAATCTTTCCTAATGTTCGTTCCTGGGATGTAGTCGTTTTTGTTCTTGGGCGCGCTTACTGATAAATATTGGGTTATGTTGTTTTTACTCTCCTGAAACAGAATATTGAAATTTTCTTATTACTTTTTTTATTATATAGAGGTAGTCTGTGTGATGACGGATTAAAGTCGAGATTATGTCGTAATAGGCGAAGAGAGAGAGAGAGCAAAATGTGCACGACAACACTGCAAAGATACGGAAAACTTCAAATAAAACCTACAGTCTGTTTAACAAGAACGTGACCGCCCTTATTCTTTTTTTTATTTATGTGTATGCCAGATTTTTTTTATGTAAGTCTGGCTAGTGTGGTATAGTAGACCAAAACCTCGTTGCTAAGGAGAGGCCTATGTCCAGCAGTGGACTGTTAAAAGCGGGTGATCGATTCTATAGAGCGGCAAATTAGAAGACAGGTCACTTGACAAGAAGTGACTACCATCGATCACGAATGAACACGAAAGCAATTCCCAAGAGAGTCCCGTATGTGTTTATGTCCAGAAAGAGAAGAAAAGGGTTTCAAATACATTCATAATACCTAAATATTAGTTAATTAGCGATATAAAATAAATTATCGTGATCATGACACTTTTTTTTTGTGGGCAAACCGAACCAACAAACTCTGGTATTGTACGCTTTTGACAATTTGCGCTTTTGACATACTGCTGTTTTGACAATATGCACTTTTGACATTACGCCGTTTTGACAATTTGCGCTTTTGGCATACTGCTGTTTTGAAAATGGTCACTTTTGACATTCTGCTGTTTTGACAATGTGCATTTTTGACATTCTACGGTTTTGATAATATGCATTTTTGACATTATGCTGTTTTGACAATTTGCACTCTTAACATTCTACTATATTGACAATGTACACTTTTGACATTCTGCTGTTTTGACAATATGCTTTTGACATTCTGCTGTTTTGACAATATGCTTTTGACATTCTACTGTATTGACAATGTGCACTTTTGACATTCTGCCTTTTTGACAATGTATACTTTAAACATCTTACTGTTTTGACAATGTACCCTTTTGATATTCTGCTATTTTGATATGCGCTTCATCAACTTCTAATTTTACTTTTTTGACCTTATGTTCTGAAATGCCTGACGATGCATGGCTAACAATAGATCTTCTACAGAAAAACATTGATTGAAAAAAAAATTTAAGACGGTGACATACCTGGTGCTTCATTGTCGTATCTTCAAACGTATCTCTACTTAGTCCTACGTCGTTCAGCACCTGTAAATGTAAAATAGTGAGGGGCGGTGTGTGAGTAGTGCGTGTAGTGGGGATGAAGTAGCAACTAGTATGGAGCGGTATACACATAGAGTGGAGCGGAGCATATTGAGTGAGCGGGGTAGTGACAGATTAAGAATATGGAGTGTCACCACCTCTCTTCATCCCATGGGTGCCGTAAGAGGTGACTAAGAGAGCAAACTACGAAGGATAACATCGCTGCAAAGAGAAAGGAAAACTTGAAACAAACCCTGTACTATCTCGCTTGGCGAGCGTGATATAGCAGATCAAAACCTCCTTTCTAAAGAAGAGTCTACTTCCAGGAATGGACTATCCACATTTTATTTATACAATACTTGAAAGTCGACTGCGAGAAATTGCCTTGTGGCGCTATGTCCGCCTTTGTACGACAAGTGCAATGAGCTAGGGTGAGTAGGGCGAGTAGGGTGAGTAGGGCGAGTAGGGCGAGTAGGGCTAGTGGGGTGTGGGGGGGAATGAGGGGGGGGTGAGCGGTGCGGGCATTACGCGGAGCTTGTGCTGCAGCAGCGGCCACATGAGGTCGTCGGCGGTGCGGCGCGCCAGCAGGTAGCGCGCGCGCACGGCGCCGCGCCGGCCCAGGCGGTGCGCGCGCGCCTCCGCCTGCGTCAGGATCTGCGACAACCACCCATCTTTAACTTGTCCTGACCCTTTACGATCGAGGCTCGACTCGCGTTGGCCCGGAGTCAAAGCGTGCACGGCGACGCGCGTCGTCACGCGACGACCCCCGATTACGTTAAGTGCGATCAGCGTGTGATGCGTCACTGCGTGCAAAGGCACGCGTCGTCGTGTGATCGATGACGAAAAAATAGAGATGAATTTGCTTGATGTAGGCAAAAACATGACGCATCGCAACTCTTTGACTCGGTGCCAGGGTGAGTGGAGTCTTACGCTCTATAACAATTAGCTGTATAAACTGCCTCCTTGGTCTAGCGGTTAGGGTATGCGGGTCAAAAATGAGACTCCGCCGTGGCCGAAATCCGCTAGGAGTATATTATCGCATCTTCATTATCATAAGCAGTAGTGACGAGCTTTTTACCATGATCGGCTCTTTCTGCCATGAATATGAGTTTCCCCCTCTATCTGCTCCGGATAAGCGACCGCCATAGTTAAACATCGCCTTGTTACACATTACTGCAAAAAGGCACTAAGAGAAAGCCACCATAATCAGTCAATCACACTAGAGACTTGGTAACGGAAAAGACGCTATGTAGTGTAAACCAATCGCTTACCCCAGGATTCCAGTGTAACTCGGCGAATAACACGAGGTTTGCAGCCGTGAGCGTGAGGCCAGAGCTGGCCGCAGTTATCGACAGCACGGCGCAGCGACACGACTCCGTGTGTTGGAATTTGTCCACTAAATCCTACGAACGCATAAAAAGTATTATTAATTAAACGCGCGTTTTGATTAACTCTACAGATAATGTAGTGGTTTAAGGGTCACCTCGTCGCTTCCTATTGGTTCGATATGTACATGGGATGACGTTTAGTATGATACATGAATTGTACTAGTTCCTGTACTGTCTGGATTTAATATGGACGTAATTTCAAAATACGATGTAATGATGTGTAGGATAATTCAGTCGAACGTTTGCGCGTCGATAAATCTGAATTACGTCGAACGGAAACGGAAACTTGTTGCACGTTCTCTTCGGTCCGAGAAGTCCGTGGGCCTCCAGTTTCCTTCACATCTAGGGTAGATCCCGTCTCTTCGAACTTCTTCAGACATTTCTTTATTAATGGAACACTCGGATACTGATTTAAGTCGTGTAGATTTCATTGAACGCGAAGTAAGCGTCACACAGTAATAAACGAACTGTTTAAATAAAATTATTTCACACAGTAAGCGCGCTACGGCCCCGTGAAACGATCCACTGCGACAAAATTTCTGAGAAACGAGCTAATGGTCAGACCTCTCCCCGCGCCCTGCGCCACAATTGTTTGCGGCGAATGTTAGATTCAAAAGTTAACAAATTCTCTCTTTAACTTTTTTGTTTTACTTAAATTGTAATCCTTGGAAAAAGCACTTAGGACTTAGTGCTTTTGCCGTAGTACTAAGCAATAAATAATTTGAATACGGTGTAAAGGTGTTCGAAGATTCGATTCACTTGCTTCAAAATAAAAGCAAGGAAAGTTGTCATAGTCCAGACTTATTTAATGACAAATTCAAACCACTTGAAGTTTCACGAATTTAAAAAAAAAATTAACAACTCGATTGAATAGACATTCCTATCAAAATTTGTAGAGCGTCGTAGAACATAGTGGAATTTTCGAAACCTTTCTGGAATACACGAAGGCCGCAACAACTTTACTAAATATATCAACCTATAATTTTATAAACCAATATTCAGATTAATGCTTCATTAAGTTTTATCTACTTACAGCTCTGGTGTTAGAGGGCGTGGACCCAACAATACATATGTAGTGTACACCGGCCTCGTCCAGGGTTAGACAGATCGCCTCTATCACAGGCTTGTGGTGTGCGAATATAAGGAATTTGCCCGTTTCACCGTCCTCTAGTAATTGTTTGATGTATTTACTGAAAGAGAAAAAACAATTATTAACATTACAAAATTAAATAAAGAAGGGGGTAAAAAGGTTTTTGAAGGGTCGGCAACGCGCACGTGATGCCCTTGGTGCCGCAGGCGTCTATAGGCTGCGGTAACCGCTTACCATCAGGCGGGCCGTATGCTTGTTTGCCACCGTCGTGGTATAAAAAAAAAACTAAATCTACTCTACTTTAAAACGTACAACAAAATTTTAAAAAATGCGATCGACTCTACAGATTTCTTGGTTTGTAGCTAAAAACAATCTCGTTACTTAATCTTTACTCCGTTCGCGTTAAGAAAATAGTGACGCATCAAGATATAATCATTATTTTCTTGAATTGAATAGACTTTAATGTCTTCACTTTTGAAATAAAAGCAAAAGTTATGTGAATTAAATTGATTAATGCCGATAATATGTATTTCTTTGACCGTTTAGGACCTATGATGACATAGACAAATGGATAGACAGGTATTTGTGATGAGTGGTAAATATTTAGACACATAAAGGCGTAGTTTGGCTTCAAAATATTGTTTTATGGGTTTCGAAAGGTACCATTGAAAAATATTCATGAATTTTTGGTCGAATTTTTAAAAAAGTGGTATTTCGATTTAGATATTGTATATGTATGAAATCCTTGTAGTTCCAAGTACTAGGGAAAGAGTAAGCAGACCCTAAGAATTGATTATATCCGTAGATTATCTCGAATATCTTTGCGAGTCATTTAGACGCGTCAAAATAGTAGACCTCAACACGGGTGGACCTAGTGAGGTCGAGGAAAAGGTCGAGGTCTGTTAAAACACTCACCAGATGGCTGGTATCTTGACCTTAGCACTCTCACTGAAGAATGTAATAAGAGCGGATTGCTTATCAGCCGATTTGCTGGACTTGTACGTTTCTGCCATTTGCGATAAACCCTTTTGTACCTCCGGCCCGAATTGGAGCATTGTCTCATCTAATATCACTGTTTCCCTAAAACAAAAAGAAATACCTCGAAGATCAACCTAAAGCGCCAGCATCCGTGTTGTCGTGTTTCGTTGGTGAGTGTGAGACCGGAGGCCCATTGATGCAGGGGTGACAGTTGTCGTGGTAACTGTGTAAGCCTTACACTGTCATGCCTCACGATGACTGTCATGCCTTTTACGTCCCCAAGCGGGGTGTGAAGAAGCATCTCACAAGGCCGCCATAGTGTGGGTGACCACAACTCTTGGATTCTATTCATGCTTTCCATCAGGCAGAGTAGAGTCACTTTGGCAGGCTTAATATAAAAAAAAAATATAACAACCAATATTATTGTTGTGTTATAATGATAGTGCACATTACAGAATTATTTGTCCAGAGTGGGAATCGAGCCTACAACATCTGACTTATCAAAGTGACTCTGACTGATGGAAAACATGAATAGAATCCAAGAGTGGTGGTCGCCATACTCATTGCGAAGGCAGACAATGTAGTGTGGTGAACCACGCTATGAAGGTCTATTGAGATGCTTCTTCACTCCTAGGCTCATCAGTTCATGGATATTGTATATTAAAAACTAGAAAATGACAATCTAACAAGCTCATTTCATATGAAGTTGTTCTTCATGACTGCACGGTTGACCAAGTGGTTTAAGCGGTCGCCACGCCGCACTCTACTTCGCCAAGTGTTGTGGGTTCAAACCCTACATGGGACAACACTGTGTGATCCACAAATTGTTGTTCTGAGTCTGGGTGTTTTTTGTGTCCGTTTCTTGTATGTTTGTAAAGTCCCCCGCGACACAGGATTTCTTCCTAGAGCGGGCGTTATCTTTGTAAAAAAAAAATTCTTGAAATATGTTGTTGGTGATGGATTAAGAATAAGAGTATCAGCACCCCTATCCATCCCGTGGGTGTCGTAAGAGCCGACTGTGGAGGTAAGTACGCAAGACAATAGGAATCCAAAGAGAAAGAAAACTTGAAACTACCCATTTGGTCAGTTAATAATAATAATTTAATACTTTGGTATTCATACCTAATCTTCTCTTCTAGTTTGGTGAGCACCTGTTCTTTAGTCCTCCTGATGAGAAACCTCTTTTGGAGTAGAACCTGCAGCTCGGCGAGGTTTGATTGGCCCGTCATGTCCCAACCGAAGTTCGTCTGCTTGCCGTCGCAATATCTTTTACCTGAAACAACAAATGAAATAATAATTACTTGTAAAGAGAAAAATAATATTTTTAGTCAAATTGTATGAAGAAAATGTATAAAAACAAAATCAATTAGAAGGTTTACTAATTCCACTGAAGTTTGTAGAAATTACATTTTTCTTCAAAAAATATTTTTCATGAAGACCAAAATATACAAAAATTCTAAAATATATATTGATAACTATTATCATACAATCAGAGTATTCGGGGTATACAGAACAGCTAATCCTCGTTAGTAATTTTAAATATGCCTGGCTCAATAAGCGCAGGAACAGGTCGCTTACATGTGCCAAGCGATATACGACCGTAACCCTATAGTGCTAAGGTTCGAATTGACATACCAAACTCTGTATAAGAAGGGAACAACCCGGGCTCGATGAGCGTGAGTTGCGTGAACAGCTCCGCGGGTCGGCTGAGCGCGGGCGTGCCGCTCAGCAGGACGGCGCGCCGACACTTGCGGGTGATACCGCTCAGAGCCACAGTACATTGAGCCTTATGCGATTTTAAATAGTGAGATTCATCCTGGAAGAGAGATAAAGAATATAGTTGTAAACCCAGACAAGAAAACCACGCTTCGACTGAATATAATGAAAACACAGCTTCAAAAAAAACGGTGTTAAGCAATTAATAAGAATAATCTCATACATCTCACACGCGGGGGTCCGACCCCAACCCTGTGCTGTGGAAACCAGAATGCATATAAACACCTATATTTCTAAATACAGACAATTTATGTGCCACGCGACCTTTCCGCCACCTATTCACGACGTGGGTGTCATAAAAACTGACAAACAGAGCAAACTACTCAAAAACTTGAAACAATAGACGCGCGCCCCACTCCACGACTCACATTCCGTAAATTATTTAACACAAACCGTCTGGTCAGCTTGGTATAGTAGGCCAAAACCTCCTTTCTAAAGAAAGACCTGTGTCCAGCAATGGTCTGTAAAACTTGATGATGGTGATAATGATCCATTCTTGGCAGAACCATGACTCGGCATATTTAAACACTAAACCTGTAATATATTTTTGTAACAGGTAATACTTACTATTATGACAACCCCAAAGTTCTTAGTCTTCAATAAGTCTGTGTGTATGCTTGTTATCTTGTAACTGACAATCACAACTTCCGTCTGGAAACAAATAAGGTATTAAGAAAAAAATAAATTAACGATTACTGTGCTGTATTTCGGGTTCGATTCCGATAAAAGTTTGTATAATCTTCAAATAATTGTTTCGGAGCTCGGGTATTTTCTATGTATCTATGTTATCTATGATTTCTAAGAATGTGTGTATTTACAAAAATAAAGTATAAGTATTCTATCAGTCAGTCTATTTATCATAGTACATGTATAAGCTCTGTTTAGTTTCAAACTAGATGACGTTGTGTGTCAGATGACCGAAATATTTATTTGTTTTATTTACTTATTGTTATATCTTTTACATCAACTCGATCGTCAGTGTGACCACGTTTGGTAAATACATATTTCATTGGTTTCATTTTCATTTCTCCATTGGTAAATATTTCAGTTCAGGCCAATTACAACGTCGAACGCTTTCGCATACGAGAGTGAGTTGATGTTTTTTTTTTCCTTAAAATACAACGTCCGCATTATCGCGAGGGACTTTACAAACATGCAAAGAATGCACAATTTGTGGATCACACAAAGTGTGGTCCCATGTGGGAATTGAACCCCCACTAAAAACTCATAAATAAGTTCATACTATATTCCCTTGGGTTCGACTCTAACCTGCACCATAAATATAGGAATTTAATACTCAATTCTTAGTTTTCAGCTCCACACAAGTGTAAAACGCGTAAGAATCGACTAATTTGGCCTGTGTGTGTCCTACCTGCTTATCAGCGACTAACTGCGTGTCTTTGATACTTGACAACGTCGCAACGTTCACGAGAGGAACTGAAGGTAGCAACTCCTCAATCTTGTTTTGCCATATTTCCCTGTAAGGAATTATAAATATCTTTGGATGAAGTGTAAATTATGAAACACTCACTTCTAATGTATGATCTGCATATGAACTCTCATAAGCGCAACAAATCTAAAGCTTGCATTAAAAATAATTTTAAAGCAAATATATTGCATCGTGTTTTCTGCTTTCTTAGTGACTATTTATGACGAAGTCGAATCATTATTTTTATGTTTTTTTCTTTTGTTTTAAACGTGCGGAAAACCACTCAGGCCGTCATCCCACCAGGGTTTACGCGGGGTTGTGTATCGGAATCGGACCGACTAAATCGACGATATGCCACTGTGCGCCTGAGATGGGAGGGATCCGGGAACAGCTGTTATTACGACATCCAGACCCATCCTAGCGCCTGCCTGCTGGACATCTTTACCCTACCTTAATGTTTATAAATGCGTTTAATTATTACTTACATTTTAGATTTATGATATATTTCATAGAGCTTAAGCAGAACAAACAGAATTTGTTTAAACACGAAACTTTAATTGTCAAAAGAAAATATCTGTAAAACATTCGTTAATACCTCATAGAAGATGTTGTAACAATGAGTAACGGCCAGTTGTCTCTGTAGTAACTGGCAATGGCAAGCGCCTGAAACGTCTTGCCGAGTCCCATGTCGTCAGCTATCATACACCGACCACGCCGAGAGATGCCAAACCTGTGCACCAACACCATATACTAGCATTCAAAGGAAACATTACATTGTCTATTGAACAACATATTTACTGCGCAACAGTTGTGTTTTTAGCATTCTCGTACATAATGGTCCAAGAGCCCGTGAGTGCCAGACCTTCGTCATTTTATAAAAGCTGAAAGTTCTTCTATGTGTGTCCCTAGTACAGGTAAGAATGATCCCCAAACATGAAGCTGAGGCAGCGGTGGCTTTGGCAGATAACAGGCAACAAAGGTATGTAAAATTCCATCTCAAATTCGTCATAATATAAAACTTGATTTTTTTATATTTGATTCATAATAATATCAAAATTCGCGTTGCTCATTGCCAGACAGTTAGTATGGTTCCAACCCTCTGCCGGACACCCCTAAACTATTATAATTTATAATTATACTTACGTTATATTATAAAACCTAAATTTAATATATAATTTTTTGGGAGCCTATTAAACTATGTTTATATAGTAGCCGGACAGTTTCGAAGGTTCTATCATCTTGCCAGACGCATTCAAAGTGAGCAATAATCGGGAGAGCAAGGAGCGAATACAGTAACTAAATGTTATATTATAAAACCTAAGTTTCATATATAATTTTTTGGGAGCCTATTAAACTATGTTTACATAGTAGCCGGACAGTTTCGAAGGTTCTATCATCTTGCCAGACGCATTCAAAGTGAGCAGTAATCGGGAGAGCAAGGAGCGAATACAGTAACTAAACGTTATATTATAAAACCTAAATTTTATATATAATTTTTTGGGAGCCTATTAAACTATGTTTATATAGTAGCCGGACAGTTTCGAAGGTTCTATCATCTTGCCAGACGCATCCAAAGTGAGCAATAATCGGGAGAGCAAGGAGCGAATACAGTAACTAAACGTTATATTATAAAACCTAAGTTTCATATATAATTTTTTGGGAGCCTATTAAACTATGTTTACATAGTAGCCGGACAGTTTCGAAGGTTCTATCATCTTGCCAGACGCATTCAAAGTGAGCAGTAATCGGGAGAGCAAGGAGCGAATACAGTAACTAAACGTTATATTATAAAACCTAAATTTTATATATAATTTTTTGGGAGCCTATTAAACTATGTTTATATAGTAGCCGGACAGTTTCGAAGGTTCTATCATCTTGCCAGACGCATTCAAAGTGAGCAATAATCGGGAGAGCAAGGAGCGAATACAGTAACTAAACGTTATATTATAAAACCTAAGTTTCTTATATAATTTTTTGGGAGCCTATTAAACTATGTTTACATAGTAGCCGGACAGTTTCGAAGGTTCTATCATCTTGCCAGACGCATTCAAAGTGAGCAGTAATCGGGAGAGCAAGGAGCGAATACAGTAACTAAACGTTATATTATAAAACCTAAATTTTATATATAATTTTTTGGGAGCCTATTAAACTATGTTTATATAGTAGCCGGACAGTTTCGAAGGTTCTCTCATCTTGCCAGACGCATTCAAAGTGAGCAATAATCGGGAGAGCAAGGAGCGAATACAGTAACTAAACGTTATATTATAAAACCTAAGTTTTATATATAATTTTTTGGGAGCCTATTAAACTATATTTATATAGTAGCCGGACAGTTTCGAAGGTTCTATCATCTTGCCAGACGCATTCAAAGTGAGCAGTAATCAGGAGAGCAAGGAGCGTATACAGTAACTAGTGCGAATGAAACAGAGCGCTTAGTCTATTGCGGGATTTCACTGCGCACCCATTGTTATTAATTTCAAATTTTGCAGTTTATTTTTTTCTTAATCCAGAAATTTCATTAATTAATTTTTACAATTTCAATAACAAATATTTAAAATAATACTGAGTAAAATTTTTCTCATACAATGTCAATCATGTCGAAAATCTAATAATTTAATTGATATTATTTTTCATTTTTAAGAAGTTTATTATTGTCAATGCTATTAAAATTATAAAGCCAATGAAACAAAGTAAATCAAATATTAGTGTTTATTATCCCAAGGGCACATTTTTTTAAGATAAGAAATTTACAGAGAAATTAATTTATTTTAATTAAATCTAAATATTTTCATTATTTTCATCGTTATCGCGCGCTCACTAAATCGGTCCACACGTTAGCAGTTTAAACGTCGTAAGTGCTGCGAGTACAATTCGGACCGCCTTTGAATGCGTCTGGCAAGATGATAGAACCTTCGAAACTGTCCGGCTACTATGTAAACATAGTTTAATAGGCTCCCAAAAAATTATATATGAAACTTAGGTTTTATAATATAACGTTTAGTCACTGTATTCGCTCCTTGCTCTCCCGATTATTGCTCACTTTGAATGCATCTGGCAAGATGATAGAACCTTCGAAACTGTCCGGCTACTATGTAAACATAGTTTAATAGGCTCCCAAAAAATTATATATGAAACTTAGGTTTTATAATATAACGTTTAGTTACTGTATTCGCTCCTTGCTCTCCCGATTATTGCTCACTTTGAATGCGTCTGGCAAGATGATAGAACCTTCGAAACTGTCCGGCTACTATGTAAACATAGTTTAATAGGCTCCCAAAAAATTATATATGAAACTTAGGTTTTATAATATAACGTTTAGTTACTGTATTCGCTCCTTGCTCTCCCGATTATTGCTCACTTTGAATGCGTCTGGCAAGATGATAGAACCTTCGAAACTGTCCGGCTACTATATAAACATAGTTTAATAGGCTCCCAAAAAATTATATATTAAATTTAGGTTTTATAATATAACGTAAGTATAATTATAAATTATAATAGTTTAGGGGTGTCCGGCAGAGGGTTGGAACCATACTAACTGTCTGGCAATGAGCAACGCGAGTTTTGATATTATTATGAATCAAATATAAAAAAATCAAGTTTTATATTATGACGAATTTGAGATGGAATTTTACATACCTTTGTTGCCTGTTATCTGCCAAAGCCACCGCTGCCTCAGCTTCATGTTTGGGGATCATTCTTACCTGTACTAGGGACACACATAGAAGAACTTTCAGCTTTTATAAAATGACGAAGGTCTGGCACTCACGGGCTCTTGCTCTATAACGCAACATAAGGGCTGTGGGTAGTTCATCATGAACAAGACGTGTATTATTAGTACAGCTATTGTATAGCTATATACAGCTAGGTGTATAGAACACATCAGTTGTGTGGCCAGCAATTGTGGATCGAAAAAATGGCAGTGTTTTTCAGATTAGGCGAAAGTTTATAAAAACATGCAGAGGTGACAGTTATTGTGGTAACTGTGTAAGCCTTGCACTGTCACGATGACTGCCATGCCTTTTGCGTCCCCAAGCGAGGCATGACAACACATTTTACTATGACACCATACTGCATTGTCTGCATTCGCAATGAGTGTGGTGACCACAACTCTTGGTTTCTATTTGTGCTTTCTATGAGCCAGAGTAGAGTCACTTTGACACGTTCTTAAAAAAAAAATAAAAAAAAATCAAGTTAGCATTGGTGTAAATTTTATAAAGTTCATTTACCTAACTCCATCTTCTTGAAAGGGCATCAGTTTATGTCTCAACGTGGCCTCAATCGGTGACAGATCAATGCTGTTGGGGTCTATAGTGTTCTCCCTCAAAACCTATTGATGGACAAACAGATTTTACTGTATTTGTGTCTTAATCGTAAAATAATTATGGGGGTTTCATGCCCTAAGTGACGAGTTTTGATGAACATGAGTGATGTGTGAAGAGTAATTAGACTTAGACACAAATCTGATGAAAGATGCTGCTCCTGAATGAAACATTAATTAATCTTTGTTTATCATACAACATACATATATAATATTGTACGGCATTATTAAAATACAATAAAATTATGAGGATGTACTCCTAGCCGACCTATCTTCGGCCACGGCCAGTCTCAATGGAGACCAGCCTATTACACAGAAGATATTATAGTCCACAAGTGTGTGCGCTAACACAAGTACACACTCTGTTCTCTCATTCTAAGAGTCCAATGCAACGGTTATCCGACACGACCGGGGCTCGTACTCTCAAAGGCACGGGGGTTAAGACCCCAATTTCCACACTCCACGCTGTTATTATGTATTTATGTGACCAGAAAACTTAATAACACTTTTTGACCCTACTCGGGAATCGAACCCGAGCCTTCGTGATCGGCAGTCGTATACGCTAACCACTGGACCAAAGAGGCAGTTGATATTGATGTTACAAATTAGAGTGCAACAAATGACTATTCCTATAAGTGATCGCTACCAAAGGTTGTCTCAGAGGAATCTATCTTAATATCTAACAAAATAATGTACATGTAATTTAGTACTAAATACTTAGGCTAGATACCCACACGAAATAATATTACCATGCAAGATTTTCAAAAATCTAGTTCACATACAGGGTACACTTGCAATATTACAGTGGACCCCCGGTGATTCGACAAACATTTTTCAGGGCAGTGTCGGACTATCGAATTTGTCGGATTATAGAGTACTGCTTAAGACCCCCTATAGCCCGAATTTTTTACAAAAGAGTACTTTGTAATCCGACAAATTACAGACAAATCATAACATTCTATATGTTGTCTTCTGGGCTTGTGACGACATTACTAGGTATTAGGGTGTCCCTTATATGACAAAAAAAAATTTGTTTTCGAATTTCGAAATGCATACCCTCTATAATTTTTACTAATGCTATAAGATAATTAAATATAAAATTTTATCAATCTAGCATAATTGCAACCAGTGCCGACCGAGCTTCAAAGTTTAGTAAAAAACGTGTTTTGTCCTAAAATTTCAGTCTGCTATAATTTCACTATAAATGCAATGAATTAAGTGAATAAAATTAAATAATAAATTAATCTTTAATTAAAAACATAAAGAAATAAGAATCATTCAGGGTAACTTCTTTTTAGAGTAGTTTTTTTACAGTCTGGATACAATTTTAGATGTTCCTGGACACAGCGCAGCAAGAACTGTTTTTGTTCTTCTTCAGCCGTGATAAGTCCGTTAAAATCTTGCATTAATTTAACAGCCCTTTCAGCAGTATCATTTACAACTCTCAAATAACTTATTCTTTGTTTAGCCTCCAGAAAAGCAGCATTGTTATTCCAAGAAGATACATCTTCCTTTAGAAAACTGTCGTCGATCTGCAGTCGTGATAAAAATTGTTTGCTCTTTTCCGATACGAAATCATCCAGTGCTTTGTCTAAAAAAAAAGAAAAATAAGTTAAATAACAAATAAAAATCAACAACAATTTTGAAAATAAATAAATAAGTATTGGACATTGAAATTGAAATCCAACAAAAAGTCAATTTAACTTACCAAACAACTTTTGAGTCAGTTCTTCCTTCGACGGGTCACAGCGTTTGCTAAAATCCGAGATTTTGTCCCTGTTGAAGTTGGCAATCATCTTCTTCTTAGTTTCGTTGTCAACTTCATCATCAAATAGTGATAGAATGACTGTCTCTTCACATAAATACCACAAGTGATGGCTGAACTTGCTTATAGAAGCTTTAGAAATTGTTGCGTCAACTTTTTCATATTCTTTTAACATCTTCAAGAAGCGCAAATCTTGATTAGGTGCTTTGGTCGCCACTGTACATTCGAGCCAAGGTTTAACATACAATATTACGAGAAATAAGCAAACATCTTGTAGAGCCTTTTTGTCCTTCGCAGTTACTCTGCATTGTGACTGAAGTAAACATATTTTTAAAGAATAGATCGCTCTCGCCATCCAGCGTGCCTGATGTATAGCTCCGGGGGGCCTTAGTTTTAATTTTTCCTCTGTGTCTCCTCCTAAAAATATTACGCACAGTTCGACCAATTCGCGGTAATCATCTCTTACAAAACCTTTATCTAATTCTGCCTTATAAAATAGTAACAACGCTTGAATGTCTGTCTCGGCAACCCGTGCTTTTACGAAATTAAGAGATGGTTCAATTTTAGTACAATCAATGTTTTTCCAATTTTCTTGGAACTTTTTGAACATCGGAATATCTGGGCTACTAGTAATTTGCTTAATCTTGGTTTCAAAGACAGCTTTTAGGACCAATTCATAAACATGATGACGACAGGCGAAAAGCAACAATTCTCTTCCTAAAGTTTGCTCCAAAATAGCACAAGCTCCATTGAAACGGCCTATATTGGAAGCTGTTGTGTCGCAGCACATTATTTGCACTTTATCATAAAGGTTCCAGTCAAAGAGAGCTGCTGATACAGCCTTCGCTTGATGTTTTCCAGAAGAACTTTCTAGTTTCGGCACTGCAAGAAGCTGCTCTCTATCGTCAAATGAAGCTATAACTGGCAAGCGTTCTTCTTTTGAACTCCGTACATCCAACCCCGGTAATAGTTTTCCATCCCAATGGACTGTGACTATGTCGGGTACATTGTTTTGGAAGTTAGATTTTATTGCTTCTGCCCTTGATTTTCTAGTTTCAGTATGAATTCGCTGAATCGAGGATTTGTTAATACAGAAATCATCGCTGCTCAGACTAAGCGCTTCTACCACCGCATTAAGAATGTTAACGGTATCTCTAATGCTTAACTGCCATCGATCTAAAGCTGCAACTAGTTTAGGTGTTATAAGATTCTTTCTACCTCTTTTTGAACTTTGTTCATGGCAGGGAACGTCCGGCAAGCTGAGTTCAGAATTCAAGATCTGTTCTTCGTCTGAATCTTCTACACTGTCTAAGTTATTTATGGTGGAAGTAGATGCAACAGCTAGTGATTCTCTTTGTCTTACAATCCTTTCCTCTTCTTCCAATCGTCGTTGTCTAGATCTTTGTTCTTTTTCCGCCAATTTTTTATCTACACCACCTAAGCATCCCGGTCGACCTGGCTCTCTCTGTTTCATTAAAAATAATTTATCTTCCTCTATTTTCATTCTCTCAAAAGCATCAGCATGTGTAATATCAAACAAATTATCAAGATTAATTATAAAATTGTTCTCACGACTCTTAAACGTAATCTGAGTTTTCTTACAATTTTTTTGCAACTCTCTCCAAACATGATATAAATCAATAAGTTTCTTCACGCAGTTAGGAAATGCCCTTGTTGGAATTCTTGCTTTTTCCCAATATATGATGCACTCCCTAATCACAAGATTTGCACTTTCACTAACAGTCAATTTAACCTCACGAATATTGTAAAATAAGACTGAGAGAACTTGTCGATTAGATGGTAATTTTGCACCATTTATTTGGTAGCTAGTCAATCCGATAAGAAAAATATTTTGTTTATCACTCCGTAATTCCACCGGCATGTTTACGCACTAAACAATGAAGCACTAATAGTCTCAAAAATCACGTACGAAATGGCAAATAAAACATGTCGTAACAGGTCACTGGGCAGTACTTAAGCAACTTGTATCGACAAGTTTAAATAGCAAGTCGGCACGGGTTATCGTTAATATATCGAACTAATATTTTTTTCTAGACAATATAGGGTTATTACGAAACTTTTAAGAAGGTATGCGTAAAAAAATATCGAACTTGAAATTTAAGGGACACCCTACTAGGTATGTATACGTATTCGATCGAAATTGAAATGCCTCCTCTACACTACTCGCGGAGTTCCTCGGCGAAGTACTCGAGATACTTTGGCAACAGTCCGAAGTGCGACACCACACATACTCGTTCAACTTTGCGATGAGCTCATTCGCTATAAGGCGCCGACAGTCTGTGCACGTTTGTAATGAACGCTCAAGTAACAGCTGCTGCTGCAATGTGCACGTTCCCGTATTATAACTACGTGTATATTATTCACACGAAAAAAAGAAAAAAAAAGAAGATAGTGGATGATTGAAATGCATCGCAATAGAACTAGGTAATTTGAAGACCATAGAGTATAGTTAAAATTGAAGACTTTGCCGAAATAGTTCAGCCATACTAAATTATGCTGCCGAGGCGGCGGCGTCATGGAACGGGTGGCGGCGTGTGTGTAAACAGCCTAATGTGTTTGACATAAAGTTGGAGTCGAAGAAATTTTACAGATTTGTATAAATCTAAACGTGTGGCTGCCCATACCTACGTTTTTTCTAATTTTATTGTATTTTTTGCAGATGTACTATGGAAAAACAATTTCTTGAACTCACACGGGAGCCATCTGGGAAATTTGAAAATTTTCATCGAATGTCATTGGACGATTTTAATTATTTGCTCTCCAAAGTCGAACCCTTCATCTGTAAACAAGACACTCATCTCAGAGAAGCTATACCTGCCAAAATTCGATTATCAATCACCATGAGGTTTTTAGCAAGCGGTGACAGCTAGAGATCTATGCACTATTTATATAAAATTTCAAGCCAGTTGATTTCAAAAATTGTAGTTGAAATCTGTAAAGCTTTGAACATGGCTCTGAAGGATGAAATAAAGGTAAAAATGTATTTGTTTTATATATTTATTTAAATCAACTCCACGTAGGTATACAACTAGTTATTCAATATTATTATTTTGTGTTATGTGAAAAAAATGAATGGTGTCGTGGGACACCAGGTAGGAACGAAGTTCCTTCGGATAATATGGAATCGACACAATTTGCAAAAAAAATCGTGCTCAATTTTATGTAGGTTTTCTTGATTTTTCTCTTAAATTTTGCTGATTAGTTTTTATTTAAGTACAAGAAAGTATTTAGGAAATTCAGTATTTTAGGAAATAAAATAATAAATTCCTTAAAATAATAAAATAGCACACATGACGCGCTTTCGCGCCTGCGCACGTCTCATTTAACGGTTTTATTCCACGCACTTTTTTCCACAGATTTATTCCACGCACTTTTTCCACTTACGGTTTTACTATCACATTTTTTTCCGTTCGGTCCCGCAGCGAAATCTCTATCCCCTCCAAGCCTGCCGTAAGGAACTTCGTTCCAATAACAATGAAGAGTTAATTTTTATGACTGATAGTATGCCTGATATATTAAATCATTCTTAGGAGTGTTATCGTCTGGAGCAACAGTTTGGGTCTCTGTTTTGTTGTCGGAGTAACATAAATTGACTATCATTACATACATCTGAAGATGGAGGAATTATAACGTTATAAACACCAGTATTTTCCGATTCAGACTGCTTCTTATAGTGTAGACGAACTGATTTAATTTGAGTTTCCGGTACAATAACTTCATCGCTTATGACACGTATCTTTGAAGAGTGTTGGTCATAAGTTGTTTCGGTTGGCTGTTGCATGTAAATATGTTGACTTTCATTAGACCGATTCGAAAATGTCATATATGTGTTTGGTGGCTCTGAATGTGATGAATGTGGCCTGTTCGGAAATGTTTCAGCATTATAATGGAAATAAGTATTTGCAGATTTAGGCCGCTTATTAGAAGTAAATGAAGAATGTGATGTAGACTGTGGTGTAGAGGACCGAAACGATTCAACTGATGGAGATATTTCAACACGTAATCTTTGAAATAGTGCATATCAAACATTAAATCTTCTCTTTTATATCAGGCAACTTCTTCAGTTTTTTAGCAATTAATCTGCCAAATACATCACACTCGTCTTCAATCTCGACACCATTCTTTGCTGGCTCATTACTTATTATTTTATTTAAAGTATTGAATGCTTCGGTCATTTGTCTGCTTGCAATTTGCACTTCCAGTGGGTTGTCACGTCGCCGAAGAGTACGTCTACTTTGAGATGGTTCAATTGAATTTCGATTATTCACAGTAGCAGAACCAGTTGCTACGGCGTCCTCTGTAGAATTTGTTTCTTCCACAATTGACCCAGTCTCTTGATCCTGAAATAAAAAAAGTAAAGATTTAATATATTTTTTATTGCCAGATACCAGACAATGAGCAGCAGTGGCTAGAAATTGAAAATGGATTTAAGGATAATTTTCCACACGCCATTGGTGCAATGGATGGAAAGCATATTATAGTACAATGTCCAGCAAACTCTGGTTCTGAGTACTTCAACTACAAGAAGACATTCAGTGTAGTACTGTTCGCTTTAGTTGACAGTAATTATAATATTCTGTATGCTGACATTGGTTGTCAAGGTAGGATCAGTGAAGGAGGTGTCTTCAAAAACTCAACGTTATGGCAGAAAATTTCATCCAATAGGCTCCACCTTCCTAAGCCATGTTCATTATCCGGTACTGATAATGTCGACATTCCCTGTGTTTTTTAAGTGACGGAGCTTTTGTTTTACATAATAATATCATGAAACCATATCCTGGCAACCATGAAATAAATTCTCCGAAACGAATATTCAATATGCGGTTAGCAAAATCTCGAGTAGTAGTTGAAAATGTTTTTGGTATTCTGTCATCCAAGTTTAGAATATTCAGAAAGCCAAATGATTCGGATATCGATAATATTCCAGTTATAACAATGACATGTCTGTTATTGCAGAACTTTCTTAGAAAAAGTAATAACTCTTCTCATATATATATACCTCCTGGTACTTTAGATGTATATGACGACAACGGAGTTTTACTACAACCTGGATCTTGGCGGAGAGACATTGATGAAAACTGTGCTTTGAGCAGAGGCGGCTCATTTTAAAGAGCGCTGGTGCAGTGCACTCTCACTACAATTAACTTAAATAACTTAGATAGTCATGTATATTTTGAATAAGTAACTAAAAATTATCCTTACATTACTTTCTCTGTATTCTACTCTACATATATACAATAGTCTAAAAAAATGTATTACCGCACCTTACCTAGACGTACGTTTGGCATCAAGTTGTAGCTAGTGGAGCGCCAGCGATTGCGCTCCTATGAAGCGAAGTTTTATACGCTAAATTCAATAAGTGCGAAAGAGAAACATTGACACGGGCCGACGCGTGACACAAAAGATTTGTATGAGAAATTAGCCTAAATTAGAGCGCTGCTCCGCGCGACGTTACCGCTTTGTGTGCTCCCGCGCATGGGCTCTATGCTCTATTCCACCGAGTCGCGTGTCGCGCTGTTGCCGATCAAGTATTGTAAACAAACAAATAGCAACGTGTAGCGTCGTCAGATAGCTCTCGCTCGCAGTTTTACATAAAATACGTATTTAAAACTTTGTGTAAATATTAAATAATTAAATACGTATGTATTTAATTATTTAATAATCACACAAAGTATATTATATATATAATTAAATACGTATGTATTTAATTATTTAATATACGTGTGATTTCCTTGAGAAAACCAACCTAAAAAACGAGTTAATGGTTGTGCATGATAAGTACTGAAAAGCGCCTTATAAACTCAATAGTGGATTTTCAAAAAAAAGTGATAGATGTTTCCGCTCGTCAAAAAGATCAGCGAATGGATTTTATCTATAAATAAAGGTAAGTTTTTGTGAACCTCCATCCAAAAATGTCACGGGCCGCCTCTGACTTTGAGAGATATGACACAAGTTCCACGCAGATCACCATTATCAGCCGTTCACATAAGAAATCATTTTACCAATTATTTTTCCATGTCATGTATACAACGTAGGTTGTAAAATTTTTGTAATAAAAAAAATATAAAATAATAAAAAACTTACCGTGGGCATTGTTTGTTTACAATTAAACACCGATCCTAAAAAACTGTCCTGTCGAATGCAAACCAAACAGGGCGATACACATCGTCGACACCGGCACGAGATTTTACGGAAGCTTGTATTTTTCTACAGTAGCCCCTGTACGTGGCAAAAAGCGAATCCTTCTTTTTCTTCAATTCTTCAACGGTCACATTGCCTTCAAAAATGTCGCGGGTACGCACCCAAGCATCATTTATTTTTTTCTTGTCCTTATGACATTTATCATTGGGATTCCAAATAATGGTCTCCGCTTGCAGAATTTCCAGGAACAACATAATTTGCTCCTGTGACCACTGTATATTGTTCATAATTGTGTCCCGCGGCAAAAATCACACACTAACTCACACGACGTCTTCAATGAGTACTGCAGTGAAGTCGGTCGAATAGTGTAGAGAGGTACTTCATGAACGCACTCGTGCAACTTCGGGCCTTTTGACTCGGTACCAAAAACCGACAACAAATGGAAGTCACCCGAGGCGAAGTAAAGTTTGACGAGGTAAGCCGAAGTGCATCTCTACACTATCCTATTCGTCTAACTTCGTTCAACTCCGCGAGTAGTGTGGAGGAGGCAAAACAAAACGACGCGTCGAACACAAGTTGTAACCTGTTCAATCATGCACGATCTACATTAGTGAAAATTGTTTGTCCACTGTATTGGCAATTTTGCATGACAAAATGTCATGCAGTCACTCCACAATTAGATTTGTGTACGAAAATTTAACTTAAGGATAGTTTACCTAGTAAAGGCATGAAAGAACGAGCTTGCCCGTTGAAGTACTACCATCTATCTCATATTCCTCCATTTAATAAACCTTGTCAAAGATGAAATTCGAGTTTTTCTTAGGAGTATTATTGTGATGTGTCAACACAGTTTTATCTTCCATTTAAAACAATAATGTGAAAGTTCATCTACTCTGAAATCTTTTTCTCAATTAAAATATTGCAGCGCACCCGCACTCTACTATATACCGACAATACCCCTGCCTTCCCCGATATTCAGGTGACGAAACCAGAATTTCTGTAAAGCCTCAATAATATTGAACAATACTGCAATACATACTGCATACATGCAAATATTATTACAGTATATAGTTTATTAACAATATTGTTGTGTATGTGCTGCTGGTCTTAGATTTACATATCAATGCTTAAATGATACCTTACTATCAATAGAAAGTATATAAATGAGTTATTTGCACACAGTGACACAGAAAAATGTACTATTTCAATGGTACATAAAGTATATTTTCCATATTTAATAATTGCCTTTTAAGTATCTATAAATGCATAGATATGATTATATTTTAAGATAACTGTTTATTGTGATTATTGATAAACTTAGTTATAAGCACATATTATCAGGAATTCTATTATAACTTTAAGCTGCAATACCTTTAAAACATATGGTGGTAATGGACCCAAAACAACATGTGGTGCTAGAGGTGCAACTTTGGATACCAGCTCTTGATAATCATGAATTGAAAAATTCCATAACTTTGTTTTCATATCTGGAAATAATAGATCAAATTATATTTCTTATACTTTTATTTAGTAAGCATCGCAACACACATGAAATAAATCTCTTTACAGTGATAGTAAACATTCTAATACCTAATCTTAAGTAATACTGCAAATCCCAGAAAACTTAAGCAGTAACTATACCTGTGACACAATGTTTAAATATATTAGTATGGGTGCAAATTGTGATTTGCAATTGAAATATTACTATTAGTTTTTTCGTCACATTTCACAGAGCAAGACAGGCTACTCAAGTAGAGCTCACATCACACATCAACCGCTTTTAACAAACAATTTTTGCACATAGGCAATTCCTTAAAACTGAAGTTTTGGCCTACTATACCACACTGACTAAACAGGTTGATATACCATTTGTTTCAAGTTTTCCTTCTCTATAGTGATATTGTAGTTCTAAGTATGCTTCCTTAGTCACCTCTAATGACACCCATGGGATGGAGAGTAGAACTTGCTTCTCATTTACTTAGTAAAACACTTGCCCAATAATTCTAAAGAGACTTAAAAAGTTGATATTGCATTTAAGACCCTTGAGTTCACTGTTGGGAATCACCTAGCATATGTGACCCATCTGTTTGTTTACCTCCTATACCATAAAAACAATGCAAATACTCATTGTCAGAAATACAAAAACAGATACAGAACACAGACATATACAGAAAAGTGTATTGCTCATTAGAGATATTCAGAATAAATATGATAATAAAGTCATAAATAACTTTAATGATGCATCAAAATAAGATAATTATTTTTAAGAAATTCAAATATAATATTAAAATCTTCAATTTATTACAGACTCAATAATATAATGAAGATTTATCATTTTTCAACATAAAATACTCTTCTATAATAAGCAATTATGAGAATTAGGAAAAAAAAAAGTTACTAACCAAAACTTTTGGATGGCATGCTCTTGAATATATTGATGAGGGGAGTACAAAATTCAGATGGATTTACTTCAAACCTATCTTCAGAAATCAGATACACAGTGCCACTAACCACTTTATCAATGGGAACTTTATTTTCACCGCCACTTCCAAGCGGTTTGGTGTAAGGATGACTTCTATTAGAACTTAATTGAAAAGATTTGGATGGTTCAAAGCTTCTTGGCAAGCCAGAGCTGCACTTGACAGGAGAATTACTCGTCTCATTGCTCCCCAATAATTTATTTTGCCTTTTTTGTAATGCAGCCAGACGTTTTCTCTCAATTTCTTCTTTGGTACACGCCATCAGAGGGCCGTATTAGTTATTATTAGATACATAAAAACTATGAAAAATTATAGAACAAGTTAGTAAAAATACACAACAACAAATAATTAGAGATAGGAGAAAGTTTGGTTAAAAAAATTGATCACAAGTGTTGACAACAACCATTGATCTTTCAACAGTCAACACACAATTAAACATAACAGTTGTCGTCAGTGTTACTAGTTTTTGAAATGTTTTTCCATTCCCACACGCATTGAAATGTTAAAAATAAATGCATTTACTTGGTTTTACTTATCAAATGCTTGATATGTACTTCTCCCTTCTTTAACTTCATAGTATACGAATATAGGTTTTTTTTATTTATTACGAAAATATATTTTCTGAACTCTTGATGTATAAAATTTTAAAATCATTTAAAATTTCACTTACATTTATGTCATGTATTTTGTAAACTAAAACTCAAGTTCCCCCAAATATGTGGAGTAAATTTCAAAGATTGCTATTCATTTTGATACCTTGAAAAACTGAACAAATGTGCAACAATAACATTGCTGTCTGAGCAATTTAATTATTGCACATAATATGTTGTTAAAAAACATTTCTTTCTTTTTTTATTTTGATAAGATGGCAATCAACCGAAAAATATCAAATGTTGCCGCCAATTCTTGAATTTCAAAGTCCACTAGTCTTTAAGTCGTCGTCGTAATGAATTTAATGATAAAAAATGTAGATGAAATCGGGACCGTCTTTCCGTCAAGTAACATAATTGTATTTAATATTCACGTCGGTGGCTTGTATTACTCTATGAATATTCATAAAACCTTTATACGCTTTAAACGATAACGTCACCGTTATGACGTTCATTTACGACAGTGGTTGAACTATCAAACATGACAGCTGAAACAGCAGTACCATACCTGATTAGCTAAATAAAAATTCTAAAATATCAAATGTTATTATAAAACGTGATTTTGGGAGGTCTCTGTTTCACCTTTCGAACCTGTAGGAATTGCAATATGGAAATCTTAAATGGCGTAAAGACATTTAAACCGTATTGTCTCTCTGTGTACATTTTGTGTATGTATCATTTTGATCACATAGTTCTACGTTTGAAACGTATCTGTGAGAATATCAAATTGAAAATATCAGTCTTGAATAATATCATTACTTTAATGTCTTAGTGAACTCATAGATTTTGAAACTGGATAAATATAAAAAATGGAAAATTTAAAATAATTATATCAATGGCGAAATGGAACGCATTTGGACTTTGACATATTAGACGAGACAGCTGTAACTGTTGAAAGTAGAATTTTGAATTAAAGTTCATTTTTAATAGAACTAGTTTAGCGAGGTCACCTGTTCAGTCTACTTACGAATAACGAATCAAAAATGTCAGACAATCCCTTTAAATATTTCATATGTGGTGGTTTTGGTGGTGTATGTACTGTTTTAGTCGGCCATCCTATGGACACTGTAAAAGTGAGACTGCAAACTATGCCTTTGCCTAAACCTGGTGAACGGCCATTATACGCTGGCACTTTTGATTGCATCAAGAAAACTGTTCAAAAGGAAGGATTTAAGGGTTTGTACAAGGGAATGTCAGCACCTCTCACAGGTGTAGCCCCAATTTTTGCTATCAGCTTTTTCGGTTTTGGACTTGGCAAGACATTAATAAAATCTGACGCTAACCAACCTCTTACAAAGCCAGAGTTGTTTGCTGCAGGAGCATTTTCGGGTATTTTCACTACATCTATCATGGCACCTGGAGAACGTATCAAATGTCTGTTACAGATCCAACAAGGTGGTACTGCACCTCCTAAATATAAGGGTATGGTGGACTGTGCCAGACAATTATATGCCGAGGGTGGTATTAGGAGCATATACAAGGGAACAATGCTTACATTGTTTAGAGATGTGCCTGCTTCTGGGATGTACTTCTTTACATATGAGATTGTTAAAGAGTTATTAATACCTCAGGATGCCAATAACAAAGTGAAACTCTTTGGAACTATGATGGCGGGCGGTTGTGCAGGAATAGCCAACTGGATAGTGGGTATGCCAGCTGATGTACTGAAAAGTAGGCTTCAAACAGCACCAGAAGGAACATATCCTAACGGTATGAGGGATGTTTTTCGAGAATTAATGGCAAAGGAAGGTCCAACTGCTTTGTACAAAGGTGTTACTCCAGTAATGCTTAGAGCTTTTCCAGCGAATGCAGCCTGTTTTGTAGGTTTTGAATTTGCTGCGACAGTTATTAACTGGATTGCTCCTAATTTTTGATAGCAAATATTTGTGTGAAAGTGTAGTTAAATATAAGTGTAATAGTATTTAGCTGGTTTTCAATTTAACTTGCAACAATGTAAAGATTTCGAAGAATTATTCATTTCCTTCCAGGCTGGAAAATTCCTGTTTTAAACTCCTTGTTAACTATTTCTGAACGGCATTATATTTTAGTGTTGTTCAATTAACTTGCCACCACTGGTTTGTTTTTTTCTTAGCAAAAAAGTTTTCTCAGTGGCCAAGTCTTGCAATAATTCATCATTTCATCATAATGTAACATTAATATATTTTTTTATATTGTACATAGTAATATAATTATTGAATGATGAAATGTTGGTAGCTATGTCTGTAGCATATTTCTTATGTGCAAAGCCAACAGGTGCTTGGTATTTATATGTAATAAGAGGTCCTTTTTGAATTGTCAAATTACAATTCTTTTAATGTACATACATCTAAAATCTAAAAAATAGATGAGTCCCAATAATTGAAATAAAAATAATATAATACATGACAAATGTTTTTTTTTTTTTTGTGACAATTTTATGTGATTGTGTCATTTAGCCAAGTGTGTATCTGTTTGTTTCTATGTGTGCTAATACTGAAATGTATTGCAATTAAGCACAAAAATCTAATGTTTCCATATTGTATGTGAGAAAACGTAATGTCTTAAAAGATTTTTTTTTATATATGAGTATTAGAAAGAAGCTCGTCTTCTGCCCTGTCACTTATGCCTGCTTATCTTTACTTGGTACTTTTTATCTTACCAATATTATCTTTACTACTTAACTAAAAAAATTGAATTGTAATGCTGCTCTGTGAAATTATTTTTTGAAGTTATACTTCTTTGATGCATTAAACAAGAAAGATATCAGTAAACTTTTACGATGCCTGCGAACACGGTCACGAGGAACTGACACCATGAAATTAGCTAACATTTTAGTTTTCTTTATTATTAATTATGCACAAATAATTATTTTATGATAATACGCTATAATAAAACTTTCTTTCAATCTATCAAATACTTTTTTCTCTGCCATACATATGTCAAAGAAGTATAACTTTTTACATGCAACCTATTTTTTAACATATTCTTAATATTTTCATATTGAAACTCCTTGGAAATGACAATTGTAGATTAAGCAACCATACCATTCAGGCATGAGTATAGTAGAAGTAATAACTACTGACACCATGACTAACGTTACACAATTTTTTGTGATACCATTTTATTTTCAATGCAATGAAATGTGTGATCATGTATCTA
This sequence comes from Hypercompe scribonia, assembly GCA_949316085.1. Classification (NCBI taxonomy): domain Eukaryota; kingdom Metazoa; phylum Arthropoda; class Insecta; order Lepidoptera; family Erebidae; genus Hypercompe; species Hypercompe scribonia. The sequence continues at coordinate 4,299,979 of OX438979.1, forward strand.
ATAAATTAAAAGTTTATATAAGTTGAATGTTTGTGATTGTTGATAGATACACAATTTTTGTATATGACAGTGCCTTCAACATGAATAAATGAATTTAAATTGATTATTTTGTGTAGTTTACTAGCAGTGTATAGATAAAATATAATCTATTTTATCAGTTCATTATTATTATTACTTATCAGCATGTGTGTATTCTGTTTTTGAGTTTAAAAGACAGGCCATATTTGTTAAAAAAATATTAAACTTTTATCTATGTTGATGACCATTGACAAAGTTGTGGCTTGGCTTTATCATCTATGGGTTTATAGTTTTATTTGACTTATATTGTCATAGAGATAATAATGTATTATTTTATTTAAATAAAGAATTGTACCCATTTCATTTGTAAAAACAGAAAAAGAATGTGTTTTAAATAGAAGATTACAGAAATTTTATATCTTATTATACATTAGTTTGTTTTTAGGTAAAAAATAAATAAAATGCAATTTTTCTAATAAAATTCTCTTCTAAAGTTTATTTCAAGTCTTCTATTTTTTTTAATATTGTCCGCAAACATCTTTTTGCTCTTGACTTTAATACAGTTTTCTGTTGATTTGACATCTCGTTCAATCTTCTTGTGTCCGAGGCCTTTCCTGTCTTTTTTCTGTACAGTTTTGATTGGATATGTCTTTCCTGCCCCATCTCTTCCTAACCCAGAGTTCCTGTCCCAACCTCCCTTTAACAATAACTGGTAACCCTTATTTGAAACTGGTATTACATAATGCGGTAATATTTTTTTACCTTTGCTAGCATGTATGTTGTGTATTGTTGAAGACAAGTGTTGCTCTCTGTCGGGAAATGTTTTACTACAAATTTCACATGTATAATTTTCGCTCGATTTAAGTTCATTCTGGTCTTGATTTACACTCTGAACACTTTCTGTTTCTCTATGGTCAAGTAATATATCAGCTAACGCATAGTTTTTGTTCTTTATCACTAAGCTCCGAGCTGAATTACCAGCTTTATCTCTGATAGATATATCTATACCTCTCTTGAGCAACTCTCGGGTAACTTCTATGGAATTAGCTTGACAAGCTATCATGAGCAAACTCCACCCGTAATCGTCAACAATGTTTATCTTATCAGGACATCTATCTAAAATATATACAATTTTGTCAACATTATTGCTTTGTACTGCTAAGAACAAATCCTTATTTGTCAATGGTATTTCTTCTTCTTCTTTATGGACTTTTTTATGTACTATTGTTTTACGCTTGCGTGGTTGAGTAGTTCTTTCACTCTTTATTTCCTCCAGGTATATCCCACGTGCTTCGTCTCCACTTAAAACTGTCTTCCTTGGCAGTTCTGTTAAACACTGTCCATCTTCGATTTCACTTGCTCTCACAAATTTACCGTAGCTTCTCGTATACATTATTTAGCTTTGTTCAATAGTCACTGAACTGCACAAAACTATATCACTAATCACATAAGAGCCCCTTTTTGCAACTTAATTAATTTTCAAGATTAATTTCTGTTGTATTGTCAACATTCTACGTCACATCACATTTACTCCAAGCATCGTATTCTTGTGAGTCACTGCAAAACTAGTGATGTCGAACTGATTTGATTAGTTGATCGAATTTTCGTAAATCGATTTATAGCTCGGAATCGGATTAAATAATCGAAATTATCCTAGTAAATCGACATTTCATGTTTTATGTTCAGGTAAAAACATACAATTATTTGAATGTAATAATAGAGTATAAAAGTTATAAGGTAGTAATATAGTATACCATGATATTCAACGTGTGTAATAAAAAAACCGTTTTTTTGTATTTTTTTGATTGAATTGATTGAATAATTGTTTCAGTCACCAATTCCTACTCACCATAGAATTACCTACTCAAATCGAGGCATGCTTAGACCACATTTTCATTAAAACATAACTATAAAACATTAAAACATACAGCGTGTTAGGGTGGGATCCATAATTAGTGACCAGTGCTACATCACGGTTGTTGTATCCCAGGCGAGTGTACCGAGCCCCATACTGTTCAGTATTCATATGAATCATATTCTCAATACATCTACGACAAATGCGGACCGCTGTCTATTTTAAAATATGGTACTAATTCTGTTGTTACATCATAAAGATTCAGATCGTATTCTCTAATTTAGTCGTTTGTCTCACAAAACTTCATTAGTAGTGATGTTTGGAAAGTTTTTGAATGACAGAATTAGCACCAATAAATGAATAATGCAACATCTCGTCTTGGTTGCCGCGACACAAGCTACGAGCTTACTGTCGTTAAGTTCATACTTGTTATTTATTTTGAAGTATAAATAAATAAATCTTTATTTTTAAATAGTGCTTATTATGGAATAATAAATATTTAAGGAATATAAATTGCTGGATCAGCTTAGAATATTCCTTTTTGTTTGGAAGCTAGTGTTTTCAATATTGTGGTCCAATTTAAATTTAGTTTTAATTCAGTTTTTTTTTAATTATAAATGTAACAAATTAATTTAGAAAATAATTATGTTTTTTACACTTGACATTTTCATATATGAATTTATAACTACTTTCTTATACAAATAATTGATACTATCGAATTCTCTGAACTAAAAAACATCCTAATCTTACTAATAAGAGATCGTTTATAATGGTATCTTCCTTGTTTTCTATTAAATAAATTTATATTTACATTGTAAACACAGATTAAAAAAAGATTTTGAAGAATATAATCTTTTAGAACTCGATTTTTTTGTATAATTAGTCGTAAATCAGGAGACGATTCAATCGATTTGAAAATCGCTTTTTTCGGCAACAATTGCATCCCTATGCAAGATGAATTTGACAGCTATGCTCACGACAGAAGTCCCACGGCAATAACTAGAACTAATGTGACAGATCGGCCATGTTGTTATTGTTACATGTTGTTATGTTCATTGCCATTGCGTTTCTAGATATTTGCCGTAGTTACATACACTGTTATTTACGATGCATTAAGCTGTAAAAGATGCTGGTTGAGAAATGATATTGAATGTGAAATAGTATTGTGAAGCAGAACACCAGAATCGAGGTGCTTTGATATTAGGAAATAATGTTCGTAAGAGAGTAGCTACACTGACAGTGACACATTTGAGTGTTAGTTAAGTGTATTTACCATTTTATTTGGGACTTTTATGTTCTTGTAATTATTCCGATAAAAAGGTTTTATTAAGATTAAAATTAAACCATTAAAGTTTATCGACGCTGTTAAAAATTCTAAAGTATCTACTTTATAGAAAAACTGGAATGAAAATATATATTTATTTTAAGCAGACCTGAACAAAAGCGCCATTGTTTGAATTAATAGAGCAAAAATTAAAGACCCTGAAAACAAATTATAAGTTGACCGAAAAAGTCAATTGCTAGCGTGACTTCTGGCGCACGTGTCTCGCTTCCACTACGATCTCAGGTCCTTTAAGCGGGGCGTGAAGAAGCATCTCATTAGGCCGCAATAACATGGGTCGCCATACTGCATTGTCTTCATTCGCAGTAAATATAGCGACCACCAGTCTTGGATTCTATTCATGCTTTCCATCAGGCAGAGTCGTCATATTGTTAAGCTTCTAAAAAAAAAAGAAGCGTGAGTCCAGAAACGACGACCTGCTGGATGGACCGCATTATAATATATTCAGCAAATGTTAAAGAAACAGTCTGATCACGATAGTTAAATGAATGATTAGGAATATGACTGTAGTATGGAATAAACTCAATTGGTGACCATAATTTTCTTATTTAAAACATTAGATATAAAAATTTTAATTTTATTTCTTCTTTTTTTAGCTAAGTATTTGTTCTCAAGTATTTAAAAAAAATCTAAACGAAGGTCAATTTGTATATTACTAGGAATCCAACCGTTCACTAACGGTTTTTAGGGCATTCAAAAGTAAAGGCTTGCAACATTATATTGTATGACTGCAACGCTGCGTCTGTGGTACTTTTTTAGAGAAAGCAGAAAATAGCAGTTTATGAAAACAGTTGCCACTTTACAAATACCTACTCTATGAATCAATAGTACATTAAAAATGTTTATTAGGAATAATTAAATTTTTAATTACATTTATATCAATTAAACAACAAAAAAGGTTTTTTAGCTTATTTCTGGTGTACTTAGTGTACTAAAAATTAATGTTCTGTTTTGCTAACGTTAGGTCTAGTACTTATACTGAAACGTAAATAAAACATTTTCCAAATACCGAACTAACAAAAGTCCTTCCAGGGAAAGAATGAAATGACTGTTTAGGATTGGAGCAAATGTGGTTATACTGATTATGACATTTGTTGGCCTTAGTTTATACGATACCTGTAAAGGTATTGTAACAGAACAAATATTTTTAACGGACTATATTCTCTTAAGCTTATAAAGTTGCTAAAGTTTTACAGATAATACATTTTAAAAAAAGTGATTGACATTTATTTAACATGAGACTGAAATACAATTTACTTTAAGTAATAACGTCAATCTAAAGTCACTAAATGATAAAGTCTTGTCTTGATAAAAACTATGAAAGCCCATTTATTTAAGATTTTAATTAATTATTTTTAAGAAAGTTTCTTCCTTCCGTTTTCTGATCCCTCCTGAAATCATGTGATTAATATTTATTGCGTTAATCTAAAGTACTTTTATACTTACAACTGAAGAACTGTGGGAAAACCTAAACGAAAAAAACTTTAAGGTGTTAAATTACGATAAGGATGATTTTTATGGTCTTATCTATATGTAATACATATCTAAAATATATCTGTTACGACTTTGTGACGTTTATTAGCTATAAATTATTTAATAACGTTAAGTGACGATTTTATATTACCTGGCAACATCTTGCTGATGTGCGTATGGGAACTCCAAACAATAGGTAACCCATACACAGTTAAGACTCACTTTTTGTTCGTTTTGTTGGCTTGAGATTCGTATTTATTGTCTACTTACCAATATTCGCCAATTTTTATTAATCATATAACGTTTGTTTCTATGTTTACTCTACTTTTTACAAGAGCGAATCGACAAAGGGCATGAATTCTCCTGACATAGAGGGCAGGTGACCTGATCGAAACCCATTTCATTGTGACCTCATGACGCCCTTAATGTAGATGAGTTTAGTTCGTACGATTTCAAGTAGGGTGGTCCAGATTACATAAAAAAGTACCCCTTTACTGAGTTAAAAAATTCTTGAGCTACGGTTTCAGGCAGCAAGGTATTGACGACCATAGGTTATGGAACCGTTTTATACTTATAAAAGGAGTACCATTTTATTACCTTTGACACTATCGCAGGACTTGTTGTATTAAGCAATTGAAAGACATTGCGGCATAACATGAACATTTTTTTTTATAATAACTTAAGAGGGTAGCTGCAATTAAAAAAAATGTCTAATAAATAATTCAGTGTAAATCAATCTCATGTAATTTATTTCAATACATTTAAGAATGATGAATTTAATTTTCGATTCTTATTTAAACTTGTGTATATTGGTATGATAATTAAATCCACAAAATTTGTTATGCAGTCCTACCCACATAATGCTTAATGTCAATGAGAGAAATTTTCAACACCCGTTTATTGTAATACTTAATTAAATATCACAATAATTTTAAGATCTTAATTTCGAGTCTTGTGAACTTAACTTTAATAAAGACCTTAAGACTGTAAAAACAGTAAAAAAGTGTGGGTTCAGTAATCATGGGTTCTTATAGTTGTGTGAAATAGTGTTATGGTACTTTTTTTTTGGTATCCATCAAAGTTATCCAGGATATGTATTACATATAATTGGGGTCATACATATACTTCGGGTCAGAGTGATTAGCCAGGTTGTACTGAATGTGGTCATCAGTATATGAGATTAATTCCCATATTATCCATTATGGTTCTTAATTGACAAAACATGTCTATTCATAAAAATGGTTCTTAGCTAAACAACAATATCTTATAACAACATATGGATTCAATTAAGTGTATCCAAGTTACTTAGACTTAACCCAATATTTGACTTAGTCTGTTACTTCAGACAATACAAACTTGCTAAAAGCTAAATTATTTATATTTACAACTATATAATACAAAAAATCCTAACTCATACTTTAAACATCAATTTTGACAGTAAATTTTCTTTGAGCAATTCCAGATTATATAATCTGTATCTATGGAAAACTTCACCCAGATGCATTCAGACATGCTGACATACTAAAATAACAAACACATATACATCCATTGTCAATTTTAAATTAATAAAAGGAAACCCATCATAACAAAAATAAACAAACAAAAACTCATATGAATGTTGCTACTTATAACAATCACTACTATATTTGGTGTCAAAAATAAAAGTTGCTATTACTATCCCGATGCACTACACTATTTGTTACCTAATTCCTTAGCAATAATTTTTAAAGCATCAGTCTGTTCTTTCATCAACTTTAGTTTTTGTTTTAAATAATCTTTTCTAAATTTTATATAGTCCTCTTTTATTTCTAGTTTTCTTTTTTCGTGTTTAGCCAGCAAATTACAATTGAAAACACAGGTATTAGAATGTTTCATGTTATCATTATTTCCTTCATAATTTGGCTCCTCTCTGATGTTATGCCCAACTGTGTTTGTGTACATTTCTTCTTCTACTTCTTCAGCTGGAGATTCCAGTACTTCATAATAAGACACATTAGATTCATCTTCAACAATAAAACTACCTTGAGCACTGTTTAATTCCAAGTTCACAAATTCAGTGTTCTCTTGGTCCTGTGGCGTTGAGGTCTCAAGTTTAATTCCTATTGCTTGTTGTTCAGCGTCTGTGAGATCAAATAATGTTCTTGAAAAACCATTCTCTTGTCGCTTTTTTGTCTTAGACTTAATATCTTGCCATGTCTGTAATATAAAAGCAAGAACATCTGTTTATTAAGTGTGAGATTTTCAACGGTTTTAAAAGATTACACGCTTAAAAATTGAAGCAAAGTACTTTTCTCCATTGTCTCCATGTTTTTCTGGAGCCAGGTATTGCATTACACTCATTGGCAATGGTAACCCATAATTTCTGAGCGTCATTATATTTTAAAGTTGGTGTTAATTTGCCTAAGGCAAGATCAGGATACTTTGTCATGAATTCCAGAAGCTTCTTCTTCTGTTTAGCAGTGGGATAAACACATCTTTTCCTATCATTCATGGTTCGTTAAAAAAAATCAAAACACTTCATCGATCTAAGGTTGTTTGTTTGTGTCAAAGAAATTATTGACAGATCATTCAGTGGAATAGTTGCCATAGCTACATCTAGATCAATCAAGTGTTCGTCTTAAATTAATATATAGTAGATAGATAGATAGTTCGCGTTATTTGTAGTTGCATTTTAAGGGCAACAATGGATTTTTACTTAATAGTGAGAGATTGCTAACAACACATATTTCGTGTTGACACTCCTTTTCCAACTTAAAATCAAAAGACACTTTTATTATTAGCCGGTGCTTATTATATTGTGAGGTACTAGAGTACATGAGATAACTAGTAAAATATATTAAAATTTTATCCATAACCTAGTTATAATTTCTCGGATCTTCAAAATAAACTGAAGAAACAGAAAATCTAACATTGCTCTGGCCACATTGCTCCGTCAGTCGTCCATTTTGTTATGACTTTTTATCGCTTGCAAAACCAAATCTGTCATCATTCAATTTCTATTCACTGATCGTTACGGACCACGGTCGAAAGTGAAGTGCGCTTTAAAAACCAATTTTTCGTGTAATCATTACCTTGTAAGGCGCAGCTTTGTTCGTGAAATTATGATATGACAACAATTGTGTTCTTTAAAATTAATTCGTGAAACAAAAGTGAAGAAAATGGCTCGTCACCGCGGGTTATTAAAACGATTTCTACTCGTCTTCTTGGAGTGTCTATTCACTTTACAACTAGTTGAATACGTAAGTGTATTTGTAACATTTTCTTTGTTCTACTTAATTACGTTTATACTCTACACAACACTATCTACAAGGCGGTTAACGCAATTAGACGTAAGGTTTTTCGGGGATAATCATCATAAATGATGAAAACGTTGAAAACGTCACAAGTTTTTATATATTGATGTCGATCAAGGCCTTTTGAGTATAGCTCTTATATAGATACTTTTTTGAAATTCTGCTTTTAAATTAGGTAGTCTATGTAGTAAAATTGTAACTATGATATTTAATTTCTTCAGCTAACACGTAATATAATTTTCAGTTCACACACAATTCATGTAAACCAATTAATGGTAGAATAAAAATTAACTAAAAAAAGTAACTTAGTAAAGAAAAAACTATTAAAATTAAAGAGAAAATCATTTTTGACATTCTTTCACTGGTCTGCAGAGCTGATATTCTGATAGAGCCATATTTGACCATATCATAATTACAAAATAGCTTATTCATGATGTAATTAATAATTTTAATCTTATTCATGTTTATTGGTTTATAAAAGCTGGTCTAAAAATGTATGTGATCTCATTTTTTATGTTTTCTTATATTTTTTTATGGCAGTCTTATAAGAATCATATTCTTGTCATAGTAATAAATTGTTATGACAAAATTTTAGACATTAAAGTGTCTGTAGTTGCTAAGCAATTGATAAAATGAAGGTTTAACAGAAAGAACGATATTGAAAATTATATTGCTATATTAATATATCAAATATGGATTAATTTGACCAATTCCTAGTATACCTGCAGCAGATATATAGAAATTACACTATTTTATTTTCTATCGGAACTGTTGTCTATTTAATTTGTCATGAAAAATATCCTTAAATATATTATCCTTTGTTACAATGCTAATATTTATATAAGGAAAAATAATTGTTTCTTACGATCAATTAAACAATGAAAACTTATTATACCGCAATAAATTTGTAATTACAATTATACTATGTAAATATTACTATTCAACTCATTGTTTTTTTATTTAAATACCTACAAAAATATGTTGATAATAAACTTTGTAGCTTTTTTTTACAGAGATCCTTTTTAGATACAGGGTTTTAAAGGCTGCCTTTGTAATCAAACCAAATATGCATAGTAATTATTTAGTAACCAAATATGATATAATCGGAAAGATAATTTCTGATAATTAACCTTCAGCTTTTGACTGATAAATCTTATTTTTATTGTTATAATTAATTTAAATAAATACAATTATGTCATATAATATAAACATCTTATTTTGAGACAATTGAACTATGTCTGTCACACTAAGTACTAACACTGATACAAATATACACCTACAATATGGCTGGATGATTATCTCATCGACAGCCTTTAACAGTCCACTGCTGGACATATAACTCTCCTTAGAAAAGAGGTTTTGGTTTACTGTGATCTCTTTGCAGTAATGTGTTGCTGTGTAGTTTGCTGCCATAGTTAACTTCTATAACACCCACGAGATAAACAGGTTTAGTGACACTGTACTCTGGCACCACATGAAGAATATGACTGGATATTGAACTTTAGTCACTTGATTTTAACGTCTATCACTGATAGTATGACATTGGTCATCATGGTTCTGATGCCAAGCACATGTGATTCTCTTGCATCATTAATAGTTAATGACAGTTACATTGATTTCCTGTGAAATGACCTTTTATGATTGTGAGTTGATGAGTAGATAGTGATAAACTCACTAGCACATTGGCTCTTATTTTTTTTTGCTGTTGATTGGAAAATATCTTGAATCTCTTGACTCCTTGGAGCCCAGAAGTAGGTGGTGATTCTACCATAAACCATCCAATGACTAAGAATATGTGAGTTCGGCCTTAACCCATATCCATACATACAAAATTATTTGCCCCTACTGACGATTCATCAATACAGAGCCTAATTCACTGTAGCTTCAAACCAATAATTTTGAAAGCTCATGCTTTTTATATTTTAACCACTTAGTGAGGGGTTGTGTTCAAAAAGCATCAGAAAGGATTATTTTTTATTTCACTAATTAGGAGCAAAGAATAAGAGGTGAATGGTTAAACAGTAAATAATAAAACTAACCTAATAGCTTGTGATAACCCAATCATAGCCAAGGATTCTTCAAACCTATGAGGAGGGGCATGTCCAGTAATGGTAGTTTTTCGACTGCGAGATGATAAATAATTAGTAAAATCCGTAAGTTGTTAACAGGTCAATAGAGGGACACAAATGGTTCAATTAAAAGTAATTTATATCAATAAATAGTGGTCCACTTCAATTGATTGTGAATAAGCCTTAACTGTTTCGGCGGTAAGGTTCATTTATGTCATAACTAGACTTAATTATTAATGATTACTTACTATTTTAGGAGTCCTTGTTATAACAGTTATACAACTACGAGTTAAAAAATATATCAATTACTAAAGGTGACTCTATGCCATGTTCTATTCTGTAGTATACAGATGGGTATATTATTTATTTTACAGTCACTAGACTGTGGATTTATAAATTCTTACCTATATTTTTGTTACTGTTACATTAAGAAGAATCAGAAATTTTAACTGACTTAAAACTATGTGTATTCTATCTCTAATAAAAGTTAGAAAAATACAGCTTATAGTACAACTCAATACTTGGATTTTAACCTTAACTGCATATCAATATATATATAGTTGGCATGAATCCGTATTGCAGGGACATTATAAACATACATAAAACAGACACAAAGAACATCTACATTCGAAACAAAAATTTATGTAATACACAAAGTGTTATCCCATATGGGGATCGGACCCACAACACTCTGGTATAGTAGGAAGCGATGAGGCGACCGCTTCAGCCTCTTCACTATTCGAACAGTCACATATATATTCAAGTATGATAGATAGTAGACGTGAATTTAGTAAATCAATTGTGTAAATAGAGCTGTACCGATATTTGATATCTTAACAATTTTGTTGCTACTGTTAATTCATGAACAATTTTAAATGACGCCGTCAGTCTTGACGTCAATCTAGTCTGGTCAGACATTTTGGTTTAACTTAACATATCTTTAGCATAAAAAGTTTTTTGCTATCATGTTTTTCTTGTTTTTTGTAGTTATCTTTTCTGCCATATCATATGAAATATAAATATATAAAATGTTCATGGAGTTGAACATTAAAATGATAAAACTTTCAATTGATCTGTCTGTTGCTAAGAGCATTGTGTTGATTTGCAAGAAAATATGCTCATTTCCAGTAAGAAAATGAATTGCCCCATATTTGCCTACATCCTAGTCTATTTTTCAGTATCCAAATCTTTTAGGTACAGTTGTATTTTTTTTAAATGTTTTGCAAGTTTGAATAAATATGTTTTTGCTTAAAAAACCTTCGAAAAGAGAGATTCAAGAATTAGTAATGAAAGTTAAAGTATTATACAAACTATTAATTAAAATCTACCATACACCATAATCTACCATACACCGCAATCTACCATACATCTCATACTTGTGGTCACTACATGTCCAGTTCAAGCATTAAAAAGTACCTCGTTTATCATTAAATAAATACTATATTATGTCCAAAGTCAAAACAATAATTGCATACTTGATTGCTTTCCATGTAGATAAGAGTTATTAACTTTGTCTATGGCATTTGTCCCTCGCCATAATGAACATGCGGTCGTTACTAGAATTTAATGAAAAGAGTTTCAAGGTTCTCGTTGTTACTAAAAGTGACAGCTCCCACACTAGAATTATATCCTGTCTCCTCCTGTGTAGCCTCTCTAGAAATATACTGAAACAGAACCACTGCACGGGTGTCGTACAGGTTTAAACGCTCTCAACGTAGGGACAATTGCATTACCCTTGATGTGGGGTGACTTGTGACGTCACGCAGCTGATGTTGATGTGTTATTGTGATGTTAAGTGATGTTGTCTTGCATATCTTGTTACCTTACAACTCCCATAGGAAGAATAGGGGTGGTGACACTGTATTCTTAATCCGTCACCACACGGAGGGGTCTGGGTCTGATCTCGAAGTTTAAACTACAAATGACTGAAAATTGATCTATATAATATGTATGTGTAGTAAGTATAATAAACAATTGATGAAAAATTCATGCAGATATTGTACTTATGTGGGTGTCGAATCTCCTGTAATCTTTGGAGTATCACTTGATGATATGAACACCTATATAAAATGCGCTATCTTTTCTTCCTTTGCAACCTAATGACTTTTGCTTTAATTAACTATTTATATTGCAACAAGAGTTACACGTAACACTGTTATGTTTGCCTTGCGTTGTGGGATTGCGTCTATTTGTGTTAGTTCCATGTTCTCTGAGCTTATGATGCAGAAACGTTTGCGAGTTTCCATCAACGTACATACTCGTGCATAGCTTTGACCTTGCCTATGTTTATAAAAGGACGTAAAAGCTAATAAACGCTAGTCGAACTCCAATTTGTATTCTAAATATTCGAAATTACGGAACCTTCGAATATGAATTTTAATGAGTGGAAATATGGTAGAATTTGTAGACTATAGTCAATTTGTTTCCTCGTACATAAAATATCTGCTTGTTAGTGTCCGAAATATTAATATATGTGAGTCGAAGCTTCTAGAGTAAAGCCTAATATCTAGGTCTAATCATTATCTAAATAAACTAATATTAGTAGAAATTAATTGGCCGTTGAACTCAACGATAAAGAATCGTGGTAAGGTCGTGAACCTTTAGAATCAATATCATATATTCGCCACAATGATACTGGAAAACCATTTTGAATCACTTTGGTCCGCAAGCAGTTCGACTTGTGTGTAATTCTAGCTAAATATTAATTGTAAATGCGGATATGATTTCTTCTTTGTAAATCATTTGTAAAAGTTTGTATACGTTACCAGGAGTATAGAATAGAACAGTTGGTTCTATTCAGAAAAAAAACACTTCCTATATTATAATCGTGTAACTTGGACACTAACGGTAGAGCGAGTTCAAAATTGGGCTCGGAAGCGATAAAATCAGTACCGACGTCATCCGACGAAAAACGAAAGTAACCGACATATCACGCAGAATAAACATGCTTAAGTGGTCACACTTGGCGCTGGCCGAGGATCAATAGCCGTTAAATCAAAGTACCTAACAAGGGTGGAAATTACAAATCGATAAATGGGATTGACACGAACGGATAAAACGTACCAGTACTGTGGGTGGGGTTGCCAAATCGAAACTTTTAAAATTAATTTGCTACTACACAAGTTGGTCCGACGACCTGGTGAATGTCGCGGGAAGCTGCTGGATGCGGGCGGACGGGACCGGCTGTTGTGGAGAACCTTGGGGGAGGCCCATGTCCAGCAGTGGACGTATTTTGGCTGAGATGATGATGATGATGATGACTAGAACTTAGAACTTTCGGAATCCAGGACAATGAGGTTAAATTGCTGTGTGTAAAGAAAACAAGACATGCAATTCTGGGATTTACCCAGTTTTCACTTGTGTTTTGCGATAAGCAGACGATATTCCAAGTTAATTGTACACGTGTGATCCTTGCAATGCGACTTTACTGAACTTTGAACGTTGTACTCATCAAGAGTTAAGTAAAAAATATCAGCAAAACTCTGGTGTAATTAAAAAACCAGTATTTTAAATCGTGAGAATGCATTTAGGTTATTATCAAGTTACGTTGTGTATTTACCACTCATTTATGCTGTGACGTATACTCTATTAGAAACACGCGTTTATGAAAACCTTTAAATAGATTCTGATAACATGTTATAAGTTAAATGAATTAAAAACAAGTTCTTGGTATTTTAATTTGTGTAACCTTCACCCAAACTGATTTTACTAAACAGAAACCATATTGCCACGACCTGGTTTTCTGCCTTTAAACCATCGTTGACCTTGTATACCTTCATAATATCCTTTTTGCGTATCCTAATATAGAAAAAAAACGGGTTTACGAGTCTGGCCGTTGATCTATAATTATAGTAATATACATTTTTTTATATAGAGGTATTTTAAAGACTTAGCTGACTTGACTGCCTCGGTGGCGCCGTGGTAGCATATGTGAGGGCTGTGCTGTGTATTTTGGAGTTTAAGTATTTTCTATGTATATGTATGTATTTACAGAAAAAGAATATATGTATTCTATCAGTTGTCTAGTATCCATTGTACAAGCTCTGCTTAGTTTAGGACTAGATGGCGTTGTAACAGATGTCCGAAATATTATTAAAAGGAAGTAACGTAAAAGAACACTAAATAAACTGTTGCCTCACTTTTACCTGCACCCGGACCATCTGATATCTGGATATCTTTCTACTCGCCTGGCTAGTTAGTTTAAATATTAAAATGGCTATGTTATGTATAGCATGAAATGATTCTAAAATAATTTAAAAGAAAAATGCCAAATCACATAAAACATGACGACTTCAAAGGTTCGCGTGTTATTTCCAGTGCGGTTGAGAGATTTGAATGCTGTATTTATTCAGTTCACAATTACTGTTCTCTGGAGGTGGCATTCTTTGAAATAATAATCACCATAGACAAAAAATAATAAAAGAAAGTTATTACACAATTTTCTTTTATTGAAAATTACCCAGAAAAAGATGCCCAGTTCCAATTATCAGTTAGTGATGGTATAATTTATATGAGGGCATGATGTGCTCCGCTATTCATATTCATGGCGATCTTTCTCGAAGGTCTATCTACCCATAACAGCCGGTGTCATTTTCAAACACGACTGGTGCATGACGAAGTACTTGCACTTAAGCTCCAAGGTTCGGTGTCGTTCGCGTCATGCGAGCGTGAGGAACATGCTTATTAGCTTTGTTTTCCTTATTACCACCCAGTCAAGGCGAAGCCACGGTTTGTGAGAAATTAATGCTCTTAATTACTGAAACCTTTGAAGTACGGGGTGGTTGATATTGAAGGGACTGGGTTAAGAATGTTATTTGTTTAGAAACGTCATAATTTTTGTCTAACTGTGGTTTCTTTGAAACGGCTCTGTATTGCGTATTTACATACTTTAATATGTAAATCCAGGGAGAAAATCTACATTGATTCCATGTAATCCCATAACACATCTTCGGGTTAGTGGTTTTATTTCTTGGTAAGACGACAAAGGGTTTGCCAATTTTTTTAGTTTTAATTTCCCAGCTAGTATTGTGGTATGTACTATAGCTTTAAAACACCTGAAATACTATTTATTTTTGTCTCTCCAAAGGTTGCTTGGAAGAGATTGCTTAGCAATAAAGCCACCCCATTGTATTATACATATCTTCTTTTAGTATTTAACCATGCTATTGTCATTGGTGTACAATAAAGTATATTCTATTCTAAACATTTTAAATCCAGGATTTCTAAATCATTTCGTATTGGAAA
Source organism: Hypercompe scribonia (assembly GCA_949316085.1). Classification (NCBI taxonomy): domain Eukaryota; kingdom Metazoa; phylum Arthropoda; class Insecta; order Lepidoptera; family Erebidae; genus Hypercompe; species Hypercompe scribonia. Next base: position 4,315,273 of record OX438979.1, read on the forward strand.
CTTTCTACACAGATGTCCATGTTATTGTTGTAAATTGAATCATGTATTTGTGCCACTCGTACTCTTTCTATTGGTTCTTTATCCGTAGTTATCTGCAGAATTACCCTACAAGAATATTTAATACAAAAATGCTAGTCAACTGCATTTGTGATTTAAAAAAAATGTCCTATGATTTTGCTTACTCTATGAACTAACTGTACGTATATTTCAAACTGTTCATGTTTATCAGTTAGTAATTCTTTAAAGCCTTACGCACACTATGAGCTGATTTTTTTGCGCACTTGTATTTTTCCACGAGCGAGAGAATTCAAATAATTAACATACAATTAACTTCATACTAAATATTGATTAATTCCTCTGATCAAATTTATTTAACGGTGTGCGAATTGTTTCTTTAAATATAGGTACGTCCTGTCCATTTATAAAGGCCATGGGTATTATCAAAACTCATGGCAAATACTTCTTCGGTACAAATATTGAGTACACTGAAAAGGTTGTTACAAGTTTACGTTTAACAATTCTGTTGGGTTTTCGTCATGCATATTACGCTTCATTCGGTTTTTTAAAGGGCCTTGGTGCACTTCAGTTTTGGAGGCTGAATTCTTAACAACCTTTTATTGATTTTTTTAAGCGGTCGCCACGCTGCTCTCTACTGCGTCGAGTGTTGTGTGGTCAAGCCCCACACTTTGTGTGATCCATAAATTGTTGTTCTGAGTCTGGGTGTTCTTTGTGTCAGTTTCTTGTATGATTGTAAAGTCCCCCGCGATACAGGATTTATTCCTAGTGCGGGCGTTGTCTTTTTTAAGAGAAGAGAAAGAGTGTAACACATTTTTGTTCATTTAATGTAAGATGTTAAATAGAAAAATAGTGTAATTAATTTTTTTTATTCCTCATTCAGCCAAATGACGTCCACTGCTGTACATAGTTTCTATTGACTAAATTCAGTCAGAAAGTTTCTAGTTAAAAATAACGTAATGAAAGAAAACAATATTTTTTTTTAACTTTATTTCTTTAAACTATTTCACGTTTTACAAGTAAGTCACCTCGCCTTCAATGAGTCACCGTATAAACACGATTCTAAGTTTTCTTTAATGTCCATGCATTCTTTAAATTCTTTCTAAGCTACTATTGTAGTATGTATGCTTGTAATTATTTTGCTAAACGTCTATGAATATTTTAGCAGGAAAAAAAATCCAGGATGCGCTACATACCAAACCAATTACATTAAAACGAAATACGTCTGGATTAAGGAAATTGGCTTATTGGCCGTGAGTCGCAAACGGGGAAGTCCTGATTCAACTTTAAAATGCACGAGCGGCAAACTCATTTATAAAGAGAACCTTAATAAGAGTTGATGTTTCATTTAGTTCATTACGGTGACAGACTAGAGGCGTTACAGTACTGGGCCACTTCAATTTCAGCGCTAATGAAAGTAGCTGTATATTGTTTGAATATTTCAAGGCTAATCGTGTTAAATATTGATCTATAGCGTTGTGAAATTACCAGCTATCACGCTACTGAGAGACGACCAGACACATCAAGCTTATTTGAAGTTTATAAGGTCTGGATTTAATTTGTCCAAGATCGATGAATGAAAAGGGAAAAAAAGCATGAATAGAATCCAAGAGTTATGATCACCATACTCATTGCAAATGCAGACAATGCAGTATGGTGACCAACACTATGGCGGCTTAGTGAGTTGCTTTTTACGCTCCGCTTGGGGATGTAAAAGGCATGACAGTCATTGTGGTAGTGTAAGGCTCACATAGTTACCACGATAATTGTCACCCTTGCATTAAAGGGCCTCCGGTCTCGCACTTACCAACGAAACACGACAGTACGGATGCTGTCGCTTTAGGTTGGTTTTCTGTGGGAGGGTAGTACTGCTCCGGTCGAGCCGGCTCGTTCGTGCTGAAATTAACGTAGCTCTACTACTTAATATATAATACTACAATATATTCTGTGGAAACAAGTTGTACCAGTTACGGAAGGAAGTTATCGTTTGTCTGTCTATAGTACGATTGAGTCATCTTGTCGTGCAAGTTATCTATATAATGAATCATCTTATAAATGTTTTTATTTTCTATATCCCAGTTCTTTGTTTCATCCAAACTATTGTGACAGTTTGTGTACAATTGAAATATTTTTGATGAATCGGACATTTGACATTCAGTCAAGTCATATCAGTATCTTTTTTTTTGGAACGTCAAAACGATAGACGCGGTACATTTTTATCTGAAATACAAAGGCGTGACGTCATACCTATGTATTGTCAAATCATTTATTTTTAATGTTGATTTCAATATATAAAAGAAATACGAACATGAAATGGAGATTAGAATTCATACTGTACTTCAATATGTAACATTTAACAATCCTAATCTTGTCTTATCTGCATTTTAACACCCTTTTAAGATCTCCACTTGCTAATCCCCTACTTAATATTATAAATGCGAATATAAGTTTGTTTGTTTGGGTTTCACGCGAAAACAACTCGACCGATCATCGTGAAATTTTGTACACACATTCTTGGAGGTATTAGAAGTAACATAAGATACTTATTATTAAAACAAACATTTAAAATGATCTGTTACGAAATTTAATGTGGTATACCAAATTCCAAATTCCCTACTTACTTCCAATTATCGCCTTCTTTGAATTGTCTAGGAAACCATCCCACCATTGATTTTGTAACCTTTAAGTCTTAGTAACGATGGTCTCATAATGAAGCCGGGAACTTTTTGGAACGAAGTTCCTTACGGCAGGCTTGGAGGGGATAGGGATTTCGCTGCGGGACCGAACTGAAAAAAATGTGATAGTAAAACCGTAAGTAGAAAAAGTGCGTGGAATAAAACCGTTAAATGAGACGTGCGCAGGCGCGAAAGCGCGTCATGTGTGTTATTTTATTATTTTAAGGAATTTATTATTTTATTTCCTAAAATACTGAATTTCCTAAATACTTTCTTGTACTTAAATAAAAACTAATCAGCAAAATTTAAGAGAAAAATCAAGAAAACCTACATAAAATTGAGCACGATTTTTTTTGCTAATTGTGTCGATTCCACATTATCCGAAGGAACTTCGTTCCTACCTGGTGTCCCACGACACCATTAATTTTTTTTTACTTTTGTGAATAGGGTCGATTACTGAAAGAGTATTTTACTTCAAGTAAATTATTGTTACAAGTTACTTGATTACAATGTATGTCTCTTTAAAACTTCCAAGACAAAGATTAAAAGAATACAGTGTAAATAGAAATTTTTATTACAAACGGGTCGATGATGACGAGAGATGCTCTTACGTAGGAAAGGCTTAACTGGCCTTTACAAGTTACATAAAACTTACGTTTGCAACCCGTGTACTGGCTATATTCAGAATAAATATGAATCACGACACGAAAGAGAAAAGCAAGAAAATGTATACAACATAAAGTATTAACTTTATACAAATGCTTAAAGACGAAGGAAAATAGATTAGACGATTTAGACAAGGTGGTCCGACGACCTGGTAAAGGTCACTGGAAGCCATTAGATGCGGGCAGCATGTGACTGTCAGAACCTTGAGGGAGGTTTATGTCCACCAGTGGACGTGTTTTGGCTGAGGTGATGACGATTTAGACGAATAGAAAACCAAACTAAGCTATACCACCATAAGTGCGTTTTGCGATAATTGTAATGAAAAAATCGATCAAAAATCATTATAGCGGTAGAGCAAGATAGCGTTAATTGGATTCGTAACTTCTGAATTGTAAATTATTATGGTCGAAGACGTAAATCGTCTGTTGTGTAAATAACCAAGAGCTTAATTTAAGAAATCAATGTCAACTTTGTTATTTTATCGCTATATTCACCATGAATTATCGTACCATTTACGAATAGATGTGTAGAAAAATAAACGGGCATCAAAATTTACGGTAGATATGGCATCTACGGTAGAATATGATGCCACTCCATTTTGAAAGTAAAACCTCTTTGTATAATGGCCATGTGGCCATCTTTTGTTTTTCTTTTTTTTTCTATTTTCTACATTAGCATGTTCCTTGTTTTAAATGGTATTGAACATATTTCCGTGCAATAACAGGTAAACGAATCCACTAGCCGTACGCATCTTGTCAAGCTTCAACGATTTTTTTTTTCATTAAAAAATCTTTTGTTTAAATATAAACATTTATTATGCCTAATATAATATAACGATGCGTCCGAAACTGTGGCCGAAACTTCTTTTGAGTAGAATTTGAATTTTTAATTTTTACCTTAGACATGTGGTTTTTGCTGCATAAATGCCGGACTCCTTGAGAAATCCAGGATAAAAAGTAGGCTATATATTCCGCAGGAACCTGCTGCATTATCTAGACAAAGTTCCATTAAAATCGGTTCAGCGATTCCCAGAGATTATCCCGGACAAACAGACACAAAAATTTTAAGAGGTCACAAGAACAATTTTATTTAAATAACAACAGACAGACACTTCAATTTTATATGTATTGATATATAAGTATCTAAGGTCAAACTTTTGCCTTTATAAAATTTAACACTTAATTGTGATTAATGCCCTTTTTTGAAAAGTATTTAGCTCTTAGCCTAAGAAAGTAAACGAAAGTGGCACAACACTACCAACTGAGGTTAACGTTCGAGCTACAGCTTTGTTCCCCCAGGTTTTAAACATTGAGATCTTTGAACTTTAACAAAAACCTTCATGTAATGGGTAGAATCAATCTCTTTGAAATTTGAAAAGACTGAATATTTTGACAGTGACGGTTTGAGGATAATAGGGTCACTTAGAAATGAATAAGATATATTGGTAACTTGACGGGGTGAATGTACGCACTTTTCGTTTATAGACAAAGGTAGAATAGGCAGTAAAAATATAGAGGATTATTGTATTTCTAAGGCCATAAATTTATTCATATTGATATCTGTATGTCATAAATTTCATATATAAGCGTATTGAAGATTTTCTTCTTGACTTTCTGACTTTTCCCATGACTATCCAACCATAATATTTTGTTGTTATGACATTATTGGAATTTCTTATCTAAAAAATCCATCGAAGTCGCTACATACGAGGCCTAGGCCGCCATAGTGTGGGTCGCCAAACTGAATTATTTGCATTCGCAATGAGTACCTCATGCTTTCCATCAGACACAGTAGAGTCACTTTGGCAGTTCCATAATAAAAAAATTGAGTCCGCTACGTGATGTCTGTACTTCAAAATTAGTGAGAGATAGTGATATCGTATATCATCGCGTGTCAGCGCTGGTTTTCCCAAAAGCGTCCAATCGTGAAACGCCTGTAAAACTGATAAGAATCGTTCTATGGAGTTTTATGTCAACGTTATCAGGTCACGAACTTCGCGTTCCATCCCTAATCTCAATGAATTGCGTCTTTATTGTCATGAATGTCGGTGATTGTCGTTATTTTCAAAATATATCTCGTGTTACTTCGCCACGGAAAACTGTACCGAGAATATTTTCCACAACATTGAATACTTTGATTGTTTTTCCATTTTGTTTATCACAGTTTGTAACACCTTTATAGTAATAATTAAATGGCAGCACTTCGCTTAAGTCATTAAAAAAATAAATATTTCGGTAATGCTAGTGATGCTCATATACTTAAAGTTACAAGCCTACAGTCAAGCTAGTTTTTTTTTATTTATAAACCTACCAAAGTGACTAAAGCATGAATAGAATTCAAGAACGGTGGTCGCCATACTCACTGCGAATGAAGACATGGCGGCCTAGTGACATGCTTTTTCACGTCTCGCTTAAAGGACCCGAGTGGGAGTGAAACACGTGCGCTGGTAATGAGTTCCAGGCTTTAACTGATTTGCACAGTAAGGAAGGGCCGAACAGTTTAATTCTGGAGCGTATGTTTACTATTCTGAAACAGTGACTGCCAAGGCCAGCACGAGTTGTTTGTTGTGTAGTCTTACTAGTCGCCAGGGAGGTCTACTTCCTAAGGATCTACTTTCTAAGGAGACATCTTTGTCAGTGGACTATTGATGTGATGCGAATATTAAATGGCATGAAGAAGACGTCATGATAGTGACAAATATATGCCTGCCAGAGGTCAATAATTTCTTACCCGCTCTCCAATGATGTCCAAGACATACACACGTGTTTCATAATATACTGTTAGTCTAATGTTACGTGAATATTGTATTCTTTTTTGTTAGTCCATAATGATTCTGTTCTATTATTCGATTTTCATGTAAGATTAGATCAATTTGGACACAAGACACTTCGTTGACATTGAATCTTTTCTTTGTTTTTTGTTTTAGTACCTACTTGATTAATCTTGTTTATTGTTACCATTGTTTCCGGCCGATGAAAAAACAATTCGTATTCAGGTCAGAATCTTTTCATGACTATTAAAATGTCTAAATATTAATATTGCATTTTGAATTCTAAAGTCAATGTTATCTACATGGTAGCGACCCGAATTTTGAAGTTGGCTGTTATTTTGTTATTGTATGATTAAGTAATGAACTACGGTATTTTTTTGTTTATACGGATATTATAAAGTATAAATAGGGTTTTCATTATCTGTCTAAATTTTTAGTGGACTGGGTAGGATACTGTTTCTTAACAAGAGTTCTCCAAGATTCTGTATCATAGAAACATCGTTGACTTTACCGAAAGTTTAAAAAAAAGTAAACTCATTAGCTCTATGGTATATCTAAACCTGGCCCTTTGCAAACTTGACATTCTACAAACGTAAACTTTAATAGAAAACTAACAAATGTATGAAAATGGTGGCTTTCAATGTTAAGTCAATTCAAAACGAAATATTAGCCAATAATACAGGAGAATAGAAGCGTTAGTGATTGTAGAAAGAGAATCGATGCAAAACCTTTTTGGTTAAAGGGACTATATTGGTACTAATACCATAAAAGTGTTCTAAATTCAAACTTAAATATTTCACTTCAGTCCAGGTGGGTAACAATTTATATGGCTGAATATCGATGTTTGCTAATCTGTGGTACAGGTAATCATAAAAGGTAAAATATATGTAGTAATGTGGACGGCAATAAACACTATTACGTGGTTTAGATTAGCCTACGACCACGACCAGAATGTCATAAAATATGAAAGTTTAAAAGTATATAATACGTATCCACAAAAAATAATAAGAAAGAGAAGGTTCTCGATCTTTGCGACAGGCGCTTAAGTACGAACATACGTATGCGTGATGTAAATGGTAAACACAGATTTGGCCGAAATCCAAGTACATAAAGATGGAATTAGATTATTTGACTACTATATAAACTGGCAACACACGGAATCACAGCATAGACAAAATTTTAAATACGTAGACATTATAGAGGTATATCACGTTGTATTCAGACGCTAAAAAAATTATACTTTACAGTCATATTTGGCGAATGGCTGCTGTATTTCAATGAGTAAAAAAATTGTATGATGACAACATGCAGCTTATATTGACGTCACTATGTCACCATTTATATGGACAGGAGATTTTACTTTAAAAGATCATAAATAAAACTGTTTGACTGCACGATTGGCCTGGTGGTTTAAGCGGTCGCCACACCGCACACCACTTCGCTGAGTGTTGTGGGTTCAAACCCCACATGGGACAACACTTTGTGTGATCCACAAATTGTTGTTCTGAGTCTGGGTGTTCTTTGTGTCCATTTCTAGTATGTTTGTAAAGTCCCCCGCGATACAGGATTTATTCCTAATGCGGGCGTTGCCTTTTTTGAAAAAAAAAACACGTTGAATGTTATACACAACTCGTAAATAGTATGAATGGAGATCTATGTTTCACAATCTACAGAAGTTCGTAATGAGTAGTAATCTGATCAATGAATAGATGCCTATACTACATAGTTGGCCAAGTGGTTTAAGCGCTCGCCACACCGCACCCCACTTCGCTGAGTGTTGTGGTTTCAAACCCCACACGGGACAACACTTTGTGTGATCCACAAATTGTTGTTCTGAGTCTGGATGTTCTTTGTATTCGATTCTTGTATGTTTGTAAAATATCCTGCGTCACAGGATTTATTCCTAATGCGGGCATTGTTTTTTTCTTTAAAAAAAAAAAAAAACTTTGTCCTAGAAATATTTGATGAAACATTTATATTTTTCTAATAATTACACTAACCATTCGTCGGCAACGAAATATTTTCTGCCAAAGTAAAACTAAGAAGTTTTTAAGAATTACATTTTATATCTGCTGATGATTCCAAACATTTCTCTTGTCTTCAAAATCGGTGTAAGACCCTTAATATTATTATAAGATCTCAATCTCACGATTAACTTTGCCATAATATCATGTTTTCTATAAATTAATTATATGCAGCTTTAATGAGAGGAGAGACCTATGTCCAGCTGTGGACTGCTGTAGTCTTGTGATAATAATATGCAATTTTGGTTCTCCTATTTGTTTGGATACAATACCGTGCGTTACCTGTCTGTCATTCATGATACAATTTTCATTGTCTACTTATTTTTTGTTGTTATGTTGACTTTAGTTTACAAAAAACCGTATCATTAACATGCGTATCAGTAATGTAGACTTGGCGAATCTTTAACATTGTATAGTTTGATTTTATGGAAACGGGAGTAACTTGCAGCTTTAGTGATTAAGAATATTATAAATTTTTGATTCTTTTACTCAAATCTGAATACGATATGCCACCACCTGTATTCGTCCCATAGGTGCCGTAAAAGTCGACTAAGGAAACAAACTGCCAAACTTGAAACAAACACTATACCTGCCCATTTTACGAACTTTATAGGCCAACACCTCCTTTCTGTAGAAACGCATCTGACTATTAAAGCCTGTTGGTAATGATGAAATGATTATGATGATGATGATTATTATACAACAAGCAACATCGAGATAGCATTATAAAACTATAGGTCATTAAGTAAAAATTGATGTACGGTATAATACAAAAAAATAAGTTTTGAGTAATAGTAAAGCGAAAATCCTAACTGGTCTTAGCGTGTTTTGGTTTTATTACATAATAGAAACATTTCTAATTCTTAACAGACTTGAGCTGTCAGCTTTCTAATCAAAGTCACTTGGCTTTCTCTACCTATTATTATTTGATTATTATATTGCATATTTATTTCTACAAGTAAATCATTTACAAAAAATTTTATACGTCGGACTTACAGTTATAAGGCGCCGGCAATTGGTAAGACTCACTCTGGTAAGAAATGCCGAAACAGACCATAGAGGTGTTCTTTTTTTAAGTCCTTCGATGACAGTAGCTAGATACAACATATATGTAGATGTCACCCGTGGATTCTACTCGGAGTAAAGCATTTACGCGAGTACTATTATATTACAACACAAAATTACTAATTTTGTTATAAATGTGTTCAAAACATGTACTGAATGAATATACGAGTATTTTGAAATCTAGTATTGCTATGCTTACTTGAAAAATAAATAGACACTTATCGTTCGAAACTCCTGTAGCATATGTATATAAACCAGTCTGAGGACTGGTTTACAAACGTAATATACATAGCAGTGTTACATGCTGGTGACGTAATCTATTGTTTACAAAATAGAGCGAAACATCAGTAAACAGCTCGGTTCTTCGTCTTTGTCTCGGCTAATAGGAATAACAATAAACTCTGTGTTTTTCACCCACATGTTAGTTTATAACTGTAAATAAAAAAATTGTATATCCGTGTCGTTGCCAATTACAAAATGCTTGAAGGTGTGCCGTGCCTTACATTTCTATAAATAGTCTCTTACAAATCATATTGGGGAACTGCGTCATGTGCGTTATACAACATTCTAGTCTATGCCGATGTGTTATGTACTTTGTATCGAATGTAGTTTTTTGCATCTCGTCTAAAGTAAACCTATATGTTAACACCTACATATCCGGATTCTTTACTTCGATAAGTTATACAAAACCAGACACGCAACGTAGCCAAATAAACAAACACCACTAATTTTCTTTTAAACTTTCATATTAAACAGACAGAAAACAGAAAAGTATTTTTTTTTAATTTATTGCTAATATACATTAAACTTTACGGATAAAAGCAAAAAGGCTGCATCACGAAGACTAGGTAGGGTCTATGGGCAACAGTGAGTCGTGTTACATCCATGTTAAATATTATTTTATGTACTACATGCATGAATATACATTTGTCAGATTGTATTTTTTCAACTCACACTTTTGAATGTTGCCATCTATACGTATGTTTGCCCAAAACTGCGCATCAGTTTATCATAGTATTGTCTTAAGTTTTAGTTTTATCGTCTGCGTCATAAAATGGCTATCGTCTAAGAGACTAATTTTATCTACATATAAAAGGCCTATTGCAGCCAAACGTTTCTTTTTTGTTTTGTTTTTAAAGACAACGCCCGCACTGAATAAATCCTATGCCGCGGGGACTTTACAAACATACACAAAGAACACCCAGACAGAACAATAATTTATGGATCACACAAAGTGTTGTCCTACAAGTTTGAACCCACAACACTCAGCGACCGCTTAAGCCACCAGACTCATCGTGCAGTCATCTTACTACTATCTGAGTCCTTGATAATGAAATCGGAAGTTGTGTTGAAGTGATACTCAAATATAATGACCAGTCCTTATCTACTGATATTTTAATAACCTTACAAATGTCACCGATTTGCGTATTTCACGTGTATTAACGCGTGCTTCGTTACTGCGTACGCGAAATCCTAAGTCCGACTAGATCAGTTTATGGAAATATATAGGTAGATATTGTGAACAACAAATGTGCCTACTTCGCCGTGCCTCGAGCTACCAATATCTATAAATAGAGAAAGCTACCGATATTATTATGAATTTGAACAAACTTAGCATGTTTTGTACCAAAAGCTGAAACTAATAGATGCAATTGTAACAAAACACAACCAAATATATTCAAAAAGCTAACGTCAACCAGAAAAATAGGAGCGAATATGACTTTGTAATTGAATCGAATGAAACGGATGCGGGTGACGTTAGAATACCATTTACATAGAAAGGCAAATAGGACAGGAACGTGAGAAATGGTGTCCCGTTACGTTGCTATGGGTTTGTCATCGTCACTATCTATTGTGACTTCCACATTCAACAGCTACTACCGCTAATCTTGAATTATGCAACTCTTTTGAAATATGCAAGATCTCACTCTGATTATTCCAGCTTTCATCATAGGGCTGTGATCCGTCAGGCATGATCACCTCACCTGGTCTCATATGATCTCTCCTACATGCATATATTTGCAGTTATATCTCTTTGATGCATTCGGTAAAAATGATGAGTGTACATTTTTACGATCCGTGCGGACACCGTCACGAAAAACCGACACCATAAAGTTAGTTAGTCAACATTTTAGTTTTTTATTATGTATAATAAAACTCTTTGAATGCATTAAATACTTTTTTTTTCTATTATTAGTGTCGTTTGTTTGCTCTACAACCATAGATAACGCGAAGGATAAAATTTTTTGAACGATTTTTACTTCGTTACGACAAAGGATAACTTCTTACGTGCGTACATAAGTTTACACACACGTTTTTTTTTTTTATTTTACTGTCAATTAGACATATAAATTTCTAAATATGTTACTTGATCGGTGTAGTATGTGGATATGTAAGCCGTGAGTCCTTTTTCATACTCCCCCCATTGGACCCCATCCATATTGTGGAAAAATGCTACAAGTTTTAAATCGATATCACACTTAGAAATTCTTAAAACAGCAACTATTTGGATAATCACTAGTTTCTCTAAATGTTTATTTTATATATTTTGTTGCATCATCGAATCTCTGTTTAATGTAAAACAAATTATTCTGTTGACTCCGGATATTCATGACTATTTTGTAATCAACTATTTCCGTACATTTCTGATGAGCTGTTGTATCAAATTACATTCAAATAAACAATGTTTATTTAATGATTTAGTAGTATATTTATAGTCATGTACACCAACACTTGTTTTTACTACAAATAAGTTTCTAAATGGCTCGTTTCGTGTAATATTTTCGTAATCCGTCATAGAAAACAAAAAGAAAAATTCACCATTTCTTCAGTTGACATTTTTAGAATATTTAGTATCATCAGTTTTCATTTTACGATGTAATTGCATTCATTATTTGAAGTAACAACAAATTGATTTAGAATGCCGATTCTGGTATTCCCACTGTTATAAATGTGGAAGTTTGGAATTTCTTAGAAGTCTTTATGTCCAACTGTGGACTAGTAAAAAGGTTGTTCGTTATAATGATTCCTCGCAAAATATCTCCTGTATTTTGTCTTTGGTTTACAACGTATTTTTTTCGATAAAAAATAAACGCATACATGCTGTCTATGTAACAAAAATTATGATCAAAACTTTATAATAGGTATTATTAGAACTAAAATTACTGTATATTTGTTGCAGATACCATCGGCGGCCGCGGAAGGTCATTGTGTGTGGTATGGCATGTGTAAAATAGACAAAATATATGGTAAAAGTACATACTGCTCATATAATGGAACAGCGTTACCAATAGAAGATACTGGAAGGGTAAGTACACAGTTTTATGCAATGTTGTTATGCTTCCTGATGATCATCCACTAAAGGTGTGTATGTAGCCAAATTACGTCCACTGCTGGACATAGGCCTCCCCCAAGGTTCTCCACAACAACCGGTCCCGTGCCGCCCGCATCCAGCAGCTTCTCGCGACTTTCACCAGGTTGTCGGACCACCTTGTGGCTGACCTACCAAAGTTGTTTTCCAGTACGCGGTCGCCACTCCAGAACTTTATGGCCCCATCGGCCATCGTTTCTGCCTGTAATATGTGTAATCTTTTCTCAAGTTCTCCATCAATCCTTACTAGTGAAAAAATCATGATTTCCTTTTTTTCTTTTTGAGATCCTGCCAAAGTGACTCTACTCTGCCGGATGGAAAGCATGAATAGAATCCAAAAGATGTAATCACCATAGTCATTGGGAATGCTGACAATTTAGTATGGTGACCTACACTATGGCGGCCTATTAAGATGCTTTTTTACACCTCACTTGGGGACGTAAAAGGCTTGACAGTCATCGTAGCATTGTATTGCACACACTTACTACGACAACTGTCACCCCTGATTCATATCTATGAGACTGTATTTCTCGTTTAGTTTCCAAACAGAGAATGTACACTGCTGCAGTTATTTGTCGGTAATCAAGGACATGAGTTGGCCCTGTGGAGGACGTGCGAGCGACTTTAAACTAGGTCACCAGGTTACTTTCTTCAGTATTGTATATTTAGCAGCGTCATTTAATATTGACGTCACAAAAGCTCTATTTTGCATACAGAACTTGACCTGTGTGTCCAATATTAGCATTGTAGGAAATAAAAGTTGTACTAGCTTTTGTAGAGACACGACCATCTATGTTAGAATTTTACCGTATCCTTAACTGTACGTACACAGCAGAACGACCATTGTTTTATCGAGTTAATAGTGTGAAAAATTCTACACAGTTTTAAATGTTTTGATTGGTGTGACAAGTATCGTCGACTTTATGATGGACTGTTAATTAACTTTATTCTTCTTTATTCCTTAATTTTTTTCCTTTTTTTCTTTTTTTTTTTCTGTCCGGAAATCTCCCCGGATACCACTGGTGGTTATGTCGGACTCGAACCGACCATAAACCACACGCCGTCTCAGGTACCAGTAGCCGGGGAATCAGGTGTACCCTAGAAAGGAAATCCCTGAAACCCTGACGTACCTCGGGCTATCTATCTACGGCTTGCAGATGACCCCTATTCTGCTCCAAAAGAGCGTGTGCTCCGTAGCACATCCCGCTGCCATCCTGGCCTGCTTCTGCTCGGGTGACGGATGGCCTCACCTATCACCCCCAGACTTGCGCTTATGGAGGACGCAGATCGTTCTGCGATCTCTGGCGCCCGAGCCGTCTGTGACACGTTCTCGAGACTGGAGGACCGAGAGAGTTCTAAACCTCTCTTGGTCCCGCTCCGACATCTCCTTTGCAAGCATAACTTGCTCGCAAAAGGAGACGGCGGTTAATTTTTCTTCCTCAGAGTTACCACCCTTGAATTTTTAGCTCACATTAGAATGGATCTAAAAAGGGTATTCAGGATGAATATTTCGGTGCCGAGTGCGATCATTTTTGTTCTGTCTGGATATATTTCATCTGTATGTTAAAATATGTATAAGTATGTTTATCAGCGGTTTGATTGCTATAATTTGGGGCGTGTGTGAGATGTGAGAGGTTATTATTATTAGTCATACTAAAATTGACATGCAAGATTGTTCGCTACCGCGATATGTGTTAAGTTTATAGACAATTATTATACTATCTGACCTTTAACAAGTGGTATTAAACAATTATATTTCATACATTGTTGCCATCAATTTATAAATAAGAAAACGTTGATATGTAGTAACATTGCAATGCCTTTGTTGCTATTGGTTCGACTGTTTGATAAGTAATGAGTCGTTATAGTTTAGTTATGACGTGAAACTGGACTTTTGTCAACTGACTTCAAAAAAATGAGCGTGAATCAGCCCGTTCGGCAATTCAGTTGTATTTTTTTAATGTTCTTACGTCAAACTGCCGCCATTTTTGAACCGATTTCAATTGTTTTTATTATTTTAAAAGGTGCACTTTTCGTTTGGTTCCATTCTAGTTTGAAGAAAAAAACACTACATATAGTGAAAAAATTGAGAAATAAAGCCTCCATGTATATAAAATCTTTCATTTTATAATAAAATAAAATCTTTTATTTTTTAATTATGGAGGCGCATTGAAGTCGTAGATATTTTTTTTAAATTATTTTGCCTAATCTATAGGTTTATCGAAGGTCCGAATATACAATTTTAAAATACACAATTTTTATTTACAATTAAGGTATTAAAGTGATTTAAAAAAAAATATAACACATCTGTTTTAAATAAAAATGAATAAAATCTTTTTTGAGTAACTCCCGTTAAGGTGTCATCGTATTCCACGAAATAAAAAAATAGCTATGCTACTTACAGCAGTACTACTTCGAATAATTCAATCAATTTTTCTCGGCAACCGTATGTACAGTTATTGAATGTTTACCGGAAATGTATACGATAAAGTGAGAAGAATCTTAAAATAGACGACCTCTACTCTTAGCTGCAAGACGCCATTGCTTATAAAACTTTCCATACCATCAAGGTTTTCTTCGAAACTTTACAAAGCTTTGTCTCGTTTGCGGCAAAATGCCGTAGGAGAGCCATGCAGATGCTAGCATGCGCTAATGACCGAAGTGAAACTACGACCTTATAGAAAACGTATAAACCACCCCTACCCTTGGGGGATTAAAAGGCAGTAACTAGCAAAAAGGATCAGGTAATCAGTTAGTTCGTTTTCCTCCCTTTACGATAAAAGAATATAAGACCATCACTGACTTATTCGATCATTTAAATTCGGAATTTTCAGTTGTAGACCCCGAAATACATTTTGCAAATACATGTAGGTAATGTTATATATTATGAATTGTTCCCAACCTGATATTTATAATAATAATAAATAAATAAATATTCAGGACATTTGACACACAACGTCATCTAGTTTCAAACTAAGCAGAGAGTGCTATGATAACTAGACTGACTGATAGAATACTTGTATATTTTTTTTTGTAAATACATACATATTATACATCCAAATTTCGAAATAAATATTTGTAGGTCATACAAACATTTACTGTCCGACTCGGAAACCGAACCCGAGACCTCAAGCACAGCAGTCGCATTCACTACCGCTCCGCCACCGAGGCAGTTAAAATTCATCAATGATTTCAATTAGGTTTAATTCTGAACATCGCAGGAGTGTGAATTGTACTCAAATTTCATAAACATCCTCTACTGAGTCGGGCTTTGGTTCAATTCCCACCCATGACAAATGATTGATCAAAATCAATTGTTTCTGTGTCCAAGTGCTATATATATATAATGTATGAATTTGTTTGTATATAAGTAAGATTCTCAGTCTGTTTAAATGCCTTAGTTTGTGAGTATGTGAGACTCGTGAAGTTATTATTGACAAACTGGGTATTTGAGAAACTCTCCCAAAAGCATGTCAAAAATATAAATACCTAAATAAGTAATAAATAAAATAATTTTAATTGAATAGAATCATTTAACCGTGTGATTTCCTCCTAATTTATTCAAGCCTTGAGAAATTTCTAGAAACATCGGTTGATATTTTAGTGCAAATTATTCTTGTTTGTCCACTTAACCTTAACACACAATAAGGCTGACGAAAGTCAATGACGTACAGTTTATTGATGAAAAAATATTTGCAGCAAATATAACACGACCTTCTCTAAAAATAGATTTAGGAAGTTACGGATTTAGATTAGTTAATAATACATTAATTATGCACATAATATAAAAAACTTAAAAATTTATCAACATTTTAGGGTAACCTTAATTTAATAACCCTGCAAACAGTCCAAACTGCTCTACAACACTGGTTTAAATGTTTTCATGAACTTAGTTATTCGTTATTGAGAAAAGCGTTTCATAAATTAACA
This sequence comes from Hypercompe scribonia, assembly GCA_949316085.1. Classification (NCBI taxonomy): domain Eukaryota; kingdom Metazoa; phylum Arthropoda; class Insecta; order Lepidoptera; family Erebidae; genus Hypercompe; species Hypercompe scribonia. Next base: position 4,331,788 of record OX438979.1, read on the forward strand.
TACTCTTATGTAAATACTGTTTATTTTCATTTAAAGTTGATTTGTTTATAATTGTAGCTACAAACATTGCAAAACAACAGATGCCTGATAATAAATATTAAACTTAAAGTCTATTTCTTTTAATTATTATGTTATATTTACAAAAATTGCGAGACAATATCAGATGCCCGATAATAAATATTAAATTTGAAGTCTATTTGTTTTAATTATAATAGCTACAAACATTGCGGGATAGTATTAGATGCTTGATAATAAATGTTAAATTTGAAGTCTATTTGTTTTAATTATAATAGCTACAAACATTGCGGGATAGTATTAGATGCTTGATAATAAATGTTAAATTTGAAGTCTATTTGTTTTAATAATTATAGCTACAAACATTTCAGAACAATATCAGAGGCCTGATAATAAATATCAATTTTAAAGTCTATTCGTTTTAATTATTATATTATAGCTACAAACATTACGGGACGATATTAGATGCCTGATAGTAAATGTTAAATTTGAAGTCTATTTGTTTTAATTATTATATAATAACTACAAACATTGCAGAACAATATCGGATGCCTGTTAATAAATATTAAATTTGCTCTATTTTTATTAAATATATATATTTGTTTTTATTATCATAGACAAATTAATAAGCAAAGAGTTCCTTCTTGCATATGTCTTACTTGCATAACTTTTATGATAATTTGAAGAAATATGAGTACAGTGTATTGTGTTTTTGCTAATTAAGGATTTTAAATGATATTCAGAATTAACTTTAAAACGTGAACGAGATAATCATAAGAAGAAAGGAGAATACATAAACAATTTTTTTTTTCTAAGTTGAATAGACTGATTGTTGCCGCAATTCAATTCATATTCGGTATAAATATGATCGTATCACTGAATACTTAAATAAATTAGTTTATCTATGTGTCAAGGCTGAACCCTCACATCTTGTTGCTGTAGACCACAATGTTTAAACCTTACACACTCATTTAAAAGGACGAATAGAGTTCCGAAACAACACTCATAGCAAGCCTGTTTTCTGAATAATATTACGTTGAGTTTATCGTCAGTTTTTTCCTTTAGTCATCGTTTCCTTTATATATCTGTGTATATTATTTTCTACTAGTGATTCATACAGTTCGCGTAATCGTAAACGGTACATTAAACATCCAACTTGGTAAATAAATTACTTTACTTCTGTTTCCGAAGTTGATTTCATCGCTGTTATTATTGAAAAAAAAGTCATTATTGACAGACATTCAACCTATGGAAGATTATTTTCTGTATAGTCTAAATGTTATCGTTACATCAACAGCCTTGTATAGTTCACCACTGGACATAGACTTCTCATTAGAAAGGAGTTTTTGGCCTACTAAATCGCACCGATTAGACTTGTTGATAGGGATTGTATCAAGTTTGTTAAGTTAGTCTGGATGTCGTAATAACAGCTGTTCCCGGATCTCTCCTATGTCAGGCGCGGAGTGGCACACCGTGTGGCTTTAGTCGGTCCAATTCCGACACACCATCCCACCGTAACCCCGGTGGGGTAACGTAGGGGTAACCCGAGGGGGTTTCCACACGACAAGAAATAGTTTGTTCAGATAGCTTAATAACGGCAGTTCCCGGATACCTCCCATTCCAGGCATAGAGTGGCACACTGTGTAGTTTTAGTCGGTCCAATACCGACACACCATCCCACCGTAACCCCGGTGTGGTAACGTGGGGTAACCCGTGGGGGTTTCCACACGACAAGAAATAGTTTGTTCAGATAGCTTAATAACGGCAGTTCCCGGATACCTCCCATTCCAGGCATAGAGTGGCACACTGTGTAGTTTTAGTCGGTCCGATTTTATACCCCATCGAAGATCCTAGTGGGGTAACGGCTTGTGGGGATTTCTACACGTTAAAAAAACAATTCCATCAAGTTTGCCTTCTCTTTGCAGAAATGATTGCTCTCTTAGTCGGCTCTGCCGACACCCGTGAGATAAATAGGGGTAATGAGTGTGTAATCTGAATAATTTACCTATATATTATTGGAACGAAGTTCCTTACGGCAGGCTTGGAGGGGATAGGGATTTCGCTGCGGGACCGAACTGAAAAAAATGTGACAGTAAAACCGTAAGAAAAAATCCGTGGAAAAAGTGCGTGGAATAAATCTGTGGAAAAAAGTGCGTGGAATAAAACCGTTAAATGAGTTTTTATTTTTTTTTTCTATTTTTCTATTTCTATGTAATTTTTAATTAATAATAATGTTGACAAAAAAAAATAAAGATACATATTTTTTTGTTATTTCAGTTGAAATTTAAATTACGATGTTTTTTTTATTTTAAGGAATTTATTATTTTATTATTTTAAGGAATTTATTATTTTATTTCCTAAAATACTGAATTTCCTAAATACTTTCTTGTACTTAAATAAAAACTAATCAGCAAAATTTAAGAGAAAAATCAAGAAAACCTACATAAAATTGAGCACGATTTTTTTTGCAAATTGTGTCGATTCCACATTATCCGAAGGAACTTCGTTCCTACCTGGTGTCCCACGACACCATTCATTTATTTTAGTAATATATAAGTACTATGTGCTCGCTACTTCTTGATAAAACTAGCCAAATCGCTTCAATCATTCTTAGTTTTTAACAGGACTGACGACTATATACGTATAATTAAATTGGAGTATCTATTTGCAATATTGAAATAACCACGTTTTACTACATGCATCTGAATATACACACAATACATACACCAAAATAACATTTTTTACAGTTTTTGTCTATCTGTCTGTTTGTTCTGCCTAATCTCTGAAATGGCTAGACCGATTTTGACGGGACTTTTATTGGCAGGTAGCTGATGTAATAAGGAGTATTTTATATATATTTTTTTAGTTGCAATGCCCAAGTACTGTCACTGCACCGTCACATCGAGCGCCTCCCACCACTATATCACAAAGGCTGCTATTGCTAACGGTTGTGTCTCAACGACTTCAGTTTTAAATTCCACGCGGACGAAGTCGCGGGTACAGCTAGTAATGAATATATAACATGTTACTTAGCCTTACATACAGCCATAGTACAGGTATTGCCTAGTTTGGTATCACACGACCAACTGTAAGCTAGCAGAATTATTACGAAAATTTGTGTGAGCAATCAAACTATACCTTTTTTTAGTAAAATATTTGAAACAGCAGACGAATGTTTCAACACAATGTTACATTAGTCACATTCCTATTGTATAATGCAGATAAATCGATAAGATAAAAATAGATCTGTTTCTGCAGTTTTTGTACCATCATTGTGTATGGCATTTGTAAGTTTTTTGTATCGAGGTAAGGTAGGTCGCAGAGTGGCACACCGTGTGGTTCTAGTCGGTCCGATTCCGACAAACCACCCCGGCGCAAACCCCGGTGGGTGACGGCCCGAACGGGTTGCCACACGTAAATAAAAAATGTAAACCTACAGCAGACAAAGCACGTTTTAACTTAAATAATAAACACGATACAGGTGTTTAGGAGCGATAACGATATCACAAGTATTATAACTTAAGCCTTAGTCTAGTGGCTTTAGGGATTTCATTGTTCGTCTAGATTATGAATATACAGATAAATAATCTTTCTTTTTTTACGTTACCGGTTTAATGTATACCCAACAAATATGATAAATGTATAACCCTAAGAGAGTAATGCTTCTGTACAAATGGCAGCTCGGCCTTACACTTGCATAACCCCCCTGGCTTTAGCAAATCCTGTCGTTGCTTTTTATCGAGTGAGTGAAATCACCAGAACCCAATTCTATGTAGCCTGCCAAAGTGGCTTTACTCTGCTTAAGGGAAAGCATGCATAGAATCAAAGAGTTGTGGTCACCATACATACTGAGATGCTTTTTCACGCCCACTTGGGGACGTAAAGGCATTTCAATCATCGTGGCAGTGCAAGGCTAACACACTTACCTCGATAACTGTCACCCCTGCACTAATGGGCCCCCGGTCTCGCACTTACCAACGTGACACGACAGCACGGATGCTGTTGTTTTAAGTTAATCTTCTGTGAGAGGGTCCTTCTCTTATGCATTGTGGATAAATTCGCTTAACATTTAGTCTTTGTTTTATTTCAATCGGTTGACGAAAAAAAGCCACAGGCAAAAAGTAGTATAAAAATATTTGATTTACAAAAATGTACTCAGTTCACTAACGTATATGTTTATCAACGGATGTAGACATGCTTTTATAATTTGTTATACATTCCCTGCAATATGACATGATGTTATTCCAACCTGTATTATATTTTGACTTGAATAAAGGATTCTAAACTTTGCATTTTATAAACTGTGAACGTAGTGTTATGGCGGTGATGGTAAATGTTTGTTTTTGTACGTAAATCTTTGGCAGATATTTCTACATATCACACTTTACAGTTAGAAGGCTCGCAAATCCTAGGACTCTGGGAAGAAATGCCGAAACAAGCCACAGAAGTGTCCTCTTTTTTACGTTCAGAAACATTGATTTCATAAAGGCTAAGCGAGCACAGTATGCAGTTGACCTTTTGAAAAAAGGATTACTAAGACTTATGACTCAGTTGTAGGTGTCCATAGGCAGTTATATTCGACGTTATCGTGTGTGTCTATGTGTGTACATGTAAACGATATATACATATATATGTATACCCAAAGTGCCGGTAGATGTAAAAATCAGATTAATATTAATAATTTTAATAGTAAAATTATGAAATTTTACACTTTTAAATTTTCACTTCTGTCGGCAGACCTCATTACCGTCTCCTTTTTTCCACGTTTTTAGACCTCAAATAGTTGAGTTAGATACTATGGGTAACGACAAGTATACTCTTCAAGTGATACTGATCAATAAAACCAATAATAAACAACAAAGTCGAAATTCGCCTACTAGGCGATCGCTAGTCTATTTTAACATAGTACATATACATCAATGATCAATTAATTCTTTGAACAAGGTCACGAGCAACAATACAATGTATTCTGAACGTTATCGACATTCATGATATCATTTAGTTACACGTGCAATGATGTGTTTTTATCAGCACCTTATCGCACAACACCTGATTATGTAGCAAATATGAGCAATAATAATATATTTGAACGTCTGTGGAGCTAATTATTGTTGAAAGTCATACTTTGCCTTCTTGCTGGTAATTGGCTGATTAGGGTGCCCTATTTGAGATCTGGTGTGACTCAAAATTGTATGGTATTACTAATATTATAAAGCTAAAGAGTTTCTGTTTGTTTGGGTGGTTGAACGCTCTAATCTCAAAAACTACTGACCGAATTTGAAAATTTTTCCGTTGTTCGAAAGCCCATTTATCGAGGAAAGCTATAAAGCGGAGTAATAATAAAAAATGTCGCGAAAACGGGGAGAAATTATTCCTTTCGAGAGCTTTCATTATGTGCGGTTAAAGTTTCGCTAAAATAATGTACAACAGAATTGTTTCTCTTTCAAAGATTAAAAAAAAGCATTTGTCTATCACAGCAATCTTGATCACGCTTACAACATCACTCTACGATCAATAGTAGACACAGACGGAGTTGCGGGACAGCTAGTTACATCATCATTCTTTTAAATTTTTTAAAAACGCAAACGAGTAGATGAGTGATCTGATAATTCTAACTTCTCCTTTCCTCTATACGACAACATGTGCTGGCCTTGGCAGTCCCTGCTTTAGAGTGGCAAACATGCGCTCTCGAACTAAACGGTTCGGATTTTCCTTTCTGTGCCAATCCGTCAAAACCTGGAACTCGCTACCAGCGCACGTGTTGCCTTCCTATTATGATCCCGTGTCCTTTAAGTGAAGCATGAAAAAGTGTCTCATTAAACCGCCATATTGTGCTTTACCATGCTGCATTGTCTGCATTCATTATGGTGTTCACCACTCTTGGATTCTACTCTTGCTTTTCATCGGGCAGAGTAGTCACTTTAGCAGGCTCTATATTTAGAAAAAAGTGTCTACCAATGCAAATGGATACGTGCAAATCCCGTAACTCAAGTATCACAAGTATTTTTGAGGCCCCTCCCCCAGAATAAGGACAAGGAGTAAGTTGGGCTCGCTCACTCTCCCGACAATACTTAACCAGCAATATAACAACCGCACAACTTAACATTCTTAGCCATAATGTAATAAAAACCTTCAATTAATGCCGTATCATGTTTAAACCTAGCGTGCGTACAGCCCGTATTCCTGAACAATGCACGAAAACACGCGTTAGTTGTGAAGAAACTGCTGTAAAATTATATAGCCACTTTGTTCAGACGAACTATTAAAATACCTACCAAAATATTAACTTGATAACACAATAATATTTTATTAAATGATATGCGACTCTCAGCAGAAATGGATATAAATAATTGCTGCTTAGAATTATTAAAGTGATAAGTTCATGGGTAGAGCATTGTTAAGCAATTGTTTCTTCTTCTCCCTCCCTCCTTCACTTAAAGGACGACGATACACATTGTCCAGGGGTAGTCCCTATGCAGGTAACTCCTTCGGTTGCTTCCTATATCATTAAAAAAAAAAGAAGAGAATATTGAATTTTCTATACCGATAACTAAAAATATTCTGAAAGTAGCACATTGTTTGCATTAGATGTTCTGGTTGATTGATAAAGATGCACAACTCGTACATAAGTATAACTCAATCATGCAGAGGGAACCTTGCTCGGTTCCTCTTAGTCTGCTACCGTTGTTTAGAATTATTTCAATAGCTGGACTTTGTAATCATAAATGTTCACACATCGTGGACATGTGTACGTATGTATATAAATTCTCCTTAGCAAGGAGGTTACCAGTTCTTAAAGTTTCGTTTGTAGACTAGACAATGTTTAGGTGAGGGAGATGAAAGAACAATTTGTTTTATCCAATATTTTTCGCGATCTGTCTGTACTGCTTATAAGAGGAAATGTTTAAAAGTGTGTTTAAAATATGAGATATTTTATAAAATAATTAATTTGCGAAGAATTAAAATTGTACAATAAATATAGTAAAAAAAAATATAAAAATATTTTTCTTTTGTTATTTTTATTTTTTAACGTTGTTATTTCTTTGTAATGTATTTATTTTTATGAATACGGCTTTATTTTTTTTCGATTAAATTAACATAATTAGTTAGTAATATTTCACTAAAAAAATATATACGTTGCAAATAGAAGATTATGATAAAAAAAATATAAAACTTAATTGCCTCTTAAAAAGAGAATTAAACTAATATTATACATACTTATGTTGAGTTATTTTATTATTTTATGTTCAAATCTTTACCCCATTAGCTAGACTACAAACTTTTTGCTGTTGGACACAACCACCAAACGAAAGTGATCAATCCTAAACAGTAATGATAAAAAATATTTTCAACTAAATCCATTTTGACGTTGTTAATTTCTATTAAACGATATTGTAATAGCGGGTTTGTATTACGTAAGACCCAACATTCATCCCTGGTTTGCCTTCCCCTAAATTATATACACAGCAATCTCAAATAAAAATTACCTACCTAAAAACAAATTTCAAACAAAAGTTAAATAAAATCATATCTAATTTTTTTTTTTTCCGTAATTTATTTATTTAACTTTCTCATTTAAATTTATAGTCAAACACATTAAGTTGTAGGAACAAGTTATAGCGTCAGCTTCCTCATGCTTATAAATCAAGCAACAAAAACACTACTGCCAATGCGTGAAATAAATAAGCCTACTTGTAAGTTCACTTCCTTCCTCACTTGTAATAAATGTCTACACATTTCCTAATGTTTAAATAACTTAAACATGACAATTTTAACAAATGCAATATATAGGGTGGGCCACGAATTAGTGAACATTTGAAAAATCGTATAAAAATCAATTGATATACTATAAAAATTTGGTTGCAATTTATTTTTTTAAAATTACATCATCTATATGACCACCGTTTCGGTGTTTGCAGTCTTCTAAGCGAGCACCAAAGTTTTCGAATACTCGTCGGCTGAGACCACGAGATTGCCGACAACTCATGTTCTTAGTAATTTGTTGTGTTTCGTTGGTGAGTGTGAGACCGGAGGTCCATTGATGCAGGATGACAGTTATCGTCGTAACACTGTAAGTCTCAAACTGTCACGATAACTGTCATGTCTTTTACGTCCCCAAGCGGGGTGTGAAAAAGCATCTCACAAGACCGCCATGGTGTCACTTTGGCAGGCTCTTAATATAGAAAAAAAAAAGTCTGGATCAAGATCGAGAAACAGTATTTGACTGGATATTAATTTGATACATGAAGTAATTCTAAAATTTAGAACTATTTTGTTCAAAATTCAATAATAGCTTGTTGTTCTTAAACTTTATTTTGTTCTAATATTTATGCCGTGTTTAGGGACGGGTATCATGTCCCTCCGACACAAAGGGAGGATCCTCCAACCAGGCGAGGTGATCATGCCTGGCGGACCACGGCCCAAGGGTTGATGTTGGGATGTTGTATATATGTTAATTGCCACGCGAATCTCTGTTTCGCGATACAGGATAGTAGTTCATCATACTACGTAGTTCAATGTATCTTCGCTAGATGGCGCTGTTATATTTCAGTTTGCGCTGTAATGTGGAAATCGCCACATACCGCATACTTTTTACTTAACATCATCGGGTAACTGAGGTTACTGAAGCTTCTCCTATGACCCTGGCTTCAGGGAGATGTGCTTTGAATCGCCTGTGCCCATAGACATCGTTATTCACTACTTATTAGCTAATCTATCTGCCATAAAAATATCATATAATGTATTATGCAGATATTTTCAAGTGTAAAACATAACCTTGGCAGTTTGCCCTTTTATATATATCGGTGTTTACTTAACAGTCTGCAAAAGATAATTTAGACGCACATGCTAATATAAATAATTAAAATAGCCATTGCTAATATTCTTCTTTCTTCTTTCTTTTCTTCTTCTATTCTTCTTTATTTTCTTCTTCTATTCTTCTATTATTCTTTATCAAACTGCTTAGATTCATATTATTTGTCAATCTATTGTGTAGTTGTGATACGTTTGCCAAGAAATCTCTGGAAACTGTTTCCCTCCCACTATGATCCCGAGTCCTTTAAGTGGAGTGTGAAAAAACACCTCATTAGACCGCCACAGTGTGGGTCCCCATACTGCATTGTCTGCATTCGCAGTGAATATGGTGATCACCACGAATAGAGTCACTGGAAGGCACTAAGTAAAAAACACTGTATAGGTAATTTCTGACTTTTTACAAAAGTGATGAGGTGAAAATGATGAGTTTGACTTTCAAACTAAACTTTTCAAACATTCATAAATATCGGCGATCTATCATATCCAAATATCAGGTGTCGAAATGTGATGTTGGTAACAATAAACTTATCTCGCTGTGTATCGACTATGCTCCGCTATGCCAATTTATATGACGCTTCCAAATAGTTATCAAAAATAACAGATGTGTGCCAACTATCTCTAAAACTCCTAGAGTATATTATGTATTTAGACGTTCCTTTTCAAAGACCTGAGTAATAAACTCTAAGTCATTTTATTACCTGTAAAAAATGTCCCTGACTTCAAGTCACCTATCCATTTTGATGAACTATATTCTCACGTCTTAGTACTGCCAAATTTTCGTAAAATTTGAACGCAACCAAACGCAAAGTATATATACTTTACAATTAAAAAAAAAACAGATTTTGTTGACAAAAATGATAGAGTTCTTAAGTTGCAAACAAAAAAAAAACAATTGAATATTTCTTCATTAATTTGAAACAGGTAATATATTTGAAACACAATTGCAATTTATACAAAGTTATCTACATACGGTAACTTAAAAAGTGCTACGTACTATACGATACCCTATCGGTAGTATGCCATTCCAGTTGAACTTTGACATTTCAGCTAAAACACTGAACGTTTACCGTTTACCGCACTATCCAATAGCTAATGTCAAAACTGTTAATCAACCTTCAGATTGTTATCTCTTACTGTTGTCGATCGAGCCTCACAATTTGTATTCCGAAAGGGAACTTTTTGTAGCTTATTGTCTACTGGATCTAGGTTGAAGGAAGGTGGACTTATTGCCTACTATGTTTTGTCTAATAGGTAGACTTGGTGCCAAGCAACAAAATTATATCATCATAAAGGTCACAGATGTGTTAAATACTCAATCAACGTTCAATTTTCATCTCATTATATCAATGTCGCTGCAATTCATTTTTAAGGGACAGCTACTTATCAAATATCTTAGAAACGAGAATGATCTGTATGAGTGAGTGGACCCCCGGTAATTCGACAAACGTTTTGCAGGGCAGTGTCGGTCTATCGAATTTGTTGGATTATAGAGTACTGCCTAAGACCCCCCTATAGTCCGGTTTTGTTTACGAAAGAGTACCTTATAATCCAACAAATTATAAACAAATGATAAAATTCTATATATTGTCTTCTGGGCTTGTGAAGCCATTACTAGGCATGTATACGTAATGCACAATGAATAAACGCTAAGCTGCACCGCTATCACACGTAGTCAAATTCAAACTAAGCAATCGGAATTGAAACAATACCTACGCGTCGAGCACAAGTTGTAACCTGTTCAATCATGCACGATCTACATTAGCGAAAATTGTTTGAGTGATGTCGGATTACAAGGGGGTCCGGATTAGCCAGGGGCCGTATTACCGAGGGTCCACTGTATTTCCTTAAATAACTTGCAAAGTCCACCATTGTCAGGATATAATAAAAGGTTGTCAGGCAGAAAATGTTTTACGATAAGGCCACTATTTGTACTTGGACACCCAACTGATATGCTCTTGTATACACTCGAATACATTAGAATACTTGTAAGAATTCTTCCCGAAAATATTCTAACTACTTACTTTGATTTTACAGTCAATACTGGTAAAAATGTTATTGGTACATTATTTGCCTTTTGTTCTCGGTGTAAAAATGTTTCATTAGAAAAGAAATTCTTATCAATAACTTCTTTAATTAAACTTCTATCTTCTCTTCTTCATAGCACTTTGAGTCTTACGCTAATTGTATCGAGTGAACTTTACAGAATGGTCTTCCCACTAACCTGTTTAAGACTACTGGGTTGATTTAATTTGTAACTGCATTGTTTCAAATCTGAAATCAGTTATCCAGAATCAAAAGCCATTTTTTTTTCATTATCTTTAAAGGAAACCTCAAATAAATCCTAATGTAAATTAGGTCATCACTTTTTCTGCTATTGCAAGTGCTCTATCTTCTGCAAATTTTCATGTATTGCTCTTCAGTTTCTTGTTGAAAGTTAAAACCCATTATTAAAATAAAGCTTTTGTTAACTTACTACATTTTATGTAATTTTTACGGTTTTTTTTCTTTTTACTTTGTGTCAGTGTGGCCTTGATTTTTTTTTTCTTATTTCCGGTAAGAACAAGTTTCTTTTTAATTTATTAAAAGTTTTATGCTCCATCTGTCAAGGTGTTTCTAATCGTGAGTAGTCTTTGCACTAATTATACTAATGTCATTCAGTAGATGAACAAAATATAAGCAGAATGAATAGGTATTAATGTATAATACGTATCTGATCGATGAATAGAACTTCCGGAAATACTTAAACACCTGTATTTATAGATTAGGTCTATAGTTTAAATTGTAGTGTATAAAATTATTCATTTCCCTCATCCGATGCAGGTGAAAAACAAAAATAATCCAAATAAATTGATTGTTTTATAATTGCTTTTTTCCTCTTTCAAAGCAGGCATGGCTATAAATTATGTTACATCCTGAATAACAAATCGATTAACCGTTTTAACTGTAACATCTACTGGGAAAACAAGGTCATGTCCTGATAGCGGTCATAGAGGTTACATGTCTTATGTATGCGCTATTCAGATGTAAATAAAGTCGTCTACGTTCTTTAATATTTCTATCCTTGTCGTCTTCATTCAATTTGTTTTTTACGAAATATAAGAATTGCTATTGTTAGACAAAAAACGGTGGACGTTCCAACGTGTGACATTAAGATCAAGACTACAGTTTTTTGCTACAAGGGCAATAGGTCTCCTATTTTAAAAAAAAACACCACAGTTACCCAGTTTTGTATTTAGTAGATGAAAATGACAATAGCAATAAGTAGCTCTAGCAAAGTTATTGGACACAGTACTGCAAAAATCGACATAGCACGGTAAATCAGTACCCTGAAGTGGAAGTGGGCCGGGTATGTCTCTAGACGAACCGATAGGCACTGGAGCCGAAGTGTGCTAGAGTGGAGACCGCGATTAGACAAACGTAGAGTATGGCACCCTGCGGCACGATGGACTGACGAATTGGGAAAGATGGCTGGCAGCGGTTGGATACGGATTGTCTAAGACCGGGATAGTTGGCGCTCCTGGGGAGAGACCTTTGTTCAGCAGTGGCCGGGGACACGATGATTTGAAATGAGTAATAACACGTGCATCTCCAACCCTGGGCCTAACGATGAACGATATTTTGTTACGCTAAGCACTTTGAGACTTTAATGGTATGTCATGTCATCCTCAATGGGGATTCAGATTAGTAGTAACTAATTCATATAAAATAACATGATTGGCCAATTTTGACGTGTCTGATTCTTATTAATAATAACTTAAAACGATTGAGATTAAATGTAGCAATATAATGTAATTTTTCATTTTCGTAAACATACTCGTATTATTAAGTGAATGCCACGAACTTTTCACGTACAGTAATCGCGTGATAGGTTTTCTTTTTGTTTCGAATCCCAAATGGGAAACCTTAGGTTATTTACCCTAGTGTATAATATGAAAATAAAATGTTCTTGATATCTATAGATAAGAAAATGCTTTTAACACGAAGGTACTTTTAGTGCCATTAAAAATTTAACATAGGACAGTGTTAAGTAGCAACACTTTCCCATATTGTTTTTTTTTTATTTGGATCCTACCGAAGTGACTATAGTCTGTCTGATGGAAAACGTGAATTTTATCCAAAAATAGTGGTCGCCATAGTCGTCACGAATGCAGACGTGGGTGGGTCGCCATATTGCACTGTCGTCATTCGCAGTGAGTATGGCGACCACCGCTCTTGGATTCTATTCATGCTTTCCATCAGGTAGAATAGAGTCATTTTGGTAGGCTAAATATAAAAAAAAGGCACTGTAGTATGGTGACCCACTCTGGCGGCCTGGAAATTTTGCCACACATTTAAAGTAGTTTACAAGTGAATATACTAGGTTTTGTGTGAAACCACTAGTTTATATAAGAAAACAATAGCTAATAAAAATGTTGAAATTTATATACGTTTCTATTATATACGTTTATAGATTAAATAAACACTCCGCACATAATACATGATAACGGCTCGGTTTAACCACATTATATGACACTATATGTAAAAATAAAATTTGCCTCTCAATGTAAAACTTATTCTACTATTGCGACTTACAATGGCCGTTGTTACTTCGGCACGTGTAAGCCGGCTCGACAGGCCATGGCGTGAAACTGACTTTTAGTGAGGGAAAATTCTATGGGTTCGGATCAGCAACATGCCGTTTAACGTACGTCTATACCCATAAGTATAGCTATAGACATACTATGTTATATTTTGTACTGTGTTTACTAAACCATAATATTTTAATTAAGAAGGCAAGGGTGCTTGGAAGAGATTGCTTTTGGCAATAAGGCCTTCCCTTATAAGTTAATTTATCTGACATTTTATGTACTCTCTGAAAACTAATACGATGTACAAATAAAGAGTTTTTATCTATCTATCTAAACAAACTATATACATATATATTTGTGTTTATTGCTCGGAATGCCGATAGCTGTGAAAATGTAATACCTACTAATCATTTTAGTTGAAACATTATGAAATTTAGGTTTTTAATGTTAGAATCGGTTTGAAATTGCAGGGGTGACAGTTGTCGTAGTAACTGTGTAAGCCTTACACTGTTACGATGACTGTCATGCCTTTTACATCCCCAAGCGGGGTGTGAAAGAGCATCTCACAAGGCCACCATAGTGTGGGTCACCATATTGCATTTTTTGCATTTGCAATTAGTATGGTGACCACAAGTCTTGGATTCTACTCATGCTTTCCATCAGGCAGAGTGGAGTCATTTTGGCAGGGTCTTAACATACAAAAAAAATACAGTTTTAAATTTGCACTTCTGTCGGCAGTCCTCATTTTTTCCTCCGTTTTTTCTCCGTGTGAGTAATGTTACCGGATCGCAATACCATTTAATTCGTCTCCATTCTAGAGGGAACACGAAAGGCGGCGGCACCTTTGTGTCTCTTGAGTTACGTGTGTTCCTGTGTAGCGGTAGTCACGAACCATCAAGTAAACCATGCTTGTTTGAAAGCTAGACTATAAAACAAAACTTGATTCTCCAATAATATTAACGCTTTCGTCGCAATTAAATCGAGCCAAACTCGTTTTTTCTCCGAATTTAGTTGTTTACGCTTACTTTAAAAAAAAATGTTATATTTATACAATCAGTGCTCACTTTCTACATAGTACGCGAGACTCTGTTATATAACCTATATTGATTACAATAAACCAGGCTAACTAACGGCAATAAACACGGACACATTACGCCATCATCATCATTGCCTTTAATAGACCACTGCTGGACATAGGAGTCTCCTTAGAAAGAAGGTTTTGGTCCACTATACCACGCTGGTCAGACGACTATACCACGCTGGTCAGACGACTATACCACGCTGGTCAGACGACTATAACACGCTGGTCAGACGAGTTTTTTGTCAAGTTCTCCTTCCCTTTACAATACTGACAGTACTGTTGTCCAGGATAGTTTTCTTCTTGAGAAGCCTCTTGCAACACCCATGCAGGGATGGACAAGAGTGGTGAGAATCTGTATTCTTGACTTGTCACCATACAGAAGTCACCACATCACACTGAACATGTCTATTAAAAAATATATACTTACTTTGATCATGGCCCTTGGTCTTACAACTCTTTGCAGTATTCTTTTCCAGAAAAATGATTGATTCGCTAAAATAGGTATTTGGGGTTCTATAATCCACTGTTGGACATAAATCTCTCCTTAGTAAGGGGGCTCTGGCCTATGCACATACACTATACATTAGGCTTTTCCTTTGAATGAACAACATAAAAATTGAGTAGATAATGACCTATTGTTGTACGTATAAGCTTGAAGCTATAAAACTAAATTATATTGTTAGTCTTATTATATAAATACATATACGAATATATAATACACGAATGTGTACTAAAGTAATAAGAAATTGGCACAGCAATACTACCGAACTAGGTTATAGGCTCCCCGGGGAATACCCGACTCCGCATTGTCCTTTACGACATTAGATGCCATAATATCTAAAACGAAGGTCTAAATTATATTTCTGTTCTACTTTGGAAACCTTGTCTCAGCTTGTTTATTCTTGGACTGGGATTTATAAATACATCTCAACATGGTAACTTTTGCGATTTATTTCCCGCTCTGCTGCCGGTATAAATGTTAGATATTGAATAAACAGTAACCCATTTTTAGCAGTTGTAAATTAGTAATAATTTGTACAGCCTTGCGACTTTCATGGTCAATGCTTTGGGGCGGTCTAGGTTAGGTCACGGACATAGATTCGATACGGCCTATTTGGATGTCCTTGAGCTCAAAGCATTTTAAAGTAACCTAACCCCAAAAGAGTTTAGTCGTTTTCGTGTCTGGCATTAAACGTTTATAAACAAAAAAATAAATAAAACTAACATAATTATAAGTAAAAATATGTAATTTAACTTAGATCGTGCTTAGATAATTCAGATGGGTTCTCCATCTTACTCTCTTAAGAAATATAACCAAATCAACCAATCTATCGCCGTCCACTGCTAAACGAAGGTCTTTTTTTTTTTTTTACGTGTGGAAACCCCCTCGGGCCGTCACCCCACCGGGGTTTACGGCGGGGTGGTGTGTCGGAATCGGACCGACTAAAACCACACGGTGTGCCACTCTGCGCCTGACATAGGAAGGATCCGGGAACAGCTGTTATTACGACATCCAGATCCCTCCTAGCGCCTGCCCGCTCATGCGGAAACGAAGGTCTTTTTTTTTTTTTTTTTTTTTTTTTTTTTTTTTTTTTTTTTTTAACGTGTGGAAACCCCCACGGGCCGTCACCCCACCGGGGTTTACGGCGGGGCGGTGTGTCGGAATCGGACCGACTAAAACCACACGGTGTGCCACTCTGCGCCTGAGAGAGGAAGGATCCGGGAACAGCTGTTATTACGACATCCTAATCCCTCCTAGCGCCTGCCCGCTACCACGGGCACCATCTGCGGATGAACTCTCTGTTTTAGGCGACGTGCGGCACACGCGGACGTCGCCTCCTCGCGGCTGGCCACTATAGCGGATGGAGGGGAAAACCCGTCCTGTCCATCCGCGGCCACACTCAAGGCGGCATGAGGCGCTGGTATGCGCGCCTCCGCCGCCCGGCTCGCCGACGGCGAATTGGGTCCGAGTGGATATCGTCCTCCCGGGCCTTCTCCGCCGCCTCCTTCCGCGAAATTACGTCTTCGCAGAAGGTTGCGACCGCGGTAAAACAACTGTCGCTACCGACCATGGAGCGTATGACGGCCGGTAGCGAGAGATCTCCTCCAATAACTGCAGTGAGGACCCCACGCTGCGCCGCCCAAGCGGAACAAACCGCTAGCGTGTGCTGAGCCGAGTCCTCACTGCAGTCGCAGTGGTGACAGGCGGGACTTAATTCCCTCCTGGCGACCGAGTGCAGATACTTCCCGAAGCAACCGTGCCCGGAAAGGACCTGCGTCAGCCGGAAGGAAAGGGTCCCGTGCTGCCGCCCTGCCCACTCGGCGATGACCGGCTGGAGAGCCTCCACGGCGGCAAAACCAGCACGTGGAGCCTCCAGCCGGGACGACCAACAAGCCATTGTGGCTCGACGAGCGGCCTCTCGCCACTCGCGTATCTCTTCGGGCGGGGGCCGTATGCCGCTATGCGCCCGGAAGTCAGCCGTCCGCCGATAAACTTCGGCGAGCACTTCCGCCTCCAAATCCCACGGGGGAGTTCCGGCCAAGGCGCACGCCGCCTCCGTCGATACGGTGCGGTAACCGCGTATGGCTCTAACCGCCAATATCCTCTGAGGGCGCCAGAGGCGAGCCCTATTCTGGGCGGTCAGAGCCGCCGCCCACACCGGTGCACCATACAGCGCCATTGAACGGACAACCCCCGTGTATAGCCGTCTCGTCGCGACGCTAGCTCCACCCAGATTGGGCAAAAGTCGCCCAAGGGCAGAAGCAGCGCCGACCAGCTTTGAAGAAAGCTGTCGGAAGTGCTCGTCGAAGAGCCACCTGCCGTCTAGGATCAGGCCCAGATACTTCATCTGGGCCTGAACTGGTACGAGGACCGAATTGACCACGATGGAGGCGCCGGAGGGTGGACCACGACGGGGCCCATGGAACAAAAGGGCCTCCGTCTTGTCCAGGGCCACCCGCAAACCCAGCGCCTCAATTCGCCCCACCACCAGTGAGACACCCGTGGTGGCCAGGCGCGCCGCCTCTTGAAAGTTCATCCCCCGGGCCGTTACCAATGTGTCATCTGCGTAACAAAGTACGCCCAGGCCGGGGGGAAAACGAAGGTCTTCCCCCAAGGAACGCCAACCATCCCGGTCTTGAGCAATTTGCATCCATCTGCTGCCAGCCACCTTCTTCAAGTCAACAAATAAGCACTTTAAATGAAATAGGGTACCTATCAGGGAGACATACATATTGTTTTCTAAGGATGATATACGAGGGTAAGTTTTTAAGTTCGCGGAATGACAGTGAAAAAGGCGGGTAAACGCGCTCTTTTGATGCCTACCGTATTCAGTGACTCATAATTAGTCTGCATAGTAAAATTTGTTGTGATTGGATCATTAGTTATTAAACTATCGTTGACCAAGTATTTTAATCGGGAACGAAGTGAAAAAAATGGAGAAAATTGAATTCCGTGCGGTGATAAAGTTCCTTACTAAGCAAGGAAAGTCTGTTCAAACCATACTCAATGAGATGTCATCGGTTTACGGGGATTCTTGCCCAGGAAAAACAATGGTCTACAAGTGGCATAGTTTATTTAAACAAGGCAGGGAATCACTAGAAGACGACCCGAGGCCGGGGCGCTCCGTTGAGGTGACTACGCCAGAAGTTATTGCAAAAGTAGAAAAAATTGTATTGGAAGATGCTCGACTAAAAAAGAAACAACTCGCAGAAATGGTTGGAGTATCGGATACAACAATTTTTAAAATTTTACACGATCATTGCAAAAACAACAGCGCGTGGAATGTTCACGTGCGTTTTTGGACCTCTGCAATGAAGACAAGGATGGCGTATTGAATCAAATTGTTACTGGGGATGAAACTTGGGTTCATCATTATGAACCCGAGTCCAAACAAGACTCCATGCAGTGGCACAAAAAGGGCACAGCACCACCCAAGAAATTTAAGGTTTCACAGTCGGCTGGGAAACTCATGGCAACGATTTTTTGGGACTCAGAAGGAATATTATTGATAGATTATAAAGATAAAGGCATTTCTATAACGGGGGAATACTACGCTTCAATCTTAGAACAGTTAAAAGAAGCCATCAAAGAAAAAAGACTAGGAAAATTAACGAAAGGTGTCCTGCTATTGCATGACAATGCTCCCGTTCACAAGAGCCGAGTCGCACTGGCTGCCCTGCATAAGGTGGGCTTCGATATTTTGAATCACCCACCCTACAGTCCAGATTTGGCTCCGAGTGATTATTATCTCTTTCCAAAAATGAAAAAAGAATTATGTGGTAAGAAATTTTCAACTGATGAGGAGGTTAAGGAGGCGGTTTCGGCGTATTTTTCAGACAAAGATAAAACTTTTTTTTACGAGGGAATAAAAAAACTAATTGAAAGATCTGAAAAATGTATTCGTGTTGCAGGGGAATATATAGAAAAAGAAAAATAATTTTGTGTTTTTATTATTACTCAATACCCTCCATTCCGCGAACTTAAAAACGCCCCCTCGTATATTTAAAAAAAAATATCAGGCCATATTATCAGTTCTGCGCGTGTGGTGACGGATTAACCACCCTAAGTGTCACCACCACTATTCATTCCATGAGTTTGGTAAGAGACGACTAAGGGCTAAGTCTATGCAGGACAACACCACTGCAAAGAGAAGAAGAACTTGAAACAAATACGTTTGTCAACATGTCTGGCCAGCGTGGTATAGTGGACCTCCTTTTTTTGGAGCATGTCTATGTCCATATCATACCATATGTGATGTGATGTATCAATTGATAAAGTCTATATTAATATGAGCAAAAACATCGGTCAATCTTATAGTAGTAATTGTAGGCATAACTAGTTAGTAAATAAACCATAGCTGGATTAACCGCAATGCGCTTACGCATATGGCCTGTGATATGATTCATACCCAGGAATGCAGACCAAACATTCATTGGTTATGACGCGAAAGATTAATCAAAAATACGTCAGTTAACGGTTTTAAACTGTGTTATGACAGCATCTTCTAAGATTAGATCACACCAAAACAAATACAACACACCTTTAATATTACATACTAGCTTTTGTCCGCGGTTTCGCTCGCGTGGAATTTGGTCTGCCACATTAGGTTTAGTAACAGATAGATCACCTTAAATAAATATAGATTTTTTTTTAATAAAAAGTATCCTATGTTACTTCTAATACCTCCAAGAATATGTGTACAAAATTTCATGATGATCGGTTGAGTAGTTTTCGCGTGAAACCGTAACAAATAAACTTACATTTGCATTTATAATGACTAGTAGGATTTTCTTATCCTAATTAAAATTGTAGATGCTGAAGTGAGATATTGTGATACGTTGGCAGTGGTATACAGAAAATTGGTGGTTACAAGACCCAGGAAAAAAAATTTTACGTGGGCGAGGCCGCGGTTGGTGAAATTATTGATAACATTTTTACTTTAATGATCTAATAGTTCCGTGTAAACGTGAATATGTCAATATAATATTGTATTCGTAATATTGATAAGATAGAGACGCAGGTGTATAGTGATATTTGTTTGTTGTGTTTATGATAAACTGATAAGTAATTACAGTTGTGCCTATATTGTTTCCATGAATGGTGACGAGGCTAATCCGTGATAGGAAGAAATTCGATACTTTCATGGTTATAACTGCAATCGGATCGCAATCAATCGTTTAGCTTATATCGATCAGTTTATAGCAGTTCATGCTGCATAAATGTCTCGCATTGTATATACGCTCATTTAGTCCATCCCAGTTCTCTTCTCAGTTCTTCTGGGTCTACGCTTACGTCTTTCGATAAACGTGATCAGCCCATAGAGGCTTCAGTGTGCTAATTCTTCGAGCTATACCGATCACTTAGTTATTTATGTCGTCTTATACATCAATGGAGTCAGATATCCGTGTGGTAACGGATTAAGAACACATAGTGTTACCACCACTATTCATCCCGTGGGTGTCGTAAAAGGTGACTAAGGGAACAAAGATTGCAAGACAACATCATTACAAAGAGAAGGAAAACTTGAAACTCTATTCCAATCCGTCTGGCCAGCGTGGTATAGTAGGCCAAAACCTCCTTCCTAAGGAGAGGCCTATGTCTAGTAGTGGACTGTAAACGGCTGTTGATAACATATCCATACTGGGATTTTACGTCGTCATGTATAAATATATGGCATTTGAATATCAATAATGTTTTGTCTTTGTCTGAGTTATTACATTATTATCTTACATTATCTCAGTCAGATGTCGAGACGGTCGTTTGAAATAATCTCTAAAGATTTTCACAAAGACGTGACTTTACTTCTTTGACATGATGACGATGATGTGATTTTCGGAGATGCTTTCGGATTATGTTGTGATCATAAAACTTACGAAAAAAATACTAAGAATAGACCAGACAGATATAGTTCTTATCTGTGGAATCAGCTGGAGTTATAGGATATAGTTTTTATCAATAATGATCAGGAAAAACGATTCTTGTTACGCTTATCGTTTAGAAGTCTTGAGTGTTTAAGGTTTATAGTATATTTACGATTACTCATAATTGAATGAGGTATTTATAATATCCGTTTAAAAGAAATAACAAGGAAATTGCAAAAAAATAACTATTTAATGCGATTGCTAGGCCAGTCGTAGTGTATTGATATTTTGTGATATTTATTTATTATCTATGTAATGTAGTATGGATTCTGTCCGCGCTTTCCATTAGGCTGAGTAGAGTCACTAGGGCTAACAATGCAAATAATTCATTTTGTCTTTCTCTCTACTTTAATATCGCTGAACGTTGAGTCACCACTTTATGAAACCATCGATAATTTTCAATTTTCATCTTTCAAGTGATAATGAAACGAAAGGATAAAAGTAAATGCCAATTAGATACTTTTTGCGTATAACTACTAATACTAGGCAATTATAAACAAAAATATACTAGACTACAAAGGTCATTTTTTTATCTAACACTATTAACAACATTACATCCGTTTCGTGCATAGACTAGACATACATCTTTTTGTTCAACTTTTTTTTATTAACAACCTCTTTTTCTGCTTGCATGTATCTTTTACCATAGACACAGCAAACTGTTATGACCTTCATATGTTCTGTAGATGGTAATGAACCTCTTATAACGACCGAAAAGTATTCCGTTAATCGGCAAATCTGCTGAAGACGTTACGTACAGGCAGATGACATATACTCCAACGATTCACCACGAAATAGTTTTTAAGACGTACCAATTCAATTCGCTTATTATAATGCTTTTTAAGTAACGCATGCGACTAGAGAACCAGTGCAACTTCTTTTTGTCTTAAGTTAAAGTCTAAATGACTCTAGTTTTTCGGCAAATTTCGAAATATTAGAATTAAATCGTGATACTAGTCTAAGTTTTAGATAACTGTTGTGTTTGGATACAAGCAAAATGGTGTACTGTGTTATCGCGAAAAAGTTTTCCAATAACGTTGTTTCAGTAAGTAGTTCAAGAGCAAAGATGTTGTATTTCAATGTTTTCAGTAATTGTTAAGTCAAGGTTGTACCTTATGTTAATTTTGATAACTGTTTGTGATATGAAAACTTATTTATTGGGTCAGTGGGCATTTAAAAAAACTTAAAATGAATGTAAAACATTGTAGCGTAAATGTTTTGAACGTACACCAAATTAAAGACAATTCTCAAGTCATTTGTTTTTGTTGAGTTAAAACTTAATTTGTAAACTGATTTAGGTTTTTTTTTTTTAATTTAAGAGGCTGTACTTCCCGTTTGGTTTCATTCATCACATAAGGATGAGTGAAGATTACCATTTACAACAATTCATCAGACTCATCGAAAGCGGTGAGACGGTTAATTGCGATTAATTGTTAAATAAAGTGTACGTATATTCAAGAATATGATATTCATCTTTTATAATGTTAAGTGACACTTTGTGTGAACAATTTACTTCAAGGAAATCAAGTATGCAATTTGATGAACATTAGCGATGGTTAGCTCGCGTTTAGTTTATAGATAGTAAAAAAATTAAAGAAATAACAGACTTTAAAATAAATATCAATAGTTTTCATTAACGATTATTGTAAAAATACCTGCGTAATGCATTTTTTTGTGTTAACAGAAAACAACAACAGGCAATGTTTGTTTTAATTGGAGTCGGCATATTTTTGCAATTATTTTTCGCAAGCACATATTTCGGTTGGCAACTAGCTGATGAAACTTAGCGCGGTCGAGCAGTGCTCATTATGTAACGACATATACGCATATATGTATAGGTGTTGACGCAAGATGTGTTAGTAAATAAGTGATATTTTATATTTACTAACAAAACAAAAACTCTGAAATATATTTTGTATACGATAAATAGGCTAGATGACACCTTTGTCAAATTAGTTACTTTTTATCATCTGTCAAAACGACAATTTTGTATGAAAAATGTACTAAATACAAAATTGTGACGTCACTGTTTTAGACTACTCAATTGAACAATATATTTCACTGTATATTTGATTGAAATTCGTGATAATAATAAAAAGCTATGTTAATTGTATTTGCCGAGATGTTTCGCGATATTAGTTTTAATGAAGTGGACATTGGTATTTATTTACGATACAGTCATCTACCCAATTGTACGATGGACATGGATGGTTTTAACGGAAAGGATGATGGGTTAACGTGGGTGGTGTTTCTGGTACCAACGGGGCCAACACTCTTCTAATATACAAAAATGTATGTATATTTATTCCGTACAGTTGATTCGGTCATTATAGAATATTGCATATGGATCAGAGACCTCGCTCTTTGATAAACATGTATCGGACATGAAATTACATCCGAGAGTCGAAGGACCAGTTGTGCATATTAAAATAAATTTTCTAATAGTTCTGAACAATTGTTACGAGTAATGAAAGGGTGTGGTTACGCAACTCTGTGGACATGTTGACTGTAACTTCATTTGTGATTTCAAACTCTGTCATGTAATATATATCTGTTTAGTGTTTATGATGGTCTAGCTTGCTATTATACAGTTGTAGTTCGTTTTAAAACGTAAATCAACAGCTATATAGCTGTCGGTTCATTTCCTAGAAACTGTATGTTGCGTTTCTGCGTATGTAAAATAATATAAGCGTATTTTATAGCATATAAAACAAGCACATAGTATAGCAAAAATTTGCCGGTCATAATTTACTTTTAAGTCACAAACACTACAAAATAGTTTTTAATACAATGAAATTTAAATTCTAAACCGAACGCTTATCGTATACTTTGTTTATTATCTAAAAAAAAAGTCACTTTAGTTCAAATAACAAAACGTTATAATCCCAGGGCTTTAGCGTTTTATTGTATGAGCCACAACTTAGATTTTTTTGGTAGATTATAATAATTAATGTATTTGTATACTAATACTAATGAAAATAATTGTTCTGTACAATAACTGCGTATATTCTAAAGGTAACAAAAGATTTAAATCGAATGGACAACCCAACAATAATCGCGCTACGAGTACTGAAACGAACTAAGTATTGCTCTAGGTAGTGCACGAGCGGGCCGGCTCTACCGGGGCAGTACTACCCTCCTACAGAAGACCAACTTAAAGCGCCAGCATCCATGTTGTCGTGTTTCGTTGGTGAGTGTGAGACCGGAGGCCCATTGGTGCAGGGGTGACAGTTATCGTGGTAATTATGTAAGCCTTACACTGTCACGATGACTGTCGACGTCCCCAAGCGGGGTGTGAAAAAGCATCTCACAAGGCCGCCATAGTGTGGGTCATCATACTGCATTGTCTGCATTTGCAATGAGTATGGTGACCACAACTCTTGGATTCTATTCATGCTTTCTATTAGGCAGAATAGAGTCAGTTTGGAAGGTTCTTAATATAGAAAAAAACATATATGGCTGTTGTATTTACACCACTGTGTCAGATATTTTTCGAGTGTGCTTTTACGACATATATGTATGTATGTCACGCTCTGGTAAGCCTTAACGGCTTGATGTATTTCGGCTTACGAGGTGTCGTTAGATGCGTCTTAAGTGTAAGTGACTTTACATTCTTAAACAGTTGGGTTTTGTTTATAGTTAGCTTTTATGTTCGTATTGTAATCATATTTTTTTTTTTGCTTCGGCTTATTTATTGATATTTATTGTATACATACAAAAGAAAAGATGAGTTACATAATGTGTAAATGTAACAATCGACGGTTGTATCGCTTACGACGATTTATTCCAGACACCCTTGACACAGACATCAGGTGTTTAAATATCTTAGGGTAGTTACACACTTTCAGGGTACACCCCCGGTTCCCCGGCTACTAGTGGTACCCAATACCGGTGGTATCCGGAGGAATTCCCGCGCCGCAGAAAAGAAAAATAGTTTACGCACTGAATATTTTAAAATATCGATTATTACTACGTATTTATAATACATTTCCCGCCAAAAGGTGCACACCAAAGAAACTTTATTACTGGGTTTAATAAATCTTTCATAGGCGTAATGAAATTTATCAACACTTAGTACGAATGGAGTTTTTGAACCCGATACTCTTTTTGTGTGTTGATAAACAATGTATATAAGTACTTTTGGTTAAAGCTTTCTCCATAAACTATTTGTTCTATATTTGAAAAATTCTTTGTTCTACATTTGAACAAATATGAAGAACGGTTTGTTTATATTTAGAAGACTTGTTGATGAAGAAAGCTAACAAAAAAAATGCTGTAAAAAGTATATATAATGGTAGTGCAAGTTATACATTCAATGAAATAAACCAACTCATTCAAAACGGCCGAGTCGAACGTTCGACCGCTAGACGATCTCTAATAAGCATCAATTTACATCAATGACTTGTTGGTGGTTCAGGTTTGATATACAAGAAAAATAATGTAACACGTTTATTTAACTTTGAAATCCAGCTAAGGAACGAATTTCAAAATAATCTGTTAAGAAATAAAATTGACCATTTCTTATCGTGTACACTACATTACGCTCCGCTTAACGAAAATGTACTGAAGTATTACACTTTAAATAAATTCCAAACTATGTCTTTCTCGGCCATAACTTTAAACGAAAACTTGAAACTTTAAAAATATATAGTACCTTATGTGCTGCGTGGAAAAGAAAACGTACTGAAGTATTACACTTTAGATAAATCCCCAACTATGTCCTCTCCGGCCATAACTTTAAAGGAGAAACTGGAACCCGTAAAAGAGAGTCGCAATATTTTGGACAAATATTTATGAAGTTAATAAGAGGTTCTACTCCATTAAATCATCGTTTTTTTACCAGCTTAGCGATATCCTTGGATTTATTCATTTATTCTTAACTGCTCGAGTCATCCGAAATGAGGAAATAAAACTTGAAATTTATTGTTTCAAACATTGTTGTAATTAATAAACTTGTTTTGCGACCACATTTTCCATTAACATAATTCATAAATTTAGCACTGCTGTTAATTAGTATTTATGGAGATTCTTCCTATTTAAGAAATAACTATGCCGGCGACTTCGCGTTGGATTCGAATTTCTACGGATCGCCTCATTCCTGATTCGATCATCTCTGATTGCTCTTTGGGTGACTTTGAACCTTCTTATCAAGCCCATAGTGAGCGACCACGTCTCTGTGCCGTAAGTCATCACTGGCAACACATCGCTCCCTTGATCGGTACATACGATACCCACGGAATCAATCGGGACGGTGGCAGACAGTATTTTTAGTGATAATTTTAAACACAACAATTCTTACCGATGTTAGGTTGAATTTGAAATTTATTTACTTGTTTACTTTTCACTAACATGTGTCCATATTGGAATATGGTCTGAACTCATAATATAGAAAGTGAAAGTCTACAAAGAAAACATGTGAGAACCCTCTTCTTGTCTAAAACTTCGTCTATACTCGTATACGTAAGAGCCTTGTTTCTGGAACGTTTAGTTTCACCCCTCTATAGCATAAAAGCGCTTGACCGGCCGCAACTATCAAACCAAAATAATTGCGTGTAAGACGGAGCCATTATTCAATCGACCAATTGAAGCGTTGCGTTTGCATTGAGTTGCGTTTCGATTAGTATGTGTCCACAGTCGCATACTAATCGAAACACAACAGCCATTGTGCTCTTTTACTAATATTAATTGATTATACTAGTACTTTCTATACAGATTATGAACATAATGGCGGTTAATTGTCATAAAATGTATCACTTTGTAATTTAGAAGTAATGTAAACACAATATCGTATTAAATTTAGTTTGTAAGCGTAAATAAATATATAACACGATATATGATTTTTACTTGCCAATCGCGACATATTTAGATTAGATTTAATCAATCAACTTATCGCCGTCCACCGCTCAAAGCAGGCTTTCCTTGGGGAGGTTTTTGTTCAGATTAGGTTAGTTTTACAAACTTGTTGTAATTTAGGAATAATGTAATTACAATATTGTATTAGATTTATAGTCTGTAAGGACAAAAATAAATAAATATAAATAAATATTTCGGACATTTGACACACAACGTCATCTAGTTTCAAACTAAGCACAGCTTGTGCTATGATAACTAAACTGACTGATAGAATACTTATATACACTTTTTTTTTTTGTAAATACATACATATTATAAATAGAAAACACCCAAACTTCGAAACAAATATTTGCAGATCATACAAACATTTGGTCCCACCCGGGAATCGCACCCGAGACCTCAAGCACAGTAGTCGCATTCACTACCGCTGCGCCACCGAGGCAGTTATAAAAATATAAATGTGAAAAATATACAATATAATGCCATGTATGTTTCTTATTTTCAAATCATGGAAATTTAAATTAGGTTTGTGGAAGGACGAGTGTAATGCCACACCCACATAAACGGAGGATCCTCCATCAGACGAGGCGATCATACCTGGTGGGCCGCGGCCCGACGGTTGATGTTGGTATGTTGTGTACATGCTTATCACCGCGAAAATTTCTATATCGCAATTCAGGAATAGTAGTTACTCCGTAGTTCGATGTGTTTTCGCGAGATGGCGCTGTAGTATGTTTTTTTGCTTTGCGCTGTATGTGGAAGTCGCTACAGGTTTAATCAATCAACTTATCTTGGGGTAAATTTTCGTGTAAATTAGTTTAGTTATTACTATTTTTTTTCGTAGATATAGTATAGACGAGTACTAACTGACAGATAACTGTTGGTGACTTATAGAACTCGTAGCAAGCCCCTCCCCTCACCCTCCATAAATTAGGGGAGGGAATTTTAAGCTCCGGTAACCGAACTTTTTCACGAATAAATCCTGTATCGCGGGGAGCTTTACAAACATACAAGAAACAGAAACAAAGAACACCCAGACTCAGAACAACAATTTGTGGATTACACAAAGTGCTGTCCCTTGTAGGATTTGAACTCACAACACTCAGCGAAGTGGGGAGCGGCGTGGCGACCGCTTAAACCACTAAGCTAATCGTGCAGTCATTGATCAAGTCCTCCCTTGGTGACGAGCATCGAAATCATTTATTGTCATTGATTTTCCTAAAGTCGTCTGTGCCAATACAGAGCACTCCTACTTTTTATTTAACGCGAATTAACTTGGCATGATTCGAATAAGAACATGTATATATATTGCGGACGTAAAAACTGATATTGCCAAATTGCCAAATGGTCGATTGACCCAAAATATAACGACTGTGTAGTTAGCTAAGTGCTTCATACTATTTCATGACACGAAACACCGAGATGTTCTCCTATTACTTAGAGGGCTTTCTAAGTTATTGACTGCTCCGGTTTCAATAAAATATACCCGTGGAATAGAACCACAGGTGCACGATCACCACGTTCTACATTATTTCTGTCAGGTCGTCGAACTTTTACGAGAAATATCGACGTATCTTGGCAGCGTATATTGGTAATTGTATATTTCAAACACAAACAGTGTTCAGTTCTGTGTATACTCGGGGAAAAGGCAAACGGGTGTACAACCTTTTTCCTATTGGACTTCGACCTTACAAAAGAAATATTTGAATTTAACTTTTTGACAGCTTTAGTGAAGAGGTTTTCAGGCGTTTCAGATGGTTTTGGTGGTTGCTATGCCGGAGGTGATGAGTTAGATTTTGGTCTTTTATTGATGCTTTTTAACAGGGTACAGTTGTGTTATAACATCAGTCTTCAACAGTCTACTGCTAGACATAGACCTCTCATCACCTCATCTTGCGCAAAACATCACTCCACCTGGCCTGTGGACGTCCTACATTACGTTTGCCGAGACACGGTCTCCATGTATAAAATTAGTTATGACATTCAAAAGCTAAATCGCGTATTTAAATTTCCTTATATTTTTACTACTAATTGGTATTTCTAGTGACATGCTTAGAATAAGGAAAATCAATTTTTGTGTTTAGTATTCATGGTTACTAGTGAGGATGTCGGTTGTTAATTCATATTGAAATTGGTTAAAACAGAAAACATAATAATAAATATTATTTAAAAAGGCAAGCTTACGAAAGCCATAATATCACACTATCATCACATCAACATACTGAATTCTACATTTGCAATGAGTATGGTGACCACAACTCTTACACTCTATTCATGCTTACCATCAGGTAGAGTAGAGCCACTATGGCAGGCTCTTAAAAAAATCCACAACCTTTAACAGCCCACTGATGGACATAGCCTCTCCTCAGAAACGAGGTACCACATACAAACATAGAGAGAAAGCTAGTAAAAGCATGTTAGAAATCACTTGATCTTTTCATAGAGAGACCTAATCGCTCAAACTTTAAGCATACTTTCTGAGTCAGAGATTATTGTTTTTTACTCAACAAATGACACTTCACTAATTTAATTCACGATTTCCGAATCACCGGCAAGAACACAACACTACATCAACTTTATTTACATGTCGATATAAGACTACAATACTTAACCTCCGTTATAATTTCAATAGAAGTCATTCGGTTGATAGTATTTTAAGATAGCTTTACTTTCAAGAACTCAGTATATAATAAAATAATTAACGTCTTTATGTAATCGTTTATTTATTAGTCTGTAGGATGTTATTTGCTACAGACTCGAATGATTCATCTCAAGTTTAGGAATTGATAACCTCACGGTTCATTAGTACGCTGACTGAGTCACTGATACAAGTTACGAGCAGATTGTAGCAATGAAAACTTGCGTATATAATGAGGCAGATTAGACATTATATAGGGCGTATGTAAGATTATCTCTTTCTTAAATTGCTTTATTTTCGTTGTCGAGCTATATATTATCATTATCAACAGCCTCTAACCGTCCACTGCTGGACATAGGCCTCTCTTTAGCAAGGAGGCTTTGGAATACTATACCACGTTGGCCAGACGGGTTGGTATAGCGTTTGTTTCAAGTTTTTATTCTCTCAGGCTATATAGCTAGTAAACAACTAGTAAATTATTCGATCAATAACACACATGAAGCATAGTGCTCTTTACACTGTTTATTTACAACTAGCTACACCCGCGACTTCGTCCGCTTGGAATTTTTTAACAATTCCAAAATTCTAAAATGTATGTGGCTTAATTTTTTTCCTATAACATCAGCTATCTATCAGTGAAAGTCCCGTCGAAATCGGTCCAGCCCTTCCCGAGATTAGCCGGCACAAACAGACAGACAGACAAAAATTGTAAAAAATATTGTTTTAGTGTACGTATCGTATGTATATTCATATGCATGTAGTAAAAAGTGGTTATTTCAATATTACAAACAGACTCTAATTTTATTTATATGTATAGATCAAACCAGTTGGTATGTAAATGTTTTTCTGTCGCTTATGAGCAATATTGAACTGCAAAAAATGATTATTTGAACTTTTTTGTAATTTACCGTCTTTTTGTCTTATAGAATGTATATAATATGAAACCATAGAGACGAATCTACAAAAAATTGTAGTGTTTTTTTTTAATATCTGTAGGCATAAGTGTACCAAAATATTAGATGAAATAACAATAATAATAACAAAAATATTTCTCTATATAAATACATTTATTTATTTTTAAGTGGACTTGTGTTTTTAAGACAAAAAACGTAATAAGTTGACTTCTTGTAGTGATATTAGTAGATTCTATATACAAAGGATTGCCCAGTATTCGAATTTCAATCATTATTTGTTAGGTTTAATTTCGCTCTGGCTGATTGATTTCTTTTTTTATTTTGAATGAAAGAAAAGTCTTGGCTGCCTGCCAATTCAGCCTACTTTATATGTTTTTTTTTATGACGCAAACAAACTCCTTTAATCTAAAACATACTTAACACATAATGACGTATATGTGATACCCATAAAGTTGTTTGTTAAAATGGCGTAGGTCCTTCTAATTTTAACTCAAATACCTTTTGTCTGGTGCTATTTCTGTCGGGCAGGTCGAATTCCCAGTCGCGATGTCAGACTCATATATTGCTTACTGAGAACCTTGAGTTTGTATTGCTTGAATTGTCTTTAGGGAGCTTTGCAAGATAAACAAACACACCGCGAGCCGCCAGAGAGTGGGCACCTCTGGTGGCGGATTAGTTGCTGCGGTCGGCGATAGGAGCTGTTGCGGCCTAGGCAAAAATGCGATAGAGCCGCAACAAATTATAACAACCGGATCGATAGGTGGGGAAGCCTTTGTGGCCTCCCCAGGATAGGGTCTGACTAGGCGCGGCGTTGATTTTGGAGGGGACCTGAAATAATATGGTCCGGGTTCCCTTCAGAGAAGGACGCCTGAGACCGGCGCCGGGGTGGTTTTTAGTGGAAACACCACATACTCCTGGCTCCTGCTCCCCGAGGAGCTGGAGAT
Organism: Hypercompe scribonia; assembly: GCA_949316085.1. Classification (NCBI taxonomy): domain Eukaryota; kingdom Metazoa; phylum Arthropoda; class Insecta; order Lepidoptera; family Erebidae; genus Hypercompe; species Hypercompe scribonia. Next base: position 4,363,038 of record OX438979.1, read on the forward strand.
CCGAAAGGATTTTCTACCCAGACAAAAAAAAAAGGTAAACAAGCATAGGTAATTTCACTTATTTTGGTTAATTTACTTTTTATCCGACATACATATGTCACTTAATTTTTGGTGTATCATCTTTGTCTTTCTTCCGTTTGTTTTCAGGTAGTTGAAAACAATTCAGTACATATTTTCCCAATGATAGTTACCCAGTTTTCCTAAATTTTTCATTTTTAAGTTTCAAAATGTTCAGAGTATGCAAAACATCCATATTCTAAAATATTCCAATCACAGAACATGTCCAAATTCCAGACTATCCATACTTCCCAACGACCATATCCAATAACATCAAATTCGACCAAATCTACCTCCACTGGCTCATAGATAATGAATTGATACATTGACATACATTGGAACCTAAATGGTCGCGCACAGTGCGGTTTGAATGAGCTCCCTGCCGAGCCTTTCCCTGGGAACTACAGTATGGGGCTCTTCAAGAAGGGGGTAAATAGGTTTTTAAAGGGTCGGCAACGCGCACGTGATGCCCCTGGTGCCGCAGGCGTTCATAGGCTGCGGTAACTGCTTGCCATCAGGTGGGCCGTAAGCTTTTTTGCTACCGTCGTGGTGTAAAGGTTAAGTTGCATCCATCGATTTAAGAACAGCTTTATAAACGTTGTAATTTCTATTGTTACAGACAATCATAGAGAAATACTGCCCGTCAATAGCGAAGGGTGGTTTATCATGTTGCAACGGTGAACAACTGGTCAGCATGAGCGAGAAAATAAAGTTCGCCGAAAACATACTTGGACGATGCCCTTCTTGTATGGAAAACTTCTTACAACATATTTGTGGTATGACTTGCGGGGTGAATCAGAGCGAGTATATTGATCCAGTAATTGAACCTTACAACGGTGAGTTATATTAAACTATGCCATGCCACGCCTTACTGTGGCATATTGTGGTTGTATTGATGACAGATGAAGAATAAAAAAATAACACGACTAATAAATTGCTCTATGGTCGTATGGTAAATTATTAATGTAGAATTTTGTCTATGTGCTCGAGACGATCAGTTGTATAAAAGATACGTTATCTCATTTTCAAAATAATTTTTTAAAATGAATAATTTTACGCAATAAAAATAATGTTAAATAAAAAAGTAATTTGAGATTAATGAACAACGTGTTGTAAAATTTCTTGCTATGAATACGTAACGTTATTAGCTGACAATAGGCTAGATGACACCTTAGTCAAATTGGTTACTTTTTATCATCTGTCAAAACAACAATTTTGTATGAAAAATGTACTAAATACAAAATTGTGACGTCACTGTTTTAGACTACTCAATTGAACAATATATTTCACTGTATATTTGATTGCAATTTGTAATAATAATAAAAAGCTATGTTAATTGTATTTACGGAGATGTTTCGCGATATTAGTTTTAATGAAGTGGACATTGGTGTTTATTTACGATACAGTCATCTATCTAATTCTCGATAAATATCAATTCTAAGTAAAAATACAGTTTAAATGAGTTGTTGCAGTTGCTGCCCCAGTTATCAGTAAATGACGTATAGATCTGTTTATCGTTTGCGTAAAATGTAATGCAACAATATTGATATGTGTGGCGACTATTTTAATTTCCTTTTTTCGTTACAGCTACACACCAGCAAGTCTCTGCCATTAGATATTACCTCAGCATGGGCTACATGCAGGCTACCTACGACTCTTGCGCACTGGTTAGTTGAATTGTTGTGAAGTTTAACTTAAGCTGCTTGCACATAGGTCTACGTGCAACTATTGGTTACATAGGAACTACAAATCAATCAACCTATCACCGTCCAATGCTTAACGAAGGCCTCCCGCGACGAGCACAAACTATCTCACCACCTCATTGAATCAAATAGTTTATTCTATTATAATTTTTTAGTAGTTTTTGTGAAAATAGGTCCATGTTTGCGCGCAAAATAGTCAGGCATCCCCAAATATAACCGAAAAAATGCGAAGTGCTACCACCCACCCCTATTAATCCCATGTATGTCGTAAGAAGCAACTAAGGGAGCAAACTGTAAGCCCCTTTTTTTAACGTGTGGAAACCCCCTCGAGCCGTCACCCCACCGGGGTTTACGGCAAGGTGGTGTGTCGGAATCAGACTGACGAAAACCACACGGTGTGCCACTCTGCGCCTGCAATAGGAGGGATCCGGGCACTGCTGTTAGTAAACCATTCGAACCCCTCCCAGCGTCTGTCCACTCTAAACCGTCTGGCCAGGGTGGTATAGTAGACCAAAACCTTTTTATAGAGAGGCCTATACCCAACAGTGGGCTGTTAAAGCCTGTTGATAATGATGAAGTAAACTTTAGGTATTTCGTTTTAAATATTAGTTAAAGCCGTTCTCTTCTAAACACTCATTACATCGAAGTAATAATACGTCGTATGTTTTCTACTCGTCATTGTAAATGATAAACAAACAAGAAATAAAATGATAATCATGAATCATGTGTTTCAACACGAGTCTTTCGAACACGTGACGCGGTGTTTTACTGCTGTCAAGATAAACTGAAATTTTGTTTTATTACTATATCTCATACTCACGTTTTGAACATTCGTTTTAGTTCTTATAAATGTAGAAAAAGCAACACTTGGATACGAGCGGTTTCTAATAGATTATATCACATCATACGTCAACAATCTTTCGCAATCCACTGTTAGACATAGGCCTCTTCTTAGAAAGGAGGCATAGGCCTACTGTGTCACGCTGGCCAGACTAGTTGGTAGAGAGTATGTTTTAAGTTGGATAAATGGATGGGGGTAGCGACACTTAGTCCAAGACCATGTGAACAATAGATTATATAGCTTATTGTTCTGTGTTTGTAGCAGCCACAACTCCTCACCGGTCAAAAGTATTTTTAACCGCCATTGGGCCGTTATACTGTTGATTGCTGTATCTGATCCCCTCCATTGTTAGCAGACCATTTGGATTAGATAAGATTATAGCAGTGTGATGTTTCGGTTACAAGCATCATTTTTGACGCATTCTCCCTTTGATATAGACCCCAAGTCGTGTCCGAAAGCAGTGTACCAATTTCAAAGCGATTTCTTCCAATCTTCTTAATAGTTCTAGAGACTAGTAGTTCTGGTTTAACAAAGTTCATTTCACCTTTTTGTATATAATAACAGTTTTACAATGTTTTTAGTTCACAAATATTGACACAAATGAGTGCAAACGTGCCAGTAAATTCCGCGATTGTACAAATACGATAATAATAAAAGTTGGTAGGTAACAAAGCCACGTTAATTTGAGCACGAACAGGCCGGCTCAACCGGGGCAGTACTACCCTTTTACAGAAGACCAACCTAAAGCGACAGCATCCGTGCTGTCGTGTTTCGTTGGTGAGTTAGAGACGAGAGACCCATTGATGCAGGGATGACTGTTGTCATTGTAAGTGTGGGAGCCACACTTACAATGACACTACCACGATGACTGTCGTCATGCTTTTTACGTCCCCAAGTGAGGTGTGAAAAAGCATCTCACTAGGCCGCCATAGTGTGGATCGTCATACTGCATTGCCTGCATTCGCGATGAGTATGGTGACCCCAACTCTCAGATTCTATTCATACTTTCCATTAGATAGAGTAGTCACTTTGGCAGGCTCTAAAAAAAAAAAACGTCTGTGCACTTTTGGACGTTTTTGGACTCGATGCTCATTTGTTTACATAATCGTTTTGAATCTCTCTTATCGATTGTTCGGTAGTTTGATGTTATACGCGTTTACTTTTCCTAAATAATGAATCTAATCCAATTAAATAAAAATGTGGCACTTTGTCGCACAGACTAGCGTGTAAATAAACAAACAAAAAATAGGTTTATCAAACACATTAATCATGATTTTCATTAGGTTACATTTAGATTATCGTTAAAGCCGTGACCTTTCCTGTCATGTTGCTTTGTATTCAAATTTAATACAGTTATGGTAAAAAGTAATATTAATCATAGATATAAAAATTAATTAATAAGTTAATAATAACATACTGTCATTGTATTCTAGAATAAATCATTTTGAAATATTATAATTTTCTATATCAAAACTATGTAACATGCATCTAAACTAATCTATTGAGACTAGTACTTTGGGTGATAAAACTCTGATAGCCATATTTATTACATTTTTGTATTACTTACCTTCATTCACGTTAAAAAAATAGTGACGCGCGGTCAAGCCTTATACCTTGACCCAGCTTTTGAATGAAGGATCTGGATGTCGTAATAGCAGCTGTTCCCGGATCCTATATCAGGCGCAGAGTGGCACACCGTGTGGTTTTAGTCGGTCCGATTCCGACACACCACCCCGCCGTAAACCCCGGTGGGATGACGGCCCGAGGGGGTTTCCACACGTTAAAAAAAAAAGCTTTTGAATGAAACAATAATTTCTTTGAACCAGATTGATCAGGGATTAAGCTCATCTGCTGTTTGTCCGCTCTTTCAACAAAAGAAATTCGCGTCACTATTTTCTTAATACGAATGATCTGTACTTATATGTTTTGCATAAAAATATCCACACAATTTAACATCTAGAAACAATAAGATTCTGAAGTGATTAGTGATTAGTGATTTATCGAACACATAATTTGAAAAACTGTTGTCAATGCAATCTAAACTTTATAACTTGTGTTTTTAGGTGCAATTCCCTTCAACCAATCAAGTGGCTATGGATTTGATGTGTGGCAATTATGGTTCAGAATACTGTACTCCTTATCGCTGGTTCGAGTTCATGGGAGACGTCAACGTGCCCCAAGTGCCCTTCCAGGTCAACTACACCACGGACCCCGACCCCGCTAAGGGTCTAACACCGTTGGAACCAGTAACAAGGCCTTGCAACATTGGACCACCGGTTTGTTTTCATATCTGATTATTTTATTACACGTATATTTAATTTGTCCATGTGGTGACGGATTAAGAATACATAGTGTTACCACCCCTATTCATCCCATGGGTGTCGTAAAAGGCGAATAAGGGCACAAAGTATACAAGACAACATCATTACAAAGAGAAGGAAAACTTGGAACAAACTCTATTCCAACCGTCTGGCCAACGTGGTATAGTAGGCCAAAACCTCCTTGCTAAGGAGAGGCCTATGTCCAGCAGTGGATCGTAAAAAGCTGTTGATGATTATTTAATTTAGACTTAGTAATAGGAAGAAAAAGAGACAATGGGAGGGAGAGACAGTGAAAGTATGTAAGAAAATGTGAAACAATATCTACAGTATGGTTTTTATCAATATACCAGAAATATCCTTCAGGTATGAGATATTTCCCAAGGCATCATTTTAATTACTACAATATTATGTGAATAAATTGTATTTTTAAATGTGAATATATGAAAACAAAAGGGCTTATCACATTTTTTATAATAATTGACTATTGTAACTGCATTGTTATACATATATAATCATGTGACTCTTAAAACACACAGCGGCTATTTGCCTCAAGATTTATTGTCTAGGGTCTTTATTCATTCTGTGACCTTAAAATAGGTTTAGAATATGTTAAAATCGATGAAAAAATAAACAAGAAAAAGGTGCTTACTAAACTTTATTTTAGCAACAGTCTTTAACAGTCACATAGACATACATACATACATAGGCTGACTGTACGGTTAGCGTAGAGGCTTAAGCGGTGATCTGGATGCCGTAATAGCAGCTGTTCCCGGATCCCTCCTATGTCAGGCGCAGAGTGACACACCGTGTCGTTTTAGTCGGTCCAACTCCGACACACCACACCGCCGTAAACCTCGGTGGGGTGACGGTCCGAGGGGGTTTCCACACGTTAAAAAAAAAAAAGAAAGTGGTTTAAGCGGTCACTACGTTGCTCACTACTGCGCTGAGTGTTGTGGAATCAAATTCCACATGGGACAACACTTTGTGTGTTCCACAAATTGGCGTTCTGAGTGTTCTTTGTGTTCGTTCCTTGCATGTTTGTAAAGTCCCCCGCGACACAGGATTTATTCCTCATGCGGGCGTTGTTTAACAAAAGAAAAAAATAGACATAGACCACACCATAAAAAGGAGGTTTTGGCCTATTCTACCACTCTGACCATACAGGTTGGTATGAAGTTTGTTAATGCTCTTTATCCTGCATAATTTGCTCATTTAGTCTTCTTACGATACCCACTTTAGGCATAAGAAGGATGAGACTCCGTATTCTTAATCCGTCACCACATGAACGAACTTGATTTACCATTTTTCAGTGTAAAACAGTTAATTTGTTATGAATAAATTTCTAAAGCTCAGTAATATCTTCAGGGTCAACCAGGCTGTTCATGCCTGGACTGCAGCGCATCGTGCCCGGCTCCCCCTCCGCGCCCCCCACCGCCCAAGCCCTTCAGCATCGGCGGAGCTGACGGTTACGCCGTCGTCATGGCCATTGTCTTCGTCATTTTCTCTACTCTCTTCCTCAGCGGGGTCTTCTGTTGTAACCAACAAGAGAACACTGTCGGTAAGTGACTGTTATTCCTTTTTTCTTCTATCGGCTCTTGTATTTTAATATTCTAGGTTATGCCTAAACTTCAATTTTTATTATAGTTGGTTATGAAATGCGCATAAAATACTCTTTAATTCCAATCATAAAACGATACGTGAAGCTATTTCTAAACATTACAAAGCTAAAAGAGAAATAAATGAACTGTCTCTTATAGTTAAAATAGTTATCGTAATAGGCGGCAAATATCACAAAACAGTATCCTGTTAACTAAATAAAAAAATTAACAACTTACCATAAACAAATTGCGAACCACAAACAATCACAGCCCATTCATCAATAAACACACTACACTGACACCGCACACTGATACTCATAGACATCGCTTTATAAATCACACATTATATATTAATTATTATCTACTCATGATTACAAAAAATATTATTTATTTAATGGCGACAAATTATAGAAGTAGCTACATTTTATTTTAATCTTTACAATTTCTATTTATTTTATTTTTAACTTATTCCAAAGCAGAAATCTAGAAGTTAAGGACATACTTTTGATCAGTATCTTACCATCAGAACAGCGAATGGATGATGAATTAATTCTTGGTATCTATCTTAATCTGCATATGACACTGGACTTCTAAAAATTACCGTAACACGGAAATGGCAATTTTGAAACAAACTTGTTTTGTCTTTTTTATAACTTTGTTTTTTTTTGTATTACTTTTTAAAACTATTACAAAAGCAATTACAAAAATTTTAATTGTGTGTGTTTTAAAACAGTTTTTCCTTTGTTACGTTAGTAATATAGTTGTAATATGTGAATTTATTATTTTTTAATGTTTTGATGGCAACTATCTCTGGGTATGCTAAATTACAAAATACAATCACAAATTAATACTGCAAAGATCACGTTACAAGAGCAAGCAACGAACCTGAGATCTCTCAGCTAAAAATAATGACAATCATACGAACAAGAGAAATAATGTCTGGTGTAAAGACCCGCTATTATCACAAGTTCAGTTAAGCTATTTTAATTATTCTGGCTGTAACAATACGGTCTAATTTTCTAGTAATCTTAATCTAAGATTTAGGTAAAAACGAGTATAGAGCCAATACCCTTGGCCAAAATAACCTCGGCCATAAAACGTAGCGATCAACGTCTTTGATAAAAGTATTTGACTCATGTCATAATACTACGTATTTAATGTGTACGCATTAACCTTTAGGGAACGACAAGTTTAAAAATCGTTACTTACAAGAGCTATCAATCTACATTAAAATATTATTCAGACCTTCCAGTAGTTATTGTTTGATGAGCTCTCGAATGAATATACATATTTTCGGGCGTATATCCATTCAGATAGTCCATTCCCGTTAGAAAAAGCTCCCTTCTGACCAATCAGGTTCCAAGTAGGGATGGCGATTCTTTCCAAAAAAGATCGATTTGTAAATCGATTTGAATCGAAGTCTAATAAATCGATACACAAAAAAATCGAGGGAAAAAATAATCGATTTTGCAAAAATCTATCTTTTTCCGATTTGCTTATTGAGTCTGTTTTCAATACAAATACAAATCCATTTACTAATTAAAGAGTTTTTACTACAAAATCAAAGTAACAGGTATTAAAAAAGATATTTATTTCAGTTAGGTACATTAAAAAGTTAAATAAAATATATAGTTTGTAGTGCCCAGTGGTTAATATCGAATCTCTAAATGAAAATCTCTAAAAAAAAATATGAAAAAATCGAATCCCGATTTTAGAGGCTGAAATATCGATTCGATGGATCGATTCAGCACACAATATCGATTTAAAAATCAATTTTTTTGATCTACAAAATCGATTCTTCGATTAATCGAACTCAGATCGCCGTCCCTAGTTCCAAGTAATTATCGTTTCGTCCGAAGGCTTACGCCTGATTGGATGGATTGCGGTGCTTAATCGTTGCGTCACTATTACCTTAATGCATTGCACTCAATAACGCGTTGCGGCAACTGTACAGAGATTCGAAAAAGGATATACACAGCGAGATGAAGAAATTATGATGTTTTAAATGGTATAAAAATGTATTTGTATAAATATATTTCATGCTCGACTCTCCCATCGCAATAATAATGAAGACATACTACATTAATTCTTGTATAATAATATTCATATGTAAAAATACATATAATTGTGATACTAAATTGGTATATGTCAATACAAACGTGTAACGATATAAACGCACATCCTGCATTTCTACTAGAATATATTTTATTATGCATTACATAATCACTACTAAGTGAAATCAAATATGTTAGCTTTGATTCACAGAGTACAAGTTAGTACCTTAACCTTCCATCTAACCACTACAAGGCTGGTTTTCCGGTCGCGGCTTCGGCCGTGTGTATGTTTTTACTGCGGGAATAATTTTTCTCAAAATAAACTTAGCGAGAATCACACCTCATTACAGAAACTGTCTGTTTTGGAGATGAACTGGAACCAATAAAAAATATTATGTAACCTTAGACATCTCCAAAAAAAATCTGATATTGGTGCAATTTTTTTTCGTTCCAAAACTCTTAACTAAACTAAAAGTCACTCAAAATGAATTTAGTCCTGTAAAACGACGTTCTAAGTGTCAAACATTGACTTAAATTAGATATGTGTCAAAAATAGACGTTATTTGAATATTTATACATAAAAATAGTTTGAGAATCGCTTCCGAAAAATGTCAAAAAATAAGTAAATATTGTAGTTATGAAGCTAAAACAATAAACAATTGGGAGTGTTACACTATTATATTTTATGCTTATAATTAAAGTGTTTTAATTCAAATTCTTTAAATACCTGTAGGTTATTTTTAATAAGACAATAGAAGATAAATTTAGAGATTAAATTTAGCGACGGAACAACGAAATTGGCGCCATTTTTACATTACGCATCTTCACTTGAATAACCGAATACATACTGCAGTTAAAAATTGTTTTTGTTTTATTTATATTTTAATTGAGATGTCAGGATATGCGTTTATTAGGATAGTGAGAGTAGTGAGTAAGGTAGAGATACGGGTGTTAACAATGGTGTTGGGACAGAGGGCTGGGCGCGCGGAGCGGCTGCGAGGCGGGGCGGAGGCCCCGAGACCAGCCCGCTGCACTCACACCGCGCTAGTACGTACAACTATACCGTGCACTATTTGTTTATAAATATAAGCACCAGCAGGTAACTTGCACGCGACAATGCGACATCATCCATGTGACTGTACGCCATATTTGTTTTTGTCATGTGTTTTCAGTTGCTGCATGTTTAGCTTTGAATGTTGTTGAAAAAATTTAGAGCGTAAATTATGTGATTATTTTTCATAATTTAACATTTTATATAAACACACAATATGCTGAATGAACATAGGTATTCTATTGAATTACTGTTTCATGCTAAACATTTTCTTTTTATCTATAATTATACTTTTTAATATGAATACACGATTATGTCGAATTAATATGTACAAGTTTTTTTTTTCTATATTTAGAGCCTGCCAAAGTGACTCTACTCTGCCCGATGGAAAGCATGAATAGAATCCAAGAGTTGTGGTCGCCATACTCATTGCAAATGCAGACAATGCAGTATGGTGACCTACACTATGGCGGCCAATCGAGATGCTTTTTCACACCCCGCTTGGGGACGTAAAAGGCGTGACAGTCATCGTGACAGTGTAAGACTTACACAGTTACCACGATAACTGTCACCCCTGCATCAATGGGCCTCCGGTCACACACAAGTTTTTTTAATAGAATTTTCTTTTTATTGTTGTATTTTTAAACAGTTTCTTTTTATATAATATACATAGTAAAAATAAAAAATGTAATATTATCACTCCAATAACAATAACACTTCGTGACCGTCACGTCGTCAAAAATTTCAGCAAACATAAAATCAGATATTTAAAACTGTTGGAAAATTTACCTATATTAATACTCAAAATGTCGTCTATATTGGTAATTTTATTAAATTCTTTAAAACAACAAATGGTATAAATGTTGAAACGTACATTGAAATACTTATATGTTACATAGCACGAAAGACGCACGTCTGGAAAAAATTCTTGTGGTCATCTCACCTTTTTCTATTAAAAAAGAAATTCGAGACGCACCCACCAATCAGATTCCAAGCTTTCGTAAGAAACGACAATTTCTTGGCATCTTATTGGTTAAAGGTGTCCTGTCACTATGTTCTTAACGCGAACAGTGACGATAGCTATAATAGTGTTAGAACTTGGTGTAGTTTAGTGTTTCGTTTCTATTCGTATAGATTCTTCTAAACGATTCTTTCGTTTGCGGGAAGTTTTGTATAATGCTTTTGTTCTTGTTATAATCCCACAGTTTCATATAATTGGTAAAATCATAACATTTGCGTTGGTCCTTGTGTAAAATAATGTGTATGTGATCATTATGTGAATAGATATTCTGTAATGTGTCGAGATTAAATGTTTTTAAGTTCATGCATGTGGATTTTGAACGTATATAACTGATTTTACATATCCTAAGTATTTTTTTTTTTAAAAAAAAAAGTAAATAAACAAAAAAGTATAGTATTTATTTTGCCCACATTTGTCAATTTTTTTTTGGATTGTAACTATTCAGCCTGTTTGTAATAGATAACGGAGAAATTATTTTTTATGCTTAGCTTTACTTTTATGAATATATTTAATTATGTTTGAATAATTTTGTCTGTGATTTAATTAATATAATCTGCTATCAAGAAAAAAAGCTCCATTCTAAAATATTAATCATTAATTTGTATACATCGGAAAGATAATTTTGATCCGGGCAAGCATTTACCATTGGTCCACAAACATTCATGATTGATTGATAAAAATGAGGGTAACTCGTTATCACGAGATACCCCAGGGTATCCCCTGGGGTAAAAGTTTCATTTTGAGATAACAAAATTTCCACTGCATGGACTTAATTTACTTTTTTCAATGTGTCGCTGTTATTAACATTATTTAACAACAAATAGGTGTAGCATCCGAAAATAACCAAGAAATGGCAACGAACCCGAACTCCGCTGGCTGGACGATCGATCAACCAGATGGCGTTGGTGAAGCTACGTTCTTGGAGAAGTTGGGAGCCGAGACTGAAACTAGGATGGAAGATTTCTTCCAGTGGTGGGGGTACATGATGGCTTCTAGACCGTGGCTCGTTTTATTCATTGGTAAGTACCGATACACATTGTGTTTGCTAGTAAAATAGTAATAAATAAAGAAAACGTTACTATATTTGGGTAGAAGTTAAATAATATATATAACGATTTGTGCAATTAGCAGTCTTATTGCATTATGTCTTATTGTATTATCTTATATTAATCCTTTATAAAAAATAAGGAGATGTAGAATAAAACATTGAAAATGTCCAGTGATTAGTAATCCTGACTGCTAAGACAGGTCGTGGGTTCGATTTCTACCCTGGAAAAAATCTTTGTGTGGTGAACACGATCGTTTGGTCTGTGTTTAGGTGTATGAACTTAAAAATATAAAAGTACGTTTATCAGCGGTCTGGTTACCATAGCACAGCCTTTGGGGCCGTTCAAGTATTACGTAAGCAGATTTATTGCAATTATTTACCCCCCCATCCCCCTTGTCAGCAAAAGTAAGCAAAGCTCTTACCCCCTCCCCCCATGCTTACGTAAACATTTGTCAATTAATGTATTGTTTTTTTAATTTTATAATGTTATAATTATAATTTGAAAAATAAGAAAATAGATTTAGGATAGAGATTATATTTTACTGAAACGGTATTCAACATAGAGTAAAGGACAAAAATATTATATCTTACTAACATAACAAACTTATTTTAAATTTTTGGTACATATATTAAATTCAAATTAACAGTCTTCAGTCCATGAAACCCGAATCCATGATTCTAAGTTTTCGATGACATTGGATTGCTTTGATTGCTGCTCAGTGTTGTGAGTCTGCTCGCTTTCATCCGATTTTGGAATGTCTACGTCATTCTCATCGAGCCATTCAACATCATGGTGCTCTAAATTTTGAATAATGCACATCAGTTCATTAGCACGACGAGCAGCGACTCTTACAGGTCTAACTTTCCTATCAGTGTGCGTGTTTACTTTCTTATGGATCTTTTCGATGTGACGATTTAGTGACTTGACGGAAGCATGATAAAGACCACACGTTTTGCATGTTCGACTTGATAGCCTCAATTGTACCGTCGGACAAAAATAATCGTATGGCATTTGCAGGAAATCTTTGAGTGAAGCACTTAAGCGTAGAGCTAAATTGACTGGAAGATTAAGAAATTGCCCTCCTTCATCTAAAACCAAGTCATCAACTGTTTGTTTTACTTTTACAGGTGGTGGAAGAAACCTGTTGTCTAGTAATCTAAATAGTCCACTTCTTGGACGACAGCATTCTGTATTTCTACATTTTACAATTTGGAGCAAGTATTGGCTTTCACGCACATGTTCTGAATACCATTTAATGTCTGGAAAATCAGGAAGATCTTGTTCACCTGCCCCAACATATTTTGCATTAACATTATAGCCATCAATTTCCATTGAACTCCATACTTCAGCTAATACTTTTCCTGCAAATTCGAAATTAGATCTTTCTAAATGTTCATCAATTGTAACGCCACGTTCATCCAAATGAGACCCAAAATGGTCATGAGGCAATATTAAACCAGCCAGTTCCCGACTAAGAGGAGCCATTCTGCGCTCTACTCTGTTATACGCACTTCTTCCGGGAGCATTGGTAGCTAAAAACAATGCATCGAGATCATGTCGCTTAAAGTGTTGTATAGCAAACCCTATGACTTTTTGATAACGCGGATTTTCATCTGGCCCTCCATCAACCGTCATGATAACCACTGGTTTTACTAGTCCATGGTCAGTTTTAGCTAATGGTCGAAACTCTTCAAGTTCGAGAAGCGTCTCGAAATCCTGAGCATGAGTATTAGCAGTAGATGAACTATGCTTTCCACTTCGAATAGCGATGTATGTTGGTCCAGAATATCCAACGGCTTGCGGTTGTCCTAGCATATTGGAAGTGATTTTGATACCAGCATAAACAGATGGTATTAATTTATGACGCTCAGCGATTACCCAATCGTGATCAGGCAATTTGATTCTATATTCCATGTGCATTAGAAGAGGTGCTTGCTTATTTGCCGCAGTTACGCCAATAGGGACTCGAGCTTTATCATCTTGAGATATGAAAAATACTTGATCTGGTCCTAGTTTGGATGCTATGTTCTCTAAATAATGGATTGATGTTTCAGCGAACTTGCTATCTAAGTGGCTCTTGTGGTGATCAATTTGAGCCCGAATGAGCTTAACAGGGACTGTCGATACATGTCTTCGTCCCTCTGCAGAATTAGATTTTCTGGGAATCAAACGAAGATATGTCCCACTGCGACTAATGTCAAATCCCATTTTACGTAATTCTTGTGTGAGTTCATCAAGAGTTTTTACGCTGCGAATTGATTCCGTTCGTCTTCTATCATCTGCTGCACTTCCAAATAAAGCTATATCCGCGATTGTTTTCAATAGTAAAGGTTGATTGCTTTCAAGATTAGGACGTCCCACTGAATCCCTCAGAGATAGTCTTTTTTTCATTTCTGGATTTTCATGACAAATATCTTCTAACTTTCTTTTCATACCATCCCTGTGTTTCTTCTGGGCAACTGCGTTTTGAACCTTCCTGTTTAAAGACTGTTTTGCTGTTTTTATTTCCTCGCGCAACTTAATGATCTGTTTATCAACTTCAGCACGGATTGACATAGTATCTCTGGCAGAATACAAAGCATTCAAATTTTTTCGAGTAGAGCAATCTTATTTTTCATAGCCTCCTGAGAAGGTTTTGGTCTCTGTTTATCTGTATTTTTATTAATTTCGCATTGCTGTTGTGATTCATTACCGGTTTTTATTTTATCTTCTTCCTGTTTTTTAATATTTGAAGCTGGCTGTGTAATTTGTGTTTTTTCTGCAGGTTTACAGGTTGCCTAAAAATAAAAACTTTCTATGGGTTCTGCTAAAGATTCTCTTATTAAGCTACATAAATACAAAGTATGGCAATAAATATGGTAAATACAAAACCCTATGGCTTTAAATCTAATATCTTTAAACGAGCAAATCGTTCCGGTCACAAAATACAGAGTGTTATAGTCTATTCAAGTAGGTATTTAAAAGAATATAAACAATCTTGATATGTCTTTTTATTGAAATATGCAATTATAAAATCAGATATCTGTAAAGGTGCGTACAGACATCGCGAGGCTTGCGCCGCGAATGGTTCGTCTCGAATACATCAACCTGAGGCATGCTACGGCACATGTATACGTGCGAACCATTCGCGGCGCACGCCTCACGATGTTTGTACGCACCTTTATGTACTTACAGAAAAGCAATTTTTTAATATTGGTTGAGTTTTTAAATGAATCACAACAGATTTTACACAGTTTACAATTTTAAACCACATATTTCAATAAAAAGACATATAAAGATTGTTTACATTCTGTTAAATACCTATTTGAATAGAGTATAGTTTTCTGTAGGTATATATATATATGTATAAACCTGGCATCCTGTATTTTGTGACCAATTGACGGAATCAATTATAAGAAATAAATCTATATAATGAATATTACCTCTATACTTTAAGATAGGCCATAATATTTTCTAATTAGCAAAGAGAAACTATTTGGCGATTTCTAATATTTCTAGTAGGTACTCATAGGTACCTAAAATGATTTCGTCACTCACCTTAGAAAAAAAATGTAGTAAATTGGATTTATTCTTAGTCGCTGCTTGCAATTCTTCTTCGATTCTCTTAGATACAATAATATCTAGTTCCTTGTCGGATTTTGCTTGTAATTTATAATTTCGCCACACTTCGTTAACTAACTTTTGTACATTTTGTACTTTCGTACTTGTATGAGATTTTTTAAAACTTTCAAACAATTTTTGGTATAACTTAGATTTGTCTATTTGAAATGACATCTTATTTAAACATTAAACTTTGGATAATGGAATGAATGGTAACACAAATGTTAACTTGCTTTACTATGCTTACAATACGTCTACTCGCTATAGCAGCCAAACGAAACAATACACTGATAGAGGAAATTTAGACAAGTGAACAGCGCGCGGTAATTCCCTTACTCGGTTCTAAAGCGAGTAGGGGAATTACCGCGCACTGTTCACTAAATGTATGTATTACTTGCGGGAATCCCCGAAAATGCTTTTCGTTTTCAAGCAAAGACAATGTGTGGGCTGCCATTCGTGTAAAGAAGAAAATAACTACCGATGACGTAATCATCATCTAGACTCCCCTACCCCCCATGTCATCCAAAATAAGCAAAGCAAAGACCCCCCCCGCCCCCCCATAGTGCTTACGTAATAATTGAACGGCCCCTTTGTCTATTTCAAGAACAAGCAGTAGGCCAAAAGCTCCTTGCTGAGGAGAGGCCCATGACCAGCAGAGGACCGTTGAAGGCTGTTGATGATGATAAAATGATTTGAGTTGTACCATTAACTCTCAACTCCTCACAGGAAACCGGCATGAGTGAATGTATGAATACGTTTAGTTGCTACCAACTACTAAAGCCTTGATGTTGGTTTTCAGGTCTCTGTATAGTGGTAGGCTTAGGTCATGGTATCAAGTACATGCAAGTGACGACTAACCCTGTCGAGCTGTGGGCAGCCCCGAACTCGCGGTCCAGAGTAGAAAGAGACTATTTTGACTCACACTTCGACCCTTTCTACAGGTACAGTATACACGCTACATCGATTTTTTTTTTATATTAGTGAATACGAATATGAGAAACATGCCTCAAAAAGCGAGGTTTGCATTCCAAAAAGAGTTGAACTCATATAGACATTTCAAATATTATAAATTACTATTGTGAAGTGTATCTGTCCGTGTGGTGACGGATTAAGAATACAGTGTTACCACCCTTATTCTTCCCATGGCTGTTGTAAGACGCAACCAAGAGAAGGAAAACTTGAAAAAAAAAACCTATCACCAACCCGTCTGGCCAACGTGGTATAGAAGACCAAAACCTTCTTTCTAAGGAGAGGCTTATGTCCAGCAGTGCTATTCATCCCGTGGGTGTCGTAAAAGGTGACTAAGAGAGCAAAGTATACAAGACAACATCATTACAAAGAGAAGGAAAACTTGGAACAAACCCTATTCCAACCCGTTTGGCCAGCGTGGTATAGTAGGCCAAAACCTCCTTGCTAAGGAGAGGCCTATGTCCAGCAGTGGACTGTTAAAGGCTGTTGATGATGATTGATGATAAATAACTGCACAAGGGAATTCTGAGAACCGATATTTCTTTTTGACTATTAGATTTTGCGTTTAATTTTTCTATACATTGTTTCTTCAGTACAAGTTATATTTCTATCCAATAGGAATAAAGTATAATTTATGGATGGGTGACCATTCTTAAGACGTTGAGAGTCCTTCATGCCTCAGAGAGCACGATAAGGAGTCAGTCACGATTGCCATACGACAGTCCCTTCGCAATCGTTACAGATAATTGCAGGTCTAAAACGACCTGGATTATGGAGATATCCTGCCGTATCATATTAGACTTCAACCCCACCCTAGTTTGAGAAAAAGACTCGAAGACAGAAGAGAGATAAAATTTGTACTAATTATGCATTTGTCCGCAGAACTGAGATGTTGATCATCACCTCTAGGGATCTGCCTCCGATCGAACATAAAACACCATCCGGGAATGTTACGTTCGGGCCCGTGTTCCATTCCAACTTTATGTTGGACGTCCTCGATCTGCAGAATAAAATATTAGGTAAGTAATGAAGTTATGTTAGATTACATGTAGAATTTAATAATAAACTAGCTGACCCGGCGTACTCTGTTCCGCCTTGGAGGCAACAAATAAGCAGATTTTGTATTTTATTCAATTCAATTTTTTTATAAGAGAAAAAGTAAAAAAAAAGATAAAAAGTATCCTACGTCCGTCTCCTGGTTCTAAGCTACCTCCCCACCAATTTTCAGCTAAATCCGTTCAGCCGTTCTTGAGTTATAAGTGGTGTAACAAACACCACTTTCTTTTATACACTACTGGAAAAAATTAAAGGATCAAAAAAAAATTCCAAATTTTTGGGCAGTTTTCAACAGGCCGTAACTTCGAGAGAAATGGTCGCACAGGAAATAAAAAAAAAGCAAATTATAGCTCCAAGTATCTAGTTTTTGGATTCGAACTTCAAAATTTTATAGTCTCCGCGGTTTTTGAGTAATCGTAGAAAAACCAGCAACAAACAAATTTTCAATTTTTTTGTAGTTTTTTTTTGGTCTACGGACGTGGAGAAAATTTTTTTAGCTTAACCACTATAAAGATCGGATGCCTTGTTTATTTAGCTTTAATTAACTTTTTTATACACTCTGATACGCCCGCTTCTCGCTGAGATATCGGTTTTCAAATGGAAAAGGATCCTTTTGTCTTTGATTATCGATATCTCAGCAACCAATGATCACACAGAAATTTGAAGGTGGGTTTCAAGAACCTGAATAAATTTTCCTTAACGACTAGCTATTGTTTTTCCGAAAAATAAACTATTCTTTCTGTCACATGAATTTGAAAATGCAACAAAAAAAGGATTTTTGGTGGTTTTTTGGAAAATCAAGCGCTGGATCGAAAATATTGAGGAAACCACTAATGTTAAGTGTGCCTTTTACAGTTTAATATGTCGACAAAAATCCTACAAAAAACCAAGTTAATCCAGCCAGCCGTTATTTTGTTTCACTCGATCGAATTTTTAAAAAAATTAAAGGGTTACGTTTTTGCTCTGATGTGCTCATAATTTTTAAAAATAAGAAAAAAAAATGTTTTTGCAAGCTTTTCTCACATTTTTGTTCCAGAAAGTGCTTAAATTCAAAAAAAAAAAAATTTTCCTCAACAAGTTGAGGAAATTCAAAAAACCATCGCCTAATAATTTTTATCGCGCTTCCGCCGCTGCATTCCTTGATTCTTCTGATCTCCTTTAATTAAATTCAAAAAAAAAATTTAATACCCCCAATCGAATTTCGATCTTTTTCATACGCTTTTTTTAATTTTTTTTTTGAATTTAATTAATCACTTTCTGGAACAAAAATGTGGGGAATGCTGGGAAATTTTTTTTTTCTCATTTTTAAAAATTATGAGCATTTCAGAGCAAAAAACGTGACCCTTTAATTTTTTTGAAAATTCGATCGAGTGAAACAAAAATACGGCTGGCTGGATTAACTTGATTTTTCGTAGGATTTTTGTAGACATATTGAACTGTAAAAGGCACACTTAACATTAGTGGTTTCCTCAATATTTTCGATCCAGCGCTTGATTTTCCAAAAAACCACCAAAAACCCTTTTTTTGCTGCATTTTCAAATTCATGTGACAGAAAGAAAATTTATTTTTCGGAAAAGCAATAGCTAGTCGTTAAGGAAAATTTATTCAGGTTCTTGAAACCCACCTTCAAATTTCTGTGTGATCATTGATTGCTGAGATATCGATAATCAAAGACAAAAGGATCCTTTTCCATTTGAAAACCGATATCTCAGCGAGAAGCGGGCGTATCAGAGTGTATAGAAAAGCCAATTAAAGCTAAATAAACAAGGCATCCGATCTTTATAGTGGTTAAGCTAAAAAAATTTTCTCCACGTCCGTAGACCAAAAAAAAAAAACTACAAAAAAATTGAAAATTTTTTTGTTGCTGGTTTTTCTACGATTACTCAAAAACCACGGAGACTGTAAAATTTTGAAGTTTGAATCCAAAAACTAGACACTTGGAGCTATAATTTTCTTTCTTTTGATTTCCTGTACAACCATTTCTCTCGAAGTTACGACCTGTTGCAAACTGCCCAAAAATTTGGAATTCTTTTTTGATCCCTTAATTTTTTCCTGTAGTGTATATATAGACAATCTAGAAGATTATATTTTTCAATTTTTGTATAAAAAATACAATTGTTCCAAAAAATATCGATTCTCATCTTGGACAAACGGTTCTTGAGATATTGGTAAACCAAACAAACTTTTCAACATATTGGTATAAATAAACAAAGAAATATATTAATAATCCCAGCTCTGGGTAACGAGACGGGCATCGAAGACATCTGCTTCGCGCCACTGTCGTCTCCGTTCAGCGGGCCCGTCACCCCGGACCAGTGCGCCGTCATGACCGTGTGGGGCTGGTTCAAGAACGACGTGGAAAACTTCGACACGGAAGACAACAGCTATCTCGACACTATCCTGGCTTGTTCCAAGTGAGTATTTCACTATTAAACTACCGTTCAAGTGCATATGTAACTATTGTATTTAAAAGTGGTAATAACTAGCTGCACCCGCGACTTCGTCTGCGTGAATTTAAAATTAAAATTCCAAACTTCTAAAATGTAAGTAGTAGTAGTAGTAGTAAGTTTTTCCCTATAACATCAGCTATCTGTCAGTGAAAGTCCCGTCGAAATCGGTCCAGCCGTTCGTTCTACGTAGTCCAGCGTTCTGCCTGTAATGAGATACGTAGCCGAGACGTGGACACTCACCGAGGAGCCGAGACTGGTCCATACGTTTAAAGTAGCTCAGCGTGCGATGCTGGGCGTTTCTCTGGCTGATAAAATTCGTAACGAGGTTATTCGACAGAGAACTAGAGTAACTGACATCGCATGGAGAGTCAGTACGCTGAAGTGGAAGTATGCCGGCCATGGCTCCAGACGAACCGGTAGTCGCTGGAGCCGAAATGTACTAAAATGAATACCACTATTCAGCAAACGTAGTGTAGGGCGCCTTTTTTTTATTTTATTTTTTATATATATGAAGAGCCTGCCAAAGTGACTCTACTCTGCCTGATGGAAAGCATGAATAGAATCCAAGAGTTGTGGTCACCATACTCATTGCAAATACAGACGATACAGTGTGGTAATCCACACTATGGCGGCCTAGTGAGATGCTTTTTCACGCTTGGGGACGTAAAAGGCATGACAGTCATCGTGGCAGTGTAAGCCTCACATAATTATCACGATAACTGTTATCCCTGTATCAATGGATTTCAGCACGAACGGGCCGGCTCGACCTTGGTAGTACTACCCTCCCACAGAAGACCAACCTAAAGCGCCAGCATCAGTGCTGTCGTTTTCGTTGGTGAGTGCGAGACCGGTGGCCATAGTGTGAGTCACCACACTGCATTGTATGCATTTGCAATAAGTATGGTGACCACGACTTTTGGATTCAATTCATGCTTTCCATCAGGCAGAGGCTTTTAATATAGAAAAAAAGGGGGTTCCCTTAGTCGTTTCTTACGACATCTATGGGATGAATAGGGATAGTTACACTCTTTATGTTTAATCCGTTAAAACACTGATATTTACATATATCTGATAGTGGTCAATATACAAGTTAACAGTACTAAACGTATAATGGTTATCTATCAGGAACCCATTCCTGGAGGAGTGCTTATCGAACTACAAGGGGCCAGTGCTCCCGGCAGTAGCTCTGGGCGGTTTCCTGAAGCCGGGTGAGCCACTCACCAAGGCGTCGCGGTTCCACGAGGCCAAGGCGCTCATTCTCACCTTCCTCGTCAACAATAAGAATGATAAGAACCAGGTACGTACTTTTATCTTACCCTAGTTCCATTCACACGGTTTCACTCGCGCAAGTGCCATATATAGGATATCATGGATATCATGGTGAAAAATTAGTTTGTGTTGTTCTGATCTATGAGCTACGTTACAGTAAAGTTTCATATAAGTCCGTTTAGTAGTTTTTGTATGAAAACCTATGTTACTTGTTAAAATTGGTTAGTTATCAGTAAATCAGAAGTTAGTAATAATTAGTTAATATGTTATTAGTAAATCAGAAGTTAGTAATAATTAGTTAATATGTTATTAGTAGTTAGTAAGAATTAGTTAATATGTTATTCGTAGTTAGTAATAATTAGTTAATATGTTATTCGTAGTTAGTAATAATTAGTTAATATGTTATTCGTAGTTAGTTAATCAGTTAGTAAATCACAATAAATATTAATTTCCAGCTGGGCCCAATGTTGAAATGGGAGAAAGAGTTCATAAACTTCATGAAAAACTACACAGAGACCCAAATGCCTCCGTACATGGACATAGCGTACACCTCGGAGCGGTCCATCGAGGACGAGCTGGACCGAGAGTCTCAATCTGACGTGTCCACTATCCTCGTCTCCTACTTCATCATGTTCGCGTACATCGCGATATCTCTGGGCAGGTTCACCAGCTTCTCTCGTCTGCTCATCGACAGTAAAGTTACCTTGGGACTTGGAGGTGAGTCAGAACGGATTAATTTGAATTACTCGGCATAGCAGTAGCCAAAGCGACTTGAGACTGATTGATAGAATACTTAATTTTTTTTTGTGAATACATGCATATTGTGCATAGAAAACACCCAACCTTCGAAACAAATATTTGCAGATCATATAAACATTTGGTCCGACCCGGGCATCGAACCCAAGACCTCAAGCACAGCAGTCGCTTTGGCTACCGCTATGCCATCGAGGCAGATACTAATACAATCTTGTTGTAATTAATTACCCCATAAATAAGCTACTGAATCTTTAATTTCCAGGTGTGTTCATCGTATTGGCATCGGTAGTATGTTCCGTGGGTATATTCGGTTTCGCGGGAGTATCTGCCACGTTGATTATCATCGAGGTGATTCCGTTCCTGGTACTCGCAGTCGGAGTGGACAACATATTCATTCTGGTACAGACTAACCAAAGAGAAGGTAGAAGACCGAATGAGACTGTCGCTGAACATATTGGTAGAACGTAAGTGCTCATTCTTCACAATTTGCTTCACAAAACAATCTTACAAGTTTAGAGTTTTTACACTGAAAATTTTACATGCTCAAAACAGTATATAAAAGCCACCTGCCAGCCACCAGTTCTCACTGTTCCACATCGATTTGAGGCGAAAGGCGTTAGTTCGATTTTCAACAATAATTACTCTGGATCGTGCCCTCGAGTAGGCATAAAAACCACCAGTTTCGGGCTTATTTTTCGAGTTTCTATGTGACGGATTTTAACAAATGAGGTGTCGCCAGACGCGTCTCGACGAGTTCTATCTAAATATGTAATAATATTGAACGTAGGCGGGGACATTGACGAAATTGCTCAAAATATAATGTGTCGCGTCAATGTCGTGTTACAACTTCTCTGACAAATAATTCATTGACAATTTGAATTACATCTAAGAATTTGACTAAAGCAAGTTCGTTAGAATCATATTTTGTTTAAAACCTCCTCCTAGTGGTCGATTCGTATTCAATCAATTAACCTATCGCCGGCCACTGTTGAACGAAAGTCTCCCCAAAGAAGACCAACCATCCCGGTCTTGGGCAATTCGCATCTATCCGCTGCCAGCCACCTTCTTATTCTTCGATTCGTGTTAGTTCAATCTAAATTTAAAAAGTTATTTAAATGATACAACAAATTTTCTAAATTTAATGTTTGCTTGAATTTGTGTGCTACCTGCTTTCGGGATATTAAGGTAAGCCTAGTTATTATCAGGAGATCATATCGAGCACGAAATTATAAATAGATTGTGATATGTATTATTGTAATTTATATATTTAGTTCTAATATTTAAACATGGACACCAGTCCCCTGCCAGTGCTAGAGGAGTGCACTTCCACCTCCTTGACAGAAAAGAAAATACATAGACAAATTTTTTTTTAATTGAACGCCTACCGTAATGAATACTCTGCCAAATGGAAAGCGTGAATAGAATCCAAGAGTTGTGTTCACCATACTCATTGCCAATGCAATATGGTGACTCACATTATGGTGGCAGTGTAAACCTCGCACTATTACCATGATAACTATCACTCCTGCATCAATAGGCCTTCATTCTCGCACTCACAAACGACATACGACAGCACAGATGCTGTCGCTTTAGGTTGATCTTCTGTGAGGGTAGTACTGCCCCGGTCGAGCCGGCCTGTAGGTGCTGAAATCGGCGTGGCTCTACTACCTGGCAAACCTTTGAAACCTATTTCATAAAAAGTCGATTTCATAGGTAAAGACCTAGAGTAATTCTGTATTTTATATTGGCAAAAACTATGTGTGAATATAGGTACACCCACCCTCATGAAAGCAATTCAGATGACGCTCATATATTTAAAGTATTGCGTCTTATGTTTAGATGTAAGTGTAATACACTTTAAATACCACGAGTTTCGTACAAAATGTTATTTTTTTATTCTAATCCAAACAATTGTGTGGTTTAGAGTGGAATAAATTCAGGGCTTTAGATGTAAGTTACACACTTCATGTTAAGGACATTTAGAGTTAACTTATTATCAACTAAAGCATATGACACCAATAGCATATAGTATTACGGATAACAGAACGGAATAGTATGATGAAAGTCGGATCCAGTGGACAATCATCCAGGGAAATAGTTCCGCGTCTATTTCGGCCAGTGTTTTCACGGTTTCTTATCGGATACAGTGCGATTCCGCTCTGAGATAGTGTTGTATACACACAGTTTATTGACAAGAGCCGTATATTACAGTCTCGGCCAAGTGGGTCCGTCAATGTTCCTGACGTCAGCATCAGAGTCGGTGTGCTTCTTCCTGGGCGCGCTGAGCGACATGCCGGCCGTGCGCGCCTTCGCGCTGTACGCGGGCGCCGCGCTGCTCGTGGACTTCCTGCTGCAGGTCACCTGCTTCGTGGCCCTGCTCGCCATCGACACGCACCGCCAGAACGCGAACAGGTCAGTACACTGTAGTACCTTCAGTACAGCACAGCATAGCGCTGCCTGTTGCAGAGCACAAATAACATTGGAGTCCTTGCAGCACGTTATTCATGGCAGCGTTGATACTATACATTTTGGGAGTTACTATGTTTGTGTACTCCACAATATATTTCTATCTGATGCATCTACCACTAGAATGGGTAAATTAAACACAGTATAAACTCAATAGAAATTTACTGTTCAGGTGGTACCAATATTCACAGTATTTGTCTCCAAGAGCTTGAGTTACACGCATGTAGTCGCTTTGTTGATCAGAGTCCATTTGACATTCTTTGTGTTCCCAACTCTGTGTATAAAAAGTGGCGTCTTCAAAAATAGTGTTGCCACATGAACGCTACAACATAATCTCTTTGACAACACCTTAAACTCGCGGTCTTTTCACTTACCTACTCACTTGTTGTCAGGTTCGACGTATTCTGCTGTGTACAAGGTACTAAAGCAGAGACAGGCACGGACGTCGGAGAGGGTGGGCTGTACAACGTGTTCAAACACGTATACGCTCCCTTCGTGATGAAGCGTGAAGTTCGAGCCGCAGTTATGATTATATTCTTCGCCTGGCTTTGTTCGTCTGTAGCCGTAAGTATCGACATTAAGTATGTCTGTTTATAAAAAGTCTTCTTTGACTGTTTTTCAATTATCTTTTTTCTGTATGTCATATATCAATTATCTTTTAATAGTTCACTACTGGACATAGACCTTGGCCTACTATACCACACTGGCCAGATGAGTTGGTATAGGGTTTGTGTCAAGTTGATCTGGATGTCGTAATAATAGCTGTTCCCGGATCCCTCCTATGTCAGGCACAGAGTGCCGAACCTCAACAAGTTTTCATAAACACAAGTGTGTGATTGGTTTAGCTTGGTTTGTCTTGGGACTAGAAAAAAGGAAAAAAAATTGTGTGTGTCAGCTCCGACGCACGACTGGAGTTTACTCCTTAAGTACGATTGTCAAAACAGACGCAAAAAAGCTAATTTAACTGAAATTAACTGTAAAAAGATTGATACAGTATGAAAGGGTAAATTAACAAATTAATGACAATAACATATAAATAAAGTCGCTTTGCAGCATACTCTATACACGTCTTAATACACTCACAACCAGTGCAGCCGCACCAAAAACGTAACGAGGTCATTCGTTCAGTAGATTTTACTCCTCACACTTTTCTCATACCGGGCGCCTTATATCAAAAAACCGATTCTTAAGGAGTAAACTCCAAAAAAAGTCAAGTTTTCCTTCTACTTGCAGTGATGTTATTTTATACAGTTTGTTTCCTTGATCGGCTCTTACGACACCCGCGGAATAAAAAGGGGTTGGCGACACTCTACATTCTTAATTCGTCACCGTTACATTATTCGTGTTTTCATATCATGTCATGTCTCATATAAATTTATATTTCCTAGGTCGCTCCACACATAGAAATAGGTCTCGACCAAGAGTTATCAATGCCTCAAGACAGTTTCCAACTGAAGTACTTCCAGTTCTTAAACCGTTATCTAAACATCGGCCCTCCTGTCTTCTTCGTCGTCACGGAAGGGCTGGACTACTCGGACAGAGCGACTCAGAACATGATATGTGGTTCCAGATACTGTCGATCTGACAGTGTGTCTATGCAGTTATATGCAGGTAAGAATTTCTTGTTACTAATCGATTGTCATTATAAGCTTTTATAGGAAATGAGAATTTCTTAGAACCTTTGCTTGGTCTTGATCGAGAACGCCTCAATAATTTGCCGAACACTAAAGTCACGAGCTCTTGGTCATCAGTCAACTTCACCAACTACTAGATGATTCACTATTTTCGTTCAAATATTTATTTATATATATATAATTTAAGATTCTCTTCAAATATGATCCCGGGTCCTTTAAGGTGGGTCTGAAAAAGTATCTCATTAGACAGTATGTAAAGCCGTCGGTCCTGAGCCTAATCTCCCCGGTCGTGTCGGAAAACCATCCGTCCCATCGGATTGTCAGAGTGAGGGAACAGAGAGTGCACCTGTATTTACGCACACTGCACTATAATATCTCTTGCATAGTTGGCTAGACTGGCTGGCCGAGATCGGATCATTATTATAACAAAATAGCAAACAATTCGACGAGATTAAATAATTTTTTGGCAGTTTTATTTCATAGTTAGCTTAATAGACTTATATACGTTTATATGTCTATTGATGTTTACTGAAAATATTTTTGTATTTATTCTTTATAGCGTACCTTAATCAAAACGAGACGCACATAGCGCAGCCGCCCAACTCTTGGCTGGATGACTTCTTTGACTGGAGCTCTTTGTCTAGTTCGTGCTGTAAATACTTTCCGTCTAACTCCAGTTTCTGTCCCAGCGAGGGTGAGTATATTATACATATTTTTGTTTAAATTATAGAAATTATAAAGTCTATGTGTATGTATTTGATTACTTTTTTGTATCATACAAGCAATTGTCCATGATTTTGCTTTGCGATTACCGACCGACCGCTTAAACCACTAGGACTAGTGGTTTAAGCTGTAGTGTTGTGAATTCAAACTTCACATGGGACAGCACTTTGTGTGATCCACAAATTGTTGTTCCGAGTCTGTGTTCTTCGTGTCCCTTTCTTCTGTTTGTAAAGTCCCCCGCGACACAGGATTTATTCCTAATGTGGGAGTAGTCTTTAAAAAAACTTGACGACGTT
Source organism: Hypercompe scribonia (assembly GCA_949316085.1). Taxonomy (NCBI): domain Eukaryota; kingdom Metazoa; phylum Arthropoda; class Insecta; order Lepidoptera; family Erebidae; genus Hypercompe; species Hypercompe scribonia. The sequence goes on from OX438979.1 coordinate 4,389,952, forward strand.
CCATATTACCCTTTATCTTTTATTTTACCCCCTTAGGGTAGACAATTCCATAAAACCTTTTTTAATGGATGCTTACAAGATAAAAAGCATTTACTGCAAAAATTTTAAGTTTCTTTCCTCAGAGGTTTAGGCTCTGCATTGAACAATTAATCAAATCATTCGGTAATTTTATATGTATAGATTGAATGTAAGAACACAATGTGTTGTTTCTTTTTGATTCTATTAATCTTCCTGAGAACTGTATCTATACTCTCCTCAATTCTGACAGTCCATCTTTTACGTCGACATAGCATATTTAAGAAATATTCTTCTACAGACACTGGCGATTGTAAATTCTGCAATATCTCACTGAAGGGAGTAGAAAGACGTCCGAATGCCAGCGACTTCAGACATTATGTGCCGTTCTTCTTGCAAGACAACCCTTCACCTGACGCTGGATGTGTCAAAGGAGGTCACGGAGCTTACGGTCATGCCGTCAACTACAAAGTAGTCAATAAAACCAGCAGTAAAATAGGAGCCACATACTTCCAAGGATACCACACAGTGCTTAAAAGTAGCCACGACTATTATTCCTCGTTACGGTCTGCGAGAGACGTGGCTGCCAATTTAACAGAAACTTTGAATAAGAACCTTCGAGAAGAAGGAAAGAATATAACAGTGAATGTGTTCCCATATTCAGTGTTTTATGTATTCTACGAACAGTATTTGACCATGTGGCCGGATACGCTCAAATCTATGGGAATATCGGTGTTGTCTATATTCATCGTGACATTCTTATTGATGGGCTTCGATTTGTTTTCTGCATTGGTGAGTAATAAACATATTGATAATCAAGTGCATACAAAAAATATTTAATCACTAAACATATGCCATAAATTGAATCTTCTTTTCAAGGTGGTCGTGATCACCATAACAATGATTGTTGTGAATCTCGGTGGCGTCATGTACTGGTGGGGTATCAGTCTCAATGCCGTCTCGTTAGTTAACTTGGTAAGTTTGATTTATATTTAAATGTATTGCCAAATATGTAAAATCTAACTATGTGGAAGAGAAATAAAGGTTGTCTGTAAGAGATCGTCGTGAACGATAAGACCACCTTCCTTTTGTAATACCAAATGTATTACAAAAGGAAGGTGGACTCGACCGTATCTGGGATATGGTAAGCACTTACAATAACTTCCTGTATTCATCAAAAGCCTTTGTAACTAATTGTTATTGGTCAACTGCTAAGGGGGTAAGCTCACGGCTTAAGGTTTTGACTACCACCTAGAGTGTGATCATTTTAATTTTTTCCTTGGATGTAATTTGTCTGTGATCTGTATGTGTTTAGATAACAATTACATATTTTAATCAGCAGTATATTTGCCATAGTGTTGTACCTAATTTGGAATCAGACAACCATGTGTGAGTTATCTCAAGTTATTCTTATTACTTTAATACCAAGATCAATCATAGAATTTGTGGCTTTTCAGTACCACTCCGTTGGCAAAATGTAGACACCTAGCGTATATTGCTGACAAGCCAGTTCATAGCTTTCTTAAAATCCATAAAGTTATTAAGGTCTAGGTCCTTTCAAGGTACAGAGAAACTAAAGTGTATAATAATTACATTCCTTCATTATTATAATAATTGTTTCCGTATACCTTAGATACTGGAGACAGAAAAATAAATTATGAATGTCCACAACATGGATCAGAACCTGGCCATGCAAATAGCTGAACTCAACAAGGTGTATGAAGACTATTAGATCTACTTCAGTTTATTGTACTATAACCTTATACTAGCCATAACCTTGCATAACCAAATATACCGCTTAAGTCTGTCTTGTCTGTAATACCAAATGTATTACAAAAGGAAGGTGGTCTTGTCTCCATCTATGTCTGTACAAAATTTATACTGTAGTGGTGTGCAATGAACTTGTATAAAAAAAAAACAAAAATACCAAAAAAAAAATTATGGATTTGTGTGATGCTTGAGATTCTGTTTATATCTAGTCAAAATGATTTTAATTGAAGTTTCCGCAAGAGTTCTTATTAGGATTACGTTGTCATTTAAATTAAACTAATGTGAATGTCTTTACTTCTATAGAACTCATAACAAGATTTAATTTAATAAGTGATATAGTGAGAGTGCCACAGGGTTGCATTTTGGGACCATTAAATAATAGTAAATTTTATTTTCGTTCTTTAAAATCCGAATGTTAACAGTTGATATTGCTGTTTCGAATACAATACGTGTAACTAGGCATAGAGTTAAGTTTTTACACTTTTTTATTGTTTTCACCGAGAAGTATAGAGTAGATGTTGAATTAAAATGAGATGGAGTGCTTAAAAGATCAGAACTTTGGAGCATCAATCATCAACAGCCTTTACAGTCCGCTGCTGTAAATAGGGCACTCCTAAGAAAGGAGGCTGTAGCGTAATATGTTACGGTGACTAAAGATGAGTATAGGATTGTTTTAAATTTTCCTTCTCTTTGCAGTGACGTTGTTATGAATCTTTTAAGACGCCCAAAGGGCGTTTAATCAGTTCATTATATGTTGCTTAATTTCTTTTCAACTTGGAAAAACTAGAAAAATAACTTTTGAATTTGCCTAGGGGGGGGCTTACTAATTATTTCACCTCATAGAGCATTCAGATTTTGAACAACAGAGATTATGGGGCTAGAAGGGAGCACAAAATATTGCCGAGTTAAGGAGGTTTTTGATTTAGAGATTTATAGTATTTCAGTATGTTTGAAAATGTTCTTTCATGAGTCTACGATGAGTCTATTGATATTAGCCATATTATATTATGTTTATATTAGTTTTTATTCTCTGAAAAGACCTTAGTCTACGGTTTTCTCAGGGAGTGCACACACAGTATTTAACGAGGGCTTTTCGTATAGGTGATGGCGGTGGGCATCGCGGTGGAGTTCTGCTCGCACATCGTGCACAGCTTCAGCGTGGCAGGCGGCGGCTCGCGCGTGGCGCGCGCCACCGAGGCGCTCACGCGCATGGGCTCCTCCGTGCTCTCCGGCATCACGCTCACCAAGTTCGGCGGCATCATCGTGCTCGGCACGGCCAAGAGCCAGATCTTCCAGGTACGCCCCTCCACCTCAGCCTCCCCTCACTGTCACGCGTCAGTACTGGCCTGTTGTCGTGTGACCGATGTGTTGGACACCTGAGACACGACGTGACTTCGCTTCAAATTAAGCTTGACTATAAAAATCACACATATACATAGAAAAAACCCAAACTCCGAAGCAGATATTTGCAGATCATACAAACATTTAATCTGACTCGGAAATCAGACCCGAGACTTCAGCGCCGCAAGCGCATACGCTACCACCACATCACCGAAGCAGTCAAAGCTTTCTCATCCAGGATAAATACTGTTTGATGAGTACGATCTTCATTTTATGTCTAGATATATGTCTATAATATGTATTTATTTAGAAATACATATGTATGTTTATATGTTTATCACCAGTCTGGTTACCGTAGCACAAGTTCTACTTAGTTTCAATCAGTCGTATGTGAGATGTGTCCGGTTACTATTATTTCTCACCCCCCACAGGTGTTCTACTTCCGCATGTACCTCGGGATCGTGTTGATCGGCGCGGCTCACGGTCTCATCTTCCTGCCCGTTATGCTCAGCTATATCGGTGAGTCAACAATCTGGTTTACTTTTATATACTGAACGAGATCGTATACCTGAGAAGTCTCGTGTTCAACACATAATTATATCCAAACACACCAATAGCTAAAATATAACTGAAAGTTTAAACGGTATTATTTGATATACTTTAGATCTTCAGCTGCTTTTTTAAAAATTAAAATCAAAGTTATTTTAAATACTATAACAGTATGAAAATGGTAGAATTTGATGTTGCCACGCCACTTTCTACTATACTTAATGTTGTGGATTCAAACCACACATAGAACGACACTGTGTGACCAACAAATTATTGTTCTGAATCTGGGTGTTCTTTGGGTCCGTTTCGTATATTTTTTTAAAGTCCCCCGCGATACAGGATATGTTTCTGATGCACCAGTTTCCATTTAAAAAAGAAACTTATTGACAATGATGGTGAATATTGTCTATGTATAGGAATAGACAAATAGATTTTACTTTTGAAAATAGAAGAACTCAAGTATCAGGTCTCGTTATTACGCTCTTATAAATTCAGATACACGTCACTCTTTTAGTTGTATTTTTTTTGTTCCGGATATGCATGCAACTGTTTCCGTTTATTGCACATGTTTTGTTCAAATCGCTTGTATATTGGACCTTTTCGCCATTTATTTTTGACATTAGTGAATTTATTGATATTATTTTCGCCACTATTTTATTAACTCATTAATATTGATGGTACTAACCTAAGGTATGGGAGTTAGCGGACCATTTACGCTTATGCAAGGGCGGCAAACGTATAGGGTTTCATTGCACTTATATTCTTATACTGATGTGCTTAATTGCTGCATTGTTGAGGGGCATCCATCAAAGACATTGTTGTTATTCAAATATTTTTACTTGACCTATTCTGCAAATCGTGAGTATTGAATCGGATAATGCAATCATTACCGTCAAAGTCACTTTTTGACAAAAGAAGGTTGTAATATTAATCATAACTCTTTATGGATCTTGCTGCCATCTATAAGGACTTTATCTATACGATCTTTGCTGTAGATTGTTTCAAATTATGATATAGCCTTAAATACGCTAACAGCTGGTTCACTGAAGTATCCATTCGTATTGAAACGTACGCCTTCTCGACTAACACGTTTGTCTCTGATATAACTCCTTTTATTATTATTATATTTTATTCTTGTTTGGAATAATTTACAAACATATCGTGTCTCATTGAATGTAGACACATGGCATGCTGTTTTCGTAACTCATTGGTTCAGACTTCATCATCTTTATTTCTTCAATAAAAACGATTATTTATATATTGAGAGCTTTTTATCATGTTATCAAGTATCACAAAATATTTATCACATACACCACAGATTGCTTAATATATTGTGCAAAAGTTTGTATATAACGATATGTTGATATGCATGTTGAAGCCAAGAGTTGAGCCATCAGGCAGGTGACCGAATCCATCGTTTCAGGTTCGCCAGTGAACAAACAGAAACTTGCCAATCAGATGCTGCGCGGCAAAGACATGGCGGTCGCGGAGACATCCTTGACTCGAGTAAGAGCCGTCAACGGAAAAACTTACACCCAGTATAATTTTAACACGCTTCCCGCCTGAACTTGTCAATAGCGAGAATGAACACACGACATTACGTCTAAGAGTGAGTTGTTTATTGACAGGAGTCATAGTTTTTAAAAAAAAAATGATATAACTTTGGAACCCAGTGATGATAATGTTGTTTTTTTTTTTAATTAAGTAACATTTTAGATACGCTATTTCATTACTTTATTATCAATTGATAATTTTTTCCACACGAGTCTTAACAGTTTGTATTTTTAATAAGTGGAAATAGATTTTTTTAATATGTTCATTCTCGCTGCAAGTTCCCGTACTAACGCATCGGTGTAATGTGAGTGGGAAGGTACTGGACGACTCGCTAGCGACTCGTACTCCCGAACGAGGTGGCACAGGTTTTGATTGCTAAATGCCTTGACACACAAACTTTCTTGTGATTTATTATGAAAATTAATAAATTGAGATTATAAGATGCAGCTATTTTCTTTTCTGCTATATGGTATATGAGTGTTTAAAAATTCATATATAGGTCACAGGAATGTCGGCGCGGGTATTGGCCTCTTCCCATTAATATAGTTGAAAGCATTTATTGTGTACATCGATATTTGCGATTTTGATTCGCTTTACTTGCTTCAGAGGTTTTTTAGAACTTCAATAGTAATAATTTGTGATTAAACATGTACGTGAGTGACTTTTACCCCTCACGTCTTTGTCAAATCGCAAATATCGCTCTAAGGGGTGGGCTTCTAACCAAAATGGTTGACGGGACACCCTTATATGTTTAAATTATAACGAATATATTTTATATTGTAATATGCATGTAACGATCGTTGTATTTGTAGCTGTTTCGGTAACGATCATTCCTAATTATTTCGAATTTAAATTTTTTTTTTTTTTTTTATTTATTCGATGTGTATTTTTATTTTGTGTCACTGCCTTTTGTGTGTCGCACTCTGCTAGTGCTTAGCTCTCAATAGATTGTCTTTAGACGTCGCTGTAACTCTACAAATTATAAAAAACGTCATAATAACGGATGTAATTCCGATTTTTGTGGTTAATTACTAGTAAGAAAGGCTTATTATTGCATTATAGTACTTATGACCCAGTACTTAAGGTCGAAGGCAGTGGTGAAGTATATAACAAGTGTAATATTATATATGTTACGTATATGTTCGATGTAATTAATATCACGCATAACTAACATCAAGCTCACGTTTAGAAATAGTATATAATCAAAGAATATTTTATATAGCTGAGGTTTTCGAACTGAAAGTTTTATTTTTTTAAACAAGAGTATGCTAAGATATAAAAGCGAATATATTTATTTGGCACATGTGTTACAGGATTTTATTAAAGCCTAGTTACGTTGTAGTTAATTAGAATGTGGAATGTAACGTTCAAATTATTTAGTGAGGTGATTGATTCCAGATATGAGAGTTATCTTTGTGTTTTTTTTTCTGCACGCTTTATAGTAGACTAGGATGATTCGAGTAATTTATTAATTCATTTTGTGTGAGAAATTGACATATTTCAACCATTAAACATATAAAATGTAGTTAAATTCATTATTTATTGCAATAATTTATGAATTAAGAAAAATATTTAAACGAAATTGATGTAGGATGAATGTTAAAAACTTTTCTATGGCTGTTATAAATGTTCAGTATTATATATTATACATTTTGAGTAATATATCTAAAGTGTGTGCTCTTTAACTAAAATTAGTATATTTATAAAAAAGATACGATTGATAAGAGAATAAAGAGATAATTCAAACTACATTTAAAGTGTAATGTAATGTTACTTACTACATTACACTTTAAATGTAATTTGAATGTAGTAACATTACATTACACTTTAAATTGTTTACCATTTTTGTTCCAGTAACACGATTTAAATACAATTTTATTGCTAGCTAGAACTAATCCATAGACTGCATTTCATTAAGAAAATATATTTTTAAGAATTTGAATGTTAATTTAAAAAAAAAAGTTTTTAATCTTTTTTATACAAAGAAGGTATATTGTAGTCTGGAGAAATGTGTAATTCTTTATTCAATTATTGTCAATTTCTCCACACCACGAAATAGACTTTGGTAGAGCACTTTGTATTAGTTATTTTATCTTTAAAACCCAAACTAACAAAGGTTTAAATAAGTACTAATTGTGGTATAAACCTGTCTTCTGGTGTCGGTGTAGCTCGTTCATTATTAGAAAGCTTTTAAATGTAAGGGGCCATCTGTTTTCACAGGTACGTCTGTAAAACGACAAGGAAATTGAGAACAAATTCTATTTATAGTTCAGAAATTGGTTAACTTAATGTTATATAAACTGTATTATGAATGTGATTCTTCAGAGATTTCGATTATTATAAGACCCCTCTAAGTTCCTATTAAACATAGCTCGTAGCATTTTGTTTTTATCTGGCTTAAATTGTAAAACGACATAGGAATCTCCTACTTATTGTTAGTACTTAATTTAGAGGGATGCAGTTCTGTAGTCACAGGCTTCTCTTTGTTAGACGGCTTTTGTGATGATAGAAATAAATATTGTTTTTTTCATTTATTCTTTTTGTTTTATTTTTTTTAGTTGTAAAGCACCTATGCATGGTATGAGTGCACTGCTCAGTGTTGCCAGGTACGCATTCAATTTATGCATGTATAGGTCACTAGTGTGATCGGTTTAGCGAAGTTTGTAAAATATTTTATCAGCATATGTATTAGAATTGTTCATCAATATTTCTGATGCATTGCAAGCATGGTTGATAATTAGTTTCATCAGTCAAATAATCATCACATGTTGAGCTATAACCATAGATATAGTATGTATGTAGGCTGTAGGAGAAAGGTCCAACATACAACTTTAAATGGGAAATTAATAAAATATGTATACTTTTTTCTTATGCCTAAGGAGCTTCTCAGCCCGACTCAGAACGTAAGACTAATTTTTTTTTTACCAAAAAAGCACTAATCACAGAATCTGCTGCAGTAAACTTGTTGATGTGCACAAAAATTACATATTCATGTTTTTTTAAAAATATTTTTCTAAATCACAAGTTTTTTTTTTAATTGTGCACATGTAATGTTTTAGAGAACGCGAAGACAGATTCCCTTAAAAGTTTATTAACGATTGATAGGGCAACATTAACCTATACACATAAATTTCATTAAAAACTATTTAATCAGATTTTTGATTATAAAAACAGAATTAAATATAACTAAATAATGGTGTCATATATTCAAATAATTAATTAATTCAAGCCTAATACTACGCAAATGTAACACCCTACTTTTGTAAACAGTCCGCCATATTGAAAAAGTAATTCCATCTACGCAGTATATTTAAAACAAGCAATGTTTCTTATTTATAAAATCATTTGTCTATTCAGGAATATACTTAATTTAAAAATAACTATTTCCGTCATAATTTTATTTTTAATAAAAGAAATAAAAGTTAAAAAAAATCTCTGAATAAAGAAAATAAATAAAAAAAATGGTGATACTTTACTTTACTTTTACTTTACTTTATACATGTATAAATGTATATAATTATATAAATTTAATACATTAATTTTGTAATTAAATACATATACTCACTCATCCATGCTTGTTAATAATTTCAATAAGATTCAAAAAACTGCATGTATATCTGTGTTTTATACCATTCATTCGATGTTACGTATGATGTAATATTTGGCATGAATATTTCAGGATTGACAAGAGTTACAGTGTGTACTTCAAAATATAGGTCTTGACACCATCAGCTCGCACTACTCGTAGTGTAAAGGGTACTTTTTAATACCCGTTACACTACCAAAGAGCTTCACTAAGTCTAAGTTTCTCCATTGGTTATCTATACGGTAATTGTATGAATCATGTCATCATTTTCAACAATGATTTTAAATTAAATACAGTTAATGTCTGACTTTATTTCTTATTTAATCTCTCAGGGAAAGCAATATGTACGCTTTGAAATACAATAATTACGGTTACATTTATTTCTAACATCTTTAAGTATTGACAAAGAATAGGTTAGTGTTAGTTAGTGACATCACTATTTTATAGTAGTGTAACGGGTATTAATATGTACCCTTTACGCTATCAGTGTTGCAAGCCGGTGGTGTCAAGGGTCCAGAACAGTGCGTTTGTACACATGAATGTGACGATGAAGTGTTAATGTTGTCAGGCATAACCCGCTATCGGGGACGCTGGCGAGTGCAGTCGCGACGCGGTCCCACCTACGGCAGTCTAGACTCGACGCCGATCGAGCCCCGCGCCTCTCACAGCGGCTCCGTCAACGGCCTCACAGATGAAATGTGAACTTTGCCACTTATTGATATTTATTCATTAAAGTTGTTACAGAACTTGACTCTGGGTGTAGTTCCACAAAAATTTCGTAGATGGCGTTTATCTCAATATCATAATAAATTGAGTCTACTTCGTATATTCTTCTCCGTTTTAGTGCATTGAACAATGGCTGTAGACGTGAATTAGTAAAATTTTAGTGTAAGCTTAGTTTAACAGGGACTGGAAAAGCAGTGACAAGAATATAATTTTGTAATTATTTTTTACAATTATTATTAAGCACTAATATGGCTTTCGGCTTATATATCTGTGCATTAAAATGTTACAAAAAGGTTTTTTTCTAATGTATTATGTATAGAAGACAACATGCAATTATTACCCACTTTGCTTTGATTATAAATGTCATTTGACATTAACAGATGACTCAATTTAGTCAATTTAGTCGATTCATTAAACACCCAAAGTTTAGGATTAGTGAAAAAAAAACTGCAGTCTTAACATTAACTTTTACTATATTATTTGAATTTTAAAAGAAAATAAATAATGTAGTCTTTTCGTTAAATCATTGATTTTAAACTTTTTGGATATGACGCATGTCATTGTGACCATGAAAATTGCATTTTTCCTAATGATATCGATGTAAAAGTCTATGTATATTTACTTACTTTCAGTATTTAAAATTAATACAATTGTTTAATAATAAAATTACTAGCAATGAGGGTTATGATGGCAGTTTGTCGAGTCGATCTAACAGAAAGGTAAAATTTATTTTACTTTTATTGATCCATTTATTGATCGTAAAGAGGTTTGTAATTTTTTATTGTAATACAACTAAATGATATTAAATAATAATACAATTGTTTTTGTGATACAAATTTTACGAAGATGTGAATAAAAACTAATTTTGAAATTCATAAATATAATTCGTTAAAAAAAAATTAATTAAAACTTTTTATGATATTTGTAATAGTAAGAGTTTTTGCATTCAAATTGTTTAGAGTGAAATTATTGCACCAAAGCGTAGGGCTACCGAAAAATAAATATTTTGGTAGGTATATTAGGCTAGGTTTAATAATATTTTTTTTATTTGAATTATCTGACGATCAACAATATATAATAGTATAAAATAGATAATGATAAAAAGTGTCTCCATCAATAATATTTATTCGTACAGATCTTAGTATTAAAATGTAAGTATTAAAAATTTGATATTTAAACTTCGATGGTACTAATATCAACTGACATTTGAAGTTTGACATATTTGACATAACACATATTTACTAGAAAACCCGTACATATTTACTAGCTTTTGCAGTTTACTATTACTAAGTGTAAGCACCTTAGTAATATAGCGCGAATTCATATTTCTTATGTAAATATAGTATCTTAAAACTGCAAATAGTTTTCGATGTAAAAAAGCTGTAGCGCTAGTATAGGGACATAGACAACACAACACCAATAGAACGACATGTTCTAGGTTTAAATGTTTTTATATATCTTATATTAAAAATTGCCTATCCAAAGTTATGATATTAAAGACTTCTAAAGGCTTTGAATGTGTAGGATTAAAATAACTAATGCCTAATAGATCTAAAAGGTGAATTAGTACATTAAATACTAGAACTAAGTCTTAACTTTAGACAGCCACGAGTCTTGGACAAGTTTGTCATATCTTAATGTATTTTAGATTGTGATATTTTCTTGTAAGAGCTTCTTTTGGTGTGTGATATCTTTTCTCTCGCTTTTCTGCAATTTATGTCGTTTTATGAAAAGAGATGGAAGTGTGTAGCAAGAAGTTGAAGAAGTGCGCGCCATTTTATTTAACCAATGAGCGCGCAGTGCTAGATTTATCTGTCAGACGGTTGGCGAGTTATCAGATGTTATACAGTCATATGACTACTTTAGGCGCGTTTATTTTTCTATGTTTGAATTGACAGGCCTAGTTAATTGAAACATCCGAAAAAAAAGTTATTTAAAACTTTAAAGAGGTATAAGTCAGAGAGGTATGTAATTAAATGGCAGTTTTCTTCATGACTCGTGGCGTCTACTTGGTGTATAGTAAGTTTTTACTTATCTTCTTTATATATAGCAGTGCGGACACACGTTTCTTAAGCTATAAGAGTATTACGTCGTAATGATCATTGTCTTATTGTTTTAATACTGAAATATATGTAATTACATTCTTTACTGTATTAAGTTTTACTTCCCGCCTATTTGCTACTGCTTCTTACTAACTTGCAAAGGACTTGATGTTAAAGCAGTATGAGAAAATAAAAATATTGAGACTTAGAAGTCGTACTGCTTGAAAAAAATTTAGCAATTCGTTCGACCGTGAACTCAGCTTGGAAATCAGAATTTCATTAATGAACGTAGCAACTAGGGTAAGGTACCTTTATCCAAAGAATCACAGTTTCGTGTCTCAAATCACCTGTATATTATTTTCAATAGTACGTGAGTCCGCTCTTATTAAGAACTCAATAATATAAAAAAAAAAATAGCAGTCGTGGGACTGCCGATAGAAGTGAAAACGGAACTATTAAGTTGAGAGTAATTAAAACTATATGCAAAAATTATATGAAATTTATTATGTTTCATATATAGCTATATATAATATATAATATCATATATAATATATAATAATAATAAATTTCATATATAATATCATATTCTCCATAGCTATAGATATACTATTATCATTAGCATGTCGGTGACGCGAACCGAGGATTTTACCCTCTACCAAAACGCTCAACGCGCCTAAAGAAGTTTTCACTTCAAAAATTGAAAGAAAGAATAAATTATTTTGAAACATACCGGGTATTCAATTAATAGAATAGTGTCATTAAAAAAAAACATTCAAACCGAAGTCTGACAATTTGACTTTTTAATTTGTCATTTCTGATACTAATTTGAATAACACGTTTATTAAAAAATGATTTCACACATAAAAGATCAAATAAAATGAGTAATTAATCAATAATGATCCTAGGCCGGCATAGTGTGGGTCACCACACTGCATTGTTTGCATTCGGAATGAGTACGGTGACCCCACACTTGGGGGTCTACTCATGCTTTCCATCGGAGTAGTCACTTAGTCATGACACAAAAAAAAAAGATTCTGAACCGTGCCTCTCTTGGAAATTCACCATGACTTTTGCTAAATAAATACTAGATCCAATTTTAAAATGTTAGATGTAACCCGCTTTAACTGTTAACTAAGTATTTATAAACATAAGCTCAATTTAATGGCTTTGTGAGCTTTTGTAGGATATTAATTGTAGTCAACTTAATCACACGTTGACTGGTAGCCTAAGGTTAGCAAAGATTTCATTTGCTTGTGCCTTTGAAGAGTCAATTCGACTGTAAATCTTAGGCTATTTGTAGCCAGTAGTTATAATATTTACTTTTAGTAACCTGGAAATGCTTTTTATGAATGTAAAACTATTTTAGATATTTTTTTGTCCAACTAGAAATATTACATCTTTCTTAAAACCTTATTAAGACTTACCTTCCACAGAAGATTAACCTAAAGCGACAACATCCGTGCTGTCGTATTTCGTAGTAAGTGCGAGAACGGAGGCCCATTGATGCAGGGGTGACAGTTGTCGTAGTAAGTGTGTGCAATACAATGCTACGATGACTGTCATGCCTTTTACGTCCCCAAGTGAGACGTAACAGAACATCTTAATAGGCCGCCATAGTGTGGGTCACCATACTACATTGTCAGCATTTGCAATGACTATGGTGACTACAATTTTTGGATTCTATTCATGCTTTACACCAGGCAGAGTAGAGTCACATTGGCAGGCTCTCAAATAAAAAAAAATATATAAGTCACTTTCCAATAGGTAATTTAAAATAAACTCTCCTTAGGGTTCCGATGACTATGTGTGGAGGATCGGGTGTCATGCTAACACAAAGACGGGACCCTCCGACCAGGCGATCATGCCTGATGGGCTGTGGACCAATGGTTAATGTTGGAAAGTAGTACAATTGCTAATCGGTGCAAAAATTATCTATATCATAACACCAAATTAGCAGGTACTTGATTGTTCTTTGTGTTTTCGGTAGATGGCAGTATGTTTTTATTACTTTGTGGAGTGTGGAAGTCGCCACACATATTCAATTATATTCCTCTAGTTATGAAACCACCACCACCCGTGCCAGGATTATGTTTCTGCACATAGGTATATTGCCTTGATTGGAGTAATACAACTGCCTCACAGAAAATAGACATTTAGTAATTCTTTCTTTGCTTTTTGCATCATGAGGGAGTAAATTATTCTGGAAATATCTTTACATGAGAAAGATTGAGAAATAATCAGGAGTCTGACGAGCTACCTAAAATATCACAAGATCTGATGCAAAACGCCTTTCCGGAGAATTAGAGAGGTTGTTATAACGTTTTTATTCCGAAATAAAAAGTTAGATCGATGTGATCTTTTTTCTACTTGCAATGAAGCTTACACTTAAAATAAATAGACACATTTACAATCGTTTCTTTAGAAAGTAAAAGCGCCTGATAGTTATCACTGTGCAATGAATTGTATTGGATTGAAAACTTTGGTGATATATTCAAATTTATAAAGGGTAAAGTTTTACTGTACGGAGACCTTTTTTCAAGGGATGCAGTCACATTCTGTGTAGCAGATCTCTTAAGAGCATTGCCTGTAAGGTCAAATAGATTCAAACTAGTCGGACATCTCCGATACAGAATTGATTATAATCGTTTACTCTTTCTAAATGTATTATCACAATAGGCTAGATGACACCTAAGTCAAATTAGTTACTTTTTATCATCTGTCAAAATTGTCGTTTTGACAGATGATAAAAGTAACTAAAAGTATTGTTTGAAAAATGTACTAAATACAAAATTGTGACGTCACTGTTTTAGACTACTCAATTGAACAATATATTTCACTGTTTGTTTAATTAAAATTCGTAATAATAATAAAAAGCTATGTTAGCATGTTAGCAAATAGTTGAGGTGTCAAATTCTAAAACTGTTTAAACTATAGAGCAACTGTCAAGAATCTTCCTTATTACATTAAAAACTTTTTAATAACAAACTATTACATAATGAAATTTAGCAGTAGCCGAGATTTATATAACCACACTTACGTCAATAAGACAGAAAATTTGTACAAACTCAATATTTATTCAATCTATAAAAATAAAAATATGTAACTATGATGTCTATTTTTCGAACCTTTTTGTACATACTTTATATGACTTTTGTTTGTGTCATTAATATCATTATGTGTATCTACGTCATGTACATTTATGTTTTTGACAACAAATTCATGTCAGCAATGTCGTCTTAAAATGTGGTGCTTTGAGTGCTGGGTTTAAAATTATATAATTAAAATTCAATCTAACTTACTTTACTTAACTGTCATGCCCTTTATGGCGCCAAGCAAGGCGTGAAAAAGCATTTTATTAGGCCGCCATAGTGTGGGTCACCATACTGCATTGTTTGCTTTTGCAATGAGTATGGTGACCACAACTCTTGGATTCTATTCATGCTTTCGACCAGGCAGGATAGTCACTTTGGCAGGCCTTTAAAATAAAAAATATATATCTTTAGCTAATTGGGCAGAAAAGTGCCACAACTTAGTCACTAATAAACCGTAAAGTTAGTAACTTCTCAAAGAGGCTACAGATTAAATTAACCCTTCTTTGCATGACGTTTTCTATTTTTTTAAATAAAACAGATGATATAATTAATGCTCTAAATTAAAGGGGAAATATTTAAAAAAATAAAACTTTTAATATAAATAGGAATTGTGTAAAAAACAATATTACGGCAATTTACATCATCATGCGTTGTCACAATATGTCCCAAAATAAATAAAAAAATATTCTTCATGATGAAATGTTATGGTGGAAATTTCCATCACTATGCAAAGAAGGGTTAAGTTACAAAGTTATTTCATTTTAAAATAAATATCATACTAACTGAAAAAAAAAATGACTTGTGTCAATGTTCTCAGAAAAAATATTTTGTGTTGTATGAAACGTAGTTATAACTTGTGTTATATAAATAACTATTTGATGTCTATAAAAAAAAACTTAGTAATTAAACCTATATTAGTCTAAAGATTATGTACTTATATTCCTCAAAATAATATTATCTGTGTAATAGAGTTTTTAATAAAAGATAAAACACAAATTATTGATTTTATTCAATAAAAATCCCACTGCAAAATTTATACACTTTTGTTTCTTAAATGTATATTTAATGAGTGTTAAAAACCCCGACGTTGGTTACTATTTATTGAAATAGTAAAGAGTAAAAAAATAGTTCAGAGGACCTACGCCTTACATTTGCCTCCAGAAAAAGTACTTTTTCCTGAAGAAGCCTAATTTCACCTCTAACCTGAAATCAGGAACCATAATATCAACTGTATCGCGATCGAAGTCCGGATAAAAGGAAATAGGTGCACTCGTGTTATTCTAAGGTTACCTCTTAAAGTATGGACGTAAGTATTTCATCATTAGACTTTAATAGTCCATTGCTAGACATAGATCTCTCCTTAGAAGGGAGATTTTGGCCTATTATATCCTGCGGCCCAGACGGTTTGATATAGGGTTTGTTGCAAAGTCCCAATTTAAATAGATTTCAAATCATATAATTATTTTTTTACTTCTTTGTAAGAAAAATCAATATGAAAAGTATTAAAAGCTAATAAGGTTTTGGTGCAAGAATGTATTTCGAGAAGTAGTTTGTTTTTCAGGTAATGGAACTAGCTATACGGAAAATGCCTGTTACGTCCTCTCTAATTGTTAGTGAGCCATTATACCATTATTGATGATCATACGTTTGGTAAGCGAAGTGTTATTCCTCCACCTGTATAAGAGCGTAGCGTACATATGCCTACATCGATGTTTGGCTTTGTGTAAGTATGCTCTTCAATTACTAATGGTTAGAAACATAATCGAAAGTAGTAATTATTATGAGTATTCAAAAAATAAAACACAACTGGTTCATAAGAATCGGTATATTTTCATTTTCACAAAACCTGTTTACGTGACTAGATTCATTTTGTATGATTGAGCACAATGCACATTCCTCTCACATTCTCCATTAAATTCCTAAAATATTATTAACTAAAACTGCCACTGCGTATTAAAAGTATTGTAACGTTCGTTTAAAAACTTCCTGGTTTTTCGTTCGTTTTACTTATAATTATAATGATACCATAGAGAATAGACAAAACACAATTCAACAAAGGGAAAATCAACATTCCAATTTCTTTATAAATAGTATTTTCAATAAAACTAAAATAAAACTATATGTAATAATCTTTTAACATCAAACACCACAACAAATGCGTACCATAAATATTTGTTAATTTTTTAGGAACATTTAGGGTCAGGATTTTGCAAACACTGAAGAAACTCTAAAATATTAAAAACTAATATAATCATCAACAATAAACATTATGATAAAATGTAATAATAGCGAAAAAACATTTAAAATAACTCAAATAACTTATTTTTGGAAAGCAATTTACGTAATTTTAGAACACATCACAGACTGGACTAGCATTATTATAGTTTATTTTTAAACTGTATCGACGCTGTGTATTTTTGGCGCCTTTTCTTTCGTAGAACGGAATAAATGTAATATGGTTGAATAAAGTTGTCGATTACAACACCTTTTATTAAATATTTTAGAAGTGGAAGAACATATTTGATCATCTTTTCAAAAACTAGGTACATTAGTTATATTTTAAAGTGAGTGCTTGAACAAATGTGATATCTACCACAGAACGAAGGTTTTTCTGTGGTTTTTACATATTTACCTGAACAGTGATTTATTTTTAGGAAATAGTGTCTCTACTTTTTTAGTATGTTTATAGTGACTATTATGCATGTATATGTATGACATGACAGAAACTTTTAAAGTAACTAATCTAAACGAACGCTATGATTATGCTTCTAAAGGTCCAAATAAATGTTTTGCTTGGACGTCTTCGCTTTCGTCACCCAGGAACTGTGCGAAAAGCTCTTGATATCTTGACAACGTCAAGCCACCTTTTCTTTTGTCGTCGTCCTGAAAAATAAAGAAAGTAGGGCGTTTCATAACATGCTTGCTGGGCTGACTGAAAGAATAGGAAAAATGCCGTAAGTATGAGGTTAAATCATTGTTTTAAATATCATTACTACATAATTAAGACTGGTTAACTGTACTTTTCTAAATGATATACGTACAACTAGTGCCCGGGACAATATCATTGTTTTAATTTTACTTAACACACAACAAAATTAATTATAAATTGCTATTATAACAAGTATGTAAACAAACGTGTAGAAATATCTAGAATCTGTTTTTTTTTGTGTTGCCACAATAGACATTGTCCTTTCAGTATTTCTAGTTTTGGCAAAAAAAATAGTTTTTGTTCTTTATTTTCTTATTATGTTACATAATTAGGTACACAAAACGCCAACTTTTTTTTCTCGATGCCATCACGACTACGGGACTAAACATGAAATGTGTCAATTCTACTTATCTATATGTTACGAAAGAATAATTAGTTTGTAACTATTGTAGCGTAAAAGTGATGCGATAGCTGATCTTACGTCCGCCATCGTACACGCCTGGAGCGGCGCCAGGGAGAAAACTGTCTGTTGTCTCTGGTGCAATCTTTTATTTTTGCTTACTTTATTTATAAAACTCTTTAATCTTTGATAAATTTATTTTAGTTATGTTTCTATAAATACATTTTAACTTTCTTCACGAGTTGATGTTTTTTATCTTTGCTTCTTTTCGTTGCCATTGAGGAACGCGGGTGTGCGTAAAGCCTTTTTTTTAACGTGTGGAAACCCCCTCAGGCCGTCACCCTACCGGGGTTTGCGTCGGGGTGGTGTATCGGAAATGGACCGACTAAACCTATACGGTACCCACTCGGTGATGACCGGCTGGAGAAGCTCCACAGCGGTAAAGCCAGCACGTGGAACCTGCTGCCGGAACGACCAACGAGCCATCGTGGCTCGACGAACGGGGCTCACGTTACTCGCATATCTCTTCGGGCGGGGGCCGTATGCCACTCCGGAAATCAGCCGTCCGCCGATAAACTTCGGAGAGCATTGCCATTGGAGTTTCGGTACGATGCGGTAACCGCGTATGGCTCTAACCACCAATGTCCTCTGAGGGCGCCAGATGCGAGCCCTACTCTGGGCGGTCGTAGCCGCCGCCTTCACCGGTGCACCATACAGTGCCATTAACCGTACAACCACCGTGTACAGCCGTCTTGTCACGACGCTGGCTCCACCCAAATTGGGCAAAATTCGTCCAATTACAGAAGCAGCGCAACCAGCTTTGGAGTAGCTGTCTGAAGTGTTCGTCGAAGAGCCTCCTACTGACAAGGATCATAAATTATCGGGGCCTGATCCTTGACGGCAGGTACGAGGACCGAATGAACTACAATGAAGGCGCCTGAGGGTGGACCACGACGGGGCCCGTGGAACAAAAGGGCCTCCGTCTTATCCAAGGCCACCCGTAAACTCAACGCCTCAATCTGCCCGACCACCAGCGAGACTCCTCTGGTGGCCAGGCGCGCCGCTTCTTGTAAGTTTGCTCCCCGGGCTGTGACCAATGTGTCATCGGCGTAACAAATTATGCCCAGCCGGGGCAGAAGGCGACCTCGAAGTGCCCAGTACCCATGTTCCGAGGACAGACCCCTGCGCAACACACGACATGAGGCGCCGCTTCATTTTGGTCAACACTATTTCGGTCCTCGTACATGACGGTACACTCCTCTAAATAGTCTGCCACAAACCGCCTCAGGTACCCAGAAACCCCGTGGTAGTAGAGTTCTTCCCTGATGCAGCTAAATGGCAGACTTGTATCTGTGTGACTTGACAAATGTGTTGGTGATGTCCAACGACACCACCAACAATACACCTCCATGTGCGTAAGGCCTATATTAATACACATATAGGCAGTTCATTGCTAGGCTGTGTATTATACGTAACAAAATTAGGAAGAAGCTAAGATATTTTCAATCTAAATGTACGTCTCCAAAATACCTAAAAAAAATTAAAAGAATAAAGTTCCGTAACCGTGGTTTATGATACGCCATAAATGCGCAATGTACTCATTGTTAGGAATCCTCACCATCCCCTAATTCAGAGAAGGGCTCCTGAAATGGTGACTACACATTTGTCACCTTTGTACATGGTGGTAGTCACTTACCATCAAGTAACTAGGTGGTTTATTTGCCTCCTGACCTAACACTACAATGCTAATACATATCGCATCGTCACATCTGGTTACCGGTTACACACGTCTATACCTGGTTACTATATTTAAGTTATTTTATAACTCGCACACAATGATTGTTGAGGTTATTTTGGCAAATAAGGTTAAAGGCTACCTTCTTTGCCAAAAGACTTATACAGATATACTCGTATTTATTATATCCTGATAGACCATAGTGAAATCAATCTGCGCTGTCAACACGGCAGGGGCAAAAATGGAAGTAATAGATAGTAGTAGTAACAGATAATGTATCAATGTAATTATAAGAAATTAGTGTTGCTATAAATATAAATCTTTTTTCTAGTAATTGTTTTTATTCGTATATTCAAAAATTAATTGTCAATAAGCGTCTGTTGTTGTTAGTGATGTCAATAACTTCAATTTACTTTCGTATCGTTTGCCAAGACTGCATGGTTACTAGGTAATAAGTATTTCGAGAACACCGTGTATTAGTGATCTATATTCTATTCGTGTTTGGTGTAGATCTCGTGCGTATGACTACATCTTTCAAATTTATCTTGGCAATATAAATTTACCACGATTATTGCGTGACTGACAGTCAAAAGCTTTAAGCAAATCTGACTTCCGAAAAGTGTGACATTTAATTTAAAAAGTAGCTCTTATTGTTTTTTTGGTAAAACACTTGTCATTCGAAATTTAAAACACAGAAACTTCTAGGTTTTATTTACCATGCTCTGTCAAGGCTGTTGCTGCATTATGGTCTAGTTTATTCAATATGCCGTATTGAATAAAAAGAAACTTTTTTTTTCATATTCGAAATTTAAGTATACACTCTTATTGGCTTAGTTTGAAAATTTAAAAAATTAAAATGAATCATACCTAATTATTATATTTTAATCGACTCGTTCATATACACAGGCAAATTTGGCAAATCATATAAATTGTGTAATGCCATTATAAGTTGATAGTAAAAGTTTTTAAGGAAAAGTTTATTTTGTACTTTTTAACGCGTTTAAATAAAAGCTTGTTTTTTAAAGTTTATTTTTATTCTTAATATATATACGAGTATATACATATCTTTTTTAAGTTTAATGGAATTGACATTAAAAACAAATGGAACGAACTTATTTTTCTAAATCATTTAAAAATATTTGTTTCAATATTGAGTTGCAAGATTCCACCCGAGCAAACTTAGTTTTATAAGTCAAATTAAAGCTTGTAAAATACATTTTTATTTAGAAATAGTGACACCCCACCATAAGCTACTGAAATCAATTCAAACTAAGACATTTAATATTTGTAGTATTCAAGTTTTATGACGACTATCTCAACAAATTTTATTACTGTTTGTAAACTATCTAGTTTATACGTTATGGTATAGTACTAAATAATTTTGTAGAGTAAAATGACGTCTTATGCGTAACATCATTTTTTTGACAACCTTTTTTGATGCTATACGAAAGTACATTGTTTAAGGTTCAATTTTAAAATTTAAATAATTTTCTCCTATAAAAAAGGTAAAAAATTTACGCTTTTTTTTGCAGACCAAACATTCTACGAAATACGCACACGAGTTTAAGAATTTAAAAGGTAAAGTATGTATGTAATAAATATGATTTTAAGCTAATTGTTTACTGTTACGTGAGGTGGCTTTTCAGATAGTTTCCTCAAAATCAGAAAAAATGGTCGATTGGTTAATCTTTACGCTACATCCGCACTGCTGTCTTTAGTGGTCTGACACAATAATGAACTATTGATTCTGACAGTTAAAAGCAAGAATGTCATCACGCTCACAACCATCTGTGACGAGTCATATATACGATTTACTACTATGTTCAAAATTAAAATGCCTACAAGTCTGTGTGCTCGCTAATTGTGATCAAACTAGTGGGTAATTAATAGCCTGAGACAGATTTAGACTATCGTTAAATAAATCTTTCACAGACCAGATGGTCTGTGATCAGTGAATAGACGTTCAATCGCATGGATGATTGGTTTTAAAGTGTTTTATTTTTCCTTGTAGTCCGTTTCTGTGTGGTGATGAATTAGGAGTAAAGAGTGTCATTAACTTTATTTCATTCCTAGGGTGTCGTAAGAGACGACCAAGGGAGCACTACACAGGAAAACATCGCTGAAAAGGAAAGGAAAACTTGACACCCATAGCAGCATATGTCTAGCGTGGTATAGTAGGCCAAAACCTCCTTTTTAAGGAGAGGCCTAAGTCCAATTGTGGGCTATTAAAGGCTGTCGATGTGATGTGATGTGTAATCCGTTATAAAAATAAAGAGAAGTATCTGATACTTTCCGATTTGGTTGGATTTCTTTTTATGGTTGTTCCTTAAAATTTCAACGTTTACGATCCGATTTTGAGACTCTTATTTTATTTGACAGAGTATTCTTTCCGTTTAGTCCCATTTGGACAAAAAAGGTGATAAATTCACGATGATATAGGCGCATTGAAATCTGTCATACTTTTCTAGCTTATATTTTTTATATATTTGGATGCTACAGTAGTTAGGCGGTCAGCGTGTCTGCTGTGTTTAATATTTGGAAAACCTCCAAAAATGGAATTAAGATTTGTATCCATTCATTAGATCGTTTCCAAAGGCACCATGTGTTTCTGGATACTATGCTATATCTCAATAAACAGTTGGTAAGATAGTTAAAACACGTCTAACGTTGATTAGGCATTTTTGAACTATGTTAGACATATGTAGTAAAATCGTTATACTTACGTTAAGTAGAGAATAATAGGCTTCATCTATTTCTTTGATGTCTTCTAAAACCATTCGCTGTACACAGTCATATCTGTACTCTTCTATGGCGATAACACCGTCAGCGTTAATATCTATCATTCTAAAGTTGGTCTCAATAAATGCTCTCATTGCCTGAGGAAAGTCCTCATATCTGCGACCGACACAACTGTTTTTGACGGCTTGTTTGAATTCTTCAACTGTTATCATGCCATCCTGAAAAAACTTCTTATTCAGAACATGCTGTTGGTTACTTAGAGTTACTGCATATAAAAGCATGAAGCGTGTGCGTGGCTCGCGTGTATATAGTGAAAATTAGATAATTAATATTTGTATTATTCTAGCTTAGACTACACATATTCTGAAAAGTAAATAAAATATTTAGATTCTACTTCTATTAGTTTAAATTAGATGTATGTTTACGTTGCTTTTAGTAAATTAGGCTACTCTACTAAAGAGGACACATAGCAGGCTAAAAGACAATATTCTAGAACCTGTAGTCTATGTAGTCTATAATAATATTTGCAGATCTCGCAGAACAAAGTGCATGTGTAAAATGTAGTGCGGTTATCGTCAGTCATTACATTCTTAACAAGCGTTAAGATTTATTCTTTTTCTGATGTGGTATAGCATCGATCATCTGAAAATTTTAAAGTTGGTAATACTAACATGTCTACTCATAAGCACTCAATGCAATATAACTGCGCCACGTGTGCCTGTGGGACGACTACGGCCACGAATATACAAAGCATGCGTATTATACCGCCAGCCGTGAAGACACAAAACATTTCTGCTAAGATAAACCTTTCAGGAGTGGAGCCTGGCAGAAATATTTATATCCTCGGAACCCAACAATGTGTCGGGCTAGCTACAGCTATTGCACGTTATAGAACGAACACACGGTACGAGAAATATGGAGTCTCCGCTGAAACGAAACCAAATGCACCGTGCAACGAAATACTTAAGAACTGTAAGCATTCCAGATTAACACCTAATGATAAGCTTGTAATATGTGTTGGTGAAAATGATTTTCAATCAAATTTCGTTGTTTCACAACTTCAAAATGTACTGGACGCTTTTCCGAATAACTTCATTATTGTATTAAATGTCGTAAAGAGTGCGCATTTGGATGTAAATAAATTAAACTTCTCTTTAAAAAGACTATGTAAAATGTACAAAAATTGTAAATTTATTGATAATGCTCATACAAAGATCTCCGCTATCTGTAAATCAGTTAATTATTTTATAGATTGCTATGATTATAATGAAACATATTTAAAACCTAGTGAAATTAGGCAACGAATAGCGAGTAGCAAGTCAATTCATAAATCTGAGCCAAGAAGGGGTACGATACCATTCTATTTTAAGAGTATTAACCACGATTCAGGAGAGCCAGACGAGAGCTTACAAAAAAATGGGAAGGGTACCATACCCTTCCATTTCTCAAAGCTACCTATAAAAAACACCTTTTTTCGAGCATAGTAATACATCTACTACACAACTCACATTACAAAACCATAACTTTAGGATACTACATCAAAACATTGCCAGCGTATTATGTAAACGAGAAGTTTTAGAATTAACTCTCCAAGAATTACAAGATGCACAAAATGCTCCAGATATCATTTGTTTATCAGAAACCTTTGTAAAAAGAGGCTACGAACGTTATGTAAAAATATATAACTACGACCTAGCTGCTAATTTTTGTCGAGAAAAACGAAGAGGCGGCACTTGTATATTAGTAAGAAAGGGCCTTAATTATAAAGAAGTACCTTTTTTAAAATCTTATGCCATGCAAAATACCTTTGAAATCTGTGGTATCGAGCTAATATCGAACAATTTATTGATTATTTGTATATATAGAACGCCCCAATCTGATCCCACTATATTCTTAACTAAATTAAATAATCTCCTTCATGAAATATTTAAAAAAAATAACTCAAAAATGCAATTTGTCTTAGCAGGTGACTTCAATATTAACACCCTAAAAAAAGACACATTTACAATCGTTTCTTTAGAAAGTAAAAGCGCCTGATAGTTATCACTGTGCAATGAATTGTATTGGATTGAAAACTTTGGTGATATATTCAAATTTATAAAGGGTAAAGTTTTACTGTACGGAGACCTTTTTTCAAGGGATGCAGTCACATTCTGTGTAGCAGATCTCTTAAGAGCATTGCCTGTAAGGTCAAATAGATTCAAACTAGTCGGACATCTCCGATACAGAATTGATTATAATCGTTTACTCTTTCTAAATGTATTATCACAATAGGCTAGATGACACCTAAGTCAAATTAGTTACTTTTTATCATCTGTCAAAATTGTCGTTTTGACAGATGATAAAAGTAACTAAAAGTATTGTTTGAAAAATGTACTAAATACAAAATTGTGACGTCACTGTTTTAGACTACTCAATTGAACAATATATTTCACTGTTTGTTTAATTAAAATTCGTAATAATAATAAAAAGCTATGTTAGCATGTTAGCAAATAGTTGAGGTGTCAAATTCTAAAACTGTTTAAACTATAGAGCAACTGTCAAGAATCTTCCTTATTACATTAAAAACTTTTTAATAACAAACTATTACATAATGAAATTTAGCAGTAGCCGAGATTTATATAACCACACTTACGTCAATAAGACAGAAAATTTGTACAAACTCAATATTTATTCAATCTATAAAAATAAAAATATGTAACTATGATGTCTATTTTTCGAACCTTTTTGTACATACTTTATATGACTTTTGTTTGTGTCATTAATATCATTATGTGTATCTACGTCATGTACATTTATGTTTTTGACAACAAATTCATGTCAGCAATGTCGTCTTAAAATGTGGTGCTTTGAGTGCTGGGTTTAAAATTATATAATTAAAATTCAATCTAACTTACTTTACTTAACTGTCATGCCCTTTATGGCGCCAAGCAAGGCGTGAAAAAGCATTTTATTAGGCCGCCATAGTGTGGGTCACCATACTGCATTGTTTGCTTTTGCAATGAGTATGGTGACCACAACTCTTGGATTCTATTCATGCTTTCGACCAGGCAGGATAGTCACTTTGGCAGGCCTTTAAAATAAAAAATATATATCTTTAGCTAATTGGGCAGAAAAGTGCCACAACTTAGTCACTAATAAACCGTAAAGTTAGTAACTTCTCAAAGAGGCTACAGATTAAATTAACCCTTCTTTGCATGACGTTTTCTATTTTTTTAAATAAAACAGATGATATAATTAATGCTCTAAATTAAAGGGGAAATATTTAAAAAAATAAAACTTTTAATATAAATAGGAATTGTGTAAAAAACAATATTACGGCAATTTACATCATCATGCGTTGTCACAATATGTCCCAAAATAAATAAAAAAATATTCTTCATGATGAAATGTTATGGTGGAAATTTCCATCACTATGCAAAGAAGGGTTAAGTTACAAAGTTATTTCATTTTAAAATAAATATCATACTAACTGAAAAAAAAAATGACTTGTGTCAATGTTCTCAGAAAAAATATTTTGTGTTGTATGAAACGTAGTTATAACTTGTGTTATATAAATAACTATTTGATGTCTATAAAAAAAAACTTAGTAATTAAACCTATATTAGTCTAAAGATTATGTACTTATATTCCTCAAAATAATATTATCTGTGTAATAGAGTTTTTAATAAAAGATAAAACACAAATTATTGATTTTATTCAATAAAAATCCCACTGCAAAATTTATACACTTTTGTTTCTTAAATGTATATTTAATGAGTGTTAAAAACCCCGACGTTGGTTACTATTTATTGAAATAGTAAAGAGTAAAAAAATAGTTCAGAGGACCTACGCCTTACATTTGCCTCCAGAAAAAGTACTTTTTCCTGAAGAAGCCTAATTTCACCTCTAACCTGAAATCAGGAACCATAATATCAACTGTATCGCGATCGAAGTCCGGATAAAAGGAAATAGGTGCACTCGTGTTATTCTAAGGTTACCTCTTAAAGTATGGACGTAAGTATTTCATCATTAGACTTTAATAGTCCATTGCTAGACATAGATCTCTCCTTAGAAGGGAGATTTTGGCCTATTATATCCTGCGGCCCAGACGGTTTGATATAGGGTTTGTTGCAAAGTCCCAATTTAAATAGATTTCAAATCATATAATTATTTTTTTACTTCTTTGTAAGAAAAATCAATATGAAAAGTATTAAAAGCTAATAAGGTTTTGGTGCAAGAATGTATTTCGAGAAGTAGTTTGTTTTTCAGGTAATGGAACTAGCTATACGGAAAATGCCTGTTACGTCCTCTCTAATTGTTAGTGAGCCATTATACCATTATTGATGATCATACGTTTGGTAAGCGAAGTGTTATTCCTCCACCTGTATAAGAGCGTAGCGTACATATGCCTACATCGATGTTTGGCTTTGTGTAAGTATGCTCTTCAATTACTAATGGTTAGAAACATAATCGAAAGTAGTAATTATTATGAGTATTCAAAAAATAAAACACAACTGGTTCATAAGAATCGGTATATTTTCATTTTCACAAAACCTGTTTACGTGACTAGATTCATTTTGTATGATTGAGCACAATGCACATTCCTCTCACATTCTCCATTAAATTCCTAAAATATTATTAACTAAAACTGCCACTGCGTATTAAAAGTATTGTAACGTTCGTTTAAAAACTTCCTGGTTTTTCGTTCGTTTTACTTATAATTATAATGATACCATAGAGAATAGACAAAACACAATTCAACAAAGGGAAAATCAACATTCCAATTTCTTTATAAATAGTATTTCCAATAAAACTATATGTAATAATCTTTTAACATCAAACACCACAACAAATGCGTACCATAAATATTTGTTAATTTTTTAGGAACATTTAGGGTCAGGATTTTGCAAACACTGAAGAAACTCTAGAATATTAAAAACTAATATAATCATCAACAATAAACATTATGATAAAATGTAATAATAGCGAAAAAACATTTAAAATAACTCAAATAACTTATTTTTGGAAAGCAATTTACGTAATTTTAGAACACATCACAGACTGGACTAGCATTATTATAGTTTATTTTTAAACTGTATCGACGCTGTGTATTTTTGGCGCCTTTTCTTTCGTAGAACGGAATAAATGTAATATGGTTGAATAAAGTTGTCGATTACAACACCTTTTATTAAATATTTTAGAAGTGGAAGAACATATTTGATCATCTTTTCAAAAACTAGGTACATTAGTTATATTTTAAAGTGAGTGCTTGAACAAATGTGATATCTACCACAGAACGAAGATTTTTCTGTGGTTTTTACATATTTACCTGAACAGTGATTTATTTTTAGGAAATAGTGTCTCTACTTTTTTAGTATGTTTATAGTGACTATTATGCATGTATATGTATGACATGACAGAAACTTTTAAAGTAACTAATCTAAACGAACGCTATGATTATGCCTCTAAAGGTCCAAATAAATGTTTTGCTTGGACGTCTTCGCTTTCGTCACCCAGGAACTGTGCGAAAAGCTCTTGATATCTTGACAACGTCAAGCCACCTTTTCTTCTGTCGTCGTCCTGAAAAATAAAGAAAGTAGGGCGTTTCATAACATGCTTGCTGGGCTGACTGAAAGAATAGGAAAAATGCCGTAAGTATGAGGTTAAATTATTGTTTTAAATATCATTACTACATAATTAAGACTGGTTAACTGTACTTTTCTAAATGATATACGTACAACTAGTGCCTGGGACAATATAACTGTTTTAATTTTACTTAACACACAAAATTAATAATGAATTGCTATTATGTATAACAGGTATGTAAGCAAACATGTAGAAATATCTAGAATCTGATTTTTTTGGTGTTACCACAATAGAAATTGTCCTTTCAGTACTAGAAGTAGTTTTGACAAAAAAAGTAGTTTTTGTTATTTATTTTCTTATTATGTTACATAATTAGGTACATAAAACGCCAACTTTTTTTTCTCGATGCCATCACGATTACGGGACTATGAAATATGTCAATTCTACTTATCTATATATTACGAAAGAATAATTAGCTTGTAACCATTGTAGCGTAAAAGTGATGCGATAGCTGATCTTACGTCCGCCATCGTACACGCCTGGAGCGGCGCCAGGGAGAAAACTGTCTGTTGTCTCTGGTGCAATCTTTTATTTTTGCTTACTTTATTTATAAAACTCTTTAATCTTTGATAAATTTATTTTAGTTATGTTTCTATAAATACATTTTAACTTTCTTCACGAGTTGATGTTTTTTATCTTTGCTTCTTTTCGTTGCCATTGAGGAACGCGGGTGTGCGTAAAGCCTTTTTTTTAACGTGTGGAAACCCCCTCAGGCTGTCACCCTACCGGGGTTTGCGGCGGGATGGTGTATCGGAAACAGACCGACTAAACCTGTACGGTGTGCCACTCTGCGCCTGTGGTAGGAGCGATTTGGGAGCTGCTATTACGACATCCAGATCCCTCCTACCGCCTGTCATCCATCTGCGGATAAACTCTCTAATTAGGCGACATACGATACACACGGACGTCGCCTACTCGCGGTTGGCCACTGTAGCGGATGAAGGGAAAAACCTGTCTCGTCCATCCGCACCCATACTCAAGACAGCATGAGGCGCTGGTAAGCGCTCCTCCGTCGCCCAGTTCGCTGGCGGCGAATTGGGTCCGAGTGGAGATCATCCTCCCGGGCCTTCTCCGCCGCCTCCTCTTGCGAAATGACGCCTTTGCAGAAGGTTGCGCCCTCGCTATCGGCCATCGCCATCGCTGCCGCCAGGAGGAGATCGATTTCAGATACCTCCCGAAGCAACCGTGGCCAGGAAGGACCTGCGTCAGTCAGAAGGAAAGAGTCCCGTGCTGCCACCCTGCCCACTCGGTGATGACCGGCTGGAGAAGCTCCACAGCGGTAAAGCCAGCACGTGGAACCTGCTGCCGGAACGACCAACGAGCCATCGTGGCTCGACGAACGGGGCTCACGTTACTCGCATATCTCTTCGGGCGGGGGCCGTATGCCACTCCGGAAATCAGCCGTCCGCCGATAAACTTCGGAGAGCATTGCCGCCTCCAAATCCCACAGGGGAGTTTCGGTACGATGCGGTAACCGCGTATGGCTCTAACCACCAATGTCCTCTGAGGGCGCCAGAGGCGAGCCCTACTCTGGGCGGTCGTAGCCGCCGCCCACACCGGTGCACCATACAGTGCCATTGACCGTACAACCACCGTATACAGCCGTCTTGTCACGACGCTGGCTCCACCCAAATTGGGCAAAATTCGTCCAATTGCAGAAGCAGCGCAATCTGCTTTGGAGTAGCTGTCTGAAGTGTTCGTCGAAGAGCCTCCTACTGACAAGGATCATAAATTATCGGGGCCTGATCCTTGACGGCAGGTACGAGAACCGAATGAACTACGATGAAGGCGCCTGAGGGTGGACCACGACGGGGCCCGTGGAACAAAAGGGCCTCCGTCTTATCCAAGGCCACCCGTAAACTCAACGCCTCAATCTGCCCGACCACTAGAGAGACTCCTCTGGTGGCCAGGCGCGCCGCTTCTTGTAAGTTTGCTCCCCGGGCTGTGACCAATGTGTCATCGGCGTAACAAATTATGCCCAGCCGGGGCAGAAGGCGACCTCGATGTGCCCAGTACCCATGTTCCGAGGACAGACCCCTGCGCAACACACGACATGAGGCGCCGCTTCATTTTGGTCAACACTATTTCGGTCCTCGTACATGACGGTACACTCCTCTAAATAGTCTGCCACAAACCGCCTCAGGTACCCAGGAACCCCGTGGTAGTAGAGTTCTTCCCTGATGCAGCTAAATGGCAGACTTGTATCTGTGTGACTTGACAAATGCGTTGGTGATGTCCAACGACACCACCAACAATACACCTCCATGTGCGTAAGGCCTATATTAATACACATATAGGCAGTTCATTGCTAGGCTGTGTATTATACGTAACAAAATTAGGAAGAAGCTAAGATATTTTCAATCTAAATGTACGTCTCCAAAATACCTAAAAAAAATCAAAAGAATAAAGTTCCGTAACCGTGGTTTATGATACGCCATAAATGCGCAATGTACTCATTGTTAGGAATCCTCACCATCCCCTAATTCAGAGAAGGGTTCCTGAAATGGTGACTACACATTTGTCACCTTTGTACATGGTGGTAGTCACTTACCATCAAGTAACTAGGTGGTTTATTTGCCTCCTGACCTAACACTACAATGCTAATACATATCGCATCGTCACATCTGGTTACCGGTTACACACGTCTATACCTGGTTACTATATTTAAGTTATTTTATAACTCGCACACAATGATTGTTGAGGTTATTTTGGCAAATAAGGTTAAAGGCTACCTTCTTTGCCAAAAGACTTATACAGATATACTCGTATTTATTATATCCTGATAGACCATAGTGAAATCAATCTGCGCTGTCAACACGGCAGGGGCAAAAATGGAAGTAATAGATAGTAATAGTAACAGATAATGTATCAATGTAATTATAAGAAATTAGTGTTGCTATAAATATAAATCTTTTCTCTAGTAATTGTTTTTATTGGTATATTCAAAAATTAATTGTCAATAAGCGTCTGTTGTTGTTAGTGATGTCAATAACTTCAATTTACTTTCGTATCGTTTGCCAAGACTGCATGGTTACTAGGTAATAAGTATTTCGAGAACACCGTGTATTAGTGATCTATATTCTATTCGTGTTTGGTGTAGATCTCGTGCGTATGACTACATCTTTCAAATTTATCTTGGCAATATAAATTTACCACGATTATTGCGTGACTGACAGTCAAAAGCTTTAAGCAAATCTGACTTCCGAAAAGTGTGACATTTAATTTAAAAAGTAGCTCTTATTGTTTTTTTGGTAAAACACTTGTCATTCGAAATTTAAAACACAGAAACTTCTAGGTTTTATTTACCATGGTCTGTCAAGGCTGTTGCTGCATTATGGTCTAGTTTATTCAATATGCCGTATTGAATATAAAGAAACTTTTTTTTTCATATTCGAAATTTAAGTATACACTCTTATTGGCTTAGTTTGAAAATTTAAAAAATTAAAATGAATCATACCTAATTATTATATTTTAATCGACTCGTTCATATACACAGGCAAATTTGGCAAATCATATAAATTGTGTAATGCCATTATAAGTTGATAGTAAAAGTTTTTAAGGAAAAGTTTATTTTGTACTTTTTAACGCGTTTAAATAAAAGCTTGTTTTTTAAAGTTTATTTTTATTCTTAATATATATACGAGTATATACATATCTTTTTTAAGTTTAATGGAATTGACATTAAAAACAAATGGAACGAACTTATTTTTCTAAATCATTTAAAAATATTTGTTTCAATATTGAGTTGCAAGATTCCACCCGAGCAAACTTAGTTTTATAAGTCAAATTAAAGCTTGTAATATACATTTTTATTTAGAAATAGTGACACCCCACCATAAGCTACTGAAATCAATTCAAACTAAGACATCTAATATTTGTAGTATTCAAGTTTTATGACGACTATCTCAACAAATTTTATTACTGTTTGTAAACTATCTAGTTTATACGTTATGGTATAGTACTAAATAATTTTGTAGAGTAAAATGACGTCTTATGCGTAACATCATTTTTTTGACAACCTTTTTTGATGCTATACGAAAGTACATTGTTTAAGGTTCAATTTTAAAATTTAAATAATTTTCTCCTATAAAAAAGGTAAAAAATTTACGCTTTTTTTTGCAGACCAAACATTCTACGAAATACGCACACGAGTTTAAGAATTTAAAAGGTAAAGTATGTATGTAATAAATATGATTTTAAGCTAATTGTTTACTGTTACGTGAGGTGGCTTTTCAGATAGTTTCCTCAAAATCAGAAAAAATGGTCGATTGGTTAACCTTTACGCTACATCCGCACTGCTGTCTTTAGTGGTCTGACACAATAATGAACTATTGATTCTGACAGTTAAAAGCAAGAATGTCATCACGCTCACAACCATCTGTGACGAGTCATATATACGATTTACTACTATGTTCAAAATTAAAATGCCTACAAGTCTGTGTGCTCGCTAATTGTGATCAAACTAGTGGGTAATTAATAGCCTGAGACAGATTTAGACTATCGTTAAATAAATCTTTCACAGACCAGATGGTCTGTGATCAGTGAATAGACGTTCAATCGCATGGATGATTGGTTTTAAAGTGTTTTATTTTTCCTTGTAATCCGTTTCTGTGTGGTGATGAATTAGGAGTAAAGAGTGTCATTAACTTTATTTCATTCCTAGGGTGTCGTAAGAGACGACCAAGGGAGCACTACACAGGAAAACATCGCTGAAAAGGAAAGGAAAACTTGACACCCATAGCAGCATATGTCTAGCGTGGTATAGTAGGCCAAAACCTCCTTTTTAAGGAGAGGCCTAAGTCTAATTGCGGGCTATTAAAGGCTGTCGATGTGATGTGATGTGTAATCCGTTATAAAAATAAAGAGAAGTATCTGATACTTTCCGATTTGGTTGAATTTCTTTTTATGGTTGTTCCTTAAAATTTCAACGTTTACGATCCGATTTTGAGACTCTTATTTTATTTGACGGAGTATTCTTTCCGTTTAGTCCCATTTGGACAAAAAAGGTGATAAATTCACGATGATATAGGCGCATTGAAATCTGTCATACTTTTCTAGCTTATATTTTTTATATATTTGGATGCTACAGTAGTTAGGCGGTCAGCGTGTCTGCTGTGTTTAATATTTGGAAAACCTCCAAAAATGGAATTAAGATTTGTATCCATTCATTAGATCGTTTCCAAAGGCACCATGTGTTTCTGGATACTATGCTATATCTCAATAAACAGTTGGTAAGATAGTTAAAACACGTCTAACGTTGATTAGGCGTTTTTGCACTATGTTAGACATATGTAGTAAAATCGTTATACTTACGTTAAGTAGAGAATAATAGGCTTCATCTATTTCTTTGATGTCTTCTAAAACCATTCGCTGTACACAGTCATATCTGTACTCTTCTATGGCGATAACACCGTCAGCGTTAATATCTATCATTCTAAAGTTGGTCTCAATAAATGCTCTCATTGCCTGAGGAAAGTCCTCATATCTGCGACCGACACAACTGTTTTTGACGGCTTGTTTGAATTCTTCAACTGTTATCATGCCATCCTGAAAAAACTTCTTATTCAGAACATGCTGTTGGTTACTTAGAGTTACTGCATATAAAAGCATGAAGCGTGTGCGTGGCTCGCGTGTATATAGTGAAAATTAGATAATTAATATTTGTATTATTCTAGCTTAGACTACACATATTCTGAAAAGTAAATAAAATATTTAGATTCTACTTCTATTAGTTTAAATTAGATGTATGTTTACGTTGCTTTTAGTAAATTAGGCTACTCTACTAAAGAGGACACATAGCAGGCTAAAAGACAATATTCTAGAACCTGTAGTCTATGTAGTCTATAATAACATTTGCAGATCTCGCAGAACTAAGTGCATGTGTAAAATGTAGTGCGTTTATCGTCAGTCATTACATTCTTAACAAGCGTTAAGATTTATTCTTTTTCTGATGTGGTATAGCATCGATCATCTGAAAATTTTAAAGTTGGTAATACTAACATGTCTACTTATCACTTTAGTAGCTCATCAACGGCGCAGCAACTAAATCGAATTATCGAATCCATATTGGATTTTAAGAGATATTTATTTTCAACAACGTGCAGTACTACACAGAAGCGAAACATGTATTAGCAGAACCCTTAGCACAAATAACATTAACGATATGACGACCCTATCTAAGAAGTTGACCCACACAATCGTGTCTTTAATTTTGTTGTCATCATTACACAAAGTTATATTGCTGTTTTTCAGCAAAGCAATCTAAAATATCAAATTAAGCAAGAAATTAGTTACGGAGAAAATTTTGATATATGATTATAAAATTAGCTCTAACGCGCGTTTTCAGTTTCACCGAAGATAATTAATATTTGCATAGTTGCATAGTTTTTGTATAGGCCATGATCTAAAACCTAAAACCGCTTGCGAAATTTACAATTTGTGCAAAGGGTTCAGATAGTTTTAAGAGCTATAGGAAAGAACAGCGTTAGGCTGCATCCATCGAAGCTTCGCTGACACCGCGTAGTGTAATGTGTGGAGATAACCGACATAGTCTGGCACCTTGTCGAAGTCTGCGAGTTGTGCTATCTCCTCCCACAGACTTAGCATCACATGCTGGTATTTCTGTAGTCGAGACGCGCTGCAGTCGCCTTTGCCCTCCAAGACGCATGTGCGTAGTGCCAGACATACGAAATCGTGGGCATCCAAGTAACCGTTGTTGTCGATA
The DNA here is from genome assembly GCA_949316085.1 of Hypercompe scribonia. Taxonomy (NCBI): domain Eukaryota; kingdom Metazoa; phylum Arthropoda; class Insecta; order Lepidoptera; family Erebidae; genus Hypercompe; species Hypercompe scribonia. The sequence goes on from OX438979.1 coordinate 4,424,782, forward strand.
TCTGTAACGAAGACATAGTGAAATGTGTTGTTTTGATGATAAAAATTTTGCATAATTCCCTATTTATTATGTACATCATTTTATGTTTCGCCTACTAAAATAATTATCAGTGATTTCTGGTAAACCTTTATCATGATACAAATTCTAGGGTGTTTACAAGAACCGTGGAAGAAGCACAAATAGGTCGATACATCGTGGGTGATACCATGGCCTAAACGGAAGTCAGTGTTAAGCAGTTCTGTTTACTTTTAATTTGCTATTTCACCGAGTGAGATTGACAATAGATGACCTGTCGGCCATGATTATCCGAGCCAAAATTATAATATTCATTGTGTTTATTTGTTATTTTTATCCATTAACAATTTGATACTAGAAATTTGCACATGTAAAATAAACTACCTAACAAATAGAATTAGAATGCTAAGAGCATGCGTAAGGTGTAACATAGTAGTAGAAACGTTATCGATCTCTAAGTGTCGCGATGAGTGAGTAAATTAGTTGCGGTTGCCCATTTGGCTAGTAGTTACATGTAAACAATAGGTAACTATTAATTTAATAGTTGCTCATGCCAAAACCCAGGGATCCTTCATTACGCAATCGGCAGTAATTTTTAAAAAAACAATCAATGTTTAATAGACATATAATAATCGTGTCTATCAATTAAAAAATTAACTGTACTGTTTTGAAATTAGAATAAGAATCGATACAAAACATGCAAGTTGTGAAAATAGTCATGTTTGAATTAGAAGTACACATGTAAAAAGTATTTTATGCTACCGGTTGACAGTTACTGATTCATAAAATGTCAATGGCAACCATCGACAATCTTAAAATTCTATTTTCAACGAATGTTCTAGTGCCTAAGACGTAATAAATTTGTCAAAACCAATAATTTGTTTGAAAACATTTCCTATAATTAATAGCTCTTCAGTTAAATGGGCTGGGCCAAAAAATATTCTGGTAACAGTAGTTAATTGAATACAGCCGTTAATCACCTACAAGTAGTAAAGTATCTTTGTTTAAAGGTGCAGCTGTCCTAGAAAGACATTTATCGTTTCTGGGGTATAGTGAAGTTGTAATGGTGAAATCTTGGCAGGAGAGCGTACGCGTTCCGTTAGTTGCTGATTAATGAGCACCGATTGGACCCTCAGAAATTTCGCTCAGGTCAATGTCGTGTTCAACCTATTGTGATTCTTACAGTCTTTTTATATCTCTCGAATTACGTTCGGTTCTATTATAAACTACATTGTTTCGTATGTGTCAAATTTTGATTTCAATTTAGATGCTCATCAATCGTGGGAAATTATTATTATTATTCCACTCCTTATACTCACTACCCGACGGGCGGATATTATATTTCTCAAATACAAAGGGAGGATCCTTAGAACAGGCGAGGTGATCAAGCCTGGTAGACCGGGTCCATCCAGTATTATCTACCCCACTACCCCATAGTTCGGTGTCTTCGTTAGATGGCACTTAGCATGTTTCTGTTACATTGTATGTATAAAGAGGGTAGTATTGTGATCGATACTTAGGATATACTTAATTATACTTTTTTTTATATCTACTACATTATTTTTATTTATTATTTTATTGCTCGGTATTGTTATACTGGTAGCTTATATGAAAATTAAATGAACTTTAGATGCTCATGTGAATAAATGCATTATTCAAAAATAAGATAAATTCAAATTTGGCAACTTCAGTAGCCTTTGATGCTCCAGAAATTAAACATTACTTTGATCAATTTGATTACGGGAACATTAAAATTTATTAGGATTGTATGTTCATAGGAAATTTATTCGGAACATAAACAGACAGCATATTTATAAATTCTAGATGAATAAACATATTTTAGGTCGATTAATAAACAAAACTCAAAAGCGAGTATCTATACAAATTACTAAGACTAAATTGATAAAAAAGTTAGTATTAAAAACAGTGAACTGTCAAAAACTGGATTTCCCGCCAAACAGCCACTACATTACTTTTTCTTCAAAAAAAATGTCCAGGAACTTCCATCTATTACATCTTCACACCAGTATTGTGTCACATTATCACGTCAACCGAAGATAAATGATTTTTAAAATAAATATACAGAGCTGGGTCAAGTCCAACGTAATTGCGGACATAACACAATTCAATTTTTTAGAATTGAAAATATACTTAATGTTTTGTCATCTGTTAATGGAGATTTATGTTAAAAAAAGTTCGGTAGTGCAGTGCAGTAGCCTTCGAGAAAATGGCCCACTTTTATATTAATGTTGTTATTATTTTAAATGATTACATATTTACAGTTAAAAATGTATTTTTCCGCATTAACAAGAACGCGATATACAGGTCGTGTTCCTTTTATTGCGGGTGAGGAGTTGGCATTACATTATACTTAAGACACAATAGAGACAATAAATGTAGTAAGTATTAATATAAAGTTTTTATTACTACATGAATGAGAAAGTTTGAACAACAAAAATTATAGCTTCACCTATCTCACATGGCTGTTTGATTCCAAACTAGGCACAGCCAGCTATAGTAACCAGACTACGGGTAAACATAATTATATATTTCTAAATACGTACATATTATTATTAAATCACGCCCAGAAACAAGAAAATATGATCGTGCTCAGCCATAGACGCTGACAGCAATATTTTCAGGAGAGTAAATGCACATCCACATCTACATCTAATCAACGTAAAATATAGAATTTTACCACGGGTTTACCTATGAAATAAGGTAACGTATTTTTTGCTATATGTTTCAGTTTATGAATACCCTTTTCGAAGAAATTAGCTGGACGAGAGGTAACAAATTCTTCAAAGGCATTATGTACTACATCTCGGGGAACATTACGCACTCGCTAGTGTAGTCGAATAAGAGTACGTATTTTTCAATGTATTGTCTGTGCAAAAGGGATGCACTACCTTGCAGCCTCCTCCCAGCGCCCATGAGTTTTGTATTACACACACACCATGAGCTTTATATTGCACACAATTATATTTCCTGGGTGGTATTCGAAACTCCGTCTTAGTTGTCAGTCAAAAGCCTCTACGGTCACTAATCCAATAGGCCAATTGAGTGGTATACATTAAGAATACATGATGGACAAAAATTCTATTAATTGACTGAAAAAAATATAGTGTCTCCGTAATCACCATCTACTGGATACCAGAGGCTTTTAGCTTCCTTAGCCATTCATAAGGGGGAATATTACTTATTAGACTATAATTATTTATAGTCATGTAGAAAAATTTAATATTTAAAAAAAATCAAAATTTCCATGCCAATATTATCTAAAATTTTGTAATTAACAAAATAAATAACCTAATAAAGCTGAAAAGTGTTTTGTTTGATTAAATCAGCGCTAATCTCCAAAACAAAACAAATTTAAGTTATTTTTCTAAACAAAGACAAAATCAAAAAAAAAACAGAACCAAGCAAAGAACCTTATACAGGTAAAACTGGAGAAGTCAACATTAAAACTAAATAGACAGCTGCGGCTCTGTTCCGACAGATCAGCTGTCTACAAATAACACAACATTGCAAGCAATCCTACAAGAAATTATCGCAAGGCATGCTCCAAAAAACTAATGCCCAATCCTTCAAAACTTACCATAAAGATATCTGACAACAAATGCAACTCTATTATCCCAGGAATACGCCATTTTATTTAATGATTTTGATATTATTGCCGATTCTACTTGTTAGTGTTTTATATGCCGGTAAATATTCCGTAACAGTATCCGTAAGTAGCGCGGCGGCGGTCGCGCAGCAACTGCCGGCCGCCGCCTGCGCTTCTCCGCTCTGAATAAACCGACTAAATAAAACAATATTACAAGACGACACGGCACTTCACAACATCCTAAATATCTCTATGCAACGCCGTAGTCAAATAGGTCACGATTTGGTAAGGCTACTTTAAACCATAGTTACCTGCGATAAAACGTGTGATATTTACCTTAAGGTTGGAGTACTGCAGGACATTTTATTTTAGTCGCCTAAACTTCTAGTTTTTATGGTATAGTGAGCAACGAGCCGACTTGTAATCTGATAGTAACCGAATACTAACACCCAATGACACTATATGTAATGATGAAGATGTACTCCTAGCCGATTTCGGACACGGCGACAAGCCTCAACGAAGGCCAGCCAACTACACAGGTGATATTAGTGCACAAGTGTGTGCGCAAACACAGGTGCACTCTCTGTTCCTTCACTCTAAGAATTCGATAGGACGGTTGACACGATTGGGAAGAGATCAGGCGTAAAAGCGATGGCATTACGTGCTCTCCAAGACACGGGGACTCAAAGACTCCAAGAAACCGCAACTTCTGAACGCCGGGCTGTTATTAATAATTTCTATAATCATTCTATCAACAGCCTATTGCAGTTCATTGTTGGACTGGTTCCATTGTACACCACTCTGATCTGATCGATATTGAGTTTCTCATATCCAGCTCGTGCCAGCTATCTTGCACAATTCGTCACTGTTCCTGTCCTCGGGGTATCCTACACTACGTTTACCGTTTTCTACAATTACTAAAACTCAATCAAAACACTTTTTGACGCGCGAATCGAATCGAACCGAATCGAGACCTCTTGATACGCTAACCGCTAGACCACCGAAGCAGTCAACACAGTATGTACCTGTAACTGTTACAGGTGTGTTAACACATCTTGAGTATTCAACTAGAATTAAGGGATTGAGCTTCGGTAACCTCTATCGCTCCGTGAAGAGGAGTCCACGACCGAAGGAACGGCCTTACACAGTATTATTGGATGGATAGATGTGGGTCGAACCGGCCTATTAAAGCCGAAGTATGACTCTTCCACGAATTAACAATGGTTATTTTATACCTTTTTACCTGACTACCTACTACCTAACCTTTATGCTAGGTAGTAGAGCCATGCTGATTTCAGCACGAGCGGGTCGGCTCGATGGGGGCAGCACTACCCTCCCACAGAAGACCAACCTAAAGCGTCAGCATCCGTATTGTCGTGTTTCGTTGGTGAGTGTGAGACCGGAGGCCCATTGATGCAGGGATGAGAGTTATCGTGGTAACTGTGTAAGCCTTACACTGTCATGATGACTGTCATGCCTTTTACGTCCCCAAGCGGGGTGTGAAAAAGCGTCTCACAAGGCCGCCACAGTGTGGGTCACCATACTGTGTTGTCTGCATTTGCAATGAGTATGGTGACCACAACTCTTGGATTTTATTCATGCTCTCCATCAGGCAGAGTAGAGTCACTTTGGCAGGCTCTTAATATAGAAAAAAACAAAAGAAACAAAACTACAAGATGTTCCGTAACAACAGTCATTTTCTAACACGAATCCGATAAGGTCTTAACTTTATCCTGTTTATTAGTCCTGAAACTTCCCGATTTAGTTATTTTACGTTATATCGTGAATGACGAAAGAAGTTCTCGACATATGTAGATAGATATGCTACTACATCCCGCGGATAACTAGTGCGCATTGTTTATTGAACGAAAGTGTTGAAGAGTTGATATTATCAAGAATTGTACAGTTTCCTGAGCTGAGAACAGCCTTATGAGTTTAGTAGAAAGCGTTCTTCTTCGAAGGATCAATAACCGCGATTTAAACGGATTTACACCACAGTGTATAGCATAAATATTTTTGTTTTATTTATGACAATAGCTTAGTATACTCGTAATTATTGGTCACTTGTAAATGCGTGGTATTGTATCAAGCGAGGTGATAAAACAACTTTGTAGGATCCAGTTTTTAAATCTCTGAATTATTTTGATTAATTTAAGCAAAAGAAATCGATAATGTATCCATTCCCGGTCAATTAAATAGATTTAGTACTGTAAAGTGGTCGAGATGGGTACAGACTTTCTATTAAAATCATCTAACGTGTGCATTGTCGTCAAAAACACAAATAAATGATCCTATGAATGTTCGCAAGATAAAATTTTAAGGATTAGCAGGTTTATGCTTCGCTTTTGTGGCAATTTAATATCATAACTGATGCCTCGTTGGTCTGGCGGTTGGCATCAATTGCCGGTCAAGAGATCTCGGGTTCGAAAATGTTTTTGAGTTATTCTTACTTTGTATATAAGTATATCTGGTCTTGTCGAATCAATGTCATAAGGAAAAATATTTTTTTCTATTGTATAAAATACGGGCCTGTTGGTCTAGTGGTCGATGACTCTGAGCTGGAGGTCGTGCATTAGTACAATTATTAGTTCTGTATCAGACATTTAGAAATATATAAGTATCTCCATCTGCAGTCTGGTTACTATAGTTTAGACTGTATTAGTACACTTATGTGGATCAAGCGTTATGACTCGGTGCTGAGACTCGTTTGACTTGCTTGTCCATTCTTGTTTGTGGAACATAGTGTTGATAAGTGGTTAAACCATTTTCTCAGGTACCGTATCTTGAGAAACTTGTTAAATGTTTATAAATATTACGTTTAAAATAATCAAACGAATATAAATAAACTATCTTCTTAACATTTTCTTCCAGTTACAATTAAGTTCTAAGCAACTGTCAAAAGAAATATGCTGCATAAAATTATATTGGCCGTTTATTTGACAATATTTGTTACATTGCTCTACGTATTTACAGTGTAGTCCTTATTTTTTAATTCGATTAAGCTAACACTAATACTAACATTAAATTTATCTAAAAACTAACTTAAATCTAAACACGAAATTCTTACATAAGTTTAAAAAATTACATAGGTATAAACTAATAAAGAAATTGCTCAAACTATTCTTACTTGAAAAGGATGAAAGAAGTACAGCGTTTTGCGTAGAATGAAATATGATTTGGCACTCTGACATAACATCCAAGACCGCATCTATTATACAAATGTCAGAATAAAGATAGGTACAGAGTATACTATTTAAAGCATGACATTCATACTATCTCTTTCTTTTAAATCGTATAACAGCTTCCTCTGTCTCATTTTTAGATATTGTGTGTGTGTACATCTGATTAATACCGAACATTGTACATATACAAAAAAGAAGGTTGTCGAATAAAACTAATTTTAATTTTAAATATTGTCTATTCTATATTATTCATATCCAATCTTCATTGTGCGCCATTGTGTTTATAAGAAATAATAAAATGTTTTTACGAATAAGCTGTACTTATTATTTTGTAATACTGTTTGTAATCGGTAAGTTTTTTTCAAATATTTTCTAACTTTCTAGGACTTAGATATCTACCATTAAAAACCTATTTTATCTAACCTAATGACAAATCTGTGAACATTATGATATTCTAATAAGAATATTGACAATTATAAGCTCATACATTACTCAAACAAAATTTCTTAAGTGCATTCAAAAAGCAATTGATTCCAAAAATGTTTAACTTTTGTTGACCGTAGCTTGTCTATGGCTACTTATTTCAGTAAATATCTAGTAAAACGTTTACTTAAATAATTTTCTGTTTGAAGGCAGTTATCATTTTTTTATTCTTTATTAATTGCGAATATAAATTACAATTTTTATACAACAATTATTAAACATATATTTCGTTTATAAACAGGATAAAATCATTAGCTTATAATACACAAATGTTTTTTAGTACTCATTGAAAATTAATACAAAAATAAATCTGAGAATGAGTCCATGAGACATGAAATATTTGAATAAATTAAAAGTTCAATGACTTGTAAACTTTATACACCAATACTGCTTACTACGCATTGTATAAACACTTATTATCATATGAGTAAAATAACTATATTTTTTAAATGTTACAAAGTTAAATCAGTCTTACACTGTCATGATGACTGGCATGCCTTTTACGTCCCCAAGCGAGGTGTGAAAAAGCATCTCACAAGGCCGCCATAGTGTGGGTCACCATACTGCATTGTCTGCATTTGCAATGAGTGTGGTGACCACAACTCATGGATTCTATTCATGCTTTCCGTCAGGCAGAATAGAGTCACTTTGGTAGGTCTCTAATATAAGAATAAAAAATTGTACAATTTTCTGTTCTATATCAGACATTTAGAAATATATAAGTATCTTCATCTCCAGTCTGGTTACTATAATATGGACTGTAGTACACTTAAGTGGATTATAGAAAAAAAAAAAAATAAAAACAATAAATTGCTATTTTATATTCCTACTAGCTTTTGTACGCGCTTCACTTCATGAATTTGGTCTGCCACACTAAGTTTGGTAACAGATCATTTTAAATATATATTTTTTTAACATACCAACAATCCTACAGTACGTCATTTTTGTGTAACTTAAATAGCTTAGGCAGCATATGCCAAGATAAATCTCAAATGCCAAATTTTTTTCTGACTTAATGGACATGTATTGTTATATTACTACCAAAATTATACAAAATCGTTACAAATTGTATCCTTTGTTATTCTGATGTATAACCTATATTACTGTAAAGTTTCATCCAAATCCGTCCAGTAGTTTTTTTGTGAAAGAGTAACAAACTTCCATACAAACTTTCGCATTTATAATGTTAGTAGGATTTACTAATAAGTAAAATACTAATTAATACTATTAAGGTTGATCATGATGATTTAGGTATTGTTGTAAAGTATATTAAATTTTACTAGTTTAGTAGTTTCATATGAAATTAAAAAGTTTTTACTTTTAAAAAAGACGATTCATTGTGACAAATACAATCTTTTTCTTTGTACATTAAATAATTTATAATTTATATATACAAATAAATAAAATCGAAATATCTGTTTTTAATATCAAATTAAGGGCTTTCACTAAATACGTATGAAAGTGTAAATGGTCTTTATATCAAAACATTATTTCTATCAGTCTAGCAATCTCTTTATTCTGGCTAATCTCTGTAAGGGTTAGACCGATTTTGACGAGACTTTTACTGGCAGATAGCTGATGTTATAAGGAGTAACTTAGGCTACTTTGATAAAAAAAATAGGATTACATGAAAACAAAATTAAAAACAAAGAAATGCTGAACAATATCTTATTGAAAAGCAATACAAACGAAATTATAATAGCAGGATGTTGCTAATATATAACATGTAGGAAGTCAAGTAACCATAACACAGGTATTGCGGAGTTTGACTGTCTTTGTTCAAGTAATAATTATTATTTAATATGTTTGCAGGTCTTGCATCAGTGACAACACAGTTTGATATCCAAGAAGAAGATGAAGAACTTAAAGATAACATAGATATTGATATTCCCAATGTGGATGAATCAGAATCATTACTTTCAAATGTGGTCTCCGATGTCAACAAAACCCTCACTAGCCTATACAACACCGTCACATTGGCTAATGTCACCGCAGAAAACAAAACACAAATAGCAAATGAAACAAGAAAATTAGTCAAATGTAGAGAGATTGTCTACGATCCAACCGAGGACATAGAACCAACCGTAGAAATTATCAACGGGACCCATCTTGCTAAGTTATTGCAAATCAAACCTGACATAACCAGTCGAGACACTGAAGCTGATTGTGTACTTGTCCTCTTCTATGCCAGAGCATGTCCGTTCAGCGCACACGCCGCCCCTCACTTCAACGCACTTGCACGATCATATCCCAGTGTTAAAATGGTAGCATTAGATGCTCTCAAATACAGCGGAACCAACACTCAATACGGTATTGTTGGTGTGCCAACACTCAAAATGTTCCATAATGGGCGGCCTGTTGGAAAATTTAATGGAACGGAATATAATATCCAATCATTTAGTAAGTTTGTTCATGCCATAACTGGACAGTATCCCATAAGATTGCTGGTCACGTCAAAAGACTTTCAAGGTCCGGTGTCTAGTGTTGTGGAGAAAGAGACTGATTACTTTCTTGTACTGTCATGGCTGTTTATAATAGTTTGTTCGGTTTATTATTTTATGCAATCAAAATGGTGGAGGATGATAGTTGAAATGATACAGAATAACTGGAGAGAGTCAGAGGCTCAACACGAGCATAATGATTAATATATTTATAATTTCAACTAAGAGACCATTAAAGTGTTATTTATTAACTTTTTTATTTTTATTTTTTTAGTTTTAAGAGCCCTGCCAAAGTGACTCTACTCTGCCTGATGGAAAGCATGAATAGAATCTAAGAGTTGATGTCACCATATTCATTATGAACGCAGACAATACGGTATGGTGACCCATACTAGTAAAGTACTTTTTCACGCCTCACTTGGGGACGTAAAAAGCATGACAGTCATCATGGCATTGTATTGCACATACTTACCACGTCAACTGTCACTTCTGCATCAATGTGCCTCCGGTCTCGCACTCACTAATGAAACGGGAGAGCACGTGTGCTATCGCTTTAGGTTAATCTTCTGTAGAGTGATTTTGTGAATATATTTTTTAATTTATTAAAAAAAATGCTTTACAGAGTAAAGGTGAGTACAGTCTACGTTCGCAATATTAGTACATGTTCAGTATCTTTCAGGTGGTTTTGAGCGTTTCCATCGTCTTGCTGGCGTTATCTATCATCGTGTTAAGTTTCGTTATTATCTGACCATATCGTACTTATTTGCTTCAATTAGATCGAGCTTAGTTTTCGAACAATGATCTAGTTGAACATCATTAACGAAACGTAACCTAACATGTGCCCGTGTGCTATTAATCAATAGTTCTCTGAGTGCGCTGTGTGTGACAGTAAATTCCTAGCGTCCGTTCCGCGTGATAAGTAGTGCTCATAAAATACTAGGTAATCTAAATATAGCGATGTGTCTAACAAAATATGAATAAATTAATTTGCCTAACAACTTAGGGTAGCGATTTTGACTTCATTTGCAATTAGAATTCAACAAATTTTAGCTTCTGAATGTTGAAACATTACCTTAATAAGTATACTGTAGCGGCTTCTACATTACAACACAAAGAAAAATGTACAACAGCGCACATATACTCACGTATTAAGGAAGCTGCATACTTTCACATTATCACGCACCATATTAGTATATAAGCATTAGCACAACTACAAATAGACAGACTAAAACAACAACTCGTGTCTCACTTATTTCTTGCCACACATATGGCAAATATACCGTTATCATTATTTTGGCTCTTTAAGTTTATCGTAATATTATGGCCATCAGGCACACAATGCCATCTAGTCCCATACTAAGCAGAGCTTGTGCCATGGGTACTAGAAAACTGATATGAATACATATATATGTTTTTTTGTAAGTACACATAGTATACACCTAAACTCCGAAACAAATGTTTGCAGATCATATAAACATTTGGTCCAACCCGTGAATCGAATCCGAGATCTCGAGCACAGCAGTCCCATACACTACCACTACTACTACTACCACCGAGGCAGTCAAAATTCAAAATGTTTTATCTGTGTATATATTGACAAAGATATCCGCAAAAAAACAAAGGTAACCGACATAGCTCTTCGAATAAGCAAATTGAAGTGGCAATGGGCAGGCCACATTGTTCGTAGAACCGACAACCGTTGGAGAAGAAAGGTTCTTGAGTGGCGACCGCGTACCGGAAGACGAGGCGTGGGTAGGCCTCCCACTAGATGGACCGACGACATAGTCCGAGTCGCGGGGAGCCGATGGATGCAGTTGGCATCCACTCGTACGGTATGGCGTTCTAGGGGGAGGTCTATGTTCAGCAGTGGACGTCTTCCGGCTGATGATGATGATATACTGACATCGAAGGTGACATACGACACAGGGTCCTTGCAGTGACAAAAGCCGTGGGAGTAGTAAGATGAACTGGTGCAAGAGACATTATAAAATCATAGTCGCAGGGTGAGGTAAGAATGCCTATAGGTGTTCACACAAGACGACATACGAACAAAGTAAATAAAAAAGTAAATAAATAAATATTTCGGACATTTGACACACAATGTCATCTAGTTTCAAACTAAGCAGAGCTTGTGCTATAATAACTAGACTGACTGATAGAATACTTATACTCCTATACTCAATCAAATTCGATGTACTCTAAGGAGTAACTTTAAATGTTACTATATCATAATTAATTAAACATACCTAATCGTGCCAACAACAACCAATATTCAAAATAACGATTATCAAACATAAATTGTATATATTTATTAATGGTGTCGTGCTGCCTCGCAGTATAAATATAGAAATGAACCATTTATTGATCATTTTATTTCTCACGATATTTTTTATACCAATGGCAAAGGAAACAGTACCTACCTATGTCATGAAATAAATGCAGGGGTTCTGACGCACGCGTCACTCACAATGGGTATTTACATTATAAACTCAGCCTGAGTAACTTGCTCATTGCATCTTGGGAAGTACTGTTCTAAAGTATAAAACCTGATTGCCGGTTGCAACGTATCATTTTACTCACAGCTTCGTGCGGACTATCACACCTTAAAATCTCTTCGTCGTCTGATAAGCGACAGATCTTTCAACAACATGGCTTTCAAAATCGGTAAGTATTTTCATTTTAAATAATTGCTTAGGTAAAATAGATTTCTCTTTCGTTTTTTTTATTTAAAAAAAAATACTTAATTTTACTTTAAAACTCTTCCTTCATGGTAATTTAATTTAATATATTGATATGCAAAGAATTAGTTTGAAATGAGAATGCATTTCGAACCTTGTATTTAAATCGATATTAAAAAATAAGAAAATAATAACTCTAATTTAAAAACGAATTTTAATTTGCTTTTAAACTGAAACGTGTCAAAACCTAGGCATAAATAATAAAAATATAAATAAAAATATTTTATCCATAATGCCTTTTATCTTTATTCGCGTAAATATACAAAGAAAGAGTTATTCATTGTGTGTCTATTCATTGTACCTATCAAATCCGGATTTAAAAGAATTCCATATAGAAATATCAAATGTCGTGTCGGAAACTTTTGAAATAGGTACCTATTTAGTAAAAATATATTAAATGTTTGTTTGTTTTGATAACATTACGTACGTTACGATATTCTGATAAGTTAACCTTCACCCATAGACGATAACTAAATGATTTCGTATTATATTTTCAGTACCTATAGGTACATATCACGTATAACGTGATGTGTCTACTTTACAAATAGAACAATTGAGTGTATGTCTCCAAGGGGGAAGACAGAAGCTTATTAAACGTCCACATTTAGCTGATCGCTGTCCCGCTTCTAGACATTTTAAGCGAAAATTGGACAGTATAGGAATTATACGAGAAAAAAAAATTGATGGGCAAATACAAAACTCGTGTTTTATTTAAACAATTTTATACTAGAATTATCTACTTTATGGATATAAAAAGCGTGTCATGTTACAATAGCTTAATCGTTTTGTCTCACTATATTTATTTTTGTTGTGGCTCAGTAGGACTTGGTAGAAATCTATTAAATTGTAGATTAATGTGAGGAAACTCGGAAGTCAGATGTCCAGGTTAGTGTCATAGAGTAGTCGCAGAATACTTATCTAAGTGTATCTACAATCTGTGTTATACCTACTCATTACTATAAATCTCGATAGAGACATGGTTGTCTAATTAAAAAAAAATTGTGTGGGTGGACGCACGTAAAAATTTGTATTTCGTTGTTGTTATGTTAATGTTTTTAGAGAAAACACCAGTAACAATAGACAAAAAGGAACGCAGTAAATTGAAAGAAAGTTTTATTCCAACGCATTATTTAATTAAATATTTTTTTTTAATATCATAAAATAATTATTTGTACATAATAAAAAACTAAAATGTTGACTAACTAATTCATTTTTTCGATTTCTCGTGACGGTATGCGCGCGCATAGTCAAAATTTACTCTCATCATTTTTCCCTAACGTGCCAAAGGAAACAAAACTTTAAAAAAAAAATCCAAATATAAATTTAAGCATTAAAATTCAAATGAAATTTAGTCACAACTCAAGACACCACAAAATCGATATTCACTTAAATTTAAAACGATCTCTAATATAATTATATTTCACAACTAGTATCATACAACTCCGCAAGAATAGAAAAATAAATTATATGACTATCTAGTTCGACCATTTAATTTGTACTGTGTTCGCTAATACAACATCAATGATGATAGTAATGAGACAAGAGAAGGAAAACTTGAAACAAATCCTATACTATTACTATACCTACTACTATATGCTGGCCAGCGTGGTGTAGTATTCCTCTCCTTAGGAGGTTTTCGCCTATGCAAAGCAGTAGACTGTTGAAGGCTGTTCATAGTAATCTTGACTCTTTGAATTTCTATTATTTCAGCAGCATTACTAGTTGTCAGCGCTCAGATCTGCGTCACACTGACCGCCGCAGCTTGCATATGCACGAAGGAAAAGCACCTAGTATGTGGTTCTGACGGACAAACTTACAACAATCCGTGTATGCTCCGCTGTGCCGCTTCCGAATCAGGAAAAGACATCAAACTTGTCAAGGATGGGCCCTGTGATGAGCCACTAAACAGTTGTATTTGCACTGATGATTTATCACCAGTGTGTGGCACCGACGGTCAAACTTATGACAACGAATGTATTATGAAATGTGAAGCATCCAGAAACAAAAAATCTGTGCAGGTTAAACATCGTGGGCCTTGTGAAAGCCGTCCAAAGCGTGCAGCGCAAGGAAATGACTGTATATGTACGTATATATATAGCCCAGTATGTGGTAGTGACGGCAGAACGTACGGCAACAAATGCGAATTACTCTGTGCTATGAAATCTAAGCGAGGATTGAAATTCGTTCGTGAAGGTCGTTGTTAAGGCCTTGTGAACGTGAAGCTTTTTGGAACATGATAATTTGTTTAGACGCATGAATCTTTCAATTGTTTCATGAGCCATTTCAATGAAATTACAAATTTGACAAATCTTAGCATGACGTTCGATATTAATATTATAGATGTTTTAACTACACTTGGTTTCTGAAATGCTATCGACAAACAAAACAAGGCTCGCAAACTGACAGCAGTGCCAAAGCAATTAGATTCTGAAAAAAAATTAGTCATTTCTATGGTATTCGAACATTGAAATGACACTGACATCTAGCAGCACAATTTGTCAACAAAATACACCTGTGATTGTTTCATAATTCAATTTCAATTTCAAATTTCAAGTAAATTTATTAGAAATTTGTTTGAAAAGAAATAAAATAATAGCCTGTCAGAAACCGGGCGTAGGTTTTATCAAAGCAGTAAATGTAAAAATTGTGATAAAATTAGACAGTAATTTTTTTGAAGGCAACATTTTATTTTTCTTTGTTACCGTTTTATAATTCTGTTACTGAATTAATTATTTAAAGTTATTAAAATATTTTACAACTAAAATTGTGTTTCATGTTCTTATTTATCTTTTGTCAGTGTTTTAGCTTCCTTTTATCATGATGATATCATACAATTAGTGGCCGCGTAGTGTATCTGTAAACCATGAATTATGAAGTCACTATACACGTTATGTCTAAGCGTTCGCTCGTTGTTGCTCGACGTAAAGTGAAATAAATTTCAAGTTGCTCGAGTCCGTGGGCGTTTGTAACCGCTTACCATCAAGTATCAGGAACTGCTATTGATGTTATGCTGAATCATTGGGAAAGTTAACCATATTACATTTGCAGCCAATTATTGATACTTACTGGGGTTTTTTTTATATTGGGCAACCTCTGTTATGCCCTTTTTGTAGGTATGATAAGATAATTGTCAAAGCTCCACGAACAATTTGACAATTTTTCCTCTTTGACCGACTTCGAAAAGGAAAGTGTTTCACTGCATATATTTTTTTTTGTGTATGCATGTTCATCGTCACTCACTCACTCCGTCACACGTTCACTCCGTCAATAGTAGACCGATTTCGAAAATTCTTTTTTTATTCGAAAAAGTATATAAAATGAATTAGGTAGTCGAATTATCATCTTGTCAACCATCATGTCGTGTCTCTAGGCCGCCATAGTGTGGGTCGCCATACTGTTTTGTCTGCATGCACAATGAGTATGACGACCACCCATCTTGGATTGTATTCATGTTTTCCATCAAACAGAGAAGAGCCACTTTGGTAGGCCTATGAATAAAAAAAATAAAAATTTTATAATGGGATTCCAAGGAAACCGAGAGCAACCCTCAAATTTTATAGGTACGTTTAATGTTTTTATATATTTCCTAAAACTATTTAAATATTTGTGTCAAGCAGCCATCATCATAAGATGATGAGCTGATGATAGAAGATACAACTGCTTAATAGTTAGGAGTTGGAAGTAATTCTTTCAATATTCTACGTAAGTATCACCCTTTAGTCGCATTCTTTCAAGTTATACAGGCGAGATAACGATGGAAAGTAAAACCACTTAACTTAGGGGTAAGAGGATTATTCTTTAAATATTATATACACATATGGGTCCTTATTTGTATTTATTCGAAGCAGTTCATGGGATCTGATAGGGCAGGTCAGGAGATCATGGTCCGGATGTCATAAAAACAGCTCTGTTGTGTGTTCTCGGATTCATCTTATCTCAGGCGACTAATTGCACACCGTGTCGTATTAGTAGGTCCAATTCTGACACAGCATCCCGCCACAAACCCCGGTGACGGTAAAAAAAAATCAGACGATACCTTTAATTGTCTATGTATAAAACAGTATTCTGTTGAAAAAAAAAGACTTGCAAATCTGAAGTTTGGATTTGGAACATACACCATAACTATACACCTAACTTTTTTTTGTGTTCTAATACATGCCCAAGGGGCGGGACATGGCTCATCACAATGTATTTAATGACAACTGTATTATATACCAACCTATGATCCACAATAAAGACTTATTGACTGCTTTGATATTAACAATTAGTTTTATTGTTGTACTTCGCGCAAAACTTCCTCATCACGAGGTTTCTTAAGCAATTTGTTGGGCTCTAAATCGTAAACAGTAATAGCATCTAGTATGTTTACGCGAGTCAGCGCAGCGTAAACTTATCGTTTCGCAATTATTTACATAAATTAATCACAACTTTGTTTGAGGTAGTGCCCTGAGAGCTTTGTGTGGGTTTATTCACGACAGATCGTCATGGTGACTGCATTTTGCGTTTCGATAAATTTAATTTTCAGAAAGTCTAGTTTGAGTTAGTTGCACGTTAAGTCGATCGTCACAGCGAGCATAATTCGAAACGCCGCACGCCTTCGCCTTCGTGACGATCGATTAGACGTAATAAAAAATCACACTAGACTCTCAAGACGTTATACCATAACCACCCAATTGAAGAGTAATGGTAGCATTCTCCGTTCAACATCCCTGCAGCCCTTAGATGTATAACACAGGCGCTATGACAACTAGCTCAACAATGTCTTTTGCTTTTCACATCAAATTTTTCAAAGACTGAATCAGGTCACTTACCTAATTCAATTTGAATTTCACGTACACAATCTTTCCTACCCCGTCGACCAAACCCTCTATAATAGAGATATAGTGTTGCCAAATCGTTTTGGAGTTTATAAACACTTTTAATGCTCAAACCACCGCAGTTATTCACATCAGCAAGAGTAACATTTGAAGGTGGATATTTTTCGTAGGTTGCTGCCTCTCGTGATTTATGCGAAATAGTCCAACTTATATAAAAAATATATAAAATTATATCAAACCTAGAAACATTAAAAAGAGAAAATAAATTAAAATATTTTCAAAAATGCACGACTTTTTCTAACTTCAATTAAAAGTTAACTATTCTGAATAAAAGTCTAAATGTACGAAAATATTAAATGATTTTATTTAACAGTCAAGCTATATAATTTTAAAAGTTTTTACGGCTTTTCATAAAATTATTATGTGACAATTCCTTTTTTTTTAACGTGTAGAGGTAAAGTCTTTTTTACCCGCCATTTTTTGTGCAAACTTATCACAATCAAAATTATAAAGTTTGTCTATGACGCATTTTCTTTTAACACTGCTTAAGATGTGATGCCACTTCTTTTACTTAAACTGTCATCACAAGGAATTTTACAGTCTAATTAATGAAAGCGGCATAAGATTTGCCGCGTTTTCATGTTAGATTTTACAAGGAAAACAGGTGTAAAAATAAACAATATAGTAAATTTATTTATCCTCCCGTATGTTGGTTAGACATTCCAAAACATAAGAAGAGTGTTATGCATTTGATAACCTTAATGAGGTAGAGATTTGAGATATATGTATGGTCTCGTTTTGAGATCTAGCGGTTAGTGTGTGTTTGGACTACAAATAAGAAACATGGATGTCAAACTCGGTAAGTGTTATTTAATTTGTTTACATCAGAAATATGTGTTTTTAATTAAGTGTACATATGCATTGTATTGATGTAAAATCAGATCACATTGTTTTTAATGTATTCATCTGGAAAGAAAACGTAGTATTTCAGTGAACTAGATACGTTTGAAATCAAATAATAATTGACGTTCCAGACTAAATATGAATGCACCTATTTATTTGATGTTGAAAATAAATACTTGTACGTAATATACAATGATTTTAACATATTAGTATCAATAATTTCATCACATCACACTGGTTTCAAACTTTCAAACTAAGCAGAGCTTGTATTATGGACAATAGACAACTTGATGTAAATACATATAGACGCTACCAATGTGCCACCGAGGCAGTCGACTTGAGTGACCTATTGTTTTCAAGTTAACTAAAAAATGTCATAGTTTTATTCCTATCGGTGTCTAATAATTATAAAATTAATTTTAAAATATATAAAACTGATCTGAAATTATATTTTTTTTATGGAAAATATATATCACTAAGGTCAAAATTCTGTGTCAAAAATGATTTTAGAATGAAACGTTGTCCAACGATGTTTTTATTTTTATCTTGATATATCTCAGACTTGACGTTCTAGGATTCTGGATTAAAAACTAGTCTGCGATTGCATTGCAATCAGATTTCTTAGAAACGTACGCATAATACTAAACTATACATTTCAGACTCAGTTATTATTTCTTTGTGTAAATAAAACCTATAACCAACAAACACCATAAAAACTAATGACATATTGCAGGAGTTCTGCTGGTCATCAGTGCCCAGATCTGCACAACCCTGGCCCTCCCGCCGTGTGTGTGCACAAGAAACTTGAATCCCGTGTGTGGCTCTGATGGGGAAGATTACAGCAATCCCTGCCGTCTGGAATGCGTTGCATACACTACAAGTACAAATATCACAATAGCTAAGTACGGTCCATGTGTAGGATCCTTGCCGCAAGTAGTGATACGCGAAGAGTGTGCGTGCAACAACGACAACGCGTCAGTTTGTGGCAGTGATGGTCAGACCTACTCCAATGAATGTAGATTAAACTGTCAAAAATCAGAGAACCCATCATTGAAAGTAAATCATTCTGGACCCTGTTAAGTTCTTCAGAATCTTCAAGTGCGTTAACAAGGAGAGCTGTTTATGTAAGTAAGAGAGTGACAATATCTGGATGTTGAACACTGCTACAAATGAAAATTTAGTTCAAAACTAGGTGTCACTTAGGAACAAGATCCATAAGTGGCACCATGGTTTTGAGAATAACATAAAATATTTTATTTTTATGATTAATGACACATTTTGTTGTCACTTTTGTAAATGTTTGTTTCTAAAACATATTTTATGTTATTTAGAACATTTTCAATAATAATTAAAGAAATATTTAAAACCTAAATCGATGTTTAATTAGTTAACAATTTATGATAACATGAATATTTAGACGTCAGTATATAGTCAAACTAATTGACTAATTAACAAACAATTATAACCTACTTCTGATCGTAGTCTTGAAATGAAACTATCTTTCAAACGCCTTAATAGGTACAAATTATTCATGTGGTAACGGATTAAGGGTGCAATGTGACACCACCTCTACTTATTCCGTGGGTGTCATATTAGGCGACTAAGGGCCAAATACAGTGATCAACAGCCAGGCAAAGAGAAGGAAAACTTGAAAAAAAAAACCACACGACGACCTGTTTGGCTAGTGGTGTATAAGACCAACTAAGCCGAGAGGGTTATGTCTATTGATGGACTTTTAAAGGCCATCGATAATGTTATATTTAAATGTGTTATATAGAAGATAGTATAAACAGTTGCGAAATTTGAGGATCTTGGAGTCGATCTGATGATGGAACCAGGAAGAGTTTAGGTTTACAAAATACATAAATTAAAGATGATATAATAATGAAATGAGAAGGTGGATAATGGCAATCTTATTTGTTTCTTTATTCATTTCACTAACAGAGGGTATTTTTGTTGCTGAGCTTTTAAAAATGCAAAAGTATTTTATAGTACTGAACACTTAGTGCATTGAAAATAAGTAATTAATGGTACATTGTATGTACAATTACCAGTGTGCAATGTTTGTCGTAAAAATACGGGCTTATTTATATAAATGATCAACGGCTATTGACTCGGGCATTGTGTGTTAAGGTTGTGTCAAGAGTGATCTTGACGTCATATTTGTAACAAGTGCCTTAATAAGTACACAAAAATTGTGTGTGTCAGCTCTGACTCACGACTGGAGTTTATTCCTTAAGTACGACTGTCAAAAAAGACGCAGAAAAAGCTTACTTAACTGAAATTAACTGAAAAAAGATTGATACCGTATGAAAGGGTAAATTAACAAATCAATGAAAATAACATATACGAGTAGATATAGTCGCTTTGCAGTATATTCTATACACGTCTTAATACACTCACAACCAGTGCAGCCACACCAAAACCAGTGCAGCCGCACCAAAATCGTAACGAGGTCATTCGTTCAGTAGATTTTACTCCTCACATTTTTCTCATACCGGGCGCCTTATATCAAAAAACCGATTCTAAGGCGTAATTTCAAGGAGTAAACTCCAAAAAATTAGATGATACCTTTAACACTCTAATAATCCTAAGACACGACGTTAGGAAATGTTGTTAGGCAAACGTTATTATTTTCAAAAATTATTTCTTAAATTGTGCCTAGTAAATAAATAATCTTTTAAGACACTTACTGAGATTTTATTACTATACTTTGATACCACAATAATACTTTGAATTTAAGATTAAATCATTTTCGTTTAACGGTCTCGGTGGCGCAGCGGTAGTGAATGCGACTGCTTCAAATATTTATTTCGAAGTTTGGATGTTTTCTATGTATAAATGTATGTATTTACAAAAAAAAAGTATATAAGTATTCTTTCAGTCAGTCTAGTTATCATAGGACAAGCTCTGCTTAGTTTGAAACTAGATGACGTTGTGTGTCAAATGTCCAAAATATTTATTTATTTATAGTACACTAAGTACTTCTTGGAAATCAAAATATAATAAATGAAATGAATCATCGTGAACATAGTTCTTTTTACTCCGTAGATAAATACGATTTTTTTCTTTCTTAAAAACACAACTGCCGCACTTGAAATATATCCTGTGTCACAAATTCGCAAACGTTCACGAAATGGATACAAAGAATATTCATTACGTTTTCTGGATCACACAGTGTTGTCGATCCCACAACACTTGGCGCGGTATAAAACGTCCAGATGACCGCTTCAACCACTACACTCCCCGCGCTGTGCCGACGTGTCCTACTTAATTTGTCTAAAAACCTTAGCAAACAGGATCTACTAGATTTCAAGTTACTGATGTGTTCATGACTGATATCTTCTACCTATCAATAACCTAACTGCTCGTTATAATTTAAACAATTTTGAAAGTTTGCGATAAAGTAAACGAGACTCTCTTCATTCTTACATGCACATATCATCACCATCATCAGCCTATCGCAGTCCACTGCTGCCAGCCATCTTGCACAAATCATCACTCCAACTAGCCTGTAGGTGCCCTACACTACGTTTGCCGAGATGCGATCTCCTCTCTAGAACTTGTTTACCTCAACGGTTATCGTTTCTGCGGCTAATATGATCAGCCCACTGCCACTTTAGCTTGCTAATCTGGTGGGCTATGTCGATGACCTCAGTTTTCTGTCTGATCACGTCATTCTTGATGCAATTCTACAGCACATATGCACATATATATGTAAGTAATTGAGTTAAAATGCTACTTTCACTGAAGCAAGGTGTTTGCCATAGTCGTAAGTAATCAAAACTAGAGACTCTGCGTCTATCTACAACAGTTTGACGTCTACTCTGTTATCGGACACATGTATTTCTGATTCATTTTATTTACAGATCTTTAATTTTCCTCTTTAGAATTTATCTTAATTCCTGTAACCGTACCTACTGTTTCACCCAAAACAACATTCAACACATCTGTACAAATTATATGTGAGAATATTGTGCTGTATTGATAACCTTCATAGATAAAGGTTTAATATAAATAATCATATTATGTCAAGCAAGAATAATATCGTCTTCGGAACTTGTTTGAGAAACATGGATTTCAAATTCGGTAAGTGTTTTGTGTCTTATCTGTCGTTACTTTAAAAAAAAACTTTGAATATTTCTGATTTCTAAATTAAAAAACAATTTATTTTAAATTGCGGGAATTGATTGATTAAATGCCTAATGTTATTAACTTTAACACTTCTATAAATGGTACTAGATGTAGATCTGAAATTACATCTCAGATCAATCATCAAAAATTTAAATTCTTTATTGTAATGTATCGTTTATTATAATATAGATTAGTTCCTAATAAAAATAAAGTAACCAGGTTGAAACAAATATTAGTAAAAAAAAATATTGGAAAATAATTTCAAAAGTAAATCTTTCCAGAAATAAATCTATTGAGAAATACTCGAGCGTGTCAGATTTTTACAGATCGTTTAGCTTTATTTTCTTGTCATGCTAGCCAAAATCTGACATTTATTGTACTCTCCAAATAATAGACATATACCATTGCGGACTTTTTTGTAGATATTTTTAATATAAAAATCCGTAGTATTGGCAAGACGACTTTTATAAGTTCTGTGTTCTTAGATTAGATTGACTTCTGTATATATTTTATTTATAAAACTATATTATATTCTATTTCTATATATATATGTATGTTTATAAAAAAAATGTAAATCTATACCTCGTTTTTTTATCGAACTATGTCATATTCAGAACAATTTATGTTACATGGAATAAGTGCAATGGGATAAAATGTGTACACGTACGGGTAGGACAGATTGCTTGAAGTTGAAAATTGTGAAAAACTATTGCACAAAGCTATAAATTTGGACCTTCAATATGTTTTCTATCTATACTATACCGATATATTCAACTGTCCGGCACAATTAACTATTATTCCTAGATAATTAAATAGCTCGCAGTATACTTAACGGAAATTCCTTAAAACATTAGAAGGTATGAACCAATGAATCTAATCAAAACTATTTTCATATAAAAATAAATTATAGATTATAATAGTTTCATTTTACATTTGCATTAATATTATTTATATGTAATACTATAGTCTTAAAAATTGTTTGTGATTTTTGTGCTTAAGATGAATCAATAAATATTTACGATACCTATTGTATATAATGTTTAGTGGACCTTGAACGAGCGATAACATTTTACTTAATTTTTAAATAGTGATTTACTTAAATTTTAAAAAAGCCAATGCCCGCCTTTGAATATAGCCTGTTTCCCGGGTGACTTTATAAACATACACACCCAGACTCAGAACAAAATTTGGTAGATCACAATGCAGTAGAGAGCGGCGTGGCGACCACTTAAGCCACCACGCTACCCGTGCAGTGTTCATCTAAAATTAAATATCGAAGTTATTATTTTGGTGTTTACATATATAATTAAAAATTTACTTTCGTTCAAATGAATGTCGACGATTTGCCAGTTAACCGTATCTTGTTTTATACAAATAACTTGTTTTAATAATGATATATTGTTACAGGACTATTGCTGATCATCAGCGCACAGATCTGCACAACATTGGCTCTCCCGCCGTGTACCTGCACAAGAAACTTAAATCCAGTGTGTGGCTCTGATGGAGTAGAATACGCCAATCCGTGCCTTCTCGAGTGCGCTGTCCATACTTCAGGGAAACAAATCACAATAGCAAAATCAGGTCCCTGTGAAGGCTCCTTACCTCGAGTTGTCGTACCACAGGATTGTATCTGTCCGTATCTGTACAGCCCAGTATGTGGCAGCAATGATAAAACATATGGAAACGAATGTGAGTTAGGTTGCGAAAAGCTCGCTGATCCGTCACTGAAAGTAGATCATGTTGGTCGGTGTAAAACTGAACCTGTCATTGCATGCCCGGCGATTTTGCTTCCAGTGTGCGGGAGTGACGGTAAAACGTATAGCAACAGCTGTGTACTGAATTCTCGCACAGTGCAAGATCCTTCATTAAGTGTGGCACACGATGGCCCTTGTGAAGACAAAGTGAAAGTACAGAATGCGTAATGACAGTGAAATTAGCAACCATCATACTATCCTGGTGATGCATCTGAGTTTTCGTGTGTTAAATTGTTATTGGAAATTTTTATAGTGAAGTAAGTGCTTACGAGCCACCGTTAAGTTCATTGCCATTTTTATATATTTTTAATACAACTTTTCTTATCTTTTTAAGAGAATATTTATTTATGAATATTAAAATATTTAAAATTGCATCGTGAATATTCATTTATCAAATATTTCCAAAACCTGCCGTGTCCTGCGTTGGCCCAGATTTAAGTATTAAGACTAAAGAATAAATTTAATTCTCGAATAACTTTCTAATTACTTTGTATAATTAGAAAGTTACTCTCTAAACAATTACTAAGAAAATATCTTTACAATTAACTTTTAGAAAGGTGTCACCGACTTTGATGTTTCTACATAATGATGAATCGTTTTCAATGTTTATCTTGAGGGGTCGAATTTTTCTTCTTTTTGATGGGATTAAGCAGGAACAATGTCCTTCCTTGCCAGATTATTTTTGAAATGACGGAGTTTTAAAATAACAAACACAAGAAACAAATAAAATAGACTACAATGGAGAGGTTCTTCCTGTTTTGACGCCGATTGAAGATGTACTTAATTTTTTTTAGTAACTTCTTCATAAACGAATAGCTATGACGGCAAAATTGTTAGTTGAGTTTCGTGGAACTTCGTTCGTTGTTAAATTACACTTATCAGAATTGAAGTATTGCTTATTTTGATTGATGTTTTTTCCTCTTAAATTTAACCTACACTACTTATTTTCTATGGAATCTAACTTTTAAGAATACTCACATCATAAAGCTGATGAGTTCGTTTGTTTGGTTGAACGCCCTAATGTTAGTAAATTTGGCTGGCAGTAGCGATATAGTACTGGTCCGAGTTGTAAAATTCTTTCGTGTTAGATAGCCCAGTTATCGATTATATATCATGAAAAATGTTGCAAAAACGAGAGCAAATTATTTTTTTTTGAGAACTTCCATTGTTTGCGCTGCGTATACGGTTAAAGTTTCATAAAAATAATGTACGAACGAATTGTTTCCTTTAAAAGTTAGAAAAAAAATCCACTACAGCATATGTCTATCTTTTAAAGTTGGTCTTCACGGTAAACACATTTATTCATGCTTTACAACAACACGCTGCACCCCTAGGAGATGCAGACGAGGTTGTGCAGGTCAACTAGTACATTATAAATACACCAATACCAGATTATTGTTAAGTTATTTACCGGTTTACTCAAGAAACTGCCTTACCGAGTCAACCGTGTGTCAGAAGAATCATTAATTACATAAAATGTAGCATCATACAAGTTTTCTATACCACACAAAGGTTGACCAATACTAAATGCCTTGTGTATTAATCCGCAGACGTATATAAGTGTATGAAGTTTGAAATAAATAAAGAAAGAGTCTAGCTTTCTTTGGTCCTATAAAACGAGTTTAACTTTCTTTTTTTATAATACACAATTGAGTCGACGGGTCAACTGATGGAAAACGATCATCGTCGCCAATGAACGAATATAACTTAAAAGCCCCAAGTGCCGTGCGGGTGTTTCTTGAGAAGTTTTTTAATTTTTACATTAAATAATGTTTAATAACATTGAATCTACATATTAATTATATTGTTTTCTTGAATATTGTTGTTCAGATAACCTTAGATAAGGATTGGATATAAGTTTCTTGTTTAAGACATAATGATCAAAGCGTTTCTAGACCTTGATTGAGAAACATGGTTTTCAAATTTGGTAAGTGGTTTATATCTAGTAATTTACATATTTCTTTTTCAAGTTAAATTCATTTAATTTTATTTATTCAAAGAAGTCTAATAATTTCTTTTAAAATATAATGAAGTCAAGATTTTTGTAAACATTGGGTACCTAATTTGTTACAAACACGAATTGCCATACAATAAAAATAATTGCAAATTAATTCAAGTCTGTGCTGATGTAAATTTAATTTGTAGATACAACATCATTATATACTAAAATAAACTCATGCTTTTATGTACAAAGATCATTAATCATCATCAACTGCCTTTAAAAGTCCACTGTCGAACATAGGCCTCTCCTTAGCAAAAAGGTTTTGGCCTACTATACCGCGCTGACCAGGTAAATTGCTATAGGGTATGTTTCAAGTTTTCCTACTCTTTGTAGTGATGTTGTCTTTCATACTTTGTTTCATTAGTTGCCTCTTACAACACCCACGAGAAGTAAGGATGGTGTCACTCATGGTACAAAGATACAAAGCTCTAATATATATGAAGACGGAAGTGTTAATATTTTTACATGTTTGAATATTGAAACACAGCTTTCTAATGGTTGGGCTTAAGTTATTGCACGAATACATTTCTTTTGGGTTCGGAATGCCTTAATAGTATTACCAGAATGTCGTACCAATATAATTTATTATGCAGCTTTAAAACATAATAAACTCTAATTACAGGTGTACTTCTGATTATCAGCGCACTGATTAGTACAACACTGACACTGCCGCCATGTATTTGTACAAGAAACTACAATCCAGTGTGTGGCTCTGATGAAGTAGAGTACAGCAATGAGTGTCTTCTCGAGTGTGCTGCCCAAAACTCAGGCACAAATATTAATGTAGCTAAATTAGGTCCCTGCAAAGGATCTTTGCCCAAAGTGGTTTTACCCGAAGCCTGCATATGTCCTAACATGTACCAACCAGTTTGCGGCAGTGATGGTAAAACGTACTCCAATGAGTGTGATTTAAATTGTCAGAAATTAAAATCCAATCCATCGTTGAAAGTTAAGCATTCGAGTCCTTGTAATACTGCTGCAGAACATGTGCAAATCTGCCCAGCAATCTACCTCCCAGTGTGCGGCAGCGATGGTAATACGTATGGCAACAGTTGTGCTCTTGGTCTTGCCACGCAGCACAATCCAGGGTTAAGTGTTGCCCACGATGGACCTTGTGTAGACACCGTGCAAATGAAGCATTTATAAATGGAGTAATTTAGCAATAATTAGATTAAGCTTTGGCTTAGCTAAGTAGTAAAGGATGTATACTCAGACTTGGACCGAGAGATCATGCTCATCACACAATTTATTTGCCTTTGGTGAAAATCAAAAGCAAGACGCAGAGAGGTACTGCTGAGCAAAAGCTCGGCAGTCAAGGTTACTTATCACTCACTACTAGAATGTAGAGTAATCATTGTTAAGTGTATTGTTACTCTTTGGCATGGGTGCCAGGAGAGGTGTGCAAGGGGTGCATTAACACCCCCTTATGGTGCATAAAAAGAAAAGGAAATACATAGAAAAAATATATATTTTTAACTAATTTCATAAAAAGTCTATTTTATAGGTAAAGATCTAATATAATTATATATTTTATATTAGTTAACAGTATGTGTGGATGTAGATACACCCCCTGAAATATTTTAATATAATAAATTATTAAATTCCACTTATATATATTCGCTCTAATGTAAATATTGAGGATGATAGTTGAAATGATACAGAATAACTGGAGAGAGTCAGAGGCTCAACACGAGCATAATGATTAATATATTTATAATTTCAACTAAGAGACCATTAAAGTGTTATTTATTAACTTTTTTATTTTTATTTTTTTAGTTTTAAGAGCCCTGCCAAAGTGACTCTACTCTGCCTGATGGAAAGCATGAATAGAATCTAAGAGTTGATGTCACCATATTCATTATGAACGCAGACAATACGGTATGGTGACCCATACTAGTAAAGTACTTTTTCACGCCTCACTTGGGGACGTAAAAAGCATGACAGTCATCATGGCATTGTATTGCACATACTTACCACGTCAACTGTCACTTCTGCATCAATGTGCCTCCGGTCTCGCACTCACTAATGAAACGGGAGAGCACGTGTGCTATCGCTTTAGGTTAATCTTCTGTAGAGTGATTTTGTGAATATATTTTTTAATTTATTAAAAAAAATGCTTTACAGAGTAAAGGTGAGTACAGTCTACGTTCGCAATATTAGTACATGTTCAGTATCTTTCAGGTGGTTTTGAGCGTTTCCATCGTCTTGCTGGCGTTATCTATCATCGTGTTAAGTTTCGTTATTATCTGACCATATCGTACTTATTTGCTTCAATTAGATCGAGCTTAGTTTTCGAACAATGATCTAGTTGAACATCATTAACGAAACGTAACCTAACATGTGCCCGTGTGCTATTAATCAATAGTTCTCTGAGTGCGCTGTGTGTGACAGTAAATTCCTAGCGTCCGTTCCGCGTGATAAGTAGTGCTCATAAAATACTAGGTAATCTAAATATAGCGATGTGTCTAACAAAATATGAATAAATTAATTTGCCTAACAACTTAGGGTAGCGATTTTGACTTCATTTGCAATTAGAATTCAACAAATTTTAGCTTCTGAATGTTGAAACATTACCTTAATAAGTATACTGTAGCGGCTTCTACATTACAACACAAAGAAAAATGTACAACAGCGCACATATACTCACGTATTAAGGAAGCTGCATACTTTCACATTATCACGCACCATATTAGTATATAAGCATTAGCACAACTACAAATAGACAGACTAAAACAACAACTCGTGTCTCACTTATTTCTTGCCACACATATGGCAAATATACCGTTATCATTATTTTGGCTCTTTAAGTTTATCGTAATATTATGGCCATCAGGCACACAATGCCATCTAGTCCCATACTAAGCAGAGCTTGTGCCATGGGTACTAGAAAACTGATATGAATACATATATATGTTTTTTTGTAAGTACACATAGTATACACCTAAACTCCGAAACAAATGTTTGCAGATCATATAAACATTTGGTCCAACCCGTGAATCGAATCCGAGATCTCGAGCACAGCAGTCCCATACACTACCACTACTACTACTACCACCGAGGCAGTCAAAATTCAAAATGTTTTATCTGTGTATATATTGACAAAGATATCCGCAAAAAAACAAAGGTAACCGACATAGCTCTTCGAATAAGCAAATTGAAGTGGCAATGGGCAGGCCACATTGTTCGTAGAACCGACAACCGTTGGAGAAGAAAGGTTCTTGAGTGGCGACCGCGTACCGGAAGACGAGGCGTGGGTAGGCCTCCCACTAGATGGACCGACGACATAGTCCGAGTCGCGGGGAGCCGATGGATGCAGTTGGCATCCACTCGTACGGTATGGCGTTCTAGGGGGAGGTCTATGTTCAGCAGTGGACGTCTTCCGGCTGATGATGATGATATACTGACATCGAAGGTGACATACGACACAGGGTCCTTGCAGTGACAAAAGCCGTGGGAGTAGTAAGATGAACTGGTGCAAGAGACATTATAAAATCATAGTCGCAGGGTGAGGTAAGAATGCCTATAGGTGTTCACACAAGACGACATACGAACAAAGTAAATAAAAAAGTAAATAAATAAATATTTCGGACATTTGACACACAATGTCATCTAGTTTCAAACTAAGCAGAGCTTGTGCTATAATAACTAGACTGACTGATAGAATACTTATACTCCTATACTCAATCAAATTCGATGTACTCTAAGGAGTAACTTTAAATGTTACTATATCATAATTAATTTTATTTATCATAAACACCTAAGAGGCATTTAAATCAATAATACTTTTTTAAGAACCAAAGATATAATTTTACCGCAGGCGCTTCATAAATTTCGCTACATGTTTGGTACTAGGCGCAATGGTAATAGCTGTCGCAACTATGTCGAGTTTAGTTGATTTAATTTTCACGTGACACAAAAATCCTGGACCTGTAATGGTTCTGTCCCAGGTTTAAATGTCCTTTGGTTTCATCATCATCAATCAACAGCCTTTTACAGTCCACTACTGGACATAGGCCTCTCCTTAGCAAGGAGGTTTTAAATATATATATATATATATAGGAATAAGGTTTGTTTCAAGTTTTCCTTCTCTTTGTAATGATGTTGTCTTGCATACTTTGTTCCCTTAGCCGCCTTTTACGACACCCACGAGATGAATAGGGGTGGTAACACTATGTATTCTTAACCCGTCACCATACGGACGTCCTTTGGTTTAGTTGTGAATAAATAAAGGTTGTTATTAATACTGGATACTATACATTACTACTACTACATTACATTAATTATTGCCTACAAGCTGTGCCTGTAACTTCGCATGATCTTTGATTTTCGGTATTATAATTAAGAGTAATTGATAAACATTATTATCATTTTATTTCAAATTTTCACACCGCTTAGACTTTTCTTCGACTCACGAATATGCTCATACCAAAATAAGCTAAATTGGTCAGGCGTTTCTCGATTTTTACTATAATTAGATTAACAAACAGTAATTCATTTTTAATATAATAATATATTTAAGCGATATTTGATTTTTCAAAATTGAGATTAAACGATTTTTACAATTGTCTAATTTTAAGTAGTCTAAGTGGTGTAAGTACATTTACAGCACATAAATATGTGTTATCGTAGTCTAATTAGCCAAAAACAAATTTATATAAACGAATTAAATGTTGATAAAACAATAGAAACAATGCAAGACCTCATATGATTTGCCCGTATTTTTAAATCAACAAATATAGTAACCTTTAATTTTCTCGAAACAAAAGAAAATGGACTTACACCACTTTTAAAATAAACGGTCCATATAAATTATATAGATCATTAACAATAACATTAATAATTAATATACTAACTAACATGGTTAAAAATATACCGCACACAAGTCAGTAACTTTAATTATGACTGCACGGATGACGTCGGCGAGTCTATACGCTGACTGTTGAGGGTTCAAACTCCGTATGGGACAACACTAAGTGATCTACAAAATATTGTTCCAAGTTTCGGTGTGTTCTTTGTGTCAGTTTCACGCATATTCGTAACGTACTTAAGGATAATTTTCTTTTGTCTTACTGCCTTTTATTATTCCCAATATTTGGGTCAGCTACTAGTACCACCAGTTATCCCTGAATATCAGGTTTACTGCGACACAGGAATTGAAACCGAGATTTCTTGATCGGCGGTCCTATACGCTGAACGCTAGACAAATGAGGCAGTATTATTGAAGAATCGAAATATTTACGAAACTTAATCTGTATATTTCTCGCTTAATCTGTAATCATAACAGATATTGCTGTCCCGCATGACGAGAATCTCGTGAAAGTTGAAAAATTACAATTAATAAAATACTTGGATTTATCTTTCGAGATTGTCGATATGTTAAATGTGGATTCGGTGTTCATTGTTCCAATAGTTGTCGTGATCTGCGTACGGACTAATAGCCAAGAGCCTCGACCAATATCTTAAGAGGCTCACGTTAGAAGGCCGGATCAAGGGACTGATACAGAAGGCAGTCCTCCTTCACACGGCCCGAATAGTGAGGATCTTCCTGTCTTCGGAGCTCTAACCACCAGTTTAGGTTCCTGTCCCCGAAGTGGGTGGTCTACTATTTTTTTATTTTTAAATGTGTAACTTTGTTTTCTTTTTTATGTGTTTAAAAATGTAATTAATATCTATTATATAACAAAGAGAATAACAATTGTTATAATACCTATGATCATGACTTGTAATAACATGTATATTTATTTATCTCCGTAGGGTTATCAAAACCAATACAATTGTATACCTTCCTTATACCCAACATGTCATAGGCACAAAATATTTTATAACTTCGTAAATTAGATAAATAAAAAAATATCAAATCGTTAAATATTAAATATTTCTTTAATAAATAAATATGTAGGTACATATGTACATATGTATGTAGGTATCTCCACAAATGTTTTAACTGAGGCTGTACAAACAAATATTACTTATAAAATGGACATTGACATATTTTATAAATATTTTTTTCTATTTGCCGAGCTTGTCAAAGTGATTCTACTCTGCCTAACGAAAAGCATGAATAGACCCTAAGAGGTCACCGTACCTAAGGACCTAAGGTCACCATACTTATTTATTTATTTACACACCATATTTATTTATTCACAACTAAACCAAAGGACGTCCGTGTGGTGACGGATTAAGAATACATAGTGTTACCACCCCTATTCATCCCGTGGGTGTCGTAAAAGGCGACTAAGGGCACAAAGTATGCAAGACAACATCATTACAAAAAGAAGGAAAACTTGAAACAAACCTTATTCCAACCCGTCTGGCTAGCGTGGTATAGTAGGCCAAAAGCTCCTTGCTAAGGAGAGGCCTATGTCCAGTAGTGGACTCAAAAAGGCTGTTGATGATGATTGATGATGATGACAATCACAGGTCCACCCGGGTAAAAAAAAATAGATATAATTATATATAATTATATAAAATCCTAAAATAGGGAAAATGTAATTATATATAGTTATATATAAATTATATATAATCATATAAGAATATATATGAATTATATATGATTCTATATAATCATATATATTTTTTTTTTACCTGGGCAGGATTTTTGTGTCACGTGAAAATTAAATCTACTAAACTCGTCATAGTTGCGACCGCTATTACCATTGCGACAAGTATCAACCGCGTCAAGCATCTGCAGAAAATTATTAAAAAATAACAACAAGTAACTACCGCCTTTATAGAAGAAATTGTTTATGTGTAGGATTTATTAGATAATAATTGAAATAAGTGACCATAGACCGTGTAGCGAAATTTATGAAGCGCCTGCGGTAAAATTATATCTTTGGTTCTTAAAAAAGTATTATTGATTTAAATGCCTCTTAGGTGTTTATGATAAATAAAATTAATTGTGATATAGTAACATTTAAAGTTACTCCTTAGAGTACATCGAATTTGATTGAGTATAGGAGTATAAGTATTCTATCAGTCAGTCTAGTTATTATAGCACAAGCTCTGCTTAGTTTGAAACTAGATGACATTGTGTGTCAAATGTCCGAAATATTTATTTATTTACTTTGTTCGTATACGTCGTCTTGTCTGCACACCTATAGGCATTCTTACCTCACCCTGCGTCTATGATTTTTTAATGTCTCTTGCACCACTTTATCTTACTACTGCCAAGGCTTTTGTCACTGCAAGGATCCTGTGCCGTGTCTCCTTCGAAGTCAATATATATACAGATTTTAAACTATTAGAATTTTGACTGCCTAGGTGGTGCAGGGTAGTGTATGCGACTGCTGTGCTTGAGGTCCCGGTTCGATTCACGGGTTGAACCAAATGTTTATATGATCTGCAAACATTTGTTTCGGAGTTTAGGTGTATACTATGTGTACTTACAAAAAAACATATATATGTATTTATATCAGTTTTCTAGTACCCATGGCACAAGCTCTGCTTAGTTTGGGACTAGATGGCGTTGTGTGCCTGATGGCCGTAATATTACGATAAACTTAAACAGCCAAAATAATGATAATGGTATACTTATTAAGGTAATGTTTCAACATTCAGAAGCTAAAACTCGTTGAATTCTAATTGCAAATGAAGTCAGAATCGCTACGCTAAGTCGTTAGGCAAATTAATTTACTCATATTTTGTTAGACGCATCGCTAGATTAGATTACCTAGTACTTTTTGAGCACTACTTATCACGCGGAACGGACGCTAGGAATTTACTGTCACACACAGCGCACTCAGGGAACTATTGATCAATAGCACACGGGCATATGTTAGATTACGCTTCGTTAATGATGTTCACGTTGTTCGAAAACTAAGCTCGATCTGATTGAAGCAAACAAGTACGATATGGTCAGATAATAACGAAACTTAACACGATGATAGATAACGCCAGCAAGACGATGGAAACGCTCAAAACCACCTGAAAGATACTGAACATGTACTAATATTGCGAACGTAGACTGTACTCACCTTTACTCTGTAAAGCATTTTTTTTAATAAATTAAAAAATATATTCACAAAATCACTCTACAGAAGATTAACCTAAAGCGATAGCACACGTGCTCTCCCGTTTCATTAGTGAGTGCGAGACCGGAGGCACATTGATGCAGAAGTGACAGTTGACGTGGTAAGTATGTGCAATACAATGCCATGATGACTGTCATGCTTTTTACGTCCCCAAGTGAGGCGTGAAAAAGTACTTTACTAGTATGGGTCACCATACCGTATTGTCTGCGTTCATAATGAATATGGTGACATCAACTCTTAGATTCTATTCATGCTTTCCATCAGGCAGAGTAGAGTCACTTTGGCAGGGCTCTTAAAACTAAAAAAATAAAAATAAAAAAGTTAATAAATAACACTTTAATGGTCTCTTAGTTGAAATTATAAATATATTAATCATTATGCTCGTGTTGAGCCTCTGACTCTCTCCAGTTATTCTGTATCATTTCAACTATCATCCTCAATATTTACATTAGAGCGAATATATATAAGTGGAATTTAATAATTTATTATATTAAAATATTTCAGGGGGTGTATCTACATCCACACATACTGTTAACTAATATAAAATATATAATTATATTAGATCTTTACCTATAAAATAGACTTTTTATGAAATTAGTTAAAAATATATATTTTTTCTATGTATTTCCTTTTCTTTTTATGCACCATAAGGGGGTGTTAATGCACCCCTTGCACACCTCTCCTGGCACCCATGCCAAAGAGTAACAATACACTTAACAATGATTACTCTACATTCTAGTAGTGAGTGATAAGTAACCTTGACTGCCGAGCTTTTGCTCAGCAGTACCTCTCTGCGTCTTGCTTTTGATTTTCACCAAAGGCAAATAAATTGTGTGATGAGCATGATCTCTCGGTCCAAGTCTGAGTATACATCCTTTACTACTTAGCTAAGCCAAAGCTTAATCTAATTATTGCTAAATTACTCCATTTATAAATGCTTCATTTGCACGGTGTCTACACAAGGTCCATCGTGGGCAACACTTAACCCTGGATTGTGCTGCGTGGCAAGACCAAGAGCACAACTGTTGCCATACGTATTACCATCGCTGCCGCACACTGGGAGGTAGATTGCTGGGCAGATTTGCACATGTTCTGCAGCAGTATTACAAGGACTCGAATGCTTAACTTTCAACGATGGATTGGATTTTAATTTCTGACAATTTAAATCACACTCATTGGAGTACGTTTTACCATCACTGCCGCAAACTGGTTGGTACATGTTAGGACATATGCAGGCTTCGGGTAAAACCACTTTGGGCAAAGATCCTTTGCAGGGACCTAATTTAGCTACATTAATATTTGTGCCTGAGTTTTGGGCAGCACACTCGAGAAGACACTCATTGCTGTACTCTACTTCATCAGAGCCACACACTGGATTGTAGTTTCTTGTACAAATACATGGCGGCAGTGTCAGTGTTGTACTAATCAGTGCGCTGATAATCAGAAGTACACCTGTAATTAGAGTTTATTATGTTTTAAAGCTGCATAATAAATTATATTGGTACGACATTCTGGTAATACTATTAAGGCATTCCGAACCCAAAAGAAATGTATTCGTGCAATAACTTAAGCCCAACCATTAGAAAGCTGTGTTTCAATATTCAAACATGTAAAAATATTAACACTTCCGTCTTCATATATATTAGAGCTTTGTATCTTTGTACCATGAGTGACACCATCCTTACTTCTCGTGGGTGTTGTAAGAGGCAACTAATGAAACAAAGTATGAAAGACAACATCACTACAAAGAGTAGGAAAACTTGAAACATACCCTATAGCAATTTACCTGGTCAGCGCGGTATAGTAGGCCAAAACCTTTTTGCTAAGGAGAGGCCTATGTTCGACAGTGGACTTTTAAAGGCAGTTGATGATGATTAATGATCTTTGTACATAAAAGCATGAGTTTATTTTAGTATATAATGATGTTGTATCTACAAATTAAATTTACATCAGCACAGACTTAAATTAATTTGCAATTATTTTTATTGTATGGCAATTCGTGTTTGTAACAAATTAGGTACCGAATGTTAACAAAAATCTTGACTTCATTATATTTAAAAAGACATTATTAGACTTCTTTGAATAAATAAAATTAAATGAATTTAACTTGAAAAAGAAAGATGTAAATTACTAGATATAAACCACTTACCAAATTTGAAAACCATGTTTCTCAATCAAGGTCTAGAAACGCTTTGATCATTATGTCTTAAACAAGAAACTTATATTCAATCCTTATCTAAGGTTATCTGAACAACAATATTCAAGAAAACAATATAATTAATATGTAGATTCAATGTTATTAAACATTTTTTAATGTAAAAATTAAAAAACTTCTCAAGAAACACCCACACGGCACTTGGGGCTTTTGAGTTACATTCGTTCATTGGCGACGATGATCGTTTTCCATCAGTTGACCCGTCGACTCATTTATGTATTATAAAAAAAAAGAAAGTTAAACTCGTTTTATAGGACCAAAGAAAGCTAGACTCTTTCTTTATTTATTTCGAACTTCATACACTTATATACGTCTGCGGATTAATACACAAGGCATTTAGTATTGGTCAACCTTTGTGTGGTATAGAAAACTTGTATGATGTTATATTTTATGTAATCAGTGATTCTTCTGACACACGGCAAACTTATCAAGGCAGTTTCTTGAGTAAACCGGCAAATAGCGTTATAACCGTAACAATAATCTAATATTGGTGTACTTATAATGTACTAGTTGACCTGCACAACCTCGTCTGCATCTCCTACGGGTGCAGCGTGTTGTTGTAAAGCATGAATAAATTTGTTTACCATGAAGATCAATTTTAAAAGATAGACATATGCTGTCGTGGCTTTTCTTTTTCAAATTTTTAAAGAAAACAATTCGTTCGTACATTATTTTTATGAAACTTTAACCGTATACGCAGCGCAAACAATGGAAGCTCTCAAAAGAAATAATTTGCTCTCGTCTTTGCAACATTTTTCATTGTTATTGAGCTCTTTTTAAACGCAGCGTGATGATTTTTAATCGATAAATGGAAAGAAAGAACGAAAGAATCTTACAAATCGGACCAGTACTATATCGCTACTGCCAGCCAAATTTATTAATATTAGGGCGTTCAACCAAACAAACGAACTCATCAGCTTTATGATGTGAGTATTCTTAAAAGTTAGATTCCATAGAAAATAAGTAGTGTAGGTTAAATTTAAGAGGAAAAAACATCAATCAAAATAAGCAATACTTCAATTCTGATAAGTGTAATTTAACAACGAACGAAGTTCCACGAAACTCAACTAACAATTTTGCCGTCATAGCTATTCGTTTATAAAGAAGTTACTAAAAAAAATTAAGTACATCTTCAATCGACTTCAAAACAGGAAGAACCTCTCAATTGTAGTCTATTTTATTTGTTTCTTGTGTTTGTTATTTCAAAACTTCGTCATTTCAAAAATAATCTGGCAAGGAAGGACATTGTTCCTGCTTAATCCCATCAAAAAGAAGAAAAATTCGACCCCTCAAGATAAACATTGAAAACGATTCATCATTATGTAGAAACATCAAAGTCGGTGACACCTTTCTAAAAGTTAATTGTAAAGATATTTTCTTAGTAATTGTTTAGAGAGTTTACTTTAAATATTTAGAAAGTTATTCGAGAATTAAATTTATTCTTTAGTCTTAATACTTAGATCTGGGACAACGCAGGACACGGCAGGTTTTGGAAATATTTGATAAATGAATATTCACAATGCAATTTTAAATATTTTAATATTCATAAATAAATATTCTCTTAAAAAGATAAGAAAAGTTGTATTAAAAATATATAAAAATGGCAATGAACTTAACAGTGGCTCGTAAGCAGTTACTTCACTATAACAATTTACATTCACAATTTAACAAACGAAAACACAGATGCATCACCAGGATAGTATGATGGTTGCTAATTTCACTGTCATTACGCATTCTGTACTTTCACTTTGTCTTCACAAGGGCCATCGTGTGCCACACTTAATGAAGGATCTTGCACTGTGCGAGAATTCAGTACACAGCTGTTGCTATACGTTTTACCGTCACTCCCGCACACTGGAAGCAAAATCGCCGGGCATGCAATGACAGGTTCAGTTTTACACCGACCAACATGATCTATTTTCAGTGACGGATCAGCGAGCTTTTCGCAACCTAACTCACATTCGTTTCCATATGTTTTATCATTGCTGCCACATACTGGGCTGTACAGATACGGACAGATACAATCCTGTGGTACGACAACTCGAGGTAAGGAGCCTTCACAGGGACCTGATTTTGCTATTGTGATTTGTTTCCCTGAAGTATGGACAGCGCACTCGAGAAGGCACGGATTGGCGTATTCTACTCCATCAGAGCCACACACTGGATTTAAGTTTCTTGTGCAGGTACACGGTGGGAGAGCCAATGTTGTGCAGATCTGTGCGCTGATGATCAGCAATAGTCCTGTAACAATACATCATTATTAAAACAAGTTATTTGTATAAAACAAGATACGGTTAACTGGCAAATCGTCGACATTCATTTGAACGAAAGTAAATTTTTAATTATATATGTAAACACCAAAATAATAACTTTGATATTTAATTTTAGATGAACACTGCACGGGTAGCGTGGTGGCTTAAGTGGTCGCCACGCCGCTCTCTACTGCGTTGTGATCTACCAAATTTTGTTCTGAGTCTGGGTGTGTATGTTTATAAAGTCACCCGGGAAACAGGCTATATTCAAAGGCGGGCATTGGCTTTTTTAAAATTTAAGTAAATCACTATTTAAAAATTAAGTAAAATGTTATCGCTCGTTCAAGGTCCACTAAACATTATATACAATAGGTATCGTAAATATTTATTGATTCATCTTAAGCACAAAAATCACAAACAATTTTTAAGACTATAGTATTACATATAAATAATATTAATGCAAATGTAAAATGAAACTATTATAATCTATAATTTATTTTTATATGAAAATAGTTTTGATTAGATTCATTGGTTCATACCTTCTAATGTTTTAAGGAATTTCCGTTAAGTATACTGCGAGCTATTTAATTATCTAGGAATAATAGTTAATTGTGCCGGACAGTTGAATATATCGGTATAGTATAGATAGAAAACATATTGAAGGTCCAAATTTATAGCTTTGTGCAATAGTTTTTCACAATTTTCAACTTCAAGCAATC
Source organism: Hypercompe scribonia (assembly GCA_949316085.1). Taxonomy (NCBI): domain Eukaryota; kingdom Metazoa; phylum Arthropoda; class Insecta; order Lepidoptera; family Erebidae; genus Hypercompe; species Hypercompe scribonia. The sequence continues at coordinate 4,464,077 of OX438979.1, forward strand.
TGTCCTACCCGTACGTGTACACATTTTATCCCATTGCACTTATTCCATGTAACATAAATTGTTCTGAATATGACATAGTTCGATAAAAAAATGAGGTATAGATTTACTTTTTTTTATAAACATACATATATATATAGAAATAGAATATAATATAGTTTTATAAATAAAATATATACAGAAGTCAATCTAATCTAAGAACACAGAACTTATAAAAGTCGTCTTGCCAATACTACGGATTTTTATATTAAAAATATCTACAAAAAAGTCCGCAATGGTATACTCGTATGTCTATTATTTGGAGAGTACAATAAATGTCAGATTTTGGCTAGCATGACAAGAAAATAAAGCTAAACGATCTGTAAAAATCTGACACGCTCGAGTATTTCTCAATAGATTTATTTCTGGAAAGATTTACTTTTGAAATTATTTTCAAATATTTTTTTTTACTAATATTTGTTTCAACCTGGTTACTTTATTTTTATTAGGAACTAATCTATATTATAATAAAGGATACATTACAATAAAGAATTTAAATTTTTGATGATTGATTTGAGATATAATTTCAGATCTACATCCAGTACCATTTATAGAAGTGTTAAAGTTAATAACATTAGGCATTTAATCAATCAATTCCCGCGTTTTAAAATAAGTTGTTTTTTAATTTAGAAATCAGAAATATTCAAAGTTTTTTTTTAAAGTAACGACAGATAAGACACAAAACACTTACCGAATTTGAAATCCATGTTTCTCAGACAAGTTCCGAAGACGATATTATTCTTGCTTGACACAATATGATTATTTATATAAAACCTTTATCTATGAAGGTTATCAATACACCACAATATTCTCACATATAATTTGTACAGATGTGTTGAATGTTGTTTTGGGTGAAACAGTAGGTACGGTTACAGGAATTAAGATAAATTCTAAAGAGGAAAATTAAAGATCTGTAAATAAAATGAATCAGAAATACATGTGTCCGATAACAGAGTAGACGTCAAACTGTTGTAGATAGACGCAGTCTCTAGTTTTGATTACTTACGACTATGGCAAACACCTTGCCTTAGTGAAAGTAGCATTTTAACTCAATTACTTACATATATACATATGTGTTGTAGAATTGCATCAAGAATGACGTGATCAGACAGAAAACTGAGGTCATCGACATAGCCCACCAGATTAGTAAGCTAAAGTGGCAGTGGGCTGACCATATTAGCCGCAGAAACGATAACCGTTGAGGTAAACAAGTTCTAGAGAGGAGATCGCATCTCGGCAAACGTAGTGTAGGGCACCTACAGGCTAGTTGGAGTGATGATTTGTGCAAGATGGCTGGCAGCAGTGGACTGCGATAGGCTGATGATGGTGATGATATGTGCATGTAAGAATGAAGAGAGTCTCGTTTACTTTATCGCAAACTTTCAAAATTGTTTAAATTATAACGAGCAGTTAGGTTATTGATAGGTAGAAGATATCAGTCATGAACGCATCAGTAACTTGAAATCTAGTAGATCCTATTTGCTAAGGTTTTTAGACAAATTAAGTAGGACACGTCGGCACAGCGCGGGGAGTGTAGTGGTTGAAGCGGTCATCTGGACGTTTTATACCGCGCCAAGTGTTGTGGGATCGACAACACTGTGTGATCCAGAAAACGTAATGAATATTTTTTGTATCCATTTCGGGAACGTTTGCGAATTTGTGACACAGGATATATTTCAAGTGCGGCAGTTGTGTTTTTAAGAAAGAAAAAAATCGTATTTATCTACGGAGTAAAAAGAACTATGTTCACGATGATTCATTTCATTTATTCTATTTTGATTTGCAAAAAGTACTTAGTGTACTATAAATAAATAAATATTTTGGACATTTGACACACAACGTCATCTAGTTTCAAACTAAGCAGAGCTTGTGTTATGATAACTAGACTGACTGATAGAATACTCATATACTTTTTTTTTGTAAATACATACATTTATACATAGAACACATCTAAACTTCGAAATAAATATTTGAAACAATCGCATTCACTACCGCTGCGCCACCGAGACCGTTAAACGAAAATAATTTAATCTTAAATTCAAAGTATTATTGTGGTATCAAAGTATAGTAATAAAATCTCAGTAAGTGTCTTAAAAGATTATTTATTTACTAGGTACAATTTAAGAAATAATTTTTGAAAATAATAACGTTTGCCTAGCAACATTTCCTAACGTCGTGTCTTAGAATTATTAGAGTGTTAAAGATATTATCTAATTTTTTGGAATTTACTCCTTGAAATTACTCCTGAGAATGGGTTTTTTGATATAAGGCGCCCGGTATGAGAAAAATGTGAGGAATAAAATCTACTGAACGAATGACCTCGTTACGATTTTGGTGCGGCTGCACTGGTTTTGGTGTGGCTGCACTGGTTGTGAGTGTATTAAAACGTGTATTGAATATGCTGCAAAGCGACTATATCTATATATTATTTTCATTGATTTGTTAATTTACCCTTTCATACGGTATCAATCTTTTTTCAGTTAATTTCAGTTAAGTAAGCTTTTTCTGCGTCTTTTTTGACAGTCGTACTTAAGGAGTAAACTCCAGTCGTGAGTCGGAGCTGACACACAATTTTTGTGTACCTATTAAGGCACTTGTTACAAATATGACGTCAAGATCACTCTTGACACAACCTTAACACACAATGCCCGAGTCAATAGCCGTTGATCATTTATATAAATAAGCCCGTATTTTTACGACAAACATTGCACACTGGTAATTGTACATACAATGTACCGTTAATTACTTATTTTCAATGCACTAAGTGTTCAGTACTATAAAATACTTTTGCATTTTTAAAAGCTCAGCAACAAAAATACCCTCTGTTAGTGAAATGAATAAAGAAACAAATAAGATTGCCATTATCCACCTCCTCATTTCATTATTATATCATCTTTAATTTATGTATTTTGTGAACCTAAACTCTTCCTGGTTCCATCATCAGATCGACTCCAAGATCCTCAAATTTCGCAACTGTTTATACTATCTTCTATATAACACATTTAAACATAACATTATCGATGGCCTTTAAAAGTCCATTAATAGACATAACCCTCTCGGCTTAGTTGGCCTTATACACCACTAGCCAAACAGGTCGTCGTGTGGTTTTTTTTTTCAAGTTTTCCTTCTCCTTTCCTGGCTGTTGATCACCGTATTTGGCCCTTAGTCGCCTAATATGACACCCACGGGATAAGTAGATGTGGTGTCACATTGCACCCTTAATCCGTTACCACATGAATAATTTGTACCTATTAAGGCGTTTGAAAGATAGTTTCATTTCAAGACTACGATCAGAAGTAGGTTATAATTGTTTGTTAATTAGTCAATTAGTTTGACTATATACTGACGTCTAAATATTCATGTTATCATAAATTGTTAACTAATTAAACATCAATTTAGGTTTTAAATATTTCTTTAATTATTATTGAAAATGTTCTAAATAACATAAAATATGTTTTAGAAACAAACATTTACAAAAGTGACAACAAAATGTGTCATTAATCATAAAAATAAAATATTTTATGTTATTCTCAAAACCATGGTGCCACTTATGGATCTTGTTCCTAAGTGACACCTAGTTTTGAACTAAATTTTCATTTGTAGCAGCGTTCAACATCCAGATATTGTCACTCTCTTACTTACATAAACAGCTCTCCTTGTTAACGCACTTGAAGATTCTGAAGAACTTAACAGGGTCCAGAATGATTTACTTTCAATGATGGATTCTCTGATTTTTGACAGTTTAATCTACATTCATTGGAGTAGGTTTGACCATCACTGCCACAAACTGGCGCGTTGTCGTTGTTGCACGCACACTCTTCGCGTATCACTACTTGCGGCAAGGATCCTACACATGGACCGTACTTAGCTATTGTGATATTTGTTCTTGTAGTGTATGCAACGCATTCCAGACGGCAGGGATTGCTGTAATCTTCCCCATCAGAGCCACACACGGGATTCAAGTTTCTTGTGCACACACACGGCGGGAGGGCCAGGGTTGTGCAGATCTGGACACTGATGACCAGCAGAACTCCTGTAATATGTCATTAGTTTCTAGGGTGTTTGTTGGTTATGGGTTTTATTTACACAAAGAAATAATAACTGATTATGAAATGCATGTGTGTACTATGAGTACGCTCCTCAGAAATCTGGTTGCAATGCAATCGCAGACTAGTTTTTAATCCACAATCCTAGAATGTCAAGTCTGAGATATATCAAGGTAAAAATAAAACCCTCGTTGGACGTTTCATTCTAAAACTAGTTTTGACATAGAATTTTGATCTTAGTGATATATTTCCCATAAAAAAAATATAATTACAGATCAGTTTTATATATTTTAAAATTAATTTTATAATTATTAGACACCGATAGGAATAAAACTATGACATTTTTTAGTTAACTTGAAAACAATAGGTCACTCAAGTCGACTGCCTCGGTGGCACATTGGTAGCGTCTATATGTATTTACATCAAGTTGTCTATTGTCCATAATACAAGCTCTGCTTAGTTTGAAAGTTTGAAACCAGTGTGATGTGATGAAATTATTGATACTAATATGTTAAAATCATTGTATATTACGTACAAGTATTTATTTTCAACATCAAATAAATAGGTGCATTCATATTTAGTCTGGAACGTCAATTATTATTTGATTTCAAACGTATCTAGTTCACTGAAATACTACGTTTTCTTTCCAGATGAATACATTAAAAACAATGTGATCTGATTTTACATCAATACAATGCATATGTACACTTAATTAAAAACACATATTTCTGATGTAAACAAATTAAATAACACTTACCGAGTTTGACATCCATGTTTCTTATTTGTAGTCCAAACACACACTAACCGCTAGATCTCAAAACGAGACCATACATATATCTCAAATCTCTACCTCATTAAGGTTATCAAATGCATAACACTCTTCTTATGTTTTGGAATGTCTAACCAACATACGGGAGGATAAATAAATTTACTATATTGTTTATTTTTACACCTGTTTTCCTTGTAAAATCTAACATGAAAACGCGGCAAATCTTATGCCGCTTTCATTAATTAGATTGTAAAATTCCTTGTGATGACAGTTTAAGTAAAAGAAGTGGCATCACATCTTAAGCAGTGTTAAAAGAAAATGCGTCATAGACAAACTTTATAATTTTGATTGTGATAAGTTTGCACAAAAAATGGCGGGTAAAAAAGACTTTACCTCTACACGTTAAAAAAAAAGGAATTGTCACATAATAATTTTATGAAAAGCCGTAAAAACTTTTAAAATTATATAGCTTGACTGTTAAATAAAATCATTTAATATTTTCGTACATTTAGACTTTTATTCAGAATAGTTAACTTTTAATTGAAGTTAGAAAAAGTCGTGCATTTTTGAAAATATTTTAATTTATTTTCTCTTTCTTTAATGTTTCTAGGTTTGATATAATTTTATATATTTTTTATATAAGTTGGACTATTTCGCATAAGTCACGAGAGGCAGCAACCTACGAAAAATATCCACCTTCAAATGTTACTCTTGCTGATGTGAATAACTGCGGTGGTTTGAGCATTAAAAGTGTTTATAAACTCCAAAACGATTTGGCAACACTATATCTCTATTATAGAGGGTTTGGTCGACGGGGTAGGAAAGATTGTGTACGTGAAATTCAAATTGAATTAGGTAAGTGACCTGATTCAGTCTTTGAAAAATTTGATGTGAAAAGCAAAAGACATTGTTGAGCTAGTTGTCATAGCGCCTGTGTTATACATCTAAGGGCTGCAGGGATGTTGAACGGAGAATGCTACCATTACTCTTCAATTGGGTGGTTATGGTATAACGTCTTGAGAGTCTAGTGTGATTTTTTATTACGTCTAATCGATCGTCACGAAGGCGAAGGCGTGCGGCGTTTCGAATTATGCGCACTGAAATCTTTATCGATGGCAACTCCGAATGCGCTCGCTGTGACGATCGACTTAACGTGCAACTAACTCAAACTAGACTTTCTGAAAATTAAATTTATCGAAACGCAAAATGCAGTCACCATGACGATCTGTCGTGAATAAACCCACACAAAGCTCTCAGGGCACTACCTCAAACAAAGTTGTGATTAATTTATGTAAATAATTGCGAAACGATAAGTTTACGCTGCGCTGACTCGCGTAAACATACTAGATGCTATTACTGTTTACGATTTAGAGTCCAACAAATTGCTTAAGAAACCTCGTGATGAGGAAGTTTTGCGCGAAGTACAACAATAAAACTAATTGTTAATATCAAATCAGTCAATAAGTCTTTATTGTGGATCATAGGTTGGTATATAATACAGTTGTCATTAAATACATTGTGATGAGCCATGTCCCGCCCCTTGGGCATGTATTAGAACACAAAAAAAAGTTAGGTGTATAGTTATGGTGTATGTTCCAAATCCAAACTTCAGATTTGCAAGTCTTTTTTTTTCAACAGAATACTGTTTTATACATAGACAATTAAAGGTATCGTCTGATTTTTTTTACCGTCACCGGGGTTTGTGGTGGGATTCTGTGTCAGAATTGGACCTACTAATACGACACGGTGTGCAATTAGTCGCCTGAGATAAGATGAATCCGAGAACAGCTGTTTTTATGACATCCGGACCATGATCTTCTGACCTGCTCTATCAGATCCCATGAACTGCTTCGAATAAATACAAATAAGGACCCATATGTGTATATAATATTTAAAGAATAATCCTCTTACCCCTAAGTTAAGTGGTTTTACTTTCCATCGTTATCTCGCCTGTATAACTTGAAAGAATGCGACTAAAGGGTGATACTTACGTAGAATATTGAAAGAATTACTTCCAACTCCTAACTATTAAGCAGTTGTATCTTCTATCATCAGCTCATCATCTTATGATGATGGCTGCTTGACACAAATATTTAAATAGTTTTAGGAAATATATAAAAACATTAAACGTACCTATAAAATTTGAGGGTTGCTCTCGGTTTCCTTGGAATCCCATTATAAAATTTTTATTTTTTTTATTCATAGGCCTACCAAAGTGGCTCTTCTCTGTTTGATGGAAAACATGAATACAATCCAAGATGGGTGGTCGTCATACTCATTGTGCATGCAGACAAAACAGTATGGCGACCCACACTATGGCGGCCTAGAGACACGACATGATGGTTGACAAGATGATAATTCGACTACCTAATTCATTTTATATACTTTTTCGAATAAAAAAAGAATTTTCGAAATCGGTCCACTATTGACGGAGTGAACGTGTGACGGAGTGAGTGAGTGACGATGAACATGCATACACAAAAAAAAATATATGGAGTGAAACACTTTCCTTTTCGTAGTCGGTCAAAGAGGAAAAATTGTCAAATTGTTCGTGGAGCTTTGACAATTATTATCATACCTACAAAAAGGGCATAACAGAGGTTGCCCAATATAAAAAAAACCCCAGTAAGTATCAATAATTGGCTGCAAATGTAATATGGTTAACTTTCCCAATGATTCAGCATAACATCAATAGCAGTTCCTGATGCTTGATGGTAAGCGGTTACAAACGCCCACGGACTCGAGCAACTTGAAATTTATTTCACTTTACGTCGAGCAACAACGAGCGAACGCTTAGACACAACGTGTATAGTGACTTCATAATTCATGGTTTACAGATACACTACGCGGCCACTAATTGTATGATATCATCATGATAAAAGGAAGCTAAAACACTGACAAAAGATAAATAAGAACATGAAACACAATTTTAGTTGTAAAATATTTTAATAACTTTAAATAATTAATTCAGTAACAGAATTATAAAACGGTAACAAAGAAAAATAAAATGTTGCCTTCAAAAAAATTACTGTCTAATTTTATCACAATTTTTACATTTACTGCTTTGATAAAACCTACGCCCGGTTTCTGACAGGCTATTATTTTATTTCTTTTCAAACAAATTTCTAATAAATTTACTTGAAATTTGAAATTGAAATTGAATTATGAAACAATCACAGGTGTATTTTGTTGACAAATTGTGCTGCTAGATGTCAGTGTCATTTCAATGTTCGAATACCATAGAAATGACTATTTTTTTTTCAGAATCTAATTGCTTTGGCACTGCTGTCAGTTTGCGAGCCTTGTTTTGTTTGTCGATAGCATTTCAGAAACCAAGTGTAGTTAAAACATCTATAATATTAATATCGAACGTCATGCTAAGATTTGTCAAATTTGTAATTTCATTGAAATGGCTCATGAAACAATTGAAAGATTCATGCGTCTAAACAAATTATCATGTTCCAAAAAGCTTCACGTTCACAAGGCCTTAACAACGACCTTCACGAACGAATTTCAATCCTCGCTTAGATTTCATAGCACAGAGTAATTCGCATTTGTTGCCGTACGTTCTGCCGTCACTACCACATACTGGGCTATATATATACGTACATATACAGTCATTTCCTTGCGCTGCACGCTTTGGACGGCTTTCACAAGGCCCACGATGTTTAACCTGCACAGATTTTTTGTTTCTGGATGCTTCACATTTCATAATACATTCGTTGTCATAAGTTTGACCGTCGGTGCCACACACTGGTGATAAATCATCAGTGCAAATACAACTGCTTAGTGGCTCATCACAGGGTCCATCCTTGACAAGTTTGATGTCTTTTCCTGATTCGGAAGCGGCACAGCGGAGCATACACGGATTGTTGTAAGTTTGTCCGTCAGAACCACATACTAGGTGCTTTTCCTTCGTGCATATGCAAGCTGCGGCGGTCAGTGTGACGCAGATCTGAGCGCTGACGACTAGTAATGCTGCTGAAATAATAGAAATTCAAAGAGTCAAGATCACTATGAACAGTCTTCAACAGTCTACTGCTTTGCATAGGCGAAAACCTCCTAAGGAGAGGCCTACTATACCACGCCGGCCAGCATATAGTAATAGTATAGGATTTGTTTCAAGTTTTCCTTCTCTTGTCTCATTACTATCATCATTGATGTTGTTTTAGCGAACACAGTACAAATTAAATGGTCGAACTAGATAATCATATAATTTATTTTTCTATTCTTGCCGAGTTGTATGATACTAGTAGTGAAATATAATTATATTAGAGATCGTTTTAAATTTAAGTGAATATCGATTTTGTGGTCTCTTGAGTTGTGGCTAAATTTCATTTGAATTTTATTGCTTAAATTTATATTTGGATATTTTTTTTTGAAGTTTTCCTTTGGCACGTTAGGGAAAAATGGTGAGAGTAAATTTTGACTATGCGCGCGCATACCGTCACGAGAAATCGAAAAAATGAATTAGTTAGTCAACATTTTAGTTTTTTATTATGTACAAATAATTATTTTATGATATTAAAAAAAAATATTTAATTAAATAATGCGTTGGAATAAAACTTTCTTTCAATTTACTGCGTTCCTTTTTGTCTATTGTTACTGGTGTTTTCTCTAAAAAATAAAAATACAAATTTTTACGTGCGTCCACCCACACAATTTTTTTTTAATTAGACAACTATGCCTCTATCCGTATTTATAGTAATGAGTAGGTAATATAACACAGATTGTAGATACACTTAGATAAGTATTCTGTGACTACTCTATGAAACTAACCTGGACACCTGACTTCCGAATTTCCTCACATTAATCTACAATTTAATAGATTTCTACCAAGTCCTACTGAGCCACAACAAAAATAAATATAGTGAGACAAAACGATTAAGCTATTGTAACATGACACGCTTTTTATATCCATAAAGTAGATAATTCTAGTATAAAATCGTTTAAATAAAACACGAGTTTTGTATTTGCCCATCAATTTTTTTTTCTCGTATAATTCCTATACTGTCCAATTTTCGCTTAAAATGTCTAGAAGCGGGACAGCGATCAGCTAAATGTGGACGTTTAATAAGCTTCTGTCTTCCCCCTTGGAGATATACACTCAATTGTTCTATTTGTAAAGTAGACACATCACGTTATACGTGATATGTACCTATAGGTACTGAAAATATAATACGAAATCATTTAGTTATCGTCTATGGGTGAAGGTTAACTTATCAGAATATCGTAACGTACTTAATGTTATCAAAACAAACAAACATTTAATATATTTTTACTAAATAGGTACCTATTTCAAAAGTTTCCGACACGACATTTGATATTTCTATATGGAATTCTTTTAAATCCGGATTTGATAGGTACAATGAATAGACACACAATGAATAACTCTTTCTTTGTATATTTACGCGAATAAAGATAAAAGGCATTATGGATAAAATATTTTTATTTATATTTTTATTATTTACGCCTAGGTTTTGACACGTTTCAGTTTAAAAGCATATTAAAATTCGTTTTTAAATTAGAGTTATTATTTTCTTATTTTTTAATATCGATTTAAATACAAGGTTCGAAATGCATTCTCATTTCAAACTAATTCTTTGCATATCAATATATTAAATTAAATTACCATGAAGTAAGAGTTTTAAAGTAAAATTAAGTATTTTTTTTTTAAATAAAAAAAACGAAAGAGAAATCTATTTTACCTAAGCAATTATTTAAAATGAAAATACTTACCGATTTTGAAAGCCATGTTGTTGAAAGATCTGTCGCTTATCAGACGACGAAGAGATTTTAAGGTGTGATAGTCCGCACGAAGCTGTGAGTAAAATGATACGTTGCAACCGGCAATCAGGTTTTATACTTTAGAACAGTACTTCCCAAGATGCAATGAGCAAGTTACTCAGGCTGAGTTTATAATGTAAATACCCATTGTGAGTGACGCGTGCGTCAGAACCCCTGCATTTATTTCATGACATAGGTAGATACTGTTTCCTTTGCCATTGGTATAAAAAATATCGTGAGAAATAAAATGATCAATAAATGGTTCATTTCTATATTTATACTGCGAGGCAGCACGACACCATTAATAAATATATACAATTTATGTTTAATAATCGTTATTTTGAATATTGGTTGTTGTTGGCACGATTAGGTATGTTTTAACAATCAACCTATCGCCCTCCACTGCTGAACGAAGGTCTCACCCAAGGAACCCCAACGATCCCGGTCTTAGGCAATTCGCGTCCATCCGCTGCCAGCCATCTTCTTCAAGTCATCGATCGCCGCAGGACGCCCTACACTACGTTTACCCAATCGTGGTATCCACTCTAGTACACTTCGGCTCGGCATCGGTTCGTCTGGAGACATGGCCGGCCCACTTCCACTTCAGCATACTGATTCTCCGTGCTTTATATGCTTTGTTTTATTAACTATGTGGGCCATAGGCTGATATTGATTTATATTAGATAGAAGGGCCAGTTGGTCTAGTGACACTGATTCCAAAGTCTGATGTCGTGAATTCGATCCCACGTAAGAAGAATATTGTGGATAAGCACGATTCGTCCTGTGTCTGGTTATAAATTATCTATAATATGTACGTATTTAGAAATATATAAGTATATTTTTCAACAGTCTGGTTACCATAGTATTTTTATTATTTTTTTTAACGTTTGGAAACCCCCTCGGGCCGTCACCCCACCGGGGTTTACGGCGAGGTGGTGTGTCAGAATCGGATCGACTAAAACCACACGGTGTGCTACTATGCGCCTGACATAGGAGGGATCCGGGAACAGCTGCTATTACGACGTTCAGATCCTGGTTACCATAGTATAAAGTAGCCCTAGTTTGAAATCAGTCAGTCGTGTCCGAGATACGTGAAGTTTTTTTTTTATTATTGTATGTTGAAGGTGTTTTTCTAACGTAATTGAATAGTTACATACATGTATTTCTTGTAATACTTTAATTAAACAAAGTCACGATAACCGACAGACAGATGTGTTTGAGCAAAAAATATATAGTTACAAGAAATCTTGAGTATTGTTATATGTTCATCGAAGGCAAACATGTCTATGGCTAGCCAGATGGTAAGCGGTGATTTAGTCTGTAGACGCATGGGCATTCAAAAGATTCACATGCGAATTGACTACTTTTTAAAAACTGTTATACTATTTTCTTTTCAACTACATTGATATCATCATGTACAGACCGGCTCCCCCGGAGCAGTACTACGCTCTCAAAGAAGATCAACCTAAAGTGATAACATCCGTAATGTTGTGTCTCGTTGGTGATTGCGAGACCGGAGGTCCATTCATGCAAGGGTGACAGTTATTACGGTCATTGTGAGAGCCTTATACTATCACGATGACTGTTATGTCTTTTATGTCCCCAAGCGGCATGTAAAAAGCATTTCACTAGGCCGCCATGGTGTGGGTCATACTGCATTGTCTGTATTCACAACGAGCATGGTGACCATAATTCTTGAATTTTATTCATGTTTTCAATCAAGCCAAAGTAAAGTCAGTTTGGCAGGCTTTTGAAAAAAAAGAACAAGTTATAATGAGGTAAAATGGTTACCTTTTAAAAGTATATATATGTGCCTAATAGTAAGATAATTATATCACTGCAGTCTGCGTGGTGACGTATCAAGAACACAAAGTGTTGTCACCCTAAATTAAACGCTGACTAAGATAGCAAATGACACAGAACATTAACATTACAAAGGGAAGGATATTCTGTATCGAAACGTCTGACCAGCGTGGTACCTATAGTGGGGTCAAAACTTCCTTTCTCAACCTTAACCTACGTCAAGCTGTGGAGAACTAAATGAATGATGCTATATCATGGCTATGACAATCTCTAACGTCTACTACGACGTATATGTACTCAGAAAGGATATTATTTTATAAAATACGAAGCGGTTTCCTTTCCCTGTGAATCAGCTTATAATCAATAGTGATTAATTTAATTTTTATAATCAATAGTGATTAATTTAATTAATAATGATTAAAGAATAAACAAGAATCGTCACGTACCATTGTTCGCGCCAAATTCGATTCGAAACTTGGCCATAGACACGAAAATAGTGTAAAAAACTTTACTTTTTACGTGAGTTAGGTTTATGACTATAAAAAGGCTTAAAAATGAAGACTGAAGAAAAAAAGAGAAAATAAATAAACCCTAGTGAATAGGTTAAGACGAATTTTACTGTAAGTAATAAAATAAACACAAATCTATTTCACTTTGTTCTTAATTAGGAATTTTTAGTTGAACTAAAACTTTGGACGTACCTAAACGACCTAAACTTGAATTTTTTTTTTATTACGTCAGGTTTTAGATAGCTTGTGACAGATATCGCTTTTTTAAACAAATAGGGTCGGCAAATATTTTTTATTACGTCATCAGCCTTTAACAGTCTACTGCTGGGTATCAACTTTTCCCTAGCAAGGAGGTATTAACCTATTATAAAACGTCAGACCAGACAGATTGGTATAGAGTTTGTTTCAAGTTTTCCTTCTCCTTGCAGTGATGTTGTCGTGCGTAGTTTGTACCTTACTCGCCTCTTAAGACTCCAATGGGATGAGTAGGGATAGTGACACGCCATATTCTTAATCTGTCAACACACTTGAGTGTCTTTTGTTTCGGGTGTCCACGTGTGGCGTTTGTTACTAACCTACTAAAATATCTTTTAGGTCCAGTCCACTGTGAACTCATCTGCCAGATAATTACATATTTCAGTTTCATATGTCTTGGATAGAGACAAAAATGTCAGTCATATACGTATGTATGTATATGTATATCAGCAAGCTTTATCTGTTGAATAACTTTATATCGCAGATAGTATAATTTATATCGTGCGAAATAAAACTATTAATCAATGGTTCTTTTCTATGTTTGTACTGCGGGGCGGCACGACGCCATTTAACAAATAAATCTACAATTTGTGTTTAATCATCGTTGCTTTGAATGTTGGGTTAAAATAAATTACCAGCACGACTGGGTGTGTTTTATATCAATAATTAACTACACAGATCACATATAGATGAGAATTTATATAAGATAGAAGGGCTTTGTCTATGGATTCTATTCCTACCCAGAACAAATATTTGTGTGAAGAGTACAATTATTTGTTGTCTGAGTCTGATTTATCTATAATATGTACGTATTTAGAAACATATAAGTATGTTTATTAGCAGTCTGGTTCCCATAGAACAGGCTCTGTCTAATTTGGAATTAAATAGCCGTATGTGAGATCTGTGAGGTTGTTTATTTATTTGTTTTTATTAATTATCTGGCATTTCATCAGGAAGTGGTGAAGCTGGCCCTCAATATTGTTATTATGATACTGCTGTTGTGATACTGCAAAAGTGTTTGTTTATAGTATTAACTCAAGTTCAGATCAAACACGTGAAGATTTCTTTAAAATTAGACGAAGGTTATCAAGGCTTTACTTAAAGGTGATGCGGAGCAGTGACTATTAATACTAACAAGGTAAGATGAGCTACACGTAAGTGCAATTAGTATAACAACATGCGTGAACACAATTCTTGTATAAATAGAAGATATTAAACAATAACATTTAATATCTGACTAAATATTTAAAATGATTGGTTAAAATGTCGGTTCCTCGTGAAGACAGTCTCTCGGAAACAATTTCTTGATGTGTAACATCATTCGTCTCGTTTTTTTTTTTGAAGTGAAAACTTCTTTAGGCGCGTTGAGCGTTTTGGTAGAGGGTAAAATCCTCGGTTCGCGTCACCGACATGCTAATGATAATAGTATATCTATAGCTATGGAGAATATGATATTATATATTATATATTATATATGAAATTTATTATTATTATATATTATATACGATATTATATATTATATATGGCTATATATGAAACATAAAAAATTTCATATAATTTTTGCATATAGTTTTAATTACTCTCAACTTAATAGTTCCGTTTTCACTTCTATCAGCAGGCGACTAGTCGACTAGTCGACTGCTACTGTTTTTTTTTTTTTGTAATCAATTGCAATGATTTAATGACAATCTGCGTGAGGCACCTGGACACTTGCGCTCTATTTTTTTTAGAGTACGATATACGAAAAATCTTTGATGAGTTGGTACAATATACATAGTAATTTATGGCAGAGTTAAAAAGTCATTTGTCTATGCTAAAGTATTATGTAGCCAGCGTTAGTTTTATCCATTACAACAAAATTAGAGGTTGAGGTGTAGAACAGTTTAATTCTTTTACTTTATTTTTAACAGTCCCGTAATCTCCGTGTTCTTTGTATTTTTAACAACATAAATATAAAATTGCTTGACCATTTGTGTTCTGGGTTTCTTGGTCACTGTTTTATGACAATTGTAAAATCCCTCGTGGCATATGTTAAATTTCCTGGTGTCGTGATTTAAAAAAAAAACGACTCAAATTGAAACTATTGATTGAATACACATAAAAGACGGATATATTTTCATTATTACTGTGCATAAATAAGGTAAATTGTGGTGTAAAATCTCGTTTGGTAAACATTTGTTGTGTAAATGTCTAAAGAAGTTTATATTTATTGAAGACTCGTAGTATTTGTCTGTGCTAGATTCATATTGATAATATTTATTTATGATAAATAGTGTTATATTATTATTTCTCTATACTCTCTATTATTTCTCGTAATGGCAAACGTTCTGTCAGAGGATTTACATTCGCAGTCTAAAAATGTTATAGTATAAAATATGAGCTGATTTTACATACTTCACAGACGCGTTTATTCATAAAGGCTTTTTTATGATACAGGAATCAAGAGGCAGACAGGGTACTCAATAGAAAGTGGCTACCGCCGCCTATGAACCCTGCAACTCATGAGTCCCAAGTGAGTAGCCCACCGATGGGAGTACGTTTTATTCTTGAAAGTCACATCGTTCCAGAAATACCACCAAATCTCGGATAAAACTCACGATAATTCTCATTAGGATCGACAGAGCTATTATAACAAATATTTTTTTTAGACGTTATTAAATAAATAAGTAGTCTAGAATCACTTTGGCAGATTGAATAAAGAAATAAAAAAAGTTAATGTGTATTGTGCGTACAGTATTAATCAATATTTAAATACTTATTACGTTTTAAATTCTCCTAGACTCCCATTAAAAGATATTTATATATATCATATCATATCAATAGCCTTTTACAGTCCACTGCAGGACATAGGCCTCTCCTTGGCAAGGAGCTTTTGGCCTACAGTACCACGTTGTCCAAACGGGTTGGAATAAGGTTTGTTTCAAGTTTTCTTTCTCTTTGTAATAATATTTTCCTGGATAGTTTGTTCCCTTAGTCGCCTCTTACGACACCCACGGGATGAATAGGGGTGGTAACATTATGTTTATTATTTGTTTATTTACGAGCCGGCCAAAGTTACTCTACTCTGCCTGATGGAAAGCATGAATAGAATCCAAGAGTTGTGGTCACCATACTCATTGTGAATGCAGACAATGCAGTATGGTAACCCACACTATGGCGGCCTTGGAGGATGCTTTTCACGGCTCGTTTGGGAACATAAAAGGCATGACAGTCATCGTGGCATTGTACTGTACACCCCTGCGTCAATGGGCCTCCGGTCTCGCACTCACCTACGACACACGGCAGTACGGATGCTGTCGCTTTAGGTTGATCTTCTGTGGGAGGGTAGTACTCTGCCCCGGTCGAGTCGGTCCATTCGTGCTGAAATCAGCGTGGCTCTAGTACCTAACAAATGTATTAATGTATTCCTAATCCGTCACCACACGGAAAAAAAAGATATTTACGTCAAGCTATTTCCTAGATTATGAAAACTCTTTGTTTCTGTAGCCTGTCCGAGTAATTACTAATTTAGTAATTAAATAACAATGAATAGGCCGCTACTACACAATACAAGATATGATTTATATGTAAAATAACTCGTAGTAATAGTTATAAGTGCATTTTGTGTGGGTAAGTGTTTTATTTCACAATTGAAGGACAGTTCTGAAAAGCAATGGAAGGATTTCCAATTCATAATACTTGTTCGTTATGAGGTTGTCCTTTAAACTGGGTTTATAATAGCGAAATATGGCTCTACCAAGATATAGCTAAACGGCTAAAAACATCCATTAAAGGTAGACTGGTTCTTGTATATGGCAATTCATAAATTGTCATAATAGTGCTTCAAAAAATACTTCCTCTACTTTTGTCTTTATATTCGGCATTACAGGAAAGTCTCATAGATAAGCTAAAACGGATTTGATTTTGTGAGTTTTTTTACTTTAAGCCAATAAGGAATTGTATCTTTGTAATCCGACCTACAGGATACTAAGTAATTTACCTGTTTCCTAAAAAAAATTCTGTTTTAATCCTTATATGTAGGTATATTTTAAAATACCCAATTGAGTCACCCACAAGTAGGATCGTCAGGAATTTATTAAGCTATTTCTTATTATATTGATTGAAAATCGTCATAATGTTTCAAATGTTTAATAAAATTTTGGCAAAAAATCAATTGTCAAACACAGGAGTTCAACAAACAAATAATTTTTTGTCTTTAATTTACGACTAGATGATAAAACTAACTATTACCTGAAAAGGTTTCCTTATACTCATACTCATACTCATTAAAATAATGTCTTTTAAGTTTATATCAATCAACAGTCTTTTACGGTCCACTGCTACGGTCTCCTTTACAAGGAGGTTTAGGCCTACTATACCACGCTGCCCAGACAGGAATAGGGTTTGTTTCAAGTTTTACTTCTCTTTGTAATGATATTTTCCTGAATAGTTACTTCCCTTAGTCGCCTCTTAGGATACCTACGGGATGAATAGGGGTGGTAACACTATGTATTCTTAATCCGTCACCACACGGACTTTTAAGTTTATTAACCTTCTAAAACTATGAATATGAATTTAATGTTTTTAATGATAACATTAGTTCGTATGACACTCTATTACTACAATATAATAAAGGTAATAACTTCGTCTAATTAATTTTATTACGAGGGTTCTGTATTTGATTTGTCAACAATTTGGGCGACTTTGTCTGACACTTTCAGAGCTTAAAGCGAACCGATCACCGTGGCAAGAAATAGTCTTCATAACCCCTTGAATGTTTTGAAAGATCAAGAACTAGTTGCGGGATGAACAAAAAAAAGGCACGCTCTAAACATAGAAGAGGTGCTTTAAATATTGTTTTTGATTTTAGTTTATTAGTTAGTATACTTAATTGCTTATATATGCTGACAAGCGTCTCAGCAAATGCTGAGTAAGACGCCCTCAGGCCAGAGCTGGTAAAAACTCGATGCGAGTTGCCGAGGATCGATCGATACGTAAGAGGCTTCCAAATGGAGAGACTTATATCCAGCAGAAGATAACGACAGATTGACTTTAGCACTAATAGGGCTTATCTAAGACACAAAAAAATATAAAGACGTAGATGATAAAGTCGTAAGGATTACTTCTTAAGCGTACAGAATTCTAAAAAAACATTCAAATACACCTGTACCCTTTTTTTTTACTATGCGAAATTCTCGCGTCTACCATTTACTGGTGGTTATGTTGGACTCGAACCGACTAAAAGCCGTGCGACATCTCAGCTACCAGTAGCCGGGGAACCAAATGTACCTTAAAAAGAAAATCCCTGGAACCCCGACGTACCTCGTATCATCTACCTACGGTTCGCAGATGACCCGTTTCCTGCCCCCTAAAGAGCGCACGTGCTCCGTAGCACGTCGCAGCGCCACCCTGGCCTGCTTCTGCTAGTGTGACAGATGGCTCTACCTGTCACCCAGAGGCTTGCGCTCACGCTCCGCCCACACTGGGCATTCTGTCAGCGTGTGGAGCGCCGTGTCCTCGGTCCGGCTATCGCAATGATGGCACTCAAGCGTTAGCTCCTTTCAGATCAGACACCGGTTATCTCCGAAGTATCCTTTCTCATACTTAGTACCTTCAAATCATCAATGATAAATGAAATTATGAATCCATAAAATTATTCACCTTTTTATTTTCCCTTATTTTTTATGAGGAATAAACTGATACAAAAATATTTTGTTACAAACAAACAACTCATTTACCCTGATTCATAAAAAAAGGTTACAAATTCAAACAAGGTTAAGTAGACTGAATAAAAAGAAAATCCAATGACGCAATGAAAAGGGTTTAGTTCTTACCCTAATTCAAACGTGGAACAGTAAAACGGCTATTCCAGAACACACATGAGCAGGGTCCACGACCTGACAGAATAATGATGTTCCTCTATTCCTTCGTTGCTTTTCACCGAGTGTGGTGACTACACAATCAACATGATCATCAACAACCTTTAACAGTCCACAGCTGGACATAGGCCTTGCTTTAGCAAGGAGGTTTTAGCTCACTATCCCACGGAGGCCAAACGGATTGTTATAGGGATTGTTTTAAGATTTCCTTCTCCTTGCAGTGATATTGTCCTGCGAAGTTTGCGTCCTTAGTCGCTTCTTATGAACCCTATGGAATGACTAGGGCTGGTGACAAACCGTGTTCTTAATCCGAATCACCACATAGGTGGACTATACAATATTTTTATACAATTTTTTGGTTTGATATTATAGTTTACTGACACACACAAAACACAATAAAAACCGTAATAAACGTACTAATAGGTCTTAAAATAATAATGTACACATATAATATCAAAATATAGCAATTGTGGAGGGAAATGTATCTTCGCTAGATGGCGCTGTAGTATATTTTTATTTGTGCTGTAATGTGGAAGTCGCCACAGCAATAAAATGTCACAAAAAACCCTAAGTTAGTAATAATTTGGTAAGTGTACTATGAATGTTTGACACTCTCTTACCGTAGTAAGAGTAAGGCTCAAATATTTTAATAGCTTAACAATACAAACAATTGACATACCTAACTGGGTGTGGCAATTTAAGAGACACAAGAGCGTTGACTCCCTATGAGTACTCTCCTCCCTGAATGGAGGACTAGGACAGATTGGGCTTAAGTAACCTCATTTACTTAGAGAAAAGAAACCAAATAATAGCTTAACACCGGGTTTTCTGTGAGGTACTACGATAGCATCACTCCTGTCAAGCCATAGGAGAGCTTAGTTTTTACATAAAATGTATACATGGCATCATAACTCCTTCATGGCCAAGTTTAGCTAAATTTTAATGGTTGAAGGACTGGTTTGTAGGCCTAGTGGCTAGTGACCCTGACTGCGAAGCCAGAGGTCATGGGTTCGATTCCCACCCAGGATAAATAATATTTGTATGAACAAAACCATTTGCTCTGTGTCTGGGTGTAATTTATTTATAATATTTATTTATTTAGAAACATGTAGGTATGTTTATCAGCAGCCTGGTTATCGTAAGCTTTGTCTAGTCTGGGATCAAACGGTCGTGAGTGAGATGTATCCAAAAAAAACATGTAACTCTTCCACATACAATAAGGGTCTCTATTTAATCTATAGAATCTATTTATTTACCATATAAAATTAAACCTAGAGAAGCAATTGCATTCCTTTGTTTAACTTGTAGTTATTGTCATATATAACTAACAAAGGCATAACTTAGTAACTAATAAAAAAATTCAAACAATTTTCCCCGCGTTGGCAATCGCAACAATTATGACATAAACGCAACGAGATGCGCAAGCGCTGACGCACGCGCGCCTCGACGGGAATTTACTAATACAATGTATAAAAGCTGTCGACTGGGCTATCGATTATCATTCTATATTAAGCTTCGAATAAACTATCACCTTCTTAAAAAAATACACTTCGACATATTTCCGCATTCAGTGAAACATGGCTTTGAAATTAGGTAAGAATTGTACTTATAACTAGTTAGCTATATTAAAATCAATGTTTTATAAAAATAGACCAAAGAGGTTTTAATCGGAAAATGTTACAAGTTTCCTATTATACAATCCTTAGTTTACAAATATTTTTAAATGGCAACTTTACAAAATAATATAAAAAAATTAAAATAACACGAAAATATTATAAAATATAAAGTGACCGACGTTTAAAATATCCAGTAAGTGTTGTCCACATAACAAAATGATATTAATAACAGTTATAACAACCGGTCTAGCCAGCTTAACCAAAACCTACTTCATACGGAGAGGTTATGACCAATTGTATACTGTTAAAGACTGTTCCACAGTATAATAAACGACAGAAAAATATCACAGGTCTTCTTTTTACTTAATGAAGCCAATAGGTTGATGACACTCTGACGGATACCCGCATTACCATCAGTATTGCTATTTCCAAATGCTTTTTAGAATATAATTAAGTGAATAAAGAGTACACTTCAATTACACGGTAATACGACCAAAGACAATAATATGATAAATAAAATTACTTATAATATCATTGATCAAAGGGTCTATATTCATGCTATATTATGTTTATATCTTTTGTTTTTTTTTCTATTTTTTTAACATCTGCCTTTTGAAACCTACTTATTTCGCTACCTTAATATAACATCAGTCACGATAGTGACTAACCTAATTTCCATTTACTTAACAAATCACATTTATGTTGTTGCAGCAGTCTTCCTGGTTATCAGCGTACAGATCTGCGCCACACTAGTAGACGCAGCATGTCCATGTACTAGAGAATACCGTCCATTGTGTGGTTCTGACGGAGTGACGTATAACAACCCGTGTCTCCTCCACTGTGCTGCATCCACGTCGGGAAAAGCTATCAAAATAGTGAAACCCGTTCCTTGCGACGAGCCTGTCCATGCGAAGTGATGGTGTTACATATGACAGCGGATACAATTTTTCTTTTTGTTTTGTGGACTTAAGAACCTGCCAAAGTGACTCTTCTCTGCCAGCTGGAAGGTATGAATAGAATCTAGGAATTGTGGTCACCATACATACATCACATGGTGCTCTAGCGAGATACTTTTTCACGCCTTGCTTGGGGTTGTAAAAACCAAGACAGTCATTGTGACAGTATAAAGTTTATTCACTCACCATGATAACTGTCACCCCTTCATCAATAGGCTTCCGATCTCGCACTCACCAACGTAACACGACAGCAGAGATGCTGTTGCTTTAGGTTGGTTTTCTGTGAGAGAGGCTGTCACAGTCGAACCGGCCCCTTGTAACTTCGATTTTCGGTTCGATTTAGATTAACCTTCGAAAATAAATTCAACACTAAGGATCGAAGATTTCGGTTCTTGTGAAGATGATGACATCTTGATGTAGATTAAAATAGTCCTCATAATAAGAGTTGACAATTGAGAAATTGTATTATTTTAGATTACTGTTTGTTAAATCTAGTTAACCAAATATGAAAATGCATACGTATAAATTAAGATGTTAAGTTGTGATATAAATTTATGTTTAAGCTTCTTACTTACAAAGAAATAGTCATTTGTTTTATGCCAATATTTGATTTCTTGTATTATTAAAATATTAAAAATAAGTTACTGTTTTGAATCTTGTCTGATTTTAATGAGTGTAGCATAGAGTTACTTTGATTTTAGAAGAAGGCCATAAGCCATTCTTTAACGTGGCTACATGGGAGGAGCCACGGCAAACAAGATTAGTTTTCTGTAATAATTTTAGAATGAAAATATGCACATTTTTCACCCAATTGCCGTTGTTAAACGCGTCAAAATCAACACTATTGTTAGAAAAATGGCGACGCAGCAGCATCACGAAGTGCTATGGTGATTACTGTATAGTTTCACAATATAACCTTGAAACTCACTGCATATTGGGACATAGGAAACTGAAGCATAAAATGTAACAATTTGACGTCAGCTGCTTTAGTTTCAATTTGGTATTTGGTTTTATATCGATTTATGTACTTCTTTGTATTTGTGTCTATATATAGATGTATATATCTGATCGCCGGAGGGTGGATTAGGAGTGTAGATATACTTAAATTAATATAGTTGTATTTTAAAGTGAATAAAATGTTAACAAAGAACAGGAGACTGGAATATTTTAAGAGTGCGTGAGTTATCTTTTTTTTTAATTAATGAAAGACCTTACTAATTACAACTAATGGATAAAGTTTGTTACTAATTTAGTTTTAATTCTATTTTATACGTTCAACTGTTTCGTTGGTCTACTGGTTAGCGTATGCAACTACCAATCAAGAGGTCTTGGGTTCGATCCCAGGTTCGTGGCAAAAAGTGTTGTTGAGTTTTCTGATTATAAAAATTATAGCATCGGAGTCAGGTAGTTGGCGTGCCTCGGAGAGTGCGTAACGCCGTTGATCCTGCACCTGATATCGCCTCGGTCGTGTCAGATAACCGTCCCATCGGATTATGAGTATGAGGGAACAGAGAGTGCACCTGTCCTTGGACGCTATAATATCTCCTGCCTAGTTGGTTTGTCTCCGTTGAGACAGCCGCCGTGGCCGAGATCGGCTAAGAGTACCAATATAACGATGTGGAATGATAATAATATGTGCTATACACTTATAATATGAATTTTAACCAAAGCTTAGCTCCAACGTCTTAGATTTCTAACTCAAATCTAGAAGAAAAAATATACAATTACTCATTAAAAATTAATAAAAGCCATAACAAACAAAAAAAAATCATAAACCACTGTTGCTGTATGAAAATCAAAATTACGTACTCTTCAGTGTATCAGTAACAGATTTATTTTAATAAGATCCTACCCGTTCGACCCTCAAGAGTTCTGCCTACAACCAATTCTAAACTAATCTCAAAAATTATGGTAAGACTGTCAAACCACAATAAAATCACTATAAATAATTTATTCATACACATTTTTCTTCAATCAATGGGCCTTATATTACAAATGCAAACAAAAAAAATATAACAAAAGTTCAAAATCTTATTTATTTTTAAGATCTCTGTTAAACATGTAAGTACTGCTCGGCAATAGCAATTCTAATATACAAATTGAAATATTGTATATTCGCCATTAAGTGGTAACACCGACGCTATTTGTAAGGTCAATTTGTAATCAAGGTTAAAACAGTTTTATTTAAAAAATCTAGATTTAACTTCTAGGGTTGCCTTCAAAATATTTGAAAGCGAAGCACCTGAAACGTAAAAGTTACCACAAAAGCATTAAATACCAAGATAATTATAGAAATCATAACAAAAAAACTGCTGCGATTACCTAACATTTACAAACCGGTAATTTTAATATTTATAATTGCCATACCCATTGTCACTCTCACAAATAGACACATCAAAAGACACCTCAAAGGCAAAAGTCGTTCAACACCCCCTAGCCAAATTGACATTCTACAAGCGTTATTACAAAACTCACAAATCTATGCCAATGACGTCTCTCAACGCTAAGTCACGTGGTCAAAACAAAATATTAGTCAACAATACAAGAGAATAGAGGCGTCGGCGATTGTAGAAAGAGAATCACCGCGAAACACTTGCATCTTGGCTAAGGGGCAAGTTAAAGTGTGTCAAAAAAATATACACTTGAAAATATAACTATCTTTATCAAAACAATCGAGTAAAAACTAATTATGGCGACTGCCACATACGGCAACAAAAACAAACTACAGCGCCAGCTACTGAAAACGTACCGAACTACGGAGTAACTGTCTCGCGACTAACTCTCTAATTCTGTATCACAATATAGAAATTTCAACATCACCCGTCCCTCTACACTAATTGAGACTTGTCAGATGAAGATTCTGATCTAATAGTAATAAAAAACGTGAACAAAAAAATAAAACTTTTTTGCTTTCGACAGAAATGGAACGTAACAACATATGTATCATTTTATACGTATAGTCGCTGTCCTCTTTTACTGAAAAATATCCTTGATGACGGAACAGCTAAAAGAAGGTCCTATTTATATTAAATATAATAAGGGATTTTTACTAACAAAATTGTTGTTTTGATAACCCTAAAGGAAAAGACTATAGACATAAACGATTCTATTATATCACACAACCTTCAGAGCCTTTTCGGACCTTGAGCGGGAAACATGGATTTTAAACTTAGTGAGTACTTTATTTCATTTATTGTTTTCATTCGAAATGTGCCACTCATATTTTGGATGTTTATATGGTGTTCTATGTGAGCGACGAATACGACACGACGGGACACCACACGATAGAACGCGACGAGATGATACGCGACAAGTGTCTTACATGATTTTGGACATGACTTCTCGAATTATAGGGAGTTACAGTAGTTTTAGCTTTAAAGTTCACGCTTAAAGTACAGACCTTTTTTAATATACATATTATAGTTAAAAACAAAAAAGGAAGATAAACAATATTTGTTATTACGTTGTCGCGCTTGCAGCATCACGTCGCTTCATATTCGTCGCTCAACTATGACACTATAACACACCGTGATCACCCACGGTGTCGTGTCTGGTCGCCAACAAAACAGTTACACCTTTCGTCGCGTCGAATCGCAGACTACCACAGAAGACACAAGTAGTGCATGCCGTTGTGTCGATCGTTTTCGTCGCGTTCGCAGCGTCAGGTCGCGTCGTAATCGTCGCTCGCCTAGGTGATTGATTTCAATGTAATTTTAAGCATGTTTTTTTATTTACATAAATTTTGCCCAAACGGGTCTGAAGGTGCCGTCATAAAGCTAAAAAATATATTTTGTGTTAGTGTTTTCTACGCACAAAAGAACTATACAGTCATTGTAATGATCGATAATGTTATGTCAACCATTGATATAACATTATAATGATTTACGAATCTGAATAACATAGTTCCGGTACAAAATTTACCTTATTTTTTTTTATTACAGAAGTATTACTAGTCATTGGTACACATATTTGCTCTACACTAGCACTTCCCAAGTGTGTTTGTGGAAGGAACTACTTACCGGTGTGTGGCTCAGATGGCAGGATGTACAACAGTGAGTGTCTCCTCGACTGCGCCGCTTTCACCTCCAAGACGAAAATTACTATTTTGAAGTTCGGTCCATGCGAACCACCAAAGGTGTCTCCACGCAGAAGCTGTTTTTGTCCCATGGAACAAGCACCAGTTTGTGGCAGTGACGGTCAAACTTATCGCAATGAGTGTGGACTTAATTGTCATAAAGAAATGTTTAATGAATTCTTGGCGGTTCAGTATCCAGGTCTTTGTCAGCTAGAACCTCCATGTATTTGTCCAGCGTTAGTAAAACAAGTGTGTGGGAGTGACGGGAATACGTATGACAATGATTGCTTGCTGAACTGTGCTACGAAAGAAAATTCAATGTTAAGTATTGCGTACAGTGGAGCTTGTCGTGACACAGTGAAAGTCAGTGATATTTTATTGACGAGGTCTCTTCCAAATCTATCTTTTATACCTTTGTATAATTACACGTGATAAGTATTATCTTTTCGTCAATTTGTCAGAGTTTAAAAAAAAGAAATTGTAATGTATTTTGTTAACCTTTTACATTATTGTCTGATTACATGTAAGGGTTCGACTGACAATTGTTGTTTTTGAATGTTTTTAATATATTCTTTATGTAATTTTGTACTGAAACTGATAACGTACGATCCAAGCAAACCACTGGTCATTTTTTGATTAACAGACGTCTAAATAATTTCTTTTGTGTTTGTAAACATATAAGCCAGTTGTCCAGTTCGCTTCTATTCACGCAAAGATAAGTAAGATTTGCTTTGGTTTTATCTATTTATAAAATAAAATAAAATAAATAAAATAATAAATATTGAAAGTAAATAGACTACATAAACATATACTCGTAGCTATACACTAGACGTCATTGACTGAAGAAAATATGTGAAATTGGGTTGAAGCTCGTACTCACCCGGGTAAGAATAAATGTAAACGTGATGTTTATAGAACAAAAAATGAAATTAATCTCGTAATTGTTTTCTTACAAGCTCTTTTACTTTATAATTAAAACGCTACTGAAGTCAAAATAAAAATTTCGTATCTCAGAAATCCTACGAATATTATAAATGCGAAAGTTTGTATGGATGCTTGTTACTTTTTCACAAAAAAACTACTGGACGATTTTGTATGAAGCTTTACAGTAATATAGGTTATACATCGGAATAACGCATAGACTACTTTTTACCACGGTATCCGACATATACGTGTGTGGATCTGCGGGCGAAGGCTAGTTTATATAATATAAATGTTAAATTTACTAGAATGTAATTATTAAAAAAAACCTGTCGAATTTTTAGAGCCGTCCTATGACGAAATAGTGTAATATTACAGCATTCACTTTCTTCTAGGCTTGTACAAAACGGTTCGATACGACAAAATCGCTTTCTGTCGTTATGCAAGTAATATTATTCTGTTTAAAACTAACATTAAAAAAGTATTTATGTAAGGAATTTTTACAACCCAACCGCATCATACGGCAATTTCTGACGTAAATATACTCATGTAAAATACTAAATAAAATAAAAAAAAACTGTAAGTATCTCACTGAAGACAATTAAACAAACGACTCTATAAACAATATCATAAAGTACAATCTGCCTTGCAAGGTAACCCCATGTTTATGAAAATTTAACACCCGCAGTTTGTTACGGACACACTATACGCTGTAATACCCGTTGCTGAAATCCGCAGGTAAATTTCAGTTACCTATTCGTGCAATAAAATCGTTGTTGTTTACTGGTTATTGACCCTGACTGTGTGTGCAGTTGCTAAGCCAGAGATCAAAGGTTCTATATCTACCCAAAATTGTACGATAAACACAACTTTACGAATACGAATGGGTCAGAGAGCAGGCGGAATCGGCCTGGGAATACCCTTAGCTGACAACAGCTGACAAATAAAAGGTAAACATAGATATATTATGTGTTACAACGCTAGAACTAATACAAAACAAATTCTTAGAACTCTATTTGATCTTTGTGTAAATGGAGAACAATTCTACGAATCTCAAATGTAGGTATGTAAAATAAGTTTTTATTTAGTCGCATCAAAATAAATGTAAATATTGAATGAGATAAGTAAGGAAAGAAACTGGTATAGCTCTGATGTATGTTACACGAAACCGGCATTTAACGGGTAAATAAAACCTATATGAATTTTGTAAATATCTACATCATATATAAAACTTGTTGTTCATGGGAACAGGTATCAGTCTATACAAGATCTCAGAGACAAAAACATCTTACGTAACTTTGTTAAACACCTGTTTTCTGCGAATTAATTTTGCTCTATTCTTATATTGGCAGACATGCTTTTTAAACACGGTAAGAACTTTTACATATTTCTTTCAACATAGTTTCATTTATGAGATACGAAAATGATAATTATCGAATAGCTTCTGTGTGTTTAAGTTAACAGTTACTAGACAATTTATATTTATTATTCTGTTAAAGTTTGAACTTTGGTGTCTACATGTTGTATATGTAATGTTCACATTAAAGTAACGTTCAGTTTAAATACAAGCAAATTACTTACACATTTTTAATTCTAATAATTATTTTTCTTTTGTAAAATATACAAAACACACGAATTTACAGAAAGCCGTCACCACACGGACTATTACTTTGTCCGTGTGGTGTCCGTGTGGTGACGACGGATTAAGAATATGTAGTGTTACCACCCCTATTTATCCCGAGGGTGTCGCGAAAGGTGACTAAGAACAAAGTATGCAAAACAACATCATTACAAAGAAGGAAAATTTGAAACAAACCCTATTCCAACCCGTCTGGCCAGCGTGGTATAGTAGGCCAAAACCTCCTTGCTAAGGAAAGGCCTCTATCCAGTAGTGGACTGTAAAAGGCTGTAAATGATGATGATGACGAATTAAGAATCCCAAACCCCTACTCATCCTATTGCTGTTGTTAAACGCGATTAATGGAGCAAATTACGCAGGACAACCTCACTGTAAAGAGAAGGAAAACTTGAAATAAACCCTATACCCACCCGTCTGGCCAGCAAAGTATAGTAGGCCAAAACCTCCTTGCTTAAGAGACACCTATGTCCAGCAATTGCCTGTTAAAGGCATGGGATATTTGTAAAATATCCATTACCGACAGACTTTCCCAACACTAAAACAGTCGGAGCATACAAAGCCTTTCCGTATGCCTTAACACTTAATCAAATAATTATGATTGTTACAGGAATATTGTTATTAGTCATTGCACAAATGAGAACAGCGTACCTTTTACCACTCTGTGAGTGCTCCGACGACTACCAACCGGTGTGTGGTTCCGATGCCAAGACGTACAACAATGAGTGTCTTCTCCTTTGTGCTTCTTCGAAAGCAGCAACAAAAATCACAGTTTACCAAAATGTTTCTTGCGAGTCACTACGAATCCCCGACTCCTGCATATGCACCGCAATTTACTTGCCCGTTTGCGGCAATGATGGTGTAACCTACTCTAATGAGTGTGATTTAAATTGTACCAAAGAAAATGCCAACAAGATGTTGGCAGTAGAGTATTCAGGTCCTTGTAAGAGCCAATGAGTATATGCTCATAAATTTACAGTTCGATATCCTCATCTCAACCATGCAGCGCGCAACATGCCAGTGTTAAGGATCATGCATGACGCTGACCGTCATGACAAAATTGAGTACTTAGACCCACAACTTTAGTGAGACAAATAATTTAATTTAAGGTCTTAAGTAACGGTGAATGTATGTCGATATAGTTATATCGAAAATTCCGTTCCATTTGTCTACTTCTAAAAGTTTTATACCGACCCGTGTTTTAAAACTGATTTTTACAAAGTACATATTTAAAATAGTTTGACAGCTCTGAAAAATTTGAAACAATTGTTTTTTATTTTCTAAATGACAAATTATTTAGATATTTACATTATTCTTTTATGTTGTGTTATTTATATTATTTGTATGTATAATGATTTTGTTTGTATAAAAATTATGTTATTTTAAAACTGATCTGTAACAGTAAGTAACAATAAACTTAAAAATTCAAACAATAAATACAAAAATAGACGATATTTTTACGATTTTCAATAATTTCATGAAAATTTAATTGGGAATATTAAAAATTATCCTTACCTACAGTACTTTTATGAATTGGTCACTTATTTGTTTCCGAGTACACGTACATAGTTATAAATTTTTATGGTCGGTACTTATCAATAATAAAATGTTTGAAACAATTAATATCTTTTAATTTGTCTATAGTATTTATATACTTAAAACCTTCTTTACTTAAGGAGGATATTTTATTTTGTTGAAGTATAAAATCCCTTCGTATCTCCCGCTCCTCGGAGACGCAGGAGCCAGGAGTATGTGGTGTTTCCAATAAAAACCACCCCGGTGGTCGGTCTCAGACATTTTATTCTTAGGGGGACCCGGACCACGTTATTTCAGGTCTTCTGCAGAATGCACTAAAAACCACCCCGGTGGTCCGTCTCAGACATTTTATTCTTAAGGGGACCCGGACCACATTATTTCAGGTCCCCTGCAGAATCCTTTGTGGCCTACTGAGGCTACTTCGAATTTATTTAATACCTACAATAATAATTTATTGACTATAACTTTTATTGTTTGCTATTAAATTACATTATTATTCAGCTTAACGCAGCTGTTCAACTTCCTATTTACACTGTAAACAATAACAAGAGTTGTTTCATTTTTATGGTATTGTGGGCAAACCAGTAACCGAGTATCCAGATGATAGACCACTACTGCTCAAAGACACCTCCAATTCAAGAAATACAAGTGCGTTTCCGATCTTTGAGTTCTTCCCATTCGAAAAGTGGAGGCGAACTCATGGGAACCTCTCTAGGGCTGAAATCGAACGTGAAAATTGCTGAACACCGATTCCCTGTGAACCTGTTATCATCCAATTGATCTAGCCCATGTATCCAGAAGCATAGTTTTCTCATGTACATTAATAAGCAGATGGCCGGAGGCCCATTGATGCAGGGGTGACAGTTATCGTAGTAACTATGTAAGCCTTACACTGTCACGATGACTGTCATGCCTTTTACGTCCCCAAGCGGGGTGTGAAAAAGCATCTCACTAGGCCGCCATAGTGTGGGTCACCATACTACATTGTTTGCATTTGCAATGAGTATGGTGACCACAACTCTTGGATTCTATTCATGCTTTCTATCAGGCAGAGTAGAGTTACTTTGGCAAGCTCTTAATATAGAAAAAAAAGGATTCAAAACTTATTCACAAACCTCGAACGATAAGAGATGACCTGGATGCCCTGTGTGAGTTTATTTCACATCAAATCGATCGACTGCGTTCGGCATTGCGATTGACCCGCACTAAACTCTTCACCGAACGAATCGAAGGTTATCGAATGCTCGAGTTGGGACGTCTGTTGATTATTTTTTGCATTAAAACAAGGCTATTTTACCTACGTAAGAGCATATTTGTTTTATGGCGGTATACGTAGTAGGTTGCTATGATAAAATGCTTACGACTGTAAGACGCATCACATATTTAAATATAGGTACAGCTGTCGCCGCAGTAATTTTGGAAATTGTATTGACTTTTAAATATTTAATGAGTCCTCGTATACATATAGATGTCTGTATTTATTCTTAAGTATTCAATACCTAAAAGCGAATGAATATTACTTATAGTTTAGTTCTTCATTTAAGGGTTATAATAGTAATAATAATAATAATAACGACCCCCAAATTCTAACCATGCGTCCGAGTCGAACACCTGACTCCCGTGGGGGGCGGACACGTGATATTATAATTACTGGCGCGGCAAACATGGCAATGCAATAACCCATACAATATGGAGACCCGTTCTAAAAAGAAACTGAGAGGACCGCTTCCCGGGTGCGATCGCCGGGGCACACCTGGAGCTGGCGCTGGGTGTTTCAGCATGCGAACCATCAGTGGTGAGGAGTTGAGCAGGCGGGCTCCCACCGGATCTGCCGAATCTACTATAGCCGACATTTATGACGAAATCGACAGACTTACAGACAGGACAATTAGCCCAATAGAATCATTCATCCTAAGTACAATGTCTTATACACCATTAATTACAACTTCTCCTTCTGTCCATAGTAATTAAGATAAACAAGATAATAATACTAGAGTAATAACCCTAGCCAAGGATGTTTCGCAAGAGGCACTTGTCACTCAATCTGCGACCACCAAAGCTGGCAAACCAAGAGTGCGTATGCAATGGAGTGAAGAAATTAATACCTTTATCATGCGCACGTATTTGTATATCACTAAAATTGAGACTGATAGGACAATGTAATGTAAAAAAATACACGATCAATTCATTCTAAAATTTCCACATTTAAAAGTATCAGCACAAAGAGTAGCCGACCAAAGGAGAGTCATTGTTAGGAATAAATTGTTATCTGATGATGTTATAAATGTAATGAAGCGAGAAATAACAGAACAGCTCAGTAGAGAAGAAATAGGAGATATATTATGCCAAACATCCGTCAGGAAATATTTCATTATCAATCGTCTCCCACACTCAAATGTCACCCGCGACTACAACAACTACTCAGCAATCAACACTAACACAATCTCACGCTTCTACTCAGAGTACCATTTTAATGTTCCAAATGCCACAGGTAGATATGTCAAAACAAGAATTAATAAATCAGTTAGAAACTGCTCTAATACTTTACACAGGCACAGATCCAACAGCACGCCCTAAGCTACCAAAATTAAGAGAAAACAAAAATCTATATGGATATGTAGACATTTTCAATAAACAAATACTGCCTAATTTTTTTCTTTCGTAACTGATTTAAATACATTACACACTCTCATTTACTGTAGTGCACTTATTATTTGTCAGAACTTAGGATATAAAATCATAACTCATAATACTGTTATTCAACCCAAGACACATAAACTACAAAAACCGGCATGGCAAATAAGAATTGAAGCAGACAAGAGCTGACCTAGGTAGGTTAATACAGTATATCAATAATAATAAGTCTAAAAAAGTAATAGCAACTGTCGAGGTCATTTTCAAAAAAACAAAAATACACACTATTCATGAACGAAATAACAATAAGCCAGAAGAATATTTGAACACACTAAAACAAAAATTAACGATTAAATCACAACGTTTATCAAGATACTTAAAAGCATTATAAAGAAAGGAAGATAATAAATTATTTAACACTAATGAAAAAAGTTTCTACAGATCATTCAACAGCCATAATACACAGCACAACACACGTTACCGACCGACTTATGCAAAAAACAAAAAGAACAGAAGGATAGCGCGAATTGCGATAGTAGAAGAAGAATATAAAATGGAAAACGCTGAGATAATGGAATTAAATTATGTTACTCTAGAAGATATAGAAATAACCGCAAGAAAAATGAAAAATTGAAAAGCGGCCGGTATAGACAATGTACACAGTTTCTGGTATAAAAAGTTTTTTACTCTTCACTGTAAGTTAGCAAATAATATAACTGGAATTATTAAAGGTGAAGAAGAACTGCCTAAATTTGTAACCAAAGGTATCACACTTTCATGTTACCTAAAAGCAACGATACAAGCAATCCCTCGCAGTACTGCCCTATTATAATGTCTTCCCACAATCTACAAACTTATAACGCCAATAATCACACAGAAAATTAGTAAACATTTAGAGCAGTACAATATTTTATCCGAAAAGCAGAAAGGGTGTAGGCAGAATCATAAAGGATGTAAAGAACAACTAGTTATAGACTCTACAATTTTAAAACATGCTATTAAAAGTATAAGGAATCTACATATCTCATATATTGATTATAAAAAGGCCTTTGACAGTGTTCCTCATTCTTGGTTAGTTCGCGTTCTTCAAATTTATAAAATTAATCCTGTCCTTATTAACTTCCTGAAAGGTGCCATGTCTCAATGGCGAACAACATTACACCTATCTAACGAAACAGACTCAATTATCTCAGAAGAGATCCCTATCGAAAAAGCATTTTTCAGGGAGATTCACTCAGTCCTTTATGGTTCTGTCTTGCTTTAAATCCTCTATCCACTCTCCTTAATAGCATTGCCACTAACGGCTACAAATTAAACACTAGGACATCTATTACACACCTAATCTATATGGACGATATTAAGCTGTTTGCTCGAACTAGTAAGTGCCTTGGTCATTTATTGAAAATAACAACACAATATAGTCAGGATATAAATATGTCATTCGGACTTGATAAATGTCGAACTTTGAATATAAACAATGGAAAAATAGCAACTAACACTAATAACACACTGGAACCTTGTCAATGTTTACATATGGAACCAGCAGATACATATAAATATCTAGGAATTCAACAATCTTATAACATTAATCACATCGAAATTAAGAAAAAACTTTCAACAGAATACACTAGAAGATTAAATTTAATCTGTAAAAAGAAGCTATATTCTAAAAACCTATTCGAAGCCACTAACACATTCGCCATACCCGTGCTAACACATTCATTTGGAATAGTTGAATGGACTCGTACTGACATAAATAAATTAGAAATTAAAACTAGAACCACACTAACAAAACACAACTACTTACACCCCAAATCGGTCATAGAAAGAACTGCAGTTACGAGACAAAACGGAGGAAGAGGGCTTATAGATCTGATAGCGTTATGGGAAGGACAATTAAAAAATTTGAAAGATTTCTTCTACAGTAAAACCACAACAAGTAATATACATGCAGCTATTAATATAATTGATGGTAACTTTACTCCATTAAACTTATGCAATAGAGATGTAATCTACAAAAACCCAGAATCTTTACGACAAGAAAAAATAAATAGATGGCTTTCGAAAGAACATCATGGTAGACATCTACACGATCTCGAACAATCACACATAGATTTAGAATCTTCGAATAAATGGCTACAGTTTGGTTCCCGTTTCCCTGAAACTGAAGGATTTATGATGGCAATACAAGACCAGGTTTATCAACACTAAAAACTATAGTAAATTTACTTTAAAAGACCATAATAGACAAAATGTGTGTGGGTGTGTGTGTGTGTGTGTGTGTGTGTGTGTGTGTGTGTGTGAGTGTGTGTGTGTGTGAGTGTGTGTGTGTGTGTGTGTGTGTGTGTGTGTGTGTGTGTGTGTGTATGTATGTGTGTGTGTGTGGCTTTGGTAGTGAATAATACCGACTAAAAAACCTCCTCTTTTTCGCCGCCTTCTTACTCCCCATGGGGTCACCGTTAGGTATTTCATCACGGGGGAAGGACTTAGCAGCTCAGCTGCTGTGTGCTCCTGCTGCTTGGCTACCAGTCGATCTAGCTCTCTCTTGGGTGCGTAGTGCTCTTAGCACTTCTGCAGCATAGGTGTTAGTTGCATCCCACTTTTCCTTTGTCAACAGCATTACGGAAGTTAAATTTTCAGGTTGGATTCTACATTGTAGTGTAGTCTCCCACCTCTCCCGTGCTGCTTGGAATCGAGGACACACGAAGAATACATGCTCCGCGTTTTCGTTAATGCCCTTGCAGAGGGGGCACTCTGGGGAATCATCGTGCTTGAAGCGATGGAGGTATTCTCGGAAGCATCCGTGTCCTGAGAGCATCTGCGTGAGGTAGTAAGTGGTCTCTCCGTGTTTACGGTTTATCCACCTTTCCACCTCGGGTATAAGCCGGTAGGTCCATCTCCCTTTAGTTGAGGCATCCCAGTGCACCTGCCATCGATGTAGGCTCTTTTTTCTCTCTTTACTCCTCAGTTCAGCGGGTGTTGAGTTGGAGCTTACTTTCCGGATGTAGTAGAGAGACCTACATTCCTCAGCCAATATTTCCACTGGCAGCATACCCGCAATGACACACGCTGCGTCTTCGGAAACGGTACGGAACGCCGAAGCGACACGAAGTGCACTGAGCTTGTAGACAGACGCTATTTTACGCCGGGTTTCTGGACTAGCGAGTGCCACCGACCAAACAGCCGCACCGTACATCAACACTGATCTGACCACAGATGTCAGCAGAAGTCTCCTTTTCTGTTTGGGTCCTCCGACGTTCGGCATTAACCGAGCTAGGTTAGCAACTACTGTAGTTGCTTTTGCTGCAGCACATTCCACATGTTTCCTAAAATTAAGACGCGTATCTATCATAACTCCAAGGTATCGTATGAATGGTTGCGTCGTGAGTGTATGCCGCCCAACTCTTAGGGACATTGTTTCAACCTGTTTCCTGCGGGTAATAAGCACAGCTTCCGTCTTATGTTCTGCAAGCTTAAGTCCAACTTGCTCCATCCAGTTGCTAATGACTGCGTACGTTTGATCGAATGCCCAGTTGATTTCTTCAATGTACTTGGCAACGATCACTACCGCCACATCGTCCGCGAATGCTACAAGTCGTGCTCCTCTTGGTAAAACTTGTTTTAACAATGCGTCGTACATAATATTCCACAGTAGGGGACCCAGTACTGATCCCTGTGGTACTCCTCCAGTCACTTTGTACTGCTTGGGTCCGATATCAGTGTCGTACGTAAGGACTCGATCCGTAAAGTAGCTCGCCACTGTGTTCTGCAGGTAGGCCGGTACATTTAAAGCAGCAAGGGCTTTCCCAATTATATCCCATCTGGCCGAATTGAAGGCATTTTTAATGTCCAGGGCTGCGACCAGACAATACTTTTTTGTGCCTCCCTTCCATCTGGTTCCTGATATTGCTTGTTTTGCAGTATTGACCACTAGATCGATTGCATCTACCGTAGACCGGCCTTTGCGGAAACCATACTGGTTTTCGGATAGTTGTGTGTCAACCATAGTTTCGATACGTCTGTGGACAATACGTTCCAGTACCTTTCCAGCGCTGTCCAACATGCATAACGGGCGGTAAGATGATGGTTCATCTATTGGTTTATTCTCCTTATGGACAAGCACCAGCCTTTGTAGTTTCCATCGTTTTGGGAAGGTGCCTTCTCGGAGGCAGGCGTTATACGTGTCAAGGAAAAGGTCTGGCGCTGTTTTAATGGCGGGTTTTAGCGCCATGTTTGGAATACCATCTAATCCAGGTGCTTTACTGTTTCCTATTCTCGAGGCAGCTTCTAAGAGTTCATCTTGGGTGATAGATGGTATTAGGTCATCTTTATCTTCCTCTGGGGTGTAATTTTGCTCTATTTGCTGGGGGAAGAGAACCGTGACAATAAACTTTAAAAGCTCAGGATCTGACGGCGAGCACAGTGGTTGTTTTCTCAGTCGCAACATGACTATTTTGTACGGCCTTCCCCACGGGTCTCTTTCGACTTCCTCTAAGAGATCACACCAGCATTTGTTCTTGCTGTTGCGGATAGCATTTTTGAGCATTAGGCGTGCTTCTTTGTAGAGTTCCTTCATTTTGTACGAATAGCTTGGAGGCTTTTTCCGAGCGCGCTGAGCTAGTCTTTTTGCTCGGATGCACTGTCTACGCAGCGCGGCTATTGTGTCATTCCACCAGTAGGCGGGCGGGAGCCTATTTGGACATCGTTTCCTTGGCATAGTGGCGTCGCAAGCCGACAGGATTCTTTTCATGATAACGGCAGATTTCTCGTTGGCGTCGTATCCCTGACCCATGGGCTTTGTGTCCAGCGTCGTCTGGAAAGTTTCGAGATCAAACGCGCCAGTCTTCCATCTGATCTCATTACTCTTCTTAGCTAGCACTCTAGGCAATGCAGTGGATACTTCCCAGTAGATGGCTTGGTGGTCGCTGGCCGTGTAAATTTCGGTAACTTTCCAAGTGTTGTTACCTTTTGCCAGGTTTGCGCTTATGAAAGTTAGATCTACTATGGAGCTCGCATCTCCTTTTGTAAAGGTTGCTTTAGTTCCACTGTTCATTAGCACGACGTCCAGGGACGCTATTACTTCTAGCAGCACCAGCCCTCTGGCGTTGGTCAGCTTACTACCCCAATCAGTTGCCCATGCATTGAAGTCTCCTGCTATTGCCACAGGATGGTGATTTCTTACGTCATCTGCAAGTCTTTCTAAACGATCCGTATACTCCTCCAGTGTGAGGCTAGGTGGAGCATAACAGCTGTAGAAATTTATGTCTGCTAACTTGACTCTCACGAATCCTGGGCACGACCTAATTTCCTGGTAAGTCCACAGCGTAGTGGTCCATATCGCACTTTTACCACTGGCGTCAGTAACATATGAGTTATTGTTTATACTTTTATATGGCTCGGAGATTAGGATCAGGTCCAGCTGCAGTTCTCGTGCCGTCTGCGTTAGTAGGTGATGGGCGGCCTCGCAGTGGTTTAGGTTTAGTTGGAGTACCTTTATCATTTCTGTTTTTTACGGATCGTCTGAAGTGCTGCTCGGAAGACTGGACATTTACCGCACCCTGCAATATGGACATAATCTTCTTTCCTGTCATCTTCAATGCAGAGTATACAAGAAGGTTCTTGCTTGCAGTCCATGATCTTATGGCCTTTACCTCCACATTTCACGCACTGTTGAGCACGGTCTATTGTGCTGGTGCAATTACCAGCTAGGTGTCCGTACCTCCAGCATTTGAAGCATTTGGTAGGTGTTGCGTGTTTGCCCAGGGAACCAATTAGACGACACGTTGATTGTAATATTTAATAATGACTCGTTTTCTTAACATCTACTAAAGTTTATATACAATAATATTTGTATGTAATATGGACAGGTTTAGGTGGGGGTAACTAGGTTGTTTGCTTGTTTACTTAAATTGCTAATTTGACAATATATTATTTATGCTTCCTTATTTAATAATTTACAATATCAAGAGTAGGTCAGCTGAGTAAACAATTAATGTAGCACGTAGCCGCGTATAGACCTAAACTATTATAATACTATGGCTTCGCCATAGTAGGCTTCTCTACTCTCCTTACCCTGCAATTCACCCAGCCTATCTTAATCTTGCCACGATTGCCTATAATTTTTGTAGCTGTTGTTTCATCTACTTTGACGGTGGCTGTCTGAGTTCCGCCATACGTAGGCCGTACGGACGTAATAGCATCTAAGGTAATACTGCTGTCCTCGTTGGTTGTTTTCAACAGTGCCTCTAAGACCTCTTGTTTTGTGGTAGTTTCGTCCAGATCTTTGATTTCTATCACTACTTCAGGGACTTTGCTAACTACAACTGCTTCGTGCCCAAGTATGTCAGCGACAGCCTTTTTGATATCAGCTGCCTTGCCATTATTCTTTTTTGTAAGGACAAGTAACATATCTCCTGCTTTGGTTTTGCGAATTTTGTTCACATATTGCCCCACATTTTCTACAGTTGCATCTTGCTTTACACGTTTTAGTATATCGGCGTACTTTTCTCTTTCTTTCGGACGTATTAGTACCGCATTAGGCCTAATGTTAGTTCTTCTGGGCTTTTTCTTTGCCACCATCTTCCATTCGCTCCCCAGATGTAATTTTTCCTGTTGACCAACTGGTGGGGGAGGAGGGGGAGTTGCATCATTTCTTTTCCTTTTGATGACTTTGTACATCCCTTCAGGTGAAGTGAGCACTTTCTTCTTTGTTTTCCGAATCTGTTGACAATCCGGTGCAACCGTTTCTGTCTCACTTTGCGTTTGAGTGTAATCTGTTGTTGGCTTGGCGGAGTATTTTCTCTGAGCGGGAGGAGTAGTCTGTGTCTTTGCATCCGAGGTTGGAAGCCCTCGACATTCAAGGTCACGTATTGCCACCGCCTCCGACAGCTTTTTAAAGGAACTACCTAGTGCCGCAGTTAACTTTCTTATTTCCCCATGGACATTCATTTTCCCCTTTATAAAGTCCGCTAAGGAACTTATCAGGAGTTCATGACTTTGTAACACCCTTTTTAGTTCCGCATCTTGAGTTCCACTACCTTCCTTGCTTTCTTTTGTATTTTTGTTTATGTTTATTGTATCCATGTTGTTCCCACGAGAACCTAGGGAATAATCAGTCCACTCCGGCAGAGCCCCGGATGCCGGAGTAAGGCCACTAGACTACGCCTGAGGTGGGACCTGGTCCCTCAGGGGAGCGCTCGCGACGACAGTATACCCTGTCGCCTTCCAGTCCTGGGCACGCTAGACCACTGACATTAGGTTGTGTTTTGTCCGTGAGGGCTATTTTATTTCACCCCTATCCTGTGTCGCTAGATGCGATCCTCGGGCTTTCCCCTATCCGCAATTGGGGACGCGCCACGTAGCAGTATCACCTCAGCCCGTGGGTGTGTGTGTGTGTGCGCGCGCGTGTGTGTGTGTGTGTGTGTGTGTGTGTGTGTGTGTGTGTGTGCGTGTGTGTGTGTGTGTGTGTGTGAAGATCTAGTTGTTACCCCTGTGTAAAATTAATTTTTAGTTGCATTTATTATGTTAATGGTACAATTAGGTTTTCAGTATCGCTGTAAGATAACTTTTTTAGCCATGACGTTAATTTTTCTTGTAAGTTAAATTTGTTCAAGGAGTATATAGAAAGGAGACAGTTGATTTTGTTGTATAAGTATGGACCTAGAAAACAGTAGAATCTATGTGATGAGGCTGTTTTATATGTTGTTTCAAGCTGGTAGATTTTGTGTTTACGGCGTTTAGTAGCGTTAATCAGTGGGTCGTATTTAGAATATGCGTGTGACTTAACAACTATACGAAGAATAAATAGCTGTCGAACTGTAAGTACATCAAACTTCGCGTATAGATCGGCTGTAGGATGTAAGAATGGCAGGCATAGAGCCACTTTTAAGACTGCTCTTTGGGCTCGTTCTAATTTTAACAAGGTAGTTTTGGCGGCACCCCCTCCAGGATGATATACAGTAAGTTATCATGGATTGGCATAAATTCTCAGGACTTTGTTGTCTGAGACATGTCGTAGGTTTCTAAATATGTAAATCAGTTTCCTAATCCTAGATGTCAATAGATCTATGTGAGCCTAAAAATTTAAGTTTTTATCTAAGATAATCCCAAGATATTTGATAGAATCAACCGATTGCGACTTCTTACAGGTACATTGTCGAAGCAGAATGTTTTTGTCAAAACAGGAATGGACTGAAATAGGAATAGGATCTCTGTGCAGTTTGTTATTTTTTAGGGTAAATGCTATGTATTTTGATTTATCGACATTCAATGAGAGAAGATTGGCGTTTAAACACTTAGTGACCCGGTCCATACCACTCTGTGCACATCGATACGTCTCATCCCAGGAATCACCTCGGTAAACCAGTGCAGTATCGTCTGCAAAGGTGACCCTCCCATTTGCCAAGTTTAGCTGGCAAAGGTCTTTAATAAAGATAAGAAACAAGGTTGGGCCGAGTATACTGCCTTGTGGTATACCTGTGTTGATGGGAAGATTATCGCCCCGTACGCCATTGCAAAGAATTGTAGCTGCGCACCTCGTACACCCAATCGCTTCAGTTTATCAAGAAGAAGTGAAACAGAGACCGAGTCAAACGCCTTGGCCAAGTCAAGAAATATTGCCATTACTTTTTTTTTTTCGTCCATACTGGTGATTA
Organism: Hypercompe scribonia; assembly: GCA_949316085.1. NCBI lineage: Eukaryota > Metazoa > Arthropoda > Insecta > Lepidoptera > Erebidae > Hypercompe > Hypercompe scribonia. The sequence goes on from OX438979.1 coordinate 4,505,168, forward strand.
TAGTGTTTGTTAGATCATGAACTGCGTCATCAGTTGACTTATTTCTCCGGAAACCGAATTGTGATTCAGATATTAGTTTTTTGTTTTCTAGATAATTAACAAGTCTATTGTTGATGGTTTTTTCAATTATCTTCGACAAAGCAGGCAAGATAGATATTGGTCGATAGTTGTTGACACAACCCACGTCGCCACTCTTATGGATTGGGTGAATAACAGCCTGTTTGAATAATCTTGGGAAGATACCCGATGTAAATGCCAAATTGCAAATGTACGCGAGCGGTTCAGCCAGAATACTTCTATACCTTTTAATTAAATTGTTAGAAATACCGTCCAGGCCCAATCGTTTCTAAGTTTACTCATGATTAGATCAATTTCAGCTACGTCTGTTGGGGAGAGGACAAATGATTGTAGCTGGATAGGTTTTGTATGTGCCTGTAGAAGACACTGTGGAATTTGATATCGCAAGATTTGCAGCTAAGATCTTGCCAAAATTAACAAAGTATTCATTTACCGAATTGGCTGATGCCACAGGGTTGTTGTTAGTTATTAAACCGCATGCTGATGTTTGAGTTTTATTTGTATGGGTGATGTTTTTAATAACTTGCCAAAGCTTTTTGGTGTTGTGCTTAGCGTTGTCCATTTCTCTATTTTCATATTCTCTTTTAGCGTTTTTTACTAGTGAATTGCAGAAATTACGATAGCGACTCTAGGTTACTTGATGGATTTCATTATTCGTATTTTTTTTTGCTTTCATGTATAAATTATTTCTGTTTCTTATGCATCTTAACATACCCTTTGTAATCCAAGGTATTAGAATATGTTGGCGTCTCGGAGTAGGAATAATTTTTGTGCAGCTATGTAGTTTACTATTTAAGGTAGAGATAAGAAAGTCAACAGCTTCATCAACATCCGTCATCGATAGTATCGGGTCCAGATCCTTTTTAGAGAGGCACTTGTCAAGAGAGGTATAATCTACTCCCTTTTTTACCCTGGTGGGTTTTAGAGTGCTAGGTAGCATATCAAGGCTAAGTATGACACTAGAGTGATCAGTTATAGTAGTATGTGTAGCGTAACATTTCGCAGGCAAATTGGTCTAAAGGATGACATGATCAAGACAAGTATGTGTATGAGTAGGTATATTATGTGCAACATACCATGTGAAGCTAGAAGATTTAGATAGTTTTCCGATCTGCTATCCTTCGACGAAACTGCAATATCCAAGTTTATGTTCCCGGTTAAAATTATGTTCTTAAATGATGCTAATTTAATGAGTATATTATTTAACGATTCCAAAAAATTTGATATGTCTCTTATACCGGGACGACGATATATAGCGAGAATAACGGTTGTATTACAAACTGTTACCATTAAACAATTGGCATCCGCCAGTAGCGGTTCTGTTATGTTATAGTTATGCTTTGAGTTGTAATATACTACAACACCCTCATTCTGTGTCTTATTATCAGTGGTAGATGCGTGGTTATAGCCATCTAACTGTGGTATACTCGTAAAATCATTATTCTGCATCCAACATTCGGTCAATACAAGTAAGTCAAAACAAGTGTTTGAGTTGTGTAATAATGTTTCGAAGTGTGTAATATTACAACGAATACTTCGAATGTTTTGAACCATTAAATTTAGAGACTTATTAACTGGATAAAGCATGTTAGTACATATATTTCCACGTCACAGGTAGTACTGTTCGCCAAAGTCATGCCATCTAGTTCCGAGTTTATAAAAATGCTATCCTGATCGAATGTTAACGTATGTTGTTTTTAACTCTGCAAAAAGTTCGAATAGAACACATTTCCATATACAGTTTACTTGGATATTAGATAGTGGACAAATTTCACAATATTGAAAAAGGTTTGAGATGCAAGTTTTACAATTTGCACCAAATTTTTCTAGGTTGATCAGTTGTATACTAGTTTTATTATATTGTAACTGTGTTTGATACATTGTTTTGGGTAATTGAAAGTGTGTGTCTTTTTATTTTGTGTAGAATTGTTCATGTGTGGAGTTTGTGTTTGTGAGTTTTTGTAGGTATGTGTAGAAACTATGACTATTAATATATATATATATATATATATATATATTACAAATACAAAATAGGGATCGTTCTAGTCACTTTTGTGGACCTAAGTTGTTAATATCGCGAATATCATCCTCGGTATTTATACGTATTGTTGGTTGTCCGTCCTTGCTCCGCATAAAAACTTTTCCGAACGCCGTCCAACAACTAGCCTGTTGGTGGGTCTTTGTATACTGCCGTGCCAAGTAGAATAGACGTCTGCCTTTGGTAGTTAAATTGTCAGTCACATAGATCGGAACCGAATTTTCTCGAATCTTTAGGTGACCTGTATTAATTTTACCATCGTTCCCTTTGTTTTTGTTAAAGTTGATTACCGATTTTATTAGATTTTCTTTTCGTAATGTTGTAGTAAATTCCACAATAACAGGTCCTGGTTCATTTTTTGTTTTTTCCTGTAAATATCACGGATTGCCGTATCCTGTAACGGTTGATTAACAGCTTCACTGAGACGTAAGATGTGAGCTGTTAAATCCAACTTTGTCTCTGGTTTAAGCAACGGAATATTACGGACTTCAATAGAAGAAGACTTAATGCTTCGTTCCAACTGTTCTATCTTAGTTTCAAGTACTTTTATGTGGTCTTTACTTGTTGCATTTTCTTTTTCTATTTTTTTAAACTTTTGGAGTAAGGTATCATACATACTAGAAAGGAATTCCAACGACTTCTGGTACTCAATATTTTGTTTTTTGATGGTTTCCATGTCCAACTTAATGCTTTGGAACTCTGCACTTTGTTTCTTCTGCATGTCACAGAGGAGTTCTTTAAGTTCAGCGTTAGCCACATCATCATGTTTACGTTTTGGCCTCCTTGAAATACTTGGAAGTCGTCGTTAGGAGGTACTGATAGTGGTAAAGTCGAAGGTGGAGTTCGGTTAATTGGCATGTTTCTTCAAGTATGTTAAAAATTATTTTCTAATTAAAATGCAACAAGTTTAACCACTTTTTCAAGTAAAAACTTCTGTAGTATTTATTTACGTACAATGGCGTTAACGCTTGTGATCGATAATTATTATAGTAAATCAACTAATTATTTTACCTTGTTTTCTCAGCAAACGACAGATACGTTGCTTAACAATATGTATTTCTTCACTTCTGCCCAAATAAATAAACTTTGGAGGGAAGTAAAAATCCTCACAGTTCGAAAGCTCGAAAGCAAACACCGACGAGATCGCGGTAAAAACGTCGTGTGCACAGCGCGCTTATGCGTAATTGTGTTATACACCCAGATAGTTGCTTGTTGACGGTATATTATTTTGATGAATATTTTACTGATAAGATTATTTTGTTATTACACTGTTATAAGGATAGTTACTATTTGGAAACTCGAACACAATCGTCATAGAACCCCTATACAACAAATATTATCACAAAGAAACACTTTCTGCAATGAAACTTGTAATTATTATCCGGAGCAAATAAATATGCTGTCAACTGTGCGGATACCCACGGAGGAAGTGTGTTTCGTGTGTTTAATTACTAATTTATATTTATATTATTTCATTGTTATGCCAAAACGATGAGTGTGTAAAATCACTGGGCTTATTTCAAATCCTTGCTCACACTAAGCTACATTTTTATTTGACTCTAGTCAGCTTGATGTTTTAATTCATATTGAACATTTCAGTGAGACTTTTCTAACGTCAAGAAAAAGTGTACTTCAGAATACTTTGTACCGAGCAATTAAACCAATGAAACCGTTTTTCGCCGATGTATTCCTGTGCCTTGACTGACTTATCATAATCATATGTGTCACAGTCACTTGTGCCTTTTGAAATGCATAAATATTTAATACAGCTTGAAAAAACTTACAGTTAGTGTACTGTATTCAAATGTTTTGAAAGTAATTTTTACGCAGTTGAAATGAAAATGCTAGCTCCCTTGTACCTCATACTAACTGAGCTACATGTCTCATCTAACTTGTCAACGATCGCTATGTATCTTTATAATAACTATGTGCTGTGTTGATATGTGTACGTAAGTTTATGTATGTATACGTGTATATGTAATATGTAATGTAGTATTAGTTAAGTATCTTTACAGAGTATACAGTGAAGTCGGTTTTTGTTCTTGTACGCTTAGATTTTGTAAATTACGCAAAGGGTTTAAATGCGATTTTCGGTGACATTTAAGGTATGCTTCATGGAAAGTTCATATATATAATACACCCATGTTATATTAACAGAACATACAAAAGTCAGTATTTCGTAAAAGTACAGAATTTTTAAATGCTCTTATTAAACCCAATAAACTTTACTTTATATATTAAAATGATGTACGAGTATTGCCGCATTGCAGGTGTTAGAAATATCTACAAAACAGTTTAAAATGGTATGTGTCTATATCATGTGGATAACTCACAGTAACCACTTTAACATAATGAGATTTAATTTATTTGTGAATAATACTCTTGTGAGGAAACGGGTGTCATGTCCCTCCGACACAAAAGGAGGATCCTCCGACCAAGCAATCATGCCTGGCGGGCCACGGCTCAACAGATAAGGTTTGGATGTTGTATATATGCTAATTGGCACGCGAATCTCTATTTCGTGATATAGGATTAGTAGTTGCTTCATAGTTCATCATTATACGTCGTAGTTCGATGTATCTTCGCTAGATGGCGCTGTTGTATATTTTTGTTTTGTATGTGACCTCGCCACACTTTCAAAGTAATTTTGAACAATGTCATATTCATTGTTATCCAATTAAATACATTAGATGTGTTGTGCACTTACTGTAGACCAAAACTGTCTTTTGGAGCATACCATTAAAATTAATATCTTAAAAGATATTAGAAGATACATATATATGGGCAGGCAGAGTGGTACACACCGATTACACCGTGCGAAACCGAAGCGGGTCGCTAGTTATGCATTGTAAATGTGCACCACAAACTACAAATTCCTGTATAGTACGGTCTTCTAGGTTACCTGGCAGAGATCGCAATCTGCGACTAGGTCGCCCATTGTATCACTGTCTCTTGGCGGTTCAGTACCCAGGTCTTTGTCAGCTAGAACTTCCATGTATTTGTCCAGCGTTAGTAAAACAAGTGTGTGGTAGTGACGGGAATACGTATGACAATGATTGCTTGCTGAACTGTGCTACGAAAGAAAATTCAATGTTAAGTATTGCGTACAGTGGAGCTTGTCGTGACACAGTGAAAGTCAGTGATATTTTATTGACGAGGTCTCTTATTGATAAAGGTAATTGTTTACAATATAAATAGGAAGTTGAACAGCTGCGGCAAGCTACATAATAATGTAATTTAATAGCAAATAATAATAGTTGAAATCAATAAACTATTATTGTAGGTATTAAATAAATTATTGAGTACTGTAATTAGTGGACTGATAGTCGGGAAAGCATTTGTGGCCTTCCCAGGATAGGGCCTGACTAGGCGTGGCGTTGATTCTGCAGGGGACCTGAAATAATATAGTCCGGATCCCCTTCAGAATAGGACGCCTGAGACCGGCCGTCGCGGTGGTGTTTAGTGGAAACACCACATACTCCTGCCTCCTGCGTTCCTGAGGAGCCGGAGATCCGAAGGGATTTTCTACTTCGATAAGGAAATATCCTCGTTAAATAAAGATAGTTTTAAGTATATAAATACTTTAGACAAATTAAAAGATATTAATTGTTTTATTTACAAACATTTTATTATTCACAAGTACCGACCATAAAAGTTTATAACTATGTACGTGTACTCGGAAACAAATAAGTGACGAATTCATAAAAGTACTGTAGGTAAGGATAATTTTTAATATTTCCAATCAAATTTTCATAAAATTATTAAAAATCGTAAAAATATCCTCCATTTTCGTATTTATTGTTTGAATCTTTAAGTTTATTGTTACTTACTGTTACAGATCAGTTTTAAAATAACATTATTTTTATACAAACAAAATTATTATAAAAGGTGATTTTTTAAGAGTTAAGCTTTTCAGATTGGCAGCACTGGTTGTTAATGGTGTCCAAACGTCTACTGTCAAGGTGAAAGGTTTTCAGTATACTCTGCTATTTCATTATGGAAAGACTTACAAACGAGCAACGATTGCAAATTGTTGAAATTTGTTATAAAAATTCGTACTTTGTGAAAAATGTGCATCGCTTATTACGACCATATTATAGTCGTCATAATCGACCTGGGGAATCAACAATTCGTGCTGTTATCACCAAATTTCGCACCAAATTTACTTTGTTGGACATTAAACTGTAGAGGGCCGGGTCTCATGTCCCTCCGACAAAGGGAGAATCCTCCGACCAGGTGAGGTAAACATGCAAAACTGTCGTATCTGGAGTGGTGAACAGCCACATGCCATTGAAGAATTACCGATGCATCGCGAAAAAACGACAATTTGGTGTGGTTTATGGGCTGGTAGCATCATCGGTCCATTTTTCTTCAAAAACGACCGTGGAAGAAACGTTACCATCAACGACGAACGATATCGAGCCATGGTACGCGACTCTTTTTTTACCACGGTTGATTGAGTTGAACTTGGTTGACATGTGGTTTCATCAAGATGGCGCCAGATGCCACACAGCTCGTGAAACAATGGACATTTTGAAGGATGAATTTGGTGAACAGGTTATTTCTCGAAATGGCTCTGTGAGTTGGCCGCCAAGATCATACGATTTAACGGCCCTTGATTATTTCTGGAGGGGTTATGTGAAGTCGATAGTCTATATAAGACAATATAACACGCGTTATTCGTAGAATATCGGCCGAAATGTTCAAAAAAGTGACGCAAAATTGGACCTTTCCAATGGACCATTTGAAACGGAGACGCGGACAATATTTACATGAAGTTATCTTTAAAACATAAATGGCAAAGGCCAATTTATCGATTTCAATAAAAATTTTGAATATATGATGCAAATTTGAGTCTTTTATTTGATTTAAAAAAAAATTACGCTTAAAAAATCACCCATTACATACAAATAATATAGATAACACAACAGTAAAGAATAATATAAATATCTAAATAATTTGTCACTTTAATAAAAACAAAAAACACAAAAAAAAAACAATTGCTTCAAATCTTTTAAAAGCTGTCAAACTATTTTAAATATGTACTTACTTCTAAGTTTTTAAAATTAGTTTCAAAACATGTGTCGGTACCTAAGTTTTAGAACTAGACAATGGAACGGAATTTTCGATATAACTACATCGAAATGCATTCACCGTTACTTAAGACCTTACATTAAATTATTAATAATAATCGCGTTTAACAACACCCATAGGATTGTGCAGGGGTTTGGGATTCTTATTTCGTCATCATCATTATTAACAGCCTTTTATAGTCTAGTGCTGGATATATGCCTCTCCTTAGCAAGAAGGTATTGGCCTGCTATACCACGCTGGCCAGACGGGTTGGAATAAGGTTAGTTTCAAGTTTCCCGAAGGAGTTTCCACACGATAAGAATAAAAAAGAAGGGTTTGTTTCAAATTTTCCTTCTCTTTGTAATGATGTTGTCTTGCGTACTTTGTTCTTAGTCACCTTTTACAACACCCACGAGATGAAAAGGGGTGGTAAAACTATCCGTTCTTAATCCGTCACCACACGGACAATTACTTAATTCGTGCATTTTGTATGTTTTACAAAAGAAAAATAATTATCAGATTTAAAAATGTGTAAGTAATTTGCTCATATTTAAATCGAACGTTACTTTAATGTGGACATCACATATACAATATGTAGACACAAAATTTCAGACTTTAACAGAATAATAAATATGAATTGTCTAGTAACTGCTCACTTAAACGCACAGAAGCCATTCTTAGATAATTATCATTTTCGTATCTCATAAATGAAACTACAATGAAACAAATATGTAAAAGTTCTTACCGTGTTTAAAAAGCATGTCTGCCAATATAAGAATATAGCGAAATTAATTCACAGAAAATAGGTGTTTAACAAAGTTACGTAAGATGTTTTTGTCTCTGAGATCTTGTATAGACGGATACCTGTTCCCATGAACATTAAGTTTTATATATGATATAGATATTTACAAAATTCATGTAGGTCTTATTTGCCCGACAAATACCGGTTTCGTGTAACATACATCAGAGCTATACCAGTTTCTTTCTTTACTTATCTCATTCAATATTTACATTTATTTTGATGCTACTAAACGCCGAACGCCGCGCCGCGTTACTCCTACGCACTTGGTGCTCCAACTCTGCGCACTTGGTAGGCCTGGCGATCTTCACACCATCCGTGGTTGCAAAGATTCCCCTCAGTTTCTCGGCGAACCTGTCCGCCGTCTTTGCACCTTCAGCCCCGGGGAACTCGAGGACTCGTGCTCCGGTCTACGCAAGGCGCAACCTGAGCCCTTCAGTCCCGAAATCAGTGGCGAGACTATCACGGGCCTTTTTAAATAAGGTCACATAGGACAGTCCGCCACTAGCCGCCTCCGGTGTTACGGTGACCACCACAGCCGCAATTTTAGGCACCTGCAGTCTGCGCGACTTCTTCCCGGTAGCCACCGCAACTGATAGCGCCTGCGGGGTATAGGCTGCTTTTCGGGACTTCTTAGCTCCCTCGACTATTTGCCAACTATCAGTGGAAGGGGCAGATGGCAGATGTGGAGAGAGCAAATGTAGAAGTGCCAGGTACAGCGGTTGGAGTGGGGAGCGGGAATCTCTCACGGTGCCAATGCGGCCTTCGGTTTATGTGCCGCGAGCGGTGGCCGGATAACGAGGGCTGGACGTCCGTAATTTGGCGCAGATGGTACCGAGATTGGGAGAAGGAGCAGGCTGAGAGGGGGACGGGGCCGGATCTTCTGCCGGACGATGCACCTGGAATTGGGCGAACTGAGCGTTCAGTTCAGCAACTTGCCCGGTCAGGCGATCGTTGGCTGCCTGCAGACGATCTCTTCCTCCGCCAAGATTTCGCAGTCTGTCCTGGCTCGTCTATATGCTTCCGCCTTACAGAAAACAGAGCCTGACGGGGCTGAGACCGGGGTTCATGACCTCCCTCTATACCTGCTTGCTAGCTTAGGAGGTAACATCTCCTGGGATGTATCGCTCTCCTCATCCCTGGAGAGTCCACGTTTCCGGCTGTCGCACAGTTTCGTCTCCATAACGTCCAGCACGTCCATCCTCGTACTGGAGTGCTCAGTGGATCTAGAACGAAACCGTTCTGATGTTCTTCGGAAAAGTTGTCCGCCCTTACAATTCTCTCCTTCGTACTCTTCTTCTCCTTCTGTCCTTCCTTTTTATTTTTAACCATATTTCTTTGTAAAGATTGCACATTAGACCCACGAGAGGGGAGAACTAAAGGTCGACCCGGGTAGTACCCCCAATACCCGGGCAAGCGTAGATTTACGCCCAACTGAGGGGTCCGCAGGTGCCTCGGCTGGGAGTATGCTTACGACAGAACTACCCATCAGCCATGCATCCCCTGGTCACGCACCCGAAGACGGGATTCGGGGTAATTTTTTAAAGAGGTTTACTTACTCGCAGTCCGGGCGGCTAACGCAAGACCCTCGCCCCTGATTGGAGTCGTGAGACTTAACCACGACACTCCTTCCGGGACTACGATACGCCGACAACGGCAGGGAGATAACGTCTCCTGATGCCTGCTCGGTGGCAGTGTAAGCACACCAAACCCGTCCTTTTCCACCGCTGAAAGCGTAGGCACTCCGACCCGAGAAAAGGTCCCACCTTTGTGATTTTTTAACGAAGTTTTCCTCCTCATTGCTCCAAAGAGCGAAGAGCCAACAGAGGATCCAACAGACACGCCCGCTCTGTTGGACCAAGCCCTCGACCGAATGGCCGAAGAGAACGGCTTCCTTTCCGTGCTAGAATATTAGCCGTTGGCAGTGATAAACAACACCATCGCTAAGGTTTCCAGGAGGTTCCACGTGGAGGTTTTGTAGCCCGGCACCCCGCTGAACGAAGGTCTTTTTTTTTTTTTTTTTTTTAACTTGTGGAAACCCCCTGGGGCCGTCACCCCACCGGGGCTTACGGCGGGGTGGTGTGTCGGAATCGGACCGACTAAAACCACACGGTGTGCTACTCTGCGCCTGAGATAGGAGGGATCCGGGAACCGCTGCTATTACGACATCCAGATCCCTCCTAGCGCCTGCCCGAAACTGCGGGCACCATCTATGGATAAACTCTCTATTTTAGGCGACGTACGGCACACGCGGACGTCGCCTCCTCGTGGCTGGCCATTATAGCGGGTGGAGGGGAAAACCCGTCCCGTCCACCCGCGGCCACACTCAAGGCGGCATGAGGCGCTGGTATGCGCGCCTCCGCCGCCCGGTTCGCCGGCGGCGAATTGGGTCCGAGTGGATATCGTCCTCCCGGGCCTTCTCCGCTGCCTCCTTCCGCGAAATTACGTCTTCGCAGAAGGTTGCGACCGCGGTAAAACAACTGTCGCTACCGGCCATGGAGCGTATGACGGCCGGTAGCGAGAGATCTCCTCCAATAACTGCAGTGAGGACCCCACGCTGCGCTGCCCAGGCGGAACAAACCACCAGCGTGTGCTGAGCCGAGTCCTCACTGCAGTCGCAGTGGTAACAGGCGGGACTCAATTCCCTCCTGTCGACCGAGTGCAGATACTTCCCGAAGCAACCATGCCCGGAAAGGACCTGCGTCATTCGGAAGGAAAAGGTCCCGTGCTGCCGCCCTGCCCACTCGGCGATGACCGGCTGGAGAGCCTCCACGAGGGCGAAGCCAGCACGTGGAGTCTCCAACCGGAACGACCAACGAGCCATCGTGGCTCGACGAGCGGCCTCACGCCACTCGCGTATCTCCTCGGGCGGGGTCCGTATGCCGCTACCCGCCCGGAAGTCAGCCGTCCGTCGATAAACTTTGGCGAGCACTTCCGCCTCCAAATCCCACGGGGGAGTTCCGGCCAAGGCGCACGCCGCCTCCGTCGATACGGTGCGGTATCCGCGTATGGCTCTAACCGCCAATATCCTCTGAGGGCGCCAGGGGCGAGCCCTATTCTGGGCGGTCAGAGCCGCCGCCCACACCGGTGCACCATATAGCGCCATTGACCGAACAACCCCCGTGTATAGCCGTCTCGTCGCGACGCTGGCTCCACCCAAATTGGGCAAAAGTCGCCCAAGAGCAGAGGCAGCGCCGGCCAGCTTTGGAGTAAGCTGTCGGAAGTGCTCGTCAAAGAGCCACCTGCCGTCGAGGATCAGGCCCAGATACTTCATCTGGGCCTTAATCGGTACGAGGACCGAATTGACTACGATGGAGGCGCCGGGGAGTGGACCACGACGGGGCCCATGAAACAAAAGGGCTTCCATTTTGTCTAGGGCCACCCGTAAACCCAGCGCCTCAATGCGCCCGACCACCGAAGAGACTCCCACAGTGGCCAGGCCTCTTGAAAGTTCACCCCCCGGGCCGTGACCAATGTGTCATCGGCGTAACAAATTACGCCCAGCCCGGGGGAAGACGACCTCGAAGGGCCCAGTCGTATCATCCCATATTCCACAGGACGCTGAACGAAGGTCTACCCCAAGGAACGGCAACCATCCCGGTCTTGGGCAATTTGCATCCATCCATCTGCCAGCCACCTTAGATAGATAGATATCATAGATATATTATCTGTTAATCAACGCTAGAACAAAAACAAAACAAATCTTTAGAACTGTATTTGGTCGTTGTGTAAATGGAGAACAATTCTTCGAATCCCAAATGTAGGTACGTAAAACAACTTTTTAATTAGTCGCATCAAAATAAATATAAATATTGAATGAGATAAGTAAGGAAAGAAACTGGTATAGCTCTGATGTATGTTACACGAAACCGGCGTTTATCGGACAAATAAAACCTTAACTTGTTGTTCATGACAATAGGTGTCAGTCTATACAAGACCTCAGTGACAACAACATCTTACGTAACTTAGTTAAACACCTGTTGTCTGTGAATTAATTTCGCTATATTCTTATATTGGCAGACATACTTTTTAAATATGGTAAGAACTTTTACATATTTCTTTCAACATAGTTTCATTTATGAGATATGAAAATGATAATTATCTAAGAATAGCTTCACGCAGATGGGCATTAGAAATACCCCCGTGGTTGGAAGAGGGGGTAGGTAGTGACGGACGTGAGCCCTCTCGCTCGGGGCGATCTGCCCGGAATTGAGTAAACTGAGCACTAAGCTCAGTCAACTGCCCCGTCAGACGCTCGTTGGCTGCCTGGAGACGAAGCATGTCTCCGATAAGGTTCTCTACGACCCCCGCAATAGCGGAAGAGGAATCCTTAAAGGCCCTCACAAAAGAGCCCTTAAGATTGCTAGACTTGGTGGCCACTTTGTGAATGATGGCCACCGCCGCGTTTGCTCTCTCCTGCATGGCCGATGGTGTTTGGAGAACGGAATCCCGCACCATTGGCTCCTTGATTTTAAGCAGGAGATCTGCGACCTCCTCTTCCACTAATGCTTCGCCGTCCGCCCTGACTCTTCTGTAGGCTCCTGCCTTGCAGAAAACAGAGCCTGATGGGGTCGAGGCCGGTGTTTGTGACCTCCCTCTACGGCTGCTTGCAACCTTGGGAGGCAACATCTCCTGAGAAATGTCACTCCCCTCGTCCCTGAAGCGGCCTCGTTTCCGGCTGTCCGGTTCCAGTTCCATTAGCTCTAGTGAACCTGTCCTCGCACCGAGGCTACTGTCTGCGCCATCCGACGATAAGGTGGATCTGGAACGCAGTCGTTTCGATACTCTTCGGCTCCCAGAAGCTAGAATGGCTTCTGGGAGCCCCATCAAGATAGGCGTTCCAATTGCTGCGTCCACTGTATTGGAGAACTCGTTCGCCTTTGCGCTTTCCTCCTTCCGACTCGTCTTCTCCTTCTTCCCTTCTACATCTTTATTTTTGTTATATAATTTTTCATGTTCCATAGTTAAACCCACGATTTGGGGAGAAATAATGGTCGACCCGGGCAGAGATACCCCAATACCCGGGCAAGCGTAAATTTGTGCCCAACCGAGGGGTCCGCAGGTACCTCGGCTGGGAGTGCGCTTGCAACTGAACAACCCATCAGCCATGCATCCCCTGGCCACGCACCAGAGTACGGGATTCGGGGTAATTTTTTATAGAGGTTTTCTTCCTCGCAGTCCGGGTGGTTAAGCCAAGACCCTCGCCCCCGATTGGAGTCGCGAGACTCCAACTCGGGACTACGATATGTCGACGGCGGCAGGGAGATGATGTCTCCTGATGCCTGCTCGGTGGCAGTGTAAGTGCACACCGAGCCTGTCCTACTTTTTCCACCGCTGAGCGGAAGAAATCCGACCCTAGAAAGGGTCCCACCATCGTGATTTTTTACCGAGGTTTTCCTCCTCATTGCTCCGAAGAGTGACGAACCAACAGAGGATCCGACAGACACGCCCGCTCTGTTGGACCAAGTTTCGGCCGAATTGCCGAAGAAAATGGCTTCCTCTTCGTGCTAGAATATTAGCCGTTGGCAATGATGAACAACACCATCGCCAACGTTTCCAGGGTGCACCACGTGGAGGTTTTCTAGCCCAGCACCCCAACTTGAAAGAAATGCTTTTTTTTTTAACGTGTGGAAACCCCCTCGGGTCGTCACCCCACCGGGGTTTACCGCGGGGTGGTATGTCGGAATCGGGCCGACTAAAACCACACGGTGTGCTACTCTGCGCCTGAGATAGGAGGGATCCGGGAACCGCTGCTATTATGACATCCAGATCCCTCCTAGCGCCTGCCCGCTAAAGCGGGCACTATCTGCGGATAAACTCTCTATTTAGGCGACGTACGGCACACGTACACATCACCTCCTCGTGGCTGGCCGCTATAGCGGATGGAGGGGAAAACCCGTCCCGTCCACCCGCGGCCACACTCAAGGCGGCATGAGGCGCTGGTATGCGCGCCTCCGCTGCCCAGCTCGCCGGCGGCGAATTGGGTCCGAGTGGATATCGTCCTCCCGGGCCTTCTCCGCTGCCTCCTTCCGCGAAATTACGTCTTCGCAGAAGGTTGCGACCGCGGTAAAACAACTGTCGCTACCGGCCATGGAGCGTATGACGGCCGGTAGCGAGAGATCACCTCCAATAACTGCAGTGAGGACCCCACGCTGCGCCACCCAAGCGGAACAAACCGCTAGCGTGTGCTGAGCCGAGTCCTCACTGCAGTCGCAGTGGTGATAGGCGCGACTCAGTTCCCTCCTGACGACCGAGTGCAGATACTTCCCGAAGCAACCATGCCCGGAAAGGACCTGCGTCAGTCGGAAGGAAAGGGTCCCGTGCCGTCGCCCTGCCCACTCGGCGGTGACCGGCTGGAGAGTTTCCACGGCGGCAAACACGTGCTAACACGTGGAGCCTCCAGCCAGGACGACCAACGAGCCATCGTGGCCCGACGAGCGGCCTCGCGCCACTCGCGTATATCTTCGGGCGGGGGCCGTATGCCGCTACCCGCCCGGAAATACCGGTACCGAAATTTATGAGCCGTCCGCTGATAAATTTCGGTAAGCACTTCCGCCTCCAAATCCCACGGGGGAGTTCCAGTCAAGGTACATGCCGCCTCCGTCGATACGGTGCGGTAACCGCGTATGGCTCTAACCACCAATATCTTCTGAGGGCGCCAGAGGCGAGCCCTATTCTGGGCGGTCAGAGCCGCCGCCCACACCGGTGCACCATACAGCGCCATTGACCGGTCAACCCCCGTGTATAGCCGTCTCGTCGCGACGCTGGCTCCACCCAAATTGGGCAAAAGTCGCCCAAGGGCAGAAGCAGCGCCGACCAGCTTTGGAGTAAGCTGTCGGAAGTGCTCGTTGAAGAGCCACCTGCCGTCTAGGATCAGGCCCAGATACTTTATCTGGGCCTTAATCGGTACGAGGACCGAATTGACAATGATAGAGGCGCCGGGGGGTGGACCACGACGGGACCCATGAAACAAAAGGGCCTCCGTCTTATCTAGGACCACCTGTAAACCCAGCGCCTCAATGCGCCCGACCACCAAAGACGACCAACCGACCGACCCCAGGGTGGCCAGGCGCGCCGCCTCTTGAAAGTTCGGCCCCCGGGCCGTGACCAATGTGTCATCGGTGTAACCAATTACGCCCAGCCCGGGGGGAAGACGACCTCGAAGGGCCCAGTCGTATCCCATATTCCACAGGAGTGGTCCGAGGACAGGCCCCTGTGGAACACCGCACGACATGGGCCGCCGCCTCAGAATACCATCTCGGTCCTCGTACATGACGGTACGCTCCTAAAGATAATCTGCCACAAGCCGCCTCAGGTACTCTGGCACCCCGTGGTAGTGGAGTGCTTCCCTGGTGCAGCTAAATGGCAGACTATTAAATGCGTTGGCGATGTCCAAACTTGAGACAAACCCTTTTTTTTTTTTTTTAACGTGTGGAAACCCCCACGGGCCGTCACCCCACCGGGGCTTACGGCGGGGCGGTGTGTCGGAATCGGACCGACTAAAACCACACGGTGTGCCACTCTGCGCCTGAGAGAGGAGGGATCCGGGAACAGCTGTTATTACGACATCCTAATCCCTCCTAGCGCCTGCCCGCTTTCGCGGGCGCCATCTGCGGATAAACTCTCTATTTAGGCGACGTCCGGCACACGCACACGTCACTTCCTCGCGGCTGGCCACTATAGCGGATGGAGGGGAAAACCCGTCCCGTCCATCCGCGGCTACACTCAAGGCGGCATGAGGCGCTGGTATGCACGCCTCCGCCGCCCGGCTCGCCGGCGGCGAATTGGGTCCGAGTGGATATCGTCCTCCCGTGCCTTCTCCGCTGCCTCCTTCCGCGAAATTACGTCTTCGCAGAAGGTTGCGACCGCGGTAAAACAACTGTCGCTACCGGCCATGGAGCGTATGACGGCCGGTAGCGAGAGATCACCTCCAATAACTGCAGTGAGGACCCCACGCTGCACCGCCCAAGCGGAACAAACCGCTAGCGTGTGCTGAGCTGAGTCCTCACTGCAGTCGCAGTGATGACAGGCGGGACTCAATTCCCTCCTGGCGACCGAGTGCAGATACTTCCCGAAGCAACCGTGCCCGGAAAGGACCTGCGTCAGTCGGAAGGAAAGGGTCCCGTGCTGCCGCCCTGCTCACTCGGCGATGACCGGCTGGAGAGCCTCCACGGCGGCAAAACCAGCACGTGGAGCCTCCAGCCGGGACGACCAACGAGCCATTGTGGCTAGACGAGCGGCCTCTCGCCACTCGCGTATCTCTTCGGGCGGGGGCCGTATGCCGCTACGCGCCCGGAAGTCAGCCGTCCGCCGATAAACTTCGGCGAGCACTTCCGCCTCCAAATCCCACGGGGCAGTTCCGGCTAAGGCGCACGCTGCCTCCGTCGATACGGTGCGGTAACCGCGTATGGCTCTAACCGCCAATATCCTCTGAGGGCGCCAGAGGTGAACCCTATTCTGGGCGGTCAGAGCCGCCGCCCACACCGGTGCACCATATAGCGCCATTGACCGGACAACCCCCGTGTATAGCCGTCTCGTCGCGACGCTAGCTCCACCCAGATTGGGCAAAAGTCGCCCAAGGGCAGAAGCAGCGCCGACCAGCTTTGGAGAAAGCTGTCGGAAGTGCTCGTCGAAGAGCCACCTGCCGTCGAGGATCAGGCCCAGATACTTCATCTGGGCCTGAACCGGTACGAGGACCGAATTGACCACGATGGAGGCGCCGGAGGGTGGATCACGACGGGGCCCATGGAACAAAAGGGCCTCCGTCTTGTCCAGGGCCACCTGCAAACCCAGCGCCTCAATTCGCCCTACCACCAAAGAGACACCCGTGGTGGCCAGGCGCGCCGCCTCTTGAAAGTTCATCCCCCGGGCCGTGACCAATGCGTCATCTGCGTAACAAAGTACGCCCAGCCCGGGGGGAAGACGACCTCGAAGGGCCCAGTCGTATCCCATGTTCCACAGGAGTGGTCCGAGGACAGACCCCTGTGGAACACCGCACAACATGAGCCGCCGCCTTAGAACACCGTCTCGGTCCTCGTACATAACGGTACGCTCCTCAAGGTAGTCTGCCACAAGCCGCCTCAGGTACTTTGGCACCCCGTGATAGTGGAGTGCTTCCCTGATGCAGCTAAATGGCAGACTATTAAATGCGTTGGCGATGTCCAACGACACCGCCAACAGCACGCCGCCACAGCCCACCGCCTCTTCGGTAACGGCCCTCAGGAACACAGCATCGACTGTCGACCGCCCTGCTCGGAAACTGAATTGGGCGTCCGACAGATCGGGGCCCACCTCACTTAGGTGCCGGACGATGCGGGCAGAGAGTATCCTCTCAAACAGTTTACCCGCCTCGTCCAGCAACACAATGGGCCTATAGGCCGTCACCGATTCGGCTGGCCGTCCCGGCTT
Source organism: Hypercompe scribonia (assembly GCA_949316085.1). Classification (NCBI taxonomy): domain Eukaryota; kingdom Metazoa; phylum Arthropoda; class Insecta; order Lepidoptera; family Erebidae; genus Hypercompe; species Hypercompe scribonia. Next base: position 4,522,564 of record OX438979.1, read on the forward strand.
CCTTAATAGGACCAGCTTCCCGCTTTTCCAGCACTCAGGGAAGCGTCCGGACGCCAAACTAGCGTTCAGGACCTCCCTGAGGTGGTCCGACATGTGTTCGAGGGCTCGGGCTAGCACTCGGGCAGGTATCCCGTCCGGCCCGGGGGCGGTGTTCTTAGAGCGGATCCGTAGAACAACCGCCCCTACCTCCGATTCCCTGACGGGCGGAACATTGTCTCCGTTCACCCCGTCGTCTTCGGCCATGAAGGCCATCGACGGGGGTGTGTGCTCCGCCCGCTGCGGGAAAAGGCCCTCGACCACTTCCCGCAGGAAGCTGGGCTGGAGTGTCTCTGTAAGGGGGGGGCCCGACGTGCGGAGCTTTTGTCGCGCCGCACGATAGGGGCGACCCCAGGGGTCACGATCGAGACCCTCCAGCATTTCCTTTCTCTTAATTTCTTTGGCGCGGCTGATGGCCAGCTTCAGAGTTTTCTGCGCCTCTCGGTACTCCTCATGAAGCTGGTCCTCCTCGCCTTCTTCACGGTGTCGCCGCCGACTACGGGTGTAGGACCTCCGGGCACGAGTACAGGCCGGACGGAGGTCCGCCAACTCCTGGGACCACCAGTAAACCCTCTTCTGTGGAGGCCGGCAACCTCGGATGCGGGGCATGGCCGCATCACAGATCTGCGCAATGGCATCGCAGAAGCGACCAGCCCCCATGTCGACCTCCTCGGTCGGGGCCTGCGGAGACAGCCAAGAGTGAATAATGGCCGCCTCCTCTAGTAGGTCCCTATTTAATTTGGTTACAGCCCACCGCGGAAAGCGAGAAGAACGCCGCGCCGCGTGACCCCTACTGGCGTCCTGGGACCGGGAGAGCTCAAATCGGATATAAAGATGGTCCGAGAGCGTCTCAACCTCTTCCAGGACTCGCCAGTTCCTTACTCGTGCGGCGAGGGCAGGGGTAGCGAACGAAAGGTCCACTATCGACCCTCCCTGCTGTCGCACGCACGTGTTGGTGGAGCCCCTGTTCAGTAAACAGAGGCCCACCGAGGCCGCCCACTCCTCTACGGCCTCGCCCCTAGCGTCCGTCCTGGGGGAACCCCACGTAATGGACTTTGCGTTGAAGTCCCCCAGCACTAAGACGTGCCCAGACGTTAGACGCCGCATCGAGGTTTCCAAGTTGTTAAGGAAAACCTCGAAGTCGTTCAGACTCCGGTTGGGGGAGAAGTATACACCATATACAGTGATCCCCCCCCACTCGGCAGCAACATATCCAGTGCCCTTGTCTCTTAGCGACAAGGGCGGGGAATGAGCCGCCGTGGAGCCGACGACTGCCACGGAACCGTCCCGGTCACCCAACCAGTTTGGAAGGGGAGGAACGTAATAGGGCTCCGCGGCTACGGCAACACCGATCGACCACTGTGCCATGGTTTGCAGGAAGAGGTCCTGCGCCGCAGCACAGTGGTTCAGGTTCGTCTGGACTAGGAGGCTGGAGACTTGGGCCATTACTGGACCGTCTCTACAGCCTCCTCCATGGGCGATGATGTCGACGTGCGAACGGCATCGGAGGCAGCCTGGGTCGACTGGCTAGCCCCCAACGCTTGCCGAGAATCACGGGGAGGTTTGCAGCCCCCCTGCCCAATCTGATGATTGGCGGGCTTGTTACCCGCCGCACAAACCGGACAGTGAGGGGCGGCAGAGCACTCTGCCGCCTTGTGCCCCGGTCGACCGCAGCGGAAGCATAGTCCGCTGCAGTCAAAACAACTCACGCACTTGGCACGTGTGTGCCCCGATGCCAGACATTTGTAGCATCTCATCGGTCTCGCCGCCAGGACCGTGATCCTAGCGCTCACGAGACCGACGAAACTTGAAACAAACCCTATATCAACCCATCTGGCCAGCGTAGTATAGTAGGTCAAAACCTTGTTGCTTAAGAGAGATCTATGTCCAGCAATTGCCTGTTAAAGGTATGGGATATTTGTAAAATATCCAGTACCAACAGACTTCCCGGCCACTACAACAGTCGAAGCGTACAAACCCTTTCCGTATACCTTAACACTTAATCAAATAATTATGATTGTTACAGGAATATTGTTACTAGTCATTGCACAAATGAGAACAGTGTACCTTTTACCACTCTGTGAGTGCTCCGACGATTACCAACCGGTGTGTGGCTCCAATGGCAAGACGTACGACAATGAGTGTCTTCTCCTTCGTGCTTCCTCGACAACAACAACAAAAATCAGAGTTTACAAAAATGGTTCTTGTGAATCACTACGAACCTCTAACTCCTGCCTATACTTACTTACGATATTTTTAAGGTTTTTAATAATTTTATGAAAATTTAATTGGAAATATTAAAAATTATCCTTACCTACAGTACTTTTATGAATTAGTCACTTATTTGTTTCCGAGTACACGTACATAGTCATAAATTTTTATGGTCGGTACTTATGAATAATAAAATATTTGAAACAATTAATATCTTTTAATTTTTCTATAGTATTTATATACTTAAAACTATCTTTATTTAAGGAGGATATTTCCTTGTCGAAGTAGAAAATCCCTTCGGATCTCCCGCTCCTCGGGGACACAGGAGCCAGGAGTATGTGGTGTTTCTACTAAAAACCACCGGTGGTCGGTCTCAGACGTTTTATTCTGAAGGGGACCCGGACCATATTATTTTAGTTCCCCTGCAGAATCCTTTGTGGCCTACAGAGGTTACTTCGAATTTATTTAATACCTACAATAATAATTTATTGACTTTAACTTTTATTATTCGCTATTAAATTACATTATTATTCAGCTTAACGCAGCTGTTCTACTTTCTATTTACACTGTAAACAATTACAAGAGTTATATATCATTTTTATGGTATTGTGGGCAAACCAGTAAACGAGTATCCAGATGATAGATCGCTACTGCTCAAGGACACCTCCAATTCAAGAAATACAAGTGCGTTTCCGATCTTTGAGTTCTTCCCATTCGAAAAGTGGAGGCGAACTCATGGGAACCTCTCTAAGGCTGAAATCGAACGTGAAAATTGCTTAACACCGATTCCCTGTGAACCTGTTATCATTCAATTGATCTAGCCCATGTATCTGGATACCAGAACCATAGTTTTCTCATGTTCATTAATAAGTAGATGGCCGGAGGCCCATTGATGCAGGGGTGACAGTTATCGTGGTAACTATGTAAGCCTTATACTGTCACGATGACTGTCATGCCTTTTACGTTCCCAAGCGGGGTGTAAAAAAGCATCTCAGTAGGCCGCCATAGTGTGGGTACCATACTGCATTGTCTACATTTGCAATGAGTATGGTGACCACAACTCTTGAATTCTATTCATGCTTTCTATCAGGCAGATCAGGTCTGCATGCAGGATCAGCAGCAGGTCTGTATTTATTCTTAAGTATACCTAAAAGCGAATGAATATTACTTATAGATTAGTTCTTCATTTAAGGGTGTAAAATCACTGGGCTTATTTCAAATCGTTGCTCACATTAAGTTACATATTTATTTGACTCTAGTCAGTTTGATTCTTTAATTCAACTTCACATTGAACATTTCAGTGAGGCTTTTCTAATTTCAAGAAAAAGGGTACTTCAGAATACTTTGTACCGAGCAATTAAACCAATGAAACCGTTTTTCGCCGATGTATTCCTGTGCCTTGAATGCACACTTATCATAATAATATGTGTCACATTCACTTATGCCTTTCGAAATGCATAAATATTTAATATAGCTTGAAAAAACTTACAGTTACTGTACTGTATTCAAATGTTTTGAAAGTAATATTTACGCAGTTGTTATGAAAATGCTAGCTCCCTTGTACCTAATACTAACTAAACTACAAATCTCGTCTAACTTGTCAATAACTATGTGCTGTATAGATAAACTTATATATGTACTAGATGAGAACCCGGCTTTGCTCGGGTAAAATGTGATTCATAATACACATCTAAGTGCAAAATTTTTTTTCTATGACTGTTATCGCAATCGACCAATCTCAGAACAAAGAGTATATCATTTGATTTCAGCACGAGCGGGCCGGCTCGACCGGGGCAGCACTACCCTCCCACAGAAGACCAGCCTAAAGCGCCAGCATTCGTGCTGTCGTGTTTCGTTGGTGAATGTGAGACCGGAGGCCCATTGATGCAGGGGTGACAGTTGTCGTGGTGACTGTGTGAGCCTTACACTGTCACGATGACTGTCATGCCTTTTACGTCCCCAAATGGGGTATGAAAAGGGATCTCACAAGGCCGCCATAGTGTGGGTCACCATGCTGCATAGTCTGCATTTGTAATGAGTATGGTGATCACAACTCTTGGATTCTATTCATGCTTTCCATCAGGCAGAGTAGAGTCACTTTGGCAGGCACTTAATTTATAAAAAAAAAAAGTGTCAAAAACAATATTTTCGCGGAACGTCAATGACTGCAGAAAAATAGATAATCTCTTAGAACGGAACGTTTATTACCTACCCAAGATGGCGACTGTGATTCGCCTGTCAACACATTTAGAATTTTTTGGGAATTGTATGTCCATCCACATGGACAGCAGGTCTCCAGTGTTGTCGAACGGATTATTTTTGATCACCTTCATATTTATATTTTTTTACTAAAAGTCACAAAATAAAAGGCTTATTAGTGATTATTTCAGCTTTTTAATCAAATACAAATATCTATGATTCTTGGTAACAGCTTCTATACCCTTATGAAACAAAAAAAAACTATTTTTTATGGAAATCTCGAAAACAATTGCGCTCACCAATAAAACACAAATGGATTTCGCATTTCAAGCAGAACACATGTGTTTTACCTTTACACCCCGGTCTCTTGCATCGTGTAGCTTCTTTATTCTTATCATAATCGGGCAAATGGTCTACAGTATCATGTTGAATTTCAGTCACAGGTCTAATTTCAGCACTTGCTCGAGGACGTCGCTTTGGTGTACTGGTTGGCGTATTTACTGGACTGCTGGGACCAGATGAAGGCCGTCCTCGTTTTCTTATAATTAATGGCTGTCCAAGTTTTATAAGAGCCTCAGCAACTCGCTGTCTGAAGTGCAACAAATCTAGGATATCCGTCTTTGGAATGTTGCAAGTTTTACAATCCTCTTGATATTCAAGCCAACTATTACTCAATGCCAAGTCAACGGCGTGGAATATCATCCGTAATGTCCATTTTTTAGATCTAATGAAGATGCGGTGCAAACTAATAAGGTGGTCAGTTTTATCTACTCCCCCCATTCCATAGTTATACAAACGCACAAGTTCAGGGCGTGGAATTGTTATATATTGCTTGGACAATTTATTCCATCTTCTTACCTCATCTTGTTCTTCTATTCCAGCAAAATTTGAAGCAAGCACGACACCCTTGTTGTTCATCCACTTTATTACAACCACATCTCTGGTATTGTTCGTTACTTGATGTGTATACCCTCTTTTTTTTTGGCTCCTTCCCTCAATAATTGATAATTAGATAAATAATTGTCGAAAAACAAGTAATGACCAGATTTGGTTATTCTTCTAGATAGCAGATTCACGTAAGCAGCTGATGCGCCGTACTTCAAGACGTCTCTTTCTTCTAGGTTTGTGGTAGCACTTTGATAAATTATAAAATCATAAACAATTCCGCTTTTACCACAAATCATAAATATCTTTACGCCCCATGGCTCAGGTTTTCCTTTGATATATTGTTTGATTTCTAATTTGCCGCGAAATGGTACAATCTGTTCGTCAACGCTCAGTATTTGTTCCAAATTCAATTCCAAGCATCTTTTTCGAATTGCATCGTAAATCGGTCGAACTTTTATAAGGCGATCTATGTTATCTGCAGGAATTGCATCATTGTCTATAACATGTAAATTATTCCTTAGCTGAATAAAACGATGTCTGGCCATGTTATCCAAAAACAGTTTTATACCCAGACCAGAATTCCAATATAGCCGTATGCGAGGAAATTTCAAATTTCCCATTATGATGTGAAGACCTTTTTTTTTTTTTTTTTGTTGTCGGGGTGGAAAATCCCTTCGGATCTCCGGCTCCTCGGGAAGCAGGAGCCAGGAGTATGTGGTGTTTCCACTAAAAACCACCCCGGCGGCCGGTCTCAGGCGTCCTTCTCTGAAGGGGACCCGGACCATATTATTTCAGGTCCCCTCCAAAATTGACGCCGCGCCTAGTCAGACCCTATCCTGGGGAGGCCACAAAAGCTTCCCCACCTATCAATTCAGTTTTTATAATTTGTTGCGGCCCGATCGCATTTTTGCGACTAGGCCGCAACAAATTAACCTATCACCGACCGCAGCAACTAATCCGCCACCAGAGGTCCCCACTCTCTGGCGGCTCGCGGTCCCGTCGACGGTTCATAACGCCGCCGACGTCTTCTTCGCTCGGGATCGGCCCTCTCCCGATCCCGTTCAGCGGTCTCTTTCTGGAGCATAACAGCTTCGCAGAAAGAGACCACTGCGGCCCAACTTTCCTCACCCGCCAGCATGGCAGCAACGATTGCTGGCGGTGTCAGATCTCGTCCTATTTCATCGACTAGGACTCCGCGTTCAGATGCCCACACGGGGCAGTCCTCCAGCGTATGCTGGGCGGAGTCCCAGTCGGCTGCGCAGTGGTGGCATTGTGCCGTCTCCTCGCGTCCGATCCTATGCAGATACTCACCGAAGCAACCATGCCCGGTGAGTATCTGTGTAAGTCGGTAGGTGACGCGTCCTCCCTCCCTACCTATCCAGACTTCAAGGTTAGGCAGAACAGCACCGACAGCGCGTTGGCGTGCATTTTGCGGCTGTTCCAACCGCGCACGCCACTGTGCCAATGCCTGTCGGTGAGCGTTCTGCCGCATTTCGAGCTCGTCCTGGTCTTCCCCGCTCTCACCCCGGCGGATAGCACAAGTTTGGTCATAAACCCTTGCGTCCATGTCCGCCAGGATATCAAAAGGCGGGAAACGTGCCAGGACTGTTGCCGCCTCCGACGAGATGGTACGGTATCCTCGTACGATCCGAATGGCCGCAACCCGCTGCACTTGATTGAGCTTGGCTCGGCAGCGGGAGGAGGCCGATAGGCGTTTGACCCATATCGGCGCTCCGTAGAGGGCCATGGATCGCAGCACTGCACAGTAGAGGCGGCGTACTTCCTCCCGCGGACCCCCTAAATTAGGCAAAAGCCTCTGTAGGGAGCCCGCCAGCCCCTGTACTCGTGGGATCATCCGCTCGAAATGCTCCTCGAAGCTCCAGCGGCTGTCCAGGGTGAGGCCGAGGTATTTGATGTGCCGACTGACCTCGACCTCTGTTCCACCCACCCTGATAAGCGAGCTGGTGGGAACGGCACCTCCACATTTCCTGTGAAACCATAAGGCATCCGTCTTATGAGGTGCAACCCGTAGACCCAGACCGCTGATTTTCTGAACGACACAAGCCACCCCTAACTCGGCGAGCTCTAAGACTGCTTGGAAGCCATACCCCCTGGCTAGTACTAGAGTGTCGTCCGCGTAGTAGACGACACTCACTCCAGGGGGCAAACTGGTCCTCAAGACCGCATCATACGCGATATTCCACAGAAGGGGTCCTAAGACTGACCCCTGCGAAACCCCGCATGTGACCTCTCTTTGATGCTCCTCACCGTTCCAACCCAAATAGGATATAGACCTATCGCGAAGATAGGCCCCGATGATGTCCCTCAGGTAGTGGGGCAACTGGTGATACACTAGTGCCTCTCTAATTACCCCCCACAGGAGAGAGTTAAAAGCGTTGACTATATCAAGACTGACGGCCAACGCCACTCCCCCCCGACAGACAACCTCCTCCGACAAGGAGCGGACGCGTTCAATCGCGTCCAGCGTTGAACGTCCCTGTCGGAAGCCAAATTGACTATCTGATAAGTCGGGACCCACCTGCGACAGGTGCCGGCTGATACGGGCAGCGATCACTCTTTCAAAGAGTTTCGCCACCTCGTCCAGCAGACATATCGGTCGGAACGCCGATGGAGAATCTGCAGTCCTGCCAGGTTTCTGGATAAGTACCAGCCTGGCTTTCTTCCAGCCGGAAGGAAATACGCTGTTACGGAGGCAGCTGGTAAGCAGTCCCCTCAGCCTATCCCCTAGGATCACAAAAACGTGCACCCATGCTCGGCCCGGGATCCCATCAGGTCCCGGGGCGGTGTTGCGGGCGGCGAGACGCTTTACGGCTCGGTCCAGCTCATCCTCCGTCACTTCAAAGTCGTCGGACCACGTAAGGGGATCCGACGGTAACAGAGGATATGAGGGACTACCCTGGCCCCTGGGGAAGAGAGTATCAACTACTCTTTCCACTAACTCGGGGTCCAGAGTCTGCGTCAGTGGTGGGACCCACGGTCTGAGCTTGCCCAATACAAGCTTGTAAGGACGCCCCCATGGGTCTCTGTCAAGTCCCTCTATGAGCTCCTTCCAGGAACGACCCTTGGCTTCCGCAATCGCAAGGCTTACTGCCTTTGCTGCGGCGCCATACTCCCGCCTCGCTTCGGCGATCTCCTCGGCTGTGGCTCGCCGTCTTCTTCGGGTTCTCTGAAACCGGCGACGGGCTCTCGAGCATGCTGTGCGAAGTTGCTCGAGTTCCGATGTCCACCAGTACACAGAACCCCTTCTACCTCCGATGATGTGAAGACCTAACATTATTTTTATTTCAATATCAGTATAGGACTTGAAATTACGGACTTCTTTTCTAGTGGCATATAAATTTGTATTGAAAACCAAGTCTTGGACTATGAACTCTGTTATATATTTAGAAAAATATTCAATTGGTGTAAGTAGTTTATCAATTTCAGAAAGCAGTGGGAATGACCAGGTAAACTGCGGTATATCCAGTTCTATATGTTTTCTCCATATGATGTTACTTGGTTTTTTATTACTTGTATCAGGTTCAGCAACAGGTTCCTCTTCCTGAATTTCTTCTTCGTCAAAATAATTAATAATTGTAGTAGCTTCGTTTGGAGGTACATCATCACTACCCACACGCACTAGGTTTTGCGGAGTAGCCATACTTGTTATAACTTCGTCGTCACTTTGCTCTTCAATATCTGATATCAAACCGTTTTCTAATACGTCAAGTAATGAGTTAACATCTTGACTTTTTGTAAGATTAAAACCTAAAACAAAGTATAAATACAACATTATTATCAATAACAACTGAATAACAATACTTTACAGCTTGACAACGCTTGAGACCTGATGTCCATTGAAATGGACACAACAAGTAATTGGATTTGTAATATTATATGTTAGTCAATTGTGTTTACATGTAAATTATATCCACAATAAGTACCTATTCTACAAGAAAAAAAATATATATTGAGCAATATGCCTAATGGAAATCAAAAATAATAATAAAATCTGAACACTTACCTGTCTTGCGCTGATCCATGGCGAATGTCATTACTTGACTGAATATTATGATCTACCCACATAAAAGGCAACTGTGTTTTGTTTATACCGACGTTTTTAGATAAATTCTGCGTAATTTACAACGTTTAGATATTGCTTTTGTTAACAACATCGCAAGTTATATTAAATATAAAGTTAGGTCCATTGAGATGGACACCAGGAACGAAGGGGTTAAATTACGCAAAGGATTTAAATGCGATTTTCGGTGACATTTAGGGTTGTATACCCTAAATGTCACCCATGTTATATTAACAGAACATACAAAAAGTCAGTGTTTCGCAAAAATACAGAATTTTTAAACGCTTTTATTTCTAATCTATATATATAAACATGAAACCTGTTTTTCTTGGTCACGGCATCACGCGTGAATGGCTGGACCGATTTCACTAATTCCTTTTTTGTTGTATTTGTTATTATTAGGAGAAGGTTCTTACGGAGAAAAAAATATTTTCTATCAATTAAACTATTTTTATAATCAATAAGGTACGCTACGCTAAGGCGGTACGAAGTTCGCCGGGTCAGCTAGTACCCAATAAACTTTACTTTATATGTTAAAATGATGTACGAGTACTACCGCATTGCATGTCTTAAAAATATCTACAAAACAGTTTAAAATGGTATGTGTCTGTATCACATGGATAACTCACAGTAACCACTTTAACACTATGAGATTTAATTTATTTGTGAAAAATACTCTTGTAAGGAAACGGGTGTCATGTCCCTCCGACACAAAGGGAGGATCCTTCGACCAGGCGAGTTGATCATACTTGGTGGGCCACGGCCCAACAGATAATGTTGGAATGTTGTATATATCTTAATTGGCATGTGAATCTCTATTTCGTAATATGGGATTAGTAGTCGCTTCATAGTTCATTATTATACGTCGTAGTTCGATGTATCTTCGCTAGATGGCGCTGTTGTATATTTTTGTTTTCTATGTGGCGCCACACTTTCAAAGTAATTTTGAACAATGTCACATTAATTGTTATCCAATTAAATACATTAGATATGTTGTGCACTTACTGTAGACCAAAACTGTCTTTTGGAGCATACCATTAAAATGAATATCTTAAAATAAATTAGAAGATTAATATACATGGGCAGGCAGAGTGGCAAACAGCAATTACCCCGTGTGAAACCGAAGCAGGTCGTTAGTTATGCATTGTAAATGTGCACTACAAACTATAAATTCCTATATAATAACGTCGTCTAAGCTGAAGGTTACCTGAAAGAGATCGCAGACTGCGATAAGGTCACCCATTGTATTACTGTTTTATTGTTTGTTTTGTTGTGTTTCTCAATTTTGCAATAAAGAGTGCCTATCTATCTACCATACGTATAATTATGAACCTTATAAACGAAGTATCTTCTAAACCATCATCACCACACTATCATCACACACATTATATCTAGATCAATCAATAACACTCTAATACGTGATACATCAGCTTAGTGTAAGAAATTTAGTTTTCGTGTAAAAGCATTTTACTGCACTTCACCATACTCAATTGTCTTGATTTCTATTCATACTTGCCATCAGACAGTGAAGACTCCAAGAAATGTCATTTACACCAACTTGTGCAAGCCTCTCCGACGGTTATCTGAAAACCTTGAGAATTCCGCAAAGATCCAATCATTTGGGCCAAAGTTTTTACATATGACGTATATGAATGAATCAAGCTTTCCCGCTTTACTTATTTGCAATTTGGACTAGTAGAGGGAACGGGTGTTATGTCCCTCCAATACGAAGGGAGAATTCTCCGACCAGGCGAGGTGATCATACTTGATGTGCCGCGGTCCAACAGTTGATGATAGGATGTTGCGTATAAGCTAATATCCGCGAGAATTTCTGTATCGTAATTCAGGATTAGTAGTTGCTCCAGAGTTCATTACTCCACAGTTCGATGTGTTTTCGCTAGATGGCGCTGTAGTATGTATTTTGTATGCACTGTATGTGGAAGTCGCCACAGACTTTATGGATTTGTTGAAACAATTTGCACTCCAAAATGCTTCGAGAACACATTGACCCACTTGTAAACTGGTATAAATTAAACAAAATGTTTTTAAACATTAAATGTCACTATATTCAGTTCACACGTAATAAAGAAATGTCAGATAAGGAATATACTACATAGAGGGTGTTGAAATTATGAGACAGAGAAGTGTTCGTCATTTTGGCGCTTGCAACTCGACCAAGCGCTGAAGTTCAACATCCATATTCTAAATCGTGTCTTCAGAACTTTTGAAGCACTGTTTTTGATATTACAAAACAATAAAGAGTTTAAAAAAAAATCTATAAAAATAAAACTCTTCACTTTCTTTTTTTTTAACCACTATCTATGGGTAAACTCTCTATTTTAGGCGACGTATGGCACAACGCGCTAGTCCAATCTATCCTAGAATATAACTCAGTTGTATGGATACCACACTACGAAGTATACACCAAACGAATGTTCAAAAGTATTTCCTCCGTAACCTGAGATGTGGTGATTATTTAGCTAAGCAACTTACGAGTTACAATACAGCATGGACTCTTTAGCCAGGCGTAGGAAGAAATCGGATCTTATTATCGTTCACATTGAGATTCCAAGTCGGATTACACTTTTACTCTATTGTTCATCCCTGGATGCTGGAAGGCACAAATACACAAATACATACAAATTTGGATCATCACGCCACTGTACCAAGGTTTTATAGGCAATATAATATGTTACGTACATAAAAAACTTGATTAAAATATAAGCCTAAATTTGTCTAATTATAAGACATGTTTTTTTTTGTTAAAAGAGTTTTGCCAAATTCATTTTTGATACTTTTTACATATGTATTTAACTTTTATTTATTACTTGTAACTTGTAACAGATTGGTCATCTAACTTGTAACATCCCTTTAATCCATTAGTGTGTTTAATTATGTATATTTTTGGTAGAAATCCTATTATAATTAAATAAATAAATAAATAAATTCGTCGTTGTCATTTCTTTCCATAAAAATAAACGTTATATATTTAAAAAGAGCTTAATATTTCACTTGTTACACGTAAAACTATACCTCTAATATCTACCAATATTGCGTACATGGTCCCTGGGAGGAAGCTGCAAGTGGTTACACTTGCATCCCCCTATCAGGAAAGAAAATAAATATTTTTTACCCGACTACACCAGCGGGTCTGTAATGTTACCCGAAATGCAATACAAAATGTCGATGAAGAATTTGTTACGCTATGTAGAACTGATTTCTTTAAGAAGGGCATTAATAAACTGCCACTGTGTTGACAAATATACATAGATTGTACGGACAATAACTTTAAATAATAGATATAAAATATAAAAAAAAGATACGTTAATTTATTTCATAGAAACATCAACTGCATAGGTAAAGACCTGATATAATTCTACATTTTATATTGGTTAAATGTATATGTAGAGGTAGATGTACCCCTCTGAAAACAATTCTAGCAGCACCCACGATTGCGTATTATTGCTAGATTTTTTTTCTCAGTCCTTTCACAAATTAAGTTGGGGCCGGTTGTAAATTTATTGTGATTCGGCAGAATTTTCTATTTTTTATGTGGTACGACTACCATCAGACCTAAACTTACTTAAGTACTGGGCGATATCGAAGTTCTGCACACAGACTGGGCCGGGACCGGGCTTTTTAGAGCTCCAACAAACCGTAACGAATTGCCACAGGTGGTCATATTTCAACCGGGATCCACGGCTTAACGTGCTCTCTAGGACGGCGTGTCTCAATGTGTTAAAAGTGGTCATCTATCCAAAGGATGAGCCGGCTAGGATTGCTTAACTTTATAATGTGTTTAACTACTCAGTTACTACTGTGCCACTAACCTCTAGAGAAATAGTTATTGAAATGTCTGTTGGGCTTAATAAATTACACTTCTACAGACTATAAACTAATAAAGCAATGGACTCAGGTGTTGATTAAATACTTAACAAGAGGTTTTATCTACAAGTTGTGTTTTTTATCAAACATTAGTATAGAAAATATTTACGTAGAGACGTATAAACATGTTGAGAGTTGTTTACTGGGACTTGCAATATTTGTACGCGCCACATTCTTCCTTTTTTCAATCTTGTAGCTTACAATTTACTAGAGATCGAATCGACCAAGAACCTGAGCTATTTCTACCATGTTCGGTCAAAACATACATTGAGTTTAATTGTCTTTTATGGGCGTCGTCGGTCTAATGCAGGCAACCCTTCCATAACTTAACGTCATCTAGGACTTTAATTTATCATAGTGGCTTTCAGTTCCTGCCCGAAGAGGTACGCGAGTGGCGTGAGGCCGCTCGTAGAGTCACGATGGCGCGTTGGTCGTCTCGATCGATCCCCATGGATGCTCTCCAGCCGGTCATCGTAGAGTAGGCAGGGCTGCAGCACGGGACCCTTTCCTTCCGACTGACGCAGGTCCTTTCCGGGCACGGTTGCTTTGGGAAGTATCTATACTCGGTCACTAGGAGGGAATTGAGCCCCGTTTGCCACCATTGCGACTGCAGTGAGGACTCGGCTCAACACACACTCGCAGTTTGTTTCGTTTGGGTGGCGCAACGTGCGTCCCTTCCTGCATTTATTGGAGGAGATCCCTCGCTACCAGCCGTCATACGCTCCATGGCTGGTAACCACAGCTGTTTTATCGCGGTCGCAATCTTATGTGAACGTATGGATGTAAATGCATCTCCCTGAAAATAATTCTGGAAACGCCTTTTAGTCTGTTTGAATAGGCTGGCTTACGTACCACTTAACGGCAAACTCTAGCACTGCTGATCAAATTAAAAGCGTGTTTTGTACATTGTCCTCGGTAGTTACTGGTAGTACAAGTTAATCCATCTCGTCGATTGCCAGCTATATCAAATTTAAAAACCTCGGCGATACTGTTACCAGAAGCTCCAAGCCCTCTAACCCCTAATCAAAAGAAAGCATTTTCTAGTCCCTTAGTGTAATACAACATAGTGGTGTTTTCATCCAAAACTTTATGTAGTCTCAAATAAAATATGGCACACTAGCAGCCCTAGGACATAACACAGAAGACACTTAACACTATACTATACTAAGACTTCAACACTATACAATTTTTCGTAAACAAAATTCGTAAACTTCGTCAACAGGAAGTCAAAGGGACAAAACATTGTAATGATAATTTAAAGTCCAGGAAGTGACTTCACCACAGACTTAGTAGCAGGGAGATCCCCTTATTGTTTGGTAATGTCAAGGATTGGTCTTACATTATCCTTAACAACTCAAACTAACACATCCAATTCATATTTCGATTTTACGAGACTGAAAAAATCCACTACAACTTTCTTTTGAAGCAGCTATTTATTAGTATTATTAGCATTTTTTTATATGACAGATTTAAAATACAGCGTCACTATGTCATTCATCTCGTGGATGTTGTAAGAACCGATTAAGGCAGCAAATTACACAGAACAATAGCACAGACAAGCAAAACTTGAAACAAACCTTATACCGACCCTTCTGGAAAGTGTGGTATAGTAAAACCTCCTTCTAAGGACAGTTCTCTGTACCACAGCAAACGGTTTTAAGCTGTTTAGGAGTATTATTTCATCCACAAATTGTTGTTCTAAGGCCAAACGTTTCTTTATATTCGTTTCATGATGTTTGTAAAGTCCCTCGTATATATTCTAAGTGCGGGAGTTGTCTTGTATTGTGTTGTCTTTAAAGAAAAAGAAGTATCACGTTAATCAGGGCTGGTGTCATTGAAGAAACCAGTCATAACCTTTTCTATTGATGTAAATTTCTTCAAAATTAAATTAGGTACTGCCAAATATTAAACCTAATTTTATTACTGTTTGCTAGTATTTTTGCGACTTGATGCTCCGCCCTAAACCATTCGAATTGTACAATAGATCGTTAAAATCAACCGGTAAGTGAATACATTATATTACTACGCACTACAATAACAGTGTAAAATATATTTATATTATTATAATTTAAGATCTGTGTAGAATTACAATTGCCAAGAGTTGTAACTAACAAAATTGCTCCGACCGCCTGCCATTGTCCTGTAACATGTTTGTAGTTTGACATCGAAGTCAACATTCAATGATCACTTTATTTTATTACTCAAGGGATTATCGAAAGGAAACGAAGCGATAATACTGGTTCGATTACTACATAATGAGTGCCTATATAAAATAAATGGCAAACGCGAATGTGAATAGTACGATTTGAGCGCCAGTAAGTCCCGCTACTAAAGTGCTGCTAACAGTATCTACTGAAGTAATAAAATGGATTATAAAATTGGTAAGGATGTTGTGAATTACCCATAACATTGTGACCCAGATAGATTGCACGTTGTGTTTGGGGAAATCTATTTTGTTGTTTTTATCCGACAACGCCAGAAGACGGGTTATGTTTTCGAGTATATGTATTACTGTACTTATGTATGATTATTTCCTTGCATGGCTATGATTCTTCTTGTAATAACTATATAACAGTAGAAAAATATATGTAATGTCACGTACAATGATGTTTAAAAGTTTTCTTATTTACAAAATTGATATCTTCCACCTAGCCTTTAAGATTCCTAATATTATTTGGGATCGGTTACTAGTTCAACCGTTTACAAAAATACAAAATTAATAAAAGAAAGTAAATAAAAATTATACATCATACACAAATTGCTTTGTCTAATATAAAATATTGTTGAAACACTCACTGACTTGCCAAACTTCGCTTTAGCAAACTATGATTGCATTGATGAGAAGTGAGTAACCAGTTAGCTAGGTCCAATTTCGATAGAGGTTAATCGTCGAATCTAGCTAGGTTGGGCACCCTTCGAGAAACCACGTAACGTTATCTCGTCACAAATACCGCAGTGTCTCAAGACAAAAGTCTTTGACCAGTGTGTGTTACCAGTGATGACTTACTGCGCAGGGACGTGGTCGCTCACTATGGGCTTGATAAGAAGGCTCAAAGTCACCCAAAGAGCAATGGAGAAGGCAATGCTCGGAGTTTCTTTGCGTGATCGAATCAGGAATGAGCAGATCCGCAGACGAACCAAGGTCACCGATATTGCAAGTAAAATTGTTAAACCTAAGTAGCAGTGGGCGAGCCACATGACACGTAGAAACGATGGCCGATGGGACCGTAAAGTTCTGGAATGGCGACCGCGTACTGAGAAATACAGCGTTGGTAGGCCCCCCACAAGGTGATCCAACGACCTGGTGAAAGTCGCAAGAAGCTGCTGGGTGCGGGCGGCACGGGACCGGCTGTTGTGGAGAACCTTGGGGGAGACCTATGTCCAGCAGTGGACATATTTTGGCAGAGATGATGATGATGAGTAACAAAACTGACGCAAAAAATTATAAAAACATATCGTGTCAAAATGAAAACAAAATCGGTGTAATTTGAGTATTTCAAGCGTAGAGAAATCGATTTAACATTTTCCACATATAATAGCAAATATGTAAGTTTTCCGTGTGGTGACGAATTAAGGATACGGTGTATCACCACTACTATTCATCCTATGGGTATCGTAAGAGGCGACTAAGTGTACAAAATTACACAGGACAATATCACTGCAAATAGAAAGGAAAACTTGAAACACACTCGTTTGGACAACGTGGTATAGTAGGCCAAAACCTCCTTTCTAAGGAGAAACCTATGTCCAGCAATGGGTTATTAAAGACTGTTCCATATTTTTTTTTTTTTCTATAATGTAATGTGAACTATAAGTACGTGATATTATTTTTGGAGTTTACTCCTTAAGAATCAGTTTTTTGATATAAGGTGCCCGGTATGAGAAAAATGTGATGAGTAAAATCTACTGAACGAATGACCTCGTTACGTTTTTGGTGCGGCTGCACTGGTTTTGTGCGGCTTCACTGGTTGTGGGTGTATTAAGACGTGTATAGAGTATGCTGCAAAGCGACTATATCTATATGTTATTTTTATTAATTTGTTAATTTATCCTTTTAAACGGTATCAATCTTTTTTCAGTTAATTTCAGTTAAATAAGCTTTTTTTGCGTCTGTTTTGATAATCGTACTTAAGGAGTAAACTCCAGTCGTGCGTCGGAGCTGACACACATATTTTTTTCTTTCTTTCACAGTATTCCTCATCGCTATGATGCTTTCAACAGCTACATGCGCTGGCCCCTTGTGTGCTTGTGGAAGAATATATACCCCTTTATGTGCTTTGATCCAAAACGAAAAGAGAACTTTCAACAACCCCTGTGAATATAAGTGCGTTTACGATTACGTCGTGGAACGTGGAGGAACTGCTTTCATATTGAAGAATGAAGTGCCGTGCTAGAACCGGAACAGTATATTTAAAGTCATGTTTGTATGTTAGCCCTGCATTCTTTGTATTATTAAATATTTCCTAGTGATAGACTCGTTTTTATAGATCTACTAATGCTTAAACTAGCGACCTACGCCGGCTTCGCATGAGTGTAATCTATACAAATAAATAAAACAGAAATGTTTGTTTGTGATTTTAAATTAACAGCTTTTCACTAAATCCATACGAAAGTATAAACAGTACTTATATCAATAAAACAATTATTTTTGACTAGTTCTTCAGCTAATCTCAAAAACGGCTGGACTGATTTTGACGGGACTTTCACTGACAAATAACTAATCTTATAAGGAGTATTTAAGGCTCCTTGTACTTTTTAAAAAACTGGGTTACGCGAAAACAATATTAAAACCAATGAAATAGTGAACAATATCCGATTTAAAAAGTAAAAAAAACCGCGAGTAATACTGCAGAACACAACTAATTATTCATGTAAACCTTCTCTTTGAATAATTCTTTCTCTCTTTACCTTTAAATCTTCTTTGAATTATTCATTCATGTTCATATTTCTCTATTGCGTAGTTCGAAAGATCTCAGCGTACCTAGAAGATCTAAATGTCAAAAATACATAATGTAGCACAAAAGATCAATGATCCATGTTGCCATTATTTTGTATTCTACGTACGACGCGAGGCGACCTTTGAATTGCATTACGTTTCGTCGCACAGACTATTAACCATATATTATTATTTAAACAGACTATCAAAGCGTGAATTGTACAAAAAACCGTCTGTCGATAGAAAGCATGAATAGAATTCAAGAGTTGTGGTCACCATACTCATTGTGAATGCAAACAATGCAGTGAGGTGACCCACACTATGGCGGCTTAGTAAGATGCTTTTACACGTCCTGCTTGGGGACATAAAAGGTATAAAAGCCATCGTGGTAGTGTTAGGTTCCCACACTTATCGCGATAACTGTCACTCCTGCATCAATGGCAATACAAATGACTTTTGATTTGATTTTGGTATGACTGACTTGAAGAAAGTGGATGGAAGCAGATATGGGACTACCCAAGGCTGGTATAGTTGACGCTCCTTAGAAGAGGCGTTTGTTCAGCAGTAGATGGCGATAGTCTGATGATATTTTGTAGATAGCAATAAGAGAAATTTTCGTATTTAAGACATGCGAGGTGGGATATTTAAACTTCCTTAAGTTCAACTCAGCCAAAAGACGTCCACTGCTAGACATATGCCTCCCCCAAGGTTCTCCACAACAGTCAGTCCTGTGCTGCCCGCATCCTGCAGCTTCCCGCGACTTTCACCAGGTCGCTGACAAGCTTCCTTAAGTATTGTGATGCAATTAATTACTATGTAATATATTAAACACTTACGATTAGCGGGTGAGGCAATATGGACACAAATTTATCACAATACGTACAGCCAGGGAGTGATAATGTTAAGTATAATGTATGATAAGAGTCGATTGTCAACAAGTTTACCAAGAGTAGACAGTAAAAAATAACAAAAACACAATTCGTTAGCTCTCAAGCCTCAACATCGATTATCGACATACAAGTTGCGAGCGATTGCAAAAATGGTCATAGGCTATGTAAAGTAACCTTTTTAGACAAGTACTTACCTATTCGAGTGGTAGGACAATAGCATTTACGTAAATAAAAACTAGATGATCCTCTGCTATTCGACGCAGTTTTATGGTGCTGTACTTCCAATTCGTTTTATTGAGTGAGGTAACCGGAGCCCAAATCCTCCTTCTCCCTAATCTCAGAGAGGGTAGGGAAGCAGCATACTTATGAGTCTCAAGTTGCAGATGTCTGGACGACGGTAGTCATTTAGCATAAGGTGACTTTAATTTGTACGATAAAAATATTTAGCTCTAAATTGTTTGGTGTGATAAATACTATTCTAACCATTTTCACGGTAACACGCTGATTAGGTACTTCATTTTTCTACGTCACATGCCCTTTACTAGGGCTGATCATATGTATGAAGTAGAAAATTCTGTGACAGGGAATTCAGTTTTATTTTCTTGCAGATAAAAGTCATGAAAACACAAATTAATTGTAACAACTTCACAACTCGCCTGATGAAATTTATACAATAAGTCACGTATTAGAACAAAAACTGTTGTGGACAGGTCATACGGCATCTGGAAAAGGAGATAGAATACAAGCAATTATTGATGCATGTTCAATGCTACATAATATACCCATAGTTATGGAAAAATATTTGATTATGATATCCCAGAGACTAAGGAGGAAAATTCTGCAATGAATCCTATTTCAAATAATTTTTGCCTTTATTATAAAGGATGCGAAAAGAATTCGTTAACATTTGAATTTAACATCCCGCGCAAACATGTTGCGAGAATTTGCTGGCTACAATCGTAACACATGGTTTTAACAAGATGGAGCCACTTGTCACACATCCAATGACTCCCTGCCGGTGGTCAAAGACATATTGCCGGGAAAACTGGTTTCCAGACGAGGTGACATTCCATGGCCACCCAGAATTCCAGATCTATCCCAAGCAGACTTCCTTTTATGGGGTTATTTGAAGAATTGTGTCTACATCAATAAACCAAATACACTACGTCAACTAATAGAAAAAATCAGCGAAGAGATGTCACCGATCTCGCGGTCTCTTTGCCGACGAATATTCGATAATTTCGGTGCTCGCTTAGAAGAGTGCAAACGTCGAAACGGTGGTCATTTAGACGATGTAATTTAAAAAAAATTAATTCCATCTAATTAGCTTTTTCGTAAATTAACATTTTTTTAATATATTAAATGGTTTTTTATACAATTTTTGCAAATGTTAACTAATTCGTGGCCCACCTCATATATTTTTGTGTACTCTAGTTAAATGATTTTGGTATCTAGTAGTTTATTTATATGATAAATTGTATTTTCACACAAACTAAACAATGTTAAAATAATCAAAAATCTTATAATACTTATTTTGCAAATTAAAGTCTATATTTACACTACTTAGACATTACTGACACGAAAACAATAGTTTTCACAATATATTAAGGTCTTAATGATAAATTGGCTAAGGTATAGTTTAGTTTCTAAAACTAAAACCTTCTTTACTATTATCCTAAACTATTTTTTAATTATTCTATTTTTAAAAGAAGGTGTTGCTGTTCTAATTCATGCATAACATCTTTGTGCTCTAACTCTTGTTCTAATATTTTTCTCTGTAGGAATTTTTGTTCCAATTCCTCAACTAGTATTCGTTTCTGGACTTTTGCGATTGCAAATTTTTCTTCTATTCATTTATCAATAGGTTTTTCTTCTTTTAGCTTACCTACAACACATGAAATTGATTCTTTTTATTATTATATACAGTAAATCTTTGTTCAGCAGTTGAACATTTTGTTCCTTTGTAAGAACGCAAAGTATAAGTAGCTAAATCATTCGATTATTTAATTAATATAATCACATTAAACAATTATGTAAAATAAATATGGCACTTACTAGGCATGACAAAATCAGAATCACAAGAAGAAGAACTTTCATTGCTCTCAACAGAAAGACGAATCATCTTCTGTACTTTTCGTTCTGCACGTGTAAGTACTGGAGCTATGCTCGTGCCATCAGCTTTGTAGCAGTCAGCTGTTTTCTTCCTTATATCTTTTTTCATTGCCTCATACTTTAACTTGAGGTGTTTGTGGTTGCGATAGACTGACACAGGTGATGCATTAAATACCGTCTCAATATCTTTCCACACCTT
This sequence comes from Hypercompe scribonia, assembly GCA_949316085.1. Lineage (NCBI taxonomy): Eukaryota > Metazoa > Arthropoda > Insecta > Lepidoptera > Erebidae > Hypercompe > Hypercompe scribonia. Next base: position 4,544,001 of record OX438979.1, read on the forward strand.
TTCTTTGTCTTTCCAAGTCGTAGCATCAGATTTTTTATTTTCTATTGTTTCTCTCTTTGCCACCGCAAGCGACACTAACAAATCCGTCTCTTCTTGAGTGAAATTAACACTTCTTTCACGCTTTTGTTTTATAAAGAACAAAAACAACAGTTAAGTAACCTATAAAATCGGCTTTTCAAATGTAGAGCCTGCCAAAGTGACTCTTTGCTTACCAGTAATACGCACACGCGTTTAGAAAATTGGTATTTACTTGTTTGGTAGCGTGATATTATAGGCCAATACTATCTTTTTAAGTAGAGGTCTGTTAGCAGCAATGAAGTGTTGATGTGATATTCGCAAAATAAACAAACAAATGACATCTACGTTTCCATTTTACGCAAATACATTTAGAATGTCAAACTTGTTAGCATAATACTATTTATTATAAACTATAAAAAAGTAAATTTATTTAATTTATATAAAAAGTAAGTAATATCTATTTAAGTTTTACAAATAAATTTTTATGTTATGTTCATTTACGCCGTATTGAAACGCAACAAAGCGACGTTATCGTTTTATCAACAGGTAAACAGATCTACCAGTTAGTTTGATAATAAAACAATAAAAACATATCAGAATCTTTTATCTGTTGGATAGCGTCATAGTGATGGTAAACTATAGTTACCTAGAGCAATGGGTACTATTGATTAGTACGAAACTTAGTAGTACAAGTCCCATCTGCATAGTACTACAACATAGCGTTGATAAGATTGATAGTTTTTAAGGCTTGACAGTTTCCATACTATCAATGATATAAATTGTGTTCACGAATTGTGTAAATGAAGACTAACAAAGACAAGGCAATTAATTATACCTTCAAGATTACCTTTTATTAACCATCTCTCACATATCTTATCACATCTGATAATTATGTACCAATTATAATATTTATTAAAACAAATATACAAAAATATTTTGGACCATAATGTTCTGTGAATAATTCAAACTTAATATATACTTACTTACTACTTAACACATGTATCTAAACAGCACCTTAATCATTTATTGAATGGAAATAACTATTACCATAATATTTCATTGTTTAATATTTTATTAGCATTGAATTATATTCATAAAAAATTTCTCTTTCTGCTGTGATGCATCACAGAAATGAACAAACTCCTATGTAGGTAACTATTCTAATATTATTGCTAACATTAAGTACTCAATTACTAGAGCCATGATCTGGCACAGTATAAGCTGGCTTAACCCCAGCACAGTGAACTAACAACCTCGTAGAAAAACCAATGTTAAAATTTTTTGATTACTTTTCGCTAAGTGAGGGTGGTTACTGCACTCTAGTGCCCTAATTCATACCCTACCCCCCACATCCATTAGGGCAGTGAGGCACTTGCACTCTTCGTGTTGCAGTAATAGTTACAATTAGTAAAACAATCATATTTGTCTCCTACACCATAAATGTGAAAAAAAGTATTTTACGTTTCAATGTTAATATCATCAAATGTTATTTATCAATTTGACTAGAATCTAATCACTCTAGTCTAGTATAGACTACTCACTAGACAATATGTGAGTGATAAGTCCATAAAATATGCATACTACATGAAACATTTAATTGGGTGATGTGAAGTCATTGTTATGGTAACTTACCATGAAGTTCAGCTCATCTTAGATATTATGATTTAGCAGTATATATTTTTTATATTGGTGACTTATTAACATATAAACATTTTTTTATTAAAAAAGTTATTTGAGTATTTTTTTAATATTACAACTAATTCTTGAACTACACAATTACCTTTTTAAATTAGTATAAATATTACTACTTTATGTCTAATAAACTTTATGTAGAATCCTTCATTAATTATTGATTCATAGTCTGATATAACCACCAAAAAGTTAGAAAGCCATTACCAGAATTAAAATACTTCTATTCAAATAAGGTAGAATCTAAAAGATTAACGCTTAAAACTCAAAATTACAGTCTATAGTTTAGAAGGCATTAATTCTATTAGTGTGTACTCTTTTTTTGTAAAATCTGTTTGATATACATCCTCTGGTAAAAAGCTTTGTAAAAATAAATGCGTTATTAAGCCAGTAATTCCCCAAATTCTATATTTACTACCGTCATATACTGGTATACATAAATCGTTATACTCCAGGCAAGCATGATTTTCTTTATCGCAAAACACTTTCATTGGAACTGTAAATATATCAGCTACTTCATCCATATTTGCCTTTAATTTCTTTATATCAAAATTCGTTAGTACTCCGACGACAGGAACAACCACATTATCTCTAACCCGTGTCTGTACGGGACTCATTTCAGACCATATTTCGATGTCCTTCGACCGGAACCCTATCTCTTCTTCCGTTTCACGAACAGCTGTATCGTAAACGCTTTCACCTGGGTCTATTTTCCCGCCAGGAAACGATACTTGTCCTTTGTGAGTGCTTAAGTTAAAAGATCTCAGAGTATACAAGAGACACACTTCATTGTCAACAACACATATAGGCACCAAAACAGCTGCATTTACCTTCAGTTTGTTGTCCGCTCTAAACGATGGTAACTCGTTTAACTTGTTTATACATTGTTCTTTAGAAGTATTACTTAGAAGAACTTGAGGTGTTATAGACATGACAGCTCTTTAAAACTTGGATGCTCATTTACGTTATTATTCTTCACTAGTAATTATATTGTTATGTCCAAAAACCATGAGGCCAAAGTCCAAACACAGAAAAAGAAAAACTGAAAACTATTTAGCACATTCTGTTCTGTCATAAACATATGATCAATAACATGACTATTGACTATGGCTTTACTCCGAGACAGATCAAATCGTAAAATAACCGGCGAAAATGAAAGTTAGTTTCTGTCTTTATGGATATTTGTCATGTAAAATATATGTTAATTTTTGCAAAACATATAAAGTTCTGCAGTACAGCGTCAAGTTTTATATTTGACAGCCTTGACAGGTATTTTTTTTTATTTGCATCCAGGCCATTTAATTTGCCAAAGATAATTTGATAGTATGATGTACAACCTTTTATTTAAAATTCATAATAAATAAATTATCAACTCTTCTAGAAGTGCAAGAGACTTATTAGTTTTTAAAAATTGACATCCTATCGTTGTCGGTATGAAAAATAAATTTACTAACAGCTCGGTAACATACAAAAATTTGAGTAAGATGAACAATATGAAATTTTTACCATTAAACGCCAATCCAATTTTACTTTTATCTTTAACTGTCAATGAATTTCCATCTCCAACGGTTACACATTTGACACCATTCAAATGTCTATAGTCTGTAAATAAATTTTTATATTTACACATATGTTTGCTTACCTACATCTAATACTTAATAGGGAATATGCATGTATTTTTTATTTTTAAAAACGTTTCTGATAGATATTACAATACTAAGAATAAATATAACACATCCGAAATATAAACCAATAAGCTTAAAAAAGATTGAAATGACTATAATTTTCGAACGATTTAAATGAGCCCATTTTGGTGCGCTTATTCTGTGACGACAGACTTCACTGATGTCAGCAACGAAGTTTTTGGTTCGCAAATTCACCTAGTTATTTTTTTCTAATCAACTGATTGTCACTGAAAAGTAAAAAAAATATAGTGAAAAGTTAATAATATAATAATTGTAAGGACTATTTAATATAAGTAAAGATATTAAAAAAGTAATAAAATACATATAACAATATTTTTTACTTAGTTAACTGCACATTTTATTTTGTTTACAAAGTTCGATGACAATATAACTTACTCTACTAAAGAATCCGAGGGTAAATTGACGTCAGATTTTGTTTCACCAATAGCGTAGCGTAAATTGTGATCAATTTCAAAAAGAACTACATAGATATTTTTTTTAGTAGGAAAATTTAGAAATAAAAATATTTTATCCGTTTTGGTATCTTGTGCAGATGCAAAATATTATTTTTGACAAATAGTTACTAATATTACATTTACTTCAATTTAGCCGTACCTTACAGTCTCTTTCTTAAACTGTACTGGTTTTTAAAAACCGTTTACACAGTCATTGGTTAATTATATAACCTTCTTTCCTTCTGCGATTCTCCGTTTTTTGTGTATCTAGATAGTTAACTATGAATGCTTCTGACGAGTGTCTGTTTCTGCTACCTCTCTGAAATATTCCTTCTTCCACTAGCAAACGGTATGTAAGGTTCTTCAGTGACTGGACACACCTTGGAACGCGTTTGAATTGATAATTTAGTAGCAAATTATTAAAGTTTTTAAAGGTTAAAAATAGGTATTCGTGAAAAAAAATAGATAGATCGAATAGTGTATTAGATTGCATTAATTTTGTTTAATACGCTGTAAAACTCTAGGCAATAGTTTTAAATTTGCTGCATTGTTAACTAAATATACGCATATGCAAATGAAATAACTTACGTTTCTGTATTTTTCTGAGCAATCAATGCTTTCTTAAGAGTTTAATCCTAATGGTAAGAGACTACATAAACAAAATTTTAACAAAAAAAAAACGACTTGAAACAGAAAACAATGTTAAACAAAAATGCACAGAAAAGTAAAGAAAAATACGTATTCTTGTGTCTACAATTCTTGTTATGTTAAGAGTTGATGTCAGTCAAAGTAGATTAACATTACAACAGGTACAAAACAATTAGGCCCAGATGAAGTATCTGTGCCTGATCCTCGACGGCAGATGGCTCTTCGACGAGCATTTCCGACAGCTTACTCCGAAGCTGGTCGGCGCTGCTTCTGCCCTTGGGCGACTCTTGCCCAATTTGGGTGGAGCCATCGTCGCACCGAGAAGGCTCTACACGGGGGTCGTCCGGTCAATGGCGCTGTATGGTGCATCAGTGTGGGCGGCGGCTCTGACCACCCAGAATAGAGCTCGCCTCTGGTGCCCTCAGAGGATATTGGCGGTTAGAGCCATACGCGCTTACCGCACCGTGTCGACGGAGGCGGCATGTACCTTGACTGGAACTCCCCCGTGGGATTTGAAGGCGGAAGTGTTTACCGAAATTTATTGGCGGACGGCTCACTTCCGGGCGGGTAGCGGCATACGGCCCCCGCCTGAAGATATAGGTGAGTGGCCCGAGGCCGCTCGTCGAGCCACGATGGCTCGTTGGTCGTCCCGGCTGGAATCTCCACGTGTTAGCTTTGCCGCCGTGGAAACTCTCCAGCGGGTCACCGCCGAGTGGGCAGGGCGACGGCACGGGACCCTTTCCTTCCGATTGACGCAGGTCCTTTCCAGGCATGGTTGCTTCGGAAAGTATCTGCACTCGGTCGCCAGGAGAGAATTGAGTCCCGCCTGTCACCATTGCGACTGCAGCCAGGACTTGGCTCAGCACACGCTAGCGGTTTGTTCCACCTGGGCGGCGTAGCGTGGGATCCTCACTGCAGTTATTGGAGGAAATCTCTCGCTACCGTCCGTCCTACGCTCCATGACCGGTAGTGACAGTTGTTTTATCGCGGTCACAACCTTCTGCGAAGACGTAATTTCGCGGAAGCAGGCGGCGGAGAACGCCCGGGAGGACGATATCTACTCGGACCCAATTCGCTACCGGCGAGCCGGGCGGCGGAGGCGCGCATACCAGCCCCTCATACCGCCTTGAGTGTGGCCGCGTGTTGACGGGACGGGTTTTCCCCTCCATTCGCTACAATGGCCAGCCCCGAGGAGGCGACGTCCGCGTGTGCCGTACGTCGCCTAAAATAGAGAGTGCCCGCGTTAGCGGGCACGCGCTAGGAGGGATCTGGATGTCGTAATATCAGCTGTTTCCAGAACCCTCCTTTGTCAGGCGCAGAGTGGCACAACGTGTGGTTGGTTGTGGTCCGACGGTGTGTGGTTTTAGTTGGTCCGATTCCGTCACACCATCCCGCCGCAAACTCCGATGGGGTGACGGCTCGAGGGGATTTCCACACGTTAAGAAAAAAAGATACAAAGCAATTACGCAGCACGCAGCACGGTGCAAGTGGACCGAAATTCGCAAGCGATTGGGAGGGATGTATAGTTGTATACTTGTGTTGGTATTTTGTCATATTTCCTTGGCTGACACCGACTCCAATAATAACAATATTGTAGGTATGTGGCTACTTCCACATACAGCGCAAACAGAAAAACATACCAGAGCGCTATCTAGCAAAAACACATCGAACTACGGAGTATAATGAACTACGGAGCAACTACTAATCCTGTATCACGAAATAGAGATTCTCGTGGCGATTAGCATATGTCCAACATCCCAACATCAACAGTTGGGCCGCGGCCCGCCAGGTATGATCACCTCGCCTGGTCAGAGGATCCTCCCTTTGTGTCGGAGGGACATGACACCTCGTCCCTCCACAGGTACAAAAGTATGTAAATATTTTTTTACTTTTTATTGCATTTTTTATTTTAGATTACTTTCTATTTGACGTCAGATTTTTTTAAAATTTTGTTTATTTCTTAATGTTTAGTGTATCTATAGTTAAATAAATAATTTTATTTGTGTGAATACAACCTACCAAAAGCGTTTCCCATGTGAGACAAACGAAAACAGAGAGGACCACCTACCTCAAAATACAAAATCTGTTTTTCAATTCATTTTAAAAAGGACCTGTGAAAAGCACAATGTTAAACTTTCGACAAAGCGAACTTACTAGAATATACAGCTGGGATGTTATCAGTGGCGTAACAATAGGGTGGCAAAACGGCAAAATGCCATGGGCCCCGAGCCAAAAGGGGCCCCCTGGTCAGAAAGGGCCGCGAACACAGAAGGATCCTAATCTGTATATTAATACGTCCAAAGCTTTGGACTCCTTTTTACGAAAAATGCGCAGACGCAGGAGCATAAAATTTGGCACACTTATAGTTTATGTGTAGGAGAAGTGCAGAACACTAACATTTTTCAGGGCCCCATCCGGCTAATTTGCCACGGGCCTCAAACGGTATAGTTACGCCACTGGATGTTATATTTTGTACTGGTCTATTTATTGTCAGGTCAAGAGTTATTGTGTACTTAATTGAGTCTTACAGTTGAACAAGACCATATAGCGAAGATTTCCATCAAAATATCACTACAGGATTCATTTAGGAATAAAAATTTTACATCGGCTTTATTTTGCAAATAAAGATGACACATTTTCATTACGTGTTTAAGCATACCTAAATCACTGTCTCATGAATATACCGTGATATACTGAACACATCTACATTTCCCTTTAGAGGGTGCAGCCGTAATGTTATATTGTTTGATTGCATAAACAAGTATATACATATAATTGCAGCAACCACGTCAGTTTTACTGTCATTGTTCGCATTCCCTCGACCGTACGGTTGGCCTAGTTGTTTAAGCGGTCCTGGATGTCGTAATAGCAGCTGTTCCCGGATCCCTCCTAAGTAAGGCGCAGAGTGGCACACCGTGTGGTTTTAGGCGGTCCGATTCCGACACACCACCCGACGTAAATCCCGGTGGGGTGACGGCCCGAGGGGGTTACCACACGTTAAAAAAAATGTGTTTTAAACGGTCGCCACACCGCTCTCTATTGTGCCGAGTGTTGTAGGTTCAAACCCGTGTCCGTTTCATGTATATTTGTAAAGACTTCCTCGACATAAGAGGTCCTAGTGCGGGCGTCTTCTTTTTAATGAGAAAAAAAAAACTGTATTGAACAGTTCCATTGTATGTCGCCGAAAAACATCATTAGAACAACACCAAAACAGAAAAGGACCACCTCCAAACACTCCAATGCGCTTATAAGCCATTGTTTATAGTTTTTTGTTTATTTTACATTGACAAGAGAAACATAGATTAAATACGCATTATTTAATTAAAAACTACTCATCGGATCTCATTCTTTAAATAGAAATACATGACAAGCAACAGTTTTCGGATGTAATAAAATCAAATCTAATCAAAATGTTTATTGCTTAGTGTACATGTGATTTTATAATAAAGTTTGTCTCAATTTAGTAGCCTTTCCTAGGCATTGGCAATTTAAGCTAATAAATTATTTATATAAATAAGTAAATTATTATACAATTGTTATATAATAAATTGTTCAATGTTAGAATTTTATAAAAGAAAGGCATTAATTATTATAACTAAAAAAATATAACAAAGTAATTGAACAACTTTTAACTTCGTGGAAAATGAAAAGTCATTGATGACTTTACACATCGACATATTACTTGTACATTACATTATTTTTAAAGACTATTGTGTATCGTTTTTTTGTTTTATGTAGCGATCATTGTAAAGTGTATGTGTGTGTTTAGGTGTAGTGCCTCTTGAATTGTTTAGGTGCATTATTTGTTAGTGTTTATTTGCAGTTCCTGCAAATGTTTAAAGGATATGCATTACTGTAACTCTGTTTTGGTTCTACTGTTCTACTAACTAGAAGAATTTTTCAAGGAAAAATGCTTTCGGTTGTTCAATGAGTAAAGTAAGCTGAATTTCAGTTATAATATGAAATGTTAAAATAATAAATACAAAGAAAGACTAAACAATTGGCGTAAATTGATACAAAAAGAATCATTAAAATCGGCACATTCGTTAACAACCACAAGAAAATAAGTTTGAATTAAGATCCTCCTCTTTTTTCGAAGTCAATTAAGAATTAGTGTTATTTCGCCGGACATCGACTTCGATGTACAGCCCTATACAGAATCGTTTAATATGACAGATAAACTTATTTAAGAAAAAAACTCGTTTCTTGACAAAACTCCCGCCAATTGTTCTTCTTAATTATGTGAAAAGAGTAGTTAGATCTTTATCCATTCTGATAATTCTGTGTGCATGATGCTTATCTCTTATGTAGCAACACATTATTCTTTAAAAGGTAAATTAACCTTTTCTTACATCATCAGCTTTTAATGGTCCACAGTTGGACATAGGGCTCTCCTTGGGAAGGATGTTTTGGCCAACTAGATATAGCACGCTGGCCAAACGAGTTTGCTAGCTAGCTAGCTAGCTGATAGCATTCGGCTCCCGCCCGAAAAGGTACGTGAGTGACGTAAGGCCGCTTGTCGAGCCATGATGACTCGTTGGTCGTCCCGGTTGCGTGCTGGCTTTGCCACCGTAGGAGCTCTTCAGCAAGTCATCGTTAAGTGGGCGGGGCGGCAGAACAGGCACGGCACGGTTGTTTCGGGAAGTACTTGCACTCGGTCACTAGAAGGGAATTGAGTCCCGCCTGTCACCAGTGCAACTGGAGTGAGAACTCGGCTCAATACACGCTGGCGGTTTTCAACATTTTTCTTACATAAATTCGGTAATGCTTGCAAAATTCAAAATATTCTTATGTTCATACGGGGTTTTTTTAAAGTGACAATAAAATCAGTGATTTCTTTAAAAAATATAGTTTAACTAAGTCTACGGTAGATATAGATATATAGTTCATGGTATTAGACTTGGATCAATGGAATAATACCCGTGAAAATGTAACCTGGAAACAAACAGAGGACCGGCAGACCACGCTGAAAATCTACCGAATTTGGTGTCACAGCTAGCAATTTTTTTTTCTATATTAAGAGGCCAAAGTGACTACTCTGCCTGATGGAAAGCATGAATAGAATCCAAGAGTTGTGGTCATCATACTCATTGCAAATGCAGACGATGTAGTGTGGTGACCGACACTATGGCGGCCTTAAAAGCCATGACATCACAGTCATCGTGACAATGTAAGGTTTAAACAGTTACCACGGTAACTGTCACTCCTGCATCAATGGGCCTTCGGTTTCACACTCACCAACGAAACACGACAACACGGATGCTGGCGCTTTAGGTTGGTCTTCTGTGGGAGGGTAGTACTGGCCCGGTCGAGCTGGCCCGCTCGTGCTGAAATCAGCGTGGCTCTACTACCTACCAAAATATAATATATACTAGCTGACCCGGCAAACGTTGTTTTGCCATTTTTACTAAAATGGCTATTAAAAAATAAGGGTTGATCGTAGAAGGGTGAAAATTGAGGATTGTATGTATTTTTGTATGTTGTATCATAAAAAAATAGAAATTAAAAATTTTGTCTAAAAAATAAAAAAAAAATTTAGGGTTGTACTACCCCTAACATTTAGGGGGACGAAAAATAGATGTTGGCCGATTCTCATAGATACCGGATAAGCACAAAAAATTTCATCAAAATCGGTCAAGCCGTTTCGGAGGGTGAACTCCTTGTCTACGATGGTCCTGTAGGTAACAAGAGTAGCTAGTCAACAGCTAAAGAAAGCAAACCTTAGCAAAGTTGCACATTACGAGAGAAAATATTCGCAAAAAATTTAGTAAAAACACACTTCAGCCCAGCAAATAACAACCTACGAGCGGCTGCAAGTAAAAGAGTTAAGGAAATTAGATACAAATTCATCTCAGAAGATCAAGAAAAGATGAATAAAACTCGGTTTGTTTATACGCAACCATTATGACTTGGCCTTAATATCGTAAGTGTATATATGTTTTATTGATAAGCTATTATCATATTGTAAAAGATAACTAAAATGACTACTAATAGTTTGGTTTTAGATATAGATAACTGTAACGTACGTACAGCATTGCGCATAATACTCAGATAACTGAAAAAAAATCTTTGAACATCATTTGCAATTATTATTATGCAGAACAAATATAGTCTAAATCATAATTTCTAAGACTTTATTACTTATCCTTCCAAACTTAACTTAGATTTAGATTTACTTGGGTTTACGGTGTGCTCTTCCAATAATGAAAAATTACAATAGCTTTGCATCTGCAAAATTATAAAATCAAAATGAAGTGATTGTTTACGCAAGGAATGATTTAGATATAAAGTTCTATCAATCTGAAAATACTGCTGAATTCAATTGTGTGATTGTAACTTGCAGAAGGGAACTAGCCAGTATATACAAACTTCCCACTTTTCGCAAAATTGACACCTTTTTATCATCGCACAAGTCATACTTATAAGTGATATAAACACAGATATCACCGATAACACCTTGGATAAAACATCGTTTACCTATCTTAATCTACTGGCGTAGTGTAACCTCATCCCTACCCATTACCAACTTACAAGAAAAACTAGTTATCTGGACCACAGTTTGCTAAAAATCTGTCACAAAGTACTGCCATACTCGAATCTACTATTACGGATTACAACTGTATTATTGTATCCATCAAAAAAGCTCTAAAACAACAATCACAAGCAAAATTAAACTACAATTGTGTTCTAGCCAAGTTAACCGTGCTAGTTAAAATCAAAAAGCACGAAACACTGGACAATAAATATGCAAACGAATGTATTAATGAAATTATCAACAAATTACATTAAATAATAAGAATCACACTACGTAGATAGTAGAATCTACATAGAAACTACAACATCAAAACTTGAATGACTCCAGGATTACAATTAACAGGCTACAATTAAAACTGAGGAACAATCAGAAGAATGTCATATTAAAAACTACTTTCATACTTTAAAGAAATACTTGTAACAATATTTTAAGAAAGTCAAAATATCTTTTTTATAAAAACGAAATACGAAAACATAAATACCTACGACATGAAAAAAGATTGGAATGTAATAAAAATATCTGCAATTTTAGAAAAATTAAGAAATTACACCTGAACAACTAAATCTCAAAGAAAATCCTACTAACTCGTTTAATAATATAAATCAATAATTTGCTCACGTACGTTTTAACTTAACTAAAGTAATTCTTAGGCGACTAAATTGCAATAAGCAGAATCTTGTCAGCGCAGCCAATAAATTACCTTGCACTTTAGATTCATTGGTCTTGTTACCCTCGGATGAAAAGGAGATAAATAATATAATAAAATCACTAAAAAACAGTTCCAGTACTGGCTGGGATGGAACACCATTCAACATTTTTAAGATTGGAGTTGATATTCTTGCACTACCTGTGTCAATTATTTGCAACGCTTGTTGTCATAGTGGATGCTTCTCTTAACCCCTAAAAGTTTTTACAGTTATTCCAATATTTAAAATTGGAGACAAATCGTATGTAATAAATTACAGACTCATTTTCTTGTTAATAAACTTTATCTAAAGCAATTGAACAAACAATAAATAATAGATTAGGAAACTACTTAGAGAGTAAACTTCTTACTTTAACATCGTCTGTTGCCAAAGCACTAGATTCGAAAGATGTTAAACGATTTTGTTAGATTTATCAAAAACCTTCGATACCATATCGATGTCCATAGTAATTATTAAACAAAGTCGCACTGGGATTCACAGAAAACATTAAGCCTTTTAACTATCTAACACAAACATAGCACAGAACGTGGACGATTTTTTGGACATTCTACAGTCAAATTAGTAGACGTTGAGGAAGAACGACAGGAACTTGTCACTAGGCTCGACCTGGTTCTTGGACGCAATTCTCAATGGGGTCATGAGAATCTGGTCGAGTTCAAGGCCAAGATAACACAGGTGTACGCGCTTTCTATCAAAAAGTTCCCATTTCTTCCCCTCCCCACTTTTCAGAACACTCGGCAGCCACTGCAGGATAAACTCAGTGTCCTGGGTATGGATATTCGGCGGGTTCTCAAACCACGAGAATACGAGTATATTGAAAGCATCACTAAGGTGGCTTTACGAAAGTTGAGTATACTAAAAGAAGTGAGATGGTTCTTCTCGCCTGAGCATCTGTGTCTTTATGAGACCTAGGTTCGCTCCTGTGTGGAGTACTATTCTCGTCTTTTCGATGGATCCCCGCAGTATTTGCTGAACGCTCTAGATCAGTTGCAGCAGCGAGCAGTCCGCATTATCAACAGTTCCGAAGCCATTGAATCCCTTAGGTCTCTGCAGTTGCGAAGAGATGTCGTTTATCGCGGTGTATAGCAGTCCTCTATCGTCTTTATAAGAGCGTTCTGATGAACTCTTCCAACTGGTCTCATCTTCTCCTTTCCTCTACAGGATAACAGGTGCTGGTTTTGGAAGTCATTGTTTTAAAATGGTAGACATACACTCCCGAACTAAAGGGTTCGGCTCTTCCTTTCTGTGCAAATCAGTTAAAACCTGGAAATCTTGGCGTTAACCTGTATTGAACCTGGAAACCTGTGTTATCTTGGCGTTGAACTCGACCAGGTCCTTATGACCCCATTGAGAATTGCATCCAAGAACCAGGCGACAAGCTCCTGTCGTTCTTCCTCAACGTTTACTAATTTGGCTGTAGGATGTCCAAGAAATCGTCTACGTTCTGTGCTATGTTTGGTACCGTGTGCAGCGTTATTAAGTCTGCCAGTCCTCCTCTTCAAGTCTGTCGTCGAGTCCTGTCACGGTCGCCAACTATGTTTATTCTGCCGATATTGGAGGTTGGTCTCTCAATAAAACAATGAATTTCTTGAATTATTAAGTCTGATTTAATTAAATACAATTTCCTATCTATTTCACAGTTTTTAAGGAGTTAGCCCGATTTACAACAGAGGGCAGTGTTGCGTCAGCACCATTCTCATCGAACTATGGCGTGATATCACGCGAACCTATCAAAAATGAGTGACACGTTATATCCAACCAATCACATGTGAGGGAGGGATTCCCTTTTTCGTATAGCACTCGGATGCTTATATGTTAAGATTTTGTCTGCTATATTATATCAGTTAAAAATCAAACAAGCCTTCATTCTTTATATCACACACACCTACAAAAATATTATAGTGAAAATGTTTAAAATAGCCAGTAAACATTTTACTAATTATTAATGACATATATTAATTACAAGGACTTCATTATCCTGTGATGTAAAATCAGTACCTACTATGAGGTACAAATTTTCTTAGATACTATGATCTAAATGTATATATTTACTATCATAACATGTAAGTGGCTACATGCCAAGTATATTTACAAACAGTTGTCATAAACTATAACTGTATCACAAAGGAGGTGTGTATCTGTACTAAGACAGACTAATAAACAATATATTTTGAAGTTCTATGGTTGCTGACTTAAGCTAAAAAATTAAAAAGAAATATATGTGCACATCTTTAAATATTTACATTTTATCTATTTATTTTAACCGTTCTAATCAGTTTTATTTATTTACATACATATAAATTAATATTGATAGCGGTTTGTATAATATATACTCAAAAAATAATAAGATCAGGACATTAATTCTTTTAGTGAATACACTTTTCTCGAAAAATTCGTTTGATAAAAATCCTCAGGCAAAAGGCTTTGTAAAAATAAATGTGTTATGAGGCCGGTAATACCCCAAATTCTGTATTTGCTATTTTCATATACTGGTATACTTATATTACTATAGCCGAGGCTAGCATGACCTTCTTTATCACAAAATACTTTCAATGGAACTGTAAATATATCAGCCACTTCACCCGTACTTGGTTTCAATTTCTTCATATCAAAATTCTTTAGTACTCCGACGACAGGAACAACCACATTATTTCTATCACGTGTCTGTACTAGACTCATTTTAGACCATATTTCGACGTCCTCCGACCGGAACCCTATCTCTTCTTCCGTTTCACGAACGGCTGTATCGTACACGCTTTCACCTGGGTCCATTCTCCCGCCAGGAAACGATACTTGGCCTTTGTGAGCAGTTATGTTAGAAGATCTCAGAGTATACAAAAGGCACACTTCATTGTCAACAACACATATAGGCACCAACACAGCTGCATTTACCTTGAGGCTGTTGTTTGCTCGAAACGATGGTAACTTACTTAACTTCTTTATACATTGTTCTTTAGATGTATTACTTAGAAGAGCTTGTGGTGTTATTGACATAACAGATCTGTACAACTTGGATGTGCCCATTTCCTTTTTTTTTACGTCACTAGTATTCAAATTAATTTCCCAAACACCTTGAGGCCAAAGTCCAAACACGAAAAACTAAAACATAAAGCACGACATTCTGTTCTGTCATAAACACCTGATCGAGATAGTTATTATTGACTGAGATTAGGGCTGCCATCTCTAAAGTTTGGCAAACAGGACAAAAAATCTAAATTCCCCACATTTTGGAGTTGAAGATCAGGCAAGTAAACATTTTTTTTAATTTGTGCCGGTATAATAATCCAAAGAATGATGTTAAATCAAATGAAACATAGTAATTGCATCATAAAGGGTAACAAAATGAATTATAATTTCGAGATCTATTATTATTATTAATATACCGTATAAAAATAAAAATGTAGAAATGTATTACACCTGAGCATAACAGATAAATATGTTTGCAGCAATTTTAATATCTCTTCTAATAATTGAACAAATTAAACTTAACATGAGTGTTCTCTGCGGATCATTTCAGGCAGACAGCACCCTTATTATTTAGGATGGAAACGAACTTATTACATTATCGTAAAAAAAAAATCTTCAAACAAGACACTATATGTTATACACTTAACATAAACTGTCATACAAATATTATGTTACAAGATTATTAATGCTAAACTGCTCACCATAGGTCCATAGCCATATGGGCCAGTTTAGTCCCAGTGATATCAATACTATACTAGAAAATCAGTTAGGCAACTTGCTTGGTATAAAGAAATACTGGTAGATATTTTAGTTAAACAAAATCGGGTATGTAAATAAAACAAAACATTACGGCTTCAAAAAGTCATCTCGCTATTGGTTCAAACGCTTCGATGTTGTTGTTGAAAGCACGAATTTTAAAAATTCAAAAGTGAATCGTTGCCGAAATTGTATCAGTGAAAGTATATACATGGTATTTTGGTCTATGATTTAATTGTTTCAACTCAAAATACACTTTAATATTTCACAAAAAAATACATTTAACACAAATATTTAAGATGACTAATTTAAAGGTAATAAAGCTATTTCTTAGTATCAGAATTTAAAGGGTAAAAAATGTGATCCCATTAAATCAATTTATTTTCTTGGAAAATCAGTGCGCTGTTTACTGCAATATGTCGAATGCCTTTGATTATGTGGACATTTACCAGTACTAATTGAGAAATAAGAAGCCTGTGGCATTTGAAGAAATGACTTGAATTTAATTCAGCATTATCTAAATAATCATCAGCAGGTTACTGAAACTAAGAGTAAACTTTAGCACAAAAGTTGAAGAGGTACATACTTCAAACAGTATGTATCTTATGGTGTACCTCAAGGAAGTGTTCTTGGGCCACTTTTATTCGTATTTTATTTAAATAACTTACCAAAATCAAATTAATAATACAAAACGACCTTATTTGCTGATCATAGTACAATTATTAGAGTAAAATTCAATAATCAAATAATGGTTTTTTAAAATTTCATCGCAAAATTTCTAAAGCGCAACGCTATTGATGGAACAAAAGGACACGTCAATTTACCCTCGGATGTGTTTCGTTTAAAGTAGATATTTTCCTCAAAGTTTGTAAACAAAGTAAGTATGTGCTATCAACTAAGTAAAAATATTCTTATATATATATTTTATCATATTTTAATATCCTTAATCATTTTAAAATGATCTTCACAATTACTATAATAAGCATTTCTTTACGTTTCTATGCTAATAAATCGATTAGAAAAAATAACTCGGTAACTTTGTGAACCAAATACTCCGTTATTGTAACAATTGTAAGGCTGTCGTCACAGAATAAGCGCGCCAAAATGGAAGCGTTTAAACCATCCAAAAATTAGAGTGATTCCAATATTTTTCTTTTAGCTTATTGGTTGCATTTCGGATGTGTTATATTTATTTTTGGTAATGTAATTTCTAGTAGAAACGTTTTTAAAATAAAAAAAATACATGTATATTCCCTATAATAGGTAACAACATTAATAACTACAATTTGACATTAACAATGAATTGAAATCATTGATTTCATAGTTGAATAATAGTAATTTGAAAACTAGTTTGTAAAAAACGAATAAAGCTACTTTCGCCAAAGGCTGAAAAATGAATCTAGTATACAATAATACGGTGACTATCTTGGTTTAGCAACAAATGTGAAAATTGAATTGGAAAGAACATATTGACACGCTTAGTAGCAAAATTAGTAGTTCTTCATACACACTTCATAGGCTTGCTCCAATTATTAATACCGAAGCCTTACTCTGCATATTATGGCCTTGTCGAGGCAGTACTTCGATTCGGTATATTTTTTTGGAGCAACTCAACTAATAGAGAAGTACTTTTTAAAACGCAGAAACGATTTATTCGTGTCTTGTTTAGTATCTAGAGCGCGGAAACTGTAAGTCACTTTGTTAGATATAAGATTCGCACAATACCATCAATGTTCATTTTGGTAATAGCAACTTTTGTAAAAGTAATCCACATCTGTGACATGATAAGGTAAAGCGAAAACGTCGTGATAACAGTAGATTATGTCTTCACCTCACTAATACTGCGCCTAAATATAAAAGTGTAGTATGCATGTGTGTCTGCCTGCCACAGACTTTTTACGAGCAAGTTATGCTTTCGAAGGAAATGACAGAGCGGGGTCGGGAGAGGTTTAGAACTACACTAATCTGCCAGGCTTGGAAATAGGTCCTACGCAGACCAGATTGCAAAACGATCTCAATACTTCATAAGCGCAAGCCTGGTCTCACCTATCACCCTAGCTGAAGCAGGCCGGGATGATGGCACGCACGCAAGCCGTAGGTGACCCGAGGTACATTGGGGTTATAGAGAATTCCTTTCTAGGGTGCACTTGGATCCACAGCTACTAGTACCTGACGTGCTGTTTTTGGTCGGTTAGAGTCCGATTTATCCACCAGCGGGTGGTATTTCCGCACAGACAAATAAATAAGACGGGTCCCCCTCGATTATCGATTGTAACCCAAGTCTCCATAAATAAATGATAAAACAATAGACCGTTGACTGTTGATTAAAATGAAACTAATAAAAAGTTCTTTGTAGCGTACTTCAATTTGTCACATTCAAACTGTTTGAACAGCACAGACGAAGACGTATTTATTATTCTCTGTGCTAATCCCAGCAAAATTTAATTGAATTTCTTATCTGTGAGATTTTATTTACATATTTTTTACTATTTTTGCCTTTGCCACAATATTAAAATGGCATTAGAAAGTGATGACTTGTCCTTGTCCGACTTGATGGTTAAGTGTTGCTCTGTACAAAAATTGTTTACATTAGCGATTTTTACTTTTATCCAAAAGGGCGCAACTTTAGCGGTTTGTAACTTATCATCAAAGTTCGATGATTTATAAAATCAAATTGAAATATTGAATCCTAGGTGGTTGAAAGGTGAACTTGAAGAGCGAGATAACATTGAAAGAGTTTATGAGCAATATTGTAATGGCTCAAACTTTATTGTAATTATACGGCAAGGATAACAAAGTCCACGATTCAAACAGTGCTCATAACATAAATCATTGTGCTAAATATCATAATGAAATGGGTTTTTCAAGCTACCTTTGATACAAATAGCAAGATTTTGACACTTCTCCTTTTTAATAGGTGATTCTCTTAAATACATAGTGGCAGGCGATGTCGAGGGATTGCTGGTTAAGTTTATTAGATAAATCGAATTTAAACCTTCAATTAATGCTATAGAGAGAAGACGAGCGTCAGCCGCTTGCGGTTCTATGTCTAAATACTCTTACATACAGATTCGCAAGCGCGCAAAACGCTTTTGAAATATCCCCAATGTTATATCGATGCGATAAAATCGCTAAAGGCCATTTTTACCCACTTGGTTTTGTTAACCTTTGCATTATTATTTCTAAACTAATTATGCAGCAGCTTTGGCTAGACAAGATTGGCTGGGGCATAATTTTTCTAACAACTTAAGTCATTTATCTTTAAATGCACATCCGAGGTCAGTCCTGTGACTCACTTGTTAAGACATCATACCTGGAACGACGCCTCCCAACGAGCCTATGGAGTTAGTATATAAATTAAGTCCACCGATGAAACGGATTTTGTAAATGTCGAAATTTTTATGCTCTAAATCGAAGGTGTTAACAATTGATCCTTGCACTATACCTCGTTTAGTGCTGTGTGCTGTATTATTAGATATTCGCCTCTTCAAGGCTGACGTTGAGTCCTGTCTCGGTCGCAAATTTTGTTTATTTTTATAGCAATTGGATTAAGATCGCTCAATAAAACGATCAATTTCTTGAATTATTCGTATTCCTTTTAAAATTGTTGAAACAGTTAGCCCGATTTATAACAGAGGGCGTTGTTGGACCTGCACTGTTCTCATCGAGCTATCATGTGATACCGTATCAATTGATCAGACTAGTGTCGCATGATACAGTCAATCGCACGCGAGGGATGCGATTTCCTTTTTCATACCGCTGTCGGACATTTAGATGTTAAGATAATTTTTGTATGTTATAATTTCAGTTGCCATATTTACCAGTTTAAAATTAAACATGTCTTCGTTTTTATCTTAGACACACTCGCACCCACAACAATGTTATAGCAAGAACATTTAGGAAAGCCACGAATAATGCGTTATGTTGATAGAAAATTTTCCTGCAGCTTAATTGACACTTTATATTCAACAGTTATCATCACAGGCGCCTTTATATTAAAAAAAGCTGATATAGAAGATTTGCAATTTTTCTCAGGATAGGGCCCTACTCAGGAACTTGCAGCGGTTAATAGCCATACGGATCGTGCGGGGCTACCTCACAATCTTCTACGAGGCGGCGACGATCCTGGCGCGATCTCCGCCCTTCGACATTCTGACATTCTTCGACGTGATGGTCTACAACCAAATTCATTCTGTCGGTCGGAGTGATGAAGAGGCAGCGCCAGATTATGAGCCCGGAATGTTACAACAGAACGCGCATAAGCGAGCTCCGGTGACTTGGCAGGTACGGCTCGAAACTCAGGGCTGTGCTAGCCAACGCACCGTCGGAGCCGATCTGCCGAACTTCGAAGCGTGGATAGAGAAAACCGACTGTGTCACCTATCGATTGACTCAGATGCTCACCGAACACGGCTGCTTCGGTGAGTATCTGAATCGAATAAGACGGGAGACTATGGCACAATGCCACCACTGCGGGTCCGAACGTGACTTCGCCCAGCAAACGCTGGAGGATTGCCCTGCATGGGAGTCTGAACATCGAGTCCTGGTCGGACAGATCGGACGAAACCTGTCACCGTCAACATTGATGCCAATGCTGGCAAGTGGTGAAGGATGGGAAGCAGTGGTCTCCTTCTGTGAGAATGTTTTAGGTTCCAGAAGGCGACCGCAGAGCGACATCGGGAAAGAGCCGGTCCCGCTTCAAGGAGGCGGCGAAGGGGACGCGACAGAGGTCGTTAGCTCCCTAATCGCTGCCAGTCAGTCAGGTCAGTTTCACACTGCGGTCACATTGCTCCAAGATATGGCCATCTTGTGGCGGTGTGACTGCTGGAAACGACCCGAGACAGGTGACATTCCGGTGTGGCCGGGGGTGTCATCTGGGGTGGGGTACTTTTCTACCTCTTACTGTTTAAAACAGTGAGAGGTGCGATAGCGTCTTGCCCTGGGGCTTGAGGTGCCCAGGATGTACCTCAATTGTGAGTTACGACAGGGAGGACTCCAGAAGCTATTAACGTGTTCCTGGAGCTCCTCCCGACTGCTGAGGTAGGCCGCCGTGGGGTTTAGTGGGTAGGCCAGTTCTCCAGGAGTCCCATACATACCCTTCATCCCCTATGGAGGGTATGGGGTGAGAAG
The DNA here is from genome assembly GCA_949316085.1 of Hypercompe scribonia. Classification (NCBI taxonomy): domain Eukaryota; kingdom Metazoa; phylum Arthropoda; class Insecta; order Lepidoptera; family Erebidae; genus Hypercompe; species Hypercompe scribonia. The sequence continues at coordinate 4,564,590 of OX438979.1, forward strand.
CATTCCCCGCTTTTATTCTGCAATGTAAAGCGGTATGGATCTATATGTTTGCTAACATTATGCCACTTCCAAGGTAACTTGTAGGATTATTTTACAAATAATTTATTGTCACATAATTACAACAGTATCACAAAGGAGGTATGAACCTGTACTAGGACAGATTCCTAAACAATATTCTACGAGGTTCTGTGGTTACCAACTTAAGCTACAAAGTTAAAAAGAATTTCAGCTGTACATTTTTAAATATTTACATTTTCTATTCTTATTTTAACTTTTACAATTAATTTTAAATCTAATTTAATTAATATTGACAGTACACATTATATAATGTATACTTAAAAAGTTACAAGATCAAGATTCTAATTCTTCCATTGAATACACTTTTCTTGAAAAATTTGTTTGATAAACAACATCGGGTAAAAAGTTTTGCAAAAAAGAATGTGTTATGAAGCCGGTAATACCCCAAATTCTGTGTTTACTACTGTCATATACTGGTACACTCAAATTATTAAAGCTAATGCTAGCATGACCTTCTTTATCACAAAACACTTTCATTGGAACAGTAAATATTTCAGCTACTTCATCCATATTTGGCTTCAATTTCTTCATATCAAAATTCTTCAGCAGTCCGACGACTGGCACAACCACAGTGTCTATATCTCGGATTAGTACTGGACACATTTTGGACCATATTTCGATGTCCTCCGACCGGAACCCTATCTCTTCTTCCGTTTCACGAACGGCTGTATCGTAAACGCTTTCACCTGGGTCTATTTTCCCGCCAGGAAACGCTATTTGTCCTTTGTGAGTGCTTAAGTTAGTAGATCTCAGAGTATACAAGAGGCACACTTCATTGTCAACAACACATATAGGAACCAAAACAGCTGCCTTTACCTTGAGTTTGTTGTTCGTTCCAAACGATTGTAACTTACTTAACTTTTTTATACATTGTTCTTTAGAAGTATTACTTAGAAGAGCTTGAGGTGTTATTGAAATAACAGCCCTGCACAACTTGGATGTACCCATTTACTTTATTTTTCTTCACTAGTATTCAAATTAATGTCCCAAATACCTTGTGACCAAAGCTCAAACACTGAAAATATAAAGCACGACATTCTGTTCTGTCATGAACACATGATTTTGACTGGGGCTGCCATCTCTAAAATTTGAAAAGTTCAAAAGCCAGACTAGTCAAGCTTTTTTTCATTTAGTCCTAATCCTAAAAATGAAATGGAATGAAAATGAAATCCTAAATATTTATTTATTTTCAAACAAATTTTACATAGCTTATCAAAGCAGATGAAAATGTTAGTACCAATTTAAAGATTTCGTTGTAAAAAGTAAACAAATTGAAACGTAGCCTGCAAACTTGTGCCCTTGAGTTCCAAGTAGGGGTTCACTTCCGTCGTGTCCATAAATCTGGCAAAGTAACCGTCAAGCAGCGGTTTCGACTGTTTAATTGACATGTGACCTTTGTCAATAGGAATTAGCTTATACGGTGGCGGACTCGTTGTTTGTTAGAACTGATCTTAACTCGGTGCCTTTTTGCTCTTAGATATTAGATAAGTTAAGCTTGCTCCTGGAGTATCGAGCTTGACTATGTGTTGAAGCCTCCCATTTGATGCCTGTATAAGGCCGTATGCAGTGTACGATCTAATTCGCGGCCAACGCCACCTATCTTTTTTTATATTTGGGCAGAACAGATACACTTGCACTAAAGACATATTTTACTATAAAATACGACAAATAGGAGTATAATGGCGTGTTTCTTGAAGATTTTTTTTAATGAAGTACAACATGTTTTAGTTTGGCTAAATTTTAATGATTACATATTGAGGATCGTAAAAGAATATTTCAATAAATCGGAGGATATATTTAAATTTAATAATTTTGTGCTACTATTCTGTTACGCTGAAGTCTGCCTAATGAATTTTTAACCTAGAAAAAGGCGGCAAATTGAAAAAGAACGGTTACACTGTTACTTAGTTTTCCTGATGGTGTAAAATTACCAACTGAACAGAAGAAAAGATATAAACGAGTAGCTGAAAAATAATTTTCATAGCATTCCTGAGATAAATTTGTATTTTTATCACCTCATAATTAACTGCGTATATAACGAGGTAATTAGCGTTCATTGCGTTATCCTTTTGTATTATTAGCTGTAAAAATATAAACTTGTAGGCCATCTTGAGGCGGCTGATGTGAACAAAACGATCCAAGTAATATACCTTCGACCGTCAAATTGTATCAAAATATAGGTACGTCCTTTTTTTAACCCATCCCTAGTTGTTATTTCAGCGGTAGCAAGACAATAGGGACCATAAAGCTGGAATAATATGCAGGTATAATTACCTAATGTCAAGGATGCTAATTAAGAAAACCTACCGCTAGTACAACCACTACAATGACTAACATCACTGAATCATTTACGTTCGCAGCTTGGTCGTTACAGGAGCCTAATTGCATAGCAAAATAAGCTGCTTTTCCCTTTTTTGTCCACCTGTGCCACTCCAGCTGCACTGAAGGTGTCAATCCTCTTTGGAAACATTTTCGATCTTGTGTCAATTGTTCAAGACAAAAGCCCATCAAGAAAATGTCATATAGTGATCAAAATTGACAACATGTTAAAAATATTATAAAAAAATTGTATCCGTAATTGAAAATCATAAAACTGATTTCTTTGGACTATTATTTAATAAAATTTTGTGTAATTACATAGATGGCGGACATTAAGGTCCCAACAATTTGTTTAAAAACCATATTTTCTCTCGCAGCCCGTGAACGATGTATGACAAACATAAAGAAAATTGCAGTACCAAGGTACGGAAAGGAACCTGTAGAAAGTACAGCCGTATTGGTACCTATTTGCAAAGTTTCTGAAGCGCCATCTTTGCTTTATACGGTTCGTTCTACTCATCTTAAATTCAATAGCGGCGAGGTGACATTTCCGGGTGGCAAGAGTGTTGCTGACGAGGATGCCGTTCAGACTGCTCTAAGAGAGACTTTTAAAGTAATCGGGCTACCTCAAAATAAAATAGAGGTCTGGGGGAAAGGCACCGCTGTTCCAGGGCGCAATAATAAAATACTAGTTACCCCTGTAATTGGTTCTATTGAAAGTCTGCAACAGTCAGATTTAAATATAGACACAAAAGAAGTATCAGAGGTGTTCACAATTCCAATTGAGATGCTCTGTGATGAAAAAAATCAATTTCATACACAGTTTAGCAATGGTCAAGTCATGCCAGTGTATTGTGTGGAGAACTATAAAATTTGGGGCATCACTGCTTATATCACACATATTTTCTTAAGCAGTATATTGACTAAAGATCACTATAGAAATAATTGGTCGAAAAAGAAAATAGAACTCGATCCTATTAAATGTACATAAAATTATGACCTATTTAAATGAAGTTTTATATTTAAGAAATATTAATGTGCTCAATTCAGTTAATTTATTGAAGGATCGAAGTTTATCAAAAATTTCAACACAGAGGTTCAGCTTTATTTGGACAACAATAGCTTTTAGTCTAATTTATATCAAACTTTCTTTGGTTTAGGAAAAGGGTATGACATGTGTCCAGTTGTAGGGTGCCTTATACGTGAATTTAACTGGAATTTTAGTCGGCAAATCGCAGGCGTTAAAATACGTGCCAGCGGTTCGATAATAAATGATGCGAGCATGTGTTTTAAACATGCAATGTATTAAGGAACACCACAAATATCATTATCTATTTTGGTTGTTTTATTACACCTAGAACTGCCTGAGCAATTGAAGTCTGCGTAAAAATTATCCCTCAACGATTCCAGCACACACTAAGGCCGTGGTGTCGAAGTTAGCAAACACGGAAAGTGACGGCGGCGGTGTGGTCAGCGGCACTCCAGTGTCTGCTCGTGCCGCTGCCTTTGAGGCCAGCTCCATATTAATCTAAGTTAAACGCACCGCTAACGCCGACTTTGTGTCCACGGCCTAGTAGCTTACAAGAAGCTTTTTTTACTTACTCTGGTTTATACAAACCCATCCAGTAGCAATTAATTGAAGAGAAAATATTTTGAATTTGTATATGTAGCATCGACTAATCCCTTAGTAGTGAAATTAAATAAAGATTCATGTAATATTTAGCTGTTTTATTATATAAAAGCTACACAATCACATTTGCTTTTGGCAGTCACAGTCCAATAATACTAAGTAAACAGCAAGGCACAAGAAGCGTACACAGAATACATCATTCTAGTTGGCTTTAATTAGACTAAATATTAAATCAAATTAAAAAAAATTAAAAAGAGGTATAAAAATGAAGATAATGTTTTCAGGGAGACTGAAGGAAAAAGGTGCTAAACGATTTACTTGCTATAGTACTTAGCCTCTTTTTTAAATCCGCAATTTGTCGTTATCAAAATGTCGACTTATTACACTTGCCCTACAATTTGTCTATGATCTTTAAATATTGTAAAAAAAACCTCATTGATGACTATTTTCCTAAAATTGGTGCTAAGTTATTTTGGCGGTATTCATCTTTTCCTTAAAATATTAGAAGTCTCAGAGTGTAATAAAATATAAAATATTCAAAAATACTTACTGAATAGCCCACTCAGAATAAAGAATTCTGAGCATGTAATAAAAGCATTATCATTTATTCTGGGTCTGAGTGTTATTGATTTAAATTATTTATATATTTAAAAATACTTGCATTACAATTAGCAGTCTGGTTACCATAAAATTTAGAACTTATAAAAAAACAAAGAAGAAAACAAAAGGAAATAAAAAAAAATAAAAACAAAAAAATAATATTATCCAGGTTTATTCCTTAACATTTACATTATAATCTAGTAATTATTATTTTATACATTGTCCAATCAACATGATGTTTCTCGCCCTTGTGTCTATAGAAATAAAAGTTGTTTATGTAATAACAAATGTCTTCAAGACGTATTGAAACGGCAACATCACTATCAGAAAATAAAAAAAATGTCTAACAATCATTGGAATAATATTGCTGCATTGCTTTGAGAGTCACAAATATGATTTGAAGTTTACCTTTAAATTGAAAAATATTTATATTTATGTAATATGCCCTTAAGGCTTATTAGAAACGAGATAGTATCGCTCTCTCTTTCAAGTGTATAGAGTTAAATTTTCAAAATAAAACTAACAGAAGGTATATCTAGGCGCAAACTCAAAGCAAATATAACTCTAAGTAGGTATTATGTATTGTAAATTTTAAAATTGGAATTTATTAGCTATTCAACTTTTAAACAATTAGAACAGTAGCTTGGCAGCACTAATTTGGATAGAAGTATTTTGAGTTCCATAATACCTGAAAGAAACTACTTGTATAAAGATAGTCTTTGTCCTTTAGTAACAGATTATATTAAATTCTCATAGATAATTAAAATAGTGTTTAAAAAGGCTTAGTGACAGTTCAGCAGTAGACTGTTAAAGGATGATGATGATGACATAGATAGATACTGCCTAAAATAAGACCTCATCCTATCTTAGTCTTTGATAAAACTTGCTTCATTTTATGAGATGAAAAAATAATTAGAGCAAAAACAAGTATCTATGATAAAAAAACTACCTAAGACAGGTAACATAGAGGCAGGCAAGAATGCTCACAAAGTGATCAGTTAGTTGCAAACAATGTTAAAAATGACAATAACAATAAGGCAGAGGCATTTTAAAATAAAATGGCGGCAAAATTGAACTCAGTTAACCTAAAATTAAACTAAACGGTTCAAAATAAATGACCGAAATTGAATACTGTGAACCAAACTTATAATCTATTGTGAATACAACACATATGCTGGGCACTTATTCGTTGTGTTTGAACACTGAATCTACTACTAAAACTACGTTTAACTTGTAATGTTTTTTTTTTTTTCATATACAGAAAGGTACACTGCAGTTTGTCACGACTGATGCACTATGGTTTTAAAAAAAAATCATTTTATTTGTTTAACTCCTCTGCCAAATACTTATAAACAGGTTTCGACAATACATTTTTTTTTTAATTTCAGAACCACTTCACATACAATGATGGCCACGAATACTTATTAATTTGAAAAAAAAAAATTAAACTGACAAGCGTTGACGATGTCACATATTATAGCCGGTATTCTTGTGTTAAAATGTCCGACTACCTAATAAATAATCCACAATACACTAAGTTTTCTAATTCCGATTGCACCAAACCATACATACATCACGTAGATTTCCAATCTACCCTTATAGCAAAGCTAAAAAAATCGACTCTAAAGGTACAAAAATATAATTTTCACATTTTTAAGCTCTGCACACATTTGTTGAAATTACTCCGTGGCGTAACTAAGTACTTTTTCATTCGCAATGTAATTTATAAAGTTTCACAAACTTTGGAAGCTGTGAGTATATAAATAGGTAAAATTTCAGTATATAATATTGTGTCTCCTTATACAAGTTGCAAACGTTAAAAAATTAAAAAAAAACTTGCAATCAGCGATCGACACACTTAAATATAGCGCATTTGTTTAATGACGAGAAGTAATACAAATATTATGTCGGAATAACGAATTGACAGGCATACATGCAAGCTAAAATAATAACCTTACTCTTGGCTTCGCTGTAGTTGGGAAAGAATACGCTGTGTTGCAATTTCTAATAACGTGGTTCAGCTCTTTATAATAATTTGACATTAGTATAATTGCCATATAAAAAAATTAATGTAATAATTCTAACGACATCGTGGGTACAAAACTGTGGAATTCCGGTGCTAGGGTATACTCTTAAAAGTATCACATGGAGTTACAAAATTCTAGTCCTTGCGCCATCGTCTCGCAAACCATCATCACTTGTACATATTTTATATCGGGCCACACAAGAAGGTTGTAATACTGTATGTTCTTAATTCAAACCACTAATAGACAAAGTCGTTATTTTTTTTTACTCTTTTATCAATTCTTGATTAAGAATTTCATCGATTACGAAAAATAACAATGGCCACTGATGATCTAGTTCTTAAAAATAGTCAAAAGTAACAAAAATAATTAACAGAAATGCCTTCATTGTGTAGTCAGTTACAAAATAGTATTCAATTTTGGCAATCTTATGCAAAAATATCGTCCCTGTCAGGTAATGGTGGTATAATTTAGAATGTTTACCGCCTACATCTATTGTACCAAGGCTCGCGTTACGCCGTCGGAGGTTATTCGGCGTTACTGACCTCGCTAACATCGATGGGAATTGACGTTGTGAACGTCGGCGTCTCGAGTTCTTCGTGTTTCTTCATTTTCAGCGCCTATAATTATAAATTTGTACATTAAAAACAATTTCTGCTATCACTACGCTCTCTTTGTCACCTGCAAAACAAACTGAAGATGAAATAATTATCTACTGTATTGACTTTTGTACTACAATGTAGATGAAATACAAAAGTGGTGGAGGCTGTTAAGTTATTCATTGAAGTTCTAACTTCTATTAATACTTCAGCTCTGGTGATACCAGCGCTAATATGTTGCCATGTTGCTAATAATCTATGCTTTAGAAGTAGAATCTACTTTCTAATGTTTGCATGTTTTTTTTATTCAAAAGCAAGTAGATAAAGAAAAAAATATTTAACAACAAGCAACATTAAGGTTTTACACTGTTTTTTGTCAAAAAATCTTGACTTTAGAAGAAAATTTGTTGTACTTGACAGTTGAACAAGTTACTTCTCAAATCTCTCCATCTTTTAAGCAATGGTTTTTTTTAAGTACATATAGTTTGCTTAGAAACTAAAGTGTTTCAATACTACTTAAATCTTGAATTACAAAAATACATAAAAGTATGTAAAATAAGACAATTTTGATTGCCAGCATTAAAAAATAAGTTAACATACCATCAAAAAAATTAAATAATACTTTATGTTATAATTGCTACTTGTAAGGGAAGATATTAGAAGTTGTTAATGTATTACAAAAACATTAAGACCACAACCTTCACACACCAACACAGCCAGAATATTGTCTTGCCTATAGAGTTTTTATTCTGATCCATAGAGTTAAAGTGAATATTCACAAAAATATGTTATGTAGCCCAAAAGCAGAGTTTTATTGAGTATGATAGAAGTTTTTATACAAAAAGAAAGTTGCTGTAATTAATACACATACTGAGTTTAAAATGCGTGCATATGCTATATCGCGGACAACTTTTTCGATTTTTTTTTAATTTCAAGAAAAACAACGAGTCTGCTAACTTGAACTTTTCTAAAAATAGAAGTTACTATAGGTTGGATTTGTCTCTCCGTTGTTTATGGTTCTAAGGATAGAAAATAATTATTAAATTTAAACTTCGAGTTCCATTTTTAAAGTTGTAATTACCGATTCTACGCGATAGTGTTTTATTTTAGGAAGTGAACATTGTTAAGAGATTGATAAATTCTTTAAATAAATCCGATCTTAGTATTTTCATTTCATAATTGTTGCTACAGAATTTATCGGTACTTTTTGCAGAAGTACTATTTTAGTATAGTATTTTTTGATATACATACGATTTTTTTAAATATTTTTTCTGTTAAGTCCAGTCAGTCATTTGGTGCAAAAAAGAGGGTAACCTAGAAAGTTTTTTGAGCATTTTGAAAATTTGTACATTTATAGATTTGGATGTGCTCTTTGTGAATTACCACTTTTTCATCTCGTATCTTTGTCACTTGCGTCGCCATATTTGAAAAATGGCGGCTTATAATATTTTTTTTTGACGATATCTACTTTATCTATGAGAAAAATATTTATGTTCAAAATCAAACTATAGAAATTTTCCTACACTTTATGTCTCTATAACTTTTTAGTAAAATTAATCATTTTGGCGTACCATCGCCGCAAGGTTTGATTCAACATGCGTTTTCGTGAATAACTAATTTCCACAATACCTTCAGATAAAATAAGCATAGCACATTATAATTCATCTACACTAATGTTTTTATATATTTACGAAAAATAAACTATGCGTTAGGTGCAAAGTTACTAGAATGATGACCTTGGTAGGTATAAGAGAATGTGTGTCACATTTGTATCGGATTCCCCTCTCTACCTTCTACAAAATTCTCGGCAAACTTTCCAGGTAAAACAACAAGATGACTAGACTGGATCAAATAGAACGAAATCTTACGACCAGCCTATTTGTACAAATGTTAATAAAATAATTGTTACAAATCCATATAATGTAGCAAATAAAAAATCGACTAAGAATGGTCAAATATACTTAGTCAACTTTTAATAACTCGATACATGTATTCGAGAGAAACAATTAATAGCGTATGCAAATATGATTGTGAGACATCGAAATGCGACCAGAATGTTCTACCAAATGGTTTTTTTATGTGTCAAATAATGCAATGTTATGGCGGCCATGACATGACGTCACGATATGACTCCCGGGACATACCGTTTGCGTGGATATCTCTTTCCGTTGTAGTGTCGGCGTGGGCGTCAGCACCAAACCTTTCGCCGATAACTGAAGGCGATAGTAATAGGTAAAGAATATAGAAAGAACCCAGAATACGTATATAAGTCTACTTACACAGCATTAAGAGCAAGTAACAGAGGCAATCAACTTTATACCCTAAATTTGAAGGTTTTGGGTAGAAAAGTGCATTTAGGAAAGTAGTAAGGACCCCATTAAACGACTATAAGTACTAAAATACAATATGGAGAATCCCACAGCATGGAGAAGATACGATCCGAAAGTAAGTAATCCTATGATAAGTCGTTGTTCGTGTAGCGAGAAAACAGAGGGCGTGTGAGCTTATTTCAAATCAGTTCGAACCAATCACAATGCTAAACGTGGTCACCGTAGCGAGTTATATGAAATAAACTCACACTAGGCCTTCAGAGTGGACTGTAGAAGTCCATTCTAAAATGAACTAGAGCATGTGTGGAATTCAAAGGCAAGTAAATTTTGTACTTTGGGTGAAACGGTGTAGAAGATGTAAGTACCTGCTGCAGCTTGTAGTGATTGATGATGTCCTGGTCGGCGGGGCAGCTCTGCGTGAAGGCGTCCAGCTGATACATGTGGTACATGTAACGCCACAGGGCGCGGAAACTCGTCTGCAATACATTAACACATTATGTTACAAAATAACCATGAGAACTGGCTGGGAAATAATGGGCTTAATTATTGCAATTTAAGGATGGATCTGCTTTGAAAAAAAAAGAAACAAATCCGTGGTCAACAGTCTTTAATAGTCCACTACTGGACATAGCTTTTTTAGAAAGGAGGCTTTGGTTTACTGTTCCATGGTGGTCCAATTTTACTAGCTCTTGCCACTAAGACAACAAAAACAAAACCAGGTGACAAACACGAGAAGAAAAGGGTAATTAACTGTTTTGTTTTACCTCTTTGTCTGTTATATATTACAATCTATTGTTCTAGTGTTTAATGTCTTGCTAAACCAGAGCTCGTAGGTTTGATTAGCACCCAGGACACACACACACACACATATATACCTGTATTTTATTTTTTGTATTTTAAAGTTTTCACGGTTACTGCTACCGTTTTGTTTTCTGTTAGTTACTGTATTTTCTTGTTTATTCTAACAATTTAAGCATTTCATTGTGAAATAACAAATCGTGATCCGAGTGGGTACTTGGTGTCCAGTAACACAGGTTTTATACCTATCTCAGGCACCAGCGATCCACAAACCGAATTTATGGTTTTTTTTTAAATGTTGTTACGTAACCTTTCGGTTTTTGGTGATATATAAACTAATTTATTATTTATCCAGTGTGTGTCTAAGAATGTCTTTAGAAACAAGTCTCTGTTTAGTTCGGGATCAGGCGGTCATGTATAAAATGTATGAGGGCGGGATATTTTATATAGGTGTAGATACTGACCGGTATTTCAAAGTCGACAAAATATTTTCCAGCGACGCGAATGTGCTGCAGCCGAGGCATCAGCTCGCAGTCGAAACAACACATTGTGTCACCCGTTAAGAACCTGTAACGAAACATGATTGACTGCACGGTTGGTCTAGTGGTTTAAGCGGTCGCCACGCCGTTCTAGGACAACACTTTGTGTGATGCACAAATTGTCGCTATGAGTCTGGGTGTACTTTGTGTTCGTTTCTTGTATGTTTGCAAAGTCCCCCGCGACACGGGATTTATTCCTAGTGCGGGTGTTTTCTTATAAAAAAAATTAAGTAGTATTATATAAATCTAAGGTGATTGCTATAATAATAATCGTCGTAAACATTTTTTTTATATTAAAAATCTGCCAAAGTGACTTTACTCTACCAGATGGAATGCATGAATAGAATTCAAGAGTTGTGGTTACCATACTCATTGCAAATGCAGATAATGTAGTATGATGACCCACACTATGCCAGCCTAGTTACATGCTTTTTCACGCCCCGCTTAGGGACGTAAAAGGCATGACAGTCATCGTGACAGTGTTAGGCTTACGCAGTTACCATGATAACTGTCACCCCTATATCAATAGGTTTCCAGTCTCGCACTAACACGACAGCACGGATGCTGTCGCTTTAGGTTGGTCTTCTGTGAGAGGGTAGTACTGCCCCGTTCGTGCTGAAATTAGCGTGGGTGTATCTTAGGAGTTTTATCATAAAGTGATGGTATTTGAAAGTTAAACCTTTTTTTCTCTCAGTATAGATCTCAGGTTCAGAGTAAAAGAAGGGTCTACAGTCAATTTATGTTATTTCCCTTTTCGACGGATTACCGTTACAAGAGTGGGTAGATTTTGGTCTAAAATATAACATTAGTGTCTTTATATTCATAATTTATACTGAATAGCAAGAAAATAAACAGTTGGCAAGGCTTATGTCGAGAATTTACGGAAAAATTCGAACATTCAAGAACGATTCCATTACAGAAGTGTAAGTTCTTAAGTTTTTGTTTTATATATACAGTGGACCCTGGGTAATCCGGACCCTGTCTAATCCGGACCCCCTGTAATCCGACATCAATCAAACAATTTTCGCTAATGTAGATCGTGCATGATTGAACAGGTTGCAACTTGTGCTCGACGCGTAGATATTGTTTCAATTCCGATTGCTTAGTTTGAATTTGACTACGTGTGATAGCGGTGCAGCCTAGCGTTTATTCATCGCGCATTACGTATACATACCTAGTAATGTCGTCACAAGCCCCAGAAGACAACATATGGAATTTTATCATTTGTCTGTAATTTGTCGGATTACAAGGTACTCTTTTGTAAAAAAATCCGGGCTGTAGGGGGTCTTAGGCAGTACTCTATAATCCGACAAATTCGATAATCCGACACTGCCCTGCAAAACGTTTGTCGAATTACCGGGGGTTCACTGTATATATATAATTTATTTTATATTTATATAGTATAAGTTTATATATATAAAATAAAGTTCATATGCATTAAGAGAAAACCTATGTGGTTTGTAGACAATGCTCACTGTTAGTCTATATCGCTAAATTTTTAGGTAGTTATACTATTTGTTAGCTAAGGTTAGCGACTGCGCTACTATCTTTTGATTGTAAAAAGGTACTTCGGATTCGATTCTTGGAGAAAATTACAGTTTTTATGGATCTTCCACTGACTTCATATATAATACAATTTAAAAAACTAAAATAAATCAACTGTACCTAGTCCCCCGGCGCTCGAGCAGGCCATCGATGCGAGCGAGATGCGCGCGTAACGCCGCGGACTTCTGTTCATCTTTGCGCACGAGCACCAGCTTCAACTTCGAGTATAGATTCTCGATCAGAGATGCCACTTCTTTGTCCTGAAACACAACACAGAGTCAATTCAACAGAATTTATAAGACAACACAATAGGCTAGATGACACCTTAGTCAAATTAGTTACTTTTTATCATCTGTCAAAACGACAATTTTGCATGAAAAATGTACTAAATACCAAATTGTGACGTCACTGTTTTAGACTACTCAGTTGAACAATATATTTCACTGTATATTTGATTGAAATTCGTAATATTAATAATAAGCTATATTAATTGTATTTTCAGAGATGTTTCACGATATTAGTTTTAATGAAGTGGACATTGGTATTTATTTACGATACAGTCATCTACCCAATTGATTGTACGGTTGTTAAGCGATCGCCACACCGCTCATGTTGTGGGTTTAAACACCACATGGGACAGCATTTTGTGTGATAAATAAATTATTGTTCCGAGTCTGGGTGTTCTTTGTGTCCGTTTCTTGTATGTTTGTAAAGTCCCCCGCGACAAAGAAATTAATAAATATTATTTTCTGTTACACAACATATGACGTCATATTTTTAACACTCATATCTTTTACTTTCATCGAATGTTTTTCACAAAGTCTCAACCAGTACAATCTTATCTATTACTTCATTGACTAGGGCGAGGCTGGAAGTATCTACATTCACCTTACATGTCATTGTATTTTTTTTTTATTAATTTGATTGAGTATTTCGCCGAGGTTTATTCCCATGTTGCACATGGACTTTATCCATTAGTTCCATGTTATTTTGTACTACTCTTACAACTGACATTTACTACTATTTTTATTCTAAAATACAAAATAATTGTGATAAAAATGTCACAGAGAGACATCATAGATGTTATAGATGCCAAAAATAAGTTTTAAATTTTCTGTGTGTAGTTCACGTAACTCCAGCTGGACTGATTTGAATGTAACTTAGGTTAACAGTAGTGCTGTTTAACATATAGGATACATTTTATCACACTATTACTGAAAGGAGCTGGGCAGCAAGTATTTGGCGTTTGTAACTCCAAGCAAAAACAAAAGATACTCTTAATAAAAACATAAAAAAATTACGAATGAAGTTGCTAATGAGAAAGAAATTTTTTGGAACAGTTACGATAGACATTTGGATTGTAAATTAATAATTTGCCGTATACTTTCAAATTTAAGTAAATTTAATAAATAAGTGTATCTTATTTGACTGTTGTATGTATTCTACATACTTATTTGATTCTTAGATTACAATACTTTAATCTAAGGTTCGTATCAACAGTAGTAAGAACACCGAAACTCATACAAAGTTCAATTGCTGACATCAACGAAGACCACCTTGCGTTTTTTTACTATCTATATATAACCTCACCTCTTTAACAGTTTTTACTGTCACGTTTATCGTTTTTCTGACGTTTAGTTTTTTGCTTGAGCTTCTTTTAATTTTTTAGAAATAAAAAACAAACTACTCTATGTTAGCTATAAAAATAGTGCATACATTAAACAAATCAGAAAAAATCGCATTTCAAAATTACATCGGATTCATATAGAATTGGTTACATGGAACTTTTGGGAATAAATAAAACCTCTTCGGTCTTTTTTTTTTTAAACTAGGTTGGGTTCGGTTTCAAGTTTACTACAATATTGTTGAACTTCGATTTCTAGGCGGAGCGACTGCCATTAGACCGCCACAACCCAAATAAATAAGTAGGCAATATCTAAGTTCTATAGCTATTTTGTAAGACTTTGGAATTCAACTACCCCTGAGGAATGTCGCAGATGTTCGTATGGCAATTGGAACTGACGATTTAACTGCTCCCTGAGGCACGAAGGGGTTTCAATGTATTAAAAATGGTCACTCATCCATAGCTAGACCCGGTTAAGATTGCTTAACTTATCAACGTGTCCCTGTTTTCTCATTTTTAAATATGACTGAATAAAATGTATAAAATAATAAATAAAATACTATAAATAGCCGTTCTAACAATTCACAGGAGATTATACGAATCACGATCGAGGTCAGGTCTTAGAGTAGTAAAAAACCGGTTTGGGCTGCAGACAGATAAACGGAATTTTTACCGTACTGCTAACAGTTTTGTAAAAAACTGCGTTTATTCGTGTGGTTTTCATAATGAATGTTGGCTGAAAGATTAATGCCGATCGTCATCACCATTTCGGCAAAAGCACGTCCACTGCTGGACATAGGCCTATATTTAATGACGATATTTTAGAGAAAATTTATGTAAAAAAAACAAGATTTTGTCCTCGTATTTATGCTTATTTAAACTGTATTAGTATACTAATTGATAATTTTTTTTACAACATCACAATATTTATGTAAAAATTATGTAGATAGATAGTTTTATGGTTACTATTTTATTTAAATTTGTTATATATTACTTCACTTATATAAAAACATTATAATTATTGACGTTACATACCTTTCGTAGCATTTTTAATCGACTTTAGAAGAGGGACTTAAATATTTATCGATTATGAATCGATTTCAATAATCGTTTTTTGAATTAAGTAGGTATTGTTGGAAAATTGAGAGATGGAAAATACATCTTTATAATTGATTGTGATTTAGGTGTATTGAAGTGGGTGAATTCTCTTCAAAAGTATTACATGACACATATATGACAATAAATTACGAATTACATATTTTTTTCAAATCAATATAAATTTGGAAACAAGTGGAAGTCATGCGAGTACCTACAATCTTAAAGATTTAGTATGTGTACTTAGTATGATTCTTTAAGAAAACAGCCAACACATACTTATACCATCCTGAGTAATAATTCTCAATTAAAACAACTAAAGCCGCACGCACACCAGTCTTCTTTTTTATTTATTAAAAAGACAACGCCCGCACTAGGAATAATCCTGTGTCGCGGCGGACTTTACAAGCATACAAGAAACGGACACAAACAATACCTAAGTCTGTATATATACATGCATAGGACACAGAAATATCTTGGAAAGAAAGCTTCTGACGAACCTTATTACACTGGTATCATAGACATATGATTCTACTCTCATGAATCCAACAATCATTATCAACAGCCTTCAACAGTCCACGGCTGGACATAGACCTCTCCTTAGCAAGGAAGTTTAAGCCTACTATACGACGCTGGCCATACGGGTTGGTATAGAGTTTGCGTCAAGTTTTCCTTTTCTTTACAATGATCTGGTAAAGAGTAGGAAAACTGTTTGTTGTAGATGTTGCAGCCCGATCACATTTTTACGACCAGGCCGCATGGCTATCGCCATACCATGCTGGCTAGACAGGTGACTCTTTACAGTGATGTTGTCTTGCATGTTTTGTTCCCATAGTCGCCTTTTATGACACCCATGGCAAGTGTAGGGTGGTGACACTATATTCTTAATCCGTCACCATACGGAGAATGGTTATTAGAAATTTAATTTGACTTCTGAAATATTTAATTTTACTTCTTAATTATTAGAAAAAAATATGTAAATACCTGCACAAACAGATTATGTCCACCCGGTACAGATTTCATGATGTGCCGTTCAATCTTTTCATTCTCCAATATGGCAAGTCCATTATCGATCAGTATTGGTGGATGCGTCGCTTCGAAGTTGGTGCGGAAGTCTGGTGGTGGCTTCTGCATATCTACTGTTGTCACCTGGAATTATAGCACGGGAAATGGTTAGCTATCCCTATGTGTAAAATGACTTGACCTGATTGAGTGAGTGATTCATCAACGCAGCGCGTAAACCACTGGAGTTACAAATGTGAAATTTTAGTAGAAACAAATTGTGTTGCAAGTACTCACTAAGGATTTTAGAAAATTTCTTCCTCAAGTGAGTAAAATAAGGCATGAACGATTGTATGGCACTTCGTCTTAATCAAAGTCAACAACATGAAATTACAAATAATCACGCGAGTGATTACACAATAGTAGCTATTTAAAAAAAAACAATACAATATTAGTTATCTATAAGACATCAATATGTCTGTATCGAAAAAGAACACACTAAAAATATGGTGTGCCACACCGCGTCCATAAATAGAAGGGAATTCCCCTTTTCGAGCCTGAGCCATTCTTTTATTTTCAAATTCGAATCAAAATACTTAATCTAGATAATAATACAAAAATCAAGTGACAGATTTAGAAGAGTAGTTAAAATATCCAGTTATAACCTTATATATAACATTGATTACATTTTTGTAGCTGAAAAAATGATCTCATCTACTTTAAGCAAGAAATTGTGTAAAGAAAGCATGACAGAACTATTATTGTCACTTGTACTCCGAAATATATTAAAGACGAAGAAAATTTGCATGACTCACAATTAATCTTGCAAATAAAGAAATTAAATTAAAAAAGTTATAGACCTTAAAAGTAAAATTACAGATATGTCATGAGTAAATGTGAAAAGAGGATCATTGTTTCTTATACTGGTAAAAATGATATTATGCGATATAAATGGTGTACCTTTAAGCTGATAGTTTTAAGTTCAGCTAACAAGTAGAGGTCCATGAAGTACTCTTGACAGAAGAGGCACGCTCCCTTTCGTCGTCCATCGATCGTCGATGCCTGTAAAACAAACAAAATATCATTAAATATCACGATATGAGGACGTGACACCGTAAAGAATAACACTTTTTATTTTATATCAAGTTGCCTGGAATAGATTGCTCTTAGCAGGAAAGCCGCTCTTTGTACATTAGATCTCTATAGATTTTATGATCTCTACGCTGCAAAATGGTGTACAAATAAAGAGTTTTGGATCTATCTATCTAAAGAGGTTACCTAGTTTGGACGGCAAAATTAATAGAGTAGCCTAAGGCGAGTAAACTCTATGGTTCTTCATCATATGTATTACTCGCTTGCCCTCTGCATTTCATGGTGGAGAACTTGCAATGGTGGTCACTTCAGAATCTACTCAGTATTAAGTGACGCAGTAAATTGTCTTATGAAGCAATATCAGTTCGCTATCAGAGACTAGTTGTTTTTAGCAAGACAAACAGTCTCTCAAAAAGTCGTGTCTTCTATAGTGTACTAGGTACTTATAAGTTGGAAGTAATCGATCCAGAATCTAGGATTGGCGACAATTGAGGAAAGTGGAGTTATGACTATTTGGATAAAAATGGTAATAATATCGAACAACATAAGGCAATAATGAAGATTTTCACTCAAGGCAAATAAAAATACGTAAGAGTAAAAATATCTCGCGTTGTGAAATTATGAACAGTATTGCTTTGGGTCAGCAGATATTAAGTTTTTTTGTATACTTAAATAACATCTTAATTTTACATAATACTATACAAGAATGCTATTAAATTCCACAGTTATGAGCGGCCGAGTTATTTAGATCTGTTTAATTAGAATTTATAATTAGTAGCGTATACGTTAAGAAATAAGAAATGAGAATTAATGTAAGAATTACGCAATATGAACCGACAATGCATTAACAGATCGCGATGACTAACTCGGCCACGGAGCATACAGTGTTTACAAAATATCTGTGTTAAGTATCTCTTCGTTCCGTTGTACTAGAGATGATATTATAACAGTGCAAGTTTAGATTCACTTCTAAGGAGCTAATAAAAATAATCGATGCAATGCAAGTCAATATACGCATAATGCGTATTGACAAAAGTTTATCTCAAACTCTAGAATAGTGTTTGATTCTGTTAATGAAAATCTGACGGATGTTGCGGTAGTGTATTTCTATACCGTGTGGTGACATTTCTATACAGTGTTATTTGTTCTTAACTCTTATTCTTCTTAACTCTTATTTGTTCAGTGGGTGTCGTAAAATATCGACTAACACATGGCAACAGCACTGAAGCCGGCACCCGCCTGGCTAGCGAGACATAATAGGCCAAAACTTTATTTCTAAGAAGAGGCCTACGTCCAGAAGTGGACTGTGAAACTGTGGACTGAATCTTAGCAATCATATAACATTTTCCTACATATCCAGAAACAAAGTTGAGCTTAATAATTGGTAGAATAACCGAATTTTTTTAGTAAAGTAAGAGGTTAGAAGTATGGCTACTTAAAAAAAATTCTAGTATTCTTGTTACTTTCTCGTTTGTACTTATGTCAAAGATGGGTCAAGTCGATAACTGACTCATAATTTATATCTCTTTTGCGTCTTTTATTTTATTGGTATACTGAGGAATTAGCATTGGAGAATGTAAAGTAAGATTGCTCTTTTATACAGCTACATAGCAATAAATACATGCAGATTCAGAAAATCTTCTGCTGTACCGCATTTCTAGCTAATGCCTCTGTCGACAAACTTGTGAAACTAAATTGGATACATTAATCGTTATTAAGCTCGACTATTGGAGTCGAGTAGTATTGAACTAGCTAGAGTAAAGAAACAGCTACAAAAAGCAAAATTAAAAAAAAAAAAAATCTTTTTTTTAAGTGTCGTAATCCAAAGTAAAAGTGGCTTGTTAGTACCATCACTCCAAACATTTACAGTACAGGCAGTCTGATAATGTGTATAGATCCCAGAGACGATGCCCTCATTTAAGCGATAACATTCCATAATTTACTAGCTTTTTTACTTGTCGAAACCTTGTAAATCTCTTGGGTCATATCTTAATACTTCTTTATCTGCATGACTCAAATGTTTGACTATTGAGTAAACCAGATTAAATTTTACAAAGTTTACACACCATTACATACCACCCATGATAAGTAACGTAAAACTTGAAATGAACTACAGTTCCTGTGTTTGTCTTTGGTTCTACAGTTTTTGAATTGTTTTGAAAGCCAATAATCGTGCTTTTAGTATTATTGATGATAGAATAAATCTGTCAAGTTAGAAATAACATTGTCAACCAATTCAAAAAAGTTAACCATAAAGTACATTGAATCAAAAACAAATACTGGTAACTGTAAAATACCACTGTAATAAATTTCGCTATGGTGCAAATACTCGTTTATTATTTATTCAACTTATTGCATTACCGAACATTTGCATATAACCATAGATAATCTTATCGTCCCCGAAATATATAAAATAAAAAATATCAATTGCTGTGACTTTGACCATAAATAATGTAGACGTTTGTAGTTATTGGCGGGAATGTTACACTCTTTAAGTTTTTTGTCACGGTATAAAGTCAAGAATTCTAGTAATATTTATGCATCTATTTACTTATACTAAGAATTCGGCGTTATATGTCACTGTTTAGTTTTGAAGTTATTGAAATTGATAAAATTAAGTAGGATTTCTAAGACATTGGACGCAGGTGCTTTTAATAACTTTTTTTTTATATATAAGATTTATTATAACGTATATGTACTTATTACTATATAAATTATGTTCAGACACCGAAACAATGATCATATCTATCACACAATAACTTGTCCTTAAAATGAATATAAATGTTATAGGTATGGTATAGGTAGTAGAGCCACGCTGATTTCAGCACGAACGGACCGGCTCGACCGGTTCAGTATCCTCCCACAGAAGACCAACCTAAAGCGCCAGCATCCGAGCTGTCGTGTTTGATTAGAGTGCGAAACCGGAGGCTCATTGATGCAGGGGTGACAGTTATCGTGGTAACTGTGTGTCTTGCACTGCCACGATGACTGTTATGCCTTTTACGTCCCCAAGCGGGGCGTGAAAAAATATCTGTATCTGTATTTTGTGTACTTCAAGTTCAAGACAAAGATTGTTATATAAAGAAAGTATTATATTTGAATGACGAGAAGGTTTCCATTATTGTCCGCACGCTAAAACATATATGTTTTTACAATAAATTATTTAATTTTACTCGTACATATGGATGACAATCTACATGAACAGAGTTTCTCAATAGTTTCTAAGACAGAATCTTTAGTGGTGAATATTCATAAGAGCTATTGTTACAATTGTATCGTATTGTTTGTTTGTTCTACTCTCGGTTTCAACAAGGACGCATTGAGACAATGAACATAACCTTTAAAATATTCAGTTCAATCGTCTAATAACAGTTCTACTGTGAAAAAAAAATGCCCTAACTTTTTAACCGAAGAAAAACTATTGGCTATTTATATCACAGTATAATGCTGTCACCCCACTAGGGTTCACAGCGAGGTGGTGCGTCGGAATCGGTCAGACTAAAACCACACGGTGTGCCACTCCGCGTCTTAGATAGAAGGGATCCGGGAACAGCTATTATTACGACATCCGGACATATGTGCATGTCCCTGACTTAAGGTAATAAATACTATGTGATGTACCTTCAGTGTAGGACTTTCTTACTAGGATTATAATTATGATCTGAGGACGGTCTAGTGAAATAAAATGTGTAATTGATATTTTTAGTTATTCATTTTGTTTTTTTTTTTTTGTGACAATTATATCACTTGAATACATTTATATTATAATTATTTCTTTAGAGATATGTGTCTTACTGCGACATTTACATACAAGAAAGGACAAGTATTGTGTCTCAACAACAATAATATGCCTGCTTGCACACCAGATTAATTAGAAAGTTAACTTAAAACTAAGAAAGTGCAAGTGGCGGCCTGCAATACTAAACGAACTCGATTCGATCAGCAAATGCTGCAAAAGGTGGATATTGAGATGTTGTATACTAATTGACGCGAGAACTGTCGTTGTGCGATACAGAATCCGCATTTGTTATTCAGTTTAGCTTGTCTTCGATAGATGGCGTTGGATTACATTTAACCCGTATTCATACTTTGCAGATGTTTGTAACCGATAAGTATAAATGATGAAGCAAGACAACATCAGGACGAAGGTCGGTGAACTCTCATTTCTAGCGGTAACAAAAGATGCCTTGATATATGATACTATGATACTACAATTGCCACCTATACATTAGTATATAACATAGTTGGCAATTGTAGTATCATAAGTGAG
Organism: Hypercompe scribonia; assembly: GCA_949316085.1. Taxonomy (NCBI): domain Eukaryota; kingdom Metazoa; phylum Arthropoda; class Insecta; order Lepidoptera; family Erebidae; genus Hypercompe; species Hypercompe scribonia. The sequence continues at coordinate 4,586,135 of OX438979.1, forward strand.
TTTATAGTTATTTAAACAACTTTAAATATTGATATTTCACTAGTTACATTGTGAACATAAACCAAAGTTATCTCTTAGGTCTATTGGCATAAAATCCGTTAATTACAAAGAAAATTACTCTGGAATGCGCTCCCGCTCGAAGTCAGGATATCCACAAACCGTTTTACATTAAAAAAGAATGTACATAGTCTCCTTCTTAACGAGATTGAAGAATCGTCTCATCGTTAGTTGGCTCAGCTTACAGTCAAGTTGTCATAGTGTGCGAATATAATCTAAATGTATGTGTATATTTATGTATATATGTGTATATTTATATGTGTATTTATGACGTATGTATTGTATGTGTTCATGTATGTATACGCACTCATGTATTGTATATTTTAATTGTCAATATAACCTCTGTGCACCTCCCTTACAATATTTCTAAACCACCCTAAGGTTGACTGGAAGAGAATGCCTTGGGCATTAAGTCCGCCAATGTACAAAGTGCATAAAGTGTAAATAAATAAATAAATAAATAAAAATTACAACAGGTTTCATTCCGAAACCTTTTCTTCAGTCGAAAACTTTCATTTGTCATGCAGTTTTCCAAAAGATTTCAAATAGAAACATAAAATGTTTTACCTTAAGAGAGGGTGGTTTGACGGGAAAGTAAGTGTACTAAGTTAAAATGTTAAAATTTGAGCAAATAATTCACTTTTTTATGTATTGACTAGTATTAAAGATCTGAAGAGTTTAGTCGTTTAAAAACCAGGATAATCTGTTATTCTACTCAGCTTGAATTTAAGAATCAGTTGTCAATGAAGGCTGTCATGTAGCGAGTTATGATAGAGTACTTTAAAAGTACATTTACCATGTCAGCACGCCATACCATACATGCATATCGTGCACAAGTTGACCTCGTAATGCGTATGAAAGTTTATTGTCGGCTACATGACTCATCGTGACGATTTGAGGTCAAAGGGCTGTACAACACTTCTGTCGGGCATACTTTCTATGATAAACGGCGCTTGTTGCACAAGTTAGCGTGAATGTACTATTACTGTAAAAATACGAGCTCTCTCTAGAGCAACTCTAGAGATGTATCTTCATCATAATCGTTATCAACAGTCTTTAACTGCTCACTGCTGGAATAGGCCTCTCGTTAGCAAGGAGGTTTTAGCCTACTTTATCATGCTGGCCAGGCGGATTAGTAAAGAGCTGGTTTCAAGTTTTCCTTCTCTTTGAAGTGATGTTGTCCTCCTTTAGTCACCTTTTACGTATCCTACGGGATAAATAAGAGTGATAATACTTCGTATTCTTAATCCGTCACCTTACAGTCACAAGTTAATTTAAATTATGAACATAGAACCTGTGTTGTCTATGGCGTGTAACGACGAAATAACAGAAGCCAGTACCGTCACGGTTAAACGGCCAAAGTAAATACAAGCAGTTTTGCGGAAGAATCGTAAATATATATGATTTAAATCTATAGACATAAAATTTATGGAAATGGAACGACTACAAAAAAAAATACTTCGCTTAGAAACTACTGCTTGCATGCTATTTCTTTTTTTAGACTTCAGTGATCAACATTTGTCTATGGTTAAGTAAATTATTTGAAATAATTTCATTTAATAATTTAATCAAATAGTGAGCTTACAGACATGATAAAGATTGGTGACAACAGTAAGTTTAACCAGTAGTCAGCTAGAGAAACTTGAAAATACTAAATAATACTTAGTAGAAAGAGAAAGATCTCGGAGTGAAGGGCACTGTCTGAAATGTCAAATACTCGCTTCAAAAACACGTTGATTAAAACCCATGTGCGCTAGTTTTAAATGAATGCTTTGAAGATGACTTTTAATACCAGGGCAACTGACTTTCTAGGTAGTAGAGCCACGCTGATTTCAGCACTAGCTGGCCGGCTCGACCGGGGCAGTACTACCCTCTCACAGAAGAACAACCTAAAGCGACAGCATCCGTGTTGTTGTGTTTCGTTGGTGAGTGTGAGACCGGAGGCCCATTGATGCAGGGGTGACAGTTATCGGGGTAAACGTATGCAATACAATGCTACGATGACTGTCATATCTTTTACGTCCCCAAGTGAGGCGTAAAAATCGTAATAGGCCGCCATAATGTGGGTCACCGTACTGCATTGTCAGCATTCGCAGTGAGAATGGTGACTACAACTTTTGGATTCTATTCATGCTTTCCACCAAGCAGAGTAGAATCACTTTGGCAGGCTATTAAAATAATAAAAAAAAAAACATATCGGTTTGTCATAGTGATGAAGGTGCCATAACAAAAGCTTTTTCTGGTGAATTCACAAGTCAAATGACGATTATTTTTATCTTATTTTTTTGTTGAACTTCTTCAATTATGCATGAAATTTTACTTTGATCCTATCAAACATGAACAACAAATGTCATTTCCATAGGCAAATATTCAGGAAGTAAGAATTAGAGATGCCATGAATATTTGGCAACTATTCGGTATTCGACCATTTTATATATTTATATATATATAAATTATGAGGGCTTGAGGTTCAGCATTAAGCACATTAGTTAACACACAAGTTAAACAATTCTAACAATGTTAGTCTATGGATGTGTGACGATTCTTAGCATATTGAGACTTCTCTGTGTTTCGGAGAGTACTCGTACATTAAGCCGACGGTCCACGTAATAAAACAAAGTTCAGCCATATCGTAGTAGATCCAAAACCGATCTCAAAGTAGTTTGGGAACGAGGGTCGGAAAAGAATGCATTTGTTGATAGTAAACGATTTCTCCTTACACATTATACCTGCTTCGGAAAATAGGTGTCCACTGTACACACTGCTACCCGCGAAAAGTACAAAAGTAAGTGTCGCCGAGTATTCGGCTGTCGAATATTTGGCGCTTCAAAATTTATCATACGGCAATATTATAGTAGATAATTCAATAGTAGTATAACTATAAATCCACTATATTTGCAACAAGCAATGGATATCGCTATGATAGTGTCATTGGTGGAATAGAAACTTAGGGAAGCAATGGTGTGTGACTTAGCCACCGTCACAACCTGACGCACTAGTGCAGAACAGTACCACACCATTGTGGAGCAAGTTTATGGGTGAAGTGAATTTAAGTCAATTTTTCAAGATTTATTTCTCAGTTCTTAGGAAGCTTGCGTACGCTTACGTCTTTAATACTTCTTTAGAAATACTTCTGAGAATTCTTATTAATCTCGTTGCATTTCAGTTTTTCAGACTTTCTAGTTACTGTCACTTAGAAGAGTTATGATATAAATACTATTGTGTGTGTCCGATTGGAAGTGGATTTTCAGCCGAACCTGAAAGCGAACTTTCGACATTGTTCTCTGTTTCGGCCGAAACCGAAACTTTCGTTTGTCACTAATAAATACTCTACATATACATAGCCTGATATATATATACGAGAGGCCTATCTCCAGCGGTGTACTGTCAAAGGCTGTTGTTAATATTCTTCAATCCAATACCTCGCTATAGTAACGACATCCATTCTCAAACTATACACACATAATCAGAAGCAAGAAATAGTAAAAAACAAATAGAAAATAAAGACTCTAGTTCGCCACAAATGCATAGTTAATAAACATTAGTTTCTTTTATGAAAAACACATTAAGAACACATAAATAAACAAATATGCCATTAAGAAAAAAGTGTAAGTAAAAAGCATTAAATAATCACTTAACGTTCAACGAAGTGGATCCAACACACATTATTTCAACAATAAAATATATAGAATAAAAAAACTTTCCATAGTGCAGTATGACATGCGAGCGGAAGACATGCTCTCAACTAAAATCATATGTATACATTAATACTACGATAATTTGCAGTACAGTATTCAAATGTGTGATTCTGTAGAAAGTTGCATGGAAGCTATACGAATTGCTGGTCATTTACGGTTGATGATGTCATTTGTAAACACACAAAAAGAACTCGAAAGAATATGTAGAGATATGGTTGAAAGTTGAAAAGATGCACTTAGAAGAACCAGTGGTGATAGCATACGTCGATGGACTGAAAATACTGAAATGGAGAGATTAGAGTTGGATAATATAATGAGACTGTTCTTAGTGTTAGAGAATAGAAATTGCTGAAGAGAGCTTATATAATATATAGCTATTAAAAAATCTTAAAACGACGCATGTAGTTCTATAATATGATATTAATATCCACGTTAGGTAAATAAAATTTATATATCATTTTTTTTGGTACGAGCATTTAAAAATATGATAACATTCATCACATTTGCATACATTAAATGATTACGTAAAACCTCCAAAACAGTGTTTGTCTACACCTCAATGAAACTCGATGACGGAGCTACTTGAACGTCATCAGAAACTCATCAAAACAAGCAGTAACAGTATTCAGTGATGCTCAACGCGTAATAACAAAGACAGGCTGAAAACAAAATAAATTAAAACCTAATTTACAACATTCTAGCTAAACACGATAGGATAAATCTTGAGTGGCGTATGGAACCAACCAACCGTGACAAACAAACATCGGAGTCAACGACTCCACCCGAACATATAAGTCACTTTCAGTTTCGTGAAATCGAAAGCGGTACACACATCTCCCACACTGCAAAACGCGCCATTTTTGCCAAGATGGCGGCGAAAAAACATGATTATCTGTCACGGCTATATGCGCAGGCACACCCAATAGCCATCAATATGTCAATCGCAGCTATTTCTTACTTCTTTATTATCTAATATTACCTATTATTATGTAGTTCTTAAACAATTATTTCGCAAAATGAAAAATTGCCAGAGAATAGGTCATTTTGTTTAGCTGTCTATTATCCTCCAGCAGAATTCTTAACAAATTGAGCATCCTTTGCAAAAGTTAACGAGGAAAACTAGTTGTCTGAAGTTGTTAAAGATAATTAAAGAACACGTAGGCAAGTGCAGTCACCCGCGATAGTAAAAATCAACTAGTACCTGATCACAGACAAGCCTTGGTCAACGCCGAGAAAGTGTCTCCACCTCTCTAATTACTCCCGTCTTACCTTACGAGGAAGTAGATTCTTCTAGAAAATCTTTGTTTGATACGAAACGAACACTGACGGTAACTTTATTTATAAACCCGTGTAACTTATCGAATAAGGAAAAATTATCGCGTTTATATTCGTGTCTGTATGGTTTTATAGCGTCATTTGCTGAAGCAACCATTCCCCCCGTCAACTGTGGGCATAATTACGTTTTATTATAGCATTTCGTAACACTTATAAGTGTGATTCACTCTTCAAGACGTTCAATGCTCTATGGATGCACTTCAAGTAATAAACATGCACATGTGAGATTTGCCATACAGCATGATATATTGACAAGCTTTTTTAGGAACAATCACTTTAGCTAAACGTGAATAACAAAAACTTTTTCTCCGGAAATGCGAGGGTGTGGCGTTGCACAATACGCCACCATCCGGTACAGCTTACATAGACACAATGTATATGCACACAGCACAACAATCTAACTGATTCTCGTCAAGGCTCATATCCGTACGTTCTACAATAAAAACGATGTTGACAACTGGGTAACTCATTCGATTTAGAACACGTACAGTAACAGTAGTTCCCTTGCGACGGACAACAATTTAATTAATAGTGATTCAAGTTGAATAAGGAATGAAATGGTCGTTATAGATTCTGATCGTGTGCGTGAGTAGTGTAACGCTCGTTTGTCTAACGGTATGCAAGAAAGATTCTGAAAGACTCAGTCTATTTGTCCAATCTAGTCATAAACTTACAGAATTTGTTTTCTTTTCAATCGTATTGACGCTTGAAGAGTAGTCGACTATTGTATGTAACTGATTAAACAGACTAATTAAGAACATTATTGCTTGCAGAAACTCAATTAATGCTTTATTATCTATATTTTGAAAATAGGTGGAGGTTGAAACCTGGTAAAGATTTTCATAAAAAGTACCTACTGATCACTACATTCACAAAATGTGTTGAAAACAGTCGTCTATTTCACAAAGTCTACATTAACATCTTGGAAACCTCAGACTACGTTACATTATCAAATAAGTATCAATGGCTTCCTAGATTTTCAGACATAGACTAAACACCTCGGGTATATTTGGTCAAAATGATTTTGAGGTCATAGCGTCTGATTTTGCATATAAAGAATTGGTTAAATGAATGATCGACGCTTTGCGTGACCAGAAGGCTGGGTTATTTCTCGTACAGTAAATTAGCATTGCTATGCAAACATGGCATTGCTGTCAGCCTTCTGGGAACATTGGGCGTGCGCGATGATGCGAAGGAATTTTATGACGCATATTACGTAACTATAGTTTCATTTTTATCTATATGGTGGTATAAAAAGAAAAAAATATTTTAAGAGCAATTAGAGAAACTCGACTTAATAAAGTTATTTTAAATAATATAAGTTCTTAATTACAATAACATTATTAACTCGATATATAGTAATCGAGTAAGATCATAATTACAGAGGGTCACCACCCCTCAGCATCCCTCGGGTGTCGTAAGTGACGACTAAGGGAGTAAACTACGCAAAAAAACATAACATAAGGAAACTCGAAAAAAAACTATATCAATGTAATGTAATTTTTAAATTAATTTATATTTCGTAGTTAAACAAAAATGCAGTTACTGTATTTAAATTAATTAAATTAAAAATTAAATATTTCAGACATTCGACACACAACGTCATCTAGTTTCAGTCTAACCAAAGCTTGTGCTATGATAATTAGACTGATTGATAGAATACTTATATTCTTTTTTTGTAAATACATACATATTATACATAGAAAACACCCAAACTTCGAAACAAATAATTGCAGATCAGACAAACATAACATCATCATATCAATCAATTAATTGGGCAACATTGCGAAAAATTATTGCCAGACCAGATTTAGATAGATAAACTTTTTCGTATTGTTACTTTGACTTCAATTTTAAGTCTTTTTATGTTAAAAAAACTGATATTTCTTCCATATTTAAAGGTCAGTTTAATAACAATGAAATCAATCTATCGCCATCCAGTGTTGAACGAAGGTCGCCCTCAAGGAGCGCCAACTGTTCCGGTCTTGAGCAATCTGCATAAATCTGCTGGCAATCACGTTCTTCAAGTCGTCAGTCCATCGTGTCGCATAATATAAGGGCTGAATTGTATTATGAGTAATAAAATCACAATATTTTTGTAGTGATACACAATATGATGTCATTAAACCAGCTAATAACATTCTTACAAATAATGACATCATCACCATGTACGTAAGCGGAAAACAAATAACTATATATGTATACATTAAGGTCACCAACTAAGACTTAACCCTGAACCACATGAATCTTCTCTCAACACCACATCAACTGCCAGATGTCATAAACATTTACTAAAAACATGTTGAATGTTGTTAAGACTCTGCTATTTCTCAATCCGAAACGTGTTTCTTCAGAAACATGTAGAAAAGTAATATGTATCTGGCGATAGTTTCTTCTGTAAACGATTTGTTCAGTACTTAACCACTTCTTCAGAACCCATCAATGTTGTCTGATGACTACGGAGTTCCGATAGTCTATGGGTCAGAGGAATTTTCTGATTACAGGCGTTGAAAGGTGGTGTGGTTTTAGCGGATAACCTGAAGGTATGAGGGGGTTCCCTAAAGACTACGGACTGCCGACAGTCTATCGGTCAGAGGAATTCTCTGATTTCAGGCATTGGAAGGTGGTGTGGTTTTAGCGGATGGGCTGATGGTATAAGGGAGTTTTCCTCACATAAAAAAGGACATCCATGTTGCCATTATAGCCTCAGTAACAGAATATCTTAGATTAACAGAATTTTCTGACAATAGAAAGCTTCAGATACTATAGAACAGAATAACTGTATAGAAAGAACAAGTCTTTAGGCCGTTATATTGCTTAATAAAAGTTAGAAAGGGCGTGTATATGACCGCGACCCCGCCACCACGGCTTCGTCACGGCTGATCTCAGTGAGAGGACATTGTGAAATACCTACATACACAATACTAAAGACTACACAAAAATAATACTTCATCGTGTGAACACTATTTAGTATGCAAAAATAGTACGACATACTTACGTTTAGGGTACATTCATGACTTGTTTTAGGGCATGTCGTAAAGAGATTTGATTGTTTAAGATTATGGCATCAAAGAAGACCAGACATCAAAACCAGTGTCCTAAAATATTTTTCAAATTATTTTTTATTGCGTTATATTATATGTGTGGTGACAGATTAAGAATACGGAATGTCACCGTTTCTATTTATACCATGGGTATCGTAGGATACGACTAACGGATCAAATTACAAAAGACAACATCACTGTATAGAAAAGAAAACCTTGAAACAATCCTTCGTCAAAACCTCTTTTCTGAGGTGAGGCCTATGTCCAGCAGTGGACTGTTTAAGGCTTTTGATAATAATGTATTTAGTTCGACACTAATTGGCTTTCAACATCAGTTGTTCAAGGAAAGAGGGGCCTAAACTTTACAATTTCGACACAGAATCAGTTGAAATAGTTTTTACGATTCTTGCAATCTTAGAAGTGTGTCGTAAGGGACTAACAAGGCACTTGGCAATAACCGCAAGTGCCAATTAGATGTTAATGAGCTTTGACATTATGTGCTCTGTGAATATTATTTGACTGCCTGACCGCATATGCTACTGCTGTGTTGAGGTCTTGGGTTCGATGCCTGGATCGGACTAAATGTTTGTATGAACTGCAAGTGTTTATTTGTTTGGATAAGTATTTTGTCAGTAAATCTAGCTTTCATTGTACAAGTTCTGCTTAGGTTTAGGTTAGATGGTGTTAGGTGTCAGGTGTTCAAAAAGTATTTATTTATCAGTATTATGTAACGTCAACGCAAAATGACAGTTTGCTGTTCACTAGGTCAAAATGTCAATGCAAAATGACATTTTACAAAGGAGGCAATTTATCAAAGGAGGCAAGTAAATATAATAATAATAACTTCATACATCTCTAACACGGCCATTTGATTCCAAACTACACCGAGCCTAAATTGTGGTAACCAGATTGCTGATAAATATACTTCAATATTTTCGTAAATACATATATATAGATAAATTACATCTTTTTTTTGTTGTCGTAATGGAAAATCCCTTCGGATCTCGCAGGAGCCATGATCAATCAATCAACCTATCGATGTCCAATGCTGAACGAAGGTCTCCCCCGAGGAACGCCAACCATCCGGTCTTGGGCAAGGAGTCATGAGTATGTGGTGTTTACACTAAAAACCATCCCACGGCCGCTCTCAAGCCTCCTACTCTGAAGGGGACTCGGACCATATTATTTTAGGTCCCCTCCAGAATAAACGCCGCGCCTAGTAAGGTCCTATCGTGGGGAGGCCACAGAGGCTTCCACGCGTAGATTACACCTAGATACAGAAATAATCAAGTTATTCACATAAGTATTTGTCTTGGGTGTGAATCAGACACTCCATCAATAAAAATAATATAAATTAGAATAAACGCAGGATTTATGTCAATAATTACAATTCTAATTAGTTTCGTCGATAATTAAAGTCGTTTCCTTCTAAAATCACTTTAAAAGCTTTATAAATACACGAACAGTTAACTTTAGGTCAAACTCACGTGATCGACATACACTGGATATTCCAAAAGATATAACAGTCTATGATTGTCAGATGTCCGTACTTTCTCGTATACTCGTAAACAATATACAATTATCAGAAAATTACGGTTTAATAAAGTATTGGTATTAAGCCCTATCGATTACTAAGAATCATTATCAGTGTTGCAATAAAGTAAAACGGATTGCTATCGTGCATTTTACGTAAGTATGATCCATCTGTGCTATTTCAAAGTGGTGGATTATGGTGGACAAGTATGTATATTTTAATCATCATTATTTAGCACGATACTGCAAGACATAAGCTTTAGGTTATTTTCTTCCAATAGGGAGCTTACAGGCAGGTCTGATTACTTGATTGGATGGGTGGGTTACCTGATTGTTAGTGTCTGTCGCTGTCTGTGGACACCTGATACTCGAAAGATATAATGGTATCTTTTGACTGTCCACCATTACGTTACATTTACCTATACTAATATTATAAATCTTGTTTGTTATTTGTTTGGTTAAATGCCTTAATATCAGAAACTACCAGCCCAACTTAAAATATTCTTTCAGAGCTAGATAGACAAGTTATTTAGGAACGTTATAAGACTATATGATATCACGCTCCCTCCAAAAGGTTGTAAAATCAGGGCAATTTATTTACTTTTGAGAGTTTCCACTGCGTGCGTTGCGTAAACGGAAAAAGTATCGCAAAAATAATTTAGGAAAGAATTGTTTGAAAAAAAAGTCCGCGACAGTACATGTCTATCTGTCAAAGCTCTCAAAAGAAATAATTTTCACCGTTTTTATGACATTTTTTTTGTTACTCAGTTCCTATTGGTCGTAGCGTATTGATATACAGTCTATAAAATTACTCGATAAATGGGCTATCTAACACTGTAAGTATTTTTAAAATCGGACAAGTAATTCCTGTCCAATCAACCAAACGAACAATTTCTTCAACTTTTTAATATTAGTATAGATTACTACTCGTAAACAAGTGAACAAAGAATAAAAAAATCCTTATAATAACGGTTTTAGAAACTGCATATTCTGAGAGTAAAGCAGAATTCGCATCGGTCGTGTGCCACAACAGGTAATTACAACAATTACAATTGCTATTACTTGCGCCCGCGCCGCTTCGGAGACAATAACGAACGTCACACCTACCATCAGATTGTCACGTAAAATAGCTATTTAATTAAAAATAATGTTGCAGTTAAGTTTTTATGTGCATTAAATGCACTTCTGGTAAATGGTAGAAAATGTACTTACATTTTATTTCTTTGTTTATTTTACCGATTATATGAAAATATAATTTCTATGCACATATGTGGATGTTCTCTTTATATCCACGTACATACATAAAATCACGCCTATTTACTCGAACGGGTAGGACAACGGTATTAAACGTCCACTTTTCGACGGTATTTTGAACCTATTGCCGCTAATCGAGATGCTTTGTTTGTCCCGATCAGTAGGTACCACTTGTAGGTGAGCCCTAAGTTGTGGTAACTGTACTCACCCAAATTTATTTTTATGTTTTAATATCAATATCCCAAGAAGTCTACGTGTATATCTTATGTATTTTCTCATATATTGACGATATGTAACCAGATTCATATATAGAGCTCGCTGGTCTAGCGGTTAGCATACGCGACTGCTGATCATGAGGTCTTAGGTTCGATTTCTGGGTTATTTAAAAAAGTGTTATTGAGTTTTTCTTGTTACAAAATTACTTAATAACAAACCGGAATGTAGAAGTTGGAGTCTTAACACCGGGTCCGAAGAGCTCGTAAAGCCATCCGTTCTACGCCTGATCTCTTCCCGTTTGAGTCGGATAACTGCCCCATTAGATTGTAAGAGTGAGGGAACAGAGAGTGCACCTGTGTTTGCGTACACACTAGTGCACTATATCATCTCCTGCGTATTTGACTGGTCTCCTTTGAGACTGGCCGCCGTGGTCGGCTAAGAGTATATGATCATCACATACACAGCTAATATTGGAGTAAACTGGTCAGAGTAAAATTCTATACCAACGGAAGTAGAAGAGTTAACAAATATTTTTAGATGCGTAATAATGGAAGTATTGAAGATATTTTGCCTCAATAATCGCTTTCACCATCAAAGTTATAGACTATAACATATGACACTAACATCAAAGAAAACATGGTTCAATTTTAATCCTCATACCTCATACTTTTGACTTAGACGTTGACATCCACAATACCTGTAATAAAAAAAAACAAATTAGAAGGAGTATCAATTTATAATAACAAGTTGCAAGTGATTTTAAAATGCAACAAAGCTCTCACTGCCACGGCATCTGTCCGGTTGCCCGGCGATTCAGCCGTGTCTAACAAACCAACTTTCCCTCAAGACTACAGCAATTGTGATGAACCGTACAATTGCCCAATTTGACAACACTTTCCCTCATTGTGCTTGTCTTCTAAATAGTTGAGACGAAAATAATTTTCATTAAAATCGTACGATCAGAACGCCTCTGCGTGAAATGAGATTTTAATGGTGTAAATGGCAAACCGTTTTCAATTCAGAAGAACTTGGAACTTTACTTTTATTTATTAAAGACACTTGCAAGAAAACTTTGAATTTACTTCAAGTTTTGTATTGAAGACAACTGACCGCACTAACCCTGTGTCGTGGGTCTTTTTAAATATTCATTCAAACATCCATACTGAGAACAAAAATTTTTGAATCATAAAAATGTTGTCCCATGTGAGGATCGAACAGACAATATTTAGCGCAGGAGGACGCTGTGAGAAGACCGTTTCATGCAGTCAAACTAAAGAAGATCGGTGCTTGTGTATACAATTGGGTTTCGTAATATTTGATGTTGACTGCGGACCTGCCTGTATCATTTAGAGGTAGTTTTGTAAAGAAGGTATCAGAAAGCGTGTGAACATTATCAGCGCTATGTGTGTATGTGTGATGACATTAATAGGTTAGGATAAATAACTTTTCTAATCAAGATATCGCCATAACTTGTTCTGTTTCGATTAACACGAGGTTAAACTTCTAAATCAGTAAAAACTCAAACACAAATAGGAGCAAATATTACCTTCATTTAAATTAAAATATCAATATTGAAACAACTATAATAATCTTCACATAGACCAGAGCTATACCTAGATTAACATAGATTGTCCTATGGCTTCTAGAACATTGATAAAGATACTTAAGTACATTTTTAAGTTATTTAAGTAGCAAAAAACAGTTGTTGCAATTTCACAAGTGATATTTTTAACAAGACATTTTTGCTACAATAATACATCCTATTTCCTCACAAAAACATAAATGTAGCAGGACAGAGAACACCCAGAATCAGAACAACTACTTGTGGATCATAAGTGATGCTACGTGTGGAACTCTGTTCGCAGCAGCAAGCGGTAAGGTGCCCGCTTCAACAACTTCCCCATCCGTGCAGTCAAGTCAGTCTTTGATATAATAATACATCCTGTGTCCTCACAAAAACATAAATTTAGCAGGACAGAGAACACCCAGAATTAGAACAACTACTTGTGGATCAAAAGTGTTGATCCATGTGGAACTCTGTTCGTAGCAGCAAGCGGTGAGATGGCCGCTTCAACAACTTTGTCATTCGTGCAGTTAAGTCAGTCAATGATTCGCTATCAAGAGAAAAATGTTTCTATGATAAACGTAATATGTGTCATACGATATGCAGTGTACATTAAGTCACAAGTAGAAGTCCCACTTGAAGCCACAGTGATAATTGTGATGGCCTTCACGACGTTGATAGTAAACAAGTACTCTTTAGCAACGTTAGGTACATGGAAAACTACTTATAATCGATGGTTAGATATGCAAAGTTATGTAAATTTATCGCTAATAAAAGAAATTCACGATATCTATTACGATAATAACAAAGGATCTAGTGTCTAATACAGTCAAACCTGGGTGAGTACGTAAGTAAGAGGAATAGCTAGGACCCTTCATTTTAAGCTCCCAAAACCTCTATTAACGAGAAACGGAAACCTCTGTAAGAGAGAGTCGTTTTTCCCTCATGGACCTCCGTAAGTGAGACTGCTACTTATCTATCTATACCTCTATAAGCGACAGTCGAGCTTTATTTATTTATATTATTTAGGAGGAACAAATGACAAAACAAATAACAAATTTAACATCTGGCATTTTATGACTCATTCTATTTCGTGGAACTAAATAACGTTCTAAATAAAATAAAATTACATTTTATCATATTACATATTTACTACATTCGTACTTGCTGTGACTTGTTGTTGCTGCGTACCCCTATAAGAGAGAAACGCTACCCATATACCTGCATTAGCGAGAAACTCGGGTTAGTGAGAAACCTCTATAAGTGAGAAGAAGATTGTGCTCCCTTGAACTCTCGCTTATCCAGGTTTGACTGTAATTATTTCTAAGTTTTGGAATCGACATCTAATAAATATATTTTCATAAAACTATTTCTTTAATATCAGTTGACAATAGTTTTGACGTAACAGCTCTTTGTACTACTTTCTATTAATTTCGGTAATCTCTATTACTCAAAATAACTCCTTAGAGATAGATTAGTAAGAAAATATGCCAGACACTAGCTGTAATCACATATAATGAAGAGTAACCCTTTAAGAATATTGCAAGTCCCTTCAATCCAATTAAACAAAAAAGATTAAATGAAAGAGTTTTTTCCAGTAAGTACTTCAGACAGTGTACCAAAACGTAGCGTGTAATTCAATTAAAACTGGAGATATTGAAATTGAAAGTAATGTAAGGCAAGTACAATAGAAAATTATGTTAGAATGATTCAAACACAATTTACTTTACTAAGCCAGCCTTATTAGCTTCTGAGACTTTGATATGCTCAATTTTTTTGGGTAATCTTTTTTCTGACGTCATGTCTTTATCTTTCAAATCAACTAACAATATTTCTTTAATTTTTACCCGACTGTACCAAGAGGTTTATATATATTTTTCGTATATAGTTTGTATACAACTTTGGCACGCTCTGTAACCGAAGTCTTAATGGATTTTGGCGATTGAGGCGGCGTTAGATTCGTCTTCATTGTGCGTGACAGTAGGTTTATAAAAATGTTTAAAATATAATATATAAACATTGGCGAAATGAGAAATGTTAAAATGAAGTTTGGGAATTCAAGCGCTTTTGTGGTCTCCACGTAGTTTTTTTTCAATAATTATCTTGTTTTGATTCAGAAACATAAAACAAAGAAGAACTCAACATGGTAGAACGATTTACTAGCTCGAGTATAAGTGGCATCTAAGTGGAACAGACAATGTAGTTGACAGTATTATGTGAATATTTACCTTGATTACATAAAGTCGTTACATAAGCATTCGTAGATCACAATATACTTACATTTTAACTCTAGGAACTTACCTACTTACATCGAAGTTTCAGTAGTTAACCCCAAACAATGTCCGTGTGATTACAGATTATAAATGCGAAGTGTCACCAATCCTATTTATGCGGCGGGTGTCGTAAGAGTCGACTCAGGGCGCAAATTACGCAGGTTGTTAGTACTGCCAAAAGAAGGCAAACTTGCCCAAACCTTATACTAGTCCATCTGACCAGCGTGGTATAGTACGCCAAAACCCAAAGAGGTTTATGACCAGCAGCGGACTAGAAAAGTCTGTTAATACGATAATGTGAGTTTAACCAACAATATGTCTACCTTTTTTTTTTATTATCGGGATGGAAAATCCCTTCGGATCTCCGGCTTCTTGGGGACGCAGGAGCCAGGAGTATGTGGTGTTTCCACTAAACAAAAACCATCTAAAAAAAAAACCATCCCGGCGATTGGTCAGACATCCTTCTCTGTAGGGAACAATATGTCTACCTAGTATTCTTAAGATAGAGGTGGTTAGCGGTTTCTTTTTAATACAATTTTGCTTGTTGAGTATTTACAAATAATTGAATAGAGTGTGGAAGTGTGGCTAGGTACATTTAGCTTCAAAGATTCCAACGTCCGTAAGAGTCTTAGATGTGTCACTGGGGAACATAAAACGTTCTTTCAAGTAAGGTGAGGTGAATGGAGTGAATGAGATGCTTTTAGACTAAAGACAGAACATGTGAATTAAGTTGAAGCGAATGGAGAGCCACTTGAGCAATTTGCGAAATTCAGTCACTTGATCAGGTTTGCATAAGCCAAATATAAATTCAATGCAAAAGTTTTGAAGGCGCTCTAGGTTGTCAAGCTGCTCAGTGATATCCAGATAACTGCGTAATCGAGCTTTGGAAGAAGCAGGGCTACAGCTAGTGCAATCTTAATGTCCTTAGGTAGAAAGCTGTGAAGTCTTCGTAGAGACCCCGCTGAAGCAAACACTTTTCTACTAACTTCACGTAACTGGGGGTTCCAAGATAATGTACTATTAATTAGAATTCCTAAGTTCTTAATTTATCTTTTCCTGTTGTAGTTAAGATTGCCTCTATATAAATGGGTGTATAACATATTTTTTTAAATAGACTACGCCTGCACTAGGAATAAATTCTTTGTAACAAAGAACACCTAGACTCAGAACAATAATTTGTGGATAACACAAAGTGTTGTCCCATGTGGGGTTTGAAGCCACAACACTCAGCGCAGTAGAGTGGCATGGCAACCGCTTAAACCACTTGGCCAACCGTGCAGTAGTGCAAATCTTAGTGTACCGCAGTGTGACATAAGATATGACCAGGGTTTCTAAATCTAACGCTATAACTCGGTGACATAATCACTATATCTTATACAATTAGTTCCGTTAGCTGTAAAGCCTTTTGTATTAGGTTTACGGAAAAGTCACTCAATACAATGACACTTTTACTACTTTGTTTGATGTCGTTTGTTGGTAAGTGATGACTGATGAGCATCAGTCATCACTTGATAACGACTATATCTATTTGATGCAAATCAACCAACGGAAGGAGCACCAACCATCCCGATCTTGGGCTTTGATTACAACAATTATAATAACTACACATACACTATGGTAACAAAACAGTTGACAAATATATATAAATACTAGCTTTTGAACGTGGCTTCGCTCACGTGGAATTTGGTCTGCCACATTAAGTTTCGTAACAGATCATTTTAATTTTCTTTTAATAAAAAGTATCCTATGTTACTTCTAATACCACCAAGAACATGTGTACAAAATTTCATGACGATCGGTTGAGTAGTTTTCGCGTGAAACCGTAACAAACAAACTTACATTCGCATTTATAATATTAGCGGGGATTTCTAAAGACATATTTTGTAGAAAATTTATCATCATAGAATTATTGGTCCTGGATGGAAGTGTCCAGCTTAAGTGTGTCCAGTTTGACTTACTAACTACAATAAGTAATTAATAACAAGATCAACAAGCCTGTCAAATTTTATTGACAGTATTTAGTGTTCTGCTTGTTACATAAGTATTGAAATAGTGTATTAATTGAATAGTTCTTCATATTTGATCAGGGATAAATTCAACACCAAGGAGTTTATAAAAGTTTCAAGACACGAAATTTGGAAGTATCGAAGATATCGCTGTCTTTGGGCGACAGTAAGTGAATAACGCCGCCCAAAGACTGCAACTGCAGACTGCTGCAGTTGAAGACATCTGACTGCGAGGGTTTAATCCAATTACACCGGTTGTCATAATTTGAGTTCACTTATTGACCATATAGTGTTATTCATATTTTAATGGTGATTAAAAGTTAATATTACCTCTATCGTAACAGAGCGCTATTACTCAAACCACAAATGACTAATTGACACTTAAACCTTGCCATAATTCCTTAGCAAGAATACCGCCGCCCAAAGACAGCTGCAACTGCAGACTGCTGCAGTTGAAGACACCTGCAACTGACTGCGAGGATTTAATCCAATTGCACCAGTTGTCATAATTTGAGTTCACTTATTAACATATTTAGTGTTACTTATATTTTAAGGGTGATTAAGTCATATAATATTACGTCTATCTGAATAGAGCGATATTTCAAAAACCACAAATGACTAATTGACACTTAAACCTTAACATAATGCCTTGGCATTCATATTACATAATGAGCGGTTTTGTGTAAACAGAGTGAGGATGGTCACAAGACACAAACCAATTTAGCTTATTCCGAGCAATTAGGCTCCGGGGCGTTGTACAAACGTAATTGGACAATAAGTGTAAGATAAAGACGCATTTGTGCGCTTAACTTCTTGGCTTCTATGGTGTCACGTTACACTGGCACAGCGGTAGAGAATTAGACGGCAATTTAGGTTCGCAGGTTATAATTTCAAATATTTTTGAAATTTTATAATAGAACACTATCTAGTGTATCAGTAGTATATCAGTCAGACCATTTATTTAAAAAAAAAAGTGTTTCCTGACAGTTTCATATTGACAACGAATGCAATCGCTGATGAGAATGAGTTAAAGTGAAATAACCTCACACTAGGCATTCACGTTACACATATCTATGTAATTAATACCGGCTGCAGAATATACAGCATAGAAGTAGGGTAGGTGGGAATCGATAAAATAGTAATAACCTTTTTGTCTATTAAGTTTTGTGAGATATAGAATATCTAAATCTTATTTTTTGTTGGTAAATTACTACTATTTGCTACTAAAATTTATTTTAACGTAATAATCAAAACAACCGATTACGATTATCAGAAAAGTTGATGACTAATGAAGACCATTTCACGATTAATTAAATTTGTAAACAGATTTACATTTTATGATCAGCAGGTTAAAATATCTTGCAAAATGTATTGGTATTTAATAGGCACACGCCAGATAAAGCAAAGAATGCCCTTATACTTCGCATTGATAATATGCTTTTAACACTATTCATATTGCAAACAAACACACAATTGGCTAACGAAAAGCTGAAAATGACACTCACATGCTAAAAAAGATAAGTCATCTAAAAGAAAGGAAGGTTATTCATATAAATGCCATTAAAAATACTACTTGGCAACCATATAAACAGCAATTATACCAAACACGGCCTCTTAGAACCAATGGTTACATGAACGAGACACATTGAGCCGTAGTGTCCGTCTGTGCTGCACCTGTTGACACTAAAACTTAGCAAATAATGCCATTTGTAAAAAAAAACAATAATTGCCATAAAAATTCCATTGTAGTATAAATTATTTTTACTGCAAATACTTTGTCACAGGACTTAGTAGATTAAATTGTCCAGCAAATTGCAGAAACAGTGTTGATATTTTTTACTGACAAGCATACTTCGTGTAAAAGATAAAAGTGAAATGTGTGAAATGTTGATCGCGCTAATAATTGCAAGTATATACTGATCTCCAGGACTTTCAGGTGTCCAAGTGGTAATTATCCGAGTTTATATATGTAGATCAGTTCCGAGTACGGAAAATCCATTTCAACAGCCTTTAACGGTCCACTGCTGGACACAAGTCTCTCCTTAGCAAGGAGGTCGTTGGAAAATACACGTTAATAATTTAACATTACGGGTCAGGCAACTGGTATATGTATTTAAGACTCTTCGAAACTGAGTCGACTGTAAAACGCTTATTATGATCTACTAGGCGCTTGGTCAATCAGTAATCTCCTACTGGACACTACCTCTTGGAGTGGTGTAGCAAAAACGACCATACTTCCACTGGAGATTGCAAAGGGCAGTTCTCAAGGTTGTCTAGAAAGAATTTACGGTATCCAACCAACAATTTGTTTAGACATTCCAGGCCTTGTAAGGAGACAGCTATTTGTACATCAAGCTATTGCTCAAACACACTTGGCTGTAACACGTCAAAGTGTTCACAAATACACGTCGACTCAAAAAAGTATGTCCCTCAATCAGAAACAACAAAATCCTGGCAAAATGACACCATAAAGTAATAAGTAATATTTAACAGACTTCAAATAATGAAGAGGTTCTATGTCCCAGTCTATATTTTTTTTCTTACTTCACACTGACATGGGCTCCCACAATACATACTGTATACTCTTGATGTGGCATTCCTAACTGTATTTTATTTTTATTTTTGTTTCTTTCAATTTCATATTGAAGATCTCAATATGGCTGGGTCCTAAGTACGGGTTTGTCTAACATGTCCTGATGTAGAGTTACTGGAAACGTGTATATCAGCAGTCGCGACTGGAACTGCGCTTCCATGACGGAGTCCCTCTACAGCTTTATTCCTAGCACAAGAGTGTGGCATTGCCGTACCATGGTGGCGGCCAGTTGATTACGCCACTGAAAAACATATTGTTACAGTATTTATCTATGTTTTCTGTATTAGTATTATTATTACCAGGGATGCGGAAGAGAGTGCAAAGTGGAGAAGAAAGAGTAAGAAAACGAGCTCCAGACTCCAAAGTGCAAACTTTGGGAGCAACCGGGAGTGACGTTAAGATGATGATGAAACTTTGTGTAAAAGATTCACTTATTTGATATAAAAATGTAGTCTCTAAGTATGAAAAAGCGATATTTTCATTTTAAGACGATAGTGATGTACTTAAACTAAACCTTGGGCCATTTTAAATGGAGATTTACAAACAGTGCATTGAGTAGAGTTTGAATCCAAACGCAGTTACGATGTTTCAACCGTTATACTGCAATGTTATCGAGTCTTCGATTGATTTTCAGTTTTAAAAGTGCTATTTCAAAATTGTTCTTAAACAATTAGACACTGTAAATCAATATTTTATACGTAACTGAGATAGAAATGTGAAGTAAAGGTTATCTGCAAGTGTTATGAGGTATTGAAATTACAACAAAGTTAGTAAGTGACTAAAGGTGTAAGCATTCGCAATAACTCATATATATATATAGATAAAAATGATCCAATTAATTAGCCTCGTGTGTTTTTTACAAGCAGTCGATAACATGTATAAATTATTACTTCATACAATCTTTTAACATTGTATTTATAGCTAGCAACACAGTACATACACAAACCAATTAGTTCTTTTATTCTAGAATACTTTTTTATACAATAGATAATGCGATGTTGTTTAAAATAGCTTCGCAAATAAAATGTGCAAAATAAAAATGATCTATGTTCATGAACGATTACTTTTTGTTGTTTTGTTTTTGAACGTTCTTTGGTACTTGAACCATGTGACAGTCAATCTTGGCACTTATGATCGGCTGATATATTATCGGCTTAGAGATACCTTTGCCTCACAAAAATCGGTGTTTTTAAGCAAATTTTCGGTTGCTTTTCACCGTGTGAGTGTTTTTGTTCACATGTACAAAGGCGAACATAATGCCATAGGACAATTTTTCCTAGTCAACTTTAGGTGATGTAGAAATATGATACGGTAGGTTCAAAAATGAAAAATATAAGCTTGACAGCACATGAAATACTTTTAGATAAATAATATTAGATTTAACTACTGCAGTTGCTTATAATATGGCTATATTGCTTGACTGCACGATTGGCCTAGTGGTTTAAGCGGCCGCCACGACGCTCGTCGTAGTCTTCACATTGCCTGCAAGGCGCGTGGCAATTTACATAGAAATCAAGATGCCTAATATTTTTTTTAAAGGCAACACCTGCATTTGGAATAAATCCTGTGTCGCGGGGGATTTTACAAACATACAAGCAACGGTCACGAAAGACACCCAGACTCAGAACAACAATTTGTGGATCACACAAAGTGTTGCCCCATCTAGGATTTGAACCCACAACACACAGCGAAGTGGAGAGCTGTGTGGCGACCGCTTAAACCACTAGGCCAATCGTGCAGTCAAAATACATACACATTTTCTTGAGGCTCAAAGAGCGGCAATGCATTTATGAGCAATATGTGTCTATGGGCGTCTATGGGTATCGTAGTAACTTACTATCACCTGATCTAAATGGTTGCTAGCCCTACTACACCATGTCCCCTTACCGTAAACCGTTTTTGTAGCGCACGCCATGGAAACTCTCAAGAGACATTATTATTTTCGATATATGTAGTTGATGAACATCGTCCTAGCATTATCTAATTTACAGTTAATAAAACAACATGTCTTACAATAGTGAACGATTTCTCTCCTTATAAAAATAGTATGATAACTTGAGATTGTATTGAGGTTAACTTGTCATGGATTGGTTATGGTTTAGCTACGGTGTTATTTGTAGCTTTATGGCACAGTTGTAAAAGTAATTTGATAGAAAAAGAGCCATATTGTAGTTTCACTAAAGCAATTTTATTGAAACGAAATTTAGAAGTCACACTTGACTTCTACTTCGAAGAAGGTTTGACTGTATTTTAGTTCTGAAATATTACTATTATTTACAAAAATATTTAATATACCAGTTCCTGGAATACATCATCTAAATTAAGCATCATATATACCATCTAAACTAGAAATTATCCCCGGGAGAATGCACTACAGCTCCGCCATAGAAATTACGAATAAAATACCTATAAATATGAGGCATACATGCAAAAAATATCATCTTATTATGCATCAAACTGGTGATGTTGTTCCAAATTTTGTTTATGCAAAATATGTAGATAGATGCAATCTAATCGTACCGTTATCAGCGCTATCGCCAATTCGCGTTCCGAAACAATAGAGTATTACCGCAATGGCAAATGGCAACTATCATAAACGGCTGGCTAACAAATTAACTGAAATTTTACGTTTTAACACTTCTGTAATAAATAAATAAATAAATAAATAAATAAGAAATATTTTTTACATCTAACACACAAGCCAAAGTTCCAAACTAAGCAGAGCCTGTACTTTGATAACTAGACTGACTGATAGAATACTTTTACACTGTTTTTTTGTAAATACATACGTATTATACATAGAAAACACCCAAACTCCGAAACAAATATTTGCAGATCATACAAACATTTGGTCGGACCCGGACATCGAACCCGAGACCTCGAGCACAGCAGCCACTTTCGTTACCGCTACGCCATCGAGACAGTCAATGGATTGCAAGTTTCTTTTATTTCATTACCAGCCTTACATCCTGCCACAAAAATAGATGAACACAATCTTTGGAACGTTTGTATATCGTGTTAAAATTTGAACTGAATCGGTGCAGAGTTTTTGGAGTTTTTGAAGCGTGCAAAAAGCAATTTAGTATTTTCGTATATGTGTGTTATGTATTGATATATTTCATTGTTCTTTTAAATCAAGGTTTTTTAAATTCATTGTCTATCGTTGATCCTTTAGTCACGAAAGCATAGTAAAAGATCAACCTAAAGCGACAGCATTGGTGCTGTTGTGCTTCGTTGGTGGATATGAGACCTGAGGATTGGTACAGGTTTGACAGTTATCGTGGTAAGTGTGTGAGCCTTACACTGCCACGGTGATTGTCCTGCCAAGTGGGGCGTGAAACAGCATCTCACTAGGCCGCCATAGTATGGGCATCGTACTGTACTGTGTGCATTTGCAATGAGCGATTACTACAACTCTTGCTTTCCATCAAGCAGAGTAGTCAGTTTGGCAGGCTCTTAAAATAAGAAAATAAGATAAGAAAAACATCAGAAAACTCGACAGGTAGGTTGCCGAGGAACTGAGAAAAAAGGTGGCGACAATTCATTTATCATTTAAGTAAATAAGTATGGTAACTTTAAAATATTATCGCGGTAAAGTCCCGATTTTATATTTATACATATAAATTTTATTGCCAGAGTTTAAAACAATTACTTATATCGCTGGACTGGCGCTTTACGATAATATACTCCATGTCAATAAAGAGAATCGATAACTGGTTTTACTTATTCAAAAACATATCATCCAAACTATGAAATATACTAAATTGCTCAATCGATCATTATAAAAATTTCAGAATATCATCATCACCCTCCCACTACGATTCCGGGTCCTTTAAGCGGGGCGTAAAAAAAGCATCTCACTAGGCCGCCATAGCGTGGGTCCGCCATACTGCACTGTCATAATTCGCAGTGAGTACGGCGACCACTGCTCTTGGATTCTATTCATGCTTTCCATTAGGCAGAATTGAGTCACTTTGGTAGGTTTCTATAAAAAAAAAACTTTACTTTGTCTATTGGTAGACATAGGGCCTTAGAAAGTTTTGTTTTTGGTCTGATGACTTTGGATCAAATTTCCTTCTGTTTGCAGTGCTGGTGTCCTGCGATTTTTTGTCATACCGATCGAACCAGCCTATTTATGCCAATAAATGGCTCGTGTTTTCATAAGAATATTATTGTTAGCCTATTAATATACATTAAGAATCACATCAAATATGTCCTTACGTACCGTGACCTTCTCAAAGGACACTACTATATAATTCATGTATTAAGGTGTGGTTATTTGAATGATTGAGAAATATGAATAGATATTTGTATCGAAACCGACAATATATGACTAATTCTCTGATAAATTGACAGAGATAACGTTAAAAATAACAATTGTGTTTTTTATGGTACAGGAACTTATGTGATAGGCTGATTATAATGGTATAAGAGACAAACGAGCGAAGCATAGATCACTTTAGAGAAAGAACTTCCATCGTCCAGGGGCATCTGTTACTTTCGTGAGTACTTCACGAGGGCGTTACCGCCTTGGAATCCCTCCTCTCACGAGTGGACAGACGGTACAGTCTCCGGTAACCGGTATTCAGTAGTCTCTCGTAAACTTGATTGATTTCTACCTATTTAATAAAGTTGAGATTATGTTTAATTTAACTTTACTAAACTATGTTGTTTATATTAAAGAAATCATACATCTTTAAGACAACTAAGTGTCTTGAGAAAAGACTATAAAAGAAAACCGTACATGACGAATAAATAATCAAATACAAATACAGATGTATGGACCACATATGATTATAACAATGCATCATATTGTGTTGCCATGTGACAAATGTTAACTAACGTTAAAGACAGCGTTCACGATTTTGTCTTTGGTTACTGTAAAACTTCGTTCACCAACACTGAACGTGCATAATGGGAATAATTATGACGTCAGTCTGTGACGTAGCACATCTATTATTATATCCCGCTCTTAACACTTAAAGAAAAGCGTGCAGGCTACTGTACTGTTTAAATTTACTTCGATTATCGATTTTCGTAACGATTATCATATTAGATGTTTTCAAAAAGGTTTAATATAATATGGGTTTGCTGCCAAACATTTCGGATGAATGGTATTATATGTAGTTGTCCTCATTCGTCATACCTTTTTTCTTCTATATACTTGCGAGTCCTACAAACGAAAACAATAAGCTACAGTAAAATATTTCTACTTTAAAACACAGTAAGCTTGTAGATAATTCTTTGGCTTGGAGTGGATCGTTCGAGTTTGCACACAGATCCGGTTTAGCGATGAGTCAGAGTGACCTCACAGCGACCTTTCCGAACCATCCGAATGTTCTACGTAAGCTGCATCTCTGGTTTGTGGCATGATTTGATAGGATGCTTGTTTATTTGTTTGTTTGTGAACTCGAGAACAGTATTAATTAGTTATGTAACTCAAGCATAATTAATTATCCTGTTCTATAGTAACTACATTGCTGATAAATATACTTTATATATTTCTAAAACATACGTATTATAGATAAATTTTGCACAGACACAAATATTCGTTCTGGGTGTGAAATCGAACCCACGACACTATCACAAATTCAGTAACAAATAATTTACTTTATATGTTTAGCACACTTCCACTTGGAACATAGCTGAATACTGAAGATGATTCAATTATATAATTTGCCTAATAAATGTCTATTTATATATTATGTGGTTTTATATCCTCATTACTGGAGCAATACACACCGGTTAGTTGACTTTCTATCTTCAGTGTATGGCTAACTTCACACTTCCTAAAGTTTTTCTCGTTCTACCACACCCTTAAACGTGCAATGCACAACTTGTCGAATCTCCTAAGGGCGACACCACGTATCGCTATGTACATCATATGATTGGAGAAGCCCTAGGGTAGGATAATTTACTGGTTGATCTGGATGTCGTAATAACAGCTGTTCTCGGATCCCTCATGTCAGGCACAGAGTGGCACATCGTGTGGTTTTAGTCGGTCCGATTCCGACACACCACCCCGCCGTAAACCGACGGCCCGAGGGCGTTTCCACACGTTACAAAAAAAAAAAGGATTATTTACTAGTTATGGCGATGGTGATAAACATTAGCAATTATTGAAACAGTGTACTGTATCTACGTGTAATGACGGATTAAGAATACGCAGTGTCACCACCCATACTCATTGTAAGTAAGGCGACTAATGGAGAGGAAACTACGAAACAACATCACTTAAACTACCTCGGTGGCGCAGCGGTAGTGAATGTGACTGCTGTACTTGAAGTCCCGGGTCGGATCAAATGTTTGTACTATCTGCAAATATTTGTTTCGAAGTTTGGGTGTTTTCTATGTATATATGTATTTATTTACAAAAAAAAGTATATAGTATTCTATCAGTCAGTCTAGTTATCATAGCACAAGCTCTGCTCAGTTTGAAACTAGATGGCGCTGTGTGTCACATGTTTGAAATATTTATTTATTTATTTTTACTGCAAAGAGAAAGGAAAACGAAAAACAAAGCCTATACCAAGACCAATAGTAGGTCCAAAATCTCCTTTCTAAGGAGAGGCCTATGGCTAGCATTGGACTGCTAAAGGATATTGATGTGTGTGATATGTAAGTTTTGTTGGATGTACTCCAAATGCAGTCAATATAATATTAGTATGCAAAAGAGATTTGTTGAAGGTTTGTATTTACTCATCGTGCAGCCGACGAATGCCGATGATCTAAGCGCATCGTGTTTAAATGGAAATATCTTTAATGTTCTATCAACAATCTATTGAGGCAAGTACATGCATATTTTGTTGAACATATAATTATAAAAAAGCATGTTAAAGTGTATTGAGTCGACAGCGAAAATATTGTAAGCCTCTAGCGTTTAAAGATAACGTCTGTCTCTGCCATCTTTGTTTCATCGGGAATCCCAATAATTCTAGTAAGCAAGAAGTCGACCGTATAATACCAATATAAAACCGTGTTCAATAAAATTGTAACACCAAGTAAGATATTACGAGTGTTGCCAGACTTAAACACTAATTAATATCGCTAGACATCCATTATAATCTGATAAAGATATTTTGAAAATGACTGAATAACAGATGTATTCCAAACGTGAAGTGTTTGGTTCTAGATGGTAAAGCACGATTTTGTTTTTTTATAGTAGAAGGTAGTAAATGAGAAGACGGTTCACCTGATGGTAAGTGATTATCGTCGCTCATGGATACCTACAGCTCAACAGTAGCAAGTGTGTTGCCGCCTTTTAATTCTATTTCACTAAAGTCGAGAAATTACAATTAGATTTCAATCTGTACAAATAAATAAAATTGAAGAAAAAAAATCTTCTTTTATTATTTGTTTGTCTGTGTATTTGTTTCGCCTAATCTCTGTAACGGCTGGACCAATACTGACAGGACTTTCACTGGAACTCAGATCATGTTATAAGGACTAACTTAGGCTACGTTAATTTAAAAAAGTAGGGTTACGCGAGAGCCATATTTAGAAAAGTGGAATAATGTACAATATCCGATTAAAAGGAACAAAAAGTACGGGTAATACCGTGTGCGTTGCTAGTATAGCACATTTTTAAAGATTTTGAATCCAGTAAGTAAATATTATGTAGTTGTCATTTAACCGAGGACCATTTCCAAGAGACCTCCAAACCGAGGTCTTCTGATAGCCGGTCAAGTTTTTACCAATCAATAAGGAATGTATATATCTACATATTTCAGAAGCACATAACAAATACAATCTCTCTTTAATTCAGTCCAAAGTAATGT
Organism: Hypercompe scribonia; assembly: GCA_949316085.1. Taxonomy (NCBI): domain Eukaryota; kingdom Metazoa; phylum Arthropoda; class Insecta; order Lepidoptera; family Erebidae; genus Hypercompe; species Hypercompe scribonia. The sequence continues at coordinate 4,613,486 of OX438979.1, forward strand.
AAAAAAGTGTAATAATGTAAAATAGAAAACTAGGTAATTCATCATCAAGCCTTTAATAGCCCACTGCTGGACATGTACAAATAATAATTAATTTCGTCGACCACTAATAATAATTCAATCCAATATATAATGGCATAGAGCCACACACTACTCATCAATTGTCAATTATAAAAAGCAGGTGATCAATATTTTTAAACGTAGAATATAATCGTTACATCAAATTTAAAATTGTACAGCCGTTGGCTATAACGGCTGACAGCTGTCGGAGCTAACAGGCATGCCATATGTGGCCAGTACTCTCAATGTAACTTATTATAAGAATTATACGTACTCCTAACACTGACGAGTCAAACTATCCTTGTTCAAAAGGTTCTTTGTTCGTTCAAGAACACGGGAATAATAATGATGAGTCACAAAAGAGGTTATTTGTAAATGTTAAGCAAAGTCTCTCCCGCAATACATAATTCAGTATCTACTCTACTATCGTTCTTATTTCAAAATCACTAATTTAAAACACAACAAAGTTGTCATACTTAGAGCCTGTATACATTAAAAAAAAGTAGGTTAAAAAGGCGTGCGGACCTCACCCTCCTTGCACACTAGCCGCTCCCCTTTACTGGCCACACCTGCCTTTAAGATAAGTGAAAAAACTTTATAGAAAAACTGCCAGACAATGATAAGTGGACTCTCCTAGTATATAAGTACGCCAGCTAATTAAAATAATAACTTTACTCAATATTTCTATATTTGTCAGTGTTAGATTTTGCTACAAATACAGTTAAAGGCTAGATGTCATTTTAGGTCATTTGTTTTATAGATAAATGTGTCCTTGGACATGTTGTCATAAAGTGTCAAGTAGTTTTGTAACGTTAATTTGTCAATGTAATGCTGAAATATATTTTTGAACAGAAAGTACCAAGATTTGATTCGAGTTTTTTAATCATGAGAAGTTGTAATAGATGGTTTGATTAATAAAACACAATGAAGTTATAATACATATAAAATGCTACCCACACAAATATCTAGTTAAGCGGTCGAGTAAAAGCTGGGCACAAATGAAAAGCAATTATATTCAATTAATGTTTTTAAAGTATGGCGATCTAAGATAAACCAGTAACTCCACTGCCACGTAATTATGTAGGTTGACCTTTATTTTAAATAAAAACACATTTTGTTAGACAATAGAAGTGCAGTGTAAATAAAACTGCCAATAAAATACAGGTGGGCGACGAATTAGTTAACATTTCAAAAGATCGTACAAAAAACGATCATTTGATATATCATAAAAATTGTATATTTACAGGAAAGCTAATTAGTTTGATTTTTTTTTAATTACATCGTCTAAATGACCACCGTTTCGATGTTGGCACTCTTTTAACCGAGCACCGAAATTTTCAAAATCTCGTCGGCAAAGAGACTGCGAGATCGCAGATGTAGACACGATTCTTCAAATAACCTCATAAAAGGAAGTCTGCTGGGGATAGATCTGGACTTCAAGGTGGTCATGGAATTTCGCCTCGACTGGAAATCAGCTGTTCTGGCAACATGTCTTTGACCATTGGCAGGGACTCATTGGATGTGTGACAAGTGGCTCTATCTTGTTGAAGCCATGTGTTACGATTGTAGCCAGCAAATTCCAGCAGCATCAACGGTCCCAAAAACTCCCGCAATATTTTCACATCTCCAGTAGAATTAATAGTAACTGAACGGCCGCGAGAATCTTCGGAAAAGTAGGGTCCAATGACTCCTTTTTCTGAAATTGAAGCCCATACATTTATGGTTAGTGGGATTTTCACTGCTCCAATACCTGCAATTCTGTTTATTTACATTTCCGTTGAGGTGAAAATGGGCTTGGTCAGAAAACAAGATGTCAAAATTACTGAATCGTTCTAACATTATTTTGGCATTCGATTTACGCAAATTTAAATCATTAGGTTTTAGTTCCTGCACTATCTGGATCTTATATGAATGTAATTTCCAAATACGGCGTAATGATGTGCGGGATAACTCTAATTCAGCCGAACGTTTGCGTGTCAATAAATTTGGATTACGTCGAACAGAAGCAGAAACTTGCTGCACGTTCCCTTCGGTCCGAGAAATCCGTGGACCTCCAGTTTGCTTCACATTTAGCGTAGATCCCGTCTCTTCAAACTTCTTCACCCATTTCTTTACTAAAGAAGCACTCGGACACTGATTTAAGTCGTGTAAATTCCATTCAACGTAAAATAAGCGTTTCACAGTAATAAACGGACTGTTGTTTAAATAAAGTTGTTTCACACAGTTAGCGCGCTGGCTCCCCCTGCAGCGTTACATTGCGATAAAATTTCCGAGAAACGAGTTAGTAGTCATACCCCTCCCCGCGCCTCGTACGGTATTTGTTTGCTCGGGATGTTAGATTCAAATATTAACGAAATCTTGGGCCAGCCTGTATAAAACTTTTTTTAAAATTAAATTCTCTAGCTTTTTAAATATTCTATGTTAAAATTCTTTCGAAACATCGAAGCAGTAACGCAACTGCCCTCAATCCGAAATGTTTCGATTCAATGATGGCCGTGAACATCGATTCGACATTCATGTACATTATATTCGATTGCAGCTCATCCCTTTCACTTTTCTCGTTAGAGTTTATCCAGAAGTTCATAACTAGTCAATCTGTTTTTTAAATGTTTCAGGAAAAGTTTTTATGTCAACAAATTAACGAACCTTATTAATAATTAACTATTAATAAGGTATCGCATCAAAGGTTTCAATTATCTTTATCAGCAACGGTACTTACTAATCCATGGCTGAACTATGTCCTTATAAAGAAGGTTTTGGTCAGTTTTCCTTCCCCTTATAGTGCTGTTGTATTTCATAATTTGCCCCTCAGTCGGCTCTTACGAAAACCACGAGATCGATACAGGTGCTGACACTTCTTGTTCTTAACCCATGACCACATGCACTCAGTATAAAATTAATATAGCTATTTCGTAACTATGTAAAAGTTATTTTAAACCAAAACGAGAACCTGAACTAGTGATGGACAAAGCAAAAACAGAAACTTAAACAACCAAATAAACTATTAGTTCAGTATCACAAAACTCATAATTATTACCTCAATCATCAATAGCCATTGACAGTCCACTGTTGGACATAGGTCTCTCTTTAAAAAAGGAGGTTTTGGACTACTATATCGTGCTGGCTAGACGGATTGGTAGGTTTATTTCTAGTGTTCTTTCTCTTTACAGTGATGTTGTCTTGTATACTTTGCTCTTCGTCGCCTCTTACGACACCCACGGCATAAATAGGGGAGGGGACACAGCATGTTTAACGACTATCAAGATTTAATCCTTAGTACACTACACTTCTTATCAATAGTTATAATAGTTTCAAGTTTTCCTTTTCTTTCCAGCGCTGTTGCCCGGTATTGTATGCTCCTTTAGTCACCTCTTACGACACCCATGGGATGAATAGGGGTGGTGATACTCCTCATAATATCTGTGTCTTAATGTTAATACATAATTTATTACTATTGAGTAATGTCGTCTAGCTATTTAGTAACGGATCAAATGTTACGCTGGCATACGTAAATATATTCGTTACGAAATTTACAAGCGAACTGACATCTAACTGTTTAAAATGTTTTATTTATGAATCTGATCAATTTTCTAACACTATTTATAGCTTAACGCAAAACTCAATGTGTCAATTCAAATGACTCAAGGTTATTTGACCGCTGACCTACCATAAGCGATTTTTTAGCTTTGTAAACACTTGAAACATTTAAAGTCGATAGGACTGTTCTTTTAAAAAGGTTTTTTCTCTCTCTTTTTCTGTCTCTTTAAACTAAGCAGAGCTTGTACTATAAAAGCTAGATTGACTGACACAATATTTGTACTCTTTTTTTTTAGAAAATACTCAAATTACGAAACATTTGCAGACAAACGAGACCTCATGCACAGCAGTCGCATACGCTACCAATGCGTCACCAAAGCAGTTGATTAGTTAAGTATCCGTAAAATACATGAGTGACTCCATATGTCCTCTGACGAAAACTAGATAGCGAGTTAGTTTTTTACTAAGCTTTCATGTTTTGACTACATAATCGATCATAAAATCACACTTTATTCGCATACAAAAAGCGACAACTAGTCACTGACGCGATAGATACTGAGACCTCCCTTCCTATAATGATATAAGAGTGACGTAAGTGAGAGAAATAGTTAAAACTGTAAAATTAACTTTGTACTCGCAATCTACAGCCGTGCATACAAGTTTTTTACTCGACATAGCGGAGGCAACGCTACACCTTCGTGTCGTGCCTTTAGATATGATTTTTTTTTAAATATTATAAGACTAACTATTTTTATGTAGTCAACCTTCCCTTGTCGTAACAAAATTTTTAAATTATAGTATTTTTCTCATAAGTACTGAAATGATTACAGTAATTTAGTCATTTCCATAAACAAAACAATGCATACTCATTGTTGTGCCTAGCTAAGGTTAGATTATACAACCTGTTTAGTTACAAGATTTTATACTATAGACTTGAGATGTCAAGAAAGAATTCGAGAATTACGTTAATGGTGGAAAATAGAGAGGTAAGTTAGGTTGAAAATACTCTCTTATTCAAGTATTATTTGAATGTCTATCGAATACGAAGTCATTAACAAATATAATGAGTGTTGGATACACATATACCTAAGTTAAAAATGTGATGTCTCTGCTATAGTGACCTATGTGAAGTTCCTAAGTTCACTTCCTCGTTCACTAAGCGGCAAATTTATTAATTCCTCTCAAGATTAGGTTACAAACGTAAAAATTTGACTTGATTTGAAATTTACGTGACTAATGGAACGACTATTAGTCACGTAAATTTATTAATTTATAAATACAGCGCTGTCCAAATTCGGTATTGGATGTTGACTACGCGATAAACCAAAATTGCTGAGGACCAAGCGAGGTAATTGAAAGACATATGTATGGGTTACGTAGTACGCGTACTTTCCCTTACGTCGATGATAACCGTTTATTGATATGCTGGCTCTTATACCAAAAAAGATGACACAATCTTATTTTCCAATATCTATTGCGATTTACGTTACAAAATCATGTATTTACAAATTTAGTTTAGCAGAAATGTACGCAAGTAAATGTAACGCAATGTAAAACATAAATCATATTTGTTAAGCCATAATTAATTAATGAAATGTCACATGATGTAATCATATTTATTACAAGTTATAAGTCTTATTTTCTGGTACACAAATTATATAATAAATAATATATCATTGCCTGCCGATTCCATCGTTAAGCAACTCTATTAAGACAAAATGCTAACGGGAAAATATAACTAAAATCATAATCTCTAACTTCTCCAAGCCTTGTCATAAAGGACTAAAGGTTATATATCTAGTATCTAATTTATGGGTAGAAGTTGTAGAATCTCTATGGTGCATACCATAGATCCGGTAATGCCAAACACTAGCAGTATCATTATTTATTGTTTAACGAAATAGATAGATGAATAGTAACTTTCGAACCTACGCTTTAAAGTTCACATAAATTTAAATAGAATGAAATTTGCTTGTCGGTAGAGCGCATATGCTTTTGATATCGTAAGATTATTTTTTGTTCTTACCGCGATTATTTCTCAGGATGTGACTAATGATGTCATTTTAAGTCTTGAGTGCAGGTGTAATTACTATAATAGTGTAACAGAGTACAAACAACACGCGAAACTCAACTTATTCACCGTTTCCCGAGCTTGCTGTGACCAGAACGTTAAAAGAAACAATATTAGCCGCTCATATCCGCTTACAATTTAGTGGCGGATTAATTTTAATAATAATTATGATTTATACCACAATAAATTTAAAAATAATACAATAATTAGTTCCAAATACGACTTGTTCATAGATAAGATACTTGGAGAAAGAGATTCGTTAATTACTTAATCACTGCAATATCAGGACTGGATATAACTTTGATATTGCCGCATAAGATACTGTCCTCTTTAGAATTAATAAAAAAATAGTGAATGTAGATGTTTGACTTAAAATAAACGGCTTATATAAACTATGCCAAGCTTCAAATTGGCAATATTTGAAGTTTGGCTTGAATACATTCATCAGAGGTATACAATTTTGTTAAAAACTTGTTTATAGTATTTACATATTTTAATTCTAAACTGAATAATATGATTTAACTTCATACATTATTTTATTTTCATTGTTGATTTTCAGATTTAAAATTCAGTTCAGATTTAAATTATTTTCATTGTTGTGAACAGTAATAATTATCTACTTGATGTAAAACTGTACCTGTATGTGGGGAAGCCACTGACACCTGCAACACAGTTTTAACTAGCGCGGGTGTCAGCGTATTCTATAATTGAAGTGTACCCATTTTTATGTCAATAAAGACTATTATTATTATTCTCTTTATTACATATAAATACACATATTGATTACATTTTTAAATATATAAAAAAATAAAAAATACATATTTAAAAATATAAAAAATAGTAGACCACCGACATCGGGTACAGGGACCAAGATACCGGTGGTATCTTGGTCCCTATTATTATTATACCTGAGGGAGTCACGTTTCGGTACATTTGAACTGGTTAAAGAAAACCTGCAAATTATATGTACGTACCATGTAATCTTAACAGAAGCAAATAGACGTAATTGAGAGATGTGAACCGTGTAACATAATCCTCGGCTTGGCTACGAAGGCGTGTAGTGTCTGAAGGACACATCAGGACGTGACTAAACGAACCACTTGTAGAGTGTAAAGACAATATTGACGTGAAGCGTCAAAGTAAAGAAAGGTACTCATATAGAATGTCCTCTTCAAGATACGTGCACTTTACTTAACCAGAAATGCTGTAGCTGGTATTTCAATAGCCGAGATAATTTCCAACAAAACTTAGACATCCGGGTATTGAGTTTTATAAAAACAAGATAAATATTTGATAAAAACAAATATCCGACTGCGTGAAAAGGTACAGGTGCTTCAACTTTAGAATCAGACAAATTTTCACATATCCAATGTCACATCCAAAATCCCATCAAGTTGTTTGTATAGTTAGGCCACGGAGCGTGCTGAGCTCTCATAATTGGACAGAAAATGTTTATTTCTCACTAAATGAGTACAAGGTAGAGTTGTAGTACATATTATGACAGATGTCCGAATAAATACTTGTTATTTTTATATTGATGTAGTCTATTTCGGACCGAACTGTGTTGGATTAAGTTAGCCCTAGTGTTTTTCTCCTGAAGTAGGCCGAGGTCTACATCTCAGAAGACAGTTTAAAACCTTGTCCAAAATGAGGACGAGTTAATAAATTCTGCTAATTTGAATAAAAACATGTCTTGTCATAAAGACCAACTTTGTTTTATAAGGTAAAACATATATCTACAAATATGAGCCGTCTTTTAAACAAAACTTCACTTACAAATAGGGTAGTTTCTTATCAAGGTAAATTATTTTTTCTAGCCTTAAAGTCAATATAAAGTTTTGGTTTATTTTAAAGTTTTATTCAATTTTATGATTACGTAGTGCATAAACACATGTCTTGTTATTTTTATGCCGAGTTTTATTTGATATTGACTTGGCAATCAATTTCGCTTTGCGTGTAAAACTGTAGTTACATAGTATCGTAATTATTAACTATGGCATTGAACTTAAACAGCCTACAGGGCATTATCACGTCACTGTTGAACAAAATTACGTATAGTCTTACTATCGCATGCTTACTTGCAGAACATATTTTATGCGAGGACCGTTGTGTGAACTACAGTCAGTCATCCATATAGCAAGTTTTGATTCCAATGTCAAGGGTATGCTTCATCGAATGTTGAAAAAGCGACATTGAACCGTTCATCCATAAAGATAAAGCGTGTTTTTGCACAAATTCGCGTTATTGGAATAAACCGGTCGTGTATTGAAGAGACGTGACAATTAGACTTGCGTTTTTCGCTTGTTGTTGCTAAGTACATCTCAAACATTATATTTTTATTTAAAACACATCGCTTTTGATCGTGTAGTAAATGCTCAACTATTACGTAATGTAACCTTACTCGCTAGCAAGTCTGGTTTTTAATCAGCTGACGTCATTATATGTAAAGCTGATTAGGCCACTATGTAGCGAACTCCACAGAGGCTGTTGCCTAATTTTAGAGGTTCACGGGAGGAAGTTCATCGTTTCTACTGTGCGGTGATACCATCCTTGGCCCTCTACAGAGCGCCAATATGGGCCAAGCGCCTGTCGGCCTCCTAGCACTGCCTAGCCAAGTTCAATCAAACGCAGCGAGTAACGGCCATTGGGCGTACAAGGATATGCACCTTTTTGTCAGAGACTGTTACAGTCCTGGCACGTTTACTGCCTTTTGATGTCCTGGCACATATGAGTGCAAGGGTCTATGACCAGACTCGCGATATTCGTTGAGATTAGAGTGGGGAAGACTAAGACAAGTTTGAAATGCTGTAGAGTGCTCACCGGCAGCCGTCGGTGGTGTCTGCTTCGAAACATGGGTAAGCAAAAAAGGAGATCGCGTTACCTACCAACTGAGACAGATACTCACCGGGCATGCTTGCTTAGGTGAGTATCTGAATCAGATCAGACGAGAGTAGATCGCACAAAACAGTCGCACCACTGCGCAGCTGACTAGGACTCCGCAAAGTATACGCCGGAGGATGGCCCCATGTGGAACTGAACGCGAAGTCCTGGTCGAGCGAATTGGACGAGGCCTGTCCTCGCCAGTAATTATTGCTACCATGCTGACGGGTGAGAAGGGTTGGGGCACAATGGTCTCTTTTTGTGATGCTTTAATATTATCAGTCGTAACTGTCAATTTGCAGTCTGTGACCCAATGAATATTTATTTAATTAAAGAAAAATATGCCTTAAAAATATTTGCAACATAAGTGATGAATTGATTGTGTAATCAATTTGTTAATTCTGGATTACATTATATATATATTTTTAATGGTTTGACCTAGTCTTAAAGTATTTGGCAACAGAAAACGAATGTTAAAGTGGTTATAACAAGATATAAAAATATTGAAACAAGTTTTGATACTCCAAAATATTTTTGAATAAATAAAAGATAATGTATTATAATTCTTTGAATAAGTTAGTTGTCGCAAAAGATGTATTGGATTTCCCGTACGACATTTATATCTTAACGCTTCTTGCGAAACTTGGGCAGTACGTATTCATCTTTAATTATAATTTTTTGCGCAACAAGGAATTAATGTCAAATAGTATGCAGTTTTATACTTTAGATATAGTGCAAAGTATATAATCAAGGCATGAAATTAGTAATACATCATGAGTAACATATTGTCAGGCGAAATTGATTATTATCTATAATCGTGATACATCTAGTGAGTAAATGAACATCAAGCATGCTAATAGTTGATGTCACTGGTGCCCGGACACATGAGTAGTCGCGTGCGCAGTCACTTTCCCCTGGATGGCGCCCGCGCAAGATTCTGTTTCAAAGGCGTACATGAGCTCTCTCGTGTGGAATGCCCGCTAGTTTAATATTCTATATAGGTATTTGATTGCTTCTTTAAATAGGGTCAGTGCAGTTTACTTTTTTAAGCGGCTGTTGGTCGCCATGGTTTGTTGTCGATAATTGCCTTGAATTGTATACATGTATGATAAGAAACATTAAAGACAAGTATAACATTTTCATACAAAATACACTAGAAGTTTACGTGGGCTATTGAATCCCTGTTGCGTTAGTGTTAAACCAAGTGTTGCCAATTAGAATTATATAATTCAAGCATCACGATGTATGGCAAAAACAAAAAGATTTATGAGTTGCGAACGAGAGCTGTCTACATTGCATGTAAGACTGTGACTGAACATAAAGAAGTTCTGTACTTCAATAGTTGTCAACGGGTTTGCTTTTACTTTTTAAATTGTTTCCAAATTATGTATATTCCATACACTCACGTCATATTTCTGTCTAGGGTAGACAGAAACGATAGAATTCTATATGCCATATATATTGACATACACGCTAGCCGCTTACAGGTGCTTTCAATAAAGACTTTTTTGAGTGCAGTGCCGACCTGGTCAGTAATTGTCTTTTGGAACCTTTGCACACTAATTCCCTCACCTTGATAAAGTTACGTCATCCATCCTTCGTCATCCTCTAATATGAGCAAAGAACCACAATCTCCTACACAATTCCTGACGCTATAGTACAACTTTCTTTTAGCCCATGTCGTTTACCTCATCATTGCTCACTCTAGGAGTCCATCTTACATTACACACAAAATGCATTCACTTCGAAGTACACACATACTTCTTTACGTACACCTTTGTTTCAGAATTATATAACTTCGTTTTATTGGATAGAACTTCTTCAGTTTTTCAAGTAGTTTTTTTTTTTGCAAATGTGCAGGTGCATGTTGCAGCCGGAGTGAGCCAAAATGATCGTCATAGTGAGTATTCGTTAATTGACTATTATTTGTCCGTCAACGAGACTGCACCAAAATAATTTATGATCTCTTTTTACGGAACAAAGTAAAAACTTCTTGTAACATAATTATACTTGTATAGGACATGAACAAATAATAGTGTTGTAACCACATTTCATTACGTCCACCAGTTTATTTTAGGCAAGCATTTATTTTTTTACTACATTGCAAGGCTATTTCGAGTTCTGATACTAAAAATATATTAAGTTCATTGTTTTATCAATGAAGAACATTGCCCAAATATTTTACCTGGAAACTAACCCTTCTCTGGGAATGTACTAATTTTTAGAGATGGTAAAGGAAAAAGATACACGCATTAAAAAATCCCTTCAGATCTCCGGTTTTTCGGAGACTCAGGGGCCAGGAGTACGTGGTGTTTCCACTATAAACCACTCGACGGCCGGTCTCAGGAGCCCTGCTCTGAGGAGGACCCGGACCATGTTATTTCAGGTCCCTCTAGGATCAACGCCGTGCCCAGTCAGGTCCTACCTTGAGGGAAGCCGCAGAAGCATCCCCCTGCCTATCGGGTCACTCATTATATATTGGGGCTCGATCTCATTTTACGACCAGGTCACCATTTTACCGCTGACTGCAGGCATTTAATCTGAAACCAGAGGTCCCCAATCTCTGGTAGCCTGCGGGTCCTAAGACATCAAAACCATATCAGAATAATAAGTGTAAACATATGTACTAGGTAATAAGATTGCTAATGATTTTATCATTTTGTCTTTTCATTGCTTGTTTACATATATTGTTGCAGGTATATCTTAATCTTAATATATATAAATTACGTGTCACTGTGTTTGTCCGCGATGGACTCCTAAACTACTTAACCGATTTTAATCAAATTTTGCACACCGTGTGCAGTTTGATTCAATTTGAAAGATAGGATAGCTTACATCTCAATTGAATAGTTTACTACAATATAATAATTAAACATAATTTGGGCACAGCAACACGTGGTCGGGTCTGCTAGTATCATATATATAATGTATATATATATAAATCACAAATAACTACTACTTATTATATAAATACTGGTGATTCGTACATCAGGAACGATGATATAATCTTAAAGTTATAAATACACATATGAAGTAAACAATATTTGCAGTTTTTGCACTGATTGGCAACAATTCAAACATATTCGAGTACACTATACATACGTACACCAGTCATTTTTCGACCTGTGACGTTAAATTCGACTCATTGCAGGAAAATATCTTTTTGAATTGGTCTTGGTGCTTAAATATAAAGTGAGACATCTATTTCCAAAATCTTAAAAAGCTTTTTTAAGGAGTGTAGACTCCCTTCGACACTTCTGCTCTTTGGAGATTCAGGTGCCGAGTGATTCAACTAAAAATTACGACGATAACCGAAGGACGGCCGACCTCAAATGCTCTACTCTACATAAGATGATCCGGGCCCTCAGATGCCCGGAGGACCCGCGTAACGTTATTTCGGTTCCCCCTATTGAAAATCTCAAGAGACTTAGATGTTTGGACTTACTCGTATAACAGATTTCCCATTTACCTAGTTGCCTAAGTTGGTAGTTATAGTATTACATTATAGTTATCTTGTTTGTTGATGGTGCTGCTCAGAGAGGTTGATAAGATATACCAGTTTTATTTTCCAGAAGTGAAACAAAACAATACTAAAACCTAGATAATACTGAAAAACTAAATTCGTGTAATACACTAATGGAAAAAATTAAGGGATCAAAAAAAATTCCAAATTTTTAGGCAGTTTTCAACAGGCCGTAACTTCGAGAATAATGGTCGTACAGGAAATTGAAAAAAAGAAAATTATAACTCCAAGTGTCTACTTTTTGGATTTGAACTTGAAAACTTTATAGCCTCCGCGGTTTTTGAGTAATCGTAGAAAAACCAGCAACAAAAAAAAATTAAAAATTTTTTTAGTTTTTTTTTTGGTCTACGGACGTGGAAAAAACTGTTTTAGCTTAACCACTATAAGGATCAGATACCTTGTTTATTTAGCTTTAATTTGCTTTTTTATACACCCTGATTTGCCCACTTCTTGCCGAGATATCGGTTTTCAAATGGAAAAGGATCCTTTTGTCTTTGATTATCGATATTTCAGCAACCAATGATTCTACAGAAATTTAAAGGTGAGTTTCAAGAATTTGAATAAATTTTCCCTAATGACTGGCTATAGTTTTTCCGAAAAAGAAATTTTTCTTTCTGTCACATGAATTTGAAAATGCAACAAAAAAAGGGCTTTTGCTAGTTTTTTGGAAAATCAAGCACTGGATCGAAAATATTGAGGAAACCACTAATGTTAAGTGTGCCTTTTACAGTTCAATATATCCACAAAAACTCTACAAATAACCAAATTAATCCAACCAGCCGTTTTTTTGTTTCACTCCATCGAATTTTTGAAAAATTAAAGGATCACGTTTTTTGCTCTGAATAGCTCATAATTTTTAAAACGGAAAAACTATAGCCAGTCATTAGGGAAAATTTATTCAAATTCTTGAAACCCACCTTTAAATTTCTTTGGAATCATTGGTTGCTGAAATATCGATAATCAAAGACAAAAGGATCCTTTTCCATTTGAAAACCGATATCTCAGCGAGAAGTGGGCAAATCAGGGTGTATAAAAAAGCAAATTAAAACTAAATAAACAAGGTATCTGATCCTTATAGTGGTTTAGCTAAAACAATTTTTTCGACGTCCGTAGACCAAAAAAAAAACTAAAAAAATTTAAAAAATTTTTTTGTTGCTGGTTTTTCTACGATTACTCAAGAACCGCGGAGGCTATAAAGTTTTCAAGTTCAAATCCAAAAACTAGACACTTGGAGCTAAAATTTTCTTTTTTTTAATTTCCTGTACGACCATTTCTCTCGAAGTTACGGCCTGTTGAAAACTGCCCAAAAATTTGGAATTATTTTTTGATCCCTTAATTTTTTCCATTAGTGTAGATAGGCGATGCATCTTACATAAACGTAGAATGTTTCCTGAAGAGCTCGGACAGTTCGACAACAGCCAATCCAAGTTGCTATTAATTAATATTGAGAGCTTACTTAACTAAGTTTCATTTCATAATCATGTATTTATGATAATATATTATAGTATTAGCGGGCCGGTTCGATTGGGGCAGTACTATCCTCCCACAGAAGACCAACCTAAAGCGCCAGCATCCGTGTTGTCGTGTTTCGTTGGTGAGTGTGAGACCGGAGGCCCATTGATGCAGGGGTGACAGTTATCGTCCTAACTGTGTAAGCCTTACACTGTCACGATGACTGTCATGCCTTTTACGTCCCCAAGCGGGGTGTGAAAAAGCATCTCACAAGGCCGCCATAGTGTGGGTCACCATACTGCATTGTCTGCATTTGCAATGAATATGGACTCTTGGATTCTATTCATGCTTTCCATCAGGCAGAGTAGAGTCACTTTGACAGGCTCTTAATATAGAAGATATATGATAAAAAACGTAATTATATCCATAGAACAAAGAAGTCAAAGATAGTTTGAATCTAAATAGTTAAGCTGGGTTATATTTTTTATGCCATTAGCCACAAACAATAAAAATAGGGATGCGCCCCAAGGTATTGGCCATAGTTTTTGTTGTTGTTTCTAAAATAAATTAGCCGAAGCTACTCCTTATAACATCAGCTATCGGCCAGTGAAAATTCTGTCAAAATCGTTCAAGCTATTACAGATATTAGCTGGAGCAATGTAACAGATAAACAGATGGACAAAAAGTTTAAAAATTGATTGTTGATGTTAGTATTTACTTTCTCATACATTTGGAGAAAATCTAATTTAAAAATTAAAAATAGACTTCAATTACATTTATGTATATGTATTTATATTTTTTTAAGCCACACATGGATTAATTTATTTTTACATTATTGGGAGAAATTTTGATCTTTGTATTTGTTTGACCTTGAGCTTTTTTTTATCAACAAAGGTTGACTAAAGTAAAGAGTGTCTTCTTTTGAAGACAATGCCTGCATTAGGAATATATTCTGTGTCACGGAGAACTTTACAAACATACAAGAAACGGACACAAAGAACACCTAGACTCAGAACAACAATTTGTGGATTATACAGACCGCTTAAACCTCTACGACATCTGTGCAGTCAAACATTGGAACAGATCATTGAGAAATATAAAGAATTCAACAGATTATACAAATAAATTTCACAGACTACACTAATAGTCCGACATGATTGACATTGTATGAGAAAAATTTTACTCAGTATTATTTTAAATATTTGTTATTGAAATTGTAAAAATTAATTAATGAAATTTCTGGCTTAAGAAAAAAATAAACTGCACAATTTGAAATTAATAAGAATGGATGCGCAGTGAAATCCCGCAATAGACCAAGCGCTCTGTTTCATTCACACTAGTTACTGTATACGCTCCTTGCTCTCCTGATTACTGCTGACTTTGAATGCGTCTGACAAGATGATAGAACCTTCGAAACTGTCCGGCTACTATATAAACATAGTTTAATAGGCTCCCAAAAAATTATATATAAAACTTAGGTTTTATAATATAACGTTTAGTTACTGTATTCGCTCCTTGCTCTCCCGATTACTGCTCACTTTGAATGCGTCTGGCAAGATGATAGAACCTTCGAAACTGTCCGGCTACTATATAAACATAGTTTAATAGGCTCCCAAAAAATTATGTATAAAACTTAGGTTTTATAATATAACGTTTAGTTACTGTATACGCTCCTTGCTCCCCCGATTATTGCTCACTTTGAATGCGTCTGGCAAGATGATAGAACCTTCGAAACTGTCCGGCTACTATGTAAACATAGTTTAATAGGCTCCCAAAAAATTATATATAAAACTTAGGTTTTATAATATAACGTTAGTATAATTATAAATTATAATAGTTTTGGGGTGTCTGGCAGAGGGTTGGAACCATACTAACTGTCTGGCAATGAGCAACGCGAGTTTTGATATTATTATGAATCAAATATAAAAAAATCAAGTTTTATATCATGACGAATTTGAGATGGAATTTTACACACCTTTGTTGCCTGTTATCTGCCAAAGCCACCGCTGCCTCAGCTTCATGTTTGGGGATCATTCTTACCTGTACTAGGGACACACATAGAAGAACTTTCAGCTTTTATAAAATGACGAAGGTCTGGCACTCACGGGCTCTTGCTCTATAAAGCATTTGACAACATCAACCTCAGAATGAGAGATATGGGAAGCATTGACTTAGTTTACTGTGGATCAGAAGTACGTCAACATAGTAAAAAATATGTATGAGAACAATTCTAACAGGGTCCAGCTATTTTATAAAAAAAAACAGCAGATCTGATTAAAATAGAACGAGGAGTGCACCAAGGAAACCCTCTATCACCACGATTTTCAGTGCTGTTTTAGAACAAACATTAAAAATCCTGAATTGGGAAAAAAAAATGTATCGAAAGAAGAATACCTTCCTCAACCATCTCAAATTTGTAGACAACATAGTCGTCTTAGCTGAAACTGTGAAGGATCTCAAAGAACCTGTAACCAGATGAAGAAAGCTCATAAGTAAGGCAAGGTAAGTAGACAGTAGACAGTAGACAGAAATCAAAATCAAACACAAACATTTCAAATATATCAATCAGTATACCTAGCTAGCTATATCAATCAGTAAACACACAAGAAGTAGAAAAAAGGAATAACAATCTGGATGAAATACAGTTGCAGAAAGAAATATTGAAAGGAAATTGCATCTTAAGTCTGAAAAAGAGTGATTGAAACCTTCTTTATGCATGCCAGATCTAAACGGACAAAATTAAAAGATGAATGAAAACAATATAAAAAACAATTAAACTTAATATGCTGATTATAGTGCAAACAGACAAAATCAATAGCAAAGTCATAGAGAAAAGAACAAACCTACAAGTTACAAGGGCATCTTGAGTAAGGACTCCAGCTTTCAAACTGAAGTGGCGCTGGGCTAGTCACATAACATGCACATCAGATAAGAGAGATGGACGCTACTAGACATAAAATGAAAAGATGTAATAAGCAAAAGGAACATTAGAAAGCCTAATGAAAGATGTATTGATCACATTAAAGAAGCAGTCAAAAGTAACTAGTAAAAGACGAGAGAGACAAAGCAGAATGGAAAATGTTAGAGAAGTCCTACACCCACAGAGGAGTCCAAATATAGAAGTAGTACAACTAACATCAGTAACTTAACTGTTACGATTAAAACTAAGGCTACCAACAAAAGAAACACAAAAATCGTTTTTTATTTCTACTATAACACCTACAGCTCAAGGGGCATATTGCCAGCTTCTAAAGTAGGGGTTTGTTCAAAATAAAATAACTAAATGGAACAAAAGAACAATTTACTATTCTATATTTTTGTCCCATGTATTCACAAATAGTAGTATCCGAACTAAATTGTACACCTAGTGCCAACAGTCTCATATTTGAAGTATTCACTGTATTAAATGTGCTTCAGCAATTGATTTCTATGCTATAAATAGCCCAGAGTTTAATAATTCTAACAAGAATATAGCTATTTAATGACATTATCATCATCATCAACAGCAGCAACAGTTTAACAGTCCACTGCTAGATATAGGCCTCTAGGTTTTAGCCTGCTATGCCACACTGGTCAGACAGGTTGGTAGGTTTGTTTCAAGAGTTTCTTCTCTTTGCAGTGATGTTGTCTTGCACATTTTGCTCCCTTTGTCGCCTTTGACAACACCCACAGTATAAATATGTCTGGTGATACTGCATGCTTCATGATTTAATCCTTAGTATACTACACTTCTTACCAATAGCTATAATAGTTTAATTTTTTAATATTGAACTGCATAGGACACCATTCTGTACCGTTTTACCGTAATAGGGATGCATTTAAACCAAAGACAATTGTAGATTACATTGTGCATAAACTAGAAAGACTTTGGTAATAAGAACCCATCACCATATTTCTACCAGACACATAAAATAAAGTCTACAGCAACTGAGGTGAGATAGTGATTCAGATATAGCATATTCAAATTGTATGGTAATTAGAAATAAGATTTTATCTTTTTCGATCGGTAATAATCTGTTATCAAATATTTTATAAAAAGACATTTTTATCAAGTTATTGGAAACTGATACCAATATGTAGGCAACCCAATGATATATACATAATATAAATTACTTATTGAATCATTTGTTTGTAGGACAATGTTTTAGCTTTCTCTATGTAAAAGGTGGTTATTCTTAATTTTTTAAAACAGTATAAAGTTAGGATCTTGAATAATGAACAAAAGCAAAGATTTATTTGCAAAGGTCATGGCAAAGACATTTGTATGAATACATTGCAAAATTTATTGTTTATTTAGATACTAATCATGTTTTTAAATATTCAAGTAAAGGTATGTGGTGGTCCATTAAAAATATATTATATATATAAACGGAACAACACTTCTACTCAAAATTTTAAATGTGTCATGTGTTAGTAATACTATGAGTAAGACAGCTGAATAGGGTTTTTCAGAACGCTGAAAGCATAAAGTTTAAGCATATATTAAATATGCAAAGGTATAAATTGAAATTTGTAGTAATAAGGATTACTATGATTAAATTGAACTAGAAAATTTAAAAATATTGAAACCCTTTAACTAGCTGTTGATGCTCAACTTCAATATATTTTACAATAAATTAACTTCTGCACTCAAATACTCAAGTAGCAAAAGATTTTAAGCTTAAATATATAAAATAAAATTTTAATCTTAATATAAGTTTCGGTATACAAAAACACAACAAAACAGTGATGCCAGTGACCTAAATATTGCGCATTATAAGTGCAATAATATACTTTTATGTAGTGTCGAGCATGTAAAAAATTATGTGATTTATAAACGTATGACGGTCTTGGTGTACAATACCGACAGTATTCCAGCTTCGTTGCTAAAAAATTTAAGTTCTTGCCGTATAAAACAGCGTTTATCACATTTGCCACCTCTTCACAATCTTCTTATATCTCCGAAGGCCAACGACAGTACGCGTGCCTTGGTGACCAATGTAAGCACCTAATCTTATACTTGAGCACAACTATATCTACCTTTATGATCAGCTCGATCTCTGGGACGTCTCCGTTCGCTGTTCCATTCTCTGCGATTTCATCCGACATCGTGAACTCCGGAAAGCACTTCAAAAATACAGGTAAAATATACGATACAACACTATTGCACACAACCGTCACTGCTACAAAACACCGACAGACTGCCTCGTCTATCTGACTTCAGTTCGGTTTGCGACAACTAATTGTAAAGCTGTTTGAAATGTCACTAGCTTCATACACATGTACTTTCTTAATGTTAATATCAAAAATTATGTAAAACTTAGCAATTTACTTCCACTTGAGTTGTTAAACCATTGCTTGTTCTTATTAAACATATATTTATTTGAAAATACAAATATATCAACTCTTTACCTGTAACAGCTAAAGTATCCCTCCATGATACTATCCTGATCACTTCAACCAGTTACTATTACAACTTATCTAAATAAATTCACACACCGTGAGGGTGAGTATGTATGAATTATTTTGTAACAGAGAAATAGTAAACAACATATAGCTTAAACTGTAATCAACTTCGATAGTATTAATGAATTGTTGAACAAAAATTAATAAAACCGGTCAAATCCATCCATGTTATCAAAATGTAATATGAGTGGAAAGGTTGTGTGTATTATCATGTAAAAGGTAAATTTGATGAAAATTAGTGTATTCATTACAGTCTTGAATTGACTGATTATAATATTACCATGCAAATCCAAATATTTCTTATTTTGTTCATGAAAATAATTAGTCAAAGTGAATGATATTTAATTATTACATTGACTGTTATTGTATTCAAGAATTGCTATGTCGAGGTTTAACATTACACTATACAAGTAATTTTGCTTTTATAATTACAAAAGAAAAAATGCTTAAGGTAATTATTATTTTAAATATGCAGCTTGTTTTGCCATTTTTTAAACTTTATTTTAATTTGGCAACATTGTGTGCGAAGTTATTAATTTAGAGATGTGGATTCTTTTTAAAACAATCGATAAATAAATCGATTTGTGTTGCATCTTTTAAAGGAATTTACAAAAAAAAAATTAAGTATAAAAGGTTGATTTCCCAAAAATCAATTGTTTTATAGTCTTTGTTTACATGTACAAAAACAAAATAGGAAAACAAGAAGGATAAGGTTATAACCGATCTTTTACCTACACAGATAAGACTTTAAAGAGTATTTTAGTGTTGGATTGATGGTGCTAATGTTTGTTGGAGTTGGAAGATTAAAGGTTAAATAAGTTATGGCTACTTATAATTAAGTGAACAATTTATTTTTTCTTTATATTTGTGGAAGATTATATAGACTAGAGCTGCAAAACCGGAGCGTTGTTAAATGTCACTGAAAACTTTCAGTAATTCTATCAAGATAGAATTTGGTGTAGACAAATATGCAGCCATGAATGCGAAAAACGGTGTGATTGCAAAAACTGCAAGAATAGAGCTTCAGATTCAGTAAAACTCATATCTCTGTCTGCTACCGAAAACTGCAAGTATCTAGGTTTTTCACAATCCTTGGAACTACTAGAATCTGACATGAAACAAATGTTACAGGAACGCTTCTTTAGCCGCTTGAAAAGTACTAAAAAGCCACCGAGGCAGTTGAAATAAAGATAGACGGAATAGTGGAGGGAACGAGTGTCATGTCCCTCCGACCAGGTGAGGTGATCATACCTGGCGGGCCGCGGTCCAACGGTTGATGTTAGGATGTTATGCTCATGCTAATCGCCACGAGAATCTCTATTTCGAGATACAGGATTAGTAGTCACTCCGTAGTTCATTATACTTCGCAGTTCGATGTGTCTTCGCAAGATGGCGCTGTAGTATGTTTTTTTTTACGCTGTATGTGGAAATCGCTACAGAATCGTTCACTGAATCTATTCAGTTCTACAATTCGATTGAATTATTCTCTATCGATTAATTCGACTAGAAGAACGGGACATCAATTTATTAATCGCAGATAGCACCCTAAAGCTCGAGTCTTTTTTACTAGGGATGGCGATTCTTTCCCAAAAAGATCGCTTTTTAAAATCGATTCGAATCGAAGCCTAATAAATCGATACACAAAGAAAACGAGGTAAAAAGAATCGATTTTGTAGAAATCGATCTTTCTCCGATTTGCTTATTGAGTCTATGTTTTCAATACAATTACAAATCCACTTACTAGTTAAAGAGTTTTTACTACAAAATCAAAGTAACAGGTATTAAAAAAGATATTAATTTCAGTTAGGTACATTAAAAAGTTAAAAAAAATATATAGTTTATAATTCCCAGTGCTTAATATCGAATCTCTAAATATATGAAAAAATCGAAACTCGATTTTAGAGGGTAAAATATCGATTCGATGATTCGATTCAGTACACAATATTGATTTTAAAAATCAATTTTTTTGATCTACAAAATCGATTCTTCGATTAGTCGATCTCAGATAGCATCCCATCCCTATTCTCAAGTAAAAAAAAAAAACAAGATATAGAGAGACGAGGGTAGCTCGAGTCACTTGTGATTGAAAACCAGTCGTTAAAATTACCACGTTTGAGTTATAATTTGTGTTATTGACAAGAAAGTGGTCATTGATTAAAAATGAGTACTATTACACAAGAAAAGGCGTCTACAACAAAAGAAATGACGTTTGCAGAAAAACAAGCAGAACGTATGAACAGATTACGCGCTCTACGTTCCGCCAGGAATGAAGCCAGGCAACACAACCATCAGGAGGTGGTGGCTGAAGAGGCCAGAAATAAGTTACCACCGAACTATGAAGCAAAACGTCGTCAGGCGGAGTGGTTACTCGATGATCAAGCGCAGCGAGAAGAAGCTGAAAAATCTGGTAAAAAATACGACAGAATCAAACTTTTAAACATCTCAGCCACGGAAGCAGAACGTTTGGAACGTAAAAAGAAAAAAAGAAATCCAGATCAGGGCTTTTCGACATACGATCAAGCGACAATAAGGCAGTACAAGAGATTGGTCAAGAATATGCCTGCGCCTGACATGGAGCAGTATGAAAAACAAAAGTTAAAGTATGGAGATGCTTTCTACGGAGGCCTAAATGTGATCATTCACGGCATGCACGAAGATAATAAACAGGCCATAGACAGAATGGTGGATGACTTGGAAGGTCAGATTGCTAAGAGAGCCAAATACTCTAGAAGGAGGATACACAATGACGACGCAGATATCGATTATATTAATGAGAGGAACGCCAAGTTTAACAAAAAACTTGAGCGGTTTTATGGCCAACACACTGCGGACATTAAGCAGAATTTAGAACGTGGTACAGCCATATGAGCATCTGTTTAAAGTGTTAGTGTGTGAAGCGTTATTTATAATTAACAATGGTGGACTAAAATTATAAAATGCGAATTGCCCATGACCAGGATGGTTGACGCTCTTTGCGGGCGACCTTCGTTCAGCAGTGGACGGCGATAGGTTGATTTGATTTGAATGTGCATTGGAGATATTGTGATAATAGTGAGTTTATGGAGGAGTATGTATATTAACATATATTTTACATTATCACTTACAACAACAAAAGCTGCAGGGTTCAAGGTTCAATTATCTTACTAAGAACACCGACTTGCACCTTATTATTACCCTAAAAATAAGTCAAGGTAAAAATAATTATAAAATGTCGTTCAAGTGTACCTTTACTAACTAGATCTGCATGATAAGTGTCATGCCTTTTACATCCCCTAAAAGAGGTATGAAAAAGTATCTTATGAGGCTGCTATAGTGTGGGTACTGCATTGTCTGCATTTGCAATGACTTTGGTGGCCACAAATCTTGGATTCTGTTTATGTTCTCCATGAGACCAGAGTATTCACTTTGCCATGCTCTTGAAATAAAAAAATAAAGATCTATAAATATTTTGTTTAACTGTAACAATATGGTATTACAGTTGTCATACTTGTAATAATTCTATTAAACTGTAATGTTTTGGATGGCTCTAGGGTAGAATAAGCTGTAGTCAGCCTTTTAATGAGTAATAAAATTTTGTTTATTAGTTTTTCAAATATGCTATGTTTAATATAAGGAGACAAGTGAAATAAATGATTGCTATTAGCACACTGTTTTAATATCCTAATACATACACAATATCGCTTCCCTTTTTTTTAAACTGTATAAAATACCAAAACTTGTAAAAAGAGTTAGTAATTGACTCTCGGAATAAAACACAAAAGCCTAACAGGGTTCTAAGAATGGGAGGTGATTGTGAAGAAGATGTACTCATCTGATTGTCTCCGTTCTTCCCATTGTTACTATGTACAAGGCAAGGATGACTAGGTCCAACCGTCTGATCCATCAGACTGACTGATGAATCAGATGGTCTGATAGACTGATTCAGATGTAACACTGTCAGTGCCAATATTGTGAAGTCCGTTTATAAAAAAAAAAAACACAATTTTTGTATTAACATTGTAAAAAGATCCATAAGCTTTAATTAGGTACAACAGTTTACCCAGTCTTTTAATAATGGTGGGTTTTCACCGTTAAAAGTTACAATTGTTCAATACCCGTTGGAACAAAATTTTATCTTTTGGTTATACATTTAAACCCATGTAGCACCCATGCATAATCATTATGGTAGTGCATTCTAGTCTATGTAAATGTTTTCAATGTAATAAATGGTAGGTAATTGTTAAACAAATTGATTATCATGGCTGATATGGATAATCAATTTCAATGTATATAAACATGTTACCGTGACAACGTTTCAGTTTGTGAGGGCAATTACAACAGTGAACAGAGATCCGGTTGCAAATGCTATGATTACAAATGATGTTGGTCTATAATTGATACACTTGACTTGACCTCATATGAAGCTTCCCACAGCCATTAAATTTTTTCATTGCAATTTCGGCTTCATGTCTAACAGTTAAATATTTAATAGTTTAGTTTAATATTGCTTGGTATATATTTGACAGATGCGAGAAGCATATTGCCAGGCAAATTTACATGGGTAAAAAGTATTTTTAGGAAGCTAGGGGTGGCAAAAGCAACTAAACACAATGTGATGTTTCTGTGATGGTTACTGGGCAGAAATAATCTTCAAGTGTGTACTAAAGCCTGTGCACGGCGTACAACTATGGGGTAGCGCTGACAACTTCAACATTGTCATGTTACAGAAAGTACAAAATATGATACTCAGATATCCATGTAATACCCCGTGGTTGATTCATTATCATCATCATCATCATCATCATCAGCATCACTATCTCAGTCAAAAGATTTATTGCTGAACATAGGCCTCTCTCAAGGCTCTCCACGACAGCCGGTCCCGTGCCGTTCGCATCCAGCGGCTTCCCGTGACCTTCGCCAGGTTATCGGACCACCTTGTGGGGACCTACCGACGCTGCGTTTACCAGTAGCCGGTCGTCACTCCAGAACTTTATTTCCTCCTCGGCATTCGTTTCTACGTGTGATGTACCCCGTCCACTGCCACTTAATTTTACTGGCAATTACGGTGACCTTAGTTCGTCTGCAGATCTCTTCATTCCTGATTCGATCGCGCAAAGAAACTCCGAACATTGCCCTCTCCATTGCTATTGGGTGACTTTGAGTTGTCTTATCAAGCTCATATTGAGCAACCATGTCTCTATGCCATAAGTCATCATTGGTCAGTCACATACTGGTCGAAGACCTTTGTCTTGAGCCACTGCGATATTTGTGACGAGAAAACGTTACGTAGCTTCGCGAACGCTGCCCGACTTAGCAGGATTCGACGATTGATCTCTATTTCGAAGTTGGACCTACCTAACTGGATACTTTGTCTTGGTACGAGTAGTCGTCAATAACTTCGAGGGTAGATTCTCCAATTCTCACTAAAGTGGGTGTGACATGGGTTGACATGACATGTACGAGTATTTTCTTGTTGGTTCAACATGGTTAATTATCAACAAGAAAATATAACAACATCTTGAGATGAATACTGTACAAGAGGAAATTGGGAATGTACAGAGACATGCCAAAGGTGACTTTGCAAGCACCTGAATGCACTAGCTGTCCAACTGCGTAGTCCGTAATCCATAATCGAGGCGGTTTACCTCCTGTCAACGGTGTCCGATTTCGCGGCAGGTCCTGGGAAGTGTTGGTCGTTTTTGTGTTGCGAGGCGGGATGGTTGTGCTTTTCACCTTGCCCCGGCGGTCAGGCCAAGCCAGATGAGATCCCAGGCAACACCTGGGGAGGTCCAGCGACTGCTGCGCTGTCCTTCTCAGTGTCCTATCCGGGTGTTTTACGCCTCACACCGGTCTGTGAGGCGTCGTGTCGTCGCTTCAGTTTCTAGTTGCGGCGGTTACAATACGCTCCAGTCCAGCTCCTACAATCTACAAGCAGGCACACGCGCTCACGGGCCGAGGTAGTGGCCGCGGTGACAAGAACTGTGAAGAACATGTAAGGTAATAAAGACGAATGAGGCAGATGTGAGCACCACCGCTCACACGTGATTCGCTGTCATTACATTTTCGACAGGTGTTTCCTCCTGTCGAAAATGTAATTGAAAGAAATGAAAATTGTGACGGTGGAGACTTCCACCTCTACACCACTAAGAATGTCCGGTTGGTCAGGAACGAGGAGACCACCCCTACTACATGCCAGGACAACAGCGTGTCTGACAGCTTCTTGAGGAATCAGACCCGGTGGAAGGTCTTCACCTTGTAGAGGAATACTGCAACGACGTGTTCCCGTTTGTGCGCCACCGTGACCTAGTGCAGTACCCTCAACTGTCCAGGTGACAACACGTAACGATATATATAGTGAAAAACTCACTCAAAGACAACATTCAATTCAATGTGTGTGTGTGTGTGTGTGTGTGTGTGTGTGTGTGTGTGTGTGTGTGTGTGTGCGTGTGCGCGCGCGCGCTGGTGCGGTTACGTGTGCAAGCGCGTGTGGCGGTGCGGGTGCGTGTGCGAGTGTATGTGTATGGTAATGTGGATGTGTTTTCGTATTCAAAGTATTAGAAATTATTTAATGATCTCTATATGTTTCTCTGTTGCAACATAAGAGATTACAATATTGCTTTTTTATAGGCGTAATAATGAATTATGTGTATGTCTATGTGTTTTTGTTTATTTTACTATACAGCTGTGCCGAATATCTTTCATACCGTCTTTGAGCAACCATAATTAAAATCTGAGGGATTCGTGCTACAATACATTTTCTTCTTTTAGATAGAAAAGCCGGATTACGAGGAAGATATCTGTTTTTTTAAAATAGTATGAAGTATGTATAGTTTCCTAACCGATATCAGGTTCCTAATGTGATAAAGATTAACTTCCAACTGCCACTAGGATTGAACTTGCACAATCCACTCTTCTACCCATTCTCGACTATGCCGATGTCAGCTATCTCGATCTAACCGAGGAACAATTTGATAAACTTGAGAGACTTAAAAATTTCTGTATCAGATTCATTTTTGGTTTACGCAAATATGATCATATACTTCGCCGGAATACTCATATCCTGTCACTATTATATATCTAAAAATTATGTCTAGAGTACCTGATGCTTTTATTAGGGTACGCTGTGTTGTCTGTATTGGTCTAAGAACCCGTGAACCCCAGATCTTCATTATTTTATAAAAGCTGAGAGTTTGTGAGCGCATACTACCAACATAGGTAAGAACGATAGAGCATTACAAAGTTCAGGCTTCGGCAGGTAAACGGTACTAACGGTGAAAAAAATATCGATTTAAATTCATCAAATAATTAAGTGTGACTTTTTGGTAATACCTTTAGAATATTATTAAAAATTACGTCATTCATTGCTAGACACTTAACACCGTGGCCACCTCTAGCCGGTGACACCCTTAATGTTTAGGAAATTTTAATCTTACTTACGTTATAGCATAAAAGCTGATTTTTATATATAATACTTACATAATAATTAGATGATGTTTTCTCATCAGCTAGACATTCTTGATAGTTCTGACTAGGGATGTTACGGAGCTTCGACTCCGACTCCGATAAGTCAGAACTTCCGATTGATATTGTACCTTCGGTTCCGACCTCAGTTCCGAAACTTTGAAATCGAAGATTTTAAGCGGAGGTCGAAGCACAGCGGAGAGCGGTGGGGCGCGGACGGCACGTGTTTACGACAGGTTCATACATGTCACACATAGTATTCCCCTCTCCACGTCTTTTCTTTTAGTCGTCGATTACTCTGATTCATTGTTTGTTATGCAATGTTTGTTTTGTTTTGTGCGGCTTGGAAGTAAAGTTGTCTGGCTCTAATTGGCACAATGAAGCCAAAATCGAGAGTTATTTGGAACTACTTTATTGAAGTTTGTGCAAATACAGCAAAGTGCAAATTATGTAAGAAAATATATTCACGAAAGGGAAGTACGACTACTTCGTTAAAAGGTCATTTAAAGTCTGTGCGTGTTACTGAATACGAAGAATTAATTAAATTAGAAACTGAAAAGTCAAAGGCTGTACCTTTGACTTCGACGCCTTTTCAAGAAGCCAAAAAACAAATTTCTCTCAAAGAAACTTTGACAAAAAATCAAAAATGGTGTAGCTCTAATGTTAAACCGATGGAAATAGACAGATTGATTTCAGAATTCGGTATATAAAAACACAACAAAACAGTGATGCCAGTGACCTGAATTATTTAAGCATTATAAGTGCAATAATATACTTTTATGTAGTGTCGAGCATGTAAAAAATCATGTGATTTATAAACGTATGACGGTCTTTGTGTACAATACCGACAGTATTCCAGCTCCGTTGCTAAAAAATTTCAATTCTTGCCGTATAAAACAGCGTTTATCACATTTGCCGCCTCTTCACAATCTTCTTATATCTCCGAAGGCCAACGACAGTACGCGTGCCTTGGTGACCAATCTTATACTAAGCACCTAATCTTATACTTGAACACAACTATATCTAAATTAATGATCAGCTCGATCTCTGGGACGTCTCCGTTCGTTGTTCCATTCTCTACGATTTCATCCGACATCGTGAACTCCGGAAAGCACTTCAAAAATACAGGTAAAATATACGCTACAACACTATTTCACACAACCGTCACTGCTACAAAACACCGACAGATTGCCTCGTCTCTCGTGAGTGGAAAGGCTGTGTGTATTATCATGTAAAAGGTAAATTTGATGAAAATTAGTGCATTCATTACAGTCCTGAATTGACTGATCATAATGTTAACGTGCAAATCCAATTATTTTTTATTTTGTTCATGAAAATAATTAGTCCAAGTGAATGATATTTAATTATTACATTGTCTGTTATTTTATTCAAGAATTGCTATGTCGAGGTTTAACATTACACTATGCGAGTAATTTTGCTTTTATAATTACAAAAAGAAAAAATGTTAAGTCAATTATTATTTTAAATATGCAGCTTGTTCTGCCATTTTTAAACTTTATTTTAACTAGGCAACATTGCGGTCGAAGTTTTTAATTTAGGGATGTCGATTCTTTTTAAAAACAATCGATTTATGAATCCATTCAAAAATCAATTGTTTTATAATCTTTGTTTACAATGTACAAAACAAAAATAAAAAAAGGGAAACAAGAAAGATAAGATTATAACCGATTTACCTATAATATACAGATGCGAGTGTAAAAAGTATTGTAGTGTTGGGTTGTCGGTGATAGTATCTGTTGGAGTTAGAAGGCTAAAGGTTAAATAAATTATGGCTACTTATAATTAAGTGAACAATTTGGTTTTTCTTTATATTTGTGGAATATCAAATAGACTAAAGCTGCCAAACCGGAGCGCTGTTCAATGTCACTGAAAACTTTCAGTAATTCTATCAAGATAGAATTTGGTGTAGACAAATATGCAGCTATGAATATGAAGAAGAGTGTGATTGTAAAACTTTCAAGAATTGAACTTCAGATTCAGTAAAACTCATATTTCTGTCTGCCACCGAAAACTGCAAGTATCTAGGTTTTTCACAATCCTTGGAACTACCAGAATCTGGCGTGAAACAAACGTTACAGGAACACTTCTTTAGCCGCTTCAAAAGTACTTAAAAATCACCGAGGCAGTTGAAATAAAGATAGACAGAATAGTGGAGGGAACGGGTGTCATGTCCTTCTGACCAGACGAGGTGATCATATCTGGCGGGCCGCGGTCCAACGGTTGATGTTGGAATGTTATGTATATGCTTATTGCTACGAGAATCTCTATTTCGCGATACAGGATTAATAGTCGCTCCGTAGTTCATTATACTCCGTAGTTCGATGTGTCTTCGCTAGATGACGCTGTAGTATGTTTTATTTGTTACGCTGCATGTGGAAATCGCCACAGAATCATTCACTGAATCCATTCAGTTCTACAATTCGTTTGAATTATTCTCTATCGATTATTTCGACTAGAAGAACCCCATATCAATTTATTAACCGCAGATAGCATCTCTACATTTCGAGTCTTTTTTACCATCTATCAACAAATTGAATGAAACACGGAAGCGAACACCACGCTATTCTCAAATAGGGATAGCGATTCTTTCTAAAAAACATCGATTTATAAACCGATTTGAATCCAAGTCTAATAAATCGATACACAAAGAAATGGAGGTAAAAAGAATCGATTTTGCAAAAATCGATCTTTTTTCGATTTGCTTATTGAGTCTATGTTTTCAATACAAATACAAATTCATTTACTAATTAAAGAGTTTTTACTACAAAATCAAAGTAGGTACAGGTATTAAAAAATATATTTATTTCAGTTAGGTACATTAAAAAGTTAAAAAAAATATATTGTTTATAGTTCCCAGTGCTTAATATCGAATCTCTAAATATATGAAAAAATCGAATCTCTATTTTAGAGGGTAAAATATCGATTCGATGATTCGATTCAGTACACAATATTGATTTTAAAAATCAATTTTTTTGATATACAAAATCGATTCTTCGATTAGTCGATCTCAGATAGCATCCCATCCCTATTCTCAAGTAAAAAAAAAAAACAAGATATAGAGAGACGAGGGTAGCTTGAGTCACTTGTGATTGAAAGCCAGTCGTTAAAATTACCACGTTTGAGTTATAATTTGTGTTATTGACAAGAAAGTGGTCATTGATTAAAAATGAGTACTATTACACAAGAAAAGGCGTCTACAACAAAAGAAATGACGTTTGCAGAAAAACAAGCAGAACGTATGAACAGATTACGCGCTCTACGTTCCGCCAGGAATGAAGCCAGGCAACACAACCATCAGGAGGTGGTGGCTGAAGAGGCCAGAAATAAGTTACCACCGAACTATGAAGCAAAACGTCGTCAGGCGGAGTGGTTACTCGATGATCAAGCGCAGCGAGAAGAAGCTGAAAAATCTGGTAAAAAATACGACAGAATCAAACTTTTAAACATCTCAGCCACGGAAGCAGAACGTTTGGAACGTAAAAAGAAAAAAAGAAATCCAGATCAGGGCTTTTCGACATACGATCAAGCGACAATAAGGCAGTACAAGAGATTGGTCAAGAATATGCCTGCGCCTGACATGGAGCAGTATGAAAAACAAAAGTTAAAGTATGGAGATGCTTTCTACGGAGGCCTAAATGTGATCATTCACGGCATGCACGAAGATAATAAACAGGCCATAGACAGAATGGTGGATGACTTGGAAGGTCAGATTGCTAAGAGAGCCAAATACTCTAGAAGGAGGATACACAATGACGACGCAGATATCGATTATATTAATGAGAGGAACGCCAAGTTTAACAAAAAACTTGAGCGGTTTTATGGCCAACACACTGCGGACATTAAGCAGAATTTAGAACGTGGTACAGCCATATGAGCATCTGTTTAAAGTGTTAGTGTGTGAAGCGTTATTTATAATTAACAATGGTGGACTAAAATTATAAAATGCGAATTGCCCATGACCAGGATGGTTGACGCTCTTTGCGGGCGACCTTCGTTCAGCAGTGGACGGCGATAGGTTGATTTGATTTGAATGTGCATTGGAGATATTGTGATAATAGTGAGTTTATGGAGAAGTATGTATATTAACATATATTTTACATTATCACTTACAACAACAAAAGCTGCAGGGTTCAAGGTTCAATTATCTTACTAAGAACACCGACTTGCACCTTATTATTACCCTAAAAATAAGTCAAGGTAAAAATAATTATAAAATGTCGTTCAAGTGTACCTTTACTAACTAGATCTGCATGATAAGTGTCATGCCTTTTACATCCCCAAAAGAGGTATGAAAAAGTATCTTATGAGGCTGCTATAGTGTGGGTACTGCATTGTCTGCATTTGCAATGACTTTGGTGGCCACAACTCTTGGATTCTGTTTATGTTCTCCATGAGACCAGAGTATTCACTTTGCCATGCTCTTGAAATAAAAAAATAAAGATCTATAAATATTTTGTTTAACTGTAACAATATGGTATTACAGTTGTCATACTTGTAATAATTCTATTAAACTGTAATGTTTTGGATGGCTCTAGGGTAGAATAAGCTGTAGTCAGCCTTTTAATGAGTAATAAAATTTTGTTTATTAGTTTTTCAAATATGCTATGTTTAATATAAGGAGACAAGTGAAATAAATGATTGCTATTAGCACACTGTTTTAATATCCTAATACATACACAATATCGCTTCCCTTTTTTTTAAACTGTATAAAATACCAAAACTTGTAAAAAGGGTTTGTAATTGACTCTCGGAATAAAACACAAAAGCCTAACAGGGTTCTAAGAATGGGAGGTGATTGTGAAGAAGATGTACTCATCTGATTGTCTCCGTTCTTCCCATTGTTACTATGTACAAGGCAAGGATGACTAGGTCCAACCGTCTGATCCATCAGACTGACTGATGAATCAGATGGTCTGATAGACTGATTCAGATGTAACACTGTCAGTGCCAATATTGTGAAGTCCGTTTATAAAAAAAAAAAAACACAATTTTTGTATTAACATTGTAAAAAGATCCATAAGCTTTAATTAGGTACAACAGTTTACCCAGTCTTTTAATAATGGTGGGTTTTCACCGTTAAAAGTTACAATTGTTCAATACCCGTTGGAACAAAATTTTATCTTTTGGTTATACATTTAAACCCATGTATCACCCATGCATAATCATTATCGTAGTGCATTCTAGTCTATGTAAATGTTTTCAATGTAATAAATGGTAGGTAATTGTTAAACAAATTGATTATCATGGCTGATATGGATAATCAATTTCAATGTATATAAACATGTTACCGTGACAACGTTTCAGTTTGTGAGGGCAATTACAACAGTGAACAGAGATCCGGTTGCAAATGCTATGATTACAAATGATGTTGGTCTATAATTGATACACTTGACTTGACCTCATATGAAGCTTCCCACAGCCATTAAATTTTTTCATTGCAATTTCGGCTTCATGTCTAACAGTTAAATATTTAATAGTTTAGTTTAATATTGCTTGGTATATATTTGACAGATGCGAGAAGCATATTGCCAGGCAAATTTACATGGGTAAAAAGTATTTTTAGGAAGCTAGGGGTGGCAAAAGCAACTAAACACAATGTGATGTTTCTGTGATGGTTACTGGGCAGAAATAATCTTCAAGTGTGTACTAAAGCCTGTGCACGGCGTACAACTATGGGGTAGCGCTGACAACTTCAACATTGTCATGTTACAGAAAGTACAAAATATGATACTCAGATATCCATGTAATACCCCGTGGTTGATTCATCATCATCATCATCATCATCATCATCAGCATCACTATCTCAGTCAAAAGATTTATTGCTGAACATAGGCCTCTCTCAAGGCTCTCCACGACAGCCGGTCCCGTGCCGTTCGCATCCAGCGGCTTCCCGTGACCTTCGCCAGGTTATCGGACCACCTTGTGGGGACCTACCGACGCTGCGTTTACCAGTAGCCGATCGTCACTCCAGGACTTTATTTCCCCCTCGGCATTCGTTTCTACGTGTGATGTACCCCGTCCACTGCCACTTAATTTTACTGGCAATTACGGTGACCTTAGTTCGTCTGCAGATCTCTTCATTCCTGATTCGATCGCGCAAAGAAACTCCGAACATTGCCCTCTCCGTTGCTATTGGGTGACTTTGAGTTGTCTTATCAAGCTCATATTGAGCAACCATGTCTCTATGCCATAAGTCATCATTGGTCAGTCACATACTGGTCGAAGACCTTTGTCTTGAGCCACTGCGATATTTGTGACGAGAAAACGTTACGTAGCTTCGCGAACGCTGCCCGACTTAGCAGGATTCGACGATTGATCTCTATTTCGAAGTTGGACCTACCTAACTGGATACTTTGTCTTGGTACGAGTAGTCGTCAATAACTTCGAGGGTAGATTCTCCAATTCTCACTAAAGTGGGTGTGACATGGGTTGACATGACATGTACGAGTATTTTCTTGTTGGTTCAACATGGTTAATTATCAACAAGAAAATATAACAACATCTTGAGATGAATACTGTACAAGAGGAAATTGGGAATGTACAGAGACATGCCAAAGGTGACTTTGCAAGCACCTGAATGCACTAGCTGTCCAACTGCGTAGTCCGTAATCCATAATCGAGGCGGTTTACCTCCTGTCAACGGTGTCCGATTTCGCGGCAGGTCCTGGGAAGTGTTGGTCGTTTTTGTGTTGCGAGGCGGGATGGTTGTGCTTTTCACCTTGCCCCGGCGGTCAGGCCAAGCCAGATGAGATCCCAGGCAACACCTGGGGAGGTCCAGCGACTGCTGCGCTGTCCTTCTCAGTGTCCTATCCGGGTGTTTTACGCCTCACACCGGTCTGTGAGGCGTCGTGTCGTCGCTTCAGTTTCTAGTTGCGGCGGTTAGAATACGCTCTCACACGGTGTGCCCATTTGGGCAAGCAGGCACACGCGCTCACGGGCCGAGGTAGTGGCCGCGGTGACAAGAACTGTGAAGAACATGTAAGGTAATAAAGACGAATGAGGCAGCTGTGAGCACCACCGCTCACACGTGATTCGCTGTCATTACATTTTCGACAGGTGTTTCCTCCTGTCGAAAATGTAATTGAAAGAAATGAAAATTGTGACGATGGAGACTTCCACCTCTACACCACTCAGAATGTCCGGTTGGTCAGGAACGAGGAGACCACCCCTACTACATGCCAGGACAACAGCGTGTCTGAGAGCTTCTTGAGGAATCAGACCCGGTGGAAGGTCTTCACCTTGTAGAGGAATACTGCAACGACGTGTTCCCGCTTGTGCGCCGCCGTGACCTAGTGCAGTACCCTCAACTGTCCAGCTGACAACACGTAACGATATATATATAGTGAAAAACACACTCAAAGACAATATTCAATTCAATTCAAATTTCAATTCAATGTGTGTGTGTGTGTGTGTGTGTGTGTGTGTGTGTGTGTGTGTGTGTGTGTGTGTGTGTGTGCGTGTGCGCGCGCGCGCTGGTGCGGTTGCGTGTGCAAGCGCGTGTGGCGGTGCGGGTGCGTGTGCGTGTGTATGTGTATGGTAATGTGGATGTGTTTTCGTATTCAAAGTATTAGAAAGTATTTAATGATCTCTATATGTTTCTCTGTTGCAACATAAGAGATTACAATATTGCTTTTTTATAGGCGTAATAATGAATTATGTGTATGTCTATGTGTTTGTTTATTTTACTATATAGCTGTGCCGAATATCTTTCATATCGTCTTTGAGCAACCATAATTAAAATCTGAGGGATTCGTGCTACAATACATTTTCTTCTTTTAGATAGAAAAGCCGGATTACAAGGAAGATATCTGTTTTTTTAAAATAGTATGAAGTATGTATAGTTTCCTAACCGATATCAGGTTCCTAATGTGATAAAGATTAACTTCCAACTGCCACTAGGATTGAACTTGCACAATCCACTCTTCTACCCATTCTCGACTATGCCGATGTCAGCTATCTCGATCTAACCGAGGAACAATTTGATAAACTTGAGAGACTTAAAAATTTCTGTATCAGATTCATTTTTGGTTTACGCAAATATGATCATATACTTCGCCGGAATACTCATTTCCTGTCACTATTATATAATATCTTAAATAATCTTACAACTCCTATCTACTTAAAAAAACGTTTCACATTTATTCAAGACACACATACACGATGCTTGAGGTCATTAGAAAATTGAACTTTGGAAATCCCAACCCACATCACATCTTTCGATGATAAATAAGTCTTTCGCAGTGCAGGCTGCACGCTTGTGGAATTCCTTACCGGAGGTTATTAGGCGGGCACGGTCGGTGAGTACTTTTAAGAAACTCGTCAAGGATCATTATTTAACTTTTTAAAAAATATATGCTGTATCTGTTGTATGTATTCATATTTATATACCTATGTAAGTGTATGAATGTGTATTCGTATATATGTATGTGTAATGGAAGCAAATATACATAAATTGTAATGTGAACCACAGACTACATAATAAATACTACTACTATACAGTATAGTCCATCTAACGGTTGCCTGGAAGAGATCGCAGACTGCGATAAGGCCGCCCATTGTACCACTGTTTTTTTTGTTTGTATCCTACATTGTATGTTTCCTACTTAATGTGTGCAACAAAGAGTACCTATCTATCTAAAAATTATGTCTAGAGTACCTGATGCTTTTATTAGGGTACGCTGTGTTGTCTGTATTGGTCTAAGAACCCGTGAACCCCAGATCTTCATTATTTTATAAAAGCTGAGAGTTTGTGAGCGCATACTACCAACATAGGTAAGAACGATAGAGCATTACAAAGTTCAGGCTTCGGCAGGTAAACGGTACTAACGGTGAAAAAAATATCGATTTAAATTCATCAAATAATTAAGTGTGACTTTTTGGTACTACCTTTAGAATATCATTAAAAATTACGTCATTCATTGCTAGACACTTAACACCGTGGCCACCTCTAGCCGGTGACACCCTTAATGTTTAGGAAATTTTAATCTTACTTACGTTATAGCATAAAAGCTGATTTTTATATATAATACTTACATAATAATTAGATGATGTTTTCTCATCAGCTAGACATTCTTGATAGTTCTGACTAGGGATGTTACGGAGCTTCGACTCCGACTCCGATAAGTCAGAACTTCCGATTGATATTGTACCTTCGGTTCCGACCTCAGTTCCGAAACTTTGAAATCGAAGATTTTAAGCGGAGGTCGAAGCACAGCGGAGAGCGGTGGGGCGCGGACGGCACGTGTTTACGACAGGTTCATACATGTCACACATAGTATTCCCCTCTCCACGTCTTTTCTTTTAGTCGTCGATTACTCTGATTCATTGTTTGTTATGCAATGTTTGTTTTGTTTTGTGCGGCTTGGAAGTAAAGTTGTCTGGCTCTAATTGGCACAATGAAGCCAAAATCGAGAGTTATTTGGAACTACTTTATTGAAGTTTGTGCAAATACAGCAAAGTGCAAATTATGTAAGAAAATATATTCACGAAAGGGAAGTACGACTACTTCGTTAAAAGGTCATTTAAAGTCTGTGCGTGTTACTGAATACGAAGAATTAATTAAATTAGAAACTGAAAAGTCAAAGGCTGTACCTTTGACTTCGACGCCTTTTCAAGAAGCCAAAAAACAAATTTCTCTCAAAGAAACTTTGACAAAAAATCAAAAATGGTGTAGCTCTAATGTTAAACCGATGGAAATAGACAGATTGATTTCAGAATTCGGTATATAAAAACACAACAAAACAGTGATGCCAGTGACCTGAATTATTTAAGCATTATAAGTGCAATAATATACTTTTATGTAGTGTCGAGCATGTAAAAAATCATGTGATTTATAAACGTATGACGGTCTTTGTGTACAATACCGACAGTATTCCAGCTCCGTTGCTAAAAAATTTCAATTCTTGCCGTATAAAACAGCGTTTATCACATTTGCCGCCTCTTCACAATCTTCTTATATCTCCGAAGGCCAACGACAGTACGCGTGCCTTGGTGACCAATCTTATACTAAGCACCTAATCTTATACTTGAACACAACTATATCTAAATTAATGATCAGCTCGATCTCTGGGACGTCTCCGTTCGTTGTTCCATTCTCTACGATTTCATCCGACATCGTGAACTCCGGAAAGCACTTCAAAAATACAGGTAAAATATACGCTACAACACTATTTCACACAACCGTCACTGCTACAAAACACCGACAGATTGCCTCGTCTCTCGTGAGTGGAAAGGCTGTGTGTATTATCATGTAAAAGGTAAATTTGATGAAAATTAGTGCATTCATTACAGTCCTGAATTGACTGATCATAATGTTAACGTGCAAATCCAATTATTTTTTATTTTGTTCATGAAAATAATTAGTCCAAGTGAATGATATTTAATTATTACATTGTCTGTTATTTTATTCAAGAATTGCTATGTCGAGGTTTAACATTACACTATGC
The DNA here is from genome assembly GCA_949316085.1 of Hypercompe scribonia. NCBI lineage: Eukaryota > Metazoa > Arthropoda > Insecta > Lepidoptera > Erebidae > Hypercompe > Hypercompe scribonia. The sequence goes on from OX438979.1 coordinate 4,650,357, forward strand.
GAGTAATTTTGCTTTTATAATTACAAAAAGAAAAAATGTTAAGTCAATTATTATTTTAAATATGCAGCTTGTTCTGCCATTTTTAAACTTTATTTTAACTAGGCAACATTGCGGTCGAAGTTTTTAATTTAGGGATGTCGATTCTTTTTAAAAACAATCGATTTATGAATCCATTCAAAAATCAATTGTTTTATAATCTTTGTTTACAATGTACAAAACAAAAATAAAAAAAGGGAAACAAGAAAGATAAGATTATAACCGATTTACCTATAATATACAGATGCGAGTGTAAAAAGTATTGTAGTGTTGGGTTGTCGGTGATAGTATCTGTTGGAGTTAGAAGGCTAAAGGTTAAATAAATTATGGCTACTTATAATTAAGTGAACAATTTGGTTTTTCTTTATATTTGTGGAATATCAAATAGACTAAAGCTGCCAAACCGGAGCGCTGTTCAATGTCACTGAAAACTTTCAGTAATTCTATCAAGATAGAATTTGGTGTAGACAAATATGCAGCTATGAATATGAAGAAGAGTGTGATTGTAAAACTTTCAAGAATTGAACTTCAGATTCAGTAAAACTCATATTTCTGTCTGCCACCGAAAACTGCAAGTATCTAGGTTTTTCACAATCCTTGGAACTACCAGAATCTGGCGTGAAACAAACGTTACAGGAACACTTCTTTAGCCGCTTCAAAAGTACTTAAAAATCACCGAGGCAGTTGAAATAAAGATAGACAGAATAGTGGAGGGAACGGGTGTCATGTCCTTCTGACCAGACGAGGTGATCATATCTGGCGGGCCGCGGTCCAACGGTTGATGTTGGAATGTTATGTATATGCTTATTGCTACGAGAATCTCTATTTCGCGATACAGGATTAATAGTCGCTCCGTAGTTCATTATACTCCGTAGTTCGATGTGTCTTCGCTAGATGACGCTGTAGTATGTTTTATTTGTTACGCTGCATGTGGAAATCGCCACAGAATCATTCACTGAATCCATTCAGTTCTACAATTCGTTTGAATTATTCTCTATCGATTATTTCGACTAGAAGAACCCCATATCAATTTATTAACCGCAGATAGCATCTCTACATTTCGAGTCTTTTTTACCATCTATCAACAAATTGAATGAAACACGGAAGCGAACACCACGCTATTCTCAAATAGGGATAGCGATTCTTTCTAAAAAACATCGATTTATAAACCGATTTGAATCCAAGTCTAATAAATCGATACACAAAGAAATGGAGGTAAAAAGAATCGATTTTGCAAAAATCGATCTTTTTTCGATTTGCTTATTGAGTCTATGTTTTCAATACAAATACAAATTCATTTACTAATTAAAGAGTTTTTACTACAAAATCAAAGTAGGTACAGGTATTAAAAAATATATTTATTTCAGTTAGGTACATTAAAAAGTTAAAAAAAATATATTGTTTATAGTTCCCAGTGCTTAATATCGAATCTCTAAATATATGAAAAAATCGAATCTCTATTTTAGAGGGTAAAATATCGATTCGATGATTCGATTCAGTACACAATATTGATTTTAAAAATCAATTTTTTTGATCTACAAAATCGATTCTTCGATTAGTCGATCTCAGATAGCATCCCATCCCTATTCTCAAGTAAAAAAAAAAAACAAGATATAGAGAGACGAGGGTAGCTTGAGTCACTTGTGATTGAAAGCCAGTCGTTAAAATTACCACGTTTGAGTTATAATTTGTGTTATTGACAAGAAAGTGGTCATTGATTAAAAATGAGTACTATTACACAAGAAAAGGCGTCTACAACAAAAGAAATGACGTTTGCAGAAAAACAAGCAGAACGTATGAACAGATTACGCGCTCTACGTTCCGCCAGGAATGAAGCCAGGCAACACAACCATCAGGAGGTGGTGGCTGAAGAGGCCAGAAATAAGTTACCACCGAACTATGAAGCAAAACGTCGTCAGGCGGAGTGGTTACTCGATGATCAAGCGCAGCGAGAAGAAGCTGAAAAATCTGGTAAAAAATACGACAGAATCAAACTTTTAAACATCTCAGCCACGGAAGCAGAACGTTTGGAACGTAAAAAGAAAAAAAGAAATCCAGATCAGGGCTTTTCGACATACGATCAAGCGACAATAAGGCAGTACAAGAGATTGGTCAAGAATATGCCTGCGCCTGACATGGAGCAGTATGAAAAACAAAAGTTAAAGTATGGAGATGCTTTCTACGGAGGCCTAAATGTGATCATTCACGGCATGCACGAAGATAATAAACAGGCCATAGACAGAATGGTGGATGACTTGGAAGGTCAGATTGCTAAGAGAGCCAAATACTCTAGAAGGAGGATACACAATGACGACGCAGATATCGATTATATTAATGAGAGGAACGCCAAGTTTAACAAAAAACTTGAGCGGTTTTATGGCCAACACACTGCGGACATTAAGCAGAATTTAGAACGTGGTACAGCCATATGAGCATCTGTTTAAAGTGTTAGTGTGTGAAGCGTTATTTATAATTAACAATGGTGGACTAAAATTATAAAATGCGAATTGCCCATGACCAGGATGGTTGACGCTCTTTGCGGGCGACCTTCGTTCAGCAGTGGACGGCGATAGGTTGATTTGATTTGAATGTGCATTGGAGATATTGTGATAATAGTGAGTTTATGGAGAAGTATGTATATTAACATATATTTTACATTATCACTTACAACAACAAAAGCTGCAGGGTTCAAGGTTCAATTATCTTACTAAGAACACCGACTTGCACCTTATTATTACCCTAAAAATAAGTCAAGGTAAAAATAATTATAAAATGTCGTTCAAGTGTACCTTTACTAACTAGATCTGCATGATAAGTGTCATGCCTTTTACATCCCCAAAAGAGGTATGAAAAAGTATCTTATGAGGCTGCTATAGTGTGGGTACTGCATTGTCTGCATTTGCAATGACTTTGGTGGCCACAACTCTTGGATTCTGTTTATGTTCTCCATGAGACCAGAGTATTCACTTTGCCATGCTCTTGAAATAAAAAAATAAAGATCTATAAATATTTTGTTTAACTGTAACAATATGGTATTACAGTTGTCATACTTGTAATAATTCTATTAAACTGTAATGTTTTGGATGGCTCTAGGGTAGAATAAGCTGTAGTCAGCCTTTTAATGAGTAATAAAATTTTGTTTATTAGTTTTTCAAATATGCTATGTTTAATATAAGGAGACAAGTGAAATAAATGATTGCTATTAGCACACTGTTTTAATATCCTAATACATACACAATATCGCTTCCCTTTTTTTTAAACTGTATAAAATACCAAAACTTGTAAAAAGGGTTTGTAATTGACTCTCGGAATAAAACACAAAAGCCTAACAGGGTTCTAAGAATGGGAGGTGATTGTGAAGAAGATGTACTCATCTGATTGTCTCCGTTCTTCCCATTGTTACTATGTACAAGGCAAGGATGACTAGGTCCAACCGTCTGATCCATCAGACTGACTGATGAATCAGATGGTCTGATAGACTGATTCAGATGTAACACTGTCAGTGCCAATATTGTGAAGTCCGTTTATAAAAAAAAAAAAAACACAATTTTTGTATTAACATTGTAAAAAGATCCATAAGCTTTAATTAGGTACAACAGTTTACCCAGTCTTTTAATAATGGTGGGTTTTCACCGTTAAAAGTTACAATTGTTCAATACCCGTTGGAACAAAATTTTATCTTTTGGTTATACATTTAAACCCATGTATCACCCATGCATAATCATTATCGTAGTGCATTCTAGTCTATGTAAATGTTTTCAATGTAATAAATGGTAGGTAATTGTTAAACAAATTGATTATCATGGCTGATATGGATAATCAATTTCAATGTATATAAACATGTTACCGTGACAACGTTTCAGTTTGTGAGGGCAATTACAACAGTGAACAGAGATCCGGTTGCAAATGCTATGATTACAAATGATGTTGGTCTATAATTGATACACTTGACTTGACCTCATATGAAGCTTCCCACAGCCATTAAATTTTTTCATTGCAATTTCGGCTTCATGTCTAACAGTTAAATATTTAATAGTTTAGTTTAATATTGCTTGGTATATATTTGACAGATGCGAGAAGCATATTGCCAGGCAAATTTACATGGGTAAAAAGTATTTTTAGGAAGCTAGGGGTGGCAAAAGCAACTAAACACAATGTGATGTTTCTGTGATGGTTACTGGGCAGAAATAATCTTCAAGTGTGTACTAAAGCCTGTGCACGGCGTACAACTATGGGGTAGCGCTGACAACTTCAACATTGTCATGTTACAGAAAGTACAAAATATGATACTCAGATATCCATGTAATACCCCGTGGTTGATTCATCATCATCATCATCATCATCATCATCAGCATCACTATCTCAGTCAAAAGATTTATTGCTGAACATAGGCCTCTCTCAAGGCTCTCCACGACAGCCGGTCCCGTGCCGTTCGCATCCAGCGGCTTCCCGTGACCTTCGCCAGGTTATCGGACCACCTTGTGGGGACCTACCGACGCTGCGTTTACCAGTAGCCGATCGTCACTCCAGGACTTTATTTCCCCCTCGGCATTCGTTTCTACGTGTGATGTACCCCGTCCACTGCCACTTAATTTTACTGGCAATTACGGTGACCTTAGTTCGTCTGCAGATCTCTTCATTCCTGATTCGATCGCGCAAAGAAACTCCGAACATTGCCCTCTCCGTTGCTATTGGGTGACTTTGAGTTGTCTTATCAAGCTCATATTGAGCAACCATGTCTCTATGCCATAAGTCATCATTGGTCAGTCACATACTGGTCGAAGACCTTTGTCTTGAGCCACTGCGATATTTGTGACGAGAAAACGTTACGTAGCTTCGCGAACGCTGCCCGACTTAGCAGGATTCGACGATTGATCTCTATTTCGAAGTTGGACCTACCTAACTGGATACTTTGTCTTGGTACGAGTAGTCGTCAATAACTTCGAGGGTAGATTCTCCAATTCTCACTAAAGTGGGTGTGACATGGGTTGACATGACATGTACGAGTATTTTCTTGTTGGTTCAACATGGTTAATTATCAACAAGAAAATATAACAACATCTTGAGATGAATACTGTACAAGAGGAAATTGGGAATGTACAGAGACATGCCAAAGGTGACTTTGCAAGCACCTGAATGCACTAGCTGTCCAACTGCGTAGTCCGTAATCCATAATCGAGGCGGTTTACCTCCTGTCAACGGTGTCCGATTTCGCGGCAGGTCCTGGGAAGTGTTGGTCGTTTTTGTGTTGCGAGGCGGGATGGTTGTGCTTTTCACCTTGCCCCGGCGGTCAGGCCAAGCCAGATGAGATCCCAGGCAACACCTGGGGAGGTCCAGCGACTGCTGCGCTGTCCTTCTCAGTGTCCTATCCGGGTGTTTTACGCCTCACACCGGTCTGTGAGGCGTCGTGTCGTCGCTTCAGTTTCTAGTTGCGGCGGTTAGAATACGCTCTCACACGGTGTGCCCATTTGGGCAAGCAGGCACACGCGCTCACGGGCCGAGGTAGTGGCCGCGGTGACAAGAACTGTGAAGAACATGTAAGGTAATAAAGACGAATGAGGCAGATGTGAGCACCACCGCTCACACGTGATTCGCTGTCATTACATTTTCGACAGGTGTTTCCTCCTGTCGAAAATGTAATTGAAAGAAATGAAAATTGTGACGATGGAGACTTCCACCTCTACACCACTCAGAATGTCCGGTTGGTCAGGAACGAGGAGACCACCCCTACTACATGCCAGGACAACAGCGTGTCTGAGAGCTTCTTGAGGAATCAGACCCGGTGGAAGGTCTTCACCTTGTAGAGGAATACTGCAACGACGTGTTCCCGCTTGTGCGCCGCCGTGACCTAGTGCAGTACCCTCAACTGTCCAGCTGACAACACGTAACGATATATATATAGTGAAAAACACACTCAAAGACAATATTCAATTCAATTCAAATTTCAATTCAATGTGTGTGTGTGTGTGTGTGTGTGTGTGTGTGTGTGTGTGTGTGTGTGTGTGTGTGCGTGTGCGCGCGCGCGCTGGTGCGGTTGCGTGTGCAAGCGCGTGTGGCGGTGCGGGTGCGTGTGCGTGTGTATGTGTATGGTAATGTGGATGTGTTTTCGTATTCAAAGTATTAGAAAGTATTTAATGATCTCTATATGTTTCTCTGTTGCAACATAAGAGATTACAATATTGCTTTTTTATAGGCGTAATAATGAATTATGTGTATGTCTATGTGTTTGTTTATTTTACTATATAGCTGTGCCGAATATCTTTCATATCGTCTTTGAGCAACCATAATTAAAATCTGAGGGATTCGTGCTACAATACATTTTCTTCTTTTAGATAGAAAAGCCGGATTACAAGGAAGATATCTGTTTTTTTAAAATAGTATGAAGTATGTATAGTTTCCTAACCGATATCAGGTTCCTAATGTGATAAAGATTAACTTCCAACTGCCACTAGGATTGAACTTGCACAATCCACTCTTCTACCCATTCTCGACTATGCCGATGTCAGCTATCTCGATCTAACCGAGGAACAATTTGATAAACTTGAGAGACTTAAAAATTTCTGTATCAGATTCATTTTTGGTTTACGCAAATATGATCATATACTTCGCCGGAATACTCATTTCCTGTCACTATTATATAATATCTTAAATAATCTTACAACTCCTATCTACTTAAAAAAACGTTTCACATTTATTCAAGACACACATACACGATGCTTGAGGTCATTAGAAAATTGAACTTTGGAAATCCCAACCCACATCACATCTTTCGATGATAAATAAGTCTTTCGCAGTGCAGGCTGCACGCTTGTGGAATTCCTTACCGGAGGTTATTAGGCGGGCACGGTCGGTGAGTACTTTTAAGAAACTCGTCAAGGATCATTATTTAACTTTTTAAAAAATATATGCTGTATCTGTTGTATGTATTCATATTTATATACCTATGTAAGTGGATGAATGTGTATTCGTATATATGTATGTGTAATGGAAGCAAATATACATAAATTGTAATGTGAACCACAGACTACATAATAAATACTACTACTATACAGTATAGTCCATCTAACGGTTGCCTGGAAGAGATCGCAGACTGCGATAAGGCCGCCCATTGTACCACTGTTTTTTTTGTTTGTATCCTACATTGTATGTTTCCTACTTAATGTGTGCAACAAAGAGTACCTATCTATCTAAAAATTATGTCTAGAGTACCTGATGCTTTTATTAGGGTACGCTGTGTTGTCTGTATTGGTCTAAGAACCCGTGAACCCCAGATCTTCATTATTTTATAAAAGCTGAGAGTTTGTGAGCGCATACTACCAACATAGGTAAGAACGATAGAGCATTACAAAGTTCAGGCTTCGGCAGGTAAACGGTACTAACGGTGAAAAAAATATCGATTTAAATTCATCAAATAATTAAGTGTGACTTTTTGGTACTACCTTTAGAATATCATTAAAAATTACGTCATTCATTGCTAGACACTTAACACCGTGGCCACCTCTAGCCGGTGACACCCTTAATGTTTAGGAAATTTTAATCTTACTTACGTTATAGCATAAAAGCTGATTTTTATATATAATACTTACATAATAATTAGATGATGTTTTCTCATCAGCTAGACATTCTTGATAGTTCTGACTAGGGATGTTACGGAGCTTCGACTCCGACTCCGATAAGTCAGAACTTCCGATTGATATTGTACCTTCGGTTCCGACCTCAGTTCCGAAACTTTGAAATCGAAGATTTTAAGCGGAGGTCGAAGCACAGCGGAGAGCGGTGGGGCGCGGACGGCACGTGTTTACGACAGGTTCATACATGTCACACATAGTATTCCCCTCTCCACGTCTTTTCTTTTAGTCGTCGATTACTCTGATTCATTGTTTGTTATGCAATGTTTGTTTTGTTTTGTGCGGCTTGGAAGTAAAGTTGTCTGGCTCTAATTGGCACAATGAAGCCAAAATCGAGAGTTATTTGGAACTACTTTATTGAAGTTTGTGCAAATACAGCAAAGTGCAAATTATGTAAGAAAATATATTCACGAAAGGGAAGTACGACTACTTCGTTAAAAGGTCATTTAAAGTCTGTGCGTGTTACTGAATACGAAGAATTAATTAAATTAGAAACTGAAAAGTCAAAGGCTGTACCTTTGACTTCGAGGCCTTTTCAAGAAGCCAAAAAACAAATTTCTCTCAAAGAAACTTTGACAAAAAATCAAAAATGGTGTAGCTCTAATGTTAAACCGATGGAAATAGACAGATTGATTTCAGAATTCGGTATATAAAAACACAACAAAACAGTGATGCCAGTGACCTGAATTATTTAAGCATTATAAGTGCAATAATATACTTTTATGTAGTGTCGAGCATGTAAAAAATCATGTGATTTATAAACGTATGACGGTCTTTGTGTACAATACCGACAGTATTCCAGCTCCGTTGCTAAAAAATTTCAATTCTTGCCGTATAAAACAGCGTTTATCACATTTGCCGCCTCTTCACAATCTTCTTATATCTCCGAAGGCCAACGACAGTACGCGTGCCTTGGTGACCAATCTTATACTAAGCACCTAATCTTATACTTGAACACAACTATATCTAAATTAATGATCAGCTCGATCTCTGGGACGTCTCCGTTCGTTTTTCCATTCTCTACGATTTCATCCGACATCGTGAACTCCGGAAAGCACTTCAAAAATACAGGTAAAATATACGCTACAACACTATTTCACACAACCGTCACTGCTACAAAACACCGACAGATTGCCTCGTCTCTCGTGAGTGGAAAGGCTGTGTGTATTATCATGTAAAAGGTAAATTTGATGAAAATTAGTGCATTCATTACAGTCCTGAATTGACTGATCATAATGTTAACGTGCAAATCCAATTATTTTTTATTTTGTTCATGAAAATAATTAGTCCAAGTGAATGATATTTAATTATTACATTGTCTGTTATTTTATTCAAGAATTGCTATGTCGAGGTTTAACATTACACTATGCGAGTAATTTTGCTTTTATAATTACAAAAAGAAAAAATGTTAAGTCAATTATTATTTTAAATATGCAGCTTGTTCTGCCATTTTTAAACTTTATTTTAACTAGGCAACATTGCGGTCGAAGTTTTTAATTTAGGGATGTCGATTCTTTTTAAAAACAATCGATTTATGAATCTATTCAAAAATCAATTGTTTTATAATCTTTGTTTACAATGTACCAAAACAAAAATAAAAAAGGGAAACAAGAAAGATAAGATTATAACCGATTTACCTATAATATACAGATGCGAGTCTAAAAAGTATTGTAGTGTTGGGTTGTCGGTGATAGTATCTGTTGGAGTTAGAAGGCTAAAGGTTAAATAAATTGTGGCTTCTTATAATTAAGTGAACAATTTGGTTTTTCTTTATATTTGTGGAGTATCAAATAGACTAAAGCTGCCAAACCGGAGCGCTGTTCAATGTCACTGAAAACTTTCAGTAATTCTATCAAGATAGAATTTGGTGTAGACAAATATGCAGCTATGAATATGAAGAAGAGTGTGATTGTAAAACTTTCAAGAATTGAACTTCAGATTCAGTAAAACTCATATTTCTGTCTGCCACCGAAAACTGCAAGTATCTAGGTTTTTCACAATCCTTGGAACTACCAGAATCTGGCGTGAAACAAACGTTACAGGAACACTTCTTTAGCCGCTTCAAAAGTACTTAAAAATCACCGAGGCAGTTGAAATAAAGATAGACAGAATAGTGGAGGGAACGGGTGTCATGTCCTTCTGACCAGACGAGGTGATCATACCTGGCGGGCCGCGGTCCAACGGCTGATGTTGGAATGTTATGTATATGCTTATTATTACGAGAATCTCTATTTCGCGATACAGGATTAATAGTCGCTCCGTAGTTCATTATACTCCGTAGTTCGATGTGTCTTCGCTAGATGACGCTGTAATATGTTTTATTTGTTACGCTGCATGTGGAAATCGCCACAGAATCATTCACTGAATCCATTCAGTTCTACAATTCGATTGAATTATTCTCTATCGATTATTTCGACTAGAAGAACCCCATATCAATTTATTAACCGCAGATAGCATCTCTACATTTCGAGTCTTTTTTACCATCTATCAACAAATTGAATGAAACACGGAAGCGAACACCACGCTATTCTCAAATAGGGATGGCGATTCTTTCTAAAAAAGATCGATTTATAAACCGATTCGAATCCAAGTCTAATAAATCGATACACAAAGAAATGGAGGTAAAAAGAATCGATTTTGCAAAAATCGATCTTTTTTCGATTTGCTTATTGAGTCTATGTTTTCAATACAAATACAAATTCATTTACTAATTAAAGAGTTTTTACTACAAAATCAAAGTAGGTACAGGTATTAAAAAATATATTTATTTCAGTTAGGTACATTAAAAAGTTAAAAAAAATATATAGTTTATAGTTCCCAGTGCTTAATATCGAATCTCTAAATATATGAAAAAATCGAATCTCGATTTTAGAGGGTAAAATATCGATTCGATGATTCGATTCAGTACACAATATTGATTTTAAAAATCAATTTTTTTGATCTACAAAATCGATTCTTCGATTAGTCGATCTCAGATAGCATCCCATCCCTATTCTCAAGTAAAAAAAAAAAACACGATATAGAGAGACGAGGGTAGCTTGAGTCACTTGTGATTGAAAGCCAGTCGTTAAAATTACCACGTTTGAGTTATAATTTGTGTTATTGACAAGAAAGTGGTCATTGATTAAAAATGAGTACTATTACACAAGAAAAGGCGTCTACAACAAAAGAAATGACGTTTGCAGAAAAACAAGCAGAACGTATGAACAGATTACGCGCTCTACGTTCTGCCAGGAATGAAGCCAGGCAACACAACCATCAGGAGGTGGTGGCTGAAGAGGCCAGAAATAAGTTACCACCGAACTATGAAGCAAAACGTCGTCAGGCGGAGTGGTTACTCGATGATCAAGCGCAGCGAGAAGCTGAAAAATCTGGTAAAAAATACGACAGAATCAAACTTTTAAACATCTCAGCCACGGAAGCAGAACGTTTGGAACGTAAAAAGAAAAAAAGAAATCCAGATCAGGGCTTTTCGACATACGATCAAGCGACAATAAGGCAGTACAAGAGATTGGTCAAGAATATGCCTGCGCCTGACATGGAGCAGTATGAAAAACAAAAGTTAAAGTATGGAGATGCTTTCTACGGAGGCCTAAATGTGATCATTCACGGCATGCACGAAGATAATAAACAGGCCATAGACAGAATGGTGGATGACTTGGAAGGTCAGATTGCTAAGAGAGCCAAATACTCTAGAAGGAGGATACACAATGACGACGCAGATATCGATTATATTAATGAGAGGAACGCCAAGTTTAACAAAAAACTTGAGCGGTTTTATGGCCAACACACTGCGGACATTAAGCAGAATTTAGAACGTGGTACAGCCATATGAGCATCTGTTTAAAGTGTTAGTGTGTGAAGCGTTATTTATAATTAACAATGGTGGACTAAAATTATAAAATGCGAATTGCCCATGACCAGGATGGTTGACGCTCTTTGCGGGCGACCTTCGTTCAGCAGTGGACGGCGATAGGTTGATTTGATTTGAATGTGCATTGGAGATATTGTGATAATAGTGAGTTTATGGAGAAGTATGTATATTAACATATATTTTACATTATCACTTACAACAACAAAAGCTGCAGGGTTCAAGGTTCAATTATCTTACTAAGAACACCGACTTGCACCTTATTATTACCCTAAAAATAAGTCAAGGTAAAAATAATTATAAAATGTCGTTCAAGTGTACCTTTACTAACTAGATCTGCATGATAAGTGTCATGCCTTTTACATCCCCAAAAGAGGTATGAAAAAGTATCTTATGAGGCTGCTATAGTGTGGGTACTGCATTGTCTGCATTTGCAATGACTTTGGTGGCCACAACTCTTGGATTCTGTTTATGTTCTCCATGAGACCAGAGTATTCACTTTGCCATGCTCTTGAAATAAAAAAATAAAGATCTATAAATATTTTGTTTAACTGTAACAATATGGTATTACAGTTGTCATACTTGTAATAATTCTATTAAACTGTAATGTTTTGGATGGCTCTAGGGTAGAATAAGCTGTAGTCAGCCTTTTAATGAGTAATAAAATTTTGTTTATTAGTTTTTCAAATATGCTATGTTTAATATAAGGAGACAAGTGAAATAAATGATTGCTATTAGCACACTGTTTTAATATCCTAATACATACACAATATCGCTTCCCTTTTTTTTAAACTGTATAAAATACCAAAACTTGTAAAAAGAGTTAGTAATTGACTCTCGGAATAAAACACAAAAGCCTAACAGGGTTCTAAGAATGGGAGGTGATTGTGAAGAAGATGTACTCATCTGATTGTCTCCGTTCTTCCCATTGTTACTATGTACAAGGCAAGGATGACTAGGTCCAACCGTCTGATCCATCAGACTGACTGATGAATCAGATGGTCTGATAGACTGATTCAGATGTAACACTGTCAGTGCCAATATTGTGAAGTCCGTTTATAAAAAAAAAAAAACACAATTTTTGTATTAACATTGTAAAAAGATCCATAAGCTTTAATTAGGTACAACAGTTTACCCAGTCTTTTAATAATGGTGGGTTTTCACCGTTAAAAGTTACAATTGTTCAATACCCGTTGGAACAAAATTTTATCTTTTGGTTATACATTTAAACCCATGTAGCACCCATGCATAATCATTATCGTAGTGCATTCTAGTCTATGTAAATGTTTTCAATGTAATAAATGGTAGGTAATTGTTAAACAAATTGATTATCATGGCTGATATGGATAATCAATTTCAATGTATATAAACATGTTACCGTGACAACGTTTCAGTTTGTGAGGGCAATTACAACAGTGAACAGAGATCCGGTTGCAAATGCTATGATTACAAATGATGTTGGTCTATAATTGATACACTTGACTTGACCTCATATGAAGCTTCCCACAGCCATTAAATTTTTTCATTGCAATTTCGGCTTCATGTCTAACAGTTAAATATTTAATAGTTTAGTTTAATATTGCTTGGTATATATTTGACAGATGCGAGAAGCATATTGCCAGGCAAATTTACATGGGTAAAAAGTATTTTTAGGAAGCTAGGGGTGGCAAAAGCAACTAAACACAATGTGATGTTTCTGTGATGGTTACTGGGCAGAAATAATCTTCAAGTGTGTACTAAAGCCTGTGCACGGCGTACAACTATGGGGTAGCGCTGACAACTTCAACATTGTCATGTTACAGAAAGTACAAAATATGATACTCAGATATCCATGTAATACCCCGTGGTTGATTCATCATCATCATCAGCATCACTATCTCAGTCAAAAGATTTATTGCTGAACATAGGCCTCTCTCAAGGCTCTCCACGACAGCCGGTCCCGTGCCGTTCGCATCCAGCGGCTTCCCGTGACCTTCGCCAGGTTATCGGACCACCTTGTGGGGACCTACCGACGCACAGTATTTCGTCTAGAACATGCTAGGTGGACAAAATTCATGTTATCATTTCCAGGTAATCTCAATTGCATAACGTAAACAATACCCCTAAACTAACATTCCGAGAATCGGTTGTTTGTCACATTGCTAACTGATGAGTCATAGGGGTCATAAGGCAGGTAATGAGTTTAATGCAACTGCGTTCTAATGCATCAGTTGCAATTTAGCGACACTTTCGTGCACATCTCGTAGTGGTTATAGTAATATTGTGAGTGTTTATGATGGATATAAATACTGAGGGTAAGTCCTAATTTTTATTAAGTATATTATTTAAATCAGAATCTATTAAAATTAATTTTTAGTATTATTTTGAAATAAGTTATTTATTTTAGCGTAATTTTATTCATAAAAATAACTTTGAAAGAGCTAAATTTACAGACATTCACCTCTATCCGAGCTAGTTGTTAGATATATCGTAGGAATAACTTTATTCTTTGTGAAAACATACATATTGTTTAGCACACTTCAGTACAACATGTTATTTTCTTTTTTTTTCAGAATACGTTTACTCTATTTCAAGGGTAGACTTTTTCGAGGAGTGGCTAAAACACACCAAGAATGAAAAAAACTCGCGTGTGTATGACTACCTTTCTTCAAAATTTCACTTTGGTGACATTACTGAAAGTAGCCAAAAAGAAATTAAGTTGAAGATATCTAACTTTTCTAATAAGATTGGTGCCAAATGGTTAGCTTCAGGAAAGTCGAAGGAGCGTTTTTCAATTAAAAATAAGTCTTGGCTGGATAAAGCAGACTTACAATTTACTGCGAGTTCTTTTGCGCCACAACCTTCGGCATCGAGTGGGGCTATGACTACAGGAAGACCTCGCAAAAATTTTGAAGAATTGTCGTTTAAGACGAAAAAACGTCGCGTCGTGGATCTCGTAGAATCGCGAAGTGTCAGTGAATTGGTGACTGCTGCCGAAATTGCTGTGCGTTCAGCAGGCCAAAGGAAAATTGCTAACGTGATTAGAGACATTAATGAGAGCCCAAATAATAGTATAAAGTCTGAAAATACCAGCTCAATTAATCCTAGGCAATTAAGTAGTGACGAAGCCTTAGCGTATTATATAGATTCTAAGTCAACAACGCATTCATAAAAACAAACAAGAAAGTGGTCCATGAAGGCAGGCAATGTGTTTCCGTCATATTTTAGTTTAATTAAGTCGAAACAGGCGTGTTACCCTGCAGAGGAGCACATTGCTATAACTGAAACTCGTGCTGAAATAAATTTGCAAGCCTTATTAAATAAAACAGTGGAACGGCTAGTATTAGCACAGAATGAAGTTATCAGCAGTGTCCTCCCAACAAGTTCATCGTTTACACTTGTTAGTAAATGGGGATGTGATGGAAGTTCTGGTCACAGCACCTACAAACAGAGATTTGAGAACACTGACGATACGGACGAGTTTCTTTTCGTATTTTCTTTGGTTCCCCTTAAGTTATTTGATGGGTCCAAAATTATTTGGCAAAATCCTTGGCCTTCATCAACATTGTATTGTCGCTCAATCAAATTTATATTTGCTAAAGAAACGAAGGAGTTCACGTTGGCCGAAACAAACAAAGTGTTGGAAGAAGTTAACGCTCTTCTTCCAACACTTATCAACTTTGGTGATTCTCAAATCTCTGTGAAACACGAATTTTGCTGACGATGACAGACGGAAAGGTGTGCAACGCCTTAACGGAAACTCGTTCATCTCAAAAGTGTTTTATCTGTGGTGCCACCCCTAAATCGATGAACAATTTGATGTTATTTTGAGGACATTGTCCGCTGGATTCGAGATAAATTTAGTTAAATTCAATAATTTTTGTCTTGAAGCCAGAAGACATTATCTTAGTCTTTATTCATGGTACTGTATGCCTGCTACTGTACATAAAATATTAATTCACAGTACAGAGGTCATCAAAGCAGCATTGCTTCCAATTGGGCAGCTTTCCGAAGAGGCTCAGGAAGCACGTAACAAAGATTGCCGCAGATTTAGGGAGTACAACACCCGCAAGTGCTCGCGTGTTGCCACGAATAGAGACTTACTGTCCATGTTAGTTATAACATCTGATCCTTTGATCAATAGCCATCGAGAGATTTCCCAAAAAAAGCCGACAAAAATATGTACAGAGGTTTTAAAGTTAATTGTAAGTCCTAGCATAGTAGAACCAAGACCAGAATCGTCATCATCATATTGTCGCACAATGCCACAAAATGATGACGATTATACAGTAAACGATTCATCAGAAGACTCTGATGATGATTATTAGGTTAAGTTACGATTTTTTTATTTTGTTATTTAGTTGTTTTATAATTTTGTTGGTTGTATATTATTTTTGAATATATTTTTCGGTTTTATACAAATTTTTCGTTTTTTATTATAAAAATATGACTATCCATACGTAAAATAGGTAAAAGCATCATTATATAACAAAAAATAATTTTGTCCACCTAGCATGTTCTACGCGGTACACTGCGACGCTGCGTTTACCAGTAGCCGGTCGTCACTAGTTATGTCGTCATATACGTGACGCCCTACAATAGCATCAGTCATGAACGACCACTTAGCTGATAAGCCACAGACGCCCTGGAAACAATAGAACAACTAGCCCCTTGTCTCCAACGCATAATCAGAATACTGTATATTGTTTTATAAATAAAGTTAATCTTGGCATCCGTCATGAACCACCACTTAGATGATAAGCCGCAGACTAAACATTAGATCAAATAGCTCTTTGTCTTCAACACATATCAATAACAATACTGTTTTAACTTTAAGAAATGGTTTCATAAATAAAGCTAGTCTCAATCCACTCTTCAAGCCGAACACTTGTCTTATTAAAAACCCTCTCGCCCTCGCTCACAACCTAACTGGCGCAGTCGGTACGTCGCGATACTGTCGGTTCCTGCTGCAGAGAATACCTTTGCTAAGCGTCCGCGTTCGCGAATAAAAGAATCTACAGTGAGCGTAGTGCAAAGCAGAGGCAGACGAGCTGACCAGCTGAAGAAACGAAGACTCAGCCTACAAATCGGCAATGCTCGTGGGGTAAGTATAGACTCTACTACTCCCGAGACTCCTTAAACGATTTCCTGGACATCCCCATAACATTTGGTGTATCCAGTATCGTAAAAAACCGTTATAGCATTTTTTTTTATTGCAATACGCGTACTTATTAAAGAATTTTCTTACGTTGTTACCATCTAAATCACTGTAGTTAAAAATGACAAGTGAAAAGAAGGTACTAACTGAAAAATCTTTCATAGACGAAAAATCGGTAACCACCGATTTCTCCACGTTTTCCAAACTGTTACCCAGTTATGATGGGAATAGAAGGACCTTATCTTTTTATATTGAAGGTGTAGAAATTGCACTTAACTTAATTCACAATAGGGACGACCCCTCTATCATATGTTTAATCAGAAACAAACTAACCGGTAAAGCTGCGGAAGCGATGTCTCAAAGCCCAGGCTCCAAAACTTGGGAGGATATTAAGGAAGCCCTACAAAGAAAATTTGGAGAATTCCGCACCGAAATACAACTGGTTCAAGAATTAATACAAATTAATAGGAACGGTAGTTCTCTAGAAGTGTTTGGTGATAAAATCAGAGATCTGATGAGTACGCTCATTTCATCACAACCAACCAAAA
Source organism: Hypercompe scribonia (assembly GCA_949316085.1). Lineage (NCBI taxonomy): Eukaryota > Metazoa > Arthropoda > Insecta > Lepidoptera > Erebidae > Hypercompe > Hypercompe scribonia. The sequence goes on from OX438979.1 coordinate 4,667,577, forward strand.
AATTATTTTACGAACATATGGCTTTGGAAACATTTCTTGATAAATTAAACCCAATTACAAACGTTTTAATTCGATTAAAGCATGTGGAAAACCTAGAACAAGCCATTAATGTGGCAAAACAAGAAGAGATCAAACTTAGAGCTAGGCGCGCTCAACAAACTAAAACCAAACCGAATATTTCTAACAATAATAAAAATCCACACAAAACAGGTAATTTTTCAAAAAAAGATTCTAACTTCAATAAAAATAAAATTCCTGAAAACCTAGATTTAAACAGAAAAAAGTTATATTATCAAAACGAGGAAAATGATGACGAAAACGAATCGTCCTCGGAAGACGAACTTGAAGATAATCTGTCCGAAGAAATAAACAACGAAAATTTTCTTCAGGACATAGAAGACAAACTAATAACATAGTATTACTAAATAATATTCAAAACTACAATAAGCTACCTTATATTTACATAAGTGAACTAGGCGGTAGATTTCTACTAGATACAGGAGCCACACAATCTCTAATTAGCCCACAAGTCCTGAAAAATAAAACAAATAAAAAAATAAAAATCAAAAAAGAAACTCATCACATTAAAACAGCACACGGCACCTCTAAACATAAACAGGTAGCATACATAGAATTACCAGTAAAATTATTCAGACAGAAAATAACACATAAATTCCTAATCTTTAACTTTGATAAAGACTTTGTAGGATTACTAGGCTTAGATCTGCTAGCCCCTCTTAACTGTAAAATAGATATGAAAAACATGATGCTACACACTGAAAAAGCCGACATTCCAATTAGAGATGATATAAAATCATATACTAAAATTAAACCTAAATGTGAACAAGTAATAAACCTTTTGTGTAACTATCCAGAAGGAGAGTACTTTTCAGAGCAAAGAAAAATGAAAAGTGGACTTTTCTTTCCTTCAGCAGTAGTTTCAGTAAAAAACGGAAATTCTCTAACAACAGTAGTAAACACTTCTGAAAAAGAAATAATATTGAGAAACAACCGGCAGCTGAATCTACAAAAATTAAACTTAATAAAAAAGCCACCCCGAGAAACCCCCATAGAACAAGACAAAAGAATAAACAACTTACTTAAACAAAATTTAGAAAGATTAAGAACAGATCATATGAACCCCGAGGAAAACCGCGAAATAAGAAAATTATGCTACAACTACCGGGACATTTTCTATAGCGAGGAAATCCCCTTAAGCTTCACGCACAAAATTAAACACAAACTAAGGATAACAGAAGATAGACCAATTTATGTACGCTCATATAGACAGGCACCTAAACAAAAAATAGAAATAAAAAAGCAAATAAACAAACTTTTAGAACAAAAAATAATTCAAGAAAGCAGTTCTCCTTGGTCATGCCCAGTACACATAGTTCCAAAAAAAATAGATAGTACAGGAGAACAAAAATATAGGTTAGTAATCGACTACAGAAAACTGAATGAAAAAACAATAGAAGATAAATACCCCCTACCTAATATAGATGATATTTTGGATAAATTGGGACGTGCCCAATACTTCACAACACTAGATCTAGCGTCAGGTTACCATCAAGTGGAAATGCACCCTGACGACGTAGAAAAAACAGCATTTACAATAGATCGCGGACATTACGAGTTCCTCAGAATGCCATTTGGGTTAAAAAATGCACCCAGCACCTTTCAGAGATTAATGGATGTAGTATTACGTGGTCTAGATAATGTTCTAACATATCTCGATGACGTGATAATATATTCAACATCTTTACAGGAGCACATAGAAAAATGCAAACAGGTATTTGAGAGATTCCGAATTCACAACTTAAAAATTCAACTAAATAAATCAGAATTCTTACAGAAACAAGTCAAGTTCTTAGGCCACACATTAACAGATAAAGGCCTTCAGCCAAACGAAGACAAAATAAAAGCCGTAAAAAAATTTCCGGTCCCAAAATCACAGAAGGAAATAAAGTCGTTCCTAGGATTAGTAGGCTACTACAGAAAATTCATTCAGGATTTCGCAAAATTAACCAAACCCCTAACAAAATGTTTAAAAAAAGGCAATAAAATAAATTTAACCCCCGAGTACCTACAAGCGTTTGAAAAGTGTAAGGAAGTATTAATTAACGCACCTATTCTACAATATCCAGATTTCGAGAAACCGTTTGTTCTAACCACAGACGCCTCAGAGGTAGCAATTGGCGCAGTACTATCTCAAGGACAAATAGGCACAGACAGACCAGTAGCATATGCGTCACGTACACTATCCGATACAGAACAAAGATACTCAACAATCGAAAAAGAATTATTATGTATTGTGTGGGCCATAAAATATTTCAGACCCTACTTATACGGCAAAAGATTCACAATTTACACAGATCATCGCCCACTTACCTGGATAATGTCAATAAAAGACCCAAATTCAAAACTCACACGCTGGCGTCTAAGGTTGGCCGAATATAATTTTGACGTACAATACAAAAAAGGCAAATCTAACACTAATGCTGATGCACTGTCTAGAATACAAAGCATTCATCACAATAAATTAAAAACAAACACAGACCAACCACCCAGCACGTCAATCACCAACCAACAAACTAGAACACAAAATACAGATCGATTAGTCCACACCCCATTATTAGACCCAGACCTATTACACTTACCAAAGACACCTAACACATGCGAACGAAATCACCCAACACAACCTAATCAATCAACAACTATACAAGAGACACAAACACATAAAATACCGGAAATAGACGACGCGATCGATAGACAATTAAAACAATTTCACATCAGAAAAACACCCGGAAACGTATACAAGGTAGACGATAGGACAAAAGGAAAATATGTAATTAAAGATGTATGGATACCTATTAACGACACTAAACAGCAAATTACACAATTTTTAAAAGAGCACACTGTACCAGATAGAATTTTTCATTGCTATTTCCATCATGAGGAGTTTTACTCGTTGTTTTGCGAAATTTACAAAACAACATTCAACAACCGGGGACCCAAACTAATAAGATGCTTGAATAGAGTTACACTAATAGAAAACATTCCTGAACAAATAGATCTGATAAGAAAATACCATGAAGGAAAAACCATTCACAGAGGAATTCAGGAGACATATAAACACATCCACAGAAGCTATCACTGGCCCAACATGCTCCCATCAATACAGAAATTTATAAATAAATGCGATGCATGTTTAAAGAGCAAATACGAACGTAATCCGTTAAAACTACCCCTTTCTCTAACAAACACACCACACAAACCAATGGAACACATGTTCATGGATCTATATAGCAGCGGAGGTACAACCTTCCTAACAATCATAGATAACTTCACTAAGTATGCCCAAGCAATACCGCTTACTGCTTCAACTAGCATACACATAGCTGAAGCATTGCTATCAATATTTTCAGTCATAGGAGCACCTAAGAAAATCACAACAGACTCCGATTCAAAATTCGATAACGAAGTAATAACGGAAATATGTGCATTGCATAACATAAACATCCATTTCACCACACCCTATAACCCTAACTCCAACTCACCAATCGAAAGACTTCACTCAACCCTGGCAGAAATGATTAGAATCCAAAGAATAACTGACAAAGATGAACCCTCAAACCTCATGAAATACGCAATCATAGCATATAACAACACTATACACTCAGCAACCGGATTCACACCTTTCGAACTATTATACGGACACACAGACACCAGAAACCCATTGGAACTCCATTGCCCCAAAGAATTTTATCAAGAGTATGTATTAAAACACAAACAAATTATGGAAAATACACACAAATTAATTCATAACAAAATTTTAAATGAAAAACAAACAATAATCGAAAAAGCTAACAGAAATACTGAAAAACCTCAATTCAAAGTAGGCGATATTGTCTACAAACAAGTTGCCAAAACAGCGCGAAACAATAAATTAGAACCCAAATACTTAGGTCCATACACTATAATACGTATACACCCGGAGCAGATTGCGGAAATTGTCGGAAAACACGTAAACGCAAAAACTATAAGAGTTCACTTCCGTTTACTAAGGCGACCTGAAAATATTTCAGGAACGCCATCGCCCTTATCGTAGTGTTCTGGCTCGCCGCAACAGCTGCAATAATACAGTCAATAGATAATCACAACGAAATACTGATACTAACAGAAGCCAAAACACAATATCAATCAGATACATACCATTTAGCCGTAATATATAACACTACGAAAATAAGAGAGATATACCTAGACATAAGTTGCAATTATTATACAATTAAGTTAAAAGTAAATACCTCAGTAGAGTATATAACAATAAACGACAACAGATCAAATCAAAAGAAAACAATTAATATTATGCACGACTTCATAAAACGATTTGAAAAAAGCCTCAAAAACATTAAACATAACCAAGAAGAAATTTACAGAGCCATTGATCGTTATTCAACACAAAGTAACAAGTTTGTAACTAGGTTAATAACAACGAACATTTTTAATAATATCGAGAACTCGCCTCAACAACTGTATGATAGAATAGAAACCCTAGGAAACGCGTTAACATTTGCTCACCTCAAAAAGATGCACCCTAGTATAATAGACCCTTCATATTTAATCGAAGAACTTAACATAATTCAAAGAAAATAGATATATACCTAGCCTTTAACCCTAACATGGATAGTATTCATCTATGGGAAAAAGCAATCATCGTAAAAGCTTATAACACTAATCAAACCCTTAACTTTATACTGGACATACCAATTGTTACCGAACAACCTTACAACCTATTACACCTGTATTCTATCCCTAATAATAACAACACAGTACTTATACCTAACAACCCCATCCTAATCTTGGGAAATAATGAGTTTGCCTAACCTCACGAGCCATACACATACATCACCGGAGACAACGTCATCTGCAAACATTTAGAATGGCAACCCTTACTGTACTCTACGGACAGCATAGCTCAACTAATACAACACGAAGATCCGCCTAACTGCACCTACGCCACTGCAAGCTACAACAACAATATGATACAACAAATCAAAGACAAAACTAGAAAACATAGAACTAGATAACCTGAAAAGTACGCTGCAACAAACAGAAGAATTAAAGAATACAAGCGAAAACTTAACCATGATTCCAAGCACCCCCAGCTGGTCATCAATTGCACTTTACTTCATAATAACAGCAACAGGAATAGAATTGCAGTCTACAAATTCTGGTGGAAAACTAGATCAACGAAAATCTCGGCTGCACAACCGGAAGCCGTTGAACTTCAGCCTTCGCAGCCTTCGTGCCGCCTCCGTCTTAAGGGGGGAGGAGTTATGTCGTCATATACGTGACGCCCTACAATAGCATCAGTCATGAACGACCACTTAGCTGATAAGCCACAGACGCCCTGGAAACAATAGAACAACTAGCCCCTTGTCTCCAACGCATAATCAGAATACTGTATATTGTTTTATAAATAAAGTTAATCTTGGCATCCGTCATGAACCACCACTTAGATGATAAGCCGCAGACTAAACATTAGATCAAATAGCTCTTTGTCTTCAACACATATCAATAACAATACTGTTTTAACTTTAAGAAATGGTTTCATAAATAAAGTTAGTCTCAATCCACTCTTCAAGCCGAACACTTGTCTTATTAAAAACCCTCTCGCCCTCGCTCACAACCTAACTCACTCCAGAACTTTATTTCCTCCTCGGCATTCGTTTCTACGTGTGATGTACCCCGTCCACTGCCACTTAATTTTACTGGCAATTACGGTGACCTTAGTTCGTCTGCAGATCTCTTCATTCCTGATTCGATCGCGCAAAGAAACTCCGAACATTGCCCTCTCCATTGCTATTGGGTGACTTTGAGTTGTCTTATCAAGCTCATATTGAGCAACCATGTCTCTATGCCATAAGTCATCATTGGTCAGTCACATACTGGTCGAAGACCTTTGTCTTGAGCCACTGCGATATTTGTGACGAGAAAACGTTACGTAGCTTCGCGAACGCTGCCCGACTTAGCAGGATTCGATGATTGATCTCTATTTCGAAGTTGGACCTACCTAACTGAATACTTTGTCTTGGTACGAGTAGTCGTCAATAACTTCGAGGGTAGATTCTCCAATTCTCACTAAAGTGGGTGTGACATGGGTTGACATGACATGTACGAGTATTTTCTTGTTGGTTCAACATGGTTAATTATCAACAAGAAAATATAACAACATCTTGAGATGAATACTGTACAAGAGGAAATTGGGAATGTACAGAGACATGCCAAAGGTGACTTTGCAAGCACCTGAATGCACTAGCTGTCCAACTGCGTAGTCCGTAATCCATAATCGAGGCGGTTTACCTCCTGTCAACGGTGTCCGATTTCGCGGCAGGTCCTGGGAAGTGTTGGTCGTTTTTGTGTTGCGAGGCGGGATGGTTGTGCTTTTCACCTTGCCCCGGCGGTCAGGCCAAGCCAGATGAGATCCCAGGCAACACCTGGGGAGGTCCAGCGACTGCTGCGCTGTCCTTCTCAGTGTCCTATCCGGGTGTTTTACGCCTCACACCGGTCTGTGAGGCGTCGTGTCGTCGCTTCAGTTTCTAGTTGCGGCGGTTAGAATACGCTCTCACACGGTGTGCCCATTTGGGCAAGCAGGCACACGCGCTCACGGGCCGAGGTAGTGGCCGCGGTGACAAGAACTGTGAAGAACATGTAAGGTAATAAAGACGAATGAGGCAGATGTGAGCACCACCGCTCACACGTGATTCGCTGTCATTACATTTTCGACAGGTGTTTCCTCCTGTCGAAAATGTAATTGAAAGAAATGAAAATTGTGACGATGGAGACTTCCACCTCTACACCACTCAGAATGTCCGGTTGGTCAGGAACGAGGAGACCACCCCTACTACATGCCAGGACAACAGCGTGTCTGAGAGCTTCTTGAGGAATCAGACCCGGTGGAAGGTCTTCACCTTGTAGAGGAATACTGCAACGACGTGTTCCCGCTTGTGCGCCGCCGTGACCTAGTGCAGTACCCTCAACTGTCCAGCTGACAACACGTAACGATATATATATAGTGAAAAACACACTCAAAGACAATATTCAATTCAATTCAAATTTCAATTCAATGTGTGTGTGTGTGTGTGTGTGTGTGTGTGTGTGTGTGTGTGTGTGTGTGTGTGTGTGTGTGCGTGTGCGCGCGCGCGCTGGTGCGGTTGCGTGTGCAAGCGCGTGTGGCGGTGCGGGTGCGTGTGCGTGTGTATGTGTATGGTAATGTGGATGTGTTTTCGTATTCAAAGTATTAGAAAGTATTTAATGATCTCTATATGTTTCTCTGTTGCAACATAAGAGATTACAATATTGCTTTTTTATAGGCGTAATAATGAATTATGTGTATGTCTATGTGTTTGTTTATTTTACTATATAGCTGTGCCGAATATCTTTCATATCGTCTTTGAGCAACCATAATTAAAATCTGAGGGATTCGTGCTACAATACATTTTCTTCTTTTAGATAGAAAAGCCGGATTACAAGGAAGATATCTGTTTTTTTAAAATAGTATGAAGTATGTATAGTTTCCTAACCGATATCAGGTTCCTAATGTGATAAAGATTAACTTCCAACTGCCACTAGGATTGAACTTGCACAATCCACTCTTCTACCCATTCTCGACTATGCCGATGTCAGCTATCTCGATCTAACCGAGGAACAATTTGATAAACTTGAGAGACTTAAAAATTTCTGTATCAGATTCATTTTTGGTTTACGCAAATATGATCATATACTTCGCCGGAATACTCATTTCCTGTCACTATTATATAATATCTTAAATAATCTTACAACTCCTATCTACTTAAAAAAACGTTTCACATTTATTCAAGACACACATACACGATGCTTGAGGTCATTAGAAAATCGAACTTTGGAAATCCCAACCCACATCACATCTTTCGATGATAAATAAGTCTTTCGCAGTGCAGGCTGCACGCTTGTGGAATTCCTTACCGGAGGTTATTAGGCGAGCACGGTCGGTGAGTACTTTTAAGAAACTCGTCAAGGATCATTATTTAACTTTTTAAGAAATATATGCTGTATCTGTATGTATGTATTCATATTTATATACCTATGTAAGTGTATGAATGTGTATTCGTATAAATGTATGTGTAATGGAAGCAAATATACATAAATTGTAATGTGAACCACGGACTACATAATAAATACTACTACTATACAGTATAGTCCATCTAACGGTTGCCTGGAAGAGATCGCAGACTGCGATAAGGCCGCCCATTGTACCACTGTTTTTTTTGTTTGTATCCTACATTGTATGTTTCCTACTTAATGTGTGCAACAAAGAGTACCTATCTATCTAAAAATTATGTCTAGAGTACCTGATGCTTTTATTAGGGTACGCTGTGTTGTCTGTATTGGTCTAAGAACCCGTGAACCCCAGATCTTCATTATTTTATAAAAGCTGAGAGTTTGTGAGCGCATACTACCAACATAGGTAAGAACGATAGAGCATTACAAAGTTCAGGCTTCGGCAGGTAAACGGTACTAACGGTGAAAAAAATATCGATTTAAATTCATCAAATAATTAAGTGTGACTTTTTGGTACTACCTTTAGAATATCATTAAAAATTACGTCATTCATTGCTAGACACTTAACACCGTGGCCACCTCTAGCCGGTGACACCCTTAATGTTTAGGAAATTTTAATCTTACTTACGTTATAGCATAAAAGCTGATTTTTATATATAATACTTACATAATAATTAGATGATGTTTTCTCATCAGCTAGACATTCTTGATAGTTCTGATTAGGGATGTTACGGAGCTTCGACTCCGACTCCGATAAGTCAGAACTTCCGATTGATATTGTACCTTCGGTTCCGACTTCAGTTCCGAAACTTTGAAATCGAAGATTTTAAGCGGAGGTCGAAGCATAGCGGAGAGCGGCGGGGTGCGGACGGCACGTGTTTACGACAGGTTCATACATGTCACGCATAGTATTCCCCTCTCCACGTCTTTTCTTTTAGTCGTCGATTACTCTGATTCATTGTTTGTTATGCAATGTTTGTTTTGTTTTGTGCGGCTTGGAAGTAAAGTTGTTTGGCTCTAATTGGCACAATGTAGCCAAAATCGAGAGTTATTTGGAACTACTTTATTGAAGTTTGTGCAAATACAGCAAAGTGCAAATTATGTAAGAAAGTACGACTACTTCGTTAAAAGGTCATTTAAAGTCTGTGCGTGTTACTGAATACGAAGAATTAATTAAATTAGAAACTGAAAAGTCAAAGGCTGTACCTTTGACTTCGACGCCTTTTCAAGAAGCCAAAAAACAAATTTCTCTCAAAGAAACTTTGACAAAAAATCAAAAATGGTGTAGCTCTAATGTTAAACCGATGGAAATAGACAGATTGATTTCAGAATTCGGTATATAAAAACACAACAAAACAGTGATGCCAGTGACCTGAATTATTTAAGAATTATAAGTGCAATAATATACTTTTATGTAGTGTCGAGCATGTAAAAAATCATGTGATTTATAAACGTATGACGGTCTTTGTGTACAATACCGACAGTATTCCAGCTCCGTTGCTAAAAAATTTCAATTCTTGCCGTATAAAACAGCGTTTATCACATTTGCCGCCTCTTCACAATCTTCTTACATCTCCGAAGGCCAACGACAGTACGCGTGCCTTGGTGACCAATCTTATACTAAGCATCTAATCTTATACTTGAACACAATTATATCTAAATTAATGATCAGCTCGATCTCTGGGACGTCTCCGTTCGTTGTTCCATTCTCTACGATTTCATCCGACATCGTGAACTCCGGAAAGCACTTCAAAAATACAGGTAAAATATACGCTACAACACTATTTCACACAACCGTCACTGCTACAAAACACCGACAGATTGTCTCGTCTCTCGTGAGTGGAAAGGCTGTGTGTATTATCATGTAAAAGGTAAATTTGATGAAAATTAGTGCATTCATTACAGTCCTGAATTGACTGATCATAATGTTAACGTGCAAATCCAATTATTTTTTATTTTGTTCATGAAAATAATTAGTCCAAGTGAATGATATTTAATTATTACATTGTCTGTTATTTTATTCAAGAATTGCTATGTCGAGGTTTAACATTACACTATGCGAGTAATTTTGCTTTTATAATTACAAAAAGAAAAAATGTTAAGTCAATTATTATTTTAAATATGCAGCTTGTTCTGCCATTTTTAAACTTTATTTTAACTAGGCAACATTGCGGTCGAAGTTTTTAATTTAGGGATGTCGATTCTTTTTAAAAACAATCGATTTATGAATCTATTCAAAAATCAATTGTTTTATAATCTTTGTTTACAATGTACCAAAACAAAAATAAAAAAGGGAAACAAGAAAGATAAGATTATAACCGATTTACCTATAATATACAGATGCGAGTCTAAAAAGTATTGTAGTGTTGGGTTGTCGGTGATAGTATCTGTTGGAGTTAGAAGGCTAAAGGTTAAATAAATTGTGGCTACTTATAATTAAGTGAACAATTTGGTTTTTCTTTATATTTGTGGAGTATCAAATAGACTAAAGCTGCCAAACCGGAGCGCTGTTCAATGTCACTGAAAACTTTCAGTAATTCTATCAAGATAGAATTTTTTGTAGACAAATATGCAGCTATGAATATGAAGAAGAGTGTGATTGTAAAACTTTCAAGAATTGAACTTCAGATTCAGTAAAACTCATATTTCTGTCTGCCACCGAAAACTGCAAGTATCTAGGTTTTTCACAATCCTTGGAACTACCAGAATCTGGCGTGAAACAAACGTTACAGGAACACTTCTTTAGCCGCTTCAAAAGTACTTAAAAATCACCGAGGCAGTTGAAATAAAGATAGACAGAATAGTGGAGGGAACGGGTGTCATGTCCTTCTGACCAGACGAGGTGATCATACCTGGCGGGCCGCGGTCCAACGGCTGATGTTGGAATGTTATGTATATGCTTATTACTACGAGAATCTCTATTTCACGATACAGGATTAATAGTCGCTCCGTAGTTCATTATACTCCGTAGTTCGATGTGTCTTCGCTAGATGACGCTGTAATATGTTTTATTTGTTACGCTGCATGTGGAAATCGCCACAGAATCATTCACTGAATCCATTCAGTTCTATAATTCGATTGAATTATTCTCTATCGATTATTTCGACTAGAAGAACCCCATATCAATTTATTAACCGCAGATAGCATCTCTACATTTCGAGTCTTTTTTACCATCTATCAACAAATTGAATGAAACACGGAAGCGAACACCACGCTATTCTCAAATAGGGATGGCGATTCTTTCTAAAAAAGATCGATTTATAAATCGATTCGAATCCAAGTCTAATAAATCGATACACAAAGAAATCGAGGTAAAAAGAATCGATTTTGCAAAAATCGATCTTTTTTCGATTTGCTTATTGAGTCTATGTTTTCTATACAAATACAAATCCATTTACTAATTAAAGAGTTTTTACTACAAAATCAAAGTAGGTACAGGTATTAAAAAATATATTTATTTCAGTTAGGTACATTAAAAAGTTAAAAAAAATATATAGTTTATAGTTCCCAGTGCTTAATATCGAATCTCTAAATATATGAAAAAATCGAATCTCGATTTTAGAGGGTAAAATATCGATTCGATGATTCGATTCAGTACACAATATTGATTTTAAAAATCAATTTTTTTGATCTACAAAATCGTTTCTTCGATTAGTCGATCTCAGATAGCATCCCATCCCTATTCTCAAGTAAAAAAAAAAAACAAGATATAGAGAGACGAGGGTAGCTTGAGTCACTTGTGATTGAAAGCCAGTCGTTAAAATTACCACGTTTGAGTTATAATTTGTGTTATTGACAAGAAAGTGGTCATTGATTAAAAATGAGTACTATTACACAAGAAAAGGCGTCTACAACAAAAGAAATGACGTTTGCAGAAAAACAAGCAGAACGTATGAACAGATTACGCGCTCTACGTTCCGCCAGGAATGAAGCCAGGCAACACAACCATCAGGAGGTGGTGGCTGAAGAGGCCAGAAATAAGTTACCACCGAACTATGAAGCAAAACGTCGTCAGGCGGAGTGGTTACTCGATGATCAAGCGCAGCGAGAAGAAGCTGAAAAATCTGGTAAAAAATACGACAGAATCAAACTTTTAAACATCTCAGCCACGGAAGCAGAACGTTTGGAACGTAAAAAGAAAAAAAGAAATCCAGATCAGGGCTTTTCGACATACGATCAAGCGACAATAAGGCAGTACAAGAGATTGGTCAAGAATATGCCTGCGCCTGACATGGAGCAGTATGAAAAACAAAAGTTAAAGTATGGAGATGCTTTCTACGGAGGCCTAAATGTGATCATTCACGGCATGCACGAAGATAATAAACAGGCCATAGACAGAATGGTGGATGACTTGGAAGGTCAGATTGCTAAGAGAGCCAAATACTCTAGAAGGAGGATACACAATGACGACGCAGATATCGATTATATTAATGAGAGGAACGCCAAGTTTAACAAAAAACTTGAGCGGTTTTATGGCCAACACACTGCGGACATTAAGCAGAATTTAGAACGTGGTACAGCCATATGAGCATCTGTTTAAAGTGTTAGTGTGTGAAGCGTTATTTATAATTAACAATGGTGGACTAAAATTATAAAATGCGAATTGCCCATGACCAGGATGGTTGACGCTCTTTGCGGGCGACCTTCGTTCAGCAGTGGACGGCGATAGGTTGATTTGATTTGAATGTGCATTGGAGATATTGTGATAATAGTGAGTTTATGGAGAAGTATGTATATTAACATATATTTTACATTATCACTTACAACAACAAAAGCTGCAGGGTTCAAGGTTCAATTATCTTACTAAGAACACCGACTTGCACCTTATTATTACCCTAAAAATAAGTCAAGGTAAAAATAATTATAAAATGTCGTTCAAGTGTACCTTTACTAACTAGATCTGCATGATAAGTGTCATGCCTTTTACATCCCCAAAAGAGGTATGAAAAAGTATCTTATGAGGCTGCTATAGTGTGGGTACTGCATTGTCTGCATTTGCAATGACTTTGGTGGCCACAACTCTTGGATTCTGTTTATGTTCTCCATGAGACCAGAGTATTCACTTTGCCATGCTCTTGAAATAAAAAAATAAAGATCTATAAATATTTTGTTTAACTGTAACAATATGGTATTACAGTTGTCATACTTGTAATAATTCTATTAAACTGTAATGTTTTGGATGGCTCTAGGGTAGAATAAGCTGTAGTCAGCCTTTTAATGAGTAATAAAATTTTGTTTATTAGTTTTTCAAATATGCTATGTTTAATATAAGGAGACAAGTGAAATAAATGATTGCTATTAGCACACTGTTTTAATATCCTAATACATACACAATATCGCTTCCCTTTTTTTTAAACTGTATAAAATACCAAAACTTGTAAAAAGGGTTTGTAATTGACTCTCGGAATAAAACACAAAAGCCTAACAGGGTTCTAAGAATGGGAGGTGATTGTGAAGAAGATGTACTCATCTGATTGTCTCCGTTCTTCCCATTGTTACTATGTACAAGGCAAGGATGACTAGGTCCAACCGTCTGATCCATCAGACTGACTGATGAATCAGATGGTCTGATAGACTGATTCAGATGTAACACTGTCAGTGCCAATATTGTGAAGTCCGTTTATAAAAAAAAAAAAAACACAATTTTTGTATTAACATTGTAAAAAGATCCATAAGCTTTAATTAGGTACAACAGTTTACCCAGTCTTTTAATAATGGTGGGTTTTCACCGTTAAAAGTTACAATTGTTCAATACCCGTTGGAACAAAATTTTATCTTTTGGTTATACATTTAAACCCATGTATCACCCATGCATAATCATTATCGTAGTGCATTCTAGTCTATGTAAATGTTTTCAATGTAATAAATGGTAGGTAATTGTTAAACAAATTGATTATCATGGCTGATATGGATAATCAATTTCAATGTATATAAACATGTTACCGTGACAACGTTTCAGTTTGTGAGGGCAATTACAACAGTGAACAGAGATCCGGTTGCAAATGCTATGATTACAAATGATGTTGGCCTATAATTGATACACTTGACTTGACCTCATATGAAGCTTCCCACAGCCATTAAATTTTTTCATTGCAATTTCGGCTTCATGTCTAACAGTTAAATATTTAATAGTTTAGTTTAATATTGCTTGGTATATATTTGACAGATGCGAGAAGCATATTGCCAGGCAAATTTACATGGGTAAAAAGTATTTTTAGGAAGCTAGGGGTGGCAAAAGCAACTAAACACAATGTGATGTTTCTGTGATGGTTACTGGGCAGAAATAATCTTCAAGTGTGTACTAAAGCCTGTGCACGGCGTACAACTATGGGGTAGCGCTGACAACTTCAACATTGTCATGTTACAGAAAGTACAAAATATGATACTCAGATATCCATGTAATACCCCGTGGTTGATTCATCATCATCATCATCATCATCATCATCAGCATCACTATCTCAGTCAAAAGATTTATTGCTGAACATAGGCCTCTCTCAAGGCTCTCCACGACAGCCGATCCCGTGCCGTTCGCATCCAGCGGCTTCCCGTGACCTTCGCCAGGTTATCGGACCACCTTGTGGGGACCTACCGACGCTGCGTTTACCAGTAGCCAGTCGTCACTCCAGAACTTTATTTCCCCCTCGGCATTCGTTTCTACGTGTGATGTACCCCGTCCACTGCCACTTAATTTTACTGGCAATTACGGTGACCTTAGTTCGTCTGCAGATCTCTTCATTCCTGATTCGATCGCGCAAAGAAACTCCGAACATTGCCCTCTCCATTGCTATTGGGTGACTTTGAGTTGTCTTATCAAGCTCATATTGAGCAACCATGTCTCTATGCCATAAGTCATCATTGGTCAGTCACATACTGGTCGAAGACCTTTGTCTTGAGCCACTGCGATATTTGTGACGAGAAAACGTTACGTAGCTTCGCGAACGCTGCCCGACTTAGCAGGATTCGACGATTGATCACTATTTCGAAGTTGGACCTACCTAACTGGATACTTTGTCTTGGTACGAGTAGTCGTCAATAACTTCGAGGGTAGATTCTCCAATTCTCACTAAAGTGGGTGTGACATGGGTTGACATGAGATGTACGAGTATTTTCTTGTTGGTTCAACATGGTTAATTATCAACAAGAAAATATAACAACATCTTGAGATGAATACTGTACAAGAGGAAATTGGGAATGTACAGAGACATGCCAAAGGTGACTTTGCAAGCACCTGAATGCACTAGCTGTCCAACTGCGTATTCCGTAATCCATAATCGAGGCGGTTTACCTCCTGTCAACGGTGTCCGATTTCGCGGCAGGTCCTGGGAAGTGTTGGTCGTTTTTGTGTTGCGAGGCGGGATGGTTGTGCTTTTCACCTTGCCCCGGCGGTCAGGCCAAGCCAGATGAGATCCCAGGCAACACCTGGGGAGGTCCAGCGACTGCTGCGCTGTCCTTCTCAGTGTCCTATCCGGGTGTTTTACGCCTCACACCGGTCTGTAAGGCGTCGTGTCGTCGCTTCAGTTTCTAGTTGCGGCGGTTACAATACGCTCTCACACGGTGTGCCCATTCGGGCAAGCAGGCACACGCGCTCACGGGCCGAGGTAGTGGCCGCGGTGACAAGAACTGTGAAGAACATGTAAGGTAATAAAGACGAATGAGGCAGATGTGAGCACCACCGCTCACACGTGATTCGCTGTCATTACATTTTCGACAGGTGTTTCCTCCTGTCGAAAATGTAATTGAAAGAAATGAAAATTGTGACGGTGGAGACTTCCACCTCTACACCACTCAGAATGTCCGGTTGGTCAGGAACGAGGAGACCACCCCTACTACATGCCAGGACAACAGCGTGTCTGAGAGCTTCTTGAGGAATCAGACCCGGTGGAAGGTCTTCACCTTGTAGAGGAATACTGCAACGATGTGTTCCCGCTTGTGCGCCGCCGTGACCTAGTGCAGTACCCTCAACTGTCCAGCTGACAACACGTAACGATATATATACAGTGAAAAACACACTCAAAGACAATATTCAATTCAATTCAAATTTCAATTCAATGTGTGTGTGTGTGTGTGTGTGTGTGTGTGTGTGTGTGTGTGTGTGTGTGTGTGTGCGTGTGCGCGCGCGCGCTGGTGCGGTTGCGTGTGCAAGCGCGTGTGGCGGTGCGGGTGCGTGTGCGTGTGTATGTGTATGGTAATGTGGATGTGTTTTCGTATTCAAAGTATTAGAAATTATTTAATGATCTCTATATGTTTCTCTGTTGCAACATAAGAGATTACAATATTGCTTTTTTATAGGCGTAATAATGAATTATGTGTATGTCTATGTGTTTGTTTATTTTACTATATAGCTGTGCCGAATATCTTTCATATCGTCTTTGAGCAACCATAATTAAAATCTGAGGGATTCGTGCTACAATACATTTTCTTCTTTTAGATAGAAAAGCCGGATTACAAGGAAGATATCTGTTTTTTTAAAATAGTATGAAGTATGTATAGTTTCCTAACCGATATCAGGTTCCTAATGTGATAAAGATTAACTTCCAACTGCCACTAGGATTGAACTTGCACAATCCACTCTTCTACCCATTCTCGACTATGCCGATGTCAGCTATCTCGATCTAACCGAGGAACAATTTGATAAACTTGAGAGACTTAAAAATTTCTGTATCAGATTCATTTTTGGTTTACGCAAATATGATCATATACTTCGCCGGAATACTCATTTCCTGTCACTATTATATAATATCTTAAATAATCTTACAACTCCTATCTACTTAAAAAAACGTTTCACATTTATTCAAGACACACATACACGATGCTTGAGGTCATTAGAAAATCGAACTTTGGAAATCCCAACCCACATCACATCTTTCGATGATAAATAAGTCTTTCGCAGTGCAGGCTGCACGCTTGTGGAATTCCTTACCGGAGGTTATTAGGCGAGCACGGTCGGTGAGTACTTTTAAGAAACTCGTCAAGGATCATTATTTAACTTTTTAAGAAATATATGCTGTATCTGTATGTATGTATTCATATTTATATACCTATGTAAGTGTATGAATGTGTATTCGTATAAATGTATGTGTAATGGAAGCAAATATACATAAATTGTAATGTGAACCACGGACTACATAATAAATACTACTACTATACAGTATAGTCCATCTAACGGTTGCCTGGAAGAGATCGCAGACTGCGATAAGGCCGCCCATTGTACCACTGTTTTTTTTGTTTGTATCCTACATTGTATGTTTCCTACTTAATGTGTGCAACAAAGAGTACCTATCTATCTAAAAATTATGTCTAGAGTACCTGATGCTTTTATTAGGGTACGCTGTGTTGTCTGTATTGGTCTAAGAACCCGTGAACCCCAGATCTTCATTATTTTATAAAAGCTGAGAGTTTGTGAGCGCATACTACCAACATAGGTAAGAACGATAGAGCATTACAAAGTTCAGGCTTCGGCAGGTAAACGGTACTAACGGTGAAAAAAATATCGATTTAAATTCATCAAATAATTAAGTGTGACTTTTTGGTACTACCTTTAGAATATCATTAAAAATTACGTCATTCATTGCTAGACACTTAACACCGTGGCCACCTCTAGCCGGTGACACCCTTAATGTTTAGGAAATTTTAATCTTACTTACGTTATAGCATAAAAGCTGATTTTTATATATAATACTTACATAATAATTAGATGATGTTTTCTCATCAGCTAGACATTCTTGATAGTTCTGACTAGGGATGTTACGGAGCTTCGACTCCGACTCCGATAAGTCAGAACTTCCGATTGATATTGTACCTTCGGTTCCGACCTCAGTTCCGAAACTTTGAAATCGAAGATTTTAAGCGGAGGTCGAAGCACAGCGGAGAGCGGTGGGGCGCGGACGGCACGTGTTTACGACAGGTTCATACATGTCACACATAGTATTCCCCTCTCCACGTCTTTTCTTTTAGTCGTCGATTACTCTGATTCATTGTTTGTTATGCAATGTTTGTTTTGTTTTGTGCGGCTTGGAAGTAAAGTTGTCTGGCTCTAATTGGCACAATGAAGCCAAAATCGAGAGTTATTTGGAACTACTTTATTGAAGTTTGTGCAAATACAGCAAAGTGCAAATTATGTAAGAAAATATATTCACGAAAGGGAAGTACGACTACTTCGTTAAAAGGTCATTTAAAGTCTGTGCGTGTTACTGAATACGAAGAATTAATTAAATTAGAAACTGAAAAGTCAAAGGCTGTACCTTTGACTTCGACGCCTTTTCAAGAAGCCAAAAAACAAATTTCTCTCAAAGAAACTTTGACAAAAAATCAAAAATGGTGTAGCTCTAATGTTAAACCGATGGAAATAGACAGATTGATTTCAGAATTCGGTATATAAAAACACAACAAAACAGTGATGCCAGTGACCTGAATTATTTAAGCATTATAAGTGCAATAATATACTTTTATGTAGTGTCGAGCATGTAAAAAATCATGTGATTTATAAACGTATGACGGTCTTTGTGTACAATACCGACAGTATTCCAGCTCCGTTGCTAAAAAATTTCAATTCTTGCCGTATAAAACAGCGTTTATCACATTTGCCGCCTCTTCACAATCTTCTTATATCTCCGAAGGCCAACGACAGTACGCGTGCCTTGGTGACCAATCTTATACTAAGCACCTAATCTTATACTTGAACACAACTATATCTAAATTAATGATCAGCTCGATCTCTGGGACGTCTCCGTTCGTTGTTCCATTCTCTACGATTTCATCCGACATCGTGAACTCCGGAAAGCACTTCAAAAATACAGGTAAAATATACGCTACAACACTATTTCACACAACCGTCACTGCTACAAAACACCGACAGATTGCCTCGTCTCTCGTGAGTGGAAAGGCTGTGTGTATTATCATGTAAAAGGTAAATTTGATGAAAATTAGTGCATTCATTACAGTCCTGAATTGACTGATCATAATGTTAACGTGCAAATCCAATTATTTTTTATTTTGTTCATGAAAATAATTAGTCCAAGTGAATGATATTTAATTATTACATTGTCTGTTATTTTATTCAAGAATTGCTATGTCGAGGTTTAACATTACACTATGCGAGTAATTTTGCTTTTATAATTACAAAAAGAAAAAATGTTAAGTCAATTATTATTTTAAATATGCAGCTTGTTCTGCCATTTTTAAACTTTATTTTAACTAGGCAACATTGCGGTCGAAGTTTTTAATTTAGGGATGTCGATTCTTTTTAAAAACAATCGATTTATGAATCCATTCAAAAATCAATTGTTTTATAATCTTTGTTTACAATGTACAAAACAAAAATAAAAAAAGGGAAACAAGAAAGATAAGATTATAACCGATTTACCTATAATATACAGATGCGAGTGTAAAAAGTATTGTAGTGTTGGGTTGTCGGTGATAGTATCTGTTGGAGTTAGAAGGCTAAAGGTTAAATAAATTATGGCTACTTATAATTAAGTGAACAATTTGGTTTTTCTTTATATTTGTGGAATATCAAATAGACTAAAGCTGCCAAACCGGAGCGCTGTTCAATGTCACTGAAAACTTTCAGTAATTCTATCAAGATAGAATTTGGTGTAGACAAATATGCAGCTATGAATATGAAGAAGAGTGTGATTGTAAAACTTTCAAGAATTGAACTTCAGATTCAGTAAAACTCATATTTCTGTCTGCCACCGAAAACTGCAAGTATCTAGGTTTTTCACAATCCTTGGAACTACCAGAATCTGGCGTGAAACAAACGTTACAGGAACACTTCTTTAGCCGCTTCAAAAGTACTTAAAAATCACCGAGGCAGTTGAAATAAAGATAGACAGAATAGTGGAGGGAACGGGTGTCATGTCCTTCTGACCAGACGAGGTGATCATATCTGGCGGGCCGCGGTCCAACGGTTGATGTTGGAATGTTATGTATATGCTTATTGCTACAAGAATCTCTATTTCGCGATACAGGATTAATAGTCGCTCCGTAGTTCATTATACTCCGTAGTTCGATGTGTCTTCGCTAGATGACGCTGTAGTATGTTTTATTTGTTACGCTGCATGTGGAAATCGCCACAGAATCATTCACTGAATCCATTCAGTTCTATAATTCGATTGAATTATTCTCTATCGATTATTTCGACTAGAAGAACCCCATATCAATTTATTAACCGCAGATAGCATCTCTACATTTCGAGTCTTTTTTACCATCTATCAACAAATTGAATGAAACACGGAAGCGAACACCACGCTATTCTCAAATAGGGATGGCGATTCTTTCTAAAAAAGATCGATTTATAAATCGATTCGAATCCAAGTCTAATAAATCGATACACAAAGAAATCGAGGTAAAAAGAATCGATTTTGCAAAAATCGATCTTTTTTCGATTTGCTTATTGAGTCTATGTTTTCTATACAAATACAAATCCATTTACTAATTAAAGAGTTTTTACTACAAAATCAAAGTAGGTACAGGTATTAAAAAATATATTTATTTCAGTTAGGTACATTAAAAAGTTAAAAAAAATATATAGTTTATAGTTCCCAGTGCTTAATATCGAATCTCTAAATATATGAAAAAATCGAATCTCGATTTTAGAGGGTAAAATATCGATTCGATGATTCGATTCAGTACACAATATTGATTTTAAAAATCAATTTTTTTGATCTACAAAATCGTTTCTTCGATTAGTCGATCTCAGATAGCATCCCATCCCTATTCTCAAGTAAAAAAAAAAACAAGATATAGAGAGACGAGGGTAGCTTGAGTCACTTGTGATTGAAAGCCAGTCGTTAAAATTACCACGTTTGAGTTATAATTTGTGTTATTGACAAGAAAGTGGTCATTGATTAAAAATGAGTACTATTACACAAGAAAAGGCGTCTACAACAAAAGAAATGACGTTTGCAGAAAAACAAGCAGAACGTATGAACAGATTACGCGCTCTATGTTCCGCCAGGAATGAAGCCAGGCAACACAACCATCAGGAGGTGGTGGCTGAAGAGGCCAGAAATAAGTTACCACCGAACTATGAAGCAAAACGTCGTCAGGCGGAGTGGTTACTCGATGATCAAGCGCAGCGAGAAGAAGCTGAAAAATCTGGTAAAAAATACGACAGAATCAAACTTTTAAACATCTCAGCCACGGAAGCAGAACGTTTGGAACGTAAAAAGAAAAAAAGAAATCCAGATCAGGGCTTTTCGACATACGATCAAGCGACAATAAGGCAGTACAAGAGATTGGTCAAGAATATGCCTGCGCCTGACATGGAGCAGTATGAAAAACAAAAGTTAAAGTATGGAGATGCTTTCTACGGAGGCCTAAATGTGATCATTCACGACATGCACGAAGATAATAAACAGGCCATAGACAGAATGGTGGATGACTTGGAAGGTCAGATTGCTAAGAGAGCCAAATACTCTAGAAGGAGGATACACAATGACGACGCAGATATCGATTATATTAATGAGAGGAACGCCAAGTTTAACAAAAAACTTGAGCGGTTTTATGGCCAACACACTGCGGACATTAAGCAGAATTTAGAACGTGGTACAGCCATATGAGCATCTGTTTAAAGTGTTAGTGTGTGAAGCGTTATTTATAATTAACAATGGTGGACTAAAATTATAAAATGCGAATTGCCCATGACCAGGATGGTTGACGCTCTTTGCGGGCGACCTTCGTTCAGCAGTGGACGGCGATAGGTTGATTTGATTTGAATGTGCATTGGAGATATTGTGATAATAGTGAGTTTATGGAGAAGTATGTATATTAACATATATTTTACATTATCACTTACAACAACAAAAGCTGCAGGGTTCAAGGTTCAATTATCTTACTAAGAACACCGACTTGCACCTTATTATTACCCTAAAAATAAGTCAAGGTAAAAATAATTATAAAATGTCGTTCAAGTGTACCTTTACTAACTAGATCTGCATGATAAGTGTCATGCCTTTTACATCCCCAAAAGAGGTATGAAAAAGTATCTTATGAGGCTGCTATAGTGTGGGTACTGCATTGTCTGCATTTGCAATGACTTTGGTGGCCACAACTCTTGGATTCTGTTTATGTTCTCCATGAGACCAGAGTATTCACTTTGCCATGCTCTTGAAATAAAAAAATAAAGATCTATAAATATTTTGTTTAACTGTAACAATATGGTATTACAGTTGTCATACTTGTAATAATTCTATTAAACTGTAATGTTTTGGATGGCTCTAGGGTAGAATAAGCTGTAGTCAGCCTTTTAATGAGTAATAAAATTTTGTTTATTAGTTTTTCAAATATGCTATGTTTAATATAAGGAGACAAGTGAAATAAATGATTGCTATTAGCACACTGTTTTAATATCCTAATACATACACAATATCGCTTCCCTTTTTTTTAAACTGTATAAAATACCAAAACTTGTAAAAAGGGTTTGTAATTGACTCTCGGAATAAAACACAAAAGCCTAACAGGGTTCTAAGAATGGGAGGTGATTGTGAAGAAGATGTACTCATCTGATTGTCTCCGTTCTTTCCATTGTTACTATGTACAAGGCAAGGATGACTAGGTCCAACCGTCTGATCCATCAGACTGACTGATGAATCAGATGGTCTGATAGACTGATTCAGATGTAACACTGTCAGTGCCAATATTGTGAAGTCCGTTTATAAAAAAAAAAAAAACACAATTTTTGTATTAACATTGTAAAAAGATCCATAAGCTTTAATTAGGTACAACAGTTTACCCAGTCTTTTAATAATGGTGGGTTTTCACCGTTAAAAGTTACAATTGTTCAATACCCGTTGGAACAAAATTTTATCTTTTGGTTATACATTTAAACCCATGTATCACCCATGCATAATCATTATCGTAGTGCATTCTAGTCTATGTAAATGTTTTCAATGTAATAAATGGTAGGTAATTGTTAAACAAATTGATTATCATGGCTGATATGGATAATCAATTTCAATGTATATAAACATGTTACCGTGACAACGTTTCAGTTTGTGAGGGCAATTACAACAGTGAACAGAGATCCGGTTGCAAATGCTATGATTACAAATGATGTTGGCCTATAATTGATACACTTGACTTGACCTCATATGAAGCTTCCCACAGCCATTAAATTTTTTCATTGCAATTTCGGCTTCATGTCTAACAGTTAAATATTTAATAGTTTAGTTTAATATTGCTTGGTATATATTTGACAGATGCGAGAAGCATATTGCCAGGCAAATTTACATGGGTAAAAAGTATTTTTAGGAAGCTAGGGGTGGCAAAAGCAACTAAACACAATGTGATGTTTCTGTGATGGTTACTGGGCAGAAATAATCTTCAAGTGTGTACTAAAGCCTGTGCACGGCGTACAACTATGGGGTAGCGCTGACAACTTCAACATTGTCATGTTACAGAAAGTACAAAATATGATACTCAGATATCCATGTAATACCCCGTGGTTGATTCATCATCATCATCATCATCATCATCATCAGCATCACTATCTCAGTCAAAAGATTTATTGCTGAACATAGGCCTCTCTCAAGGCTCTCCACGACAGCCGATCCCGTGCCGTTCGCATCCAGCGGCTTCCCGTGACCTTCGCCAGGTTATCGGACCATCTTGTGGGGACCTACCGACGCTGCGTTTACCAGTAGCCAGTCGTCACTCCAGAACTTTATTTCCCCCTCGGCATTCGTTTCTACGTGTGATGTACCCCGTCCACTGCCACTTAATTTTACTGGCAATTACGGTGACCTTAGTTCGTCTGCAGATCTCTTCATTCCTGATTCGATCGCGCAAAGAAACTCCGAACATTGCCCTCTCCATTGCTATTGGGTGACTTTGAGTTGTCTTATCAAGCTCATATTGAGCAACCATGTCTCTATGCCATAAGTCATCATTGGTCAGTCACATACTGGTCGAAGACCTTTGTCTTGAGCCACTGCGATATTTGTGACGAGAAAACGTTACGTAGCTTCGCGAACGCTGCCCGACTTAGCAGGATTCGACGATTGATCACTATTTCGAAGTTGGACCTACCTAACTGGATACTTTGTCTTGGTACGAGTAGTCGTCAATAACTTCGAGGGTAGATTCTCCAATTCTCACTAAAGTGGGTGTGACATGGGTTGACATGAGATGTACGAGTATTTTCTTGTTGGTTCAACATGGTTAATTATCAACAAGAAAATATAACAACATCTTGAGATGAATACTGTACAAGAGGAAATTGGGAATGTACAGAGACATGCCAAAGGTGACTTTGCAAGCACCTGAATGCACTAGCTGTCCAACTGCGTATTCCGTAATCCATAATCGAGGCGGTTTACCTCCTGTCAACGGTGTCCGATTTCGCGGCAGGTCCTGGGAAGTGTTGGTCGTTTTTGTGTTGCGAGGCGGGATGGTTGTGCTTTTCACCTTGCCCCGGCGGTCAGGCCAAGCCAGATGAGATCCCAGGCAACACCTGGGGAGGTCCAGCGACTGCTGCGCTGTCCTTCTCAGTGTCCTATCCGGGTGTTTTACGCCTCACACCGGTCTGTAAGGCGTCGTGTCGTCGCTTCAGTTTCTAGTTGCGGCGGTTACAATACGCTCTCACACGGTGTGCCCATTCGGGCAAGCAGGCACACGCGCTCACGGGCCGAGGTAGTGGCCGCGGTGACAAGAACTGTGAAGAACATGTAAGGTAATAAAGACGAATGAGGCAGATGTGAGCACCACCGCTCACACGTGATTCGCTGTCATTACATTTTCGACAGGTGTTTCCTCCTGTCGAAAATGTAATTGAAAGAAATGAAAATTGTGACGGTGGAGACTTCCACCTCTACACCACTCAGAATGTCCGGTTGGTCAGGAACGAGGAGACCACCCCTACTACATGCCAGGACAACAGCGTGTCTGAGAGCTTCTTGAGGAATCAGACCCGGTGGAAGGTCTTCACCTTGTAGAGGAATACTGCAACGATGTGTTCCCGCTTGTGCGCCGCCGTGACCTAGTGCAGTACCCTCAACTGTCCAGCTGACAACACGTAACGATATATATACAGTGAAAAACACACTCAAAGACAATATTCAATTCAATTCAAATTTCAATTCAATGTGTGTGTGTGTGTGTGTGTGTGTGTGTGTGTGTGTGTGTGTGTGTGTGTGTGTGCGTGTGCGCGCGCGCGCTGGTGCGGTTGCGTGTGCAAGCGCGTGTGGCGGTGCGGGTGCGTGTGCGTGTGTATGTGTATGGTAATGTGGATGTGTTTTCGTATTCAAAGTATTAGAAAGTATTTAATGATCTCTATATGTTTCTCTGTTGCAACATAAGAGATTACAATATTGCTTTTTTATAGGCGTAATAATGAATTATGTGTATGTCTATGTGTTTGTTTATTTTACTATATAGCTGTGCCGAATATCTTTCATATCGTCTTTGAGCAACCATAATTAAAATCTGAGGGATTCGTGCTACAATACATTTTCTTCTTTTAGATAGAAAAGCCGGATTACAAGGAAGATATCTGTTTTTTTAAAATAGTATGAAGTATGTATAGTTTCCTAACCGATATCAGGTTCCTAATGTGATAAAGATTAACTTCCAACTGCCACTAGGATTGAACTTGCACAATCCACTCTTCTACCCATTCTCGACTATGCCGATGTCAGCTATCTCGATCTAACCGAGGAACAATTTGATAAACTTGAGAGACTTAAAAATTTCTGTATCAGATTCATTTTTGGTTTACGCAAATATGATCATATACTTCGCCGGAATACTCATTTCCTGTCACTATTATATAATATCTTAAATAATCTTACAACTCCTATCTACTTAAAAAAACGTTTCACATTTATTCAAGACACACATACACGATGCTTGAGGTCATTAGAAAATCGAACTTTGGAAATCCCAACCCACATCACATCTTTCGATGATAAATAAGTCTTTCGCAGTGCAGGCTGCACGCTTGTGGAATTCCTTACCGGAGGTTATTAGGCGAGCACGGTCGGTGAGTACTTTTAAGAAACTCGTCAAGGATCATTATTTAACTTTTTAAGAAATATATGCTGTATCTGTATGTATGTATTCATATTTATATACCTATGTAAGTGTATGAATGTGTATTCGTATAAATGTATGTGTAATGGAAGCAAATATACATAAATTGTAATGTGAACCACGGACTACATAATAAATACTACTACTATACAGTATAGTCCATCTAACGGTTGCCTGGAAAAGATCGCAGACTGCGATAAGGCCGCCCATTGTACCACTGTTTTTTTTGTTTGTATCCTACATTGTATGTTTCCTACTTAATGTGTGCAACAAAGAGTACCTATCTATCTAAAAATTATGTCTAGAGTACCTGATGCTTTTATTAGGGTACGCTGTGTTGTCTGTATTGGTCTAAGAACCCGTGAACCCCAGATCTTCATTATTTTATAAAAGCTGAGAGTTTGTGAGCGCATACTACCAACATAGGTAAGAACGATAGAGCATTACAAAGTTCAGGCTTCGGCAGGTAAACGGTACTAACGGTGAAAAAAATATCGATTTAAATTCATCAAATAATTAAGTGTGACTTTTTGGTACTACCTTTAGAATATCATTAAAAATTACGTCATTCATTGCTAGACACTTAACACCGTGGCCACCTCTAGCCGGTGACACCCTTAATGTTTAGGAAATTTTAATCTTACTTACGTTATAGCATAAAAGCTGATTTTTATATATAATACTTACATAATAATTAGATGATGTTTTCTCATCAGCTAGACATTCTTGATAGTTCTGATTAGGGATGTTACGGAGCTTCGACTCCGACTCCGATAAGTCAGAACTTCCGATTGATATTGTACCTTCGGTTCCGACTTCAGTTCCGAAACTTTGAAATCGAAGATTTTAAGCGGAGGTCGAAGCATAGCGGAGAGCGGCGGGGTGCGGACGGCACGTGTTTACGACAGGTTCATACATGTCACGCATAGTATTCCCCTCTCCACGTCTTTTCTTTTAGTCGTCGATTACTCTGATTCATTGTTTGTTATGCAATGTTTGTTTTGTTTTGTGCGGCTTGGAAGTAAAGTTGTCTGGCTCTAATTGGCACAATGTAGCCAAAATCGAGAGTTATTTGGAACTACTTTATTGAAGTTTGTGCAAATACAGCAAAGTGCAAATTATGTAAGAAAGTACGACTACTTCGTTAAAAGGTCATTTAAAGTCTGTGCGTGTTACTGAATACGAAGAATTAATTAAATTAGAAACTGAAAAGTCAAAGGCTGTACCTTTGACTTCGACGCCTTTTCAAGAAGCCAAAAAACAAATTTCTCTCAAAGAAACTTTGACAAAAAATCAAAAATGGTGTAGCTCTAATGTTAAACCGATGGAAATAGACAGATTGATTTCAGAATTCGGTATATAAAAACACAACAAAACAGTGATGCCAGTGACCTGAATTATTTAAGAATTATAAGTGCAATAATATACTTTTATGTAGTGTCGAGCATGTAAAAAATCATGTGATTTATAAACGTATGACGGTCTTTGTGTACAATACCGACAGTATTCCAGCTCCGTTGCTAAAAAATTTCAATTCTTGCCGTATAAAACAGCGTTTATCACATTTGCCGCCTCTTCACAATCTTCTTACATCTCCGAAGGCCAACGACAGTACGCGTGCCTTGGTGACCAATCTTATACTAAGCATCTAATCTTATACTTGAACACAATTATATCTAAATTAATGATCAGCTCGATCTCTGGGACGTCTCCGTTCGTTGTTCCATTCTCTACGATTTCATCCGACATCGTGAACTCCGGAAAGCACTTCAAAAATACAGGTAAAATATACGCTACAACACTATTTCACACAACCGTCACTGCTACAAAACACCGACAGATTGTCTCGTCTCTCGTGAGTGGAAAGGCTGTGTGTATTATCATGTAAAAGGTAAATTTGATGAAAATTAGTGCATTCATTACAGTCCTGAATTGACTGATCATAATGTTAACGTGCAAATCCAATTATTTTTTATTTTGTTCATGAAAATAATTAGTCCAAGTGAATGATATTTAATTATTACATTGTCTGTTATTTTATTCAAGAATTGCTATGTCGAGGTTTAACATTACACTATGCGAGTAATTTTGCTTTTATAATTACAAAAAGAAAAAATGTTAAGTCAATTATTATTTTAAATATGCAGCTTGTTCTGCCATTTTTAAACTTTATTTTAACTAGGCAACATTGCGGTCGAAGTTTTTAATTTAGGGATGTCGATTCTTTTTAAAAACAATCGATTTATGAATCTATTCAAAAATCAATTGTTTTATAATCTTTGTTTACAATGTACCAAAACAAAAATAAAAAAGGGAAACAAGAAAGATAAGATTATAACCGATTTACCTATAATATACAGATGCGAGTCTAAAAAGTATTGTAGTGTTGGGTTGTCGGTGATAGTATCTGTTGGAGTTAGAAGGCTAAAGGTTAAATAAATTGTGGCTACTTATAATTAAGTGAACAATTTGGTTTTTCTTTATATTTGTGGAGTATCAAATAGACTAAAGCTGCCAAACCGGAGCGCTGTTCAATGTCACTGAAAACTTTCAGTAATTCTATCAAGATAGAATTTTTTGTAGACAAATATGCAGCTATGAATATGAAGAAGAGTGTGATTGTAAAACTTTCAAGAATTGAACTTCAGATTCAGTAAAACTCATATTTCTGTCTGCCACCGAAAACTGCAAGTATCTAGGTTTTTCACAATCCTTGGAACTACCAGAATCTGGCGTGAAACAAACGTTACAGGAACACTTCTTTAGCCGCTTCAAAAGTACTTAAAAATCACCGAGGCAGTTGAAATAAAGATAGACAGAATAGTGGAGGGAACGGGTGTCATGTCCTTCTGACCAGACGAGGTGATCATACCTGGCGGGCCGCGGTCCAACGGCTGATGTTGGAATGTTATGTATATGCTTATTACTACGAGAATCTCTATTTCACGATACAGGATTAATAGTCGCTCCGTAGTTCATTATACTCCGTAGTTCGATGTGTCTTCGCTAGATGACGCTGTAATATGTTTTATTTGTTACGCTGCATGTGGAAATCGCCACAGAATCATTCACTGAATCCATTCAGTTCTATAATTCGATTGAATTATTCTCTATCGATTATTTCGACTAGAAGAACCCCATATCAATTTATTAACCGCAGATAGCATCTCTACATTTCGAGTCTTTTTTACCATCTATCAACAAATTGAATGAAACACGGAAGCGAACACCACGCTATTCTCAAATAGGGATGGCGATTCTTTCTAAAAAAGATCGATTTATAAATCGATTCGAATCCAAGTCTAATAAATCGATACACAAAGAAATCGAGGTAAAAAGAATCGATTTTGCAAAAATCGATCTTTTTTCGATTTGCTTATTGAGTCTATGTTTTCTATACAAATACAAATCCATTTACTAATTAAAGAGTTTTTACTACAAAATCAAAGTAGGTACAGGTATTAAAAAATATATTTATTTCAGTTAGGTACATTAAAAAGTTAAAAAAAATATATAGTTTATAGTTCCCAGTGCTTAATATCGAATCTCTAAATATATGAAAAAATCGAATCTCGATTTTAGAGGGTAAAATATCGATTCGATGATTCGATTCAGTACACAATATTGATTTTAAAAATCAATTTTTTTGATCTACAAAATCGTTTCTTCGATTAGTCGATCTCAGATAGCATCCCATCCCTATTCTCAAGTAAAAAAAAAAAACAAGATATAGAGAGACGAGGGTAGCTTGAGTCACTTGTGATTGAAAGCCAGTCGTTAAAATTACCACGTTTGAGTTATAATTTGTGTTATTGACAAGAAAGTGGTCATTGATTAAAAATGAGTACTATTACACAAGAAAAGGCGTCTACAACAAAAGAAATGACGTTTGCAGAAAAACAAGCAGAACGTATGAACAGATTACGCGCTCTATGTTCCGCCAGGAATGAAGCCAGGCAACACAACCATCAGGAGGTGGTGGCTGAAGAGGCCAGAAATAAGTTACCACCGAACTATGAAGCAAAACGTCGTCAGGCGGAGTGGTTACTCGATGATCAAGCGCAGCGAGAAGAAGCTGAAAAATCTGGTAAAAAATACGACAGAATCAAACTTTTAAACATCTCAGCCACGGAAGCAGAACGTTTGGAACGTAAAAAGAAAAAAAGAAATCCAGATCAGGGCTTTTCGACATACGATCAAGCGACAATAAGGCAGTACAAGA
The DNA here is from genome assembly GCA_949316085.1 of Hypercompe scribonia. Classification (NCBI taxonomy): domain Eukaryota; kingdom Metazoa; phylum Arthropoda; class Insecta; order Lepidoptera; family Erebidae; genus Hypercompe; species Hypercompe scribonia. Next base: position 4,697,932 of record OX438979.1, read on the forward strand.
GATTGGTCAAGAATATGCCTGCGCCTGACATGGAGCAGTATGAAAAACAAAAGTTAAAGTATGGAGATGCTTTCTACGGAGGCCTAAATGTGATCATTCACGGCATGCACGAAGATAATAAACAGGCCATAGACAGAATGGTGGATGACTTGGAAGGTCAGATTGCTAAGAGAGCCAAATACTCTAGAAGGAGGATACACAATGACGACGCAGATATCGATTATATTAATGAGAGGAACGCCAAGTTTAACAAAAAACTTGAGCGGTTTTATGGCCAACACACTGCGGACATTAAGCAGAATTTAGAACGTGGTACAGCCATATGAGCATCTGTTTAAAGTGTTAGTGTGTGAAGCGTTATTTATAATTAACAATGGTGGACTAAAATTATAAAATGCGAATTGCCCATGACCAGGATGGTTGACGCTCTTTGCGGGCGACCTTCGTTCAGCAGTGGACGGCGATAGGTTGATTTGATTTGAATGTGCATTGGAGATATTGTGATAATAGTGAGTTTATGGAGAAGTATGTATATTAACATATATTTTACATTATCACTTACAACAACAAAAGCTGCAGGGTTCAAGGTTCAATTATCTTACTAAGAACACCGACTTGCACCTTATTATTACCCTAAAAATAAGTCAAGGTAAAAATAATTATAAAATGTCGTTCAAGTGTACCTTTACTAACTAGATCTGCATGATAAGTGTCATGCCTTTTACATCCCCAAAAGAGGTATGAAAAAGTATCTTATGAGGCTGCTATAGTGTGGGTACTGCATTGTCTGCATTTGCAATGACTTTGGTGGCCACAACTCTTGGATTCTGTTTATGTTCTCCATGAGACCAGAGTATTCACTTTGCCATGCTCTTGAAATAAAAAAATAAAGATCTATAAATATTTTGTTTAACTGTAACAATATGGTATTACAGTTGTCATACTTGTAATAATTCTATTAAACTGTAATGTTTTGGATGGCTCTAGGGTAGAATAAGCTGTAGTCAGCCTTTTAATGAGTAATAAAATTTTGTTTATTAGTTTTTCAAATATGCTATGTTTAATATAAGGAGACAAGTGAAATAAATGATTGCTATTAGCACACTGTTTTAATATCCTAATACATACACAATATCGCTTCCCTTTTTTTTAAACTGTATAAAATACCAAAACTTGTAAAAAGGGTTTGTAATTGACTCTCGGAATAAAACACAAAAGCCTAACAGGGTTCTAAGAATGGGAGGTGATTGTGAAGAAGATGTACTCATCTGATTGTCTCCGTTCTTCCCATTGTTACTATGTACAAGGCAAGGATGACTAGGTCCAACCGTCTGATCCATCAGACTGACTGATGAATCAGATGGTCTGATAGACTGATTCAGATGTAACACTGTCAGTGCCAATATTGTGAAGTCCGTTTATAAAAAAAAAAAAAACACAATTTTTGTATTAACATTGTAAAAAGATCCATAAGCTTTAATTAGGTACAACAGTTTACCCAGTCTTTTAATAATGGTGGGTTTTCACCGTTAAAAGTTACAATTGTTCAATACCCGTTGGAACAAAATTTTATCTTTTGGTTATACATTTAAACCCATGTATCACCCATGCATAATCATTATCGTAGTGCATTCTAGTCTATGTAAATGTTTTCAATGTAATAAATGGTAGGTAATTGTTAAACAAATTGATTATCATGGCTGATATGGATAATCAATTTCAATGTATATAAACATGTTACCGTGACAACGTTTCAGTTTGTGAGGGCAATTACAACAGTGAACAGAGATCCGGTTGCAAATGCTATGATTACAAATGATGTTGGTCTATAATTGATACACTTGACTTGACCTCATATGAAGCTTCCCACAGCCATTAAATTTTTTCATTGCAATTTCGGCTTCATGTCTAACAGTTAAATATTTAATAGTTTAGTTTAATATTGCTTGGTATATATTTGACAGATGCGAGAAGCATATTGCCAGGCAAATTTACATGGGTAAAAAGTATTTTTAGGAAGCTAGGGGTGGCAAAAGCAACTAAACACAATGTGATGTTTCTGTGATGGTTACTGGGCAGAAATAATCTTCAAGTGTGTACTAAAGCCTGTGCACGGCGTACAACTATGGGGTAGCGCTGACAACTTCAACATTGTCATGTTACAGAAAGTACAAAATATGATACTCAGATATCCATGTAATACCCCGTGGTTGATTCATCATCATTATCATCATCATCATCATCATCATCATCATCAGCATCACTATCTCAGTCAAAAGATTTATTGCTGAACATAGGCCTCTCTCAAGGCTCTCCACGACAGCCGGTCCCGTGCCGTTCGCATCCAGCGGCTTCCCGTGACCTTCGCCAGGTTATCGGACCACCTTGTGGGGACCTACCGACGCTGCGTTTACCAGTAGCCGATCGTCACTCCAGGACTTTATTTCCCCCTCGGCATTCGTTTCTACGTGTGATGTACCCCGTCCACTGCCACTTAATTTTACTGGCAATTACGGTGACCTTAGTTCGTCTGCAGATCTCTTCATTCCTGATTCGATCGGGCAAAGAAACTCCGAACATTGCCCTCTCCATTGCTATTGGGTGACTTTGAGTTGTCTTATCAAGCTCATATTGAGCAATCATGTCTCTATGCCATAAGTCATCATTGGTCAGTCACATACTGGTCGAAGACCTTTGTCTTGAGCCACTGCGATATTTGTGACGAGAAAACGTTACGTAGCTTCGCGAACGCTGCCCGACTTAGCAGGATTCGACGATTGATCTCTATTTCGAAGTTGGACCTACCTAACTGGATACTTTGTCTTGGTACGAGTAGTCGTCAATAACTTCGAGGGTAGATTCTCCAATTCTCACTAAAGTGGGTGTGACATGGGTTGACATGACATGTACGAGTATTTTCTTGTTGGTTCAACATGGTTAATTATCAACAAGAAAATATAACAACATCTTGAGATGAATACTGTACAAGAGGAAATTGGGAATGTACAGAGACATGCCAAAGGTGACTTTGCAAGCACCTGAATGCACTAGCTGTCCAACTGCGTAGTCCGTAATCCATAATCGAGGCGGTTTACCTCCTGTCAACGGTGTCCGATTTCGCGGCAGGTCCTGGGAAGTGTTGGTCGTTTTTGTGTTGCGAGGCGGGATGGTTGTGCTTTTCACCTTGCCCCGGCGGTCAGGCCAAGCCAGATGAGATCCCAGGCAACACCTGGGGAGGTCCAGCGACTGCTGCGCTGTCCTTCTCAGTGTCCTATCCGGGTGTTTTACGCCTCACACCGGTCTGTGAGGCGTCGTGTCGTCGCTTCAGTTTCTAGTTGCGGCGGTTACAATACGCTCTCACACGGTGTGCCCATTCGGGCAAGCAGGCACACGCGCTCACGGGCCGAGGTAGTGGCCGCGGTGACAAGAACTGTGAAGAACATGTAAGGTAATAAAGACGAATGAGGCAGATGTGAGCACCACCGCTCACATGTGATTCGCTGTCATTACATTTTCGACAGGTGTTTCCTCCTGTCGAAAATGTAATTGAAAGAAATGAAAATTGTGACGGTGGAGACTTCCACCTCTACACCACTCAGAATGTCCGGTTGGTCAGGAACGAGGAGACCACCCCTACTACATGCCAGGACAACAGCGTGTCTGAGAGCTTCTTGAGGAATCAGACCCGGTGGAAGGCCTTCCCCTTGTAGAGGAATACTGCAACGACGTGTTCCCGCTTGTGCGCCGCCGTGACCTCGTGCAATACCCTCAACTGTCCAGCTGAAAACACGTAGCGATATATATAGTGAAAAACTTACTCGAAGACAATATTCATGGAACACACCTGCTTATAGCTAAAGCCGATTGCAGGTTAATAATTATACAAAAGGAACAACAATATTCTAATAATGAAATAAATGACTGGATCGAACATCCTTGTGTTTACTTAAATTTAAATTTAAATACTTATTTGTTTTGTTAACTCGTTCGTTGATTCGTTGGATTTGAATACATCATAAAAACAATGAAAACTCGATTTGTGCAATGAATACTTAATCATTTCAATAAATGCTCATTTTTTTATTATATGTCAAACATTTGTTGTCCAATCCTATCAAGTACTGTAACAACTATTCATGTGGGTGTTCAGAAATTTATTTTGTGTAAAATGTCTCGAAAGTTCAGATACTGTTATATTTGTTTGTTTTAGACATTAATTTGTATAAATTATTTATTAATTATTTAATTTTATATTGCCGAAAAAAATAAATAAGATTTATTCTACAGATTAACAAAATTTAAATCTCTTTTTATAGGTTGTCTATGATTTTGCTTGATAAGCTATTGTCTATAATATTTCATATAGGGATGGCGATTCTTTCCAAAAAAAAACGATTTTTAAATTGATGCCAATCGAAATATAATAAATTTATAGACAAAAGATCGAGATAAAAAGAATTGATTTTGGAAAATCGATCTCTTATCGATTGGCTTATTGAGTCTATGTTTTCAATACAAATACATACCCATTTATCGTATCGAAACAGAAAAAATCGAATGTCGATTTTATAGGGTGAAATATCGATTCAATGGATCAATTCAGTACAGTATATCACTTTAAAAAATAATTTTTTTGGTCTACAAAATCGATTCTTCGATTAATCGATATCAGATCGCCATCCCTAATTTCATATCATGTTTTATTATTGGTCTGTGTTGTTGTTTTATGTGGTTTAGTGCGAGTGCATATTTAGTATTACTATTAATAACAATGCTGCGTGCTAGAAAATCTAATCTTTCCTAGCGGAGCTGTAATGCAATTAGGTAACGGAACATCGCGAGGAATATTGCACTAGAAGTGCGCCGCGTTAGTATGGAGCAAAGAAGGGCTTTTAATTCGTGCTTCTCAAACACAAGAGCAAAGAGAGGCAGCCCGTGAAACGGTTAGGTTAGAAACGAGATATCGTCGAGCTTATCGTACAGATGAACAGAGGAATAATCTTCGCAGTGCAAGAAGAAATGGTTCAAGTATTCATTTGAATAGAGCAGCGTTTCCATATGATTGCACCATCGACTACAGATTGCATCGTTTAGTTTGCATTGGTTCAATGGACGTTGCTTGCCAGCATCGTGGCGCATTGAAGTTTGCTAGTAAAACGCCTGGTTTGTGCTGCCTTAGTGGTAAAGTGAAATTGCCATTATAGGTCCCGCTACCAGAGCCATTGTGTTCCCTGCTGTATGGCGAAACACTAGAATCAAGACATTTTCTAGCCAACACTCAAAAATACAATGTCCGGTTTCAAATGACTTTATTTGGGGCGGAAATTATCGAAGAACACAGATATAATCCGACATTTAAGGTAATTTTTTTTAAAAACTTTATTTTCTATGATTGTAAAAAAGTCTGGAATGTAGTTTGTTAGATTGCCGTATTTGTCTTTAAAATAAAAATGGCATGATATTATTTGAAAAAAAAAAGTGTTTGTAAATCTAACTATAACTATGGCTCTGACTTTACAGATTCAAGGCCGGATTTGCCATCGCCTTGGATCATTGCAACCTATTGAAAATGCACAGCATAAATTCTTGCAAATATACTTCATGGGCAATATGGAAGAACAACTTGACCGGCGTCAAGGGATCAACACAGCTACAAAAAGAGCAATCTCCAAGATCTGCAGCAAATGCTTCATGAACATCATGTATTGGTCAGGCTGTTCAAGACTGCTTTAGAGTGCATGCCAAGTGATGACTATAAAGTTGTGATCAGAGCAGATAAAAGACCAGATGGAACACATGAACGCACATTTAATGCTCCAACAATCGATGAAGTAGCAATCGTGATTGTTGGTGAAAACGTGGAAACACCTGATATTGTACTTACACGACGCAATACTGGACATCTACAATATTACGGCCAGCTAATTCTTTAGTGTCACGAAGTGACTGATTTTAATATTGACTCTCAGATAAATGATTTCTATTTTTATGTATATGATAATTCGTCACAGTGAATAATGTTGCACTTTTAATATCGACTATTATTTATCCGTAACGAACGTACACTCAAACGTCCGTTCTGATCGCTTGAGATTTTGAGCCACGGGCTAAGACAATTCATTTTTATGTTAAGTGTGCAACGTATTATAACGTTATAATCAACGTATAATTTTGCTTATGCTGTTTAAAATGGAGAATAAATACAATAGAGAGTGCGCATATGACATACATTTCGAATGATAATCTTTGGAACCGTAATGAAAAGCGTCATTTAAATGGGTTCATTCTTATTTTTAACGGTTTCTATTAACGTCTGACGATGTCATCTAACCAATTGTCGTCTTAAGTTCAGGACGTTGCTGCTTTCCAATGCCGAGCATTCCAAGGAACTTCCACATATTGGAAATTGAAGAGGTTTCTAATTTATGAATTATGTGGCGGCGCTTGGCGTTACGTATCACCTGATTACACCCATTCCTAGCGGTCTTAAAAAGATCCCAATCCTCCTCACAGCGGTTCCTCCTGTATCTGTTGTAGGAACGGTCCCTGCGTCTCATAGCTGTTCGAATTTCCATTGTCATCCATGGAGCGGTTTTCAACTTTACTTTCCTTACAGGTGCGTAGCGATCATATAATTTAAGAACTGTGTCATTAAAAATACTGACCTTATCATTAATATCTATATAATAAGTAGCTGTTGCCAAGTTGGTCCAGTCTAAAGTAGAAGCTCCTGTACACAGTCTTTCGACGTCTATTTGTCTGAAACTACGAATATGCAGAATTTTGGGAAGGGATTTAGGAGGTTTCAGGATATAAGAGAGGAAAATTAAGTCGAGATGAGAAAATCCAGGAGCAGAATGTTGACCATGGGAATGGATTAGGTTTGGAGCAGAGGTGAGCTTTAGGTCAAGCCAAGTATCCTGGTGCTCAATATTGTGGTAAGTTGGTTGAAGAGGGAAGATATAAAGGCTAGTGGATTGGATGACGTGGAGCAAATTACGAGTACGGAGCGAACAAGATGCTAGGAGATCAGTGATCAGATCAGTGTTAAAATCGCCCATAATGATGTGTGAGTATTCTGACCCTGAAGATTCTAGAACTGTTGCCAGACTGGAGAAGTAGTTAACAGCGGGAGGACAATAAACGACCCCTAGTGAGACGTTAGATCCCTTGACACAGACTTCAAGAAAAAAATATTCAGCAGTAGAAGAAAGATCGGAAGAGGAAATGGCGAGGATTTTGTAGGGTAAACACTCACGTAGGTAGATGGCTACCCCACCACCCCTTCTCGACTCAAGCTGGTCGTTTTAAATGAGTACGAAACCAGTGAGTGAATAAGCGGTGGAAACAAGATGCAGCTTTAACCAAGTTTCCGAAATCAGGATGCCATGCACATTCATCAGAGAAAGTTTCAGTCAATTCACTAAAGTGGCTGGGGACACTCTGAGCATTAATATGACACACATTCAATAGCGATCGAGATTTATTGTTAAATGACAGACGTAATTGTTCACCCAAGGTGTCAGGTACTGAAGCTCTCGTCTCCAGATGAGTCATTTGCAGAAAAATAAAAATCGTTATCATCCATCATCTTTACAAACGAGTACACATTAAAAATAATATATATTTGATTGCAATATAATGTAACAAATGTTACACGAATAAATAAATAATAATAATATTTTATATAGATATAATTATATATTTATAAGTCTAATTACCTTGATCGAAACCGGTGAGTATTTCTACACCACCCGCCAGCTTACACACATAAGACTGTTGCAAAACGGAAAGTAAAACATAAATAATAAAATACTAATAGGTAAGACTATCCGTCACCATAAACCATACAATCGAATCAAAGTGAAATATAAAAAGAGTAAGAAATAATAAAAAAAATTAAAATCTAGAGTACAAATAGTTATGCTAAGCATTGTTCACTGCTCTGTATTCCAACGTAATATTGTAAGAAACGGAACGCACCCGTTATGAATGATGAACATTGAGCAAAGAGCAAAATGTCGATTTGACAGGTGCACTAACTGTCACAGCACAATTGTGAACATCATTGGAAATGTACGAAAAGTTAATTTAGTAATTTGTTGAAGGTACAATACACAAAACCAACCGTCAAGTGTGATTATGTTAACCCTGTAAGCAAAATCAAAGTACCGTTGTACTTGCAAGGTGACTAACAATGATGTTACATACAACTAGCGTCTTCGTGAACTTTTGTTACCAATATCTGAGCTCGCATTAGTGGAATCACTCTTGCTCCTGGATGATACCTTTGAAAATTTGACTAGCAGTGGTTTCAGGTCGTCAGTGGATGTAATTTTATATCGGCTTTTGTCACTCGCTTTGATTACTATGTTGCCGTTCTGAGTCCAACAGGCCGACATACCGAAATGTTGTCGAGCCATGGTGAAGGCAGTCTGACGTATTTTGGTTAGAAACTCTCTCATCGAGTAGCGAGAACCCTTAAGAGATGTCTTGGACTTCCAGACCTCTGACCTCTGCGGTAGAAAATCTCACCAATATTGGACGACGATGTTCCTTAGAGGGGGCTCCAAGACGATGGCAGTGCCTTATGTTGTGCCGCGATATATCATGTAGTTCCATCTTCTCAGTCATAACTGGAAATAGCGTTGTAGCGCAGTCTTCCTTGATAGCTTCAGGTGCTCCTAAGAAGATGAGTGATTTGTGACGATGACAAGTCTCCATGTCATCAACCACTTTAACACACTCAGAAATTTGCTTCCGAAGAAGGCCCAACATTGAAAACACCAGTTCCCGGAATGTTCTGAATTTCTCTGACACTCGTGCAACTGTCTCTTTGCTGTTACTGTCAGAATGCAGTTGTGCCTCAAGCTGAGCCATCCTTTTCGAAAAGCTCTCCTCCAGGTTGTTCTGTGCTTCTTGTATATCTGATAATTGAGACATAGTAAAAGATATTGTGTTTAGTGTTTATTAAATTATTCCTTGTGAAATTATGTTTTGTTTTGCTGGCAGGTGGATAGGATACCGGTCTTAGATCATATAAACACTGTGCAGATCTACACTTGAACCCTTATCGGTTGATAGCTTTTTACACATGATTCTCGCTAGGTTGTAGCTTGTTCCGGTAAATATGCAAAAGAATTTCAACATGGTAAGAATAACATTTCTGTTAGAAATTGTCTATTTTTATTTATTTTACACATGTATGACATTGAAATAATTATTTATAAGTTCTTAATGTATGATATTTTTTAAAACAGTCTCCAACATGAAGAAATGGCTTTTCTTCCTCAACATTTCAAATATTGTTTTCAAATGTTCAAAAATGTTGAACTATCAACATTTTCTATTTCTACATCACTTTTTTTTCACTTGAATAAGTTATAGGCATAATTCTTCTTCTCTTAGAATTTTTAAAATCACTTTGAGAATTGTTTTCAAAACATTCACTGCCACTATCACCATCAAAATTCATAAAATTTTCTTTATTTATTTTTGGGCTCAATATATTAAAAAATAATTGGAAAAGGAAACTGAAATACAACTAGAAATGTCAATTGCTCTGTTACCGATATTTAACTGAAAAGACAATAGTGCCTGCCAGCGTTAGCAACTTGAAGTGGATTGACTATCGTACCAGGGGTGTAAAAGTATTGTACATGGATCGAAATTATCGTATTTTTTAGGATAATGTCTATTATAGATAAATAAATCATATAAATTATAATATTGATATGCATGCAAGTACTCTATAGTTTATCTTTTTTAAACCACCGCTGTCAAATCAACAGAACACTGAAACCCAAATGTTTTACACGTGGTACAGACCTGAACTGATTCCCTTTCCATTTCAAGGGAAGTTCAATGAATGCGCCAAATTTAAAATTCACTCAGACAAAATTTCACTGTTCCCATACAAGTTGGGTATGAAACACACCAAAATTTTGTATTTATAAAGAAGAAATGGATATGAATGGGTAATAAAGTAAAAAATGAAAAAAATTCTTTTATATATTATGTTAACCCACAGATAACCAAATGTTTCAATCAATATACACTTATATTCATAAAAACAGAAAATATAATTTTTATATTTTAAGATAGTTTTTAAAAAATAATTCAATATAATTAACATATTCATGAAGATTAATTATTTGTGTTATCACTTAGAAATCGTTTGGCATTAAAATATTATTAAATTCCTCTACATCGGCGTCACTATATAAATCTTGAACCGCTTTGGCAGTGCTTTCTGTAGAATTTTTTTTTAGTAGAGTAACGCTTTGTTCATCCGACTGTATTCACTCTGTGATGGATCATACGTTGTGCAATCGTTTTCTTTACCTCTAACTCACTGTTTAGCTAATAGCACATCGTTTACCGTCGAAATTGTCATTTTATTGCGAGCCTTAGTTTTAATTACGTTAATTTTGCTGAATATACGTTCACTGTCAGCATTCGAGTGTGGAAGTGAAATTGTTTCGAGTACAAATTTTGAAACGTTTTTAAAAATCATTCCTTGGTCTCCTTCACATTCCAACAGCCTTGCCCAAAAAATATCGACCGGATCATTTACATCAATACCTGCCGGGAGCTCGAAAGACGGTACGGACGGACGCCACTCGTCATCGATTATTTGATGTTGATCACTTGATGCAATACGAGGCAAAGCCTTCATCAAGGGCAGCAAACTGGGGACAATATCCCTGGTCTTTCTCAACATTGCTTTCGATGGATTCAGATATGAGACTAATTTTAAAACAGGATCTGAAAAATCAAAGCGCTTTTTAATTTCTTTACAACCTTCAATTAGAAAATCGGTACAAGTCGTTGCGAAATCTGATTTTAATTTTTCATTATTGCGAATTTCGACCTGATCTAGCATTTTTCTGTCTTCAACTCCGAAGTACATTTTTGTTCACTTAAATTGGTCCGATAAATATAATCTCTGGACATGTACGTTTCTAAATATCTTAGATAGCTTTTACACATTTTATCATGGAGGCTTGTAACAACTACCGACGATGACTGAAAGAGTTCATTTAGTTTAGTAAATTTAGGTAGTATATAGTCCAGAAAAAGATAAAATAGTTTGATGATCGGATTGTTGAGAGCTTGGACAATCTGTTCAACAGATTTAAATCGAATAGTTAGCATTTGGTCTCTAAAGTATAATTCGAGTGCAGGCCACTGTTCAATTATCCTCGAAACGACCGCTTTGAAAGATAACCAACGCGTTTGTGCTGGGCGGAGAATTTTGTGAACATCAATGTCTAAAAATGTTTGGAACTTTTTGAACAAGTGCTGTCGTTTAGCGCTGTTTTTAAATTCACCATAGACATTTCTAGCCAGATCTTCACAACTTCTTGGTAATTTTTTACATGCATTGCTGGCACAAAGATGCAATGAGTGGCATAGACACTTGAAAATGTAAATGCCAGGGCATTTTTCGAGAAATCTTGAAGCTACCGAGTTATCTTTTCCCATCATTGTACTGGCTCCATCCGACGCGAATCCAATTATGTTCTCTACTGGAATCTCGTAATCTTCAAAGGACTTCAGTACTAGTCCAAACAAATATTCTGCCGTAGCACTCTCCACCTCCGAATCTTGCTCGAAAACTTGACAGAGATCCCAAAACTTGCTGACCACTGGACCCTCTTCAGCGTCAAAAAACCTGTTTTACAAAATTTAAAATATAAAAACACATAATAGATAATTATTATCCGTAAAAGCAGTGAAATATGATTATTATTTTTTACCTAGCAATGATGCACGTCGTTTGTATGCCCTCAATGTCGGTCGATTCGTCGATTAAAACACTAAACCGACTGATCTGCAATTTTTTTGCAGATGTTCTTTTTCAGCCTCAGCAATGACATTTTTTACTATCGCAGTTCCTTTCGTCGATTTCATCTGCACGTTCTTAACAATTCCAGAGTCAGGCACAGAACTTTTAAATAGTATTGTCAAATGATCTCATGTGTTGAAGGATATATTATGTTCGGCTAGAAAACCACATAACTTTATTTCAAGTGCTTGAGTTGCTTTTGCTTTAGTGCTGATTTCGTCAGTTTTTTTTTATAAAAGTAGAAATTGACTGTTGAGTTGCTAAAGGCTTTCGAAGATGAATTTTCGATGTCATGTGATTTTTGTTGAAATAAACACCCAAAGATTGTTTTTTTTAAACTAAATAAAGATTTATTTTAAGTAGAGATGTTAACAAAAGACAAAACAAAACGCGGTAGACAATATATATATTTTTTTTTTGTACATGAGCATGTCGTGACATCTGTCAGTTGCGTTCACAAATCCCAACATTCTCTCCTGGACGCAAACCCATAGCCTTTATGAACACTTCATGCTTTGGCCGATGAAGTCCTTTAGTTAAGACATCAGACACCATGTGATCAGTCCGTTGGTACTTGATTTTGATTTGATTGTCAGCAACCTTCTCTCTGATGAAGTGGTATCGGACGTCAATATGTTTACTTCTTGCGTGATAACTTTCGTTACCTGAAAGACTAATGCAACTTTGGTTATCACTATACATTAATAAGGGCCTGCTTTTAAGTTCAGGCCAAAACTCTTCTTGTAATTGTTTCAGCCATAATGCCTCTTGTATAGATGCTGATAGAGACATATATTCAGCCTCTGTGCTTGATAATGCCACTGTTTGTTGTCTTTTAGAACACCAGCTGATAGAGGCACCCTGAAAAATAAAAACATATCCTGTGCAGGATCTTCTGTCTTCAGATTGACTTGCCCAATCAGCGTCGCAATATCCAACAACTTCACTGTCATCTTTCTCAAACATTAATTTATAATTTACTGTAGCTTTTAAATATCTTAAAATTCTCTTCAATGCACTCCAGTGTTCTGCAGTTGGCTTATTATTATATTTACTTAAAGAATTTACAATGAAAGTTATGTCTGGTTTTGTTCCTTGAGATAGGTATAGCAAACATCCAATAGCTTCATGGTATGGTATGGTCGTAAGTAGTTCACTCTCATGTTCAGCTTTCTTTAATTGAATGTTTGCTTCACACGGTGTCCAAATAGGTTTGCAATCAGACATGTTGAAATGTTTTAAAATTTTCTCTATATAAATTGATTGATCTAATGAAATTGTATTCTGCTCTTGTGTGATTCTAAAACCAACACACTGCTTTACTTTTCCCATGTCCTTCATGTGAAATTTTTCCAGTAATTTATTTTTAACATTCTTCATTGTATTTTCATTATCAAAAAAACAAATCAAATCGTCTACATATACACTTATAAATAATATATCTTGTTTGTTATTTATTCTATAATATATACAAGGATCAATCTTTGATCTTAGTAAACCAATGTCTAATAAAGCAGTGTTTAATTTCTTGTTCCACTGTCTACTGGCTTGTTTCAAGCCATATATAGCTTTGTTTAGGTGACAGACTTTCTCTTCTTGCTCAAAAGATGGTGGAGTCATGTAAATCTCTTCATTGATGTCTCCTTGCAAAAATGCTGTGACGGCATCCATCTGGTGTATTTGTAGACTATATTTTGCAGCTATTCCCACAAGATATCTTATTGAAGAATATCGGACAACAGGTGAGTATACTTCATGATAATCTATTCCTTTTTTTTGTTGATAACCTTTAATGACTAATCTTGCCTTGTGACGTATGATATTTCCATTTTCATCTGTTTTTGATTTAAACACCCATGTGCATGGAATAATTTTCTTACTAATTGGTTTATCTACAAGAGACCAAGTATTATTTTGAATCAAAAACTTATATTCCTCATTCATTGCATGTTTCCACAGGTCAGCTTTATCACTTTTCAGTGCTTCTTCCAAACTTTGTGGGTCACTGTTCAGTAGACTCATTGTGGACTCAACATTCATACAAAGGTAAGACGTTGAACTATCATACATTTCCATTCTTCGATGAGATCTTGTCTGCATCCTGGACGTCTCAGGCTCCTCAATGGTTTCATCTGGTAAGTATGTGTCATCATTAGGATCATCATAGAATGACCCTGAGTGTAGACTGGAAGTATCAGATATATTTGTAATGTTTTCAATTTCAGGTTCTTCGCATTGCTTTTCCGATAAAGGTAAGTATAATTTATTCTTCTTTTCACTTGTTTTTGAATTTGTTCCATGACATAAATTTTCCTTTTGATTTTCATTAATGTTTTCTACTTTTCTTTCAGATGCAGAGGTTGGGACTACATTTCTTTTAATACTTCCTTCCAAAAACACAACATCTCTACTTATGATATTTTTTTTTGTTTCAGGATCTACAAGTCGGTATCCTTTTGTAGTATCGCTGTAGCCAACAAATATTAATTTACGCGACTTCACATCAAGCTTAGATCTGTTTTCTTTAGGAATAAGCACCATTGCAGGACATCCAAAAATTCTCATGTGACATGTGGTCAGGCTTCTTTCCGGTCCATACTTCATGAGGCGTGGCATCAGATAAGGTGCAGGTGGGAGAACGGTTCACAATATATGCAGCTGTAGCCACCGCTTCTGCCCAGAACGTGACCTGCAATTCAGCGTTAACAATCATGCATTTGGCACACTCTATTAAAGTCCTATTCATTCTCTCACTGAGACCATTTTGTTCAGGAGTATATGGGTTTGATGTTTGGTGCAGTATTCCATGTTTCTTTAAGTAGGCATCAAAATTATGATTTTTGTACTCAGTTCCATTGTCGCCTCTGAGGATTTTTATTTTTGTATCCAATTCATTCTCTACTCTATTTTTAAATTCCATAAATTTTTCAAATACTTCACTTTTGTTCCTAATGAAATATACATGTACTCTTCGAGAAAAATCGTCAATAAAGGTTACAAAATACCTTGCCCCTCCTATAGAAATATGTTGCATAGGTCCGCATACATCACTGTGGATGACTTCTAGCAAGCTGGTTGCACGGGAGCCTTCTTTGGGGAATGGTTTTCTCGTTTGCTTGCCATCAAGACAGGTTACACAAGTTGAATTTTCTGTTTTTTGTGACAGTTTTAAACCTTTTGAACAGTTAGGCAATTTATTAACATTAGTGAAATTTAGGTGACCCATCCTTTGGTGCCACAAAAAAACATCATCATCAGCCTTGGCCATCATGGCTTCCATTTCTTGATTATTAGCATTATTTAACAGATATGTCCCATTTATTAAATCAGCCTTTGCAACTAAATTGTTACTCGGATTGTAAATTTGACAGCCATTTTCATTAAATATTACTCGACATCCACTATTTATTATTTTGCTAACAGACAGCAAATTTGTTTTTAAATCTGGTACATGTAATACATTTCTTACCTGAATTGAATCAGTGCTGCCATCTATTGCCTTTACTTTAATGTATACATTACCACAGCATTCAACTTTTAACACTTTGTTGTTAGCAATTCTAATATTTTGCACAGATGCAGGTTTTATTTCAGTGAGCCAGACCCGGTGCATAGTCATATGCATAGATGCCCCTGAGTCAACATGCCAAGAATTTAAATGATTTGCTGTGTATGCTGAAAACGCTGCAACATATCCTGTTTTCTTTTTATCATTATTATTTGTCTTCTTATGCCAACAGTCTTTACTGAGACGTCCATATTTAGTACAGCAAAAACGTCTAGGACCTTTCTTGCTTGATTGATTACCTTTGGGCTTGGAATTTTTTGAGTTTGTATAAAGTGCGGTAGTGTCTGATGTCTTTACTTCTTGAAGTAATTTATTTTTAACTAAGTCAGCACTAATCTTCATACCTGAACTTTCCAAACCCATAATCATGGGCCTGTACATTTCTGGCAGTCCTGCCATCATTAATGTACCCAACCATTCATCGTCCACATTGAATTTTATATTCCTTAACTTATGCGCTGCTGTCATTATTTTGTTCACATAATCTTCAACTGAGAAACTATTTTCCAAATTGGTATTAATTAGTTCTTTTAGTAAGCCAACTTTTCGAGTCAGACCACTATCTTCGAATGCTTTCGCCAAATTTTCCCATACCTGTTTTGCGTTCTGAGCGTCTTGAATATGTACATATAGAATCGGGTCAACTAATAATATTATTTTTGACTTGGCTTTTATGTCCTGTTTGACTGAGTTTGGGTCAGTATCTATTGGTTCTTTCAAAATACAATTATACAAGTCCTCATGTTGCAAGTATGCTTTCATTGCAAAACTCCAACTCGCCCAATTGTCACGACCCATCAACTTCTCAAAAGACATCAATGAATTATGACCAGCCATATTTATATGTTTATTATTCAATCTATAAATAGCAGAAAAAAAATCACTCGCGAGCGCGGTACCTAAAAGTGAGGTTATACTCGCGGTTTTACTTTTTCTATTTACTTTGTAATTACTGTTCAAAACGCGAAACTAACTTTAAACGGCAGTATTTTCTGGGCCCATAACCTGTTGAAATAAAAACCCAAAGATTGGTTTTTTTAAACTAAATAAAGATTTATTTTAAGTAGAGATTTTAACAAAAGACAAAACAAAATGCGGTAGACAATATATAAATATATATATTTTTTTGTACATGAGCATGTCGTGACATCTGTCAGTTGCTTTCACAAATCCCAACAATTTTTTATCACAGTCAACTCTGCATTCATTATTAGATTGCATGTTCGGCATTTAGCTTTGTACTGGTCTTCAGGCACTTTACTAAGCCATTGTTTATAATCTTCATTTTTAAGCCAGGCGTCTCTGAATTTTTGCTAGCAATGCTTGTTGATCTTGGTGATTTTTCTGGGAGGTGTGATATCCAAGTCTGATTCAGATAGTTGACTGCTCGTACTATCTACTTTGCACGTAGGACTCATTCTTCATTGCACAGATAAAAAATAATTAATAAGTTACATAAAATATACAGCCACTGAAATAATGTACTTGATTATCTATCAAGTGTTAATCAAGTGTGTTATCGTTGGCAAGTAGGTACTTGCCAATCATTCCGAGTGTAATCAAAATTTTGCTGCTCTAGAAAATTACTTCTTTCTTTACTCAATTCGAATAATTCCTTTTGTCAGAGCGAATACAGACATGTAATCATAATAATATAACGAAATGACTACCAACTTTTCTACACAAAATATACGATGCATATGAAGTGTGAACATAATCGAAATATCGAACTTATATTCTCTTGTTCGCATTGGTAGATGCTATACTAACCAATAAGGAAGCGTGTACAGCAGGCGCTGGATAAAGTTACAGTATCGGCAGTGGTGAAACTTAGCAGAGCGGATCGTAAGAATCAATAGGAATAGAGAACTTGTATTTCCCGGTATTTTCCCAAGATTTTATTGGACAAAATAAAATCATGCAACTGCGATTTAGACTATCAGCGCATGAGTGAAATAATATAAATTCTCAAATTTTGCATCATGATAGAAATTATCGTACAATCTGTGTACGATAGTAATATGCTCTCGTACATCGTACGTAGGCACAAAATTATCGTGTGTACGATAATTATCGTACGGTTCCGAACGCTGGTGCCTGCATTTCACACAGAGCGAGTTTCGACATGTTTCGTCTTGTCACCTCCTACGTGACTTACGACCGCAGCGACAAGGTACTGTTGTCACGTGAGAGGTGACTTACGACTGATAAGGGTTAACATACTTTTTATGTGCAAATTGTAAAAATTTACTAATATATAATACTACTACTAATACTATATATATATATATGTATATATATACATAAGTGTATTTTAAAACTAGCTAATCAACACGAGTGAGCCTGGCGTGTCTAACATTGTGATACCCTCCTTAACCTAAATAGATTACGCAACAAACGCCTGCACTATCGTAGTAAGAAGTACTTACGCTAAACATACAGTAGCGCTCAAAAGTATTTTGACAAGACTACTTTTACAGTTATCTTTTTACCTAGTACTTCAAAATAATTTTAGTCTATTTTAGAAAAAGCCAAGCATGCAGGAACAGAATGACTTATTTGTGTAGAAGAATTAGCTAGTTGTAGAATATAAGTACGAATATTTATGTGTTACATATATTTTATATTCTCACAACAACAACAAAAACTGCAGGGCTTAAGGTTCAATTAAATGCTATTGCAGTCAGTGTCCAAATATAGTTTTCGAGGGAAAATATTTGTGAAATCTATTATGTAATGCAGTGTAATAGTACCATTCGATTGTTATTTCAATCATTTAGATCTACCAACTGATTAGATCGTTTCCATTCATATTTTGTTTAACTGAAAATATATGAATATCAAGTTGTCTGACTGACTTATAGCAATTGCGTAATATGTAAATTAATCTTGAAAATAAATAAATTGCCTGTCAATGCGAACATCGGTATATTTCATTCATCATTTTCTTGTCCTTACTGTGTCTTCTCCGGCCTCTTATTTAGCTAGAGCGAGCGAAGTGTATCCAGTATCTACTGTAACTATAACACATTGCGATGTACTCCGACGTCGGTATGTAGAAAATATTCAGAGATGTACGGACTCCCCTGGGACAAGGGCATATAATTCAATGTTAATCCATATAAGTACACCAAAGGAATACGTGACAACTGACACCACTCAACCATTGTAGACTCGGACCTTGTTACCTCGTGATAAAAGACTTTTAAGTACTTTCTCAAGCTGCCAAAGAAGCGTTCTCGCAGCATTTGTTTCATGTCAGACTGTTGTATTCCCACGAATTGTGCAATACACAAGATACTTGTAGATTTTGGTGACAGATAGAGATCTGAGTTTTGTTGAATCTGAAAGCTCTATGCCTTCAGACTCCACAATCACGCTCTTTTTAACATACAGGACTGCACACTTCTCTATTCCATATTCTCTATACCAAATTCCATCTTGATAGAGGATAATAGTTTCAATTCATTCATATAAAGAAGATAAGATGTAAGTTGATCATCTGCAATCTACACCATGACCCTGAAACCTCTAACAGAGTGCTAAGAGGGTTCAAAGCCAGACAAAACCACAAGAGACTCACACTTTGAAATATACCTCGTTCGATCTTTATGAGTACATCGCTTACTGCAGTCTGCCTATATCTACATACATTACTATAAAAAAGTGAACAATTGAGTTGCGTTAATTTTATACAACTCTAGCATCGTCAAAAAGCCATGTACGTTGAACCGAGTAATAAGTCTTCTCATAATCTATCCCACGTCTCGCCATACTCTTACGATTAAGTACGACGTACCTGTCGGCTATTGGTCATGTCTACGGCCGATAAGGAGAAGTTTATTCTCAGAATTTGTCATTATCATACAAATTAGTAACATTATTACTGAGTACTAAACAGGTCTATTTCTAAATAGAGAGAACCTGTAAGCGGAAAGATCTATTCATACACTAATTGTCTGGCCAATTTACCCGCTGTTGTGTGGTCTGGATCCTTTGCTATGAGATGACCTTTCATTAGTGAATTTCATTATTTCATTTTTTATATACGAGTTATACTTGTTTGAAATAAAAATCGGGAACTAGTCGTTATGCAAAAAGTTACAAAAAAATTGCCTATGCATTGTTTTTGTTATCTTCCTTACGTCGATAAACGGTTAACAATATCTATGCCATATCGTCAAACTGATAACATTATATTACACCTTTTCACAATCTATGTTCTCTTACCCACCTTACACCGCTTAAGGAGCAAACGTGTGCCTCATTGCTTTTAAAATAATTTATCTAAAATCGTTGTATTGTTTTTTTTCTTCTTTACGCTTTATACATACTACGAATCGGCGGTCACTACGAACAATCCCTTTATTTATAAATACTAAATTTTTTACAGAAGATCGCTTAGCAGTCTTATGTACGAGGTGTGAGTCACGTTCTTTGGGACGTGAAGTGCTAAAAGGAGGATATCGGATTTTGCATGAACGCCATTCCCACCCTCCAATAGGCATGGTATGCATATTTTTGTGCACCTATGACACAAACGCTGACTAAACCTTACTACATATATAAATCAAAACAATGGTAGTACGGATTCCTATACGTCATTTATCATATTTCAAGGGACTGATGCAGGAGGCATTCTTCAATCGGCAGACGAGGCTCTGACAAACAAAACATATCGACTGGCGGCAATAGGCTCGCTACCCATTACGTGGGACCAAATCACTGGTGAAAAAAAGCGTTTAATACAATAATTAATCATTTGTGATGGGTGGGAAACGAAACCCACGACCTCTAGCATAACAGTCACGATCATTTATGAGTAGACCAACAAGGTCCAGCCATAGATCATAGCAGATCAGGTAAAAATCAGGCAAGTAAATAAATTTTAATAATAATTATACTTGGTCTAGAAATTATCAACCGGTCGTGTGCAACGGGAGAAGCTTACATATCTATCTACATAATTACAGTTTAGTGCGATAGGCCAAAGAAGATCCAGTAAGGACGGGAAAGTGATAAATAAAAGGAAGCAAATATTCATACAAATATACAATTTATTATACACTTTAAACAATAGGTAGATACGAGTATTAGTCAACCCAAAAATTTTTGCATAACAAAATTACATTCGATAATTGGTTTTACAATTAATTTCTAACAAAAAAAGTAATTTTCACTCTTTTAGACACTAGCTGCAATAACGTTATACAATTATTTTTACCTTTACTCATATATAAGGAAATAATAAGGTTCAAGTCGGTGCTCTTGGTAGGACAACTGAACCTTGAATCCAGCAGCTTTTGTTGTAAGGGTTTATTGTATGTGATAATATACAATATATGTTAAATGTACATACTAATTAATCAACAGGAGTAAGCGTGGCCTGACTAATATAATAATGTTGTCAGACGTTTACACTACCGTAGTAAGTCATGCTTACGCTCCAGTTTTGTCTTTATAACAGATTATTTACATTCAAAAAATAACACTACTTGTCACGTATTCTCACTATTATCACAATGTTTTCCATTAATGTGTTATCGTATAGAGTTTTAGTCCACCATTGTTTATTTTAAATAACACTTTCCAAGCACTGTACATATAGGTACGCAACGGCATATTTTGTTTACAGACGCTCATATGGCTGAACCACGTTCCAAATTCTGCTTGATCTCAGCAGTATGTTGACCATAAAACCGCTCAAGTTCCTTGTTAAACTTAGCGTTCCTCTCATTAATATAGTCAATATCTGCGTCGTCGTTGTGTTTTCGCTTTCTGGAGTACTTAGCCCTCTTCGCAGTCTGTCTTTCTAAGTCGTTCACCATTCTTATTCATCATTCTATTGGCTCTTTACGATCTACGTGCATACCGTGAATGATGTGTTGTTTAGACCTCCGTAGAAAGCGTCTCCATACTTTTGTTTTTGTTTCTCATACTGATCCGTGTCAAGTGTAGGTATGTTCTTGACCAATCTATTATACTGCCTTATTGTCGCTTGATGGTAAGTCGAGAAACCCGAATTTGGATTCCTTTTCCTCTCTTTGCTCCAAACGTTCTGCTTCTATAGCTGAGACGTTCAAAAGTTTTACTCTATCGTAATTTTGCCCGCATTTTTCAGCTTCTTCGAGCTTCGCTCAAACATCCAGTAACCACTCCGCCTGAGGACGTTTTCTTGCATAATTTGGTGGTAATCTATTTCTGGTCTCTTCGGCCACCACCTCCTGATGATTGTGCATCCTGGCTTCATTCCTAGCCAACATGTAGAGAGTGCAATCTCTTCATACGTTCTGCTTGCCTTTTGGCAAACGTCGTTTCTTTTGGTGTTGTAGTGGTACCCATTTTGACCAATGACAGCTTTCTTGTTAATGTCGCGAAATAAAAGTGATCTTGGTGATTTTAATGACTCACGCTAACTCACAACACAACCGAACCGGGTGACGCTCTACTTGAGAACGGTGTGGTGTTTGTTTGGCTGCAAATTATAGATAGTGTATAATGTGAATGTAGCGCTAAGTGATGACGACTTGCAAAGCGGTCTTGCCAAAGTGTCAAGTAAAGTGCCAAAAATATGCTGAATACTAAAAATTACTTTAGCTTCTTTAATTTTTTCCTATAGTTAAAGTAAAGTAACAAATGAAACTAGTAAGTTAGATCAGTTTTATTTTAGACGTTCGTTTGAGTATTTAAATAATGTATAATAGTGTAAATATAAATAGTGTAGCCTCTAATTCCGGTAGGCTTTTCATACGTTATGATTGGTAGGTATAATAGTTGATCGACCAAAAGAATGGCGTAGTTCGAAAGAGCTATGCATAGAAAACAAAAAACGACTACATTTTATACCACGTAAAAAAGATAAAGATCCAACTTTTCGTTAATGTTATGATTTGCGTACACTTTATGTACATGAAATGTAGCGTAAACATGCACAGAGAGCTGACTATTAATTTTCAATACTCCATAAATTACATTTTATATAAGTGATAATACACACGCAGACCAGCTAATTCCTTAGTGTCACGAAGTGACTGATTTTAATATTGACTCTCCGATAAATGATTTCTATTTTTATGATTATCAAAATGATTCGTCACAGCGAATAATGTTGCACTTTTAATGTCGACTATTATTTACCCTAAACGAACGTACACCCAAACGCCCGTTCTGATCTCTTGAGATTCTGAGCCACGGGCTAAGGCAATTCATTTGTATGTTAAATTATTTAATAGTTATTTAGCAATAACATCGGTGTAACAATAATGGTAATTTGTAATAATGAGCAATTAGTAACAGATAATTTTCTAATGAGCAGTTCTAATCATCCAATTGTTGTCGTTGAATGTGAACCATCGAACATAATTTATTTTTTATCCACGAATTGTATTCGTAGATAAAAAAATATGCATTGGTTAACCGCTAAAAGAAACTCAGGACGTTCATATTAAAGAACTTTCTTGTAGGTATATACCTACCTACAAGAAAACTCTTCAATAAAGAATAATATATTATACCATTACATTTTATTTATAACATGGAGGTGTTACAGGCGAAACACTACGACAGACATTAGTTACCGTTCGTTGATCCGAAAATATTATTGTTTGGTTTGTAAAATAATTCTCATGAACGAACCTCACTAGATCGGTGGATGGTATTAGGCGGCAATTAGATGGGATAAACTTTTGTGTCCAAAATTCTTAGCGTGTGAGTTCTTTGTTTTATTCGCCTTATTGTGTATTTACAAGTTAAATTGAAAATGTTGCAAAAAAGATTGTCAATCCATTGTTTTCATTGTCACAGTATGCCGCCAAAGGGCTAACAATATCTATGAAATTTCTATTATATATTATATATCTAGAAGATTATCGTTCTCGCTGTTTACCTCTTATTTTTACTCAACATCACCATAAAGATAAAAAAAATCTATATAAAATCTGAAATTGTTACATTACATTATTATTTTTTTCTTCTCTAGATTTCCATAGTGTCACTCGACGGTACCTAGGAATGATACCTTATCTACAAATATCAAATTTCACAGCAGAGCAATTTGAAATTTTGAACACGACGTGTACTAGTAAATTATGTCATTTGGGACGTAAAGTGCCGAAAGGAGGATTTCAGATTTTGTACGGATACCGTCCACACTCTCCAACAGACATGGGATGCATATTTTTGTGCGCTTATGGTACAAACGCTGGCTAAACATCACTACATATATAATTCCTATACGTCAATTATCATATTTCAAGGGAATGATGCAGAAAGCAATCTTTAATCGACTGACGAGGCCCTGGCTAACAAAACATCCCAATTAGCGACAACAGGCTCACCACCTATATATACTTACGCGGGACCAAAACGCTGGCGAAAACGGCCGTTCAGTATACCTCTATCAATCTGATAATTTGTAATGCGTGAGAATCGAACCCACGGCATCTAGCTAAGCAGCTAGGATAATTTACGAGTCGACCAACAAGGCCCATCATAGATCCTAGTACATCAGGTAAAAGGTAGGCAAACAAATAAATTATAATTGTACTTGGTCTAGCAATCACCAACCGATCGCGTGCAATGAGAGAAGCTCATGTCTAATGGGAGTGTAGTGCGATAGGCCGAAGAAGACACAGTAAAGACAGGAAAGTCATAAATAAAAGAACATATATTCACATGAATAGACAATTTATTATATACTTTGTACAACTGGTATAAGTAAACCAAACTATTTTCACTAAACATAATTGTTAAAAACACGTCAACTTGACATCCATATTTTATCAGTTTAACAAAATATGAATAGATCTATTTGGCTGGTAGATCTTAACGGTTAAAGAAAGAGTCGAGTAGAACTATTGTCTACATTAGATAGTAGGTTTAATAATTATTTTTAACAAAAAAAAAGCAATGTTCACTTACACAGCACACACACACAAGTATTTTTATGTTTACTTATATCTTAGAAAAGAATAACTAAACCTTAAACCCTGCAGCTTCTGTTGTAAATATATATATATATATATGTCACATATTTTATAGCAGTGCTAGTTTTAAAGCTAGTTTTAAAATACACTTATGTATATATATATACATAAGTGTATTTTAAAACTAGCTAATCAACACAAGTGAGCCTGGTGTGTCTAACATTGTGATACCCTCCTTAAACGTATCGTACTAAGATGTACTTACGCTAAACATAAGTATGATTTATGAATTACGACATCTCTGAATGAGTGCTTTTGTTTTTCTTTCTAAGTCACAACACAAATGCAGATTATTTACATTAAAAATTTCACCCATTACGGGGTTATCTTATAGAGTTTTAGTCCACCATTTTTGCAGTATAAACTGCAAACACTGTCTAAACACTAATATACATACATACAACGACATATGTATTTTGTTAACAGATGCTCACATGGCTATGCCGCGTTCCGAATTCTTCTTAATCTCAGCAGTGTGTTAGCCGTAAAATTGTTCAAGTTTCTTGTTGAATTTGAAGTTCCTGTCATTAATATAGTCAATGTTTACGTTGTCGTTGTGTCTCCTCTCATCTTCATGCTTTTCTTTTTTTTTCTCATGTTGCTCCATATCATTGTCGCTTGATAGTATGTCGATATGCCCTTTTCTGGATGCCTTTTCTTGTTTTTGACGCATGTCAAACGTTTGCTTCCGAAAGTTTTACTCTTTCGCGAGTGTCGTCCGGTATCGCAGCTTCTTCGTACTTCTCTCGATCGTCAACTAACTATTCTGCCTCGTAACATGTCGTTGCTTCCAAATTTGCCGAAAATATATCGGTGAACTCTTCAGGTATTGATTTTTTTATGTTTATTCCTGGCGGAACGTCGACAGCGTAATCTCTTCATGCTGTGCGTAATCTTTTCGACTTGCTTTTCTGCATGCGTCATTTCTATTGGTGTTGTAGATGCTGTCTCTTCTGTAGTATTCATTTTGACCAACGATCGTTTGTTTTTCTTAATATAACAAACTAAACTTCAATGTGGTAATTTTAGTGATTTACGCTGACTCACAACACAACCGAACAGGGTGACGCTCTACTTCAGAATTGTGTGGTATTTGTTTGGCTGCAACTTGTTGATTGAATGTGAACATAGCGGTAAGTGATGATGGCGATGGAAAACGGTGTTGTCTACTTAAAAAATATGCTAACTTTAGAATGTGCCAATAGCATGCTGAATACTGAAAATGACTTTAACTTTTTAGTTTTTTTTTTATAGTTGAAGTAAATTTACAAAAAAAAATTTAAGTATGTGAGTTAGATCAGTGTTATTTTAGACGTTCGTTTCCGTCTTTTTAAATGGTGTAGCCTCTAAGACTAACTCTAAGGCCTTTCGTGCATTATTACAGTATTGTGTAAATATAATACTCTTAAATACATGAAGTACAAAATTTATTGTACTTAGATTGGTAGGTATAGTAACTGATCGAACAAAGAATTGTGTAGTTCGAAAGAGCCAAGCATGCAGAAACAGAATGACTTATTCGTGTAGAAAAATTAGCTAGTTGTAGAATATAAGTACGAATATTTATGTGTTACATATATTTTATATTCTCACAACAACAACAAAAACTGCAGGGCTCTAGGTTCAATAAAATGCTATTGCAGTCAGTGTCCAAATGTAATTTTTGAGGGAAGTTATTTGTGAAACCTATTATGTAATGCAGTGTAATAGTACCATTCGATTGTTATTTCAATCATTTAGATCTACCAACTGACTAGATCGTTTCCATTCATGTTTTGTTTAACTGAAAATATATGAATGTCAAGTTGTCTGACTGACTTATAGCAATTGCTTAATGGGTAAATTAATTTTGAAAATAAATAAATTGCCTGTCAATACGAACATCGGTATATTTCGTTCATCATTTTCTTGTCCTTACTGTGTCTTCTCTGGCCTCTCTCATTGCACGCGATCGGTTTGTGGCTTCTAGATCAAGTGTGATTATTATTGATTAACTGAAAACAATGAAGTTTTACAGTATCCTAACGGCACGCTAAGCGCAATGGTTTTGCGGCAATTTTATTTAGCTAGAGCGAGCGAAGTGTATCCAGTATCTACTGTAACTATAACACATTGCAATGTACTCCCACGTCGGTATGTAGAAAATATTCAGAGATGTACGGACTCCCCTGGGACAAGGGCATATAATTCAACGTTAATCCATATAAGTACACCAAAGGAATACGTGACAACTGACACGACTCAACCATTGTAGACTCGGACCTTGTTACCTCGTGATAAAAGACTTTTAAGTACTTTCTCAAGCTGCCAAAGAAGCGTTATCGCAGCATTTGTTTCATGTCAGACTGTTGTATTCCCACGAATTGTGCAATACACAAGATACTTGTAGATTTCGGTGACAGATAGAGATCTGAGTTTTGTTGAATCTGAAAGCTCTATGCCTTCAGACTCCACAATCACGCTCTTTTTAACATACAGGACTGCACACTTCTCTATTCCATATTCTCTATACCAAATTCCATCTTGATAGAGGATAATAGTTTCAATTCATCCATATAAAGAAGATAAGATGTAAGTTGATCATCTGCAACCTACACCATGACCCTGAAACCTCTAACAGAGTGCTAAGAGGGTTCAAAGCCAGACAAAACCACAAGAGACTCACACTTTGAAATATACCTCGTTCGATCTTTATGAGTACATCGCTTACCGCAGTCTGCCTATATCTACATATATTACTATAAAAAGTGAACAATTGAGTTGCGTTAATTTTATACAACTCTAGCATCTTCAAAAGCCATGTACGTTGAACCGAGTAATAAGTCCTCTCATAATCTATCCCACGTCTCGCCATACTCTTACGATTAAGTATGACGTACCTGTCGGCTATTGGTCATGTCTACGGCCGATAAGGAGAAGTTTATTCTCAGAATTTGTCATTATCATACAAATTAGTAACATTATTACTGAGTACTAAACAGATCTATTTCTAAATAGAGAGAACCTGTAAGCGGAAAGATCTATTCATACACTAATTGTCTGATCAATTTTACCCGCTGTTGTGTGGTCTGGATCCTTTGCTATGAGATGACCTTTCATTAGTGAATTTTATTATTTCATTTTTTATATACGAGTTATCAAGTATAACTAAAGTTTGAAATAAAAATCGGGAACTAGTCGTTATGCAAAAAGTTACAAAAAAATTGCCTATGCATTGTTTTTGTTATCTTCCTTACGTCGATAAACGGTTAACAATATGTATGCCATACCGTCAAACTGATAACATTATATTACACCTTTTCACAATCTATGTTCTCTTACCCACTTTACACCGCTTAAGGAGCAAACGTGTGCCTCATTGCTTTTAAAATAATTTATCTAAAATCGTTGTATTGTTTTTTTTCTTCTTTACGCTTTATACATACTACGAATCGGCGGTCATTACGAACAATCCCTTTATTTAGAAATACTAAATTTTTTACAGAAGATCGCTTTGCAGTCTTATGCGTGCGAGGTGTGAGTCACGTTCTTTGGGACGTGAAGTGCTAAAAGTAGGACATCGGATTTTGCATGAACGCCATTCCCACCCTCCAATAGGCATGGTATGCATATTTTTGTGCGCCTATGACACAAACGCTGACTAAACCTTACTACATATATAAATCAAAACAATGGTAGTACGGATTCCTATACGTCATTTATCATATTTCAAGGGACTGATGCAGGAGGCATTTTTAAATCGGCAGACGAGGCTCTGAGAAACAAAACATACCGACTGGCGGCAATAGGCTCGCCACCCATTACGTGGGACCAAATCACTGGTGAAAAAAAACGTTTAATACGATAATTAATCATTTGTGATGGGTGGGAAATGAAACCCACGACCTCTAGCATAACAGTCACGATCACTTACGAGTAGACCAACAAGGTCCCGCCATAGATCATAGCAGATCAGGTAAAAATCAGGCAAGTAAATAAATTTTAATAATAATTATACTTGGTGTAGAAATTATCAACCGGTCGTGTGCAACGGGAGAAGCTTACATATCTATCTACATAATTACAGTTTAGTGCGATGGGCCAAAGAAGATCCAGTAAGGATGGGAAAGTGATAAATAAAAGGAAGCAAATATTCATACAAATATACAATTTATTATACACTTTAAACAATAGGTAGATACGAGTATAAGTCAACCCAAAAATTTTTGCATTACAAAATTACATTCGATAATTGGTTTTACAATTAATTTCTAACAAAAAAAGCAATTTTCACTCTTTTAGACACTGGCTGCAATAACGTTATACAATTATTTTTACCTTTACTCATATATAAGGCAATAATAAGGTTCAAGTCGGTGCTCTTGGTAGGACAACTGAACCTTGAATTTAGCAGCTTTTGTTGTAAGGGTTTATTGTATGTGATAATATACAATATATGTTAAATGTACATACTAATTAATCAACAGGAGTAAGCGTGGCCTGGCTAATATAATAATGTTGTCAGACGTTTACACTACCGTAGTAAGTCATGCTTACGCTCCAGTTTTGTCTTTATAACAGATTATTTACATTCAAAAAATAACACTACTTGTCACGTATTCTCACTATTATCACAATGTTTTCCATTAATGTGTTATCGTATAGAGTTTTAGTCCAATTTGTTTATTTTAAATAACACTTTCCAAGCACTGTACATATAGGTACGCAACGGCATATTTTGTTTACAGACGCTCATATGGCTGAACCACGTTCCAAATTCTGCTTGATCTCAGCAGTATGTTGACCATAGAACCGCTCAAGTTCCTTGTTAAACTTAGCGTTCCTCTCATTAATATAGTCAATATCTGCGTCGTCGTTGTGTTTTCGCTTTCTGGAGTACTTAGCCCTCTTCGCAGTCTGTCTTTCTAAGTCGTTCACCATTCTGTCTATTGGCTCTTTACGATCTACGTGCATACCGTGAATGATGTGTTGTTTAGACCTCCGTAGAAAGCGTCTCCATACTTTTGTTTTTGTTTCTCATACTGCTCCGTGTCAAGTGTAGGCATGTTCTTGACCGATCTGTTATACTGCCTTATTGTCGCTTGATCGTAAGTCGAAAAATCCGAATCTGGATGCCTTTTCTTCTTTTTGCGCTCCACCGCATGCGCTGTGCTTCTATGGCCGAGACGTTTAAAAGTTTTACTCTGTTGTAATTTTGCCCGCATTTTTCAGCTTCTTCGCGCTTCTCTCGATCATCCAGTAACCATTCCGCCTGACGACGTTTTCTTGCATAATTTGGTGGTAATCTATTTCTCTCCTCTTCGGCCACCACCTCCTGATGATTGTGCATCCTGGCTTCATTTATAGCCAACTGTAGAGAGTGCAATCTCTTCATACGTTCTGCTTGCCTTTTAGTAAACGTCGTTTCTTTTCGTGTTGTAGTGGTACTCATGATGACCACTGACAGCTTTCTTGTTAACGTCGCAAAATAAAAGTGATCTTGGTGATTTTAATGACTCACGCTAACTCACAACACAACCGAACCGGGTGACGCTCTATTTGAGAATGGTGTGGTGTTTGTTTGGCTACAAATTATAGATAGTGTATAATTTGAATGTAGCGCTAAGTGATGACGACTTGCAAAACGGTCTTGCCAAAGTGTCAAGTAAAGTGCCAAAAATATGCTGAATACTAAAAATTATAATAATTTTTTATTATGGTTAAAGTAAAGTAACAAATGAAACTTAAGTAAGTTAGATCAGTTTTATTTTAGACGTTTGTTTGTATATTTTTAAATAGTGTAGCCTCTAATTCCGGTAGGCTTTTCGTACATTATTGCAATATTTTGTAAGTATAATATTCTTAAATACATAAAGTGCAAAATTTATTATGCTTAGATTGGTAGGTATAATAGTTGATCGACTAACGAATGGCGTAGTTCGAAAAGGTTAAGCATATAATAACAAAAAACGACTACATTTTATACCACGTAAAAAATATAAAGATCCAACTTTTCGTGAATGTTATGATTTAAGTAACAATTTATGTACGTAAAATGTAGCGTAAACATGCACAGAGAGCTGACTATTAATTTTCAATACTCCATAAAATACATTTTATATAAGTGATAATACACACGCAGACCAGCTAATTCCTTAGTGTCACGAAGTGACTGATTTTAATATTGACTCTCCGATAAATGATTTCTATTTTTATGATTATCAAAATGATTCGTCACAGCGAATAATGTTGCACTTTTAATGTCGACTATTATTTACCCTAAACGAACGTACACCCAAACGCCCGTTCTGATCTCTTGAGATTCTGAGCCACGGGCTAAGGCAATTCATTTTTATGTTAAATTATTTAATAGCTATTTAGCAATAACATCGGTGTAACAACAATGGTAATTTGTAATAATGAGCAATTAGTAACAGATAATTTTCTAATGAGCAGTTCTAATCATCCAATTGTTGTCGTTGAATGTGAACCATCGAACATAATTTATTTTTTATCCACGAATTGTATTCGTAGATAAAAAAATATGCATTGGTTAACCGCTAAAAGAAACTCAGGACGTTCATATTAAAGAACTTTCTTGTAGGTATATACCTACCTACAAGAAAACTCTTCAATAAAGAATAATATATTATACCATTACATTTTATTTATAACATGGAGGTGTTACAGGCGAAATACTACGACAGACATTAGTTACCGTTCGTTGATCCGAAAATATTATTGTTTGGTTTGTAAAATAATTCTCATGAAAGAACCCTCTCATCTTCATGCTTTTCTTTTTTTTTCTCATGTTGCTCCATATCATTGTCGCTTGATAGTATGTCGATATGCCCTTTTCTGGATGCCTTTTCTTGTTTTTGACGCATGTCAAACGTTTGCTTCCGAAAGTTTTACTCTTTCGCGAGTGTCGTCCGGTATCGCAGCTTCTTCGTACTTCTCTCGATCGTCAACTAACTATTCTGCCTCGTAACATGTCGTTGCTTCCAAATTTGCCGAAAATATATCGGTGAACTCTTCAGGTATTGATTTTTTTATGTTTATTCCTGGCGGAACGTCGACAGCGTAATCTCTTCATGCTGTGCGTAATCTTTTCGACTTGCTTTTCTGCATGCGTCATTTCTATTGGTGTTGTAGATGCTGTCTCTTCTGTAGTATTCATTTTGACCAACGATCGTTTGTTTTTCTTAATATAACAAACTAAACTTCAATGTGGTAATTTTAGTGATTTACGCTGACTCACAACACAACCGAACAGGGTGACGCTCTACTTCAGAATTGTGTGGTATTTGTTTGGCTGCAACTTGTTGATTGAATGTGAACATAGCGGTAAGTGATGATGGCGATGGAAAACGGTGTTGTCTACTTAAAAAATATGCTAACTTTAGAATGTGCCAATAGCATGCTGAATACTGAAAATGACTTTAACTTTTTAGTTTTTTTTTATAGTTGAAGTAAATTTACAAAAAAAAATTTAAGTATGTGAGTTAGATCAGTGTTATTTTAGACGTTCGTTTCCGTCTTTTTAAATGGTGTAGCCTCTAAGACTAACTCTAAGGCCTTTCGTGCATTATTACAGTATTGTGTAAATATAATACTCTTAAATACATGAAGTACAAAATTTATTGTACTTAGATTGGTAGGTATAGTAACTGATCGAACAAAGAATTGCGTAGTTCGAAAGAGCCAAGCATGCAGAAACAGAATGACTTATTCGTGTAGAAAAATTAGCTAGTTGTAGAATATAAGTACGAATATTTATGTGTTACATATATTTTATATTCTCACAACAACAACAAAAACTGCAGGGCTCTAGGTTCAATAAAATGCTATTGCAGTCAGTGTCCAAATGTAATTTTTGAGGGAAGTTATTTGTGAAACCTATTATGTAATGCAGTGTAATAGTACCATTCGATTGTTATTTCAATCATTTAGATCTACCAACTGACTAGATCGTTTCCATTCATGTTTTGTTTAACTGAAAATATATGAATGTCAAGTTGTCTGACTGACTTATAGCAATTGCTTAATGGGTAAATTAATTTTGAAAATAAATAAATTGCCTGTCAATGCGAACATCGGTATATTTCGTTCATCATTTTCTTGTCCTTACTGTGTCTTCTCTGGCCTCTCTCATTGCACGCGATCGGTTTGTGGCTTCTAGATCAAGTGTGATTATTATTGATTAACTGAAAACAATGAAGTTTTACAGTATCCTAACGGCACGCTAAGCGCAATGGTTTTGCGGCAATTTTATTTAGCTAGAGCGAGCGAAGTGTATCCAGTATCTACTGTAACTATAACACATTGCAATGTACTCCCACGTCGGTATGTAGAAAATATTCAGAGATGTACGGACTCCCCTGGGACAAGGGCATATAATTCAACGTTAATCCATATAAGTACACCAAAGGAATACGTGACAACTGACACGACTCAACCATTGTAGACTCGGACCTTGTTACCTCGTGATAAAAGACTTTTAAGTACTTTCTCAAGCTGCCAAAGAAGCGTTATCGCAGCATTTGTTTCATGTCAGACTGTTGTATTCCCACGAATTGTGCAATACACAAGATACTTGTAGATTTCGGTGACAGATAGAGATCTGAGTTTTGTTGAATCTGAAAGCTCTATGCCTTCAGACTCCACAATCACGCTCTTTTTAACATACAGGACTGCACACTTCTCTATTCCATATTCTCTATACCAAATTCCATCTTGATAGAGGATAATAGTTTCAATTCATCCATATAAAGAAGATAAGATGTAAGTTGATCATCTGCAACCTACACCATGACCCTGAAACCTCTAACAGAGTGCTAAGAGGGTTCAAAGCCAGACAAAACCACAAGAGACTCACACTTTGAAATATACCTCGTTCGATCTTTATGAGTACATCGCTTACCGCAGTCTGCCTATATCTACATATATTACTATAAAAAGTGAACAATTGAGTTGCGTTAATTTTATACAACTCTAGCATCTTCAAAAGCCATGTACGTTGAACCGAGTAATAAGTCCTCTCATAATCTATCCCACGTCTCGCCATACTCTTACGATTAAGTACGACGTACCTGTCGGCTATTGGTCATGTCTACGGCCGATAAGGAGAAGTTTATTCTCAGAATTTGTCATTATCATACAAATTAGTAACATTATTACTGAGTACTAAACAGATCTATTTCTAAATAGAGAGAACCTGTAAGCGGAAAGATCTATTCATACACTAATTGTCTGATCAATTTTACCCGCTGTTGTGTGGTCTGGATCCTTTGCTATGAGATGACCTTTCATTAGTGAATTTTATTATTTCATTTTTTATATACGAGTTATCAAGTATAACTAAAGTTTGAAATAAAAATCGGGAACTAGTCGTTATGCAAAAAGTTACAAAAAAATTGCCTATGCATTGTTTTTGTTATCTTCCTTACGTCGATAAACGGTTAACAATATGTATGCCATACCGTCAAACTGATAACATTATATTACACCTTTTCACAATCTATGTTCTCTTACCCACTTTACACCGCTTAAGGAGCAAACGTGTGCCTCATTGCTTTTAAAATAATTTATCTAAAATCGTTGTATTGTTTTTTTTCTTCTTTACGCTTTATACATACTACGAATCGGCGGTCATTACGAACAATCCCTTTATTTAGAAATACTAAATTTTTTACAGAAGATCGCTTTGCAGTCTTATGCGTGCGAGGTGTGAGTCACGTTCTTTGGGACGTGAAGTGCTAAAAGTAGGACATCGGATTTTGCATGAACGCCATTCCCACCCTCCAATAGGCATGGTATGCATATTTTTGTGCAAAGTCAAAGTCAAAGTCAAATTCATTTATTCATTTAGGTCACAAAAGACACTTATGAACGTCAAAAAAAAAAAACAATAAAAGATGAAAGATGAACAATCTGTCGATTAAAATTATAGCTAGCTGGGTTCGCAGATTGTTCATGGTAGAGTGGTGAGAAAAGAACCCAGGAAAGAAACTCACCACCACTCTTTTAACTCAAAATCTTTTAATATTAAAATAGCAGTTATATTCACAATCATAGGTCTAAAAAAAAGAGCAATTCATTTCCAAACATCTAAATCTGTGACATAGTCTGAAACTGAGTAATAAGCCTTTTTGGACAACCTCAGCTTAACAAATTTCTTAAATTTACTAATAGATAATAATACTATGTTGTTTGGTAATTTGTTATAAAATTGTATACATTGACCCACAAACGAATTCGATATTTTATGGAGCCTAGTAGTGTGCAAGGCAAGTTTATTTTTATTTCTTAAATTAAATTGATGGAGA
The DNA here is from genome assembly GCA_949316085.1 of Hypercompe scribonia. NCBI lineage: Eukaryota > Metazoa > Arthropoda > Insecta > Lepidoptera > Erebidae > Hypercompe > Hypercompe scribonia. The sequence goes on from OX438979.1 coordinate 4,732,642, forward strand.
TCACTATTTTTCTTAAATTTACACAGATTTTTATGAACATACAAAAGATTCTCGTAAATGTATTGTGAGTGTAGTGTGAGAATGTTAATTTCTTTGAATCTGTTTCTTAGTGACTCACAAGGGCCCATCTTATAGATAGCCCTAATAGCTCGTTTCTGGAGCACAAAGATTGAATCGATATCAGAGGCACTGCCCCAAAGCAACAAACCATAGGACATAATGCTGTGAAAGTAACTGAAATAAACTAATCGCGCAGTATCAACATCCGTCAATTGACGAATCTTTCTCACAGCATAAGCTGCAGAACTAAGTCTACCAGATAACGTTTCTATATGTGGGCCCCATTGTAACCGTGAATCTAAAGTTATACCTAGGAAGACAGCCTTGTCCGTCAATTCCAGTTCCTCCCCGTTCATCAAAACACTAGTTTTTACTTGTTTAACATTCCTAGTATAAAATTTAACACATTTGGTTTTACTCCTGTTTAATAACAAGTTATTAGCGCAAAACCAAAGTACCATTTTAGAGAGAGCATTGTTTACATCGTCAATTACCGATTGCTGTCTGTTAACTTTAAATACTAAGGATGTGTCATCTGCAAACAACACTATCTCATGGTTATCCCTCACAAGATGAGGCAAGTCGTTGATGTACACAAGGAACAGAAATGGACCCAGAATAGACCCCTGGGGCACCCCCACCGCCACAGCTGATCCCTGGGATAATTTACCATTAACATCTACTCTTTGAATCCTATCACTCAAATAAGAAGTAAGAAGATCCAAAGCACTGCCTCTTATTCCATAGTGGTGTAATTTCCTGACAAGTGTTTCATGCTGCACACAATCAAATGCTTTAGATAAGTCACAAAACACCCCGTAGGCGTCACGTGACTCCTCCCAAGCCTCAAATATATACTCTAATAATTTAACCCCAGCATCACATGTTGACCGACCATGAGTGAAACCAAATTGTTTAGTATGCAGCAATTGATTTTCATTAAAATAATTAAGCAACTGAGTAAGTATCAGCTTTTCAAAAACTTTACTAAATGTTGGTAGGACCGAAATTGGTCTAAAATTTGTGGGGTCTAATGGACTACCTGATTTAAACAAAGGAGTTATCTTGCTATACTTCATCAGGTCAGGAAACACACCATAATCTATACATCTATTAAATATAATAACTAAGTCAGGTACAATAATGTCAATTATTGAGTGAACGACACTTACAGAAATTCCCCAAAGATCAGCTGTCTTTTTTATATTAATAGATTTGAAGGCAGCTGAAACATTAAGTTGATTTATATACTGAAAAGTAAAATTATTAAAAAATTCTGGTACATTTTCTCTGATCAATGATTCTGCAGTGGAGGTGGAAGAGCCTAAATTACCTGTAAGTGCGACTGGGAAAGTGGAAAAAAATTTTTCAAATGTGTTGGCCACTTCCATGTCATTCTTGGTAATGTGACCATCAAAATTTAATTTAAAATCAGACTCCTTTGTTCCACTTCTCCCAGTCTCAGCATTAATAACTTTCCAAGTTGCTTTAATTTTATTACTACTGTTTCTGATTTTAGACTTAATACACAAAGATTTGGCTAATTTACAGACACTTTTAAAAATCTTTGAATAGCATTTTACATATTGCTTAAAGTCCTCACTAGTATTATATTGTCTTTCATGATACAGCCTATACAATGTTTCCCTACTCTTATAAATTCCTACTGTTGCCCAGTTACTAAATATAGGACAATCAGTAACAGTAACCTATGCGCCTATGACACAAACGCTGACTAAACCTTACTACATATATAAATCAAAACAATGGTAGTACGGATTCCTATACGTCATTTATCATATTTCAAGGGACTGATGCAGGAGGCATTTTTAAATCGGCAGACGAGGCTCTGAGAAACAAAACATACCGACTGGCGGCAATAGGCTCGCCACCCATTACGTGGGACCAAATCACTGGTGAAAAAAAACGTTTAATACGATAATTAATCATTTGTGATGGGTGGGAAATGAAACCCACGACCTCTAGCATAACAGTCACGATCACTTACGAGTAGACCAACAAGGTCCCGCCATAGATCATAGCAGATCAGGTAAAAATCAGGCAAGTAAATAAATTTTAATAATAATTATACTTGGTGTAGAAATTATCAACCGGTCGTGTGCAACGGGAGAAGCTTACATATCTATCTACATAATTACAGTTTAGTGCGATGGGCCAAAGAAGATCCAGTAAGGATGGGAAAGTGATAAATAAAAGGAAGCAAATATTCATACAAATATACAATTTATTATACACTTTAAACAATAGGTAGATACGAGTATAAGTCAACCCAAAAATTTTTGCATTACAAAATTACATTCGATAATTGGTTTTACAATTAATTTCTAACAAAAAAAGCAATTTTCACTCTTTTAGACACTGGCTGCAATAACGTTATACAATTATTTTTACCTTTACTCATATATAAGGCAATAATAAGGTTCAAGTCGGTGCTCTTGGTAGGACAACTGAACCTTGAATTTAGCAGCTTTTGTTGTAAGGGTTTATTGTATGTGATAATATACAATATATGTTAAATGTACATACTAATTAATCAACAGGAGTAAGCGTGGCCTGGCTAATATAATAATGTTGTCAGACGTTTACACTACCGTAGTAAGTCATGCTTACGCTCCAGTTTTGTCTTTATAACAGATTATTTACATTCAAAAAATAACACTACTTGTCACGTATTCTCACTATTATCACAATGTTTTCCATTAATGTGTTATCGTATAGAGTTTTAGTCCAATTTGTTTATTTTAAATAACACTTTCCAAGCACTGTACATATAGGTACGCAACGGCATATTTTGTTTACAGACGCTCATATGGCTGAACCACGTTCCAAATTCTGCTTGATCTCAGCAGTATGTTGACCATAGAACCGCTCAAGTTCCTTGTTAAACTTAGCGTTCCTCTCATTAATATAGTCAATATCTGCGTCGTCGTTGTGTTTTCGCTTTCTGGAGTACTTAGCCCTCTTCGCAGTCTGTCTTTCTAAGTCGTTCACCATTCTGTCTATTGGCTTTTTACGATCTACGTGCATACCGTGAATGATGTGTTGTTTAGACCTCCGTAGAAAGCGTCTCCATACTTTTGTTTTTGTTTCTCATACTGCTCCGTGTCAAGTGTAGGCATGTTCTTGACCGATCTGTTATACTGCCTTATTGTCGCTTGATCGTAAGTCGAAAAATCCGAATCTGGATGCCTTTTCTTCTTTTTGCGCTCCACCGCATGCGCTGTGCTTCTATGGCCGAGACGTTTAAAAGTTTTACTCTGTTGTAATTTTGCCCGCATTTTTCAGCTTCTTCGCGCTTCTCTCGATCATCCAGTAACCATTCCGCCTGACGACGTTTTCTTGCATAATTTGGTGGTAATCTATTTCTCTCCTCTTCGGCCACCACCTCCTGATGATTGTGCATCCTGGCTTCATTTATAGCCAACTGTAGAGAGTGCAATCTCTTCATACGTTCTGCTTGCCTTTTAGTAAACGTCGTTTCTTTTCGTGTTGTAGTGGTACTCATGATGACCACTGACAGCTTTCTTGTTAACGTCGCAAAATAAAAGTGATCTTGGTGATTTTAATGACTCACGCTAACTCACAACACAACCGAACCGGGTGACGCTCTATTTGAGAATGGTGTGGTGTTTGTTTGGCTACAAATTATAGATAGTGTATAATTTGAATGTAGCGCTAAGTGATGACGACTTGCAAAACGGTCTTGCCAAAGTGTCAAGTAAAGTGCCAAAAATATGCTGAATACTAAAAATTATAATAATTTTTTATTATGGTTAAAGTAAAGTAACAAATGAAACTTAAGTAAGTTAGATCAGTTTTATTTTAGACGTTTGTTTGTATATTTTTAAATAGTGTAGCCTCTAATTCCGGTAGGCTTTTCGTACATTATTGCAATATTTTGTAAGTATAATATTCTTAAATACATAAAGTGCAAAATTTATTATGCTTAGATTGGTAGGTATAATAGTTGATCGACTAACGAATGGCGTAGTTCGAAAAGGTTAAGCATATAATAACAAAAAACGACTACATTTTATACCACGTAAAAAATATAAAGATCCAACTTTTCGTGAATGTTATGATTTAAGTAACAATTTATGTACGTGAAATGTAGCGTAAACATGCACAGAGAGCTGACTATTAATTTTCAATACTCCATAAAATACATTTTATATAAGTGATAATACACACGCAGACCAGCTAATTCCTTAGTGTCACGAAGTGACTGATTTTAATATTGACTCTCCGATAAATGATTTCTATTTTTATGATTATCAAAATGATTCGTCACAGCGAATAATGTTGCACTTTTAATGTCGACTATTATTTACCCTAAACGAACGTACACCCAAACGCCCGTTCTGATCTCTTGAGATTCTGAGCCACGGGCTAAGGCAATTCATTTTTATGTTAAATTATTTAATAGCTATTTAGCAATAACATCGGTGTAACAACAATGGTAATTTGTAATAATGAGCAATTAGTAACAGATAATTTTCTAATGAGCAGTTCTAATCATCCAATTGTTGTCGTTGAATGTGAACCATCGAACATAATTTATTTTTTATCCACGAATTGTATTCGTAGATAAAAAAATATGCATTGGTTAACCGCTAAAAGAAACTCAGGACGTTCATATTAAAGAACTTTCTTGTAGGTATATACCTACCTACAAGAAAACTCTTCAATAAAGAATAATATATTATACCATTACATTTTATTTATAACATGGAGGTGTTACAGGCGAAATACTACGACAGACATTAGTTACCGTTCGTTGATCCGAAAATATTATTGTTTGGTTTGTAAAATAATTCTCATGAAAGAACCCTCTCATCTTCATGCTTTTCTTTTTTTTTCTCATGTTGCTCCATATCATTGTCGCTTGATAGTATGTCGATATGCCCTTTTCTGGATGCCTTTTCTTGTTTTTGACGCATGTCAAACGTTTGCTTCCGAAAGTTTTACTCTTTCGCGAGTGTCGTCCGGTATCGCAGCTTCTTCGTACTTCTCTCGATCGTCAACTAACTATTCTGCCTCGTAACATGTCGTTGCTTCCAAATTTGCCGAAAATATATCGGTGAACTCTTCAGGTATTGATTTTTTTATGTTTATTCCTGGCGGAACGTCGACAGCGTAATCTCTTCATGCTGTGCGTAATCTTTTCGACTTGCTTTTCTGCATGCGTCATTTCTATTGGTGTTGTAGATGCTGTCTCTTCTGTAGTATTCATTTTGACCAACGATCGTTTGTTTTTCTTAATATAACAAACTAAACTTCAATGTGGTAATTTTAGTGATTTACGCTGACTCACAACACAACCGAACAGGGTGACGCTCTACTTCAGAATTGTGTGGTATTTGTTTGGCTGCAACTTGTTGATTGAATGTGAACATAGCGGTAAGTGATGATGGCGATGGAAAACGGTGTTGTCTACTTAAAAAATATGCTAACTTTAGAATGTGCCAATAGCATGCTGAATACTGAAAATGACTTTAACTTTTTAGTTTTTTTTTTATAGTTGAAGTAAATTTACAAAAAAAAATTTAAGTATGTGAGTTAGATCAGTGTTATTTTAGACGTTCGTTTCCGTCTTTTTAAATGGTGTAGCCTCTAAGACTAACTCTAAGGCCTTTCGTGCATTATTACAGTATTGTGTAAATATAATACTCTTAAATACATGAAGTACAAAATTTATTGTACTTAGATTGGTAGGTATAGTAACTGATCGAACAAAGAATTGCGTAGTTCGAAAGAGCCAAGCATGCAGAAACAGAATGACTTATTCGTGTAGAAAAATTAGCTAGTTGTAGAATATAAGTACGAATATTTATGTGTTACATATATTTTATATTCTCACAACAACAACAAAAACTGCAGGGCTCTAGGTTCAATAAAATGCTATTGCAGTCAGTGTCCAAATGTAATTTTTGAGGGAAGTTATTTGTGAAACCTATTATGTAATGCAGTGTAATAGTACCATTCGATTGTTATTTCAATCATTTAGATCTACCAACTGACTAGATCGTTTCCATTCATGTTTTGTTTAACTGAAAATATATGAATGTCAAGTTGTCTGACTGACTTATAGCAATTGCTTAATGGGTAAATTAATTTTGAAAATAAATAAATTGCCTGTCAATGCGAACATCGGTATATTTCGTTCATCATTTTCTTGTCCTTACTGTGTCTTCTCTGGCCTCTCTCATTGCACGCGATCGGTTTGTGGCTTCTAGATCAAGTGTGATTATTATTGATTAACTGAAAACAATGAAGTTTTACAGTATCCTAACGGCACGCTAAGCGCAATGGTTTTGCGGCAATTTTATTTAGCTAGAGCGAGCGAAGTGTATCCAGTATCTACTGTAACTATAACACATTGCAATGTACTCCCACGTCGGTATGTAGAAAATATTCAGAGATGTACGGACTCCCCTGGGACAAGGGCATATAATTCAACGTTAATCCATATAAGTACACCAAAGGAATACGTGACAACTGACACGACTCAACCATTGTAGACTCGGACCTTGTTACCTCGTGATAAAAGACTTTTAAGTACTTTCTCAAGCTGCCAAAGAAGCGTTATCGCAGCATTTGTTTCATGTCAGACTGTTGTATTCCCACGAATTGTGCAATACACAAGATACTTGTAGATTTCGGTGACAGATAGAGATCTGAGTTTTGTTGAATCTGAAAGCTCTATGCCTTCAGACTCCACAATCACGCTCTTTTTAACATACAGGACTGCACACTTCTCTATTCCATATTCTCTATACCAAATTCCATCTTGATAGAGGATAATAGTTTCAATTCATCCATATAAAGAAGATAAGATGTAAGTTGATCATCTGCAACCTACACCATGACCCTGAAACCTCTAACAGAGTGCTAAGAGGGTTCAAAGCCAGACAAAACCACAAGAGACTCACACTTTGAAATATACCTCGTTCGATCTTTATGAGTACATCGCTTACCGCAGTCTGCCTATATCTACATATATTACTATAAAAAGTGAACAATTGAGTTGCGTTAATTTTATACAACTCTAGCATCTTCAAAAGCCATGTACGTTGAACCGAGTAATAAGTCCTCTCATAATCTATCCCACGTCTCGCCATACTCTTACGATTAAGTACGACGTACCTGTCGGCTATTGGTCATGTCTACGGCCGATAAGGAGAAGTTTATTCTCAGAATTTGTCATTATCATACAAATTAGTAACATTATTACTGAGTACTAAACAGATCTATTTCTAAATAGAGAGAACCTGTAAGCGGAAAGATCTATTCATACACTAATTGTCTGATCAATTTTACCCGCTGTTGTGTGGTCTGGATCCTTTGCTATGAGATGACCTTTCATTAGTGAATTTTATTATTTCATTTTTTATATACGAGTTATCAAGTATAACTAAAGTTTGAAATAAAAATCGGGAACTAGTCGTTATGCAAAAAGTTACAAAAAAATTGCCTATGCATTGTTTTTGTTATCTTCCTTACGTCGATAAACGGTTAACAATATGTATGCCATACCGTCAAACTGATAACATTATATTACACCTTTTCACAATCTATGTTCTCTTACCCACTTTACACCGCTTAAGGAGCAAACGTGTGCCTCATTGCTTTTAAAATAATTTATCTAAAATCGTTGTATTGTTTTTTTTCTTCTTTACGCTTTATACATACTACGAATCGGCGGTCATTACGAACAATCCCTTTATTTAGAAATACTAAATTTTTTACAGAAGATCGCTTTGCAGTCTTATGCGTGCGAGGTGTGAGTCACGTTCTTTGGGACGTGAAGTGCTAAAAGTAGGACATCGGATTTTGCATGAACGCCATTCCCACCCTCCAATAGGCATGGTATGCATATTTTTGTGCAAAGTCAAAGTCAAAGTCAAATTCATTTATTCATTTAGGTCACAAAAGACACTTATGAACGTCAAAAAAAAAAAACAATAAAAGATGAAAGATGAACAATCTGTCGATTAAAATTATAGCTAGCTGGGTTCGCAGATTGTTCATGGTAGAGTGGTGAGAAAAGAACCCAGGAAAGAAACTCACCACCACTCTTTTAACTCAAAATCTTTTAATATTAAAATAGCAGTTATATTCACAATCATAGGTCTAAAAAAAAGAGCAATTCATTTCCAAACATCTAAATCTGTGACATAGTCTGAAACTGAGTAATAAGCCTTTTTGGACAACCTCAGCTTAACAAATTTCTTAAATTTACTAATAGATAATAATACTATGTTGTTTGGTAATTTGTTATAAAATTGTATACATTGACCCACAAACGAATTCGATATTTTATGGAGCCTAGTAGTGTGCAAGGCAAGTTTATTTTTATTTCTTAAATTAAATTGATGGAGATCACTATTTTTCTTAAATTTACACAGATTTTTATGAACATACAAAAGATTCTCGTAAATGTATTGTGAGTGTAGTGTGAGAATGTTAATTTCTTTGAATCTGTTTCTTAGTGACTCACAAGGGCCCATCTTATAGATAGCCCTAATAGCTCGTTTCTGGAGCACAAAGATTGAATCGATATCAGAGGCACTGCCCCAAAGCAACAAACCATAGGACATAATGCTGTGAAAGTAACTGAAATAAACTAATCGCGCAGTATCAACATCCGTCAATTGACGAATCTTTCTCACAGCATAAGCTGCAGAACTAAGTCTACCAGATAACGTTTCTATATGTGGGCCCCATTGTAACCGTGAATCTAAAGTTATACCTAGGAAGACAGCCTTGTCCGTCAATTCCAGTTCCTCCCCGTTCATCAAAACACTAGTTTTTACTTGTTTAACATTCCTAGTATAAAATTTAACACATTTGGTTTTACTCCTGTTTAATAACAAGTTATTAGCGCAAAACCAAAGTACCATTTTAGAGAGAGCATTGTTTACATCGTCAATTACCGATTGCTGTCTGTTAACTTTAAATACTAAGGATGTGTCATCTGCAAACAACACTATCTCATGGTTATCCCTCACAAGATGAGGCAAGTCGTTGATGTACACAAGGAACAGAAATGGACCCAGAATAGACCCCTGGGGCACCCCCACCGCCACAGCTGATCCCTGGGATAATTTACCATTAACATCTACTCTTTGAATCCTATCACTCAAATAAGAAGTAAGAAGATCCAAAGCACTGCCTCTTATTCCATAGTGGTGTAATTTCCTGACAAGTGTTTCATGCTGCACACAATCAAATGCTTTAGATAAGTCACAAAACACCCCGTAGGCGTCACGTGACTCCTCCCAAGCCTCAAATATATACTCTAATAATTTAACCCCAGCATCACATGTTGACCGACCATGAGTGAAACCAAATTGTTTAGTATGCAGCAATTGATTTTCATTAAAATAATTAAGCAACTGAGTAAGTATCAGCTTTTCAAAAACTTTACTAAATGTTGGTAGGACCGAAATTGGTCTAAAATTTGTGGGGTCTAATGGACTACCTGATTTAAACAAAGGAGTTATCTTGCTATACTTCATCAGGTCAGGAAACACACCATAATCTATACATCTATTAAATATAATAACTAAGTCAGGTACAATAATGTCAATTATTGAGTGAACGACACTTACAGAAATTCCCCAAAGATCAGCTGTCTTTTTTATATTAATAGATTTGAAGGCAGCTGAAACATTAAGTTGATTTATATACTGAAAAGTAAAATTATTAAAAAATTCTGGTACATTTTCTCTGATCAATGATTCTGCAGTGGAGGTGGAAGAGCCTAAATTACCTGTAAGTGCGACTGGGAAAGTGGAAAAAAATTTTTCAAATGTGTTGGCCACTTCCATGTCATTCTTGGTAATGTGACCATCAAAATTTAATTTAAAATCAGACTCCTTTGTTCCACTTCTCCCAGTCTCAGCATTAATAACTTTCCAAGTTGCTTTAATTTTATTACTACTGTTTCTGATTTTAGACTTAATACACAAAGATTTGGCTAATTTACAGACACTTTTAAAAATCTTTGAATAGCATTTTACATATTGCTTAAAGTCCTCACTAGTATTATATTGTCTTTCATGATACAGCCTATACAATGTTTCCCTACTCTTATAAATTCCTACTGTTGCCCAGTTACTAAATATAGGACAATCAGTAACAGTAACCTATGCGCCTATGACACAAACGCTGACTAAACCTTACTACATATATAAATCAAAACAATGGTAGTACGGATTCCTATACGTCATTTATCATATTTCAAGGGACTGATGCAGGAGGCATTTTTAAATCGGCAGACGAGGCTCTGAGAAACAAAACATACCGACTGGCGGCAATAGGCTCGCCACCCATTACGTGGGACCAAATCACTGGTGAAAAAAAACGTTTAATACGATAATTAATCATTTGTGATGGGTGGGAAATGAAACCCACGACCTCTAGCATAACAGTCACGATCACTTACGAGTAGACCAACAAGGTCCCGCCATAGATCATAGCAGATCAGGTAAAAATCAGGCAAGTAAATAAATTTTAATAATAATTATACTTGGTGTAGAAATTATCAACCGGTCGTGTGCAACGGGAGAAGCTTACATATCTATCTACATAATTACAGTTTAGTGCGATGGGCCAAAGAAGATCCAGTAAGGATGGGAAAGTGATAAATAAAAGGAAGCAAATATTCATACAAATATACAATTTATTATACACTTTAAACAATAGGTAGATACGAGTATAAGTCAACCCAAAAATTTTTGCATTACAAAATTACATTCGATAATTGGTTTTACAATTAATTTCTAACAAAAAAAGCAATTTTCACTCTTTTAGACACTGGCTGCAATAACGTTATACAATTATTTTTACCTTTACTCATATATAAGGCAATAATAAGGTTCAAGTCGGTGCTCTTGGTAGGACAACTGAACCTTGAATTTAGCAGCTTTTGTTGTAAGGGTTTATTGTATGTGATAATATACAATATATGTTAAATGTACATACTAATTAATCAACAGGAGTAAGCGTGGCCTGGCTAATATAATAATGTTGTCAGACGTTTACACTACCGTAGTAAGTCATGCTTACGCTCCAGTTTTGTCTTTATAACAGATTATTTACATTCAAAAAATAACACTACTTGTCACGTATTCTCACTATTATCACAATGTTTTCCATTAATGTGTTATCGTATAGAGTTTTAGTCCACCATTGTTTATTTTAAATAACACTTTCCAAGCACTGTACATATAGGTACGCAACGGCATATTTTGTTTACAGACGCTCATATGGCTGAACCACGTTCCAAATTCTGCTTGATCTCAGCAGTATGTTGACCATAGAACCGCTCAAGTTCCTTGTTAAACTTAGCGTTCCTCTCATTAATATAGTCAATATCTGCGTCGTCGTTGTGTTTTCGCTTTCTGGAGTACTTAGCCCTCTTCGCAGTCTGTCTTTCTAAGTCGTTCACCATTCTGTCTATTGGCTCTTTACGATCTACGTGCATACCGTGAATGATGTGTTGTTTAGACCTCCGTAGAAAGCGTCTCCATACTTTTGTTTTTGTTTCTCATACTGCTCCGTGTCAAGTGTAGGCATGTTCTTGACCGATCTGTTATACTGCCTTATTGTCGCTTGATCGTAAGTCGAAAAATCCGAATCTGGATGCCTTTTCTTCTTTTTGCGCTCCACCGCATGCGCTGTGCTTCTATGGCCGAGACGTTTAAAAGTTTTACTCTGTTGTAATTTTGCCCGCATTTTTCAGCTTCTTCGCGCTTCTCTCGATCATCCAGTAACCATTCCGCCTGACGACGTTTTCTTGCATAATTTGGTGGTAATCTATTTCTCTCCTCTTCGGCCACCACCTCCTGATGATTGTGCATCCTGGCTTCATTTATAGCCAACTGTAGAGAGTGCAATCTCTTCATACGTTCTGCTTGCCTTTTAGTAAACGTCGTTTCTTTTCGTGTTGTAGTGGTACTCATGATGACCACTGACAGCTTTCTTGTTAACGTCGCAAAATAAAAGTGATCTTGGTGATTTTAATGACTCACGCTAACTCACAACACAACCGAACCGGGTGACGCTCTATTTGAGAATGGTGTGGTGTTTGTTTGGCTACAAATTATAGATAGTGTATAATTTGAATGTAGCGCTAAGTGATGACGACTTGCAAAACGGTCTTGCCAAAGTGTCAAGTAAAGTGCCAAAAATATGCTGAATACTAAAAATTATAATAATTTTTTATTATGGTTAAAGTAAAGTAACAAATGAAACTTAAGTAAGTTAGATCAGTTTTATTTTAGACGTTTGTTTGTATATTTTTAAATAGTGTAGCCTCTAATTCCGGTAGGCTTTTCGTACATTATTGCAATATTTTGTAAGTATAATATTCTTAAATACATAAAGTGCAAAATTTATTATGCTTAGATTGGTAGGTATAATAGTTGATCGACTAACGAATGGCGTAGTTCGAAAAGGTTAAGCATATAATAACAAAAAACGACTACATTTTATACCACGTAAAAAATATAAAGATCCAACTTTTCGTGAATGTTATGATTTAAGTAACAATTTATGTACGTGAAATGTAGCGTAAACATGCACAGAGAGCTGACTATTAATTTTCAATACTCCATAAAATACATTTTATATAAGTGATAATACACACGCAGACCAGCTAATTCCTTAGTGTCACGAAGTGACTGATTTTAATATTGACTCTCCGATAAATGATTTCTATTTTTATGATTATCAAAATGATTCGTCACAGCGAATAATGTTGCACTTTTAATGTCGACTATTATTTACCCTAAACGAACGTACACCCAAACGCCCGTTCTGATCTCTTGAGATTCTGAGCCACGGGCTAAGGCAATTCATTTTTATGTTAAATTATTTAATAGCTATTTAGCAATAACATCGGTGTAACAACAATGGTAATTTGTAATAATGAGCAATTAGTAACAGATAATTTTCTAATGAGCAGTTCTAATCATCCAATTGTTGTCGTTGAATGTGAACCATCGAACATAATTTATTTTTTATCCACGAATTGTATTCGTAGATAAAAAAATATGCATTGGTTAACCGCTAAAAGAAACTCAGGACGTTCATATTAAAGAACTTTCTTGTAGGTATATACCTACCTACAAGAAAACTCTTCAATAAAGAATAATATATTATACCATTACATTTTATTTATAACATGGAGGTGTTACAGGCGAAATACTACGACAGACATTAGTTACCGTTCGTTGATCCGAAAATATTATTGTTTGGTTTGTAAAATAATTCTCATGAAAGAACCCTCTCATCTTCATGCTTTTCTTTTTTTTTCTCATGTTGCTCCATATCATTGTCGCTTGATAGTATGTCGATATGCCCTTTTCTGGATGCCTTTTCTTGTTTTTGACGCATGTCAAACGTTTGCTTCCGAAAGTTTTACTCTTTCGCGAGTGTCGTCCGGTATCGCAGCTTCTTCGTACTTCTCTCGATCGTCAACTAACTATTCTGCCTCGTAACATGTCGTTGCTTCCAAATTTGCCGAAAATATATCGGTGAACTCTTCAGGTATTGATTTTTTTATGTTTATTCCTGGCGGAACGTCGACAGCGTAATCTCTTCATGCTGTGCGTAATCTTTTCGACTTGCTTTTCTGCATGCGTCATTTCTATTGGTGTTGTAGATGCTGTCTCTTCTGTAGTATTCATTTTGACCAACGATCGTTTGTTTTTCTTAATATAACAAACTAAACTTCAATGTGGTAATTTTAGTGATTTACGCTGACTCACAACACAACCGAACAGGGTGACGCTCTACTTCAGAATTGTGTGGTATTTGTTTGGCTGCAACTTGTTGATTGAATGTGAACATAGCGGTAAGTGATGATGGCGATGGAAAACGGTGTTGTCTACTTAAAAAATATGCTAACTTTAGAATGTGCCAATAGCATGCTGAATACTGAAAATGACTTTAACTTTTTAGTTTTTTTTTATAGTTGAAGTAAATTTACAAAAAAAAATTTAAGTATGTGAGTTAGATCAGTGTTATTTTAGACGTTCGTTTCCGTCTTTTTAAATGGTGTAGCCTCTAAGACTAACTCTAAGGCCTTTCGTGCATTATTACAGTATTGTGTAAATATAATACTCTTAAATACATGAAGTACAAAATTTATTGTACTTAGATTGGTAGGTATAGTAACTGATCGAACAAAGAATTGCGTAGTTCGAAAGAGCCAAGCATGCAGAAACAGAATGACTTATTCGTGTAGAAAAATTAGCTAGTTGTAGAATATAAGTACGAATATTTATGTGTTACATATATTTTATATTCTCACAACAACAACAAAAACTGCAGGGCTCTAGGTTCAATAAAATGCTATTGCAGTCAGTGTCCAAATGTAATTTTTGAGGGAAGTTATTTGTGAAACCTATTATGTAATGCAGTGTAATAGTACCATTCGATTGTTATTTCAATCATTTAGATCTACCAACTGACTAGATCGTTTCCATTCATGTTTTGTTTAACTGAAAATATATGAATGTCAAGTTGTCTGACTGACTTATAGCAATTGCTTAATGGGTAAATTAATTTTGAAAATAAATAAATTGCCTGTCAATGCGAACATCGGTATATTTCGTTCATCATTTTCTTGTCCTTACTGTGTCTTCTCTGGCCTCTCTCATTGCACGCGATCGGTTTGTGGCTTCTAGATCAAGTGTGATTATTATTGATTAACTGAAAACAATGAAGTTTTACAGTATCCTAACGGCACGCTAAGCGCAATGGTTTTGCGGCAATTTTATTTAGCTAGAGCGAGCGAAGTGTATCCAGTATCTACTGTAACTATAACACATTGCAATGTACTCCCACGTCGGTATGTAGAAAATATTCAGAGATGTACGGACTCCCCTGGGACAAGGGCATATAATTCAACGTTAATCCATATAAGTACACCAAAGGAATACGTGACAACTGACACGACTCAACCATTGTAGACTCGGACCTTGTTACCTCGTGATAAAAGACTTTTAAGTACTTTCTCAAGCTGCCAAAGAAGCGTTATCGCAGCATTTGTTTCATGTCAGACTGTTGTATTCCCACGAATTGTGCAATACACAAGATACTTGTAGATTTCGGTGACAGATAGAGATCTGAGTTTTGTTGAATCTGAAAGCTCTATGCCTTCAGACTCCACAATCACGCTCTTTTTAACATACAGGACTGCACACTTCTCTATTCCATATTCTCTATACCAAATTCCATCTTGATAGAGGATAATAGTTTCAATTCATCCATATAAAGAAGATAAGATGTAAGTTGATCATCTGCAACCTACACCATGACCCTGAAACCTCTAACAGAGTGCTAAGAGGGTTCAAAGCCAGACAAAACCACAAGAGACTCACACTTTGAAATATACCTCGTTCGATCTTTATGAGTACATCGCTTACCGCAGTCTGCCTATATCTACATATATTACTATAAAAAGTGAACAATTGAGTTGCGTTAATTTTATACAACTCTAGCATCTTCAAAAGCCATGTACGTTGAACCGAGTAATAAGTCCTCTCATAATCTATCCCACGTCTCGCCATACTCTTACGATTAAGTACGACGTACCTGTCGGCTATTGGTCATGTCTACGGCCGATAAGGAGAAGTTTATTCTCAGAATTTGTCATTATCATACAAATTAGTAACATTATTACTGAGTACTAAACAGATCTATTTCTAAATAGAGAGAACCTGTAAGCGGAAAGATCTATTCATACACTAATTGTCTGATCAATTTTACCCGCTGTTGTGTGGTCTGGATCCTTTGCTATGAGATGACCTTTCATTAGTGAATTTTATTATTTCATTTTTTATATACGAGTTATCAAGTATAACTAAAGTTTGAAATAAAAATCGGGAACTAGTCGTTATGCAAAAAGTTACAAAAAAATTGCCTATGCATTGTTTTTGTTATCTTCCTTACGTCGATAAACGGTTAACAATATGTATGCCATACCGTCAAACTGATAACATTATATTACACCTTTTCACAATCTATGTTCTCTTACCCACTTTACACCGCTTAAGGAGCAAACGTGTGCCTCATTGCTTTTAAAATAATTTATCTAAAATCGTTGTATTGTTTTTTTTCTTCTTTACGCTTTATACATACTACGAATCGGCGGTCATTACGAACAATCCCTTTATTTAGAAATACTAAATTTTTTACAGAAGATCGCTTTGCAGTCTTATGTGCGAGGTGTGAGTCACGTTCTTTGGGACGTGAAGTGCTAAAAGTAGGACATCGGATTTTGCATGAACGCCATTCCCACCCTCCAATAGGCATGGTATGCATATTTTTGTGCGCCTATGACACAAACGCTGACTAAACCTTACTACATATATAAATCAAAACAATGGTAGTACGGATTCCTATACGTCATTTATCATATTTCAAGGGACTGATGCAGGAGGCATTTTTAAATCGGCAGACGAGGCTCTGAGAAACAAAACATACCGACTGGCGGCAATAGGCTCGCCACCCATTACGTGGGACCAAATCACTGGTGAAAAAAAACGTTTAATACGATAATTAATCATTTGTGATGGGTGGGAAATGAAACCCACGACCTCTAGCATAACAGTCACGATCACTTACGAGTAGACCAACAAGGTCCCGCCATAGATCATAGCAGATCAGGTAAAAATCAGGCAAGTAAATAAATTTTAATAATAATTATACTTGGTGTAGAAATTATCAACCGGTCGTGTGCAACGGGAGAAGCTTACATATCTATCTACATAATTACAGTTTAGTGCGATGGGCCAAAGAAGATCCAGTAAGGATGAGAAAGTGATAAATAAAAGGAAGCAAATATTCATACAAATATACAATTTATTATACACTTTAAACAATAGGTAGATACGAGTATAAGTCAACCCAAAAATTTTTGCATTACAAAATTACATTCGATAATTGGTTTTACAATTAATTTCTAACAAAAAAAGCAATTTTCACTCTTTTAGACACTGGCTGCAATAACGTTATACAATTATTTTTACCTTTACTCATATATAAGGCAATAATAAGGTTCAAGTCGGTGCTCTTGGTAGGACAACTGAACCTTGAATTTAGCAGCTTTTGTTGTAAGGGTTTATTGTATGTGATAATATACAATATATGTTAAATGTACATACTAATTAATCAACAGGAGTAAGCGTGGCCTGGCTAATATAATAATGTTGTCAGACGTTTACACTACCGTAGTAAGTCATGCTTACGCTCCAGTTTTGTCTTTATAACAGATTATTTACATTCAAAAAATAACACTACTTGTCACGTATTCTCACTATTATCACAATGTTTTCCATTAATGTGTTATCGTATAGAGTTTTAGTCCACCATTGTTTATTTTAAATAACACTTTCCAAGCACTGTACATATAGGTACGCAACGGCATATTTTGTTTACAGACGCTCATATGGCTGAACCACGTTCCAAATTCTGCTTGATCTCAGCAGTATGTTGACCATAGAACCGCTCAAGTTCCTTGTTAAACTTAGCGTTCCTCTCATTAATATAGTCAATATCTGCGTCGTCGTTGTGTTTTCGCTTTCTGGAGTACTTAGCCCTCTTCGCAGTCTGTCTTTCTAAGTCGTTCACCATTCTGTCTATTGGCTCTTTACGATCTACGTGCATACCGTGAATGATGTGTTGTTTAGACCTCCGTAGAAAGCGTCTCCATACTTTTGTTTTTGTTTCTCATACTGCTCCGTGTCAAGTGTAGGCATGTTCTTGACCGATCTGTTATACTGCCTTATTGTCGCTTGATCGTAAGTCGAAAAATCCGAATCTGGATGCCTTTTCTTCTTTTTGCGCTCCACCGCATGCGCTGTGCTTCTATGGCCGAGACGTTTAAAAGTTTTACTCTGTTGTAATTTTGCCCGCATTTTTCAGCTTCTTCGCGCTTCTCTCGATCATCCAGTAACCATTCCGCCTGACGACGTTTTCTTGCATAATTTGGTGGTAATCTATTTCTCTCCTCTTCGGCCACCACCTCCTGATGATTGTGCATCCTGGCTTCATTTATAGCCAACTGTAGAGAGTGCAATCTCTTCATACGTTCTGCTTGCCTTTTAGTAAACGTCGTTTCTTTTCGTGTTGTAGTGGTACTCATGATGACCACTGACAGCTTTCTTGTTAACGTCACAAAATAAAAGTGATCTTGGTGATTTTATGACTCACGCTAACTCACAACACAACCGAACCGGGTGACGCTCTATTTGAGAATGGTGTGGTGTTTGTTTGGCTGCAAATTATAGATAGTGTATAATTTGAATGTAGCGCTAAGTGATGACGACTTGCAAAACGGTCTTGCCAAAGTGTCAAGTAAAGTGCCAAAAATATGCTGAATACTAAAAATTATAATAATTTTTTATTATGGTTAAAGTAAAGTAACAAATGAAACTTAAGTAAGTTAGATCAGTTTTATTTTAGACGTTTGTTTGTATATTTTTAAATAGTGTAGCCTCTAATTCCGGTAGGCTTTTCGTACGTTATTGCAATATTTTGTAAGTATAATATTCTTAAATACATAAAGTGCAAAATTTATTATGCTTAGATTGGTAGGTATAATAGTTGATCGACTAAAGAATGGCGTAGTTCGAAAAGGTTAAGCATATAATAACAAAAAACGACTACATTTTATACCACGTAAAAAATATAAAGATCCAACTTTTCGTGAATGTTATGATTTAAGTAACACTTTATGTACGTGAAATGTAGCGTAAACATGCACAGAGAGCTGACTATTAATTTTCAATACTCCATAAAATACATTTTATATAAGTGATAATACACACGCAGACCAGCTAATTCCTTAGTGTCACGAAGTGACTGATTTTAATATTGACTCTCCGATAAATGATTTCTATTTTTATGATTATCAAAATGATTCGTCACAGCGAATAATGTTGCACTTTTAATGTCGACTATTATTTACCCTAAACGAACGTACACCCAAACGCCCGTTCTGATCTCTTGAGATTCTGAGCCACGGGCTAAGGCAATTCATTTTTATGTTAAATTATTTAATAGTTATTTAGCAATAACATCGGTGTAACAACAATGGTAATTTGTAATAATGAGCAATTAGTAACAGATAATTTTCTAATGAGCAGTTCTAATCATCCAATTGTTGTCGTTGAATGTGAACCATCGAACATAATTTATTTTTTATCCACGAATTGTATTCGTAGATAAAAAAATATGCATTGGTTAACCGCTAAAAGAAACTCAGGACGTTCATATTAAAGAACTTTCTTGTAGGTATATACCTACCTACAAGAAAACTCTTCAATAAAGAATAATATATTATACCATTACATTTTATTTATAACATGGAGGTGTTACAGGCGAAACACTACGACAGACATTAGTTACCGTTCGTTGATCCGAAAATATTATTGTTTGGTTTGTAAAATAATTCTCATGAACGAACCTCACTAGATCGGTGGATGGTATTAGGCGGCAATTAGATGGGATAAACTTTTGTGTCCAAAATTCTTAGCGTGTGAGTTCTTTGTTTTATTCGCCTTATTGTGTATTTACAAGTTAAATTGAAAATGTTGCAAAAAAGATTGTCAATCCATTGTTTTCATTGTCACAGTATGCCGCCAAAGGGCTAACAATATCTATGAAATTTCTATTATATATTATATATCTAGAAGATTATCGTTCTCGCTGTTTACCTCTTATTTTTACTCAACATCACCATAAAGATAAAAAAAATCTATATAAAATCTGAAATTGTTACATTACATTATTATTTTTTTCTTCTCTAGATTTCCATAGTGTCACTCGACGGTACCTAGGAATGATACCTTATCTACAAATATCAAATTTCACAGCAGAGCAATTTGAAATTTTGAACACGACGTGTACTAGTAAATTATGTCATTTGGGACGTAAAGTGCCGAAAGGAGGATTTCAGATTTTGTACGGATACCGTCCACACTCTCCAACAGACATGGGATGCATATTTTTGTGCGCTTATGGTACAAACGCTGGCTAAACATCACTACATATATAATTCCTATACGTCAATTATCATATTTCAAGGGAATGATGCAGAAAGCAATCTTTAATCGACTGACGAGGCCCTGGCTAACAAAACATCCCAATTAGCGACAACAGGCTCACCACCTATATATACTTACGCGGGACCAAAACGCTGGCGAAAACGGCCGTTCAGTATACCTCTATCAATCTGATAATTTGTAATGCGTGAGAATCGAACCCACGGCATCTAGCTAAGCAGCTAGGATAATTTACGAGTCGACCAACAAGGCCCATCATAGATCCTAGTACATCAGGTAAAAGGTAGGCAAACAAATAAATTATAATTGTACTTGGTCTAGCAATCACCAACCGATCGCGTGCAATGAGAGAAGCTCATGTCTAATGGGAATGTAGTGCGATAGGCCGAAGAAGACACAGTAAAGACAGGAAAGTCATAAATAAAAGAACATATATTCACATGAATAGACAATTTATTATATACTTTGTACAACTGGTATAA
Source organism: Hypercompe scribonia (assembly GCA_949316085.1). Classification (NCBI taxonomy): domain Eukaryota; kingdom Metazoa; phylum Arthropoda; class Insecta; order Lepidoptera; family Erebidae; genus Hypercompe; species Hypercompe scribonia. The sequence goes on from OX438979.1 coordinate 4,753,286, forward strand.
GTAAACCAAACTATTTTCACTAAACATAATTGTTAAAAACACGTCAACTTGACATCCATATTTTATCAGTTTAACAAAATATGAATAGATCTATTTGGCTGGTAGATCTTAACGGTTAAAGAAAGAGTCGAGTAGAACTATTGTCTACATTAGATAGTAGGTTTAATAATTATTTTTAACAAAAAAAAAGCAATGTTCACTTACACAGCACACACACACAAGTATTTTTATGTTTACTTATATCTTAGAAAAGAATAACTAAACCTTAAACCCTGCAGCTTCTGTTGTAAATATATATATATATATATGTCACATATTTTATAGCAGTGCTAGTTTTAAAGCTAGTTTTAAAATACACTTATGTATATATATATACATAAGTGTATTTTAAAACTAGCTAATCAACACAAGTGAGCCTGGTGTGTCTAACATTGTGATACCCTCCTTAAACGTATCGTACTAAGATGTACTTACGCTAAACATAAGTATGATTTATGAATTACGACATCTCTGAATGAGTGCTTTTGTTTTTCTTTCTAAGTCACAACACAAATGCAGATTATTTACATTAAAAATTTCACCCATTACGGGGTTATCTTATAGAGTTTTAGTCCACCATTTTTGCAGTATAAACTGCAAACACTGTCTAAACACTAATATACATACATACAACGACATATGTATTTTGTTAACAGATGCTCACATGGCTATGCCGCGTTCCGAATTCTTCTTAATCTCAGCAGTGTGTTAGCCGTAAAATTGTTCAAGTTTCTTGTTGAATTTGAAGTTCCTGTCATTAATATAGTCAATGTTTACGTTGTCGTTGTGTCTCCTCTCATCTTCATGCTTTTCTTTTTTTTTCTCATGTTGCTCCATATCATTGTCGCTTGATAGTATGTCGATATGCCCTTTTCTGGATGCCTTTTCTTGTTTTTGACGCATGTCAAACGTTTGCTTCCGAAAGTTTTACTCTTTCGCGAGTGTCGTCCGGTATCGCAGCTTCTTCGTACTTCTCTCGATCGTCAACTAACTATTCTGCCTCGTAACATGTCGTTGCTTCCAAATTTGCCGAAAATATATCGGTGAACTCTTCAGGTATTGATTTTTTTATGTTTATTCCTGGCGGAACGTCGACAGCGTAATCTCTTCATGCTGTGCGTAATCTTTTCGACTTGCTTTTCTGCATGCGTCATTTCTATTGGTGTTGTAGATGCTGTCTCTTCTGTAGTATTCATTTTGACCAACGATCGTTTGTTTTTCTTAATATAACAAACTAAACTTCAATGTGGTAATTTTAGTGATTTACGCTGACTCACAACACAACCGAACAGGGTGACGCTCTACTTCAGAATTGTGTGGTATTTGTTTGGCTGCAACTTGTTGATTGAATGTGAACATAGCGGTAAGTGATGATGGCGATGGAAAACGGTGTTGTCTACTTAAAAAATATGCTAACTTTAGAATGTGCCAATAGCATGCTGAATACTGAAAATGACTTTAACTTTTTAGTTTTTTTTTTATAGTTGAAGTAAATTTACAAAAAAAAATTTAAGTATGTGAGTTAGATCAGTGTTATTTTAGACGTTCGTTTCCGTCTTTTTAAATGGTGTAGCCTCTAAGACTAACTCTAAGGCCTTTCGTGCATTATTACAGTATTGTGTAAATATAATACTCTTAAATACATGAAGTACAAAATTTATTGTACTTAGATTGGTAGGTATAGTAACTGATCGAACAAAGAATTGTGTAGTTCGAAAGAGCCAAGCATGCAGAAACAGAATGACTTATTCGTGTAGAAAAATTAGCTAGTTGTAGAATATAAGTACGAATATTTATGTGTTACATATATTTTATATTCTCACAACAACAACAAAAACTGCAGGGCTCTAGGTTCAATAAAATGCTATTGCAGTCAGTGTCCAAATGTAATTTTTGAGGGAAGTTATTTGTGAAACCTATTATGTAATGCAGTGTAATAGTACCATTCGATTGTTATTTCAATCATTTAGATCTACCAACTGACTAGATCGTTTCCATTCATGTTTTGTTTAACTGAAAATATATGAATGTCAAGTTGTCTGACTGACTTATAGCAATTGCTTAATGGGTAAATTAATTTTGAAAATAAATAAATTGCCTGTCAATGCGAACATCGGTATATTTCGTTCATCATTTTCTTGTCCTTACTGTGTCTTCTCTGGCCTCTCTCATTGCACGCGATCGGTTTGTGGCTTCTAGATCAAGTGTGATTATTATTGATTAACTGAAAACAATGAAGTTTTACAGTATCCTAACGGCACGCTAAGCGCAATGGTTTTGCGGCAATTTTATTTAGCTAGAGCGAGCGAAGTGTATCCAGTATCTACTGTAACTATAACACATTGCAATGTACTCCCACGTCGGTATGTAGAAAATATTCAGAGATGTACGGACTCCCCTGGGACAAGGGCATATAATTCAACGTTAACCCCTTCGAACCTGATTTTACATAATGAGATGGAAAAATGTTTTAACCGGATTTTCTTATCATTAGTATAGTAAGTAATAATTTCTGATATAAAAAAAATATTTTTCCTTTTTAGATTTTTTGGGAATTGTATGTCCATCCACATGGACAGCAGGTCTCCAGTGTTGTCGAACGGATTATTTTTGATCACCTTCATATTTATATTTTTTTACTAAAAGTCACGAAATAAAAGGCTTATTAGTGATTATTTCAGCTTTTTAATCAAATACAAATATCTATGATTCTTGGTAACAGCTTCTATACCTTTATGAAACAAAAAAAAACTAATTTTTATGGAAATCTCGAAAACAATTGCGCTCACCAATAAAACACAAATGGATTTCGCATTTCAAGCAGAACACATGTGTTTTACCTTTACACCCCGGTCTCTTGCATCGTGTAGCTTCTTTTTTCTTATCATAATCGGGCAAATGGTCTACAGTATCATGTTGAATTTCAGTCGCAGGCCTAATTTCAGCACCTGCTCGAGGACGTCGCTTTGGTGTACTGGTTGGTGTATTTACTGGACTGCTGGGACCAGATGAAGGCCGTCCTCGTTTTCTTATAATTAATGGCTGTCCAAGTTTTATAAGAGCCTTAGCAACTCGCTGTCTGAAGTGCAACAAATCTAGGATATCCGTCTTTGGAATGTTGCATGTTTTACAATCCTCTTGATATTCAAGCCAACTATTACTCAATGCCAAGTCAACTGCGTGGAATATCATCCGTGATGTCCATTTTTTAGATCTAATGAAGATGCGGTACAAACTAATAAGGTGGTCAGTTTTATCTACTCCCCCCATTCCATGGTTATACAAACGCACAAGTTCGGGGCGTGGAATTGTTATATATTGCTTGGACAATTTATTCCATCTTCTTACCTCATCTTGTTCTCCTATTCCAGCAAAATTTGAAGCAAGCACGACACCCTTGTTGTCCATCCACTTTATTACAACCACATCTCTGGTATTGTTCGTTACTTGATCTGTATACCCTCTTTCTTTTTTGGCTCCTTCTCGGTCTGTTACAAGTGGCAACTTTCCAAATCTATTTACTCTGATTGTTCCACCAGCATATATCTCTCGTTCTCGTAGATCCCTCAACAATTGATAATTAGAAAAATAATTGTCGAAAACAAGTAATGACCAGATTTGGTTATTCTTCTAGATAGCAGATTCACGTAAGCAGCTGATACGCCGTACTTCAAGACGTCCCTTTTTTTCTAGGTTTGTGGTAGCACCTTGATAAATTATAAAATCATAAACAATTCCGCTTTCACCACATATCACAAATATCTTTACGCCCCATGGCTCAGGTTTTCCTTTGATATATTGTTTGATTTCTAATTTGCCGCGAAATGGTACAATCTGTTCGTCAACGCTCAGTATTTGTTCCAAATTCAATTCCAAGCATCTTTTTCGAATTGCATCGTAAATCAGCCGAACTTTTATAAGGCGATCAGTGTTATCTGCAGGAACTGCATTATTGTCTATAACATGTAAATTATTCCTTAGCTGAATAAAACGATCTCTGGCCATATTATCCAAAAACAGTTTTATACCCAAACCAGAATTCCAATATAGCAGTATGCGAGGCAATTTCAAATTTCCCATTATGATGTGAAGACCTAACATTATTTTTATTTCAATATCAGTACAGGACTTGAAATTACGGGCTTCTTTTCTAGTGGCATATAAATTTGTATTGAAAACCAAGTCTTGGACTATGGACTCTGTTATATATTTAGAAAAATATTCAATTGGTGTAAGTGGTTTATCAATTTCAGAAAGCGGTGGGAATGACCAGGTAAACTTCGGTATATCCAGTTCTATTTATATGTTTTCTCCATATGATGTTACTTGGTTTTTTATTACTTGTATCAGGTTCAGTAACAAATTCCTCTTCCTAAATTTCTTCTTCGTTAAAATAATCAATAATTGTAGTAGCTTCGTTTGGAGGTACATCATCACTACCCACACGCACTAGGTTTTGCGGAGTAGCCATACTTGTTATAACTTCGTCGTCGCTTTGCTCTTCAATATCTGATATCAAACCGTTTTCTAATACGTCAAGTAATGAGTTAACATCTTGACTTCTTGTAAGATTAAAACCTAAAACAAAGTATAAATATAACATTATTATCAATAACAACTGAATAACAATACTTTACAGCTTGACAACGCTTGAGACCTGATGTCCATTGAAATGGACACAACAAGTAATTGGATTTGTAATATTATATGTTAGTCAATTGTGTTTACATGTAAATTATATCCACAATAAGTACCTATTTTACAAGAAAAAAAATATATATTGAGCAATATGCCTAATTTCCATCAAAAATAATTATAAAATCTGAACACTTACCTGCCTTGCGCTGATCCATGGCGAATGTCATTACTTGACTGAATATTATGATCTACCCACATAAAAGACAACTGTGTTTTGTTTATACCGACGTTTTTAGATAAATTTTGCGTAATTTACAACATTTAGATATTGCTTTTGTTAACAACATCGCAAGTTATATTAAATATAAAGTTAGGTCCATTGAGATGGACACCAGGAACGAAGGGGTTAATCCATATAAGTACACCAAAGGAATACGTGACAACTGACACGACTCAACCATTGTAGACTCGGACCTTGTTACCTCGTGATAAAAGACTTTTAAGTACTTTCTCAAGCTGCCAAAGAAGCGTTATCGCAGCATTTGTTTCATGTCAGACTGTTGTATTCCCACGAATTGTGCAATACACAAGATACTTGTAGATTTCGGTGACAGATAGAGATCTGAGTTTTGTTGAATCTGAAAGCTCTATGCCTTCAGACTCCACAATCACGCTCTTTTTAACATACAGGACTGCACACTTCTCTATTCCATATTCTCTATACCAAATTCCATCTTGATAGAGGATAATAGTTTCAATTCATCCATATAAAGAAGATAAGATGTAAGTTGATCATCTGCAACCTACACCATGACCCTGAAACCTCTAACAGAGTGCTAAGAGGGTTCAAAGCCAGACAAAACCACAAGAGACTCACACTTTGAAATATACCTCGTTCGATCTTTATGAGTACATCGCTTACCGCAGTCTGCCTATATCTACATATATTACTATAAAAAGTGAACAATTGAGTTGCGTTAATTTTATACAACTCTAGCATCTTCAAAAGCCATGTACGTTGAACCGAGTAATAAGTCCTCTCATAATCTATCCCACGTCTCGCCATACTCTTACGATTAAGTACGACGTACCTGTCGGCTATTGGTCATGTCTACGGCCGATAAGGAGAAGTTTATTCTCAGAATTTGTCATTATCATACAAATTAGTAACATTATTACTGAGTACTAAACAGATCTATTTCTAAATAGAGAGAACCTGTAAGCGGAAAGATCTATTCATACACTAATTGTCTGATCAATTTTACCCGCTGTTGTGTGGTCTGGATCCTTTGCTATGAGATGACCTTTCATTAGTGAATTTTATTATTTCATTTTTTATATACGAGTTATCAAGTATAACTAAAGTTTGAAATAAAAATCGGGAACTAGTCGTTATGCAAAAAGTTACAAAAAAATTGCCTATGCATTGTTTTTGTTATCTTCCTTACGTCGATAAACGGTTAACAATATGTATGCCATACCGTCAAACTGATAACATTATATTACACCTTTTCACAATCTATGTTCTCTTACCCACTTTACACCGCTTAAGGAGCAAACGTGTGCCTCATTGCTTTTAAAATAATTTATCTAAAATCGTTGTATTGTTTTTTTTCTTCTTTACGCTTTATACATACTACGAATCGGCGGTCATTACGAACAATCCCTTTATTTAGAAATACTAAATTTTTTACAGAAGATCGCTTTGCAGTCTTATGTGCGAGGTGTGAGTCACGTTCTTTGGGACGTGAAGTGCTAAAAGTAGGACATCGGATTTTGCATGAACGCCATTCCCACCCTCCAATAGGCATGGTATGCATATTTTTGTGCGCCTATGACACAAACGCTGACTAAACCTTACTACATATATAAATCAAAACAATGGTAGTACGGATTCCTATACGTCATTTATCATATTTCAAGGGACTGATGCAGGAGGCATTTTTAAATCGGCAGACGAGGCTCTGAGAAACAAAACATACCGACTGGCGGCAATAGGCTCGCCACCCATTACGTGGGACCAAATCACTGGTGAAAAAAAAACGTTTAATACGATAATTAATCATTTGTGATGGGTGGGAAATGAAACCCACGACCTCTAGCATAACAGTCACGATCACTTACGAGTAGACCAACAAGGTCCCGCCATAGATCATAGCAGATCAGGTAAAAATCAGGCAAGTAAATAAATTTTAATAATAATTATACTTGGTGTAGAAATTATCAACCGGTCGTGTGCAACGGGAGAAGCTTACATATCTATCTACATAATTACAGTTTAGTGCGATGGGCCAAAGAAGATCCAGTAAGGATGGGAAAGTGATAAATAAAAGGAAGCAAATATTCATACAAATATACAATTTATTATACACTTTAAACAATAGGTAGATACGAGTATAAGTCAACCCAAAAATTTTTGCATTACAAAATTACATTCGATAATTGGTTTTACAATTAATTTCTAACAAAAAAAGCAATTTTCACTCTTTTAGACACTGGCTGCAATAACGTTATACAATTATTTTTACCTTTACTCATATATAAGGCAATAATAAGGTTCAAGTCGGTGCTCTTGGTAGGACAACTGAACCTTGAATTTAGCAGCTTTTGTTGTAAGGGTTTATTGTATGTGATAATATACAATATATGTTAAATGTACATACTAATTAATCAACAGGAGTAAGCGTGGCCTGGCTAATATAATAATGTTGTCAGACGTTTACACTACCGTAGTAAGTCATGCTTACGCTCCAGTTTTGTCTTTATAACCGATTATTTACATTCAAAAAATAACACTACTTGTCACGTATTCTCACTATTATCACAATGTTTTCCATTAATGTGTTATCGTATAGAGTTTTAGTCCACCATTGTTTATTTTAAATAACACTTTCCAAGCACTGTACATATAGGTACGCAACGGCATATTTTGTTTACAGACGCTCATATGGCTGAACCACGTTCCAAATTCTGCTTGATCTCAGCAGTATGTTGACCATAGAACCGCTCAAGTTTCTTGTTAAACTTAGCGTTCCTCTCATTAATATAGTCAATATCTGCGTCGTCGTTGTGTTTTCGCTTTCTGGAGTACTTAGCCCTCTTCGCAGTCTGTCTTTCTAAGTCGTTCACCATTCTGTCTATTGGCTCTTTACGATCTACGTGCATACCGTGAATGATGTGTTGTTTAGACCTCCGTAGAAAGCGTCTCCATACTTTTGTTTTTGTTTCTCATACTGCTCCGTGTCAAGTGTAGGCATGTTCTTGACCGATCTGTTATACTGCCTTATTGTCGCTTGATCGTAAGTCGAAAAATCCGAATCTGGATGCCTTTTCTTCTTTTTGCGCTCCACCGCATGCGCTGTGCTTCTATGGCCGAGACGTTTAAAAGTTTTACTCTGTTGTAATTTTGCCCGCATTTTTCAGCTTCTTCGCGCTTCTCTCGATCATCCAGTAACCATTCCGCCTGACGACGTTTTCTTGCATAATTTGGTGGTAATCTATTTCTCTCCTCTTCGGCCACCACCTCCTGATGATTGTGCATCCTGGCTTCATTTATAGCCAACTGTAGAGAGTGCAATCTCTTCATACGTTCTGCTTGCCTTTTAGTAAACGTCGTTTCTTTTCGTGTTGTAGTGGTACTCATGATGACCACTGACAGCTTTCTTGTTAACGTCGCAAAATAAAAGTGATCTTGGTGATTTTATGACTCACGCTAACTCACAACACAACCGAACCGGGTGACGCTCTATTTGAGAATGGTGTGGTGTTTGTTTGGCTGCAAATTATAGATAGTGTATAATTTGAATGTAGCGCTAAGTGATGACGACTTGCAAAACGGTCTTGCCAAAGTGTCAAGTAAAGTGCCAAAAATATGCTGAATACTAAAAATTATAATAATTTTTTATTATGGTTAAAGTAAAGTAACAAATGAAACTTAAGTAAGTTAGATCAGTTTTATTTTAGACGTTTGTTTGTATATTTTTAAATAGTGTAGCCTCTAATTCCGGTAGGCTTTTCGTACATTATTGCAATATTTTGTAAGTATAATATTCTTAAATACATAAAGTGCAAAATTTATTATGCTTAGATTGGTAGGTATAATAGTTGATCGACTAAAGAATGGCGTAGTTCGAAAAGGTTAAGCATATAATAACAAAAAACGACTACATTTTATACCACGTAAAAAATATAAAGATCCAACTTTTCGTGAATGTTATGATTTAAGTAACACTTTATGTACGTGAAATGTAGCGTAAACATGCACAGAGAGCTGACTATTAATTTTCAATACTCCATAAAATACATTTTATATAAGTGATAATACACACGCAGACCAGCTAATTCCTTAGTGTCACGAAGTGACTGATTTTAATATTGACTCTCCGATAAATGATTTCTATTTTTATGATTATCAAAATGATTCGTCACAGCGAATAATGTTGCACTTTTAATGTCGACTATTATTTACCCTAAACGAACGTACACCCAAACGCCCGTTCTGATCTCTTGAGATTCTGAGCCACGGGCTAAGGCAATTCATTTTTATGTTAAATTATTTAATAGTTATTTAGCAATAACATCGGTGTAACAACAATGGTAATTTGTAATAATGAGCAATTAGTAACAGATAATTTTCTAATGAGCAGTTCTAATCATCCAATTGTTGTCGTTGAATGTGAACCATCGAACATAATTTATTTTTTATCCACGAATTGTATTCGTAGATAAAAAAATATGCATTGGTTAACCGCTAAAAGAAACTCAGGACGTTCATATTAAAGAACTTTCTTGTAGGTATATACCTACCTACAAGAAAACTCTTCAATAAAGAATAATATATTATACCATTACATTTTATTTATAACATGGAGGTGTTACAGGCGAAACACTACGACAGACATTAGTTACCGTTCGTTGATCCGAAAATATTATTGTTTGGTTTGTAAAATAATTCTCATGAACGAACCTCACTAGATCGGTGGATGGTATTAGGCGGCAATTAGATGGGATAAACTTTTGTGTCCAAAATTCTTAGCGTGTGAGTTCTTTGTTTTATTCGCCTTATTGTGTATTTACAAGTTAAATTGAAAATGTTGCAAAAAAGATTGTCAATCCATTGTTTTCATTGTCACAGTATGCCGCCAAAGGGCTAACAATATCTATGAAATTTCTATTATATATTATATATCTAGAAGATTATCGTTCTCGCTGTTTACCTCTTATTTTTACTCAACATCACCATAAAGATAAAAAAAATCTATATAAAATCTGAAATTGTTACATTACATTATTATTTTTTTCTTCTCTAGATTTCCATAGTGTCACTCGACGGTACCTAGGAATGATACCTTATCTACAAATATCAAATTTCACAGCAGAGCAATTTGAAATTTTGAACACGACGTGTACTAGTAAATTATGTCATTTGGGACGTAAAGTGCCGAAAGGAGGATTTCAGATTTTGTACGGATACCGTCCACACTCTCCAACAGACATGGGATGCATATTTTTGTGCGCTTATGGTACAAACGCTGGCTAAACATCACTACATATATAATTCCTATACGTCAATTATCATATTTCAAGGGAATGATGCAGAAAGCAATCTTTAATCGACTGACGAGGCCCTGGCTAACAAAACATCCCAATTAGCGACAACAGGCTCACCACCTATATATACTTACGCGGGACCAAAACGCTGGCGAAAACGGCCGTTCAGTATACCTCTATCAATCTGATAATTTGTAATGCGTGAGAATCGAACCCACGGCATCTAGCTAAGCAGCTAGGATAATTTACGAGTCGACCAACAAGGCCCATCATAGATCCTAGTACATCAGGTAAAAGGTAGGCAAACAAATAAATTATAATTGTACTTGGTCTAGCAATCACCAACCGATCGCGTGCAATGAGAGAAGCTCATGTCTAATGGGAGTGTAGTGCGATAGGCCGAAGAAGACACAGTAAAGACAGGAAAGTCATAAATAAAAGAACATATATTCACATGAATAGACAATTTATTATATACTTTGTACAACTGGTATAAGTAAACCAAACTATTTTCACTAAACATAATTGTTAAAAACACGTCAACTTGACATCCATATTTTATCAGTTTAACAAAATATGAATAGATCTATTTGGCTGGTAGATCTTAACGGTTAAAGAAAGAGTCGAGTAGAACTATTGTCTACATTAGATAGTAGGTTTAATAATTATTTTTAACAAAAAAAAAGCAATGTTCACTTACACAGCACACACACACAAGTATTTTTATGTTTACTTATATCTTAGAAAAGAATAACTAAACCTTAAACCCTGCAGCTTCTGTTGTAAATATATATATATATATATGTCACATATTTTATAGCAGTGCTAGTTTTAAAGCTAGTTTTAAAATACACTTATGTATATATATATACATAAGTGTATTTTAAAACTAGCTAATCAACACAAGTGAGCCTGGTGTGTCTAACATTGTGATACCCTCCTTAAACGTATCGTACTAAGATGTACTTACGCTAAACATAAGTATGATTTATGAATTACGACATCTCTGAATGAGTGCTTTTGTTTTTCTTTCTAAGTCACAACACAAATGCAGATTATTTACATTAAAAATTTCACCCATTACGGGGTTATCTTATAGAGTTTTAGTCCACCATTTTTGCAGTATAAACTGCAAACACTGTCTAAACACTAATATACATACATACAACGACATATGTATTTTGTTAACAGATGCTCACATGGCTATGCCGCGTTCCGAATTCTTCTTAATCTCAGCAGTGTGTTAGCCGTAAAATTGTTCAAGTTTCTTGTTGAATTTGAAGTTCCTGTCATTAATATAGTCAATGTTTACGTTGTCGTTGTGTCTCCTCTCATCTTCATGCTTTTCTTTTTTTTTCTCATGTTGCTCCATATCATTGTCGCTTGATAGTATGTCGATATGCCCTTTTCTGGATGCCTTTTCTTGTTTTTGACGCATGTCAAACGTTTGCTTCCGAAAGTTTTACTCTTTCGCGAGTGTCGTCCGGTATCGCAGCTTCTTCGTACTTCTCTCGATCGTCAACTAACTATTCTGCCTCGTAACATGTCGTTGCTTCCAAATTTGCCGAAAATATATCGGTGAACTCTTCAGGTATTGATTTTTTTATGTTTATTCCTGGCGGAACGTCGACAGCGTAATCTCTTCATGCTGTGCGTAATCTTTTCGACTTGCTTTTCTGCATGCGTCATTTCTATTGGTGTTGTAGATGCTGTCTCTTCTGTAGTATTCATTTTGACCAACGATCGTTTGTTTTTCTTAATATAACAAACTAAACTTCAATGTGGTAATTTTAGTGATTTACGCTGACTCACAACACAACCGAACAGGGTGACGCTCTACTTCAGAATTGTGTGGTATTTGTTTGGCTGCAACTTGTTGATTGAATGTGAACATAGCGGTAAGTGATGATGGCGATGGAAAACGGTGTTGTCTACTTAAAAAATATGCTAACTTTAGAATGTGCCAATAGCATGCTGAATACTGAAAATGACTTTAACTTTTTAGTTTTTTTTTTATAGTTGAAGTAAATTTACAAAAAAAAATTTAAGTATGTGAGTTAGATCAGTGTTATTTTAGACGTTCGTTTCCGTCTTTTTAAATGGTGTAGCCTCTAAGACTAACTCTAAGGCCTTTCGTGCATTATTACAGTATTGTGTAAATATAATACTCTTAAATACATGAAGTACAAAATTTATTGTACTTAGATTGGTAGGTATAGTAACTGATCGAACAAAGAATTGTGTAGTTCGAAAGAGCCAAGCATGCAGAAACAGAATGACTTATTCGTGTAGAAAAATTAGCTAGTTGTAGAATATAAGTACGAATATTTATGTGTTACATATATTTTATATTCTCACAACAACAACAAAAACTGCAGGGCTCTAGGTTCAATAAAATGCTATTGCAGTCAGTGTCCAAATGTAATTTTTGAGGGAAGTTATTTGTGAAACCTATTATGTAATGCAGTGTAATAGTACCATTCGATTGTTATTTCAATCATTTAGATCTACCAACTGACTAGATCGTTTCCATTCATGTTTTGTTTAACTGAAAATATATGAATGTCAAGTTGTCTGACTGACTTATAGCAATTGCTTAATGGGTAAATTAATTTTGAAAATAAATAAATTGCCTGTCAATGCGAACATCGGTATATTTCGTTCATCATTTTCTTGTCCTTACTGTGTCTTCTCTGGCCTCTCTCATTGCACGCGATCGGTTTGTGGCTTCTAGATCAAGTGTGATTATTATTGATTAACTGAAAACAATGAAGTTTTACAGTATCCTAACGGCACGCTAAGCGCAATGGTTTTGCGGCAATTTTATTTAGCTAGAGCGAGCGAAGTGTATCCAGTATCTACTGTAACTATAACACATTGCAATGTACTCCCACGTCGGTATGTAGAAAATATTCAGAGATGTACGGACTCCCCTGGGACAAGGGCATATAATTCAACGTTAATCCATATAAGTACACCAAAGGAATACGTGACAACTGACACGACTCAACCATTGTAGACTCGGACCTTGTTACCTCGTGATAAAAGACTTTTAAGTACTTTCTCAAGCTGCCAAAGAAGCGTTATCGCAGCATTTGTTTCATGTCAGACTGTTGTATTCCCACGAATTGTGCAATACACAAGATACTTGTAGATTTCGGTGACAGATAGAGATCTGAGTTTTGTTGAATCTGAAAGCTCTATGCCTTCAGACTCCACAATCACGCTCTTTTTAACATACAGGACTGCACACTTCTCTATTCCATATTCTCTATACCAAATTCCATCTTGATAGAGGATAATAGTTTCAATTCATCCATATAAAGAAGATAAGATGTAAGTTGATCATCTGCAACCTACACCATGACCCTGAAACCTCTAACAGAGTGCTAAGAGGGTTCAAAGCCAGACAAAACCACAAGAGACTCACACTTTGAAATATACCTCGTTCGATCTTTATGAGTACATCGCTTACCGCAGTCTGCCTATATCTACATATATTACTATAAAAAGTGAACAATTGAGTTGCGTTAATTTTATACAACTCTAGCATCTTCAAAAGCCATGTACGTTGAACCGAGTAATAAGTCCTCTCATAATCTATCCCACGTCTCGCCATACTCTTACGATTAAGTACGACGTACCTGTCGGCTATTGGTCATGTCTACGGCCGATAAGGAGAAGTTTATTCTCAGAATTTGTCATTATCATACAAATTAGTAACATTATTACTGAGTACTAAACAGATCTATTTCTAAATAGAGAGAACCTGTAAGCGGAAAGATCTATTCATACACTAATTGTCTGATCAATTTTACCCGCTGTTGTGTGGTCTGGATCCTTTGCTATGAGATGACCTTTCATTAGTGAATTTTATTATTTCATTTTTTATATACGAGTTATCAAGTATAACTAAAGTTTGAAATAAAAATCGGGAACTAGTCGTTATGCAAAAAGTTACAAAAAAATTGCCTATGCATTGTTTTTGTTATCTTCCTTACGTCGATAAACGGTTAACAATATGTATGCCATACCGTCAAACTGATAACATTATATTACACCTTTTCACAATCTATGTTCTCTTACCCACTTTACACCGCTTAAGGAGCAAACGTGTGCCTCATTGCTTTTAAAATAATTTATCTAAAATCGTTGTATTGTTTTTTTTCTTCTTTACGCTTTATACATACTACGAATCGGCGGTCATTACGAACAATCCCTTTATTTAGAAATACTAAATTTTTTACAGAAGATCGCTTTGCAGTCTTATGTGCGAGGTGTGAGTCACGTTCTTTGGGACGTGAAGTGCTAAAAGTAGGACATCGGATTTTGCATGAACGCCATTCCCACCCTCCAATAGGCATGGTATGCATATTTTTGTGCGCCTATGACACAAACGCTGACTAAACCTTACTACATATATAAATCAAAACAATGGTAGTACGGATTCCTATACGTCATTTATCATATTTCAAGGGACTGATGCAGGAGGCATTTTTAAATCGGCAGACGAGGCTCTGAGAAACAAAACATACCGACTGGCGGCAATAGGCTCGCCACCCATTACGTGGGACCAAATCACTGGTGAAAAAAAACGTTTAATACGATAATTAATCATTTGTGATGGGTGGGAAATGAAACCCACGACCTCTAGCATAACAGTCACGATCACTTACGAGTAGACCAACAAGGTCCCGCCATAGATCATAGCAGATCAGGTAAAAATCAGGCAAGTAAATAAATTTTAATAATAATTATACTTGGTGTAGAAATTATCAACCGGTCGTGTGCAACGGGAGAAGCTTACATATCTATCTACATAATTACAGTTTAGTGCGATGGGCCAAAGAAGATCCAGTAAGGATGGGAAAGTGATAAATAAAAGGAAGCAAATATTCATACAAATATACAATTTATTATACACTTTAAACAATAGGTAGATACGAGTATAAGTCAACCCAAAAATTTTTGCATTACAAAATTACATTCGATAATTGGTTTTACAATTAATTTCTAACAAAAAAAGCAATTTTCACTCTTTTAGACACTGGCTGCAATAACGTTATACAATTATTTTTACCTTTACTCATATATAAGGCAATAATAAGGTTCAAGTCGGTGCTCTTGGTAGGACAACTGAACCTTGAATTTAGCAGCTTTTGTTGTAAGGGTTTATTGTATGTGATAATATACAATATATGTTAAATGTACATACTAATTAATCAACAGGAGTAAGCGTGGCCTGGCTAATATAATAATGTTGTCAGACGTTTACACTACCGTAGTAAGTCATGCTTACGCTCCAGTTTTGTCTTTATAACAGATTATTTACATTCAAAAAATAACACTACTTGTCACGTATTCTCACTATTATCACAATGTTTTCCATTAATGTGTTATCGTATAGAGTTTTAGTCCACCATTGTTTATTTTAAATAACACTTTCCAAGCACTGTACATATAGGTACGCAACGGCATATTTTGTTTACAGACGCTCATATGGCTGAACCACGTTCCAAATTCTGCTTGATCTCAGCAGTATGTTGACCATAGAACCGCTCAAGTTCCTTGTTAAACTTAGCGTTCCTCTCATTAATATAGTCAATATCTGCGTCGTCGTTGTGTTTTCGCTTTCTGGAGTACTTAGCCCTCTTCGCAGTCTGTCTTTCTAAGTCGTTCACCATTCTGTCTATTGGCTCTTTACGATCTACGTGCATACCGTGAATGATGTGTTGTTTAGACCTCCGTAGAAAGCGTCTCCATACTTTTGTTTTTGTTTCTCATACTGCTCCGTGTCAAGTGTAGGCATGTTCTTGACCGATCTGTTATACTGCCTTATTGTCGCTTGATCGTAAGTCGAAAAATCCGAATCTGGATGCCTTTTCTTCTTTTTGCGCTCCACCGCATGCGCTGTGCTTCTATGGCCGAGACGTTTAAAAGTTTTACTCTGTTGTAATTTTGCCCGCATTTTTCAGCTTCTTCGCGCTTCTCTCGATCATCCAGTAACCATTCCGCCTGACGACGTTTTCTTGCATAATTTGGTGGTAATCTATTTCTCTCCTCTTCGGCCACCACCTCCTGATGATTGTGCATCCTGGCTTCATTTATAGCCAACTGTAGAGAGTGCAATCTCTTCATACGTTCTGCTTGCCTTTTAGTAAACGTCGTTTCTTTTCGTGTTGTAGTGGTACTCATGATGACCACTGACAGCTTTCTTGTTAACGTCGCAAAATAAAAGTGATCTTGGTGATTTTATGACTCACGCTAACTCACAACACAACCGAACCGGGTGACGCTCTATTTGAGAATGGTGTGGTGTTTGTTTGGCTGCAAATTATAGATAGTGTATAATTTGAATGTAGCGCTAAGTGATGACGACTTGCAAAACGGTCTTGCCAAAGTGTCAAGTAAAGTGCCAAAAATATGCTGAATACTAAAAATTATAATAATTTTTTATTATGGTTAAAGTAAAGTAACAAATGAAACTTAAGTAAGTTAGATCAGTTTTATTTTAGACGTTTGTTTGTATATTTTTAAATAGTGTAGCCTCTAATTCCGGTAGGCTTTTCGTACATTATTGCAATATTTTGTAAGTATAATATTCTTAAATACATAAAGTGCAAAATTTATTATGCTTAGATTGGTAGGTATAATAGTTGATCGACTAAAGAATGGCGTAGTTCGAAAAGGTTAAGCATATAATAACAAAAAACGACTACATTTTATACCACGTAAAAAATATAAAGATCCAACTTTTCGTGAATGTTATGATTTAAGTAACACTTTATGTACGTGAAATGTAGCGTAAACATGCACAGAGAGCTGACTATTAATTTTCAATACTCCATAAAATACATTTTATATAAGTGATAATACACACGCAGACCAGCTAATTCCTTAGTGTCACGAAGTGACTGATTTTAATATTGACTCTCCGATAAATGATTTCTATTTTTATGATTATCAAAATGATTCGTCACAGCGAATAATGTTGCACTTTTAATGTCGACTATTATTTACCCTAAACGAACGTACACCCAAACGCCCGTTCTGATCTCTTGAGATTCTGAGCCACGGGCTAAGGCAATTCATTTTTATGTTAAATTATTTAATAGTTATTTAGCAATAACATCGGTGTAACAACAATGGTAATTTGTAATAATGAGCAATTAGTAACAGATAATTTTCTAATGAGCAGTTCTAATCATCCAATTGTTGTCGTTGAATGTGAACCATCGAACATAATTTATTTTTTATCCACGAATTGTATTCGTAGATAAAAAAATATGCATTGGTTAACCGCTAAAAGAAACTCAGGACGTTCATATTAAAGAACTTTCTTGTAGGTATATACCTACCTACAAGAAAACTCTTCAATAAAGAATAATATATTATACCATTACATTTTATTTATAACATGGAGGTGTTACAGGCGAAACACTACGACAGACATTAGTTACCGTTCGTTGATCCGAAAATATTATTGTTTGGTTTGTAAAATAATTCTCATGAACGAACCTCACTAGATCGGTGGATGGTATTAGGCGGCAATTAGATGGGATAAACTTTTGTGTCCAAAATTCTTAGCGTGTGAGTTCTTTGTTTTATTCGCCTTATTGTGTATTTACAAGTTAAATTGAAAATGTTGCAAAAAAGATTGTCAATCCATTGTTTTCATTGTCACAGTATGCCGCCAAAGGGCTAACAATATCTATGAAATTTCTATTATATATTATATATCTAGAAGATTATCGTTCTCGCTGTTTACCTCTTATTTTTACTCAACATCACCATAAAGATAAAAAAAATCTATATAAAATCTGAAATTGTTACATTACATTATTATTTTTTTCTTCTCTAGATTTCCATAGTGTCACTCGACGGTACCTAGGAATGATACCTTATCTACAAATATCAAATTTCACAGCAGAGCAATTTGAAATTTTGAACACGACGTGTACTAGTAAATTATGTCATTTGGGACGTAAAGTGCCGAAAGGAGGATTTCAGATTTTGTACGGATACCGTCCACACTCTCCAACAGACATGGGATGCATATTTTTGTGCGCTTATGGTACAAACGCTGGCTAAACATCACTACATATATAATTCCTATACGTCAATTATCATATTTCAAGGGAATGATGCAGAAAGCAATCTTTAATCGACTGACGAGGCCCTGGCTAACAAAACATCCCAATTAGCGACAACAGGCTCACCACCTATATATACTTACGCGGGACCAAAACGCTGGCGAAAACGGCCGTTCAGTATACCTCTATCAATCTGATAATTTGTAATGCGTGAGAATCGAACCCACGGCATCTAGCTAAGCAGCTAGGATAATTTACGAGTCGACCAACAAGGCCCATCATAGATCCTAGTACATCAGGTAAAAGGTAGGCAAACAAATAAATTATAATTGTACTTGGTCTAGCAATCACCAACCGATCGCGTGCAATGAGAGAAGCTCATGTCTAATGGGAATGTAGTGCGATAGGCCGAAGAAGACACAGTAAAGACAGGAAAGTCATAAATAAAAGAACATATATTCACATGAATAGACAATTTATTATATACTTTGTACAACTGGTATAAGTAAACCAAACTATTTTCACTAAACATAATTGTTAAAAACACGTCAACTTGACATCCATATTTTATCAGTTTAACAAAATATGAATAGATCTATTTGGCTGGTAGATCTTAACGGTTAAAGAAAGAGTCGAGTAGAACTATTGTCTACATTAGATAGTAGGTTTAATAATTATTTTTAACAAAAAAAAAGCAATGTTCACTTACACAGCACACACACACAAGTATTTTTATGTTTACTTATATCTTAGAAAAGAATAACTAAACCTTAAACCCTGCAGCTTCTGTTGTAAATATATATATATATATGTCACATATTTTATAGCAGTGCTAGTTTTAAAGCTAGTTTTAAAATACACTTATGTATATATATATACATAAGTGTATTTTAAAACTAGCTAATCAACACAAGTGAGCCTGGTGTGTCTAACATTGTGATACCCTCCTTAAACGTATCGTACTAAGATGTACTTACGCTAAACATAAGTATGATTTATGAATTACGACATCTCTGAATGAGTGCTTTTGTTTTTCTTTCTAAGTCACAACACAAATGCAGATTATTTACATTAAAAATTTCACCCATTACGGGGTTATCTTATAGAGTTTTAGTCCACCATTTTTGCAGTATAAACTGCAAACACTGTCTAAACACTAATATACATACATACAACGACATATGTATTTTGTTAACAGATGCTCACATGGCTATGCCGCGTTCCGAATTCTTCTTAATCTCAGCAGTGTGTTAGCCGTAAAATTGTTCAAGTTTCTTGTTGAATTTGAAGTTCCTGTCATTAATATAGTCAATGTTTACGTTGTCGTTGTGTCTCCTCTCATCTTCATGCTTTTCTTTTTTTTTCTCATGTTGCTCCATATCATTGTCGCTTGATAGTATGTCGATATGCCCTTTTCTGGATGCCTTTTCTTGTTTTTGACGCATGTCAAACGTTTGCTTCCGAAAGTTTTACTCTTTCGCGAGTGTCGTCCGGTATCGCAGCTTCTTCGTACTTCTCTCGATCGTCAACTAACTATTCTGCCTCGTAACATGTCGTTGCTTCCAAATTTGCCGAAAATATATCGGTGAACTCTTCAGGTATTGATTTTTTTATGTTTATTCCTGGCGGAACGTCGACAGCGTAATCTCTTCATGCTGTGCGTAATCTTTTCGACTTGCTTTTCTGCATGCGTCATTTCTATTGGTGTTGTAGATGCTGTCTCTTCTGTAGTATTCATTTTGACCAACGATCGTTTGTTTTTCTTAATATAACAAACTAAACTTCAATGTGGTAATTTTAGTGATTTACGCTGACTCACAACACAACCGAACAGGGTGACGCTCTACTTCAGAATTGTGTGGTATTTGTTTGGCTGCAACTTGTTGATTGAATGTGAACATAGCGGTAAGTGATGATGGCGATGGAAAACGGTGTTGTCTACTTAAAAAATATGCTAACTTTAGAATGTGCCAATAGCATGCTGAATACTGAAAATGACTTTAACTTTTTAGTTTTTTTTTTATAGTTGAAGTAAATTTACAAAAAAAAATTTAAGTATGTGAGTTAGATCAGTGTTATTTTAGACGTTCGTTTCCGTCTTTTTAAATGGTGTAGCCTCTAAGACTAACTCTAAGGCCTTTCGTGCATTATTACAGTATTGTGTAAATATAATACTCTTAAATACATGAAGTACAAAATTTATTGTACTTAGATTGGTAGGTATAGTAACTGATCGAACAAAGAATTGTGTAGTTCGAAAGAGCCAAGCATGCAGAAACAGAATGACTTATTCGTGTAGAAAAATTAGCTAGTTGTAGAATATAAGTACGAATATTTATGTGTTACATATATTTTATATTCTCACAACAACAACAAAAACTGCAGGGCTCTAGGTTCAATAAAATGCTATTGCAGTCAGTGTCCAAATGTAATTTTTGAGGGAAGTTATTTGTGAAACCTATTATGTAATGCAGTGTAATAGTACCATTCGATTGTTATTTCAATCATTTAGATCTACCAACTGACTAGATCGTTTCCATTCATGTTTTGTTTAACTGAAAATATATGAATGTCAAGTTGTCTGACTGACTTATAGCAATTGCTTAATGGGTAAATTAATTTTGAAAATAAATAAATTGCCTGTCAATACGAACATCGGTATATTTCGTTCATCATTTTCTTGTCCTTACTGTGTCTTCTCTGGCCTCTCTCATTGCACGCGATCGGTTTGTGGCTTCTAGATCAAGTGTGATTATTATTGATTAACTGAAAACAATGAAGTTTTACAGTATCCTAACGGCACGCTAAGCGCAATGGTTTTGCGGCAATTTTATTTAGCTAGAGCGAGCGAAGTGTATCCAGTATCTACTGTAACTATAACACATTGCAATGTACTCCCACGTCGGTATGTAGAAAATATTCAGAGATGTACGGACTCCCCTGGGACAAGGGCATATAATTCAACGTTAATCCATATAAGTACACCAAAGGAATACGTGACAACTGACACGACTCAACCATTGTAGACTCGGACCTTGTTACCTCGTGATAAAAGACTTTTAAGTACTTTCTCAAGCTGCCAAAGAAGCGTTATCGCAGCATTTGTTTCATGTCAGACTGTTGTATTCCCACGAATTGTGCAATACACAAGATACTTGTAGATTTCGGTGACAGATAGAGATCTGAGTTTTGTTGAATCTGAAAGCTCTATGCCTTCAGACTCCACAATCACGCTCTTTTTAACATACAGGACTGCACACTTCTCTATTCCATATTCTCTATACCAAATTCCATCTTGATAGAGGATAATAGTTTCAATTCATCCATATAAAGAAGATAAGATGTAAGTTGATCATCTGCAACCTACACCATGACCCTGAAACCTCTAACAGAGTGCTAAGAGGGTTCAAAGCCAGACAAAACCACAAGAGACTCACACTTTGAAATATACCTCGTTCGATCTTTATGAGTACATCGCTTACCGCAGTCTGCCTATATCTACATATATTACTATAAAAAGTGAACAATTGAGTTGCGTTAATTTTATACAACTCTAGCATCTTCAAAAGCCATGTACGTTGAACCGAGTAATAAGTCCTCTCATAATCTATCCCACGTCTCGCCATACTCTTACGATTAAGTACGACGTACCTGTCGGCTATTGGTCATGTCTACGGCCGATAAGGAGAAGTTTATTCTCAGAATTTGTCATTATCATACAAATTAGTAACATTATTACTGAGTACTAAACAGATCTATTTCTAAATAGAGAGAACCTGTAAGCGGAAAGATCTATTCATACACTAATTGTCTGATCAATTTTACCCGCTGTTGTGTGGTCTGGATCCTTTGCTATGAGATGACCTTTCATTAGTGAATTTTATTATTTCATTTTTTATATACGAGTTATCAAGTATAACTAAAGTTTGAAATAAAAATCGGGAACTAGTCGTTATGCAAAAAGTTACAAAAAAATTGCCTATGCATTGTTTTTGTTATCTTCCTTACGTCGATAAACGGTTAACAATATGTATGCCATACCGTCAAACTGATAACATTATATTACACCTTTTCACAATCTATGTTCTCTTACCCACTTTACACCGCTTAAGGAGCAAACGTGTGCCTCATTGCTTTTAAAATAATTTATCTAAAATCGTTGTATTGTTTTTTTTCTTCTTTACGCTTTATACATACTACGAATCGGCGGTCATTACGAACAATCCCTTTATTTAGAAATACTAAATTTTTTACAGAAGATCGCTTTGCAGTCTTATGCGTGCGAGGTGTGAGTCACGTTCTTTGGGACGTGAAGTGCTAAAAGTAGGACATCGGATTTTGCATGAACGCCATTCCCACCCTCCAATAGGCATGGTATGCATATTTTTGTGCGCCTATGACACAAACGCTGACTAAACCTTACTACATATATAAATCAAAACAATGGTAGTACGGATTCCTATACGTCATTTATCATATTTCAAGGGACTGATGCAGGAGGCATTTTTAAATCGGCAGACGAGGCTCTGAGAAACAAAACATACCGACTGGCGGCAATAGGCTCGCCACCCATTACGTGGGACCAAATCACTGGTGAAAAAAAACGTTTAATACGATAATTAATCATTTGTGATGGGTGGGAAATGAAACCCACGACCTCTAGCATAACAGTCACGATCACTTACGAGTAGACCAACAAGGTCCCGCCATAGATCATAGCAGATCAGGTAAAAATCAGGCAAGTAAATAAATTTTAATAATAATTATACTTGGTGTAGAAATTATCAACCGGTCGTGTGCAACGGGAGAAGCTTACATATCTATCTACATAATTACAGTTTAGTGCGATGGGCCAAAGAAGATCCAGTAAGGATGGGAAAGTGATAAATAAAAGGAAGCAAATATTCATACAAATATACAATTTATTATACACTTTAAACAATAGGTAGATACGAGTATAAGTCAACCCAAAAATTTTTGCATTACAAAATTACATTCGATAATTGGTTTTACAATTAATTTCTAACAAAAAAAGCAATTTTCACTCTTTTAGACACTGGCTGCAATAACGTTATACAATTATTTTTACCTTTACTCATATATAAGGCAATAATAAGGTTCAAGTCGGTGCTCTTGGTAGGACAACTGAACCTTGAATTTAGCAGCTTTTGTTGTAAGGGTTTATTGTATGTGATAATATACAATATATGTTAAATGTACATACTAATTAATCAACAGGAGTAAGCGTGGCCTGGCTAATATAATAATGTTGTCAGACGTTTACACTACCGTAGTAAGTCATGCTTACGCTCCAGTTTTGTCTTTATAACAGATTATTTACATTCAAAAAATAACACTACTTGTCACGTATTCTCACTATTATCACAATGTTTTCCATTAATGTGTTATCGTATAGAGTTTTAGTCCACCATTGTTTATTTTAAATAACACTTTCCAAGCACTGTACATATAGGTACGCAACGGCATATTTTGTTTACAGACGCTCATATGGCTGAACCACGTTCCAAATTCTGCTTGATCTCAGCAGTATGTTGACCATAGAACCGCTCAAGTTCCTTGTTAAACTTAGCGTTCCTCTCATTAATATAGTCAATATCTGCGTCGTCGTTGTGTTTTCGCTTTCTGGAGTACTTAGCCCTCTTCGCAGTCTGTCTTTCTAAGTCGTTCACCATTCTGTCTATTGGCTCTTTACGATCTACGTGCATACCGTGAATGATGTGTTGTTTAGACCTCCGTAGAAAGCGTCTCCATACTTTTGTTTTTGTTTCTCATACTGCTCCGTGTCAAGTGTAGGCATGTTCTTGACCGATCTGTTATACTGCCTTATTGTCGCTTGATCGTAAGTCGAAAAATCCGAATCTGGATGCCTTTTCTTCTTTTTGCGCTCCACCGCATGCGCTGTGCTTCTATGGCCGAGACGTTTAAAAGTTTTACTCTGTTGTAATTTTGCCCGCATTTTTCAGCTTCTTCGCGCTTCTCTCGATCATCCAGTAACCATTCCGCCTGACGACGTTTTCTTGCATAATTTGGTGGTAATCTATTTCTCTCCTCTTCGGCCACCACCTCCTGATGATTGTGCATCCTGGCTTCATTTATAGCCAACTGTAGAGAGTGCAATCTCTTCATACGTTCTGCTTGCCTTTTAGTAAACGTCGTTTCTTTTCGTGTTGTAGTGGTACTCATGATGACCACTGACAGCTTTCTTGTTAACGTCGCAAAATAAAAGTGATCTTGGTGATTTTATGACTCACGCTAACTCACAACACAACCGAACTGGGTGACGCTCTATTTGAGAATGGTGTGGTGTTTGTTTGGCTGCAAATTATAGATAGTGTATAATTTGAATGTAGCGCTAAGTGATGACGACTTGCAAAACGGTCTTGCCAAAGTGTCAAGTAAAGTGCCAAAAATATGCTGAATACTAAAAATTATAATAATTTTTTATTATGGTTAAAGTAAAGTAACAAATGAAACTTAAGTAAGTTAGATCAGTTTTATTTTAGACGTTTGTTTGTATATTTTTAAATAGTGTAGCCTCTAATTCCGGTAGGCTTTTCGTACATTATTGCAATATTTTGTAAGTATAATATTCTTAAATACATAAAGTGCAAAATTTATTATGCTTAGATTGGTAGGTATAATAGTTGATCGACTAAAGAATGGCGTAGTTCGAAAAGGTTAAGCATATAATAACAAAAAACGACTACATTTTATACCACGTAAAAAATATAAAGATCCAACTTTTCGTGAATGTTATGATTTAAGTAACACTTTATGTACGTGAAATGTAGCGTAAACATGCACAGAGAGCTGACTATTAATTTTCAATACTCCATAAAATACATTTTATATAAGTGATAATACACACGCAGACCAGCTAATTCCTTAGTGTCACGAAGTGACTGATTTTAATATTGACTCTCCGATAAATGATTTCTATTTTTATGATTATCAAAATGATTCGTCACAGCGAATAATGTTGCACTTTTAATGTCGACTATTATTTACCCTAAACGAACGTACACCCAAACGCCCGTTCTGATCTCTTGAGATTCTGAGCCACGGGCTAAGGCAATTCATTTTTATGTTAAATTATTTAATAGTTATTTAGCAATAACATCGGTGTAACAACAATGGTAATTTGTAATAATGAGCAATTAGTAACAGATAATTTTCTAATGAGCAGTTCTAATCATCCAATTGTTGTCGTTGAATGTGAACCATCGAACATAATTTATTTTTTATCCACGAATTGTATTCGTAGATAAAAAAATATGCATTGGTTAACCGCTAAAAGAAACTCAGGACGTTCATATTAAAGAACTTTCTTGTAGGTATATACCTACCTACAAGAAAACTCTTCAATAAAGAATAATATATTATACCATTACATTTTATTTATAACATGGAGGTGTTACAGGCGAAACACTACGACAGACATTAGTTACCGTTCGTTGATCCGAAAATATTATTGTTTGGTTTGTAAAATAATTCTCATGAACGAACCTCACTAGATCGGTGGATGGTATTAGGCGGCAATTAGATGGGATAAACTTTTGTGTCCAAAATTCTTAGCGTGTGAGTTCTTTGTTTTATTCGCCTTATTGTGTATTTACAAGTTAAATTGAAAATGTTGCAAAAAAGATTGTCAATCCATTGTTTTCATTGTCACAGTATGCCGCCAAAGGGCTAACAATATCTATGAAATTTCTATTATATATTATATATCTAGAAGATTATCGTTCTCGCTGTTTACCTCTTATTTTTACTCAACATCACCATAAAGATAAAAAAAATCTATATAAAATCTGAAATTGTTACATTACATTATTATTTTTTTCTTCTCTAGATTTCCATAGTGTCACTCGACGGTACCTAGGAATGATACCTTATCTACAAATATCAAATTTCACAGCAGAGCAATTTGAAATTTTGAACACGACGTGTACTAGTAAATTATGTCATTTGGGACGTAAAGTGCCGAAAGGAGGATTTCAGATTTTGTACGGATACCGTCCACACTCTCCAACAGACATGGGATGCATATTTTTGTGCGCTTATGGTACAAACGCTGGCTAAACATCACTACATATATAATTCCTATACGTCAATTATCATATTTCAAGGGAATGATGCAGAAAGCAATCTTTAATCGACTGACGAGGCCCTGGCTAACAAAACATCCCAATTAGCGACAACAGGCTCACCACCTATATATACTTACGCGGGACCAAAACGCTGGCGAAAACGGCCGTTCAGTATACCTCTATCAATCTGATAATTTGTAATGCGTGAGAATCGAACCCACGGCATCTAGCTAAGCAGCTAGGATAATTTACGAGTCGACCAACAAGGCCCATCATAGATCCTAGTACATCAGGTAAAAGGTAGGCAAACAAATAAATTATAATTGTACTTGGTCTAGCAATCACCAACCGATCGCGTGCAATGAGAGAAGCTCATGTCTAATGGGAGTGTAGTGCGATAGGCCGAAGAAGACACAGTAAAGACAGGAAAGTCATAAATAAAAGAACATATATTCACATGAATAGACAATTTATTATATACTTTGTACAACTGGTATAAGTAAACCAAACTATTTTCACTAAACATAATTGTTAAAAACACGTCAACTTGACATCCATATTTTATCAGTTTAACAAAATATGAATAGATCTATTTGGCTGGTAGATCTTAACGGTTAAAGAAAGAGTCGAGTAGAACTATTGTCTACATTAGATAGTAGGTTTAATAATTATTTTTAACAAAAAAAAAGCAATGTTCACTTACACAGCACACACACACAAGTATTTTTATGTTTACTTATATCTTAGAAAAGAATAACTAAACCTTAAACCCTGCAGCTTCTGTTGTAAATATATATATATATATATGTCACATATTTTATAGCAGTGCTAGTTTTAAAGCTAGTTTTAAAATACACTTATGTATATATATATACATAAGTGTATTTTAAAACTAGCTAATCAACACAAGTGAGCCTGGTGTGTCTAACATTGTGATACCCTCCTTAAACGTATCGTACTAAGATGTACTTACGCTAAACATAAGTATGATTTATGAATTACGACATCTCTGAATGAGTGCTTTTGTTTTTCTTTCTAAGTCACAACACAAATGCAGATTATTTACATTAAAAATTTCACCCATTACGGGGTTATCTTATAGAGTTTTAGTCCACCATTTTTGCAGTATAAACTGCAAACACTGTCTAAACACTAATATACATACATACAACGACATATGTATTTTGTTAACAGATGCTCACATGGCTATGCCGCGTTCCGAATTCTTCTTAATCTCAGCAGTGTGTTAGCCGTAAAATTGTTCAAGTTTCTTGTTGAATTTGAAGTTCCTGTCATTAATATAGTCAATGTTTACGTTGTCGTTGTGTCTCCTCTCATCTTCATGCTTTTCTTTTTTTTTCTCATGTTGCTCCATATCATTGTCGCTTGATAGTATGTCGATATGCCCTTTTCTGGATGCCTTTTCTTGTTTTTGACGCATGTCAAACGTTTGCTTCCGAAAGTTTTACTCTTTCGCGAGTGTCGTCCGGTATCGCAGCTTCTTCGTACTTCTCTCGATCGTCAACTAACTATTCTGCCTCGTAACATGTCGTTGCTTCCAAATTTGCCGAAAATATATCGGTGAACTCTTCAGGTATTGATTTTTTTATGTTTATTCCTGGCGGAACGTCGACAGCGTAATCTCTTCATGCTGTGCGTAATCTTTTCGACTTGCTTTTCTGCATGCGTCATTTCTATTGGTGTTGTAGATGCTGTCTCTTCTGTAGTATTCATTTTGACCAACGATCGTTTGTTTTTCTTAATATAACAAACTAAACTTCAATGTGGTAATTTTAGTGATTTACGCTGACTCACAACACAACCGAACAGGGTGACGCTCTACTTCAGAATTGTGTGGTATTTGTTTGGCTGCAACTTGTTGATTGAATGTGAACATAGCGGTAAGTGATGATGGCGATGGAAAACGGTGTTGTCTACTTAAAAAATATGCTAACTTTAGAATGTGCCAATAGCATGCTGAATACTGAAAATGACTTTAACTTTTTAGTTTTTTTTTTATAGTTGAAGTAAATTTACAAAAAAAAATTTAAGTATGTGAGTTAGATCAGTGTTATTTTAGACGTTCGTTTCCGTCTTTTTAAATGGTGTAGCCTCTAAGACTAACTCTAAGGCCTTTCGTGCATTATTACAGTATTGTGTAAATATAATACTCTTAAATACATGAAGTACAAAATTTATTGTACTTAGATTGGTAGGTATAGTAACTGATCGAACAAAGAATTGCGTAGTTCGAAAGAGCCAAGCATGCAGAAACAGAATGACTTATTCGTGTAGAAAAATTAGCTAGTTGTAGAATATAAGTACGAATATTTATGTGTTACATATATTTTATATTCTCACAACAACAACAAAAACTGCAGGGCTCTAGGTTCAATAAAATGCTATTGCAGTCAGTGTCCAAATGTAATTTTTGAGGGAAGTTATTTGTGAAACCTATTATGTAATGCAGTGTAATAGTACCATTCGATTGTTATTTCAATCATTTAGATCTACCAACTGACTAGATCGTTTCCATTCATGTTTTGTTTAACTGAAAATATATAATTGTCAAGTTGTCTGACTGACTTATAGCAATTGCTTAATGGGTAAATTAATTTTGAAAATAAATAAATTGCCTGTCAATGCGAACATCGGTATATTTCGTTCATCATTTTCTTGTCCTTACTGTGTCTTCTCTGGCCTCTCTCATTGCACGCGATCGGTTTGTGGCTTCTAGATCAAGTGTGATTATTATTGATTAACTGAAAACAATGAAGTTTTACAGTATCCTAACGGCACGCTAAGCGCAATGGTTTTGCGGCAATTTTATTTAGCTAGAGCGAGCGAAGTGTATCCAGTATCTACTGTAACTATAACACATTGCAATGTACTCCCACGTCGGTATGTAGAAAATATTCAGAGATGTACGGACTCCCCTGGGACAAGGGCATATAATTCAACGTTAATCCATATAAGTACACCAAAGGAATACGTGACAACTGACACGACTCAACCATTGTAGACTCGGACCTTGTTACCTCGTGATAAAAGACTTTTAAGTACTTTCTCAAGCTGCCAAAGAAGCGTTATCGCAGCATTTGTTTCATGTCAGACTGTTGTATTCCCACGAATTGTGCAATACACAAGATACTTGTAGATTTCGGTGACAGATAGAGATCTGAGTTTTGTTGAATCTGAAAGCTCTATGCCTTCAGACTCCACAATCACGCTCTTTTTAACATACAGGACTGCACACTTCTCTATTCCATATTCTCTATACCAAATTCCATCTTGATAGAGGATAATAGTTTCAATTCATCCATATAAAGAAGATAAGATGTAAGTTGATCATCTGCAACCTACACCATGACCCTGAAACCTCTAACAGAGTGCTAAGAGGGTTCAAAGCCAGACAAAACCACAAGAGACTCACACTTTGAAATATACCTCGTTCGATCTTTATGAGTACATCGCTTACCGCAGTCTGCCTATATCTACATATATTACTATAAAAAGTGAACAATTGAGTTGCGTTAATTTTATACAACTCTAGCATCTTCAAAAGCCATGTACGTTGAACCGAGTAATAAGTCCTCTCATAATCTATCCCACGTCTCGCCATACTCTTACGATTAAGTACGACGTACCTGTCGGCTATTGGTCATGTCTACGGCCGATAAGGAGAAGTTTATTCTCAGAATTTGTCATTATCATACAAATTAGTAACATTATTACTGAGTACTAAACAGATCTATTTCTAAATAGAGAGAACCTGTAAGCGGAAAGATCTATTCATACACTAATTGTCTGATCAATTTTACCCGCTGTTGTGTGGTCTGGATCCTTTGCTATGAGATGACCTTTCATTAGTGAATTTTATTATTTCATTTTTTATATACGAGTTATCAAGTATAACTAAAGTTTGAAATAAAAATCGGGAACTAGTCGTTATGCAAAAAGTTACAAAAAAATTGCCTATGCATTGTTTTTGTTATCTTCCTTACGTCGATAAACGGTTAACAATATGTATGCCATACCGTCAAACTGATAACATTATATTACACCTTTTCACAATCTATGTTCTCTTACCCACTTTACACCGCTTAAGGAGCAAACGTGTGCCTCATTGCTTTTAAAATAATTTATCTAAAATCGTTGTATTGTTTTTTTTCTTCTTTACGCTTTATACATACTACGAATCGGCGGTCATTACGAACAATCCCTTTATTTAGAAATACTAAATTTTTTACAGAAGATCGCTTTGCAGTCTTATGCGTGCGAGGTGTGAGTCACGTTCTTTGGGACGTGAAGTGCTAAAAGTAGGACATCGGATTTTGCATGAACGCCATTCCCACCCTCCAATAGGCATGGTATGCATATTTTTGTGCGCCTATGACACAAACGCTGACTAAACCTTACTACATATATAAATCAAAACAATGGTAGTACGGATTCCTATACGTCATTTATCATATTTCAAGGGACTGATGCAGGAGGCATTTTTAAATCGGCAGACGAGGCTCTGAGAAACAAAACATACCGACTGGCGGCAATAGGCTCGCCACCCATTACGTGGGACCAAATCACTGGTGAAAAAAAACGTTTAATACGATAATTAATCATTTGTGATGGGTGGGAAATGAAACCCACGACCTCTAGCATAACAGTCACGATCACTTACGAGTAGACCAACAAGGTCCCGCCATAGATCATAGCAGATCAGGTAAAAATCAGGCAAGTAAATAAATTTTAATAATAATTATACTTGGTGTAGAAATTATCAACCGGTCGTGTGCAACGGGAGAAGCTTACATATCTATCTACATAATTACAGTTTAGTGCGATGGGCCAAAGAAGATCCAGTAAGGATGGGAAAGTGATAAATAAAAGGAAGCAAATATTCATACAAATATACAATTTATTATACACTTTAAACAATAGGTAGATACGAGTATAAGTCAACCCAAAAATTTTTGCATTACAAAATTACATTCGATAATTGGTTTTACAATTAATTTCTAACAAAAAAAGCAATTTTCACTCTTTTAGACACTGGCTGCAATAACGTTATACAATTATTTTTACCTTTACTCATATATAAGGCAATAATAAGGTTCAAGTCGGTGCTCTTGGTAGGACAACTGAACCTTGAATTTAGCAGCTTTTGTTGTAAGGGTTTATTGTATGTGATAATATACAATATATGTTAAATGTACATACTAATTAATCAACAGGAGTAAGCGTGGCCTGGCTAATATAATAATGTTGTCAGACGTTTACACTACCGTAGTAAGTCATGCTTACGCTCCAGTTTTGTCTTTATAACAGATTATTTACATTCAAAAAATAACACTACTTGTCACGTATTCTCACTATTATCACAATGTTTTCCATTAATGTGTTATCGTATAGAGTTTTAGTCCACCATTGTTTATTTTAAATAACACTTTCCAAGCACTGTACATATAGGTACGCAACGGCATATTTTGTTTACAGACGCTCATATGGCTGAACCACGTTCCAAATTCTGCTTGATCTCAGCAGTATGTTGACCATAGAACCGCTCAAGTTCCTTGTTAAACTTAGCGTTCCTCTCATTAATATAGTCAATATCTGCGTCGTCGTTGTGTTTTCGCTTTCTGGAGTACTTAGCCCTCTTCGCAGTCTGTCTTTCTAAGTCGTTCACCATTCTGTCTATTGGCTCTTTACGATCTACGTGCATACCGTGAATGATGTGTTGTTTAGACCTCCGTAGAAAGCGTCTCCATACTTTTGTTTTTGTTTCTCATACTGCTCCGTGTCAAGTGTAGGCATGTTCTTGACCGATCTGTTATACTGCCTTATTGTCGCTTGATCGTAAGTCGAAAAATCCGAATCTGGATGCCTTTTCTTCTTTTTGCGCTCCACCGCATGCGCTGTGCTTCTATGGCCGAGACGTTTAAAAGTTTTACTCTGTTGTAATTTTGCCCGCATTTTTCAGCTTCTTCGCGCTTCTCTCGATCATCCAGTAACCATTCCGCCTGACGACGTTTTCTTGCATAATTTGGTGGTAATCTATTTCTCTCCTCTTCGGCCACCACCTCCTGATGATTGTGCATCCTGGCTTCATTTATAGCCAACTGTAGAGAGTGCAATCTCTTCATACGTTCTGCTTGCCTTTTAGTAAACGTCGTTTCTTTTCGTGTTGTAGTGGTACTCATGATGACCACTGACAGCTTTCTTGTTAACGTCGCAAAATAAAAGTGATCTTGGTGATTTTATGACTCACGCTAACTCACAACACAACCGAACCGGGTGACGCTCTATTTGAGAATGGTGTGGTGTTTGTTTGGCTGCAAATTATAGATAGTGTATAATTTGAATGTAGCGCTAAGTGATGACGACTTGCAAAACGGTCTTGCCAAAGTGTCAAGTAAAGTGCCAAAAATATGCTGAATACTAAAAATTATAATAATTTTTTATTATGGTTAAAGTAAAGTAACAAATGAAACTTAAGTAAGTTAGATCAGTTTTATTTTAGACGTTTGTTTGTATATTTTTAAATAGTGTAGCCTCTAATTCCGGTAGGCTTTTCGTACATTATTGCAATATTTTGTAAGTATAATATTCTTAAATACATAAAGTGCAAAATTTATTATGCTTAGATTGGTAGGTATAATAGTTGATCGACTAAAGAATGGCGTAGTTCGAAAAGGTTAAGCATATAATAACAAAAAACGACTACATTTTATACCACGTAAAAAATATAAAGATCCAACTTTTCGTGAATGTTATGATTTAAGTAACACTTTATGTACGTGAAATGTAGCGTAAACATGCACAGAGAGCTGACTATTAATTTTCAATACTCCATAAAATACATTTTATATAAGTGATAATACACACGCAGACCAGCTAATTCCTTAGTGTCACGAAGTGACTGATTTTAATATTGACTCTCCGATAAATGATTTCTATTTTTATGATTATCAAAATGATTCGTCACAGCGAATAATGTTGCACTTTTAATGTCGACTATTATTTACCCTAAACGAACGTACACCCAAACGCCCGTTCTGATCTCTTGAGATTCTGAGCCACGGGCTAAGGCAATTCATTTTTATGTTAAATTATTTAATAGTTATTTAGCAATAACATCGGTGTAACAACAATGGTAATTTGTAATAATGAGCAATTAGTAACAGATAATTTTCTAATGAGCAGTTCTAATCATCCAATTGTTGTCGTTGAATGTGAACCATCGAACATAATTTATTTTTTATCCACGAATTGTATTCGTAGATAAAAAAATATGCATTGGTTAACCGCTAAAAGAAACTCAGGACGTTCATATTAAAGAACTTTCTTGTAGGTATATACCTACCTACAAGAAAACTCTTCAATAAAGAATAATATATTATACCATTACATTTTATTTATAACATGGAGGTGTTACAGGCGAAACACTACGACAGACATTAGTTACCGTTCGTTGATCCGAAAATATTATTGTTTGGTTTGTAAAATAATTCTCATGAACGAACCTCACTAGATCGGTGGATGGTATTAGGCGGCAATTAGATGGGATAAACTTTTGTGTCCAAAATTCTTAGCGTGTGAGTTCTTTGTTTTATTCGCCTTATTGTGTATTTACAAGTTAAATTGAAAATGTTGCAAAAAAGATTGTCAATCCATTGTTTTCATTGTCACAGTATGCCGCCAAAGGGCTAACAATATCTATGAAATTTCTATTATATATTATATATCTAGAAGATTATCGTTCTCGCTGTTTACCTCTTATTTTTACTCAACATCACCATAAAGATAAAAAAAATCTATATAAAATCTGAAATTGTTACATTACATTATTATTTTTTTCTTCTCTAGATTTCCATAGTGTCACTCGACGGTACCTAGGAATGATACCTTATCTACAAATATCAAATTTCACAGCAGAGCAATTTGAAATTTTGAACACGACGTGTACTAGTAAATTATGTCATTTGGGACGTAAAGTGCCGAAAGGAGGATTTCAGATTTTGTACGGATACCGTCCACACTCTCCAACAGACATGGGATGCATATTTTTGTGCGCTTATGGTACAAACGCTGGCTAAACATCACTACATATATAATTCCTATACGTCAATTATCATATTTCAAGGGAATGATGCAGAAAGCAATCTTTAATCGACTGACGAGGCCCTGGCTAACAAAACATCCCAATTAGCGACAACAGGCTCACCACCTATATATACTTACGCGGGACCAAAACGCTGGCGAAAACGGCCGTTCAGTATACCTCTATCAATCTGATAATTTGTAATGCGTGAGAATCGAACCCACGGCATCTAGCTAAGCAGCTAGGATAATTTACGAGTCGACCAACAAGGCCCATCATAGATCCTAGTACATCAGGTAAAAGGTAGGCAAACAAATAAATTATAATTGTACTTGGTCTAGCAATCACCAACCGATCGCGTGCAATGAGAGAAGCTCATGTCTAATGGGAATGTAGTGCGATAGGCCGAAGAAGACACAGTAAAGACAGGAAAGTCATAAATAAAAGAACATATATTCACATGAATAGACAATTTATTATATACTTTGTACAACTGGTATAAGTAAACCAAACTATTTTCACTAAACATAATTGTTAAAAACACGTCAACTTGACATCCATATTTTATCAGTTTAACAAAATATGAATAGATCTATTTGGCTGGTAGATCTTAACGGTTAAAGAAAGAGTCGAGTAGAACTATTGTCTACATTAGATAGTAGGTTTAATAATTATTTTTAACAAAAAAAAAGCAATGTTCACTTACACAGCACACACACACAAGTATTTTTATGTTTACTTATATCTTAGAAAAGAATAACTAAACCTTAAACCCTGCAGCTTCTGTTGTAAATATATATATATATATATGTCACATATTTTATAGCAGTGCTAGTTTTAAAGCTAGTTTTAAAATACACTTATGTATATATATATACATAAGTGTATTTTAAAACTAGCTAATCAACACAAGTGAGCCTGGTGTGTCTAACATTGTGATACCCTCCTTAAACGTATCGTACTAAGATGTACTTACGCTAAACATAAGTATGATTTATGAATTACGACATCTCTGAATGAGTGCTTTTGTTTTTCTTTCTAAGTCACAACACAAATGCAGATTATTTACATTAAAAATTTCACCCATTACGGGGTTATCTTATAGAGTTTTAGTCCACCATTTTTGCAGTATAAACTGCAAACACTGTCTAAACACTAATATACATACATACAACGACATATGTATTTTGTTAACAGATGCTCACATGGCTATGCCGCGTTCCGAATTCTTCTTAATCTCAGCAGTGTGTTAGCCGTAAAATTGTTCAAGTTTCTTGTTGAATTTGAAGTTCCTGTCATTAATATAGTCAATGTTTACGTTGTCGTTGTGTCTCCTCTCATCTTCATGCTTTTCTTTTTTTTTCTCATGTTGCTCCATATCATTGTCGCTTGATAGTATGTCGATATGCCCTTTTCTGGATGCCTTTTCTTGTTTTTGACGCATGTCAAACGTTTGCTTCCGAAAGTTTTACTCTTTCGCGAGTGTCGTCCGGTATCGCAGCTTCTTCGTACTTCTCTCGATCGTCAACTAACTATTCTGCCTCGTAACATGTCGTTGCTTCCAAATTTGCCGAAAATATATCGGTGAACTCTTCAGGTATTGATTTTTTTATGTTTATTCCTGGCGGAACGTCGACAGCGTAATCTCTTCATGCTGTGCGTAATCTTTTCGACTTGCTTTTCTGCATGCGTCATTTCTATTGGTGTTGTAGATGCTGTCTCTTCTGTAGTATTCATTTTGACCAACGATCGTTTGTTTTTCTTAATATAACAAACTAAACTTCAATGTGGTAATTTTAGTGATTTACGCTGACTCACAACACAACCGAACAGGGTGACGCTCTACTTCAGAATTGTGTGGTATTTGTTTGGCTGCAACTTGTTGATTGAATGTGAACATAGCGGTAAGTGATGATGGCGATGGAAAACGGTGTTGTCTACTTAAAAAATATGCTAACTTTAGAATGTGCCAATAGCATGCTGAATACTGAAAATGACTTTAACTTTTTAGTTTTTTTTTTATAGTTGAAGTAAATTTACAAAAAAAAATTTAAGTATGTGAGTTAGATCAGTGTTATTTTAGACGTTCGTTTCCGTCTTTTTAAATGGTGTAGCCTCTAAGACTAACTCTAAGGCCTTTCGTGCATTATTACAGTATTGTGTAAATATAATACTCTTAAATACATGAAGTACAAAATTTATTGTACTTAGATTGGTAGGTATAGTAACTGATCGAACAAAGAATTGCGTAGTTCGAAAGAGCCAAGCATGCAGAAACAGAATGACTTATTCGTGTAGAAAAATTAGCTAGTTGTAGAATATAAGTACGAATATTTATGTGTTACATATATTTTATATTCTCACAACAACAACAAAAACTGCAGGGCTCTAGGTTCAATAAAATGCTATTGCAGTCAGTGTCCAAATGTAATTTTTGAGGGAAGTTATTTGTGAAACCTATTATGTAATGCAGTGTAATAGTACCATTCGATTGTTATTTCAATCATTTAGATCTACCAACTGACTAGATCGTTTCCATTCATGTTTTGTTTAACTGAAAATATATAATTGTCAAGTTGTCTGACTGACTTATAGCAATTGCTTAATGGGTAAATTAATTTTGAAAATAAATAAATTGCCTGTCAATGCGAACATCGGTATATTTCGTTCATCATTTTCTTGTCCTTACTGTGTCTTCTCTGGCCTCTCTCATTGCACGCGATCGGTTTGTGGCTTCTAGATCAAGTGTGATTATTATTGATTAACTGAAAACAATGAAGTTTTACAGTATCCTAACGGCACGCTAAGCGCAATGGTTTTGCGGCAATTTTATTTAGCTAGAGCGAGCGAAGTGTATCCAGTATCTACTGTAACTATAACACATTGCAATGTACTCCCACGTCGGTATGTAGAAAATATTCAGAGATGTACGGACTCCCCTGGGACAAGGGCATATAATTCAACGTTAATCCATATAAGTACACCAAAGGAATACGTGACAACTGACACGACTCAACCATTGTAGACTCGGACCTTGTTACCTCGTGATAAAAGACTTTTAAGTACTTTCTCAAGCTGCCAAAGAAGCGTTATCGCAGCATTTGTTTCATGTCAGACTGTTGTATTCCCACGAATTGTGCAATACACAAGATACTTGTAGATTTCGGTGACAGATAGAGATCTGAGTTTTGTTGAATCTGAAAGCTCTATGCCTTCAGACTCCACAATCACGCTCTTTTTAACATACAGGACTGCACACTTCTCTATTCCATATTCTCTATACCAAATTCCATCTTGATAGAGGATAATAGTTTCAATTCATCCATATAAAGAAGATAAGATGTAAGTTGATCATCTGCAACCTACACCATGACCCTGAAACCTCTAACAGAGTGCTAAGAGGGTTCAAAGCCAGACAAAACCACAAGAGACTCACACTTTGAAATATACCTCGTTCGATCTTTATGAGTACATCGCTTACCGCAGTCTGCCTATATCTACATATATTACTATAAAAAGTGAACAATTGAGTTGCGTTAATTTTATACAACTCTAGCATCTTCAAAAGCCATGTACGTTGAACCGAGTAATAAGTCCTCTCATAATCTATCCCACGTCTCGCCATACTCTTACGATTAAGTACGACGTACCTGTCGGCTATTGGTCATGTCTACGGCCGATAAGGAGAAGTTTATTCTCAGAATTTGTCATTATCATACAAATTAGTAACATTATTACTGAGTACTAAACAGATCTATTTCTAAATAGAGAGAACCTGTAAGCGGAAAGATCTATTCATACACTAATTGTCTGATCAATTTTACCCGCTGTTGTGTGGTCTGGATCCTTTGCTATGAGATGACCTTTCATTAGTGAATTTTATTATTTCATTTTTTATATACGAGTTATCAAGTATAACTAAAGTTTGAAATAAAAATCGGGAACTAGTCGTTATGCAAAAAGTTACAAAAAAATTGCCTATGCATTGTTTTTGTTATCTTCCTTACGTCGATAAACGGTTAACAATATGTATGCCATACCGTCAAACTGATAACATTATATTACACCTTTTCACAATCTATGTTCTCTTACCCACTTTACACCGCTTAAGGAGCAAACGTGTGCCTCATTGCTTTTAAAATAATTTATCTAAAATCGTTGTATTGTTTTTTTTCTTCTTTACGCTTTATACATACTACGAATCGGCGGTCATTACGAACAATCCCTTTATTTAGAAATACTAAATTTTTTACAGAAGATCGCTTTGCAGTCTTATGCGTGCGAGGTGTGAGTCACGTTCTTTGGGACGTGAAGTGCTAAAAGTAGGACATCGGATTTTGCATGAACGCCATTCCCACCCTCCAATAGGCATGGTATGCATATTTTTGTGCGCCTATGACACAAACGCTGACTAAACCTTACTACATATATAAATCAAAACAATGGTAGTACGGATTCCTATACGTCATTTATCATATTTCAAGGGACTGATGCAGGAGGCATTTTTAAATCGGCAGACGAGGCTCTGAGAAACAAAACATACCGACTGGCGGCAATAGGCTCGCCACCCATTACGTGGGACCAAATCACTGGTGAAAAAAAACGTTTAATACGATAATTAATCATTTGTGATGGGTGGGAAATGAAACCCACGACCTCTAGCATAACAGTCACGATCACTTACGAGTAGACCAACAAGGTCCCGCCATAGATCATAGCAGATCAGGTAAAAATCAGGCAAGTAAATAAATTTTAATAATAATTATACTTGGTGTAGAAATTATCAACCGGTCGTGTGCAACGGGAGAAGCTTACATATCTATCTACATAATTACAGTTTAGTGCGATGGGCCAAAGAAGATCCAGTAAGGATGGGAAAGTGATAAATAAAAGGAAGCAAATATTCATACAAATATACAATTTATTATACACTTTAAACAATAGGTAGATACGAGTATAAGTCAACCCAAAAATTTTTGCATTACAAAATTACATTCGATAATTGGTTTTACAATTAATTTCTAACAAAAAAAGCAATTTTCACTCTTTTAGACACTGGCTGCAATAACGTTATACAATTATTTTTACCTTTACTCATATATAAGGCAATAATAAGGTTCAAGTCGGTGCTCTTGGTAGGACAACTGAACCTTGAATTTAGCAGCTTTTGTTGTAAGGGTTTATTGTATGTGATAATATACAATATATGTTAAATGTACATACTAATTAATCAACAGGAGTAAGCGTGGCCTGGCTAATATAATAATGTTGTCAGACGTTTACACTACCGTAGTAAGTCATGCTTACGCTCCAGTTTTGTCTTTATAACAGATTATTTACATTCAAAAAATAACACTACTTGTCACGTATTCTCACTATTATCACAATGTTTTCCATTAATGTGTTATCGTATAGAGTTTTAGTCCAATTTGTTTATTTTAAATAACACTTTCCAAGCACTGTACATATAGGTACGCAACGGCATATTTTGTTTACAGACGCTCATATGGCTGAACCACGTTCCAAATTCTGCTTGATCTCAGCAGTATGTTGACCATAGAACCGCTCAAGTTCCTTGTTAAACTTAGCGTTCCTCTCATTAATATAGTCAATATCTGCGTCGTCGTTGTGTTTTCGCTTTCTGGAGTACTTAGCCCTCTTCGCAGTCTGTCTTTCTAAGTCGTTCACCATTCTGTCTATTGGCTCTTTACGATCTACGTGCATACCGTGAATGATGTGTTGTTTAGACCTCCGTAGAAAGCGTCTCCATACTTTTGTTTTTGTTTCTCATACTGCTCCGTGTCAAGTGTAGGCATGTTCTTGACCGATCTGTTATACTGCCTTATTGTCGCTTGATCGTAAGTCGAAAAATCCGAATCTGGATGCCTTTTCTTCTTTTTGCGCTCCACCGCATGCGCTGTGCTTCTATGGCCGAGACGTTTAAAAGTTTTACTCTGTTGTAATTTTGCCCGCATTTTTCAGCTTCTTCGCGCTTCTCTCGATCATCCAGTAACCATTCCGCCTGACGACGTTTTCTTGCATAATTTGGTGGTAATCTATTTCTCTCCTCTTCGGCCACCACCTCCTGATGATTGTGCATCCTGGCTTCATTTATAGCCAACTGTAGAGAGTGCAATCTCTTCATACGTTCTGCTTGCCTTTTAGTAAACGTCGTTTCTTTTCGTGTTGTAGTGGTACTCATGATGACCACTGACAGCTTTCTTGTTAACGTCGCAAAATAAAAGTGATCTTGGTGATTTTAATGACTCACGCTAACTCACAACACAACCGAACCGGGTGACGCTCTATTTGAGAATGGTGTGGTGTTTGTTTGGCTACAAATTATAGATAGTGTATAATTTGAATGTAGCGCTAAGTGATGACGACTTGCAAAACGGTCTTGCCAAAGTGTCAAGTAAAGTGCCAAAAATATGCTGAATACTAAAAATTATAATAATTTTTTATTATGGTTAAAGTAAAGTAACAAATGAAACTTAAGTAAGTTAGATCAGTTTTATTTCAGACGTTTGTTTGTATATTTTTAAATAGTGTAGCCTCTAATTCCGGTAGGCTTTTCGTACATTATTGCAATATTTTGTAAGTATAATATTCTTAAATACATAAAGTGCAAAATTTATTATGCTTAGATTGGTAGGTATAATAGTTGATCGACTAACGAATGGCGTAGTTCGAAAAGGTTAAGCATATAATAACAAAAAACGACTACATTTTATACCACGTAAAAAATATAAAGATCCAACTTTTCGTGAATGTTATGATTTAAGTAACAATTTATGTACGTGAAATGTAGCGTAAACATGCACAGAGAGCTGACTATTAATTTTCAATACTCCATAAAATACATTTTATATAAGTGATAATACACACGCAGACCAGCTAATTCCTTAGTGTCACGAAGTGACTGATTTTAATATTGACTCTCCGATAAATGATTTCTATTTTTATGATTATCAAAATGATTCGTCACAGCGAATAATGTTGCACTTTTAATGTCGACTATTATTTACCCTAAACGAACGTACACCCAAACGCCCGTTCTGATCTCTTGAGATTCTGAGCCACGGGCTAAGGCAATTCATTTTTATGTTAAATTATTTAATAGCTATTTAGCAATAACATCGGTGTAACAACAATGGTAA
This sequence comes from Hypercompe scribonia, assembly GCA_949316085.1. Lineage (NCBI taxonomy): Eukaryota > Metazoa > Arthropoda > Insecta > Lepidoptera > Erebidae > Hypercompe > Hypercompe scribonia. The sequence continues at coordinate 4,794,975 of OX438979.1, forward strand.
TTTGTAATAATGAGCAATTAGTAACAGATAATTTTCTAATGAGCAGTTCTAATCATCCAATTGTTGTCGTTGAATGTGAACCATCGAACATAATTTATTTTTTATCCACGAATTGTATTCGTAGATAAAAAAATATGCATTGGTTAACCGCTAAAAGAAACTCAGGACGTTCATATTAAAGAACTTTCTTGTAGGTATATACCTACCTACAAGAAAACTCTTCAATAAAGAATAATATATTATACCATTACATTTTATTTATAACATGGAGGTGTTACAGGCGAAATACTACGACAGACATTAGTTACCGTTCGTTGATCCGAAAATATTATTGTTTGGTTTGTAAAATAATTCTCATGAAAGAACCCTCTCATCTTCATGCTTTTCTTTTTTTTTCTCATGTTGCTCCATATCATTGTCGCTTGATAGTATGTCGATATGCCCTTTTCTGGATGCCTTTTCTTGTTTTTGACGCATGTCAAACGTTTGCTTCCGAAAGTTTTACTCTTTCGCGAGTGTCGTCCGGTATCGCAGCTTCTTCGTACTTCTCTCGATCGTCAACTAACTATTCTGCCTCGTAACATGTCGTTGCTTCCAAATTTGCCGAAAATATATCGGTGAACTCTTCAGGTATTGATTTTTTTATGTTTATTCCTGGCGGAACGTCGACAGCGTAATCTCTTCATGCTGTGCGTAATCTTTTCGACTTGCTTTTCTGCATGCGTCATTTCTATTGGTGTTGTAGATGCTGTCTCTTCTGTAGTATTCATTTTGACCAACGATCGTTTGTTTTTCTTAATATAACAAACTAAACTTCAATGTGGTAATTTTAGTGATTTACGCTGACTCACAACACAACCGAACAGGGTGACGCTCTACTTCAGAATTGTGTGGTATTTGTTTGGCTGCAACTTGTTGATTGAATGTGAACATAGCGGTAAGTGATGATGGCGATGGAAAACGGTGTTGTCTACTTAAAAAATATGCTAACTTTAGAATGTGCCAATAGCATGCTGAATACTGAAAATGACTTTAACTTTTTAGTTTTTTTTTTATAGTTGAAGTAAATTTACAAAAAAAAATTTAAGTATGTGAGTTAGATCAGTGTTATTTTAGACGTTCGTTTCCGTCTTTTTAAATGGTGTAGCCTCTAAGACTAACTCTAAGGCCTTTCGTGCATTATTACAGTATTGTGTAAATATAATACTCTTAAATACATGAAGTACAAAATTTATTGTACTTAGATTGGTAGGTATAGTAACTGATCGAACAAAGAATTGCGTAGTTCGAAAGAGCCAAGCATGCAGAAACAGAATGACTTATTCGTGTAGAAAAATTAGCTAGTTGTAGAATATAAGTACGAATATTTATGTGTTACATATATTTTATATTCTCACAACAACAACAAAAACTGCAGGGCTCTAGGTTCAATAAAATGCTATTGCAGTCAGTGTCCAAATGTAATTTTTGAGGGAAGTTATTTGTGAAACCTATTATGTAATGCAGTGTAATAGTACCATTCGATTGTTATTTCAATCATTTAGATCTACCAACTGACTAGATCGTTTCCATTCATGTTTTGTTTAACTGAAAATATATGAATGTCAAGTTGTCTGACTGACTTATAGCAATTGCTTAATGGGTAAATTAATTTTGAAAATAAATAAATTGCCTGTCAATGCGAACATCGGTATATTTCGTTCATCATTTTCTTGTCCTTACTGTGTCTTCTCTGGCCTCTCTCATTGCACGCGATCGGTTTGTGGCTTCTAGATCAAGTGTGATTATTATTGATTAACTGAAAACAATGAAGTTTTACAGTATCCTAACGGCACGCTAAGCGCAATGGTTTTGCGGCAATTTTATTTAGCTAGAGCGAGCGAAGTGTATCCAGTATCTACTGTAACTATAACACATTGCAATGTACTCCCACGTCGGTATGTAGAAAATATTCAGAGATGTACGGACTCCCCTGGGACAAGGGCATATAATTCAACGTTAATCCATATAAGTACACCAAAGGAATACGTGACAACTGACACGACTCAACCATTGTAGACTCGGACCTTGTTACCTCGTGATAAAAGACTTTTAAGTACTTTCTCAAGCTGCCAAAGAAGCGTTATCGCAGCATTTGTTTCATGTCAGACTGTTGTATTCCCACGAATTGTGCAATACACAAGATACTTGTAGATTTCGGTGACAGATAGAGATCTGAGTTTTGTTGAATCTGAAAGCTCTATGCCTTCAGACTCCACAATCACGCTCTTTTTAACATACAGGACTGCACACTTCTCTATTCCATATTCTCTATACCAAATTCCATCTTGATAGAGGATAATAGTTTCAATTCATCCATATAAAGAAGATAAGATGTAAGTTGATCATCTGCAACCTACACCATGACCCTGAAACCTCTAACAGAGTGCTAAGAGGGTTCAAAGCCAGACAAAACCACAAGAGACTCACACTTTGAAATATACCTCGTTCGATCTTTATGAGTACATCGCTTACCGCAGTCTGCCTATATCTACATATATTACTATAAAAAGTGAACAATTGAGTTGCGTTAATTTTATACAACTCTAGCATCTTCAAAAGCCATGTACGTTGAACCGAGTAATAAGTCCTCTCATAATCTATCCCACGTCTCGCCATACTCTTACGATTAAGTACGACGTACCTGTCGGCTATTGGTCATGTCTACGGCCGATAAGGAGAAGTTTATTCTCAGAATTTGTCATTATCATACAAATTAGTAACATTATTACTGAGTACTAAACAGATCTATTTCTAAATAGAGAGAACCTGTAAGCGGAAAGATCTATTCATACACTAATTGTCTGATCAATTTTACCCGCTGTTGTGTGGTCTGGATCCTTTGCTATGAGATGACCTTTCATTAGTGAATTTTATTATTTCATTTTTTATATACGAGTTATCAAGTATAACTAAAGTTTGAAATAAAAATCGGGAACTAGTCGTTATGCAAAAAGTTACAAAAAAATTGCCTATGCATTGTTTTTGTTATCTTCCTTACGTCGATAAACGGTTAACAATATGTATGCCATACCGTCAAACTGATAACATTATATTACACCTTTTCACAATCTATGTTCTCTTACCCACTTTACACCGCTTAAGGAGCAAACGTGTGCCTCATTGCTTTTAAAATAATTTATCTAAAATCGTTGTATTGTTTTTTTTCTTCTTTACGCTTTATACATACTACGAATCGGCGGTCATTACGAACAATCCCTTTATTTAGAAATACTAAATTTTTTACAGAAGATCGCTTTGCAGTCTTATGCGTGCGAGGTGTGAGTCACGTTCTTTGGGACGTGAAGTGCTAAAAGTAGGACATCGGATTTTGCATGAACGCCATTCCCACCCTCCAATAGGCATGGTATGCATATTTTTGTGCGCCTATGACACAAACGCTGACTAAACCTTACTACATATATAAATCAAAACAATGGTAGTACGGATTCCTATACGTCATTTATCATATTTCAAGGGACTGATGCAGGAGGCATTTTTAAATCGGCAGACGAGGCTCTGAGAAACAAAACATACCGACTGGCGGCAATAGGCTCGCCACCCATTACGTGGGACCAAATCACTGGTGAAAAAAAACGTTTAATACGATAATTAATCATTTGTGATGGGTGGGAAATGAAACCCACGACCTCTAGCATAACAGTCACGATCACTTACGAGTAGACCAACAAGGTCCCGCCATAGATCATAGCAGATCAGGTAAAAATCAGGCAAGTAAATAAATTTTAATAATAATTATACTTGGTGTAGAAATTATCAACCGGTCGTGTGCAACGGGAGAAGCTTACATATCTATCTACATAATTACAGTTTAGTGCGATGGGCCAAAGAAGATCCAGTAAGGATGGGAAAGTGATAAATAAAAGGAAGCAAATATTCATACAAATATACAATTTATTATACACTTTAAACAATAGGTAGATACGAGTATAAGTCAACCCAAAAATTTTTGCATTACAAAATTACATTCGATAATTGGTTTTACAATTAATTTCTAACAAAAAAAGCAATTTTCACTCTTTTAGACACTGGCTGCAATAACGTTATACAATTATTTTTACCTTTACTCATATATAAGGCAATAATAAGGTTCAAGTCGGTGCTCTTGGTAGGACAACTGAACCTTGAATTTAGCAGCTTTTGTTGTAAGGGTTTATTGTATGTGATAATATACAATATATGTTAAATGTACATACTAATTAATCAACAGGAGTAAGCGTGGCCTGGCTAATATAATAATGTTGTCAGACGTTTACACTACCGTAGTAAGTCATGCTTACGCTCCAGTTTTGTCTTTATAACAGATTATTTACATTCAAAAAATAACACTACTTGTCACGTATTCTCACTATTATCACAATGTTTTCCATTAATGTGTTATCGTATAGAGTTTTAGTCCAATTTGTTTATTTTAAATAACACTTTCCAAGCACTGTACATATAGGTACGCAACGGCATATTTTGTTTACAGACGCTCATATGGCTGAACCACGTTCCAAATTCTGCTTGATCTCAGCAGTATGTTGACCATAGAACCGCTCAAGTTCCTTGTTAAACTTAGCGTTCCTCTCATTAATATAGTCAATATCTGCGTCGTCGTTGTGTTTTCGCTTTCTGGAGTACTTAGCCCTCTTCGCAGTCTGTCTTTCTAAGTCGTTCACCATTCTGTCTATTGGCTCTTTACGATCTACGTGCATACCGTGAATGATGTGTTGTTTAGACCTCCGTAGAAAGCGTCTCCATACTTTTGTTTTTGTTTCTCATACTGCTCCGTGTCAAGTGTAGGCATGTTCTTGACCGATCTGTTATACTGCCTTATTGTCGCTTGATCGTAAGTCGAAAAATCCGAATCTGGATGCCTTTTCTTCTTTTTGCGCTCCACCGCATGCGCTGTGCTTCTATGGCCGAGACGTTTAAAAGTTTTACTCTGTTGTAATTTTGCCCGCATTTTTCAGCTTCTTCGCGCTTCTCTCGATCATCCAGTAACCATTCCGCCTGACGACGTTTTCTTGCATAATTTGGTGGTAATCTATTTCTCTCCTCTTCGGCCACCACCTCCTGATGATTGTGCATCCTGGCTTCATTTATAGCCAACTGTAGAGAGTGCAATCTCTTCATACGTTCTGCTTGCCTTTTAGTAAACGTCGTTTCTTTTCGTGTTGTAGTGGTACTCATGATGACCACTGACAGCTTTCTTGTTAACGTCGCAAAATAAAAGTGATCTTGGTGATTTTAATGACTCACGCTAACTCACAACACAACCGAACCGGGTGACGCTCTATTTGAGAATGGTGTGGTGTTTGTTTGGCTACAAATTATAGATAGTGTATAATTTGAATGTAGCGCTAAGTGATGACGACTTGCAAAACGGTCTTGCCAAAGTGTCAAGTAAAGTGCCAAAAATATGCTGAATACTAAAAATTATAATAATTTTTTATTATGGTTAAAGTAAAGTAACAAATGAAACTTAAGTAAGTTAGATCAGTTTTATTTTAGACGTTTGTTTGTATATTTTTAAATAGTGTAGCCTCTAATTCCGGTAGGCTTTTCGTACATTATTGCAATATTTTGTAAGTATAATATTCTTAAATACATAAAGTGCAAAATTTATTATGCTTAGATTGGTAGGTATAATAGTTGATCGACTAACGAATGGCGTAGTTCGAAAAGGTTAAGCATATAATAACAAAAAACGACTACATTTTATACCACGTAAAAAATATAAAGATCCAACTTTTCGTGAATGTTATGATTTAAGTAACAATTTATGTACGTGAAATGTAGCGTAAACATGCACAGAGAGCTGACTATTAATTTTCAATACTCCATAAAATACATTTTATATAAGTGATAATACACACGCAGACCAGCTAATTCCTTAGTGTCACGAAGTGACTGATTTTAATATTGACTCTCCGATAAATGATTTCTATTTTTATGATTATCAAAATGATTCGTCACAGCGAATAATGTTGCACTTTTAATGTCGACTATTATTTACCCTAAACGAACGTACACCCAAACGCCCGTTCTGATCTCTTGAGATTCTGAGCCACGGGCTAAGGCAATTCATTTTTATGTTAAATTATTTAATAGCTATTTAGCAATAACATCGGTGTAACAACAATGGTAATTTGTAATAATGAGCAATTAGTAACAGATAATTTTCTAATGAGCAGTTCTAATCATCCAATTGTTGTCGTTGAATGTGAACCATCGAACATAATTTATTTTTTATCCACGAATTGTATTCGTAGATAAAAAAATATGCATTGGTTAACCGCTAAAAGAAACTCAGGACGTTCATATTAAAGAACTTTCTTGTAGGTATATACCTACCTACAAGAAAACTCTTCAATAAAGAATAATATATTATACCATTACATTTTATTTATAACATGGAGGTGTTACAGGCGAAATACTACGACAGACATTAGTTACCGTTCGTTGATCCGAAAATATTATTGTTTGGTTTGTAAAATAATTCTCATGAAAGAACCCTCTCATCTTCATGCTTTTCTTTTTTTTTCTCATGTTGCTCCATATCATTGTCGCTTGATAGTATGTCGATATGCCCTTTTCTGGATGCCTTTTCTTGTTTTTGACGCATGTCAAACGTTTGCTTCCGAAAGTTTTACTCTTTCGCGAGTGTCGTCCGGTATCGCAGCTTCTTCGTACTTCTCTCGATCGTCAACTAACTATTCTGCCTCGTAACATGTCGTTGCTTCCAAATTTGCCGAAAATATATCGGTGAACTCTTCAGGTATTGATTTTTTTATGTTTATTCCTGGCGGAACGTCGACAGCGTAATCTCTTCATGCTGTGCGTAATCTTTTCGACTTGCTTTTCTGCATGCGTCATTTCTATTGGTGTTGTAGATGCTGTCTCTTCTGTAGTATTCATTTTGACCAACGATCGTTTGTTTTTCTTAATATAACAAACTAAACTTCAATGTGGTAATTTTAGTGATTTACGCTGACTCACAACACAACCGAACAGGGTGACGCTCTACTTCAGAATTGTGTGGTATTTGTTTGGCTGCAACTTGTTGATTGAATGTGAACATAGCGGTAAGTGATGATGGCGATGGAAAACGGTGTTGTCTACTTAAAAAATATGCTAACTTTAGAATGTGCCAATAGCATGCTGAATACTGAAAATGACTTTAACTTTTTAGTTTTTTTTTTATAGTTGAAGTAAATTTACAAAAAAAAATTTAAGTATGTGAGTTAGATCAGTGTTATTTTAGACGTTCGTTTCCGTCTTTTTAAATGGTGTAGCCTCTAAGACTAACTCTAAGGCCTTTCGTGCATTATTACAGTATTGTGTAAATATAATACTCTTAAATACATGAAGTACAAAATTTATTGTACTTAGATTGGTAGGTATAGTAACTGATCGAACAAAGAATTGCGTAGTTCGAAAGAGCCAAGCATGCAGAAACAGAATGACTTATTCGTGTAGAAAAATTAGCTAGTTGTAGAATATAAGTACGAATATTTATGTGTTACATATATTTTATATTCTCACAACAACAACAAAAACTGCAGGGCTCTAGGTTCAATAAAATGCTATTGCAGTCAGTGTCCAAATGTAATTTTTGAGGGAAGTTATTTGTGAAACCTATTATGTAATGCAGTGTAATAGTACCATTCGATTGTTATTTCAATCATTTAGATCTACCAACTGACTAGATCGTTTCCATTCATGTTTTGTTTAACTGAAAATATATGAATGTCAAGTTGTCTGACTGACTTATAGCAATTGCTTAATGGGTAAATTAATTTTGAAAATAAATAAATTGCCTGTCAATGCGAACATCGGTATATTTCGTTCATCATTTTCTTGTCCTTACTGTGTCTTCTCTGGCCTCTCTCATTGCACGCGATCGGTTTGTGGCTTCTAGATCAAGTGTGATTATTATTGATTAACTGAAAACAATGAAGTTTTACAGTATCCTAACGGCACGCTAAGCGCAATGGTTTTGCGGCAATTTTATTTAGCTAGAGCGAGCGAAGTGTATCCAGTATCTACTGTAACTATAACACATTGCAATGTACTCCCACGTCGGTATGTAGAAAATATTCAGAGATGTACGGACTCCCCTGGGACAAGGGCATATAATTCAACGTTAATCCATATAAGTACACCAAAGGAATACGTGACAACTGACACGACTCAACCATTGTAGACTCGGACCTTGTTACCTCGTGATAAAAGACTTTTAAGTACTTTCTCAAGCTGCCAAAGAAGCGTTATCGCAGCATTTGTTTCATGTCAGACTGTTGTATTCCCACGAATTGTGCAATACACAAGATACTTGTAGATTTCGGTGACAGATAGAGATCTGAGTTTTGTTGAATCTGAAAGCTCTATGCCTTCAGACTCCACAATCACGCTCTTTTTAACATACAGGACTGCACACTTCTCTATTCCATATTCTCTATACCAAATTCCATCTTGATAGAGGATAATAGTTTCAATTCATCCATATAAAGAAGATAAGATGTAAGTTGATCATCTGCAACCTACACCATGACCCTGAAACCTCTAACAGAGTGCTAAGAGGGTTCAAAGCCAGACAAAACCACAAGAGACTCACACTTTGAAATATACCTCGTTCGATCTTTATGAGTACATCGCTTACCGCAGTCTGCCTATATCTACATATATTACTATAAAAAGTGAACAATTGAGTTGCGTTAATTTTATACAACTCTAGCATCTTCAAAAGCCATGTACGTTGAACCGAGTAATAAGTCCTCTCATAATCTATCCCACGTCTCGCCATACTCTTACGATTAAGTACGACGTACCTGTCGGCTATTGGTCATGTCTACGGCCGATAAGGAGAAGTTTATTCTCAGAATTTGTCATTATCATACAAATTAGTAACATTATTACTGAGTACTAAACAGATCTATTTCTAAATAGAGAGAACCTGTAAGCGGAAAGATCTATTCATACACTAATTGTCTGATCAATTTTACCCGCTGTTGTGTGGTCTGGATCCTTTGCTATGAGATGACCTTTCATTAGTGAATTTTATTATTTCATTTTTTATATACGAGTTATCAAGTATAACTAAAGTTTGAAATAAAAATCGGGAACTAGTCGTTATGCAAAAAGTTACAAAAAAATTGCCTATGCATTGTTTTTGTTATCTTCCTTACGTCGATAAACGGTTAACAATATGTATGCCATACCGTCAAACTGATAACATTATATTACACCTTTTCACAATCTATGTTCTCTTACCCACTTTACACCGCTTAAGGAGCAAACGTGTGCCTCATTGCTTTTAAAATAATTTATCTAAAATCGTTGTATTGTTTTTTTTCTTCTTTACGCTTTATACATACTACGAATCGGCGGTCATTACGAACAATCCCTTTATTTAGAAATACTAAATTTTTTACAGAAGATCGCTTTGCAGTCTTATGTGCGAGGTGTGAGTCACGTTCTTTGGGACGTGAAGTGCTAAAAGTAGGACATCGGATTTTGCATGAACGCCATTCCCACCCTCCAATAGGCATGGTATGCATATTTTTGTGCGCCTATGACACAAACGCTGACTAAACCTTACTACATATATAAATCAAAACAATGGTAGTACGGATTCCTATACGTCATTTATCATATTTCAAGGGACTGATGCAGGAGGCATTTTTAAATCGGCAGACGAGGCTCTGAGAAACAAAACATACCGACTGGCGGCAATAGGCTCGCCACCCATTACGTGGGACCAAATCACTGGTGAAAAAAAACGTTTAATACGATAATTAATCATTTGTGATGGGTGGGAAATGAAACCCACGACCTCTAGCATAACAGTCACGATCACTTACGAGTAGACCAACAAGGTCCCGCCATAGATCATAGCAGATCAGGTAAAAATCAGGCAAGTAAATAAATTTTAATAATAATTATACTTGGTGTAGAAATTATCAACCGGTCGTGTGCAACGGGAGAAGCTTACATATCTATCTACATAATTACAGTTTAGTGCGATGGGCCAAAGAAGATCCAGTAAGGATGGGAAAGTGATAAATAAAAGGAAGCAAATATTCATACAAATATACAATTTATTATACACTTTAAACAATAGGTAGATACGAGTATAAGTCAACCCAAAAATTTTTGCATTACAAAATTACATTCGATAATTGGTTTTACAATTAATTTCTAACAAAAAAAGCAATTTTCACTCTTTTAGACACTGGCTGCAATAACGTTATACAATTATTTTTACCTTTACTCATATATAAGGCAATAATAAGGTTCAAGTCGGTGCTCTTGGTAGGACAACTGAACCTTGAATTTAGCAGCTTTTGTTGTAAGGGTTTATTGTATGTGATAATATACAATATATGTTAAATGTACATACTAATTAATCAACAGGAGTAAGCATGGCCTGGCTAATATAATAATGTTGTCAGACGTTTACACTACCGTAGTAAGTCATGCTTACGCTCCAGTTTTGTCTTTATAACAGATTATTTACATTCAAAAAATAACACTACTTGTCACGTATTCTCACTATTATCACAATGTTTTCCATTAATGTGTTATCGTATAGAGTTTTAGTCCACCATTGTTTATTTTAAATAACACTTTCCAAGCACTGTACATATAGGTACGCAACGGCATATTTTGTTTACAGACGCTCATATGGCTGAACCACGTTCCAAATTCTGCTTGATCTCAGCAGTATGTTGACCATAGAACCGCTCAAGTTCCTTGTTAAACTTAGCGTTCCTCTCATTAATATAGTCAATATCTGCGTCGTCGTTGTGTTTTCGCTTTCTGGAGTACTTAGCCCTCTTCGCAGTCTGTCTTTCTAAGTCGTTCACCATTCTGTCTATTGGCTCTTTACGATCTACGTGCATACCGTGAATGATGTGTTGTTTAGACCTCCGTAGAAAGCGTCTCCATACTTTTGTTTTTGTTTCTCATACTGCTCCGTGTCAAGTGTAGGCATGTTCTTGACCGATCTGTTATACTGCCTTATTGTCGCTTGATCGTAAGTCGAAAAATCCGAATCTGGATGCCTTTTCTTCTTTTTGCGCTCCACCGCATGCGCTGTGCTTCTATGGCCGAGACGTTTAAAAGTTTTACTCTGTTGTAATTTTGCCCGCATTTTTCAGCTTCTTCGCGCTTCTCTCGATCATCCAGTAACCATTCCGCCTGACGACGTTTTCTTGCATAATTTGGTGGTAATCTATTTCTCTCCTCTTCGGCCACCACCTCCTGATGATTGTGCATCCTGGCTTCATTTATAGCCAACTGTAGAGAGTGCAATCTCTTCATACGTTCTGCTTGCCTTTTAGTAAACGTCGTTTCTTTTCGTGTTGTAGTGGTACTCATGATGACCACTGACAGCTTTCTTGTTAACGTCGCAAAATAAAAGTGATCTTGGTGATTTTATGACTCACGCTAACTCACAACACAACCGAACCGGGTGACGCTCTATTTGAGAATGGTGTGGTGTTTGTTTGGCTGCAAATTATAGATAGTGTATAATTTGAATGTAGCGCTAAGTGATGACGACTTGCAAAACGGTCTTGCCAAAGTGTCAAGTAAAGTGCCAAAAATATGCTGAATACTAAAAATTATAATAATTTTTTATTATGGTTAAAGTAAAGTAACAAATGAAACTTAAGTAAGTTAGATCAGTTTTATTTTAGACGTTTGTTTGTATATTTTTAAATAGTGTAGCCTCTAATTCCGGTAGGCTTTTCGTACATTATTGCAATATTTTGTAAGTATAATATTCTTAAATACATAAAGTGCAAAATTTATTATGCTTAGATTGGTAGGTATAATAGTTGATCGACTAAAGAATGGCGTAGTTCGAAAAGGTTAAGCATATAATAACAAAAAACGACTACATTTTATACCACGTAAAAAATATAAAGATCCAACTTTTCGTGAATGTTATGATTTAAGTAACACTTTATGTACGTGAAATGTAGCGTAAACATGCACAGAGAGCTGACTATTAATTTTCAATACTCCATAAAATACATTTTATATAAGTGATAATACACACGCAGACCAGCTAATTCCTTAGTGTCACGAAGTGACTGATTTTAATATTGACTCTCCGATAAATGATTTCTATTTTTATGATTATCAAAATGATTCGTCACAGCGAATAATGTTGCACTTTTAATGTCGACTATTATTTACCCTAAACGAACGTACACCCAAACGCCCGTTCTGATCTCTTGAGATTCTGAGCCACGGGCTAAGGCAATTCATTTTTATGTTAAATTATTTAATAGTTATTTAGCAATAACATCGGTGTAACAACAATGGTAATTTGTAATAATGAGCAATTAGTAACAGATAATTTTCTAATGAGCAGTTCTAATCATCCAATTGTTGTCGTTGAATGTGAACCATCGAACATAATTTATTTTTTATCCACGAATTGTATTCGTAGATAAAAAAATATGCATTGGTTAACCGCTAAAAGAAACTCAGGACGTTCATATTAAAGAACTTTCTTGTAGGTATATACCTACCTACAAGAAAACTCTTCAATAAAGAATAATATATTATACCATTACATTTTATTTATAACATGGAGGTGTTACAGGCGAAACACTACGACAGACATTAGTTACCGTTCGTTGATCCGAAAATATTATTGTTTGGTTTGTAAAATAATTCTCATGAACGAACCTCACTAGATCGGTGGATGGTATTAGGCGGCAATTAGATGGGATAAACTTTTGTGTCCAAAATTCTTAGCGTGTGAGTTCTTTGTTTTATTCGCCTTATTGTGTATTTACAAGTTAAATTGAAAATGTTGCAAAAAAGATTGTCAATCCATTGTTTTCATTGTCACAGTATGCCGCCAAAGGGCTAACAATATCTATGAAATTTCTATTATATATTATATATCTAGAAGATTATCGTTCTCGCTGTTTACCTCTTATTTTTACTCAACATCACCATAAAGATAAAAAAAATCTATATAAAATCTGAAATTGTTACATTACATTATTATTTTTTTCTTCTCTAGATTTCCATAGTGTCACTCGACGGTACCTAGGAATGATACCTTATCTACAAATATCAAATTTCACAGCAGAGCAATTTGAAATTTTGAACACGACGTGTACTAGTAAATTATGTCATTTGGGACGTAAAGTGCCGAAAGGAGGATTTCAGATTTTGTACGGATACCGTCCACACTCTCCAACAGACATGGGATGCATATTTTTGTGCGCTTATGGTACAAACGCTGGCTAAACATCACTACATATATAATTCCTATACGTCAATTATCATATTTCAAGGGAATGATGCAGAAAGCAATCTTTAATCGACTGACGAGGCCCTGGCTAACAAAACATCCCAATTAGCGACAACAGGCTCACCACCTATATATACTTACGCGGGACCAAAACGCTGGCGAAAACGGCCGTTCAGTATACCTCTATCAATCTGATAATTTGTAATGCGTGAGAATCGAACCCACGGCATCTAGCTAAGCAGCTAGGATAATTTACGAGTCGACCAACAAGGCCCATCATAGATCCTAGTACATCAGGTAAAAGGTAGGCAAACAAATAAATTATAATTGTACTTGGTCTAGCAATCACCAACCGATCGCGTGCAATGAGAGAAGCTCATGTCTAATGGGAATGTAGTGCGATAGGCCGAAGAAGACACAGTAAAGACAGGAAAGTCATAAATAAAAGAACATATATTCACATGAATAGACAATTTATTATATACTTTGTACAACTGGTATAAGTAAACCAAACTATTTTCACTAAACATAATTGTTAAAAACACGTCAACTTGACATCCATATTTTATCAGTTTAACAAAATATGAATAGATCTATTTGGCTGGTAGATCTTAACGGTTAAAGAAAGAGTCGAGTAGAACTATTGTCTACATTAGATAGTAGGTTTAATAATTATTTTTAACAAAAAAAAAGCAATGTTCACTTACACAGCACACACACACAAGTATTTTTATGTTTACTTATATCTTAGAAAAGAATAACTAAACCTTAAACCCTGCAGCTTCTGTTGTAAATATATATATATATATATGTCACATATTTTATAGCAGTGCTAGTTTTAAAGCTAGTTTTAAAATACACTTATGTATATATATATACATAAGTGTATTTTAAAACTAGCTAATCAACACAAGTGAGCCTGGTGTGTCTAACATTGTGATACCCTCCTTAAACGTATCGTACTAAGATGTACTTACGCTAAACATAAGTATGATTTATGAATTACGACATCTCTGAATGAGTGCTTTTGTTTTTCTTTCTAAGTCACAACACAAATGCAGATTATTTACATTAAAAATTTCACCCATTACGGGGTTATCTTATAGAGTTTTAGTCCACCATTTTTGCAGTATAAACTGCAAACACTGTCTAAACACTAATATACATACATACAACGACATATGTATTTTGTTAACAGATGCTCACATGGCTATGCCGCGTTCCGAATTCTTCTTAATCTCAGCAGTGTGTTAGCCGTAAAATTGTTCAAGTTTCTTGTTGAATTTGAAGTTCCTGTCATTAATATAGTCAATGTTTACGTTGTCGTTGTGTCTCCTCTCATCTTCATGCTTTTCTTTTTTTTTCTCATGTTGCTCCATATCATTGTCGCTTGATAGTATGTCGATATGCCCTTTTCTGGATGCCTTTTCTTGTTTTTGACGCATGTCAAACGTTTGCTTCCGAAAGTTTTACTCTTTCGCGAGTGTCGTCCGGTATCGCAGCTTCTTCGTACTTCTCTCGATCGTCAACTAACTATTCTGCCTCGTAACATGTCGTTGCTTCCAAATTTGCCGAAAATATATCGGTGAACTCTTCAGGTATTGATTTTTTTATGTTTATTCCTGGCGGAACGTCGACAGCGTAATCTCTTCATGCTGTGCGTAATCTTTTCGACTTGCTTTTCTGCATGCGTCATTTCTATTGGTGTTGTAGATGCTGTCTCTTCTGTAGTATTCATTTTGACCAACGATCGTTTGTTTTTCTTAATATAACAAACTAAACTTCAATGTGGTAATTTTAGTGATTTACGCTGACTCACAACACAACCGAACAGGGTGACGCTCTACTTCAGAATTGTGTGGTATTTGTTTGGCTGCAACTTGTTGATTGAATGTGAACATAGCGGTAAGTGATGATGGCGATGGAAAACGGTGTTGTCTACTTAAAAAATATGCTAACTTTAGAATGTGCCAATAGCATGCTGAATACTGAAAATGACTTTAACTTTTTAGTTTTTTTTTTATAGTTGAAGTAAATTTACAAAAAAAAATTTAAGTATGTGAGTTAGATCAGTGTTATTTTAGACGTTCGTTTCCGTCTTTTTAAATGGTGTAGCCTCTAAGACTAACTCTAAGGCCTTTCGTGCATTATTACAGTATTGTGTAAATATAATACTCTTAAATACATGAAGTACAAAATTTATTGTACTTAGATTGGTAGGTATAGTAACTGATCGAACAAAGAATTGTGTAGTTCGAAAGAGCCAAGCATGCAGAAACAGAATGACTTATTCGTGTAGAAAAATTAGCTAGTTGTAGAATATAAGTACGAATATTTATGTGTTACATATATTTTATATTCTCACAACAACAACAAAAACTGCAGGGCTCTAGGTTCAATAAAATGCTATTGCAGTCAGTGTCCAAATGTAATTTTTGAGGGAAGTTATTTGTGAAACCTATTATGTAATGCAGTGTAATAGTACCATTCGATTGTTATTTCAATCATTTAGATCTACCAACTGACTAGATCGTTTCCATTCATGTTTTGTTTAACTGAAAATATATGAATGTCAAGTTGTCTGACTGACTTATAGCAATTGCTTAATGGGTAAATTAATTTTGAAAATAAATAAATTACCTGTCAATGCGAACATCGGTATATTTCGTTCATCATTTTCTTGTCCTTACTGTGTCTTCTCTGGCCTCTCTCATTGCACGCGATCGGTTTGTGGCTTCTAGATCAAGTGTGATTATTATTGATTAACTGAAAACAATGAAGTTTTACAGTATCCTAACGGCACGCTAAGCGCAATGGTTTTGCGGCAATTTTATTTAGCTAGAGCGAGCGAAGTGTATCCAGTATCTACTGTAACTATAACACATTGCAATGTACTCCCACGTCGGTATGTAGAAAATATTCAGAGATGTACGGACTCCCCTGGGACAAGGGCATATAATTCAACGTTAATCCATATAAGTACACCAAAGGAATACGTGACAACTGACACGACTCAACCATTGTAGACTCGGACCTTGTTACCTCGTGATAAAAGACTTTTAAGTACTTTCTCAAGCTGCCAAAGAAGCGTTATCGCAGCATTTGTTTCATGTCAGACTGTTGTATTCCCACGAATTGTGCAATACACAAGATACTTGTAGATTTCGGTGACAGATAGAGATCTGAGTTTTGTTGAATCTGAAAGCTCTATGCCTTCAGACTCCACAATCACGCTCTTTTTAACATACAGGACTGCACACTTCTCTATTCCATATTCTCTATACCAAATTCCATCTTGATAGAGGATAATAGTTTCAATTCATCCATATAAAGAAGATAAGATGTAAGTTGATCATCTGCAACCTACACCATGACCCTGAAACCTCTAACAGAGTGCTAAGAGGGTTCAAAGCCAGACAAAACCACAAGAGACTCACACTTTGAAATATACCTCGTTCGATCTTTATGAGTACATCGCTTACCGCAGTCTGCCTATATCTACATATATTACTATAAAAAGTGAACAATTGAGTTGCGTTAATTTTATACAACTCTAGCATCTTCAAAAGCCATGTACGTTGAACCGAGTAATAAGTCCTCTCATAATCTATCCCACGTCTCGCCATACTCTTACGATTAAGTACGACGTACCTGTCGGCTATTGGTCATGTCTACGGCCGATAAGGAGAAGTTTATTCTCAGAATTTGTCATTATCATACAAATTAGTAACATTATTACTGAGTACTAAACAGATCTATTTCTAAATAGAGAGAACCTGTAAGCGGAAAGATCTATTCATACACTAATTGTCTGATCAATTTTACCCGCTGTTGTGTGGTCTGGATCCTTTGCTATGAGATGACCTTTCATTAGTGAATTTTATTATTTCATTTTTTATATACGAGTTATCAAGTATAACTAAAGTTTGAAATAAAAATCGGGAACTAGTCGTTATGCAAAAAGTTACAAAAAAATTGCCTATGCATTGTTTTTGTTATCTTCCTTACGTCGATAAACGGTTAACAATATGTATGCCATACCGTCAAACTGATAACATTATATTACACCTTTTCACAATCTATGTTCTCTTACCCACTTTACACCGCTTAAGGAGCAAACGTGTGCCTCATTGCTTTTAAAATAATTTATCTAAAATCGTTGTATTGTTTTTTTTCTTCTTTACGCTTTATACATACTACGAATCGGCGGTCATTACGAACAATCCCTTTATTTAGAAATACTAAATTTTTTACAGAAGATCGCTTTGCAGTCTTATGCGTGCGAGGTGTGAGTCACGTTCTTTGGGACGTGAAGTGCTAAAAGTAGGACATCGGATTTTGCATGAACGCCATTCCCACCCTCCAATAGGCATGGTATGCATATTTTTGTGCGCCTATGACACAAACGCTGACTAAACCTTACTACATATATAAATCAAAACAATGGTAGTACGGATTCCTATACGTCATTTATCATATTTCAAGGGACTGATGCAGGAGGCATTTTTAAATCGGCAGACGAGGCTCTGAGAAACAAAACATACCGACTGGCGGCAATAGGCTCGCCACCCATTACGTGGGACCAAATCACTGGTGAAAAAAAACGTTTAATACGATAATTAATCATTTGTGATGGGTGGGAAATGAAACCCACGACCTCTAGCATAACAGTCACGATCACTTACGAGTAGACCAACAAGGTCCCGCCATAGATCATAGCAGATCAGGTAAAAATCAGGCAAGTAAATAAATTTTAATAATAATTATACTTGGTGTAGAAATTATCAACCGGTCGTGTGCAACGGGAGAAGCTTACATATCTATCTACATAATTACAGTTTAGTGCGATGGGCCAAAGAAGATCCAGTAAGGATGGGAAAGTGATAAATAAAAGGAAGCAAATATTCATACAAATATACAATTTATTATACACTTTAAACAATAGGTAGATACGAGTATAAGTCAACCCAAAAATTTTTGCATTACAAAATTACATTCGATAATTGGTTTTACAATTAATTTCTAACAAAAAAAGCAATTTTCACTCTTTTAGACACTGGCTGCAATAACGTTATACAATTATTTTTACCTTTACTCATATATAAGGCAATAATAAGGTTCAAGTCGGTGCTCTTGGTAGGACAACTGAACCTTGAATTTAGCAGCTTTTGTTGTAAGGGTTTATTGTATGTGATAATATACAATATATGTTAAATGTACATACTAATTAATCAACAGGAGTAAGCGTGGCCTGGCTAATATAATAATGTTGTCAGACGTTTACACTACCGTAGTAAGTCATGCTTACGCTCCAGTTTTGTCTTTATAACAGATTATTTACATTCAAAAAATAACACTACTTGTCACGTATTCTCACTATTATCACAATGTTTTCCATTAATGTGTTATCGTATAGAGTTTTAGTCCACCATTGTTTATTTTAAATAACACTTTCCAAGCACTGTACATATAGGTACGCAACGGCATATTTTGTTTACAGACGCTCATATGGCTGAACCACGTTCCAAATTCTGCTTGATCTCAGCAGTATGTTGACCATAGAACCGCTCAAGTTCCTTGTTAAACTTAGCGTTCCTCTCATTAATATAGTCAATATCTGCGTCGTCGTTGTGTTTTCGCTTTCTGGAGTACTTAGCCCTCTTCGCAGTCTGTCTTTCTAAGTCGTTCACCATTCTGTCTATTGGCTCTTTACGATCTACGTGCATACCGTGAATGATGTGTTGTTTAGACCTCCGTAGAAGGCGTCTCCATACTTTTGTTTTTGTTTCTCATACTGCTCCGTGTCAAGTGTAGGCATGTTCTTGACCGATCTGTTATACTGCCTTATTGTCGCTTGATCGTAAGTCGAAAAATCCGAATCTGGATGCCTTTTCTTCTTTTTGCGCTCCACCGCATGCGCTGTGCTTCTATGGCCGAGACGTTTAAAAGTTTTACTCTGTTGTAATTTTGCCCGCATTTTTCAGCTTCTTCGCGCTTCTCTCGATCATCCAGTAACCATTCCGCCTGACGACGTTTTCTTGCATAATTTGGTGGTAATCTATTTCTCTCCTCTTCGGCCACCACCTCCTGATGATTGTGCATCCTGGCTTCATTTATAGCCAACTGTAGAGAGTGCAATCTCTTCATACGTTCTGCTTGCCTTTTAGTAAACGTCGTTTCTTTTCGTGTTGTAGTGGTACTCATGATGACCACTGACAGCTTTCTTGTTAACGTCGCAAAATAAAAGTGATCTTGGTGATTTTATGACTCACGCTAACTCACAACACAACCGAACCGGGTGACGCTCTATTTGAGAATGGTGTGGTGTTTGTTTGGCTGCAAATTATAGATAGTGTATAATTTGAATGTAGCGCTAAGTGATGACGACTTGCAAAACGGTCTTGCCAAAGTGTCAAGTAAAGTGCCAAAAATATGCTGAATACTAAAAATTATAATAATTTTTTATTATGGTTAAAGTAAAGTAACAAATGAAACTTAAGTAAGTTAGATCAGTTTTATTTTAGACGTTTGTTTGTATATTTTTAAATAGTGTAGCCTCTAATTCCGGTAGGCTTTTCGTACATTATTGCAATATTTTGTAAGTATAATATTCTTAAATACATAAAGTGCAAAATTTATTATGCTTAGATTGGTAGGTATAATAGTTGATCGACTAAAGAATGGCGTAGTTCGAAAAGGTTAAGCATATAATAACAAAAAACGACTACATTTTATACCACGTAAAAAATATAAAGATCCAACTTTTCGTGAATGTTATGATTTAAGTAACACTTTATGTACGTGAAATGTAGCGTAAACATGCACAGAGAGCTGACTATTAATTTTCAATACTCCATAAAATACATTTTATATAAGTGATAATACACACGCAGACCAGCTAATTCCTTAGTGTCACGAAGTGACTGATTTTAATATTGACTCTCCGATAAATGATTTCTATTTTTATGATTATCAAAATGATTCGTCACAGCGAATAATGTTGCACTTTTAATGTCGACTATTATTTACCCTAAACGAACGTACACCCAAACGCCCGTTCTGATCTCTTGAGATTCTGAGCCACGGGCTAAGGCAATTCATTTTTATGTTAAATTATTTAATAGTTATTTAGCAATAACATCGGTGTAACAACAATGGTAATTTGTAATAATGAGCAATTAGTAACAGATAATTTTCTAATGAGCAGTTCTAATCATCCAATTGTTGTCGTTGAATGTGAACCATCGAACATAATTTATTTTTTATCCACGAATTGTATTCGTAGATAAAAAAATATGCATTGGTTAACCGCTAAAAGAAACTCAGGACGTTCATATTAAAGAACTTTCTTGTAGGTATATACCTACCTACAAGAAAACTCTTCAATAAAGAATAATATATTATACCATTACATTTTATTTATAACATGGAGGTGTTACAGGCGAAACACTACGACAGACATTAGTTACCGTTCGTTGATCCGAAAATATTATTGTTTGGTTTGTAAAATAATTCTCATGAACGAACCTCACTAGATCGGTGGATGGTATTAGGCGGCAATTAGATGGGATAAACTTTTGTGTCCAAAATTCTTAGCGTGTGAGTTCTTTGTTTTATTCGCCTTATTGTGTATTTACAAGTTAAATTGAAAATGTTGCAAAAAAGATTGTCAATCCATTGTTTTCATTGTCACAGTATGCCGCCAAAGGGCTAACAATATCTATGAAATTTCTATTATATATTATATATCTAGAAGATTATCGTTCTCGCTGTTTACCTCTTATTTTTACTCAACATCACCATAAAGATAAAAAAAATCTATATAAAATCTGAAATTGTTACATTACATTATTATTTTTTTCTTCTCTAGATTTCCATAGTGTCACTCGACGGTACCTAGGAATGATACCTTATCTACAAATATCAAATTTCACAGCAGAGCAATTTGAAATTTTGAACACGACGTGTACTAGTAAATTATGTCATTTGGGACGTAAAGTGCCGAAAGGAGGATTTCAGATTTTGTACGGATACCGTCCACACTCTCCAACAGACATGGGATGCATATTTTTGTGCGCTTATGGTACAAACGCTGGCTAAACATCACTACATATATAATTCCTATACGTCAATTATCATATTTCAAGGGAATGATGCAGAAAGCAATCTTTAATCGACTGACGAGGCCCTGGCTAACAAAACATCCCAATTAGCGACAACAGGCTCACCACCTATATATACTTACGCGGGACCAAAACGCTGGCGAAAACGGCCGTTCAGTATACCTCTATCAATCTGATAATTTGTAATGCGTGAGAATCGAACCCACGGCATCTAGCTAAGCAGCTAGGATAATTTACGAGTCGACCAACAAGGCCCATCATAGATCCTAGTACATCAGGTAAAAGGTAGGCAAACAAATAAATTATAATTGTACTTGGTCTAGCAATCACCAACCGATCGCGTGCAATGAGAGAAGCTCATGTCTAATGGGAATGTAGTGCGATAGGCCGAAGAAGACACAGTAAAGACAGGAAAGTCATAAATAAAAGAACATATATTCACATGAATAGACAATTTATTATATACTTTGTACAACTGGTATAAGTAAACCAAACTATTTTCACTAAACATAATTGTTAAAAACACGTCAACTTGACATCCATATTTTATCAGTTTAACAAAATATGAATAGATCTATTTGGCTGGTAGATCTTAACGGTTAAAGAAAGAGTCGAGTAGAACTATTGTCTACATTAGATAGTAGGTTTAATAATTATTTTTAACAAAAAAAAAGCAATGTTCACTTACACAGCACACACACACAAGTATTTTTATGTTTACTTATATCTTAGAAAAGAATAACTAAACCTTAAACCCTGCAGCTTCTGTTGTAAATATATATATATATATATATATATATATGTGTCACATATTTTATAGCAGTGCTAGTTTTAAAGCTAGTTTTAAAATACACTTATGTATATATATATATATACATAAGTGTATTTTAAAACTAGCTAATCAACACAAGTGAGCCTGGTGTGTCTAACATTGTGATACCCTCCTTAAACGTATCGTACTAAGATGTACTTACGCTAAACATAAGTATGATTTATGAATTACGACATCTCTGAATGAGTGCTTTTGTTTTTTCTTTCTAAGTCACAACACAAATGCAGATTATTTACATTAAAAATTTCACCCATTACGGGGTTATCTTATAGAGTTTTAGTCCACCATTTTTGCAGTATAAACTGCAAACACTGTCTAAACACTAATATACATACATACAACGACATATGTATTTTGTTAACAGATGCTCACATGGCTATGCCGCGTTCCGAATTCTTCTTAATCTCAGCAGTGTGTTAGCCGTAAAATTGTTCAAGTTTCTTGTTGAATTTGAAGTTCCTGTCATTAATATAGTCAATGTTTACGTTGTCGTTGTGTCTCCTCTCATCTTCATGCTTTTCTTTTTTTTTCTCATGTTGCTCCATATCATTGTCGCTTGATAGTATGTCGATATGCCCTTTTCTGGATGCCTTTTCTTGTTTTTGACGCATGTCAAACGTTTGCTTCCGAAAGTTTTACTCTTTCGCGAGTGTCGTCCGGTATCGCAGCTTCTTCGTACTTCTCTCGATCGTCAACTAACTATTCTGCCTCGTAACATGTCGTTGCTTCCAAATTTGTCGAAAATATATCGGTGAACTCTTCAGGTATTGATTTTTTTATGTTTATTCCTGGCGGAACGTCGACAGCGTAATCTCTTCATGCTGTGCGTAATCTTTTCGACTTGCTTTTCTGCATGCGTCATTTCTATTGGTGTTGTAGATGCTGTCTCTTCTGTAGTATTCAGTTTGACCAACGATCGTTTGTTTTTCTTAATATAACAAACTAAACTTCAATGTGGTAATTTTAGTGATTTACTTCAGAATGGTGTGGTGTTTGTTTGGGTGCAACTTGTTGATTGAATGTAGCATGCTGACTACTGACAATTACTTTAACTTTTTATTTTTTTTTATAGTTGAAGTAAATTTACAAAAAAAAAACTCAAGTATGTAAGTTAGATCAGTGTTATTTTAGACGTTCGTTTCCGTCTTTTTAAATGGTATAGCCTCTATGACCGGTAGGCTTTTCGTGCATTATTACAGTATTGTGTAAATATAATATTCTTAAATACATGAAGTACAAAATTTATTGTACTTAGGTTGGTGGGTATAGTAACTGATCGAACAAAGAATTGCGTAGTTTGAAAGAGCAAAGCATGCAGAAACAAAATGACTTATTCGTGTAGAAAAATTAGCTAGTTGTAGAATATAAGTACGAATATTTATGTGTTACATATATTTTATATTCTCACAACAACAACAAAAACTGCAGGGCTCTAGGTTCAATTAAATGCTATTGCAGTCAGTGTCCAAATGTAATTTTTGAGGGAAGTTATTTGTGAAACCTATTATGTAATGCAGTGTAATAGTACCATTCGATTGTTATTTCAATCATTTAGATCTACCAACTGACTAGATCGGTTCCATTCATGTTTTGTTTAACTGAAAATATATGAATGTCAAGTTGTCTGACTGACTTATAGCAATTGCTTAATGGGTAAATTAATTTTGAAAATAAATAAATTGCCTGTCAATGCGAACATCGGTATATTTCATTCATCATTTTCTTGTCCTTACTGTGTCTTCTCTGGCCTCTCTCATTGCACGCGATCGGTTTGTGGCTTCTAGATCAAGTGTGATTATTATTGATTAACTGAAAACAATGAAGTTTTACAGTATCCTAACGGCACGCTAAGCGCAATGGTTTTGCGGCAATTTTATTTAGCTAGAGCGAGCGAAGTGTATCCAGTATCTACTGTAACTATAACACATTGCAATGTACTCCCACGTCGGTATGTAGAAAATATTCAGAGATGTACGGACTCCCCTGGGACAAGGGCATATAATTCAACGTTAATCCATATAAGTACACTAAAGGAATACGTGACAACTGACACGACTCAACCATTGTAGACTCGGACCTTGTTACCTCGTGATAAAAGACTTTTAAGTACTTTCTCAAGCTGCCAAAGAAGCGTTATCGCAGCATTTGTTTCATGTCAGACTGTTGTATTCCCACGAATTGTGCAATACACAAGATACTTGTAGATTTCGGTGACAGATAGAGATCTGAGTTTTGTTGAATCTGAAAGCTCTATGCCTTCAGACTCCACAATCACGCTCTTTTTAACATACAGGACTGCACACTTCTCTATTCCATATTCTCTATACCAAATTCCATCTTGATAGAGGATAATAGTTTCAATTCATCCATATAAAGAAGATAAGATGTAAGTTGATCATCTGCAACCTACACCATGATCCTGAAACCTCTAACAGAGTGCTAAGAGGGTTCAAAGCCAGACAAAACCACAAGAGACTCACACTTTGAAATATACCTCGTTCGATCTTTATGAGTACATCGCTTACCGCAGTCTGCCTATATCTACATATATTACTATAAAAAGTGAACAATTGAGTTGCGTTAATTTTATACAACTCTAGCATCTTCAAAAGCCATGTACGTTGAACCGAGTAATAAGTCCTCTCATAATCTATCCCACGTCTCGCCATACTCTTACGATTAAGTACGACGTACCTGTCGGCTATTGGTCATGTCTACGGCCGATAAAGAGAAGTTTATTCTCAGAATTTGTCATTATCATACAAATAAGTAACATTATTACTGAGTACTAAACAGATCTATTTCTAAATAGAGAGAACCTGTAAGCGGAAAGATCTATTCATACATTAATTGTCTGATCAATTTTACCCGCTGTTGTGTGGTCTGGATCCTTTGCTATGAGATGACCTTTCATTAGTGAATTTTATTATTTTATTTTTTATATACGAGTTATCAAGTATAACTAAAGTTTGAAATAAAAATCGGGAACTAGTCGTTATGCAAAAAGTTACAAAAAAATTGCCTATGCATTGTTTTTGTTATCTTCCTTACGTCGATAAACGGTTAACAATATGTATGCCATACCGTCAAACTGATAACATTATATTACACCTTTTCACAATCTATGTTCTCTTACCCACTTTACACCGCTTAAGGAGCAAACGTGTGCCTCATTGCTTTTAAAATAATTTATCTAAAATCGTTGTATTGTTTTTTTTCTTCTTTACGCTTTATACATACTACGAATCGGCGGTCATTACGAACAATCCCTTTATTTAGAAATACTAAATTTTTTACAGAAGATCGCTTTGCAGTCTTATGCGTGCGAGGTGTGAGTCACGTTCTTTGGGACGTGAAGTGCTAAAAGTAGGACATCGGATTTTGCATGAACGCCATTCCCACCCTCCAATAGGCATGGTATGCATATTTTTGTGCGCCTATGACACAAACGCTGACTAAACCTTACTACATATATAAATCAAAACAATGGTAGTACGGATTCCTATACGTCATTTATCATATTTCAAGGGACTGATGCAGGAGGCATTTTTAAATCGGCAGACGAGGCTCTGAGAAACAAAACATACTGACTGGCGGCAATAGGCTCGCCACCCATTACGTGGGACCAAATCACTGGTGAAAAAAAACGTTTAATACGATAATTAATCATTTGTGATGGGTGGGAAATGAAACCCACGACCTCTAGCATAACAGTCACGATCACTTACGAGTAGACCAACAAGGTCCCGCCATAGATCATAGCAGATCAGGTAAAAATCAGGCAAGTAAATAAATTTTAATAATAATTATACTTGGTGTAGAAATTATCAACCGGTCGTGTGCAACGGGAGAAGCTTACATATCTATCTACATAATTACAGTTTAGTGCGATGGGCCAAAGAAGATCCAGTAAGGATGGGAAAGTGATAAATAAAAGGAAGCAAATATTCATACAAATATACAATTTATTATACACTTTAAACAATAGGTAGATACGAGTATAAGTCAACCCAAAAATTTTTGCATTACAAAATTACATTCGATAATTGGTTTTACAATTAATTTCTAACAAAAAAAGCAATTTTCACTCTTTTAGACACTGGCTGCAATAACGTTATACAATTATTTTTACCTTTACTCATATATAAGGCAATAATAAGGTTCAAGTCGGTGCTCTTGGTAGGACAACTGAACCTTGAATTTAGCAGCTTTTGTTGTAAGGGTTTATTGTATGTGATAATATACAATATATGTTAAATGTACATACTAATTAATCAACAGGAGTAAGCGTGGCCTGGCTAATATAATAATGTTGTCAGACGTTTACACTACCGTAGTAAGTCATGCTTACGCTCCAGTTTTGTCTTTATAACAGATTATTTACATTCAAAAAATAACACTACTTGTCACGTATTCTCACTATTATCACAATGTTTTCCATTAATGTGTTATCGTATAGAGTTTTAGTCCAATTTGTTTATTTTAAATAACACTTTCCAAGCACTGTACATATAGGTACGCAACGGCATATTTTGTTTACAGACGCTCATATGGCTGAACCACGTTCCAAATTCTGCTTGATCTCAGCAGTATGTTGACCATAGAACCGCTCAAGTTCCTTGTTAAACTTAGCGTTCCTCTCATTAATATAGTCAATATCTGCGTCGTCGTTGTGTTTTCGCTTTCTGGAGTACTTAGCCCTCTTCGCAGTCTGTCTTTCTAAGTCGTTCACCATTCTGTCTATTGGCTCTTTACGATCTACGTGCATACCGTGAATGATGTGTTGTTTAGACCTCCGTAGAAAGCGTCTCCATACTTTTGTTTTTGTTTCTCATACTGCTCCGTGTCAAGTGTAGGCATGTTCTTGACCGATCTGTTATACTGCCTTATTGTCGCTTGATCGTAAGTCGAAAAATCCGAATCTGGATGCCTTTTCTTCTTTTTGCGCTCCACCGCATGCGCTGTGCTTCTATGGCCGAGACGTTTAAAAGTTTTACTCTGTTGTAATTTTGCCCGCATTTTTCAGCTTCTTCGCGCTTCTCTCGATCATCCAGTAACCATTCCGCCTGACGACGTTTTCTTGCATAATTTGGTGGTAATCTATTTCTCTCCTCTTCGGCCACCACCTCCTGATGATTGTGCATCCTGGCTTCATTTATAGCCAACTGTAGAGAGTGCAATCTCTTCATACGTTCTGCTTGCCTTTTAGTAAACGTCGTTTCTTTTCGTGTTGTAGTGGTACTCATGATGACCACTGACAGCTTTCTTGTTAACGTCGCAAAATAAAAGTGATCTTGGTGATTTTAATGACTCACGCTAACTCACAACACAACCGAACCGGGTGACGCTCTATTTGAGAATGGTGTGGTGTTTGTTTGGCTACAAATTATAGATAGTGTATAATTTGAATGTAGCGCTAAGTGATGACGACTTGCAAAACGGTCTTGCCAAAGTGTCAAGTAAAGTGCCAAAAATATGCTGAATACTAAAAATTATAATAATTTTTTATTATGGTTAAAGTAAAGTAACAAATGAAACTTAAGTAAGTTAGATCAGTTTTATTTTAGACGTTTGTTTGTATATTTTTAAATAGTGTAGCCTCTAATTCCGGTAGGCTTTTCGTACATTATTGCAATATTTTGTAAGTATAATATTCTTAAATACATAAAGTGCAAAATTTATTATGCTTAGATTGGTAGGTATAATAGTTGATCGACTAACGAATGGCGTAGTTCGAAAAGGTTAAGCATATAATAACAAAAAACGACTACATTTTATACCACGTAAAAAATATAAAGATCCAACTTTTCGTGAATGTTATGATTTAAGTAACAATTTATGTACGTGAAATGTAGCGTAAACATGCACAGAGAGCTGACTATTAATTTTCAATACTCCATAAAATACATTTTATATAAGTGATAATACACACGCAGACCAGCTAATTCCTTAGTGTCACGAAGTGACTGATTTTAATATTGACTCTCCGATAAATGATTTCTATTTTTATGATTATCAAAATGATTCGTCACAGCGAATAATGTTGCACTTTTAATGTCGACTATTATTTACCCTAAACGAACGTACACCCAAACGCCCGTTCTGATCTCTTGAGATTCTGAGCCACGGGCTAAGGCAATTCATTTTTATGTTAAATTATTTAATAGCTATTTAGCAATAACATCGGTGTAACAACAATGGTAATTTGTAATAATGAGCAATTAGTAACAGATAATTTTCTAATGAGCAGTTCTAATCATCCAATTGTTGTCGTTGAATGTGAACCATCGAACATAATTTATTTTTTATCCACGAATTGTATTCGTAGATAAAAAAATATGCATTGGTTAATCGCTAAAAGAAACTCAGGACGTTCATATTAAAGAACTTTCTTGTAGGTATATACCTACCTACAAGAAAACTCTTCAATAAAGAATAATATATTATACCATTACATTTTATTTATAACATGGAGGTGTTACAGGCGAAATACTACGACAGACATTAGTTACCGTTCGTTGATCCGAAAATATTATTGTTTGGTTTGTAAAATAATTCTCATGAAAGAACCCTCTCATCTTCATGCTTTTCTTTTTTTTTCTCATGTTGCTCCATATCATTGTCGCTTGATAGTATGTCGATATGCCCTTTTCTGGATGCCTTTTCTTGTTTTTGACGCATGTCAAACGTTTGCTTCCGAAAGTTTTACTCTTTCGCGAGTGTCGTCCGGTATCGCAGCTTCTTCGTACTTCTCTCGATCGTCAACTAACTATTCTGCCTCGTAACATGTCGTTGCTTCCAAATTTGCCGAAAATATATCGGTGAACTCTTCAGGTATTGATTTTTTTATGTTTATTCCTGGCGGAACGTCGACAGCGTAATCTCTTCATGCTGTGCGTAATCTTTTCGACTTGCTTTTCTGCATGCGTCATTTCTATTGGTGTTGTAGATGCTGTCTCTTCTGTAGTATTCATTTTGACCAACGATCGTTTGTTTTTCTTAATATAACAAACTAAACTTCAATGTGGTAATTTTAGTGATTTACGCTGACTCACAACACAACCGAACAGGGTGACGCTCTACTTCAGAATTGTGTGGTATTTGTTTGGCTGCAACTTGTTGATTGAATGTGAACATAGCGGTAAGTGATGATGGCGATGGAAAACGGTGTTGTCTACTTAAAAAATATGCTAACTTTAGAATGTGCCAATAGCATGCTGAATACTGAAAATGACTTTAACTTTTTAGTTTTTTTTTTATAGTTGAAGTAAATTTACAAAAAAAAATTTAAGTATGTGAGTTAGATCAGTGTTATTTTAGACGTTCGTTTCCGTCTTTTTAAATGGTGTAGCCTCTAAGACTAACTCTAAGGCCTTTCGTGCATTATTACAGTATTGTGTAAATATAATACTCTTAAATACATGAAGTACAAAATTTATTGTACTTAGATTGGTAGGTATAGTAACTGATCGAACAAAGAATTGTGTAGTTCGAAAGAGCCAAGCATGCAGAAACAGAATGACTTATTCGTGTAGAAAAATTAGCTAGTTGTAGAATATAAGTACGAATATTT
This sequence comes from Hypercompe scribonia, assembly GCA_949316085.1. NCBI lineage: Eukaryota > Metazoa > Arthropoda > Insecta > Lepidoptera > Erebidae > Hypercompe > Hypercompe scribonia. Next base: position 4,824,830 of record OX438979.1, read on the forward strand.
ATGTGTTACATATATTTTATATTCTCACAACAACAACAAAAACTGCAGGGCTCTAGGTTCAATAAAATGCTATTGCAGTCAGTGTCCAAATGTAATTTTTGAGGGAAGTTATTTGTGAAACCTATTATGTAATGCAGTGTAATAGTACCATTCGATTGTTATTTCAATCATTTAGATCTACCAACTGACTAGATCGTTTCCATTCATGTTTTGTTTAACTGAAAATATATGAATGTCAAGTTGTCTGACTGACTTATAGCAATTGCTTAATGGGTAAATTAATTTTGAAAATAAATAAATTACCTGTCAATGCGAACATCGGTATATTTCGTTCATCATTTTCTTGTCCTTACTGTGTCTTCTCTGGCCTCTCTCATTGCACGCGATCGGTTTGTGGCTTCTAGATCAAGTGTGATTATTATTGATTAACTGAAAACAATGAAGTTTTACAGTATCCTAACGGCACGCTAAGCGCAATGGTTTTGCGGCAATTTTATTTAGCTAGAGCGAGCGAAGTGTATCCAGTATCTACTGTAACTATAACACATTGCAATGTACTCCCACGTCGGTATGTAGAAAATATTCAGAGATGTACGGACTCCCCTGGGACAAGGGCATATAATTCAACGTTAATCCATATAAGTACACCAAAGGAATACGTGACAACTGACACGACTCAACCATTGTAGACTCGGACCTTGTTACCTCGTGATAAAAGACTTTTAAGTACTTTCTCAAGCTGCCAAAGAAGCGTTATCGCAGCATTTGTTTCATGTCAGACTGTTGTATTCCCACGAATTGTGCAATACACAAGATACTTGTAGATTTCGGTGACAGATAGAGATCTGAGTTTTGTTGAATCTGAAAGCTCTATGCCTTCAGACTCCACAATCACGCTCTTTTTAACATACAGGACTGCACACTTCTCTATTCCATATTCTCTATACCAAATTCCATCTTGATAGAGGATAATAGTTTCAATTCATCCATATAAAGAAGATAAGATGTAAGTTGATCATCTGCAACCTACACCATGACCCTGAAACCTCTAACAGAGTGCTAAGAGGGTTCAAAGCCAGACAAAACCACAAGAGACTCACACTTTGAAATATACCTCGTTCGATCTTTATGAGTACATCGCTTACCGCAGTCTGCCTATATCTACATATATTACTATAAAAAGTGAACAATTGAGTTGCGTTAATTTTATACAACTCTAGCATCTTCAAAAGCCATGTACGTTGAACCGAGTAATAAGTCCTCTCATAATCTATCCCACGTCTCGCCATACTCTTACGATTAAGTACGACGTACCTGTCGGCTATTGGTCATGTCTACGGCCGATAAGGAGAAGTTTATTCTCAGAATTTGTCATTATCATACAAATTAGTAACATTATTACTGAGTACTAAACAGATCTATTTCTAAATAGAGAGAACCTGTAAGCGGAAAGATCTATTCATACACTAATTGTCTGATCAATTTTACCCGCTGTTGTGTGGTCTGGATCCTTTGCTATGAGATGACCTTTCATTAGTGAATTTTATTATTTCATTTTTTATATACGAGTTATCAAGTATAACTAAAGTTTGAAATAAAAATCGGGAACTAGTCGTTATGCAAAAAGTTACAAAAAAATTGCCTATGCATTGTTTTTGTTATCTTCCTTACGTCGATAAACGGTTAACAATATGTATGCCATACCGTCAAACTGATAACATTATATTACACCTTTTCACAATCTATGTTCTCTTACCCACTTTACACCGCTTAAGGAGCAAACGTGTGCCTCATTGCTTTTAAAATAATTTATCTAAAATCGTTGTATTGTTTTTTTTCTTCTTTACGCTTTATACATACTACGAATCGGCGGTCATTACGAACAATCCCTTTATTTAGAAATACTAAATTTTTTACAGAAGATCGCTTTGCAGTCTTATGCGTGCGAGGTGTGAGTCACGTTCTTTGGGACGTGAAGTGCTAAAAGTAGGACATCGGATTTTGCATGAACGCCATTCCCACCCTCCAATAGGCATGGTATGCATATTTTTGTGCGCCTATGACACAAACGCTGACTAAACCTTACTACATATATAAATCAAAACAATGGTAGTACGGATTCCTATACGTCATTTATCATATTTCAAGGGACTGATGCAGGAGGCATTTTTAAATCGGCAGACGAGGCTCTGAGAAACAAAACATACCGACTGGCGGCAATAGGCTCGCCACCCATTACGTGGGACCAAATCACTGGTGAAAAAAAACGTTTAATACGATAATTAATCATTTGTGATGGGTGGGAAATGAAACCCACGACCTCTAGCATAACAGTCACGATCACTTACGAGTAGACCAACAAGGTCCCGCCATAGATCATAGCAGATCAGGTAAAAATCAGGCAAGTAAATAAATTTTAATAATAATTATACTTGGTGTAGAAATTATCAACCGGTCGTGTGCAACGGGAGAAGCTTACATATCTATCTACATAATTACAGTTTAGTGCGATGGGCCAAAGAAGATCCAGTAAGGATGGGAAAGTGATAAATAAAAGGAAGCAAATATTCATACAAATATACAATTTATTATACACTTTAAACAATAGGTAGATACGAGTATAAGTCAACCCAAAAATTTTTGCATTACAAAATTACATTCGATAATTGGTTTTACAATTAATTTCTAACAAAAAAAGCAATTTTCACTCTTTTAGACACTGGCTGCAATAACGTTATACAATTATTTTTACCTTTACTCATATATAAGGCAATAATAAGGTTCAAGTCGGTGCTCTTGGTAGGACAACTGAACCTTGAATTTAGCAGCTTTTGTTGTAAGGGTTTATTGTATGTGATAATATACAATATATGTTAAATGTACATACTAATTAATCAACAGGAGTAAGCGTGGCCTGGCTAATATAATAATGTTGTCAGACGTTTACACTACCGTAGTAAGTCATGCTTACGCTCCAGTTTTGTCTTTATAACAGATTATTTACATTCAAAAAATAACACTACTTGTCACGTATTCTCACTATTATCACAATGTTTTCCATTAATGTGTTATCGTATAGAGTTTTAGTCCACCATTGTTTATTTTAAATAACACTTTCCAAGCACTGTACATATAGGTACGCAACGGCATATTTTGTTTACAGACGCTCATATGGCTGAACCACGTTCCAAATTCTGCTTGATCTCAGCAGTATGTTGACCATAGAACCGCTCAAGTTCCTTGTTAAACTTAGCGTTCCTCTCATTAATATAGTCAATATCTGCGTCGTCGTTGTGTTTTCGCTTTCTGGAGTACTTAGCCCTCTTCGCAGTCTGTCTTTCTAAGTCGTTCACCATTCTGTCTATTGGCTCTTTACGATCTACGTGCATACCGTGAATGATGTGTTGTTTAGACCTCCGTAGAAGGCGTCTCCATACTTTTGTTTTTGTTTCTCATACTGCTCCGTGTCAAGTGTAGGCATGTTCTTGACCGATCTGTTATACTGCCTTATTGTCGCTTGATCGTAAGTCGAAAAATCCGAATCTGGATGCCTTTTCTTCTTTTTGCGCTCCACCGCATGCGCTGTGCTTCTATGGCCGAGACGTTTAAAAGTTTTACTCTGTTGTAATTTTGCCCGCATTTTTCAGCTTCTTCGCGCTTCTCTCGATCATCCAGTAACCATTCCGCCTGACGACGTTTTCTTGCATAATTTGGTGGTAATCTATTTCTCTCCTCTTCGGCCACCACCTCCTGATGATTGTGCATCCTGGCTTCATTTATAGCCAACTGTAGAGAGTGCAATCTCTTCATACGTTCTGCTTGCCTTTTAGTAAACGTCGTTTCTTTTCGTGTTGTAGTGGTACTCATGATGACCACTGACAGCTTTCTTGTTAACGTCGCAAAATAAAAGTGATCTTGGTGATTTTATGACTCACGCTAACTCACAACACAACCGAACCGGGTGACGCTCTATTTGAGAATGGTGTGGTGTTTGTTTGGCTGCAAATTATAGATAGTGTATAATTTGAATGTAGCGCTAAGTGATGACGACTTGCAAAACGGTCTTGCCAAAGTGTCAAGTAAAGTGCCAAAAATATGCTGAATACTAAAAATTATAATAATTTTTTATTATGGTTAAAGTAAAGTAACAAATGAAACTTAAGTAAGTTAGATCAGTTTTATTTTAGACGTTTGTTTGTATATTTTTAAATAGTGTAGCCTCTAATTCCGGTAGGCTTTTCGTACATTATTGCAATATTTTGTAAGTATAATATTCTTAAATACATAAAGTGCAAAATTTATTATGCTTAGATTGGTAGGTATAATAGTTGATCGACTAAAGAATGGCGTAGTTCGAAAAGGTTAAGCATATAATAACAAAAAACGACTACATTTTATACCACGTAAAAAATATAAAGATCCAACTTTTCGTGAATGTTATGATTTAAGTAACACTTTATGTACGTGAAATGTAGCGTAAACATGCACAGAGAGCTGACTATTAATTTTCAATACTCCATAAAATACATTTTATATAAGTGATAATACACACGCAGACCAGCTAATTCCTTAGTGTCACGAAGTGACTGATTTTAATATTGACTCTCCGATAAATGATTTCTATTTTTATGATTATCAAAATGATTCGTCACAGCGAATAATGTTGCACTTTTAATGTCGACTATTATTTACCCTAAACGAACGTACACCCAAACGCCCGTTCTGATCTCTTGAGATTCTGAGCCACGGGCTAAGGCAATTCATTTTTATGTTAAATTATTTAATAGTTATTTAGCAATAACATCGGTGTAACAACAATGGTAATTTGTAATAATGAGCAATTAGTAACAGATAATTTTCTAATGAGCAGTTCTAATCATCCAATTGTTGTCGTTGAATGTGAACCATCGAACATAATTTATTTTTTATCCACGAATTGTATTCGTAGATAAAAAAATATGCATTGGTTAACCGCTAAAAGAAACTCAGGACGTTCATATTAAAGAACTTTCTTGTAGGTATATACCTACCTACAAGAAAACTCTTCAATAAAGAATAATATATTATACCATTACATTTTATTTATAACATGGAGGTGTTACAGGCGAAACACTACGACAGACATTAGTTACCGTTCGTTGATCCGAAAATATTATTGTTTGGTTTGTAAAATAATTCTCATGAACGAACCTCACTAGATCGGTGGATGGTATTAGGCGGCAATTAGATGGGATAAACTTTTGTGTCCAAAATTCTTAGCGTGTGAGTTCTTTGTTTTATTCGCCTTATTGTGTATTTACAAGTTAAATTGAAAATGTTGCAAAAAAGATTGTCAATCCATTGTTTTCATTGTCACAGTATGCCGCCAAAGGGCTAACAATATCTATGAAATTTCTATTATATATTATATATCTAGAAGATTATCGTTCTCGCTGTTTACCTCTTATTTTTACTCAACATCACCATAAAGATAAAAAAAATCTATATAAAATCTGAAATTGTTACATTACATTATTATTTTTTTCTTCTCTAGATTTCCATAGTGTCACTCGACGGTACCTAGGAATGATACCTTATCTACAAATATCAAATTTCACAGCAGAGCAATTTGAAATTTTGAACACGACGTGTACTAGTAAATTATGTCATTTGGGACGTAAAGTGCCGAAAGGAGGATTTCAGATTTTGTACGGATACCGTCCACACTCTCCAACAGACATGGGATGCATATTTTTGTGCGCTTATGGTACAAACGCTGGCTAAACATCACTACATATATAATTCCTATACGTCAATTATCATATTTCAAGGGAATGATGCAGAAAGCAATCTTTAATCGACTGACGAGGCCCTGGCTAACAAAACATCCCAATTAGCGACAACAGGCTCACCACCTATATATACTTACGCGGGACCAAAACGCTGGCGAAAACGGCCGTTCAGTATACCTCTATCAATCTGATAATTTGTAATGCGTGAGAATCGAACCCACGGCATCTAGCTAAGCAGCTAGGATAATTTACGAGTCGACCAACAAGGCCCATCATAGATCCTAGTACATCAGGTAAAAGGTAGGCAAACAAATAAATTATAATTGTACTTGGTCTAGCAATCACCAACCGATCGCGTGCAATGAGAGAAGCTCATGTCTAATGGGAGTGTAGTGCGATAGGCCGAAGAAGACACAGTAAAGACAGGAAAGTCATAAATAAAAGAACATATATTCACATGAATAGACAATTTATTATATACTTTGTACAACTGGTATAAGTAAACCAAACTATTTTCACTAAACATAATTGTTAAAAACACGTCAACTTGACATCCATATTTTATCAGTTTAACAAAATATGAATAGATCTATTTGGCTGGTAGATCTTAACGGTTAAAGAAAGAGTCGAGTAGAACTATTGTCTACATTAGATAGTAGGTTTAATAATTATTTTTAACAAAAAAAAAGCAATGTTCACTTACACAGCACACACACACAAGTATTTTTATGTTTACTTATATCTTAGAAAAGAATAACTAAACCTTAAACCCTGCAGCTTCTGTTGTAAATATATATATATATATATGTCACATATTTTATAGCAGTGCTAGTTTTAAAGCTAGTTTTAAAATACACTTATGTATATATATATACATAAGTGTATTTTAAAACTAGCTAATCAACACAAGTGAGCCTGGTGTGTCTAACATTGTGATACCCTCCTTAAACGTATCGTACTAAGATGTACTTACGCTAAACATAAGTATGATTTATGAATTACGACATCTCTGAATGAGTGCTTTTGTTTTTCTTTCTAAGTCACAACACAAATGCAGATTATTTACATTAAAAATTTCACCCATTACGGGGTTATCTTATAGAGTTTTAGTCCACCATTTTTGCAGTATAAACTGCAAACACTGTCTAAACACTAATATACATACATACAACGACATATGTATTTTGTTAACAGATGCTCACATGGCTATGCCGCGTTCCGAATTCTTCTTAATCTCAGCAGTGTGTTAGCCGTAAAATTGTTCAAGTTTCTTGTTGAATTTGAAGTTCCTGTCATTAATATAGTCAATGTTTACGTTGTCGTTGTGTCTCCTCTCATCTTCATGCTTTTCTTTTTTTTTCTCATGTTGCTCCATATCATTGTCGCTTGATAGTATGTCGATATGCCCTTTTCTGGATGCCTTTTCTTGTTTTTGACGCATGTCAAACGTTTGCTTCCGAAAGTTTTACTCTTTCGCGAGTGTCGTCCGGTATCGCAGCTTCTTCGTACTTCTCTCGATCGTCAACTAACTATTCTGCCTCGTAACATGTCGTTGCTTCCAAATTTGCCGAAAATATATCGGTGAACTCTTCAGGTATTGATTTTTTTATGTTTATTTCTGGCGGAACGTCGACAGCGTAATCTCTTCATGCTGTGCGTAATCTTTTCGACTTGCTTTTCTGCATGCGTCATTTCTATTGGTGTTGTAGATGCTGTCTCTTCTGTAGTATTCATTTTGACCAACGATCGTTTGTTTTTCTTAATATAACAAACTAAACTTCAATGTGGTAATTTTAGTGATTTACACTGACTCACAACACAACCGAACAGGGTGACGCTCTACTTCAGAATTGTGTGGTATTTGTTTGGCTGCAACTTGTTGATTGAATGTGAACATAGCGGTAAGTGATGATGGCGATGGAAAACGGTGTTGTCTACTTAAAAAATATGTTAACTTTAGAATGTGCCAATAGCATGCTGAATACTGAAAATGACTTTAACTTTTTAGTTTTTTTTTATAGTTGAAGTAAATTTACAAAAAAAAATTTAAGTATGTGAGTTAGATCAGTGTTATTTTAGACGTTCGTTTCCGTCTTTTTAAATGGTGTAGCCTCTAAGACTAACTCTAAGGCCTTTCGTGCATTATTACAGTATTGTGTAAATATAATACTCTTAAATACATAAAGTACAAAATTTATTGTACTTAGATTGGTAGGTATAGTAACTGATCGAACAAAGAATTGCGTAGTTCGAAAGAGCCAAGCATGCAGAAACAGAATGACTTATTCGTGTAGAAAAATTAGCTAGTTGTAGAATATAAGTACGAATATTTATGTGTTACATATATTTTATATTCTCACAACAACAACAAAAACTGCAGGGCTCTAGGTTCAATTAAATGCTATTGCAGTCAGTGTCCAAATGTAATTTTTGAGGGAAGTTATTTGTGAAACCTATTATGTAATGCAGTGTAATAGTACCATTCGATTGTTATTTCAATCATTTAGATCTACCAACTGACTAGATCGTTTCCATTCATGTTTTGTTTAACTGAAAATATATGAATGTCAAGTTGTCTGACTGACTTATAGCAATTGCTTAATGGGTAAATTAATTTTGAAAATAAATAAATTGCCTGTCAATACGAACATCGGTATATTTCATTCATCATTTTCTTGTCCTTACTGTGTCTTCTCTGGCCTCTCTCATTGCACGCGATCCGTTTGTGGCTTCTAGATCAAGTGTGATTATTATTGATTAACTGAAAACAATGAAGTTTTACAGTATCCTAACGGCACGCTAAGCGCAATGGTTTTGCGGCAATTTTATTTAGCTAGAGCGAGCGAAGTGTATCCAGTATCTACTGTAACTATAACACATTGCAATGTACTCCCACGTCGGTATGTAGAAAATATTCAGAGATGTACGGACTCCCCTGGGACAAGGGCATATAATTCAACGTTAATCCATATAAGTACACCAAAGGAATACGTGACAACTGACACGACTCAACCATTGTAGACTCGGACCTTGTTACCTCGTGATAAAAGACTTTTAAGTACTTTCTCAAGCTGCCAAAGAAGCGTTATCGCAGCATTTGTTTCATGTCAGACTGTTGTATTCCCACGAATTGTGCAATACACAAGATACTTGTAGATTTCGGTGACAGATAGAGATCTGAGTTTTGTTGAATCTGAAAGCTCTATGCCTTCAGACTCCACAATCACGCTCTTTTTAACATACAGGACTGCACACTTCTCTATTCCATATTCTCTATACCAAATTCCATCTTGATAGAGGATAATAGTTTCAATTCATCCATATAAAGAAGATAAGATGTAAGTTGATCATCTGCAACCTACACCATGACCCTGAAACCTCTAACAGAGTGCTAAGAGGGTTCAAAGCCAGACAAAACCACAAGAGACTCACACTTTGAAATATACCTCGTTCGATCTTTATGAGTACATCGCTTACCGCAGTCTGCCTATATCTACATATATTACTATAAAAAGTGAACAATTGAGTTGCGTTAATTTTATACAACTCTAGCATCTTCAAAAGCCATGTACGTTGAACCGAGTAATAAGTCCTCTCATAATCTATCCCACGTCTCGCCATACTCTTACGATTAAGTACGACGTACCTGTCGGCTATTGGTCATGTCTACGGCCGATAAGGAGAAGTTTATTCTCAGAATTTGTCATTATCATACAAATTAGTAACATTATTACTGAGTACTAAACAGATCTATTTCTAAATAGAGAGAACCTGTAAGCGGAAAGATCTATTCATACACTAATTGTCTGATCAATTTTACCCGCTTTTGTGTGGTCTGGATCCTTTGCTATGAGATGACCTTTCATTAGTGAATTTTATTATTTCATTTTTTATATACGAGTTATCAAGTATAACTAAAGTTTGAAATAAAAATCGGGAACTAGTCGTTATGCAAAAAGTTACAAAAAAATTGCCTATGCATTGTTTTTGTTATCTTCCTTACGTCGATAAACGGTTAACAATATGTATGCCATACCGTCAAACTGATAACATTATATTACACCTTTTCACAATCTATGTTCTCTTACCCACTTTACACCGCTTAAGGAGCAAACGTGTGCCTCATTGCTTTTAAAATAATTTATCTAAAATCGTTGTATTGTTTTTTTTCTTCTTTACGCTTTATACATACTACGAATCGGCGGTCATTACGAACAATCCCTTTATTTAGAAATACTAAATTTTTTACAGAAGATCGCTTTGCAGTCTTATGTGCGAGGTGTGAGTCACGTTCTTTGGGACGTGAAGTGCTAAAAGTAGGACATCGGATTTTGCATGAACGCCATTCCCACTCTCCAATAGGCATGGTATGCATATTTTTGTGCGCCTATGACACAAACGCTGACTAAACCTTACTACATATATAAATCAAAACAATGGTAGTACGGATTCCTATACGTCATTTATCATATTTCAAGGGACTGATGCAGGAGGCATTTTTCAATCGGCAGACGAGGCTCTGAGAAACAAAACATACCGACTGGCGGCAATAGGCTCGCCACCCATTACGTGGGACCAAATCACTGGTGAAAAAAAACGTTTAATACGATAATTAATCATTTGTGATGGGTGGGAAATGAAACCCACGACCTCTAGCATAACAGTCACGATCACTTACGAGTAGACCAACAAGGTCCCGCCATAGATCATAGCAGATCAGGTAAAAATCAGGCAAGTAAATAAATTTTAATAATAATTATACTTGGTGTAGAAATTATCAACCGGTCGTGTGCAACGGGAGAAGCTTACATATCTATCTACATAATTACAGTTTAGTGCAATGGGCCAAAGAAGATCCAGTAAGGATGGGAAAGTGATAAATAAAAGGAAGCAAATATTCATACAAATATACAATTTATTATACACTTTAAACAATAGGTAGATACGAGTATAAGTCAACCCAAAAATTTTTGCATTACAAAATTACATTCGATAATTGGTTTTACAATTAATTTCTAACAAAAAAAGCAATTTTTCACTCTTTTAGACACTGGCTGCAATAACGTTATACAATTATTTTTACCTTTACTCATATATAAGGAAATAATAAGGTTCAAGTCGGTGCTCTTGGTAGGACAACTGAACCTTGAATCCAGCAGCTTTTGTTGTAAGGGTTTATTGTATGTGATAATATACAATATATGTTAAATGTACATACTAATTAATCAACAGGAGTAAGCGTGGCCTGACTAATATAATAATGTTGTCAGACGTTTACACTACCGTAGTAAGTCATGCTTACGCTCCAGTTTTGTCTTTATAACAGATTATTTACATTCAAAAAATAACACTACTTGTCACGTATTCTCACTATTATCACAATGTTTTCCATTAATGTGTTATCGTATAGAGTTTTAGTCCACCATTGTTTATTTTAAATAACACTTTCCAAGCACTGTACATATAGGTACGCAACGGCATATTTTGTTTACAGACGCTCATATGGCTGAACCACGTTCCAAATTCTGCTTGATCTCAGCAGTATGTTGACCATAAAACCGCTCAAGTTCCTTGTTAAACTTAGCGTTCCTCTCATTAATATAGTCAATATCTGCGTCGTCGTTGTGTTTTCGCTTTCTGGAGTACTTAGCCCTCTTCGCAGTCTGTCTTTCTAAGTCGTTCACCATTCTGTCTATTGGCTCTTTACGATCTACGTGCATACCGTGAATGATGTGTTGTTTAGACCTCCGTAGAAAGCGTCTCCATACTTTTGTTTTTGTTTCTCATACTGCTCCGTGTCAAGTGTAGGCATGTTCTTGACCGATCTGTTATACTGCCTTATTGTCGCTTGATCGTAAGTCGAAAAATCCGAATCTGGATGTCTTTTCTTCTTTTTGCGCTCCACCGCATGCGCTGTGCTTCTATGGCCGAGCCGTTTAAAAGTTTTACTCTGTTGTAATTTTGCCCGCATTTTTCAGCTTCTTCGCGCTTTTCTCGATCATCCAGTAACCATTCCGCCTGACGACGTTTTCTTGCATAATTTGGTGGTAATCTATTTCTCTCCTCTTCGGCCACCACCTCCTGATGATTGTGCATCCTGGCTTCATTTATAGCCAACTGTAGAGAGTGCAATCTCTTCATACGTTCTGCTTGCCTTTTAGTAAACGTCGTTTCTTTTCGTGTTGTAGTGGTACTCATGATGACCACTGACAGCTTTCTTGTTAACGTCGCAAAATAAAAGTGATCTTGGTGATTTTAATGACTCACGCTAACTCACAACACAACCGAACCGGGTGACGCTCTATTTGAGAATGGTGTGATGTTTGTTTGGCTGCAAATTATAGATAGTGTATAATTTGAATGTAGCGCTAAGTGATGACGACTTGCAAAACGGTCTTGCCAAAGTGTCAAGTAAAGTGCCAGAAATATGCTGAATACTAAAAATTATAATAATTTTTTATTATGGTTAAAGTAAAGTAACAAATGAAACTTAAGTAAGTTAGATCAGTTTTATTTTAGACGTTTGTTTGTATATTTTTAAATAGTGTAGCCTCTAATTCCGGTAGGCTTTTCGTACATTATTGCAATATTTTGTGAGTATAATATTCTTAAATACATAAAGTGCAAAATTTATTATGCTTAGATTGGTAGGTATAATAGTTGATCGACTAAAGAATGGCGTAGTTCGAAAAGGTTAAGCATATAATAACAAAAAACGACTACATTTTATACCACGTAAAAAATATAAAGATCCAACTTTTCGTGAATGTTATGATTTATGTAACACTTTATGTACGTGAAAGGTAGCGTAAACATGCACAGAGAGCTGACTATTAATTTTCAATACTCCATAAAATACATTTTATATAAGTGATAATACACACGCAGACCAGCTAATTCCTTAGTGTCACGAAGTGACTGATTTTAATATTGACTCTCCGATAAATGATTTCTATTTTTATGATTATCAAAATGATTCGTCACAGCGAATAATGTTGCACTTTTAATGTCGACTATTATTTACCCTAAACGAACGTACACCCAAACGCCCGTTCTGATCTCTTGAGATTCTGAGCCACGGGCTAAGGCAATTCATTTTTATGTTAAATTATTTAATAGTTATTTAGCAATAACATCGGTGTAACAACAATGGTAATTTGTAATAATGAGCAATTTGTAACAGATAATTTTCTAATGAGCAGTTCTAATCATCCAATTGTTGTCGTTGAATGTGAACCATCGAACATAATTTATTTTTTATCCACGAATTGTATTCGTAGATAAAAAAATATGCATTGGTTAACCGCTAAAAGAAACTCAGGACGTTCATATTAAAGAACTTTCTTGTAGGTATATACCTACCTACAAGAAAACTCTTCAATAAAGAATAATATATTATACCATTACATTTTATTTATAACATGAAGGTGTTACAGACGAAACACTACGACAGACATTAGTTACCGTTCGCTGATCCGAAAATATTATTGTTTGGTTTGTAAAATAATTCTCATGAACGAACCTCACTAGATCGGTGGATGGTATTAGGCGGCCATTAGATGGGATAAACTTTTGTGTCCAAAATTCTTAGCGTGTGAGTTCTTTGTTTTATTCGCCTTATTGTGTATTTACAAGTTAAATTGAAAATGTTGCAAAAAAGATTGTCAATCCATTGTTTTCATTGTCACAGTATGCCGCCAAAGGGCTAACAATATCTATGAAATTTCTATTATATATTATATATCTAGAAGATTATCGTTCTCGCTGTTTACCTCTTATTTTTACTCAACATCACCATAAAGATAAAAAAAATCTATATAAAATCTGAAATTGTTACATTACATTATTATTTTTTTCTTCTCTAGATTTCCATAGTGTCACTCGACGGTACCTAGGAATGATACCTTATCTACAAATATCAAATTTCACAGCAGAGCAATTTGAAATTTTGAACACGACGTGTACTAGTAAATTATGTCATTTGGGACGTAAAGTGCCGAAAGGAGGATTTCAGATTTTGTACGGATACCGTCCACACTCTCCAACAGACATGGGATGCATATTTTTGTGCGCTTATGGTACAAACGCTGGCTAAACATCACTACATATATAATTCCTATACGTCAATTATCATATTTCAAGGGAATGATGCAGAAAGCAATCTTTAATCGACTGACGAGGCCCTGGCTAACAAAACATCCCAATTAGCGACAACAGGCTCACCACCTATATATACTTACGCGGGACCAAAACGCTGGCGAAAACGGCCGTTCAGTATACCTCTATCAATCTGATAATTTGTAATGCGTGAGAATCGAACCCACGGCATCTAGCTAAGCAGCTAGGATAATTTACGAGTCGACCAACAAGGCCCATCATAGATCCTAGTACATCAGGTAAAAGGTAGGCAAACAAATAAATTATAATTGTACTTGGTCTAGCAATCACCAACCGATCGCGTGCAATGAGAGAAGCTCATGTCTAATGGGAATGTAGTGCGATAGGCCGAAGAAGACACAGTAAAGACAGGAAAGTCATAAATAAAAGAACATATATTCACATGAATAGACAATTTATTATATACTTTGTACAACTGGTATAAGTAAACCAAACTATTTTCACTAAACATAATTGTTAAAAACACGTCAACTTGACATCCATATTTTATCAGTTTAACAAAATATGAATAGATCTATTTGGCTGGTAGATCTTAACGGTTAAAGAAAGAGTCGAGTAGAACTATTGTCTACATTAGATAGTAGGTTTAATAATTATTTTTAACAAAAAAAAAGCAATGTTCACTTACACAGCACACACACACAAGTATTTTTATGTTTACTTATATCTTAGAAAAGAATAACTAAACCTTAAACCCTGCAGCTTCTGTTGTAAATATATATATATATATATGTCACATATTTTATAGCAGTGCTAGTTTTAAAGCTAGTTTTAAAATACACTTATGTATATATATATACATAAGTGTATTTTAAAACTAGCTAATCAACACAAGTGAGCCTGGTGTGTCTAACATTGTGATACCCTCCTTAAACGTATCGTACTAAGATGTACTTACGCTAAACATAAGTATGATTTATGAATTACGACATCTCTGAATGAGTGCTTTTGTTTTTCTTTCTAAGTCACAACACAAATGCAGATTATTTACATTAAAAATTTCACCCATTACGGGGTTATCTTATAGAGTTTTAGTCCACCATTTTTGCAGTATAAACTGCAAACACTGTCTAAACACTAATATACATACATACAACGACATATGTATTTTGTTAACAGATGCTCACATGGCTATGCCGCGTTCCGAATTCTTCTTAATCTCAGCAGTGTGTTAGCCGTAAAATTGTTCAAGTTTCTTGTTGAATTTGAAGTTCCTGTCATTAATATAGTCAATGTTTACGTTGTCGTTGTGTCTCCTCTCATCTTCATGCTTTTCTTTTTTTTTCTCATGTTGCTCCATATCATTGTCGCTTGATAGTATGTCGATATGCCCTTTTCTGGATGCCTTTTCTTGTTTTTGACGCATGTCAAACGTTTGCTTCCGAAAGTTTTACTCTTTCGCGAGTGTCGTCCGGTATCGCAGCTTCTTCGTACTTCTCTCGATCGTCAACTAACTATTCTGCCTCGTAACATGTCGTTGCTTCCAAATTTGCCGAAAATATATCGGTGAACTCTTCAGGTATTGATTTTTTTATGTTTATTTCTGGCGGAACGTCGACAGCGTAATCTCTTCATGCTGTGCGTAATCTTTTCGACTTGCTTTTCTGCATGCGTCATTTCTATTGGTGTTGTAGATGCTGTCTCTTCTGTAGTATTCATTTTGACCAACGATCGTTTGTTTTTCTTAATATAACAAACTAAACTTCAATGTGGTAATTTTAGTGATTTACGCTGACTCACAACACAACCGAACAGGGTGACGCTCTACTTCAGAATTGTGTGGTATTTGTTTGGCTGCAACTTGTTGATTGAATGTGAACATAGCGGTAAGTGATGATGGCGATGGAAAACGGTGTTGTCTACTTAAAAAATATGTTAACTTTAGAATGTGCCAATAGCATGCTGAATACTGAAAATGACTTTAACTTTTTAGTTTTTTTTTATAGTTGAAGTAAATTTACAAAAAAAAATTTAAGTATGTGAGTTAGATCAGTGTTATTTTAGACGTTCGTTTCCGTCTTTTTAAATGGTGTAGCCTCTAAGACTAACTCTAAGGCCTTTCGTGCATTATTACAGTATTGTGTAAATATAATACTCTTAAATACATAAAGTACAAAATTTATTGTACTTAGATTGGTAGGTATAGTAACTGATCGAACAAAGAATTGCGTAGTTCGAAAGAGCCAAGCATGCAGAAACAGAATGACTTATTCGTGTAGAAAAATTAGCTAGTTGTAGAATATAAGTACGAATATTTATGTGTTACATATATTTTATATTCTCACAACAACAACAAAAACTGCAGGGCTCTAGGTTCAATAAAATGCTATTGCAGTCAGTGTCCAAATGTAATTTTTGAGGGAAGTTATTTGTGAAACCTATTATGTAATGCAGTGTAATAGTACCATTCGATTGTTATTTCAATCATTTAGATCTACCAACTGACTAGATCGTTTCCATTCATGTTTTGTTTAACTGAAAATATATGAATGTCAAGTTGTCTGACTGACTTATAGCAATTGCTTAATGGGTAAATTAATTTTGAAAATAAATAAATTGCCTGTCAATGCGAACATCGGTATATTTCATTCATCATTTTCTTGTCCTTACTGTGTCTTCTCTGGCCTCTCTCATTGCACGCGATCCGTTTGTGGCTTCTAGATCAAGTGTGATTATTATTGATTAACTGAAAACAATGAAGTTTTACAGTATCCTAACGGCACGCTAAGCGCAATGGTTTTGCGGCAATTTTATTTAGCTAGAGCGAGCGAAGTGTATCCAGTATCTACTGTAACTATAACACATTGCAATGTACTCCCACGTCGGTATGTAGAAAATATTCAGAGATGTACGGACTCCCCTGGGACAAGGGCATATAATTCAACGTTAATCCATATAAGTACACCAAAGGAATACGTGACAACTGACACGACTCAACCATTGTAGACTCGGACCTTGTTACCTCGTGATAAAAGACTTTTAAGTACTTTCTCAAGCTGCCAAAGAAGCGTTATCGCAGCATTTGTTTCATGTCAGACTGTTGTATTCCCACGAATTGTGCAATACACAAGATACTTGTAGATTTCGGTGACAGATAGAGATCTGAGTTTTGTTGAATCTGAAAGCTCTATGCCTTCAGACTCCACAATCACGCTCTTTTTAACATACAGGACTGCACACTTCTCTATTCCATATTCTCTATACCAAATTCCATCTTGATAGAGGATAATAGTTTCAATTCATCCATATAAAGAAGATAAGATGTAAGTTGATCATCTGCAACCTACACCATGACCCTGAAACCTCTAACAGAGTGCTACGAGGGTTCAAAGCCAGACAAAACCACAAGAGACTCACACTTTGAAATATACCTCGTTCGATCTTTATGAGTACATCGCTTACCGCAGTCTGCCTATATCTACATATATTACTATAAAAAGTGAACAATTGAGTTGCGTTAATTTTATACAACTCTAGCATCTTCAAAAGCCATGTACGTTGAACCGAGTAATAAGTCCTCTCATAATCTATCCCACGTCTCGCCATACTCTTACGATTAAGTACGACGTACCTGTCGGCTATTGGTCATGTCTACGGCCGATAAGGAGAAGTTTATTCTCAGAATTTGTCATTATCATACAAATTAGTAACATTATTACTGAGTACTAAACAGATCTATTTCTAAATAGAGAGAACCTGTAAGCGGAAAGATCTATTCATACACTAATTGTCTGATCAATTTTACCCGCTGTTGTGTGGTCTGGATCCTTTGCTATGAGATGACCTTTCATTAGTGAATTTTATTATTTCATTTTTTATATACGAGTTATCAAGTATAACTAAAGTTTGAAATAAAAATCGGGAACTAGTCGTTATGCAAAAAGTTACAAAAAAATTGCCTATGCATTGTTTTTGTTATCTTCCTTACGTCGATAAACGGTTAACAATATGTATGCCATACCGTCAAACTGATAACATTATATTACACCTTTTCACAATCTATGTTCTCTTACCCACTTTACACCGCTTAAGGAGCAAACGTGTGCCTCATTGCTTTTAAAATAATTTATCTAAAATCGTTGTATTGTTTTTTTTCTTCTTTACGCTTTATACATACTACGAATCGGCGGTCATTACGAACAATCCCTTTATTTAGAAATACTAAATTTTTTACAGAAGATCGCTTTGCAGTCTTATGCGTGCGAGGTGTGAGTCACGTTCTTTGGGACGTGAAGTGCTAAAAGTAGGACATCGGATTTTGCATGAACGCCATTCCCACCCTCCAATAGGCATGGTATGCATATTTTTGTGCGCCTATGACACAAACGCTGACTAAACCTTACTACATATATAAATCAAAACAATGGTAGTACGGATTCCTATACGTCATTTATCATATTTCAAGGGACTGATGCAGGAGGCATTTTTAAATCGGCAGACGAGGCTCTGAGAAACAAAACATACCGACTGGCGGCAATAGGCTCGCCACCCATTACGTGGGACCAAATCACTGGTGAAAAAAAACGTTTAATACGATAATTAATCATTTGTGATGGGTGGGAAATGAAACCCACGACCTCTAGTATAACAGTCACGATCACTTACGAGTAGACCAACAAGGTCCCGCCATAGATCATAGCAGATCAGGTAAAAATCAGGCAAGTAAATAAATTTTAATAATAATTATACTTGGTGTAGAAATTATCAACCGGTCGTGTGCAACGGGAGAAGCTTACATATCTATCTACATAATTACAGTTTAGTGCGATGGGCCAAAGAAGATCCAGTAAGGATGGGAAAGTGATAAATAAAAGGAAGCAAATATTCATACAAATATACAATTTATTATACACTTTAAACAATAGGTAGATACGAGTATAAGTCAACCCAAAAATTTTTGCATTACAAAATTACATTCGATAATTGGTTTTACAATTAATTTCTAACAAAAAAAGCAATTTTCACTCTTTTAGACACTGGCTGCAATAACGTTATACAATTATTTTTACCTTTACTCATATATAAGGCAATAATAAGGTTCAAGTCGGTGCTCTTGGTAGGACAACTGAACCTTGAATTTAGCAGCTTTTGTTGTAAGGGTTTATTGTATGTGATAATATACAATATATGTTAAATGTACATACTAATTAATCAACAGGAGTAAGCGTGGCCTGGCTAATATAATAATGTTGTCAGACGTTTACACTACCGTAGTAAGTCATGCTTACGCTCCAGTTTTGTCTTTATAACAGATTATTTACATTCAAAAAATAACACTACTTGTCACGTATTCTCACTATTATCACAATGTTTTCCATTAATGTGTTATCGTATAGAGTTTTAGTCCAATTTGTTTATTTTAAATAACACTTTCCAAGCACTGTACATATAGGTACGCAACGGCATATTTTGTTTACAGACGCTCATATGGCTGAACCACGTTCCAAATTCTGCTTGATCTCAGCAGTATGTTGACCATAGAACCGCTCAAGTTCCTTGTTAAACTTAGCGTTCCTCTCATTAATATAGTCAATATCTGCGTCGTCGTTGTGTTTTCGCTTTCTGGAGTACTTAGCCCTCTTCGCAGTCTGTCTTTCTAAGTCGTTCACCATTCTGTCTATTGGCTCTTTACGATCTACGTGCATACCGTGAATGATGTGTTGTTTAGACCTCCGTAGAAGGCGTCTCCATACTTTTGTTTTTGTTTCTCATACTGCTCCGTGTCAAGTGTAGGCATGTTCTTGACCGATCTGTTATACTGCCTTATTGTCGCTTGATCGTAAGTCGAAAAATCCGAATCTGGATGCCTTTTCTTCTTTTTGCGCTCCACCGCATGCGCTGTGCTTCTATGGCCGAGACGTTTAAAAGTTTTACTCTGTTGTAATTTTGCCCGCATTTTTCAGCTTCTTCGCGCTTCTCTCGATCATCCAGTAACCATTCCGCCTGACGACGTTTTCTTGCATAATTTGGTGGTAATCTATTTCTCTCCTCTTCGGCCACCACCTCCTGATGATTGTGCATCCTGGCTTCATTTATAGCCAACTGTAGAGAGTGCAATCTCTTCATACGTTCTGCTTGCCTTTTAGTAAACGTCGTTTCTTTTCGTGTTGTAGTGGTACTCATGATGACCACTGACAGCTTTCTTGTTAACGTCGCAAAATAAAAGTGATCTTGGTGATTTTATGACTCACGCTAACTCACAACACAACCGAACCGGGTGACGCTCTATTTGAGAATGGTGTGGTGTTTGTTTGGCTGCAAATTATAGATAGTGTATAATTTGAATGTAGCGCTAAGTGATGACGACTTGCAAAACGGTCTTGCCAAAGTGTCAAGTAAAGTGCCAAAAATATGCTGAATACTAAAAATTATAATAATTTTTTATTATGGTTAAAGTAAAGTAACAAATGAAACTTAAGTAAGTTAGATCAGTTTTATTTTAGACGTTTGTTTGTATATTTTTAAATAGTGTAGCCTCTAATTCCGGTAGGCTTTTCGTACATTATTGCAATATTTTGTAAGTATAATATTCTTAAATACATAAAGTGCAAAATTTATTATGCTTAGATTGGTAGGTATAATAGTTGATCGACTAAAGAATGGCGTAGTTCGAAAAGGTTAAGCATATAATAACAAAAAACGACTACATTTTATACCACGTAAAAAATATAAAGATCCAACTTTTCGTGAATGTTATGATTTAAGTAACACTTTATGTACGTGAAATGTAGCGTAAACATGCACAGAGAGCTGACTATTAATTTTCAATACTCCATAAAATACATTTTATATAAGTGATAATACACACGCAGACCAGCTAATTCCTTAGTGTCACGAAGTGACTGATTTTAATATTGACTCTCCGATAAATGATTTCTATTTTTATGATTATCAAAATGATTCGTCACAGCGAATAATGTTGCACTTTTAATGTCGACTATTATTTACCCTAAACGAACGTACACCCAAACGCCCGTTCTGATCTCTTGAGATTCTGAGCCACGGGCTAAGGCAATTCATTTTTATGTTAAATTATTTAATAGTTATTTAGCAATAACATCGGTGTAACAACAATGGTAATTTGTAATAATGAGCAATTAGTAACAGATAATTTTCTAATGAGCAGTTCTAATCATCCAATTGTTGTCGTTGAATGTGAACCATCGAACATAATTTATTTTTTATCCACGAATTGTATTCGTAGATAAAAAAATATGCATTGGTTAACCGCTAAAAGAAACTCAGGACGTTCATATTAAAGAACTTTCTTGTAGGTATATACCTACCTACAAGAAAACTCTTCAATAAAGAATAATATATTATACCATTACATTTTATTTATAACATGGAGGTGTTACAGGCGAAACACTACGACAGACATTAGTTACCGTTCGTTGATCCGAAAATATTATTGTTTGGTTTGTAAAATAATTCTCATGAACGAACCTCACTAGATCGGTGGATGGTATTAGGCGGCAATTAGATGGGATAAACTTTTGTGTCCAAAATTCTTAGCGTGTGAGTTCTTTGTTTTATTCGCCTTATTGTGTATTTACAAGTTAAATTGAAAATGTTGCAAAAAAGATTGTCAATCCATTGTTTTCATTGTCACAGTATGCCGCCAAAGGGCTAACAATATCTATGAAATTTCTATTATATATTATATATCTAGAAGATTATCGTTCTCGCTGTTTACCTCTTATTTTTACTCAACATCACCATAAAGATAAAAAAAATCTATATAAAATCTGAAATTGTTACATTACATTATTATTTTTTTCTTCTCTAGATTTCCATAGTGTCACTCGACGGTACCTAGGAATGATACCTTATCTACAAATATCAAATTTCACAGCAGAGCAATTTGAAATTTTGAACACGACGTGTACTAGTAAATTATGTCATTTGGGACGTAAAGTGCCGAAAGGAGGATTTCAGATTTTGTACGGATACCGTCCACACTCTCCAACAGACATGGGATGCATATTTTTGTGCGCTTATGGTACAAACGCTGGCTAAACATCACTACATATATAATTCCTATACGTCAATTATCATATTTCAAGGGAATGATGCAGAAAGCAATCTTTAATCGACTGACGAGGCCCTGGCTAACAAAACATCCCAATTAGCGACAACAGGCTCACCACCTATATATACTTACGCGGGACCAAAACGCTGGCGAAAACGGCCGTTCAGTATACCTCTATCAATCTGATAATTTGTAATGCGTGAGAATCGAACCCACGGCATCTAGCTAAGCAGCTAGGATAATTTACGAGTCGACCAACAAGGCCCATCATAGATCCTAGTACATCAGGTAAAAGGTAGGCAAACAAATAAATTATAATTGTACTTGGTCTAGCAATCACCAACCGATCGCGTGCAATGAGAGAAGCTCATGTCTAATGGGAGTGTAGTGCGATAGGCCGAAGAAGACACAGTAAAGACAGGAAAGTCATAAATAAAAGAACATATATTCACATGAATAGACAATTTATTATATACTTTGTACAACTGGTATAAGTAAACCAAACTATTTTCACTAAACATAATTGTTAAAAACACGTCAACTTGACATCCATATTTTATCAGTTTAACAAAATATGAATAGATCTATTTGGCTGGTAGATCTTAACGGTTAAAGAAAGAGTCGAGTAGAACTATTGTCTACATTAGATAGTAGGTTTAATAATTATTTTTAACAAAAAAAAAGCAATGTTCACTTACACAGCACACACACACAAGTATTTTTATGTTTACTTATATCTTAGAAAAGAATAACTAAACCTTAAACCCTGCAGCTTCTGTTGTAAATATATATATATATATATGTCACATATTTTATAGCAGTGCTAGTTTTAAAGCTAGTTTTAAAATACACTTATGTATATATATATACATAAGTGTATTTTAAAACTAGCTAATCAACACAAGTGAGCCTGGTGTGTCTAACATTGTGATACCCTCCTTAAACGTATCGTACTAAGATGTACTTACGCTAAACATAAGTATGATTTATGAATTACGACATCTCTGAATGAGTGCTTTTGTTTTTCTTTCTAAGTCACAACACAAATGCAGATTATTTACATTAAAAATTTCACCCATTACGGGGTTATCTTATAGAGTTTTAGTCCACCATTTTTGCAGTATAAACTGCAAACACTGTCTAAACACTAATATACATACATACAACGACATATGTATTTTGTTAACAGATGCTCACATGGCTATGCCGCGTTCCGAATTCTTCTTAATCTCAGCAGTGTGTTAGCCGTAAAATTGTTCAAGTTTCTTGTTGAATTTGAAGTTCCTGTCATTAATATAGTCAATGTTTACGTTGTCGTTGTGTCTCCTCTCATCTTCATGCTTTTCTTTTTTTTTCTCATGTTGCTCCATATCATTGTCGCTTGATAGTATGTCGATATGCCCTTTTCTGGATGCCTTTTCTTGTTTTTGACGCATGTCAACGTTTGCTTCCGAAAGTTTTACTCTTTCGCGAGTGTCGTCCGGTATCGCAGCTTCTTCGTACTTCTCTCGATCGTCAACTAACTATTCTGCCTCGTAACATGTCGTTGCTTCCAAATTTGCCGAAAATATATCGGTGAACTCTTCAGGTATTGATTTTTTTATGTTTATTTCTGGCGGAACGTCGACAGCGTAATCTCTTCATGCTGTGCGTAATCTTTTCGACTTGCTTTTCTGCATGCGTCATTTCTATTGGTGTTGTAGATGCTGTCTCTTCTGTAGTATTCATTTTGACCAACGATCGTTTGTTTTTCTTAATATAACAAACTAAACTTCAATGTGGTAATTTTAGTGATTTACGCTGACTCACAACACAACCGAACAGGGTGACGCTCTACTTCAGAATTGTGTGGTATTTGTTTGGCTGCAACTTGTTGATTGAATGTGAACATAGCGGTAAGTGATGATGGCGATGGAAAACGGTGTTGTCTACTTAAAAAATATGTTAACTTTAGAATGTGCCAATAGCATGCTGAATACTGAAAATGACTTTAACTTTTTAGTTTTTTTTTATAGTTGAAGTAAATTTACAAAAAAAAATTTAAGTATGTGAGTTAGATCAGTGTTATTTTAGACGTTCGTTTCCGTCTTTTTAAATGGTGTAGCCTCTAAGACTAACTCTAAGGCCTTTCGTGCATTATTACAGTATTGTGTAAATATAATACTCTTAAATACATAAAGTACAAAATTTATTGTACTTAGATTGGTAGGTATAGTAACTGATCGAACAAAGAATTGCGTAGTTCGAAAGAGCCAAGCATGCAGAAACAGAATGACTTATTCGTGTAGAAAAATTAGCTAGTTGTAGAATATAAGTACGAATATTTATGTGTTACATATATTTTATATTCTCACAACAACAACAAAAACTGCAGGGCTCTAGGTTCAATAAAATGCTATTGCAGTCAGTGTCCAAATGTAATTTTTGAGGGAAGTTATTTGTGAAACCTATTATGTAATGCAGTGTAATAGTACCATTCGATTGTTATTTCAATCATTTAGATCTACCAACTGACTAGATCGTTTCCATTCATGTTTTGTTTAACTGAAAATATATGAATGTCAAGTTGTCTGACTGACTTATAGCAATTGCTTAATGGGTAAATTAATTTTGAAAATAAATAAATTGCCTGTCAATGCGAACATCGGTATATTTCATTCATCATTTTCTTGTCCTTACTGTGTCTTCTCTGGCCTCTCTCATTGCACGCGATCCGTTTGTGGCTTCTAGATCAAGTGTGATTATTATTGATTAACTGAAAACAATGAAGTTTTACAGTATCCTAACGGCACGCTAAGCGCAATGGTTTTGCGGCAATTTTATTTAGCTAGAGCGAGCGAAGTGTATCCAGTATCTACTGTAACTATAACACATTGCAATGTACTCCCACGTCGGTATGTAGAAAATATTCAGAGATGTACGGACTCCCCTGGGACAAGGGCATATAATTCAACGTTAATCCATATAAGTACACCAAAGGAATACGTGACAACTGACACGACTCAACCATTGTAGACTCGGACCTTGTTACCTCGTGATAAAAGACTTTTAAGTACTTTCTCAAGCTGCCAAAGAAGCGTTATCGCAGCATTTGTTTCATGTCAGACTGTTGTATTCCCACGAATTGTGCAATACACAAGATACTTGTAGATTTCGGTGACAGATAGAGATCTGAGTTTTGTTGAATCTGAAAGCTCTATGCCTTCAGACTCCACAATCACGCTCTTTTTAACATACAGGACTGCACACTTCTCTATTCCATATTCTCTATACCAAATTCCATCTTGATAGAGGATAATAGTTTCAATTCATCCATATAAAGAAGATAAGATGTAAGTTGATCATCTGCAACCTACACCATGACCCTGAAACCTCTAACAGAGTGCTACGAGGGTTCAAAGCCAGACAAAACCACAAGAGACTCACACTTTGAAATATACCTCGTTCGATCTTTATGAGTACATCGCTTACCGCAGTCTGCCTATATCTACATATATTACTATAAAAAGTGAACAATTGAGTTGCGTTAATTTTATACAACTCTAGCATCTTCAAAAGCCATGTACGTTGAACCGAGTAATAAGTCCTCTCATAATCTATCCCACGTCTCGCCATACTCTTACGATTAAGTACGACGTACCTGTCGGCTATTGGTCATGTCTACGGCCGATAAGGAGAAGTTTATTCTCAGAATTTGTCATTATCATACAAATTAGTAACATTATTACTGAGTACTAAACAGATCTATTTCTAAATAGAGAGAACCTGTAAGCGGAAAGATCTATTCATACACTAATTGTCTGATCAATTTTACCCGCTGTTGTGTGGTCTGGATCCTTTGCTATGAGATGACCTTTCATTAGTGAATTTTATTATTTCATTTTTTATATACGAGTTATCAAGTATAACTAAAGTTTGAAATAAAAATCGGGAACTAGTCGTTATGCAAAAAGTTACAAAAAAATTGCCTATGCATTGTTTTTGTTATCTTCCTTACGTCGATAAACGGTTAACAATATGTATGCCATACCGTCAAACTGATAACATTATATTACACCTTTTCACAATCTATGTTCTCTTACCCACTTTACACCGCTTAAGGAGCAAACGTGTGCCTCATTGCTTTTAAAATAATTTATCTAAAATCGTTGTATTGTTTTTTTTCTTCTTTACGCTTTATACATACTACGAATCGGCGGTCATTACGAACAATCCCTTTATTTAGAAATACTAAATTTTTTACAGAAGATCGCTTTGCAGTCTTATGCGTGCGAGGTGTGAGTCACGTTCTTTGGGACGTGAAGTGCTAAAAGTAGGACATCGGATTTTGCATGAACGCCATTCCCACCCTCCAATAGGCATGGTATGCATATTTTTGTGCGCCTATGACACAAACGCTGACTAAACCTTACTACATATATAAATCAAAACAATGGTAGTACGGATTCCTATACGTCATTTATCATATTTCAAGGGACTGATGCAGGAGGCATTTTTAAATCGGCAGACGAGGCTCTGAGAAACAAAACATACCGACTGGCGGCAATAGGCTCGCCACCCATTACGTGGGACCAAATCACTGGTGAAAAAAAACGTTTAATACGATAATTAATCATTTGTGATGGGTGGGAAATGAAACCCACGACCTCTAGTATAACAGTCACGATCACTTACGAGTAGACCAACAAGGTCCCGCCATAGATCATAGCAGATCAGGTAAAAATCAGGCAAGTAAATAAATTTTAATAATAATTATACTTGGTGTAGAAATTATCAACCGGTCGTGTGCAACGGGAGAAGCTTACATATCTATCTACATAATTACAGTTTAGTGCGATGGGCCAAAGAAGATCCAGTAAGGATGGGAAAGTGATAAATAAAAGGAAGCAAATATTCATACAAATATACAATTTATTATACACTTTAAACAATAGGTAGATACGAGTATAAGTCAACCCAAAAATTTTTGCATTACAAAATTACATTCGATAATTGGTTTTACAATTAATTTCTAACAAAAAAAGCAATTTTCACTCTTTTAGACACTGGCTGCAATAACGTTATACAATTATTTTTACCTTTACTCATATATAAGGCAATAATAAGGTTCAAGTCGGTGCTCTTGGTAGGACAACTGAACCTTGAATTTAGCAGCTTTTGTTGTAAGGGTTTATTGTATGTGATAATATACAATATATGTTAAATGTACATACTAATTAATCAACAGGAGTAAGCGTGGCCTGGCTAATATAATAATGTTGTCAGACGTTTACACTACCGTAGTAAGTCATGCTTACGCTCCAGTTTTGTCTTTATAACAGATTATTTACATTCAAAAAATAACACTACTTGTCACGTATTCTCACTATTATCACAATGTTTTCCATTAATGTGTTATCGTATAGAGTTTTAGTCCAATTTGTTTATTTTAAATAACACTTTCCAAGCACTGTACATATAGGTACGCAACGGCATATTTTGTTTACAGACGCTCATATGGCTGAACCACGTTCCAAATTCTGCTTGATCTCAGCAGTATGTTGACCATAGAACCGCTCAAGTTCCTTGTTAAACTTAGCGTTCCTCTCATTAATATAGTCAATATCTGCGTCGTCGTTGTGTTTTCGCTTTCTGGAGTACTTAGCCCTCTTCGCAGTCTGTCTTTCTAAGTCGTTCACCATTCTGTCTATTGGCTCTTTACGATCTACGTGCATACCGTGAATGATGTGTTGTTTAGACCTCCGTAGAAGGCGTCTCCATACTTTTGTTTTTGTTTCTCATACTGCTCCGTGTCAAGTGTAGGCATGTTCTTGACCGATCTGTTATACTGCCTTATTGTCGCTTGATCGTAAGTCGAAAAATCCGAATCTGGATGCCTTTTCTTCTTTTTGCGCTCCACCGCATGCGCTGTGCTTCTATGGCCGAGACGTTTAAAAGTTTTACTCTGTTGTAATTTTGCCCGCATTTTTCAGCTTCTTCGCGCTTCTCTCGATCATCCAGTAACCATTCCGCCTGACGACGTTTTCTTGCATAATTTGGTGGTAATCTATTTCTCTCCTCTTCGGCCACCACCTCCTGATGATTGTGCATCCTGGCTTCATTTATAGCCAACTGTAGAGAGTGCAATCTCTTCATACGTTCTGCTTGCCTTTTAGTAAACGTCGTTTCTTTTCGTGTTGTAGTGGTACTCATGATGACCACTGACAGCTTTCTTGTTAACGTCGCAAAATAAAAGTGATCTTGGTGATTTTATGACTCACGCTAACTCACAACACAACCGAACCGGGTGACGCTCTATTTGAGAATGGTGTGGTGTTTGTTTGGCTGCAAATTATAGATAGTGTATAATTTGAATGTAGCGCTAAGTGATGACGACTTGCAAAACGGTCTTGCCAAAGTGTCAAGTAAAGTGCCAAAAATATGCTG
The DNA here is from genome assembly GCA_949316085.1 of Hypercompe scribonia. Taxonomy (NCBI): domain Eukaryota; kingdom Metazoa; phylum Arthropoda; class Insecta; order Lepidoptera; family Erebidae; genus Hypercompe; species Hypercompe scribonia. The sequence goes on from OX438979.1 coordinate 4,853,237, forward strand.
AATACTAAAAATTATAATAATTTTTTATTATGGTTAAAGTAAAGTAACAAATGAAACTTAAGTAAGTTAGATCAGTTTTATTTTAGACGTTTGTTTGTATATTTTTAAATAGTGTAGCCTCTAATTCCGGTAGGCTTTTCGTACATTATTGCAATATTTTGTAAGTATAATATTCTTAAATACATAAAGTGCAAAATTTATTATGCTTAGATTGGTAGGTATAATAGTTGATCGACTAAAGAATGGCGTAGTTCGAAAAGGTTAAGCATATAATAACAAAAAACGACTACATTTTATACCACGTAAAAAATATAAAGATCCAACTTTTCGTGAATGTTATGATTTAAGTAACACTTTATGTACGTGAAATGTAGCGTAAACATGCACAGAGAGCTGACTATTAATTTTCAATACTCCATAAAATACATTTTATATAAGTGATAATACACACGCAGACCAGCTAATTCCTTAGTGTCACGAAGTGACTGATTTTAATATTGACTCTCCGATAAATGATTTCTATTTTTATGATTATCAAAATGATTCGTCACAGCGAATAATGTTGCACTTTTAATGTCGACTATTATTTACCCTAAACGAACGTACACCCAAACGCCCGTTCTGATCTCTTGAGATTCTGAGCCACGGGCTAAGGCAATTCATTTTTATGTTAAATTATTTAATAGTTATTTAGCAATAACATCGGTGTAACAACAATGGTAATTTGTAATAATGAGCAATTAGTAACAGATAATTTTCTAATGAGCAGTTCTAATCATCCAATTGTTGTCGTTGAATGTGAACCATCGAACATAATTTATTTTTTATCCACGAATTGTATTCGTAGATAAAAAAATATGCATTGGTTAACCGCTAAAAGAAACTCAGGACGTTCATATTAAAGAACTTTCTTGTAGGTATATACCTACCTACAAGAAAACTCTTCAATAAAGAATAATATATTATACCATTACATTTTATTTATAACATGGAGGTGTTACAGGCGAAATACTACGACAGACATTAGTTACCGTTCGTTGATCCGAAAATATTATTGTTTGGTTTGTAAAATAATTCTCATGAACGAACCTCACTAGATCGGTGGATGGTATTAGGCGGCAATTAGATGGGATAAACTTTTGTGTCCAAAATTCTTAGCGTGTGAGTTCTTTGTTTTATTCGCCTTATTGTGTATTTACAAGTTAAATTGAAAATGTTGCAAAAAAGATTGTCAATCCATTGTTTTCATTGTCACAGTATGCCGCCAAAGGGCTAACAATATCTATGAAATTTCTATTATATATTATATATCTAGAAGATTATCGTTCTCGCTGTTTACCTCTTATTTTTACTCAACATCACCATAAAGATAAAAAAAATCTATATAAAATCTGAAATTGTTACATTACATTATTATTTTTTTCTTCTCTAGATTTCCATAGTGTCACTCGACGGTACCTAGGAATGATACCTTATCTACAAATATCAAATTTCACAGCAGAGCAATTTGAAATTTTGAACACGACGTGTACTAGTAAATTATGTCATTTGGGACGTAAAGTGCCGAAAGGAGGATTTCAGATTTTGTACGGATACCGTCCACACTCTCCAACAGACATGGGATGCATATTTTTGTGCGCTTATGGTACAAACGCTGGCTAAACATCACTACATATATAATTCCTATACGTCAATTATCATATTTCAAGGGAATGATGCAGAAAGCAATCTTTAATCGACTGACGAGGCCCTGGCTAACAAAACATCCCAATTAGCGACAACAGGCTCACCACCTATATATACTTACGCGGGACCAAAACGCTGGCGAAAACGGCCGTTCAGTATACCTCTATCAATCTGATAATTTGTAATGCGTGAGAATCGAACCCACGGCATCTAGCTAAGCAGCTAGGATAATTTACGAGTCGACCAACAAGGCCCATCATAGATCCTAGTACATCAGGTAAAAGGTAGGCAAACAAATAAATTATAATTGTACTTGGTCTAGCAATCACCAACCGATCGCGTGCAATGAGAGAAGCTCATGTCTAATGGGAGTGTAGTGCGATAGGCCGAAGAAGACACAGTAAAGACAGGAAAGTCATAAATAAAAGAACATATATTCACATGAATAGACAATTTATTATATACTTTGTACAACTGGTATAAGTAAACCAAACTATTTTCACTAAACATAATTGTTAAAAACACGTCAACTTGACATCCATATTTTATCAGTTTAACAAAATATGAATAGATCTATTTGGCTGGTAGATCTTAACGGTTAAAGAAAGAGTCGAGTAGAACTATTGTCTACATTAGATAGTAGGTTTAATAATTATTTTTAACAAAAAAAAAGCAATGTTCACTTACACAGCACACACACACAAGTATTTTTATGTTTACTTATATCTTAGAAAAGAATAACTAAACCTTAAACCCTGCAGCTTCTGTTGTAAATATATATATATATATATGTCACATATTTTATAGCAGTGCTAGTTTTAAAGCTAGTTTTAAAATACACTTATGTATATATATATACATAAGTGTATTTTAAAACTAGCTAATCAACACAAGTGAGCCTGGTGTGTCTAACATTGTGATACCCTCCTTAAACGTATCGTACTAAGATGTACTTACGCTAAACATAAGTATGATTTATGAATTACGACATCTCTGAATGAGTGCTTTTGTTTTTCTTTCTAAGTCACAACACAAATGCAGATTATTTACATTAAAAATTTCACCCATTACGGGGTTATCTTATAGAGTTTTAGTCCACCATTTTTGCAGTATAAACTGCAAACACTGTCTAAACACTAATATACATACATACAACGACATATGTATTTTGTTAACAGATGCTCACATGGCTATGCCGCGTTCCGAATTCTTCTTAATCTCAGCAGTGTGTTAGCCGTAAAATTGTTCAAGTTTCTTGTTGAATTTGAAGTTCCTGTCATTAATATAGTCAATGTTTACGTTGTCGTTGTGTCTCCTCTCATCTTCATGCTTTTCTTTTTTTTTCTCATGTTGCTCCATATCATTGTCGCTTGATAGTATGTCGATATGCCCTTTTCTGGATGCCTTTTCTTGTTTTTGACGCATGTCAAACGTTTGCTTCCGAAAGTTTTACTCTTTCGCGAGTGTCGTCCGGTATCGCAGCTTCTTCGTACTTCTCTCGATCGTCAACTAACTATTCTGCCTCGTAACATGTCGTTGCTTCCAAATTTGCCGAAAATATATCGGTGAACTCTTCAGGTATTGATTTTTTTATGTTTATTTCTGGCGGAACGTCGACAGCGTAATCTCTTCATGCTGTGCGTAATCTTTTCGACTTGCTTTTCTGCATGCGTCATTTCTATTGGTGTTGTAGATGCTGTCTCTTCTGTAGTATTCATTTTGACCAACGATCGTTTGTTTTTCTTAATATAACAAACTAAACTTCAATGTGGTAATTTTAGTGATTTACACTGACTCACAACACAACCGAACAGGGTGACGCTCTACTTCAGAATTGTGTGGTATTTGTTTGGCTGCAACTTGTTGATTGAATGTGAACATAGCGGTAAGTGATGATGGCGATGGAAAACGGTGTTGTCTACTTAAAAAATATGTTAACTTTAGAATGTGCCAATAGCATGCTGAATACTGAAAATGACTTTAACTTTTTAGTTTTTTTTTATAGTTGAAGTAAATTTACAAAAAAAAATTTAAGTATGTGAGTTAGATCAGTGTTATTTTAGACGTTCGTTTCCGTCTTTTTAAATGGTGTAGCCTCTAAGACTAACTCTAAGGCCTTTCGTGCATTATTACAGTATTGTGTAAATATAATACTCTTAAATACATAAAGTACAAAATTTATTGTACTTAGATTGGTAGGTATAGTAACTGATCGAACAAAGAATTGCGTAGTTCGAAAGAGCCAAGCATGCAGAAACAGAATGACTTATTCGTGTAGAAAAATTAGCTAGTTGTAGAATATAAGTACGAATATTTATGTGTTACATATATTTTATATTCTCACAACAACAACAAAAACTGCAGGGCTCTAGGTTCAATAAAATGCTATTGCAGTCAGTGTCCAAATGTAATTTTTGAGGGAAGTTATTTGTGAAACCTATTATGTAATGCAGTGTAATAGTACCATTCGATTGTTATTTCAATCATTTAGATCTACCAACTGACTAGATCGTTTCCATTCATGTTTTGTTTAACTGAAAATATATGAATGTCAAGTTGTCTGACTGACTTATAGCAATTGCTTAATGGGTAAATTAATTTTGAAAATAAATAAATTGCCTGTCAATGCGAACATCGGTATATTTCATTCATCATTTTCTTGTCCTTACTGTGTCTTCTCTGGCCTCTCTCATTGCACGCGATCCGTTTGTGGCTTCTAGATCAAGTGTGATTATTATTGATTAACTGAAAACAATGAAGTTTTACAGTATCCTAACGGCACGCTAAGCGCAATGGTTTTGCGGCAATTTTATTTAGCTAGAGCGAGCGAAGTGTATCCAGTATCTACTGTAACTATAACACATTGCAATGTACTCCCACGTCGGTATGTAGAAAATATTCAGAGATGTACGGACTCCCCTGGGACAAGGGCATATAATTCAACGTTAATCCATATAAGTACACCAAAGGAATACGTGACAACTGACACGACTCAACCATTGTAGACTCGGACCTTGTTACCTCGTGATAAAAGACTTTTAAGTACTTTCTCAAGCTGCCAAAGAAGCGTTATCGCAGCATTTGTTTCATGTCAGACTGTTGTATTCCCACGAATTGTGCAATACACAAGATACTTGTAGATTTCGGTGACAGATAGAGATCTGAGTTTTGTTGAATCTGAAAGCTCTATGCCTTCAGACTCCACAATCACGCTCTTTTTAACATACAGGACTGCACACTTCTCTATTCCATATTCTCTATACCAAATTCCATCTTGATAGAGGATAATAGTTTCAATTCATCCATATAAAGAAGATAAGATGTAAGTTGATCATCTGCAACCTACACCATGACCCTGAAACCTCTAACAGAGTGCTAAGAGGGTTCAAAGCCAGACAAAACCACAAGAGACTCACACTTTGAAATATACCTCGTTCGATCTTTATGAGTACATCGCTTACCGCAGTCTGCCTATATCTACATATATTACTATAAAAAGTGAACAATTGAGTTGCGTTAATTTTATACAACTCTAGCATCTTCAAAAGCCATGTACGTTGAACCGAGTAATAAGTCCTCTCATAATCTATCCCACGTCTCGCCATACTCTTACGATTAAGTACGACGTACCTGTCGGCTATTGGTCATGTCTACGGCCGATAAGGAGAAGTTTATTCTCAGAATTTGTCATTATCATACAAATTAGTAACATTATTACTGAGTACTAAACAGATCTATTTCTAAATAGAGAGAACCTGTAAGCGGAAAGATCTATTCATACACTAATTGTCTGATCAATTTTACCCGCTTTTGTGTGGTCTGGATCCTTTGCTATGAGATGACCTTTCATTAGTGAATTTTATTATTTCATTTTTTATATACGAGTTATCAAGTATAACTAAAGTTTGAAATAAAAATCGGGAACTAGTCGTTATGCAAAAAGTTACAAAAAAATTGCCTATGCATTGTTTTTGTTATCTTCCTTACGTCGATAAACGGTTAACAATATGTATGCCATACCGTCAAACTGATAACATTATATTACACCTTTTCACAATCTATGTTCTCTTACCCACTTTACACCGCTTAAGGAGCAAACGTGTGCCTCATTGCTTTTAAAATAATTTATCTAAAATCGTTGTATTGTTTTTTTTCTTCTTTACGCTTTATACATACTACGAATCGGCGGTCATTACGAACAATCCCTTTATTTAGAAATACTAAATTTTTTACAGAAGATCGCTTTGCAGTCTTATGTGCGAGGTGTGAGTCACGTTCTTTGGGACGTGAAGTGCTAAAAGTAGGACATCGGATTTTGCATGAACGCCATTCCCACTCTCCAATAGGCATGGTATGCATATTTTTGTGCGCCTATGACACAAACGCTGACTAAACCTTACTACATATATAAATCAAAACAATGGTAGTACGGATTCCTATACGTCATTTATCATATTTCAAGGGACTGATGCAGGAGGCATTTTTCAATCGGCAGACGAGGCTCTGAGAAACAAAACATACCGACTGGCGGCAATAGGCTCGCCACCCATTACGTGGGACCAAATCACTGGTGAAAAAAAACGTTTAATACGATAATTAATCATTTGTGATGGGTGGGAAATGAAACCCACGACCTCTAGCATAACAGTCACGATCACTTACGAGTAGACCAACAAGGTCCCGCCATAGATCATAGCAGATCAGGTAAAAATCAGGCAAGTAAATAAATTTTAATAATAATTATACTTGGTGTAGAAATTATCAACCGGTCGTGTGCAACGGGAGAAGCTTACATATCTATCTACATAATTACAGTTTAGTGCGATGGGCCAAAGAAGATCCAGTAAGGATGGGAAAGTGATAAATAAAAGGAAGCAAATATTCATACAAATATACAATTTATTATACACTTTAAACAATAGGTAGATACGAGTATAAGTCAACCCAAAAATTTTTGCATTACAAAATTACATTCGATAATTGGTTTTACAATTAATTTCTAACAAAAAAAGCAATTTTTCACTCTTTTAGACACTGGCTGCAATAACGTTATACAATTATTTTTACCTTTACTCATATATAAGGAAATAATAAGGTTCAAGTCGGTGCTCTTGGTAGGACAACTGAACCTTGAATCCAGCAGCTTTTGTTGTAAGGGTTTATTGTATGTGATAATATACAATATATGTTAAATGTACATACTAATTAATCAACAGGAGTAAGCGTGGCCTGACTAATATAATAATGTTGTCAGACGTTTACACTACCGTAGTAAGTCATGCTTACGCTCCAGTTTTGTCTTTATAACAGATTATTTACATTCAAAAAATAACACTACTTGTCACGTATTCTCACTATTATCACAATGTTTTCCATTAATGTGTTATCGTATAGAGTTTTAGTCCACCATTGTTTATTTTAAATAACACTTTCCAAGCACTGTACATATAGGTACGCAACGGCATATTTTGTTTACAGACGCTCATATGGCTGAACCACGTTCCAAATTCTGCTTGATCTCAGCAGTATGTTGACCATAAAACCTCATGTATGTTCCTCTCATTAATATAGTCAATATCTGCGTCGTCGTTGTGTTTTCGCTTTCTGGAGTACTTAGCCCTCTTCGCAGTCTGTCTTTCTAAGTCGTTCACCATTCTGTCTATTGGCTCTTTACGATCTACGTGCATACCGTGAATGATGTGTTGTTTAGACCTCCGTAGAAAGCGTCTCCATACTTTTGTTTTTGTTTCTCATACTGCTCCGTGTCAAGTGTAGGCATGTTCTTGACCGATCTGTTATACTGCCTTATTGTCGCTTGATCGTAAGTCGAAAAATCCGAATCTGGATGTCTTTTCTTCTTTTTGCGCTCCACCGCATGCGCTGTGCTTCTATGGCCGAGCCGTTTAAAAGTTTTACTCTGTTGTAATTTTGCCCGCATTTTTCAGCTTCTTCGCGCTTTTCTCGATCATCCAGTAACCATTCCGCCTGACGACGTTTTCTTGCATAATTTGGTGGTAATCTATTTCTCTCCTCTTCGGCCACCACCTCCTGATGATTGTGCATCCTGGCTTCATTTATAGCCAACTGTAGAGAGTGCAATCTCTTCATACGTTCTGCTTGCCTTTTAGTAAACGTCGTTTCTTTTCGTGTTGTAGTGGTACTCATGATGACCACTGACAGCTTTCTTGTTAACGTCGCAAAATAAAAGTGATCTTGGTGATTTTAATGACTCACGCTAACTCACAACACAACCGAACCGGGTGACGCTCTATTTGAGAATGGTGTGATGTTTGTTTGGCTGCAAATTATAGATAGTGTATAATTTGAATGTAGCGCTAAGTGATGACGACTTGCAAAACGGTCTTGCCAAAGTGTCAAGTAAAGTGCCAGAAATATGCTGAATACTAAAAATTATAATAATTTTTTATTATGGTTAAAGTAAAGTAACAAATGAAACTTAAGTAAGTTAGATCAGTTTTATTTTAGACGTTTGTTTGTATATTTTTAAATAGTGTAGCCTCTAATTCCGGTAGGCTTTTCGTACATTATTGCAATATTTTGTGAGTATAATATTCTTAAATACATAAAGTGCAAAATTTATTATGCTTAGATTGGTAGGTATAATAGTTGATCGACTAAAGAATGGCGTAGTTCGAAAAGGTTAAGCATATAATAACAAAAAACGACTACATTTTATACCACGTAAAAAATATAAAGATCCAACTTTTCGTGAATGTTATGATTTATGTAACACTTTATGTACGTGAAAGGTAGCGTAAACATGCACAGAGAGCTGACTATTAATTTTCAATACTCCATAAAATACATTTTATATAAGTGATAATACACACGCAGACCAGCTAATTCCTTAGTGTCACGAAGTGACTGATTTTAATATTGACTCTCCGATAAATGATTTCTATTTTTATGATTATCAAAATGATTCGTCACAGCGAATAATGTTGCACTTTTAATGTCGACTATTATTTACCCTAAACGAACGTACACCCAAACGCCCGTTCTGATCTCTTGAGATTCTGAGCCACGGGCTAAGGCAATTCATTTTTATGTTAAATTATTTAATAGTTATTTAGCAATAACATCGGTGTAACAACAATGGTAATTTGTAATAATGAGCAATTTGTAACAGATAATTTTCTAATGAGCAGTTCTAATCATCCAATTGTTGTCGTTGAATGTGAACCATCGAACATAATTTATTTTTTATCCACGAATTGTATTCGTAGATAAAAAAATATGCATTGGTTAACCGCTAAAAGAAACTCAGGACGTTCATATTAAAGAACTTTCTTGTAGGTATATACCTACCTACAAGAAAACTCTTCAATAAAGAATAATATATTATACCATTACATTTTATTTATAACATGAAGGTGTTACAGACGAAACACTACGACAGACATTAGTTACCGTTCGCTGATCCGAAAATATTATTGTTTGGTTTGTAAAATAATTCTCATGAACGAACCTCACTAGATCGGTGGATGGTATTAGGCGGCCATTAGATGGGATAAACTTTTGTGTCCAAAATTCTTAGCGTGTGAGTTCTTTGTTTTATTCGCCTTATTGTGTATTTACAAGTTAAATTGAAAATGTTGCAAAAAAGATTGTCAATCCATTGTTTTCATTGTCACAGTATGCCGCCAAAGGGCTAACAATATCTATGAAATTTCTATTATATATTATATATCTAGAAGATTATCGTTCTCGCTGTTTACCTCTTATTTTTACTCAACATCACCATAAAGATAAAAAAAATCTATATAAAATCTGAAATTGTTACATTACATTATTATTTTTTTCTTCTCTAGATTTCCATAGTGTCACTCGACGGTACCTAGGAATGATACCTTATCTACAAATATCAAATTTCACAGCAGAGCAATTTGAAATTTTGAACACGACGTGTACTAGTAAATTATGTCATTTGGGACGTAAAGTGCCGAAAGGAGGATTTCAGATTTTGTACGGATACCGTCCACACTCTCCAACAGACATGGGATGCATATTTTTGTGCGCTTATGGTACAAACGCTGGCTAAACATCACTACATATATAATTCCTATACGTCAATTATCATATTTCAAGGGAATGATGCAGAAAGCAATCTTTAATCGACTGACGAGGCCCTGGCTAACAAAACATCCCAATTAGCGACAACAGGCTCACCACCTATATATACTTACGCGGGACCAAAACGCTGGCGAAAACGGCCGTTCAGTATACCTCTATCAATCTGATAATTTGTAATGCGTGAGAATCGAACCCACGGCATCTAGCTAAGCAGCTAGGATAATTTACGAGTCGACCAACAAGGCCCATCATAGATCCTAGTACATCAGGTAAAAGGTAGGCAAACAAATAAATTATAATTGTACTTGGTCTAGCAATCACCAACCGATCGCGTGCAATGAGAGAAGCTCATGTCTAATGGGAGTGTAGTGCGATAGGCCGAAGAAGACACAGTAAAGACAGGAAAGTCATAAATAAAAGAACATATATTCACATGAATAGACAATTTATTATATACTTTGTACAACTGGTATAAGTAAACCAAACTATTTTCACTAAACATAATTGTTAAAAACACGTCAACTTGACATCCATATTTTATCAGTTTAACAAAATATGAATAGATCTATTTGGCTGGTAGATCTTAACGGTTAAAGAAAGAGTCGAGTAGAACTATTGTCTACATTAGATAGTAGGTTTAATAATTATTTTTAACAAAAAAAAAGCAATGTTCACTTACACAGCACACACACACAAGTATTTTTATGTTTACTTATATCTTAGAAAAGAATAACTAAACCTTAAACCCTGCAGCTTCTGTTGTAAATATATATATATATGTCACATATTTTATAGCAGTGCTAGTTTTAAAGCTAGTTTTAAAATACACTTATGTATATATATATATATACATAAGTGTATTTTAAAACTAGCTAATCAACACAAGTGAGCCTGGTGTGTCTAACATTGTGATACCCTCCTTAAACGTATCGTACTAAGATGTACTTACGCTAAACATAAGTATGATTTATGAATTACGACATCTCTGAATGAGTGCTTTTGTTTTTTCTTTCTAAGTCACAACACAAATGCAGATTATTTACATTAAAAATTTCACCCATTACGGGGTTATCTTATAGAGTTTTAGTCCACCATTTTTGCAGTATAAACTGCAAACACTGTCTAAACACTAATATACATACATACAACGACATATGTATTTTGTTAACAGATGCTCACATGGCTATGCCGCGTTCCGAATTCTTCTTAATCTCAGCAGTGTGTTAGCCGTAAAATTGTTCAAGTTTCTTGTTGAATTTGAAGTTCCTGTCATTAATATAGTCAATGTTTACGTTGTCGTTGTGTCTCCTCTCATCTTCATGCTTTTCTTTTTTTTTCTCATGTTGCTCCATATCATTGTCGCTTGATAGTATGTCGATATGCCCTTTTCTGGATGCCTTTTCTTGTTTTTGACGCATGTCAAACGTTTGCTTCCGAAAGTTTTACTCTTTCGCGAGTGTCGTCCGGTATCGCAGCTTCTTCGTACTTCTCTCGATCGTCAACTAACTATTCTGCCTCGTAACATGTCGTTGCTTCCAAATTTGCCGAAAATATATCGGTGAACTCTTCAGGTATTGATTTTTTTATGTTTATTTCTGGCGGAACGTCGACAGCGTAATCTCTTCATGCTGTGCGTAATCTTTTCGACTTGCTTTTCTGCATGCGTCATTTCTATTGGTGTTGTAGATGCTGTCTCTTCTGTAGTATTCATTTTGACCAACGATCGTTTGTTTTTCTTAATATAACAAACTAAACTTCAATGTGGTAATTTTAGTGATTTACGCTGACTCACAACACAACCGAACAGGGTGACGCTCTACTTCAGAATTGTGTGGTATTTGTTTGGCTGCAACTTGTTGATTGAATGTGAACATAGCGGTAAGTGATGATGGCGATGGAAAACGGTGTTGTCTACTTAAAAAATATGCTAACTTTAGAATGTGCCAATAGCATGCTGAATACTGAAAATGACTTTAACTTTTTAGTTTTTTTTTATAGTTGAAGTAAATTTACAAAAAAAAATTTAAGTATGTGAGTTAGATCAGTGTTATTTTAGACGTTCGTTTCCGTCTTTTTAAATGGTGTAGCCTCTAAGACTAACTCTAAGGCCTTTCGTGCATTATTACAGTATTGTGTAAATATAATACTCTTAAATACATAAAGTACAAAATTTATTGTACTTAGATTGGTAGGTATAGTAACTGATCGAACAAAGAATTGCGTAGTTCGAAAGAGCCAAGCATGCAGAAACAGAATGACTTATTCGTGTAGAAAAATTAGCTAGTTGTAGAATATAAGTACGAATATTTATGTGTTACATATATTTTATATTCTCACAACAACAACAAAAACTGCAGGGCTCTAGGTTCAATAAAATGCTATTGCAGTCAGTGTCCAAATGTAATTTTTGAGGGAAGTTATTTGTGAAACCTATTATGTAATGCAGTGTAATAGTACCATTCGATTGTTATTTCAATCATTTAGATCTACCAACTGACTAGATCGTTTCCATTCATGTTTTGTTTAACTGAAAATATATGAATGTCAAGTTGTCTGACTGACTTATAGCAATTGCTTAATGGGTAAATTAATTTTGAAAATAAATAAATTGCCTGTCAATGCGAACATCGGTATATTTCATTCATCATTTTCTTGTCCTTACTGTGTCTTCTCTGGCCTCTCTCATTGCACGCGATCGGTTTGTGGCTTCTAGATCAAGTGTGATTATTATTGATTAACTGAAAACAATGAAGTTTCACAGTATCCTAACGGCACGCTAAGCGCAATGGTTTTGCGGCAATTTTATTTAGCTAGAGCGAGCGAAGTGTATCCAGTATCTACTGTAACTATAACACATTGCAATGTACTCCCACGTCGGTATGTAGAAAATATTCAGAGATGTACGGACTCCCCTGGGACAAGGGCATATAATTCAACGTTAATCCATATAAGTACACCAAAGGAATACGTGACAACTGACACGACTCAACCATTGTAGACTCGGACCTTGTTACCTCGTGATAAAAGACTTTTAAGTACTTTCTCAAGCTGCCAAAGAAGCGTTATCGCAGCATTTGTTTCATGTCAGACTGTTGTATTCCCACGAATTGTGCAATACACAAGATACTTGTAGATTTCGGTGACAGATAGAGATCTGAGTTTTGTTGAATCTGAAAGCTCTATGCCTTCAGACTCCACAATCACGCTCTTTTTAACATACAGGACTGCACACTTCTCTATTCCATATTCTCTATACCAAATTCCATCTTGATAGAGGATAATAGTTTCAATTCATCCATATAAAGAAGATAAGATGTAAGTTGATCATCTGCAACCTACACCATGACCCTGAAACCTCTAACAGAGTGCTACGAGGGTTCAAAGCCAGACAAAACCACAAGAGACTCACACTTTGAAATATACCTCGTTCGATCTTTATGAGTACATCGCTTACCGCAGTCTGCCTATATCTACATATATTACTATAAAAAGTGAACAATTGAGTTGCGTTAATTTTATACAACTCTAGCATCTTCAAAAGCCATGTACGTTGAACCGAGTAATAAGTCCTCTCATAATCTATCCCACGTCTCGCCATACTCTTACGATTAAGTACGACGTACCTGTCGGCTATTGGTCATGTCTACGGCCGATAAGGAGAAGTTTATTCTCAGAATTTGTCATTATCATACAAATTAGTAACATTATTACTGAGTACTAAACAGATCTATTTCTAAATAGAGAGAACCTGTAAGCGGAAAGATCTATTCATACACTAATTGTCTGATCAATTTTACCCGCTGTTGTGTGGTCTGGATCCTTTGCTATGAGATGACCTTTCATTAGTGAATTTTATTATTTCATTTTTTATATACGAGTTATCAAGTATAACTAAAGTTTGAAATAAAAATCGGGAACTAGTCGTTATGCAAAAAGTTACAAAAAAATTGCCTATGCATTGTTTTTGTTATCTTCCTTACGTCGATAAACGGTTAACAATATGTATGCCATACCGTCAAACTGATAACATTATATTACACCTTTTCACAATCTATGTTCTCTTACCCACTTTACACCGCTTAAGGAGCAAACGTGTGCCTCATTGCTTTTAAAATAATTTATCTAAAATCGTTGTATTGTTTTTTTTCTTCTTTACGCTTTATACATACTACGAATCGGCGGTCATTACGAACAATCCCTTTATTTAGAAATACTAAATTTTTTACAGAAGATCGCTTTGCAGTCTTATGCGTGCGAGGTGTGAGTCACGTTCTTTGGGACGTGAAGTGCTAAAAGTAGGACATCGGATTTTGCATGAACGCCATTCCCACCCTCCAATAGGCATGGTATGCATATTTTTGTGCGCCTATGACACAAACGCTGACTAAACCTTACTACATATATAAATCAAAACAATGGTAGTACGGATTCCTATACGTCATTTATCATATTTCAAGGGACTGATGCAGGAGGCATTTTTAAATCGGCAGACGAGGCTCTGAGAAACAAAACATACCGACTGGCGGCAATAGGCTCGCCACCCATTACGTGGGACCAAATCACTGGTGAAAAAAAACGTTTAATACGATAATTAATCATTTGTGATGGGTGGGAAATGAAACCCACGACCTCTAGCATAACAGTCACGATCACTTACGAGTAGACCAACAAGGTCCCGCCATAGATCATAGCAGATCAGGTAAAAATCAGGCAAGTAAATAAATTTTAATAATAATTATACTTGGTGTAGAAATTATCAACCGGTCGTGTGCAACGGGAGAAGCTTACATATCTATCTACATAATTACAGTTTAGTGCGATGGGCCAAAGAAGATCCAGTAAGGATGGGAAAGTGATAAATAAAAGGAAGCAAATATTCATACAAATATACAATTTATTATACACTTTAAACAATAGGTAGATACGAGTATAAGTCAACCCAAAAATTTTTGCATTACAAAATTACATTCGATAATTGGTTTTACAATTAATTTCTAACAAAAAAAGGAATTTTCACTCTTTTAGACACTGGCTGCAATAACGTTATACAATTATTTTTACCTTTACTCATATATAAGGAAATAATAAGGTTCAAGTCGGTGCTCTTGGTAGGACAACTGAACCTTGAATCCAGCAGCTTTTGTTGTAAGGGTTTATTGTATGTGATAATATACAATATATGTTAAATGTACATACTAATTAATCAACAGGAGTAAGCGTGGCCTGACTAATATAATAATGTTGTCAGACGTTTACACTACCGTAGTAAGTCATGCTTACGCTCCAGTTTTGTCTTTATAACAGATTATTTACATTCAAAAAATAACACTACTTGTCACGTATTCTCACTATTATCACAATGTTTTCCATTAATGTGTTATCGTATAGAGTTTTAGTCCACCATTATTTATTTTAAATAACACTTTCCAAGCACTGTACATATAGGTACGCAACGGCATATTTTGTTTACAGACGCTCATATGGCTGAACCACGTTCCAAATTCTGCTTGATCTCAGCAGTATGTTGACCATAAAACCGCTCAAGTTCCTTGTTAAACTTAGCGTTCCTCTCATTAATATAGTCAATATCTGCGTCGTCGTTGTGTTTTCGCTTTCTGGAGTACTTAGCCCTCTTCGCAGTCTGTCTTTCTAAGTCGTTCACCATTCTATCTATTGGCTCTTTACGATCTACGTGCATACCGTGAATGATGTGTTGTTTAGACCTCCGTAGAAAGCGTCTCCATACTTTTGGTTTTGTTTCTCATACTGCTCCGTGTCAAGTGTAGGCATGTTCTTGACCAATCTGTTATACTGCCTTATTGTCGCTTGATCGTAAGTCGAAAAATCCGAATCTGGATGCCTTTTCTTCTTTTTGCGCTCCACCGCATGCGCTGTGCTTCTATGGCCGAGCCGTTTAAAAGTTTTACTCTATTGTAATTTTGCCCGCATTTTTCAGCTTCTTCGCGCTTCGCTCGATCATACAGTAACCATTCCGCCTGATGACGTTTTCTTGCATAATTTGGTGGTAATCTATTTCTCTCCTCTTCGGCCACCACCTCGTGATGATTGTGCATCCTGGCTTCATTTATAGCCAACTGTAGAGAGTGCAATCTCTTCATACGTTCTGCTGGCCTTTTGGTAAACGTCGTTTCTTTTGGTGTTGTAGTGGTACTCATGATGACCACTGACAGCTTTCTTGTTAACGTCGCAAAATAAAAGTGATCTTGGTGATTTTAATGACTCACGTTGACTCACAACACAACCGAACCGGATGACGCTCTATTTGAGAATGGTGTGGTGTTTGTTTGGCTGCAAATTATAGATAGTGTATAATTTGAATGTAGCGTTAAGTGATGACGACTTGCAAAACGGTCTTGCCAAAGTGTCAAGTAAAGTGCCAAAAATATGCTGAATACTAAAAATTATAATAATTTTTATTATGGTTAAAGTAAAGTAACAAACGAAACTTAAGTAAGTTAGATCAGTTTTATTTTAGACGTTTGTTTGTATATTTTTAAATAGTGTAGCCTCTAATTCCGGTAGGCTTTTCGTACATTATTGCAATATTTTGTGAGTATAATATTCTTAAATACATAAAGTGCAAAATTTATTATGCTTAGATTGGTATATAGATTGGAATAACAAAAAACGACTACATTTTACACCATGTAAAAAATATAAAGATCCAACTTTTCGTGAATGTTATGATTTAAGTAACACTTTATGTACGTGAAAGGTAGCGTAAACATGCACAGAGAGCTGACTATTAATTTTCAATACTCCATAAATTACATTTTATATAAGTGATAATACACACGCAGACCAGCTAATTCCTTAGTGTTACGAAGTGACTGATTTTAATATTGACTCTCCGATAAATGATTTCTATTTTTATGATTATCAAAATGATTCGTCACAGCGAATAATGTTGCACTTTTAATGTCGACTATTATTTACCCTAAACGAACGTACACCCAAACGCCCGTTCTGATCTCTTGAGATTCTGAGCCACGGGCTAAGGCAATTCATTTTTATGCTAAATTATTTAATAGTTATTTAGCAATAACATCGGTGTTACAACAATAGTAATTTGTAGTAATGAGCAATTAGTAACAGATAATTTTCTAATGAGCAGTTCTACTCATCCAATTGTTGTCGTTGAATGTGAACCATCGAACATAATTTATTTTTTATCCACGAATTGTATTCGTAGATAAAAAAAATATGCATAGGTTAACCGCTAAAAGAAACTCAGGACGTTCATATTAAAGAACTTTCTTGTAGGTATATACCTACCTACAAGAAAACTCTTCAATAAAGAAGAATATATTTTTTTTTTTTTTTTTTTTTTCTGATATGACCTAGCTGTTGGCCTGGGATGGCCTCTACAACTTTACGCGGGTATTACGGTGAGCGCTGAGGGCTCTCAACCGGTCATTTGTTAAGCAACATAGCCCAAGGGCACCCCCTGTGGGATACGAACCTCGGCTTGGGGTGTTGCTGCTACGTTGGGGCGACCTACTCCCATGTTTTGTTGACGGTTTACGCGGCGCGTATTCCGCCCCCGTCGACGGGGACGAAAACGCGGACGGTTCCTATTCCTAGATTGCCTAGCTGTGTTCGTTCTACGTTGAGTGAGCGTAATTTCGTCATCTGGTTCTTCTAACGCGTGTCTGGGTCGACGTATTTTCGAAATCCTACTTGATGTGTATTCTACGGCCGCAACCACTAGAGGGTTAGGGTGAGTCGGAGCAGAGTCAAAGTAGCTAAGGGAGTCAAAGTAGCTAAGGGAGCAAGAATAATATAATATACCATTACATTTTATTTACAACATGGAGGTGTTACAGGCGAAACACTACGACAGACATTAGTTACCGTTCGTTGATCCGAAAATATTATTGTTTGGTTTGTAAAATAATTCTCATGAACGAACCTCACTAGATCGGTGGATGGTATTAGGCGGCAATTAGATGGGATAAACTTTTGTGTCCAAAATTCTTAGCGTGTGAGTTCTTTGTTTTATTCGCCCTATTGTGTATTTGCAAGTTAAGTTGAAAACGTTGCAAAAAAGGTTGTCAATCCATTGTTTTCATTATCACAGTATGCAGACAAAGGGCTAACAATAGCTAAGAAATTTCTATTAGATATTATATATCTAGAAGATTATATTATGCGTTCTCGCTGTTTACCTGTTATTTTTACTCAACATAACCATAAAGATAAAAAAAATCTAAACAAAATCTGAAAATGTGAATTGAATTGGATTTCAGATTTTGTACGGATACCGTTCACACTCTCCAACAGACATGGGATGCATATTTTTGTGCGCTTATGGTACAAACGCTGGCTAAATAAACCTTACTACATATATATAAATCAAAGCAATGGTAGTATGGATTCCTATACGTCATTTATCATATTTCAAGGGAATGATGCAGAAAGCAGTCCTTAATCGACTGACGAGGCCCTGGCTAACAAAACATCCCGATTAGCGACAACAGGCTCACCACCTATATATACTTACGCGGGACCAAAACGCTGGTGAAAACGGCCGTTCAGTATACCTCTACCTATCTGATAATTTGTAATGCGTGAGAATCGAACCCACGGCGTCTAGCTAAGCAGCTAGGATAATTTACGAGTAGACCAACAAGGCCCATCATAGATCATAGTAGATCAGGTAAAAGGTAGGCAAACAAATAAATAATGATTGTACTTGGTCTAGAAATTACCAACCGATCGCGTGCAATGAGAGAAGCTCATGTATAATGGGAGTATAGTGCGATAGGCCGAAGAAGACACACAGTAAAGACTTCTTTTATTTATGACTTTCCTATAAATAATTGTCTATTCATGCGTATATATGATACGCATGAATAGACAATTTATTATATACTTTGTACAACTGGTATAAGTAAACCAAACTATTTTCACTAAACATATTTGTTAAAAACACGACAACTTGACTTCCATATTTTATCAGTTTAACAAAATTTGAATAGATCTATTTGGCTGGTAGATCTTAACGGTTAAAGTAAGAGTCGAGTAGAACTATTTTCTACATTAGATAGTAGGTTTAATAATTATTTTTTAACAAAAAAAGCAATGTTCACGCACACACCACACACACAAGTATCTTTATATTTACTTATCTAAGAAAAGAATAACTAAATCTTATACCCTACAGCTTCTGCTTTAAGTGATAATATAAAATATATGACATATTTACATATATATACATAAGAGCATTTTCAAACTAGCTAATCAACACGAGTAAGTCTGGCGTGTCTAACATTGTGATACCCTCCTCAAACTAAATAGATTACGGAACAAACGCGTGCGCTATCGTAGTAAGATGTAATTACACTAAACATAAGTATGATTTATGTAATACGACATCTCTAAAGTGAGTGCTTTTGTTTTTTACTTTCTAAGTAACAACACACATGCAGATTATTTACATTAAAAATTTCACCCATTAAGGGGTTATCTTATAGAGTTTTAGTCCACCATTTCTGCAGTATAAACTGCAAATACTATCTGTACACTAATATACACACAACGACATATGTATTTTCTTAATAGATGCTCACATGGCTGTGCCGCGTTCCGAATTCTTCTTAATCTCAGCAGTGTGTTAGTCGTAAAATTGTTCAAGTTTCTTGTTAACTTTGAAGTTGCTGTCATTAATATAGTCAATATCTAGGTTGTCGTTGTGTCTCCTCCTTCTGGAGTATTTTGAGATTTAAATCTCTATACAAATCATCTTCATGCTTTTCTTTTTGTTTCTCATGTTGCTCCATATCATTGTCGATTGATAGTATGTCGAAATGCCCTTTTCTGGATGCCTTTTCTTGTTTTTGACGCATGTCAAACGTTTTGCTACCGAAAGTTTTACTCTTTCGCAAGTGTCGTCCGGTATTACAGCTTCTTCGTACTTCTCTCGATCATCAAGTAACCATTTTGCCTCGTAACACTTCGTTGCTTCCTAATTTGCCGAAAATATATTAGTGAACTCTTCAGGTATTACTTCCAGATGATTGATGTTTTTATGTTTATTCCTGGCGGAACGTCGACAGCGTCATTTCTTCATGCTGTACGTCATCTCTTCGACTTGCTTTTCTGCATGCATCATTTCTATTGGTGTTGTAGATACTGTCTCTTCTGTAGTATTCATTTTGACCAACGATCGTTTGTTTTTCTTAATACAACAAACTAAACTTCAATGTGGTAATTTTAGTGATTTACGCTGACTCACAACACAACCGAACCGAATGACGCTCTACTTCAGAATGGTGTGGTGTTTGTTTTGCTGCAACTTATCGATTGATTGTGAACATAGCGGTAAGTGATGATGGCTTGGATGGAAATTTAAAAAAATGCTAACTTTAGAATGGGCCAAGAGCATGCTGAATACTGAAAATTACTTTAACTTTTTATTTTTTTTTATAGTTAAAGTAGAGAAGAAGTAAATTTACAAAAAAAAACTTAAGTGTGTAAGTTAGATCAGTGTTATTTTAGACGTTCGTTTCCGTCTTTTTAAATGGTATAGCCTCTATGACCGGTAGGCCTTTCGTGCATTATTACAGTATTGTGTAAATATAATACTCTTAAATACGTGAAGTACAAAATTTATTGTACTCAGATTGGTAGGCATAGTAACTGATCGAACAAAGAATTGCGTAGTTCGAAAGAGCCAAGTATGCGGGAACAGAATGACTTATTCGTGTAGAAGAATTAGCTAGTTGTAGAATATAAGTACGAGTATTTATGTGTTACATATATTTTATATTGTTACAACAAACACAAAAACTGCAGGGCTCAAGATTCAATTAAATGTTATTGCAGTCAGTGTCCAATTGTAATTTTTGAGGGAAGTTATTTGTGAAACCTATTATGTAATGCAATGTAATAGTTCCTTCCGTTTGGTATTTCAATCATTTAGATCTACGAACTAACTAGATCGTTTCGATTCATATTTTGTTTAACTGAAAATATATGAATGTCAAGTTGTCTGACTGACTTATAGCAATTAATGAATGCGTAAATTAATATTGAAAATAAATAAATTGCCTATCAATGCGAACATCGGTTTACTTTATTCATCATTTTCTTGTCCTTTGTGTGTCTTCTCCGGCCTCTCTCTTTGCACGCTATCGGTTTGTGGCTTCTAGATCAAGTATGATTATTATTAATTAACTGCAAGCCATGGAGTTGTACAGTATCCTAACGGCACGTTAAGCACTACGGGTTTGCGCCAATTTTAGTACGGCATGGTAACTGATAGACCAAGAAATCGTGTATTTCGAAAGAGTTACGTAAAGGAGATAAAAAGCCAAGTTTTCGTGAATGCAATAATTCATGTACATACTATGTACATGAAATGTTGTAAAAATACGCGCTAAGAGCTGTTTATTAATTTTCAATACCCAATATATTCTATTTAGAATTAGATTTTAGAAAAGTACAATCTAATAAATCTTTTCGGGGGGTTACAAGGTCTCTCGCTCGGTAGCATGATCGCCGCCATGTTGCGGAGCGAGAGCGCGTGGAACTCCGCCGTCTTCTTTTGCGAGCAACTTATGCATGAGATGTCGCAGCGGAACCGGGGCAGGTTTAGAACTCTCCCGGTCCGCCATGCCCGGAAACGTGTTCAGTATCATAGACAGCTCGGGCGCCGGAGATCGCAGAACGATCTCCATCCTCCATAAGCGCAAGTCTGGGGATGATAGGTGAGGCCATCCGTCACCCGAGCAGAAGCAGGCCAGAATGGCAGCGGGGCATGCTACAGAGCACACGCTCTTTTGGAGCAGAAAGGGGTCATCTGCAAGCCGTATTACGGAGTTCCTTTCTAGGGTACAGCTGGTTCCCCGGTTACTGGTAGCTGAGACGGCGTGTGGTTTTT
This sequence comes from Hypercompe scribonia, assembly GCA_949316085.1. Classification (NCBI taxonomy): domain Eukaryota; kingdom Metazoa; phylum Arthropoda; class Insecta; order Lepidoptera; family Erebidae; genus Hypercompe; species Hypercompe scribonia. The sequence continues at coordinate 4,874,922 of OX438979.1, forward strand.
GGTCGGTTCGAGTCCGACATAACCAACGGGTATCCAGGGCGATTTCCGCACAGAAAAAAAGAGGGGAACAAGGTGCGAACCTACAATGGTTTTGTTTGTGCAATTATCGAAGAAGTTATCAAGACAAATGATCATCGGAAATGTATTTCGAAAGTTGTAGCATATATAACAAAAAGAGTAACAAGCTTGAGAAGCACCCTTAACAGTGCTGTGTAACACCGATCAACCTGGCGATCACCTTCACCCTCATTTAGTATCACACAAGCAGAACATTTACTCTTATCTAACATTCCATCACCGTTTTCAATTCACAGCTTATTTCGTTCCTTCATCAATATAATGTATTGAGTTCGACTTATTGCACACAATTACGTAAATAAACCTTCAAAATCATTACACAAGTCAGTCGAATTTTACATAGACATTGTGATACTTGATTTTCTATTAACAGTTCATTACTTTTGAGTAGTCCGTTCGTTTGTTTTTATTGTAATAGATATTGTTATAAATATATTAATAATAAATATTTTAAGTAAAGTTTGTATGCAGATGTTGTGAAGAGAATCAGTAAGTTGGTACACTTTTAAAACCGCAATGAAAACAATAATCTTCGTGCAGATTACATTTCTATTTATTTGTGATTTTGTTGAGATAATGCCTATTACGGTTACTGCTGCGGGTTTTTTTTAATGCAAATGATGAGTAGAAACTTTTATGAAACAGGCAAAATACTACGACAGACATTAGTTGCCATTGATCTTAACTTAACTGATCATAAAAACTATTGTTTAGTTAGTATAATAATTCTCATGAACGACCCTCACTAGATTGGTGGATGGTATTAGGATGAGATGGGATAAACCTTTGAATGCAAAATTCTTAGTGTGTGAGTTCCCCATTTTATTCGTTCTGTTGTGTATTTGTAAGTTGAGTTGTAAACGTTGAAAAAGGTAGCGCATTTATTGTTTTCATTGTCACAAGTATGCCGACAAAAGGGCTAACAACACTCGTATCTAAACCATTTCGTCAAAATGATAAGATTACTTTATGCCTTCTACCTAATTTTTTTTTAATTTACTCAACATTACGGTAAAGACAATTTTTTTTTCTTTTCTTTATTTCTATAGTGTAATTCGATAGTCTCTACGAATACTATCTTATCTACCAATATCAAATTTTTCAAAAGAGTACAATAAAATTTTAAACACGAAGTGTTAATTACGTTCTTTGGGGCGTAAAGTGCTGAAAGGAGGAATTCGGATTTTGTATGGACACCGCCCACACCCTCCAAGGGACATGACACGCACATATTTGTGTGCTTATGTTACAAACGATGACTAAACCTTACTATATAGATCAAAATAACGATTGAACGAAATCCTATATGTTATTTAAATATGTTTCAAGGGACTGATGCAGAAGACAGTCCTTAATCGACAGATTAAGATCTGGCCAACAAACCTGCATTACAACATTATTAACGGTAATAGGCTAATAACATATTACATGGGACCAAAACACTGGCGAAAGTGGACGTTTCATATGCCTTTGATTAGTTTATTATTTATTTAACCCACGTCCTCTAGCTTAGCAGTCACGATCATTCACGAGTAAATTAACAAGGCCCTGCATAGATGATAGCAGATCAGGTAAAAATCAGGCAAGCAAATAAATTTCACTAATACTTGGTCTAAAAACCACTAACTGATCGCCTGCAATGAGAGAAGCTTATGTCCAGTGGCAGTAGAATGCGACAGGCCAATGAAGGCACAATAAGTACAGGAAAGTGATAAATAAAAGAAAACATACATTCGCATACATAGAAAATTTATTATATGCTTTAAACAATAAGTATAAGTCAGACAAACTATTTAATCGGTTGATAGATCTCAGTGATTAAAGTAAGAGTCGAGTAGAACTATTTTTACATTGAATAATAAAACGGGTAGGTGTACTCGTATAAAACCCCAACACTTGTGCTCCTGAATGAAAAATCGATATAAATTAAATTAATTCTTTATTTGCAATCTACATAAGTGAAATCAGTGTTAATTACAGTAATTTGCTCACACTCACGTTGGCAGAGCTATAGATGTGACAACAACATCCTTAAGTATATCCACCTGTCAGCTGCTCACTAGTAATTTACGACACGAACGACAAGAACACTGATATAAGAATGTCCCAACTAGCAGTCATTGAATCTGCACGGAAGAGTCTGGAGGAAGTATTCACAAAACGAACGGGTGAGCTTGAGGCACAGATACAGTGCAATGCACCAGCTAAAGACACTGTTGGTAGACTTGCGGAAGAATTTAGAACCTTCCGTGAGCTTATGTTCAGCATGCTGGGCTTGATACGAACAGATAGATGAGTGCTCTAAGACTGTCGACATTATTGAAACCAGACATCGACAGAAGGCACTCATCTTCATCGGAGTTTCCGAAGTTGACAACGAGAATTGTGCTGAATCGGTCCTCGGTCTTCTTCGTAGAAGGCTGGATCTGCACTATACAGCGTCGTCCATCAAAAGCTGCCACAGGCTTGGCAGTCCTAAAAAGGATCACAGGAGGCCTATACTGGTAAGGTTTTCAACCGTAGACTTCAAATCTGCTGTTTGGAAACTGAAGACTAAGCTCAAGGGCACGAACATCACTGTCAAGGAATATTTAACCAGGACCAGACAGTCTGCATTTGCCCGGGCTCGACTCCACTTTGGTGTCAGGGGTTGTTGGACTCAAGAAGGTGTCATAGTCGTCAAGGTGCCGGATGGGGGCCGGGTTAAGGTAACCTCTTTGGCCGAACTGGAACCGTTGATCTAGAAACATCCAAATGCATGTACAGCGAAGGGCATGTAACTATTGGATGCCAGTAGTTTGCCGAATATCACCAAAAATACTACAAAGAAAAACTAACTTCCAGGTTTCTATAGTATTCAATGCTTCTTAAATCTGTTTTTCAAGGTTATTTTATGTAATTTTCTATTACTATTTTCTACCTTCATTATTTTACAATGTTATAGTAACAACAACAAAACTAGGTAATTAAAGTGTCAATGTTTGTCAGTTGACGTTTAAGACTACAGTTTTTTATTCGATGCGTTCCATATTCACGCATATTCTCGTATCGATCATCGACGTCTTTAAAACTATTACTTTTCACTTTTACTTTAAAACTGACCTACTTTGTTGAATGTTATATTATATGTTTTCTCACTCTTTTCAATATTTACCATAAAAATAATATTGAGTAATATTGTTCTTGCTATTATACTCCAAAAATGCCAGTGTAAGCCGGCGGGTGGTGCATTGACGTGAGTATTGAATTCCTTCATTTGATTTAACAATTTTGGTTGCTCGTAATATACGTTATCAATAATATTACTTATATTTATATTTTAATATTTATTTTAATTTATATTCTGCATTATGACTGATATTGACCCCTATTACTCCGCCAGCGGTTCTGAAAATTCATCAGCAAATGAAAGTTTTGCTTCGGTAACTAATACCCTCGGGGATATATTGCGCAGTATTTTTAACCAAAAGTGTCCACGTTTGTTTAACGTTTGCCACATAAATGCTCAAAGCATACCGAGTCACTATAGCGACTTATGGGAAACCTTCAATGGTTCAAACGTGGACGCCATATTGATTTCCGAGACATGGCTCAAGCCCCAACTTCTTTCCACATCTTACTTCCTACCAGGCTATGTTCTCATCAGGAACGACAGGGTAAACAAAAGGGGTGGTGGTGTTGCCATATACCTACGTCCTGACTTTTCTTTTAATCTTGCCTTGAAATCACCACCTGACTCACCCGCTGAGTATCTCTTCCTTGAGATTTCTGTCGGAGGAACCAAACTTGTTCTAGGTGTCGTATATTGTCCCCCGGCTACTGATTACTTCACCGTATTCGAACCGGTTTTAGAATCTTTGGGGTCCGAGTATGAACATTACGTCATCATGGGCGATCTCAATACTGATCTGCTGTGTCACAGTTTCCCCCGCTGCCGTAAACTGCTGGACTTACTCGAATCTACATGCTTACATAGCTTACCGCTTCACACCACACATCACAACCTAAATGGAGAAGACACCTTGCTTGATCTTATAATTACTTCGTCCCCTGAAAAAGTTTAATCGCATGGCCAGCATCCAGCACCTGGTTTCTCACATCATGATCTAGTATATCTTTCGTACAAGATTAAAACGCCAAAGCCTAAACCCAAAATGATGTCCAGGCGCTGTTTTGGACGTATGAATGTGGACAAGAAGATGCTTCCCACATAAACTGGGAACCCTTAACGAGAGCTGTCACTATCGACAAAAAGTTCATATATTTAACGAAAACATATTACGCCTATATGATATTCATGCGCCATTGAGGAATATCAAACTAAAACATCCACCCGCACCTTGGTTGACAGATAGCATACGCAGCGCAATGAGGAGCCCGGACCGAGCTTTTCGGCGTTTTAAAAGAACTAGAAGCGATGATATCTGGCTTGCCTACAAAACTGCTAGAAACAAGTGCAATCAGATGATACGTAATGCCAAACGCCGTTATATTCTCGATAACATTTCTACATCTTCTTCTACTGACATCCGGAAGTTCTTGAGGACTCTTGGCATCGGTAGCAAGCGCCACGTGGATCTTCCAATGGGCGTTGCTTTAGATGATATCAATCGTCATTTCACCACTTCTATTACCTTGGATCATCAAAGCATAATCTAAACTATCCAATCCGTGGCCCGCCTGCCTAGACCTACTATAAACTCCTTTGACTTTTCTCCAGTTGCATCAGAGGATGTCCGGCGGTTTCTAATCTCTATCAAATCCAAAGCCACCGGTAACGACAACATTAACCGTTTTATGGTGACCACTATCCTGGACCAACTCTTACCCTCCATCACCCACATAATTAACTATTCCCTTGATTCCGACGCCTCTCCCTTCTTATGGCGCAAGACTTATGTACGTCCATTGGCTAAAGTACCTAATAATTTCTGTCCAATATCCATTCTTCCTTTCCTGTCCAAAATACTGGAAGCCTGTATACATAAGCAACTGTCTCACTTCATTTATCAAAACAACTTACTCAATAAGTATTAATCGGGATTCCGACGCGGACATAGTACAGGGACAGCTTTGCTCAAGGTAACACTTGATATTAAGGCAGCAATGGAGGAAGGCAAAATAACTGTGCTAGCTTTAATTGACTTCTCAAACGCCTTCAATGCTGTGAACCATGAGATCTTACTCGCAATACTTGCCCACTTCATGATTTCCGATGATGCACTGGAATGGTTTTCATCCTATCTTCGTGGACGCCAGCAGTCTGTCAGAACTGATAATTCGTCATCGCTGTGGGCCGAACTAGACTCTGGTGTACCACAAGGCGGTATTCTTTCCCCTCTTCTCTTTTTGTTATTTATCGACTTCATAACTCACAAACTTCGGTGTTCGTATCATCTGTATGCAGACGACCTGCAGATCTACTCACATGCGAGAGTTGAACACTTAAACGAAGCTATAATCAACATTAACCACGACCTAGACACCATAAAAAACTGGTCCAGCAGTTTCGGTTTCAACGTGAATCCGAGTAAATGTCAAGCAATCTTCTTAGGGAGTCCCAGAATAACGGGTAGAATTGATCCTGACGCCATCACTGGTATCATATATGACGGTACAGTATTGCCCATCAATCTATCGGTTAAGGACCTTGGCTTACATATAGACAGAACTCTGAATTGGCATGTTCAGGTAACCAATGTTAGTCAAAAGGTCACGAATATTTTACGTGGCTTTTATAGACTAAAAAACTTTCTCCCCATAAAGATTAAGATTATGCTAGTGCATGCTTTAATTTTGCCAATCATCGACTATGGTGATGTGTGTTACCTCGACCTGAATGCAGATCTGCTCAACAAATTAGACCGACTTCTCAACAATTGCATTCGGTTCATATTGAACCTACGTAAGTATGATCATGTATCCACTTATCGGAGGCAACTGTCATGGTTACCTATTAGACAGCGCCGCCGCTTGTGAGCGTTGACTATGTTACACTCCCTCATCCACTCTCCTAACCCACCCACATACCTAACCACTCATATACAATGTCTCTGCTCTAATCATGACAGAAATCTTCGTTTCTCCGATAATCTCCTCCTTCTCTGCCCATCACATAATTCCCATATTGTTCATTCGTCCTTTACTGTCCAAGCTGTAAATCTCTGGAACGCCCTCCCCCTAGAGATAAGAAGGTGTGTTAACCCATTAACCTTTAAGGTTAGAGTACGCAAGCTTTACGGAGACTTGTTGACGGAGTCATCAGAATAATTGCTGACCTATTCATCATTGTACGAATATTTATGTATATGTATGTAGATATGTGTTTCCTTATGTATATATATATATATATATATATGTATTATAATATACAAATTATTAATTATATTAATATTATGTTATATTAATTATTGATTCGCAAATTAAAAAATCAACACCACTAGCTCTGATGTTACACCTGCTACACACATCTCTGCATCACCGAAAGGTCGACTGGAAGAAAATGCCTACGGCATTAAGTCCGCCTTATGCATTGTAACTTATTTGCAGAAAGTATAAATAAATAAATAAATAAATCTTTCAATTTATTTCCAACAAAAGCAATTTTTACGCTTTCACATAAAGTTTAGACACTGACTGCAATAATTTTATACAATTATTTTTACCTTTACTTACATCAAGGTAAATAATAAGGTTTAACTCGGTCTTCTCAGTAGAATAACTAAAACACGAATCCTGGAGCTTTTGTCATAGGCGTTTGTTGTAAGTGAAAATAAACCAAATATGTTATATGTACATACATATATTTTAAAACTGGCTAATCAACTCGAGCAAGCCTAGCGTGACTAACAAAGTTATCGCAACAAACACTTACACGGTCCTAGTAAGATATACTTACGCTAAACATAAGTATCACTTATTACGACATCTCGGAACGAGTGCTTTAGTTTTGACTTTCTAAGCCATAACACAAATGCAAGTCATTTACATTAAAAAAACACACTACTTGTCATGTATCCTCACTATTATCACAATATTTCATACTAATGCGTTATCTTACACAGTATTATTCCACCACTTTAAATTTTAAATAACGCTTTCCAAACACTAACATGTATGTAACGCCATATTTTCTTAAGAGATGCGCAGATGGCTGAACTACGTTCCAAATTCAGATTAATCTCAGCAGTTTGTAGACCATTAAGCCGCTCAAGTTTCTTGCTAAATTATGCGTTCCTCACATTAATACAGTCATTCTATCTATTGTGCGAGTGATCACATTTGGACTTAGACTTAGACTGCCCAACTTCGCTAGAAGTAAGTCATGATGTACTAGATCGAATGCCTTTTTAAAGTCAGTGTATACAGCAAGAACTTCTCTTCTGGCATCTTACGCATTCGATACATACGATGCAAATTCAACCGAGTTAGATGATGTTGACTTTTCGGGTCGGTGAACATGATTTTGAGATGAGCGAACATTTTGTTTTGAATCAGCGATTCAAAAACTTCACCACATAGTGATAAAATAGAATTATCTCAGTTATTTACTACATTTTCACAACAAGCAGACTTAAAATAGGCGTGATGTATACTAATTTCCACTTTTCCCGCAAACATCCCTGTGACAGTGAATCATTGAAAAGGGAAGTCAGTGGCTCAGCCAGATTAGCCGCACATTTCTGTAGGAAGAGTGGTATTATTGAATCAGATCCTGAACCCTAATCGCAACTCAAAGAAGACAAGTACTTAGAGACTTCCTCTAAACTTTTCGAACACGAACCGAAGGCGATATTATTACTTTTTTCTGATGTTTTAAAATTAGAAATATTAATATTACTATTAACCTTATAAGTTGATTGAAAGTAATCTGAAAACAAATCACTAATTTCTTATACTTTCCATCATATATTTTATATGTACTACTTTCATTTCCTTTTCCTGTGCACTTCTAATACACCAGGCACTACCTTATACTTTCCATCTCATGCTTTTCTTTCCATCCCATGGTTATTTGTAAGAGATTGCCAACGGGTGATAAGGCCGCCACTTGTACTTCTTTAGCCTTAAATTACCTCTAAATTTAACCTGGTGTACAAAAGAGAGATATATTATTATTATTATTTATAAGCGATTCTTATCTTTAGTACTCGTAGTTCAAAAAATTACAAATATTACTACTACACTTAGTAATGTAAGAAGATTACGATTTTGTTGCTCTTATAAAAGCATACCAATTGACTGGTTTTTAATAAGATCTTCGTACACATTTTTCGTATATAAATATTTATTTGTTTTGCACTAAATTAATTATTGTGACATATTTGAGCAAGCAAAAGAGAGGTGCTTGAAAATTGTCATTCTTATGCCCATAAAAACTGATTTTTAGCACACAGAGCGTCGCTTTGACGGCACGATGAAACCGTAGGTATGATGAAGGATAATGTAATGTACCATTACATTATATATATATATGTTATTATATTACAAAATTCTTAGTGAGAGTACTTTGTGTTTTTCGCTCTATTGTGTATTTGTAAGTGAACTTGCGAAGATTGCAAAAAGGTGGCCACTTTTACAATATATAATAATTATACTTGGTCTAGAAATTATCAATCTATTGCGCACAATGGGAGAAGCTTATATCTATCTAATGGCAGTGGTGTGCGATAAGCCGAAGAAGACACAGTAAGGACAGGAAAGTAATAAATAAAATAAAGCATACATTTTCACACAAGGAAAAATTTATTATATACTTTAAACGATAGATACACATAAATCAGCCCAATTATTTTAAGCTTAACAGAATTAATAAAAACACGTCAACTTGACATATATATTTGATTAGTTAAACAGAATAAGAACAGATCTAGTTGGATGTTAGATCTTAATGGTTAAAATAAGAGTCGAGTAGAACTAATTTTACAATAGATAGAGTAGAGTTTTACAATTAATTTCTAACAAAACGAGCAATTTCTCTTTTACATACGTAAAATTTAAACACTGGCTGTCCCGTGTTACAAATTCTGCTTTATCTCAGCATTGTGATAGCCGTAAAACTGTTCAAGTTTCTTGTTAAACTTGGTGCTCCTGTAGTTAATAAATAATATGGTCAAAATCTACGTTGTCGTTTTGTATCCTCCTTCTGGAGTATTTGTCCTCTTCGCAAACTGTCCTTATAAGTCGTCCATCATTCTGTCTCTCGCCTAATTACGATCAATGTGCCTGCCGTTAATGACGAGATTTAGACCTCTGTAGAAACCATCTTCATACTTTTGTTTTTTTTTTTCGTGTTGCTAAATGTCAGGCGTAGGTTTATTCTTGAATAATGAAAACTTATTGTCGTTTGACTGTATGTCGAACGGTTCTGATGTGGATTCCTTCTCTTCACTTTACGCACCAAATATTTTAGTTCCGTCGCTGACATCTTCGAAATTTTTACTCTCTCGTAAGTTTTGTCCGATTTTTCAGTTTCATCGTTCTCCGCTCGATCATCAAGTAAGCACTCCGCCTGACAAGGTGTTTCCATCCAATTATGTGGCAATTCACTTAAGAGCTCCTCAGGTACTACTTCCAGATGATGGATTTTTCTGGTTTCATTCCTGGCCAAATGTAGAGAGCGTAATCTCTTCATGCGTTCTTCTTGTTTTTCTGCAAACGTCATTTCTATTGGTGTTGTAGATGCTGTCTCTTCTGTAGTTCTCATTTTCACCAATGACTTCTTTCTTTTTAATATTACTATCAAAAATTCAATGTGGTAATTTTAATGATTCTCGCTAACTCACAACGCAACCGAACCGGGTGACGCTCTACTTCAGAATGGTGTAGTGTTTGTTTGGCTGCAACGTGTTGATAATGTATAACAAAACGGTGTTGCCAACTTAAAAAATATGCAAATAGTAGGGATTGCCAATAACATGCCGAATACTAAAAATTACTTTAGTGTTTTCATTTTTATTGTAGTTAAAGTAAAAGTGACAAAAAAACTTAAGGAAGTTAGATCAGTGTTATTTCAGACGTTCGTTTGTATATTTTTAAATACTCGTAATCTAGCTTGTTATAATAATGTGTAAATACAATATTCGCAAATATGTAAAGTGCAACATTTATTATACTTAGATTGGTACTCATAACAACTTATCGACCAAAGAATTGCATAGTTCGAAAGAGCTAGGCATAGAAAAACAAAAAGCTACGGCATTTTATACCACAATGTTATGATTGACGTACATTTTATGTACATGGAATGTAGCGTAAATATGCACTGAGAGCTGATTATTAATTTTCAATACTCAATAAATTACATTTTTAATTCAATTTTATTATTAACGATTTTTATTATAGCTAAAGTAATCAATATAGACTTTTGAGTACTTCTTATTTTTTTATTATTATTAGAATCACGTGAAAACGAAAATGATCGTGCAACTTGTAAAATACTTAGCAATAACAACAGTATAACAACAACAGTAATTTGTAGTAACGAGTAATTAGTAATGTATAATTTTGTTATGAACAGTTCTAATCATCCAATTGTAGTCGTTGTATATGAACCGCATCTTCGTGCAGATTATATTTTTATTTATTTTTACCTAATAGGGTTTTTTTTTGTACAAATTTTTCACTCACGCTTATTATGATTGCCTATACTTGGATGAGCATAAAGCATGTATATTATATATTAAGGCGTACAATTAACCTAAACTGCAGTTAAAAGTTAATACAATTGTGGATAGTGTAGATTTAAACAGTTCAAGATATTTTCTGCCAAGTTACAAGCTCACCTGCTTGTAGGCAGTAAGGCTGTGCTCAATATGAGTATAACGGACGTCGAACTTGCTCCGAGTAATTGGATACGTGGATAAAATGAGCGAACTGGGCTGCACTGTGATTGTTCGGGGCTTTTTAATAACAACCTCACTTGTATAGACAAGCAAATATGGTTAAATGGAAGAGACAGTTTTATCGGTGTGGTGTGTTCTTGCGCATGGTCGAAAAGTTAAGGTTGGCTATAATCACTACTAATATTATAAATGTGAATGTAAGTTTCTTTGTTACGATTTCAAGCGAAAACTACTCAACTGATCATCATGAAATTTTGTACACATGTTCTTGGAGGTATTAAAAGTAACATAGGATTCTTAAAATGTTATAATTTGAAATGATCTGTTACGAAAATTAATGTGGCAGACCAAATTCCACGTGAGCGAAAAAGTAGGCAAAAGCTAGTAACTTATAAATTCACGATTAAAAGTTTCAGCAATAGATCTTTAGAAATATTTTTAATGAATATGCAAATCATCATTATACACCACCTACATTTTTCTCAAATTTATTTAGGTCATTGTAATCTGTTTTCGTTTTCGATTGTCCATAATCACTCGACATCCTCTCTCACATACTTCTTTATTTCAATCAGTTGCTCAATACATGCGTTCATTATTGTATTCCTTCTAGTTCTAACCGTCGATTTAACTGTTATTGCTGTTTAAGAACTATATATATCCACATAACAAAATACAAGTTTCAAGTTGGAAACTCTTCTTAAGAGTAAATAAGACATAATTAACTTGCTGCAGAACCTGCAACCTGCACGTCTTCTTGACATGATGCCAACTGAGGTGTGCTGTTGGCCACCACAGTGTGTGACTAAGAAAGAACAGGCAAGTTTTACTATATGTCAGAGCGTATCCTCTCAAGTACTACATCATCCAGCAGGTGACAGCGCTGTATAGCTTGTCCTTGATTTGACAATCCCTGTGCTGACACATTGATGACTGGTCCAAGCTCCCGAAACAGAGAGACTAGTCTAACACGGTATGCAGTAAGCTTCGTTCCCAACTCTGTAGCCCGAAAATGTGCCCGCATGCAATTTTCGTTTATTGAATGTATCCACTTCATGCGGCGCACATCACCACCGGTCACAGGGAACCCTGTTTGAGATCAGTAGTCCTCGGGATTCCAAGCTGGTCGGTGGCCGGATACTCCTCCTCTGGTGCAGGTATTAGCGACGTCGGCGGTGAGACAAACTCGACGCTGGAACTAGAGCTCGACGCCCCTGCAACAGCCGGCACTTCCCATGTTGCTCCCGGGGACGGCAAGGCGGAGTGGAGCGACGAGTCCTGGGATGTAATTAGTGTTTTTCAGGCTTTAGACTTAGCTCTTGTTATCATTTTGCTAGAATTTCTCCGTTAAAAAAATTTCATGACGTATCAATAGACAAGTCCTCGAATTTTACATAGACATTGTGATACTTGATTTTCTATTAATAGTTCATTACTTTTGAGCTATAGCTTCGTTAGTTTTTATAGTAATAAATATTGTTATTATGACATTAATAATAAATATTTTAAATAAAGTTTGTATAGAAATGTTGTGAAGAACCAGTAAGTTGGGACACTTTTAAAACCGCAACGAAAACAATAATCTGCGTTCAGATTGTATTTCTATTTATTAGTGATTTTGTTGAGATATGTAATACATATTAGAGTTACTGCTGCGGGTTTTTTTTTATGCAAATGATGAGTAGAAATGTAGAAAAAAAAAACAGTAGCAGTCGTGGTTCTGCCGATAGAAGTGAAAACGGAACTATTAAGTTGAGAGTAATTAAAACTATATGCAAAAATTATATGAAATTTTTTATGTTTCATATATAGCTATATATAATATATAATATCATATATAATATATAATAATAATAAATTTCATATATGATATATAATATCATATTCTCCATAGCTATAGATATACTACTATCATTAGCATGTCGGTGACGCGAACCGAGGATTTTACCCTCTACCAAAACGCTCAACGCGCCTAAAGAAGTTTTCACTTCAAAAATCGGAAACACGCACTAAACTACGACAGATATTAGTTACCATTCGTTGATCATAAAAACCATTGTTTGGTAAGTAAAATAATTGTTATAAACAACCCTCACTAGATCAGTGGGTGGTATTAGGCGGCAATTAGATGGGATAAACCTTTGTGTCCAAAATTCTTAGTGTGTGAGTTCTTTGTTTTTTTCGTTCTATTGTATATTTGCAAGTTGAGTTGTAAACGTTGTAAAAAGGTAGCGAATTCATTGTTTTCATTGTCACCAGTATGACGACAAAGGGCTAACAATATCTAAACCATTTCGTCAAAATGATAAGATTATGTTATGCCTTCTACCTATTTTTTTTTAAATTGCTCCTCATTACGGTATAGGTAACAAAAATTTTGTGGAAGTTTTTTTTTTCTCTATATTTCTATAGTGTAATTCGAAGGTCTCGCCGAATACTATCTTATCTACAAATATCAAATTTCATAAAAGAGCGCTTTAAAATTTTAAACATGACACGCTAATTACATTCTTTGGGACGCAAAGTGCCAAAAGGAGGAATTCGGGTTTTGTATGGATACTGTCCATTCCCTCCAAGAGACTCTGAGATTAGGCTCTGGCCAACAAACCGGCATTACAACATCATTAACATTAATAAGTTCATCACATGAGACCTAAACGTGGGACCAAAACGCTGACGAAAGTGAACGTTTAATATACCTCTGCTTAGCTTATTATTTATTTAACCCACGTCGTCCATCTTAGTAGTCACGACGTTCTAACACATTATAACGACATGAGAGAGCTATTATTTATTTAACAAAGATTTGCATTCATTGATTACAAAAATACTGGCTCGCATAGGGTAGCGTCGCCACACTGCGTTACATATTACATGTATGCGTGTGAATAGAACTTTTAATGAGCTTCGTAAACAGCATAGTATGGATTCACTATGAATGTCTCAAATGTGTGTGGTTGTCTGAGTTTTAAATTCTTTAATGATAGAAAGACGAAAATAATAATGTGTCCTGTATTGCAAGATTGTAAGGGCTATTACTCAGATTTTTACGTTTAACGTACTACAACAAGTGAGGAATTGTCATTTACAACTCCTCACTTGTTTGTTACTGTTATTTACTTGACTACAAACCTCATAATGTTAGCTAGAAGTCCTCCATGTTATAAATAAATAAATATAACATAACTGGTATAAAAAGCAGCATTATGTGTCACATAAAAAACCCTTAGCTATTCAATTACATAAAAAGTCATAGTACCAATATGTAAAATCCGAATCATTTACGTTTCACAATCTATGATTTTCGTTAATAAATGGTATCCACAAAGTGTTTAGACAATAGCTAAATTCATTGTTGGCCAAAAAGGTGGCCAATTCATTGTTTTCATTGTCACCAGTGTGCCGATAAAGGCCTAACAATATCTAAACCACTTTGGCAAAATGATAAGATTATATTATGCCTTCTGGCTATTTACCTTTTATATACTGAACATCATTATAAAGACAAAAAAAATATAAATAAAATCTGTAATTGTTACATTGTATTTTTATTTTTTCTTCTCTCTTTTTCCATAGTGTCACTCGACGGTATCAATGACTAGAATACCTACAAACGTCAAATTTTAGAGGAGAGCAATTTGATATTTTAAACACGACGTGTAAATTATGTCATTTGACATATTTTTGCGCGCTTATATTACAAACGCTATTTTTTTTTTTTTAACGTGTGGAAACCCCCTCGGGCCGTCACCCCACCGGGGTTTACGGCGGGGTGGTGTGTCGGAATCGGACCGACTAAAACCACACGGTGTGCCACTCTGCGCCTGAGATAGGAGGGATTCGGGAACCGCTGCTATTACGACATCCAGATCCCTCCTAGCGCCTGCCCGAAACTGCGGGCACCATCTATGGGTAAACTCTCTATTTTAGGCGACGTACGGCACACGCGGACGTCGCCTCCTCGCGGCTGGCCATTATAGCGGATGGAGGGGAAAAACCCGTCCCGTCCACCCGCGGCCACACTCAAGGCGGCATGAGGCGCTGGTATGCGCGCCTCCGCCGCCCGGTTCGCCGGCGGCGAATTGGGTCCGAGTGGATATCGTCCTCCCGGGCCTTCTCCGCCGCCTCCTTCCGCGACATTACGTCTTCGCAGAAGGTTGCGACCGCGGTAAAACAACTGTCGCTACCGGCCATGGAGCGTATGACGGCCGGTAGCGAGAGATCTCCTCCAATCACTGCAGTGAGGACCCCACGCTGCGCCGCCCAGGCGGAACAAACCGCCAGCGTGTGTTGAGCCGAGTCCTCACTGCAGTCGCAGTGGTAACAGGCGGGACTCAATTCCCTCCTGGCGACCGAGTGCAGATACTTCCCGAAGCAACCATGCCCGGAAAGGACCTGCGTCTGTCGGAAGGAAAGGGTCCCGTGCTGCCGCCCTGCCCACTCGGCGATGACCGGCTGAAGAGCCTCCATGAGGGCGAAGCCAGCACGTGGAGTCTCCAACCGCAACGACCAACGAGCCATCGTGGCTCGACGAGCGGCCTCGCGCCACTCGCGTATCTCCTCGAGCGGGGGCCGTATGCCGCTACCCGCCCGGAAGTCAGCCGTCCGTCGATAAACTTCGGCGAGCACTTCCGCTTCCAAATCCCACGGGGGAGTTCCGGCCAAGGCGCACGCCGCCTCCGTCGATACGGTGCGGTAACCGCGTATGGCTCTAACCACCAATATCCTCTGAGGGCGCCAGAGGCGAGCCCTATTCTGGGCGGTCAGAGCCGCCGCCCACACCAGTGCACCATATAGCGCCATTGACCGAACAACCCCCCTGTATAGCCGTCTCTTCGCAACGCTGGCTCCACCCAAATTGTGCAAAAGTCGCCCAAGAGCAGAGGCAGCGCCAACCAGCTTATGAGTAAGCTGTCGGAAGTGCTCGTCGAAGAGCCACCTGCCGTCGAGGATCAGGCCCAGATATTTCATCTGGGCCTTAATCGGTACGAGGACCGAATTGACTACGATGGAGGCGCCGGGGGGTTGACTACGACGGGGCCCATGAAACAAAAGGGCTTCCGTTTTGTCTACAGCCACCCGTAAACCCAGCGCCTCAATGCGCCCGACCACCGAAGAGACACCCAAGGTGGCCAGGCGCGCTGCCTCTTGAAAGTTCACCCCCCGGGCCGTGACCAATGTGTCATCGGCGTAACAAATTACGCCCAGCCCGGGGGAAAGACGCCCTCGAAGGGCCTTGTCGTATCCCATTATATTACAAACGCTGGCTGAACCTTACTAGATAGATCAAAATAATGGTTGAAAGAAATCCTATATGTCGTTTATCATATTTCAAGTGACTGATGCAAAAGGCATTCCTCGATCGGCAGACGAAGCTCTGGCAAACAAAACATACCGACTACCGGTAATGGGCTCGTCACCTATTACGTGGGACCAAATCACTGGTGAGAAAAGGCGTTCAATACAATTATTAATTTATTTGTGATGGTTGGGAATCGAACCCACGTCCTCTAGCTTAGCAGTCACGTTCACTTGCGAGTAGACCAACAGGAGCCGTCGTAGATCGTAGCAGATCAGGTATAAATCAGGCAAGTAAATAAATTTTAATAATAATTATACTTGGTCTAGAGATTTATCAAGTGATCGCGTACAATGGGAGAAGCTTATTTATCTATCTAATGGCAGTTTAGTGTGATAGGCTAAAGAAGACCCAGTAAGGACGGGAAAGAGATAAATAAAAGAAAGCAAATATTTATACAAATAGATAATTTATTATACACTTTAAACAATGGATATCAGCGAATTCAACAATTTTTGCTTAACGAAATGAATAAAAACACGTCAACTTTACATACATAAGTTTTCAGTTAAACGTAATACGAATAGAATCTAGTTGGTTGATAGATCTTAATGGTTAAAATAAGAGTCGAGTAGAACTATTTTTTCATTAGATAATACATTATACAATTTTTTCCTAACGACAAGAGCAATTTTCACTTCTTCATACGAAGTTTAGACTCTGACTGCAATAACGTTATACAATTATTTTTATCTTTACTTATATTTAATCAAATGATAAGGTTCAATTCGGTCTTCTCAGTAGAATGACTGAAACTCGAACCCTGCAGCTTTTGTTGTAAGTGATAATAAACAATATATGTTATATGCACATACGTGTATTTTAAAACTAGCTAATCAACAGAAGTAAGCCTAGCGCGACTAACATAGTTATCATAACAAACGCTTACACTGTCGCAGTAAGATATACTTGCGCTAAATATACGAGTAAGTAGGACTTATTACGACACCTCTGAACGAGTGCTTTAGTTTTGTCTTTTTAAGCCATTACACAAATATATACAAGTTATTTACATTAAAAAAATATCTCAGTTATCTAATACAGTTTTAGTCCACCACCAGTTTTATTTGAAATTACACTTTCCAAACACAAACATGTACGCAACGACACATTTTGTTAGCACATACTCATATGGCTGTTCCCACGTCACAAATTCTGCTTAATCTCAAAATTTCACTTTCCTGTCGTTGATACATACTCGTATAGTCGATATCTACACCGTTTTGTTCCGTGTTCCTCATGTCGCTCCGTGTCATGCCTATGCTTGAATAGTATATAAACTTATTGTCGTTTGGTCGCGTACGTCGAAATGCCGTGGTCTGGATATCTTTTCTTCTTTTTACGCGTCAAACGTTTTGCTGCCGAAAGATTTACGCTCTCGTAAGTGTCGTCCGATAATACAGCTTTGTCGTACTTTGCTCGATCATAAAATAACCACTCCGCCTCATAACGTGTCGTTGCTTCCCAATCCGATGAAGATGCACTAGTGAACCCTTCAGGTATCACCACCAGATGATTGTTTTTTTTCGGCTCACTCCTGGCGGAACGCAGGCAGCGTAATCTCTTGGTGCTGTAATGCGTAATATGTTCTGCTGGCTTTTCTGTAAACGTCATTTCGTTTGGTGTTGTAGATGCCATTTTAACCAATGATCGTTTGTTTTTTGTAATATCGCACATTTAAATTCAACGTGGTAATTTTAATAACTCAAGCTAACTCACAACACAACCGAACCGGGTGACGTTCTACTTCAGAATGGTGTGGTGTTTGGTTGGGTGCAACTTGTTAATAGTGTATAATGTGAACATAGCGCTAAGTGATGACGACTTGGAAAACGGTGTTGCCAACTTAAAAAATATACCAATAGTAGAAAGTGCCAGAAACATGTTGAATACTAAAAATTACTTTAGCGTTTTAATTTTTATTATAGTTAAAGTAAAGTAACAATAAAAAACCTAAGTCAGTTAGATCGGTGTTTGTTTAGACGTTCGTTTGCATATTTATAAATAGAGTAGCTTCTAATTCCGGTAGGCCTTTCGTACATTATTATAGTAATGTGTAAATGCTAAACGTAAAAAAACAGAAAGCGTTTACATTTTATACTACGTAAAAAAGATAAAAATTAACTTTTCGTGAATGTTATGATTTACGTACATTTTAGGTACATGAAATGTTGCCTAAATATATGCCAAGAGCTGATTATTAACTTTCAGTACTAATACATGCAGATCAGTTAATTCCTTAGTGTCACGAAGTGACTGATTATAATATTGATTTTTAGATAAATTATTTCTATTTCTGATTATTAAAATAATTCGTCACAGCGAATATTGTTGCACTTTTAACGTTGACTGTTATTTATCCGGAACGAAAGTAAGGGCCGAACGCCCGTTCTGATCTCTTAAGATCTTAGGCCATGGGTTCAGACAATTGGTTTTTACATTAAATGTGCAACGTATTATAACGTTATAATGTACGTATAATTTGGCTTATATTGTTTAAAATCAGAATCGAATAGAGAGTGCGTATATGATATACCTTTGGATTGATAATCTTTGGAACCGTAATGAAAAGCGTTATTTATGTAAATGCGTGAAACCTTTTTATTCAATCTTATTTTTAACGGTTTCTATTAATGCTAAAGTAACCAACATGTACTTTGAATTACTTCTTGTTTTTATGTTATTGGAATTATACGAAATCAAAAAGGATCGTGCAACTTGTAATGTACTTAGCAATAACATCGGTGTAACAACAACCGTAATTTGTAGTAATGAGTAATTAGTAATGGATAATTTTCTAATGACCAGTTCTAATCATCCAATTGTTGTCGTTCAATGTAAACCATCGAACATAATTTTTTATCTACGAATTGTATTCGGTGATAAAAAATTATGCATAGGTTAACCGCTAAAAGAAACTCAGGACCTTCATAGTAAAGAACTTTTTTGTAGGTATATACCTACCTACAAGAAAGCTCTTCAATGAAGAATAATATAATATACCATTACATTTTATTTATAACATGGAGGTGTTACAGGTGAAACACTACGACATATTACGTTACGTTAACATTCGTTGATCATAAATACTATTGTCTGGTTTGTAAAATAATTCTTATGAACGATCCTCACTAGATCGGTGGATGGTATTAAGCGGCAATTAGATGGGATAAACTTTTGTGTCCAACATTTTTAGTGTGTGAGTTCTTTGTTTTATTCGCTCTATTGTGTATTTGTAAGTCAAGTTGCAAACGTTGCACAAAAGTGGCCAATTCATTGTTTTCATTGTCACCAGTATGCTGACAAAACGCTAACAATATCTAAACCATTTCGTCAAATTGATATGTTTATGTTATGCCTTCTTAGTAATTTTTTTTTAATTTACCCCACATTACGGTATAGATAAAAAAAATTGTAGAAATATTTTCTTTTCTCCTCTATATTTCTAATGTAACTCGACAGTCCCTACGAATACTACATACAAATATCAAATTTGAGAGAAGAGGGTTTTGAAATTTTAAACACGACGTGTTAATTCCGTTCTTTGCGACGTAAAGTGCCAAAAGGAGGATTGCGGATTTTGTATAGATACCGTCCACATCCTCCAAGAGACATGGGATGCACATTTTTGTGCGCTTATGTTACAAACGCTGACTAAATCTTATTATATAGATCACAAGAATGGTTTAACGAAATCCTATATGTCCTTTGTCATAATTCAAGGGAATAATGCAGAAGGCAGTCCTCGATCAACAGACTAGGCTCTGGCCAACAAACCGGCATTGCAACATCATTAACATTAATAAGTTCATCACATACTACGTGGGACCAAAACGCTGACGAAAGTGAACGTTTAATAAACCTCTGCTTAGCTTATTATTTATTTAACCCACGTCGTCTATCCTAGTAGTCACGACGTTCTAACACATTATAACGACATGAGAGAGCTATTATTTATTTAACAAACATTTGCATTCATTGATTACAAAAATACTGGCTCGCATAGTGTAGCGTCGCCACACTGAGTTACATATTACATGTATGCGTGTGAATAGAACTTTTAATGAGCTTCGTAAACAGCATAGTATGGATTCACTATGAGTGTCTCAAATGTGTGTGGGTGTCTGAGTTTTAAATTCTTTAATGATAGAAAGACGAAAATAATAATGTGTCCTGTATTGCCAGATTGTTAGGGCTATTACTCAGATTTTTACGTTTAACGTACTACAACTACTACTGTTATTTACTTGACTACAAACCTCATAATGTTAGCTAGAAGTCCTCCATGTTCTAAATAAATAAATATAACATAGCTGGTCTAAAAAGCAGCATTATGTGTCACATAAAAAACCCTTAGCTATTCAGTTACATAAAAAGTCATAGTACCAATATGTAAAATCCGAATCATTTACGTTTCACAATCTATGATTTTCATTCATAAATGGTATCCACAAAGTGTTTAGACAATAGCTAATATAGGTTGCTTAATATTTTGTTTACTTATCGATAATAAATTACACTACTGTCTTTTTCTTTTACGACTGCTAATTATAATTCTAATGTTACTACTAATTGCATTGATCTCTCACCGCGTCAACGTTATTGTCAAATTACTAGCAAAGTAAATACAAAAAAAAAACCATACCTACCAAGTTATTTATTAAGGTGTAAGATTTTTGTTCGTTAATATAACTGATAGAAAAGCTTAAGCGATCCATTGCGACAAAATTTTCGAGATACAAGCTAGTGGTCAAACCCTTCCCTGTGCTCCGTGCTGTATTTATTTGATATATGATCCGCCAGGTGTTAGATTCAAATGTTAACAAATTCTTGGCCCATCCTGTATTAACAACGACTGCCTGTGTACAACAATGAAGTTTATTACGAGTATTAGTGAAATAATTTGAAACTTCTTTGTACAATAGTCCCAAATAAGAGATTTCCTTATTCAAAATGATGCTGCTCCTTGCCTAGTCAAGTAGTGTATTGTGAAAATATAGCCTAACGTACGAGCCGTCTTGCTACCTGCTTTAGTTACTGTTTTGAAATAAAGGATTTACAACTGAACAGTTGATCTGTGGCTCCACAGATAAACAAAAGGTTACTTTAGTGAGAAACACTGTTTTCGCATTGGCTGGTGACATAGCAGGTGCACCCGTATAATAAAGAAAGGAAATGACATCTTGAACTGAATTATAAATTCTTGGAAAGTTATATAGGCGGCAATTAGATGGGATAAACCTTTGTGTCCAAAATTCTTAGTGTGAGTTCTTTGTTTTATTCGCTCTATTGTTTATTTGTAAGTGAAGTTGCAAACATTGCAAAAAGGTGGCCAATTCATTGTTTTCATTGTCACCAGTGTGCCGATAAAGGCCTAACAATATCTAAACCACTTTGGCAAAATGATAAGATTATATTATGCCTTCTGGCTATTTACCTTTTATATACTAAACATCATTATAAAGATTAAAAAAATATAAATAAAATCTGAAATTGTTACATTGTATTCTTATTTTTTCTTCTCTTTTTCCATAGTGTCACTCGACGGTATCAATAACTATAATACCTACAAATGTCAAATTTCAGAGGAGAGCAATTTGAAATTTTAAACACGACGTGTAAATTATGTCATTTGGGACGCAAAGTGCCGAAAGGAGGATTTCAGATTTTGTATGGACACCATCCACACACCCTCCAAAAGTCCAAAAGACATGGGATGCATATTTTTGCGCGCTTATATTACAAACGCTTTTTTTTTTTTTTTTTTATCGTGTGGAAACCCCCTCGAGCCGTCACCCCACCGGGGTTTACGGCGGGATGGTGTGTCGGAATCGGACCGACTAAAACCAGACGGTGTGCCACTCTGCGCCTGACATAGGAGGGATCCGGGAACAGCTGCTATTACGTCATCCAGATCCCTCCTAGCGCCTGCCCGCTACCGCGGGCACCTTCTACGGATAATCTCTCCATTTAGGCGACGTACGGCACACGCGGACGTCGCCTCCTCGCGGCTGGCCAATATAGCGGATGGAGGGGAAAACCCGTCCCGTCCACCCGCGGCCACACTCAAGGCGGCATGAGGCGCTGGTATGCACGCCTCCACCGCCCGGCTCGCCGGCGGCGAATTGGGTCCGAGTGGAGATTGTCCTCCCGGGCCCTCTCCGCCGCCTCCTTCCGCGAAATTACATCTTCGCAGAAGGTTGCGACCGCGGTAAAACAGCTATCGCTACCGACCATGGAGCGTATGACGGCCGGTAGCGAGAGATCTCCTCCAATAACTGCAGTGAGGACCCCACGCTGCGCCGCCCAAGCGGAACAAACCGCTAGCGTGTGCTGAGCCGAGTCCTCACTGCAGTCGCAGTGGTGACAGGCGGGACTCAATTCCCTCCTGGCGACCGAGTGCAGATACTTCCCAAAGCAACCGTGCCCGGAAAGGATCTGCGTCAGTCGGAAGGAAAGGGTCCCGTGCTGTCGCCCCGCCCACTCAGCGATGACCGGCTGGAGAGCCTCCACGGCGGCAAAGCCAGCACGTGGAGCCTCCAGCCGGGACGACCAACGAGCCATCGTGGCTCGACGAGCGGCCTCTCGCCACTCGCGCATCTCTTCAGGCGGGGGCCGCATGCCGCTACCCGCCCGGAAGTCAGCCGTCCGCCGATAAACTTCGGCGAGCACTTCCGCCTCCAAGTCCCACGGCGGAGTTCCGGCCAAGGCACACGCCGCCTCCGTCGATACGGTGCGGTAACCGCGTATGGCTCTAACCGCCAATATCCTCTGAGGGCGCCAAAGGCGAGCCCTATTCTGGGCGGTCAGAGCCGCCGCCCACACCGGTGCACCATACAGTGCCATTGACCGGACAACCCCCGTGTATAGCCGTCTCGTCGCGACGCTGGCTCCACCCAAATTCGGCAAAAGTCGCCCGAGGGCAGAGGCAGTGCCGACCAGCTTTGGAGAAAGCTGTCGGAAGTGCTCGTCGAAGAGCCACCTCCCGTCGAGGATCAGGCCCAGGTACTTCATCTGGGCCTGAACCGGTACGAGGACCGAATTGACTACGATAGAGGCGCCGGGTGGGGGACCACGCCGGGGCCCATGGAACAAAAGGGCCTCCGTCTTTTCTAGGGCCACCCGTAACCCCAGCGCCTCAATACGCCCGACCACCAAAGAGACACCCGTGGTGGCCAGGCGCGCCGCCTCTTGGAAGTTCGCTCCCCGGGCCGTGACCAATGTATCATCGGCGTAACAAATTACACCCAGCCCGGGGGGAAGACGACCTCGAAGGGCCCAGTCGTATCCCATGTTCCACAGAAGTGGTCCGAGGACAGACCCCTGTGGAACACCGCACGACATGAGCCGCCGCCGCAGAACACCATCTCGGTCCTCGTACATGACGGTGCGCTCCTCAAGATAGTCTGCCACAAGCCGCCTCAGGTACTCTGGCACCCCATGGTATTGGAGTGCTTCCCTGATGCAGCTAAATGGCAGACTATTAAATGCGTTGGCGATGTCCAACGACACCGCCAACAGCACGCCACCACAGCTCACCGCCTCTTCGGTAACGGCCCTGAGGCGTAGCACGGCATCGACTGTCGAACGCCCCGCTCGAAAACCGAATTGGGCGTCCGACTGATCGGGACCCACCTCGCAGAGGTGCCGAACGATGCGGGCAGAGAGTATCCTCTCAAACAACTTACCCGCCTCGTCCAACAACACGATGGGCCTATAGGCCGCTACCGAATCGGCTGGCCGTCCCGGCTTTCTTAATAGGACCAGCTTCCCGCTTTTCCAGCACTCAGGGAAGCGTCCGGACGCCAGGCTAGCGTCCAAGACCTCCCTGAGACGGTCCGACATGTGTTCGAGGGCTCGGGCCAGCACTCGGGCAGGTGTCCCGTCTGGCCCGGGGGCGGTGTTCTTAGAGCGGATCCGTAGAACAACCGCCCCTACCTCCGATTCCCTGACGGGCGGAACATTATCCTCGGTCCCCCCGTCTTCTCTGACCATTATGGCCATCGACGGGGGTGTGTGCTCCACCCGCTGCGGGAAAAGGCCCTCGATATATTACAAACGCTGGCTGAACCTTACTAGATAGATCAAAAAATAATGGTTGAAAGAAATCCTATATGTCGTTTATCATAATTCAAGTGACTGATGCAAAAAAGGCATTCCTCGATCGGCAGACGAAGCTCTGGCAAACAAAACATACCGACTACCGGTAATGGGCTCGTCACCTATTACGTGGGACCAAATCACTGGTGAGAAAAGGCGTTCAATACAATTATTAATTATTTGTGATGGTTGGGAATCGAACCCACGTCCTCTAGCTTAGCAGTCACGTTCACTTACGAGTAGACCAACAGGAGCCGTCGTAGATCATAGCAGATCAGGTATAAATCAGGCAAGTAAATAAATTTTAATAATAATTATACATGGTCTAGAGATTATCAAGTGATCGCGTACAATGGGAGAAGCTTATTTATCTATCTAATGGCAGTTTAGTGTGATAGGCTAAAGAAGACCCAGTAAGGACGGGAAAGAGATAAATAAAAGAAAGCAAATATTTATACAAATAGACAATTTATTATACACTTTAAACAATGGATATCAGCGAATTCAACAATTTTTGCTTAACGAAATGAATAAAAACACGTCAACTTTACATACATATGTTTTCAGTTAAACGTAATACGAATAGAATCTAGTTGGTTGATAGATCTTAATGGTTAAAGTAAGAGTCGAGTAGAACTATTTTTTCATTAGATAATACATTATACAATTTTTTCCTAACGACAAGAGCAATTTTCACTTTTTCATACGAAGTTTAGACTCTGACTGCAATAACGTTATACAATTATTTTTATCTTTACTTATATCTAATCAAATGATAAGGTTCAATTCGGTCTTCTCAGTAGAATGACTGAAATTCGAACCCTGCAGCTTTTGTTGTAAGTGATAATAAACAATATATGTTATATGCACATACATGTATTTTAAAACTAGCTAATCAACACGAGTAAGCCTAGCGCGACTAACATAGTCATCATAACAAACGCTTACACTGTCGCAGTAAGATATACTTACGCTAAATATACGAGTAAGTAGGACTTATTACGACACCTCTGAACGAGTGCTTTAGTTTTGTCTTTTTAAGCCATTACACAAATATATACAAGTTATTTACATTAAAAAAAAATATCTTAGTTATCTAATACAGTTTTAGTCCACCACCAGTTTTATTTTAAATTACACTTGCCAAATACAAACATGTACGCAACGACACATTTTGTTAGCACATACTCATATGGCTGTTCCCACGTCACAAATTCTGCTTAATCTCAAAATTTCACTTTCCTGTCGTTGATACATACTCGTATAGTCGATATCTACACCGTTTTGTTCCGTGTTCCTCATGTCGCTCCGTGTCATGCCTATGCTTGAATAGTATATAAACTTATTGTCGTTTGGTCACGTACGTCGAAATGCCGTGGTCTGAATATCTTTTCTTCTTTTTACGCGTCAAACGTTTTGCTGCCGAAAGTTTTACGCTCTCGTAAGTGTCGTCCGATAATACAGCTTCGTCGTACTTTGCTCGATCATAAAATAACCACTCCGCCTCATAACGTGTCGTTGCTTCCCAATCCGATGGAGATGCACTAGTGAACCCTTCAGGTATCACCACCAGATGATTGTTTTTTTTCGGCTCACTCCTGACGGAACGCAGACAGCGTAATCTCTTGGTGCTGTAATGCGTAATATGTTCTGCTGGCTTTTCTGTAAACGTCATTTCGTTTGGTGTTGTAGATGTCATTTTAACCAATGATCGTTTGTTTTTTGTAATATCGCACAATTAAATTCAACGTGGTAATCTTAATAACTCAAGCTAACTCACAACACAACCGAACCGGGTGACGCTCTACTTCAGAATGGTGTGGTGTTTGTTTGGGTGCAACTTGTTAATGGTGTATAATGTGAAAGCACTCGGCTTTAGTTTTGTCTTTTTAAGCCATTAGACAAATATATACAAGTTATTTACATTAAAAAAAAATCTTAGTTATCTAATACAGTTTTAGTCCACCACCAGTTTTATTTGAAATTACACTTTCCAAACACAAACATGTACGCAACGACACATTTTGTTAGCACATACTCATATGGCTGTTCCCACGTCACAAATTCTGCTTAATCTCAAAATTTCACTTTCCTGTCGTTGATACATACTCGTATAGTCGATATCTACACCGTTTTGTTCCGTGTTCCTCATGTCGCTCCGTGTCATGCCTATGCTTGAATAGTATATAAACTTATTGTCGTTTGGTCGCGAACGTCGAAATGCCGTGGTCTGGATATCTTTTCTTCTTTTTACGCGTCAAACGTTTTGCTGCCGAAAGATTTACGCTCTCGTAAGTGTCGTCCGATAATACAGCTTCGTCGTACTTTGCTCGATCATAAAATAACCACTCCGCCTCATAACGTGTCGTTGCTTCCCAATCCGATGAAGATGCACTAGTGAACCCTTCAGGTATCACCACCAGATGATTGTTTTTTTTCGGCTCACTCCTGGCGGAACGCAGGCAGCGTAATCTCTTGGTGCTGTAATGCGTAATATGTTCTGCTGGCTTTTCTGTAAACGTCATTTCGTTTGGTGTTGTAGATGCCATTTTAACCAATGATCGTTTGTTTTTTGTAATATCGCACATTTAAATTCAACGTGGTAATTTTAATAACTCAAGCTAACTCACAACACAACCGAACCGGGTGACGTTCTACTTCAGAATGGTGTGGTGTTTGGTTGGGTGCAACTTGTTAATAGTGTATAATGTGAACATAGCGCTAAGTGATGACGACTTGGAAAACGGTGTTGCCAACTTAAAAAATATACCAATAGTAGAAAGTGCCAGAAACATGTTGAATACTAAAAATTACTTTAGCGTTTTAATTTTTATTATAGTTAAAGTAAAGTAACAATAAAAAACCTAAGTCAGTTAGATCGGTGTTTGTTTAGACGTTCGTTTGCATATTTAAAAATAGAGTAGCTTCTAATTCCGGTAGGCCTTTCGTACATTATTATAGTAATGTGTAAATGCTAAACGTAAAAAAACAGAAAGCGTTTACATTTTATACTACGTAAAAAAGATAAAAATTAACTTTTCGTGAATGTTATGATTTACGTACATTTTAGGTACATGAAATGTTGCCTAAATATATGCCAAGAGCTGATTATTAACTTTCAGTACTAATACATGCAGATCAGTTAATTCCTTAGTGTCACGAAGTGACTGATTATAATATTGATTTTTAGATAAATTATTTCTATTTCTGATTATTAAAATAATTCGTCACAGCGAATATTGTTGCACTTTTAACGTTGACTGTTATTTATCCGGAACGAAAGTAAGGGCCGAACGCCCGTTCTGATCTCTTAAGATCTTAGGCCATGGGTTCAGACAATTGGTTTTTACATTAAATGTGCAACGTATTATAACGTTATAATGTACGTATAATTTTGCTTATATTGTTTAAAATCAGAATCGAATAGAGAGTGCGTATATGATATACCTTTGGATTGATAATCTTTGGAACC
The DNA here is from genome assembly GCA_949316085.1 of Hypercompe scribonia. Taxonomy (NCBI): domain Eukaryota; kingdom Metazoa; phylum Arthropoda; class Insecta; order Lepidoptera; family Erebidae; genus Hypercompe; species Hypercompe scribonia. Next base: position 4,902,775 of record OX438979.1, read on the forward strand.
GTAATGAAAAGCGTTATTTATGTAAATGCGTGAAACCTTTTTATTCAATCTTATTTTTAACGGTTTCTATTAATGCTAAAGTAACCAACATGTACTTTGAATTACTTCTTGTTTTTATGTTATTGGAATTATACGAAATCAAAAAGGATCGTGCAACTTGTAATGTACTTAGCAATAACATCGGTGTAACAACAACCGTAATTTGTAGTAATGAGTAATTAGTAATGGATAATTTTCTAATGACCAGTTCTAATCATCCAATTGTTGTCGTTGAATGTAAACCATCGAACATAATTTTTTATCTACGAATTGTATTCGGTGATAAAAAATTATGCATAGGTTAACCGCTAAAAGAAACTCAGGACCTTCATAGTAAAGAACTTTTTTGTAGGTATATACCTACCTACAAGAAAGCTCTTCAATGAAGAATAATATAATATACCATTACATTTTATTTATAACATGGAGGTGTTACAGGTGAAACACTACGACATATTACGTTACGTTAACATTCGTTGATCATAAATACTATTGGTCCAAGAGCCCGTGAGTGCCAGACCTTCGTCATTTTATAAAAGCTGAAAGTTCTTCTATGTGTGTCCCTAGTACAGGTAAGAATGATCCCCAAACATGAAGCTGAGGCAGCGGTGGCTTTGGCAGATAACAGGCAACAAAGGTATGTAAAATTCCATCTCAAATTCGTCATAATATAAAACTTGATTTTTTTATATTTGATTCATAATTATATCAAAACTCGCGTTGCTCATTGCCAGACAGTTAGTATGGTTCCAACCCTCTGCCGGACACCCCTAAACTATTATAATTTATAATTATACTTACGTTATATTATAAAACCTAAATTTAATATATAATTTTTGGGAGCCTATTAAACTATGTTTATATAGTAGCCGGACAGTTTCGAAGGTTCTATCATCTTGCCAGACGCATTCAAAGTGAGCAATAATCGGGAGAGCAAGGAGCGAATACAGTAACTAAACGTTATATTATAAAACCTAAGTTTCATATATAATTTTTTGGGAGCCTATTAAACTATGTTTACATAGTAGCCGGACAGTTTCGAAGGTTCTATCATCTTGCCAGACGCATTCAAAGTGAGCAATAATCGGGAGAGCAAGGAGCGAATACAGTGACTAAACGTTATATTATAAAACCTAAGTTTCATATATAATTTTTTGGGAGCCTATTAAACTATGTTTACATAGTAGCCGGACAGTTTCGAAGGTTCTATCATCTTGCCAGACGCATTCAAAGGCGGTCCGAATTGTACTCGCAGCACTTATGACGTTTAAACTGCTAACGTGTGGACCGATTTAGTGAGCGCGCGATAACGATGAAAATAATGAAAATATTTAGATTTAATTAAAATAAATTAATTTCTCTGTAAATTTCTTATCTTAAAAAAATGTGTCCTTTGGTATAATAAACACTAATATTTGATTTACTTTGTTTCATTGGCTTTATAATTTTAATAGCATTGACAATAATAAACTTCTTAAAAATGAAAAATAATATCAATTAAATTATTAGATTTTCGACATGATTGACATTGTATGAGAAAAATTTTACTCAGTATTATTTTAAATATTTGTTATTGAAATTGTAAAAATTAATTAATGAAATTTCTGGATTAAGAAAAAAATAAACTGCAAAATTTGAAATTAATAACAATGGGTGCGCAGTGAAATCCCGCAATAGACTAAGCGCTCTGTTCCATTCGCACTAGTTACTGTATACGCTCCTTGCTCTCCTGATTACTGCTTACTTTGAATGCGTCTGGCAAGATGATAGAACCTTCGAAACTGTCCGGCTACTATGTAAACATAGTTTAATAGGCCCCCAAAAAATTATATATAAAACTTAGGTTTTATAATATAACGTTTAGTTACTGTATTCGCTCCTTGCTCTCCCGATTATTGCTCACTTTGAATGCGTCTGGCAAGATGAGAGAACCTTCGAAACTGTCCGGCTACTATATAAACATAGTTTAATAGGCTCCCAAAAAATTATATATAAAATTTAGGTTTTATAATATAACGTTTAGTTACTGTATTCGCTCCTTGCTCTCCCGATTATTGCTCACTTTGAATGCGTCTGGCAAGATGATAGAACCTTCGAAACTGTCCGGCTACTATATAAACATAGTTTAATAGGCTCCCAAAAAATTATATATTAAATTTAGGTTTTATAATATAACGTAAGTATAATTATAAATTATAATAGTTTAGGGGTGTCCGGCAGAGGGTTGGAACCATACTAACTGTCTGGCAATGAGCAACGCGAGTTTTGATATTATTATGAATCAAATATAAAAAAATCAAGTTTTATATTATGACGAATTTGAGATGGAATTTTACATACCTTTGTTGCCTGTTATCTGCCAAAGCCACCGCTGCCTCAGCTTCATGTTTGGGGATCATTCTTACCTGTACTAGGGACACACATAGAAGAACTTTCAGCTTTTATAAAATGACGAAGGTCTGGCACTCACGGGCTCTTGCTCTATATTGTCTGGTTTGTAAAATAATTCTTATGAACGATCCTCACTAGATCGGTGGATGGTATTAAGCGGCAATTAGATGGGATAAACTTTTGTGTCCAACATTTTTAGTGTGTGAGTTCTTTGTTTTATTCGCTCTATTGTGTATTTGTAAGTCAAGTTGCAAACGTTGCACAAAAGTAGCCAATTCATTGTTTTCATTGTCACCAGTATGCTGACAAAACGCTAACAATATCTAAACCATTTCGTCAAATTGATATGTTTATGTTATGCCTTCTTAGTAATTTTTTTTTAATTTACCCCACATTACGGTATAGATAAAAAAAATTGTAGAAATATTTTCTTTTCTCCTCTATATTTTTAATGTAACTCGACAGTCCCTACGAATACTACATACAAATATCAAATTTGAGAGAAGAGGGCTTTGAAATTTTAAACACGACGTGTTAATTCCGTTCTTTGCGACGTAAAGTGCCAAAAGGAGGATTGCGGATTTTGTATAGATACCGTCCACATCCTCCAAGAGACATGGGATGCACATTTTTGTGCGCTTATGTTACAAACGCTGACTAAATCTTATTATATAGATCACAAGAATGGTTTAACGAAATCCTATATGTCCTTTGTCATAATTCAAGGGAATAATGCAGAAGGCAGTCCTCGATCAACAGACTAGGCTCTGGCCAACAAACCGGCATTGCAACATCATTAACATTAATAAGTTCATCACATACTACGTGGGACCAAAACGCTGACGAAAGTGAACGTTTAATAAACCTCTGCTTAGCTTATTATTTATTTAACCCACGTCGTCTATCCTAGTAGTCACGACGTTCTAACACATTATAACGACATGAGAGAGCTATTATTTATTTAACAAACATTTGCATTCATTGATTACAAAAATACTGGCTCGCATAGTGTAGCGTCGCCACACTGAGTTACATATTACATGTATGCGTGTGAATAGAACTTTTAATGAGCTTCGTAAACAGCATAGTATGGATTCACTATGAGTATCTCAAATGTGTGTGGGTGTCTGAGTTTTAAATTCTTTAATGATAGAAAGACAAAAATAATAATGTGTCCTGTATTGCCAGATTGTTAGGGCTATTACTCAGATTTTTACGTTTAACGTACTACAACTACTACTGTTATTTACTTGACTACAAACCTCATAATGTTAGCTAGAAGTCCTCCATGTTCTAAATAAATAAATATAACATAGCTGGTCTAAAAAGCAGCATTATGTGTCACATAAAAAACCCTTAGCTATTCAGTTACATAAAAAGTCATAGTACCAATATGTAAAATCCGAATCATTTACGTTTCACAATCTATGATTTTCATTCATAAATGGTATCCACAAAGTGTTTAGACAATAGCTAATATAGGTTGCTTAATATTTTGTTTACTTATCGATAATAAATTACACTACTGTCTTTTTCTTTTACGACTGCTAATTATAATTCTAATGTTACTACTAATTGCATTGATCTCTCACCGCGTCAACGTTATTGTCAAATTACTAGCAAAGTAAATACAAAAAAAAAACCATACCTACCAAGTTATTTATTAAGGTGTAAGATTTTTGTTCGTTAATATAACTGATAGAAAAGCTTAAGCGATCCATTGCGACAAAATTTTCGAGATACAAGCTAGTGGTCAAACCCTTCCCTGTGCTCCGTGCTGTATTTATTTGATATATGATCCGCCAGGTGTTAGATTCAAATGTTAACAAATTCTTGGCCCATCCTGTATTAACAACGACTGCCTGTGTACAACAATGAAGTTTATTACGAGTATTAGTGAAATAATATGAAACTTCTTTGTACAATAGTCCCAAATAAGAGATTTCCTTATTCAAAATGATGCTGCTCCTTGCCTAGTCAAGTAGTGTATTGTGAAAATATAGCCTAACGTACGAGCCGTCTTGCTACCTGCTTTAGTTACTGTTTTGAAATAAAGGATTTACAACTGAACAGTTGATCTGTGGCTCCACAGATAAACAAAAGGTTACTTTAGTGAGAAACATTGTTTTCGCATTGGCTGGTGACATAGCAGGTGCACCCTTATAATAAAGAAAGGAAATGACATCTTGAACTGAATTATAAATTCTTGGAAAGTTATATAGGCGGCAATTAGATGGGATAAACCTTTGTGTCCAAAATTCTTAGTGTGAGTTCTTTGTTTTATTCGCTCTATTGTTTATTTGTAAGTGAAGTTGCAAACATTGCAAAAAGGTGGCCAATTCATTGTTTTCATTGTCACCAGTGTGCCGATAAAGGCCTAACAATATCTAAACCACTTTGGCAAAATGATAAGATTATATTATGCCTTCTGGCTATTTACCTTTTACATACTAAACATCATTATAAAGATTAAAAAAATATAAATAAAATCTGAAATTATTACATTGTATTCTTATTTTTTCTTCTCTCTTTTTCCATAGTGTCACTCGACAGTATCAATAACTATAATACCTACAAATGTCAAATTTCAGAGGAGAGCAATTTGAAATTTTAAACACGACGTGTAAATTATGTCATTTGGGACGCAAAGTGCCGAAAGGAGGATTTCAGATTTTGTATGGACACCATCCACACACCCTCCAAAAGTCCAAAAGACATGGGATGCATATTTTTGCGCGCTTATATTACAAACGCTGGCTGAACCTTACTAGATAGATCAAAATAATGGTTGAAAGAAATCCTATATGTCGTTTATCATAATTCAAGTGACTGATGCAAAAGGCATTCCTCGATCGGCAGACGAAGCTCTGGCAAACAAAACATACCGACTACCGGTAATGGGCTCGTCACCTATTACGTGGGACCAAATCACTGGTGAGAAAAGGCGTTCAATACAATTATTAATTATTTGTGATGGTTGGGAATCGAACCCACGTCCTCTAGCTTAGCAGTCACGTTCACTTACGAGTAGACCAACAGGAGCCGTCGTAGATCATAGCAGATCAGGTATAAATCAGGCAAGTAAATAAATTTTAATAATAATTATACATGGTCTAGAGATTATCAAGTGATCGCGTACAATGGGAGAAGCTTATTTATCTATCTAATGGCAGTTTAGTGTGATAGGCTAAAGAAGACCCAGTAAGGACGGGAAAGAGATAAATAAAAGAAAGCAAATATTTATACAAATAGACAATTTATTATACACTTTAAACAATGGATATCAGCGAATTCAACAATTTTTGCTTAACGAAATGAATAAGAACACGTCAACTTTACATACATATGTTTTCAGTTAAACGTAATACGAATAGAATCTAGTTGGTTGATAGATCTTAATGGTTAAAGTAAGAGTCGAGTAGAACTATTTTTTCATTAGATAATACATTATACAATTTTTTCCTAACGACAAGAGCAATTTTCACTTTTTCATACGAAGTTTAGACTCTGACTGCAATAACGTTATACAATTATTTTTATCTTTACTTATATCTAATCAAATGATAAGGTTCAATTCGGTCTTCTCAGTAGAATGACTGAAATTCGAACCCTGCAGCTTTTGTTGTAAGTGATAATAAACAATATATGTTATATGCACATACATGTATTTTAAAACTAGCTAATCAACACGAGTAAGCCTAGCGCGACTAAGATAGTCATCATAACAAACGCTTACACTGTCGCAGTAAGATATACTTACGCTAAATATACGAGTAAGTAGGACTTATTACGACACCTCTGAACGAGTGCTTTAGTTTTGTCTTTTTAAGCCATTACACAAATATATACAAGTTATTTACATTAAAAAAAAATATCTTAGTTATCTAATACAGTTTTAGTCCACCACCAGTTTTATTTTAAATTACACTTGCCAAATACAAACATGTACGCAACGACACATTTTGTTAGCACATACTCATATGGCTGTTCCCACGTCACAAATTCTGCTTAATCTCAAAATTTCACTTTCCTGTCGTTGATACATACTCGTATAGTCGATATCTACACCGTTTTGTTCCGTGTTCCTCATGTCGCTCCGTGTCATGCCTATGCTTGAATAGTATATAAACTTATTGTCGTTTGGTCGCGTACGTCGAAATGCCGTGGTCTGGATATCTTTTCTTCTTTTTACGCGTCAAACGTTTTGCTGCCGAAAGATTTACGCTCTCGTAAGTGTCGTCCGATAATACAGCTTCGTCGTACTTTGCTCGATCATAAAATAACCACTCCGCCTCATAACGTGTCGTTGCTTCCCAATCCGATGGAGATGCACTAGTGAACCCTTCAGGTATCACCACCAGATGATTGTTTTTTTTCGGCTCACTCCTGGCGGAACGCAGACAGCGTAATCTCTTGGTGCTGTAATGCGTAATATGTTCTGCTGGCTTTTCTGTAAACGTCATTTCGTTTGGTGTTGTAGATGTCATTTTAACCAATGATCGTTTGTTTTTTGTAATATCGCACAATTAAATTCAACGTGGTAATCTTAATAACTCAAGCTAACTCACAACACAACCGAACCGGGTGACGCTCTACTTCAGAATGGTGTGGTGTTTGTTTGGGTGCAACTTGTTAATGGTGTATAATGTGAAAGCACTCGGCTTTAGTTTTGTCTTTTTAAGCCATTAGACAAATATATACAAGTTATTTACATTAAAAAAAAATCTTAGTTATCTAATACAGTTTTAGTCCACCACCAGTTTTATTTGAAATTACACTTTCCAAACACAAACATGTACGCAACGACACATTTTGTTAGCACATACTCATATGGCTGTTCCCACGTCACAAATTCTGCTTAATCTCAAAATTTCACTTTCCTGTCGTTGATACATACTCGTATAGTCGATATCTACACCGTTTTGTTCCGTGTTCCTCATGTCGCTCCGTGTCATGCCTATGCTTGAATAGTATATAAACTTATTGTCGTTTGGTCGCGAACGTCGAAATGCCGTGGTCTGGATATCTTTTCTTCTTTTTACGCGTCAAACGTTTTGCTGCCGAAAGATTTACGCTCTCGTAAGTGTCGTCCGATAATACAGCTTCGTCGTACTTTGCTCGATCATAAAATAACCACTCCGCCTCATAACGTGTCGTTGCTTCCCAATCCGATGAAGATGCACTAGTGAACCCTTCAGGTATCACCACCAGATGATTGTTTTTTTTCGGCTCACTCCTGGCGGAACGCAGGCAGCGTAATCTCTTGGTGCTGTAATGCGTAATATGTTCTGCTGGCTTTTCTGTAAACGTCATTTCGTTTGGTGTTGTAGATGCCATTTTAACCAATGATCGTTTGTTTTTTGTAATATCGCACATTTAAATTCAACGTGGTAATTTTAATAACTCAAGCTAACTCACAACACAACCGAACCGGGTGACGTTCTACTTCAGAATGGTGTGGTGTTTGGTTGGGTGCAACTTGTTAATAGTGTATAATGTGAACATAGCGCTAAGTGATGACGACTTGGAAAACGGTGTTGCCAACTTAAAAAATATACCAATAGTAGAAAGTGCCAGAAACATGTTGAATACTAAAAATTACTTTAGCGTTTTAATTTTTATTATAGTTAAAGTAAAGTAACAATAAAAAACCTAAGTCAGTTAGATCGGTGTTTGTTTAGACGTTCGTTTGCATATTTAAAAATAGAGTAGCTTCTAATTCCGGTAGGCCTTTCGTACATTATTATAGTAATGTGTAAATGCTAAACGTAAAAAAACAGAAAGCGTTTACATTTTATACTACGTAAAAAAGATAAAAATTAACTTTTCGTGAATGTTATGATTTACGTACATTTTAGGTACATGAAATGTTGCCTAAATATATGCCAAGAGCTGATTATTAACTTTCAGTACTAATACATGCAGATCAGTTAATTCCTTAGTGTCACGAAGTGACTGATTATAATATTGATTTTTAGATAAATTATTTCTATTTCTGATTATTAAAATAATTCGTCACAGCGAATATTGTTGCACTTTTAACGTTGACTGTTATTTATCCGGAACGAAAGTAAGGGCCGAACGCCCGTTCTGATCTCTTAAGATCTTAGGCCATGGGTTCAGACAATTGGTTTTTACATTAAATGTGCAACGTATTATAACGTTATAATGTACGTATAATTTTGCTTATATTGTTTAAAATCAGAATCGAATAGAGAGTGCGTATATGATATACCTTTGGATTGATAATCTTTGGAACCGTAATGAAAAGCGTTATTTATGTAAATGCGTGAAACCTTTTTATTCAATCTTATTTTTAACGGTTTCTATTAATGCTAAAGTAACCAACATGTACTTTGAATTACTTCTTGTTTTTATGTTATTGGAATTATACGAAATCAAAAAGGATCGTGCAACTTGTAATGTACTTAGCAATAACATCGGTGTAACAACAACCGTAATTTGTAGTAATGAGTAATTAGTAATGGATAATTTTCTAATGACCAGTTCTAATCATCCAATTGTTGTCGTTGAATGTAAACCATCGAACATAATTTTTTATCTACGAATTGTATTCGGTGATAAAAAATTATGCATAGGTTAACCGCTAAAAGAAACTCAGGACCTTCATAGTAAAGAACTTTTTTGTAGGTATATACCTACCTACAAGAAAGCTCTTCAATGAAGAATAATATAATATACCATTACATTTTATTTATAACATGGAGGTGTTACAGGTGAAACACTACGACATATTACGTTACGTTAACATTCGTTGATCATAAATACTATTGGTCCAAGAGCCCGTGAGTGCCAGACCTTCGTCATTTTATAAAAGCTGAAAGTTCTTCTATGTGTGTCCCTAGTACAGGTAAGAATGATCCCCAAACATGAAGCTGAGGCAGCGGTGGCTTTGGCAGATAACAGGCAACAAAGGTATGTAAAATTCCATCTCAAATTCGTCATAATATAAAACTTGATTTTTTTATATTTGATTCATAATTATATCAAAACTCGCGTTGCTCATTGCCAGACAGTTAGTATGGTTCCAACCCTCTGCCGGACACCCCTAAACTATTATAATTTATAATTATACTTACGTTATATTATAAAACCTAAATTTAATATATAATTTTTGGGAGCCTATTAAACTATGTTTATATAGTAGCCGGACAGTTTCGAAGGTTCTATCATCTTGCCAGACGCATTCAAAGTGAGCAATAATCGGGAGAGCAAGGAGCGAATACAGTAACTAAACGTTATATTATAAAACCTAAGTTTCATATATAATTTTTTGGGAGCCTATTAAACTATGTTTACATAGTAGCCGGACAGTTTCGAAGGTTCTATCATCTTGCCAGACGCATTCAAAGTGAGCAATAATCGGGAGAGCAAGGAGCGAATACAGTGACTAAACGTTATATTATAAAACCTAAGTTTCATATATAATTTTTTGGGAGCCTATTAAACTATGTTTACATAGTAGCCGGACAGTTTCGAAGGTTCTATCATCTTGCCAGACGCATTCAAAGGCGGTCCGAATTGTACTCGCAGCACTTATGACGTTTAAACTGCTAACGTGTGGACCGATTTAGTGAGCGCGCGATAACGATGAAAATAATGAAAATATTTAGATTTAATTAAAATAAATTAATTTCTCTGTAAATTTCTTATCTTAAAAAAATGTGTCCTTTGGTATAATAAACACTAATATTTGATTTACTTTGTTTCATTGGCTTTATAATTTTAATAGCATTGACAATAATAAACTTCTTAAAAATGAAAAATAATATCAATTAAATTATTAGATTTTCGACATGATTGACATTGTATGAGAAAAATTTTACTCAGTATTATTTTAAATATTTGTTATTGAAATTGTAAAAATTAATTAATGAAATTTCTGGATTAAGAAAAAAATAAACTGCAAAATTTGAAATTAATAACAATGGGTGCGCAGTGAAATCCCGCAATAGACTAAGCGCTCTGTTCCATTCGCACTAGTTACTGTATACGCTCCTTGCTCTCCTGATTACTGCTTACTTTGAATGCGTCTGGCAAGATGATAGAACCTTCGAAACTGTCCGGCTACTATGTAAACATAGTTTAATAGGCCCCCAAAAAATTATATATAAAACTTAGGTTTTATAATATAACGTTTAGTTACTGTATTCGCTCCTTGCTCTCCCGATTATTGCTCACTTTGAATGCGTCTGGCAAGATGAGAGAACCTTCGAAACTGTCCGGCTACTATATAAACATAGTTTAATAGGCTCCCAAAAAATTATATATAAAATTTAGGTTTTATAATATAACGTTTAGTTACTGTATTCGCTCCTTGCTCTCCCGATTATTGCTCACTTTGAATGCGTCTGGCAAGATGATAGAACCTTCGAAACTGTCCGGCTACTATATAAACATAGTTTAATAGGCTCCCAAAAAATTATATATTAAATTTAGGTTTTATAATATAACGTAAGTATAATTATAAATTATAATAGTTTAGGGGTGTCCGGCAGAGGGTTGGAACCATACTAACTGTCTGGCAATGAGCAACGCGAGTTTTGATATTATTATGAATCAAATATAAAAAAATCAAGTTTTATATTATGACGAATTTGAGATGGAATTTTACATACCTTTGTTGCCTGTTATCTGCCAAAGCCACCGCTGCCTCAGCTTCATGTTTGGGGATCATTCTTACCTGTACTAGGGACACACATAGAAGAACTTTCAGCTTTTATAAAATGACGAAGGTCTGGCACTCACGGGCTCTTGCTCTATATTGTCTGGTTTGTAAAATAATTCTTATGAACGATCCTCACTAGATCGGTGGATGGTATTAAGCGGCAATTAGATGGGATAAACTTTTGTGTCCAACATTTTTAGTGTGTGAGTTCTTTGTTTTATTCGCTCTATTGTGTATTTGTAAGTCAAGTTGCAAACGTTGCACAAAAGTAGCCAATTCATTGTTTTCATTGTCACCAGTATGCTGACAAAACGCTAACAATATCTAAACCATTTCGTCAAATTGATATGTTTATGTTATGCCTTCTTAGTAATTTTTTTTTAATTTACCCCACATTACGGTATAGATAAAAAAAATTGTAGAAATATTTTCTTTTCTCCTCTATATTTTTAATGTAACTCGACAGTCCCTACGAATACTACATACAAATATCAAATTTGAGAGAAGAGGGCTTTGAAATTTTAAACACGACGTGTTAATTCCGTTCTTTGCGACGTAAAGTGCCAAAAGGAGGATTGCGGATTTTGTATAGATACCGTCCACATCCTCCAAGAGACATGGGATGCACATTTTTGTGCGCTTATGTTACAAACGCTGACTAAATCTTATTATATAGATCACAAGAATGGTTTAACGAAATCCTATATGTCCTTTGTCATAATTCAAGGGAATAATGCAGAAGGCAGTCCTCGATCAACAGACTAGGCTCTGGCCAACAAACCGGCATTGCAACATCATTAACATTAATAAGTTCATCACATACTACGTGGGACCAAAACGCTGACGAAAGTGAACGTTTAATAAACCTCTGCTTAGCTTATTATTTATTTAACCCACGTCGTCTATCCTAGTAGTCACGACGTTCTAACACATTATAACGACATGAGAGAGCTATTATTTATTTAACAAACATTTGCATTCATTGATTACAAAAATACTGGCTCGCATAGTGTAGCGTCGCCACACTGAGTTACATATTACATGTATGCGTGTGAATAGAACTTTTAATGAGCTTCGTAAACAGCATAGTATGGATTCACTATGAGTATCTCAAATGTGTGTGGGTGTCTGAGTTTTAAATTCTTTAATGATAGAAAGACAAAAATAATAATGTGTCCTGTATTGCCAGATTGTTAGGGCTATTACTCAGATTTTTACGTTTAACGTACTACAACTACTACTGTTATTTACTTGACTACAAACCTCATAATGTTAGCTAGAAGTCCTCCATGTTCTAAATAAATAAATATAACATAGCTGGTCTAAAAAGCAGCATTATGTGTCACATAAAAAACCCTTAGCTATTCAGTTACATAAAAAGTCATAGTACCAATATGTAAAATCCGAATCATTTACGTTTCACAATCTATGATTTTCATTCATAAATGGTATCCACAAAGTGTTTAGACAATAGCTAATATAGGTTGCTTAATATTTTGTTTACTTATCGATAATAAATTACACTACTGTCTTTTTCTTTTACGACTGCTAATTATAATTCTAATGTTACTACTAATTGCATTGATCTCTCACCGCGTCAACGTTATTGTCAAATTACTAGCAAAGTAAATACAAAAAAAAAACCATACCTACCAAGTTATTTATTAAGGTGTAAGATTTTTGTTCGTTAATATAACTGATAGAAAAGCTTAAGCGATCCATTGCGACAAAATTTTCGAGATACAAGCTAGTGGTCAAACCCTTCCCTGTGCTCCGTGCTGTATTTATTTGATATATGATCCGCCAGGTGTTAGATTCAAATGTTAACAAATTCTTGGCCCATCCTGTATTAACAACGACTGCCTGTGTACAACAATGAAGTTTATTACGAGTATTAGTGAAATAATATGAAACTTCTTTGTACAATAGTCCCAAATAAGAGATTTCCTTATTCAAAATGATGCTGCTCCTTGCCTAGTCAAGTAGTGTATTGTGAAAATATAGCCTAACGTACGAGCCGTCTTGCTACCTGCTTTAGTTACTGTTTTGAAATAAAGGATTTACAACTGAACAGTTGATCTGTGGCTCCACAGATAAACAAAAGGTTACTTTAGTGAGAAACATTGTTTTCGCATTGGCTGGTGACATAGCAGGTGCACCCTTATAATAAAGAAAGGAAATGACATCTTGAACTGAATTATAAATTCTTGGAAAGTTATATAGGCGGCAATTAGATGGGATAAACCTTTGTGTCCAAAATTCTTAGTGTGAGTTCTTTGTTTTATTCGCTCTATTGTTTATTTGTAAGTGAAGTTGCAAACATTGCAAAAAGGTGGCCAATTCATTGTTTTCATTGTCACCAGTGTGCCGATAAAGGCCTAACAATATCTAAACCACTTTGGCAAAATGATAAGATTATATTATGCCTTCTGGCTATTTACCTTTTACATACTAAACATCATTATAAAGATTAAAAAAATATAAATAAAATCTGAAATTATTACATTGTATTCTTATTTTTTCTTCTCTCTTTTTCCATAGTGTCACTCGACAGTATCAATAACTATAATACCTACAAATGTCAAATTTCAGAGGAGAGCAATTTGAAATTTTAAACACGACGTGTAAATTATGTCATTTGGGACGCAAAGTGCCGAAAGGAGGATTTCAGATTTTGTATGGACACCATCCACACACCCTCCAAAAGTCCAAAAGACATGGGATGCATATTTTTGCGCGCTTATATTACAAACGCTGGCTGAACCTTACTAGATAGATCAAAATAATGGTTGAAAGAAATCCTATATGTCGTTTATCATAATTCAAGTGACTGATGCAAAAGGCATTCCTCGATCGGCAGACGAAGCTCTGGCAAACAAAACATACCGACTACCGGTAATGGGCTCGTCACCTATTACGTGGGACCAAATCACTGGTGAGAAAAGGCGTTCAATACAATTATTAATTATTTGTGATGGTTGGGAATCGAACCCACGTCCTCTAGCTTAGCAGTCACGTTCACTTACGAGTAGACCAACAGGAGCCGTCGTAGATCATAGCAGATCAGGTATAAATCAGGCAAGTAAATAAATTTTAATAATAATTATACATGGTCTAGAGATTATCAAGTGATCGCGTACAATGGGAGAAGCTTATTTATCTATCTAATGGCAGTTTAGTGTGATAGGCTAAAGAAGACCCAGTAAGGACGGGAAAGAGATAAATAAAAGAAAGCAAATATTTATACAAATAGACAATTTATTATACACTTTAAACAATGGATATCAGCGAATTCAACAATTTTTGCTTAACGAAATGAATAAGAACACGTCAACTTTACATACATATGTTTTCAGTTAAACGTAATACGAATAGAATCTAGTTGGTTGATAGATCTTAATGGTTAAAGTAAGAGTCGAGTAGAACTATTTTTTCATTAGATAATACATTATACAATTTTTTCCTAACGACAAGAGCAATTTTCACTTTTTCATACGAAGTTTAGACTCTGACTGCAATAACGTTATACAATTATTTTTATCTTTACTTATATCTAATCAAATGATAAGGTTCAATTCGGTCTTCTCAGTAGAATGACTGAAATTCGAACCCTGCAGCTTTTGTTGTAAGTGATAATAAACAATATATGTTATATGCACATACATGTATTTTAAAACTAGCTAATCAACACGAGTAAGCCTAGCGCGACTAAGATAGTCATCATAACAAACGCTTACACTGTCGCAGTAAGATATACTTACGCTAAATATACGAGTAAGTAGGACTTATTACGACACCTCTGAACGAGTGCTTTAGTTTTGTCTTTTTAAGCCATTACACAAATATATACAAGTTATTTACATTAAAAAAAAATATCTTAGTTATCTAATACAGTTTTAGTCCACCACCAGTTTTATTTTAAATTACACTTGCCAAATACAAACATGTACGCAACGACACATTTTGTTAGCACATACTCATATGGCTGTTCCCACGTCACAAATTCTGCTTAATCTCAAAATTTCACTTTCCTGTCGTTGATACATACTCGTATAGTCGATATCTACACCGTTTTGTTCCGTGTTCCTCATGTCGCTCCGTGTCATGCCTATGCTTGAATAGTATATAAACTTATTGTCGTTTGGTCGCGTACGTCGAAATGCCGTGGTCTGGATATCTTTTCTTCTTTTTACGCGTCAAACGTTTTGCTGCCGAAAGATTTACGCTCTCGTAAGTGTCGTCCGATAATACAGCTTCGTCGTACTTTGCTCGATCATAAAATAACCACTCCGCCTCATAACGTGTCGTTGCTTCCCAATCCGATGGAGATGCACTAGTGAACCCTTCAGGTATCACCACCAGATGATTGTTTTTTTTCGGCTCACTCCTGGCGGAACGCAGACAGCGTAATCTCTTGGTGCTGTAATGCGTAATATGTTCTGCTGGCTTTTCTGTAAACGTCATTTCGTTTGGTGTTGTAGATGTCATTTTAACCAATGATCGTTTGTTTTTTGTAATATCGCACAATTAAATTCAACGTGGTAATCTTAATAACTCAAGCTAACTCACAACACAACCGAACCGGGTGACGCTCTACTTCAGAATGGTGTGGTGTTTGTTTGGGTGCAACTTGTTAATGGTGTATAATGTGAAAGCACTCGGCTTTAGTTTTGTCTTTTTAAGCCATTAGACAAATATATACAAGTTATTTACATTAAAAAAAAATCTTAGTTATCTAATACAGTTTTAGTCCACCACCAGTTTTATTTGAAATTACACTTTCCAAACACAAACATGTACGCAACGACACATTTTGTTAGCACATACTCATATGGCTGTTCCCACGTCACAAATTCTGCTTAATCTCAAAATTTCACTTTCCTGTCGTTGATACATACTCGTATAGTCGATATCTACACCGTTTTGTTCCGTGTTCCTCATGTCGCTCCGTGTCATGCCTATGCTTGAATAGTATATAAACTTATTGTCGTTTGGTCGCGAACGTCGAAATGCCGTGGTCTGGATATCTTTTCTTCTTTTTACGCGTCAAACGTTTTGCTGCCGAAAGATTTACGCTCTCGTAAGTGTCGTCCGATAATACAGCTTCGTCGTACTTTGCTCGATCATAAAATAACCACTCCGCCTCATAACGTGTCGTTGCTTCCCAATCCGATGAAGATGCACTAGTGAACCCTTCAGGTATCACCACCAGATGATTGTTTTTTTTCGGCTCACTCCTGGCGGAACGCAGACAGCGTAATCTCTTGGTGCTGTAATGCGTAATATGTTCTGCTGGCTTTTCTGTAAACGTCATTTCGTTTGGTGTTGTAGATGCCATTTTAACCAATGATCGTTTGTTTTTTGTAATATCGCACATTTAAATTCAACGTGGTAATTTTAATAACTCAAGCTAACTCACAACACAACCGAACCGGGTGACGTTCTACTTCAGAATGGTGTGGTGTTTGGTTGGGTGCAACTTGTTAATAGTGTATAATGTGAACATAGCGCTAAGTGATGACGACTTGGAAAACGGTGTTGCCAACTTAAAAAATATACCAATAGTAGAAAGTGCCAGAAACATGTTGAATACTAAAAATTACTTTAGCGTTTTAATTTTTATTATAGTTAAAGTAAAGTAACAATAAAAAACCTAAGTCAGTTAGATCGGTGTTTGTTTAGACGTTCGTTTGCATATTTAAAAATAGAGTAGCTTCTAATTCCGGTAGGCCTTTCGTACATTATTATAGTAATGTGTAAATGCTAAACGTAAAAAAACAGAAAGCGTTTACATTTTATACTACGTAAAAAAGATAAAAATTAACTTTTCGTGAATGTTATGATTTACGTACATTTTAGGTACATGAAATGTTGCCTAAATATATGCCAAGAGCTGATTATTAACTTTCAGTACTAATACATGCAGATCAGTTAATTCCTTAGTGTCACGAAGTGACTGATTATAATATTGATTTTTAGATAAATTATTTCTATTTCTGATTATTAAAATAATTCGTCACAGCGAATATTGTTGCACTTTTAACGTTGACTGTTATTTATCCGGAACGAAAGTAAGGGCCGAACGCCCGTTCTGATCTCTTAAGATCTTAGGCCATGGGTTCAGACAATTGGTTTTTACATTAAATGTGCAACGTATTATAACGTTATAATGTACGTATAATTTTGCTTTTATAGTTTAAAATCAGAATCGAATAGAGAGTGCGTATATGATATACCTTTGGATTGATAATCTTTGGAACCGTAATGAAAAGCGTTATTTATGTAAATACGTGAAACCTTTTTATTCAATCTTATTTTTAACGGTTTCTATTAATGCTAAAGTAACCAACATGTACTTTGAATTACTTCTTGTTTTTATGTTATTGGAATTATACGAAATCAAAAAGGATCGTGCAACTTGTAATGTACTTAGCAATAACATCGGTGTAACAACAACCGTAATTTGTAGTAATGAGTAATTAGTAATGGATAATTTTCTAATGACCAGTTCTAATCATCCAATTGTTGTCGTTGAATGTAAACCATCGAACATAATTTTTTATCTACGAATTGTATTCGGTGATAAAAAATTATGCATAGGTTAACCGCTAAAAGAAACTCAGGACCTTCATAGTAAAGAACTTTTTTGTAGGTATATACCTACCTACAAGAAAGCTCTTCAATGAAGAATAATATAATATACCATTACATTTTATTTATAACATGGAGGTGTTACAGGTGAAACACTACGACATATTACGTTACGTTAACATTCGTTGATCATAAATACTATTGTCTGGTTTGTAAAATAATTCTTATGAACGATCCTCACTAGATCGGTGGATGGTATTAAGCGGCAATTAGATGGGATAAACTTTTGTGTCCAACATTTTTAGTGTGTGAGTTCTTTGTTTTATTCGCTCTATTGTGTATTTGTAAGTCAAGTTGCAAACGTTGCACAAAAGTAGCCAATTCATTGTTTTCATTGTCACCAGTATGCTGACAAAACGCTAACAATATCTAAACCATTTCGTCAAATTGATATGTTTATGTTATGCCTTCTTAGTAATTTTTTTTTAATTTACCCCACATTACGGTATAGATAAAAAAAATTGTAGAAATATTTTCTTTTCTCCTCTATATTTCTAATGTAACTCGACAGTCCCTACGAATACTACATACAAATATCAAATTTGAGAGAAGAGGGCTTTGAAATTTTAAACACGACGTGTTAATTCCGTTCTTTGCGACGTAAAGTGTCAAAAGGAGGATTGCGGATTTTGTATAGATACCGTCCACATCCTCCAAGAGACATGGGATGCACATTTTTGTGCGCTTATGTTACGAACGCTGACTAAATCTTATTATATAGATCACAAGAATGGTTTAACGAAATCCTATATGTCCTTTGTCATAATTCAAGGGAATAATGCAGAAGGCAGTCCTCGATCAACAGACTAGGCTCTGGCCAACAAACCGGCATTGCAACATCATTAACATTAATAAGTTCATCACATACTACGTGGGACCAAAACGCTGACGAAAGTGAACGTTTAATAAACCTCTGCTTAGCTTATTATTTATTTAACCCACGTCGTCTATCCTAGTAGTCACGACGTTCTAACACATTATAACGACATGAGAGAGCTATTATTTATTTAACAAACATTTGCATTCATTGATTACAAAAATACTGGCTCGCATAGTGTAGCGTCGCCACACTGAGTTACATATTACATGTATGCGTGTGAATAGAACTTTTAATGAGCTTCGTAAACAGCATAGTATGGATTCACTATGAGTGTCTCAAATGTGTGTGGGTGTCTGAGTTTTAAATTCTTTAATGATAGAAAGACGAAAATAATAATGTGTCCTGTATTGCCAGACTGTTAGGGCTATTACTCAGATTTTTACGTTTAACGTACTACAACTACTACTGTTATTTACTTGACTACAAACCTCATAATGTTAGCTAGAAGTCCTCCATGTTCTAAATAAATAAATATAACATAGCTGGTCTAAAAAGCAGCATTATGTGTCACATAAAAAACCCTTAGCTATTCAGTTACATAAAAAGTCATAGTACCAATATGTAAAATCCGAATCATTTACGTTTCACAATCTATGATTTTCATTCATAAATGGTATCCACAAAGTGTTTAGACAATAGCTAATATAGGTTGCTTAATATTTTGTTTACTTATCGATAATAAATTACACTACTGTCTTTTTCTTTTACGACTGCTAATTATAATTCTAATGTTACTACTAATTGCATTGATCTCTCACCGCGTCAACGTTATTGTCAAATTACTAGCAAAGTAAATACAAAAAAAAAAAACCATACCTACCAAGTTATTTATTAAGGTGTAAGATTTTTGTTCGTTAATATAACTGATAGAAAAGCTTAAGCGATCCATTGCGACAAAATTTTCGAGATACAAGCTAGTGGTCAAACCCTTCCCTGTGCTCCGTGCTGTATTTATTTGCGTATGCATCGGATGTATATTTTTGCGCGCTTATATTACAAACGCTGGCTGAACCTTACTAGATAGATCAAAATAATGGTTGAAAGAAATCCTATATGTCGTTTATCATAATTCAAGTGACTGATGCAAAAGGCATTCCTCGATCGGCAGACGAAGCTCTGGCAAACAAAACATACCGACTACCGGTAATGGGCTCGTCACATATTACGTGGGACCAAATCACTGGTGAGAAAAGGCGTTCAATACAATTATTAATTATTTGTGATGGTTGGGAATCGAACCCACGTCCTCTAGCTTAGCAGTCACGTTCACTTACGAGTAGACCAACAGGAGCCGTCGTAGATCATAGCAGATCAGGTATAAATCAGGCAAGTAAATAAATTTTAATAATAATTATACATGGTCTAGAGATTATCAAGTGATCACGTACAATGGGAGAAGCTTATTTATCTATCTAATGGCAGTTTAGTGTGATAGGCTAAAGAAGACCCAGTAAGGACGGGAAAGAGATAAATAAAAGAAAGCAAATATTTATACAAATAGACAATTTATTATACACTTTAAACAATGGATATCAGCGAATTCAACAATTTTTGCTTAACGAAATGAATAAGAACACGTCAACTTTACATACATATGTTTTCAGTTAAACGTAATACGAATAGAATCTAGTTGGTTGATAGATCTTAATGGTTAAAGTAAGAGTCGAGTAGAACTATTTTTTCATTAGATAATACATTATACAATTTTTTCCTAACGACAAGAGCAATTTTCACTTTTTCATACGAAGTTTAGACTCTGACTGCAATAACGTTATACAATTATTTTTATCTTTACTTATATCTAATCAAATGATAAGGTTCAATTCGGTCTTCTCAGTAGAATGACTGAAATTCGAACCCTGCAGCTTTTGTTGTAAGTGATAATAAACAATATATGTTATATGCACATACATGTATTTTAAAACTAGCTAATCAACACGAGTAAGCCTAGCGCGACTAAGATAGTCATCATAACAAACGCTTACACTGTCGCAGTAAGATATACTTACGCTAAATATACGAGTAAGTAGGACTTATTACGACACCTCTGAACGAGTGCTTTAGTTTTGTCTTTTTAAGCCATTACACAAATATATACAAGTTATTTACATTAAAAAAAAATATCTTAGTTATCTAATACAGTTTTAGTCCACCACCAGTTTTATTTTAAATTACACTTGCCAAATACAAACATGTACGCAACGACACATTTTGTTAGCACATACTCATATGGCTGTTCCCACGTCACAAATTCTGCTTAATCTCAAAATTTCACTTTCCTGTCGTTGATACATACTCGTATAGTCGATATCTACACCGTTTTGTTCCGTGTTCCTCATGTCGCTCCGTGTCATGCCTATGCTTGAATAGTATATAAACTTATTGTCGTTTGGTCACGTACGTCGAAATGCCGTGGTCTGAATATCTTTTCTTCTTTTTACGCGTCAAACGTTTTGCTGCCGAAAGTTTTACGCTCTCGTAAGTGTCGTCCGATAATACAGCTTCGTCGTACTTTGCTCGATCATAAAATAACCACTCCGCCTCATAACGTGTCGTTGCTTCCCAATCCGATGGAGATGCACTAGTGAACCCTTCAGGTATCACCACCAGATGATTGTTTTTTTTCGGCTCACTCCTGGCGGAACGCAGACAGCGTAATCTCTTGGTGCTGTAATGCGTAATATGTTCTGCTGGCTTTTCTGTAAACGTCATTTCGTTTGGTGTTGTAGATGCCATTTTAACCAATGATCGTTTGTTTTTTGTAATATCGCACAATTAAATTCAACGTGGTAATCTTAATAACTCAAGCTAACTCACAACACAACCGAACCGGGTGACGCTCTACTTCAGAATGGTGTGGTGTTTGTTTGGGTGCAACTTGTTAATGGTGTATAATGTGAAAGCACTCGGCTTTAGTTTTGTCTTTTTAAGTCATTACACAAATATATACAAGTTATTTACATTAAAAAAAAATCTTAGTTATCTAATACAGTTTTAGTCCACCACCAGTTTTATTTGAAATTACACTTTCCAAACACAAACATGTACGCAACGACACATTTTGTTAGCACATACTCATATGGCTGTTCCCACGTCACAAATTCTGCTTAATCTCAAAATTTCACTTTCCTGTCGTTGATACATACTCGTATAGTCGATATCTACACCGTTTTGTTCCGTGTTCCTCATGTCGCTCCGTGTCATGCCTATGCTTGAATAGTATATAAACTTATTGTCGTTTGGTCGCGTACGTCGAAATGCCGTGGTCTGGATATCTTTTCTTCTTTTTACGCGTCAAACGTTTTGCTGCCGAAAGATTTACGCTCTCGTAAGTGTCGTCCGATAATACAGCTTCGTCGTACTTTGCTCGATCATAAAATAACCACTCCGCCTCATAACGTGTCGTTGCTTCCCAATCCGATGGAGATGCACTAGTGAACCCTTCAGGTATCACCACCAGATGATTGTTTTTTTTCGGCTCACTCCTGGCGGAACGCAGACAGCGTAATCTCTTGGTGCTGTAATGCGTAATATGTTCTGCTGGCTTTTCTGTAAACGTCATTTCGTTTGGTGTTGTAGATGCCATTTTAACCAATGATCGTTTGTTTTTTGTAATATCGCACAATTAAATTCAACGTGGTAATCTTAATAACTCAAGCTAACTCACAACACAACCGAACCGGGTGACGCTCTACTTCAGAATGGTGTGGTGTTTGTTTGGGTGCAACTTGTTAATGGTGTATAATGTGAAAGCACTCGGCTTTAGTTTTGTCTTTTTAAGCCATTACACAAATATATACAAGTTATTTACATTAAAAAAAAATCTTAGTTATCTAATACAGTTTTAGTCCACCACCAGTTTTATTTGAAATTACACTTTCCAAACACAAACATGTACGCAACGACACATTTTGTTAGCACATACTCATATGGCTGTTCCCACGTCACAAATTCTGCTTAATCTCAAAATTTCACTTTCCTGTCGTTGATACATACTCGTATAGTCGATATCTACACCGTTTTGTTCCGTGTTCCTCATGTCGCTCCGTGTCATGCCTATGCTTGAATAGTATATAAACTTATTGTCGTTTGGTCGCGTACGTCGAAATGCCGTGGTCTGGATATCTTTTCTTCTTTTTACGCGTCAAACGTTTTGCTGCCGAAAGATTTACGCTCTCGTAAGTGTCGTCCGATAATACAGCTTTGTCGTAATACTAATACTACATACAAATATCAAATTTGAGAGAAGAGGGCTTTGAAATTTTAAACACGACGTGTTAATTCCGTTCTTTGCGACGTAAAGTGCCAAAAGGAGGATTGCGGATTTTGTATAGATACCGTCCACATCCTCCAAGAGACATGGGATGCACATTTTTGTGCGCTTATGTTACAAACGCTGACTAAATCTTATTATATAGATCACAAGAATGGTTTAACGAAATCCTATATGTCCTTTGTCATAATTCAAGGGAATAATGCAGAAGGCAGTCCTCGATCAACAGACTAGGCTCTGGCCAACAAACCGGCATTGCAACATCATTAACATTAATAAGTTCATCACATACTACGTGGGACCAAAACGCTGACGAAAGTGAACGTTTAATAAACCTCTGCTTAGCTTATTATTTATTTAACCCACGTCGTCTATCCTAGTAGTCACGACGTTCTAACACATTATAACGACATGAGAGAGCTATTATTTATTTAACAAACATTTGCATTCATTGATTACAAAAATACTGGCTCGCATAGTGTAGCGTCGCCACACTGAGTTACATATTACATGTATGCGTGTGAATAGAACTTTTAATGAGCTTCGTAAACAGCATAGTATGGATTCACTATGAGTGTCTCAAATGTGTGTGGGTGTCTGAGTTTTAAATTCTTTAATGATAGAAAGACGAAAATAATAATGTGTCCTGTATTGCCAGACTGTTAGGGCTATTACTCAGATTTTTACGTTTAACGTACTACAACTACTACTGTTATTTACTTGACTACAAACCTCATAATGTTAGCTAGAAGTCCTCCATGTTCTAAATAAATAAATATAACATAGCTGGTCTAAAAAGCAGCATTATGTGTCACATAAAAAACCCTTAGCTATTCAGTTACATAAAAAGTCATAGTACCAATATGTAAAATCCGAATCATTTACGTTTCACAATCTATGATTTTCATTCATAAATGGTATCCACAAAGTGTTTAGACAATAGCTAATATAGGTTGCTTAATATTTTGTTTACTTATCGATAATAAATTACACTACTGTCTTTTTCTTTTACGACTGCTAATTATAATTCTAATGTTACTACTAATTGCATTGATCTCTCACCGCGTCAACGTTATTGTCAAATTACTAGCAAAGTAAATACAAAAAAAAAAAACCATACCTACCAAGTTATTTATTAAGGTGTAAGATTTTTGTTCGTTAATATAACTGATAGAAAAGCTTAAGCGATCCATTGCGACAAAATTTTCGAGATACAAGCTAGTGGTCAAACCCTTCCCTGTGCTCCGTGCTGTATTTATTTGCGTATGCATCGGATGTATATTTTTGCGCGCTTATATTACAAACGCTGGCTGAACCTTACTAGATAGATCAAAATAATGGTTGAAAGAAATCCTATATGTCGTTTATCATAATTCAAGTGACTGATGCAAAAGGCATTCCTCGATCGGCAGACGAAGCTCTGGCAAACAAAACATACCGACTACCGGTAATGGGCTCGTCACATATTACGTGGGACCAAATCACTGGTGAGAAAAGGCGTTCAATACAATTATTAATTATTTGTGATGGTTGGGAATCGAACCCACGTCCTCTAGCTTAGCAGTCACGTTCACTTACGAGTAGACCAACAGGAGCCGTCGTAGATCAAAGCAGATCAGGTATAAATCAGGCAAGTAAATAAATTTTAATAATAATTATACATGGTCTAGAGATTATCAAGTGATCGCGTACAATGGGAGAAGCTTATTTATCTATCTAAAGGCAGTTTAGTGTGATAGGCTAAAGAAGACCCAGTAAGGACGGGAAAGAGATAAATAAAAGAAAGCAAATATTTATACAAATAGACAATTTATTATACACTTTAAACAATGGATATCAGCGAATTCAACAATTTTTGCTTAACGAAATGAATAAGAACACGTCAACTTTACATACATATGTTTTCAGTTAAACGTAATACGAATAGAATCTAGTTGGTTGATAGATCTTAATGGTTAAAGTAAGAGTCGAGTAGAACTATTTTTTCATTAGATAATACATTATACAATTTTTTCCTAACGACAAGAGCAATTTTCACTTTTTCATACGAAGTTTAGACTCTGACTGCAATAACGTTATACAATTATTTTTATCTTTACTTATATCTAATCAAATGATAAGGTTCAATTCGGTCTTCTCAGTAGAATGACTGAAATTCGAACCCTGCAGCTTTTGTTGTAAGTGATAATAAACAATATATGTTATATGCACATACATGTATTTTAAAACTAGCTAATCAACACGAGTAAGCCTAGCGCGACTAAGATAGTCATCATAACAAACGCTTACACTGTCGCAGTAAGATATACTTACGCTAAATATACGAGTAAGTAGGACTTATTACGACACCTCTGAACGAGTGCTTTAGTTTTGTCTTTTTAAGCCATTACACAAATATATACAAGTTATTTACATTAAAAAAAAATATCTTAGTTATCTAATACAGTTTTAGTCCACCACCAGTTTTATTTTAAATTACACTTGCCAAATACAAACATGTACGCAACGACACATTTTGTTAGCACATACTCATATGGCTGTTCCCACGTCACAAATTCTGCTTAATCTCAAAATTTCACTTTCCTGTCGTTGATACATACTCGTATAGTCGATATCTACACCGTTTTGTTCCGTGTTCCTCATGTCGCTCCGTGTCATGCCTATGCTTGAATAGTATATAAACTTATTGTCGTTTGGTCACGTACGTCGAAATGCCGTGGTCTGAATATCTTTTCTTCTTTTTACGCGTCAAACGTTTTGCTGCCGAAAGTTTTACGCTCTCGTAAGTGTCGTCCGATAATACAGCTTCGTCGTACTTTGCTCGATCATAAAATAACCACTCCGCCTCATAACGTGTCGTTGCTTCCCAATCCGATGGAGATGCACTAGTGAACCCTTCAGGTATCACCACCAGATGATTGTTTTTTTTCGGCTCACTCCTGGCGGAACGCAGACAGCGTAATCTCTTGGTGCTGTAATGCGTAATATGTTCTGCTGGCTTTTCTGTAAACGTCATTTCGTTTGGTGTTGTAGATGCCATTTTAACCAATGATCGTTTGTTTTTTGTAATATCGCACAATTAAATTCAACGTGGTAATCTTAATAACTCAAGCTAACTCACAACACAACCGAACCGGGTGACGCTCTACTTCAGAATGGTGTGGTGTTTGTTTGGGTGCAACTTGTTAATGGTGTATAATGTGAAAGCACTCGGCTTTAGTTTTGTCTTTTTAAGCCATTACACAAATATATACAAGTTATTTACATTAAAAAAAAATCTTAGTTATCTAATACAGTTTTAGTCCACCACCAGTTTTATTTGAAATTACACTTTCCAAACACAAACATGTACGCAACGACACATTTTGTTAGCACATACTCATATGGCTGTTCCCACGTCACAAATTCTGCTTAATCTCAAAATTTCACTTTCCTGTCGTTGATACATACTCGTATAGTCGATATCTACACCGTTTTGTTCCGTGTTCCTCATGTCGCTCCGTGTCATGCCTATGCTTGAATAGTATATAAACTTATTGTCGTTTGGTCGCGTACGTCGAAATGCCGTGGTCTGGATATCTTTTCTTCTTTTTACGCGTCAAACGTTTTGCTGCCGAAAGATTTACGCTCTCGTAAGTGTCGTCCGATAATACAGCTTCGTCGTACTTTGCTCGATCATAAAATAACCACTCCGCCTCATAACGTGTCGTTGCTTCCCAATCCGATGGAGATGCACTAGTGAACCCTTCAGGTATCACCACCAGATGATTGTTTTTTTTCGGCTCACTCCTGGCGGAACGCAGACAGCGTAATCTCTTGGTGCTGTAATGCGTAATATGTTCTGCTGGCTTTTCTGTAAACGTCATTTCGTTTGGTGTTGTAGATGCCATTTTAACCAATGATCGTTTGTTTTTTGTAATATCGCACAATTAAATTCAACGTGGTAATCTTAATAACTCAAGCTAACTCACAACACAACCGAACCGGGTGACGCTCTACTTCAGAATGGTGTGGTGTTTGTTTGGGTGCAACTTGTTAATGGTGTATAATGTGAAAGCACTCGGCTTTAGTTTTGTCTTTTTAAGCCATTACACAAATATATACAAGTTATTTACATTAAAAAAAAATCTTAGTTATCTAATACAGTTTTAGTCCACCACCAGTTTTATTTGAAATTACACTTTCCAAACACAAACATGTACGCAACGACACATTTTGTTAGCACATACTCATATGGCTGTTCCCACGTCACAAATTCTGCTTAATCTCAAAATTTCACTTTCCTGTCGTTGATACATACTCGTATAGTCGAGTCGATATCTACACCGTTTTGTTCCGTGTTCCTCATGTCGCTCCGTGTCATGCCTATGCTTGAATAGTATATAAACTTATTGTCGTTTGGTCGCGTACGTCGAAATGCCGTGGTCTGGATATCTTTTCTTCTTTTTACGCGTCAAACGTTTTGCTGCCGAAAGATTTACGCTCTCGTAAGTGTCGTCCGATAATACAGCTTCGTCGTACTTTGCTCGATCATAAAATAACCACTCCGCCTCATAACGTGTCGTTGCTTCCCAATCCGATGAAGATGCACTAGTGAACCCTTCAGGTATCACCACCAGATGATTGTTTTTTTTCGGCTCACTCCTGGCGGAACGCAGGCAGCGTAATCTCTTGGTGCTGTAATGCGTAATATGTTCTGCTGGCTTTTCTGTAAACGTCATTTCGTTTGGTGTTGTAGATGCCATTTTAACCAATGATCGTTTGTTTTTTGTAATATCGCACATTTAAATTCAACGTGGTAATTTTAATAACTCAAGCTAACTCACAACACAACCGAACCGGGTGACGTTCTACTTCAGAATGGTGTGGTGTTTGGTTGGGTGCAACTTGTTAATAGTGTATAATGTGAACATAGCGCTAAGTGATGACGACTTGGAAAACGGTGTTGCCAACTTAAAAAATATACCAATAGTAGAAAGTGCCAGAAACATGTTGAATACTAAAAATTACTTTAGCGTTTTAATTTTTATTATAGTTAAGGTAAAGTAACAATAAAAAACCTAAGTCAGTTAGATCGGTGTTTGTTTAGACGTTCGTTTGCATATTTATAAATAGAGTAGCTTCTAATTCCGGTAGGCCTTTCGTACATTATTATAGTAATGTGTAAATGCTAAACGTAAAAAAACAGAAAGCGTTTACATTTTATACTACGTAAAAAAGATAAAAATTAACTTTTCGTGAATGTTATGATTTACGTACATTTTAGGTACATGAAATGTTGCCTAAATATATGCCAAGAGCTGATTATTAACTTTCAGTACTAATACATGCAGATCAGTTAATTCCTTAGTGTCACGAAGTGACTGATTATAATATTGATTTTTAGATAAATTATTTCTATTTCTGATTATTAAAATAATTCGTCACAGCGAATATTGTTGCACTTTTAACGTTGACTGTTATTTATCCGGAACGAAAGTAAGGGCCGAACGCCCGTTCTGATCTCTTAAGATCTTAGGCCATGGGTTCAGACAATTGGTTTTTACATTAAATGTGCAACGTATTATAACGTTATAATGTACGTATAATTTGGCTTATATTGTTTAAAATCAGAATCGAATAGAGAGTGCGTATATGATATACCTTTGGATTGATAATCTTTGGAACCGTAATGAAAAGCGTTATTTATGTAAATGCGTGAAACCTTTTTATTCAATCTTATTTTTAACGGTTTCTATTAATGCTAAAGTAACCAACATGTACTTTGAATTACTTCTTGTTTTTATGTTATTGGAATTATACGAAATCAAAAAGGATCGTGCAACTTGTAATGTACTTAGCAATAACATCGGTGTAACAACAACCGTAATTTGTAGTAATGAGTAATTAGTAATGGATAATTTTCTAATGACCAGTTCTAATCATCCAATTGTTGTCGTTGAATGTAAACCATCGAACATAATTTTTTATCTACGAATTGTATTCGGTGATAAAAAATTATGCATAGGTTAACCGCTAAAAGAAACTCAGGACCTTCATAGTAAAGAACTTTTTTGTAGGTATATACCTACCTACAAGAAAGCTCTTCAATGAAGAATAATATAATATACCATTACATTTTATTTATAACATGGAGGTGTTACAGGTGAAACACTACGACATATTACGTTACGTTAACATTCGTTGATCATAAATACTATTGTCTGGTTTGTAAAATAATTCTTATGAACGATCCTCACTAGATCGGTGGATGGTATTAAGCGGCAATTAGATGGGATAAACTTTTGTGTCCAACATTTTTAGTGTGTGAGTTCTTTGTTTTATTCGCTCTATTGTGTATTTGTAAGTCAAGTTGCAAACGTTGCACAAAAGTAGCCAATTCATTGTTTTCATTGTCACCAGTATGCTGACAAAACGCTAACAATATCTAAACCATTTCGTCAAATTGATATGTTTATGTTATGCCTTCTTAGTAATTTTTTTTTAATTTACCCCACATTACGGTATAGATAAAAAAAATTGTAGAAATATTTTCTTTTCTCCTCTATATTTCTAATGTAACTCGACAGTCCCTACGAATACTACATACAAATATCAAATTTGAGAGAAGAGGGCTTTGAAATTTTAAACACGACGTGTTAATTCCGTTCTTTGCGACGTAAAGTGCCAAAAGGAGGATTGCGGATTTTGTATAGATACCGTCCACATCCTCCAAGAGACATGGGATGCACATTTTTGTGCGCTTATGTTACAAACGCTGACTAAATCTTATTATATAGATCACAAGAATGGTTTAACGAAATCCTATATGTCCTTTGTCATAATTCAAGGGAATAATGCAGAAGGCAGTCCTAGATCAACAGACTAGGCTCTGGCCAACAAACCGGCATTGCAACATCATTAACATTAATAAGTTCATCACATACTACGTGGGACTAAAACGCTGACGAAAGTGAACGTTTAATAAACCTCTGCTTAGCTTATTATTTATTTAACCCACGTCGTCTATCCTAGTAGTCACGACGTTCTAACACATTATAACGACATGAGAGAGCTATTATTTATTTAACAAACATTTGCATTCATCGATTACAAAAATACTGGCTCGCATAGTGTAGCGTCGCCACACTGAGTTACATATTACATGTATGCGTGTGAATAGAACTTTTAATGAGCTTCGTAAACAGCATAGTATGGATTCACTATGAGTGTCTCAAATGTGTGTGGGTGTCTGAGTTTAAAATTCTTTAATGATAGAAAGACGAAAATAATAATGTGTCCTGTATTGCCAGATTGTTAGGGCTATTACTCAGATTTTTACGTTTAACGTACTACAACTACTACTGTTATTTACTTGACTACAAACCTCATAATGTTAGCTAGAAGTCCTCCATGTTCTAAATAAATAAATATAACATAGCTGGTCTAAAAAGCAGCATTATGTGTCACATAAAAAACCCTTAGCTATTCAGTTACATAAAAAGTCATAGTACCAATATGTAAAATCCGAATTATTTACGTTTCACAATCTATGATTTTCATTCATAAATGGTATCCACAAAGTGTTTAGACAATAGCTAATATAGGTTGCTTAATATTTTGTTTACTTATCGATAATAAATTACACTACTGTCTTTTTCTTTTACGACTGCTAATTATAATTCTAATGTTACTACTAATTGCATTGATCTCTCACCGCGTCAACGTTATTGTCAAATTACTAGCAAAGTAAATACAAAAAAAAAACCATACCTACCAAGTTATTTATTAAGGTGTAAGATTTTTGTTCGTTAATATAACTGATAGAAAAGCTTAAGCGATCCATTGCGACAAAATTTTCGAGATACAAGCTAGTGGTCAAACCCTTCCCTGTGCTCCGTGCTGTATTTATTTGATATATGATCCGCCAGGTGTTAGATTCAAATGTTAACAAATTCTTGGCCCATCCTGTATTAACAACGACTGCCTGTGTACAACAATGAAGTTTATTACGAGTATTAGTGAAATAATTTGAAACTTCTTTGTACAATAGTCCCAAATAAGAGATTTCCTTATTCAAAATGATGCTGCTCCTTGCCTAGTCAAGTAGTGTATTGTGAAAATATAGCCTAACGTACGAGCCGTCTTGCTACCTGCTTTAGTTACTGTTTTGAAATAAAGGATTTACAACTGAACAGTTGATCTGTGGCTCCACAGATAAACAAAAGGTTACTTTAGTGAGAAACATTGTTTTCGCATTGGCTGGTGACATAGCAGGTGCACCCTTATAATAAAGAAAGGAAATGACATCTTGAACTGAATTATAAATTCTTGGAAAGTTATATAGGCGGCAATTAGATGGGATAAACCTTTGTGTCCAAAATTCTTAGTGTGAGTTCCTTGTTTTATTCGCTCTATTGTTTATTTGTAAGTGAAGTTGCAAACATTGCAAAAAGGTGGCCAATTCATTGTTTTCATTGTCACCAGTGTGCCGATAAAGGCCTAACAATATCTAAACCACTTTGGCAAAATGATAAGATTATATTATGCCTTCTGGCTATTTACCTTTTACATACTAAACATCATTATAAAGATTAAAAAAATATAAATAAAATCTGAAATTGTTACATTGTATTCTTATTTTTTCTTCTCTCTTTTTCCATAGTGTCACTCGACGGTATCAATAACTATAATACCTACAAATGTCAAATTTCAGAGGAGAGCAATTTGAAATTTTAAACACGACGTGTAAATTATGTCATTTGGGACGCAAAGTGCCGAAAGGAGGATTTCAGATTTTGTATGGACACCATCCACGCACCCTCCAAAAGTCCAAAAGACATGGGATGCATATTTTTGCGCGCTTATATTACAAACGCTAGCTGAACCTTACTAGATAGATCAAAATAATGGTTGAAAGAAATCCTATATGTCGTTTATCATAATTCAAGTGACTGATGCAAAAGGCATTCCTCGATCGGCAGACGAAGCTCTGGCAAACAAAACATACCGACTACCGGTAATGGGCTCGTCACCTATTACGTGGGACCAAATCACTGGTGAGAAAAGGCGTTCAATACAATTATTAATTATTTGTGATGGTTGGGAATCGAACCCACGTCCTCTAGCTTAGCAGTCACGTTCACTTACGAGTAGACCAACAGGAGCCGTCGTAGATCATAGCAGATCAGGTATAAATCAGGCAAGTAAAGAAATTTTAATAATAATTATACATGGTCTAGAGATTATCAAGTGATCGCGTACAATGGGAGAAGCTTATTTATCTATCTAATGGCAGTTTAGTGTGATAGGCTAAAGAAGACCCAGTAAGGACGGGAAAGAGATAAATAAAAGAAAGCAAATATTTATACAAATAGACAATTTATTATACACTTTAAACAATGGATATCAGCGAATTCAACAATTTTTGCTTAACGAAATGAATAAAAACACGTCAACTTTACATACATATGTTTTCAGTTAAACGTAATACGAATAGAATCTAGTTGGTTGATAGATCTTAATGGTTAAAGTAAGAGTCGAGTAGAACTATTTTTTCATTAGATAATACATTATACAATTTTTTCCTAACGACAAGAGCAATTTTCACTTTTTCATACGAAGTTTAGACTCTGACTGCAATAACGTTATACAATTATTTTTATCTTTACTTATATCTAATCAAATGATAAGGTTCAATTCGGTCTTCTCAGTAGAATGACTGAAATTCGAACCCTGCAGCTTTTGTTGTAAGTGATAATAAACAATATATGTTATATGCACATACATGTATTTTAAAACTAGCTAATCAACACGAGTAAGCCTAGCGCGACTAAGATAGTCATCATAACAAACGCTTACACTGTCGCAGTAAGATATACTTACGCTAAATATACGAGTAAGTAGGACTTATTACGACACCTCTGAACGAGTGCTTTAGTTTTGTCTTTTTAAGCTATTACACAAATATATACAAGTTATTTACATTAAAAAAAAATATCTTAGTTATCTAATACAGTTTTAGTCCACCACCAGTTTTATTTTAAATTACACTTGCCAAATACAAACATGTACGCAACGACACATTTTGTTAGCACATACTCATATGGCTGTTCCCACGTCACAAATTCTGCTTAATCTCAAAATTTCACTTTCCTGTCGTTGATACATACTCGTATAGTCGATATCTACACCGTTTTGTTCCGTGTTCCTCATGTCGCTCCGTGTCATGCCTATGCTTGAATAGTATATAAACTTATTGTCGTTTGGTCACGTACGTCGAAATGCCGTGGTCTGAATATCTTTTCTTCTTTTTACGCGTCAAACGTTTTGCTGCCGAAAGTTTTACGCTCTCGTAAGTGTCGTCCGATAATACAGCTTCGTCGTACTTTGCTCGATCATAAAATAACCACTCCGCCTCATAACGTGTCGTTGCTTCCCAATCCGATGGAGATGCACTAGTGAACCCTTCAGGTATCACCACCAGATGATTGTTTTTTTTCGGCTCACTCCTGGCGGAACGCAGACAGCGTAATCTCTTGGTGCTGTAATGCGTAATATGTTCTGCTGGCTTTTCTGTAAACGTCATTTCGTTTGGTGTTGTAGATGCCATTTTAACCAATGATCGTTTGTTTTTTGTAATATCGCACAATTAAATTCAACGTGGTAATCTTAATAACTCAAGCTAACTCACAACACAACCGAACCGGGTGACGCTCTACTTCAGAATGGTGTGGTGTTTGTTTGGGTGCAACTTGTTAATGGTGTATAATGTGAAAGCACTCGGCTTTAGTTTTGTCTTTTTAAGCCATTACACAAATATATACAAGTTATTTACATTAAAAAAAAATCTTAGTTATCTAATACAGTTTTAGTCCACCACCAGTTTTATTTGAAATTACACTTTCCAAACACAAACATGTACGCAACGACACATTTTGTTAGCACATACTCATATGGCTGTTCCCACGTCACAAATTCTGCTTAATCTCAAAATTTCACTTTCCTGTCGTTGATACATACTCGTATAGTCGAGTCGATATCTACACCGTTTTGTTCCGTGTTCCTCATGTCGCTCCGTGTCATGCCTATGCTTGAATAGTATATAAACTTATTGTCGTTTGGTCGCGTACGTCGAAATGCCGTGGTCTGGATATCTTTTCTTCTTTTTACGCGTCAAACGTTTTGCTGCCGAAAGATTTACGCTCTCGTAAGTGTCGTCCGATAATACAGCTTCGTCGTACTTTGCTCGATCATAAAATAACCACTCCGCCTCATAACGTGTCGTTGCTTCCCAATCCGATGAAGATGCACTAGTGAACCCTTCAGGTATCACCACCAGATGATTGTTTTTTTTCGGCTCACTCCTGGCGGAACGCAGGCAGCGTAATCTCTTGGTGCTGTAATGCGTAATATGTTCTGCTGGCTTTTCTGTAAACGTCATTTCGTTTGGTGTTGTAGATGCCATTTTAACCAATGATCGTTTGTTTTTTGTAATATCGCACATTTAAATTCAACGTGGTAATTTTAATAACTCAAGCTAACTCACAACACAACCGAACCGGGTGACGTTCTACTTCAGAATGGTGTGGTGTTTGTTTGGGTGCAACTTGTTAATAGTGTATAATGTGAACATAGCGCTAAGTGATGACGACTTGGAAAACGGTGTTGCCAACTTAAAAAATATACCAATAGTAGAAAGTGCCAGAAACATGTTGAATACTAAAAATTACTTTAGCGTTTTAATTTTTATTATAGTTAAAGTAAAGTAACAATAAAAAACCTAAGTCAGTTAGATCGGTGTTTGTTTAGACGTTCGTTTGCATATTTATAAATAGAGTAGCTTCTAATTCCGGTAGGCCTTTCGTACATTATTATAGTAATGTGTAAATGCTAAACGTAAAAAAACAGAAAGCGTTTACATTTTATACTACGTAAAAAAGATAAAAATTAACTTTTCGTGAATGTTATGATTTACGTACATTTTAGGTACATGAAATGTTGCCTAAATATATGCCAAGAGCTGATTATTAACTTTCAGTACTAATACATGCAGATCAGTTAATTCCTTAGTGTCACGAAGTGACTGATTATAATATTGATTTTTAGATAAATTATTTCTATTTCTGATTATTAAAATAATTCGTCACAGCGAATATTGTTGCACTTTTAACGTTGACTGTTATTTATCCGGAACGAAAGTAAGGGCCGAACGCCCGTTCTGATCTCTTAAGATCTTAGGCCATGGGTTCAGACAATTGGTTTTTACATTAAATGTGCAACGTATTATAACGTTATAATGTACGTATAATTTGGCTTATATTGTTTAAAATCAGAATCGAATAGAGAGTGCGTATATGATATACCTTTGGATTGATAATCTTTGGAACCGTAATGAAAAGCGTTATTTATGTAAATGCGTGAAACCTTTTTATTCAATCTTATTTTTAACGGTTTCTATTAATGCTAAAGTAACCAACATGTACTTTGAATTACTTCTTGTTTTTATGTTATTGGAATTATACGAAATCAAAAAGGATCGTGCAACTTGTAATGTACTTAGCAATAACATCGGTGTAACAACAACCGTAATTTGTAGTAATGAGTAATTAGTAATGGATAATTTTCTAATGACCAGTTCTAATCATCCAATTGTTGTCGTTGAATGTAAACCATCGAACATAATTTTTTATCTACGAATTGTATTCGGTGATAAAAAATTATGCATAGGTTAACCGCTAAAAGAAACTCAGGACCTTCATAGTAAAGAACTTTTTTGTAGGTATATACCTACCTACAAGAAAGCTCTTCAATGAAGAATAATATAATATACCATTACATTTTATTTATAACATGGAGGTGTTACAGGTGAAACACTACGACATATTACGTTACGTTAACATTCGTTGATCATAAATACTATTGTCTGGTTTGTAAAATAATTCTTATGAACGATCCTCACTAGATCGGTGGATGGTATTAAGCGGCAATTAGATGGGATAAACTTTTGTGTCCAACATTTTTAGTGTGTGAGTTCTTTGTTTTATTCGCTCTATTGTGTATTTGTAAGTCAAGTTGCAAACGTTGCACAAAAGTAGCCAATTCATTGTTTTCATTGTCACCAGTATGCTGACAAAACGCTAACAATATCTAAACCATTTCGTCAAATTGATATGTTTATGTTATGCCTTCTTAGTAATTTTTTTTTAATTTACCCCACATTACGGTATAGATAAAAAAAATTGTAGAAATATTTTCTTTTCTCCTCTATATTTCTAATGTAACTCGACAGTCCCTACGAATACTACATACAAATATCAAATTTGAGAGAAGAGGGTTTTGAAATTTTAAACACGACGTGTTAATTCCGTTCTTTGCGACGTAAAGTGCCAAAAGGAGGATTGCGGATTTTGTATAGATACCGTCCACATCCTCCAAGAGACATGGGATGCACATTTTTGTGCGCTTATGTTACAAACGCTGACTAAATCTTATTATATAGATCGCAAGAATGGTTTAACGAAATCCTATATGTCCTTTGTCATAATTCAAGGGAATAATGCAGAAGGCAGTCCTCGATCAACAGACTAGGCTCTGGCCAACAAACCGGCATTGCAACATCATTAACATTAATAAGTTCATCACATACTACGTGGGACCAAAACGCTGACGAAAGTGAACGTTTAATAAACCTCTGCTTAGCTTATTATTTATTTAACCCACGTCGTCTATCCTAGTAGTCACGACGTTCTAACACATTATAACGACATGAGAGAGCTATTATTTATTTAACAAACATTTGCATTCATTGATTACAAAAATACTGGCTCGCATAGTGTAGCGTCGCCACACTGAGTTACATATTACATGTATGCGTGTGAATAGAACTTTTAATGAGCTTCGTAAACAGCATAGTATGGATTCACTATGAGTGTCTCAAATGTGTGTGGGTGTCTGAGTTTTAAATTCTTTAATGATAGAAAGACGAAAATAATAATGTGTCCTGTATTGCCAGATTGTTAGGGCTATTACTCAGATTTTTACGTTTAACGTACTACAACTACTACTGTTATTTACTTGACTACAAACCTCATAATGTTAGCTAGAAGTCCTCCATGTTCTAAATAAATAAATATAACATAGCTGGTCTAAACAGCAGCATTATGTGTCACATAAAAAACCCTTAGCTATTCAGTTACATAAAAAGTCATAGTACCAATATGTAAAATCCGAATCATTTACGTTTCACAAT
This sequence comes from Hypercompe scribonia, assembly GCA_949316085.1. Classification (NCBI taxonomy): domain Eukaryota; kingdom Metazoa; phylum Arthropoda; class Insecta; order Lepidoptera; family Erebidae; genus Hypercompe; species Hypercompe scribonia. The sequence goes on from OX438979.1 coordinate 4,939,928, forward strand.
CTATGATTTTCATTCATAAATGGTATCCACAAAGTGTTTAGACAATAGCTAATATAGGTTGCTTAATATTTTGTTTACTTATCGATAATAAATTACACTACTGTCTTTTTCTTTTACGACTGCTAATTATAATTCTAATGTTACTACTAATTGCATTGATCTCTCACCGCGTCAACGTTATTGTCAAATTACTAGCAAAGTAAATACAAAAAAAAAACCATACCTACCAAGTTATTTATTAAGGTGTAAGATTTTTGTTCGTTAATATAACTGATAGAAAAGCTTAAGCGATCCATTGCGACAAAATTTTCGAGATACAAGCTAGTGGTCAAACCCTTCCCTGTGCTCCGTGCTGTATTTATTTGATATATGATCCGCCAGGTGTTAGATTCAAATGTTAACAAATTCTTGGCCCATCCTGTATTAACAACGACTGCCTGTGTACAACAATGAAGTTTATTACGAGTATTAGTGAAATAATTTGAAACTTCTTTGTACAATAGTCCCAAATAAGAGATTTCCTTATTCAAAATGATGCTGCTCCTTGCCTAGTCAAGTAGTGTATTGTGAAAATATAGCCTAACGTACGAGCCGTCTTGCTACCTGCTTTAGTTACTGTTTTGAAATAAAGGATTTACAACTGAACAGTTGATCTGTGGCTCCACAGATAAACAAAAGGTTACTTTAGTGAGAAACATTGTTTTCGCATTGGCTGGTGACATAGCAGGTGCACCCTTATAATAAAGAAAGGAAATGACATCTTGAACTGAATTATAAATTCTTGGAAAGTTATATAGGCGGCAATTAGATGGGATAAACCTTTGTGTCCAAAATTCGTAGTGTGAGTTCTTTGTTTTATTCGCTCTATTGTTTATTTGTAAGTGAAGTTGCAAACATTGCAAAAAGGTGGCCAATTCATTGTTTTCATTGTCACCAGTGTGCCGATAAAGGCCTAACAATATCTAAACCACTTTGGCAAAATGATAAGATTATATTATGCCTTCTGGCTATTTACCTTTTACATACTAAACATCATTATAAAGATTAAAAAAATATAAATAAAATCTGAAATTATTACATTGTATTCTTATTTTTTCTTCTCTCTTTTTCCATAGTGTCACTCGACGGTATCAATAACTATAATACCTACAAATGTCAAATTTCAGAGGAGAGCAATTTGAAATTTTAAACACGACGTGTAAATTATGTCATTTGGGACGCAAAGTGCCGAAAGGAGGATTTCAGATTTTGTATGGACACCATCCACACACCCTCCAAAAGTCCAAAAGACATGGGATGCATATTTTTGCGCGCTTATATTACAAACGCTGGCTGAACCTTACTAGATAGATCAAAATAATGGTTGAAAGAAATCCTATATGTCGTTTATCATAATTCAAGTGACTGATGCAAAAGGCATTCCTCGATCGGCAGACGAAGCTCTGGCAAACAAAACATACCGACTACCGGTAATGGGCTCGTCACCTATTACGTGGGACCAAATCACTGGTGAGAAAAGGCGTTCAATACAATTATTAATTATTTGTGATGGTTGGGAATCGAACCCACGTCCTCTAGCTTAGCAGTCACGTTCACTTACGAGTAGACCAACAGGAGCCGTCGTAGATCATAGCAGATCAGGTATAAATCAGGCAAGTAAATAAATTTTAATAATAATTATACATGGTCTAGAGATTATCAAGTGATCGCGTACAATGGGAGAAGCTTATTTATCTATCTAATGGCAGTTTAGTGTGATAGGCTAAAGAAGACCCAGTAAGGACGGGAAAGAGATAAATAAAAGAAAGCAAATATTTATACAAATAGACAATTTATTATACACTTTAAACAATGGATATCAGCGAATTCAACAATTTTTGCTTAACGAAATGAATAAGAACACGTTAACATTACATACATATGTTTTCAGTTAAACGTAATACGAATAGAATCTAGTTGGTTGATAGATCTTAATGGTTAAAGTAAGAGTCGAGTAGAACTATTTTTTCATTAGATAATACATTATACAATTTTTTCCTAACGACAAGAGCAATTTTCACTTTTTCATACGAAGTTTAGACTCTGACTGCAATAACGTTATACAATTATTTTTATCTTTACTTATATCTAATCAAATGATAAGGTTCAATTCGGTCTTCTCAGTAGAATGACTGAAATTCGAACCCTGCAGCTTTTGTTGTAAGTGATAATAAACAATATATGTTATATGCACATACATGTATTTTAAAACTAGCTAATCAACACGAGTAAGCCTAGCGCGACTAAGATAGTCATCATAACAAACGCTTACACTGTCGCAGTAAGATATACTTACGCTAAATATACGAGTAAGTAGGACTTATTACGACACCTCTGAACGAGTGCTTTAGTTTTGTCTTTTTAAGCCATTACACAAATATATACAAGTTATTTACATTAAAAAAAAATATCTTAGTTATCTAATACAGTTTTAGTCCACCACCAGTTTTATTTTAAATTACACTTGCCAAATACAAACATGTACGCAACGACACATTTTGTTAGCACATACTCATATGGCTGTTCCCACGTCACAAATTCTGCTTAATCTCAAAATTTCACTTTCCTGTCGTTGATACATACTCGTATAGTCGATATCTACACCGTTTTGTTCCGTGTTCCTCATGTCGCTCCGTGTCATGCCTATGCTTGAATAGTATATAAACTTATTGTCGTTTGGTCACGTACGTCGAAATGCCGTGGTCTGAATATCTTTTCTTCTTTTTACGCGTCAAACGTTTTGCTGCCGAAAGTTTTACGCTCTCGTAAGTGTCGTCCGATAATACAGCTTCGTCGTACTTTGCTCGATCATAAAATAACCACTCCGCCTCATAACGTGTCGTTGCTTCCCAATCCGATGGAGATGCACTAGTGAACCCTTCAGGTATCACCACCAGATGATTGTTTTTTTTCGGCTCACTCCTGGCGGAACGCAGACAGCGTAATCTCTTGGTGCTGTAATGCGTAATATGTTCTGCTGGCTTTTCTGTAGACGTCATTTCGTTTGGTGTTGTAGATGCCATTTTAACCAATGATCGTTTGTTTTTTGTAATATCGCACAATTAAATTCAACGTGGTAATCTTAATAACTCAAGCTAACTCACAACACAACCGAACCGGGTGACGCTCTACTTCAGAATGGTGTGGTGTTTGTTTGGGTGCAACTTGTTAATGGTGTATAATGTGAAAGCACTCGGCTTTAGTTTTGTCTTTTTAAGCCATTACACAAATATATACAAGTTATTTACATTAAAAAAAAATCTTAGTTATCTAATACAGTTTTAGTCCACCACCAGTTTTATTTGAAATTACACTTTCCAAACACAAACATGTACGCAACGACACATTTTGTTAGCACATGCTCATATGGCTGTTCCCACGTCACAAATTCTGCTTAATCTCAAAATTTCACTTTCCTGTCGTTGATACATACTCGTATAGTCGATATCTACACCGTTTTGTTCCGTGTTCCTCATGTCGCTCCGTGTCATGCCTATGCTTGAATAGTATATAAACTTATTGTCGTTTGGTCGCGTACGTCGAAATGCCGTGGTCTGGATATCTTTTCTTCTTTTTACGCGTCAAACGTTTTGCTGCCGAAAGTTTTACGCTCTCGTAAGTGTCGTCCGATAATACAGCTTTGTCGTACTTTGCTCGATCATAAAATAACCACTCCGCCTCATAACGTGTCGTTGCTTCCCAATCCGATGAAGATGCACTAGTGAACCCTTCAGGTATCACCACCAGATGATTGTTTTTTTTCGGCTCACTCCTGGCGGAACGCAGGCAGCGTAATCTCTTGGTGCTGTAATGCGTAATATGTTCTGCTGGCTTTTCTGTAAACGTCATTTCGTTTGGTGTTGTAGATGCCATTTTAACCAATGATCGTTTGTTTTTTGTAATATCGCACATTTAAATTCAACGTGGTAATTTTAATAACTCAAGCTAACTCACAACACAACCGAACCGGGTGACGTTCTACTTCAGAATGGTGTGGTGTTTGTTTGGGTGCAACTTGTTAATAGTGTATAATGTGAACATAGCGCTAAGTGATGACGACTTGGAAAACGGTGTTGCCAACTTAAAAAATATACCAATAGTAGAAAGTGCCAGAAACATGTTGAATACTAAAAATTACTTTAGCGTTTTAATTTTTATTATAGTTAAAGTAAAGTAACAATAAAAAACCTAAGTCAGTTAGATCGGTGTTTGTTTAGACGTTCGTTTGCATATTTATAAATAGAGTAGCTTCTAATTCCGGTAGGCCTTTCGTACATTATTATAGTAATGTGTAAATGCTAAACGTAAAAAAACAGAAAGCGTTTACATTTTATACTACGTAAAAAAGATAAAAATTAACTTTTCGTGAATGTTATGATTTACGTACATTTTAGGTACATGAAATGTTGCCTAAATATATGCCAAGAGCTGATTATTAACTTTCAGTACTAATACATGCAGATCAGTTAATTCCTTAGTGTCACGAAGTGACTGATTATAATATTGATTTTTAGATAAATTATTTCTATTTCTGATTATTAAAATAATTCGTCACAGCGAATATTGTTGCACTTTTAACGTTGACTGTTATTTATCCGGAACGAAAGTAAGGGCCGAACGCCCGTTCTGATCTCTTAAGATCTTAGGCCATGGGTTCAGACAATTGGTTTTTACATTAAATGTGCAACGTATTATAACGTTATAATGTACGTATAATTTGGCTTATATTGTTTAAAATCAGAATCGAATAGAGAGTGCGTATATGATATACCTTTGGATTGATAATCTTTGGAACCGTAATGAAAAGCGTTATTTATGTAAATGCGTGAAACCTTTTTATTCAATCTTATTTTTAACGGTTTCTATTAATGCTAAAGTAACCAACATGTACTTTGAATTACTTCTTGTTTTTATGTTATTGGAATTATACGAAATCAAAAAGGATCGTGCAACTTGTAATGTACTTAGCAATAACATCGGTGTAACAACAACCGTAATTTGTAGTAATGAGTAATTAGTAATGGATAATTTTCTAATGACCAGTTCTAATCATCCAATTGTTGTCGTTGAATGTAAACCATCGAACATAATTTTTTATCTACGAATTGTATTCGGTGATAAAAAATTATGCATAGGTTAACCGCTAAAAGAAACTCAGGACCTTCATAGTAAAGAACTTTTTTGTAGGTATATACCTACCTACAAGAAAGCTCTTCAATGAAGAATAATATAATATACCATTACATTTTATTTATAACATGGAGGTGTTACAGGTGAAACACTACGACATATTACGTTACGTTAACATTCGTTGATCATAAATACTATTGTCTGGTTTGTAAAATAATTCTTATGAACGATCCTCACTAGATCGGTGGATGGTATTAAGCGGCAATTAGATGGGATAAACTTTTGTGTCCAACATTTTTAGTGTGTGAGTTCTTTGTTTTATTCGCTCTATTGTGTATTTGTAAGTCAAGTTGCAAACGTTGCACAAAAGTAGCCAATTCATTGTTTTCATTGTCACCAGTATGCTGACAAAACGCTAACAATATCTAAACCATTTCGTCAAATTGATATGTTTATGTTATGCCTTCTTAGTAATTTTTTTTTAATTTACCCCACATTACGGTATAGATAAAAAAAATTGTAGAAATATTTTCTTTTCTCCTCTATATTTCTAATGTAACTCGACAGTCCCTACGAATACTACATACAAATATCAAATTTGAGAGAAGAGGGCTTTGAAATTTTAAACACGACGTGTTAATTCCGTTCTTTGCGACGTAAAGTGCCAAAAGGAGGATTGCGGATTTTGTATAGATACCGTCCACATCCTCCAAGAGACATGGGATGCACATTTTTGTGCGCTTATGTTACAAACGCTGACTAAATCTTATTATATAGATCACAAGAATGGTTTAACGAAATCCTATATGTCCTTTGTCATAATTCAAGAGAATAATGCAGAAGGCAGTCCTCGATCAACAGACTAGGCTCTGGCCAACAAACCGGCATTGCAACATCATTAACATTAATAAGTTCATCACATACTACGTGGGACCAAAACGCTGACGAAAGTGAACGTTTAATAAACCTCTGCTTAGCTTATTATTTATTTAACCCACGTCGTCTATCCTAGTAGTCACGACGTTCTAACACATTATAACGACATGAGAGAGCTATTATTTATTTAACAAACATTTGCATTCATCGATTACAAAAATACTGGCTCGCATAGTGTAGCGTCGCCACACTGAGTTACATATTACATGTATGCGTGTGAATAGAACTTTTAATGAGCTTCGTAAACAGCATAGTATGGATTCACTATGAGTGTCTCAAATGTGTGTGGGTGTCTGAGTTTAAAATTCTTTAATGATAGAAAGACGAAAATAATAATGTGTCCTGTATTGCCAGATTGTTAGGGCTATTACTCAGATTTTTACGTTTAACGTACTACAACTACTACTGTTATTTACTTGACTACAAACCTCATAATGTTAGCTAGAAGTCCTCCATGTTCTAAATAAATAAATATAACATAGCTGGTCTAAAAAGCAGCATTATGTGTCACATAAAAAACCCTTAGCTATTCAGTTACATAAAAAGTCATAGTACCAATATGTAAAATCCGAATCATTTACGTTTCACAATCTATGATTTTCATTCATAAATGGTATCCACAAAGTGTTTAGACAATAGCTAATATAGGTTGCTTAATATTTTGTTTACTTATCGATAATAAATTACACTACTGTCTTTTTCTTTTACGACTGCTAATTATAATTCTAATGTTACTACTAATTGCATTGATCTCTCACCGCGTCAACGTTATTGTCAAATTACTAGCAAAGTAAATACAAAGAAAAAACCATACCTACCAAGTTATTTATTAAGGTGTAAGATTTTTGTTCGTTAATATAACTGATAGAAAAGCTTAAGCGATCCATTGCGACAAAATTTTCGAGATACAAGCTAGTGGTCAAACCCTTCCCTGTGCTCCGTGCTGTATTTATTTGATATATGATCCGCCAGGTGTTAGATTCAAATGTTAACAAATTCTTGGCCCATCCTGTATTAACAACGACTGCCTGTGTACAACAATGAAGTTTATTACGAGTATTAGTGAAATAATTTGAAACTTCTTTGTACAATAGTCCCAAATAAGAGATTTCCTTATTCAAAATGATGCTGCTCCTTGCCTAGTCAAGTAGTGTATTGTGAAAATATAGCCTAACGTACGAGCCGTCTTGCTACCTGCTTTAGTTACTGTTTTGAAATAAAGGATTTACAACTGAACAGTTGATCTGTGGCTCCACAGATAAACAAAAGGTTACTTTAGTGAGAAACATTGTTTTCGCATTGGCTGGTGACATAGCAGGTGCACCCTTATAATAAAGAAAGGAAATGACATCTTGAACTGAATTATAAATTCTTGGAAAGTTATATAGGCGGCAATTAGATGGGATAAACCTTTGTGTCCAAAATTCTTAGTGTGAGTTCTTTGTTTTATTCGCTCTATTGTTTATTTGTAAGTGAAGTTGCAAACATTGCAAAAAGGTGGCCAATTCATTGTTTTCATTGTCACCAGTGTGCCGATAAAGGCCTAACAATATCTAAACCACTTTGGCAAAATGATAAGATTATATTATGCCTTCTGGCTATTTACCTTTTACATACTAAACATCATTATAAAGATTAAAAAAATATAAATAAAATCTGAAATTGTTACATTGTATTCTTATTTTTTCTTCTCTCTTTTTCCATAGTGTCACTCGACGGTATCAATAACTATAATACCTACAAATGTCAAATTTCAGAGGAGAGCAATTTGAAATTTTAAACACGACGTGTAAATTATGTCATTTGGGACGCAAAGTGCCGAAAGGAGGATTTCAGATTTTGTATGGACACCATCCACGCACCCTCCAAAAGTCCAAAAGACATGGGATGCATATTTTTGCGCGCTTATATTACAAACGCTGGCTGAACCTTACTAGATAGATCAAAATAATGGTTGAAAGAAATCCTATATGTCGTTTATCATAATTCAAGTGACTGATGCAAAAGGCATTCCTCGATCGGCAGACGAAGCTCTGGCAAACAAAACATACCGACTACCGGTAATGGGCTCGTCACCTATTACGTGGGACCAAATCACTGGTGAGAAAAGGCGTTCAATACAATTATTAATTATTTGTGATGGTTGGGAATCGAACCCACGTCCTCTAGCTTAGCAGTCACGTTCACTTACGAGTAGACCAACAGGAGCCGTCGTAGATCATAGCAGATCAGGTATAAATCAGGCAAGTAAAGAAATTTTAATAATAATTATACATGGTCTAGAGATTATCAAGTGATCGCGTACAATGGGAGAAGCTTATTTATCTATCTAATGGCAGTTTAGTGTGATAGGCTAAAGAAGACCCAGTAAGGACGGGAAAGAGATAAATAAAAGAAAGCAAATATTTATACAAATAGACAATTTATTATACACTTTAAACAATGGATATCAGCGAATTCAACAATTTTTGCTTAACGAAATGAATAAAAACACGTCAACTTTACATACATATGTTTTCAGTTAAACGTAATACGAATAGAATCTAGTTGGTTGATAGATCTTAATGGTTAAAGTAAGAGTCGAGTAGAACTATTTTTTCATTAGATAATACATTATACAATTTTTTCCTAACGACAAGAGCAATTTTCACTTTTTCATACGAAGTTTAGACTCTGACTGCAATAACGTTATACAATTATTTTTATCTTTACTTATATCTAATCAAATGATAAGGTTCAATTCGGTCTTCTCAGTAGAATGACTGAAATTCGAACCCTGCAGCTTTTGTTGTAAGTGATAATAATCAATATATGTTATATGCACATACATGTATTTTAAAACTAGCTAATCAACACGAGTAAGCCTAGCGCGACTAAGATAGTCATCATAACAAACGCTTACACTGTCGCAGTAAGATATACTTACGCTAAATATACGAGTAAGTAGGACTTATTACGACACCTCTGAACGAGTGCTTTAGTTTTGTCTTTTTAAGCTATTACACAAATATATACAAGTTATTTACATTAAAAAAAAAAATCTTAGTTATCTAATACAGTTTTAGTCCACCACCAGTTTTATTTTAAATTACACTTGCCAAATACAAACATGTACGCAACGACACATTTTGTTAGCACATACTCATATGGCTGTTCCCACGTCACAAATTCTGCTTAATCTCAAAATTTCACTTTCCTGTCGTTGATACATACTCGTATAGTCGATATCTACACCGTTTTGTTCCGTGTTCCTCATGTCGCTCCGTGTCATGCCTATGCTTGAATAGTATATAAACTTATTGTCGTTTGGTCACGTACGTCGAAATGCCGTGGTCTGAATATCTTTTCTTCTTTTTACGCGTCAAACGTTTTGCTGCCGAAAGTTTTACGCTCTCGTAAGTGTCGTCCGATAATACAGCTTCGTCGTACTTTGCTCGATCATAAAATAACCACTCCGCCTCATAACGTGTCGTTGCTTCCCAATCCGATGGAGATGCACTAGTGAACCCTTCAGGTATCACCACCAGATGATTGTTTTTTTTCGGCTCACTCCTGGCGGAACGCAGACAGCGTAATCTCTTGGTGCTGTAATGCGTAATATGTTCTGCTGGCTTTTCTGTAGACGTCATTTCGTTTGGTGTTGTAGATGCCATTTTAACCAATGATCGTTTGTTTTTTGTAATATCGCACAATTAAATTCAACGTGGTAATCTTAATAACTCAAGCTAACTCACAACACAACCGAACCGGGTGACGCTCTACTTCAGAATGGTGTGGTGTTTGTTTGGGTGCAACTTGTTAATGGTGTATAATGTGAAAGCACTCGGCTTTAGTTTTGTCTTTTTAAGCCATTACACAAATATATACAAGTTATTTACATTAAAAAAAAATCTTAGTTATCTAATACAGTTTTAGTCCACCACCAGTTTTATTTGAAATTACACTTTCCAAACACAAACATGTACGCAACGACACATTTTGTTAGCACATACTCATATGGCTGTTCCCACGTCACAAATTCTGCTTAATCTCAAAATTTCACTTTCCTGTCGTTGATACATACTCGTATAGTCGATATCTACACCGTTTTGTTCCGTGTTCCTCATGTCGCTCCGTGTCATGCCTATGCTTGAATAGTATATAAACTTATTGTCGTTTGGTCGCGTACGTCGAAATGCCGTGGTCTGGATATCTTTTCTTCTTTTTACGCGTCAAACGTTTTGCTGCCGAAAGATTTACGCTCTCGTAAGTGTCGTCCGATAATACAGCTTCGTCGTACTTTGCTCGATCATAAAATAACCACTCCGCCTCATAACGTGTCGTTGCTTCCCAATCCGATGGAGATGCACTAGTGAACCCTTCAGGTATCACCACCAGATGATTGTTTTTTTTCGGCTCACTCCTGGCGGAACGCAGACAGCGTAATCTCTTGGTGCTGTAATGCGTAATATGTTCTGCTGGCTTTTCTGTAGACGTCATTTCGTTTGGTGTTGTAGATGCCATTTTAACCAATGATCGTTTGTTTTTTGTAATATCGCACAATTAAATTCAACGTGGTAATCTTAATAACTCAAGCTAACTCACAACACAACCGAACCGGGTGACGCTCTACTTCAGAATGGTGTGGTGTTTGTTTGGGTGCAACTTGTTAATGGTGTATAATGTGAAAGCACTCGGCTTTAGTTTTGTCTTTTTAAGCCATTACACAAATATATACAAGTTATTTACATTAAAAAAAAATCTTAGTTATCTAATACAGTTTTAGTCCACCACCAGTTTTATTTGAAATTACACTTTCCAAACACAAACATGTACGCAACGACACATTTTGTTAGCACATACTCATATGGCTGTTCCCACGTCACAAATTCTGCTTAATCTCAAAATTTCACTTTCCTGTCGTTGATACATACTCGTATAGTCGAGTCGATATCTACACCGTTTTGTTCCGTGTTCCTCATGTCGCTCCGTGTCATGCCTATGCTTGAATAGTATATAAACTTATTGTCGTTTGGTCGCGTACGTCGAAATGCCGTGGTCTGGATATCTTTTCTTCTTTTTACGCGTCAAACGTTTTGCTGCCGAAAGATTTACGCTCTCGTAAGTGTCGTCCGATAATACAGCTTCGTCGTACTTTGCTCGATCATAAAATAACCACTCCGCCTCATAACGTGTCGTTGCTTCCCAATCCGATGAAGATGCACTAGTGAACCCTTCAGGTATCACCACCAGATGATTGTTTTTTTTCGGCTCACTCCTGGCGGAACGCAGGCAGCGTAATCTCTTGGTGCTGTAATGCGTAATATGTTCTGCTGGCTTTTCTGTAAACGTCATTTCGTTTGGTGTTGTAGATGCCATTTTAACCAATGATCGTTTGTTTTTTGTAATATCGCACATTTAAATTCAACGTGGTAATTTTAATAACTCAAGCTAACTCACAACACAACCGAACCGGGTGACGTTCTACTTCAGAATGGTGTGGTGTTTGTTTGGGTGCAACTTGTTAATAGTGTATAATGTGAACATAGCGCTAAGTGATGACGACTTGGAAAACGGTGTTGCCAACTTAAAAAATATACCAATAGTAGAAAGTGCCAGAAACATGTTGAATACTAAAAATTACTTTAGCGTTTTAATTTTTATTATAGTTAAAGTAAAGTAACAATAAAAAACCTAAGTCAGTTAGATCGGTGTTTGTTTAGACGTTCGTTTGCATATTTATAAATAGAGTAGCTTCTAATTCCGGTAGGCCTTTCGTACATTATTATAGTAATGTGTAAATGCTAAACGTAAAAAAACAGAAAGCGTTTACATTTTATACTACGTAAAAAAGATAAAAATTAACTTTTCGTGAATGTTATGATTTACGTACATTTTAGGTACATGAAATGTTGCCTAAATATATGCCAAGAGCTGATTATTAACTTTCAGTACTAATACATGCAGATCAGTTAATTCCTTAGTGTCACGAAGTGACTGATTATAATATTGATTTTTAGATAAATTATTTCTATTTCTGATTATTAAAATAATTCGTCACAGCGAATATTGTTGCACTTTTAACGTTGACTGTTATTTATCCGGAACGAAAGTAAGGGCCGAACGCCCGTTCTGATCTCTTAAGATCTTAGGCCATGGGTTCAGACAATTGGTTTTTACATTAAATGTGCAACGTATTATAACGTTATAATGTACGTATAATTTGGCTTATATTGTTTAAAATCAGAATCGAATAGAGAGTGCGTATATGATATACCTTTGGATTGATAATCTTTGGAACCGTAATGAAAAGCGTTATTTATGTAAATGCGTGAAACCTTTTTATTCAATCTTATTTTTAACGGTTTCTATTAATGCTAAAGTAACCAACATGTACTTTGAATTACTTCTTGTTTTTATGTTATTGGAATTATACGAAATCAAAAAGGATCGTGCAACTTGTAATGTACTTAGCAATAACATCGGTGTAACAACAACCGTAATTTGTAGTAATGAGTAATTAGTAATGGATAATTTTCTAATGACCAGTTCTAATCATCCAATTGTTGTCGTTGAATGTAAACCATCGAACATAATTTTTTATCTACGAATTGTATTCGGTGATAAAAAATTATGCATAGGTTAACCGCTAAAAGAAACTCAGGACCTTCATAGTAAAGAACTTTTTTGTAGGTATATACCTACCTACAAGAAAGCTCTTCAATGAAGAATAATATAATATACCATTACATTTTATTTATAACATGGAGGTGTTACAGGTGAAACACTACGACATATTACGTTACGTTAACATTCGTTGATCATAAATACTATTGTCTGGTTTGTAAAATAATTCTTATGAACGATCCTCACTAGATCGGTGGATGGTATTAAGCGGCAATTAGATGGGATAAACTTTTGTGTCCAACATTTTTAGTGTGTGAGTTCTTTGTTTTATTCGCTCTATTGTGTATTTGTAAGTCAAGTTGCAAACGTTGCACAAAAGTAGCCAATTCATTGTTTTCATTGTCACCAGTATGCTGACAAAACGCTAACAATATCTAAACCATTTCGTCAAATTGATATGTTTATGTTATGCCTTCTTAGTAATTTTTTTTTAATTTACCCCACATTACGGTATAGATAAAAAAAATTGTAGAAATATTTTCTTTTCTCCTCTATATTTCTAATGTAACTCGACAGTCCCTACGAATACTACATACAAATATCAAATTTGAGAGAAGAGGGCTTTGAAATTTTAAACACGACGTGTTAATTCCGTTCTTTGCGACGTAAAGTGCCAAAAGGAGGATTGCGGATTTTGTATAGATACCGTCCACATCCTCCAAGAGACATGGGATGCACATTTTTGTGCGCTTATGTTACAAACGCTGACTAAATCTTATTATATAGATCACAAGAATGGTTTAACGAAATCCTATATGTCCTTTGTCATAATTCAAGGGAATAATGCAGAAGGCAGTCCTCGATCAACAGACTAGGCTCTGGCCAACAAACCGGCATTGCAACATCATTAACATTAATAAGTTCATCACATACTACGTGGGACCAAAACGCTGACGAAAGTGAACGTTTAATAAACCTCTGCTTAGCTTATTATTTATTTAACCCACGTCGTCTATCCTAGTAGTCACGACGTTCTAACACATTATAACGACATGAGAGAGCTATTATTTATTTAACAAACATTTGCATTCATTGATTACAAAAATACTGGCTCGCATAGTGTAGCGTCGCCACACTGAGTTACATATTACATGTATGCGTGTGAATAGAACTTTTAATGAGCTTCGTAAACAGCATAGTATGGATTCACTATGAGTGTCTCAAATGTGTGTGGGTGTCTGAGTTTTAAATTCTTTAATGATAGAAAGACGAAAATAATAATGTGTCCTGTATTGCCAGATTGTTAGGGCTATTACTCAGATTTTTACGTTTAACGTACTACAACTACTACTGTTATTTACTTGACTACAAACCTCATAATGTTAGCTAGAAGTCCTCCATGTTCTAAATAAATAAATATAACATAGCTGGTCTAAAAAGCAGCATTATGTGTCACATAAAAAACCCTTAGCTATTCAGTTACATAAAAAGTCATAGTACCAATATGTAAAATCCGAATCATTTACGTTTCACAATCTATGATTTTCATTCATAAATGGTATCCACAAAGTGTTTAGACAATAGCTAATATAGGTTGCTTAATATTTTGTTTACTTATCGATAATAAATTACACTACTGTCTTTTTCTTTTACGACTGCTAATTATAATTCTAATGTTACTACTAATTGCATTGATCTCTCACCGCGTCAACGTTATTGTCAAATTACTAGCAAAGTAAATACAAAAAAAAAACCATACCTACCAAGTTATTTATTAAGGTGTAAGATTTTTGTTCGTTAATATAACTGATAGAAAAGCTTAAGCGATCCATTGCGACAAAATTTTCGAGATACAAGCTAGTGGTCAAACCCTTCCCTGTGCTCCGTGCTGTATTTATTTGATATATGATCCGCCAGGTGTTAGATTCAAATGTTAACAAATTCTTGGCCCATCCTGTATTAACAACGACTGCCTGTGTACAACAATGAAGTTTATTACGAGTATTAGTGAAATAATTTGAAACTTCTTTGTACAATAGTCCCAAATAAGAGATTTCCTTATTCAAAATGATGCTGCTCCTTGCCTAGTCAAGTAGTGTATTGTGAAAATATAGCCTAACGTACGAGCCGTCTTGCTACCTGCTTTAGTTACTGTTTTGAAATAAAGGATTTACAACTGAACAGTTGATCTGTGGCTCCACAGATAAACAAAAGGTTACTTTAGTGAGAAACATTGTTTTCGCATTGGCTGGTGACATAGCAGGTGCACCCTTATAATAAAGAAAGGAAATGACATCTTGAACTGAATTATAAATTCTTGGAAAGTTATATAGGCGGCAATTAGATGGGATAAACCTTTGTGTCCAAAATTCGTAGTGTGAGTTCTTTGTTTTATTCGCTCTATTGTTTATTTGTAAGTGAAGTTGCAAACATTGCAAAAAGGTGGCCAATTCATTATTTTCATTGTCACCAGTGTGCCGATAAAGGCCTAACAATATCTAAACCACTTTGGCAAAATGATAAGATTATATTATGCCTTCTGGCTATTTACCTTTTACATACTAAACATCATTATAAAGATTAAAAAAATATAAATAAAATCTGAAATTATTACATTGTATTCTTATTTTTTCTTCTCTCTTTTTCCATAGTGTCACTCGACGGTATCAATAACTATAATACCTACAAATGTCAAATTTCAGAGGAGAGCAATTTGAAATTTTAAACACGACGTGTAAATTATGTCATTTGGGACGCAAAGTGCCGAAAAGAGGATTTCAGATTTTGTATGGACACCATCCACACACCCTCCAAAAGTCCAAAAGACATGGGATGCATATTTTTGCGCGCTTATATTACAAACGCTGGCTGAACCTTACTAGATAGATCAAAATAATGGTTGAAAGAAATCCTATATGTCGTTTATCATAATTCAAGTGACTGATGCAAAAGGCATTCCTCGATCGGCAGACGAAGCTCTGGCAAACAAAACATACCGACTACCGGTAATGGGCTCGTCACCTATTACGTGGGACCAAATCACTGGTGAGAAAAGGCGTTCAATACAATTATTAATTATTTGTGATGGTTGGGAATCGAACCCACGTCCTCTAGCTTAGCAGTCACGTTCACTTACGAGTAGACCAACAGGAGCCGTCGTAGATCATAGCAGATCAGGTATAAATCAGGCAAGTAAAGAAATTTTAATAATAATTATACATGGTCTAGAGATTATCAAGTGATCGCGTACAATGGGAGAAGCTTATTTATCTATCTAATGGCAGTTTAGTGTGATAGGCTAAAGAAGACCCAGTAAGGACGGGAAAGAGATAAATAAAAGAAAGCAAATATTTATACAAATAGACAATTTATTATACACTTTAAACAATGGATATCAGCGAATTCAACAATTTTTGCTTAACGAAATGAATAAGAACACGTCAACTTTACATACATATGTTTTCAGTTAAACGTAATACGAATAGAATCTAGTTGGTTGATAGATCTTAATGGTTAAAGTAAGAGTCGAGTAGAACTATTTTTTCATTAGATAATACATTATACAATTTTTTCCTAACGACAAGAGCAATTTTCACTTTTTCATACGAAGTTTAGACTCTGACTGCAATAACGTTATACAATTATTTTTATCTTTACTTATATCTAATCAAATGATAAGGTTCAATTCGGTCTTCTCAGTAGAATGACTGAAATTCGAACCCTGCAGCTTTTGTTGTAAGTGATAATAAACAATATATGTTATATGCACATACATGTATTTTAAAACTAGCTAATCAACACGAGTAAGCCTAGCGCGACTAAGATAGTCATCATAACAAACGCTTACACTGTCGCAGTAAGATATACTTACGCTAAATATACGAGTAAGTAGGACTTATTACGACACCTCTGAACGAGTGCTTTAGTTTTGTCTTTTTAAGCCATTACACAAATATATACAAGTTATTTACATTAAAAAAAAATATCTTAGTTATCTAATACAGTTTTAGTCCACCACCAGTTTTATTTTAAATTACACTTGCCAAATACAAACATGTACGCAACGACACATTTTGTTAGCACATACTCATATGGCTGTTCCCACGTCACAAATTCTGCTTAATCTCAAAATTTCACTTTCCTGTCGTTGATACATACTCGTATAGTCGATATCTACACCGTTTTGTTCCGTGTTCCTCATGTCGCTCCGTGTCATGCCTATGCTTGAATAGTATATAAACTTATTGTCGTTTGGTCACGTACGTCGAAATGCCGTGGTCTGAATATCTTTTCTTCTTTTTACGCGTCAAACGTTTTGCTGCCGAAAGTTTTACGCTCTCGTAAGTGTCGTCCGATAATACAGCTTCGTCGTACTTTGCTCGATCATAAAATAACCACTCCGCCTCATAACGTGTCGTTGCTTCCCAATCCGATGGAGATGCACTAGTGAACCCTTCAGGTATCACCACCAGATGATTGTTTTTTTTCGGCTCACTCCTGGCGGAACGCAGACAGCGTAATCTCTTGGTGCTGTAATGCGTAATATGTTCTGCTGGCTTTTCTGTAGACGTCATTTCGTTTGGTGTTGTAGATGCCATTTTAACCAATGATCGTTTGTTTTTTGTAATATCGCACAATTAAATTCAACGTGGTAATCTTAATAACTCAAGCTAACTCACAACACAACCGAACCGGGTGACGCTCTACTTCAGAATGGTGTGGTGTTTGTTTGGGTGCAACTTGTTAATGGTGTATAATGTGAAAGCACTCGGCTTTAGTTTTGTCTTTTTAAGCCATTACACAAATATATACAAGTTATTTACATTAAAAAAAAATCTTAGTTATCTAATACAGTTTTAGTCCACCACCAGTTTTATTTGAAATTACACTTTCCAAACACAAACATGTACGCAACGACACATTTTGTTAGCACATACTCATATGGCTGTTCCCACGTCACAAATTCTGCTTAATCTCAAAATTTCACTTTCCTGTCGTTGATACATACTCGTATAGTCGAGTCGATATCTACACCGTTTTGTTCCGTGTTCCTCATGTCGCTCCGTGTCATGCCTATGCTTGAATAGTATATAAACTTATTGTCGTTTGGTCGCGTACGTCGAAATGCCGTGGTCTGGATATCTTTTCTTCTTTTTACGCGTCAAACGTTTTGCTGCCGAAAGATTTACGCTCTCGTAAGTGTCGTCCGATAATACAGCTTCGTCGTACTTTGCTCGATCATAAAATAACCACTCCGCCTCATAACGTGTCGTTGCTTCCCAATCCGATGAAGATGCACTAGTGAACCCTTCAGGTATCACCACCAGATGATTGTTTTTTTTCGGCTCACTCCTGGCGGAACGCAGGCAGCGTAATCTCTTGGTGCTGTAATGCGTAATATGTTCTGCTGGCTTTTCTGTAAACGTCATTTCGTTTGGTGTTGTAGATGCCATTTTAACCAATGATCGTTTGTTTTTTGTAATATCGCACATTTAAATTCAACGTGGTAATTTTAATAACTCAAGCTAACTCACAACACAACCGAACCGGGTGACGTTCTACTTCAGAATGGTGTGGTGTTTGTTTGGGTGCAACTTGTTAATAGTGTATAATGTGAACATAGCGCTAAGTGATGACGACTTGGAAAACGGTGTTGCCAACTTAAAAAATATACCAATAGTAGAAAGTGCCAGAAACATGTTGAATACTAAAAATTACTTTAGCGTTTTAATTTTTATTATAGTTAAAGTAAAGTAACAATAAAAAACCTAAGTCAGTTAGATCGGTGTTTGTTTAGACGTTCGTTTGCATATTTATAAATAGAGTAGCTTCTAATTCCGGTAGGCCTTTCGTACATTATTATAGTAATGTGTAAATGCTAAACGTAAAAAAACAGAAAGCGTTTACATTTTATACTACGTAAAAAAGATAAAAATTAACTTTTCGTGAATGTTATGATTTACGTACATTTTAGGTACATGAAATGTTGCCTAAATATATGCCAAGAGCTGATTATTAACTTTCAGTACTAATACATGCAGATCAGTTAATTCCTTAGTGTCACGAAGTGACTGATTATAATATTGATTTTTAGATAAATTATTTCTATTTCTGATTATTAAAATAATTCGTCACAGCGAATATTGTTGCACTTTTAACGTTGACTGTTATTTATCCGGAACGAAAGTAAGGGCCGAACGCCCGTTCTGATCTCTTAAGATCTTAGGCCATGGGTTCAGACAATTGGTTTTTACATTAAATGTGCAACGTATTATAACGTTATAATGTACGTATAATTTGGCTTATATTGTTTAAAATCAGAATCGAATAGAGAGTGCGTATATGATATACCTTTGGATTGATAATCTTTGGAACCGTAATGAAAAGCGTTATTTATGTAAATGCGTGAAACCTTTTTATTCAATCTTATTTTTAACGGTTTCTATTAATGCTAAAGTAACCAACATGTACTTTGAATTACTTCTTGTTTTTATGTTATTGGAATTATACGAAATCAAAAAGGATCGTGCAACTTGTAATGTACTTAGCAATAACATCGGTGTAACAACAACCGTAATTTGTAGTAATGAGTAATTAGTAATGGATAATTTTCTAATGACCAGTTCTAATCATCCAATTGTTGTCGTTGAATGTAAACCATCGAACATAATTTTTTATCTACGAATTGTATTCGGTGATAAAAAATTATGCATAGGTTAACCGCTAAAAGAAACTCAGGACCTTCATAGTAAAGAACTTTTTTGTAGGTATATACCTACCTACAAGAAAGCTCTTCAATGAAGAATAATATAATATACCATTACATTTTATTTATAACATGGAGGTGTTACAGGTGAAACACTACGACATATTACGTTACGTTAACATTCGTTGATCATAAATACTATTGTCTGGTTTGTAAAATAATTCTTATGAACGATCCTCACTAGATCGGTGGATGGTATTAAGCGGCAATTAGATGGGATAAACTTTTGTGTCCAACATTTTTAGTGTGTGAGTTCTTTGTTTTATTCGCTCTATTGTGTATTTGTAAGTCAAGTTGCAAACGTTGCACAAAAGTAGCCAATTCATTGTTTTCATTGTCACCAGTATGCTGACAAAACGCTAACAATATCTAAACCATTTCGTCAAATTGATATGTTTATGTTATGCCTTCTTAGTATTTTTTTTTTAATTTACCCCACATTACGGTATAGATAAAAAAAATTGTAGAAATATTTTCTTTTCTCCTCTATATTTCTAATGTAACTCGACAGTCCCTACGAATACTACATACAAATATCAAATTTGAGAGAAGAGGGCTTTGAAATTTTAAACACGACGTGTTAATTCCGTTCTTTGCGACGTAAAGTGCCAAAAGGAGGATTGCGGATTTTGTATAGATACCGTCCACATCCTCCAAGAGACATGGGATGCACATTTTTGTGCGCTTATGTTACAAACGCTGACTAAATCTTATTATATAGATCACAAGAATGGTTTAACGAAATCCTATATGTCCTTTGTCATAATTCAAGGGAATAATGCAGAAGGCAGTCCTCGATCAACAGACTAGGCTCTGGCCAACAAACCGGCATTGCAACATCATTAACATTAATAAGTTCATCACATACTACGTGGGACCAAAACGCTGACGAAAGTGAACGTTTAATAAACCTCTGCTTAGCTTATTATTTATTTAACCCACGTCGTCTATCCTAGTAGTCACGACGTTCTAACACATTATAACGACATGAGAGAGCTATTATTTATTTAACAAACATTTGCATTCATCGATTACAAAAATACTGGCTCGCATAGTGTAGCGTCGCCACACTGAGTTACATATTACATGTATGCGTGTGAATAGAACTTTTAATGAGCTTCGTAAACAGCATAGTATGGATTCACTATGAGTGTCTCAAATGTGTGTGGGTGTCTGAGTTTAAAATTCTTTAATGATAGAAAGACGAAAATAATAATGTGTCCTGTATTGCCAGATTGTTAGGGCTATTACTCAGATTTTTACGTTTAACGTACTACAACTACTACTGTTATTTACTTGACTACAAACCTCATAATGTTAGCTAGAAGTCCTCCATGTTCTAAATAAATAAATATAACATAGCTGGTCTAAAAAGCAGCATTATGTGTCACATAAAAAACCCTTAGCTATTCAGTTACATAAAAAGTCATAGTACCAATATGTAAAATCCGAATCATTTACGTTTCACAATCTATGATTTTCATTCATAAATGGTATCCACAAAGTGTTTAGACAATAGCTAATATAGGTTGCTTAATATTTTGTTTAGTTATCGATAATAAATTACACTACTGTCTTTTTCTTTTACGACTGCTAATTATAATTCTAATGTTACTACTAATTGCATTGATCTCTCACCGCGTCAACGTTATTGTCAAATTACTAGCAAAGTAAATACAAAGAAAAAACCATACCTACCAAGTTATTTATTAAGGTGTAAGATTTTTGTTCGTTAATATAACTGATAGAAAAGCTTAAGCGATCCATTGCGACAAAATTTTCGAGATACAAGCTAGTGGTCAAACCCTTCCCTGTGCTCCGTGCTGTATTTATTTGATATATGATCCGCCAGGTGTTAGATTCAAATGTTAACAAATTCTTGGCCCATCCTGTATTAACAACGACTGCCTGTGTACAACAATGAAGTTTATTACGAGTATTAGTGAAATAATTTGAAACTTCTTTGTACAATAGTCCCAAATAAGAGATTTCCTTATTCAAAATGATGCTGCTCCTTGCCTAGTCAAGTAGTGTATTGTGAAAATATAGCCTAACGTACGAGCCGTCTTGCTACCTGCTTTAGTTACTGTTTTGAAATAAAGGATTTACAACTGAACAGTTGATCTGTGGCTCCACAGATAAACAAAAGGTTACTTTAGTGAGAAACATTGTTTTCGCATTGGCTGGTGACATAGCAGGTGCACCCTTATAATAAAGAAAGGAAATGACATCTTGAACTGAATTATAAATTCTTGGAAAGTTATATAGGCGGCAATTAGATGGGATAAACCTTTGTGTCCAAAATTCTTAGTGTGAGTTCTTTGTTTTATTCGCTCTATTGTTTATTTGTAAGTGAAGTTGCAAACATTGCAAAAAGGTGGCCAATTCATTGTTTTCATTGTCACCAGTGTGCCGATAAAGGCCTAACAATATCTAAACCACTTTGGCAAAATGATAAGATTATATTATGCCTTCTGGCTATTTACCTTTTACATACTAAACATCATTATAAAGATTAAAAAAATATAAATAAAATCTGAAATTGTTACATTGTATTCTTATTTTTTCTTCTCTCTTTTTCCATAGTGTCACTCGACGGTATCAATAACTATAATACCTACAAATGTCAAATTTCAGAGGAGAGCAATTTGAAATTTTAAACACGACGTGTAAATTATGTCATTTGGGACGCAAAGTGCCGAAAGGAGGATTTCAGATTTTGTATGGACACCATCCACGCACCCTCCAAAAGTCCAAAAGACATGGGATGCATATTTTTGCGCGCTTATATTACAAACGCTGGCTGAACCTTACTAGATAGATCAAAATAATGGTTGAAAGAAATCCTATATGTCGTTTATCATAATTCAAGTGACTGATGCAAAAGGCATTCCTCGATCGGCAGACGAAGCTCTGGCAAACAAAACATACCGACTACCGGTAATGGGCTCGTCACCTATTACGTGGGACCAAATCACTGGTGAGAAAAGGCGTTCAATACAATTATTAATTATTTGTGATGGTTGGGAATCGAACCCACGTCCTCTAGCTTAGCAGTCACGTTCACTTACGAGTAGACCAACAGGAGCCGTCGTAGATCATAGCAGATCAGGTATAAATCAGGCAAGTAAAGAAATTTTAATAATAATTATACATGGTCTAGAGATTATCAAGTGATCGCGTACAATGGGAGAAGCTTATTTATCTATCTAATGGCAGTTTAGTGTGATAGGCTAAAGAAGACCCAGTAAGGACGGGAAAGAGATAAATAAAAGAAAGCAAATATTTATACAAATAGACAATTTATTATACACTTTAAACAATGGATATCAGCGAATTCAACAATTTTTGCTTAACGAAATGAATAAAAACACGTCAACTTTACATACATATGTTTTCAGTTAAACGTAATACGAATAGAATCTAGTTGGTTGATAGATCTTAATGGTTAAAGTAAGAGTCGAGTAGAACTATTTTTTCATTAGATAATACATTATACAATTTTTTCCTAACGACAAGAGCAATTTTCACTTTTTCATACGAAGTTTAGACTCTGACTGCAATAACGTTATACAATTATTTTTATCTTTACTTATATCTAATCAAATGATAAGGTTCAATTCGGTCTTCTCAGTAGAATGACTGAAATTCGAACCCTGCAGCTTTTGTTGTAAGTGATAATAAACAATATATGTTATATGCACATACATGTATTTTAAAACTAGCTAATCAACACGAGTAAGCCTAGCGCGACTAAGATAGTCATCATAACAAACGCTTACACTGTCGCAGTAAGATATACTTACGCTAAATATACGAGTAAGTAGGACTTATTACGACACCTCTGAACGAGTGCTTTAGTTTTGTCTTTTTAAGCCATTACACAAATATATACAAGTTATTTACATTAAAAAAAAATATCTTAGTTATCTAATACAGTTTTAGTCCACCACCAGTTTTATTTTAAATTACACTTGCCAAATACAAACATGTACGCAACGACACATTTTGTTAGCACATACTCATATGGCTGTTCCCACGTCACAAATTCTGCTTAATCTCAAAATTTCACTTTCCTGTCGTTGATACATACTCGTATAGTCGATATCTACACCGTTTTGTTCCGTGTTCCTCATGTCGTTCCGTGTCATGCCTATGCTTGAATAGTATATAAACTTATTGTCGTTTGGTCACGTACGTCGAAATGCCGTGGTCTGAATATCTTTTCTTCTTTTTACGCGTCAAACGTTTTGCTGCCGAAAGTTTTACGCTCTCGTAAGTGTCGTCCGATAATACAGCTTCGTCGTACTTTGCTCGATCATAAAATAACCACTCCGCCTCATAACGTGTCGTTGCTTCCCAATCCGATGGAGATGCACTAGTGAACCCTTCAGGTATCACCACCAGATGATTGTTTTTTTTCGGCTCACTCCTGGCGGAACGCAGACAGCGTAATCTCTTGGTGCTGTAATGCGTAATATGTTCTGCTGGCTTTTCTGTAAACGTCATTTCGTTTGGTGTTGTAGATGCCATTTTAACCAATGATCGTTTGTTTTTTGTAATATCGCACAATTAAATTCAACGTGGTAATCTTAATAACTCAAGCTAACTCACAACACAACCGAACCGGGTGACGCTCTACTTCAGAATGGTGTGGTGTTTGTTTGGGTGCAACTTGTTAATGGTGTATAATGTGAAAGCACTCGGCTTTAGTTTTGTCTTTTTAAGCCATTACACAAATATATACAAGTTATTTACATTAAAAAAAAATCTTAGTTATCTAATACAGTTTTAGTCCACCACCAGTTTTATTTGAAATTACACTTTCCAAACACAAACATGTACGCAACGACACATTTTGTTAGCACATACTCATATGGCTGTTCCCACGTCACAAATTCTGCTTAATCTCAAAATTTCACTTTCCTGTCGTTGATACATACTCGTATAGTCGAGTCGATATCTACACCGTTTTGTTCCGTGTTCCTCATGTCGCTCCGTGTCATGCCTATGCTTGAATAGTATATAAACTTATTGTCGTTTGGTCGCGTACGTCGAAATGCCGTGGTCTGGATATCTTTTCTTCTTTTTACGCGTCAAACGTTTTGCTGCCGAAAGATTTACGCTCTCGTAAGTGTCGTCCGATAATACAGCTTCGTCGTACTTTGCTCGATCATAAAATAACCACTCCGCCTCATAACGTGTCGTTGCTTCCCAATCCGATGAAGATGCACTAGTGAACCCTTCAGGTATCACCACCAGATGATTGTTTTTTTTCGGCTCACTCCTGGCGGAACGCAGGCAGCGTAATCTCTTGGTGCTGTAATGCGTAATATGTTCTGCTGGCTTTTCTGTAAACGTCATTTCGTTTGGTGTTGTAGATGCCATTTTAACCAATGATCGTTTGTTTTTTGTAATATCGCACATTTAAATTCAACGTGGTAATTTTAATAACTCAAGCTAACTCACAACACAACCGAACCGGGTGACGTTCTACTTCAGAATGGTGTGGTGTTTGTTTGGGTGCAACTTGTTAATAGTGTATAATGTGAACATAGCGCTAAGTGATGACGACTTGGAAAACGGTGTTGCCAACTTAAAAAATATACCAATAGTAGAAAGTGCCAGAAACATGTTGAATACTAAAAATTACTTTAGCGTTTTAATTTTTATTATAGTTAAAGTAAAGTAACAATAAAAAACCTAAGTCAGTTAGATCGGTGTTTGTTTAGACGTTCGTTTGCATATTTATAAATAGAGTAGCTTCTAATTCCGGTAGGCCTTTCGTACATTATTATAGTAATGTGTAAATGCTAAACGTAAAAAAACAGAAAGCGTTTACATTTTATACTACGTAAAAAAGATAAAAATTAACTTTTCGTGAATGTTATGATTTACGTACATTTTAGGTACATGAAATGTTGCCTAAATATATGCCAAGAGCTGATTATTAACTTTCAGTACTAATACATGCAGATCAGTTAATTCCTTAGTGTCACGAAGTGACTGATTATAATATTGATTTTTAGATAAATTATTTCTATTTCTGATTATTAAAATAATTCGTCACAGCGAATATTGTTGCACTTTTAACGTTGACTGTTATTTATCCGGAACGAAAGTAAGGGCCGAACGCCCGTTCTGATCTCTTAAGATCTTAGGCCATGGGTTCAGACAATTGGTTTTTACATTAAATGTGCAACGTATTATAACGTTATAATGTACGTATAATTTGGCTTATATTGTTTAAAATCAGAATCGAATAGAGAGTGCGTATATGATATACCTTTGGATTGATAATCTTTGGAACCGTAATGAAAAGCGTTATTTATGTAAATGCGTGAAACCTTTTTATTCAATCTTATTTTTAACGGTTTCTATTAATGCTAAAGTAACCAACATGTACTTTGAATTACTTCTTGTTTTTATGTTATTGGAATTATACGAAATCAAAAAGGATCGTGCAACTTGTAATGTACTTAGCAATAACATCGGTGTAACAACAACCGTAATTTGTAGTAATGAGTAATTAGTAATGGATAATTTTCTAATGACCAGTTCTAATCATCCAATTGTTGTCGTTGAATGTAAACCATCGAACATAATTTTTTATCTACGAATTGTATTCGGTGATAAAAAATTATGCATAGGTTAACCGCTAAAAGAAACTCAGGACCTTCATAGTAAAGAACTTTTTTGTAGGTATATACCTACCTACAAGAAAGCTCTTCAATGAAGAATAATATAATATACCATTACATTTTATTTATAACATGGAGGTGTTACAGGTGAAACACTACGACATATTACGTTACGTTAACATTCGTTGATCATAAATACTATTGTCTGGTTTGTAAAATAATTCTTATGAACGATCCTCACTAGATCGGTGGATGGTATTAAGCGGCAATTAGATGGGATAAACTTTTGTGTCCAACATTTTTAGTGTGTGAGTTCTTTGTTTTATTCGCTCTATTGTGTATTTGTAAGTCAAGTTGCAAACGTTGCACAAAAGTAGCCAATTCATTGTTTTCATTGTCACCAGTATGCTGACAAAACGCTAACAATATCTAAACCATTTCGTCAAATTGATATGTTTATGT
Organism: Hypercompe scribonia; assembly: GCA_949316085.1. Classification (NCBI taxonomy): domain Eukaryota; kingdom Metazoa; phylum Arthropoda; class Insecta; order Lepidoptera; family Erebidae; genus Hypercompe; species Hypercompe scribonia. The sequence goes on from OX438979.1 coordinate 4,966,508, forward strand.
TATGCCTTCTTAGTAATTTTTTTTTAATTTACCCCACATTACGGTATAGATAAAAAAAATTGTAGAAATATTTTCTTTTCTCCTCTATATTTCTAATGTAACTCGACAGTCCCTACGAATACTACATACAAATATCAAATTTGAGAGAAGAGGGCTTTGAAATTTTAAACACGACGTGTTAATTCCGTTCTTTGCGACGTAAAGTGCCAAAAGGAGGATTGCGGATTTTGTATAGATACCGTCCACATCCTCCAAGAGACATGGGATGCACATTTTTGTGCGCTTATGTTACAAACGCTGACTAAATCTTATTATATAGATCACAAGAATGGTTTAACGAAATCCTATATGTCCTTTGTCATAATTCAAGGGAATAATGCAGAAGGCAGTCCTCGATCAACAGACTAGGCTCTGGCCAACAAACCGGCATTGCAACATCATTAACATTAATAAGTTCATCACATACTACGTGGGACCAAAACGCTGACGAAAGTGAACGTTTAATAAACCTCTGCTTAGCTTATTATTTATTTAACCCACGTCGTCTATCCTAGTAGTCACGACGTTCTAACACATTATAACGACATGAGAGAGCTATTATTTATTTAACAAACATTTGCATTCATTGATTACAAAAATACTGGCTCGCATAGTGTAGCGTCGCCACACTGAGTTACATATTACATGTATGCGTGTGAATAGAACTTTTAATGAGCTTCGTAAACAGCATAGTATGGATTCACTATGAGTGTCTCAAATGTGTGTGGGTGTCTGAGTTTTAAATTCTTTAATGATAGAAAGACGAAAATAATAATGTGTCCTGTATTGCCAGATTGTTAGGGCTATTACTCAGATTTTTACGTTTAACGTACTACAACTACTACTGTTATTTACTTGACTACAAACCTCATAATGTTAGCTAGAAGTCCTCCATGTTCTAAATAAATAAATATAACATAGCTGGTCTAAAAAGCAGCATTATGTGTCACATAAAAAACCCTTAGCTATTCAGTTACATAAAAAGTCATAGTACCAATATGTAAAATCCGAATCATTTACGTTTCACAATCTATGATTTTCATTCATAAATGGTATCCACAAAGTGTTTAGACAATAGCTAATATAGGTTGCTTAATATTTTGTTTAGTTATCGATAATAAATTACACTACTGTCTTTTTCTTTTACGACTGCTAATTATAATTCTAATGTTGCTACTAATTGCATTGATCTCTCACCGCGTCAACGTTATTGTCAAATTACTAGCAAAGAAAATACAAAAAAAAAAACCATACCTACCAAGTTATTTATTAAGGTGTAAGATTTGTGTTCGTTAATATAACTGATAGAAAAGCTTAAGCGATCCATTGCGACAAAATTTTCGAGATACAAGCTAGTGGTCAAACCCTTCCCTGTGCTCCGTGCTGTATTTATTTGATATATGATCCGCCAGGTGTTAGATTCAAATGTTAACAAATTCTTGGCCCATCCTGTATTAACAACGACTGCCTGTGTACAACAATGAAGTTTATTACGAGTATTAGTGAAATAATTTGAAACTTCTTTGTACAATAGTCCCAAATAAGAGATTTCCTTATTCAAAATGATGCTGCTCCTTGCCTAGTCAAGTAGTGTATTGTGAAAATATAGCCTAACGTACGAGCCGTCTTGCTACCTGCTTTAGTTACTGTTTTGAAATAAAGGATTTACAACTGAACAGTTGATCTGTGGCTCCACAGATAAACAAAAGGTTACTTTAGTGAGAAACATTGTTTTCGCATTGGCTGGTGACATAGCAGGTGCACCCTTATAATAAAGAAAGGAAATGACATCTTGAACTGAATTATAAATTCTTGGAAAGTTATATAGGCGGCAATTAGATGGGATAAACCTTTGTGTCCAAAATTCTTAGTGTGAGTTCTTTGTTTTATTCGCTCTATTGTTTATTTGTAAGTGAAGTTGCAAACATTGCAAAAAGGTGGCCAATTCATTGTTTTCATTGTCACCAGTGTGCCGATAAAGGCCTAACAATATCTAAACCACTTTGGCAAAATGATAAGATTATATTATGCCTTCTGGCTATTTACCTTTTACATACTAAACATCATTATAAAGATTAAAAAAATATAAATAAAATCTGAAATTGTTACATTGTATTCTTATTTTTTCTTCTCTCTTTTTCCATAGTGTCACTCGACGGTATCAATAACTATAATACCTACAAATGTCAAATTTCAGAGGAGAGCAATTTGAAATTTTAAACACGACGTGTAAATTATGTCATTTGGGACGCAAAGTGCCGAAAGGAGGATTTCAGATTTTGTATGGACACCATCCACGCACCCTCCAAAAGTCCAAAAGACATGGGATGCATATTTTTGCGCGCTTATATTACAAACGCTGGCTGAACCTTACTAGATAGATCAAAATAATGGTTGAAAGAAATCCTATATGTCGTTTATCATAATTCAAGTGACTGATGCAAAAGGCATTCCTCGATCGGCAGACGAAGCTCTGGCAAACAAAACATACCGACTACCGGTAATGGGCTCGTCACCTATTACGTGGGACCAAATCACTGGTGAGAAAAGGCGTTCAATACAATTATTAATTATTTGTGATGGTTGGGAATCGAACCCACGTCCTCTAGCTTAGCAGTCACGTTCACTTACGAGTAGACCAACAGGAGCCGTCGTAGATCATAGCAGATCAGGTATAAATCAGGCAAGTAAAGAAATTTTAATAATAATTATACATGGTCTAGAGATTATCAAGTGATCGCGTACAATGGGAGAAGCTTATTTATCTATCTAATGGCAGTTTAGTGTGATAGGCTAAAGAAGACCCAGTAAGGACGGGAAAGAGATAAATAAAAGAAAGCAAATATTTATACAAATAGACAATTTATTATACACTTTAAACAATGGATATCAGCGAATTCAACAATTTTTGCTTAACGAAATGAATAAAAACACGTCAACTTTACATACATATGTTTTCAGTTAAACGTAATACGAATAGAATCTAGTTGGTTGATAGATCTTAATGGTTAAAGTAAGAGTCGAGTAGAACTATTTTTTCATTAGATAATACATTATACAATTTTTTCCTAACGACAAGAGCAATTTTCACTTTTTCATACGAAGTTTAGACTCTGACTGCAATAACGTTATACAATTATTTTTATCTTTACTTATATCTAATCAAATGATAAGGTTCAATTCGGTCTTCTCAGTAGAATGACTGAAATTCGAACCCTGCAGCTTTTGTTGTAAGTGATAATAAACAATATATGTTATATGCACATACATGTATTTTAAAACTAGCTAATCAACACGAGTAAGCCTAGCGCGACTAAGATAGTCATCATAACAAACGCTTACACTGTCGCAGTAAGATATACTTACGCTAAATATACGAGTAAGTAGGACTTATTACGACACCTCTGAACGAGTGCTTTAGTTTTGTCTTTTTAAGCCAAATATATACAAGTTATTTACATTAAAAAAAAAATATCTTAGTTATCTAATACAGTTTTAGTCCACCACCAGTTTTATTTTAAATTACACTTGCCAAATACAAACATGTACGCAACGACACATTTTGTTAGCACATACTCATATGGCTGTTCCCACGTCACAAATTCTGCTTAATCTCAAAATTTCACTTTCCTGTCGTTGATACATACTCGTATAGTCGATATCTACACCGTTTTGTTCCGTGTTCCTCATGTCGCTCCGTGTCATGCCTATGCTTGAATAGTATATAAACTTATTGTCGTTTGGTCACGTACGTCGAAATGCCGTGGTCTGAATATCTTTTCTTCTTTTTACGCGTCAAACGTTTTGCTGCCGAAAGTTTTACGCTCTCGTAAGTGTCGTCCGATAATACAGCTTCGTCGTACTTTGCTCGATCATAAAATAACCACTCCGCCTCATAACGTGTCGTTGCTTCCCAATCCGATGGAGATGCACTAGTGAACCCTTCAGGTATCACCACCAGATGATTGTTTTTTTTCGGCTCACTCCTGGCGGAACGCAGACAGCGTAATCTCTTGGTGCTGTAATGCGTAATATGTTCTGCTGGCTTTTCTGTAAACGTCATTTCGTTTGGTGTTGTAGATGCCATTTTAACCAATGATCGTTTGTTTTTTGTAATATCGCACAATTAAATTCAACGTGGTAATCTTAATAACTCAAGCTAACTCACAACACAACCGAACCGGGTGACGCTCTACTTCAGAATGGTGTGGTGTTTGTTTGGGTGCAACTTGTTAATGGTGTATAATGTGAAAGCACTCGGCTTTAGTTTTGTCTTTTTAAGCCATTACACAAATATATACAAGTTATTTACATTAAAAAAAAATCTTAGTTATCTAATACAGTTTTAGTCCACCACCAGTTTTATTTGAAATTACACTTTCCAAACACAAACATGTACGCAACGACACATTTTGTTAGCACATACTCATATGGCTGTTCCCACGTCACAAATTCTGCTTAATCTCAAAATTTCACTTTCCTGTCGTTGATACATACTCGTATAGTCGATATCTACACCGTTTTGTTCCGTGTTCCTCATGTCGCTCCGTGTCATGCCTATGCTTGAATAGTATATAAACTTATTGTCGTTTGGTCGCGTACGTCGAAATGCCGTGGTCTGGATATCTTTTCTTCTTTTTACGCGTCAAACGTTTTGCTGCCGAAAGATTTACGCTCTCGTAAGTGTCGTCCGATAATACAGCTTCGTCGTACTTTGCTCGATCATAAAATAACCACTCCGCCTCATAACGTGTCGTTGCTTCCCAATCCGATGAAGATGCACTAGTGAACCCTTCAGGTATCACCACCAGATGATTGTTTTTTTTCGGCTCACTCCTGGCGGAACGCAGACAGCGTAATCTCTTGGTGCTGTAATGCGTAATATGTTCTGCTGGCTTTTCTGTAAACGTCATTTCGTTTGGTGTTGTAGATGCCATTTTAACCAATGATCGTTTGTTTTTTGTAATATCGCACATTTAAATTCAACGTGGTAATTTTAATAACTCAAGCTAACTCACAACACAACCGAACCGGGTGACGTTCTACTTCAGAATGGTGTGGTGTTTGTTTGGGTGCAACTTGTTAATAGTGTATAATGTGAACATAGCGCTAAGTGATGACGACTTGGAAAACGGTGTTGCCAACTTAAAAAATATACCAATAGTAGAAAGTGCCAGAAACATGTTGAATACTAAAAATTACTTTAGCGTTTTAATTTTTATTATAGTTAAAGTAAAGTAACAATAAAAAACCTAAGTCAGTTAGATCGGTGTTTGTTTAGACGTTCGTTTGCATATTTATAAATAGAGTAGCTTCTAATTCCGGTAGGCCTTTCGTACATTATTATAGTAATGTGTAAATGCTAAACGTAAAAAAACAGAAAGCGTTTACATTTTATACTACGTAAAAAAGATAAAAATTAACTTTTCGTGAATGTTATGATTTACGTACATTTTAGGTACATGAAATGTTGCCTAAATATATGCCAAGAGCTGATTATTAACTTTCAGTACTAATACATGCAGATCAGTTAATTCCTTAGTGTCACGAAGTGACTGATTATAATATTGATTTTTAGATAAATTATTTCTATTTCTGATTATTAAAATAATTCGTCACAGCGAATATTGTTGCACTTTTAACGTTGACTGTTATTTATCCGGAACGAAAGTAAGGGCCGAACGCCCGTTCTGATCTCTTAAGATCTTAGGCCATGGGTTCAGACAATTGGTTTTTACATTAAATGTGCAACGTATTATAACGTTATAATGTACGTATAATTTGGCTTATATTGTTTAAAATCAGAATCGAATAGAGAGTGCGTATATGATATACCTTTGGATTGATAATCTTTGGAACCGTAATGAAAAGCGTTATTTATGTAAATGCGTGAAACCTTTTTATTCAATCTTATTTTTAACGGTTTCTATTAATGCTAAAGTAACCAACATGTACTTTGAATTACTTCTTGTTTTTATGTTATTGGAATTATACGAAATCAAAAAGGATCGTGCAACTTGTAATGTACTTAGCAATAACATCGGTGTAACAACAACCGTAATTTGTAGTAATGAGTAATTAGTAATGGATAATTTTCTAATGACCAGTTCTAATCATCCAATTGTTGTCGTTGAATGTAAACCATCGAACATAATTTTTTATCTACGAATTGTATTCGGTGATAAAAAATTATGCATAGGTTAACCGCTAAAAGAAACTCAGGACCTTCATAGTAAAGAACTTTTTTGTAGGTATATACCTACCTACAAGAAAGCTCTTCAATGAAGAATAATATAGTATACCATTACATTTTATTTATAACATGGAGGTGTTACAGGTGAAACACTACGACATATTACGTTACGTTAACATTCGTTGATCATAAATACTATTGTCTGGTTTGTAAAATAATTCTTATGAACGATCCTCACTAGATCGGTGGATGGTATTAAGCGGCAATTAGATGGGATAAACTTTTGTGTCCAACATTTTTAGTGTGTGAGTTCTTTGTTTTATTCGCTCTATTGTGTATTTGTAAGTCAAGTTGCAAACGTTGCACAAAAGTAGCCAATTCATTGTTTTCATTGTCACCAGTATGCTGACAAAACGCTAACAATATCTAAACCATTTCGTCAAATTGATATGTTTATGTTATGCCTTCTTAGTAATTTTTTTTTAATTTACCCCACATTACGGTATAGATAAAAAAAATTGTAGAAATATTTTCTTTTCTCCTCTATATTTCTAATGTAACTCGACAGTCCCTACGTACAAATATTACCTACATACAAATATCAAATTTGAGAGAAGAGGGCTTTGAAATTTTAAACACGACGTGTTAATTCCGTTCTTTGCGACGTAAAGTGCCAAAAGGAGGATTGCGGATTTTGTATAGATACCGTCCACATCCTCCAAGAGACATGGGATGCACATTTTTGTGCGCTTATGTTACAAACGCTGACTAAATCTTATTATATAGATCACAAGAATGGTTTAACGAAATCCTATATGTCCTTTGTCATAATTCAAGGGAATAATGCAGAAGGCAGTCCTCGATCAACAGACTAGGCTCTGGCCAACAAACCGGCATTGCAACATCATTAACATTAATAAGTTCATCACATACTACGTGGGACCAAAACGCTGACGAAAGTGAACGTTTAATAAACCTCTGCTTAGCTTATTATTTATTTAACCCACGTCGTCTATCCTAGTAGTCACGACGTTCTAACACATTATAACGACATGAGAGAGCTATTATTTATTTAACAAACATTTGCATTCATTGATTACAAAAATACTGGCTCGCATAGTGTAGCGTCGCCACACTGAGTTACATATTACATGTATGCGTGTGAATAGAACTTTTAATGAGCTTCGTAAACAGCATAGTATGGATTCACTATGAGTGTCTCAAATGTGTGTGGGTGTCTGAGTTTTATATTCTTTAATGATAGAAAGACGAAAATAATAATGTGTCCTGTATTGCCAGATTGTTAGGGCTATTACTCAGATTTTTACGTTTAACGTACTACAACTACTACTGTTATTTACTTGACTACAAACCTCATAATGTTAGCTAGAAGTCCTCCATGTTCTAAATAAATAAATATAACATAGCTGGTCTAAAAAGCAGCATTATGTGTCACATAAAAAACCCTTAGCTATTCAGTTACATAAAAAGTCATAGTACCAATATGTAAAATCCGAATCATTTACGTTTCACAATCTATGATTTTCATTCATAAATGGTATCCACAAAGTGTTTAGACAATAGCTAATATAGGTTGCTTAATATTTTGTTTACTTATCGATAATAAATTACACTACTGTCTTTTTCTTTTACGACTGCTAATTATAATTCTAATGTTACTACTAATTGCATTGATCTCTCACCGCGTCAACGTTATTGTCAAATTACTAGCAAAGTAAATACAAAAAAAAAAAACCATACCTACCAAGTTATTTATTAAGCTGTAAGATTTTTGTTCGTTAATATAACTGATAGAAAAGCTTAAGCGATCCATTGCGACAAAATTTTCGAGATACAAGCTAGTGGTCAAACCCTTCCCTGTGCTCCGTGCTGTATTTATTTGATATATGATCCGCCAGGTGTTAGATTCAAATGTTAACAAATTCTTGGCCCATCCTGTATTAACAACGACTGCCTGTGTACAACAATGAAGTTTATTACGAGTATTAGTGAAATAATTTGAAACTTCTTTGTACAATAGTCCCAAATAAGAGATTTCCTTATTCAAAATGATGCTGCTCCTTGCCTAGTCAAGTAGTGTATTGTGAAAATATAGCCTAACGTACGAGCCGTCTTGCTACCTGCTTTAGTTACTGTTTTGAAATAAAGGATTTACAACTGAACAGTTGATCTGTGGCTCCACAGATAAACAAAAGGTTACTTTAGTGAGAAACATTGTTTTCGCATTGGCTGGTGACATAGCAGGTGCACCCTTATAATAAAGAAAGGAAATGACATCTTGAACTGAATTATAAATTCTTGGAAAGTTATATAGGCGGCAATTAGATGGGATAAACCTTTGTGTCCAAAATTCTTAGTGTGAGTTCTTTGTTTTATTCGCTCTATTGTTTATTTGTAAGTGAAGTTGCAAACATTGCAAAAAGGTGGCCAATTCATTGTTTTCATTGTCACCAGTGTGCCGATAAAGGCCTAACAATATCTAAACCACTTTGGCAAAATGATAAGATTATATTATGCCTTCTGGCTATTTACCTTTTATATACTAAACATCATTATAAAGATTAAAAAAATATAAATAAAATCTGAAATTGTTACATTGTATTCTTATTTTTTCTTCTCTCTTTTTCCATAGTGTCACTCGACGGTATCAATAACCATAATACCTACAAATGTCAAATTTCAGAGGAGAGCAATATGAAATTTTAAACACGACGTATAAATTATGTCATTTGGGACGCAAAGTGCCGAAAGGAGGATTTTGGATTTTGTATGGACACCATCCACACCCTCCAAAAGACATGGGATGCATATTTTTGCGCGCTTATATTACAAACGCTGGCTGAACCTTACTAGATAGATCAAAATAATGGTTGAAAGAAATCCTATATGTCGTTTATCATAATTCAAGTGACTGATGCAAAAGGCATTCCTCGATCGGCAGACGAAGCTCTGGCAAACAAAACATACCGACTACCGGTAATGGGCTCGTCACCTATTACGTGGGACCAAATCACTGGTGAGAAAAGGCGTTCAATACAATTATTAATTATTTGTGATGGTTGGGAATCGAACCCACGTCCTCTAGCTTAGCAGTCACGTTCACTTACGAGTAGACCAACAGGAGCCGTCGTAGATCATAGCAGATCAGGTATAAATCAGGCAAGTAAATAAATTTTAATAATAATTATACATGGTCTAGAGTTTATCAAGTGATCGCGTACAATCGGAGAAGCTTATTTATCTATCTAATGGCAGTTTAGTGTGATAGGCTAAAGAAGACCCAGTAAGGACGGGAAAGAGATAAATAAAAGAAAGCAAATATTTATACAAATAGACAATTTATTATACACTTTAAACAATGGATATCAGCGAATTCAACAATTTTTGCTTAACGAAATGAATAAAAACACGTCAACTTTACATACATATGTTTTCAGTTAAACGTAATACGAATAGAATCTAGTTGGTTGATAGATCTTAATGGTTAAAGTAAGAGTCGAGTAGAACTATTTTTTCATTAGATAATACATTATACAATTTTTTCCTAACGACAAGAGCAATTTTCACTTTTTCATACGAAGTTTAGACTCTGACTGCAATAACGTTATAAAATTATTTTTATCTTTACTTATATCTAATCAAATGATAAGGTTCAATTCGGTCTTCTCAGTAGAATGACTGAAATTCGAACCCTGCAGCTTTTGTTGTAAGTGATAATAAACAATATATGTTATATGCACATACATGTATTTTAATCAAACTAGCTAATCAACACGAGTAAGCCTAGCGCGACTAACATAGTCATCATAACAAACGCTTACACTGTCGCAGTAAGATATACTTACGCTAAATATACGAGTAAGTAGGACTTATTACGACACCTCTGAACGAGTGCTTTAGTTTTGTCTTTTTAAGCCATTACACAAATATATACAAGTTATTTACATTAAAAAAAAAATATCTTAGTTATCTAATACAGTTTTAGTCCACCACCAGTTTTATTTTAAATTACACTTGCCAAATACAAACATGTACGCAACGACACATTTTGTTAGCACATACTCATATGGCTGTTCCCACGTCACAAATTCTGCTTAATCTCAAAATTTCACTTTCCTGTCGTTGATACATACTCGTATAGTCGATATCTACACCGTTTTGTTCCGTGTTCCTCATGTCGCTCCGTGTCATGCCTATGCTTGAATAGTATATAAACTTATTGTCGTTTGGTCACGTACGTCGAAATGCCGTGGTCTGAATATCTTTTCTTCTTTTTACGCGTCAAACGTTTTGCTGCCGAAAGTTTTACGCTCTCGTAAGTGTCGTCCGATAATACAGCTTCGTCGTACTTTGCTCGATCATAAAATAACCACTCCGCCTCATAACGTGTCGTTGCTTCCCAATCCGATGGAGATGCACTAGTGAACCCTTCAGGTATCACCACCAGATGATTGTTTTTTTTCGGCTCACTCCTGGCGGAACGCAGACAGCGTAATCTCTTGGTGCTGTAATGCGTAATATGTTCTGCTGGCTTTTCTGTAAACGTCATTTCGTTTGGTGTTGTAGATGCCATTTTAACCAATGATCGTTTGTTTTTTGTAATATCGCACAATTAAATTCAACGTGGTAATCTTAATAACTCAAGCTAACTCACAACACAACCGAACCGGGTGACGCTCTACTTCAGAATGGTGTGGTGTTTGTTTGGGTGCAACTTGTTAATGGTGTATAATGTGAAAGCACTCGGCTTTAGTTTTGTCTTTTTAAGCCATTACACAAATATATACAAGTTATTTACATTAAAAAAAAATCTTAGTTATCTAATACAGTTTTAGTCCACCACCAGTTTTATTTGAAATTACACTTTCCAAACACAAACATGTACGCAACGACACATTTTGTTAGCACATACTCATATGGCTGTTCCCACGTCACAAATTCTGCTTAATCTCAAAATTTCACTTTCCTGTCGTTGATACATACTCGTATAGTCGATATCTACACCGTTTTGTTCCGTGTTCCTCATGTCGCTCCGTGTCATGCCTATGCTTGAATAGTATATAAACTTATTGTCGTTTGGTCGCGTACGTCGAAATGCCGTGGTCTGGATATCTTTTCTTCTTTTTACGCGTCAAACGTTTTGCTGCCGAAAGATTTACGCTCTCGTAAGTGTCGTCCGATAATACAGCTTCGTCGTACTTTGCTCGATCATAAAATAACCACTCCGCCTCATAACGTGTCGTTGCTTCCCAATCCGATGAAGATGCACTAGTGAACCCTTCAGGTATCACCACCAGATGATTGTTTTTTTTCGGCTCACTCCTGGCGGAACGCAGACAGCGTAATCTCTTGGTGCTGTAATGCGTAATATGTTCTGCTGGCTTTTCTGTAAACGTCATTTCGTTTGGTGTTGTAGATGCCATTTTAACCAATGATCGTTTGTTTTTTGTAATATCGCACATTTAAATTCAACGTGGTAATTTTAATAACTCAAGCTAACTCACAACACAACCGAACCGGGTGACGTTCTACTTCAGAATGGTGTGGTGTTTGTTTGGGTGCAACTTGTTAATAGTGTATAATGTGAACATAGCGCTAAGTGATGACGACTTGGAAAACGGTGTTGCCAACTTAAAAAATATACCAATAGTAGAAAGTGCCAGAAACATGTTGAATACTAAAAATTACTTTAGCGTTTTAATTTTTATTATAGTTAAAGTAAAGTAACAATAAAAAACCTAAGTCAGTTAGATCGGTGTTTGTTTAGACGTTCGTTTGCATATTTATAAATAGAGTAGCTTCTAATTCCGGTAGGCCTTTCGTACATTATTATAGTAATGTGTAAATGCTAAACGTAAAAAAACAGAAAGCGTTTACATTTTATACTACGTAAAAAAGATAAAAATTAACTTTTCGTGAATGTTATGATTTACGTACATTTTAGGTACATGAAATGTTGCCTAAATATATGCCAAGAGCTGATTATTAACTTTCAGTACTAATACATGCAGATCAGTTAATTCCTTAGTGTCACGAAGTGACTGATTATAATATTGATTTTTAGATAAATTATTTCTATTTCTGATTATTAAAATAATTCGTCACAGCGAATATTGTTGCACTTTTAACGTTGACTGTTATTTATCCGGAACGAAAGTAAGGGCCGAACGCCCGTTCTGATCTCTTAAGATCTTAGGCCATGGGTTCAGACAATTGGTTTTTACATTAAATGTGCAACGTATTATAACGTTATAATGTACGTATAATTTGGCTTATATTGTTTAAAATCAGAATCGAATAGAGAGTGCGTATATGATATACCTTTGGATTGATAATCTTTGGAACCGTAATGAAAAGCGTTATTTATGTAAATGCGTGAAACCTTTTTATTCAATCTTATTTTTAACGGTTTCTATTAATGCTAAAGTAACCAACATGTACTTTGAATTACTTCTTGTTTTTATGTTATTGGAATTATACGAAATCAAAAAGGATCGTGCAACTTGTAATGTACTTAGCAATAACATCGGTGTAACAACAACCGTAATTTGTAGTAATGAGTAATTAGTAATGGATAATTTTCTAATGACCAGTTCTAATCATCCAATTGTTGTCGTTGAATGTAAACCATCGAACATAATTTTTTATCTACGAATTGTATTCGGTGATAAAAAATTATGCATAGGTTAACCGCTAAAAGAAACTCAGGACCTTCATAGTAAAGAACTTTTTTGTAGGTATATACCTACCTACAAGAAAGCTCTTCAATGAAGAATAATATAGTATACCATTACATTTTATTTATAACATGGAGGTGTTACAGGTGAAACACTACGACATATTACGTTACGTTAACATTCGTTGATCATAAATACTATTGTCTGGTTTGTAAAATAATTCTTATGAACGATCCTCACTAGATCGGTGGATGGTATTAAGCGGCAATTAGATGGGATAAACTTTTGTGTCCAACATTTTTAGTGTGTGAGTTCTTTGTTTTATTCGCTCTATTGTGTATTTGTAAGTCAAGTTGCAAACGTTGCACAAAAGTAGCCAATTCATTGTTTTCATTGTCACCAGTATGCTGACAAAACGCTAACAATATCTAAACCATTTCGTCAAATTGATATGTTTATGTTATGCCTTCTTAGTAATTTTTTTTTAATTTACCCCACATTACGGTATAGATAAAAAAAATTGTAGAAATATTTTCTTTTCTCCTCTATATTTCTAATGTAACTCGACAGTCCCTACGAATACTACATACAAATATCAAATTTGAGAGAAGAGGGCTTTGAAATTTTAAACACGACGTGTTAATTCCGTTCTTTGCGACGTAAAGTGCCAAAAGGAGGATTGCGGATTTTGTATAGATACCGTCCACATCCTCCAAGAGACATGGGATGCACATTTTTGTGCGCTTATGTTACAAATGCTGACTAAATCTTATTATATAGATCACAAGAATGGTTTAACGAAATCCTATATGTCCTTTGTCATAATTCAAGGGAATAATGCAGAAGGCAGTCCTCGATCAACAGACTAGGCTCTGGCCAACAAACCGGCATTGCAACATCATTAACATTAATAAGTTCATCACATACTACGTGGGACCAAAACGCTGACGAAAGTGAACGTTTAATAAACCTCTGCTTAGCTTATTATTTATTTAACCCACGTCGTCTATCCTAGTAGTCACGACGTTCTAACACATTATAACGACATGAGAGAGCTATTATTTATTTAACAAACATTTGCATTCATTGATTACAAAAATACTGGCTCGCATAGTGTAGCGTCGCCACACTGAGTTACATATTACATGTATGCGTGTGAATAGAACTTTTAATGAGCTTCGTAAACAGCATAGTATGGATTCACTATGAGTGTCTCAAATGTGTGTGGGTGTCTGAGTTTTATATTCTTTAATGATAGAAAGACGAAAATAATAATGTGTCCTGTATTGCCAGATTGTTAGGGCTATTACTCAGATTTTTACGTTTAACGTACTACAACTACTACTGTTATTTACTTGACTACAAACCTCATAATGTTAGCTAGAAGTCCTCCATGTTCTAAATAAATAAATATAACATAGCTGGTCTAAAAAGCAGCATTATGTGTCACATAAAAAACCCTTAGCTATTCAGTTACATAAAAAGTCATAGTACCAATATGTAAAATCCGAATCATTTACGTTTCACAATCTATGATTTTCATTCATAAATGGTATCCACAAAGTGTTTAGACAATAGCTAATATAGGTTGCTTAATATTTTGTTTACTTATCGATAATAAATTACACTACTGTCTTTTTCTTTTACGACTGCTAATTATAATTCTAATGTTACTACTAATTGCATTGATCTCTCACCGCGTCAACGTTATTGTCAAATTACTAGCAAAGTAAATACAAAAAAAAAAAACCATACCTACCAAGTTATTTATTAAGCTGTAAGATTTTTGTTCGTTAATATAACTGATAGAAAAGCTTAAGCGATCCATTGCGACAAAATTTTCGAGATACAAGCTAGTGGTCAAACCCTTCCCTGTGCTCCGTGCTGTATTTATTTGATATATGATCCGCCAGGTGTTAGATTCAAATGTTAACAAATTCTTGGCCCATCCTGTATTAACAACGACTGCCTGTGTACAACAATGAAGTTTATTACGAGTATTAGTGAAATAATTTGAAACTTCTTTGTACAATAGTCCCAAATAAGAGATTTCCTTATTCAAAATGATGCTGCTCCTTGCCTAGTCAAGTAGTGTATTGTGAAAATATAGCCTAACGTACGAGCCGTCTTGCTACCTGCTTTAGTTACTGTTTTGAAATAAAGGATTTACAACTGAACAGTTGATCTGTGGCTCCACAGATAAACAAAAGGTTACTTTAGTGAGAAACATTGTTTTCGCATTGGCTGGTGACATAGCAGGTGCACCCTTATAATAAAGAAAGGAAATGACATCTTGAACTGAATTATAAATTCTTGGAAAGTTATATAGGCGGCAATTAGATGGGATAAACCTTTGTGTCCAAAATTCTTAGTGTGAGTTCTTTGTTTTATTCGCTCTATTGTTTATTTGTAAGTGAAGTTGCAAACATTGCAAAAAGGTGGCCAATTCATTGTTTTCATTGTCACCAGTGTGCCGATAAAGGCCTAACAATATCTAAACCACTTTGGCAAAATGATAAGATTATATTATGCCTTCTGGCTATTTACCTTTTATATACTAAACATCATTATAAAGATTAAAAAAATATAAATAAAATCTGAAATTGTTACATTGTATTCTTATTTTTTCTTCTCTCTTTTTCCATAGTGTCACTCGACGGTATCAATAACTATAATACCTACAAATGTCAAATTTCAGAGGAGAGCAATTTGAAATTTTAAACACGACGTGTAAATTATGTCATTTGGGACGCAAAGTGCCGAAAGGAGGATTTCAGATTTTGTATGGACACCATCCACACACCCTCCAAAAGTCCAAAAGACATGGGATGCATATTTTTGCGCGCTTATATTACAAACGCTGGCTGAACCTTACTAGATAGATCAAAATAATGGTTGAAAGAAATCCTATATGTCGTTTATCATAATTCAAGTGACTGATGTAAAAGGCATTCCTCGATCGGCAGACGAAGCTCTGGCAAACAAAACATACCGACTAATGCAACGTAATGGGCTCGTCACCTATTACGTGGGACCAAATCACTGGTGAGAAAAGGCGTTCAATACAATTATTAATTATTTGTGATGGTTGGGAATCGAACCCACGTCCTCTAGCTTAGCAGTCACGTTCACTTACGAGTAGACCAACAGGAGCCGTCGTAGATCATAGCAGATCAGGTATAAATCAGGCAAGTAAATAAATTTTAATAATAATTATACATGGTCTAGAGATTATCAAGTGATCGCGTACAATGGGAGAAGCTTATTTATCTATCTAATGGCAGTTTAGTGTGATAGGCTAAAGAAGACCCAGTAAGGACGGGAAAGAGATAAATAAAAGAAAGCAAATATTTATACAAATAGACAATTTATTATACACTTTAAACAATGGATATCAGCGAATTCAACAATTTTTGCTTAACGAAATGAATAAAAACACGTCAACTTTACATACATATGTTTTCAGTTAAACGTAATACGAATAGAATCTAGTTGGTTGATAGATCTTAATGGTTAAAGTAAGAGTCGAGTAGAACTATTTTTTCATTAGATAATACATTATACAATTTTTTCCTAACGACAAGAGCAATTTTCACTTTTTCATACGAAGTTTAGACTCTGACTGCAATAACGTTATACAATTATTTTTATCTTTACTTATATCTAATCAAATGATAAGGTTCAATTCGGTCTTCTCAGTAGAATGACTGAAATTCGAACCCTGCAGCTTTTGTTGTAAGTGATAATAAACAATATATGTTATATGCACATACATGTATTTTAATCAAACTAGCTAATCAACACGAGTAAGCCTAGCGCGACTAACATAGTCATCATAACAAACGCTTACACTGTCGCAGTAAGATATACTTACGCTAAATATACGAGTAAGTAGGACTTATTACGACACCTCTGAACGAGTGCTTTAGTTTTGTCTTTTTAAGCCATTACACAAATATATACAAGTTATTTACATTAAAAAAAAATATCTTAGTTATCTAATACAGTTTTAGTCCACCACCAGTTTTATTTTAAATTACACTTGCCAAATACAAACATGTACGCAACGACACATTTTGTTAGCACATACTCATATGGCTGTTCCCACGTCACAAATTCTGCTTAATCTCAAAATTTCACTTTCCTGTCGTTGATACATACTCGTATAGTCGATATCTACACCGTTTTGTTCCGTGTTCCTCATGTCGCTCCGTGTCATGCCTATGCTTGAATAGTATATAAACTTATTGTCGTTTGGTCACGTACGTCGAAATGCCGTGGTCTGAATATCTTTTCTTCTTTTTACGCGTCAAACGTTTTGCTGCCGAAAGTTTTACGCTCTCGTAAGTGTCGTCCGATAATACAGCTTCGTCGTACTTTGCTCGATCATAAAATAACCACTCCGCCTCATAACGTGTCGTTGCTTCCCAATCCGATGGAGATGCACTAGTGAACCCTTCAGGTATCACCACCAGATGATTGTTTTTTTTCGGCTCACTCCTGGCGGAACGCAGACAGCGTAATCTCTTGGTGCTGTAATGCGTAATATGTTCTGCTGGCTTTTCTGTAAACGTCATTTCGTTTGGTGTTGTAGATGCCATTTTAACCAATGATCGTTTGTTTTTTGTAATATCGCACATTTAAATTCAACGTGGTAATCTTAATAACTCAAGCTAACTCACAACACAACCGAACCGGGCGACGCTCTACTTCAGAATGGTGTGGTGTTTGTTTGGGTGCAACTTGTTAATGGTGTATAATGTGAAAGCACTCGGCTTTAGTTTTGTCTTTTTAAGCCATTACACAAATATATACAAGTTATTTACATTAAAAAAAATCTTAGTTATCTAATACAGTTTTAGTCCACCACCAGTTTTATTTGAAATTACACTTTCCAAACACAAACATGTACGCAACGACACATTTTGTTAGCACATACTCATATGGCTGTTCCCACGTCACAAATTCTGCTTAATCTCAAAATTTCACTTTCCTGTCGTTGATACATACTCGTATAGTCGATATCTACACCGTTTTGTTCCGTGTTCCTCATGTCGCTCCGTGTCATGCCTATGCTTGAATAGTATATAAACTTATTGTCGTTTGGTCGCGTACGTCGAAATGCCGTGGTCTGGATATCTTTTCTTCTTTTTACGCGTCAAACGTTTTGCTGCCGAAAGATTTACGCTCTCGTAAGTGTCGTCCGATAATACAGCTTCGTCGTACTTTGTTCGATCATAAAATAACCACTCCGCCTCATAACGTGTCGTTGCTTCCCAATCCGATGAAGATGCACTAGTGAACCCTTCAGGTATCACCACCAGATGATTGTTTTTTTTCGGCTCACTCCTGGCGGAACGCAGACAGCGTAATCTCTTGGTGCTGTAATGCGTAATATGTTCTGCTGGCTTTTCTGTAAACGTCATTTCGTTTGGTGTTGTAGATGCCATTTTAACCAATGATCGTTTGCTTTTTGTAATATCGCACATTTAAATTCAACGTGGTAATTTTAATAACTCAAGCTAACTCACAACACAACCGAACCGGGTGACGTTCTACTTCAGAATGGTGTGGTGTTTGGTTGGGTGCAACTTGTTAATAGTGTATAATGTGAACATAGCGCTAAGTGATGACGACTTGGAAAACGGTGTTGCCAACTTAAAAAATATACCAATAGTAGAAAGTGCCAGAAACATGTTGAATACTAAAAAATACTTTAGCGTTTTAATTTTTATTATAGTTAAAGTAAAGTAACAATAAAAAACCTAAGTCAGTTAGATCGGTGTTTGTTTAGACGTTCGTTTGCATATTTATAAATAGAGTAGCTTCTAATTCCGGTAGGCCTTTCGTACATTATTATAGTAATGTGTAAATGCTAAACGTAAAAAAACAGAAAGCGTTTACATTTTATACTACGTAAAAAAGATAAAAATTAACTTTTCGTGAATGTTATGATTTACGTACATTTTAGGTACATGAAATGTTGCCTAAATATATGCCAAGAGCTGATTATTAACTTTCAGTACTAATACATGCAGATCAGTTAATTCCTTAGTGTCACGAAGTGACTGATTATAATATTGATTTTTAGATAAATTATTTCTATTTCTGATTATTAAAATAATTCGTCACAGCGACTATTGTTGCACTTTTAACGTTGACTGTTATTTATCCGGAACGAAAGTAAGGGCCGAACGCCCGTTCTGATCTCTTAAGATCTTAGGCCATGGGTTCAGACAATTGGTTTTTACATTAAATGTGCAACGTATTATAACGTTATAATGTACGTATAATTTGGCTTATATTGTTTAAAATCAGAATCGAATAGAGAGTGCGTATATGATATACCTTTGGATTGATAATCTTTGGAACCGTAATGAAAAGCGTTATTTATGTAAATGCGTGAAACCTTTTTATTCAATCTTATTTTTAACGGTTTCTATTAATGCTAAAGTAACCAACATGTACTTTGAATTACTTCTTGTTTTTATGTTATTGGAATTATACGAAATCAAAAAGGATCGTGCAACTTGTAATGTACTTAGCAATAACATCGGTGTAACAACAACCGTAATTTGTAGTAATGAGTAATTAGTAATGGATAATTTTCTAATGACCAGTTCTAATCATCCAATTGTTGTCGTTGAATGTAAACCATCGAACATAATTTTTTATCTACGAATTGTATTCGGTGATAAAAAATTATGCATAGGTTAACCGCTAAAAGAAACTCAGGACCTTCATAGTAAAGAACTTTTTTGTAGGTATATACCTACCTACAAGAAAGCTCTTCAATGAAGAATAATATAGTATACCATTACATTTTATTTATAACATGGAGGTGTTACAGGTGAAACACTACGACATATTACGTTACGTTAACATTCGTTGATCATAAATACTATTGTCTGGTTTGTAAAATAATTCTTATGAACGATCCTCACTAGATCGGTGGATGGTATTAAGCGGCAATTAGATGGGATAAACTTTTGTGTCCAACATTTTTAGTGTGTGAGTTCTTTGTTTTATTCGCTCTATTGTGTATTTGTAAGTCAAGTTGCAAACGTTGCACAAAAGTAGCCAATTCATTGTTTTCATTGTCACCAGTATGCTGACAAAACGCTAACAATATCTAAACCATTTCGTCAAATTGATATGTTTATGTTATGCCTTCTTAGTAATTTTTTTTTAATTTACCCCACATTACGGTATAGATAAAAAAAATTGTAGAAATATTTTCTTTTCTCCTCTATATTTCTAATGTAACTCGACAGTCCCTACGAATACTACATACAAATATCAAATTTGAGAGAAGAGGGCTTTGAAATTTTAAACACGACGTGTTAATTCCGTTCTTTGCGACGTAAAGTGCCAAAAGGAGGATTGCGGATTTTGTATAGATACCGTCCACATCCTCCAAGAGACATGGGATGCACATTTTTGTGCGCTTATGTTACAAACGCTGACTAAATCTTATTATATAGATCACAAGAATGGTTTAACGAAATCCTATATGTCCTTTGTCATAATTCAAGGGAATAATGCAGAAGGCAGTCCTCGATCAACAGACTAGGCTCTGGCCAACAAACCGGCATTGCAACATCATTAACATTAATAAGTTCATCACATACTACGTGGGACCAAAACGCTGACGAAAGTGAACGTTTAATAAACCTCTGCTTAGCTTATTATTTATTTAACCCACGTCGTCTATCCTAGTAGTCACGACGTTCTAACACATTAT
The DNA here is from genome assembly GCA_949316085.1 of Hypercompe scribonia. Taxonomy (NCBI): domain Eukaryota; kingdom Metazoa; phylum Arthropoda; class Insecta; order Lepidoptera; family Erebidae; genus Hypercompe; species Hypercompe scribonia. The sequence goes on from OX438979.1 coordinate 4,987,182, forward strand.
AACGACATGAGAGAGCTATTATTTATTTAACAAACATTTGCATTCATTGATTACAAAAATACTGGCTCGCATAGTGTAGCGTCGCCACACTGAGTTACATATTACATGTATGCGTGTGAATAGAACTTTTAATGAGCTTCGTAAACAGCATAGTATGGATTCACTATGAGTGTCTCAAATGTGTGTGGGTGTCTGAGTTTTATATTCTTTAATGATAGAAAGACGAAAATAATAATGTGTCCTGTATTGCCAGATTGTTAGGGCTATTACTCAGATTTTTACGTTTAACGTACTACAACTACTACTGTTATTTACTTGACTACAAACCTCATAATGTTAGCTAGAAGTCCTCTATGTTCTAAATAAATAAATATAACATAGCTGGTCTAAAAAGCAGCATTATGTGTCACATAAAAAATCCTTAGCTATTCAGTTACATAAAAAGTCATAGTACCAATATGTAAAATCCGAATCATTTACGTTTCACAATCTATGATTTTCATTCATAAATGGTATCCACAAAGTGTTTAGACAATAGCTAATATAGGTTGCTTAATATTTTGTTTACTTATCGATAATAAATTACACTACTGTCTTTTTCTTTTACGACTGCTAATTATAATTCTAATGTTACTACTAATTGCATTGATCTCTCACCGCGTCAACGTTATTGTCAAATTACTAGCAAAGTAAATACAAAAAAAAAACCATACCTACCAAGTTATTTATTAAGCTGTAAGATTTTTGTTCGTTAATATAACTGATAGAAAAGCTTAAGCGATCCATTGCGACAAAATTTTCGAGATACAAGCTAGTGGTCAAACCCTTCCCTGTGCTCCGTGCTGTATTTATTTGATATATGATCCGCCAGGTGTTAGATTCAAATGTTAACAAATTCTTGGCCCATCCTGTATTAACAACGACTGCCTGTGTACAACAATGAAGTTTATTACGAGTATTAGTGAAATAATTTGAAACTTCTTTGTACAATAGTCCCAAATAAGAGATTTCCTTATTCAAAATGATGCTGCTCCTTGCCTAGTCAAGTAGTGTATTGTGAAAATATAGCCTAACGTACGAGCCGTCTTGCTACCTGCTTTAGTTACTGTTTTGAAATAAAGGATTTACAACTGAACAGTTGATCTGTGGCTCCACAGATAAACAAAAGGTTACTTTAGTGAGAAACATTGTTTTCGCATTGGCTGGTGACATAGCAGGTGCACCCTTATAATAAAGAAAGGAAATGACATCTTGAACCGAATTATAAATTCTTGGAAAGTTATATAGGCGGCAATTAGATGGGATAAACCTTTGTGTCCAAAATTCTTAGTGTGAGTTCTTTGTTTTATTCGCTCTATTGTTTATTTGTAAGTGAAGTTGCAAACATTGCAAAAAGGTGGCCAATTCATTGTTTTCATTGTCACCAGTGTGCCGATAAAGGCCTAACAATATCTAAACCACTTTGGCAATATGATAAGATTATATTATGCCTTCTGGCTATTTACCTTTTATATACTAAACATCATTATAAAGATTAAAAAAATATAAATAAAATCTGAAATTGTTACATTGTATTCTTATTTTTTCTTCTCTCTTTTTCCATAGTGTCACTCGACGGTATCAATAACTATAATACCTACAAATGTCAAATTTCAGAGGAGAGCAATTTGAAATTTTAAACACGACGTGTAAATTATGTCATTTGGGACGCAAAGTGCCGAAAGGAGGATTTCAGATTTTGTATGGACACCATCCACACACCCTCCAAAAGTCCAAAAGACATGGGATGCATATTTTTGCGCGCTTATATTACAAACGCTGGCTGAACCTTACTAGATAGATCAAAATAATGGTTGAAAGAAATCCTATATGTCGTTTATCATAATTCAAGTGACTGATGCAAAAGGCATTCCTCGATCGGCAGACGAAGCTCTGGCAAACAAAACATACCGACTAATGCAACGTAATGGGCTCGTCACCTATTACGTGGGACCAAATCACTGGTGAGAAAAGGCGTTCAATACAATTATTAATTATTTGTGATGGTTGGGAATCGAACCCACGTCCTCTAGCTTAGCAGTCACGTTCACTTACGAGTAGACCAACAGGAGCCGTCGTAGATCATAGCAGATCAGGTATAAATCAGGCAAGTAAATAAATTTTAATAATAATTATACATGGTCTAGAGATTATCAAGTGATCGCGTACAATGGGAGAAGCTTATTTATCTATCTAATGGCAGTTTAGTGTGATAGGCTAAAGAAGACCCAGTAAGGACGGGAAAGAGATAAATAAAAGAAAGCAAATATTTATACAAATAGACAATTTATTATACACTTTAAACAATGGATATCAGCGAATTCAACAATTTTTGCTTAACGAAATGAATAAAAACACGTCAACTTTACATACATATGTTTTCAGTTAAACGTAATACGAATAGAATCTAGTTGGTTGATAGATCTTAATGGTTAAAGTAAGAGTCGAGTAGAACTATTTTTTCATTAGATAATACATTATACAATTTTTTCCTAACGACAAGAGCAATTTTCACTTTTTCATACGAAGTTTAGACTCTGACTGCAATAACGTTATACAATTATTTTTATCTTTACTTATATCTAATCAAATGATAAGGTTCAATTCGGTCTTCTCAGTAGAATGACTGAAATTCGAACCCTGCAGCTTTTGTTGTAAGTGATAATAAACAATATATGTTATATGCACATACATGTATTTTAATCAAACTAGCTAATCAACACGAGTAAGCCTAGCGCGACTAACATAGTCATCATAACAAACGCTTACACTGTCGCAGTAAGATATACTTACGCTAAATATACGAGTAAGTAGGACTTATTACGACACCTCTGAACGAGTGCTTTAGTTTTGTCTTTTTAAGGCATTACACAAATATATACAAGTTATTTACATTAAAAAAAAATATCTTAGTTATCTAATACAGTTTTAGTCCACCACCAGTTTTATTTTAAATTACACTTGCCAAATACAAACATGTACGCAACGACACATTTTGTTAGCACATACTCATATGGCTGTTCCCACGTCACAAATTCTGCTTAATCTCAAAATTTCACTTTCCTGTCGTTGATACATACTCGTATAGTCGATATCTACACCGTTTTGTTCCGTGTTCCTCATGTCGCTCCGTGTCATGCCTATGCTTGAATAGTATATAAACTTATTGTCGTTTGGTCACGTACGTCGAAATGCCGTGGTCTGAATATCTTTTCTTCTTTTTACGCGTCAAACGTTTTGCTGCCGAAAGTTTTACGCTCTCGTAAGTGTCGTCCGATAATACAGCTTCGTCGTACTTTGCTCGATCATAAAATAACCACTCCGCCTCATAACGTGTCGTTGCTTCCCAATCCGATGGAGATGCACTAGTGAACCCTTCAGGTATCACCACCAGATGATTGTTTTTTTTCGGCTCACTCCTGGCGGAACGCAGACAGCGTAATCTCTTGGTGCTGTAATGCGTAATATGTTCTGCTGGCTTTTCTGTAAACGTCATTTCGTTTGGTGTTGTAGATGCCATTTTAACCAATGATCGTTTGTTTTTTGTAATATCGCACAATTAAATTCAACGTGGTAATCTTAATAACTCAAGCTAACTCACAACACAACCGAACCGGGCGACGCTCTACTTCAGAATGGTGTGGTGTTTGTTTGGGTGCAACTTGTTAATGGTGTATAATGTGAAAGCACTCGGCTTTAGTTTTGTCTTTTTAAGCCATTACACAAATATATACAAGTTATTTACATTAAAAAAAATCTTAGTTATCTAATACAGTTTTAGTCCACCACCAGTTTTATTTGAAATTACACTTTCCAAACACAAACATGTACGCAACGACACATTTTGTTAGCACATACTCATATGGCTGTTCCCACGTCACAAATTCTGCTTAATCTCAAAATTTCACTTTCCTGTCGTTGATACATACTCGTATAGTCGATATCTACACCGTTTTGTTCCGTGTTCCTCATGTCGCTCCGTGTCATGCCTATGCTTGAATAGTATATAAACTTATTGTCGTTTGGTCGCGTACGTCGAAATGCCGTGGTCTGGATATCTTTTCTTCTTTTTACGCGTCAAACGTTTTGCTGCCGAAAGATTTACGCTCTCGTAAGTGTCGTCCGATAATACAGCTTCGTCGTACTTTGCTCGATCATAAAATAACCACTCCGCCTCATAACGTGTCGTTGCTTCCCAATCCGATGAAGATGCACTAGTGAACCCTTCAGGTATCACCACCAGATGATTGTTTTTTTTCGGCTCACTCCTGGCGGAACGCAGACAGCGTAATCTCTTGGTGCTGTAATGCGTAATATGTTCTGCTGGCTTTTCTGTAAACGTCATTTCGTTTGGTGTTGTAGATGCCATTTTAACCAATGATCGTTTGTTTTTTGTAATATCGCACATTTAAATTCAACGTGGTAATTTTAATAACTCAAGCTAACTCACAACACAACCGAACCGGGTGACGTTCTACTTCAGAATGGTGTGGTGTTTGTTTGGGTGCAACTTGTTAATAGTGTATAATGTGAACATAGCGCTAAGTGATGACGACTTGGAAAACGGTGTTGCCAACTTAAAAAATATACCAATAGTAGAAAGTGCCAGAAACATGTTGAATACTAAAAAATATTTTAGCGTTTTAATTTTTATTATAGTTAAAGTAAAGTAACAATAAAAAACCTAAGTCAGTTAGATCGGTGTTTGTTTAGACGTTCGTTTGCATATTTATAAATAGAGTAGCTTCTAATTCCGGTAGGCCTTTCGTACATTATTATAGTAATGTGTAAATGCTAAACGTAAAAAAACAGAAAGCGTTTACATTTTATACTACGTAAAAAAGATAAAAATTAACTTTTCGTGAATGTTATGATTTACGTACATTTTAGGTACATGAAATGTTGCCTAAATATATGCCAAGAGCTGATTATTAACTTTCAGTACTAATACATGCAGATCAGTTAATTCCTTAGTGTCACGAAGTGACTGATTATAATATTGATTTTTAGATAAATTATTTCTATTTCTGATTATTAAAATAATTCGTCACAGCGAATATTGTTGCACTTTTAACGTTGACTGTTATTTATCCGGAACGAAAGTAAGGGCCGAACGCCCGTTCTGATCTCTTAAGATCTTAGGCCATGGGTTCAGACAATTGGTTTTTACATTAAATGTGCAACGTATTATAACGTTATAATGTACGTATAATTTGGCTTATATTGTTTAAAATCAGAATCGAATAGAGAGTGCGTATATGATATACCTTTGGATTGATAATCTTTGGAACCGTAATGAAAAGCGTTATTTATGTAAATGCGTGAAACCTTTTTATTCAATCTTATTTTTAACGGTTTCTATTAATGCTAAAGTAACCAACATGTACTTTGAATTACTTCTTGTTTTTATGTTATTGGAATTATACGAAATCAAAAAGGATCGTGCAACTTGTAATGTACTTAGCAATAACATCGGTGTAACAACAACCGTAATTTGTAGTAATGAGTAATTAGTAATGGATAATTTTCTAATGACCAGTTCTAATCATCCAATTGTTGTCGTTGAATGTAAACCATCGAACATAATTTTTTATCTACGAATTGTATTCGGTGATAAAAAATTATGCATAGGTTAACCGCTAAAAGAAACTCAGGACCTTCATAGTAAAGAACTTTTTTGTAGGTATATACCTACCTACAAGAAAGCTCTTCAATGAAGAATAATATAATATACCATTACATTTTATTTATAACATGGAGGTGTTACAGGTGAAACACTACGACATATTACGTTACGTTAACATTCGTTGATCATAAATACTATTGTCTGGTTTGTAAAATAATTCTTATGAACGATCCTCACTAGATCGGTGGATGGTATTAAGCGGCAATTAGATGGGATAAACTTTTGTGTCCAACATTTTTAGTGTGTGAGTTCTTTGTTTTATTCGCTCTATTGTGTATTTGTAAGTCAAGTTGCAAACGTTGCACAAAAGTAGCCAATTCATTGTTTTCATTGTCACCAGTATGCTGACAAAACGCTAACAATATCTAAACCATTTCGTCAAATTGATATGTTTATGTTATACCTTCTTAGTAATTTTTTTTTAATTTACCCCACATTACGGTATAGATAAAAAAAATTGTAGAAATATTTTCTTTTCTCCTCTATATTTCTAATGTAACTCGACAGTCCCTACGTACAAATATTACCTACATACAAATATCAAATTTGAGAGAAGAGGGCTTTGAAATTTTAAACACGACGTGTTAATTCCGTTCTTTGCGACGTAAAGTGCCAAAAGGAGGATTGCGGATTTTGTATAGATACCGTCCACATCCTCCAAGAGACATGGGATGCACATTTTTGTGCGCTTATGTTACAAACGCTGACTAAATCTTATTATATAGATCACAAGAATGGTTTAACGAAATCCTATATGTCCTTTGTCATAATTCAAGGGAATAATGCAGAAGGCAGTCCTCGATCAACAGACTAGGCTCTGGCCAACAAACCGGCATTGCAACATCATTAACATTAATAAGTTCATCACATACTACGTGGGACCAAAACGCTGACGAAAGTGAACGTTTAATAAACCTCTGCTTAGCTTATTATTTATTTAACCCACGTCGTCTATCCTAGTAGTCACGACGTTCTAACACATTATAACGACATGAGAGAGCTATTATTTATTTAACAAACATTTGCATTCATTGATTACAAAAATACTGGCTCGCATAGTGTAGCGTCGCCACACTGAGTTACATATTACATGTATGCGTGTGAATAGAACTTTTAATGAGCTTCGTAAACAGCATAGTATGGATTCACTATGAGTGTCTCAAATGTGTGTGGGTGTCTGAGTTTTAAATTCTTTAATGATAGAAAGACGAAAATAATAATGTGTCCTGTATTGCCAGATTGTTAGGGCTATTACTCAGATTTTTACGTTTAACGTACTACAACTACTACTGTTATTTACTTGACTACAAACCTCATAATGTTAGCTAGAAGTCCTCCATGTTCTAAATAAATAAATATAACATAGCTGGTCTAAAAAGCAGCATTATGTGTCACATAAAAAACCCTTAGCTATTCAGTTACATAAAAAGTCATAGTACCAATATGTAAAATCCGAATCATTTACGTTTCACAATCTATGATTTTCATTCATAAATGGTATCCACAAAGTGTTTAGACAATAGCTAATATAGGTTGCTTAATATTTTGTTTACTTATCGATAATAAATTACACTACTGTCTTTTTCTTTTACGACTGCTAATTATAATTCTAATGTTACTACTAATTGCATTGATCTCTCACCGCGTCAACGTTATTGTCAAATTACTAGCAAAGTAAATACAAAAAAAAAAACCATACCTACCAAGTTATTTATTAAGGTGTAAGATTTTTGTTCGTTAATATAACTGATAGAAAAGCTTAAGCGATCCATTGCGACAAAATTTTCGAGATACAAGCTAGTGGTCAAACCCTTCCCTGTGCTCCGTGCTGTATTTATTTGATATATGATCCGCCAGGTGTTAGATTCAAATGTTAACAAATTCTTGGCCCATCCTGTATTAACAACGACTGCCTGTGTACAACAATGAAGTTTATTACGAGTATTAGTGAAATAATTTGAAACTTCTTTGTACAATAGTCCCAAATAAGAGATTTCCTTATTCAAAATGATGCTGCTCCTTGCCTAGTCAAGTAGTGTATTGTGAAAATATAGCCTAACGTACGAGCCGTCTTGCTACCTGCTTTAGTTACTGTTTTGAAATAAAGGATTTACAACTGAACAGTTGATCTGTGGCTCCACAGATAAACAAAAGGTTACTTTAGTGAGAAACATTGTTTTCGCATTGGCTGGTGACATAGCAGGTGCACCCTTATAATAAAGAAAGGAAATGACATCTTGAACTGAATTATAAATTCTTGGAAAGTTATATAGGCGGCAATTAGATGGGATAAACCTTTGTGTCCAAAATTCTTAGTGTGAGTTCTTTGTTTTATTCGCTCTATTGTTTATTTGTAAGTGAAGTTGCAAACATTGCAAAAAGGTGGCCAATTCATTGTTTTCATTGTCACCAGTGTGCCGATAAAGGCCTAACAATATCTAAACCACTTTGGCAAAATGATAAGATTATATTATGCCTTCTGGCTATTTACCTTTTATATACTAAACATCATTATAAAGATTAAAAAAATATAAATAAAATCTGAAATTGTTACATTGTATTCTTATTTTTTCTTCTCTCTTTTTCCATAGTGTCACTCGACGGTATCAATAACTATAATACCTACAAATGTCAAATTTCAGAGGAGAGCAATTTGAAATTTTAAACACGACGTGTAAATTATGTCATTTGGGACGCAAAGTGCCGAAAGGAGGATTTCAGATTTTGTATGGACACCATCCACACACCCTCCAAAAGTCCAAAAGACATGGGATGCATATTTTTGCGCGCTTATATTACAAACGCTTTTTTTTTTTTTTTTTAACGTGTGGAAACCCCCTCGGGCCGTCACCCCACCGGGGTTTACGGCGGGCTGGTGTGTCGGAATCGGACCGACTAAAACCACACGGTGTGCCACTCTGCGCCTGAGACAGGAGGGATCCGGGAACCGCTGCTATTACGACATCCAGATCCCTCCTAGCGCCTGCCCGCCAAAGCGGGCACCATCTGCGGATAAACTCTCTACATAGGCGACGTACGGCACACGCGGACGTCGCCTCCTCGCGGCTGGCCATTATAGCGGGTGGAGGGGAAAACCCATCCCGTCCACCCGCGGCCACACTCAAGGCGGCATGAGGCGCTGGTATGCGCGCCTCCGCCGCCCGGCTCGCCGGCGGCGAATTGGGTCCGAGTGGATATCGTCCTCCCGGGCCTTCTCCGCCGCCTCCTTCCGCGAAATTACGTCTTCGCAGAAGGTTGCGACCGCGGTAAAACAACTGTCGCTACCGGCCATGGAGCGTATGACGGCCGGTAGCGAGAGATCTCCTCCAATAACTGCAGTGAGGACCCCACGCTGCGCCGCCCAGGCGGAACAAACCGCTAGCGTGTGCTGAGCCGAGTCCTCACTGCAGTCGCAGTGGTAACAGGCGGGACTCAATTCCCTCCTGGTGACCGAGTGCAGATACTTCCCGAAGCAACCATGCCCGGAAAGGACCTGCGTCAGTCGGAAGGAAAGGGTCCCGTGCTGCCGTCCTGCCCACTCGGTGATGACCGGCTGGAGAGCCTCCACGAGGGCAAAGCCAGCACGTGGAGCCTTCAACCGGAATGACCAACGAGCCATCGTGGCTAGACGAGCGGCCTCACGCCACTCGCGTATCTCCTCGGGCGGGGGCCGTATGTCGCTACCCGCCCGGAAGTCAGCCGTCCGCCGATAAACTTCGGCGAGCACTTCCGCCTCCAAATCCCACGGGGGAGTTCCGGCCAGGGCGCACGCCGCCTCCGTCGATACGGTGCGGTAACCGCGTATGGCTCTAACCGCCAATATCCTCTGAGGGCGCCAGAGGCGAGCCCTATTCTGGGCGGTCAGAGCCGCCGCCCACACCGGTGCACCATACAGCGCCATTGACCGAATATGGCCCCGTGTATAGCCGTCTCGTCGCGACGCTGGCTCCACCCAAATTGGGCAAAAGTCGCCCAAGAGCAGAAGCAGCGCCGACCAGCTTTGGAGTAAGCTGTCGGAAGTGCTCGTCGAAGAGCCACCTGCCGTCGAGGATTAGGCCCAGATACTTCATCTGGGCCTTAATCGGTACGAGGACCGAATTGACAACGATAGAGGCACCAGGGGGTGGACCACGACGGGGCCCATGAAACAAAAGGGCTTCCGTCTTATCTAGGGCCACCCGTAAACCCAGCGTCTCAATGCGCCCGACCACCAAAGAGACTCCCACGGTGGCCAGACGCGCCGCCTCTTGAAAGTTCGCCCCCCGGGCCGTGACCAATGTGTCATCGGCGTAACAAATTACGTCCAGCCCGGGGGGAAGACGACCTCGAAGGGCCCAGTCGTATCCCATATTCCACAGGAGTGGTCCGAGGACGGACCCCTGTGGAACACCGCACGACATGGGCCGCCGCCTCAGAATACCATCTCGGTCCTCGTACACGACGGTACGCTCCTCAAGATAGTCTGCCACAAGCCGCCTCAGGTACTCGGGCACCCCGTGGTAGTGGAGTGCTTCCCTGATGCAGCTAAATGGCAGACTGTTAAATGCGTTGGCGATGTCCAACGACACCGCCAACAGCACGCCGCCACAGCTCACCGCCTCTTCGGTAACGGCCCTCAGGCGCAGCACAGCATCGACCGTCGAACGCCCCGCCCGAAAACCAAATTGGGCGTCCGACAGATCGGGGCCCACCTCGCAGAGGTGCCGGACGATGCGGGCAGAGAGTATCCTCTCAAACAACTTACCCGCCTCGTCCAACAACACGATGGGCCTATAGGCCGCTACCGAATCGGCTGGCCGTCCCGGCTTTCTTAATAGGACCAGCTTCCCGCTTTTCCAGCACTCAGGGAAGCGTCCGGACGCCAGGCTAGCGTCCAAGACCTCCCTGAGACGGTCCGAAATGTGTTCGAGGGCTCGGGCCAGCACTCGGGCAGGTATCCCGTCTGGCCCGGGGGCGGTGTTCTTAGAGCGGATCCGTAGAACAACCGCCCCTACCTCCGATTCCCTGACGGGCGGAACATTATCCTCGGTCCCCCCGTCTTCTCTGACCATTATGGCCATCGACGGGGGTGTGTGCTCCACCCGCTGCGGGAAAAGGCCCTCGACCACTTCCCGCAGGAAGCTGGGCTGGAGTGTCTCTGTAAGGGGGGGACCCGACGTGCGGAGCTTTTGTCGCACCGCACGATAAGGGCGACCCCAGGGGTCACGATCGAGACCCTCCAGCATCTCCTTACGCTTAATTTCTTTGGCGCGGCTGATAGCCAGCTTCAGAGTTTTCCGCGCCTCTCGGTACTCCTCATGAAGCTGGTCCTCCCCGCTTTCTTCGCGGTGTCGCCGCCGACTACGGGTGTAGGACCTCCGGGCACGAGTACAGGCCGCGCGGAGGTCCGCCAACTCCTGGGACCACCAGTAAACCTCCTTCCGTGGAGGCCGATAACCTCGGATGCGGGGCATGGCCGCATCGCAGATTTGCGTAATCGCATCACGGAAACGACCAGCCCCCATGTCGACCTCCTCGGTCGGAGCCTGCGGAGACAGCCAAGAGTGAATAATGGCTGCCTCCTCTAGTAGGTCCCTATTCAGTTTGGCTACAGCCCACCGCGGAAAGCGGAAAGAACGCCGCGCCGCGTGACCCCTACTGGGGTCCTGGATCCGGGAGAGCTCAAATCGAATGTAGAGGTGATCCGAGAGCGTCTCAACCTCTTCCAGGACATACCAGTTCCTTATTCGTGCGGCGAGGGCAGGGGTAGCGAACGAAAGGTCCACTATCGACCCTCCCTGCTGTCGCACGCACGTGTTGGTGGAGCCCCTGTTTAATAAACAGAGGCCCACCGAGGCCGCCCACTCCTCTACGGCCTCACCCCTGGCGTCCGTCCTGGGGGAACCCCATGCAATGGACTTTGCGTTGAAGTCCCCCAGCACTAAGACGTGCCCAGACGTTAGACGCCGTATCGAGGTTTCCAAGTTGTTAAGGAAAAACCTCGAAGTCGCTCAAACTCCGATTGGGGGAGAAGTAAACACCATATACGGTGATCCCCCCCCACTCAGCAGCTACATATCCAGTACCCTTGTCTCTTAGCGACAAGGGTGGGGAATGAGCCGCCGTGGAGCCGACGACTGCCACGGAGCCGTCCCGGTCACTCAACCAGTTTGGTCGAGGAGGAACGTAATAGGGCTCCGCGGCTACGGCAACACCGATCGACCACTGTGCTATAGTTTGCAAGAAGAGGTCCTGTGCCGCAGCACAGTGGTTCAGGTTCGTCTGGACAAAGAGGTTGGAGACTTGGTCCATTATTGAACCGTCTCTACAACCTCTTCCATGGGCAACGATGCTGACGTGCGGACAACATCGGAGGCAGCCTGGGTCGACTGGCTAGCCCCCGACACTTGTCGAGAATCGCGGGGAGGTTTGCACCCCACCTGCCCAATCTGGTGATTGGCGGGCTTGTTACCCACCGCACACACCGGGCAGTGAGGGGCGGCAGAATACACTGTCGCCTTGTGCCCCAGTCGACCGCAGCGGAAACATAGTCCGCTGCAGTCAAAACAACTTACGCACTTGGCGCGTGTGTGTCCCGATGCCAGACATTTATAGCATCTCATCGGTCTCGCCGCCAGGACTGTGATCCTAGCGCTCACGAAACCGACGAGCAGTCTGCCGGCGTCAGCCAAAATTTTGGCCGACGGTACGGGACAGCTAACCCACACTGCGCCAAGCCCTCCTGGACCGGGGCGGATGGTGCCGACCTTGATGTTCTCCGCGTTGCAGCCTGTTCTCTCTATAATTGCAGCGCGGACATCCTCAGCCGTTACAGAATCGTCCAGGCCCGAGATACGCAGTTCAGCGCACTTGGTGGGCCTGGCGATCTTAACACCATCAGTGGCTGCAAAAATTCCCCGCAGCTTCTCGGCGAAAGAGTCCGCCGTCTTTGCACCTTCAGCCCCAGGGAACTCGAGGATCCGAGCTCCCGTTTGGGCGAGGCGCATTCTAACACCCACCGTCCCGAAGTCGTGTGCGAGACTGTCCCGGGCCTTCTTGAAGATAGCCGCGTAGGACAGCCCACCATTAGCCGCCTCCGGTGACATGGTGACCACCACCGCCGCAGTTTTGGGCGCTTGCAGTTTGCGCGGCTTCTTTGTGGCGGCCATCGCCACCGATGGCGACTGCGGGGTAGAAGCTACTTTTTGGGCAGCCTCTTTACCCCGCTTTCGGGACTTCTTAGGCCCCCCAACTACCTGCCAACCATCCGTGGACGGAGCAGATGTGGAGGGAGCAGATGTGGTGGTGCCAGGTACAGCGGCTGGAGTGAGGAGCGGAGGGAATTCCGCTCTAGACTTGACCGCCGTTTTGGGCCCTGATCGCTGTGCACCCGTCTTAGGTACTGCTTTAGCCGCCTGTCGTGTCCTCGGAGCGGCCGCAGGAATAGCAGACACTGACGCCGCTGGAACAGCAGACAGTGACGGCGCAGGAACAGCTGACACCGACGCCGCCGCCGCATAGGACACACGACCGCCCACAACGGGAAGCGACTTCAGCGCCGATGCGGCCTTTGGTCTATGTGCCGCGAGCGGCGGCCGGACAACAGGGGCTGGAGGTAGTCTCGCCTCTAGGCCAGCGAGACGTCCGTCCATCATGCGCCACACTGCGTCTGTGATTTGGCGTAGGTGGGCATCAGCGATGGTACCGGGATTGACAGGGGCAAGCGATGGAGACGGGCCTTCTCGCTCAGGGCGAACCGCCCGGAATTGGGCAAACTGCGCGCTCAGCTCAGCCACCTCCCGTGTGAGATGGTCGTTGGCCGCTTGGAGACGAGCCACGTCCCCAATAAGGGTCTCAACAACCCCCGCAACTGCAGAAGAGGAGTCCTTAAGGGCCTTTACAAAAGCACCCTTAAGGTTACTCGACTTGGTGGCTACCTTGTGGATGATAGCCACCGCTGCTTTCGCTCTCTCTTGCATGCACAATGGCGTTTGGGGAACGGAATCCCCTACCATCGGCTCCTTGATCTTAAGCAAGAGATCTGCGATCTCCTCCTCTGCAAGTGCTTCGCCGTCCGCCCTAACCCGCCTATAGGCTTCCGCCTTACAGAAGACGGAGCCTGACGGGATCGAGACCGAAGTTCGCGACCTTCCTCTACGGCTGCTAGCGACTTTAGGAGGCAACATCTCCTGAGACGTGTCGCTCTCCTCATCTCTGGAGCGCCCGCGTTTTCGGGAGTCGCACAGCGCCGTTTCCATCAGGTCACCTCCTGTGCCATCTGACGAACATGCAGATCTGGAACGCAATCGTTCCGATGTTCTGCGGCTCCCAGCAGTCGTAATGACTTCTGGGAGCCTCGTTGACATAGGCGTTCCAACTGATGCGTCTTTTAAGTTGGACGAGAAGTCTTGCACTCTTACGCTTAACTCGTTCTTCTCGTTCTTCTCCTTCTTCTCCTTCTCTCCTTCTACATTTAGGTTTTTATTTTTTATTTGAGATTCCATATTAGACCCACGAGTGGGGGAGAACAATAAGTCGACCCGGGCAGAGATCCCCCAATACCCGGGCAAGCGTACATTTATGCCCAACCGAGGGGTCCGCAGGTGCCTCGGCTGGGGGTGCGCTTGCGACTGAACAGCCCATCAGCCATGCATCCCCTGGTCACGCACCAGAACACGGGATTCGGGGTAATTTTTTATAGAGGTTTTCTTCCTCGCAGTCCGGGCGGCTAAGCCAAGACCCTCGCCCCCGATTGGAGTCGCGAGACTCCAACTCGGGACTACGATATGTCGACGGCGGCAGGGAGACTACGTCTCCTGATGCCTGCTCGGTGGCAGTGTAAGTGCACACCGAGCCCGTCTTACTTTTCCACCGCTGAACGGAGGAACTCCGACACTTGAAAATTTCCCACCATCGTGATTTTTTACCGAGGTTTTCCTCCTCAATGCTCCGAAGAGCGAAGAACCAACAGAGGATCCGACAGACACGCCCGCTCTGTTGGACCAAGTCTCGGCCGACTTGCCGAAGAAAATGGCTTCCTCTTCGTGCTAGAATTTTAGCCGTTGGCAGTGATGAACAACACCATCGCCAACGTTTCCAGGGTGCACCACGTGGAGGTTTTCTAGCCCAGCACCCCATTATATTACAAACGCTGGCTGAACCTTACTAGATAGATCAAAATAATGGTTGAAAGAAATCCTATATGTCGTTTATCATAATTCAAGTGACTGATGCAAAAGGCATTCCTCGATCGGCAGACGAAGCTCTGGCAAACAAAACATACCGACTACCGGTAATGGGCTCGTCACCTATTACGTGGGACCAAATCACTGGTGAGAAAAGGCGTTCAATACAATTATTAATTATTTGTGATGGTTGGGAATCGAACCCACGTCCTCTAGCTTAGCAGTCAAGTTCACTTACGAGTAGACCAACAGGAGCCGTCGTAGATCATAGCAGATCAGGTATAAATCAGGCAAGTAAATAAATTTTAATAATAATTATACATGGTCTAGAGATTATCAAGTGATCGCGTACAATGGGAGAAGCTTATTTATCTATCTAATGGCAGTTTAGTGTGATAGGCTAAAGAAGACCCAGTAAGGACGGGAAAGAGATAAATAAAAGAAAGCAAATATTTATACAAATAGACAATTTATTATACACTTTAAACAATGGATATCAGCGAATTCAACAATTTTTGCTTAACGAAATGAATAAAAACACGTCAACTTTACATACATATGTTTTCAGTTAAACGTAATACGAATAGAATCTAGTTGGTTGATAGATCTTAATGGTTAAAGTAAGAGTCGAGTAGAACTATTTTTTCATTAGATAATACATTATACAATTTTTTCCTAACGACAAGAGCAATTTTCACTTTTTCATACGAAGTTTAGACTCTGACTGCAATAACGTTATACAATTATTTTTATCTTTACTTATATCTAATCAAATGATAAGGTTCAATTCGGTCTTCTCAGTAGAATGACTGAAATTCGAACCCTGCAGCTTTTGTTGTAAGTGATAATAAACAATATATGTTATATGCACATACATGTATTTTAAAACTAGCTAATCAACACGAGTAAGCCTAGCGCGACTAACATAGTCATCATAACAAACGCTTACACTGTCGCAGTAAGATATACTTACGCTAAATATACGAGTAAGTAGGACTTATTACGACACCTCTGAACGAGTGCTTTAGTTTTGTCTTTTTAAGCCATTACACAAATATATACAAGTTATTTACATTAAAAAAAAATATCTTAGTTATCTAATACAGTTTTAGTCCACCACCAGTTTTATTTTAAATTACACTTGCCAAATACAAACATGTACGCAACGACACATTTTGTTAGCACATACTCATATGGCTGTTCCCACGATACAAATTCTGCTTAATCTCAAAATTTCACTTTCCTGTCGATGATACATACTCGTATAGTCGATATCTACACCGTTTTGTTCCATGTTCCTCATGTCGCTCCGTGTCATGCCTATGCTTGAATAGTATATAAACTTATTGTCGTTTGGTCACGTACGTCGAAATGCCGTGGTCTGAATATCTTTTCTTCTTTTTACGCGTCAAACGTTTTGCTGCCGAAAGTTTTACGCTCTCGTAAGTGTCGTCCGATAATACAGCTTCGTCGTACTTTGCTCGATCATAAAATAACCACTCCGCCTCATAACGTGTCGTTGCTTCCCAATCCGATGGAGATGCACTAGTGAACCCTTCAGGTATCACCACCAGATGATTGTTTTTTTTCGGCTCACTCCTGGCGGAACGCAGACAGCGTAATCTCTTGGTGCTGTAATGCGTAATATGTTCTGCTGGCTTTTCTGTAAACGTCATTTCGTTTGGTGTTGTAGATGCCATTTTAACCAATGATCGTTTGTTTTTTGTAATATCGCACAATTAAATTCAACGTGGTAATCTTAATAACTCAAGCTAACTCACAACACAACCGAACCGGGTGACGCTCTACTTCAGAATGGTGTGGTGTTTGTTTGGGTGCAACTTGTTAATGGTGTATAATGTGAAAGCACTCGGCTTTAGTTTTGTCTTTTTAAGCCATTACACAAATATATACAAGTTATTTACATTAAAAAAAAATCTTAGTTATCTAATACAGTTTTAGTCCACCACCAGTTTTATTTGAAATTACACTTTCCAAACACAAACATGTACGCAACGACACATTTTGTTAGCACATACTCATATGGCTGTTCCCAC
Organism: Hypercompe scribonia; assembly: GCA_949316085.1. Lineage (NCBI taxonomy): Eukaryota > Metazoa > Arthropoda > Insecta > Lepidoptera > Erebidae > Hypercompe > Hypercompe scribonia. Next base: position 5,004,128 of record OX438979.1, read on the forward strand.
GTCACAAATTCTGCTTAATCTCAAAATTTCACTTTCCTGTCGTTGATACATACTCGTATAGTCGATATCTACACCGTTTTGTTCCGTGTTCCTCATGTCGCTCCGTGTCATGCCTATGCTTGAATAGTATATAAACTTATTGTCGTTTGGTCGCGTACGTCGAAATGCCGTGGTCTGGATATCTTTTCTTCTTTTTACGCGTCAAACGTTTTGCTGCCGAAAGATTTACGCTCTCGTAAGTGTCGTCCGATAATACAGCTTCGTCGTACTTTGCTCGATCATAAAATAACCACTCCGCCTCATAACGTGTCGTTGCTTCCCAATCCGATGAAGATGCACTAGTGAACCCTTCAGGTATCACCACCAGATGATTGTTTTTTTTCGGCTCACTCCTGGCGGAACGCAGACAGCGTAATCTCTTGGTGCTGTAATGCGTAATATGTTCTGCTGGCTTTTCTGTAAACGTCATTTCGTTTGGTGTTGTAGATGCCATTTTAACCAATGATCGTTTGTTTTTTGTAATATCGCACATTTAAATTCAACGTGGTAATTTTAATAACTCAAGCTAACTCACAACACAACCGAACCGGGTGACGTTCTACTTCAGAATGGTGTGGTGTTTGTTTGGGTGCAACTTGTTAATAGTGTATAATGTGAACATAGCGCTAAGTGATGACGACTTGGAAAACGGTGTTGCCAACTTAAAAAATATACCAATAGTAGAAAGTGCCAGAAACATGTTGAATACTAAAAATTACTTTAGCGTTTTAATTTTTATTATAGTTAAAGTAAAGTAACAATAAAAAACCTAAGTCAGTTAGATCGGTGTTTGTTTAGACGTTCGTTTGCATATTTATAAATAGAGTAGCTTCTAATTCCGGTAGGCCTTTCGTACATTATTATAGTAATGTGTAAATGCTAAACGTAAAAAAACAGAAAGCGTTTACATTTTATACTACGTAAAAAAGATAAAAATTAACTTTTCGTGAATGTTATGATTTACGTACATTTTAGGTACATGAAATGTTGCCTAAATATATGCCAAGAGCTGATTATTAACTTTCAGTACTAATACATGCAGATCAGTTAATTCCTTAGTGTCACGAAGTGACTGATTATAATATTGATTTTTAGATAAATTATTTCTATTTCTGATTATTAAAATAATTCGTCACAGCGAATATTGTTGCACTTTTAACGTTGACTGTTATTTATCCGGAACGAAAGTAAGGGCCGAACGCCCGTTCTGATCTCTTAAGATCTTAGGCCATGGGTTCAGACAATTGGTTTTTACATTAAATGTGCAACGTATTATAACGTTATAATATACGTATAATTTGGCTTATATTGTTTAAAATCAGAATCGAATAGAGAGTGCGTATATGATATACCTTTGGATTGATAATCTTTGGAACCGTAATGAAAAGCGTTATTTATGTAAATGCGTGAAACCTTTTTATTCAATCTTATTTTTAACGGTTTCTATTAATGCTAAAGTAACCAACATGTACTTTGAATTACTTCTTGTTTTTATGTTATTGGAATTATACGAAATCAAAAAGGATCGTGCAACTTGTAATGTACTTAGCAATAACATCGGTGTAACAACAACCGTAATTTGTAGTAATGAGTAATTAGTAATGGATAATTTTCTAATGACCAGTTCTAATCATCCAATTGTTGTCGTTGAATGTAAACCATCGAACATAATTTTTTATCTACGAATTGTATTCGGTGATAAAAAATTATGCATAGGTTAACCGCTAAAAGAAACTCAGGACCTTCATAGTAAAGAACTTTTTTGTAGGTATATACCTACCTACAAGAAAGCTCTTCAATGAAGAATAATATAATATACCATTACATTTTATTTATAACATGGAGGTGTTACAGGTGAAACACTACGACATATTACGTTACGTTAACATTCGTTGATCATAAATACTATTGTCTGGTTTGTAAAATAATTCTTATGAACGATCCTCACTAGATCGGTGGATGGTATTAAGCGGCAATTAGATGGGATAAACTTTTGTGTCCAACATTTTTAGTGTGTGAGTTCTTTGTTTTATTCGCTCTATTGTGTATTTGTAAGTCAAGTTGCAAACGTTGCACAAAAGTAGCCAATTCATTGTTTTCATTGTCACCAGTATGCTGACAAAACGCTAACAATATCTAAACCATTTCGTCAAATTGATATGTTTATGTTATGCCTTCTTAGTAATTTTTTTTTAATTTACCCCACATTACGGTATAGATAAAAAAAATTGTAGAAATATTTTCTTTTCTCCTCTATATTTCTAATGTAACTCGACAGTCCCTACGTACAAATATTACCTACATACAAATATCAAATTTGAGAGAAGAGGGCTTTGAAATTTTAAACACGACGTGTTAATTCCGTTCTTTGCGACGTAAAGTGCCAAAAGGAGGATTGCGGATTTTGTATAGATACCGTCCACATCCTCCAAGAGACATGGGATGCACATTTTTGTGCGCTTATGTTACAAACGCTGACTAAATCTTATTATATAGATCACAAGAATGGTTTAACGAAATCCTATATGTCCTTTGTCATAATTCAAGGGAATAATGCAGAAGGCAGTCCTCGATCAACAGACTAGGCTCTGGCCAACAAACCGGCATTGCAACATCATTAACATTAATAAGTTCATCACATACTACGTGGGACCAAAACGCTGACGAAAGTGAACGTTTAATAAACCTCTGCTTAGCTTATTATTTATTTAACCCACGTCGTCTATCCTAGTAGTCACGACGTTCTAACACATTATAACGACATGAGAGAGCTATTATTTATTTAACAAACATTTGCATTCATTGATTACAAAAATACTGGCTCGCATAGTGTAGCGTCGCCACACTGAGTTACATATTACATGTATGCGTGTGAATAGAACTTTTAATGAGCTTCGTAAACAGCATAGTATGGATTCACTATGAGTGTCTCAAATGTGTGTGGGTGTCTGAGTTTTAAATTCTTTAATGATAGAAAGACGAAAATAATAATGTGTCCTGTATTGCCAGATTGTTAGGGCTATTACTCAGATTTTTACGTTTAACGTACTACAACTACTACTGTTATTTACTTGACTACAAACCTCATAATGTTAGCTAGAAGTCCTCCATGTTCTAAATAAATAAATATAACATAGCTGGTCTAAAAAGCAGCATTATGTGTCACATAAAAAACCCTTAGCTATTCAGTTACATAAAAAGTCATAGTACCAATATGTAAAATCCGAATCATTTACGTTTCACAATCTATGATTTTCATTCATAAATGGTATCCACAAAGTGTTTAGACAATAGCTAATATAGGTTGCTTAATATTTTGTTTACTTATCGATAATAAATTACACTACTGTCTTTTTCTTTTACGACTGCTAATTATAATTCTAATGTTACTACTAATTGCATTGATCTCTCACCGCGTCAACGTTATTGTCAAATTACTAGCAAAGTAAATACAAAAAAAAAACCATACCTACCAAGTTATTTATTAAGGTGTAAGATTTTTGTTCGTTAATATAACTGATAGAAAAGCTTAAGCGATCCATTGCGACAAAATTTTCGAGATACAAGCTAGTGGTCAAACCCTTCCCTGTGCTCCGTGCTGTATTTATTTGATATATGATCCGCCAGGTGTTAGATTCAAATGTTAACAAATTCTTGGCCCATCCTGTATTAACAACGACTGCCTGTGTACAACAATGAAGTTTATTACGAGTATTAGTGAAATAATTTGAAACTTCTTTGTACAATAGTCCCAAATAAGAGATTTCCTTATTCAAAATGATGCTGCTCCTTGCCTAGTCAAGTAGTGTATTGTGAAAATATAGCCTAACGTACGAGCCGTCTTGCTACCTGCTTTAGTAACTGTTTTGAAATAAAGGATTTACAACTGAACAGTTGATCTGTGGCTCCACAGATAAACAAAAGGTTACTTTAGTGAGAAACATTGTTTTCGCATTGGCTGGTGACATAGCAGGTGCACCCTTATAATAAAGAAAGGAAATGACATCTTGAACTGAATTATAAATTCTTGGAAAGTTATATAGGCGGCAATTAGATGGGATAAACCTTTGTGTCCAAAATTCTTAGTGTGAGTTCTTTGTTTTATTCGCTCTATTGTTTATTTGTAAGTGAAGTTGCAAACATTGCAAAAAGGTGGCCAATTCATTGTTTTCATTGTCACCAGTGTGCCGATAAAGGCCTAACAATATCTAAACCACTTTGGCAAAATGATAAGATTATATTATGCCTTCTGGCTATTTACCTTTTATATACTAAACATCATTATAAAGATTAAAAAAATATAAATAAAATCTGAAATTGTTACATTGTATTCTTATTTTTTCTTCTCTCTTTTTCCATAGTGTCACTCGACGGTATCAATAACTATAATACCTACAAATGTCAAATTTCAGAGGAGAGCAATTTGAAATTTTAAACACGACGTGTAAATTATGTCATTTGGGACGCAAAGTGCCGAAAGGAGGATTTCAGATTTTGTATGGACACCATCCACACACCCTCCAAAAGTCCAAAAGACATGGGATGCATATTTTTGCGCGCTTATATTACAAACGCTGGCTGAACCTTACTAGATAGATCAAAATAATGGTTGAAAGAAATCCTATATGTCGTTTATCATAATTCAAGTGACTGATGCAAAAGGCATTCCTCGATCGGCAGACGAAGCTCTGGCAAACAAAACATACCGACTACCGGTAATGGGCTCGTCACCTATTACGTGGGACCAAATCACTGGTGAGAAAAGGCGTTCAATACAATTATTAATTATTTGTGATGGTTGGGAATCGAACCCACGTCCTCTAGCTTAGCAGTCACGTTCACTTACGAGTAGACCAACAGGAGCCGTCGTAGATCATAGCAGATCAGGTATAAATCAGGCAAGTAAATAAATTTTAATAATAATTATACATGGTCTAGAGATTATCAAGTGATCGCGTACAATGGGAGAAGCTTATTTATCTATCTAATGGCAGTTTAGTGTGATAGGCTAAAGAAGACCCAGTAAGGACGGGAAAGAGATAAATAAAAGAAAGCAAATATTTATACAAATAGACAATTTATTATACACTTTAAACAATGGATATCAGCGAATTCAACAATTTTTGCTTAACGAAATGAATAAAAACACGTCAACTTTACATACATATGTTTTCAGTTAAACGTAATACGAATAGAATCTAGTTGGTTGATAGATCTTAATGGTTAAAGTAAGAGTCGAGTAGAACTATTTTTTCATTAGATAATACATTATACAATTTTTTCCTAACGACAAGAGCAATTTTCACTTTTTCATACGAAGTTTAGACTCTGACTGCAATAACGTTATACAATTATTTTTATCTTTACTTATATCTAATCAAATGATAAGGTTCAATTCGGTCTTCTCAGTAGAATGACTGAAATTCGAACCCTGCAGCTTTTGTTGTAAGTGATAATAAACAATATATGTTATATGCACATACATGTATTTTAAAACTAGCTAATCAACACGAGTAAGCCTAGCGCGACTAACATAGTCATCATAACAAACGCTTACACTGTCGCAGTAAGATATACTTACGCTAAATATACGAGTAAGTAGGACTTATTACGACACCTCTGAACGAGTGCTTTAGTTTTATCTTTTTAAGCCATTACACAAATATATACAAGTTATTTACATTAAAAAAAAATATCTTAGTTATCTAATACAGTTTTAGTCCACCACCAGTTTTATTTTAAATTACACTTGCCAAATACAAACATGTACGCAACGACACATTTTGTTAGCACATACTCATACGGCTGTTCCCACGATACAAATTCTGCTTAATCTCAAAATTTCACTTTCCTGTCGATGATACATACTCGTATAGTCGATATCTACACCGTTTTGTTCCGTGTTCCTCATGTCGCTCCGTGTCATGCCTATGCTTGAATAGTATATAAACTTATTGTCGTTTGGTCACGTACGTCGAAATGCCGTGGTCTGAATATCTTTTCTTCTTTTTACGCGTCAAACGTTTTGCTGCCGAAAGTTTTACGCTCTCGTAAGTGTCGTCCGATAATACAGCTTCGTCGTACTTTGCTCGATCATAAAATAACCACTCCGCCTCATAACGTGTCGTTGCTTCCCAATCCGATGGAGATGCACTAGTGAACCCTTCAGGTATCACCAACAGATGATTGTTTTTTTTCGGCTCACTCCTGGCGGAACGCAGACAGCGTAATCTCTTGGTGCTGTAATGCGTAATATGTTCTGCTGGCTTTTCTGTAAACGTCATTTCGTTTGGTGTTGTAGATGCCATTTTAACCAATGATCGTTTGTTTTTTGTAATATCGCACAATTAAATTCAACGTGGTAATCTTAATAACTCAAGCTAACTCACAACACAACCGAACCGGGTGACGCTCTACTTCAGAATGGTGTGGTGTTTGTTTGGGTGCAACTTGTTAATGGTGTATAATGTGAAAGCACTCGGCTTTAGTTTTGTCTTTTTAAGCCATTACACAAATATATACAAGTTATTTACATTAAAAAAAAATCTTAGTTATCTAATACAGTTTTAGTCCACCACCAGTTTTATTTGAAATTACACTTTCCAAACACAAACATGTACGCAACGACACATTTTGTTAGCACATACTCATATGGCTGTTCCCACGTCACAAATTCTGCTTAATCTCAAAATTTCACTTTCCTGTCGTTGATACATACTCGTATAGTCGATATCTACACCGTTTTGTTCCGTGTTCCTCATGTCGCTCCGTGTCATGCCTATGCTTGAATAGTATATAAACTTATTATCGTTTGGTCGCGTACGTCGAAATGCCGTGGTCTGGATATCTTTTCTTCTTTTTACGCGTCAAACGTTTTGCTGCCGAAAGATTTACGCTCTCGTAAGTGTCGTCCGATAATACAGCTTCGTCGTACTTTGCTCGATCATAAAATAACCACTCCGCCTCATAACGTGTCGTTGCTTCCCAATCCGATGAAGATGCACTAGTGAACCCTTCAGGTATCACCACCAGATGATTGTTTTTTTTCGGCTCACTCCTGGCGGAACGCAGACAGCGTAATCTCTTGGTGCTGTAATGCGTAATATGTTCTGCTGGCTTTTCTGTAAACGTCATTTCGTTTGGTGTTGTAGATGCCATTTTAACCAATGATCGTTTGTTTTTTGTAATATCGCACATTTAAATTCAACGTGGTAATTTTAATAACTCAAGCTAACTCACAACACAACCGAACCGGGTGACGTTCTACTTCAGAATGGTGTGGTGTTTGTTTGGGTGCAACTTGTTAATAGTGTATAATGTGAACATAGCGCTAAGTGATGACGACTTGGAAAACGGTGTTGCCAACTTAAAAAATATACCAATAGTAGAAAGTGCCAGAAACATGTTGAATATTAAAAATTACTTTAGCGTTTTAATTTTTATTATAGTTAAAGTAAAGTAACAATAAAAAACCTAAGTCAGTTAGATCGGTGTTTGTTTAGACGTTCGTTTGCATATTTATAAATAGAGTAGCTTCTAATTCCGGTAGGCCTTTCGTACATTATTATAGTAATGTGTAAATGCTAAACGTAAAAAAACAGAAAGCGTTTACATTTTATACTACGTAAAAAAGATAAAAATTAACTTTTCGTGAATGTTATGATTTACGTACATTTTAGGTACATGAAATGTTGCCTAAATATATGCCAAGAGCTGATTATTAACTTTCAGTACTAATACATGCAGATCAGTTAATTCCTTAGTGTCACGAAGTGACTGATTATAATATTGATTTTTAGATAAATTATTTCTATTTCTGATTATTAAAATAATTCGTCACAGCGAATATTGTTGCACTTTTAACGTTGACTGTTATTTATCCGGAACGAAAGTAAGGGCCGAACGCCCGTTCTGATCTCTTAAGATCTTAGGCCATGGGTTCAGACAATTGGTTTTTACATTAAATGTGCAACGTATTATAACGTTATAATGTACGTATAATTTGGCTTATATTGTTTAAAATCAGAATCGAATAGAGAGTGCGTATATGATATACCTTTGGATTGATAATCTTTGGAACCGTAATGAAAAGCGTTATTTATGTAAATGCGTGAAACCTTTTTATTCAATCTTATTTTTAACGGTTTCTATTAATGCTAAAGTAACCAACATGTACTTTGAATTACTTCTTGTTTTTATGTTATTGGAATTATACGAAATCAAAAAGGATCGTGCAACTTGTAATGTACTTAGCAATAACATCGGTGTAACAACAACCGTAATTTGTAGTAATGAGTAATTAGTAATGGATAATTTTCTAATGACCAGTTCTAATCATCCAATTGTTGTCGTTGAATGTAAACCATCGAACATAATTTTTTATCTACGAATTGTATTCGGTGATAAAAAATTATGCATAGGTTAACCGCTAAAAGAAACTCAGGACCTTCATAGTAAAGAACTTTTTTGTAGGTATATACCTACCTACAAGAAAGCTCTTCAATGAAGAATAATATAATATACCATTACATTTTATTTATAACATGGAGGTGTTACAGGTGAAACACTACGACATATTACGTTACGTTAACATTCGTTGATCATAAATACTATTGTCTGGTTTGTAAAATAATTCTTATGAACGATCCTCACTAGATCGGTGGATGGTATTAAGCGGCAATTAGATGGGATAAACTTTTGTGTCCAACATTTTTAGTGTGTGAGTTCTTTGTTTTATTCGCTCTATTGTGTATTTGTAAGTCAAGTTGCAAACGTTGCACAAAAGTAGCCAATTCATTGTTTTCATTGTCACCAGTATGCTGACAAAACGCTAACAATATCTAAACCATTTCGTCAAATTGATATGTTTATGTTATGCCTTCTTAGTAATTTTTTTTTAATTTACCCCACATTACGGTATAGATAAAAAAAATTGTAGAAATATTTTCTTTTCTCCTCTATATTTCTAATGTAACTCGACAGTCCCTACGAATACTACATACAAATATCAAATTTGAGAGAAGAGGGCTTTGAAATTTTAAACACGACGTGTTAATTCCGTTCTTTGCGACGTAAAGTGCCAAAAGGAGGATTGCGGATTTTGTATAGATACCGTCCACATCCTCCAAGAGACATGGGATGCACATTTTTGTGCGCTTATGTTACAAACGCTGACTAAATCTTATTATATAGATCACAAGAATGGTTTAACGAAATCCTATATGTCCTTTGTCATAATTCAAGGGAATAATGCAGAAGGCAGTCCTCGATCAACAGACTAGGCTCTGGCCAACAAACCGGCATTGCAACATCATTAACATTAATAAGTTCATCACATACTACGTGGGACCAAAACGCTGACGAAAGTGAACGTTTAATAAACCTCTGCTTAGCTTATTATTTATTTAACCCACGTCGTCTATCCTAGTAGTCACGACGTTCTAACACATTATAACGACATGAGAGAGCTATTATTTATTTAACAAACATTTGCATTCATTGATTACAAAAATACTGGCTCGCATAGTGTAGCGTCGCCACACTGAGTTACATATTACATGTATGCGTGTGAATAGAACTTTTAATGAGCTTCGTAAACAGCATAGTATGGATTCACTATGAGTGTCTCAAATGTGTGTGGGTGTCTGAGTTTTAAATTCTTTAATGATAGAAAGACGAAAATAATAATGTGTCCTGTATTGCCAGATTGTTAGGGCTATTACTCAAATTTTTACGTTTAACGTACTACAACTACTACTGTTATTTACTTGACTACAAACCTCATAATGTTAGCTAGAAGTCCTCCATGTTCTAAATAAATAAATATAACATAGCTGGTCTAAAAAGCAGCATTATGTGTCACATAAAAAACCCTTAGCTATTCAGTTACATAAAAAGTCATAGTACCAATATGTAAAATCCGAATCATTTACGTTTCACAATCTATGATTTTCATTCATAAATGGTATCCACAAAGTGTTTAGACAATAGCTAATATAGGTTGCTTAATATTTTGTTTACTTATCGATAATAAATTACACTACTGTCTTTTTCTTTTACGACTGCTAATTATAATTCTAATGTTACTACTAATTGCATTGATCTCTCACCGCGTCAACGTTATTGTCAAATTACTAGCAAAGTAAATACAAAAAAAAAAACCATACCTACCAAGTTATTTATTAAGGTGTAAGATTTTTGTTCGTTAATATAACTGATAGAAAAGCTTAAGCGATCCATTGCGACAAAATTTTCGAGATACAAGCTAGTGGTCAAACCCTTCCCTGTGCTCCGTGCTGTATTTATTTGATATATGATCCGCCAGGTGTTAGATTCAAATGTTAACAAATTCTTGGCCCATCCTGTATTAACAACGACTGCCTGTGTACAACAATGAAGTTTATTACGAGTATTAGTGAAATAATTTGAAACTTCTTTGTACAATAGTCCCAAATAAGAGATTTCCTTATTCAAAATGATGCTGCTCCTTGCCTAGTCAAGTAGTGTATTGTGAAAATATAGCCTAACGTACGAGCCGTCTTGCTACCTGCTTTAGTTACTGTTTTGAAATAAAGGATTTACAACTGAACAGTTGATCTGTGGCTCCACAGATAAACAAAAGGTTACTTTAGTGAGAAACATTGTTTTCGCATTGGCTGGTGACATAGCAGGTGCACCCTTATAATAAAGAAAGGAAATGACATCTTGAACTGAATTATAAATTCTTGGAAAGTTATATAGGCGGCAATTAGATGGGATAAACCTTTGTGTCCAAAATTCTTAGTGTGAGTTCTTTGTTTTATTCGCTCTATTGTTTATTTGTAAGTGAAGTTGCAAACATTGCAAAAAGGTGGCCAATTCATTGTTTTCATTGTCACCAGTGTGCCGATAAAGGCCTAACAATATCTAAACCACTTTGGCAAAATGATAAGATTATATTATGCCTTCTGGCTATTTACCTTTTATATACTAAACATCATTATAAAGATTAAAAAAATATAAATAAAATCTGAAATTGTTACATTGTATTCTTATTTTTTCTTCTCTCTTTTTCCATAGTGTCACTCGACGGTATCAATAACTATAATACCTACAAATGTCAAATTTCAGAGGAGAGCAATTTGAAATTTTAAACACGACGTGTAAATTATGTCATTTGGGACGCAAAGTGCCGAAAGGAGGATTTCAGATTTTGTATGGACACCATCCACACACCCTCCAAAAGTCCAAAAGACATGGGATGCATATTTTTGCGCGCTTATATTACAAACGCTGGCTGAACCTTACTAGATAGATCAAAATAATGGTTGAAAGAAATCCTATATGTCGTTTATCATAATTCAAGTGACTGATGCAAAAGGCATTCCTCGATCGGCAGACGAAGCTCTGGCAAACAAAACATACCGACTAATGCAACGTAATGGGCTCGTCACCTATTACGTGGGACCAAATCACTGGTGAGAAAAGGCGTTCAATACAATTATTAATTATTTGTGATGGTTGGGAATCGAACCCACGTCCTCTAGCTTAGCAGTCACGTTCACTTACGAGTAGACCAACAGGAGCCGTCGTAGATCATAGCAGATCAGGTATAAATCAGGCAAGTAAATAAATTTTAATAATAATTATACATGGTCTAGAGATTATCAAGTGATCGCGTACAATGAGAGAAGCTTATTTATCTATCTAATGGCAGTTTAGTGTGATAGGCTAAAGAAGACCCAGTAAGGACGGGAAAGAGATAAATAAAAGAAAGCAAATATTTATACAAATAGACAATTTATTATACACTTTAAACAATGGATATCAGCGAATTCAACAATTTTTGCTTAACGAAATGAATAAAAACACGTCAACTTTACATACATATGTTTTCAGTTAAACGTAATACGAATAGAATCTAGTTGGTTGATAGATCTTAATGGTTAAAGTAAGAGTCGAGTAGAACTATTTTTTCATTAGATAATACAATATACAATTTTTTCCTAACGACAAGAGCAATTTTCACTTTTTCATACGAAGTTTAGACTCTGACTGCAATAACGTTATACAATTATTTTTATCTTTACTTATATCTAATCAAATGATAAGGTTCAATTCGGTCTTCTCAGTAGAATGACTGAAATTCGAACCCTGCAGCTTTTGTTGTAAGTGATAATAAACAATATATGTTATATGCACATACATGTATTTTAATCAAACTAGCTAATCAACACGAGTAAGCCTAGCGCGACTAACATAGTCATCATAACAAACGCTTACACTGTCGCAGTAAGATATACTTACGCTAAATATACGAGTAAGTAGGACTTATTACGACACCTCTGAACAAGTGCTTTAGTTTTGTCTTTTTAAGCCATTACACAAATATATACAAGTTATTTACATTAAAAAAAAATATCTTAGTTATCTAATACAGTTTTAGTCCACCACCAGTTTTATTTTAAATTACACTTGCCAAATACAAACATGTACGCAACGACACATTTTGTTAGCACATACTCATATGGCTGTTCCCACGATACAAATTCTGCTTAATCTCAAAATTTCACTTTCCTGTCGTTGATACATACTCGTATAGTCGATATCTACACCGTTTTGTTCCGTGTTCATGGCTATGCTTGAATAGTATATAAACTTATTGTCGTTTGGTCGCGTACGTCGAAATGCCGTGGTCTGGATATCTTTTCTTATTTTTACGCGTCAAACGTTTTGCTGCCGAAAGATTTACGCTCTCGTAAGTGTCGTCCGATAATACAGCTTCGTCGTACTTTGCTCGATCATAAAATAACCACTCCGCCTCATAACGTGTCGTTGCTTCCCAATCCGATGAAGATGCACTAGTGATCCCTTCAGGTATCACCACCAGATGATTGTTTTTTTTCGGCTCACTCCTGGCGGAACGCAGACAGCGTAATCTCTTGGTGCTGTAATGCGTAATATGTTCTGCTGGCTTTTCTGTAAACGTCATTTCGTTTGGTGTTGTAGATGCCATTTTAACCAATGATCGTTTGTTTTTTGTAATATCGCACATTTAAATTCAACGTGGTAATTTTAATAACTCAAGCTAACTCACAACACAACCGAACCGGGTGACGTTCTACTTCAGAATGGTGTGGTGTTTGTTTGGGTGCAACTTGTTAATAGTGTATAATGTGAACATAGCGCTAAGTGATGACGACTTGGAAAACGGTGTTGCCAACTTAAAAAATATACCAATAGTAGAAAGTGCCAGAAACATGTTGAATATTAAAAATTACTTTAGCGTTTTAATTTTTATTATAGTTAAAGTAAAGTAACAATAAAAAACCTAAGTCAGTTAGATCGGTGTTTGTTTAGACGTTCGTTTGCATATTTATAAATAGAGTAGCTTCTAATTCCGGTAGGCCTTTCGTACATTATTATAGTAATGTGTAAATGCTAAACGTAAAAAAACAGAAAGCGTTTACATTTTATACTACGTAAAAAAGATAAAAATTAACTTTTCGTGAATGTTATGATTTACGTACATTTTAGGTACATGAAATGTTGCCTAAATATATGCCAAGAGCTGATTATTAACTTTCAGTACTAATACATGCAGATCAGTTAATTCCTTAGTGTCACGAAGTGACTGATTATAATATTGATTTTTAGATAAATTATTTCTATTTCTGATTATTAAAATAATTCGTCACAGCGAATATTGTTGCACTTTTAACGTTGACTGTTATTTATCCGGAACGAAAGTAAGGGCCGAACGCCCGTTCTGATCTCTTAAGATCTTAGGCCATGGGTTCAGACAATTGGTTTTTACATTAAATGTGCAACGTATTATAACGTTATAATGTACGTATAATTTGGCTTATATTGTTTAAAATCAGAATCGAATAGAGAGTGCGTATATGATATACCTTTGGATTGATAATCTTTGGAACCGTAATGAAAAGCGTTATTTATGTAAATGCGTGAAACCTTTTTATTCAATCTTATTTTTAACGGTTTCTATTAATGCTAAAGTAACCAACATGTACTTTGAATTACTTCTTGTTTTTATGTTATTGGAATTATACGAAATCAAAAAGGATCGTGCAACTTGTAATGTACTTAGCAATAACATCGGTGTAACAACAACCGTAATTTGTAGTAATGAGTAATTAGTAATGGATAATTTTCTAATGACCAGTTCTAATCATCCAATTGTTGTCGTTGAATGTAAACCATCGAACATAATTTTTTATCTACGAATTGTATTCGGTGATAAAAAATTATGCATAGGTTAACCGCTAAAAGAAACTCAGGACCTTCATAGTAAAGAACTTTTTTGTAGGTATATACCTACCTACAAGAAAGCTCTTCAATGAAGAATAATATAATATACCATTACATTTTATTTATAACATGGAGGTGTTACAGGTGAAACACTACGACATATTACGTTACGTTAACATTCGTTGATCATAAATACTATTGTCTGGTTTGTAAAATAATTCTTATGAACGATCCTCACTAGATCGGTGGATGGTATTAAGCGGCAATTAGATGGGATAAACTTTTGTGTCCAACATTTTTAGTGTGTGAGTTCTTTGTTTTATTCGCTCTATTGTGTATTTGTAAGTCAAGTTGCAAACGTTGCACAAAAGTAGCCAATTCATTGTTTTCATTGTCACCAGTATGCTGACAAAACGCTAACAATATCTAAACCATTTCGTCAAATTGATATGTTTATGTTATGCCTTCTTAGTAATTTTTTTTTAATTTACCCCACATTACGGTATAGATAAAAAAAATTGTAGAAATATTTTCTTTTCTCCTCTATATTTCTAATGTAACTCGACAGTCCCTACGAATACTACATACAAATATCAAATTTGAGAGAAGAGGGCTTTGAAATTTTAAACACGACGTGTTAATTCCGTTCTTTGCGACGTAAAGTGCCAAAAGGAGGATTGCGGATTTTGTATAGATACCGTCCACATCCTCCAAGAGACATGGGATGCACATTTTTGTGCGCTTATGTTACAAACGCTGACTAAATCTTATTATATAGATCACAAGAATGGTTTAACGAAATCCTATATGTCCTTTGTCATAATTCAAGGGAATAATGCAGAAGGCAGTCCTCGATCAACAGACTAGGCTCTGGCCAACAAACCGGCATTGCAACATCATTAACATTAATAAGTTCATCACATACTACGTGGGACCAAAACGCTGACGAAAGTGAACGTTTAATAAACCTCTGCTTAGCTTATTATTTATTTAACCCACGTCGTCTATCCTAGTAGTCACGACGTTCTAACACATTATAACGACATGAGAGAGCTATTATTTATTTAACAAACATTTGCATTCATTGATTACAAAAATACTGGCTCGCATAGTGTAGCGTCGCCACACTGAGTTACATATTACATGTATGCGTGTGAATAGAACTTTTAATGAGCTTCGTAAACAGCATAGTATGGATTCACTATGAGTGTCTCAAATGTGTGTGGGTGTCTGAGTTTTAAATTCTTTAATGATAGAAAGACGAAAATAATAATGTGTCCTGTATTGCCAGATTGTTAGGGCTATTACTCAAATTTTTACGTTTAACGTACTACAACTACTACTGTTATTTACTTGACTACAAACCTCATAATGTTAGCTAGAAGTCCTCCATGTTCTAAATAAATAAATATAACATAGCTGGTCTAAAAAGCAGCATTATGTGTCACATAAAAAACCCTTAGCTATTCAGTTACATAAAAAGTCATAGTACCAATATGTAAAATCCGAATCATTTACGTTTCACAATCTATGATTTTCATTCATAAATGGTATCCACAAAGTGTTTAGACAATAGCTAATATAGGTTGCTTAATATTTTGTTTACTTATCGATAATAAATTACACTACTGTCTTTTTCTTTTACGACTGCTAATTATAATTCTAATGTTACTACTAATTGCATTGATCTCTCACCGCGTCAACGTTATTGTCAAATTACTAGCAAAGTAAATACAAAAAAAAAAACCATACCTACCAAGTTATTTATTAAGGTGTAAGATTTTTGTTCGTTAATATAACTGATAGAAAAGCTTAAGCGATCCATTGCGACAAAATTTTCGAGATACAAGCTAGTGGTCAAACCCTTCCCTGTGCTCCGTGCTGTATTTATTTGATATATGATCCGCCAGGTGTTAGATTCAAATGTTAACAAATTCTTGGCCC
Source organism: Hypercompe scribonia (assembly GCA_949316085.1). Lineage (NCBI taxonomy): Eukaryota > Metazoa > Arthropoda > Insecta > Lepidoptera > Erebidae > Hypercompe > Hypercompe scribonia. The sequence continues at coordinate 5,020,361 of OX438979.1, forward strand.
ATCCTGTATTAACAACGACTGCCTGTGTACAACAATGAAGTTTATTACGAGTATTAGTGAAATAATTTGAAACTTCTTTGTACAATAGTCCCAAATAAGAGATTTCCTTATTCAAAATGATGCTGCTCCTTGCCTAGTCAAGTAGTGTATTGTGAAAATATAGCCTAACGTACGAGCCGTCTTGCTACCTGCTTTAGTTACTGTTTTGAAATAAAGGATTTACAACTGAACAGTTGATCTGTGGCTCCACAGATAAACAAAAGGTTACTTTAGTGAGAAACATTGTTTTCGCATTGGCTGGTGACATAGCAGGTGCACCCTTATAATAAAGAAAGGAAATGACATCTTGAACTGAATTATAAATTCTTGGAAAGTTATATAGGCGGCAATTAGATGGGATAAACCTTTGTGTCCAAAATTCTTAGTGTGAGTTCTTTGTTTTATTCGCTCTATTGTTTATTTGTAAGTGAAGTTGCAAACATTGCAAAAAGGTGGCCAATTCATTGTTTTCATTGTCACCAGTGTGCCGATAAAGGCCTAACAATATCTAAACCACTTTGGCAAAATGATAAGATTATATTATGCCTTCTGGCTATTTACCTTTTATATACTAAACATCATTATAAAGATTAAAAAAATATAAATAAAATCTGAAATTGTTACATTGTATTCTTATTTTTTCTTCTCTCTTTTTCCATAGTGTCACTCGACGGTATCAATAACTATAATACCTACAAATGTCAAATTTCAGAGGAGAGCAATTTGAAATTTTAAACACGACGTGTAAATTATGTCATTTGGGACGCAAAGTGCCGAAAGGAGGATTTCAGATTTTGTATGGACACCATCCACACACCCTCCAAAAGTCCAAAAGACATGGGATGCATATTTTTGCGCGCTTATATTACAAACGCTGGCTGAACCTTACTAGATAGATCAAAATAATGGTTGAAAGAAATCCTATATGTCGTTTATCATAATTCAAGTGACTGATGCAAAAGGCATTCCTCGATCGGCAGACGAAGCTCTGGCAAACAAAACATACCGACTACCGGTAATGGGCTCGTCACCTATTACGTGGGACCAAATCACTGGTGAGAAAAGGCGTTCAATACAATTATTAATTATTTGTGATGGTTGGGAATCGAACCCACGTCCTCTAGCTTAGCAGTCACGTTCACTTACGAGTAGACCAACAGGAGCCGTCGTAGATCATAGCAGATCAGGTATAAATCAGGCAAGTAAATAAATTTTAATAATAATTATACATGGTCTAGAGATTATCAAGTGATCGCGTACAATGGGAGAAGCTTATTTATCTATCTAATGGCAGTTTAGTGTGATAGGCTAAAGAAGACCCAGTAAGGACGGGAAAGAGATAAATAAAAGAAAGCAAATATTTATACAAATAGACAATTTATTATACACTTTAAACAATGGATATCAGCGAATTCAACAATTTTTGCTTAACGAAATGAATAAAAACACGTCAACTTTACATACATATGTTTTCAGTTAAACGTAATACGAATAGAATCTAGTTGGTTGATAGATCTTAATGGTTAAAGTAAGAGTCGAGTAGAACTATTTTTTCATTAGATAATACATTATACAATTTTTTCCTAACGACAAGAGCAATTTTCACTTTTTCATACGAAGTTTAGACTCTGACTGCAATAACGTTATACAATTATTTTTATCTTTACTTATATCTAATCAAATGATAAGGTTCAATTCGGTCTTCTCAGTAGAATGACTGAAATTCGAACCCTGCAGCTTTTGTTGTAAGTGATAATAAACAATATATGTTATATGCACATACATGTATTTTAATCAAACTAGCTAATCAACACGAGTAAGCCTAGCGCGACTAACATAGTCATCATAACAAACGCTTACACTGTCGCAGTAAGATATACTTACGCTAAATATACGAGTAAGTAGGACTTATTACGACACCTCTGAACGAGTGCTTTAGTTTTGTCTTTTTAAGCCATTACACAAATATATACAAGTTATTTACATTAAAAAAAAATATCTTAGTTATCTAATACAGTTTTAGTCCACCACCAGTTTTATTTTAAATTACACTTGCCAAATACAAACATGTACGCAACGACACATTTTGTTAGCACATACTCATATGGCTGTTCCCACGATACAAATTCTGCTTAATCTCAAAATTTCACTTTCCTGTCGTTGATACATACTCGTATAGTCGATATCTACACCGTTTTGTTCCGTGTTCATGGCTATGCTTGAATAGTATATAAACTTATTGTCGTTTGGTCGCGTACGTCGAAATGCCGTGGTCTGGATATCTTTTCTTCTTTTTACGCGTCAAACGTTTTGCTGCCGAAAGATTTACGCTCTCGTAAGTGTCGTCCGATAATACAGCTTCGTCGTACTTTGCTCGATCATAAAATAACCACTCCGCCTCATAACGTGTCGTTGCTTCCCAATCCGATGAAGATGCACTAGTGAACCCTTCAGGTATCACCACCAGATGATTGTTTTTTTTCGGCTCACTCCTGGCGGAACGCAGACAGCGTAATCTCTTGGTGCTGTAATGCGTAATATGTTCTGCTGGCTTTTCTGTAAACGTCATTTCGTTTGGTGTTGTAGATGCCATTTTAACCAATGATCGTTTGTTTTTTGTAATATCGCACATTTAAATTCAACGTGGTAATTTTAATAACTCAAGCTAACTCACAACACAACCGAACCGGGTGACGTTCTACTTCAGAATGGTGTGGTGTTTGTTTGGGTGCAACTTGTTAATAGTGTATAATGTGAACATAGCGCTAAGTGATGACGACTTGGAAAACGGTGTTGCCAACTTAAAAAATATACCAATAGTAGAAAGTGCCAGAAACATGTTGAATACTAAAAAATACTTTAGCGTTTTAATTTTTATTATAGTTAAAGTAAAGTAACAATAAAAAACCTAAGTCAGTTAGATCGGTGTTTGTTTAGACGTTCGTTTGCATATTTATAAATAGAGTAGCTTCTAATTCCGGTAGGCCTTTCGTACATTATTATAGTAATGTGTAAATGCTAAACGTAAAAAAACAGAAAGCGTTTACATTTTATACTACGTAAAAAAGATAAAAATTAACTTTTCGTGAATGTTATGATTTACGTACATTTTAGGTACATGAAATGTTGCCTAAATATATGCCAAGAGCTGATTATTAACTTTCAGTACTAATACATGCAGATCAGTTAATTCCTTAGTGTCACGAAGTGACTGATTATAATATTGATTTTTAGATAAATTATTTCTATTTCTGATTATTAAAATAATTCGTCACAGCGAATATTGTTGCACTTTTAACGTTGACTGTTATTTATCCGGAACGAAAGTAAGGGCCGAACGCCCGTTCTGATCTCTTAAGATCTTAGGCCATGGGTTCAGACAATTGGTTTTTACATTAAATGTGCAACGTATTATAACGTTATAATGTACGTATAATTTGGCTTATATTGTTTAAAATCAGAATCGAATAGAGAGTGCGTATATGATATACCTTTGGATTGATAATCTTTGGAACCGTAATGAAAAGCGTTATTTATGTAAATGCGTGAAACCTTTTTATTTAATCTTATTTTTAACGGTTTCTATTAATGCTAAAGTAACCAACATGTACTTTGAATTACTTCTTGTTTTTATGTTATTGGAATTATACGAAATCAAAAAGGATCGTGCAACTTGTAATGTACTTAGCAATAACATCGGTGTAACAACAACCGTAATTTGCAGTAATGAGTAATTAGTAATGGATAATTTTCTAATGACCAGTTCTAATCATCCAATTGTTGTCGTTGAATGTAAACCATCGAACATAATTTTTTATCTACGAATTGTATTCGGTGATAAAAAATTATGCATAGGTTAACCGCTAAAAGAAACTCAGGACCTTCATAGTAAAGAACTTTTTTGTAGGTATATACCTACCTACAAGAAAGCTCTTCAATGAAGAATAATATAATATACCATTACATTTTATTTATAACATGGAGGTGTTACAGGTGAAACACTACGACATATTACGTTACGTTAACATTCGTTGATCATAAATACTATTGTCTGGTTTGTAAAATAATTCTTATGAACGATCCTCACTAGATCGGTGGATGGTATTAAGCGGCAATTAGATGGGATAAACTTTTGTGTCCAACATTTTTAGTGTGTGAGTTCTTTGTTTTATTCGCTCTATTGTGTATTTGTAAGTCAAGTTGCAAACGTTGCACAAAAGTAGCCAATTCATTGTTTTCATTGTCACCAGTATGCTGACAAAACGCTAACAATATCTAAACCATTTCGTCAAATTGATATGTTTATGTTATGCCTTCTTAGTAATTTTTTTTTAATTTACCCCACATTACGGTATAGATAAAAAAAATTGTAGAAATATTTTCTTTTCTCCTCTATATTTCTAATGTAACTCGACAGTCCCTACGAATACTACATACAAATATCAAATTTGAGAGAAGAGGGCATTGAAATTTTAAACACGACGTGTTAATTCCGTTCTTTGCGACATAAAGTGCCAAAAGGAGGATTGTGGATTTTGTATAGATACCGTCCACATCCTCCAAGAGACATGGGATGCACATTTTTGTGCGCTTATGTTACAAACGCTGACTAAATCTTATTATATAGATCACAAGAATGGTTTAACGAAATCCTATATGTCCTTTGTCCTAATTCAAGGGAATAATGCAGAAGGCAGTCCTCGATCAACAGACTAGGCTCTGGCCAACAAACCGGCATTGCAACATCATTAACATTAATAAGTTCATCACATACTACGTGGGACCAAAACGCTGACGAAAGTGAACGTTTAATAAACCTCTGCTTAGCTTATTATTTATTTAACCCACGTCGTCTATCCTAGTAGTCACGACGTTCTAACACATTATAACGACATGAGAGAGCTATTATTTATTTAACAAACATTTGCATTCATTGATTACAAAAATACTGGCTCGCATAGTGTAGCGTCGCCACACTGAGTTACATATTACATGTATGCGTGTGAATAGAACTTTTAATGAGCTTCGTAAACAGCATAGTATGGATTCACTATGAGTGTCTCAAATGTGTGTGGGTGTCTGAGTTTTAAATTCTTTAATGATAGAAAGACGAAAATAATAATGTGTCCTGTATTGCCAGATTGTTAGGGCTATTACTCAGATTTTTACGTTTAACGTACTACAACTACTACTGTTATTTACTTGACTACAAACCTCATAATGTTAGCTAGAAGTCCTCCATGTTCTAAATAAATAAATATAACATAGCTGGTCTAAAAAGCAGCATTATGTGTCACATAAAAAACCCTTAGCTATTCAGTTACATAAAAAGTCATAGTACCAATATGTAAAATCCGAATCATTTACGTTTCACAATCTATGATTTTCATTCATAAATGGTATCCACAAAGTGTTTAGACAATAGCTAATATAGGTTGCTTAATATTTTGTTTACTTATCGATAATAAATTACACTACTGTCTTTTTCTTTTACGACTGCTAATTATAATTCTAATGTTACTACTAATTGCATTGATCTCTCACCGCGTCAACGTTATTGTCAAATTACTAGCAAAGTAAATACAAAAAAAAAAACCATACCTACCAAGTTATTTATTAAGGTGTAAGATTTTTGTTCGTTAATATAACTGATAGAAAAGCTTAAGCGATCCATTGCGACAAAATTTTCGAGATACAAGCTAGTGGTCAAACCCTTCCCTGTGCTCCGTGCTGTATTTATTTGATATATGATCCGCCAGGTGTTAGATTCAAATGTTAACAAATTCTTGGCCCATCCTGTATTAACAACGACTGCCTGTGTACAACAATGAAGTTTATTACGAGTATTAGTGAAATAATTTGAAACTTCTTTGTACAATAGTCCCAAATAAGAGATTTCCTTATTCAAAATGATGCTGCTCCTTGCCTAGTCAAGTAGTGTATTGTGAAAATATAGCCTAACGTACGAGCCGTCTTGCTACCTGCTTTAGTTACTGTTTTGAAATAAAGGATTTACAACTGAACAGTTGATCTGTGGCTCCACAGATAAACAAAAGGTTACTTTAGTGAGAAACATTGTTTTCGCATTGGCTGGTGACATAGCAGGTGCACCCTTATAATAAAGAAAGGAAATGACATCTTGAACTGAATTATAAATTCTTGGAAAGTTATATAGGCGGCAATTAGATGGGATAAACCTTTGTGTCCAAAATTCTTAGTGTGAGTTCTTTGTTTTATTCGCTCTATTGTTTATTTGTAAGTGAAGTTGCAAACATTGCAAAAAGGTGGCCAATTCATTGTTTTCATTGTCACCAGTGTGCCGATAAAGGCCTAACAATATCTAAACCACTTTGGCAAAATGATAAGATTATATTATGCCTTCTGGCTATTTACCTTTTATATACTAAACATCATTATAAAGATTAAAAAAATATAAATAAAATCTGAAATTGTTACATTGTATTCTTATTTTTTTTTCTCTCTTTTTCCATAGTGTCACTCGACGGTATCAATAACTATAATACCTACAAATGTCAAATTTCAGAGGAGAGCAATTTGAAATTTTAAACACGACGTGTAAATTATGTCATTTGGGACGCAAAGTGCCGAAAGGAGGATTTCAGATTTTGTATGGACACCATCCACACACCCTCCAAAAGTCCAAAAGACATGGGATGCATATTTTTGCGCGCTTATATTACAAACGCTGGCTGAACCTTACTAGATAGATCAAAATAATGGTTGAAAGAAATCCTATATGTCGTTTATCATAATTCAAGTGACTGATGCAAAAGGCATTCCTCGATCGGCAGACGAAGCTCTGGCAAACAAAACATACCGACTAATGCAACGTAATGGGCTCGTCACCTATTACGTGGGACCAAATCACTGGTGAGAAAAGGCGTTCAATACAATTATTAATTATTTGTGATGGTTGGGAATCGAACCCACGTCCTCTAGCTTAGCAGTCACGTTCACTTACGAGTAGACCAACAGGAGCCGTCGTAGATCATAGCAGATCAGGTATAAATCAGGCAAGTAAATAAATTTTAATAATAATTATACATGGTCTAGAGTTTATCAAGTGATCGCGTACAATCGGAGAAGCTTATTTATCTATCTAATGGCAGTTTAGTGTGATAGGCTAAAGAAGACCCAGTAAGGACGGGAAAGAGATAAATAAAAGAAAGCAAATATTTATACAAATAGACAATTTATTATACACTTTAAACAATGGATATCAGCGAATTCAACAATTTTTGCTTAACGAAATGAATAAAAACACGTCAACTTTACATACATATGTTTTCAGTTAAACGTAATACGAATAGAATCTAGTTGGTTGATAGATCTTAATGGTTAAAGTAAGAGTCGAGTAGAACTATTTTTTCATTAGATAATACATTATACAATTTTTTCCTAACGACAAGAGCAATTTTCACTTTTTCATAGGAAAGTTTAGACTCTGACTGCAATAACGTTATACAATTATTTTTATCTTTACTTATATCTAATCAAATGATAAGGTTCAATTCGGTCTTCTCAGTAGAATGACTGAAATTCGAACCCTGCAGCTTTTGTTGTAAGTGATAATAAACAATATATGTTATATGCACATACATGTATTTTAAAACTAGCTAATCAACACGAGTAAGCCTAGCGCGACTAACATAGTCATCATAACAAACGCTTACACTGTCGCAGTAAGATATACTTACGCTAAATATACGAGTAAGTAGAACTTATTACGACACCTCTGAACGAGTGCTTTAGTTTTGTCTTTTTAAGGCATTACACAAATATATACAAGTTATTTACATTAAAAAAAAATATCTTAGTTATCTAATACAGTTTTAGTCCACCACCAGTTTTATTTTAAATTACACTTGCCAAATACAAACATGTACGCAACGACACATTTTGTTAGCACATACTCATATGGCTGTTCCCACGTCACAAATTCTGCTTAATCTCAAAATTTCACTTTCCTGTCGTTGATACATACTCGTATAGTCGATATCTACACCGTTTTGTTCCGTGTTCCTCATGTCGCTCCGTGTCATGCCTATGCTTGAATAGTATATAAACTTATTGTCGTTTGGTCACGTACGTCGAAATGCCGTGGTCTGAATATCTTTTCTTCTTTTTACGCGTCAAACGTTTTGCTGCCGAAAGTTTTACGCTCTCGTAAGTGTCGTCCGATAATACAGCTTCGTCGTACTTTGCTCGATCATAAAATAACCACTCCGCCTCATAACGTGTCGTTGCTTCCCAATCCGATGGAGATGCACTAGTGAACCCTTCAGGTATCACCACCAGATGATTGTTTTTTTTCGGCTCACTCCTGGCGGAACGCAGACAGCGTAATCTCTTGGTGCTGTAATGCGTAATATGTTCTGCTGGCTTTTCTGTAAACGTCATTTCGTTTGGTGTTGTAGATGCCATTTTAACCAATGATCGTTTGTTTTTTGTAATATCGCACAATTAAATTCAACGTGGTAATCTTAATAACTCAAGCTAACTCACAACACAACCGAACCGGGCGACGCTCTACTTCAGAATGGTGTGGTGTTTGTTTGGGTGCAACTTGTTAATGGTGTATAATGTGAAAGCACTCGGCTTTAGTTTTGTCTTTTTAAGCCATTACACAAATATATACAAGTTATTTACATTAAAAAAAAATCTTAGTTATCTAATACAGTTTTAGTCCACCACCAGTTTTATTTTAAATTACACTTTCCAAACACAAACATGTACGCAACGACACATTTTGTTAGCACATACTCATATGGCTGTTCCCACGTCACAAATTCTGCTTAATCTCAAAATTTCACTTTCCTGTCGTTGATACATACTCGTATAGTCGATATCTACACCGTTTTGTTCCGTGTTCCTCATGTCGCTCCGTGTCATGCCTATGCTTGAATAGTATATAAACTTATTGTCGTTTGGTCGCGTACGTCGAAATGCCGTGGTCTGGATATCTTTTCTTCTTTTTACGCGTCAAACGTTTTGCTGCCGAAAGATTTACGCTCTCGTAAGTGTCGTCCGATAATACAGCTTCGTCGTACTTTGCTCGATCATAAAATAACCACTCCGCCTCATAACGTGTCGTTGCTTCCCAATCCGATGAAGATGCACCAGTGAACCCTTCAGGTATCACCACCAGATGATTGTTTTTTTTCGGCTCACTCCTGGCGGAACGCAGACAGCGTAATCTCTTGGTGCTGTAATGCGTAATATGTTCTGCTGGCTTTTCTGTAAACGTCATTTCGTTTGGTGTTGTAGATGCCATTTTAACCAATGATCGTTTGTTTTTTGTAATATCGCACATTTAAATTCAACGTGGTAATTTTAATAACTCAAGCTAACTCACAACACAACCGAACCGGGTGACGTTCTACTTCAGAATGGTGTGGTGTTTGTTTGGGTGCAACTTGTTAATAGTGTATAATGTGAACATAGCGCTAAGTGATGACGACTTGGAAAACGGTGTTGCCAACTTAAAAAATATACCAATAGTAGAAAGTGCCAGAAACATGTTGAATACTAAAAATTACTTTAGCGTTTTAATTTTTATTATAGTTAAAGTAAAGTAACAATAAAAAACCTAAGTCAGTTAGATCGGTGTTTGTTTAGACGTTCGTTTGCATATTTATAAATAGAGGAGCTTCTAATTCCGGTAGGCCTTTCGTACATTATTATAGTAATGTGTAAATGCTAAACGTAAAAAAACAGAAAGCGTTTACATTTTATACTACGTAAAAAAGATAAAAATTAACTTTTCGTGAATGTTATGATTTACGTACATTTTAGGTACATGAAATGTTGCCTAAATATATGCCAAGAGCTGATTATTAACTTTCAGTACTAATACATGCAGATCAGTTAATTCCTTAGTGTCACGAAGTGACTGATTATAATATTGATTTTTAGATAAATTATTTCTATTTCTGATTATTAAAATAATTCGTCACAGCGAATATTGTTGCACTTTTAACGTTGACTGTTATTTATCCGGAACGAAAGTAAGGGCCGAACGCCCGTTCTGATCTCTTAAGATCTTAGGCCATGGGTTCAGACAATTGGTTTTTACATTAAATGTGCAACGTATTATAACGTTATAATGTACGTATAATTTGGCTTATATTGTTTAAAATCAGAATCGAATAGAGAGTGCGTATATGATATACCTTTGGATTGATAATCTTTGGAACCGTAATGAAAAGCGTTATTTATGTAAATGCGTGAAACCTTTTTATTCAATCTTATTTTTAACGGTTTCTATTAATGCTAAAGTAACCAACATGTACTTTGAATTACTTCTTGTTTTTATGTTATTGGAATTATACGAAATCAAAAAGGATCGTGCAACTTGTAATGTACTTAGCAATAACATCGGTGTAACAACAACCGTAATTTGTAGTAATGAGTAATTAGTAATGGATAATTTTCTAATGACCAGTTCTAATCATCCAATTGTTGTCGTTGAATGTAAACCATCGAACATAATTTTTTATCTACGAATTGTATTCGGTGATAAAAAATTATGCATAGGTTAACCGCTAAAAGAAACTCAGGACCTTCATAGTAAAGAACTTTTTTGTAGGTATATACCTACCTACAAGAAAGCTCTTCAATGAAGAATAATATAATATACCATTACATTTTATTTATAACATGGAGGTGTTACAGGTGAAACACTACGACATATTACGTTACGTTAACATTCGTTGATCATAAATACTATTGTCTGGTTTGTAAAATAATTCTTATGAACGATCCTCACTAGATCGGTGGATGGTATTAAGCGGCAATTAGATGGGATAAACTTTTGTGTCCAACATTTTTAGTGTGTGAGTTCTTTGTTTTATTCGCTCTATTGTGTATTTGTAAGTCAAGTTGCAAACGTTGCACAAAAGTAGCCAATTCATTGTTTTCATTGTCACCAGTATGCTGACAAAACGCTAACAATATCTAAACCATTTCGTCAAATTGATATGTTTATGTTATGCCTTCTTAGTAATTTTTTTTTAATTTACCCCACATTACGGTATAGATAAAAAAAATTGTAGAAATATTTTCTTTTCTCCTCTATATTTCTAATGTAACTCGACAGTCCCTACGAATACTACATACAAATATCAAATTTGAGAGAAGAGGGCTTTGAAATTTTAAACACGACGTGTTAATTCCGTTCTTTGCGACGTAAAGTGCCAAAAGGAGGATTGCGGATTTTGTATAGATACCGTCCACATCCTCCAAGAGACATGGGATGCACATTTTTGTGCGCTTATGTTACAAACGCTGACTAAATCTTATTATATAGATCACAAGAATGGTTTAACGAAATCCTATATGTCCTTTGTCATAATTCAAGGGAATAATGCAGAAGGCAGTCCTCGATCAACAGACTAGGCTCTGGCCAACAAACCGGCATTGCAACATCATTAACATTAATAAGTTCATCACATACTACGTGGGACCAAAACGCTGACGAAAGTGAACGTTTAATAAACCTCTGCTTAGCTTATTATTTATTTAACCCACGTCGTCTATCCTAGTAGTCACGACGTTCTAACACATTATAACGACATGAGAGAGCTATTATTTATTTAACAAACATTTGCATTCATTGATTACAAAAATACTGGCTCGCATAGTGTAGCGTCGCCACACTGAGTTACATATTACATGTATGCGTGTGAATAGAACTTTTAATGAGCTTCGTAAACAGCATAGTATGGATTCACTATGAGTGTCTCAAATGTGTGTGGGTGTCTGAGTTTTAAATTCTTTAATGATAGAAAGACGAAAGTAATAATGTGTCCTGTATTGCCAGATTGTTAGGGCTATTACTCAGATTTTTACGTTTAACGTACTACAACTACTACTGTTATTTACTTGACTACAAACCTCATAATGTTAGCTAGAAGTCCTCCATGTTCTAAATAAATAAATATAACATAGCTGGTCTAAAAAGCAGCATTATGTGTCACATAAAAAACCCTTAGCTATTCAGCTACATAAAAAGTCATAGTACCAATATGTAAAATCCGAATCATTTACGTTTCACAATCTATGATTTTCATTCATAAATGGTATCCACAAAGTGTTTAGACAATAGCTAATATAGGTTGCTTAATATTTTGTTTACTTATCGATAATAAATTACACTACTGTCTTTTTCTTTTACGACTGCTAATTATAATTCTAATGTTACTACTAATTGCATTGATCTCTCACCGCGTCAACGTTATTGTCAAATTACTAGCAAAGTAAATACAAAAAAAAAAACCATACCTACCAAGTTATTTATTAAGGTGTAAGATTTTTGTTCGTTAATATAACTGATAGAAAAGCTTAAGCGATCCATTGCGACAAAATTTTCGAGATACAAGCTAGTGGTCAAACCCTTCCCTGTGCTCCGTGCTGTATTTATTTGATATATGATCCGCCAGGTGTTAGATTCAAATGTTAACAAATTCTTGGCCCATCCTGTATTAACAACGACTGCCTGTGTACAACAATGAAGTTTATTACGAGTATTAGTGAAATAATTTGAAACTTCTTTGTACAATAGTCCCAAATAAGAGATTTCCTTATTCAAAATGATGCTGCTCCTTGCCTAGTCAAGTAGTGTATTGTGAAAATATAGCCTAACGTACGAGCCGTCTTGCTACCTGCTTTAGTTACTGTTTTGAAATAAAGGATTTACAACTGAACAGTTGATCTGTGGCTCCACAGATAAACAAAAGGTTACTTTAGTGAGAAACATTGTTTTCGCATTGGCTGGTGACATAGCAGGTGCACCCTTATAATAAAGAAAGGAAATGACATCTTGAACTGAATTATAAATTCTTGGAAAGTTATATAGGCGGCAATTAGATGGGATAAACCTTTGTGTCCAAAATTCTTAGTGTGAGTTCTTTGTTTTATTCGCTCTATTGTTTATTTGTAAGTGAAGTTGCAAACATTGCAAAAAGGTGGCCAATTCATTGTTTTCATTGTCACCAGTGTGCCGATAAAGGCCTAACAATATCTAAACCACTTTGGCAAAATGATAAGATTATATTATGCCTTCTGGCTATTTACCTTTTATATACTAAACATCATTATAAAGATTAAAAAAATATAAATAAAATCTGAAATTGTTACATTGTATTCTTATTTTTTCTTCTCTCTTTTTCCATAGTGTCACTCGACGGTATCAATAACTATAATACCTACAAATGTCAAATTTCAGAGGAGAGCAATTTGAAATTTTAAACACGACGTGTAAATTATGTCATTTGGGACGCAAAGTGCCGAAAGGAGGATTTCAGATTTTGTATGGACACCATCCACACACCCTCCAAAAGTCCAAAAGACATGGGATGCATATTTTTGCGCGCTTATATTACAAACGCTGGCTGAACCTTACTAGATAGATCAAAATAATGGTTGAAAGAAATCCTATATGTCGTTTATCATAATTCAAGTGACTGATGCAAAAGGCATTCCTCGATCGGCAGACGAAGCTCTGGCAAACAAAACATACCGACTAATGCAACGTAATGGGCTCGTCACCTATTACGTGGGACCAAATCACTGGTGAGAAAAGGCGTTCAATACAATTATTAATTATTTGTGATGGTTGGGAATCGAACCCACGTCCTCTAGCTTAGCAGTCACGTTCACTTACGAGTAGACCAACAGGAGCCGTCGTAGATCATAGCAGATCAGGTATAAATCAGGCAAGTAAATAAATTTTAATAATAATTATACATGGTCTAGAGATTATCAAGTGATCGCGTACAATGGGAGAAGCTTATTTATCTATCTAATGGCAGTTTAGTGTGATAGGCTAAAGAAGACCCAGTAAGGACGGGAAAGAGATAAATAAAAGAAAGTAAATATTTATACAAATAGACAATTTATTATACACTTTAAACAATGGATATCAGCGAATTCAACAATTTTTGCTTAACGAAATGAATAAAAACACGTCAACTTTACATACATATGTTTTCAGTTAAACGTAATACGAATAGAATCTAGTTGGTTGATAGATCTTAATGGTTAAAGTAAGAGTCGAGTAGAACTATTTTTTCATTAGATAATACATTATACAATTTTTTCCTAACGACAAGAGCAATTTTCACTTTTTCATAGGAAAGTTTAGACTCTGACTGCAATAACGTTATACAATTATTTTTATCTTTACTTATATCTAATCAAATGATAAGGTTCAATTCGGTCTTCTCAGTAGAATGACTGAAATTCGAACCCTGCAGCTTTTGTTGTAAGTGATAATAAACAATATATGTTATATGCACATACATGTATTTTAAAACTAGCTAATCAACACGAGTAAGCCTAGCGCGACTAACATAGTCATCATAACAAACGCTTACACTGTCGCAGTAAGATATACTTACGCTAAATATACGAGTAAGTAGGACTTATTACGACACCTCTGAACGAGTGCTTTAGTTTTGTCTTTTTAAGGCATTACACAAATATATACAAGTTATTTACATTAAAAAAAAATATCTTAGTTATCTAATACAGTTTTAGTCCACCACCAGTTTTATTTTAAATTACACTTGCCAAATACAAACATGTACGCAACGACACATTTTGTTAGCACATACTCATATGGCTGTTCCCACGTCACAAATTCTGCTTAATCTCAAAATTTCACTTTCCTGTCGTTGATACATACTCGTATAGTCGATATCTACACCGTTTTGTTCCGTGTTCCTCATGTCGCTCCGTGTCATGCCTATGCTTGAATAGTATATAAACTTATTGTCGTTTGGTCACGTACGTCGAAATGCCGTGGTCTGAATATCTTTTCTTCTTTTTACGCGTCAAACGTTTTGCTGCCGAAAGTTTTACGCTCTCGTAAGTGTCGTCCGATAATACAGCTTCGTCGTACTTTGCTCAATCATAAAATAACCACTCCGCCTCATAACGTGTCGTTGCTTCCCAATCCGATGGAGATGCACTAGTGAACCCTTCAGGTATCACCACCAGATGATTGTTTTTTTTCGGCTCACTCCTGGCGGAACGCAGACAGCGTAATCTCTTGGTGCTGTAATGCGTAATATGTTCTGCTGGCTTTTCTGTAAACGTCATTTCGTTTGGTGTTGTAGATGCCATTTTAACCAATGATCGTTTGTTTTTTGTAATATCGCACAATTAAATTCAACGTGGTAATCTTAATAACTCAAGCTAACTCACAACACAACCGAACCGGGCGACGCTCTACTTCAGAATGGTGTGGTGTTTGTTTGGGTGCAACTTGTTAATGGTGTATAATGTGAAAGCACTCGGCTTTAGTTTTGTCTTTTTAAGCCATTACACAAATATATACAAGTTATTTACATTAAAAAAAAATCTTAGTTATCTAATACAGTTTTAGTCCACCACCAGTTTTATTTTAAATTACACTTTCCAAACACAAACATGTACGCAACGACACATTTTGTTAGCACATACTCATATGGCTGTTCCCACGTCACAAATTCTGCTTAATCTCAAAATTTCACTTTCCTGTCGTTGATACATACTCGTATAGTCGATATCTACACCGTTTTGTTCCGTGTTCCTCATGTCGCTCCGTGTCATGCCTATGCTTGAATAGTATATAAACTTATTGTCGTTTGGTCGCGTACGTCGAAATGCCGTGGTCTGGATATCTTTTCTTCTTTTTACGCGTCAAACGTTTTGCTGCCGAAAGATTTACGCTCTCGTAAGTGTCGTCCGATAATACAGCTTCGTCGTACTTTGCTCGATCATAAAATAACCACTCCGCCTCATAACGTGTCGTTGCTTCCCAATCCGATGAAGATGCACCAGTGAACCCTTCAGGTATCACCACCAGATGATTGTTTTTTTTCGGCTCACTCCTGGCGGAACGCAGACAGCGTAATCTCTTGGTGCTGTAATGCGTAATATGTTCTGCTGGCTTTTCTGTAAACGTCATTTCGTTTGGTGTTGTAGATGCCATTTTAACCAATGATCGTTTGTTTTTTGTAATATCGCACATTTAAATTCAACGTGGTAATTTTAATAACTCAAGCTAACTCACAACACAACCGAACCGGGTGACGTTCTACTTCAGAATGGTGTGGTGTTTGTTTGGGTGCAACTTGTTAATAGTGTATAATGTGAACATAGCGCTAAGTGATGACGACTTGGAAAACGGTGTTGCCAACTTAAAAAATATACCAATAGTAGAAAGTGCCAGAAACATGTTGAATACTAAAAATTACTTTAGCGTTTTAATTTTTATTATAGTTAAAGTAAAGTAACAATAAAAAACCTAAGTCAGTTAGATCGGTGTTTGTTTAGACGTTCGTTTGCATATTTATAAATAGAGGAGCTTCTAATTCCGGTAGGCCTTTCGTACATTATTATAGTAATGTGTAAATGCTAAACGTAAAAAAACAGAAAGCGTTTACATTTTATACTACGTAAAAAAGATAAAAATTAACTTTTCGTGAATGTTATGATTTACGTACATTTTAGGTACATGAAATGTTGCCTAAATATATGCCAAGAGCTGATTATTAACTTTCAGTACTAATACATGCAGATCAGTTAATTCCTTAGTGTCACGAAGTGACTGATTATAATATTGATTTTTAGATAAATTATTTCTATTTCTGATTATTAAAATAATTCGTCACAGCGAATATTGTTGCACTTTTAACGTTGACTGTTATTTATCCGGAACGAAAGTAAGGGCCGAACGCCCGTTCTGATCTCTTAAGATCTTAGGCCATGGGTTCAGACAATTGGTTTTTACATTAAATGTGCAACGTATTATAACGTTATAATGTACGTATAATTTGGCTTATATTGTTTAAAATCAGAATCGAATAGAGAGTGCGTATATGATATACCTTTGGATTGATAATCTTTGGAACCGTAATGAAAAGCGTTATTTATGTAAATGCGTGAAACCTTTTTATTCAATCTTATTTTTAACGGTTTCTATTAATGCTAAAGTAACCAACATGTACTTTGAATTACTTCTTGTTTTTATGTTATTGGAATTATACGAAATCAAAAAGGATCGTGCAACTTGTAATGTACTTAGCAATAACATCGGTGTAACAACAACCGTAATTTGTAGTAATGAGTAATTAGTAATGGATAATTTTCTAATGACCAGTTCTAATCATCCAATTGTTGTCGTTGAATGTAAACCATCGAACATAATTTTTTATCTACGAATTGTATTCGGTGATAAAAAATTATGCATAGGTTAACCGCTAAAAGAAACTCAGGACCTTCATAGTAAAGAACTTTTTTGTAGGTATATACCTACCTACAAGAAAGCTCTTCAATGAAGAATAATATAATATACCATTACATTTTATTTATAACATGGAGGTGTTACAGGTGAAACACTACGACATATTACGTTACGTTAACATTCGTTGATCATAAATACTATTGTCTGGTTTGTAAAATAATTCTTATGAACGATCCTCACTAGATCGGTGGATGGTATTAAGCGGCAATTAGATGGGATAAACTTTTGTGTCCAACATTTTTAGTGTGTGAGTTCTTTGTTTTATTCGCTCTATTGTGTATTTGTAAGTCAAGTTGCAAACGTTGCACAAAAGTAGCCAATTCATTGTTTTCATTGTCACCAGTATGCTGACAAAACGCTAACAATATCTAAACCATTTCGTCAAATTGATATGTTTATGTTATGCCTTCTTAGTAATTTTTTTTTAATTTACCCCACATTACGGTATAGATAAAAAAAATTGTAGAAATATTTTCTTTTCTCCTCTATATTTCTAATGTAACTCGACAGTCCCTACGAATACTACATACAAATATCAAATTTGAGAGAAGAGGGCTTTGAAATTTTAAACACGACGTGTTAATTCCGTTCTTTGCGACGTAAAGTGCCAAAAGGAGGATTGCGGATTTTGTATAGATACCGTCCACATCCTCCAAGAGACATGGGATGCACATTTTTGTGCGCTTATGTTACAAACGCTGACTAAATCTTATTATATAGATCACAAGAATGGTTTAACGAAATCCTATATGTCCTTTGTCATAATTCAAGGGAATAATGCAGAAGGCAGTCCTCGATCAACAGACTAGGCTCTGGCCAACAAACCGGCATTGCAACATCATTAACATTAATAAGTTCATCACATACTACGTGGGACCAAAACGCTGACGAAAGTGAACGTTTAATAAACCTCTGCTTAGCTTATTATTTATTTAACCCACGTCGTCTATCCTAGTAGTCACGACGTTCTAACACATTATAACGACATGAGAGAGCTATTATTTATTTAACAAACATTTGCATTCATTGATTACAAAAATACTGGCTCGCATAGTGTAGCGTCGCCACACTGAGTTACATATTACATGTATGCGTGTGAATAGAACTTTTAATGAGCTTCGTAAACAGCATAGTATGGATTCACTATGAGTGTCTCAAATGTGTGTGGGTGTCTGAGTTTTAAATTCTTTAATGATAGAAAGACGAAAGTAATAATGTGTCCTGTATTGCCAGATTGTTAGGGCTATTACTCAGATTTTTACGTTTAACGTACTACAACTACTACTGTTATTTACTTGACTACAAACCTCATAATGTTAGCTAGAAGTCCTCCATGTTCTAAATAAATAAATATAACATAGCTGGTCTAAAAAGCAGCATTATGTGTCACATAAAAAACCCTTAGCTATTCAGCTACATAAAAAGTCATAGTACCAATATGTAAAATCCGAATCATTTACGTTTCACAATCTATGATTTTCATTCATAAATGGTATCCACAAAGTGTTTAGACAATAGCTAATATAGGTTGCTTAATATTTTGTTTACTTATCGATAATAAATTACACTACTGTCTTTTTCTTTTACGACTGCTAATTATAATTCTAATGTTACTACTAATTGCATTGATCTCTCACCGCGTCAACGTTATTGTCAAATTACTAGCAAAGTAAATACAAAAAAAAAAACCATACCTACCAAGTTATTTATTAAGGTGTAAGATTTTTGTTCGTTAATATAACTGATAGAAAAGCTTAAGCGATCCATTGCGACAAAATTTTCGAGATACAAGCTAGTGGTCAAACCCTTCCCTGTGCTCCGTGCTGTATTTATTTGATATATGATCCGCCAGGTGTTAGATTCAAATGTTAACAAATTCTTGGCCCATCCTGTATTAACAACGACTGCCTGTGTACAACAATGAAGTTTATTACGAGTATTAGTGAAATAATTTGAAACTTCTTTGTACAATAGTCCCAAATAAGAGATTTCCTTATTCAAAATGATGCTGCTCCTTGCCTAGTCAAGTAGTGTATTGTGAAAATATAGCCTAACGTACGAGCCGTCTTGCTACCTGCTTTAGTTACTGTTTTGAAATAAAGGATTTACAACTGAACAGTTGATCTGTGGCTCCACAGATAAACAAAAGGTTACTTTAGTGAGAAACATTGTTTTCGCATTGGCTGGTGACATAGCAGGTGCACCCTTATAATAAAGAAAGGAAATGACATCTTGAACTGAATTATAAATTCTTGGAAAGTTATATAGGCGGCAATTAGATGGGATAAACCTTTGTGTCCAAAATTCTTAGTGTGAGTTCTTTGTTTTATTCGCTCTATTGTTTATTTGTAAGTGAAGTTGCAAACATTGCAAAAAGGTGGCCAATTCATTGTTTTCATTGTCACCAGTGTGCCGATAAAGGCCTAACAATATCTAAACCACTTTGGCAAAATGATAAGATTATATTATGCCTTCTGGCTATTTACCTTTTATATACTAAACATCATTATAAAGATTAAAAAAATATAAATAAAATCTGAAATTGTTACATTGTATTCTTATTTTTTCTTCTCTCTTTTTCCATAGTGTCACTCGACGGTATCAATAACTATAATACCTACAAATGTCAAATTTCAGAGGAGAGCAATTTGAAATTTTAAACACGACGTGTAAATTATGTCATTTGGGACGCAAAGTGCCGAAAGGAGGATTTCAGATTTTGTATGGACACCATCCACACACCCTCCAAAAGTCCAAAAGACATGGGATGCATATTTTTGCGCGCTTATATTACAAACGCTGGCTGAACCTTACTAGATAGATCAAAATAATGGTTGAAAGAAATCCTATATGTCGTTTATCATAATTCAAGTGACTGATGCAAAAGGCATTCCTCGATCGGCAGACGAAGCTCTGGCAAACAAAACATACCGACTAATGCAACGTAATGGGCTCGTCACCTATTACGTGGGACCAAATCACTGGTGAGAAAAGGCGTTCAATACAATTATTAATTATTTGTGATGGTTGGGAATCGAACCCACGTCCTCTAGCTTAGCAGTCACGTTCACTTACGAGTAGACCAACAGGAGCCGTCGTAGATCATAGCAGATCAGGTATAAATCAGGCAAGTAAATAAATTTTAATAATAATTATACATGGTCTAGAGATTATCAAGTGATCGCGTACAATGGGAGAAGCTTATTTATCTATCTAATGGCAGTTTAGTGTGATAGGCTAAAGAAGACCCAGTAAGGACGGGAAAGAGATAAATAAAAGAAAGTAAATATTTATACAAATAGACAATTTATTATACACTTTAAACAATGGATATCAGCGAATTCAACAATTTTTGCTTAACGAAATGAATAAAAACACGTCAACTTTACATACATATGTTTTCAGTTAAACGTAATACGAATAGAATCTAGTTGGTTGATAGATCTTAATGGTTAAAGTAAGAGTCGAGTAGAACTATTTTTTCATTAGATAATACATTATACAATTTTTTCCTAACGACAAGAGCAATTTTCACTTTTTCATAGGAAAGTTTAGACTCTGACTGCAATAACGTTATACAATTATTTTTATCTTTACTTATATCTAATCAAATGATAAGGTTCAATTCGGTCTTCTCAGTAGAATGACTGAAATTCGAACCCTGCAGCTTTTGTTGTAAGTGATAATAAACAATATATGTTATATGCACATACATGTATTTTAAAACTAGCTAATCAACACGAGTAAGCCTAGCGCGACTAACATAGTCATCATAACAAACGCTTACACTGTCGCAGTAAGATATACTTACGCTAAATATACGAGTAAGTAGGACTTATTACGACACCTCTGAACGAGTGCTTTAGTTTTGTCTTTTTAAGGCATTACACAAATATATACAAGTTATTTACATTAAAAAAAAATATCTTAGTTATCTAATACAGTTTTAGTCCACCACCAGTTTTATTTTAAATTACACTTGCCAAATACAAACATGTACGCAACGACACATTTTGTTAGCACATACTCATATGGCTGTTCCCACGTCACAAATTCTGCTTAATCTCAAAATTTCACTTTCCTGTCGTTGATACATACTCGTATAGTCGATATCTACACCGTTTTGTTCCGTGTTCCTCATGTCGCTCCGTGTCATGCCTATGCTTGAATAGTATATAAACTTATTGTCGTTTGGTCACGTACGTCGAAATGCCGTGGTCTGAATATCTTTTCTTCTTTTTACGCGTCAAACGTTTTGCTGCCGAAAGTTTTACGCTCTCGTAAGTGTCGTCCGATAATACAGCTTCGTCGTACTTTGCTCAATCATAAAATAACCACTCCGCCTCATAACGTGTCGTTGCTTCCCAATCCGATGGAGATGCACTAGTGAACCCTTCAGGTATCACCACCAGATGATTGTTTTTTTTCGGCTCACTCCTGGCGGAACGCAGACAGCGTAATCTCTTGGTGCTGTAATGCGTAATATGTTCTGCTGGCTTTTCTGTAAACGTCATTTCGTTTGGTGTTGTAGATGCCATTTTAACCAATGATCGTTTGTTTTTTGTAATATCGCACAATTCAATTCAACGTGGTAATCTTAATAACTCAAGCTAACTCACAACACAACCGAACCGGGTGACGCTCTACTTCAGAATGGTGTGGTGTTTGTTTGGGTGCAACTTGTTAATGGTGTATAATGTGAAAGCACTCGGCTTTAGTTTTGTCTTTTTAAGCCATTACACAAATATATACAAGTTATTTACATTAAAAAAAAATCTTAGTTATCTAATACAGTTTTAGTCCACCACCAGTTTTATTTGAAATTACACTTTCCAAACACAAACATGTACGCAACGACACATTTTGTTAGCACATACTCATATGGCTGTTCCCACGTCACAAATTCTGCTTAATCTCAAAATTTCACTTTCCTGTCGTTGATACATACTCGTATAGTCGATATCTACACCGTTTTGTTCCGTGTTCCTCATGTCGCTCCGTGTCATGCCTATGCTTGAATAGTATATAAACTTATTGTCGTTTGGTCGCGTACGTCGAAATGCCGTGGTCTGGATATCTTTTCTTCTTTTTACGCGTCAAACGTTTTGCTGCCGAAAGATTTACGCTCTCGTAAGTGTCGTCCGATAATACAGCTTCGTCGTACTTTGCTCGATCATAAAATAACCACTCCGCCTCATAACGTGTCGTTGCTTCCCAATCCGATGAAGATGCACCAGTGAACCCTTCAGGTATCACCACCAGATGATTGTTTTTTTTCGGCTCACTCCTGGCGGAACGCAGACAGCGTAATCTCTTGGTGCTGTAATGCGTAATATGTTCTGCTGGCTTTTCTGTAAACGTCATTTCGTTTGGTGTTGTAGATGCCATTTTAACCAATGATCGTTTGTTTTTTGTAATATCGCACATTTAAATTCAACGTGGTAATTTTAATAACTCAAGCTAACTCACAACACAACCGAACCGGGTGACGTTCTACTTCAGAATGGTGTGGTGTTTGTTTGGGTGCAACTTGTTAATAGTGTATAATGTGAACATAGCGCTAAGTGATGACGACTTGGAAAACGGTGTTGCCAACTTAAAAAATATACCAATAGTAGAAAGTGCCAGAAACATGTTGAATACTAAAAATTACTTTAGCGTTTTAATTTTTATTATAGTTAAAGTAAAGTAACAATAAAAAACCTAAGTCAGTTAGATCGGTGTTTGTTTAGACGTTCGTTTGCATATTTATAAATAGAGGAGCTTCTAATTCCGGTAGGCCTTTCGTACATTATTATAGTAATGTGTAAATGCTAAACGTAAAAAAACAGAAAGCG
The DNA here is from genome assembly GCA_949316085.1 of Hypercompe scribonia. NCBI lineage: Eukaryota > Metazoa > Arthropoda > Insecta > Lepidoptera > Erebidae > Hypercompe > Hypercompe scribonia. The sequence continues at coordinate 5,043,548 of OX438979.1, forward strand.
TTTACATTTTATACTACGTAAAAAAGATAAAAATTAACTTTTCGTGAATGTTATGATTTACGTACATTTTAGGTACATGAAATGTTGCCTAAATATATGCCAAGAGCTGATTATTAACTTTCAGTACTAATACATGCAGATCAGTTAATTCCTTAGTGTCACGAAGTGACTGATTATAATATTGATTTTTAGATAAATTATTTCTATTTCTGATTATTAAAATAATTCGTCACAGCGAATATTGTTGCACTTTTAACGTTGACTGTTATTTATCCGGAACGAAAGTAAGGGCCGAACGCCCGTTCTGATCTCTTAAGATCTTAGGCCATGGGTTCAGACAATTGGTTTTTACATTAAATGTGCAACGTATTATAACGTTATAATGTACGTATAATTTGGCTTATATTGTTTAAAATCAGAATCGAATAGAGAGTGCGTATATGATATACCTTTGGATTGATAATCTTTGGAACCGTAATGAAAAGCGTTATTTATGTAAATGCGTGAAACCTTTTTATTTAATCTTATTTTTAACGGTTTCTATTAATGCTAAAGTAACCAACATGTACTTTGAATTACTTCTTGTTTTTATGTTATTGGAATTATACGAAATCAAAAAGGATCGTGCAACTTGTAATGTACTTAGCAATAACATCGGTGTAACAACAACCGTAATTTGTAGTAATGAGTAATTAGTAATGGATAATTTTCTAATGACCAGTTCTAATCATCCAATTGTTGTCGTTGAATGTAAACCATCGAACATAATTTTTTATCTACGAATTGTATTCGGTGATAAAAAATTATGCATAGGTTAACCGCTAAAAGAAACTCAGGACCTTCATAGTAAAGAACTTTTTTGTAGGTATATACCTACCTACAAGAAAGCTCTTCAATGAAGAATAATATAATATACCATTACATTTTATTTATAACATGGAGGTGTTACAGGTGAAACACTACGACATATTACGTTACGTTAACATTCGTTGATCATAAATACTATTGTCTGGTTTGTAAAATAATTCTTATGAACGATCCTCACTAGATCGGTGGATGGTATTAAGCGGCAATTAGATGGGATAAACTTTTGTGTCCAACATTTTTAGTGTGTGAGTTCTTTGTTTTATTCGCTCTATTGTGTATTTGTAAGTCAAGTTGCAAACGTTGCACAAAAGTAGCCAATTCATTGTTTTCATTGTCACCAGTATGCTGACAAAACGCTAACAATATCTAAACCATTTCGTCAAATTGATATGTTTATGTTATGCCTTCTTAGTAATTTTTTTTTAATTTACCCCACATTACGGTATAGATAAAAAAAATTGTAGAAATATTTTCTTTTCTCCTCTATATTTCTAATGTAACTCGACAGTCCCTACGAATACTACATACAAATATCAAATTTGAGAGAAGAGGGCTTTGAAATTTTAAACACGACGTGTTAATTCCGTTCTTTGCGACGTAAAGTGCCAAAAGGAGGATTGCGGATTTTGTATAGATACCGTCCACATCCTCCAAGAGACATGGGATGCACATTTTTGTGCGCTTATGTTACAAACGCTGACTAAATCTTATTATATAGATCACAAGAATGGTTTAACGAAATCCTATATGTCCTTTGTCATAATTCAAGGGAATAATGCAGAAGGCAGTCCTCGATCAACAGACTAGGCTCTGGCCAACAAACCGGCATTGCAACATCATTAACATTAATAAGTTCATCACATACTACGTGGGACCAAAACGCTGACGAAAGTGAACGTTTAATAAACCTCTGCTTAGCTTATTATTTATTTAACCCACGTCGTCTATCCTAGTAGTCACGACGTTCTAACACATTATAACGACATGAGAGAGCTATTATTTATTTAACAAACATTTGCATTCATTGATTACAAAAATACTGGCTCGCATAGTGTAGCGTCGCCACACTGAGTTACATATTACATGTATGCGTGTGAATAGAACTTTTAATGAGCTTCGTAAACAGCATAGTATGGATTCACTATGAGTGTCTCAAATGTGTGTGGGTGTCTGAGTTTTAAATTCTTTAATGATAGAAAGACGAAAATAATAATGTGTCCTGTATTGCCAGATTGTTAGGGCTATTACTCAGATTTTTACGTTTAACGTACTACAACTACTACTGTTATTTACTTGACTACAAACCTCATAATGTTAGCTAGAAGTCCTCCATGTTCTAAATAAATAAATATAACATAGCTGGTCTAAAAAGCAGCATTATGTGTCACATAAAAAACCCTTAGCTATTCAGTTACATAAAAAGTCATAGTACCAATATGTAAAATCCGAATCATTTACGTTTCACAATCTATGATTTTCATTCATAAATGGTATCCACAAAGTGTTTAGACAATAGCTAATATAGGTTGCTTAATATTTTGTTTACTTATCGATAATAAATTACACTACTGTCTTTTTCTTTTACGACTGCTAATTATAATTCTAATGTTACTACTAATTGCATTGATCTCTCACCGCGTCAACGTTATTGTCAAATTACTAGCAAAGTAAATACAAAAAAAAAAACCATACCTACCAAGTTATTTATTAAGGTGTAAGATTTTTGTTCGTTAATATAACTGATAGAAAAGCTTAAGCGATCCATTGCGACAAAATTTTCGAGATACAAGCTAGTGGTCAAACCCTTCCCTGTGCTCCGTGCTGTATTTATTTGATATATGATCCGCCAGGTGTTAGATTCAAATGTTAACAAATTCTTGGCCCATCCTGTATTAACAACGACTGCCTGTGTACAACAATGAAGTTTATTACGAGTATTAGTGAAATAATTTGAAACTTCTTTGTACAATAGTCCCAAATAAGAGATTTCCTTATTCAAAATGATGCTGCTCCTTGCCTAGTCAAGTAGTGTATTGTGAAAATATAGCCTAACGTACGAGCCGTCTTGCTACCTGCTTTAGTTACTGTTTTGAAATAAAGGATTTACAACTGAACAGTTGATCTGTGGCTCCACAGATAAACAAAAGGTTACTTTAGTGAGAAACATTGTTTTCGCATTGGCTGGTGACATAGCAGGTGCACCCTTATAATAAAGAAAGGAAATGACATCTTGAACTGAATTATAAATTCTTGGAAAGTTATATAGGCGGCAATTAGATGGGATAAACCTTTGTGTCCAAAATTCTTAGTGTGAGTTCTTTGTTTTATTCGCTCTATTGTTTATTTGTAAGTGAAGTTGCAAACATTGCAAAAAGGTGGCCAATTCATTGTTTTCATTGTCACCAGTGTGCCGATAAAGGCCTAACAATATCTAAACCACTTTGGCAAAATGATAAGATTATATTATGCCTTCTGGCTATTTACCTTTTATATACTAAACATCATTATAAAGATTAAAAAAATATAAATAAAATCTGAAATTGTTACATTGTATTCTTATTTTTTCTTCTCTCTTTTTCCATAGTGTCACTCGACGGTATCAATAACTATAATACCTACAAATGTCAAATTTCAGAGGAGAGCAATTTGAAATTTTAAACACGACGTGTAAATTATGTCATTTGGGACGCAAAGTGCCGAAAGGAGGATTTCAGATTTTGTATGGACACCATCCACACACCCTCCAAAAGTCCAAAAGACATGGGATGCATATTTTTGCGCGCTTATATTACAAACGCTGGCTGAACCTTACTAGATAGATCAAAATAATGGTTGAAAGAAATCCTATATGTCGTTTATCATAATTCAAGTGACTGATGCAAAAGGCATTCCTCGATCGGCAGACGAAGCTCTGGCAAACAAAACATACCGACTACCGGTAATGGGCTCGTCACCTATTACGTGGGACCAAATCACTGGTGAGAAAAGGCGTTCAATACAATTATTAATTATTTGTGATGGTTGGGAATCGAACCCACGTCCTCTAGCTTAGCAGTCACGTTCACTTACGAGTAGACCAACAGGAGCCGTCGTAGATCATAGCAGATCAGGTATAAATCAGGCAAGTAAATAAATTTTAATAATAATTATACATGGTCTAGAGATTATCAAGTGATCGCGTACAATGGGAGAAGCTTATTTATCTATCTAATGGCAGTTTAGTGTGATAGGCTAAAGAAGACCCAGTAAGGACGGGAAAGAGATAAATAAAAGAAAGCAAATATTTATACAAATAGACAATTTATTATACACTTTAAACAATGGATATCAGCGAATTCAACAATTTTTGCTTAACGAAATGAATAAAAACACGTCAACTTTATATACATATGTTTTCAGTTAAACGTAATACGAATAGAATCTAGTTGGTTGATAGATCTTAATGGTTAAAGTAAGAGTCGAGTAGAACTATTTTTTCATTAGATAATACATTATACAATTTTTTCCTAACGACAAGAGCAATTTTCACTTTTTCATACGAAGTTTAGACTCTGACTGCAATAACGTTATACAATTATTTTTATCTTTACTTATATCTAATCAAATGATAAGGTTCAATTCGGTCTTCTCAGTAGAATGACTGAAATTCGAACCCTGCAGCTTTTGTTGTAAGTGATAATAAACAATATATGTTATATGCACATACATGTATTTTAATCAAACTAGCTAATCAACACGAGTAAGCCTAGCGCGACTAACATAGTCATCATAACAAACGCTTACACTGTCGCAGTAAGATATACTTACGCTAAATATACGAGTAAGTAGGACTTATTACGACACCTCTGAACGAGTGCTTTAGTTTTGTCTTTTTAAGCCATTACACAAATATATACAAGTTATTTACATTAAAAAAAAATATCTTAGTTATCTAATACAGTTTTAGTCCACCACCAGTTTTATTTTAAATTACACTTGCCAAATACAAACATGTACGCAACGACACATTTTGTTAGCACATACTCATATGGCTGTTCCCACGATACAAATTCTGCTTAATCTCAAAATTTCACTTTCCTGTCGTTGATACATACTCGTATAGTCGATATCTACACCGTTTTGTTCCGTGTTCATGGCTATGCTTGAATAGTATATAAACTTATTGTCGTTTGGTCGCGTACGTCGAAATGCCGTGGTCTGGATATCTTTTCTTCTTTTTACGCGTCAAACGTTTTGCTGCCGAAAGATTTACGCTCTCGTAAGTGTCGTCCGATAATACAGCTTCGTCGTACTTTGCTCGATCATAAAATAACCACTCCGCCTCATAACGTGTCGTTGCTTCCCAATCCGATGAAGATGCACTAGTGAACCCTTCAGGTATCACCACCAGATGATTGTTTTTTTTCGGCTCACTCCTGGCGGAACGCAGACAGCGTAATCTCTTGGTGCTGTAATGCGTAATATGTTCTGCTGGCTTTTCTGTAAACGTCATTTCGTTTGGTGTTGTAGATGCCATTTTAACCAATGATCGTTTGTTTTTTGTAATATCGCACATTTAAATTCAACGTGGTAATTTTAATAACTCAAGCTAACTCACAACACAACCGAACCGGGTGACGTTCTACTTCAGAATGGTGTGGTGTTTGTTTGGGTGCAACTTGTTAATAGTGTATAATGTGAACATAGCGCTAAGTGATGACGACTTGGAAAACGGTGTTGCCAACTTAAAAAATATACCAATAGTAGAAAGTGCCAGAAACATGTTGAATACTAAAAAATACTTTAGCGTTTTAATTTTTATTATAGTTAAAGTAAAGTAACAATAAAAAACCTAAGTCAGTTAGATCGGTGTTTGTTTAGACGTTCGTTTGCATATTTATAAATAGAGTAGCTTCTAATTCCGGTAGGCCTTTCGTACATTATTATAGTAATGTGTAAATGCTAAACGTAAAAAAACAGAAAGCGTTTACATTTTATACTACGTAAAAAAGATAAAAATTAACTTTTCGTGAATGTTATGATTTACGTACATTTTAGGTACATGAAATGTTGCCTAAATATATGCCAAGAGCTGATTATTAACTTTCAGTACTAATACATGCAGATCAGTTAATTCCTTAGTGTCACGAAGTGACTGATTATAATATTGATTTTTAGATAAATTATTTCTATTTCTGATTATTAAAATAATTCGTCACAGCGAATATTGTTGCACTTTTAACGTTGACTGTTATTTATCCGGAACGAAAGTAAGGGCCGAACGCCCGTTCTGATCTCTTAAGATCTTAGGCCATGGGTTCAGACAATTGGTTTTTACATTAAATGTGCAACGTATTATAACGTTATAATGTACGTATAATTTGGCTTATATTGTTTAAAATCAGAATCGAATAGAGAGTGCGTATATGATATACCTTTGGATTGATAATCTTTGGAACCGTAATGAAAAGCGTTATTTATGTAAATGCGTGAAACCTTTTTATTTAATCTTATTTTTAACGGTTTCTATTAATGCTAAAGTAACCAACATGTACTTTGAATTACTTCTTGTTTTTATGTTATTGGAATTATACGAAATCAAAAAGGATCGTGCAACTTGTAATGTACTTAGCAATAACATCGGTGTAACAACAACCGTAATTTGTAGTAATGAGTAATTAGTAATGGATAATTTTCTAATGACCAGTTCTAATCATCCAATTGTTGTCGTTGAATGTAAACCATCGAACATAATTTTTTATCTACGAATTGTATTCGGTGATAAAAAATTATGCATAGGTTAACCGCTAAAAGAAACTCAGGACCTTCATAGTAAAGAACTTTTTTGTAGGTATATACCTACCTACAAGAAAGCTCTTCAATGAAGAATAATATAATATACCATTACATTTTATTTATAACATGGAGGTGTTACAGGTGAAACACTACGACATATTACGTTACGTTAACATTCGTTGATCATAAATACTATTGTCTGGTTTGTAAAATAATTCTTATGAACGATCCTCACTAGATCGGTGGATGGTATTAAGCGGCAATTAGATGGGATAAACTTTTGTGTCCAACATTTTTAGTGTGTGAGTTCTTTGTTTTATTCGCTCTATTGTGTATTTGTAAGTCAAGTTGCAAACGTTGCACAAAAGTAGCCAATTCATTGTTTTCATTGTCACCAGTATGCTGACAAAACGCTAACAATATCTAAACCATTTCGTCAAATTGATATGTTTATGTTATGCCTTCTTAGTAATTTTTTTTTAATTTACCCCACATTACGGTATAGATAAAAAAAATTGTAGAAATATTTTCTTTTCTCCTCTATATTTCTAATGTAACTCGACAGTCCCTACGAATACTACATACAAATATCAAATTTGAGAGAAGAGGGCTTTGAAATTTTAAACACGACGTGTTAATTCCGTTCTTTGCGACGTAAAGTGCCAAAAGGAGGATTGCGGATTTTGTATAGATACCGTCCACATCCTCCAAGAGACATGGGATGCACATTTTTGTGCGCTTATGTTACAAACGCTGACTAAATCTTATTATATAGATCACAAGAATGGTTTAACGAAATCCTATATGTCCTTTGTCATAATTCAAGGGAATAATGCAGAAGGCAGTCCTCGATCAACAGACTAGGCTCTGGCCAACAAACCGGCATTGCAACATCATTAACATTAATAAGTTCATCACATACTACGTGGGACCAAAACGCTGACGAAAGTGAACGTTTAATAAACCTCTGCTTAGCTTATTATTTATTTAACCCACGTCGTCTATCCTAGTAGTCACGACGTTCTAACACATTATAACGACATGAGAGAGCTATTATTTATTTAACAAACATTTGCATTCATTGATTACAAAAATACTGGCTCGCATAGTGTAGCGTCGCCACACTGAGTTACATATTACATGTATGCGTGTGAATAGAACTTTTAATGAGCTTCGTAAACAGCATAGTATGGATTCACTATGAGTGTCTCAAATGTGTGTGGGTGTCTGAGTTTTAAATTCTTTAATGATAGAAAGACGAAAATAATAATGTGTCCTGTATTGCCAGATTGTTAGGGCTATTACTCAGATTTTTACGTTTAACGTACTACAACTACTACTGTTATTTACTTGACTACAAACCTCATAATGTTAGCTAGAAGTCCTCCATGTTCTAAATAAATAAATATAACATAGCTGGTCTAAAAAGCAGCATTATGTGTCACATAAAAAACCCTTAGCTATTCAGTTACATAAAAAGTCATAGTACCAATATGTAAAATCCGAATCATTTACGTTTCACAATCTATGATTTTCATTCATAAATGGTATCCACAAAGTGTTTAGACAATAGCTAATATAGGTTGCTTAATATTTTGTTTACTTATCGATAATAAATTACACTACTGTCTTTTTCTTTTACGACTGCTAATTATAATTCTAATGTTACTACTAATTGCATTGATCTCTCACCGCGTCAACGTTATTGTCAAATTACTAGCAAAGTAAATACAAAAAAAAAAACCATACCTACCAAGTTATTTATTAAGGTGTAAGATTTTTGTTCGTTAATATAACTGATAGAAAAGCTTAAGCGATCCATTGCGACAAAATTTTCGAGATACAAGCTAGTGGTCAAACCCTTCCCTGTGCTCCGTGCTGTATTTATTTGATATATGATCCGCCAGGTGTTAGATTCAAATGTTAACAAATTCTTGGCCCATCCTGTATTAACAACGACTGCCTGTGTACAACAATGAAGTTTATTACGAGTATTAGTGAAATAATTTGAAACTTCTTTGTACAATAGTCCCAAATAAGAGATTTCCTTATTCAAAATGATGCTGCTCCTTGCCTAGTCAAGTAGTGTATTGTGAAAATATAGCCTAACGTACGAGCCGTCTTGCTACCTGCTTTAGTTACTGTTTTGAAATAAAGGATTTACAACTGAACAGTTGATCTGTGGCTCCACAGATAAACAAAAGGTTACTTTAGTGAGAAACATTGTTTTCGCATTGGCTGGTGACATAGCAGGTGCACCCTTATAATAAAGAAAGGAAATGACATCTTGAACTGAATTATAAATTCTTGGAAAGTTATATAGGCGGCAATTAGATGGGATAAACCTTTGTGTCCAAAATTCTTAGTGTGAGTTCTTTGTTTTATTCGCTCTATTGTTTATTTGTAAGTGAAGTTGCAAACATTGCAAAAAGGTGGCCAATTCATTGTTTTCATTGTCACCAGTGTGCCGATAAAGGCCTAACAATATCTAAACCACTTTGGCAAAATGATAAGATTATATTATGCCTTCTGGCTATTTACCTTTTATATACTAAACATCATTATAAAGATTAAAAAAATATAAATAAAATCTGAAATTGTTACATTGTATTCTTATTTTTTCTTCTCTCTTTTTCCATAGTGTCACTCGACGGTATCAATAACTATAATACCTACAAATGTCAAATTTCAGAGGAGAGCAATTTGAAATTTTAAACACGACGTGTAAATTATGTCATTTGGGACGCAAAGTGCCGAAAGGAGGATTTCAGATTTTGTATGGACACCATCCACACACCCTCCAAAAGTCCAAAAGACATGGGATGCATATTTTTGCGCGCTTATATTACAAACGCTGGCTGAACCTTACTAGATAGATCAAAATAATGGTTGAAAGAAATCCTATATGTCGTTTATCATAATTCAAGTGACTGATGCAAAAGGCATTCCTCGATCGGCAGACGAAGCTCTGGCAAACAAAACATACCGACTACCGGTAATGGGCTCGTCACCTATTACGTGGGACCAAATCACTGGTGAGAAAAGGCGTTCAATACAATTATTAATTATTTGTGATGGTTGGGAATCGAACCCACGTCCTCTAGCTTAGCAGTCACGTTCACTTACGAGTAGACCAACAGGAGCCGTCGTAGATCATAGCAGATCAGGTATAAATCAGGCAAGTAAATAAATTTTAATAATAATTATACATGGTCTAGAGATTATCAAGTGATCGCGTACAATGGGAGAAGCTTATTTATCTATCTAATGGCAGTTTAGTGTGATAGGCTAAAGAAGACCCAGTAAGGACGGGAAAGAGATAAATAAAAGAAAGCAAATATTTATACAAATAGACAATTTATTATACACTTTAAACAATGGATATCAGCGAATTCAACAATTTTTGCTTAACGAAATGAATAAAAACACGTCAACTTTATATACATATGTTTTCAGTTAAACGTAATACGAATAGAATCTAGTTGGTTGATAGATCTTAATGGTTAAAGTAAGAGTCGAGTAGAACTATTTTTTCATTAGATAATACATTATACAATTTTTTCCTAACGACAAGAGCAATTTTCACTTTTTCATACGAAGTTTAGACTCTGACTGCAATAACGTTATACAATTATTTTTATCTTTACTTATATCTAATCAAATGATAAGGTTCAATTCGGTCTTCTCAGTAGAATGACTGAAATTCGAACCCTGCAGCTTTTGTTGTAAGTGATAATAAACAATATATGTTATATGCACATACATGTATTTTAATCAAACTAGCTAATCAACACGAGTAAGCCTAGCGCGACTAACATAGTCATCATAACAAACGCTTACACTGTCGCAGTAAGATATACTTACGCTAAATATACGAGTAAGTAGGACTTATTACGACACCTCTGAACGAGTGCTTTAGTTTTGTCTTTTTAAGCCATTACACAAATATATACAAGTTATTTACATTAAAAAAAAATATCTTAGTTATCTAATACAGTTTTAGTCCACCACCAGTTTTATTTTAAATTACACTTGCCAAATACAAACATGTACGCAACGACACATTTTGTTAGCACATACTCATATGGCTGTTCCCACGATACAAATTCTGCTTAATCTCAAAATTTCACTTTCCTGTCGTTGATACATACTCGTATAGTCGATATCTACACCGTTTTGTTCCGTGTTCATGGCTATGCTTGAATAGTATATAAACTTATTGTCGTTTGGTCGCGTACGTCGAAATGCCGTGGTCTGGATATCTTTTCTTCTTTTTACGCGTCAAACGTTTTGCTGCCGAAAGATTTACGCTCTCGTAAGTGTCGTCCGATAATACAGCTTCGTCGTACTTTGCTCGATCATAAAATAACCACTCCGCCTCATAACGTGTCGTTGCTTCCCAATCCGATGAAGATGCACTAGTGAACCCTTCAGGTATCACCACCAGATGATTGTTTTTTTTCGGCTCACTCCTGGCGGAACGCAGACAGCGTAATCTCTTGGTGCTGTAATGCGTAATATGTTCTGCTGGCTTTTCTGTAAACGTCATTTCGTTTGGTGTTGTAGATGCCATTTTAACCAATGATCGTTTGTTTTTTGTAATATCGCACATTTAAATTCAACGTGGTAATTTTAATAACTCAAGCTAACTCACAACACAACCGAACCGGGTGACGTTCTACTTCAGAATGGTGTGGTGTTTGTTTGGGTGCAACTTGTTAATAGTGTATAATGTGAACATAGCGCTAAGTGATGACGACTTGGAAAACGGTGTTGCCAACTTAAAAAATATACCAATAGTAGAAAGTGCCAGAAACATGTTGAATACTAAAAAATACTTTAGCGTTTTAATTTTTATTATAGTTAAAGTAAAGTAACAATAAAAAACCTAAGTCAGTTAGATCGGTGTTTGTTTAGACGTTCGTTTGCATATTTATAAATAGAGTAGCTTCTAATTCCGGTAGGCCTTTCGTACATTATTATAGTAATGTGTAAATGCTAAACGTAAAAAAACAGAAAGCGTTTACATTTTATACTACGTAAAAAAGATAAAAATTAACTTTTCGTGAATGTTATGATTTACGTACATTTTAGGTACATGAAATGTTGCCTAAATATATGCCAAGAGCTGATTATTAACTTTCAGTACTAATACATGCAGATCAGTTAATTCCTTAGTGTCACGAAGTGACTGATTATAATATTGATTTCTAGATAAATTATTTCTATTTCTGATTATTAAAATAATTCGTCACAGCGAATATTGTTGCACTTTTAACGTTGACTGTTATTTATCCGGAACGAAAGTAAGGGCCGAACGCCCGTTCTGATCTCTTAAGATCTTAGGCCATGGGTTCAGACAATTGGTTTTTACATTAAATGTGCAACGTATTATAACGTTATAATGTACGTATAATTTGGCTTATATTGTTTAAAATCAGAATCGAATAGAGAGTGCGTATATGATATACCTTTGGATTGATAATCTTTGGAACCGTAATGAAAAGCGTTATTTATGTAAATGCGTGAAACCTTTTTATTTAATCTTATTTTTAACGGTTTCTATTAATGCTAAAGTAACCAACATGTACTTTGAATTACTTCTTGTTTTTATGTTATTGGAATTATACGAAATCAAAAAGGATCGTGCAACTTGTAATGTACTTAGCAATAACATCGGTGTAACAACAACCGTAATTTGTAGTAATGAGTAATTAGTAATGGATAATTTTCTAATGACCAGTTCTAATCATCCAATTGTTGTCGTTGAATGTAAACCATCGAACATAATTTTTTATCTACGAATTGTATTCGGTGATAAAAAATTATGCATAGGTTAACCGCTAAAAGAAACTCAGGACCTTCATAGTAAAGAACTTTTTTGTAGGTATATACCTACCTACAAGAAAGCTCTTCAATGAAGAATAATATAATATACCATTACATTTTATTTATAACATGGAGGTGTTACAGGTGAAACACTACGACATATTACGTTACGTTAACATTCGTTGATCATAAATACTATTGTCTGGTTTGTAAAATAATTCTTATGAACGATCCTCACTAGATCGGTGGATGGTATTAAGCGGCAATTAGATGGGATAAACTTTTGTGTCCAACATTTTTAGTGTGTGAGTTCTTTGTTTTATTCGCTCTATTGTGTATTTGTAAGTCAAGTTGCAAACGTTGCACAAAAGTAGCCAATTCATTGTTTTCATTGTCACCAGTATGCTGACAAAACGCTAACAATATCTAAACCATTTCGTCAAATTGATATGTTTATGTTATGCCTTCTTAGTAATTTTTTTTTAATTTACCCCACATTACGGTATAGATAAAAAAAATTGTAGAAATATTTTCTTTTCTCCTCTATATTTCTAATGTAACTCGACAGTCCCTACGAATACTACATACAAATATCAAATTTGAGAGAAGAGGGCTTTGAAATTTTAAACACGACGTGTTAATTCCGTTCTTTGCGACGTAAAGTGCCAAAAGGAGGATTGCGGATTTTGTATAGATACCGTCCACATCCTCCAAGAGACATGGGATGCACATTTTTGTGCGCTTATGTTACAAACGCTGACTAAATCTTATTATATAGATCACAAGAATGGTTTAACGAAATCCTATATGTCCTTTGTCATAATTCAAGGGAATAATGCAGAAGGCAGTCCTCGATCAACAGACTAGGCTCTGGCCAACAAACCGGCATTGCAACATCATTAACATTAATAAGTTCATCACATACTACGTGGGACCAAAACGCTGACGAAAGTGAACGTTTAATAAACCTCTGCTTAGCTTATTATTTATTTAACCCACGTCGTCTATCCTAGTAGTCACGACGTTCTAACACATTATAACGACATGAGAGAGCTATTATTTATTTAACAAACATTTGCATTCATTGATTACAAAAATACTGGCTCGCATAGTGTAGCGTCGCCACACTGAGTTACATATTACATGTATGCGTGTGAATAGAACTTTTAATGAGCTTCGTAAACAGCATAGTATGGATTCACTATGAGTGTCTCAAATGTGTGTGGGTGTCTGAGTTTTAAATTCTTTAATGATAGAAAGACGAAAATAATAATGTGTCCTGTATTGCCAGATTGTTAGGGCTATTACTCAGATTTTTACGTTTAACGTACTACAACTACTACTGTTATTTACTTGACTACAAACCTCATAATGTTAGCTAGAAGTCCTCCATGTTCTAAATAAATAAATATAACATAGCTGGTCTAAAAAGCAGCATTATGTGTCACATAAAAAACCCTTAGCTATTCAGTTACATAAAAAGTCATAGTACCAATATGTAAAATCCGAATCATTTACGTTTCACAATCTATGATTTTCATTCATAAATGGTATCCACAAAGTGTTTAGACAATAGCTAATATAGGTTGCTTAATATTTTGTTTACTTATCGATAATAAATTACACTACTGTCTTTTTCTTTTACGACTGCTAATTATAATTCTAATGTTACTACTAATTGCATTGATCTCTCACCGCGTCAACGTTATTGTCAAATTACTAGCAAAGTAAATACAAAAAAAAAAACCATACCTACCAAGTTATTTATTAAGGTGTAAGATTTTTGTTCGTTAATATAACTGATAGAAAAGCTTAAGCGATCCATTGCGACAAAATTTTCGAGATACAAGCTAGTGGTCAAACCCTTCCCTGTGCTCCGTGCTGTATTTATTTGATATATGATCCGCCAGGTGTTAGATTCAAATGTTAACAAATTCTTGGCCCATCCTGTATTAACAACGACTGCCTGTGTACAACAATGAAGTTTATTACGAGTATTAGTGAAATAATTTGAAACTTCTTTGTACAATAGTCCCAAATAAGAGATTTCCTTATTCAAAATGATGCTGCTCCTTGCCTAGTCAAGTAGTGTATTGTGAAAATATAGCCTAACGTACGAGCCGTCTTGCTACCTGCTTTAGTTACTGTTTTGAAATAAAGGATTTACAACTGAACAGTTGATCTGTGGCTCCACAGATAAACAAAAGGTTACTTTAGTGAGAAACATTGTTTTCGCATTGGCTGGTGACCTAGCAGGTGCACCCTTATAATAAAGAAAGGAAATGACATCTTGAACTGAATTATAAATTCTTGGAAAGTTATATAGGCGGCAATTAGATGGGATAAACCTTTGTGTCCAAAATTCTTAGTGTGAGTTCTTTGTTTTATTCGCTCTATTGTTTATTTGTAAGTGAAGTTGCAAACATTGCAAAAAGGTGGCCAATTCATTGTTTTCATTGTCACCAGTGTGCCGATAAAGGCCTAACAATATCTAAACCACTTTGGCAAAATGATAAGATTATATTATGCCTTCTGGCTATTTACCTTTTATATACTAAACATCATTATAAAGATTAAAAAAATATAAATAAAATCTGAAATTGTTACATTGTATTCTTATTTTTTTTTCTCTCTTTTTCCATAGTGTCACTCGACGGTATCAATAACTATAATACCTACAAATGTCAAATTTCAGAGGAGAGCAATTTGAAATTTTAAACACGACGTGTAAATTATGTCATTTGGGACGCAAAGTGCCGAAAGGAGGATTTCAGATTTTGTATGGACACCATCCACACACCCTCCAAAAGTCCAAAAGACATGGGATGCATATTTTTGCGCGCTTATATTACAAACGCTGGCTGAACCTTACTAGATAGATCAAAATAATGGTTGAAAGAAATCCCATATGTCGTTTATCATAATTCAAGTGACTGATGCAAAAGGCATTCCTCGATCGGCAGACGAAGCTCTGGCAAACAAAACATACCGACTACCGGTAATGGGCTCGTCACCTATTACGTGGGACCAAATCACTGGTGAGAAAAGGCGTTCAATACAATTATTAATTATTTGTGATGGTTGGGAATCGAACCCACGTCCTCTAGCTTAGCAGTCACGTTCACTTACGAGTAGACCAACAGGAGCCGTCGTAGATCATAGCAGATCAGGTATAAATCAGGCAAGTAAATAAATTTTAATAATAATTATACATGGTCTAGAGATTATCAAGTGATCGCGTACAATGGGAGAAGCTTATTTATCTATCTAATGGCAGTTTAGTGTGATAGGCTAAAGAAGACCCAGTAAGGACGGGAAAGAGATAAATAAAAGAAAGCAAATATTTATACAAATAGACAATTTATTATACACTTTAAACAATGGATATCAGCGAATTCAACAATTTTTGCTTAACGAAATGAATAAAAACACGTCAACTTTACATACATATGTTTTCAGTTAAACGTAATACGAATAGAATCTAGTTGGTTGATAGATCTTAATGGTTAAAGTAAGAGTCGAGTAGAACTATTTTTTCATTAGATAATACATTATACAATTTTTTCCTAACGACAAGAGCAATTTTCACTTTTTCATAGGAAAGTTTAGACTCTGACTGCAATAACGTTATACAATTATTTTTATCTTTACTTATATCTAATCAAATGATAAGGTTCAATTCGGTCTTCTCAGTAGAATGACTGAAATTCGAACCCTGCAGCTTTTGTTGTAAGTGATAATAAACAATATATGTTATATGCACATACATGTATTTTAAAACTAGCTAATCAACACGAGTAAGCCTAGCGCGACTAACATAGTCATCATAACAAACGCTTACACTGTCGCAGTAAGATATACTTACGCTAAATATACGAGTAAGTAGGACTTATTACGACACCTCTGAACGAGTGCTTTAGTTTTGTCTTTTTAAGGCATTACACAAATATATACAAGTTATTTACATTAAAAAAAAATATCTTAGTTATCTAATACAGTTTTAGTCCACCACCAGTTTTATTTTAAATTACACTTGCCAAATACAAACATGTACGCAACGACACATTTTGTTAGCACATACTCATATGGCTGTTCCCACGTCACAAATTCTGCTTAATCTCAAAATTTCACTTTCCTGTCGTTGATACATACTCGTATAGTCGATATCTACACCGTTTTGTTCCGTGTTCCTCATGTCGCTCCGTGTCATGCCTATGCTTGAATAGTATATAAACTTATTGTCGTTTGGTCACGTACGTCGAAATGCCGTGGTCTGAATATCTTTTCTTCTTTTTACGCGTCAAACGTTTTGCTGCCGAAAGTTTTACGCTCTCGTAAGTGTCGTCCGATAATACAGCTTCGTCGTACTTTGCTCGATCATAAAATAACCACTCCGCCTCATAACGTGTCGTTGCTTCCCAATCCGATGGAGATGCACTAGTGAACCCTTCAGGTATCACCACCAGATGATTGTTTTTTTTCGGCTCACTCCTGGCGGAACGCAGACAGCGTAATCTCTTGGTGCTGTAATGCGTAATATGTTCTGCTGGCTTTTCTGTAAACGTCATTTCGTTTGGTGTTGTAGATGCCATTTTAACCAATGATCGTTTGTTTTTTGTAATATCGCACAATTAAATTCAACGTGGTAATCTTAATAACTCAAGCTAACTCACAACACAACCGAACCGGGTGACGCTCTACTTCAGAATGGTGTGGTGTTTGTTTGGGTGCAACTTGTTAATGGTGTATAATGTGAAAGCACTCGGCTTTAGTTTTGTCTTTTTAAGCCATTACACAAATATATACAAGTTATTTACATTAAAAAAAAATCTTAGTTATCTAATACAGTTTTAGTCCACCACCAGTTTTATTTGAAATTACACTTTCCAAACACAAACATGTACGCAACGACACATTTTGTTAGCACATACTCATATGGCTGTTCCCACGTCACAAATTCTGCTTAATCTCAAAATTTCACTTTCCTGTCGTTGATACATACTCGTATAGTCGATATCTACACCGTTTTGTTCCGTGTTCCTCATGTCGCTCCGTGTCATGCCTATGCTTGAATAGTATATAAACTTATTGTCGTTTGGTCGCGTACGTCGAAATGCCGTGGTCTGGATATCTTTTCTTCTTTTTACGCGTCAAACGTTTTGCTGCCGAAAGATTTACGCTCTCGTAAGTGTCGTCCGATAATACAGCTTCGTCGTACTTTGCTCGATCATAAAATAACCACTCCGCCTCATAACGTGTCGTTGCTTCCCAATCCGATGAAGATGCACCAGTGAACCCTTCAGGTATCACCACCAGATGATTGTTTTTTTTCGGCTCACTCCTGGCGGAACGCAGACAGCGTAATCTCTTGGTGCTGTAATGCGTAATATGTTCTGCTGGCTTTTCTGTAAACGTCATTTCGTTTGGTGTTGTAGATGCCATTTTAACCAATGATCGTTTGTTTTTTGTAATATCGCACATTTAAATTCAACGTGGTAATTTTAATAACTCAAGCTAACTCACAACACAACCGAACCGGGTGACGTTCTACTTCAGAATGGTGTGGTGTTTGTTTGGGTGCAACTTGTTAATAGTGTATAATGTGAACATAGCGCTAAGTGATGACGACTTGGAAAACGGTGTTGCCAACTTAAAAAATATACCAATAGTAGAAAGTGCCAGAAACATGTTGAATACTAAAAATTACTTTAGCGTTTTAATTTTTATTATAGTTAAAGTAAAGTAACAATAAAAAACCTAAGTCAGTTAGATCGGTGTTTGTTTAGACGTTCGTTTGCATATTTATAAATAGAGGAGCTTCTAATTCCGGTAGGCCTTTCGTACATTATTATAGTAATGTGTAAATGCTAAACGTAAAAAAACAGAAAGCGTTTACATTTTATACTACGTAAAAAAGATAAAAATTAACTTTTCGTGAATGTTATGATTTACGTACATTTTAGGTACATGAAATGTTGCCTAAATATATGCCAAGAGCTGATTATTAACTTTCAGTACTAATACATGCAGATCAGTTAATTCCTTAGTGTCACGAAGTGACTGATTATAATATTGATTTCTAGATAAATTATTTCTATTTCTGATTATTAAAATAATTCGTCACAGCGAATATTGTTGCACTTTTAACGTTGACTGTTATTTATCCGGAACGAAAGTAAGGGCCGAACGCCCGTTCTGATCTCTTAAGATCTTAGGCCATGGGTTCAGACAATTGGTTTTTACATTAAATGTGCAACGTATTATAACGTTATAATGTACGTATAATTTGGCTTATATTGTTTAAAATCAGAATCGAATAGAGAGTGCGTATATGATATACCTTTGGATTGATAATCTTTGGAACCGTAATGAAAAGCGTTATTTATGTAAATGCGTGAAACCTTTTTATTCAATCTTATTTTTAACGGTTTCTATTAATGCTAAAGTAACCAACATGTACTTTGAATTACTTCTTGTTTTTATGTTATTGGAATTATACGAAATCAAAAAGGATCGTGCAACTTGTAATGTACTTAGCAATAACATCGGTGTAACAACAACCGTAATTTGTAGTAATGAGTAATTAGTAATGGATAATTTTCTAATGACCAGTTCTAATCATCCAATTGTTGTCGTTGAATGTAAACCATCGAACATTATTTTTTATCTACGAATTGTATTCGGTGATAAAAAATTATGCATAGGTTAACCGCTAAAAGAAACTCAGGACCTTCATAGTAAAGAACTTTTTTGTAGGTATATACCTACCTACAAGAAAGCTCTTCAATGAAGAATAATATAATATACCATTACATTTTATTTATAACATGGAGGTGTTACAGGTGAAACACTACGACATATTACGTTACGTTAACATTCGTTGATCATAAATACTATTGTCTGGTTTGTAAAATAATTCTTATGAACGATCCTCACTAGATCGGTGGATGGTATTAAGCGGCAATTAGATGGGATAAACTTTTGTGTCCAACATTTTTAGTGTGTGAGTTCTTTGTTTTATTCGCTCTATTGTGTATTTGTAAGTCAAGTTGCAAACGTTGCACAAAAGTAGCCAATTCATTGTTTTCATTGTCACCAGTATGCTGACAAAACGCTAACAATATCTAAACCATTTCGTCAAATTGATATGTTTATGTTATGCCTTCTTAGTAATTTTTTTTTAATTTACCCCACATTACGGTATAGATAAAAAAAATTGTAGAAATATTTTCTTTTCTCCTCTATATTTCTAATGTAACTCGACAGTCCCTACGAATACTACATACAAATATCAAATTTGAGAGAAGAGGGCTTTGAAATTTTAAACACGACGTGTTAATTCCGTTCTTTGCGACGTAAAGTGCCAAAAGGAGGATTGCGGATTTTGTATAGATACCGTCCACATCCTCCAAGAGACATGGGATGCACATTTTTGTGCGCTTATGTTACAAACGCTGACTAAATCTTATTATATAGATCACAAGAATGGTTTAACGAAATCCTATATGTCCTTTGTCATAATTCAAGGGAATAATGCAGAAGGCAGTCCTCGATCAACAGACTAGGCTCTGGCCAACAAACCGGCATTGCAACATCATTAACATTAATAAGTTCATCACATATTACGTGGGACCAAAACGCTGACGAAAGTGAACGTTTAATAAACCTCTGCTTAGCTTATTATTTATTTAACCCACGTCGTCTATCCTAGTAGTCACGACGTTCTAACACATTATAACGACATGAGAGAGCTATTATTTATTTAACAAACATTTGCATTCATTGATTACAAAAATACTGGCTCGCATAGTGTAGCGTCGCCACACTGAGTTACATATTACATGTATGCGTGTGAATAGAACTTTTAATGAGCTTCGTAAACAGCATAGTATGGATTCACTATGAGTGTCTCAAATGTGTGTGGGTGTCTGAGTTTTAAATTCTTTAATGATAGAAAGACGAAAGTAATAATGTGTCCTGTATTGCCAGATTGTTAGGGCTATTACTCAGATTTTTACGTTTAACGTACTACAACTACTACTGTTATTTACTTGACTACAAACCTCATAATGTTAGCTAGAAGTCCTCCATGTTCTAAATAAATAAATATAACATAGCTGGTCTAAAAAGCAGCATTATGTGTCACATAAAAAACCCTTAGCTATTCAGCTACATAAAAAGTCATAGTACCAATATGTAAAATCCGAATCATTTACGTTTCACAATCTATGATTTTCATTCATAAATGGTATCCACAAAGTGTTTAGACAATAGCTAATATAGGTTGCTTAATATTTTGTTTACTTATCGATAATAAATTACACTACTGTCTTTTTCTTTTACGACTGCTAATTATAATTCTAATGTTACTACTAATTGCATTGATCTCTCACCGCGTCAACGTTATTGTCAAATTACTAGCAAAGTAAATACAAAAAAAAAAACCATACCTACCAAGTTATTTATTAAGGTGTAAGATTTTTGTTCGTTAATATAACTGATAGAAAAGCTTAAGCGATCCATTGCGACAAAATTTTCGAGATACAAGCTAGTGGTCAAACCCTTCCCTGTGCTCCGTGCTGTATTTATTTGATATATGATCCGCCAGGTGTTAGATTCAAATGTTAACAAATTCTTGGCCCATCCTGTATTAACAACGACTGCCTGTGTACAACAATGAAGTTTATTACGAGTATTAGTGAAATAATTTGAAACTTCTTTGTACAATAGTCCCAAATAAGAGATTTCCTTATTCAAAATGATGCTGCTCCTTGCCTAGTCAAGTAGTGTATTGTGAAAATATAGCCTAACGTACGAGCCGTCTTGCTACCTGCTTTAGTTACTGTTTTGAAATAAAGGATTTACAACTGAACAGTTGATCTGTGGCTCCACAGATAAACAAAAGGTTACTTTAGTGAGAAACATTGTTTTCGCATTGGCTGGTGACATAGCAGGTGCACCCTTATAATAAAGAAAGGAAATGACATCTTGAACTGAATTATAAATTCTTGGAAAGTTATATAGGCGGCAATTAGATGGGATAAACCTTTGTGTCCAAAATTCTTAGTGTGAGTTCTTTGTTTTATTCGCTCTATTGTTTATTTGTAAGTGAAGTTGCAAACATTGCAAAAAGGTGGCCAATTCATTGTTTTCATTGTCACCAGTGTGCCGATAAAGGCCTAACAATATCTAAACCACTTTGGCAAAATGATAAGATTATATTATGCCTTCTGGCTATTTACCTTTTATATACTAAACATCATTATAAAGATTAAAAAAATATAAATAAAATCTGAAATTGTTACATTGTATTCTTATTTTTTCTTCTCTCTTTTTCCATAGTGTCACTCGACGGTATCAATAACTATAATACCTACAAATGTCAAATTTCAGAGGAGAGCAATTTGAAATTTTAAACACGACGTGTAAATTATGTCATTTGGGACGCAAAGTGCCGAAAGGAGGATTTCAGATTTTGTATGGACACCATCCACACACCCTCCAAAAGTCCAAAAGACATGGGATGCATATTTTTGCGCGCTTATATTACAAACGCTGGCTGAACCTTACTAGATAGATCAAAATAATGGTTGAAAGAAATCCTATATGTCGTTTATCATAATTCAAGTGACTGATGCAAAAGGCATTCCTCGATCGGCAGACGAAGCTCTGGCAAACAAAACATACCGACTAATGCAACGTAATGGGCTCGTCACCTATTACGTGGGACCAAATCACTGGTGAGAAAAGGCGTTCAATACAATTATTAATTATTTGTGATGGTTGGGAATCGAACCCACGTCCTCTAGCTTAGCAGTCACGTTCACTTACGAGTAGACCAACAGGAGCCGTCGTAGATCATAGCAGATCAGGTATAAATCAGGCAAGTAAATAAATTTTAATAATAATTATACATGGTCTAGAGATTATCAAGTGATCGCGTACAATGGGAGAAGCTTATTTATCTATCTAATGGCAGTTTAGTGTGATAGGCTAAAGAAGACCCAGTAAGGACGGGAAAGAGATAAATAAAAGAAAGTAAATATTTATACAAATAGACAATTTATTATACACTTTAAACAATGGATATCAGCGAATTCAACAATTTTTGCTTAACGAAATGAATAAAAACACGTCAACTTTACATACATATGTTTTCAGTTAAACGTAATACGAATAGAATCTAGTTGGTTGATAGATCTTAATGGTTAAAGTAAGAGTCGAGTAGAACTATTTTTTCATTAGATAATACATTATACAATTTTTTCCTAACGACAAGAGCAATTTTCACTTTTTCATAGGAAAGTTTAGACTCTGACTGCAATAACGTTATACAATTATTTTTATCTTTACTTATATCTAATCAAATGATAAGGTTCAATTCGGTCTTCTCAGTAGAATGACTGAAATTCGAACCCTGCAGCTTTTGTTGTAAGTGATAATAAACAATATATGTTATATGCACATACATGTATTTTAAAACTAGCTAATCAACACGAGTAAGCCTAGCGCGACTAACATAGTCATCATAACAAACGCTTACACTGTCGCAGTAAGATATACTTACGCTAAATATACGAGTAAGTAGGACTTATTACGACACCTCTGAACGAGTGCTTTAGTTTTGTCTTTTTAAGGCATTACACAAATATATACAAGTTATTTACATTAAAAAAAAATATCTTAGTTATCTAATACAGTTTTAGTCCACCACCAGTTTTATTTTAAATTACACTTGCCAAATACAAACATGTACGCAACGACACATTTTGTTAGCACATACTCATATGGCTGTTCCCACGTCACAAATTCTGCTTAATCTCAAAATTTCACTTTCCTGTCGTTGATACATACTCGTATAGTCGATATCTACACCGTTTTGTTCCGTGTTCCTCATGTCGCTCCGTGTCATGCCTATGCTTGAATAGTATATAAACTTATTGTCGTTTGGTCACGTACGTCGAAATGCCGTGGTCTGAATATCTTTTCTTCTTTTTACGCGTCAAACGTTTTGCTGCCGAAAGTTTTACGCTCTCGTAAGTGTCGTCCGATAATACAGCTTCGTCGTACTTTGCTCAATCATAAAATAACCACTCCGCCTCATAACGTGTCGTTGCTTCCCAATCCGATGGAGATGCACTAGTGAACCCTTCAGGTATCACCACCAGATGATTGTTTTTTTTCGGCTCACTCCTGGCGGAACGCAGACAGCGTAATCTCTTGGTGCTGTAATGCGTAATATGTTCTGCTGGCTTTTCTGTAAACGTCATTTCGTTTGGTGTTGTAGATGCCATTTTAACCAATGATCGTTTGTTTTTTGTAATATCGCACAATTAAATTCAACGTGGTAATCTTAATAACTCAAGCTAACTCACAACACAACCGAACCGGGTGACGCTCTACTTCAGAATGGTGTGGTGTTTGTTTGGGTGCAACTTGTTAATGGTGTATAATGTGAAAGCACTCGGCTTTAGTTTTGTCTTTTTAAGCCATTACACAAATATATACAAGTTATTTACATTAAAAAAAAATCTTAGTTATCTAATACAGTTTTAGTCCACCACCAGTTTTATTTGAAATTACACTTTCCAAACACAAACATGTACGCAACGACACATTTTGTTAGCACATACTCATATGGCTGTTCCCACGTCACAAATTCTGCTTAATCTCAAAATTTCACTTTCCTGTCGTTGATACATACTCGTATAGTCGATATCTACACCGTTTTGTTCCGTGTTCCTCATGTCGCTCCGTGTCATGCCTATGCTTGAATAGTATATAAACTTATTGTCGTTTGGTCGCGTACGTCGAAATGCCGTGGTCTGGATATCTTTTCTTCTTTTTACGCGTCAAACGTTTTGCTGCCGAAAGATTTACGCTCTCGTAAGTGTCGTCCGATAATACAGCTTCGTCGTACTTTGCTCGATCATAAAATAACCACTCCGCCTCATAACGTGTCGTTGCTTCCCAATCCGATGAAGATGCACCAGTGAACCCTTCAGGTATCACCACCAGATGATTGTTTTTTTTCGGCTCACTCCTGGCGGAACGCAGACAGCGTAATCTCTTGGTGCTGTAATGCGTAATATGTTCTGCTGGCTTTTCTGTAAACGTCATTTCGTTTGGTGTTGTAGATGCCATTTTAACCAATGATCGTTTGTTTTTTGTAATATCGCACATTTAAATTCAACGTGGTAATTTTAATAACTCAAGCTAACTCACAACACAACCGAACCGGGTGACGTTCTACTTCAGAATGGTGTGGTGTTTGTTTGGGTGCAACTTGTTAATAGTGTATAATGTGAACATAGCGCTAAGTGATGACGACTTGGAAAACGGTGTTGCCAACTTAAAAAATATACCAATAGTAGAAAGTGCCAGAAACATGTTGAATACTAAAAATTACTTTAGCGTTTTAATTTTTATTATAGTTAAAGTAAAGTAACAATAAAAAACCTAAGTCAGTTAGATCGGTGTTTGTTTAGACGTTCGTTTGCATATTTATAAATAGAGGAGCTTCTAATTCCGGTAGGCCTTTCGTACATTATTATAGTAATGTGTAAATGCTAAACGTAAAAAAACAGAAAGCGTTTACATTTTATACTACGTAAAAAAGATAAAAATTAACTTTTCGTGAATGTTATGATTTACGTACATTTTAGGTACATGAAATGTTGCCTAAATATATGCCAAGAGCTGATTATTAACTTTCAGTACTAATACATGCAGATCAGTTAATTCCTTAGTGTCACGAAGTGACTGATTATAATATTGATTTTTAGATAAATTATTTCTATTTCTGATTATTAAAATAATTCGTCACAGCGAATATTGTTGCACTTTTAACGTTGACTGTTATTTATCCGGAACGAAAGTAAGGGCCGAACGCCCGTTCTGATCTCTTAAGATCTTAGGCCATGGGTTCAGACAATTGGTTTTTACATTAAATGTGCAACGTATTATAACGTTATAATGTACGTATAATTTGGCTTATATTGTTTAAAATCAGAATCGAATAGAGAGTGCGTATATGATATACCTTTGGATTGATAATCTTTGGAACCGTAATGAAAAGCGTTATTTATGTAAATGCGTGAAACCTTTTTATTCAATCTTATTTTTAACGGTTTCTATTAATGCTAAAGTAACCAACATGTACTTTGAATTACTTCTTGTTTTTATGTTATTGGAATTATACGAAATCAAAAAGGATCGTGCAACTTGTAATGTACTTAGCAATAACATCGGTGTAACAACAACCGTAATTTGTAGTAATGAGTAATTAGTAATGGATAATTTTCTAATGACCAGTTCTAATCATCCAATTGTTGTCGTTGAATGTAAACCATCGAACATAATTTTTTATCTACGAATTGTATTCGGTGATAAAAAATTATGCATAGGTTAACCGCTAAAAGAAACTCAGGACCTTCATAGTAAAGAACTTTTTTGTAGGTATATACCTACCTACAAGAAAGCTCTTCAATGAAGAATAATATAATATACCATTACATTTTATTTATAACATGGAGGTGTTACAGGTGAAACACTACGACATATTACGTTACGTTAACATTCGTTGATCATAAATACTATTGTCTGGTTTGTAAAATAATTCTTAT
This sequence comes from Hypercompe scribonia, assembly GCA_949316085.1. NCBI lineage: Eukaryota > Metazoa > Arthropoda > Insecta > Lepidoptera > Erebidae > Hypercompe > Hypercompe scribonia. The sequence continues at coordinate 5,069,644 of OX438979.1, forward strand.
GAACGATCCTCACTAGATCGGTGGATGGTATTAAGCGGCAATTAGATGGGATAAACTTTTGTGTCCAACATTTTTAGTGTGTGAGTTCTTTGTTTTATTCGCTCTATTGTGTATTTGTAAGTCAAGTTGCAAACGTTGCACAAAAGTAGCCAATTCATTGTTTTCATTGTCACCAGTATGCTGACAAAACGCTAACAATATCTAAACCATTTCGTCAAATTGATATGTTTATGTTATGCCTTCTTAGTAATTTTTTTTTAATTTACCCCACATTACGGTATAGATAAAAAAAATTGTAGAAATATTTTCTTTTCTCCTCTATATTTCTAATGTAACTCGACAGTCCCTACGAATACTACATACAAATATCAAATTTGAGAGAAGAGGGCTTTGAAATTTTAAACACGACGTGTTAATTCCGTTCTTTGCGACGTAAAGTGCCAAAAGGAGGATTGCGGATTTTGTATAGATACCGTCCACATCCTCCAAGAGACATGGGATGCACATTTTTGTGCGCTTATGTTACAAACGCTGACTAAATCTTATTATATAGATCACAAGAATGGTTTAACGAAATCCTATATGTCCTTTGTCATAATTCAAGGGAATAATGCAGAAGGCAGTCCTCGATCAACAGACTAGGCTCTGGCCAACAAACCGGCATTGCAACATCATTAACATTAATAAGTTCATCACATACTACGTGGGACCAAAACGCTGACGAAAGTGAACGTTTAATAAACCTCTGCTTAGCTTATTATTTATTTAACCCACGTCGTCTATCCTAGTAGTCACGACGTTCTAACACATTATAACGACATGAGAGAGCTATTATTTATTTAACAAACATTTGCATTCATTGATTACAAAAATACTGGCTCGCATAGTGTAGCGTCGCCACACTGAGTTACATATTACATGTATGCGTGTGAATAGAACTTTTAATGAGCTTCGTAAACAGCATAGTATGGATTCACTATGAGTGTCTCAAATGTGTGTGGGTGTCTGAGTTTTAAATTCTTTAATGATAGAAAGACGAAAATAATAATGTGTCCTGTATTGCCAGATTGTTAGGGCTATTACTCAGATTTTTACGTTTAACGTACTACAACTACTACTGTTATTTACTTGACTACAAACCTCATAATGTTAGCTAGAAGTCCTCCATGTTCTAAATAAATAAATATAACATAGCTGGTCTAAAAAGCAGCATTATGTGTCACATAAAAAACCCTTAGCTATTCAGTTACATAAAAAGTCATAGTACCAATATGTAAAATCCGAATCATTTACGTTTCACAATCTATGATTTTCATTCATAAATGGTATCCACAAAGTGTTTAGACAATAGCTAATATAGGTTGCTTAATATTTTGTTTACTTATCGATAATAAATTACACTACTGTCTTTTTCTTTTACGACTGCTAATTATAATTCTAATGTTACTACTAATTGCATTGATCTCTCACCGCGTCAACGTTATTGTCAAATTACTAGCAAAGTAAATACAAAAAAAAAAACCATACCTACCAAGTTATTTATTAAGGTGTAAGATTTTTGTTCGTTAATATAACTGATAGAAAAGCTTAAGCGATCCATTGCGACAAAATTTTCGAGATACAAGCTAGTGGTCAAACCCTTCCCTGTGCTCCGTGCTGTATTTATTTGATATATGATCCGCCAGGTGTTAGATTCAAATGTTAACAAATTCTTGGCCCATCCTGTATTAACAACGACTGCCTGTGTACAACAATGAAGTTTATTACGAGTATTAGTGAAATAATTTGAAACTTCTTTGTACAATAGTCCCAAATAAGAGATTTCCTTATTCAAAATGATGCTGCTCCTTGCCTAGTCAAGTAGTGTATTGTGAAAATATAGCCTAACGTACGAGCCGTCTTGCTACCTGCTTTAGTTACTGTTTTGAAATAAAGGATTTACAACTGAACAGTTGATCTGTGGCTCCACAGATAAACAAAAGGTTACTTTAGTGAGAAACATTGTTTTCGCATTGGCTGGTGACATAGCAGGTGCACCCTTATAATAAAGAAAGGAAATGACATCTTGAACTGAATTATAAATTCTTGGAAAGTTATATAGGCGGCAATTAGATGGGATAAACCTTTGTGTCCAAAATTCTTAGTGTGAGTTCTTTGTTTTATTCGCTCTATTGTTTATTTGTAAGTGAAGTTGCAAACATTGCAAAAAGGTGGCCAATTCATTGTTTTCATTGTCACCAGTGTGCCGATAAAGGCCTAACAATATCTAAACCACTTTGGCAAAATGATAAGATTATATTATGCCTTCTGGCTATTTACCTTTTATATACTAAACATCATTATAAAGATTAAAAAAATATAAATAAAATCTGAAATTGTTACATTGTATTCTTATTTTTTCTTCTCTCTTTTTCCATAGTGTCACTCGACGGTATCAATAACTATAATACCTACAAATGTCAAATTTCAGAGGAGAGCAATTTGAAATTTTAAACACGACGTGTAAATTATGTCATTTGGGACGCAAAGTGCCGAAAGGAGGATTTCAGATTTTGTATGGACACCATCCACACACCCTCCAAAAGTCCAAAAGACATGGGATGCATATTTTTGCGCGCTTATATTACAAACGCTGGCTGAACCTTACTAGATAGATCAAAATAATGGTTGAAAGAAATCCTATATGTCGTTTATCATAATTCAAGTGACTGATGCAAAAGGCATTCCTCGATCGGCAGACGAAGCTCTGGCAAACAAAACATACCGACTACCGGTAATGGGCTCGTCACCTATTACGTGGGACCAAATCACTGGTGAGAAAAGGCGTTCAATACAATTATTAATTATTTGTGATGGTTGGGAATCGAACCCACGTCCTCTAGCTTAGCAGTCACGTTCACTTACGAGTAGACCAACAGGAGCCGTCGTAGATCATAGCAGATCAGGTATAAATCAGGCAAGTAAATAAATTTTAATAATAATTATACATGGTCTAGAGATTATCAAGTGATCGCGTACAATGGGAGAAGCTTATTTATCTATCTAATGGCAGTTTAGTGTGATAGGCTAAAGAAGACCCAGTAAGGACGGGAAAGAGATAAATAAAAGAAAGCAAATATTTATACAAATAGACAATTTATTATACACTTTAAACAATGGATATCAGCGAATTCAACAATTTTTGCTTAACGAAATGAATAAAAACACGTCAACTTTATATACATATGTTTTCAGTTAAACGTAATACGAATAGAATCTAGTTAGTTGATAGATCTTAATGGTTAAAGTAAGAGTCGAGTAGAACTATTTTTTCATTAGATAATACATTATACAATTTTTTCCTAACGACAAGAGCAATTTTCACTTTTTCATACGAAGTTTAGACTCTGACTGCAATAACGTTATACAATTATTTTTATCTTTACTTATATCTAATCAAATGATAAGGTTCAATTCGGTCTTCTCAGTAGAATGACTGAAATTCGAACCCTGCAGCTTTTGTTGTAAGTGATAATAAACAATATATGTTATATGCACATACATGTATTTTAATCAAACTAGCTAATCAACACGAGTAAGCCTAGCGCGACTAACATAGTCATCATAACAAACGCTTACACTGTCGCAGTAAGATATACTTACGCTAAATATACGAGTAAGTAGGACTTATTACGACACCTCTGAACGAGTGCTTTAGTTTTGTCTTTTTAAGCCATTACACAAATATATACAAGTTATTTACATTAAAAAAAAATATCTTAGTTATCTAATACAGTTTTAGTCCACCACCAGTTTTATTTTAAATTACACTTGCCAAATACAAACATGTACGCAACGACACATTTTGTTAGCACATACTCATATGGCTGTTCCCACGATACAAATTCTGCTTAATCTCAAAATTTCACTTTCCTGTCGTTGATACATACTCGTATAGTCGATATCTACACCGTTTTGTTCCGTGTTCATGGCTATGCTTGAATAGTATATAAACTTATTGTCGTTTGGTCGCGTACGTCGAAATGCCGTGGTCTGGATATCTTTTCTTCTTTTTACGCGTCAAACGTTTTGCTGCCGAAAGATTTACGCTCTCGTAAGTGTCGTCCGATAATACAGCTTCGTCGTACTTTGCTCGATCATAAAATAACCACTCCGCCTCATAACGTGTCGTTGCTTCCCAATCCGATGAAGATGCACTAGTGAACCCTTCAGGTATCACCACCAGATGATTGTTTTTTTTCGGCTCACTCCTGGCGGAACGCAGACAGCGTAATCTCTTGGTGCTGTAATGCGTAATATGTTCTGCTGGCTTTTCTGTAAACGTCATTTCGTTTGGTGTTGTAGATGCCATTTTAACCAATGATCGTTTGTTTTTTGTAATATCGCACATTTAAATTCAACGTGGTAATTTTAATAACTCAAGCTAACTCACAACACAACCGAACCGGGTGACGTTCTACTTCAGAATGGTGTGGTGTTTGTTTGGGTGCAACTTGTTAATAGTGTATAATGTGAACATAGCGCTAAGTGATGACGACTTGGAAAACGGTGTTGCCAACTTAAAAAATATACCAATAGTAGAAAGTGCCAGAAACATGTTGAATACTAAAAAATACTTTAGCGTTTTAATTTTTATTATAGTTAAAGTAAAGTAACAATAAAAAACCTAAGTCAGTTAGATCGGTGTTTGTTTAGACGTTCGTTTGCATATTTATAAATAGAGTAGCTTCTAATTCCGGTAGGCCTTTCGTACATTATTATAGTAATGTGTAAATGCTAAACGTAAAAAAACAGAAAGCGTTTACATTTTATACTACGTAAAAAAGATAAAAATTAACTTTTCGTGAATGTTATGATTTACGTACATTTTAGGTACATGAAATGTTGCCTAAATATATGCCAAGAGCTGATTATTAACTTTCAGTACTAATACATGCAGATCAGTTAATTCCTTAGTGTCACGAAGTGACTGATTATAATATTGATTTTTAGATAAATTATTTCTATTTCTGATTATTAAAATAATTCGTCACAGCGAATATTGTTGCACTTTTAACGTTGACTGTTATTTATCCGGAACGAAAGTAAGGGCCGAACGCCCGTTCTGATCTCTTAAGATCTTAGGCCATGGGTTCAGACAATTGGTTTTTACATTAAATGTGCAACGTATTATAACGTTATAATGTACGTATAATTTGGCTTATATTGTTTAAAATCAGAATCGAATAGAGAGTGCGTATATGATATACCTTTGGATTGATAATCTTTGGAACCGTAATGAAAAGCGTTATTTATGTAAATGCGTGAAACCTTTTTATTTAATCTTATTTTTAACGGTTTCTATTAATGCTAAAGTAACCAACATGTACTTTGAATTACTTCTTGTTTTTATGTTATTGGAATTATACGAAATCAAAAAGGATCGTGCAACTTGTAATGTACTTAGCAATAACATCGGTGTAACAACAACCGTAATTTGTAGTAATGAGTAATTAGTAATGGATAATTTTCTAATGACCAGTTCTAATCATCCAATTGTTGTCGTTGAATGTAAACCATCGAACATAATTTTTTATCTACGAATTGTATTCGGTGATAAAAAATTATGCATAGGTTAACCGCTAAAAGAAACTCAGGACCTTCATAGTAAAGAACTTTTTTGTAGGTATATACCTACCTACAAGAAAGCTCTTCAATGAAGAATAATATAATATACCATTACATTTTATTTATAACATGGAGGTGTTACAGGTGAAACACTACGACATATTACGTTACGTTAACATTCGTTGATCATAAATACTATTGTCTGGTTTGTAAAATAATTCTTATGAACGATCCTCACTAGATCGGTGGATGGTATTAAGCGGCAATTAGATGGGATAAACTTTTGTGTCCAACATTTTTAGTGTGTGAGTTCTTTGTTTTATTCGCTCTATTGTGTATTTGTAAGTCAAGTTGCAAACGTTGCACAAAAGTAGCCAATTCATTGTTTTCATTGTCACCAGTATGCTGACAAAACGCTAACAATATCTAAACCATTTCGTCAAATTGATATGTTTATGTTATGCCTTCTTAGTAATTTTTTTTAATTTACCCCACATTACGGTATAGATAAAAAAAATTGTAGAAATATTTTCTTTTCTCCTCTATATTTCTAATGTAACTCGACAGTCCCTACGAATACTACATACAAATATCAAATTTGAGAGAAGAGGGCTTTGAAATTTTAAACACGACGTGTTAATTCCGTTCTTTGCGACGTAAAGTGCCAAAAGGAGGATTGCGGATTTTGTATAGATACCGTCCACATCCTCCAAGAGACATGGGATGCACATTTTTGTGCGCTTATGTTACAAACGCTGACTAAATCTTATTATATAGATCACAAGAATGGTTTAACGAAATCCTATATGTCCTTTGTCATAATTCAAGGGAATAATGCAGAAGGCAGTCCTCGATCAACAGACTAGGCTCTGGCCAACAAACCGGCATTGCAACATCATTAACATTAATAAGTTCATCACATACTACGTGGGACCAAAACGCTGACGAAAGTGAACGTTTAATAAACCTCTGCTTAGCTTATTATTTATTTAACCCACGTCGTCTATCCTAGTAGTCACGACGTTCTAACACATTATAACGACATGAGAGAGCTATTATTTATTTAACAAACATTTGCATTCATTGATTACAAAAATACTGGCTCGCATAGTGTAGCGTCGCCACACTGAGTTACATATTACATGTATGCGTGTGAATAGAACTTTTAATGAGCTTCGTAAACAGCATAGTATGGATTCACTATGAGTGTCTCAAATGTGTGTGGGTGTCTGAGTTTTAAATTCTTTAATGATAGAAAGACGAAAATAATAATGTGTCCTGTATTGCCAGATTGTTAGGGCTATTACTCAGATTTTTACGTTTAACGTACTACAACTACTACTGTTATTTACTTGACTACAAACCTCATAATGTTAGCTAGAAGTCCTCCATGTTCTAAATAAATAAATATAACATAGCTGGTCTAAAAAGCAGCATTATGTGTCACATAAAAAACCCTTAGCTATTCAGTTACATAAAAAGTCATAGTACCAATATGTAAAATCCGAATCATTTACGTTTCACAATCTATGATTTTCATTCATAAATGGTATCCACAAAGTGTTTAGACAATAGCTAATATAGGTTGCTTAATATTTTGTTTACTTATCGATAATAAATTACACTACTGTCTTTTTCTTTTACGACTGCTAATTATAATTCTAATGTTACTACTAATTGCATTGATCTCTCACCGCGTCAACGTTATTGTCAAATTACTAGCAAAGTAAATACAAAAAAAAAAACCATACCTACCAAGTTATTTATTAAGGTGTAAGATTTTTGTTCGTTAATATAACTGATAGAAAAGCTTAAGCGATCCATTGCGACAAAATTTTCGAGATACAAGCTAGTGGTCAAACCCTTCCCTGTGCTCCGTGCTGTATTTATTTGATATATGATCCGCCAGGTGTTAGATTCAAATGTTAACAAATTCTTGGCCCATCCTGTATTAACAACGACTGCCTGTGTACAACAATGAAGTTTATTACGAGTATTAGTGAAATAATTTGAAACTTCTTTGTACAATAGTCCCAAATAAGAGATTTCCTTATTCAAAATGATGCTGCTCCTTGCCTAGTCAAGTAGTGTATTGTGAAAATATAGCCTAACGTACGAGCCGTCTTGCTACCTGCTTTAGTTACTGTTTTGAAATAAAGGATTTACAACTGAACAGTTGATCTGTGGCTCCACAGATAAACAAAAGGTTACTTTAGTGAGAAACATTGTTTTCGCATTGGCTGGTGACATAGCAGGTGCACCCTTATAATAAAGAAAGGAAATGACATCTTGAACTGAATTATAAATTCTTGGAAAGTTATATAGGCGGCAATTAGATGGGATAAACCTTTGTGTCCAAAATTCTTAGTGTGAGTTCTTTGTTTTATTCGCTCTATTGTTTATTTGTAAGTGAAGTTGCAAACATTGCAAAAAGGTGGCCAATTCATTGTTTTCATTGTCACCAGTGTGCCGATAAAGGCCTAACAATATCTAAACCACTTTGGCAAAATGATAAGATTATATTATGCCTTCTGGCTATTTACCTTTTATATACTAAACATCATTATAAAGATTAAAAAAATATAAATAAAATCTGAAATTGTTACATTGTATTCTTATTTTTTCTTCTCTCTTTTTCCATAGTGTCACTCGACGGTATCAATAACTATAATACCTACAAATGTCAAATTTCAGAGGAGAGCAATTTGAAATTTTAAACACGACGTGTAAATTATGTCATTTGGGACGCAAAGTGCCGAAAGGAGGATTTCAGATTTTGTATGGACACCATCCACACACCCTCCAAAAGTCCAAAAGACATGGGATGCATATTTTTGCGCGCTTATATTACAAACGCTGGCTGAACCTTACTAGATAGATCAAAATAATGGTTGAAAGAAATCCTATATGTCGTTTATCATAATTCAAGTGACTGATGCAAAAGGCATTCCTCGATCGGCAGACGAAGCTCTGGCAAACAAAACATACCGACTACCGGTAATGGGCTCGTCACCTATTACGTGGGACCAAATCACTGGTGAGAAAAGGCGTTCAATACAATTATTAATTATTTGTGATGGTTGGGAATCGAACCCACGTCCTCTAGCTTAGCAGTCACGTTCACTTACGAGTAGACCAACAGGAGCCGTCGTAGATCATAGCAGATCAGGTATAAATCAGGCAAGTAAATAAATTTTAATAATAATTATACATGGTCTAGAGATTATCAAGTGATCGCGTACAATGGGAGAAGCTTATTTATCTATCTAATGGCAGTTTAGTGTGATAGGCTAAAGAAGACCCAGTAAGGACGGGAAAGAGATAAATAAAAGAAAGCAAATATTTATACAAATAGACAATTTATTATACACTTTAAACAATGGATATCAGCGAATTCAACAATTTTTGCTTAACGAAATGAATAAAAACACGTCAACTTTATATACATATGTTTTCAGTTAAACGTAATACGAATAGAATCTAGTTGGTTGATAGATCTTAATGGTTAAAGTAAGAGTCGAGTAGAACTATTTTTTCATTAGATAATACATTATACAATTTTTTCCTAACGACAAGAGCAATTTTCACTTTTTCATACGAAGTTTAGACTCTGACTGCAATAACGTTATACAATTATTTTTATCTTTACTTATATCTAATCAAATGATAAGGTTCAATTCGGTCTTCTCAGTAGAATGACTGAAATTCGAACCCTGCAGCTTTTGTTGTAAGTGATAATAAACAATATATGTTATATGCACATACATGTATTTTAATCAAACTAGCTAATCAACACGAGTAAGCCTAGCGCGACTAACATAGTCATCATAACAAACGCTTACACTGTCGCAGTAAGATATACTTACGCTAAATATACGAGTAAGTAGGACTTATTACGACACCTCTGAACGAGTGCTTTAGTTTTGTCTTTTTAAGCCATTACACAAATATATACAAGTTATTTACATTAAAAAAAAATATCTTAGTTATCTAATACAGTTTTAGTCCACCACCAGTTTTATTTTAAATTACACTTGCCAAATACAAACATGTACGCAACGACACATTTTGTTAGCACATACTCATATGGCTGTTCCCACGATACAAATTCTGCTTAATCTCAAAATTTCACTTTCCTGTCGTTGATACATACTCGTATAGTCGATATCTACACCGTTTTGTTCCGTGTTCATGGCTATGCTTGAATAGTATATAAACTTATTGTCGTTTGGTCGCGTACGTCGAAATGCCGTGGTCTGGATATCTTTTCTTCTTTTTACGCGTCAAACGTTTTGCTGCCGAAAGATTTACGCTCTCGTAAGTGTCGTCCGATAATACAGCTTCGTCGTACTTTGCTCGATCATAAAATAACCACTCCGCCTCATAACGTGTCGTTGCTTCCCAATCCGATGAAGATGCACTAGTGAACCCTTCAGGTATCACCACCAGATGATTGTTTTTTTTCGGCTCACTCCTGGCGGAACGCAGACAGCGTAATCTCTTGGTGCTGTAATGCGTAATATGTTCTGCTGGCTTTTCTGTAAACGTCATTTCGTTTGGTGTTGTAGATGCCATTTTAACCAATGATCGTTTGTTTTTTGTAATATCGCACATTTAAATTCAACGTGGTAATTTTAATAACTCAAGCTAACTCACAACACAACCGAACCGGGTGACGTTCTACTTCAGAATGGTGTGGTGTTTGTTTGGGTGCAACTTGTTAATAGTGTATAATGTGAACATAGCGCTAAGTGATGACGACTTGGAAAACGGTGTTGCCAACTTAAAAAATATACCAATAGTAGAAAGTGCCAGAAACATGTTGAATACTAAAAAATACTTTAGCGTTTTAATTTTTATTATAGTTAAAGTAAAGTAACAATAAAAAACCTAAGTCAGTTAGATCGGTGTTTGTTTAGACGTTCGTTTGCATATTTATAAATAGAGTAGCTTCTAATTCCGGTAGGCCTTTCGTACATTATTATAGTAATGTGTAAATGCTAAACGTAAAAAAACAGAAAGCGTTTACATTTTATACTACGTAAAAAAGATAAAAATTAACTTTTCGTGAATGTTATGATTTACGTACATTTTAGGTACATGAAATGTTGCCTAAATATATGCCAAGAGCTGATTATTAACTTTCAGTACTAATACATGCAGATCAGTTAATTCCTTAGTGTCACGAAGTGACTGATTATAATATTGATTTTTAGATAAATTATTTCTATTTCTGATTATTAAAATAATTCGTCACAGCGAATATTGTTGCACTTTTAACGTTGACTGTTATTTATCCGGAACGAAAGTAAGGGCCGAACGCCCGTTCTGATCTCTTAAGATCTTAGGCCATGGGTTCAGACAATTGGTTTTTACATTAAATGTGCAACGTATTATAACGTTATAATGTACGTATAATTTGGCTTATATTGTTTAAAATCAGAATCGAATAGAGAGTGCGTATATGATATACCTTTGGATTGATAATCTTTGGAACCGTAATGAAAAGCGTTATTTATGTAAATGCGTGAAACCTTTTTATTTAATCTTATTTTTAACGGTTTCTATTAATGCTAAAGTAACCAACATGTACTTTGAATTACTTCTTGTTTTTATGTTATTGGAATTATACGAAATCAAAAAGGATCGTGCAACTTGTAATGTACTTAGCAATAACATCGGTGTAACAACAACCGTAATTTGTAGTAATGAGTAATTAGTAATGGATAATTTTCTAATGACCAGTTCTAATCATCCAATTGTTGTCGTTGAATGTAAACCATCGAACATAATTTTTTATCTACGAATTGTATTCGGTGATAAAAAATTATGCATAGGTTAACCGCTAAAAGAAACTCAGGACCTTCATAGTAAAGAACTTTTTTGTAGGTATATACCTACCTACAAGAAAGCTCTTCAATGAAGAATAATATAATATACCATTACATTTTATTTATAACATGGAGGTGTTACAGGTGAAACACTACGACATATTACGTTACGTTAACATTCGTTGATCATAAATACTATTGTCTGGTTTGTAAAATAATTCTTATGAACGATCCTCACTAGATCGGTGGATGGTATTAAGCGGCAATTAGATGGGATAAACTTTTGTGTCCAACATTTTTAGTGTGTGAGTTCTTTGTTTTATTCGCTCTATTGTGTATTTGTAAGTCAAGTTGCAAACGTTGCACAAAAGTAGCCAATTCATTGTTTTCATTGTCACCAGTATGCTGACAAAACGCTAACAATATCTAAACCATTTCGTCAAATTGATATGTTTATGTTATGCCTTCTTAGTAATTTTTTTTTAATTTACCCCACATTACGGTATAGATAAAAAAAATTGTAGAAATATTTTCTTTTCTCCTCTATATTTCTAATGTAACTCGACAGTCCCTACGAATACTACATACAAATATCAAATTTGAGAGAAGAGGGCTTTGAAATTTTAAACACGACGTGTTAATTCCGTTCTTTGCGACGTAAAGTGCCAAAAGGAGGATTGCGGATTTTGTATAGATACCGTCCACATCCTCCAAGAGACATGGGATGCACATTTTTGTGCGCTTATGTTACAAACGCTGACTAAATCTTATTATATAGATCACAAGAATGGTTTAACGAAATCCTATATGTCCTTTGTCATAATTCAAGGGAATAATGCAGAAGGCAGTCCTCGATCAACAGACTAGGCTCTGGCCAACAAACCGGCATTGCAACATCATTAACATTAATAAGTTCATCACATACTACGTGGGACCAAAACGCTGACGAAAGTGAACGTTTAATAAACCTCTGCTTAGCTTATTATTTATTTAACCCACGTCGTCTATCCTAGTAGTCACGACGTTCTAACACATTATAACGACATGAGAGAGCTATTATTTATTTAACAAACATTTGCATTCATTGATTACAAAAATACTGGCTCGCATAGTGTAGCGTCGCCACACTGAGTTACATATTACATGTATGCGTGTGAATAGAACTTTTAATGAGCTTCGTAAACAGCATAGTATGGATTCACTATGAGTGTCTCAAATGTGTGTGGGTGTCTGAGTTTTAAATTCTTTAATGATAGAAAGACGAAAATAATAATGTGTCCTGTATTGCCAGATTGTTAGGGCTATTACTCAGATTTTTACGTTTAACGTACTACAACTACTACTGTTATTTACTTGACTACAAACCTCATAATGTTAGCTAGAAGTCCTCCATGTTCTAAATAAATAAATATAACATAGCTGGTCTAAAAAGCAGCATTATGTGTCACATAAAAAACCCTTAGCTATTCAGTTACATAAAAAGTCATAGTACCAATATGTAAAATCCGAATCATTTACGTTTCACAATCTATGATTTTCATTCATAAATGGTATCCACAAAGTGTTTAGACAATAGCTAATATAGGTTGCTTAATATTTTGTTTACTTATCGATAATAAATTACACTACTGTCTTTTTCTTTTACGACTGCTAATTATAATTCTAATGTTACTACTAATTGCATTGATCTCTCACCGCGTCAACGTTATTGTCAAATTACTAGCAAAGTAAATACAAAAAAAAAAACCATACCTACCAAGTTATTTATTAAGGTGTAAGATTTTTGTTCGTTAATATAACTGATAGAAAAGCTTAAGCGATCCATTGCGACAAAATTTTCGAGATACAAGCTAGTGGTCAAACCCTTCCCTGTGCTCCGTGCTGTATTTATTTGATATATGATCCGCCAGGTGTTAGATTCAAATGTTAACAAATTCTTGGCCCATCCTGTATTAACAACGACTGCCTGTGTACAACAATGAAGTTTATTACGAGTATTAGTGAAATAATTTGAAACTTCTTTGTACAATAGTCCCAAATAAGAGATTTCCTTATTCAAAATGATGCTGCTCCTTGCCTAGTCAAGTAGTGTATTGTGAAAATATAGCCTAACGTACGACCCGTCTTGCTACCTGCTTTAGTTACTGTTTTGAAATAAAGGATTTACAACTGAACAGTTGATCTGTGGCTCCACAGATAAACAAAAGGTTACTTTAGTGAGAAACATTGTTTTCGCATTGGCTGGTGACATAGCAGGTGCACCCTTATAATAAAGAAAGGAAATGACATCTTGAACTGAATTATAAATTCTTGGAAAGTTATATAGGCGGCAATTAGATGGGATAAACCTTTGTGTCCAAAATTCTTAGTGTGAGTTCTTTGTTTTATTCGCTCTATTGTTTATTTGTAAGTGAAGTTGCAAACATTGCAAAAAGGTGGCCAATTCATTGTTTTCATTGTCACCAGTGTGCCGATAAAGGCCTAACAATATCTAAACCACTTTGGCAAAATGATAAGATTATATTATGCCTTCTGGCTATTTACCTTTTATATACTAAACATCATTATAAAGATTAAAAAAATATAAATAAAATCTGAAATTGTTACATTGTATTCTTATTTTTTCTTCTCTCTTTTTCCATAGTGTCACTCGACGGTATCAATAACTATAATACCTACAAATGTCAAATTTCAGAGGAGAGCAATTTGAAATTTTAAACACGACGTGTAAATTATGTCATTTGGGACGCAAAGTGCCGAAAGGAGGATTTCAGATTTTGTATGGACACCATCCACACACCCTCCAAAAGTCCAAAAGACATGGGATGCATATTTTTGCGCGCTTATATTACAAACGCTGGCTGAACCTTACTAGATAGATCAAAATAATGGTTGAAAGAAATCCTATATGTCGTTTATCATAATTCAAGTGACTGATGCAAAAGGCATTCCTCGATCGGCAGACGAAGCTCTGGCAAACAAAACATACCGACTAATGCAACGTAATGGGCTCGTCACCTATTACGTGGGACCAAATCACTGGTGAGAAAAGGCGTTCAATACAATTATTAATTATTTGTGATGGTTGGGAATCGAACCCACGTCCTCTAGCTTAGCAGTCACGTTCACTTACGAGTAGACCAACAGGAGCCGTCGTAGATCATAGCAGATCAGGTATAAATCAGGCAAGTAAATAAATTTTAATAATAATTATACATGGTCTAGAGATTATCAAGTGATCGCGTACAATGGGAGAAGCTTATTTATCTATCTAATGGCAGTTTAGTGTGATAGGCTAAAGAAGACCCAGTAAGGACGGGAAAGAGATAAATAAAAGAAAGCAAATATTTATACAAATAGACAATTTATTATACACTTTAAACAATGGATATCAGCGAATTCAACAATTTTTGCTTAACGAAATGAATAAAAACACGTCAACTTTACATACATATGTTTTCAGTTAAACGTAATACGAATAGAATCTAGTTGGTTGATAGATCTTAATGGTTAAAGTAAGAGTCGAGTAGAACTATTTTTTCATTAGATAATACATTATACAATTTTTTCCTAACGACAAGAGCAATTTTCACTTTTTCATACGAAGTTTAGACTCTGACTGCAATAACGTTATACAATTATTTTTATCTTTACTTATATCTAATCAAATGATAAGGTTCAATTCGGTCTTCTCAGTAGAATGACTGAAATTCGAACCCTGCAGCTTTTGTTGTAAGTGATAATAAACAATATATGTTATATGCACATACATGTATTTTAAAACTAGCTAATCAACACGAGTAAGCCTAGCGCGACTAACATAGTCATCATAACAAACGCTTACACTGTCGCAGTAAGATATACTTACGCTAAATATACGAGTAAGTAGGACTTATTACGACACCTCTGAACGAGTGCTTTAGTTTTGTCTTTTTAAGGCATTACACAAATAGGTATATACAAGTTATTTACATTAAAAAAAAATATCTTAGTTATCTAATACAGTTTTAGTCCACCACCAGTTTTATTTTAAATTACACTTGCCAAATACAAACATGTACGCAACGACACATTTTGTTAGCACATACTCATATGGCTGTTCCCACGTCACAAATTCTGCTTAATCTCAAAATTTCACTTTCCTGTCGTTGATACATACTCGTATAGTCGATATCTACACCGTTTTGTTCCGTGTTCCTCATGTCGCTCCGTGTCATGCCTATGCTTGAATAGTATATAAACTTATTGTCGTTTGGTCACGTACGTCGAAATGCCGTGGTCTGAATATCTTTTCTTCTTTTTACGCGTCAAACGTTTTGCTGCCGAAAGTTTTACGCTCTCGTAAGTGTCGTCCGATAATACAGCTTCGTCGTACTTTGCTCGATCATAAAATAACCACTCCGCCTCATAACGTGTCGTTGCTTCCCAATCCGATGGAGATGCACTAGTGAACCCTTCAGGTATCACCACCAGATGATTGTTTTTTTTCGGCTCACTCCTGGCGGAACGCAGACAGCGTAATCTCTTGGTGCTGTAATGCGTAATATGTTCTGCTGGCTTTTCTGTAAACGTCATTTCGTTTGGTGTTGTAGATGCCATTTTAACCAATGATCGTTTGTTTTTTGTAATATCGCACAATTAAATTCAACGTGGTAATCTTAATAACTCAAGCTAACTCACAACACAACCGAACCGGGCGACGCTCTACTTCAGAATGGTGTGGTGTTTGTTTGGGTGCAACTTGTTAATGGTGTATAATGTGAAAGCACTCGGCTTTAGTTTTGTCTTTTTAAGCCATTACACAAATATATACAAGTTATTTACATTAAAAAAAATCTTAGTTATCTAATACAGTTTTAGTCCACCACCAGTTTTATTTGAAATTACACTTTCCAAACACAAACATGTACGCAACGACACATTTTGTTAGCACATACTCATATGGCTGTTCCCACGTCACAAATTCTGCTTAATCTCAAAATTTCACTTTCCTGTCGTTGATACATACTCGTATAGTCGATATCTACACCGTTTTGTTCCGTGTTCCTCATGTCGCTCCGTGTCATGCCTATGCTTGAATAGTATATAAACTTATTGTCGTTTGGTCGCGTACGTCGAAATGCCGTGGTCTGGATATCTTTTCTTCTTTTTACGCGTCAAACGTTTTGCTGCCGAAAGATTTACGCTCTCGTAAGTGTCGTCCGATAATACAGCTTCGTCGTACTTTGCTCGATCATAAAATAACCACTCCGCCTCATAACGTGTCGTTGCTTCCCAATCCGATGAAGATGCACTAGTGAACCCTTCAGGTATCACCACCAGATGATTGTTTTTTTTCGGCTCACTCCTGGCGGAACGCAGACAGCGTAATCTCTTGGTGCTGTAATGCGTAATATGTTCTGCTGGCTTTTCTGTAAACGTCATTTCGTTTGGTGTTGTAGATGCCATTTTAACCAATGATCGTTTGTTTTTTGTAATATCGCACATTTAAATTCAACGTGGTAATTTTAATAACTCAAGCTAACTCACAACACAACCGAACCGGGTGACGTTCTACTTCAGAATGGTGTGGTGTTTGTTTGGGTGCAACTTGTTAATAGTGTATAATGTGAACATAGCGCTAAGTGATGACGACTTGGAAAACGGTGTTGCCAACTTAAAAAATATACCAATAGTAGAAAGTGCCAGAAACATGTTGAATACTAAAAATTACTTTAGCGTTTTAATTTTTATTATAGTTAAAGTAAAGTAACAATAAAAAACCTAAGTCAGTTAGATCGGTGTTTGTTTAGACGTTCGTTTGCATATTTATAAATAGAGTAGCTTCTAATTCCGGTAGGCCTTTCGTACATTATTATAGTAATGTGTAAATGCTAAACGTAAAAAAACAGAAAGCGTTTACATTTTATACTACGTAAAAAAGATAAAAATTAACTTTTCGTGAATGTTATGATTTACGTACATTTTAGGTACATGAAATGTTGCCTAAATATATGCCAAGAGCTGATTATTAACTTTCAGTACTAATACATGCAGATCAGTTAATTCCTTAGTGTCACGAAGTGACTGATTATAATATTGATTTTTAGATAAATTATTTCTATTTCTGATTATTAAAATAATTCGTCACAGCGAATATTGTTGCACTTTTAACGTTGACTGTTATTTATCCGGAACGAAAGTAAGGGCCGAACGCCCGTTCTGATCTCTTAAGATCTTAGGCCATGGGTTCAGACAATTGGTTTTTACATTAAATGTGCAACGTATTATAACGTTATAATGTACGTATAATTTGGCTTATATTGTTTAAAATCAGAATCGAATAGAGAGTGTGTATATGATATACCTTTGGATTGATAATCTTTGGAACCGTAATGAAAAGCGTTATTTATGTAAATGCGTGAAACCTTTTTATTCAATCTTATTTTTAACGGTTTCTATTAATGCTAAAGTAACCAACATGTACTTTGAATTACTTCTTGTTTTTTTGTTATTGGAATTATACGAAATCAAAAAGGATCGTGCAACTTGTAATGTACTTAGCAATAACATCGGTGTAACAACAACCGTAATTTGTAGTAATGAGTAATTAGTAATGGATAATTTTCTAATGACCAGTTCTAATCATCCAATTGTTGTCGTTGAATGTAAACCATCGAACATAATTTTTTATCTACGAATTGTATTCGGTGATAAAAAATTATGCATAGGTTAACCGCTAAAAGAAACTCAGGACCTTCATAGTAAAGAACTTTTTTGTAGGTATATACCTACCTACAAGAAAGCTCTTCAATGAAGAATAATATAATATACCATTACATTTTATTTATAACATGGAGGTGTTACAGGTGAAACACTACGACATATTACGTTACGTTAACATTCGTTGATCATAAATACTATTGTCTGGTTTGTAAAATAATTCTTATGAACGATCCTCACTAGATCGGTGGATGGTATTAAGCGGCAATTAGATGGGATAAACTTTTGTGTCCAACATTTTTAGTGTGTGAGTTCTTTGTTTTATTCGCTCTATTGTGTATTTGTAAGTCAAGTTGCAAACGTTGCACAAAAGTAGCCAATTCATTGTTTTCATTGTCACCAGTATGCTGACAAAACGCTAACAATATCTAAACCATTTCGTCAAATTGATATGTTTATGTTATGCCTTCTTAGTAATTTTTTTTTAATTTACCCCACATTACGGTATAGATAAAAAAAATTGTAGAAATATTTTCTTTTCTCCTCTATATTTCTAATGTAACTCGACAGTCCCTACGAATACTACATACAAATATCAAATTTGAGAGAAGAGGGCTTTGAAATTTTAAACACGACGTGTTAATTCCGTTCTTTGCGACGTAAAGTGCCAAAAGGAGGATTGCGGATTTTGTATAGATACCGTCCACATCCTCCAAGAGACATGGGATGCACATTTTTGTGCGCTTATGTTACAAACGCTGACTAAATCTTATTATATAGATCACAAGAATGGTTTAACGAAATCCTATATGTCCTTTGTCATAATTCAAGGGAATAATGCAGAAGGCAGTCCTCGATCAACAGACTAGGCTCTGGCCAACAAACCGGCATTGCAACATCATTAACATTAATAAGTTCATCACATACTACGTGGGACCAAAACGCTGACGAAAGTGAACGTTTAATAAACCTCTGCTTAGCTTATTATTTATTTAACCCACGTCGTCTATCCTAGTAGTCACGACGTTCTAACACATTATAACGACATGAGAGAGCTATTATTTATTTAACAAACATTTGCATTCATTGATTACAAAAATACTGGCTCGCATAGTGTAGCGTCGCCACACTGAGTTACATATTACATGTATGCGTGTGAATAGAACTTTTAATGAGCTTCGTAAACAGCATAGTATGGATTCACTATGAGTGTCTCAAATGTGTGTGGGTGTCTGAGTTTTATATTCTTTAATGATAGAAAGACGAAAATAATAATGTGTCCTGTATTGCCAGATTGTTAGGGCTATTACTCAGATTTTTACGTTTAACGTACTACAACTACTACTGTTATTTACTTGACTACAAACCTCATAATGTTAGCTAGAAGTCCTCCATGTTCTAAATAAATAAATATAACATAGCTGGTCTAAAAAGCAGCATTATGTGTCACATAAAAAACCCTTAGCTATTCAGTTACATAAAAAGTCATAGTACCAATATGTAAAATCCGAATCATTTACGTTTCACAATCTATGATTTTCATTCATAAATGGTATCCACAAAGTGTTTAGACAATAGCTAATATAGGTTGCTTAATATTTTGTTTACTTATCGATAATAAATTACACTACTGTCTTTTTCTTTTACGACTGCTAATTATAATTCTAATGTTACTACTAATTGCATTGATCTCTCACCGCGTCAACGTTATTGTCAAATTACTAGCAAAGTAAATACAAAAAAAAAACCATACCTACCAAGTTATTTATTAAGGTGTAAGATTTTTGTTCGTTAATATAACTGATAGAAAAGCTTAAGCGATCCATTGCGACAAAATTTTCGAGATACAAGCTAGTGGTCAAACCCTTCCCTGTGCTCCGTGCTGTATTTATTTGATATATGATCCGCCAGGTGTTAGATTCAAATGTTAACAAATTCTTGGCCCATCCTGTATTAACAACGACTGCCTGTGTACAACAATGAAGTTTATTACGAGTATTAGTGAAATAATTTGAAACTTCTTTGTACAATAGTCCCAAATAAGAGATTTCCTTATTCAAAATGATGCTGCTCCTTGCCTAGTCAAGTAGTGTATTGTGAAAATATAGCCTAACGTACGAGCCGTCTTGCTACCTGCTTTAGTTACTGTTTTGAAATAAAGGATTTACAACTGAACAGTTGATCTGTGGCTCCACAGATAAACAAAAGGTTACTTTAGTGAGAAACATTGTTTTCGCATTGGCTGGTGACATAGCAGGTGCACCCTTATAATAAAGAAAGGAAATGACATCTTGAACTGAATTATAAATTCTTGGAAAGTTATATAGGCGGCAATTAGATGGGATAAACCTTTGTGTCCAAAATTCTTAGTGTGAGTTCTTTGTTTTATTCGCTCTATTGTTTATTTGTAAGTGAAGTTGCAAACATTGCAAAAAGGTGGCCAATTCATTGTTTTCATTGTTACCAGTGTGCCGATAAAGGCCTAACAATATCTAAACCACTTTGGCAAAATGATAAGATTATATTATGCCTTCTGGCTATTTACCTTTTATATACTAAACATCATTATAAAGATTAAAAAAATATAAATAAAATCTGAAATTGTTACATTGTATTCTTATTTTTTCTTCTCTCTTTTTCCATAGTGTCACTCGACGGTATCAATAACTATAATACCTACAAATGTCAAATTTCAGAGGAGAGCAATTTGAAATTTTAAACACGACGTGTAAATTATGTCATTTGGGACGCAAAGTGCCGAAAGGAGGATTTCAGATTTTGTATGGACACCATCCACACACCCTCCAAAAGTCCAAAAGACATGGGATGCATATTTTTGCGCGCTTATATTACAAACGCTGGCTGAACCTTACTAGATAGATCAAAATAATGGTTGAAAGAAATCCTATATGTCGTTTATCATAATTCAAGTGACTGATGCAAAAGGCATTCCTCGATCGGCAGACGAAGCTCTGGCAAACAAAACATACCGACTAATGCAACGTAATGGGCTCGTCACCTATTACGTGGGACCAAATCACTGGTGAGAAAAGGCGTTCAATACAATTATTAATTATTTGTGATGGTTGGGAATCGAACCCACGTCCTCTAGCTTAGCAGTCACGTTCACTTACGAGTAGACCAACAGGAGCCGTCGTAGATCATAGCAGATCAGGTATAAATCAGGCAAGTAAATAAATTTTAATAATAATTATACATGGTCTAGAGTTTATCAAGTGATCGCGTACAATCGGAGAAGCTTATTTATCTATCTAATGGCAGTTTAGTGTGATAGGCTAAAGAAGACCCAGTAAGGACGGGAAAGAGATAAATAAAAGAAAGCAAATATTTATACAAATAGACAATTTATTATACACTTTAAACAATGGATATCAGCGAATTCAACAATTTTTGCTTAACGAAATGAATAAAAACACGTCAACTTTACATACATATGTTTTCAGTTAAACGTAATACGAATAGAATCTAGTTGGTTGATAGATCTTAATAGTTAAAGTAAGAGTCGAGTAGAACTATTTTTTCATTAGATAATACATTATACAATTTTTTCCTAACGACAAGAGCAATTTTCACTTTTTCATACGAAGTTTAGACTCTGACTGCAATAACGTTATACAATTATTTTTATCTTTACTTATATCTAATCAAATGATAAGGTTCAATTCGGTCTTCTCAGTAGAATGACTGAAATTCGAACCCTGCAGCTTTTGTTGTAAGTGATAATAAACAATATATGTTATATGCACATACATGTATTTTAAAACTAGCTAATCAACACGAGTAAGCCTAGCGCGACTAACATAGTCATCATAACAAACGCTTACACTGTCGCAGTAAGATATACTTACGCTAAATATACGAGTAAGTAGGACTTATTACGACACCTCTGAACGAGTGCTTTAGTTTTGTCTTTTTAAGCCATTACACAAATATATACAAGTTATTTACATTAAAAAAAAATATCTTAATATCTAATACAGTTTTAGTCCACATACAAACATGTACGCAACGACACATTTTGTTAGCACATACTCATATGGCTGTTCCCACGATACAAATTCTGCTTAATCTCAAAATTTCACTTTCCTGTCGTTGATACATACTCGTATAGTCGATATCTACACCGTTTTGTTCCGTGTTCCTCATGTCGCTCCGTGTCATGCCTATGCTTGAATAGTATATAAACTTATTGTCGTTTGGTCACGTACGTCGAAATGCCGTGGTCTGAATATCTTTTCTTCTTTTTACGCGTCTAACGTTTTGCTGCCGAAAGTTTTACGCTCTCGTAAGTGTCGTCCGATAATACAGCTTCGTCGTACTTTGCTCGATCATAAAATAACCACTCCGCCTCATAACGTGTCGTTGCTTCCCAATCCGATGGAGATGCACTAGTGAACCCTTCAGGTATCACCACCAGATGATTGTTTTTTTTCGGCTCACTCCTGGCGGAACGCAGACAGCGTAATCTCTTGGTGCTGTAATGCGTAATATGTTCTGCTGGCTTTTCTGTAAACGTCATTTCGTTTGGTGTTGTAGATGCCATTTTAACCAATGATCGTTTGTTTTTTGTAATATCGCACAATTAAATTCAACGTGGTAATCTTAATAACTCAAGCTAACTCACAACACAACCGAACCGGGTGACGCTTTACTTCAGAATGGTGTGGTGTTTGTTTGGGTGCAACTTGTTAATGGTGTATAATGTGAAAGCACTCGGCTTTAGTTTTGTCTTTTTAAGCCATTACACAAATATATACAAGTTATTTACATTAAAAAAAAATATCTTAGTTATCTAATACAGTTTTAGTCCACCACCAGTTTTATTTTAAATTACACTTGCCAAATACAAACATGTACGCAACGACACATTTTGTTAGCACATACTCATATGGCTGTTCCCACGTCGCAAATTCTGCTTAATCTCAAAATTTCACTTTCCTGTCGTTGATACATACTCGTATAGTCGATATCTACACCGTTTTGTTCCGTGTTCCTCATGTCGCTCCGTGTCATGCCTATGCTTGAATAGTATATAAACTTATTGTCGTTTGGTCACGTACGTCGAAATGCCGTGGTCTGAATATCTTTTCTTCTTTTTACGCGTCTAACGTTTTGCTGCCGAAAGTTTTACGCTCTCGTAAGTGTCGTCCGATAATACAGCTTCGTCGTACTTTGCTCGATCATAAAATAACCACTCCGCCTCATAACGTGTCGTTGCTTCCCAATCCGATGGAGATGCACTAGTGAACCCTTCAGGTATCACCACCAGATGATTGTTTTTTTTCGGCTCACTCCTGGCGGAACGCAGACAGCGTAATCTCTTGGTGCTGTAATGCGTAATATGTTCTGCTGGCTTTTCTGTAAACGTCATTTCGTTTGGTGTTGTAGATGCCATTTTAACCAATGATCGTTTGTTTTTTGTAATATCGCACAATTAAATTCAACGTGGTAATCTTAATAACTCAAGCTAACTCACAACACAACCGAACCGGGTGACGCTCTACTTCAGAATGGTGTGGTGTTTGTTTGGGTGCAACTTGTTAATGGTGTATAATGTGAAAGCACTCGGCTTTAGTTTTGTCTTTTTAAGCCATTACACAAATATATACAAGTTATTTACATTAAAAAAAAATCTTAGTTATCTAATACAGTTTTAGTCCACCACCAGTTTTATTTGAAATTACACTTTCCAAACACAAACATGTACGCAACGACACATTTTGTTAGCACATACTCATATGGCTGTTCCCACGTCACAAATTCTGCTTAATCTCAAAATTTCACTTTCCTGTCGTTGATACATACTCGTATAGTCGATATCTACACCGTTTTGTTCCGTGTTCCTCATGTCGCTCCGTGTCATGCCTATGCTTGAATAGTATATAAACTTATTGTCGTTTGGTCGCGTACGTCGAAATGCCGTGGTCTGGATATCTTTTCTTCTTTTTACGCGTCAAACGTTTTGCTGCCGAAAGATTTACGCTCTCGTAAGTGTCGTCCGATAATACAGCTTCGTCGTACTTTGCTCGATCATAAAATAACCACTCCGCCTCATAACGTGTCGTTGCTTCCCAATCCGATGAAGATGCACTAGTGAACCCTTCAGGTATCACCACCAGATGATTGTTTTTTTTCGGCTCACTCCTGGCGGAACGCAGACAGCGTAATCTCTTGGTGCTGTAATGCGTAATATGTTCTGCTGGCTTTTCTGTAAACGTCATTTCGTTTGGTGTTGTAGATGCCATTTTAACCAATGATCGTTTGTTTTTTGTAATATCGCACATTTAAATTCAACGTGGTAATTTTAATAACTCAAGCTAACTCACAACACAACCGAACCGGGTGACGTTCTACTTCAGAATGGTGTGGTGTTTGTTTGGGTGCAACTTGTTAATAGTGTATAATGTGAACATAGCGCTAAGTGATGACGACTTGGAAAACGGTGTTGCCAACTTAAAAAATATACCAATAGTAGAAAGTGCCAGAAACATGTTGAATACTAAAAATTACTTTAGCGTTTTAATTTTTATTATAGTTAAAGTAAAGTAACAATAAAAAACCTAAGTCAGTTAGATCGGTGTTTGTTTAGACGTTCGTTTGCATATTTATAAATAGAGTAGCTTCTAATTCCGGTAGGCCTTTCGTACATTATTATAGTAATGTGTAAATGCTAAACGTAAAAAAACAGAAAGCGTTTACATTTTATACTACGTAAAAAAGATAAAAATTAACTTTTCGTGAATGTTATGATTTACGTACATTTTAGGTACATGAAATGTTGCCTAAATATATGCCAAGAGCTGATTATTAACTTTCAGTACTAATACATGCAGATCAGTTAATTCCTTAGTGTCACGAAGTGACTGATTATAATATTGATTTTTAGATAAATTATTTCTATTTCTGATTATTAAAATAATTCGTCACAGCGAATATTGTTGCACTTTTAACGTTGACTGTTATTTATCCGGAACGAAAGTAAGGGCCGAACGCCCGTTCTGATCTCTTAAGATCTTAGGCCATGGGTTCAGACAATTGGTTTTTACATTAAATGTGCAACGTATTATAACGTTATAATGTACGTATAATTTGGCTTATATTGTTTAAAATCAGAATCGAATAGAGAGTGCGTATATGATATACCTTTGGATTGATAATCTTTGGAACCGTAATGAAAAGCGTTATTTATGTAAATGCGTGAAACCTTTTTATTCAATCTTATTTTTAACGGTTTCTATTAATGCTAAAGTAACCAACATGTACTTTGAATTACTTCTTGTTTTTTTGTTATTGGAATTATACGAAATCAAAAAGGATCGTGCAACTTGTAATGTACTTAGCAATAACATCGGTGTAACAACAACCGTAATTTGTAGTAATGAGTAATTAGTAATGGATAATTTTCTAATGACCAGTTCTAATCATCCAATTGTTGTCGTTGAATGTAAACCATCGAACATAATTTTTTATCTACGAATTGTATTCGGTGATAAAAAATTATGCATAGGTTAACCGCTAAAAGAAACTCAGGACCTTCATAGTAAAGAACTTTTTTGTAGGTATATACCTACCTACAAGAAAGCTCTTCAATGAAGAATAATATAATATACCATTACATTTTATTTATAACATGGAGGTGTTACAGGTGAAACACTACGACATATTACGTTACGTTAACATTCGTTGATCATAAATACTATTGTCTGGTTTGTAAAATAATTCTTATGAACGATCCTCACTAGATCGGTGGATGGTATTAAGCGGCAATTAGATGGGATAAACTTTTGTGTCCAACATTTTTAGTGTGTGAGTTCTTTGTTTTATTCGCTCTATTGTGTATTTGTAAGTCAAGTTGCAAACGTTGCACAAAAGTAGCCAATTCATTGTTTTCATTGTCACCAGTATGCTGACAAAACGCTAACAATATCTAAACCATTTCGTCAAATTGATATGTTTATGTTATGCCTTCTTAGTAATTTTTTTTTAATTTACCCCACATTACGGTATAGATAAAAAAAATTGTAGAAATATTTTCTTTTCTCCTCTATATTTCTAATGTAACTCGACAGTCCCTACGAATACTACATACAAATATCAAATTTGAGAGAAGAGGGCTTTGAAATTTTAAACACGACGTGTTAATTCCGTTCTTTGCGACGTAAAGTGCCAAAAGGAGGATTGCGGATTTTGTATAGATACCGTCCACATCCTCCAAGAGACATGGGATGCACATTTTTGTGCGCTTATGTTACAAACGCTGACTAAATCTTATTATATAGATCACAAGAATGGTTTAACGAAATCCTATATGTCCTTTGTCATAATTCAAGGGAATAATGCAGAAGGCAGTCCTCGATCAACAGACTAGGCTCTGGCCAACAAACCGGCATTGCAACATCATTAACATTAATAAGTTCATCACATACTACGTGGGACCAAAACGCTGACGAAAGTGAACGTTTAATAAACCTCTGCTTAGCTTATTATTTATTTAACCCACGTCGTCTATCCTAGTAGTCACGACGTTCTAACACATTATAACGACATGAGAGAGCTATTATTTATTTAACAAACATTTGCATTCATTGATTACAAAAATACTGGCTCGCATAGTGTAGCGTCGCCACACTGAGTTACATATTACATGTATGCGTGTGAATAGAACTTTTAATGAGCTTCGTAAACAGCATAGTATGGATTCACTATGAGTGTCTCAAATGTGTGTGGGTGTCTGAGTTTTATATTCTTTAATGATAGAAAGACGAAAATAATAATGTGTCCTGTATTGCCAGATTGTTAGGGCTATTACTCAGATTTTTACGTTTAACGTACTACAACTACTACTGTTATTTACTTGACTACAAACCTCATAATGTTAGCTAGAAGTCCTCCATGTTCTAAATAAATAAATATAACATAGCTGGTCTAAAAAGCAGCATTATGTGTCACATAAAAAACCCTTACCTATTCAGTTACATAAAAAGTCATAGTACCAATATGTAAAATCCGAATCATTTACGTTTCACAATCTATGATTTTCATTCATAAATGGTATCCACAAAGTGTTTAGACAATAGCTAATATAGGTTGCTTAATATTTTGTTTACTTATCGATAATAAATTACACTACTGTCTTTTTCTTTTACGACTGCTAATTATAATTCTAATGTTACTACTAATTGCATTGATCTCTCACCGCGTCAACGTTATTGTCAAATTACTAGCAAAGTAAATACAAAAAAAAAACCATACCTACCAAGTTATTTATTAAGGTGTAAGATTTTTGTTCGTTAATATAACTGATAGAAAAGCTTAAGCGATCCATTGCGACAAAATTTTCGAGATACAAGCTAGTGGTCAAACCCTTCCCTGTGCTCCGTGCTGTATTTATTTGATATATGATCCGCCAGGTGTTAGATTCAAATGTTAACAAATTCTTGGCCCATCCTGTATTAACAACGACTGCCTGTGTACAACAATGAAGTTTATTACGAGTATTAGTGAAATAATTTGAAACTTCTTTGTACAATAGTCCCAAATAAGAGATTTCCTTATTCAAAATGATGCTGCTCCTTGCCTAGTCAAGTAGTGTATTGTGAAAATATAGCCTAACGTACGAGCCGTCTTGCTACCTGCTTTAGTTACTGTTTTGAAATAAAGGATTTACAACTGAACAGTTGATCTGTGGCTCCACAGATAAACAAAAGGTTACTTTAGTGAGAAACATTGTTTTCGCATTGGCTGGTGACATAGCAGGTGCACCCTTATAATAAAGAAAGGAAATGACATCTTGAACTGAATTATAAATTCTTGGAAAGTTATATAGGCGGCAATTAGATGGGATAAACCTTTGTGTCCAAAATTCTTAGTGTGAGTTCTTTGTTTTATTCGCTCTATTGTTTATTTGTAAGTGAAGTTGCAAACATTGCAAAAAGGTGGCCAATTCATTGTTTTCATTGTCACCAGTGTGCCGATAAAGGCCTAACAATATCTAAACCACTTTGGCAAAATGATAAGATTATATTATGCCTTCTGGCTATTTACCTTTTATATACTAAACATCATTATAAAGATTAAAAAAATATAAATAAAATCTGAAATTGTTACATTGTATTCTTATTTTTTCTTCTCTCTTTTTCCATAGTGTCACTCGACGGTATCAATAACTATAATACCTACAAATGTCAAATTTCAGAGGAGAGCAATTTGAAATTTTAAACACGACGTGTAAATTATGTCATTTGGGACGCAAAGTGCCGAAAGGAGGATTTCAGATTTTGTATGGACACCATCCACACACCCTCCAAAAGTCCAAAAGACATGGGATGCATATTTTTGCGCGCTTATATTACAAACGCTGGCTGAACCTTACTAGATAGATCAAAATAATGGTTGAAAGAAATCCTATATGTCGTTTATCATAATTCAAGTGACTGATGCAAAAGGCATTCCTCGATCGGCAGACGAAGCTCTGGCAAACAAAACATACCGACTAATGCAACGTAATGGGCTCGTCACCTATTACGTGGGACCAAATCACTGGTGAGAAAAGGCGTTCAATACAATTATTAATTATTTGTGATGGTTGGGAATCGAACCCACGTCCTCTAGCTTAGCAGTCACGTTCACTTACGAGTAGACCAACAGGAGCCGTCGTAGATCATAGCAGATCAGGTATAAATCAGGCAAGTAAATAAATTTTAATAATAATTATACATGGTCTAGAGTTTATCAAGTGATCGCGTACAATCGGAGAAGCTTATTTATCTATCTAATGGCAGTTTAGTGTGATAGGCTAAAGAAGACCCAGTAAGGACGGGAAAGAGATAAATAAAAGAAAGCAAATATTTATACAAATAGACAATTTATTATACACTTTAAACAATGGATATCAGCGAATTCAACAATTTTTGCTTAACGAAATGAATAAAAACACGTCAACTTTACATACATATGTTTTCAGTTAAACGTAATACGAATAGAATCTAGTTGGTTGATAGATCTTAATAGTTAAAGTAAGAGTCGAGTAGAACTATTTTTTCATTAGATAATACATTATACAATTTTTTCCTAACGACAAGAGCAATTTTCACTTTTTCATACGAAGTTTAGACTCTGACTGCAATAACGTTATACAATTATTTTTATCTTTACTTATATCTAATCAAATGATAAGGTTCAATTCGGTCTTCTCAGTAGAATGACTGAAATTCGAACCCTGCAGCTTTTGTTGTAAGTGATAATAAACAATATATGTTATATGCACATACATGTATTTTAAAACTAGCTAATCAACACGAGTAAGCCTAGCGCGACTAACATAGTCATCATAACAAACGCTTACACTGTCGCAGTAAGATATACTTACGCTAAATATACGAGTAAGTAGGACTTATTACGACACCTCTGAACGAGTGCTTTAGTTTTGTCTTTTTAAGCCATTACACAAATATATACAAGTTATTTACATTAAAAAAAAATATCTTAATATCTAATACAGTTTTAGTCCACATACAAACATGTACGCAACGACACATTTTGTTAGCACATACTCATATGGCTGTTCCCACGATACAAATTCTGCTTAATCTCAAAATTTCACTTTCCTGTCGTTGATACATACTCGTATAGTCGATATCTACACCGTTTTGTTCCGTGTTCCTCATGTCGCTCCGTGTCATGCCTATGCTTGAATAGTATATAAACTTATTGTCGTTTGGTCACGTACGTCGAAATGCCGTGGTCTGAATATCTTTTCTTCTTTTTACGCGTCTAACGTTTTGCTGCCGAAAGTTTTACGCTCTCGTAAGTGTCGTCCGATAATACAGCTTCGTCGTACTTTGCTCGATCATAAAATAACCACTCCGCCTCATAACGTGTCGTTGCTTCCCAATCCGATGGAGATGCACTAGTGAACCCTTCAGGTATCACCACCAGATGATTGTTTTTTTTCGGCTCACTCCTGGCGGAACGCAGACAGCGTAATCTCTTGGTGCTGTAATGCGTAATATGTTCTGCTGGCTTTTCTGTAAACGTCATTTCGTTTGGTGTTGTAGATGCCATTTTAACCAATGATCGTTTGTTTTTTGTAATATCGCACAATTAAATTCAACGTGGTAATCTTAATAACTCAAGCTAACTCACAACACAACCGAACCGGGT
Source organism: Hypercompe scribonia (assembly GCA_949316085.1). Lineage (NCBI taxonomy): Eukaryota > Metazoa > Arthropoda > Insecta > Lepidoptera > Erebidae > Hypercompe > Hypercompe scribonia. The sequence goes on from OX438979.1 coordinate 5,099,967, forward strand.
GACGCTTTACTTCAGAATGGTGTGGTGTTTGTTTGGGTGCAACTTGTTAATGGTGTATAATGTGAAAGCACTCGGCTTTAGTTTTGTCTTTTTAAGCCATTACACAAATATATACAAGTTATTTACATTAAAAAAAAATATCTTAGTTATCTAATACAGTTTTAGTCCACCACCAGTTTTATTTTAAATTACACTTGCCAAATACAAACATGTACGCAACGACACATTTTGTTAGCACATACTCATATGGCTGTTCCCACGTCGCAAATTCTGCTTAATCTCAAAATTTCACTTTCCTGTCGTTGATACATACTCGTATAGTCGATATCTACACCGTTTTGTTCCGTGTTCCTCATGTCGCTCCGTGTCATGCCTATGCTTGAATAGTATATAAACTTATTGTCGTTTGGTCACGTACGTCGAAATGCCGTGGTCTGAATATCTTTTCTTCTTTTTACGCGTCTAACGTTTTGCTGCCGAAAGTTTTACGCTCTCGTAAGTGTCGTCCGATAATACAGCTTCGTCGTACTTTGCTCGATCATAAAATAACCACTCCGCCTCATAACGTGTCGTTGCTTCCCAATCCGATGGAGATGCACTAGTGAACCCTTCAGGTATCACCACCAGATGATTGTTTTTTTTCGGCTCACTCCTGGCGGAACGCAGACAGCGTAATCTCTTGGTGCTGTAATGCGTAATATGTTCTGCTGGCTTTTCTGTAAACGTCATTTCGTTTGGTGTTGTAGATGCCATTTTAACCAATGATCGTTTGTTTTTTGTAATATCGCACAATTAAATTCAACGTGGTAATCTTAATAACTCAAGCTAACTCACAACACAACCGAACCGGGTGACGCTCTACTTCAGAATGGTGTGGTGTTTGTTTGGGTGCAACTTGTTAATGGTGTATAATGTGAAAGCACTCGGCTTTAGTTTTGTCTTTTTAAGCCATTACACAAATATATACAAGTTATTTACATTAAAAAAAAATCTTAGTTATCTAATACAGTTTTAGTCCACCACCAGTTTTATTTGAAATTACACTTTCCAAACACAAACATGTACGCAACGACACATTTTGTTAGCACATACTCATATGGCTGTTCCCACGTCACAAATTCTGCTTAATCTCAAAATTTCACTTTCCTGTCGTTGATACATACTCGTATAGTCGATATCTACACCGTTTTGTTCCGTGTTCCTCATGTCGCTCCGTGTCATGCCTATGCTTGAATAGTATATAAACTTATTGTCGTTTGGTCGCGTACGTCGAAATGCCGTGGTCTGGATATCTTTTCTTCTTTTTACGCGTCAAACGTTTTGCTGCCGAAAGATTTACGCTCTCGTAAGTGTCGTCCGATAATACAGCTTCGTCGTACTTTGCTCGATCATAAAATAACCACTCCGCCTCATAACGTGTCGTTGCTTCCCAATCCGATGAAGATGCACTAGTGAACCCTTCAGGTATCACCACCAGATGATTGTTTTTTTTCGGCTCACTCCTGGCGGAACGCAGACAGCGTAATCTCTTGGTGCTGTAATGCGTAATATGTTCTGCTGGCTTTTCTGTAAACGTCATTTCGTTTGGTGTTGTAGATGCCATTTTAACCAATGATCGTTTGTTTTTTGTAATATCGCACATTTAAATTCAACGTGGTAATTTTAATAACTCAAGCTAACTCACAACACAACCGAACCGGGTGACGTTCTACTTCAGAATGGTGTGGTGTTTGTTTGGGTGCAACTTGTTAATAGTGTATAATGTGAACATAGCGCTAAGTGATGACGACTTGGAAAACGGTGTTGCCAACTTAAAAAATATACCAATAGTAGAAAGTGCCAGAAACATGTTGAATACTAAAAATTACTTTAGCGTTTTAATTTTTATTATAGTTAAAGTAAAGTAACAATAAAAAACCTAAGTCAGTTAGATCGGTGTTTGTTTAGACGTTCGTTTGCATATTTATAAATAGAGTAGCTTCTAATTCCGGTAGGCCTTTCGTACATTATTATAGTAATGTGTAAATGCTAAACGTAAAAAAACAGAAAGCGTTTACATTTTATACTACGTAAAAAAGATAAAAATTAACTTTTCGTGAATGTTATGATTTACGTACATTTTAGGTACATGAAATGTTGCCTAAATATATGCCAAGAGCTGATTATTAACTTTCAGTACTAATACATGCAGATCAGTTAATTCCTTAGTGTCACGAAGTGACTGATTATAATATTGATTTTTAGATAAATTATTTCTATTTCTGATTATTAAAATAATTCGTCACAGCGAATATTGTTGCACTTTTAACGTTGACTGTTATTTATCCGGAACGAAAGTAAGGGCCGAACGCCCGTTCTGATCTCTTAAGATCTTAGGCCATGGGTTCAGACAATTGGTTTTTACATTAAATGTGCAACGTATTATAACGTTATAATGTACGTATAATTTGGCTTATATTGTTTAAAATCAGAATCGAATAGAGAGTGCGTATATGATATACCTTTGGATTGATAATCTTTGGAACCGTAATGAAAAGCGTTATTTATGTAAATGCGTGAAACCTTTTTATTCAATCTTATTTTTAACGGTTTCTATTAATGCTAAAGTAACCAACATGTACTTTGAATTACTTCTTGTTTTTTTGTTATTGGAATTATACGAAATCAAAAAGGATCGTGCAACTTGTAATGTACTTAGCAATAACATCGGTGTAACAACAACCGTAATTTGTAGTAATGAGTAATTAGTAATGGATAATTTTCTAATGACCAGTTCTAATCATCCAATTGTTGTCGTTGAATGTAAACCATCGAACATAATTTTTTATCTACGAATTGTATTCGGTGATAAAAAATTATGCATAGGTTAACCGCTAAAAGAAACTCAGGACCTTCATAGTAAAGAACTTTTTTGTAGGTATATACCTACCTACAAGAAAGCTCTTCAATGAAGAATAATATAATATACCATTACATTTTATTTATAACATGGAGGTGTTACAGGTGAAACACTACGACATATTACGTTACGTTAACATTCGTTGATCATAAATACTATTGTCTGGTTTGTAAAATAATTCTTATGAACGATCCTCACTAGATCGGTGGATGGTATTAAGCGGCAATTAGATGGGATAAACTTTTGTGTCCAACATTTTTAGTGTGTGAGTTCTTTGTTTTATTCGCTCTATTGTGTATTTGTAAGTCAAGTTGCAAACGTTGCACAAAAGTAGCCAATTCATTGTTTTCATTGTCACCAGTATGCTGACAAAACGCTAACAATATCTAAACCATTTCGTCAAATTGATATGTTTATGTTATGCCTTCTTAGTAATTTTTTTTTAATTTACCCCACATTACGGTATAGATAAAAAAAATTGTAGAAATATTTTCTTTTCTCCTCTATATTTCTAATGTAACTCGACAGTCCCTACGAATACTACATACAAATATCAAATTTGAGAGAAGAGGGCTTTGAAATTTTAAACACGACGTGTTAATTCCGTTCTTTGCGACGTAAAGTGCCAAAAGGAGGATTGCGGATTTTGTATAGATACCGTCCACATCCTCCAAGAGACATGGGATGCACATTTTTGTGCGCTTATGTTACAAACGCTGACTAAATCTTATTATATAGATCACAAGAATGGTTTAACGAAATCCTATATGTCCTTTGTCATAATTCAAGGGAATAATGCAGAAGGCAGTCCTCGATCAACAGACTAGGCTCTGGCCAACAAACCGGCATTGCAACATCATTAACATTAATAAGTTCATCACATACTACGTGGGACCAAAACGCTGACGAAAGTGAACGTTTAATAAACCTCTGCTTAGCTTATTATTTATTTAACCCACGTCGTCTATCCTAGTAGTCACGACGTTCTAACACATTATAACGACATGAGAGAGCTATTATTTATTTAACAAACATTTGCATTCATTGATTACAAAAATACTGGCTCGCATAGTGTAGCGTCGCCACACTGAGTTACATATTACATGTATGCGTGTGAATAGAACTTTTAATGAGCTTCGTAAACAGCATAGTATGGATTCACTATGAGTGTCTCAAATGTGTGTGGGTGTCTGAGTTTTATATTCTTTAATGATAGAAAGACGAAAATAATAATGTGTCCTGTATTGCCAGATTGTTAGGGCTATTACTCAGATTTTTACGTTTAACGTACTACAACTACTACTGTTATTTACTTGACTACAAACCTCATAATGTTAGCTAGAAGTCCTCCATGTTCTAAATAAATAAATATAACATAGCTGGTCTAAAAAGCAGCATTATGTGTCACATAAAAAACCCTTACCTATTCAGTTACATAAAAAGTCATAGTACCAATATGTAAAATCCGAATCATTTACGTTTCACAATCTATGATTTTCATTCATAAATGGTATCCACAAAGTGTTTAGACAATAGCTAATATAGGTTGCTTAATATTTTGTTTACTTATCGATAATAAATTACACTACTGTCTTTTTCTTTTACGACTGCTAATTATAATTCTAATGTTACTACTAATTGCATTGATCTCTCACCGCGTCAACGTTATTGTCAAATTACTAGCAAAGTAAATACAAAAAAAAAACCATACCTACCAAGTTATTTATTAAGGTGTAAGATTTTTGTTCGTTAATATAACTGATAGAAAAGCTTAAGCGATCCATTGCGACAAAATTTTCGAGATACAAGCTAGTGGTCAAACCCTTCCCTGTGCTCCGTGCTGTATTTATTTGATATATGATCCGCCAGGTGTTAGATTCAAATGTTAACAAATTCTTGGCCCATCCTGTATTAACAACGACTGCCTGTGTACAACAATGAAGTTTATTACGAGTATTAGTGAAATAATTTGAAACTTCTTTGTACAATAGTCCCAAATAAGAGATTTCCTTATTCAAAATGATGCTGCTCCTTGCCTAGTCAAGTAGTGTATTGTGAAAATATAGCCTAACGTACGAGCCGTCTTGCTACCTGCTTTAGTTACTGTTTTGAAATAAAGGATTTACAACTGAACAGTTGATCTGTGGCTCCACAGATAAACAAAAGGTTACTTTAGTGAGAAACATTGTTTTCGCATTGGCTGGTGACATAGCAGGTGCACCCTTATAATAAAGAAAGGAAATGACATCTTGAACTGAATTATAAATTCTTGGAAAGTTATATAGGCGGCAATTAGATGGGATAAACCTTTGTGTCCAAAATTCTTAGTGTGAGTTCTTTGTTTTATTCGCTCTATTGTTTATTTGTAAGTGAAGTTGCAAACATTGCAAAAAGGTGGCCAATTCATTGTTTTCATTGTCACCAGTGTGCCGATAAAGGCCTAACAATATCTAAACCACTTTGGCAAAATGATAAGATTATATTATGCCTTCTGGCTATTTACCTTTTATATACTAAACATCATTATAAAGATTAAAAAAATATAAATAAAATCTGAAATTGTTACATTGTATTCTTATTTTTTCTTCTCTCTTTTTCCATAGTGTCACTCGACGGTATCAATAACTATAATACCTACAAATGTCAAATTTCAGAGGAGAGCAATTTGAAATTTTAAACACGACGTGTAAATTATGTCATTTGGGACGCAAAGTGCCGAAAGGAGGATTTCAGATTTTGTATGGACACCATCCACACACCCTCCAAAAGTCCAAAAGACATGGGATGCATATTTTTGCGCACTTATATTACAAACGCTGGCTGAACCTTACTAGATAGATCAAAATAATGGTTGAAAGAAATCCTATATGTCGTTTATCATAATTCAAGTGACTGATGCAAAAGGCATTCCTCGATCGGCAGACGAAGCTCTGGCAAACAAAACATACCGACTACCGGTAATGGGCTCGTCACCTATTACGTGGGACCAAATCACTGGTGAGAAAAGGCGTTCAATACAATTATTAATTATTTGTGATGGTTGGGAATCGAACCCACGTCCTCTAGCTTAGCAGTCACGTTCACTTACGAGTAGACCAACAGGAGCCGTCGTAGATCATAGCAGATCAGGTATAAATCAGGCAAGTAAATAAATTTTAATAATAATTATACATGGTCTAGAGTTTATCAAGTGATCGCGTACAATCGGAGAAGCTTATTTATCTATCTAATGGCAGTTTAGTGTGATAGGCTAAAGAAGACCCAGTAAGGACGGGAAAGAGATAAATAAAAGAAAGCAAATATTTATACAAATAGACAATTTATTATACACTTTAAACAATGGATATCAGCGAATTCAACAATTTTTGCTTAACGAAATGAATAAAAACACGTCAACTTTACATACATATGTTTTCAGTTAAACGTAATACGAATAGAATCTAGTTGGTTGATAGATCTTAATGGTTAAAGTAAGAGTCGAGTAGAACTATTTTTTCATTAGATAATACATTATACAATTTTTTCCTAACGACAAGAGCAATTTTCACTTTTTCATACGAAGTTTAGACTCTGACTGCAATAACGTTATACAATTATTTTTATCTTTACTTATATCTAATCAAATGATAAGGTTCAATTCGGTCTTCTCAGTAGAATGACTGAAATTCGAACCCTGCAGCTTTTGTTGTAAGTGATAATAAACAATATATGTTATATGCACATACATGTATTTTAATCAAACTAGCTAATCAACACGAGTAAGCCTAGCGCGACTAACATAGTCATCATAACAAACGCTTACACTGTCGCAGTAAGATATACTTACGCTAAATATACGAGTAAGTAGGACTTATTACGACACCTCTGAACGAGTGCTTTAGTTTTGTCTTTTTAAGCCATTACACAAATATATACAAGTTATTTACATTAAAAAAAAATATCTTAGTTATCTAATACAGTTTTAGTCCACCACCAGTTTTATTTTAAATTACACTTGCCAAATACAAACATGTACGCAACGACACATTTTGTTAGCACATACTCATATGGCTGTTCCCACGTCACAAATTCTGCTTAATCTCAAAATTTCACTTTCCTGTCGTTGATACATACTCGTATAGTCGATATCTACACCGTTTTGTTCCGTGTTCCTCATGTCGCTCCGTGTCATGCCTATGCTTGAATAGTATATAAACTTATTGTCGTTTGGTCACGTACGTCGAAATGCCGTGGTCTGAATATCTTTTCTTCTTTTTACGCGTCAAACGTTTTGCTGCCGAAAGTTTTACGCTCTCGTAAGTGTCGTCCGATAATACAGCTTCGTCGTACTTTGCTCGATCATAAAATAACCACTCCGCCTCATAACGTGTCGTTGCTTCCCAATCCGATGGAGATGCACTAGTGAACCCTTCAGGTATCACCACCAGATGATTGTTTTTTTTCGGCTCACTCCTGGCGGAACGCAGACAGCGTAATCTCTTGGTGCTGTAATGCGTAATATGTTCTGCTGGCTTTTCTGTAAACGTCATTTCGTTTGGTGTTGTAGATGCCATTTTAACCAATGATCGTTTGTTTTTTGTAATATCGCACAATTAAATTCAACGTGGTAATCTTAATAACTCAAGCTAACTCACAACACAACCGAACCGGGTGACGCTCTACTTCAGAATGGTGTGGTGTTTGTTTGGGTGCAACTTGTTAATGGTGTATAATGTGAAAGCACTCGGCTTTAGTTTTGTCTTTTTAAGCCATTACACAAATATATACAAGTTATTTACATTAAAAAAAAATCTTAGTTATCTAATACAGTTTTAGTCCACCACCAGTTTTATTTGAAATTACACTTTCCAAACACAAACATGTACGCAACGACACATTTTGTTAGCACATACTCATATGGCTGTTCCCACGTCACAAATTCTGCTTAATCTCAAAATTTCACTTTCCTGTCGTTGATACATACTCGTATAGTCGATATCTACACCGTTTTGTTCCGTGTTCCTCATGTCGCTCCGTGTCATGCCTATGCTTGAATAGTATATAAACTTATTGTCGTTTGGTCGCGTACGTCGAAATGCCGTGGTCTGGATATCTTTTCTTCTTTTTACGCGTCAAACGTTTTGCTGCCGAAAGATTTACGCTCTCGTAAGTGTCGTCCGATAATACAGCTTCGTCGTACTTTGCTCGATCATAAAATAACCACTCCGCCTCATAACGTGTCGTTGCTTCCCAATCCGATGAAGATGCACTAGTGAACCCTTCAGGTATCACCACCAGATGATTGTTTTTTTTCGGCTCACTCCTGGCGGAACGCAGACAGCGTAATCTCTTGGTGCTGTAATGCGTAATATGTTCTGCTGGCTTTTCTGTAAACGTCATTTCGTTTGGTGTTGTAGATGCCATTTTAACCAATGATCGTTTGTTTTTTGTAATATCGCACATTTAAATTCAACGTGGTAATTTTAATAACTCAAGCTAACTCACAACACAACCGAACCGGGTGACGTTCTACTTCAGAATGGTGTGGTGTTTGTTTGGGTGCAACTTGTTAATAGTGTATAATGTGAACATAGCGCTAAGTGATGACGACTTGGAAAACGGTGTTGCCAACTTAAAAAATATACCAATAGTAGAAAGTGCCAGAAACATGTTGAATACTAAAAATTACTTTAGCGTTTTAATTTTTATTATAGTTAAAGTAAAGTAACAATAAAAAACCTAAGTCAGTTAGATCGGTGTTTGTTTAGACGTTCGTTTGCATATTTATAAATAGAGTAGCTTCTAATTCCGGTAGGCCTTTCGTACATTATTATAGTAATGTGTAAATGCTAAACGTAAAAAAACAGAAAGCGTTTACATTTTATACTACGTAAAAAAGATAAAAATTAACTTTTCGTGAATGTTATGATTTACGTACATTTTAGGTACATGAAATGTTGCCTAAATATATGCCAAGAGCTGATTATTAACTTTCAGTACTAATACATGCAGATCAGTTAATTCCTTAGTGTCACGAAGTGACTGATTATAATATTGATTTTTAGATAAATTATTTCTATTTCTGATTATTAAAATAATTCGTCACAGCGAATATTGTTGCACTTTTAACGTTGACTGTTATTTATCCGGAACGAAAGTAAGGGCCGAACGCCCGTTCTGATCTCTTAAGATCTTAGGCCATGGGTTCAGACAATTGGTTTTTACATTAAATGTGCAACGTATTATAACGTTATAATGTACGTATAATTTGGCTTATATTGTTTAAAATCAGAATCGAATAGAGAGTGCGTATATGATATACCTTTGGATTGATAATCTTTGGAACCGTAATGAAAAGCGTTATTTATGTAAATGCGTGAAACCTTTTTATTCAATCTTATTTTTAACGGTTTCTATTAATGCTAAAGTAACCAACATGTACTTTGAATTACTTCTTGTTTTTTTGTTATTGGAATTATACGAAATCAAAAAGGATCGTGCAACTTGTAATGTACTTAGCAATAACATCGGTGTAACAACAACCGTAATTTGTAGTAATGAGTAATTAGTAATGGATAATTTTCTAATGACCAGTTCTAATCATCCAATTGTTGTCGTTGAATGTAAACCATCGAACATAATTTTTTATCTACGAATTGTATTCGGTGATAAAAAATTATGCATAGGTTAACCGCTAAAAGAAACTCAGGACCTTCATAGTAAAGAACTTTTTTGTAGGTATATACCTACCTACAAGAAAGCTCTTCAATGAAGAATAATATAATATACCATTACATTTTATTTATAACATGGAGGTGTTACAGGTGAAACACTACGACATATTACGTTACGTTAACATTCGTTGATCATAAATACTATTGTCTGGTTTGTAAAATAATTCTTATGAACGATCCTCACTAGATCGGTGGATGGTATTAAGCGGCAATTAGATGGGATAAACTTTTGTGTCCAACATTTTTAGTGTGTGAGTTCTTTGTTTTATTCGCTCTATTGTGTATTTGTAAGTCAAGTTGCAAACGTTGCACAAAAGTAGCCAATTCATTGTTTTCATTGTCACCAGTATGCTGACAAAACGCTAACAATATCTAAACCATTTCGTCAAATTGATATGTTTATGTTATGCCTTCTTAGTAATTTTTTTTTAATTTACCCCACATTACGGTATAGATAAAAAAAATTGTAGAAATATTTTCTTTTCTCCTCTATATTTCTAATGTAACTCGACAGTCCCTACGAATACTACATACAAATATCAAATTTGAGAGAAGAGGGCTTTGAAATTTTAAACACGACGTGTTAATTCCGTTCTTTGCGACGTAAAGTGCCAAAAGGAGGATTGCGGATTTTGTATAGATACCGTCCACATCCTCCAAGAGACATGGGATGCACATTTTTGTGCGCTTATGTTACAAACGCTGACTAAATCTTATTATATAGATCACAAGAATGGTTTAACGAAATCCTATATGTCCTTTGTCATAATTCAAGGGAATAATGCAGAAGGCAGTCCTCGATCAACAGACTAGGCTCTGGCCAACAAACCGGCATTGCAACATCATTAACATTAATAAGTTCATCACATACTACGTGGGACCAAAACGCTGACGAAAGTGAACGTTTAATAAACCTCTGCTTAGCTTATTATTTATTTAACCCACGTCGTCTATCCTAGTAGTCACGACGTTCTAACACATTATAACGACATGAGAGAGCTATTATTTATTTAACAAACATTTGCATTCATTGATTACAAAAATACTGGCTCGCATAGTGTAGCGTCGCCACACTGAGTTACATATTACATGTATGCGTGTGAATAGAACTTTTAATGAGCTTCGTAAACAGCATAGTATGGATTCACTATGAGTGTCTCAAATGTGTGTGGGTGTCTGAGTTTTATATTCTTTAATGATAGAAAGACGAAAATAATAATGTGTCCTGTATTGCCAGATTGTTAGGGCTATTACTCAGATTTTTACGTTTAACGTACTACAACTACTACTGTTATTTACTTGACTACAAACCTCATAATGTTAGCTAGAAGTCCTCCATGTTCTAAATAAATAAATATAACATAGCTGGTCTAAAAAGCAGCATTATGTGTCACATAAAAAACCCTTAGCTATTCAGTTACATAAAAAGTCATAGTACCAATATGTAAAATCCGAATCATTTACGTTTCACAATCTATGATTTTCATTCATAAATGGTATCCACAAAGTGTTTAGACAATAGCTAATATAGGTTGCTTAATATTTTGTTTACTTATCGATAATAAATTACACTACTGTCTTTTTCTTTTACGACTGCTAATTATAATTCTAATGTTACTACTAATTGCATTGATCTCTCACCGCGTCAACGTTATTGTCAAATTACTAGCAAAGTAAATACAAAAAAAAAACCATACCTACCAAGTTATTTATTAAGGTGTAAGATTTTTGTTCGTTAATATAACTGATAGAAAAGCTTAAGCGATCCATTGCGACAAAATTTTCGAGATACAAGCTAGTGGTCAAACCCTTCCCTGTGCTCCGTGCTGTATTTATTTGATATATGATCCGCCAGGTGTTAGATTCAAATGTTAACAAATTCTTGGCCCATCCTGTATTAACAACGACTGCCTGTGTACAACAATGAAGTTTATTACGAGTATTAGTGAAATAATTTGAAACTTCTTTGTACAATAGTCCCAAATAAGAGATTTCCTTATTCAAAATGATGCTGCTCCTTGCCTAGTCAAGTAGTGTATTGTGAAAATATAGCCTAACGTACGAGCCGTCTTGCTACCTGCTTTAGTTACTGTTTTGAAATAAAGGATTTACAACTGAACAGTTGATCTGTGGCTCCACAGATAAACAAAAGGTTACTTTAGTGAGAAACATTGTTTTCGCATTGGCTGGTGACATAGCAGGTGCACCCTTATAATAAAGAAAGGAAATGACATCTTGAACTGAATTATAAATTCTTGGAAAGTTATATAGGCGGCAATTAGATGGGATAAACCTTTGTGTCCAAAATTCTTAGTGTGAGTTCTTTGTTTTATTCGCTCTATTGTTTATTTGTAAGTGAAGTTGCAAACATTGCAAAAAGGTGGCCAATTCATTGTTTTCATTGTCACCAGTGTGCCGATAAAGGCCTAACAATATCTAAACCACTTTGGCAAAATGATAAGATTATATTATGCCTTCTGGCTATTTACCTTTTATATACTAAACATCATTATAAAGATTAAAAAAATATAAATAAAATCTGAAATTGTTACATTGTATTCTTATTTTTTCTTCTCTCTTTTTCCATAGTGTCACTCGACGGTATCAATAACTATAATACCTACAAATGTCAAATTTCAGAGGAGAGCAATTTGAAATTTTAAACACGACGTGTAAATTATGTCATTTGGGACGCAAAGTGCCGAAAGGAGGATTTCAGATTTTGTATGGACACCATCCACACACCCTCCAAAAGTCCAAAAGACATGGGATGCATATTTTTGCGCGCTTATATTACAAACGCTGGCTGAACCTTACTAGATAGATCAAAATAATGGTTGAAAGAAATCCTATATGTCGTTTATCATAATTCAAGTGACTGATGCAAAAGGCATTCCTCGATCGGCAGACGAAGCTCTGGCAAACAAAACATACCGACTAATGCAACGTAATGGGCTCGTCACCTATTACGTGGGACCAAATCACTGGTGAGAAAAGGCGTTCAATACAATTATTAATTATTTGTGATGGTTGGGAATCGAACCCACGTCCTCTAGCTTAGCAGTCACGTTCACTTACGAGTAGACCAACAGGAGCCGTCGTAGATCATAGCAGATCAGGTATAAATCAGGCAAGTAAATAAATTTTAATAATAATTATACATGGTCTAGAGTTTATCAAGTGATCGCGTACAATCGGAGAAGCTTATTTATCTATCTAATGGCAGTTTAGTGTGATAGGCTAAAGAAGACCCAGTAAGGACGGGAAAGAGATAAATAAAAGAAAGCAAATATTTATACAAATAGACAATTTATTATACACTTTAAACAATGGATATCAGCGAATTCAACAATTTTTGCTTAACGAAATGAATAAAAACACGTCAACTTTACATACATATGTTTTCAGTTAAACGTAATACGAATAGAATCTAGTTGGTTGATAGATCTTAATAGTTAAAGTAAGAGTCGAGTAGAACTATTTTTTCATTAGATAATACATTATACAATTTTTTCCTAACGACAAGAGCAATTTTCACTTTTTCATACGAAGTTTAGACTCTGACTGCAATAACGTTATACAATTATTTTTATCTTTACTTATATCTAATCAAATGATAAGGTTCAATTCGGTCTTCTCAGTAGAATGACTGAAATTCGAACCCTGCAGCTTTTGTTGTAAGTGATAATAAACAATATATGTTATATGCACATACATGTATTTTAAAACTAGCTAATCAACACGAGTAAGCCTAGCGCGACTAACATAGTCATCATAACAAACGCTTACACTGTCGCAGTAAGATATACTTACGCTAAATATACGAGTAAGTAGGACTTATTACGACACCTCTGAACGAGTGCTTTAGTTTTGTCTTTTTAAGCCATTACACAAATATATACAAGTTATTTACATTAAAAAAAAATATCTTAATATCTAATACAGTTTTAGTCCACATACAAACATGTACGCAACGACACATTTTGTTAGCACATACTCATATGGCTGTTCCCACGATACAAATTCTGCTTAATCTCAAAATTTCACTTTCCTGTCGTTGATACATACTCGTATAGTCGATATCTACACCGTTTTGTTCCGTGTTCCTCATGTCGCTCCGTGTCATGCCTATGCTTGAATAGTATATAAACTTATTGTCGTTTGGTCACGTACGTCGAAATGCCGTGGTCTGAATATCTTTTCTTCTTTTTACGCGTCTAACGTTTTGCTGCCGAAAGTTTTACGCTCTCGTAAGTGTCGTCCGATAATACAGCTTCGTCGTACTTTGCTCGATCATAAAATAACCACTCCGCCTCATAACGTGTCGTTGCTTCCCAATCCGATGGAGATGCACTAGTGAACCCTTCAGGTATCACCACCAGATGATTGTTTTTTTTCGGCTCACTCCTGGCGGAACGCAGACAGCGTAATCTCTTGGTGCTGTAATGCGTAATATGTTCTGCTGGCTTTTCTGTAAACGTCATTTCGTTTGGTGTTGTAGATGCCATTTTAACCAATGATCGTTTGTTTTTTGTAATATCGCACAATTAAATTCAACGTGGTAATCTTAATAACTCAAGCTAACTCACAACACAACCGAACCGGGTGACGCTTTACTTCAGAATGGTGTGGTGTTTGTTTGGGTGCAACTTGTTAATGGTGTATAATGTGAAAGCACTCGGCTTTAGTTTTGTCTTTTTAAGCCATTACACAAATATATACAAGTTATTTACATTAAAAAAAAATATCTTAGTTATCTAATACAGTTTTAGTCCACCACCAGTTTTATTTTAAATTACACTTGCCAAATACAAACATGTACGCAACGACACATTTTGTTAGCACATACTCATATGGCTGTTCCCACGTCGCAAATTCTGCTTAATCTCAAAATTTCACTTTCCTGTCGTTGATACATACTCGTATAGTCGATATCTACACCGTTTTGTTCCGTGTTCCTCATGTCGCTCCGTGTCATGCCTATGCTTGAATAGTATATAAACTTATTGTCGTTTGGTCACGTACGTCGAAATGCCGTGGTCTGAATATCTTTTCTTCTTTTTACGCGTCTAACGTTTTGCTGCCGAAAGTTTTACGCTCTCGTAAGTGTCGTTCGATAATACAGCTTCGTCGTACTTTGCTCGATCATAAAATAACCACTCCGCCTCATAACGTGTCGTTGCTTCCCAATCCGATGGAGATGCACTAGTGAACCCTTCAGGTATCACCACCAGATGATTGTTTTTTTTCGGCTCACTCCTGGCGGAACGCAGACAGCGTAATCTCTTGGTGCTGTAATGCGTAATATGTTCTGCTGGCTTTTCTGTAAACGTCATTTCGTTTGGTGTTGTAGATGCCATTTTAACCAATGATCGTTTGTTTTTTGTAATATCGCACAATTAAATTCAACGTGGTAATCTTAATAACTCAAGCTAACTCACAACACAACCGAACCGGGTGACGCTCTACTTCAGAATGGTGTGGTGTTTGTTTGGGTGCAACTTGTTAATGGTGTATAATGTGAAAGCACTCGGCTTTAGTTTTGTCTTTTTAAGCCATTACACAAATATATACAAGTTATTTACATTAAAAAAAAATCTTAGTTATCTAATACAGTTTTAGTCCACCACCAGTTTTATTTGAAATTACACTTTCCAAACACAAACATGTACGCAACGACACATTTTGTTAGCACATACTCATATGGCTGTTCCCACGTCACAAATTCTGCTTAATCTCAAAATTTCACTTTCCTGTCGTTGATACATACTCGTATAGTCGATATCTACACCGTTTTGTTCCGTGTTCCTCATGTCGCTCCGTGTCATGCCTATGCTTGAATAGTATATAAACTTATTGTCGTTTGGTCGCGTACGTCGAAATGCCGTGGTCTGGATATCTTTTCTTCTTTTTACGCGTCAAACGTTTTGCTGCCGAAAGATTTACGCTCTCGTAAGTGTCGTCCGATAATACAGCTTCGTCGTACTTTGCTCGATCATAAAATAACCACTCCGCCTCATAACGTGTCGTTGCTTCCCAATCCGATGAAGATGCACTAGTGAACCCTTCAGGTATCACCACCAGATGATTGTTTTTTTTCGGCTCACTCCTGGCGGAACGCAGACAGCGTAATCTCTTGGTGCTGTAATGCGTAATATGTTCTGCTGGCTTTTCTGTAAACGTCATTTCGTTTGGTGTTGTAGATGCCATTTTAACCAATGATCGTTTGTTTTTTGTAATATCGCACATTTAAATTCAACGTGGTAATTTTAATAACTCAAGCTAACTCACAACACAACCGAACCGGGTGACGTTCTACTTCAGAATGGTGTGGTGTTTGTTTGGGTGCAACTTGTTAATAGTGTATAATGTGAACATAGCGCTAAGTGATGACGACTTGGAAAACGGTGTTGCCAACTTAAAAAATATACCAATAGTAGAAAGTGCCAGAAACATGTTGAATACTAAAAATTACTTTAGCGTTTTAATTTTTATTATAGTTAAAGTAAAGTAACAATAAAAAACCTAAGTCAGTTAGATCGGTGTTTGTTTAGACGTTCGTTTGCATATTTATAAATAGAGTAGCTTCTAATTCCGGTAGGCCTTTCGTACATTATTATAGTAATGTGTAAATGCTAAACGTAAAAAAACAGAAAGCGTTTACATTTTATACTACGTAAAAAAGATAAAAATTAACTTTTCGTGAATGTTATGATTTACGTACATTTTAGGTACATGAAATGTTGCCTAAATATATGCCAAGAGCTGATTATTAACTTTCAGTACTAATACATGCAGATCAGTTAATTCCTTAGTGTCACGAAGTGACTGATTATAATATTGATTTTTAGATAAATTATTTCTATTTCTGATTATTAAAATAATTCGTCACAGCGAATATTGTTGCACTTTTAACGTTGACTGTTATTTATCCGGAACGAAAGTAAGGGCCGAACGCCCGTTCTGATCTCTTAAGATCTTAGGCCATGGGTTCAGACAATTGGTTTTTACATTAAATGTGCAACGTATTATAACGTTATAATGTACGTATAATTTGGCTTATATTGTTTAAAATCAGAATCGAATAGAGAGTGCGTATATGATATACCTTTGGATTGATAATCTTTGGAACCGTAATGAAAAGCGTTATTTATGTAAATGCGTGAAACCTTTTTATTCAATCTTATTTTTAACGGTTTCTATTAATGCTAAAGTAACCAACATGTACTTTGAATTACTTCTTGTTTTTTTGTTATTGGAATTATACGAAATCAAAAAGGATCGTGCAACTTGTAATGTACTTAGCAATAACATCGGTGTAACAACAACCGTAATTTGTAGTAATGAGTAATTAGTAATGGATAATTTTCTAATGACCAGTTCTAATCATCCAATTGTTGTCGTTGAATGTAAACCATCGAACATAATTTTTTATCTACGAATTGTATTCGGTGATAAAAAATTATGCATAGGTTAACCGCTAAAAGAAACTCAGGACCTTCATAGTAAAGAACTTTTTTGTAGGTATATACCTACCTACAAGAAAGCTCTTCAATGAAGAATAATATAATATACCATTACATTTTATTTATAACATGGAGGTGTTACAGGTGAAACACTACGACATATTACGTTACGTTAACATTCGTTGATCATAAATACTATTGTCTGGTTTGTAAAATAATTCTTATGAACGATCCTCACTAGATCGGTGGATGGTATTAAGCGGCAATTAGATGGGATAA
The DNA here is from genome assembly GCA_949316085.1 of Hypercompe scribonia. NCBI lineage: Eukaryota > Metazoa > Arthropoda > Insecta > Lepidoptera > Erebidae > Hypercompe > Hypercompe scribonia. Next base: position 5,117,324 of record OX438979.1, read on the forward strand.
ACTTTTGTGTCCAACATTTTTAGTGTGTGAGTTCTTTGTTTTATTCGCTCTATTGTGTATTTGTAAGTCAAGTTGCAAACGTTGCACAAAAGTAGCCAATTCATTGTTTTCATTGTCACCAGTATGCTGACAAAACGCTAACAATATCTAAACCATTTCGTCAAATTGATATGTTTATGTTATGCCTTCTTAGTAATTTTTTTTTAATTTACCCCACATTACGGTATAGATAAAAAAAATTGTAGAAATATTTTCTTTTCTCCTCTATATTTCTAATGTAACTCGACAGTCCCTACGAATACTACATACAAATATCAAATTTGAGAGAAGAGGGCTTTGAAATTTTAAACACGACGTGTTAATTCCGTTCTTTGCGACGTAAAGTGCCAAAAGGAGGATTGCGGATTTTGTATAGATACCGTCCACATCCTCCAAGAGACATGGGATGCACATTTTTGTGCGCTTATGTTACAAACGCTGACTAAATCTTATTATATAGATCACAAGAATGGTTTAACGAAATCCTATATGTCCTTTGTCATAATTCAAGGGAATAATGCAGAAGGCAGTCCTCGATCAACAGACTAGGCTCTGGCCAACAAACCGGCATTGCAACATCATTAACATTAATAAGTTCATCACATACTACGTGGGACCAAAACGCTGACGAAAGTGAACGTTTAATAAACCTCTGCTTAGCTTATTATTTATTTAACCCACGTCGTCTATCCTAGTAGTCACGACGTTCTAACACATTATAACGACATGAGAGAGCTATTATTTATTTAACAAACATTTGCATTCATTGATTACAAAAATACTGGCTCGCATAGTGTAGCGTCGCCACACTGAGTTACATATTACATGTATGCGTGTGAATAGAACTTTTAATGAGCTTCGTAAACAGCATAGTATGGATTCACTATGAGTGTCTCAAATGTGTGTGGGTGTCTGAGTTTTATATTCTTTAATGATAGAAAGACGAAAATAATAATGTGTCCTGTATTGCCAGATTGTTAGGGCTATTACTCAGATTTTTACGTTTAACGTACTACAACTACTACTGTTATTTACTTGACTACAAACCTCATAATGTTAGCTAGAAGTCCTCCATGTTCTAAATAAATAAATATAACATAGCTGGTCTAAAAAGCAGCATTATGTGTCACATAAAAAACCCTTACCTATTCAGTTACATAAAAAGTCATAGTACCAATATGTAAAATCCGAATCATTTACGTTTCACAATCTATGATTTTCATTCATAAATGGTATCCACAAAGTGTTTAGACAATAGCTAATATAGGTTGCTTAATATTTTGTTTACTTATCGATAATAAATTACACTACTGTCTTTTTCTTTTACGACTGCTAATTATAATTCTAATGTTACTACTAATTGCATTGATCTCTCACCGCGTCAACGTTATTGTCAAATTACTAGCAAAGTAAATACAAAAAAAAAACCATACCTACCAAGTTATTTATTAAGGTGTAAGATTTTTGTTCGTTAATATAACTGATAGAAAAGCTTAAGCGATCCATTGCGACAAAATTTTCGAGATACAAGCTAGTGGTCAAACCCTTCCCTGTGCTCCGTGCTGTATTTATTTGATATATGATCCGCCAGGTGTTAGATTCAAATGTTAACAAATTCTTGGCCCATCCTGTATTAACAACGACTGCCTGTGTACAACAATGAAGTTTATTACGAGTATTAGTGAAATAATTTGAAACTTCTTTGTACAATAGTCCCAAATAAGAGATTTCCTTATTCAAAATGATGCTGCTCCTTGCCTAGTCAAGTAGTGTATTGTGAAAATATAGCCTAACGTACGAGCCGTCTTGCTACCTGCTTTAGTTACTGTTTTGAAATAAAGGATTTACAACTGAACAGTTGATCTGTGGCTCCACAGATAAACAAAAGGTTACTTTAGTGAGAAACATTGTTTTCGCATTGGCTGGTGACATAGCAGGTGCACCCTTATAATAAAGAAAGGAAATGACATCTTGAACTGAATTATAAATTCTTGGAAAGTTATATAGGCGGCAATTAGATGGGATAAACCTTTGTGTCCAAAATTCTTAGTGTGAGTTCTTTGTTTTATTCGCTCTATTGTTTATTTGTAAGTGAAGTTGCAAACATTGCAAAAAGGTGGCCAATTCATTGTTTTCATTGTCACCAGTGTGCCGATAAAGGCCTAACAATATCTAAACCACTTTGGCAAAATGATAAGATTATATTATGCCTTCTGGCTATTTACCTTTTATATACTAAACATCATTATAAAGATTAAAAAAATATAAATAAAATCTGAAATTGTTACATTGTATTCTTATTTTTTCTTCTCTCTTTTTCCATAGTGTCACTCGACGGTATCAATAACTATAATACCTACAAATGTCAAATTTCAGAGGAGAGCAATTTGAAATTTTAAACACGACGTGTAAATTATGTCATTTGGGACGCAAAGTGCCGAAAGGAGGATTTCAGATTTTGTATGGACACCATCCACACACCCTCCAAAAGTCCAAAAGACATGGGATGCATATTTTTGCGCGCTTATATTACAAACGCTGGCTGAACCTTACTAGATAGATCAAAATAATGGTTGAAAGAAATCCTATATGTCGTTTATCATAATTCAAGTGACTGATGCAAAAGGCATTCCTCGATCGGCAGACGAAGCTCTGGCAAACAAAACATACCGACTAATGCAACGTAATGGGCTCGTCACCTATTACGTGGGACCAAATCACTGGTGAGAAAAGGCGTTCAATACAATTATTAATTATTTGTGATGGTTGGGAATCGAACCCACGTCCTCTAGCTTAGCAGTCACGTTCACTTACGAGTAGACCAACAGGAGCCGTCGTAGATCATAGCAGATCAGGTATAAATCAGGCAAGTAAATAAATTTTAATAATAATTATACATGGTCTAGAGTTTATCAAGTGATCGCGTACAATGGGAGAAGCTTATTTATCTATCTAATGGCAGTTTAGTGTGATAGGCTAAAGAAGACCCAGTAAGGACGGGAAAGAGATAAATAAAAGAAAGCAAATATTTATACAAATAGACAATTTATTATACACTTTAAACAATGGATATCAGCGAATTCAACAATTTTTGCTTAACGAAATGAATAAAAACACGTCAACTTTACATACATATGTTTTCAGTTAAACGTAATACGAATAGAATCTAGTTGGTTGATAGATCTTAATAGTTAAAGTAAGAGTCGAGTAGAACTATTTTTTCATTAGATAATACATTATACAATTTTTTCCTAACGACAAGAGCAATTTTCACTTTTTCATACGAAGTTTAGACTCTGACTGCAATAACGTTATACAATTATTTTTATCTTTACTTATATCTAATCAAATGATAAGGTTCAATTCGGTCTTCTCAGTAGAATGACTGAAATTCGAACCCTGCAGCTTTTGTTGTAAGTGATAATAAACAATATATGTTATATGCACATACATGTATTTTAAAACTAGCTAATCAACACGAGTAAGCCTAGCGCGACTAACATAGTCATCATAACAAACGCTTACACTGTCGCAGTAAGATATACTTACGCTAAATATACGAGTAAGTAGGACTTATTACGACACCTCTGAACGAGTGCTTTAGTTTTGTCTTTTTAAGCCATTACACAAATATATACAAGTTATTTACATTAAAAAAAAATATCTTAATATCTAATACAGTTTTAGTCCACATACAAACATGTACGCAACGACACATTTTGTTAGCACATACTCATATGGCTGTTCCCACGATACAAATTCTGCTTAATCTCAAAATTTCACTTTCCTGTCGTTGATACATACTCGTATAGTCGATATCTACACCGTTTTGTTCCGTGTTCCTCATGTCGCTCCGTGTCATGCCTATGCTTGAATAGTATATAAACTTATTGTCGTTTGGTCACGTACGTCGAAATGCCGTGGTCTGAATATCTTTTCTTCTTTTTACGCGTCTAACGTTTTGCTGCCGAAAGTTTTACGCTCTCGTAAGTGTCGTCCGATAATACAGCTTCGTCGTACTTTGCTCGATCATAAAATAACCACTCCGCCTCATAACGTGTCGTTGCTTCCCAATCCGATGGAGATGCACTAGTGAACCCTTCAGGTATCACCACCAGATGATTGTTTTTTTTCGGCTCACTCCTGGCGGAACGCAGACAGCGTAATCTCTTGGTGCTGTAATGCGTAATATGTTCTGCTGGCTTTTCTGTAAACGTCATTTCGTTTGGTGTTGTAGATGCCATTTTAACCAATGATCGTTTGTTTTTTGTAATATCGCACAATTAAATTCAACGTGGTAATCTTAATAACTCAAGCTAACTCACAACACAACCGAACCGGGTGACGCTTTACTTCAGAATGGTGTGGTGTTTGTTTGGGTGCAACTTGTTAATGGTGTATAATGTGAAAGCACTCGGCTTTAGTTTTGTCTTTTTAAGCCATTACACAAATATATACAAGTTATTTACATTAAAAAAAAATATCTTAGTTATCTAATACAGTTTTAGTCCACCACCAGTTTTATTTTAAATTACACTTGCCAAATACAAACATGTACGCAACGACACATTTTGTTAGCACATACTCATATGGCTGTTCCCACGTCGCAAATTCTGCTTAATCTCAAAATTTCACTTTCCTGTCGTTGATACATACTCGTATAGTCGATATCTACACCGTTTTGTTCCGTGTTCCTCATGTCGCTCCGTGTCATGCCTATGCTTGAATAGTATATAAACTTATTGTCGTTTGGTCACGTACGTCGAAATGCCGTGGTCTGAATATCTTTTCTTCTTTTTACGCGTCTAACGTTTTGCTGCCGAAAGTTTTACGCTCTCGTAAGTGTCGTCCGATAATACAGCTTCGTCGTACTTTGCTCGATCATAAAATAACCACTCCGCCTCATAACGTGTCGTTGCTTCCCAATCCGATGGAGATGCACTAGTGAACCCTTCAGGTATCACCACCAGATGATTGTTTTTTTTCGGCTCACTCCTGGCGGAACGCAGACAGCGTAATCTCTTGGTGCTGTAATGCGTAATATGTTCTGCTGGCTTTTCTGTAAACGTCATTTCGTTTGGTGTTGTAGATGCCATTTTAGCCAATGATCGTTTGTTTTTTGTAATATCGCACAATTAAATTCAACGTGGTAATCTTAATAACTCAAGCTAACTCACAACACAACCGAACCGGGTGACGCTCTACTTCAGAATGGTGTGGTGTTTGTTTGGGTGCAACTTGTTAATGGTGTATAATGTGAAAGCACTCGGCTTTAGTTTTGTCTTTTTAAGCCATTACACAAATATATACAAGTTATTTACATTAAAAAAAAATCTTAGTTATCTAATACAGTTTTAGTCCACCACCAGTTTTATTTGAAATTACACTTTCCAAACACAAACATGTACGCAACGACACATTTTGTTAGCACATACTCATATGGCTGTTCCCACGTCACAAATTCTGCTTAATCTCAAAATTTCACTTTCCTGTCGTTGATACATACTCGTATAGTCGATATCTACACCGTTTTGTTCCGTGTTCCTCATGTCGCTCCGTGTCATGCCTATGCTTGAATAGTATATAAACTTATTGTCGTTTGGTCGCGTACGTCGAAATGCCGTGGTCTGGATATCTTTTCTTCTTTTTACGCGTCAAACGTTTTGCTGCCGAAAGATTTACGCTCTCGTAAGTGTCGTCCGATAATACAGCTTCGTCGTACTTTGCTCGATCATAAAATAACCACTCCGCCTCATAACGTGTCGTTGCTTCCCAATCCGATGAAGATGCACTAGTGAACCCTTCAGGTATCACCACCAGATGATTGTTTTTTTTCGGCTCACTCCTGGCGGAACGCAGACAGCGTAATCTCTTGGTGCTGTAATGCGTAATATGTTCTGCTGGCTTTTCTGTAAACGTCATTTCGTTTGGTGTTGTAGATGCCATTTTAACCAATGATCGTTTGTTTTTTGTAATATCGCACATTTAAATTCAACGTGGTAATTTTAATAACTCAAGCTAACTCACAACACAACCGAACCGGGTGACGTTCTACTTCAGAATGGTGTGGTGTTTGTTTGGGTGCAACTTGTTAATAGTGTATAATGTGAACATAGCGCTAAGTGATGACGACTTGGAAAACGGTGTTGCCAACTTAAAAAATATACCAATAGTAGAAAGTGCCAGAAACATGTTGAATACTAAAAATTACTTTAGCGTTTTAATTTTTATTATAGTTAAAGTAAAGTAACAATAAAAAACCTAAGTCAGTTAGATCGGTGTTTGTTTAGACGTTCGTTTGCATATTTATAAATAGAGTAGCTTCTAATTCCGGTAGGCCTTTCGTACATTATTATAGTAATGTGTAAATGCTAAACGTAAAAAAACAGAAAGCGTTTACATTTTATACTACGTAAAAAAGATAAAAATTAACTTTTCGTGAATGTTATGATTTACGTACATTTTAGGTACATGAAATGTTGCCTAAATATATGCCAAGAGCTGATTATTAACTTTCAGTACTAATACATGCAGATCAGTTAATTCCTTAGTGTCACGAAGTGACTGATTATAATATTGATTTTTAGATAAATTATTTCTATTTCTGATTATTAAAATAATTCGTCACAGCGAATATTGTTGCACTTTTAACGTTGACTGTTATTTATCCGGAACGAAAGTAAGGGCCGAACGCCCGTTCTGATCTCTTAAGATCTTAGGCCATGGGTTCAGACAATTGGTTTTTACATTAAATGTGCAACGTATTATAACGTTATAATGTACGTATAATTTGGCTTATATTGTTTAAAATCAGAATCGAATAGAGAGTGTGTATATGATATACCTTTGGATTGATAATCTTTGGAACCGTAATGAAAAGCGTTATTTATGTAAATGCGTGAAACCTTTTTATTCAATCTTATTTTTAACGGTTTCTATTAATGCTAAAGTAACCAACATGTACTTTGAATTACTTCTTGTTTTTTTGTTATTGGAATTATACGAAATCAAAAAGGATCGTGCAACTTGTAATGTACTTAGCAATAACATCGGTGTAACAACAACCGTAATTTGTAGTAATGAGTAATTAGTAATGGATAATTTTCTAATGACCAGTTCTAATCATCCAATTGTTGTCGTTGAATGTAAACCATCGAACATAATTTTTTATCTACGAATTGTATTCGGTGATAAAAAATTATGCATAGGTTAACCGCTAAAAGAAACTCAGGACCTTCATAGTAAAGAACTTTTTTGTAGGTATATACCTACCTACAAGAAAGCTCTTCAATGAAGAATAATATAATATACCATTACATTTTATTTATAACATGGAGGTGTTACAGGTGAAACACTACGACATATTACGTTACGTTAACATTCGTTGATCATAAATACTATTGTCTGGTTTGTAAAATAATTCTTATGAACGATCCTCACTAGATCGGTGGATGGTATTAAGCGGCAATTAGATGGGATAAACTTTTGTGTCCAACATTTTTAGTGTGTGAGTTCTTTGTTTTATTCGCTCTATTGTGTATTTGTAAGTCAAGTTGCAAACGTTGCACAAAAGTAGCCAATTCATTGTTTTCATTGTCACCAGTATGCTGACAAAACGCTAACAATATCTAAACCATTTCGTCAAATTGATATGTTTATGTTATGCCTTCTTAGTAATTTTTTTTTAATTTACCCCACATTACGGTATAGATAAAAAAAATTGTAGAAATATTTTCTTTTCTCCTCTATATTTCTAATGTAACTCGACAGTCCCTACGAATACTACATACAAATATCAAATTTGAGAGAAGAGGGCTTTGAAATTTTAAACACGACGTGTTAATTCCGTTCTTTGCGACGTAAAGTGCCAAAAGGAGGATTGCGGATTTTGTATAGATACCGTCCACATCCTCCAAGAGACATGGGATGCACATTTTTGTGCGCTTATGTTACAAACGCTGACTAAATCTTATTATATAGATCACAAGAATGGTTTAACGAAATCCTATATGTCCTTTGTCATAATTCAAGGGAATAATGCAGAAGGCAGTCCTCGATCAACAGACTAGGCTCTGGCCAACAAACCGGCATTGCAACATCATTAACATTAATAAGTTCATCACATACTACGTGGGACCAAAACGCTGACGAAAGTGAACGTTTAATAAACCTCTGCTTAGCTTATTATTTATTTAACCCACGTCGTCTATCCTAGTAGTCACGACGTTCTAACACATTATAACGACATGAGAGAGCTATTATTTATTTAACAAACATTTGCATTCATTGATTACAAAAATACTGGCTCGCATAGTGTAGCGTCGCCACACTGAGTTACATATTACATGTATGCGTGTGAATAGAACTTTTAATGAGCTTCGTAAACAGCATAGTATGGATTCACTATGAGTGTCTCAAATGTGTGTGGGTGTCTGAGTTTTATATTCTTTAATGATAGAAAGACGAAAATAATAATGTGTCCTGTATTGCCAGATTGTTAGGGCTATTACTCAGATTTTTACGTTTAACGTACTACAACTACTACTGTTATTTACTTGACTACAAACCTCATAATGTTAGCTAGAAGTCCTCCATGTTCTAAATAAATAAATATAACATAGCTGGTCTAAAAAGCAGCATTATGTGTCACATAAAAAACCCTTACCTATTCAGTTACATAAAAAGTCATAGTACCAATATGTAAAATCCGAATCATTTACGTTTCACAATCTATGATTTTCATTCATAAATGGTATCCACAAAGTGTTTAGACAATAGCTAATATAGGTTGCTTAATATTTTGTTTACTTATCGATAATAAATTACACTACTGTCTTTTTCTTTTACGACTGCTAATTATAATTCTAATGTTACTACTAATTGCATTGATCTCTCACCGCGTCAACGTTATTGTCAAATTACTAGCAAAGTAAATACAAAAAAAAAACCATACCTACCAAGTTATTTATTAAGGTGTAAGATTTTTGTTCGTTAATATAACTGATAGAAAAGCTTAAGCGATCCATTGCGACAAAATTTTCGAGATACAAGCTAGTGGTCAAACCCTTCCCTGTGCTCCGTGCTGTATTTATTTGATATATGATCCGCCAGGTGTTAGATTCAAATGTTAACAAATTCTTGGCCCATCCTGTATTAACAACGACTGCCTGTGTACAACAATGAAGTTTATTACGAGTATTAGTGAAATAATTTGAAACTTCTTTGTACAATAGTCCCAAATAAGAGATTTCCTTATTCAAAATGATGCTGCTCCTTGCCTAGTCAAGTAGTGTATTGTGAAAATATAGCCTAACGTACGAGCCGTCTTGCTACCTGCTTTAGTTACTGTTTTGAAATAAAGGATTTACAACTGAACAGTTGATCTGTGGCTCCACAGATAAACAAAAGGTTACTTTAGTGAGAAACATTGTTTTCGCATTGGCTGGTGACATAGCAGGTGCACCCTTATAATAAAGAAAGGAAATGACATCTTGAACTGAATTATAAATTCTTGGAAAGTTATATAGGCGGCAATTAGATGGGATAAACCTTTGTGTCCAAAATTTTTAGTGTGAGTTCTTTGTTTTATTCGCTCTATTGTTTATTTGTAAGTGAAGTTGCAAACATTGCAAAAAGGTGGCCAATTCATTGTTTTCATTGTCACCAGTGTGCCGATAAAGGCCTAACAATATCTAAACCACTTTGGCAAAATGATAAGATTATATTATGCCTTCTGGCTATTTACCTTTTATATACTAAACATCATTATAAAGATTAAAAAAATATAAATAAAATCTGAAATTGTTACATTGTATTCTTATTTTTTCTTCTCTCTTTTTCCATAGTGTCACTCGACGGTATCAATAACTATAATACCTACAAATGTCAAATTTCAGAGGAGAGCAATTTGAAATTTTAAACACGACGTGTAAATTATGTCATTTGGGACGCAAAGTGCCGAAAGGAGGATTTCAGATTTTGTATGGACACCATCCACACACCCTCCAAAAGTCCAAAAGACATGGGATGCATATTTTTGCGCGCTTATATTACAAACGCTGGCTGAACCTTACTAGATAGATCAAAATAATGGTTGAAAGAAATCCTATATGTCGTTTATCATAATTCAAGTGACTGATGCAAAAGGCATTCCTCGATCGGCAGACGAAGCTCTGGCAAACAAAACATACCGACTAATGCAACGTAATGGGCTCGTCACCTATTACGTGGGACCAAATCACTGGTGAGAAAAGGCGTTCAATACAATTATTAATTATTTGTGATGGTTGGGAATCGAACCCACGTCCTCTAGCTTAGCAGTCACGTTCACTTACGAGTAGACCAACAGGAGCCGTCGTAGATCATAGCAGATCAGGTATAAATCAGGCAAGTAAATAAATTTTAATAATAATTATACATGGTCTAGAGATTATCAAGTGATCGCGTACAATGGGAGAAGCTTATTTATCTATCTAATGGCAGTTTAGTGTGATAGGCTAAAGAAGACCCAGTAAGGACGGGAAAGAGATAAATAAAAGAAAGCAAATATTTATACAAATAGACAATTTATTATACACTTTAAACAATGGATATCAGCGAATTCAACAATTTTTGCTTAACGAAATGAATAAAAACACGTCAACTTTACATACATATGTTTTCAGTTAAACGTAATACGAATAGAATCTAGTTGGTTGATAGATCTTAATGGTTAAAGTAAGAGTCGAGTAGAACTATTTTTTCATTAGATAATACATTATACAATTTTTTCCTAACGACAAGAGCAATTTTCACTTTTTCATACGAAGTTTAGACTCTGACTGCAATAACGTTATACAATTATTTTTATCTTTACTTATATCTAATCAAATGATAAGGTTCAATTCGGTCTTCTCAGTAGAATGACTGAAATTCGAACCCTGCAGCTTTTGTTGTAAGTGATAATAAACAATATATGTTATATGCACATACATGTATTTTAAAACTAGCTAATCAACACGAGTAAGCCTAGCGCGACTAACATAGTCATCATAACAAACGCTTACACTGTGGCAGTAAGATATACTTACGCTAAATATACGAGTAAGTAGGACTTATTACGACACCTCTGAACGAGTGCTTTAGTTTTGTCTTTTTAAGCCATTACACAAATATATACAAGTTATTTACATTAAAAAAAAATATCTTAGTTATCTAATACAGTTTTAGTCCACCACCAGTTTTATTTTAAATTACACTTGCCAAATACAAACATGTACGCAACGACACATTTTGTTAGCACATACTCATATGGCTGTTCCCACGTCACAAATTCTGCTTAATCTCAAAATTTCACTTTCCTGTCGTCGATACATACTCGTATAGTCGATATCTACACCGTTTTGTTCCGTGTTCCTCATGTCGCTCCGTGTCATGCCTATGCTTGAATAGTATATAAACTTATTGTCGTTTGGTCACGTACGTCGAAATGCCGTGGTCTGAATATCTTTTCTTCTTTTTACGCGTCAAACGTTTTGCTGCCGAAAGTTTTACGCTCTCGTAAGTGTCGTCCGATAATACAGCTTCGTCGTACTTTGCTCGATCATAAAATAACCACTCCGCCTCATAACGTGTCGTTGCTTCCCAATCCGATGGAGATGCACTAGTGAACCCTTCAGGTATCACCACCAGATGATTGTTTTTTTTCGGCTCACTCCTGGCGGAACGCAGACAGCGTAATCTCTTGGTGCTGTAATGCGTAATATGTTCTGCTGGCTTTTCTGTAAACGTCATTTCGTTTGGTGTTGTAGATGCCATTTTAACCAATGATCGTTTGTTTTTTGTAATATCCAAGAGAGGTAGGGCATAGCGCGATATTTTCCGCTCAAACATTAGAGCAGCCCGACTGGGGAAGGACCTCCGCCTTACAGAAGACCACGGCCAAATAGCACAGCGTTTTTCAGCAGTGCTGTGTTCCTGTGGTGAGTAAGGTATCCAGAGCTCTAGAGGATTCGCTGTTTTGACAACGGGGGACCAGTGGTGCTTATAATACTGCTACTGGCTCGTGTGGGCGCGGGATGTGGGCGCGGCGGTCAGGAAGACCCGCTGAAACGGTTGTCCGCTGGCCGCCCGCAGGATAGATGGGTTCCCGAACCCAGGGATCACTACAACCTCCACCCTGGGAGGCCGAACCGCCAGCCTGCGAAAAATCCCTGCAGTAGTAGTCGTGCCGGAGGAGGAGACCGGAGTGGAACCCGGTTGCTGCTGCAGGAGGGGAGCGTGGGCCCTTTCGTACGCCGCGCCGACAAATCGCACTACCCGCATCAGCCATGTGCGGATTGGCACCGCCCCATTGCCCCCTTTGCTGTCAACACAGTAAATCCTCACAAACCAATTGAACCCCCCCAAAAAAAATGACAAAGAAAAGTAGAAAAAGAGTATCTACAGCGGCATCCTCTTCCACGTATATGGACTTCTGCAATATCAGGGGACTTCACTCCAACCTGAACGCAGTCCACCTTCATCTGGAGATTGCGCAGCCGACCCTCTTATTTCTTACGGAGACACAGATATCCTGCCCGGCTGATACATCATACCTACACTACCCCGGCTACAAACTCGAACACAAATTCCTGAGACGTGCCGGTGTATGCATGTACGTCCGGGAGGATATCTGCTGTCGCCGTCTTCATTTTTATGAAGACAGGGACCTGTCAGTAATGTGGGTGCGCGTAGACTACGGAGGTCAGACTCGAATCTATGCGTGCCTATACAGGTCTCATAGCGGCGACAGGGAGACTAGAGCACTCTTTGAGCACCTGCAAGTGACGACTGACAAAGTTCTTGAGCAGTACCCCCGTGCTGAGTTGGTGATTTTAGGAGACTTTAATGCCCACCACTGTGAGTGGCTAAATTCTCGATCCACCGACTTTGCGGGAAGGTCTACTCATGAATTTGCTCTGGCCCATGGCCTCTCACAACTGGTACATTCCCCAACAAGAATACCTGATATTGAGAGCCATGCGCACTCTTTGCTGGACCTTCTGCTGACGACGCGTCCGGACGACTACACTATCACAGTGGACGCACCTCTCGGCTCATCCAACCACTGCCTCGTCCGGACCGTAGTCCCATGCGCGCGGCATATTCCACCTCGCCCAGCCGACCTGCGCCGCATGTGGCAATATAAATCAGCAGACTGGGATGGATTACGTGAATTCTACGCATCGTACCCGTGGAGGCAGCTTTGTTTCGCGTCAGAAGACCCCGACCCCTGCGCAGCCGCTGTCACTGAGACGATCCTGGTGGGTATGGAGTATTTTATTCCTAACTCATCAGTAGCTGCGGGAAAACAAAAGCGACCGTGGTTTAACCGGCTCTGCAAGGAAGCCAGACTAGTCAAGCAGACTGCCTACAGGGCTTGGACCACGGCCCGTGCTAATAAGGATCCGAACATCTCTGATGTGAGACGCAAACTAAATGCTGCCTCGAGATCCTGCAAAAAGACAATTGCCAGAGCCAAATTCGATTTCATCGGCAGGATTGGTGAGCGACTTACGGGTTACCCCTCTGGGAGTCGTGCCTTTTGGTCTCTTGCTAAGGCGGCCGAGGGAAACTTTTGCCAGTCGTCTTTACCACCATTGCGAAATGCCGATGGTAACTTGGCCCACAGTGCCAAAGAGAAAGCCGACCTACTTGGGCAACTCTTTGCCTCAAACTCGACCATGAACGAGGATGGAAGTGCGGTACCGCCTACTAACCCGCCGTGCCAACACTCTTTGCCGGAAATACACATTTCGCAAAGAGAAGTGCGGCGGGAACTAAACTGTCTAGACGTTCATAAGTCGAGTGGGCCAGACGGCATACCTGCAGTGGTGCTCAAGCAGTGTGCTCCTGAGTTGTGCCCTGTACTAACGCGACTTTTCGCGCTTTCCTACCGCAAAAGGCAAGTGCCGTCTTCGTGGAAGACTGCCCATGTGCATCCAGTGCCAAAAAAGGGTGATAGATCGGACCCATCGAATTACAGGCCTATAGCTATAACTTCCCTTCTCTCTAAGGTGATGGAGCGTGTAATCAACACACGGCTCCTCAGTTACCTAGAAGAGCACGATTTGATCAGCGACCGCCAGTATGGTTTCCGCCACGGTCGCTCGACTGGTGATCTTCTAGTGTATCTCACTCACCGGTGGGCTTCAGCCATTGAGAGTCAAGGTGAGGCTTTGGCAGTTAGTCTGGATATAGCAAAGGCGTTCGATCGGGTCTGGCACAGGGGTCTTCTATCGAAGTTACCATCCTACGGCCTGCCCGAGGGTTTGTGCAAGTGGGTGGCTAGCTTTTTGTCCGGCAGACGCATAAAAGCCGTCGTCGATGGTAGCTGTTCCGAAAGCATGGACATAAACGCTGGTGTCCCGCAAGGCTCCGTGCTATCTCCAACGCTGTTCTTGCTGCATATCAATGATATGCTGTCCACGGATGGTATCCATTGTTATGCGGACGACAGTACTGGAGATGCGTATTACACGGGCCGAGCTAACATCCCTCGTACCGTTGTAGTAGAAAGTCGCGAACAACTTGTGTCTCAAATCGAGAGCACCCTACACAGAGTCTCCGATTGGGGTCGGGATAACCTGGTCCAATTTAACCCCTCTAATACACAAGTCTGTGCGTTTACCGCTAAGAAAACCCCGTTCACTGTGGTTCCACAATTCCAGAATACACCCCTTACCATCTCACAGAGTATTGGAATCCTCGGTGTCGACATCTCCAGTGACGTCCAATTTCGAGCTCATTTGGAAGAGAAGGTCAGGCTGGCATCAAAAAAACTTGGTGTTCTGAACAGAGCGAAGCGATACTTCACACCGGCACAAAGGCTACTACTTTACAAAACACAAGTTCGACCTCACATGGAGTATTGCTGTCATCTCTGGGCGGGAGCACCGAGGTACCAGCTTGAGCCTTTCGATTCAGTTCAGAGACGTGCTGTGAGAATAGTCGACGATCCTGATCTCACAGACGGTATCGAGCCACTAAGTCTTAGGAGAGACTTTGCCTCCTTGTGTGTGCTCTATCGTCTCTACAATGGGCTGTGTTCTGAAGAATTGTTTGATATGATGCCCACAGCCACTTTCTACCATCGCACCGCTCGCCATCGTCAGGGAGCTCATCCACATATATTGGAACCTAAATGGTCGCGCACAGTGCGGTTTCAGAGAAATTTTCTGCCGCGAACAATCCCGTTATGGAATGAGCTCCCTGCCGAGGTTTTCCCTGGAAACTACAGTATGGGGCTCTTCAAGAAGGGGGTAAATAGGTTTTTAAAGGGTCGGCAACGCGCACGTGATGCCCCTGGTGCCGCAGGCGTTCATAGGCTGCGGTAACCGCTTACCATCAGGCGGGCCGTATGTTTGTTTGCCACCGTCGTGGTATAAAAAAAAAAAAAAAAAAAAAAAATATCGCACATTTAAATTCAACGTGGTAATTTTAATAACTCAAGCTAACTCACAACACAACCGAACCGGGTGACGTTCTACTTCAGAATGGTGTGGTGTTTGTTTGGGTGCAACTTGTTAATAGTGTATAATGTGAACATAGCGCTAAGTGATGACGACTTGGAAAACGGTGTTGCCAACTTAAAAAATATACCAATAGTAGAAAGTGCCAGAAACATGTTGAATACTAAAAATTACTTTAGCGTTTTAATTTTTATTATAGTTAAAGTAAAGTAACAATAAAAAACCTAAGTCAGTTAGATCGGTGTTTGTTTAGACGTTCGTTTGCATATTTATAAATAGAGTAGCTTCTAATTCCGGTAGGCCTTTCGTACATTATTATAGTAATGTGTAAATGCTAAACGTAAAAAAACAGAAAGCGTTTACATTTTATACTACGTAAAAAAGATAAAAATTAACTTTTCGTGAATGTTATGATTTACGTACATTTTAGGTACATGAAATGTTGCCTAAATATATGCCAAGAGCTGATTATTAACTTTCAGTACTAATACATGCAGATCAGTTAATTCCTTAGTGTCACGAAGTGACTGATTATAATATTGATTTTTAGATAAATTATTTCTATTTCTGATTATTAAAATAATTCGTCACAGCGAATATTGTTGCACTTTTAACGTTGACTGTTATTTATCCGGAACGAAAGTAAGGGCCGAACGCCCGTTCTGATCTCTTAAGATCTTAGGCCATGGGTTCAGACAATTGGTTTTTACATTAAATGTGCAACGTATTATAACGTTATAATGTACGTATAATTTGGCTTATATTGTTTAAAATCAGAATCGAATAGAGAGTGCGTATATGATATACCTTTGGATTGATAATCTTTGGAACCGTAATGAAAAGCGTTATTTATGTAAATGCGTGAAACCTTTTTATTCAATCTTATTTTTAACGGTTTCTATTAATGCTAAAGTAACCAACATGTACTTTGAATTACTTCTTGTTTTTATGTTATTGGAATTATACGAAATCAAAAAGGATCGTGCAACTTGTAATGTACTTAGCAATAACATCGGTGTAACAACAACCGTAATTTGTAGTAATGAGTAATTAGTAATGGATAATTTTCTAATGACCAGTTCTAATCATCCAATTGTTGTCGTTGAATGTAAACCATCGAACATAATTTTTTATCTACGAATTGTATTCGGTGATAAAAAATTATGCATAGGTTAACCGCTAAAAGAAACTCAGGACCTTCATAGTAAAGAACTTTTTTGTAGGTATATACCTACCTACAAGAAAGCTCTTCAATGAAGAATAATATAATATACCATTACATTTTATTTATAACATGGAGGTGTTACAGGTGAAACACTACGACATATTACGTTACGTTAACATTCGTTGATCATAAATACTATTGTCTGGTTTGTAAAATAATTCTTATGAACGATCCTCACTAGATCGGTGGATGGTATTAAGCGGCAATTAGATGGGATAAACTTTTGTGTCCAACATTTTTAGTGTGTGAGTTCTTTGTTTTATTCGCTCTATTGTGTATTTGTAAGTCAAGTTGCAAACGTTGCACAAAAGTAGCCAATTCATTGTTTTCATTGTCACCAGTATGCTGACAAAACGCTAACAATATCTAAACCATTTCGTCAAATTGATATGTTTATGTTATGCCTTCTTAGTAATTTTTTTTAATTTACCCCACATTACGGTATAGATAAAAAAAATTGTAGAAATATTTTCTTTTCTCCTCTATATTTCTAATGTAACTCGACAGTCCCTACGAATACTACATACAAATATCAAATTTGAGAGAAGAGGGCTTTGAAATTTTAAACACGACGTGTTAATTCCGTTCTTTGCGACGTAAAGTGCCAAAAGGAGGATTGCGGATTTTGTATAGATACCGTCCACATCCTCCAAGAGACATGGGATGCACATTTTTGTGCGCTTATGTTACAAACGCTGACTAAATCTTATTATATAGATCACAAGAATGGTTTAACGAAATCCTATATGTCCTTTGTCATAATTCAAGGGAATAATGCAGAAGGCAGTCCTCGATCAACAGACTAGGCTCTGGCCAACAAACCGGCATTGCAACATCATTAACATTAATAAGTTCATCACATACTACGTGGGACCAAAACGCTGACGAAAGTGAACGTTTAATAAACCTCTGCTTAGCTTATTATTTATTTAACCCACGTCGTCTATCCTAGTAGTCACGACGTTCTAACACATTATAACGACATGAGAGAGCTATTATTTATTTAACAAACATTTGCATTCATTGATTACAAAAATACTGGCTCGCATAGTGTAGCGTCGCCACACTGAGTTACATATTACATGTATGCGTGTGAATAGAACTTTTAATGAGCTTCGTAAACAGCATAGTATGGATTCACTATGAGTGTCTCAAATGTGTGTGGGTGTCTGAGTTTTATATTCTTTAATGATAGAAAGACGAAAATAATAATGTGTCCTGTATTGCCAGATTGTTAGGGTTATTACTCAGATTTTTACGTTTAACGTACTACAACTACTACTGTTATTTACTTGACTACAAACCTCATAATGTTAGCTAGAAGTCCTCCATGTTCTAAATAAATAAATATAACATAGCTGGTCTAAAAAGCAGCATTATGTGTCACATAAAAAACCCTTAGCTATTCAGTTACATAAAAAGTCATAGTACCAATATGTAAAATCCGAATCATTTACGTTTCACAATCTATGATTTTCATTCATAAATGGTATCCACAAAGTGTTTAGACAATAGCTAATATAGGTTGCTTAATATTTTGTTTACTTATCGATAATAAATTACACTACTGTCTTTTTCTTTTACGACTGCTAATTATAATTCTAATGTTACTACTAATTGCATTGATCTCTCACCGCGTCAACGTTATTGTCAAATTACTAGCAAAGTAAATACAAAAAAAAAACCATACCTACCAAGTTATTTATTAAGGTGTAAGATTTTTGTTCGTTAATATAACTGATAGAAAAGCTTAAGCGATCCATTGCGACAAAATTTTCGAGATACAAGCTAGTGGTCAAACCCTTCCCTGTGCTCCGTGCTGTATTTATTTGATATATGATCCGCCAGGTGTTAGATTCAAATGTTAACAAATTCTTGGCCCATCCTGTATTAACAACGACTGCCTGTGTACAACAATGAAGTTTATTACGAGTATTAGTGAAATAATTTGAAACTTCTTTGTACAATAGTCCCAAATAAGAGATTTCCTTATTCAAAATGATGCTGCTCCTTGCCTAGTCAAGTAGTGTATTGTGAAAATATAGCCTAACGTACGAGCCGTCTTGCTACCTGCTTTAGTTACTGTTTTGAAATAAAGGATTTACAACTGAACAGTTGATCTGTGGCTCCACAGATAAACAAAAGGTTACTTTAGTGAGAAACATTGTTTTCGCATTGGCTGGTGACATAGCAGGTGCACCCTTATAATAAAGAAAGGAAATGACATCTTGAACTGAATTATAAATTCTTGGAAAGTTATATAGGCGGCAATTAGATGGGATAAACCTTTGTGTCCAAAATTTTTAGTGTGAGTTCTTTGTTTTATTCGCTCTATTGTTTATTTGTAAGTGAAGTTGCAAACATTGCAAAAAGGTGGCCAATTCATTGTTTTCATTGTCACCAGTGTGCCGATAAAGGCCTAACAATATCTAAACCACTTTGGCAAAATGATAAGATTATATTATGCCTTCTGGCTATTTACCTTTTATATACTAAACATCATTATAAAGATTAAAAAAATATAAATAAAATCTGAAATTGTTACATTGTATTCTTATTTTTTCTTCTCTCTTTTTCCATAGTGTCACTCGACGGTATCAATAACTATAATACCTACAAATGTCAAATTTCAGAGGAGAGCAATTTGAAATTTTAAACACGACGTGTAAATTATGTCATTTGGGACGCAAAGTGCCGAAAGGAGGATTTCAGATTTTGTATGGACACCATCCACACACCCTCCAAAAGTCCAAAAGACATGGGATGCATATTTTTGCGCGCTTATATTACAAACGCTGGCTGAACCTTACTAGATAGATCAAAATAATGGTTGAAAGAAATCCTATATGTCGTTTATCATAATTCAAGTGACTGATGCAAAAGGCATTCCTCGATCGGCAGACGAAGCTCTGGCAAACAAAACATACCGACTAATGCAACGTAATGGGCTCGTCACCTATTACGTGGGACCAAATCACTGGTGAGAAAAGGCGTTCAATACAATTATTAATTATTTGTGATGGTTGGGAATCGAACCCACGTCCTCTAGCTTAGCAGTCACGTTCACTTACGAGTAGACCAACAGGAGCCGTCGTAGATCATAGCAGATCAGGTATAAATCAGGCAAGTAAATAAATTTTAATAATAATTATACATGGTCTAGAGATTATCAAGTGATCGCGTACAATGGGAGAAGCTTATTTATCTATCTAATGGCAGTTTAGTGTGATAGGCTAAAGAAGACCCAGTAAGGACGGGAAAGAGATAAATAAAAGAAAGCAAATATTTATACAAATAGACAATTTATTATACACTTTAAACAATGGATATCAGCGAATTCAACAATTTTTGCTTAACGAAATGAATAAAAACACGTCAACTTTACATACATATGTTTTCAGTTAAACGTAATACGAATAGAATCTAGTTGGTTGATAGATCTTAATGGTTAAAGTAAGAGTCGAGTAGAACTATTTTTTCATTAGATAATACATTATACAATTTTTTCCTAACGACAAGAGCAATTTTCACTTTTTCATACGAAGTTTAGACTCTGACTGCAATAACGTTATACAATTATTTTTATCTTTACTTATATCTAATCAAATGATAAGGTTCAATTCGGTCTTCTCAGTAGAATGACTGAAATTCGAACCCTGCAGCTTTTGTTGTAAGTGATAATAAACAATATATGTTATATGCACATACATGTATTTTAAAACTAGCTAATCAACACGAGTAAGCCTAGCGCGACTAACATAGTCATCATAACAAACGCTTACACTGTGGCAGTAAGATATACTTACGCTAAATATACGAGTAAGTAGGACTTATTACGACACCTCTGAACGAGTGCTTTAGTTTTGTCTTTTTAAGCCATTACACAAATATATACAAGTTATTTACATTAAAAAAAAATATCTTAGTTATCTAATACAGTTTTAGTCCACCACCAGTTTTATTTTAAATTACACTTGCCAAATACAAACATGTACGCAACGACACATTTTGTTAGCACATACTCATATGGCTGTTCCCACGTCACAAATTCTGCTTAATCTCAAAATTTCACTTTCCTGTCGTCGATACATACTCGTATAGTCGATATCTACACCGTTTTGTTCCGTGTTCCTCATGTCGCTCCGTGTCATGCCTATGCTTGAATAGTATATAAACTTATTGTCGTTTGGTCACGTACGTCGAAATGCCGTGGTCTGAATATCTTTTCTTCTTTTTACGCGTCAAACGTTTTGCTGCCGAAAGTTTTACGCTCTCGTAAGTGTCGTCCGATAATACAGCTTCGTCGTACTTTGCTCGATCATAAAATAACCACTCCGCCTCATAACGTGTCGTTGCTTCCCAATCCGATGGAGATGCACTAGTGAACCCTTCAGGTATCACCACCAGATGATTGTTTTTTTTCGGCTCACTCCTGGCGGAACGCAGACAGCGTAATCTCTTGGTGCTGTAATGCGTAATATGTTCTGCTGGCTTTTCTGTAAACGTCATTTCGTTTGGTGTTGTAGATGCCATTTTAACCAATGATCGTTTGTTTTTTGTAATATCCAAGAGAGGTAGGGCATAGCGCGATATTTTCCGCTCAAACATTAGAGCAGCCCGACTGGGGAAGGACCTCCGCCTTACAGAAGACCACGGCCAAATAGCACAGCGTTTTTCAGCAGTGCTGTGTTCCTGTGGTGAGTAAGGTATCCAGAGCTCTAGAGGATTCGCTGTTTTGACAACGGGGGACCAGTGGTGCTTATAATACTGCTACTGGCTCGTGTGGGCGCGGGATGTGGGCGCGGCGGTCAGGAAGACCCGCTGAAACGGTTGTCCGCTGGCCGCCCGCAGGATAGATGGGTTCCCGAACCCAGGGATCACTACAACCTCCACCCTGGGAGGCCGAACCGCCAGCCTGCGAAAAATCCCTGCAGTAGTAGTCGTGCCGGAGGAGGAGACCGGAGTGGAACCCGGTTGCTGCTGCAGGAGGGGAGCGTGGGCCCTTTCGTACGCCGCGCCGACAAATCGCACTACCCGCATCAGCCATGTGCGGATTGGCACCGCCCCATTGCCCCCTTTGCTGTCAACACAGTAAATCCTCACAAACCAATTGAACCCCCCCAAAAAAAATGACAAAGAAAAGTAGAAAAAGAGTATCTACAGCGGCATCCTCTTCCACGTATATGGACTTCTGCAATATCAGGGGACTTCACTCCAACCTGAACGCAGTCCACCTTCATCTGGAGATTGCGCAGCCGACCCTCTTATTTCTTACGGAGACACAGATATCCTGCCCGGCTGATACATCATACCTACACTACCCCGGCTACAAACTCGAACACAAATTCCTGAGACGTGCCGGTGTATGCATGTACGTCCGGGAGGATATCTGCTGTCGCCGTCTTCATTTTTATGAAGACAGGGACCTGTCAGTAATGTGGGTGCGCGTAGACTACGGAGGTCAGACTCGAATCTATGCGTGCCTATACAGGTCTCATAGCGGCGACAGGGAGACTAGAGCACTCTTTGAGCACCTGCAAGTGACGACTGACAAAGTTCTTGAGCAGTACCCCCGTGCTGAGTTGGTGATTTTAGGAGACTTTAATGCCCACCACTGTGAGTGGCTAAATTCTCGATCCACCGACTTTGCGGGAAGGTCTACTCATGAATTTGCTCTGGCCCATGGCCTCTCACAACTGGTACATTCCCCAACAAGAATACCTGATATTGAGAGCCATGCGCACTCTTTGCTGGACCTTCTGCTGACGACGCGTCCGGACGACTACACTATCACAGTGGACGCACCTCTCGGCTCATCCAACCACTGCCTCGTCCGGACCGTAGTCCCATGCGCGCGGCATATTCCACCTCGCCCAGCCGACCTGCGCCGCATGTGGCAATATAAATCAGCAGACTGGGATGGATTACGTGAATTCTACGCATCGTACCCGTGGAGGCAGCTTTGTTTCGCGTCAGAAGACCCCGACCCCTGCGCAGCCGCTGTCACTGAGACGATCCTGGTGGGTATGGAGTATTTTATTCCTAACTCATCAGTAGCTGCGGGAAAACAAAAGCGACCGTGGTTTAACCGGCTCTGCAAGGAAGCCAGACTAGTCAAGCAGACTGCCTACAGGGCTTGGACCACGGCCCGTGCTAATAAGGATCCGAACATCTCTGATGTGAGACGCAAACTAAATGCTGCCTCGAGATCCTGCAAAAAGACAATTGCCAGAGCCAAATTCGATTTCATCGGCAGGATTGGTGAGCGACTTACGGGTTACCCCTCTGGGAGTCGTGCCTTTTGGTCTCTTGCTAAGGCGGCCGAGGGAAACTTTTGCCAGTCGTCTTTACCACCATTGCGAAATGCCGATGGTAACTTGGCCCACAGTGCCAAAGAGAAAGCCGACCTACTTGGGCAACTCTTTGCCTCAAACTCGACCATGAACGAGGATGGAAGTGCGGTACCGCCTACTAACCCGCCGTGCCAACACTCTTTGCCGGAAATACACATTTCGCAAAGAGAAGTGCGGCGGGAACTAAACTGTCTAGACGTTCATAAGTCGAGTGGGCCAGACGGCATACCTGCAGTGGTGCTCAAGCAGTGTGCTCCTGAGTTGTGCCCTGTACTAACGCGACTTTTCGCGCTTTCCTACCGCAAAAGGCAAGTGCCGTCTTCGTGGAAGACTGCCCATGTGCATCCAGTGCCAAAAAAGGGTGATAGATCGGACCCATCGAATTACAGGCCTATAGCTATAACTTCCCTTCTCTCTAAGGTGATGGAGCGTGTAATCAACACACGGCTCCTCAGTTACCTAGAAGAGCACGATTTGATCAGCGACCGCCAGTATGGTTTCCGCCACGGTCGCTCGACTGGTGATCTTCTAGTGTATCTCACTCACCGGTGGGCTTCAGCCATTGAGAGTCAAGGTGAGGCTTTGGCAGTTAGTCTGGATATAGCAAAGGCGTTCGATCGGGTCTGGCACAGGGGTCTTCTATCGAAGTTACCATCCTACGGCCTGCCCGAGGGTTTGTGCAAGTGGGTGGCTAGCTTTTTGTCCGGCAGACGCATAAAAGCCGTCGTCGATGGTAGCTGTTCCGAAAGCATGGACATAAACGCTGGTGTCCCGCAAGGCTCCGTGCTATCTCCAACGCTGTTCTTGCTGCATATCAATGATATGCTGTCCACGGATGGTATCCATTGTTATGCGGACGACAGTACTGGAGATGCGTATTACACGGGCCGAGCTAACATCCCTCGTACCGTTGTAGTAGAAAGTCGCGAACAACTTGTGTCTCAAATCGAGAGCACCCTACACAGAGTCTCCGATTGGGGTCGGGATAACCTGGTCCAATTTAACCCCTCTAATACACAAGTCTGTGCGTTTACCGCTAAGAAAACCCCGTTCACTGTGGTTCCACAATTCCAGAATACACCCCTTACCATCTCACAGAGTATTGGAATCCTCGGTGTCGACATCTCCAGTGACGTCCAATTTCGAGCTCATTTGGAAGAGAAGGTCAGGCTGGCATCAAAAAAACTTGGTGTTCTGAACAGAGCGAAGCGATACTTCACACCGGCACAAAGGCTACTACTTTACAAAACACAAGTTCGACCTCACATGGAGTATTGCTGTCATCTCTGGGCGGGAGCACCGAGGTACCAGCTTGAGCCTTTCGATTCAGTTCAGAGACGTGCTGTGAGAATAGTCGACGATCCTGATCTCACAGACGGTATCGAGCCACTAAGTCTTAGGAGAGACTTTGCCTCCTTGTGTGTGCTCTATCGTCTCTACAATGGGCTGTGTTCTGAAGAATTGTTTGATATGATGCCCACAGCCACTTTCTACCATCGCACCGCTCGCCATCGTCAGGGAGCTCATCCACATATATTGGAACCTAAATGGTCGCGCACAGTGCGGTTTCAGAGAAATTTTCTGCCGCGAACAATCCCGTTATGGAATGAGCTCCCTGCCGAGGTTTTCCCTGGAAACTACAGTATGGGGCTCTTCAAGAAGGGGGTAAATAGGTTTTTAAAGGGTCGGCAACGCGCACGTGATGCCCCTGGTGCCGCAGGCGTTCATAGGCTGCGGTAACCGCTTACCATCAGGCGGGCCGTATGTTTGTTTGCCACCGTCGTGGTATAAAAAAAAAAAAAAAAAAAAAAAATATCGCACATTTAAATTCAACGTGGTAATTTTAATAACTCAAGCTAACTCACAACACAACCGAACCGGGTGACGTTCTACTTCAGAATGGTGTGGTGTTTGTTTGGGTGCAACTTGTTAATAGTGTATAATGTGAACATAGCGCTAAGTGATGACGACTTGGAAAACGGTGTTGCCAACTTAAAAAATATACCAATAGTAGAAAGTGCCAGAAACATGTTGAATACTAAAAATTACTTTAGCGTTTTAATTTTTATTATAGTTAAAGTAAAGTAACAATAAAAAACCTAAGTCAGTTAGATCGGTGTTTGTTTAGACGTTCGTTTGCATATTTATAAATAGAGTAGCTTCTAATTCCGGTAGGCCTTTCGTACATTATTATAGTAATGTGTAAATGCTAAACGTAAAAAAACAGAAAGCGTTTACATTTTATACTACGTAAAAAAGATAAAAATTAACTTTTCGTGAATGTTATGATTTACGTACATTTTAGGTACATGAAATGTTGCCTAAATATATGCCAAGAGCTGATTATTAACTTTCAGTACTAATACATGCAGATCAGTTAATTCCTTAGTGTCACGAAGTGACTGATTATAATATTGATTTTTAGATAAATTATTTCTATTTCTGATTATTAAAATAATTCGTCACAGCGAATATTGTTGCACTTTTAACGTTGACTGTTATTTATCCGGAACGAAAGTAAGGGCCGAACGCCCGTTCTGATCTCTTAAGATCTTAGGCCATGGGTTCAGACAATTGGTTTTTACATTAAATGTGCAACGTATTATAACGTTATAATGTACGTATAATTTGGCTTATATTGTTTAAAATCAGAATCGAATAGAGAGTGCGTATATGATATACCTTTGGATTGATAATCTTTGGAACCGTAATGAAAAGCGTTATTTATGTAAATGCGTGAAACCTTTTTATTCAATCTTATTTTTAACGGTTTCTATTAATGCTAAAGTAACCAACATGTACTTTGAATTACTTCTTGTTTTTATGTTATTGGAATTATACGAAATCAAAAAGGATCGTGCAACTTGTAATGTACTTAGCAATAACATCGGTGTAACAACAACCGTAATTTGTAGTAATGAGTAATTAGTAATGGATAATTTTCTAATGACCAGTTCTAATCATCCAATTGTTGTCGTTGAATGTAAACCATCGAACATAATTTTTTATCTACGAATTGTATTCGGTGATAAAAAATTATGCATAGGTTAACCGCTAAAAGAAACTCAGGACCTTCATAGTAAAGAACTTTTTTGTAGGTATATACCTACCTACAAGAAAGCTCTTCAATGAAGAATAATATAATATACCATTACATTTTATTTATAACATGGAGGTGTTACAGGTGAAACACTACGACATATTACGTTACGTTAACATTCGTTGATCATAAATACTATTGTCTGGTTTGTAAAATAATTCTTATGAACGATCCTCACTAGATCGGTGGATGGTATTAAGCGGCAATTAGATGGGATAAACTTTTGTGTCCAACATTTTTAGTGTGTGAGTTCTTTGTTTTATTCGCTCTATTGTGTATTTGTAAGTCAAGTTGCAAACGTTGCACAAAAGTAGCCAATTCATTGTTTTCATTGTCACCAGTATGCTGACAAAACGCTAACAATATCTAAACCATTTCGTCAAATTGATATGTTTATGTTATGCCTTCTTAGTAATTTTTTTTAATTTACCCCACATTACGGTATAGATAAAAAAAATTGTAGAAATATTTTCTTTTCTCCTCTATATTTCTAATGTAACTCGACAGTCCCTACGAATACTACATACAAATATCAAATTTGAGAGAAGAGGGCTTTGAAATTTTAAACACGACGTGTTAATTCCGTTCTTTGCGACGTAAAGTGCCAAAAGGAGGATTGCGGATTTTGTATAGATACCGTCCACATCCTCCAAGAGACATGGGATGCACATTTTTGTGCGCTTATGTTACAAACGCTGACTAAATCTTATTATATAGATCACAAGAATGGTTTAACGAAATCCTATATGTCCTTTGTCATAATTCAAGGGAATAATGCAGAAGGCAGTCCTCGATCAACAGACTAGGCTCTGGCCAACAAACCGGCATTGCAACATCATTAACATTAATAAGTTCATCACATACTACGTGGGACCAAAACGCTGACGAAAGTGAACGTTTAATAAACCTCTGCTTAGCTTATTATTTATTTAACCCACGTCGTCTATCCTAGTAGTCACGACGTTCTAACACATTATAACGACATGAGAGAGCTATTATTTATTTAACAAACATTTGCATTCATTGATTACAAAAATACTGGCTCGCATAGTGTAGCGTCGCCACACTGAGTTACATATTACATGTATGCGTGTGAATAGAACTTTTAATGAGCTTCGTAAACAGCATAGTATGGATTCACTATGAGTGTCTCAAATGTGTGTGGGTGTCTGAGTTTTATATTCTTTAATGATAGAAAGACGAAAATAATAATGTGTCCTGTATTGCCAGATTGTTAGGGTTATTACTCAGATTTTTACGTTTAACGTACTACAACTACTACTGTTATTTACTTGACTACAAACCTCATAATGTTAGCTAGAAGTCCTCCATGTTCTAAATAAATAAATATAACATAGCTGGTCTAAAAAGCAGCATTATGTGTCACATAAAAAACCCTTAGCTATTCAGTTACATAAAAAGTCATAGTACCAATATGTAAAATCCGAATCATTTACGTTTCACAATCTATGATTTTCATTCATAAATGGTATCCACAAAGTGTTTAGACAATAGCTAATATAGGTTGCTTAATATTTTGTTTACTTATCGATAATAAATTACACTACTGTCTTTTTCTTTTACGACTGCTAATTATAATTCTAATGTTACTACTAATTGCATTGATCTCTCACCGCGTCAACGTTATTGTCAAATTACTAGCAAAGTAAATACAAAAAAAAAACCATACCTACCAAGTTATTTATTAAGGTGTAAGATTTTTGTTCGTTAATATAACTGATAGAAAAGCTTAAGCGATCCATTGCGACAAAATTTTCGAGATACAAGCTAGTGGTCAAACCCTTCCCTGTGCTCCGTGCTGTATTTATTTGATATATGATCCGCCAGGTGTTAGATTCAAATGTTAACAAATTCTTGGCCCATCCTGTATTAACAACGACTGCCTGTGTACAACAATGAAGTTTATTACGAGTATTAGTGAAATAATTTGAAACTTCTTTGTACAATAGTCCCAAATAAGAGATTTCCTTATTCAAAATGATGCTGCTCCTTGCCTAGTCAAGTAGTGTATTGTGAAAATATAGCCTAACGTACGAGCCGTCTTGCTACCTGCTTTAGTTACTGTTTTGAAATAAAGGATTTACAACTGAACAGTTGATCTGTGGCTCCACAGATAAACAAAAGGTTACTTTAGTGAGAAACATTGTTTTCGCATTGGCTGGTGACATAGCAGGTGCACCCTTATAATAAAGAAAGGAAATGACATCTTGAACTGAATTATAAATTCTTGGAAAGTTATATAGGCGGCAATTAGATGGGATAAACCTTTGTGTCCAAAATTTTTAGTGTGAGTTCTTTGTTTTATTCGCTCTATTGTTTATTTGTAAGTGAAGTTGCAAACATTGCAAAAAGGTGGCCAATTCATTGTTTTCATTGTCACCAGTGTGCCGATAAAGGCCTAACAATATCTAAACCACTTTGGCAAAATGATAAGATTATATTATGCCTTCTGGCTATTTACCTTTTATATACTAAACATCATTATAAAGATTAAAAAAATATAAATAAAATCTGAAATTGTTACATTGTATTCTTATTTTTTCTTCTCTCTTTTTCCATAGTGTCACTCGACGGTATCAATAACTATAATACCTACAAATGTCAAATTTCAGAGGAGAGCAATTTGAAATTTTAAACACGACGTGTAAATTATGTCATTTGGGACGCAAAGTGCCGAAAGGAGGATTTCAGATTTTGTATGGACACCATCCACACACCCTCCAAAAGTCCAAAAGACATGGGATGCATATTTTTGCGCGCTTATATTACAAACGCTGGCTGAACCTTACTAGATAGATCAAAATAATGGTTGAAAGAAATCCTATATGTCGTTTATCATAATTCAAGTGACTGATGCAAAAGGCATTCCTCGATCGGCAGACGAAGCTCTGGCAAACAAAACATACCGACTAATGCAACGTAATGGGCTCGTCACCTATTACGTGGGACCAAATCACTGGTGAGAAAAGGCGTTCAATACAATTATTAATTATTTGTGATGGTTGGGAATCGAACCCACGTCCTCTAGCTTAGCAGTCACGTTCACTTACGAGTAGACCAACAGGAGCCGTCGTAGATCATAGCAGATCAGGTATAAATCAGGCAAGTAAATAAATTTTAATAATAATTATACATGGTCTAGAGATTATCAAGTGATCGCGTACAATGGGAGAAGCTTATTTATCTATCTAATGGCAGTTTAGTGTGATAGGCTAAAGAAGACCCAGTAAGGACGGGAAAGAGATAAATAAAAGAAAGCAAATATTTATACAAATAGACAATTTATTATACACTTTAAACAATGGATATCAGCGAATTCAACAATTTTTGCTTAACGAAATGAATAAAAACACGTCAACTTTACATACATATGTTTTCAGTTAAACGTAATACGAATAGAATCTAGTTGGTTGATAGATCTTAATGGTTAAAGTAAGAGTCGAGTAGAACTATTTTTTCATTAGATAATACATTATACAATTTTTTCCTAACGACAAGAGCAATTTTCACTTTTTCATACGAAGTTTAGACTCTGACTGCAATAACGTTATACAATTATTTTTATCTTTACTTATATCTAATCAAATGATAAGGTTCAATTCGGTCTTCTCAGTAGAATGACTGAAATTCGAACCCTGCAGCTTTTGTTGTAAGTGATAATAAACAATATATGTTATATGCACATACATGTATTTTAAAACTAGCTAATCAACACGAGTAAGCCTAGCGCGACTAACATAGTCATCATAACAAACGCTTACACTGTGGCAGTAAGATATACTTACGCTAAATATACGAGTAAGTAGGACTTATTACGACACCTCTGAACGAGTGCTTTAGTTTTGTCTTTTTAAGCCATTACACAAATATATACAAGTTATTTACATTAAAAAAAAATATCTTAGTTATCTAATACAGTTTTAGTCCACCACCAGTTTTATTTTAAATTACACTTGCCAAATACAAACATGTACGCAACGACACATTTTGTTAGCACATACTCATATGGCTGTTCCCACGTCACAAATTCTGCTTAATCTCAAAATTTCACTTTCCTGTCGTCGATACATACTCGTATAGTCGATATCTACACCGTTTTGTTCCGTGTTCCTCATGTCGCTCCGTGTCATGCCTATGCTTGAATAGTATATAAACTTATTGTCGTTTGGTCACGTACGTCGAAATGCCGTGGTCTGAATATCTTTTCTTCTTTTTACGCGTCAAACGTTTTGCTGCCGAAAGTTTTACGCTCTCGTAAGTGTCGTCCGATAATACAGCTTCGTCGTACTTTGCTCGATCATAAAATAACCACTCCGCCTCATAACGTGTCGTTGCTTCCCAATCCGATGGAGATGCACTAGTGAACCCTTCAGGTATCACCACCAGATGATTGTTTTTTTTCGGCTCACTCCTGGCGGAACGCAGACAGCGTAATCTCTTGGTGCTGTAATGCGTAATATGTTCTGCTGGCTTTTCTGTAAACGTCATTTCGTTTGGTGTTGTAGATGCCATTTTAACCAATGATCGTTTGTTTTTTGTAATATCCAAGAGAGGTAGGGCATAGCGCGATATTTTCCGCTCAAACATTAGAGCAGCCCGACTGGGGAAGGACCTCCGCCTTACAGAAGACCACGGCCAAATAGCACAGCGTTTTTCAGCAGTGCTGTGTTCCTGTGGTGAGTAAGGTATCCAGAGCTCTAGAGGATTCGCTGTTTTGACAACGGGGGACCAGTGGTGCTTATAATACTGCTACTGGCTCGTGTGGGCGCGGGATGTGGGCGCGGCGGTCAGGAAGACCCGCTGAAACGGTTGTCCGCTGGCCGCCCGCAGGATAGATGGGTTCCCGAACCCAGGGATCACTACAACCTCCACCCTGGGAGGCCGAACCGCCAGCCTGCGAAAAATCCCTGCAGTAGTAGTCGTGCCGGAGGAGGAGACCGGAGTGGAACCCGGTTGCTGCTGCAGGAGGGGAGCGTGGGCCCTTTCGTACGCCGCGCCGACAAATCGCACTACCCGCATCAGCCATGTGCGGATTGGCACCGCCCCATTGCCCCCTTTGCTGTCAACACAGTAAATCCTCACAAACCAATTGAACCCCCCCAAAAAAAATGACAAAGAAAAGTAGAAAAAGAGTATCTACAGCGGCATCCTCTTCCACGTATATGGACTTCTGCAATATCAGGGGACTTCACTCCAACCTGAACGCAGTCCACCTTCATCTGGAGATTGCGCAGCCGACCCTCTTATTTCTTACGGAGACACAGATATCCTGCCCGGCTGATACATCATACCTACACTACCCCGGCTACAAACTCGAACACAAATTCCTGAGACGTGCCGGTGTATGCATGTACGTCCGGGAGGATATCTGCTGTCGCCGTCTTCATTTTTATGAAGACAGGGACCTGTCAGTAATGTGGGTGCGCGTAGACTACGGAGGTCAGACTCGAATCTATGCGTGCCTATACAGGTCTCATAGCGGCGACAGGGAGACTAGAGCACTCTTTGAGCACCTGCAAGTGACGACTGACAAAGTTCTTGAGCAGTACCCCCGTGCTGAGTTGGTGATTTTAGGAGACTTTAATGCCCACCACTGTGAGTGGCTAAATTCTCGATCCACCGACTTTGCGGGAAGGTCTACTCATGAATTTGCTCTGGCCCATGGCCTCTCACAACTGGTACATTCCCCAACAAGAATACCTGATATTGAGAGCCATGCGCACTCTTTGCTGGACCTTCTGCTGACGACGCGTCCGGACGACTACACTATCACAGTGGACGCACCTCTCGGCTCATCCAACCACTGCCTCGTCCGGACCGTAGTCCCATGCGCGCGGCATATTCCACCTCGCCCAGCCGACCTGCGCCGCATGTGGCAATATAAATCAGCAGACTGGGATGGATTACGTGAATTCTACGCATCGTACCCGTGGAGGCAGCTTTGTTTCGCGTCAGAAGACCCCGACCCCTGCGCAGCCGCTGTCACTGAGACGATCCTGGTGGGTATGGAGTATTTTATTCCTAACTCATCAGTAGCTGCGGGAAAACAAAAGCGACCGTGGTTTAACCGGCTCTGCAAGGAAGCCAGACTAGTCAAGCAGACTGCCTACAGGGCTTGGACCACGGCCCGTGCTAATAAGGATCCGAACATCTCTGATGTGAGACGCAAACTAAATGCTGCCTCGAGATCCTGCAAAAAGACAATTGCCAGAGCCAAATTCGATTTCATCGGCAGGATTGGTGAGCGACTTACGGGTTACCCCTCTGGGAGTCGTGCCTTTTGGTCTCTTGCTAAGGCGGCCGAGGGAAACTTTTGCCAGTCGTCTTTACCACCATTGCGAAATGCCGATGGTAACTTGGCCCACAGTGCCAAAGAGAAAGCCGACCTACTTGGGCAACTCTTTGCCTCAAACTCGACCATGAACGAGGATGGAAGTGCGGTACCGCCTACTAACCCGCCGTGCCAACACTCTTTGCCGGAAATACACATTTCGCAAAGAGAAGTGCGGCGGGAACTAAACTGTCTAGACGTTCATAAGTCGAGTGGGCCAGACGGCATACCTGCAGTGGTGCTCAAGCAGTGTGCTCCTGAGTTGTGCCCTGTACTAACGCGACTTTTCGCGCTTTCCTACCGCAAAAGGCAAGTGCCGTCTTCGTGGAAGACTGCCCATGTGCATCCAGTGCCAAAAAAGGGTGATAGATCGGACCCATCGAATTACAGGCCTATAGCTATAACTTCCCTTCTCTCTAAGGTGATGGAGCGTGTAATCAACACACGGCTCCTCAGTTACCTAGAAGAGCACGATTTGATCAGCGACCGCCAGTATGGTTTCCGCCACGGTCGCTCGACTGGTGATCTTCTAGTGTATCTCACTCACCGGTGGGCTTCAGCCATTGAGAGTCAAGGTGAGGCTTTGGCAGTTAGTCTGGATATAGCAAAGGCGTTCGATCGGGTCTGGCACAGGGGTCTTCTATCGAAGTTACCATCCTACGGCCTGCCCGAGGGTTTGTGCAAGTGGGTGGCTAGCTTTTTGTCCGGCAGACGCATAAAAGCCGTCGTCGATGGTAGCTGTTCCGAAAGCATGGACATAAACGCTGGTGTCCCGCAAGGCTCCGTGCTATCTCCAACGCTGTTCTTGCTGCATATCAATGATATGCTGTCCACGGATGGTATCCATTGTTATGCGGACGACAGTACTGGAGATGCGTATTACACGGGCCGAGCTAACATCCCTCGTACCGTTGTAGTAGAAAGTCGCGAACAACTTGTGTCTCAAATCGAGAGCACCCTACACAGAGTCTCCGATTGGGGTCGGGATAACCTGGTCCAATTTAACCCCTCTAATACACAAGTCTGTGCGTTTACCGCTAAGAAAACCCCGTTCACTGTGGTTCCACAATTCCAGAATACACCCCTTACCATCTCACAGAGTATTGGAATCCTCGGTGTCGACATCTCCAGTGACGTCCAATTTCGAGCTCATTTGGAAGAGAAGGTCAGGCTGGCATCAAAAAAACTTGGTGTTCTGAACAGAGCGAAGCGATACTTCACACCGGCACAAAGGCTACTACTTTACAAAACACAAGTTCGACCTCACATGGAGTATTGCTGTCATCTCTGGGCGGGAGCACCGAGGTACCAGCTTGAGCCTTTCGATTCAGTTCAGAGACGTGCTGTGAGAATAGTCGACGATCCTGATCTCACAGACGGTATCGAGCCACTAAGTCTTAGGAGAGACTTTGCCTCCTTGTGTGTGCTCTATCGTCTCTACAATGGGCTGTGTTCTGAAGAATTGTTTGATATGATGCCCACAGCCACTTTCTACCATCGCACCGCTCGCCATCGTCAGGGAGCTCATCCACATATATTGGAACCTAAATGGTCGCGCACAGTGCGGTTTCAGAGAAATTTTCTGCCGCGAACAATCCCGTTATGGAATGAGCTCCCTGCCGAGGTTTTCCCTGGAAACTACAGTATGGGGCTCTTCAAGAAGGGGGTAAATAGGTTTTTAAAGGGTCGGCAACGCGCACGTGATGCCCCTGGTGCCGCAGGCGTTCATAGGCTGCGGTAACCGCTTACCATCAGGCGGGCCGTATGTTTGTTTGCCACCGTCGTGGTATAAAAAAAAAAAAAAAAAAAAAAAATATCGCACATTTAAATTCAACGTGGTAATTTTAATAACTCAAGCTAACTCACAACACAACCGAACCGGGTGACGTTCTACTTCAGAATGGTGTGGTGTTTGTTTGGGTGCAACTTGTTAATAGTGTATAATGTGAACATAGCGCTAAGTGATGACGACTTGGAAAACGGTGTTGCCAACTTAAAAAATATACCAATAGTAGAAAGTGCCAGAAACATGTTGAATACTAAAAATTACTTTAGCGTTTTAATTTTTATTATAGTTAAAGTAAAGTAACAATAAAAAACCTAAGTCAGTTAGATCGGTGTTTGTTTAGACGTTCGTTTGCATATTTATAAATAGAGTAGCTTCTAATTCCGGTAGGCCTTTCGTACATTATTATAGTAATGTGTAAATGCTAAACGTAAAAAAACAGAAAGCGTTTACATTTTATACTACGTAAAAAAGATAAAAATTAACTTTTCGTGAATGTTATGATTTACGTACATTTTAGGTACATGAAATGTTGCCTAAATATATGCCAAGAGCTGATTATTAACTTTCAGTACTAATACATGCAGATCAGTTAATTCCTTAGTGTCACGAAGTGACTGATTATAATATTGATTTTTAGATAAATTATTTCTATTTCTGATTATTAAAATAATTCGTCACAGCGAATATTGTTGCACTTTTAACGTTGACTGTTATTTATCCGGAACGAAAGTAAGGGCCGAACGCCCGTTCTGATCTCTTAAGATCTTAGGCCATGGGTTCAGACAATTGGTTTTTACATTAAATGTGCAACGTATTATAACGTTATAATGTACGTATAATTTGGCTTATATTGTTTAAAATCAGAATCGAATAGAGAGTGCGTATATGATATACCTTTGGATTGATAATCTTTGGAACCGTAATGAAAAGCGTTATTTATGTAAATGCGTGAAACCTTTTTATTCAATCTTATTTTTAACGGTTTCTATTAATGCTAAAGTAACCAACATGTACTTTGAATTACTTCTTGTTTTTATGTTATTGGAATTATACGAAATCAAAAAGGATCGTGCAACTTGTAATGTACTTAGCAATAACATCGGTGTAACAACAACCGTAATTTGTAGTAATGAGTAATTAGTAATGGATAATTTTCTAATGACCAGTTCTAATCATCCAATTGTTGTCGTTGAATGTAAACCATCGAACATAATTTTTTATCTACGAATTGTATTCGGTGATAAAAAATTATGCATAGGTTAACCGCTAAAAGAAACTCAGGACCTTCATAGTAAAGAACTTTTTTGTAGGTATATACCTACCTACAAGAAAGCTCTTCAATGAAGAATAATATAATATACCATTACATTTTATTTATAACATGGAGGTGTTACAGGTGAAACACTACGACATATTACGTTACGTTAACATTCGTTGATCATAAATACTATTGTCTGGTTTGTAAAATAATTCTTATGAACGATCCTCACTAGATCGGTGGATGGTATTAAGCGGCAATTAGATGGGATAAACTTTTGTGTCCAACATTTTTAGTGTGTGAGTTCTTTGTTTTATTCGCTCTATTGTGTATTTGTAAGTCAAGTTGCAAACGTTGCACAAAAGTAGCCAATTCATTGTTTTCATTGTCACCAGTATGCTGACAAAACGCTAACAATATCTAAACCATTTCGTCAAATTGATATGTTTATGTTATGCCTTCTTAGTAATTTTTTTTAATTTACCCCACATTACGGTATAGATAAAAAAAATTGTAGAAATATTTTCTTTTCTCCTCTATATTTCTAATGTAACTCGACAGTCCCTACGAATACTACATACAAATATCAAATTTGAGAGAAGAGGGCTTTGAAATTTTAAACACGACGTGTTAATTCCGTTCTTTGCGACGTAAAGTGCCAAAAGGAGGATTGCGGATTTTGTATAGATACCGTCCACATCCTCCAAGAGACATGGGATGCACATTTTTGTGCGCTTATGTTACAAACGCTGACTAAATCTTATTATATAGATCACAAGAATGGTTTAACGAAATCCTATATGTCCTTTGTCATAATTCAAGGGAATAATGCAGAAGGCAGTCCTCGATCAACAGACTAGGCTCTGGCCAACAAACCGGCATTGCAACATCATTAACATTAATAAGTTCATCACATACTACGTGGGACCAAAACGCTGACGAAAGTGAACGTTTAATAAACCTCTGCTTAGCTTATTATTTATTTAACCCACGTCGTCTATCCTAGTAGTCACGACGTTCTAACACATTATAACGACATGAGAGAGCTATTATTTATTTAACAAACATTTGCATTCATTGATTACAAAAATACTGGCTCGCATAGTGTAGCGTCGCCACACTGAGTTACATATTACATGTATGCGTGTGAATAGAACTTTTAATGAGCTTCGTAAACAGCATAGTATGGATTCACTATGAGTGTCTCAAATGTGTGTGGGTGTCTGAGTTTTATATTCTTTAATGATAGAAAGACGAAAATAATAATGTGTCCTGTATTGCCAGATTGTTAGGGCTATTACTCAGATTTTTACGTTTAACGTACTACAACTACTACTGTTATTTACTTGACTACAAACCTCATAATGTTAGCTAGAAGTCCTCCATGTTCTAAATAAATAAATATAACATAGCTGGTCTAAAAAGCAGCATTATGTGTCACATAAAAAACCCTTAGCTATTCAGTTACATAAAAAGTCATAGTACCAATATGTAAAATCCGAATCATTTACGTTTCACAATCTATGATTTTCATTCATAAATGGTATCCACAAAGTGTTTAGACAATAGCTAATATAGGTTGCTTAATATTTTGTTTACTTATCGATAATAAATTACACTACTGTCTTTTTCTTTTACGACTGCTAATTATAATTCTA
Source organism: Hypercompe scribonia (assembly GCA_949316085.1). NCBI lineage: Eukaryota > Metazoa > Arthropoda > Insecta > Lepidoptera > Erebidae > Hypercompe > Hypercompe scribonia. The sequence goes on from OX438979.1 coordinate 5,154,589, forward strand.
ATGTTACTACTAATTGCATTGATCTCTCACCGCGTCAACGTTATTGTCAAATTACTAGCAAAGTAAATACAAAAAAAAAACCATACCTACCAAGTTATTTATTAAGGTGTAAGATTTTTGTTCGTTAATATAACTGATAGAAAAGCTTAAGCGATCCATTGCGACAAAATTTTCGAGATACAAGCTAGTGGTCAAACCCTTCCCTGTGCTCCGTGCTGTATTTATTTGATATATGATCCGCCAGGTGTTAGATTCAAATGTTAACAAATTCTTGGCCCATCCTGTATTAACAACGACTGCCTGTGTACAACAATGAAGTTTATTACGAGTATTAGTGAAATAATTTGAAACTTCTTTGTACAATAGTCCCAAATAAGAGATTTCCTTATTCAAAATGATGCTGCTCCTTGCCTAGTCAAGTAGTGTATTGTGAAAATATAGCCTAACGTACGAGCCGTCTTGCTACCTGCTTTAGTTACTGTTTTGAAATAAAGGATTTGCAACTGAACAGTTGATCTGTGGCTCCACAGATAAACAAAAGGTTACTTTAGTGAGAAACATTGTTTTCGCATTGGCTGGTGACATAGCAGGTGCACCCTTATAATAAAGAAAGGAAATGACATCTTGAACTGAATTATAAATTCTTGGAAAGTTATATAGGCGGCAATTAGATGGGATAAACCTTTGTGTCCAAAATTCTTAGTGTGAGTTCTTTGTTTTATTCGCTCTATTGTTTATTTGTAAGTGAAGTTGCAAACATTGCAAAAAGGTGGCCAATTCATTGTTTTCATTGTCACCAGTGTGCCGATAAAGGCCTAACAATATCTAAACCACTTTGGCAAAATGATAAGATTATATTATGCCTTCTGGCTATTTACCTTTTATATACTAAACATCATTATAAAGATTAAAAAAATATAAATAAAATCTGAAATTGTTACATTGTATTCTTATTTTTTCTTCTCTCTTTTTCCATAGTGTCACTCGACGGTATCAATAACTATAATACCTACAAATGTCAAATTTCAGAGGAGAGCAATTTGAAATTTTAAACACGACGTGTAAATTATGTCATTTGGGACGCAAAGTGCCGAAAGGAGGATTTCAGATTTTGTATGGACACCATCCACACACCCTCCAAAAGTCCAAAAGACATGGGATGCATATTTTTGCGCGCTTATATTACAAACGCTGGCTGAACCTTACTAGATAGATCAAAATAATGGTTGAAAGAAATCCTATATGTCGTTTATCATAATTCAAGTGACTGATGCAAAAGGCATTCCTCGATCGGCAGACGAAGCTCTGGCAAACAAAACATACCGACTAATGCAACGTAATGGGCTCGTCACCTATTACGTGGGACCAAATCACTGGTGAGAAAAGGCGTTCAATACAATTATTAATTATTTGTGATGGTTGGGAATCGAACCCACGTCCTCTAGCTTAGCAGTCACGTTCACTTACGAGTAGACCAACAGGAGCCGTCGTAGATCATAGCAGATCAGGTATAAATCAGGCAAGTAAATAAATTTTAATAATAATTATACATGGTCTAGAGATTATCAAGTGATCGCGTACAATGGGAGAAGCTTATTTATCTATCTAATGGCAGTTTAGTGTGATAGGCTAAAGAAGACCCAGTAAGGACGGGAAAGAGATAAATAAAAGAAAGCAAATATTTATACAAATAGACAATTTATTATACACTTTAAACAATGGATATCAGCGAATTCAACAATTTTTGCTTAACGAAATGAATAAAAACACGTCAACTTTACATACATATGTTTTCAGTTAAACGTAATACGAATAGAATCTAGTTGGTTGATAGATCTTAATGGTTAAAGTAAGAGTCGAGTAGAACTATTTTTTCATTAGATAATACATTATACAATTTTTTCCTAACGACAAGAGCAATTTTCACTTTTTCATACGAAGTTTAGACTCTGACTGCAATAACGTTATACAATTATTTTTATCTTTACTTATATCTAATCAAATGATAAGGTTCAATTCGGTCTTCTCAGTAGAATGACTGAAATTCGAACCCTGCAGCTTTTGTTGTAAGTGATAATAAACAATATATGTTATATGCACATACATGTATTTTAAAACTAGCTAATCAACACGAGTAAGCCTAGCGCGACTAACATAGTCATCATAACAAACGCTTACACTGTGGCAGTAAGATATACTTACGCTAAATATACGAGTAAGTAGGACTTATTACGACACCTCTGAACGAGTGCTTTAGTTTTGTCTTTTTAAGCCATTACACAAATATATACAAGTTATTTACATTAAAAAAAAATATCTTAGTTATCTAATACAGTTTTAGTCCACCACCAGTTTTATTTTAAATTACACTTGCCAAATACAAACATGTACGCAACGACACATTTTGTTAGCACATACTCATATGGCTGTTCCCACGTCACAAATTCTGCTTAATCTCAAAATTTCACTTTCCTGTCGTCGATACATACTCGTATAGTCGATATCTACACCGTTTTGTTCCGTGTTCCTCATGTCGCTCCGTGTCATGCCTATGCTTGAATAGTATATAAACTTATTGTCGTTTGGTCACGTACGTCGAAATGCCGTGGTCTGAATATCTTTTCTTCTTTTTACGCGTCAAACGTTTTGCTGCCGAAAGTTTTACGCTCTCGTAAGTGTCGTCCGATAATACAGCTTCGTCGTACTTTGCTCGATCATAAAATAACCACTCCGCCTCATAACGTGTCGTTGCTTCCCAATCCGATGGAGATGCACTAGTGAACCCTTCAGGTATCACCACCAGATGATTGTTTTTTTTCGGCTCACTCCTGGCGGAACGCAGACAGCGTAATCTCTTGGTGCTGTAATGCGTAATATGTTCTGCTGGCTTTTCTGTAAACGTCATTTCGTTTGGTGTTGTAGATGCCATTTTAACCAATGATCGTTTGTTTTTTGTAATATCCAAGAGAGGTAGGGCATAGCGCGATATTTTCCGCTCAAACATTAGAGCAGCCCGACTGGGGAAGGACCTCCGCCTTACAGAAGACCACGGCCAAATAGCACAGCGTTTTTCAGCAGTGCTGTGTTCCTGTGGTGAGTAAGGTATCCAGAGCTCTAGAGGATTCGCTGTTTTGACAACGGGGGACCAGTGGTGCTTATAATACTGCTACTGGCTCGTGTGGGCGCGGGATGTGGGCGCGGCGGTCAGGAAGACCCGCTGAAACGGTTGTCCGCTGGCCGCCCGCAGGATAGATGGGTTCCCGAACCCAGGGATCACTACAACCTCCACCCTGGGAGGCCGAACCGCCAGCCTGCGAAAAATCCCTGCAGTAGTAGTCGTGCCGGAGGAGGAGACCGGAGTGGAACCCGGTTGCTGCTGCAGGAGGGGAGCGTGGGCCCTTTCGTACGCCGCGCCGACAAATCGCACTACCCGCATCAGCCATGTGCGGATTGGCACCGCCCCATTGCCCCCTTTGCTGTCAACACAGTAAATCCTCACAAACCAATTGAACCCCCCCAAAAAAAATGACAAAGAAAAGTAGAAAAAGAGTATCTACAGCGGCATCCTCTTCCACGTATATGGACTTCTGCAATATCAGGGGACTTCACTCCAACCTGAACGCAGTCCACCTTCATCTGGAGATTGCGCAGCCGACCCTCTTATTTCTTACGGAGACACAGATATCCTGCCCGGCTGATACATCATACCTACACTACCCCGGCTACAAACTCGAACACAAATTCCTGAGACGTGCCGGTGTATGCATGTACGTCCGGGAGGATATCTGCTGTCGCCGTCTTCATTTTTATGAAGACAGGGACCTGTCAGTAATGTGGGTGCGCGTAGACTACGGAGGTCAGACTCGAATCTATGCGTGCCTATACAGGTCTCATAGCGGCGACAGGGAGACTAGAGCACTCTTTGAGCACCTGCAAGTGACGACTGACAAAGTTCTTGAGCAGTACCCCCGTGCTGAGTTGGTGATTTTAGGAGACTTTAATGCCCACCACTGTGAGTGGCTAAATTCTCGATCCACCGACTTTGCGGGAAGGTCTACTCATGAATTTGCTCTGGCCCATGGCCTCTCACAACTGGTACATTCCCCAACAAGAATACCTGATATTGAGAGCCATGCGCACTCTTTGCTGGACCTTCTGCTGACGACGCGTCCGGACGACTACACTATCACAGTGGACGCACCTCTCGGCTCATCCAACCACTGCCTCGTCCGGACCGTAGTCCCATGCGCGCGGCATATTCCACCTCGCCCAGCCGACCTGCGCCGCATGTGGCAATATAAATCAGCAGACTGGGATGGATTACGTGGATTCTACGCATCGTACCCGTGGAGGCAGCTTTGTTTCGCGTCAGAAGACCCCGACCCCTGCGCAGCCGCTGTCACTGAGACGATCCTGGTGGGTATGGAGTATTTTATTCCTAACTCATCAGTAGCTGCGGGAAAACAAAAGCGACCGTGGTTTAACCGGCTCTGCAAGGAAGCCAGACTAGTCAAGCAGACTGCCTACAGGGCTTGGACCACGGCCCGTGCTAATAAGGATCCGAACATCTCTGATGTGAGACGCAAACTAAATGCTGCCTCGAGATCCTGCAAAAAGACAATTGCCAGAGCCAAATTCGATTTCATCGGCAGGATTGGTGAGCGACTTACGGGTTACCCCTCTGGGAGTCGTGCCTTTTGGTCTCTTGCTAAGGCGGCCGAGGGAAACTTTTGCCAGTCGTCTTTACCACCATTGCGAAATGCCGATGGTAACTTGGCCCACAGTGCCAAAGAGAAAGCCGACCTACTTGGGCAACTCTTTGCCTCAAACTCGACCATGAACGAGGATGGAAGTGCGGTACCGCCTACTAACCCGCCGTGCCAACACTCTTTGCCGGAAATACACATTTCGCAAAGAGAAGTGCGGCGGGAACTAAACTGTCTAGACGTTCATAAGTCGAGTGGGCCAGACGGCATACCTGCAGTGGTGCTCAAGCAGTGTGCTCCTGAGTTGTGCCCTGTACTAACGCGACTTTTCGCGCTTTCCTACCGCAAAAGGCAAGTGCCGTCTTCGTGGAAGACTGCCCATGTGCATCCAGTGCCAAAAAAGGGTGATAGATCGGACCCATCGAATTACAGGCCTATAGCTATAACTTCCCTTCTCTCTAAGGTGATGGAGCGTGTAATCAACACACGGCTCCTCAGTTACCTAGAAGAGCACGATTTGATCAGCGACCGCCAGTATGGTTTCCGCCACGGTCGCTCGACTGGTGATCTTCTAGTGTATCTCACTCACCGGTGGGCTTCAGCCATTGAGAGTCAAGGTGAGGCTTTGGCAGTTAGTCTGGATATAGCAAAGGCGTTCGATCGGGTCTGGCACAGGGGTCTTCTATCGAAGTTACCATCCTACGGCCTGCCCGAGGGTTTGTGCAAGTGGGTGGCTAGCTTTTTGTCCGGCAGACGCATAAAAGCCGTCGTCGATGGTAGCTGTTCCGAAAGCATGGACATAAACGCTGGTGTCCCGCAAGGCTCCGTGCTATCTCCAACGCTGTTCTTGCTGCATATCAATGATATGCTGTCCACGGATGGTATCCATTGTTATGCGGACGACAGTACTGGAGATGCGTATTACACGGGCCGAGCTAACATCCCTCGTACCGTTGTAGTAGAAAGTCGCGAACAACTTGTGTCTCAAATCGAGAGCACCCTACACAGAGTCTCCGATTGGGGTCGGGATAACCTGGTCCAATTTAACCCCTCTAATACACAAGTCTGTGCGTTTACCGCTAAGAAAACCCCGTTCACTGTGGTTCCACAATTCCAGAATACACCCCTTACCATCTCACAGAGTATTCGAATCCTCGGTGTCGACATCTCCAGTGACGTCCAATTTCGAGCTCATTTGGAAGAGAAGGTCAGGCTGGCATCAAAAAAACTTGGTGTTCTGAACAGAGCGAAGCGATACTTCACACCGGCACAAAGGCTACTACTTTACAAAACACAAGTTCGACCTCACATGGAGTATTGCTGTCATCTCTGGGCGGGAGCACCGAGGTACCAGCTTGAGCCTTTCGATTCAGTTCAGAGACGTGCTGTGAGAATAGTCGACGATCCTGATCTCACAGACGGTATCGAGCCACTAAGTCTTAGGAGAGACTTTGCCTCCTTGTGTGTGCTCTATCGTCTCTACAATGGGCTGTGTTCTGAAGAATTGTTTGATATGATGCCCACAGCCACTTTCTACCATCGCACCGCTCGCCATCGTCAGGGAGCTCATCCACATATATTGGAACCTAAATGGTCGCGCACAGTGCGGTTTCAGAGAAATTTTCTGCCGCGAACAATCCCGTTATGGAATGAGCTCCCTGCCGAGGTTTTCCCTGGAAACTACAGTATGGGGCTCTTCAAGAAGGGGGTAAATAGGTTTTTAAAGGGTCGGCAACGCGCACGTGATGCCCCTGGTGCCGCAGGCGTTCATAGGCTGCGGTAACCGCTTACCATCAGGCGGGCCGTATGTTTGTTTGCCACCGTCGTGGTATAAAAAAAAAAAAAAAAAAAAAAAATATCGCACATTTAAATTCAACGTGGTAATTTTAATAACTCAAGCTAACTCACAACACAACCGAACCGGGTGACGTTCTACTTCAGAATGGTGTGGTGTTTGTTTGGGTGCAACTTGTTAATAGTGTATAATGTGAACATAGCGCTAAGTGATGACGACTTGGAAAACGGTGTTGCCAACTTAAAAAATATACCAATAGTAGAAAGTGCCAGAAACATGTTGAATACTAAAAATTACTTTAGCGTTTTAATTTTTATTATAGTTAAAGTAAAGTAACAATAAAAAACCTAAGTCAGTTAGATCGGTGTTTGTTTAGACGTTCGTTTGCATATTTATAAATAGAGTAGCTTCTAATTCCGGTAGGCCTTTCGTACATTATTATAGTAATGTGTAAATGCTAAACGTAAAAAAACAGAAAGCGTTTACATTTTATACTACGTAAAAAAGATAAAAATTAACTTTTCGTGAATGTTATGATTTACGTACATTTTAGGTACATGAAATGTTGCCTAAATATATGCCAAGAGCTGATTATTAACTTTCAGTACTAATACATGCAGATCAGTTAATTCCTTAGTGTCACGAAGTGACTGATTATAATATTGATTTTTAGATAAATTATTTCTATTTCTGATTATTAAAATAATTCGTCACAGCGAATATTGTTGCACTTTTAACGTTGACTGTTATTTATCCGGAACGAAAGTAAGGGCCGAACGCCCGTTCTGATCTCTTAAGATCTTAGGCCATGGGTTCAGACAATTGGTTTTTACATTAAATGTGCAACGTATTATAACGTTATAATGTACGTATAATTTGGCTTATATTGTTTAAAATCAGAATCGAATAGAGAGTGCGTATATGATATACCTTTGGATTGATAATCTTTGGAACCGTAATGAAAAGCGTTATTTATGTAAATGCGTGAAACCTTTTTATTCAATCTTATTTTTAACGGTTTCTATTAATGCTAAAGTAACCAACATGTACTTTGAATTACTTCTTGTTTTTATGTTATTGGAATTATACGAAATCAAAAAGGATCGTGCAACTTGTAATGTACTTAGCAATAACATCGGTGTAACAACAACCGTAATTTGTAGTAATGAGTAATTAGTAATGGATAATTTTCTAATGACCAGTTCTAATCATCCAATTGTTGTCGTTGAATGTAAACCATCGAACATAATTTTTTATCTACGAATTGTATTCGGTGATAAAAAATTATGCATAGGTTAACCGCTAAAAGAAACTCAGGACCTTCATAGTAAAGAACTTTTTTGTAGGTATATACCTACCTACAAGAAAGCTCTTCAATGAAGAATAATATAATATACCATTACATTTTATTTATAACATGGAGGTGTTACAGGTGAAACACTACGACATATTACGTTACGTTAACATTCGTTGATCATAAATACTATTGTCTGGTTTGTAAAATAATTCTTATGAACGATCCTCACTAGATCGGTGGATGGTATTAAGCGGCAATTAGATGGGATAAACTTTTGTGTCCAACATTTTTAGTGTGTGAGTTCTTTGTTTTATTCGCTCTATTGTGTATTTGTAAGTCAAGTTGCAAACGTTGCACAAAAGTAGCCAATTCATTGTTTTCATTGTCACCAGTATGCTGACAAAACGCTAACAATATCTAAACCATTTCGTCAAATTGATATGTTTATGTTATGCCTTCTTAGTAATTTTTTTTAATTTACCCCACATTACGGTATAGATAAAAAAAATTGTAGAAATATTTTCTTTTCTCCTCTATATTTCTAATGTAACTCGACAGTCCCTACGAATACTACATACAAATATCAAATTTGAGAGAAGAGGGCTTTGAAATTTTAAACACGACGTGTTAATTCCGTTCTTTGCGACGTAAAGTGCCAAAAGGAGGATTGCGGATTTTGTATAGATACCGTCCACATCCTCCAAGAGACATGGGATGCACATTTTTGTGCGCTTATGTTACAAACGCTGACTAAATCTTATTATATAGATCACAAGAATGGTTTAACGAAATCCTATATGTCCTTTGTCATAATTCAAGGGAATAATGCAGAAGGCAGTCCTCGATCAACAGACTAGGCTCTGGCCAACAAACCGGCATTGCAACATCATTAACATTAATAAGTTCATCACATACTACGTGGGACCAAAACGCTGACGAAAGTGAACGTTTAATAAACCTCTGCTTAGCTTATTATTTATTTAACCCACGTCGTCTATCCTAGTAGTCACGACGTTCTAACACATTATAACGACATGAGAGAGCTATTATTTATTTAACAAACATTTGCATTCATTGATTACAAAAATACTGGCTCGCATAGTGTAGCGTCGCCACACTGAGTTACATATTACATGTATGCGTGTGAATAGAACTTTTAATGAGCTTCGTAAACAGCATAGTATGGATTCACTATGAGTGTCTCAAATGTGTGTGGGTGTCTGAGTTTTATATTCTTTAATGATAGAAAGACGAAAATAATAATGTGTCCTGTATTGCCAGATTGTTAGGGTTATTACTCAGATTTTTACGTTTAACGTACTACAACTACTACTGTTATTTACTTGACTACAAACCTCATAATGTTAGCTAGAAGTCCTCCATGTTCTAAATAAATAAATATAACATAGCTGGTCTAAAAAGCAGCATTATGTGTCACATAAAAAACCCTTAGCTATTCAGTTACATAAAAAGTCATAGTACCAATATGTAAAATCCGAATCATTTACGTTTCACAATCTATGATTTTCATTCATAAATGGTATCCACAAAGTGTTTAGACAATAGCTAATATAGGTTGCTTAATATTTTGTTTACTTATCGATAATAAATTACACTACTGTCTTTTTCTTTTACGACTGCTAATTATAATTCTAATGTTACTACTAATTGCATTGATCTCTCACCGCGTCAACGTTATTGTCAAATTACTAGCAAAGTAAATACAAAAAAAAAACCATACCTACCAAGTTATTTATTAAGGTGTAAGATTTTTGTTCGTTAATATAACTGATAGAAAAGCTTAAGCGATCCATTGCGACAAAATTTTCGAGATACAAGCTAGTGGTCAAACCCTTCCCTGTGCTCCGTGCTGTATTTATTTGATATATGATCCGCCAGGTGTTAGATTCAAATGTTAACAAATTCTTGGCCCATCCTGTATTAACAACGACTGCCTGTGTACAACAATGAAGTTTATTACGAGTATTAGTGAAATAATTTGAAACTTCTTTGTACAATAGTCCCAAATAAGAGATTTCCTTATTCAAAATGATGCTGCTCCTTGCCTAGTCAAGTAGTGTATTGTGAAAATATAGCCTAACGTACGAGCCGTCTTGCTACCTGCTTTAGTTACTGTTTTGAAATAAAGGATTTACAACTGAACAGTTGATCTGTGGCTCCACAGATAAACAAAAGGTTACTTTAGTGAGAAACATTGTTTTCGCATTGGCTGGTGACATAGCAGGTGCACCCTTATAATAAAGAAAGGAAATGACATCTTGAACTGAATTATAAATTCTTGGAAAGTTATATAGGCGGCAATTAGATGGGATAAACCTTTGTGTCCAAAATTTTTAGTGTGAGTTCTTTGTTTTATTCGCTCTATTGTTTATTTGTAAGTGAAGTTGCAAACATTGCAAAAAGGTGGCCAATTCATTGTTTTCATTGTCACCAGTGTGCCGATAAAGGCCTAACAATATCTAAACCACTTTGGCAAAATGATAAGATTATATTATGCCTTCTGGCTATTTACCTTTTATATACTAAACATCATTATAAAGATTAAAAAAATATAAATAAAATCTGAAATTGTTACATTGTATTCTTATTTTTTCTTCTCTCTTTTTCCATAGTGTCACTCGACGGTATCAATAACTATAATACCTACAAATGTCAAATTTCAGAGGAGAGCAATTTGAAATTTTAAACACGACGTGTAAATTATGTCATTTGGGACGCAAAGTGCCGAAAGGAGGATTTCAGATTTTGTATGGACACCATCCACACACCCTCCAAAAGTCCAAAAGACATGGGATGCATATTTTTGCGCGCTTATATTACAAACGCTGGCTGAACCTTACTAGATAGATCAAAATAATGGTTGAAAGAAATCCTATATGTCGTTTATCATAATTCAAGTGACTGATGCAAAAGGCATTCCTCGATCGGCAGACGAAGCTCTGGCAAACAAAACATACCGACTAATGCAACGTAATGGGCTCGTCACCTATTACGTGGGACCAAATCACTGGTGAGAAAAGGCGTTCAATACAATTATTAATTATTTGTGATGGTTGGGAATCGAACCCACGTCCTCTAGCTTAGCAGTCACGTTCACTTACGAGTAGACCAACAGGAGCCGTCGTAGATCATAGCAGATCAGGTATAAATCAGGCAAGTAAATAAATTTTAATAATAATTATACATGGTCTAGAGATTATCAAGTGATCGCGTACAATGGGAGAAGCTTATTTATCTATCTAATGGCAGTTTAGTGTGATAGGCTAAAGAAGACCCAGTAAGGACGGGAAAGAGATAAATAAAAGAAAGCAAATATTTATACAAATAGACAATTTATTATACACTTTAAACAATGGATATCAGCGAATTCAACAATTTTTGCTTAACGAAATGAATAAAAACACGTCAACTTTACATACATATGTTTTCAGTTAAACGTAATACGAATAGAATCTAGTTGGTTGATAGATCTTAATGGTTAAAGTAAGAGTCGAGTAGAACTATTTTTTCATTAGATAATACATTATACAATTTTTTCCTAACGACAAGAGCAATTTTCACTTTTTCATACGAAGTTTAGACTCTGACTGCAATAACGTTATACAATTATTTTTATCTTTACTTATATCTAATCAAATGATAAGGTTCAATTCGGTCTTCTCAGTAGAATGACTGAAATTCGAACCCTGCAGCTTTTGTTGTAAGTGATAATAAACAATATATGTTATATGCACATACATGTATTTTAAAACTAGCTAATCAACACGAGTAAGCCTAGCGCGACTAACATAGTCATCATAACAAACGCTTACACTGTGGCAGTAAGATATACTTACGCTAAATATACGAGTAAGTAGGACTTATTACGACACCTCTGAACGAGTGCTTTAGTTTTGTCTTTTTAAGCCATTACACAAATATATACAAGTTATTTACATTAAAAAAAAATATCTTAGTTATCTAATACAGTTTTAGTCCACCACCAGTTTTATTTTAAATTACACTTGCCAAATACAAACATGTACGCAACGACACATTTTGTTAGCACATACTCATATGGCTGTTCCCACGTCACAAATTCTGCTTAATCTCAAAATTTCACTTTCCTGTCGTCGATACATACTCGTATAGTCGATATCTACACCGTTTTGTTCCGTGTTCCTCATGTCGCTCCGTGTCATGCCTATGCTTGAATAGTATATAAACTTATTGTCGTTTGGTCACGTACGTCGAAATGCCGTGGTCTGAATATCTTTTCTTCTTTTTACGCGTCAAACGTTTTGCTGCCGAAAGTTTTACGCTCTCGTAAGTGTCGTCCGATAATACAGCTTCGTCGTACTTTGCTCGATCATAAAATAACCACTCCGCCTCATAACGTGTCGTTGCTTCCCAATCCGATGGAGATGCACTAGTGAACCCTTCAGGTATCACCACCAGATGATTGTTTTTTTTCGGCTCACTCCTGGCGGAACGCAGACAGCGTAATCTCTTGGTGCTGTAATGCGTAATATGTTCTGCTGGCTTTTCTGTAAACGTCATTTCGTTTGGTGTTGTAGATGCCATTTTAACCAATGATCGTTTGTTTTTTGTAATATCCAAGAGAGGTAGGGCATAGCGCGATATTTTCCGCTCAAACATTAGAGCAGCCCGACTGGGGAAGGACCTCCGCCTTACAGAAGACCACGGCCAAATAGCACAGCGTTTTTCAGCAGTGCTGTGTTCCTGTGGTGAGTAAGGTATCCAGAGCTCTAGAGGATTCGCTGTTTTGACAACGGGGGACCAGTGGTGCTTATAATACTGCTACTGGCTCGTGTGGGCGCGGGATGTGGGCGCGGCGGTCAGGAAGACCCGCTGAAACGGTTGTCCGCTGGCCGCCCGCAGGATAGATGGGTTCCCGAACCCAGGGATCACTACAACCTCCACCCTGGGAGGCCGAACCGCCAGCCTGCGAAAAATCCCTGCAGTAGTAGTCGTGCCGGAGGAGGAGACCGGAGTGGAACCCGGTTGCTGCTGCAGGAGGGGAGCGTGGGCCCTTTCGTACGCCGCGCCGACAAATCGCACTACCCGCATCAGCCATGTGCGGATTGGCACCGCCCCATTGCCCCCTTTGCTGTCAACACAGTAAATCCTCACAAACCAATTGAACCCCCCCAAAAAAAATGACAAAGAAAAGTAGAAAAAGAGTATCTACAGCGGCATCCTCTTCCACGTATATGGACTTCTGCAATATCAGGGGACTTCACTCCAACCTGAACGCAGTCCACCTTCATCTGGAGATTGCGCAGCCGACCCTCTTATTTCTTACGGAGACACAGATATCCTGCCCGGCTGATACATCATACCTACACTACCCCGGCTACAAACTCGAACACAAATTCCTGAGACGTGCCGGTGTATGCATGTACGTCCGGGAGGATATCTGCTGTCGCCGTCTTCATTTTTATGAAGACAGGGACCTGTCAGTAATGTGGGTGCGCGTAGACTACGGAGGTCAGACTCGAATCTATGCGTGCCTATACAGGTCTCATAGCGGCGACAGGGAGACTAGAGCACTCTTTGAGCACCTGCAAGTGACGACTGACAAAGTTCTTGAGCAGTACCCCCGTGCTGAGTTGGTGATTTTAGGAGACTTTAATGCCCACCACTGTGAGTGGCTAAATTCTCGATCCACCGACTTTGCGGGAAGGTCTACTCATGAATTTGCTCTGGCCCATGGCCTCTCACAACTGGTACATTCCCCAACAAGAATACCTGATATTGAGAGCCATGCGCACTCTTTGCTGGACCTTCTGCTGACGACGCGTCCGGACGACTACACTATCACAGTGGACGCACCTCTCGGCTCATCCAACCACTGCCTCGTCCGGACCGTAGTCCCATGCGCGCGGCATATTCCACCTCGCCCAGCCGACCTGCGCCGCATGTGGCAATATAAATCAGCAGACTGGGATGGATTACGTGAATTCTACGCATCGTACCCGTGGAGGCAGCTTTGTTTCGCGTCAGAAGACCCCGACCCCTGCGCAGCCGCTGTCACTGAGACGATCCTGGTGGGTATGGAGTATTTTATTCCTAACTCATCAGTAGCTGCGGGAAAACAAAAGCGACCGTGGTTTAACCGGCTCTGCAAGGAAGCCAGACTAGTCAAGCAGACTGCCTACAGGGCTTGGACCACGGCCCGTGCTAATAAGGATCCGAACATCTCTGATGTGAGACGCAAACTAAATGCTGCCTCGAGATCCTGCAAAAAGACAATTGCCAGAGCCAAATTCGATTTCATCGGCAGGATTGGTGAGCGACTTACGGGTTACCCCTCTGGGAGTCGTGCCTTTTGGTCTCTTGCTAAGGCGGCCGAGGGAAACTTTTGCCAGTCGTCTTTACCACCATTGCGAAATGCCGATGGTAACTTGGCCCACAGTGCCAAAGAGAAAGCCGACCTACTTGGGCAACTCTTTGCCTCAAACTCGACCATGAACGAGGATGGAAGTGCGGTACCGCCTACTAACCCGCCGTGCCAACACTCTTTGCCGGAAATACACATTTCGCAAAGAGAAGTGCGGCGGGAACTAAACTGTCTAGACGTTCATAAGTCGAGTGGGCCAGACGGCATACCTGCAGTGGTGCTCAAGCAGTGTGCTCCTGAGTTGTGCCCTGTACTAACGCGACTTTTCGCGCTTTCCTACCGCAAAAGGCAAGTGCCGTCTTCGTGGAAGACTGCCCATGTGCATCCAGTGCCAAAAAAGGGTGATAGATCGGACCCATCGAATTACAGGCCTATAGCTATAACTTCCCTTCTCTCTAAGGTGATGGAGCGTGTAATCAACACACGGCTCCTCAGTTACCTAGAAGAGCACGATTTGATCAGCGACCGCCAGTATGGTTTCCGCCACGGTCGCTCGACTGGTGATCTTCTAGTGTATCTCACTCACCGGTGGGCTTCAGCCATTGAGAGTCAAGGTGAGGCTTTGGCAGTTAGTCTGGATATAGCAAAGGCGTTCGATCGGGTCTGGCACAGGGGTCTTCTATCGAAGTTACCATCCTACGGCCTGCCCGAGGGTTTGTGCAAGTGGGTGGCTAGCTTTTTGTCCGGCAGACGCATAAAAGCCGTCGTCGATGGTAGCTGTTCCGAAAGCATGGACATAAACGCTGGTGTCCCGCAAGGCTCCGTGCTATCTCCAACGCTGTTCTTGCTGCATATCAATGATATGCTGTCCACGGATGGTATCCATTGTTATGCGGACGACAGTACTGGAGATGCGTATTACACGGGCCGAGCTAACATCCCTCGTACCGTTGTAGTAGAAAGTCGCGAACAACTTGTGTCTCAAATCGAGAGCACCCTACACAGAGTCTCCGATTGGGGTCGGGATAACCTGGTCCAATTTAACCCCTCTAATACACAAGTCTGTGCGTTTACCGCTAAGAAAACCCCGTTCACTGTGGTTCCACAATTCCAGAATACACCCCTTACCATCTCACAGAGTATTGGAATCCTCGGTGTCGACATCTCCAGTGACGTCCAATTTCGAGCTCATTTGGAAGAGAAGGTCAGGCTGGCATCAAAAAAACTTGGTGTTCTGAACAGAGCGAAGCGATACTTCACACCGGCACAAAGGCTACTACTTTACAAAACACAAGTTCGACCTCACATGGAGTATTGCTGTCATCTCTGGGCGGGAGCACCGAGGTACCAGCTTGAGCCTTTCGATTCAGTTCAGAGACGTGCTGTGAGAATAGTCGACGATCCTGATCTCACAGACGGTATCGAGCCACTAAGTCTTAGGAGAGACTTTGCCTCCTTGTGTGTGCTCTATCGTCTCTACAATGGGCTGTGTTCTGAAGAATTGTTTGATATGATGCCCACAGCCACTTTCTACCATCGCACCGCTCGCCATCGTCAGGGAGCTCATCCACATATATTGGAACCTAAATGGTCGCGCACAGTGCGGTTTCAGAGAAATTTTCTGCCGCGAACAATCCCGTTATGGAATGAGCTCCCTGCCGAGGTTTTCCCTGGAAACTACAGTATGGGGCTCTTCAAGAAGGGGGTAAATAGGTTTTTAAAGGGTCGGCAACGCGCACGTGATGCCCCTGGTGCCGCAGGCGTTCATAGGCTGCGGTAACCGCTTACCATCAGGCGGGCCGTATGTTTGTTTGCCACCGTCGTGGTATAAAAAAAAAAAAAAAAAAAAAAAATATCGCACATTTAAATTCAACGTGGTAATTTTAATAACTCAAGCTAACTCACAACACAACCGAACCGGGTGACGTTCTACTTCAGAATGGTGTGGTGTTTGTTTGGGTGCAACTTGTTAATAGTGTATAATGTGAACATAGCGCTAAGTGATGACGACTTGGAAAACGGTGTTGCCAACTTAAAAAATATACCAATAGTAGAAAGTGCCAGAAACATGTTGAATACTAAAAATTACTTTAGCGTTTTAATTTTTATTATAGTTAAAGTAAAGTAACAATAAAAAACCTAAGTCAGTTAGATCGGTGTTTGTTTAGACGTTCGTTTGCATATTTATAAATAGAGTAGCTTCTAATTCCGGTAGGCCTTTCGTACATTATTATAGTAATGTGTAAATGCTAAACGTAAAAAAACAGAAAGCGTTTACATTTTATACTACGTAAAAAAGATAAAAATTAACTTTTCGTGAATGTTATGATTTACGTACATTTTAGGTACATGAAATGTTGCCTAAATATATGCCAAGAGCTGATTATTAACTTTCAGTACTAATACATGCAGATCAGTTAATTCCTTAGTGTCACGAAGTGACTGATTATAATATTGATTTTTAGATAAATTATTTCTATTTCTGATTATTAAAATAATTCGTCACAGCGAATATTGTTGCACTTTTAACGTTGACTGTTATTTATCCGGAACGAAAGTAAGGGCCGAACGCCCGTTCTGATCTCTTAAGATCTTAGGCCATGGGTTCAGACAATTGGTTTTTACATTAAATGTGCAACGTATTATAACGTTATAATGTACGTATAATTTGGCTTATATTGTTTAAAATCAGAATCGAATAGAGAGTGCGTATATGATATACCTTTGGATTGATAATCTTTGGAACCGTAATGAAAAGCGTTATTTATGTAAATGCGTGAAACCTTTTTATTCAATCTTATTTTTAACGGTTTCTATTAATGCTAAAGTAACCAACATGTACTTTGAATTACTTCTTGTTTTTATGTTATTGGAATTATACGAAATCAAAAAGGATCGTGCAACTTGTAATGTACTTAGCAATAACATCGGTGTAACAACAACCGTAATTTGTAGTAATGAGTAATTAGTAATGGATAATTTTCTAATGACCAGTTCTAATCATCCAATTGTTGTCGTTGAATGTAAACCATCGAACATAATTTTTTATCTACGAATTGTATTCGGTGATAAAAAATTATGCATAGGTTAACCGCTAAAAGAAACTCAGGACCTTCATAGTAAAGAACTTTTTTGTAGGTATATACCTACCTACAAGAAAGCTCTTCAATGAAGAATAATATAATATACCATTACATTTTATTTATAACATGGAGGTGTTACAGGTGAAACACTACGACATATTACGTTACGTTAACATTCGTTGATCATAAATACTATTGTCTGGTTTGTAAAATAATTCTTATGAACGATCCTCACTAGATCGGTGGATGGTATTAAGCGGCAATTAGATGGGATAAACTTTTGTGTCCAACATTTTTAGTGTGTGAGTTCTTTGTTTTATTCGCTCTATTGTGTATTTGTAAGTCAAGTTGCAAACGTTGCACAAAAGTAGCCAATTCATTGTTTTCATTGTCACCAGTAAGCTGACAAAACGCTAACAATATCTAAACCATTTCGTCAAATTGATATGTTTATGTTATGCCTTCTTAGTAATTTTTTTTAATTTACCCCACATTACGGTATAGATAAAAAAAATTGTAGAAATATTTTCTTTTCTCCTCTATATTTCTAATGTAACTCGACAGTCCCTACGAATACTACATACAAATATCAAATTTGAGAGAAGAGGGCTTTGAAATTTTAAACACGACGTGTTAATTCCGTTCTTTGCGACGTAAAGTGCCAAAAGGAGGATTGCGGATTTTGTATAGATACCGTCCACATCCTCCAAGAGACATGGGATGCACATTTTTGTGCGCTTATGTTACAAACGCTGACTAAATCTTATTATATAGATCACAAGAATGGTTTAACGAAATCCTATATGTCCTTTGTCATAATTCAAGGGAATAATGCAGAAGGCAGTCCTCGATCAACAGACTAGGCTCTGGCCAACAAACCGGCATTGCAACATCATTAACATTAATAAGTTCATCACATACTACGTGGGACCAAAACGCTGACGAAAGTGAACGTTTAATAAACCTCTGCTTAGCTTATTATTTATTTAACCCACGTCGTCTATCCTAGTAGTCACGACGTTCTAACACATTATAACGACATGAGAGAGCTATTATTTATTTAACAAACATTTGCATTCATTGATTACAAAAATACTGGCTCGCATAGTGTAGCGTCGCCACACTGAGTTACATATTACATGTATGCGTGTGAATAGAACTTTTAATGAGCTTCGTAAACAGCATAGTATGGATTCACTATGAGTGTCTCAAATGTGTGTGGGTGTCTGAGTTTTATATTCTTTAATGATAGAAAGACGAAAATAATAATGTGTCCTGTATTGCCAGATTGTTAGGGTTATTACTCAGATTTTTACGTTTAACGTACTACAACTACTACTGTTATTTACTTGACTACAAACCTCATAATGTTAGCTAGAAGTCCTCCATGTTCTAAATAAATAAATATAACATAGCTGGTCTAAAAAGCAGCATTATGTGTCACATAAAAAACCCTTAGCTATTCAGTTACATAAAAAGTCATAGTACCAATATGTAAAATCCGAATCATTTACGTTTCACAATCTATGATTTTCATTCATAAATGGTATCCACAAAGTGTTTAGACAATAGCTAATATAGGTTGCTTAATATTTTGTTTACTTATCGATAATAAATTACACTACTGTCTTTTTCTTTTACGACTGCTAATTATAATTCTAATGTTACTACTAATTGCATTGATCTCTCACCGCGTCAACGTTATTGTCAAATTACTAGCAAAGTAAATACAAAAAAAAAACCATACCTACCAAGTTATTTATTAAGGTGTAAGATTTTTGTTCGTTAATATAACTGATAGAAAAGCTTAAGCGATCCATTGCGACAAAATTTTCGAGATACAAGCTAGTGGTCAAACCCTTCCCTGTGCTCCGTGCTGTATTTATTTGATATATGATCCGCCAGGTGTTAGATTCAAATGTTAACAAATTCTTGGCCCATCCTGTATTAACAACGACTGCCTGTGTACAACAATGAAGTTTATTACGAGTATTAGTGAAATAATTTGAAACTTCTTTGTACAATAGTCCCAAATAAGAGATTTCCTTATTCAAAATGATGCTGCTCCTTGCCTAGTCAAGTAGTGTATTGTGAAAATATAGCCTAACGTACGAGCCGTCTTGCTACCTGCTTTAGTTACTGTTTTGAAATAAAGGATTTACAACTGAACAGTTGATCTGTGGCTCCACAGATAAACAAAAGGTTACTTTAGTGAGAAACATTGTTTTCGCATTGGCTGGTGACATAGCAGGTGCACCCTTATAATAAAGAAAGGAAATGACATCTTGAACTGAATTATAAATTCTTGGAAAGTTATATAGGCGGCAATTAGATGGGATAAACCTTTGTGTCCAAAATTTTTAGTGTGAGTTCTTTGTTTTATTCGCTCTATTGTTTATTTGTAAGTGAAGTTGCAAACATTGCAAAAAGGTGGCCAATTCATTGTTTTCATTGTCACCAGTGTGCCGATAAAGGCCTAACAATATCTAAACCACTTTGGCAAAATGATAAGATTATATTATGCCTTCTGGCTATTTACCTTTTATATACTAAACATCATTATAAAGATTAAAAAAATATAAATAAAATCTGAAATTGTTACATTGTATTCTTATTTTTTCTTCTCTCTTTTTCCATAGTGTCACTCGACGGTATCAATAACTATAATACCTACAAATGTCAAATTTCAGAGGAGAGCAATTTGAAATTTTAAACACGACGTGTAAATTATGTCATTTGGGACGCAAAGTGCCGAAAGGAGGATTTCAGATTTTGTATGGACACCATCCACACACCCTCCAAAAGTCCAAAAGACATGGGATGCATATTTTTGCGCGCTTATATTACAAACGCTGGCTGAACCTTACTAGATAGATCAAAATAATGGTTGAAAGAAATCCTATATGTCGTTTATCATAATTCAAGTGACTGATGCAAAAGGCATTCCTCGATCGGCAGACGAAGCTCTGGCAAACAAAACATACCGACTAATGCAACGTAATGGGCTCGTCACCTATTACGTGGGACCAAATCACTGGTGAGAAAAGGCGTTCAATACAATTATTAATTATTTGTGATGGTTGGGAATCGAACCCACGTCCTCTAGCTTAGCAGTCACGTTCACTTACGAGTAGACCAACAGGAGCCGTCGTAGATCATAGCAGATCAGGTATAAATCAGGCAAGTAAATAAATTTTAATAATAATTATACATGGTCTAGAGATTATCAAGTGATCGCGTACAATGGGAGAAGCTTATTTATCTATCTAATGGCAGTTTAGTGTGATAGGCTAAAGAAGACCCAGTAAGGACGGGAAAGAGATAAATAAAAGAAAGCAAATATTTATACAAATAGACAATTTATTATACACTTTTAACAATGGATATCAGCGAATTCAACAATTTTTGCTTAACGAAATGAATAAAAACACGTCAACTTTACATACATATGTTTTCAGTTAAACGTAATACGAATAGAATCTAGTTGGTTGATAGATCTTAATGGTTAAAGTAAGAGTCGAGTAGAACTATTTTTTCATTAAATAATACATTATACAATTTTTTCCTAACGACAAGAGCAATTTTCACTTTTTCATACGAAGTTTAGACTCTGACTGCAATAACGTTATACAATTATTTTTATCTTTACTTATATCTAATCAAATGATAAGGTTCAATTCGGTCTTCTCAGTAGAATGACTGAAATTCGAACCCTGCAGCTTTTGTTGTAAGTGATAATAAACAATATATGTTATATGCACATACATGTATTTTAAAACTAGCTAATCAACACGAGTAAGCCTAGCGCGACTAACATAGTCATCATAACAAACGCTTACACTGTCGCAGTAAGATATACTTACGCTAAATATACGAGTAAGTAGGACTTATTACGACACCTCTGAACGAGTGCTTTAGTTTTGTCTTTTTAAGCCATTACACAAATATATACAAGTTATTTACATTAAAAAAAAATATCTTAGTTATCTAATACAGTTTTAGTCCACCACCAGTTTTATTTTAAATTACACTTGCCAAATACAAACATGTACGCAACGACACATTTTGTTAGCACATACTCATATGGCTGTTCCCACGTCACAAATTCTGCTTAATCTCAAAATTTCACTTTCCTGTCGTTGATACATACTCGTATAGTCGATATCTACACCGTTTTGTTCCGTGTTCCTCATGTCGCTCCGTGTCATGCCTATGCTTGAATAGTATATAAACTTATTGTCGTTTGGTCACGTACGTCGAAATGCCGTGGTCTGAATATCTTTTCTTCTTTTTACGCGTCTAACGTTTTGCTGCCGAAAGTTTTACGCTCTCGTAAGTGTCGTCCGATAATACAGCTTCGTCGTACTTTGCTCGATCATAAAATAACCACTCCGCCTCATAACGTGTCGTTGCTTCCCAATCCGATGGAGATGCACTAGTGAACCCTTCAGGTATCACCACCAGATGATTGTTTTTTTTCGGCTCACTCCTGGCGGAACGCAGACAGCGTAATCTCTTGGTGCTGTAATGCGTAATATGTTCTGCTGGCTTTTCTGTAAACGTCATTTCGTTTGGTGTTGTAGATGCCATTTTAACCAATGATCGTTTGTTTTTTGTAATATCGCACAATTAAATTCAACGTGGTAATCTTAATAACTCAAGCTAACTCACAACACAACCGAACCGGGTGACGCTCTACTTCAGAATGGTGTGGTGTTTGTTTGGGTGCAACTTGTTAATGGTGTATAATGTGAAAGCACTCGGCTTTAGTTTTGTCTTTTTAAGCCATTACACAAATATATACAAGTTATTTACATTAAAAAAAAATCTTAGTTATCTAATACAGTTTTAGTCCACCACCAGTTTTATTTGAAATTACACTTTCCAAACACAAACATGTACGCAACGACACATTTTGTTAGCACATACTCATATGGCTGTTCCCACGTCACAAATTCTGCTTAATCTCAAAATTTCACTTTCCTGTCGTTGATACATACTCGTATAGTCGATATCTACACCGTTTTGTTCCGTGTTCCTCATGTCGCTCCGTGTCATGCCTATGCTTGAATAGTATATAAACTTATTGTCGTTTGGTCGCGTACGTCGAAATGCCGTGGTCTGGATATCTTTTCTTCCTTTTACGCGTCAAACGTTTTGCTGCCGAAAGATTTACGCTCTCGTAAGTGTCGTCCGATAATACAGCTTCGTCGTACTTTGCTCGGTCATAAAATAACCACTTCGCCTCATAACGTGTCGTTGCTTCCCAATCCGATGAAGATGCACTAGTGAACCCTTCAGGTATCACCACCAGATGATTGTTTTTTTTCGGCTCACTCCTGGCGGAACGCAGACAGCGTAATCTCTTGGTGCTGTAATGCGTAATATGTTCTGCTGGCTTTTCTGTAAACGTCATTTCGTTTGGTGTTGTAGATGCCATTTTAACCAATGATCGTTTGTTTTTTGTAATATCCAAGAGAGGTAGGGCATAGCGCGATATTTTCCGCTCAAACATTAGAGCAGCCCGACTGGGGAAGGACCTCCGCCTTACAGAAGACCACGGCCAAATAGCACAGCGTTTTTCAGCAGTGCTGTGTTCCTGTGGTGAGTAAGGTATCCAGAGCTCTAGAGGATTCGCTGTTTTGACAACGGGGGACCAGTGGTGCTTATAATACTGCTACTGGCTCGTGTGGGCGCGGGATGTGGGCGCGGCGGTCAGGAAGACCCGCTGAAACGGTTGTCCGCTGGCCGCCCGCAGGATAGATGGGTTCCCGAACCCAGGGATCACTACAACCTCCACCCTGGGAGGCCGAACCGCCAGCCTGCGAAAAATCCCTGCAGTAGTAGTCGTGCCGGAGGAGGAGACCGGAGTGGAACCCGGTTGCTGCTGCAGGAGGGGAGCGTGGGCCCTTTCGTACGCCGCGCCGACAAATCGCACTACCCGCATCAGCCATGTGCGGATTGGCACCGCCCCATTGCCCCCTTTGCTGTCAACACAGTAAATCCTCACAAACCAATTGAACCCCCCCAAAAAAAATGACAAAGAAAAGTAGAAAAAGAGTATCTACAGCGGCATCCTCTTCCACGTATATGGACTTCTGCAATATCAGGGGACTTCACTCCAACCTGAACGCAGTCCACCTTCATCTGGAGATTGCGCAGCCGACCCTCTTATTTCTTACGGAGACACAGATATCCTGCCCGGCTGATACATCATACCTACACTACCCCGGCTACAAACTCGAACACAAATTCCTGAGACGTGCCGGTGTATGCATGTACGTCCGGGAGGATATCTGCTGTCGCCGTCTTCATTTTTATGAAGACAGGGACCTGTCAGTAATGTGGGTGCGCGTAGACTACGGAGGTCAGACTCGAATCTATGCGTGCCTATACAGGTCTCATAGCGGCGACAGGGAGACTAGAGCACTCTTTGAGCACCTGCAAGTGACGACTGACAAAGTTCTTGAGCAGTACCCCCGTGCTGAGTTGGTGATTTTAGGAGACTTTAATGCCCACCACTGTGAGTGGCTAAATTCTCGATCCACCGACTTTGCGGGAAGGTCTACTCATGAATTTGCTCTGGCCCATGGCCTCTCACAACTGGTACATTCCCCAACAAGAATACCTGATATTGAGAGCCATGCGCACTCTTTGCTGGACCTTCTGCTGACGACGCGTCCGGACGACTACACTATCACAGTGGACGCACCTCTCGGCTCATCCAACCACTGCCTCGTCCGGACCGTAGTCCCATGCGCGCGGCATATTCCACCTCGCCCAGCCGACCTGCGCCGCATGTGGCAATATAAATCAGCAGACTGGGATGGATTGCGTGAATTCTACGCATCGTACCCGTGGAGGCAGCTTTGTTTCGCGTCAGAAGACCCCGACCCCTGCGCAGCCGCTGTCACTGAGACGATCCTGGTGGGTATGGAGTATTTTATTCCTAACTCATCAGTAGCTGCGGGAAAACAAAAGCGACCGTGGTTTAACCGGCTCTGCAAGGAAGCCAGACTAGTCAAGCAGACTGCCTACAGGGCTTGGACCACGGCCCGTGCTAATAAGGATCCGAACATCTCTGATGTGAGACGCAAACTAAATGCTGCCTCGAGATCCTGCAAAAAGACAATTGCCAGAGCCAAATTCGATTTCATCGGCAGGATTGGTGAGCGACTTACGGGTTACCCCTCTGGGAGTCGTGCCTTTTGGTCTCTTGCTAAGGCGGCCGAGGGAAACTTTTGCCAGTCGTCTTTACCACCATTGCGAAATGCCGATGGTAACTTGGCCCACAGTGCCAAAGAGAAAGCCGACCTACTTGGGCAACTCTTTGCCTCAAACTCGACCATGAACGAGGATGGAAGTGCGGTACCGCCTACTAACCCGCCGTGCCAACACTCTTTGCCGGAAATACACATTTCGCAAAGAGAAGTGCGGCGGGAACTAAACTGTCTAGACGTTCATAAGTCGAGTGGGCCAGACGGCATACCTGCAGTGGTGCTCAAGCAGTGTGCTCCTGAGTTGTGCCCTGTACTAACGCGACTTTTCGCGCTTTCCTACCGCAAAAGGCAAGTGCCGTCTTCGTGGAAGACTGCCCATGTGCATCCAGTGCCAAAAAAGGGTGATAGATCGGACCCATCGAATTACAGGCCTATAGCTATAACTTCCCTTCTCTCTAAGGTGATGGAGCGTGTAATCAACACACGGCTCCTCAGTTACCTAGAAGAGCACGATTTGATCAGCGACCGCCAGTATGGTTTCCGCCACGGTCGCTCGACTGGTGATCTTCTAGTGTATCTCACTCACCGGTGGGCTTCAGCCATTGAGAGTCAAGGTGAGGCTTTGGCAGTTAGCCTGGATATAGCAAAGGCGTTCGATCGGGTCTGGCACAGGGGTCTTCTATCGAAGTTACCATCCTACGGCCTGCCCGAGGGTTTGTGCAAGTGGGTGGCTAGCTTTTTGTCCGGCAGACGCATAAAAGCCGTCGTCGATGGTAGCTGTTCCGAAAGCATGGACATAAACGCTGGTGTCCCGCAAGGCTCCGTGCTATCTCCAACGCTGTTCTTGCTGCATATCAATGATATGCTGTCCACGGATGGTATCCATTGTTATGCGGACGACAGTACTGGAGATGCGTATTACACGGGCCGAGCTAACATCCCTCGTACCGTTGTAGTAGAAAGTCGCGAACAACTTGTGTCTCAAATCGAGAGCACCCTACACAGAGTCTCCGATTGGGGTCGGGATAACCTGGTCCAATTTAACCCCTCTAATACACAAGTCTGTGCGTTTACCGCTAAGAAAACCCCGTTCACTGTGGTTCCACAATTCCAGAATACACCCCTTACCATCTCACAGAGTATTGGAATCCTCGGTGTCGACATCTCCAGTGACGTCCAATTTCGAGCTCATTTGGAAGAGAAGGTCAGGCTGGCATCAAAAAAACTTGGTGTTCTGAACAGAGCGAAGCGATACTTCACACCGGCACAAAGGCTACTACTTTACAAAACACAAGTTCGACCTCACATGGAGTATTGCTGTCATCTCTGGGCGGGAGCACCGAGGTACCAGCTTGAGCCTTTCGATTCAGTTCAGAGACGTGCTGTGAGAATAGTCGACGATCCTGATCTCACAGACGGTATCGAGCCACTAAGTCTTAGGAGAGACTTTGCCTCCTTGTGTGTGCTCTATCGTCTCTACAATGGGCTGTGTTCTGAAGAATTGTTTGATATGATGCCCACAGCCACTTTCTACCACCGCACCGCTCGCCATCGTCAGGGAGCTCATCCACATATATTGGAACCTAAATGGTCGCGCACAGTGCGGTTTCAGAGAAATTTTCTGCCGCGAACAATCCCGTTATGGAATGAGCTCCCTGCCGAGGTTTTCCCTGGAAACTACAGTATGGGGCTCTTCAAGAAGGGGGTAAATAGGTTTTTAAAGGGTCGGCAACGCGCACGTGATGCCCCTGGTGCCGCAGGCGTTCATAGGCTGCGGTAACCGCTTACCATCAGGCGGGCCGTATGTTTGTTTGCCACCGTCGTGGTATAAAAAAAAAAAAAAAAAAAAAAAAATATCGCACATTTAAATTCAACGTGGTAATTTTAATAACTCAAGCTAACTCACAACACAACCGAACCGGGTGACGTTCTACTTCAGAATGGTGTGGTGTTTGTTTGGGTGCAACTTGTTAATAGTGTATAATGTGAACATAGCGCTAAGTGATGACGACTTGGAAAACGGTGTTGCCAACTTAAAAAATATACCAATAGTAGAAAGTGCCAGAAACATGTTGAATACTAAAAATTACTTTAGCGTTTTAATTTTTATTATAGTTAAAGTAAAGTAACAATAAAAAACCTAAGTCAGTTAGATCGGTGTTTGTTTAGACGTTCGTTTGCATATTTATAAATAGAGTAGCTTCTAATTCCGGTAGGCCTTTCGTACATTATTATAGTAATGTGTAAATGCTAAACGTAAAAAAACAGAAAGCGTTTACATTTTATACTACGTAAAAAAGATAAAAATTAACTTTTCGTGAATGTTATGATTTACGTACATTTTAGGTACATGAAATGTTGCCTAAATATATGCCAAGAGCTGATTATTAACTTTCAGTACTAATACATGCAGATCAGTTAATTCCTTAGTGTCACGAAGTGACTGATTATAATATTGATTTTTAGATCAATTATTTCTATTTCTGATTATTAAAATAATTCGTCACAGCGAATATTGTTGCACTTTTAACGTTGACTGTTATTTATCCGGAACGAAAGTAAGGGCCGAACGCCCGTTCTGATCTCTTAAGATCTTAGGCCATGGGTTCAGACAATTGGTTTTTACATTAAATGTGCAACGTATTATAACGTTATAATGTACGTATAATTTGGCTTATATTGTTTAAAATCAGAATCGAATAGAGAGTGCGTATATGATATACCTTTGGATTGATAATCTTTGGAACCGTAATGAAAAGCGTTATTTATGTAAATGCGTGAAACCTTTTTATTCAATCTTATTTTTAACGGTTTCTATTAATGCTAAAGTAACCAACATGTACTTTGAATTACTTCTTGTTTTTATGTTATTGGAATTATACGAAATCAAAAAGGATCGTGCAACTTGTAATGTACTTAGCAATAACATCGGTGTAACAACAACCGTAATTTGTAGTAATGAGTAATTAGTAATGGATAATTTTCTAATGACCAGTTCTAATCATCCAATTGTTGTCGTTGAATGTAAACCATCGAACATAATTTTTTATCTACGAATTGTATTCGGTGATAAAAAATTATGCATAGGTTAACCGCTAAAAGAAACTCAGGACCTTCATAGTAAAGAACTTTTTTGTAGGTATATACCTACCTACAAGAAAGCTCTTCAATGAAGAATAATATAATATACCATTACATTTTATTTATAACATGGAGGTGTTACAGGTGAAACACTACGACATATTACGTTACGTTAACATTCGTTGATCATAAATACTATTGTCTGGTTTGTAAAATAATTCTTATGAACGATCCTCACTAGATCGGTGGATGGTATTAAGCGGCAATTAGATGGGATAAACTTTTGTGTCCAACATTTTTAGTGTGTGAGTTCTTTGTTTTATTCGCTCTATTGTGTATTTGTAAGTCAAGTTGCAAACGTTGCACAAAAGTAGCCAATTCATTGTTTTCATTGTCACCAGTATGCTGACAAAACGCTAACAATATCTAAACCATTTCGTCAAATTGATATGTTTATGTTATGCCTTCTTAGTAATTTTTTTTAATTTACCCCACATTACGGTATAGATAAAAAAAATTGTAGAAATATTTTCTTTTCTCCTCTATATTTCTAATGTAACTCGACAGTCCCTACGAATACTACATACAAATATCAAATTTGAGAGAAGAGGGCTTTGAAATTTTAAACACGACGTGTTAATTCCGTTCTTTGCGACGTAAAGTGCCAAAAGGAGGATTGCGGATTTTGTATAGATACCGTCCACATCCTCCAAGAGACATGGGATGCACATTTTTGTGCGCTTATGTTACAAACGCTGACTAAATCTTATTATATAGATCACAAGAATGGTTTAACGAAATCCTATATGTCCTTTGTCATAATTCAAGGGAATAATGCAGAAGGCAGTCCTCGATCAACAGACTAGGCTCTGGCCAACAAACCGGCATTGCAACATCATTAACATTAATAAGTTCATCACATACTACGTGGGACCAAAACGCTGACGAAAGTGAACGTTTAATAAACCTCTGCTTAGCTTATTATTTATTTAACCCACGTCGTCTATCCTAGTAGTCACGACGTTCTAACACATTATAACGACATGAGAGAGCTATTATTTATTTAACAAACATTTGCATTCATTGATTACAAAAATACTGGCTCGCATAGTGTAGCGTCGCCACACTGAGTTACATATTACATGTATGCGTGTGAATAGAACTTTTAATGAGCTTCGTAAACAGCATAGTATGGATTCACTATGAGTGTCTCAAATGTGTGTGGGTGTCTGAGTTTTATATTCTTTAATGATAGAAAGACGAAAATAATAATGTGTCCTGTATTGCCAGATTGTTAGGGCTATTACTCAGATTTTTACGTTTAACGTACTACAACTACTACTGTTATTTACTTGACTACAAACCTCATAATGTTAGCTAGAAGTCCTCCATGTTCTAAATAAATAAATATAACATAGCTGGTCTAAAAAGCAGCATTATGTGTCACATAAAAAACCCTTAGCTATTCAGTTACATAAAAAGTCATAGTACCAATATGTAAAATCCGAATCATTTACGTTTCACAATCTATGATTTTCATTCATAAATGGTATCCACAAAGTGTTTAGACAATAGCTAATATAGGTTGCTTAATATTTTGTTTACTTATCGATAATAAATTACACTACTGTCTTTTTCTTTTACGACTGCTAATTATAATTCTAATGTTACTACTAATTGCATTGATCTCTCACCGCGTCAACGTTATTGTCAAATTACTAGCAAAGTAAATACAAAAAAAAAACCATACCTACCAAGTTATTTATTAAGGTGTAAGATTTTTGTTCGTTAATATAACTGATAGAAAAGCTTAAGCGATCCATTGCGACAAAATTTTCGAGATACAAGCTAGTGGTCAAACCCTTCCCTGTGCTCCGTGCTGTATTTATTTGATATATGATCCGCCAGGTGTTAGATTCAAATGTTAACAAATTCTTGGCCCATCCTGTATTAACAACGACTGCCTGTGTACAACAATGAAGTTTATTACGAGTATTAGTGAAATAATTTGAAACTTCTTTGTACAATAGTCCCAAATAAGAGATTTCCTTATTCAAAATGATGCTGCTCCTTGCCTAGTCAAGTAGTGTATTGTGAAAATATAGCCTAACGTACGAGCCGTCTTGCTACCTGCTTTAGTTACTGTTTTGAAATAAAGGATTTACAACTGAACAGTTGATCTGTGGCTCCACAGATAAACAAAAGGTTACTTTAGTGAGAAACATTGTTTTCGCATTGGCTGGTGACATAGCAGGTGCACCCTTATAATAAAGAAAGGAAATGACATCTTGAACTGAATTATAAATTCTTGGAAAGTTATATAGGCGGCAATTAGATGGGATAAACCTTTGTGTCCAAAATTCTTAGTGTGAGTTCTTTGTTTTATTCGCTCTATTGTTTATTTGTAAGTGAAGTTGCAAACATTGCAAAAAGGTGGCCAATTCATTGTTTTCATTGTTACCAGTGTGCCGATAAAGGCCTAACAATATCTAAACCACTTTGGCAAAATGATAAGATTATATTATGCCTTCTGGCTATTTACCTTTTATATACTAAACATCATTATAAAGATTAAAAAAATATAAATAAAATCTGAAATTGTTACATTGTATTCTTATTTTTTCTTCTCTCTTTTTCCATAGTGTCACTCGACGGTATCAATAACTATAATACCTACAAATGTCAAATTTCAGAGGAGAGCAATTTGAAATTTTAAACACGACGTGTAAATTGTCATTTGGGACGCAAAGTGCCGAAAGGAGGATTTCAGATTTTGTATGGACACCATCCACACACCCTCCAAAAGTCCAAAAGACATGGGATGCATATTTTTGCGCGCTTATATTACAAACGCTGGCTGAACCTTACTAGATAGATCAAAATAATGGTTGAAAGAAATCCTATATGTCGTTTATCATAATTCAAGTGACTGATGCAAAAGGCATTCCTCGATCGGCAGACGAAGCTCTGGCAAACAAAACATACCGACTAATGCAACGTAATGGGCTCGTCACCTATTACGTGGGACCAAATCACTGGTGAGAAAAGGCGTTCAATACAATTATTAATTATTTGTGATGGTTGGGAATCGAACCCACGTCCTCTAACTTAGCAGTCACGTTCACTTACGAGTAGACCAACAGGAGCCGTCGTAGATCATAGCAGATCAGGTATAAATCAGGCAAGTAAATAAATTTTAATAATAATTATACATGGTCTAGAGATTATCAAGTGATCGCGTACAATGGGAGAAGCTTATTTATCTATCTAATGGCAGTTTAGTGTGATAGGCTAAAGAAGACCCAGTAAGGACGGGAAAGAGATAAATAAAAGAAAGCAAATATTTATACAAATAGACAATTTATTATACACTTTAAACAATGGATATCAGCGAATTCAACAATTTTTGCTTAACGAAATGAATAAAAACACGTCAACTTTACATACATATGTTTTCAGTTAAACGTAATACGAATAGAATCTAGTTGGTTGATAGATCTTAATGGTTAAAGTAAGAGTCGAGTAGAACTATTTTTTCATTAGATAATACATTATACAATTTTTTCCTAACGACAAGAGCAATTTTCACTTTTTCATACGAAGTTTAGACTCTGACTGCAATAACGTTATACAATTATTTTTATCTTTACTTATATCTAATCAAATGATAAGGTTCAATTCGGTCTTCTCAGTAGAATGACTGAAATTCGAACCCTGCAGCTTTTGTTGTAAGTGATAATAAACAATATATGTTATATGCACATACATGTATTTTAAAACTAGCTAATCAACACGAGTAAGCCTAGCGCGACTAACATAGTCATCATAACAAACGCTTACACTGTCGCAGTAAGATATACTTACGCTAAATATACGAGTAAGTAGGACTTATTACGACACCTCTGAACGAGTGCTTTAGTTTTGTCTTTTTAAGGCATTACACAAATAGGTATATACAAGTTATTTACATTAAAAAAAAATATCTTAGTTATCTAATACAGTTTTAGTCCACCACCAGTTTTATTTTAAATTACACTTGCCAAATACAAACATGTACGCAACGACACATTTTGTTAGCACATACTCATATGGCTGTTCCCACGTCACAAATTCTGCTTAATCTCAAAATTTCACTTTCCTGTCGTTGATACATACTCGTATAGTCGATATCTACACCGTTTTGTTCCGTGTTCCTCATGTCGCTCCGTGTCATGCCTATGCTTGAATAGTATATAAACTTATTGTCGTTTGGTCACGTACGTCGAAATGCCGTGGTCTGAATATCTTTTCTTCTTTTTACGCGTCTAACGTTTTGCTGCCGAAAGTTTTACGCTCTCGTAAGTGTCGTCCGATAATACAGCTTCGTCGTACTTTGCTCGATCATAAAATAACCACTCCGCCTCATAACGTGTCGTTGCTTCCCAATCCGATGGAGATGCACTAGTGAACCCTTCAGGTATCACCACCAGATGATTGTTTTTTTTCGGCTCACTCCTGGCGGAACGCAGACAGCGTAATCTCTTGGTGCTGTAATGCGTAATATGTTCTGCTGGCTTTTCTGTAAACGTCATTTCGTTTGGTGTTGTAGATGCCATTTTAACCAATGATCGTTTGTTTTTTGTAATATCGCACAATTAAATTCAACGTGGTAATCTTAATAACTCAAGCTAACTCACAACACAACCGAACCGGGTGACGCTCTACTTCAGAATGGTGTGGTGTTTGTTTGGGTGCAACTTGTTAATGGTGTATAATGTGAAAGCACTCGGCTTTAGTTTTGTCTTTTTAAGCCATTACACAAATATATACAAGTTATTTACATTAAAAAAAAATCTTAGTTATCTAATACAGTTTTAGTCCACCACCAGTTTTATTTGAAATTACACTTTCCAAACACAAACATGTACGCAACGACACATTTTGTTAGCACATACTCATATGGCTGTTCCCACGTCACAAATTCTGCTTAATCTCAAAATTTCACTTTCCTGTCGTTGATACATACTCGTATAGTCGATATCTACACCGTTTTGTTCCGTGTTCCTCATGTCGCTCCGTGTCATGCCTATGCTTGAATAGTATATAAACTTATTGTCGTTTGGTTGCGTACGTCGAAATGCCGTGGTCTGGATATCTTTTCTTCTTTTTACGCGTCAAACGTTTTGCTGCCGAAAGATTTACGCTCTCGTAAGTGTCGTCCGATAATACAGCTTCGTCGTACTTTGTTCGATCATAAAATAACCACTCCGCCTCATAACGTGTAGTTGCTTCCCAATCCGATGAAGTTGCACCAGTGAACCCTTCAGGTATCACCACCAGATGATTGTTTTTTTTCGGCTCACTCCTGGCGGAACGCAGACAGCGTAATCTCTTGGTGCTGTAATGCGTAATATGTTCTGCTGGCTTTTTTGTAAACGTCATTTCGTTTGGTGTTGTAGATGCCATTTTAACCAATGATCGTTTGTTTTTTGTAATATCGCACATTTAAATTCAACGTGGTAATTTTAATAACTCAAGCTAACTCACAACACAACCGAACCGGGTGACGTTCTACTTCAGAATGGTGTGGTGTTTGTTTGGGTGCAACTTGTTAATAGTGTATAATGTGAACATAGCGCTAAGTGATGACGACTTGGAAAACGGTGTTGCCAACTTAAAAAATATACCAATAGTAGAAAGTGCCAGAAACATGTTGAATACTAAAAATTACTTTAGCGTTTTAATTTTTATTATAGTTAAAGTAAAGTAACAATAAAAAACCTAAGTCAGTTAGATCGGTGTTTGTTTAGACGTTCGTTTGCATATTTATAAATAGAGTAGCTTCTAATTCCGGTAGGCCTTTCGTACATTATTATAGTAATGTGTAAATGCTAAACGTAAAAAAACAGAAAGCGTTTACATTTTATACTACGTAAAAAAGATAAAAATTAACTTTTCGTGAATGTTATGATTTACGTACATTTTAGGTACATGAAATGTTGCCTAAATATATGCCAAGAGCTGATTATTAACTTTCAGTACTAATACATGCAGATCAGTTAATTCCTTAGTGTCACGAAGTGACTGATTATAATATTGATTTTTAGATAAATTATTTCTATTTCTGATTATTAAAATAATTCGTCACAGCGAATATTGTTGCACTTTTAACGTTGACTGTTATTTATCCGGAACGAAAGTAAGGGCCGAACGCCCGTTCTGATCTCTTAAGATCTTAGGCCATGGGTTCAGACAATTGGTTTTTACATTAAATGTGCAACGTATTATAACGTTATAATGTACGTATAATTTGGCTTATATTGTTTAAAATCAGAATCGAATAGAGAGTGCGTATATGATATACCTTTGGATTGATAATCTTTGGAACCGTAATGAAAAGCGTTATTTATGTAAATGCGTGAAACCTTTTTATTCAATCTTATTTTTAACGGTTTCTATTAATGCTAAAGTAACCAACATGTACTTTGAATTACTTCTTGTTTTTTTGTTATTGGAATTATACGAAATCAAAAAGGATCGTGCAACTTGTAATGTACTTAGCAATAACATCGGTGTAACAACAACCGTAATTTGTAGTAATGAGTAATTAGTAATGGATAATTTTCTAATGACCAGTTCTAATCATCCAATTGTTGTCGTTGAATGTAAACCATCGAACATAATTTTTTATCTACGAATTGTATTCGGTGATAA
Organism: Hypercompe scribonia; assembly: GCA_949316085.1. Taxonomy (NCBI): domain Eukaryota; kingdom Metazoa; phylum Arthropoda; class Insecta; order Lepidoptera; family Erebidae; genus Hypercompe; species Hypercompe scribonia. The sequence goes on from OX438979.1 coordinate 5,188,828, forward strand.
AAAATTATGCATAGGTTAACCGCTAAAAGAAACTCAGGACCTTCATAGTAAAGAACTTTTTTGTAGGTATATACCTACCTACAAGAAAGCTCTTCAATGAAGAATAATATAATATACCATTACATTTTATTTATAACATGGAGGTGTTACAGGTGAAACACTACGACATATTACGTTACGTTAACATTCGTTGATCATAAATACTATTGTCTGGTTTGTAAAATAATTCTTATGAACGATCCTCACTAGATCGGTGGATGGTATTAAGCGGCAATTAGATGGGATAAACTTTTGTGTCCAACATTTTTAGTGTGTGAGTTCTTTGTTTTATTCGCTCTATTGTGTATTTGTAAGTCAAGTTGCAAACGTTGCACAAAAGTAGCCAATTCATTGTTTTCATTGTCACCAGTATGCTGACAAAACGCTAACAATATCTAAACCATTTCGTCAAATTGATATGTTTATGTTATGCCTTCTTAGTAATTTTTTTTTAATTTACCCCACATTACGGTATAGATAAAAAAAATTGTAGAAATATTTTCTTTTCTCCTCTATATTTCTAATGTAACTCGACAGTCCCTACGAATACTACATACAAATATCAAATTTGAGAGAAGAGGGCTTTGAAATTTTAAACACGACGTGTTAATTCCGTTCTTTGCGACGTAAAGTGCCAAAAGGAGGATTGCGGATTTTGTATAGATACCGTCCACATCCTCCAAGAGACATGGGATGCACATTTTTGTGCGCTTATGTTACAAACGCTGACTAAATCTTATTATATAGATCACAAGAATGGTTTAACGAAATCCTATATGTCCTTTGTCATAATTCAAGGGAATAATGCAGAAGGCAGTCCTCGATCAACAGACTAGGCTCTGGCCAACAAACCGGCATTGCAACATCATTAACATTAATAAGTTCATCACATACTACGTGGGACCAAAACGCTGACGAAAGTGAACGTTTAATAAACCTCTGCTTAGCTTATTATTTATTTAACCCACGTCGTCTATCCTAGTAGTCACGACGTTCTAACACATTATAACGACATGAGAGAGCTATTATTTATTTAACAAACATTTGCATTCATTGATTACAAAAATACTGGCTCGCATAGTGTAGCGTCGCCACACTGAGTTACATATTACATGTATGCGTGTGAATAGAACTTTTAATGAGCTTCGTAAACAGCATAGTATGGATTCACTATGAGTGTCTCAAATGTGTGTGGGTGTCTGAGTTTTAAATTCTTTAATGATAGAAAGACGAAAATAATAATGTGTCCTGTATTGCCAGATTGTTAGGGCTATTACTCAGATTTTTACATTTAACGTACTACAACTACTACTGTTATTTACTTGACTACAAACCTCATAATGTTAGCTAGAAGTCCTCCATGTTCTAAATAAATAAATATAACATAGCTGGTCTAAAAAGCAGCATTATGTGTCACATAAAAAACCCTTAGCTATTCAGTTACATAAAAAGTCATAGTACCAATATGTAAAATCCGAATCATTTACGTTTCACAATCTATGATTTTCATTCATAAATGGTATCCACAAAGTGTTTAGACAATAGCTAATATAGGTTGCTTAATATTTTGTTTACTTATCGATAATAAATTACACTACTGTCTTTTTCTTTTACGACTGCTAATTATAATTCTAATGTTACTACTAATTGCATTGATCTCTCACCGCGTCAACGTTATTGTCAAATTACTAGCAAAGTAAATACAAAAAAAAAACCATACCTACCAAGTTATTTATTAAGGTGTAAGATTTTTGTTCGTTAATATAACTGATAGAAAAGCTTAAGCGATCCATTGCGACAAAATTTTCGAGATACAAGCTAGTGGTCAAACCCTTCCCTGTGCTCCGTGCTGTATTTATTTGATATATGATCCGCCAGGTGTTAGATTCAAATGTTAACAAATTCTTGGCCCATCCTGTATTAACAACGACTGCCTGTGTACAACAATGAAGTTTATTACGAGTATTAGTGAAATAATTTGAAACTTCTTTGTACAATAGTCCCAAATAAGAGATTTCCTTATTCAAAATGATGCTGCTCCTTGCCTAGTCAAGTAGTGTATTGTGAAAATATAGCCTAACGTACGAGCCGTCTTGCTACCTGCTTTAGTTACTGTTTTGAAATAAAGGATTTACAACTGAACAGTTGATCTGTGGCTCCACAGATAAACAAAAGGTTACTTTAGTGAGAAACATTGTTTTCGCATTGGCTGGTGACATAGCAGGTGCACCCTTATAATAAAGAAAGGAAATGACATCTTGAACTGAATTATAAATTCTTGGAAAGTTATATAGGCGGCAATTAGATGGGATAAACCTTTGTGTCCAAAATTCTTAGTGTGAGTTCTTTGTTTTATTCGCTCTATTGTTTATTTGTAAGTGAAGTTGCAAACATTGCAAAAAGGTGGCCAATTCATTGTTTTCATTGTCACCAGTGTGCCGATAAAGGCCTAACAATATCTAAACCACTTTGGCAAAATGATAAGATTATATTATGCCTTCTGGCTATTTACCTTTTATATACTAAACATCATTATAAAGATTAAAAAAATATAAATAAAATCTGAAATTGTTACATTGTATTCTTATTTTTTCTTCTCTCTTTTTCCATAGTGTCACTCGACGGTATCAATAACTATAATACCTACAAATGTCAAATTTCAGAGGAGAGCAATTTGAAATTTTAAACACGACGTGTAAATTATGTCATTTGGGACGCAAAGTGCCGAAAGGAGGATTTCAGATTTTGTATGGACACCATCCACACACCCTCCAAAAGTCCAAAAGACATGGGATGCATATTTTTGCGCGCTTATATTACAAACGCTGGCTGAACCTTACTAGATAGATCAAAATAATGGTTGAAAGAAATCCTATATGTCGTTTATCATAATTCAAGTGACTGATGCAAAAGGCATTCCTCGATCGGCAGACGAAGCTCTGGCAAACAAAACATACCGACTAATGCAACGTAATGGGCTCGTCACCTATTACGTGGGACCAAATCACTGGTGAGAAAAGGCGTTCAATACAATTATTAATTATTTGTGATGGTTGGGAATCGAACCCACGTCCTCTAGCTTAGCAGTCACGTTCACTTACGAGTAGACCAACAGGAGCCGTCGTAGATCATAGCAGATCAGGTATAAATCAGGCAAGTAAATAAATTTTAATAATAATTATACATGGTCTAGAGATTATCAAGTGATCGCGTACAATGGGAGAAGCTTATTTATCTATCTAATGGCAGTTTAGTGTGATAGGCTAAAGAAGACCCAGTAAGGACGGGAAAGAGATAAATAAAAGAAAGCAAATATTTATACAAATAGACAATTTATTATACACTTTAAACAATGGATATCAGCGAATTCAACAATTTTTGCTTAACGAAATGAATAAAAACACGTCAACTTTACATACATATGTTTTCAGTTAAACGTAATACGAATAGAATCTAGTTGGTTGATAGATCTTAATGGTTAAAGTAAGAGTCGAGTAGAACTATTTTTTCATTAGATAATACATTATACAATTTTTTCCTAACGACAAGAGCAATTTTCACTTTTTCATACGAAGTTTAGACTCTGACTGCAATAACGTTATACAATTATTTTTATCTTTACTTATATCTAATCAAATGATAAGGTTCAATTCGGTCTTCTCAGTAGAATGACTGAAATTCGAACCCTGCAGCTTTTGTTGTAAGTGATAATAAACAATATATGTTATATGCACATACATGTATTTTAAAACTAGCTAATCAACACGAGTAAGCCTAGCGCGACTAACATAGTCATCATAACAAACGCTTACACTGTGGCAGTAAGATATACTTACGCTAAATATACGAGTAAGTAGGACTTATTACGACACCTCTGAACGAGTGCTTTAGTTTTGTCTTTTTAAGCCATTACACAAATATATACAAGTTATTTACATTAAAAAAAAATATCTTAGTTATCTAATACAGTTTTAGTCCACCACCAGTTTTATTTTAAATTACACTTGCCAAATACAAACATGTACGCAACGACACATTTTGTTAGCACATACTCATATGGCTGTTCCCACGTCACAAATTCTGCTTAATCTCAAAATTTCACTTTCCTGTCGTCGATACATACTCGTATAGTCGATATCTACACCGTTTTGTTCCGTGTTCCTCATGTCGCTCCGTGTCATGCCTATGCTTGAATAGTATATAAACTTATTGTCGTTTGGTCACGTACGTCGAAATGCCGTGGTCTGAATATCTTTTCTTCTTTTTACGCGTCAAACGTTTTGCTGCCGAAAGTTTTACGCTCTCGTAAGTGTCGTCCGATAATACAGCTTCGTCGTACTTTGCTCGATCATAAAATAACCACTCCGCCTCATAACGTGTCGTTGCTTCCCAATCCGATGGAGATGCACTAGTGAACCCTTCAGGTATCACCACCAGATGATTGTTTTTTTTCGGCTCACTCCTGGCGGAACGCAGACAGCGTAATCTCTTGGTGCTGTAATGCGTAATATGTTCTGCTGGCTTTTCTGTAAACGTCATTTCGTTTGGTGTTGTAGATGCCATTTTAACCAATGATCGTTTGTTTTTTGTAATATCCAAGAGAGGTAGGGCATAGCGCGATATTTTCCGCTCAAACATTAGAGCAGCCCGACTGGGGAAGGACCTCCGCCTTACAGAAGACCACGGCCAAATAGCACAGCGTTTTTCAGCAGTGCTGTGTTCCTGTGGTGAGTAAGGTATCCAGAGCTCTAGAGGATTCGCTGTTTTGACAACGGGGGACCAGTGGTGCTTATAATACTGCTACTGGCTCGTGTGGGCGCGGGATGTGGGCGCGGCGGTCAGGAAGACCCGCTGAAACGGTTGTCCGCTGGCCGCCCGCAGGATAGATGGGTTCCCGAACCCAGGGATCACTACAACCTCCACCCTGGGAGGCCGAACCGCCAGCCTGCGAAAAATCCCTGCAGTAGTAGTCGTGCCGGAGGAGGAGACCGGAGTGGAACCCGGTTGCTGCTGCAGGAGGGGAGCGTGGGCCCTTTCGTACGCCGCGCCGACAAATCGCACTACCCGCATCAGCCATGTGCGGATTGGCACCGCCCCATTGCCCCCTTTGCTGTCAACACAGTAAATCCTCACAAACCAATTGAACCCCCCCAAAAAAAATGACAAAGAAAAGTAGAAAAAGAGTATCTACAGCGGCATCCTCTTCCACGTATATGGACTTCTGCAATATCAGGGGACTTCACTCCAACCTGAACGCAGTCCACCTTCATCTGGAGATTGCGCAGCCGACCCTCTTATTTCTTACGGAGACACAGATATCCTGCCCGGCTGATACATCATACCTACACTACCCCGGCTACAAACTCGAACACAAATTCCTGAGACGTGCCGGTGTATGCATGTACGTCCGGGAGGATATCTGCTGTCGCCGTCTTCATTTTTATGAAGACAGGGACCTGTCAGTAATGTGGGTGCGCGTAGACTACGGAGGTCAGACTCGAATCTATGCGTGCCTATACAGGTCTCATAGCGGCGACAGGGAGACTAGAGCACTCTTTGAGCACCTGCAAGTGACGACTGACAAAGTTCTTGAGCAGTACCCCCGTGCTGAGTTGGTGATTTTAGGAGACTTTAATGCCCACCACTGTGAGTGGCTAAATTCTCGATCCACCGACTTTGCGGGAAGGTCTACTCATGAATTTGCTCTGGCCCATGGCCTCTCACAACTGGTACATTCCCCAACAAGAATACCTGATATTGAGAGCCATGCGCACTCTTTGCTGGACCTTCTGCTGACGACGCGTCCGGACGACTACACTATCACAGTGGACGCACCTCTCGGCTCATCCAACCACTGCCTCGTCCGGACCGTAGTCCCATGCGCGCGGCATATTCCACCTCGCCCAGCCGACCTGCGCCGCATGTGGCAATATAAATCAGCAGACTGGGATGGATTGCGTGAATTCTACGCATCGTACCCGTGGAGGCAGCTTTGTTTCGCGTCAGAAGACCCCGACCCCTGCGCAGCCGCTGTCACTGAGACGATCCTGGTGGGTATGGAGTATTTTATTCCTAACTCATCAGTAGCTGCGGGAAAACAAAAGCGACCGTGGTTTAACCGGCTCTGCAAGGAAGCCAGACTAGTCAAGCAGACTGCCTACAGGGCTTGGACCACGGCCCGTGCTAATAAGGATCCGAACATCTCTGATGTGAGACGCAAACTAAATGCTGCCTCGAGATCCTGCAAAAAGACAATTGCCAGAGCCAAATTCGATTTCATCGGCAGGATTGGTGAGCGACTTACGGGCTACCCCTCTGGGAGTCGTGCCTTTTGGTCTCTTGCTAAGGCGGCCGAGGGAAACTTTTGCCAGTCGTCTTTACCACCATTGCGAAATGCCGATGGTAACTTGGCCCACAGTGCCAAAGAGAAAGCCGACCTACTTGGGCAACTCTTTGCCTCAAACTCGACCATGAACGAGGATGGAAGTGCGGTACCGCCTACTAACCCGCCGTGCCAACACTCTTTGCCGGAAATACACATTTCGCAAAGAGAAGTGCGGCGGGAACTAAACTGTCTAGACGTTCATAAGTCGAGTGGGCCAGACGGCATACCTGCAGTGGTGCTCAAGCAGTGTGCTCCTGAGTTGTGCCCTGTACTAACGCGACTTTTCGCGCTTTCCTACCGCAAAAGGCAAGTGCCGTCTTCGTGGAAGACTGCCCATGTGCATCCAGTGCCAAAAAAGGGTGATAGATCGGACCCATCGAATTACAGGCCTATAGCTATAACTTCCCTTCTCTCTAAGGTGATGGAGCGTGTAATCAACACACGGCTCCTCAGTTACCTAGAAGAGCACGATTTGATCAGCGACCGCCAGTATGGTTTCCGCCACGGTCGCTCGACTGGTGATCTTCTAGTGTATCTCACTCACCGGTGGGCTTCAGCCATTGAGAGTCAAGGTGAGGCTTTGGCAGTTAGCCTGGATATAGCAAAGGCGTTCGATCGGGTCTGGCACAGGGGTCTTCTATCGAAGTTACCATCCTACGGCCTGCCCGAGGGTTTGTGCAAGTGGGTGGCTAGCTTTTTGTCCGGCAGACGCATAAAAGCCGTCGTCGATGGTAGCTGTTCCGAAAGCATGGACATAAACGCTGGTGTCCCGCAAGGCTCCGTGCTATCTCCAACGCTGTTCTTGCTGCATATCAATGATATGCTGTCCACGGATGGTATCCATTGTTATGCGGACGACAGTACTGGAGATGCGTATTACACGGGCCGAGCTAACATCCCTCGTACCGTTGTAGTAGAAAGTCGCGAACAACTTGTGTCTCAAATCGAGAGCACCCTACACAGAGTCTCCGATTGGGGTCGGGATAACCTGGTCCAATTTAACCCCTCTAATACACAAGTCTGTGCGTTTACCGCTAAGAAAACCCCGTTCACTGTGGTTCCACAATTCCAGAATACACCCCTTACCATCTCACAGAGTATTGGAATCCTCGGTGTCGACATCTCCAGTGACGTCCAATTTCGAGCTCATTTGGAAGAGAAGGTCAGGCTGGCATCAAAAAAACTTGGTGTTCTGAACAGAGCGAAGCGATACTTCACACCGGCACAAAGGCTACTACTTTACAAAACACAAGTTCGACCTCACATGGAGTATTGCTGTCATCTCTGGGCGGGAGCACCGAGGTACCAGCTTGAGCCTTTCGATTCAGTTCAGAGACGTGCTGTGAGAATAGTCGACGATCCTGATCTCACAGACGGTATCGAGCCACTAAGTCTTAGGAGAGACTTTGCCTCCTTGTGTGTGCTCTATCGTCTCTACAATGGGCTGTGTTCTGAAGAATTGTTTGATATGATGCCCACAGCCACTTTCTACCATCGCACCGCTCGCCATCGTCAGGGAGCTCATCCACATATATTGGAACCTAAATGGTCGCGCACAGTGCGGTTTCAGAGAAATTTTCTGCCGCGAACAATCCCGTTATGGAATGAGCTCCCTGCCGAGGTTTTCCCTGGAAACTACAGTATGGGGCTCTTCAAGAAGGGGGTAAATAGGTTTTTAAAGGGTCGGCAACGCGCACGTGATGCCCCTGGTGCCGCAGGCGTTCATAGGCTGCGGTAACCGCTTACCATCAGGCGGGCCGTATGTTTGTTTGCCACCGTCGTGGTATAAAAAAAAAAAAAAAAAAAAAAAAATATCGCACATTTAAATTCAACGTGGTAATTTTAATAACTCAAGCTAACTCACAACACAACCGAACCGGGTGACGTTCTACTTCAGAATGGTGTGGTGTTTGTTTGGGTGCAACTTGTTAATAGTGTATAATGTGAACATAGCGCTAAGTGATGACGACTTGGAAAACGGTGTTGCCAACTTAAAAAATATACCAATAGTAGAAAGTGCCAGAAACATGTTGAATACTAAAAATTACTTTAGCGTTTTAATTTTTATTATAGTTAAAGTAAAGTAACAATAAAAAACCTAAGTCAGTTAGATCGGTGTTTGTTTAGACGTTCGTTTGCATATTTATAAATAGAGTAGCTTCTAATTCCGGTAGGCCTTTCGTACATTATTATAGTAATGTGTAAATGCTAAACGTAAAAAAACAGAAAGCGTTTACATTTTATACTACGTAAAAAAGATAAAAATTAACTTTTCGTGAATGTTATGATTTACGTACATTTTAGGTACATGAAATGTTGCCTAAATATATGCCAAGAGCTGATTATTAACTTTCAGTACTAATACATGCAGATCAGTTAATTCCTTAGTGTCACGAAGTGACTGATTATAATATTGATTTTTAGATAAATTATTTCTATTTCTGATTATTAAAATAATTCGTCACAGCGAATATTGTTGCACTTTTAACGTTGACTGTTATTTATCCGGAACGAAAGTAAGGGCCGAACGCCCGTTCTGATCTCTTAAGATCTTAGGCCATGGGTTCAGACAATTGGTTTTTACATTAAATGTGCAACGTATTATAACGTTATAATGTACGTATAATTTGGCTTATATTGTTTAAAATCAGAATCGAATAGAGAGTGCGTATATGATATACCTTTGGATTGATAATCTTTGGAACCGTAATGAAAAGCGTTATTTATGTAAATGCGTGAAACCTTTTTATTCAATCTTATTTTTAACGGTTTCTATTAATGCTAAAGTAACCAACATGTACTTTGAATTACTTCTTGTTTTTATGTTATTGGAATTATACGAAATCAAAAAGGATCGTGCAACTTGTAATGTACTTAGCAATAACATCGGTGTAACAACAACCGTAATTTGTAGTAATGAGTAATTAGTAATGGATAATTTTCTAATGACCAGTTCTAATCATCCAATTGTTGTCGTTGAATGTAAACCATCGAACATAATTTTTTATCTACGAATTGTATTCGGTGATAAAAAATTATGCATAGGTTAACCGCTAAAAGAAACTCAGGACCTTCATAGTAAAGAACTTTTTTGTAGGTATATACCTACCTACAAGAAAGCTCTTCAATGAAGAATAATATAATATACCATTACATTTTATTTATAACATGGAGGTGTTACAGGTGAAACACTACGACATATTACGTTACGTTAACATTCGTTGATCATAAATACTATTGTCTGGTTTGTAAAATAATTCTTATGAACGATCCTCACTAGATCGGTGGATGGTATTAAGCGGCAATTAGATGGGATAAACTTTTGTGTCCAACATTTTTAGTGTGTGAGTTCTTTGTTTTATTCGCTCTATTGTGTATTTGTAAGTCAAGTTGCAAACGTTGCACAAAAGTAGCCAATTCATTGTTTTCATTGTCACCAGTATGCTGACAAAACGCTAACAATATCTAAACCATTTCGTCAAATTGATATGTTTATGTTATGCCTTCTTAGTAATTTTTTTTAATTTACCCCACATTACGGTATAGATAAAAAAAATTGTAGAAATATTTTCTTTTCTCCTCTATATTTCTAATGTAACTCGACAGTCCCTACGAATACTACATACAAATATCAAATTTGAGAGAAGAGGGCTTTGAAATTTTAAACACGACGTGTTAATTCCGTTCTTTGCGACGTAAAGTGCCAAAAGGAGGATTGCGGATTTTGTATAGATACCGTCCACATCCTCCAAGAGACATGGGATGCACATTTTTGTGCGCTTATGTTACAAACGCTGACTAAATCTTATTATATAGATCACAAGAATGGTTTAACGAAATCCTATATGTCCTTTGTCATAATTCAAGGGAATAATGCAGAAGGCAGTCCTCGATCAACAGACTAGGCTCTGGCCAACAAACCGGCATTGCAACATCATTAACATTAATAAGTTCATCACATACTACGTGGGACCAAAACGCTGACGAAAGTGAACGTTTAATAAACCTCTGCTTAGCTTATTATTTATTTAACCCACGTCGTCTATCCTAGTAGTCACGACGTTCTAACACATTATAACGACATGAGAGAGCTATTATTTATTTAACAAACATTTGCATTCATTGATTACAAAAATACTGGCTCGCATAGTGTAGCGTCGCCACACTGAGTTACATATTACATGTATGCGTGTGAATAGAACTTTTAATGAGCTTCGTAAACAGCATAGTATGGATTCACTATGAGTGTCTCAAATGTGTGTGGGTGTCTGAGTTTTATATTCTTTAATGATAGAAAGACGAAAATAATAATGTGTCCTGTATTGCCAGATTGTTAGGGTTATTACTCAGATTTTTACGTTTAACGTACTACAACTACTACTGTTATTTACTTGACTACAAACCTCATAATGTTAGCTAGAAGTCCTCCATGTTCTAAATAAATAAATATAACATAGCTGGTCTAAAAAGCAGCATTATGTGTCACATAAAAAACCCTTAGCTATTCAGTTACATAAAAAGTCATAGTACCAATATGTAAAATCCGAATCATTTACGTTTCACAATCTATGATTTTCATTCATAAATGGTATCCACAAAGTGTTTAGACAATAGCTAATATAGGTTGCTTAATATTTTGTTTACTTATCGATAATAAATTACACTACTGTCTTTTTCTTTTACGACTGCTAATTATAATTCTAATGTTACTACTAATTGCATTGATCTCTCACCGCGTCAACGTTATTGTCAAATTACTAGCAAAGTAAATACAAAAAAAAAACCATACCTACCAAGTTATTTATTAAGGTGTAAGATTTTTGTTCGTTAATATAACTGATAGAAAAGCTTAAGCGATCCATTGCGACAAAATTTTCGAGATACAAGCTAGTGGTCAAACCCTTCCCTGTGCTCCGTGCTGTATTTATTTGATATATGATCCGCCAGGTGTTAGATTCAAATGTTAACAAATTCTTGGCCCATCCTGTATTAACAACGACTGCCTGTGTACAACAATGAAGTTTATTACGAGTATTAGTGAAATAATTTGAAACTTCTTTGTACAATAGTCCCAAATAAGAGATTTCCTTATTCAAAATGATGCTGCTCCTTGCCTAGTCAAGTAGTGTATTGTGAAAATATAGCCTAACGTACGAGCCGTCTTGCTACCTGCTTTAGTTACTGTTTTGAAATAAAGGATTTACAACTGAACAGTTGATCTGTGGCTCCACAGATAAACAAAAGGTTACTTTAGTGAGAAACATTGTTTTCGCATTGGCTGGTGACATAGCAGGTGCACCCTTATAATAAAGAAAGGAAATGACATCTTGAACTGAATTATAAATTCTTGGAAAGTTATATAGGCGGCAATTAGATGGGATAAACCTTTGTGTCCAAAATTCTTAGTGTGAGTTCTTTGTTTTATTCGCTCTATTGTTTATTTGTAAGTGAAGTTGCAAACATTGCAAAAAGGTGGCCAATTCATTGTTTTCATTGTCACCAGTGTGCCGATAAAGGCCTAACAATATCTAAACCACTTTGGCAAAATGATAAGATTATATTATGCCTTCTGGCTATTTACCTTTTATATACTAAACATCATTATAAAGATTAAAAAAATATAAATAAAATCTGAAATTGTTACATTGTATTCTTATTTTTTCTTCTCTCTTTTTCCATAGTGTCACTCGACGGTATCAATAACTATAATACCTACAAATGTCAAATTTCAGAGGAGAGCAATTTGAAATTTTAAACACGACGTGTAAATTATGTCATTTGGGACGCAAAGTGCCGAAAGGAGGATTTCAGATTTTGTATGGACACCATCCACACACCCTCCAAAAGTCCAAAAGACATGGGATGCATATTTTTGCGCGCTTATATTACAAACGCTGGCTGAACCTTACTAGATAGATCAAAATAATGGTTGAAAGAAATCCTATATGTCGTTTATCATAATTCAAGTGACTGATGCAAAAGGCATTCCTCGATCGGCAGACGAAGCTCTGGCAAACAAAACATACCGACTAATGCAACGTAATGGGCTCGTCACCTATTACGTGGGACCAAATCACTGGTGAGAAAAGGCGTTCAATACAATTATTAATTATTTGTGATGGTTGGGAATCGAACCCACGTCCTCTAGCTTAGCAGTCACGTTCACTTACGAGTAGACCAACAGGAGCCGTCGTAGATCATAGCAGATCAGGTATAAATCAGGCAAGTAAATAAATTTTAATAATAATTATACATGGTCTAGAGATTATCAAGTGATCGCGTACAATGGGAGAAGCTTATTTATCTATCTAATGGCAGTTTAGTGTGATAGGCTAAAGAAGACCCAGTAAGGACGGGAAAGAGATAAATAAAAGAAAGCAAATATTTATACAAATAGACAATTTATTATACACTTTAAACAATGGATATCAGCGAATTCAACAATTTTTGCTTAACGAAATGAATAAAAACACGTCAACTTTACATACATATGTTTTCAGTTAAACGTAATACGAATAGAATCTAGTTGGTTGATAGATCTTAATGGTTAAAGTAAGAGTCGAGTAGAACTATTTTTTCATTAGATAATACATTATACAATTTTTTCCTAACGACAAGAGCAATTTTCACTTTTTCATACGAAGTTTAGACTCTGACTGCAATAACGTTATACAATTATTTTTATCTTTACTTATATCTAATCAAATGATAAGGTTCAATTCGGTCTTCTCAGTAGAATGACTGAAATTCGAACCCTGCAGCTTTTGTTGTAAGTGATAATAAACAATATATGTTATATGCACATACATGTATTTTAAAACTAGCTAATCAACACGAGTAAGCCTAGCGCGACTAACATAGTCATCATAACAAACGCTTACACTGTGGCAGTAAGATATACTTACGCTAAATATACGAGTAAGTAGGACTTATTACGACACCTCTGAACGAGTGCTTTAGTTTTGTCTTTTTAAGCCATTACACAAATATATACAAGTTATTTACATTAAAAAAAAATATCTTAGTTATCTAATACAGTTTTAGTCCACCACCAGTTTTATTTTAAATTACACTTGCCAAATACAAACATGTACGCAACGACACATTTTGTTAGCACATACTCATATGGCTGTTCCCACGTCACAAATTCTGCTTAATCTCAAAATTTCACTTTCCTGTCGTCGATACATACTCGTATAGTCGATATCTACACCGTTTTGTTCCGTGTTCCTCATGTCGCTCCGTGTCATGCCTATGCTTGAATAGTATATAAACTTATTGTCGTTTGGTCACGTACGTCGAAATGCCGTGGTCTGAATATCTTTTCTTCTTTTTACGCGTCAAACGTTTTGCTGCCGAAAGTTTTACGCTCTCGTAAGTGTCGTCCGATAATACAGCTTCGTCGTACTTTGCTCGATCATAAAATAACCACTCCGCCTCATAACGTGTCGTTGCTTCCCAATCCGATGGAGATGCACTAGTGAACCCTTCAGGTATCACCACCAGATGATTGTTTTTTTTCGGCTCACTCCTGGCGGAACGCAGACAGCGTAATCTCTTGGTGCTGTAATGCGTAATATGTTCTGCTGGCTTTTCTGTAAACGTCATTTCGTTTGGTGTTGTAGATGCCATTTTAACCAATGATCGTTTGTTTTTTGTAATATCGCACAATTAAATTCAACGTGGTAATCTTAATAACTCAAGCTAACTCACAACACAACCGAACCGGGTGACGCTCTACTTCAGAATGGTGTGGTGTTTGTTTGGGTGCAACTTGTTAATGGTGTATAATGTGAAAGCACTCGGCTTTAGTTTTGTCTTTTTAAGCCATTACACAAATATATACAAGTTATTTACATTAAAAAAAAATCTTAGTTATCTAATACAGTTTTAGTCCACCACCAGTTTTATTTGAAATTACACTTTCCAAACACAAACATGTACGCAACGACACATTTTGTTAGCACATACTCATATGGCTGTTCCCACGTCACAAATTCTGCTTAATCTCAAAATTTCACTTTCCTGTCGTTGATACATACTCGTATAGTCGATATCTACACCGTTTTGTTCCGTGTTCCTCATGTCGCTCCGTGTCATGCCTATGCTTGAATAGTATATAAACTTATTGTCGTTTGGTCGCGTACGTCGAAATGCCGTGGTCTGGATATCTTTTCTTCCTTTTACGCGTCAAACGTTTTGCTGCCGAAAGATTTACGCTCTCGTAAGTGTCGTCCGATAATACAGCTTCGTCGTACTTTGCTCGATCATAAAATAACCACTTCGCCTCATAACGTGTCGTTGCTTCCCAATCCGATGAAGATGCACTAGTGAACCCTTCAGGTATCACCACCAGATGATTGTTTTTTTTCGGCTCACTCCTGGCGGAACGCAGACAGCGTAATCTCTTGGTGCTGTAATGCGTAATATGTTCTGCTGGCTTTTCTGTAAACGTCATTTCGTTTGGTGTTGTAGATGCCATTTTAACCAATGATCGTTTGTTTTTTGTAATATCCAAGAGAGGTAGGGCATAGCGCGATATTTTCCGCTCAAACATTAGAGCAGCCCGACTGGGGAAGGACCTCCGCCTTACAGAAGACCACGGCCAAATAGCACAGCGTTTTTCAGCAGTGCTGTGTTCCTGTGGTGAGTAAGGTATCCAGAGCTCTAGAGGATTCGCTGTTTTGACAACGGGGGACCAGTGGTGCTTATAATACTGCTACTGGCTCGTGTGGGCGCGGGATGTGGGCGCGGCGGTCAGGAAGACCCGCTGAAACGGTTGTCCGCTGGCCGCCCGCAGGATAGATGGGTTCCCGAACCCAGGGATCACTACAACCTCCACCCTGGGAGGCCGAACCGCCAGCCTGCGAAAAATCCCTGCAGTAGTAGTCGTGCCGGAGGAGGAGACCGGAGTGGAACCCGGTTGCTGCTGCAGGAGGGGAGCGTGGGCCCTTTCGTACGCCGCGCCGACAAATCGCACTACCCGCATCAGCCATGTGCGGATTGGCACCGCCCCATTGCCCCCTTTGCTGTCAACACAGTAAATCCTCACAAACCAATTGAACCCCCCCAAAAAAAATGACAAAGAAAAGTAGAAAAAGAGTATCTACAGCGGCATCCTCTTCCACGTATATGGACTTCTGCAATATCAGGGGACTTCACTCCAACCTGAACGCAGTCCACCTTCATCTGGAGATTGCGCAGCCGACCCTCTTATTTCTTACGGAGACACAGATATCCTGCCCGGCTGATACATCATACCTACACTACCCCGGCTACAAACTCGAACACAAATTCCTGAGACGTGCCGGTGTATGCATGTACGTCCGGGAGGATATCTGCTGTCGCCGTCTTCATTTTTATGAAGACAGGGACCTGTCAGTAATGTGGGTGCGCGTAGACTACGGAGGTCAGACTCGAATCTATGCGTGCCTATACAGGTCTCATAGCGGCGACAGGGAGACTAGAGCACTCTTTGAGCACCTGCAAGTGACGACTGACAAAGTTCTTGAGCAGTACCCCCGTGCTGAGTTGGTGATTTTAGGAGACTTTAATGCCCACCACTGTGAGTGGCTAAATTCTCGATCCACCGACTTTGCGGGAAGGTCTACTCATGAATTTGCTCTGGCCCATGGCCTCTCACAACTGGTACATTCCCCAACAAGAATACCTGATATTGAGAGCCATGCGCACTCTTTGCTGGACCTTCTGCTGACGACGCGTCCGGACGACTACACTATCACAGTGGACGCACCTCTCGGCTCATCCAACCACTGCCTCGTCCGGACCGTAGTCCCATGCGCGCGGCATATTCCACCTCGCCCAGCCGACCTGCGCCGCATGTGGCAATATAAATCAGCAGACTGGGATGGATTGCGTGAATTCTACGCATCGTACCCGTGGAGGCAGCTTTGTTTCGCGTCAGAAGACCCCGACCCCTGCGCAGCCGCTGTCACTGAGACGATCCTGGTGGGTATGGAGTATTTTATTCCTAACTCATCAGTAGCTGCGGGAAAACAAAAGCGACCGTGGTTTAACCGGCTCTGCAAGGAAGCCAGACTAGTCAAGCAGACTGCCTACAGGGCTTGGACCACGGCCCGTGCTAATAAGGATCCGAACATCTCTGATGTGAGACGCAAACTAAATGCTGCCTCGAGATCCTGCAAAAAGACAATTGCCAGAGCCAAATTCGATTTCATCGGCAGGATTGGTGAGCGACTTACGGGTTACCCCTCTGGGAGTCGTGCCTTTTGGTCTCTTGCTAAGGCGGCCGAGGGAAACTTTTGCCAGTCGTCTTTACCACCATTGCGAAATGCCGATGGTAACTTGGCCCACAGTGCCAAAGAGAAAGCCGACCTACTTGGGCAACTCTTTGCCTCAAACTCGACCATGAACGAGGATGGAAGTGCGGTACCGCCTACTAACCCGCCGTGCCAACACTCTTTGCCGGAAATACACATTTCGCAAAGAGAAGTGCGGCGGGAACTAAACTGTCTAGACGTTCATAAGTCGAGTGGGCCAGACGGCATACCTGCAGTGGTGCTCAAGCAGTGTGCTCCTGAGTTGTGCCCTGTACTAACGCGACTTTTCGCGCTTTCCTACCGCAAAAGGCAAGTGCCGTCTTCGTGGAAGACTGCCCATGTGCATCCAGTGCCAAAAAAGGGTGATAGATCGGACCCATCGAATTACAGGCCTATAGCTATAACTTCCCTTCTCTCTAAGGTGATGGAGCGTGTAATCAACACACGGCTCCTCAGTTACCTAGAAGAGCACGATTTGATCAGCGACCGCCAGTATGGTTTCCGCCACGGTCGCTCGACTGGTGATCTTCTAGTGTATCTCACTCACCGGTGGGCTTCAGCCATTGAGAGTCAAGGTGAGGCTTTGGCAGTTAGCCTGGATATAGCAAAGGCGTTCGATCGGGTCTGGCACAGGGGTCTTCTATCGAAGTTACCATCCTACGGCCTGCCCGAGGGTTTGTGCAAGTGGGTGGCTAGCTTTTTGTCCGGCAGACGCATAAAAGCCGTCGTCGATGGTAGCTGTTCCGAAAGCATGGACATAAACGCTGGTGTCCCGCAAGGCTCCGTGCTATCTCCAACGCTGTTCTTGCTGCATATCAATGATATGCTGTCCACGGATGGTATCCATTGTTATGCGGACGACAGTACTGGAGATGCGTATTACACGGGCCGAGCTAACATCCCTCGTACCGTTGTAGTAGAAAGTCGCGAACAACTTGTGTCTCAAATCGAGAGCACCCTACACAGAGTCTCCGATTGGGGTCGGGATAACCTGGTCCAATTTAACCCCTCTAATACACAAGTCTGTGCGTTTACCGCTAAGAAAACCCCGTTCACTGTGGTTCCACAATTCCAGAATACACCCCTTACCATCTCACAGAGTATTCGAATCCTCGGTGTCGACATCTCCAGTGACGTCCAATTTCGAGCTCATTTGGAAGAGAAGGTCAGGCTGGCATCAAAAAAACTTGGTGTTCTGAACAGAGCGAAGCGATACTTCACACCGGCACAAAGGCTACTACTTTACAAAACACAAGTTCGACCTCACATGGAGTATTGCTGTCATCTCTGGGCGGGAGCACCGAGGTACCAGCTTGAGCCTTTCGATTCAGTTCAGAGACGTGCTGTGAGAATAGTCGACGATCCTGATCTCACAGACGGTATCGAGCCACTAAGTCTTAGGAGAGACTTTGCCTCCTTGTGTGTGCTCTATCGTCTCTACAATGGGCTGTGTTCTGAAGAATTGTTTGATATGATGCCCACAGCCACTTTCTACCATCGCACCGCTCGCCATCGTCAGGGAGCTCATCCACATATATTGGAACCTAAATGGTCGCGCACAGTGCGGTTTCAGAGAAATTTTCTGCCGCGAACAATCCCGTTATGGAATGAGCTCCCTGCCGAGGTTTTCCCTGGAAACTACAGTATGGGGCTCTTCAAGAAGGGGGTAAATAGGTTTTTAAAGGGTCGGCAACGCGCACGTGATGCCCCTGGTGCCGCAGGCGTTCATAGGCTGCGGTAACCGCTTACCATCAGGCGGGCCGTATGTTTGTTTGCCACCGTCGTGGTATAAAAAAAAAAAAAAAAAAAAAAAATATCGCACATTTAAATTCAACGTGGTAATTTTAATAACTCAAGCTAACTCACAACACAACCGAACCGGGTGACGTTCTACTTCAGAATGGTGTGGTGTTTGTTTGGGTGCAACTTGTTAATAGTGTATAATGTGAACATAGCGCTAAGTGATGACGACTTGGAAAACGGTGTTGCCAACTTAAAAAATATACCAATAGTAGAAAGTGCCAGAAACATGTTGAATACTAAAAATTACTTTAGCGTTTTAATTTTTATTATAGTTAAAGTAAAGTAACAATAAAAAACCTAAGTCAGTTAGATCGGTGTTTGTTTAGACGTTCGTTTGCATATTTATAAATAGAGTAGCTTCTAATTCCGGTAGGCCTTTCGTACATTATTATAGTAATGTGTAAATGCTAAACGTAAAAAAACAGAAAGCGTTTACATTTTATACTACGTAAAAAAGATAAAAATTAACTTTTCGTGAATGTTATGATTTACGTACATTTTAGGTACATGAAATGTTGCCTAAATATATGCCAAGAGCTGATTATTAACTTTCAGTACTAATACATGCAGATCAGTTAATTCCTTAGTGTCACGAAGTGACTGATTATAATATTGATTTTTAGATAAATTATTTCTATTTCTGATTATTAAAATAATTCGTCACAGCGAATATTGTTGCACTTTTAACGTTGACTGTTATTTATCCGGAACGAAAGTAAGGGCCGAACGCCCGTTCTGATCTCTTAAGATCTTAGGCCATGGGTTCAGACAATTGGTTTTTACATTAAATGTGCAACGTATTATAACGTTATAATGTACGTATAATTTGGCTTATATTGTTTAAAATCAGAATCGAATAGAGAGTGCGTATATGATATACCTTTGGATTGATAATCTTTGGAACCGTAATGAAAAGCGTTATTTATGTAAATGCGTGAAACCTTTTTATTCAATCTTATTTTTAACGGTTTCTATTAATGCTAAAGTAACCAACATGTACTTTGAATTACTTCTTGTTTTTATGTTATTGGAATTATACGAAATCAAAAAGGATCGTGCAACTTGTAATGTACTTAGCAATAACATCGGTGTAACAACAACCGTAATTTGTAGTAATGAGTAATTAGTAATGGATAATTTTCTAATGACCAGTTCTAATCATCCAATTGTTGTCGTTGAATGTAAACCATCGAACATAATTTTTTATCTACGAATTGTATTCGGTGATAAAAAATTATGCATAGGTTAACCGCTAAAAGAAACTCAGGACCTTCATAGTAAAGAACTTTTTTGTAGGTATATACCTACCTACAAGAAAGCTCTTCAATGAAGAATAATATAATATACCATTACATTTTATTTATAACATGGAGGTGTTACAGGTGAAACACTACGACATATTACGTTACGTTAACATTCGTTGATCATAAATACTATTGTCTGGTTTGTAAAATAATTCTTATGAACGATCCTCACTAGATCGGTGGATGGTATTAAGCGGCAATTAGATGGGATAAACTTTTGTGTCCAACATTTTTAGTGTGTGAGTTCTTTGTTTTATTCGCTCTATTGTGTATTTGTAAGTCAAGTTGCAAACGTTGCACAAAAGTAGCCAATTCATTGTTTTCATTGTCACCAGTATGCTGACAAAACGCTAACAATATCTAAACCATTTCGTCAAATTGATATGTTTATGTTATGCCTTCTTAGTAATTTTTTTTAATTTACCCCACATTACGGTATAGATAAAAAAAATTGTAGAAATATTTTCTTTTCTCCTCTATATTTCTAATGTAACTCGACAGTCCCTACGAATACTACATACAAATATCAAATTTGAGAGAAGAGGGCTTTGAAATTTTAAACACGACGTGTTAATTCCGTTCTTTGCGACGTAAAGTGCCAAAAGGAGGATTGCGGATTTTGTATAGATACCGTCCACATCCTCCAAGAGACATGGGATGCACATTTTTGTGCGCTTATGTTACAAACGCTGACTAAATCTTATTATATAGATCACAAGAATGGTTTAACGAAATCCTATATGTCCTTTGTCATAATTCAAGGGAATAATGCAGAAGGCAGTCCTCGATCAACAGACTAGGCTCTGGCCAACAAACCGGCATTGCAACATCATTAACATTAATAAGTTCATCACATACTACGTGGGACCAAAACGCTGACGAAAGTGAACGTTTAATAAACCTCTGCTTAGCTTATTATTTATTTAACCCACGTCGTCTATCCTAGTAGTCACGACGTTCTAACACATTATAACGACATGAGAGAGCTATTATTTATTTAACAAACATTTGCATTCATTGATTACAAAAATACTGGCTCGCATAGTGTAGCGTCGCCACACTGAGTTACATATTACATGTATGCGTGTGAATAGAACTTTTAATGAGCTTCGTAAACAGCATAGTATGGATTCACTATGAGTGTCTCAAATGTGTGTGGGTGTCTGAGTTTTATATTCTTTAATGATAGAAAGACGAAAATAATAATGTGTCCTGTATTGCCAGATTGTTAGGGTTATTACTCAGATTTTTACGTTTAACGTACTACAACTACTACTGTTATTTACTTGACTACAAACCTCATAATGTTAGCTAGAAGTCCTCCATGTTCTAAATAAATAAATATAACATAGCTGGTCTAAAAAGCAGCATTATGTGTCACATAAAAAACCCTTAGCTATTCAGTTACATAAAAAGTCATAGTACCAATATGTAAAATCCGAATCATTTACGTTTCACAATCTATGATTTTCATTCATAAATGGTATCCACAAAGTGTTTAGACAATAGCTAATATAGGTTGCTTAATATTTTGTTTACTTATCGATAATAAATTACACTACTGTCTTTTTCTTTTACGACTGCTAATTATAATTCTAATGTTACTACTAATTGCATTGATCTCTCACCGCGTCAACGTTATTGTCAAATTACTAGCAAAGTAAATACAAAAAAAAAACCATACCTACCAAGTTATTTATTAAGGTGTAAGATTTTTGTTCGTTAATATAACTGATAGAAAAGCTTAAGCGATCCATTGCGACAAAATTTTCGAGATACAAGCTAGTGGTCAAACCCTTCCCTGTGCTCCGTGCTGTATTTATTTGATATATGATCCGCCAGGTGTTAGATTCAAATGTTAACAAATTCTTGGCCCATCCTGTATTAACAACGACTGCCTGTGTACAACAATGAAGTTTATTACGAGTATTAGTGAAATAATTTGAAACTTCTTTGTACAATAGTCCCAAATAAGAGATTTCCTTATTCAAAATGATGCTGCTCCTTGCCTAGTCAAGTAGTGTATTGTGAAAATATAGCCTAACGTACGAGCCGTCTTGCTACCTGCTTTAGTTACTGTTTTGAAATAAAGGATTTACAACTGAACAGTTGATCTGTGGCTCCACAGATAAACAAAAGGTTACTTTAGTGAGAAACATTGTTTTCGCATTGGCTGGTGACATAGCAGGTGCACCCTTATAATAAAGAAAGGAAATGACATCTTGAACTGAATTATAAATTCTTGGAAAGTTATATAGGCGGCAATTAGATGGGATAAACCTTTGTGTCCAAAATTTTTAGTGTGAGTTCTTTGTTTTATTCGCTCTATTGTTTATTTGTAAGTGAAGTTGCAAACATTGCAAAAAGGTGGCCAATTCATTGTTTTCATTGTCACCAGTGTGCCGATAAAGGCCTAACAATATCTAAACCACTTTGGCAAAATGATAAGATTATATTATGCCTTCTGGCTATTTACCTTTTATATACTAAACATCATTATAAAGATTAAAAAAATATAAATAAAATCTGAAATTGTTACATTGTATTCTTATTTTTTCTTCTCTCTTTTTCCATAGTGTCACTCGACGGTATCAATAACTATAATACCTACAAATGTCAAATTTCAGAGGAGAGCAATTTGAAATTTTAAACACGACGTGTAAATTATGTCATTTGGGACGCAAAGTGCCGAAAGGAGGATTTCAGATTTTGTATGGACACCATCCACACACCCTCCAAAAGTCCAAAAGACATGGGATGCATATTTTTGCGCGCTTATATTACAAACGCTGGCTGAACCTTACTAGATAGATCAAAATAATGGTTGAAAGAAATCCTATATGTCGTTTATCATAATTCAAGTGACTGATGCAAAAGGCATTCCTCGATCGGCAGACGAAGCTCTGGCAAACAAAACATACCGACTAATGCAACGTAATGGGCTCGTCACCTATTACGTGGGACCAAATCACTGGTGAGAAAAGGCGTTCAATACAATTATTAATTATTTGTGATGGTTGGGAATCGAACCCACGTCCTCTAGCTTAGCAGTCACGTTCACTTACGAGTAGACCAACAGGAGCCGTCGTAGATCATAGCAGATCAGGTATAAATCAGGCAAGTAAATAAATTTTAATAATAATTATACATGGTCTAGAGATTATCAAGTGATCGCGTACAATGGGAGAAGCTTATTTATCTATCTAATGGCAGTTTAGTGTGATAGGCTAAAGAAGACCCAGTAAGGACGGGAAAGAGATAAATAAAAGAAAGCAAATATTTATACAAATAGACAATTTATTATACACTTTTAACAATGGATATCAGCGAATTCAACAATTTTTGCTTAACGAAATGAATAAAAACACGTCAACTTTACATACATATGTTTTCAGTTAAACGTAATACGAATAGAATCTAGTTGGTTGATAGATCTTAATGGTTAAAGTAAGAGTCGAGTAGAACTATTTTTTCATTAAATAATACATTATACAATTTTTTCCTAACGACAAGAGCAATTTTCACTTTTTCATACGAAGTTTAGACTCTGACTGCAATAACGTTATACAATTATTTTTATCTTTACTTATATCTAATCAAATGATAAGGTTCAATTCGGTCTTCTCAGTAGAATGACTGAAATTCGAACCCTGCAGCTTTTGTTGTAAGTGATAATAAACAATATATGTTATATGCACATACATGTATTTTAAAACTAGCTAATCAACACGAGTAAGCCTAGCGCGACTAACATAGTCATCATAACAAACGCTTACACTGTCGCAGTAAGATATACTTACGCTAAATATACGAGTAAGTAGGACTTATTACGACACCTCTGAACGAGTGCTTTAGTTTTGTCTTTTTAAGCCATTACACAAATATATACAAGTTATTTACATTAAAAAAAAATATCTTAGTTATCTAATACAGTTTTAGTCCACCACCAGTTTTATTTTAAATTACACTTGCCAAATACAAACATGTACGCAACGACACATTTTGTTAGCACATACTCATATGGCTGTTCCCACGTCACAAATTCTGCTTAATCTCAAAATTTCACTTTCCTGTCGTTGATACATACTCGTATAGTCGATATCTACACCGTTTTGTTCCGTGTTCCTCATGTCGCTCCGTGTCATGCCTATGCTTGAATAGTATATAAACTTATTGTCGTTTGGTCACGTACGTCGAAATGCCGTGGTCTGAATATCTTTTCTTCTTTTTACGCGTCTAACGTTTTGCTGCCGAAAGTTTTACGCTCTCGTAAGTGTCGTCCGATAATACAGCTTCGTCGTACTTTGCTCGATCATAAAATAACCACTCCGCCTCATAACGTGTCGTTGCTTCCCAATCCGATGGAGATGCACTAGTGAACCCTTCAGGTATCACCACCAGATGATTGTTTTTTTCGGCTCACTCCTGGCGGAACGCAGACAGCGTAATCTCTTGGTGCTGTAATGCGTAATATGTTCTGCTGGCTTTTCTGTAAACGTCATTTCGTTTGGTGTTGTAGATGCCATTTTAACCAATGATCGTTTGTTTTTTGTAATATCGCACAATTAAATTCAACGTGGTAATCTTAATAACTCAAGCTAACTCACAACACAACCGAACCGGGTGACGCTCTACTTCAGAATGGTGTGGTGTTTGTTTGGGTGCAACTTGTTAATGGTGTATAATGTGAAAGCACTCGGCTTTAGTTTTGTCTTTTTAAGCCATTACACAAATATATACAAGTTATTTACATTAAAAAAAAATCTTAGTTATCTAATACAGTTTTAGTCCACCACCAGTTTTATTTGAAATTACACTTTCCAAACACAAACATGTACGCAACGACACATTTTGTTAGCACATACTCATATGGCTGTTCCCACGTCACAAATTCTGCTTAATCTCAAAATTTCACTTTCCTGTCGTTGATACATACTCGTATAGTCGATATCTACACCGTTTTGTTCCGTGTTCCTCATGTCGCTCCGTGTCATGCCTATGCTTGAATAGTATATAAACTTATTGTCGTTTGGTTGCGTACGTCGAAATGCCGTGGTCTGGATATCTTTTCTTCTTTTTACGCGTCAAACGTTTTGCTGCCGAAAGATTTACGCTCTCGTAAGTGTCGTCCGATAATACAGCTTCGTCGTACTTTGTTCGATCATAAAATAACCACTCCGCCTCATAACGTGTAGTTGCTTCCCAATCCGATGAAGTTGCACCAGTGAACCCTTCAGGTATCACCACCAGATGATTGTTTTTTTTCGGCTCACTCCTGGCGGAACGCAGACAGCGTAATCTCTTGGTGCTGTAATGCGTAATATGTTCTGCTGGCTTTTTTGTAAACGTCATTTCGTTTGGTGTTGTAGATGCCATTTTAACCAATGATCGTTTGTTTTTTGTAATATCGCACATTTAAATTCAACGTGGTAATTTTAATAACTCAAGCTAACTCACAACACAACCGAACCGGGTGACGTTCTACTTCAGAATGGTGTGGTGTTTGTTTGGGTGCAACTTGTTAATAGTGTATAATGTGAACATAGCGCTAAGTGATGACGACTTGGAAAACGGTGTTGCCAACTTAAAAAATATACCAATAGTAGAAAGTGCCAGAAACATGTTGAATACTAAAAATTACTTTAGCGTTTTAATTTTTATTATAGTTAAAGTAAAGTAACAATAAAAAACCTAAGTCAGTTAGATCGGTGTTTGTTTAGACGTTCGTTTGCATATTTATAAATAGAGTAGCTTCTAATTCCGGTAGGCCTTTCGTACATTATTATAGTAATGTGTAAATGCTAAACGTAAAAAAACAGAAAGCGTTTACATTTTATACTACGTAAAAAAGATAAAAATTAACTTTTCGTGAATGTTATGATTTACGTACATTTTAGGTACATGAAATGTTGCCTAAATATATGCCAAGAGCTGATTATTAACTTTCAGTACTAATACATGCAGATCAGTTAATTCCTTAGTGTCACGAAGTGACTGATTATAATATTGATTTTTAGATAAATTATTTCTATTTCTGATTATTAAAATAATTCGTCACAGCGAATATTGTTGCACTTTTAACGTTGACTGTTATTTATCCGGAACGAAAGTAAGGGCCGAACGCCCGTTCTGATCTCTTAAGATCTTAGGCCATGGGTTCAGACAATTGGTTTTTACATTAAATGTGCAACGTATTATAACGTTATAATGTACGTATAATTTGGCTTATATTGTTTAAAATCAGAATCGAATAGAGAGTGCGTATATGATATACCTTTGGATTGATAATCTTTGGAACCGTAATGAAAAGCGTTATTTATGTAAATGCGTGAAACCTTTTTATTCAATCTTATTTTTAACGGTTTCTATTAATGCTAAAGTAACCAACATGTACTTTGAATTACTTCTTGTTTTTATGTTATTGGAATTATACGAAATCAAAAAGGATCGTGCAACTTGTAATGTACTTAGCAATAACATCGGTGTAACAACAACCGTAATTTGTAGTAATGAGTAATTAGTAATGGATAATTTTCTAATGACCAGTTCTAATCATCCAATTGTTGTCGTTGAATGTAAACCATCGAACATAATTTTTTATCTACGAATTGTATTCGGTGATAAAAAATTATGCATAGGTTAACCGCTAAAAGAAACTCAGGACCTTCATAGTAAAGAACTTTTTTGTAGGTATATACCTACCTACAAGAAAGCTCTTCAATGAAGAATAATATAATATACCATTACATTTTATTTATAACATGGAGGTGTTACAGGTGAAACACTACGACATATTACGTTACGTTAACATTCGTTGATCATAAATACTATTGTCTGGTTTGTAAAATAATTCTTATGAACGATCCTCACTAGATCGGTGGATGGTATTAAGCGGCAATTAGATGGGATAAACTTTTGTGTCCAACATTTTTAGTGTGTGAGTTCTTTGTTTTATTCGCTCTATTGTGTATTTGTAAGTCAAGTTGCAAACGTTGCACAAAAGTAGCCAATTCATTGTTTTCATTGTCACCAGTATGCTGACAAAACGCTAACAATATCTAAACCATTTCGTCAAATTGATATGTTTATGTTATGCCTTCTTAGTAATTTTTTTTAATTTACCCCACATTACGGTATAGATAAAAAAAATTGTAGAAATATTTTCTTTTCTCCTCTATATTTCTAATGTAACTCGACAGTCCCTACGAAT
Organism: Hypercompe scribonia; assembly: GCA_949316085.1. NCBI lineage: Eukaryota > Metazoa > Arthropoda > Insecta > Lepidoptera > Erebidae > Hypercompe > Hypercompe scribonia. The sequence continues at coordinate 5,215,870 of OX438979.1, forward strand.
ACTACATACAAATATCAAATTTGAGAGAAGAGGGCTTTGAAATTTTAAACACGACGTGTTAATTCCGTTCTTTGCGACGTAAAGTGCCAAAAGGAGGATTGCGGATTTTGTATAGATACCGTCCACATCCTCCAAGAGACATGGGATGCACATTTTTGTGCGCTTATGTTACAAACGCTGACTAAATCTTATTATATAGATCACAAGAATGGTTTAACGAAATCCTATATGTCCTTTGTCATAATTCAAGGGAATAATGCAGAAGGCAGTCCTCGATCAACAGACTAGGCTCTAGCCAACAAACCGGCATTGCAACATCATTAACATTAATAAGTTCATCACATACTACGTGGGACCAAAACGCTGACGAAAGTGAACGTTTAATAAACCTCTGCTTAGCTTATTATTTATTTAACCCACGTCGTCTATCCTAGTAGTCACGACGTTCTAACACATTATAACGACATGAGAGAGCTATTATTTATTTAACAAACATTTGCATTCATTGATTACAAAAATACTGGCTCGCATAGTGTAGCGTCGCCACACTGAGTTACATATTACATGTATGCGTGTGAATAGAACTTTTAATGAGCTTCGTAAACAGCATAGTATGGATTCACTATGAGTGTCTCAAATGTGTGTGGGTGTCTGAGTTTTATATTCTTTAATGATAGAAAGACGAAAATAATAATGTGTCCTGTATTGCCAGATTGTTAGGGCTATTACTCAGATTTTTACGTTTAACGTACTACAACTACTACTGTTATTTACTTGACTACAAACCTCATAATGTTAGCTAGAAGTCCTCCATGTTCTAAATAAATAAATATAACATAGCTGGTCTAAAAAGCAGCATTATGTGTCACATAAAAAACCCTTAGCTATTCAGTTACATAAAAAGTCATAGTACCAATATGTAAAATCCGAATCATTTACGTTTCACAATCTATGATTTTCATTCATAAATGGTATCCACAAAGTGTTTAGACAATAGCTAATATAGGTTGCTTAATATTTTGTTTACTTATCGATAATAAATTACACTACTGTCTTTTTCTTTTACGACTGCTAATTATAATTCTAATGTTACTACTAATTGCATTGATCTCTCACCGCGTCAACGTTATTGTCAAATTACTAGCAAAGTAAATACAAAAAAAAAACCATACCTACCAAGTTATTTATTAAGGTGTAAGATTTTTGTTCGTTAATATAACTGATAGAAAAGCTTAAGCGATCCATTGCGACAAAATTTTCGAGATACAAGCTAGTGGTCAAACCCTTCCCTGTGCTCCGTGCTGTATTTATTTGATATATGATCCGCCAGGTGTTAGATTCAAATGTTAACAAATTCTTGGCCCATCCTGTATTAACAACGACTGCCTGTGTACAACAATGAAGTTTATTACGAGTATTAGTGAAATAATTTGAAACTTCTTTGTACAATAGTCCCAAATAAGAGATTTCCTTATTCAAAATGATGCTGCTCCTTGCCTAGTCAAGTAGTGTATTGTGAAAATATAGCCTAACGTACGAGCCGTCTTGCTACCTGCTTTAGTTACTGTTTTGAAATAAAGGATTTACAACTGAACAGTTGATCTGTGGCTCCACAGATAAACAAAAGGTTACTTTAGTGAGAAACATTGTTTTCGCATTGGCTGGTGACATAGCAGGTGCACCCTTATAATAAAGAAAGGAAATGACATCTTGAACTGAATTATAAATTCTTGGAAAGTTATATAGGCGGCAATTAGATGGGATAAACCTTTGTGTCCAAAATTCTTAGTGTGAGTTCTTTGTTTTATTCGCTCTATTGTTTATTTGTAAGTGAAGTTGCAAACATTGCAAAAAGGTGGCCAATTCATTGTTTTCATTGTCACCAGTGTGCCGATAAAGGCCTAACAATATCTAAACCACTTTGGCAAAATGATAAGATTATATTATGCCTTCTGGCTATTTACCTTTTATATACTAAACATCATTATAAAGATTAAAAAAATATAAATAAAATCTGAAATTGTTACATTGTATTCTTATTTTTTCTTCTCTCTTTTTCCATAGTGTCACTCGACGGTATCAATAACTATAATACCTACAAATGTCAAATTTCAGAGGAGAGCAATTTGAAATTTTAAACACGACGTGTAAATTATGTCATTTGGGACGCAAAGTGCCGAAAGGAGGATTTCAGATTTTGTATGGACACCATCCACACACCCTCCAAAAGTCCAAAAGACATGGGATGCATATTTTTGCGCGCTTATATTACAAACGCTGGCTGAACCTTACTAGATAGATCAAAATAATGGTTGAAAGAAATCCTATATGTCGTTTATCATAATTCAAGTGACTGATGCAAAAGGCATTCCTCGATCGGCAGACGAAGCTCTGGCAAACAAAACATACCGACTAATGCAACGTAATGGGCTCGTCACCTATTACGTGGGACCAAATCACTGGTGAGAAAAGGCGTTCAATACAATTATTAATTATTTGTGATGGTTGGGAATCGAACCCACGTCCTCTAGCTTAGCAGTCACGTTCACTTACGAGTAGACCAACAGGAGCCGTCGTAGATCATAGCAGATCAGGTATAAATCAGGCAAGTAAATAAATTTTAATAATAATTATACATGGTCTAGAGATTATCAAGTGATCGCGTACAATGGGAGAAGCTTATTTATCTATCTAATGGCAGTTTAGTGTGATAGGCTAAAGAAGACCCAGTAAGGACGGGAAAGAGATAAATAAAAGAAAGCAAATATTTATACAAATAGACAATTTATTATACACTTTAAACAATGGATATCAGCGAATTCAACAATTTTTGCTTAACGAAATGAATAAAAACACGTCAACTTTACATACATATGTTTTCAGTTAAACGTAATACGAATAGAATCTAGTTGGTTGATAGATCTTAATGGTTAAAGTAAGAGTCGAGTAGAACTATTTTTTCATTAGATAATACATTATACAATTTTTTCCTAACGACAAGAGCAATTTTCACTTTTTCATACGAAGTTTAGACTCTGACTGCAATAACGTTATACAATTATTTTTATCTTTACTTATATCTAATCAAATGATAAGGTTCAATTCGGTCTTCTCAGTAGAATGACTGAAATTCGAACCCTGCAGCTTTTGTTGTAAGTGATAATAAACAATATATGTTATATGCACATACATGTATTTTAAAACTAGCTAATCAACACGAGTAAGCCTAGCGCGACTAACATAGTCATCATAACAAACGCTTACACTGTGGCAGTAAGATATACTTACGCTAAATATACGAGTAAGTAGGACTTATTACGACACCTCTGAACGAGTGCTTTAGTTTTGTCTTTTTAAGCCATTACACAAATATATACAAGTTATTTACATTAAAAAAAAATATCTTAGTTATCTAATACAGTTTTAGTCCACCACCAGTTTTATTTTAAATTACACTTGCCAAATACAAACATGTACGCAACGACACATTTTGTTAGCACATACTCATATGGCTGTTCCCACGTCACAAATTCTGCTTAATCTCAAAATTTCACTTTCCTGTCGTCGATACATACTCGTATAGTCGATATCTACACCGTTTTGTTCCGTGTTCCTCATGTCGCTCCGTGTCATGCCTATGCTTGAATAGTATATAAACTTATTGTCGTTTGGTCACGTACGTCGAAATGCCGTGGTCTGAATATCTTTTCTTCTTTTTACGCGTCAAACGTTTTGCTGCCGAAAGTTTTACGCTCTCGTAAGTGTCGTCCGATAATACAGCTTCGTCGTACTTTGCTCGATCATAAAATAACCACTCCGCCTCATAACGTGTCGTTGCTTCCCAATCCGATGGAGATGCACTAGTGAACCCTTCAGGTATCACCACCAGATGATTGTTTTTTTTCGGCTCACTCCTGGCGGAACGCAGACAGCGTAATCTCTTGGTGCTGTAATGCGTAATATGTTCTGCTGGCTTTTCTGTAAACGTCATTTCGTTTGGTGTTGTAGATGCCATTTTAACCAATGATCGTTTGTTTTTTGTAATATCGCACAATTAAATTCAACGTGGTAATCTTAATAACTCAAGCTAACTCACAACACAACCGAACCGGGTGACGCTCTACTTCAGAATGGTGTGGTGTTTGTTTGGGTGCAACTTGTTAATGGTGTATAATGTGAAAGCACTCGGCTTTAGTTTTGTCTTTTTAAGCCATTACACAAATATATACAAGTTATTTACATTAAAAAAAAATCTTAGTTATCTAATACAGTTTTAGTCCACCACCAGTTTTATTTGAAATTACACTTTCCAAACACAAACATGTACGCAACGACACATTTTGTTAGCACATACTCATATGGCTGTTCCCACGTCACAAATTCTGCTTAATCTCAAAATTTCACTTTCCTGTCGTTGATACATACTCGTATAGTCGATATCTACACCGTTTTGTTCCGTGTTCCTCATGTCGCTCCGTGTCATGCCTATGCTTGAATAGTATATAAACTTATTGTCGTTTGGTCGCGTACGTCGAAATGCCGTGGTCTGGATATCTTTTCTTCCTTTTACGCGTCAAACGTTTTGCTGCCGAAAGATTTACGCTCTCGTAAGTGTCGTCCGATAATACAGCTTCGTCGTACTTTGCTCGATCATAAAATAACCACTTCGCCTCATAACGTGTCGTTGCTTCCCAATCCGATGAAGATGCACTAGTGAACCCTTCAGGTATCACCACCAGATGATTGTTTTTTTTCGGCTCACTCCTGGCGGAACGCAGACAGCGTAATCTCTTGGTGCTGTAATGCGTAATATGTTCTGCTGGCTTTTCTGTAAACGTCATTTCGTTTGGTGTTGTAGATGCCATTTTAACCAATGATCGTTTGTTTTTTGTAATATCCAAGAGAGGTAGGGCATAGCGCGATATTTTCCGCTCAAACATTAGAGCAGCCCGACTGGGGAAGGACCTCCGCCTTACAGAAGACCACGGCCAAATAGCACAGCGTTTTTCAGCAGTGCTGTGTTCCTGTGGTGAGTAAGGTATCCAGAGCTCTAGAGGATTCGCTGTTTTGACAACGGGGGACCAGTGGTGCTTATAATACTGCTACTGGCTCGTGTGGGCGCGGGATGTGGGCGCGGCGGTCAGGAAGACCCGCTGAAACGGTTGTCCGCTGGCCGCCCGCAGGATAGATGGGTTCCCGAACCCAGGGATCACTACAACCTCCACCCTGGGAGGCCGAACCGCCAGCCTGCGAAAAATCCCTGCAGTAGTAGTCGTGCCGGAGGAGGAGACCGGAGTGGAACCCGGTTGCTGCTGCAGGAGGGGAGCGTGGGCCCTTTCGTACGCCGCGCCGACAAATCGCACTACCCGCATCAGCCATGTGCGGATTGGCACCGCCCCATTGCCCCCTTTGCTGTCAACACAGTAAATCCTCACAAACCAATTGAACCCCCCCAAAAAAAATGACAAAGAAAAGTAGAAAAAGAGTATCTACAGCGGCATCCTCTTCCACGTATATGGACTTCTGCAATATCAGGGGACTTCACTCCAACCTGAACGCAGTCCACCTTCATCTGGAGATTGCGCAGCCGACCCTCTTATTTCTTACGGAGACACAGATATCCTGCCCGGCTGATACATCATACCTACACTACCCCGGCTACAAACTCGAACACAAATTCCTGAGACGTGCCGGTGTATGCATGTACGTCCGGGAGGATATCTGCTGTCGCCGTCTTCATTTTTATGAAGACAGGGACCTGTCAGTAATGTGGGTGCGCGTAGACTACGGAGGTCAGACTCGAATCTATGCGTGCCTATACAGGTCTCATAGCGGCGACAGGGAGACTAGAGCACTCTTTGAGCACCTGCAAGTGACGACTGACAAAGTTCTTGAGCAGTACCCCCGTGCTGAGTTGGTGATTTTAGGAGACTTTAATGCCCACCACTGTGAGTGGCTAAATTCTCGATCCACCGACTTTGCGGGAAGGTCTACTCATGAATTTGCTCTGGCCCATGGCCTCTCACAACTGGTACATTCCCCAACAAGAATACCTGATATTGAGAGCCATGCGCACTCTTTGCTGGACCTTCTGCTGACGACGCGTCCGGACGACTACACTATCACAGTGGACGCACCTCTCGGCTCATCCAACCACTGCCTCGTCCGGACCGTAGTCCCATGCGCGCGGCATATTCCACCTCGCCCAGCCGACCTGCGCCGCATGTGGCAATATAAATCAGCAGACTGGGATGGATTGCGTGAATTCTACGCATCGTACCCGTGGAGGCAGCTTTGTTTCGCGTCAGAAGACCCCGACCCCTGCGCAGCCGCTGTCACTGAGACGATCCTGGTGGGTATGGAGTATTTTATTCCTAACTCATCAGTAGCTGCGGGAAAACAAAAGCGACCGTGGTTTAACCGGCTCTGCAAGGAAGCCAGACTAGTCAAGCAGACTGCCTACAGGGCTTGGACCACGGCCCGTGCTAATAAGGATCCGAACATCTCTGATGTGAGACGCAAACTAAATGCTGCCTCGAGATCCTGCAAAAAGACAATTGCCAGAGCCAAATTCGATTTCATCGGCAGGATTGGTGAGCGACTTACGGGTTACCCCTCTGGGAGTCGTGCCTTTTGGTCTCTTGCTAAGGCGGCCGAGGGAAACTTTTGCCAGTCGTCTTTACCACCATTGCGAAATGCCGATGGTAACTTGGCCCACAGTGCCAAAGAGAAAGCCGACCTACTTGGGCAACTCTTTGCCTCAAACTCGACCATGAACGAGGATGGAAGTGCGGTACCGCCTACTAACCCGCCGTGCCAACACTCTTTGCCGGAAATACACATTTCGCAAAGAGAAGTGCGGCGGGAACTAAACTGTCTAGACGTTCATAAGTCGAGTGGGCCAGACGGCATACCTGCAGTGGTGCTCAAGCAGTGTGCTCCTGAGTTGTGCCCTGTACTAACGCGACTTTTCGCGCTTTCCTACCGCAAAAGGCAAGTGCCGTCTTCGTGGAAGACTGCCCATGTGCATCCAGTGCCAAAAAAGGGTGATAGATCGGACCCATCGAATTACAGGCCTATAGCTATAACTTCCCTTCTCTCTAAGGTGATGGAGCGTGTAATCAACACACGGCTCCTCAGTTACCTAGAAGAGCACGATTTGATCAGCGACCGCCAGTATGGTTTCCGCCACGGTCGCTCGACTGGTGATCTTCTAGTGTATCTCACTCACCGGTGGGCTTCAGCCATTGAGAGTCAAGGTGAGGCTTTGGCAGTTAGCCTGGATATAGCAAAGGCGTTCGATCGGGTCTGGCACAGGGGTCTTCTATCGAAGTTACCATCCTACGGCCTGCCCGAGGGTTTGTGCAAGTGGGTGGCTAGCTTTTTGTCCGGCAGACGCATAAAAGCCGTCGTCGATGGTAGCTGTTCCGAAAGCATGGACATAAACGCTGGTGTCCCGCAAGGCTCCGTGCTATCTCCAACGCTGTTCTTGCTGCATATCAATGATATGCTGTCCACGGATGGTATCCATTGTTATGCGGACGACAGTACTGGAGATGCGTATTACACGGGCCGAGCTAACATCCCTCGTACCGTTGTAGTAGAAAGTCGCGAACAACTTGTGTCTCAAATCGAGAGCACCCTACACAGAGTCTCCGATTGGGGTCGGGATAACCTGGTCCAATTTAACCCCTCTAATACACAAGTCTGTGCGTTTACCGCTAAGAAAACCCCGTTCACTGTGGTTCCACAATTCCAGAATACACCCCTTACCATCTCACAGAGTATTGGAATCCTCGGTGTCGACATCTCCAGTGACGTCCAATTTCGAGCTCATTTGGAAGAGAAGGTCAGGCTGGCATCAAAAAAACTTGGTGTTCTGAACAGAGCGAAGCGATACTTCACACCGGCACAAAGGCTACTACTTTACAAAACACAAGTTCGACCTCACATGGAGTATTGCTGTCATCTCTGGGCGGGAGCACCGAGGTACCAGCTTGAGCCTTTCGATTCAGTTCAGAGACGTGCTGTGAGAATAGTCGACGATCCTGATCTCACAGACGGTATCGAGCCACTAAGTCTTAGGAGAGACTTTGCCTCCTTGTGTGTGCTCTATCGTCTCTACAATGGGCTGTGTTCTGAAGAATTGTTTGATATGATGCCCACAGCCACTTTCTACCATCGCACCGCTCGCCATCGTCAGGGAGCTCATCCACATATATTGGAACCTAAATGGTCGCGCACAGTGCGGTTTCAGAGAAATTTTCTGCCGCGAACAATCCCGTTATGGAATGAGCTCCCTGCCGAGGTTTTCCCTGGAAACTACAGTATGGGGCTCTTCAAGAAGGGGGTAAATAGGTTTTTAAAGGGTCGGCAACGCGCACGTGATGCCCCTGGTGCCGCAGGCGTTCATAGGCTGCGGTAACCGCTTACCATCAGGCGGGCCGTATGTTTGTTTGCCACCGTCGTGGTATAAAAAAAAAAAAAAAAAAAAAAAAATATCGCACATTTAAATTCAACGTGGTAATTTTAATAACTCAAGCTAACTCACAACACAACCGAACCGGGTGACGTTCTACTTCAGAATGGTGTGGTGTTTGTTTGGGTGCAACTTGTTAATAGTGTATAATGTGAACATAGCGCTAAGTGATGACGACTTGGAAAACGGTGTTGCCAACTTAAAAAATATACCAATAGTAGAAAGTGCCAGAAACATGTTGAATACTAAAAATTACTTTAGCGTTTTAATTTTTATTATAGTTAAAGTAAAGTAACAATAAAAAACCTAAGTCAGTTAGATCGGTGTTTGTTTAGACGTTCGTTTGCATATTTATAAATAGAGTAGCTTCTAATTCCGGTAGGCCTTTCGTACATTATTATAGTAATGTGTAAATGCTAAACGTAAAAAAACAGAAAGCGTTTACATTTTATACTACGTAAAAAAGATAAAAATTAACTTTTCGTGAATGTTATGATTTACGTACATTTTAGGTACATGAAATGTTGCCTAAATATATGCCAAGAGCTGATTATTAACTTTCAGTACTAATACATGCAGATCAGTTAATTCCTTAGTGTCACGAAGTGACTGATTATAATATTGATTTTTAGATCAATTATTTCTATTTCTGATTATTAAAATAATTCGTCACAGCGAATATTGTTGCACTTTTAACGTTGACTGTTATTTATCCGGAACGAAAGTAAGGGCCGAACGCCCGTTCTGATCTCTTAAGATCTTAGGCCATGGGTTCAGACAATTGGTTTTTACATTAAATGTGCAACGTATTATAACGTTATAATGTACGTATAATTTGGCTTATATTGTTTAAAATCAGAATCGAATAGAGAGTGCGTATATGATATACCTTTGGATTGATAATCTTTGGAACCGTAATGAAAAGCGTTATTTATGTAAATGCGTGAAACCTTTTTATTCAATCTTATTTTTAACGGTTTCTATTAATGCTAAAGTAACCAACATGTACTTTGAATTACTTCTTGTTTTTATGTTATTGGAATTATACGAAATCAAAAAGGATCGTGCAACTTGTAATGTACTTAGCAATAACATCGGTGTAACAACAACCGTAATTTGTAGTAATGAGTAATTAGTAATGGATAATTTTCTAATGACCAGTTCTAATCATCCAATTGTTGTCGTTGAATGTAAACCATCGAACATAATTTTTTATCTACGAATTGTATTCGGTGATAAAAAATTATGCATAGGTTAACCGCTAAAAGAAACTCAGGACCTTCATAGTAAAGAACTTTTTTGTAGGTATATACCTACCTACAAGAAAGCTCTTCAATGAAGAATAATATAATATACCATTACATTTTATTTATAACATGGAGGTGTTACAGGTGAAACACTACGACATATTACGTTACGTTAACATTCGTTGATCATAAATACTATTGTCTGGTTTGTAAAATAATTCTTATGAACGATCCTCACTAGATCGGTGGATGGTATTAAGCGGCAATTAGATGGGATAAACTTTTGTGTCCAACATTTTTAGTGTGTGAGTTCTTTGTTTTATTCGCTCTATTGTGTATTTGTAAGTCAAGTTGCAAACGTTGCACAAAAGTAGCCAATTCATTGTTTTCATTGTCACCAGTATGCTGACAAAACGCTAACAATATCTAAACCATTTCGTCAAATTGATATGTTTATGTTATGCCTTCTTAGTAATTTTTTTTAATTTACCCCACATTACGGTATAGATAAAAAAAATTGTAGAAATATTTTCTTTTCTCCTCTATATTTCTAATGTAACTCGACAGTCCCTACGAATACTACATACAAATATCAAATTTGAGAGAAGAGGGCTTTGAAATTTTAAACACGACGTGTTAATTCCGTTCTTTGCGACGTAAAGTGCCAAAAGGAGGATTGCGGATTTTGTATAGATACCGTCCACATCCTCCAAGAGACATGGGATGCACATTTTTGTGCGCTTATGTTACAAACGCTGACTAAATCTTATTATATAGATCACAAGAATGGTTTAACGAAATCCTATATGTCCTTTGTCATAATTCAAGGGAATAATGCAGAAGGCAGTCCTCGATCAACAGACTAGGCTCTGGCCAACAAACCGGCATTGCAACATCATTAACATTAATAAGTTCATCACATACTACGTGGGACCAAAACGCTGACGAAAGTGAACGTTTAATAAACCTCTGCTTAGCTTATTATTTATTTAACCCACGTCGTCTATCCTAGTAGTCACGACGTTCTAACACATTATAACGACATGAGAGAGCTATTATTTATTTAACAAACATTTGCATTCATTGATTACAAAAATACTGGCTCGCATAGTGTAGCGTCGCCACACTGAGTTACATATTACATGTATGCGTGTGAATAGAACTTTTAATGAGCTTCGTAAACAGCATAGTATGGATTCACTATGAGTGTCTCAAATGTGTGTGGGTGTCTGAGTTTTATATTCTTTAATGATAGAAAGACGAAAATAATAATGTGTCCTGTATTGCCAGATTGTTAGGGCTATTACTCAGATTTTTACGTTTAACGTACTACAACTACTACTGTTATTTACTTGACTACAAACCTCATAATGTTAGCTAGAAGTCCTCCATGTTCTAAATAAATAAATATAACATAGCTGGTCTAAAAAGCAGCATTATGTGTCACATAAAAAACCCTTAGCTATTCAGTTACATAAAAAGTCATAGTACCAATATGTAAAATCCGAATCATTTACGTTTCACAATCTATGATTTTCATTCATAAATGGTATCCACAAAGTGTTTAGACAATAGCTAATATAGGTTGCTTAATATTTTGTTTACTTATCGATAATAAATTACACTACTGTCTTTTTCTTTTACGACTGCTAATTATAATTCTAATGTTACTACTAATTGCATTGATCTCTCACCGCGTCAACGTTATTGTCAAATTACTAGCAAAGTAAATACAAAAAAAAAACCATACCTACCAAGTTATTTATTAAGGTGTAAGATTTTTGTTCGTTAATATAACTGATAGAAAAGCTTAAGCGATCCATTGCGACAAAATTTTCGAGATACAAGCTAGTGGTCAAACCCTTCCCTGTGCTCCGTGCTGTATTTATTTGATATATGATCCGCCAGGTGTTAGATTCAAATGTTAACAAATTCTTGGCCCATCCTGTATTAACAACGACTGCCTGTGTACAACAATGAAGTTTATTACGAGTATTAGTGAAATAATTTGAAACTTCTTTGTACAATAGTCCCAAATAAGAGATTTCCTTATTCAAAATGATGCTGCTCCTTGCCTAGTCAAGTAGTGTATTGTGAAAATATAGCCTAACGTACGAGCCGTCTTGCTACCTGCTTTAGTTACTGTTTTGAAATAAAGGATTTACAACTGAACAGTTGATCTGTGGCTCCACAGATAAACAAAAGGTTACTTTAGTGAGAAACATTGTTTTCGCATTGGCTGGTGACATAGCAGGTGCACCCTTATAATAAAGAAAGGAAATGACATCTTGAACTGAATTATAAATTCTTGGAAAGTTATATAGGCGGCAATTAGATGGGATAAACCTTTGTGTCCAAAATTCTTAGTGTGAGTTCTTTGTTTTATTCGCTCTATTGTTTATTTGTAAGTGAAGTTGCAAACATTGCAAAAAGGTGGCCAATTCATTGTTTTCATTGTCACCAGTGTGCCGATAAAGGCCTAACAATATCTAAACCACTTTGGCAAAATGATAAGATTATATTATGCCTTCTGGCTATTTACCTTTTATATACTAAACATCATTATAAAGATTAAAAAAATATAAATAAAATCTGAAATTGTTACATTGTATTCTTATTTTTTCTTCTCTCTTTTTCCATAGTGTCACTCGACGGTATCAATAACTATAATACCTACAAATGTCAAATTTCAGAGGAGAGCAATTTGAAATTTTAAACACGACGTGTAAATTATGTCATTTGGGACGCAAAGTGCCGAAAGGAGGATTTCAGATTTTGTATGGACACCATCCACACACCCTCCAAAAGTCCAAAAGACATGGGATGCATATTTTTGCGCGCTTATATTACAAACGCTGGCTGAACCTTACTAGATAGATCAAAATAATGGTTGAAAGAAATCCTATATGTCGTTTATCATAATTCAAGTGACTGATGCAAAAGGCATTCCTCGATCGGCAGACGAAGCTCTGGCAAACAAAACATACCGACTAATGCAACGTAATGGGCTCGTCACCTATTACGTGGGACCAAATCACTGGTGAGAAAAGGCGTTCAATACAATTATTAATTATTTGTGATGGTTGGGAATCGAACCCACGTCCTCTAGCTTAGCAGTCACGTTCACTTACGAGTAGACCAACAGGAGCCGTCGTAGATCATAGCAGATCAGGTATAAATCAGGCAAGTAAATAAATTTTAATAATAATTATACATGGTCTAGAGATTATCAAGTGATCGCGTACAATGGGAGAAGCTTATTTATCTATCTAATGGCAGTTTAGTGTGATAGGCTAAAGAAGACCCAGTAAGGACGGGAAAGAGATAAATAAAAGAAAGCAAATATTTATACAAATAGACAATTTATTATACACTTTTAACAATGGATATCAGCGAATTCAACAATTTTTGCTTAACGAAATGAATAAAAACACGTCAACTTTACATACATATGTTTTCAGTTAAACGTAATACGAATAGAATCTAGTTGGTTGATAGATCTTAATGGTTAAAGTAAGAGTCGAGTAGAACTATTTTTTCATTAAATAATACATTATACAATTTTTTCCTAACGACAAGAGCAATTTTCACTTTTTCATACGAAGTTTAGACTCTGACTGCAATAACGTTATACAATTATTTTTATCTTTACTTATATCTAATCAAATGATAAGGTTCAATTCGGTCTTCTCAGTAGAATGACTGAAATTCGAACCCTGCAGCTTTTGTTGTAAGTGATAATAAACAATATATGTTATATGCACATACATGTATTTTAAAACTAGCTAATCAACACGAGTAAGCCTAGCGCGACTAACATAGTCATCATAACAAACGCTTACACTGTCGCAGTAAGATATACTTACGCTAAATATACGAGTAAGTAGGACTTATTACGACACCTCTGAACGAGTGCTTTAGTTTTGTCTTTTTAAGCCATTACACAAATATATACAAGTTATTTACATTAAAAAAAAATATCTTAGTTATCTAATACAGTTTTAGTCCACCACCAGTTTTATTTTAAATTACACTTGCCAAATACAAACATGTACGCAACGACACATTTTGTTAGCACATACTCATATGGCTGTTCCCACGTCACAAATTCTGCTTAATCTCAAAATTTCACTTTCCTGTCGTTGATACATACTCGTATAGTCGATATCTACACCGTTTTGTTCCGTGTTCCTCATGTCGCTCCGTGTCATGCCTATGCTTGAATAGTATATAAACTTATTGTCGTTTGGTCACGTACGTCGAAATGCCGTGGTCTGAATATCTTTTCTTCTTTTTACGCGTCTAACGTTTTGCTGCCGAAAGTTTTACGCTCTCGTAAGTGTCGTCCGATAATACAGCTTCGTCGTACTTTGCTCGATCATAAAATAACCACTCCGCCTCATAACGTGTCGTTGCTTCCCAATCCGATGGAGATGCACTAGTGAACCCTTCAGGTATCACCACCAGATGATTGTTTTTTTTCGGCTCACTCCTGGCGGAACGCAGACAGCGTAATCTCTTGGTGCTGTAATGCGTAATATGTTCTGCTGGCTTTTCTGTAAACGTCATTTCGTTTGGTGTTGTAGATGCCATTTTAACCAATGATCGTTTGTTTTTTGTAATATCGCACAATTAAATTCAACGTGGTAATCTTAATAACTCAAGCTAACTCACAACACAACCGAACCGGGTGACGCTCTACTTCAGAATGGTGTGGTGTTTGTTTGGGTGCAACTTGTTAATGGTGTATAATGTGAAAGCACTCGGCTTTAGTTTTGTCTTTTTAAGCCATTACACAAATATATACAAGTTATTTACATTAAAAAAAAATCTTAGTTATCTAATACAGTTTTAGTCCACCACCAGTTTTATTTGAAATTACACTTTCCAAACACAAACATGTACGCAACGACACATTTTGTTAGCACATACTCATATGGCTGTTCCCACGTCACAAATTCTGCTTAATCTCAAAATTTCACTTTCCTGTCGTTGATACATACTCGTATAGTCGATATCTACACCGTTTTGTTCCGTGTTCCTCATGTCGCTCCGTGTCATGCCTATGCTTGAATAGTATATAAACTTATTGTCGTTTGGTTGCGTACGTCGAAATGCCGTGGTCTGGATATCTTTTCTTCTTTTTACGCGTCAAACGTTTTGCTGCCGAAAGATTTACGCTCTCGTAAGTGTCGTCCGATAATACAGCTTCGTCGTACTTTGTTCGATCATAAAATAACCACTCCGCCTCATAACGTGTAGTTGCTTCCCAATCCGATGAAGTTGCACCAGTGAACCCTTCAGGTATCACCACCAGATGATTGTTTTTTTTCGGCTCACTCCTGGCGGAACGCAGACAGCGTAATCTCTTGGTGCTGTAATGCGTAATATGTTCTGCTGGCTTTTCTGTAAACGTCATTTCGTTTGGTGTTGTAGATGCCATTTTAACCAAAGATCGTTTGTTTTTTGTAATATCGCACATTTAAATTCAACGTGGTAATTTTAATAACTCAAGCTAACTCACAACACAACCGAACCGGGTGACGTTCTACTTCAGAATGGTGTGGTGTTTGTTTGGGTGCAACTTGTTAATAGTGTATAATGTGAACATAGCGCTAAGTGATGACGACTTGGAAAACGGTGTTGCCAACTTAAAAAATATACCAATAGTAGAAAGTGCCAGAAACATGTTGAATACTAAAAATTACTTTAGCGTTTTAATTTTTATTATAGTTAAAGTAAAGTAACAATAAAAAACCTAAGTCAGTTAGATCGGTGTTTGTTTAGACGTTCGTTTGCATATTTATAAATAGAGTAGCTTCTAATTCCGGTAGGCCTTTCGTACATTATTATAGTAATGTGTAAATGCTAAACGTAAAAAAACAGAAAGCGTTTACATTTTATACTACGTAAAAAAGATAAAAATTAACTTTTCGTGAATGTTATGATTTACGTACATTTTAGGTACATGAAATGTTGCCTAAATATATGCCAAGAGCTGATTATTAACTTTCAGTACTAATACATGCAGATCAGTTAATTCCTTAGTGTCACGAAGTGACTGATTATAATATTGATTTTTAGATAAATTATTTCTATTTCTGATTATTAAAATAATTCGTCACAGCGAATATTGTTGCACTTTTAACGTTGACTGTTATTTATCCGGAACGAAAGTAAGGGCCGAACGCCCGTTCTGATCTCTTAAGATCTTAGGCCATGGGTTCAGACAATTGGTTTTTACATTAAATGTGCAACGTATTATAACGTTATAATGTACGTATAATTTGGCTTATATTGTTTAAAATCAGAATCGAATAGAGAGTGCGTATATGATATACCTTTGGATTGATAATCTTTGGAACCGTAATGAAAAGCGTTATTTATGTAAATGCGTGAAACCTTTTTATTCAATCTTATTTTTAACGGTTTCTATTAATGCTAAAGTAACCAACATGTACTTTGAATTACTTCTTGTTTTTATGTTATTGGAATTATATGAAATCAAAAAGGATCGTGCAACTTGTAATGTACTTAGCAATAACATCGGTGTAACAACAACCGTAATTTGTAGTAATGAGTAATTAGTAATGGATAATTTTCTAATGACCAGTTCTAATCATCCAATTGTTGTCGTTGAATGTAAACCATCGAACATAATTTTTTATCTACGAATTGTATTCGGTGATAAAAAATTATGCATAGGTTAACCGCTAAAAGAAACTCAGGACCTTCATAGTAAAGAACTTTTTTGTAGGTATATACCTACCTACAAGAAAGCTCTTCAATGAAGAATAATATAATATACCATTACATTTTATTTATAACATGGAGGTGTTACAGGTGAAACACTACGACATATTACGTTACGTTAACATTCGTTGATCATAAATACTATTGTCTGGTTTGTAAAATAATTCTTATGAACGATCCTCACTAGATCGGTGGATGGTATTAAGCGGCAATTAGATGGGATAAACTTTTGTGTCCAACATTTTTAGTGTGTGAGTTCTTTGTTTTATTCGCTCTATTGTGTATTTGTAAGTCAAGTTGCAAACGTTGCACAAAAGTAGCCAATTCATTGTTTTCATTGTCACCAGTATGCTGACAAAACGCTAACAATATCTAAACCATTTCGTCAAATTGATATGTTTATGTTATGCCTTCTTAGTAATTTTTTTTAATTTACCCCACATTACGGTATAGATAAAAAAAATTGTAGAAATATTTTCTTTTCTCCTCTATATTTCTAATGTAACTCGACAGTCCCTACGAATACTACATACAAATATCAAATTTGAGAGAAGAGGGCTTTGAAATTTTAAACACGACGTGTTAATTCCGTTCTTTGCGACGTAAAGTGCCAAAAGGAGGATTGCGGATTTTGTGTAGATACCGTCCACATCCTCCAAGAGACATGGGATGCACATTTTTGTGCGCTTATGTTACAAACGCTGACTAAATCTTATTATATAGATCACAAGAATGGTTTAACGAAATCCTATATGTCCTTTGTCATAATTCAAGGGAATAATGCAGAAGGCAGTCCTCGATCAACAGACTAGGCTCTAGCCAACAAACCGGCATTGCAACATCATTAACATTAATAAGTTCATCACATACTACGTGGGACCAAAACGCTGACGAAAGTGAACGTTTAATAAACCTCTGCTTAGCTTATTATTTATTTAACCCACGTCGTCTATCCTAGTAGTCACGACGTTCTAACACATTATAACGACATGAGAGAGCTATTATTTATTTAACAAACATTTGCATTCATTGATTACAAAAATACTGGCTCGCATAGTGTAGCGTCGCCACACTGAGTTACATATTACATGTATGCGTGTGAATAGAACTTTTAATGAGCTTCGTAAACAGCATAGTATGGATTCACTATGAGTGTCTCAAATGTGTGTGGGTGTCTGAGTTTTATATTCTTTAATGATAGAAAGACGAAAATAATAATGTGTCCTGTATTGCCAGATTGTTAGGGCTATTACTCAGATTTTTACGTTTAACGTACTACAACTACTACTGTTATTTACTTGACTACAAACCTCATAATGTTAGCTAGAAGTCCTCCATGTTCTAAATAAATAAATATAACATAGCTGGTCTAAAAAGCAGCATTATGTGTCACATAAAAAACCCTTAGCTATTCAGTTACATAAAAAGTCATAGTACCAATATGTAAAATCCGAATCATTTACGTTTCACAATCTATGATTTTCATTCATAAATGGTATCCACAAAGTGTTTAGACAATAGCTAATATAGGTTGCTTAATATTTTGTTTACTTATCGATAATAAATTACACTACTGTCTTTTTCTTTTACGACTGCTAATTATAATTCTAATGTTACTACTAATTGCATTGATCTCTCACCGCGTCAACGTTATTGTCAAATTACTAGCAAAGTAAATACAAAAAAAAAACCATACCTACCAAGTTATTTATTAAGGTGTAAGATTTTTGTTCGTTAATATAACTGATAGAAAAGCTTAAGCGATCCATTGCGACAAAATTTTCGAGATACAAGCTAGTGGTCAAACCCTTCCCTGTGCTCCGTGCTGTATTTATTTGATATATGATCCGCCAGGTGTTAGATTCAAATGTTAACAAATTCTTGGCCCATCCTGTATTAACAACGACTGCCTGTGTACAACAATGAAGTTTATTACGAGTATTAGTGAAATAATTTGAAACTTCTTTGTACAATAGTCCCAAATAAGAGATTTCCTTATTCAAAATGATGCTGCTCCTTGCCTAGTCAAGTAGTGTATTGTGAAAATATAGCCTAACGTACGAGCCGTCTTGCTACCTGCTTTAGTTACTGTTTTGAAATAAAGGATTTACAACTGAACAGTTGATCTGTGGCTCCACAGATAAACAAAAGGTTACTTTAGTGAGAAACATTGTTTTCGCATTGGCTGGTGACATAGCAGGTGCACCCTTATAATAAAGAAAGGAAATGACATCTTGAACTGAATTATAAATTCTTGGAAAGTTATATAGGCGGCAATTAGATGGGATAAACCTTTGTGTCCAAAATTCTTAGTGTGAGTTCTTTGTTTTATTCGCTCTATTGTTTATTTGTAAGTGAAGTTGCAAACATTGCAAAAAGGTGGCCAATTCATTGTTTTCATTGTCACCAGTGTGCCGATAAAGGCCTAACAATATCTAAACCACTTTGGCAAAATGATAAGATTATATTATGCCTTCTGGCTATTTACCTTTTATATACTAAACATCATTATAAAGATTAAAAAAATATAAATAAAATCTGAAATTGTTACATTGTATTCTTATTTTTTCTTCTCTCTTTTTCCATAGTGTCACTCGACGGTATCAATAACTATAATACCTACAAATGTCAAATTTCAGAGGAGAGCAATTTGAAATTTTAAACACGACGTGTAAATTATGTCATTTGGGACGCAAAGTGCCGAAAGGAGGATTTCAGATTTTGTATGGACACCATCCACACACCCTCCAAAAGTCCAAAAGACATGGGATGCATATTTTTGCGCGCTTATATTACAAACGCTGGCTGAACCTTACTAGATAGATCAAAATAATGGTTGAAAGAAATCCTATATGTCGTTTATCATAATTCAAGTGACTGATGCAAAAGGCATTCCTCGATCGGCAGACGAAGCTCTGGCAAACAAAACATACCGACTAATGCAACGTAATGGGCTCGTCACCTATTACGTGGGACCAAATCACTGGTGAGAAAAGGCGTTCAATACAATTATTAATTATTTGTGATGGTTGGGAATCGAACCCACGTCCTCTAGCTTAGCAGTCACGTTCACTTACGAGTAGACCAACAGGAGCCGTCGTAGATCATAGCAGATCAGGTATAAATCAGGCAAGTAAATAAATTTTAATAATAATTATACATGGTCTAGAGATTATCAAGTGATCGCGTACAATGGGAGAAGCTTATTTATCTATCTAATGGCAGTTTAGTGTGATAGGCTAAAGAAGACCCAGTAAGGACGGGAAAGAGATAAATAAAAGAAAGCAAATATTTATACAAATAGACAATTTATTATACACTTTAAACAATGGATATCAGCGAATTCAACAATTTTTGCTTAACGAAATGAATAAAAACACGTCAACTTTACATACATATGTTTTCAGTTAAACGTAATACGAATAGAATCTAGTTGGTTGATAGATCTTAATGGTTAAAGTAAGAGTCGAGTAGAACTATTTTTTCATTAGATAATACATTATACAATTTTTTCCTAACGACAAGAGCAATTTTCACTTTTTCATACGAAGTTTAGACTCTGACTGCAATAACGTTATACAATTATTTTTATCTTTACTTATATCTAATCAAATGATAAGGTTCAATTCGGTCTTCTCAGTAGAATGACTGAAATTCGAACCCTGCAGCTTTTGTTGTAAGTGATAATAAACAATATATGTTATATGCACATACATGTATTTTAAAACTAGCTAATCAACACGAGTAAGCCTAGCGCGACTAACATAGTCATCATAACAAACGCTTACACTGTGGCAGTAAGATATACTTACGCTAAATATACGAGTAAGTAGGACTTATTACGACACCTCTGAACGAGTGCTTTAGTTTTGTCTTTTTAAGGCATTACACAAATATATACAAGTTATTTACATTAAAAAAAAATATCTTAGTTATCTAACACAGTTTTAGTCCACCACCAGTTTTATTTTAAATTACACTTGCCAAATACAAACATGTACGCAACGACACATTTTGTTAGCACATACTCATATGGCTGTTCCCACGTCACAAATTCTGCTTAATATCAAAATTTCACTTTCCTGTCGTTGATACATACTCGTATAGTCGATATCTACACCGTTTTGTTCCGTGTTCCTCATGTCGCTCCGTGTCATGCCTATGCTTGAATAGTATATAAACTTATTGTCGTTTGGTCACGTACGTCGAAATGCCGTGGTCTGAATATCTTTTCTTCTTTTTACGCGTCAAACGTTTTGCTGCCGAAAGTTTTACGCTCTCGTAAGTGTCGTCCGATAATACAGCTTCGTCGTACTTTGCTCGATCATAAAATAACCACTCCGCCTCATAACGTGTCGTTGCTTCCCAATCCGATGGAGATGCACTAGTGAACCCTTCAGGTATCACCACCAGATGATTGTTTTTTTTCGGCTCACTCCTGGCGGAACGCAGACAGCGTAATCTCTTGGTGCTGTAATGCGTAATATGTTCTGCTGGCTTTTCTGTAAACGTCATTTCGTTTGGTGTTGTAGATGCCATTTTAACCAATGATCGTTTGTTTTTTGTAATATCGCACAATTAAATTCAACGTGGTAATCTTAATAACTCAAGCTAACTCACAACACAACCGAACCGGGTGACGCTCTACTTCAGAATGGTGTGGTGTTTGTTTGGGTGCAACTTGTTAATGGTGTATAATGTGAAAGCACTCGGCTTTAGTTTTGTCTTTTTAAGCCATTACACAAATATATACAAGTTATTTACATTAAAAAAAAATCTTAGTTATCTAATACAGTTTTAGTCCACCACCAGTTTTATTTGAAATTACACTTTCCAAACACAAACATGTACGCAACGACACATTTTGTTAGCACATACTCATATGGCTGTTCCCACGTCACAAATTCTGCTTAATCTCAAAATTTCACTTTCCTGTCGTTGATACATACTCGTATAGTCGATATCTACACCGTTTTGTTCCGTGTTCCTCATGTCGCTCCGTGTCATGCCTATGCTTGAATAGTATATAAACTTATTGTCGTTTGGTCGCGTACGTCGAAATGCCGTGATCTGGATATCTTTTCTTCTTTTTACGCGTCAAACGTTTTGCTGCCGAAAGATTTACGCTCTCGTAAGTGTCGTCCGATAATACAGCTTCGTCGTACTTTGCTCGATCATAAAATAACCACTTCGCCTCATAACGTGTCGTTGCTTCCCAATCCGATGAAGATGCACTAGTGAACCCTTCAGGTATCACCACCAGATGATTGTTTTTTTTCGGCTCACTCCTGGCGGAACGCAGACAGCGTAATCTCTTGGTGCTGTAATGCATAATATGTTCTGCTGGCTTTTCTGTAAACGTCATTTCGTTTGGTGTTGTAGATGCCATTTTAACCAATGATCGTTTGTTTTTTGTAATATCCAAGAGAGGTAGGGCATAGCGCGATATTTTCCGCTCAAACATTAGAGCAGCCCGACTGGGGAAGGACCTCCGCCTTACAGAAGACCACGGCCAAATAGCACAGCGTTTTTCAGCAGTGCTGTGTTCCTGTGGTGAGTAAGGTATCCAGAGCTCTAGAGGATTCGCTGTTTTGACAACGGGGGACCAGTGGTGCTTATAATACTGCTACTGGCTCGTGTGGGCGCGGGATGTGGGCGCGGCGGTCAGGAAGACCCGCTGAAACGGTTGTCCGCTGGCCGCCCGCAGGATAGATGGGTTCCCGAACCCAGGGATCACTACAACCTCCACCCTGGGAGGCCGAACCGCCAGCCTGCGAAAAATCCCTGCAGTAGTAGTCGTGCCGGAGGAGGAGACCGGAGTGGAACCCGGTTGCTGCTGCAGGAGGGGAGCGGGGGCCCTTTCGTACGCCGCGCCGACAAATCGCACTACCCGCATCAGCCATGTGCGGATTGGCACCGCCCCATTGCCCCCTTTGCTGTCAACACAGTAAATCCTCACAAACCAATTGAACCCCCCCAAAAAAAATGACAAAGAAAAGTAGAAAAAGAGTATCTACAGCGGCATCCTCTTCCACGTATATGGACTTCTGCAATATCAGGGGACTTCACTCCAACCTGAACGCAGTCCACCTTCATCTGGAGATTGCGCAGCCGACCCTCTTATTTCTTACGGAGACACAGATATCCTGCCCGGCTGATACATCATACCTACACTACCCCGGCTACAAACTCGAACACAAATTCCTGAGACGTGCCGGTGTATGCATGTACGTCCGGGAGGATATCTGCTGTCGCCGTCTTCATTTTTATGAAGACAGGGACCTGTCAGTAATGTGGGTGCGCGTAGACTACGGAGGTCAGACTCGAATCTATGCGTGCCTATACAGGTCTCATAGCGGCGACAGGGAGACTAGAGCACTCTTTGAGCACCTGCAAGTGACGACTGACAAAGTTCTTGAGCAGTACCCCCGTGCTGAGTTGGTGATTTTAGGAGACTTTAATGCCCACCACTGTGAGTGGCTAAATTCTCGATCCACCGACTTTGCGGGAAGGTCTACTCATGAATTTGCTCTGGCCCATGGCCTCTCACAACTGGTACATTCCCCAACAAGAATACCTGATATTGAGAGCCATGCGCACTCTTTGCTGGACCTTCTGCTGACGACGCGTCCGGACGACTACACTATCACAGTGGACGCACCTCTCGGCTCATCCAACCACTGCCTCGTCCGGACCGTAGTCCCATGCGCGCGGCATATTCCACCTCGCCCAGCCGACCTGCGCCGCATGTGGCAATATAAATCAGCAGACTGGGATGGATTGCGTGAATTCTACGCATCGTACCCGTGGAGGCAGCTTTGTTTCGCGTCAGAAGACCCCGACCCCTGCGCAGCCGCTGTCACTGAGACGATCCTGGTGGGTATGGAGTATTTTATTCCTAACTCATCAGTAGCTGCGGGAAAACAAAAGCGACCGTGGTTTAACCGGCTCTGCAAGGAAGCCAGACTAGTCAAGCAGACTGCCTACAGGGCTTGGACCACGGCCCGTGCTAATAAGGATCCGAACATCTCTGATGTGAGACGCAAACTAAATGCTGCCTCGAGATCCTGCAAAAAGACAATTGCCAGAGCCAAATTCGATTTCATCGGCAGGATTGGTGAGCGACTTACGGGCTACCCCTCTGGGAGTCGTGCCTTTTGGTCTCTTGCTAAGGCGGCCGAGGGAAACTTTTGCCAGTCGTCTTTACCACCATTGCGAAATGCCGATGGTAACTTGGCCCACAGTGCCAAAGAGAAAGCCGACCTACTTGGGCAACTCTTTGCCTCAAACTCGACCATGAACGAGGATGGAAGTGCGGTACCGCCTACTAACCCGCCGTGCCAACACTCTTTGCCGGAAATACACATTTCGCAAAGAGAAGTGCGGCGGGAACTAAACTGTCTAGACGTTCATAAGTCGAGTGGGCCAGACGGCATACCTGCAGTGGTGCTCAAGCAGTGTGCTCCTGAGTTGTGCCCTGTACTAACGCGACTTTTCGCGCTTTCCTACCGCAAAAGGCAAGTGCCGTCTTCGTGGAAGACTGCCCATGTGCATCCAGTGCCAAAAAAGGGTGATAGATCGGACCCATCGAATTACAGGCCTATAGCTATAACTTCCCTTCTCTCTAAGGTGATGGAGCGTGTAATCAACACACGGCTCCTCAGTTACCTAGAAGAGCACGATTTGATCAGCGACCGCCAGTATGGTTTCCGCCACGGTCGCTCGACTGGTGATCTTCTAGTGTATCTCACTCACCGGTGGGCTTCAGCCATTGAGAGTCAAGGTGAGGCTTTGGCAGTTAGCCTGGATATAGCAAAGGCGTTCGATCGGGTCTGGCACAGGGGTCTTCTATCGAAGTTACCATCCTACGGCCTGCCCGAGGGTTTGTGCAAGTGGGTGGCTAGCTTTTTGTCCGGCAGACGCATAAAAGCCGTCGTCGATGGTAGCTGTTCCGAAAGCATGGACATAAACGCTGGTGTCCCGCAAGGCTCCGTGCTATCTCCAACGCTGTTCTTGCTGCATATCAATGATATGCTGTCCACGGATGGTATCCATTGTTATGCGGACGACAGTACTGGAGATGCGTATTACACGGGCCGAGCTAACATCCCTCGTACCGTTGTAGTAGAAAGTCGCGAACAACTTGTGTCTCAAATCGAGAGCACCCTACACAGAGTCTCCGATTGGGGTCGGGATAACCTGGTCCAATTTAACCCCTCTAATACACAAGTCTGTGCGTTTACCGCTAAGAAAACCCCGTTCACTGTGGTTCCACAATTCCAGAATACACCCCTTACCATCTCACAGAGTATTGGAATCCTCGGTGTCGACATCTCCAGTGACGTCCAATTTCGAGCTCATTTGGAAGAGAAGGTCAGGCTGGCATCAAAAAAACTTGGTGTTCTGAACAGAGCGAAGCGATACTTCACACCGGCACAAAGGCTACTACTTTACAAAACACAAGTTCGACCTCACATGGAGTATTGCTGTCATCTCTGGGCGGGAGCACCGAGGTACCAGCTTGAGCCTTTCGATTCAGTTCAGAGACGTGCTGTGAGAATAGTCGACGATCCTGATCTCACAGACGGTATCGAGCCACTAAGTCTTAGGAGAGACTTTGCCTCCTTGTGTGTGCTCTATCGTCTCTACAATGGGCTGTGTTCTGAAGAATTGTTTGATATGATGCCCACAGCCACTTTCTACCATCGCACCGCTCGCCATCGTCAGGGAGCTCATCCACATATATTGGAACCTAAATGGTCGCGCACAGTGCGGTTTCAGAGAAATTTTCTGCCGCGAACAATCCCGTTATGGAATGAGCTCCCTGCCGAGGTTTTCCCTGGAAACTACAGTATGGGGCTCTTCAAGAAGGGGGTAAATAGGTTTTTAAAGGGTCGGCAACGCGCACGTGATGCCCCTGGTGCCGCAGGCGTTCATAGGCTGCGGTAACCGCTTACCATCAGGCGGGCCGTATGTTTGTTTGCCACCGTCGTGGTATAAAAAAAAAAAAAAAAAAAAAAAAATATCGCACATTTAAATTCAACGTGGTAATTTTAATAACTCAAGCTAACTCACAACACAACCGAACCGGGTGACGTTCTACTTCAGAATGGTGTGGTGTTTGTTTGGGTGCAACTTGTTAATAGTGTATAATGTGAACATAGCGCTAAGTGATGACGACTTGGAAAACGGTGTTGCCAACTTAAAAAATATACCAATAGTAGAACGTGCCAGAAACATGTTGAATACTAAAAATTACTTTAGCGTTTTAATTTTTATTATAGTTAAAGTAAAGTAACAATAAAAAACCTAAGTCAGTTAGATCGGTGTTTGTTTAGACGTTCGTTTGCATATTTATAAATAGAGTAGCTTCTAATTCCGGTAGGCCTTTCGTACATTATTATAGTAATGTGTAAATGCTAAACGTAAAAAAACAGAAAGCGTTTACATTTTATACTACGTAAAAAAGATAAAAATTAACTTTTCGTGAATGTTATGATTTACGTACATTTTAGGTACATGAAATGTTGCCTAAATATATGCCAAGAGCTGATTATTAACTTTCAGTACTAATACATGCAGATCAGTTAATTCCTTAGTGTCACGAAGTGACTGATTATAATATTGATTTTTAGATAAATTATTTCTATTTCTGATTATTAAAATAATTCGTCACAGCGAATATTGTTGCACTTTTAACGTTGACTGTTATTTATCCGGAACGAAAGTAAGGGCCGAACGCCCGTTCTGATCTCTTAAGATCTTAGGCCATGGGTTCAGACAATTGGTTTTTACATTAAATGTGCAACGTATTATAACGTTATAATGTACGTATAATTTGGCTTATATTGTTTAAAATCAGAATCGAATAGAGAGTGCGTATATGATATACCTTTGGATTGATAATCTTTGGAACCGTAATGAAAAGCGTTATTTATGTAAATGCGTGAAACCTTTTTATTCAATCTTATTTTTAACGGTTTCTATTAATGCTAAAGTAACCAACATGTACTTTGAATTACTTCTTGTTTTTATGTTATTGGAATTATACGAAATCAAAAAGGATCGTGCAACTTGTAATGTACTTAGCAATAACATCGGTGTAACAACAACCGTAATTTGTAGTAATGAGTAATTAGTAATGGATAATTTTCTAATGACCAGTTCTAATCATCCAATTGTTGTCGTTGAATGTAAACCATCGAACATAATTTTTTATCTACGAATTGTATTCGGTGATAAAAAATTATGCATAGGTTAACCGCTAAAAGAAACTCAGGACCTTCATAGTAAAGAACTTTTTTGTAGGTATATACCTACCTACAAGAAAGCTCTTCAATGAAGAATAATATAATATACCATTACATTTTATTTATAACATGGAGGTGTTACAGGTGAAACACTACGACATATTACGTTACGTTAACATTCGTTGATCATAAATACTATTGTCTGGTTTGTAAAATAATTCTTATGAACGATCCTCACTAGATCGGTGGATGGTATTAAGCGGCAATTAGATGAGATAAACTTTTGTGTCCAACATTTTTAGTGTGTGAGTTCTTTGTTTTATTCGCTCTATTGTGTATTTGTAAGTCAAGTTGCAAACGTTGCACAAAAGTAGCCAATTCATTGTTTTCATTGTCACCAGTATGCTGACAAAACGCTAACAATATCTAAACCATTTCGTCAAATTGATATGTTTATGTTATGCCTTCTTAGTAATTTTTTTTAATTTACCCCACATTACGGTATAGATAAAAAAAATTGTAGAAATATTTTCTTTTCTCCTCTATATTTCTAATGTAACTCGACAGTCCCTACGAATACTACATACAAATATCAAATTTGAGAGAAGAGGGCTTTGAAATTTTAAACACGACGTGTTAATTCCGTTCTTTGCGACGTAAAGTGCCAAAAGGAGGATTGCGGATTTTGTATAGATACCGTCCACATCCTCCAAGAGACATGGGATGCACATTTTTGTGCGCTTATGTTACAAACGCTGACTAAATCTTATTATATAGATCACAAGAATGGTTTAACGAAATCCTATATGTCCTTTGTCATAATTCAAGGGAATAATGCAGAAGGCAGTCCTCGATCAACAGACTAGGCTCTGGCCAACAAACCGGCATTGCAACATCATTAACATTAATAAGTTCATCACATACTACGTGGGACCAAAACGCTGACGAAAGTGAACGTTTAATAAACCTCTGCTTAGCTTATTATTTATTTAACCCACGTCGTCTATCCTAGTAGTCACGACGTTCTAACACATTATAACGACATGAGAGAGCTATTATTTATTTAACAAACATTTGCATTCATTGATTACAAAAATACTGGCTCGCATAGTGTAGCGTCGCCACACTGAGTTACATATTACATGTATGCGTGTGAATAGAACTTTTAATGAGCTTCGTAAACAGCATAGTATGGATTCACTATGAGTGTCTCAAATGTGTGTGGGTGTCTGAGTTTTATATTCTTTAATGATAGAAAGACGAAAATAATAATGTGTCCTGTATTGCCAGATTGTTAGGGCTATTACTCAGATTTTTACGTTTAACGTACTACAACTACTACTGTTATTTACTTGACTACAAACCTCATAATGTTAGCTAGAAGTCCTCCATGTTCTAAATAAATAAATATAACATAGCTGGTCTAAAAAGCAGCATTATGTGTCACATAAAAAACCCTTAGCTATTCAGTTACATAAAAAGTCATAGTACCAATATGTAAAATCCGAATCATTTACGTTTCACAATCTATGATTTTCATTCATAAATGGTATCCACAAAGTGTTTAGACAATAGCTAATATAGGT
This sequence comes from Hypercompe scribonia, assembly GCA_949316085.1. Lineage (NCBI taxonomy): Eukaryota > Metazoa > Arthropoda > Insecta > Lepidoptera > Erebidae > Hypercompe > Hypercompe scribonia. Next base: position 5,244,185 of record OX438979.1, read on the forward strand.
TGCTTAATATTTTGTTTACTTATCGATAATAAATTACACTACTGTCTTTTTCTTTTACGACTGCTAATTATAATTCTAATGTTACTACTAATTGCATTGATCTCTCACCGCGTCAACGTTATTGTCAAATTACTAGCAAAGTAAATACAAAAAAAAAACCATACCTACCAAGTTATTTATTAAGGTGTAAGATTTTTGTTCGTTAATATAACTGATAGAAAAGCTTAAGCGATCCATTGCGACAAAATTTTCGAGATACAAGCTAGTGGTCAAACCCTTCCCTGTGCTCCGTGCTGTATTTATTTGATATATGATCCGCCAGGTGTTAGATTCAAATGTTAACAAATTCTTGGCCCATCCTGTATTAACAACGACTGCCTGTGTACAACAATGAAGTTTATTACGAGTATTAGTGAAATAATTTGAAACTTCTTTGTACAATAGTCCCAAATAAGAGATTTCCTTATTCAAAATGATGCTGCTCCTTGCCTAGTCAAGTAGTGTATTGTGAAAATATAGCCTAACGTACGAGCCGTCTTGCTACCTGCTTTAGTTACTGTTTTGAAATAAAGGATTTACAACTGAACAGTTGATCTGTGGCTCCACAGATAAACAAAAGGTTACTTTAGTGAGAAACATTGTTTTCGCATTGGCTGGTGACATAGCAGGTGCACCCTTATAATAAAGAAAGGAAATGACATCTTGAACTGAATTATAAATTCTTGGAAAGTTATATAGGCGGCAATTAGATGGGATAAACCTTTGTGTCCAAAATTCTTAGTGTGAGTTCTTTGTTTTATTCGCTCTATTGTTTATTTGTAAGTGAAGTTGCAAACATTGCAAAAAGGTGGCCAATTCATTGTTTTCATTGTCACCAGTGTGCCGATAAAGGCCTAACAATATCTAAACCACTTTGGCAAAATGATAAGATTATATTATGCCTTCTGGCTATTTACCTTTTATATACTAAACATCATTATAAAGATTAAAAAAATATAAATAAAATCTGAAATTGTTACATTGTATTCTTATTTTTTCTTCTCTCTTTTTCCATAGTGTCACTCGACGGTATCAATAACTATAATACCTACAAATGTCAAATTTCAGAGGAGAGCAATTTGAAATTTTAAACACGACGTGTAAATTATGTCATTTGGGACGCAAAGTGCCGAAAGGAGGATTTCAGATTTTGTATGGACACCATCCACACACCCTCCAAAAGTCCAAAAGACATGGGATGCATATTTTTGCGCGCTTATATTACAAACGCTGGCTGAACCTTACTAGATAGATCAAAATAATGGTTGAAAGAAATCCTATATGTCGTTTATCATAATTCAAGTGACTGATGCAAAAGGCATTCCTCGATCGGTAGACGAAGCTCTGGCAAACAAAACATACCGACTAATGCAACGTAATGGGCTCGTCACCTATTACGTGGGACCAAATCACTGGTGAGAAAAGGCGTTCAATACAATTATTAATTATTTGTGATGGTTGGGAATCGAACCCACGTCCTCTAGCTTAGCAGTCACGTTCACTTACGAGTAGACCAACAGGAGCCGTCGTAGATCATAGCAGATCAGGTATAAATCAGGCAAGTAAATAAATTTTAATAATAATTATACATGGTCTAGAGATTATCAAGTGATCGCGTACAATGGGAGAAGCTTATTTATCTATCTAATGGCAGTTTAGTGTGATAGGCTAAAGAAGACCCAGTAAGGACGGGAAAGAGATAAATAAAAGAAAGCAAATATTTATACAAATAGACAATTTATTATACACTTTAAACAATGGATATCAGCGAATTCAACAATTTTTGCTTAACGAAATGAATAAAAACACGTCAACTTTACATACATATGTTTTCAGTTAAACGTAATACGAATAGAATCTAGTTGGTTGATAGATCTTAATGGTTAAAGTAAGAGTCGAGTAGAACTATTTTTTCATTAAATAATACATTATACAATTTTTTCCTAACGATAAGAGCAATTTTCACTTTTTCATACGAAGTTTAGACTCTGACTGCAATAACGTTATACAATTATTTTTATCTTTACTTATATCTAATCAAATGATAAGGTTCAATTCGGTCTTCTCAGTAGAATGACTGAAATTCGAACCCTGCAGCTTTTGTTGTAAGTGATAATAAACAATATATGTTATATGCACATACATGTATTTTAAAACTAGCTAATCAACACGAGTAAGCCTAGCGCGACTAACATAGTCATCATAACAAACGCTTACACTGTCGCAGTAAGATATACTTACGCTAAATATACGAGTAAGTAGGACATATTACGACACCTCTGAACGAGTGCTTTAGTTTTGTCTTTTTAAGCCATTACACAAATATATACAAGTTATTTACATTAAAAAAAAATATCTTAGTTATCTAATACAGTTTTAGTCCACCACCAGTTTTATTTTAAATTACACTTGCCAAATACAAACATGTACGCAACGACACATTTTGTTAGCACATACTCATATGGCTGTTCCCACGTCACAAATTCTGCTTAATCTCAAAATTTCACTTTCCTGTCGTTGATACATACTCGTATAGTCGATATCTACACCGTTTTGTTCCGTGTTCCTCATGTCGCTCCGTGTCATGCCTATGCTTGAATAGTATATAAACTTATTGTCGTTTGGTCACGTACGTCGAAATGCCGTGGTCTGAATATCTTTTCTTCTTTTTACGCGTCTAACGTTTTGCTGCCGAAAGTTTTACGCTCTCGTAAGTGTCGTCCGATAATACAGCTTCGTCGTACTTTGCTCGATCATAAAATAACCACTCCGCCTCATAACGTGTCGTTGCTTCCCAATCCGATGGAGATGCACTAGTGAACCCTTCAGGTATCACCACCAGATGATTGTTTTTTTTCGGCTCACTCCTGGCGGAACGCAGACAGCGTAATCTCTTGGTGCTGTAATGCGTAATATGTTCTGCTGGCTTTTCTGTAAACGTCATTTCGTTTGGTGTTGTAGATGCCATTTTAACCAATGATCGTTTGTTTTTTGTAATATCGCACAATTAAATTCAACGTGGTAATCTTAATAACTCAAGCTAACTCACAACACAACCGAACCGGGTGACGCTCTACTTCAGAATGGTGTGGTGTTTGTTTGGGTGCAACTTGTTAATGGTGTATAATGTGAAAGCACTCGGCTTTAGTTTTGTCTTTTTAAGCCATTACACAAATATATACAAGTTATTTACATTAAAAAAAAATCTTAGTTATCTAATACAGTTTTAGTCCACCACCAGTTTTATTTGAAATTACACTTTCCAAACACAAACATGTACGCAACGACACATTTTGTTAGCACATACTCATATGGCTGTTCCCACGTCACAAATTCTGCTTAATCTCAAAATTTCACTTTCCTGTCGTTGATACATACTCGTATAGTCGATATCTACACCGTTTTGTTCCGTGTTCCTCATGTCGCTCCGTGTCATGCCTATGCTTGAATAGTATATAAACTTATTGTCGTTTGGTTGCGTACGTCGAAATGCCGTGGTCTGGATATCTTTTCTTCTTTTTACGCGTCAAACGTTTTGCTGCCGAAAGATTTACGCTCTCGTAAGTGTCGTCCGATAATACAGCTTCGTCGTACTTTGTTCGATCATAAAATAACCACTCCGCCTCATAACGTGTAGTTGCTTCCCAATCCGATGAAGTTGCACCAGTGAACCCTTCAGGTATCACCACCAGATGATTGTTTTTTTTCGGCTCACTCCTGGCGGAACGCAGACAGCGTAATCTCTTGGTGCTGTAATGCGTAATATGTTCTGCTGGCTTTTCTGTAAACGTCATTTCGTTTGGTGTTGTAGATGCCATTTTAACCAATGATCGTTTGTTTTTTGTAATATCGCACATTTAAATTCAACGTGGTAATTTTAATAACTCAAGCTAACTCACAACACAACCGAACCGGGTGACGTTCTACTTCAGAATGGTGTGGTGTTTGTTTGGGTGCAACTTGTTAATAGTGTATAATGTGAACATAGCGCTAAGTGATGACGACTTGGAAAACGGTGTTGCCAACTTAAAAAATATACCAATAGTAGAAAGTGCCAGAAACATGTTGAATACTAAAAATTACTTTAGCGTTTTAATTTTTATTATAGTTAAAGTAAAGTAACAATAAAAAACCTAAGTCAGTTAGATCGGTGTTTGTTTAGACGTTCGTTTGCATATTTATAAATAGAGTAGCTTCTAATTCCGGTAGGCCTTTCGTACATTATTATAGTAATGTGTAAATGCTAAACGTAAAAAAACAGAAAGCGTTTACATTTTATACTACGTAAAAAAGATAAAAATTAACTTTTCGTGAATGTTATGATTTATATATGTTTTGCCTAAATATATGCCAAGAGCTGATTATTAACTTTCAGTACTAATACATGCAGATCAGTTAATTCCTTAGTGTCACGAAGTGACTGATTATAATATTGATTTTTAGATAAATTATTTCTATTTCTGATTATTAAAATAATTCGTCACAGCGAATATTGTTGCACTTTTAACGTTGACTGTTATTTATCCGGAACGAAAGTAAGGGCCGAACGCCCGTTCTGATCTCTTAAGATCTTAGGCCATGGGTTCAGACAATTGGTTTTTACATTAAATGTGCAACGTATTATAACGTTATAATGTACGTATAATTTGGCTTATATTGTTTAAAATCAGAATCGAACAGAGAGTGCGTATATGATATACCTTTGGATTGATAATCTTTGGAACCGTAATGAAAAGCGTTATTTATGTAAATGCGTGAAACCTTTTTATTCAATCTTATTTTTAACGGTTTCTATTAATGCTAAAGTAACCAACATGTACTTTGAATTACTTCTTGTTTTTATGTTATTGGAATTATACGAAATCAAAAAGGATCGTGCAACTTGTAATGTACTTAGCAATAACATCGGTGTAACAACAACCGTAATTTGTAGTAATGAGTAATTAGTAATGGATAATTTTCTAATGACCAGTTCTAATCATCCAATTGTTGTCGTTGAATGTAAACCATCGAACATAATTTTTTATCTACGAATTGTATTCGGTGATAAAAAATTATGCATAGGTTAACCGCTAAAAGAAACTCAGGACCTTCATAGTAAAGAACTTTTTTGTAGGTATATACCTACCTACAAGAAAGCTCTTCAATGAAGAATAATATAATATACCATTACATTTTATTTATAACATGGAGGTGTTACAGGTGAAACACTACGACATATTACGTTACGTTAACATTCGTTGATCATAAATACTATTGTCTGGTTTGTAAAATAATTCTTATGAACGATCCTCACTAGATCGGTGGATGGTATTAAGCGGCAATTAGATGGGATAAACTTTTGTGTCCAACATTTTTAGTGTGTGAGTTCTTTGTTTTATTCGCTCTATTGTGTATTTGTAAGTCAAGTTGCAAACGTTGCACAAAAGTAGCCAATTCATTGTTTTCATTGTCACCAGTATGCTGACAAAACGCTAACAATATCGGCAGTCCCACGACTGCTACTGTTTTTATTTTTTTTATTTTTTATTTTTAAATAAGTCTACCTAACATACTTTTTTATTGCCAGACATTTTTGACAGTGACAGACAGACTAACCGAAAGTGCAAGAAGGACGACATATCACAAAATCAGCTGACCTAAAATTCTTTCTCGAAAACGTTGCTAGCTCCTATACTATAGGGTGGTATAGAAATATTGTAAGGGACGTGCCGCTACAAAATTAGCAATTTTAAAGCAAGTAACGAATCCATTCAATGAAGTGTTATTATTATATAACTGTCTCTTTGGTCTAGCAGTTAGATTATCCGATGCATACCCTAACCGCTAGACCAACGAGACAGTATAATAGAACACTACAACTGAGGACCTGATGCTAACTGCAAGGTTCCAGACCCTATAGTCAAACCGTCTTAAGTTTGGCCCACCTGACAGTGCGCGAGACGGTCTATGAAATACGTTTCTTCTACATTATACAAATCTAGAGGACCAATAAGGCAACATCCTGCACAGGCGATTCTATGCGATGAAGGAAATCGTGACAGTTTGTCCTACTTCATTGCGAAGTGTTAAACATACATCCAGGACGCACAAATTTAATAACTCACTGATTACGAAATGTAAGTTTTTTGTCGTCGGGAAGTCGCATCAGTAACCATCAGCGGTAACTAACGTTAGACAATAGTAAAACTGAAAAGCACGAACGCTTTCCAATAAACTTGGTACTTGTAAGATACCAGTTGGCGACAACTTACTGAACCTTGAACAGAACAGTATATACAGTAAAATACCATATAAAACTGTTACTTAATTGTTGCAACAAGTTTATTGGTTTTGTTTGTTTGCTACATATAATTTTCGTACACTTATGAAACAAAGAATTTTAACATAAAATATGTAATGAGCCCAGATATGGGAAGCCTCACTGAATTTCTTCGTTTACTTATTGAAGTTGGCAATGTTATGGAAGAGGTCAGATTGCCGACTTGTCGATTTTGATTCTACACAACATTACACTTTTTTATTATGCACATCTGAAGGATTAAAAAAAAACAAGTTTGTAGAAATTTCAGACAGCTAATGCTACCCATTAGCAATAACTATTTCACAGTTGAAAGGTATTATTAATGTGGCCAGCATGGTTAAACTAAAATAAGTGCAACCCTCAATTTAAGAAAACGTTGTTATTATTATTTTTTATGCCCTTTGTTGCTATTGATTGAAGTCAGCTCAACTACTTTTGTTTTTAACGATTCTCTGTTAGTAAAAAAATGTATTCATACTTTAACAAAAGTTACAATTTTCGTTGTTCATAATATCAGCTTACAACAGGTAATTACTTCACAGGTGATACCTAAACTTAAATGTATCGTGTTTCGTAATGTATAAGGGTGCAGGATGAAAATTAAGGCATTCTTCCTGCGAGCGCCGTCAGTTCAAGTTGATAATAACGCCATGTTTCTCTTAAAAGTGTACGTACCCGTTGGGGTAGTCGTAGCGTCAGGCAATTCCAAGTTATATGCCTTTTTTTTTTTTTTTTTTTTTTTTTTTATACTACGACGGTGGCAAACAAGCATACGGCCCGCCTGATGGTAAGCGGTTACCGCAGCCTATGAACGCCTGCGGCACCAGGGGCATCACGTGCGCGTTGCCGACCCTTTAAAAACCTGTTTACCCCCTTCTTGAAGAGCCCCATACTGTAGTTTCCAGGGAAAACCTCGGCAGGGAGCTCATTCCATAACGGGATTGTTCGCGGGAGAAAATTTCTCTGAAACCGCACTGTGCGCGACCATTTAGGTTCCAATGTATGTGGATGAGCTCCCTGACGATGGCGAGCGGTGCGATGGTAGAAAGTGGCTGTGGGCATCATATCAAACAATTCTTCAGAACACAGCCCATTGTAGAGACGATAGAGCACACACAAGGAGGCAAAGTCTCTCCTAAGACTTAGTGGCTCGATACCGTCTGTGAGATCAGGATCGTCGACTATTCTCACAGCACGTCTCTGAACTGAATCGAAAGGCTCAAGCTGGTACTTCGGTGCTCCCGCCCAGAGATGACAGCAATACTCCATGTGAGGTCGAACTTGTGTTTTGTAAAGTAGTAGCCTTTGTGCCGGTGTGAAGTATCGCTTCGCTCTATTCAGAACACCAAGCTTTTTTGACGCCAGCTTGACCTTCTCTTCCAAATGAGCTCGAAATTGGACGTCACTGGAGATGTCGACACCGAGGATTCCAATGCTCTGTGAGATGGTAAGGGGTGTATTCTGGAATTGTGGAACCACAGTGAACGGGGTTTTCTTAGCGGTAAACGCACAGACTTGTGTCTTAGAGGGGTTAAATTGGACCAGGTTATCCCGACCCCAATCGGAGACTCTGTGTAAGGTGCTCTCGATTTGAGACACAAGTTGTTCGCGACTTTCTACTACAGCGGTACGAGGGATGTTAGCTCGGCCCATGTAATATGCATCTCCAGTACTATCGTCCGCATAACAATGGATACCATCCGTGGACAGCATATCATTGACATGCAGCAAGAACAGCGTTGGAGATAGCACGGAGCCTTGCGGGACACCAGCGTTTATGTCCATGCTTTCGGAACAGCTACCATCGACGACGGCTTTTATGCGTCTGCCGGACAAAAAGCTAGCCACCCACTTGCACAAACCCTCGGGCAGGCCGTAGGATGGTAACTTCGATAGAAGACCCCTGTGCCAGACCCGATCGAACGCCTTTGCTATATCCAGGCTAACTGCCAAAGCCTCACCTTGACTCTCAATGGCTGAAGCCCACCGGTGAGTGAGATACACTAGAAGATCACCAGTCGAGCGACCGTGGCGGAAACCATACTGGCGGTCGCTGATCAAATCGTGCTCCTCTAGGTAACTCAGGAGCCGTGTGTTGATTACACGCTCCATCACCTTAGAGAGAAGGGAAGTTATAGCTATAGGCCTGTAATTCGATGGGTCCGATCTATCACCCTTTTTTGGCACTGGATGCACATGGGCAGTCTTCCACGAAGACGGCACTTGCCTTTTGCGGTAGGAAAGCGCGAAAAGTCGCGTTAGTACAGGGCACAACTCAGGAGCACACTGCTTGAGCACCACTGCAGGTATGCCGTCTGGCCCACTCGACTTATGAACGTCTAGACAGTTTAGTTCCCGCCGCACTTCTCTTTGCGAAATGTGTATTTCCGGCAAAGAGTGTTGGCACGGCGGGTTAGTAGGCGGCTTAGTCTACCGCTTAGTGCTTAGTCTTAATAATTACTTAAATATATGTTTTATATCAAATGTTACCCATTCGCAGGAGCTACAATTTTACTCTTATTCGGCATCTTATACCATTGTTTCTAAATTGTTTTCATTCACATTCAAACAATCCAACTAGTCCTCGCACACATTTCCCGTAGTCAAGAAAACATTGTCCGACAGTCGTTTCATTAATTACATTGTATCTGTACCAGAAGCTTGCGTAACCAAAACCTGGACGCACCATAACTATACTGGAAAATTTTCATCTCCGCCGTGCCTCCGAGATTGTCGTGAAGAAAGCCAGTAGCAGCAAAAGCGAAAGCCATAACGGTCAATAATATAGCCGAACGTCCTAGGTTTAACGTATCAATTGATTTAGCAACCGTGATGACACCTGGGTAGTTACTATTAAAAGAGAAGGAGAAGAAGATGTCTTTCTCACAACCATTCGGAGATGACAAAATGACTGGGGACGATGACAACAACGATGTAGTCGCGATGGGTGGTGTCATTCTGACAGAAGAAACCCAGAGGATCCTTGGCTCGACGGAAATGATTGACACACAAATCAGGTACCTATATAATTAGATTTTGTTTTCAGTAGTTGAATATTTTATTAAATAGAATATGAACTAACATTTAATCTATTTCAAGGTCATGCAAGGACGAATATTTGGTACCTTTGGGGCTAATGCAAGCGCGGATAAAATCTATTGTAGCCAAGCACAACTTAGAAGAACCTTCTCCCGAAGTAGCTAATCTACTATCACAGGCGCTGCAGGAAAGACTGAAGAGCCTTATACAGAAGCTTGCTGCCATTGTATAGCATAGAATTGACCACGTAATAAAGGCAAGATTCGAAATTTCATTAAGAAAATTTGTTAAACATGTATTTATAAATAAAAAGTTTGTTATGAGAAAGCATGCGTGTAACCGAATGTTAGGTGCGCTTCTAAATTACCGTACTAACAATACAGAACTGTATGTAGCTGTAGCTATGAAAATGTTTATCCGACTATTCTACATTATCACAAGTAGCAAAAGTACGTGTAAGGTCAAGTTTTCTCGTTGCTAATGATTATTTTTTACACAGACTGACATCCAATACGAGGTCACCCAAAATTTAAAAGGGCAACTCAAATTGCTCGAGGAATTAGACTGTGTTGACAGGAAACGGTGGGAGGATTCGGAGAGGAAGATTCTGCTAAGGACAGCCAAGTCTCGATCCAAGAATGAGGATGCTGAACAAGCTAAATTTAAAGTCCAAAGCGAAAGAAATGCAACGAACTGAACTAGAAGAGCTCAACCAACGAGAAGCTAACTTGACAGCCTTGTAAGCTATCGGACCTAGAAAAAAGCTCGGATTGAAAGTGGCGGTGGGCCAAGTTGGGAAAGTCGGCGGGCGCTGCTGGGGACTCTCTTTCGAGTAGCGCTGGACATTCCGAAAGCAGATTTGTAAGTAGTTTCGTGTGATGCTAACGCACAGTCACGAGAAATACATAATTAGTAAACGGCACATATTTTTGCACTCCAAGAGGTATGTGACTGTACATAAGTAGGGAAGTGGATTATCTTATTCCAGGTGTCTAACACATTTCCTTGTTCGATAGACTGGTCGCCGTCAGATAGCGTCGCGGACTCGACTCAAACGCATCAACCAGCGCGACATAATGTTTTTATTAGAACAGGAACGCGACACCGCGCACTCGCTTCTAATGTACAAATGTTACGTCAAATAGAGATATAAACTTGGTGTTGATGATAAATGTTGAGGCAAAATAAACATGTTTTCTATTCAGATGACATGATGCGCTTAGTAAAGTGTGACGTCGTGTGATAAAATAAAATCATTTTATTTTTACGTTAACTTTAAGAAGTATAGGTCTGTTTATATAGAAAAAAATGCATAAAGCCGAATAGGTTTCAGTTTTTTTTGTTTGCACGGTAGAAATAAAAATGTTTCTAAGCGTAAACAATTTTTGAGTTAGGCCAATATATAGAGAAAATGTTTGTTCTATAATTATTTAATAATTATCTACTTTTAGTTTGTACATATATGATTTGTGATACGCTGTAATATCATCATTATCATCAATTGGCCTCTATTTAGAAGTTGGTTTTTTCCTACTACATCGTGCTGGCCACATTAATATGTAATACTTTTTAACTGTAAAATAGTTATTGCTATTGCTGAGCATTACCTGTCTGATACTTATACATTGTTTTAATTAATTTTCCTTCAGATATGCATCAGAAAAAAAGTGTAATGTTGTGTAGAATCAAAATCGACAAGTCGGCAATCTCACTTCTTTCATAACATTAGCAACTTCAATATGTAAACAAGAAATTCAGTGAGGTTTCCCATATCTGGATTTATTAGATGCTTGATGTTAAAATTCTTTGTTTCATAAGTGTGGAAAAATTATTTTTAGCAAACAAACGAAACCAATAAATTTGTTACAATAATTAAGCAAAGGGGTTAAGGTTTTATATGATGGGATGGGTGTAAGTTGATCTCTCAGTGGCTCTTTAACTATTTGTGTAAGTCACTTTTATCGTTAGTATTTAGATTGTTCTTCAATGGATTAAATAGAAGTTGTACTGATATATTAATATAAATTTTAAAAACGTTTTGAGTTGTTTCATTTCTGCATAAACATATCCATTTCAAAGACAATGATGAACGATTAATATTATTTCTGATGTACTTACATTATGAATATGAAAATAACACACGTTCGTGTAGTCAGAACGTACTAAGTTACCACGTTTAATTTTACTAGTTCTAACAATTTTTGTACGAATTCAGCGATAAAATGAGTCACCAAATTGGCGGTACAAACGTTTTATTCACATGACTTTATTTAGATATTACAATTGTACTGAAAATTGAATATATTCATATACATGTGTAGACCTAAGTCTTTCGATATGAATTATCTGTGTATAAGTAGTTGCTCTAACATTCCACCACTTTGACGTCCAGTTTCGAGATCTTCTGAACAGGACAGAACTTTACGTGCGATTTTAAGATATACTAAAGTACTTTCTTGACAAAACTACGCATATTTTGCACAAAGGGTTCAGAATACTTTGTAACTATTAGGAACCAACCCAGATCAGGAACGGTAAGGCAAAATTAGGTTAGGTTAGGTTTTGAATACCTTCGTTCGAGTTATTTCCTCGACGGCAGGTGGCTCTTCGACGAGCACTTCCGACAGCTTTCTCCAAAGCTGGTCGGCGCTGCTTCTGCCCTTGGGCGACTTTTGCCCAATCTGGGTGGAGCTAGCGTCGCGACAAGACGGCTATACACGGGGGTTGTCCGGTCAATGGCGCTGTATGGTGCACCGGTGTGGGCGGCGGCTCTGACCGCCCAGAATAGGGCTCGCCTCTGGCGCCCTCAGAGGATATTGGCGGTTAGAGCCATACGCGGTTACCGCACCGTATCGACGGAGGCGGCGTGCGCCTTGGCCGGAACTCCTCCGTGGGATTTGGAGGCGGAAGTGCTCGCCGAAGTTTATCGGCGGACGGCTGACTTCCGGGCGGGTAGCGGCATACGGCCCCCGCCCGAAGAGATACGCGAGTGGCGAGAGGCCGCTCGTCGAGCCACGATGGCTCGTTGGTCGTTCCGGCTGGAGGCTCCACGTGCTGGTTTTGCCGCCGTGGAGGCTCTCCAGCCGGTCATCGCCGAGTGGGCGGGGCGGCAGCACGGGACCCTTTCCTTCCGACTAACGCAGGTCCTTTCCGGGCACGGTTGCTTCGGGAAGTACCTGCACTCGGTCGCCAGGAGGGAATTGAGTCCCGCCTGTCACCACTGCGACTGCAGTGAGGACTCGGCTCAGCACACGCTGGCGGTTTGTTCCGCCTGGGCGGCGCAGCGTGGGGTCCTCACTGCAGTTATTGGAGGAGATCTCTCGCTACCGGCCGTCATACGCTCCATGGCCGGTAGCGACAGTTGTTTTACCGCGGTCGCAACCTTCTGCGAAGACGTAATTTCGCGGAAGGAGGCGGCGGAGAAGGCCCGGGAGGACGATATCCACTCGGACCCAATTCGCCGTCGGCGAGCTGGGCGGCGGAGGCGCGCATACCAGCGCCTCATGCCGCCTTGAGTGTGGCCGCGGGTGGACGGGATGGGTTTTCCCCTCCATCCGCTGTAATGGCCAGCCGCGAGGAGGCGACGTCTGCGTGTGCCGTACGTCGCCTAAAATAGAGAGTTTATCAGCAGATGGTGCCCGAGGTACCGGGTAGGCGCTAGGAGGGATCTGGATGTCGTAATAGCAGCGGTTCCCGGATCCCTCCTATCTCAAGCGCAGAGTGGCACACCGTGTGGTTTTAGTCAGTCCGATTCCGACACACCACCCTGCCGTAAACCCCGGTGGGGTGACGGCTCGAGGGGGTTTCCACACGTTAAAAAAAAAAAAAAAAAAAAGGTTTTGAATACCTCTACGAGGCAGTCTGAGCGCTCCGTGCGACTCAGGACGATGTTGTTCGATCGATAGAACGCATCGGTAGATCAACCACCCGGTAGCTCCGCATATGTGCAGTATCTTATGGTGGGATTTTGTTTCTGAATACAGGTTAGGACTTACTTATCAAAAAATGCCAGCGCCTCATGTCGCCTTGAGTGTGGCCGCGGATAGACGGGACGGGTTTTTCCCTCCATCCGTTGTGGTGGCCAGCCGCGAGGAGGCGACGTCCGCATGTGCCGTACGTTGCCTAATTAGAGAGTTTACCCGCAGATGGTGCCCGCAGTAGCGGGCAGGCGCTTGGAGGGATCTAGATGTCGTAATAGCAGCTGTTCTCGGATCCCTCCTACGTTAGGCGCAGAGTGGCATACCGTGTGGTTTTAGTCGGTCCGATTCCGACACACCACCTTCCCATAAACCCCGGTGGGGTGACGGCACGAGGGGGTTTCCACACTTTAAAAAAAAAGGCTTTGAATACCTCTACGAGGCAGTCTGAGCGCCCCGTGCGACTCAGGACGATGTTGTTCGATCGATAGAACACATCGGTAGATCAACTGCCCGCTAGCTCCGCATATGTGCAGTATCTTATGGTGGGATTTTGTTTTGAATACAGGTTAGGACTTACTTATCTAAAAATGCCAGCGCCTCATGTCGCCTTGAGTGTGGCCGCGGATGGACGGGACGGGTTTTTCCCTCCATCCGCTGTGGTGGCCAGCCGCAAGGAGGCGACGTCCGCATGTGCCGTACGTTGCCTAATTAGAGTGTTTACCCGCAGATGGTGCCCGCAGTAGCGGGCAGGCGCTTGGAGGGATCTAGATGTCGTAATAATATCAATAATTCAAATAACTTTATGGACATTTATTGTAGAATTTAATTACAAAATGATAACCAAGTGATATATATTTTTACCCTAATAATATTTCCTAATTTAATTCATACTAAAGATTACTCTTAGCAAGTAGCGTAATATTAAGTCTGTCAGCGTAACATTAAATACAAATTAAACATGGATCAACACTGACACTTACTTCCAACATCAACACAAACACACTTATCAATTCGCTCAATTATTTAATAAAATAAATAAAATTAACGATATTTGAAGGCTTGTGTAGGGGCATGTTGAATGTTGATGACAAAACACGTTTTGCTGTCGGATTTACACGACCAACAGAAATCGAATTCACATATATAATATATGTGAATATATATATACACAGAGATGTCTCTGTGTATCCAACAGACTGAGATGTGGGTCTAACAGACTTCAATATTACAGCTTAATAGGGGGGACGATGAACACAATACGTCCACGAATATCATATTTCCTGTTTATAATGTATCTAAGATCTATCGTTTCAACATAAAGTACATTTGAACTTAACACGTTTATTTTTCTTCTAAAACTAACTAACTAAATTTAACGTGCAAGATGCAGATTAATTGGGTCGAAAGAAATCGATAAAAGATTCAATGTAGGATAATTGAGAATAGACAAATGGAACACATAACTATGTATATATATATGTACATGTGATAAAAGTTACTGTTATATTTTACTTAATAATAGAAATAGTGCGATTAATGAGTGAACAATATGATTAGGCTAGATTTAACATGGCAGTAGAAGTAACAGGTATATGGTTCACATTTAGGACAATTACGATAAATATAAATAGTTATTATCGTGCAACATGAGAGTGAGTCAAGTAACCGTTCTTAATCTGAATGTATGTCTTACCAATAATAGAAATGACTCAAGCATGTAATGAATAAACTTCAACAAATAAAGTGCCAATAAATTATTATTTTCAATCAAAGTGGAAGAATGAAATTTCTTCTTGAAAAAAAATTGAATACACTGAACACGCTTGGAAAATTTGTGTAGATTTTAAAATCATTGCTCTTTTGATTGGACTGCAACCAGGTAACACAAAATTTTGCTGTTTTCTTTGTGACTGGGACAGTAGAAACAGAAAGAGTCACGAGATATAGAAAGTGTGGTCCACGCCTGAATCACTTACTCCAGGCCTCATACACGTTAAGCAACATATGTATATGTGGAACCCAGAATTTATCTAGATGCGACACAGAAGATTCAAAGTAATTAAAATAGCACTGTATAATTAATAGCGTGAAATTTCGACGCCTAGATGTAAAAGTTAACTCTCCACACACGTAACAAAAACTGTCGGGGTTATTTAAACACTTCCGTGGCATGCTTACGATGTAACTAACATAAATAAAATGTACGTTAGTTAAATATAGTAATTATACACTTGCCAAAATAAAGTTTTTCTCACTTAAATGCGTTTTCAGGTTAGAAATGTATTTATAGCTCTCACTAAAAAATGGACGTGACTGGAACGACACTCTTTTTTTTTATTGAAGGGTTGCCAACCTAAATACAAATTACTACTAAGTTCATGGCACAAAACCAGGGTGGAACAGTGTTATTAGAAAAAAATATTTGCTTGCCTGATTTTCACCTGTTCTCCTACCATCAGTGACGAGTCTTGTTGGTCTACTCATAAATGATCGTGGCTGCTAAGATAGACGACGTGGGTTAAATAAATAATAAGCTAAGCAGAGGTATATTCAACGTTCACTTTCATCAGCGTTTTGGTCGCACGTAGTATGTGATGAACCTATTAATGTTAATGATGTTGTAATGCCGGTTTGTTGGCCAGAGCCTAATCTGTCGATTGAGGACTGCCTTCTGCATCAGTCCCTTGAAATATGACAAAAGACATATAGAATTTCGTTCAACCATTATTTTGATCTATATAATAAGGTTTAGTCGTCGTTTGTAACATAAGCGCACAAAAATGTGCATACTATGTCTCTCGGAGGGTATGGATGGCGTCCATACAAAATCCGAATTCCTCCTTTTGGCACTTTACGTCCTAAAGAACGTAATTAGCGCGTCATGTTTAAAAGTTTAAAGCGCTCTTTTGTGAAATTTGATATTTGTAGATAAGATAGTATTCGGAGAGACCGTCGAATTACACAATAGAAATATAGTGATGAAAAAAAAACTTCCACAAAATTTTTGTGATCGATACCGCAACGTGGAGCAATTTATAAATAATAGGTAGAAGGCATAACATAATCTTATCATTTTGACGAAATGGTTTAAATATTGTTAGCCCTTTGTCGTCATACTGAAAACAATGAATTCTCTGCCTTTTTACAACGTTTACAACTCAACTTGCAAATACACAATAGTACGAATAAAACAAAGAACTCACACACTAAGAATTTTGGACACAAAGATTTATCCCATCTAATTGCCGCCTAATACCATTCACCGATCTAGTGAGGGTTGTTCACAAGAATTATTTTACTAACCAAGCAATGGTTTACAAAATTTCATGATGATCAGTTGAGTAGTTTTCGTTTGAAACCGTTACAAAGAAACTTACATTCGCATTCAGATTAGTAGGGAAAAAAAATTAAACTTACATTAGTAGGGATTATAGCCAACCTTAATTTTTCGACTACACGTAAGCTCACACCACACCGATAAAACTGTCTCTTCCATTAACCACATTTGATTGTCAATACAAGTGAGGTTGTTATTAAAAGAGCCCCGAACAATCACAATGCAGCCCAGTTCGCTCATTTTATCCACGTATCCAATTACTCGGAGCAAACTCGACGTCCGTTGTACTCATATTGAACACAGCCGTACTGCCTACAAGCAGGTGAGCTTGTAACTTGGCAAAAAATATCTTGAACTGTTTAAATCTACACTATCCACAATTGCATTAACTTTTAACTGCGGTTTAGGTTAAGGGGGTATTCTGGTCTAGAGACATGAATTTTAGGTAATTTTTGAAGTGCTGTAAAAAAAAGCAATGAACATTTTTATGATCGAACTTTTTGTACATTATTTATTAACATTAGAAGAATACAAAAAAAAATTAAAAAGTCACAAAAATCCAAAATTCCGTTAATTATCAGCTGATGAAGTGGGGAGTCTCAAAAATTTGGTGCGTGACCATACCCACGATTTTGACCCTCCTAGCAATTTGAAACCAAAAAAGAAAAGATTATCAATCTATAAGAATGTCGCAATATCTGGAACTACGGAAAAAATGGAAAAACTCTGTTTTACAAAATGGCGACTGCCGAAAAGAAATTATTATGTACCACTTTTTTTGACTTTCTTCAATTTTTTAAACATAGTAAAAATGAAAATTTCTGGATAGGCGTAGTTCCGGACATAGACAAGTTTCTAAAGAAGATTTTCTTAAAATTTCAAGTAAATCGGTTTGGTAGAACCTGAGAACTCGTGGGTATCGTATTAAATAGACAGTTCTTAGAAAAACGCGTTAAAAGTTTCAATTACATTTTTTGCAGTCTTAATCATAATATTATATTTTAAACTTACATTTATTTAATCTACCATTCCTGCTGCATACATTGGACCTTCCTAGACTTCGAAAAAACTATTTTCGGCGTTTCTCTCTTCCACTAGAGTAGTTCTGGCCTCCTTCGATGCGATGGATGTTCGTATCTCGAAGCGATCAATCCGGACGTTTGGCTCGCTTGACGGCAAATACATGAGCTTCTACATCAATTTTCACACCCATAATCGTCATCATTTTCAAAATCGGAATGAAACCTTCTTTGTAACTACACACAGAAATAAATGTTGCAATCTGAATGTTCTCAGGCCCGGAATGGATCTATATTGGAGTGAAAGTCCATATTAACGAGTTCCCTCATTATTATTTTCAACTACAATGCATTACTTATATATATATATATATAATTATTTACTAAGAATTATGGATTCAGGTAGACGGAGAATCCCCTAGCCTTTTGTTCGATTAGTTGCAGCCTAATCGGTTTGGATGCCAGCTCAGCAAAATACCTATATATCTGAAAATAATTTGAATTTTGAAAAATCCTATTAGATAATACAAAAAAAAAACCCTATCAGGTAAATGTAAATAAAAATATAGTCTGCACGATGATGCGGATCTGCGGACAATTGGATGATTAGAACTGCTCATTAGAAAGTTATCCATTACTAATTACTCGTTACTACAAATTACTGTTGTTGTTATACTGTTGTTATTGCTAAGTATTTTACAAGTTGCACGATCATTTTCGTTTTCATGTGATTCTAATAATAAAAAAACAACAAGAAGTACTCAAAAGTCTATGTTAATTACTTTAGCCATAATAAAAATTGTTAAAAATAAAATTAAATGAAAACGTTTTACATATTTAAATGACGCTTTTCATTACGGTCCCAAAGATTATCATTCGAAAGGTATATCATATACGCACTCTCTATTCTATTCTGATTTAAACACCATAAGCAAAATTGTACGTAACATAAAAACGAATTGCCATAGCCCATGGCCCAAAGTATTAAGAGATCAGAACGGGAGTTCGGGCGCACGTTCGTGCCGGGTAAATAATAGTCGACATTAAAAGTGCAACATCAGCTGATGATCAATATTAAAATCAGTCACTTTGTGACACAAAGGAATTAGCTGGTTTGCATGTATATCACTCGTGTAAAGTGTAATTTATGGAGTATTGAAAGTTAAAAATCAGCTCTCAGTGCTTATTTACGCTACATTTGATGTACATAAAATGTACGTAAATATAACATTCACGAAAAGTTGGATTATGTTTTATAAGCGATATAAAATGAAGTCGGTTTTTGTTTTTCCATGCTTAGCTCTTTCGAACTAAGCAATTCTCTATTATGCCTACCAATCAAAGTTGAATAAATTTTGCTTTACGTATTTAACACTTACATTTACACATTTTAGCAGTCACGATCACTTACGAGTAGACTAACAAAGGCCCGCCATAGATCATAGCAGATCAGGTAAAAATCAAGCAAGTAAGTAAATTTTAATGATAATTATACTTGATCTAGAAATTATCAACCGATCGCGTGCAACAGCAGAAGCTTATATATCTATCTAAATAATTGTAGTTTAGTGCGATAGGCCAAAGAAGATCCAGTAAAGAGGGGAAAGTGATAAATAAAAGAAAGCAAAAATTCATACAAATAGACAATTTATTATGCACTTTAAACAATATGTAGATACGAGTACAAGTCAACCTGACAATTTTTGCATATTAGAAATAATAAAAGCACGTCAACTTGATAACCATATTTAATCTACCGTCTAAAATAAAACTGATCTAACTTATTTGAGTTTCGTTTGTTACTTAACTTTAACTATAATAAAAAATAAAATGGCAAACAAATTTTTAGCCTTCAGCACATTTATGGCACTTTATACTATTGGCATATTTTTTAGGTGGGCAACACCGTTTTGCAAGTCGTCATGACTCAGCGCTATATTCACATTAAACACTATCTGTAAGTTGCAGCCAAACAAACATCACACCATTCTGAAGTAGAGCGTGACCCGGTTCGGTTGTGTTGTGAGCTAGCTTGAGTCATTAAAATCACCAAGATCACTTTCACTTTGTGATATCAACAAGGAAGCTGCCTTGGTCAAAATGAGTACCACTACGACACCGAAAGAAACGACGTTTGCCGAACGACAAGCAGAACGTATGAAGAGATTGCACTCTCTACAGTTGGCTAGGAATGAAGCCAGGATGCACAATCATCAGGAGGTGGTGGCCGAAGAGGCTAGAAATAGATTACCATCAAATTATGCAAGAAAACGTCGTCAGACGGAGTGGTTACTGAATGATCGAGCGAAGCGCAAAGAAGCTGAAAAATGCGGGCAAAATTACGATAGAGTGAAACTTTTGAACGTCTCAGCTATAGAAGCAGAACGTTTAGAGCGCAAAAAGAAGAAAAGGAATCCAGATCCAGGTTTTTCGACTTACGATCAAGCGACAATAAGGCAGTATAATAGATTGGTCAAGAACATGCCTACACTTGACACGGAGCAGTATGAGAAAGAAAAACAAAAGTATGGAGACGCTTTCTACGGAGGTCTAAATCACATCATTCACGGTATGCACGTAGATCGTAAAGAGGCAATAGACAGAATGGTGAACGACTTAGAAAGACAGACTGCGAAGAGGGCTAAGTACTCCAGGAGGCGAAAATACAACGACGACGCAGATGTTGACTATATTAATGAGAGGAACGCCAATTTTAACAAGAAACTTGAGCGGTTTTACGGTCAACACACTGCTGAGATTAAGCAGAATTTGGAACGCGGTTCAGCCATATGAGCGTCCGTTAACAAAATTTGTCGTTATGTACCTACATGTTAATGTTTGGAAAGTATTATTTTAAATGAACAATGGTGGACTAAAACTATACGATAACACATTAATGGGAAATATTGTGATAACAGTGGGAATACGTGACAAGTAGTGTTATTTTTTTAATGTAAATAATCTGTAATAAAGACAAAACTAGAGCGTAAGCATGACCTACTACGGTATTGTAAACGTTTAATAATTATATTAGCCACGCCAGGCTTACTCCTGTTGATTAGCCAGTTTTAAACTATATGTGCGAGTATGTACATTTAACATATATTATCACGTAAAACAAACGCTTACAACAAAAGCTGCAGGGTTCAAGGTTCAGTTGTCCTACCAAGAGCATCGACTTGAACTTTATTATTTCCTTATATATGAGTAAAGTTAAAACTAATTGTATAACGTTGTTGCAGCCAGTGTCTAAAAGAGTGAAAATTGCCTGTTTTGTTACAAATTAATTGTAAAACCAATTATCTAATGTAAAATTAAACTCTTATTTTAAGCATTAAGTTCTACCTACCGACTGGATCTGTTCTTATTTAGTTTAACTGAAAAACATGGATATCAAGTGTACGTGTTTTTATTATTATATTTCTGTTATGCAAAAATTCTTGGGTTGATTTAGCTTGTTAAAAGTGTATAATAAATTAACTATTTGCATGAATATTTGCTTTCTTTTATTTATCACTTTGCCGTCCTTACTGGGTCTTCTTTGGCAATAACATCGGTGTAACAACAATAGTAATTTGTAGTTATGAGTAATTAGTAATGGATAGTTTTCTAATGAACAGTTCTAATCATCCAATTGTTGTCGTTGAATGTGAACCGCACTGAGACTTGCACTATATCATCATTATCATGAGCAGCCTGAAACATTCTATTGTACTTTATTAAGTAGATATTCTTTAACTATTGAATCTGTATAGATTACTATAAATGTTGAACATCAGTACACCATCATAAGTAACTCTTATGTTTAGTAACTCAAATAATTACAAATAATTGGAAATGTAAGAAGATTACGATTTTCGTTGCACTTACATTTAAAAGCATACCAACTTATTGGTTTTTAATAAGATCTTCATACACAATTTTCGTAAGTAAATATTTATTTATTTTTGCACTAAACTAATTTTTGCAATATATTTGAGCCAGCAAAAGAGAGGTGCTTAAAATTGTCATTCTTATGTCCATAAAAACTGAGTTTTAACATACAGAGCGCCACCCTGACGGCACGAAGAAACCGTATAGGTATACTCTCTCTCAGAAGCCCTCAAGTGAATTAAACAACGTTAGCGTATCTAATATTCTGACGCCTGATATGTAGGTATAGCTAGACAACATCATATTATAGTACATTAGTTTACTTTAGGCCAATGTAGATGTCGAGGTATAAATAAATATACAGAGAATGGGTACTGACCACGAAACCGCCATTGAACATAATTTTTTATCTACGAATTCTATTCGTAGATAGAAAAATATGCATAAATTAACTGCTAAAAGAAACTCAGGACCTACATGTTAAAGAACTTTCTTATAGGTATATACCTACCTGCAAGAAAGCTCTTCAATGAAGGATAATATAATACACCGTTACCTTTTATTTCTAACATGGAGGTGTTACAGGCGAAATACTACGACAGACATTAGTTATCATTCGTTGATCATAAAAACTATTATTTGGTTTGCAAAATAATTCTCATGAACGACCCTCACTAGATCGGTGGGTGGTATTAGGCGGCCATAACATGGGATAAAGTTTTGTGTTCAAAATTATTAGTGTGTGAGTTCTTTGTTTTATTCGCTCTATTGTGTATTTGCGAGTTAAGTTGAAAACATTGTAAAAAAGATTGCCAATTCATTGTTTTCATTGACACCAGTATGCCGACAAAGGGCTTACGATATCTAAGAAATTTCATCAAAATGATAAGATCATGTTATGCTTTCCCGCTATTTACCTGTTATTTACTCAACATAACCATAAAGATGAAAAAAATCTAAATAAATTCTGAAATTGTTACAGTGTATTACTATTTTTTTTCTCTATATGTCCATAGTGTCACTCGACGGTACCTCCGAATAATACCTTATCTGCAAATTCAAATTTCACAGGAGAGCAATTTGAAATTTTAAACACGACGTGTACTAGTAAATTATATCGTTTGGGACGTAAAGTGCCGAAAGGAGGATTTCAGATTTTGTATAGATACCGTCCACACTCTCCAACAGACATAGGATGCATATTTTTGTGCGCTTAGGGCACAAACGCTGCCTAAACTTTACTAGATAGATCAAAATAATGGTAGAAAGAAATCCTATATGTCATTCATCATATTTCAAGGGCTTGATACAGAAGGCATTCCTCAATCGGTAGACTAGGCTCTGGCAAACAAAACATCCCGACTGGCGGCCATAGGGTCGCCGCCTATTACGTGGGACCAAATCACTGGTGAAAAAAGGCATTTAATATAATAATTAATTATTTGTGATGGGTGAGAATCGAATCCACGACCTCTAGCTTAGCAGTCACGATCACTTGCGAGCAGACTAACAAAGGCCCGCCATAGATCAAGCAAGTAAGTAAATTTTAATGATAATTATACTTGATCTAGAAATTATCAACCGATCGCGTGCAACAGGAGAAGCTTATATATCTATCTAAATAATTGTAGTTTAGTGCGATAGGCCAAAGAAGATCCAGTAAAGAGGGGAAAGTGATAAATAAAAGAAAGCAAAAATTCATACAAATAGACAATTTATTATGCACTTTAAACAATATGTAGATACGAGTACAAGTCAACTTGACAATTTTTGCATATTAGAAATAATAAAAGCACGTCAACTTGATAACCATATTTAATCTACCGTCTAAAATAAAACTGATCTAACTTATTTGAGTTTCGTTTGTTACTTAACTTTAACTATAATAAAAAATAAAATGGCAAACAAATTTTTAGCCTTCAGCACATTTATGGCACTTTATACTATTGGCATATTTTTTAGGTGGGCAACACCGTTTTGCAAGTCGTCATGACTCAGCGCTATATTCACATTAAACACTATCTGTAAGTTGCAGCCAAACAAACATCACACCATTCTGAAGTAGAGCGTGACCCGGTTCGGTTGTGTTGTGAGCTAGCTTGAGTCATTAAAATCACCAAGATCACTTTCACTTTGTGATATCAACAAGGAAGCTGCCTTGGTCAAAATGAGTACCACTACGACACCGAAAGAAACGACGTTTGCCGAACGACAAGCAGAACGTATGAAGAGATTGCACTCTCTACAGTTGGCTAGGAATGAAGCCAGGATGCACAATCATCAGGAGGTGGTGGCCGAAGAGGCTAGAAATAGATTACCATCAAATTATGCAAGAAAACGTCGTCAGACGGAGTGGTTACTGAATGATCGAGCGAAGCGCGAAGAAGCTGAAAAATGCGGGCAAAATTACGATAGAGTGAAACTTTTGAACGTCTCAGCTATAGAAGCAGAACGTTTAGAGCGCAAAAAGAAGAAAAGGAATCCAGATCCAGGTTTTTCGACTTACGATCAAGCGACAATAAGGCAGTATAATAGATTGGTCAAGAACATGCCTACACTTGACACGGAGCAGTATGAGAAAGAAAAACAAAAGTATGGAGACGCTTTCTACGGAGGTCTAAATCACATCATTCACGGTATGCACGTAGATCGTAAAGAGGCAATAGACAGAATGGTGAACGACTTAGAAAGACAGACTGCGAAGAGGGCTAAGTACTCCAGGAGGCGAAAATACAACGACGACGCAGATGTTGACTATATTAATGAGAGGAACGCCAATTTTAACAAGAAACTTGAGCGGTTTTACGGTCAACACACTGCTGAGATTAAGCAGAATTTGGAACGCGGTTCAGCCATATGAGCGTCCGTTAACAAAATTTGTCGTTATGTACCTACATGTTAATGTTTGGAAAGTATTATTTTAAATGAACAATGGTGGACTAAAACTATACGATAACACATTAATGGGAAATATTGTGATAACAGTGGGAATACGTGACAAGTAGTGTTATTTTTTTAATGTAAATAATCTGTAATAAAGACAAAACTAGAGCGTAAGCATGACCTACTACGGTATTGTAAACGTTTAATAATTATATTAGCCACGCCAGGCTTACTCCTGTTGATTAGCCAGTTTTAAACTATATGTGCGAGTATGTACATTTAACATATATTATCACGTAAAACAAACGCTTACAACAAAAGCTGCAGGGTTCAAGGTTCAGTTGTCCTACCAAGAGCATCGACTTGAACTTTATTATTTCCTTATATATGAGTAAAGTTAAAACTAATTGTATAACGTTGTTGCAGCCAGTGTCTAAAAGAGTGAAAATTGCCTGTTTTGTTACAAATTAATTGTAAAACCAATTATCTAATGTAAAATTAGACTCTTATTTTAAGCATTAAGTTCTACCTACCGACTGGATTTGTTCTTATTTAGTTTAACTGAAAAACATGGATATCAAATGTACGTGTTTTTATTATTATATTTCTGTTATGCAAAAAGTCTTGGGTTGATTTAGCTTGTTAAAAGTGTATAATAAATTAACTATTTGTATGAATATTTGCTTTCTTTTATTTATCACTTTCCCGTCCTTACTGGGTCTTCTTTAGCCTATCACACTAAACTGCCATTAGACAGATAAATAAGCTTCTCCCATTGCACGCGATCGGTCGATAATCTCTAGACCAAGTATAATTATTATTAAAATTTATTTACTTGCCTGATTTATACCTGATCTGCTATGATCTACGACGGCTCCAGTTGGTCTATACGTAAGTGAACGTGACTGCTAAGCTAGACGTCGTGGCTTCGATTCCCAACCATCACAAATAATTAATAATGTTATTTAACGCCTTTTCTCACCAGTGATTTGGTTCCACGTAATAGGTGACGAGCCCATTACCGGTAGTCGGTATGTTTTGTTTGCCAGAGTTTCGTCTGCCGATCGAGGAATGCCTTTTGCATCAGTCACTTGAAATATGATAAACGACATATAGGATTTCTTTCAACCATTATTTTGATCTATCTAGTAAGGTTCAGCCAGCGTTTGTAATATAAGCGCGCAAAAATATGCATCCCATGTCTTTTGGAGGGTGTGGATGGTGTCCATACAAAATCCAAAATCCTTCTTTCGGCACTTTGCGTCAAAAATGGCATAATTTACACGTCGTGTTTAAAATTTCAAATTGCTCTCCTCTGAAATTTGACATTTGTAGGTATTATGGTTATTGATACCGTCGAGTTATTTCTAACATGGAGGTTTTACAGGCGAAATACTACGACAGACATTAGTTATCATTCGTTGATCATAAAAACTATTATTTGGTTTGCAAAATAATTCTCATGAACGACCCTCACTAGATCGGTGGGTGGTATTAGGCGGCCATAACATGGGATAAAGTTTTGTGTTCAAAATTATTAGTGTGCGAGTTCTTTGTTTTATTCGCTCTATTGTGTATTTGCGAGTTAAGTTGAAAACATTGCAAAAAAGATTGCCAATTCATTGTTTTCATTGACACCAGTATGCCGACAAAGGGCTTACGATATCTAAGAAATTTCATCAAAATGATAAGATCATGTTATGCTTTCCCGCTATTTACCTGTTATTTACTCAACATAACCATAAAGATGAAAAAAATCTAAATAAATTCTGAAATTGTTACAGTGTATTATTATTTTTTTTTCTCTATATGTCCATAGTGTCACTCGACGGTACCTCCGAATAATACCTTATCTGCAAATATCAAATTTCACAGGAGAGCAATTTGAAATTTTAAACACCACGTGTACTAGTAAATTATATCGTTTGAAACGTAAAGTGCCGAAAGGAGGATTTCAGATTTTGTATAGATACCGTCCACACTCTCCAACAGACATAGGATGCATATTTTTGTGCGCTTAGGGCACAAACGCTGCCTAAACTTTACTAGATAGATCAAAATAATGGTAGAAAGAAATCCTATATGTCATTCATCATATTTCAAGGGCTTGATACAGAAAGCATTCCTCAATCGGCAGACTAGGCTCTGGAAAACAAAACATTCCGACTGGCCACAATAGGCTCGCCGCCTATTACGTGGGACCAAATCACAGGTGAAAAAGCTATTTAATACAATAATTAATTATTTGTGATGGGTGAGAATCGAACCCACGACCTTTAGCTTAGCAGTCACGATCACTTACGAGTAGACCAACAAGGGTCCGCCATAGATCATAGCAGATCAGGTAAAAATCAAGCAAGTAAATAATTTTTAATAATAATTATACTTGATCTAGAAGTTATCAACCGATCGCGTGCAACAGGAGAAGCTTATATATCTATCTAAATAATTGTAGTTTATTGCGATAGGCCAAAGAAGATCCAGTAAGGAGGGGAAAGTGATAAATAAAAGAAAGCAAATATTCATACAAATAGACAATTTATTATGCACTTTAAATAATATGTAGATACGAGTATAAGTCAACCCAACAATTTTGCATAACAGATAATAAAAACACGTCAAATTGATATCCATATTTTTTCAGTTAAACTAAATAAGAACAGATCTAGTTGGTAGGTCGATCTTGATGGTTCAAATAAGAGTCTAATTTTATATTAAATAATTGGTTTTACAATTAATTTCTAACAAAAAAAGCAATTTTCACTCTTTTAGACACTGGCTACAATAACGTTACACAATTTTTTTTACCTTTACTTATATCTAAGGAAATAATAAGGTTCCAGTCGGTGGTCTTAGTAGGTCAACTGTACTTTGAACCCTGTAACTTCTATTGTAAGCGTTTGTTGTATGTGATAACATATGTACAATTTATGTTAATTGTACATACATGTATTTTAAAACCAGCTAATCAACAGGAGTAAGCCTGGCCTGGCTAATATAATTTTCAAACGTTTACACTACCGTACTAGGTCATGCTTATGCTAAACATAAGTATGTCTCACTACGACATCTCTGAATGAGTGCTCTGGTATTGTCTTTGTTACAAATTAATTACATTAAAAAATAACACTACTTGTCACGTATTCTCACTGTTATCACAACATTGCCCACTAATGTGTTATCACATGGTTTTAGTCCACCATTGTTTATTTAGTGTAATCTCAGCAGTGTGTTAACCGCAAAATTGTTAAACGTTGAACATTAGTGCAACAGCACAAACGAAGTCATAGTTCATTATCTTTTTCTAGTCAGTTTTTATTGAGGAAAGTTCATAAGAATTAAACTAGCACTCACTAAATTATAATTGACAGCGTTACTAAAGATTACTGAAAAAATTTGTGCTTATATCGAATTGTAATTTGGTGTAGACCTGTGTGCTGTCATGTATGTATATTACGAAGGGCGGGATTGTAGAATCAAGACTCGACTACTCCAATCTCTATATGCCACTGAAACTTAAACGTATCTAGTTATTTCACAGTCCTTTGGAATACCAGCATCTGACATGAAACAATTTTAACAGAAATGTTTTTCTGGCTGCTTAAAAAAGGCACTAAAATCTTTACAGACGGTAACAAGGGGCGACCTTTCAAGGCTTAGATTTTGTTGGTATGATTGTGGACGAAATTATCAGGTAAGACAAGAATTCAAAGCATGTTACGGGAGTTCTTGGGACCGATGCTACTGGAATTTGCTAACTACATTTGTAATAAATAGTTTTAACAAGATGGAGCCACTTGTCATACAGCCAATGAGTCAAAGCCATGTTTCCAGAAAAACTGATTTCCAGTCGAGGTGACATTACACGGCGACCCAATAGTCCAGATTTATTCCCAGCCGACGTCTTTTTATGGGATTATTTGTAGAATCATATCTACATAAATAAACGAAAAAATCAACTAAAAGAAAAAATCAGCAAAGAGATATCGGCTATCTCGCGGTCTCTTTACCGACGAGTATTCGAAAATTTCAATGCTGGTTTAGAAGAATGCAAACGTCAAAACAGTGGTTATTTAGACAGTATAAATTTTACAAAATAAATTTCAACTAATCGGTTTTCTGGTAAAAAAGCAGTTTTCGTATCAAATGATTTTTTTATATGATTTTTTCTAATGTTAACTAATTCGTGGCCCACCCGGTATAATATTAATCGTGGAAGATCAGTTCAGATCAAATATTATTCCGTACATAGTCTAGTTCGTAGCGACAATCGTCTCGAGTCTGTCATATCTGCGCGAATCGCTAAAGCTGCTGCTGCTTTTGGTGGGCTGAACCAAAGACTATGGAAATCTGACGACTTAAAGCTCCACACGAAACTTGCCGTCTATAGAGCTATTATACTACCTCTGCTTCTGTATGCCTCGGAGACCTGGTGTCTGTACAAGGGTGACATCAGACGTCTTGACGTCTTTCACATGAAGTGTCTCCGTGTCATCCTTTGTTTGAAATGGCATGATCGTGTCTCTGACTCTGAAGTTCTTCGTCGGACTAAGATGACCGGTATGGAGAGTCTGCTAATGAGGTGTCAACTACGCTGGACTGGACACCTAGTGCGTATGGACTCCTCAAGGTTGCCAAAGTCAGTCTTTTATTCAGAGCTTAGCTCAGGAAAGCGCAAACCTGGAGGACAATATCTACGCTACAAAGATGTTCTGAAACGCCACCTAACATCCTGTGGAATCTCTTGCGATTCTTGGGAGGAGCTTGCTACTCGGAGACCGGAGTGGCGAAACGCTGTCAAAACGGGCATTAATAACTTTGAGCGCGCTCGCGTCGAACATCTTGACGTCAAACGCCAGCTTTTGAAAGCTCGACCTAAGCCCTCCTATAACTACACATATAATGATAGCGGGCAGCTTTACTGCGCTATCTGTGTCCGAATCTTCAAAATTAAATTCGATTTTGCGAGTCACATTCGCGCTCACGAACGTCGTACTACTAGTTAGTAACAGCGTGTCGCCGTCGACGGATACGTCTGGGAGGACATCATTGTTGGCCAGAGCCTAGTCTGTTGATTGAGGACTGTCTTCTGCATTATTCCCTTGAAATATGACAAATGATATATAGGATTTCGTTAAACCATTATTTTGATCTATATAATAAGATTTTTTTTATCTATACCGTAATGTGGAGTAAATTAAAAAAAAAAATAGTAAGAAGGCATAACATAAACATATCAATTTGACGAAATGGTTTAGATATTGTTAGCGTTTTGTCAGCATACTGGTGACAATGAAAACAATGAATTGGCTACTTTTGTGCAACGTTTGCAACTTGACTTACAAATACACAATAGAGCGCATAAAACAAAGAACTCACACACTAAAAATGTTGGATACAAAAGTTTATCCCATCTAATTGCCGCTTAATACTAACCACCGATGTAGTGAGGATCGTTCATGAGAATTATTTTACAAACCAGACAATAGTATTTATGATCAACGAATGTTAAGGTAACGTAATATGTCATAGTGTTTCACCCGTAACACCTCCATGTTATAAATAAAATGTAATGGTATATTATATTACTCTTCATTGAAGAGCTTTCTTGTAGGTAGGTATATATCTACAAAAAAGTTCTTTACTATGAAGGTCCTGAGTTTCTTTTAGCGGTTAACCTATGCATAATTTTTTATCACCGAATACAACTCGTAGATAAAAAATTATGTTCGATGGTTCACATTCAACGACAACAATTGAATGATTAGAACTGGTCATTAGAAAATTATCCATTACTAATTACTCATTACTACAAATTACGGTTGTTGTTACACCGATGTTATTGCTAAGTACATTACAAGTTGCACGATCCTTTTTGATTTCGTATAATTCCAATAGCTTAAAAACAAGAAGTAATTCAAAGTACATGTTAAAACAACATGTACAAACGGTGTAGATATCGACTAGACGAGTATCTATCAACGACAGGAAAGCGAAATTTTGAGATTAAGCAGAATTTGAGACGTGGGAACAGCCATATGAGTATGTGCTAACAAAATGTGTCGTTGCGTACATATTTGTGTTTGGAAAGTGTAATTTAAAATAAAACTGGTGGTGGACTAAAACTGTTTTAGATAACTAAGATATTTGTTTTTAATGTAAATAACTTGTATACATTTGTGTAATGGCTTAAAAAGACAAAACTAAATCACTCGTTTAGAGGTGTCGTAATAAGTCCTACTTACTCGTATATTTAGCGTAAGTATATCTTACTGCGACAGTGTAAGCAGTTGTTATGATAACTATGTTAATCGCGCTAGGCTTACTCGTGTTGATTAGCTAGTTTTAAAATACATGTATGTGCATTTAACATATATTGTTTATTATCACTTACAACAAAAGCTGCAGGGTTCGAGTTTCAGTCATTCTACTGAGAAGACCGAATTGAACCTTATCATTTGATTAGATATAAGTAAAGATAAAAATAATTGTATGACGTTATTGCAGTCAGAGTCTAAACGTCGTATGAAAAAGTGAAAATTGCTCTTGTCGTTAGGAAAAAATTGTATAATGTATTATCTAATGAGAAAATAGTTCTACTCGACTCCTACTTTAACCATTAAGATCTATCAACCAACTAGATTCTATTCATATTACGTTTAACTGAAAACTTATGTATGTAAAGTTGACGAGTTTTTATTCATTTCGTTAAGCAAAAATTGTTGAATTCGCTGATATCCATTGTTTAAAGTGTATAATAAATTGTCTATTTGTATAAATATTTGCTTTCTTTTATTTATCTCTTGCCCGTCCTTACTGGGTCTTCTTTAGCCTATCACACTAAACTGCCATTAGATAGATAAATAAGTTTCTCCCATTGCACGCGATCGGTTGATAATCTCTAGACCAACCATAATTATTATTAAAATTTATTTACTTGCCTGATTTATACCTGATCTGCTATGATCTACGACGGCTCCTGTTGGTCTACTCGTAAGTGAACGAGACTGCTAAGCTAGAGGTCGTGGGTTCGATTCCCAACCATCACAAATAATTAATAATTGTATTGAACGCCTTTTCTCACCAGTGATTTGGTCCCACGTAATAGGTGGCGAGCCCATTACCGGTAGTCGGTATGTTTTGTTTGCTAGAGCTTCGTCTGCCGATCGAGGAATGCCTTTTGCATCAGTCACTTGAAATATGATAAACGACATATTGGATTTCTTTCAACCATTATTTTGATCTATCTAGTAAGGTTCAGCCAGCGTTTGTAATATAAGCGCGCAAAAATATGCATCCCATGTCTTTTGGAATTTTGGAGGGTGTGGATGGTGTCTATACAAAGTCCGAAATCCTCCTTTCGGCACTTTGCGTCCCAAATGACATAATTTACACGTCGTGTTTAAAATTTCAAATTGCTCTCCTCTGAAATTTGACATTTGTAGGTATTATATATGGTTTAGATATTGTTAGGCCTTTATTGGCACACTGGTGACAATGAAAACAATGAATTGGCCACCTTTTTGCAATGTTTGCAACTTCACTTACAAATAAACAATAGAGCGAATAAAACAAAGAACTCACGCTAAGAATTTTGGACACAAAGATTTATCCCATCTAATTGCCGCCTATATAACTTTCCAAGAATTTATAATTCAGTTCAAGATGTCATTTCCTTTCTTTATTATAAGGGTGCACCTGCTATGTCACCAGCCAATGTAAAAACAATGTTTCTCACTAAAGTAACCTTTTGTTTATCTTTGGAGCCACAGAGCAACTGTTCAGTTGTAAATCCTTTATTTTAAAACAGTAACTAAAGCAGGTAGCAAGACGGCTCGTACGTTAGGCTATATTTTCACAATACACTACTTGACTAGGTAAGGAGCAGCATCATTTTGAATAAGGAAATCTCTTATTTGGGATTATTGTACAAACAAGTTTCAAATTATTTTACTAATACTCGTAATAAACTTCATTGTTGTAAACAGGCAGTCGTTGTTAATACAGGATGGGCCAAGAATTTTTTAACATTTGAATCTAATACCTCGCGGATCATATATCAAATAAATACGGCACGGGGCACAGGGAAGGGTTTGACCACTAGCTTGTATCTCGAAAATTTTGTCGCAATGGATCGCTTAAGTTTTTCTATCAGTTATATTAACGAACAAAAATCTTACACCTTAATAAATAGCTTGGTAGGTATGGTTTTTTTTTTGTATTTACTTTGCTAGTAATTTGACAATAACTTTGACGCGGTGAGAGATCAATGCAATTAGTAGTAACATTAGAATTATAATTAGCAGTCGTAAAAGAAAAAGACAGTAGTGTAATTTATTAGCAATAAGTAAACAAAACATTAAGCAACCTATATTAGCTATTGTCTAAACACTTTGTGGATACCATTTATGAATGAAAATCATAGATTGTGAAACGTAAATGATTTGGATTTTACATATTGGTACTATGACTTTTTATGTAACTGAATAGCTAAGGGTTTTTTATATGACTCATAATGCTGCTTTTTAGACGAGTTATGTTATATTTATTTATTTATATATAACATGGAGGACTTCTAGCTAACATTATGAGGTTTGTAGTCAAGTAAATAACAGTAACAAACAAGTGAGGAGTTGTAAATGACAACTCCTCACTTGTTGTAGTACGTTAAACGTAAAAATCTGAGTAATAGCCCTAACAATCTTGCAATACAGGACACATTCTTATTTTCGTCTTTCTATCATTAAAGAATTTAAAACTCAGACACCCACACACATTTGAGACACTCATAGTGAATCCATACTATGCTGTATACGAAGCTCATTAAAAGTTCTATTCACACGCATACATGTAATATGTAACGCAGTGTGGCGACGCTACACTATGCGAGCCAGTATTTTTGTAATCAATGAATGCGAATGTTTGTTAAATAAATAATAGCTCTCTCATGTCGTTATAATGTGTTAGAACGTCGTGACTACTAGGATAGACGACGTGGGTTAAATAAATAATAAGCTAAGCAGAGGTATACTAAACGTTCACTTTCGTCAGCGTTTTGGTCCCACGTAGTATGTGATGAACCTATTAATGTTAATGATGTTGCAATGCCAGTTTGTTGGCCAGAGCCTAGTCTGTTGATTGAGGACTGCCTTCTGCATTATTCCCTTGAATTATGACAAATGACGTATAGGATTTCGTTAAAACATTATTTTGATCTATATAATAAGATTTAGTCAGCGTTTGTAACATAAGCACACAAAAATGTGCATCTCATGTCCCTTGGAGGGTGTAGGCGGTGTCCATATAAAATCTGAATTCCTCTTTTCAGCACTTTAAGCCCCAAAGAACGTAATTAACACTTCGAGTTTAAAATTTCAAATTGCTCTCTTCTGAAATTTGACATTTGTAGGTATTATAGTCATTGATACCGTCGAGTGACACTATGGAAAAAGAGAGAAGAAAAAATAAGAATACAGTGTAACAATTTCAGATTTTATTTATATTTTTTTTATCTTTATAATGATGTTCAGTATATAAAAGATAAATAGCCAGAAGATATAATATAATCTTATCATTTTGCCGAAATGGTTTAGATATTGTTAGGCCTTTATCGACACACTGGCGACAATGAAAACAATGAATTGGCCACCTTTTTGCAATGTTTGCAACTTCACTTACAAATAAACAATAGAGCGAATAAAACAAAGAACTCACACTAAGAACTTTGGACACAAAGGTTTATCTCATCTAATTGCCACCTATATAACTTTCCAAGAATTTATAATTCAGTTCAAGATGTCATTTCCTTTCTTTATTATAAGCGTGCACCTGCTATGTCACCAGCCAATGTGAAAACAATGTTTATCACTAAAGTAACCTTTTGTTAATCTGTGGAGCCACGGATCAACTGTTCAGTTGTAAATCCTTTATTTCAAAACAGTTACTAAAGCAGGTAGCAAGACGGCTCGTAAGTTAGGCTATATTTTCACAATACACTACTTGACTAGGTAAGGAGCAGCATCATTTTGAATAAGGAAATCTCTTATTTGGGACTATTGTACAAACAAGTTTCAAATTATTTTACTAATACTCGTAATAAACTTCATTGTTGTACACAGGCAGTCGTTGTTAATACAGGATGGGCCAAGAGTTCGTTGACATTGAATCTAACATCTCGCGGATCGTAAATCAAATAAATACAGCGCGGGGCACAGGGAGGGGTTCGACCACTACCTTGTTTCTCGAAAATTTTGTCGCAATGGATCGCTTAAGCTTTTCTATCAGTTATATTAACGAACAAAAATCTTACACCTTAATAAATAGCTTGGTAGGTATGGTTTTTTTTTTGTATTTACTTTGCTAGTAATTTGACAATAACGTTGACGCGGTGAGAGATCAATGCAATTAGTAGTAATATTAGGATTATAATTAGCAGTCGTAAAAGAAAAAGACAGTAGTGTAATTTATTAGCGATAAGTAAACAAAATATTAAGCAACCTATATTAGCTATACCGTTATGTGGAGTAAATTAAGAAAAACATAGTAAGAAGGCATAACATAAACATATCAGTATGACGAAATGGTTTAGATATTGTTTAGATATTGTTAGCGTTTTGTCAGCATACTGGTGACAATGAAAACAATGAATTGGCTACTCTTGTGCAACGTTTGCAACTTGACTTACAAATACACAACTCACACACTAAAAATGTTGGACACAAAAGTTTATCCCATCTAATTGCCGCTTAAGAGATGCGCATATGGCTGAACTACGTTCCAAATTCAGATTAATCTCAACAGTTTGTAGACCATTAAACCGCTAAAATTTCTTGTTAAATTATGCGTTCCTCACATTAATATAGTAATTCTATCCATTATGCGAGTGATCACATTTGGACATTGACTGAGACTGCCCAACTTCACTAGAAGTAAGTCATGTTTTACTAGATCGAATGCCTTTTTAAAATCAGTGTATACAGCAACAAATTCTCTGCCGGCATCTTACGCATTCGATACATATGATACAAATTCACCCGAGTTAGATGATGTTGACTTTTCGGGTCGGAAATCGTACTGGTACTGGTATCATCCAACATGATTTTGAGACGAGCGAACATTTTGTTTTGAATCAGCGATTCAAGAACTTTACCACGTAGTGATAAAATAGAATTATCTCAGTAATTTAATACATTTTCACAACAAGCAGACTTAAAATAGGCGTGATGTATACT
Organism: Hypercompe scribonia; assembly: GCA_949316085.1. Lineage (NCBI taxonomy): Eukaryota > Metazoa > Arthropoda > Insecta > Lepidoptera > Erebidae > Hypercompe > Hypercompe scribonia. The sequence continues at coordinate 5,279,830 of OX438979.1, forward strand.
ACTTCCCACTTTTCCGGCAAACATCCCTGCGGCAGTGAATCATTGAAAAGGAAAGTCCGTGGCTCAGCCAGATTATCCGTACATTTCTGTAGGAAGAGTGGTGTTATTGAATCAGGTTCTGAACCCTTATCGCAACTCAAAGAAGACAAGTACTTAGAGACTTCCTCTAAACTTTTCGAACACGAACCGAAGGTGATATTATTACTTTTTTCTGATGGTTTAAAACAAGAAATATTAATGTTACTATTACCTTATAAGTTGATTGAAAGTAATATGAAAACAAATCACTAATTTCTTATACTTTCCATCATAAAATTTATATATACTACTTTCATTTCTAATACACCAGACACTACCTTATACTTTCCATCTCATGCTTTTCTTTCTATCACATGGTTGTCTGTAAGAGATTGCCAACGGGTGATAAAGCCACCACTTGTACTTCTTTAGCCTTAAGTAACCTCTGAATTTAGTCTGTGTACAATAAAGAGATATATTATTATTATTCATAAGCAACTCTTATCTTTAGTAGTTCAAATAATTACAAATAATTAGTAATGTAAGAAGATTATGATTTTGTTGCGCTTATAAAAGCATACCGACTGGTTTTTAATAAGATCTTCATACACATTTTTCGTATATAAATATTTATTTATTTTTACACTAAATTAATCATTGTAACATATTTGAGCAAGCAACAGAGAGGTGCTTGAAAATTGTCATTCTTATGCCCATAAAAACTGATTTTTAGCACACAGAATGCCGCCCTGACGGCACGATAAAGCCGTAGGTATAATGAAGGATAATATGATGTACCATTACATTATAAATGTATTATTATAATATATTACAAAATTCTTAGTGAGAGTACTTGTTGTTTTTCGTTCTATTGTGTATTTGCAAGTTAACTTGCGAAGATTGCGAAAAGGTGGCCACTTTTACAATATATAATTATTATACTTGGTCTAGAATTTACCAATCTATCGTGCACAATGGCAGAAGCTTATATGTAGCTATCTAATGGCAGTGGTGTGTGATAAGCCGAAGAAGACACAGTAAGGACGGGAAAGTGATAAATAAAATAAAGCATACATTTTCATACAAGGAAAAATTTATTATATACTTTAAACGATAGATATACGTAAGTTAGCCCAACTGTTTTTGCTTAACAGAATTAATAAAAACACGTCAACTTGACATATATATTTGATCAGTTAAACAGAATAAGAACAGATCTAGTTGGGTGTTAGATCTTAATGGTTAAAGTAAGAGTCGAGTAGAACTAATTTTACAATAGATAATGAGTTTTACAATCAATTTCTAACAAAAAGAGCAATTTTCAATCTTTTACATATGTAAAGTTTAGACACTGGCTGCAACAGATGGTCAAATGGCTGTCCCGTGTTACAAATTCTGCTTTATCTCAGCAGTGTGATAGTCGTAAAACTGTTCAAGTTTCTTGATAAACTTGGTGCACCCGTCGTTAATAAATAATATGGTCAACATCTACGTTGTCGTTTTGTATCCTCCTTCTGGAGTATTTGTCCTCTTCGCAAACTGTCCTTGCAAGTCGTTCACCATTCTGTCTCTCGCCTAATTACGATCAATGTGCCTGCCGTTAATGACGAGATTTAGACCTCAGTAGAAACCATCTTCATACTTTTGTTTTTGTTTTTCGTCCTGCTAAATGTCAGGCGTAGGTTTATGCTTGAATAATGAAAACTTATTGTCATTTGATTGTATGTCGAACGGTTCTGATGTGGATTCCTTCTCTTCACTTTACGCACCAAATATTTTGGTCCCGTCGCTGACGTCTTCGAAATTTTTACTCTCTCGTAAGTTTTGTCCGATTTTTCAGATTCATCGTTCTCCGCTCGATCATCAAGTAAGCACTCCGCCTGACAAGGTGTTTCCATCCAATTATATGGCAATTCACTTATGAGCTCTTCAGGTACGACTTCCAGATGATGGATTTTTCTGGTTTCATTCCTGGCCAAACGTAGAGAGCGTAATCTCTTCATGCGTTCTGCTTGTTTTTCTGCAAACGTCATTTCTATTGGTGTTGTAAATGCTGTCTCTTCTGTAGTTCTCATTTTCACCAATGACCACTTTCTTTTTAATATTACAATCAAAAATTCAATATGGTAATTTTAATGATAACTAACTAACGCTAACTCACAACGCAACCGAACCGGGTGACGCTCTACTTCAGAATGGTGTGGTGTTTGTTTGACTGCAACGTGTTGATAGTGTATAATGTGAACTTAGCGCAAAGCGATGACGACTTGGAAAACGGTGTTGCCAACTTAAAAAATATGCAAATAGTAGGCAGTGCCAATAACATGCCGAATACTAAAAATTACTTTAGCGTTTTCATTTTTATTGTAGTTAAAGTAAAAGTGACAAAAAAAACTTAAATAAGTTAGAGCAGTGTTATTTTAGACGTTCGTTTGTATATTTTTAAATACTCGTAATCTAGCTTGTTATAATAATGTGTAAATACAATATTCGCAAATACGTAAAGTGCAAAATTTATTATACTTAGATTAGTAGTCATAACAACTTATCGACCGAAGAATTGCATAGTTCGAAAGAGCTAAGCATAGAAAAACAAAAAGCTACGGCATTTTAAACCACAATGTTACCATTGACGTGCATTTTATGTACATGGAATGTAGCGTAAATATGCACTGAGAGCTGATAATTGACTTTCAATACTCCATAAATTACATTTTACATAAGTGATAATACACATGCAGACCATCTAATTCCTTAGTGTCACCAAGTGACTCATTTTAATATTGATCATCAGCTAATGTTTAACTTTTAATGTCGACTATTATTTACCCGGCGCGAACTCCCATTCTGATCTCTTAATATTTTAGGCCATGGCCTAAGGTAATTCAATTTTATAAATGTACAACGTATTGTGACGTTATAATCAACGTACAAATTTGCTTATGGTGTTTAAAATCAGAATAGAATAGTGAGTGCGTATGTGATATATCTTTCGAATGATAATCTTTCGTAATGAAAAGCGTCATTTAAATACTTAAAACCGTTTTATTCAATTTTATTTTTAACGGTTTTTATTATAGCTAAAGTAATCGACATAGACTTTTGAGTACTTCTTTTTTTTTATTATTATTAGAATCACATAAAAACGAAAATAATCGTGCAACTTGTAAATAACTGAGCAATAACAACGGTGTAACAACAACAGTAATTTGTAGTAACGAGTAATTAAAATGTTGTGAAATGTTGTGAAGAACCAGTAAGTTGGTACACTTTTAAAACCGCAACGAAAACAATAATCCGCGTTCAGATTGTATTTCTATTTATTAGTGATTTTGTTGAGATAATACATATTAGGGTTACTGCTGCGGGTTTTTTTTTAATGCAAATGTAAGTTGTTAAGGAAAACCTCGAAGTCGCTCAAACTTCGGTTGGGGGAGAAGTAAACACCATATACGGTGATTCCCCCCCACTCGGCAGCAACATATCCAGTGCCCTTGTCTCTTAGCGACAAGGGCGGGGAATGAGCCGCCGTGGAGCCGACGACTGCCACGGAACCGTCCCGGTCACCCAAGCAGTTTGGACGGGGAGGAACGTAATAGGGTTCCGCGGCTACGGCAACACCGATCGACCACTGCGCCATGGTTTGCAGGAAAAGGTCCTGCGCTGCGGCACAGTGGTTCAGGTTCGTCTGGACCAAGAGGTTGGAGACTTGGGCCGTTACTCGACCGTCTCTACAACCTCCTCCATGGGCGACGATGCCGGCGTGCGGACGACATCGGGGGCAACCTGGGCCGACTGGCTAGGCCCCGACGCTTGTCGAGAATTGCGGGGAGGTTTGCAACCCCCCTGCCCAATCTGGTGAATTGCCGGTTTGTTACCCGCTGCACACGCGGGGCAGTGAGGGGCGGCAGAACAATCTGCCGCCTTGTGCTCCGGTCGACCGCAACGGAAACATAGTCCGCTGCAATTAATGCAACTTACACACTTGGCGCGTGTGTGCCCCGATGCCAGACATTTGTAACATCTCATCGGTCTCGCCGCCAGGATTGTGATCCTAGCGCTCACGAAACCGACGAGAAGTCTGCCAGCGTCGCCCAAAATTTTGGCCGACGCTACGGGACAGCTCACCCACACTGCGCCAAGTCCTCCTGGACCGGGGCGGATGGTGCCGACTCTAATGTAGTCCGCGTTGCATCCCGTTTTCTCTCTTATTGCAACGTGGACATCTTTGGCCGTTATCGAGTCGTCCAGGCCCGAAACGCGCAGCTCCGCGCACTTGGTAGGCCTGGCGATCTTTACACCATCCGTGGCCTCAAATATACCCCGCAGCTTATCGGCAAACGTGTCCGCACTTTTTGCGCCTTCGGCACCAGGGAACTCGAGGACTCGAGCTCCTGTCTGGGCGAGGCGCATTCTGATTCCTACTGTCCCAAAATTATTCATGGCGAGAGACTGTCCCGGGCCCTCTTGAAAACAGCAGCATAGGACAGCCCCCCATTAGCCGCCTCCGGCGATACTGTAATTACTACAGCCGCAGTTTTAGGCGGCTGTAGTTTCCGTGGCTTCGTCTTCTTAACCACTACCACCGGTGGCGACTGCGGAGTCGATGCTGCGTCCTTGGCAGCTCTCCTATCGCGTTTTCGGGACTTTTTAGTCCCCCGACTACCTTCCATTCATCGGTGGACGGGGCAGACGTGGAGGGGTCAGATGCAGGTGTCGGAGTGGGAAGCGGCGGGAACTCTGCCCTCGTTTTTGCGGCGATCTTAGGGCGGGTTTCAGATGCAGCTATTTTTGCTACAGCCTTCTTTGTTGCCGCTTTTGTTGCTCGACCTGATTTCGAGGTGGACGCAAGTGTTGCCGCCGCATATGACACTCGACCATCTGCAACGGGAAGTGGAGCCGGCTGCGACTTAGTCTTCGCCCTATCCGCTGCTAGTGATGGGGGAACTACGGGGGCCGGAGGCAGCCTCGCCTCCAGTCCCGCGAGACGTCCGTCCAACATATGTCCCACTGCGTCAAGTATTTGGCGCAGGTGGGCATCGGAGACGTCATCAGGACCGTGATTAGGCGCCAACCGTTCTGAAACTGGGCCTCGCCGCTCAGGGTGTTCCGTTTGTGCTCTAAAATGAGCAAACTGACTGCTGAGCTCAGCCACCTGTCCCGTCAGGCGGTCGTTAGCCGCCTGAAGGCGAGCCACATCACCAATGAGGGTCGTGACAACCTCTGCGATAGCGGAGGACGAGTCCTTAAAGGCCCTAACGAATGGGCCCTTAAGGTTTGTAGATTTTGTGGCCACTTTGTTGATAATGGCCACAGCTATGTTCGCCCTCTCCTGCAGGGACACTGGGCACTGGGATTCAGAACCCTCCACCGTTGGTTCCCGAATTTTTTGGAGCAGATCTGCGATCTCCTCCTCCACAACACATTCACCCTCCACCCTGACTCTCCTATAGGCTGCCGCCTTAGAGAAAAGGGAGCCTGAGGGAACTGAGACTGGAGTGCGTGACCTTCCTCTGCGGCTACTAGCCACTTTGGCCGGCAACCACTCCTGAGAATTTTCACCTTCTTCGTCTGTGGAGCGTCCGCGTTTCCGATTATCGCGGATTTCTACCTCCATTAGCTCCAATGCTTCAGGTGTTGCACTGGAGTCACCTCTGTCTGTCGGAACGGCGGATTTCGAACGTAACCGATTCGATCTCCTCAGGCTTCCGGAAGCAAGACTAACTTCAGTGAGCCCCAATGAGATCGGCGTCTCACGTGCTTTTGCCGTTTCGTTCCCCTTCTTATTCTTCTCCTTTTTCTTTTCTATCTCCTTCTTTTCTTCGTTTCCTTTATTGTTAGTTGTAGATGTATCCATAATTGTTCCCACGCGTAGGGAAAAACTAAAGGTCGACCCGGGCAGAGATCCCCCAATACCCGGGCAAGCGTAAATTTGTGCCCAACCGAGGGGTCTGCAGGTGCCTCAGCTGGGGGTGCGCTTGCGACTGAATTACCCATCAGCCATGCATCCCCTGGTCACGCACCAGAACACGGGATTCGGGGTATTTTTTTTTTAAAGAGGTTTTCTTCCTCGCAGTCCGGGCGGCTAAGCCAAGACCCTCGTCCCCGATCGGAGTCGCGAGGCATAACCACGACACTCCTTTCACTCCCGCCAACGTTTCCAGGGTGCACCACGTGGAGGTTTTCTAGCCCAGCACTCCTTATATTACAAACGCTGGCTGAACCTTACTAGATAGATCAAAATAATGGTTGAAAGAAATTCAATATGTCGTTTATCATATTTCAAGTGACTGATGCAAAAGGCATTCCTCGATCGGCAGACGAAGCTCTGGCAAACAAAACATACCGACTACCGGTAATGGGCTCGCCACCTATTACGTGGGACCAAATCACTGGTGAGAAAAGGCGTTCAATACAATTATTAATTGTTTGTGATGGTTGGGAATCGAACCCACGACCTCTAGCTTAGCAGTCACGTTCACTTACGAGTAGACCAACAGGAGCTGTCGTAGATCATAGTAGATCAGGTATAAATCAGGCAAGTAAATACATTTTAATAATAATTATAGTTGGTCTAGAGATTATCAACCGATCGCGTGCAATGGGAGAAGCTTATTTATCCATCTAATGGCAGTTTAGTGTGATAGGCTAAAGAAGACCCAGTAAGGACGGGCAAGAGATAAATAAAAGAAAGCAAATATTTATACAAATAGACAATTTATTATACACTTTAAACAATGGATATCAGCGAATTCAACAATTTTTGCTTAACGAAATGAATAAAAACACGTCAACTTTACATACATAAGTTTTCAGTTAAACGTAATACGAATAGAATCTAGTTGGTTGATAGATCTTAATGGTTAAAGTAAGAGTCGAGTAGAACTATTTTCTCATTAGATAATACATTATACAATTTTTTCCTAACGACAAGAGCAATTTTCACTTTTTCATACGAAGTTTAGACTCTGACTGCAATAACGTCATACAATTATTTTTATCTTTACTTATATCTAATCAAATGATAAGGTTCAATTCGGTCTTCTCAGTAGAATGACTGAAACTCGAACCCTGCAGCTTTTGTTGTAAGTGATAATAAACAATATATGTTATATGCACATACATGTATTTTAAAACTAGCTAATCGACACGAGTAAGCCTAGCGCGACTAACATAGTTATCATAACAAACGCTTACACTGTCGCAGTAAGATATACTTACGCTAAATATACGAGTAAGTAGGACTTATTACGACACCTCTGAACGAGTGCTTTAGTTTTGTCTTTTTAAGCCATTACACAAATATATACAAGTTATTTACATTAAAAAAAATATCTTAGTTATCTAATACAGTTTTAGTCCACCACCAGTTTTATTTTAAATTACACTTTCCAAACACAAACATGTACGCAACGACACATTTTGTTAGCACATACTCATATGTCTGTTCCCACGTCACAAATTCTGCTTAATCTCAAAATTTCGCTTTCCTGTCGTTGATACATACTCGTATAGTCGACATCTACACCGTTTTGTTCCGTGTTCCTTATGTCGCTCCGTGTCATGCCTATGCTTGAATAGTATATAAACTTATTGTCGTTTGGTCGCGTACGTCGAAATGCCGTGGTCTGGATATCTTTTCTTCTTTTTACGCGTCAAACGTTTTGCTGCCGAAAGTTTTACGCTCTTGTAAGTGTCGTCCGATAATACAGCTTCGTCGTACTTCGCTCGATCATAAAATGACCACTCCGCCTCATAACGTGTCGTTGCTTCCCAATCCGATGGAGATGCACTAGTGAACCCTTCAGGTATCACCACCAGATGATTGTTTTTTTTCGGCTCACTCCTGGCGGAACGCAGACAGCGTAATCTCTTGGTGCTGTAATGCGTAATATGTTCTGCTGGCTTTTCTGTAAACGTCATTTCGTTTGGTGTTGTAGATGCCATTTTTACCAATGATCGTTTGTTTTTTGTAATATCGCGCATTAAAATTCGTAAAATTTCGTAAAAAATTCGTAAAAAAAAAGTGGTAATTTTAATAACTCAAGCTAACTCACAACACAACCGAACCGGATGACGCTCTACTTCAGAATGGTGTGGTGTTTGTTTGGGTGCAACTTGTTAATAGTGTATAATGTGAACATAGCGCTAAGTGATGACGACTTGGAAAACGGTGTTGCCAACTTAAAAAATATACCAATAGTAGAAAGTGCCAGAAACATGCTGAATACTAAAAATTACTTTAGCGTTTTAATTTTTATTATAGTTAATTTAAAGTAACAATAAAAAACCTAAGTAAGTTAGATCGGTGTTTGTTTAGACGTTCGTTTGCATATTTCTAAATAGAGTAGCTTCTAATTCCGGTAGGCCTTTCGTACATTATTATAGTAATGTGTAAATGTTAAACATAGAAAAACAAAAAGCGATAACATTTTATACTACGTAAAAAAGATAAAAACTAACTCTTCGTGAATGTTATGATTTAAGTATTTTTTAGGTACATGAAATGTTGCCTAAATATACGCCAAGAGCTGATTATTAACTTTCAGTACTAATACATGCAGATCAGTTAATTCCTTAGTGTCACAAAGTGACTGATTATAATATTGATTTTTAGATAAATTATTTCTATTTCTAATTATTAAAACTAGTGGTCGCCCATTGGTCGAAATTCGACCATAATAAATTTAAATTTTAAGTGACTTAATATACATTATTAAAATATAATATTCAAACATTATTAAGGTTCTACTGTCCAAAACTAAACTACTATAACCACAGATTTGACCAAGACTGTTATTTGCCAATTTCTATTTTGAAAAAATTATATGAAATTAAATAGAAATAATATAAAGAACACCTATTTCAAAAATGTTTATTAAAACAAAACATGCTATAAGAGGATGCAAAACAAAAAAACATTTTTTATCGCATATTGTAATGATATAATTAATGATTTAAAACTTCTCTGAAAACAATGTTTTTTGTAAAAACTCTTTCATCGTTTGCTAAATGTCTTTAGCCATTATATTCGGATATATAAAACCTTAAACCAGCGAATGAACGAACTCTACTTGCTGCGACATACAATGGCCCAGGTGTAAAAACTGGCCATTTTAATAAAACACCAATTTTTTGGACTGTTTTGTCCAATTCCAATGAAATTTCACGCATTATGTTGTTGTTACATGTTTGACTAATATGTTCTTGTAATCTATAATTAATAGCAGTGTCAACATCATAAAAATATAATTGTGCATAACATGGTGAGCGACTATATGCAGCAGTCATTGGGCCTGATCTGTGATAAAAAACATCATATATTTTGAAATAATACACTCCACTTGTACCTACCTCAGCAACTTTGGCTTCTGAGCTAACCATAGCAAAACATGAATTATATTTCCTAATATATTCTAAATAATTTTTTGATTTACTTTTTATTGAAGGTTCATTTGAAGTAAGTCAATGAGTGCAATGATTTAAAATATTCATTTTGACTTAACGGTATTGCTTTACCCTTGTGACAACATGAAATGAATGCAGTTCGGTCGCCTAAAGTCACTTCAGATTCAAAATGTTTCGCATTGCAAGACCTGCACTCTAAACATGAATCCACAATCATAACTTAAAAACACATTTGGAATAACATTTAGAGCACATTTAAATGTACGTATCTCTCAAAATCACTTATTTATCCTGAAGTATATACAATTACTGAAATCGTAAACTACATACTACAACTACTAATAATTGCTTAAAACCAGCAATAGCAAATTATATTTTTTTTGTACCTGAATGTTGTCATTGTAGATTGCTGCTACAGAACTTTCTTTAGGCATATAATGAAAGTCCGTGTACATTTAAATGTATCTTATTGCCACACAACTTATATATATGCATATATTACATAAATTTGTATAAGCGCTCAGTATTTCACGTAGGATTCGTCAAATAAAACTTTTTTGTTTGACATTAAACTATGTCTATAATTAACAAAAGAGACAATTTGACCACAGAGTATGTATACGTGTACAAATACTTGTGTATGCGTGTGTCAAATGCATGCTGGTTGTGTAATGTTTTATTTATTGATTTAATGTACTTTTTATGCATTATTATTAAAATCTTTTTTTATATTAAATGAGGCAAATAAAACTTTTTTTTTGATATACCTATGTCAGTACTCTATGTCTATGGACAAAATGGCGTGTACAAATACATGTGTATGTATATGTGTGTGTGAAATGCATGGTAGTGTGTGTAATGTTTCATTTATTGATTTAATGTTTTAATGTACTTTATAAGCATTATTATTAAAAAATATTAGCGTTCTGTACTTCTCCTACACATAAACTAGAAGTGTGCCAAATTTTATGCTTCTGCGTCCGCGCAATTTTCGTAAAAACTGGTCCAAAGTTTTTAGATCGCGTATTAATATATAGATAATTCGTCACAGCGAAAATTGTTGCACTTTTAACGTTGACAGTTATTTATCCGGAACGAAAGTAAGGGCCAAACGCCCGTTCTGATCTCTTAAGATCTTAGGCCACAGGTTAAGACAATTGTTTTTTACATTAAAAGTGTGCAACGTATTATAACGTTACAATGTACGTATAATTTGGCTTATATTGTTTAAAATCAGAATCGAATAGAGAGTGCGTATATGATATACCTTTGGATTGATAATCTTTGGAACCGTAATGAAAAGCGTTATTTATGTAAATGCGTGAAACCTTTTTATTCAATCTTATTTTTAACGGTTTCTATTAATGCTAAAGTAACCAACATGTACTTTGAATTACTTCTTGTTTTTTTGTTATTGGAATTATACGAAATCAAAAAGGATCGTGGAACTTGTAATGTACTTAGCAATAACATCGGTGTAACAACAACCGTAATTTGTAGTAATGAGTAATGAGTAATGGATAATTTTCTAATGAGCAGTTCTAATCATCCAATTGTTGTCGTTGAATGTGAACCATCGAACATAGTTTTTAATCTACAAATTGTATTCGGTGATAATTAATTATGCATAGGTTAACCGCTAAAAGAAACTCAGGACCTTCATAGTAAAGAACTTTTTTGTAGGTATATACCTACCTACAAGAAAGCTCTTCAATGAAGAATAATATAATATACCATTGCATTTTATTTATAACATGGAGGTGTTACAGGTGAAACACTACGACATATTACGTTACGTTAACATTCGTTGATCATAAATACTATTGTCTGGTTTGTAAAATAATTCTTATGAACGATCCTCACTAGATCGGTGGATGGTATTCGGAAGAGATGGGATAAAACTTTGAATGCAAAATTCTTAGTGTGTGAGTTCCCTATTTTATTCGTTCTATTGTGTATTTGTAAGTTGAGTTGTAAACGTTGTAAAAAGGTAGCGAATTCATTGTTTTCATTGTCACAAGTATGACGACAAAAGGGCTAACAACATTGGTATCTAAACCATTTCGTCAAAATGATAAGATTTTGTTATGCCTTCTACCTATTTTTTTTCAATTTACTGAACATTACGGTAAATATTCTTTTTTTTTTTCTATATTTCTATAGTGTAACTCGATAGTCTCTACGAATACTATCTTATCTACAAATATCAAATTTTTCAAAAGAGCACAATAAAATTTTAAACATGAAATGTTAATTACGTTCTTTGGGGCGTAAAGTGCCGAAAGGAGAAATTCGGATTTTGTATGGACACCGCCCACACCCTCCAAGGGACATGAGATGCACATTTTTGTGTGCTTATGTTACAAACGATGACTAAACCTTACTATATAGATCAAAATAACGGTTGAATGAAATCCTATATGTCATTTAAATATGTTTCAAGAGACTGATGCAGAAGACAGTCCTCAATCGATAGATTAGGCTCTGGCCAACAAACCGGCATTACAACATCATTAACGGTATTAGGCTCATCACATATTACATGGGCCCAAAATACTGATTAAAGTGGACGTTGAATATGCCTCTGCTTAGTTTATTATTTATCTAACCCACGTCCTCTAGCTTAGCAGTCACGATCATTTACGAGTAAACTAACAAGGCTGTTCAAAGATGATAGCAGATCAGGTAAAATCTGGCAAGGAAATAAATTTTACTAATTATTATACTTGGTCTAAAAGCCACTAACTGATCGCGTGCAATGAGAGAAGCTTATGTCCAGTGGCAGTAGAGTACGATAGGCCAAAGAAGATTCAATAAGTACAGGAAAGTGATAAATAAAAGAAAACATACATTCACATACATAGAAAATTTATTATATGCTTTAAACAATAAGTATAAGTCAAACAAACTATTTGATTGGTCGATAGATCTCAATGATTAAAGTAAGAGTCGAGTAGAATTATTTTTACATTAGATAAAAGATTTTATAATTTCTTTCCAACAAAAGCAATTTTCACTCTTTTACATAAAGTTCAGACACTGACTGCAATAACTTTATTCAATTATTTGTATCTTTACATATATCAAAGGCAATAATAAGATTCGATTCGATCTTCTCAGTAGAATAACCAAAACTCGAACCCTGGAGCTTATCTCGTGGGCGTTTGTTGTAAGTGATAATAAACAAAATATGTTATATGTACATACATATATTTTAAGACTGTCTAATCAACACGAGTAAGCCTAGCGTGACTAACAAAGTTATTGCAACAAACGCTTACACTGTCCTAATAAGATATACTTACGCTAAACATAAGTTTCACTTATTACGACATCTCTGAATGAGTGTTTTGTCTTTCTAAGCTATAACACAAATACAAATCATTTACATTAAAGAAAACACTACTTGTCATATATTGTCACTATTATTACAATATCTCATATTAATGTGTTATCTTACACAGTTTTATTCCACCAGTTTAAATTTTAAATAACGCTTTACAGACACTAACATGTATGTAGCGCCATATTTTCTTAAGAGATGCGCATATGGCTGAACTACGTTCCAAATTCTTCTTACTAATCTCAAGTTTCTTGTTAAATTATGCGTTCCTCTCATTAATTTAAACATTTTATCTATTGTGCGAGTGATCACATTTGGACTTATCATCATTACTCATTTATGCTTCATTTTATGTACATAAAATGTATGCACGTAATTTTACGCAAAATAAGAATACATTTACGAAAAGTTGGCACTTTATTTTTTCAAACGGTATTAAAATAATTTAGTCGCTTTCAGTATTTATAAGTTAACTCTTTCAAAGTACACAATTCTTTGGTCAATCTGTTACCATTTCTATTAATCCAAGTAGGTTTTACACTTCATGTATTAAAGAATATTATAGTTATTATTTATTATTATATAGTTTCATTACACATTATTGTAATAATGTACTAATGTCTTCTGGATTTAGTGGCTACACTATTTAAAAGAGACAAAAGAATGTCTAAAATAACACTGATCTACAAAATCTAGTTTAATTTATTATTTACTTGTTACTTTACTGTAAGCTAAACCTGAAATGCTAAAGTAATTTGTAGTATTGACCGTGTTTTTGAAACTTTCTACTTTTGGCAATTTTTTTAAGTTAGCGACATCGTTTCCCAAGTGGTTACCACTTAGCGCTATATTCACGTCATACTTGTACACTATCTGCAAGTTGCTATCGAACAAACGCCACGCCATTCAGAAGTAGAGCACCACCCGGTTCGGTTGTGTTGTGAGTTAGCGTGAATCATAAAAATTTACACGTCTAATTTTATTTTGTTAAATTAACAAAAAAAGCAGTCATTCCCCAAAATGAGTACTACTACAATAAAAAAAGATACGACTTTTGAAAAATGACAAGCAGAACGTATAAAAAGATTACGTTTCCTACAGTTCGTCAGGAATGAAGCCAAGATACAAAATCATCAGGAGGTGGTGGCTGAAGAGGCCAGAAATAAGTTATCACCGAATTATACAATTAAACGTGGTCAGACGAAGGGGCTCCTTGACTATCAAACCAAGCACGAAGAAGCTGTAAAATCAGACAAACCTTACGACAAAGTAAAACTTTTAAACGTCTCAGCGACGGAAGTAGAAAGTTTTGAGTATAAAGTGAAGAACAGGAATCCATATCAAGGCTTCACAACATACGATCAAGCGATATTACGACGGTATAATAGATTGGCCAAGTATAGGTCCTCATCTGACATGGTGCAAGATGCAAAGCAAAGGTATAGATCTGAGTACTACGGAGGTTGAAATTTTATCATTCATGGTATGCATATAAATCGCAGAAAGCCAATTGACACAATGGGTAACGACTTGGAAAGACAGACTGCGAAGAGGGCTAAATACTTCAGAAGGCAGAAACACAACGATGATGAAGATATTAACTATATTAATGAGAGGTTAAAATTAACATTGATGGACTAAAAGTATATAATATAACGTCTAAATGGAAGATATTGTGATAGAAGTGAGAATATGCGACAAGTTCTAGTTATTTTTTAATTATATTAAAATTATTGTGTTGTTCTGTATAATGCTGTGATGCTGTATAAAAAATCTGTAGGTAGTAGAGTCACATTGATTTCAGCAAGAAAGGGCCGGCTCGATCGGGGCAGTACTGTTCCCTCTCACAAAAAACCAACCTAAAGTGACAGCATTCGTGCCGTAGTATTTTGTTGGTCAGCGTGAGATCCAATTTTAAGGCTTATTGATGCAGGGATGACAATAATCGTGGTAACTGTATACGCCTTACACTGCCACAATGACTGTCATGCCTTTTTCCTCCCCAAGCGGAACGTGAAAAAGCGTCTCACTAGACCGCCATAGCGAGGGTCACCATACTGTATTGCGTCGTACTCACTGCATTTGCAATGAAAATAGTGACACAATTCTTGCATTCTATTCGTGCTTTCTATCAGGCAGAGTAGTCACTTTGGCAGATTCTAAACATAGCAAAAAAAGAAAATTGTGCATATCTTGTAATTTGGTTTGAAAAAAATTATTACAGCTACACTGTAAAACTTAAATATGGAGTTTGACTGACTTATACCTACGAGTATTCTTAATTGTAAATTTTGTTGTTTTATATTATTGTAAATTGTAATAAATTGTCTATGTACGCGAATATTGTTTTCTTTCATTTATCATTTTCCTGTGCTTACTGAATGTACTTTCGGCTATCGCACTCCACTGCTAGACATAGGTTTATCTCATTGCACGCGATCAGTTTGTGGCTTCTAGATCAAGTATAATTATTTTTAATTAACTGCAAACCAAGGAGTGTACAGTATTATTATCATATTCAAAATAATTACGGACTTGGGA
Source organism: Hypercompe scribonia (assembly GCA_949316085.1). NCBI lineage: Eukaryota > Metazoa > Arthropoda > Insecta > Lepidoptera > Erebidae > Hypercompe > Hypercompe scribonia. The sequence continues at coordinate 5,295,140 of OX438979.1, forward strand.
GTACATCCCAATGTATTATATTTACAGTAAATACTGGATTCACTCTGCTTGTTTTGGTCAGCGTGTAGTGCTCAGCAAGCTATTTTAACGTGCTCCTGCACTCTCAAATATAATAAATAGCAGCGTGTACTTACAGTTCACGTTAAGTCATTATATAATTTGCAATGCAAGAAACTGATGAGTGATTGACTCGTGGCTATGATGGAGGTTTTTAACTAAGGGACAACTACAAAGATTCTGTTAAATCTTAAATTAAATTCTGGTATTTCATTATTCAGCTACGCTCAATTTTTCCAAAACATGAAGAAGCATCTTACTTTCTGTTTTGTTTTTTAGCAAAAACACATCAGGATAAAGAATTTTACTACCGTTTGTGCGTTTACATACTTGACCCCTTTTTGTTTTTTGTTTTGTACTGTGCGGAAATCCCCACGGATACCACCGAAGGGTGGTTATGTCGGACTCGAACCGACCAAAAACCGCACGCTGTCTCAGGTACCAATAGCTAGGGGACCAGGTGCACCCTAGTAAGGAAATCCCTGGAACCCTGACGTACCTCGGACCAACTACGGTTACAGTGGCCCCCTCCTGTGTGGAAACCTCTTGGTTTCTTTACTGCCCTCCTTCCCCCCGAAAGGGTGCGCGCGGTCCGTAGTGCTTGGATATCCCCCCCAACCTGCTTCTGCTAGGGTGACAGATGGCCTCGTCTGTCACCCCCAGGCCTGCACTTATGGAGAACGGAGATCTTCTAATGATCTCCGGCACCTGAGCCTTCTGCGGTACCTAGCCCGTTCCCGGGCCTGGCGGACCGGAGAGTTCTAAACCTCTCTCGGTTCCGCTCCGCCATCACCTTCGCAAGTATAACCTGCTCGCAGAAAGAGACGGCGGAGTTCCACGCACCCTCACTCCGTATCTTGGCCGCAACCATGTTACCGAGCGAGAGAGTCCTCACGCGCCTCATCATCCAGAGCCAGGACCCATTCTCGTCCTGAAATGCCATCGGGTCCTGAGGCGGTGTTTTTGGCTTTAAGCCGTCGCACCGCCAACGCTAGTTCTACCCAAGTGACCTCAGGCACGTCGTCGTCGTCCACGTTAGGCGCCCCAGGCGCTGGAGGCGGAGCCATCGGTGGTGGTATGTGCTCCACCACATGCGATGGAAACAGGGAACCGACAACCCTTTCAAGCAGCTCTGGCTGAAGACATCGGGTTAACGGCGGGGGCCATGGCCGCATTTTGCCCCTAACCATACGGTAAGGGCGTCCCCATGGATCCCGCTCCAGTGTCGCCAGCAACTCGCGGCGGGCCTCGCTTTTGGCACGTTTTATCGCTACCTGAAGAGTTCTCTTGGCAACCCTGTATTCCACCAAAAGCTCTGCCTCACGAGCTGCCTCATCCTCGGGGCGGCGACGCCTTCTGTGGAACCTAGACCATTGACGGCGCGCGGTTCACAGGCTTGTCTCAGCCTTGCGAGCTCCAGCGACCACCAATAGACCTGGCGTCTCGCAGTGTTGGGCTGAACCCTAGGCATCGCAGCATCGCAGACGTGGGTCATGGACTCCCGGAACCATAATGCCTCGGCATTCACATCTATAGGCCTGTCCGGTGCAGGAGTCCAGGCCTGTACGATGGCGGCTTCCAGGAGGACCTCTCGATCTAAGCGCTTGAGTGCCCAACGCGGCTCAGGTGGATTTCGTCCAACCGGCACGCCATCTGTGGGAGCGGAGACTTCAAACCGAATGTATCGGTGATCTGAACCCGTCTCCTCCCCCACAATGACCCACCAGTTCTCAACACGGCGTGCCAGCAAGGGGCACGTGAATGAAATGTCCACGATCGAACTACCCCTCGCCGTCACGAACGTGGGCACGGGCCCCTCGTTTAGGGTAACTAGGCCGAATCTTTCGACTCAGTTCTTCAGTGCCCTGCCCCTCAGGTTCGTGCGTCGGGAACCCCAGGCCTCTGACCAGGCATTGAAGTCACCGAGCACAAGAACTGGGTGGAGACGACAGGCGTCGACGACGACAGCCAGCTGAGCGAGCTATTGCTTATAAGCAGTTATGTCTCAATTCGGCGTAAAATAAGCAGCCACGACCGCTATATCTCCAAACAACGCTGCTATGCAACCCCGTTCCCTTGCAACCAACGGTAAGGGCAGAAGTGCCAGCGGCAGTGCCGTGTACCAGAGCCACTGAGCCATCCAAGTCGGTCTCCCAGGCAGCCCCGAGAAACCGGTGGACGTATGGCTCAGCCACGGCGGCAATGTGGATAGACCACTGTGCCATGCTCTGGAGTAGAAGATCCTGAGCAACGGCACCGTGGCCCACGTTTGCCTGAAGGATGCGGAGATGCGAATCCATTATTGGATTTCCATCTCCGCCTCCCGCCGCAAATCTTGCTGCCCTCCGGCAGTACTCTCCGGGCTCTTCGGAAGGGGGCCAGGAGGTCGACCTCCCAGCTTCGGATCCGACAAGGCGCAGGCCTTACTGCCAACCCGGTGGTCGGCAGGTTTGCTCCCCGCTGCACACCTAAAGGAGCGCAATGGACCGTTACAGCCACTCGCCTTGTGACCAGGTTGGTCACAACGGAAACAGAGGTCGCCTATGGTGACCTCTGCGGTACATTTAACCCCCACATGACCCACCGACAGGCATCGAACGCATCTTGCCGGTCAGGTCTGCAGGAGCCGTGCCTGTGCCCTCAGAAAATCACCACACCAGGAGAGTACGCCTATTAGCGATCTTTTGGGCCGCTGCAACAAGGCAATTGACAACCGCTGCCCCCTGTCCACTGGGGCCGAAGCGTATTACCAGCCTTCATCACAGCGAACCTGAGCTCGTCCATCGTAACAGAATCGTCCAGGCCTGTGATGCGTACTTCAGCACATTTCATAGGCCTGGACTCTTGTTGTTGTCTTTTTTAGCGGCCTTCCGTCTTTTCTTCCTATCACCGGCTGCCATCCAGATCCCTTCCTTCGGTTGCTGTGCTACATCAGCCGGGGCTGAGACTGGGGTTTGGATTTGGGTTGAGTTCGGCTTCCTCTTTCCCTTCCCTTTTTCCTGGGTGGCCTTTTGCGACGTTGTTGTTGTCTTTGACTTGACCACTCTTGCTACTGGTTGGGCTGTTGAACCTGCTTTAGCAGCGGCCGCATATGTTACCCTTGGCGGAGTTAGAGGTGGGCCATAAATTACGTTCTCTATTGCAGAGATACGCTGGCAAAGTCGCTCTTCCGTCTCCGCCATGAGTCGGACTATGTCCGGTTCCACTCGGCAGCATGATGTCGATGGCGCTGGCGTGGCACCAGCATTACCATGAGTGGAATATAACGTCCTCTCTCTCACTTCAGCAAGGTCTGCTTCAAGGCTGGCTTCCTCCCACTCGTGGGCCTTGTTTTCGGCCACTAGGAGTCTTCCCGCTCCAACGATAATTCACACGACCGCCAAAAGAGCCTCTTGTTCTGGACTCCCTGGTCCTTGGAACGTCTGAAGAAAGCAGTCGGCTACACTGATTGCCTCCTCGATCTGGTCCACAGGATTTTTCGCTCTACGCTCTTTTAGGCTAAAATCACCGCACATGATATCCGTAGTCTTGTCGGACTCGATCATTTCACAGAGGGAAATAAACAATAGCTCGCCCTCGGCCTTCTTTGTTGCCATACTTCCGGTAGTCTGCCTTGCTGTGGTGACCCGCCCAGCTTTGCACTTTGGCTTGTTCGCACTTTGGGTGCCGTGGCTTCGTCACTAGAGGCGGATTCCAGCTGGTTTTTTTCCGCCGACTGGGGCTGGCGCCTTTTTCGCTTTTGTGATTTTGGTATTATTCTACAGCTGAAGCTATTGGTGTAGTCGCACCGCTCCTGTCAGAGGCAGTGTCAGAATCCAACACTGCCCCGTGTCTTACCGCGTCCTTCGCGATTGGTTGGTCGTCGGATTTACCGCTCGACGACGGGCGTGTTTGGCAGTGGTTGCTCCCCCCAGAATACGACTGGGAGCTACTGGAGCCGTTTTGCTCTGGGAGGGACTACCCAGGCGCGGTGCGTCTGGGACCCTCCTGGGTAGGCGATCCTTAATACCTGACTTTAACTGGTGACCTTTAATTTACCCATGCCATATATTTGGGGTTAATGTCCTCCGACAATAGGACGCCTTCGGCACTGGACTCTCTCCAGCGACTCAGCCCATTACCAGGCGTCAGAGCGTGGGCCTGGGGTTTTTTTATGGAGGTTTACGTCCTCTCGGATCCGAAGAACCACCGGTCCTGTCCGTTCAGGATTACGGCTGAGCCGAACGGGGTCTGCACCAGACCGAGTCCGTCCGCCCCAAGGTTTTTTATAGAGGTTTCCTTCCTCGTAGCCCTCAAAGAGCCATCGTTCCTGACTGCGGCCAGTCAGGTTTACGACTTGGCCGGACGGTGGTCTGCATCAGACCAATGTCCACAACCTCTGATAATGCCAGCAGTTGAGAACCCGTCCGCCCGCTAGTATACTCTCCACTATGCCCTCCGCTAAACGGAGAGACACGTGGAAAGCCTCCAACTACCCTCACATGAGTTGTTTCCACCTCGGCCGGAATTTGCCGTACGCGGCAGTGTCTCTCGCACTTAGCGCCAGAGACACTGCCGCCTCCGTTGCCCAGGGTGCACCGCGTGGAGGTTCCGGACCCCGCACCCCACATACTTAACCCCTAAAAATATTTCGGCATAATATTTGATCTGAACTCACCTTTCGCGATTAATATTATATCGGGTGGGCCACGAATTAGTTAACATTAGAAAAAATCATATAAAAAATCATTTGATATGAAAACAGCTCTCTTACCAGAAGCCGATTAGTTGAAATTTATTTTGTAAAATTTATACTTTCGAAATAACCATTGTTTCGACGTATGCACTCTTCTAAACCAGCATTGAAATTTTTGAATACTTGTCGGTAAAGAGACCGCGAGATCGCCGATATCTCTTTGCTGATTTTTTCTTTTAGTTGATTTTTTCGTTTATTTATGTAGATATGATTCTACAAATAATCCCAAAAAAAAAGACGTCTGCTGGGGATAAATCTGGACTTTTAGGTCGCCGTGTAATGTCACCTCGACTGAAAATCAGTTTTTCCGGAAACATGGCTTTGACTCATTGGCTGTATGACAAGTGGTTCCAGTTTGTTAAAACTATTTATTACAAATGTAGTTAGCAAATTACAGTAGCATCGGTCCCAAGAACTCCCGTAACATGCTTTGAATTCTTGACTCACCTGACAATTTCGACCACAATCATACCAACAAAATCTAGGCCTTGAAAGATCGCCCTTGTTACCGTCTGTAAAGATTTTAGTGCCTTTCTCAGGCAGCCAGAAAAACATTTCTGTAAAAATTGTTTCATGTCAGATGCTGGTATTCCAAAGGACTGTGAAATAACTAGATACGTTTAAGTTTCAGTGGCATATAGAGATTGGAGTAGTCGAGTCTTGATTCTACAATCCCGCCCTTCGTAATATACATACATGACAGCACACAGGTCTACACCAAATTACAATTCGATAGAAGCACAAAATTTTTCAGTAATCTTTAGTAACGCTGTCAATTATAATTTAGTGAGTGCTAGTTTAATTCTTATGAACTTTCCTCAATAAAAACTGACTAGAAAAAGATAATGAACTATGACTTCGTTTGTGCTGTTGCACTAATGTTCAACGTTTAACAATTTTGCGGTTAACACACTGCTGAGATTACACTAAATAAACAATAGTGGACTAAAACCATGCGATAACACATTAGTGGGCAATGTTGTGATAACAGTGAGAATACGTGACAAGTAGTCTTATTTTGTTAATGTAATTAATTTGTAACAAAGTCAATACTAGAGCACTCTTTCAGAGATGTCGTAGTGAGACATACTTATGTTTAGCGTAAGCATAACCTAGTACGGTAGTATAAACGTTTGATAATTATATTAGCCAGGCCAGGCTTACTCCTGTTGATTAGCCGGTTTTAAAATACATGTATGTACATTTAACATACATTGTACATATGTTATTACATATAACAAACGGATCTGGATGTCGTAATAGCAGCGGTTCCCGGATCCCTCCTATGTTAGGCGCAGAGTGGCACACCGTGTGGTTTTAGTCGGTCCGATTCCGACACACCGCCTCGCCGTAAAAAAAAAGCATGACCTAGTACGGTAGTGTAAACGTTTGATAATAATATGTATTAGCCAGGCCAGGCTTATTCCTGTTGATTAGCCGGTTTTAAAATACATATATGTACAATTAACATACATTGTACATATGTTATCACATAGAACAAACGCTTACAATAGAAGTTACAGGGTTCAAAGTACAGTTGACCTACTAAGAGCACCGACTGGAACCTTATTATTTCCTTAGATATAAGTAAAGGTAAAAAAAATATTTTATAACGTTATTGCAGCCAGTGTCTAAAGAGTGAAAATTACTTTTTTTGTTAGAACTTAAATAGAAAACCAATTATCTAATGTAAAAGTAGAGTCTTATTTGAACCATCAAGATCTACCTACCAACTAGATCTGTTCTTATTTAGTTTAGCTGAAAAAATATGGATATCAAGTTGACGTGTTTTTATTCTTTTTGTTATACAAAATTGTTGGGTTGACTTATACTCGTATCTACATATTGACTAAAGTGCATAATAAATTGTCTATTTGTATGAATATTTGCTTTCTTTTATTTATCACTTTCCCCTCCTTACTGGATCTTCTTTGGCTTATCGCACTAAACTACAATTATTTAAATAGATATATAAGCTTCTCCTGTTGCACGCGATCGGTTGATAACTTCTAGATCAAGTATAATTATTATTAAAAATTATTTACTTGCTTGATTTTTACCTGATCTGCTATGATCTATGGCGGACCCTTGTTGGTCTACTCGTAAGTGATCGTGACTGCTAAGCTAAAGGTCGTGGGTTCGATTCTCACCCATCACAAATAATTAATTATTGTATTAAATACCTTTTTCACCAGTGATTTGGTCCCACGTAATAGGCGGCGAGCCTATTGTGGCCAGTCAGAATGTTTTGTTTTCCAGAGCCTAGTCCGCCGATTGAGGAATGCCTTTTGCATTAAGCCCTTGAAATATGATAAATGACATATTGGATTTCTTTCTACCATTATTTTGATTCACATATCTAGTAAAGTTTAGCCAGCGTTTGTGCCATAAGCGCACAAAAATATGCATTCCATGTCTGTTGGAAAGTGTGGACGGTAACCATAAAAAATCTGACATCCTCCTTTCGGAACTTTACGTTCCAAATGATATAATTTACTAGTACACGTCGTGCTTAAAATTTCAAATTGCTCTTCTTTGAAATTTGATATTTGCAGATAAGATATCATTTGTAGGTACCGTCGAGTGACACTATGTAAATATAGAGAAGAAAAATAATAATACAATGTAACAATTTCAGATTTTATTTAGATTTTTTTTATCTTTATGGTTATGTTGAGTAAATAACAGGTAAACAGCGAGAACGCATAACATGATCCTATCATTTTGACGAAATTTCTTAGACATTGTAAGCCCTTTGTCGGCATACTGGTGTCAATGAAAACAATGAATTGGTAATCTTTTTTGCAATGTCTTCAACAGAACTCGCAAATACACAATAGAGCGAATAAAACAAAGAACTCACACACTAATAATTTTGAACAAAAAACTTTATCCCATCCAATGGCCACCTAATACCACCCACCGATCTAGTGAGGGTCGTTTCATGAGAATTATTTTACAAACCAAATAATAGTTTTTATGATCAACGAATGATAACTAATGTCTGTCGTAGTATTTCGCCTGTTACACCTCCATGTTATAAATAAAATGTAATGGTATATTATATTATTCTTCATTGAAGAGCTTTCTTGTAGGTAGGTATATATCTACAAGAAAGTTCTTTAATATGTAGGTCCTGAGTTTCTCTTAGCGGTTAACTTATGTATATTTTTCTATCTACGAATACAATTCATAGATAAAAAAATATGTTCAATGGCGATTTCGTAGTCAGTACCCATTTTCTATATATTTATTTAGACCTCGGTATCTACATTAGCCTAAAGTAAAATAATGTACTATAATATGATGTTGTCTAATTATACCTACATATCAGACGTTAGAATAATAAATACCCTAATGTTGTTTAATTCACTTGAGGGCTTCTGGGAGAGAGTATACCTACGGCTTATTAAAAACCAGTAAGTTGGGGTATGCTTTTACATGTAAGTGCAACGAAAATTGTAATCCTATTACATTTCTAATAATTTGTGATTATTTGAGTTACTAAACATAAGAGTTACTTATGATGGTGTACTGATGTTCAACAGTTTTAGTAATCTATACAGATGCAATAGTTAAAGAATATCTACTTAATAAAGTACAATAGAATGTTTCAGGCTGCTCATGATAATGATGATATAGTGCAAGTCTCAGTGCGGTTCACATTCAACGACAACAATTGGATGATTAGAACTGCTCATTAGAAAACTATAAATTACTAATTACTCATAATTACAAATTACTATTGTTATTACACCGGTTATTGCCAAAAAAGACTCAGTAAGGACGGAAAAGTGATAAATTTACGTAGTATCACACAATCAAAACATTTACTCTTCTCTAATATTTCATCACTGTTTTCAACCCACAGTTTATTTCGTTCATTCATCAATATAATGTACTGAGTTCGACTTATTCCACACAATTAAATAAACCTACAAAATCAATACCCAAGCCGCTCGGATTTTACATAGACATTGTGATACTTGATTTTCTATTAACAGTTCATTACTTTTGAGCAGCCGGTTCGTTTGTTTTCATAATTATAAACATTGTTAATAATATATTAGTAATAAATATTTTAAATAAAGTTTGTACGCAGATATTGTAAAGAACCAGTAAGTTGGTACACTTTTAAAATCGCATCGCCAACAACAATCTTCGTGCAGATTATATTTTTATTTATTTGTAATTTTTTTGAGACACAACATAATAGGATTACTGATCCAAATTTTTTTTAAAGCAAATGATGAGTAGAAACTTTAGAAAAAAACTTTTCAAAATTGTTACATTGACATTAGTTACCATTGGTTAATCATAAAAACTATTGTTTGGTTAGTAAAATAATTCTTATGAACGACCGTCACTAGACCGGTGAGTAGTATTAGGCAGTAATTAGATGGGATAAATCTTTGTGTCCAAAACTCTTAGTGTGAGTTCTTTGTTTTATTCGTTCTGTTGTGTAAACAGTTGTAAACAGGTAGTTAATTCATTGTTTTTCCTGTCACCAGTATGCCGACAAAGAGCTAACAATATCTCAACCATTTCGTAAGAATAATAAGATTGTATTATGCCTTGGCACTATTTTTTTTTATTTACTCCACATTACGGTATAGATAAAAAAAATCAAAAATTCTTGCAGAATTATTATTTTTCTTCTCTATGTTTCTATGGTGTAACTCGACGGTCCCTACGAATACTACTTTATCTACAAATATAAAATTTTACAAAAGAACGCTTTCAAATTTTAAACATGATGTGTTAATTACATTCTTTGGGACATAAAGTACCAAAAGCAGGATTTCGGATTTTGTATGGATACCGTCCATACCCTCCAAGAGAAGTGGGATACACATTTTTGTGCGCTTATGTTACAAACGGTGACTAAACATTATTATATAGATCAAAATAGTGATTGAACGAAATCCTATATGTCATTTGTCATATTCCAAGGGATTGATGCAGAAAGCAGTCCTCAATCGACAGACTAGACTCTGGTCAGCAAACCAGCATTACAACATCATTAACGGCAATAGGCTCATCACATATTGCGTGGGACCAAAACACTGACGAATGTGGACGTTTAATGTGCCTCTGCTTAGCTTATTATTTATCTAACCTATGCCTTCTAGCTTAGCAACCACGATCATTTAAGAGTAAACCAAAAAGACCCGTCATTGATGGTAGCAGATCAGGTAAAAATTAGGCAAGTAAATAAATTTTACTAAAAAACATACATTCGTAGACGTAGAAAATTTATTATGTACTTTAAACAATAGGTATAAGTCAGATCAACAAGTTTCGCTTAACAGAATCAATAAAAACACGTCAACTTGACATCTATATTTGTTCAGTTAAATAAAATAAGAATAGATCTAGTTGTTGGATAAATCTTTTAAGGTCAAGTAGAACTAGTTTTACATTAGATAATTGGTTTAACAATTATTTTCTAATAATTCTTACCTTTTTGCATAAAGTTCAGACACTGGTTGCTATAACGTAATACAATTATTTTTATCTTTACTTACATACGAGTATATGTAAAGAAAATGTGAGGGTCAAGTCGGTGCTCTTAGTAGGACAGCTGAAACTTGATCCCCGCAGATTTTGTTGTAAGCATTCTGTGTATGAGATAACATACATATATAGTGAAGGTAGTTGCGAAAACAAGTTGCGTATTTTTATCTCCGCTTTTAATTTTAATTTAAAATAGTAAACATATTGTGCCTGCCGGATTTAGTGTTCTCCTTTGTGTAGTTCACACTATTAGTGCCACTGTTTCATTCCACTTCCACAATGAACAAAATCTCTGAATCCATCACTCACGTGAACCTTGACTTTCACAAGCGGATGGCTGAGTTTGAGGCTAAACTGCAGAAGGAGCCAAGTGTACCTACCAGCATCTCCAGTTTGACAGCTGAGTTTGCAGCATTTTAACTGCTAACTATGCAGTCCTTGACTAACTTGCGTCAGCAAGTGGAGGTAATCGCAAAGAACATTGATGCGCTTGAGATGCACGGGTGTAGGAAAATCCTCCTTTTACATGGAGTAGCTGAGGACAGGAAAGAGGACACTACCAAGGTGATTGCCTCCCTTATCAGGGACCGGCTGGAGCCGGAGAAGTTTGTTGTAAATGACATCAAGCGATGCCAAAGGTTGGGTCGTCAGACAGGTTTGCAGAGGCCTAGACCAATCTTGGTTAAGCTGCAATCTGTCACAATTCGCGACAACATTTGGTTCAGCAAAACCAAGCTGAAAGGTTCCGGTGTCACCGTTTCAGAGTTCCTCACGAAGATACGTCACGATATTTTTATGGCTGCCAGAGAAAAATACGGTGTAAACAACTGCTGGACCAGGCAGGGTTATGTTTACATACTGGGCCCAGACGCGAAGCATCATCGTGTGTCGTCACTTATGGAGTTGAATGACGTAGGGAATAGCAGCGGGGAACCTGTGGCGGTTGCAAAGACAGTCTCCACAAAGTCAAAGCGAGCTGCAGTCAAAAAGTAAATATACATCGCTATATATATTTCATGTTTATATTGTAATGTGAAGGTCACTTTTGCGCTTTATACCGACACAATTTATAAAGTCCACACCCTCACATATACTATTATTTTAAACAGTTCGCGATGGATTAGAATTGAAAAACCGAATCAAAACACGGTACTTTGACAATATCGATGTCAATCTTGAAATATGTCAAAGGTGTCCTTTGCTGTTGTAATGTCAAGATGAACGTTCCGTTTCGCTCATAGTGTGAATGCATTGGAATGCATGCGGTTCGGAGTATGTTCCATTGTATATTATTTTATTTTAGACTTGATATCATTATATATTTATAATATCGGAATCTGGATCTATGTACAGATATTTCGTGAATGTTAAACAAGAACCATTTTATGAACATGCTGGTATAGCACTATATAACAGTGGCAGATAATCAATCGAGTAATTAATTATACTGCCATATTGTTTACACTTCTTGATATATTGATCTCTGTCATTTATCTTACCTTATGTTTTTTATTTTTGCGTTAATTGTTATTATTATTTTGTTTTTTGTTGTTGTTGTTTTTGTTTCGTTTTTTTTAGATTTGTTTTGATGTACTAATGCTGATTTGTTTAAAACTAGCAACCGGCAGATGGAGTTAGCGTATATTTCGTTATTTCTTTATTTAACATATACATTTATTATAGTTTGGTATAGTAGTTATTCTATATTCATACTTATCTTTTATCTAAGTATTATATTAGAGTACGTAGTGCACAATCTTTTTTTTCTTTCTTTTCTTTTTGTTTATTCTAATCGACTGACTTTATCGCTTCAAATGTCTTTGCCTGACTGCAGTGATGACGGCACTGACTTTTTATCTGCATGTAGTAGTGTTGGTTCCCAGGATGACCCAACAATCGCTGAGACTCTCTCATTCTTTCGTTTTCGTCGTCTTTCTTTCTCATTCGTTCTCTGACGTTCCCAAAAACTTCAACATTGTACACATTAATGCTCAAAGTGTTCCCGCTCATTTCCACGATATGCTGGCATGTTTTGACTGTACGAATTTACACGCTATACTTATCTCTGAATCGTGGCTTAAGCCCTGCTTACCCTCGTCTGCATATTCGTTACCAGGTTTCAACCTCATCAGGAACGATAGAGCTGTAGGCGGCGGGGGTGGTGTAGCTATCTATCTACGGTCTCAAATTCCCTACTCTGTCATTAGTTTGTCCCCGCAGATCCCCCCCCCCCACAGCTAATGCAGGCGAACATCTGTTTCTGGAAGTTGAGCTCCTTCATTCCAAAATCCTTCTTGGTGTCTACTATTGCCCTTCCTTACGTATTGACTTTTTCTTATCGTTTGAACTGCTCCTAGATCAATTTACTCCTTCGTACAGTCATACCATAATCATGGGTGACTTCAATACTTGCCTCCTTAAAAACGACTCTCGGTCGTCAAATTTTCAATCCATAATTCAATCTAGCAATCTTAACGTTCTTCCTTCCAATGCAACGCATTATTTTCCACACTCTGCTCCGTCTTTGTTAGACCTTATCATTGTTTCCTTCCCTAATCTTGCAGCTAAGCACGGTCAATGCTCTGCTGTCGAGTTTTCGTATCACGACTTGCTTTACTTATCCTATCACCTCCGACCTCCTAAACCTAAAGCGAAAACAATCCTGCAGCGAAACTTTAAGGGCATGGATATAGGTCTCTTGTTAAGGGATGCCAACAATATCGACTGGACTCCTCTTTTTAGTGCTGACTGCATTGACGATAAGGTTGAACTATTTGTCACTAATTTAACGACTTTGTACGATAAACACGCGCCAATCCAAGAAATAAGGGTCAAACGTCTCCCGTCACCGTGGCTAACTGGGGACATCAAAGCCCTAATCAGGAAAAAAGTGTTAGCTAGGTCTAATTATAAAAAGAATCCTAACGATAGTAACCGTGATAAGTACCTAGCCGTCAGAAATCATTGCAGCAAGGTGTGTAGGACTGCACAACGCCGATACATTCACAACTCCGTTGAAAACGGAGATCCGGCTAAAGTCTGGAAATTCTTAAAGTCACTGGGAGTAGGCAAACCTATTCATGATTCGCTTCCCAAAAATATCAACTTAAATTCTCTTAATCAACATATCTCTGCTTCGTCAAATTTTGATAAAATGACAAAAGATGCTACACTGAAACTTCTTACTGCCGCCCCAACTCCTAACTGTTCTCCATTTTTCTTTAGTCAATTCTCTGATTGTGATGTTAAGAGGAGCGTAGTGTCCATCACTTCGAATGCAGTGGGTTCTGACCGTCTGAGCCGTAATATGGTCCTCCCAATCCTTGATGAAATTCTTCCTGTCATTTGTCATATCCTAAATTATTCAATCTCCCACAGTGTATTTCCATCAGCTTGGAAAGACGCCGAAATAATACCCATTTCCAAAAAGAAAACCCTGGATCCTTTACCGACTACCGCCCGATTTCAATTCTTCCGTTTCTCTTCAAGGTCCTTGAACGTCTTATCCATAATCAATTCTCACATTTCCTATCCAGAAACCTACTACTAAATCCTCTCCAATCCGGTTTTCGAACCGGTCACAGCACCACTACTACCCTTGTCCATGTTACGGAGGAGATCAGATTTGCCATGGAGAATGGTTATCTCACAGTTCTAACACTTTTGGACTTTAGTAATGCATTCAACACCGTTGACTTTGACGTTCTGCTGTGCATACTGCGCTCTCTCAACATATTTCCAACTGCGATTGACTGGTTTCGCAACTACCTGTTTGGTCGTCGGCAGCGCATTTGTATTGAAAACACTGTTTCTTCTTGGTGTAACACTGCAGCCGGCGTACCGCAGGGCGGCGTGCTTTCTCCCCTACTTTTCTCTGTTTTTATCAACACCATCACTAATGATATGTCTTCTTCCTACCACTTGTATGCGGATGATCTTCAAATTTACACCAGGGCATCACCAGCTAATCTGATTGATGCTGTCAACACCACTAATGCTGACTTGGATAAAATACAATATATGCTACATGTTATATAAAATTGGCTAATCGACACTAGTAAGCTTGGCGTGGCTAATACAAGTATCCAAAAATACGCAACAAACGTTTACTCTATCATAGTAAGTCATGCTTACACTAAAAATCACTCACTCACTACGACATCTCGAAATGAGTGCTTAAGTTTTGTCTTTCTAAGCCATAACACAAATACAGATTATTTTTAACAGATAATCATATGACTGTACCGTGTTACAAATTCTGCTTAACTTCAGCAGTATGATAGCCGTAAAACTGTTCAAGTTTCTTGCTACATTTGGCACTTCTGTCGTTAATAGATAATGTGGTCAACATCTACGTTGTCATTTAGTATCCACCTGCTGGAGTGTGTATCCTCTTCGCAAACTATCCTTGTAAGTCGTCCACCATTCTGTGTATCGCCTCTATAAAATTTACTTGTATGTGCACGCCTCGAATGACGAGATTTAGACCTCTGTAGAAATCGTCTCCATACTTTTTCTTTTGTTTCTCGTGTCGCTCCATGTCAAGTGTAGATTTATACTTGAATAGTGAAAACCTATTGCCGTTTGATCGTATGTCGAACTGCTCTGATCTGGATTCCTTCTCTTTACTTTACTGACCGACGACTGTTTCTTTACCGACGAGTATTTGAAAATTTCAGTGTTGGCTTAGAAGAGTGTTAACGTCAAAACAGTGATTATTTTGACAGTATAATTTTTACAAAATAAATTTCAACTAATTACCTTTCTGGTAAAAAAGCAACTTTTGTAATATTTCAAATAAATTTTTAAAATTCTTTTAATAAAATCCTTTACCCTGATGTGTTTTTGTTTAAAAAGAAAACAGAAAATAAGATGCTTCTTCATGTTTTGGAAAAGTTGAGTGCAGCTGAATAACGAAATACCAGAATTTAAATTAGGATCTAACAGACTCTTTGTAATTGTCTCTTAATTAAAAACCAGTATACACCGCTACATTTTTACATACTAGTTCATCATAACCACGAGTCAATCGCTCATCAGTTTCATGCATTGCAAATTATATAATGACCTAACGTGAACTATAGGCACATGCTGCTATTTATTATTTTTGACAGTGCAGGAGCACATTAATATAGCTTGCTGAGCACTACAGGCTTACGCTGATTCTATTTATCCAGAGCGAGCAGAGTGAATCCAGTATTTACTGTAAATATAATACATTGGGATGTACTCCCAAGTCCGTAATTATTGTAAATATGGTAAGAATACTGTATACTCCTTTGTTTGTAGTTAATCAAAAATAACTATACTTGATCTAGAAGCCTCAAACTAATCGCATGCAGTGAAATAGACCTATGCCTAGCAGTGGAGTACGATATCCGAAAGAACATTCAGTAAGCACAGGAAACTGATAAATAGAAGAAAACAATAATCGTATACATTCACAATTTATTATTTACAATTAAGAATACTCGTAGGTATAAGTCAGTCAAACTCCATATTTAAGCTTTACAGTGTAGCTGTAATTTTTTTTCAAACCAAATTACAAGATAAGCAAAATTTTCTTTTTCTGCTATGTTAAGAATCTGCCAAAGTGACTACTCTGCCTGATAGAATGCAAGAATTGTGTCACTATTTTCACTGCGTGCGACGCAATAGAGTATGGTGAGCCACACTATGGCGGTCTAGTGAGACGTTTTTTCACGTTCCACTTGGAGAGGTAAAATGCATAACAGTCATTGTGGTAGTATAAGGCGTACACAGTTACCACGATAATTGTCATCCTTGCATCAATAGGCCTTAGAATTGGATCTCACGCTGACCAACAAAATACGACGGCACGAATGCTGTCACTTTAGGCTGGTTTTCTGTGAGAGGGAACAGTACTGCACCGATCGAGCCGGCCCTTTCTTGCTGAAATCAATGTGGCTCTACTACCTACAGATTTTTATACAGCATCATAGCATTATATAGAACAACATAATAATTTTAATATTATTAAAAAATAACTAGAACTTGTCGCATATTCTCACTTCTATCATAATATCTTCCATGTATACGTTATATTATAGACTTTTAGTCCATCAATGTTAATTTTAACCTCTCATTAATATAGTTAATATCTTCATCATCGTTGTGTTTCTGCCTTCTGAAGTATTTAGCCCTCTTCGCAGTCTGTCTTTCCAAGTCGTTACCCATTGTGTCAATTGGTTTTTTGCGATTTATATGCATACCATGAATGATAAAATTTCGACCTCCGTAGAAAGCAGATATACTATACCTTTGCTTTGCATGTTGCACCATGTCAGATGAGGACATATTCTTGGCCAATCTATTATACCGTCATAATATCGCTTGATCGTATGTTGTGAAGCCTTGATATGGATTCCTGTTTTTCATTTTACACTCAAAATGTTCTGCTTCCGCCGCCGAGACATTTAAAAGTTTTACTTTGTCGTAAGGTTCGTCTGATTTTACAGCTTCTTCGTGCTTGGTTTGATCGTCAAGTAGCCCCTCCGTCTGACCACGTTTAATTGTATAATTCGGTGATAACTTATTTCTGGTCTCTTCAGCCACCACCTCCTGATGATTTTGTATCTTGGCTTCATTCCTGGCGAACTGTAGGAAACGTAATCTTTTCATACGTTCTGCTTGTCGTTCTTCAAACGTCGTACCTTTTTTATTGTAGTAGTACTCATTTTAAACCAATGACTGCTTTCTCGTTAATTTAACAAAATAAAATTCAACGTGTAAATTTTAATGATTCACGCTAACTCACAACACAACCGAACCGGGTGGTGCTCTACTTCTGAATGACGTGGCGTTTGTTCGATTGCAACTTGCAGATAATGCATAAGTATGACGTGAATATAGCGCTACGTGGTAACCACTTTGGAAACGATGTTGCTAACTTAAAAAATATACCAAAAGTAGAAATACTACAAATTACTTTAGCATTTCAGCTTTAGCTTACAGTAAAGTAGCAAATAAATAATTAATTAAGTTATCTAACTTCTTAAGTTATCTAAAAAAATCTTTTGTAGATCAGTGTTATTTTAGACATTCTTTTGTTTTCTTAAAATAGTGTAGCCACTAAATCCAGAAGCCATTAGTACATTATTACAATAATGTGCTACTATAATATTCTTTAACACATGAAGTGTAAAACATACTACGATTAATAGGAATGGTAACAGATTGATCAAAGAAATGTGTACTTTGAAAGAGTTTACTTATAAATACTGAAAGCGACTATATTATTTTAATACCATTTAAAGAAAATAAAGTTCCGACTTTTCGTAAATGTATTCTTATTTTGCGTACAACTACATACATTTTATGTACATAAAATGAAACATAAATAAATAATAATAATAAGTCCAAATGGGATCACTCGCAAATAGATAGAATGACTAAATTAATGAGAGGAACGCGGAATTTAACAAGAAACTTGAGATTAGCAAGAAGAATTTGGAACGTAGTTCAGCCATATGCGCAACTCTTAAGAAAATATGGCGCTACATACATGTTAGTGTGTGTAAAGCGTTATTTAAAATTTAAACTGGTGGAAATAAACTGTGTAAGATAACACATTAATATGAGATATTGTGATAATAGTGAGAATACATGACAAGTAGTGTTTTTTTTAATGTAAATGATTTGCATTTGTGTTGTAGCTTAGAAAGACAAAACAATCATTCAGAGATGTCGTAATAAGTAAAACTTATGTTTAACGTAAGTATATCTTACTAGAATAGTGTAAGCGTTTGTTAAGATAACTTTGTTAGTCACGCTAGGCTTACTCGTGTTGATTAGCCAGTTTTAAAATATATGTATGTATATATAATATATTTTGTTTATTATCACTTACAAGAAACGCCCACGACAAAAGTTCCAGGGTTCGAGTTTTGGTTTTTTCTACTGAGAAGATCGAATGGAACCTTATTATTGCCTTTGATATATGTAAAGATAAAAATAATTGAATAAAGTTATTGCAGTCAGTGTCTGAACTTTATTTTGTTAATAGTTCTACTCGACTCTTCCTTTAATCATTGAGATCTATTAACCAATCAAATTTTCAATATATCAAATATCAAAAGTTTATTTGACTTATACCTATTGTTTAAAGCATGTAATAAATTTTTTATGTATGTGAATGTACGTTTTCTTTTATTTTATCACTTTCCTGTACTTACTGTGTCTTCTTCGGCCTATCGCACTCTACTGCCACTGGACATAAGCTTCTCTCATTGCATGCGATCAGTTAGTGGTTTTTAGGCCAAGTATAATTATTAGTAAAATTTCTTTGTTTGCCTGATTATTACCTGATCTGCTATCATCTATGACGGGCCTTGTCGGTCTACTCGTAAATGATTGTGGTTGCTAAGCTAGAGGACATAGGTTAGATAAATAATAAGCTAAGCAGAGGCATTTTAAACGTATACTTTCGTCAGTGTTTTCTCCCCATGTAATATCTGATTAGCCTATTGGCCAGAGCCTAATCTGTCGATTGAGGACGGCCTTCTGCATCATCCCCTTGAAATATGACAAATGACATATAGGATTTCGTTCAACCATTATTTTGATTTATCTAGTAAGGTTCAACTAGCGTTTGTAATATAAGCGCACAAAAATGTGCATTCCATGTCTCTTGGAGGGTATGGGCGATGTCCATACAAAGTCCGAAATCCTCCTTTTGGCACTTAAGTCCCAAAGAACGTAATTAACACGTCATGTTTAAAATTATAAAGCGCTCTTTTGTAAAATTTGATATTTGTACATAAGATAGTATTCGTAGAGACCGTCGAGTTACACTTTAGAAATATAGAGAAGAATAGAAGTCTCTTTTTGTTCACGCATGCTCTTTCGAAATACACAATTTTTAGTCCATCAGTTACTATGCCGTACTAAAACTGGCGCATTGTTCTTTTTGACGTTCGTTTCGTTTGAAAAGTGTAGCCACACTTTTTAAAAAGACGGAAGTAAGTTAAGTATGTAAGTTAGATCAGTGTTATTTTAGACGTTCGTTACCGTCTTTTTAAATGACTTATTTGTGTAGAAGAATTAGCTAGTTGTAGAATATAGGTACGAGTATTTATGTGTTACATATATTTTATCTTGTCACAACAACACCAAAAACTGCAGGGCTCAAGGTTCAATTAAATGTTATTGCACTCAGTGTCCAATTGTAATTATTGAGGGAAGTTATTTCTGAAACCTATAATGTAATACAATGTAATAGTTCTATTTGATTCTTATTTCAACCATTTAGATCTACCAACTAAGTAGATCGTTTCGATTCATATTTTGTTTAACTGAAAATATATGAATGTCAAGTTGTCTGACTGACTTATAGCAATTGATTAATGTGTAAATTAATTGATTTCTCAGACCTCTCTCTTTGCACGCTATCGGTTTGTGGCTTCTAGATCAAGTATGATTATTATTAATTAACTGCAAACCATGGAGTTGTACAGTATCCTAACGGCACGATAAGCACTACGGGTTTGCGCCAATTTTAGTACGGCATGGTAACTGATCGACCAAAAAATCGTGTATTTCGAAAGAGCTACGTAAAGAAGATGAAAAGCCAAGTTTTCGTGAATGCAATGATTTATATACATACTATGTACATGAAATATTGTATAAATACGCGCTAAGAGCTATTTATTAATTTTCAATACTCAATATATTCTATTTAGAACTAGATTTTAGAAAAGTACAATCTAATAAATCTTTTCGGGGGGTTACAAGGTCTCTCGCTCGGTAGCATGATCGCCGCCATGTTGCGGAGCGAGAGCGCGTGGAACTACGCCGTCTCCTTTTGCGAGCAAGTTATGCATGGGATGTCGCAGCGGGACCGGGAGAGGTTTAGAACTCTCCCGGTCCGCCAGGCCCGGAAACGTGTCCAGTATCATAGACGGCTCGGGCGCCGGAGATCGCAGAACGATCTCCGTTCTCCATAAGTGCAAGTCTGGGGATGATAGGTAAGGCCATCCATCACCCGAGCCGAAGCAGGCCAAAATGGCAGCGGGACATGCTACGGAGCACACGTTCTTTTGGTGCAGAAAAGGGGTCATCTGCAAGCCGTAGGTAGATGTCCTGAGGTACGTCGGGGTTTTACGGAGTTTCTTTCTAGGGTACACCTGGTTCCCCGGTTACTGGTAGCTGAGACGGCGTGTGGTTTTTAGTCGGTTCGAGTCCGACATAACCACCGTGTATCCGGGGGGATTAACGCACAGAAAAAAAAAGGGGGTAACAAGATGCAAACCTACAATGGTTTTGTTTGTGCAATTATGGAAGAAGTTATCAAGGCGAATGATCATCGGAAATATATTTCGAAAGTTGTAGCATATATAACAAAAAGAGTAACAAGCTTGCGAAGCACCCTTAACAGTGCTGTGTAACACCGATCAACCTGGCGATCATCTTCACCCTCATTTAGTATCACACAATCAGAACATTTACTCTTCTCTAACATTCCATCACCGTTTTCAATTCACAGCTTATTTCGTTCCTTCATCAATAAAATGTATTGAGTTCGACTTATTGCACACAATTACCTAAATAAACCTTCGAAATCATTACACAAGTCACTCGAATTTTACATAGACATTGTGATACTTGATTTTCGTTTAACAGTTCATTACTTTTGAGTAGTCCGTTCGTTTGTTTTTATTGTAATAGATATTGTTATTAATATATTAATATATTATAAAATATTTATTATAATATATTAATATATATTATAATATTAATATATTATAATAAATATTTTAAGTAAAGTTTGTATGCAGATGTTGTGAAGAACCAGTAAGTTGGTACACTTTTAAAACCGCAACGAAAACAATAATCTGCGTTCAGATTGTATTTCTATTTATTAGTGATTTTGTTGAGATAATACATATTAGGGTTACTGCTACGGGTTTTTTTTTTAATGCAAATGATGAGTAGAAACTTTTGTGAAACAAGAAAAACACTACGACAGGAATTAGTTACCATTGATCTTAACTTAACTGATCATAAAAACTATTGTTTAGTTAGTATAATAATTCTCATGAACGACCCTCACTAGATCGGTGGATGGTATTAGGAAGAGATGGGATAAACCTTTGTATCCAAAATTCTTAGTGTGTGAGTTCCTGATTTTATTCGTTGTATTATGTACTTGTAAGTTGAGTTGTAAACGTTGTAAACAGGTAGCGAATTCATTGTTTTCCTTTTCACCAGTATTCCGACAAACGGCTAACAATACTCGTATCTAAACCATTCCGTCAAAATGATAAGATTATGTTATGTCTTCTACCTATTTTTTTTTTAATTTACTCCATATTACGGTAAAGAAATTTTTTTTTCTTATCTATATTTCTATAGTGTTACTCGATAGTCTCTATGAATACTATCTTATCTACAAATATCAAAGTTTACAAAAGAGCACAATAAAATTTTAAACACGAAGTGTTAATTACGTTCTGTGGGGCGTAAAGTTCCGAAAGGAGAAATTCGAATTTTGTATAGACACCGCCTACACCCTCCAAAGGATATGAGATGCACATTTTTGTGCGCTTATGTTACAAACGATGACTAAACCTTACTATATATATAAAAATAACGGTTGAACGAAATCCTATATGTCATTTAAATATGTTACAAGAGACTGATGCAGAAGGCAGTCCTCAATCGACAGATTAGGCTCTGGCCAACAAACAGGCATTACAACATCATTAACGGTAATAGGCTCATCACATATTACATGGGCCCAAAACACTGACTAAAGTGGACGTTGAATTTGAGGCATATTAGTTTAGTTTAGTTGCTCAGTTTATCATTTATCTAACCTATGTCCTCTAGCTTAGCAGTCACGATCATTTACGAGTAAACTAATAAGGCCCTTCAAAGATGATAGCAGATCAGGTAAAAATCATGCAAGGGAATAAATTCTACTAATAATTATACTTGATCTAAAAACCACTAACTGATCGCGTGCAATGAGAGAAACTTATGTCCAGTGGCAGTAGAGTGGGATAGGCCAAAGAAGACACAGTAAGTACAGGAAAGTGATAAAATAAAAAAAGACATACATTCGCATACATAGAAAATGTATTATATACTTTAAATAATAGGTATAAGTCAAACAAACTATTTGATTGGTTGATAAATCTCAATGATTAAAGTAAGAGTCGAGTAGAACTATTTTTACATTAGATAAAAGATTTTACAATTTGTTTCCAACAAAAGCAATTTTCACTCTTTTACATAAAGTTCAGACACTGACTGCAATAAAAAATAAAATGCCAAACAAATTTTTAGTCTTCAGCATATTTATGGCACTTTATACTATTGGCATATTTTTTAGGTGGGCAACACCGTTTTGCAAGTCGTCATGACTCAGCGCTATATTCACATTAAACACTATCTGTAAGTTGCAGACAAACAAACATCACACCATTCTGAAGTAGAGCGTGACCCGGTTCGGTTGTGTTGTGAGCTAGCTTGAGTCATTAAAATCACCAAGATCACTTTTACTTTGTGATATTAACAAGAAAGCTGCCTTGGTCAAAATGAGTACTACTACAATAAAAAAAGATACGACGTTTGAAGAACGACAAGCAGAACGTATGAAAAGATTACGTTTCCTACAGTTCATCAGGAATGAAGCCAAGATACAAAATGATCAGGAGGTGGTGGCTGAAGAAGCTAGAAATAAGTTATCACCGAATTATACAATTAAACGTGGTCAGACAGAAGGGCTTCTTGACGATCAAACCAAGCACGAAGAAGCTGTAAAATCAGACAAACCTTACGACAAAGTAAAACATTTGAACGTCTCAGCTACGGAAGCAGAACGTTTTGAGTACAAAATGAAGAACAGGAATCCATATCAAGGCTTCACAACATACGATCAAGCGATATTAAGACGGTGTAATAGATTGGCCAAGTATATGTCCTCATCTGACATGGTGCAAGATGCAAAGCAAAGGTATAGATCTACTTTCTACGGAGGTCGAAATTTTATCATTCATGGTATGCATATAAATCGCAAAAAGCCCATTGACACAATGGGAAACGACTTGGAAAAACAGACTGCAAAGAAGGCTAAATACTTCAGAAGGCGGAAACACAATGATGATGAAGATATTGATTTTATTAATGAGAGATTAAAATTAACATTGATGGACTAAAAGTCTATAATATAACGTATAAATGGAAGATATTGTGATAGAAGTGAGAATATGCGACAAGTACTAGTTACTTTTTTAATTATCTTCAAATAATTATTTTGTTCTATATAATGCTATGGTGCTGTATAAAAAATCTGTAGGTAGTAGAGCCACATTGATTTCAGCACGAAAGGGCCGGCTCGATAGGGGCAGTACTGTTCCCTCTCACAAAAAACCAGCCTAAAGTAACAGCATTCGTAGCGTCGTATTTTGTTGGTCAGCGTGAGACCAAGTTTTAAGGCCTATTGATTCAGGGGTGACAATTATCGTGGTAACTGTGTAAACCTTACACTGCTACAATGACTGTCATGCCTTTTACATCCCCAAGCGGGACGTGAAAAAGCATCTCACTAGACCGCCATAGTGTGGGTCACCATACTGCATTGTGTCATACTTACTGCATTTGCAAAGAGAATGGTGACACAATTCTATTCATGCTTTCTATCAGGCAGAATAGTCACTTTCGCAGATTCTTCACATAGCAAAAAAAAAAGAAAATTGTGAATATCTTGTAATTTAATTTGATAAAGAAAAAACTACAGCTACACTGTAAAGCTTAGATATATAGTTTTACTGACTTATACCTACGAGTATTCTTAATTGTAAATAATAAATTGTCAATGTACACGAATATTGTTTTCTTCCATTTATCAGTTTCCTGTACTTACTGTATCTTCTTTCGGCTATCGTACTCCACTGCTACACATAGGTCTATCTCATTGCACGCGATCAGTTTGTTACTTCTAGATCAAGAATAATTATTTTTAATTAACTGCAAATCAAGGAGTGTACAGTATTCTTACCATATTTAAGTTAATAATGGACGTGGGAGTACATCCTAATGTGTTAGTATGTAATCCTAACAGTTACAGAAAATACTGGGTTCACTGGGAGGCTATAGTGCTCAGCAAGCTCTTTTAACGTGCTCATGCACTGTCACAAATAATAAATAGCAGCGTGTACTTATAGTTCACTTTAGGTCATTATACAATTTGCAATGCAAAAAACTGATGAGCGATTGACTTATGGTTATGATGAACTGGTATGTAACAATGTAGCGGTGTACTCTGGTTTATAACTAAGACACAACTACAAAAGTCTGTTATATCCTAATTTAAATTCTAGTATTTCGTTTTACAGCTGCGCTCAATTGTTTCAAAACATGAAGAAGTATCTTACTTTCATGTTTTGTTTTTAAACAAAAACACATCAGGCTAAAAAAAATTATTACCGTTGCTGCGTTTACCCACTTGCACCGTAAAAATATTTCGGCATATATTTGATATATTAATCTTAACTCATATTCCACGATCAATATTATATGGGGTGGGCCACGAATTAGTTAACATTTGAAAAAATCATATAAAAAAATCATTTGATATAAAAAATGATTTTTTACCAGAAAGCTAATAAGTTGAAATTTATTTTGTACAGTTATTTTGTATTTAGTTTGTTATAAACTTTACTCATTAAAAACTGACCAGAAAAAGATAATGATCTATGACTTCGTTAGTGCTGTTGCGCTAATGTTCAACATTTATAGTAATTTATGCAGATTCATTAGATAAATACTTAGTAAACTGTTAGTGTACTATACTTTACGAAGTAAAATACTTCGTAAATTAATTAAGTTTTTTTTTGTAAGTTTACTTTAACTATAATAAAAATTGATGTCGTAGTGAGTCATACTTAGTTTAGCGTAAGCATGACCTACTACGGTAGCGTAAACGTCTGATAATTATATTAACCAGCTCAGGCTTACCCCGATTGATTAGCCAGTTTTAAAATACATGTACGAGTATGTACATTTAACCTATATTGTAAATATGTTATCACATACAAAAAACGCTTACAACAAAAGCTGCAGGGTTCAAAGTTCAGTTGGCCTACTAAGAACATCGACTTGAACATTATTATTTCCTTATATGTATATGAGTAAAGGTAAAAATAATTGTGTAACGTTATTGCAGCCAGTGTCTAAAAGAGTGAAAATTGCTTTTTTTGTTAGAAACTAATTGTAAAACAAATAACCCTATGTAAAATTAGACTCTTATTATAACCATTAAGATCTACCTACCAACTAGATCTGTTCTTATTTAGTTTAACTGAAAAAATATGCATATCAAGTTGACGTGTTTTTATTATTTCTGTTATGCAAAACTTGTTAGGTTGACTTATACTCGTATCTACACGTTGTTTAAATACTACTGGATACTACTACTAATAATACTGGATCTTCTTTGGCCTATCGCACAAAACTGCAGTTTTGTAGATAGATATATAAGCTTATCCCATTGCACGCGATCGGTTGATAATTTCTAGATCAAGTATAATTATTATTAAAATTTATTTACTTGCCTGATTTTTACCTGATTTGCTATGATCTATGGCGGGCCTTCGTTGGTTTACTCGTAAGTGATCGTGACTGCTAAGCTAGAGGTCATGGGTTTCTCGTTTCCCACCCATCACAAATAATTAATTATTGTATTAAACGCTTTCTTTCACCAGTGATTTGGTCCAACGTAATAGGTAACGAGCCTATTGCTGCCAGTCGGTATGTTTTGTTTGCCAGAGCCTCGTCTGCCGATTGAGTAATGCCTTCTGCATCAGTCCCTTGAAATATGATAAATGACGTATAGGATTTCGTTCCACCATTATTTTGATCTGTATAGTAAGGTTTAGCAAGCGTTTGTACCATAAGCGCACAAAAATATGCATCCCATGTCTGTTGGAGAGTGTGGACGGTATCCGTGCAAAATCTGAAATCCTCCTTTCGGCACTTTACGTTCCAAATGACATAATTTACTAGTACACGTCGTGTTTAAAATTTCAAATTGCTCTGCTGTGAAATTTGATATTTGTAGATAAGGTATCATTCGTAGGCACCGTCGAGTGACACTATGGAAATATAGAAAAGAAAAAAACAATAATACAATATAACAATTTCAGAATTTATTTAGATTTTTTTTATCTTTATGGTGGTGTTGAGTAAATAACAGGTAAACAGGGAGAACGCATAATATAATCTTATCATTTTGACGAAATTTCTTTGATATTGTAAGCCCTTTGTCGGCATACTGGTGACAATGCAAACAATGGATTGACAATCTGTTTTGCAACGTTTTTAACTTAACTTGCAAATACACAATGGAGCGAATAAAACAAAGAACTCAAACGCTAAGAATTTTGGGCACAAAAGTTTATCCCATCTAATTGCCGCCTAACACCATCCACCGATCTAGTGAGGCTCGTTCATGAGAATTATTTTACAAACTAAATAATAGTTTTTTCGGATCAACGAATGGTAACTAATATCTGTCGTAGTGTTTCACCTGTAACACCTCCATGTTATAAATAAAATGTAATGGTATATTATATTATTCTTCATTGAAGAGCTTTCTAGTAGGTAGGTATATACCTTACGTGGACTAAAACTCTATACGATAAACACATTAATGGAAAATATTGTGATAACAGTGGAAATACGTGACAAGTAGTGTTATTTTTTGAATGTAAATAATCTGTAATAAAGACAAAACTAGAGCGTAAGCATGAGCTACTACGATATTGTAAACGTTTAATAATTATATTAGCCACGCCAGGCTTACTCCTGTTGAATAGCCAGTTTTAAATTATATGTGCGAGAATGTAAATTTAACATATATTGTACATATATTATCACATAAAACAAATGCTTAGAACAAAAGCTGCAGGGTTCAAGGTTCAGTTGTTCTACCAAGAACTCCGACTTGAACTTTATTATTTTCTTATATAGAAGTAAAGTTGAAACTAATTGTATAACGTTATTGCAGCCAGTATCTAAAAGAGTAAAAATTGCCTGTTTTGTCACAAATTAATTCTATAACCAATTATCTAATGTAAAATTAGGCTCTTATTTTAAGCATTAAGTTCTACCTACCGACTGGATCTGTTCTTATTTAGTTTAACTGAAAAACATGGATATCAAGTGTACGTGTTTTTATTATTATATTTCTGTTATGCAAAAATTTTTGGGTTGATTTAGGTTGTTAAAAGTGTGGGGTGCTGGGCTAGAAAACCTCCACGTGGTGCACCCTGGTAACGTTGGCGACGGCACTGTTTCTTCCTGTGCCATTTGGAAGAGGACATCACGCCAACGGCTAATATTCTAGCACGAAGAAGAGGACACCATTTTCTTCGGTCATTCGGTTGAGGCTTGGTCCAACAGAGCGGGCATTTTTGTCGGTTCCTCTGTTGGCTCTTCGCTCTTCGGAGCAATGCGGAGAAAAATCTTTCTCGGTCGGAGTTCCTCCGCTTTCAGCGGTGGAAAAGAAGGACGGGCTCGGTGTGTACTTACACTGCCACCGAGCAGGCATCAGGAGACGTCGTCTCCCTGCCACCGTCGGCATATCGTAGTCCCGAAAGTAGTGTTGTGGTTATGTCTCGCGACTTCTATCGGGGACGAGGGTCTTGGCTTAACCGCCCGGACTGCGAGGAAGAAAACCTCTATAAAAAATTACCCCGAATCCCGTGTTCTGGTGCGTGGCCAGGGGATGCATGGCTGATGGGCAGTTCAGTCGTAAGCGCACTCCCAGCCGAGGCACCTGCGGACCCCTCGGTTGGGCATAAATATACGCTTGCCCGGGTATTGGGGATCTCTGCCCGGGTCGACCTCTGTTCTCCCCATCTCGTGGGTTCAAAAATGGAATCAAACTTAAATAAAACAAAAAACACCAATATTGTTAAAGAAAGAAAGGAGATCAATAATAGGAGGGATATAAATGCAAAAGCAGAGGATTTCTCTTCCAACGAAGAGGAAACACTAGTTGGGATGCCTATCTCGGTGGGGCTCCCAGAAGTCATTATGGCTGCTGGGAGCCGTAGAACATCGGAACGATTACGTTCCAGATCCGCCGCGGGCGGTAACTCCAGTGCGAGGGAGGACGCACTGGAACTTATGGAAACTGAGCGATGCGACAGCCGAAAACGCGGACGCTCCAGGGACGAGGAGAGCGACACGTCCCAGGAGATGTTGCCTCCTAAGGTTCCAAGCAGTCGCAGAGGGAGGCCACGAACCCCGGTCTCGGCCACGTCAGGCTCCGTCTTCTGCAAGGCGGAAGCCTATAGACGAGTCAGGGCAGACGGCGAAACGCTGGCGGAAGAGGAGATTGCAGATCTCCTGCTGAAAATTAAGGAGCCGATGGTGGGGGATTCAGTTCCCCAAACACCATCATCCATGCAGGAGAGAGCTAACGCGGCGGTGGCCATTATTCACAAAGTGGCCACCAAATCGAGTAACCTTAAGGGCTCTTTTGAGAAAGCCCTTAAGGACTCCTCTTCCGCTATTGTGGGGGTCGTGGATACCCTCATCGGCGACGTGGCTCGTCTCCAGGCGGCCAACGATCGCCTGACGGGGCAAGTGGCTGAGCTCAGCGCTCAGTTCGCCCAATTCCGGGCGCATCGTCCGGCTGTAGATCCGGTCCCGTCCCCGTCTCAGCCTACTTCCTCTTCCAACCTCGGTGTTATTCCTGACGCCCATCTGCGCCAAATTACGGATGTGGTATGGCGCATGATGGACGGACGTCTGGCTGGCCTGGAGGCGAGACTGCCACCGGCCCCCGTTGTCCGGCCGCCACTTGCGGCGCATAAGCCGAAGGCCGCATTGGCACCGTCAGCGCTGCCCGTTGTGGGCGATCGCGTGACCTATGCCGCGGCGGCGTCGGTGTCTGCTGCTGCCACAACAACTCCGGGGGCACGACGGGCAGTGAAGATAGCGACCAAGACGCCTGCACCAAGGTTGGGGCCAAAAACAGCGGCAAAGGCTGGAGCGGAGTTCCCTCCGCTCCCCACTCCAATCGCTGTACCTGGCACCTCCACATGTGCTCCCTCAACATCTGTCCCTTCCACCGATGGTTGGCGGGTAGTCGGGGGGGCTAAGAAGTCCCGAAAGCGGGGTAAGAAGGCTGCACAAACAGCAGCCTCTACCCCGCAGGCACCATCGGCTGCGGTGGCTACCGCAAAAAAGCCGCGCAAACTGCGGGTGCCTAAAAGCGCGGCTGTGGTGGTCACCGTAACACCGGAGGCAGCTAGTGGCGGACTGTCCTATGCGGCCTTATTTAAAAAGGCCCGGGATAGTTTCGCCACTGATTTCGGGACTGAAGGGGTCAGGTTGCGCCTTGCCCAAACGGGAGCTCGAGTCCTGGAGTTCCCCGGGGCTGAAGGCGCAAAGACGGCGGACGGGTTTGCAGCCACGGATGGTGTAAAGATCGCCAGGCCTACCAAGTGCGCAGAGTTGCGCATTTCGGGCCTGGATGACTCTGTGACGGCCGAAGATGTCCGCGTTGCAATTAGCGAGAAGACGGGCTGCAACGCGGACAGCATCAGGGTCGGCACCATCCGCCCCGGTCTGGGAGGACTTGGCGCTGTGTGGATCAGCTGTCCCGTGGCGTCGGCCAAAATTTTGGGCGATGCTGGCAAGATCCTCATTGGTTTCGTGAACGCTAGGATTACAGTCCTGGCGCCGAGGCCAATGAGGTGTTTTAAGTGTCTGTCATCGGGACACACACGCGCCAAGTGTGTTAGCTGTTTTGACTGCAGCGGACTATGCTTCCGCTGTGGTCGACCGGGGCACAAGGCGGCCGAATGCTCTGCCGCCCCTCACTGCCCGGTATGTGCGGCGGGTAACAAGCCCGCCAATCACCAGATTGGGCAGGGAGGCTGCAAACCCAGCATTGCCCGCAATTCTCGGCAAGTGTCAGAGGCTAGCCAGTCGACCCAGGCTGCTTCTGACATCGTTCGTGCGTCGATATCGTCGCCCATGGAGGAGGTTGTAGAGACGGTCAAGTAATGGACCAAGTCTCCAACCTCCTTGTCCAGACGAACTTGAACCACTGTGCCGCAGCGCAGGACCTTTTCCTGCAAACCATGGCACAGTGGTCGATCGGTGTTGCCGTAGCCGCGGAGCCCTATTACGTTCCTCCCCGCCCAAATTGGTTGGGTGATCGGGACGGCTCCGTGGCAGTCGTTGCCTCCACGGCGGCTCATTCCCCACCCTTGTCGCTAAAAGACAAGGGCACTGGATATGTTGCTGCTGAGTGGGGGGGGATCACCATATATGGTGTCTACTTCTCCCCCAACCGGAGTGTGAGCGACTTCGAGGTTTTCCTTAACAACTTGGAAACCTCGATACGGCGACTAACGTCTGGGCACGTTCTGGTGCTGGGGGACTTCAACGCAAAATCCATCGCGTGGGGTTCCCCCAGGACGGACGCTAGGGGCGAGGCCGTAGAGGAGTGGGCGGCCTCGGTGGGCCTCTGTTTATTAAACAGAGGCTCCACCAACACGTGCGTGCGACAGCAGGGGGGGTCAATAGTGGACCTTTCCTTCGCTACCCCTGCCCTCGCCGCACGAGTAAGGAACTGGCGCGTCTTGGAAGAGGTTGAGACGCTCTCGGATCACCTGTACATCCGATTCGAGCTCTCCCGGACCCAGGACCCCAGTAGGGGTCACGCGGCGCGGCGTTCTTCTCGCTTTCCGCGGTGGGCTATAGCCAAACTAAATAGGGACCTACTAGAGGAGGCGGCCGTCATCTATTCTTGGCTGTCTCCACAGGCCCCGGCCGAGGAGGTTGACATGGGGGCTGGTCGCTTCCGCGATGCGATTACGCAGATCTGCGATGCGGCCATGCCCCGCATCCGAGGTTGTCGGCCTCCACGGAGGGGGGTTTACTGGTGGTCCCAGGAGTTGGCGGACCTCCGTGCGGCCTGTACACGTGCCCGGAGATCCTACACCCGTAGTCGGCGGCGACACCGCGAAGAAGGCGAGGGGGACCAGCTTCACGAGGAGTACCGAGAGGCGCGGAAAACTCTGAAGCTGGCCATTAGCCGCGCCAAAGAAGTGAAGAGGAAGGAGATGCTGGAGAGTCTCGATCGTGACCCCTGGGGTCACCCTTATCGTGCGGCGCGACAAAAGCTCCGCATGTCGGGCCCCCCCCTTACAGAGACCCTCCAGCCCAGCTTCCTGCAGGAAGTGGTCGAGGGGCTTTTCCCGCAGCGGGTGGAACACACACCCCCGTCGATGGCCTCCTTGGTCAGAGACGACGGGGGATGGAATGAGGATAATGTTCCGCCCGTCAGAGAATCGGAGATAGGGGCGGTCGTTCTACGGATCCGCTCTAAGAACACCGCCCCTGGGCCAGATGGGATACCTGCCCGAGTGTTGGCGCGAACCCTCGACCACATGTCGAATCGCCTTGGGGAAGTCCTAAACGCCAGCTTGGCGTCCGGGCGCTTTCCTGAGGGCTGGAAAAGCGGGAAGCTGGTCCTACTACGTAAGCCGGGACGGTCGACCGATTCGGTCGCGGCCTATAGGCCCATCGTGTTGCTGGACGAGGCGGGTAAATTGTTTGAGAGGATACTCTCTGCCCGCATCGTCCGGCACCTCTGTGAAGTGGGCCCCGATCTGTCGGACGCCCAATACGGGTTTCGAACCGGACGTTCGACAGTCGATGCTGTGTTGCGCCTGAGGGCCGTGACTGAAGAGGCGGTGAGCTGTGGCGGCGTGCTGTTGGCGGTATCGTTGGACATCGCCAACGCATTTAATAGTCTGCCATTTAGCTGCATCAGGGAAGCACTCCATTACCACGGGGTGCCCGAGTACCTGAGGCGGCTTGTGGCAGACTATCTACAGGAGCGTACCGTCATGTACGAGGACCGAGACGGTGTTCTGAGGCGGCGGCTCATGTCGTGCGGTGTTCCACAGGGGTCTGTCCTCGGACCACTCCTGTGGAATATGGGATATGACTGGGCCCTTCGAGGTCGTCTTCCCCCCGGGCTGGGCGTAATTTGTTACGCAGATGACACATTGGTCACGGCTCGGGGAATGAACTTTGCAGAGGCGGCGCGCCTGGCCACCACGGGTGTCTCTCTGGTGGTCGGGCGTATTGAGGCGCTGGGTTTGCGGGTGGCCCTGGACAAGACGGAGGCCCTTTTGTTCCATGGGCCCCGTCGTGGTCCACCCTCCGGCGCCTCCATCGTAGTCAATTCGGTCCTCGTACCGGTTCAGGCCCAGATGAAGTATCTGGGCCTGATCCTTGACGGCAGGTGGCTCTTCGACGAGCACTTCCGACAGCTTACTCCAAAGCTGGTCGGCGCTGCTTCTGCCTTGGGCGACTTTTGCCCAATTTGGGTGGAGCCAGCGTCGCGACGAGACGGCTATACACGGGGGTTGTCCGGTCAATGGCGCTGTATGGTGCACCAGTGTGGGCGGCGGCTCTGACCGCCCAGAATAGGACTCGCCTCTGGCGTCCTCAGAGGATATTGGCGGTTAGAGCCATACGCGGTTACCGCACTATATCGACGGAGGCGGCGTGCGCCTTAGCCGGAACTCCCCCGTGGGATTTGGAGGCGGAAGTGCTCGCCGAAGTTTATCGGCGAACGGCAGACTTCCGGGTGAGTAGCGGCATCCGGCCCCCGCCCGAAGAGATACGCGAGTGGCGAGAGGCCGCTCGTCAAGCCACGATGGCTCGTTGGTCGTCCCGGCTGGAGGCTCCACGTGCTGGCTTTGCCACCGTGGAGGCTCTCCAGCCGGTCATCGCCGAGTGGGCGGGGCGACAGCACGGGACCCTTTCCTTCCGACTGACGCAGATCCTTTCCGGGCACGGTTGCTTCGGGAAGTATCTGCACTCGGTCGCCAGGAGGGAATTGAGTCCCGCCTGTCACCACTGCGACTGCAGTGGGGACTCGGCTCAGCACACGCTGGCGGTTTGTTCCGCCTGGGCGGCGCAACGTGGGGTCCTCACTGCAGTTATTGGAGGAGATCTCTCGCTACCGGCCGTCATACGCTCCATGGCCGGTAGCGACAGTTGTTTTACCGCGGTCGCAACCTTCTGCGAAGACGTAATTTCGCGGAAGGAGACGGCGGAGAGGGCCCGGGAGGACGACCTCCACTCGGACCCAATCCGCCGCCGGCGAACCGGGCGGCGGAGGCGCGCGTACCAGCGCCTCATGCCGCCTTGAGTGTGGCCGCGGGTGGACGGGACGGGTTTTCCCCTCCATCCGCTATAGTGGCCAACCGCGAGGAGGTGACGTCCGCGTGTGCCGTACGTCGCCTAAATGGAGAGGTTATCCGCAGAAGGTGCCCGCGCTAGCGGGCAGGCACCAGGAGGGATCTGGATGTCGTAATAACAGCTGTTCCCGGATCCCTCCTATGTCAGGCGCAGAGTGGCACACCGTGTGGTTTTAGTCGGTCCGATTCCGACACACCACCCCGCCGTAAACCCCGGTGGGGTGACGGCCCGAGGGGGTTTCCACACGTTAAAAAAAAAAAAAAAAAAAAAAAAAAAAAAAAAAGGTTGTTAAAAGTGTGCGGGTGGCCCTGGACAAGACGGAGGCCCTTTTGTGCCATGGGCCCCGTTGTGGTCCACCCTCCGGCGCCTCCATCGTGGTCAATTCGGTCCTCGTACCGGTTCAGGCCCAGATGAAGTATCTGGGCCTGATCCTCGACGGCAGGTGGCTCTTTGACGAGCACTTCCGACAGCTTTCTCCAAAGCTGGTCGGCGCTGCTTCTGCCCTTGGGCGACTTTTGCCCAATCTGGGTGGAGCTAGCGTCGCGACGAGACGGCTATACACGGGGGTTGTCCGGTCAATGGCACTGTATGGTGCACCAGTGTGGGCGGTGGCTCTGACCGCCCAGAATAGGGCTCGCCTCTGGCGCCCTCAGAGGATATTGGCGGTTAGAGCCATACGCGGTTACCGCACCGTATCGACGGAGGCGGCGTGCGCCTTGGCCGGGACACCCCCGTGGGATTTGGAGGCGGAAGTGCTCGCCGAAGTTTATCGGCGGACGGTTAACTTCCGGGCGGGTAGCGGCATACGGCCCCCGCCCGAAGAGATACGCGAGTGGCGAGAGGCCGCTCGTCGAGCCACGATGGCTCGTTGGTCGTCCCGGCTGGAGGCTCCACGTGCTGGCTTTGCCGCCGTGGAGGCTCTCCAGCCGGTCATCACCGAGTGGGCAGGGCGGCAGCACGGGACCCTTTCCTTCCGACTGACGCAGGTCCTTTCCGGGCACGGTTGCTTCGGGAAGTATCTGCACTCGGTCGCCAGGAGGGAATTGAGTCCCGCCTGTCACCACTGCGACTGCAGTGAGGACTCGGCTCAGCACACGCTAGCGGTTTGTTCCGCCTGGGCGGCGCAGCGTGGGGTCCTTACTGCAGTTATTGGAGGAGATCTCTCGCTACCGGCCGTCATACGCTCCATGGCCGGTAGCGACAGTTGTTTTACCGCGGTCGCAACCTTCTGCGAAGACGTAATTTCGCGGAAGGAGGCGGCGGAGAAGGCCCGGGAGGACGATATCCACTCGGACCCAATTCGCCGCCGGCGAGCCGGGCGGCGGAGGCGCGCATACCAGCGCCTCATGCCGCCTTGAGTGTGGCCGCGGGTGGACGGGACGGGTTTTTCCCCTCCATCCGCTACAATGGCCAGCCGCGAGGAGGCGACGTCCGCGTGTGCCGTACGTCGCCTAAAATAGAGAGTTTATCCGCAGATGGTGCCCGAGGTAGCGGGCAGGCGCTAGGAGGGATCTGGATGTCGTAATAGCAGCGGTTCCCGGATTCCTCCTATCTCAGGCGCAGAGTGGCACACCGTGTGGTTTTAGTCGGTCCGATTCCGACACACCACCCCGCCGTAAACCCCGGTGGGGTGACGGCCCGTGGGGGTTTCCACACGTTAAAAAAAACAAAAAAAAAAAAAAAAAGGTTGTTAAAAGTGTATAATAAATTAACTATTTGTGTAAATATTTGCTTTCTTTTATTTATCACTTTGCCGTCCTTACTGGGTCTTCTTTGGCAATAACATCAGTGTAACAACAATAGTAATTTGTAGTTATGAGTAATTAGTAATGGATAGTTTTCTAATGAACAGTTCTAATCATCCAATTGTTGTCGTTGAATGTGAACCGCACTGAGACTTGCACTATATCATCATTATCATGAGCAGCCTGAAACATTCTATTGTACTTTATTAAGTAGATTTTCCTTAACTATTGAATCTGTATAGATTACTATAAATGTTGAACATCAGTACACCATCATAAGTAACTCTTATGTTTAGTAACTCAAATAATTACAAATAATTGGAAATGTAAGAAGATTACGATTTTCGTTGCACTTACATTTAAAAGCATACCAACTTATTGGTTTTTAATAAGATCTTCATACACAATTTTCGTAAGTAAATATTTATTTATTTTTGCACTAAACAAATTTTTGCAATATATTTGAGCCAGCAAAAGAGAGGTGCTTAAAATTGTCATTCTTATGTCCATAAAAACTGAGTTTTAACATACAGAGCGCCACCCTGACGGCACGAAGAAACCGTAGGTATACTCTCTCTCAGAAGCCCTCAAGTGAATTAAACAACGTTAGCGTATCTAATATTCTGACGCCTGATATGTAGGTATAGCTAGACAACATCATATTATAGTACATTAGTTTACTTTAGGCCAATGTAGATGTCGAGGTATAAATAAATATACAGAGAATGGGTACTGACCACGAAACCGCCATTGAACATAATTTTTTATCTACGAATTCTATTCGTAGATAGAAAAATATGCATAAATTAACTGCTAAAAGAAACTCAGGACCTACATGTTAAAGAACTTTCTTGTAGGTGCCTACCTGCAAGAAAGCTCTTCAATGAAGGATAATATAATATACCGTTACCTTTTATTTCTAACATGGAGGTGTTACAGGCGAAATACTACGACAGACATTAGTTATCATTCGTTGATCATAAAAACTATTATTTGGTTTGCAAAATAATTCTCATGAACGACCCTCACTAGATCGGTGGGTGGTATTAGGCGGCCATAAAATGGGATAAAGTTTTGTGTTCAAAATTATTAGTGTGTGAGTTCTTTGTTTTATTCGCTCTATTGTGTATTTGCGAGTTAAGTTGAAAACATTGTAAAAAAGATTGCCAATTCATTGTTTTCATTGACACCAGTATGCCGACAAAGGGCTTACGATATCTAAGAAATTTCATCAAAATGATAAGATCATGTTATGCTTTCCCGCTATTTACCTGTTATTTACTCAACATAACCATAAAGATGAAAAAAATCTAAATACATTCTGAAATTGTTACAGTGTATTACTATTTTTTTTCTCTATATGTCCATAGTGTCACTCGACGGTACCTCCGAATAATACCTTATCTGCAAATATTAAATTTCACAGGAGAGCAATTTGAAATTTTAAACACGACGTGTACTAGTAAATTATATCGTTTGGGACGTAAAGTGCCGAAAGGAGGATTTCAGATTTTGTATAGATACCGTCCACACTCTCCAACAGACATAGGATGCATATTTTTGTGCGCTTAGGGCACAAACGCTGCCTAAACTTTACTAGATAGATCAAAATAATGGTAGAAAGAAATCCTATATGTCATTCATCATATTTCAAGGGCTTGATACAGAAGGCATTCCTCAATCGGTAGACTAGGCTCTGGCAAACAAAACATCCCGACTGGCGGCCATAGGGTCGCCGTCTATTACGTGGGACCAAATCACTGGTGAAAAAAGGTATTTAATATAATAATTAATTATTTGTGATGGGTGAGAATCGAATCCACGACCTCTAGCTTAGCAGTCACAATCACTTGCGAGCAGACTAACAAAGGCCCGCCATAGATCAAGCAAGTAAGTAAATTTTAATGATAATTATACTTGATCTAGAAATTATCAACCGATCGCGTGTAACAGGAGAAGCTTATATATCTATCTAAATAATTGTAGTTTAGTGCGATAGGCCAAAGAAGATCCAGTAAAGAGGGGAAAGTGATAAATAAAAGAAAGCAAAAATTCATACAAATAGACAATTTATTATGCACTTTAAACAATATGTAGATACGAGTACAAGTCAACCTGACAATTTTTGCATATTAGAAATAATAAAAGCACGTCAACTTGATAACCATATTTAATCTACCGTCTAAAATAAAACTGATCTAACTTATTTGAGTTTCGTTTGTTACTTAACTTTAACTATAATAAAAAATAAAATGGCAAACAAATTTTTAGCCTTCAGCACATTTATGGCACTTTATACTATTGGCATATTTTTTAGGTGGGCAACACCGTTTTGCAAGTCGTCATGACTCAGCGCTATATTCACATTAAACACTATCTGTAAGTTGCAGCCAAACAAACATCACACCATTCTGAAGTAGAGCGTGACCCGGTTCGGTTGTGTTGTGAGCTAGCTTGAGTCATTAAAATCACCAAGATCACTTTCACTTTGTGATATCAACAAGGAAGCTGCCTTGGTCAAAATGAGTACCACTACGACACCGAAAGAAACGACGTTTGCCGAACGACAAGCAGAACGTATGAAGAGATTGCACTCTCTACAGTTGGCTAGGAATGAAGCCAGGATGCACAATCATCAGGAGGTGGTGGCCGAAGAGGCTAGAAATAGATTACCATCAAATTATGCAAGAAAACGTCGTCAGACGGAGTGGTTACTGAATGATCGAACGAAGCGCGAAGAAGCTGAAAAATGCGGGCAAAACTACGATAGAGTGAAACTTTTGAACGTCTCAGCTATAGAAGCAGAACGTTTAGAGCACAAAAAGAAGAAAAGGAATCCAGATCCAGGTTTTTCGACTTACGATCAAGCGACAATAAGGCAGTATAATAGATTGGTCAAGAACATGCCTACACTTGACACGGAGCAGTATGAGAAAGAAAAACAAAAGTATGGAGACGCTTTCTACGGAGGTCTAAATCACATCATTCACGGTATGCACGTACATAGATCGTAAAGAGGCAATAGACAGAATGGTGAACGACTTAGAAAGACAGACTGCGAAGAGGGCTAAGTACTCCAGGAGGCGAAAATACAACGACGACGCAGATGTTGACTATATTAATGAGAGGAACGCCAATTTTAACAAGAAACTTGAGCGGTTTTACGGTCAACACACTGCTGAGATTAAGCAGAATTTGGAACGCGGTTCAGCCATATGAGCGTCCGTTAACAAAATTTGTCGTTATGTACCTACATGTTAATGTTTGGAAAGTGTTATTTTAAATGAACAATGGTGGACTAAAACTATACGATAACACATTAATGGGAAATATTGTGATAACAGTGGGAATACGTGACAAGTAGTGTTATTTTTTTAATGTAAATAATCTGTAATAAAGACAAAACTAGAGCGTAAGCATGACCTACTACGGTATTGTAAACGTTTAATAATTATATTAGCCACGCCAGGCTTACTCCTGTTGATTAGCCAGTTTTAAACTATATGTGCGAGTATGTACATTTAACATATATTATCACGTAAAACAAACGCTTACAACAAAAGCTGCAGGGTTCAAGGTTCAGTTGTCCTACCAAGAGCATCGACTTGAACTTTATTATTTCCTTATATATGAGTAAAGTTAAAACTAATTGTATAACGTTGTTGCAGCCAGTGTCTAAAAGAGTGAAAATTGGCTGTTTTGTTACAAATTAATTGTAAAACCAATTATCTAATGTAAAATTAGACTCTTATTTTAAGCATTAAGTTCTACCTACCGACTGGATCTGTTCTTATTTAGTTTAACTGAAAAACATGGATATCAAGTGTACGTGTTTTTATTATTATATTTCTGTTATGCAAAAATTCTTGGGTTGATTTAGCTTGTTAAAAGTGCATAATAAATTAACTATTTGCATGAATATTTGCTTTCTTTTATTTATCACTTTGCCGTCCTTACTGGGTCTTCTTTGGCAATAACATCGTTGTAACAACAATAGTAATTTGTAGTTATGAGTAATTAGTAATGGATAGTTTTCTAATGAACAGTTCTAATCATCCAATTGTTGTCGTTGAATGTGAACCGCACTGAGACTTGCACTATATCATCATTATCATGAGCAGCCTGAAACATTCTATTGTACTTTATTAAGTAGATATTCTTTAACTATTGAATCTGTATAGATTACTATAAATGTTGAACATCAGTACACCATCATAAGTAACTCTTATGTTTAGTAACTCAAATAATTACAAATAATTGGAAATGTAAGAAGATTACGATTTTCGTTGCACTTACATTTAAAAGCATACCAACTTATTGGTTTTTAATAAGATCTTCATACACAATTTTCGTAAGTAAATATTTATTTATTTTTGCACTAAACTAATTTTTGCAATATATTTGAGCCAGCAAAAGAGAGGTGCTTAAAATTGTCATTCTTATGTCCATAAAAACTGAGTTTTAACATACAGAGCGCCACCCTGACGGCACGAAGAAACCGTAGGTATACTCTCTCTCAGAAGCCCTCAAGTGAATTAAACAACGTTAGCGTATCTAATATTCTGACGCCTGATATGTAGGTATAGCTAGACAACATCATATTATAGTACATTAGTTTACTTTAGGCCAATGTAGATGTCGAGGTATAAATAAATATACAGAGAATGGGTACTGACCACGAAACCGCCATTGAACATAATTTTTTATCTACGAATTCTATTCGTAGATAGAAAAATATGCATAAATTAACTGCTAAAAGAAACTCAGGACCTACATGTTAAAGAACTTTCTTGTAGGTATATACCTACCTGCAAGAAAGCTCTTCAATGAAGGATAATATAATACACCGTTACCTTTTATTTCTAACATGGAGGTGTTACAGGCGAAATACTACGACAGACATTAGTTATCATTCGTTGATCATAAAAACTATTATTTGGTTTGCAAAATAATTCTCATGAACGACCCTCACTAGATCGGTGGGTGGTATTAGGCGGCCATAACATGGGATAAAGTTTTGTGTTCAAAATTATTAGTGTGTGAGTTCTTTGTTTTATTCGCTCTATTGTGTATTTGCGAGTTAAGTTGAAAACATTGTAAAAAAGATTGCCAATTCATTGTTTTCATTGACACCAGTATGCCGACAAAGGGCTTACGATATCTAAGAAATTTCATCAAAATGATAAGATCATGTTATGCTTTCCCGCTATTTACCTGTTATTTACTCAACATAACCATAAAGATGAAAAAAATCTAAATAAATTCTGAAATTGTTACAGTGTATTACTATTTTTTTTCTCTATATGTCCATAGTGTCACTCGACGGTACCTCCGAATAATACCTTATCTGCAAATATCAAATTTCACAGGAGAGCAATTTGAAATTTTAAACACGACGTGTACTAGTAAATTATATCGTTTGGGACGTAAAGTGCCGAAAGGAGGATTTCAGATTTTGTATAGATACCGTCCACACTCTCCAACAGACATAGGATGCATATTTTTGTGCGCTTAGGGCACAAACGCTGCCTAAACTTTACTAGATAGATCAAAATAATGGTAGAAAGAAATCCTATATGTCATTCATCATATTTCAAGGGCTTGATACAGAAGGCATTCCTCAATCGGTAGACTAGGCTCTGGCAAACAAAACATCCCGACTGGCGGCCATAGGGTCGCCGTCTATTACGTGGGACCAAATCACTGGTGAAAAAAGGTATTTAATATAATAATTAATTATTTGTGATGGGTGAGAATCGAATCCACGACCTCTAGCTTAGCAGTCACAATCACTTGCGAGCAGACTAACAAAGGCCCGCCATAGATCAAGCAAGTAAGTAAATTTTAATGATAATTATACTTGATCTAGAAATTATCAACCGATCGCGTGCAACAGGAGAAGCTTATATATCTATCTAAATAATTGTAGTTTAGTGCGATAGGCCAAAGAAGATCCAGTAAAGAGGGGAAAGTGATAAATAAAAGAAAGCAAAAATTCATACAAATAGACAATTTATTATGCACTTTAAACAATATGTAGATACGAGTACAAGTCAACCTGACAATTTTTGCATATTAGAAATAATAAAAGCACGTCAACTTGATAACCATATTTAATCTACCGTCTAAAATAAAACTGATCTAACTTATTTGAGTTTCGTTTGTTACTTAACTTTAACTATAATAAAAAATAAAATGGCAAACAAATTTTTAGCCTTCAGCACATTTATGGCACT
Source organism: Hypercompe scribonia (assembly GCA_949316085.1). Lineage (NCBI taxonomy): Eukaryota > Metazoa > Arthropoda > Insecta > Lepidoptera > Erebidae > Hypercompe > Hypercompe scribonia. The sequence goes on from OX438979.1 coordinate 5,336,695, forward strand.
TTATACTATTGGCATATTTTTTAGGTGGGCAACACCGTTTTGCAAGTCGTCATGACTCAGCGCTATATTCACATTAAACACTATCTGTAAGTTGCAGCCAAACAAACATCACACCATTCTGAAGTAGAGCGTGACCCGGTTCGGTTGTGTTGTGAGCTAGCTTGAGTCATTAAAATCACCAAGATCACTTTCACTTTGTGATATCAACAAGGAAGCTGCCTTGGTCAAAATGAGTACCACTACGACACCGAAAGAAACGACGTTTGCCGAACGACAAGCAGAACGTATGAAGAGATTGCACTCTCTACAGTTGGCTAGGAATGAAGCCAGGATGCACAATCATCAGGAGGTGGTGGCCGAAGAGGCTAGAAATAGATTACCATCAAATTATGCAAGAAAACGTCGTCAGACGGAGTGGTTACTGAATGATCTAGCGAAGCGCGAAGAAGCTGAAAAATGCGGGCAAAACTACGATAGAGTGAAACTTTTGAACGTCTCAGCTATAGAAGCAGAACGTTTAGAGCGCAAAAAGAAGAAAAGGAATCCAGATCCAGGTTTTTCGACTTACGATCAAGCGACAATAAGGCAGTATAATAGATTGGTCAAGAACATGCCTACACTTGACACGGAGCAGTATGAGAAAGAAAAACAAAAGTATGGAGACGCTTTCTACTGAGGTCTAAATCACATCATTCACGGTATGCACGTAGATCGTAAAGAGGCAATAGACGGAATGGTGAACGACTTAGAAAGACAGACTGCGAAGAGGGCTAAGTACTCCAGGAGGCGAAAATACAACGACGACGCAGATGTTGACTATATTAATGAGAGGAACGCCAATTTTAACAAGAAACTTGAGCGGTTTTACGGTCAACACACTGCTGAGATTAAGCAGAATTTGGAACGCGGTTCAGCCATATGAGCGTCCGTTAACAAAATTTGTCGTTATGTACCTACATGTTAATGTTTGGAAAGTGTTATTTTAAATGAACAATGGTGGACTAAAACTATACGATAACACATTAATGGGAAATATTGTGATAACAGTGGGAATACGTGACAAGTAGTGTTATTTTTTTAATGTAAATAATCTGTAATAAAGACAAAACTAGAGCGTAAGCATGACCTACTACGGTATTGTAAACGTTTAATAATTATATTAGCCACGCCAGGCTTACTCCTGTTGATTAGCCAGTTTTAAACTATATGTGCGAGTATGTACATTTAACATATATTATCACGTAAAACAAACGCTTACAACAAAAGCTGCAGGGTTCAAGGTTCAGTTGTCCTACCAAGAGCATCGACTTGAACTTTATTATTTCCTTATATATGAGTAAAGTTAAAACTAATTGTATAACGTTGTTGCAGCCAGTGTCTAAAAGAGTGAAAATTGGCTGTTTTGTTACAAATTAATTGTAAAATCAATTATCTAATGTAAAATTAGACTCTTATTTTAAGCATTAAGTTCTACCTACCGACTGGATCTGTTCTTATTTAGTTTAACTGAAAAACATGGATATCAAGTGTACGTGTTTTTATTATTATCATACATCATTATTATCATCATCATCATTATTATTATTATACCTACAAAAAAGTTCTTTACTATGAAGGTCCTGAGTTTCTTTTAGCGGTTAACCTATGCATAATTTTTTATCACCGAATACAAATCGTAGATAAAAAATTATGTTCGATGGTTCACATTCAACGACAACAATTGGATGAAGGGAACTGCTCATTAGAAAATTATCCATTACTAATTACTCATTACTACAAATTACGGTTGTTGTTACACCGATGTTATTGCTAAGTACATTACAAGTTGCACGATCCTTTTTGATTTCGTATAATTCCAATAACATAAAAACAAGAAGTAATTCAAAGTACAAGTTGGTTACTTTAGCATTAATAGAAACCGTTAAAAATAAGATTGAATAAAAAGGTTTCACGCATTTACATAAATAACGCTTTTCATTACGGTTCCAAAGATTATCAATCCAAAGGTATATCATATACGCACTCTCTGTTTGATTCTGATTTTAAACAGCATAAGCCAAATTATACGTACATTATAACGTTATAATACGTTGCACATGTAATGTAATTTACATTACATGTGCAATTGTTTTTTACATTATGTAAAAAACAATTGTCTTAACCCATGGCCGTTTGGCCCTTACTTTCGTTCCGGATAAATAATAGTCAACGTTAAAAGTGCAACAATATTCGCTGTGACGAATTATTTTAATAATCAGAAATAGAAATAATTTATCTAAAAATCTATATTATAATCAGTCATTTCGTGACACTAAGGAATTAACTGATCTGCATGTTGTATTAGTACTGAAAGTTAATAATCAGCTCTTAGCGTATATTTAGGCAACATTTCATGTATCTAAAATGTACGTAAATCATAACATTCACGAAAAGTTAGTTTTTATCTTTTTTACGTAGTATAAAATGTAATCGCTTTTTGTTTTTCTGTGTTTAACATTTACACATCACTATAATAATGTACGAAAGGCCTACCGGAATTAGAAGCTACTCTATTTAGAAATATGCAAACGAACGTCTAAACAAACACCGATCCAACTTACTTAAGTTTTTTTTGTTACTTTACTTTAACTATAATAAAAATTAAAACGCTAAAGTAATTTTTAGTATTCAGCATGTTTCTGGGACTTTCTACTATCGGTATATTTTTAAGTTGGCAACACCGTTTTCCAAGTCGTCATCACTTAGCGCTATGTTCACATTATACACTATTAACAAGTTGCACCCAAACAAACACCACACCATTCTGAAGTAGAGCGTCACCCGGTTCGGTTGTGTTGTGAGTTAGCTTGAGTTATTAAAAATTACCACCTTGAATTTTAATGTGCGATATTACAAAAAACAAACGATCATTGGTTAAAATGGCATCTACAACACCAAACGAAATGACGTTCACAGAAAAGCCAGCAGAACATATTACGCATTACAGCACCAAGAGATTGCGCTGTTTACGTTCCGCCAGGAGTGAGCCGAAAAAAAACAATCATCTGATGATACCTGAAGGGTTCACTAGTTCATCTCCATCGGATTGGGAAGCAACGACACGTCATGAGGCGGAGGGGTTATTTTATGATCGAGCGAAGTACGACGAAGCTGTATTATCGGACGACACTTACGAGAGCGTAAAACTTTCGGCAGCAAAACGTTTGACGTGTAAAAAGAAGAAAAGATATCCAGACCACGGCATTTCGACGTACGCGGTCAAACGACAATAAGTTTATATACTATTCGAGCATAGGCATGACACGGAGCGACATGAGGAACTCGGAATAAAACGGTGTAGATATCGACTATACGAGTATGTATCAACGACAGGAAAGCGAAATTTTGAGATTAAGCAGAATTTGTGACGTGGGAACAGCCATACGAGTATGTGCTAACAAAATGTGTCGTTGCGTACATGTTTGTGTTTGGAAAGTGTAATTTAAAATAAAACTGGTGGTGGACTAAAACTGTATTAGATAACTAAGATATTTTTTTTTTAATGTAAATAACTTGTATATATTTGGTAAATCTTACAGCGACAGTGTAAGCGTTTGTTGTGATAACTATGTTGGTCGCGCTAGGCTTACTCGTGTTGATTAGCTAGTTTTAAAATATATGTATGTGCATATAACATATATTGTTTATTATCACTTACAACAAAAGCTGCAGGGTTCGAGTTTCAGTCATTCTACTGAGAAGACCGAATTGAACCTTATCATTTGATTAGATATAAGTAAAGATAAAAATAATTGTATAACGTTATTGCAGTCAGAGTCTAAACTTCGTATGAAAAAGTGAAAATTGCTCTTGTCGTTAGGAAAAAATTATATAATGTATTATCTAATGAAAAAATAGTTCTACTCGACTCTTACTTTAACCATTAAGATCTATCAACCAACTAGATTCTATTCATATTACGTTTAACTGAAAACTTATGTATGTAAAGTTGACGTGTTTTTATTCATTTCGTTAAGCAAAAATTGTTGAATTCGGTGATATCCATTGTTTAAAGTGTATAATAAATTGTCTAATTGTATAAATATTTGCTTTCTTTTATTTATCTCTTGCCCGTCCTTACTGGGTCTTCTTTAGCCTATCACACTAAACTGCCATTAGACAGATAAATAAGCTTCTCCCATTGCACGCGATCGGTTGATAATCTCTAGACCAAGTACAATTATTATTAAAATTTATTTACTTGCCTGATTTATACCTGATCTGCTATGATCTACGACGGCTCCTGTTGGTCTACACGTAAGTGAACGTGACTGCTAAGCTAGAGGTCGTGGGTTCGATTCCCAACCATCACAAATAATTAATAATGTTATTGAACGCCTTTTCTCACCAGTGATTTGGTCCCACGTAATAGGTGACGAGCCCATTACCGGTAGTCGATATGTTTTGTTTGCCAGAGCTTCGTCTGCCAATCGAAGAATGCCTTTTGCATCAGTCACTTGAAATATGATAAACGACATATAGGATTTCTTTCAACCATTATTTTGATCTATCTAGTAAGGTTCAGCCAGCGTTTGTAATATAAGCGCGCAAAAATATGCATCCCATGTCTTTTGGAGGGTGTGGATGGTGTCCATACAAAATCCAAAATCATCCTTTCGGTACTTTGCGTCAAAAATGACATAATTTACACGTCGTGTTTAAAATTTCAAATTGCTCTCCTCTGAAATTTGATATTTGTAGGTATTATGGTTATTGATACCGTCGAGTGACACTATGGAAAAAGAGAGAAGAAAAAATAAGAATACAATGTAACAATTTCAGATTTTATTTATATTTTTTTCATCTTTATAATGATGTTCAGTATATAAAAGGTAAAGAGCCAGAAGGCATAATATAATTTTATCATTTTGCCGAAGTGGTTTAGATATTGTTAGACCTTTATCGGCACACTGGTGACAATGAAAACAATGAATTGGCCACCTTTTTGCAATGTTTGCAACTTCACTTACAAATAAACAATAGAACGAATAAAACAAAGAACTCACACTAAGAATTTTGGACACAAAAGTTTATCCCATCTAATTGCCGCCTATATAACTTTCCAAGAATTTATAATTCAGTTCAAGGTGTCATTTCCTTTCTTTATTATAAGGGTGCACCTGCTATGTCACCAGCCAATGTGAAAACGATGTTTCTCACTAAAGTAACCTTTTGTTTATCTGTGGAGCCATAGATCAACTGTTCAGTTGTAAATCCTTTATTTCAAAACAGTAACTAAAGCAGGTAGCAAGATGGCTCGTAAGTTAGGCTATATTTTCACAATACACTACTTGACTAGGTAAGGAGCAGCATCATTTTGAATAAGGAAATCTCTTATTTGGGACTATTGTACAAACAAGTTTCAAATTATTTTACTAATACTCGTAATAAACTTCATTGTTGTACACAGGCAGTCGTTGTTAATACAGGATGGGCCGAGAATTCGTTGACAGTTGAATCTAACACCTCGCGGATCATATATCAAATAAATACAGCGCGGGGCACAGGGAGGGGGTTTGATCACTACCTTGTTTCTCGAAAATTTTGTCGCAATGGATCGCTTAAGCTTTTCTATCAGTTATATTAACGATCAAAAATCTTACACCTTAATAAATAGCTTGGTGGGTATGGTTTTTTTTTGTATTTACTTTGTTAGTAATTTGACAATAACGTTGACGCGGTAAGAGATCAATACAATTAGTAGTAACATTAGAATTATAATTAGCAGTCGTAAAAGAAAAATACAGTAGTGTAATTTATTAGCGATAAGTAAACAAAATATTAAGCAACCTATATTAGCTATTGTCTAAACACTTTGTGGATACCATTTAGCAATGAAAATCATAGATTGTGGAACGTAAATGATTCAGATTTTACATATTGGTACTATGACTTTTTATATAACTGAATAGCTAAGGGTTTTTTATGTGACACATAATGCTGCTTTTTAGACCAATTATGTTATATTTATTTATTTATAACATGGAAGACTTCTAGCTAACATTATGAGGTTTGTAGTCAAGTAAATAACAGTAACAAACAAGTAAAAATCTGAGTAATAGCCCTAACAATCTTGCAATACTGGACACATTATTATTTTCGTCTTTCTATCATTAAAGAATTTAAAACTCAGACACTCACACACATTTGAGACACTCATAGTGAATCCATACTATGCTGGTTACGAAGCCCATTAAAAGTTCTATTCACACGCATACATGTAATATGTAACGAAGTGTGGCGACGCTACACTATACGAGCCAGTATTTTTGTAATCAATGAATGCAAATGTTTGATAAATAAATAATAGCTCTCTCATGTCGTTATAATGTGTTAGAACGTCGTGACTACTAAGATAGACGACGTGGGTTAAATAAATAAAGGGCATCAAAGTTGCCCTAGCCACCGCGAGCGACCACAGGGCGCTCTCAAAGCTCCTTCGGGAGAGAGACGTGTCATACCACACGTACACTCTGCCGGAGGACAAGAAGCTCCGTGTGGTTGTGCGCAACTTGCCCAGGGAGATCTCCCCCGAGGAGATCAAACAATCCCTGGCAGAAAACTACCCGGTGCATGAGGTACACCGGATGGTGAAAGGCCGCACCAATGTCGTCTACGACATGGTGATGGTCACTCTTGACGACAGCCCCGCGGGCAAGGACATTTTTAAGATGTCATCCGTCTGTGGGCTGTCGGGGATAACTGTCGAGCCACCTCACCGAAGAAGTGGCATCTCACAATGCCACCGCTGCCAGCTCTACGGGCACTCGGCGCGAAATTGCTTCGCCCGCCCCAGGTGCGTCAAGTGCCTGGAAGACCACGCGACGGAGGCATGCAAAAGACCCAAAGATAGGGCCAATTGCACTGAGCCAGTCGCGTGCGTGCTTTGTGGCGAAGAAGGCCACCCCGCCAACTACAGAGGTTGCCCGAAGGCGCCTAAAACCCCCAAGGCGAAAGGACCTCAGCGTCCCCGCCCGGTCGTCCCTGCTGCTGCAGGGACTGGGGGCAGCTTTACAGCTGCTCCTCTGCCGAAGACGAACGCCTGGGCCACTCCCAGGAAGACGGGGGAGACTTTCCCACCTCTGCCCGTGCGGAAGACGATGCAGGCCCCCATACCTGCCCCAGTACCCGCAAAGGCAGCCTCCGGCGTGCCCATGCCCACTAAACCTCTCCAGGGAGGGCCCAAGCCGCTCGTCGACTATAGGAGCCCTCCAGCCCAGCTAACCCTAACCCAAACTATCGACCCGGACCTATCCCTCGTGGCAAGGTTCGCGAGTGCGATAAACTTTAGCGAGCTACGCCAACTCGCTAACCTAATTCGCCAGAACGAGGGCGATCCGTTGGCCCTCCTCAACGTCAGTATCAGATACTCGAGCGTACTCGAGAAGTTAGGCGCGTTCAAGTGTAACCCATAACATGGATAGGACACCGACAAGCAGAGTCAAACCAAGATCACTCAAGCTAGGGTATTTCAACGCCAACGGCATCAGTAGGCAACGAGATGAAGTTGGCGAATTCCTTAGGGCACACCAACTCGACATACTATTCGCACAAGAGACCTTTTTGAAACCCTCGCAGAGAAACCCAAACGTTGCGAACTACTCTGTGGTCCGCAACGATAGGATTGACTCTGCGCTAGGGGGAACTCTCATGTATTACAAACGGTCCCTTCACTGCGTACCTATGGATCCGCCTGCGCTGACTAGCATCGAGGCTTCGGTCTGTCGAATAGGCATGACCGGACACCAATCGATCACACTAGTTTCAGCCTATCTGTCACCCAATCGGCAACTACTCGAGAGCGACCTCCGAGCACTGCTAGAACTGAGCGACGCCGTGATAATCGGCGGCGACCTTAACGCCAAAAACACCCTTTGGAACTGTCACCAGTCCAACGCCAAAGGCAGAGCTCTGGAGTCGCTCTCGAATAGACTAGCGTTCGACATCATCGCCCCGCTCGAACCGACCCATTATCCGCACATCGTGTCTCACCGACCCGACATTCTGGACGTGGCACTCCTAAAGAACATAAACCTACGTTTGTGTTCAGTAGAGGTGCTACACGAGTTAACTTCTGACCACAGACCTGTGGTCATGGAGTTCGCACCCAGACTGGGTCCCATCGACACAGGTCATCGTACCCCCACTAGACGAATCACGGACTGGAGGCGCCTCGGGACCAAACTCGAGGCAACCTCGTCCGTGCATCTAGACAGGATACCCGACCACATAATCAGCAAAGAGGACACCGTGACGGCGATCGACTCCCTCACAGCACACGTGCAATCGTTAATTAACGAATGCACTCGGGAGGCACCAGCGACGAACGATCGCCGCTGGAACCTACCCGATGACGTACGTGAGCTGCTGAGGCGGAAGAACGCCGCCGTACGAGCCTATGACAGATATCCATGCGAAGCCAACAGGATCAGGTTACGAAGCTTAGAAAGAGCGGTCAAGTCGCGCATCGATCAAATGCGCCAAGACAGGTGGGATAGGACACTACAAGACCTCGAACCTACCCACATTGCCTTCTGGCAACTATCCCGCTCGCTTAAGAGAGACACCATCACCTGTATGCCTCCTCTAAGCCGACCTAACCTTCCACCGGCCTTCGACGATATCGAAAAGGCAGAGTGCCTGGCCGAGAGTCTAGAGAATCAGTGCACGCCCAGCGTAATACACTGCGACTCAGACCAAATAGCCGAAGTTGATTCGGAAGTAGAGCGCATAATAACCTCACTTCCTACATCAACACTAGCCTCAACATCAACGCCGACGGGGACGACAGATGAACAAGACCTAGACACGGTCACCCCCGAAGAAGTCGAAACGATCGTCAAGGGCCTACACGCTCGCAAGGCGCCCGGTTCGGACGGTATCACAAACAGGGTAATAAAACTCTTTCTGGAGAGGCTACTGGTCCTGCTGACGTTCATTTTCAACGCAGCGCTCAAAAACAACATCTTTCCACAACAATGGAAAGAAGCCGTTGTTATTGGGATACCCAAACCTGGCAAACCAAAGTCCGAACCGACCAGTTATAGACCGATCAGTCTGCTTAAAGGATTAGGCAAGCTATACGAGCGTCTAATCTACAATAGGCTGAAAGCGTATGCCGATGCTAATCTTCTCGTCCCCCACGAGCAATTCGGTTTCCGAACCGAACACTCGTGCGTCCACCAAGTCCACCGCATCGTTGAATACACCAGCGATCGGCTTCAACGCAACCTGTTCACAGGAAGCCTCTTCTTTGACGTGGCGAAAGCTTTCGACAAAGTGTGGCACAACAGCTTATTATTTAAGCTATCCACCATGGGAGTGCCACACGGACTCGTGCTCATCATACGAGACTACTTGTCGAATCGAAGCTTCCGCTACCGAGTAGAAGCGTCACTGTCCTCCACTCACCCCATACGAGCCGGTGTTCCACAAGGGTCCGTGCTCTCCCCCCTACTCTTCACGCTGTATACTAGCGACATTCCGAAGCATCGGTATGTGCAGACGGCACTATTCGCAGACGACACGGCTATCTCCTGCTCAGGAGTGAACCCCTCGACAGTAGCCAAAAAACTCCAGACCGCAGCCAACGCACTGGGCGTTTGGTTCCGGAAATGGAGGATAGAGGTCAACCCCGAGAAAAGCCAGGCGGTGCTGTTTCACAGAAGACAGTTAAGCTTGTATCCTTTGGAGAAGACCCCTCAGATTAGGATGTTCGGCAAGTCTATCCCTTGGGCTAGGCAGGCCAAATACCTAGGCATAACCCTCGACGACCGTCTAACCTTCGGCCCCCACATCAAGGCAGTCCGCAACCGGGCTGCCTTCGTGCTAGGACGTCTCCACAATTTATTAAACGCGCGTTCGAAGTTAGACTTAAAAAATAAAGTTAGGTTATACACGGCATGCGTACGTCCTATAATGACGTACGGTAGCGTAGTATTCGCACACGTTAGGCCACACAGGATCCATAGGCTTCAAACACTACAGAATAGTTTCATGCACAAAGCTACGGGAGCACCGTGGTATGTACGCAACGTCGATCTCCACATCGACCTCAGATTGCCGACCATCCAGCAATTCATAAAACAGTGCTCCCTTAGCTACTTTGACTCTGTTCCGACTCACCCCAACCCTCTAGTGGTTGCGGCCGTAGACTACACACCAAGTAGGATCTCGAAAATACGTCGACCCAGACACGCGTTAGAAGAACTAGACGACGAAATTACGCTCGCTCAACGTAGAGCGAACACAATTAGGCAATCTAATAGGAACCGTCCGCGTTTTCGTCCCCGTCGTCGGGGTCGGAATACGCGCCGCGTAAACCGTCCACAAAACATGGGAGTAGGTCGCCCCAACGTAGCAGCAACACCCCAAGCCGAGGTTCGTATCCCGCAGGGGGTGCCCTTGGGCTATGTTGCTTAACAAATGACCGGTTGAGAGCCCTCAGCGTTTACCGTAATACCCGCGTAAAGTTGTAGAGGCCATCCCAGGCCAACAGCTAGGTCATCTCAAAAAAAAAAAAAAAAAAAAAAAAAATTAAATAAATAATAAGCTAAGCAGAGATATACTAAACGTTCACTTTCGTCAGCGTTTTGGTCCCACGTAGTATGTGATGAACCTATTAATGTTAATGATGTTGTAATGCCAGTTTGTTGGCCAGAGCCTAGTCTGTTGATTGAGGACTGCCTTCTGCATTATTCCCTTGAAATATGACAAATGACATATAGGATTTCGTTAAACCATTATTTTGATCTATATAATAAGATTTAGTCAGCGTTTGTAACATAAGCGCACAAAAATGTGTACTCCATGTCTCTTGGAGGATGTGGACGGTATCTATACAAAATCCGAAATCCTCCTTTTGGCACTTTACGTCCCAAAGAACGAAATTAACACGTCGTGTTTAAAATTTCAAAGCCCTCTTCTTTCAAATTCGATATTTGTAGGTAGTATTCGTAGGGACTGTCGAGTTACACTAGAAATATAGAGAAGAAGAGAAAATACTTCTACAAATTTTTTTTACCTATACCGTAAGGTGGAGTAAATTAAAAAAAAAAATAGTAAGAAGGCATAACATAAACATATCAATTTGACGAAATGGTTTAGATATTGTTAGCGTTTTGTCAGCATACTGGTGACAATGAAAACAATGAATTGGCTACTTTTGTGCAACGTTTGCAATTTGACTTACAAATACACAATAGAGCGAATAAAACAAAGAACTCACACACTAAAAATGTTGGACACAAAAGTTTATACCATCTAATTGCCGCTTAATTAAATAAATTAAGAATTATTTTACAAACAAGACAATAGTATTTATGATCAACGAATGTTAACGTAACGTAATATGTCGTAGTGTTTCACCTGTAACACCTCCATTAGCGTGTCCCTTATATGACAAAAAAAAATTTTTTTTCGAATTTCTAAATGCTTACCCTCTATAATTTTTACTAATGCTATAAGATACTTAAATATAAAATTTTATCAGTCTAGCATAATTGCAACCAGTGCCGACCGAGCTTCAAAGTTTAGTAAAAAACGTGTTTTGTTCTAAAATTTCAGTCTGCTATAATTTCACTATAAATGCAATGAATTAAGTAAATAAAATTAAATAATAAATTAGATGAACATTAATCTTTAATTAAAAACATAAAGAAATAAGAATCATTCAGGGTAACTTCTTTTTAGAGTAGGTTTTTCACAGTCTGGATACAATTTTAGATGTTCCTGGACACAGCGCAGCAAGAACTGTTTTTGTTCTTCTTCAGCCGTGATAAGTCCGTTAAAATCTTGCATTAATTTAACAGCCCTTTCAGCAGTATCATTTACAACTCTCAAATAACTTATTCTTCGTTTAGCCTCCAGAAAAGCAGCATTGTTATTCCAAGAAGATACATCTTCCTTTAGAAAACTGTCGTCGATCTGCAGTCGTGATAAAAATTGTTTGCTCTTTTCCGATACGAAATCATCCAGTGCTTTGTCTAAAAAAAAAGAAAAATAAGTTAAATAACAAATAAAAATCAACAACAATTTTGAAAATAAATAAATAAGTATTGGACATTGAAATTGAAATCCAACAAAAAGCCAATTTAACTTACCAAACAACTTTTGAGTCAGTTCTTCCTTCGACGGGTCATAGCGTTTGCTAAAATCCGAGATTTTGTCCCTGTTGAAGTTGGCAATCATCTTCTTCTTAGTTTGGTTGTCAACTTCATCATCAAATAGTGATAGAATGACTGTCTCTTCACATAAATACCACAAGTGATGGCTGAACTTGCTTATAGAAGCTTTAGAAATTGTTGCGTCAACTTTTTCATACTCTTTTAACATCTTCAAGAAGAGCAAATCTTGATTAGGTGCTTTGGTCGCCACTGTACATTCGAGCCAAGGTTTAACATACAATATTACGAGAAATAAGCAAACATCTTGTAGAGCCTTTTTGTCCTTCGCAGTTACTCTGCATTGTGACTGAAGTAAATCGCTCTCGCCATCCAGCGTGCCTGATGTATAGCTCCGGGGGACCTTAGTTTTAATTTTTCCTCTGTGTCTCCACCTAAAAATATTACGCACAGTTCGACCAATTCGCGGTAATCATCTCTTACAAAACCTTTATCTAATTCTGCCTTATAAAATAGTAACAACGCTTGAATGTCTGTCTCGGCAACCCGTGCTTTTACGAAATTAAGAGATGGTTCAATTTTAGTACAATCAATGTTTTTCCAATTTTCTTGGAACTTTTTGAACATCGGAATATCTGGGCTACTAGTAATTTGCTTAATCTTGGTTTCAAAGACAGCTTTTAGGACCAATTCATAAACATGATGACGACAGGCGAAAAGCAACAATTCTCTTCCTAAAGTTTGCTCCAAAATAGCACAAGCTCCATTGAAACGGCCCATATTGGAGCTGTTGTGTCGCAGCACATTATTTGCACTTTATCATAAAGGTTCCAGTCAAAGAGAGCTGCTGATACAGCCTTCGCTTGATGTTTTCCAGAAGAACTTTCTAGTTTCGGCACTGCAAGAAGCTGCTCTCTATCGTCAAATGAAGCTATAACTGGCAAGCGTTCTTCTTTTGAACTCCGTACATCCAACCCCGGTAATAGTTTTCCATCCCAATGGACTGTGACTATGTCGGGTACATTGTTTTGGAAGTTAGATTTTATTGCTTCTGCCCTTGATTTTCTAGTTTCAGTACGAATTCGCTGAATCGAGGATTTGTTAATACAGAAATCATCGCTGCTCAGACCAAGCGCTTCTACCACCGCATTAAGAATGTAAACTGTATCTCTAATGCTTAACTGGCATCGGTCTAAAGCTGCAACTAGTTTAGGTGTTATAAGATTCTTTCTACCTCTTTTTGAACTTTGTTCATGGCAGGGAACGTCCGGCAAGCTGAGTTCAGAATTCAAGATCTGTTCTTCGTCTGAATCTTCTACACTGTCTAAGTTATTTGTGGTGGAAGTAGATGCAACAGCTAGTGATTCTCTTTGTCTTACAATCCTTTCCTCTTCTTCCAATCGTCGTTGTCTAGATCTTTGTTCTTTTGCCGCCAATTTTTTATCTACACCACCTAAGCATCCCGGTCGACCTGGCTCTCTCTGTTTCATTAAAAATAATTTATCTTCCTCTATTTTCATTCTCTCAAAAGCATCAGCGTGTGCAATATCAAACAAATTATCACGATTAATTATAAAATTGTTCTCACGACTCTTAAACGTAATCTGAGTTTTCTTACAATTTTTTTGCAACTCTCTCCAAACATGATATAAATCAATAAGTTTCTTCACGCAGTTAGGAAATGCCCTTGTTGGAATTCTTGCTTTTTCCCAATATATGATGCACTCCCTAATCACAAGATTTGCACTTTCACTAACAGTCAATTTAACCTCACGAATATTGTAAAATAGGACTGAGAGAACTTGTCGATTAGATGGTAATTTTGCACCATTTATTTGGTAGCTAGTCAATCCGATAAGAAAAATATTTTGTTTATCACTCCGTGTTTCCACCGACATGTTTACGCACTAAACAATGAAGCACTAATAGTCTCAAAAATCACGTACGAAATGGCAAATAAAACATGTCGTAACAGGTCACTGGGCAGTACTTAAGCAACTTGTATCGACAAGTTTAAATAGCAAGTCGGCACGGGTTATCGTTTATATATCGAACTAATATTTTTTTCTAGACAATATAGGGTTATTACGAAACTTTTAAGAAGGTATGCGTAAAAAAATATCGAACTTGAAATTTAAGGGACACCCTAACCTCCATGTTATAAATAAAATGTAATGGTATATTATATTATTCTTCATTGCAGAGCTTTCTTGTACGTAGGTATATACCTACAAAAAAGGTCTTTACTCTGAAGGTCTTGAGTTTCTTTTAGCGGTTAACCTATGCATAATTTCTTATCACCGAATACAATTCGTAGATAAAAAAATATGTACGATGGTTCACACTCAACGACAACAATTGGATGATTAGAACTGGTCATTAGAAAATTATCCATTACTAATTACTCATTACTACAAATTACTGTTGTTGTTACACCGTTGTTATTGCTAAGTTATTTAAAAGTTGCACGATTATTTTCGTTTTTATGTGATTCTAATAATAATAATAAAAAAAAAAGAAGTACTCAAAAGACTATGTCAATTACTTTAGCTATAATAAAAACCGTTAAAAATAAAATTGAATAAAAAGGTTTTAAGTATTGAAATGACGCTTTTCATTACGGTCCCAAAGATTATCATTCGAAAGATATATCACATACGCACTCACTATTCTATTCTGATTTTAAACACCATAAGCAAATTTGTACGTTGATTATAACGTCACAATACGATGTACATTTATAAAATTGAATTACCTTAGGCCATGGCCTAAAATATTAAGAGATCAGAATGGGAGTTCGTGCCGGGTAAATAATAGTCGACATTAAAAGTTAAACATTAGCTGATGATCAATATTAAAATGAGTCACTTGGTGACACTAAGGAATTAGATGGTCTGCATGTATATTATCACTTATGTAAAATGTAATTTATGGAGTATTGAAAGTTAATTATCAGCTCTCAGTGCATATTTACGCTACATTCCATGTACATAAAATGCACGTCAATTATAACATTGTGGTATAAAATGCCGTAGCTTTTTGTTTTTCTATGCTTAGCTCTTTCGAACTATGCAATTCTTCGGCCGATAAGTTGTTATGCCTACTAGTCTAAGTATAATAAATTTTGCACTTTACGTATTTGCGAATATTGTATTTACACATTATTATAACAAGCTAGATTACGAGTATTTAAAAATATACAAACGAACGTCTAAAATAACACTGCTCTAACTTACTTAAGTTTTTTTTGTCACTTTTACTTTAACTACAATAAAAATGAAAACGCTTAAGTAATTTTTAGTATTC
Organism: Hypercompe scribonia; assembly: GCA_949316085.1. Lineage (NCBI taxonomy): Eukaryota > Metazoa > Arthropoda > Insecta > Lepidoptera > Erebidae > Hypercompe > Hypercompe scribonia. The sequence continues at coordinate 5,352,162 of OX438979.1, forward strand.
GGCATGTTATTGGCACTGCCTACTATTTGCATATTTTTTAAGTTGGCAACACCGTTTTCCAACTCGTCATCGCTTTGCGCTAAGTTCACATTATACACTATCAACACGTTGCAGTCAAACAAACGCCACACCATTCTGAAGTAGAGCGTCACCCGACACGGTTGTGTTGTGAGTCAGCGTTAGTTAGTTATTATTAAAATTACAACATTGAATTTTTGATTGTAATATTAAAAAGAAAGAAGTCATTGGTGAAAATGAGAACTACAGAAGAGACAGCATCTGCAACACCAATAGAAATGACGTTTGCAGAAAAACAAGAAGAACGCATGAAGAGATTACGCTCTCTGCATTTGGCCAGGAATGAAACCAGAAAAATCCATCATCTGGAAGTAGTACCTGAGGAGCTCATAAGTGAATTGCCACATAATTGGATGGAAACACCTTGTCAGGCGGAGTGCTTACTTGATGATCGAGCGGAGAACGATGAAACTGAAAAATCGGATAAAACTTACGAGATAGTAAAAATTTCGAAGATGTCAGCAACGGGACCAAAATATTTGGTGCGTAAAGTGAAGAGAAGGAATCCACATCAGAACCGTTCGACATACAATCAAACGACAATAAGTTTTCATTATTCAAGCATAAACCTACGCCTGACATTTAGCAACACGAAAAACAAAAACAAAAGTATGAAGATGGTTTCTACAGAGATCTAAATTTCGTCAGTAACGGCAGGCACATTGATCGTAATTAAGCGAGAGACAGAATGGTGGACGACTTGCAAGGACAGTTTGCGAAGAGGACAAATACTCCAGAAGGAGGATACAAAACGACAACGTAGATGTTGACCATATTATTTATAAACGACAGGAGCACCAAGTTTAACAAGAAACTTGAACAGTTTTACGGCTATCACACTGCTGGGATAAAGCAGAATTTGAGCATCTATTGCAGCCAGTGTCTAAACTTTACGTATGTAAAAGAGTGAAAATTGCTCTTTTTGTTAGAAATTAATTGTCAAACTAATTATCTATTGTAAAATTAGTTCTACTCGACTATTATTTTAACCATTAAAATCTAACACCCGACTAGATCTGTTCTTATTCTGTTTAACTGATCAAATATATATGTCAAGTTGAGGTGTTTTTATTAATTCTGTTAAGCAAAAACAGTTGGGCTAACCTATGTATATCTATCGTTTAAAGTATATAATAAATATTTCCTTGTATGAAAATGTATGTTTTATTTTATTTATCACTTTCCCGTCCTTACTGTGTCTTCTTCGGCTTATCACACACCACTGCCATTAGATAGCTACATATAAGCTTCTGCCATTGTGCGCGATAGATTGGTAGATTCTAGACCAAGTATAATAATTATATATTGTAAAAGTGGCCACCTTTTTGCAATCTTCGCAAGTTAACTTGCAAATACATAATAGAGCGAAAAACACCAAGTACTCTCACTAAGAATTTTGTAACATATTATAATAATACATATATAATGTAATGGTACATCATATTATCCTTCATTATACCTACGGCTTTATCGTGCCGTCAGGGCGGCGCTGTGTGCTAAAAATCAGTTTTTATGGGCATAAGAATGACAATTTTCAAGCACCTCTCTTTTGCTTACTCAAAAATGTTACAATGATTAATTTAGTGTAAAAATAAATAAACATTTATATACGAAAAATGTGTATGAAAATCTTATTAAAAACCAGTCGGTATGCTTTTATAAGCGCAACAAAATCGTAATCTTCTTACATTACTAATTATTTGTAATTATTTGAACTACTAAAGATAAGACTTGCTTATGAATAATAACTAGTGGTCGCCCAGTAGTCGAAATTCGACCATAATAAATTTAAATTGTAAGTGACTTAATATACATTATTAAAATATAATATTCAAACATTATTAAGGTTCTACTGTCGAAAACTAAACTACTATAACCACAGATTTGACCAAGACTATTATTTGCCAATCTCTCTTTTGAACAAATTATATGAAATTAAAAAGAAGTAAAATAAAGAATACCTATTTATAAAAATGTTTATTAAAACAAAACATGCTATAAGAAGATGCAAAACAAAAAATCATGCATTAAAAATACTATCCATTTAGAGCATTTTTTATCGCATATTGCAATAATTTAATTAATGATTTAAAACTTCTCTGAAAACAATGTTTTTTGTAAAAACTCTTTCATCGTTTGCTAAATGTCTTGGGCCGTTATATTTGGATATATAAAACATTATACCATCGAATGAACAAACTCTACTTACTGCGACATATAATTGCCCATGTGTAAAAACTGGCCGATTAAATAAAACTCCAATTATTTGGAATGTTTTGTCCAATTCCAGTGAAATTTTACGCATTATGTTGTTGTTACATGTTTGATTAATACGTTGTTGTAACCTATAATTAATAGCAGTGTCAACATCATAAAAATATAATTGTGCGTAACATGGTGAGCGATTATAAGCGGCAGTCATTGGGCCTGATCTGTGATAAAAAACATCATGTATTTTGAAATGATACACTCCCCTTGTCTCAGTAACTTTGGGTTCTGAGCTAACCATAGCTAAACATGAATTATATTTCCTAATATTTTCAAAATAATTTTTTGATTTACTTTTTATTGAAGGTTCATTTGAAGTAAGTCCATTATCCAATGATTTAAAATATTCATTTTGACTTAAGGGTGGTAATAATGCTTTACCTTTGTGACAACATGAAGTGAATGCAGTTCGGTCGCCTAAAGTCACTTCAGATTCAAAATGTTTCGCATTGCAAAACCTGCACTCTAAATCCATTAAATGACATTTAGAGCACATTTAAACGTATCTCTCAAAATCATATTACTATCGAATACTACTGATGGGGAATCATTCCTTCCTCTTAGAGAAATATTCCTTGTTTGTCTCTCACTTCGAGCCGTTAATGTTCTATGTCGAGGCATAATTAAAGTTCTTTCATTAAGAACCAGCAATAGCAAATTTTATTTTTTTTTGTACCTGAATGTTGTTATTGCAGATTGCTGCTACAGAACTTTCTTTATACATATAATGATAGTCCGTATACATTTAAATGTATGTTGCTGCTACGCAACTTATACATATTACATAAATTTGTATAAGCGCTCAGTATTTCACGTAGTATTCGTCAAATAAAACATTTCTGTTTGACATTCCACCATGTCTATAATAAACAAAAGAAACAATTTGACCACAGAGTATGTATACGTGTACAAATACTTGTGTTGCGTATGTCAAGTGTATTCTGGTTTGTGTAATGTTTTATTTATTGATTTATTGCACTTATTATGCATTATTTTTAAAATCTTTTTTTATATTAATGAGGTAAATAAAACTTTTCTTTTTTATATGCTATGTCAGTACTCTATGTCTATGGACAAAATGAAAGTATGCGTGTACAAATACTTGTGTATGTATGTGTGTGTGAAATGTATGGTAGTGTGTGTAATTTTATTTATTGATTTAATGTACTTTATAAGCATTATTATTGAAAAATATTAGCGTTCTGCACTTTTCCAACGCATAAACTATAAGTGTGCCAAATTTTATGCTCCTGCGTCCGCGCAATTTTCGTAAAAAGAGAATTAAAGTTTTTGTAACACGTATTAATATATAATAATAATAATAATAATAAGTAAGAGAATATTTTCTACAGACTAATGTGGGAGTGCATCGTAATGTAGTTGCAGTGGATACTGGTTTTACCCCGCTCGCTCTGGCTAAAGAGAATTGGCGCAAACCTGTAGTACTTAGTACTACTGATCGCAAGGAAGTATGGAAGGGTAAAGAACTTCATGGTCGATTTTATCGGGCCCTACACGGGTCTGATATAGACTTTAAAGCGTCGACGTCTTGGCTACGGTATGGTGATCTCTTCGGAGAAACCGAAGGTTTTGTTTGTGCAATTATGGACGAAGTTATCATGACGAATAACTACCGGAAATATATCCTGAAAGATAGTACGGTTGACATTTGTCGGGCGTGCCACCGTCCTGGAGAATCTATTAAGTATATTATTTCTGGTTGTTCTCGTCTTGCTAATGCTGAGTATTTGCACAGGCACAATCAAGTAGCCAGGATTGTACACCAACAACTTGCCCTTAAATACCAACTTGTCAATTTTGAAGTGCCTTACTACAGGTATGTGCCCGACCCAGTTCTCGAGAACGGTCGTGCTACGTTATATTGGGATTGATCTATTATCACAGATAGGACTATTGTTGCCAATAAGCCTGATATTGTGGTGATAGATCGATTAGAGCGCCGCGCAATGATTGTCGATATCGCCGTTCCTCATGACGAGAATCTCGTGAAAGTTGAAAAAGAAAAACAATTAAAGTATTTGGATCTGTCTCACGAGATTGCCGACATGTGGAATGTGGATTCGGTGATCATTGTTCCGATAATCATATCTGTTCACGGATTGATAGCCAAGAGCCTCGACCAACACCTTAAGAGGCTCACGTTAGAAGGTTGGATCAAGGGTCTGATGCAGAAGGCAGTCCTCCTTGACACGGCCCGTATTGTGAGGAGGTTCCTGTCTCTGGAGCCCTAACCACCGGTATCTTGGTCCCTGTACCCGATGTCGGTGGTCTACTATTTTTTATATTTTTAAATATGTATTTTTTATTTTTTATATATTTAAAAATGTAATCAATATGTGTATTTATACGTAATAAAGAGAATAATAATAATAATTTATTGACTCATAATTACAATGTTAACTTAGAATTTAACAACAATTCGAACACTCAGATTATGCCAGGATGTTAACAAATCAAACTAGGTGTTGCAACCAGAGCCCTTGCTAAGTTATGAAATAACTTGTATTAAAGGCCTGGTTTATTATATAGATAATGTATCTCTTTATTGTACACTAGATTAAATTCAGAGGTTACTTAAGGCTAAAGAAGTACAAGTGGCGGCTTTATCACCCGTTGGCAATCTCTCACAGACAACCATGTGATAGAAAGAAAAGCATGAGATGGAAAGTATAAGGTAGTGCCTGGTGTATTAGAAATGAAAGTAGTATATATAAATTTTATGATGGAAAGTATAAGAAATTAGTAATTTGTTTTCATATTATTATCAAACAACTTATAAGGTTAATAGTAACATTAATATTTCTAATTTTAAAACATCAGAAAAAAGTAATAATATCACCTTCGGTTCGTGTTCGAAAAGTTTAGAGGAAGTCTCTAAGTACTTGTCTTCTTTGAGTTGCGATAAGGGTTCAGTACCTGATTCAATAACACCACTCTTCCTACAGAAATGTACGGATAATCTGGCTGAGCCACTGACTTCCCTTTTCAATGATTCACTGTCACAGAGATGTTTGCCGGAAAAGTGGAAAGTAGTAGTATACATCACGCCTATTTTAAGTCTGCTTGTTGTGAAAATGTATTAAATTACTGAGATAATTCTATTTTATCACTATGTGGTAAAGTTCTTGAATCGCTGATTCAAAACAAAATGTTCGCTCATCTCAAAATCATGTTGGATGATAACCAGTACGGTTTCCGACCCGAAAAATCAACATCATCTAACTCGGTTGAATTTGTATCATATGTATCGAATGCGTAAGATGCCGGCAGAGAAGTTCTTGTTGTGTACACTGCCTTCAAAAAGGCATTCGATCTAGTAAATCATGACTTACTTCTAGTGAAGTTGGGCCGTCTAAGTCCAAATGTGATCACTCGCACAATAGATAGAATGACTATATTAATGAGAGGAACGCATAATTTAGCAAGAAACTTGAGCGGCTTAAAAAATTAACCTTATTATTTACCTTGATGTAATTAAAGATATAAATAATTGTATAAAATTATTGCAGTCAGTGTCTAAACTTTATGTAAAAGCCTAAAAATTGCTTTTGTTGGAAATAAATTGTAAGATCTATTATTCCATGTAAAAATAGTTCTATTCGACTCTTACTTTAATCACTGAGATCTATCAACCAATCAAATAGTTTGTCTGACTTATATTTATTGTTTAAAGCATATAATAAATTTTCTATGTATGCGAATGTATGTTTTCTTTTATGTATCACTTTCCTGTACTTATTGTGTCTTCTTTGGCCTATCGCACTCTACTGTCACTGGACATACATAAGCTTCTCTCATTGCAGGCGATCAGTTAGTGGTTTTTAGACCAAGTATTAGTAAAATTTATTTGCTTGCTTGATTTTTACCTGACCTGCTATCACCTATGCAGGGCCTTGTTAGTTTACTCGTAAATGATCGTGACTGCTAAGCTAAAGGACGTGGGTTAGATAAATAATAAACTAATCAGAGGCATATGAAACGTCCACTTTCGCCAGTGTTTTGGTCCCATATAATATGTGATGAGCCTATTACCGTTAATGATTTTGTAATGCAGGTTTGTTGGCCAGAGCCTAATCTGTCGATTGAGGACTGCCTTCTGCATCATTCCCTTGAAATATGACAAAAGACGTATAGAATTTCGTTCAACCATTATTTTGATCTATATAATAAGGTTTAGTCGTCGTTTATAACATAAGCGCACAAAAATGTGCATACCATGTCTCTTGGAGGGTATGGACGGTGTCCATACAAAATCCGAATTCCTCCTTTTGGCACTTTACGTCCCAAAGAACGTAATTACCGCGTCATGTTTAAAATTTTAAAGCGTTCTTTTGTAAAATTTGATATTTGTAGATAAGATAGTATTCGGAGAGACCGTCGAATGACACTATAGAAATATAGAGAAGAAAAAAAAAACTCTTACAAAATTTTTGTTATCTATACCGTAATGTGGAGCAATTTAAAAAAAAATAGGTAGGTGTTTAGATATTGTTAGCCCTTTGTCGTCACACTGGTGACAATGAAAACAATGAATTCGTTACCTTTTTACAACGTTTACAACTCAACTTGCAAATGCACAATAGAACGAAAAAAACAAAGAACTCACACACTAAGAATTTTCGACACAAAGGTTTATCCTATCTAATTGCCGCCTAATGCCATCCACCGATCTAGTGAGAGTCGTTCATAAGAATTATTTTACTAACCAAACAATGGTTTTTATGATCAACGAATGGTAACTAACATTTGTCGTAGTTTTGTGCCTGTTTCCGAATATTTCTTTTCTACATTTCTACTCATCATTTGCATTAAAAAAAAAACCTGCAGCAGTAACCCTAATATGTATTATCTCAACAAAATCACTAATAAATAGAAACACAATCTGAACGCAGATTATTGTTTTCGTTGCGGTTTTAAAAGTGTACCAACTTACTGGTTCTTCACAACATTTCTATACAAACTTTATTTAAAATATTTATTATTAATGTCTTAATAACAATATTTAATACTATAAAAACTAACGAACGTGATGTGCGCCGCGTGAAGTGGATAAATTCAATAAACGAGAATGTCATGCGGGTACATTTTCGGGCTACAGAGTTGGGAACGAACCCTACTGCGTACCGTATTAGACTAGTCTCTCTGTTTCGGTAGCTTGAACCAGCCTGATGGCTGGTGACGTGTCAGCACAGCGATTGTCGAATCAAGTACGAGTTATACAGCGCTGTCGCCTGCTGGATGATGTAGTGCTTGAGAGGATACGCTCTGACATACAGCAAAACTTTCTTGTTCCTTTTTCGTCACACACTGTGGTGGCCAACAGCACACCTCAGTTGACATCAGTTCAAGAAGACGTGCAGGTTGCAGGTTCTGCAGCAAGTTAATTATGTCTTATTTACTCTTAAGAAGGGTTTCCAACTTGAAACTTGTATTTTGTTATGTGGATACATATGTATAGTTCTTAACCAGCAATAACAGTTAAGTCGACGGTTAGAACTAGAAAGAATATAATAATGAACGCATATATTGAGAAACTGATTGACATAAGGAAGTATGTGAAAGAGGATGTCGAGTGATCATGGAGAATCGAAAAAGAAAACAGATTAAAATGACCCAAATAAATTTGAGAAAAATGTAGATAATATATATTGATGATTTGCATATTCATTCAAAACATTTATAAAGATCTATTGCTGAAACTTTTATTCGTGAATTTATAAGTTACTAGCTTGTGCCCACTTTTTCGTTCGCGTGGAATTTGGTCTGCCACATTAATTTTCGTAACAGATCATTTTAAATTATAACATTTTAAGTATCCTATGTTACTTCTAATACCTCCAAGAACATGTGTACAAAATTTCATGATGATCAGTTGAGTAGTTTTCGCTTGAAACCGTAACAAAGAAACTTACATTCACACTTATAATATTTGTGGGGTTTGTAGCCAACCTTAAATTTTCGACCACACGTAAGTTCAGAGCTTGTAACTAGGCAGAAAATATCTTGAACTATTTAAATCTACACTATCCTCAATTGTATTAACTTTTAACTGCGGATTAGGTTAATTGTACACCTTAATATATAATATACATAGTTTATGCTCATCCAAGTATAGGCAATCACAATAAGCGTGAGTGAAAAATTTGCACAAAAAAACACCCCCCCTATTGGGTATAAATAAATAAAAATATAAGATGCCGTTGACATACAACGACTGGAAAATTATCCATTATTAATTACTCGTTACTACAAATTACTGTTGTTGTTACACCGTTGTTATTGCTAAGTTATTTACAAGTTGCACGATTATTTTCGTTTTTATGTGATTCTAATAATAAAAAAAAAAGAAGTACTCAAAAGTCTATGTCGATTACTTTAGCTATAATAAAAACCGTTAAAAATAAAATTGAATAAAAAGGTTTTAAATATTTAAATGACGCTTTTCATTACGGTCCTAAAGATTATCTTTGGAAAGATATATCACATACGCACTCACTATTCTATTCTAATTTTAAACACCATAAGCAAATTTGTACGTTGATTATAACGACACAATACGTTGTACATTTATAAAATTGAATTGCCTTAGGCCATGGCCTAAAATATTAAGAGATCAGAATGTTGTGAAGTTCGTGCCGGGTAAATAATAGTCGACATTAAAAGTGAAACATTAGCTGATAATCAATATTAAAATGAGTCACTTGGCGACACTAAGGAATTAGATGGTCTGCATGTATATTATCACTTATGTAAAATGTAATTTATGGAGTATTGAAAGTTAATAATCAGCTCTCAGTGAATATTTATGCTACATTCCATGTACATAAAATGCACGTCAATCGTAACATTGTGGTATAAAATACCATAGCTTTTTGTTTTTCTATGCTTAGCTCTTTCGAACTACGCAATTCTTCGGTCGACAAGTTGTTATGCCTACTAATCTAAGTATAATAAATTTTGCACTTTACGTATTTGCGAATATTGTATTTACACATTATTATAACAAGCTAGATTACGAGTATTTGAAAATATATTAACGAACGTCTAAAATAACACTGCTCTAACTTACTTAAGTTTTTTTTGTCACTTTTACTTTAATTTAACTACAATAAAAATGAAAACGCTAAAGTAATTTTTAGTATTCGGCATGTTATTGGCACTGCCTACTATTTGCATATTTTTTAAGTTGGCAACACCGTTTTCCAAGTCGTCATCGCTTTGCGCTAAGTTCACATTATACACTATCAACACGTTGCAGTCAAACAAACACCACACCATTCTGAAGTAGAGCGTCACCCGGTACGGTTGTGTTGTGAGTTAGCGTTAGTTAGTTATCATTAAAATTACCATATTGAATTTTTGATTGTAATATTAAAAAGAAAGTAGTCATTGGTGAAAATGAGAACTACAGAAGAGACAGCATTTACAACACCAATAGAAATGACGTTTGCAGAAAAACAAGCAGAACGCATGAAGAGATTACGCTCTCTACGTTTGGCCAGGAATGAAACCAGAAAAATCCATCATCTGGAAGTAGTACCTGAAGAGCTCATAAGTGAATTGCCACATAATTGGATGGAAACACCTTGTCAGGCGGAGTGCTTACTTGATGATCGAGCGGAGAACGATGAATCTGAAAAATCGGACAAAACTTACGAGAGAGTAAAAATTTCGAAGACGTCAGCGACAGGACCAAAATATTTGGTGGGTAAAGTGAAGAGAAGGAATCCACATCAGAACCGTTCGACATACAATCAAACGACAATAAGTTTTCATTATTCAAGCATAAACCTACGCCTGACATTTAGCAGGACGAAAAACAAAAACAAAAGTATGAAGATGGTTTCTACAGAGGTCTAAATCTCGTCATTAACGGCAGGCACATTGATCGTAATTAGGCGAGAGACAGAATGGTGAACGACTTGCAAGGACAGTTTGCGAAGAGGACAAATACTCCAGAAGGAGGATACAAAACGACAACGTAGATGTTGACCATATTATTTATTAACGACAGGAGCACCAAGTTTAACAAGAAACTTGAACAGTTTTACGACTATCACACTGCTGAGATAAAGCAGAATTTGTAACACGGGACAGCCATTTGAGCATCTGTTGCAGCCAGTGTCTAAACTTTACATATGTGAAAGAGTGAAAATTGCTCTTTTTGTTAGAAATTAATTGTAAAACTAATTATCTATTGTAAAATTAGTTCTACTCGACTCTTATTTTAACCATTAAGATCTAACACCCAACTAGATCTGTTTTTATTCCGTTTAACTGATCAAATATATATGTCAAGTTGACGTGTTTTTATTAATTCTGTTAAGCAAAAACAGTTGGGCTAACTTATGTATATCTATCGTTTAAAGTATATAATAAATTTTTCCTTGTATGAAAATGTATGCTTTATTTTATTTATCACTTTCCCGTCCTTACTGTGTCTTCTTCGGCTTATCGCACACCACTGCCATTAGATAGATATAAGCTTCACCCATTGTGCGCGATAGATTGGTAATTTCTAGACCAAGTATAATAATTATATATTGTAAAAGTGGCCACCTTTTTGCAATCTTCGCAAGTTAACTTGCAAATACACAATAGAGCGAAAAACACCAAGTACTCTCACTAAGAATTTTGTAATATATTATAATAATATATATATATAATGTAACGGTACATTATATTATCCTTCATTATACCTACGGCTTTATCGTGCCGTCAGGGTGGTGCTCTGTGTGCTAAAAATCAGTTTTTATGGGCATAAGAATGACAATTTTCAAGCACCTCTCTTTTGCTTGCTCAAAAATGTTACAATGATTAATTTAGTGTAAAAATAAATGACTATTTATATACGAAAAATGTGTATGAAAATCTTATTAAAAACCAGTCAGTTGGTATGCTTTTATAAGCGCAACAAAATCGTAATCTTCTTACATTACTAATTATTTGTAATTATTTGAACTACGAGTACTAAAGATAAGAGATGCTTATGAATAATAATAATAATAATATATCTCTTTATTGTACACTAGATTAAATTCAGAGGTTACTTAAGGCTAAAGAAGTACAAGTGGTGGCTTTATCACCCGTTGGCAATCTCTTACAGACAACCATGTGATAGAAAGAAAAGCATGAGATGGAAAGTATAAGGTAGTGCCTGGTGTATTAGAAATGAAAGTAGTATATATAAATTTTATGATGGAAAGTATAAGAAATTAGTGATTTGTTTTCATATTATTTTCAATCAACTTATAAGGTTAATAGTAACATTAATATTTCTAATTTTAAAACATCAGAAAAAAGTAATAATATCACCTTCGGTTCGTGTTCGAAAAGTTTAGAGGAAGTCTCTAAGTACTTGTCTTCTTTGAGTTGCGATAAGGGTTCAGAACCTGATTCAATAACACCACTCTTCCTACAGAAATGTACGGATAATCTGGCTGAGCCACTGACTTCCCTTTTCAATGATTCACTGTCACAGAGATGTTTGCCGGAAAAGTGGAAAGTAGTAGTATACATCACGCCTATTTTAAGTCTGCTTGTTGTGAAAATGTATTAAATTACTGAGATAATTCTATTTTATCACTATGTGGTAAAGTTCTTGAATCGCTGATTCAAAACAAAATGTTCGCTCATCTCAAAATCATGTTGGATGATAACCAGTACGATTTCCGACCCGAAAAATCAACATCATCTAACTCGGTTGAATTTGTATCATATGTATCGAATGCGTAAGATGCCGGCAGAGAAATTCTTGTTGTGTACACTGCCTTCAAAAAGGCATTCGATCTAGTAAATCATGACTTACTTCTAGTGAAGTTGGGCCGTCTAAGTCTAAGTCCAAATGTGATCACTCGCACAATAGATAGAATGACTATATTAATGAGAGGAACGCATAATTTAGCAAGAAACTTGAGCGGCTTAATGGTCAACAAACTGCTGAGATTAATCTAAATTTGGAACGTAGTTCAGCCATATGCGCATCTCTTAAGAAAATATGGCGCTACATACCTGTTAGTGTTTGAAAAACGTTATTTTAAATTTAAAGTGATGGAATAAAACTGGGTAAGATAACGCATTAGTATGAAATATTGTGATAATAGTGAGAATACATGACAAGTAGTGTGTTTTCTTAATGTAAATGACTTGCATTTGTGTTATGGCTTAGAAAGACAAAACTAAAACACTCATTCGGAGATGTCGTAATAAGTGATACTTATGTTTAGCGTAAGTATATCTTCCTAGGACAGTGTAAGTGTTTGTTGCGATAACTTTGTTAGTCACGCTAGGCTTACTCGTGTTGATTAGCCAAATTTAAAATATATGTATGTACATATAACATATTTTGTTTATTTTCACTTACAACAAACGCCTATGACAAAAGCTCCAGGGTTCGAGTTTTAGTTATTCTACTGAAAAGACCGAGTTGAACCTTATTATTTACCTTGATGTAAGTAAAGATAAAAATAATTGTATAAAATTATTGCAGTCAGTGTCTAAACTTTATGTAAAAGCCTAAAAATTGCTTTTGTTGGAAATAAATTGTAAGATCTATTATTCCATGTAAAAATAGTTCTATTCGACTCTTACTTTAATCACTGAGATCTATCAACCAATCAAATAGTTTGTCTGACTTATATTTATTGTTTAAAGCATATAATAAATTTTCTATGTATGCGAATGTATGTTTTCTTTTATGTATCACTTTCCTGTACTTATTGTGTCTTCTTTGGCCTATCGCACTCTACTGTCACTGGACATACATAAGCTTCTCTCATTGCAGGCGATCAGTTAGTGGTTTTTAGACCAAGTATTAGTAAAATTTATTTGCTTGCTTGATTTTTACCTGACCTGCTATCACCTATGCAGGGCCTTGTTAGTTTACTCGTAAATGATCGTGACTGCTAAGCTAAAGGACGTGGGTTAGATAAATAATAAACTAATCAGAGGCATATGAAACGTCCACTTTCGCCAGTGTTTTGGTCCCATATAATATGTGATGAGCCTATTACCGTTAATGATTTTGTAATGCAGGTTTGTTGGCCAGAGCCTAATCTGTCGATTGAGGACTGCCTTCTGCATCAGTCCCTTGAAATATGACAAAAGACATATAGAATTTCGTTCAACCATTATTTTGATCTATATAATAAGGTTTAGTCGTCGTTTATAACATAAGCGCACAAAAATGTGCATACCATGTCTCTTGGAGGGTATGGACGGTGTCCATACAAAATCCGAATTCCTCCTTTTGGCACTTTACGTCCCAAAGAACGTAATTACCGCGTCATGTTTAAAATTTTAAAGCGTTCTTTTGTAAAATTTGATATTTGTAGATAAGATAGTATTCGGAGAGACCGTCGAATGACACTATAGAAATATAGAGAAGAAAAAAAAAACTTTTACAAAATTTTTGTTATCTATACCGTAATGTGGAGCAATTTAAAAAAAAATAGGTAGGTGTTTAGATATTGTTAGCCCTTTGTCGTCACACTGGTGACAATGAAAACAATGAATTCGTTACCTTTTTACAACGTTTACAACTCAACTTGCAAATGCACAATAGAACGAAAAAAACAAAGAACTCACACACTAAGAATTTTCGACACAAAGGTTTATCCTATCTAATTGCCGCCTAATGCCATCCACCGATCTAGTGAGAGTCGTTCATAAGAATTATTTTACTAACCAAACAATGGTTTTTATGATCAACGAATGGTAACTAACATTTGTCGTAGTTTTGTGCCTGTTTCCGAATATTTCTTTTCTACATTTCTACTCATCATTTGCATTAAAAAAAAAAACCTGCAGCAGTAACCCTAATATGTATTATCTCAACAAAATCACTAATAAATAGAAACACAATCTGAACGCAGATTATTGTTTTCGTTGCGGTTTTAAAAGTGTACCAATTTACTGGTTCTTCACAACATTTCTATACAAACTTTATTTAAAATATTTATTATTAATGTCTTAATAACAATATTTAATACTATAAAAACTAACGAACGTAATGTGCGCCGCGTGAAGTGGATAAATTCAATAAACGAGAATGTCATGCGGGTACATTTTCGGGCTACAGAGTTGGGAACGAACCCTACTGCGTACCGTATTAGACTAGTCTCTCTGTTTCGGTAGCTTGAACCAGCCTGATGGCTGGTGACGTGTCAGCACAGCGATTGTCGAATCAAGTACGAGTTATACGGCGCTGTCGCCTGCTGGATGATGTAGTGCTTGAGAGGATACGCTCTGACATACAGCAAAACTTTCTTGTTCCTTTTTCGTCACACACTGTGGTGGCCAACGGCACACCTCAGTTGACATCAGTTCAAGAAGACGTGCAGGTTGCAGGTTCTGCAGCAAGTTAATTATGTCTTATTTACTCTTAAGAAGGGTTTCCAACTTGAAACTTGTATTTTGTTATGTGGATACATATGTATAGTTCTTAACCAGCAATAACAGTTAAGTCGACGGTTAGAACTAGAAAGAATATAATAATGAACGCATATATTGAGAAACTGATTGACATAAGGAAGTATGTGAAAGAGGATGTCGAGTGATCATGGAGAATCGAAAAAGAAAACAGATTAAAATGACCCAAATAAATTTGAGAAAAATGTAGATAATATATATATTGATGATTTGCATATTCATTCAAAACATTTATAAAGATCTATTGCTGAAACTTTTATTCGTGAATTTATAAGTTACTAGCTTGTGCCCACTTTTTCGTTCGCGTGGAATTTGGTCTGCCACATTAATTTTCGTAACAGATCATTTTAAATTATAACATTTTAAGTATCCTATGTTACTTCTAATACCTCCAAAAACATGTGTACAAAATTTCATGATGATCAGTTGAGTAGTTTTCGCTTGAAACCGTAACAAAGAAACTTACATTCACACTTATAATATTTGTGGGGTTTGTAGCCAACCTTAAATTTTCGACCACACGTAAGTTCAGAGCTTGTAACTAGGCAGAAAATATCTTGAACTATTTAAATCTACACTATCCACAATTGTATTAACTTTTAACTGCGGATTAGGTTAATTGTACACCTTAATATATAATATACATAGTTTATGCTCATCCAAGTATAGGCAATCACAATAAGCGTGAGTGAAAAATTTGCACAAAAAAACACCCCCCCTATTGGGTATAAATAAATAAAAATATAAGATGCCGTTGACATACAACGACTGGAAAATTATCCATTATTAATTACTCGTTACTACAAATTACTGTTGTTGTTACACCGTTGTTATTACTAAGTTATTTACAAGTTGCACGATTATTTTCGTTTTTATGTGATTCTAATAATAACAAAAAAAAGAAGTACTCAAAAGTCTATGTCGATTACTTTAGCTATAATAAAAACCGTTAAAAATAAAATTGAATAAAAAGGTTTTAAATATTTAAATGACGCTTTTCATTACGGTCCTAAAGATTATCTTTGGAAAGATATATCACATACGCACTCACTATTCTATTCTAATTTTAAACACCATAAGCAAATTTGTACGTTGATTATAACGACACAATACGTTGTACATTTATAAAATTGAATTGCCTTAGGCCATGGCCTTAAATATTAAGAGATCAGAATGTTGTGAAGTTCGTGCCGGGTAAATAATAATCGACATTAAAAGTGAAACATTAGCTGATGATCAATATTAAAATGAGTCACTTGGCGACACTAAGGAATTAGATGGTCTGCATGTATATTATCACTTATGTAAAATGTAATTTATGGAGTATTGAAAGTTAATAATCAGCTCTCAGTGAATATTTATGCTACATTCCATGTACATAAAATGCACGTCAATCGTAACATTGTGGTATAAAATACCATAGCTTTTTGTTTTTCTATGCTTAGCTCTTTCGAACTACGCAATTCTTCGGTCGACAAGTTGTTATGCCTACTAATCTAAGTATAATAAATTTTGCACTTTACGTATTTGCGAATATTGTATTTACACATTATTATAACAAGCTAGATTACGAGTATTTGAAAATATATTAACGAACGTCTAAAATAACACTGCTCTAACTTACTTAAGTTTTTTTTGTCACTTTTACTTTAATTTAACTACAATAAAAATGAAAACGCTAAAGTAATTTTTAGTATTCGGCATGTTATTGGCACTGCCTACTATTTGCATATTTTTTAAGTTGGCAACACCGTTTTCCAAGTCGTCATCGCTTTGCGCTAAGTTCACATTATACACTATCAACACGTTGCAGTCAAACAAACACCACACCATTCTGAAGTAGAGCGTCACCCGGTACGGTTGTGTTGTGAGTTAGCGTTAGTTAGTTATCATTAAAATTACCATATTGAATTTTTGATTGTAATATTAAAAAGAAAGTAGTCATTGGTGAAAATGAGAACTACAGAAGAGACAGCATTTACAACACCAATAGAAATGACGTTTGCAGAAAAACAAGCAGAACGCATGAAGAGATTACGCTCTCTACGTTTGGCCAGGAATGAAACCAGAAAAATCCATCATCTGGAAGTAGTACCTGAAGAGCTCATAAGTGAATTGCCACATAATTGGATGGAAACACCTTGTCAGGCGGAGTGCTTACTTGATGATCGAGCGGAGAACGATGAATCTGAAAAATCGGACAAAACTTACGAGAGAGTAAAAATTTCGAAGACGTCAGCGACAGGACCAAAATATTTGGTGGGTAAAGTGAAGAGAAGGAATCCACATCAGAACCGTTCGACATACAATCAAACGACAATAAGTTTTCATTATTCAAGCATAAACCTACGCCTGACATTTAGCAGGACGAAAAACAAAAACAAAAGTATGAAGATGGTTTCTACAGAGGTCTAAATCTCGTCATTAACGGCAGGCACATTGATCGTAATTAGGCGAGAGACAGAATGGTGAACGACTTGCAAGGACAGTTTGCGAAGAGGACAAATACTCCAGAAGGAGGATACAAAACGACAACGTAGATGTTGACCATATTATTTATTAACGACAGGAGCACCAAGTTTAACAAGAAACTTGAACAGTTTTACGACTATCACACTGCTGAGATAAAGCAGAATTTGTAACACGGGACAGCCATTTGAGCATCTGTTGCAGCCAGTGTCTAAACTTTACATATGTGAAAGAGTGAAAATTGCTCTTTTTGTTAGAAATTAATTGTAAAACTAATTATCTATTGTAAAATTAGTTCTACTCGACTCTTATTTTAACCATTAAGATCTAACACCCAACTAGATCTGTTTTTATTCCGTTTAACTGATCAAATATATATGTCAAGTTGACGTGTTTTTATTAATTCTGTTAAGCAAAAACAGTTGGGCTAACTTATGTATATCTATCGTTTAAAGTATATAATAAATTTTTCCTTGTATGAAAATGTATGCTTTATTTTATTTATCACTTTCCCGTCCTTACTGTGTCTTCTTCGGCTTATCGCACACCACTGCCATTAGATAGATATAAGCTTCACCCATTGTGCGCGATAGATTGGTAATTTCTAGACCAAGTATAATAATTATATATTGTAAAAGTGGCCACCTTTTTGCAATCTTCGCAAGTTAACTTGCAAATACACAATAGAGCGAAAAACACCAAGTACTCTCACTAAGAATTTTGTAATATATTATAATAATATATATATATAATGTAATGGTACATTATATTATCCTTCATTATACCTACGGCTTTATCGTGCCGTCAGGGTGGCGCTCTGTGTGCTAAAAATCAGTTTTTATGGGCATAAGAATGACAATTTTCAAGCACCTCTCTTTTGCTTGCTCAAAAATGTTACAATGATTAATTTAGTGTAAAAATAAATGACTATTTATATACGAAAAATGTGTATGAAAATCTTATTAAAAACCAGTCAGTTGGTATGCTTTTATAAGCGCAACAAAATCGTAATCTTCTTACATTACTAATTATTTGTAATTATTTGAACTACGAGTACTAAAGATAAGAGATGCTTATGAATAATAATAATAATAATATATCTCTTTATTGTACACTAGATTAAATTCAGAGGTTACTTAAGGCTAAAGAAGTACAAGTGGTGGCTTTATCACCCGTTGGCAATCTCTTACAGACAACCATGTGATAGAAAGAAAAGCATGAGTTGGAAAGTATAAGGTAGTGCCTGGTGTATTAGAAATGAAAGTAGTATATATAAGTTTTATGATGGAAAGTATAAGAAATTAGTGATTTGTTTTCATATTATTTTCAATCAACTTATAAGGTTAATAGTAACATTAATATTTCTAATTTTAAAACATCAGAAAAAAGTAATAATATCACCTTCGGTTCGTGTTCGAAAAGTTTAGAGGAAGTCTCTAAGTACTTGTCTTCTTTGAGTTGCGATAAGGGTTCAGAACCTGATTCAATAACACCACTCTTCCTACAGAAATGTACGGATAATCTGGCTGAGCCACTGACTTCCCTTTTCAATGATTCACTGTCACAGAGATGTTTGCCGGAAAAGTGGAAAGTAGTAGTATACATCACGCCTATTTTAAGTCTGCTTGTTGTGAAAATGTATTAAATTACTGAGATAATTCTATTTTATCACTATGTGGTAAAGTTCTTGAATCGCTGATTCAAAACAAAATGTTCGCTCATCTCAAAATCATGTTGGATGATAACCAGTACGATTTCTGACCCGAAAAATCAACATCATCTAACTCGGTTGAATTTGTATCATATGTATCGAATGCGTAAGATGCCGGCAGAGAAGTTCTTGTTGTGTACACTGCCTTCAAAAAGGCATTCGATCTAGTAAATCATGACTTACTTCTAGTGAAGTTGGGCCGTCTAAGTCTAAGTCCAAATGTGATCACTCGCACAATAGATAGAATGACTATATTAATGAGAGGAACGCATAATTTAGCAAGAAACTTGAGCGGCTTAATGGTCAACAAACTGCTGAGATTAATCTAAATTTGGAACGTAGTTCAGCCATATGCGCATCTCTTAAGAAAATATGGCGCTACATACATGTTAGTGTTTGAAAAGCGTTATTTTAAATTTAAAGTGATGGAATAAAACTGGGTAAGATAACGCATTAGTATGAAATATTGTGATAATAGTGAGAATACATGACAAGTAGTGTGTTTTCTTAATGTAAATGACTTGCATTTGTGTTATGGCTTAGAAAGATAAAACTAAAACACTCATTCGGAGATGTCGTAATAAGTGATACTTATGTTTAGCGTAAGTATATCTTCCTAGGACAGTGTAAGTGTTTGTTGCGATAACTTTGTTAGTCACGCTAGGCTTACTCGTGTTGATTAGCCAAATTTAAAATATATGTATGTACATATAACATATTTTGTTTATTTTCACTTACAACAAACGCCTATGACAAAAGCTCCAGGGTTCGAGTTTTAGTTATTCTACTGAAAAGACCGAGTTGAACCTTATTATTTACCTTGATGTAAGTAAAGATAAAAATAATTGTATAAAATTATTGCAGTCAGTGTCTAAACTTTATGTAAAAGCCTAAAAATTGCTTTTGTTGGAAATAAATTGTAAGATCTATTATTCCATGTAAAAATAGTTCTATTCGACTCTTACTTTAATCACTGAGATCTATCAACCAATCAAATAGTTTGTCTGACTTATATTTATTGTTTAAAGCATATAATAAATTTTCTATGTATGCGAATGTATGTTTTCTTTTATGTATCACTTTCCTGTACTTATTGTGTCTTCTTTGGCCTATCGCACTCTACTGTCACTGGACATACATAAGCTTCTCTCATTGCAGGCGATCAGTTAGTGGTTTTTAGACCAAGTATTAGTAAAATTTATTTGCTTGCTTGATTTTTACCTGACCTGCTATCACCTATGCAGGGCCTTGTTAGTTTACTCGTAAATGATCGTGACTGCTAAGCTAAAGGACGTGGGTTAGATAAATAATAAACTAATCAGAGGCATATGAAACGTCCACTTTCGCCAGTGTTTTGGTCCCATATAATATGTGATGAGCCTATTACCGTTAATGATTTTGTAATGCAGGTTTGTTGGCCAGAGCCTAATCTGTCGATTGAGGACTGCCTTCTGCATCAGTCCCTTGAAATATGACAAAAGACATATAGAATTTCGTTCAACCATTATTTTGATCTATATAATAAGGTTTAGTCGTCGTTTATAACATAAGCGCACAAAAATGTGCATACCATGTCTCTTGGAGGGTATGGACGGTGTCCATACAAAATCCGAATTCCTCCTTTTGGCACTTTACGTCCCAAAGAACGTAATTACCGCGTCATGTTTAAAATTTTAAAGCGTTCTTTTGTAAAATTTGATATTTGTAGATAAGATAGTATTCGGAGAGACCGTCGAATGACACTATAGAAATATAGAGAAGAAAAAAAAAACTTTTACAAAATTTTTGTTATCTATACCGTAATGTGGAGCAATTTAAAAAAAAATAGGTAGGTGTTTAGATATTGTTAGCCCTTTGTCGTCACACTGGTGACAATGAAAACAATGAATTCGTTACCTTTTTACAACGTTTACAACTCAACTTGCAAATGCACAATAGAACGAAAAAAACAAAGAACTCACACACTAAGAATTTTCGACACAAAGGTTTATCCTATCTAATTGCCGCCTAATGCCATCCACCGATCTAGTGAGAGTCGTTCATAAGAATTATTTTACTAACCAAACAATGGTTTTTATGATCAACGAATGGTAACTAACATTTGTCGTAGTTTTGTGCCTGTTTCCGAATATTTCTTTTCTACATTTCTACTCATCATTTGCATTAAAAAAATAAACCTGCAGCAGTAACCCTAATATGTATTATCTCAACAAAATCACTAATAAATAGAAACACAATCTGAACGCAGATTATTGTTTTCGTTGCGGTTTTAAAAGTGTACCAATTTACTGGTTCTTCACA
Organism: Hypercompe scribonia; assembly: GCA_949316085.1. NCBI lineage: Eukaryota > Metazoa > Arthropoda > Insecta > Lepidoptera > Erebidae > Hypercompe > Hypercompe scribonia. The sequence goes on from OX438979.1 coordinate 5,373,439, forward strand.
ACATTTCTATACAAACTTTATTTAAAATATTTATTATTAATGTCTTAATAACAATATTTAATACTATAAAAACTAACGAACGTAATGTGCGCCGCGTGAAGTGGATAAATTCAATAAACGAGAATGTCATGCGGGTACATTTTCGGGCTACAGAGTTGGGAACGAACCCTACTGCGTACCGTATTAGACTAGTCTCTCTGTTTCGGTAGCTTGAACCAGCCTGATGGCTGGTGACGTGTCAGCACAGCGATTGTCGAATCAAGTACGAGTTATACAGCGCTGTCGCCTGCTGGATGATGTAGTGCTTGAGAGGATACGCTCTGACATACAGCAAAACTTTCTTGTTCCTTTTTCGTCACACACTGTGGTGGCCAACAGCACACCTCAGTTGACATCAGTTCAAGAAGACGTGCAGGTTGCAGGTTCTGCAGCAAGTTAATTATGTCTTATTTACTCTTAAGAAGGGTTTCCAACTTGAAACTTGTATTTTGTTATGTGGATACATATGTATAGTTCTTAACCAGCAATAACAGTTAAGTCGACGGTTAGAACTAGAAAGAATATAATAATGAACGCATATATTGAGAAACTGATTGACATAAGGAAGTATGCTCAGCCAAGTATAGGCAATCACAATAAGCGTGAGTGAAAAATTTGCACAAAAAAACACCCCCCCTATTGGGTATAAATAAATAAAAATATAAGATGCCGTTGACATACAACGACTGGAAAATTATCCATTATTAATTACTCGTTACTACAAATTACTGTTGTTGTTACACCGTTGTTATTACTAAGTTATTTACAAGTTGCACGATTATTTTCGTTTTTATGTGATTCTAATAATAACAAAAAAAAGAAGTACTCAAAAGTCTATGTCGATTACTTTAGCTATAATAAAAACCGTTAAAAATAAAATTGAATAAAAAGGTTTTAAATATTTAAATGACGCTTTTCATTACGGTCCTAAAGATTATCTTTGGAAAGATATATCACATACGCACTCACTATTCTATTCTAATTTTAAACACCATAAGCAAATTTGTACGTTGATTATAACGACACAATACGTTGTACATTTATAAAATTGAATTGCCTTAGGCCATGGCCTAAAATATTAAGAGATCAGAATGTTGTGAAGTTCGTGCCGGGTAAATAATAGTCGACATTAAAAGTGAAACATTAGCTGATGATCAATATTAAAATGAGTCACTTGGCGACACTAAGGAATTAGATGGTCTGCATGTATATTATCACTTATGTAAAATGTAATTTATGGAGTATTGAAAGTTAATAATCAGCTCTCAGTGAATATTTATGCTACATTCCATGTACATAAAATGCACGTCAATCGTAACATTGTGGTATAAAATACCATAGCTTTTTGTTTTTCTATGCTTAGCTCTTTCGAACTACGCAATTCTTCGGTCGACAAGTTGTTATGCCTACTAATCTAAGTATAATAAATTTTGCACTTTACGTATTTGCGAATATTGTATTTACACATTATTATAACAAGCTAGATTACGAGTATTTGAAAATATATTAACGAACGTCTAAAATAACACTGCTCTAACTTACTTAAGTTTTTTTTGTCACTTTTACTTTAATTTAACTACAATAAAAATGAAAACGCTAAAGTAATTTTTAGTATTCGGCATGTTATTGGCACTGCCTACTATTTGCATATTTTTTAAGTTGGCAACACCGTTTTCCAAGTCGTCATCGCTTTGCGCTAAGTTCACATTATACACTATCAACACGTTGCAGTCAAACAAACACCACACCATTCTGAAGTAGAGCGTCACCCGGTACGGTTGTGTTGTGAGTTAGCGTTAGTTAGTTATCATTAAAATTACCATATTGAATTTTTGATTGTAATATTAAAAAGAAAGTAGTCATTGGTGAAAATGAGAACTACAGAAGAGACAGCATTTACAACACCAATAGAAATGACGTTTGCAGAAAAACAAGCAGAACGCATGAAGAGATTACGCTCTCTACGTTTGGCCAGGAATGAAACCAGAAAAATCCATCATCTGGAAGTAGTACCTGAAGAGCTCATAAGTGAATTGCCACATAATTGGATGGAAACACCTTGTCAGGCGGAGTGCTTACTTGATGATCGAGCGGAGAACGATGAATCTGAAAAATCGGACAAAACTTACGAGAGAGTAAAAATTTCGAAGACGTCAGCGACAGGACCAAAATATTTGGTGGGTAAAGTGAAGAGAAGGAATCCACATCAGAACCGTTCGACATACAATCAAACGACAATAAGTTTTCATTATTCAAGCATAAACCTACGCCTGACATTTAGCAGGACGAAAAACAAAAACAAAAGTATGAAGATGGTTTCTACAGAGGTCTAAATCTCGTCATTAACGGCAGGCACATTGATCGTAATTAGGCGAGAGACAGAATGGTGAACGACTTGCAAGGACAGTTTGCGAAGAGGACAAATACTCCAGAAGGAGGATACAAAACGACAACGTAGATGTTGACCATATTATTTATTAACGACAGGAGCACCAAGTTTAACAAGAAACTTGAACAGTTTTACGACTATCACACTGCTGAGATAAAGCAGAATTTGTAACACGGGACAGCCATTTGAGCATCTGTTGCAGCCAGTGTCTAAACTTTACATATGTGAAAGAGTGAAAATTGCTCTTTTTGTTAGAAATTAATTGTAAAACTAATTATCTATTGTAAAATTAGTTCTACTCGACTCTTATTTTAACCATTAAGATCTAACACCCAACTAGATCTGTTTTTATTCCGTTTAACTGATCAAATATATATGTCAAGTTGACGTGTTTTTATTAATTCTGTTAAGCAAAAACAGTTGGGCTAACTTATGTATATCTATCGTTTAAAGTATATAATAAATTTTTCCTTGTATGAAAATGTATGCTTTATTTTATTTATCACTTTCCCGTCCTTACTGTGTCTTCTTCGGCTTATCGCACACCACTGCCATTAGATAGATATAAGCTTCACCCATTGTGCGCGATAGATTGGTAATTTCTAGACCAAGTATAATAATTATATATTGCAAAAGTGGCCACCTTTTTGCAATCTTCGCAAGTTAACTTGCAAATACACAATAGAGCGAAAAACACCAAGTACTCTCACTAAGAATTTTGTAATATATTATAATAATATATATATATAATGTAATGGTACATTATATTATCCTTCATTATACCTACGGCTTTATCGTGCCGTCAGGGTGGCGCTCTGTGTGTTAAAAATCAGTTTTTATGGGCATAAGAATGACAATTTTCAAGCACCTCTCTTTTGCTTGCTCAAAAATGTTACAATGATTAATTTAGTGTAAAAATAAATGACTATTTATATACGAAAAATGTGTATGAAAATCTTATTAAAAACCAGTCAGTTGGTATGCTTTTATAAGCGCAACAAAATCGTAATCTTCTTACATTACTAATTATTTGTAATTATTTGAACTACGAGTACTAAAGATAAGAGATGCTTATGAATAATAATAATAATAATATATCTCTTTATTGTACACTAGATTAAATTCAGAGGTTACTTAAGGCTAAAGAAGTACAAGTGGTGGCTTTATCACCCGTTGGCAATCTCTTACAGACAACCATGTGATAGAAAGAAAAGCATGAGATGGAAAGTATAAGGTAGTGCCTGGTGTATTAGAAATGAAAGTAGTATATATAAATTTTATGATGGAAAGTATAAGAAATTAGTGATTTGTTTTCATATTATTTTCAATCAACTTATAAGGTTAATAGTAACATTAATATTTCTAATTTTAAAACATCAGAAAAAAGTAATAATATCACCTTCGGTTCGTGTTCGAAAAGTTTAGAGGAAGTCTCTAAGTACTTGTCTTCTTTGAGTTGCGATAAGGGTTCAGAACCTGATTCAATAACACCACTCTTCCTACAGAAATGTACGGATAATCTGGCTGAGCCACTGACTTCCCTTTTCAATGATTCACTGTCACAGAGATGTTTGCCGGAAAAGTGGAAAGTAGTAGTATACATCACGCCTATTTTAAGTCTGCTTGTTGTGAAAATGTATTAAATTACTGAGATAATTCTATTTTATCACTATGTGGTAAAGTTCTTGAATCGCTGATTCAAAACAAAATGTTCACTCATCTCAAAATCATGTTGGATGATAACCAGTACGATTTCCGACCCGAAAAATCAACATCATCTAACTCGGTTGAATTTGTATCATATGTATCGAATGCGTAAGATGCCGGCAGAGAAGTTCTTGTTGTGTACACTGCCTTCAAAAAGGCATTCGATCTAGTAAATCATGACTTACTTCTAGTGAAGTTGGGCCGTCTAAGTCTAAGTCCAAATGTGATCACTCGCACAATAGATAGAATGACTATATTAATGAGAGGAACGCATAATTTAGCAAGAAACTTGAGCGGCTTAATGGTCAACAAACTGCTGAGATTAATCTAAATTTGGAACGTAGTTCAGCCATATGCGCATCTCTTAAGAAAATATGGCGCTACATACATGTTAGTGTTTGAAAAGCGTTATTTTAAATTTAAAGTGATGGAATAAAACTGGGTAAGATAACGCATTAGTATGAAATATTGTGATAATAGTGAGAATACATGACAAGTAGTGTGTTTTCTTAATGTAAATGACTTGCATTTGTGTTATGGCTTAGAAAGACAAAACTAAAACACTCATTCGGAGATGTCGTAATAAGTGATACTTATGTTTAGCGTAAGTATATCTTCCTAGGACAGTGTAAGTGTTTGTTGCGATAACTTTGTTAGTCACGCTAGGCTTACTCGTGTTGGGGTGCTGGGCTAGAAAACCTCCACGTGGTGCACCCTGGAAACGTTGGCGATGGTGTTGTTCATCACTGCCAACGGCTAATATTCTAGCACGAAGAGGAAGCCATTTTCGGCAATTCGGCCGAGACTTGGTCCAACAGAGCGGGCGTGTCTGTCGGATCCTCTGTTGGTTCTTCGCTCTTCGGAGCATTGAGGAGGAAAACCTCGGTAAAAAATCATGATGGTGGGACCCTTTCAAGGGTCGGTGTTCCTCCGTTCAGTGGTGGAAAAGTAAGACGGGCTCGGTGTGCACTTACACTGCCACCGAGCAGGCATCAGGAGACGTAGTCTCCGTGCCGCCGTCGACATATCGTAGTCCCGAGTTGGAGTCTCGCGACTCCAATCGGGGGCGAGGGTCTTGGCTTAGCCGCCCGGACTGCGAGGAAGAAAACCTCTATAAAAAATTACCCCGAATCCCGTGTTCTGGTGCGTGACCAGGGGATGCATGGCTGATGGGTCGTTCAGTCGTAAGCGCACTCCCAGCCGAGGCACCTGCGGACCCCTCGGTTGGGCATAAATCTACGCTTGCCCGGGTATTGGGGGATCTCTGCCCGGGTCGACCTTTAGTTCTCCCCCTCTCGTGGGTCTAACATGGAATCTTTACAAATAAATATTAATAAAAAGGAAGGACAGAAGAAGAAGGAGAGTACGAAGGAGGGAAATGCAAGGGCGGGCGAACATTCGTCTAATAAGGAAGACGTAATGGTTGAAACGCCTATCTCGGTGGGGCTCCCAGAAGCCATTATAGGTGCTGGGAGCCGAAGAACATCGGAGCGATTACGCTCCAGATCTACCACGAGCGGAAGCTTCAGTGCGAGGACCGACGTGCTGGACTTCATGGAGACGGAGCTGTGTGACAGCCGAAAACGCGGACGCTCCAGGGATGACGAAAGCGATACATCCCAGGAGATGCTACCTCCTAAGGTAGCAAGCAGCCGCAGAGGGAGGTCACGAACTCCGATCTCGGCCCCGTCAGGCTCCGTCTTCTGCAAGGCGGAAGCCTATAGACGGGTCAGGGCAGACGGCGAAATTTTGGCGGAGGAGGAGATTGCGGATCTCCTGCTAAAAATAAAGGAGCCGATGGTGGGGGATTCAGTTCCTCAAACACCATCGTCTATGCAGGAGAGAGCGAATGCGGCGGTGGCCATCATTCACAAAGTGGCTACCAAGTCGAGTAACCTTAAGGGCTCTTTTGTGAAAGCCCTTAAGGACTCCTCTTCCGCTATTGCGGGGGTCGTGGATACCCTCATCGGGGACGTGGCTCGGCTCCAGGCGGCCAACGATCGCCTGACGGGGCAAGTGGCTGAGCTCAGCGCTCAGTTCGCCCAATTCCGGGCGCATCGCCCGACAGAGGATCCGGTCACGTCCCCGTCTCAGCCTGCCCCCTCTTCCAGCCTCGGTGGCATTCCTGATGCCCATCTGCGCCATATAACCGATGCAGTATGGCGCATGATGGACGGGCGTCTGGCTGGCCTGGAGGCAAGGCTACCGCCAGCTCCTGTTGTCCGGCCGCCGCTTGCGGGCCATAAAGCGAAGGTTGCATCGGTGTCAGCATCGCTTCCCGTTGCGACCGGTCGCGTGTCCTACGCGGCGGCGGCAGCAGTTTCTGCTGCTCCTGCAACTGCTCCGAGGGCACGGCAGGCGGCCAAGGCAACAGCCCGGACGCCCGCACCGAGGCCAGGGCCCAAAACAGCGGCAAAGGCTGGGGCGGAGTTCCCTCCGCTCCCCACTCCAACCGCTGTATCTGGCACCTCAACAAGTGCTCCCTCCACATCTGCCCCTTCCACGGATGGTTGGCGGGTAGTCGGGGGGGCTAAGAAGTCCCGAAAGCGGGGTAAGAAGGCTGCACAAATAGCAGCCTCTACCCCGCAGTCGCCATCGGTGGCAGTGGCCACCGCAAAGAAGCCGCGCAAACTGCAAGCGCCCAAAACCGCGGCAGTGGTGGTCACCATGTCACCGGGGGCGGCTGATGGTGGGCTGTCCTATGCGGCTATCTTTAAAAAGGCCCGGGACAGTCTCGCACACGACTTCGGGACGGTGGGAGTTAGAATGCGCCTCGCCCAGACGGGAGCTCGAGTCCTCGAGTTCCCTGGGGCTGAAGGTGCTAAGACGGCGGACTCTTTCGCCGAGAAGCTGCGGGGAATTTTTACAGCCACTGATGGTGTCAAGATCGCCAGGCCCACCAAGTGCGCAGAATTGCGCATTTCGGGCCTGGACGACTCCATAACGGCCGAGGATGTCCGTGTTGCAGTAAGAGAGAAGACGGGTTGCAACACGGACAACATTAGGGTCGGCACCATCCGCCCCGGTCCAGGAGGACTTGGCGCAGTGTGGGTCAGCTGTCCCGTAGCGTCGGCCAAAATGTTGGGCGACGCCGGCAGGCTGCTCATCGGTTTCGTGAGCGCTAGGATCACAGTCCTGGCGGCGAGACCGATGAGGTGTTACAAATGCCTGGCATCGGGGCACACACGCGCCAAGTGCGTCAGTTGTTTCGACTGCAGCGGATTATGTTTCCGCTGCGGTCGACCGGGGCACAAGGCGGCAGATTGTTCTGCTGCCCCTCACTGCCCCGCGTGTGCGGCGGGTAACAAACCCGCCAATCACCAGATTGGGCAGGGGGGTTGCAAACCTCCCCGCAGTTCTCGGCAGGCGTCAGGGGCTAGCCAGTCGGCCCAGGCTGCTTCTGACGTCGTTCGTGCGTCTATACCGTCGCCCATGGAGGAGGCTGTAGAGACGGTCGAGTAATGGCCCAAGTCTCCAACCTCCTTGTCCAGACTAACCTGAACCACTGTGCCGCGGCGCAGGACCTTTTTCTGCAAACCATGGCACAGTGGTCGATCGGTGTTGCCGTAGCCGCGGAACCCTATTATGTTCCTCCCCGTCCAAACTGGTTGGGTGACCGGGACGGTTCCGTGGCAGTCGTCGGCTCCACGGCGGCTCATTCCCCGCCCTTGTCGCTAAGAGACAAGGGCACTGGATATGTTGCTGCCGAGTGGGGGGGGATCACTGTATATGGTGTATACTTCTCCCCCAACCGGAGTTTGAACGACTTCGAGGTTTTCCTTAATAACTTGGAAACCTCGATGCGGCGTCTATCGTCTGGGCACGTCTTAGTGCTGGGGGACTTCAACGCAAAGTCCATTGCGTGGGGTTCTCCCAGGACGGACGCTAGGGGCGAGGCCGTAGAGGAGTGGGCGGCCTCGGTGGGCCTCTGTTTACTAAACAGGGGCTCCACCAACACGTGCGTGCGACAGCAGGGAGGGTCGATAGTGGACCTTTCGTTCGCTACCCCTGCCCTCGCCGCACGAGTAAGGAACTGGCGTGTCCTGGAAGAGGTTGAGACGCTCTCGGATCATCTCTATATCCGATTTGAGCTCTCCCGCTCCCAGGGCCCCAGTAGGGGTCACGCGGCGCGGCGTTCTTCTCGCTTTCCGCGGTGGGCTATAGCCAAACTGAATAGGGACCTACTGGAGGAGGCAGCCATTATTCACTCTTGGCTGTCTCCGCAGGCTCCCATCGAGGAGGTCGACATGGGGGCTGGTCGTTTCCGCGATGCGATTACGCAAATCTGCGATGCGGCCATGCCCCGCATACGAGGTTGTCGGCCTCCACGGAGGGAAGTTTACTGGTGGTCCCAGGAGTTGGCGGACCTCCGCGCGGCCTGTACTCGTGCCCGGAGGTCCTACACTCGTGGTCGGCGGCGACACCGCGAAGAGGGCGGGGAAGACCAGCTTCATGAGGAGTACCGAGAGGCGCGGAAAACTCTGAAGCTGGCCATCAGCCGCGCCAAGGAAATTAAGCGTAAGGAGATGCTGGAGGGTCTCGATCGTGACCCCTGGGGTCGCCCTTATCGTGCGGCGCGACAAAAGCTCCGCACGTCGGGCCCCCCCCTTACAGAGACACTCCAGCCCAGCTTCCTGCGGGATGTGGTCGAGGGCCTTTTCCCGCAGCGGGTGGATCACTCACCCCCGTCGATGGTCTTCATGGCCAGAGACGACGGGGGGAACGAGGACAATATTCCGCCCGTTAGGGAATCGGAGGTGGGGGCGGTTGTTCTACGGATTCGCTCTAAGAACACCGCCCCTGGGCCAGATGGGATACCTGCCCGAGTATTGGCACGATCCCTCGACCACATGTCGGACCGCCTCAGGGAGGTCTTGGACGCTAGCTTGTCGTCCGGACGCTTCCCTGAGTGCTGGAAAAGCGGGAAGCTGGTCCTATTAAGGAAGCCGGGACGGCTTACCGATTCGGTGGCGGCCTATAGGCCCATTGTGTTGCTGGACGAGGCGGGTAAACTGTTTGAGAGGATACTCTCTGCCCGCATCGTCCGGCACCTCTGCGAGGTGGGCCCCGATCTGTCGGACGCCCAATTTGGTTTTCGGGCGGGGCGTTCGACGGTCGATGCTGTGCTGCGCCTGAGGGCCGTTACCGAAGAGGCGGTGAGCTGTGGCGGCGTGCTGTTGGCGGTGTCGTTGGACATCGCCAACGCATTTAATAGTCTGCCATTTAGCTGCATCAGGGAAGCACTCCACTACCACGGGGTGCCCGAGTACCTGAGGCGGCTTGTGGCAGACTATCTTGAGGAGCGTACCGTCGTGTACGAGGACCGAGATGGTATTCTGAGGCGGCGGCCCATGTCGTGCGGTGTTCCACAGGGGTCCGTCCTCGGACCACTCCTGTGGAATATGGGATACGACTGGGCCCTTCGAGGTCGTCTTCCCCCCGGGCTGGGCGTAATTTGTTACGCCGATGACACATTGGTCACGGCCCGGGGGGCGAACTTTCAAGAGGCGGCGCGTCTGGCCACCGTGGGAGTCTCTTTGGTGGTCGGGCGCATTGAGGCGCTGGGTTTACGGGTGGCCCTAGATAAGACGGAAGCCCTTTTGTTTCATGGGCCCCGTCGTGGTCCACCCCCCGGTGCCTCTATCGTTGTCAATTCGGTCCTCGTACCGATTAAGGCCCAGATGAAGTATCTGGGCCTAATCCTCGACGGCAGGTGGCTCTTCGACGAGCACTTCCGACAGCTTACTCCAAAGCTGGTCGGCGCTGCTTCTGCTCTTGGGCGACTTCTGCCCAATTTGGGTGGAGCCAGCGTCGCGACGAGACGGTTATACACGGGGGTTGTTCGATCAATGGCGCTGTATGGTGCACCGGTGTGGGCGGCGGCTCTGACCGCCCAGAATAGGGCTCGTCTCTGGCGCCCTCAGAGGATATTGGCGGTTAGAGCCATACGCGGTTACCGCACCGTATCGACGGAGGCGGCGTGCGCCCTGGCCGGAACTCCCCCGTGGGATTTGGAGGCGGAAGTGCTCGCCGAAGTTTATCGGCGGACGGCTGACTTCCGGGCGGGTAGCGGCATACGGCCCCCGCCCGAGGAAATACGCGAGTGGCGTGAGGCCGCTCGTCGAGCCACGATGGCTCGTTGGTCATTCCGGTTGGAGACTCCACGTGCTGGCTTTGCCCTCGTGGAGGCTCTCCAGCCGGTCATCACCGAGTGGGCAGGACGGCAGCACGGGACCCTTTCCTTCCGACTGACGCAGGTCCTTTCCGGGCATGGTTGCTTCGGGAAGTATCTGCACTCGGTCGCCAGGAGGGAATTGAGTCCCGCCTGTTACCACTGCGACTGCAGTGAGGACTCGGCTCAGCACACGCTAGCGGTTTGTTCCGCCTGGGCGGCGCAGCGTGGGGTCCTCACTGCAGTTATTGGAGGAGATCTCTCGCTACCGGCCGTCATACGCTCCATGGCCGGTAGCGACAGTTGTTTTACCGCGGTCGCAACCTTCTGCGAAGACGTAATTTCGCGGAAGGAGGCGGCGGAGAAGGCCCGGGAGGACGATATCCACTCGGACCCAATTCGCCGCCGGCGAGCCGGGCGGCGGAGGCGCGCATACCAGCGCCTCATGCCGCCTTGAGTGTGGCCGCGGGTGGACGGGACGGGTTTTCCCCTCCACCTGCTATAATGGCCAGCCGCGAGGAGGCGACGTCCGCGTGTGCCGTACGTCGCCTATGTAGAGAGTTTATCCGCAGATGGTGCCCGCTTTGGCGGGCAGGCGCTAGGAGGGATCTGGATGTCGTAATAGCAGCGGTTCCCGGATCCCTCCTGTCTCAGGCGCAGAGTGGCACACCGTGTGGTTTTAGTCGGTCCGATTCCGACACACCACCCCGCCGTAAACCCCGGTGGGGTGACGGCCCGAGGGGGTTTCCACACGTTACAAAAAAAAAAAGGCTTACTCGTGTTGATTAGCCAAATTTAAAATATATGTATGTACATATAACATATTTTGTTTATTTTCACTTACAACAAACGCCTATGACAAAAGCTCCAGGGTTCGAGTTTTAGTTATTCTACTGAAAAGACCGAGTTGAACCTTATTATTTACCTTGATGTAAGTAAAGATAAAAATAATTGTATAAAATTATTGCAGTCAGTGTCTAAACTTTATGTAAAAGCCTAAAAATTGCTTTTGTTGGAAATAAATTGTAAGATCTATTATTCCATGTAAAAATAGTTCTATTCGACTCTTACTTTAATCACTGAGATCTATCAACCAATCAAATAGTTTGTCTGACTTATATTTATTGTTTAAAGCATATAATAAATTTTCTATGTATGCGAATGTATGTTTTCTTTTATGTATCACTTTCCTGTACTTATTGTGTCTTCTTTGGCCTATCGCACTCTACTGTCACTGGACATACATAAGCTTCTCTCATTGCAGGCGATCAGTTAGTGGTTTTTAGACCAAGTATTAGTAAAATTTATTTGCTTGCTTGATTTTTACCTGACCTGCTATCACCTATGCAGGGCCTTGTTAGTTTACTCGTAAATGATCGTGACTGCTAAGCTAAAGGACGTGGGTTAGATAAATAATAAACTAATCAGAGGCATATGAAACGTCCACTTTCGCCAGTGTTTTGGTCCCATATAATATGTGATGAGCCTATTACCGTTAATGATTTTGTAATGCAGGTTTGTTGGCCAGAGCCTAATCTGTCGATTGAGGACTGCCTTCTGCATCAGTCCCTTGAAATATGACAAAAGACATATAGAATTTCGTTCAACCATTATTTTGATCTATATAATAAGGTTTAGTCGTCGTTTATAACATAAGCGCACAAAAATGTGCATACCATGTCTCTTGGAGGGTATGGACGGTGTCCATACAAAATCCGAATTCCTCCTTTTGGCACTTTACGTCCCAAAGAACGTAATTACCGCGTCATGTTTAAAATTTTAAAGCGTTCTTTTGTAAAATTTGATATTTGTAGATAAGATAGTATTCGGAGAGACCGTCGAATGACACTATAGAAATATAGAGAAGAAAAAAAAAACTTTTACAAAATTTTTGTTATCTATACCGTAATGTGGAGCAATTTAAAAAAAAATAGGTAGGTGTTTAGATATTGTTAGCCCTTTGTCGTCACACTGGTGACAATGAAAACAATGAATTCGTTACCTTTTTACAACGTTTACAACTCAACTTGCAAATGCACAATAGAACGAAAAAAACAAAGAACTCACACACTAAGAATTTTCGACACAAAGGTTTATCCTATCTAATTGCCGCCTAATGCCATCCACCGATCTAGTGAGAGTCGTTCATAAGAATTATTTTACTAACCAAACAATGGTTTTTATGATCAACGAATGGTAACTAACATTTGTCGTAGTTTTGTGCCTGTTTCCGAATATTTCTTTTCTACATTTCTACTCATCATTTGCATTAAAAAAATAAACCTGCAGCAGTAACCCTAATATGTATTATCTCAACAAAATCACTAATAAATAGAAACACAATCTGAACGCAGATTATTGTTTTCGTTGCGGTTTTAAAAGTGTACCAATTTACTGGTTCTTCACAACATTTCTATACAAACTTTATTTAAAATATTTATTATTAATGTCTTAATAACAATATTTAATACTATAAAAACTAACGAACGTAATGTGCGCCGCGTGAAGTGGATAAATTCAATAAACGAGAATGTCATGCGGGTACATTTTCGGGCTACAGAGTTGGGAACGAACCCTACTGCGTACCGTATTAGACTAGTCTCTCTGTTTCGGTAGCTTGAACCAGCCTGATGGCTGGTGACGTGTCAGCACAGCGATTGTCGAATCAAGTACGAGTTATACAGCGCTGTCGCCTGCTGGATGATGTAGTGCTTGAGAGGATACGCTCTGACATACAGCAAAACTTTCTTGTTCCTTTTTCGTCACACACTGTGGTGGCCAACAGCACACCTCAGTTGACATCAGTTCAAGAAGACGTGCAGGTTGCAGGTTCTGCAGCAAGTTAATTATGTCTTATTTACTCTTAAGAAGGGTTTCCAACTTGAAACTTGTATTTTGTTATGTGGATACATATGTATAGTTCTTAACCAGCAATAACAGTTAAGTCGACGGTTAGAACTAGAAAGAATATAATAATGAACGCATATATTGAGAAACTGATTGACATAAGGAAGTATGTGAAAGAGGATGTCGAGTGATCATGGAGAATCGAAAAAGAAAACAGATTAAAATGACCCAAATAAATTTGAGAAAAATGTAGATAATATATATTGATGATTTGCATATTCATTCAAAACATTTATAAAGATCTATTGCTGAAACTTTTATTCGTGAATTTATAAGTTACTAGCTTGTGCCCACTTTTTCGTTCGCGTGGAATTTGGTCTGCCACATTAATTTTCGTAACAGATCATTTTAAATTATAACATTTTAAGTATCCTATGTTACTTCTAATACCTCCAAGAACATGTGTACAAAATTTCATGATGATCAGTTGAGTAGTTTTCGCTTGAAACCGTAACAAAGAAACTTACATTCACACTTATAATATTTGTGGGGTTTGTAGCCAACCTTAAATTTTCGACCACACGTAAGTTCAGAGCTTGTAACTAGGCAGAAAATATCTTGAACTATTTAAATCTACACTATCCACAATTGTATTAACTTTTAACTGCGGATTAGGTTAATTGTACACCTTAATATATAATATACATAGTTTATGCTCATCCAAGTATAGGCAATCACAATAAGCGTGAGTGAAAAATTTGCACAAAAAAACACCCCCCCTATTGGGTATAAATAAATAAAAATATAAGATGCCGTTGACATACAACGACTGGAAAATTATCCATTATTAATTACTCGTTACTACAAATTACTGTTGTTGTTACACCGTTGTTATTACTAAGTTATTTACAAGTTGCACGATTATTTTCGTTTTATGTGATTCTAATAATAACAAAAAAAAGAAGTACTCAAAAGTCTATGTCGATTACTTTAGCTATAATAAAAACCGTTAAAAATAAAATTGAATAAAAAGGTTTTAAATATTTAAATGACGCTTTTCATTACGGTCCTAAAGATTATCTTTGGAAAGATATATCACATACGCACTCACTATTCTATTCTAATTTTAAACACCATAAGCAAATTTGTACGTTGATTATAACGACACAATACGTTGTACATTTATAAAATTGAATTGCCTTAGGCCATGGCCTAAAATATTAAGAGATCAGAATGTTGTGAAGTTCGTGCCGGGTAAATAATAGTCGACATTAAAAGTGAAACATTAGCTGATGATCAATATTAAAATGAGTCACTTGGCGACACTAAGGAATTAGATGGTCTGCATGTATATTATCACTTATGTAAAATGTAATTTATGGAGTATTGAAAGTTAATAATCAGCTCTCAGTGAATATTTATGCTACATTCCATGTACATAAAATGCACGTCAATCGTAACATTGTGGTATAAAATACCATAGCTTTTTGTTTTTCTATGCTTAGCTCTTTCGAACTACGCAATTCTTCGGTCGACAAGTTGTTATGCCTACTAATCTAAGTATAATAAATTTTGCACTTTACGTATTTGCGAATATTGTATTTACACATTATTATAACAAGCTAGATTACGAGTATTTGAAAATATATTAACGAACGTCTAAAATAACACTGCTCTAACTTACTTAAGTTTTTTTTGTCACTTTTACTTTAATTTAACTACAATAAAAATGAAAACGCTAAAGTAATTTTTAGTATTCGGCATGTTATTGGCACTGCCTACTATTTGCATATTTTTTAAGTTGGCAACACCGTTTTCCAAGTCGTCATCGCTTTGCGCTAAGTTCACATTATACACTATCAACACGTTGCAGTCAAACAAACACCACACCATTCTGAAGTAGAGCGTCACCCGGTACGGTTGTGTTGTGAGTTAGCGTTAGTTAGTTATCATTAAAATTACCATATTGAATTTTTGATTGTAATATTAAAAAGAAAGTAGTCATTGGTGAAAATGAGAACTACAGAAGAGACAGCATTTACAACACCAATAGAAATGACGTTTGCAGAAAAACAAGCAGAACGCATGAAGAGATTACGCTCTCTACGTTTGGCCAGGAATGAAACCAGAAAAATCCATCATCTGGAAGTAGTACCTGAAGAGCTCATAAGTGAATTGCCACATAATTGGATGGAAACACCTTGTCAGGCGGAGTGCTTACTTGATGATCGAGCGGAGAACGATGAATCTGAAAAATCGGACAAAACTTACGAGAGAGTAAAAATTTCGAAGACGTCAGCGACAGGACCAAAATATTTGGTGGGTAAAGTGAAGAGAAGGAATCCACATCAGAACCGTTCGACATACAATCAAACGACAATAAGTTTTCATTATTCAAGCATAAACCTACGCCTGACATTTAGCAGGACGAAAAACAAAAACAAAAGTATGAAGATGGTTTCTACAGAGGTCTAAATCTCGTCATTAACGGCAGGCACATTGATCGTAATTAGGCGAGAGACAGAATGGTGAACGACTTGCAAGGACAGTTTGCGAAGAGGACAAATACTCCAGAAGGAGGATACAAAACGACAACGTAGATGTTGACCATATTATTTATTAACGACAGGAGCACCAAGTTTAACAAGAAACTTGAACAGTTTTACGACTATCACACTGCTGAGATAAAGCAGAATTTGTAACACGGGACAGCCATTTGAGCATCTGTTGCAGCCAGTGTCTAAACTTTACATATGTGAAAGAGTGAAAATTGCTCTTTTTGTTAGAAATTAATTGTAAAACTAATTATCTATTGTAAAATTAGTTCTACTCGACTCTTATTTTAACCATTAAGATCTAACACCCAACTAGATCTGTTTTTATTCCGTTTAACTGATCAAATATATATGTCAAGTTGACGTGTTTTTATTAATTCTGTTAAGCAAAAACAGTTGGGCTAACTTATGTATATCTATCGTTTAAAGTATATAATAAATTTTTCCTTGTATGAAAATGTATGCTTTATTTTATTTATCACTTTCCCGTCCTTACTGTGTCTTCTTCGGCTTATCGCACACCACTGCCATTAGATAGATATAAGCTTCACCCATTGTGCGCGATAGATTGGTAATTTCTAGACCAAGTATAATAATTATATATTGTAAAAGTGGCCACCTTTTTGCAATCTTCGCAAGTTAACTTGCAAATACACAATAGAGCGAAAAACACCAAGTACTCTCACTAAGAATTTTGTAATATATTATAATAATATATATATATAATGTAATGGTACATTATATTATCCTTCATTATACCTACGGCTTTATCGTGCCGTCAGGGTGGCGCTCTGTGTGCTAAAAATCAGTTTTTATGGGCATAAGAATGACAATTTTCAAGCACCTCTCTTTTGCTTGCTCAAAAATGTTACAATGATTAATTTAGTGTAAAAATAAATGACTATTTATATACGAAAAATGTGTATGAAAATCTTATTAAAAACCAGTCAGTTGGTATGCTTTTATAAGCGCAACAAAATCGTAATCTTCTTACATTACTAATTATTTGTAATTATTTGAACTACGAGTACTAAAGATAAGAGATGCTTATGAATAATAATAATAATAATATATCTCTTTATTGTACACTAGATTAAATTCAGAGGTTACTTAAGGCTAAAGAAGTACAAGTGGTGGCTTTATCACCCGTTGGCAATCTCTTACAGACAACCATGTGATAGAAAGAAAAGCATGAGATGGAAAGTATAAGGTAGTGCCTGGTGTATTAGAAATGAAAGTAGTATATATAAATTTTATGATGGAAAGTATAAGAAATTAGTGATTTGTTTTCATATTATTTTCAATCAACTTATAAGGTTAATAGTAACATTAATATTTCTAATTTTAAAACATCAGAAAAAAGTAATAATATCACCTTCGGTTCGTGTTCGAAAAGTTTAGAGGAAGTCTCTAAGTACTTGTCTTCTTTGAGTTGCGATAAGGGTTCAGAACCTGATTCAATAACACCACTCTTCCTACAGAAATGTACGGATAATCTGGCTGAGCCACTGACTTCCCTTTTCAATGATTCACTGTCACAGAGATGTTTGCCGGAAAAGTGGAAAGTAATAGTATACATCACGCCTATTTTAAGTCTGCTTGTTGTGAAAATGTATTAAATTACTGAGATAATTCTATTTTATCACTATGTGGTAAAGTTCTTGAATCGCTGATTCAAAACAAAATGTTCGCTCATCTCAAAATCATGTTGGATGATAACCAGTACGATTTCCGACCCGAAAAATCAACATCATCTAACTCGGTTGAATTTGTATCATATGTATCGAATGCGTAAGATGCCGGCAGAGAAGTTCTTGTTGTGTACACTGCCTTCAAAAAGGCATTCGATCTAGTAAATCATGACTTACTTCTAGTGAAGTTGGGCCGTCTAAGTCTAAGTCCAAATGTGATCACTCGCACAATAGATAGAATGACTATATTAATGAGAGGAACGCATAATTTAGCAAGAAACTTGAGCGGCTTAATGGTCAACAAACTGCTGAGATTAATCTAAATTTGGAACGTAGTTCAGCCATATGCGCATCTCTTAAGAAAATATGGCGCTACATACATGTTAGTGTTTGAAAAGCGTTATTTTAAATTTAAAGTGATGGAATAAAACTGGGTAAGATAACGCATTAGTATGAAATATTGTGATAATAGTGAGAATACATGACAAGTAGTGTGTTTTCTTAATGTAAATGACTTGCATTTGTGTTATGGCTTAGAAAGACAAAACTAAAACACTCATTCGGAGATGTCGTAATAAGTGATACTTATGTTTAGCGTAAGTATATCTTCCTAGGACAGTGTAAGTGTTTGTTGCGATAACTTTGTTAGTCACGCTAGGCTTACTCGTGTTGATTAGCCAAATTTAAAATATATGTATGTACATATAACATATTTTGTTTATTTTCACTTACAACAAACGCCTATGACAAAAGCTCCAGGGTTCGAGTTTTAGTTATTCTACTGAAAAGACCGAGTTGAACCTTATTATTTACCTTGATGTAAGTAAAGATAAAAATAATTGTATAAAATTATTGCAGTCAGTGTCTAAACTTTATGTAAAAGCCTAAAAATTGCTTTTGTTGGAAATAAATTGTAAGATCTATTATTCCATGTAAAAATAGTTCTATTCGACTCTTACTTTAATCACTGAGATCTATCAACCAATCAAATAGTTTGTCTGACTTATATTTATTGTTTAAAGCATATAATAAATTTTCTATGTATGCGAATGTATGTTTTCTTTTATGTATCACTTTCCTGTACTTATTGTGTCTTCTTTGGCCTATCGCACTCTACTGTCACTGGACATACATAAGCTTCTCTCATTGCAGGCGATCAGTTAGTGGTTTTTAGACCAAGTATTAGTAAAATTTATTTGCTTGCTTGATTTTTACCTGACCTGCTATCACCTATGCAGGGCCTTGTTAGTTTACTCGTAAATGATCGTGACTGCTAAGCTAAAGGACGTGGGTTAGATAAATAATAAACTAATCAGAGGCATATGAAACGTCCACTTTCGCCAGTGTTTTGGTCCCATATAATATGTGATGAGCCTATTACCGTTAATGATTTTGTAATGCAGGTTTGTTGGCCAGAGCCTAATCTGTCGATTGAGGACTGCCTTCTGCATCAGTCCCTTGAAATATGACAAAAGACATATAGAATTTCGTTCAACCATTATTTTGATCTATATAATAAGGTTTAGTCGTCGTTTATAACATAAGCGCACAAAAATGTGCATACCATGTCTCTTGGAGGGTATGGACGGTGTCCATACAAAATCCGAATTCCTCCTTTTGGCACTTTACGTCCCAAAGAACGTAATTACCGCGTCATGTTTAAAATTTTAAAGCGTTCTTTTGTAAAATTTGATATTTGTAGATAAGATAGTATTCGGAGAGACCGTCGAATGACACTATAGAAATATAGAGAAGAAAAAAAAAACTTTTACAAAATTTTTGTTATCTATACCGTAATGTGGAGCAATTTAAAAAAAAATAGGTAGGTGTTTAGATATTGTTAGCCCTTTGTCGTCACACTGGTGACAATGAAAACAATGAATTCGTTACCTTTTTACAACGTTTACAACTCAACTTGCAAATGCACAATAGAACGAAAAAAACAAAGAACTCACACACTAAGGATTTTCGACACAAAGGTTTATCCTATCTAATTGCCGCCTAATGCCATCCACCGATCTAGTGAGAGTCGTTCATAAGAATTATTTTACTAACCAAACAATGGTTTTTATGATCAACGAATGGTAACTAACATTTGTCGTAGTTTTGTGCCTGTTTCCGAATATTTCTTTTCTACATTTCTACTCATCATTTGCATTAAAAAAAAAAACCTGCAGCAGTAACCCTAATATGTATTATCTCAACAAAATCACTAATAAATAGAAACACAATCTGAACGCAGATTATTGTTTTCGTTGCGGTTTTAAAAGTGTACCAATTTACTGGTTCTTCACAACATTTCTATACAAACTTTATTTAAAATATTTATTATTAATGTCTTAATAACAATATTTAATACTATAAAAACTAACGAACGTAATGTGCGCCGCGTGAAGTGGATAAATTCAATAAACGAGAATGTCATGCGGGTACATTTTCGGGCTACAGAGTTGGGAACGAACCCTACTGCGTACCGTATTAGACTAGTCTCTCTGTTTCGGTAGCTTGAACCAGCCTGATGGCTGGTGACGTGTCAGCACAGCGATTGTCGAATCAAGTACGAGTTATACAGCGCTGTCGCCTGCTGGATGATGTAGTGCTTGAGAGGATACGCTCTGACATACAGCAAAACTTTCTTGTTCCTTTTTCGTCACACACTGTGGTGGCCAACGGCACACCTCAGTTGACATCAGTTCAAGAAGACGTGCAGGTTGCAGGTTCTGCAGCAAGTTAATTATGTCTTATTTACTCTTAAGAAGGGTTTCCAACTTGAAACTTGTATTTTGTTATGTGGATACATATGTATAGTTCTTAACCAGCAATAACAGTTAAGTCGACGGTTAGAACTAGAAAGAATATAATAATGAACGCATATATTGAGAAACTGATTGACATAAGGAAGTATGTGAAAGAGGATGTCGAGTGATCATGGAGAATCGAAAAAGAAAACAGATTAAAATGACCCAAATAAATTTGAGAAAAATGTAGATAATATATATATTGATGATTTGCATATTCATTCAAAACATTTATAAAGATCTATTGCTGAAACTTTTATTCGTGAATTTATAAGTTACTAGCTTGTGCCCACTTTTTCGTTCGCGTGGAATTTGGTCTGCCACATTAATTTTCGTAACAGATCATTTTAAATTATAACATTTTAAGTATCCTATGTTACTTCTAATACCTCCAAGAACATGTGTACAAAATTTCATGATGATCAGTTGAGTAGTTTTCGCTTGAAACCGTAACAAAGAAACTTACATTCACACTTATAATATTTGTGGGGTTTGTAGCCAACCTTAAATTTTCGACCACACGTAAGTTCAGAGCTTGTAACTAGGCAGAAAATATCTTGAACTATTTAAATCTACACTATCCACAATTGTATTAACTTTTAACTGCGGATTAGGTTAATTGTACACCTTAATATATAATATACATAGTTTATGCTCATCCAAGTATAGGCAATCACAATAAGCGTGAGTGAAAAATTTGCACAAAAAAACACCCCCCCTATTGGGTATAAATAAATAAAAATATAAGATGCCGTTGACATACAACGACTGGAAAATTATCCATTATTAATTACTCGTTACTACAAATTACTGTTGTTGTTACACCGTTGTTATTACTAAGTTATTTACAAGTTGCACGATTATTTTCGTTTTTATGTGATTCTAATA
This sequence comes from Hypercompe scribonia, assembly GCA_949316085.1. NCBI lineage: Eukaryota > Metazoa > Arthropoda > Insecta > Lepidoptera > Erebidae > Hypercompe > Hypercompe scribonia. The sequence continues at coordinate 5,394,525 of OX438979.1, forward strand.
ATAACAAAAAAAAGAAGTACTCAAAAGTCTATGTCGATTACTTTAGCTATAATAAAAACCGTTAAAAATAAAATTGAATAAAAAGGTTTTAAATATTTAAATGACGCTTTTCATTACGGTCCTAAAGATTATCTTTGGAAAGATATATCACATACGCACTCACTATTCTATTCTAATTTTAAACACCATAAGCAAATTTGTACGTTGATTATAACGACACAATACGTTGTACATTTATAAAATTGAATTGCCTTAGGCCATGGCCTAAAATATTAAGAGATCAGAATGTTGTGAAGTTCGTGCCGGGTAAATAATAGTCGACATTAAAAGTGAAACATTAGCTGATGATCAATATTAAAATGAGTCACTTGGCGACACTAAGGAATTAGATGGTCTGCATGTATATTATCACTTATGTAAAATGTAATTTATGGAGTATTGAAAGTTAATAATCAGCTCTCAGTGAATATTTATGCTACATTCCATGTACATAAAATGCACGTCAATCGTAACATTGTGGTATAAAATACCATAGCTTTTTGTTTTTCTATGCTTAGCTCTTTCGAACTACGCAATTCTTCGGTCGACAAGTTGTTATGCCTACTAATCTAAGTATAATAAATTTTGCACTTTACGTATTTGCGAATATTGTATTTACACATTATTATAACAAGCTAGATTACGAGTATTTGAAAATATATTAACGAACGTCTAAAATAACACTGCTCTAACTTACTTAAGTTTTTTTTGTCACTTTTACTTTAATTTAACTACAATAAAAATGAAAACGCTAAAGTAATTTTTAGTATTCGGCATGTTATTGGCACTGCCTACTATTTGCATATTTTTTAAGTTGGCAACACCGTTTTCCAAGTCGTCATCGCTTTGCGCTAAGTTCACATTATACACTATCAACACGTTGCAGTCAAACAAACACCACACCATTCTGAAGTAGAGCGTCACCCGGTACGGTTGTGTTGTGAGTTAGCGTTAGTTAGTTATCATTAAAATTACCATATTGAATTTTTGATTGTAATATTAAAAAGAAAGTAGTCATTGGTGAAAATGAGAACTACAGAAGAGACAGCATTTACAACACCAATAGAAATGACGTTTGCAGAAAAACAAGCAGAACGCATGAAGAGATTACGCTCTCTACGTTTGGCCAGGAATGAAACCAGAAAAATCCATCATCTGGAAGTAGTACCTGAAGAGCTCATAAGTGAATTGCCACATAATTGGATGGAAACACCTTGTCAGGCGGAGTGCTTACTTGATGATCGAGCGGAGAACGATGAATCTGAAAAATCGGACAAAACTTACGAGAGAGTAAAAATTTCGAAGACGTCAGCGACAGGACCAAAATATTTGGTGGGTAAAGTGAAGAGAAGGAATCCACATCAGAACCGTTCGACATACAATCAAACGACAATAAGTTTTCATTATTCAAGCATAAACCTACGCCTGACATTTAGCAGGACGAAAAACAAAAACAAAAGTATGAAGATGGTTTCTACAGAGGTCTAAATCTCGTCATTAACGGCAGGCACATTGATCGTAATTAGGCGAGAGACAGAATGGTGAACGACTTGCAAGGACAGTTTGCGAAGAGGACAAATACTCCAGAAGGAGGATACAAAACGACAACGTAGATGTTGACCATATTATTTATTAACGACAGGAGCACCAAGTTTAACAAGAAACTTGAACAGTTTTACGACTATCACACTGCTGAGATAAAGCAGAATTTGTAACACGGGACAGCCATTTGAGCATCTGTTGCAGCCAGTGTCTAAACTTTACATATGTGAAAGAGTGAAAATTGCTCTTTTTGTTAGAAATTAATTGTAAAACTAATTATCTATTGTAAAATTAGTTCTACTCGACTCTTATTTTAACCATTAAGATCTAACACCCAACTAGATCTGTTTTTATTCCGTTTAACTGATCAAATATATATGTCAAGTTGACGTGTTTTTATTAATTCTGTTAAGCAAAAACAGTTGGGCTAACTTATGTATATCTATCGTTTAAAGTATATAATAAATTTTTCCTTGTATGAAAATGTATGCTTTATTTTATTTATCACTTTCCCGTCCTTACTGTGTCTTCTTCGGCTTATCGCACACCACTGCCATTAGATAGATATAAGCTTCACCCATTGTGCGCGATAGATTGGTAATTTCTAGACCAAGTATAATAATTATATATTGTAAAAGTGGCCACCTTTTTGCAATCTTCGCAAGTTAACTTGCAAATACACAATAGAGCGAAAAACACCAAGTACTCTCACTAAGAATTTTGTAATATATTATAATAATATATATATATAATGTAATGGTACATTATATTATCCTTCATTATACCTACGGCTTTATCGTGCCGTCAGGGTGGCGCTCTGTGTGTTAAAAATCAGTTTTTATGGGCATAAGAATGACAATTTTCAAGCACCTCTCTTTTGCTTGCTCAAAAATGTTACAATGATTAATTTAGTGTAAAAATAAATGACTATTTATATACGAAAAATGTGTATGAAAATCTTATTAAAAACCAGTCAGTTGGTATGCTTTTATAAGCGCAACAAAATCGTAATCTTCTTACATTACTAATTATTTGTAATTATTTGAACTACGAGTACTAAAGATAAGAGATGCTTATGAATAATAATAATAATAATATATCTCTTTATTGTACACTAGATTAAATTCAGAGGTTACTTAAGGCTAAAGAAGTACAAGTGGTGGCTTTATCACCCGTTGGCAATCTCTTACAGACAACCATGTGATAGAAAGAAAAGCATGAGATGGAAAGTATAAGGTAGTGCCTGGTGTATTAGAAATGAAAGTAGTATATATAAATTTTATGATGGAAAGTATAAGAAATTAGTGATTTGTTTTCATATTATTTTCAATCAACTTATAAGGTTAATAGTAACATTAATATTTCTAATTTTAAAACATCAGAAAAAAGTAATAATATCACCTTCGGTTCGTGTTCGAAAAGTTTAGAGGAAGTCTCTAAGTACTTGTCTTCTTTGAGTTGCGATAAGGGTTCAGAACCTGATTCAATAACACCACTCTTCCTACAGAAATGTACGGATAATCTGGCTGAGCCACTGACTTCCCTTTTCAATGATTCACTGTCACAGAGATGTTTGCCGGAAAAGTGGAAAGTAGTAGTATACATCACGCCTATTTTAAGTCTGCTTGTTGTGAAAATGTATTAAATTACTGAGATAATTCTATTTTATCACTATGTGGTAAAGTTCTTGAATCGCTGATTCAAAACAAAATGTTCGCTCATCTCAAAATCATGTTGGATGATAACCAGTACGATTTCCGACCCGAAAAATCAACATCATCTAACTCGGTTGAATTTGTATCATATGTATCGAATGCGTAAGATGCCGGCAGAGAAGTTCTTGTTGTGTACACTGCCTTCAAAAAGGCATTCGATCTAGTAAATCATGACTTACTTCTAGTGAAGTTGGGCCGTCTAAGTCTAAGTCCAAATGTGATCACTCGCACAATAGATAGAATGACTATATTAATGAGAGGAACGCATAATTTAGCAAGAAACTTGAGCGGCTTAATGGTCAACAAACTGCTGAGATTAATCTAAATTTGGAACGTAGTTCAGCCATATGCGCATCTCTTAAGAAAATATGGCGCTACATACATGTTAGTGTTTGAAAAACGTTATTTTAAATTTAAAGTGATGGAATAAAACTGGGTAAGATAACGCATTAGTATGAAATATTGTGATAATAGTGAGAATACATGACAAGTAGTGTGTTTTCTTAATGTAAATGACTTGCATTTGTGTTATGGCTTAGAAAGACAAAACTAAAACACTCATTCGGAGATGTCGTAATAAGTGATACTTATGTTTAGCGTAAGTATATCTTCCTAGGACAGTGTAAGTGTTTGTTGCGATAACTTTGTTAGTCACGCTAGGCTTACTCGTGTTGATTAGCCAAATTTAAAATATATGTATGTACATATAACATATTTTGTTTATTTTCACTTACAACAAACGCCTATGACAAAAGCTCCAGGGTTCGAGTTTTAGTTATTCTACTGAAAAGACCGAGTTGAACCTTATTATTTACCTTGATGTAAGTAAAGATAAAAATAATTGTATAAAATTATTGCAGTCAGTGTCTAAACTTTATGTAAAAGCCTAAAAATTGCTTTTGTTGGAAATAAATTGTAAGATCTATTATTCCATGTAAAAATAGTTCTATTCGACTCTTACTTTAATCACTGAGATCTATCAACCAATCAAATAGTTTGTCTGACTTATATTTATTGTTTAAAGCATATAATAAATTTTCTATGTATGCGAATGTATGTTTTCTTTTATGTATCACTTTCCTGTACTTATTGTGTCTTCTTTGGCCTATCGCACTCTACTGTCACTGGACATACATAAGCTTCTCTCATTGCAGGCGATCAGTTAGTGGTTTTTAGACCAAGTATTAGTAAAATTTATTTGCTTGCTTGATTTTTACCTGACCTGCTATCACCTATGCAGGGCCTTGTTAGTTTACTCGTAAATGATCGTGACTGCTAAGCTAAAGGACGTGGGTTAGATAAATAATAAACTAATCAGAGGCATATGAAACGTCCACTTTCGCCAGTGTTTTGGTCCCATATAATATGTGATGAGCCTATTACCGTTAATGATTTTGTAATGCAGGTTTGTTGGCCAGAGCCTAATCTGTCGATTGAGGACTGCCTTCTGCATCAGTCCCTTGAAATATGACAAAAGACATATAGAATTTCGTTCAACCATTATTTTGATCTATATAATAAGGTTTAGTCGTCGTTTATAACATAAGCGCACAAAAATGTGCATACCATGTCTCTTGGAGGGTATGGACGGTGTCCATACAAAATCCGAATTCCTCCTTTTGGCACTTTACGTCCCAAAGAACGTAATTACCGCGTCATGTTTAAAATTTTAAAGCGTTCTTTTGTAAAATTTGATATTTGTAGATAAGATAGTATTCGGAGAGACCGTCGAATGACACTATAGAAATATAGAGAAGAAAAAAAAAACTTTTACAAAATTTTTGTTATCTATACCGTAATGTGGAGCAATTTAAAAAAAAATAGGTAGGTGTTTAGATATTGTTAGCCCTTTGTCGTCACACTGGTGACAATGAAAACAATGAATTCGTTACCTTTTTACAACGTTTACAACTCAACTTGCAAATGCACAATAGAACGAAAAAAACAAAGAACTCACACACTAAGGATTTTCGACACAAAGGTTTATCCTATCTAATTGCCGCCTAATGCCATCCACCGATCTAGTGAGAGTCGTTCATAAGAATTATTTTACTAACCAAACAATGGTTTTTATGATCAACGAATGGTAACTAACATTTGTCGTAGTTTTGTGCCTGTTTCCGAATATTTCTTTTCTACATTTCTACTCATCATTTGCATTAAAAAAAAAAACCTGCAGCAGTAACCCTAATATGTATTATCTCAACAAAATCACTAATAAATAGAAACACAATCTGAACGCAGATTATTGTTTTCGTTGCGGTTTTAAAAGTGTACCAATTTACTGGTTCTTCACAACATTTCTATACAAACTTTATTTAAAATATTTATTATTAATGTCTTAATAACAATATTTAATACTATAAAAACTAACGAACGTAATGTGCGCCGCGTGAAGTGGATAAATTCAATAAACGAGAATGTCATGCGGGTACATTTTCGGGCTACAGAGTTGGGAACGAACCCTACTGCGTACCGTATTAGACTAGTCTCTCTGTTTCGGTAGCTTGAACCAGCCTGATGGCTGGTGACGTGTCAGCACAGCGATTGTCGAATCAAGTACGAGTTATACAGCGCTGTCGCCTGCTGGATGATGTAGTGCTTGAGAGGATACGCTCTGACATACAGCAAAACTTTCTTGTTCCTTTTTCGTCACACACTGTGGTGGCCAACGGCACACCTCAGTTGACATCAGTTCAAGAAGACGTGCAGGTTGCAGGTTCTGCAGCAAGTTAATTATGTCTTATTTACTCTTAAGAAGGGTTTCCAACTTGAAACTTGTATTTTGTTATGTGGATACATATGTATAGTTCTTAACCAGCAATAACAGTTAAGTCGACGGTTAGAACTAGAAAGAATATAATAATGAACGCATATATTGAGAAACTGATTGACATAAGGAAGTATGTGAAAGAGGATGTCGAGTGATCATGGAGAATCGAAAAAGAAAACAGATTAAAATGACCCAAATAAATTTGAGAAAAATGTAGATAATATATATATTGATGATTTGCATATTCATTCAAAACATTTATAAAGATCTATTGCTGAAACTTTTATTCGTGAATTTATAAGTTACTAGCTTGTGCCCACTTTTTCGTTCGCGTGGAATTTGGTCTGCCACATTAATTTTCGTAACAGATCATTTTAAATTATAACATTTTAAGTATCCTATGTTACTTCTAATACCTCCAAGAACATGTGTACAAAATTTCATGATGATCAGTTGAGTAGTTTTCGCTTGAAACCGTAACAAAGAAACTTACATTCACACTTATAATATTTGTGGGGTTTGTAGCCAACCTTAAATTTTCGACCACACGTAAGTTCAGAGCTTGTAACTAGGCAGAAAATATCTTGAACTATTTAAATCTACACTATCCACAATTGTATTAACTTTTAACTGCGGATTAGGTTAATTGTACACCTTAATATATAATATACATAGTTTATGCTCATCCAAGTATAGGCAATCACAATAAGCGTGAGTGAAAAATTTGCACAAAAAAACACCCCCCCTATTGGGTATAAATAAATAAAAATATAAGATGCCGTTGACATACAACGACTGGAAAATTATCCATTATTAATTACTCGTTACTACAAATTACTGTTGTTGTTACACCGTTGTTATTACTAAGTTATTTACAAGTTGCACGATTATTTTCGTTTTTATGTGATTCTAATAATAACAAAAAAAAGAAGTACTCAAAAGTCTATGTCGATTACTTTAGCTATAATAAAAACCGTTAAAAATAAAATTGAATAAAAAGGTTTTAAATATTTAAATGACGCTTTTCATTACGGTCCTAAAGATTATCTTTGGAAAGATATATCACATACGCACTCACTATTCTATTCTAATTTTAAACACCATAAGCAAATTTGTACGTTGATTATAACGACACAATACGTTGTACATTTATAAAATTGAATTGCCTTAGGCCATGGCCTAAAATATTAAGAGATCAGAATGTTGTGAAGTTCGTGCCGGGTAAATAATAGTCGACATTAAAAGTGAAACATTAGCTGATGATCAATATTAAAATGAGTCACTTGGCGACACTAAGGAATTAGATGGTCTGCATGTATATTATCACTTATGTAAAATGTAATTTATGGAGTATTGAAAGTTAATAATCAGCTCTCAGTGAATATTTATGCTACATTCCATGTACATAAAATGCACGTCAATCGTAACATTGTGGTATAAAATACCATAGCTTTTTGTTTTTCTATGCTTAGCTCTTTCGAACTACGCAATTCTTCGGTCGACAAGTTGTTATGCCTACTAATCTAAGTATAATAAATTTTGCACTTTACGTATTTGCGAATATTGTATTTACACATTATTATAACAAGCTAGATTACGAGTATTTGAAAATATATTAACGAACGTCTAAAATAACACTGCTCTAACTTACTTAAGTTTTTTTTATCACTTTTACTTTAATTTAACTACAATAAAAATGAAAACGCTAAAGTAATTTTTAGTATTCGGCATGTTATTGGCACTGCCTACTATTTGCATATTTTTTAAGTTGGCAACACCGTTTTCCAAGTCGTCATCGCTTTGCGCTAAGTTCACATTATACACTATCAACACGTTGCAGTCAAACAAACACCACACCATTCTGAAGTAGAGCGTCACCCGGTACGGTTGTGTTGTGAGTTAGCGTTAGTTAGTTATCATTAAAATTACCATATTGAATTTTTGATTGTAATATTAAAAAGAAAGTAGTCATTGGTGAAAATGAGAACTACAGAAGAGACAGCATTTACAACACCAATAGAAATGACGTTTGCAGAAAAACAAGCAGAACGCATGAAGAGATTACGCTCTCTACGTTTGGCCAGGAATGAAACCAGAAAAATCCATCATCTGGAAGTAGTACCTGAAGAGCTCATAAGTGAATTGCCACATAATTGGATGGAAACACCTTGTCAGGCGGAGTGCTTACTTGATGATCGAGCGGAGAACGATGAATCTGAAAAATCGGACAAAACTTACGAGAGAGTAAAAATTTCGAAGACGTCAGAGACAGGACCAAAATATTTGGTGGGTAAAGTGAAGAGAAGGAATCCACATCAGAACCGTTCGACATACAATCAAACGACAATAAGTTTTCATTATTCAAGCATAAACCTACGCCTGACATTTAGCAGGACGAAAAACAAAAACAAAAGTATGAAGATGGTTTCTACAGAGGTCTAAATCTCGTCATTAACGGCAGGCACATTGATCGTAATTAGGCGAGAGACAGAATGGTGAACGACTTGCAAGGACAGTTTGCGAAGAGGACAAATACTCCAGAAGGAGGATACAAAACGACAACGTAGATGTTGACCATATTATTTATTAACGACAGGAGCACCAAGTTTAACAAGAAACTTGAACAGTTTTACGACTATCACACTGCTGAGATAAAGCAGAATTTGTAACACGGGACAGCCATTTGAGCATCTGTTGCAGCCAGTGTCTAAACTTTACATATGTGAAAGAGTGAAAATTGCTCTTTTTGTTAGAAATTAATTGTAAAACTAATTATCTATTGTAAAATTAGTTCTACTCGACTCTTATTTTAACCATTAAGATCTAACACCCAACTAGATCTGTTTTTATTCCGTTTAACTGATCAAATATATATGTCAAGTTGACGTGTTTTTATTAATTCTGTTAAGCAAAAACAGTTGGGCTAACTTATGTATATCTATCGTTTAAAGTATATAATAAATTTTTCCTTGTATGAAAATGTATGCTTTATTTTATTTATCACTTTCCCGTCCTTACTGTGTCTTCTTCGGCTTATCGCACACCACTGCCATTAGATAGATATAAGCTTCACCCATTGTGCGCGATAGATTGGTAATTTCTAGACCAAGTATAATAATTATATATTGTAAAAGTGGCCACCTTTTTGCAATCTTCGCAAGTTAACTTGCAAATACACAATAGAGCGAAAAACACCAAGTACTCTCACTAAGAATTTTGTAATATATTATAATAATATATATATATAATGTAATGGTACATTATATTATCCTTCATTATACCTACGGCTTTATCGTGCCGTCAGGGTGGCGCTCTGTGTGCTAAAAATCAGTTTTTATGGGCATAAGAATGACAATTTTCAAGCACCTCTCTTTTGCTTGCTCAAAAATGTTACAATGATTAATTTAGTGTAAAAATAAATGACTATTTATATACGAAAAATGTGTATGAAAATCTTATTAAAAACCAGTCAGTTGGTATGCTTTTATAAGCGCAACAAAATCGTAATCTTCTTACATTACTAATTATTTGTAATTATTTGAACTACGAGTACTAAAGATAAGAGATGCTTATGAATAATAATAATAATAATATATCTCTTTATTGTACACTAGATTAAATTCAGAGGTTACTTAAGGCTAAAGAAGTACAAGTGGTGGCTTTATCACCCGTTGGCAATCTCTTACAGACAACCATGTGATAGAAAGAAAAGCATGAGATGGAAAGTATAAGGTAGTGCCTGGTGTATTAGAAATGAAAGTAGTATATATAAATTTTATGATGGAAAGTATAAGAAATTAGTGATTTGTTTTCATATTATTTTCAATCAACTTATAAGGTTAATAGTAACATTAATATTTCTAATTTTAAAACATCAGAAAAAAGTAATAATATCACCTTCGGTTCGTGTTCGAAAAGTTTAGAGGAAGTCTCTAAGTACTTGTCTTCTTTGAGTTGCGATAAGGGTTCAGAACCTGATTCAATAACACCACTCTTCCTACAGAAATGTACGGATAATCTGGCTGAGCCACTGACTTCCCTTTTCAATGATTCACTGTCACAGAGATGTTTGCCGGAAAAGTGGAAAGTAGTAGTATACATCACGCCTATTTTAAGTCTGCTTGTTGTGAAAATGTATTAAATTACTGAGATAATTCTATTTTATCACTATGTGGTAAAGTTCTTGAATCGCTGATTCAAAACAAAATGTTCGCTCATCTCAAAATCATGTTGGATGATAACCAGTACGATTTCCGACCCGAAAAATCAACATCATCTAACTCGGTTGAATTTGTATCATATGTATCGAATGCGTAAGATGCCGGCAGAGAAGTTCTTGTTGTGTACACTGCCTTCAAAAAGGCATTCGATCTAGTAAATCATGACTTACTTCTAGTGAAGTTGGGCCGTCTAAGTCTAAGTCCAAATGTGATCACTCGCACAATAGATAGAATGACTATATTAATGAGAGGAACGCATAATTTAGCAAGAAACTTGAGCGGCTTAATGGTCAACAAACTGCTGAGATTAATCTAAATTTGGAACGTAGTTCAGCCATATGCGCATCTCTTAAGAAAATATGGCGCTACATACATGTTAGTGTTTGAAAAGCGTTATTTTAAATTTAAAGTGATGGAATAAAACTGGGTAAGATAACGCATTAGTATGAAATATTGTGATAATAGTGAGAATACATGACAAGTAGTGTGTTTTCTTAATGTAAATGACTTGCATTTGTGTTATGGCTTAGAAAGACAAAACTAAAACACTCATTCGGAGATGTCGTAATAAGTGATACTTATGTTTAGCGTAAGTATATCTTCCTAGGACAGTGTAAGTGTTTGTTGCGATAACTTTGTTAGTCACGCTAGGCTTACTCGTGTTGATTAGCCAAATTTAAAATATATGTATGTACATATAACATATTTTGTTTATTTTCACTTACAACAAACGCCTATGACAAAAGCTCCAGGGTTCGAGTTTTAGTTATTCTACTGAAAAGACCGAGTTGAACCTTATTATTTACCTTGATGTAAGTAAAGATAAAAATAATTGTATAAAATTATTGCAGTCAGTGTCTAAACTTTATGTAAAAGCCTAAAAATTGCTTTTGTTGGAAATAAATTGTAAGATCTATTATTCCATGTAAAAATAGTTCTATTCGACTCTTACTTTAATCACTGAGATCTATCAACCAATCAAATAGTTTGTCTGACTTATATTTATTGTTTAAAGCATATAATAAATTTTCTATGTATGCGAATGTATGTTTTCTTTTATGTATCACTTTCCTGTACTTATTGTGTCTTCTTTGGCCTATCGCACTCTACTGTCACTGGACATACATAAGCTTCTCTCATTGCAGGCGATCAGTTAGTGGTTTTTAGACCAAGTATTAGTAAAATTTATTTGCTTGCTTGATTTTTACCTGACCTGCTATCACCTATGCAGGGCCTTGTTAGTTTACTCGTAAATGATCGTGACTGCTAAGCTAAAGGACGTGGGTTAGATAAATAATAAACTAATCAGAGGCATATGAAACGTCCACTTTCGCCAGTGTTTTGGTCCCATATAATATGTGATGAGCCTATTACCGTTAATGATTTTGTAATGCAGGTTTGTTGGCCAGAGCCTAATCTGTCGATTGAGGACTGCCTTCTGCATCAGTCCCTTGAAATATGACAAAAGACATATAGAATTTCGTTCAACCATTATTTTGATCTATATAATAAGGTTTAGTCGTCGTTTATAACATAAGCGCACAAAAATGTGCATACCATGTCTCTTGGAGGGTATGGACGGTGTCCATACAAAATCCGAATTCCTCCTTTTGGCACTTTACGTCCCAAAGAACGTAATTACCGCGTCATGTTTAAAATTTTAAAGCGTTCTTTTGTAAAATTTGATATTTGTAGATAAGATAGTATTCGGAGAGACCGTCGAATGACACTATAGAAATATAGAGAAGAAAAAAAAAACTTTTACAAAATTTTTGTTATCTATACCGTAATGTGGAGCAATTTAAAAAAAAATAGGTAGGTGTTTAGATATTGTTAGCCCTTTGTCGTCACACTGGTGACAATGAAAACAATGAATTCGTTACCTTTTTACAACGTTTACAACTCAACTTGCAAATGCACAATAGAACGAAAAAAACAAAGAACTCACACACTAAGGATTTTCGACACAAAGGTTTATCCTATCTAATTGCCGCCTAATGCCATCCACCGATCTAGTGAGAGTCGTTCATAAGAATTATTTTACTAACCAAACAATGGTTTTTATGATCAACGAATGGTAACTAACATTTGTCGTAGTTTTGTGCCTGTTTCCGAATATTTCTTTTCTACATTTCTACTCATCATTTGCATTAAAAAAAAAAACCTGCAGCAGTAACCCTAATATGTATTATCTCAACAAAATCACTAATAAATAGAAACACAATCTGAACGCAGATTATTGTTTTCGTTGCGGTTTTAAAAGTGTACCAATTTACTGGTTCTTCACAACATTTCTATACAAACTTTATTTAAAATATTTATTATTAATGTCTTAATAACAATATTTAATACTATAAAAACTAACGAACGTAATGTGCGCCGCGTGAAGTGGATAAATTCAATAAACGAGAATGTCATGCGGGTACATTTTCGGGCTACAGAGTTGGGAACGAACCCTACTGCGTACCGTATTAGACTAGTCTCTCTGTTTCGGTAGCTTGAACCAGCCTGATGGCTGGTGACGTGTCAGCACAGCGATTGTCGAATCAAGTACGAGTTATACAGCGCTGTCGCCTGCTGGATGATGTAGTGCTTGAGAGGATACGCTCTGACATACAGCAAAACTTTCTTGTTCCTTTTTCGTCACACACTGTGGTGGCCAACGGCACACCTCAGTTGACATCAGTTCAAGAAGACGTGCAGGTTGCAGGTTCTGCAGCAAGTTAATTATGTCTTATTTACTCTTAAGAAGGGTTTCCAACTTGAAACTTGTATTTTGTTATGTGGATACATATGTATAGTTCTTAACCAGCAATAACAGTTAAGTCGACGGTTAGAACTAGAAAGAATATAATAATGAACGCATATATTGAGAAACTGATTGACATAAGGAAGTATGTGAAAGAGGATGTCGAGTGATCATGGAGAATCGAAAAAGAAAACAGATTAAAATGACCCAAATAAATTTGAGAAAAATGTAGATAATATATATATTGATGATTTGCATATTCATTCAAAACATTTATAAAGATCTATTGCTGAAACTTTTATTCGTGAATTTATAAGTTACTAGCTTGTGCCCACTTTTTCGTTCGCGTGGAATTTGGTCTGCCACATTAATTTTCGTAACAGATCATTTTAAATTATAACATTTTAAGTATCCTATGTTACTTCTAATACCTCCAAGAACATGTGTACAAAATTTCATGATGATCAGTTGAGTAGTTTTCGCTTGAAACCGTAACAAAGAAACTTACATTCACACTTATAATATTTGTGGGGTTTGTAGCCAACCTTAAATTTTCGACCACACGTAAGTTCAGAGCTTGTAACTAGGCAGAAAATATCTTGAACTATTTAAATCTACACTATCCACAATTGTATTAACTTTTAACTGCGGATTAGGTTAATTGTACACCTTAATATATAATATACATAGTTTATGCTCATCCAAGTATAGGCAATCACAATAAGCGTGAGTGAAAAATTTGCACAAAAAAACACCCCCCCTATTGGGTATAAATAAATAAAAATATAAGATGCCGTTGACATACAACGACTGGAAAATTATCCATTATTAATTACTCGTTACTACAAATTACTGTTGTTGTTACACCGTTGTTATTACTAAGTTATTTACAAGTTGCACGATTATTTTCGTTTTTATGTGATTCTAATAATAACAAAAAAAAGAAGTACTCAAAAGTCTATGTCGATTACTTTAGCTATAATAAAAACCGTTAAAAATAAAATTGAATAAAAAGGTTTTAAATATTTAAATGACGCTTTTCATTACGGTCCTAAAGATTATCTTTGGAAAGATATATCACATACGCACTCACTATTCTATTCTAATTTTAAACACCATAAGCAAATTTGTACGTTGATTATAACGACACAATACGTTGTACATTTATAAAATTGAATTGCCTTAGGCCATGGCCTAAAATATTAAGAGATCAGAATGTTGTGAAGTTCGTGCCGGGTAAATAATAGTCGACATTAAAAGTGAAACATTAGCTGATGATCAATATTAAAATGAGTCACTTGGCGACACTAAGGAATTAGATGGTCTGCATGTATATTATCACTTATGTAAAATGTAATTTATGGAGTATTGAAAGTTAATAATCAGCTCTCAGTGAATATTTATGCTACATTCCATGTACATAAAATGCACGTCAATCGTAACATTGTGGTATAAAATACCATAGCTTTTTGTTTTTCTATGCTTAGCTCTTTCGAACTACGCAATTCTTCGGTCGACAAGTTGTTATGCCTACTAATCTAAGTATAATAAATTTTGCACTTTACGTATTTGCGAATATTGTATTTACACATTATTATAACAAGCTAGATTACGAGTATTTGAAAATATATTAACGAACGTCTAAAATAACACTGCTCTAACTTACTTAAGTTTTTTTTGTCACTTTTACTTTAATTTAACTACAATAAAAATGAAAACGCTAAAGTAATTTTTAGTATTCGGCATGTTATTGGCACTGCCTACTATTTGCATATTTTTTAAGTTGGCAACACCGTTTTCCAAGTCGTCATCGCTTTGCGCTAAGTTCACATTATACACTATCAACACGTTGCAGTCAAACAAACACCACACCATTCTGAAGTAGAGCGTCACCCGGTACGGTTGTGTTGTGAGTTAGCGTTAGTTAGTTATCATTAAAATTACCATATTGAATTTTTGATTGTAATATTAAAAAGAAAGTAGTCATTGGTGAAAATGAGAACTACAGAAGAGACAGCATTTACAACACCAATAGAAATGACGTTTGCAGAAAAACAAGCAGAACGCATGAAGAGATTACGCTCTCTACGTTTGGCCAGGAATGAAACCAGAAAAATCCATCATCTGGAAGTAGTACCTGAAGAGCTCATAAGTGAATTGCCACATAATTGGATGGAAACACCTTGTCAGGCGGAGTGCTTACTTGATGATCGAGCGGAGAACGATGAATCTGAAAAATCGGACAAAACTTACGAGAGAGTAAAAATTTCGAAGACGTCAGCGACAGGACCAAAATATTTGGTGGGTAAAGTGAAGAGAAGGAATCCACATCAGAACCGTTCGACATACAATCAAACGACAATAAGTTTTCATTATTCAAGCATAAACCTACGCCTGACATTTAGCAGGACGAAAAACAAAAACAAAAGTATGAAGATGGTTTCTACAGAGGTCTAAATCTCGTCATTAACGGCAGGCACATTGATCGTAATTAGGCGAGAGACAGAATGGTGAACGACTTGCAAGGACAGTTTGCGAAGAGGACAAATACTCCAGAAGGAGGATACAAAACGACAACGTAGATGTTGACCATATTATTTATTAACGACAGGAGCACCAAGTTTAACAAGAAACTTGAACAGTTTTACGACTATCACACTGCTGAGATAAAGCAGAATTTGTAACACGGGACAGCCATTTGAGCATCTGTTGCAGCCAGTGTCTAAACTTTACATATGTGAAAGAGTGAAAATTGCTCTTTTTGTTAGAAATTAATTGTAAAACTAATTATCTATTGTAAAATTAGTTCTACTCGACTCTTATTTTAACCATTAAGATCTAACACCCAACTAGATCTGTTTTTATTCCGTTTAACTGATCAAATATATATGTCAAGTTGACGTGTTTTTATTAATTCTGTTAAGCAAAAACAGTTGGGCTAACTTATGTATATCTATCGTTTAAAGTATATAATAAATTTTTCCTTGTATGAAAATGTATGCTTTATTTTATTTATCACTTTCCCGTCCTTACTGTGTCTTCTTCGGCTTATCGCACACCACTGCCATTAGATAGATATAAGCTTCACCCATTGTGCGCGATAGATTGGTAATTTCTAGACCAAGTATAATAATTATATATTGTAAAAGTGGCCACCTTTTTGCAATCTTCGCAAGTTAACTTGCAAATACACAATAGAGCGAAAAACACCAAGTACTCTCACTAAGAATTTTGTAATATATTATAATAATATATATATATAATGTAATGGTACATTATATTATCCTTCATTATACCTACGGCTTTATCGTGCCGTCAGGGTGGCGCTCTGTGTGCTAAAAATCAGTTTTTATGGGCATAAGAATGACAATTTTCAAGCACCTCTCTTTTGCTTGCTCAAAAATGTTACAATGATTAATT
Organism: Hypercompe scribonia; assembly: GCA_949316085.1. Classification (NCBI taxonomy): domain Eukaryota; kingdom Metazoa; phylum Arthropoda; class Insecta; order Lepidoptera; family Erebidae; genus Hypercompe; species Hypercompe scribonia. The sequence continues at coordinate 5,410,983 of OX438979.1, forward strand.
TAGTGTAAAAATAAATGACTATTTATATACGAAAAATGTGTATGAAAATCTTATTAAAAACCAGTCAGTTGGTATGCTTTTATAAGCGCAACAAAATCGTAATCTTCTTACATTACTAATTATTTGTAATTATTTGAACTACGAGTACTAAAGATAAGAGATGCTTATGAATAATAATAATAATAATATATCTCTTTATTGTACACTAGATTAAATTCAGAGGTTACTTAAGGCTAAAGAAGTACAAGTGGTGGCTTTATCACCCGTTGGCAATCTCTTACAGACAACCATGTGATAGAAAGAAAAGCATGAGATGGAAAGTATAAGGTAGTGCCTGGTGTATTAGAAATGAAAGTAGTATATATAAATTTTATGATGGAAAGTATAAGAAATTAGTGATTTGTTTTCATATTATTTTCAATCAACTTATAAGGTTAATAGTAACATTAATATTTCTAATTTTAAAACATCAGAAAAAAGTAATAATATCACCTTCGGTTCGTGTTCGAAAAGTTTAGAGGAAGTCTCTAAGTACTTGTCTTCTTTGAGTTGCGATAAGGGTTCAGAACCTGATTCAATAACACCACTCTTCCTACAGAAATGTACGGATAATCTGGCTGAGCCACTGACTTCCCTTTTCAATGATTCACTGTCACAGAGATGTTTGCCGGAAAAGTGGAAAGTAGTAGTATACATCACGCCTATTTTAAGTCTGCTTGTTGTGAAAATGTATTAAATTACTGAGATAATTCTATTTTATCACTATGTGGTAAAGTTCTTGAATCGCTGATTCAAAACAAAATGTTCGCTCATCTCAAAATCATGTTGGATGATAACCAGTACGATTTCCGACCCGAAAAATCAACATCATCTAACTCGGTTGAATTTGTATCATATGTATCGAATGCGTAAGATGCCGGCAGAGAAGTTCTTGTTGTGTACATTGCCTTCAAAAAGGCATTCGATCTAGTAAATCATGACTTACTTCTAGTGAAGTTGGGCCGTCTAAGTCTAAGTCCAAATGTGATCACTCGCACAATAGATAGAATGACTATATTAATGAGAGGAACGCATAATTTAGCAAGAAACTTGAGCGGCTTAATGGTCAACAAACTGCTGAGATTAATCTAAATTTGGAACGTAGTTCAGCCATATGCGCATCTCTTAAGAAAATATGGCGCTACATACATGTTAGTGTTTGAAAAGCGTTATTTTAAATTTAAAGTGATGGAATAAAACTGGGTAAGATAACGCATTAGTATGAAATATTGTGATAATAGTGAGAATACATGACAAGTAGTGTGTTTTCTTAATGTAAATGACTTGCATTTGTGTTATGGCTTAGAAAGACAAAACTAAAACACTCATTCGGAGATGTCGTAATAAGTGATACTTATGTTTAGCGTAAGTATATCTTCCTAGGACAGTGTAAGTGTTTGTTGCGATAACTTTGTTAGTCACGCTAGGCTTACTCGTGTTGATTAGCCAAATTTAAAATATATGTATGTACATATAACATATTTTGTTTATTTTCACTTACAACAAACGCCTATGACAAAAGCTCCAGGGTTCGAGTTTTAGTTATTCTACTGAAAAGACCGAGTTGAACCTTATTATTTACCTTGATGTAAGTAAAGATAAAAATAATTGTATAAAATTATTGCAGTCAGTGTCTAAACTTTATGTAAAAGCCTAAAAATTGCTTTTGTTGGAAATAAATTGTAAGATCTATTATTCCATGTAAAAATAGTTCTATTCGACTCTTACTTTAATCACTGAGATCTATCAACCAATCAAATAGTTTGTCTGACTTATATTTATTGTTTAAAGCATATAATAAATTTTCTATGTATGCGAATGTATGTTTTCTTTTATGTATCACTTTCCTGTACTTATTGTGTCTTCTTTGGCCTATCGCACTCTACTGTCACTGGACATACATAAGCTTCTCTCATTGCAGGCGATCAGTTAGTGGTTTTTAGACCAAGTATTAGTAAAATTTATTTGCTTGCTTGATTTTTACCTGACCTGCTATCACCTATGCAGGGCCTTGTTAGTTTACTCGTAAATGATCGTGACTGCTAAGCTAAAGGACGTGGGTTAGATAAATAATAAACTAATCAGAGGCATATGAAACGTCCACTTTCGCCAGTGTTTTGGTCCCATATAATATGTGATGAGCCTATTACCGTTAATGATTTTGTAATGCAGGTTTGTTGGCCAGAGCCTAATCTGTCGATTGAGGACTGCCTTCTGCATCAGTCCCTTGAAATATGACAAAAGACATATAGAATTTCGTTCAACCATTATTTTGATCTATATAATAAGGTTTAGTCGTCGTTTATAACATAAGCGCACAAAAATGTGCATACCATGTCTCTTGGAGGGTATGGACGGTGTCCATACAAAATCCGAATTCCTCCTTTTGGCACTTTACGTCCCAAAGAACGTAATTACCGCGTCATGTTTAAAATTTTAAAGCGTTCTTTTGTAAAATTTGATATTTGTAGATAAGATAGTATTCGGAGAGACCGTCGAATGACACTATAGAAATATAGAGAAGAAAAAAAAAACTTTTACAAAATTTTTGTTATCTATACCGTAATGTGGAGCAATTTAAAAAAAAATAGGTAGGTGTTTAGATATTGTTAGCCCTTTGTCGTCACACTGGTGACAATGAAAACAATGAATTCGTTACCTTTTTACAACGTTTACAACTCAACTTGCAAATGCACAATAGAACGAAAAAAACAAAGAACTCACACACTAAGAATTTTCGACACAAAGGTTTATCCTATCTAATTGCCGCCTAATGCCATCCACCGATCTAGTGAGAGTCGTTCATAAGAATTATTTTACTAACCAAACAATGGTTTTTATGATCAACGAATGGTAACTAACATTTGTCGTAGTTTTGTGCCTGTTTCCGAATATTTCTTTTCTACATTTCTACTCATCATTTGCATTAAAAAAAAAAACCTGCAGCAGTAACCCTAATATGTATTATCTCAACAAAATCACTAATAAATAGAAACACAATCTGAACGCAGATTATTGTTTTCGTTGCGGTTTTAAAAGTGTACCAATTTACTGGTTCTTCACAACATTTCTATACAAACTTTATTTAAAATATTTATTATTAATGTCTTAATAACAATATTTAATACTATAAAAACTAACGAACGTAATGTGCGCCGCGTGAAGTGGATAAATTCAATAAACGAGAATGTCATGCGGGTACATTTTCGGGCTACAGAGTTGGGAACGAACCCTACTGCGTACCGTATTAGACTAGTCTCTCTGTTTCGGTAGCTTGAACCAGCCTGATGGCTGGTGACGTGTCAGCACAGCGATTGTCGAATCAAGTACGAGTTATACAGCGCTGTCGCCTGCTGGATGATGTAGTGCTTGAGAGGATACGCTCTGACATACAGCAAAACTTTCTTGTTCCTTTTTCGTCACACACTGTGGTGGCCAACGGCACACCTCAGTTGACATCAGTTCAAGAAGACGTGCAGGTTGCAGGTTCTGCAGCAAGTTAATTATGTCTTATTTACTCTTAAGAAGGGTTTCCAACTTGAAACTTGTATTTTGTTATGTGGATACATATGTATAGTTCTTAACCAGCAATAACAGTTAAGTCGACGGTTAGAACTAGAAAGAATATAATAATGAACGCATATATTGAGAAACTGATTGACATAAGGAAGTATGTGAAAGAGGATGTCGAGTGATCATGGAGAATCGAAAAAGAAAACAGATTAAAATGACCCAAATAAATTTGAGAAAAATGTAGATAATATATATTGATGATTTGCATATTCATTCAAAACATTTATAAAGATCTATTGCTGAAACTTTTATTCGTGAATTTATAAGTTACTAGCTTGTGCCCACTTTTTCGTTCGCGTGGAATTTGGACTGCCACATTAATTTTCGTAACAGATCATTTTAAATTATAACATTTTAAGTATCCTATGTTACTTCTAATACCTCCAAGAACATGTGTACAAAATTTCATGATGATCAGTTGAGTAGTTTTCGCTTGAAACCGTAACAAAGAAACTTACATTCACACTTATAATATTTGTGGGGTTTGTAGCCAACCTTAAATTTTCGACCACACGTAAGTTCAGAGCTTGTAACTAGGCAGAAAATATCTTGAACTATTTAAATCTACACTATCCACAATTGTATTAACTTTTAACTGCGGATTAGGTTAATTGTACACCTTAATATATAATATACATAGTTTATGCTCATCCAAGTATAGGCAATCACAATAAGCGTGAGTGAAAAATTTGCACAAAAAAACACCCCCCTATTGGGTATAAATAAATAAAAATATAAGATGCCGTTGACATACAACGACTGGAAAATTATCCATTATTAATTACTCGTTACTACAAATTACTGTTGTTGTTACACCGTTGTTATTACTAAGTTATTTACAAGTTGCACGATTATTTTCGTTTTTATGTGATTCTAATAATAACAAAAAAAAGAAGTACTCAAAAGTCTATGTCGATTACTTTAGCTATAATAAAAACCGTTAAAAATAAAATTGAATAAAAAGGTTTTAAATATTTAAATGACGCTTTTCATTACGGTCCTAAAGATTATCTTTGGAAAGATATATCACATACGCACTCACTATTCTATTCTAATTTTAAACACCATAAGCAAATTTGTACGTTGATTATAACGACACAATACGTTGTACATTTATAAAATTGAATTGCCTTAGGCCATGGCCTAAAATATTAAGAGATCAGAATGTTGTGAAGTTCGTGCCGGGTAAATAATAGTCGACATTAAAAGTGAAACATTAGCTGATGATCAATATTAAAATGAGTCACTTGGCGACACTAAGGAATTAGATGGTCTGCATGTATATTATCACTTATGTAAAATGTAATTTATGGAGTATTGAAAGTTAATAATCAGCTCTCAGTGAATATTTATGCTACATTCCATGTACATAAAATGCACGTCAATCGTAACATTGTGGTATAAAATACCATAGCTTTTTGTTTTTCTATGCTTAGCTCTTTCGAACTACGCAATTCTTCGGTCGACAAGTTGTTATGCCTACTAATCTAAGTATAATAAATTTTGCACTTTACGTATTTGCGAATATTGTATTTACACATTATTATAACAAGCTAGATTACGAGTATTTGAAAATATATTAACGAACGTCTAAAATAACACTGCTCTAACTTACTTAAGTTTTTTTTGTCACTTTTACTTTAATTTAACTACAATAAAAATGAAAACGCTAAAGTAATTTTTAGTATTCGGCATGTTATTGGCACTGCCTACTATTTGCATATTTTTTAAGTTGGCAACACCGTTTTCCAAGTCGTCATCGCTTTGCGCTAAGTTCACATTATACACTATCAACACGTTGCAGTCAAACAAACACCACACCATTCTGAAGTAGAGCGTCACCCGGTACGGTTGTGTTGTGAGTTAGCGTTAGTTAGTTATCATTAAAATTACCATATTGAATTTTTGATTGTAATATTAAAAAGAAAGTAGTCATTGGTGAAAATGAGAACTACAGAAGAGACAGCATTTACAACACCAATAGAAATGACGTTTGCAGAAAAACAAGCAGAACGCATGAAGAGATTACGCTCTCTACGTTTGGCCAGGAATGAAACCAGAAAAATCCATCATCTGGAAGTAGTACCTGAAGAGCTCATAAGTGAATTGCCACATAATTGGATGGAAACACCTTGTCAGGCGGAGTGCTTACTTGATGATCGAGCGGAGAACGATGAATCTGAAAAATCGGACAAAACTTACGAGAGAGTAAAAATTTCGAAGACGTCAGCGACAGGACCAAAATATTTGGTGGGTAAAGTGAAGAGAAGGAATCCACATCAGAACCGTTCGACATACAATCAAACGACAATAAGTTTTCATTATTCAAGCATAAACCTACGCCTGACATTTAGCAGGACGAAAAACAAAAACAAAAGTATGAAGATGGTTTCTACAGAGGTCTAAATCTCGTCATTAACGGCAGGCACATTGATCGTAATTAGGCGAGAGACAGAATGGTGAACGACTTGCAAGGACAGTTTGCGAAGAGGACAAATACTCCAGAAGGAGGATACAAAACGACAACGTAGATGTTGACCATATTATTTATTAACGACAGGAGCACCAAGTTTAACAAGAAACTTGAACAGTTTTACGACTATCACACTGCTGAGATAAAGCAGAATTTGTAACACGGGACAGCCATTTGAGCATCTGTTGCAGCCAGTGTCTAAACTTTACATATGTGAAAGAGTGAAAATTGCTCTTTTTGTTAGAAATTAATTGTAAAACTAATTATCTATTGTAAAATTAGTTCTACTCGACTCTTATTTTAACCATTAAGATCTAACACCCAACTAGATCTGTTTTTATTCCGTTTAACTGATCAAATATATATGTCAAGTTGACGTGTTTTTATTAATTCTGTTAAGCAAAAACAGTTGGGCTAACTTATGTATATCTATCGTTTAAAGTATATAATAAATTTTTCCTTGTATGAAAATGTATGCTTTATTTTATTTATCACTTTCCTGTCCTTACTGTGTCTTCTTCGGCTTATCGCACACCACTGCCATTAGATAGATATAAGCTTCACCCATTGTGCGCGATAGATTGGTAATTTCTAGACCAAGTATAATAATTATATATTGTAAAAGTGGCCACCTTTTTGCAATCTTCGCAAGTTAACTTGCAAATACACAATAGAGCGAAAAACACCAAGTACTCTCACTAAGAATTTTGTAATATATTATAATAATATATATATATAATGTAATGGTACATTATATTATCCTTCATTATACCTACGGCTTTATCGTGCCGTCAGGGTGGCGCTCTGTGTGTTAAAAATCAGTTTTTATGGGCATAAGAATGACAATTTTCAAGCACCTCTCTTTTGCTTGCTCAAAAATGTTACAATGATTAATTTAGTGTAAAAATAAATGACTATTTATATACGAAAAATGTGTATGAAAATCTTATTAAAAACCAGTCAGTTGGTATGCTTTTATAAGCGCAACAAAATTGTAATCTTCTTACATTACTAATTATTTGTAATTATTTGAACTACGAGTACTAAAGATAAGAGATGCTTATGAATAATAATAATAATAATAATATATCTCTTTATTGTACACTAGATTAAATTCAGAGGTTACTTAAGGCTAAAGAAGTACAAGTGGTGGCTTTATCACCCGTTGGCAATCTCTTACAGACAACCATGTGATAGAAAGAAAAGCATGAGATGGAAAGTATAAGGTAGTGCCTGGTGTATTAGAAATGAAAGTAGTATATATAAATTTTATGATGGAAAGTATAAGAAATTAGTGATTTGTTTTCATATTATTTTCAATCAACTTATAAGGTTAATAGTAACATTAATATTTCTAATTTTAAAACATCAGAAAAAAGTAATAATATCACCTTCGGTTCGTGTTCGAAAAGTTTAGAGGAAGTACTTGTCTTCTTTGAGTTGCGATAAGGGTTCAGAACCTGATTCAATAACACCACTCTTCCTACAGAAATGTACGGATAATCTGGCTGAGCCACTGACTTCCCTTTTCAATGATTCACTGTCACAGAGATGTTTGCCGGAAAAGTGGAAAGTAGTAGTATACATCACGCCTATTTTAAGTCTGCTTGTTGTGAAAATGTATTAAATTACTGAGATAATTCTATTTTATCACTATGTGGTAAAGTTCTTGAATCGCTGATTCAAAACAAAATGTTCGCTCATCTCAAAATCATGTTGGATGATAACCAGTACGATTTCCGACCCGAAAAATCAACATCATCTAACTCGGTTGAATTTGTATCATATGTATCGAATGCGTAAGATGCCGGCAGAGAAGTTCTTGTTGTGTACACTGCCTTCAAAAAGGCATTCGATCTAGTAAATCATGACTTACTTCTAGTGAAGTTGGGCCGTCTAAGTCTAAGTCCAAATGTGATCACTCGCACAATAGATAGAATGACTATATTAATGAGAGGAACGCATAATTTAGCAAGAAACTTGAGCGGCTTAATGGTCAACAAACTGCTGAGATTAATCTAAATTTGGAACGTAGTTCAGCCATATGCGCATCTCTTAAGAAAATATGGCGCTACATACATGTTAGTGTTTGAAAAGCGTTATTTTAAATTTAAAGTGATGGAATAAAACTGGGTAAGATAACGCATTAGTATGAAATATTGTGATAATAGTGAGAATACATGACAAGTAGTGTGTTTTCTTAATGTAAATGACTTGCATTTGTGTTATGGCTTAGAAAGACAAAACTAAAACACTCATTCGGAGATGTCGTAATAAGTGATACTTATGTTTAGCGTAAGTATATCTTCCTAGGACAGTGTAAGTGTTTGTTGCGATAACTTTGTTAGTCACGCTAGGCTTACTCGTGTTGATTAGCCAAATTTAAAATATATGTATGTACATATAACATATTTTGTTTATTTTCACTTACAACAAACGCCTATGACAAAAGCTCCAGGGTTCGAGTTTTAGTTATTCTACTGAAAAGACCGAGTTGAACCTTATTATTTACCTTGATGTAAGTAAAGATAAAAATAATTGTATAAAATTATTGCAGTCAGTGTCTAAACTTTATGTAAAAGCCTAAAAATTGCTTTTGTTGGAAATAAATTGTAAGATCTATTATTCCATGTAAAAATAGTTCTATTCGACTCTTACTTTAATCACTGAGATCTATCAACCAATCAAATAGTTTGTCTGACTTATATTTATTGTTTAAAGCATATAATAAATTTTCTATGTATGCGAATGTATGTTTTCTTTTATGTATCACTTTCCTGTACTTATTGTGTCTTCTTTGGCCTATCGCACTCTACTGTCACTGGACATACATAAGCTTCTCTCATTGCAGGCGATCAGTTAGTGGTTTTTAGACCAAGTATTAGTAAAATTTATTTGCTTGCTTGATTTTTACCTGACCTGCTATCACCTATGCAGGGCCTTGTTAGTTTACTCGTAAATGATCGTGACTGCTAAGCTAAAGGACGTGGGTTAGATAAATAATAAACTAATCAGAGGCATATGAAACGTCCACTTTCGCCAGTGTTTTGGTCCCATATAATATGTGATGAGCCTATTACCGTTAATGATTTTGTAATGCAGGTTTGTTGGCCAGAGCCTAATCTGTCGATTGAGGACTGCCTTCTGCATCAGTCCCTTGAAATATGACAAAAGACATATAGAATTTCGTTCAACCATTATTTTGATCTATATAATAAGGTTTAGTCGTCGTTTATAACATAAGCGCACAAAAATGTGCATACCATGTCTCTTGGAGGGTATGGACGGTGTCCATACAAAATCCGAATTCCTCCTTTTGGCACTTTACGTCCCAAAGAACGTAATTACCGCGTCATGTTTAAAATTTTAAAGCGTTCTTTTGTAAAATTTGATATTTGTAGATAAGATAGTATTCGGAGAGACCGTCGAATGACACTATAGAAATATAGAGAAGAAAAAAAAAACTTTTACAAAATTTTTGTTATCTATACCGTAATGTGGAGCAATTTAAAAAAAAATAGGTAGGTGTTTAGATATTGTTAGCCCTTTGTCGTCACACTGGTGACAATGAAAACAATGAATTCGTTACCTTTTTACAACGTTTACAACTCAACTTGCAAATGCACAATAGAACGAAAAAAACAAAGAACTCACACACTAAGAATTTTCGACACAAAGGTTTATCCTATCTAATTGCCGCCTAATGCCATCCACCGATCTAGTGAGAGTCGTTCATAAGAATTATTTTACTAACCAAACAATGGTTTTTATGATCAACGAATGGTAACTAACATTTGTCGTAGTTTTGTGCCTGTTTCCGAATATTTCTTTTCTACATTTCTACTCATCATTTGCATTAAAAAAAAAAACCTGCAGCAGTAACCCTAATATGTATTATCTCAACAAAATCACTAATAAATAGAAACACAATCTGAACGCAGATTATTGTTTTCGTTGCGGTTTTAAAAGTGTACCAATTTACTGGTTCTTCACAACATTTCTATACAAACTTTATTTAAAATATTTATTATTAATGTCTTAATAACAATATTTAATACTATAAAAACTAACGAACGTAATGTGCGCCGCGTGAAGTGGATAAATTCAATAAACGAGAATGTCATGCGGGTACATTTTCGGGCTACAGAGTTGGGAACGAACCCTACTGCGTACCGTATTAGACTAGTCTCTCTGTTTCGGTAGCTTGAACCAGCCTGATGGCTGGTGACGTGTCAGCACAGCGATTGTCGAATCAAGTACGAGTTATACAGCGCTGTCGCCTGCTGGATGATGTAGTGCTTGAGAGGATACGCTCTGACATACAGCAAAACTTTCTTGTTCCTTTTTCGTCACACACTGTGGTGGCCAACGGCACACCTCAGTTGACATCAGTTCAAGAAGACGTGCAGGTTGCAGGTTCTGCAGCAAGTTAATTATGTCTTATTTACTCTTAAGAAGGGTTTCCAACTTGAAACTTGTATTTTGTTATGTGGATACATATGTATAGTTCTTAACCAGCAATAACAGTTAAGTCGACGGTTAGAACTAGAAAGAATATAATAATGAACGCATATATTGAGAAACTGATTGACATAAGGAAGTATGTGAAAGAGGATGTCGAGTGATCATGGAGAATCGAAAAAGAAAACAGATTAAAATGACCCAAATAAATTTGAGAAAAATGTAGATAATATATATATTGATGATTTGCATATTCATTCAAAACATTTATAAAGATCTATTGCTGAAACTTTTATTCGTGAATTTATAAGTTACTAGCTTGTGCCCACTTTTTCGTTCGCGTGGAATTTGGTCTGCCACATTAATTTTCGTAACAGATCATTTTAAATTATAACATTTTAAGTATCCTATGTTACTTCTAATACCTCCAAGAACATGTGTACAAAATTTCATGATGATCAGTTGAGTAGTTTTCGCTTGAAACCGTAACAAAGAAACTTACATTCACACTTATAATATTTGTGGGGTTTGTAGCCAACCTTAAATTTTCGACCACACGTAAGTTCAGAGCTTGTAACTAGGCAGAAAATATCTTGAACTATTTAAATCTACACTATCCACAATTGTATTAACTTTTAACTGCGGATTAGGTTAATTGTACACCTTAATATATAATATACATAGTTTATGCTCATCCAAGTATAGGCAATCACAATAAGCGTGAGTGAAAAATTTGCACAAAAAAACACCCCCCCTATTGGGTATAAATAAATAAAAATATAAGATGCCGTTGACATACAACGACTGGAAAATTATCCATTATTAATTACTCGTTACTACAAATTACTGTTGTTGTTACACCGTTGTTATTACTAAGTTATTTACAAGTTGCACGATTATTTTCGTTTTTATGTGATTCTAATAATAACAAAAAAAAAGAAGTACTCAAAAGTCTATGTCGATTACTTTAGCTATAATAAAAACCGTTAAAAATAAAATTGAATAAAAAGGTTTTAAATATTTAAATGACGCTTTTCATTACGGTCCTAAAGATTATCTTTGGAAAGATATATCACATACGCACTCACTATTCTATTCTAATTTTAAACACCATAAGCAAATTTGTACGTTGATTATAACGACACAATACGTTGTACATTTATAAAATTGAATTGCCTTAGGCCATGGCCTAAAATATTAAGAGATCAGAATGTTGTGAAGTTCGTGCCGGGTAAATAATAGTCGACATTAAAAGTGAAACATTAGCTGATGATCAATATTAAAATGAGTCACTTGGCGACACTAAGGAATTAGATGGTCTGCATGTATATTATCACTTATGTAAAATGTAATTTATGGAGTATTGAAAGTTAATAATCAGCTCTCAGTGAATATTTATGCTACATTCCATGTACATAAAATGCACGTCAATCGTAACATTGTGGTATAAAATACCATAGCTTTTTGTTTTTCTATGCTTAGCTCTTTCGAACTACGCAATTCTTCGGTCGACAAGTTGTTATGCCTACTAATCTAAGTATAATAAATTTTGCACTTTACGTATTTGCGAATATTGTATTTACACATTATTATAACAAGCTAGATTACGAGTATTTGAAAATATATTAACGAACGTCTAAAATAACACTGCTCTAACTTACTTAAGTTTTTTTTGTCACTTTTACTTTAATTTAACTACAATAAAAATGAAAACGCTAAAGTAATTTTTAGTATTCGGCATGTTATTGGCACTGCCTACTATTTGCATATTTTTTAAGTTGGCAACACCGTTTTCCAAGTCGTCATCGCTTTGCGCTAAGTTCACATTATACACTATCAACACGTTGCAGTCAAACAAACACCACACCATTCTGAAGTAGAGCGTCACCCGGTACGGTTGTGTTGTGAGTTAGCGTTAGTTAGTTATCATTAAAATTACCATATTGAATTTTTGATTGTAATATTAAAAAGAAAGTAGTCATTGGTGAAAATGAGAACTACAGAAGAGACAGCATTTACAACACCAATAGAAATGACGTTTGCAGAAAAACAAGCAGAACGCATGAAGAGATTACGCTCTCTACGTTTGGCCAGGAATGAAACCAGAAAAATCCATCATCTGGAAGTAGTACCTGAAGAGCTCATAAGTGAATTGCCACATAATTGGATGGAAACACCTTGTCAGGCGGAGTGCTTACTTGATGATCGAGCGGAGAACGATGAATCTGAAAAATCGGACAAAACTTACGAGAGAGTAAAAATTTCGAAGACGTCAGCGACAGGACCAAAATATTTGGTGGGTAAAGTGAAGAGAAGGAATCCACATCAGAACCGTTCGACATACAATCAAACGACAATAAGTTTTCATTATTCAAGCATAAACCTACGCCTGACATTTAGCAGGACGAAAAACAAAAACAAAAGTATGAAGATGGTTTCTACAGAGGTCTAAATCTCGTCATTAACGGCAGGCACATTGATCGTAATTAGGCGAGAGACAGAATGGTGAACGACTTGCAAGGACAGTTTGCGAAGAGGACAAATACTCCAGAAGGAGGATACAAAACGACAACGTAGATGTTGACCATATTATTTATTAACGACAGGAGCACCAAGTTTAACAAGAAACTTGAACAGTTTTACGACTATCACACTGCTGAGATAAAGCAGAATTTGTAACACGGGACAGCCATTTGAGCATCTGTTGCAGCCAGTGTCTAAACTTTACATATGTGAAAGAGTGAAAATTGCTCTTTTTGTTAGAAATTAATTGTAAAACTAATTATCTATTGTAAAATTAGTTCTACTCGACTCTTATTTTAACCATTAAGATCTAACACCCAACTAGATCTGTTTTTATTCCGTTTAACTGATCAAATATATATGTCAAGTTGACGTGTTTTTATTAATTCTGTTAAGCAAAAACAGTTGGGCTAACTTATGTATATCTATCGTTTAAAGTATATAATAAATTTTTCCTTGTATGAAAATGTATGCTTTATTTTATTTATCACTTTCCCGTCCTTACTGTGTCTTCTTCGGCTTATCGCACACCACTGCCATTAGATAGATATAAGCTTCACCCATTGTGCGCGATAGATTGGTAATTTCTAGACCAAGTATAATAATTATATATTGTAAAAGTGGCCACCTTTTTGCAATCTTCGCAAGTTAACTTGCAAATACACAATAGAGCGAAAAACACCAAGTACTCTCACTAAGAATTTTGTAATATATTATAATAATATATATATATAATGTAATGGTACATTATATTATCCTTCATTATACCTACGGCTTTATCGTGCCGTCAGGGTGGCGCTCTGTGTGTTAAAAATCAGTTTTTATGGGCATAAGAATGACAATTTTCAAGCACCTCTCTTTTGCTTGCTCAAAAATGTTACAATGATTAATTTAGTGTAAAAATAAATGACTATTTATATACGAAAAATGTGTATGAAAATCTTATTAAAAACCAGTCAGTTGGTATGCTTTTATAAGCGCAACAAAATCGTAATCTTCTTACATTACTAATTATTTGTAATTATTTGAACTACGAGTACTAAAGATAAGAGATGCTTATGAATAATAATAATAATAATAATATATCTCTTTATTGTACACTAGATTAAATTCAGAGGTTACTTAAGGCTAAAGAAGTACAAGTGGTGGCTTTATCACCCGTTGGCAATCTCTTACAGACAACCATGTGATAGAAAGAAAAGCATGAGATGGAAAGTATAAGGTAGTGCCTGGTGTATTAGAAATGAAAGTAGTATATATAAATTTTATGATGGAAAGTATAAGAAATTAGTGATTTGTTTTCATATTATTTTCAATCAACTTATAAGGTTAATAGTAACATTAATATTTCTAATTTTAAAACATCAGAAAAAAGTAATAATATCACCTTCGGTTCGTGTTCGAAAAGTTTAGAGGAAGTCTCTAAGTACTTGTCTTCTTTGAGTTGCGATAAGGGTTCAGAACCTGATTCAATAACACCACTCTTCCTACAGAAATGTACGGATAATCTGGCTGAGCCACTGACTTCCCTTTTCAATGATTCACTGTCACAGAGATGTTTGCCGGAAAAGTGGAAAGTAGTAGCCTATTTTAAGTCTGCTTGTTGTGAAAATGTATTAAATTACTGAGATAATTCTATTTTATCACTATGTGGTAAAGTTCTTGAATCGCTGATTCAAAACAAAATGTTCGCTCATCTCAAAATCATGTTGGATGATAACCAGTACGATTTCCGACCCGAAAAATCAACATCATCTAACTCGGTTGAATTTGTATTATATGTATCGAATGCGTAAGATGCCCGCAGAGAAGTTCTTGTTGTGTACACTGCCTTCAAAAAGGCATTCGATCTAGTAAATCATGACTTACTTCTAGTGAAGTTGGGCCGTCTAAGTCTAAGTCCAAATGTGATCACTCGCACAATAGATAGAATGACTATATTAATGAGAGGAACGCATAATTTAGCAAGAAACTTGAGCGGGTCAACAAACTGCTGAGATTAATCTAAATTTGGAACGTAGTTCAGCCATATGCGCATCTCTTAAGAAAATATGGCGCTACATACATGTTAGTGTTTGAAAAGCGTTATTTTAAATTTAAAGTGATGGAATAAAACTGGGTAAGATAACGCATTAGTATGAAATATTGTGATAATAGTGAGAATACATGACAAGTAGTGTGTTTTCTTAATGTAAATGACTTGCATTTGTGTTATGGCTTAGAAAGACAAAACTAAAACACTCATTCGGAGATGTCGTAATAAGTGATACTTATGTTTAGCGTAAGTATATCTTCCTAGGACAGTGTAAGTGTTTGTTGCGATAACTTTGTTAGTCACGCTAGGCTTACTCGTGTTGATTAGCCAAATTTAAAATATATGTATGTACATATAACATATTTTGTTTATTTTCACTTACAACAAACGCCTATGACAAAAGCTCCAGGGTTCGAGTTTTAGTTATTCTACTGAAAAGACCGAGTTGAACCTTATTATTTACCTTGATGTAAGTAAAGATAAAAATAATTGTATAAAATTATTGCAGTCAGTGTCTAAACTTTATGTAAAAGCCTAAAAATTGCTTTTGTTGGAAATAAATTGTAAGATCTATTATTCCATGTAAAAATAGTTCTATTCGACTCTTACTTTAATCACTGAGATCTATCAACCAATCAAATAGTTTGTCTGAATTATATTTATTGTTTAAAGCATATAATAAATTTTCTATGTATGCGAATGTATGTTTTCTTTTATGTATCACTTTCCTGTACTTATTGTGTCTTCTTTGGCCTATCGCACTCTACTGTCACTGGACATACATAAGCTTCTCTCATTGCAGGCGATCAGTTAGTGGTTTTTAGACCAAGTATTAGTAAAATTTATTTGCTTGCTTGATTTTTACCTGACCTGCTATCACCTATGCAGGGCCTTGTTAGTTTACTCGTAAATGATCGTGACTGCTAAGCTAAAGGACGTGGGTTAGATAAATAATAAACTAATCAGAGGCATATGAAACGTCCACTTTCGCCAGTGTTTTGGTCCCATATAATATGTGATGAGCCTATTACCGTTAATGATTTTGTAATGCAGGTTTGTTGGCCAGAGCCTAATCTGTCGATTGAGGACTGCCTTCTGCATCAGTCCCTTGAAATATGACAAAAGACATATAGAATTTCGTTCAACCATTATTTTGATCTATATAATAAGGTTTAGTCGTCGTTTATAACATAAGCGCACAAAAATGTGCATACCATGTCTCTTGGAGGGTATGGACGGTGTCCATACAAAATCCGAATTCCTCCTTTTGGCACTTTACGTCCCAAAGAACGTAATTACCGCGTCATGTTTAAAATTTTAAAGCGTTCTTTTGTAAAATTTGATATTTGTAGATAAGATAGTATTCGGAGAGACCGTCGAATGACACTATAGAAATATAGAGAAGAAAAAAAAAACTTTTACAAAATTTTTGTTATCTATACCGTAATGTGGAGCAATTTAAAAAAAAATAGGTAGGTGTTTAGATATTGTTAGCCCTTTGTCGTCACACTGGTGACAATGAAAACAATGAATTCGTTACCTTTTTACAACGTTTACAACTCAACTTGCAAATGCACAATAGAACGAAAAAAACAAAGAACTCACACACTAAGAATTTTCGACACAAAGGTTTATCCTATCTAATTGCCGCCTAATGCCATCCACCGATCTAGTGAGAGTCGTTCATAAGAATTATTTTACTAACCAAACAATGGTTTTTATGATCAACGAATGGTAACTAACATTTGTCGTAGTTTTGTGCCTGTTTCCGAATATTTCTTTTCTACATTTCTACTCATCATTTGCATTAAAAAAAAAAACCTGCAGCAGTAACCCTAATATGTATTATCTCAACAAAATCACTAATAAATAGAAACACAATCTGAACGCAGATTATTGTTTTCGTTGCGGTTTTAAAAGTGTACCAATTTACTGGTTCTTCACAACATTTCTATACAAACTTTATTTAAAATATTTATTATTAATGTCTTAATAACAATATTTAATACTATAAAAACTAACGAACGTAATGTGCGCCGCGTGAAGTGGATAAATTCAATAAACGAGAATGTCATGCGGGTACATTTTCGGGCTACAGAGTTGGGAACGAACCCTACTGCGTACCGTATTAGACTAGTCTCTCTGTTTCGGTAGCTTGAACCAGCCTGATGGCTGGTGACGTGTCAGCACAGCGATTGTCGAATCAAGTACGAGTTATACAGCGCTGTCGCCTGCTGGATGATGTAGTGCTTGAGAGGATACGCTCTGACATACAGCAAAACTTTCTTGTTCCTTTTTCGTCACACACTGTGGTGGCCAACGGCACACCTCAGTTGACATCAGTTCAAGAAGACGTGCAGGTTGCAGGTTCTGCAGCAAGTTAATTATGTCTTATTTACTCTTAAGAAGGGTTTCCAACTTGAAACTTGTATTTTGTTATGTGGATACATATGTATAGTTCTTAACCAGCAATAACAGTTAAGTCGACGGTTAGAACTAGAAAGAATATAATAATGAACGCATATATTGAGAAACTGATTGACATAAGGAAGTATGTGAAAGAGGATGTCGAGTGATCATGGAGAATCGAAAAAGAAAACAGATTAAAATGACCCAAATAAATTTGAGAAAAATGTAGATAATATATATTGATGATTTGCATATTCATTCAAAACATTTATAAAAATCTATTGCTGAAACTTTTATTCGTGAATTTATAAGTTACTAGCTTGTGCCCACTTTTTCGTTCGCGTGGAATTTGGTCTGCCACATTAATTTTCGTAACAGATCATTTTAAATTATAACATTTTAAGTATCCTATGTTACTTCTAATACCTCCAAGAACATGTGTACAAAATTTCATGATGATCAGTTGAGTAGTTTTCGCTTGAAACCGTAACAAAGAAACTTACATTCACACTTATAATATTTGTGGGGTTTGTAGCCAACCTTAAATTTTCGACCACACGTAAGTTCAGAGCTTGTAACTAGGCAGAAAATATCTTGAACTATTTAAATCTACACTATCCACAATTGTATTAACTTTTAACTGCGGATTAGGTTAATTGTACACCTTAATATATAATATACATAGTTTATGCTCATCCAAGTATAGGCAATCACAATAAGCGTGAGTGAAAAATTTGCACAAAAAAAACACCCCCCCTATTGGGTATAAATAAATAAAAATATAAGATGCCGTTGACATACAACGACTGGAAAATTATCCATTATTAATTACTCGTTACTACAAATTACTGTTGTTGTTACACCGTTGTTATTACTAAGTTATTTACAAGTTGCACGATTATTTTCGTTTTTATGTGATTCTAATAATAACAAAAAAAAGAAGTACTCAAAAGTCTATGTCGATTACTTTAGCTATAATAAAAACCGTTAAAAATAAAATTGAATAAAAAGGTTTTAAATATTTAAATGACGCTTTTCATTACGGTCCTAAAGATTATCTTTGGAAAGATATATCACATACGCACTCACTATTCTATTCTAATTTTAAACACCATAAGCAAATTTGTACGTTGATTATAACGACACAATACGTTGTACATTTATAAAATTGAATTGCCTTAGGCCATGGCCTAAAATATTAAGAGATCAGAATGTTGTGAAGTTCGTGCCGGGTAAATAATAGTCGACATTAAAAGTGAAACATTAGCTGATGATCAATATTAAAATGAGTCACTTGGCGACACTAAGGAATTAGATGGTCTGCATGTATATTATCACTTATGTAAAATGTAATTTATGGAGTATTGAAAGTTAATAATCAGCTCTCAGTGAATATTTATGCTACATTCCATGTACATAAAATGCACGTCAATCGTAACATTGTGGTATAAAATACCATAGCTTTTTGTTTTTCTATGCTTAGCTCTTTCGAACTACGCAATTCTTCGGTCGACAAGTTGTTATGCCTACTAATCTAAGTATAATAAATTTTGCACTTTACGTATTTGCGAATATTGTATTTACACATTATTATAACAAGCTAGATTACGAGTATTTGAAAATATATTAACGAACGTCTAAAATAACACTGCTCTAACTTACTTAAGTTTTTTTTGTCACTTTTACTTTAATTTAACTACAATAAAAATGAAAACGCTAAAGTAATTTTTAGTATTCGGCATGTTATTGGCACTGCCTACTATTTGCATATTTTTTAAGTTGGCAACACCGTTTTCCAAGTCGTCATCGCTTTGCGCTAAGTTCACATTATACACTATCAACACGTTGCAGTCAAACAAACACCACACCATTCTGAAGTAGAGCGTCACCCGGTACGGTTGTGTTGTGAGTTAGCGTTAGTTAGTTATCATTAAAATTACCATATTGAATTTTTGATTGTAATATTAAAAAGAAAGTAGTCATTGGTGAAAATGAGAACTACAGAAGAGACAGCATTTACAACACCAATAGAAATGACGTTTGCAGAAAAACAAGCAGAACGCATGAAGAGATTACGCTCTCTACGTTTGGCCAGGAATGAAACCAGAAAAATCCATCATCTGGAAGTAGTACCTGAAGAGCTCATAAGTGAATTGCCACATAATTGGATGGAAACACCTTGTCAGGCGGAGTGCTTACTTGATGATCGAGCGGAGAACGATGAATCTGAAAAATCGGACAAAACTTACGAGAGAGTAAAAATTTCGAAGACGTCAGCGACAGGACCAAAATATTTGGTGGGTAAAGTGAAGAGAAGGAATCCACATCAGAACCGTTCGACATACAATCAAACGACAATAAGTTTTCATTATTCAAGCATAAACCTACGCCTGACATTTAGCAGGACGAAAAACAAAAACAAAAGTATGAAGATGGTTTCTACAGAGGTCTAAATCTCGTCATTAACGGCAGGCACATTGATCGTAATTAGGCGAGAGACAGAATGGTGAACGACTTGCAAGGACAGTTTGCGAAGAGGACAAATACTCCAGAAGGAGGATACAAAACGACAACGTAGATGTTGACCATATTATTTATTAACGACAGGAGCACCAAGTTTAACAAGAAACTTGAACAGTTTTACGACTATCACACTGCTGAGATAAAGCAGAATTTGTAACACGGGACAGCCATTTGAGCATCTGTTGCAGCCAGTGTCTAAACTTTACATATGTGAAAGAGTGAAAATTGCTCTTTTTGTTAGAAATTAATTGTAAAACTAATTATCTATTGTAAAATTAGTTCTACTCGACTCTTATTTTAACCATTAAGATCTAACACCCAACTAGATCTGTTTTTATTCCGTTTAACTGATCAAATATATATGTCAAGTTGACGTGTTTTTATTAATTCTGTTAAGCAAAAACAGTTGGGCTAACTTATGTATATCTATCGTTTAAAGTATATAATAAATTTTTCCTTGTATGAAAATGTATGCTTTATTTTATTTATCACTTTCCCGTCCTTACTGTGTCTTCTTCGGCTTATCGCACACCACTGCCATTAGATAGATATAAGCTTCACCCATTGTGCGCGATAGATTGGTAATTTCTAGACCAAGTATAATAATTATATATTGTAAAAGTGGCCACCTTTTTGCAATCTTCGCAAGTTAACTTGCAAATACACAATAGAGCGAAAAACACCAAGTACTCTCACTAAGAATTTTGTAATATATTATAATAATATATATATATAATGTAATGGTACATTATATTATCCTTCATTATACCTACGGCTTTATCGTGCCGTCAGGGTGGCGCTCTGTGTGTTAAAAATCAGTTTTTATGGGCATAAGAATGACAATTTTCAAGCACCTCTCTTTTGCTTGCTCAAAAATGTTACAATGATTAATTTAGTGTAAAAATAAATGACTATTTATATACGAAAAATGTGTATGAAAATCTTATTAAAAACCAGTCAGTTGGTATGCTTTTATAAGCGCAACAAAATCGTAATCTTCTTACATTACTAATTATTTGTAATTATTTGAACTACGAGTACTAAAGATAAGAGATGCTTATGAATAATAATAATAATAATATATCTCTTTATTGTACACTAGATTAAATTCAGAGGTTACTTAAGGCTAAAGAAGTACAAGTGGTGGCTTTATCACCCGTTGGCAATCTCTTACAGACAACCATGTGATAGAAAGAAAAGCATGAGATGGAAAGTATAAGGTAGTGCCTGGTGTATTAGAAATGAAAGTAGTATATATAAATTTTATGATGGAAAGTATAAGAAATTAGTGATTTGTTTTCATATTATTTTCAATCAACTTATAAGGTTAATAGTAACATTAATATTTCTAATTTTAAAACATCAGAAAAAAGTAATAATATCACCTTCGGTTCGTGTTCGAAAAGTTTAGAGGAAGTCTCTAAGTACTTGTCTTCTTTGAGTTGCGATAAGGGTTCAGAACCTGATTCAATAACACCACTCTTCCTACAGAAATGTACGGATAATCTGGCTGAGCCACTGACTTCCCTTTTCAATGATTCACTGTCACAGAGATGTTTGCCGGAAAAGTGGAAAGTAGTAGTATACATCACGCCTATTTTAAGTCTGCTTGTTGTGAAAATGTATTAAATTACTGAGATAATTCTATTTTATCACTATGTGGTAAAGTTCTTGAATCGCTGATTCAAAACAAAATGTTCGCTCATCTCAAAATCATGTTGGATGATAACCAGTACGATTTCCGACCCGAAAAATCAACATCATCTAACTCGGTTGAATTTGTATCATATGTATCGAATGCGTAAGATGCCGGCAGAGAAGTTCTTGTTGTGTACACTGCCTTCAAAAAGGCATTCGATCTAGTAAATCATGACTTACTTCTAGTGAAGTTGGGCCGTCTAAGTCTAAGTCCAAATGTGATCACTCGCACAATAGATAGAATGACTATATTAATGAGAGGAACGCATAATTTAGCAAGAAACTTGAGCGGCTTAATGGTCAACAAACTGCTGAGATTAATCTAAATTTGGAACGTAGTTCAGCCATATGCGCATCTCTTAAGAAAATATGGCGCTACATACATGTTAGTGTTTGAAAAGCGTTATTTTAAATTTAAAGTGATGGAATAAAACTGGGTAAGATAACGCATTAGTATGAAATATTGTGATAATAGTGAGAATACATGACAAGTAGTGTGTTTTCTTAATGTAAATGACTTGCATTTGTGTTATGGCTTAGAAAGACAAAACTAAAACACTCATTCGGAGATGTCGTAATAAGTGATACTTATGTTTAGCGTAAGTATATCTTCCTAGGACAGTGTAAGTGTTTGTTGCGATAACTTTGTTAGTCACGCTAGGCTTACTCGTGTTGATTAGCCAAATTTAAAATATATGTATGTACATATAACATATTTTGTTTATTTTCACTTACAACAAACGCCTATGACAAAAGCTCCAGGGTTCGAGTTTTAGTTATTCTACTGAAAAGACCGAGTTGAACCTTATTATTTACCTTGATGTAAGTAAAGATAAAAATAATTGTATAAAATTATTGCAGTCAGTGTCTAAACTTTATGTAAAAGCCTAAAAATTGCTTTTGTTGGAAATAAATTGTAAAATCTATTATTCCATGTAAAAATAGTTCTATTCGACTCTTACTTTAATCACTGAGATCTATCAACCAATCAAATAGTTTGTCTGACTTATATTTATTGTTTAAAGCATATAATAAATTTTCTATGTATGCGAATGTATGTTTTCTTTTATGTATCACTTTCCTGTACTTATTGTGTCTTCTTTGGCCTATCGCACTCTACTGTCACTGGACATACATAAGCTTCTCTCATTGCAGGCGATCAGTTAGTGGTTTTTAGACCAAGTATTAGTAAAATTTATTTGCTTGCTTGATTTTTACCTGACCTGCTATCACCTATGCAGGGCCTTGTTAGTTTACTCGTAAATGATCGTGACTGCTAAGCTAAAGGACGTGGGTTAGATAAATAATAAACTAATCAGAGGCATATGAAACGTCCACTTTCGCCAGTGTTTTGGTCCCATATAATATATGATGAGCCTATTACCGTTAATGATTTTGTAATGCAGGTTTGTTGGCCAGAGCCTAATCTGTCGATTGAGGACTGCCTTCTGCATCAGTCCCTTGAAATATGACAAAAGACATATAGAATTTCGTTCAACCATTATTTTGATCTATATAATAAGGTTTAGTCGTCGTTTATAACATAAGCGCACAAAAATGTGCATACCATGTCTCTTGGAGGGTATGGACGGTGTCCATACAAAATCCGAATTCCTCCTTTTGGCACTTTACGTCCCAAAGAACGTAATTACCGCGTCATGTTTAAAATTTTAAAGCGTTCTTTTGTAAAATTTGATATTTGTAGATAAGATAGTATTCGGAGAGACCGTCGAATGACACTATAGAAATATAGAGAAGAAAAAAAAAACTTTTACAAAATTTTTGTTATCTATACCGTAATGTGGAGCAATTTAAAAAAAAATAGGTAGGTGTTTAGATATTGTTAGCCCTTTGTCGTCACACTGGTGACAATGAAAACAATGAATTCGTTACCTTTTTACAACGTTTACAACTCAACTTGCAAATGCACAATAGAACGAAAAAAACAAAGAACTCACACACTAAGAATTTTCGACACAAAGGTTTATCCTATCTAATTGCCGCCTAATGCCATCCACCGATCTAGTGAGAGTCGTTCATAAGAATTATTTTACTAACCAAACAATGGTTTTTATGATCAACGAATGGTAACTAACATTTGTCGTAGTTTTGTGCCTGTTTCCGAATATTTCTTTTCTACATTTCTACTCATCATTTGCATTAAAAAAAAAAACCTGCAGCAGTAACCCTAATATGTATTATCTCAACAAAATCACTAATAAATAGAAACACAATCTGAACGCAGATTATTGTTTTCGTTGCGGTTTTAAAAGTGTACCAATTTACTGGTTCTTCACAACATTTCTATACAAACTTTATTTAAAATATTTATTATTAATGTCTTAATAACAATATTTAATACTATAAAAACTAACGAACGTAATGTGCGCCGCGTGAAGTGGATAAATTCAATAAACGAGAATGTCATGCGGGTACATTTTCGGGCTACAGAGTTGGGAACGAACCCTACTGCGTACCGTATTAGACTAGTCTCTCTGTTTCGGTAGCTTGAACCAGCCTGATGGCTGGTGACGTGTCAGCACAGCGATTGTCGAATCAAGTACGAGTTATACAGCGCTGTCGCCTGCTGGATGATGTAGTGCTTGAGAGGATACGCTCTGACATACAGCAAAACTTTCTTGTTCCTTTTTCGTCACACACTGTGGTGGCCAACGGCACACCTCAGTTGACATCAGTTCAAGAAGACGTGCAGGTTGCAGGTTCTGCAGCAAGTTAATTATGTCTTATTTACTCTTAAGAAGGGTTTCCAACTTGAAACTTGTATTTTGTTATGTGGATACATATGTATAGTTCTTAACCAGCAATAACAGTTAAGTCGACGGTTAGAACTAGAAAGAATATAATAATGAACGCATATATTGAGAAACTGATTGACATAAGGAAGTATGTGAAAGAGGATGTCGAGTGATCATGGAGAATCGAAAAAGAAAACAGATTAAAATGACCCAAATAAATTTGAGAAAAATGTAGATAATATATATATTGATGATTTGCATATTCATTCAAAACATTTATAAAGATCTATTGCTGAAACTTTTATTCGTGAATTTATAAGTTACTAGCTTGTGCCCACTTTTTCGTTCGCGTGGAATTTGGTCTGCCACATTAATTTTCGTAACAGATCATTTTAAATTATAACATTTTAAGTATCCTATGTTACTTCTAATACCTCCAAGAACATGTGTACAAAATTTCATGATGATCAGTTGAGTAGTTTTCGCTTGAAACCGTAACAAAGAAACTTACATTCACACTTATAATATTTGTGGGGTTTGTAGCCAACCTTAAATTTTCGACCACACGTAAGTTCAGAGCTTGTAACTAGGCAGAAAATATCTTGAACTATTTAAATCTACACTATCCACAATTGTATTAACTTTTAACTGCGGATTAGGTTAATTGTACACCTTAATATATAATATACATAGTTTATGCTCATCCAAGTATAGGCAATCACAATAAGCGTGAGTGAAAAATTTGCACAAAAAAACACCCCCCCTATTGGGTATAAATAAATAAAAATATAAGATGCCGTTGACATACAACGACTGGAAAATTATCCATTATTAATTACTCGTTACTACAAATTACTGTTGTTGTTACACCGTTGTTATTACTAAGTTATTTACAAGTTGCACGATTATTTTCGTTTTTATGTGATTCTAATAATAACAAAAAAAAGAAGTACTCAAAAGTCTATGTCGATTACTTTAGCTATAATAAAAACCGTTAAAAATAAAATTGAATAAAAAGGTTTTAAATATTTAAATGACGCTTTTCATTACGGTCCTAAAGATTATCTTTGGAAAGATATATCACATACGCACTCACTATTCTATTCTAATTTTAAACACCATAAGCAAATTTGTACGTTGATTATAACGACACAATACGTTGTACATTTATAAAATTGAATTGCCTTAGGCCATGGCCTAAAATATTAAGAGATCAGAATGTTGTGAAGTTCGTGCCGGGTAAATAATAGTCGACATTAAAAGTGAAACATTAGCTGATGATCAATATTAAAATGAGTCACTTGGCGACACTAAGGAATTAGATGGTCTGCATGTATATTATCACTTATGTAAAATGTAATTTATGGAGTATTGAAAGTTAATAATCAGCTCTCAGTGAATATTTATGCTACATTCCATGTACATAAAATGCACGTCAATCGTAACATTGTGGTATAAAATACCATAGCTTTTTGTTTTTCTATGCTTAGCTCTTTCGAACTACGCAATTCTTCGGTCGACAAGTTGTTATGCCTACTAATCTAAGTATAATAAATTTTGCACTTTACGTATTTGCGAATATTGTATTTACACATTATTATAACAAGCTAGATTACGAGTATTTGAAAATATATTAACGAACGTCTAAAATAACACTGCTCTAACTTACTTAAGTTTTTTTTGTCACTTTTACTTTAATTTAACTACAATAAAAATGAAAACGCTAAAGTAATTTTTAGTATTCGGCATGTTATTGGCACTGCCTACTATTTGCATATTTTTTAAGTTGGCAACACCGTTTTCCAAGTCGTCATCGCTTTGCGCTAAGTTCACATTATACACTATCAACACGTTGCAGTCAAACAAACACCACACCATTCTGAAGTAGAGCGTCACCCGGTACGGTTGTGTTGTGAGTTAGCGTTAGTTAGTTATCATTAAAATTACCATATTGAATTTTTGATTGTAATATTAAAAAGAAAGTAGTCATTGGTGAAAATGAGAACTACAGAAGAGACAGCATTTACAACACCAATAGAAATGACGTTTGCAGAAAAACAAGCAGAACGCAT
Organism: Hypercompe scribonia; assembly: GCA_949316085.1. Classification (NCBI taxonomy): domain Eukaryota; kingdom Metazoa; phylum Arthropoda; class Insecta; order Lepidoptera; family Erebidae; genus Hypercompe; species Hypercompe scribonia. The sequence goes on from OX438979.1 coordinate 5,437,545, forward strand.
GAAGAGATTACGCTCTCTACGTTTGGCCAGGAATGAAACCAGAAAAATCCATCATCTGGAAGTAGTACCTGAAGAGCTCATAAGTGAATTGCCACATAATTGGATGGAAACACCTTGTCAGGCGGAGTGCTTACTTGATGATCGAGCGGAGAACGATGAATCTGAAAAATCGGACAAAACTTACGAGAGAGTAAAAATTTCGAAGACGTCAGCGACAGGACCAAAATATTTGGTGGGTAAAGTGAAGAGAAGGAATCCACATCAGAACCGTTCGACATACAATCAAACGACAATAAGTTTTCATTATTCAAGCATAAACCTACGCCTGACATTTAGCAGGACGAAAAACAAAAACAAAAGTATGAAGATGGTTTCTACAGAGGTCTAAATCTCGTCATTAACGGCAGGCACATTGATCGTAATTAGGCGAGAGACAGAATGGTGAACGACTTGCAAGGACAGTTTGCGAAGAGGACAAATACTCCAGAAGGAGGATACAAAACGACAACGTAGATGTTGACCATATTATTTATTAACGACAGGAGCACCAAGTTTAACAAGAAACTTGAACAGTTTTACGACTATCACACTGCTGAGATAAAGCAGAATTTGTAACACGGGACAGCCATTTGAGCATCTGTTGCAGCCAGTGTCTAAACTTTACATATGTGAAAGAGTGAAAATTGCTCTTTTTGTTAGAAATTAATTGTAAAACTAATTATCTATTGTAAAATTAGTTCTACTCGACTCTTATTTTAACCATTAAGATCTAACACCCAACTAGATCTGTTTTTATTCCGTTTAACTGATCAAATATATATGTCAAGTTGACGTGTTTTTATTAATTCTGTTAAGCAAAAACAGTTGGGCTAACTTATGTATATCTATCGTTTAAAGTATATAATAAATTTTTCCTTGTATGAAAATGTATGCTTTATTTTATTTATCACTTTCCCGTCCTTACTGTGTCTTCTTCGGCTTATCGCACACCACTGCCATTAGATAGATATAAGCTTCACCCATTGTGCGCGATAGATTGGTAATTTCTAGACCAAGTATAATAATTATATATTGCAAAAGTGGCCACCTTTTTGCAATCTTCGCAAGTTAACTTGCAAATACACAATAGAGCGAAAAACACCAAGTACTCTCACTAAGAATTTTGTAATATATTATAATAATATATATATATAATGTAATGGTACATTATATTATCCTTCATTATACCTACGGCTTTATCGTGCCGTCAGGGTGGCGCTCTGTGTGTTAAAAATCAGTTTTTATGGGCATAAGAATGACAATTTTCAAGCACCTCTCTTTTGCTTGCTCAAAAATGTTACAATGATTAATTTAGTGTAAAAATAAATGACTATTTATATACGAAAAATGTGTATGAAAATCTTATTAAAAACCAGTCAGTTGGTATGCTTTTATAAGCGCAACAAAATCGTAATCTTCTTACATTACTAATTATTTGTAATTATTTGAACTACGAGTACTAAAGATAAGAGATGCTTATGAATAATAATAATAATAATATATCTCTTTATTGTACACTAGATTAAATTCAGAGGTTACTTAAGGCTAAAGAAGTACAAGTGGTGGCTTTATCACCCGTTGGCAATCTCTTACAGACAACCATGTGATAGAAAGAAAAGCATGAGATGGAAAGTATAAGGTAGTGCCTGGTGTATTAGAAATGAAAGTAGTATATATAAATTTTATGATGGAAAGTATAAGAAATTAGTGATTTGTTTTCATATTATTTTCAATCAACTTATAAGGTTAATAGTAACATTAATATTTCTAATTTTAAAACATCAGAAAAAAGTAATAATATCACCTTCGGTTCGTGTTCGAAAAGTTTAGAGGAAGTCTCTAAGTACTTGTCTTCTTTGAGTTGCGATAAGGGTTCAGAACCTGATTCAATAACACCACTCTTCCTACAGAAATGTACGGATAATCTGGCTGAGCCACTGACTTCCCTTTTCAATGATTCACTGTCACAGAGATGTTTGCCGGAAAAGTGGAAAGTAGTAGTATACATCACGCCTATTTTAAGTCTGCTTGTTGTGAAAATGTATTAAATTACTGAGATAATTCTATTTTATCACTATGTGGTAAAGTTCTTGAATCGCTGATTCAAAACAAAATGTTCGCTCATCTCAAAATCATGTTGGATGATAACCAGTACGATTTCCGACCCGAAAAATCAACATCATCTAACTCGGTTGAATTTGTATCATATGTATCGAATGCGTAAGATGCCGGCAGAGAAGTTCTTGTTGTGTACACTGCCTTCAAAAAGGCATTCGATCTAGTAAATCATGACTTACTTCTAGTGAAGTTGGGCCGTCTAAGTCTAAGTCCAAATGTGATCACTCGCACAATAGATAGAATGACTATATTAATGAGAGGAACGCATAATTTAGCAAGAAACTTGAGCGGCTTAATGGTCAACAAACTGCTGAGATTAATCTAAATTTGGAACGTAGTTCAGCCATATGCGCATCTCTTAAGAAAATATGGCGCTACATACATGTTAGTGTTTGAAAAGCGTTATTTTAAATTTAAAGTGATGGAATAAAACTGGGTAAGATAACGCATTAGTATGAAATATTGTGATAATAGTGAGAATACATGACAAGTAGTGTGTTTTCTTAATGTAAATGACTTGCATTTGTGTTATGGCTTAGAAAGACAAAACTAAAACACTCATTCGGAGATGTCGTAATAAGTGATACTTATGTTTAGCGTAAGTATATCTTCCTAGGACAGTGTAAGTGTTTGTTGCGATAACTTTGTTAGTCACGCTAGGCTTACTCGTGTTGATTAGCCAAATTTAAAATATATGTATGTACATATAACATATTTTGTTTATTTTCACTTACAACAAACGCCTATGACAAAAGCTCCAGGGTTCGAGTTTTAGTTATTCTACTGAAAAGACCGAGTTGAACCTTATTATTTACCTTGATGTAAGTAAAGATAAAAATAATTGTATAAAATTATTGCAGTCAGTGTCTAAACTTTATGTAAAAGCCTAAAAATTGCTTTTGTTGGAAATAAATTGTAAAATCTATTATTCCATGTAAAAATAGTTCTATTCGACTCTTACTTTAATCACTGAGATCTATCAACCAATCAAATAGTTTGTCTGACTTATATTTATTGTTTAAAGCATATAATAAATTTTCTATGTATGCGAATGTATGTTTTCTTTTATGTATCACTTTCCTGTACTTATTGTGTCTTCTTTGGCCTATCGCACTCTACTGTCACTGGACATACATAAGCTTCTCTCATTGCAGGCGATCAGTTAGTGGTTTTTAGACCAAGTATTAGTAAAATTTATTTGCTTGCTTGATTTTTACCTGACCTGCTATCACCTATGCAGGGCCTTGTTAGTTTACTCGTAAATGATCGTGACTGCTAAGCTAAAGGACGTGGGTTAGATAAATAATAAACTAATCAGAGGCATATGAAACGTCCACTTTCGCCAGTGTTTTGGTCCCATATAATATATGATGAGCCTATTACCGTTAATGATTTTGTAATGCAGGTTTGTTGGCCAGAGCCTAATCTGTCGATTGAGGACTGCCTTCTGCATCAGTCCCTTGAAATATGACAAAAGACATATAGAATTTCGTTCAACCATTATTTTGATCTATATAATAAGGTTTAGTCGTCGTTTATAACATAAGCGCACAAAAATGTGCATACCATGTCTCTTGGAGGGTATGGACGGTGTCCATACAAAATCCGAATTCCTCCTTTTGGCACTTTACGTCCCAAAGAACGTAATTACCGCGTCATGTTTAAAATTTTAAAGCGTTCTTTTGTAAAATTTGATATTTGTAGATAAGATAGTATTCGGAGAGACCGTCGAATGACACTATAGAAATATAGAGAAGAAAAAAAAAACTCTTACAAAATTTTTGTTATCTATACCGTAATGTGGAGCAATTTAAAAAAAAATAGGTAGGTGTTTAGATATTGTTAGCCCTTTGTCGTCACACTGGTGACAATGAAAACAATGAATTCGTTACCTTTTTACAACGTTTAAAACTCAACTTGCAAATGCACAATAGAACGAAAAAAACAAAGAACTCACACACTAAGAATTTTCGACACAAAGGTTTATCCTATCTAATTGCCGCCTAATGCCATCCACCGATCTAGTGAGAGTCGTTCATAAGAATTATTTTACTAACCAAACAATGGTTTTTATGATCAACGAATGGTAACTAACATTTGTCGTAGTTTTGTGCCTGTTTCCGAATATTTCTTTTCTACATTTCTACTCATCATTTGCATTAAAAAAAAAAACCTGCAGCAGTAACCCTAATATGTATTATCTCAACAAAATCACTAATAAATAGAAACACAATCTGAACGCAGATTATTGTTTTCGTTGCGGTTTTAAAAGTGTACCAATTTACTGGTTCTTCACAACATTTCTATACAAACTTTATTTAAAATATTTATTATTAATGTCTTAATAACAATATTTAATACTATAAAAACTAACGAACGTAATGTGCGCCGCGTGAAGTGGATAAATTCAATAAACGAGAATGTCATGCGGGTACATTTTCGGGCTACAGAGTTGGGAACGAACCCTACTGCGTACCGTATTAGACTAGTCTCTCTGTTTCGGTAGCTTGAACCAGCCTGATGGCTGGTGACGTGTCAGCACAGCGATTGTCGAATCAAGTACGAGTTATACAGCGCTGTCGCCTGCTGGATGATGTAGTGCTTGAGAGGATACGCTCTGACATACAGCAAAACTTTCTTGTTCCTTTTTCGTCACACACTGTGGTGGCCAACGGCACACCTCAGTTGACATCAGTTCAAGAAGACGTGCAGGTTGCAGGTTCTGCAGCAAGTTAATTATGTCTTATTTACTCTTAAGAAGGGTTTCCAACTTGAAACTTGTATTTTGTTATGTGGATACATATGTATAGTTCTTAACCAGCAATAACAGTTAAGTCGACGGTTAGAACTAGAAAGAATATAATAATGAACGCATATATTGAGAAACTGATTGACATAAGGAAGTATGTGAAAGAGGATGTCGAGTGATCATGGAGAATCGAAAAAGAAAACAGATTAAAATGACCCAAATAAATTTGAGAAAAATGTAGATAATATATATTGATGATTTGCATATTCATTCAAAACATTTATAAAGATCTATTGCTGAAACTTTTATTCGTGAATTTATAAGTTACTAGCTTGTGCCCACTTTTTCGTTCGCGTGGAATTTGGTCTGCCACATTAATTTTCGTAACAGATCATTTTAAATTATAACATTTTAAGTATCCTATGTTACTTCTAATACCTCCAAGAACATGTGTACAAAATTTCATGATGATCAGTTGAGTAGTTTTCGCTTGAAACCGTAACAAAGAAACTTACATTCACACTTATAATATTTGTGGGGTTTGTAGCCAACCTTAAATTTTCGACCACACGTAAGTTCAGAGCTTGTAACTAGGCAGAAAATATCTTGAACTATTTAAATCTACACTATCCACAATTGTATTAACTTTTAACTGCGGATTAGGTTAATTGTACACCTTAATATATAATATACATAGTTTATGCTCATCCAAGTATAGGCAATCACAATAAGCGTGAGTGAAAAATTTGCACAAAAAAACACCCCCCCTATTGGGTATAAATAAATAAAAATATAAGATGCCGTTGACATACAACGACTGGAAAATTATCCATTATTAATTACTCGTTACTACAAATTACTGTTGTTGTTACACCGTTGTTATTACTAAGTTATTTACAAGTTGCACGATTATTTTCGTTTTTATGTGATTCTAATAATAACAAAAAAAAGAAGTACTCAAAAGTCTATGTCGATTACTTTAGCTATAATAAAAACCGTTAAAAATAAAATTGAATAAAAAGGTTTTAAATATTTAAATGACGCTTTTCATTACGGTCCTAAAGATTATCTTTGGAAAGATATATCACATACGCACTCACTATTCTATTCTAATTTTAAACACCATAAGCAAATTTGTACGTTGATTATAACGACACAATACGTTGTACATTTATAAAATTGAATTGCCTTAGGCCATGGCCTAAAATATTAAGAGATCAGAATGTTGTGAAGTTCGTGCCGGGTAAATAATAGTCGACATTAAAAGTGAAACATTAGCTGATGATCAATATTAAAATGAGTCACTTGGCGACACTAAGGAATTAGATGGTCTGCATGTATATTATCACTTATGTAAAATGTAATTTATGGAGTATTGAAAGTTAATAATCAGCTCTCAGTGAATATTTATGCTACATTCCATGTACATAAAATGCACGTCAATCGTAACATTGTGGTATAAAATACCATAGCTTTTTGTTTTTCTATGCTTAGCTCTTTCGAACTACGCAATTCTTCGGTCGACAAGTTGTTATGCCTACTAATCTAAGTATAATAAATTTTGCACTTTACGTATTTGCGAATATTGTATTTACACATTATTATAACAAGCTAGATTACGAGTATTTGAAAATATATTAACGAACGTCTAAAATAACACTGCTCTAACTTACTTAAGTTTTTTTTGTCACTTTTACTTTAATTTAACTACAATAAAAATGAAAACGCTAAAGTAATTTTTAGTATTCGGCATGTTATTGGCACTGCCTACTATTTGCATATTTTTTAAGTTGGCAACACCGTTTTCCAAGTCGTCATCGCTTTGCGCTAAGTTCACATTATACACTATCAACACGTTGCAGTCAAACAAACACCACACCATTCTGAAGTAGAGCGTCACCCGGTACGGTTGTGTTGTGAGTTAGCGTTAGTTAGTTATCATTAAAATTACCATATTGAATTTTTGATTGTAATATTAAAAAGAAAGTAGTCATTGGTGAAAATGAGAACTACAGAAGAGACAGCATTTACAACACCAATAGAAATGACGTTTGCAGAAAAACAAGCAGAACGCATGAAGAGATTACGCTCTCTACGTTTGGCCAGGAATGAAACCAGAAAAATCCATCATCTGGAAGTAGTACCTGAAGAGCTCATAAGTGAATTGCCACATAATTGGATGGAAACACCTTGTCAGGCGGAGTGCTTACTTGATGATCGAGCGGAGAACGATGAATCTGAAAAATCGGACAAAACTTACGAGAGAGTAAAAATTTCGAAGACGTCAGCGACAGGACCAAAATATTTGGTGGGTAAAGTGAAGAGAAGGAATCCACATCAGAACCGTTCGACATACAATCAAACGACAATAAGTTTTCATTATTCAAGCATAAACCTACGCCTGACATTTAGCAGGACGAAAAACAAAAACAAAAGTATGAAGATGGTTTCTACAGAGGTCTAAATCTCGTCATTAACGGCAGGCACATTGATCGTAATTAGGCGAGAGACAGAATGGTGAACGACTTGCAAGGACAGTTTGCGAAGAGGACAAATACTCCAGAAGGAGGATACAAAACGACAACGTAGATGTTGACCATATTATTTATTAACGACAGGAGCACCAAGTTTAACAAGAAACTTGAACAGTTTTACGACTATCACACTGCTGAGATAAAGCAGAATTTGTAACACGGGACAGCCATTTGAGCATCTGTTGCAGCCAGTGTCTAAACTTTACATATGTGAAAGAGTGAAAATTGCTCTTTTTGTTAGAAATTAATTGTAAAACTAATTATCTATTGTAAAATTAGTTCTACTCGACTCTTATTTTAACCATTAAGATCTAACACCCAACTAGATCTGTTTTTATTCCGTTTAACTGATCAAATATATATGTCAAGTTGACGTGTTTTTATTAATTCTGTTAAGCAAAAACAGTTGGGCTAACTTATGTATATCTATCGTTTAAAGTATATAATAAATTTTTCCTTGTATGAAAATGTATGCTTTATTTTATTTATCACTTTCCCGTCCTTACTGTGTCTTCTTCGGCTTATCGCACACCACTGCCATTAGATAGATATAAGCTTCACCCATTGTGCGCGATAGATTGGTAATTTCTAGACCAAGTATAATAATTATATATTGCAAAAGTGGCCACCTTTTTGCAATCTTCGCAAGTTAACTTGCAAATACACAATAGAGCGAAAAACACCAAGTACTCTCACTAAGAATTTTGTAATATATTATAATAATATATATATATAATGTAATGGTACATTATATTATCCTTCATTATACCTACGGCTTTATCGTGCCGTCAGGGTGGCGCTCTGTGTGTTAAAAATCAGTTTTTATGGGCATAAGAATGACAATTTTCAAGCACCTCTCTTTTGCTTGCTCAAAAATGTTACAATGATTAATTTAGTGTAAAAATAAATGACTATTTATATACGAAAAATGTGTATGAAAATCTTATTAAAAACCAGTCAGTTGGTATGCTTTTATAAGCGCAACAAAATCGTAATCTTCTTACATTACTAATTATTTGTAATTATTTGAACTACGAGTACTAAAGATAAGAGATGCTTATGAATAATAATAATAATAATATATCTCTTTATTGTACACTAGATTAAATTCAGAGGTTACTTAAGGCTAAAGAAGTACAAGTGGTGGCTTTATCACCCGTTGGCAATCTCTTACAGACAACCATGTGATAGAAAGAAAAGCATGAGATGGAAAGTATAAGGTAGTGCCTGGTGTATTAGAAATGAAAGTAGTATATATAAATTTTATGATGGAAAGTATAAGAAATTAGTGATTTGTTTTCATATTATTTTCAATCAACTTATAAGGTTAATAGTAACATTAATATTTCTAATTTTAAAACATCAGAAAAAAGTAATAATATCACCTTCGGTTCGTGTTCGAAAAGTTTAGAGGAAGTCTCTAAGTACTTGTCTTCTTTGAGTTGCGATAAGGGTTCAGAACCTGATTCAATAACACCACTCTTCCTACAGAAATGTACGGATAATCTGGCTGAGCCACTGACTTCCCTTTTCAATGATTCACTGTCACAGAGATGTTTGCCGGAAAAGTGGAAAGTAGTAGTATACATCACGCCTATTTTAAGTCTGCTTGTTGTGAAAATGTATTAAATTACTGAGATAATTCTATTTTATCACTATGTGGTAAAGTTCTTGAATCGCTGATTCAAAACAAAATGTTCGCTCATCTCAAAATCATGTTGGATGATAACCAGTACGATTTCCGACCCGAAAAATCAACATCATCTAACTCGGTTGAATTTGTATCATATGTATCGAATGCGTAAGATGCCGGCAGAGAAGTTCTTGTTGTGTACACTGCCTTCAAAAAGGCATTCGATCTAGTAAATCATGACTTACTTCTAGTGAAGTTGGGCCGTCTAAGTCTAAGTCCAAATGTGATCACTCGCACAATAGATAGAATGACTATATTAATGAGAGGAACGCATAATTTAGCAAGAAACTTGAGCGGCTTAATGGTCAACAAACTGCTGAGATTAATCTAAATTTGGAACGTAGTTCAGCCATATGCGCATCTCTTAAGAAAATATGGCGCTACATACATGTTAGTGTTTGAAAAGCGTTATTTTAAATTTAAAGTGATGGAATAAAACTGGGTAAGATAACGCATTAGTATGAAATATTGTGATAATAGTGAGAATACATGACAAGTAGTGTGTTTTCTTAATGTAAATGACTTGCATTTGTGTTATGGCTTAGAAAGACAAAACTAAAACACTCATTCGGAGATGTCGTAATAAGTGATACTTATGTTTAGCGTAAGTATATCTTCCTAGGACAGTGTAAGTGTTTGTTGCGATAACTTTGTTAGTCACGCTAGGCTTACTCGTGTTGATTAGCCAAATTTAAAATATATGTATGTACATATAACATATTTTGTTTATTTTCACTTACAACAAACGCCTATGACAAAAGCTCCAGGGTTCGAGTTTTAGTTATTCTACTGAAAAGACCGAGTTGAACCTTATTATTTACCTTGATGTAAGTAAAGATAAAAATAATTGTATAAAATTATTGCAGTCAGTGTCTAAACTTTATGTAAAAGCCTAAAAATTGCTTTTGTTGGAAATAAATTGTAAAATCTATTATTCCATGTAAAAATAGTTCTATTCGACTCTTACTTTAATCACTGAGATCTATCAACCAATCAAATAGTTTGTCTGACTTATATTTATTGTTTAAAGCATATAATAAATTTTCTATGTATGCGAATGTATGTTTTCTTTTATGTATCACTTTCCTGTACTTATTGTGTCTTCTTTGGCCTATCGCACTCTACTGTCACTGGACATACATAAGCTTCTCTCATTGCAGGCGATCAGTTAGTGGTTTTTAGACCAAGTATTAGTAAAATTTATTTGCTTGCTTGATTTTTACCTGACCTGCTATCACCTATGCAGGGCCTTGTTAGTTTACTCGTAAATGATCGTGACTGCTAAGCTAAAGGACGTGGGTTAGATAAATAATAAACTAATCAGAGGCATATGAAACGTCCACTTTCGCCAGTGTTTTGGTCCCATATAATATATGATGAGCCTATTACCGTTAATGATTTTGTAATGCAGGTTTGTTGGCCAGAGCCTAATCTGTCGATTGAGGACTGCCTTCTGCATCAGTCCCTTGAAATATGACAAAAGACATATAGAATTTCGTTCAACCATTATTTTGATCTATATAATAAGGTTTAGTCGTCGTTTATAACATAAGCGCACAAAAATGTGCATACCATGTCTCTTGGAGGGTATGGACGGTGTCCATACAAAATCCGAATTCCTCCTTTTGGCACTTTACGTCCCAAAGAACGTAATTACCGCGTCATGTTTAAAATTTTAAAGCGTTCTTTTGTAAAATTTGATATTTGTAGATAAGATAGTATTCGGAGAGACCGTCGAATGACACTATAGAAATATAGAGAAGAAAAAAAAAACTTTTACAAAATTTTTGTTATCTATACCGTAATGTGGAGCAATTTAAAAAAAAATAGGTAGGTGTTTAGATATTGTTAGCCCTTTGTCGTCACACTGGTGACAATGAAAACAATGAATTCGTTACCTTTTTACAACGTTTAAAACTCAACTTGCAAATGCACAATAGAACGAAAAAAACAAAGAACTCACACACTAAGAATTTTCGACACAAAGGTTTATCCTATCTAATTGCCGCCTAATGCCATCCACCGATCTAGTGAGAGTCGTTCATAAGAATTATTTTACTAACCAAACAATGGTTTTTATGATCAACGAATGGTAACTAACATTTGTCGTAGTTTTGTGCCTGTTTCCGAATATTTCTTTTCTACATTTCTACTCATCATTTGCATTAAAAAAAAAAACCTGCAGCAGTAACCCTAATATGTATTATCTCAACAAAATCACTAATAAATAGAAACACAATCTGAACGCAGATTATTGTTTTCGTTGCGGTTTTAAAAGTGTACCAATTTACTGGTTCTTCACAACATTTCTATACAAACTTTATTTAAAATATTTATTATTAATGTCTTAATAACAATATTTAATACTATAAAAACTAACGAACGTAATGTGCGCCGCGTGAAGTGGATAAATTCAATAAACGAGAATGTCATGCGGGTACATTTTCGGGCTACAGAGTTGGGAACGAACCCTACTGCGTACCGTATTAGACTAGTCTCTCTGTTTCGGTAGCTTGAACCAGCCTGATGGCTGGTGACGTGTCAGCACAGCGATTGTCGAATCAAGTACGAGTTATACAGCGCTGTCGCCTGCTGGATGATGTAGTGCTTGAGAGGATACGCTCTGACATACAGCAAAACTTTCTTGTTCCTTTTTCGTCACACACTGTGGTGGCCAACGGCACACCTCAGTTGACATCAGTTCAAGAAGACGTGCAGGTTGCAGGTTCTGCAGCAAGTTAATTATGTCTTATTTACTCTTAAGAAGGGTTTCCAACTTGAAACTTGTATTTTGTTATGTGGATACATATGTATAGTTCTTAACCAGCAATAACAGTTAAGTCGACGGTTAGAACTAGAAAGAATATAATAATGAACGCATATATTGAGAAACTGATTGACATAAGGAAGTATGTGAAAGAGGATGTCGAGTGATCATGGAGAATCGAAAAAGAAAACAGATTAAAATGACCCAAATAAATTTGAGAAAAATGTAGATAATATATATTGATGATTTGCATATTCATTCAAAACATTTATAAAGATCTATTGCTGAAACTTTTATTCGTGAATTTATAAGTTACTAGCTTGTGCCCACTTTTTCGTTCGCGTGGAATTTGGTCTGCCACATTAATTTTCGTAACAGATCATTTTAAATTATAACATTTTAAGTATCCTATGTTACTTCTAATACCTCCAAGAACATGTGTACAAAATTTCATGATGATCAGTTGAGTAGTTTTCGCTTGAAACCGTAACAAAGAAACTTACATTCACACTTATAATATTTGTGGGGTTTGTAGCCAACCTTAAATTTTCGACCACACGTAAGTTCAGAGCTTGTAACTAGGCAGAAAATATCTTGAACTATTTAAATCTACACTATCCACAATTGTATTAACTTTTAACTGCGGATTAGGTTAATTGTACACCTTAATATATAATATACATAGTTTATGCTCATCCAAGTATAGGCAATCACAATAAGCGTGAGTGAAAAATTTGCACAAAAAAACACCCCCCCTATTGGGTATAAATAAATAAAAATATAAGATGCCGTTGACATACAACGACTGGAAAATTATCCATTATTAATTACTCGTTACTACAAATTACTGTTGTTGTTACACCGTTGTTATTACTAAGTTATTTACAAGTTGCACGATTATTTTCGTTTTTATGTGATTCTAATAATAACAAAAAAAAGAAGTACTCAAAAGTCTATGTCGATTACTTTAGCTATAATAAAAACCGTTAAAAATAAAATTGAATAAAAAGGTTTTAAATATTTAAATGACGCTTTTCATTACGGTCCTAAAGATTATCTTTGGAAAGATATATCACATACGCACTCACTATTCTATTCTAATTTTAAACACCATAAGCAAATTTGTACGTTGATTATAACGACACAATACGTTGTACATTTATAAAATTGAATTGCCTTAGGCCATGGCCTAAAATATTAAGAGATCAGAATGTTGTGAAGTTCGTGCCGGGTAAATAATAGTCGACATTAAAAGTGAAACATTAGCTGATGATCAATATTAAAATGAGTCACTTGGCGACACTAAGGAATTAGATGGTCTGCATGTATATTATCACTTATGTAAAATGTAATTTATGGAGTATTGAAAGTTAATAATCAGCTCTCAGTGAATATTTATGCTACATTCCATGTACATAAAATGCACGTCAATCGTAACATTGTGGTATAAAATACCATAGCTTTTTGTTTTTCTATGCTTAGCTCTTTCGAACTACGCAATTCTTCGGTCGACAAGTTGTTATGCCTACTAATCTAAGTATAATAAATTTTGCACTTTACGTATTTGCGAATATTGTATTTACACATTATTATAACAAGCTAGATTACGAGTATTTGAAAATATATTAACGAACGTCTAAAATAACACTGCTCTAACTTACTTAAGTTTTTTTTGTCACTTTTACTTTAATTTAACTACAATAAAAATGAAAACGCTAAAGTAATTTTTAGTATTCGGCATGTTATTGGCACTGCCTACTATTTGCATATTTTTTAAGTTGGCAACACCGTTTTCCAAGTCGTCATCGCTTTGCGCTAAGTTCACATTATACACTATCAACACGTTGCAGTCAAACAAACACCACACCATTCTGAAGTAGAGCGTCACCCGGTACGGTTGTGTTGTGAGTTAGCGTTAGTTAGTTATCATTAAAATTACCATATTGAATTTTTGATTGTAATATTAAAAAGAAAGTAGTCATTGGTGAAAATGAGAACTACAGAAGAGACAGCATTTACAACACCAATAGAAATGACGTTTGCAGAAAAACAAGCAGAACGCATGAAGAGATTACGCTCTCTACGTTTGGCCAGGAATGAAACCAGAAAAATCCATCATCTGGAAGTAGTACCTGAAGAGCTCATAAGTGAATTGCCACATAATTGGATGGAAACACCTTGTCAGGCGGAGTGCTTACTTGATGATCGAGCGGAGAACGATGAATCTGAAAAATCGGACAAAACTTACGAGAGAGTAAAAATTTCGAAGACGTCAGCGACAGGACCAAAATATTTGGTGGGTAAAGTGAAGAGAAGGAATCCACATCAGAACCGTTCGACATACAATCAAACGACAATAAGTTTTCATTATTCAAGCATAAACCTACGCCTGACATTTAGCAGGACGAAAAACAAAAACAAAAGTATGAAGATGGTTTCTACAGAGGTCTAAATCTCGTCATTAACGGCAGGCACATTGATCGTAATTAGGCGAGAGACAGAATGGTGAACGACTTGCAAGGACAGTTTGCGAAGAGGACAAATACTCCAGAAGGAGGATACAAAACGACAACGTAGATGTTGACCATATTATTTATTAACGACAGGAGCACCAAGTTTAACAAGAAACTTGAACAGTTTTACGACTATCACACTGCTGAGATAAAGCAGAATTTGTAACACGGGACAGCCATTTGAGCATCTGTTGCAGCCAGTGTCTAAACTTTACATATGTGAAAGAGTGAAAATTGCTCTTTTTGTTAGAAATTAATTGTAAAACTAATTATCTATTGTAAAATTAGTTCTACTCGACTCTTATTTTAACCATTAAGATCTAACACCCAACTAGATCTGTTTTTATTCCGTTTAACTGATCAAATATATATGTCAAGTTGACGTGTTTTTATTAATTCTGTTAAGCAAAAACAGTTGGGCTAACTTATGTATATCTATCGTTTAAAGTATATAATAAATTTTTCCTTGTATGAAAATGTATGCTTTATTTTATTTATCACTTTCCCGTCCTTACTGTGTCTTCTTCGGCTTATCGCACACCACTGCCATTAGATAGATATAAGCTTCACCCATTGTGCGCGATAGATTGGTAATTTCTAGACCAAGTATAATAATTATATATTGTAAAAGTGGCCACCTTTTTGCAATCTTCGCAAGTTAACTTGCAAATACACAATAGAGCGAAAAACACCAAGTACTCTCACTAAGAATTTTGTAATATATTATAATAATATATATATATAATGTAATGGTACATTATATTATCCTTCATTATACCTACGGCTTTATCGTGCCGTCAGGGTGGCGCTCTGTGTGTTAAAAATCAGTTTTTATGGGCATAAGAATGACAATTTTCAAGCACCTCTCTTTTGCTTGCTCAAAAATGTTACAATGATTAATTTAGTGTAAAAATAAATGACTATTTATATACGAAAAATGTGTATGAAAATCTTATTAAAAACCAGTCAGTTGGTATGCTTTTATAAGCGCAACAAAATCGTAATCTTCTTACATTACTAATTATTTGTAATTATTTGAACTACGAGTACTAAAGATAAGAGATGCTTATGAATAATAATAATAATAATAATATATCTCTTTATTGTACACTAGATTAAATTCAGAGGTTACTTAAGGCTAAAGAAGTACAAGTGGTGGCTTTATCACCCGTTGGCAATCTCTTACAGACAACCATGTGATAGAAAGAAAAGCATGAGATGGAAAGTATAAGGTAGTGCCTGGTGTATTAGAAATGAAAGTAGTATATATAAATTTTATGATGGAAAGTATAAGAAATTAGTGATTTGTTTTCATATTATTTTCAATCAACTTATAAGGTTAATAGTAACATTAATATTTCTAATTTTAAAACATCAGAAAAAAGTAATAATATCACCTTCGGTTCGTGTTCGAAAAGTTTAGAGGAAGTCTCTAAGTACTTGTCTTCTTTGAGTTGCGATAAGGGTTCAGAACCTGATTCAATAACACCACTCTTCCTACAGAAATGTACGGATAATCTGGCTGAGCCACTGACTTCCCTTTTCAATGATTCACTGTCACAGAGATGTTTGCCGGAAAAGTGGAAAGTAGTAGTATACATCACGCCTATTTTAAGTCTGCTTGTTGTGAAAATGTATTAAATTACTGAGATAATTCTATTTTATCACTATGTGGTAAAGTTCTTGAATCGCTGATTCAAAACAAAATGTTCGCTCATCTCAAAATCATGTTGGATGATAACCAGTACGATTTCCGACCCGAAAAATCAACATCATCTAACTCGGTTGAATTTGTATCATATGTATCGAATGCGTAAGATGCCGGCAGAGAAGTTCTTGTTGTGTACACTGCCTTCAAAAAGGCATTCGATCTAGTAAATCATGACTTACTTCTAGTGAAGTTGGGCCGTCTAAGTCTAAGTCCAAATGTGATCACTCGCACAATAGATAGAATGACTATATTAATGAGAGGAACGCATAATTTAGCAAGAAACTTGAGCGGGTCAACAAACTGCTGAGATTAATCTAAATTTGGAACGTAGTTCAGCCATATGCGCATCTCTTAAGAAAATATGGCGCTACATACATGTTAGTGTTTGAAAAGCGTTATTTTAAATTTAAAGTGATGGAATAAAACTGGGTAAGATAACGCATTAGTATGAAATATTGTGATAATAGTGAGAATACATGACAAGTAGTGTGTTTTCTTAATGTAAATGACTTGCATTTGTGTTATGGCTTAGAAAGACAAAACTAAAACACTCATTCGGAGATGTCGTAATAAGTGATACTTATGTTTAGCGTAAGTATATCTTCCTAGGACAGTGTAAGTGTTTGTTGCGATAACTTTGTTAGTCACGCTAGGCTTACTCGTGTTGATTAGCCAAATTTAAAATATATGTATGTACATATAACATATTTTGTTTATTTTCACTTACAACAAACGCCTATGACAAAAGCTCCAGGGTTCGAGTTTTAGTTATTCTACTGAAAAGACCGAGTTGAACCTTATTATTTACCTTGATGTAAGTAAAGATAAAAATAATTGTATAAAATTATTGCAGTCAGTGTCTAAACTTTATGTAAAAGCCTAAAAATTGCTTTTGTTGGAAATAAATTGTAAGATCTATTATTCCATGTAAAAATAGTTCTATTCGACTCTTACTTTAATCACTGAGATCTATCAACCAATCAAATAGTTTGTCTGAATTATATTTATTGTTTAAAGCATATAATAAATTTTCTATGTATGCGAATGTATGTTTTCTTTTATGTATCACTTTCCTGTACTTATTGTGTCTTCTTTGGCCTATCGCACTCTACTGTCACTGGACATACATAAGCTTCTCTCATTGCAGGCGATCAGTTAGTGGTTTTTAGACCAAGTATTAGTAAAATTTATTTGCTTGCTTGATTTTTACCTGACCTGCTATCACCTATGCAGGGCCTTGTTAGTTTACTCGTAAATGATCGTGACTGCTAAGCTAAAGGACGTGGGTTAGATAAATAATAAACTAATCAGAGGCATATGAAACGTCCACTTTCGCCAGTGTTTTGGTCCCATATAATATGTGATGAGCCTATTACCGTTAATGATTTTGTAATGCAGGTTTGTTGGCCAGAGCCTAATCTGTCGATTGAGGACTGCCTTCTGCATCAGTCCCTTGAAATATGACAAAAGACATATAGAATTTCGTTCAACCATTATTTTGATCTATATAATAAGGTTTAGTCGTCGTTTATAACATAAGCGCACAAAAATGTGCATACCATGTCTCTTGGAGGGTATGGACGGTGTCCATACAAAATCCGAATTCCTCCTTTTGGCACTTTACGTCCCAAAGAACGTAATTACCGCGTCATGTTTAAAATTTTAAAGCGTTCTTTTGTAAAATTTGATATTTGTAGATAAGATAGTATTCGGAGAGACCGTCGAATGACACTATAGAAATATAGAGAAGAAAAAAAAAACTTTTACAAAATTTTTGTTATCTATACCGTAATGTGGAGCAATTTAAAAAAAAATAGGTAGGTGTTTAGATATTGTTAGCCCTTTGTCGTCACACTGGTGACAATGAAAACAATGAATTCGTTACCTTTTTACAACGTTTACAACTCAACTTGCAAATGCACAATAGAACGAAAAAAACAAAGAACTCACACACTAAGAATTTTCGACACAAAGGTTTATCCTATCTAATTGCCGCCTAATGCCATCCACCGATCTAGTGAGAGTCGTTCATAAGAATTATTTTACTAACCAAACAATGGTTTTTATGATCAACGAATGGTAACTAACATTTGTCGTAGTTTTGTGCCTGTTTCCGAATATTTCTTTTCTACATTTCTACTCATCATTTGCATTAAAAAAAAAAACCTGCAGCAGTAACCCTAATATGTATTATCTCAACAAAATCACTAATAAATAGAAACACAATCTGAACGCAGATTATTGTTTTCGTTGCGGTTTTAAAAGTGTACCAATTTACTGGTTCTTCACAACATTTCTATACAAACTTTATTTAAAATATTTATTATTAATGTCTTAATAACAATATTTAATACTATAAAAACTAACGAACGTAATGTGCGCCGCGTGAAGTGGATAAATTCAATAAACGAGAATGTCATGCGGGTACATTTTCGGGCTACAGAGTTGGGAACGAACCCTACTGCGTACCGTATTAGACTAGTCTCTCTGTTTCGGTAGCTTGAACCAGCCTGATGGCTGGTGACGTGTCAGCACAGCGATTGTCGAATCAAGTACGAGTTATACAGCGCTGTCGCCTGCTGGATGATGTAGTGCTTGAGAGGATACGCTCTGACATACAGCAAAACTTTCTTGTTCCTTTTTCGTCACACACTGTGGTGGCCAACGGCACACCTCAGTTGACATCAGTTCAAGAAGACGTGCAGGTTGCAGGTTCTGCAGCAAGTTAATTATGTCTTATTTACTCTTAAGAAGGGTTTCCAACTTGAAACTTGTATTTTGTTATGTGGATACATATGTATAGTTCTTAACCAGCAATAACAGTTAAGTCGACGGTTAGAACTAGAAAGAATATAATAATGAACGCATATATTGAGAAACTGATTGACATAAGGAAGTATGTGAAAGAGGATGTCGAGTGATCATGGAGAATCGAAAAAGAAAACAGATTAAAATGACCCAAATAAATTTGAGAAAAATGTAGATAATATATATTGATGATTTGCATATTCATTCAAAACATTTATAAAGATCTATTGCTGAAACTTTTATTCGTGAATTTATAAGTTACTAGCTTGTGCCCACTTTTTCGTTCGCGTGGAATTTGGTCTGCCACATTAATTTTCGTAACAGATCATTTTAAATTATAACATTTTAAGTATCCTATGTTACTTCTAATACCTCCAAGAACATGTGTACAAAATTTCATGATGATCAGTTGAGTAGTTTTCGCTTGAAACCGTAACAAAGAAACTTACATTCACACTTATAATATTTGTGGGGTTTGTAGCCAACCTTAAATTTTCGACCACACGTAAGTTCAGAGCTTGTAACTAGGCAGAAAATATCTTGAACTATTTAAATCTACACTATCCACAATTGTATTAACTTTTAACTGCGGATTAGGTTAATTGTACACCTTAATATATAATATACATAGTTTATGCTCATCCAAGTATAGGCAATCACAATAAGCGTGAGTGAAAAATTTGCACAAAAAAAACACCCCCCCTATTGGGTATAAATAAATAAAAATATAAGATGCCGTTGACATACAACGACTGGAAAATTATCCATTATTAATTACTCGTTACTACAAATTACTGTTGTTGTTACACCGTTGTTATTACTAAGTTATTTACAAGTTGCACGATTATTTTCGTTTTTATGTGATTCTAATAATAACAAAAAAAAGAAGTACTCAAAAGTCTATGTCGATTACTTTAGCTATAATAAAAACCGTTAAAAATAAAATTGAATAAAAAGGTTTTAAATATTTAAATGACGCTTTTCATTACGGTCCTAAAGATTATCTTTGGAAAGATATATCACATACGCACTCACTATTCTATTCTAATTTTAAACACCATAAGCAAATTTGTACGTTGATTATAACGACACAATACGTTGTACATTTATAAAATTGAATTGCCTTAGGCCATGGCCTAAAATATTAAGAGATCAGAATGTTGTGAAGTTCGTGCCGGGTAAATAATAGTCGACATTAAAAGTGAAACATTAGCTGATGATCAATATTAAAATGAGTCACTTGGCGACACTAAGGAATTAGATGGTCTGCATGTATATTATCACTTATGTAAAATGTAATTTATGGAGTATTGAAAGTTAATAATCAGCTCTCAGTGAATATTTATGCTACATTCCATGTACATAAAATGCACGTCAATCGTAACATTGTGGTATAAAATACCATAGCTTTTTGTTTTTCTATGCTTAGCTCTTTCGAACTACGCAATTCTTCGGTCGACAAGTTGTTATGCCTACTAATCTAAGTATAATAAATTTTGCACTTTACGTATTTGCGAATATTGTATTTACACATTATTATAACAAGCTAGATTACGAGTATTTGAAAATATATTAACGAACGTCTAAAATAACACTGCTCTAACTTACTTAAGTTTTTTTTGTCACTTTTACTTTAATTTAACTACAATAAAAATGAAAACGCTAAAGTAATTTTTAGTATTCGGCATGTTATTGGCACTGCCTACTATTTGCATATTTTTTAAGTTGGCAACACCGTTTTCCAAGTCGTCATCGCTTTGCGCTAAGTTCACATTATACACTATCAACACGTTGCAGTCAAACAAACACCACACCATTCTGAAGTAGAGCGTCACCCGGTACGGTTGTGTTGTGAGTTAGCGTTAGTTAGTTATCATTAAAATTACCATATTGAATTTTTGATTGTAATATTAAAAAGAAAGTAGTCATTGGTGAAAATGAGAACTACAGAAGAGACAGCATTTACAACACCAATAGAAATGACGTTTGCAGAAAAACAAGCAGAACGCATGAAGAGATTACGCTCTCTACGTTTGGCCAGGAATGAAACCAGAAAAATCCATCATCTGGAAGTAGTACCTGAAGAGCTCATAAGTGAATTGCCACATAATTGGATGGAAACACCTTGTCAGGCGGAGTGCTTACTTGATGATCGAGCGGAGAACGATGAATCTGAAAAATCGGACAAAACTTACGAGAGAGTAAAAATTTCGAAGACGTCAGCGACAGGACCAAAATATTTGGTGGGTAAAGTGAAGAGAAGGAATCCACATCAGAACCGTTCGACATACAATCAAACGACAATAAGTTTTCATTATTCAAGCATAAACCTACGCCTGACATTTAGCAGGACGAAAAACAAAAACAAAAGTATGAAGATGGTTTCTACAGAGGTCTAAATCTCGTCATTAACGGCAGGCACATTGATCGTAATTAGGCGAGAGACAGAATGGTGAACGACTTGCAAGGACAGTTTGCGAAGAGGACAAATACTCCAGAAGGAGGATACAAAACGACAACGTAGATGTTGACCATATTATTTATTAACGACAGGAGCACCAAGTTTAACAAGAAACTTGAACAGTTTTACGACTATCACACTGCTGAGATAAAGCAGAATTTGTAACACGGGACAGCCATTTGAGCATCTGTTGCAGCCAGTGTCTAAACTTTACATATGTGAAAGAGTGAAAATTGCTCTTTTTGTTAGAAATTAATTGTAAAACTAATTATCTATTGTAAAATTAGTTCTACTCGACTCTTATTTTAACCATTAAGATCTAACACCCAACTAGATCTGTTTTTATTCCGTTTAACTGATCAAATATATATGTCAAGTTGACGTGTTTTTATTAATTCTGTTAAGCAAAAACAGTTGGGCTAACTTATGTATATCTATCGTTTAAAGTATATAATAAATTTTTCCTTGTATGAAAATGTATGCTTTATTTTATTTATCACTTTCCCGTCCTTACTGTGTCTTCTTCGGCTTATCGCACACCACTGCCATTAGATAGATATAAGCTTCACCCATTGTGCGCGATAGATTGGTAATTTCTAGACCAAGTATAATAATTATATATTGTAAAAGTGGCCACCTTTTTGCAATCTTCGCAAGTTAACTTGCAAATACACAATAGAGCGAAAAACACCAAGTACTCTCACTAAGAATTTTGTAATATATTATAATAATATATATATATAATGTAATGGTACATTATATTATCCTTCATTATACCTACGGCTTTATCGTGCCGTCAGGGTG
Source organism: Hypercompe scribonia (assembly GCA_949316085.1). Classification (NCBI taxonomy): domain Eukaryota; kingdom Metazoa; phylum Arthropoda; class Insecta; order Lepidoptera; family Erebidae; genus Hypercompe; species Hypercompe scribonia. Next base: position 5,459,742 of record OX438979.1, read on the forward strand.
GCGCTCTGTGTGTTAAAAATCAGTTTTTATGGGCATAAGAATGACAATTTTCAAGCACCTCTCTTTTGCTTGCTCAAAAATGTTACAATGATTAATTTAGTGTAAAAATAAATGACTATTTATATACGAAAAATGTGTATGAAAATCTTATTAAAAACCAGTCAGTTGGTATGCTTTTATAAGCGCAACAAAATCGTAATCTTCTTACATTACTAATTATTTGTAATTATTTGAACTACGAGTACTAAAGATAAGAGATGCTTATGAATAATAATAATAATAATAATATATCTCTTTATTGTACACTAGATTAAATTCAGAGGTTACTTAAGGCTAAAGAAGTACAAGTGGTGGCTTTATCACCCGTTGGCAATCTCTTACAGACAACCATGTGATAGAAAGAAAAGCATGAGATGGAAAGTATAAGGTAGTGCCTGGTGTATTAGAAATGAAAGTAGTATATATAAATTTTATGATGGAAAGTATAAGAAATTAGTGATTTGTTTTCATATTATTTTCAATCAACTTATAAGGTTAATAGTAACATTAATATTTCTAATTTTAAAACATCAGAAAAAAGTAATAATATCACCTTCGGTTCGTGTTCGAAAAGTTTAGAGGAAGTCTCTAAGTACTTGTCTTCTTTGAGTTGCGATAAGGGTTCAGAACCTGATTCAATAACACCACTCTTCCTACAGAAATGTACGGATAATCTGGCTGAGCCACTGACTTCCCTTTTCAATGATTCACTGTCACAGAGATGTTTGCCGGAAAAGTGGAAAGTAGTAGTATACATCACGCCTATTTTAAGTCTGCTTGTTGTGAAAATGTATTAAATTACTGAGATAATTCTATTTTATCACTATGTGGTAAAGTTCTTGAATCGCTGATTCAAAACAAAATGTTCGCTCATCTCAAAATCATGTTGGATGATAACCAGTACGATTTCCGACCCGAAAAATCAACATCATCTAACTCGGTTGAATTTGTATCATATGTATCGAATGCGTAAGATGCCGGCAGAGAAGTTCTTGTTGTGTACACTGCCTTCAAAAAGGCATTCGATCTAGTAAATCATGACTTACTTCTAGTGAAGTTGGGCCGTCTAAGTCTAAGTCCAAATGTGATCACTCGCACAATAGATAGAATGACTATATTAATGAGAGGAACGCATAATTTAGCAAGAAACTTGAGCGGGTCAACAAACTGCTGAGATTAATCTAAATTTGGAACGTAGTTCAGCCATATGCGCATCTCTTAAGAAAATATGGCGCTACATACATGTTAGTGTTTGAAAAGCGTTATTTTAAATTTAAAGTGATGGAATAAAACTGGGTAAGATAACGCATTAGTATGAAATATTGTGATAATAGTGAGAATACATGACAAGTAGTGTGTTTTCTTAATGTAAATGACTTGCATTTGTGTTATGGCTTAGAAAGACAAAACTAAAACACTCATTCGGAGATGTCGTAATAAGTGATACTTATGTTTAGCGTAAGTATATCTTCCTAGGACAGTGTAAGTGTTTGTTGCGATAACTTTGTTAGTCACGCTAGGCTTACTCGTGTTGATTAGCCAAATTTAAAATATATGTATGTACATATAACATATTTTGTTTATTTTCACTTACAACAAACGCCTATGACAAAAGCTCCAGGGTTCGAGTTTTAGTTATTCTACTGAAAAGACCGAGTTGAACCTTATTATTTACCTTGATGTAAGTAAAGATAAAAATAATTGTATAAAATTATTGCAGTCAGTGTCTAAACTTTATGTAAAAGCCTAAAAATTGCTTTTGTTGGAAATAAATTGTAAGATCTATTATTCCATGTAAAAATAGTTCTATTCGACTCTTACTTTAATCACTGAGATCTATCAACCAATCAAATAGTTTGTCTGAATTATATTTATTGTTTAAAGCATATAATAAATTTTCTATGTATGCGAATGTATGTTTTCTTTTATGTATCACTTTCCTGTACTTATTGTGTCTTCTTTGGCCTATCGCACTCTACTGTCACTGGACATACATAAGCTTCTCTCATTGCAGGCGATCAGTTAGTGGTTTTTAGACCAAGTATTAGTAAAATTTATTTGCTTGCTTGATTTTTACCTGACCTGCTATCACCTATGCAGGGCCTTGTTAGTTTACTCGTAAATGATCGTGACTGCTAAGCTAAAGGACGTGGGTTAGATAAATAATAAACTAATCAGAGGCATATGAAACGTCCACTTTCGCCAGTGTTTTGGTCCCATATAATATGTGATGAGCCTATTACCGTTAATGATTTTGTAATGCAGGTTTGTTGGCCAGAGCCTAATCTGTCGATTGAGGACTGCCTTCTGCATCAGTCCCTTGAAATATGACAAAAGACATATAGAATTTCGTTCAACCATTATTTTGATCTATATAATAAGGTTTAGTCGTCGTTTATAACATAAGCGCACAAAAATGTGCATACCATGTCTCTTGGAGGGTATGGACGGTGTCCATACAAAATCCGAATTCCTCCTTTTGGCACTTTACGTCCCAAAGAACGTAATTACCGCGTCATGTTTAAAATTTTAAAGCGTTCTTTTGTAAAATTTGATATTTGTAGATAAGATAGTATTCGGAGAGACCGTCGAATGACACTATAGAAATATAGAGAAGAAAAAAAAAACTTTTACAAAATTTTTGTTATCTATACCGTAATGTGGAGCAATTTAAAAAAAAATAGGTAGGTGTTTAGATATTGTTAGCCCTTTGTCGTCACACTGGTGACAATGAAAACAATGAATTCGTTACCTTTTTACAACGTTTACAACTCAACTTGCAAATGCACAATAGAACGAAAAAAACAAAGAACTCACACACTAAGAATTTTCGACACAAAGGTTTATCCTATCTAATTGCCGCCTAATGCCATCCACCGATCTAGTGAGAGTCGTTCATAAGAATTATTTTACTAACCAAACAATGGTTTTTATGATCAACGAATGGTAACTAACATTTGTCGTAGTTTTGTGCCTGTTTCCGAATATTTCTTTTCTACATTTCTACTCATCATTTGCATTAAAAAAAAAAACCTGCAGCAGTAACCCTAATATGTATTATCTCAACAAAATCACTAATAAATAGAAACACAATCTGAACGCAGATTATTGTTTTCGTTGCGGTTTTAAAAGTGTACCAATTTACTGGTTCTTCACAACATTTCTATACAAACTTTATTTAAAATATTTATTATTAATGTCTTAATAACAATATTTAATACTATAAAAACTAACGAACGTAATGTGCGCCGCGTGAAGTGGATAAATTCAATAAACGAGAATGTCATGCGGGTACATTTTCGGGCTACAGAGTTGGGAACGAACCCTACTGCGTACCGTATTAGACTAGTCTCTCTGTTTCGGTAGCTTGAACCAGCCTGATGGCTGGTGACGTGTCAGCACAGCGATTGTCGAATCAAGTACGAGTTATACAGCGCTGTCGCCTGCTGGATGATGTAGTGCTTGAGAGGATACGCTCTGACATACAGCAAAACTTTCTTGTTCCTTTTTCGTCACACACTGTGGTGGCCAACGGCACACCTCAGTTGACATCAGTTCAAGAAGACGTGCAGGTTGCAGGTTCTGCAGCAAGTTAATTATGTCTTATTTACTCTTAAGAAGGGTTTCCAACTTGAAACTTGTATTTTGTTATGTGGATACATATGTATAGTTCTTAACCAGCAATAACAGTTAAGTCGACGGTTAGAACTAGAAAGAATATAATAATGAACGCATATATTGAGAAACTGATTGACATAAGGAAGTATGTGAAAGAGGATGTCGAGTGATCATGGAGAATCGAAAAAGAAAACAGATTAAAATGACCCAAATAAATTTGAGAAAAATGTAGATAATATATATTGATGATTTGCATATTCATTCAAAACATTTATAAAAATCTATTGCTGAAACTTTTATTCGTGAATTTATAAGTTACTAGCTTGTGCCCACTTTTTCGTTCGCGTGGAATTTGGTCTGCCACATTAATTTTCGTAACAGATCATTTTAAATTATAACATTTTAAGTATCCTATGTTACTTCTAATACCTCCAAGAACATGTGTACAAAATTTCATGATGATCAGTTGAGTAGTTTTCGCTTGAAACCGTAACAAAGAAACTTACATTCACACTTATAATATTTGTGGGGTTTGTAGCCAACCTTAAATTTTCGACCACACGTAAGTTCAGAGCTTGTAACTAGGCAGAAAATATCTTGAACTATTTAAATCTACACTATCCACAATTGTATTAACTTTTAACTGCGGATTAGGTTAATTGTACACCTTAATATATAATATACATAGTTTATGCTCATCCAAGTATAGGCAATCACAATAAGCGTGAGTGAAAAATTTGCACAAAAAAAACACCCCCCCTATTGGGTATAAATAAATAAAAATATAAGATGCCGTTGACATACAACGACTGGAAAATTATCCATTATTAATTACTCGTTACTACAAATTACTGTTGTTGTTACACCGTTGTTATTACTAAGTTATTTACAAGTTGCACGATTATTTTCGTTTTTATGTGATTCTAATAATAACAAAAAAAAGAAGTACTCAAAAGTCTATGTCGATTACTTTAGCTATAATAAAAACCGTTAAAAATAAAATTGAATAAAAAGGTTTTAAATATTTAAATGACGCTTTTCATTACGGTCCTAAAGATTATCTTTGGAAAGATATATCACATACGCACTCACTATTCTATTCTAATTTTAAACACCATAAGCAAATTTGTACGTTGATTATAACGACACAATACGTTGTACATTTATAAAATTGAATTGCCTTAGGCCATGGCCTAAAATATTAAGAGATCAGAATGTTGTGAAGTTCGTGCCGGGTAAATAATAGTCGACATTAAAAGTGAAACATTAGCTGATGATCAATATTAAAATGAGTCACTTGGCGACACTAAGGAATTAGATGGTCTGCATGTATATTATCACTTATGTAAAATGTAATTTATGGAGTATTGAAAGTTAATAATCAGCTCTCAGTGAATATTTATGCTACATTCCATGTACATAAAATGCACGTCAATCGTAACATTGTGGTATAAAATACCATAGCTTTTTGTTTTTCTATGCTTAGCTCTTTCGAACTACGCAATTCTTCGGTCGACAAGTTGTTATGCCTACTAATCTAAGTATAATAAATTTTGCACTTTACGTATTTGCGAATATTGTATTTACACATTATTATAACAAGCTAGATTACGAGTATTTGAAAATATATTAACGAACGTCTAAAATAACACTGCTCTAACTTACTTAAGTTTTTTTTGTCACTTTTACTTTAATTTAACTACAATAAAAATGAAAACGCTAAAGTAATTTTTAGTATTCGGCATGTTATTGGCACTGCCTACTATTTGCATATTTTTTAAGTTGGCAACACCGTTTTCCAAGTCGTCATCGCTTTGCGCTAAGTTCACATTATACACTATCAACACGTTGCAGTCAAACAAACACCACACCATTCTGAAGTAGAGCGTCACCCGGTACGGTTGTGTTGTGAGTTAGCGTTAGTTAGTTATCATTAAAATTACCATATTGAATTTTTGATTGTAATATTAAAAAGAAAGTAGTCATTGGTGAAAATGAGAACTACAGAAGAGACAGCATTTACAACACCAATAGAAATGACGTTTGCAGAAAAACAAGCAGAACGCATGAAGAGATTACGCTCTCTACGTTTGGCCAGGAATGAAACCAGAAAAATCCATCATCTGGAAGTAGTACCTGAAGAGCTCATAAGTGAATTGCCACATAATTGGATGGAAACACCTTGTCAGGCGGAGTGCTTACTTGATGATCGAGCGGAGAACGATGAATCTGAAAAATCGGACAAAACTTACGAGAGAGTAAAAATTTCGAAGACGTCAGCGACAGGACCAAAATATTTGGTGGGTAAAGTGAAGAGAAGGAATCCACATCAGAACCGTTCGACATACAATCAAACGACAATAAGTTTTCATTATTCAAGCATAAACCTACGCCTGACATTTAGCAGGACGAAAAACAAAAACAAAAGTATGAAGATGGTTTCTACAGAGGTCTAAATCTCGTCATTAACGGCAGGCACATTGATCGTAATTAGGCGAGAGACAGAATGGTGAACGACTTGCAAGGACAGTTTGCGAAGAGGACAAATACTCCAGAAGGAGGATACAAAACGACAACGTAGATGTTGACCATATTATTTATTAACGACAGGAGCACCAAGTTTAACAAGAAACTTGAACAGTTTTACGACTATCACACTGCTGAGATAAAGCAGAATTTGTAACACGGGACAGCCATTTGAGCATCTGTTGCAGCCAGTGTCTAAACTTTACATATGTTAAAGAGTGAAAATTGCTCTTTTTGTTAGAAATTAATTGTAAGACTAATTATCTATTGTAAAATTAGTTCTACTCGACTCTTATTTTAACCATTAAGATCTAACACCCAACTAGATCTGTTTTTATTCCGTTTAACTGATCAAATATATATGTCAAGTTGACGTGTTTTTATTAATTCTGTTAAGCAAAAACAGTTGGGCTAACTTATGTATATCTATCGTTTAAAGTATATAATAAATTTTTCCTTGTATGAAAATGTATGCTTTATTTTATTTATCACTTTCCCGTCCTTACTGTGTCTTCTTCGGCTTATCGCACACCACTGCCATTAGATAGATATAAGCTTCACCCATTGTGCGCGATAGATTGGTAATTTCTAGACCAAGTATAATAATTATATATTGTAAAAGTGGCCACCTTTTTGCAATCTTCGCAAGTTAACTTGCAAATACACAATAGAGCGAAAAACACCAAGTACTCTCACTAAGAATTTTGTAATATATTATAATAATATATATATATAATATAATGGTACATTATATTATCCTTCATTATACCTACGGCTTTATCGTGCCGTCAGGGTGGCGCTCTGTGTGTTAAAAATCAGTTTTTATGGGCATAAGAATGACAATTTTCAAGCACCTCTCTTTTGCTTGCTCAAAAATGTTACAATGATTAATTTAGTGTAAAAATAAATGACTATTTATATACGAAAAATGTGTATGAAAATCTTATTAAAAACCAGTCAGTTGGTATGCTTTTATAAGCGCAACAAAATCGTAATCTTCTTACATTATTAATTATTTGTAATTATTTGAACTACGAGTACTAAAGATAAGAGATGCTTATGAATAATAATAATAATAATATATCTCTTTATTGTACACTAGATTAAATTCAGAGGTTACTTAAGGCTAAAGAAGTACAAGTGGTGGCTTTATCACCCGTTGGCAATCTCTTACAGACAACCATGTGATAGAAAGAAAAGCATGAGATGGAAAGTATAAGGTAGTGCCTGGTGTATTAGAAATGAAAGTAGTATATATAAATTTTATGATGGAAAGTATAAGAAATTAGTGATTTGTTTTCATATTATTTTCAATCAACTTATAAGGTTAATAGTAACATTAATATTTCTAATTTTAAAACATCAGAAAAAAGTAATAATATCACCTTCGGTTCGTGTTCGAAAAGTTTAGAGGAAGTCTCTAAGTACTTGTCTTCTTTGAGTTGCGATAAGGGTTCAGAACCTGATTCAATAACACCACTCTTCCTACAGAAATGTACGGATAATCTGGCTGAGCCACTGACTTCCCTTTTCAATGATTCACTGTCACAGAGATGTTTGCCGGAAAAGTGGAAAGTAGTAGTATACATCACGCCTATTTTAAGTCTGCTTGTTGTGAAAATGTATTAAATTACTGAGATAATTCTATTTTATCACTATGTGGTAAAGTTCTTGAATCGCTGATTCAAAACAAAATGTTCACTCATCTCAAAATCATGTTGGATGATAACCAGTACGATTTCCGACCCGAAAAATCAACATCATCTAACTCGGTTGAATTTGTATCATATGTATCGAATGCGTAAGATGCCGGCAGAGAAGTTCTTGTTGTGTACACTGCCTTCAAAAAGGCATTCGATCTAGTAAATCATGACTTACTTCTAGTGAAGTTGGGCCGTCTAAGTCTAAGTCCAAATGTGATCACTCGCACAATAGATAGAATGACTATATTAATGAGAGGAACGCATAATTTAGCAAGAAACTTGAGCGGCTTAATGGTCAACAAACTGCTGAGATTAATCTAAATTTGGAACGTAGTTCAGCCATATGCGCATCTCTTAAGAAAATATGGCGCTACATACATGTTAGTGTTTGAAAAGCGTTATTTTAAATTTAAAGTGATGGAATAAAACTGGGTAAGATAACGCATTAGTATGAAATATTGTGATAATAGTGAGAATACATGACAAGTAGTGTGTTTTCTTAATGTAAATGACTTGCATTTGTGTTATGGCTTAGAAAGACAAAACTAAAACACTCATTCGGAGATGTCGTAATAAGTGATACTTATGTTTAGCGTAAGTATATCTTCCTAGGACAGTGTAAGTGTTTGTTGCGATAACTTTGTTAGTCACGCTAGGCTTACTCGTGTTGATTAGCCAAATTTAAAATATATGTATGTACATATAACATATTTTGTTTATTTTCACTTACAACAAACGCCTATGACAAAAGCTCCAGGGTTCGAGTTTTAGTTATTCTACTGAAAAGACCGAGTTGAACCTTATTATTTACCTTGATGTAAGTAAAGATAAAAATAATTGTATAAAATTATTGCAGTCAGTGTCTAAACTTTATGTAAAAGCCTAAAAATTGCTTTTGTTGGAAATAAATTGTAAGATCTATTATTCCATGTAAAAATAGTTCTATTCGACTCTTACTTTAATCACTGAGATCTATCAACCAATCAAATAGTTTGTCTGACTTATATTTATTGTTTAAAGCATATAATAAATTTTCTATGTATGCGAATGTATGTTTTCTTTTATGTATCACTTTCCTGTACTTATTGTGTCTTCTTTGGCCTATCGCACTCTACTGTCACTGGACATACATAAGCTTCTCTCATTGCAGGCGATCAGTTAGTGGTTTTTAGACCAAGTATTAGTAAAATTTATTTGCTTGCTTGATTTTTACCTGACCTGCTATCACCTATGCAGGGCCTTGTTAGTTTACTCGTAAATGATCGTGACTGCTAAGCTAAAGGACGTGGGTTAGATAAATAATAAACTAATCAGAGGCATATGAAACGTCCACTTTCGCCAGTGTTTTGGTCCCATATAATATGTGATGAGCCTATTACCGTTAATGATTTTGTAATGCAGGTTTGTTGGCCAGAGCCTAATCTGTCGATTGAGGACTGCCTTCTGCATCAGTCCCTTGAAATATGACAAAAGACATATAGAATTTCGTTCAACCATTATTTTGATCTATATAATAAGGTTTAGTCGTCGTTTATAACATAAGCGCACAAAAATGTGCATACCATGTCTCTTGGAGGGTATGGACGGTGTCCATACAAAATCCGAATTCCTCCTTTTGGCACTTTACGTCCCAAAGAACGTAATTACCGCGTCATGTTTAAAATTTTAAAGCGTTCTTTTGTAAAATTTGATATTTGTAGATAAGATAGTATTCGGAGAGACCGTCGAATGACACTATAGAAATATAGAGAAGAAAAAAAAAACTCTTACAAAATTTTTGTTATCTATACCGTAATGTGGAGCAATTTAAAAAAAAATAGGTAGGTGTTTAGATATTGTTAGCCCTTTGTCGTCACACTGGTGACAATGAAAACAATGAATTCGTTACCTTTTTACAACGTTTACAACTCAACTTGCAAATGCACAATAGAACGAAAAAAACAAAGAACTCACACACTAAGAATTTTCGACACAAAGGTTTATCCTATCTAATTGCCGCCTAATGCCATCCACCGATCTAGTGAGAGTCGTTCATAAGAATTATTTTACTAACCAAACAATGGTTTTTATGATCAACGAATGGTAACTAACATTTGTCGTAGTTTTGTGCCTGTTTCCGAATATTTCTTTTCTACATTTCTACTCATCATTTGCATTAAAAAAAAAAACCTGCAGCAGTAACCCTAATATGTATTATCTCAACAAAATCACTAATAAATAGAAACACAATCTGAACGCAGATTATTGTTTTCGTTGCGGTTTTAAAAGTGTACCAATTTACTGGTTCTTCACAACATTTCTATACAAACTTTATTTAAAATATTTATTATTAATGTCTTAATAACAATATTTAATACTATAAAAACTAACGAACGTAATGTGCGCCGCGTGAAGTGGATAAATTCAATAAACGAGAATGTCATGCGGGTACATTTTCGGGCTACAGAGTTGGGAACGAACCCTACTGCGTACCGTATTAGACTAGTCTCTCTGTTTCGGTAGCTTGAACCAGCCTGATGGCTGGTGACGTGTCAGCACAGCGATTGTCGAATCAAGTACGAGTTATACAGCGCTGTCGCCTGCTGGATGATGTAGTGCTTGAGAGGATACGCTCTGACATACAGCAAAACTTTCTTGTTCCTTTTTCGTCACACACTGTGGTGGCCAACGGCACACCTCAGTTGACATCAGTTCAAGAAGACGTGCAGGTTGCAGGTTCTGCAGCAAGTTAATTATGTCTTATTTACTCTTAAGAAGGGTTTCCAACTTGAAACTTGTATTTTGTTATGTGGATACATATGTATAGTTCTTAACCAGCAATAACAGTTAAGTCGACGGTTAGAACTAGAAAGAATATAATAATGAACGCATATATTGAGAAACTGATTGACATAAGGAAGTATGTGAAAGAGGATGTCGAGTGATCATGGAGAATCGAAAAAGAAAACAGATTAAAATGACCCAAATAAATTTGAGAAAAATGTAGATAATATATATTGATGATTTGCATATTCATTCAAAACATTTATAAAGATCTATTGCTGAAACTTTTATTCGTGAATTTATAAGTTACTAGCTTGTGCCCACTTTTTCGTTCGCGTGGAATTTGGTCTGCCACATTAATTTTCGTAACAGATCATTTTAAATTATAACATTTTAAGTATCCTATGTTACTTCTAATACCTCCAAGAACATGTGTACAAAATTTCATGATGATCAGTTGAGTAGTTTTCGCTTGAAACCGTAACAAAGAAACTTACATTCACACTTATAATATTTGTGGGGTTTGTAGCCAACCTTAAATTTTCGACCACACGTAAGTTCAGAGCTTGTAACTAGGCAGAAAATATCTTGAACTATTTAAATCTACACTATCCACAATTGTATTAACTTTTAACTGCGGATTAGGTTAATTGTACACCTTAATATATAATATACATAGTTTATGCTCATCCAAGTATAGGCAATCACAATAAGCGTGAGTGAAAAATTTGCACAAAAAAACACCCCCCCTATTGGGTATAAATAAATAAAAATATAAGATGCCGTTGACATACAACGACTGGAAAATTATCCATTATTAATTACTCGTTACTACAAATTACTGTTGTTGTTACACCGTTGTTATTACTAAGTTATTTACAAGTTGCACGATTATTTTCGTTTTTATGTGATTCTAATAATAACAAAAAAAAGAAGTACTCAAAAGTCTATGTCGATTACTTTAGCTATAATAAAAACCGTTAAAAATAAAATTGAATAAAAAGGTTTTAAATATTTAAATGACGCTTTTCATTACGGTCCTAAAGATTATCTTTGGAAAGATATATCACATACGCACTCACTATTCTATTCTAATTTTAAACACCATAAGCAAATTTGTACGTTGATTATAACGACACAATACGTTGGACATTTATAAAATTGAATTGCCTTAGGCCATGGCCTAAAATATTAAGAGATCAGAATGTTGTGAAGTTCGTGCCGGGTAAATAATAGTCGACATTAAAAGTGAAACATTAGCTGATGATCAATATTAAAATGAGTCACTTGGCGACACTAAGGAATTAGATGGTCTGCATGTATATTATCACTTATGTAAAATGTAATTTATGGAGTATTGAAAGTTAATAATCAGCTCTCAGTGAATATTTATGCTACATTCCATGTACATAAAATGCACGTCAATCGTAACATTGTGGTATAAAATACCATAGCTTTTTGTTTTTCTATGCTTAGCTCTTTCGAACTACGCAATTCTTCGGTCGACAAGTTGTTATGCCTACTAATCTAAGTATAATAAATTTTGCACTTTACGTATTTGCGAATATTGTATTTACACATTATTATAACAAGCTAGATTACGAGTATTTGAAAATATATTAACGAACGTCTAAAATAACACTGCTCTAACTTACTTAAGTTTTTTTTGTCACTTTTACTTTAATTTAACTACAATAAAAATGAAAACGCTAAAGTAATTTTTAGTATTCGGCATGTTATTGGCACTGCCTACTATTTGCATATTTTTTAAGTTGGCAACACCGTTTTCCAAGTCGTCATCGCTTTGCGCTAAGTTCACATTATACACTATCAACACGTTGCAGTCAAACAAACACCACACCATTCTGAAGTAGAGCGTCACCCGGTACGGTTGTGTTGTGAGTTAGCGTTAGTTAGTTATCATTAAAATTACCATATTGAATTTTTGATTGTAATATTAAAAAGAAAGTAGTCATTGGTGAAAATGAGAACTACAGAAGAGACAGCATTTACAACACCAATAGAAATGACGTTTGCAGAAAAACAAGCAGAACGCATGAAGAGATTACGCTCTCTACGTTTGGCCAGGAATGAAACCAGAAAAATCCATCATCTGGAAGTAGTACCTGAAGAGCTCATAAGTGAATTGCCACATAATTGGATGGAAACACCTTGTCAGGCGGAGTGCTTACTTGATGATCGAGCGGAGAACGATGAATCTGAAAAATCGGACAAAACTTACGAGAGAGTAAAAATTTCGAAGACGTCAGCGACAGGACCAAAATATTTGGTGGGTAAAGTGAAGAGAAGGAATCCACATCAGAACCGTTCGACATACAATCAAACGACAATAAGTTTTCATTATTCAAGCATAAACCTACGCCTGACATTTAGCAGGACGAAAAACAAAAACAAAAGTATGAAGATGGTTTCTACAGAGGTCTAAATCTCGTCATTAACGGCAGGCACATTGATCGTAATTAGGCGAGAGACAGAATGGTGAACGACTTGCAAGGACAGTTTGCGAAGAGGACAAATACTCCAGAAGGAGGATACAAAACGACAACGTAGATGTTGACCATATTATTTATTAACGACAGGAGCACCAAGTTTAACAAGAAACTTGAACAGTTTTACGACTATCACACTGCTGAGATAAAGCAGAATTTGTAACACGGGACAGCCATTTGAGCATCTGTTGCAGCCAGTGTCTAAACTTTACATATGTGAAAGAGTGAAAATTGCTCTTTTTGTTAGAAATTAATTGTAAAACTAATTATCTATTGTAAAATTAGTTCTACTCGACTCTTATTTTAACCATTAAGATCTAACACCCAACTAGATCTGTTTTTATTCCGTTTAACTGATCAAATATATATGTCAAGTTGACGTGTTTTTATTAATTCTGTTAAGCAAAAACAGTTGGGCTAACTTATGTATATCTATCGTTTAAAGTATATAATAAATTTTTCCTTGTATGAAAATGTATGCTTTATTTTATTTATCACTTTCCCGTCCTTACTGTGTCTTCTTCGGCTTATCGCACACCACTGCCATTAGATAGATATAAGCTTCACCCATTGTGCGCGATAGATTGGTAATTTCTAGACCAAGTATAATAATTATATATTGCAAAAGTGGCCACCTTTTTGCAATCTTCGCAAGTTAACTTGCAAATACACAATAGAGCGAAAAACACCAAGTACTCTCACTAAGAATTTTGTAATATATTATAATAATATATATATATAATGTAATGGTACATTATATTATCCTTCATTATACCTACGGCTTTATCGTGCCGTCAGGGTGGCGCTCTGTGTGTTAAAAATCAGTTTTTATGGGCATAAGAATGACAATTTTCAAGCACCTCTCTTTTGCTTGCTCAAAAATGTTACAATGATTAATTTAGTGTAAAAATAAATGACTATTTATATACGAAAAATGTGTATGAAAATCTTATTAAAAACCAGTCAGTTGGTATGCTTTTATAAGCGCAACAAAATCGTAATCTTCTTACATTACTAATTATTTGTAATTATTTGAACTACGAGTACTAAAGATAAGAGATGCTTATGAATAATAATAATAATAATATATCTCTTTATTGTACACTAGATTAAATTCAGAGGTTACTTAAGGCTAAAGAAGTACAAGTGGTGGCTTTATCACCCGTTGGCAATCTCTTACAGACAACCATGTGATAGAAAGAAAAGCATGAGATGGAAAGTATAAGGTAGTGCCTGGTGTATTAGAAATGAAAGTAGTATATATAAATTTTATGATGGAAAGTATAAGAAATTAGTGATTTGTTTTCATATTATTTTCAATCAACTTATAAGGTTAATAGTAACATTAATATTTCTAATTTTAAAACATCAGAAAAAAGTAATAATATCACCTTCGGTTCGTGTTCGAAAAGTTTAGAGGAAGTCTCTAAGTACTTGTCTTCTTTGAGTTGCGATAAGGGTTCAGAACCTGATTCAATAACACCACTCTTCCTACAGAAATGTACGGATAATCTGGCTGAGCCACTGACTTCCCTTTTCAATGATTCACTGTCACAGAGATGTTTGCCGGAAAAGTGGAAAGTAGTAGTATACATCACGCCTATTTTAAGTCTGCTTGTTGTGAAAATGTATTAAATTACTGAGATAATTCTATTTTATCACTATGTGGTAAAGTTCTTGAATCGCTGATTCAAAACAAAATGTTCGCTCATCTCAAAATCATGTTGGATGATAACCAGTACGATTTCCGACCCGAAAAATCAACATCATCTAACTCGGTTGAATTTGTATCATATGTATCGAATGCGTAAGATGCCGGCAGAGAAGTTCTTGTTGTGTACACTGCCTTCAAAAAGGCATTCGATCTAGTAAATCATGACTTACTTCTAGTGAAGTTGGGCCGTCTAAGTCTAAGTCCAAATGTGATCACTCGCACAATAGATAGAATGACTATATTAATGAGAGGAACGCATAATTTAGCAAGAAACTTGAGCGGCTTAATGGTCAACAAACTGCTGAGATTAATCTAAATTTGGAACGTAGTTCAGCCATATGCGCATCTCTTAAGAAAATATGGCGCTACATACATGTTAGTGTTTGAAAAGCGTTATTTTAAATTTAAAGTGATGGAATAAAACTGGGTAAGATAACGCATTAGTATGAAATATTGTGATAATAGTGAGAATACATGACAAGTAGTGTGTTTTCTTAATGTAAATGACTTGCATTTGTGTTATGGCTTAGAAAGACAAAACTAAAACACTCATTCGGAGATGTCGTAATAAGTGATACTTATGTTTAGCGTAAGTATATCTTCCTAGGACAGTGTAAGTGTTTGTTGCGATAACTTTGTTAGTCACGCTAGGCTTACTCGTGTTGATTAGCCAAATTTAAAATATATGTATGTACATATAACATATTTTGTTTATTTTCACTTACAACAAACGCCTATGACAAAAGCTCCAGGGTTCGAGTTTTAGTTATTCTACTGAAAAGACCGAGTTGAACCTTATTATTTACCTTGATGTAAGTAAAGATAAAAATAATTGTATAAAATTATTGCAGTCAGTGTCTAAACTTTATGTAAAAGCCTAAAAATTGCTTTTGTTGGAAATAAATTGTAAAATCTATTATTCCATGTAAAAATAGTTCTATTCGACTCTTACTTTAATCACTGAGATCTATCAACCAATCAAATAGTTTGTCTGACTTATATTTATTGTTTAAAGCATATAATAAATTTTCTATGTATGCGAATGTATGTTTTCTTTTATGTATCACTTTCCTGTACTTATTGTGTCTTCTTTGGCCTATCGCACTCTACTGTCACTGGACATACATAAGCTTCTCTCATTGCAGGCGATCAGTTAGTGGTTTTTAGACCAAGTATTAGTAAAATTTATTTGCTTGCTTGATTTTTACCTGACCTGCTATCACCTATGCAGGGCCTTGTTAGTTTACTCGTAAATGATCGTGACTGCTAAGCTAAAGGACGTGGGTTAGATAAATAATAAACTAATCAGAGGCATATGAAACGTCCACTTTCGCCAGTGTTTTGGTCCCATATAATATATGATGAGCCTATTACCGTTAATGATTTTGTAATGCAGGTTTGTTGGCCAGAGCCTAATCTGTCGATTGAGGACTGCCTTCTGCATCAGTCCCTTGAAATATGACAAAAGACATATAGAATTTCGTTCAACCATTATTTTGATCTATATAATAAGGTTTAGTCGTCGTTTATAACATAAGCGCACAAAAATGTGCATACCATGTCTCTTGGAGGGTATGGACGGTGTCCATACAAAATCCGAATTCCTCCTTTTGGCACTTTACGTCCCAAAGAACGTAATTACCGCGTCATGTTTAAAATTTTAAAGCGTTCTTTTGTAAAATTTGATATTTGTAGATAAGATAGTATTCGGAGAGACCGTCGAATGACACTATAGAAATATAGAGAAGAAAAAAAAAACTTTTACAAAATTTTTGTTATCTATACCGTAATGTGGAGCAATTTAAAAAAAAATAGGTAGGTGTTTAGATATTGTTAGCCCTTTGTCGTCACACTGGTGACAATGAAAACAATGAATTCGTTACCTTTTTACAACGTTTAAAACTCAACTTGCAAATGCACAATAGAACGAAAAAAACAAAGAACTCACACACTAAGAATTTTCGACACAAAGGTTTATCCTATCTAATTGCCGCCTAATGCCATCCACCGATCTAGTGAGAGTCGTTCATAAGAATTATTTTACTAACCAAACAATGGTTTTTATGATCAACGAATGGTAACTAACAT
Organism: Hypercompe scribonia; assembly: GCA_949316085.1. NCBI lineage: Eukaryota > Metazoa > Arthropoda > Insecta > Lepidoptera > Erebidae > Hypercompe > Hypercompe scribonia. Next base: position 5,476,703 of record OX438979.1, read on the forward strand.
TTGTCGTAGTTTTGTGCCTGTTTCCGAATATTTCTTTTCTACATTTCTACTCATCATTTGCATTAAAAAAAAAAACCTGCAGCAGTAACCCTAATATGTATTATCTCAACAAAATCACTAATAAATAGAAACACAATCTGAACGCAGATTATTGTTTTCGTTGCGGTTTTAAAAGTGTACCAATTTACTGGTTCTTCACAACATTTCTATACAAACTTTATTTAAAATATTTATTATTAATGTCTTAATAACAATATTTAATACTATAAAAACTAACGAACGTAATGTGCGCCGCGTGAAGTGGATAAATTCAATAAACGAGAATGTCATGCGGGTACATTTTCGGGCTACAGAGTTGGGAACGAACCCTACTGCGTACCGTATTAGACTAGTCTCTCTGTTTCGGTAGCTTGAACCAGCCTGATGGCTGGTGACGTGTCAGCACAGCGATTGTCGAATCAAGTACGAGTTATACAGCGCTGTCGCCTGCTGGATGATGTAGTGCTTGAGAGGATACGCTCTGACATACAGCAAAACTTTCTTGTTCCTTTTTCGTCACACACTGTGGTGGCCAACGGCACACCTCAGTTGACATCAGTTCAAGAAGACGTGCAGGTTGCAGGTTCTGCAGCAAGTTAATTATGTCTTATTTACTCTTAAGAAGGGTTTCCAACTTGAAACTTGTATTTTGTTATGTGGATACATATGTATAGTTCTTAACCAGCAATAACAGTTAAGTCGACGGTTAGAACTAGAAAGAATATAATAATGAACGCATATATTGAGAAACTGATTGACATAAGGAAGTATGTGAAAGAGGATGTCGAGTGATCATGGAGAATCGAAAAAGAAAACAGATTAAAATGACCCAAATAAATTTGAGAAAAATGTAGATAATATATATTGATGATTTGCATATTCATTCAAAACATTTATAAAGATCTATTGCTGAAACTTTTATTCGTGAATTTATAAGTTACTAGCTTGTGCCCACTTTTTCGTTCGCGTGGAATTTGGTCTGCCACATTAATTTTCGTAACAGATCATTTTAAATTATAACATTTTAAGTATCCTATGTTACTTCTAATACCTCCAAGAACATGTGTACAAAATTTCATGATGATCAGTTGAGTAGTTTTCGCTTGAAACCGTAACAAAGAAACTTACATTCACACTTATAATATTTGTGGGGTTTGTAGCCAACCTTAAATTTTCGACCACACGTAAGTTCAGAGCTTGTAACTAGGCAGAAAATATCTTGAACTATTTAAATCTACACTATCCACAATTGTATTAACTTTTAACTGCGGATTAGGTTAATTGTACACCTTAATATATAATATACATAGTTTATGCTCATCCAAGTATAGGCAATCACAATAAGCGTGAGTGAAAAATTTGCACAAAAAAACACCCCCCCTATTGGGTATAAATAAATAAAAATATAAGATGCCGTTGACATACAACGACTGGAAAATTATCCATTATTAATTACTCGTTACTACAAATTACTGTTGTTGTTACACCGTTGTTATTACTAAGTTATTTACAAGTTGCACGATTATTTTCGTTTTTATGTGATTCTAATAATAACAAAAAAAAGAAGTACTCAAAAGTCTATGTCGATTACTTTAGCTATAATAAAAACCGTTAAAAATAAAATTGAATAAAAAGGTTTTAAATATTTAAATGACGCTTTTCATTACGGTCCTAAAGATTATCTTTGGAAAGATATATCACATACGCACTCACTATTCTATTCTAATTTTAAACACCATAAGCAAATTTGTACGTTGATTATAACGACACAATACGTTGTACATTTATAAAATTGAATTGCCTTAGGCCATGGCCTAAAATATTAAGAGATCAGAATGTTGTGAAGTTCGTGCCGGGTAAATAATAGTCGACATTAAAAGTGAAACATTAGCTGATGATCAATATTAAAATGAGTCACTTGGCGACACTAAGGAATTAGATGGTCTGCATGTATATTATCACTTATGTAAAATGTAATTTATGGAGTATTGAAAGTTAATAATCAGCTCTCAGTGAATATTTATGCTACATTCCATGTACATAAAATGCACGTCAATCGTAACATTGTGGTATAAAATACCATAGCTTTTTGTTTTTCTATGCTTAGCTCTTTCGAACTACGCAATTCTTCGGTCGACAAGTTGTTATGCCTACTAATCTAAGTATAATAAATTTTGCACTTTACGTATTTGCGAATATTGTATTTACACATTATTATAACAAGCTAGATTACGAGTATTTGAAAATATATTAACGAACGTCTAAAATAACACTGCTCTAACTTACTTAAGTTTTTTTTGTCACTTTTACTTTAATTTAACTACAATAAAAATGAAAACGCTAAAGTAATTTTTAGTATTCGGCATGTTATTGGCACTGCCTACTATTTGCATATTTTTTAAGTTGGCAACACCGTTTTCCAAGTCGTCATCGCTTTGCGCTAAGTTCACATTATACACTATCAACACGTTGCAGTCAAACAAACACCACACCATTCTGAAGTAGAGCGTCACCCGGTACGGTTGTGTTGTGAGTTAGCGTTAGTTAGTTATCATTAAAATTACCATATTGAATTTTTGATTGTAATATTAAAAAGAAAGTAGTCATTGGTGAAAATGAGAACTACAGAAGAGACAGCATTTACAACACCAATAGAAATGACGTTTGCAGAAAAACAAGCAGAACGCATGAAGAGATTACGCTCTCTACGTTTGGCCAGGAATGAAACCAGAAAAATCCATCATCTGGAAGTAGTACCTGAAGAGCTCATAAGTGAATTGCCACATAATTGGATGGAAACACCTTGTCAGGCGGAGTGCTTACTTGATGATCGAGCGGAGAACGATGAATCTGAAAAATCGGACAAAACTTACGAGAGAGTAAAAATTTCGAAGACGTCAGCGACAGGACCAAAATATTTGGTGGGTAAAGTGAAGAGAAGGAATCCACATCAGAACCGTTCGACATACAATCAAACGACAATAAGTTTTCATTATTCAAGCATAAACCTACGCCTGACATTTAGCAGGACGAAAAACAAAAACAAAAGTATGAAGATGGTTTCTACAGAGGTCTAAATCTCGTCATTAACGGCAGGCACATTGATCGTAATTAGGCGAGAGACAGAATGGTGAACGACTTGCAAGGACAGTTTGCGAAGAGGACAAATACTCCAGAAGGAGGATACAAAACGACAACGTAGATGTTGACCATATTATTTATTAACGACAGGAGCACCAAGTTTAACAAGAAACTTGAACAGTTTTACGACTATCACACTGCTGAGATAAAGCAGAATTTGTAACACGGGACAGCCATTTGAGCATCTGTTGCAGCCAGTGTCTAAACTTTACATATGTGAAAGAGTGAAAATTGCTCTTTTTGTTAGAAATTAATTGTAAAACTAATTATCTATTGTAAAATTAGTTCTACTCGACTCTTATTTTAACCATTAAGATCTAACACCCAACTAGATCTGTTTTTATTCCGTTTAACTGATCAAATATATATGTCAAGTTGACGTGTTTTTATTAATTCTGTTAAGCAAAAACAGTTGGGCTAACTTATGTATATCTATCGTTTAAAGTATATAATAAATTTTTCCTTGTATGAAAATGTATGCTTTATTTTATTTATCACTTTCCCGTCCTTACTGTGTCTTCTTCGGCTTATCGCACACCACTGCCATTAGATAGATATAAGCTTCACCCATTGTGCGCGATAGATTGGTAATTTCTAGACCAAGTATAATAATTATATATTGTAAAAGTGGCCACCTTTTTGCAATCTTCGCAAGTTAACTTGCAAATACACAATAGAGCGAAAAACACCAAGTACTCTCACTAAGAATTTTGTAATATATTATAATAATATATATATATAATGTAATGGTACATTATATTATCCTTCATTATACCTACGGCTTTATCGTGCCGTCAGGGTGGCGCTCTGTGTGTTAAAAATCAGTTTTTATGGGCATAAGAATGACAATTTTCAAGCACCTCTCTTTTGCTTGCTCAAAAATGTTACAATGATTAATTTAGTGTAAAAATAAATGACTATTTATATACGAAAAATGTGTATGAAAATCTTATTAAAAACCAGTCAGTTGGTATGCTTTTATAAGCGCAACAAAATCGTAATCTTCTTACATTACTAATTATTTGTAATTATTTGAACTACGAGTACTAAAGATAAGAGATGCTTATGAATAATAATAATAATATATCTCTTTATTGTACACTAGATTAAATTCAGAGGTTACTTAAGGCTAAAGAAGTACAAGTGGTGGCTTTATCACCCGTTGGCAATCTCTTACAGACAACCATGTGATAGAAAGAAAAGCATGAGATGGAAAGTATAAGGTAGTGCCTGGTGTATTAGAAATGAAAGTAGTATATATAAATTTTATGATGGAAAGTATAAGAAATTAGTGATTTGTTTTCATATTATTTTCAATCAACTTATAAGGTTAATAGTAACATTAATATTTCTAATTTTAAAACATCAGAAAAAAGTAATAATATCACCTTCGGTTCGTGTTCGAAAAGTTTAGAGGAAGTCTCTAAGTACTTGTCTTCTTTGAGTTGCGATAAGGGTTCAGAACCTGATTCAATAACACCACTCTTCCTACAGAAATGTACGGATAATCTGGCTGAGCCACTGACTTCCCTTTTCAATGATTCACTGTCACAGAGATGTTTGCCGGAAAAGTGGAAAGTAGTAGTATACATCACGCCTATTTTAAGTCTGCTTGTTGTGAAAATGTATTAAATTACTGAGATAATTCTATTTTATCACTATGTGGTAAAGTTCTTGAATCGCTGATTCAAAACAAAATGTTCGCTCATCTCAAAATCATGTTGGATGATAACCAGTACGATTTCCGACCCGAAAAATCAACATCATCTAACTCGGTTGAATTTGTATCATATGTATCGAATGCGTAAGATGCCGGCAGAGAAGTTCTTGTTGTGTACACTGCCTTCAAAAAGGCATTCGATCTAGTAAATCATGACTTACTTCTAGTGAAGTTGGGCCGTCTAAGTCTAAGTCCAAATGTGATCACTCGCACAATAGATAGAATGACTATATTAATGAGAGGAACGCATAATTTAGCAAGAAACTTGAGCGGCTTAATGGTCAACAAACTGCTGAGATTAATCTAAATTTGGAACGTAGTTCAGCCATATGCGCATCTCTTAAGAAAATATGGCGCTACATACATGTTAGTGTTTGAAAAGCGTTATTTTAAATTTAAAGTGATGGAATAAAACTGGGTAAGATAACGCATTAGTATGAAATATTGTGATAATAGTGAGAATACATGACAAGTAGTGTGTTTTCTTAATGTAAATGACTTGCATTTGTGTTATGGCTTAGAAAGACAAAACTAAAACACTCATTCGGAGATGTCGTAATAAGTGATACTTATGTTTAGCGTAAGTATATCTTCCTAGGACAGTGTAAGTGTTTGTTGCGATAACTTTGTTAGTCACGCTAGGCTTACTCGTGTTGATTAGCCAAATTTAAAATATATGTATGTACATATAACATATTTTGTTTATTTTCACTTACAACAAACGCCTATGACAAAAGCTCCAGGGTTCGAGTTTTAGTTATTCTACTGAAAAGACCGAGTTGAACCTTATTATTTACCTTGATGTAAGTAAAGATAAAAATAATTGTATAAAATTATTGCAGTCAGTGTCTAAACTTTATGTAAAAGCCTAAAAATTGCTTTTGTTGGAAATAAATAGTAAAATCTATTATTCCATGTAAAAATAGTTCTATTCGACTCTTACTTTAATCACTGAGATCTATCAACCAATCAAATAGTTTGTCTGACTTATATTTATTGTTTAAAGCATATAATAAATTTTCTATGTATGCGAATGTATGTTTTCTTTTATGTATCACTTTCCTGTACTTATTGTGTCTTCTTTGGCCTATCGCACTCTACTGTCACTGGACATACATAAGCTTCTCTCATTGCAGGCGATCAGTTAGTGGTTTTTAGACCAAGTATTAGTAAAATTTATTTGCTTGCTTGATTTTTACCTGACCTGCTATCACCTATGCAGGGCCTTGTTAGTTTACTCGTAAATGATCGTGACTGCTAAGCTAAAGGACGTGGGTTAGATAAATAATAAACTAATCAGAGGCATATGAAACGTCCACTTTCGCCAGTGTTTTGGTCCCATATAATATATGATGAGCCTATTACCGTTAATGATTTTGTAATGCAGGTTTGTTGGCCAGAGCCTAATCTGTCGATTGAGGACTGCCTTCTGCATCAGTCCCTTGAAATATGACAAAAGACATATAGAATTTCGTTCAACCATTATTTTGATCTATATAATAAGGTTTAGTCGTCGTTTATAACATAAGCGCACAAAAATGTGCATACCATGTCTCTTGGAGGGTATGGACGGTGTCCATACAAAATCCGAATTCCTCCTTTTGGCACTTTACGTCCCAAAGAACGTAATTACCGCGTCATGTTTAAAATTTTAAAGCGTTCTTTTGTAAAATTTGATATTTGTAGATAAGATAGTATTCGGAGAGACCGTCGAATGACACTATAGAAATATAGAGAAGAAAAAAAAAACTTTTACAAAATTTTTGTTATCTATACCGTAATGTGGAGCAATTTAAAAAAAAATAGGTAGGTGTTTAGATATTGTTAGCCCTTTGTCGTCACACTGGTGACAATGAAAACAATGAATTCGTTACCTTTTTACAACGTTTAAAACTCAACTTGCAAATGCACAATAGAACGAAAAAAACAAAGAACTCACACACTAAGAATTTTCGACACAAAGGTTTATCCTATCTAATTGCCGCCTAATGCCATCCACCGATCTAGTGAGAGTCGTTCATAAGAATTATTTTACTAACCAAACAATGGTTTTTATGATCAACGAATGGTAACTAACATTTGTCGTAGTTTTGTGCCTGTTTCCGAATATTTCTTTTCTACATTTCTACTCATCATTTGCATTAAAAAAAAAAACCTGCAGCAGTAACCCTAATATGTATTATCTCAACAAAATCACTAATAAATAGAAACACAATCTGAACGCAGATTATTGTTTTCGTTGCGGTTTTAAAAGTGTACCAATTTACTGGTTCTTCACAACATTTCTATACAAACTTTATTTAAAATATTTATTATTAATGTCTTAATAACAATATTTAATACTATAAAAACTAACGAACGTAATGTGCGCCGCGTGAAGTGGATAAATTCAATAAACGAGAATGTCATGCGGGTACATTTTCGGGCTACAGAGTTGGGAACGAACCCTACTGCGTACCGTATTAGACTAGTCTCTCTGTTTCGGTAGCTTGAACCAGCCTGATGGCTGGTGACGTGTCAGCACAGCGATTGTCGAATCAAGTACGAGTTATACAGCGCTGTCGCCTGCTGGATGATGTAGTGCTTGAGAGGATACGCTCTGACATACAGCAAAACTTTCTTGTTCCTTTTTCGTCACACACTGTGGTGGCCAACGGCACACCTCAGTTGACATCAGTTCAAGAAGACGTGCAGGTTGCAGGTTCTGCAGCAAGTTAATTATGTCTTATTTACTCTTAAGAAGGGTTTCCAACTTGAAACTTGTATTTTGTTATGTGGATACATATGTATAGTTCTTAACCAGCAATAACAGTTAAGTCGACGGTTAGAACTAGAAAGAATATAATAATGAACGCATATATTGAGAAACTGATTGACATAAGGAAGTATGTGAAAGAGGATGTCGAGTGATCATGGAGAATCGAAAAAGAAAACAGATTAAAATGACCCAAATAAATTTGAGAAAAATGTAGATAATATATATTGATGATTTGCATATTCATTCAAAACATTTATAAAGATCTATTGCTGAAACTTTTATTCGTGAATTTATAAGTTACTAGCTTGTGCCCACTTTTTCGTTCGCGTGGAATTTGGTCTGCCACATTAATTTTCGTAACAGATCATTTTAAATTATAACATTTTAAGTATCCTATGTTACTTCTAATACCTCCAAGAACATGTGTACAAAATTTCATGATGATCAGTTGAGTAGTTTTCGCTTGAAACCGTAACAAAGAAACTTACATTCACACTTATAATATTTGTGGGGTTTGTAGCCAACCTTAAATTTTCGACCACACGTAAGTTCAGAGCTTGTAACTAGGCAGAAAATATCTTGAACTATTTAAATCTACACTATCCACAATTGTATTAACTTTTAACTGCGGATTAGGTTAATTGTACACCTTAATATATAATATACATAGTTTATGCTCATCCAAGTATAGGCAATCACAATAAGCGTGAGTGAAAAATTTGCACAAAAAAACACCCCCCCTATTGGGTATAAATAAATAAAAATATAAGATGCCGTTGACATACAACGACTGGAAAATTATCCATTATTAATTACTCGTTACTACAAATTACTGTTGTTGTTACACCGTTGTTATTACTAAGTTATTTACAAGTTGCACGATTATTTTCGTTTTTATGTGATTCTAATAATAACAAAAAAAAGAAGTACTCAAAAGTCTATGTCGATTACTTTAGCTATAATAAAAACCGTTAAAAATAAAATTGAATAAAAAGGTTTTAAATATTTAAATGACGCTTTTCATTACGGTCCTAAAGATTATCTTTGGAAAGATATATCACATACGCACTCACTATTCTATTCTAATTTTAAACACCATAAGCAAATTTGTACGTTGATTATAACGACACAATACGTTGGACATTTATAAAATTGAATTGCCTTAGGCCATGGCCTAAAATATTAAGAGATCAGAATGTTGTGAAGTTCGTGCCGGGTAAATAATAGTCGACATTAAAAGTGAAACATTAGCTGATGATCAATATTAAAATGAGTCACTTGGCGACACTAAGGAATTAGATGGTCTGCATGTATATTATCACTTATGTAAAATGTAATTTATGGAGTATTGAAAGTTAATAATCAGCTCTCAGTGAATATTTATGCTACATTCCATGTACATAAAATGCACGTCAATCGTAACATTGTGGTATAAAATACCATAGCTTTTTGTTTTTCTATGCTTAGCTCTTTCGAACTACGCAATTCTTCGGTCGACAAGTTGTTATGCCTACTAATCTAAGTATAATAAATTTTGCACTTTACGTATTTGCGAATATTGTATTTACACATTATTATAACAAGCTAGATTACGAGTATTTGAAAATATATTAACGAACGTCTAAAATAACACTGCTCTAACTTACTTAAGTTTTTTTTGTCACTTTTACTTTAATTTAACTACAATAAAAATGAAAACGCTAAAGTAATTTTTAGTATTCGGCATGTTATTGGCACTGCCTACTATTTGCATATTTTTTAAGTTGGCAACACCGTTTTCCAAGTCGTCATCGCTTTGCGCTAAGTTCACATTATACACTATCAACACGTTGCAGTCAAACAAACACCACACCATTCTGAAGTAGAGCGTCACCCGGTACGGTTGTGTTGTGAGTTAGCGTTAGTTAGTTATCATTAAAATTACCATATTGAATTTTTGATTGTAATATTAAAAAGAAAGTAGTCATTGGTGAAAATGAGAACTACAGAAGAGACAGCATTTACAACACCAATAGAAATGACGTTTGCAGAAAAACAAGCAGAACGCATGAAGAGATTACGCTCTCTACGTTTGGCCAGGAATGAAACCAGAAAAATCCATCATCTGGAAGTAGTACCTGAAGAGCTCATAAGTGAATTGCCACATAATTGGATGGAAACACCTTGTCAGGCGGAGTGCTTACTTGATGATCGAGCGGAGAACGATGAATCTGAAAAATCGGACAAAACTTACGAGAGAGTAAAAATTTCGAAGACGTCAGCGACAGGACCAAAATATTTGGTGGGTAAAGTGAAGAGAAGGAATCCACATCAGAACCGTTCGACATACAATCAAACGACAATAAGTTTTCATTATTCAAGCATAAACCTACGCCTGACATTTAGCAGGACGAAAAACAAAAACAAAAGTATGAAGATGGTTTCTACAGAGGTCTAAATCTCGTCATTAACGGCAGGCACATTGATCGTAATTAGGCGAGAGACAGAATGGTGAACGACTTGCAAGGACAGTTTGCGAAGAGGACAAATACTCCAGAAGGAGGATACAAAACGACAACGTAGATGTTGACCATATTATTTATTAACGACAGGAGCACCAAGTTTAACAAGAAACTTGAACAGTTTTACGACTATCACACTGCTGAGATAAAGCAGAATTTGTAACACGGGACAGCCATTTGAGCATCTGTTGCAGCCAGTGTCTAAACTTTACATATGTGAAAGAGTGAAAATTGCTCTTTTTGTTAGAAATTAATTGTAAAACTAATTATCTATTGTAAAATTAGTTCTACTCGACTCTTATTTTAACCATTAAGATCTAACACCCAACTAGATCTGTTTTTATTCCGTTTAACTGATCAAATATATATGTCAAGTTGACGTGTTTTTATTAATTCTGTTAAGCAAAAACAGTTGGGCTAACTTATGTATATCTATCGTTTAAAGTATATAATAAATTTTTCCTTGTATGAAAATGTATGCTTTATTTTATTTATCACTTTCCCGTCCTTACTGTGTCTTCTTCGGCTTATCGCACACCACTGCCATTAGATAGATATAAGCTTCACCCATTGTGCGCGATAGATTGGTAATTTCTAGACCAAGTATAATAATTATATATTGTAAAAGTGGCCACCTTTTTGCAATCTTCGCAAGTTAACTTGCAAATACACAATAGAGCGAAAAACACCAAGTACTCTCACTAAGAATTTTGTAATATATTATAATAATATATATATATAATGTAATGGTACATTATATTATCCTTCATTATACCTACGGCTTTATCGTGCCGTCAGGGTGGCGCTCTGTGTGTTAAAAATCAGTTTTTATGGGCATAAGAATGACAATTTTCAAGCACCTCTCTTTTGCTTGCTCAAAAATGTTACAATGATTAATTTAGTGTAAAAATAAATGACTATTTATATACGAAAAATGTGTATGAAAATCTTATTAAAAACCAGTCAGTTGGTATGCTTTTATAAGCGCAACAAAATCGTAATCTTCTTACATTACTAATTATTTGTAATTATTTGAACTACGAGTACTAAAGATAAGAGATGCTTATGAATAATAATAATAATAATAATATATCTCTTTATTGTACACTAGATTAAATTCAGAGGTTACTTAAGGCTAAAGAAGTACAAGTGGTGGCTTTATCACCCGTTGGCAATCTCTTACAGACAACCATGTGATAGAAAGAAAAGCATGAGATGGAAAGTATAAGGTAGTGCCTGGTGTATTAGAAATGAAAGTAGTATATATAAATTTTATGATGGAAAGTATAAGAAATTAGTGATTTGTTTTCATATTATTTTCAATCAACTTATAAGGTTAATAGTAACATTAATATTTCTAATTTTAAAACATCAGAAAAAAGTAATAATATCACCTTCGGTTCGTGTTCGAAAAGTTTAGAGGAAGTCTCTAAGTACTTGTCTTCTTTGAGTTGCGATAAGGGTTCAGAACCTGATTCAATAACACCACTCTTCCTACAGAAATGTACGGATAATCTGGCTGAGCCACTGACTTCCCTTTTCAATGATTCACTGTCACAGAGATGTTTGCCGGAAAAGTGGAAAGTAGTAGTATACATCACGCCTATTTTAAGTCTGCTTGTTGTGAAAATGTATTAAATTACTGAGATAATTCTATTTTATCACTATGTGGTAAAGTTCTTGAATCGCTGATTCAAAACAAAATGTTCGCTCATCTCAAAATCATGTTGGATGATAACCAGTACGATTTCCGACCCGAAAAATCAACATCATCTAACTCGGTTGAATTTGTATCATATGTATCGAATGCGTAAGATGCCGGCAGAGAAGTTCTTGTTGTGTACACTGCCTTCAAAAAGGCATTCGATCTAGTAAATCATGACTTACTTCTAGTGAAGTTGGGCCGTCTAAGTCTAAGTCCAAATGTGATCACTCGCACAATAGATAGAATGACTATATTAATGAGAGGAACGCATAATTTAGCAAGAAACTTGAGCGGGTCAACAAACTGCTGAGATTAATCTAAATTTGGAACGTAGTTCAGCCATATGCGCATCTCTTAAGAAAATATGGCGCTACATACATGTTAGTGTTTGAAAAGCGTTATTTTAAATTTAAAGTGATGGAATAAAACTGGGTAAGATAACGCATTAGTATGAAATATTGTGATAATAGTGAGAATACATGACAAGTAGTGTGTTTTCTTAATGTAAATGACTTGCATTTGTGTTATGGCTTAGAAAGACAAAACTAAAACACTCATTCGGAGATGTCGTAATAAGTGATACTTATGTTTAGCGTAAGTATATCTTCCTAGGACAGTGTAAGTGTTTGTTGCGATAACTTTGTTAGTCACGCTAGGCTTACTCGTGTTGATTAGCCAAATTTAAAATATATGTATGTACATATAACATATTTTGTTTATTTTCACTTACAACAAACGCCTATGACAAAAGCTCCAGGGTTCGAGTTTTAGTTATTCTACTGAAAAGACCGAGTTGAACCTTATTATTTACCTTGATGTAAGTAAAGATAAAAATAATTGTATAAAATTATTGCAGTCAGTGTCTAAACTTTATGTAAAAGCCTAAAAATTGCTTTTGTTGGAAATAAATTGTAAGATCTATTATTCCATGTAAAAATAGTTCTATTCGACTCTTACTTTAATCACTGAGATCTATCAACCAATCAAATAGTTTGTCTGAATTATATTTATTGTTTAAAGCATATAATAAATTTTCTATGTATGCGAATGTATGTTTTCTTTTATGTATCACTTTCCTGTACTTATTGTGTCTTCTTTGGCCTATCGCACTCTACTGTCACTGGACATACATAAGCTTCTCTCATTGCAGGCGATCAGTTAGTGGTTTTTAGACCAAGTATTAGTAAAATTTATTTGCTTGCTTGATTTTTACCTGACCTGCTATCACCTATGCAGGGCCTTGTTAGTTTACTCGTAAATGATCGTGACTGCTAAGCTAAAGGACGTGGGTTAGATAAATAATAAACTAATCAGAGGCATATGAAACGTCCACTTTCGCCAGTGTTTTGGTCCCATATAATATGTGATGAGCCTATTACCGTTAATGATTTTGTAATGCAGGTTTGTTGGCCAGAGCCTAATCTGTCGATTGAGGACTGCCTTCTGCATCAGTCCCTTGAAATATGACAAAAGACATATAGAATTTCGTTCAACCATTATTTTGATCTATATAATAAGGTTTAGTCGTCGTTTATAACATAAGCGCACAAAAATGTGCATACCATGTCTCTTGGAGGGTATGGACGGTGTCCATACAAAATCCGAATTCCTCCTTTTGGCACTTTACGTCCCAAAGAACGTAATTACCGCGTCATGTTTAAAATTTTAAAGCGTTCTTTTGTAAAATTTGATATTTGTAGATAAGATAGTATTCGGAGAGACCGTCGAATGACACTATAGAAATATAGAGAAGAAAAAAAAAACTTTTACAAAATTTTTGTTATCTATACCGTAATGTGGAGCAATTTAAAAAAAAATAGGTAGGTGTTTAGATATTGTTAGCCCTTTGTCGTCACACTGGTGACAATGAAAACAATGAATTCGTTACCTTTTTACAACGTTTACAACTCAACTTGCAAATGCACAATAGAACGAAAAAAACAAAGAACTCACACACTAAGAATTTTCGACACAAAGGTTTATCCTATCTAATTGCCGCCTAATGCCATCCACCGATCTAGTGAGAGTCGTTCATAAGAATTATTTTACTAACCAAACAATGGTTTTTATGATCAACGAATGGTAACTAACATTTGTCGTAGTTTTGTGCCTGTTTCCGAATATTTCTTTTCTACATTTCTACTCATCATTTGCATTAAAAAAAAAAACCTGCAGCAGTAACCCTAATATGTATTATCTCAACAAAATCACTAATAAATAGAAACACAATCTGAACGCAGATTATTGTTTTCGTTGCGGTTTTAAAAGTGTACCAATTTACTGGTTCTTCACAACATTTCTATACAAACTTTATTTAAAATATTTATTATTAATGTCTTAATAACAATATTTAATACTATAAAAACTAACGAACGTAATGTGCGCCGCGTGAAGTGGATAAATTCAATAAACGAGAATGTCATGCGGGTACATTTTCGGGCTACAGAGTTGGGAACGAACCCTACTGCGTACCGTATTAGACTAGTCTCTCTGTTTCGGTAGCTTGAACCAGCCTGATGGCTGGTGACGTGTCAGCACAGCGATTGTCGAATCAAGTACGAGTTATACAGCGCTGTCGCCTGCTGGATGATGTAGTGCTTGAGAGGATACGCTCTGACATACAGCAAAACTTTCTTGTTCCTTTTTCGTCACACACTGTGGTGGCCAACGGCACACCTCAGTTGACATCAGTTCAAGAAGACGTGCAGGTTGCAGGTTCTGCAGCAAGTTAATTATGTCTTATTTACTCTTAAGAAGGGTTTCCAACTTGAAACTTGTATTTTGTTATGTGGATACATATGTATAGTTCTTAACCAGCAATAACAGTTAAGTCGACGGTTAGAACTAGAAAGAATATAATAATGAACGCATATATTGAGAAACTGATTGACATAAGGAAGTATGTGAAAGAGGATGTCGAGTGATCATGGAGAATCGAAAAAGAAAACAGATTAAAATGACCCAAATAAATTTGAGAAAAATGTAGATAATATATATTGATGATTTGCATATTCATTCAAAACATTTATAAAAATCTATTGCTGAAACTTTTATTCGTGAATTTATAAGTTACTAGCTTGTGCCCACTTTTTCGTTCGCGTGGAATTTGGTCTGCCACATTAATTTTCGTAACAGATCATTTTAAATTATAACATTTTAAGTATCCTATGTTACTTCTAATACCTCCAAGAACATGTGTACAAAATTTCATGATGATCAGTTGAGTAGTTTTCGCTTGAAACCGTAACAAAGAAACTTACATTCACACTTATAATATTTGTGGGGTTTGTAGCCAACCTTAAATTTTCGACCACACGTAAGTTCAGAGCTTGTAACTAGGCAGAAAATATCTTGAACTATTTAAATCTACACTATCCACAATTGTATTAACTTTTAACTGCGGATTAGGTTAATTGTACACCTTAATATATAATATACATAGTTTATGCTCATCCAAGTATAGGCAATCACAATAAGCGTGAGTGAAAAATTTGCACAAAAAAAACACCCCCCCTATTGGGTATAAATAAATAAAAATATAAGATGCCGTTGACATACAACGACTGGAAAATTATCCATTATTAATTACTCGTTACTACAAATTACTGTTGTTGTTACACCGTTGTTATTACTAAGTTATTTACAAGTTGCACGATTATTTTCGTTTTTATGTGATTCTAATAATAACAAAAAAAAGAAGTACTCAAAAGTCTATGTCGATTACTTTAGCTATAATAAAAACCGTTAAAAATAAAATTGAATAAAAAGGTTTTAAATATTTAAATGACGCTTTTCATTACGGTCCTAAAGATTATCTTTGGAAAGATATATCACATACGCACTCACTATTCTATTCTAATTTTAAACACCATAAGCAAATTTGTACGTTGATTATAACGACACAATACGTTGTACATTTATAAAATTGAATTGCCTTAGGCCATGGCCTAAAATATTAAGAGATCAGAATGTTGTGAAGTTCGTGCCGGGTAAATAATAGTCGACATTAAAAGTGAAACATTAGCTGATGATCAATATTAAAATGAGTCACTTGGCGACACTAAGGAATTAGATGGTCTGCATGTATATTATCACTTATGTAAAATGTAATTTATGGAGTATTGAAAGTTAATAATCAGCTCTCAGTGAATATTTATGCTACATTCCATGTACATAAAATGCACGTCAATCGTAACATTGTGGTATAAAATACCATAGCTTTTTGTTTTTCTATGCTTAGCTCTTTCGAACTACGCAATTCTTCGGTCGACAAGTTGTTATGCCTACTAATCTAAGTATAATAAATTTTGCACTTTACGTATTTGCGAATATTGTATTTACACATTATTATAACAAGCTAGATTACGAGTATTTGAAAATATATTAACGAACGTCTAAAATAACACTGCTCTAACTTACTTAAGTTTTTTTTGTCACTTTTACTTTAATTTAACTACAATAAAAATGAAAACGCTAAAGTAATTTTTAGTATTCGGCATGTTATTGGCACTGCCTACTATTTGCATATTTTTTAAGTTGGCAACACCGTTTTCCAAGTCGTCATCGCTTTGCGCTAAGTTCACATTATACACTATCAACACGTTGCAGTCAAACAAACACCACACCATTCTGAAGTAGAGCGTCACCCGGTACGGTTGTGTTGTGAGTTAGCGTTAGTTAGTTATCATTAAAATTACCATATTGAATTTTTGATTGTAATATTAAAAAGAAAGTAGTCATTGGTGAAAATGAGAACTACAGAAGAGACAGCATTTACAACACCAATAGAAATGACGTTTGCAGAAAAACAAGCAGAACGCATGAAGAGATTACGCTCTCTACGTTTGGCCAGGAATGAAACCAGAAAAATCCATCATCTGGAAGTAGTACCTGAAGAGCTCATAAGTGAATTGCCACATAATTGGATGGAAACACCTTGTCAGGCGGAGTGCTTACTTGATGATCGAGCGGAGAACGATGAATCTGAAAAATCGGACAAAACTTACGAGAGAGTAAAAATTTCGAAGACGTCAGCGACAGGACCAAAATATTTGGTGGGTAAAGTGAAGAGAAGGAATCCACATCAGAACCGTTCGACATACAATCAAACGACAATAAGTTTTCATTATTCAAGCATAAACCTACGCCTGACATTTAGCAGGACGAAAAACAAAAACAAAAGTATGAAGATGGTTTCTACAGAGGTCTAAATCTCGTCATTAACGGCAGGCACATTGATCGTAATTAGGCGAGAGACAGAATGGTGAACGACTTGCAAGGACAGTTTGCGAAGAGGACAAATACTCCAGAAGGAGGATACAAAACGACAACGTAGATGTTGACCATATTATTTATTAACGACAGGAGCACCAAGTTTAACAAGAAACTTGAACAGTTTTACGACTATCACACTGCTGAGATAAAGCAGAATTTGTAACACGGGACAGCCATTTGAGCATCTGTTGCAGCCAGTGTCTAAACTTTACATATGTGAAAGAGTGAAAATTGCTCTTTTTGTTAGAAATTAATTGTAAAACTAATTATCTATTGTAAAATTAGTTCTACTCGACTCTTATTTTAACCATTAAGATCTAACACCCAACTAGATCTGTTTTTATTCCGTTTAACTGATCAAATATATATGTCAAGTTGACGTGTTTTTATTAATTCTGTTAAGCAAAAACAGTTGGGCTAACTTATGTATATCTATCGTTTAAAGTATATAATAAATTTTTCCTTGTATGAAAATGTATGCTTTATTTTATTTATCACTTTCCCGTCCTTACTGTGTCTTCTTCGGCTTATCGCACACCACTGCCATTAGATAGATATAAGCTTCACCCATTGTGCGCGATAGATTGGTAATTTCTAGACCAAGTATAATAATTATATATTGTAAAAGTGGCCACCTTTTTGCAATCTTCGCAAGTTAACTTGCAAATACACAATAGAGCGAAAAACACCAAGTACTCTCACTAAGAATTTTGTAATATATTATAATAATATATATATATAATGTAATGGTACATTATATTATCCTTCATTATACCTACGGCTTTATCGTGCCGTCAGGGTGGCGCTCTGTGTGTTAAAAATCAGTTTTTATGGGCATAAGAATGACAATTTTCAAGCACCTCTCTTTTGCTTGCTCAAAAATGTTACAATGATTAATTTAGTGTAAAAATAAATGACTATTTATATACGAAAAATGTGTATGAAAATCTTATTAAAAACCAGTCAGTTGGTATGCTTTTATAAGCGCAACAAAATCGTAATCTTCTTACATTACTAATTATTTGTAATTATTTGAACTACGAGTACTAAAGATAAGAGATGCTTATGAATAATAATAATAATAATAATATATCTCTTTATTGTACACTAGATTAAATTCAGAGGTTACTTAAGGCTAAAGAAGTACAAGTGGTGGCTTTATCACCCGTTGGCAATCTCTTACAGACAACCATGTGATAGAAAGAAAAGCATGAGATGGAAAGTATAAGGTAGTGCCTGGTGTATTAGAAATGAAAGTAGTATATATAAATTTTATGATGGAAAGTATAAGAAATTAGTGATTTGTTTTCATATTATTTTCAATCAACTTATAAGGTTAATAGTAACATTAATATTTCTAATTTTAAAACATCAGAAAAAAGTAATAATATCACCTTCGGTTCGTGTTCGAAAAGTTTAGAGGAAGTCTCTAAGTACTTGTCTTCTTTGAGTTGCGATAAGGGTTCAGAACCTGATTCAATAACACCACTCTTCCTACAGAAATGTACGGATAATCTGGCTGAGCCACTGACTTCCCTTTTCAATGATTCACTGTCACAGAGATGTTTGCCGGAAAAGTGGAAAGTAGTAGTATACATCACGCCTATTTTAAGTCTGCTTGTTGTGAAAATGTATTAAATTACTGAGATAATTCTATTTTATCACTATGTGGTAAAGTTCTTGAATCGCTGATTCAAAACAAAATGTTCGCTCATCTCAAAATCATGTTGGATGATAACCAGTACGATTTCCGACCCGAAAAATCAACATCATCTAACTCGGTTGAATTTGTATCATATGTATCGAATGCGTAAGATGCCGGCAGAGAAGTTCTTGTTGTGTACACTGCCTTCAAAAAGGCATTCGATCTAGTAAATCATGACTTACTTCTAGTGAAGTTGGGCCGTCTAAGTCTAAGTCCAAATGTGATCACTCGCACAATAGATAGAATGACTATATTAATGAGAGGAACGCATAATTTAGCAAGAAACTTGAGCGGGTCAACAAACTGCTGAGATTAATCTAAATTTGGAACGTAGTTCAGCCATATGCGCATCTCTTAAGAAAATATGGCGCTACATACATGTTAGTGTTTGAAAAGCGTTATTTTAAATTTAAAGTGATGGAATAAAACTGGGTAAGATAACGCATTAGTATGAAATATTGTGATAATAGTGAGAATACATGACAAGTAGTGTGTTTTCTTAATGTAAATGACTTGCATTTGTGTTATGGCTTAGAAAGACAAAACTAAAACACTCATTCGGAGATGTCGTAATAAGTGATACTTATGTTTAGCGTAAGTATATCTTCCTAGGACAGTGTAAGTGTTTGTTGCGATAACTTTGTTAGTCACGCTAGGCTTACTCGTGTTGATTAGCCAAATTTAAAATATATGTATGTACATATAACATATTTTGTTTATTTTCACTTACAACAAACGCCTATGACAAAAGCTCCAGGGTTCGAGTTTTAGTTATTCTACTGAAAAGACCGAGTTGAACCTTATTATTTACCTTGATGTAAGTAAAGATAAAAATAATTGTATAAAATTATTGCAGTCAGTGTCTAAACTTTATGTAAAAGCCTAAAAATTGCTTTTGTTGGAAATAAATTGTAAGATCTATTATTCCATGTAAAAATAGTTCTATTCGACTCTTACTTTAATCACTGAGATCTATCAACCAATCAAATAGTTTGTCTGAATTATATTTATTGTTTAAAGCATATAATAAATTTTCTATGTATGCGAATGTATGTTTTCTTTTATGTATCACTTTCCTGTACTTATTGTGTCTTCTTTGGCCTATCGCACTCTACTGTCACTGGACATACATAAGCTTCTCTCATTGCAGGCGATCAGTTAGTGGTTTTTAGACCAAGTATTAGTAAAATTTATTTGCTTGCTTGATTTTTACCTGACCTGCTATCACCTATGCAGGGCCTTGTTAGTTTACTCGTAAATGATCGTGACTGCTAAGCTAAAGGACGTGGGTTAGATAAATAATAAACTAATCAGAGGCATATGAAACGTCCACTTTCGCCAGTGTTTTGGTCCCATATAATATGTGATGAGCCTATTACCGTTAATGATTTTGTAATGCAGGTTTGTTGGCCAGAGCCTAATCTGTCGATTGAGGACTGCCTTCTGCATCAGTCCCTTGAAATATGACAAAAGACATATAGAATTTCGTTCAACCATTATTTTGATCTATATAATAAGGTTTAGTCGTCGTTTATAACATAAGCGCACAAAAATGTGCATACCATGTCTCTTGGAGGGTATGGACGGTGTCCATACAAAATCCGAATTCCTCCTTTTGGCACTTTACGTCCCAAAGAACGTAATTACCGCGTCATGTTTAAAATTTTAAAGCGTTCTTTTGTAAAATTTGATATTTGTAGATAAGATAGTATTCGGAGAGACCGTCGAATGACACTATAGAAATATAGAGAAGAAAAAAAAAACTTTTACAAAATTTTTGTTATCTATACCGTAATGTGGAGCAATTTAAAAAAAAATAGGTAGGTGTTTAGATATTGTTAGCCCTTTGTCGTCACACTGGTGACAATGAAAACAATGAATTCGTTACCTTTTTACAACGTTTACAACTCAACTTGCAAATGCACAATAGAACGAAAAAAACAAAGAACTCACACACTAAGAATTTTCGACACAAAGGTTTATCCTATCTAATTGCCGCCTAATGCCATCCACCGATCTAGTGAGAGTCGTTCATAAGAATTATTTTACTAACCAAACAATGGTTTTTATGATCAACGAATGGTAACTAACATTTGTCGTAGTTTTGTGCCTGTTTCCGAATATTTCTTTTCTACATTTCTACTCATCATTTGCATTAAAAAAAAAAACCTGCAGCAGTAACCCTAATATGTATTATCTCAACAAAATCACTAATAAATAGAAACACAATCTGAACGCAGATTATTGTTTTCGTTGCGGTTTTAAAAGTGTACCAATTTACTGGTTCTTCACAACATTTCTATACAAACTTTATTTAAAATATTTATTATTAATGTCTTAATAACAATATTTAATACTATAAAAACTAACGAACGTAATGTGCGCCGCGTGAAGTGGATAAATTCAATAAACGAGAATGTCATGCGGGTACATTTTCGGGCTACAGAGTTGGGAACGAACCCTACTGCGTACCGTATTAGACTAGTCTCTCTGTTTCGGTAGCTTGAACCAGCCTGATGGCTGGTGACGTGTCAGCACAGCGATTGTCGAATCAAGTACGAGTTATACAGCGCTGTCGCCTGCTGGATGATGTAGTGCTTGAGAGGATACGCTCTGACATACAGCAAAACTTTCTTGTTCCTTTTTCGTCACACACTGTGGTGGCCAACGGCACACCTCAGTTGACATCAGTTCAAGAAGACGTGCAGGTTGCAGGTTCTGCAGCAAGTTAATTATGTCTTATTTACTCTTAAGAAGGGTTTCCAACTTGAAACTTGTATTTTGTTATGTGGATACATATGTATAGTTCTTAACCAGCAATAACAGTTAAGTCGACGGTTAGAACTAGAAAGAATATAATAATGAACGCATATATTGAGAAACTGATTGACATAAGGAAGTATGTGAAAGAGGATGTCGAGTGATCATGGAGAATCGAAAAAGAAAACAGATTAAAATGACCCAAATAAATTTGAGAAAAATGTAGATAATATATATTGATGATTTGCATATTCATTCAAAACATTTATAAAGATCTATTGCTGAAACTTTTATTCGTGAATTTATAAGTTACTAGCTTGTGCCCACTTTTTCGTTCGCGTGGAATTTGGTCTGCCACATTAATTTTCGTAACAGATCATTTTAAATTATAACATTTTAAGTATCCTATGTTACTTCTAATACCTCCAAGAACATGTGTACAAAATTTCATGATGATCAGTTGAGTAGTTTTCGCTTGAAACCGTAACAAAGAAACTTACATTCACACTTATAATATTTGTGGGGTTTGTAGCCAACCTTAAATTTTCGACCACACGTAAGTTCAGAGCTTGTAACTAGGCAGAAAATATCTTGAACTATTTAAATCTACACTATCCACAATTGTATTAACTTTTAACTGCGGATTAGGTTAATTGTACACCTTAATATATAATATACATAGTTTATGCTCATCCAAGTATAGGCAATCACAATAAGCGTGAGTGAAAAATTTGCACAAAAAAACACCCCCCCTATTGGGTATAAATAAATAAAAATATAAGATGCCGTTGACATACAACGACTGGAAAATTATCCATTATTAATTACTCGTTACTACAAATTACTGTTGTTGTTACACCGTTGTTATTACTAAGTTATTTACAAGTTGCACGATTATTTTCGTTTTTATGTGATTCTAATAATAACAAAAAAAAGAAGTACTCAAAAGTCTATGTCGATTACTTTAGCTATAATAAAAACCGTTAAAAATAAAATTGAATAAAAAGGTTTTAAATATTTAAATGACGCTTTTCATTACGGTCCTAAAGATTATCTTTGGAAAGATATATCACATACGCACTCACTATTCTATTCTAATTTTAAACACCATAAGCAAATTTGTACGTTGATTATAACGACACAATACGTTGTACATTTATAAAATTGAATTGCCTTAGGCCATGGCCTAAAATATTAAGAGATCAGAATGTTGTGAAGTTCGTGCCGGGTAAATAATAGTCGACATTAAAAGTGAAACATTAGCTGATGATCAATATTAAAATGAGTCACTTGGCGACACTAAGGAATTAGATGGTCTGCATGTATATTATCACTTATGTAAAATGTAATTTATGGAGTATTGAAAGTTAATAATCAGCTCTCAGTGAATATTTATGCTACATTCCATGTACATAAAATGCACGTCAATCGTAACATTGTGGTATAAAATACCATAGCTTTTTGTTTTTCTATGCTTAGCTCTTTCGAACTACGCAATTCTTCGGTCGACAAGTTGTTATGCCTACTAATCTAAGTATAATAAATTTTGCACTTTACGTATTTGCGAATATTGTATTTACACATTATTATAACAAGCTAGATTACGAGTATTTGAAAATATATTAACGAACGTCTAAAATAACACTGCTCTAACTTACTTAAGTTTTTTTTGTCACTTTTACTTTAATTTAACTACAATAAAAATGAAAACGCTAAAGTAATTTTTAGTATTCGGCATGTTATTGGCACTGCCTACTATTTGCATATTTTTTAAGTTGGCAACACCGTTTTCCAAGTCGTCATCGCTTTGCGCTAAGTTCACATTATACACTATCAACACGTTGCAGTCAAACAAACACCACACCATTCTGAAGTAGAGCGTCACCCGGTACGGTTGTGTTGTGAGTTAGCGTTAGTTAGTTATCATTAAAATTACCATATTGAATTTTTGATTGTAATATTAAAAAGAAAGTAGTCATTGGTGAAAATGAGAACTACAGAAGAGACAGCATTTACAACACCAATAGAAATGACGTTTGCAGAAAAACAAGCAGAACGCATGAAGAGATTACGCTCTCTACGTTTGGCCAGGAATGAAACCAGAAAAATCCATCATCTGGAAGTAGTACCTGAAGAGCTCATAAGTGAATTGCCACATAATTGGATGGAAACACCTTGTCAGGCGGAGTGCTTACTTGATGATCGAGCGGAGAACGATGAATCTGAAAAATCGGACAAAACTTACGAGAGAGTAAAAATTTCGAAGACGTCAGCGACAGGACCAAAATATTTGGTGGGTAAAGTGAAGAGAAGGAATCCACATCAGAACCGTTCGACATACAATCAAACGACAATAAGTTTTCATTATTCAAGCATAAACCTACGCCTGACATTTAGCAGGACGAAAAACAAAAACAAAAGTATGAAGATGGTTTCTACAGAGGTCTAAATCTCGTCATTAACGGCAGGCACATTGATCGTAATTAGGCGAGAGACAGAATGGTGAACGACTTGCAAGGACAGTTTGCGAAGAGGACAAATACTCCAGAAGGAGGATACAAAACGACAACGTAGATGTTGACCATATTATTTATTAACGACAGGAGCACCAAGTTTAACAAGAAACTTGAACAGTTTTACGACTATCACACTGCTGAGATAAAGCAGAATTTGTAACACGGGACAGCCATTTGAGCATCTGTTGCAGCCAGTGTCTAAACTTTACATATGTGAAAGAGTGAAAATTGCTCTTTTTGTTAGAAATTAATTGTAAAACTAATTATCTATTGTAAAATTAGTTCTACTCGACTCTTATTTTAACCATTAAGATCTAACACCCAACTAGATCTGTTTTTATTCCGTTTAACTGATCAAATATATATGTCAAGTTGACGTGTTTTTATTAATTCTGTTAAGCAAAAACAGTTGGGCTAACTTATGTATATCTATCGTTTAAAGTATATAATAAATTTTTCCTTGTATGAAAATGTATGCTTTATTTTATTTATCACTTTCCCGTCCTTACTGTGTCTTCTTCGGCTTATCGCACACCACTGCCATTAGATAGATATAAGCTTCACCCATTGTGCGCGATAGATTGGTAATTTCTAGACCAAGTATAATAATTATATATTGCAAAAGTGGCCACCTTTTTGCAATCTTCGCAAGTTAACTTGCAAATACACAATAGAGCGAAAAACACCAAGTACTCTCACTAAGAATTTTGTAATATATTATAATAATATATATATATAATGTAATGGTACATTATATTATCCTTCATTATACCTACGGCTTTATCGTGCCGTCAGGGTGGCGCTCTGTGTGTTAAAAATCAGTTTTTATGGGCATAAGAATGACAATTTTCAAGCACCTCTCTTTTGCTTGCTCAAAAATGTTACAATGATTAATTTAGTGTAAAAATAAATGACTATTTATATACGAAAAATGTGTATGAAAATCTTATTAAAAACCAGTCAGTTGGTATGCTTTTATAAGCGCAACAAAATCGTAATCTTCTTACATTACTAATTATTTGTAATTATTTGAACTACGAGTACTAAAGATAAGAGATGCTTATGAATAATAATAATAATAATATATCTCTTTATTGTACACTAGATTAAATTCAGAGGTTACTTAAGGCTAAAGAAGTACAAGTGGTGGCTTTATCACCCGTTGGCAATCTCTTACAGACAACCATGTGATAGAAAGAAAAGCATGAGATGGAAAGTATAAGGTAGTGCCTGGTGTATTAGAAATGAAAGTAGTATATATAAATTTTATGATGGAAAGTATAAGAAATTAGTGATTTGTTTTCATATTATTTTCAATCAACTTATAAGGTTAATAGTAACATTAATATTTCTAATTTTAAAACATCAGAAAAAAGTAATAATATCACCTTCGGTTCGTGTTCGAAAAGTTTAGAGGAAGTCTCTAAGTACTTGTCTTCTTTGAGTTGCGATAAGGGTTCAGAACCTGATTCAATAACACCACTCTTCCTACAGAAATGTACGGATAATCTGGCTGAGCCACTGACTTCCCTTTTCAATGATTCACTGTCACAGAGATGTTTGCCGGAAAAGTGGAAAGTAGTAGTATACATCACGCCTATTTTAAGTCTGCTTGTTGTGAAAATGTATTAAATTACTGAGATAATTCTATTTTATCACTATGTGGTAAAGTTCTTGAATCGCTGATTCAAAACAAAATGTTCGCTCATCTCAAAATCATGTTGGATGATAACCAGTACGATTTCCGACCCGAAAAATCAACATCATCTAACTCGGTTGAATTTGTATCATATGTATCGAATGCGTAAGATGCCGGCAGAGAAGTTCTTGTTGTGTACACTGCCTTCAAAAAGGCATTCGATCTAGTAAATCATGACTTACTTCTAGTGAAGTTGGGCCGTCTAAGTCTAAGTCCAAATGTGATCACTCGCACAATAGATAGAATGACTATATTAATGAGAGGAACGCATAATTTAGCAAGAAACTTGAGCGGCTTAATGGTCAACAAACTGCTGAGATTAATCTAAATTTGGAACGTAGTTCAGCCATATGCGCATCTCTTAAGAAAATATGGCGCTACATACATGTTAGTGTTTGAAAAGCGTTATTTTAAATTTAAAGTGATGGAATAAAACTGGGTAAGATAACGCATTAGTATGAAATATTGTGATAATAGTGAGAATACATGACAAGTAGTGTGTTTTCTTAATGTAAATGACTTGCATTTGTGTTATGGCTTAGAAAGACAAAACTAAAACACTCATTCGGAGATGTCGTAATAAGTGATACTTATGTTTAGCGTAAGTATATCTTCCTAGGACAGTGTAAGTGTTTGTTGCGATAACTTTGTTAGTCACGCTAGGCTTACTCGTGTTGATTAGCCAAATTTAAAATATATGTATGTACATATAACATATTTTGTTTATTTTCACTTACAACAAACGCCTATGACAAAAGCTCCAGGGTTCGAGTTTTAGTTATTCTACTGAAAAGACCGAGTTGAACCTTATTATTTACCTTGATGTAAGTAAAGATAAAAATAATTGTATAAAATTATTGCAGTCAGTGTCTAAACTTTATGTAAAAGCCTAAAAATTGCTTTTGTTGGAAATAAATTGTAAAATCTATTATTCCATGTAAAAATAGTTCTATTCGACTCTTACTTTAATCACTGAGATCTATCAACCAATCAAATAGTTTGTCTGACTTATATTTATTGTTTAAAGCATATAATAAATTTTCTATGTATGCGAATGTATGTTTTCTTTTATGTATCACTTTCCTGTACTTATTGTGTCTTCTTTGGCCTATCGCACTCTACTGTCACTGGACATACATAAGCTTCTCTCATTGCAGGCGATCAGTTAGTGGTTTTTAGACCAAGTATTAGTAAAATTTATTTGCTTGCTTGATTTTTACCTGACCTGCTATCACCTATGCAGGGCCTTGTTAGTTTACTCGTAAATGATCGTGACTGCTAAGCTAAAGGACGTGGGTTAGATAAATAATAAACTAATCAGAGGCATATGAAACGTCCACTTTCGCCAGTGTTTTGGTCCCATATAATATATGATGAGCCTATTACCGTTAATGATTTTGTAATGCAGGTTTGTTGGCCAGAGCCTAATCTGTCGATTGAGGACTGCCTTCTGCATCAGTCCCTTGAAATATGACAAAAGACATATAGAATTTCGTTCAACCATTATTTTGATCTATATAATAAGGTTTAGTCGTCGTTTATAACATAAGCGCACAAAAATGTGCATACCATGTCTCTTGGAGGGTATGGACGGTGTCCATACAAAATCCGAATTCCTCCTTTTGGCACTTTACGTCCCAAAGAACGTAATTACCGCGTCATGTTTAAAATTTTAAAGCGTTCTTTTGTAAAATTTGATATTTGTAGATAAGATAGTATTCGGAGAGACCGTCGAATGACACTATAGAAATATAGAGAAGAAAAAAAAAACTCTTACAAAATTTTTGTTATCTATACCGTAATGTGGAGCAATTTAAAAAAAAATAGGTAGGTGTTTAGATATTGTTAGCCCTTTGTCGTCACACTGGTGACAATGAAAACAATGAATTCGTTACCTTTTTACAACGTTTAAAACTCAACTTGCAAATGCACAATAGAACGAAAAAAACAAAGAACTCACACACTAAGAATTTTCGACACAAAGGTTTATCCTATCTAATTGCCGCCTAATGCCATCCACCGATCTAGTGAGAGTCGTTCATAAGAATTATTTTACTAACCAAACAATGGTTTTTATGATCAACGAATGGTAACTAACATTTGTCGTAGTTTTGTGCCTGTTTCCGAATATTTCTTTTCTACATTTCTACTCATCATTTGCATTAAAAAAAAAAACCTGCAGCAGTAACCCTAATATGTATTATCTCAACAAAATCACTAATAAATAGAAACACAATCTGAACGCAGATTATTGTTTTCGTTGCGGTTTTAAAAGTGTACCAATTTACTGGTTCTTCACAACATTTCTATACAAACTTTATTTAAAATATTTATTATTAATGTCTTAATAACAATATTTAATACTATAAAAACTAACGAACGTAATGTGCGCCGCGTGAAGTGGATAAATTCAATAAACGAGAATGTCATGCGGGTACATTTTCGGGCTACAGAGTTGGGAACGAACCCTACTGCGTACCGTATTAGACTAGTCTCTCTGTTTCGGTAGCTTGAACCAGCCTGATGGCTGGTGACGTGTCAGCACAGCGATTGTCGAATCAAGTACGAGTTATACAGCGCTGTCGCCTGCTGGATGATGTAGTGCTTGAGAGGATACGCTCTGACATACAGCAAAACTTTCTTGTTCCTTTTTCGTCACACACTGTGGTGGCCAACGGCACACCTCAGTTGACATCAGTTCAAGAAGACGTGCAGGTTGCAGGTTCTGCAGCAAGTTAATTATGTCTTATTTACTCTTAAGAAGGGTTTCCAACTTGAAACTTGTATTTTGTTATGTGGATACATATGTATAGTTCTTAACCAGCAATAACAGTTAAGTCGACGGTTAGAACTAGAAAGAATATAATAATGAACGCATATATTGAGAAACTGATTGACATAAGGAAGTATGTGAAAGAGGATGTCGAGTGATCATGGAGAATCGAAAAAGAAAACAGATTAAAATGACCCAAATAAATTTGAGAAAAATGTAGATAATATATATTGATGATTTGCATATTCATTCAAAACATTTATAAAGATCTATTGCTGAAACTTTTATTCGTGAATTTATAAGTTACTAGCTTGTGCCCACTTTTTCGTTCGCGTGGAATTTGGTCTGCCACATTAATTTTCGTAACAGATCATTTTAAATTATAACATTTTAAGTATCCTATGTTACTTCTAATACCTCCAAGAACATGTGTACAAAATTTCATGATGATCAGTTGAGTAGTTTTCGCTTGAAACCGTAACAAAGAAACTTACATTCACACTTATAATATTTGTGGGGTTTGTAGCCAACCTTAAATTTTCGACCACACGTAAGTTCAGAGCTTGTAACTAGGCAGAAAATATCTTGAACTATTTAAATCTACACTATCCACAATTGTATTAACTTTTAACTGCGGATTAGGTTAATTGTACACCTTAATATATAATATACATAGTTTATGCTCATCCAAGTATAGGCAATCACAATAAGCGTGAGTGAAAAATTTGCACAAAAAAACACCCCCCCTATTGGGTATAAATAAATAAAAATATAAGATGCCGTTGACATACAACGACTGGAAAATTATCCATTATTAATTACTCGTTACTACAAATTACTGTTGTTGTTACACCGTTGTTATTACTAAGTTATTTACAAGTTGCACGATTATTTTCGTTTTTATGTGATTCTAATAATAACAAAAAAAAGAAGTACTCAAAAGTCTATGTCGATTACTTTAGCTATAATAAAAACCGTTAAAAATAAAATTGAATAAAAAGGTTTTAAATATTTAAATGACGCTTTTCATTACGGTCCTAAAGATTATCTTTGGAAAGATATATCACATACGCACTCACTATTCTATTCTAATTTTAAACACCATAAGCAAATTTGTACGTTGATTATAACGACACAATACGTTGTACATTTATAAAATTGAATTGCCTTAGGCCATGGCCTAAAATATTAAGAGATCAGAATGTTGTGAAGTTCGTGCCGGGTAAATAATAGTCGACATTAAAAGTGAAACATTAGCTGATGATCAATATTAAAATGAGTCACTTGGCGACACTAAGGAATTAGATGGTCTGCATGTATATTATCACTTATGTAAAATGTAATTTATGGAGTATTGAAAGTTAATAATCAGCTCTCAGTGAATATTTATGCTACATTCCATGTACATAAAATGCACGTCAATCGTAACATTGTGGTATAAAATACCATAGCTTTTTGTTTTTCTATGCTTAGCTCTTTCGAACTACGCAATTCTTCGGTCGACAAGTTGTTATGCCTACTAATCTAAGTATAATAAATTTTGCACTTTACGTATTTGCGAATATTGTATTTACACATTATTATAACAAGCTAGATTACGAGTATTTGAAAATATATTAACGAACGTCTAAAATAACACTGCTCTAACTTACTTAAGTTTTTTTTGTCACTTTTACTTTAATTTAACTACAATAAAAATGAAAACGCTAAAGTAATTTTTAGTATTCGGCATGTTATTGGCACTGCCTACTATTTGCATATTTTTTAAGTTGGCAACACCGTTTTCCAAGTCGTCATCGCTTTGCGCTAAGTTCACATTATACACTATCAACACGTTGCAGTCAAACAAACACCACACCATTCTGAAGTAGAGCGTCACCCGGTACGGTTGTGTTGTGAGTTAGCGTTAGTTAGTTATCATTAAAATTACCATATTGAATTTTTGATTGTAATATTAAAAAGAAAGTAGTCATTGGTGAAAATGAGAACTACAGAAGAGACAGCATTTACAACACCAATAGAAATGACGTTTGCAGAAAAACAAGCAGAACGCATGAAGAGATTACGCTCTCTACGTTTGGCCAGGAATGAAACCAGAAAAATCCATCATCTGGAAGTAGTACCTGAAGAGCTCATAAGTGAATTGCCACATAATTGGATGGAAACACCTTGTCAGGCGGAGTGCTTACTTGATGATCGAGCGGAGAACGATGAATCTGAAAAATCGGACAAAACTTACGAGAGAGTAAAAATTTCGAAGACGTCAGCGACAGGACCAAAATATTTGGTGGGTAAAGTGAAGAGAAGGAATCCACATCAGAACCGTTCGACATACAATCAAACGACAATAAGTTTTCATTATTCAAGCATAAACCTACGCCTGACATTTAGCAGGACGAAAAACAAAAACAAAAGTATGAAGATGGTTTCTACAGAGGTCTAAATCTCGTCATTAACGGCAGGCACATTGATCGTAATTAGGCGAGAGACAGAATGGTGAACGACTTGCAAGGACAGTTTGCGAAGAGGACAAATACTCCAGAAGGAGGATACAAAACGACAACGTAGATGTTGACCATATTATTTATTAACGACAGGAGCACCAAGTTTAACAAGAAACTTGAACAGTTTTACGACTATCACACTGCTGAGATAAAGCAGAATTTGTAACACGGGACAGCCATTTGAGCATCTGTTGCAGCCAGTGTCTAAACTTTACATATGTGAAAGAGTGAAAATTGCTCTTTTTGTTAGAAATTAATTGTAAAACTAATTATCTATTGTAAAATTAGTTCTACTCGACTCTTATTTTAACCATTAAGATCTAACACCCAACTAGATCTGTTTTTATTCCGTTTAACTGATCAAATATATATGTCAAGTTGACGTGTTTTTATTAATTCTGTTAAGCAAAAACAGTTGGGCTAACTTATGTATATCTATCGTTTAAAGTATATAATAAATTTTTCCTTGTATGAAAATGTATGCTTTATTTTATTTATCACTTTCCCGTCCTTACTGTGTCTTCTTCGGCTTATCGCACACCACTGCCATTAGATAGATATAAGCTTCACCCATTGTGCGCGATAGATTGGTAATTTCTAGACCAAGTATAATAATTATATATTGCAAAAGTGGCCACCTTTTTGCAATCTTCGCAAGTTAACTTGCAAATACACAATAGAGCGAAAAACACCAAGTACTCTCACTAAGAATTTTGTAATATATTATAATAATATATATATATAATGTAATGGTACATTATATTATCCTTCATTATACCTACGGCTTTATCGTGCCGTCAGGGTGGCGCTCTGTGTGTTAAAAATCAGTTTTTATGGGCATAAGAATGACAATTTTCAAGCACCTCTCTTTTGCTTGCTCAAAAATGTTACAATGATTAATTTAGTGTAAAAATAAATGACTATTTATATACGAAAAATGTGTATGAAAATCTTATTAAAAACCAGTCAGTTGGTATGCTTTTATAAGCGCAACAAAATCGTAATCTTCTTACATTACTAATTATTTGTAATTATTTGAACTACGAGTACTAAAGATAAGAGATGCTTATGAATAATAATAATAATAATATATCTCTTTATTGTACACTAGATTAAATTCAGAGGTTACTTAAGGCTAAAGAAGTACAAGTGGTGGCTTTATCACCCGTTGGCAATCTCTTACAGACAACCATGTGATAGAAAGAAAAGCATGAGATGGAAAGTATAAGGTAGTGCCTGGTGTATTAGAAATGAAAGTAGTATATATAAATTTTATGATGGAAAGTATAAGAAATTAGTGATTTGTTTTCATATTATTTTCAATCAACTTATAAGGTTAATAGTAACATTAATATTTCTAATTTTAAAACATCAGAAAAAAGTAATAATATCACCTTCGGTTCGTGTTCGAAAAGTTTAGAGGAAGTCTCTAAGTACTTGTCTTCTTTGAGTTGCGATAAGGGTTCAGAACCTGATTCAATAACACCACTCTTCCTACAGAAATGTACGGATAATCTGGCTGAGCCACTGACTTCCCTTTTCAATGATTCACTGTCACAGAGATGTTTGCCGGAAAAGTGGAAAGTAGTAGTATACATCACGCCTATTTTAAGTCTGCTTGTTGTGAAAATGTATTAAATTACTGAGATAATTCTATTTTATCACTATGTGGTAAAGTTCTTGAATCGCTGATTCAAAACAAAATGTTCGCTCATCTCAAAATCATGTTGGATGATAACCAGTACGATTTCCGACCCGAAAAATCAACATCATCTAACTCGGTTGAATTTGTATCATATGTATCGAATGCGTAAGATGCCGGCAGAGAAGTTCTTGTTGTGTACACTGCCTTCAAAAAGGCATTCGATCTAGTAAATCATGACTTACTTCTAGTGAAGTTGGGCCGTCTAAGTCTAAGTCCAAATGTGATCACTCGCACAATAGATAGAATGACTATATTAATGAGAGGAACGCATAATTTAGCAAGAAACTTGAGCGGCTTAATGGTCAACAAACTGCTGAGATTAATCTAAATTTGGAACGTAGTTCAGCCATATGCGCATCTCTTAAGAAAATATGGCGCTACATACATGTTAGTGTTTGAAAAGCGTTATTTTAAATTTAAAGTGATGGAATAAAACTGGGTAAGATAACGCATTAGTATGAAATATTGTGATAATAGTGAGAATACATGACAAGTAGTGTGTTTTCTTAATGTAAATGACTTGCATTTGTGTTATGGCTTAGAAAGACAAAACTAAAACACTCATTCGGAGATGTCGTAATAAGTGATACTTATGTTTAGCGTAAGTATATCTTCCTAGGACAGTGTAAGTGTTTGTTGCGATAACTTTGTTAGTCACGCTAGGCTTACTCGTGTTGATTAGCCAAATTTAAAATATATGTATGTACATATAACATATTTTGTTTATTTTCACTTACAACAAACGCCTATGACAAAAGCTCCAGGGTTCGAGTTTTAGTTATTCTACTGAAAAGACCGAGTTGAACCTTATTATTTACCTTGATGTAAGTAAAGATAAAAATAATTGTATAAAATTATTGCAGTCAGTGTCTAAACTTTATGTAAAAGCCTAAAAATTGCTTTTGTTGGAAATAAATTGTAAAATCTATTATTCCATGTAAAAATAGTTCTATTCGACTCTTACTTTAATCACTGAGATCTATCAACCAATCAAATAGTTTGTCTGACTTATATTTATTGTTTAAAGCATATAATAAATTTTCTATGTATGCGAATGTATGTTTTCTTTTATGTATCACTTTCCTGTACTTATTGTGTCTTCTTTGGCCTATCGCACTCTACTGTCACTGGACATACATAAGCTTCTCTCATTGCAGGCGATCAGTTAGTGGTTTTTAGACCAAGTATTAGTAAAATTTATTTGCTTGCTTGATTTTTACCTGACCTGCTATCACCTATGCAGGGCCTTGTTAGTTTACTCGTAAATGATCGTGACTGCTAAGCTAAAGGACGTGGGTTAGATAAATAATAAACTAATCAGAGGCATATGAAACGTCCACTTTCGCCAGTGTTTTGGTCCCATATAATATATGATGAGCCTATTACCGTTAATGATTTTGTAATGCAGGTTTGTTGGCCAGAGCCTAATCTGTCGATTGAGGACTGCCTTCTGCATCAGTCCCTTGAAATATGACAAAAGACATATAGAATTTCGTTCAACCATTATTTTGATCTATATAATAAGGTTTAGTCGTCGTTTATAACATAAGCGCACAAAAATGTGCATACCATGTCTCTTGGAGGGTATGGACGGTGTCCATACAAAATCCGAATTCCTCCTTTTGGCACTTTACGTCCCAAAGAACGTAATTACCGCGTCATGTTTAAAATTTTAAAGCGTTCTTTTGTAAAATTTGATATTTGTAGATAAGATAGTATTCGGAGAGACCGTCGAATGACACTATAGAAATATAGAGAAGAAAAAAAAAACTTTTACAAAATTTTTGTTATCTATACCGTAATGTGGAGCAATTTAAAAAAAAATAGGTAGGTGTTTAGATATTGTTAGCCCTTTGTCGTCACACTGGTGACAATGAAAACAATGAATTCGTTACCTTTTTACAACGTTTAAAACTCAACTTGCAAATGCACAATAGAACGAAAAAAACAAAGAACTCACACACTAAGAATTTTCGAC
The DNA here is from genome assembly GCA_949316085.1 of Hypercompe scribonia. NCBI lineage: Eukaryota > Metazoa > Arthropoda > Insecta > Lepidoptera > Erebidae > Hypercompe > Hypercompe scribonia. The sequence continues at coordinate 5,511,481 of OX438979.1, forward strand.
ACAAAGGTTTATCCTATCTAATTGCCGCCTAATGCCATCCACCGATCTAGTGAGAGTCGTTCATAAGAATTATTTTACTAACCAAACAATGGTTTTTATGATCAACGAATGGTAACTAACATTTGTCGTAGTTTTGTGCCTGTTTCCGAATATTTCTTTTCTACATTTCTACTCATCATTTGCATTAAAAAAAAAAACCTGCAGCAGTAACCCTAATATGTATTATCTCAACAAAATCACTAATAAATAGAAACACAATCTGAACGCAGATTATTGTTTTCGTTGCGGTTTTAAAAGTGTACCAATTTACTGGTTCTTCACAACATTTCTATACAAACTTTATTTAAAATATTTATTATTAATGTCTTAATAACAATATTTAATACTATAAAAACTAACGAACGTAATGTGCGCCGCGTGAAGTGGATAAATTCAATAAACGAGAATGTCATGCGGGTACATTTTCGGGCTACAGAGTTGGGAACGAACCCTACTGCGTACCGTATTAGACTAGTCTCTCTGTTTCGGTAGCTTGAACCAGCCTGATGGCTGGTGACGTGTCAGCACAGCGATTGTCGAATCAAGTACGAGTTATACAGCGCTGTCGCCTGCTGGATGATGTAGTGCTTGAGAGGATACGCTCTGACATACAGCAAAACTTTCTTGTTCCTTTTTCGTCACACACTGTGGTGGCCAACGGCACACCTCAGTTGACATCAGTTCAAGAAGACGTGCAGGTTGCAGGTTCTGCAGCAAGTTAATTATGTCTTATTTACTCTTAAGAAGGGTTTCCAACTTGAAACTTGTATTTTGTTATGTGGATACATATGTATAGTTCTTAACCAGCAATAACAGTTAAGTCGACGGTTAGAACTAGAAAGAATATAATAATGAACGCATATATTGAGAAACTGATTGACATAAGGAAGTATGTGAAAGAGGATGTCGAGTGATCATGGAGAATCGAAAAAGAAAACAGATTAAAATGACCCAAATAAATTTGAGAAAAATGTAGATAATATATATTGATGATTTGCATATTCATTCAAAACATTTATAAAGATCTATTGCTGAAACTTTTATTCGTGAATTTATAAGTTACTAGCTTGTGCCCACTTTTTCGTTCGCGTGGAATTTGGTCTGCCACATTAATTTTCGTAACAGATCATTTTAAATTATAACATTTTAAGTATCCTATGTTACTTCTAATACCTCCAAGAACATGTGTACAAAATTTCATGATGATCAGTTGAGTAGTTTTCGCTTGAAACCGTAACAAAGAAACTTACATTCACACTTATAATATTTGTGGGGTTTGTAGCCAACCTTAAATTTTCGACCACACGTAAGTTCAGAGCTTGTAACTAGGCAGAAAATATCTTGAACTATTTAAATCTACACTATCCACAATTGTATTAACTTTTAACTGCGGATTAGGTTAATTGTACACCTTAATATATAATATACATAGTTTATGCTCATCCAAGTATAGGCAATCACAATAAGCGTGAGTGAAAAATTTGCACAAAAAAACACCCCCCCTATTGGGTATAAATAAATAAAAATATAAGATGCCGTTGACATACAACGACTGGAAAATTATCCATTATTAATTACTCGTTACTACAAATTACTGTTGTTGTTACACCGTTGTTATTACTAAGTTATTTACAAGTTGCACGATTATTTTCGTTTTTATGTGATTCTAATAATAACAAAAAAAAGAAGTACTCAAAAGTCTATGTCGATTACTTTAGCTATAATAAAAACCGTTAAAAATAAAATTGAATAAAAAGGTTTTAAATATTTAAATGACGCTTTTCATTACGGTCCTAAAGATTATCTTTGGAAAGATATATCACATACGCACTCACTATTCTATTCTAATTTTAAACACCATAAGCAAATTTGTACGTTGATTATAACGACACAATACGTTGTACATTTATAAAATTGAATTGCCTTAGGCCATGGCCTAAAATATTAAGAGATCAGAATGTTGTGAAGTTCGTGCCGGGTAAATAATAGTCGACATTAAAAGTGAAACATTAGCTGATGATCAATATTAAAATGAGTCACTTGGCGACACTAAGGAATTAGATGGTCTGCATGTATATTATCACTTATGTAAAATGTAATTTATGGAGTATTGAAAGTTAATAATCAGCTCTCAGTGAATATTTATGCTACATTCCATGTACATAAAATGCACGTCAATCGTAACATTGTGGTATAAAATACCATAGCTTTTTGTTTTTCTATGCTTAGCTCTTTCGAACTACGCAATTCTTCGGTCGACAAGTTGTTATGCCTACTAATCTAAGTATAATAAATTTTGCACTTTACGTATTTGCGAATATTGTATTTACACATTATTATAACAAGCTAGATTACGAGTATTTGAAAATATATTAACGAACGTCTAAAATAACACTGCTCTAACTTACTTAAGTTTTTTTTGTCACTTTTACTTTAATTTAACTACAATAAAAATGAAAACGCTAAAGTAATTTTTAGTATTCGGCATGTTATTGGCACTGCCTACTATTTGCATATTTTTTAAGTTGGCAACACCGTTTTCCAAGTCGTCATCGCTTTGCGCTAAGTTCACATTATACACTATCAACACGTTGCAGTCAAACAAACACCACACCATTCTGAAGTAGAGCGTCACCCGGTACGGTTGTGTTGTGAGTTAGCGTTAGTTAGTTATCATTAAAATTACCATATTGAATTTTTGATTGTAATATTAAAAAGAAAGTAGTCATTGGTGAAAATGAGAACTACAGAAGAGACAGCATTTACAACACCAATAGAAATGACGTTTGCAGAAAAACAAGCAGAACGCATGAAGAGATTACGCTCTCTACGTTTGGCCAGGAATGAAACCAGAAAAATCCATCATCTGGAAGTAGTACCTGAAGAGCTCATAAGTGAATTGCCACATAATTGGATGGAAACACCTTGTCAGGCGGAGTGCTTACTTGATGATCGAGCGGAGAACGATGAATCTGAAAAATCGGACAAAACTTACGAGAGAGTAAAAATTTCGAAGACGTCAGCGACAGGACCAAAATATTTGGTGGGTAAAGTGAAGAGAAGGAATCCACATCAGAACCGTTCGACATACAATCAAACGACAATAAGTTTTCATTATTCAAGCATAAACCTACGCCTGACATTTAGCAGGACGAAAAACAAAAACAAAAGTATGAAGATGGTTTCTACAGAGGTCTAAATCTCGTCATTAACGGCAGGCACATTGATCGTAATTAGGCGAGAGACAGAATGGTGAACGACTTGCAAGGACAGTTTGCGAAGAGGACAAATACTCCAGAAGGAGGATACAAAACGACAACGTAGATGTTGACCATATTATTTATTAACGACAGGAGCACCAAGTTTAACAAGAAACTTGAACAGTTTTACGACTATCACACTGCTGAGATAAAGCAGAATTTGTAACACGGGACAGCCATTTGAGCATCTGTTGCAGCCAGTGTCTAAACTTTACATATGTGAAAGAGTGAAAATTGCTCTTTTTGTTAGAAATTAATTGTAAAACTAATTATCTATTGTAAAATTAGTTCTACTCGACTCTTATTTTAACCATTAAGATCTAACACCCAACTAGATCTGTTTTTATTCCGTTTAACTGATCAAATATATATGTCAAGTTGACGTGTTTTTATTAATTCTGTTAAGCAAAAACAGTTGGGCTAACTTATGTATATCTATCGTTTAAAGTATATAATAAATTTTTCCTTGTATGAAAATGTATGCTTTATTTTATTTATCACTTTCCCGTCCTTACTGTGTCTTCTTCGGCTTATCGCACACCACTGCCATTAGATAGATATAAGCTTCACCCATTGTGCGCGATAGATTGGTAATTTCTAGACCAAGTATAATAATTATATATTGCAAAAGTGGCCACCTTTTTGCAATCTTCGCAAGTTAACTTGCAAATACACAATAGAGCGAAAAACACCAAGTACTCTCACTAAGAATTTTGTAATATATTATAATAATATATATATATAATGTAATGGTACATTATATTATCCTTCATTATACCTACGGCTTTATCGTGCCGTCAGGGTGGCGCTCTGTGTGTTAAAAATCAGTTTTTATGGGCATAAGAATGACAATTTTCAAGCACCTCTCTTTTGCTTGCTCAAAAATGTTACAATGATTAATTTAGTGTAAAAATAAATGACTATTTATATACGAAAAATGTGTATGAAAATCTTATTAAAAACCAGTCAGTTGGTATGCTTTTATAAGCGCAACAAAATCGTAATCTTCTTACATTACTAATTATTTGTAATTATTTGAACTACGAGTACTAAAGATAAGAGATGCTTATGAATAATAATAATAATAATAATATATCTCTTTATTGTACACTAGATTAAATTCAGAGGTTACTTAAGGCTAAAGAAGTACAAGTGGTGGCTTTATCACCCGTTGGCAATCTCTTACAGACAACCATGTGATAGAAAGAAAAGCATGAGATGGAAAGTATAAGGTAGTGCCTGGTGTATTAGAAATGAAAGTAGTATATATAAATTTTATGATGGAAAGTATAAGAAATTAGTGATTTGTTTTCATATTATTTTCAATCAACTTATAAGGTTAATAGTAACATTAATATTTCTAATTTTAAAACATCAGAAAAAAGTAATAATATCACCTTCGGTTCGTGTTCGAAAAGTTTAGAGGAAGTCTCTAAGTACTTGTCTTCTTTGAGTTGCGATAAGGGTTCAGAACCTGATTCAATAACACCACTCTTCCTACAGAAATGTACGGATAATCTGGCTGAGCCACTGACTTCCCTTTTCAATGATTCACTGTCACAGAGATGTTTGCCGGAAAAGTGGAAAGTAGTAGTATACATCACGCCTATTTTAAGTCTGCTTGTTGTGAAAATGTATTAAATTACTGAGATAATTCTATTTTATCACTATGTGGTAAAGTTCTTGAATCGCTGATTCAAAACAAAATGTTCGCTCATCTCAAAATCATGTTGGATGATAACCAGTACGATTTCCGACCCGAAAAATCAACATCATCTAACTCGGTTGAATTTGTATCATATGTATCGAATGCGTAAGATGCCGGCAGAGAAGTTCTTGTTGTGTACACTGCCTTCAAAAAGGCATTCGATCTAGTAAATCATGACTTACTTCTAGTGAAGTTGGGCCGTCTAAGTCTAAGTCCAAATGTGATCACTCGCACAATAGATAGAATGACTATATTAATGAGAGGAACGCATAATTTAGCAAGAAACTTGAGCGGCTTAATGGTCAACAAACTGCTGAGATTAATCTAAATTTGGAACGTAGTTCAGCCATATGCGCATCTCTTAAGAAAATATGGCGCTACATACATGTTAGTGTTTGAAAAGCGTTATTTTAAATTTAAAGTGATGGAATAAAACTGGGTAAGATAACGCATTAGTATGAAATATTGTGATAATAGTGAGAATACATGACAAGTAGTGTGTTTTCTTAATGTAAATGACTTGCATTTGTGTTATGGCTTAGAAAGACAAAACTAAAACACTCATTCGGAGATGTCGTAATAAGTGATACTTATGTTTAGCGTAAGTATATCTTCCTAGGACAGTGTAAGTGTTTGTTGCGATAACTTTGTTAGTCACGCTAGGCTTACTCGTGTTGATTAGCCAAATTTAAAATATATGTATGTACATATAACATATTTTGTTTATTTTCACTTACAACAAACGCCTATGACAAAAGCTCCAGGGTTCGAGTTTTAGTTATTCTACTGAAAAGACCGAGTTGAACCTTATTATTTACCTTGATGTAAGTAAAGATAAAAATAATTGTATAAAATTATTGCAGTCAGTGTCTAAACTTTATGTAAAAGCCTAAAAATTGCTTTTGTTGGAAATAAATTGTAAAATCTATTATTCCATGTAAAAATAGTTCTATTCGACTCTTACTTTAATCACTGAGATCTATCAACCAATCAAATAGTTTGTCTGACTTATATTTATTGTTTAAAGCATATAATAAATTTTCTATGTATGCGAATGTATGTTTTCTTTTATGTATCACTTTCCTGTACTTATTGTGTCTTCTTTGGCCTATCGCACTCTACTGTCACTGGACATACATAAGCTTCTCTCATTGCAGGCGATCAGTTAGTGGTTTTTAGACCAAGTATTAGTAAAATTTATTTGCTTGCTTGATTTTTACCTGACCTGCTATCACCTATGCAGGGCCTTGTTAGTTTACTCGTAAATGATCGTGACTGCTAAGCTAAAGGACGTGGGTTAGATAAATAATAAACTAATCAGAGGCATATGAAACGTCCACTTTCGCCAGTGTTTTGGTCCCATATAATATATGATGAGCCTATTACCGTTAATGATTTTGTAATGCAGGTTTGTTGGCCAGAGCCTAATCTGTCGATTGAGGACTGCCTTCTGCATCAGTCCCTTGAAATATGACAAAAGACATATAGAATTTCGTTCAACCATTATTTTGATCTATATAATAAGGTTTAGTCGTCGTTTATAACATAAGCGCACAAAAATGTGCATACCATGTCTCTTGGAGGGTATGGACGGTGTCCATACAAAATCCGAATTCCTCCTTTTGGCACTTTACGTCCCAAAGAACGTAATTACCGCGTCATGTTTAAAATTTTAAAGCGTTCTTTTGTAAAATTTGATATTTGTAGATAAGATAGTATTCGGAGAGACCGTCGAATGACACTATAGAAATATAGAGAAGAAAAAAAAAACTTTTACAAAATTTTTGTTATCTATACCGTAATGTGGAGCAATTTAAAAAAAAATAGGTAGGTGTTTAGATATTGTTAGCCCTTTGTCGTCACACTGGTGACAATGAAAACAATGAATTCGTTACCTTTTTACAACGTTTAAAACTCAACTTGCAAATGCACAATAGAACGAAAAAAACAAAGAACTCACACACTAAGAATTTTCGACACAAAGGTTTATCCTATCTAATTGCCGCCTAATGCCATCCACCGATCTAGTGAGAGTCGTTCATAAGAATTATTTTACTAACCAAACAATGGTTTTTATGATCAACGAATGGTAACTAACATTTGTCGTAGTTTTGTGCCTGTTTCCGAATATTTCTTTTCTACATTTCTACTCATCATTTGCATTAAAAAAAAAAACCTGCAGCAGTAACCCTAATATGTATTATCTCAACAAAATCACTAATAAATAGAAACACAATCTGAACGCAGATTATTGTTTTCGTTGCGGTTTTAAAAGTGTACCAATTTACTGGTTCTTCACAACATTTCTATACAAACTTTATTTAAAATATTTATTATTAATGTCTTAATAACAATATTTAATACTATAAAAACTAACGAACGTAATGTGCGCCGCGTGAAGTGGATAAATTCAATAAACGAGAATGTCATGCGGGTACATTTTCGGGCTACAGAGTTGGGAACGAACCCTACTGCGTACCGTATTAGACTAGTCTCTCTGTTTCGGTAGCTTGAACCAGCCTGATGGCTGGTGACGTGTCAGCACAGCGATTGTCGAATCAAGTACGAGTTATACAGCGCTGTCGCCTGCTGGATGATGTAGTGCTTGAGAGGATACGCTCTGACATACAGCAAAACTTTCTTGTTCCTTTTTCGTCACACACTGTGGTGGCCAACGGCACACCTCAGTTGACATCAGTTCAAGAAGACGTGCAGGTTGCAGGTTCTGCAGCAAGTTAATTATGTCTTATTTACTCTTAAGAAGGGTTTCCAACTTGAAACTTGTATTTTGTTATGTGGATACATATGTATAGTTCTTAACCAGCAATAACAGTTAAGTCGACGGTTAGAACTAGAAAGAATATAATAATGAACGCATATATTGAGAAACTGATTGACATAAGGAAGTATGTGAAAGAGGATGTCGAGTGATCATGGAGAATCGAAAAAGAAAACAGATTAAAATGACCCAAATAAATTTGAGAAAAATGTAGATAATATATATTGATGATTTGCATATTCATTCAAAACATTTATAAAGATCTATTGCTGAAACTTTTATTCGTGAATTTATAAGTTACTAGCTTGTGCCCACTTTTTCGTTCGCGTGGAATTTGGTCTGCCACATTAATTTTCGTAACAGATCATTTTAAATTATAACATTTTAAGTATCCTATGTTACTTCTAATACCTCCAAGAACATGTGTACAAAATTTCATGATGATCAGTTGAGTAGTTTTCGCTTGAAACCGTAACAAAGAAACTTACATTCACACTTATAATATTTGTGGGGTTTGTAGCCAACCTTAAATTTTCGACCACACGTAAGTTCAGAGCTTGTAACTAGGCAGAAAATATCTTGAACTATTTAAATCTACACTATCCACAATTGTATTAACTTTTAACTGCGGATTAGGTTAATTGTACACCTTAATATATAATATACATAGTTTATGCTCATCCAAGTATAGGCAATCACAATAAGCGTGAGTGAAAAATTTGCACAAAAAAACACCCCCCCTATTGGGTATAAATAAATAAAAATATAAGATGCCGTTGACATACAACGACTGGAAAATTATCCATTATTAATTACTCGTTACTACAAATTACTGTTGTTGTTACACCGTTGTTATTACTAAGTTATTTACAAGTTGCACGATTATTTTCGTTTTTATGTGATTCTAATAATAACAAAAAAAAGAAGTACTCAAAAGTCTATGTCGATTACTTTAGCTATAATAAAAACCGTTAAAAATAAAATTGAATAAAAAGGTTTTAAATATTTAAATGACGCTTTTCATTACGGTCCTAAAGATTATCTTTGGAAAGATATATCACATACGCACTCACTATTCTATTCTAATTTTAAACACCATAAGCAAATTTGTACGTTGATTATAACGACACAATACGTTGTACATTTATAAAATTGAATTGCCTTAGGCCATGGCCTAAAATATTAAGAGATCAGAATGTTGTGAAGTTCGTGCCGGGTAAATAATAGTCGACATTAAAAGTGAAACATTAGCTGATGATCAATATTAAAATGAGTCACTTGGCGACACTAAGGAATTAGATGGTCTGCATGTATATTATCACTTATGTAAAATGTAATTTATGGAGTATTGAAAGTTAATAATCAGCTCTCAGTGAATATTTATGCTACATTCCATGTACATAAAATGCACGTCAATCGTAACATTGTGGTATAAAATACCATAGCTTTTTGTTTTTCTATGCTTAGCTCTTTCGAACTACGCAATTCTTCGGTCGACAAGTTGTTATGCCTACTAATCTAAGTATAATAAATTTTGCACTTTACGTATTTGCGAATATTGTATTTACACATTATTATAACAAGCTAGATTACGAGTATTTGAAAATATATTAACGAACGTCTAAAATAACACTGCTCTAACTTACTTAAGTTTTTTTTGTCACTTTTACTTTAATTTAACTACAATAAAAATGAAAACGCTAAAGTAATTTTTAGTATTCGGCATGTTATTGGCACTGCCTACTATTTGCATATTTTTTAAGTTGGCAACACCGTTTTCCAAGTCGTCATCGCTTTGCGCTAAGTTCACATTATACACTATCAACACGTTGCAGTCAAACAAACACCACACCATTCTGAAGTAGAGCGTCACCCGGTACGGTTGTGTTGTGAGTTAGCGTTAGTTAGTTATCATTAAAATTACCATATTGAATTTTTGATTGTAATATTAAAAAGAAAGTAGTCATTGGTGAAAATGAGAACTACAGAAGAGACAGCATTTACAACACCAATAGAAATGACGTTTGCAGAAAAACAAGCAGAACGCATGAAGAGATTACGCTCTCTACGTTTGGCCAGGAATGAAACCAGAAAAATCCATCATCTGGAAGTAGTACCTGAAGAGCTCATAAGTGAATTGCCACATAATTGGATGGAAACACCTTGTCAGGCGGAGTGCTTACTTGATGATCGAGCGGAGAACGATGAATCTGAAAAATCGGACAAAACTTACGAGAGAGTAAAAATTTCGAAGACGTCAGCGACAGGACCAAAATATTTGGTGGGTAAAGTGAAGAGAAGGAATCCACATCAGAACCGTTCGACATACAATCAAACGACAATAAGTTTTCATTATTCAAGCATAAACCTACGCCTGACATTTAGCAGGACGAAAAACAAAAACAAAAGTATGAAGATGGTTTCTACAGAGGTCTAAATCTCGTCATTAACGGCAGGCACATTGATCGTAATTAGGCGAGAGACAGAATGGTGAACGACTTGCAAGGACAGTTTGCGAAGAGGACAAATACTCCAGAAGGAGGATACAAAACGACAACGTAGATGTTGACCATATTATTTATTAACGACAGGAGCACCAAGTTTAACAAGAAACTTGAACAGTTTTACGACTATCACACTGCTGAGATAAAGCAGAATTTGTAACACGGGACAGCCATTTGAGCATCTGTTGCAGCCAGTGTCTAAACTTTACATATGTGAAAGAGTGAAAATTGCTCTTTTTGTTAGAAATTAATTGTAAAACTAATTATCTATTGTAAAATTAGTTCTACTCGACTCTTATTTTAACCATTAAGATCTAACACCCAACTAGATCTGTTTTTATTCCGTTTAACTGATCAAATATATATGTCAAGTTGACGTGTTTTTATTAATTCTGTTAAGCAAAAACAGTTGGGCTAACTTATGTATATCTATCGTTTAAAGTATATAATAAATTTTTCCTTGTATGAAAATGTATGCTTTATTTTATTTATCACTTTCCCGTCCTTACTGTGTCTTCTTCGGCTTATCGCACACCACTGCCATTAGATAGATATAAGCTTCACCCATTGTGCGCGATAGATTGGTAATTTCTAGACCAAGTATAATAATTATATATTGTAAAAGTGGCCACCTTTTTGCAATCTTCGCAAGTTAACTTGCAAATACACAATAGAGCGAAAAACACCAAGTACTCTCACTAAGAATTTTGTAATATATTATAATAATATATATATATAATGTAATGGTACATTATATTATCCTTCATTATACCTACGGCTTTATCGTGCCGTCAGGGTGGCGCTCTGTGTGTTAAAAATCAGTTTTTATGGGCATAAGAATGACAATTTTCAAGCACCTCTCTTTTGCTTGCTCAAAAATGTTACAATGATTAATTTAGTGTAAAAATAAATGACTATTTATATACGAAAAATGTGTATGAAAATCTTATTAAAAACCAGTCAGTTGGTATGCTTTTATAAGCGCAACAAAATCGTAATCTTCTTACATTACTAATTATTTGTAATTATTTGAACTACGAGTACTAAAGATAAGAGATGCTTATGAATAATAATAATAATATATCTCTTTATTGTACACTAGATTAAATTCAGAGGTTACTTAAGGCTAAAGAAGTACAAGTGGTGGCTTTATCACCCGTTGGCAATCTCTTACAGACAACCATGTGATAGAAAGAAAAGCATGAGATGGAAAGTATAAGGTAGTGCCTGGTGTATTAGAAATGAAAGTAGTATATATAAATTTTATGATGGAAAGTATAAGAAATTAGTGATTTGTTTTCATATTATTTTCAATCAACTTATAAGGTTAATAGTAACATTAATATTTCTAATTTTAAAACATCAGAAAAAAGTAATAATATCACCTTCGGTTCGTGTTCGAAAAGTTTAGAGGAAGTCTCTAAGTACTTGTCTTCTTTGAGTTGCGATAAGGGTTCAGAACCTGATTCAATAACACCACTCTTCCTACAGAAATGTACGGATAATCTGGCTGAGCCACTGACTTCCCTTTTCAATGATTCACTGTCACAGAGATGTTTGCCGGAAAAGTGGAAAGTAGTAGTATACATCACGCCTATTTTAAGTCTGCTTGTTGTGAAAATGTATTAAATTACTGAGATAATTCTATTTTATCACTATGTGGTAAAGTTCTTGAATCGCTGATTCAAAACAAAATGTTCGCTCATCTCAAAATCATGTTGGATGATAACCAGTACGATTTCCGACCCGAAAAATCAACATCATCTAACTCGGTTGAATTTGTATCATATGTATCGAATGCGTAAGATGCCGGCAGAGAAGTTCTTGTTGTGTACACTGCCTTCAAAAAGGCATTCGATCTAGTAAATCATGACTTACTTCTAGTGAAGTTGGGCCGTCTAAGTCTAAGTCCAAATGTGATCACTCGCACAATAGATAGAATGACTATATTAATGAGAGGAACGCATAATTTAGCAAGAAACTTGAGCGGCTTAATGGTCAACAAACTGCTGAGATTAATCTAAATTTGGAACGTAGTTCAGCCATATGCGCATCTCTTAAGAAAATATGGCGCTACATACATGTTAGTGTTTGAAAAGCGTTATTTTAAATTTAAAGTGATGGAATAAAACTGGGTAAGATAACGCATTAGTATGAAATATTGTGATAATAGTGAGAATACATGACAAGTAGTGTGTTTTCTTAATGTAAATGACTTGCATTTGTGTTATGGCTTAGAAAGACAAAACTAAAACACTCATTCGGAGATGTCGTGATCGTCTAACATAAGTGATACTTATGTTTAGCGTAAGTATATCTTCCTAGGACAGTGTAAGTGTTTGTTGCGATAACTTTGTTAGTCACGCTAGGCTTACTCGTGTTGATTAGCCAAATTTAAAATATATGTATGTACATATAACATATTTTGTTTATTTTCACTTACAACAAACGCCTATGACAAAAGCTCCAGGGTTCGAGTTTTAGTTATTCTACTGAAAAGACCGAGTTGAACCTTATTATTTACCTTGATGTAAGTAAAGATAAAAATAATTGTATAAAATTATTGCAGTCAGTGTCTAAACTTTATGTAAAAGCCTAAAAATTGCTTTTGTTGGAAATAAATTGTAAGATCTATTATTCCATGTAAAAATAGTTCTATTCGACTCTTACTTTAATCACTGAGATCTATCAACCAATCAAATAGTTTGTCTGACTTATATTTATTGTTTAAAGCATATAATAAATTTTCTATGTATGCGAATGTATGTTTTCTTTTATGTATCACTTTCCTGTACTTATTGTGTCTTCTTTGGCCTATCGCACTCTACTGTCACTGGACATACATAAGCTTCTCTCATTGCAGGCGATCAGTTAGTGGTTTTTAGACCAAGTATTAGTAAAATTTATTTGCTTGCTTGATTTTTACCTGACCTGCTATCACCTATGCAGGGCCTTGTTAGTTTACTCGTAAATGATCGTGACTGCTAAGCTAAAGGACGTGGGTTAGATAAATAATAAACTAATCAGAGGCATATGAAACGTCCACTTTCGCCAGTGTTTTGGTCCCATATAATATGTGATGAGCCTATTACCGTTAATGATTTTGTAATGCAGGTTTGTTGGCCAGAGCCTAATCTGTCGATTGAGGACTGCCTTCTGCATCAGTCCCTTGAAATATGACAAAAGACATATAGAATTTCGTTCAACCATTATTTTGATCTATATAATAAGGTTTAGTCGTCGTTTATAACATAAGCGCACAAAAATGTGCATACCATGTCTCTTGGAGGGTATGGACGGTGTCCATACAAAATCCGAATTCCTCCTTTTGGCACTTTACGTCCCAAAGAACGTAATTACCGCGTCATGTTTAAAATTTTAAAGCGTTCTTTTGTAAAATTTGATATTTGTAGATAAGATAGTATTCGGAGAGACCGTCGAATGACACTATAGAAATATAGAGAAGAAAAAAAAAACTTTTACAAAATTTTTGTTATCTATACCGTAATGTGGAGCAATTTAAAAAAAAATAGGTAGGTGTTTAGATATTGTTAGCCCTTTGTCGTCACACTGGTGACAATGAAAACAATGAATTCGTTACCTTTTTACAACGTTTAAAACTCAACTTGCAAATGCACAATAGAACGAAAAAAACAAAGAACTCACACACTAAGAATTTTCGACACAAAGGTTTATCCTATCTAATTGCCGCCTAATGCCATCCACCGATCTAGTGAGAGTCGTTCATAAGAATTATTTTACTAACCAAACAATGGTTTTTATGATCAACGAATGGTAACTAACATTTGTCGTAGTTTTGTGCCTGTTTCCGAATATTTCTTTTCTACATTTCTACTCATCATTTGCATTAAAAAAAAAAACCTGCAGCAGTAACCCTAATATGTATTATCTCAACAAAATCACTAATAAATAGAAACACAATCTGAACGCAGATTATTGTTTTCGTTGCGGTTTTAAAAGTGTACCAATTTACTGGTTCTTCACAACATTTCTATACAAACTTTATTTAAAATATTTATTATTAATGTCTTAATAACAATATTTAATACTATAAAAACTAACGAACGTAATGTGCGCCGCGTGAAGTGGATAAATTCAATAAACGAGAATGTCATGCGGGTACATTTTCGGGCTACAGAGTTGGGAACGAACCCTACTGCGTACCGTATTAGACTAGTCTCTCTGTTTCGGTAGCTTGAACCAGCCTGATGGCTGGTGACGTGTCAGCACAGCGATTGTCGAATCAAGTACGAGTTATACAGCGCTGTCGCCTGCTGGATGATGTAGTGCTTGAGAGGATACGCTCTGACATACAGCAAAACTTTCTTGTTCCTTTTTCGTCACACACTGTGGTGGCCAACGGCACACCTCAGTTGACATCAGTTCAAGAAGACGTGCAGGTTGCAGGTTCTGCAGCAAGTTAATTATGTCTTATTTACTCTTAAGAAGGGTTTCCAACTTGAAACTTGTATTTTGTTATGTGGATACATATGTATAGTTCTTAACCAGCAATAACAGTTAAGTCGACGGTTAGAACTAGAAAGAATATAATAATGAACGCATATATTGAGAAACTGATTGACATAAGGAAGTATGTGAAAGAGGATGTCGAGTGATCATGGAGAATCGAAAAAGAAAACAGATTAAAATGACCCAAATAAATTTGAGAAAAATGTAGATAATATATATTGATGATTTGCATATTCATTCAAAACATTTATAAAGATCTATTGCTGAAACTTTTATTCGTGAATTTATAAGTTACTAGCTTGTGCCCACTTTTTCGTTCGCGTGGAATTTGGTCTGCCACATTAATTTTCGTAACAGATCATTTTAAATTATAACATTTTAAGTATCCTATGTTACTTCTAATACCTCCAAGAACATGTGTACAAAATTTCATGATGATCAGTTGAGTAGTTTTCGCTTGAAACCGTAACAAAGAAACTTACATTCACACTTATAATATTTGTGGGGTTTGTAGCCAACCTTAAATTTTCGACCACACGTAAGTTCAGAGCTTGTAACTAGGCAGAAAATATCTTGAACTATTTAAATCTACACTATCCACAATTGTATTAACTTTTAACTGCGGATTAGGTTAATTGTACACCTTAATATATAATATACATAGTTTATGCTCATCCAAGTATAGGCAATCACAATAAGCGTGAGTGAAAAATTTGCACAAAAAAACACCCCCCCTATTGGGTATAAATAAATAAAAATATAAGATGCCGTTGACATACAACGACTGGAAAATTATCCATTATTAATTACTCGTTACTACAAATTACTGTTGTTGTTACACCGTTGTTATTACTAAGTTATTTACAAGTTGCACGATTATTTTCGTTTTTATGTGATTCTAATAATAACAAAAAAAAGAAGTACTCAAAAGTCTATGTCGATTACTTTAGCTATAATAAAAACCGTTAAAAATAAAATTGAATAAAAAGGTTTTAAATATTTAAATGACGCTTTTCATTACGGTCCTAAAGATTATCTTTGGAAAGATATATCACATACGCACTCACTATTCTATTCTAATTTTAAACACCATAAGCAAATTTGTACGTTGATTATAACGACACAATACGTTGTACATTTATAAAATTGAATTGCCTTAGGCCATGGCCTAAAATATTAAGAGATCAGAATGTTGTGAAGTTCGTGCCGGGTAAATAATAGTCGACATTAAAAGTGAAACATTAGCTGATGATCAATATTAAAATGAGTCACTTGGCGACACTAAGGAATTAGATGGTCTGCATGTATATTATCACTTATGTAAAATGTAATTTATGGAGTATTGAAAGTTAATAATCAGCTCTCAGTGAATATTTATGCTACATTCCATGTACATAAAATGCACGTCAATCGTAACATTGTGGTATAAAATACCATAGCTTTTTGTTTTTCTATGCTTAGCTCTTTCGAACTACGCAATTCTTCGGTCGACAAGTTGTTATGCCTACTAATCTAAGTATAATAAATTTTGCACTTTACGTATTTGCGAATATTGTATTTACACATTATTATAACAAGCTAGATTACGAGTATTTGAAAATATATTAACGAACGTCTAAAATAACACTGCTCTAACTTACTTAAGTTTTTTTTGTCACTTTTACTTTAATTTAACTACAATAAAAATGAAAACGCTAAAGTAATTTTTAGTATTCGGCATGTTATTGGCACTGCCTACTATTTGCATATTTTTTAAGTTGGCAACACCGTTTTCCAAGTCGTCATCGCTTTGCGCTAAGTTCACATTATACACTATCAACACGTTGCAGTCAAACAAACACCACACCATTCTGAAGTAGAGCGTCACCCGGTACGGTTGTGTTGTGAGTTAGCGTTAGTTAGTTATCATTAAAATTACCATATTGAATTTTTGATTGTAATATTAAAAAGAAAGTAGTCATTGGTGAAAATGAGAACTACAGAAGAGACAGCATTTACAACACCAATAGAAATGACGTTTGCAGAAAAACAAGCAGAACGCATGAAGAGATTACGCTCTCTACGTTTGGCCAGGAATGAAACCAGAAAAATCCATCATCTGGAAGTAGTACCTGAAGAGCTCATAAGTGAATTGCCACATAATTGGATGGAAACACCTTGTCAGGCGGAGTGCTTACTTGATGATCGAGCGGAGAACGATGAATCTGAAAAATCGGACAAAACTTACGAGAGAGTAAAAATTTCGAAGACGTCAGCGACAGGACCAAAATATTTGGTGGGTAAAGTGAAGAGAAGGAATCCACATCAGAACCGTTCGACATACAATCAAACGACAATAAGTTTTCATTATTCAAGCATAAACCTACGCCTGACATTTAGCAGGACGAAAAACAAAAACAAAAGTATGAAGATGGTTTCTACAGAGGTCTAAATCTCGTCATTAACGGCAGGCACATTGATCGTAATTAGGCGAGAGACAGAATGGTGAACGACTTGCAAGGACAGTTTGCGAAGAGGACAAATACTCCAGAAGGAGGATACAAAACGACAACGTAGATGTTGACCATATTATTTATTAACGACAGGAGCACCAAGTTTAACAAGAAACTTGAACAGTTTTACGACTATCACACTGCTGAGATAAAGCAGAATTTGTAACACGGGACAGCCATTTGAGCATCTGTTGCAGCCAGTGTCTAAACTTTACATATGTGAAAGAGTGAAAATTGCTCTTTTTGTTAGAAATTAATTGTAAGACTAATTATCTATTGTAAAATTAGTTCTACTCGACTCTTATTTTAACCATTAAGATCTAACACCCAACTAGATCTGTTTTTATTCCGTTTAACTGATCAAATATATATGTCAAGTTGACGTGTTTTTATTAATTCTGTTAAGCAAAAACAGTTGGGCTAACTTATGTATATCTATCGTTTAAAGTATATAATAAATTTTTCCTTGTATGAAAATGTATGCTTTATTTTATTTATCACTTTCCCGTCCTTACTGTGTCTTCTTCGGCTTATCGCACACCACTGCCATTAGATAGATATAAGCTTCACCCATTGTGCGCGATAGATTGGTAATTTCTAGACCAAGTATAATAATTATATATTGTAAAAGTGGCCACCTTTTTGCAATCTTCGCAAGTTAACTTGCAAATACACAATAGAGCGAAAAACACCAAGTACTCTCACTAAGAATTTTGTAATATATTATAATAATATATATATATAATATAATGGTACATTATATTATCCTTCATTATACCTACGGCTTTATCGTGCCGTCAGGGTGGCGCTCTGTGTGTTAAAAATCAGTTTTTATGGGCATAAGAATGACAATTTTCAAGCACCTCTCTTTTGCTTGCTCAAAAATGTTACAATGATTAATTTAGTGTAAAAATAAATGACTATTTATATACGAAAAATGTGTATGAAAATCTTATTAAAAACCAGTCAGTTGGTATGCTTTTATAAGCGCAACAAAATCGTAATCTTCTTACATTATTAATTATTTGTAATTATTTGAACTACGAGTACTAAAGATAAGAGATGCTTATGAATAATAATAATAATAATATATCTCTTTATTGTACACTAGATTAAATTCAGAGGTTACTTAAGGCTAAAGAAGTACAAGTGGTGGCTTTATCACCCGTTGGCAATCTCTTACAGACAACCATGTGATAGAAAGAAAAGCATGAGATGGAAAGTATAAGGTAGTGCCTGGTGTATTAGAAATGAAAGTAGTATATATAAATTTTATGATGGAAAGTATAAGAAATTAGTGATTTGTTTTCATATTATTTTCAATCAACTTATAAGGTTAATAGTAACATTAATATTTCTAATTTTAAAACATCAGAAAAAAGTAATAATATCACCTTCGGTTCGTGTTCGAAAAGTTTAGAGGAAGTCTCTAAGTACTTGTCTTCTTTGAGTTGCGATAAGGGTTCAGAACCTGATTCAATAACACCACTCTTCCTACAGAAATGTACGGATAATCTGGCTGAGCCACTGACTTCCCTTTTCAATGATTCACTGTCACAGAGATGTTTGCCGGAAAAGTGGAAAGTAGTAGTATACATCACGCCTATTTTAAGTCTGCTTGTTGTGAAAATGTATTAAATTACTGAGATAATTCTATTTTATCACTATGTGGTAAAGTTCTTGAATCGCTGATTCAAAACAAAATGTTCACTCATCTCAAAATCATGTTGGATGATAACCAGTACGATTTCCGACCCGAAAAATCAACATCATCTAACTCGGTTGAATTTGTATCATATGTATCGAATGCGTAAGATGCCGGCAGAGAAGTTCTTGTTGTGTACACTGCCTTCAAAAAGGCATTCGATCTAGTAAATCATGACTTACTTCTAGTGAAGTTGGGCCGTCTAAGTCTAAGTCCAAATGTGATCACTCGCACAATAGATAGAATGACTATATTAATGAGAGGAACGCATAATTTAGCAAGAAACTTGAGCGGCTTAATGGTCAACAAACTGCTGAGATTAATCTAAATTTGGAACGTAGTTCAGCCATATGCGCATCTCTTAAGAAAATATGGCGCTACATACATGTTAGTGTTTGAAAAGCGTTATTTTAAATTTAAAGTGATGGAATAAAACTGGGTAAGATAACGCATTAGTATGAAATATTGTGATAATAGTGAGAATACATGACAAGTAGTGTGTTTTCTTAATGTAAATGACTTGCATTTGTGTTATGGCTTAGAAAGACAAAACTAAAACACTCATTCGGAGATGTCGTAATAAGTGATACTTATGTTTAGCGTAAGTATATCTTCCTAGGACAGTGTAAGTGTTTGTTGCGATAACTTTGTTAGTCACGCTAGGCTTACTCGTGTTGATTAGCCAAATTTAAAATATATGTATGTACATATAACATATTTTGTTTATTTTCACTTACAACAAACGCCTATGACAAAAGCTCCAGGGTTCGAGTTTTAGTTATTCTACTGAAAAGACCGAGTTGAACCTTATTATTTACCTTGATGTAAGTAAAGATAAAAATAATTGTATAAAATTATTGCAGTCAGTGTCTAAACTTTATGTAAAAGCCTAAAAATTGCTTTTGTTGGAAATAAATTGTAAGATCTATTATTCCATGTAAAAATAGTTCTATTCGACTCTTACTTTAATCACTGAGATCTATCAACCAATCAAATAGTTTGTCTGACTTATATTTATTGTTTAAAGCATATAATAAATTTTCTATGTATGCGAATGTATGTTTTCTTTTATGTATCACTTTCCTGTACTTATTGTGTCTTCTTTGGCCTATCGCACTCTACTGTCACTGGACATACATAAGCTTCTCTCATTGCAGGCGATCAGTTAGTGGTTTTTAGACCAAGTATTAGTAAAATTTATTTGCTTGCTTGATTTTTACCTGACCTGCTATCACCTATGCAGGGCCTTGTTAGTTTACTCGTAAATGATCGTGACTGCTAAGCTAAAGGACGTGGGTTAGATAAATAATAAACTAATCAGAGGCATATGAAACGTCCACTTTCGCCAGTGTTTTGGTCCCATATAATATGTGATGAGCCTATTACCGTTAATGATTTTGTAATGCAGGTTTGTTGGCCAGAGCCTAATCTGTCGATTGAGGACTGCCTTCTGCATCAGTCCCTTGAAATATGACAAAAGACATATAGAATTTCGTTCAACCATTATTTTGATCTATATAATAAGGTTTAGTCGTCGTTTATAACATAAGCGCACAAAAATGTGCATACCATGTCTCTTGGAGGGTATGGACGGTGTCCATACAAAATCCGAATTCCTCCTTTTGGCACTTTACGTCCCAAAGAACGTAATTACCGCGTCATGTTTAAAATTTTAAAGCGTTCTTTTGTAAAATTTGATATTTGTAGATAAGATAGTATTCGGAGAGACCGTCGAATGACACTATAGAAATATAGAGAAGAAAAAAAAAACTCTTACAAAATTTTTGTTATCTATACCGTAATGTGGAGCAATTTAAAAAAAAATAGGTAGGTGTTTAGATATTGTTAGCCCTTTGTCGTCACACTGGTGACAATGAAAACAATGAATTCGTTACCTTTTTACAACGTTTACAACTCAACTTGCAAATGCACAATAGAACGAAAAAAACAAAGAACTCACACACTAAGAATTTTCGACACAAAGGTTTATCCTATCTAATTGCCGCCTAATGCCATCCACCGATCTAGTGAGAGTCGTTCATAAGAATTATTTTACTAACCAAACAATGGTTTTTATGATCAACGAATGGTAACTAACATTTGTCGTAGTTTTGTGCCTGTTTCCGAATATTTCTTTTCTACATTTCTACTCATCATTTGCATTAAAAAAAAAAACCTGCAGCAGTAACCCTAATATGTATTATCTCAACAAAATCACTAATAAATAGAAACACAATCTGAACGCAGATTATTGTTTTCGTTGCGGTTTTAAAAGTGTACCAATTTACTGGTTCTTCACAACATTTCTATACAAACTTTATTTAAAATATTTATTATTAATGTCTTAATAACAATATTTAATACTATAAAAACTAACGAACGTAATGTGCGCCGCGTGAAGTGGATAAATTCAATAAACGAGAATGTCATGCGGGTACATTTTCGGGCTACAGAGTTGGGAACGAACCCTACTGCGTACCGTATTAGACTAGTCTCTCTGTTTCGGTAGCTTGAACCAGCCTGATGGCTGGTGACGTGTCAGCACAGCGATTGTCGAATCAAGTACGAGTTATACAGCGCTGTCGCCTGCTGGATGATGTAGTGCTTGAGAGGATACGCTCTGACATACAGCAAAACTTTCTTGTTCCTTTTTCGTCACACACTGTGGTGGCCAACAGCACACCTCAGTTGACATCAGTTCAAGAAGACGTGCAGGTTGCAGGTTCTGCAGCAAGTTAATTATGTCTTATTTACTCTTAAGAAGGGTTTCCAACTTGAAACTTGTATTTTGTTATGTGGATACATATGTATAGTTCTTAACCAGCAATAACAGTTAAGTCGACGGTTAGAACTAGAAAGAATATAATAATGAACGCATATATTGAGAAACTGATTGACATAAGGAAGTATGTGAAAGAGGATGTCGAGTGATCATGGAGAATCGAAAAAGAAAACAGATTAAAATGACCCAAATAAATTTGAGAAAAATGTAGATAATATATATTGATGATTTGCATATTCATTCAAAACATTTATAAAGATCTATTGCTGAAACTTTTATTCGTGAATTTATAAGTTACTAGCTTGTGCCCACTTTTTCGTTCGCGTGGAATTTGGTCTGCCACATTAATTTTCGTAACAGATCATTTTAAATTATAACATTTTAAGTATCCTATGTTACTTCTAATACCTCCAAGAACATGTGTACAAAATTTCATGATGATCAGTTGAGTAGTTTTCGCTTGAAACCGTAACAAAGAAACTTACATTCACACTTATAATATTTGTGGGGTTTGTAGCCAACCTTAAATTTTCGACCACACGTAAGTTCAGAGCTTGTAACTAGGCAGAAAATATCTTGAACTATTTAAATCTACACTATCCACAATTGTATTAACTTTTAACTGCGGATTAGGTTAATTGTACACCTTAATATATAATATACATAGTTTATGCTCATCCAAGTATAGGCAATCACAATAAGCGTGAGTGAAAAATTTGCACAAAAAAAACACCCCCCCTATTGGGTATAAATAAATAAAAATATAAGATGCCGTTGACATACAACGACTGGAAAATTATCCATTATTAATTACTCGTTACTACAAATTACTGTTGTTGTTACACCGTTGTTATTACTAAGTTATTTACAAGTTGCACGATTATTTTCGTTTTTATGTGATTCTAATAATAACAAAAAAAAGAAGTACTCAAAAGTCTATGTCGATTACTTTAGCTATAATAAAAACCGTTAAAAATAAAATTGAATAAAAAGGTTTTAAATATTTAAATGACGCTTTTCATTACGGTCCTAAAGATTATCTTTGGAAAGATATATCACATACGCACTCACTATTCTATTCTAATTTTAAACACCATAAGCAAATTTGTACGTTGATTATAACGACACAATACGTTGTACATTTATAAAATTGAATTGCCTTAGGCCATGGCCTAAAATATTAAGAGATCAGAATGTTGTGAAGTTCGTGCCGGGTAAATAATAGTCGACATTAAAAGTGAAACATTAGCTGATGATCAATATTAAAATGAGTCACTTGGCGACACTAAGGAATTAGATGGTCTGCATGTATATTATCACTTATGTAAAATGTAATTTATGGAGTATTGAAAGTTAATAATCAGCTCTCAGTGAATATTTATGCTACATTCCATGTACATAAAATGCACGTCAATCGTAACATTGTGGTATAAAATACCATAGCTTTTTGTTTTTCTATGCTTAGCTCTTTCGAACTACGCAATTCTTCGGTCGACAAGTTGTTATGCCTACTAATCTAAGTATAATAAATTTTGCACTTTACGTATTTGCGAATATTGTATTTACACATTATTATAACAAGCTAGATTACGAGTATTTGAAAATATATTAACGAACGTCTAAAATAACACTGCTCTAACTTACTTAAGTTTTTTTTGTCACTTTTACTTTAATTTAACTACAATAAAAATGAAAACGCTAAAGTAATTTTTAGTATTCGGCATGTTATTGGCACTGCCTACTATTTGCATATTTTTTAAGTTGGCAACACCGTTTTCCAAGTCGTCATCGCTTTGCGCTAAGTTCACATTATACACTATCAACACGTTGCAGTCAAACAAACACCACACCATTCTGAAGTAGAGCGTCACCCGGTACGGTTGTGTTGTGAGTTAGCGTTAGTTAGTTATCATTAAAATTACCATATTGAATTTTTGATTGTAATATTAAAAAGAAAGTAGTCATTGGTGAAAATGAGAACTACAGAAGAGACAGCATTTACAACACCAATAGAAATGACGTTTGCAGAAAAACAAGCAGAACGCATGAAGAGATTACGCTCTCTACGTTTGGCCAGGAATGAAACCAGAAAAATCCATCATCTGGAAGTAGTACCTGAAGAGCTCATAAGTGAATTGCCACATAATTGGATGGAAACACCTTGTCAGGCGGAGTGCTTACTTGATGATCGAGCGGAGAACGATGAATCTGAAAAATCGGACAAAACTTACGAGAGAGTAAAAATTTCGAAGACGTCAGCGACAGGACCAAAATATTTGGTGGGTAAAGTGAAGAGAAGGAATCCACATCAGAACCGTTCGACATACAATCAAACGACAATAAGTTTTCATTATTCAAGCATAAACCTACGCCTGACATTTAGCAGGACGAAAAACAAAAACAAAAGTATGAAGATGGTTTCTACAGAGGTCTAAATCTCGTCATTAACGGCAGGCACATTGATCGTAATTAGGCGAGAGACAGAATGGTGAACGACTTGCAAGGACAGTTTGCGAAGAGGACAAATACTCCAGAAGGAGGATACAAAACGACAACGTAGATGTTGACCATATTATTTATTAACGACAGGAGCACCAAGTTTAACAAGAAACTTGAACAGTTTTACGACTATCACACTGCTGAGATAAAGCAGAATTTGTAACACGGGACAGCCATTTGAGCATCTGTTGCAGCCAGTGTCTAAACTTTACATATGTGAAAGAGTGAAAATTGCTCTTTTTGTTAGAAATTAATTGTAAAACTAATTATCTATTGTAAAATTAGTTCTACTCGACTCTTATTTTAACCATTAAGATCTAACACCCAACTAGATCTGTTCTTATTCCGTTTAACTGATCAAATATATATGTCAAGTTGACGTGTTTTTATTAATTCTGTTAAGCAAAAACAGTTGGGCTAACTTATGTATATCTATCGTTTAAAGTATGTAATGAAAAATATATTTTTCATTGATTTAAATTCCCAAACGGTTTATAGTTCTACATTGGAGTCTAATCTGTGGTAAGGAGAACTTTGGGATGATCTATGGACCTCACCAAAAAACACTCGCCATTGTGGATAGAATTGCCATTGATATTTTATTGTGATTAAATTAAGGAACGACACATTATTATAAACATTAAATGTTGTTTCTTTATTTACAGGTATGATCTTGAATTAGTACTAAATGTGAAATTGTTAATCATGTACATGTTAACTAATTACAATAAAATCTTTATTTACAGAGAAACTCAATTGTGTTTTGTGTCGCCTAGAACTTAGGAAAATACCTCATAAAACAACATTTACTGTAAGAAGATGGATAAATTAAAATTTACATTTCAAGTAAAACCAACAACAGATGGAAAGACAAATTTTATTGCCATAACCTCAATTGCCACGCAAGATGACAAAGTTTACTTAATTCCTGAAGAACACCAAACAGTATCGCTTCACAAACATATCCTAGCCTCGAAAAACTTCGTCACTGTAAAAAATACTTTAAAAAAAAGATATCAAACCAGGAATGTTTGGATAAAAACTACAGAGGACATTTTAAAAACATATGTTGATGAGGACAGCAACATGATTTTCCAGGACCAATTTCTAGAGGAAACTACCCAAGAACAGGTATCTTTTGTGAGTAAAAAGTATTCCGAAGATCCGGTAGTGAAAATATTAGAAAAATTAGTTGAAGGTCAACAAACCAAAGAAAAACAAACTGTAAAAAAGTTAGCAGAGAGATTTGTCATTGAAAAGTTTGACGGAAGAAACTCAAGTGCATATCAGTGGATGAATGTATTTGAAAAAGAATGTACAAGGTTTGACATACTAAAAGATGAAGAAAAAATTGAAATCTTCCCACTATTTTTAGAAAAATCATGCACTGATTGGTATTCTTCCATGATGATAAAGCTTGGTCTACACTCCGAATGGTCAGAATGGAAATCATGTTTCTTGCAAACCTATGCCAATAAGGGCTGGACATCTAGCAAGTATGCTTTATCGTTCAAGTATCAATCAGGATCTTTACTAGAGTATGCAGTGAAAAAGGAAAAACTTTTACTCGAGATAAGGAAAACAATGGATGAAGGTACCCTAATTGACATAATTGCTGCAGGCTTACCAGATTTTATAACAGACAAAATTAACAAGGAAGAAATTATACATACAAGCAATTTATTCAACGAACTCGGCAAACTAGAACATCTGGTCACAAGGAAAAAAAACATCTTCAAGAAAAAAGAAGATACAAAGCCAATTAAAGAAAAATGCAGTATATGTGAAAGATTAAATAAAGGCATACGCTATCATTCAGAAGATTCCTGTTGGTTTAAACAAAAAACAAATATTGAAAAAGATAAAAAGCAAATAAAGCTTATAAACAATTCAGAATTAGAATGTGAATTACAGTGTGAAGACCAAAAAAACTAATAGTGCCGCCATTAATCAAAATAAAGTTAGTACTTAATGAAAAGGTTGAAGTATTTGGAATCTATGACTCGGGGTCTAACGTCTCATTGATAAACTCAAAATTATTAAAAATAGAGAATGAGGAAACCAGTCTCTTCAACAAAACTAATTTAAAAACGATTAATGGCATTAAAAAGGCAAATAGCATAATTACTCTTGATATTGGCATATTTGATTTGAAAAAAAAAAATGAATGTTTTTGTAATAGACAAAGAAAATTTTGATTATGACTTTTTAGTGGGACTAGACTGCATAAAGGAATTTTATCTAGTCCAAAATGAAAACTTGGAGATTAGTCAGAAAATACCAATACAAAGAAGTGAAATTGTTTCTAAGGAAGCAAATAAAGAAAATACGGATTTTAAGGAAATACAATCTGAAAATTTAATAAACTTCAACGAAGACCTAAGTAAAGAAAACTTCAAAATTTGTATTAACCATCTGGACTATCAGGAAAAAGCTTTGATTGATGAATTAATATCCAAAAATAAAACAGTGTTCGCAAAGGACAAATATGACATAGGAAAGGTAACTGATTATGAAGCACACATTGATCTCCTAGTAGAAAAATATTGCAGTAAAAGGCCGTATCGCTGCACAATGGAAGACAAGAAAGAAATTGAGAACCAAGTAGCAAAATTATTAGAAAAAAATATAATAGAAGAATCATATAGCCCATTCGCAGCACCAGTCACGTTAGCATTTAAAAGAGATGAAAACAAAAGATCAAGATTGTGCATAGATTTTCGAGACTTAAAAAAAATAGTGGTACCTCAATCACAGCCATTTCCTCTTATTGAGGACCTCATAATAAAAACAAGAGATTGCAAATATTTTTCAACACTTGACTTAAATTCAGCATTTTGGTCTATACCTTTGCGTGTTTCGGATAGACACAAAACTGCATTTGTGACACAAGAAGGTCACTATCAATGGACCTGCTTACCATTCGGATTGAAAACTTCTCCAGCCATTTTCCAGAGGATAATGTGTAATATTATACGAAAGCACAAGCTCACAGAGTTCACTGTATGTTTCATCGATGATATTTTGCTATTCTCAAAATCTTTCTCGGATCATGTCAGGCACCTAAAACAACTATTTCAAGCAATTAAAAGTGAAGGCTTAAAACTTAAATTCTCTAAATGCACATTTGCAGCAGACTCAGTTAAATACTTGGGTCATGTAATACAGAATAACTCAGTCAGGCCACTGAAAGATAACTTAATATCAATAAAAGATTTTCCATTCCCAAACCTCAAAAAAATGTGAGGCAATTCTTGGGGAAAATAAATTTCTACCATAAGTATGTGCCAAATATAGCAATGAAATTAGAACCATTGCATAACCTTTTGAGAAAAGGACAACCTTTTAACTGGACTAAATCATGCCAAAAATCATTTGAAGAAATGAAACAAATATTGTGTTCTCAACCAATATTAACAATCTTTGATCCAAACTTACCTATTCACATATACACAGATGCCAGTATACTAGGAGTGGGAGCTGTTCTAAAACAACCACAAAAAAACAGCGAAGAGAAACCAGTAGCATACTTCTCAAAGAAATTGAATGAAGTACAAAAAAGAAAGAAAGCTGTTTATCTGGAATGCCTGGCAATTAAAGAATGTGTAAAATATTGGCAACATTTATTGATAGGTAGGAAATTTACTGTCTTTTCGGATCACAAGCCACTGGAGAATATGAACATCAGGTGTAGAACAGATGAAGAATTAGGTGATCTGTCATACTACTTATCACAATATGATTTCCAAATTAAATATTCTCCCGGAAAAGACAACATTGAAGCTGATTGCCTGAGTAGGAATCCAGTCCTCGAATCCCATGAAAACCAAGAGGAACAGTTAAAAGTAGTTAACACAATAACACTAGAAGACATCTTAAAAGATCAAATAAAAAATGAATATATTCAGTGCAGAAAACATAAGTTACAAATAAGGAACAATGTTTACTACAAGAATGTAAACAAAAAAGAAAAAATAATTATATCGGAGAAATTCAGCTTAGAATTTATGAAAAATGTCCATAAAGATCTTGGTCACATAGGAATTAAACAGATGCAAAGAATGATTAGCTCAGTGTATACAGCAGAAAACATGTCAAAAAACATAAAAAGTATTTGTGAAAATTGTATAGTATGTTTAAAAAATAAATCAAGAGGACAAAATAAATATGGATTGATGTCCCACTTGGGTCCTGCTACAAAACCTTTTCAGATATGCGCTATTGATACCATTGGGGGTTTTGGAGGTTCTAGATCAACAAAGAGATATTTACACCTGCTATCAGACCACTTTACTAGGTATGCATATATTTTAACATCAAGCACTCAAAATGCAAATGATTTCATCAAACTGATAAGAAACTGTGCAGAAACGGATGAGATTGAATTGATACTCTCAGACCAATACCCAGGTATCAATTCAAAGGAATTCAAGAATTTTTTGGATGAAAAGAATATTTCATTAATTTTTACTGCAGTGAACTCTCCTTTCTCAAATGGCATAAATGAAAGACTAAACCAAACGCTAGTCAATAGAATCAGGTGCAGGATAAATGAACGTGATACAAAAATAGCTTGGTCAACTATAGCACACAACTGTGTAAAAAATTACAATGAAACAGAGCACACTGTTACAGGGTATGCTCCAAAATATCTACTCTATGGCACAGATGTAACAATTTTGCCAAATGAGCTGAAGCAGAAAAAGACAGAATACAATTTGATCCAGGCTAGGAAAAAAGCTCTGGAAAATACAATCAAATCACATGATTACAACAAGACAATTTATGATAAAAATCGCAGACACATAGACTTCAAAATTGGTGACACCGTTTTTGTGGAGAATGGAAACAGACTAAATAGGAAGAAGCTTGATGAATTAAAACTTGGACCTTACAAAATTATAGAAAAAATATCAAAGTCAATTTATAGGATAAACACCGATCATAGGAAGTCAGAGTCAAATTTTTTCCACATCTCGAAACTAACGCCAGCCCCTGACTGCACTTGAAGAGTATGTATGAGCAAACTCATTATTTTATTTTCTCTTTGGAGGGGAGATGTAATGAAAAATATATTTTTCATTGATTTAAATTCCCAAACGGTTTATAGTTCTACATTGGAGTCTAATCTGTGGTAAGGAGAACTTTGGGATGATCTATGGACCTCACCAAAAAACACTCGCCATTGTGGATAGAATTGCCATTGATATTTTATTGTGATTAAATTAAGGAACGACACATTATTATAAACATTAAATGTTGTTTCTTTATTTACAGGTATGATCTTGAATTAGTACTAAATGTGAAATTGTTAATCATGTACATGTAAACTAATTACAATAAAATCTTTATTTACAGAGAAACTCAATTGTGTTTTGTGTCGCCTAGAACTTAGGAAAATACCTCATATAGATATTAATGTTTAAAAGTTTAAGACTGTCTGCCTTGCCTACCTCATTCATGAGTTTAAGCGTCACATGTTATTTACTGTATTATACTGTAATATACTTATATTTGTTATAAAATTAAATGGAAATAATAAATCTGATAAATTTTTATTTTGTACCTATTGATTTCTGCTTAATATCAAGTGTAAGAACATTTTAATTAATTGTGTTCAACGTACTTCCCCTTCAAATCTCAATCCAGTGAATTTGTATACCAACATCAAAATTTTCGTCTTTGTTCGTAAATAATTTCATTGTACTAAAGGGTTATAGTAGTAGAAAGTCAAATAAGGAGATCACCATATTTTTTTACAAATACCATCTGTGTGAAAAAGCATAGTGGACTCCGTGACTGACGTTCTTTTATTGATCCTCTTAGAATGTTTACTATAATGTAATATAACAAAAACTTTAGCCACAGCAACGCGTGGCCGGGTCAGCTAGTATATATATATATATATATACCTACAGAAAACTATACTTTATTCAAATAGGTATTTAACAGAATGTAAACAATCTTTATATGTCTTTTTATTGAAATATGTGGTTTAAAATTGTAAACTGTGTAAAATCTGTTGTGATTCATTTAAAAACTCAACCAATATTAAAAAATTGCTTTTCTGTAAGTACATAAAGGTGCGTACAAACATCGTGAGGCGTGCGCCGCGAATGGTTCGCACGTATACATGTGCCGTAGCATGCCTCAGGTTGATGTATTCGAGACGAACCATTCGCGGCGCAAGCCTCGCGATGTCTGTACGCACCTTTACAGATATCTGATTTTATAATTGCATATTTCAATAAAAAGACATATCAAGATTGTTTATATTCTTTTAAATACCTACTTGAATAGACTATAACACCCTGTATTTTGTGACTGGAACGATTTGCTCGTTTAAAGATATTAGATTTAAAGCCATAGGGTTTTGTATTTACCATATTTATTGCCATACTTTGTATTTATGTAGCTTAATAAGAGAATCTTTAGCAGAACCCATAGAAAGTTTTTATTTTTAGGCAACCTGTAAACCTGCAGAAAAAACACAAATTACACAGCCAGCTTCAAATATTAAAAAACAGGAAGAAGATAAAATAAAAACCGGTAATGAATCACAACAGCAATGCGAAATTAATAAAAATACAGATAAACAGAGACCAAAACCTTCTCAGGAGGCTATGAAAAATAAGATTGCTCTACTCGAAAAAAATTTGAATGCTTTGTATTCTGCCAGAGATACTATGTCAATCCGTGCTGAAGTTGATAAACAGATCATTAAGTTGCGCGAGGAAATAAAAACAGCAAAACAGTCTTTAAACAGGAAGGTTCAAAACGCAGTTGCCCAGAAGAAACACAGGGATGGTATGAAAAGAAAGTTAGAAGATATTTGTCATGAAAATCCAGAAATGAAAAAAAGACTATCTCTGAGGGATTCAGTGGGACGTCCTAATCTTGAAAGCAATCAACCTTTACTATTGAAAACAATCGCGGATATAGCTTTATTTGGAAGTGCAGCAGATGATAGAAGACGAACGGAATCAATTCGCAGCGTAAAAACTCTTGATGAACTCACACAAGAATTACGTAAAATGGGATTTGACATTAGTCGCAGTGGGACATATCTTCGTTTGATTCCCAGAAAATCTAATTCTGCAGAGGGACAAAGACATGTATCGACAGTCCCTGTTAAGCTCATTCGGGCTCAAACTGATCACCACAAGAGCCACTTAGATAGCAAGTTCGCTGAAACATCAATCCATTATTTAGAGAACATAGCATCCATACTAGGACCAGATCAAGTATTTTTCATATCTCAAGATGATAAAGCTCGAGTCCCTATTGGCGTAACTGCGGCAAATAAGCAAGCACCTCTTCTAATGCACATGGAATATAGAATCAAATTGCCTGATCACGATTGGGTAATCGCTGAGCGTCATAAATTAATAACATCTGTTTATGCTGGTATCAAAATCACTTCCAATATGCTAGGACAACCGCAAGCCGTTGGATATTCTGGACCAACATACATCGCTATTCGAAGTGGAAAGCATAGTTCATCTACTGCTAATACTCATGCTCAGGATTTCGAGACGCTTCTCGAACTTGAAGAGTTTCGACCATTAGCTAAAACTGACCATGGACTAGTAAAACCAGTGGTAATCATGACGGTTGATGGAGGGCCAGATGAAAATCCGCGTTATCAAAAAGTCATAGGGTTTGCTATACAACACTTTAAGCGATATGATCTCGATGCATTGTTTTTAGCTACCAATGCTCCCGGAAGAAGTGCGTATAACAGAGTAGAGCGCAGAATGGCTCCTCTTAGTCGGGAACTGGCTGGTTTAATATTGCCTCATGACCATTTTGGGTCTCATTTGGATGAACGTGGCGTTACAATTGATGAACATTTAGAAAGATCGAATTTCGAATTTGCAGGAAAAGTATTAGCTGAAGTATGGAGTTCAATGGAAATTGATGGCTATAATGTTAATGCAAAATATGTTGGGGCAGGTGAACAAGATCTTCCTGATTTTCCAGACATTAAATGGTATTCAGAACATGTGCGTGAAAGCCAATACTTGCTCCAAATTGTAAAATGTAGAAATACAGAATGCTGTCGTCCAAGAAGTGGACTATTTAGATTACTAGACAACAGGTTTCTTCCACCACCTGTAAAAGTAAAACAAACAGTTGATGACTTGGTTTTAGATGAAGGAGGGCAATTTCTTAATCTTCCAGTCAATTTAGCTCTACGCTTAAGTGCTTCACT
Organism: Hypercompe scribonia; assembly: GCA_949316085.1. NCBI lineage: Eukaryota > Metazoa > Arthropoda > Insecta > Lepidoptera > Erebidae > Hypercompe > Hypercompe scribonia. The sequence goes on from OX438979.1 coordinate 5,543,955, forward strand.
CAAAGGTTTCCTGCAAATGCCATACGATTATTTTTGTCCGACGGTACAATTGAGGCTATCAAGTCGAACATGCAAAACGTGTGGTCTTTATCATGCTTCCGTCAAGTCACTAAATCGTCACATCGAAAAGATCCATAAGAAAGTAAACACGCACACTGATAGAAAAGTTAGACCTGTAAGAGTTGCTGCTCGTCGTGCTAATGAACTGATGTGCATTATTCAAAATTTAGAGCACCATGATGTTGAATGGCTCGATGAGAATGACGTAGACATTCCAAAATCGGATGAAAGCGAGCAGACTCACAACACTGAGCAGCAATCAAAGCAATCCAATGTCATCGAAAACTTAGAATCATGGATTCGGGTTTCATGGACTGAAGACTGTTAATTTGAATTTAATATATGTACCAAAAATTTAAAATAAGTTTGTTATGTTAGTAAGATATAATATTTTTGTCCTTTACTCTATGTTGAATACCGTTTCAGTAAAATATAATCTCTATCCTAAATCTATTTTCTTATTTTTCAAATTATAATTATAACATTATAAAATTAAAAAACAATACATTAATTGACAAATGTTTACGTAAGCATGGGGGGAGGGGGTAAGAGCTTTGCTTACTTTTGCTGACAAGGGGGATGGGGGGGTAAATAATTGCAATAAATCTGCTTACGTAATACTTGAACGGCCCCTAATATCGAATCTCTAAATATATGAAAAAATCGAATCTCGATTTTAGAGGGTAAAATATCGATTCGATGATTCGATTCAGTACACAATATTGATTTTAAAAATCAATTTTTTTGATCTACAAAATCGATTCTTCGATTAGTCGATCTCAGATAGCATCCCATCCCTATTCTCAAGTAAAAAAAAAAACAAGATATAGAGAGACGAGGGTAGCTTGAGTCACTTGTGATTGAAAACCAGTCGTTAAAATTACCACGTTTGAGTTATAATTTGTGTTATTGACAAGAAAGTGGTCATTGATTAAAAATGAGTACTATTACACAAGAAAAGGCGTCTACAACAAAAGAAATGACGTTTGCAGAAAAACAAGCAGAACGTATGAACAGATTACGCGCTCTACGTTCCGCCAGGAATGAAGCCAGGCAACACAACCATCAGGAGGTGGTGGCTGAAGAGGCCAGAAATAAGTTACCACCGAACTATGAAGCAAAACGTCGTCAGGCGGAGTGGTTACTCGATGATCAAGCGCAGCGAGAAGAAGCTGAAAAATCTGGTAAAAAATACGACAGAATCAAACTTTTAAACATCTCAGCCACGGAAGCAGAACGTTTGGAACGTAAAAAGAAAAAAAGAAATCCAGATCAGGGCTTTTCGACATACGATCAAGCGACAATAAGGCAGTACAAGAGATTGGTCAAGAATATGCCTGCGCCTGACATGGAGCAGTATGAAAAACAAAAGTTAAAGTATGGAGATGCTTTCTACGGAGGCCTAAATGTGATCATTCACGGCATGCACGAAGATAATAAACAGGCCATAGACAGAATGGTGGATGACTTGGAAGGTCAGATTGCTAAGAGAGCCAAATACTCTAGAAGGAGGATACACAATGACGACGCAGATATCGATTATATTAATGAGAGGAACGCCAAGTTTAACAAAAAACTTGAGCGGTTTTATGGCCAACACACTGCGGACATTAAGCAGAATTTAGAACGTGGTACAGCCATATGAGCATCTGTTTAAAGTGTTAGTGTGTGAAGCGTTATTTATAATTAACAATGGTGGACTAAAATTATAAAATGCGAATTGCCCATGACCAGGATGGTTGACGCTCTTTGCGGGCGACCTTCGTTCAGCAGTGGACGGCGATAGGTTGATTTGATTTGAATGTGCATTGGAGATATTGTGATAATAGTGAGTTTATGGAGAAGTGTGTATGTATATAACATATATTTTACATTATCACTTACAACAACAAAAGCTGCAGGGTTCAAGGTTCAATTATCTTACTAAGAACACCGACTTGCACCTTATTATTACCCTAAAAATAAGTCAAGGTAAAAATAATTATAAAATGTCGTTCAAGTGTACCTTTACTAACTAGATCTGCATGATAAGTGTCATGCCTTTTACATCCCCAAAAGAGGTATGAAAAAGTATCTTATGAGGCTGCTATAGTGTGGGTACTGCATTGTCTGCATTTGCAATGACTTTGGTGGCCACAACTCTTGGATTCTGTTTATGTTCTCCATGAGACCAGAGTATTGCACTTTGCCATGCTCTTGAAATAAAAAAATAAAGATCTATAAATATTTTGTTTAACTGTAACAATATGGTATTACAGTTGTCATACTTGTAATAATTCTATTAAACTGTAATGTTTTGGATGGCTCTAGGGTAGAATAAGCTGTAGTCAGCCTTTTAATGAGTAATAAAATTTTGTTTATTAGTTTTTCAAATATGCTATGTTTAATATAAGGAGACAAGTGAAATAAATGATTGCTATTAGCACACTGTTTTAATATCCTAATACATACACAATATCGCTTCCCTTTTTTTTAAACTGTATAAAATACCAAAACTTGTAAAAAGGATTTGTAATTGACTCTCGGAATAAAACACAAAAGCCTAACAGGGTTCTAAGAATGGGAGGTGATTGTGAAGAAGATGTACTCATCTGATTGTCTCCGTTCTTCCCATTGTTACTATGTACAAGGCAAGGATGACTAGGTCCAACCGTCTGATCTATCAGACTGACTGATGAATCAGATGGTCTGATAGACTGATTCAGATGTAACACTGTCAGTGCCAATATTGTGAAGTCCGTTTATAAAAAAAAAAAAACACAATTTTTGTATTAACATTGTAAAAAGATCCATAAGCTTTAATTAGGTACAACAGTTTACCCAGTCTATTAATAATGGTGGGTTTTCACCGTTAAAAGTTACAATTGTTCAATACCCGTTGGAACAAAATTTTATCTTTTGGTTATACATTTAAACCCATGTAGCACCCATGCATAATCATTATCGTAGTGCATTCTAGTCTATGTAAATGTTTTCAATGTAATAAATGGTAGGTAATTGTTAAACAAATTGATTATCATGGCTGATATGGATAATCAATTTCAATGTATATAAACATGTTACCGTGACAACGTTTCAGTTTGTGAGGGCAATTACAACAGTGAACAGAGATCCGGTTGCAAATGCTATGATTACAAATGATGTTGGTCTATAATTGATACACTTGACTTGACCTCATATGAAGCTTCCCACAGCCATTAAATTTTTTCATTGCAATTTCGGCTTCATGTCTAACAGTTAAATATTTAATAGTTTAGTTTAATATTGCTTGGTATATATTTGACAGATGCGAGAAGCATATTGCCAGGCAAATTTACATGGGTAAAAAGTATTTTTAGGAAGCTAGGGGTGGCAAAAGCAACTAAACACAATGTGATGTTTCTGTGATGGTTACTGGGCAGAAATAATCTTCAAGTGTGTACTAAAGCCTGTGCACGGCGTACAACTATGGGGTAGCGGTGACAACTTCAACATTGTCATGTTACAGAAAGTACAAAATATGATACTCAGATATCCATGTAATACCCCGTGGTTGATTCATCATCATCATCATCATCATCATCATCAGCATCACTATCTCAGTCAAAAGATTTATTGCTGAACATAGGCCTCTCTCAAGGCTCTCCACGACAGCCGATCCCGTGCCGTTCGCATCCAGCGGCTTCCCGTGACCTTCGCCAGGTTATCGGACCACCTTGTGGGGACCTACCGACGCTGCGTTTACCAGTAGCCGGTCGTCACTCCAGAACTTTATTTCCCCCTCGGCATTCGTTTCTACGTGTGATGTACCCCGTCCACTGCCACTTAATTTTACTGGCATTTACGGTGACCTTAGTTCGTCTGCAGATCTCTTCATTCCTGATTCGATCGCGCAAAGAAACTCCGAACATTGCCCTCTCCATTGCTATTGGGTGACTTTGAGTTGTCTTATCAAGCTCATATTGAGCAACCATGTCTCTATGCCATAAGTCATCATTGGTCAGTCACATACTGGTCGAAGACCTTTGTCTTGAGCCACTGCGATATTTGTGACGAGAAAACGTTACGTAGCTTCGCGAACGCTGCCCGACTTAGCAGGATTCGACGATTGATCTCTATTTCGAAGTTGGACCTACCTAACTGGATACTTTGTCTTGGTACGAGTAGTCGTCAATAACTTCGAGGGTAGATTCTCCAATTCTCACTAAAGTGGGTGTGACATGGGTTGACATGACATGTACGAGTATTTTCTTGTTGGTTCAACATGGTTAATTATCAACAAGAAAATATAACAACATCTTGAGATGAATACTGTACAAGAGGAAATTGGGAATGTACAGAGACATGCCAAAGGTGACTTTGCAAGCACCTGAATGCACTAGCTGTCCAACTGCGTAGTCCGTAATCCATAATCGAGGCGGTTTACCTCCTGTCAACGGTGTCCGATTTCGCGGCAGGTCCTGGGAAGTGTTGGTCGTTTTTGTGTTGCGAGGCGGGATGGTTGTGCTTTTCACCTTGCCCCGGCGGTCAGGCCAAGCCAGATGAGATCCCAGGCAACACCTGGGGAGGTCCAGCGACTGCTGCGCTGTCCTTCTCAGTGTCCTATCCGGGTGTTTTACGCCTCACACCGGTCTGTGAGGCGTCGTGTCGTCGCTTCAGTTTCTAGTTGCGGCGGTTACAATACGCTCTCACACGGTGTGCCCATTCGGGCAAGCAGGCACACGCGCTCACGGGCCGAGGTAGTGGCCGCGGTGACAAGAACTGTGAAGAACATGTAAGGTAATAAAGACGAATGAGGCAGATGTGAGCACCACCGCTCACACGTGATTCGCTGTCATTACATTTTCGACAGGTGTTTCCTCCTGTCGAAAATGTAATTGAAAGAAATGAAAATTGTGACGGTGGAGACTTCCACCTCTACACCACTCAGAATGTCCGGTTGGTCAGGAGCGAGGAGACCACCCCTACTACATGCCAGGACAACAGCGTGTCTGACAGCTTCTTGAGGAATCAGACCCGGTGGAAGGTCTTCACCTTGTAGAGGAATACTGCAACGACGTGTTCCCGTTTGTGCGCCACCGTGACCTAGTGCAGTACCCTCAACTGTCCAGCTGACAACACGTAACGATATATATAGTGAAAAACTCACTCAAAGACAACATTCAATTCAATGTGTGTGTGTGTGTGTGTGTGTGTGTGTGTGTGTGTGTGTGTGTGTGTGTGTGTGTGTGCGTGTGCGCGCGCGCGCTGGTGCGGTTGCGTGTGCAAGCGCGTGTGGCGGTGCGGGTGCGTGTGCGTGTGTATGTGTATGGTAATGTGGATGTGTTTTCGTATTCAAAGTATTAGAAATTATTTAATGATCTCTATATGTTTCTCTGTTGCAACATAAGAGATTACAATATTGCTTTTTTATAGGCGTAATAATGAATTATGTGTATGTCTATGTGTTTTTGTTTATTTTACTATATAGCTGTGCCGAATATCTTTCATACCGTCTGTGAGCAACCATAATTAAAATCTGAGGGATTCGTGCTACAATACATTTTCTTCTTTTAGATAGAAAAGCCGGATTACAAGGAAGATATCTGTTTTTTTAAAATAGTATGAAGTATGTATAGTTTCCTAACCGATATCAGGTTCCTAATGTGATAAAGATTAACTTCCAACTGCCACTAGGATTGAACTTGCACAATCCATTCTTCTACCCATTCTCGACTATGCCGATGTCAGCTATCTCGATCTAACCGAGGAACAATTTGATAAACTTGAGAGACTTAAAAATTTCTGTATCAGATTCATTTTTGGTTTACGCAAATATGATCATATACTTCGCCGGAATACTCATATCCTGTCACTATTACATAATATCTTAAATAATCTTACAACTCCTATCTACTTAAAAAAACGTTTCACATTTATTCAAGACACACATACACGATGCTTGAGGTCATTAGAAAATCGAACTTTGGAAATCCCAACCCACATCACATCTTTCGATGATAAATAAGTCTTTCGCAGTGCAGGCTGCACGCTTGTGGAATTCCTTACCGGAGGTTATTAGGCGGGCACGGTCGGTGAGTACTTTTAAGAAACTCGTCAAGGATCATTATTTAACTTTTTAAAAAATATATGCTGTATCTGTATGTATGTATTCATATTTATATACCTATGTAGGTGTATGAATGTGTATTCGTATATATGTATGTGTAATGGAAGCAAATATACATTTCTATTATTTTTTTTTTATTTATTTATTTATTTATATAAAAGAGTTACAATAGTTCTTACAGCATTGATACAATCATAATCTCATTCGAGATTTACCGTGCATCAAGGTCATCGAGTCATAATAAACAAATTACAAACCATACCCCACTACGGTAACATTATCTAAATGTACAATGTGGGTAGTTGCCAACACATTTATGTCGATTGTATGGGTGCAGACAACGCCCGCTGTTCACACGAATCACTTATTCTAAAATATTACAATTCAGGCATGAATGAAAACAAAAATAGTGTGATACAGGCTGTTGCTCCGTTTTAACAAGTTTGTATTAACTGTTTTATAGTTTATTTTTTATTGTGTATCGTTTTTAAATTATTTATTTTCTTTATATAATAAGAAATATTGTTGTAATTTATTTTTTATATTCTTGTGAGTTATAGTGTCTCTCAAAGATATTGGTAGCTGATTGATAAGATTTGGAATTGTATATTGTAGTGTCCTTTTACCATGTAGATTGTTATATTTAGGGAGTAATAACTTTGAGTTTGTAATACTACGTGTCTTAATTTCGCTGTTATCAAGTATTTTAGTTCTCTTGAGATTTTTGTTAAAAAATTCTTCTATCAGTAATATTAACTTGGTTTTTTCATGTACAGGTATGATTTTGCAGAATTCAAATAGTTTATGGTAGTTATGTTCGTAATTGATTTTAATATTATTTGGCACAATGGTTTTTAAAAAACGTAGTTGTAGTGTGTATATTTGGTCAAGGTGAGTCTTACATGTCCTACCGTAGCTGGATAGCCCATATGATATAGTTGATTCAACCAGAGACTTATAAAGAAGCAAGAGTATTTGATATGGTACTTTATGTCTGATGATAGAAAATTTTGCTAGTATCCCTCTTAATTTATCATTAACTTCATTTATATGTTCCCTCCAGTTTAGGCGATTGTCTATAGTTAGGCCTAAGTATTTTTGTTTATCAACTAGTTCTATCGCGCTGCAGCTACACAACAAGGTTTTAAAATGGTGGCTGTGCATGCACTTATGAGAATGTGCTTTTAATGTAGGTACTATAACACTTCTGTTTCGACTAGAGCTAATGTACATTAGTTTAGTCTTATCCGCATTTAGCACTAGACCTGCATCGTGTGACCATTTATTTAATAGATCAAAGTCATCTTGAAGCAAAGCTTGGGCTTGTTCGACATTACGTCCAGTTGCTAAAAGACACGTATCGTCAGCAAATTGATAAGTCTCGTTGTTTTTGATTACGTTAACAAGGCTATTGACGTATGTAAGATAATGTAGTGGCCCAAGAACCGAACCCTGCGCCGTACCCTCTGTTACGCTAATTGATTCACTCCTCACACCACCAACCTGTACCACATAATTTCTACCGTTTAGGTAGTCCTTACACCACCCCAGCAGGTTACCTCTTACTCCGCTGTCATGGAGACATTCCACTAAGGTGTCGTGACGAAGCGTATCAAAAGCTTTGCTGTAATCGATAAATAGCACTAATACGTGTTGTTTTTTATCTAGGTGTTTATGTATGCTGTCCGTGAATGCCGATAAAAGTTGTGTAGTATTCTTTTTTGGTTGAAAACCATACTGATGTTCGTTAAGTACCTTGTTCTTATTATAAAATTCGTATATTTGATTACTAATGTACTTTTCAATAATTTTGTCAATGGTAGGTAGAATCGTAATAGGTCTATAATTATCGTATGTTGACTTGGTACCCTTTTTATGTATTGGTCTAACGATACCAGTTTTTAATGTAGGAGGGTAAATATTAGTTTGTATACTTAGGTCAATTAAATTCGAAATCACTAAACTGATTTTTGTAGAAAGTTTTTTTATATCAATAGCTCTGATGCCATCTATGCCTGGAGACTTGTTATCATTCAAGGAATTAATGATTTTTTTTACAGACTTAGGGTCCGCTGGCTTTAGACGCATGGTAACATTAGCCGAGGTTTTATACTCCGATTTATTTAGTAATGATCGTGAGCATTTAGGTATAATTTCTTTTACACTTCTGCTAAATGTTTGGGCAAAATTATTTGCAATATCTTTATAATTATTATCACTGTTTTTTAAAGCACTACAAATAACATCATCAATGGATTTTTTCAATTTACCCGTTAATCGATTTAGGATTTGCCAAAGTTGTCTAGGATTGCTTTTAGTTAAAAATATTTCTGACTTTATAGTTTTATATTTAGTATTTCTAATTAATATGTTTGTGTAATTTCTTGATCGATTATACTTCCGTTTAAGAATCAAGTTATTTGGGTCCTTTATCCATTTCGTGAAAAGATAATCTCTATACTTACAAGCCTTAATGATCTCTTTATTGATCCAGTTATTCTGAGTACGACATGAGTCTGATTTTATTTTGATTCTATACTCTGACTGTTCATAACACTCTTTAAATTGGGTATACACATAATTATATAAAGTTATTGGGCACTTAAAATTATTAGCTTTATCCCAATCTACTTTTTGAAGAAGTACACCAAGTTGTTTACGGTTTATACCAATTTTAGTTTTAGGAACACTCTGTATTCGCTCAGTAACGCACGCAAGTACCACCGCGCGATGATCGGCCAGTGTAGTCGCGAGCGCTGCCGTAAACAGGTCCTGTGAGCGGGATCGTGCATAAATATGGTCCATACAAGATTTTGTTATGCTTTTATTATATATTTCAATTCGAGTGTGTTCTGTGATCCCGCACACAAGGCCCATGCCGCTCAGGATATTATTGTATTTATGTTTTACAGAGTTGTTAAGTTTTAAATCTATGTTAGTGTCGCCTATCAGATACAAATCGGTTGTATTAGTGAATTTATTTAGTGTAGCCTGCAGTTCCGCAACAAATAAAGTTTTGCTGGAACTTGGCGGTCGGTATACCGCACACAAACTCGCTGTATAGTTTGATTCCGTAGTGACGGTGAACAATATACTTTCGAAGTAGGAGGTCTTTACATTCATGATAGTACATTTGTGTTTCTTATTTACATATAAAATTATACCACCACCTTTTCGGCACTTTCGTAAAGCAGTAAACATTCGGTAACCCTCCAAATTGTATAAATTGCTAGTATTTTCAGTTATATTGGCCTCAGTTACAATGACAACGTCGAAATGCTTTTTTGATGTAAATATTAATTGTTCGAGGGCATAGAAGTTTTTTACTATTGATCTAATATTAACATGGAGACAAAACAAATTAATTAGTTTGTTAGGGAGAAAATTTAGGAAATCATTAACATCTAAACATTTAAATATTTCATTTACATCTGTAAAAATGTTAGCCATTTTTGCCAAGATTAATTTTGTGCCGAGTGTTAGTTGCAGGAAACAAAAACAACAATTAATCAGATAGGCAATTAGTTTTTGTAGGTAGTTAGAATTTGTATTTCAGTCAAAGCACGGAGGACATGGGTTTTGTCACCATCATCGCTTCGTGCTCTGACAAACCCCTTCTTAAACCATACATACTTGAAGTTATTAGTGATTTTTAACTCTTGTTTTGCGTTCCAGAATATTTGTTTATTGAGTTTTGTCATGGCTTCACTCACGTAGATAGGTTTTTTATTGGTTGGTTCCATTGAGATAATATCTGATACCGTAGTCTTGATGTCTTTAGCTGCCGACACCCACCGTTCCTGACAACTTTCATCTTTAAGTTCCACTAGTATGTTAGCGATCTTATCTTTTCTTGCATTTAATCGTCGAGCACTTTTGATCTCTTCTTTGGGCTGTTTTAGATTTGATGCAAGTTTTTCTACCACTAGCTTGACGTCTTCATTGTTTTGGTAGGAAACATTTGCGATTTCTATAAAGTTTGACAACTTTTCTTGCTCTAATTCATGCAGGCGTTGTTCCAATGCACCCACACGAGTTTCTAAATTATTGTTTTTGTTAATCAGTTCCGCATTTTTGCGTTCTAGGCTCTTTATAGTCTTCTTAAAAGCTTCGATACATTCTACAGCCTCGTCCAATTTCGCACTATGGAACTGTAGGGTGTCGTTCAGTAGCGCCATTTCGCTTTTAATTGCCTTTTCGACCTCTTTACTTATATTACTTGTCAATTTCCTTGTATTAATTTGGACAGGTGTGTTGTCCTCTTCATCATCGTCGTCTGGTGCAATGATAGATGTACCACGTCTCGGCGTTTCCTGCTGGCACTCTTGGCATGTCCACTCCAAGCTTGGGGTAGCCTTTAGTGCGGCTATTTGTTTGTTGGTTAGCCCTGCACACTTTAGTGTTAGATGGACAACCCTCTCGCACTTGCTGCATTCCAGACCCGGAGAAGTTTTATTTATGTTTTTATTACAGTTATCACACTTGGCCATATTCTTTTTTCTCTCTTTTGACATAAATTTTTACTTGTTATATAATATTTTTACTTGACATGACTTTTACATAAATTGTAATGTGAACCACAGACTACATAATAAATACTACTACTATACAGTATAGTCCATCTAACGGTTGCCTGGAAGAGATCGCAGACTGCGATAAGGCCGCCCATTGTACCACTGTTTTTTTTGTTTGTATCCTACATTGTATGTTTCCTACTTAATGTGTGCAACAAAGAGTACCTATCTATCTAAAAATTATGTCTAGAGTACCTGATGCTTTTATTAGGGTACGCTGTGTTGTCTGTATTGGTCTAAGAACCCGTGAACCCCAGATCTTCATTATTTTATAAAAGCTGAGAGTTTGTGAGCGCATACTACCAACATAGGTAAGAACGATAGAGCATTACAAAGTTCAGGCTTCGGCAGGTAAACGGTACTAACGGTGAAAAAAATATCGATTTAAATTCATCAAATAATTAAGTGTGACTTTTTGGTAATACCTTTAGAATATTATTAAAAATTACGTCATTCATTGCTAGATACTTAACACCGTGGCCACCTCTAGCCGGTGACACCCTTAATGTTTAGGAAATTTTAACCTTACTTACGTTATAGCATAAAAGCTGATTTTTATATATAATACTTACATAATAATTAGATGATGTTTTCTCATCAGCTAGACATTCTTGATAGTTCTGACTAGGGATGTTACGGAGCTTCGACTCCGACTCCGATAAGTCAGAACTTCCGATTGATATTGTACCTTCGGTTCCGACCTCAGTTCCGAAACTTTGAAATCGAAGATTTTAAGCGGAGGTCGAAGCACAGCGGAGAGCGGTGGGGCGCGGACGGCACGTGTTTACGACAGGTTCATACATGTCACACATAGTATTCCCCTCTCCACGTCTTTTCTTTTAGTCGTCGATTACTCTGATTCATTGTTTGTTATGCAATGTTTGTTTTGTTTTGTGCGGCTTGGAAGTAAAGTTGTCTGGCTCTAATTGGCACAATGAAGCCAAAATCGAGAGTTATTTGGAACTACTTTATTGAAGTTTGTGCAAATACAGCAAAGTGCAAATTATGTAAGAAAATATATTCACGAAAGGGAAGTACGACTACTTCGTTAAAGGGTCATTTAAAGTCTGTGCGTGTTACTGAATACGAAGAATTAATTAAATTAGAAACTGAAAAGTCAAAGGCTGTACCTTTGACTTCGACGCCTTTTCAAGAAGCCAAAAAACAAATTTCTCTCAAAGAAACTTTGACAAAAAATCAAAAATGGTGTAGCTCTAATGTTAAACCGATGGAAATAGACAGATTGATTTCAGAATTCGGTATATAAAAACACAACAAAACAGTGATGCCAGTGACCTGAATTATTTAAGCATTATAAGTGCAATAATATACTTTTATGTAGTGTCGAGCATGTAAAAAGTCATGTGATTTATAAACGTATGACGGTCTTTGTGTACAATACCGACAGTATTCCAGCTCCGTTGCTAAAAAATTTCAATTTTTGCCGTATAAAACAGCGTTTATCACATTTGCCGCCTCTTCACAATCTTCTTATATCTCCGAAGGCCAACGACAGTACGCGTGCCTTGGTGACCAATCTTATACTAAGCACCTAATCTTATACTTGAACACAACTATATCTAAATTAATGATCAGCTCGATCTCTGGGACGTCTCCGTTCGTTGTTCCATTCTCTACGATTTCATCCGACATCGTGAACTCCGGAAAGCACTTCAAAAATACAGGTAAAATATACGCTACAACACTATTTCACACAACCGTCACTGCTACAAAACACCGACAGACAGATTGTCTCGTCTCTCGTGAGTGGAAAGGCTGTGTGTATTATCATGTAAAAGGTAAATTTGATGAAAATTAGTGCATTCATTACAGTCCTGAATTGACTGATCATAATGTTAACGTGCAAATCCAATTATTTTTTATTTTGTTCATGAAAATAATTAGTCCAAGTGAATGATATTTAATTATTACATTGTCTGTTATTTTATTCAAGAATTGCTATGTCGAGGTTTAACATTACACTATGCGAGTAATTTTGCTTTTATAATTACAAAAAGAAAAAATGTTAAGCCAATTATTATTTTAAATATGCAGCTTGTTCTGCCATTTTTAAACTTTATTTTAACTAGGCAACATTGCGGTCGAAGTTTTTAATTTAGGGATGTCGATTCTTTTTAAAAACAATCGATTTATGAATCCATTCAAAAATCAATTGTTTTATAATCTTTGTTTACAATGTACAAAACAAAAATAAAAAAAGGGAAACAAGAAAGATAAGATTATAACCGATTTACCTATAATATACAGATGCGAGTGTAAAAAGTATTGTAGTGTTGGGTTGTCGGTGATAGTATCTGTTGGAGTTAGAAGGCTAAAGGTTAAATAAATTATGGCTACTTATAATTAAGTGAACAATTTGGTTTTTCTTTATATTTGTGGAATATCAAATAGACTAAAGCTGCCAAACCGGAGCGCTGTTCAATGTCACTGAAAACTTTCAGTAATTCTATCAAGATAGAATTTGGTGTAGACAAATATGCAGCTATGAATATGAAGAAGAGTGTGATTGTAAAACTTTCAAGAATTGAACTTCAGATTCAGTAAAACTCATATTTCTGTCTGCCACCGACAACTGCAAGTATCTAGGTTTTTCACAATCCTTGGAACTACCAGAATCTGGCGTGAAACAAACGTTACAGGAACACTTCTTTAGCCGCTTCAAAAGTACTTAAAAATCACCGAGGCAGTTGAAATAAAGATAGACAGAATAGTGGAGGGAACGGGTGTCATGTCCTTCTGACCAGACGAGGTGATCATATCTGGCGGGCCGCGGTCCAACGGTTGATGTTGGAATGTTATGTATATGCTTATTGCTACGAGAATCTCTATTTCGCGATACAGGATTAATAGTCGCTCCGTAGTTCATTATACTCCGTAGTTCGATGTGTCTTCGCTAGATGACGCTGTAGTATGTGTTATTTGTTACGCTGCATGTGGAAATCGCCACAGAATCATTCACTGAATTCATTCAGTTCTACAATTCGATTGAATTATTCTCTATCGATTATTTCGACTAGAAGAACCCCATATCAATTTATTAACCGCAGATAGCATCTCTACATTTCGAGTCTTTTTTACCATCTATCAACAAATTGAATGAAACACGGAAGCGAACACCACGCTATTCTCAAATAGGGATGGCGATTCTTTCTAAAAAAGATCGATTTATAAATCGATTCGAATCCAAGGCTAATAAATCGATACACAAAGAAATCGAGGTAAAAAGAATCGATTTTGCAAAAATTGATCTTTTTTCGATTTGCTTATTGAGTCTATGTTTTCAATATAAATACAAATCCATTTACTAATTAAAGAGTTTTTACTACAAAATCAAAGTAGGTACAGGTATTAAAAAATATATTTATTTCAGTTAGGTACATTAAAAAGTTAAAAAAATATATAGTTTATAGTTCCCAGTGCTTAATATCGAATCTCTAAATATATGAAAAAATCGAATCTCGATTTTAGAGGGTAAAATATCGATTCGATGATTCGATTCAGTACACAATATTGATTTTAAAAATCAATTTTTTTGATCTACAAAATCGATTCTTCGATTAGTCGATCTCAGATAGCATCCCATCCCTATTCTCAAGTAAAAAAAAAAAACAAGATATAGAGAGACGAGGGTAGCTTGAGTCACTTGTGATTGAAAACCAGTCGTTAAAATTACCACGTTTGAGTTATAATTTGTGTTATTGACAAGAAAGTGGTCATTGATTAAAAATGAGTACTATTACACAAGAAAAGGCGTCTACAACAAAAGAAATGACGTTTGCAGAAAAACAAGCAGAACGTATGAACAGATTACGCGCTCTACGTTCCGCCAGGAATGAAGCCAGGCAACACAACCATCAGGAGGTGGTGGCTGAAGAGGCCAGAAATAAGTTACCACCGAACTATGAAGCAAAACGTCGTCAGGCGGAGTGGTTACTCGATGATCAAGCGCAGCGAGAAGAAGCTGAAAAATCTGGTAAAAAATACGACAGAATCAAACTTTTAAACATCTCAGCCACGGAAGCAGAACGTTTGGAACGTAAAAAGAAAAAAAGAAATCCAGATCAGGGCTTTTCGACATACGATCAAGCGACAATAAGGCAGTACAAGAGATTGGTCAAGAATATGCCTGCGCCTGACATGGAGCAGTATGAAAAACAAAAGTTAAAGTATGGAGATGCTTTCTACGGAGGCCTAAATGTGATCATTCACGGCATGCACGAAGATAATAAACAGGCCATAGACAGAATGGTGGATGACTTGGAAGGTCAGATTGCTAAGAGAGCCAAATACTCTAGAAGGAGGATACACAATGACGACGCAGATATCGATTATATTAATGAGAGGAACGCCAAGTTTAACAAAAAACTTGAGCGGTTTTATGGCCAACACACTGCGGACATTAAGCAGAATTTAGAACGTGGTACAGCCATATGAGCATCTGTTTAAAGTGTTAGTGTGTGAAGCGTTATTTATAATTAACAATGGTGGACTAAAATTATAAAATGCGAATTGCCCATGACCAGGATGGTTGACGCTCTTTGCGGGCGACCTTCGTTCAGCAGTGGACGGCGATAGGTTGATTTGATTTGAATGTGCATTGGAGATATTGTGATAATAGTGAGTTTATGGAGAAGTGTGTATGTATATAACATATATTTTACATTATCACTTACAACAACAAAAGCTGCAGGGTTCAAGGTTCAATTATCTTACTAAGAACACCGACTTGCACCTTATTATTACCCTAAAAATAAGTCAAGGTAAAAATAATTATAAAATGTCGTTCAAGTGTACCTTTACTAACTAGATCTGCATGATAAGTGTCATGCCTTTTACATCCCCAAAAGAGGTATGAAAAAGTATCTTATGAGGCTGCTATAGTGTGGGTACTGCATTGTCTGCATTTGCAATGACTTTGGTGGTCACAACTCTTGGATTCTGTTTATGTTCTCCATGAGACCAGAGTATTGCACTTTGCCATGCTCTTGAAATAAAAAAATAAAGATCTATAAATATTTTGTTTAACTGTAACAATATGGTATTACAGTTGTCATACTTGTAATAATTCTATTAAACTGTAATGTTTTGGATGGCTCTAGGGTAGAATAAGCTGTAGTCAGCCTTTTAATGAGTAATAAAATTTTGTTTATTAGTTTTTCAAATATGCTATGTTTAATATAAGGAGACAAGTGAAATAAATGATTGCTATTAGCACACTGTTTTAATATCCTAATACATACACAATATCGCTTCCCTTTTTTTTAAACTGTATAAAATACCAAAACTTGTAAAAAGGATTTGTAATTGACTCTCGGAATAAAACACAAAAGCCTAACAGGGTTCTAAGAATGGGAGGTGATTGTGAAGAAGATGTACTCATCTGATTGTCTCCGTTCTTCCCATTGTTACTATGTACAAGGCAAGGATGACTAGGTCCAACCGTCTGATCCATCAGACTGACTGATGAATCAGATGGTCTGATAGACTGATTCAGATGTAACACTGTCAGTGCCAATATTGTGAAGTCCGTTTATAAAAAAAAAAAAACACAATTTTTGTATTAACATTGTAAAAAGATCCATAAGCTTTAATTAGGTACAACAGTTTACCCAGTCTATTAATAATGGTGGGTTTTCACCGTTAAAAGTTACAATTGTTCAATACCCGTTGGAACAAAATTTTATCTTTTGGTTATACATTTAAACCCATGTAGCACCCATGCATAATCATTATCGTAGTGCATTCTAGTCTATGTAAATGTTTTCAATGTAATAAATGGTAGGTAATTGTTAAACAAATTGATTATCATGGCTGATATGGATAATCAATTTCAATGTATATAAACATGTTACCGTGACAACGTTTCAGTTTGTGAGGGCAATTACAACAGTGAACAGAGATCCGGTTGCAAATGCTATGATTACAAATGATGTTGGTCTATAATTGATACACTTGACTTGACCTCATATGAAGCTTCCCACAGCCATTAAATTTTTTCATTGCAATTTCGGCTTCATGTCTAACAGTTAAATATTTAATAGTTTAGTTTAATATTGCTTGGTATATATTTGACAGATGCGAGAAGCATATTGCCAGGCAAATTTACATGGGTAAAAAGTATTTTTAGGAAGCTAGGGGTGGCAAAAGCAACTAAACACAATGTGATGTTTCTGTGATGGTTACTGGGCAGAAATAATCTTCAAGTGTGTACTAAAGCCTGTGCACGGCGTACAACTATGGGGTAGCGGTGACAACTTCAACATTGTCATGTTACAGAAAGTACAAAATATGATACTCAGATATCCATGTAATACCCCGTGGTTGATTCATCATCATCATCATCATCATCATCATCAGCATCACTATCTCAGTCAAAAGATTTATTGCTGAACATAGGCCTCTCTCAAGGCTCTCCACGACAGCCGATCCCGTGCCGTTCGCATCCAGCGGCTTCCCGTGACCTTCGCCAGGTTATCGGACCACCTTGTGGGGACCTACCGACGCTGCGTTTACCAGTAGCCGGTCGTCACTCCAGAACTTTATTTCCCCCTCGGCATTCGTTTCTACGTGTGATGTACCCCGTCCACTGCCACTTAATTTTACTGGCAATTACGGTGACCTTAGTTCGTCTGCAGATCTCTTCATTCCTGATTCGATCGCGCAAAGAAACTCCGAACATTGCCCTCTCCATTGCTATTGGGTGACTTTGAGTTGTCTTATCAAGCTCATATTGAGCAACCATGTCTCTATGCCATAAGTCATCATTGGTCAGTCACATACTGGTCGAAGACCTTTGTCTTGAGCCACTGCGATATTTGTGACGAGAAAACGTTACGTAGCTTCGCGAACGCTGCCCGACTTAGCAGGATTCGACGATTGATCTCTATTTCGAAGTTGGACCTACCTAACTGGATACTTTGTCTTGGTACGAGTAGTCGTCAATAACTTCGAGGGTAGATTCTCCAATTCTCACTAAAGTGGGTGTGACATGGGTTGACATGACATGTACGAGTATTTTCTTGTTGGTTCAACATGGTTAATTATCAACAAGAAAATATAACAACATCTTGAGATGAATACTGTACAAGAGGAAATTGGGAATGTACAGAGACATGCCAAAGGTGACTTTGCAAGCACCTGAATGCACTAGCTGTCCAACTGCGTAGTCCGTAACCCATAATCGAGGCGGTTTACCTCCTGTCAACGGTGTCCGATTTCGCGGCAGGTCCTGGGAAGTGTTGGTCGTTTTTGTGTTGCGAGGCGGGATGGTTGTGCTTTTCACCTTGCCCCGGCGGTCAGGCCAAGCCAGATGAGATCCCAGGCAACACCTGGGGAGGTCCAGCGACTGCTGCGCTGTCCTTCTCAGTGTCCTATCCGGGTGTTTTACGCCTCACACCGGTCTGTGAGGCGTCGTGTCGTCGCTTCAGTTTCTAGTTGCGGCGGTTACAATACGCTCTCACACGGTGTGCCCATTCGGGCAAGCAGGCACACGCGCTCACGGGCCGAGGTAGTGGCCGCGGTGACAAGAACTGTGAAGAACATGTAAGGTAATAAAGACGAATGAGGCAGATGTGAGCACCACCGCTCACACGTGATTCGCTGTCATTACATTTTCGACAGGTGTTTCCTCCTGTCGAAAATGTAATTGAAAGAAATGAAAATTGTGACGGTGGAGACTTCCACCTCTACACCACTCAGAATGTCCGGTTGGTCAGGAGCGAGGAGACCACCCCTACTACATGCCAGGACAACAGCGTGTCTGACAGCTTCTTGAGGAATCAGACCCGGTGGAAGGTCTTCACCTTGTAGAGGAATACTGCAACGACGTGTTCCCGTTTGTGCGCCACCGTGACCTAGTGCAGTACCCTCAACTGTCCAGCTGACAACACGTAACGATATATATAGTGAAAAACTCACTCAAAGACAACATTCAATTCAATGTGTGTGTGTGTGTGTGTGTGTGTGTGTGTGTGTGTGTGTGTGTGTGTGTGTGTGTGTGCGTGTGCGCGCGCGCGCTGGTGCGGTTGCGTGTGCAAGCGCGTGTGGCGGTGCGGGTGCGTGTGCGTGTGTATGTGTATGGTAATGTGGATGTGTTTTCGTATTCAAAGTATTAGAAATTATTTAATGATCTCTATATGTTTCTCTGTTGCAACATAAGAGATTACAATATTGCTTTTTTATAGGCGTAATAATGAATTATGTGTATGTCTATGTGTTTTTGTTTATTTTACTATATAGCTGTGCCGAATATCTTTCATACCGTCTGTGAGCAACCATAATTAAAATCTGAGGGATTCGTGCTACAATACATTTTCTTCTTTTAGATAGAAAAGCCGGATTACAAGGAAGATATCTGTTTTTTTAAAATAGTATGAAGTATGTATAGTTTCCTAACCGATATCAGGTTCCTAATGTGATAAAGATTAACTTCCAACTGCCACTAGGATTGAACTTGCACAATCCATTCTTCTACCCATTCTCGACTATGCCGATGTCAGCTATCTCGATCTAACCGAGGAACAATTTGATAAACTTGAGAGACTTAAAAATTTCTGTATCAGATTCATTTTTGGTTTACGCAAATATGATCATATACTTCGCCGGAATACTCATATCCTGTCACTATTACATAATATCTTAAATAATCTTACAACTCCTATCTACTTAAAAAAACGTTTCACATTTATTCAAGACACACATACACGATGCTTGAGGTCATTAGAAAATCGAACTTTGGAAATCCCAACCCACATCACATCTTTCGATGATAAATAAGTCTTTCGCAGTGCAGGCTGCACGCTTGTGGAATTCCTTACCGGAGGTTATTAGGCGGGCACGGTCGGTGAGTACTTTTAAGAAACTCGTCAAGGATCATTATTTAACTTTTTAAAAAATATATGCTGTATCTGTATGTATGTATTCATATTTATATACCTATGTAAGTGTATGAATGTGTATTCGTATATATGTATGTGTAATGGAAGCAAATATACATTTTTATTATTTTTTTTTTATTTATTTATTTATTTATATAAAAGAGTTACAATAGTTCTTACAGCATTGATACAATCATAATCTCATTCGAGATTTACCGTGCATCAAGGTCATCGAGTCATAATAAACAAATTACAAACCATACCCCACTACGGTAACATTATCTAAATGTACAATGTGGGTAGTTGCCAACACATTTATGTCGATTGTATGGGTGCAGACAACGCCCGCTGTTCACACGAATCACTTATTCTAAAATATTACAATTCAGGCATGAATGAAAACAAAAATAGTGTGATACAGGCTGTTGCTCCGTTTTAACAAGTTTGTATTAACTGTTTTATAGTTTATTTTTTATTGTGTATCGTTTTTAAATTATTTATTTTCTTTATATAATAAGAAATATTGTTGTAATTTATTTTTTATATTCTTGTGAGTTATAGTGTCTCTCAAAGATATTGGTAGCTGATTGATAAGATTTGGAATTGTATATTGTAGTGTCCTTTTACCATGTAGATTGTTATATTTAGGGAGTAATAACTTTGAGTTTGTAATACTACGTGTCTTAATTTCGCTGTTATCAAGTATTTTAGTTCTCTTGAGATTTTTGTTAAAAAATTCTTCTATCAGTAATATTAACTTGGTTTTTTCATGTACAGGTATGATTTTGCAGAATTCAAATAGTTTATGGTAGTTATGTTCGTAATTGATTTTAATATTATTTGGCACAATGGTTTTTAAAAAACGTAGTTGTAGTGTGTATATTTGGTCAAGGTGAGTCTTACATGTCCTACCGTAGCTGGATAGCCCATATGATATAGTTGATTCAACCAGAGACTTATAAAGAAGCAAGAGTATTTGATATGGTACTTTATGTCTGATGATAGAAAATTTTGCTAGTATCCCTCTTAATTTATCATTAACTTCATTTATATGTTCCCTCCAGTTTAGGCGATTGTCTATAGTTAGGCCTAAGTATTTTTGTTTATCAACTAGTTCTATCGCGCTGCAGCTACACAACAAGGTTTTAAAATGGTGGCTGTGCATGCACTTATGAGAATGTGCTTTTAATGTAGGTACTATAACACTTCTGTTTCGACTAGAGCTAATGTACATTAGTTTAGTCTTATCCGCATTTAGCACTAGACCTGCATCGTGTGACCATTTATTTAATAGATCAAAGTCATCTTGAAGCAAAGCTTGGGCTTGTTCGACATTACGTCCAGTTGCTAAAAGACACGTATCGTCAGCAAATTGATAAGTCTCGTTGTTTTTGATTACGTTAACAAGGCTATTGACGTATGTAAGATAATGTAGTGGCCCAAGAACCGAACCCTGCGCCGTACCCTCTGTTACGCTAATTGATTCACTCCTCACACCACCAACCTGTACCACATAATTTCTACCGTTTAGGTAGTCCTTACACCACCCCAGCAGGTTACCTCTTACTCCGCTGTCATGGAGACATTCCACTAAGGTGTCGTGACGAAGCGTATCAAAAGCTTTGCTGTAATCGATAAATAGCACTAATACGTGTTGTTTTTTATCTAGGTGTTTATGTATGCTGTCCGTGAATGCCGATAAAAGTTGTGTAGTATTCTTTTTTGGTTGAAAACCATACTGATGTTCGTTAAGTACCTTGTTCTTATTATAAAATTCGTATATTTGATTACTAATGTACTTTTCAATAATTTTGTCAATGGTAGGTAGAATCGTAATAGGTCTATAATTATCGTATGTTGACTTGGTACCCTTTTTATGTATTGGTCTAACGATACCAGTTTTTAATGTAGGAGGGTAAATATTAGTTTGTATACTTAGGTCAATTAAATTCGAAATCACTAAACTGATTTTTGTAGAAAGTTTTTTTATATCAATAGCTCTGATGCCATCTATGCCTGGAGACTTGTTATCATTCAAGGAATTAATGATTTTTTTTACAGACTTAGGGTCCGCTGGCTTTAGACGCATGGTAACATTAGCCGAGGTTTTATACTCCGATTTATTTAGTAATGATCGTGAGCATTTAGGTATAATTTCTTTTACACTTCTGCTAAATGTTTGGGCAAAATTATTTGCAATATCTTTATAATTATTATCACTGTTTTTTAAAGCACTACAAATAACATCATCAATGGATTTTTTCAATTTACCCGTTAATCGATTTAGGATTTGCCAAAGTTGTCTAGGATTGCTTTTAGTTAAAAATATTTCTGACTTTATAGTTTTATATTTAGTATTTCTAATTAATATGTTTGTGTAATTTCTTGATCGATTATACTTCCGTTTAAGAATCAAGTTATTTGGGTCCTTTATCCATTTCGTGAAAAGATAATCTCTATACTTACAAGCCTTAATGATCTCTTTATTGATCCAGTTATTCTGAGTACGACATGAGTCTGATTTTATTTTGATTCTATACTCTGACTGTTCATAACACTCTTTAAATTGGGTATACACATAATTATATAAAGTTATTGGGCACTTAAAATTATTAGCTTTATCCCAATCTACTTTTTGAAGAAGTACACCAAGTTGTTTACGGTTTATACCAATTTTAGTTTTAGGAACACTCTGTATTCGCTCAGTAACGCACGCAAGTACCACCGCGCGATGATCGGCCAGTGTAGTCGCGAGCGCTGCCGTAAACAGGTCCTGTGAGCGGGATCGTGCATAAATATGGTCCATACAAGATTTTGTTATGCTTTTATTATATATTTCAATTCGAGTGTGTTCTGTGATCCCGCACACAAGGCCCATGCCGCTCAGGATATTATTGTATTTATGTTTTACAGAGTTGTTAAGTTTTAAATCTATGTTAGTGTCGCCTATCAGATACAAATCGGTTGTATTAGTGAATTTATTTAGTGTAGCCTGCAGTTCCGCAACAAATAAAGTTTTGCTGGAACTTGGCGGTCGGTATACCGCACACAAACTCGCTGTATAGTTTGATTCCGTAGTGACGGTGAACAATATACTTTCGAAGTAGGAGGTCTTTACATTCATGATAGTACATTTGTGTTTCTTATTTACATATAAAATTATACCACCACCTTTTCGGCACTTTCGTAAAGCAGTAAACATTCGGTAACCCTCCAAATTGTATAAATTGCTAGTATTTTCAGTTATATTGGCCTCAGTTACAATGACAACGTCGAAATGCTTTTTTGATGTAAATATTAATTGTTCGAGGGCATAGAAGTTTTTTACTATTGATCTAATATTAACATGGAGACAAAACAAATTAATTAGTTTGTTAGGGAGAAAATTTAGGAAATCATTAACATCTAAACATTTAAATATTTCATTTACATCTGTAAAAATGTTAACCATTTTTGCCAAGATTAATTTTGTGCCGAGTGTTAGTTGCAGGAAACAAAAACAACAATTAATCAGATAGGCAATTAGTTTTTGTAGGTAGTTAGAATTTGTATTTCAGTCAAAGCACGGAGGACATGGGTTTTGTCATCATCATCCCTTCGTGCTCTGACAAACCCCTTCTTAAACCATACATACTTGAAGTTATTAGTGATTTTTAACTCTTGTTTTGCGTTCCAGAATATTTGTTTATTGAGTTTTGTCATGGCTTCACTCACGTAGATAGGTTTTTTATTGGTTGGTTCCATTGAGATAATATCTGATACCGTAGTCTTGATGTCTTTAGCTGCCGACACCCACCGTTCCTGACAACTTTCATCTTTAAGTTCCACTAGTATGTTAGCGATCTTATCTTTTCTTGCATTTAATCGTCGAGCACTTTTGATCTCTTCTTTGGGCTGTTTTAGATTTGATGCAAGTTTTTCTACCACTAGCTTGACGTCTTCATTGTTTTGGTAGGAAACATTTGCGATTTCTATAAAGTTTGACAACTTTTCTTGCTCTAATTCATGCAGGCGTTGTTCCAATGCACCCACACGAGTTTCTAAATTATTGTTTTTGTTAATCAGTTCCGCATTTTTGCGTTCTAGGCTCTTTATAGTCTTCTTAAAAGCTTCGATACATTCTACAGCCTCGTCCAATTTCGCACTATGGAACTGTAGGGTGTCGTTCAGTAGCGCCATTTCGCTTTTAATTGCCTTTTCGACCTCTTTACTTATATTACTTGTCAATTTCCTTGTATTAATTTGGACAGGTGTGTTGTCCTCTTCATCATCGTCGTCTGGTGCAATGATAGATGTACCACGTCTCGGCGTTTCCTGCTGGCACTCTTGGCATGTCCACTCCAAGCTTGGGGTAGCCTTTAGTGCGGCTATTTGTTTGTTGGTTAGCCCTGCACACTTTAGTGTTAGATGGACAACCCTCTCGCACTTGCTGCATTCCAGACCCGGAGAAGTTTTATTTATGTTTTTATTACAGTTATCACACTTGGCCATATTCTTTTTTCTCTCTTTTGACATAAATTTTTACTTGTTATATAATATTTTTACTTGACATGACTTTTACATAAATTGTAATGTGAACCACAGACTACATAATAAATACTACTACTATACAGTATAGTCCATCTAACGGTTGCCTGGAAGAGATCGCAGACTGCGATAAGGCCGCCCATTGTACCACTGTTTTTTTTGTTTGTATCCTACATTGTATGTTTCCTACTTAATGTGTGCAACAAAGAGTACCTATCTATCTAAAAATTATGTCTAGAGTACCTGATGCTTTTATTAGGGTACGCTGTGTTGTCTGTATTGGTCTAAGAACCCGTGAACCCCAGATCTTCATTATTTTATAAAAGCTGAGAGTTTGTGAGCGCATACTACCAACATAGGTAAGAACGATAGAGCATTACAAAGTTCAGGCTTCGGCAGGTAAACGGTACTAACGGTGAAAAAAATATCGATTTAAATTCATCAAATAATTAAGTGTGACTTTTTGGTAATACCTTTAGAATATTATTAAAAATTACGTCATTCATTGCTAGACACTTAACACCGTGGCCACCTCTAGCCGGTGACACCCTTAATGTTTAGGAAATTTTAACCTTACTTACGTTATAGCATAAAAGCTGATTTTTATATATAATACTTACATAATAATTAGATGATGTTTTCTCATCAGCTAGACATTCTTGATAGTTCTGACTAGGGATGTTACGGAGCTTCGACTCCGACTCCGATAAGTCAGAACTTCCGATTGATATTGTACCTTCGGTTCCGACCTCAGTTCCGAAACTTTGAAATCGAAGATTTTAAGCGGAGGTCGAAGCACAGCGGAGAGCGGTGGGGCGCGGACGGCACGTGTTTACGACAGGTTCATACATGTCACACATAGTATTCCCCTCTCCACGTCTTTTCTTTTAGTCGTCGATTACTCTGATTCATTGTTTGTTATGCAATGTTTGTTTTGTTTTGTGCGGCTTGGAAGTAAAGTTGTCTGGCTCTAATTGGCACAATGAAGCCAAAATCGAGAGTTATTTGGAACTACTTTATTGAAGTTTGTGCAAATACAGCAAAGTGCAAATTATGTAAGAAAATATATTCACGAAAGGGAAGTACGACTACTTCGTTAAAAGGTCATTTAAAGTCTGTGCGTGTTACTGAATATGAAGAATTAATTAAATTAGAAACTGAAAAGTCAAAGGCTGTACCTTTGACTTCGACGCCTTTTCAAGAAGCCAAAAAACAAATTTCTCTCAAAGAAACTTTGACAAAAAATCAAAAATGGTGTAGCTCTAATGTTAAACCGATGGAAATAGACAGATTGATTTCAGAATTCGGTATATAAAAACACAACAAAACAGTGATGCCAGTGACCTGAATTATTTAAGCATTATAAGTGCAATAATATACTTTTATGTAGTGTCGAGCATGTAAAAAGTCATGTGATTTATAAACGTATGACGGTCTTTGTGTACAATACCGACAGTATTCCAGCTCCGTTGCTAAAAAATTTCAATTTTTGCCGTATAAAACAGCGTTTATCACATTTGCCGCCTCTTCACAATCTTCTTATATCTCCGAAGGCCAACGACAGTACGCGTGCCTTGGTGACCAATCTTATACTAAGCACCTAATCTTATACTTGAACACAACTATATCTAAATTAATGATCAGCTCGATCTCTGGGACGTCTCCGTTCGTTGTTCCATTCTCTACGATTTCATCCGACATCGTGAACTCCGGAAAGCACTTCAAAAATACAGGTAAAATATACGCTACAACACTATTTCACACAACCGTCACTGCTACAAAACACCGACAGACAGATTGTCTCGTCTCTCGTGAGTGGAAAGGCTGTGTGTATTATCATGTAAAAGGTAAATTTGATGAAAATTAGTGCATTCATTACAGTCCTGAATTGACTGATCATAATGTTAACGTGCAAATCCAATTATTTTTTATTTTGTTCATGAAAATAATTAGTCCAAGTGAATGATATTTAATTATTACATTGTCTGTTATTTTATTCAAGAATTGCTATGTCGAGGTTTAACATTACACTATGCGAGTAATTTTGCTTTTATAATTACAAAAAGAAAAAATGTTAAGCCAATTATTATTTTAAATATGCAGCTTGTTCTGCCATTTTTAAACTTTATTTTAACTAGGCAACATTGCGGTCGAAGTTTTTAATTTAGGGATGTCGATTCTTTTTAAAAACAATCGATTTATGAATCCATTCAAAAATCAATTGTTTTATAATCTTTGTTTACAATGTACAAAACAAAAATAAAAAAAGGGAAACAAGAAAGATAAGATTATAACCGATTTACCTATAATATACAGATGCGAGTGTAAAAAGTATTGTAGTGTTGGGTTGTCGGTGATAGTATCTGTTGGAGTTAGAAGGCTAAAGGTTAAATAAATTATGGCTACTTATAATTAAGTGAACAATTTGGTTTTTCTTTATATTTGTGGAATATCAAATAGACTAAAGCTGCCAAACCGGAGCGCTGTTCAATGTCACTGAAAACTTTCAGTAATTCTATCAAGATAGAATTTGGTGTAGACAAATATGCAGCTATGAATATGAAGAAGAGTGTGATTGTAAAACTTTCAAGAATTGAACTTCAGATTCAGTAAAACTCATATTTCTGTCTGCCACCGACAACTGCAAGTATCTAGGTTTTTCACAATCCTTGGAACTACCAGAATCTGGCGTGAAACAAACGTTACAGGAACACTTCTTTAGCCGCTTCAAAAGTACTTAAAAATCACCGAGGCAGTTGAAATAAAGATAGACAGAATAGTGGAGGGAACGGGTGTCATGTCCTTCTGACCAGACGAGGTGATCATATCTGGCGGGCCGCGGTCCAACGGTTGATGTTGGAATGTTATGTATATGCTTATTGCTACGAGAATCTCTATTTCGCGATACAGGATTAATAGTCGCTCCGTAGTTCATTATACTCCGTAGTTCGATGTGTCTTCGCTAGATGACGCTGTAGTATGTGTTATTTGTTACGCTGCATGTGGAAATCGCCACAGAATCATTCACTGAATTCATTCAGTTCTACAATTCGATTGAATTATTCTCTATCGATTATTTCGACTAGAAGAACCCCATATCAATTTATTAACCGCAGATAGCATCTCTACATTTCGAGTCTTTTTTACCATCTATCAACAAATTGAATGAAACACGGAAGCGAACACCACGCTATTCTCAAATAGGGATGGCGATTCTTTCTAAAAAAGATCGATTTATAAATCGATTCGAATCCAAGGCTAATAAATCGATACACAAAGAAATCGAGGTAAAAAGAATCGATTTTGCAAAAATCGATCTTTTTTCGATTTGCTTATTGAGTCTATGTTTTCAATATAAATACAAATCCATTTACTAATTAAAGAGTTTTTACTACAAAATCAAAGTAGGTACAGGTATTAAAAAATATATTTATTTCAGTTAGGTACATTAAAAAGTTAAAAAAATATATAGTTTATAGTTCCCAGTGCTTAATATCGAATCTCTAAATATATGAAAAAATCGAATCTCGATTTTAGAGGGTAAAATATCGATTCGATGATTCGATTCAGTACACAATATTGATTTTAAAAATCAATTTTTTTGATCTACAAAATCGATTCTTCGATTAGTCGATCTCAGATAGCATCCCATCCCTATTCTCAAGTAAAAAAAAAAAACAAGATATAGAGAGACGAGGGTAGCTTGAGTCACTTGTGATTGAAAACCAGTCGTTAAAATTACCACGTTTGAGTTATAATTTGTGTTATTGACAAGAAAGTGGTCATTGATTAAAAATGAGTACTATTACACAAAAAAAGGCGTCTACAACAAAAGAAATGACGTTTGCAGAAAAACAAGCAGAACGTATGAACAGATTACGCGCTCTACGTTCCGCCAGGAATGAAGCCAGGCAACACAACCATCAGGAGGTGGTGGCTGAAGAGGCCAGAAATAAGTTACCACCGAACTATGAAGCAAAACGTCGTCAGGCGGAGTGGTTACTCGATGATCAAGCGCAGCGAGAAGAAGCTGAAAAATCTGGTAAAAAATACGACAGAATCAAACTTTTAAACATCTCAGCCACGGAAGCAGAACGTTTGGAACGTAAAAAGAAAAAAAGAAATCCAGATCAGGGCTTTTCGACATACGATCAAGCGACAATAAGGCAGTACAAGAGATTGGTCAAGAATATGCCTGCGCCTGACATGGAGCAGTATGAAAAACAAAAGTTAAAGTATGGAGATGCTTTCTACGGAGGCCTAAAT
Source organism: Hypercompe scribonia (assembly GCA_949316085.1). Lineage (NCBI taxonomy): Eukaryota > Metazoa > Arthropoda > Insecta > Lepidoptera > Erebidae > Hypercompe > Hypercompe scribonia. Next base: position 5,572,367 of record OX438979.1, read on the forward strand.
GTGATCATTCACGGCATGCACGAAGATAATAAACAGGCCATAGACAGAATGGTGGATGACTTGGAAGGTCAGATTGCTAAGAGAGCCAAATACTCTAGAAGGAGGATACACAATGACGACGCAGATATCGATTATATTAATGAGAGGAACGCCAAGTTTAACAAAAAACTTGAGCGGTTTTATGGCCAACACACTGCGGACATTAAGCAGAATTTAGAACGTGGTACAGCCATATGAGCATCTGTTTAAAGTGTTAGTGTGTGAAGCGTTATTTATAATTAACAATGGTGGACTAAAATTATAAAATGCGAATTGCCCATGACCAGGATGGTTGACGCTCTTTGCGGGCGACCTTCGTTCAGCAGTGGATGGCGATAGGTTGATTTGATTTGAATGTGCATTGGAGATATTGTGATAATAGTGAGTTTATGGAGGAGTATGTATATTAACATATATTTTACATTATCACTTACAACAACAAAAGCTGCAGGGTTCAAGGTTCAATTATCTTACTAAGAACACCGACTTGCACCTTATTATTACCCTAAAAATAAGTCAAGGTAAAAATAATTATAAAATGTCGTTCAAGTGTACCTTTACTAACTAGATCTGCATGATAAGTGTCATGCCTTTTACATCCCCAAAAGAGGTATGAAAAAGTATCTTATGAGGCTGCTATAGTGTGGGTACTGCATTGTCTGCATTTGCAATGACTTTGGTGGCCACAACTCTTGGATTCTGTTTATGTTCTCCATGAGACCAGAGTATTGCACTTTGCCATGCTCTTGAAATAAAAAAATAAAGATCTATAAATATTTTGTTTAACTGTAACAATATGGTATTACAGTTGTCATACTTGTAATAATTCTATTAAACTGTAATGTTTTGGATGGCTCTAGGGTAGAATAAGCTGTAGTCAGCCTTTTAATGAGTAATAAAATTTTGTTTATTAGTTTTTCAAATATGCTATGTTTAATATAAGGAGACAAGTGAAATAAATGATTGCTATTAGCACACTGTTTTAATATCCTAATACATACACAATATCGCTTCCCTTTTTTTTAAACTGTATAAAATACCAAAACTTGTAAAAAGGATTTGTAATTGACTCTCGGAATAAAACACAAAAGCCTAACAGGGTTCTAAGAATGGGAGGTGATTGTGAAGAAGATGTACTCATCTGATTGTCTCCGTTCTTCCCATTGTTACTATGTACAAGGCAAGGATGACTAGGTCCAACCGTCTGATCCATCAGACTGACTGATGAATCAGATGGTCTGATAGACTGATTCAGATGTAACACTGTCAGTGCCAATATTGTGAAGTCCGTTTATAAAAAAAAAAAAACACAATTTTTGTATTAACATTGTAAAAAGATCCATAAGCTTTAATTAGGTACAACAGTTTACCCAGTCTATTAATAATGGTGGGTTTTCACCGTTAAAAGTTACAATTGTTCAATACCCGTTGGAACAAAATTTTATCTTTTGGTTATACATTTAAACCCATGTAGCACCCATGCATAATCATTATCGTAGTGCATTCTAGTCTATGTAAATGTTTTCAATGTAATAAATGGTAGGTAATTGTTAAACAAATTGATTATCATGGCTGATATGGATAATCAATTTCAATGTATATAAACATGTTACCGTGACAACGTTTCAGTTTGTGAGGGCAATTACAACAGTGAACAGAGATCCGGTTGCAAATGCTATGATTACAAATGATGTTGGTCTATAATTGATACACTTGACTTGACCTCATATGAAGCTTCCCACAGCCATTAAATTTTTTCATTGCAATTTCGGCTTCATGTCTAACAGTTAAATATTTAATAGTTTAGTTTAATATTGCTTGGTATATATTTGACAGATGCGAGAAGCATATTGCCAGGCAAATTTACATGGGTAAAAAGTATTTTTAGGAAGCTAGGGGTGGCAAAAGCAACTAAACACAATGTGATGTTTCTGTGATGGTTACTGGGCAGAAATAATCTTCAAGTGTGTACTAAAGCCTGTGCACGGCGTACAACTATGGGGTAGCGGTGACAACTTCAACATTGTCATGTTACAGAAAGTACAAAATATGATACTCAGATATCCATGTAATACCCCGTGGTTGATTCATCATCATCATCATCATCATCATCATCAGCATCACTATCTCAGTCAAAAGATTTATTGCTGAACATAGGCCTCTCTCAAGGCTCTCCACGACAGCCGATCCCGTGCCGTTCGCATCCAGCGGCTTCCCGTGACCTTCGCCAGGTTATCGGACCACCTTGTGGGGACCTACCGACGCTGCGTTTACCAGTAGCCGGTCGTCACTCCAGAACTTTATTTCCCCCTCGGCATTCGTTTCTACGTGTGATGTACCCCGTCCACTGCCACTTAATTTTACTGGCATTTACGGTGACCTTAGTTCGTCTGCAGATCTCTTCATTCCTGATTCGATCGCGCAAAGAAACTCCGAACATTGCCCTCTCCATTGCTATTGGGTGACTTTGAGTTGTCTTATCAAGCTCATATTGAGCAACCATGTCTCTATGCCATAAGTCATCATTGGTCAGTCACATACTGGTCGAAGACCTTTGTCTTGAGCCACTGCGATATTTGTGACGAGAAAACGTTACGTAGCTTCGCGAACGCTGCCCGACTTAGCAGGATTCGACGATTGATCTCTATTTCGAAGTTGGACCTACCTAACTGGATACTTTGTCTTGGTACGAGTAGTCGTCAATAACTTCGAGGGTAGATTCTCCAATTCTCACTAAAGTGGGTGTGACATGGGTTGACATGACATGTACGAGTATTTTCTTGTTGGTTCAACATGGTTAATTATCAACAAGAAAATATAACAACATCTTGAGATGAATACTGTACAAGAGGAAATTGGGAATGTACAGAGACATGCCAAAGGTGACTTTGCAAGCACCTGAATGCACTAGCTGTCCAACTGCGTAGTCCGTAACCCATAATCGAGGCGGTTTACCTCCTGTCAACGGTGTCCGATTTCGCGGCAGGTCCTGGGAAGTGTTGGTCGTTTTTGTGTTGCGAGGCGGGATGGTTGTGCTTTTCACCTTGCCCCGGCGGTCAGGCCAAGCCAGATGAGATCCCAGGCAACACCTGGGGAGGTCCAGCGACTGCTGCGCTGTCCTTCTCAGTGTCCTATCCGGGTGTTTTACGCCTCACACCGGTCTGTGAGGCGTCGTGTCGTCGCTTCAGTTTCTAGTTGCGGCGGTTACAATACGCTCTCACACGGTGTGCCCATTCGGGCAAGCAGGCACACGCGCTCACGGGCCGAGGTAGTGGCCGCGGTGACAAGAACTGTGAAGAACATGTAAGGTAATAAAGACGAATGAGGCAGATGTGAGCACCACCGCTCACACGTGATTCGCTGTCATTACATTTTCGACAGGTGTTTCCTCCTGTCGAAAATGTAATTGAAAGAAATGAAAATTGTGACGGTGGAGACTTCCACCTCTACACCACTCAGAATGTCCGGTTGGTCAGGAGCGAGGAGACCACCCCTACTACATGCCAGGACAACAGCGTGTCTGACAGCTTCTTGAGGAATCAGACCCGGTGGAAGGTCTTCACCTTGTAGAGGAATACTGCAACGACGTGTTCCCGTTTGTGCGCCACCGTGACCTAGTGCAGTACCCTCAACTGTCCAGCTGACAACACGTAACGATATATATAGTGAAAAACTCACTCAAAGACAACATTCAATTCAATGTGTGTGTGTGTGTGTGTGTGTGTGTGTGTGTGTGTGTGTGTGTGTGTGCGTGTGCGCGCGCACGCTGGTGCGGTTGCGTGTGCAAGCGCGTGTGGCGGTGCGGGTGCGTGTGCGTGTGTATGTGTATGGTAATGTGGATGTGTTTTCGTATTCAAAGTATTAGAAATTATTTAATGATCTCTATATGTTTCTCTGTTGCAACATAAGAGATTACAATATTGCTTTTTTACAGGCGTAATAATGAATTATGTGTATGTCTATGTGTTTTTGTTTATTTTACTATATAGCTGTGCCGAATATCTTTCATACCGTCTGTGAGCAACCATAATTAAAATCTGAGGGATTCGTGCTACAATACATTTTCTTCTTTTAGATAGAAAAGCCGGATTACAAGGAAGATATCTGTTTTTTTAAAATAGTATGAAGTATGTATAGTTTCCTAACCGATATCAGGTTCCTAATGTGATAAAGATTAACTTCCAACTGCCACTAGGATTGAACTTGCACAATCCATTCTTCTACCCATTCTCGACTATGCCGATGTCAGCTATCTCGATCTAACCGAGGAACAATTTGATAAACTTGAGAGACTTAAAAATTTCTGTATCAGATTCATTTTTGGTTTACGCAAATATGATCATATACTTCGCCGGAATACTCATATCCTGTCACTATTACATAATATCTTAAATAATCTTACAACTCCTATCTACTTAAAAAAACGTTTCACATTTATTCAAGACACACATACACGATGCTTGAGGTCATTAGAAAATCGAACTTTGGAAATCCCAACCCACATCACATCTTTCGATGATAAATAAGTCTTTCGCAGTGCAGGCTGCACGCTTGTGGAATTCCTTACCGGAGGTTATTAGGCGGGCACGGTCGGTGAGTACTTTTAAGAAACTCGTCAAGGATCATTATTTAACTTTTTAAAAAATATATGCTGTATCTGTATGTATGTATTCATATTTATATACCTATGTAGGTGTATGAATGTGTATTCGTATATATGTATGTGTAATGGAAGCAAATATACATTTCTATTATTTTTTTTTTATTTATTTATTTATTTATATAAAAGAGTTACAATAGTTCTTACAGCATTGATACAATCATAATCTCATTCGAGATTTACCGTGCATCAAGGTCATCGAGTCATAATAAACAAATTACAAACCATACCCCACTACGGTAACATTATCTAAATGTACAATGTGGGTAGTTGCCAACACATTTATGTCGATTGTATGGGTGCAGACAACGCCCGCTGTTCACACGAATCACTTATTCTAAAATATTACAATTCAGGCATGAATGAAAACAAAAATAGTGTGATACAGGCTGTTGCTCCGTTTTAACAAGTTTGTATTAACTGTTTTATAGTTTATTTTTTATTGTGTATCGTTTTTAAATTATTTATTTTCTTTATATAATAAGAAATATTGTTGTAATTTATTTTTTATATTCTTGTGAGTTATAGTGTCTCTCAAAGATATTGGTAGCTGATTGATAAGATTTGGAATTGTATATTGTAGTGTCCTTTTACCATGTAGATTGTTATATTTAGGGAGTAATAACTTTGAGTTTGTAATACTACGTGTCTTAATTTCGCTGTTATCAAGTATTTTAGTTCTCTTGAGATTTTTGTTAAAAAATTCTTCTATCAGTAATATTAACTTGGTTTTTTCATGTACAGGTATGATTTTGCAGAATTCAAATAGTTTATGGTAGTTATGTTCGTAATTGATTTTAATATTATTTGGCACAATGGTTTTTAAAAAACGTAGTTGTAGTGTGTATATTTGGTCAAGATGAGTCTTACATGTCCTACCGTAGCTGGATAGCCCATATGATATAGTTGATTCAACCAGAGACTTATAAAGAAGCAAGAGTATTTGATATGGTACTTTATGTCTGATGATAGAAAATTTTGCTAGTATCCCTCTTAATTTATCATTAACTTCATTTATATGTTCCCTCCAGTTTAGGCGATTGTCTATAGTTAGGCCTAAGTATTTTTGTTTATCAACTAGTTCTATCGCGCTGCAGCTACACAACAAGGTTTTAAAATGGTGGCTGTGCATGCACTTATGAGAATGTGCTTTTAATGTAGGTACTATAACACTTCTGTTTCGACTAGAGCTAATGTACATTAGTTTAGTCTTATCCGCATTTAGCACTAGACCTGCATCGTGTGACCATTTATTTAATAGATCAAAGTCATCTTGAAGCAAAGCTTGGGCTTGTTCGACATTCCGTCCAGTTGCTAAAAGACACGTATCGTCAGCAAATTGATAAGTCTCGTTGTTTTTGATTACGTTAACAAGGCTATTGACGTATGTAAGATAATGTAGTGGCCCAAGAACCGAACCCTGCGCCGTACCCTCTGTTACGCTAATTGATTCACTCCTCACACCACCAACCTGTACCACATAATTTCTACCGTTTAGGTAGTCCTTACACCACCCCAGCAGGTTACCTCTTACTCCGCTGTCATGGAGACATTCCACTAAGGTGTCGTGACGAAGCGTATCAAAAGCTTTGCTGTAATCGATAAATAGCACTAATACGTGTTGTTTTTTATCTAGGTGTTTATGTATGCTGTCCGTGAATGCCGATAAAAGTTGTGTAGTATTCTTTTTTGGTTGAAAACCATACTGATGTTCGTTAAGTACCTTGTTCTTATTATAAAATTCGTATATTTGATTACTAATGTACTTTTCAATAATTTTGTCAATGGTAGGTAGAATCGTAATAGGTCTATAATTATCGTATGTTGACTTGGTACCCTTTTTATGTATTGGTCTAACGATACCAGTTTTTAATGTAGGAGGGTAAATATTAGTTTGTATACTTAGGTCAATTAAATTCGAAATCACTAAACTGATTTTTGTAGAAAGTTTTTTTATATCAATAGCTCTGATGCCATCTATGCCTGGAGACTTGTTATCATTCAAGGAATTAATGATTTTTTTTACAGACTTAGGGTCCGCTGGCTTTAGACGCATGGTAACATTAGCCGAGGTTTTATACTCCGATTTATTTAGTAATGATCGTGAGCATTTAGGTATAATTTCTTTTACACTTCTGCTAAATGTTTGGGCAAAATTATTTGCAATATCTTTATAATTATTATCACTGTTTTTTAAAGCACTACAAATAACATCATCAATGGATTTTTTCAATTTACCCGTTAATCGATTTAGGATTTGCCAAAGTTGTCTAGGATTGCTTTTAGTTAAAAATATTTCTGACTTTATAGTTTTATATTTAGTATTTCTAATTAATATGTTTGTGTAATTTCTTGATCGATTATACTTCCGTTTAAGAATCAAGTTATTTGGGTCCTTTATCCATTTCGTGAAAAGATAATCTCTATACTTACAAGCCTTAATGATCTCTTTATTGATCCAGTTATTCTGAGTACGACATGAGTCTGATTTTATTTTGATTCTATACTCTGACTGTTCATAACACTCTTTAAATTGGGTATACACATAATTATATAAAGTTATTGGGCACTTAAAATTATTAGCTTTATCCCAATCTACTTTTTGAAGAAGTACACCAAGTTGTTTACGGTTTATACCAATTTTAGTTTTAGGAACACTCTGTATTCGCTCAGTAACGCACGCAAGTACCACCGCGCGATGATCGGCCAGTGTAGTCGCGAGCGCTGCCGTAAACAGGTCCTGTGAGCGGGATCGTGCATAAATATGGTCCATACAAGATTTTGTTATGCTTTTATTATATATTTCAATTCGAGTGTGTTCTGTGATCCCGCACACAAGGCCCATGCCGCTCAGGATATTATTGTATTTATGTTTTACAGAGTTGTTAAGTTTTAAATCTATGTTAGTGTCGCCTATCAGATACAAATCGGTTGTATTAGTGAATTTATTTAGTGTAGCCTGCAGTTCCGCAACAAATAAAGTTTTGCTGGAACTTGGCGGTCGGTATACCGCACACAAACTCGCTGTATAGTTTGATTCCGTAGTGACGGTGAACAATATACTTTCGAAGTAGGAGGTCTTTACATTCATGATAGTACATTTGTGTTTCTTATTTACATATAAAATTATACCACCACCTTTTCGGCACTTTCGTAAAGCAGTAAACATTCGGTAACCCTCCAAATTGTATAAATTGCTAGTATTTTCAGTTATATTGGCCTCAGTTACAATGACAACGTCGAAATGCTTTTTTGATGTAAATATTAATTGTTCGAGGGCATAGAAGTTTTTTACTATTGATCTAATATTAACATGGAGACAAAACAAATTAATTAGTTTGTTAGGGAGAAAATTTAGGAAATCATTAACATCTAAACATTTAAATATTTCATTTACATCTGTAAAAATGTTAGCCATTTTTGCCAAGATTAATTTTGTGCCGAGTGTTAGTTGCAGGAAACAAAAACAACAATTAATCAGATAGGCAATTAGTTTTTGTAGGTAGTTAGAATTTGTATTTCAGTCAAAGCACGGAGGACATGGGTTTTGTCACCATCATCCCTTCGTGCTCTGACAAACCCCTTCTTAAACCATACATACTTGAAGTTATTAGTGATTTTTAACTCTTGTTTTGCGTTCCAGAATATTTGTTTATTGAGTTTTGTCATGGCTTCACTCACGTAGATAGGTTTTTTATTGGTTGGTTCCATTGAGATAATATCTGATACCGTAGTCTTGATGTCTTTAGCTGCCGACACCCACCGTTCCTGACAACTTTCATCTTTAAGTTCCACTAGTATGTTAGCGATCTTATCTTTTCTTGCATTTAATCGTCGAGCACTTTTGATCTCTTCTTTGGGCTGTTTTAGATTTGATGCAAGTTTTTCTACCACTAGCTTGACGTCTTCATTGTTTTGGTAGGAAACATTTGCGATTTCTATAAAGTTTGACAACTTTTCTTGCTCTAATTCATGCAGGCGTTGTTCCAATGCACCCACACGAGTTTCTAAATTATTGTTTTTGTTAATCAGTTCCGCATTTTTGCGTTCTAGGCTCTTTATAGTCTTCTTAAAAGCTTCGATACATTCTACAGCCTCGTCCAATTTCGCACTATGGAACTGTAGGGTGTCGTTCAGTAGCGCCATTTCGCTTTTAATTGCCTTTTCGACCTCTTTACTTATATTACTTGTCAATTTCCTTGTATTAATTTGGACAGGTGTGTTGTCCTCTTCATCATCGTCGTCTGGTGCAATGATAGATGTACCACGTCTCGGCGTTTCCTGCTGGCACTCTTGGCATGTCCACTCCAAGCTTGGGGTAGCCTTTAGTGCGGCTATTTGTTTGTTGGTTAGCCCTGCACACTTTAGTGTTAGATGGACAACCCTCTCGCACTTGCTGCATTCCAGACCCGGAGAAGTTTTATTTATGTTTTTATTACAGTTATCACACTTGGCCATATTCTTTTTTCTCTCTTTTGACATAAATTTTTACTTGTTATATAATATTTTTACTTGACATGACTTTTACATAAATTGTAATGTGAACCACAGACTACATAATAAATACTACTACTATACAGTATAGTCCATCTAACGGTTGCCTGGAAGAGATCGCAGACTGCGATAAGGCCGCCCATTGTACCACTGTTTTTTTTGTTTGTATCCTACATTGTATGTTTCCTACTTAATGTGTGCAACAAAGAGTACCTATCTATCTAAAAATTATGTCTAGAGTACCTGATGCTTTTATTAGGGTACGCTGTGTTGTCTGTATTGGTCTAAGAACCCGTGAACCCCAGATCTTCATTATTTTATAAAAGCTGAGAGTTTGTGAGCGCATACTACCAACATAGGTAAGAACGATAGAGCATTACAAAGTTCAGGCTTCGGCAGGTAAACGGTACTAACGGTGAAAAAAATATCGATTTAAATTCATCAAATAATTAAGTGTGACTTTTTGGTAATACCTTTAGAATATTATTAAAAATTACGTCATTCATTGCTAGACACTTAACACCGTGGCCACCTCTAGCCGGTGACACCCTTAATGTTTAGGAAATTTTAACCTTACTTACGTTATAGCATAAAAGCTGATTTTTATATATAATACTTACATAATAATTAGATGATGTTTTCTCATCAGCTAGACATTCTTGATAGTTCTGACTAGGGATGTTACGGAGCTTCGACTCCGACTCCGATAAGTCAGAACTTCCGATTGATATTGTACCTTCGGTTCCGACCTCAGTTCCGAAACTTTGAAATCGAAGATTTTAAGCGGAGGTCGAAGCACAGCGGAGAGCGGTGGGGCGCGGACGGCACGTGTTTACGACAGGTTCATACATGTCACACATAGTATTCCCCTCTCCACGTCTTTTCTTTTAGTCGTCGATTACTCTGATTCATTGTTTGTTATGCAATGTTTGTTTTGTTTTGTGCGGCTTGGAAGTAAAGTTGTCTGGCTCTAATTGGCACAATGAAGCCAAAATCGAGAGTTATTTGGAACTACTTTATTGAAGTTTGTGCAAATACAGCAAAGTGCAAATTATGTAAGAAAATATATTCACGAAAGGGAAGTACGACTACTTCGTTAAAAGGTCATTTAAAGTCTGTGCGTGTTACTGAATACGAAGAATTAATTAAATTAGAAACTGAAAAGTCAAAGGCTGTACCTTTGACTTCGACGCCTTTTCAAGAAGCCAAAAAACAAATTTCTCTCAAAGAAACTTTGACAAAAAATCAAAAATGGTGTAGCTCTAATGTTAAACCGATGGAAATAGACAGATTGATTTCAGAATTCGGTATATAAAAACACAACAAAACAGTGATGCCAGTGACCTGAATTATTTAAGCATTATAAGTGCAATAATATACTTTTATGTAGTGTCGAGCATGTAAAAAGTCATGTGATTTATAAACGTATGACGGTCTTTGTGTACAATACCGACAGTATTCCAGCTCCGTTGCTAAAAAATTTCAATTTTTGCCGTATAAAACAGCGTTTATCACATTTGCCGCCTCTTCACAATCTTCTTATATCTCCGAAGGCCAACGACAGTACGCGTGCCTTGGTGACCAATCTTATACTAAGCACCTAATCTTATACTTGAACACAACTATATCTAAATTAATGATCAGCTCGATCTCTGGGACGTCTCCGTTCGTTGTTCCATTCTCTACGATTTCATCCGACATCGTGAACTCCGGAAAGCACTTCAAAAATACAGGTAAAATATACGCTACAACACTATTTCACACAACCGTCACTGCTACAAAACACCGACAGATTGTCTCGTCTCTCGTGAGTGGAAAGGCTGTGTGTATTATCATGTAAAAGGTAAATTTGATGAAAATTAGTGCATTCATTACAGTCCTGAATTGACTGATCATAATGTTAACGTGCAAATCCAATTATTTTTTATTTTGTTCATGAAAATAATTAGTCCAAGTGAATGATATTTAATTATTACATTGTCTGTTATTTTATTCAAGAATTGCTATGTCGAGGTTTAACATTACACTATGCGAGTAATTTTGCTTTTATAATTACAAAAAGAAAAAATGTTAAGCCAATTATTATTTTAAATATGCAGCTTGTTCTGCCATTTTTAAACTTTATTTTAACTAGGCAACATTGCGGTCGAAGTTTTTAATTTAGGGATGTCGATTCTTTTTAAAAACAATCGATTTATGAATCCATTCAAAAATCAATTGTTTTATAATCTTTGTTTACAATGTACAAAACAAAAATAAAAAAAGGGAAACAAGAAAGATAAGATTATAACCGATTTACCTATAATATACAGATGCGAGTGTAAAAAGTATTGTAGTGTTGGGTTGTCGGTGATAGTATCTGTTGGAGTTAGAAGGCTAAAGGTTAAATAAATTATGGCTACTTATAATTAAGTGAACAATTTGGTTTTTCTTTATATTTGTGGAATATCAAATAGACTAAAGCTGCCAAACCGGAGCGCTGTTCAATGTCACTGAAAACTTTCAGTAATTCTATCAAGATAGAATTTGGTGTAGACAAATATGCAGCTATGAATATGAAGAAGAGTGTGATTGTAAAACTTTCAAGAATTGAACTTCAGATTCAGTAAAACTCATATTTCTGTCTGCCACCGACAACTGCAAGTATCTAGGTTTTTCACAATCCTTGGAACTACCAGAATCTGGCGTGAAACAAACGTTACAGGAACACTTCTTTAGCCGCTTCAAAAGTACTTAAAAATCACCGAGGCAGTTGAAATAAAGATAGACAGAATAGTGGAGGGAACGGGTGTCATGTCCTTCTGACCAGACGAGGTGATCATATCTGGCGGGCCGCGGTCCAACGGTTGATGTTGGAATGTTATGTATATGCTTATTGCTACGAGAATCTCTATTTCGCGATACAGGATTAATAGTCGCTCCGTAGTTCATTATACTCCGTAGTTCGATGTGTCTTCGCTAGATGACGCTGTAGTATGTGTTATTTGTTACGCTGCATGTGGAAATCGCCACAGAATCATTCACTGAATTCATTCAGTTCTACAATTCGATTGAATTATTCTCTATCGATTATTTCGACTAGAAGAACCCCATATCAATTTATTAACCGCAGATAGCATCTCTACATTTCGAGTCTTTTTTACCATCTATCAACAAATTGAATGAAACACGGAAGCGAACACCACGCTATTCTCAAATAGGGATGGCGATTCTTTCTAAAAAAGATCGATTTATAAATCGATTCGAATCCAAGGCTAATAAATCGATACACAAAGAAATCGAGGTAAAAAGAATCGATTTTGCAAAAATCGATCTTTTTTCGATTTGCTTATTGAGTCTATGTTTTCAATATAAATACAAATCCATTTACTAATTAAAGAGTTTTTACTACAAAATCAAAGTAGGTACAGGTATTAAAAAATATATTTATTTCAGTTAGGTACATTAAAAAGTTAAAAAAATATATAGTTTATAGTTCCCAGTGCTTAATATCGAATCTCTAAATATATGAAAAAATCGAATCTCGATTTTAGAGGGTAAAATATCGATTCGATGATTCGATTCAGTACACAATATTGATTTTAAAAATCAATTTTTTTGATCTACAAAATCGATTCTTCGATTAGTCGATCTCAGATAGCATCCCATCCCTATTCTCAAGTAAAAAAAAAAAACAAGATATAGAGAGACGAGGGTAGCTTGAGTCACTTGTGATTGAAAACCAGTCGTTAAAATTACCACGTTTGAGTTATAATTTGTGTTATTGACAAGAAAGTGGTCATTGATTAAAAATGAGTACTATTACACAAGAAAAGGCGTCTACAACAAAAGAAATGACGTTTGCAGAAAAACAAGCAGAACGTATGAACAGATTACGCGCTCTACGTTCCGCCAGGAATGAAGCCAGGCAACACAACCATCAGGAGGTGGTGGCTGAAGAGGCCAGAAATAAGTTACCACCGAACTATGAAGCAAAACGTCGTCAGGCGGAGTGGTTACTCGATGATCAAGCGCAGCGAGAAGAAGCTGAAAAATCTGGTAAAAAATACGACAGAATCAAACTTTTAAACATCTCAGCCACGGAAGCAGAACGTTTGGAACGTAAAAAGAAAAAAAGAAATCCAGATCAGGGCTTTTCGACATACGATCAAGCGACAATAAGGCAGTACAAGAGATTGGTCAAGAATATGCCTGCGCCTGACATGGAGCAGTATGAAAAACAAAAGTTAAAGTATGGAGATGCTTTCTACGGAGGCCTAAATGTGATCATTCACGGCATGCACGAAGATAATAAACAGGCCATAGACAGAATGGTGGATGACTTGGAAGGTCAGATTGCTAAGAGAGCCAAATACTCTAGAAGGAGGATACACAATGACGACGCAGATATCGATTATATTAATGAGAGGAACGCCAAGTTTAACAAAAAACTTGAGCGGTTTTATGGCCAACACACTGCGGACATTAAGCAGAATTTAGAACGTGGTACAGCCATATGAGCATCTGTTTAAAGTGTTAGTGTGTGAAGCGTTATTTATAATTAACAATGGTGGACTAAAATTATAAAATGCGAATTGCCCATGACCAGGATGGTTGACGCTCTTTGCGGGCGACCTTCGTTCAGCAGTGGACGGCGATAGGTTGATTTGATTTGAATGTGCATTGGAGATATTGTGATAATAGTGAGTTTATGGAGAAGTGTGTATGTATATAACATATATTTTACATTATCACTTACAACAACAAAAGCTGCAGGGTTCAAGGTTCAATTATCTTACTAAGAACACCGACTTGCACCTTATTATTACCCTAAAAATAAGTCAAGGTAAAAATAATTATAAAATGTCGTTCAAGTGTACCTTTACTAACTAGATCTGCATGATAAGTGTGGCTCTAGGGTAGAATAAGCTGTAGTCAGCCTTTTAATGAGTAATAAAATTTTGTTTATTAGTTTTTCAAATATGCTATGTTTAATATAAGGAGACAAGTGAAATAAATGATTGCTATTAGCACACTGTTTTAATATCCTAATACATACACAATATCGCTTCCCTTTTTTTTAAACTGTATAAAATACCAAAACTTGTAAAAAGGGTTTGTAATTGACTCTCGGAATAAAACACAAAAGCCTAACAGGGTTCTAAGAATGGGAGGTGATTGTGAAGAAGATGTACTCATCTGATTGTCTCCGTTCTTCCCATTGTTACTATGTACAAGGCAAGGATGACTAGGTCCAACCGTCTGATCCATCAGACTGACTGATGAATCAGATGGTCTGATAGACTGATTCAGATGTAACACTGTCAGTGCCAATATTGTGAAGTCCGTTTATAAAAAAAAAAACACAATTTTTGTATTAACATTGTAAAAAGATCCATAACCTTTAATTAGGTACAACAGTTTACCCAGTCTTTTAATAATGGTGGGTTTTCACCGTTAAAAGTTACAATTGTTCAATAACCGTTGGAACAAAATTTTATCTTTTGGTTATACATTTAAACCCATGTAGCACCCATGCATAATCATTATCGTAGTGCATTCTAGTCTATGTAAATGTTTTCAATGTAATAAATGGTAGGTAATTGTTAAACAAATTGATTATCATGGCTGATATGGATAATCAATTTCAATGTATATAAACATGTTACCGTGACAACGTTTCAGTTTGTGAGGGCAATTACAACAGTGAACAGAGATCCGGTTGCAAATGCTATGATTACAAATGATGTTGGTCTATAATTGATACACTTGACTTGACCTCATATGAAGCTTCCCACAGCCATTAAATTTTTTCATTGCAATTTCGGCTTCATGTCTAACAGTTAAATATTTAATAGTTTAGTTTAATATTGCTTGGTATATATTTGACAGATTCGAGAAGCATGTTGCCAGGCAAATTTACATGGGTAAAAAGTATTTTTAGGAAGCTAGGGGTGGCAAAAGCAACTAAACACAATGTGATGTTTCTGTGATGGTTACTGGGCAGAAATAATCTTCAAGTGTGTACTAAAGCCTGTGCACGGCGTACAACTATGGGGTAGCGCTGACAACTTCAACATTGTCATGTTACAGAAAGTACAAAATATGATACTCAGATATCCATGTAATACCCCGTGGTTGATTCATCATCATCATCATCATCATCATCATCATCATCATCATCATCATCAGCATCACTATCTCAGTCAAAAGATTTATTGCTGAACATAGGCCTCTCTCAAGGCTCTCCACGACAGCCGGTCCCGTGCCGTTCGCATCCAGCGGCTTCCCGTGACCTTCGCCAGGTTATCGGACCACCTTGTGGGGACCTACCGACGCTGCGTTTACCAGCAGCCGATCGTCACTCCAGGACTTTATTTCCCCCTCGGCATTCGTTTCTACGTGTGATGTACCCCGTCCACTGCCACTTAATTTTACTGGCAATTACGGTGACCTTAGTTCGTCTGCAGATCTCTTCATTCCTGATTCGATCGCGCAAAGAAACTCCGAACATTGCCCTCTCCATTGCTATTGGGTGACTTTGAGTTGTCTTATCAAGCTCATATTGAGCAACCATGTCTCTATGCCATAAGTCATCATTGGTCAGTCACATACTGGTCGAAGACCTTTGTCTTGAGCCACTGCGATATTTGTGACGAGAAAACGTTACGTAGCTTCGCGAACGCTGCCCGACTTAGCAGGATTCGACGATTGATCTCTATTTCGAAGTTGGACCTACCTAACTGGATACTTTGTCTTGGTACGAGTAGTCGTCAATAACTTCGAGGGTAGATTCTCCAATTCTCACTAAAGTGGGTGTGACATGGGTTGACATGACATGTACGAGTATTTTCTTGTTGGTTCAACATGGTTAATTATCAACAAGAAAATATAACAACATCTTGAGATGAATACTGTACAAGAGGAAATTGGGAATGTACAGAGACATGCCAAAGGTGACTTTGCAAGCACCTGAATGCACTAGCTGTCCAACTGCGTAGTCCGTAATCCATAATCGAGGCGGTTTACCTCCTGTCAACGGTGTCCGATTTCGCGGCAGGTCCTGGGAAGTGTTGGTCGTTTTTGTGTTGCGAGGCGGGATGGTTGTGCTTTTCACCTTGCCCCGGCGGTCAGGCCAAGCCAGATGAGATCCCAGGCAACACCTGGGGGGGTCCAGCGACTGCTGCGCTGTCCTTCTCAGTGTCCTATCCGGGTGTTTTACGCCTCACACCGGTCTGTGAGGCGTCGTGTCGTCGCTTCAGTTTCTAGTTGCGGCGGTTACAATACGCTCTCACACGGTGTGCCCATTCGGGCAAGCAGGCACACGCGCTCACGGGCCGAGGTAGTGGCCGCGGTGACAAGAACTGTGAAGAACATGTAAGGTAATAAAGACGAATGAGGCAGATGTGAGCACCACCGCTCACATGTGATTCGCTGTCATTACATTTTCGACAGGTGTTTCCTCCTGTCGAAAATGTAATTGAAAGAAATGAAAATTGTGACGGTGGAGACTTCCACCTCTACACCACTCAGAATGTCCGGTTGGTCAGGAACGAGGAGACCACCCCTACTACATGCCAGGGCAACAGCGTGTCTGAGAGCTTCTTGAGGAATCAGACCCGGTGGAAGGCCTTCCCCTTGTAGAGGAATACTGCAACGACGTGTTCCCGCTTGTGCGCCGCCGTGACCTCGTGCAATACCCTCAACTGTCCAGCTGAAAATACGTAGCGATATATATAGTGAAAAACTTACTCGAAGACAATATTCATGGAACACACCTGCTTATAGCTAAAGCCGATTGCAGGTTAATAATTATACAAAAGGAACAACAATATTCTAATAATGAAATAAATGACTGGATCGAACATCCTTGTGTTTACTTAAATTTAAATTTAAATACTTATTTGTTTTGTTAACTCGTTCGTTGATTCGTTGGATTTGAATACATCATAAAAACAATGAAAACTCGATATGTGCAATGAATACTTAATCATTTCAATAAATGCTCATTTTTTTATTATATGTCAAACATTTGTTGTCCAATCCTATCAAGTACTGTAACAACTATTCATGTGGGTGTTCAATGTCTCTTGTTGTGTAAAATGTCTCGAAAGTTCAGATACTGTTATATTTGTTTGTTTTAGACATTAATTTGTATAAATTATTTATTAATTATTTAATTTTATATTGCCGAAAAAAATAAATAAGATTTATTCTACAGATTAACAAAATTTAAATCTCTTTTTATAGGTTGTCTATGATTTTGCTTGATAAGCTATTGTCTATAATATTTCATATAGGGATGGCGATTCTTTCCAAAAAAAATCGATTTTTAAATTGATTCCAATCGAAATATAATAAATTTATACACAAAAGATCGAGATAAAAAGAATTGATTTTGGAAAATCGATCTCTTTTCGATTGGCTTATTGAGTCTATGTTTTCAATACAAATACATACCCATTTATCGTATCGAAACAGAAAAAATCGAATGTCGATTTTTTAGGGTGAAATATCGATTCAATGGATCGATTCAGTACAGTATATCACTTTAAAAAATAATTTTTTTGGTCTACAAAATCGATTCTTCGATTAATCGATATCAGATCGCCACCCCTAATTTCATATCATGTTTTATTATTGGTCTGTGTTGTTGTTTTATGTGGTTTAGTGCGAGTGCATATTTAGTATTACTATTAATAACAATGCCGCGTGCTAGAAAATCTAATCTTTCCTAGCGGAGCTGTAATGCAATTAGGTAACGGAACATCGCGAGGAATATTGCACTAGAAGTGCGCCGCGTTAGTATGGAGCAAAGAAGGGCTTTAATTCGTGCTTCTCAAACACAAGAGCAAAGAGAGGCAGCCCGTGAAACGGTTAGGTTAGAAACGAGATATCGTCGAGCTTATCGTACAGATGAACAGAGGAATAATCTTCGCAGTGCAAGAAGAAATGGTTCAAGTATTCATTTGAATAGAGCAGCGTTTCCATATGATTGCACCATCGACTACAGATTGCATCGTTTAGTTTGCATTGGTTCAATGGACGTTGCTTGCCAGCATCGTGGCGCATTGAAGTTTGCTAGTAAAACGCCTGGTTTGTGCTGCCTTAGTGGTAAAGTGAAATTGCCATTATAGGTCCCGCTACCAGAGCCATTGTGTTCCCTGCTGTATGGCGAAACACTAGAATCAAGACATTTTCGAGCCAACACTCAAAAATACAATGTCCGGTTTCAAATGACTTTATTTGGGGCGGAAATTATCGAAGAACACAGATATAATCCGACATTTAAGGTAATTTTTTTTAAAAACTTTATTTTCTATGATTGTAAAAAAAGTCTGGAATGTAGTTTGTTAGATTGCCGTATTTGTCTTTAAAATAAAAATGGCATGATATTATTTGAAAAAAAAAGTGTTTGTAAATCTAACTATAACTATGGCTCTGACTTTACAGATTCAAGGCCGGATTTGCCATCGCCTTGGATCATTGCAACCTATTGAAAATGCACAGCATAAATTCTTGCAAATATACTTCATGGGCAATATGGAAGAACAACTTGACCGGCGTCAAGGGATCAACACAGCTACAAAAAGAGCAATCTCCAAGATCTGCAGCAAATGCTTCATGAACATCATGTATTGGTCAGGCTGTTCAAGACTGCTTTAGAGTGCATGCCAAGTGATGACTATAAAGTTGTGATCAGAGCAGATAAAAGACCAGATGGAACACATGAACGCACATTTAATGCTCCAACAATCGATGAAGTAGCAATCGTGATTGTTGGTGAAAACGTGGAAACACCTGATATTGTACTTACACGACGCAATACTGGACATCTACAATATTACGGCCAGCTAATTCTTTAGTGTCACGAAGTGACTGATTTTAATATTGACTCTCAGATAAATGATTTCTATTTTTATGTATATGATAATTCGTCACAGTGAATAATGTTGCACTTTTAATATCGACTATTATTTATCCGTAACGAACGTACACTCAAACGTCCGTTCTGATCGCTTGAGATTTTGAGCCACGGGCTAAGACAATTCATTTTTATGTTAAGTGTGCAACGTATTATAACGTTATAATTAACGTATAATTTTGCTTATGCTGTTTAAAATGGAGAATAAATACAATAGAGAGTGCGCATATGACATACATTTCGAATGATAATCTTTGGAACCGTAATGAAAAGCGTCGTTTAAATGCGTTCATTCTTATTTTTAACGGTTTCTATTAACGTCTGACGATGTCATCTAACCAATTGTCGTCTTAAGTTCAGGACGTTGCTGCTTTCCAATGCCGAGCGTTCCAAGGAACTTCCACATATTGGAAATTGAAGAGGTTTCTAATTTATGAATTATGTGGCGGCGCTTGGCGTTACGTATCACCTGATTACACCCATTCCTAGCGGTCTTAAAAAGATCCCAATCCTCCTCACAGCGGTTCCTCCTGTATCTGTTGTAGGAACGGTCCCTGCGTCTCATAGCTGTTCGAATTTCCATTGTCATCCATGGAGCGGTTTTCAACTTTACTTTCCTTACAGGTGCGTGGCGATCATATAATTTAAGAACTGTGTCATTAAAAATACTGACCTTATCATTAATATCTATATAATAAGTAGCTGTTGCCAAGTTGGTCCAGTCTAAAGTAGAAGCTCCTGTACACAGTCTTTCGACGTCTATTTGTCTGAAACTACGAATATGCAGAATTTTGGGAAGGGATTTAGGAGGTTTCAGGATATAAGAGAGGAAAATTAAGTCGAGATGAGAAAATCCAGGAGCAGAATGTTGACCATGGGAATGGATTAGGTTTGGAGCAGAGGTGAGCTTTAGGTCAAGCCAAGTATCCTGGTGCTCAATATTGTGGTAAGTTGGTTGAAGAGGGAAGATATAAAGGCTAGTGGATTGGATGACGTGGAGCAAATTACGAGTACGGAGCGAACAAGATGCTAGGAGATCAGTGTTAAAATCGCCCATAATGATGTGTGAGTATTCTGACCCTGAAGATTCTAGAACTGTTGCCAGACTGGAGAAGTAGTTAACAGCGGGAGGACAATAAACGACCCCTAGTGAGACGTTAGATCCCTTGACACAGACTTCAAGAAAAAGATATTCAGCAGTAGAAGAAAGATCGGAAGAGGAAATGGCGAGGATTTTGTAGGGTAAACACTCACGTAGGTAGATGGCTACCCCACCACCCCTTCTCGACTCAAGCTGGTCGTTTTAAATGAGTACGAAACCAGTGAGTGAATAAGCGGTGGAAACAAGATGCAGCTTTAACCAAGTTTCCGAAATCAGGATGCCATGCACATTCATCAGAGAAAGTTTCAGTCAATTCACTAAAGTGGCTGGGGACACTCTGAGCATTAATATGACACACATTCAATAGCGATCGAGATTTATTGTTAAATGACAGACGTAATTGTTCACCCAAGGTGTCAGGTACTGAAGCTCTCGTCTACAGATGAGTCATTTGCAGAAAAATAAAAATCGTTATCATCCATCATCTTTACAAACGAGTACACATTAAAAATAATATATATTTGATTGCAATATAATGTAACAAATGTTACACGAATAAATAAATAATAATAATATTTTATATAGATATAATTATATATTTATAAGTCTAATTACCTTGATCGAAACCGGTGAGTATTTCTACACCACCCGCCAGCTTACACACATAAGACTGTTGCAAAACGGAAAGTAAAACACAAATAATAAAATACTAATAGGTAAGACTATCCGTCACCATAAACCATACAATCGAATCAAAGTGAAATATAAAAAGAGTAAGAAATAATAAAAAAAATTAAAATCTAGAGTACAAATAGTTATGCTAAGCATAGTTCACTGCTCTGTATTCCAACGTAATATTGTAAGAAACGGAACGCACCCGTTATGAATGATGAACATTGAGCAAAGAGCAAAATGTCGATTTGACAGGTGCACTAACTGTCACAGCACAATTGTGAACATCATTGGAAATGTACGAAAAGTTAATTTAGTAATTTGTTGAAGGTACAATACACAAAACCAACCGTCAAGTGTGATTATGTTAACCCTGTAAGCAAAATCAAAGTACCGTTGTACTTGCAAGGTGACTAACAATGATGTTACATACAACTAGCGTCTTCGTGAACTTTTGTTACCAATATCTGAGCTCGCATTAGTGGAATCACTCTTGCTCCTGGATGATACCTTTGAAAATTTGACTAGCAGTGGTTTCAGGTCGTCAGTGGATGTAATTTTATATCGGCTTTTGTCACTCGCTTTGATTACTATGTTGCCGTTCTGAGTCCAACAGGCCGACATACCGAAATGTTGTCGAGCCATGGTGAAGGCAGTCTGACGTATTTTGGTTAGAAACTCTCTCATCGAGTAGCGAGAACCCTTAAGAGATGTCTTGGACTTCCAGACCTCTGACCTCTGCGGTAGAAAATCTCACCAATATTGGACGACGATGTTCCTTAGAGGGGGCTCCAAGACGATGGCAGTGCCTTATGTTGTGCCGCGATATATCATGTAGTTCCATCTTCTCAGTCATAACTGGAAATAGCGTTGTAGCGCAGTCTTCCTTGATAGCTTCAGGTGCTCCTAAGAAGATGAGTGATTTGTGACGATGACAAGTCTCCATGTCATCAACCACTTTAACACACTCAGAAATTTGCTTCCGAAGAAGGCCCAACATTGAAAACACCAGTTCCCGGAATGTTCTGAATTTCTCTGACACTCGTGCAACTGTCTCTTTGCTGTTACTGTCAGAATGCAGTTGTGCCTCAAGCTGAGCCATCCTTTTCGAAAAGCTCTCCTCCAGGTTGTTCTGTGCTTCTTGTATATCTGATAATTGAGACATAGTAAAAGATATTGTGTTTAGTGTTTATTAAATTATTCCTTGTGAAATTATGTTTTGTTTTGCTGGCAGGTGGATAGGATACCGGTCTTAGATCATATAAACACTGTGCAGATCTACACTTAACCCTTATCGGTTGATAGCTTTTTACACATGATTCTCGCTAGGTTGTAGCTTGTTCCGGTAAATATGCAAAAGAATTTCAACATGGTAAGAATAACATTTCTGTTAGAAATTGTCTATTTTTATTTATTTTACACATGCATGACATTGAAATAATTATTTATAAGTTCTTAATGTATGATATTTTTTAAAACAGTCTCCAACATGAAGAAATGGCGTTTCTTCCTCAACATTTCAAATATTGTTTTCAAATGTTCAAAAATGTTGAACTATCAACATTTTCTATTTCTACATCACTTTTTTTTCACTTGAATAAGTTATAGGCATAATTCTTCTTCTCTTAGAATTTTTAAAATCACTTTGAGAATTGTTTTCAAAACATTCACTGCCACTATCACCATCAAAATTCATAAAATTTTCTTTATTTATTTTTGGGCTCAATATATTAAAAAATAATTGGAAAAGGAAACTGAAATACAACTAGAAATGTCAATTGCTCTGTTACCGATATTTAACTAAAAAGACAATAGTGCCTGCCAGCGTTAGCAACTTGAAGTGGATTGACTATCGTACCAGGGGTGTAAAAGTATTGTACATGGATCGAAATTATCGTATTTTTTAGGATAATGTCTATTATAGATAAATAAATCATATAAATTATAATATTGATATGCATGCAAGTACTCTATAGTTTATCTTTTTTAAACCACCGCTGTCAAATCAACAGAACACTGAAACCCAAATGTTTTACACGTGGTACAGACCTGAACTGATTCCCTTTCCATTTCAAGGGAAGTTCAATGAATGCGCCAAATTTAAAATTCACTCAGACAAAATTTCACTGTTCCCATAGAAGTTGGGTATGAAACACACCAAAATTTTGTATTTATAAAGAAGAAATGGATATGAATGGGTAATAAAGTAAAAAATGAAAAAAATTCTTTTATATATCATGTTAACCCACAGATAACTAAATGTTTCAATCAATATACACTTATATTCATAAAAACAGAAAATATAATTTTTATATTTTAAGATAGTTTTTAAAAAATAATTCAATATAATTAACATATTCATGAAGATTAATTATTTGTGTTATCACTTAGAAATCGTTTGGCATTAAAATATTATTAAATTCCTCTACATCGGCGTCACTATATAAATCTTGAACCGCTTTGGCAGTGCTTTCTGTAGAATTTTTTTTTAGTAGAGTAACGCTTTGTTCATCCGACTGTATTCACTCTGTGATGGATCATACGTTGTGCAATCGTTTTCTTTACCTCTAACTCACTGTTTAGCTAATAGCACATCGTTTACCGTCGAAATTGTCATTTTATTGCGAGCCTTAGTTTTAATTACGTTAATTTTGCTGAATATACGTTCACTGTCAGCATTCGAGTGTGGAAGTGAAATTGTTTCGAGTACAAATTTTGAAACGTTTTTAAAAATCATTCCTTGGTCTCCTTCACATTCCAACAGCCTTGCCCAAAAAATATCGACCGGATCATTTATATCAATACCTGCCGGGAGCTCGAAAGACGGTACGGACGGACGCCACTCGCCATCGATTATTTGATGTTGATCACTTGATGCAATACGAGGCAAAGCCTTCATCAAGGGCAGCAAACTGGGGACAATATCCCTGGTCTTTCTCAACATTGCTTTCGATGGATTCAGATATGAGACTAATTTTAAAACAGGATCTGAAAAATCAAAGCGCTTTTTAATTTCTTTACAACCTTCAATTAGAAAATCGGTACAAGTCGTTGCGAAATCTGATTTTAATTTTTCATTATTGCGAATTTCGACCTGATCTAGCATTTTTCTGTCTTCAACTCCGAAGTACATATTTGTTCACTTAAATTGGTCCGATAAATATAATCTCTGGACATGTACGTTTCTAAATATCTTAGATAGCTTTTACACATTTTATCATGGAGGCTTGTAACAACTACCGACGATGACTGAAAGAATTCATTTAGTTTAGTAAATTTAGGTAGTATATAGTCCAGAAAAAGATAAAATAGTTTGATGATCGGATTGTTGAGAGCTTGGACAATCTGTTCAACAGATTTAAATCGAATAGTTAGCATTTGGTCTCTAAAGTATAATTCGAGTGCAGGCTGTTCAATTATCCTCGAAACGACCGCTTTGAAAGATAACCAACGCGTTTGTGCTGGGCGGAGAATTTTGTGAACATCAATGTCTAAAAATGTTTGGAACTTTTTGAACAAGTGCTGTCGTTTAGCGCTGTTTTTAAATTCACCATAGACATTTCTAGCCAGATCTTCACAACTTCTTGGTAATTTTTTACATGCATTGCTGGCACAAAGATGCAATGAGTGGCATAGACACTTGAAAATGTAAATGCCAGGGCATTTTTCGAGAAATCTTGAAGCTACCGAGTTATCTTTTCCCATCATTGTACTGGCTCCATCCGACGCGAATCCAATTATGTTCTCTACTGGAATCTCGTAATCTTCAAAGGACTTCAGTACTAGTCCAAACAAATATTCTGCCGTAGCACTCTCCACCTCCGAATCTTGCTCGAAAACTTGACAGAGATCCCAAAACTTGCTGACCACTCGACCCTCTTCAGCGTCAAAAAACCTGTTTTACAAAATTTAAAATATAAAAACACATAATAGATAATTATTATCCGTAAAAGCAGTGAAATATGATTATTATTTTTTACCTAGCAATGATGCACGTCGTTTGTATGCCCTCAATGTCGGTCGATTCGTCGATTAAAACACTAAACCGACTGATCTGCAATTTTTTTGCAGATGTTCTTTTTCAGCCTCAATGACATTTTTTACTATCGCAGTTCCTTTCGTCGATTTCATCTGCACGTTCTTAACAATTCCAGAGTCAGGCACAGAACTTTTAAATAGTATTGTCAAATGATCTCATGTGTTGAAGGATATATTATGTTCGGCTAGAAAACCACATAACTTTATTTCAAGTGCTTGAGTTGCTTTTGCTTCAGTGCTGATTTCGTCAGTTTTTTTTTATAAAAGTAGAAATTGACTGTTGAGTTGCTAAAGGCTTTCGAAGATGAATTTTCGATGTCATGTGATTTTTGTTGAAATAAAAACCCAAAGATTGGTTTTTTTAAACTAAATAAAGATTTATTTTAAGTAGAGATGTTAACAAAAGACAAAACAAAACGCGGTAGACAATATATATATTTTTTTTTTGTACATGAGCATGTCGTGACATCTGTCAGTTGCGTTCACAAATCCCAACATTCTCTCCTGGACGCAAACCCATAGCCTTTATGAACACTTCATGCTTTGGCCGATGAAGTCCTTTAGTTAAGACATCAGCCACCATGTGATCAGTCCGTTGGTACTTGATTTTGATTTGATTGTCAGCAACCTTCTCTCTGATGAAGTGGTATCGGACGTCAATATGTTTACTTCTTGCGTGATAACTTTCGTTACCTGAAAGACTAATGCAACTTTGGTTATCACTATACATTAATAAGGGCCTGCTTTTAAGTTCAGGCCAAAACTCTTCTTGTAATTGTTTCAGCCATAATGCCTCTTGTATAGATGCTGATAGAGACATATATTCAGCCTCTGTGCTTGATAATGCCACTGTTTGTTGTCTTTTAGAACACCAGCTGATAGAGGCACCCTGAAAAATAAAAACATATCCGCAGGGTGCAGGATCTTCTGTCTTCAGATTGACTTGCCCAATCACCGTCGCAATATCCAACAACTTCACTGTCATCTTTCTCAAACATTAATTTATAATTTACTGTAGCTTTTAAATATCTTAAAATTCTCTTCAATGCACTCCAGTGTTCTGCAGTTGGCTTATTATTATATTTACTTAAAGAATTTACAATGAAAGTTATGTCTGGTTTTGTTCCTTGAGATAGGTATAGCAAACATCCAATAGCTTCATGGTATGGTATGGTCGTAAGTAGTTCACTCTCATGTTCAGCTTTCTTTAATTGAATGTTTGCTTCACACGGTGTCCAAATAGGTTTGCAATCAGACATGTTGAAATGTTTTAAAATTTTCTCTATATAAATTGATTGATCTAATGAAATTGTATTCTGCTCTTGTGTGATTCTAAAACCAACACACTGCTTTACTTTTCCCATGTCCTTCATGTGAAATTTTTCCAGTAATTTATTTTTAACATTCTTCATTGTATTTTCATTATCAAAAAAACCAATCAAATCGTCTACATATACACTTATAAATAATATATCTTGTTTGTTATTTATTCTATAATATATACAAGGATCAATCTTTGATCTTAGTAAACCAATGTCTAATAAAGCAGTGTTTAATTTCTTGTTCCACTGTCTACTGGCTTGTTTCAAGCTATATATAGCTTTGTTTAGGTGACAGACTTTCTCTTCTTGCTCAAAAGATGGCGGTGGAGTCATGTAAATCTCTTCATTGATGTCTCCTTGCAAAAATGCTGTGACGGCATCCATCTGGTGTATTTGTAGACTATATTTTGCAGCTATTCCCACAAGATATCTTATTGAAGAATATCGGACAACAGGTGAGTATACTTTATGATAATCTATTCCTTTTTTTTGTTGATAACCTTTAATGACTAATCTTGCCTTGTGACGTATGATATTTCCATTTTCATCTGTTTTTGATTTAAACACCCATGTGCATGGAATAATTTTCTTACTAATTGGTTTATCTACAAGAGACCAAGTATTATTTTGAATCAAAAACTTATATTCCTCATTCATTGCATGTTTCCACAGGTCAGCTTTATCACTTTTCAGTGCTTCTTCCAAACTTTGTGGGTCACTGTTCAGTAGACTCATTGTGGACTCAACATTCATACAAAGGTAAGACGTTGAACTATCATACATTTCCATTCTTCGATGAGATCTTGTCTGCATCCTGGACGTCTCAGGCTCCTCAATGGTTTCATCTGGTAAGTATGTGTCATCATTAGGATCATCATAGAATGACCCTGAGTGTAGACTGGAAGTATCAGATATATTTGTAATGTTTTCAATTTCAGGTTCTTCGCATTGCTTTTCCGATAAAGGTAAGTATAATTTATTCTTCTTTTCACTTGTTTTTGAATTTGTTCCAT
The DNA here is from genome assembly GCA_949316085.1 of Hypercompe scribonia. NCBI lineage: Eukaryota > Metazoa > Arthropoda > Insecta > Lepidoptera > Erebidae > Hypercompe > Hypercompe scribonia. The sequence continues at coordinate 5,599,611 of OX438979.1, forward strand.
GACATAAATTTTCCTTTTGATTTTCATTAATGTTTTCTACTTTTCTTTCAGATGCAGAGGTTGGGACTACATTTCTTTTAATACTTCCTTCCAAAAACACAACATCTCTACTTATGATATTTTTTTTTGTTTCAGGATCTACAAGTCGGTATCCTTTTGTAGTATCGCTGTAGCCAACAAATATTAATTTACGCGACTTCACATCAAGCTTAGATCTGTTTTCTTTAGGAATAAGCACCATTGCAGGACATCCAAAAATTCTCATGTGACATGTGGTCAGGCTTCTTTCCGGTCCATACTTCATGAGGCGTGGCATCAGATAAGGTGCAGGTGGGAGAACGGTTCACAATATATGCAGCTGTAGCCACCGCTTCTGCCCAGAACGTGACCTGCAATTCAGCGTTAACAATCATGCATTTGGCACACTCTATTAAAGTCCTATTCATTCTCTCACTGAGACCATTTTGTTCAGGAGTGTATGGGTTTGATGTTTGGTGCAGTATTCCATGTTTCTTTAAGTAGGCATCAAAATTATGATTTTTGTACTCAGTTCCATTGTCGCCTCTGAGGATTTTTATTTTTGTATCCAATTCATTCTCTACTCTATTTTTAAATTCCATAAATTTTTCAAATACTTCACTTTTGTTCCTAATGAAATATACATGTACTCTTCAAGAAAAATCGTCAATAGAGGTTACAAAATACCTTGCCCCTCCTATAGAAATATGTTGCATAGGTCCGCATACATCACTGTGGATGACTTCTAGCAAGCTGGTTGCACGGGAGCCTTCTTTGGGGAATGGTTTCCTCGTTTGCTTGCCATCAAGACAGGTTACACAAGTTGAATTTTCTGTTTTTTGTGACAGTTTTAAACCTTTTGAACAGTTAGGCAATTTATTAACATTAGTGAAATTTAGGTAACCCATCCTTTGGTGCCACAAAAAAACATCATCATCAGCCTTGGCCATCATGGCTTCCATTTCTTGATTATTAGCATTATTTAACAGATATGTCCCATTTATTAAATCAGCCTTTGCAACTAAATTGTTACTCGGATTGTAAATTTGACAGCCATTTTCATTAAATATTACTCGACATCCACTATTTATTATTTTGCTAACAGACAGCAAATTTGTTTTTAAATCTGGTACATGTAATACATTTCTTACCTGAATTGAATCAGTGCTGCCATCTATTGCCTTTACTTTAATGTATACATTACCACAGCATTCAACTTTTAACACTTTGTTGTTAGCAATTCTAATATTTTGCACAGATGCAGGTTTTATTTCAGTGAGCCAGACCCGGTGCATAGTCATATGCATAGATGCCCCTGAGTCAACATGCCAAGAATTTAAATGATTTGCTGTGTATGCTGAAAACGCTGCAACATATCCTGTTTTCTTTTTATCATTATTATTTGTCTTCTTATGCCAACAGTCTTTACTGAGATGTCCATATTTAGTACAGCAAAAACGTCTAGGACCTTTCTTGCTTGATTGATTACCTTTGGGCTTGGAATTTTTTGAGTTTGTATAAAGTGCGGTAGTGTCTGATGTCTTTACTTCTTGAAGTAATTTATTTTTAACTAAGTCAGCACTAATCTTCATACCTGAACTTTCCAAACCCATAATCATGGGCCTGTACATTTCTGGCAGTCCTGCCATCATTAATGTACCCAACCATTCATCGTCCACATTGAATTTTATATTCCTTAACTTATGCGCTGCTGTCATTATTTTGTTCACATAATCTTCAACTGAGAAACTATTTTCCAAATTGGTATTAATTAGTTCTTTTAGTAAGCCAACTTTTCGAGTCAGACCACTATCTTCGAATGCTTTCGCCAAATTTTCCCATACCTGTTTTGCGTTCTGAGCGTCTTGAATATGTACATATAGAATCGGGTCAACTAATAATATTATTTTTGACTTGGCTTTTATGTCCTGTTTGACTGAGTTTGGGTCAGTATCTATTGGTTCTTTCAAAATACAATTATACAAGTCCTCATGTTGCAAGTATGCTTTCATTGCAAAACTCCAACTCGCCCAATTGTCACGACCCATCAACTTCTCAAAAGACATCAATGAATTATGACCAGCCATATTTATATGTTTATTATTCAATCTATAAATAGCAGAAAAAAAATCACTCGCGAGCGCGGTAACTAAAAGTGAGGTTATACTCGCGGTTTTACTTTTTCTATTTACTTTGTAATTACTGTTCAAAACGCGAAACTAACTTTAAACGGCAGTATTTTCTGGGCCCATAACCTGTTGAAATAAAAACCCAAAGATTGGTTTTTTTAAACTAAATAAAGATTTATTTTAAGTAGAGATTTTAACAAAAGACAAAACAAAATGCGGTAGACAATATATATATATATTTTTTTGTACATGAGCATGTCGTGACATCTGTCAGTTGCTTTCACAAATCCCAACAATTTTTTATCACAGTCAACTCTGCATTCATTATTAGATTGCATGTTCGGCATTTAGCTTTGTACTGGTCTTCAGGCACTTTACTAAGCCATTGTTTATAATCTTCATTTTTAAGCCAGGCGTCTCTGAATTTTTGCTAGCAATGCTTGTTGATCTTGGTAATTTTTCTGGGAGGTGTGATATCCAAGTCTGATTCAGATAGTTGACTGCTCGTACTATCTACTTTGCACGTAGGACTCATTCTTCATTGCACAGATAAAAAATAATTAATAAGTTACATAAAATATACAGCCACTGAAATAATGTACTTGATTATCTATCAAGTGTTAATCAAGTGTGTTATCGTTGGCAAGTAGGTACTTGCCAATCACTCCGAGTGTAATCAAAATTTTGCTGCTCTAGAAAATTACTTCTTTCTTTACTCAATTCGAATAATTCCTTTTGTCAGAGCGAATACAGACATGTAATCATAATAATATAACGAAATGACTACCAACTTTTCTACACAAAATATACGATGCATATGAAGTGTGAACATAATCGAAATATCGAACTTATATTCTCTTGTTCGCATTGGTAGATGCTATACTAACCAATAAGGAAGCGTGTACAGCAGGCGCTGGATAAAGTTACAGTATCGGCAGTGGTGAAACTTAGCAGAGCGGATCGTAAGAATCAATAGGAATAGAGAACTTGTATTTCCCGGTATTTTCCCAAGATTTTATTGGACAAAATAAAATCATGCAACTGCGATTTAGACTATCAGCGCATGAGTGAAATAATATAAATTCTCAAATTTTGCATCATGATAGAAATTATCGTACAATCTGTGTACGATAGTAATATGCTCTCGTACATCGTACGTAGGCACAAAATTATCGTGTGTACGATAATTATCGTACGGTTCCGAACGCTGGTGCCTGCATTTCACACAGAGCGAGTTTCGACATGTTTCGTCTTGTCACCTCCTACGTGACTTACGACCGCAGCGACAAGGTACTGTTGTCACGTGAGAGGTGACTTACGACTGATAAGGGTTAACATACTTTTTATAATCCCATATGCCCCAGGGGTCTATTCTGGGTCCATTTCTGTTCCTTGTGTACATCAACGACTTGCCTCATCTTGTGAGGGATAACCATGAGATAGTGTTGTTTGCAGATGACACATCCTTAGTATTTAAAGTTAACAGACAGCAATCGGTAATTGACGATGTAAACAATGCTCTCTCTAAAATGGTACTTTGGTTTTGCGCTAATAACTTGTTATTAAACAGGAGTAAAACCAAATGTGTTAAATTTTATACTAGGAATGTTAAACAAGTAAAAACTAGTGTTTTGATGAACGGGGAGGAACTGGAATTGACAGACAAGGCTGTCTTCCTAGGTATAACTTTAGATTCACGGTTACAATGGGGCCCACATATAGAAACGTTATCTGGTAGACTTAGTTCTGCAGCTTATGCTGTGAGAAAGATTCGTCAATTGACGGATGTTGATACTGCGCGATTAGTCTATTTCAGTTACTTTCACAGCATTATGTCCTATGGTTTATTGCTTTGGGGCAGTGCCTCTGATATTGATTCAATCTTTGTGCTCCAGAAACGAGCTATTAGGGCTATCTATAAGATGGGCCCGCGTGAGTCACTAAGAAACAGATTCAAAGAAATTAACATTCTCACACTACACTCACAATACATTTACGAGAATCTTTTGTATGTGCATAAAAATCTGTGTAAATTTAAGAAAAATAGTGATCTCCATCAATTTAATTTAAGAAATAAAAATAAACTTGCCTTGCACACTACTAGGCTCCATAAAATATCGAATTCGTTTGTGGGTCAACGTATACAATTTTATAACAAATTACCAAACAACATAGTATTATTATCTATTAGTAAATTTAAGAAATTTGTTAAGCTGAGGTTGTCCAAAAAGGCTTATTACTCAGTTTCAGACTATGTCACAGATTTAGATGTTTGGAAATGAATTGCTCTTTTTTTAAGACCTATGATTGTGAATGTAACTGCTAGTTTAATATTTAAAAGATTTTGAGTTAAAAGAGTGGTGGTGAGTTTCTTTCCTGGGTTCTTTTCTCACCACTCTACCATGAACAATCTGCGAACCCAGCTAGCTGTAATTTTAATCGACAGATTGTTCATCTTTCATCTTTTATTGTTTTTTTTATGACGTTCATAAGTGTCTTTTGTGACCTAAATGAATAAATGAATTTGACTTTGACTTTGACTTTGACTTTATGTGCAAATTGTAAAAATTTACTAATATATAATACTACTACTAATACTATATATATATATATGTATATATATACATAAGTGTATTTTAAAACTAGCTAATCAACACGAGTGAGCCTGGCGTGTCTAACATTGTGATACCCTCCTTAACCTAAATAGGTTACGCAACAAACGCCTGCACTATCGTAGTAAGAAGTACTTACGCTAAACATACAGTAGCGCTCAAAAGTATTTTGACAAGACTACTTTTACAGTTATCTTTTTACCTAGTACTTCAAAATAATTTTAGTATATTTTAGAAAAAGCCAAGCATGCAGGAACAGAATGACTTATTTGTGTAGAAGAATTAGCTAGTTGTAGAATATAAGTATGAATATTTATGTGGTACATATATTTTATATTCTCACAACAACAACAAAAACTGCAGGGCTTAAGGTTCAATTAAATGCTATTGCAGTCAGTGTCCAAATATAGTTTTCGAGGGAAAATATTTGTGAAATCTATTATGTAATGCAGTGTAATAGTACCATTCGATTGTTATTTCAATCATTTAGATCTACCAACTGACTAGATCGTTTCCATTCATATTTTGTTTAACTGAAAATATATGAATATCAAGTTGTCTGACTGACTTATAGCAATTGCGTAATGTGTAAATTAATCTTGAAAATAAATAAATTGCCTGTCAATGCGAACATCGGTATATTTCATTCATCATTTTCTTGTCCTTACTGTGTCTTCTCCGGCCTCTTATCTAGAGCGAGCGAAGTGTATCCAGTATCTACTGTAACTATAACACATTGCGATGTACTCCCACGTCGGTATGTAGAAAATATTCAGAGATGTACGGACTCCCCTGGGACAAGGCCATATAATTCAATGTTAATCCATATAAGTACACCAAAGGAATACGTGACAACTGACACCACTCAACCATTGTAGACTCGCACCTTGTTACCTCGTGATAAAAGACTTTTAACTACTTTCTCAAGCTGCCAAAGAAGCGTTCTCGCAGCATTTGTTTCATGTCAGACTGTTGTATTCCCACGAATTGTGCAGTACACAAGATACTTGTAGATTTCGGTGACAGATAGAGATCTGAGTTTTGTTGAATCTGAAAGCTCTATGCCTTCAGACTCCACAATCACGCTCTTTTTAACATACAGGACTGCACACTTGTCTATACGAAATTCCATCTTGATAGAGGATAGTAGTTTCAATTCATCCATACAAAGAAGATAAGATGTAATTTGATCATCTGCAACCTATACCATTACCCTGAAACCTCTAACAGAGTGCTAAGAGGGTTCAAAGCCAGACAAAACCACAAGGGACTCACACTTTGAAATATACCTCGTTCGATCTTTATGAGTACATCGCTTACCGCAGTCTGCCTATATCTACATACATTACATTACTATAAAAAAGTGCACAATTGAGTTGCGTTAATTTTATACAACTCTAGCATCTTTAAAAGCCATGTACGTTGAACCGAGTAATAAGTCTTCTTATAATTTATCCCACGTCTCGCCATACTCTTACGATTAAGTACGACGTACCTGTCGGCTATTGGTCATGTCTACGGCCGATAAGGAGAAGTTTATTCTCAGAATTTGTCATTATCATACAAATTATCATCATTATTACTGAGTACTAAACAGGTCTATTTCTATATAGAGAGAACCTGTAAGCGGGAAAATCTATTCATACACTAATTGTCTGGTCAATTTTACCTGCTGTTGTGTGGTCTGGACCCTTTGCTATGAGATGACCTTTCATTTGTGAATTTTATTATTTCATTTTTTATATACGAGTTATACTTGTTTGAAATAAAAAGCGGAAACTAGTCGTTATGCAAAAAGTTATAAAAAAACTGCCTATGCATTGTTTTTGTTATCTTCCTTACGTCGATAAACGGTTAACAATATCTATGCCATATCGTCAACCTGATAACATTATATTACACCTTTTCACAATCTATGTTCTCTTACCCACCTTACACCCCTTAAGGAGCAAACGTGTGCCTCATTGCTTTTAAAATAATTTATCTAAAATCGTTGTATTGTTTTTTTTTCTTCTTTACACTTTATACATACTATGAATCGGCGGTCACTACGAACAATCCCTTTATTTATAAATACTAATTTTTTTACAAAAGATCGCTTTGCAGTCTTATGTGCGAGGTGTGAGCCACGTTCTTTGGGACGTGAAGTGTTAAAAGGAGGACATCGGATTTTGCATGAACGCCATTCCCACCCTCCAATAGGCATGGTATGCATATTTTTGCGCGCCTATGACACAAACGCTGACTAAATCTTACTACATATATAAATCAAAACAATGGTAGTACGGATGCCTATACGTCATTTATCATATTTCAAGGGACTGATGCAGGAGGCATTCTTCAATCGACAGACGAGGCTCTGGCAAACAAAACATACCGACTGGCGGCAATAGGCTCGCCACCCATTACGTGGGACTAAATCACTGGTGAAAAAAAGCGTTTAATACAATAATTAATCATTTGTGATGGGTGGGAAACGAAACCCACGACCTCTAGCACAACAGTCACGATCACTTACGAGTAAACCAACAAGGTCCCGCCATAGATCATAGCAGATCAGGTAAAAATCAGGCAAGTAAATAAATTTTAATAACAATTATACTTGGTCTAGATATTATCAACCGGTCGCGTGCAACGGGAGAAGCTTAAATATCTATCTACATAATTACAGTTTAGTGCGATGGGCCAAAGAAGATCCAGTAAGGATGGGAAAGTGATTAGTAAAAGGAAGCAAATATTCATACAAATATACAATTTATTTTACACTTTAAACAATAGGTAGATACGAGTATAAGTCAACCCAAAAATTTTTGCATAACAAAATTACATTCGATAATTGGTTTTACAATTAATTTCTAACAAAAAAAGCAATTTTCACTCTTTTAGACACTGGCTGCAATAACGTTATACAATTATTTTTACCTTTACTCATATATAAGGAAATAATAAGGTTCAAGTCGGTGCTCTTGGTAGGACAACTGAACCTTGAATCCAGCAGCTTTTGTTGTAAGGGTTTATTGTATGTGATAATATACAATATATGTTAAATGTACATACTAATTAATCAACAGGAGTAAGCGTGGCCTGGCTAATATGATAATGTTGTCAGACGTTTACACTACCGTAGTAAGTCATGCTTACGCTCCAGTTTTGTCTTTATAACAGATTATTTACATTCAAAAAATAACACTACTTGTCACGTATTCTCACTATTATCACAATGTTTTCCATTAATGTGTTATCGTATAGAGTTTTAGTCCACCATTGTTTATTTTAAATAACACTTTCCAAGCACTGTACATATAGGTACGCAACGGCATATTTTGTTTACAGACGCTCATATGGCTGAACCACGTTCCAAATTCTGCTTGATCTCAGCAGTATGTTGACCATAAAACCGCTCAAGTTCCTTGTTAAACTTAGCGTTCCTCTCATTAATATAGTCAATATCTGCGTCGTCGTTGTGTTTTCGCTTTCTGGAGTACTTAGCCCTCTTCGCAGTCTGTCTTTCTAAGTCGTTCACCATTCTGTCTATTGGCTCTTTACGATCTACGTGCATACCGTGAATGATGTGTTGTTTAGACCTCCGTAGAAAGCGTCTCCATACTTTTGTTTTTGTTTCTCATACTGCTCCGTGTCAAGTGTAGGCATGTTCTTGACCGATCTGTTATACTGCCTTATTGTCGCTTGATCGTAAGTCGAAAAATCCGAATCTGGATGCCTTTTCTTCTTTTTGCGCTCCACCGCATGCGCTGTGCTTCTATGGCCGAGACGTTTAAAAGTTTTACTCTGTTGTAATTTTGCCCGCATTTTTCAGCTTCTTCGCGCTTCTCTCGATCATCCAGTAACCATTCCGCCTGACGACGTTTTCTTGCATAATTTGGTGGTAATCTATTTCTCTCCTCTTCGGCCACCACCTCCTGATGATTGTGCATCCTGGCTTTATTTATAGCCAACTGTAGAGAGTGCAATCTCTTCATACGTTCTGCTTGCCTTTTAGTAAACGTCGTTTCTTTTCGTGTTGTAGTGGTACTCATGATGACCACTGACAGCTTTCTTGTTAACGTCGCAAAATAAAAGTGATCTTGGTGATTTTAATGACTCACGCTAACTCACAACACAACCGAACCGGGTGACGCTCTATTTGAGAATGGTGTGGTGTTTGTTTGGCTGCAAATTATAGATAGTGTATAATTTGAATGTAGCGCTAAGTGATGACGACTTGCAAAACGGTCTTGCCAAAGTGTCAAGTAAAGTGCCAAAAATATGCTGAATACTAAAAATTATAATAATTTTTTATTATGGTTAAAGTAAAGTAACAAATGAAACTTAAGTAAGTTAGATCAGTTTTATTTTAGACGTTTGTTTGTATATTTTTAAATAGTGTAGCCTCTAATTCCGGTAGGCTTTTCGTACATTATTGCAATATTTTGTAAGTATAATATTCTTAAATACATAAAGTGCAAAATTTATTATGCTTAGATTGGTAGGTATAATAGTTGATCGACTAAAGAATGGCGTAGTTCGAAAAGGTTAAGCATATAATAACAAAAAACGACTACATTTTATACCACGTAAAAAATATAAAGATCCAACTTTTCGTGAATGTTATGATTTAAGTAACACTTTATGTACGTGAAATGTAGCGTAAACATGCACAGAGAGCTGACTATTAATTTTCAATACTCCATAAAACACATTTTATATAAGTGATAATACACACGCAGACCAGCTAATTCCTTAGTGTCACGAAGTGACTGATTTTAATATTGACTCTCCGATAAATGATTTCTATTTTTATGATTATCAAAATGATTCGTCACAGCGAATAATGTTGCACTTTTAATGTCGACTATTATTTACCCTAAACGAACGTACACCCAAACGCCCGTTCTGATCTCTTGAGATTCTGAGCCACGGGCTAAGGCAATTCATTTTTATGTTAAATTATTTAATAGTTAAATAACTATTAAATAATTTAAGTTAAATGGCAATAACATTACTAAATAGCAATAACATCGGTGTAACAACAATGGTAATTTGTAATAATGAGCAATTAGTAACAGATAATTTTCTAATGAGCAGTTCTAATCATCCAATTGTTGTCGTTGAATGTGAACCATCGAACATAATTTATTTTTTATCCACGAATTGTATTCGTAGATAAAAAAATATGCATTGGTTAACCGCTAAAAGAAACTCAGGACGTTCATATTAAAGAACTTTCTTGTAGGTATATACCTACCTACAAGAAAACTCTTCAATAAAGAATAATATATTTTTTTTTTTTTTTTTTCTGATATGACCTAGCTGTTGGCCTGGGATGGCCTCTACAACTTTACGCGGGTATTACGGTGAGCGCTGAGGGCTCTCAACCGGTCATTTGTTAAGCAACATAGCCCAAGGGCACCCCCTGTGGGATACGAACCTCGGCTTGGGGTGTTGCTGCTACGTTGGGGCGACCTACTCCCATGTTTTGTTGACGGTTTACGCGGCGCGTATTCCGCCCCCGTCCACGGGGACGAAAACGCGGACGGTTCCTATTCCTAGATTGCCTAGCTGTGTTCGTTCTACGTTGAGTGAGCGTAATTTCGTCATCTGGTTCTTCTAACGCGTGTCTGGGTCGACGTATTTTCGAAATCCTACTTGGTGTGTATTCTACGGCCGCAACCACTAGAGGGTTAGGGTGAGTCGGAGCAGAGTCAAAGTAGCTAAGGGAGTCAAAGTAGCTAAGGGAGCAAGAATAATATAATATACCATTACATTTTATTTACAACATGGAGGTGTTACAGGCGAAACACTACGACAGACATTAGTTACCGTTCGTTGATCCGAAAATATTATTGTTTGGTTTGTAAAATAATTCTCATGAACGAACCTCACTAGATCGGTGGATGGTATTAGGCGGCAATTAGATGGGATAAACTTTTGTGTCCAAAATTCTTAGCGTGTGAGTTCTTTGTTTTATTCGCCTTATTGTGTATTTACAAGTTAAATTAAAAATGTTGCAAAAAAGATTGTCAATCCATTGTTTTCATTGTCACAGTATGCCGCCAAAGGGCTAACAATATCTATGAAATTTCTATTATATATTATATATCTAGAAGATTATCGTTCTCGCTGTTTACCTCTTATTTTTACTCAACATCACCATAAAGATAAAAAAAATCTATATAAAATCTGAAATTGTTACATTACATTATTATTTTTTTCTTCTCTAGATTTCCATAGTGTCACTCGACGGTACCTAGGAATGATACCTTATCTACAAATATCAAATTTCACAGCAGAGCAATTTGAAATTTTGAACACGACGTGTACTAGTAAATTATGTCATTTGGGACGTAAAGTGCCGAAAGGAGGATTTCAGATTTTGTACGGATACCGTCCACACTCTCCAACAGACATGGGATGCATATTTTTGTGCGCTTATGGTACAAACGCTGGCTAAACATCACTACACATATAATTCCTATACGTCAATTATCATATTTCAAAGGAATGATGCAGAAAGCAATCTTTAATCGACTGACGAGGCCCTGGCTAACAAAACATCCCAATTAGCGACAACAGGCTCACCACCTATATATACTTACGCGGGACCAAAATGCTGGCGAAAACGGCCGTTCAGTATATCTCTATCAATCTGATAATTTGTAATGCGTGAGAATCGAACCCACGGCATCTAGCTAAGCAGCTAGGATAATTTACGAGTCGACCAACAAGGCCCATCATAGATCCTAGTACATCAGGTAAAAGGTAGGCAAACAAATAAATTATAATTGTACTTGGTCTAGCAATCACCAACCGATCGCGTGCAATGAGAGAAGCTCATGTCTAATGGGAGTGTAGTGCGATAGGCCGAAGAAGACACAGTAAAGACAGGAAAGTCATAAATAAAAGAACATATATTCACATGAATAGACAATTTATTATATACTTTGTACAACTGGTATAAGTAAACCAAACTATTTTCACTAAACATAATTGTTAAAAACACGTCAACTTGACATCCATATTTTATCAGTTTAACAAAATATGAATAGATCTATTTGGCTGGTAGATCTTAACGGTTAAAGAAAGAGTCGAGTAGAACTATTGTCTACATTAGATAGTAGGTTTAATAATTATTTTTAACAAAAAAAAAGCAATGTTCACTTACACAGCACACACACACAAGTATTTTTATGTTTACTTATATCTTAGAAAAGAATAACTAAACCTTAAACCCTGCAGCTTCTGTTGTAAATATATATATATATATATATATATATATGTCACATATTTTATAGCAGTGCTAGTTTTAAAGCTAGTTTTAAAATACACTTATGTATATATATATACATAAGTGTATTTTAAAACTAGCTAATCAACACAAGTGAGCCTGGTGTGTCTAACATTGTGATACCCTCCTTAAACGTATCGTACTAAGATGTACTTACGCTAAACATAAGTATGATTTATGAATTACGACATCTCTGAATGAGTGCTTTTGTTTTTTCTTTCTAAGTCACAACACAAATGCAGATTATTTACATTAAAAATTTCACCCATTACGGGGTTATCTTATAGAGTTTTAGTCCACCATTTTTGCAGTATAAACTGCAAACACTGTCTAAACTGTTTGATACCAAGCGTGGTATCGTTGGACTGGGTGTGTGACACTAGTAGGGATTCAAATAAAACCACTGTGCACTGTACTATGGGTTCGTAGGACTCCACGGTTTAATTGGCTGTCGCCTTGTACTAAACTACAGTCTTGTACTCCTACAATTTTGTTCTCGTCATACAAAATGTTTGTAGGCCTTATAAACTAACACGTGTAAAACAACGATAGCGCGATCTAAGTTTGTAACAGCTCCCTCTAGGGAACGTAACGTAAACTAATATTTTGGTTTCGACTTTGATCGCACTATGCTGTTATTGATCTCGAACATACCGCCCACCAAGGACGTTACTGACGGAATGTCCTTCTAAAAATGAACTGAGCATTACAATAAAGTTGCAAAAAAAAAAAAATATAAAAGAATTGAACTGTAAACCATAAATACACTATATAGAAATAAGTTGAACTGTATACAAGAAAACCAATTTTATCTAAACATTAACAAATAAAACACGTATTGTGTCGTGTTGTAAACAACAATACAAACTTAATGACTAAAACTTATTCTAGCATATACGTATATAAACATGATTTCATGGATCGCACACCGACATCAATTTACCTTAACATGTGTAAATAATAATAAAATAATTACTTATCCCTTTTGTTGTACAATTCGATAAGTCTATCATACTTTTGTGAATAAAAGAGTACAGTAAATCAAGTACTATGTAGCAACTGGTAATATGCAAACCTTAGATGTTGGCCTTTTAAATGTTGAAGACTGAGTGCGCACAGTGACTACACGGGTGATACCATCATCACCAGGGTGTTTCTTTAATATGCGACCCATCAACCAACGAGTCGGTGGCAAATCATCCTCCTTTATCAACACAACATCCCCAATTTTAGGTTCGGGAACTTGACAAGACCACTTATAACGATTCATCAAATTACTTAGGTATTCTTGGGACCAACGTTTCCAGAACGACTGTACCATTTTTTGAACTAATTGCCAGCGTGACAAATGACCCATACTTGCATTATCGTACTGTTTATCTGGTACACTTACTAACGGCTCTCCAATTAGGAAATGTCCAGGTGTTAAGGGTAACGGTTCGCCAGGGTCTGTGACGTCAATAACACTCATCGGTCTAGAATTTAGACAAGCTTCAACTTGGTTGAGGAGCGTGGAGATCTCCTCATATGTAAGCGTAGCATCACCAATAATCCTTCTCAAATGAAACTTCGTTGACTTTACGCCTGCTTCCCACAGTCCGCCAAAGTTGGGACTATGGGGAGGTATGAAGTGCCATTTTGTTCCACTAGTTGCCAGATGTTCGGCTATTGATGGCTGAACTGTCTCTAATTGCACGAGTTCTCTACTGGCACCCACAAATGTGGTACCGTTGTCACTATACAAATTGGCGCAGTGCCCCCGCCTAGATGTAAACCTTCTAAAGGCTGCCAAGAAGGCTTGAGAGCTCATATCACTGACCACTTCAAGATGCAAAGCGCGAGTGGCCATGCACACAAAGAGGCAAATATAGCCCTTGTAGGAACGGTGCCCACGACCCTTACTTGTCCTTACATTAATGGGACCGGCATAATCTACTCCGCTGTTCAAAAACGGTCTTGCAGGAGTACAACGAACAGCTGGAAGTGAACCCATCATCTGATTTTTGATACTCGCTCTGTGCCTGATACATGTCACGCACTTGTGAACATGCTGTTTGACCAGACTTCGAACACCTATGATCCAGTAAGCTGTCCTCAAATAGTTCATCATAATCTGAGGACCTCCGTGTAATGTTTTACAATGTGCATCAGCTATGATAAGGCGAGTTAGGTAACTCGAGTGGGGTAGTATAATAGGATGTTTCCAGCTTTCGTCTAACTGTGCATTTTCCAGTCTACCTCTGACCCTTATAATGCCCTTGTCATCAAAATAGGGACAAAGTGATTTTAATAAGCTGGATTTCTTCTGTATATAGCCATTCTCTTGTAATTGTTTGCACTCCACTGTAAATATGTCCATCTGTGTCAATCGTATACAACACTCAAGGGCGGCATCTAACTCTGCCTTTTGTAAATAAGTTTCATGAAATCGTTTGTTTTCTTTTAAGAATCTTCGACAGTATGCCACAACCCTTACAAGGTTGGATAACGTAGAATACCTTTCAAAGAATGAATGATCTGGAACAACTGAAACATGTGCCTTTACGGACTGTTCTAAATTTACTCCAATATTACTTAATTTTTTGTATATAACAATTTTTTCACTCAAAAATTAAGGTCCCTGAAACCACAAATTATGACCAAGAAATAAGTTTGGCAGCATTCCCCTAGAAGCACAATCTGCTGGGTTGTTCTTGGTCGTAACATGAAACCATTGTGAAGCTTTCATGGTGGTCAAAATTTCGGAGGTTCGATTGGCCACAAATGTCTTCCATCTACTAGGGTGACTATTAATCCAAGCCAATACTACAGTAGAGTCGGTCCATGCTCTGACTTTGTCATTAGAGATATGCAAAACTGCAGCCGTCTCGGCTAGAAGATGTGACAAAAGTACCGCTCCACACAATTCTAATCGCGGAATACTAATTTGTTTTACGGGTGCTACTCTGGTTTTCGCAACTAGTAAGGACACTTGTACTCTTCCTTCTCTATCAGCTATCCGTAAATAAATCACGGCCGAGTAAGCGGTTTTAGAAGCGTCACAAAATCCGTGCAGTTCCAAATCGTCGTTTGAATTTGTACCCAGCCATCGAGATATCCGTACACCACTAAGTAACGACAATTCCTCACGGTAAGTACTCCATTCCATTTTCAATTCGTCATTTAGTTCCTCGTCCCATCCGACACCTGCCAGCCATAGCTTTTGAATGAATACCTTAGCTAAGACCACACTAGGAGCCAACCAACCTAATGGATCAAATAATCGGGCTATGGCTGAAATAACTGACCTCTTGGTTATAGATGTTGTCGAAGGTGGGAGATTCACCAAATACTGAAAACTGTCTGTGTTGCGGCACCAGGTAAGGCCTAATATTTTAATTGTACTATCTATTTTTATTTCTAATGCTTTTTTGTCCCTGTATTCTATTTGATTGTCCTTGATGTATTCCTTTGTGTCCTTTTTGTCCTGATTGGTATTTACCTTTGTTCTTGTTTGATCTCGTTGTCCTTTAGTAATATGTTCTATTGATCTTATTTTATCTACTATTTCCTGACTGTTGCTATTCCACTTTTGTAGTTGAAATCCACCTTTACTTAACAAGCCTGTCATTTGTTTGTATATTTCGAGTCCTGCTTCTACGCTATGACAACCGGTCATTAAATCGTCCATGTAGAAGCTGCTGAGAACTCTGTCCTTAGCTAACGGGAAGTTCTCACCTTCATCATAAGCGATCTGATGCAGGGTTCTAACTGCCTGATATGGTGCTGATGCGGTACCAAAGGTAACGGTCATGAGCTCATAATCAGTAATGTCTTTCTCAGGACTGTCTCGCCAGAGTATGCGCTGAAATATTGCGTCTTCTTCGGCTATCCTGACCTGGCGGTACATTTTGATTATGTCTGCTACAAGGGCTATAGGATGAACTCTCCATCTTAAAACAGTGTGTCTTAAGTCCGACTGTAGTGTAGGTCCTATCATCAGCGTGTCATTGAGTGAGACTCCGTTACTGTTCTTTTCAGATGCATTGAAGACAACGCGAACCTTTGTGGTACTTTTGTCTTCCCGCACAACCGCATGATGAGGTAAGTAGACAGCTACCTCTTTATTTTTGTCCTGCCCTTTTACTGGTCTCATATGTCCTAAACTTAAGTACTCATTCAAAACTTCGGTATAATTATTTTTTAATTGTATGTTGTTACTTAGTCTTTTCTCTAATGCCTCGAACCTTTTTTTAGCTATAGTACGTGAATGTCCTGCTTTACAAGGAGGATCTGCATCTCTAAACGGTAATCTGACTAAATATCTTCCATTGCTATCTCTCTTAGTTGTGGTACTATAGAGCTCTTCGCATTTCTTCTCTTCAGGTGTAAGTAATTTCTTTGAACTAATGACCTCTTCAATTTCCCAAAACTTTCTCAAAAGTTCGTCTTCTCGTATCTGAGCATGCATGACATTTATCCTATTTGACGTGTCGTTTTTTTCAGAGTTCACTGTTCCAGATAGGATCCAGCCCAAGGCAGTGTTTTGTGCTATAACATTATTGGAAGGACTTTTTAGCATACCCGACCTAATAATGCAACAGTAAACGTCAGCCCCTAAAAGAACGTCAATTTTATTAGGAGTGTTGAAGCCTGGATCTGCTAACTGAAAGTTTGTAACACCTATCCAATCCAAGTTTGTGTGAATGCTACGTTCAGGTAACATTCCGGTGATTTTGCTTAGTATATAAGCATTTACACAAATTTTAAACTCTGGCTGAATGCGAGATTGGATGTTGACCTGTACCATGTTCTTAATAATGGTTGAACTTTGACCACCCAGACCTGAAACGAAACCTCGAATAGGTATCTTTTTCAGTCTGAGGGCTTGAACTGTGGCTTCTGTGATGAAGCACGCTTGTGAACCTTGATCCAATAAGGCACGAACTGTGTGATACTCACCTAACCCCGACTCGGCCTTTATTAGCGCTGTAGCTAATAACACCTGTCTAGGTTTGAGTACCTTACCTGTAGACAAACATGAAACTATCGGATTAGACTCCGTTGTTGCACTAGCACTATTGATAGTTTGGTTTGCTGTGGTTTGTCTATTCTTCTGTGGATCTTGGCTTAGATGCAGGAGAGAGTGATGACGCTTCTGGCAAAGTTTACAAACTGTTGATTTTTTACAATCACGTACGATGTGATTGCCACCTAAACAGTTGAAACAAATATTGTTTTGCGACACAAACTTGCGCCTAATCTCTATAGGTTCTTTAACGAATCGTTTGCAGAAACAAAGTTTGTGATTCTCTGTGCAAAATTCGCATCTTACCTTCATTGTACTAGTTGCCACCATTGTCTTTGTACTATGAGCGTTCAAACTTACACCACTGACCCGATGAACCGTACCCCTGTTTGAACTTGGCTCTAGACATTCTAGAGCGCGAAAACGATTTTCGATAAAAACTTGAAATTGATTGAAACTCGGCAAGTCGTTATTGGAATCGTTGCAAACACTGAGCTCCCATTGTTTTCGTGTTTCATCATCTAACTTGGAAGTGATTATATGTATGATAATAACATCCCATGTAGTCACATTGATACCTAAATTGGTGAGCGCATTTAAACAATCGCTTGTGGTGTCAAGCAGCTCTTTTAATGATGTTGCTGATTCCACATGCATACGTTTTTGACCAAACAATCTTTTTAAAATACAGTTTGTTAAGTATTTCTTGTTGCTATAACGTTTTTCTAATTGAGTCCAACACTGCATATAATTAGAATCGGTTATTGGCGTATGACGGATCAATTGCTCTGCTTCACCACAAAGATGACTCTTCAAATAATGAAGTTTTTGCACATTGTCCAAAGATTCATTTTTATGAACCAACGACATAAAAAGATCGTGGAAGGTTGTCCACTCTCCATATTTACCCGAAAAAGTCGGTATAGCTATTTTAGGCAACTGTACGAACGTATTAGCAGATTTACAAGTACTAGGATTCTGATCAGTTTGTAGGACTGAACCTTTAACAACAAGTGTTTTATTGAGTGTTGTTTTCAATAAACTTTTGTAAATTATATATATATCCTCTACTTTATCATAAATATCACTTGCCTCAGAGTTTTCTATGTCTTCTAGTTTAAAGTTTTCAAATAATTTAGAATTAGTATTTTTAAACATAGCCCAATCTTTTTCTAATAATTCTTGTTTTGTTTCAATATACTCTGAGGTTAATCTATCCTTACCGCTTTTCTTAAAATTAATCAATCCCTTATTTATGACATTATATAAACTTTTCATAAGATTAATTGACCCTTCCATTTTGGAGGTATGTTTAAAAAAAGTAAAATTTAACTTGAAATTAAATTTTTAAACTTAACTTAAGCGGTTCTGAAAAAAAACTACAAGTATCTCAAAATCAACTCTAAAATCTTCTAAGTCTCAATTATTGGTTAAAATTTTACAAGTGTTTTAAAATTCTTAAAGTCGGGTAGAAATCGGGCATAGGTTCCCCGTTCCCCCGTTTTTCTTAAATTATTCTAAGTTCTAAATCTACCATGCACACGAGAAATTTTACAAGTCCAAAATATTAACAACAAATTTTTACAAGTCCCAAATTTCTTGCGATTCTTCAAAGTAAATTATTTCATAGAAATAAAGTCTATAATAGTTTAACTTGATTGTTTGAATTTAATTACTGCTCAGGAACTAAATAAAATAAAAATTGTACTCACAAATTCACATTTGACACAAACACTTTGTTGACATCAAAGTAGCGACCTCTGGTGGACACTGGTTGATCTGCAAGCGACTTCCGGTGAAAGGGTCTGCTAACTTGCTCGTGATGTGTTGCGCTTCGCCTGTGTAGCACTGGATATTGCACGTCCTCTGTGGCGGCAATGTTGAACTAACACGCAGCGGCTGATCTCGCCAACAACGACGACAGACGTAGCTGCCGCTGCTGCGGTGAGCGTGTACTCTAGTGCAGCGATCCACTGCGAGTTACACGAGGGAGGCGACGCCAACGGTGACGCCGTAAAGTAGTCCTTAACCCGGCGCGTAGGACCAATGTTTGATACCAAGCGTGGTATCGTTGGACTGGGTGTGTGACACTAGTAGGGATTCAAATAAAACCACTGTGCACTGTACTATGGGTTCGTAGGACTCCACGGTTTAATTGGCTGTCGCCTTGTACTAAACTACAGTCTTGTACTCCTACAATTTTGTTCTCGTCATACAAAATGTTTGTAGGCCTTATAAACTAACACGTGTAAAACAACGATAGCGCGATCTAAGTTTGTAACAGCTCCCTCTAGGGAACGTAACGTAAACTAATATTTTGGTTTCGACTTTGATCGCACTATGCTGTTATTGGTCTCGAACATACCGCCCACCAAGGACGTTACTGACGGAATGTCCTTCTAAAAATGAACTAAGCATTACAATAAAGTTGCAAAAAAAAAAAATATAAAAGAATTGAACTGTAAACCATAAATACACTATATAGAAATAAGTTGAACTGTATACAAGAAAACCAATTTTATCTAAACATTAACAAATAAAACACGTATTGTGTCGTGTTGTAAACAACAATACAAACTTAATGACTAAAACTTATTCTAGCATATACGTATATAAACATGATTTCATGGATCGCACACCGACATCAATTTACCTTAACATGTGTAAATAATAATAAAATAATTACTTATCCCTTTTGTTGTACAATTCGATAAGTCTATCATACTTTAGTGAATAAAAGAGTACAGTAAATCAAGTACTATGTAGCAACTGGTAATATGCAAACCTTAGATGTTGGCCTTTTAAATGTTGAAGACTGAGTGCGCACAGTGACTACACGGGTGATACCATCATCACCAGGGTGTTTCTTTAATATGCGACCCATCAACCAACGAGTCGGTGGCAAATCATCTTCCTTTATCAACACAACATCCCCAATTTTAGGTTCGGGAACTTGACAAGACCACTTATAACGATTCATCAAATTACTTAGGTATTCTTGGGACCAACGTTTCCAGAACGACTGTACCATTTTTTGAACTAATTGCCAGCGTGACAAATGACCCATACTTGCATTATCGTACTGTTTATCTGGTACACTTACTAACGGCTCTCCAATTAGGAAATGTCCAGGTGTTAAGGGTAACGGTTCGCCAGGGTCTGTGACGTCAATAACACTCATCGGTCTAGAATTTAGACAAGCTTCAACTTGGTTGAGGAGCGTGGAGATCTCCTCATATGTAAGCGTAGCATCACCAATAATCCTTCTCAAATGAAACTTCGTTGACTTTACGCCTGCTTCCCACAGTCCGCCAAAGTTGGGACTATGGGGAGGTATGAAGTGCCATTTTGTTCCACTAGTTGCCAGATGTTCGGCTATTGATGGCTGAACTGTCTCTAATTGCACGAGTTCTCTACTGGCACCCACAAATGTGGTACCGTTGTCACTATACAAATTGGCGCAGTGCCCCCGCCTAGATGTAAACCTTCTAAAGGCTGCCAAGAAGGCTTGAGAGCTCATATCACTGACCACTTCAAGATGCAAAGCGCGAGTGGCCATGCACACAAAGAGGCAAATATAGCCCTTGTAGGAACGGTGCCCACGACCCTTACTTGTCCTTACATTAATGGGACCGGCATAATCTACTCCGCTGTTCAAAAACGGTCTTGCAGGAGTACAACGAACAGCTGGAAGTGAACCCATCATCTGATTTTTGATACTCGCTCTGTGCCTGATACATGTCACGCACTTGTGAACATGCTGTTTGACCAGACTTCGAACACCTATGATCCAGTAAGCTGTCCTCAAATAGTTCATCATAATCTGAGGACCTCCGTGTAATGTTTTACAATGTGCATCAGCTATGATAAGGCGAGTTAGGTAACTCGAGTGGGGTAGTATAATAGGATGTTTCCAGCTTTCGTCTAACTGTACATTTTCCAGTCTACCTCTGACCCTTATAATGCCCTTGTCATCAAAATAGGGACAAAGTGATTTTAATAAGCTGGATTTCTTCTGTATATAGCCATTCTCTTGTAATTGTTTGCACTCCACTGTAAATATGTCCATCTGTGTCAATCGTATACAACACTCAAGGGCGGCATCTAACTCTGCCTTTTGTAAATAAGTTTCATGAAATCGTTTGTTTTCTTTTAAGAATCTTCGACAGTATGCCACAACCCTTACAAGGTTGGATAACGTAGAATACCTTTCAAAGAATGAATGATCTGGAACAACTGAAACATGTGCCTTTACGGACTGTTCTAAATTTACTCCAATATTACTTAATTTTTTGTATATAACAATTTTTTCACTCAAAAATGAAGGTCCCTGAAACCACAAATTATGACCAAGAAATAAGTTTGGCAGCATTCCCCTAGAAGCACAATCTGCTGGGTTGTTCTTGGTCGTAACATGAAACCATTGTGAAGCTTTCATGGTGGTCAAAATTTCGGAGGTTCGATTGGCCACAAATGTCTTCCATCTACTAGGGTGACTATTAATCCAAGCCAATACTACAGTAGAGTCGGTCCATGCTCTGACTTTGTCATTAGAGATATGCAAAACTGCAGCCGTCTCGGCTAGAAGATGTGACAAAAGTACCGCTCCACACAATTCTAATCGCGGAATACTAATTTGTTTTACGGGTGCTACTCTGGTTTTCGCAACTAGTAAGGACACTTGTACTCTTCCTTCTCTATCAGCTATCCGTAAATAAATCACGGCCGAGTAAGCGGTTTTAGAAGCGTCACAAAATCCGTGCAGTTCCAAATCGTCGTTTGAATTTGTACCCAGCCATCGAGATATCCGTACACCACTAAGTAACGACAATTCCTCACGGTAAGTACTCCATTCCATTTTCAATTCGTCATTTAGTTCCTCGTCCCATCCGACACCTGCCAGCCATAACTTTTGAATGAATACCTTAGCTAAGACCACACTAGGAGCCAACCAACCTAATGGATCAAATAATCGGGCTATGGCTGAAATAACTGACCTCTTGGTTATAGATGTTGTCGAAGGTGGGAGATTCACCAAATACTGAAAACTGTCTGTGTTGCGGCACCAGGTAAGGCCTAATATTTTAATTGTACTATCTATTTTTATTTCTAATGCTTTTTTGTCCCTGTATTCTATTTGATTGTCCTTGATGTATTCCTTTGTGTCCTTTTTGTCCTGATTGGTATTTACCTTTGTTCTTGTTTGATCTCGTTGTCCTTTAGTAATATGTTCTATTGATCTTATTTTATCTACTATTTCCTGACTGTTGCTATTCCACTTTTGTAGTTGAAATCCACCTTTACTTAACAAGCCTGTCATTTGTTTGTATATTTCGAGTCCTGCTTCTACGCTATGACAACCGGTCATTAAATCGTCCATGTAGAAGCTGCTGAGAACTCTGTCCTTAGCTAACGGGAAGTTCTCACCTTCATCATAAGCGATCTGATGCAGGGTTCTAACTGCCTGATATGGTGCTGATGCGGTACCAAAGGTAACGGTCATGAGCTCATAATCAGTAATGTCTTTCTCAGGACTGTCTCGCCAGAGTATGCGCTGAAATATTGCGTCTTCTTCGGCTATCCTGACCTGGCGGTACATTTTGATTATGTCTGCTACAAGGGCTATAGGATGAACTCTCCATCTTAAAACAGTGTGTCTTAAGTCCGACTGTAGTGTAGGTCCTATCATCAGCGTGTCATTGAGTGAGACTCCGTTACTGTTCTTTTCAGATGCATTGAAGACAACGCGAACCTTTGTGGTACTTTTGTCTTCCCGCACAACCGCATGATGAGGTAAGTAGACAGCTACCTCTTTATTTTTGTCCTGCCCTTTTACTGGTCTCATATGTCCTAAACTTAAGTACTCATTCAAAACTTCGGTATAATTATTTTTTAATTGTATGTTGTTACTTAGTCTTTTCTCTAATGCCTCGAACCTTTTTTTAGCTATAGTACGTGAATGTCCTGCTTTACAAGGAGGATCTGCATCTCTAAACGGTAATCTGACTAAATATCTTCCATTGCTATCTCTCTTAGTTGTGGTACTATAGAGCTCTTCGCATTTCTTCTCTTCAGGTGTAAGTAATTTCTTTGAACTAATGACCTCTTCAATTTCCCAAAACTTTCTCAAAAGTTCGTCTTCTCGTATCTGAGCATGCATGACATTTATCCTATTTGACGTGTCGTTTTTTTCAGAGTTCACTGTTCCAGATAGGATCCAGCCCAAGGCAGTGTTTTGTGCTATAACATTATTGGAAGGACTTTTTAGCATACCCGACCTAATAATGCAACAGTAAACGTCAGCCCCTAAAAGAACGTCAATTTTATTAGGAGTGTTGAAGCCTGGATCTGCTAACTGAAAGTTTGTAACACCTATCCAATCCAAGTTTGTGTGAATGCTACGTTCAGGTAACATTCCGGTGATTTTGCTTAGTATATAAGCATTTACACAAATTTTAAACTCTGGCTGAATGCGAGATTGGATGTTGACCTGTACCATGTTCTTAATAATGGTTGAACTTTGACCACCCAGACCTGAAACGAAACCTCGAATAGGTATCTTTTTCAGTCTGAGGGCTTGAACTGTGGCTTCTGTGATGAAGCACGCTTGTGAACCTTGATCCAATAAGGCACGAACTGTGTGATACTCACCTAACCCCGACTCGGCCTTTATTAGCGCTGTAGCTAATAACACCTGTCTAGGTTTGAGTACCTTACCTGTAGACAAACATGAAACTATCGGATTAGACTCCGTTGTTGCACTAGCACTATTGATAGTTTGGTTTGCTGTGGTTTGTCTATTCTTCTGTGGATCTTGGCTTAGATGCAGGAGAGAGTGATGACGCTTCTGGCAAAGTTTACAAACTGTTGATTTTTTACAATCACGTACGATGTGATTGCCACCTAAACAGTTGAAACAAATATTGTTTTGCGACACAAACTTGCGCCTAATCTCTATAGGTTCTTTAACGAATCGTTTGCAGAAACAAAGTTTGTGATTCTCTGTGCAAAATTCGCATCTTACCTTCATTGTACTAGTTGCCACCATTGTCTTTGTACTATGAGCGTTCAAACTTACACCACTGACCCGATGAACCGTACCCCTGTTTGAACTTGGCTCTAGACATTCTAGAGCGCGAAAACGATTTTCGATAAAAACTTGAAATTGATTGAAACTCGGCAAGTCGTTATTGGAATCGTTGCAAACACTGAGCTCCCATTGTTTTCGTGTTTCATCATCTAACTTGGAAGTGATTATATGTATGATAATAACATCCCATGTAGTCACATTGATACCTAAATTGGTGAGCGCATTTAAACAATCGCTTGTGGTGTCAAGCAGCTCTTTTAATGATGTTGCTGATTCCACATGCATACGTTTTTGACCAAACAATCTTTTTAAAATACAGTTTGTTAAGTATTTCTTGTTGCTATAACGTTTTTCTAATTGAGTCCAACACTGCATATAATTAGAATCGGTTATTGGCGTATGACGGATCAATTGCTCTGCTTCACCACAAAGATGACTCTTCAAATAATGAAGTTTTTGCACATTGTCCAAAGATTCATTTTTATGAACCAACGACATAAAAAGATCGTGGAAGGTTGTCCACTCTCCATATTTACCCGAAAAAGTCGGTATAGCTATTTTAGGCAACTGTACGAACGTATTAGCAGATTTACAAGTACTAGGATTCTGATCAGTTTGTAGGACTGAACCTTTAACAACAAGTGTTTTATTGAGTGTTGTTTTCAATAAACTTTTGTAAATTATATATATATCCTCTACTTTATCATAAATATCACTTGCCTCAGAGTTTTCTATGTCTTCTAGTTTAAAGTTTTCAAATAATTTAGAATTAGTATTTTTAAACATAGCCCAATCTTTTTCTAATAATTCTTGTTTTGTTTCAATATACTCTGAGGTTAATCTATCCTTACCGCTTTTCTTAAAATTAATCAATCCCTTATTTATGACATTATATAAACTTTTCATAAGATTAATTGACCCTTCCATTTTGGAGGTATGTTTAAAAAAAGTAAAATTTAACTTGAAATTAAATTTTTAAACTTAACTTAAGCGGTTCTGAAAAAAAACTACAAGTATCTCAAAATCAACTCTAAAATCTTCTAAGTCTCAATTATTGGTTAAAATTTTACAAGTGTTTTAAAATTCTTAAAGTCGGGTAGAAATCGGGCATAGGTTCCCCGTTCCCCCGTTTTTCTTAAATTATTCTAAGTTCTAAATCTACCATGCACACGAGAAATTTTATAAGTCCAAAATATTAACAACAAATTTTTACAAGTCCCAAATTTCTTGCGATTCTTCAAAGTAAATTATTTCATAGAAATAAAGTCTATAATAGTTTAACTTGATTGTTTGAATTTAATTACTGCTCAGGAACTAAATAAAATAAAAATTGTACTCACAAATTCACATTTGACACAAACACTTTGTTGACATCAAAGTAGCGACCTCTGGTGGACACTGGTTGATCTGCAAGCGACTTCCGGTGAAAGGGTCTGCTAACTTGCTCGTGATGTGTTGCGCTTCGCCTGTGTAGCACTGGATATTGCACGTCCTCTGTGGCGGCAATGTTGAACTAACACGCAGCGGCTGATCTCGCCAACAACGACGACAGACGTAGCTGCCGCTGCTGCGGTGAGCGTGTACTCTAGTGCAGCGATCCACTGCGAGTTACACGAGGGAGGCGACGCCAACGGTGACGCCGTAAAGTAGTCCTTAACCCGGCGCGTAGGACCAATGTTTGATACCAAGCGTGGTATCGTTGGACTGGGTGTGTGACACTAGTAGGGATTCAAATAAAACCACTGTGCACTGTACTATGGGTTCGTAGGACTCCACGGTTTAATTGGCTGTCGCCTTGTACTAAACTACAGTCTTGTACTCCTACAATTTTGTTCTCGTCATACAAAATGTTTGTAGGCCTTATAAACTAACACGTGTAAAACAACGATAGCGCGATCTAAGTTTGTAACAGCTCCCTCTAGGGAACGTAACGTAAACTAATATTTTGGTTTCGACTTTGATCGCACTATGCTGTTATTGGTCTCGAACATACCGCCCACCAAGGACGTTACTGACGGAATGTCCTTCTAAAAATGAACTAAGCATTACAATAAAGTTGCAAAAAAAAAAAATATAAAAGAATTGAACTGTAAACCATAAATACACTATATAGAAATAAGTTGAACTGTATACAAGAAAACCAATTTTATCTAAACATTAACAAATAAAACACGTATTGTGTCGTGTTGTAAACAACAATACAAACTTAATGACTAAAACTTATTCTAGCATATACGTATATAAACATGATTTCATGGATCGCACACCGACATCAATTTACCTTAACATGTGTAAATAATAATAAAATAATTACTTATCCCTTTTGTTGTACAATTCGATAAGTCTATCATACTTTAGTGAATAAAAGAGTACAGTAAATCAAGTACTATGTAGCAACTGGTAATATGCAAACCTTAGATGTTGGCCTTTTAAATGTTGAAGACTGAGTGCGCACAGTGACTACACGGGTGATACCATCATCACCAGGGTGTTTCTTTAATATGCGACCCATCAACCAACGAGTCGGTGGCAAATCATCTTCCTTTATCAACACAACATCCCCAATTTTAGGTTCGGGAACTTGACAAGACCACTTATAACGATTCATCAAATTACTTAGGTATTCTTGGGACCAACGTTTCCAGAACGACTGTACCATTTTTTGAACTAATTGCCAGCGTGACAAATGACCCATACTTGCATTATCGTACTGTTTATCTGGTACACTTACTAACGGCTCTCCAATTAGGAAATGTCCAGGTGTTAAGGGTAACGGTTCGCCAGGGTCTGTGACGTCAATAACACTCATCGGTCTAGAATTTAGACAAGCTTCAACTTGGTTGAGGAGCGTGGAGATCTCCTCATATGTAAGCGTAGCATCACCAATAATCCTTCTCAAATGAAACTTCGTTGACTTTACGCCTGCTTCCCACAGTCCGCCAAAGTTGGGACTATGGGGAGGTATGAAGTGCCATTTTGTTCCACTAGTTGCCAGATGTTCGGCTATTGATGGCTGAACTGTCTCTAATTGCACGAGTTCTCTACTGGCACCCACAAATGTGGTACCGTTGTCACTATACAAATTGGCGCAGTGCCCCCGCCTAGATGTAAACCTTCTAAAGGCTGCCAAGAAGGCTTGAGAGCTCATATCACTGACCACTTCAAGATGCAAAGCGCGAGTGGCCATGCACACAAAGAGGCAAATATAGCCCTTGTAGGAACGGTGCCCACGACCCTTACTTGTCCTTACATTAATGGGACCGGCATAATCTACTCCGCTGTTCAAAAACGGTCTTGCAGGAGTACAACGAACAGCTGGAAGTGAACCCATCATCTGATTTTTGATACTCGCTCTGTGCCTGATACATGTCACGCACTTGTGAACATGCTGTTTGACCAGACTTCGAACACCTATGATCCAGTAAGCTGTCCTCAAATAGTTCATCATAATCTGAGGACCTCCGTGTAATGTTTTACAATGTGCATCAGCTATGATAAGGCGAGTTAGGTAACTCGAGTGGGGTAGTATAATAGGATGTTTCCAGCTTTCGTCTAACTGTGCATTTTCCAGTCTACCTCTGACCCTTATAATGCCCTTGTCATCAAAATAGGGACAAAGTGATTTTAATAAGCTGGATTTCTTCTGTATATAGCCATTCTCTTGTAATTGTTTGCACTCCACTGTAAATATGTCCATCTGTGTCAATCGTATACAACACTCAAGGGCGGCATCTAACTCTGCCTTTTGTAAATAAGTTTCATGAAATCGTTTGTTTTCTTTTAAGAATCTTCGACAGTATGCCACAACCCTTACAAGGTTGGATAACGTAGAATACCTTTCAAAGAATGAATGATCTGGAACAACTGAAACATGTGCCTTTACGGACTGTTCTAAATTTACTCCAATATTACTTAATTTTTTGTATATAACAATTTTTTCACTCAAAAATGAAGGTCCCTGAAACCACAAATTATGACCAAGAAATAAGTTTGGCAGCATTCCCCTAGAAGCACAATCTGCTGGGTTGTTCTTGGTCGTAACATGAAACCATTGTGAAGCTTTCATGGTGGTCAAAATTTCGGAGGTTCGATTGGCCACAAATGTCTTCCATCTACTAGGGTGACTATTAATCCAAGCCAATACTACAGTAGAGTCGGTCCATGCTCTGACTTTGTCATTAGAGATATGCAAAACTGCAGCCGTCTCGGCTAGAAGATGTGACAAAAGTACCGCTCCACACAATTCTAATCGCGGAATACTAATTTGTTTTACGGGTGCTACTCTGGTTTTCGCAACTAGTAAGGACACTTGTACTCTTCCTTCTCTATCAGCTATCCGTAAATAAATCACGGCCGAGTAAGCGGTTTTAGAAGCGTCACAAAATCCGTGCAGTTCCAAATCGTCGTTTGAATTTGTACCCAGCCATCGAGATATCCGTACACCACTAAGTAACGACAATTCCTCACGGTAAGTACTCCATTCCATTTTCAATTCGTCATTTAGTTCCTCGTCCCATCCGACACCTGCCAGCCATAACTTTTGAATGAATACCTTAGCTAAGACCACACTAGGAGCCAACCAACCTAATGGATCAAATAATCGGGCTATGGCTGAAATAACTGACCTCTTGGTTATAGATGTTGTCGAAGGTGGGAGATTCACCAAATACTGAAAACTGTCTGTGTTGCGGCACCAGGTAAGGCCTAATATTTTAATTGTACTATCTATTTTTATTTCTAATGCTTTTTTGTCCCTGTATTCTATTTGATTGTCCTTGATGTATTCCTTTGTGTCCTTTTTGTCCTGATTGGTATTTACCTTTGTTCTTGTTTGATCTCGTTGTCCTTTAGTAATATGTTCTATTGATCTTATTTTATCTACTATTTCCTGACTGTTGCTATTCCACTTTTGTAGTTGAAATCCACCTTTACTTAACAAGCCTGTCATTTGTTTGTATATTTCGAGTCCTGCTTCTACGCTATGACAACCGGTCATTAAATCGTCCATGTAGAAGCTGCTGAGAACTCTGTCCTTAGCTAACGGGAAGTTCTCACCTTCATCATAAGCGATCTGATGCAGGGTTCTAACTGCCTGATATGGTGCTGATGCGGTACCAAAGGTAACGGTCATGAGCTCATAATCAGTAATGTCTTTCTCAGGACTGTCTCGCCAGAGTATGCGCTGAAATATTGCGTCTTCTTCGGCTATCCTGACCTGGCGGTACATTTTGATTATGTCTGCTACAAGGGCTATAGGATGAACTCTCCATCTTAAAACAGTGTGTCTTAAGTCCGACTGTAGTGTAGGTCCTATCATCAGCGTGTCATTGAGTGAGACTCCGTTACTGTTCTTTTCAGATGCATTGAAGACAACGCGAACCTTTGTGGTACTTTTGTCTTCCCGCACAACCGCATGATGAGGTAAGTAGACAGCTACCTCTTTATTTTTGTCCTGCCCTTTTACTGGTCTCATATGTCCTAAACTTAAGTACTCATTCAAAACTTCGGTATAATTATTTTTTAATTGTATGTTGTTACTTAGTCTTTTCTCTAATGCCTCGAACCTTTTTTTAGCTATAGTACGTGAATGTCCTGCTTTACAAGGAGGATCTGCATCTCTAAACGGTAATCTGACTAAATATCTTCCATTGCTATCTCTCTTAGTTGTGGTACTATAGAGCTCTTCGCATTTCTTCTCTTCAGGTGTAAGTAATTTCTTTGAACTAATGACCTCTTCAATTTCCCAAAACTTTCTCAAAAGTTCGTCTTCTCGTATCTGAGCATGCATGACATTTATCCTATTTGACGTGTCGTTTTTTTCAGAGTTCACTGTTCCAGATAGGATCCAGCCCAAGGCAGTGTTTTGTGCTATAACATTATTGGAAGGACTTTTTAGCATACCCGACCTAATAATGCAACAGTAAACGTCAGCCCCTAAAAGAACGTCAATTTTATTAGGAG
Organism: Hypercompe scribonia; assembly: GCA_949316085.1. Classification (NCBI taxonomy): domain Eukaryota; kingdom Metazoa; phylum Arthropoda; class Insecta; order Lepidoptera; family Erebidae; genus Hypercompe; species Hypercompe scribonia. The sequence goes on from OX438979.1 coordinate 5,629,714, forward strand.
TGTTGAAGCCTGGATCTGCTAACTGAAAGTTTGTAACACCTATCCAATCCAAGTTTGTGTGAATGCTACGTTCAGGTAACATTCCGGTGATTTTGCTTAGTATATAAGCATTTACACAAATTTTAAACTCTGGCTGAATGCGAGATTGGATGTTGACCTGTACCATGTTCTTAATAATGGTTGAACTTTGACCACCCAGACCTGAAACGAAACCTCGAATAGGTATCTTTTTCAGTCTGAGGGCTTGAACTGTGGCTTCTGTGATGAAGCACGCTTGTGAACCTTGATCCAATAAGGCACGAACTGTGTGATACTCACCTAACCCCGACTCGGCCTTTATTAGCGCTGTAGCTAATAACACCTGTCTAGGTTTGAGTACCTTACCTGTAGACAAACATGAAACTATCGGATTAGACTCCGTTGTTGCACTAGCACTATTGATAGTTTGGTTTGCTGTGGTTTGTCTATTCTTCTGTGGATCTTGGCTTAGATGCAGGAGAGAGTGATGACGCTTCTGGCAAAGTTTACAAACTGTTGATTTTTTACAATCACGTACGATGTGATTGCCACCTAAACAGTTGAAACAAATATTGTTTTGCGACACAAACTTGCGCCTAATCTCTATAGGTTCTTTAACGAATCGTTTGCAGAAACAAAGTTTGTGATTCTCTGTGCAAAATTCGCATCTTACCTTCATTGTACTAGTTGCCACCATTGTCTTTGTACTATGAGCGTTCAAACTTACACCACTGACCCGATGAACCGTACCCCTGTTTGAACTTGGCTCTAGACATTCTAGAGCGCGAAAACGATTTTCGATAAAAACTTGAAATTGATTGAAACTCGGCAAGTCGTTATTGGAATCGTTGCAAACACTGAGCTCCCATTGTTTTCGTGTTTCATCATCTAACTTGGAAGTGATTATATGTATGATAATAACATCCCATGTAGTCACATTGATACCTAAATTGGTGAGCGCATTTAAACAATCGCTTGTGGTGTCAAGCAGCTCTTTTAATGATGTTGCTGATTCCACATGCATACGTTTTTGACCAAACAATCTTTTTAAAATACAGTTTGTTAAGTATTTCTTGTTGCTATAACGTTTTTCTAATTGAGTCCAACACTGCATATAATTAGAATCGGTTATTGGCGTATGACGGATCAATTGCTCTGCTTCACCACAAAGATGACTCTTCAAATAATGAAGTTTTTGCACATTGTCCAAAGATTCATTTTTATGAACCAACGACATAAAAAGATCGTGGAAGGTTGTCCACTCTCCATATTTACCCGAAAAAGTCGGTATAGCTATTTTAGGCAACTGTACGAACGTATTAGCAGATTTACAAGTACTAGGATTCTGATCAGTTTGTAGGACTGAACCTTTAACAACAAGTGTTTTATTGAGTGTTGTTTTCAATAAACTTTTGTAAATTATATATATATCCTCTACTTTATCATAAATATCACTTGCCTCAGAGTTTTCTATGTCTTCTAGTTTAAAGTTTTCAAATAATTTAGAATTAGTATTTTTAAACATAGCCCAATCTTTTTCTAATAATTCTTGTTTTGTTTCAATATACTCTGAGGTTAATCTATCCTTACCGCTTTTCTTAAAATTAATCAATCCCTTATTTATGACATTATATAAACTTTTCATAAGATTAATTGACCCTTCCATTTTGGAGGTATGTTTAAAAAAAGTAAAATTTAACTTGAAATTAAATTTTTAAACTTAACTTAAGCGGTTCTGAAAAAAAACTACAAGTATCTCAAAATCAACTCTAAAATCTTCTAAGTCTCAATTATTGGTTAAAATTTTACAAGTGTTTTAAAATTCTTAAAGTCGGGTAGAAATCGGGCATAGGTTCCCCGTTCCCCCGTTTTTCTTAAATTATTCTAAGTTCTAAATCTACCATGCACACGAGAAATTTTACAAGTCCAAAATATTAACAACAAATTTTTACAAGTCCCAAATTTCTTGCGATTCTTCAAAGTAAATTATTTCATAGAAATAAAGTCTATAATAGTTTAACTTGATTGTTTGAATTTAATTACTGCTCAGGAACTAAATAAAATAAAAATTGTACTCACAAATTCACATTTGACACAAACACTTTGTTGACATCAAAGTAGCGACCTCTGGTGGACACTGGTTGATCTGCAAGCGACTTCCGGTGAAAGGGTCTGCTAACTTGCTCGTGATGTGTTGCGCTTCGCCTGTGTAGCACTGGATATTGCACGTCCTCTGTGGCGGCAATGTTGAACTAACACGCAGCGGCTGATCTCGCCAACAACGACGACAGACGTAGCTGCCGCTGCTGCGGTGAGCGTGTACTCTAGTGCAGCGATCCACTGCGAGTTACACGAGGGAGGCGACGCCAACGGTGACGCCGTAAAGTAGTCCTTAACCCGGCGCGTAGGACCAATGTTTGATACCAAGCGTGGTATCGTTGGACTGGGTGTGTGACACTAGTAGGGATTCAAATAAAACCACTGTGCACTGTACTATGGGTTCGTAGGACTCCACGGTTTAATTGGCTGTCGCCTTGTACTAAACTACAGTCTTGTACTCCTACAATTTTGTTCTCGTCATACAAAATGTTTGTAGGCCTTATAAACTAACACGTGTAAAACAACGATAGCGCGATCTAAGTTTGTAACAGCTCCCTCTAGGGAACGTAACGTAAACTAATATTTTGGTTTCGACTTTGATCGCACTATGCTGTTATTGGTCTCGAACATACCGCCCACCAAGGACGTTACTGACGGAATGTCCTTCTAAAAATGAACTAAGCATTACAATAAAGTTGCAAAAAAAAAAAATATAAAAGAATTGAACTGTAAACCATAAATACACTATATAGAAATAAGTTGAACTGTATACAAGAAAACCAATTTTATCTAAACATTAACAAATAAAACACGTATTGTGTCGTGTTGTAAACAACAATACAAACTTAATGACTAAAACTTATTCTAGCATATACGTATATAAACATGATTTCATGGATCGCACACCGACATCAATTTACCTTAACATGTGTAAATAATAATAAAATAATTACTTATCCCTTTTGTTGTACAATTCGATAAGTCTATCATACTTTAGTGAATAAAAGAGTACAGTAAATCAAGTACTATGTAGCAACTGGTAATATGCAAACCTTAGATGTTGGCCTTTTAAATGTTGAAGACTGAGTGCGCACAGTGACTACACGGGTGATACCATCATCACCAGGGTGTTTCTTTAATATGCGACCCATCAACCAACGAGTCGGTGGCAAATCATCTTCCTTTATCAACACAACATCCCCAATTTTAGGTTCGGGAACTTGACAAGACCACTTATAACGATTCATCAAATTACTTAGGTATTCTTGGGACCAACGTTTCCAGAACGACTGTACCATTTTTTGAACTAATTGCCAGCGTGACAAATGACCCATACTTGCATTATCGTACTGTTTATCTGGTACACTTACTAACGGCTCTCCAATTAGGAAATGTCCAGGTGTTAAGGGTAACGGTTCGCCAGGGTCTGTGACGTCAATAACACTCATCGGTCTAGAATTTAGACAAGCTTCAACTTGGTTGAGGAGCGTGGAGATCTCCTCATATGTAAGCGTAGCATCACCAATAATCCTTCTCAAATGAAACTTCGTTGACTTTACGCCTGCTTCCCACAGTCCGCCAAAGTTGGGACTATGGGGAGGTATGAAGTGCCATTTTGTTCCACTAGTTGCCAGATGTTCGGCTATTGATGGCTGAACTGTCTCTAATTGCACGAGTTCTCTACTGGCACCCACAAATGTGGTACCGTTGTCACTATACAAATTGGCGCAGTGCCCCCGCCTAGATGTAAACCTTCTAAAGGCTGCCAAGAAGGCTTGAGAGCTCATATCACTGACCACTTCAAGATGCAAAGCGCGAGTGGCCATGCACACAAAGAGGCAAATATAGCCCTTGTAGGAACGGTGCCCACGACCCTTACTTGTCCTTACATTAATGGGACCGGCATAATCTACTCCGCTGTTCAAAAACGGTCTTGCAGGAGTACAACGAACAGCTGGAAGTGAACCCATCATCTGATTTTTGATACTCGCTCTGTGCCTGATACATGTCACGCACTTGTGAACATGCTGTTTGACCAGACTTCGAACACCTATGATCCAGTAAGCTGTCCTCAAATAGTTCATCATAATCTGAGGACCTCCGTGTAATGTTTTACAATGTGCATCAGCTATGATAAGGCGAGTTAGGTAACTCGAGTGGGGTAGTATAATAGGATGTTTCCAGCTTTCGTCTAACTGTACATTTTCCAGTCTACCTCTGACCCTTATAATGCCCTTGTCATCAAAATAGGGACAAAGTGATTTTAATAAGCTGGATTTCTTCTGTATATAGCCATTCTCTTGTAATTGTTTGCACTCCACTGTAAATATGTCCATCTGTGTCAATCGTATACAACACTCAAGGGCGGCATCTAACTCTGCCTTTTGTAAATAAGTTTCATGAAATCGTTTGTTTTCTTTTAAGAATCTTCGACAGTATGCCACAACCCTTACAAGGTTGGATAACGTAGAATACCTTTCAAAGAATGAATGATCTGGAACAACTGAAACATGTGCCTTTACGGACTGTTCTAAATTTACTCCAATATTACTTAATTTTTTGTATATAACAATTTTTTCACTCAAAAATGAAGGTCCCTGAAACCACAAATTATGACCAAGAAATAAGTTTGGCAGCATTCCCCTAGAAGCACAATCTGCTGGGTTGTTCTTGGTCGTAACATGAAACCATTGTGAAGCTTTCATGGTGGTCAAAATTTCGGAGGTTCGATTGGCCACAAATGTCTTCCATCTACTAGGGTGACTATTAATCCAAGCCAATACTACAGTAGAGTCGGTCCATGCTCTGACTTTGTCATTAGAGATATGCAAAACTGCAGCCGTCTCGGCTAGAAGATGTGACAAAAGTACCGCTCCACACAATTCTAATCGCGGAATACTAATTTGTTTTACGGGTGCTACTCTGGTTTTCGCAACTAGTAAGGACACTTGTACTCTTCCTTCTCTATCAGCTATCCGTAAATAAATCACGGCCGAGTAAGCGGTTTTAGAAGCGTCACAAAATCCGTGCAGTTCCAAATCGTCGTTTGAATTTGTACCCAGCCATCGAGATATCCGTACACCACTAAGTAACGACAATTCCTCACGGTAAGTACTCCATTCCATTTTCAATTCGTCATTTAGTTCCTCGTCCCATCCGACACCTGCCAGCCATAACTTTTGAATGAATACCTTAGCTAAGACCACACTAGGAGCCAACCAACCTAATGGATCAAATAATCGGGCTATGGCTGAAATAACTGACCTCTTGGTTATAGATGTTGTCGAAGGTGGGAGATTCACCAAATACTGAAAACTGTCTGTGTTGCGGCACCAGGTAAGGCCTAATATTTTAATTGTACTATCTATTTTTATTTCTAATGCTTTTTTGTCCCTGTATTCTATTTGATTGTCCTTGATGTATTCCTTTGTGTCCTTTTTGTCCTGATTGGTATTTACCTTTGTTCTTGTTTGATCTCGTTGTCCTTTAGTAATATGTTCTATTGATCTTATTTTATCTACTATTTCCTGACTGTTGCTATTCCACTTTTGTAGTTGAAATCCACCTTTACTTAACAAGCCTGTCATTTGTTTGTATATTTCGAGTCCTGCTTCTACGCTATGACAACCGGTCATTAAATCGTCCATGTAGAAGCTGCTGAGAACTCTGTCCTTAGCTAACGGGAAGTTCTCACCTTCATCATAAGCGATCTGATGCAGGGTTCTAACTGCCTGATATGGTGCTGATGCGGTACCAAAGGTAACGGTCATGAGCTCATAATCAGTAATGTCTTTCTCAGGACTGTCTCGCCAGAGTATGCGCTGAAATATTGCGTCTTCTTCGGCTATCCTGACCTGGCGGTACATTTTGATTATGTCTGCTACAAGGGCTATAGGATGAACTCTCCATCTTAAAACAGTGTGTCTTAAGTCCGACTGTAGTGTAGGTCCTATCATCAGCGTGTCATTGAGTGAGACTCCGTTACTGTTCTTTTCAGATGCATTGAAGACAACGCGAACCTTTGTGGTACTTTTGTCTTCCCGCACAACCGCATGATGAGGTAAGTAGACAGCTACCTCTTTATTTTTGTCCTGCCCTTTTACTGGTCTCATATGTCCTAAACTTAAGTACTCATTCAAAACTTCGGTATAATTATTTTTTAATTGTATGTTGTTACTTAGTCTTTTCTCTAATGCCTCGAACCTTTTTTTAGCTATAGTACGTGAATGTCCTGCTTTACAAGGAGGATCTGCATCTCTAAACGGTAATCTGACTAAATATCTTCCATTGCTATCTCTCTTAGTTGTGGTACTATAGAGCTCTTCGCATTTCTTCTCTTCAGGTGTAAGTAATTTCTTTGAACTAATGACCTCTTCAATTTCCCAAAACTTTCTCAAAAGTTCGTCTTCTCGTATCTGAGCATGCATGACATTTATCCTATTTGACGTGTCGTTTTTTTCAGAGTTCACTGTTCCAGATAGGATCCAGCCCAAGGCAGTGTTTTGTGCTATAACATTATTGGAAGGACTTTTTAGCATACCCGACCTAATAATGCAACAGTAAACGTCAGCCCCTAAAAGAACGTCAATTTTATTAGGAGTGTTGAAGCCTGGATCTGCTAACTGAAAGTTTGTAACACCTATCCAATCCAAGTTTGTGTGAATGCTACGTTCAGGTAACATTCCGGTGATTTTGCTTAGTATATAAGCATTTACACAAATTTTAAACTCTGGCTGAATGCGAGATTGGATGTTGACCTGTACCATGTTCTTAATAATGGTTGAACTTTGACCACCCAGACCTGAAACGAAACCTCGAATAGGTATCTTTTTCAGTCTGAGGGCTTGAACTGTGGCTTCTGTGATGAAGCACGCTTGTGAACCTTGATCCAATAAGGCACGAACTGTGTGATACTCACCTAACCCCGACTCGGCCTTTATTAGCGCTGTAGCTAATAACACCTGTCTAGGTTTGAGTACCTTACCTGTAGACAAACATGAAACTATCGGATTAGACTCCGTTGTTGCACTAGCACTATTGATAGTTTGGTTTGCTGTGGTTTGTCTATTCTTCTGTGGATCTTGGCTTAGATGCAGGAGAGAGTGATGACGCTTCTGGCAAAGTTTACAAACTGTTGATTTTTTACAATCACGTACGATGTGATTGCCACCTAAACAGTTGAAACAAATATTGTTTTGCGACACAAACTTGCGCCTAATCTCTATAGGTTCTTTAACGAATCGTTTGCAGAAACAAAGTTTGTGATTCTCTGTGCAAAATTCGCATCTTACCTTCATTGTACTAGTTGCCACCATTGTCTTTGTACTATGAGCGTTCAAACTTACACCACTGACCCGATGAACCGTACCCCTGTTTGAACTTGGCTCTAGACATTCTAGAGCGCGAAAACGATTTTCGATAAAAACTTGAAATTGATTGAAACTCGGCAAGTCGTTATTGGAATCGTTGCAAACACTGAGCTCCCATTGTTTTCGTGTTTCATCATCTAACTTGGAAGTGATTATATGTATGATAATAACATCCCATGTAGTCACATTGATACCTAAATTGGTGAGCGCATTTAAACAATCGCTTGTGGTGTCAAGCAGCTCTTTTAATGATGTTGCTGATTCCACATGCATACGTTTTTGACCAAACAATCTTTTTAAAATACAGTTTGTTAAGTATTTCTTGTTGCTATAACGTTTTTCTAATTGAGTCCAACACTGCATATAATTAGAATCGGTTATTGGCGTATGACGGATCAATTGCTCTGCTTCACCACAAAGATGACTCTTCAAATAATGAAGTTTTTGCACATTGTCCAAAGATTCATTTTTATGAACCAACGACATAAAAAGATCGTGGAAGGTTGTCCACTCTCCATATTTACCCGAAAAAGTCGGTATAGCTATTTTAGGCAACTGTACGAACGTATTAGCAGATTTACAAGTACTAGGATTCTGATCAGTTTGTAGGACTGAACCTTTAACAACAAGTGTTTTATTGAGTGTTGTTTTCAATAAACTTTTGTAAATTATATATATATCCTCTACTTTATCATAAATATCACTTGCCTCAGAGTTTTCTATGTCTTCTAGTTTAAAGTTTTCAAATAATTTAGAATTAGTATTTTTAAACATAGCCCAATCTTTTTCTAATAATTCTTGTTTTGTTTCAATATACTCTGAGGTTAATCTATCCTTACCGCTTTTCTTAAAATTAATCAATCCCTTATTTATGACATTATATAAACTTTTCATAAGATTAATTGACCCTTCCATTTTGGAGGTATGTTTAAAAAAAGTAAAATTTAACTTGAAATTAAATTTTTAAACTTAACTTAAGCGGTTCTGAAAAAAAACTACAAGTATCTCAAAATCAACTCTAAAATCTTCTAAGTCTCAATTATTGGTTAAAATTTTACAAGTGTTTTAAAATTCTTAAAGTCGGGTAGAAATCGGGCATAGGTTCCCCGTTCCCCCGTTTTTCTTAAATTATTCTAAGTTCTAAATCTACCATGCACACGAGAAATTTTACAAGTCCAAAATATTAACAACAAATTTTTACAAGTCCCAAATTTCTTGCGATTCTTCAAAGTAAATTATTTCATAGAAATAAAGTCTATAATAGTTTAACTTGATTGTTTGAATTTAATTACTGCTCAGGAACTAAATAAAATAAAAATTGTACTCACAAATTCACATTTGACACAAACACTTTGTTGACATCAAAGTAGCGACCTCTGGTGGACACTGGTTGATCTGCAAGCGACTTCCGGTGAAAGGGTCTGCTAACTTGCTCGTGATGTGTTGCGCTTCGCCTGTGTAGCACTGGATATTGCACGTCCTCTGTGGCGGCAATGTTGAACTAACACGCAGCGGCTGATCTCGCCAACAACGACGACAGACGTAGCTGCCGCTGCTGCGGTGAGCGTGTACTCTAGTGCAGCGATCCACTGCGAGTTACACGAGGGAGGCGACGCCAACGGTGACGCCGTAAAGTAGTCCTTAACCCGGCGCGTAGGACCAATGTTTGATACCAAGCGTGGTATCGTTGGACTGGGTGTGTGACACTAGTAGGGATTCAAATAAAACCACTGTGCACTGTACTATGGGTTCGTAGGACTCCACGGTTTAATTGGCTGTCGCCTTGTACTAAACTACAGTCTTGTACTCCTACAATTTTGTTCTCGTCATACAAAATGTTTGTAGGCCTTATAAACTAACACGTGTAAAACAACGATAGCGCGATCTAAGTTTGTAACAGCTCCCTCTAGGGAACGTAACGTAAACTAATATTTTGGTTTCGACTTTGATCGCACTATGCTGTTATTGGTCTCGAACATACCGCCCACCAAGGACGTTACTGACGGAATGTCCTTCTAAAAATGAACTGAGCATTACAATAAAGTTGCAAAAAAAAAAAAATATAAAAGAATTGAACTGTAAACCATAAATACACTATATAGAAATAAGTTGAACTGTATACAAGAAAACCAATTTTATCTAAACATTAACAAATAAAACACGTATTGTGTCGTGTTGTAAACAACAATACAAACTTAATGACTAAAACTTATTCTAGCATATACGTATATAAACATGATTTCATGGATCGCACACCGACATCAATTTACCTTAACATGTGTAAATAATAATAAAATAATTACTTATCCCTTTTGTTGTACAATTCGATAAGTCTATCATACTTTTGTGAATAAAAGAGTACAGTAAATCAAGTACTATGTAGCAACTGGTAATATGCAAACCTTAGATGTTGGCCTTTTAAATGTTGAAGACTGAGTGCGCACAGTGACTACACGGGTGATACCATCATCACCAGGGTGTTTCTTTAATATGCGACCCATCAACCAACGAGTCGGTGGCAAATCATCCTCCTTTATCAACACAACATCCCCAATTTTAGGTTCGGGAACTTGACAAGACCACTTATAACGATTCATCAAATTACTTAGGTATTCTTGGGACCAACGTTTCCAGAACGACTGTACCATTTTTTGAACTAATTGCCAGCGTGACAAATGACCCATACTTGCATTATCGTACTGTTTATCTGGTACACTTACTAACGGCTCTCCAATTAGGAAATGTCCAGGTGTTAAGGGTAACGGTTCGCCAGGGTCTGTGACGTCAATAACACTCATCGGTCTAGAATTTAGACAAGCTTCAACTTGGTTGAGGAGCGTGGAGATCTCCTCATATGTAAGCGTAGCATCACCAATAATCCTTCTCAAATGAAACTTCGTTGACTTTACGCCTGCTTCCCACAGTCCGCCAAAGTTGGGACTATGGGGAGGTATGAAGTGCCATTTTGTTCCACTAGTTGCCAGATGTTCGGCTATTGATGGCTGAACTGTCTCTAATTGCACGAGTTCTCTACTGGCACCCACAAATGTGGTACCGTTGTCACTATACAAATTGGCGCAGTGCCCCCGCCTAGATGTAAACCTTCTAAAGGCTGCCAAGAAGGCTTGAGAGCTCATATCACTGACCACTTCAAGATGCAAAGCGCGAGTGGCCATGCACACAAAGAGGCAAATATAGCCCTTGTAGGAACGGTGCCCACGACCCTTACTTGTCCTTACATTAATGGGACCGGCATAATCTACTCCGCTGTTCAAAAACGGTCTTGCAGGAGTACAACGAACAGCTGGAAGTGAACCCATCATCTGATTTTTGATACTCGCTCTGTGCCTGATACATGTCACGCACTTGTGAACATGCTGTTTGACCAGACTTCGAACACCTATGATCCAGTAAGCTGTCCTCAAATAGTTCATCATAATCTGAGGACCTCCGTGTAATGTTTTACAATGTGCATCAGCTATGATAAGGCGAGTTAGGTAACTCGAGTGGGGTAGTATAATAGGATGTTTCCAGCTTTCGTCTAACTGTGCATTTTCCAGTCTACCTCTGACCCTTATAATGCCCTTGTCATCAAAATAGGGACAAAGTGATTTTAATAAGCTGGATTTCTTCTGTATATAGCCATTCTCTTGTAATTGTTTGCACTCCACTGTAAATATGTCCATCTGTGTCAATCGTATACAACACTCAAGGGCGGCATCTAACTCTGCCTTTTGTAAATAAGTTTCATGAAATCGTTTGTTTTCTTTTAAGAATCTTCGACAGTATGCCACAACCCTTACAAGGTTGGATAACGTAGAATACCTTTCAAAGAATGAATGATCTGGAACAACTGAAACATGTGCCTTTACGGACTGTTCTAAATTTACTCCAATATTACTTAATTTTTTGTATATAACAATTTTTTCACTCAAAAATGAAGGTCCCTGAAACCACAAATTATGACCAAGAAATAAGTTTGGCAGCATTCCCCTAGAAGCACAATCTGCTGGGTTGTTCTTGGTCGTAACATGAAACCATTGTGAAGCTTTCATGGTGGTCAAAATTTCGGAGGTTCGATTGGCCACAAATGTCTTCCATCTACTAGGGTGACTATTAATCCAAGCCAATACTACAGTAGAGTCGGTCCATGCTCTGACTTTGTCATTAGAGATATGCAAAACTGCAGCCGTCTCGGCTAGAAGATGTGACAAAAGTACCGCTCCACACAATTCTAATCGCGGAATACTAATTTGTTTTACGGGTGCTACTCTGGTTTTCGCAACTAGTAAGGACACTTGTACTCTTCCTTCTCTATCAGCTATCCGTAAATAAATCACGGCCGAGTAAGCGGTTTTAGAAGCGTCACAAAATCCGTGCAGTTCCAAATCGTCGTTTGAATTTGTACCCAGCCATCGAGATATCCGTACACCACTAAGTAACGACAATTCCTCACGGTAAGTACTCCATTCCATTTTCAATTCGTCATTTAGTTCCTCGTCCCATCCGACACCTGCCAGCCATAACTTTTGAATGAATACCTTAGCTAAGACCACACTAGGAGCCAACCAACCTAATGGATCAAATAATCGGGCTATGGCTGAAATAACTGACCTCTTGGTTATAGATGTTGTCGAAGGTGGGAGATTCACCAAATACTGAAAACTGTCTGTGTTGCGGCACCAGGTAAGGCCTAATATTTTAATTGTACTATCTATTTTTATTTCTAATGCTTTTTTGTCCCTGTATTCTATTTGATTGTCCTTGATGTATTCCTTTGTGTCCTTTTTGTCCTGATTGGTATTTACCTTTGTTCTTGTTTGATCTCGTTGTCCTTTAGTAATATGTTCTATTGATCTTATTTTATCTACTATTTCCTGACTGTTGCTATTCCACTTTTGTAGTTGAAATCCACCTTTACTTAACAAGCCTGTCATTTGTTTGTATATTTCGAGTCCTGCTTCTACGCTATGACAACCGGTCATTAAATCGTCCATGTAGAAGCTGCTGAGAACTCTGTCCTTAGCTAACGGGAAGTTCTCACCTTCATCATAAGCGATCTGATGCAGGGTTCTAACTGCCTGATATGGTGCTGATGCGGTACCAAAGGTAACGGTCATGAGCTCATAATCAGTAATGTCTTTCTCAGGACTGTCTCGCCAGAGTATGCGCTGAAATATTGCGTCTTCTTCGGCTATCCTGACCTGGCGGTACATTTTGATTATGTCTGCTACAAGGGCTATAGGATGAACTCTCCATCTTAAAACAGTGTGTCTTAAGTCCGACTGTAGTGTAGGTCCTATCATCAGCGTGTCATTGAGTGAGACTCCGTTACTGTTCTTTTCAGATGCATTGAAGACAACGCGAACCTTTGTGGTACTTTTGTCTTCCCGCACAACCGCATGATGAGGTAAGTAGACAGCTACCTCTTTATTTTTGTCCTGCCCTTTTACTGGTCTCATATGTCCTAAACTTAAGTACTCATTCAAAACTTCGGTATAATTATTTTTTAATTGTATGTTGTTACTTAGTCTTTTCTCTAATGCCTCGAACCTTTTTTTAGCTATAGTACGTGAATGTCCTGCTTTACAAGGAGGATCTGCATCTCTAAACGGTAATCTGACTAAATATCTTCCATTGCTATCTCTCTTAGTTGTGGTACTATAGAGCTCTTCGCATTTCTTCTCTTCAGGTGTAAGTAATTTCTTTGAACTAATGACCTCTTCAATTTCCCAAAACTTTCTCAAAAGTTCGTCTTCTCGTATCTGAGCATGCATGACATTTATCCTATTTGACGTGTCGTTTTTTTCAGAGTTCACTGTTCCAGATAGGATCCAGCCCAAGGCAGTGTTTTGTGCTATAACATTATTGGAAGGACTTTTTAGCATACCCGACCTAATAATGCAACAGTAAACGTCAGCCCCTAAAAGAACGTCAATTTTATTAGGAGTGTTGAAGCCTGGATCTGCTAACTGAAAGTTTGTAACACCTATCCAATCCAAGTTTGTGTGAATGCTACGTTCAGGTAACATTCCGGTGATTTTGCTTAGTATATAAGCATTTACACAAATTTTAAACTCTGGCTGAATGCGAGATTGGATGTTGACCTGTACCATGTTCTTAATAATGGTTGAACTTTGACCACCCAGACCTGAAACGAAACCTCGAATAGGTATCTTTTTCAGTCTGAGGGCTTGAACTGTGGCTTCTGTGATGAAGCACGCTTGTGAACCTTGATCCAATAAGGCACGAACTGTGTGATACTCACCTAACCCCGACTCGGCCTTTATTAGCGCTGTAGCTAATAACACCTGTCTAGGTTTGAGTACCTTACCTGTAGACAAACATGAAACTATCGGATTAGACTCCGTTGTTGCACTAGCACTATTGATAGTTTGGTTTGCTGTGGTTTGTCTATTCTTCTGTGGATCTTGGCTTAGATGCAGGAGAGAGTGATGACGCTTCTGGCAAAGTTTACAAACTGTTGATTTTTTACAATCACGTACGATGTGATTGCCACCTAAACAGTTGAAACAAATATTGTTTTGCGACACAAACTTGCGCCTAATCTCTATAGGTTCTTTAACGAATCGTTTGCAGAAACAAAGTTTGTGATTCTCTGTGCAAAATTCGCATCTTACCTTCATTGTACTAGTTGCCACCATTGTCTTTGTACTATGAGCGTTCAAACTTACACCACTGACCCGATGAACCGTACCCCTGTTTGAACTTGGCTCTAGACATTCTAGAGCGCGAAAACGATTTTCGATAAAAACTTGAAATTGATTGAAACTCGGCAAGTCGTTATTGGAATCGTTGCAAACACTGAGCTCCCATTGTTTTCGTGTTTCATCATCTAACTTGGAAGTGATTATATGTATGATAATAACATCCCATGTAGTCACATTGATACCTAAATTGGTGAGCGCATTTAAACAATCGCTTGTGGTGTCAAGCAGCTCTTTTAATGATGTTGCTGATTCCACATGCATACGTTTTTGACCAAACAATCTTTTTAAAATACAGTTTGTTAAGTATTTCTTGTTGCTATAACGTTTTTCTAATTGAGTCCAACACTGCATATAATTAGAATCGGTTATTGGCGTATGACGGATCAATTGCTCTGCTTCACCACAAAGATGACTCTTCAAATAATGAAGTTTTTGCACATTGTCCAAAGATTCATTTTTATGAACCAACGACATAAAAAGATCGTGGAAGGTTGTCCACTCTCCATATTTACCCGAAAAAGTCGGTATAGCTATTTTAGGCAACTGTACGAACGTATTAGCAGATTTACAAGTACTAGGATTCTGATCAGTTTGTAGGACTGAACCTTTAACAACAAGTGTTTTATTGAGTGTTGTTTTCAATAAACTTTTGTAAATTATATATATATCCTCTACTTTATCATAAATATCACTTGCCTCAGAGTTTTCTATGTCTTCTAGTTTAAAGTTTTCAAATAATTTAGAATTAGTATTTTTAAACATAGCCCAATCTTTTTCTAATAATTCTTGTTTTGTTTCAATATACTCTGAGGTTAATCTATCCTTACCGCTTTTCTTAAAATTAATCAATCCCTTATTTATGACATTATATAAACTTTTCATAAGATTAATTGACCCTTCCATTTTGGAGGTATGTTTAAAAAAAGTAAAATTTAACTTGAAATTAAATTTTTAAACTTAACTTAAGCGGTTCTGAAAAAAAACTACAAGTATCTCAAAATCAACTCTAAAATCTTCTAAGTCTCAATTATTGGTTAAAATTTTACAAGTGTTTTAAAATTCTTAAAGTCGGGTAGAAATCGGGCATAGGTTCCCCGTTCCCCCGTTTTTCTTAAATTATTCTAAGTTCTAAATCTACCATGCACACGAGAAATTTTACAAGTCCAAAATATTAACAACAAATTTTTACAAGTCCCAAATTTCTTGCGATTCTTCAAAGTAAATTATTTCATAGAAATAAAGTCTATAATAGTTTAACTTGATTGTTTGAATTTAATTACTGCTCAGGAACTAAATAAAATAAAAATTGTACTCACAAATTCACATTTGACACAAACACTTTGTTGACATCAAAGTAGCGACCTCTGGTGGACACTGGTTGATCTGCAAGCGACTTCCGGTGAAAGGGTCTGCTAACTTGCTCGTGATGTGTTGCGCTTCGCCTGTGTAGCACTGGATATTGCACGTCCTCTGTGGCGGCAATGTTGAACTAACACGCAGCGGCTGATCTCGCCAACAACGACGACAGACGTAGCTGCCGCTGCTGCGGTGAGCGTGTACTCTAGTGCAGCGATCCACTGCGAGTTACACGAGGGAGGCGACGCCAACGGTGACGCCGTAAAGTAGTCCTTAACCCGGCGCGTAGGACCAATGTTTGATACCAAGCGTGGTATCGTTGGACTGGGTGTGTGACACTAGTAGGGATTCAAATAAAACCACTGTGCACTGTACTATGGGTTCGTAGGACTCCACGGTTTAATTGGCTGTCGCCTTGTACTAAACTACAGTCTTGTACTCCTACAATTTTGTTCTCGTCATACAAAATGTTTGTAGGCCTTATAAACTAACACGTGTAAAACAACGATAGCGCGATCTAAGTTTGTAACAGCTCCCTCTAGGGAACGTAACGTAAACTAATATTTTGGTTTCGACTTTGATCGCACTATGCTGTTATTGGTCTCGAACATACCGCCCACCAAGGACGTTACTGACGGAATGTCCTTCTAAAAATGAACTGAGCATTACAATAAAGTTGCAAAAAAAAAAAAATATAAAAGAATTGAACTGTAAACCATAAATACACTATATAGAAATAAGTTGAACTGTATACAAGAAAACCAATTTTATCTAAACATTAACAAATAAAACACGTATTGTGTCGTGTTGTAAACAACAATACAAACTTAATGACTAAAACTTATTCTAGCATATACGTATATAAACATGATTTCATGGATCGCACACCGACATCAATTTACCTTAACATGTGTAAATAATAATAAAATAATTACTTATCCCTTTTGTTGTACAATTCGATAAGTCTATCATACTTTTGTGAATAAAAGAGTACAGTAAATCAAGTACTATGTAGCAACTGGTAATATGCAAACCTTAGATGTTGGCCTTTTAAATGTTGAAGACTGAGTGCGCACAGTGACTACACGGGTGATACCATCATCACCAGGGTGTTTCTTTAATATGCGACCCATCAACCAACGAGTCGGTGGCAAATCATCCTCCTTTATCAACACAACATCCCCAATTTTAGGTTCGGGAACTTGACAAGACCACTTATAACGATTCATCAAATTACTTAGGTATTCTTGGGACCAACGTTTCCAGAACGACTGTACCATTTTTTGAACTAATTGCCAGCGTGACAAATGACCCATACTTGCATTATCGTACTGTTTATCTGGTACACTTACTAACGGCTCTCCAATTAGGAAATGTCCAGGTGTTAAGGGTAACGGTTCGCCAGGGTCTGTGACGTCAATAACACTCATCGGTCTAGAATTTAGACAAGCTTCAACTTGGTTGAGGAGCGTGGAGATCTCCTCATATGTAAGCGTAGCATCACCAATAATCCTTCTCAAATGAAACTTCGTTGACTTTACGCCTGCTTCCCACAGTCCGCCAAAGTTGGGACTATGGGGAGGTATGAAGTGCCATTTTGTTCCACTAGTTGCCAGATGTTCGGCTATTGATGGCTGAACTGTCTCTAATTGCACGAGTTCTCTACTGGCACCCACAAATGTGGTACCGTTGTCACTATACAAATTGGCGCAGTGCCCCCGCCTAGATGTAAACCTTCTAAAGGCTGCCAAGAAGGCTTGAGAGCTCATATCACTGACCACTTCAAGATGCAAAGCGCGAGTGGCCATGCACACAAAGAGGCAAATATAGCCCTTGTAGGAACGGTGCCCACGACCCTTACTTGTCCTTACATTAATGGGACCGGCATAATCTACTCCGCTGTTCAAAAACGGTCTTGCAGGAGTACAACGAACAGCTGGAAGTGAACCCATCATCTGATTTTTGATACTCGCTCTGTGCCTGATACATGTCACGCACTTGTGAACATGCTGTTTGACCAGACTTCGAACACCTATGATCCAGTAAGCTGTCCTCAAATAGTTCATCATAATCTGAGGACCTCCGTGTAATGTTTTACAATGTGCATCAGCTATGATAAGGCGAGTTAGGTAACTCGAGTGGGGTAGTATAATAGGATGTTTCCAGCTTTCGTCTAACTGTGCATTTTCCAGTCTACCTCTGACCCTTATAATGCCCTTGTCATCAAAATAGGGACAAAGTGATTTTAATAAGCTGGATTTCTTCTGTATATAGCCATTCTCTTGTAATTGTTTGCACTCCACTGTAAATATGTCCATCTGTGTCAATCGTATACAACACTCAAGGGCGGCATCTAACTCTGCCTTTTGTAAATAAGTTTCATGAAATCGTTTGTTTTCTTTTAAGAATCTTCGACAGTATGCCACAACCCTTACAAGGTTGGATAACGTAGAATACCTTTCAAAGAATGAATGATCTGGAACAACTGAAACATGTGCCTTTACGGACTGTTCTAAATTTACTCCAATATTACTTAATTTTTTGTATATAACAATTTTTTCACTCAAAAATGAAGGTCCCTGAAACCACAAATTATGACCAAGAAATAAGTTTGGCAGCATTCCCCTAGAAGCACAATCTGCTGGGTTGTTCTTGGTCGTAACATGAAACCATTGTGAAGCTTTCATGGTGGTCAAAATTTCGGAGGTTCGATTGGCCACAAATGTCTTCCATCTACTAGGGTGACTATTAATCCAAGCCAATACTACAGTAGAGTCGGTCCATGCTCTGACTTTGTCATTAGAGATATGCAAAACTGCAGCCGTCTCGGCTAGAAGATGTGACAAAAGTACCGCTCCACACAATTCTAATCGCGGAATACTAATTTGTTTTACGGGTGCTACTCTGGTTTTCGCAACTAGTAAGGACACTTGTACTCTTCCTTCTCTATCAGCTATCCGTAAATAAATCACGGCCGAGTAAGCGGTTTTAGAAGCGTCACAAAATCCGTGCAGTTCCAAATCGTCGTTTGAATTTGTACCCAGCCATCGAGATATCCGTACACCACTAAGTAACGACAATTCCTCACGGTAAGTACTCCATTCCATTTTCAATTCGTCATTTAGTTCCTCGTCCCATCCGACACCTGCCAGCCATAACTTTTGAATGAATACCTTAGCTAAGACCACACTAGGAGCCAACCAACCTAATGGATCAAATAATCGGGCTATGGCTGAAATAACTGACCTCTTGGTTATAGATGTTGTCGAAGGTGGGAGATTCACCAAATACTGAAAACTGTCTGTGTTGCGGCACCAGGTAAGGCCTAATATTTTAATTGTACTATCTATTTTTATTTCTAATGCTTTTTTGTCCCTGTATTCTATTTGATTGTCCTTGATGTATTCCTTTGTGTCCTTTTTGTCCTGATTGGTATTTACCTTTGTTCTTGTTTGATCTCGTTGTCCTTTAGTAATATGTTCTATTGATCTTATTTTATCTACTATTTCCTGACTGTTGCTATTCCACTTTTGTAGTTGAAATCCACCTTTACTTAACAAGCCTGTCATTTGTTTGTATATTTCGAGTCCTGCTTCTACGCTATGACAACCGGTCATTAAATCGTCCATGTAGAAGCTGCTGAGAACTCTGTCCTTAGCTAACGGGAAGTTCTCACCTTCATCATAAGCGATCTGATGCAGGGTTCTAACTGCCTGATATGGTGCTGATGCGGTACCAAAGGTAACGGTCATGAGCTCATAATCAGTAATGTCTTTCTCAGGACTGTCTCGCCAGAGTATGCGCTGAAATATTGCGTCTTCTTCGGCTATCCTGACCTGGCGGTACATTTTGATTATGTCTGCTACAAGGGCTATAGGATGAACTCTCCATCTTAAAACAGTGTGTCTTAAGTCCGACTGTAGTGTAGGTCCTATCATCAGCGTGTCATTGAGTGAGACTCCGTTACTGTTCTTTTCAGATGCATTGAAGACAACGCGAACCTTTGTGGTACTTTTGTCTTCCCGCACAACCGCATGATGAGGTAAGTAGACAGCTACCTCTTTATTTTTGTCCTGCCCTTTTACTGGTCTCATATGTCCTAAACTTAAGTACTCATTCAAAACTTCGGTATAATTATTTTTTAATTGTATGTTGTTACTTAGTCTTTTCTCTAATGCCTCGAACCTTTTTTTAGCTATAGTACGTGAATGTCCTGCTTTACAAGGAGGATCTGCATCTCTAAACGGTAATCTGACTAAATATCTTCCATTGCTATCTCTCTTAGTTGTGGTACTATAGAGCTCTTCGCATTTCTTCTCTTCAGGTGTAAGTAATTTCTTTGAACTAATGACCTCTTCAATTTCCCAAAACTTTCTCAAAAGTTCGTCTTCTCGTATCTGAGCATGCATGACATTTATCCTATTTGACGTGTCGTTTTTTTCAGAGTTCACTGTTCCAGATAGGATCCAGCCCAAGGCAGTGTTTTGTGCTATAACATTATTGGAAGGACTTTTTAGCATACCCGACCTAATAATGCAACAGTAAACGTCAGCCCCTAAAAGAACGTCAATTTTATTAGGAGTGTTGAAGCCTGGATCTGCCAACTGAAAGTTTGTAACACCTATCCAATCCAAGTTTGTGTGAATGCTACGTTCAGGTAACATTCCGGTGATTTTGCTTAGTATATAAGCATTTACACAAATTTTAAACTCTGGCTGAATGCGAGATTGGATGTTGACCTGTACCATGTTCTTAATAATGGTTGAACTTTGACCACCCAGACCTGAAACGAAACCTCGAATAGGTATCTTTTTCAGTCTGAGGGCTTGAACTGTGGCTTCTGTGATGAAGCACGCTTGTGAACCTTGATCCAATAAGGCACGAACTGTGTGATACTCACCTAACCCCGACTCGGCCTTTATTAGCGCTGTAGCTAATAACACCTGTCTAGGTTTGAGTACCTTACCTGTAGACAAACATGAAACTATCGGATTAGACTCCGTTGTTGCACTAGCACTATTGATAGTTTGGTTTGCTGTGGTTTGTCTATTCTTCTGTGGATCTTGGCTTAGATGCAGGAGAGAGTGATGACGCTTCTGGCAAAGTTTACAAACTGTTGATTTTTTACAATCACGTACGATGTGATTGCCACCTAAACAGTTGAAACAAATATTGTTTTGCGACACAAACTTGCGCCTAATCTCTATAGGTTCTTTATCGAATCGTTTGCAGAAACAAAGTTTGTGATTCTCTGTGCAAAATTCGCATCTTACCTTCATTGTACTAGTTGCCACCATTGTCTTTGTACTATGAGCGTTCAAACTTACACCACTGACCCGATGAACCGTACCCCTGTTTGAACTTGGCTCTAGACATTCTAGAGCGCGAAAACGATTTTCGATAAAAACTTGAAATTGATTGAAACTCGGCAAGTCGTTATTGGAATCGTTGCAAACACTGAGCTCCCATTGTTTTCGTGTTTCATCATCTAACTTGGAAGTGATTATATGTATGATAATAACATCCCATGTAGTCACATTGATACCTAAATTGGTGAGCGCATTTAAACAATCGCTTGTGGTGTCAAGCAGCTCTTTTAATGATGTTGCTGATTCCACATGCATACGTTTTTGACCAAACAATCTTTTTAAAATACAGTTTGTTAAGTATTTCTTGTTGCTATAACGTTTTTCTAATTGAGTCCAACACTGCATATAATTAGAATCGGTTATTGGCGTATGACGGATCAATTGCTCTGCTTCACCACAAAGATGACTCTTCAAATAATGAAGTTTTTGCACATTGTCCAAAGATTCATTTTTATGAACCAACGACATAAAAAGATCGTGGAAGGTTGTCCACTCTCCATATTTACCCGAAAAAGTCGGTATAGCTATTTTAGGCAACTGTACGAACGTATTAGCAGATTTACAAGTACTAGGATTCTGATCAGTTTGTAGGACTGAACCTTTAACAACAAGTGTTTTATTGAGTGTTGTTTTCAATAAACTTTTGTAAATTATATATATATCCTCTACTTTATCATAAATATCACTTGCCTCAGAGTTTTCTATGTCTTCTAGTTTAAAGTTTTCAAATAATTTAGAATTAGTATTTTTAAACATAGCCCAATCTTTTTCTAATAATTCTCGTTTTGTTTCAATATACTCTGAGGTTAATCTATCCTTACCGCTTTTCTTAAAATTAATCAATCCCTTATTTATGACATTATATAAACTTTTCATAAGATTAATTGACCCTTCCATTTTGGAGGTATGTTTAAAAAAAGTAAAATTTAACTTGAAATTAAATTTTTAAACTTAACTTAAGCGGTTCTGAAAAAAAACTACAAGTATCTCAAAATCAACTCTAAAATCTTCTAAGTCTCAATTATTGGTTAAAATTTTACAAGTGTTTTAAAATTCTAAAAGTCGGGTAGAAATCGGGCATAGGTTCCCCGTTCCCCCGTTTTTCTTAAATTATTCTAAGTTCTAAATCTACCATGCACACGAGAAATTTTACAAGTCCAAAATATTAACAACAAATTTTTACAAGTCCCAAATTTCTTGCGATTCTTCAAAGTAAATTATTTCATAGAAATAAAGTCTATAATAGTTTAACTTGATTGTTTGAATTTAATTACTGCTCAGGAACTAAATAAAATAAAAATTGTACTCACAAATTCACATTTGACACAAACACTTTGTTGACATCAAAGTAGCGACCTCTGGTGGACACTGGTTGATCTGCAAGCGACTTCCGGTGAAAGGGTCTGCTAACTTGCTCGTGATGTGTTGCGCTTCGCCTGTGTAGCACTGGATATTGCACGTCCTCTGTGGCGGCAATGTTGAACTAACACGCAGCGGCTGATCTCGCCAACAACGACGACAGACGTAGCTGCCGCTGCTGCGGTGAGCGTGTACTCTAGTGCAGCGATCCACTGCGAGTTACACGAGGGAGGCGACGCCAACGGTGACGCCGTAAAGTAGTCCTTAACCCGGCGCGTAGGACCAATGTTTGATACCAAGCGTGGTATCGTTGGACTGGGTGTGTGACACTAGTAGGGATTCAAATAAAACCACTGTGCACTGTACTATGGGTTCGTAGGACTCCACGGTTTAATTGGCTGTCGCCTTGTACTAAACTACAGTCTTGTACTCCTACAATTTTGTTCTCGTCATACAAAATGTTTGTAGGCCTTATAAACTAACACGTGTAAAACAACGATAGCGCGATCTAAGTTTGTAACAGCTCCCTCTAGGGAACGTAACGTAAACTAATATTTTGGTTTCGACTTTGATCGCACTATGCTGTTATTGGTCTCGAACAAAACACTAATATACATACATACAACGACATATGTATTTTGTTAACAGATGCTCACATGACTATGCCGCGTTCCGAATTCTTCTTAATCTCAGCAGTGTGTTAGCCGTAAAATTGTTCAAGTTTCTTGTTGAATTTGAAGTTCCTGTCATTAATATAGTCAATGTTTACGTTGTCGTTGTGTCTCCTCTCATCTTCATGCTTTTCTTTTTTTTTCTCATGTTGCTCCATATCATTGTCGCTTGATAGTATGTCGATATGCCCTTTTCTGGATGCCTTTTCTTGTTTTTGACGTATGTCAAACGTTTGCTTCCGAAAGTTTTACTCTTTCGCGAGTGTCGTCCGGTATCGCAGCTTCTTCGTACTTCTCTCGATCGTCAACTAACTGTTCTGCCTCGTAACATGTCGTTGCTTCCAAATTTGCCGAAAATATATCGGTGAACTCTTCAGGTATTGATTTTTTTATGTTTATCGCTGGCGGAACGTCGACAGCGTAATCTCTTCATGCTGTGCGTAATCTTTTCGACTTGCTTTTCTGCATGCGTCATTTCTATTGGTGTTGTAGATGCTGTCTCTTCTGTAGTATTCATTTTGACCAACGATCGTTTGTTTTTCTTAATATAACAAACTAAACTTCAATGTGGTAATTTTAGTGATTTACTTCAGAATGGTGTGGTGTTTGTTTGGGTGCAACTTGTTGATTGAATGTAGCATGCTGACTACTGACAATTACTTTAACTTTTTATTTTTTTTTATAGTTGAAGTAAATTTACAAAAAAAAAACTCAAGTATGTAAGTTAGATCAGTGTTATTTTAGACGTTCGTTTCCGTCTTTTTAAATGGTATAGCCTCTATGACCGGTAGGCTTTTCGTGCATTATTACAGTATTGTGTAAATATAATATTCTTAAATACATGAAGTACAAAATTTATTGTACTTAGGTTGGTGGGTATAGTAACTGATCGAACAAAGAATTGCGTAGTTTGAAAGAGCAAAGCATGCAGAAACAAAATGACTTATTCGTGTAGAAAAATTAGCTAGTTGTAGAATATAAGTACGAATATTTATGTGTTACATATATTTTATATTCTCACAACAACAACAAAAACTGCAGGGCTCTAGGTTCAATTAAATGCTATTGCAGTCAGTGTCCAAATGTAATTTTTGAGGGAAGTTATTTGTGAAACCTATTATGTAATGCAGTGTAATAGTACCATTCGATTGTTATTTCAATCATTTAGATCTACCAACTGACTAGATCGGTTCCATTCATGTTTTGTTTAACTGAAAATATATGAATGTCAAGTTGTCTGACTGACTTATAGCAATTGCTTAATGGGTAAATTAATTTTGAAAGTAAATAAATTGCCTGTCAATGCGAACATCGGTATATTTCAT
This sequence comes from Hypercompe scribonia, assembly GCA_949316085.1. NCBI lineage: Eukaryota > Metazoa > Arthropoda > Insecta > Lepidoptera > Erebidae > Hypercompe > Hypercompe scribonia. The sequence goes on from OX438979.1 coordinate 5,654,012, forward strand.
TCATCATTTTCTTGTCCTTACTGTGTCTTCTCTGGCCTCTCTCATTGCACGTGATCGGTTTGTGGCTTCTAGATCAAGTGTGATTATTATTGATTAACTGAAAACAATGAAGTTTTACAGTATCCTAACGGCACGCTAAGCGCAATGGTTTTGCGGCAATTTTATTTAGCTAGAGCGAGCGAAGTGTATCCAGTATCTACTGTAACTATAACACATTGCAATGTACTCCCACGTCGGTATGTAGAAAAAATTCAGAGATGTACGGACTCCCCTGGGACAAGGGCATATAATTCAACGTTAATCCATATAAGTACACCAAAGGAATACGTGACAACTGACACGACTCAACCATTGTAGACTCGGACCTTGTTACCTCGTGATAAAAGACTTTTAATTACTTTCTCAAGCTGCCAAAGAAGCGTTATCGCAGCATTTGTTTCATGTCAGACTGTTGTATTCCCACGAATTGTGCAATACACAAGATACTTGTAGATTTCGGTGACAGATAGAGATCTGAGTTTTGTTGAATCTGAAAGCTCTATGCCTTCAGACTCCACAATCACGCTCTTTTTAACATACAGGACTGCACACTTCTCTATTCCATATTCTCTATACCAAATTCCATCTTGATAGAGGATAATAGTTTCAATTCATCCATATAAAGAAGATAAGATGTAAGTTGATCATCTGCAACCTACACCATGACCCTGAAACCTCTAACAGAGTGCTAAGAGGGTTCAAAGCCAGACAAAACCACAAGAGACTCACACTTTGAAATATACCTCGTTCGATCTTTATGAGTACATCGCTTACCGCAGTCTGCCTATATCTACATATATTACTATAAAAAGTGAACAATTGAGTTGCGTTAATTTTATACAACTCTAGCATCTTCAAAAGCCATGTACGTTGAACCGAGTAATAAGTCCTCTCATAATCTATCCCACGTCTCGCCATACTCTTACGATTAAGTACGACGTACCTGTCGGCTATTGGTCATGTCTACGGCCGATAAGGAGAAGTTTATTCTCAGAATTTGTCATTATCATACAAATTAGTAACATTATTACTGAGTACTAAACAGATCTATTTCTAAATAGAGAGAACCTGTAAGCGGAAAGATCTATTCGTACACTAATTGTCTGATCAATTTTACCCGCTGTTGTGTGGTCTGGATCCTTTGCTATGAGATGACCTTTCATTAGTGAATTTTATTATTTCATTTTTTATATACGAGTTATCAAGTATAACTAAAGTTTGAAATAAAAATCGGGAACTAGTCGTTATGCAAAAAGTTACAAAAAAATTGCCTATGCATTGTTTTTGTTATCTTCCTTACGTCGATAAACGGTTAACAATATGTATGCCATACCGTCAAACTGATAACATTATATTACACCTTTTCACAATCTATGTTCTCTTACCCACTTTACACCGCTTAAGGAGCAAACGTGTGCCTCATTGCTTTTAAAATAATTTATCTAAAATCGTTGTATTGTTTTTTTTCTTCTTTACGCTTTATACATACTACGAATCGGCGGTCATTACGAACAATCCCTTTATTTAGAAATACTAAATTTTTTACAGAAGATCGCTTTGCAGTCTTATGCGTGCGAGGTGTGAGTCACGTTCTTTGGGACGTGAAGTGCTAAAAGTAGGACATCGGATTTTGCATGAACGCCATTCCCACCCTCCAATAGGCATGGTATGCATATTTTTGTGCGCCTATGACACAAACGCTGACTAAACCTTACTACATATATAAATCAAAACAATGGTAGTACGGATTCCTATACGTCATTTATCATATTTCAAGGGACTGATGCAGGAGGCATTTTTCAATCGGCAGACGAGGCTCTGAGAAACAAAACATACCGACTGGCGGCAATAGGCTCGCCACCCATTACGTGGGACCAAATCACTGGTGAAAAAAAACGTTTAATACGATAATTAATCATTTGTGATGGGTGGGAAATGAAACCCACGACCTCTAGCATAACAGTCACGATCACTTACGAGTAGACCAACAAGGTCCCGCCATAGATCATAGCAGATCAGGTAAAAATCAGGCAAGTAAATAAATTTTAATAATAATTATACTTGGTGTAGAAATTATCAACCGGTCGTGTGCAACGGGAGAAGCTTACATATCTATCTACATAATTACAGTTTAGTGCGATGGGCCAAAGAAGATCCAGTAAGGATGGGAAAGTGATAAATAAAAGGAAGCAAATATTCATACAAATATACAATTTCTTATACACTTTAAACAATAGGTAGATACGAGTATAAGTCAACCCAAAAATTTTTGCATTACAAAATTACATTCGATAATTGGTTTTACAATTAATTTCTAACAAAAAAAGCAATTTTCACTCTTTTAGACACTGGCTGCAATAACGTTATACAATTATTTTTACCTTTACTCATATATAAGGAAATAATAAGGTTCAAGTCGGTGCTCTTGGTAGGACAACTGAACCTTGAATCCAGCAGCTTTTGTTGTAAGGGTTTATTGTATGTGATAATATACAATATATGTTAAATGTACATACTAATTAATCAACAGGAGTAAGCGTGGCCTGGCTAATATAATAATGTTGTCAGACGTTTACACTACCGTAGTAAGTCATGCTTACGCTCCAGTTTTGTCTTTATAACAGATTATTTACATTCAAAAAATAACACTACTTGTCACGTATTCTCACTATTATCACAATGTTTTCCATTAATGTGTTATCGTATAGAGTTTTAGTCCACCATTGTTTATTTTAAATAACACTTTCCAAGCACTGTACATATAGGTACGCAACGGCATATTTTGTTTACAGACGCTCATATGGCTGAACCACGTTCCAAATTCTGCTTGATCTCAGCAGTATGTTGACCATAAAACCGCTCAAGTTCCTTGTTAAACTTAGCGTTCCTCTCATTAATATAGTCAATATCTGCGTCGTCGTTGTGTTTTCGCTTTCTGGAGTACTTAGCCCTCTTCGCAGTCTGTCTTTCTAAGTCGTTCACCATTCTGTCTATTGGCTCTTTACGATCTACGTGCATACCGTGAATGATGTGTTGTTTAGACCTCCGTAGAAAGCGTCTCCATACTTTTGTTTTTGTTTCTCATACTGCTCCGTGTCAAGTGTAGGCATGTTCTTGACCGATCTGTTATACTGCCTTATTGTCGCTTGATCGTAAGTCGAAAAATCCGAATCTGGATGCCTTTTCTTCTTTTTGCGCTCCACCGCATGCGCTGTGCTTCTATGGCCGAGACGTTTAAAAGTTTTACTCTGTTGTAATTTTGCCCGCATTTTTCAGCTTCTTCGCGCTTCTCTCGATCATCCAGTAACCATTCCGCCTGACGACGTTTTCTTGCATAATTTGGTGGTAATCTATTTCTCTCCTCTTCGGCCACCACCTCCTGATGATTGTGCATCCTGGCTTTATTTATAGCCAACTGTAGAGAGTGCAATCTCTTCATACGTTCTGCTTGCCTTTTAGTAAACGTCGTTTCTTTTCGTGTTGTAGTGGTACTCATGATGACCACTGACAGCTTTCTTGTTAACGTCGCAAAATAAAAGTGATCTTGGTGATTTTAATGACACACGCTAACTCACAACACAACCGAACCGGGTGACGCTCTATTTGAGAATGGTGTGGTGTTTGTTTGGCTGCAAATTATAGATAGTGTATAATTTGAATGTAGCGCTAAGTGATGACGACTTGCAAAACGGTCTTGCCAAAGTGTCAAGTAAAGTGCCAAAAATATGCTGAATACTAAAAATTATAATAATTTTTTATTATGGTTAAAGTAAAGTAACAAATGAAACTTAAGTAAGTTAGATCAGTTTTATTTTAGGCGTTTGTTTGTATATTTTTAAATAGTGTAGCCTCTAATTCCGGTAGGCTTTTCGTACATTATTGCAATATTTTGTAAGTATAATATTCTTAAATACATAAAGTGCAAAATTTATTATGCTTAGATTGGTAGGTATAATAGTTGATCGACTAAAGAATGGCGTAGTTCGAAAAGGTTAAGCATATAATAACAAAAAACGACTACATTTTATACCACGTAAAAAATATAAAGATCCAACTTTTCGTGAATGTTATGATTTAAGTAACACTTTATGTACGTGAAATGTAGCGTAAACATGCACAGAGAGCTGACTATTAATTTTCAATACTCCATAAAATACATTTTATATAAGTGATAATACACACGCAGACCAGCTAATTCCTTAGTGTCACGAAGTGACTGATTTTAATATTGACTCTCCGATAAATGATTTCTATTTTTATGATTATCAAAATGATTCGTCACAGCGAATAATGTTGCACTTTTAATGTCGACTATTATTTACCCAGAACGAACGTACACCCAAACGCCCGTTCTGATCTCTTGAGATTCTGAGCCACGGGCTAAGGCAATTCATTTTTATGTTAAATTATTTAATAGTTATTTAGCAATAACATCGGTGTAACAACAATGGTAATTTGTAATAATGAGCAATTAGTAACAGATAATTTTCTAATGAGCAGTTCTAATCATCCAATTGTTGTCGTTGAATGTGAACCATCGAACATAATTTATTTTTTATCCACGAATTGTATTCGTAGATAAAAAAATATGCATTGGTTAACCGCTAAAAGAAACTCAGGACGTTCATATTAAAGAACTTTCTTGTAGGTATATACCTACCTACAAGAAAACTCTTCAATAAAGAATAATATATTATACCATTACATTTTATTTATAACATGGAGGTGTTACAGGCGAAACACTACGACAGACATTAGTTACCGTTCGTTGATCCGAAAATATTATTGTTTGGTTTGTAAAATAATTCTCATGAACGAACCTCACTAGATCGGTGGATGGTATTAGGCGGCAATTAGATGGGATAAACTTTTGTGTCCAAAATTCTTAGCGTGTGAGTTCTTTGTTTTATTCGCCTTATTGTGTATTTACAAGTTAAATTAAAAATGTTGCAAAAAAGATTGTCAATCCATTGTTTTCATTGTCACAGTATGCCGCCAAAGGGCTAACAATATCTATGAAATTTCTATTATATATTATATATCTAGAAGATTATCGTTCTCGCTGTTTACCTCTTATTTTTACTCAACATCACCATAAAGATAAAAAAAATCTATATAAAATCTGAAATTGTTACATTACATTATTATTTTTTTCTTCTCTAGATTTCCATAGTGTCACTCGACGGTACCTAGGAATGATACCTTATCTACAAATATCAAATTTCACAGCAGAGCAATTTGAAATTTTGAACACGACGTGTACTAGTAAATTATGTCATTTGGGACGTAAAGTGCCGAAAGGAGGATTTCAGATTTTGTACGGATACCGTCCACACTCTCCAACAGACATGGGATGCATATTTTTGTGCGCTTATGGTACAAACGCTGGCTAAACATCACTACACATATAATTCCTATACGTCAATTATCATATTTCAAAGGAATGATGCAGAAAGCAATCTTTAATCGACTGACGAGGCCCTGGCTAACAAAACATCCCAATTAGCGACAACAGGCTCACCACCTATATATACTTACGCGGGACCAAAATGCTGGCGAAAACGGCCGTTCAGTATACCTCTATCAATCTGATAATTTGTAATGCGTGAGAATCGAACCCACGGCATCTAGCTAAGCAGCTAGGATAATTTACGAGTCGACCAACAAGGCCCATCATAGATCCTAGTACATCAGGTAAAAGGTAGGCAAACAAATAAATTATAATTGTACTTGGTCTAGCAATCACCAACCGATCGCGTGCAATGAGAGAAGCTCATGTCTAATGGGAGTGTAGTGCGATAGGCCGAAGAAGACACAGTAAAGACAGGAAAGTCATAAATAAAAGAACATATATTCACATGAATAGACAATTTATTATATACTTTGTACAACTGGTATAAGTAAACCAAACTATTTTCACTAAACATAATTGTTAAAAACACGTCAACTTGACATCCATATTTTATCAGTTTAACAAAATATGAATAGATCTATTTGGCTGGTAGATCTTAACGGTTAAAGAAAGAGTCGAGTAGAACTATTGTCTACATTAGATAGTAGGTTTAATAATTATTTTTAACAAAAAAAAAGCAATGTTCACTTACACAGCACACACACACAAGTATTTTTATGTTTACTTATATCTTAGAAAAGAATAACTAAACCTTAAACCCTGCAGCTTCTGTTGTAAATATATATATATATATATATATATATATATATATATGTCACATATTTTATAGCAGTGCTAGTTTTAAAGCTAGTTTTAAAATACACTTATGTATATATATATACATAAGTGTATTTTAAAACTAGCTAATCAACACAAGTGAGCCTGGTGTGTCTAACATTGTGATACCCTCCTTAAACGTATCGTACTAAGATGTACTTACGCTAAACATAAGTATGATTTATGAATTACGACATCTCTGAATGAGTGCTTTTGTTTTTTCTTTCTAAGTCACAACACAAATGCAGATTATTTACATTAAAAATTTCACCCATTACGGGGTTATCTTATAGAGTTTTAGTCCACCATTTTTGCAGTATAAACTGCAAACACTGTCTAAACACTAATATACATACATACAACGACATATGTATTTTGTTAACAGATGCTCACATGGCTATGCCGCGTTCCGAATTCTTCTTAATCTCAGCAGTGTGTTAGCCGTAAAATTGTTCAAGTTTCTTGTTGAATTTGAAGTTCCTGTCATTAATATAGTCAATGTTTACGTTGTCGTTGTGTCTCCTCTCATCTTCATGCTTTTCTTTTTTTTTCTCATGTTGCTCCATATCATTGTCGCTTGATAGTATGTCGATATGCCCTTTTCTGGATGCCTTTTCTTGTTTTTGACGCATGTCAAACGTTTGCTTCCGAAAGTTTTACTCTTTCGCGAGTGTCGTCCGGTATCGCAGCTTCTTCGTACTTCTCTCGATCGTCAACTAACTATTCTGCCTCGTAACATGTCGTTGCTTCCAAATTTGCCGAAAATATATCGGTGAACTCTTCAGGTATTGATTTTTTTATGTTTATTCCTGGCGGAACGTCGACAGCGTAATCTCTTCATGCTGTGCGTAATCTTTTCGACTTGCTTTTCTGCATGCGTCATTTCTATTGGTGTTGTAGATGCTGTCTCTTCTGTAGTATTCATTTTGACCAACGATCGTTTGTTTTTCTTAATATAACAAACTAAACTTCAATGTGGTAATTTTAGTGATTTACGCTGACTCACAGCACAACCGAACAGGGTGACGCTCTACTTCAGAATTGTGTGGTATTTGTTTGTCTGCAACTTGTTGATTGAATGTGAACATAGCGGTAAGTGATGATGGCGATGGTAAACGGTGTTGTCTACTTAAAAAATATGCTAACTTTAGAATGTGCCAATATCATGCTGAATACTGAAAATGACTTTAACTTTTTAGTTTTTTTTTATAGTTAAAGTAAATTTACAAAAAAAATTTAAGTATGTGAGTTAGATCAGTGTTATTTTAGACGTTCGTTTCCGTCTTTTTAAATGGTGTAGCCTCTAAGACTAACTCTAAGGCCTTTCGTGCATTATTACAGTATTGTGTAAATATAATACTCTTAAATACATGAAGTACAAAATTTATTGTACTTAGATTGGTAGGTATAGTAACTGATCGAACAAAGAATTGCGTAGTTCGAAAGAGCCAAGTATTCGGGAACAGAATGACTTATTCGTGTAGAAGAATTAGCTAGTTGTAGAATATAAGTACGAGTATTTATGTGTTACATATATTTTATATTGTTACAACAAACACAAAAACTGCAGGGCTCAAGATTCAATTAAATGTTATTGCAGTCAGTGTCCAATTGTAATTTTTGAGGGAAGTTATTTGTGAAACCTATTATGTAATGCAATGTAATAGTTCCTTCCGTTTGGTATTTCAATCATTTAGATCTACGAACTAACTAGATCGTTTCGATTCATATTTTGTTTAACTGAAAATATATGAATGTCAAGTTGTCTGACTGACTTATAGCAATTAATGAATGCGTAAATTAATATTGAAAATAAATAAATTGCCTATCAATGCGAACATCGGTTTACTTTATTCATCATTTTCTTGTCCTTTGTGTGTCTTCTCCGGCCTCTCTCTTTGCACGCTATCGGTTTGTGGCTTCTAGATCAAGTATGATTATTATTAATTAACTGCAAGCCATGGAGTTGTACAGTATCCTAACGGCACGTTAAGCACTACGGGTTTGCGCCAATTTTAGTACGGCATGGTAACTGATGGACCAAGAAATCGTGTATTTCGAAAGAGTTACGTAAAGGAGATAAAAAGCCAAGTTTTCGTGAATGCAATGATTCATGTACATACTATGTACATGAAATGTTGTAAAAATACGCGCTAAGAGCTGTTTATTAATTTTCAATACCCAATATATTCTATTTAGAATTAGATTTTAGAAAAGTACAATCTAATAAATCTTTTCGGGGGGTTACAAGGTCTCTCGCTCGGTAGCATGATCGCCGCCATGTTGCGGAGCGAGAGCGCGTGGAACTCCGCCGTCTTCTTTTGCGAGCAACTTATGCATGAGATGTCGCAGCGGAACCGGGGCAGGTTTAGAACTCTCCCGGTCCGCCATGCCCGGAAACGTGTTCAGTATCATAGACAGCTCGGGCGCCGGAGATCGCAGAACGATCTCCATCCTCCATAAGCGCAAGTCTGGGGATGATAGGTGAGGCCATCCGTCACCCGAGCAGAAGCAGGCCAGAATGGCAGCGGGGCATGCTACAGAGCACACGCTCTTTTGGAGCAGAAAAGGGGTCATCTGCAAGCCGTATTACGGAGTTCCTTTCTAGGGTACAGCTGGTTCCCCGGTTACTGGTAGCTGAGACGGCGTGTGGTTTTTGGTCGGTTCGAGTCCGACATAACCACCGGGTATCCAGGGCGATTTCCGCACAGAAAAAAAGGGGGTAACAAGGTGCGAACCTACAATGGTTTTGTTTGTGCAATTATCGAAGAAGTTATCAAGACAAATGATCATCGGAAATGTATTTCGAAAGTTGTAGCATATATAACAAAAAGAGTAACAAGCTTGAGAAGCACCCTTAACAGTGCTGTGTAACACCGATCAACCTGGCGATCACCTTCACCCTCATTTAGTATCACACAAGCAGAACATTTACTCTTATCTAACATTCCATCACCGTTTTCAATTCACAGCTTATTTCGTTCCTTCATCAATATAATGTATTGAGTTCGACTTATTGCACACAATTACGTAAATAAACCTTCAAAATCATTACACAAGTCACTCGAATTTTACATAGACATTGTGATACTTGATTTTCTATTAACAGTTCATTACTTTTGAGTAGTCCGTTCGTTTGTTTTTATTGTAATAGATATTGTTATAAATATATTAATAATAAATATTTTAAGTAAAGTTTGTATGCAGATGTTGTGAAGAGAATCAGTAAGTTGGTACACTTTTAAAACCGCAATGAAAACAATAATCTTCGTGCAGATTACATTTCTATTTATTTGTGATTTTGTTGAGATAATGCCTATTACGGTTACTGCTGCGGGTTTTTTTTAATGCAAATGATGAGTAGAAACTTTTATGAAACAGGCAAAATACTACGACAGACATTAGTTGCCATTGATCTTAACTTAACTGATCATAAAAACTATTGTTTAGTTAGTATAATAATTCTCATTAACGACCCTCACTAGATTGGTGGATGGTATTAGGATGAGATGGGATAAACCTTTGAATGCAAAATTCTTAGTGTGTGAGTTCCCCATTTTATTCGTTCTATTGTGTATTTGTAAGTTGAGTTGTAAACGTTGAAAAAGGTAGCGCATTTATTGTTTTCATTGTCACAAGTATGCCGACAAAAGGGCTAACAACACTCGTATCTAAACCATTTCGTCAAAATGATAAGATTACTTTATGCCTTCTACCTAATTTTTTTTTAATTTACTCAACATTACGGTAAAGACAATTTTTTTTTCTTTTCTTTATTTCTATAGTGTAATTCGATAGTCTCTACGAATACTTTCTTATCTACCAATATCAAATTTTTCAAAAGAGTACAATAAAATTTTAAACACGAAATGTTAATTACGTTCTTTGGGGCGTAAAGTGCTGAAAGGAGGAATTCGGATTTTGTATGGACACCGCCCACACCCTCCAAGGGACATGACATGCACATATTTGTGTGCTTATGTTACAAACGATGACTAAACCTTACTATATAGATCAAAATAACGATTGAACGAAATCCTATATGTTATTTAAATATGTTTCAAGGGACTGATGCAGAAGACAGTCCTTAATCGACAGATTAAGATCTGGCCAACAAACCTGCATTACAACATTATTAACGGTAATAGGCTAATAACATATTACATGGGACCAAAACACTGGCGAAAGTGGACGTTTCATATGCCTTTGATTAGTTTATTATTTATTTAACCCACGTCCTCTAGCTTAGCAGTCACGATCATTCACGAGTAAATTAACAAGGCCCTGCATAGATGATAGCAGATCAGGTAAAAATCAGGCAAGCAAATAAATTTCACTAATACTTGGTCTAAAAACCACTAACTGATCGCCTGCAATGAGAGAAGCTTATGTCCAGTGGCAGTAGAATGCGACAGGCCAATGAAGGCACAATAAGTACAGGAAAGTGATAAATAAAAGAAAACATACATTCGCATACATAGAAAATTTATTATATGCTTTAAACAATAAGTATAAGTCAGACAAACTATTTGATCGGTTGATAGATCTCAGTGATTAAAGTAAGAGTCGAGTAGAACTATTTTTACATTGAATAATAAAACGGGTAGGTGTATAAAACCCCAACACTTGTGCTCCTGAATGAAAAATCGATATAAATTAAATTAATTCTTTATTTGCAATCTACATAAGTGAAATCAGTGTTAATTACAGTAATTTGCTCACACTCACGTTGGCAGAGCTATAGATGTGACAACAACATCCTTAAGTATATCCACCTGTCAGCTGCTCACTAGTAATTTACGACACGAACGACAAGAACACTGATATAAGAATGTCCCAACTAGCAGTCATTGAATCTGCACGGAAGAGTCTGGAGGAAGTATTCACAAAACGAACGGGTGAGCTTGAGGCACAGATACAGTGCAATGCACCAGCTAAAGACACTGTTGGTAGACTTGCGGAAGAATTTAGAACCTTCCGTGAGCTTATGTTCAGCATGCTGGGCTTGATACGAACAGATAGATGAGTGCTCTAAGACTGTCGTCATTATTGAAACCAGACATCGACAGAAGGCACTCATCTTCATCGGAGTTTCCGAAGTTGACAACGAGAATTGTGCTGAATCGGTCCTCGGTCTTCTTCGTAGTAGGCTGGATCTGCACTATACAGCGTCGTCCATCAAAAGCTGCCACAGGCTTGGCAGTCCTAAAAAGGATCACAGGAGGCCTATACTGGTGAGGTTTTCAACCGTAGACTTCAAATCTGCTGTTTGGAAACTGAAGACTAAGCTCAAGGGCACGAACATCACTGTCAAGGAATATTTAACCAGGACCAGACAGTCTGCATTTGCCCGGGCTCGACTCCACTTTGGTGTCAGGGGTTGTTGGACTCAAGAAGGTGTCATAGTCGTCAAGGTGCCGGATGAGGGCCGGGTTAAGGTAACCTCTTTGGCCGAACTGGAACCGTTGATCCAGAAACATCCAAATGCATGTACAGCGAAGGGCATGTAACTATTGGATGCCAGTAGTTTGCCGAATATCACCAAAAATACTACAAAGAAAAACTAACTTCCAGGTTTCTATAGTATTCAATGCTTCTTAAATCTGTTTTTCAAGGTTATTTTATGTAATTTTCTATTACTATTTTCTACCTTCATTATTTTACAATGTTATAGTAACAACAACAAAACTAGGTAATTAAAGTGTCAATGTTTGTCAGTTGACGTTTAAGACTACAGTTTTTTATTCGATGCGTTCCATATTCACGCATATTCTCGTATCGATCATCGACGTCTTTAAAACTATTACTTTTCACTTTTACTTTAAAACTGACCTACTTTGTTGAATGTTATATTATATGTTTTCTCACTCTTTTCAATATTTACCATAAAAATAATATTGAGTAATATTGTTCTTGCTATTATACTCCAAAAATGCCAGTGTAAGCCGGCGGGTGGTGCATTGACGTGAGTATTGAATTCCTTCATTTGATTTAACAATTTTGGTTGCTCGTAATATACGTTATCAATAATATTACTTATATTTATATTTTAATATTTATTTTAATTTATATTCTGCATTATGACTGATATTGACCCCTATTACTCCGCCAGCGGTTCTGAAAATTCATCAGCAAATGAAAGTTTTGCTTCGGTAACTAATACCCTCGGGGATATATTGCGCAGTATTTTTAACCAAAAGTGTCCACGTTTGTTTAACGTTTGCCACATAAATGCTCAAAGCATACCGAGTCACTATAGCGACTTATGGGAAACCTTCAATGGTTCAAACGTGGACGCCATATTGATTTCCGAGACATGGCTCAAGCCCCAACTTCTTTCCACATCTTACTTCCTACCAGGCTATGTTCACATCAGGAACGACAGGGTAAACAAAAGGGGTGGTGGTGTTGCCATATACCTACGTCCTGACTTTTCTTTTAACCTTGCCTTGAAATCACCACCTGACTCACCCGCTGAGTATCTCTTCCTTGAGATTTCTGTCGGAGGAACCAAACTTGTTCTAGGTGTCGTATATTGTCCGCCGGCTACTGATTACTTCACCGTATTCGAACCGGTTTTAGAATCTTTGGGGTCCGAGTATGAACATTACGTCATCATGGGCGATCTCAATACTGATCTGCTGTGTCACAGTTTCCCCCGCTGCCGTAAACTGCTGGACTTACTCGAATCTACATGCTTACATAGCTTACCGCTTCACACCACACATCACAACCTAAATGGAGAAGACACCTTGCTTGATCTTATAATTACTTCGTCCCCTGAAAAAGTTTAATCGCATGGCCAGCATCCAGCACCTGGTTTCTCACATCATGATCTAGTATATCTTTCGTACAAGATTAAAACGCCAAAGCCTAAACCCAAAATGATGTCCAGGCGCTGTTTTGGACGTATGAATGTGGACAAGAAGATGCTTCCCACATAAACTGGGAACCCTTAACGAGAGCTGTCACTATCGACAAAAAGTTCATATATTTAACGAAAACATATTACGCCTATATGATATTCATGCGCCATTGAGGAATATCAAACTAAAACATCCACCCGCACCTTGGTTGACAGATAGCATACGCAGCGCAATGAGGAGCCTGGACCGAGCTTTTCGGCGTTTTAAAAGAACTAGAAGCGATGATACCTGGCTTGCCTACAAAACTGCTAGAAACAAGTGCAATCAGATGATACGTAATGCCAAACGCCGTTATATTCTCGATAACATTTCTACATCTTCTTCTACTGACATCCGGAAGTTCTTGAGGACTCTTGGCATCGGTAGCAAGCGCCACGTGGATCTTCCAATAGGCGTTGCTTTAGATGATATCAATCGTCATTTCACCACTTCTATTACCTTGGATCATCAAAGCATAATCTAAACTATCCAATCCGTGGCCCGCCTGCCTAGACCTACTATAAACTCCTTTGACTTTTCTCCAGTTGCATCAGAGGATGTCCGGCGGTTTCTAATCTCTATCAAATCCAAAGCCACCGGTAATGACAACATTAACCGTTTTATGGTGACCACTATCCTGGACCAACTCTTACCCTCCATCACCCACATAATTAACTATTCCCTTGATTCCGACGCCTCTCCCTTCTTATGGCGCAAGACTTATGTACGTCCATTGGCTAAAGTACCTAATAATTTCTGTCCAATATCCATTCTTCCTTTCCTGTCCAAAATACTGGAAGCCTGTATACATAAGCACTTTTCTTTTTTCGTTCCTCAACTCTCCATCGCTACCTGAATACCTTGTTCCCCACTTCCGTCTCTTATGTTCCACCCATGATCGAAACCTTCGGTCAAAAAACAACATGCTTCTTCTATGCCCCCCTCATACCTCCAACTTTATCAATTCCTCCTTCTTTGTGCAGTCAGTTCTTCTGTGGAATGCACTGCCCGCCGATATCAGGATGTCCACAAATCGCCACACTTTTAAGGCGAAAGTACGTGATCTACTTAGAGATAATTTGGTGGAATCGTCTTAACGAGTACCCGAGTTAGTGTTTATACTTATATAGAATATTGTATTAATTTTATATACATGTATGTTTATGTATTGTTTATGTACTGTTTATGTAAAATAATATTTTATTAGTAATGTATGTCAACTTTATTATTTTACCTTTGCACCTACCGCTCATGTTTCTACATCACCTAAAGGTTGACTGGGAGAGAATGCCCCATGGCATTAAGTCCGCCTTTGTACAACATGTGCATCAAGAATAAATAAATAAATAAATAAATAAATAAATAAATAAGCAACTGTCTCACTTCATTCATCAAAACAACTTACTCAATAAGTATTAATCGGGATTCCGACGCGGACATAGTACAGGGACAGCTTTGCTCAAGGTAACACTTGATATTAAGGCAGCAATGGAGGAAGGCAAAATAACTGTGCTAGCTTTAATTGACTTCTCAAACGCCTTCAATGCTGTGAACCATGAGATCTTACTCGCAATACTTGCCCACTTCATGATTTCCGATGATGCACTGGAATGGTTTTCATCCTATCTTCGTGGACGCCAGCAATCTGTCAGAACTGATAATTCGTCATCGCTGTGGGCCGAACTAGACTCTGGTGTACCACAAGGCGGTATTCTTTCCCCTCTTCTCTTTTTGTTATTTATCGACTTCATAACTCACAAACTTCGGTGTTCGTATCATCTGTATGCAGACGACCTGCAGATCTACTCACATGCGAGAGTTGAACACTTAAACGAAGCTATAATCAACATTAACCACGACCTAGACACCATAAAAAACTGGTCCAGCAGTTTCGGTTTCAACGTGAATCCGAGTAAATGTCAAGCAATCTTCTTAGGGAGTCCCAGAATAACGGGTAGAATTGATCCTGACGCCATCACTGGTATCATATATGACGGTACAGTATTGCCCATCAATCTATCGGTTAAGGACCTTGGCTTACATATAGACAGAACTCTGAATTGGCATGTTCAGGTAACCAATGTTAGTCAAAAGGTCACGAATATTTTACGTGGCTTTTATAGACTAAAAAACTTTCTCCCCATAAAGATTAAGATTATGCTAGTGCATGCTTTAATTTTGCCAATCATCGACTATGGTGATGTGTGTTACCTCGACCTGAATGCAGATCTGCTCAACAAATTAGACCGACTTCTCAACAATTGCATTCGGTTCATATTGAACCTACGTAAGTATGATCATGTATCCACTTATCGGAGGCAACTGTCATGGTTACCTATTAGACAGCGCCGCCGCTTGCGAGCGTTGACTATGTCACACTCCCTCATCCACTCTCCTAACCCACCCACATACCTAACCACTCATATACAATGTCTCTGGTCTAATCATGACAGAAATCTTCGTTTCTCCGATAATCTCCTCCTTCTCTGCCCATCACATAATTCCCATATTGTTCATTCGTCCTTTACTGTCCAAGCTGTAAATCTCTGGAACGCCCTCCCCCTAGAGATAAGAAGGTGTGTTAACCCATTAACCTTTAAGGTTAGAGTACGCAAGCTTTACGGAGACTTGTTGACGGAATCATCAGAATAATTGCTGACCTATTCATCATTGTACGAATATTTATGTATATGTATGTAGATATATGTTTCCTTATGTATATATATATATATATATATATATGTATATCATTATGTATTATAATATACAAATTATTAATTATATTAATATTATGTTATATTAATTATTGATTCGCAAATTAAAAAATCAACACCACTAGCTCTGATGTTACACCTGCTACACACATCTCTGCATCACCGAAAGGTCGACTGGAAGAAAATGCCTACGGCATTAAGTCCGCCTTATGCATTGTAACTTATTTGCACTTATTTGCACGAAAGTATAAATAAATAAATAAATAAATCTTTCAATTTATTTCCAACAAAAGCAATTTTTACGCTTTCACATAAAGTTTAGACACTGACTGCAATAATTTTATACAATTATTTTTACCTTTACTTACATCAAGGTAAATAATAAGGTTTAACTCGGTCTTCTCAGTAGAATAACTAAAACACGAATCCTGGAGCTTTTGTCATAGGCGTTTGTTGTAAGTGAAAATAAACCAAATATGTTATATGTACATACATATATTTTAAAACTGGCTAATCAACTCGAGCAAGCCTAGCGTGACTAACAAAGTTATCGCAACAAACACTTACACGGTCCTAGTAAGATATACTTACGCTAAACATAAGTATCACTTATTACGACATCTCGGAACGAGTGCTTTAGTTTTGACTTTCTAAGCCATAACACAAATGCAAGTCATTTACATTAAAAAAACACACTACTTGTCATGTATCCTCACTATTATCACAATATTTCATACTAATGCGTTATCTTACACAGTATTATTCCACCACTTTAAATTTTAAATAACGCTTTCCAAACACTAACATGTATGTAACGCCATATTTTCTTAAGAGATGCGCAGATGGCTGAACTACGTTCCAAATTCAGATTAATCTCAGCAGTTTGTAGACCATTAAGCCGCTCAAGTTTCTTGCTAAATTATGCGTTCCTCACATTAATATAGTCATTCTATCTATTGTGCGAGTGATCACATTTGGACTTAGATTTAGACTGCACAACTTCGCTAGAAGTAAGTCATGATGTACTAGATCGAATGCCTTTTTAAAGTCAGTGTATACAGCAAGAACTTCTCTTCTGGCATCTTACGCATTCGATACATACGATACAAATTCAACCGAGTTAGATGATGTTGACTTTTGGGGTCGGTGAACATGATTTTGAGATGAGCGAACATTTTGTTTTGAATCAGCGATTCAAGAACTTCACCACATAGTGATAAAATAGAATTATCTCAGTTATTTACTACATTTTCACAACAAGCAGACTTAAAATAGGCGTGATGTATACTAATTTCCACTTTTCCCGCAAACATCCCTGTGACAGTGAATCATTGAAAAGGGAAGTCAGTGGCTCAGCCAGATTAGCCGCACATTTCTGTAGGAAGAGTGGTATTATTGAATCAGATCCTGAACCCTAATCGCAACTCAAAGAAGACAAGTACTTAGAGACTTCCTCTAAACTTTTCGAACACGAACCGAAGGCGATATTATTACTTTTTTCTGATGTTTTCAAATTAGAAATATTAATATTACTATTAACCTTATAAGTTGATTGAAAGTAATCTGAAAACAAATCACTAATTTCTTATACTTTCCATCATATATTTTATATGTACTACTTTCATTTCCTTTTCCTGTGCACTTCTAATACACCAGGCACTACCTTATACTTTCCATCTCATGCTTTTCTTTCCATCCCATGGTTATCTGTAAGAGATTGCCAACGGGTGATAAGGCCGCCACTTGTACTTCTTTAGCCTTAAATTACCTCTAAATTTAACCTGGTGTACAAAAGAGAGATATATTATTATTATTATTTATAAGCGATTCTTATCTTTAGTACTCGTAGTTCAAAAAATTACAAATATTACTACTACACTTAGTAATGTAAGAAGATTACGATTTTGTTGCGCTTATAAAAGCATACCAATTGACTGGTTTTTAATAAGATCTTCGTACACATTTTTCGTATATAAATATTTATTTGTTTTGCACTAAATTAATTATTGTGACATATTTGAGCAAGCAAAAGAGAGGTGCTTGAAAATTGTCATTCTTATGCCCATAAAAACTGATTTTTAGCACACAGAGCATCGCTTTGACGGCACGATGAAACCGTAGGTATGATGAAGGATAATGTAATGTACCATTACATTATATATATATATGTTATTATATTACAAAATTCTTAGTGAGAGCACTTTGTGTTTTTCGCTCTATTGTGTATTTGCAAGTGAACTTGCGAAGATTGCAAAAAAGTGGCCACTTTTACAATATATAATAATTATACTTGATCTAGAAATTATCAATCTATTGCGCACAATGGGAAAAGCTTATATCTATCTAATGGCAGTGGTGTGCGATAAGCCGAAGAAGACGCAGTAAGGACGGGAAAGTAATAAATAAAATAAAGCATAAATTTTCACACAAGGAAAAATTTATTATATACTTTAAACGATAGATACACATAAATCAGCCCAATTATTTTAAGCTTAACAGAATTAATAAAAACACGTCAACTTGACATATATATTTGATTAGTTAAACAGAATAAGAACAGATCTAGTTGGATGTTAGATCTTAACGGTTAAAATAAGAGTCGAGTAGAACTAATTTTACAATAGATAATTAGTTTTACAATTAATTTCTAACAAAACGAGCAATTACCACTCTTTTACATACGTAAAATTTAAACACTGGCTGTTCCGTGTTACAAATTCTGCTTTATCTCAGCAGTGTGATAGCCGTAAAACTGTTCAAGTTTCTTGTTAAACTTGGTGCTCCTGTAGTTAATAAATAATATGGTCAAAATCTACGTTGTCGTTTTGTATCCTCCTTCTGGAGTATTTGTCCTCTTCGCAAACTGTCCTTGTAAGTCGTCCACCATTCTGTCTCTCGCCTAATTACGATCAATGTGCCTGCCGTTAATGACGAGATTTAGACCTCTGTAGAAACCATCTTCAACTTTTGTTTTTGTTTTTCGTCCTGCTAAATGTCAGGCGTAGGTTTATGCTTGAATAATGAAAACTTATTATCGTTTGACTGTATGTCGAACGGTTCTGATGTGGATTCCTTCTCTTCACTTTACGCACCAAATATTTTAGTTCCGTCGCTGACATCTTCGAAATTTTTGCTCTCTCGTAAGTTTTGTCCGATTTTTCAGTTTCATCGTTCGCCTGACAAGGTGTTTCCATCCAATTATGTGGAAATTCACTTAAGAGCTCCTCAGGTACTACTTCCAGATGATGGATATTTCTGGTTTCATTCCTGGCCAAATGTAGAGAGCGTAATCTCTTCATGCGTTCTTCTTGTTTTTCTGCAAACGTCATTTCTATTAGTGTTGTAGATGCTGTCTCTTCTGTAGTTCTCATTTTCACCAATGACTTCTTTCTTTTTAATATTACAATCAAAAATTCAATTTGGTAATTTTAATGATTCTCGCTAACTCACAACGCAACCGAACCGGGTGACGCTCTACTTCAGAATGGTGTAGTGTTTGTTTGGCTGCAACGTGTTGATAATGTATAATAAAACGGTGTTGCCAACTTAAAAAATATGCAAATAGTAGGGATTGCCAATAACATGCCGAATACTAAAAATTACTTTAGTGTTTTCATTTTTATTGTAGTTAAAGTAAAAGTGACAAAAAAACTTAAGTAAGTTAGATCAGTGTTATTTCAGACGTTCGTTTGTATATTTTTAAATACTCGTAATCTAGCTTGTTATAATAATGTGTAAATACAATATTCGCAAATACGTAAAGTGCAACATTTATTATACTTAGATTGGTACTCATAACAACTTATCGACCAAAGAATTGCATAGTTCGAAAGAGCTAGGCATAGAAAAACAAAAAGCTACGGCATTTTATACCACAATGTTATGATTGACGTACATTTTATGTACATGGAATGTAGCGTAAATATGCACTGAGAGCTGATTATTAATTTTCAATACTCAATAAATTACATTTTTAATTCAATTTTATTATTAACGATTTTTATTATAGCTAAAGTAATCAATATAGACTTTTGAGTACTTCTTATTTTTTTATTATTATTAGAATCACGTGAAAACGAAAATGATCGTGCAACTTGTAAAATACTTAGCAATAACAACAGTGTAACAACAACAGTAATTTGTAGTAACGAGTAATTAGTAATGTATAATTTTGTTATGAACAGTTCTAATCATCCAATTGTAGTCGTTGTATGTGAACCGCATCTTCGTGCAGATTATATTTTTATTTATTTTTACCTAATAGGGTTTTTTTTTGTACAAATTTTTCACTCACGCTTATTATGATTGCCTATACTTGGATGAGCATAAAGCATGTATATTATATATTAAGGCGTACAATTAACCTAAACTGCAGTTAAAAGTTAATACAATTGTGGATAGTGTAGATTTAAACAGTTCAAGATATTTTCTGCCAAGTTACAAGCTCACCTGCTTGTAGGCAGTAAGGCTGTGCTCAATATGAGTATAACGGACGTCGAACTTGCTCCGAGTAATTGGATACGTGGATAAAATGAGCGAACTGGGCTGCACTGTGATTGTTCGGGGCTTTTTAATAACAACCTCACTTGTATAGACAAGCAAATATGGTTAAATGGAAGAAACAGTTTTATCGGTGTGGTGTGTTCTTGCGTATGGTCGAAAAGTTAAGGTTGGCTATAATCACTACTAATATTATAAATGTGAATGTAAGTTTCTTTGTTACGATTTCAAGCGAAAATTACTCAACTGATCATCATGAAATTTTGTACACATGTTCTTGGAGGTATTAGAAGTAACATAGGATACTTAAAATGTTATAATTTGAAATGATCTGTTACGAAAATTAATGTGGCAGACCAAATTCCACGTGAGCGAAAAAGTAGGCAAAAGCTAGTAACTTATAAATTCACGATTAAAAGTTTCAGCAATAGATCTTTAGAAATATTTTTAATGAATATGCAAATCATCATTATACACCACCTACATTTTTCTCAAATTTATTTAGGTCATTGTAATCTGTTTTCGTTTTCGATTGTCCATAATCACTCGACATCCTCTCTCACATACTTCTTTATTTCAATCAGTTGCTCAATACATGCGTTCATTATTGTATTCCTTCTAGTTCTAACCGTCGATTTAACTGTTATTGCTGTTTAAGAACTATATATATCCACATAACAAAATACAAGTTTCAAGTTGGAAACTCTTCTTAAGAGTAAATAAGACATAATTAACTTGCTGCAGAACCTGCAACCTGCACGTCTTCTTGACATGATGCCAACTGAGGTGTGCTGTTGGCCACCACAGTGTGTGACTAAGAAAGAACAGGCAAGTTTTACTATATGTCAGAGCGTATCCTCTCAAGTACTACATCATCCAGCAGGCGACAGCGCTGTATAGCTTGTCCTTGATTTGACAATCCCTGTGCTGACACATTGATGACTGGTCCAAGCTCCCGAAACAGAGAGAGTAGTCTAACACGGTATGTAGTAAGCTTCGTTCCCAACTCTGTGGCCCGAAAATGTGCCCGCATGCAATTTTCGTTTATTGAATTTATCCACTTCATGCGGCGCACATCACCACCGGTCACAGGGAACCCTGTTTGAGATCAGTAGTCCTCGGGATTCCAAGCTGGTCGGTGGCCGGATACTCCTCCTCTGGTGCAGGTATTAGCGACGTCGGCGGTGAGACAAACTCGACGCTGGAACTAGAGCTCGACGCCCCTGCAACAGCCGGCACTTCCCATGTTGCTCCCGGGGACGGCAAGGCGGAGTGGAGCGACGGGTCCTGGGATGTAATTAGTGTTTTTCAGGCTTTAGATTTAGCTCTTGTTATCATTTTGCTAGAATTTCTCCGTTAAAAAAATTTCATGACGTATCAATAGACAAGTCCTCGAATTTTACATAGACATTGTGATACTTGATTTTCTATTAATAGTTCATTACTTTTGAGCTATCGCTTCGTTAGTTTTTATAGTAATAAATATTGTTATTATGACATTAATAATAAATATTTTAAATAAAGTTTGTATAGAAATGTTGTGAAGAACCAGTAAGTTGGGACACTTTTAAAACCGCAACGAAAACAATAATCTGCGTTCAGATTGTATTTCTATTTATTAGTGATTTTGTTGAGATATGTAATACATATTAGAGTTACTGCTGCGGGTTTTTTTTTTATGCAAATGATGAGTAGAAATGTAGAAAAAAAAACAGTAGCAGTCGTGGGACTGCCGATAGAAGTGAAAACGGAACTATTAAGTTGAGAGTAATTAAAACTATATGCAAAAATTATATGAAATTTTTTATGTTTCATATATAGCTATATATAATATATAATATCATATATAATATATAATAATAATAAATTTCATATATAATATATAATATCATATTCTCCATAGCTATAGATATACTATTATCATTAGCATGTCGGTGACGCGAACCGAGGATTTTACCCTCTACCAAAACGCTCAACGCGCCTAAAGAAGTTTTCACTTCAAAAATCGGAAACACGCACTAAACTACGACAGATATTAGTTACCATTCGTTGATCATAAAAACCATTGTTTGGTTAGTAAAATAATTGTTATAAACAACCCTCACTAGATCAGTGGGTGGTATTAGGCGGCAATTAGATGGGATAAACCTTTGTGTCCAAAATTCTTAGTGTGTGAGTTCTTTGTTTTTTTCGTTCTATTGTATATTTGCAAGTTAAGTTGTAAACGTTGTAAAAAGGTAGCGAATTCATTGTTTTCATTGTCACCAGTATGACGACAAAGGGCTAACAATATCTAAACCATTTCGTCAAAATGATAAGATTATGTTATGCCTTCTACCTATTTTTTTTTAAATTGCTCCTTATTACGGTATAGGTAACAAAAATTTTGTGGAAGTTTTTTTTTTTTTCTCTATATTTCTATAGTGTAATTCGAAGGTCTCGCCGAATACTATCTTATCTACAAATATCAAATTTCATAAAAGAGCGCTTTAAAATTTTAAACATGACACGCTAATTACATTTTTTGGGACGTAAAGTGCCAAAAGGAGGAATTCGGGTTTTGTATGGATACTGTCCATTCCCTCCAAGAGACTCTGAGATTAGGCTCTGGCCAACAAACCGGCATTACAACATCATTAACATTAATAAGTTCATCACATGAGACCTAAACGTGGGACCAAAACGCTGACGAAAGTGAACGTTTAATATACCTCTGCTTAGCTTATTATTTATTTAACCCACGTCGTCTATCTTAGTAGTCACGACGTTCTAACACATTATAACGACATGAGAGAGCTATTATTTATTTAACAAACATTTGCATTCATTGATTACAAAAATACTGGCTCGCATAGTGTAGCGTCGCCACACTAAGTTACATATTACATGTATGCGTGTGAATAGAACTTTTAATGAGCTTCGTAAACAGCATAGTATGGATTCACTATGAGTGTCTCAAATGTGTGTGGGTGTCTGAGTTTTAAATTCTTTAATGATAGAAAGACGAAAATAATAATGTGTCCTGTATTGCCAGATAGTTAGGGCTATTACTCAGATTTTTACGTTTAACGTACTACAACTACTACTGTTATTTACTTGACTACAAACCTCATAATGTTAACTAGAAGTCCTCCATGTTCTAAATAAATAAATATAACATAGCTGGTCTAAAAAGCAGCATTATGTGTCACATAAAAAACCCTTAGCTATTCAGTTACATAAAAAGTCATAGTACCAATATGTAAAATCCGAATCATTTACGTTTCACAATCTATGATTTTCATTCATAAATGGTATCCACAAAGTGTTTAGATAATAGCTAATATAGGTTGCTTAATATTTAGTTTACTTATCGCTAATAAATTACACTACTGTCTTTTTCTTTTACGACTGCTAATTATAATTTTAATGTTACTACTAATTGCATTGATCTCTCACCGCGTCAACGTTATTGTCAAATTACTAGCAAAGTAAATACAAAAAAAAACCATACCTACCAAGTTATTTATTAAGGTGTAAGATTTTTGTTCGTTAATATAACTGATAGAAAAGCTTAAGCGATCCATTGCGGCAAAATTTTCGAGAAACAAGGTAGTGATCAAACCCCCTCCCTGTGCCCCGCGCTGTATTTATTTGATATATGATCCGCGAGGTGTTAGATTCAACTGTCAACGAATTCTTGGCCCATCCTGTATTAACAACGACTGCCTGTGTACAACAATGAAGTTTATTACGAGTATTAGTGAAATAATTTGAAACTTCTTTGTACAATAGTCCCAAATAAGAGATTTCCTTATTCAAAATGATGCTGCTCCTTGCCTAGTCAAGTAGTGTATTGTGAAAATATAGCCTAACGTACGAGCCGTCTTGCTACCTGCTTTAGATACTGTTTTGAAATAAAGGATTTACAACTGAACAGTTGATCTGTGGCTCCACAGATAAACAAAAGGTTACTTTAGTGAGAAACATTGTTTTCACATTGGCTGGTGACATAGCAGGTGCACCCTTATAATAAAGAAAGGAAATGACATCTTGAACTGAATTATAAATTCTTGGAAAGTTATATAGGCGGCAATTAGATGGGATAAACCTTTGTGTCCAAAATTCTTAGTGTGAGTTCTTTGTTTTATTCGCTCTATTGTTTATTTGTAAGTGAAGTTGCAAACATTGCAAAAAGGTGGCCAATTCATTGTTTTCATTGTCACCAGTGTGCCGATAAAGGCCTAACAATATCTAAACCACTTTGGCAAAATGATAAGATTATATTATGCCTTCTGGCTATTTACCATTTATATACTAAACATCATTATAAAGATTAAAAAAATATAAATAAAATCTGAAATTGTTACATTGTATTCTTATTTTTTCTTCTCTCTTTTTCCATAGTGTCACTCGACGGTATCAATAACTATAATACCTACAAACGTCAAATTTCAAAGGAGAGCAATTTGAAATTTTAAACACGACGTGTAAATTATGTCATTTGGGACGCAAAGTGCCGAAAGGAGGATTTCAGATTTTGTATGGACACCATCCACACACCCTCCAAAAGTCCAAAAGACATGGGATGCATATTTTTGCGCGCTTATATTACAAACGCTGGCTGAACCTTACTAGATAGATCAAAATAATGGTTGAAAGAAATCCTATATGTCGTTTATCATAATTCAAGTGACTGATGCAAAAGGCATTCCTCGATCGGCAGACGAAGCTCTGGCAAACAAAACATACCGACTACCGGTAATGGGCTCGTCACCTATTACGTGGGACCAAATCACTGGTGAGAAAAGGCGTTCAATACAATTATTAATTATTTGTGATGGTTGGGAATCGAACCCACGTCCTCTAGCTTAGCAGTCACGTTCACTTACGAGTAGACCAACAGGAGCCGTCGTAGATCATAGCAGATCAGGTATAAATCAGGCAAGTAAATAAATTTTAATAATAATTATATATGGTCTAGAGATTATCAAGTGATCGCGTACAATGGGAGAAGCTTATTTATCTATCTAATGGCAGTTTAGTGTGATAGGCTAAAGAAGACCCAGTAAGGACGGGAAAGAGATAAATAAAAGAAAGCGAATATTTATACAAATAGACAATTTATTATACACTTTAAACAATGGATATCAGCGAATTCAACAATTTTTGCTTAACGAAATGAATAAAAACACGTCAACTTTACATACATATGTTTTCAGTTAAACGTAATACGAATAGAATCTAGTTGGTTGATAGATCTTAATGGTTAAAGTAAGAGTCGAGTAGAACTATTTTTTCATTAGATAATACATTATACAATTTTTTCCTAACGACAAGAGCAATTTTCACTTTTTCATACGAAGTTTAGACTCTGACTGCAATAACGTTATACAATTATTTTTATCTTTACTTATATCTAATCAAATGATAAGGTTCAATTCGGTCTTCTCAGTAGAATGACTGAAATTCGAACCCTGCAGCTTTTGTTGTAAGTGATAATAAACAATATATGTTATATGCACATACATGTATTTTAAAACTAGCTAATCAACACGAGTAAGCCTAGCGCGACTAACATAGTCATCATAACAAACGCTTACACTGTCGCAGTAAGATATACTTACGCTAAATATACGAGTAAGTAGGACTTATTACGACACCTCTGAACGAGTGCTTTAGTTTTGTCTTTTTAAGCCATTACACAAATATATACAAGTTATTTACATTAAAAAAAAATATCTTAGTTATCTAATACAGTTTTAGTCCACCACCAGTTTTATTTTAAATTACACTTGCCAAATACAAACATGGACGCAACGACACATTTTGTTAGCACATACTCATATGGCTGTTCCCACGTCACAAATTCTGCTTAATCTCAAAATTTCACTTTCCTGTCGTTGATACATACTCGTATAGTCGATATCTACACCGTTTTGTTCCGTGTTCCTCATGTCGCTCCGTGTCATGCCTATGCTTGAATAGTATATAAACTTATTGTCGTTTGGTCACGTACGTCGAAATGCCGTGGTCTGAATATCTTTTCTTCTTTTTACGCGTCAAACGTTTTGCTGCCGAAAGTTTTACGCTCTCGTAAGTGTCGTCCGATAATACAGCTTCGTCGTACTTTGCTCGATCATAAAATAACCACTCCGCCTCATAACGTGTCGTTGCTTCCCAATCCGATGGAGATGCACTAGTGAACCCTTCAGGTATCACCACCAGATGATTGTTTTTTTTCGGCTCACTCCTGGCGGAACGCAGACAGCGTAATCTCTTGGTGCTGTAATGCGTAATATGTTCTGCTGGCTTTTCTGTAAACGTCATTTCGTTTGGTGTTGTAGATGCCATTTTAACCAATGATCGTTTGTTTTTTGTAATATCACACAATTAAATTCAACGTGGTAATCTTAATAACTCAAGCTAACTCACAACACAACCGAACCGGGTGACGCTCTACTTCAGAATGGTGTGGTGTTTGTTTGGGTGCAACTTGTTAATGGTGTATAATGTGAAAGCACTCGGCTTTAGTTTTGTCTTTTTAAGCCATTACACAAATATATACAAGTTATTTACATTAAAAAAAAATCTTAGTTATCTAATACAGTTTTAGTCCACCACCAGTTTTATTTGAAATTACACTTTCCAAACACAAACATGTACGCAACGACACATTTTGTTAGCACATACTCATATGGCTGTTCCCACGTCACAAATTCTGCTTAATCTCAAAATTTCACTTTCCTGTCGTTGATACATACTCGTATAGTCGATATCTACACCGTTTTGTTCCGTGTTCCTCATGTCGCTCCGTGTCATGCCTATGCTTGAATAGTATATAAACTTATTGTCGTTTGGTCGCGTACGTCGAAATGCCGTGGTCTGGATATCTTTTCTTCTTTTTACGCGTCAAACGTTTTGCTGCCGAAAGATTTACGCTCTCGTAAGTGTCGTCCGATAATACAGCTTCGTCGTACTTTGCTCGATCATAAAATAACCACTCCGCCTCATAACGTGTCGTTGCTTCCCAATCCGATGAAGATGCACTAGTGAACCCTTCAGGTATCACCACCAGATGATTGTTTTTTTTCGGCTCACTCCTGGCGGAACGCAGACAGCGTAATCTCTTGGTGCTGTAATGCGTAATATGTTCTGCTGGCTTTTCTGTAAACGTCATTTCGTTTGGTGTTGTAGATGCCATTTTAACCAATGATCGTTTGTTTTTTGTAATATCGCACATTTAAATTCAACGTGGTAATTTTAATAACTCAAGCTAACTCACAACACAACCGAACCGGGTGACGTTCTACTTCAGAATGGTGTGGTGTTTGGTTGGGTGCAACTTGTTAATAGTGTATAATGTGAACATAGCGCTAAGTGATGACGACTTGGAAAACGGTGTTGCCGACTTAAAAAATATACCAATAGTAGAAAGTGCCAGAAACATGTTGAATACTAAAAATTACTTTAGCGTTTTAATTTTTATTATAGTTAAAGTAAAGTAACAATAAAAAACCTAAGTCAGTTAGATCGGTGTTTGTTTAGACGTTCGTTTGCATATTTATAAATAGAGTAGCTTCTAATTCCGGTAGGCCTTTCGTACATTATTATAGTAATGTGTAAATGCTAAACGTAAAAAAACAGAAAGCGTTTACATTTTATACTACGTAAAAAAGATAAAAATTAACTTTTCGTGAATGTTATGATTTACGTACATTTTAGGTACATGAAATGTTGCCTAAATATATGCCAAGAGCTGATTATTAACTTTCAGTACTAATACATGCAGATCAGTTAATTCCTTAGTGTCACGAAGTGACTGATTATAATATTGATTTTTAGATAAATTTATTTCTATTTCTGATTATTAAAATAATTCGTCACAGCGAATATTGTTGCACTTTTAACGTTGACTGTTATTTATCCGGAACGAAAGTAAGGGCCGAACGCCCGTTCTGATCTCTTAAGATCTTAGGCTATGGGTTCAGACAATTGGTTTTTACATTAAATGTGCAACGTATTATAACGTTATAATGTACGTATAATTTTGCTTATATTGTTTAAAATCAGAATCGAATAGAGAGTGCGTATATGATATACCTTTGGATTGATAATCTTTGGAACCGTAATGAAAAGCGTTATTTATGTAAATGCGTGAAACCTTTTTATTCAATCTTATTTTTAACGGTTTCTATTAATGCTAAAGTAACCAACATGTACTTTGAATTACTTCTTGTTTTTATGTTATTGGAATTATACGAAATCAAAAAGGATCGTGCAACTTGTAATGTACTTAGCAATAACATCGGTGTAACAACAACCGTAATTTGTAGTAATGAGTAATTAGTAATGGATAATTTTCTAATGACCAGTTCTAATCATCCAATTGTTGTCGTTGAATGTAAACCATCGAACATAATTTTTTATCTACGAATTGTATTCGGTGATAAAAAATTATGCATAGGTTAACCGCTAAAAGAAACTCAGGACCTTCATAGTAAAGAACTTTTTTGTAGGTATATACCTACCTACAAGAAAGCTCTTCAATGAAGAATAATATAATATACCATTACATTTTATTTATAACATGGAGGTGTTACAGGTGAAACACTACGACATATTACGTTACGTTAACATTCGTTGATCATAAATACTATTGTCTGGTTTGTAAAATAATTCTTATGAACGATCCTCACTAGATCGGTGGATGGTATTAAGCGGCAATTAGATGGGATAAACTTTTGTGTCCAACATTTTTAGTGTGTGAGTTCTTTGTTTTATTCGCTCTATTGTGTATTTGTAAGTCAAGTTGCAAACGTTGCACAAAAGTAGCCAATTCATTGTTTTCATTGTCACCAGTATGCTGACAAAACGCTAACAATATCTAAACCATTTCGTCAAATTGATATGTTTATGTTATGCCTTCTTAGTAATTTTTTTTTAATTTACCCCACATTACGGTATAGATAAAAAAAATTGTAGAAATATTTTCTTTTCTCCTCTATATTTCTAATGTAACTCGACAGTCCCTACGAATACTACATACAAATATCAAATTTGAGAGAAGAGGGCTTTGAAATTTTAAACACGACGTGTTAATTCCGTTCTTTGCGACGTAAAGTGCCAAAAGGAGGATTGCGGATTTTGTATAGATACCGTCCACATCCTCCAAGAGACATGGGATGCACATTTTTGTGCGCTTATGTTACAAACGCTGACTAAATCTTATTATATAGATCACAAGAATGGTTTAACGAAATCCTATATGTCCTTTGTCATAATTCAAGGGAATAATGCAGAAGGCAGTCCTCGATCAACAGACTAGGCTCTGGCCAACAAACCGGCATTGCAACATCATTAACATTAATAAGTTCATCACATACTACGTGGGACCAAAACGCTGACGAAAGTGAACGTTTAATAAACCTCTGCTTAGCTTATTATTTATTTAACACACGTCGTCTATCCTAGTAGTCACGACGTTCTAACACATTATAACGACATGAGAGAGCTATTATTTATTTAACAAACATTTGCATTCATTGATTACAAAAATACTGGCTCGCATAGTGTAGCGTCGCCACACTGAGTTACATATTACATGTATGCGTGTGAATAGAACTTTTAATGAGCTTCGTAAACAGCATAGTATGGATTCACTATGAGTGTCTCAAATGTGTGTGGGTGTCTGAGTTTTAAATTCTTTAATGATAGAAAGACGAAAATAATAATGTATCCTGTATTGCCAGATTGTTAGGGCTATTACTCAGATTTTTACGTTTAACGTACTACAACTACTACTGTTATTTACTTGACTACAAACCTCATAATGTTAACTAGAAGTCCTCCATGTTCTAAATAAATAAATATAACATAGCTGGTCTAAAAAGCAGCATTATGTGTCACATAAAAAACCCTTAGCTATTCAGTTACATAAAAAGTCATAGTACCAATATGTAAAATCCGAATCATTTACGTTTCACAATCTATGATTTTCATTCATAAATGGTATCCACAAAGTGTTTAGACAATAGCTAATATAGGTTGCTTAATATTTTGTTTACTTATCGATAATAAATTACACTACTGTCTTTTTCTTTTACGACTGCTAATTATAATTCTAATGTTACTACTAATTGCATTGATCTCTCACCGCGTCAACGTTATTGTCAAATTACTAGCAAAGTAAATACAAAAAAAAAAACCATACCTACCAAGTTATTTATTAAGGTGTAAGATTTTTGTTCGTTAATATAACTGATAGAAAAGCTTAAGCGATCCATTGCGACAAAATTTTCGAGATACAAGCTAGTGGTCAAACCCTTCCCTGTGCTCCGTGCTGTATTTGTTTGATATATGATCCGCCAGGTGTTAGATTCAAATGTTAACAAATTCTTGGCCCATCCTGTATTAACAACGACTGCCTGTGTACAACAATGAAGTTTATTACGAGTATTAGTGAAATAATTTGAAACTTCTTTGTACAATAGTCCCAAATAAGAGATTTCCTTATTCAAAATGATGCTGCTCCTTGCCTAGTCAAGTAGTGTATTGTGAAAATATAGCCTAACGTACGAGCCGTCTTGCTACCTGCTTTAGTTACTGTTTTGAAATAAAGGATTTACAACTGAACAGTTGATCTGTGGCTCAACAGATAAACAAAAGGTTACTTTAGTGAGAAACATTGTTTTCGCATTGGCTGGTGACACAGCAGGTGCACCCTTATAATAAAGAAAGGAAATGACATCTTGAACTGAATTATAAATTCTTGGAAAGTTATATAGGCGGCAATTAGATGGGATAAACCTTTGTGTCCAAAATTCTTAGTGTGAGTTCTTTGTTTTATTCGCTCTATTGTTTATTTGTAAGTGAAGTTGCAAACATTGCAAAAAGGTGGCCAATTCATTGTTTTCATTGTCACCAGTGTGCCGATAAAGGCCTAACAATATCTAAACCACTTTGGCAAAATGATAAGATTCAATCTTATTTTTAACGGTTTCTATTAATGCTAAAGTAACCAACATGTACTTTGAATTACTTCTTGTTTTTATGTTATTGGAATTATACGAAATCAAAAAGGATCGTGCAACTTGTAATGTACTTAGCAATAACATCGGTGTAACAACAACCGTAATTTGTAGTAATGAGTAATTAGTAATGGATAATTTTCTAATGACCAGTTCTAATCATCCAATTGTTGTCGTTGAATGTAAACCATCGAACATAATTTTTTATCTACGAATTGTATTCGGTGATAAAAAATTATGCATAGGTTAACCGCTAAAAGAAACTCAGGACCTTCATAGTAAAGAACTTTTTTGTAGGTATATACCTACCTACAAGAAAGCTCTTCAATGAAGAATAATATAATATACCATTACATTTTATTTATAACATGGAGGTGTTACAGGTGAAACACTACGACATATTACGTTACGTTAACATTCGTTGATCATAAATACTATTGTCTGGTTTGTAAAATAATTCTTATGAACGATCCTCACTAGATCGGTGGATGGTATTAAGCGGCAATTAGATGGGATAAACTTTTGTGTCCAACATTTTTAGTGTGTGAGTTCTTTGTTTTATTCGCTCTATTGTGTATTTGTAAGTCAAGTTGCAAACGTTGCACAAAAGTAGCCAATTCATTGTTTTCATTGTCACCAGTATGCTGACAAAACGCTAACAATATCTAAACCATTTCGTCAAATTGATATGTTTATGTTATGCCTTCTTAGTAATTTTTTTTTAATTTACTCCACATTACGGTATAGATAAAAAAAAAATTGTAGAAGTATTTTCTTTTCTCCTCTATATTTCTAATGTAACTCAACAGTCCCTACGAATACTACATACAAATATCAAATTTGAGAGAAGAGGGCTTTGAAATTTTAAACACGACGTGTTAATTCCGTTCTTTGCGACGTAAAGTGCCAAAAGGAGGATTGCGGATTTTGTATAGATACCGTCCACATCCTCCAAGAGACATGGGATGCACATTTTTGTGCGCTTATGTTACAAACGCTGACTAAATCTTATTATATAGATCACAAGAATGGTTTAACGAAATCCTATATGTCCTTTGTCATAATTCAAGGGAATAATGCAGAAGGCAGTCCTCGATCAACAGACTAGGCTCTGGCCAACAAACCGGCATTGCAACATCATTAACATTAATAAGTTCATCACATACTACGTGGGACCAAAACGCTGACGAAAGTGAACGTTTAATAAACCTCTGCTTAGCTTATTATTTATTTAACACACGTCGTCTATCCTAGTAGTCACGACGTTCTAACACATTATAACGACATGAGAGAGCTATTATTTATTTAACAAACATTTGCATTCATTGATTACAAAAATACTGGCTCGCATAGTGTAGCGTCGCCACACTGAGTTACATATTACATGTATGCGTGTGAATAGAACTTTTAATGAGCTTCGTAAACAGCATAGTATGGATTCACTATGAGTGTCTCAAATGTGTGTGGGTGTCTGAGTTTTAAATTCTTTAATGATAGAAAGACGAAAATAATAATGTATCCTGTATTGCCAGATTGTTAGGGCTATTACTCAGATTTTTACGTTTAACGTACTACAACTACTACTGTTATTTACTTGACTACAAACCTCATAATGTTAACTAGAAGTCCTCCATGTTCTAAATAAATAAATATAACATAGCTGGTCTAAAAAGCAGCATTATGTGTCACATAAAAAACCCTTAGCTATT
Organism: Hypercompe scribonia; assembly: GCA_949316085.1. Taxonomy (NCBI): domain Eukaryota; kingdom Metazoa; phylum Arthropoda; class Insecta; order Lepidoptera; family Erebidae; genus Hypercompe; species Hypercompe scribonia. The sequence goes on from OX438979.1 coordinate 5,687,117, forward strand.
CAGTTACATAAAAAGTCATAGTACCAATATGTAAAATCCGAATCATTTACGTTTCACAATCTATGATTTTCATTCATAAATGGTATCCACAAAGTGTTTAGACAATAGCTAATATAGGTTGCTTAATATTTTGTTTACTTATCGATAATAAATTACACTACTATCTTTTTCTTTTACGACTGCTAATTATAATTCTAATGTTACTACTAATTGCATTGATCTCTCACCGCGTCAACGTTATTGTCAAATTACTAGCAAAGTAAATACAAAAAAAAAACCATATCTACCAAGTTATTTATTAAGGTGTAAGATTTTTGTTCGTTAATATAACTGATAGAAAAGCTTAAGCGATCCATTGCGACAAAATTTTCGAGATACAAGCTAGTGGTCAAACCCTTCCCTGTGCTCCGTGCTGTATTTATTTGATATATGATCCGCCAAGTGTTAGATTCAAATGTTAACAAATTCTTGGCCCATCCTGTATTAACAACGACTGCCTGTGTACAACAATGAAGTTTATTACGAGTATTAGTGAAATAATTTGAAACTTTTTTGTACAATAGTCCCAAATAAGAGATTTCCTTATTCAAAATGATGCTGCTCCTTGCCTAGTCAAGTAGTGTATTGTGAAAATATAGCCTAACGTACGAGCCGTCTTGCTACCTGCTTTAGTTACTGTTTTGAAATAAAGGATTTACAACTGAACAGTTGATCTGTGGCTCCACAGATAAACAAAAGGTTACTTTAGTGAGAAACATTGTAATTTGGGTGGAGCCAGCGTCGCGACGAGACGGCTATACACGGGGGTTGTCCGGTCAATGGCGCTGTATGGTGCACCAGTGTGGGCGGCGGCTCTGACCGCCCAGAATAGGACTCGCCTCTGGCGTCCTCAGAGGATATTGGCGGTTAGAGCCATACGCGGTTACCGCACTATATCGACGGAGGCGGCGTGCGCCTTAGCCGGAACTCCCCCGTGGGATTTGGAGGCGGAAGTGCTCGCCGAAGTTTATCGGCGAACGGCAGACTTCCGGGTGAGTAGCGGCATCCGGCCCCCGCCCGAAGAGATACGCGAGTGGCGAGAGGCCGCTCGTCAAGCCACGATGGCTCGTTGGTCGTCCCGGCTGGAGGCTCCACGTGCTGGCTTTGCCACCGTGGAGGCTCTCCAGCCGGTCATCGCCGAGTGGGCGGGGCGACAGCACGGGACCCTTTCCTTCCGACTGACGCAGATCCTTTCCGGGCACGGTTGCTTCGGGAAGTATCTCCACTCGGTCGCCAGGAGGGAATTGAGTCCCGCCTGTCACCACTGCGACTGCAGTGAGGACTCGGCTCAGCACACGCTGGCGGTTTGTTCCGCCTGGGCGGCGCAGCGTGGGGTCCTCACTGCAGTTATTGGAGGAGATCTCTCGCTACCGGCCGTCATACGCTCCATGGTCGGTAGCGACAGTTGTTTTACCGCGGTCGCAACCTTCTGCGAAGACGTAATTTCGCGGAAGGAGACGGCGGAGAGGGCGCGGGAGGACGACCTCCACTCGGACCCAATCCGCCGCCGGCGAACCGGGCGGCGGAGGCGCGCGTACCAGCGCCTCATGCCGCCTTGAGTGTGGCCGCGGGTGGACGGGACGGGTTTTCCCCTCCATCCGCTATAGTGGCCAACCGCGAGGAGGTGACGTCCGCGTGTGCCGTACGTCGCCTAAATGGAGAGGTTATCCGCAGAAGGTGCCCGCGCTAGCGGGCAGGCGCCAGGAGGGATCTGGATGTCGTAATAACAGCTGTTCCCGGATCCCTCCTATGTCAGGCGCAGAGTGGCACACCGTGTGGTTTTAGTCGGTCCGATTCCGACACACCACCCCGCCGTAAACCCCGGTGGGGTGACGGCCCGAGGGGGTTTCCACACGTTAAAAAAAAAAAAAAAAAAAGTGAGAAACATTGTTTTCGCATTGGCTGGTGACATAGCAGGTGCACCCTTATAATAAAGAAAGGAAATGACATCTTGAACTGAATTATAAATTCTTGGAAAGTTATATAGGCGGCAATTAGATGGGATAAACCTTTGTGTCCAAAATTCTTAGTGTGAGTTCTTTGTTTTATTCGCTCTATTGTTTATTTGTAAGTGAAGTTGCAAACATTGCAAAAAGGTGGCCAATTCATTGTTTTCATTGTCACCAGTGTGCCGATAAAGGCCTAACAATATCTAAACCACTTTGGCAAAATGATAAGATTATATTATGCCTTCTGGCTATTTACCTTTTATATACTAAACATCATTATAAAGATTAAAAAAATATAAATAAAATCTGAAATTGTTACATTACAATATATTACAAACGCTGGCTGAACCTTACTAGATAGATCAAAATAATGGTTGAAAGAAATCCTATATGTCGTTTATCATAATTCAAGTGACTGATGCAAAAGGCATTCCTCGATCGGCAGACGAAGCTCTGGCAAACAAAACATACCGACTACCGGTAATGGGCTCGTCACCTATTACGTGGGACCAAATCACTGGTGAGAAAAGGCGTTCAATACAATTATTAATTATTTGTGATGGTTGGGAATCGAACCCACGTCCTCTAGCTTAGCAGTCACGTTCACTTACGAGTAGACCAACAGGAGCCGTCGTAGATCATAGCAGATCAGGTATAAATCAGGCAAGTAAATAAATTTTAATAATAATTATACATGGTCTAGAGATTATCAAGTGATCGCGTACAATGGGAGAAGCTTATTTATCTATCTAATGGCAGTTTAGTGTGATAGGCTAAAGAAGACCCAGTAAGGACGGGAAAGAGATAAATAAAAGAAAGCAAATATTTATACAAATATACACTTTAAACAATGGATATCAGCGAATTCAACAATTTTTGCTTAACGAAATGAATAAAAACACGTCAACTTTACATACATATGTTTTCAGTTAAACGTAATACGAATAGAATCTAGTTGGTTGATAGATCTTAATGGTTAAAGTAAGAGTCGAGTAGAACTATTTTTTCATTAGATAATACATTATACAATTTTTTCCTAACGACAAGAGCAATTTTCACTTTTTCATACGAAGTTTAGACTCTGACTGCAATAACGTTATACAATTATTTTTATCTTTACTTATATCTAATCAAATGATAAGGTTCAATTCGGTCTTCTCAGTAGAATGACTGAAATTCGAACCCTGCAGCTTTTGTTGTAAGTGATAATAAACAATATATGTTATATGCACATACATGTATTTTAAAACTAGCTAATCAACACGAGTAAGCCTAGCGCGACTAACATAGTCATCATAACAAACGCTTACACTGTCGCAGTAAGATATACTTACGCTAAATATACGAGTAAGTAGGACTTATTACGACACCTCTGAACGAGTGCTTTAGTTTTGTCTTTTTAAGCCATTACACAAATATATACAAGTTATTTACATTAAAAAAAAATATCTTAGTTATCTAATACAGTTTTAGTCCACCACCAGTTTTATTTTAAATTACACTTGCCAAATACAAACATGGACGCAACGACACATTTTGTTAGCACATACTCATATGGCTGTTCCCACGTCACAAATTCTGCTTAATCTCAAAATTTCACTTTCCTGTCGTTGATACATACTCGTATAGTCGATATCTACACCGTTTTGTTCCGTGTTCCTCATGTCGCTCCGTGTCATGCCTATGCTTGAATAGTATATAAACTTATTGTCGTTTGGTCACGTACGTCGAAATGCCGTGGTCTGAATATCTTTTCTTCTTTTTACGCGTCAAACGTTTTGCTGCCGAAAGTTTTACGCTCTCGTAAGTGTCGTCCGATAATACAGCTTCGTCGTACTTTGCTCGATCATAAAATAACCACTCCGCCTCATAACGTGTCGTTGCTTCCCAATCCGATGGAGATGCACTAGTGAACCCTTCAGGTATCACCACCAGATGATTGTTTTTTTTCGGCTCACTCCTGGCGGAACGCAGACAGCGTAATCTCTTGGTGCTGTAATGCGTAATATGTTCTGCTGGCTTTTCTGTAAACGTCATTTCGTTTGGTGTTGTAGATGCCATTTTAACCAATGATCGTTTGTTTTTTGTAATATCACACAATTAAATTCAACGTGGTAATCTTAATAACTCAAGCTAACTCACAACACAACCGAACCGGGTGACGCTCTACTTCAGAATGGTGTGGTGTTTGTTTGGGTGCAACTTGTTAATGGTGTATAATGTGAAAGCACTCGGCTTTAGTTTTGTCTTTTTAAGCCATTACACAAATATATACAAGTTATTTACATTAAAAAAAAATCTTAGTTATCTAATACAGTTTTAGTCCACCACCAGTTTTATTTGAAATTACACTTTCCAAACACAAACATGTACGCAACGACACATTTTGTTAGCACATACTCATATGGCTGTTCCCACGTCACAAATTCTGCTTAATCTCAAAATTTCACTTTCCTGTCGTTGATACATACTCGTATAGTCGATATCTACACCGTTTTGTTCCGTGTTCCTCATGTCGCTCCGTGTCATGCCTATGCTTGAATAGTATATAAACTTATTGTCGTTTGGTCGCGTACGTCGAAATGCCGTGGTCTGGATATCTTTTCTTCTTTTTACGCGTCAAACGTTTTGCTGCCGAAAGATTTACGCTCTCGTAAGTGTCGTCCGATAATACAGCTTCGTCGTACTTTGCTCGATCATAAAATAACCACTCCGCCTCATAACGTGTCGTTGCTTCCCAATCCGATGAAGATGCACTAGTGAACCCTTCAGGTATCACCACCAGATGATTGTTTTTTTTCGGCTCACTCCTGGCGGAACGCAGACAGCGTAATCTCTTGGTGCTGTAATGCGTAATATGTTCTGCTGGCTTTTCTGTAAACGTCATTTCGTTTGGTGTTGTAGATGCCATTTTAACCAATGATCGTTTGTTTTTTGTAATATCGCACATTTAAATTCAACGTGGTAATTTTAATAACTCAAGCTAACTCACAACACAACCGAACCGGGTGACGTTCTACTTCAGAATGGTGTGGTGTTTGGTTGGGTGCAACTTGTTAATAGTGTATAATGTGAACATAGCGCTAAGTGATGACGACTTGGAAAACGGTGTTGCCGACTTAAAAAATATACCAATAGTAGAAAGTGCCAGAAACATGTTGAATACTAAAAATTACTTTAGCGTTTTAATTTTTATTATAGTTAAAGTAAAGTAACAATAAAAAACCTAAGTCAGTTAGATTGGTGTTTGTTTAGACGTTCGTTTGCATATTTATAAATAGAGTAGCTTCTAATTCCGGTAGGCCTTTCGTACATTATTATAGTAATGTGTAAATGGTAAACGTAAGAAAACAGAAAGCGTTTACATTTTATACTACGTAAAAAAGATAAAAATTAACTTTTCGTGAATGTTATGATTTACGTACATTTTAGGTACATGAAATGTTGCCTAAATATATGCCAAGAGCTGTTTATTAACTTTCAGTACTAATACATGCAGATCAGTTAATTCCTTAGTGTCACGAAGTGACTGATTATAATATTGATTTTTAGATAAATTATTTCTATTTCTGATTATTAAAATAATTCGTCACAGCGAATATTGTTGCACTTTTAACGTTGACTGTTATTTATCCGGAACGAAAGTAAGGGCCGAACGCCCGTTCTGATCTCTTAAGATCTTAGGCCATGGGTTCAGACAATTGGTTTTTACATTAAATGTGCAACGTATTATATAACGTTATAATGTACGTATAATTTGGCTTATATTGTTTAAAATCAGAATCGAATAGAGAGTGCGTATATGATATACCTTTGGATTGATAATCTTTGGAACCGTAATGAAAAGCGTTATTTATGTAAATGCGTGAAACCTTTTTATTCAATCTTATTTTTAACGGTTTCTATTAATGCTAAAGTAACCAACATGTACTTTGAATTACTTCTTGTTTTTATGTTATTGGAATTATACGAAATCAAAAAGGATCGTGCAACTTGTAATGTACTTAGCAATAACATCGGTGTAACAACAACCGTAATTTGTAGTAATGAGTAATTAGTAATGGATAATTTTCTAATGACCAGTTCTAATCATCCAATTGTTGTCGTTGAATGTAAACCATCGAACATAATTTTTTATCTACGAATTGTATTCGGTGATAAAAAATTATGCATAGGTTAACCGCTAAAAGAAACTCAGGACCTTCATAGTAAAGAACTTTTTTGTAGGTATATACCTACCTACAAGAAAGCTCTTCAATGAAGAATAATATAATATACCATTACATTTTATTTATAACATGGAGGTGTTACAGGTGAAACACTACGACATATTACGTTACGTTAACATTCGTTGATCATAAATACTATTGTCTGGTTTGTAAAATAATTCTTATGAACGATCCTCACTAGATCGGTGGATGGTATTAAGCGGCAATTAGATGGGATAAACTTTTGTGTCCAACATTTTTAGTGTGTGAGTTCTTTGTTTTATTCGCTCTATTGTGTATTTGTAAGTCAAGTTGCAAACGTTGCACAAAAGTAGCCAATTCATTGTTTTCATTGTCACCAGTATGCTGACAAAACGCTAACAATATCTAAACCATTTCGTCAAATTGATATGTTTATGTTATGCCTTCTTAGTAATTTTTTTTTAATTTACTCCACATTACGGTATAGATAAAAAAAAAATTGTAGAAGTATTTTCTTTTCTCCTCTATATTTCTAATGTAACTCGACAGTCCCTACGAATACTACATACAAATATCAAATTTGAGAGAAGAGGGCTTTGAAATTTTAAACACGACGTGTTAATTCCGTTCTTTGCGACGTAAAGTGCCAAAAGGAGGATTGCGGATTTTGTATAGATACCGTCCACATCCTCCAAGAGACATGGGATGCACATTTTTGTGCGCTTATGTTACAAACGCTGACTAAATCTTATTATATAGATCACAAGAATGGTTTAACGAAATCCTATATGTCCTTTGTCATAATTCAAGGGAATAATGCAGAAGGCAGTCCTCGATCAACAGACTAGGCTCTGGCCAACAAACCGGCATTGCAACATCATTAACATTAATAAGTTCATCACTTACTACGTGGGACCAAAACGCTGACGAAAGTGAACGTTTAATAAACCTCTGCTTAGCTTATTATTTATTTAACCCACGTCGTCTATCCTAGTAATCACGACGTTCTAACACATTATAACTATTTAACAAACATTTGCATTCATTGATTACAAAAATACTGGCTCGCATAGTGTAGCGTCGCCACACTGAGTTACATATTACATGTATGCGTGTGAATAGAACTTTTAATGAGCTTCGTAAACAGCATAGTATGGATTCACTATGAGTGTCTCAAATGTGTGTGGGTGTCTGAGTTTTAAATTCTTTAATGATAGAAAGACGAAAATAATAATGTGTCCTGTATTGCCAGATTGTTAGGGCTATTACTCAGATTTTTACGTTTAACGTACTACAACTACTACTGTTATTTACTTGACTACAAACCTCATAATGTTAGCTAGAAGTCCTCCATGTTCTAAATAAATAAATATAACATAGCTGGTCTAAAAAGCAGCATTATGTGTCACATAAAAAACCCTTAGCTATTCAGTTACATAAAAAGTCATAGTACCAATATGTAAAATCCGAATCATTTACGTTTCACAATCTATGATTTTCATTCATAAATGGTATCTGTTGTAGTAATTTGAAATTGCCGCGTTCTCAACTTCTCACTACGTGATGACGTTTGACAGTTTTGTTAAAACGTTCTTGCCGCCATCTCTGCTATAAAAGTGTTTGCTAATGTGTATTATTCTGTTAAAATAAATAAGTAATTAAGTATAAAGCCTATTAATTACATCAGGTTATGGGCCCAGAACGTAATCTGTTTGTAATAAGTATCAGTGAGAAGTAATATCAGTGAAATAACGATATACAAAGTCGCCGGTCATTAAAACTGACACGACATAACCTAAAGCTGCGTGGTTTGTGTAGAAAAATATTTTTTTTTATACAAAATGTCTTCAAATACAATGACTCTTATCGAAAAGTTAAGTGGTCGAGATAATTACAATACATGGAGATTTGCCGTGATGACGTATTTACAACATGAAGACCTCTGGTGCTGTATCGAAAATAAAGGCGAACCTGTTGATTCAAAGCTCGACCTGAAAGCAAAGGCAAAAATTATATTGTTGGTTGACTCAGTGAATTACATACATATACAAGAGGCAAAAACGGCAAAAGAAGTGTGGACCAATTTACAAAAAGCTTTTGACGACAAAGGATTGACAAGACGCGTGGGCTTATTGAGAGATATGATTACAACGACGTTAGAAAATTGTCAAAATGTTGAAGATTACGTTAACAGAATAATGAGTGCAGCACATAAACTTCGAAACATATCATTTGACATCAATGATGAGTGGCTGGGTACATTACTCCTTGCTGGATTACCCGAAGTCTACAAGCCAATGATTATGGCCCTCGAAAGTTCTGGTGTGCCGATTACAGCAGACTCTGTAAAGACTAAGCTCTTACAAGAAATAAAGAGCTCCGAGTCAGTAGCATTGTATGCAAGTAAGTCAAGTAAATATAAACAAAAGGACTCTGATAGTTCTCCGAAGTTTAATAAAGGTCCCCGTTGTTTCAAATGCAACCGTTATGGTCACATAAGTAAAAATTGCAAAACAAAGAAAAAGGACCAAGGCAAAGAAACTGGATATGTCGCTGTGTTCTCGGCATTCAGTGCAGCAAATGACAGTAAGAGCTGGTTTGTTGATTCAGGAGCGTCCATGCATATGACAATGAGGCAGGACTGGCTATACGATGAATCATCACCTCCAATTACAAGCATCCGTATTGCTGATGATAAAATGCTTAAAGTGAAGAGCTGTGGAAAAATAGATCTGCCTATATGTAATAGTGTAGGACAAACACAAACCATACAAGTAACCAATGTGTTGTATGTGCCTGAGTTAGCAAGCAATCTTCTCTCCGTGAGTCAGCTGATAAAGAAAGAATGTTCTGTACAGTTTAGTAACAATGGCTGTAAAATATTCAACAAATCTCAAAAAGAAGTAGTAGCTTGTGAATTAGTGAATAACATGTATCGTCTGAACTTAAGTAGTGCACAAGCATATGCATGTGATACAAAGGAAAGTGACAGCTACTTATGGCATCAAAGGATGGCTCATCTCAATATGACTGATCTGAACAAACTCTCCAAATGTGCAGAAGGTGTCAAGCTTACTGACAATAAGCTGGATATGATATGTGAATTTTGTCAAGAAGGAAAACAGTCCCGGCTGCCGTTTCCTAAGGAAGGTTCTCGTGCTAAGAAGGCTCTAGAACTTATACATTCCGATATCTGTGGGCCACTGGAGGTGAAATCAGTTGGAGGAGCGCAATATTTCCTCACATTTGTGGATGACTATACCAGGAAAGTATTTATTTATTTACTTAAAAACAAGTCTGAAGTATTTAATAAATTTAAAGAATTTAAAGCATTTGTGGAAAATCAACTTGAATGTAAAATAAAGAAATTAAGAACTGATAATGGAAGAGAGTATCTAAGTAACGAGTTTATTGAATACATGCAAAATTGTGGCATTATACATGAAACTTCTAATCCATATACCCCACAACAAAATGGGTTAGCGGAACGTATGAACTGTACATTGATGGAGAGAGCTCGCTGTATGTTGCTTAATGCTAATTTACAGAAACACTACTGGGCTGAAGCAGTGGCGACAGCTGCGTACATAACGAACCGCTGTCCAACAAGATCCATTTCATACGCTACACCAGAGGAGTTATGGTCCGGGAAGAAGCCAAATTTGAAGCACCTTAGAATCTTTGGATGTGAAGTCATGGTTCATGTTCCTGATGCTAAACGTCAAAAACTGGATCCTAAGGCAAGAAAAATGATATTTATTGGCTACTCAGAAGTCACTAAAGGTTACAGACTATTAGATACTAAAACAAGAAAAATTCTTATCAGTAGAGATGTTGTATTTCTGGAAAATTCTGTACAAAGAAAATATTGTATGGTTCCGCTAACAGAAAATAATAATAATGTTAAAATATGTGCTGATGAAACACAGAACATTGATGAATCTGTTGAGCTAACAAATCAAAGCACAAGAGAGTTAAATAACTCATCTGTAACATTATCCGATAATGATGAAGAAGAAACATTCTTCTCCGATGATGATCCTGCATATGTACCTGAAAAAGAAATAAATATTAGTGGACCTAGTAATATAACACTTAGAAATAGAAATAGAAAATATGAAACTAATACTTACCTCTGTCAAGGTGGAGAACACGAAGAAAATGATACTCCAATAACTTACCGAGAGGCTCTGTCATCAGTGGATAAAGATAAGTGGAAAAAGTCTATAGAAGAAGAGTTGCAAGCACACAGTAAGAATGAAACATGGGAGTTGGTGAAGAAGCCAGATAGAGTGAGAACTATTGGCTGTAAGTGGGTTTTCAAAGTGAAAGATACACCATCGGGACTACTGTATAAATCAAGGTTATGTGCCATGGGCTGCTCACAGAAACACCAGGTTGATTACACAGAAACATTCTCACCAACTGTCAGGTATGACTCTGTAAGAGTTTTGCTTTCTAAAGTGTGTCAGGATAACTTGCAAATGATACAGTTTGATATTAAAACTGCTTTTCTCTATGGATCCATAACTGAAGATATCTATATGAATCCACCAGATGGTTTAGATGTACCTGAAGGGCATGTTTGTAAACTTAAAAGGTCATTATATGGGTTAAAACAAGCACCCAGGTGCTGGAATCAAACATTTGATTCTGTTTTAAAGAAATTTGGTTTCACCAATAGTCACTCAGACAAGTGTATCTATATTGGTCAGTTAAATGGTAGTAAGGTGTACCTAATACTGTATGTGGATGATGGACTAATAATTTCCAAGGATAAAAGTGTGTTAAACAAAGTTATTGATGATTTAAAAGTAAATTTAAATATCTAAGAAGTAAATTAGGTATTAGGAAAATGTAACTGTACTTATAAAACTTGATTCTGTAATACTTTGTTTAGTAATACTATGTATGTGTAGAGTAACTTAACCTATTGTTTTTGTTAGTTATTATTATTTGTTTCACTTTACAATGAGGAACGCTGTAATTTGGAGAGAGTGTTGTAGTAATTTGAAATTGCCGCGTTCTCAACTTCTCACTACGTGATGACGTTTGACAGTTTTGTTAAAACGTTCTTGCCGCCATCTCTGCTATAAAAGTGTTTGCTAATGTGTATTATTCTGTTAAAATAAATAAGTAATTAAGTATAAAGCCTATTAATTACATCAGTATCCACAAAGTGTTTAGACAATAGCTAATATAGGTTGCTTAATATTTTGTTTACTTATCGATAATAAATTACACTACTGTCTTTTTCTTTTACGACTGCTAATTATAATTCTAATGTTACTACTAATTGCATTGATCTCTCACCGCGTCAACGTTATTGTCAAATTACTAGCAAAGTAAATACAAAAAAAAAAACCATACCTACCAAGTTATTTATTAAGGTGTAAGATTTTTGTTCGTTAATATAACTGATAGAAAAGCTTAAGCGATCCATTGCGACAAAATTTTCGAGATACAAGCTAGTGGTCAAACCCTTCCCTGTGCTCCGTGCTGTATTTATTTGATATATGATCCGCCAAGTGTTAGATTCAAATGTTAACAAATTCTTGGCCCATCCTGTATTAACAACGACAGCCTGTGTACAACAATGAAGTTTATTACGAGTATTAGTGAAATAATTTGAAACTTCTTTGTACAATAGTCCCAAATAAGAGATTTCCTTATTCAAAATGATGCTGCTCCTTGCCTAGTCAAGTAGTGTATTGTGAAAATATAGCCTAACGTACGAGCCGTCTTGCTACCTGCTTTAGTTACTGTTTTGAAATAAAGGATTTACAACTGAACAGTTGATCTGTGGCTCCACAGATAAACAAAAGGTTACTTTAGTGAGAAACATTGTTTTCGCATTGGCTGGTGACATAGCAGGTGCACCCTTATAATAAAGAAAGGAAATGACATCTTGAACTGAATTATAAATTCTTGGAAAGTTATATAGGCGGCAATTAGATGGGATAAACCTTTGTGTCCAAAATTCTTAGTGTGAGTTCTTTGTTTTATTCGCTCTATTGTTTATTTGTAAGTGAAGTTGCAAACATTGCAAAAAGGTGGCCAATTCATTGTTTTCATTGTCACCAGTGTGCCGATAAAGGCCTAACAATATCTAAACCACTTTGGCAAAATGATAAGATTATATTATGCCTTCTGGCTATTTACCTTTTATATACTAAACATCATTATAAAGATTAAAAAAATATAAATAAAATCTGAAATTGTTACATTACAATATATTACAAACGCTGGCTGAACCTTACTAGATAGATCAAAATAATGGTTGAAAGAAATCCTATATGTCGTTTATCATAATTCAAGTGACTGATGCAAAAGGCATTCCTCGATCGGCAGACGAAGCTCTGGCAAACAAAACATACCGACTACCGGTAATGGGCTCGTCACCTATTACGTGGGACCAAATCACTGGTGAGAAAAGGCGTTCAATACAATTATTAATTATTTGTGATGGTTGGGAATCGAACCCACGTCCTCTAGCTTAGCAGTCACGTTCACTTACGAGTAGACCAACAGGAGCCGTCGTAGATCATAGCAGATCAGGTATAAATCAGGCAAGTAAATAAATTTTAATAATAATTATACATGGTCTAGAGATTATCAAGTGATCGCGTACAATGGGAGAAGCTTATTTATCTATCTAATGGCAGTTTAGTGTGATAGGCTAAAGAAGACCCAGTAAGGACGGGAAAGAGATAAATAAAAGAAAGCAAATATTTATACAAATATACACTTTAAACAATGGATATCAGCGAATTCAACAATTTTTGCTTAACGAAATGAATAAAAACACGTCAACTTTACATACATATGTTTTCAGTTAAACGTAATACGAATAGAATCTAGTTGGTTGATAGATCTTAATGGTTAAAGTAAGAGTCGAGTAGAACTATTTTTTCATTAGATAATACATTATACAATTTTTTCCTAACGACAAGAGCAATTTTCACTTTTTCATACGAAGTTTAGACTCTGACTGCAATAACGTTATACAATTATTTTTATCTTTACTTATATCTAATCAAATGATAAGGTTCAATTCGGTCTTCTCAGTAGAATGACTGAAATTCGAACCCTGCAGCTTTTGTTGTAAGTGATAATAAACAATATATGTTATATGCACATACATGTATTTTAAAACTAGCTAATCAACACGAGTAAGCCTAGCGCGACTAACATAGTCATCATAACAAACGCTTACACTGTCGCAGTAAGATATACTTACGCTAAATATACGAGTAAGTAGGACTTATTACGACACCTCTGAACGAGTGCTTTAGTTTTGTCTTTTTAAGCCATTACACAAATATATACAAGTTATTTACATTAAAAAAAAATATCTTAGTTATCTAATACAGTTTTAGTCCACCACCAGTTTTATTTTAAATTACACTTGCCAAATACAAACATGGACGCAACGACACATTTTGTTAGCACATACTCATATGGCTGTTCCCACGTCACAAATTCTGCTTAATCTCAAAATTTCACTTTCCTGTCGTTGATACATACTCGTATAGTCGATATCTACACCGTTTTGTTCCGTGTTCCTCATGTCGCTCCGTGTCATGCCTATGCTTGAATAGTATATAAACTTATTGTCGTTTGGTCACGTACGTCGAAATGCCGTGGTCTGAATATCTTTTCTTCTTTTTACGCGTCAAACGTTTTGCTGCCGAAAGTTTTACGCTCTCGTAAGTGTCGTCCGATAATACAGCTTCGTCGTACTTTGCTCGATCATAAAATAACCACTCCGCCTCATAACGTGTCGTTGCTTCCCAATCCGATGGAGATGCACTAGTGAACCCTTCAGGTATCACCACCAGATGATTGTTTTTTTTCGGCTCACTCCTGGCGGAACGCAGACAGCGTAATCTCTTGGTGCTGTAATGCGTAATATGTTCTGCTGGCTTTTCTGTAAACGTCATTTCGTTTGGTGTTGTAGATGCCATTTTAACCAATGATCGTTTGTTTTTTGTAATATCACACAATTAAATTCAACGTGGTAATCTTAATAACTCAAGCTAACTCACAACACAACCGAACCGGGTGACGCTCTACTTCAGAATGGTGTGGTGTTTGTTTGGGTGCAACTTGTTAATGGTGTATAATGTGAAAGCACTCGGCTTTAGTTTTGTCTTTTTAAGCCATTACACAAATATATACAAGTTATTTACATTAAAAAAAAATCTTAGTTATCTAATACAGTTTTAGTCCACCACCAGTTTTATTTGAAATTACACTTTCCAAACACAAACATGTACGCAACGACACATTTTGTTAGCACATACTCATATGGCTGTTCCCACGTCACAAATTCTGCTTAATCTCAAAATTTCACTTTCCTGTCGTTGATACATACTCGTATAGTCGATATCTACACCGTTTTGTTCCGTGTTCCTCATGTCGCTCCGTGTCATGCCTATGCTTGAATAGTATATAAACTTATTGTCGTTTGGTCGCGTACGTCGAAATGCCGTGGTCTGGATATCTTTTCTTCTTTTTACGCGTCAAACGTTTTGCTGCCGAAAGATTTACGCTCTCGTAAGTGTCGTCCGATAATACAGCTTCGTCGTACTTTGCTCGATCATAAAATAACCACTCCGCCTCATAACGTGTCGTTGCTTCCCAATCCGATGAAGATGCACTAGTGAACCCTTCAGGTATCACCACCAGATGATTGTTTTTTTTCGGCTCACTCCTGGCGGAACGCAGACAGCGTAATCTCTTGGTGCTGTAATGCGTAATATGTTCTGCTGGCTTTTCTGTAAACGTCATTTCGTTTGGTGTTGTAGATGCCATTTTAACCAATGATCGTTTGTTTTTTGTAATATCGCACATTTAAATTCAACGTGGTAATTTTAATAACTCAAGCTAACTCACAACACAACCGAACCGGGTGACGTTCTACTTCAGAATGGTGTGGTGTTTGGTTGGGTGCAACTTGTTAATAGTGTATAATGTGAACATAGCGCTAAGTGATGACGACTTGGAAAACGGTGTTGCCGACTTAAAAAATATACCAATAGTAGAAAGTGCCAGAAACATGTTGAATACTAAAAATTACTTTAGCGTTTTAATTTTTATTATAGTTAAAGTAAAGTAACAATAAAAAACCTAAGTCAGTTAGATTGGTGTTTGTTTAGACGTTCGTTTGCATATTTATAAATAGAGTAGCTTCTAATTCCGGTAGGCCTTTCGTACATTATTATAGTAATGTGTAAATGGTAAACGTAAGAAAACAGAAAGCGTTTACATTTTATACTACGTAAAAAAGATAAAAATTAACTTTTCGTGAATGTTATGATTTACGTACATTTTAGGTACATGAAATGTTGCCTAAATATATGCCAAGAGCTGTTTATTAACTTTCAGTACTAATACATGCAGATCAGTTAATTCCTTAGTGTCACGAAGTGACTGATTATAATATTGATTTTTAGATAAATTATTTCTATTTCTGATTATTAAAATAATTCGTCACAGCGAATATTGTTGCACTTTTAACGTTGACTGTTATTTATCCGGAACGAAAGTAAGGGCCGAACGCCCGTTCTGATCTCTTAAGATCTTAGGCCATGGGTTCAGACAATTGGTTTTTACATTAAATGTGCAACGTATTATATAACGTTATAATGTACGTATAATTTGGCTTATATTGTTTAAAATCAGAATCGAATAGAGAGTGCGTATATGATATACCTTTGGATTGATAATCTTTGGAACCGTAATGAAAAGCGTTATTTATGTAAATGCGTGAAACCTTTTTATTCAATCTTATTTTTAACGGTTTCTATTAATGCTAAAGTAACCAACATGTACTTTGAATTACTTCTTGTTTTTATGTTATTGGAATTATACGAAATCAAAAAGGATCGTGCAACTTGTAATGTACTTAGCAATAACATCGGTGTAACAACAACCGTAATTTGTAGTAATGAGTAATTAGTAATGGATAATTTTCTAATGACCAGTTCTAATCATCCAATTGTTGTCGTTGAATGTAAACCATCGAACATAATTTTTTATCTACGAATTGTATTCGGTGATAAAAAATTATGCATAGGTTAACCGCTAAAAGAAACTCAGGACCTTCATAGTAAAGAACTTTTTTGTAGGTATATACCTACCTACAAGAAAGCTCTTCAATGAAGAATAATATAATATACCATTACATTTTATTTATAACATGGAGGTGTTACAGGTGAAACACTACGACATATTACGTTACGTTAACATTCGTTGATCATAAATACTATTGTCTGGTTTGTAAAATAATTCTTATGAACGATCCTCACTAGATCGGTGGATGGTATTAAGCGGCAATTAGATGGGATAAACTTTTGTGTCCAACATTTTTAGTGTGTGAGTTCTTTGTTTTATTCGCTCTATTGTGTATTTGTAAGTCAAGTTGCAAACGTTGCACAAAAGTAGCCAATTCATTGTTTTCATTGTCACCAGTATGCTGACAAAACGCTAACAATATCTAAACCATTTCGTCAAATTGATATGTTTATGTTATGCCTTCTTAGTAATTTTTTTTTAATTTACTCCACATTACGGTATAGATAAAAAAAAAATTGTAGAAGTATTTTCTTTTCTCCTCTATATTTCTAATGTAACTCGACAGTCCCTACGAATACTACATACAAATATCAAATTTGAGAGAAGAGGGCTTTGAAATTTTAAACACGACGTGTTAATTCCGTTCTTTGCGACGTAAAGTGCCAAAAGGAGGATTGCGGATTTTGTATAGATACCGTCCACATCCTCCAAGAGACATGGGATGCACATTTTTGTGCGCTTATGTTACAAACGCTGACTAAATCTTATTATATAGATCACAAGAATGGTTTAACGAAATCCTATATGTCCTTTGTCATAATTCAAGGGA
This sequence comes from Hypercompe scribonia, assembly GCA_949316085.1. Taxonomy (NCBI): domain Eukaryota; kingdom Metazoa; phylum Arthropoda; class Insecta; order Lepidoptera; family Erebidae; genus Hypercompe; species Hypercompe scribonia. The sequence goes on from OX438979.1 coordinate 5,704,204, forward strand.
ATAATGCAGAAGGCAGTCCTCGATCAACAGACTAGGCTCTGGCCAACAAACCGGCATTGCAACATCATTAACATTAATAAGTTCATCACTTACTACGTGGGACCAAAACGCTGACGAAAGTGAACGTTTAATAAACCTCTGCTTAGCTTATTATTTATTTAACCCACGTCGTCTATCCTAGTAATCACGACGTTCTAACACATTATAACGACATGAGAGAGCTATTATTTATTTAACAAACATTTGCATTCATTGATTACAAAAATACTGGCTCGCATAGTGTAGCGTCGCCACACTGAGTTACATATTACATGTATGCGTGTGAATAGAACTTTTAATGAGCTTCGTAAACAGCATAGTATGGATTCACTATGAGTGTCTCAAATGTGTGTGGGTGTCTGAGTTTTAAATTCTTTAATGATAGAAAGACGAAAATAATAATGTGTCCTGTATTGCCAGATTGTTAGGGCTATTACTCAGATTTTTACGTTTAACGTACTACAACTACTACTGTTATTTACTTGACTACAAACCTCATAATGTTAGCTAGAAGTCCTCCATGTTCTAAATAAATAAATATAACATAGCTGGTCTAAAAAGCAGCATTATGTGTCACATAAAAAACCCTTAGCTATTCAGTTACATAAAAAGTCATAGTACCAATATGTAAAATCCGAATCATTTACGTTTCACAATCTATGATTTTCATTCATAAATGGTATCTGTTGTAGTAATTTGAAATTGCCGCGTTCTCAACTTCTCACTACGTGATGACGTTTGACAGTTTTGTTAAAACGTTCTTGCCGCCATCTCTGCTATAAAAGTGTTTGCTAATGTGTATTATTCTGTTAAAATAAATAAGTAATTAAGTATAAAGCCTATTAATTACATCAGGTTATGGGCCCAGAACGTAATCTGTTTGTAATAAGTATCAGTGAGAAGTAATATCAGTGAAATAACGATATACAAAGTCGCCGGTCATTAAAACTGACACGACATAACCTAAAGCTGCGTGGTTTGTGTAGAAAAATATTTTTTTTTATACAAAATGTCTTCAAATACAATGACTCTTATCGAAAAGTTAAGTGGTCGAGATAATTACAATACATGGAGATTTGCCGTGATGACGTATTTACAACATGAAGACCTCTGGTGCTGTATCGAAAATAAAGGCGAACCTGTTGATTCAAAGCTCGACCTGAAAGCAAAGGCAAAAATTATATTGTTGGTTGACTCAGTGAATTACATACATATACAAGAGGCAAAAACGGCAAAAGAAGTGTGGACCAATTTACAAAAAGCTTTTGACGACAAAGGATTGACAAGACGCGTGGGCTTATTGAGAGATATGATTACAACGACGTTAGAAAATTGTCAAAATGTTGAAGATTACGTTAACAGAATAATGAGTGCAGCACATAAACTTCGAAACATATCATTTGACATCAATGATGAGTGGCTGGGTACATTACTCCTTGCTGGATTACCCGAAGTCTACAAGCCAATGATTATGGCCCTCGAAAGTTCTGGTGTGCCGATTACAGCAGACTCTGTAAAGACTAAGCTCTTACAAGAAATAAAGAGCTCCGAGTCAGTAGCATTGTATGCAAGTAAGTCAAGTAAATATAAACAAAAGGACTCTGATAGTTCTCCGAAGTTTAATAAAGGTCCCCGTTGTTTCAAATGCAACCGTTATGGTCACATAAGTAAAAATTGCAAAACAAAGAAAAAGGACCAAGGCAAAGAAACTGGATATGTCGCTGTGTTCTCGGCATTCAGTGCAGCAAATGACAGTAAGAGCTGGTTTGTTGATTCAGGAGCGTCCATGCATATGACAATGAGGCAGGACTGGCTATACGATGAATCATCACCTCCAATTACAAGCATCCGTATTGCTGATGATAAAATGCTTAAAGTGAAGAGCTGTGGAAAAATAGATCTGCCTATATGTAATAGTGTAGGACAAACACAAACCATACAAGTAACCAATGTGTTGTATGTGCCTGAGTTAGCAAGCAATCTTCTCTCCGTGAGTCAGCTGATAAAGAAAGAATGTTCTGTACAGTTTAGTAACAATGGCTGTAAAATATTCAACAAATCTCAAAAAGAAGTAGTAGCTTGTGAATTAGTGAATAACATGTATCGTCTGAACTTAAGTAGTGCACAAGCATATGCATGTGATACAAAGGAAAGTGACAGCTACTTATGGCATCAAAGGATGGCTCATCTCAATATGACTGATCTGAACAAACTCTCCAAATGTGCAGAAGGTGTCAAGCTTACTGACAATAAGCTGGATATGATATGTGAATTTTGTCAAGAAGGAAAACAGTCCCGGCTGCCGTTTCCTAAGGAAGGTTCTCGTGCTAAGAAGGCTCTAGAACTTATACATTCCGATATCTGTGGGCCACTGGAGGTGAAATCAGTTGGAGGAGCGCAATATTTCCTCACATTTGTGGATGACTATACCAGGAAAGTATTTATTTATTTACTTAAAAACAAGTCTGAAGTATTTAATAAATTTAAAGAATTTAAAGCATTTGTGGAAAATCAACTTGAATGTAAAATAAAGAAATTAAGAACTGATAATGGAAGAGAGTATCTAAGTAACGAGTTTATTGAATACATGCAAAATTGTGGCATTATACATGAAACTTCTAATCCATATACCCCACAACAAAATGGGTTAGCGGAACGTATGAACTGTACATTGATGGAGAGAGCTCGCTGTATGTTGCTTAATGCTAATTTACAGAAACACTACTGGGCTGAAGCAGTGGCGACAGCTGCGTACATAACGAACCGCTGTCCAACAAGATCCATTTCATACGCTACACCAGAGGAGTTATGGTCCGGGAAGAAGCCAAATTTGAAGCACCTTAGAATCTTTGGATGTGAAGTCATGGTTCATGTTCCTGATGCTAAACGTCAAAAACTGGATCCTAAGGCAAGAAAAATGATATTTATTGGCTACTCAGAAGTCACTAAAGGTTACAGACTATTAGATACTAAAACAAGAAAAATTCTTATCAGTAGAGATGTTGTATTTCTGGAAAATTCTGTACAAAGAAAATATTGTATGGTTCCGCTAACAGAAAATAATAATAATGTTAAAATATGTGCTGATGAAACACAGAACATTGATGAATCTGTTGAGCTAACAAATCAAAGCACAAGAGAGTTAAATAACTCATCTGTAACATTATCCGATAATGATGAAGAAGAAACATTCTTCTCCGATGATGATCCTGCATATGTACCTGAAAAAGAAATAAATATTAGTGGACCTAGTAATATAACACTTAGAAATAGAAATAGAAAATATGAAACTAATACTTACCTCTGTCAAGGTGGAGAACACGAAGAAAATGATACTCCAATAACTTACCGAGAGGCTCTGTCATCAGTGGATAAAGATAAGTGGAAAAAGTCTATAGAAGAAGAGTTGCAAGCACACAGTAAGAATGAAACATGGGAGTTGGTGAAGAAGCCAGATAGAGTGAGAACTATTGGCTGTAAGTGGGTTTTCAAAGTGAAAGATACACCATCGGGACTACTGTATAAATCAAGGTTATGTGCCATGGGCTGCTCACAGAAACACCAGGTTGATTACACAGAAACATTCTCACCAACTGTCAGGTATGACTCTGTAAGAGTTTTGCTTTCTAAAGTGTGTCAGGATAACTTGCAAATGATACAGTTTGATATTAAAACTGCTTTTCTCTATGGATCCATAACTGAAGATATCTATATGAATCCACCAGATGGTTTAGATGTACCTGAAGGGCATGTTTGTAAACTTAAAAGGTCATTATATGGGTTAAAAGAAGCACCCAGGTGCTGGAATCAAACATTTGATTCTGTTTTAAAGAAATTTGGTTTCACCAATAGTCACTCAGACAAGTGTATCTATATTGGTCAGTTAAATGGTAGTAAGGTGTACCTAATACTGTATGTGGATGATGGACTAATAATTTCCAAGGATAAAAGTGTGTTAAACAAAGTTATTGATGATTTAAAAGTAAATTTAAATATCTAAGAAGTAAATTAGGTATTAGGAAAATGTAACTGTACTTATAAAACTTGATTCTGTAATACTTTGTTTAGTAATACTATGTATGTGTAGAGTAACTTAACCTATTGTTTTTGTTAGTTATTATTATTTGTTTCACTTTACAATGAGGAACGCTGTAATTTGGAGAGAGTGTTGTAGTAATTTGAAATTGCCGCGTTCTCAACTTCTCACTACGTGATGACGTTTGACAGTTTTGTTAAAACGTTCTTGCCGCCATCTCTGCTATAAAAGTGTTTGCTAATGTGTATTATTCTGTTAAAATAAATAAGTAATTAAGTATAAAGCCTATTAATTACATCAGTATCCACAAAGTGTTTAGACAATAGCTAATATAGGTTGCTTAATATTTTGTTTACTTATCGATAATAAATTACACTACTGTCTTTTTCTTTTACGACTGCTAATTATAATTCTAATGTTACTACTAATTGCATTGATCTCTCACCGCGTCAACGTTATTGTCAAATTACTAGCAAAGTAAATACAAAAAAAAAAACCATACCTACCAAGTTATTTATTAAGGTGTAAGATTTTTGTTCGTTAATATAACTGATAGAAAAGCTTAAGCGATCCATTGCGACAAAATTTTCGAGATACAAGCTAGTGGTCAAACCCTTCCCTGTGCTCCGTGCTGTATTTATTTGATATATGATCCGCCAAGTGTTAGATTCAAATGTTAACAAATTCTTGGCCCATCCTGTATTAACAACGACAGCCTGTGTACAACAATGAAGTTTATTACGAGTATTAGTGAAATAATTTGAAACTTCTTTGTACAATAGTCCCAAATAAGAGATTTCCTTATTCAAAATGATGCTGCTCCTTGCCTAGTCAAGTAGTGTATTGTGAAAATATAGCCTAACGTACGAGCCGTCTTGCTACCTGCTTTAGTTACTGTTTTGAAATAAAGGATTTACAACTGAACAGTTGATCTGTGGCTCCACAGATAAACAAAAGGTTACTTTAGTGAGAAACATTGTTTTCGCATTGGCTGGTGACATAGCAGGTGCACCCTTATAATAAAGAAAGGAAATGACATCTTGAACTGAATTATAAATTCTTGGAAAGTTATATAGGCGGCAATTAGATGGGATAAACCTTTGTGTCCAAAATTCTTAGTGTGAGTTCTTTGTTTTATTCGCTCTATTGTTTATTTGTAAGTGAAGTTGCAAACATTGCAAAAAGGTGGCCAATTCATTGTTTTCATTGTCACCAGTGTGCCGATAAAGGCCTAACAATATCTAAACCACTTTGGCAAAATGATAAGATTATATTATGCCTTCTGGCTATTTACCTTTTATATACTAAACATCATTATAAAGATTAAAAAAATATAAATAAAATCTGAAATTGTTACATTACAATATATTACAAACGCTGGCTGAACCTTACTAGATAGATCAAAATAATGGTTGAAAGAAATCCTATATGTCGTTTATCATAATTCAAGTGACTGATGCAAAAGGCATTCCTCGATCGGCAGACGAAGCTCTGGCAAACAAAACATACCGACTACCGGTAATGGGCTCGTCACCTATTACGTGGGACCAAATCACTGGTGAGAAAAGGCGTTCAATACAATTATTAATTATTTGTGATGGTTGGGAATCGAACCCACGTCCTCTAGCTTAGCAGTCACGTTCACTTACGAGTAGACCAACAGGAGCCGTCGTAGATCATAGCAGATCAGGTATAAATCAGGCAAGTAAATAAATTTTAATAATAATTATACATGGTCTAGAGATTATCAAGTGATCGCGTACAATGGGAGAAGCTTATTTATCTATCTAATGGCAGTTTAGTGTGATAGGCTAAAGAAGACCCAGTAAGGACGGGCAAGAGATAAATAAAAGAAAGCAAATATTTATACAAATAGACAATTTATTATACACTTTAAACAATGGATATCAGCGAATTCAACAATTTTTGCTTAACGAAATGAATAAAAACACGTCAACTTTACATACATATGTTTTCAGTTAAACGTAATACGAATAGAATCTAGTTGGTTGATAGATCTTAATGGTTAAAGTAAGAGTCGAGTAGAACTATTTTTTCATTAGATAATACATTATACAATTTTTTCCTAACGACAAGAGCAATTTTCACTTTTTCATACGAAGTTTAGACTCTGACTGCAATAACGTTATACAATTATTTTTATCTTTACTTATATCTAATCAAATGATAAGGTTCAATTCGGTCTTCTCAGTAGAATGACTGAAATTCGAACCCTGCAGCTTTTGTTGTAAGTGATAATAAACAATATATGTTATATGCACATACATGTATTTTAAAACTAGCTAATCAACACGAGTAAGCCTAGCGCGACTAACATAGTCATCATAACAAACGCTTACACTGTCGCAGTAAGATATACTTACGCTAAATATACGAGTAAGTAGGACTTATTACGACACCTCTGAACGAGTGCTTTAGTTTTGTCTTTTTAAGCCATTACACAAATATATACAAGTTATTTACATTAAAAAAAAATATCTTAGTTATCTAATACAGTTTTAGTCCACCACCAGTTTTATTTTAAATTACACTTGCCAAATACAAACATGTACGCAACGACACATTTTGTTAGCACATACTCATATGGCTGTTCCCACGTCACAAATTCTGCTTAATCTCAAAATTTCACTTTCCTGTCGTTGATACATACTCGTATAGTCGATATCTACACCGTTTTGTTCCGTGTTCCTCATGTCGCTCCGTGTCATGCCTATGCTTGAATAGTATATAAACTTATTGTCGTTTGGTCACGTACGTCGAAATGCCGTGGTCTGAATATCTTTTCTTCTTTTTACGCGTCAAACGTTTTGCTGCCGAAAGTTTTACGCTCTCGTAAGTGTCGTCCGATAATACAGCTTCGTCGTACTTTGCTCGATCATAAAATAACCACTCCGCCTCATAACGTGTCGTTGCTTCCCAATCCGATGGAGATGCACTAGTGAACCCTTCAGGTATCACCACCAGATGATTGTTTTTTTTCGGCTCACTCCTGGCGGAACGCAGACAGCGTAATCTCTTGGTGCTGTAATGCGTAATATGTTCTGCTGGCTTTTCTGTAAACGTCATTTCGTTTGGTGTTGTAGATGCCATTTTAACCAATGATCGTTTGTTTTTTGTAATATCACACAATTAAATTCAACGTGGTAATCTTAATAACTCAAGCTAACTCACAACACAACCGAACCGGGTGACGCTCTACTTCAGAATGGTGTGGTGTTTGTTTGGGTGCAACTTGTTAATGGTGTATAATGTGAAAGCACTCGGCTTTAGTTTTGTCTTTTTAAGCCATTACACAAATATATACAAGTTATTTACATTAAAAAAAAATCTTAGTTATCTAATACAGTTTTAGTCCACCACCAGTTTTATTTGAAATTACACTTTCCAAACACAAACATGTACGCAACGACACATTTTGTTAGCACATACTCATATGGCTGTTCCCACGTCACAAATTCTGCTTAATCTCAAAATTTCACTTTCCTGTCGTTGATACATACTCGTATAGTCGATATCTACACCGTTTTGTTCCGTGTTCCTCATGTCGCTCCGTGTCATGCCTATGCTTGAATAGTATATAAACTTATTGTCGTTTGGTCGCGTACGTCGAAATGCCGTGGTCTGGATATCTTTTCTTCTTTTTACGCGTCAAACGTTTTGCTGCCGAAAGATTTACGCTCTCGTAAGTGTCGTCCGATAATACAGCTTCGTCGTACTTTGCTCGATCATAAAATAACCACTCCGCCTCATAACGTGTCGTTGCTTCCCAATCCGATGAAGATGCACTAGTGAACCCTTCAGGTATCATATTCAGGTATCATATCATATATGTCCTTTGTCATAATTCAAGGGAATAATGCAGAAGGCAGTCCTCGATCAACAGACTAGGCTCTGGCCAACAAACCGGCATTGCAACATCATTAACATTAATAAGTTCATCACATACTACGTGGGACCAAAACGCTGACGAAAGTGAACGTTTAATAAACCTCTGTTTAGCTTATTATTTATTTAACACACGTCGTCTATCCTAGTAGTCACGACGTTCTAACACATTATAACGACATGAGAGAGCTATTATTTATTTAACAAACATTTGCATTCATTGATTACAAAAATACTGGCTCGCATAGTGTAGCGTCGCCACACTGAGTTACATATTACATGTATGCGTGTGAATAGAACTTTTAATGAGCTTCGTAAACAGCATAGTATGGATTCACTATGAGTGTCTCAAATGTGTGTGGGTGTCTGAGTTTTAAATTCTTTAATGATAGAAAGACGAAAATAATAATGTGTCCTGTATTGCCAGATTGTTAGGGCTATTACTCAGATTTTTACGTTTAACGTACTACAACTACTACTGTTATTTACTTGACTACAAACCTCATAATGTTAACTAGAAGTCCTCCATGTTCTAAATAAATAAATATAACATAGCTGGTCTAAAAAGCAGCATTATGTGTCACATAAAAAACCCTTAGCTATTCAGTTACATAAAAAGTCATAGTACCAATATGTAAAATCCGAATCATTTACGTTTCACAATCTATGATTTTCATTCATAAATGGTATCCACAAAGTGTTTAGACAATAGCTAATATAGGTTGCTTAATATTTTGTTTACTTATCGATAATAAATTACACTACTGTCTTTTTCTTTTACGACTGCTAATTATAATTCTAATGTTACTACTAATTGCATTGATCTCTCACCGCGTCAACGTTATTGTCAAATTACTAGCAAAGTAAATACAAAAAAAAAAACCATACCTACCAAGTTATTTATTAAGGTGTAAGATTTTTGTTCGTTAATATAACTGATAGAGAAGCTTAAGCGATCCATTGCGACAAAATTTTCGAGATACAAGCTAGTGGTCAAACCCTTCCCTGTGCTCCGTGCTGTATTTGTTTGATATATGATCCGCCAGGTGTTAGATTCAAATGTTAACAAATTCTTGGCCCATCCTGTATTAACAACGACAGCCTGTGTACAACAATGAAGTTTATTACGAGTATTAGTGAAATAATTTGAAACTTCTTTGTACAATAGTCCCAAATAAGAGATTTCCTTATTCAAAATGATGCTGCTCCTTGCCTAGTCAAGTAGTGTATTGTGAAAATATAGCCTAACGTACGAGCCGTCTTGCTACCTGCTTTAGTTACTGTTTTGAAATAAAGGATTTACAACTGAACAGTTGATCTGTGGCTCCACAGATAAACAAAAGGTTACTTTAGTGAGAAACATTGTTTTCGCATTGGCTGGTGACATAGCAGGTGCACCCTTATAATAAAGAAAGGAAATGACATCTTGAACTGAATTATAAATTCTTGGAAAGTTATATAGGCGGCAATTAGATGGGATAAACCTTTGTGTCCAAAATTCTTAGTGTGAGTTCTTTGTTTTATTCGCTCTATTGTTTATTTGTAAGTGAAGTTGCAAACATTGCAAAAAGGTGGCCAATTCATTGTTTTCATTGTCACCAGTGTGCCGATAAAGGCCTAACAATATCTAAACCACTTTGGCAAAATGATAAGATTCAATCTTATTTTTAACGGTTTCTATTAATGCTAAAGTAACCAACATGTACTTTGAATTACTTCTTGTTTTTATGTCATTGGAATTATACGAAATCAAAAAGGATCGTGCAACTTGTAATGTACTTAGCAATAACATCGGTGTAACAACAACCGTAATTTGTAGTAATGAGTAATTAGTAATGGATAATTTTCTAATGACCAGTTCTAATCATCCAATTGTTGTCGTTGAATGTAAACCATCGAACATAATTTTTTATCTACGAATTGTATTCGGTGATAAAAAATTATGCATAGGTTAACCGCTAAAAGAAACTCAGGACCTTCATAGTAAAGAACTTTTTTGTAGGTATATACCTACCTACAAGAAAGCTCTTCAATGAAGAATAATATAATATACCATTACATTTTATTTATAACATGGAGGTGTTACAGGTGAAACACTACGACATATTACGTTACGTTAACATTCGTTGATCATAAATACTATTGTCTGGTTTGTAAAATAATTCTTATGAACGATCCTCACTAGATCGGTGGATGGTATTAAGCGGCAATTAGATGGGATAAACTTTTGTGTCCAAAATTTTTAGTGTGTGAGTTCTTTGTTTTATTCGCTCTATTGTGTATTTGTAAGTCAAGTTGTAAACGTTGCACAAAAGTAGCCAATTCATTGTTTTCATTGTCACCAGTATGCTGACAAAACGCTAACAATATCTAAACCATTTCGTCAAATTGATATGTTTATGTTATGCCTTCTTAGTAATTTTTTTTTAATTTACCCCACATTACGGTATAGATAAAAAAAAATTGTAGAAATATTTTGTTTTCTCCTCTATATTTCTAATGTAACTCGACAGTCCCTACGAATACTACATACAAATATCAAATTTGAGAGAAGAGGGCTTTGAAATTTTAAACACGACGTGTTAATTCCGTTCTTTGCGACGTAAAGTGCCAAAAGGAGGATTGCGGATTTTGTATAGATACCGTCCACATCCTCCAAGAGACATGGTATGCGCATTTTTGTGCGCTTATGTTATAAACGACGACTAAACCTTATTATATAGATCAAAATAATGGTTGAACGAAATTCTATATGTCTTTTGTCATATTTCAAGGGACTGATGCAGAAGGCAGTCCTCAATCGACAGATTAGGCTCTGGCCAACAAACCTGCATTACAACATCATTAACGGTAATAGGCTCATCACATATTACATGGGACCAAAACACTGGCGAAAGTGGACGTTTCATATGCCTCTGATTAGTTTATTATTTATCTAACCCACGTCCTCTAGCTTAGCAGTCACGATCATTTACGAGTAAACTAACAAGGCCCAAGTGATAGCAGGTCAGGTAAAAATCAAGCAAGCAAATAAAGTTTACTAGTACTTGGTCTAAAAACCACTAATTGATCGCCTGCAATGAGAGAAGCTTATGTATGTCCAGTGACAGTAGAGTGCGATAGGCCAAAGAAGACACAATAAGTACAGGAAAGTGATAAATAAAAGAAAACATACATTCGCATACATAGAAAATTTATTATATGCTTTAAACAATAAGTATAAGCCAGACAAACTATTTGATTGGTTGAAAGATCTTAGTGATTAAAGTAAGAGTCGAGTAGAACTATTTTTACATTGGATAATAGATCTTACAATTTATTTCCAACAAAAGCAATTTTTACGCTTTCACATAAAGTTTAGACACTGACTGCAATAGTTTTATACAATTATTTTTATCTTTACTTACATCAAGGTAAATAATAAGGTTCAACTCGGTCTTCTCAGTAGAATAACTAAAACTCGAACCCTGGAGCTTTTGTCATAGGCGTTTGTTGTAAGTGAAAATAAACAAAATATGTTATATGTACATACATATATTTTAAAATTGGCTAATCAACACGAGTAAGCCTAGCGTGACTAACAAAGTTATCGCAACAAACACTTACACTGTCCTAGGAAGATATACTTACGCTAAACATAAGTATCACTTATTACGACATCTCCGAATGAGTGTTTTAGTTTTGTCTTTCTAAGCCATAACACAAATGCAAGTCATTTACATTAAGTAAACACACTACTTGTCATGTATTCTCACTATTATCACAATATTTCATACTAATGCGTTATCTTACACAGTTTTATTCCACCGCTTTAAATTTAAAATATAGCTTTTCAAACACTAACATGTATGTAGCGCCATATTTTCTTAAGAGATGCGCATATGGCTGAACTACGTTCCAAATTGAGATTAATCTCAGCAGTTTGTTGACCATTAAGCCGCTCAAGTTTCTTGCTAAATTAATATGCGTTCCTCTCATTAATATAGACATTCTATCTATTGTGCGAGTGATCACATTTGGATTTTGACTTAGACTGCCCAACTTCACTAGAAGTAAGTCATGATTTACTAGATCGAATGCCTTTTTAAGGTCAGTGTATACAACAAGAACTTCTCTGCCGGCATCTTACGCATTCGATACATATGATACAAATTCAACCGAGTTAGATGATGTTGACTTTTCGGGTCGGAAACCGTACTGGTTATCATCCAACATGATTTTGAGATGAGCGAACATTTTGTTTTGAATCAGCGATTCAAGAACTTTACCACATAGTACTGCACACTGTTCTATGTAAACATGCTGAGATACCTTTTGAACATGATGTGTATAAACGTAAGCGTCGGTCTGACCGGGTGTGCCCTATTCGGACTACTAAACTGGGAATTGTGCGTCGCCAATACACGCATATTGCTCCATTTTTGTACAACAGGATAAATAGAGTACTGGATATCTATTCACATTCTTCCCACAAATGTAAGAAACTGGTCAATGAATGGTTGGCTACTTTTACTTATGACAAACCGGAATCGTTAGCGAAGCTATAAGTTCATTAGGTCTTCTACACTGTCCTTTCACTCTCTCATGCTTATAATCACAGACATGTGACGTACTTGAGTCACCAGTTACACACACACACACATAAACACACAGACGCACACACACACACACACACACACACACACACACATACACACACGAACACACACACACACAAATTTCTACAGCTGTTATGCTCCACCTAGCCTCACACTGGAGGAGTATACGGATCGTTTAGAAAGACTTGCAGATGACGTAAGAAATCACCATCCTGTGGCAATAGCAGGAGACTTCAATGCATGGGCAACTGATTGGGGTAGTAAGCTGACCAACGCCAGAGGGCTGGTGCTGCTAGAAGTAATGGCGTCCCTGGACGTCGTGCTAATGAACAGTGGAACTAAAGCAACCTTTACAAAAGGAGATGCGAGCTCCATAGTAGATCTAACTTTCATAAGCGCAAACCTGGCAAAAGGTAACAACACTTGGAAAGTTACCGAAATTTACACGGCCAGCGACCACCAAGCCATCTACTGGGAAGTATCCACTGCATTGCCTAGAGTGCTAGCTAAGAAGAGTAATGAGATCAGATGGAAGACTGGCGCGTTTGATCTCGAAACTTTCCAGACGGCGCTGGACACAAAGCCCATGGATCAGGGATACGACGCCAACGAGAAATCTGCCGTTATCATGAAGAAAATCCTGTCGGCTTGCGCCGCCACTATGCCAAGGAAACGATGTCCAAATAGGCTCCCGCCCGCCTACTGGTGGAATGACACAATAGCCGCGCTGCGTATACAGTGCATCCGAGCAAAAAGACTAGCTCAGCGCGCTCGGAAAAAGCCTCCAAGATATTCGTACAAAATGAGGGAACTCTACAAAAAAGCACGCCTAATGCTCAAAAATGCTATCCGCAACAGCAAGAACAAATGCTGGTGTGATCTCTTAGAGGAAGTCGAAAGAGACCCGTGGGGAAGGCCGTACAAAATAGTCATGTTGCGACTGAGAAAACAACCACTGTGCTCGCCGTCAGATCCTGAGCTTTTAAAGTTTATTGTCACGGTTCTCTTCCCCCAGCAAATAGAGCAAAGTTACACCCCACAAGAAGATAAAGATGACCTAATACCATCTATCACCCAAGATGAACTCTTAGAAGCTGCCTCGAGCATAGGAAACAGTAAAGCACCTGGATTAGATGGTATTCCAAACATGGCGCTAAAAGCCGCCATTAAAACAGCGCCAGACCTTTTCCTTGATACGTATAACGCCTGTCTCCGAGAAGGCACCTTCCCAAAACGATGGAAACTACAAAGGCTGGTGCTTGTCCATAAGGAGAATAAACCAATAGATGAACCATCATCTTACCGCCCGTTATGCATGTTGGACAGCGCTGGAAAGGTACTGGAACGTATTATCCACAGACGTATCGAAACTATGGTTGACACACAACTATCCGAAAACCAGTATGGTTTCCGCAAAGGCCGATCTACGGTAGATGCAATCGATCTAGTGGTCAATACTGCAAAACAAGCAATATCAGGAACCAGATGGAAGGGAGGCACAAAAAAGTATTGTCTGGTCGCAGCCCTGGACATTAAAAATGCCTTCAATTCGGCCAGATGGGATATAATTGGGAAAGCCCTTGCTGCTTTAAATGTACCGGCCTACTTGCAGAACACAGTGGCGAGCTACTTTACGGATCGATTCCTTAAGTACGACACTGATATCGGACCCAAGCAGTACAAAGTGACTGGAGGAGTACCACAGGGATCAGTACTGGGTCCCCTACTGTGGAATATTATGTACGACGCATTGTTAAAACAAGTTTTACCAAGAGAAGCACGACTTGTAGCATTCGTGGACGATGTGGCGGTAGTGATCGTTGCCAAGTACATTGAAGAAATCAACTGGGCATTCGATCAAACGTACGCAGTCATTAGCAACTGGATGGAGCAAGTTGGACTTAAGCTTGCAGAACATAAGACGGAAGCTGTGCTTATTACCCGCAGGAAACAGGTTGAGACAATGACCCTAAGAGTTGGGCGGCATACACTCACGACGCAACCATTCATACGATACCTTGGAGTTATGATAGATACGCGTCTTAATTTTAGGAAACATGTGGAATGTGCTGCAGCAAAAGCAACTACAGTATTTGCTAACCTAGCTCGGTTAATGCCGAACGTCGGAGGACTCAAACAGAAAAGGAGACTTCTGCTGACATCTGTGGTCAGATCAGTGTTGATGTACGGTGCGGCTGTTTGGTCGGTGGCACTCGCTAGTCCAGAAACCCGGCGTAAAATAGCGTCTGTCTACAGGCTCAGTGCACTTCGTGTCGCTTCGGCGTTCCGTACTGTTTCCGAAGACGCAGCGTGTGTCATTGCGGGTATGCTGCCAGTGGAAATATTGGCTGAGGAATGTAGGTCTCTCTACTACATCCGGAAAGTAAGCTCCAACTCAACACCCGCTGAACTGAGGAGTAAATAGAGAAAAAAGAGCCTACATCGATGGCAGGTGCACTGGGATGCCTCAACTAAAGGGAGATGGACCTACCGGCTTATACCCGAGGTGGAAAAGTGGATAAACCGTAAAGACGGAGAGACCACTTACTACCTCACGCAGATGCTCTCAGGACACGGATGCTTCCGAGAATACCTCCATTGCTTCAAGCACGATGATTCCCCAGAGTGCCCCCTCTGCAAGGGCATTAAGGAAAACGCGGAGCATATATTCTTCGTGTGACCTCGATTCCAAGCAGCACGGGAGAGGTGGGAGACTACACTACAATGTAGAATCCAACCTGAAAATTTAACTTCCGTAATACTGTTGACAAAGGAAAAATGGGATGCAACTAACACCTATGCTGCAGAAGTGCTAAGAGAACTACGCACCCAAGAGAGAGCTAGATCGACTGGTAGCCAAGCAGCAGGAGCACACAGCAGCTGAGCTGCTATGTCCTTCCCCCGTGATGAAATACCTAACGGTGACCCCATGGGGAGTAAGAAGGCGGCGAAAAAGAGGAGGTTTTTTAGTCGGTATAGGTCACTACCAAAACCGAGCCCGACATACGGGGCGTATAACACCTAAGCCCTATGATACGTAATATATGTTATCTAAACAAAACAAAACACACACACACATACACACACATACACACACATACTTATAGACACTTATTTAATATATTATTGTTTTTTTTGTATTATATTACTTACCCGAAAGATGATCAATTTACTTTTATTAATGTGCCATATAGCCACAACTGTTTATAACTAATGTGGTTATTTTCGTACACTAGTGAATTTGTACATTGGTTTCTTGTTTCCAATAAAGATTATTATTATTATTTTTCAACTTTGGTTTGTCTCTCTGTTTAGAGGGGTAATATACGAGTCATGTGGGTCTAAACCAAGCATGGTGCGTTAGATAGAGTAGATAGATGATATAGATGAAGATGTTAGAAATTTACGAGTAATTCGGCAGGTATTAAGTATGGTGGCTTTTTGGAGCAGATGAAGGGAATGTGAAGGCATGTGAAGAAATTCAAGATTTTGAGTGAGAGTTTTAGGTACTATGCCTGTTAATGATAGAACTATTTTAACTATGTGTACTATGTGAGCTTTTCATTGTATTTTTAGTTCTATTGCAAGGTCTTGGTATTTTGAAAGTTTTCCTGAAATTGTTGAGTGAAGATTATGTGTGTTCGTGATCGCTATATCCACAATATAAACAATGTTGCTGATTTTATCGTGAATGGTTATATCTGGACAGTTGTAATGTATGGTTTTATCTCTTATGTTATTATTATAGCATAACCCTAAAACCTCTATCAGAGTGCTGAGAGGGTTCAAAGAAAGGCAAAACCACAAGGGACTCACACTTTGAAATATACCTCGTTCGATCTTTATAAGCACATCGTTTACCGCAGTCTGCCTATATCTACATACGTCATTTTAAAAAAAGTGCACAATTGAATTGCATTAATTTTATATAACTCTAGCATCTTCAAAAGCCATGTACCTTGAACCGAGTAATAAGTTTTCTTATAATCTATCCCACGTCTTGCCATACTCTTACGATTACGACGTACCTGTCGTCTATTGGCCATGTCTATGTCAGAAAAGGAGAAGTTTATTCTTAGATTTTATCATTATCATGAAAATTATTATTTAGTACTAAACAGGTCTATTTCTAGATAGAAAGAACCTGTAAGCGGATATATCTATTCATACACTACTTGTCTAGCCAATTTTGCCTGCCGTTGTGTGGTCTGGACCCTTTGCTATGATGAGATGACGTGCCTTTTATTATTTTATTTTTTATACACGAGTTATGATAGTTTTAAATAAAAATCAGGAACTAGTTGTTACGCAGAAAGTTACAAAAAAATTGCCTATGCATTGTTTTTGTTATCTTCCGTACGCCGACAAACAGTTAATAATACCTGTACCATATCGTCAAACTGATAACGTTATATTACACCTTTTCACAATTAATGTTCTCTTATGCACCTTACTTCCCTTAAGCAGCAAACGTGTGCCTCATTGCTTTTAAAATAATCTATCTAAAATTGTTGTATAGTTTTTTCTTTCTTTTTTACGCTTTATACATTCCACAAATCGGTGGTCTCTACGAACAATTCATTATTTACAAATATATTTTTTTTGGAGAGGAGCGCTTTGAAGTTTTATGTGCGAGGTGTGAGTCACGTTCTTTGGGACGTGAAGTGCTAAAAGAAGGACGCCGGATTTTGCATGAACACCATTCCCACCCTTCAATAGGTATGGCATGCATATTTTTGTGCGCCTATGACGCAAACGATGACTAAACCTTACTATATACTCGTAGATCAAAATAATGGTAGTACGGAATCCTATACGTCATTTTCATATTTCAAGGGATTGATGCAGAAGGCAGTCCTTAATCGACGGACGAGGCCCTCGCTAACAAAATATCCCGAATAGTGGCAATGGGCTCACGCTATATGTTCACGCGGGACCAATACATAATAATATTCAAGATTTATAGTAATTTATGTATATTTATTAGATGAATAATATCTACCCGAAATTGATGGTCTACTTTTTTATGTTTTTAAGTATGTATTTTTGTTTTCCTTTTTCATCTATTTAAAAATGTAATCAATAGGCATATAAATGAAACAAAGAGAATAATAATTTCTGTGAATGCATGTAGAAATTAAACCTGTGGCACTAAAAAGCCCCTTATCATTGACATGACCATAAACCAACAGAAACGTCGTAATCGTAAGAGTATGGCGACATTTTGGATAGATTATGGTAAGGCTTACGACTCGGTTCCACATGCAAGGCTTTTAAAGGAACTAAAGTTCTATAAAAATTTATGCAACGTAAATGGGCACTTTCTTAAAGTCATGTATGGATCAATGGAGAGCAACATTTCGCTATCCAGAAAGTCAGCAGACTGCGGTAAACAATGTTCTAATAAAGATCAAGCGAGATATTTGTCAAGGCCTGAGACGCTTGTGGTTTTTTTCTGGCTTTGAATGCTCTCAATACTCTAATAGATGTTTCAGGATTAGGTTATCGGTTGCAGAAAGCTGATCAAGTTATAGCTGATTGGATAATGGAGGGTAATTGGAAAGTACCATCTCCTACTGAATTATAATTGACAGCGTTACTAACGATTGCTGCAAAATTTTGTATTTCTATCGAGTTGTATTATAATATGGCGTAGACTAGTGTGTAGTCATGTATGTCATGTAAAGAAGGGCGGGTTTGTAGAATCTGGAGGAATAAATCTTTCTGATGCAACAAGACTCAAATACTACAATCTCTATCTGCCATTGATACTTACAAGTATCTAGGTATTTCACAGTCTTTGGGAATATCAGCATCTGGCAGGAAACAATTTTTGCAGGAGTGTTTCTTTAGCCATCCGAAAAAGCAATAAAATCTTTACTATTGAAATTAATTAATTGCAACACTGAACAGCGCCATCTATTTTTTGATATGTAGAAACACTCTTCTATTGTTTATGTCTTTAAATAATAAAACAATATTTTGTTCAGTAGTTATATTTTCACTAAATTACTTTAACAATCCACGAGATTATGGACCCAGAATGTCCGAAAGTAAATAAGAAATATAATTTGATACAAAAGTGCTGCGATTCAATTGGATTAGATTTGATAACCTCAATTGGCCATTACTGACATGTGCGTTTCTTTCTTCAACCTATCTTCAATATAATTTTTTGACGCAAAATATACATTAAAAATAGTGTCACAAATATCAATAGGCACACTTGAAAAACTCATTAGAAGAGAAAAACATCAAAGTTGGAAATTTGCCGTCAAAAACTATCTGGAACATGAAGAATTGTGGCAGGAAATTGAACCTGAATTAGGTTATCAATCCGACAGCAACAAAAACACGAAAGTAAGGTCAAAAATAATACATTTGATAAATACAGTTAATTACGTCCACGTTTAGGAGGCTACAACAGCGAAATAGGTATGGAAAAACCTCGAAAAAGTATTTGATGACTCTAGGCTCAAACGAAAAGTAGGTTAACTAAGGGATTTGATCACCACCAGTTTGGAAAATTGTTCGAATGTCGAAGAATATGTAAATAAAGTAATGTCAACAGCTCATAAGTTAAGGAATATCAATTTTGTGGAAGGAGACGAGTGGTTTGGTACGTTGCTGCTTGCTGGTTTCCTAGATAACCACAAATCGATGATAATGGCTTTAGAGAGCGAGAGTGTGGATATTATTGCTGGTTATGTCACAACCAAGTTGCTACAAGAAGTTAAGGTGTCAGATTCTATTGCTTACTATTCA
Organism: Hypercompe scribonia; assembly: GCA_949316085.1. Classification (NCBI taxonomy): domain Eukaryota; kingdom Metazoa; phylum Arthropoda; class Insecta; order Lepidoptera; family Erebidae; genus Hypercompe; species Hypercompe scribonia. The sequence continues at coordinate 5,723,548 of OX438979.1, forward strand.
AAGGCTAAGGCTTACAATAAACAAAGTGTGTAAAAGTTTTCACTGAAAAATTCACATAACCAAATACAAACAAAAAGGCAATCCAAGGGTCCACGGTGCTTTGTATGTAATAAAGTGAAAATATAACTGTATAAAATATAATATAACAAACTTTGTTTTCGAGCGGGCCGACTCGATCTGGGCAGTACTACCCTCCCATAGAAGACCAACCTAAAGCGCTAGCATCCGTGTTGTCGTGTTTCGTTGGTGAGAGTGAGACCGGAGGCCCGTTGATGCAGGGGTGACAGTTATCGTGGTAACTGTCATGCCTTTTACGTCCCCAAACGGAGTGTGAAAAAGCATCTCACAAGGCCGTCATAGTGTGGATGGCCATACTGCGTTGTCAGCATTTGCAATGAGTATGGTGACCACAACTCTTGGATTCTATTTATGTTTTCCATTAGGCGGAGTATAGTCACTATGGCAGGCTCTGAAGATAGAAAAAAATAATAATAAGCATTGGTATATGAGTAAAGATTGCTACTTTAAAGACAAAAAAGGGGTTTTCCAATACAGGAAACTAAACTGAAATATGTTGGTGCTCAGGAAATGGTCGCCGACATACTTACAAAACCAGTTTCTCAACAGAAAGCTGAAGATTATTCTAAAGCTATGGGTTTACAGTTAAGAAGAGGATGTTGAAATTAATCAATTGCAACACTAAACAGAGCCATCTATTTTTTTACATGTAGAAACACTCTTCTTCCCGTATTGTGTATTGTATTTTGTAGGTATGTCTTTAAATAATAAAACAATCCCACGCAAACATGTTACTGGAATTTGCTGGCTACAATTAGTACAAATTGTTTCAACAAAATGGAGCCACTTATCACACATCCAATGAGCCCTTGCCGGTGGTTAAAGATATGTTTCCGGAAAAGTTGACTTCCAGTCAAGGCGACATTCCATGGCTACCCAGAAGTTCAAGTCTATCCCCAGCAGTCTTCTTTTACTTCTTTTTTGGGTTTATTTGAAGAATCGTATCTACATCAATAAATCAAATACACTACGTGAACTAAAAGAATGAAACAACAAAGAGACGTCGGCGATCTCGAGGTCGCTTTGCCGACGAGTATTCGAAAATTTCGGTGTTCGCTTAGAAGAGTGTAAACGTCGAAATGGATGTCATTTAGACGATGTAGTTTTTAAGTAATAAATGCAGACTAATTATTATACGATGTTTTAAAATGTTAACTAATTCATTGCCCATTCTGTACCGTCCACCGATCTAGTGAAGATCGTTCACAAAAAATATTATATAAATTAAACAATAGTTTTTATGATCCATGAATTGTAGCCAATATTTGTTGTATTGTTTTGCCCGTTTCACAACAGTTTCTTTTTTCTAAAGTTTCTGCTCATTATTTTCATTCAACATTAAAACATTTCAGTCCCACAACTTGCTTCAACATTAACCATTAAAGCTGTTCAATATTTAACAAAATTTTATAATTATAAAACAAACAAACAAGTGAGCTTGCATTTCTCTATAATTTTTTTTAGAACGGTTTCTTTTGAACGTAAATACTATATAACAATTATATTTTACAATATCATGTTAAAAAAAAGTTCCCGTACAGGATCAAATGACTTTACAGCTCTATAAATCAAAGATACGATGAAATTAAAATGATTATTGATATACATTCAAACGAACAATCATTTTTGACGGCATTACTTTTAATAGTACTTTTGAGTGCTAGATAATGTTTTGGAACCGAAGCCGTACTTTTCCAAATCACCCCCTGGACTACGGAAAGAGAGGGGATTACAACCCTTGATTTTATCCCCTTGTCGCATGATTTTTGTACGGCGTTGCGGAATAATGCATTAGAAGCAGTATTGAAATAGTATGACACAGATGCCGTACAAAATCCAATGACCAAATTTAGCCCGGTAAATGTCGGAAAATAAAAAAAAAAATCGACTTTGTGGCGCACCATTTTTGTACGGCATTGTGCGTTTTCTTATTATTTTTAATGGATCTATGGGTGGTAAGAATGCCGTACAAAAATATGTGACCAAAATGTACTCACTCTACCCGTACTTTCGAATTCTCACCTGCACTCAGTTGGACAGCTTACAAGTGACGGCATAGTACTGAATCTTATTATTTTATGCTTTTATATCGTTCTAGATAGGTCACCTGGTGATTCAAATGACCCATAACTTTTTCAGCATGGGCCTGTAGTCTAACAGTTAGTATCTATCAAATGAAATTTGTCATTGTAAGTGCATATGGTATGCAGTGTAGCATTAAGCTTATATCTAAGTCTATTTTCTACATCTGGCAACATTTTAGAGTAGGGGAATGTAAACAATATAATTTTATTGACACTTAAAGGTAACAGAGACTCACAATATTTAATTAAAGCTTTTTTGTTAACATTACCCCTGTTCCTTGTTAAAATTATAAGATTATTGCAATCAGTGAAATCATAATTTACAATCCTTTGCATAATAACATCAAAGGATGCAGCTGGTAGGCAGATATTTAAAACAGACTGACCAGTAAGATTAGATCTTAATTTAGAGCCCATGTTTTTTTCAATGTCATCGCTGAACATAATAAATTTTTGTGCATTATTTAATGTACATGAAATGATGCACCTAATGACTGCTTTGTTCTATTATTGGTATGTAAGGTGTCACATTCAGGCGTACTAAAAAGAAAAGTACTCTCTGGCTGTGGATGATTGTGTGAGCGAGCACATTCACATAAATGATTATTTACTAATGAGTCAAAGCGCTCTGTATTATTTGATGATAGTTTTAAAAGATCGTCTAAAGCCTTGGAATACTCCTGAATCTCCTTCTGGGAGATGTCATACTTGTTATTTAGTATGTCTAAGGAGTCTTTAAGATTATTAATTTTAAATAACAATGCCTGTGTGTCAACTTCATATTTTAATCTAGAATTTTTTAACTTAGAAGTACACAATTCTAAATCATCATACAACTCACATTTTTCTTTACTCAGTTTAGCACATTTAGAGACACTGTTATGACTTTTTATTATTTTTTTTGTTCTTTGAATGAACTTATTAACTTTGATATATTTTTTCAGTTTATTTCTATTGCAATTTGACATTACCGTTGACTTGTAGTAGACAAAGAGTTATTGTCTGGGAGGTCCATAGCCAAATGGTTGTTAATCGTAGGAGAAACCAACCGAGGGGCATTCTCCACCAACTCTTCAAATAAACTAATATTATGCTGTACAGTGACTTTTTGAGCATCTTCTTGTAACTGGGTGATGTATGTATGGGACTCTCGAAGCTCTTGTTCTAGGATAGATATCTTACCCAGGGCCTGCTCATAATCATCACTGCACTGGTCAAAGTTACTAACTATGGCTTGGAGATTGTCCCGTTCTTCAACAACAGCTGTTAGTTGCCTATACAAAGCAGTCATTTCTGTTTTTAATTTAGAATTAATGTCCAAGATTGCTATGAGTTCTTTCTCATTTTCCTCTCTTTCATTGTTTAATTGAGCACACAATTCCTAGGTATTCTTAATTCTAATAAAGGCAGTTGGAATTTAATTTCCTCCTGACGTGACAGGGCTCTGCGAGTCATCATTTTTTAGTAAAAATTTCTATAAAACCGGAATCAGAAAAGAAGAAGTTGTGTTGTTGATAGTCAAACTATAGACACGTAACTATTAGAGTGGTTGTAATCACTACTTATTTAACAAATTACTGTAATTAAAAAAAAAAAACAGATACAAATCAAACCTATTTAAATACAAACTATAACCTAACGTACTTACACTACAATATTCACTAAGAACAAAATTCACGATAAATACTTATAAAAATATTACTGTAAACTAATATTTATCACAATTAAAGATTATTACACTGGAAAAGGGCTATAAATAATCAAATTTAATTATTATTTTCAATAAAATTTAAATTAAAATTTACGGTCAGCTGTTGCTACAATCATCAATTAATACTAATGTTACTACTAATTGCATTGATATCTCACCACGTCAACGTTATTGTCAAATTATCAGCAAAGTAAATACAAAAAAAATAAAAAATGTACCTACCAAGCTATTTAATAAGATGTAAGATTTTTATTCGTTAACGTAACTGATAGAAAAGCTTAAGCGATCCATTGCGACAATCTTTTCGAGAAACAAGCTAGTGGTCAAACCCGTCCCTGTGCCCAGCGCTGTATTTATTTGCGCGAGATGTTAAATTCAAATGTTAACGAATTCTTGGCCCATCCTGTATTAACAACGACTGCCTGTGTACAACAATAAAGTTTATTACTAGTATTAGTAAAATAATTTGTTGTTGTTTGTTTAAGTTAACAGTTGAAAAAATCATTTAAAAATAAACATTTGATATATTACAGAAAATTGCTTTTTTACCAGAGAGGTAATTAGTTGAAATTTATTTTATAAAAATTATATTGTCTAAATAATCACTGTTTCGACGTTAACACTCTTCTAAGCCAACACTGAAGTTTCAAATACTAGTCGGTAAAGAAACGGTCGTCGATCAGTAAAGTGAAGAGAAGGAATCCAGATCAGTGCAGTTCGACATATGATTAAACGGCAATAATTTTTCACTATGCCAGCATAAACCTACACTTGACATGGTGCGACACGAGAAATAAAAGAAAAAGTATGGAGACGATTTCTACAGAGGTCTAAATCTCGTCACTTACGGCGTGCACATACGAGTAAATCGTAAAGAGGCGATATATAGAATGGTGGACGACTTGCAAGGATAGTTTGCGAAGAAGGTGTATACTAAATGACAACGTAGATATTGACCACATTATCTATTAACGACAGAAGCGCCAAATGTAACAAGAAACTTGAACAGTTTTGCGGCTATCACACTGCTGAAATTAAGCAGAATTTGTAACACGGTACAGCCATATGAGCATCCGTTAAAAATAATCGATATTTGTGTTATGGCTTAGAAAGACAAAACTGAAGCACTCATTCCGAGATGTCGTAGTGAGTCATACTTATGTTTAGTGTAAGCATGACTTACTACGATAGAGTATACGTTTGTTGCGTGTTGTCAGATAGTTGTATTAGCCACGCCGGGCTTACTCGTGTTGATTAGCCAATTTTATATAACATGTAGCATATATTGTATGTTATCTCATACAACATATGCTTACAACAAAATCTACGGGTATCAAGTTTCAGCTGTCCTACTAAGAGCACCGACTTGACCCTCACATTTTCTTTTAATATACTCGTATGTAAGTAAAGATAAAAATAATTGTATTACGTTATAGCAACCAGTGTCTGAACTTTATGCAAAAAAGTAAAAATTGTTAGAAAATAATTGTTAAACCAATTATCTAATGTAAAACTAGTTCTACTTGACCTAAGAAGATTTATCCAACAACTAGATCTATTCTTATTTTATTTAACTGATATCAAGATATCAAGTTGACATGTTTTTATTGATTCTATTAAGCGAAACTTGTTGATCTGACTTATATCTATTGTTTAAAGTATATAATAAATTTTCTACGTCTACGAATGTATGTTTTCTTTTATTTATCGCACTCTACTGCCACTGGACATAAGCTTATCTCATTGCACGCGATCAGTTAGTGGTTTTTAGACCAAGTATAATTATTAGTGAAATTTATTTACTTGCCTAATTTTTACCTGATCTGCTACCATCAATGACAGGCCTTTTTGGTTTACTCTTAAATGATCGTGGTTGCTAAGCTAGAGGGCATAGGTTAGATAAATAATAAGCTAAGCAGAGGCACATTAAACGTCAACTTTCGTCAGTGTTTTGGTCCCACGCAATATGTGATGAGCCTATTGCCGTTAATGATGTTGTAATGCTGGTTTGCTGACCAGAGTCTAGTCTGTCGATTGAGGACTGCTTTCTGCATCAGTCCCTTGGAATATGACAAATGACATATAGGATAACGTTCAATCACTATTTTGATCCATATAATAATGTTTAGTCACCGTTTGTAACATAAGCGCACAAAAATGTGCATCCAACTTCTCTTGGAGGGTGTGAACGGTATCTATACAAAATCCGAATTCCTCCTTTTGGCACTTTACGTCCCAAAGAACGTAATTAACACGTCGTGTTTAAAATTTCAAAGCGCTCTTCTGTAAAATTTATATTTGTAGATAAGGTGGTATTCGTAGGGACCGTTGAGTTACACTATATATGTATATATATATAGAAAAGAAAAATAATAATTCGACAAGAATTTTTTTATCTATACCGTAATGTGGAGTAAATAAAAATAGGAATTTCTTAACAAAAAAACATAAAAAAACAAAACAACATCTGTGTCCGTTTACATAATTAATTTTAATTACCTTCCCTTTAAATCTGGTAACATTGTTTTCTACGATTTATGGTACTTACAGTAACGCTTTTAAAAAGTCATTTGAATCTTCCATTTGCCACTTGCTCGTGTCGTTTTGCGGTTTCGCAGTTGGTACGTTGCTAAAAACGGTTTTCAACATTAATTTTAAAGTGATTAATTGTATTTGGTCCATTTTTCTTCAGCATCATGATCAGCAAATTAACCCTTAATTTGGCAGAGGTTCAATGTGTTATATATATATGTAAAATTTATGTATATTTATAAGTTTAGGGTAGTAAGGAATCCAGAAAAATAAAAAAAAAATGTTGCGACCTTCAGGTTTCCAGGAAACCTATGTTCATCAGAGTGAACATTGCCAAATCTGTCGAGAAATACCACTTTATTGTAATGTTTACTGTGATGAACATAATCAAATTAGGGTACACATTCAAACAGGTAGTGCGGTTTACAAAATATTTTTATTTATATAAAAAACAAAACAAAGACATAACAAAATATCTTTTATAACATAATAGAGCCTCTTCTAGCATTTCACAAAAGACTTAGTATTATTTTGTATGAAAATTGAGAAAACAATTACGAGATTTTTTTCCGGTAACAAAACAGAGTCTTATATTACATTTCATGCAGTACACAGTAGTATTTTTAGACAATATTTGCACCTCCCCATGTCTTCTTTTGTATTAGGAAAGTGGCAAATATTGTCGAAACGTATGGGGCTAATGGGCCTGGGTAACTTAGGGTTCTTTATTGTTGAATTTCAACGATAGAGTGAGAACGTACAGACCGGCTCTTTTTTGTTAAATTTAGATATAGATCTTGCCGAAATATTTTCAAAGACATTTTTTTTCTGTCGTTAGTATTTTTTTTATATAAAATCCATGAATTATTTATACTTATATCTAATAACTGGCAAAATATACCTATATACCATCTTCTAGACTTGAATGGTATTTTATAAAGAGATACTAACATATCACCCAGGTCTACACCCCTCATATGTTTATTGTACTCCCTTACTATTTGAGGACAGTCAACATCTAACTTTCGCTTTTCTACCTTACAATATCTCTATATTTTATGCACAGGTGTGCATCCAACAAATGAACTTATCAGGGTGACAGGCTTATTGTCGTTCCAGCGAACGATAGCCAGCTTGGTTTTGTCACATACGACCTGTGAATAAGCTCCTCTCTTTTTCTTTTTCATTGCCTTTTCACTAGGCAAAATAGATCTAGCTCCCTTGGTTCTATTGTTACGAATCGTACCTAAACCGAATACGCCATAATTTTCTTTTAAAATATAAAATAACTCAGGCGATGAAAAAAAATTGTCACAAAATAAGGTGGCTGGCTTTCTTTGAATAGATTGACACAGAGCTATTACAATTTGTGCCCCAAACCCAATTGAAATTTCTTGTTCAGTGAATTTATGAAAACGGAATGTATCTTCTCCTCCATATAGGATAAAGTCATAAATCATGCCACTTACTCCAGCTCGCACGTAATTTTTGAATCCCCACTTGTTGGGTTTATCTTTCATGTACTGCTTTCTGTTATCTTTATAAGCAATCATCATCTCATCTATACTAAATTTGTTTTCATTTTCTTGCAGCAAACAGTTTTTTCTTATTTTTTCTGCTATTGGTCTTACTTTGTAATATCTATCAGTATCTTCTAAGCTATTATCAGCAAAGTGTAGAAATCTACGAATCTGTTGATAACGTTTTAAACTCATTAGATCTGCTATCAGAGCATACCGGAATCTACTGCTCCAATAGTCTAGGTAACTAGGCATTGAGACAATACCCATAAGTATATGGATAACTATAAAATCACGCATTTCGTCTTCTGTCACTTGAATAGATTTGCCAGTTTTTTGAACAGAGTATAGATTTGACTGTACGGTAATATCGGTCACAATGTCTGAAGAAAAAAAAAATCAAAATATTCTAGGGAATCTGCAGTGGGCAGGAAAGAGGCATTCATTATATTATGGTATTGGTTTTCTTCAATTGTAGCTTGGTGACGGAAGGTGACGCTTTTTTTCCATTTATAGGTTAGTACAAATTTCGGAACTTTCTTTCGTCTTTTAGCCAGCACTGGAGTAATGTGCCTTTGGGCTCGAGTTTACCTGGTAGCACTTTTAGGAGTTGATAAAGGGGCTTCAGACGGAAGAGATGGTATAGAAGATAAGGAAGGTATGTTCTCGTAGTTCGGTTCTCTAGTCGGCGTAGCTAGGCAAATTTTACGTAGAACTGGAATCAATTGCAATGATGTTTCTGTAAAATCAAATTCAGGTGGATCGTCCCCAGTGTCATGATCTTCAGCATCAGGTTCAGGACTGCTTAAAATATGCATTCGCTCTAAAGATGAATCTAGAGATGGTGATGATGATGAAGCTAAACTTGGAGTATGCAGATCTGCCAATTCATTGTCCATGTCGGACCTATCACTGGTATCTGAGGGAGAATGCTGTATAGGCACAAGCGCCAATATTTTTACCGTGCGTCCATGCAAAGTATGCTGTTGGCAACAGAAAATACCGAAATAAGCAAAATAAAACCCATAACTTCAAAATGTTAAAAAAAAAGACATAACTATTTTGGATTAATTTATCATTAGGTATTTGGCATCGTTTACCGTGATGAACATAACAAATTGTAGGTACTTTATAGGTTATTTGGCAATGTTCATCACAATAAACATAAGCTTTTGGCGGGTCATAAAACTTGAGGATTCACATAAAGGCACATAATTCACACACCAAAATATAACAAATAGTCTAGATGAGTTAGTTAAAGCATTAAAATACTTGAAACAATAGAAAATCAAGTAAAATTTTTATATTTACCTTGTGGAACATAGACGACCTGCGAGGCGCCGACATTTTGCTTTGACAATGACAAGTAAAAGTGTTGCCAGGTGTGTAGACTATTTTTTTACTATTAAAAAATATTATATACGGTATGATAATATTACAAAAAATACGAATTTGGTGTAAAAATATAACGAAATCATTTTTTTTCTCATATGTTTCTCACAGTGAACAAAATCAAATTAAGGGTAAGATTGGTAAGTAGAAATTATAAAAAAAAGCATTTAAATGATGTCTATCAATCTTTGCCCAAAACTCAACCTAGTTCTTGGCAAATTGATACAACTAGAAGGTAAATAGAATTACTATTTTTTAGTGAAAATACAGATAAACACCTTTACAATGTTTGAAATGTGTGCATTCTTCTGTATGGATGGAGGTGGGCCAGATTGATATTAAATGAATGGTGTCGTGGGACACCAGGTAGGAACGAAGTTCCTTCGGATAATGTGGAATCGACACAATTTGCAAAAAAAATCATTCTCAATTTTATGTAGGTTTTCTTGATTTTTCTCTTAAATTTTGCTGATTAGTTTTTATTTAAGTACAAGAAAGTATTTAGGAAATTCAGTATTTTAGGAAATAAAATAATAAATTCCTTAAAATAATAAAATAGCACACATGACGCGCTTTCGTGCCTGCGCACGTCTCATTTAACGGTTTTATTCCACGCACTTTTTTCCACAGATTTATTCCACGCACTTTTTCCACTTACGGTTTTACTATCACATTTTTTTCATTTCGGTCCCACAGCGAAATCCCTATCCCCTCCAAGCCTGCCGTAAGGAACTTCGTTCCAAAAATAGTGCGAAAGCATAATACAATCTTATTATTTTGACGAAATGGTTGAGATATTGTTAGCCCTTTGTCGGCATACTGCTGGCAATGAAAACAATGAATTGACTACCTGTTTACAACTGTTTACACAACAGAACGAATAAAACAGAGAACTCATACTAAGAGTTTTGGACACAAAGATTTATCCCATCTAATTACTGCCTAATACTACTTACCGGTCTAGTGACGGTCGTTCATAAGAAATATTTTACTAACAAAACAATAGTTTTTATGGTTAACCAATGGTAACTTATGTGAATGTAACAATTTTAAAAAGATTTTTTCTAAAGTTTTTACTCATCATTTGCTTTAAAAAAAATTTGCAGCAGTAATCCTATTATGTTGTATCTCAAAAAAATCACAAATAAATAAAAATATAATCTGCACGAAGATTGTTGTTGGCGTTGCGATTTTAAAAGTGTACCAACTTATTAGTTCTTCACAATATCTGCGTACAAACTTTACTTAAAATATTTATTACTAATATATTATTAACAATGTTTATAATTATGAAAACAAACGAACCGGCTGCTCAAAAGTAATGAACTGTTAATAGAAAATCAAGTATCACAATGTCTATGTAAAATTCGAGCGGCTCGTGTATTGATTTTGTAGGTTTATTTAATTGTGTGAAATAAGTCGAACTCAGTACACTATATTGATGAAGGAACGAAATAAGCTGTGGGTTTAGTAACTCAAATAATTACAAATTATTAGAAATGTAAGAAGATTACAATTTTCGTTGCACTTACATATAAAAGCATACCCCAACTTACAGGTTTTTTATAAGCCGTAGGTATACTCTCTCTCAGAAGCCCTCAACTGAATTAAACAACGTTAGGGTATTTATTATTCTAACGTCTGATATGTAGGTATAACTAGACAACATCATATTATAGTACATTATTTTACTTTAGGCTAATGTAGATACCGAGGTCTAAATAAATATACAGAGAATGGGTACTGACTACGAAACCGGCATCGAACATAATTTTTTATCTACGAATTGTATTCATAGATAGAAAAATATGCATAAGTTAACCGCTAAAAGAAACTCAGGACCTACATGTTAAAGAACTTTTTTGTAGGTATATACCTACCTACAAGAAAGCTCTTCAATGAAGGAAAATATAATATACTATTACCTTTTATTTATAACATGGAGGTGTTACAGGTGAAAAACCACGACAGACATTAGTTATCATTCGTTGACCATAAAAACTATTATTTGGTTTGTAAAATAATTCTGATGAACGACCCTCACTAGATCGGTAGGTGATATTAGGCGGCCATTAGATGGGATAAAATTTTGTGTTCAAAATTATTAGTGTGTGAGTTCTTTGTTTTATTCGCTCTATTGTGTATTTGCGAGTTAAGTTGAAAACATTGCAAAAAAGATTGCCAATTCATTGTTTTCATTGCCACCAGTATGCCGACAAAGGGCTTACAACATCTAAGAAATTTCGTCAAAATGATAAGATCATGTTATACGTTCTCGCTATTTATCTGTTATTTACTCAACATCACCATAAAGATAAAAAAAAATCTAAATAACATCTGAAATTGTTACGTTGTATTATTATTATTTCTTCTCTATATTTCCATAGTGTCACTTGACGGCACCTACGAATAATACCTTATCTGCAAATATCAAATTTCACAACAGAGCAATTTGAAATTTTAAGCACGACGTGTACTAATAAATTATGTCATTTGGGACGTAAAGTGGCGAAAGGAGGATTTCAGATTTTGTATGGATACCGCCCACACTCTCCAACAGACATGGGATGCATATTTTTGTGCGCTTATGGCACAAACGCTGGCTAAACTTTCCTGGATAGATCAAAATAATGGCAGAAAGAAACCCTATGTGTCATTTATCATATTTCAAGGGCTTGATGCAGAAGCCATTTCTCAATCGGCAGACTAGGCTCTGGCAAACAAAACATCCCTACTGGCGGCAATAGGCTAGCCGCCTGTTACGTGGGACTAAATCACTGGTGAAAAAAGGCATTCAATACAATAATTAATTATTTGTGGTGGGTGAGAATTGAACCTACGACGTCTAGCTTAGCAGTCACGATCACTTACGAGTAGACCAACAAGGGCCCGCCATAGATCATAGCAGATCAGGTAAAAGTCAAGCTATTCTTAACAATAATTATAATTGATCTAGAAATTATCAACAGATCGCGTGCAACAGGAGAAGCTTATATATCTATCTACAAAACTGCAGTTTTGTGCGATAGGCCAAAGCAGATCCAGTAAAGACGTGAAAGAGATAAATAAAAGAAAACAAATATTCATACAAATAGACAATTCAAGGCTTAAATTTTGTTGGTGTGATTGTGGACGTAGTTATCAGCTGAGTCAAGAATTCAAAGCATGTTACGGGAGTTTTTGGGACCGATGCTACTGGAATTTGCTAACTACATTTGTAACAAATGGTTTCAACAAAATGGAGCCACTTGTCGTACATCCAATGAGTCGAGGTGACATTACACGGCGATCCAAAAGTCCAGATCTATCTCCAGCAGACTTCTTTTTATGAGATTATTTGTAGAATCGTAGCTACATAAATAAACGAAATATACTTCGTCAACTAAAAGGAAAAATCAGCAAAGAGATATTGGTGATCTCGCGGTCTCTTTAACGACGAGTATTTGAAAATTTCAATGCTGGTTTAGAAGAGTGCAATCGTCGAAACAGTGGTTAGTTAGACAGTATAAACTTTACAAAATAAATTTCAACTACTCACCTTTTTGGTAAAAAAGCTATTTTATGTCAAATGATTTTTTTATATGATTTTCTCAAATGTTAACTAATTCGTGGCCCACCTAGTATAATATTAATCGCGGCAGGTGAATTCGGATCAAATATTATGCCGAAATATTTTTAGGGGTCAAGTATGTAAACGCAGTAACGGTAGTAAAATTCTTTATCCTGATGGGCTTTTGTTTAAAAACAAAAAAGAAAGTAAGTTGGTTCTTTATGTTTTGGAAAAATTGAGCGCAGCTTTTCGTTTTAATACCAGAATTTAAATTAGGATCTAACAGACTTTTTGTAGTTGTGTCTTAGTTATAAACCAGAGTACACCGCTACATTGTTACATACCAGTTCATCATAACCATGAGTTAATCGCTCATCAATTTTTTGCATTGCAAATTGTATAATAACCTAAAGTGAACTATAAGTACACGCTGCTATTTATTATTTTTGACAGTGCATGAGCACGTTAAAATAGCTTGCTGAGCACTGTAGGCTCCCAGTGAACCCAGTATTTACTGTAACTATAATACATTGGGATGTACTCCCACGTCCATAATTAACTTAAATATGGTAAGAATACTGTACACTCCTTGATTTGCAGTTAATTAAAAATAATTATTCTTGATCTAGAAGTCACAAACTGATCGCCTGCAATGAGTTAGACCTATGTCTAGCAGTGGAGTACGATAGCCGAAAGAAGATACAGTAAGCACAGGAAACTGGTAAATGGAAGAAAACAATATTCGTGTACATTGACAATTTATTATTTACAATTAAGAATACTCGTAGGTATAAGTCAGTCAAACTATATATCTAAGCTTTACAGTGTAGCTGTAGTTTTTTCTTTTTAAATTTAATTACAAGATATCCACAATTTTCTTTTTTTTGCTATGTGAAGATTCTGCGAAAGTGACTACTCTGCCTGATAGAAAGCATGAATAGAATGTAAGAATTGTATCACCATTGTCTTTGCAAATGCAGTAAGTACGACACAATGCAGTACGGTCACTCACACTATGGCGGTCTAGTGAGATGCATTTTCACGTCCTGCTTGGGGATGTAAAAGGCATGACAGTCATTGTGGCAGTGTAAGGTTTACACAGTTACCACGATAATTGTCACCCCTGCATCAATAGGCCTTAAAACTTGGTCTCAGGCTGACCAACAAAATACGACGCCACGAATGCTGTCACTTTAGGCTGGTTTTTTGTGAGAGGGAACAGTACTGCCCCGATCGAGCCGGCCCTTTCGTGCTGAAATCAATGTGGCTCTACTACCTACAGATTTTTTATACAGCATGATAGCATTATATAGAACAACATAATAACTTTAAGATAATTAAAAAAATAACTAGAACTTGTCGCATATTCTCACTTCTATCACAATATCTTTCATTTATACGTTATATTATAGACTTTTAGTCCATCAATGTTAATTTTAACCTCTCATTAATACAGTCAATATCTTCATCATCATTGTGGTTCCGCCTTCTGAAGTATTTAGCCTTCTTCGCAGTCTGTCTTTCCAAGTCGTTTCCCATTGTGTCAATGGGCTTTTTGCGATTTATATGCATACCATGAATGATAAAATTTCGACCTCCGTAGAAAGTAGATCTATACCTTTGCTTTGCATCTTGCACCATGTCAGATGAGGACATATACTTGGCCAATCTATTACACCGTCTTAATATCGCTTGATCGTATGTTGTGAAGCCTTGATATGGATTCCTGTTCTTCATTTTATACTCAAAACGTTCTGCTTCCGTAGCTGAGACGTTCAAAAGTTTTACTTTGTCGTAAGGTTTGTCTGATTTTACAGTTTCTTCGTGCTTGGTTTGATCGTCAAGAAGCCCTTCCGTCTGACCATGTTTAATTGTATAATTCGGTGATAACTTATTTCTGGCTTCTTCAGCCACCACCTCCTGATGATTTTGTATCTTGGCTTCATTCCTGACGAAATGTAGGTAACGTAATCTTTTCATACGTTCTGCTTGTCGTTCTTCAAACGTCGTATCTTTTTTTATTGTAGTAGTACTCATTTTGACCAATGACTGCTTTTTTGTTAATTTAACAAAATAAAATTAAACGTGTAAATTTTAATGACTCACGCTAACACAACCGAACCGGGTGGTGCTCTACTTCTGAATGGCGTGGCGTGTGTTCGATTGCAACTTGCAGATAGTGTACAAGTATGACGTGATTATAGCGCTACGTGGGAACCACTTTGAAAACGATGTTGCTAACTTTAAAAATATACCCAAAGTAGAAAGTTTCAAAAACACAGTTAATACTACAAATTACTTTAGCATTACAGCTTTAGTTTACAGTAAAGTAACAAATAAATAATTAATTAAGTTAGATTTTGTAGATTAGTGTTATTTTAGACATTCTTTTCTCTTTTTAAAATAGTGTAGCCACTAAATCCAGAAGACATTAGTACATTTTTACAGTAATGTGTTACTATATTTTTTTACACATGAGGTGTAAAACCTACTTGTATTTGTAGGAGTGGTGACAAATTGATCAAAGAAATGTGTACTTTGAAAGTGTTTACTTATAAATACTGAAAGCGACTATATTATTTTAATACCATTTAAAGAAAATAAAGTTCCGACTTTTCGTAAATGTATTCTTATTTTGCATATAATTACATACATACATTTTATGTACATAAAATGAAGCATAAACAAGTAATAATAATAAGTCCAAATGTGATCACTCACGCAATAGATTGCATGACTATGTTAATAAGAGGAACGCATAATTTAACAAGAAACTTTAAAATTTAAAGTGGTGGAATAAAACTGTGTAAGATAACGCATTAGTATGAAATATTGTGATAATGGTGACAATACATGACAAGTAGTGTTTTTTTTTTAATGTAAATGATTTACATTTGTGTTATAGCTTAGAAAGACAAAGCACTTATTCAGAGATGTCGTAATAAGTAAAATTTATGTTTAGCGTAAGTATATCTTATTAGGACAGTGTAAGCGTTTGTTGCAATAACTTTGTTAGTCACGCTAAGCTTACTCGTGTTGATTAGACAGTCTTAAAATATATGTATATACATATAACATATTTTGTTTATTATCACTTACTACAAATGCCCACGACAAAAGCTCCAGGGTTCGAGTTTTGGTTATTCTACTGAGAAGATCGAATTGAACCTTATTATTGCCTTTGATATGTGTAAAGATAAAAATAATTGTATAAAGTTATTGCAGTCAGTGTCTGAACTTTATGTAAAAGAGTGCAAATTGCTTTTGTTGGAAAGAAGTTATAAAATCTTTTATCTAATGTAAAAATAGTTCTACTCGACTCTTACTTTAACCATTGAGATCTATCAACCAACCAAATAATTTGTTTGACTTATACCTATTATTTAAAGTATATAATACATTTTCTATGTATGCGAATGTATGTTTTTTTTTAATGTTATCACTTTCCTGTACTTACTGTGTCCGTGTGTCTGTGTCTTCTTTGGCCTATCGCACTCTACTGCCACTGGACATAAGCTTCTCTCATTGCACACAATCAGTTAGTGGTTTTTAGACCAAGTATAATTATTAGTAAAATTTATTCCCTTGCCTGATTTTTACCTGATCTGCTATCATCTTTGAAGGGCCTTATTAGTTTACTCGTAATTAATCGTGACTGCTAAGCTAGAGGACATAGGTTAGATAAATGATAAACTGAGCAACTAAACTATACTAAAATACCTCAAATTCAACGTCCACTTTAGTCAGTGTTTTGGTCCCATGTAATATGTGATGAGCCTATTACCGTTAATGATGTTGTAATGCCTGTTTGTTGGCCAGAGCCTAATCTGTCGATTGAGGACTGCCTTCTGCATCAGTCTTTTGAAATATATTTAAATGACATATAGGATTTCGTTCAACCGTTATTTTTATCTATATAGTAAGGTTTAATCAGCGTTTGTAACATAAGCGCACAAACATGTGCATCTCATGTCCCTTGGAGGGTGTGGACGGTGTCCATACAAAATTCGAATTTCTCCTTTCGGCACTTTACGCCCCACAGAACGTAATTAACACTTCGTGTTTAAAATTTTATTGTGCTCTTTTGTAAAATTTGATATTTGTAGATAAGATAGTATTCATAGAAACTATCGGTAACACTATAGAAATATAAAAAAGAAAAAAAAAATGTCTTTACCGTAATGTGGAGTAAATTAAAAAAAATAGATAGAAGGCATAACATAATCTTATCATTTTGACGAAATGGTTTAGATACGAGTATTGTTAGCCCTTTGTCGGCATACTGGTGAAAAGGAAAACAATAAATTCGCTACCTTTTTACAACGTTTGCAACTCAACTTACAAGTACATAATACAACGAATAAAATCAGGAACTCACGCACTAAGAATTTTGCATAAAAAGGTTTATCCCATCTCTTCCTAATACCATCCACCGATCTAGTGAGGGTCGTTAATGAGAATTATTATACTAACTAAACAATAGTTTTTATGATCAGTTAAGTTGAGATCAATGGTAACTAATTCCTGTCGTAGTGTTTTTCTTGTTTCACAAAAGTTTCTACTCATCATTTGCATTAAACAAAAACCCGCAGCAGTAACCCTAATATGCATTATCTCAACAAAATCACTAATAAATAGAAATACAATCTGAACGCAGATGATTGTTTTCGTTGCGGTTTTAAAAGTGGTACAACTTACTGGTTCTTCACAACATCTGCATACAAACTTTACTTAAAATATTTATTATAATATATTAATATTATAATATACATTAATATATTATAATAAATATTTTATAATATATTAATAACAATATCTATTACAATAAAAACAAACGAACGGACTACTCAAAAGTAATGAACTGTTAATAGAAAATCAAGTATCACAATGTCTTCGTAAAATTCGAGTGACTTGTGTAATGATTTCGAAGGTTTATTTAGGTAATTGTGTGCAATAAGTCGAACTCAATACATTATATTGATGAAGGAACGAAATAAGCTGTGAATTGAAAACGATACTATGATGATACTGGACACGTTTCCGGGCCTGGCGGACCGGGAGAGTTCTAAACCTATCCCGGTCCCGCTGCGACATCTCATGCATAACTTGCTCGCAAAAGGAGAAGGCGGAGTCCACGCGCTCTCGCTCCGCAACATGGCGGCGATCATGCTACCGAGCGAGAGACCGTGTAACCCCCCGAAAAGATTTATTAGATTGTACTTTTCTAAAATCTAGTGGCACTTCGCATCCGACAGCCGTCCCGAGCGGACGTCTCCGAATCGCTCCCGACACTGTCCACCGCTACGTGCGACACCACGCCCCGCGCTCCGCCGCACCCCTCGCTTCTCATCGCACCGCTACGCCGTCGTCACCGCTACGCCGACGTAGCAGTCGCCCGCCTGCGCTACGCACTAGCTCCCTGCTGCGTGCACCGGACACTCGTCCGAGACACGCGGCTAACAGCCGTTGCGTATCGCACAAGTCTCTCACATAAATAGCCAAGAGGACGCCACGATGGCGATCGACAACCTCACAGCTCACGTGCAATCGTTAATTAACGAATGCACTCGGGAGGCACCGGCGACGAACGATCGCCGCTGGGACCTACCCGATGACGTACGTGAGCTGCTGAGGCGGAAGAACGCCTCCGTACGAGCCTATGACAGATATCCATGCGAAGCCAACAGGATCAGGTTACGACGCTTAGAAAGAGCGGTCAAGTCACGCATCGATCAAATGCGCTAAGACAGGTGGGATAGGACACTACAAGACCTCGAACCTACCCACCTTGCCTTCTGGCAACTATCCCGCTCGCTTAAAAGAGACACCGTCACCGTTATGCCTCCTCTAAGCAGACCTAACCTTCCACCGGCATTCGACGATATCGAAAAGGCAGAGTGCCTGGCCGAGAGTCTAGAGAATCAGTGCACGCCCAGCGTAATACACTGCGACTCGGACTAAATAGCCGAAGTTGATTCGGAAGTAGAGCGCATAATGTCCTCACTTCCTACATCAACACTAGCCTCAACTTCAACGCCGACGGGGACGACAGACGAACAAGACCTTGACACGGTCACCCCCGAAGAAGTCGAAATGATCGTCAAGGGCCTACACGCTCGCAAGGCGCCCGGTTCGGACGGTATCACAAACAGGGTTATAAAACTCTTTCCGGAGAGGCTACTGGTCCTGCTGACGTTCATCTTCAACGCAGCGCTCAAGAACAACATCTTTCCACAACAGTGGAAAGAAGCCGTTGTTATTGGGATACCCAAACCTGGCAAACCAAAGTCCGAACCGACCAGTTATAGACCGATCAGTCTGCTTAAAGGATTAGGCAAGCTATACGAGCGTCTAATCTACAATAGGCTGAAAGCGTATGCCGATGCTAATCTTCTCGTCCCCCACGAGCAATTCGGTTTCCGAACCGAACACTCGTGCGTCCACCAAGTCCACCGCATCGTTGAATACACCAGCGATCGGCTTCAACGCAACCTGTTTACAGGAATCCTCTTCTTCGACGTAGCGAAAGCTTTCGACAAAGTGTGGCACAACGGCTTATTATTTAAGCTGTCCACCATGGGAGTGCCACACGGACTCGTGCTCATCATACGAGACTACTTGTCGAATCGAAGTTTCCGCTACCGAGTAGAAGGGTCAATGTCCTCCACTCACCCCATTCGAGCCGGTGTCCCACAAGGGTCCGTGCTCTCCCCCCTACTCTTCACACTGTATACTAGCGACATTCCGAAGCATCGGTATGTGCAGACGGCACTATTCGCAGACGACACGGCTATCTACTGCTCGGGGGTGAACCCCTCGACAGTAGCCAAAAAACTCCAGACCGCAGCCAACGCACTGGGCGTTTGGTTCCGGAAATGGAGGATAGAGGTCAACCCCGAGAAAAGCCAGGCGGTGCTGTTTCACAGAAGACAGCTAAGCTTGTATCCTTTGGAGAAGACCCCTCAGATTAGGATGTTCGGCAAGTCTATCCCTTGGGCTAGGCAGGCCAAATACCTAGGCATAACCCTTGACGACCGTCTATCCTTCGGCCCCCACGTCAAGGCAGTCCGCAACCGGGCTGCCTTCGTGCTAGGACGTCTACACAGTTTAATTAACGCGCGTTCGAAATTAAACTTAAAAAACAAAGTTCGATTATACACTGCATGCATACGTCCTATAATGACGTACGGTAGTGTAGTATTCGCACATGTTAGGCCACACAGGATCCATAGGCTTCAAACACTACAAAATAGTTTCATGCGCAAAGCTACGGGAGCACCGTGGTATGTACGCAACGTCGATCTTCACATCGACCTCAGATTGCCGACCATCAAGCAATTCATTAAACAGTGCTCCCTTAGCTACTTTGACTCTGCTCCGACTCACCCCAACCCTCTAGTGGTTGCGGCCGTAAATTACACACCGAGCAAAATTTCCAAAATACGTCGACCCAAACACGCGTTAGGGGAGCTAGACGACGACATTACACGCGCTCAACGCAGAGCGAACACACTAATTACGAACCGTCCGCGTTTTCGTCCCCGCCGGCGGGGGCGGAACACGCGACGCGTAAACCGTCAACAAAACATGGGAGTAGGCCGCCCCAGTGTTTCAGCAACACCCCAAGCCGAGGTTCGTACCCCGCAGGGGGTGCCCTTGGGCAATGTTGCTTAATAAATGGCCGGTTGAGAGCCCTCAGCGCTCACCGTAACTAAACCGGGTAAAGTTGTAGAGGCCATCTGAGGCCAACAGCTAAAAATCAATTCAAAAAAAAAAAAAAAAAAAAAAAAAATGCACAAGTCTCGAGTATCGTTCTTTTTAGAACGAGAAAGGACTTATTTCAAGTCACGTCTGTGAACAAGACGCGTACAAACTAACGTCGTATTTATAAATACGACGTTGGATAGTGCGCCGTCCTTTACAGAGGCGCAAGTTTCTGCACTCAGATAAGTCGATAGGCCCCTTCAGGGAAAAACCATCTTTGGTCCTCGGTGGAAACCTAACGGTGCCAACGAATCCGAGTGGGCGGTGACCCGACCCGCCTGCCTAGCCCCTTCTGGATTAGGCGTAGTCAGCTGGGGCTAGACAACTCGGCCTTGGGGGGACTCCTAGTCGAGCCTAGTCATCACCTTCCCACCCCACCCTTACCTCCACATCCCATTCTCAGGTGTTAGATTGGGTGTGCCGGCCTGCACAGGCCCATACCACCCCGGCACCTAGGCTGCTAGGAACCCGACGCACATTGAGATCGGCGAAGGGATACACTCTTAGGGCACACCTAGTTTTAAGTACACCCTCCCGGCCTTACCCCGGCTGGGAGGACAAGCACGCACACACCCCCGGGTTGTCCCACCCGGGGACTAGGACTGCTGTTGTTAGTGGTGGTGTTGTTGCTGTTGCCGTCGCGTGCCACGCGATACGCATAGCACCCAAACCGCCGACATGGCCATGAAGGGCCTATCGATGAAGGACCTCCTCGCAGACCCAGTCGTCTTCGCAGTACTCCAGAAGAGGTACGCGAACATCGTCGCGCAGAAGGCGCAAGAAAAGATGGAGACAGAAGCGTCTCCAGAGCCCGCTGCGAGTTCGGGTGAAGACAAAGAACGCGAACGCGAAGAAAAGGGACAGACAGAGTCCCCCTCCTCCTCCTCCTCCTCCTCCGAGAACAGCGAGGAAGAGTCCTCTTCAAGAGAGGACGAAGACGAAGGTTACACCATAGTTTCCTCACAGAAACGCAGCCGTAAGGCCAAAGGAGGCCCAAACAAGGCCCCCAAGCTGACCGAGGGTAAACAGACCTCGGCAGCAGCGCTCCCGCCCAGGCCGCTTCAAGACCTAAGCGCACCCCCTCCCCCTCAGGGAGGGCCTCGCCCACCATCACCGACGCCTCGGCGGCCGCGCCGAAGATCCCCGCCCCTCCACCGATATTCATCCAGGAGAAATCGAGACGGACGGCGATCTCCACCTGGTGCAACGAGCGCCGAATCCGCTACCACTCTGCCCGTAGCACCCAACAGGGCATCAAAGTTGCCCTAGCCACCGCGAGCGACCACAGGGCGCTCTCAAAGCTCCTTCGGGAGAGAGACGTGTCATACCACACGTACACTCTGCCGGAGGACAAGAAGCTCCGTGTGGTTGTGCGCAACGTGCCCAGGGAGATCTCCCCCGAGGAGATCAAACAATCCCTGGCAGAAAACTACCCGGTGCATGAGGTACACCGGATGGTGAGAGGCCGCACCAATGTCGTTTACGACATGGTGATGGTCACTCTTGACGACAGCCCCGCGGGCAAGGACATTTTCAAGATGTCATCCGTCTGTGGGCTGTCGGGGATAACTGTCGAGCCACCTCACCGAAGAAGTGGCATCTCACAATGCCACCGCTGCCAGCTCTACGGGCACTCGGCGCGAAATTGCTTCGCCCGCCCCAGGTGCGTCAAGTGCCTGGAAGACCACGCGACGGAGGCGTGCAAAAGACCCAAAGATAGGGCCAATTGCACTGAGCCAGTCGCGTGCGTACAGTGTGGCGAAGAAGGCCACCCCGCCAACTACAGAGGTTGCCCGAAGGCGCCTAAAACCCCCAAGGCGAAAGGACCTCAGCGTCCCCGCCCAGTCGTCCCTGCTGCTGCAGGAACTGGGGGGAGCTTTACAGCTGCTCCTCTGCCGAAGACGAACGCCTGGGCCACTCCCAGGAAGACCGGGGAGACCTTCCCACCTCTGCCCGTGCGGAAGACGATGCAGGCCCCCATACCTGCCCCAGGACCCGCAAAGGCAGCCCCTGTCGAGCGGCCCACAAAGCCTCTCCAGGGAGGGCCCAAGCCGCTCGTCGTCGACTACAGGAGCCCTCTCAACCAACTACCGCAAACAATCGACCCGGACCTATCCCTAGTGGCAAGGTTCGCGAGTGCGATTGATTTTAGCGAGCTACGTCATCTCGCTAGTCTAATTCGTCAGAACGAGGGCAATCCGTTGGCCCTCCTCAGCGTCAGTGTTAGGTACTCGAGCGTACTCGAGAAGTTAGGAGCATTCAAGTGCAACCCATAACATGGATAGGACACTGACAAGCAGAGTCAAACCAAGATCACTCAAGCTAGGGTATTTCAACGCCAACGGCATCAGTAGGCAACGAGATGAAGTTGGCGAATTTCTTAGGGCACACCAACTCGACATACTATTCGCACAAGAGACCTTTTTGAAACCCTCGCAGAGAAACCCAAACGTCGCGAACTACTCTGTGGTCCGCAACGATAGGATTGACTCTGCGCTAGGGGGAACTCTCATATATTACAAAAGGTCCCTTCACTGCGTACCTATGGATCCGCCTGCGCTGACTAGCATCGAGGCTTCGGTCTGACGAATAGGCATGACCGGACACCAATCGATCACACTAGTTTCAGCCTATCTGTCACCCAATCGGCAACTACTCGAGAGCGACCTCCGAGCACTGCTAGAACTGAGCGACGCCGTGATAATCGGCGGCGACCTTAACGCCAAAAACACCCTTTGGAACTGTCACCAGTCCAACGCCAAAGGCAGAGCCCTGGAGTCGCTCTCGAATAGACTAGCGTTCGAAATCATCGCCCCGCTCGAACCGACCCTCTAACCGCACAACGTGTCTCACCGACCCGACATTCTGGACGTGGCACTCCTAAAGAACATAAACCTACGTTTGTGTTCAGTAGAGGTGCTACACGAGTTAACTTCTGACCACAGACCTGTGGTCATGGAGTTCGCACCCAGACTGGGTCCCATCGACACAGGTCATCGTACCCCCACTAGACGAATCACGGACTGGAGGCGCCTCCGGACCAAACTCGAGGCAACCTCGTCCGTGCATCTAGACAGGATACCCGACCACATAATCAGCAAAGAGGACACCGTGACGGCGATCGACTCCCTCACAGCACACGTGCAATCGTTAATTAACGAATGCACTCGGGAGGCACCAGCGACGAACGATCGCCGCTGGAACCTACCCGATGACGTACGTGAGCTGCTGAGGCGGAAGAACGCCGCCGTACGAGCCTATGACAGATATCCATGCGAAGCCAACAGGATCAGGTTACGACGCTTAGAAAGAGCGGTCAAGTCGCGCATCGATCAAATGCGCCAAGACAGGTGGGATAGGACACTACAAGACCTCGAACCTACCCACCTTGCCTTCTGGTAACTATCCCGCTCGCTTAAGAGAGACACCATCACCTGTATGCCTCCTCTAAGCAGACCTAACCTTCCACCGGCATTCGACGATATCGAAAAGGCAGAGTGCCTGGCCGAGAGTCTAGAGAATCAGTGCACGCCCAGCGTAATACACTGCGACTCGGACCAAATAGCCGAAGTTGATTCGGAAGTAGAGCGCATAATAACCTCACTTCCTACATCAACACTAGCCTCAACGTCAACGCCGACGGGGACGACGACAGATGAACAAGACCTAGACACGGTCACCCCCGAAGAAGTCGAAACGATCGTCAAGGGCCTTCACGCTCGCAAGGCGCCCGGTTCGGACGGTATCACAAACAGGGTGTTAAAACTCTTTCCGGAGAGGCTACTGGTCCTGCTGACGTTCATTTTCAACGCAGCGCTCAAAAACAACATCTTTCCACAACAATGGAAAGAAGCCGTTGTTATTGGGATACCCAAACCTGGCAAACCAAAGTCCGAACCGACCAGTTATAGACCGATCAGTCTGCTTAAAGGATTAGGCAAGCTATACGAGCGTCTAATCTACAATAGGCTGAAAGCGTATGCCGATGCTAATCTTCTCGTCCCCCACGAGCAATTCGGTTTCCGAACCGAACACTCGTGCGTCCACCAAGTCCACCGCATCGTTGAATACACCAGCGATCGGCTTCAACGCGACCTGTTCACAGGAATCCTCTTCTTTGACGTAGCGAAAGCTTTCGACAAAGTGTGGCACAACGGCTTATTATTTAAGCTATCCACCATGGGAGTGCCACACGGACTCGTGCTCATCATACGAGACTACTTGTCGAATCGAAGCTTCCGCTACCGAGTAGAAGGGTCACTGTCCTCCACTCACCCCATACGAGCCGGTGTCCCACAAGGGTCCGTGCTCTCCCCCCTACTCTTCACGCTGTATACCAGCGACATTCCGAAGCATCGACATGTGCAGACGGCACTATTCGCAGACGACACGGCTATCTACTGCTCAGGAATGAACCCCTCGACAGTAGCCAAAAAACTCCAGACCGCAGCCAACGCACTGGGCGTTTGGTTCCGGAAATGGAGGATAGAGGTCAACCCCGAGAAAAGCCAGGCGGTGCTGTTTCACAGAAGACAGCTAAGCTTGTATCCTTTGGAGAAGACCCCTCAGATTAGGATGTTCGGCAAGTCTATCCCTTGGGCTAGGCAGGCCAAATACCTAGGCATAACCCTTGACGACCGTCTATCCTTCGGCCCCCACGTCAAGGCAGTCCGCAACCGGGCTGCCTTCGTGCTAGGACGTCTACACTGTTTAATTAACGCGCGTTCGAAGTTAGATTTAAAAAATAAAGTTAGGCTATACACGGCATGCGTACGTCCTATAATGACGTACGGTAGCGTAGTATTCGCACACGTTAGGCCACACAGGATCCATAGGCTTCAAACACTACAGAATAGTTTCATGCGCAAAGCTACGGGAGCACCGTGGTATGTACGCAACGTCGATCTCCACATCGACCTCAGATTGCCGACCATCAAGCAATTCATAAAACAGTGCTCCCTTAGCTACTTTGACTCTGCTCCGACTCACCCCAACCCTCTAGTGGTTGCGGCCGTAGACTACACACCAAGTAGGATCTCGAAGCTACGTCGACCCAGACACGCGTTAGAAGAGTTAGACGACGAAATCACGCTCGCTCAACGTAGAGCGAACACATGTAGAGCGTAGAGCGAATTAGGCAATCTAATAGGAACCGTCCGCGTTTTCGTCCCCGTCATCGGGGGCGGAATACGCGCCGCGTAAATCGTATACAAAACATGGGAGTAGGTCGCCCCAACGTAGCAGCAACACCCCAAGCCGAGGTTCGTATCCCACAGGGGGTGCCCTTGGGCTATGTTGCTTAACAAATGACCGGTTGAGAGCCCTCAGCGCTCACCGTAATACCCGCGTAAAGTTGTAGAGGCCATCCCAGGCCAACAGCTAGGTCATCTCAAAAAAAAAAAAAAAAAAAAAAAAAAAAAAAATAAAAAAATCTAAAATTGGCGCAAACCTGTAGTGCTTAGCGTGCCGTTAGGATACTGTACAACTCCATGGTTTACAGTTAATTAATAATAATCATACTTGATCTAGAAGCCACAAACCGATAGCGTGCAAAGAGAGAGGCCGGAGAAGACAAACTAAATTAATTTACGCATTCATCAATTGCTATAAGTCAGTCAGACAACTTGACATTCATATATTTTCAGTTAAACAAACTATGAATCGAAACGATCTAGTTAGTTGGTAGATCTAAATGATTGAAATACCAAACGGAAGGAACTATTACATTGCATTACATAATAGGTTTCACAAATAACTTCCCTCAAAAATTACAATTGGACACTGACTGCAATAACATTTAATTGAACCTTGAGCCCTGCAGTTTTTGGTGTTGTTGTGACAAGATAAAATATACGTAACACATAAATACTCGTACCTATATTCTACAACTAGCTAATTCTTCTACACAAATAAGTCATTCTGTTCCTGCATACTTGGCTCTTTCGAACTACGCAATTCTTTGTTCGATCAGTTACTATATCTACCAATCTAAGTACAATACATTTTGTACTTCACGTATTTAAGAGTATTATATTTACACAACACTGTAGTAATGTACGAAAGGCCTACCGGTCTTGGAGGCTATACCATTTAAAAAGACGGAAACGAACGTCTAAAATAACACTGATCTAACTTACATACTTAAGTTTTTTTTTGTAAATTTACTTCAACTATAAAAAAAAATAAAAAGTTAAAGTAATTTTCAGTATTCAGCATGCTCTTGGCACATTCTAAAGTTAGCATATTTATTAAGTTGGCAACGCCGTTTTCCATCCAAGCCATCATCACTTACCGCTATGTTCACATTCAATCGACAAGTTGCAGCCAAACAAACACCACACCATTCTTAAGTAGAGCGTCATCCGGTTCGGTTGTGTTGTGAGTCAGCGTAAATCACTAAAATTACCACATTGAAGTTTAGTTTGTTGTATTAAGAAAAACAAACGATCGTTGGTCAAAATGAATACTACAGAAGAGACAGCATCTACAACACCAATAGAAATGACGCATGCAGAAAAGCAAGTCGAAAAGATGACGTACAGCATGAAGAGATTACGCTGTCGACGTTCCGCCAGGAATAAATATAAAAACATCAATCATCTGGAAGTAATACCTGAAGAGTACACTAATATATTTTCGGCAAATTTGGAAGCAACGACGTGTTACGAGGCAGAATGGTTACTTGACGATCGAGAGAAGTACGAAGAAGCTGTAATACCGGACAACACTTGCGAAAGAGTAAAACTTTCGGAAGTAAAACGTTTGACATGCGTCAAAAACAAGAAAAGGCATCCAGAAAAGGGCATTTCGACATACTATCAAGCGACAATGATATGGAGCAACATGAGAAACAAAAAGAAAAGCATGAAGATGACTTGTACAGAGATTTAAATCTCCAAATACTCCAGAAGGAGGAGACACAACGACAACCTAGATATTGACTATATTAATGATAGCAACTTCAAATTTAACAAGAAACTTGAACAATTTTACGACTAACACACTGCTGAGATTAAGAAGAATTCGGAACGCGGCACAGCCATGTGAGCATCTATTAAGAAAATACATGTGTCGTTGTGTGTATATTAGTGTACAGATAGTATTTGCAGTTTATACTGCACAAATGGTGGACTAAAACTCTATAAGATAACCCCTTAATGGGTGAAATTTTTAATGTAAATAATCTGCGTGTGTGTTGTGACTTAGAAAGTAAAAAACAAAAGCACTCATTCAGAGATGTCGTAATACATAAATCATACTTATGTTTAGTGTAATTACATCTTACTACGATAGCGCACGCGTTTGTTGCGTAATCCATTTAGTTTAAGGAGGGTATCACAATGTTAGACACGCCAGACTTACTCGTGTTGATGAGCTAGTTTTAAAATGCTCTTATGTATATATGTCATATATTTTGTATTATCACTTAAAGCAGAAGCTGTAAGGTATAAGATTTAGTTATTCTTTTCTCAGATAAGTAAATATAAAAATACTTGTGTGTTTGGTGTGTGAGTGAACATTGCTTTCTTTGTTAAAAAATAATTATTAAACCTACTCTCTAATGTAGAAAATTGTTCTACTCGACTCTTACTTTAACCGTTAAGATCTACCAACCAAATAGATCTATTCATATTTTGTTAAACTGATAAAATTTGGATGTCAAGTTGACGCCTTTTTAATAATTCTGTTTAGTGAAAATAGTTTGGTTTACTTATACCAGTTGTACAGAGTATATAATAAATTGTCAATTCATATGAATATATGTTCTTTTATTTATGACTTTCCTGTCTTTACTGAGTCTTCTTCGACCTATCGCACTATACTCCCATTAGACATGAGCTTCCCTCATTGCACGCGATCGATTGGTGATTTCTAGACCAAGTACAATTATTATTTATTTGTTTGCGTACCTTTTACCTGATCTACTATGATCTATGATGGGCCTTGTTGGTCTACTCGTAAATTATCCTAGCTGCTTAGCTAGATGCCGTGGGTTCGATTCTCACGCATTACAAATTATTAGATAGGTAGAGGTATACTGAACGGCCTTTTTCGCCAGCGTTTTGGTTCCGCGTAAGTACATATAGGTGGTGAGCCTATTGTCGCTAATCGGTACGTTTTGTTAGCCAGGGGCCTCGTCAGTCGATTAAGGACTGCTTTCTGCATCATTCCCTTGAAATATGATAAATGACGTATAGGAATCCGTACTACCATTGTTTTGATTTATATATGTAGTAAGGTTTAGACAGCGTTTGTGTCATAGGCGCACAAAAAAATACATGCCATACCTATTGGAGGGTGGCAATGGCGTTTATGCAAAATCCGATGTCCTCCTTATAGCACTTCACGTCCCAAAGAACGTGACTCACACCTCGCAGATAAAACTTCAAAGTGCTCTTCTGTAAAAAATTTTGTATTTGTAAATAAGGGAGTGTTCGTAGTGACCGCCGACCTGTAGTATGTATAAAGCGTAAAGTAGAAAAAAAAAACAATACAACGATGTTAGATAAATTATTTTAATAGCAATGAGGCACACGCGTTGCTCCTTAAGGAATGTAAGGCGGGTAAGAGAATATAAATTGTGAAAAGGTGTAATATAATGTTATCAGTTTGACGATATGGCATAGATATTGTTAACCGTTTATCGACGTAAGGAAGATAACAAAAACAATGCATAGGCATTTTTTTTGTAACTTTTTGCATAACGACTAGTTCCCGATTTTTATATAAAACAAGTATAACTCGTATAAAAAAAATGAAATAATAAAATTCACAAATAAAAGGTCATCTCATAGCAAAGGGTCCAGACCACACAACAGCAGGTAAAATTGACCAGACAATTGGTGTATGAATAGATCTTTCCGCTTACAGGTTGTCTCTATTTAGAAATAGACCTGCTTAGTACTCAGTAATAATGATAATAATTTGTATGATAATGACAAATTCTGAGAAGAAACTTCTCCTTATCGTCTATAGACATGACCAATAGCCGACAGGGACGTCGTAATCGTAAGAGTATGACGAGACGTGGGATAGATTATGAGAAGACTTATTAGTCGGTTCAACGTACATGGCTTTTGAAGATGCTAGAGTTGTATAAAATTAACGCAACTCAATTGCGCACTTTTTTAAAGCATTGTATATAATAATAATATTATATTATAATGTATATTGTTGGATTAACGTTGAATTGTATGCCCTTGCCCCAGGAGAGTCTATACATTGCTGAATATTTTCTACATACCGACGTGGGAGTACATTCTACTTACTTCGCTCGCTCTAGCTAAATAAAATTGGCGCAAACCCGTAGTGCTTAGCGTGCCGTTAAGATACTGTACGACTCCATGGTGTGTAGTTAATTAATAATAATCACACTTGATCTAAAAGCCACAAGCCGATCGCGTGCAAAGAGAGAGGCTGGAGAAGACATAGTAAGGACAAGAAAATGATTTATAATACATATACCAATGTTCGCATTGATAGGCAAATTATTTATTTTCAAAATTAATTTACACATTAATCAATTGCTATAAGTCAGTCAGACAACTTGACATTCATATATTTTCAGTTAAACAAAATATGAATCGAAACGATCTAGTTAGTTGGTAGATCTAAATGATTGAAATACCAAACGGAAGGAACTATTACATTGCATTACATAATAGGTTTCACAAATAACTTCCCTCAAAAATTACAATTGGACACTGACTGCAATAACATTTAATTGAACCTTGAGCCCTGCAGTTTTTGGTGTTGTTGTGACAAGATAAAATATACGTAACACATAAATACTCGTACCTATATTCTACAACTAGCTAATTCTTCTACACAAATAAGTCATTCTGTTCCTGCATACTTGGCTCTTTCGAACTACGCAATTCTTTGTTCGATCAGTTACTATATCTACCAATCTAAGTACAATACATTTTGTACTTCACGTATTTAAGAGTATTATATTTACACAATACTGTAGTAATGTACGAAAGGCCTACCGGTCTTGGAGGCTATACCATTTAAAAAGACGGAAACGAACGTCTAAAATAACACTGATCTAACTTACATACTTAAGTTTTTTTTTGTAAATTTACTTCAACTATAAAAAAAAATAAAAAGTTAAAGTAATTTTCAGTATTCAGCATGCTCTTGGCACATTCTAAAGTTAGCATATTTATTAAGTTGGCAACGCCGTTTTCCATCCAAGCCATCATCACTTACCGCTATGTTCACATTCAATCGACAAGTTGCAGCCAAACAAACACCACACCATTCTTAAGTAGAGCGTCATCCGGTTCGGTTGTGTTGTGAGTCAGCGTAAATCACTAAAATTACCACATTGAAGTTTAGTTTGTTGTATTAAGAAAAACAAACGATCGTTGGTCAAAATGAATACTACAGAAGAGACAGCATCTACAACACCAATAGAAATGACGCATGCAGAAAAGCAAGTCGAAAAGATGACGTACAGCATGAAGAGATTACGCTGTCGACGTTCCGCCAGGAATAAACATAAAAACATCAATCATCTGGAAGTAATACCTGAAGAGTACACTAATATATTTTCGGCAAATTTGGAAGCAACGACGTGTTACGAGGCAGAATGGTTACTTGACGATCGAGAGAAGTACGAAGAAGCTGTAATACCGGACGACACTTGCGAAAGAGTAAAACTTTCGGAAGCAAAACGTTTGACATGCGTCAAAAACAAGAAAAGGCATCCAGAAAAGGGCATTTCGACATACTATCAAGCGACAATGATATGGAGCAACATGAGAAACAAAAAGAAAAGCATGAAGATGACTTGTACAGAGATTTAAATCTCCAAATACTCCAGAAGGAGGAGACACAACGACAACCTAGATATTGACTATATTAATGATAGCAACTTCAAATTTAACAAGAAACTTGAACAATTTTACGACTAACACACTGCTGAGATTAAGAAGAATTCGGAACGCGGCACAGCCATGTGAGCATCTATTAAGAAAATACATGTGTCGTTGTGTGTATATTAGTGTACAGATAGTATTTGCAGTTTATACTGCACAAATGGTGGACTAAAACTCTATAAGATAACCCCTTAATGGGTGAAATTTTTAATGTAAATAATCTGCGTGTGTGTTGTGACTTAGAAAGTAAAAAACAAAAGCACTCATTCAGAGATGTCGTAATACATAAATCATACTTATGTTTAGTGTAATTACATCTTACTACGATAGCGCACGCGTTTGTTGCGTAATCCATTTAGTTTAAGGAGGGTATCACAATGTTAGACACGCCAGACTTACTCGTGTTGATGAGCTAGTTTTAAAATGCTCTTATGTATATATGTCATATATTTTGTATTATCACTTAAAGCAGAAGCTGTAGGGTATAAGATTTAGTTATTCTTTTCTCAGATAAGTAAATATAAAAATACTTGTGTGTTTGGTGTGTGAGTGAACATTGCTTTCTTTGTTAAAAAATAATTATTAAACCTACTCTCTAATGTAGAAAATTGTTCTACTCGACTCTTACTTTAACCGTTAAGATCTACCAACCAAATAGATCTATTCATATTTTGTTAAACTGATAAAATTTGGATGTCAAGTTGACGCCTTTTTAATAATTCTGTTTAGTGAAAATAGTTTGGTTTACTTTATACCAGTTGTACAGAGTATATAATAAATTGTCAATTCATATGAATATATGTTCTTTTATTTATGACTTTCCTGTCTTTACTGAGTCTTCTTCGACCTATCGCACTATACTCCCATTAGACATGAGCTTCCCTCATTGCACGCGATCGATTGGTGATTTCTAGACCAAGTACAATTATTATTTATTTGTTTGCGTACCTTTTACCTGATCTACTATGATCTATGATGGGCCTTGTTGGTCTACTCGTAAATTATCCTAGCTGCTTAGCTAGATGCCGTGGGTTCGATTCTCACGTATTACAAATTATTAGATAGGTAGAGGTATACTGAACGGCCTTTTTCGCCAGCGTTTTGGTTCCTCGTAAGTACATATAGGTGGTGAGCCTATTGTCGCTAATCGGTACGTTTTGTTAGCCAGGGGCCTCGTCAGTCGATTAAGGACTGCTTTCTGCATCATTCCCTTGAAATATGATAAATGACGTATAGGAATCCGTACTACCATTGTTTTGATTTATATATGTAGTAAGGTTTAGACAGCGTTTGTGTCATAGGCGCACAAAAAAATACATGCCATACCTATTGGAGGGTGGCAATGGCGTTTATGCAAAATCCGATGTCCTCCTTATAGCACTTCACGTCCCAAAGAACGTGACTCACACCTCGCAGATAAAACTTCAAAGCGCTCTTCTGTAAAAAATTTTGTATTTGTAAATAAGGGAGTGTTCGTAGTGACCGCCGACCTGTAGTATGTATAAAGCGTAAAGTAGAAAAAAAAAACAATACAACGATGTTAGATAAATTATTTTAATAGCAATGAGGCACACGCGTTGCTCCTTAAGGAATGTAAGGCGGGTAAGAGAATATAAATTGTGAAAAGGTGTAATATAATGTTATCAGTTTGACGATATGGCATAGATATTGTTAACCGTTTATCGACGTAAGGAAGATAACAAAAACAATGCATAGGCATTTTTTTTGTAACTTTTTGCATAACGACTAGTTCCCGATTTTTATATAAAACAAGTATAACTCGTATAAAAAAAATGAAATAATAAAATTCACAAGTAAAAGGTCATCTCATAGCAAAGGGTCCAGACCACACAACAGCAGGTAAAATTGACCAGACAATTGGTGTATGAATAGATCTTTCCGCTTACAGGTTGTCTCTATTTAGAAATAGACCTGCTTAGTACTCAGTAATAATGATAATAATTTGTATGATAATGACAAATTCTGAGAAGAAACTTCTCCTTATCGTCTATAGACATGACCAATAGCCGACAGGGACGTCGTAATCGTATGAGTATGACGAGACGTGGGATAGATTATGAGAAGACTTATTAGTCGGTTCAACGTACATGGCTTTTGAAGATGCTAGAGTTGTATAAAATTAACGCAACTCAATTGCGCACTTTTTTAAAGCATTGTATATAATAATAATATTATATTATAATGTATATTGTTGGATTAACGTTGAATTGTATGCCCTTGCCCCAGGAGAGTCTATACATTGCTGAATATTTTCTACATACCGACGTGGGAGTACATTCTACTTACTTCGCTCGCTCTAGCTAAATAAAATTGGCGCAAACCCGTAGTGCTTAGCGTGCCGTTAAGATACTGTACGACTCCATGGTGTGTAGTTAATTAATAATAATCACACTTGATCTAAAAGCCACAAGCCGATCGCGTGCAAAGAGAGAGGCTGGAGAAGACATAGTAAGGACAAGAAAATGATTTATAATACATATACCGATGTTCGCATTGATAGGCAAATTATTTATTTTCAAAATTAATTTACACATTAATCAATTGCTATAAGTCAGTCAGACAACTTGACATTCATATATTTTCAGTTAAACAAAATATGAATCGAAACGATCTAGTTAGTTGGTAGATCTAAATGATTGAAATACCAAACGGAAGGAACTATTACATTGCATTACATAATAGGTTTCACAAATAACTTCCCTCAAAAATTACAATTGGACACTGACTGCAATAACATTTAATTGAACCTTGAGCCCTGCAGTTTTTGGTGTTGTTGTGACAAGATAAAATATACGTAACACATAAATACTCGTACCTATATTCTACAACTAGCTAATTCTTCTACACAAATAAGTCATTCTGTTCCTGCATACTTGGCTCTTTCGAACTACGCAATTCTTTGTTCGATCAGTTACTATATCTACCAATCTAAGTACAATACATTTTGTACTTCACGTATTTAAGAGTATTATATTTACACAATACTGTAGTAATGTACGAAAGGCCTACCGGTCTTGGAGGCTATACCATTTAAAAAGACGGAAACGAACGTCTAAAATAACACTGATCTAACTTACATACTTAAGTTTTTTTTTGTAAATTTACTTCAACTATAAAAAAAAATAAAAAGTTAAAGTAATTTTCAGTATTCAGCATGCTCTTGGCACATTCTAAAGTTAGCATATTTATTAAGTTGGCAACGCCGTTTTCCATCCAAGCCATCATCACTTACCGCTATGTTCACATTCAATCGACAAGTTGCAGCCAAACAAACATCACACCATTCTGAAGTAGAGCGTGACCCGGTTCGGTTGTGTTGTGAGCTAGCTTGAGTCATTAAAATCACCAAGATCACTTTCACTTTGTGATATCAACAAGGAAGCTGCCTTGGTCAAAATGAGTACCACTACGACACCGAAAGAAACGACGTTTGCCGAACGACAAGCAGAACGTATGAAGAGATTGCACTCTCTACAGTTGGCTAGGAATGAAGCCAGGATGCACAATCATCAGGAGGTGGTGGCCGAAGAGGCTAGAAATAGATTACCATCAAATTATGCAAGAAAACGTCGTCAGACGGAGTGGTTACTGAATGATCGAGCGAAGCGCGAAGAAGCTGAAAAATGCGGGCAAAATTACGATAGAGTGAAACTTTTGAACGTCTCAGCTATAGAAGCAGAACGTTTAGAGCGCAAAAAGAAGAAAAGGAATCCAGATCCAGGTTTTTCGACTTACGATCAAGCGACAATAAGGCAGTATAATAGATTGGTCAAGAACATGCCTACACTTGACACGGAGCAGTATGAGAAAGAAAAACAAAAGTATGGAGACGCTTTCTACGGAGGTCTAAATCACATCATTCACGGTATGCACGTAGATCGTAAAGAGGCAATAGACAGAATGGTGAACGACTTAGAAAGACAGACTGCGAAGAGGGCTAAGTACTCCAGGAGGCGAAAATACAACGACGACGCAGATGTTGACTATATTAATGAGAGGAACGCCAATTTTAACAAGAAACTTGAGCGGTTTTACGGTCAACACACTGCTGAGATTAAGCAGAATTTGGAACGCGGTTCAGCCATATGAGCGTCCGTTAACAAAATTTGTCGTTATGTACCTACATGTTAATGTTTGGAAAGTATTATTTTAAATGAACAATGGTGGACTAAAACTATACGATAACACATTAATGGGAAATATTGTGATAACAGTGGGAATACGTGACAAGTAGTGTTATTTTTTTAATGTAAATAATCTGTAATAAAGACAAAACTAGAGCGTAAGCATGACCTACTACGGTATTGTAAACGTTTAATAATTATATTAGCCACGCCAGGCTTACTCCTGTTGATTAGCCAGTTTTAAACTATATGTGCGAGTATGTACATTTAACATATATTATCACGTAAAACAAACGCTTACAACAAAAGCTGCAGGGTTCAAGGTTCAGTTGTCCTACCAAGAGCATCGACTTGAACTTTATTATTTCCTTATATATGAGTAAAGTTAAAACTAATTGTATAACGTTGTTGCAGCCAGTGTCTAAAAGAGTGAAAATTGCCTGTTTTGTTACAAATTAATTGTAAAACCAATTATCTAATGTAAAATTAAACTCTTATTTTAAGCATTAAGTTCTACCTACCGACTGGATCTGTTCTTATTTAGTTTAACTGAAAAACATGGATATCAAGTGTACGTGTTTTTATTATTATATTTCTGTTATGTAAAAATTCTTGGGTTGATTTAGCTTGTTAAAAGTGTATAATAAATTAACTATTTGCATGAATATTTGCTTTCTTTTATTTATCACTTTGCCGTCCTTACTGGGTCTTCTTTGGCAATAACATCGGTGTAACAACAATAGTATTTTGTAGTTATGAGTAATTAGTAATGGATAGTTTTCTAATGAACAGTTCTAATCATCCAATTGTTGTCGTTGAATGTGAACCGCACTGAGACTTGCACTATATCATCATTATCATGAGCAGCCTGAAACATTCTATTGTACTTTATTAAGTAGATATTCTTTAACTATTGAATCTGTATAGATTACTATAAATGTTGAACATCAGTACACCATCATAAGTAACTCTTATGTTTAGTAACTCAAATAATTACAAATAATTGGAAATGTAAGAAGATTACGATTTTCGTTGCACTTACATTTAAAAGCATACCAACTTATTGGTTTTTAATAAGATCTTCATACACAATTTTCGTAAGTAAATATTTATTTATTTTTGCACTAAACTAATTTTTGCAATATATTTGAGCCAGCAAAAGAGAGGTGCTTAAAATTGTCATTCTTATGTCCATAAAAACTGAGTTTTAACATACAGAGCGCCACCCTGACGGCACGAAGAAACCGTATAGGTATACTCTCTCTCAGAAGCCCTCAAGTGAATTAAACAACGTTAGCGTATCTAATATTCTGACGCCTGATATGTAGGTATAGCTAGACAACATCATATTATAGTACATTAGTTTACTTTAGGCCAATGTAGATGTCGAGGTATAAATAAATATACAGAGAATGGGTACTGACCACGAAACCGCCATTGAACATAATTTTTTATCTACGAATTCTATTCGTAGATAGAAAAATATGCATAAATTAACTGCTAAAAGAAACTCAGGACCTACATGTTAAAGAACTTTCTTATAGGTATATACCTACCTGCAAGAAAGCTCTTCAATGAAGGATAATATAATACACCGTTACCTTTTATTTCTAACATGGAGGTGTTACAGGCGAAATACTACGACAGACATTAGTTATCATTCGTTGATCATAAAAACTATTATTTGGTTTGCAAAATAATTCTCATGAACGACCCTCACTAGATCGGTGGGTGGTATTAGGCGGCCATAACATGGGATAAAGTTTTGTGTTCAAAATTATTAGTGTGTGAGTTCTTTGTTTTATTCGCTCTATTGTGTATTTGCGAGTTAAGTTGAAAACATTGTAAAAAAGATTGCCAATTCATTGTTTTCATTGACACCAGTATGCCGACAAAGGGCTTACGATATCTAAGAAATTTCATCAAAATGATAAGATCATGTTATGCTTTCCCGCTATTTACCTGTTATTTACTCAACATAACCATAAAGATGAAAAAAATCTAAATAAATTCTGAAATTGTTACAGTGTATTACTATTTTTTTTCTCTATATGTCCATAGTGTCACTCGACGGTACCTCCGAATAATACCTTATCTGCAAATTCAAATTTCACAGGAGAGCAATTTGAAATTTTAAACACGACGTGTACTAGTAAATTATATCGTTTGGGACGTAAAGTGCCGAAAGGAGGATTTCAGATTTTGTATAGATACCGTCCACACTCTCCAACAGACATAGGATGCATATTTTTGTGCGCTTAGGGCACAAACGCTGCCTAAACTTTACTAGATAGATCAAAATAATGGTAGAAAGAAATCCTATATGTCATTCATCATATTTCAAGGGCTTGATACAGAAGGCATTCCTCAATCGGTAGACTAGGCTCTGGCAAACAAAACATCCCGACTGGCGGCCATAGGGTCGCCGCCTATTACGTGGGACCAAATCACTGGTGAAAAAAGGTATTTAATATAATAATTAATTATTTGTGATGGGTGAGAATCGAATCCACGACCTCTAGCTTAGCAGTCACGATCACTTGCGAGCAGACTAACAAAGGCCCGCCATAGATCAAGCAAGTAAGTAAATTTTAATGATAATTATACTTGATCTAGAAATTATCAACCGATCGCGTGCAACAGGAGAAGCTTATATATCTATCTAAATAATTGTAGTTTAGTGCGATAGGCCAAAGAAGATCCAGTAAAGAGGGGAAAGTGATAAATAAAAGAAAGCAAAAATTCATACAAATAGACAATTTATTATGCACTTTAAACAATATGTAGATACGAGTACAAGTCAACCTGACAATTTTTGCATATTAGAAATAATAAAAGCACGTCAACTTGATAACCATATTTAATCTACCGTCTAAAATAAAACTGATCTAACTTATTTGAGTTTCGTTTGTTACTTAACTTTAACTATAATAAAAAATAAAATGGCAAACAAATTTTTAGCCTTCAGCACATTTATGGCACTTTATACTATTGGCATATTTTTTAGGTGGGCAACACCGTTTTGCAAGTCGTCATGACTCAGCGCTATATTCACATTAAACACTATCTGTAAGTTGCAGCCAAACAAACATCACACCATTCTGAAGTAGAGCGTGACCCGGTTCGGTTGTGTTGTGAGCTAGCTTGAGTCATTAAAATCACCAAGATCACTTTCACTTTGTGATATCAACAAGGAAGCTGCCTTGGTCAAAATGAGTACCACTACGACACCGAAAGAAACGACGTTTGCCGAACGACAAGCAGAACGTATGAAGAGATTGCACTCTCTACAGTTGGCTAGGAATGAAGCCAGGATGCACAATCATCAGGAGGTGGTGGCCGAAGAGGCTAGAAATAGATTACCATCAAATTATGCAAGAAAACGTCGTCAGACGGAGTGGTTACTGAATGATCGAGCGAAGCGCGAAGAAGCTGAAAAATGCGGGCAAAATTACGATAGAGTGAAACTTTTGAACGTCTCAGCTATAGAAGCAGAACGTTTAGAGCGCAAAAAGAAGAAAAGGAATCCAGATCCAGGTTTTTCGACTTACGATCAAGCGACAATAAGGCAGTATAATAGATTGGTCAAGAACATGCCTACACTTGACACGGAGCAGTATGAGAAAGAAAAACAAAAGTATGGAGACGCTTTCTACGGAGGTCTAAATCACATCATTCACGGTATGCACGTAGATCGTAAAGAGGCAATAGACAGAATGGTGAACGACTTAGAAAGACAGACTGCGAAGAGGGCTAAGTACTCCAGGAGGCGAAAATACAACGACGACGCAGATGTTGACTATATTAATGAGAGGAACGCCAATTTTAACAAGAAACTTGAGCGGTTTTACGGTCAACACACTGCTGAGATTAAGCAGAATTTGGAACGCGGTTCAGCCATATGAGCGTCCGTTAACAAAATTTGTCGTTATGTACCTACATGTTAATGTTTGGAAAGTATTATTTTAAATGAACAATGGTGGACTAAAACTATACGATAACACATTAATGGGAAATATTGTGATAACAGTGGGAATACGTGACAAGTAGTGTTATTTTTTTAATGTAAATAATCTGTAATAAAGACAAAACTAGAGCGTAAGCATGACCTACTACGGTATTGTAAACGTTTAATAATTATATTAGCCACGCCAGGCTTACTCCTGTTGATTAGCCAGTTTTAAACTATATGTGCGAGTATGTACATTTAACATATATTATCACGTAAAACAAACGCTTACAACAAAAGCTGCAGGGTTCAAGGTTCAGTTGTCCTACCAAGAGCATCGACTTGAACTTTATTATTTCCTTATATATGAGTAAAGTTAAAACTAATTGTATAACGTTGTTGCAGCCAGTGTCTAAAAGAGTGAAAATTGCCTGTTTTGTTACAAATTAATTGTAAAACCAATTATCTAATGTAAAATTAAACTCTTATTTTAAGCATTAAGTTCTACCTACCGACTGGATCTGTTCTTATTTAGTTTAACTGAAAAACATGGATATCAAGTGTACGTGTTTTTATTATTATATTTCTGTTATGCAAAAATTCTTGGGTTGATTTAGCTTGTTAAAAGTGTATAATAAATTAACTATTTGCATGAATATTTGCTTTCTTTTATTTATCACTTTGCCGTCCTTACTGGGTCTTCTTTGGCAATAACATCGGTGTAACAACAATAGTAATTTGTAGTTATGAGTAATTAGTAATGGATAGTTTTCTAATGAACAGTTCTAATCATTCAATTGTTGTCGTTGAATGTGAACCGCACTGAGACTTGCACTATATCATCATTATCATGAGCAGCCTGAAACATTCTATTGTACTTTATTAAGTAGATATTCTTTAACTATTGAATCTGTATAGATTACTATAAATGTTGAACATCAGTACACCATCATAAGTAACTCTTATGTTTAGTAACTCAAATAATTACAAATAATTGGAAATGTAAGAAGATTACGATTTTCGTTGCACTTACATTTAAAAGCATACCAACTTATTGGTTTTTAATAAGATCTTCATACACAATTTTCGTAAGTAAATATTTATTTATTTTTGCACTAAACTAATTTTTGCAATATATTTGAGCCAGCAAAAGAGAGGTGCTTAAAATTGTCATTCTTATGTCCATAAAAACTGAGTTTTAACATACAGAGCGCCACCCTGACGGCACGAAGAAACCGTAGGTATACTCTCTCTCAGAAGCCCTCAAGTGAATTAAACAACGTTAGCGTATCTAATATTCTGACGCCTGATATGTAGGTATAGCTAGACAACATCATATTATAGTACATTAGTTTACTTTAGGCCAATGTAGATGTCGAGGTATAAACAAATATACAGAGAATGGGTACTGACCACGAAACCGCCATTGAATATAATTTATTATCTAAGAATTCTATTCGTAGATAGAAAAATATGCATAAATTAACTGCTAAAAGAAACTCAGGACCTACATGTTAAAGAACTTTCTTATAGGTATATACCTACCTGCAAGAAAGCTCTTCAATGAAGGATAATATAATACACCGTTACCTTTTATTTCTAACATGGAGGTGTTACAGGCGAAATACTACGACAGACATTAGTTATCATTCGTTGATCATAAAAACTATTATTTGGTTTGCAAAATAATTCTCATGAACGACCCTCACTAGATCGGTGGGTGGTATTAGGCGGCCATAACATGGGATAAAGTTTTGTGTTCAAAATTATTAGTGTGTGAGTTCTTTGTTTTATTCGCTCTATTGTGTATTTGCGAGTTAAGTTGAAAACATTGTAAAAAAGATTGCCAATTCATTGTTTTCATTGACACCAGTATGCCGACAAAGGGCTTACGATATCTAAGAAATTTCATCAAAATGATAAGATCATGTTATGCTTTCCCGCTATTTACCTGTTATTTACTCAACATAACCATAAAGATGAAAAAAATCTAAATAAATTCTGAAATTGTTACAGTGTATTACTATTTTTTTTCTCTATATGTCCATAGTGTCACTCGACGGTACCTCCGAATAATACCTTATCTGCAAATTCAAATTTCACAGGAGAGCAATTTGAAATTTTAAACACGACGTGTACTAGTAAATTATATCGTTTGGGACGTAAAGTGCCGAAAGGAGGATTTCAGATTTTGTATAGATACCGTCCACACTCTCCAACAGACATAGGATGCATATTTTTGTGCGCTTAGGGCACAAACGCTGCTTAAACTTTACTAGATAGATCAAAATAATGGTAGAAAGAAATCCTATATGTCATTCATCATATTTCAAGGGCTTGATACAGAAGGCATTCCTCAATCGGTAGACTAGGCTCTGGCAAACAAAACATCCCGACTGGCGGCTATAGGGTCGCCGCCTATTACGTGGGACCAAATCACTGGTGAAAAAAGGTATTTAATATAATAATTAATTATTTGTGATGGGTGAGAATCGAATCCACGACCTCTAGCTTAGCAGTCACGATCACTTGCGAGCAGACTAACAAAGGCCCGCCATAGATCAAGCAAGTAAGTAAATTTTAATGATAATTATACTTGATCTAGAAATTATCAACCGATCGCGTGCAACAGGAGAAGCTTATATATCTATCTAAATAATTGTAGTTTAGTGCGATAGGCCAAAGAAGATCCAGTAAAGAGGGGAAAGTGATAAATAAAAGAAAGCAAAAATTCATACAAATAGACAATTTATTATGCACTTTAAACAATATGTAGATACGAGTACAAGTCAACCTGACAATTTTTGCATATTAGAAATAATAAAAGCACGTCAACTTGATAACCATATTTAATCTACCGTCTAAAATAAAACTGATCTAACTTATTTGAGTTTCGTTTGTTACTTAACTTTAACTATAATAAAAAATAAAATGGCAAACAAATTTTTAGCCTTCAGCACATTTATGGCACTTTATACTATTGGCATATTTTTTAGGTGGGCAACACCGTTTTGCAAGTCGTCATGACTCAGCGCTATATTCACATTAAACACTATCTGTAAGTTGCAGCCAAACAAACATCACACCATTCTGAAGTAGAGCGTGACCCGGTTCGGTTGTGTTGTGAGCTAGCTTGAGTCATTAAAATCACCAAGATCACTTTCACTTTGTGATATCAACAAGGAAGCTGCCTTGGTCAAAATGAGTACCACTACGACACCGAAAGAAACGACGTTTGCCGAACGACAAGCAGAACGTATGAAGAGATTGCACTCTCTACAGTTGGCTAGGAATGAAGCCAGGATGCACAATCATCAGGAGGTGGTGGCCGAAGAGGCTAGAAATAGATTACCATCAAATTATGCAAGAAAACGTCGTCAGACGGAGTGGTTACTGAATGATCGAGCGAAGCGCGAAGAAGCTGAAAAATGCGGGCAAAATTACGATAGAGTGAAACTTTTGAACGTCTCAGCTATAGAAGCAGAACGTTTAGAGCGCAA
Source organism: Hypercompe scribonia (assembly GCA_949316085.1). Classification (NCBI taxonomy): domain Eukaryota; kingdom Metazoa; phylum Arthropoda; class Insecta; order Lepidoptera; family Erebidae; genus Hypercompe; species Hypercompe scribonia. Next base: position 5,766,659 of record OX438979.1, read on the forward strand.
AAAGAAGAAAAGGAATCCAGATCCAGGTTTTTCGACTTACGATCAAGCGACAATAAGGCAGTATAATAGATTGGTCAAGAACATGCCTACACTTGACACGGAGCAGTATGAGAAAGAAAAACAAAAGTATGGAGACGCTTTCTACGGAGGTCTAAATCACATCATTCACGGTATGCACGTAGATCGTAAAGAGGCAATAGACAGAATGGTGAACGACTTAGAAAGACAGACTGCGAAGAGGGCTAAGTACTCCAGGAGGCGAAAATACAACGACGACGCAGATGTTGACTATATTAATGAGAGGAACGCCAATTTTAACAAGAAACTTGAGCGGTTTTACGGTCAACACACTGCTGAGATTAAGCAGAATTTGGAACGCGGTTCAGCCATATGAGCGTCCGTTAACAAAATTTGTCGTTATGTACCTACATGTTAATGTTTGGAAAGTATTATTTTAAATGAACAATGGTGGACTAAAACTATACGATAACACATTAATGGGAAATATTGTGATAACAGTGGGAATACGTGACAAGTAGTGTTATTTTTTTAATGTAAATAATCTGTAATAAAGACAAAACTAGAGCGTAAGCATGACCTACTACGGTATTGTAAACGTTTAATAATTATATTAGCCACGCCAGGCTTACTCCTGTTGATTAGCCAGTTTTAAACTATATGTGCGAGTATGTACATTTAACATATATTATCACGTAAAACAAACGCTTACAACAAAAGCTGCAGGGTTCAAGGTTCAGTTGTCCTACCAAGAGCATCGACTTGAACTTTATTATTTCCTTATATATGAGTAAAGTTAAAACTAATTGTATAACGTTGTTGCAGCCAGTGTCTAAAAGAGTGAAAATTGCCTGTTTTGTTACAAATTAATTGTAAAACCAATTATCTAATGTAAAATTAAACTCTTATTTTAAGCATTAAGTTCTACCTACCGACTGGATCTGTTCTTATTTAGTTTAACTGAAAAACATGGATATCAAGTGTACGTGTTTTTATTATTATATTTCTGTTATGCAAAAATTCTTGGGTTGATTTAGCTTGTTAAAAGTGTATAATAAATTAACTATTTGCATGAATATTTGCTTTCTTTTATTTATCACTTTGCCGTCCTTACTGGGTCTTCTTTGGCAATAACATCGGTGTAACAACAATAGTAATTTGTAGTTATGAGTAATTAGTAATGGATAGTTTTCTAATGAACAGTTCTAATCATCCAATTGTTGTCGTTGAATGTGAACCGCACTGAGACTTGCACTATATCATCATTATCATGAGCAGCCTGAAACATTCTATTGTACTTTATTAAGTAGATATTCTTTAACTATTGAATCTGTATAGATTACTATAAATGTTGAACATCAGTACACCATCATAAGTAACTCTTATGTTTAGTAACTCAAATAATTACAAATAATTGGAAATGTAAGAAGATTACGATTTTCGTTGCACTTACATTTAAAAGCATACCAACTTATTGGTTTTTAATAAGATCTTCATACACAATTTTCGTAAGTAAATATTTATTTATTTTTGCACTAAACTAATTTTTGCAATATATTTGAGCCAGCAAAAGAGAGGTGCTTAAAATTGTCATTCTTATGTCCATAAAAACTGAGTTTTAACATACAGAGCGCCACCCTGACGGCACGAAGAAACCGTATAGGTATACTCTCTCTCAGAAGCCCTCAAGTGAATTAAACAACGTTAGCGTATCTAATATTCTGACGCCTGATATGTAGGTATAGCTAGACAACATCATATTATAGTACATTAGTTTACTTTAGGCCAATGTAGATGTCGAGGTATAAATAAATATACAGAGAATGGGTACTGACCACGAAACCGCCATTGAACATAATTTTTTATCTACGAATTCTATTCGTAGATAGAAAAATATGCATAAATTAACTGCTAAAAGAAACTCAGGACCTACATGTTAAAGAACTTTCTTATAGGTATATACCTACCTGCAAGAAAGCTCTTCAATGAAGGATAATATAATACACCGTTACCTTTTATTTCTAACATGGAGGTGTTACAGGCGAAATACTACGACAGACATTAGTTATCATTCGTTGATCATAAAAACTATTATTTGGTTTGCAAAATAATTCTCATGAACGACCCTCACTAGATCGGTGGGTGGTATTAGGCGGCCATAACATGGGATAAAGTTTTGTGTTCAAAATTATTAGTGTGTGAGTTCTTTGTTTTATTCGCTCTATTGTGTATTTGCGAGTTAAGTTGAAAACATTGTAAAAAAGATTGCCAATTCATTGTTTTCATTGACACCAGTATGCCGACAAAGGGCTTACGATATCTAAGAAATTTCATCAAAATGATAAGATCATGTTATGCTTTCCCGCTATTTACCTGTTATTTACTCAACATAACCATAAAGATGAAAAAAATCTAAATAAATTCTGAAATTGTTACAGTGTATTACTATTTTTTTTCTCTATATGTCCATAGTGTCACTCGACGGTACCTCCGAATAATACCTTATCTGCAAATTCAAATTTCACAGGAGAGCAATTTGAAATTTTAAACACGACGTGTACTAGTAAATTATATCGTTTGGGACGTAAAGTGCCGAAAGGAGGATTTCAGATTTTGTATAGATACCGTCCACACTCTCCAACAGACATAGGATGCATATTTTTGTGCGCTTAGGGCACAAACGCTGCCTAAACTTTACTAGATAGATCAAAATAATGGTAGAAAGAAATCCTATATGTCATTCATCATATTTCAAGGGCTTGATACAGAAGGCATTCCTCAATCGGTAGACTAGGCTCTGGCAAACAAAACATCCCGACTGGCGGCCATAGGGTCGCCGCCTATTACGTGGGACCAAATCACTGGTGAAAAAAGGTATTTAATATAATAATTAATTATTTGTGATGGGTGAGAATCGAATCCACGACCTCTAGCTTAGCAGTCACGATCACTTGCGAGCAGACTAACAAAGGCCCGCCATAGATCAAGCAAGTAAGTAAATTTTAATGATAATTATACTTGATCTAGAAATTATCAACCGATCGCGTGCAACAGGAGAAGCTTATATATCTATCTAAATAATTGTAGTTTAGTGCGATAGGCCAAAGAAGATCCAGTAAAGAGGGGAAAGTGATAAATAAAAGAAAGCAAAAATTCATACAAATAGACAATTTATTATGCACTTTAAACAATATGTAGATACGAGTACAAGTCAACCTGACAATTTTTGCATATTAGAAATAATAAAAGCACGTCAACTTGATAACCATATTTAATCTACCGTCTAAAATAAAACTGATCTAACTTATTTGAGTTTCGTTTGTTACTTAACTTTAACTATAATAAAAAATAAAATGGCAAACAAATTTTTAGCCTTCAGCACATTTATGGCACTTTATACTATTGGCATATTTTTTAGGTGGGCAACACCGTTTTGCAAGTCGTCATGACTCAGCGCTATATTCACATTAAACACTATCTGTAAGTTGCAGCCAAACAAACATCACACCATTCTGAAGTAGAGCGTGACCCGGTTCGGTTGTGTTGTGAGCTAGCTTGAGTCATTAAAATCACCAAGATCACTTTCACTTTGTGATATCAACAAGGAAGCTGCCTTGGTCAAAATGAGTACCACTACGACACCGAAAGAAACGACGTTTGCCGAACGACAAGCAGAACGTATGAAGAGATTGCACTCTCTACAGTTGGCTAGGAATGAAGCCAGGATGCACAATCATCAGGAGGTGGTGGCCGAAGAGGCTAGAAATAGATTACCATCAAATTATGCAAGAAAACGTCGTCAGACGGAGTGGTTACTGAATGATCGAGCGAAGCGCGAAGAAGCTGAAAAATGCGGGCAAAATTACGATAGAGTGAAACTTTTGAACGTCTCAGCTATAGAAGCAGAACGTTTAGAGCGCAAAAAGAAGAAAAGGAATCCAGATCCAGGTTTTTCGACTTACGATCAAGCGACAATAAGGCAGTATAATAGATTGGTCAAGAACATGCCTACACTTGACACGGAGCAGTATGAGAAAGAAAAACAAAAGTATGGAGACGCTTTCTACGGAGGTCTAAATCACATCATTCACGGTATGCACGTAGATCGTAAAGAGGCAATAGACAGAATGGTGAACGACTTAGAAAGACAGACTGCGAAGAGGGCTAAGTACTCCAGGAGGCGAAAATACAACGACGACGCAGATGTTGACTATATTAATGAGAGGAACGCCAATTTTAACAAGAAACTTGAGCGGTTTTACGGTCAACACACTGCTGAGATTAAGCAGAATTTGGAACGCGGTTCAGCCATATGAGCGTCCGTTAACAAAATTTGTCGTTATGTACCTACATGTTAATGTTTGGAAAGTATTATTTTAAATGAACAATGGTGGACTAAAACTATACGATAACACATTAATGGGAAATATTGTGATAACAGTGGGAATACGTGACAAGTAGTGTTATTTTTTTAATGTAAATAATCTGTAATAAAGACAAAACTAGAGCGTAAGCATGACCTACTACGGTATTGTAAACGTTTAATAATTATATTAGCCACGCCAGGCTTACTCCTGTTGATTAGCCAGTTTTAAACTATATGTGCGAGTATGTACATTTAACATATATTATCACGTAAAACAAACGCTTACAACAAAAGCTGCAGGGTTCAAGGTTCAGTTGTCCTACCAAGAGCATCGACTTGAACTTTATTATTTCCTTATATATGAGTAAAGTTAAAACTAATTGTATAACGTTGTTGCAGCCAGTGTCTAAAAGAGTGAAAATTGCCTGTTTTGTTACAAATTAATTGTAAAACCAATTATCTAATGTAAAATTAAACTCTTATTTTAAGCATTAAGTTCTACCTACCGACTGGATCTGTTCTTATTTAGTTTAACTGAAAAACATGGATATCAAGTGTACGTGTTTTTATTATTATATTTCTGTTATGCAAAAATTCTTGGGTTGATTTAGCTTGTTAAAAGTGTATAATAAATTAACTATTTGCATGAATATTTGCTTTCTTTTATTTATCACTTTGCCGTCCTTACTGGGTCTTCTTTGGCAATAACATCGGTGTAACAACAATAGTAATTTGTAGTTATGAGTAATTAGTAATGGATAGTTTTCTAATGAACAGTTCTAATCATCCAATTGTTGTCGTTGAATGTGAACCGCACTGAGACTTGCACTATATCATCATTATCATGAGCAGCCTGAAACATTCTATTGTACTTTATTAAGTAGATATTCTTTAACTATTGAATCTGTATAGATTACTATAAATGTTGAACATCAGTACACCATCATAAGTAACTCTTATGTTTAGTAACTCAAATAATTACAAATAATTGGAAATGTAAGAAGATTACGATTTTCGTTGCACTTACATTTAAAAGCATACCAACTTATTGGTTTTTAATAAGATCTTCATACACAATTTTCGTAAGTAAATATTTATTTATTTTTGCACTAAACTAATTTTTGCAATATATTTGAGCCAGCAAAAGAGAGGTGCTTAAAATTGTCATTCTTATGTCCATAAAAACTGAGTTTTAACATACAGAGCGCCACCCTGACGGCACGAAGAAACCGTATAGGTATACTCTCTCTCAGAAGCCCTCAAGTGAATTAAACAACGTTAGCGTATCTAATATTCTGACGCCTGATATGTAGGTATAGCTAGACAACATCATATTATAGTACATTAGTTTACTTTAGGCCAATGTAGATGTCGAGGTATAAATAAATATACAGAGAATGGGTACTGACCACGAAACCGCCATTGAACATAATTTTTTATCTACGAATTCTATTCGTAGATAGAAAAATATGCATAAATTAACTGCTAAAAGAAACTCAGGACCTACATGTTAAAGAACTTTCTTATAGGTATATACCTACCTGCAAGAAAGCTCTTCAATGAAGGATAATATAATACACCGTTACCTTTTATTTCTAACATGGAGGTGTTACAGGCGAAATACTACGACAGACATTAGTTATCATTCGTTGATCATAAAAACTATTATTTGGTTTGCAAAATAATTCTCATGAACGACCCTCACTAGATCGGTGGGTGGTATTAGGCGGCCATAACATGGGATAAAGTTTTGTGTTCAAAATTATTAGTGTGTGAGTTCTTTGTTTTATTCGCTCTATTGTGTATTTGCGAGTTAAGTTGAAAACATTGTAAAAAAGATTGCCAATTCATTGTTTTCATTGACACCAGTATGCCGACAAAGGGCTTACGATATCTAAGAAATTTCATCAAAATGATAAGATCATGTTATGCTTTCCCGCTATTTACCTGTTATTTACTCAACATAACCATAAAGATGAAAAAAATCTAAATAAATTCTGAAATTGTTACAGTGTATTACTATTTTTTTTCTCTATATGTCCATAGTGTCACTCGACGGTACCTCCGAATAATACCTTATCTGCAAATTCAAATTTCACAGGAGAGCAATTTGAAATTTTAAACACGACGTGTACTAGTAAATTATATCGTTTGGGACGTAAAGTGCCGAAAGGAGGATTTCAGATTTTGTATAGATACCGTCCACACTCTCCAACAGACATAGGATGCATATTTTTGTGCGCTTAGGGCACAAACGCTGCCTAAACTTTACTAGATAGATCAAAATAATGGTAGAAAGAAATCCTATATGTCATTCATCATATTTCAAGGGCTTGATACAGAAGGCATTCCTCAATCGGTAGACTAGGCTCTGGCAAACAAAACATCCCGACTGGCGGCCATAGGGTCGCCGCCTATTACGTGGGACCAAATCACTGGTGAAAAAAGGTATTTAATATAATAATTAATTATTTGTGATGGGTGAGAATCGAATCCACGACCTCTAGCTTAGCAGTCACGATCACTTGCGAGCAGACTAACAAAGGCCCGCCATAGATCAAGCAAGTAAGTAAATTTTAATGATAATTATACTTGATCTAGAAATTATCAACCGATCGCGTGCAACAGGAGAAGCTTATATATCTATCTAAATAATTGTAGTTTAGTGCGATAGGCCAAAGAAGATCCAGTAAAGAGGGGAAAGTGATAAATAAAAGAAAGCAAAAATTCATACAAATAGACAATTTATTATGCACTTTAAACAATATGTAGATACGAGTACAAGTCAACCTGACAATTTTTGCATATTAGAAATAATAAAAGCACGTCAACTTGATAACCATATTTAATCTACCGTCTAAAATAAAACTGATCTAACTTATTTGAGTTTCGTTTGTTACTTAACTTTAACTATAATAAAAAATAAAATGGCAAACAAATTTTTAGCCTTCAGCACATTTATGGCACTTTATACTATTGGCATATTTTTTAGGTGGGCAACACCGTTTTGCAAGTCGTCATGACTCAGCGCTATATTCACATTAAACACTATCTGTAAGTTGCAGCCAAACAAACATCACACCATTCTGAAGTAGAGCGTGACCCGGTTCGGTTGTGTTGTGAGCTAGCTTGAGTCATTAAAATCACCAAGATCACTTTCACTTTGTGATATCAACAAGGAAGCTGCCTTGGTCAAAATGAGTACCACTACGACACCGAAAGAAACGACGTTTGCCGAACGACAAGCAGAACGTATGAAGAGATTGCACTCTCTACAGTTGGCTAGGAATGAAGCCAGGATGCACAATCATCAGGAGGTGGTGGCCGAAGAGGCTAGAAATAGATTACCATCAAATTATGCAAGAAAACGTCGTCAGACGGAGTGGTTACTGAATGATCGAGCGAAGCGCGAAGAAGCTGAAAAATGCGGGCAAAATTACGATAGAGTGAAACTTTTGAACGTCTCAGCTATAGAAGCAGAACGTTTAGAGCGCAAAAAGAAGAAAAGGAATCCAGATCCAGGTTTTTCGACTTACGATCAAGCGACAATAAGGCAGTATAATAGATTGGTCAAGAACATGCCTACACTTGACACGGAGCAGTATGAGAAAGAAAAACAAAAGTATGGAGACGCTTTCTACGGAGGTCTAAATCACATCATTCACGGTATGCACGTAGATCGTAAAGAGGCAATAGACAGAATGGTGAACGACTTAGAAAGACAGACTGCGAAGAGGGCTAAGTACTCCAGGAGGCGAAAATACAACGACGACGCAGATGTTGACTATATTAATGAGAGGAACGCCAATTTTAACAAGAAACTTGAGCGGTTTTACGGTCAACACACTGCTGAGATTAAGCAGAATTTGGAACGCGGTTCAGCCATATGAGCGTCCGTTAACAAAATTTGTCGTTATGTACCTACATGTTAATGTTTGGAAAGTATTATTTTAAATGAACAATGGTGGACTAAAACTATACGATAACACATTAATGGGAAATATTGTGATAACAGTGGGAATACGTGACAAGTAGTGTTATTTTTTTAATGTAAATAATCTGTAATAAAGACAAAACTAGAGCGTAAGCATGACCTACTACGGTATTGTAAACGTTTAATAATTATATTAGCCACGCCAGGCTTACTCCTGTTGATTAGCCAGTTTTAAACTATATGTGCGAGTATGTACATTTAACATATATTATCACGTAAAACAAACGCTTACAACAAAAGCTGCAGGGTTCAAGGTTCAGTTGTCCTACCAAGAGCATCGACTTGAACTTTATTATTTCCTTATATATGAGTAAAGTTAAAACTAATTGTATAACGTTGTTGCAGCCAGTGTCTAAAAGAGTGAAAATTGCCTGTTTTGTTACAAATTAATTGTAAAACCAATTATCTAATGTAAAATTAAACTCTTATTTTAAGCATTAAGTTCTACCTACCGACTGGATCTGTTCTTATTTAGTTTAACTGAAAAACATGGATATCAAGTGTACGTGTTTTTATTATTATATTTCTGTTATGCAAAAATTCTTGGGTTGATTTAGCTTGTTAAAAGTGTATAATAAATTAACTATTTGCATGAATATTTGCTTTCTTTTATTTATCACTTTGCCGTCCTTACTGGGTCTTCTTTGGCAATAACATCGGTGTAACAACAATAGTAATTTGTAGTTATGAGTAATTAGTAATGGATAGTTTTCTAATGAACAGTTCTAATCATCCAATTGTTGTCGTTGAATGTGAACCGCACTGAGACTTGCACTATATCATCATTATCATGAGCAGCCTGAAACATTCTATTGTACTTTATTAAGTAGATATTCTTTAACTATTGAATCTGTATAGATTACTATAAATGTTGAACATCAGTACACCATCATAAGTAACTCTTATGTTTAGTAACTCAAATAATTACAAATAATTGGAAATGTAAGAAGATTACGATTTTCGTTGCACTTACATTTAAAAGCATACCAACTTATTGGTTTTTAATAAGATCTTCATACACAATTTTCGTAAGTAAATATTTATTTATTTTTGCACTAAACTAATTTTTGCAATATATTTGAGCCAGCAAAAGAGAGGTGCTTAAAATTGTCATTCTTATGTCCATAAAAACTGAGTTTTAACATACAGAGCGCCACCCTGACGGCACGAAGAAACCGTATAGGTATACTCTCTCTCAGAAGCCCTCAAGTGAATTAAACAACGTTAGCGTATCTAATATTCTGACGCCTGATATGTAGGTATAGCTAGACAACATCATATTATAGTACATTAGTTTACTTTAGGCCAATGTAGATGTCGAGGTATAAATAAATATACAGAGAATGGGTACTGACCACGAAACCGCCATTGAACATAATTTTTTATCTACGAATTCTATTCGTAGATAGAAAAATATGCATAAATTAACTGCTAAAAGAAACTCAGGACCTACATGTTAAAGAACTTTCTTATAGGTATATACCTACCTGCAAGAAAGCTCTTCAATGAAGGATAATATAATACACCGTTACCTTTTATTTCTAACATGGAGGTGTTACAGGCGAAATACTACGACAGACATTAGTTATCATTCGTTGATCATAAAAACTATTATTTGGTTTGCAAAATAATTCTCATGAACGACCCTCACTAGATCGGTGGGTGGTATTAGGCGGCCATAACATGGGATAAAGTTTTGTGTTCAAAATTATTAGTGTGTGAGTTCTTTGTTTTATTCGCTCTATTGTGTATTTGCGAGTTAAGTTGAAAACATTGTAAAAAAGATTGCCAATTCATTGTTTTCATTGACACCAGTATGCCGACAAAGGGCTTACGATATCTAAGAAATTTCATCAAAATGATAAGATCATGTTATGCTTTCCCGCTATTTACCTGTTATTTACTCAACATAACCATAAAGATGAAAAAAATCTAAATAAATTCTGAAATTGTTACAGTGTATTACTATTTTTTTTCTCTATATGTCCATAGTGTCACTCGACGGTACCTCCGAATAATACCTTATCTGCAAATTCAAATTTCACAGGAGAGCAATTTGAAATTTTAAACACGACGTGTACTAGTAAATTATATCGTTTGGGACGTAAAGTGCCGAAAGGAGGATTTCAGATTTTGTATAGATACCGTCCACACTCTCCAACAGACATAGGATGCATATTTTTGTGCGCTTAGGGCACAAACGCTGCCTAAACTTTACTAGATAGATCAAAATAATGGTAGAAAGAAATCCTATATGTCATTCATCATATTTCAAGGGCTTGATACAGAAGGCATTCCTCAATCGGTAGACTAGGCTCTGGCAAACAAAACATCCCGACTGGCGGCCATAGGGTCGCCGCCTATTACGTGGGACCAAATCACTGGTGAAAAAAGGTATTTAATATAATAATTAATTATTTGTGATGGGTGAGAATCGAATCCACGACCTCTAGCTTAGCAGTCACGATCACTTGCGAGCAGACTAACAAAGGCCCGCCATAGATCAAGCAAGTAAGTAAATTTTAATGATAATTATACTTGATCTAGAAATTATCAACCGATCGCGTGCAACAGGAGAAGCTTATATATCTATCTAAATAATTGTAGTTTAGTGCGATAGGCCAAAGAAGATCCAGTAAAGAGGGGAAAGTGATAAATAAAAGAAAGCAAAAATTCATACAAATAGACAATTTATTATGCACTTTAAACAATATGTAGATACGAGTACAAGTCAACCTGACAATTTTTGCATATTAGAAATAATAAAAGCACGTCAACTTGATAACCATATTTAATCTACCGTCTAAAATAAAACTGATCTAACTTATTTGAGTTTCGTTTGTTACTTAACTTTAACTATAATAAAAAATAAAATGGCAAACAAATTTTTAGCCTTCAGCACATTTATGGCACTTTATACTATTGGCATATTTTTTAGGTGGGCAACACCGTTTTGCAAGTCGTCATGACTCAGCGCTATATTCACATTAAACACTATCTGTAAGTTGCAGCCAAACAAACATCACACCATTCTGAAGTAGAGCGTGACCCGGTTCGGTTGTGTTGTGAGCTAGCTTGAGTCATTAAAATCACCAAGATCACTTTCACTTTGTGATATCAACAAGGAAGCTGCCTTGGTCAAAATGAGTACCACTACGACACCGAAAGAAACGACGTTTGCCGAACGACAAGCAGAACGTATGAAGAGATTGCACTCTCTACAGTTGGCTAGGAATGAAGCCAGGATGCACAATCATCAGGAGGTGGTGGCCGAAGAGGCTAGAAATAGATTACCATCAAATTATGCAAGAAAACGTCGTCAGACGGAGTGGTTACTGAATGATCGAGCGAAGCGCGAAGAAGCTGAAAAATGCGGGCAAAATTACGATAGAGTGAAACTTTTGAACGTCTCAGCTATAGAAGCAGAACGTTTAGAGCGCAAAAAGAAGAAAAGGAATCCAGATCCAGGTTTTTCGACTTACGATCAAGCGACAATAAGGCAGTATAATAGATTGGTCAAGAACATGCCTACACTTGACACGGAGCAGTATGAGAAAGAAAAACAAAAGTATGGAGACGCTTTCTACGGAGGTCTAAATCACATCATTCACGGTATGCACGTAGATCGTAAAGAGGCAATAGACAGAATGGTGAACGACTTAGAAAGACAGACTGCGAAGAGGGCTAAGTACTCCAGGAGGCGAAAATACAACGACGACGCAGATGTTGACTATATTAATGAGAGGAACGCCAATTTTAACAAGAAACTTGAGCGGTTTTACGGTCAACACACTGCTGAGATTAAGCAGAATTTGGAACGCGGTTCAGCCATATGAGCGTCCGTTAACAAAATTTGTCGTTATGTACCTACATGTTAATGTTTGGAAAGTATTATTTTAAATGAACAATGGTGGACTAAAACTATACGATAACACATTAATGGGAAATATTGTGATAACAGTGGGAATACGTGACAAGTAGTGTTATTTTTTTAATGTAAATAATCTGTAATAAAGACAAAACTAGAGCGTAAGCATGACCTACTACGGTATTGTAAACGTTTAATAATTATATTAGCCACGCCAGGCTTACTCCTGTTGATTAGCCAGTTTTAAACTATATGTGCGAGTATGTACATTTAACATATATTATCACGTAAAACAAACGCTTACAACAAAAGCTGCAGGGTTCAAGGTTCAGTTGTCCTACCAAGAGCATCGACTTGAACTTTATTATTTCCTTATATATGAGTAAAGTTAAAACTAATTGTATAACGTTGTTGCAGCCAGTGTCTAAAAGAGTGAAAATTGCCTGTTTTGTTACAAATTAATTGTAAAACCAATTATCTAATGTAAAATTAAACTCTTATTTTAAGCATTAAGTTCTACCTACCGACTGGATCTGTTCTTATTTAGTTTAACTGAAAAACATGGATATCAAGTGTACGTGTTTTTATTATTATATTTCTGTTATGCAAAAATTCTTGGGTTGATTTAGCTTGTTAAAAGTGTATAATAAATTAACTATTTGCATGAATATTTGCTTTCTTTTATTTATCACTTTGCCGTCCTTACTGGGTCTTCTTTGGCAATAACATCGGTGTAACAACAATAGTAATTTGTAGTTATGAGTAATTAGTAATGGATAGTTTTCTAATGAACAGTTCTAATCATCCAATTGTTGTCGTTGAATGTGAACCGCACTGAGACTTGCACTATATCATCATTATCATGAGCAGCCTGAAACATTCTATTGTACTTTATTAAGTAGATATTCTTTAACTATTGAATCTGTATAGATTACTATAAATGTTGAACATCAGTACACCATCATAAGTAACTCTTATGTTTAGTAACTCAAATAATTACAAATAATTGGAAATGTAAGAAGATTACGATTTTCGTTGCACTTACATTTAAAAGCATACCAACTTATTGGTTTTTAATAAGATCTTCATACACAATTTTCGTAAGTAAATATTTATTTATTTTTGCACTAAACTAATTTTTGCAATATATTTGAGCCAGCAAAAGAGAGGTGCTTAAAATTGTCATTCTTATGTCCATAAAAACTGAGTTTTAACATACAGAGCGCCACCCTGACGGCACGAAGAAACCGTATAGGTATACTCTCTCTCAGAAGCCCTCAAGTGAATTAAACAACGTTAGCGTATCTAATATTCTGACGCCTGATATGTAGGTATAGCTAGACAACATCATATTATAGTACATTAGTTTACTTTAGGCCAATGTAGATGTCGAGGTATAAATAAATATACAGAGAATGGGTACTGACCACGAAACCGCCATTGAACATAATTTTTTATCTACGAATTCTATTCGTAGATAGAAAAATATGCATAAATTAACTGCTAAAAGAAACTCAGGACCTACATGTTAAAGAACTTTCTTATAGGTATATACCTACCTGCAAGAAAGCTCTTCAATGAAGGATAATATAATACACCGTTACCTTTTATTTCTAACATGGAGGTGTTACAGGCGAAATACTACGACAGACATTAGTTATCATTCGTTGATCATAAAAACTATTATTTGGTTTGCAAAATAATTCTCATGAACGACCCTCACTAGATCGGTGGGTGGTATTAGGCGGCCATAACATGGGATAAAGTTTTGTGTTCAAAATTATTAGTGTGTGAGTTCTTTGTTTTATTCGCTCTATTGTGTATTTGCGAGTTAAGTTGAAAACATTGTAAAAAAGATTGCCAATTCATTGTTTTCATTGACACCAGTATGCCGACAAAGGGCTTACGATATCTAAGAAATTTCATCAAAATGATAAGATCATGTTATGCTTTCCCGCTATTTACCTGTTATTTACTCAACATAACCATAAAGATGAAAAAAATCTAAATAAATTCTGAAATTGTTACAGTGTATTACTATTTTTTTTCTCTATATGTCCATAGTGTCACTCGACGGTACCTCCGAATAATATCTTATCTGCAAATTCAAATTTCACAGGAGAGCAATTTGAAATTTTAAACACGACGTGTACTAGTAAATTATATCGTTTGGGACGTAAAGTGCCGAAAGGAGGATTTCAGATTTTGTATAGATACCGTCCACACTCTCCAACAGACATAGGATGCATATTTTTGTGCGCTTAGGGCACAAACGCTGCCTAAACTTTACTAGATAGATCAAAATAATGGTAGAAAGAAATCCTATATGTCATTCATCATATTTCAAGGGCTTGATACAGAAGGCATTCCTCAATCGGTAGACTAGGCTCTGGCAAACAAAACATCCCGACTGGCGGCCATAGGGTCGCCGCCTATTACGTGGGACCAAATCACTGGTGAAAAAAGGTATTTAATATAATAATTAATTATTTGTGATGGGTGAGAATCGAATCCACGACCTCTAGCTTAGCAGTCACGATCACTTGCGAGCAGACTAACAAAGGCCCGCCATAGATCAAGCAAGTAAGTAAATTTTAATGATAATTATACTTGATCTAGAAATTATCAACCGATCGCGTGCAACAGGAGAAGCTTATATATCTATCTAAATAATTGTAGTTTAGTGCGATAGGCCAAAGAAGATCCAGTAAAGAGGGGAAAGTGATAAATAAAAGAAAGCAAAAATTCATACAAATAGACAATTTATTATGCACTTTAAACAATATGTAGATACGAGTACAAGTCAACCTGACAATTTTTGCATATTAGAAATAATAAAAGCACGTCAACTTGATAACCATATTTAATCTACCGTCTAAAATAAAACTGATCTAACTTATTTGAGTTTCGTTTGTTACTTAACTTTAACTATAATAAAAAATAAAATGGCAAACAAATTTTTAGCCTTCAGCACATTTATGGCACTTTATACTATTGGCATATTTTTTAGGTGGGCAACACCGTTTTGCAAGTCGTCATGACTCAGCGCTATATTCACATTAAACACTATCTGTAAGTTGCAGCCAAACAAACATCACACCATTCTGAAGTAGAGCGTGACCCGGTTCGGTTGTGTTGTGAGCTAGCTTGAGTCATTAAAATCACCAAGATCACTTTCACTTTGTGATATCAACAAGGAAGCTGCCTTGGTCAAAATGAGTACCACTACGACACCGAAAGAAACGACGTTTGCCGAACGACAAGCAGAACGTATGAAGAGATTGCACTCTCTACAGTTGGCTAGGAATGAAGCCAGGATGCACAATCATCAGGAGGTGGTGGCCGAAGAGGCTAGAAATAGATTACCATCAAATTATGCAAGAAAACGTCGTCAGACGGAGTGGTTACTGAATGATCGAGCGAAGCGCGAAGAAGCTGAAAAATACGGGCAAAATTACGATAGAGTGAAACTTTTGAACGTCTCAGCTATAGAAGCAGAACGTTTAGAGCGCAAAAAGAAGAAAAGGAATCCAGATCCAGGTTTTTCGACTTACGATCAAGCGACAATAAGGCAGTATAATAGATTGGTCAAGAACATGCCTACACTTGACACGGAGCAGTATGAGAAAGAAAAACAAAAGTATGGAGACGCTTTCTACGGAGGTCTAAATCACATCATTCACGGT
Organism: Hypercompe scribonia; assembly: GCA_949316085.1. Lineage (NCBI taxonomy): Eukaryota > Metazoa > Arthropoda > Insecta > Lepidoptera > Erebidae > Hypercompe > Hypercompe scribonia. The sequence goes on from OX438979.1 coordinate 5,782,591, forward strand.
ATGCACGTAGATCGTAAAGAGGCAATAGACAGAATGGTGAACGACTTAGAAAGACAGACTGCGAAGAGGGCTAAGTACTCCAGGAGGCGAAAATACAACGACGACGCAGATGTTGACTATATTAATGAGAGGAACGCCAATTTTAACAAGAAACTTGAGCGGTTTTACGGTCAACACACTGCTGAGATTAAGCAGAATTTGGAACGCGGTTCAGCCATATGAGCGTCCGTTAACAAAATTTGTCGTTATGTACCTACATGTTAATGTTTGGAAAGTATTATTTTAAATGAACAATGGTGGACTAAAACTATACGATAACACATTAATGGGAAATATTGTGATAACAGTGGGAATACGTGACAAGTAGTGTTATTTTTTTAATGTAAATAATCTGTAATAAAGACAAAACTAGAGCGTAAGCATGACCTACTACGGTATTGTAAACGTTTAATAATTATATTAGCCACGCCAGGCTTACTCCTGTTGATTAGCCAGTTTTAAACTATATGTGCGAGTATGTACATTTAACATATATTATCACGTAAAACAAACGCTTACAACAAAAGCTGCAGGGTTCAAGGTTCAGTTGTCCTACCAAGAGCATCGACTTGAACTTTATTATTTCCTTATATATGAGTAAAGTTAAAACTAATTGTATAACGTTGTTGCAGCCAGTGTCTAAAAGAGTGAAAATTGCCTGTTTTGTTACAAATTAATTGTAAAACCAATTATCTAATGTAAAATTAAACTCTTATTTTAAGCATTAAGTTCTACCTACCGACTGGATCTGTTCTTATTTAGTTTAACTGAAAAACATGGATATCAAGTGTACGTGTTTTTATTATTATATTTCTGTTATGCAAAAATTCTTGGGTTGATTTAGCTTGTTAAAAGTGTATAATAAATTAACTATTTGCATGAATATTTGCTTTCTTTTATTTATCACTTTGCCGTCCTTACTGGGTCTTCTTTGGCAATAACATCGGTGTAACAACAATAGTAATTTGTAGTTATGAGTAATTAGTAATGGATAGTTTTCTAATGAACAGTTCTAATCATCCAATTGTTGTCGTTGAATGTGAACCGCACTGAGACTTGCACTATATCATCATTATCATGAGCAGCCTGAAACATTCTATTGTACTTTATTAAGTAGATATTCTTTAACTATTGAATCTGTATAGATTACTATAAATGTTGAACATCAGTACACCATCATAAGTAACTCTTATGTTTAGTAACTCAAATAATTACAAATAATTGGAAATGTAAGAAGATTACGATTTTCGTTGCACTTACATTTAAAAGCATACCAACTTATTGGTTTTTAATAAGATCTTCATACACAATTTTCGTAAGTAAATATTTATTTATTTTTGCACTAAACTAATTTTTGCAATATATTTGAGCCAGCAAAAGAGAGGTGCTTAAAATTGTCATTCTTATGTCCATAAAAACTGAGTTTTAACATACAGAGCGCCACCCTGACGGCACGAAGAAACCGTATAGGTATACTCTCTCTCAGAAGCCCTCAAGTGAATTAAACAACGTTAGCGTATCTAATATTCTGACGCCTGATATGTAGGTATAGCTAGACAACATCATATTATAGTACATTAGTTTACTTTAGGCCAATGTAGATGTCGAGGTATAAATAAATATACAGAGAATGGGTACTGACCACGAAACCGCCATTGAACATAATTTTTTATCTACGAATTCTATTCGTAGATAGAAAAATATGCATAAATTAACTGCTAAAAGAAACTCAGGACCTACATGTTAAAGAACTTTCTTATAGGTATATACCTACCTGCAAGAAAGCTCTTCAATGAAGGATAATATAATACACCGTTACCTTTTATTTCTAACATGGAGGTGTTACAGGCGAAATACTACGACAGACATTAGTTATCATTCGTTGATCATAAAAACTATTATTTGGTTTGCAAAATAATTCTCATGAACGACCCTCACTAGATCGGTGGGTGGTATTAGGCGGCCATAACATGGGATAAAGTTTTGTGTTCAAAATTATTAGTGTGTGAGTTCTTTGTTTTATTCGCTCTATTGTGTATTTGCGAGTTAAGTTGAAAACATTGTAAAAAAGATTGCCAATTCATTGTTTTCATTGACACCAGTATGCCGACAAAGGGCTTACGATATCTAAGAAATTTCATCAAAATGATAAGATCATGTTATGCTTTCCCGCTATTTACCTGTTATTTACTCAACATAACCATAAAGATGAAAAAAATCTAAATAAATTCTGAAATTGTTACAGTGTATTACTATTTTTTTTCTCTATATGTCCATAGTGTCACTCGACGGTACCTCCGAATAATATCTTATCTGCAAATTCAAATTTCACAGGAGAGCAATTTGAAATTTTAAACACGACGTGTACTAGTAAATTATATCGTTTGGGACGTAAAGTGCCGAAAGGAGGATTTCAGATTTTGTATAGATACCGTCCACACTCTCCAACAGACATAGGATGCATATTTTTGTGCGCTTAGGGCACAAACGCTGCCTAAACTTTACTAGATAGATCAAAATAATGGTAGAAAGAAATCCTATATGTCATTCATCATATTTCAAGGGCTTGATACAGAAGGCATTCCTCAATCGGTAGACTAGGCTCTGGCAAACAAAACATCCCGACTGGCGGCCATAGGGTCGCCGCCTATTACGTGGGACCAAATCACTGGTGAAAAAAGGTATTTAATATAATAATTAATTATTTGTGATGGGTGAGAATCGAATCCACGACCTCTAGCTTAGCAGTCACGATCACTTGCGAGCAGACTAACAAAGGCCCGCCATAGATCAAGCAAGTAAGTAAATTTTAATGATAATTATACTTGATCTAGAAATTATCAACCGATCGCGTGCAACAGGAGAAGCTTATATATCTATCTAAATAATTGTAGTTTAGTGCGATAGGCCAAAGAAGATCCAGTAAAGAGGGGAAAGTGATAAATAAAAGAAAGCAAAAATTCATACAAATAGACAATTTATTATGCACTTTAAACAATATGTAGATACGAGTACAAGTCAACCTGACAATTTTTGCATATTAGAAATAATAAAAGCACGTCAACTTGATAACCATATTTAATCTACCGTCTAAAATAAAACTGATCTAACTTATTTGAGTTTCGTTTGTTACTTAACTTTAACTATAATAAAAAATAAAATGGCAAACAAATTTTTAGCCTTCAGCACATTTATGGCACTTTATACTATTGGCATATTTTTTAGGTGGGCAACACCGTTTTGCAAGTCGTCATGACTCAGCGCTATATTCACATTAAACACTATCTGTAAGTTGCAGCCAAACAAACATCACACCATTCTGAAGTGGAGCGTGACCCGGTTCGGTTGTGTTGTGAGCTAGCTTGAGTCATTAAAATCACCAAGATCACTTTCACTTTGTGATATCAACAAGGAAGCTGCCTTGGTCAAAATGAGTACCACTACGACACCGAAAGAAACGACGTTTGCCGAACGACAAGCAGAACGTATGAAGAGATTGCACTCTCTACAGTTGGCTAGGAATGAAGCCAGGATGCACAATCATCAGGAGGTGGTGGCCGAAGAGGCTAGAAATAGATTACCATCAAATTATGCAAGAAAACGTCGTCAGACGGAGTGGTTACTGAATGATCGAGCGAAGCGCGAAGAAGCTGAAAAATGCGGGCAAAATTACGATAGAGTGAAACTTTTGAACGTCTCAGCTATAGAAGCAGAACGTTTAGAGCGCAAAAAGAAGAAAAGGAATCCAGATCCAGGTTTTTCGACTTACGATCAAGCGACAATAAGGCAGTATAATAGATTGGTCAAGAACATGCCTACACTTGACACGGAGCAGTATGAGAAAGAAAAACAAAAGTATGGAGACGCTTTCTACGGAGGTCTAAATCACATCATTCACGGTATGCACGTAGATCGTAAAGAGGCAATAGACAGAATGGTGAACGACTTAGAAAGACAGACTGCGAAGAGGGCTAAGTACTCCAGGAGGCGAAAATACAACGACGACGCAGATGTTGACTATATTAATGAGAGGAACGCCAATTTTAACAAGAAACTTGAGCGGTTTTACGGTCAACACACTGCTGAGATTAAGCAGAATTTGGAACGCGGTTCAGCCATATGAGCGTCCGTTAACAAAATTTGTCGTTATGTACCTACATGTTAATGTTTGGAAAGTATTATTTTAAATGAACAATGGTGGACTAAAACTATACGATAACACATTAATGGGAAATATTGTGATAACAGTGGGAATACGTGACAAGTAGTGTTATTTTTTTAATGTAAATAATCTGTAATAAAGACAAAACTAGAGCGTAAGCATGACCTACTACGGTATTGTAAACGTTTAATAATTATATTAGCCACGCCAGGCTTACTCCTGTTGATTAGCCAGTTTTAAACTATATGTGCGAGTATGTACATTTAACATATATTATCACGTAAAACAAACGCTTACAACAAAAGCTGCAGGGTTCAAGGTTCAGTTGTCCTACCAAGAGCATCGACTTGAACTTTATTATTTCCTTATATATGAGTAAAGTTAAAACTAATTGTATAACGTTGTTGCAGCCAGTGTCTAAAAGAGTGAAAATTGCCTGTTTTGTTACAAATTAATTGTAAAACCAATTATCTAATGTAAAATTAAACTCTTATTTTAAGCATTAAGTTCTACCTACCGACTGGATCTGTTCTTATTTAGTTTAACTGAAAAACATGGATATCAAGTGTACGTGTTTTTATTATTATATTTCTGTTATGCAAAAATTCTTGGGTTGATTTAGCTTGTTAAAAGTGTATAATAAATTAACTATTTGCATGAATATTTGCTTTCTTTTATTTATCACTTTGCCGTCCTTACTGGGTCTTCTTTGGCAATAACATCGGTGTAACAACAATAGTAATTTGTAGTTATGAGTAATTAGTAATGGATAGTTTTCTAATGAACAGTTCTAATCATCCAATTGTTGTCGTTGAATGTGAACCGCACTGAGACTTGCACTATATCATCATTATCATGAGCAGCCTGAAACATTCTATTGTACTTTATTAAGTAGATATTCTTTAACTATTGAATCTGTATAGATTACTATAAATGTTGAACATCAGTACACCATCATAAGTAACTCTTATGTTTAGTAACTCAAATAATTACAAATAATTGGAAATGTAAGAAGATTACGATTTTCGTTGCACTTACATTTAAAAGCATACCAACTTATTGGTTTTTAATAAGATCTTCATACACAATTTTCGTAAGTAAATATTTATTTATTTTTGCACTAAACTAATTTTTGCAATATATTTGAGCCAGCAAAAGAGAGGTGCTTAAAATTGTCATTCTTATGTCCATAAAAACTGAGTTTTAACATACAGAGCGCCACCCTGACGGCACGAAGAAACCGTATAGGTATACTCTCTCTCAGAAGCCCTCAAGTGAATTAAACAACGTTAGCGTATCTAATACTCTGACGCCTGATATGTAGGTATAGCTAGACAACATCATATTATAGTACATTAGTTTACTTTAGGCCAATGTAGATGTCGAGGTATAAATAAATATACAGAGAATGGGTACTGACCACGAAACCGCCATTGAACATAATTTTTTATCTACGAATTCTATTCGTAGATAGAAAAATATGCATAAATTAACTGCTAAAAGAAACTCAGGACCTACATGTTAAAGAACTTTCTTATAGGTATATACCTACCTGCAAGAAAGCTCTTCAATGAAGGATAATATAATACACCGTTACCTTTTATTTCTAACATGGAGGTGTTACAGGCGAAATACTACGACAGACATTAGTTATCATTCGTTGATCATAAAAACTATTATTTGGTTTGCAAAATAATTCTCATGAACGACCCTCACTAGATCGGTGGGTGGTATTAGGCGGCCATAACATGGGATAAAGTTTTGTGTTCAAAATTATTAGTGTGTGAGTTCTTTGTTTTATTCGCTCTATTGTGTATTTGCGAGTTAAGTTGAAAACATTGTAAAAAAGATTGCCAATTCATTGTTTTCATTGACACCAGTATGCCGACAAAGGGCTTACGATATCTAAGAAATTTCATCAAAATGATAAGATCATGTTATGCTTTCCCGCTATTTACCTGTTATTTACTCAACATAACCATAAAGATGAAAAAAATCTAAATAAATTCTGAAATTGTTACAGTGTATTACTATTTTTTTTCTCTATATGTCCATAGTGTCACTCGACGGTACCTCCGAATAATATCTTATCTGCAAATTCAAATTTCACAGGAGAGCAATTTGAAATTTTAAACACGACGTGTACTAGTAAATTATATCGTTTGGGACGTAAAGTGCCGAAAGGAGGATTTCAGATTTTGTATAGATACCGTCCACACTCTCCAACAGACATAGGATGCATATTTTTGTGCGCTTAGGGCACAAACGCTGCCTAAACTTTACTAGATAGATCAAAATAATGGTAGAAAGAAATCCTATATGTCATTCATCATATTTCAAGGGCTTGATACAGAAGGCATTCCTCAATCGGTAGACTAGGCTCTGGCAAACAAAACATCCCGACTGGCGGCCATAGGGTCGCCGCCTATTACGTGGGACCAAATCACTGGTGAAAAAAGGTATTTAATATAATAATTAATTATTTGTGATGGGTGAGAATCGAATCCACGACCTCTAGCTTAGCAGTCACGATCACTTGCGAGCAGACTAACAAAGGCCCGCCATAGATCAAGCAAGTAAGTAAATTTTAATGATAATTATACTTGATCTAGAAATTATCAACCGATCGCGTGCAACAGGAGAAGCTTATATATCTATCTAAATAATTGTAGTTTAGTGCGATAGGCCAAAGAAGATCCAGTAAAGAGGGGAAAGTGATAAATAAAAGAAAGCAAAAATTCATACAAATAGACAATTTATTATGCACTTTAAACAATATGTAGATACGAGTACAAGTCAACCTGACAATTTTTGCATATTAGAAATAATAAAAGCACGTCAACTTGATAACCATATTTAATCTACCGTCTAAAATAAAACTGATCTAACTTATTTGAGTTTCGTTTGTTACTTAACTTTAACTATAATAAAAAATAAAATGGCAAACAAATTTTTAGCCTTCAGCACATTTATGGCACTTTATACTATTGGCATATTTTTTAGGTGGGCAACACCGTTTTGCAAGTCGTCATGACTCAGCGCTATATTCACATTAAACACTATCTGTAAGTTGCAGCCAAACAAACATCACACCATTCTGAAGTAGAGCGTGACCCGGTTCGGTTGTGTTGTGAGCTAGCTTGAGTCATTAAAATCACCAAGATCACTTTCACTTTGTGATATCAACAAGGAAGCTGCCTTGGTCAAAATGAGTACCACTACGACACCGAAAGAAACGACGTTTGCCGAACGACAAGCAGAACGTATGAAGAGATTGCACTCTCTACAGTTGGCTAGGAATGAAGCCAGGATGCACAATCATTAGGAGGTGGTGGCCGAAGAGGCTAGAAATAGATTACCATCAAATTATGCAAGAAAACGTCGTCAGACGGAGTGGTTACTGAATGATCGAGCGAAGCGCGAAGAAGCTGAAAAATGCGGGCAAAATTACGATAGAGTGAAACTTTTGAACGTCTCAGCTATAGAAGCAGAACGTTTAGAGCGCAAAAAGAAGAAAAGGAATCCAGATCCAGGTTTTTCGACTTACGATCAAGCGACAATAAGGCAGTATAATAGATTGGTCAAGAACATGCCTACACTTGACACGGAGCAGTATGAGAAAGAAAAACAAAAGTATGGAGACGCTTTCTACGGAGGTCTAAATCACATCATTCACGGTATGCACGTAGATCGTAAAGAGGCAATAGACAGAATGGTGAACGACTTAGAAAGACAGACTGCGAAGAGGGCTAAGTACTCCAGGAGGCGAAAATACAACGACGACGCAGATGTTGACTATATTAATGAGAGGAACGCCAATTTTAACAAGAAACTTGAGCGGTTTTACGGTCAACACACTGCTGAGATTAAGCAGAATTTGGAACGCGGTTCAGCCATATGAGCGTCCGTTAACAAAATTTGTCGTTATGTACCTACATGTTAATGTTTGGAAAGTATTATTTTAAATGAACAATGGTGGACTAAAACTATACGATAACACATTAATGGGAAATATTGTGATAACAGTGGGAATACGTGACAAGTAGTGTTATTTTTTTAATGTAAATAATCTGTAATAAAGACAAAACTAGAGCGTAAGCATGACCTACTACGGTATTGTAAACGTTTAATAATTATATTAGCCACGCCAGGCTTACTCCTGTTGATTAGCCAGTTTTAAACTATATGTGCGAGTATGTACATTTAACATATATTATCACGTAAAACAAACGCTTACAACAAAAGCTGCAGGGTTCAAGGTTCAGTTGTCCTACCAAGAGCATCGACTTGAACTTTATTATTTCCTTATATATGAGTAAAGTTAAAACTAATTGTATAACGTTGTTGCAGCCAGTGTCTAAAAGAGTGAAAATTGCCTGTTTTGTTACAAATTAATTGTAAAACCAATTATCTAATGTAAAATTAAACTCTTATTTTAAGCATTAAGTTCTACCTACCGACTGGATCTGTTCTTATTTAGTTTAACTGAAAAACATGGATATCAAGTGTACGTGTTTTTATTATTATATTTCTGTTATGCAAAAATTCTTGGGTTGATTTAGCTTGTTAAAAGTGTATAATAAATTAACTATTTGCATGAATATTTGCTTTCTTTTATTTATCACTTTGCCGTCCTTACTGGGTCTTCTTTGGCAATAACATCGGTGTAACAACAATAGTAATTTGTAGTTATGAGTAATTAGTAATGGATAGTTTTCTAATGAACAGTTCTAATCATCCAATTGTTGTCGTTGAATGTGAACCGCACTGAGACTTGCACTATATCATCATTATCATGAGCAGCCTGAAACATTCTATTGTACTTTATTAAGTAGATATTCTTTAACTATTGAATCTGTATAGATTACTATAAATGTTGAACATCAGTACACCATCATAAGTAACTCTTATGTTTAGTAACTCAAATAATTACAAATAATTGGAAATGTAAGAAGATTACGATTTTCGTTGCACTTACATTTAAAAGCATACCAACTTATTGGTTTTTAATAAGATCTTCATACACAATTTTCGTAAGTAAATATTTATTTATTTTTGCACTAAACTAATTTTTGCAATATATTTGAGCCAGCAAAAGAGAGGTGCTTAAAATTGTCATTCTTATGTCCATAAAAACTGAGTTTTAACATACAGAGCGCCACCCTGACGGCACGAAGAAACCGTATAGGTATACTCTCTCTCAGAAGCCCTCAAGTGAATTAAACAACGTTAGCGTATCTAATATTCTGACGCCTGATATGTAGGTATAGCTAGACAACATCATATTATAGTACATTAGTTTACTTTAGGCCAATGTAGATGTCGAGGTATAAATAAATATACAGAGAATGGGTACTGACCACGAAACCGCCATTGAACATAATTTTTTATCTACGAATTCTATTCGTAGATAGAAAAATATGCATAAATTAACTGCTAAAAGAAACTCAGGACCTACATGTTAAAGAACTTTCTTATAGGTATATACCTACCTGCAAGAAAGCTCTTCAATGAAGGATAATATAATACACCGTTACCTTTTATTTCTAACATGGAGGTGTTACAGGCGAAATACTACGACAGACATTAGTTATCATTCGTTGATCATAAAAACTATTATTTGGTTTGCAAAATAATTCTCATGAACGACCCTCACTAGATCGGTGGGTGGTATTAGGCGGCCATAACATGGGATAAAGTTTTGTGTTCAAAATTATTAGTGTGTGAGTTCTTTGTTTTATTCGCTCTATTGTGTATTTGCGAGTTAAGTTGAAAACATTGTAAAAAAGATTGCCAATTCATTGTTTTCATTGACACCAGTATGCCGACAAAGGGCTTACGATATCTAAGAAATTTCATCAAAATGATAAGATCATGTTATGCTTTCCCGCTATTTACCTGTTATTTACTCAACATAACCATAAAGATGAAAAAAATCTAAATAAATTCTGAAATTGTTACAGTGTATTACTATTTTTTTTCTCTATATGTCCATAGTGTCACTCGACGGTACCTCCGAATAATATCTTATCTGCAAATTCAAATTTCACAGGAGAGCAATTTGAAATTTTAAACACGACGTGTACTAGTAAATTATATCGTTTGGGACGTAAAGTGCCGAAAGGAGGATTTCAGATTTTGTATAGATACCGTCCACACTCTCCAACAGACATAGGATGCATATTTTTGTGCGCTTAGGGCACAAACGCTGCCTAAACTTTACTAGATAGATCAAAATAATGGTAGAAAGAAATCCTATATGTCATTCATCATATTTCAAGGGCTTGATACAGAAGGCATTCCTCAATCGGTAGACTAGGCTCTGGCAAACAAAACATCCCGACTGGCGGCCATAGGGTCGCCGCCTATTACGTGGGACCAAATCACTGGTGAAAAAAGGTATTTAATATAATAATTAATTATTTGTGATGGGTGAGAATCGAATCCACGACCTCTAGCTTAGCAGTCACGATCACTTGCGAGCAGACTAACAAAGGCCCGCCATAGATCAAGCAAGTAAGTAAATTTTAATGATAATTATACTTGATCTAGAAATTATCAACCGATCGCGTGCAACAGGAGAAGCTTATATATCTATCTAAATAATTGTAGTTTAGTGCGATAGGCCAAAGAAGATCCAGTAAAGAGGGGAAAGTGATAAATAAAAGAAAGCAAAAATTCATACAAATAGACAATTTATTATGCACTTTAAACAATATGTAGATACGAGTACAAGTCAACCTGACAATTTTTGCATATTAGAAATAATAAAAGCACGTCAACTTGATAACCATATTTAATCTACCGTCTAAAATAAAACTGATCTAACTTATTTGAGTTTCGTTTGTTACTTAACTTTAACTATAATAAAAAATAAAATGGCAAACAAATTTTTAGCCTTCAGCACATTTATGGCACTTTATACTATTGGCATATTTTTTAGGTGGGCAACACCGTTTTGCAAGTCGTCATGACTCAGCGCTATATTCACATTAAACACTATCTGTAAGTTGCAGCCAAACAAACATCACACCATTCTGAAGTGGAGCGTGACCCGGTTCGGTTGTGTTGTGAGCTAGCTTGAGTCATTAAAATCACCAAGATCACTTTCACTTTGTGATATCAACAAGGAAGCTGCCTTGGTCAAAATGAGTACCACTACGACACCGAAAGAAACGACGTTTGCCGAACGACAAGCAGAACGTATGAAGAGATTGCACTCTCTACAGTTGGCTAGGAATGAAGCCAGGATGCACAATCATCAGGAGGTGGTGGCCGAAGAGGCTAGAAATAGATTACCATCAAATTATGCAAGAAAACGTCGTCAGACGGAGTGGTTACTGAATGATCGAGCGAAGCGCGAAGAAGCTGAAAAATGCGGGCAAAATTACGATAGAGTGAAACTTTTGAACGTCTCAGCTATAGAAGCAGAACGTTTAGAGCGCAAAAAGAAGAAAAGGAATCCAGATCCAGGTTTTTCGACTTACGATCAAGCGACAATAAGGCAGTATAATAGATTGGTCAAGAACATGCCTACACTTGACACGGAGCAGTATGAGAAAGAAAAACAAAAGTATGGAGACGCTTTCTACGGAGGTCTAAATCACATCATTCACGGTATGCACGTAGATCGTAAAGAGGCAATAGACAGAATGGTGAACGACTTAGAAAGACAGACTGCGAAGAGGGCTAAGTACTCCAGGAGGCGAAAATACAACGACGACGCAGATGTTGACTATATTAATGAGAGGAACGCCAATTTTAACAAGAAACTTGAGCGGTTTTACGGTCAACACACTGCTGAGATTAAGCAGAATTTGGAACGCGGTTCAGCCATATGAGCGTCCGTTAACAAAATTTGTCGTTATGTACCTACATGTTAATGTTTGGAAAGTATTATTTTAAATGAACAATGGTGGACTAAAACTATACGATAACACATTAATGGGAAATATTGTGATAACAGTGGGAATACGTGACAAGTAGTGTTATTTTTTTAATGTAAATAATCTGTAATAAAGACAAAACTAGAGCGTAAGCATGACCTACTACGGTATTGTAAACGTTTAATAATTATATTAGCCACGCCAGGCTTACTCCTGTTGATTAGCCAGTTTTAAACTATATGTGCGAGTATGTACATTTAACATATATTATCACGTAAAACAAACGCTTACAACAAAAGCTGCAGGGTTCAAGGTTCAGTTGTCCTACCAAGAGCATCGACTTGAACTTTATTATTTCCTTATATATGAGTAAAGTTAAAACTAATTGTATAACGTTGTTGCAGCCAGTGTCTAAAAGAGTGAAAATTGCCTGTTTTGTTACAAATTAATTGTAAAACCAATTATCTAATGTAAAATTAAACTCTTATTTTAAGCATTAAGTTCTACCTACCGACTGGATCTGTTCTTATTTAGTTTAACTGAAAAACATGGATATCAAGTGTACGTGTTTTTATTATTATATTTCTGTTATGCAAAAATTCTTGGGTTGATTTAGCTTGTTAAAAGTGTATAATAAATTAACTATTTGCATGAATATTTGCTTTCTTTTATTTATCACTTTGCTGTCCTTACTGGGTCTTCTTTGGCAATAACATCGGTGTAACAACAATAGTAATTTGTAGTTATGAGTAATTAGTAATGGATAGTTTTCTAATGAACAGTTCTAATCATCCAATTGTTGTCGTTGAATGTGAACCGCACTGAGACTTGCACTATATCATCATTATCATGAGCAGCCTGAAACATTCTATTGTACTTTATTAAGTAGATATTCTTTAACTATTGAATCTGTATAGATTACTATAAATGTTGAACATCAGTACACCATCATAAGTAACTCTTATGTTTAGTAACTCAAATAATTACAAATAATTGGAAATGTAAGAAGATTACGATTTTCGTTGCACTTACATTTAAAAGCATACCAACTTATTGGTTTTTAATAAGATCTTCATACACAATTTTCGTAAGTAAATATTTATTTATTTTTGCACTAAACTAATTTTTGCAATATATTTGAGCCAGCAAAAGAGAGGTGCTTAAAATTGTCATTCTTATGTCCATAAAAACTGAGTTTTAACATACAGAGCGCCACCCTGACGGCACGAAGAAACCGTATAGGTATACTCTCTCTCAGAAGCCCTCAAGTGAATTAAACAACGTTAGCGTATCTAATATTCTGACGCCTGATATGTAGGTATAGCTAGACAACATCATATTATAGTACATTAGTTTACTTTAGGCCAATGTAGATGTCGAGGTATAAATAAATATACAGAGAATGGGTACTGACCACGAAACCGCCATTGAACATAATTTTTTATCTACGAATTCTATTCGTAGATAGAAAAATATGCATAAATTAACTGCTAAAAGAAACTCAGGACCTACATGTTAAAGAACTTTCTTATAGGTATATACCTACCTGCAAGAAAGCTCTTCAATGAAGGATAATATAATACACCGTTACCTTTTATTTCTAACATGGAGGTGTTACAGGCGAAATACTACGACAGACATTAGTTATCATTCGTTGATCATAAAAACTATTATTTGGTTTGCAAAATAATTCTCATGAACGACCCTCACTAGATCGGTGGGTGGTATTAGGCGGCCATAACATGGGATAAAGTTTTGTGTTCAAAATTATTAGTGTGTGAGTTCTTTGTTTTATTCGCTCTATTGTGTATTTGCGAGTTAAGTTGAAAACATTGTAAAAAAGATTGCCAATTCATTGTTTTCATTGACACCAGTATGCCGACAAAGGGCTTACGATATCTAAGAAATTTCATCAAAATGATAAGATCATGTTATGCTTTCCCGCTATTTACCTGTTATTTACTCAACATAACCATAAAGATGAAAAAAATCTAAATAAATTCTGAAATTGTTACAGTGTATTACTATTTTTTTTCTCTATATGTCCATAGTGTCACTCGACGGTACCTCCGAATAATACCTTATCTGCAAATTCAAATTTCACAGGAGAGCAATTTGAAATTTTAAACACGACGTGTACTAGTAAATTATATCGTTTGGGACGTAAAGTGCCGAAAGGAGGATTTCAGATTTTGTATAGATACCGTCCACACTCTCCAACAGACATAGGATGCATATTTTTGTGCGCTTAGGGCACAAACGCTGCCTAAACTTTACTAGATAGATCAAAATAATGGTAGAAAGAAATCCTATATGTCATTCATCATATTTCAAGGGCTTGATACAGAAGGCATTCCTCAATCGGTAGACTAGGCTCTGGCAAACAAAACATCCCGACTGGCGGCCATAGGGTCGCCGCCTATTACGTGGGACCAAATCACTGGTGAAAAAAGGTATTTAATATAATAATTAATTATTTGTGATGGGTGAGAATCGAATCCACGACCTCTAGCTTAGCAGTCACGATCACTTGCGAGCAGACTAACAAAGGCCCGCCATAGATCAAGCAAGTAAGTAAATTTTAATGATAATTATACTTGATCTAGAAATTATCAACCGATCGCGTGCAACAGGAGAAGCTTATATATCTATCTAAATAATTGTAGTTTAGTGCGATAGGCCAAAGAAGATCCAGTAAAGAGGGGAAAGTGATAAATAAAAGAAAGCAAAAATTCATACAAATAGACAATTTATTATGCACTTTAAACAATATGTAGATACGAGTACAAGTCAACCTGACAATTTTTGCATATTAGAAATAATAAAAGCACGTCAACTTGATAACCATATTTAATCTACCGTCTAAAATAAAACTGATCTAACTTATTTGAGTTTCGTTTGTTACTTAACTTTAACTATAATAAAAAATAAAATGGCAAACAAATTTTTAGCCTTCAGCACATTTATGGCACTTTATACTATTGGCATATTTTTTAGGTGGGCAACACCGTTTTGCAAGTCGTCATGACTCAGCGCTATATTCACATTAAACACTATCTGTAAGTTGCAGCCAAACAAACATCACACCATTCTGAAGTAGAGCGTGACCCGGTTCGGTTGTGTTGTGAGCTAGCTTGAGTCATTAAAATCACCAAGATCACTTTCACTTTGTGATATCAACAAGGAAGCTGCCTTGGTCAAAATGAGTACCACTACGACACCGAAAGAAACGACGTTTGCCGAACGACAAGCAGAACGTATGAAGAGATTTCACTCTCTACAGTTGGCTAGGAATGAAGCCAGGATGCACAATCATCAGGAGGTGGTGGCCGAAGAGGCTAGAAATAGATTACCATCAAATTATGCAAGAAAACGTCGTCAGACGGAGTGGTTACTGAATGATCGAGCGAAGCGCGAAGAAGCTGAAAAATGCGGGCAAAATTACGATAGAGTGAAACTTTTGAACGTCTCAGCTATAGAAGCAGAACGTTTAGAGCGCAAAAAGAAGAAAAGGAATCCAGATCCAGGTTTTTCGACTTACGATCAAGCGACAATAAGGCAGTATAATAGATTGGTCAAGAACATGCCTACACTTGACACGGAGCAGTATGAGAAAGAAAAACAAAAGTATGGAGACGCTTTCTACGGAGGTCTAAATCACATCATTCACGGTATGCACGTAGATCGTAAAGAGGCAATAGACAGAATGGTGAACGACTTAGAAAGACAGACTGCGAAGAGGGCTAAGTACTCCAGGAGGCGAAAATACAACGACGACGCAGATGTTGACTATATTAATGAGAGGAACGCCAATTTTAACAAGAAACTTGAGCGGTTTTACGGTCAACACACTGCTGAGATTAAGCAGAATTTGGAACGCGGTTCAGCCATATGAGCGTCCGTTAACAAAATTTGTCGTTATGTACCTACATGTTAATGTTTGGAAAGTATTATTTTAAATGAACAATGGTGGACTAAAACTATACGATAACACATTAATGGGAAATATTGTGATAACAGTGGGAATACGTGACAAGTAGTGTTATTTTTTTAATGTAAATAATCTGTAATAAAGACAAAACTAGAGCGTAAGCATGACCTACTACGGTATTGTAAACGTTTAATAATTATATTAGCCACGCCAGGCTTACTCCTGTTGATTAGCCAGTTTTAAACTATATGTGCGAGTATGTACATTTAACATATATTATCACGTAAAACAAACGCTTACAACAAAAGCTGCAGGGTTCAAGGTTCAGTTGTCCTACCAAGAGCATCGACTTGAACTTTATTATTTCCTTATATATGAGTAAAGTTAAAACTAATTGTATAACGTTGTTGCAGCCAGTGTCTAAAAGAGTGAAAATTGCCTGTTTTGTTACAAATTAATTGTAAAACCAATTATCTAATGTAAAATTAAACTCTTATTTTAAGCATTAAGTTCTACCTACCGACTGGATCTGTTCTTATTTAGTTTAACTGAAAAACATGGATATCAAGTGTACGTGTTTTTATTATTATATTTCTGTTATGCAAAAATTCTTGGGTTGATTTAGCTTGTTAAAAGTGTATAATAAATTAACTATTTGCATGAATATTTGCTTTCTTTTATTTATCACTTTGCTGTCCTTACTGGGTCTTCTTTGGCAATAACATCGGTGTAACAACAATAGTAATTTGTAGTTATGAGTAATTAGTAATGGATAGTTTTCTAATGAACAGTTCTAATCATCCAATTGTTGTCGTTGAATGTGAACCGCACTGAGACTTGCACTATATCATCATTATCATGAGCAGCCTGAAACATTCTATTGTACTTTATTAAGTAGATATTCTTTAACTATTGAATCTGTATAGATTACTATAAATGTTGAACATCAGTACACCATCATAAGTAACTCTTATGTTTAGTAACTCAAATAATTACAAATAATTGGAAATGTAAGAAGATTACGATTTTCGTTGCACTTACATTTAAAAGCATACCAACTTATTGGTTTTTAATAAGATCTTCATACACAATTTTCGTAAGTAAATATTTATTTATTTTTGCACTAAACTAATTTTTGCAATATATTTGAGCCAGCAAAAGAGAGGTGCTTAAAATTGTCATTCTTATGTCCATAAAAACTGAGTTTTAACATACAGAGCGCCACCCTGACGGCACGAAGAAACCGTATAGGTATACTCTCTCTCAGAAGCCCTCAAGTGAATTAAACAACGTTAGCGTATCTAATATTCTGACGCCTGATATGTAGGTATAGCTAGACAACATCATATTATAGTACATTAGTTTACTTTAGGCCAATGTAGATGTCAAGGTATAAATAAATATACAGAGAATGGGTACTGACCACGAAACCGCCATTGAACATAATTTTTTATCTACGAATTCTATTCGTAGATAGAAAAATATGCATAAATTAACTGCTAAAAGAAACTCAGGACCTACATGTTAAAGAACTTTCTTATAGGTATATACCTACCTGCAAGAAAGCTCTTCAATGAAGGATAATATAATACACCGTTACCTTTTATTTCTAACATGGAGGTGTTACAGGCGAAATACTACGACAGACATTAGTTATCATTCGTTGATCATAAAAACTATTATTTGGTTTGCAAAATAATTCTCATGAACGACCCTCACTAGATCGGTGGGTGGTATTAGGCGGCCATAACATGGGATAAAGTTTTGTGTTCAAAATTATTAGTGTGTGAGTTCTTTGTTTTATTCGCTCTATTGTGTATTTGCGAGTTAAGTTGAAAACATTGTAAAAAAGATTGCCAATTCATTGTTTTCATTGACACCAGTATGCCGACAAAGGGCTTACGATATCTAAGAAATTTCATCAAAATGATAAGATCATGTTATGCTTTCCCGCTATTTACCTGTTATTTACTCAACATAACCATAAAGATGAAAAAAATCTAAATAAATTCTGAAATTGTTACAGTGTATTACTATTTTTTTTCTCTATATGTCCATAGTGTCACTCGACGGTACCTCCGAATAATACCTTATCTGCAAATTCAAATTTCACAGGAGAGCAATTTGAAATTTTAAACACGACGTGTACTAGTAAATTATATCGTTTGGGACGTAAAGTGCCGAAAGGAGGATTTCAGATTTTGTATAGATACCGTCCACACTCTCCAACAGACATAGGATGCATATTTTTGTGCGCTTAGGGCACAAACGCTGCCTAAACTTTACTAGATAGATCAAAATAATGGTAGAAAGAAATCCTATATGTCATTCATCATATTTCAAGGGCTTGATACAGAAGGCATTCCTCAATCGGTAGACTAGGCTCTGGCAAACAAAACATCCCGACTGGCGGCCATAGGGTCGCCGCCTATTACGTAGGACCAAATCACTGGTGAAAAAAGGTATTTAATATAATAATTAATTATTTGTGATGGGTGAGAATCGAATCCACGACCTCTAGCTTAGCAGTCACGATCACTTGCGAGCAGACTAACAAAGGCCCGCCATAGATCAAGCAAGTAAGTAAATTTTAATGATAATTATACTTGATCTAGAAATTATCAACCGATCGCGTGCAACAGGAGAAGCTTATATATCTATCTAAATAATTGTAGTTTAGTGCGATAGGCCAAAGAAGATCCAGTAAAGAGGGGAAAGTGATAAATAAAAGAAAGCAAAAATTCATACAAATAGACAATTTATTATGCACTTTAAACAATATGTAGATACGAGTACAAGTCAACCTGACAATTTTTGCATATTAGAAATAATAAAAGCACGTCAACTTGATAACCATATTTAATCTACCGTCTAAAATAAAACTGATCTAACTTATTTGAGTTTCGTTTGTTACTTAACTTTAACTATAATAAAAAATAAAATGGCAAACAAATTTTTAGCCTTCAGCACATTTATGGCACTTTATACTATTGGCATATTTTTTAGGTGGGCAACACCGTTTTGCAAGTCGTCATGACTCAGCGCTATATTCACATTAAACACTATCTGTAAGTTGCAGCCAAACAAACATCACACCATTCTGAAGTAGAGCGTGACCCGGTTCGGTTGTGTTGTGAGCTAGCTTGAGTCATTAAAATCACCAAGATCACTTTCACTTTGTGATATCAACAAGGAAGCTGCCTTGGTCAAAATGAGTACCACTACGACACCGAAAGAAACGACGTTTGCCGAACGACAAGCAGAACGTATGAAGAGATTTCACTCTCTACAGTTGGCTAGGAATGAAGCCAGGATGCACAATCATCAGGAGGTGGTGGCCGAAGAGGCTAGAAATAGATTACCATCAAATTATGCAAGAAAACGTCGTCAGACGGAGTGGTTACTGAATGATCGAGCGAAGCGCGAAGAAGCTGAAAAATGCGGGCAAAATTACGATAGAGTGAAACTTTTGAACGTCTCAGCTATAGAAGCAGAACGTTTAGAGCGCAAAAAGAAGAAAAGGAATCCAGATCCAGGTTTTTCGACTTACGATCAAGCGACAATAAGGCAGTATAATAGATTGGTCAAGAACATGCCTACACTTGACACGGAGCAGTATGAGAAAGAAAAACAAAAGTATGGAGACGCTTTCTACGGAGGTCTAAATCACATCATTCACGGTATGCACGTAGATCGTAAAGAGGCAATAGACAGAATGGTGAACGACTTAGAAAGACAGACTGCGAAGAGGGCTAAGTACTCCAGGAGGCGAAAATACAACGACGACGCAGATGTTGACTATATTAATGAGAGGAACGCCAATTTTAACAAGAAACTTGAGCGGTTTTACGGTCAACACACTGCTGAGATTAAGCAGAATTTGGAACGCGGTTCAGCCATATGAGCGTCCGTTAACAAAATTTGTCGTTATGTACCTACATGTTAATGTTTGGAAAGTATTATTTTAAATGAACAATGGTGGACTAAAACTATACGATAACACATTAATGGGAAATATTGTGATAACAGTGGGAATACGTGACAAGTAGTGTTATTTTTTTAATGTAAATAATCTGTAATAAAGACAAAACTAGAGCGTAAGCATGACCTACTACGGTATTGTAAACGTTTAATAATTATATTAGCCACGCCAGGCTTACTCCTGTTGATTAGCCAGTTTTAAACTATATGTGCGAGTATGTACATTTAACATATATTATCACGTAAAACAAACGCTTACAACAAAAGCTGCAGGGTTCAAGGTTCAGTTGTCCTACCAAGAGCATCGACTTGAACTTTATTATTTCCTTATATATGAGTAAAGTTAAAACTAATTGTATAACGTTGTTGCAGCCAGTGTCTAAAAGAGTGAAAATTGCCTGTTTTGTTACAAATTAATTGTAAAACCAATTATCTAATGTAAAATTAAACTCTTATTTTAAGCATTAAGTTCTACCTACCGACTGGATCTGTTCTTATTTAGTTTAACTGAAAAACATGTGTCAAGTGTACGTGTTTTTATTATTATATTTCTGTTATGCAAAAATTCTTGGGTTGATTTAGCTTGTTAAAAGTGTATAATAAATTAACTATTTGCATGAATATTTGCTTTCTTTTATTTATCACTTTGCCGTCCTTACTGGGTCTTCTTTGGCAATAACATCGGTGTAACAACAATAGTAATTTGTAGTTATGAGTAATTAGTAATGGATAGTTTTCTAATGAACAGTTCTAATCATCCAATTGTTGTCGTTGAATGTGAACCGCACTGAGACTTGCACTATATCATCATTATCATGAGCAGCCTGAAACATTCTATTGTACTTTATTAAGTAGATATTCTTTAACTATTGAATCTGTATAGATTACTATAAATGTTGAACATCAGTACACCATCATAAGTAACTCTTATGTTTAGTAACTCAAATAATTACAAATAATTGGAAATGTAAGAAGATTACGATTTTCGTTGCACTTACATTTAAAAGCATACCAACTTATTGGTTTTTAATAAGATCTTCATACACAATTTTCGTAAGTAAATATTTATTTATTTTTGCACTAAACTAATTTTTGCAATATATTTGAGCCAGCAAAAGAGAGGTGCTTAAAATTGTCATTCTTATGTCCATAAAAACTGAGTTTTAACATACAGAGCGCCACCCTGACGGCACGAAGAAACCGTATAGGTATACTCGTACTCTCTCTCAGAAGCCCTCAAGTGAATTAAACAACGTTAGCGTATCTAATATTCTGACGCCTGATATGTAGGTATAGCTAGACAACATCATATTATAGTACATTAGTTTACTTTAGGCCAATGTAGATGTCGAGGTATAAATAAATATACAGAAAATGGGTACTGACCACGAAACCGCCATTGAACATAATTTTTTATCTACGAATTCTATTCGTAGATAGAAAAATATGCATAAATTAACTGCTAAAAGAAACTCAGGACCTACATGTTAAAGAACTTTCTTATAGGTATATACCTACCTGCAAGAAAGCTCTTCAATGAAGGATAATATAATACACCGTTACCTTTTATTTCTAACATGGAGGTGTTACAGGCGAAATACTACGACAGACATTAGTTATCATTCGTTG
The DNA here is from genome assembly GCA_949316085.1 of Hypercompe scribonia. Classification (NCBI taxonomy): domain Eukaryota; kingdom Metazoa; phylum Arthropoda; class Insecta; order Lepidoptera; family Erebidae; genus Hypercompe; species Hypercompe scribonia. Next base: position 5,804,219 of record OX438979.1, read on the forward strand.
ATCATAAAAACTATTATTTGGTTTGCAAAATAATTCTCATGAACGACCCTCACTAGATCGGTGGGTGGTATTAGGCGGCCATAACATGGGATAAAGTTTTGTGTTCAAAATTATTAGTGTGTGAGTTCTTTGTTTTATTCGCTCTATTGTGTATTTGCGAGTTAAGTTGAAAACATTGTAAAAAAGATTGCCAATTCATTGTTTTCATTGACACCAGTATGCCGACAAAGGGCTTACGATATCTAAGAAATTTCATCAAAATGATAAGATCATGTTATGCTTTCCCGCTATTTACCTGTTATTTACTCAACATAACCATAAAGATGAAAAAAATCTAAATAAATTCTGAAATTGTTACAGTGTATTACTATTTTTTTTCTCTATATGTCCATAGTGTCACTCGACGGTACCTCCGAATAATACCTTATCTGCAAATTCAAATTTCACAGGAGAGCAATTTGAAATTTTAAACACGACGTGTACTAGTAAATTATATCGTTTGGGACGTAAAGTGCCGAAAGGAGGATTTCAGATTTTGTATAGATACCGTCCACACTCTCCAACAGACATAGGATGCATATTTTTGTGCGCTTAGGGCACAAACGCTGCCTAAACTTTACTAGATAGATCAAAATAATGGTAGAAAGAAATCCTATATGTCATTCATCATATTTCAAGGGCTTGATACAGAAGGCATTCCTCAATCGGTAGACTAGGCTCTGGCAAACAAAACATCCCGACTGGCGGCCATAGGGTCGCCGCCTATTACGTGGGACCAAATCACTGGTGAAAAAAGGTATTTAATATAATAATTAATTATTTGTGATGGGTGAGAATCGAATCCACGACCTCTAGCTTAGCAGTCACGATCACTTGCGAGCAGACTAACAAAGGCCCGCCATAGATCAAGCAAGTAAGTAAATTTTAATGATAATTATACTTGATCTAGAAATTATCAACCGATCGCGTGCAACAGGAGAAGCTTATATATCTATCTAAATAATTGTAGTTTAGTGCGATAGGCCAAAGAAGATCCAGTAAAGAGGGGAAAGTGATAAATAAAAGAAAGCAAAAATTCATACAAATAGACAATTTATTATGCACTTTAAACAATATGTAGATACGAGTACAAGTCAACCTGACAATTTTTGCATATTAGAAATAATAAAAGCACGTCAACTTGATAACCATATTTAATCTACCGTCTAAAATAAAACTGATCTAACTTATTTGAGTTTCGTTTGTTACTTAACTTTAACTATAATAAAAAATAAAATGGCAAACAAATTTTTAGCCTTCAGCACATTTATGGCACTTTATACTATTGGCATATTTTTTAGGTGGGCAACACCGTTTTGCAAGTCGTCATGACTCAGCGCTATATTCACATTAAACACTATCTGTAAGTTGCAGCCAAACAAACATCACACCATTCTGAAGTAGAGCGTGACCCGGTTCGGTTGTGTTGTGAGCTAGCTTGAGTCATTAAAATCACCAAGATCACTTTCACTTTGTGATATCAACAAGGAAGCTGCCTTGGTCAAAATGAGTACCACTACGACACCGAAAGAAACGACGTTTGCCGAACGACAAGCAGAACGTATGAAGAGATTTCACTCTCTACAGTTGGCTAGGAATGAAGCCAGGATGCACAATCATCAGGAGGTGGTGGCCGAAGAGGCTAGAAATAGATTACCATCAAATTATGCAAGAAAACGTCGTCAGACGGAGTGGTTACTGAATGATCGAGCGAAGCGCGAAGAAGCTGAAAAATGCGGGCAAAATTACGATAGAGTGAAACTTTTGAACGTCTCAGCTATAGAAGCAGAACGTTTAGAGCGCAAAAAGAAGAAAAGGAATCCAGATCCAGGTTTTTCGACTTACGATCAAGCGACAATAAGGCAGTATAATAGATTGGTCAAGAACATGCCTACACTTGACACGGAGCAGTATGAGAAAGAAAAACAAAAGTATGGAGACGCTTTCTACGGAGGTCTAAATCACATCATTCACGGTATGCACGTAGATCGTAAAGAGGCAATAGACAGAATGGTGAACGACTTAGAAAGACAGACTGCGAAGAGGGCTAAGTACTCCAGGAGGCGAAAATACAACGACGACGCAGATGTTGACTATATTAATGAGAGGAACGCCAATTTTAACAAGAAACTTGAGCGGTTTTACGGTCAACACACTGCTGAGATTAAGCAGAATTTGGAACGCGGTTCAGCCATATGAGCGTCCGTTAACAAAATTTGTCGTTATGTACCTACATGTTAATGTTTGGAAAGTATTATTTTAAATGAACAATGGTGGACTAAAACTATACGATAACACATTAATGGGAAATATTGTGATAACAGTGGGAATACGTGACAAGTAGTGTTATTTTTTTAATGTAAATAATCTGTAATAAAGACAAAACTAGAGCGTAAGCATGACCTACTACGGTATTGTAAACGTTTAATAATTATATTAGCCACGCCAGGCTTACTCCTGTTGATTAGCCAGTTTTAAACTATATGTGCGAGTATGTACATTTAACATATATTATCACGTAAAACAAACGCTTACAACAAAAGCTGCAGGGTTCAAGGTTCAGTTGTCCTACCAAGAGCATCGACTTGAACTTTATTATTTCCTTATATATGAGTAAAGTTAAAACTAATTGTATAACGTTGTTGCAGCCAGTGTCTAAAAGAGTGAAAATTGCCTGTTTTGTTACAAATTAATTGTAAAACCAATTATCTAATGTAAAATTAAACTCTTATTTTAAGCATTAAGTTCTACCTACCGACTGGATCTGTTCTTATTTAGTTTAACTGAAAAACATGGATATCAAGTGTACGTGTTTTTATTATTATATTTCTGTTATGCAAAAATTCTTGGGTTGATTTAGCTTGTTAAAAGTGTATAATAAATTAACTATTTGCATGAATATTTGCTTTCTTTTATTTATCACTTTGCCGTCCTTACTGGGTCTTCTTTGGCAATAACATCGGTGTAACAACAATAGTAATTTGTAGTTATGAGTAATTAGTAATGGATAGTTTTCTAATGAACAGTTCTAATCATCCAATTGTTGTCGTTGAATGTGAACCGCACTGAGACTTGCACTATATCATCATTATCATGAGCAGCCTGAAACATTCTATTGTACTTTATTAAGTAGATATTCTTTAACTATTGAATCTGTATAGATTACTATAAATGTTGAACATCAGTACACCATCATAAGTAACTCTTATGTTTAGTAACTCAAATAATTACAAATAATTGGAAATGTAAGAAGATTACGATTTTCGTTGCACTTACATTTAAAAGCATACCAACTTATTGGTTTTTAATAAGATCTTCATACACAATTTTCGTAAGTAAATATTTATTTATTTTTGCACTAAACTAATTTTTGCAATATATTTGAGCCAGCAAAAGAGAGGTGCTTAAAATTGTCATTCTTATGTCCATAAAAACTGAGTTTTAACATACAGAGCGCCACCCTGACGGCACGAAGAAACCGTAGGTATACTCTCTCTCAGAAGCCCTCAAGTGAATTAAACAACGTTAGCGTATCTAATATTCTGACGCCTGATATGTAGGTATAGCTAGACAACATCATATTATAGTACATTAGTTTACTTTAGGCCAATGTAGATGTCGAGGTATAAATAAATATACAGAGAATGGGTACTGACCACGAAACCGCCATTGAACATAATTTTTTATCTACGAATTCTATTCGTAGATAGAAAAATATGCATAAATTAACTGCTAAAAGAAACTCAGGACCTACATGTTAAAGAACTTTCTTATAGGTATATACCTACCTGCAAGAAAGCTCTTCAATGAAGGATAATATAATACACCGTTACCTTTTATTTCTAACATGGAGGTGTTACAGGCGAAATACTACGACAGACATTAGTTATCATTCGTTGATCATAAAAACTATTATTTGGTTTGCAAAATAATTCTCATGAACGACCCTCACTAGATCGGTGGGTGGTATTAGGCGGCCATAACATGGGATAAAGTTTTGTGTTCAAAATTATTAGTGTGTGAGTTCTTTGTTTTATTCGCTCTATTGTGTATTTGCGAGTTAAGTTGAAAACATTGTAAAAAAGATTGCCAATTCATTGTTTTCATTGACACCAGTATGCCGACAAAGGGCTTACGATATCTAAGAAATTTCATCAAAATGATAAGATCATGTTATGCTTTCCCGCTATTTACCTGTTATTTACTCAACATAACCATAAAGATGAAAAAAATCTAAATAAATTCTGAAATTGTTACAGTGTATTACTATTTTTTTTCTCTATATGTCCATAGTGTCACTCGACGGTACCTCCGAATAATACCTTATCTGCAAATTCAAATTTCACAGGAGAGCAATTTGAAATTTTAAACACGACGTGTACTAGTAAATTATATCGTTTGGGACGTAAAGTGCCGAAAGGAGGATTTCAGATTTTGTATAGATACCGTCCACACTCTCCAACAGACATAGGATGCATATTTTTGTGCGCTTAGGGCACAAACGCTGCCTAAACTTTACTAGATAGATCAAAATAATGGTAGAAAGAAATCCTATATGTCATTCATCATATTTCAAGGGCTTGATACAGAAGGCATTCCTCAATCGGTAGACTAGGCTCTGGCAAACAAAACATCCCGACTGGCGGCCATAGGGTCGCCGCCTATTACGTGGGACCAAATCACTGGTGAAAAAAGGTATTTAATATAATAATTAATTATTTGTGATGGGTGAGAATCGAATCCACGACCTCTAGCTTAGCAGTCACGATCACTTGCGAGCAGACTAACAAAGGCCCGCCATAGATCAAGCAAGTAAGTAAATTTTAATGATAATTATACTTGATCTAGAAATTATCAACCGATCGCGTGCAACAGGAGAAGCTTATATATCTATCTAAATAATTGTAGTTTAGTGCGATAGGCCAAAGAAGATCCAGTAAAGAGGGGAAAGTGATAAATAAAAGAAAGCAAAAATTCATACAAATAGACAATTTATTATGCACTTTAAACAATATGTAGATACGAGTACAAGTCAACCTGACAATTTTTGCATATTAGAAATAATAAAAGCACGTCAACTTGATAACCATATTTAATCTACCGTCTAAAATAAAACTGATCTAACTTATTTGAGTTTCGTTTGTTACTTAACTTTAACTATAATAAAAAATAAAATGGCAAACAAATTTTTAGCCTTCAGCACATTTATGGCACTTTATACTATTGGCATATTTTTTAGGTGGGCAACACCGTTTTGCAAGTCGTCATGACTCAGCGCTATATTCACATTAAACACTATCTGTAAGTTGCAGCCAAACAAACATCACACCATTCTGAAGTAGAGCGTGACCCGGTTCGGTTGTGTTGTGAGCTAGCTTGAGTCATTAAAATCACCAAGATCACTTTCACTTTGTGATATCAACAAGGAAGCTGCCTTGGTCAAAATGAGTACCACTACGACACCGAAAGAAACGACGTTTGCCGAACGACAAGCAGAACGTATGAAGAGATTTCACTCTCTACAGTTGGCTAGGAATGAAGCCAGGATGCACAATCATCAGGAGGTGGTGGCCGAAGAGGCTAGAAATAGATTACCATCAAATTATGCAAGAAAACGTCGTCAGACGGAGTGGTTACTGAATGATCGAGCGAAGCGCGAAGAAGCTGAAAAATGCGGGCAAAATTACGATAGAGTGAAACTTTTGAACGTCTCAGCTATAGAAGCAGAACGTTTAGAGCGCAAAAAGAAGAAAAGGAATCCAGATCCAGGTTTTTCGACTTACGATCAAGCGACAATAAGGCAGTATAATAGATTGGTCAAGAACATGCCTACACTTGACACGGAGCAGTATGAGAAAGAAAAACAAAAGTATGGAGACGCTTTCTACGGAGGTCTAAATCACATCATTCACGGTATGCACGTAGATCGTAAAGAGGCAATAGACAGAATGGTGAACGACTTAGAAAGACAGACTGCGAAGAGGGCTAAGTACTCCAGGAGGCGAAAATACAACGACGACGCAGATGTTGACTATATTAATGAGAGGAACGCCAATTTTAACAAGAAACTTGAGCGGTTTTACGGTCAACACACTGCTGAGATTAAGCAGAATTTGGAACGCGGTTCAGCCATATGAGCGTCCGTTAACAAAATTTGTCGTTATGTACCTACATGTTAATGTTTGGAAAGTATTATTTTAAATGAACAATGGTGGACTAAAACTATACGATAACACATTAATGGGAAATATTGTGATAACAGTGGGAATACGTGACAAGTAGTGTTATTTTTTTAATGTAAATAATCTGTAATAAAGACAAAACTAGAGCGTAAGCATGACCTACTACGGTATTGTAAACGTTTAATAATTATATTAGCCACGCCAGGCTTACTCCTGTTGATTAGCCAGTTTTAAACTATATGTACGAGTATGTACATTTAACATATATTATCACGTAAAACAAACGCTTACAACAAAAGCTGCAGGGTTCAAGGTTCAGTTGTCCTACCAAGAGCATCGACTTGAACTTTATTATTTCCTTATATATGAGTAAAGTTAAAACTAATTGTATAACGTTGTTGCAGCCAGTGTCTAAAAGAGTGAAAATTGCCTGTTTTGTTACAAATTAATTGTAAAACCAATTATCTAATGTAAAATTAAACTCTTATTTTAAGCATTAAGTTCTACCTACCGACTGGATCTGTTCTTATTTAATTTAACTGAAAAACATGGATATCAAGTGTACGTGTTTTTATTATTATATTTCTGTTATGCAAAAATTCTTGGGTTGATTTAGCTTGTTAAAAGTGTATAATAAATTAACTATTTGCATGAATATTTGCTTTCTTTTATTTATCACTTTGCCGTCCTTACTGGGTCTTCTTTGGCAATAACATCGGTGTAACAACAATAGTAATTTGTAGTTATGAGTAATTAGTAATGGATAGTTTTCTAATGAACAGTTCTAATCATCCAATTGTTGTCGTTGAATGTGAACCGCACTGAGACTTGCACTATATCATCATTATCATGAGCAGCCTGAAACATTCTATTGTACTTTATTAAGTAGATATTCTTTAACTATTGAATCTGTATAGATTACTATAAATGTTGAACATCAGTACACCATCATAAGTAACTCTTATGTTTAGTAACTCAAATAATTACAAATAATTGGAAATGTAAGAAGATTACGATTTTCGTTGCACTTACATTTAAAAGCATACCAACTTATTGGTTTTTAATAAGATCTTCATACACAATTTTCGTAAGTAAATATTTATTTATTTTTGCACTAAACTAATTTTTGCAATATATTTGAGCCAGCAAAAGAGAGGTGCTTAAAATTGTCATTCTTATGTCCATAAAAACTGAGTTTTAACATACAGAGCGCCACCCTGACGGCACGAAGAAACCGTATAGGTATACTCTCTCTCAGAAGCCCTCAAGTGAATTAAACAACGTTAGCGTATCTAATATTCTGACGCCTGATATGTAGGTATAGCTAGACAACATCATATTATAGTACATTAGTTTACTTTAGGCCAATGTAGATGTCGAGGTATAAATAAATATACAGAGAATGGGTACTGACCACGAAACCGCCATTGAACATAATTTTTTATCTATGAATTCTATTCGTAGATAGAAAAATATGCATAAATTAACTGCTAAAAGAAACTCAGGACCTACATGTTAAAGAACTTTCTTATAGGTATATACCTACCTGCAAGAAAGCTCTTCAATGAAGGATAATATAATACACCGTTACCTTTTATTTCTAACATGGAGGTGTTACAGGCGAAATACTACGACAGACATTAGTTATCATTCGTTGATCATAAAAACTATTATTTGGTTTGCAAAATAATTCTCATGAACGACCCTCACTAGATCGGTGGGTGGTATTAGGCGGCCATAACATGGGATAAAGTTTTGTGTTCAAAATTATTAGTGTGTGAGTTCTTTGTTTTATTCGCTCTATTGTGTATTTGCGAGTTAAGTTGAAAACATTGTAAAAAAGATTGCCAATTCATTGTTTTCATTGACACCAGTATGCCGACAAAGGGCTTACGATATCTAAGAAATTTCATCAAAATGATAAGATCATGTTATGCTTTCCCGCTATTTACCTGTTATTTACTCAACATAACCATAAAGATGAAAAAAATCTAAATAAATTCTGAAATTGTTACAGTGTATTACTATTTTTTTTCTCTATATGTCCATAGTGTCACTCGACGGTACCTCCGAATAATACCTTATCTGCAAATTCAAATTTCACAGGAGAGCAATTTGAAATTTTAAACACGACGTGTACTAGTAAATTATATCGTTTGGGACGTAAAGTGCCGAAAGGAGGATTTCAGATTTTGTATAGATACCGTCCACACTCTCCAACAGACATAGGATGCATATTTTTGTGCGCTTAGGGCACAAACGCTGCCTAAACTTTACTAGATAGATCAAAATAATGGTAGAAAGAAATCCTATATGTCATTCATCATATTTCAAGGGCTTGATACAGAAGGCATTCCTCAATCGGTAGACTAGGCTCTGGCAAACAAAACATCCCGACTGGCGGCCATAGGGTCGCCGCCTATTACGTGGGACCAAATCACTGGTGAAAAAAGGTATTTAATATAATAATTAATTATTTGTGATGGGTGAGAATCGAATCCACGACCTCTAGCTTAGCAGTCACGATCACTTGCGAGCAGACTAACAAAGGCCCGCCATAGATCAAGCAAGTAAGTAAATTTTAATGATAATTATACTTGATCTAGAAATTATCAACCGATCGCGTGCAACAGGAGAAGCTTATATATCTATCTAAATAATTGTAGTTTAGTGCGATAGGCCAAAGAAGATCCAGTAAAGAGGGGAAAGTGATAAATAAAAGAAAGCAAAAATTCATACAAATAGACAATTTATTATGCACTTTAAACAATATGTAGATACGAGTACAAGTCAACCTGACAATTTTTGCATATTAGAAATAATAAAAGCACGTCAACTTGATAACCATATTTAATCTACCGTCTAAAATAAAACTGATCTAACTTATTTGAGTTTCGTTTGTTACTTAACTTTAACTATAATAAAAAATAAAATGGCAAACAAATTTTTAGCCTTCAGCACATTTATGGCACTTTATACTATTGGCATATTTTTTAGGTGGGCAACACCGTTTTGCAAGTCGTCATGACTCAGCGCTATATTCACATTAAACACTATCTGTAAGTTGCAGCCAAACAAACATCACACCATTCTGAAGTAGAGCGTGACCCGGTTCGGTTGTGTTGTGAGCTAGCTTGAGTCATTAAAATCACCAAGATCACTTTCACTTTGTGATATCAGCAAGGAAGCTGCCTTGGTCAAAATGAGTACCACTACGACACCGAAAGAAACGACGTTTGCCGAACGACAAGCAGAACGTATGAAGAGATTGCACTCTCTACAGTTGGCTAGGAATGAAGCCAGGATGCACAATCATCAGGAGGTGGTGGCCGAAGAGGCTAGAAATAGATTACCATCAAATTATGCAAGAAAACGTCGTCAGACGGAGTGGTTACTGAATGATCGAGCGAAGCGCGAAGAAGCTGAAAAATGCGGGCAAAATTACGATAGAGTGAAACTTTTGAACGTCTCAGCTATAGAAGCAGAACGTTTAGAGCGCAAAAAGAAGAAAAGGAATCCAGATCCAGGTTTTTCGACTTACGATCAAGCGACAATAAGGCAGTATAATAGATTGGTCAAGAACATGCCTACACTTGACACGGAGCAGTATGAGAAAGAAAAACAAAAGTATGGAGACGCTTTCTACGGAGGTCTAAATCACATCATTCACGGTATGCACGTAGATCGTAAAGAGGCAATAGACAGAATGGTGAACGACTTAGAAAGACAGACTGCGAAGAGGGCTAAGTACTCCAGGAGGCGAAAATACAACGACGACGCAGATGTTGACTATATTAATGAGAGGAACGCCAATTTTAACAAGAAACTTGAGCGGTTTTACGGTCAACACACTGCTGAGATTAAGCAGAATTTGGAACGCGGTTCAGCCATATGAGCGTCCGTTAACAAAATTTGTCGTTATGTACCTACATGTTAATGTTTGGAAAGTATTATTTTAAATGAACAATGGTGGACTAAAACTATACGATAACACATTAATGGGAAATATTGTGATAACAGTGGGAATACGTGACAAGTAGTGTTATTTTTTTAATGTAAATAATCTGTAATAAAGACAAAACTAGAGCGTAAGCATGACCTACTACGGTATTGTAAACGTTTAATAATTATATTAGCCACGCCAGGCTTACTCCTGTTGATTAGCCAGTTTTAAACTATATGTGCGAGTATGTACATTTAACATATATTATCACGTAAAACAAACGCTTACAACAAAAGCTGCAGGGTTCAAGGTTCAGTTGTCCTACCAAGAGCATCGACTTGAACTTTATTATTTCCTTATATATGAGTAAAGTTAAAACTAATTGTATAACGTTGTTGCAGCCAGTGTCTAAAAGAGTGAAAATTGCCTGTTTTGTTACAAATTAATTGTAAAACCAATTATCTAATGTAAAATTAAACTCTTATTTTAAGCATTAAGTTCTACCTACCGACTGGATCTGTTCTTATTTAGTTTAACTGAAAAACATGGATATCAAGTGTACGTGTTTTTATTATTATATTTCTGTTATGCAAAAATTCTTGGGTTGATTTAGCTTGTTAAAAGTGTATAATAAATTAACTATTTGCATGAATATTTGCTTTCTTTTATTTATCACTTTGCCGTCCTTACTGGGTCTTCTTTGGCAATAACATCGGTGTAACAACAATAGTAATTTGTAGTTATGAGTAATTAGTAATGGATAGTTTTCTAATGAACAGTTCTAATCATCCAATTGTTGTCGTTGAATGTGAACCGCACTGAGACTTGCACTATATCATCATTATCATGAGCAGCCTGAAACATTCTATTGTACTTTATTAAGTAGATATTCTTTAACTATTGAATCTGTATAGATTACTATAAATGTTGAACATCAGTACACCATCATAAGTAACTCTTATGTTTAGTAACTCAAATAATTACAAATAATTGGAAATGTAAGAAGATTACGATTTTCGTTGCACTTACATTTAAAAGCATACCAACTTATTGGTTTTTAATAAGATCTTCATACACAATTTTCGTAAGTAAATATTTATTTATTTTTGCACTAAACTAATTTTTGCAATATATTTGAGCCAGCAAAAGAGAGGTGCTTAAAATTGTCATTCTTATGTCCATAAAAACTGAGTTTTAACATACAGAGCGCCACCCTGACGGCACGAAGAAACCGTATAGGTATACTCTCTCTCAGAAGCCCTCAAGTGAATTAAACAACGTTAGCGTATCTAATATTCTGACGCCTGATATGTAGGTATAGCTAGACAACATCATATTATAGTACATTAGTTTACTTTAGGCCAATGTAGATGTCGAGGTATAAATAAATATACAGAGAATGGGTACTGACCACGAAACCGCCATTGAACATAATTTTTTATCTACGAATTCTATTCGTAGATAGAAAAATATGCATAAATTAACTGCTAAAAGAAACTCAGGACCTACATGTTAAAGAACTTTCTTATAGGTATATACCTACCTGCAAGAAAGCTCTTCAATGAAGGATAATATAATACACCGTTACCTTTTATTTCTAACATGGAGGTGTTACAGGCGAAATACTACGACAGACATTAGTTATCATTCGTTGATCATAAAAACTATTATTTGGTTTGCAAAATAATTCTCATGAACGACCCTCACTAGATCGGTGGGTGGTATTAGGCGGCCATAACATGGGATAAAGTTTTGTGTTCAAAATTATTAGTGTGTGAGTTCTTTGTTTTATTCGCTCTATTGTGTATTTGCGAGTTAAGTTGAAAACATTGTAAAAAAGATTGCCAATTCATTGTTTTCATTGACACCAGTATGCCGACAAAGGGCTTACGATATCTAAGAAATTTCATCAAAATGATAAGATCATGTTATGCTTTCCCGCTATTTACCTGTTATTTACTCAACATAACCATAAAGATGAAAAAAATCTAAATAAATTCTGAAATTGTTACAGTGTATTACTATTTTTTTTCTCTATATGTCCATAGTGTCACTCGACGGTACCTCCGAATAATACCTTATCTGCAAATTCAAATTTCACAGGAGAGCAATTTGAAATTTTAAACACGACGTGTACTAGTAAATTATATCGTTTGGGACGTAAAGTGCCGAAAGGAGGATTTCAGATTTTGTATAGATACCGTCCACACTCTCCAACAGACATAGGATGCATATTTTTGTGCGCTTAGGGCACAAACGCTGCCTAAACTTTACTAGATAGATCAAAATAATGGTAGAAAGAAATCCTATATGTCATTCATCATATTTCAAGGGCTTGATACAGAAGGCATTCCTCAATCGGTAGACTAGGCTCTGGCAAACAAAACATCCCGACTGGCGGCCATAGGGTCGCCGCCTATTACGTGGGACCAAATCACTGGTGAAAAAAGGTATTTAATATAATAATTAATTATTTGTGATGGGTGAGAATCGAATCCACGACCTCTAGCTTAGCAGTCACGATCACTTGCGAGCAGACTAACAAAGGCCCGCCATAGATCAAGCAAGTAAGTAAATTTTAATGATAATTATACTTGATCTAGAAATTATCAACCGATCGCGTGCAACAGGAGAAGCTTATATATCTATCTAAATAATTGTAGTTTAGTGCGATAGGCCAAAGAAGATCCAGTAAAGAGGGGAAAGTGATAAATAAAAGAAAGCAAAAATTCATACAAATAGACAATTTATTATGCACTTTAAACAATATGTAGATACGAGTACAAGTCAACCTGACAATTTTTGCATATTAGAAATAATAAAAGCACGTCAACTTGATAACCATATTTAATCTACCGTCTAAAATAAAACTGATCTAACTTATTTGAGTTTCGTTTGTTACTTAACTTTAACTATAATAAAAAATAAAATGGCAAACAAATTTTTAGCCTTCAGCACATTTATGGCACTTTATACTATTGGCATATTTTTTAGGTGGGCAACACCGTTTTGCAAGTCGTCATGACTCAGCGCTATATTCACATTAAACACTATCTGTAAGTTGCAGCCAAACAAACATCACACCATTCTGAAGTAGAGCGTGACCCGGTTCGGTTGTGTTGTGAGCTAGCTTGAGTCATTAAAATCACCAAGATCACTTTCACTTTGTGATATCAACAAGGAAGCTGCCTTGGTCAAAATGAGTACCACTACGACACCGAAAGAAACGACGTTTGCCGAACGACAAGCAGAACGTATGAAGAGATTGCACTCTCTACAGTTGGCTAGGAATGAAGCCAGGATGCACAATCATCAGGAGGTGGTGGCCGAAGAGGCTAGAAATAGATTACCATCAAATTATGCAAGAAAACGTCGTCAGACGGAGTGGTTACTGAATGATCGAGCGAAGCGCGAAGAAGCTGAAAAATGCGGGCAAAATTACGATAGAGTGAAACTTTTGAACGTCTCAGCTATAGAAGCAGAACGTTTAGAGCGCAAAAAGAAGAAAAGGAATCCAGATCCAGGTTTTTCGACTTACGATCAAGCGACAATAAGGCAGTATAATAGATTGGTCAAGAACATGCCTACACTTGACACGGAGCAGTATGAGAAAGAAAAACAAAAGTATGGAGACGCTTTCTACGGAGGTCTAAATCACATCATTCACGGTATGCACGTAGATCGTAAAGAGGCAATAGACAGAATGGTGAACGACTTAGAAAGACAGACTGCGAAGAGGGCTAAGTACTCCAGGAGGCGAAAATACAACGACGACGCAGATGTTGACTATATTAATGAGAGGAACGCCAATTTTAACAAGAAACTTGAGCGGTTTTACGGTCAACACACTGCTGAGATTAAGCAGAATTTGGAACGCGGTTCAGCCATATGAGCGTCCGTTAACAAAATTTGTCGTTATGTACCTACATGTTAATGTTTGGAAAGTATTATTTTAAATGAACAATGGTGGACTAAAACTATACGATAACACATTAATGGGAAATATTGTGATAACAGTGGGAATACGTGACAAGTAGTGTTATTTTTTTAATGTAAATAATCTGTAATAAAGACAAAACTAGAGCGTAAGCATGACCTACTACGGTATTGTAAACGTTTAATAATTATATTAGCCACGCCAGGCTTACTCCTGTTGATTAGCCAGTTTTAAACTATATGTGCGAGTATGTACATTTAACATATATTATCACGTAAAACAAACGCTTACAACAAAAGCTGCAGGGTTCAAGGTTCAGTTGTCCTACCAAGAGCATCGACTTGAACTTTATTATTTCCTTATATATGAGTAAAGTTAAAACTAATTGTATAACGTTGTTGCAGCCAGTGTCTAAAAGAGTGAAAATTGCCTGTTTTGTTACAAATTAATTGTAAAACCAATTATCTAATGTAAAATTAAACTCTTATTTTAAGCATTAAGTTCTACCTACCGACTGGATCTGTTCTTATATAGTTTAACTGAAAAACATGGATATCAAGTGTACGTGTTTTTATTATTATATTTCTGTTATGCAAAAATTCTTGGGTTGATTTAGCTTGTTAAAAGTGTATAATAAATTAACTATTTGCATGAATATTTGCTTTCTTTTATTTATCACTTTGCCGTCCTTACTGGGTCTTCTTTGGCAATAACATCGGTGTAACAACAATAGTAATTTGTAGTTATGAGTAATTAGTAATGGATAGTTTTCTAATGAACAGTTCTAATCATCCAATTGTTGTCGTTGAATGTGAACCGCACTGAGACTTGCACTATATCATCATTATCATGAGCAGCCTGAAACATTCTATTGTACTTTATTAAGTAGATATTCTTTAACTATTGAATCTGTATAGATTACTATAAATGTTGAACATCAGTACACCATCATAAGTAACTCTTATGTTTAGTAACTCAAATAATTACAAATAATTGGAAATGTAAGAAGATTACGATTTTCGTTGCACTTACATTTAAAAGCATACCAACTTATTGGTTTTTAATAAGATCTTCATACACAATTTTCGTAAGTAAATATTTATTTATTTTTGCACTAAACTAATTTTTGCAATATATTTGAGCCAGCAAAAGAGAGGTGCTTAAAATTGTCATTCTTATGTCCATAAAAACTGAGTTTTAACATACAGAGCGCCACCCTGACGGCACGAAGAAACCGTATAGGTATACTCTCTCTCAGAAGCCCTCAAGTGAATTAAACAACGTTAGCGTATCTAATATTCTGACGCCTGATATGTAGGTATAGCTAGACAACATCATATTATAGTACATTAGTTTACTTTAGGCCAATGTAGATGTCGAGGTATAAATAAATATACAGAGAATGGGTACTGACCACGAAACCGCCATTGAACATAATTTTTTATCTACGAATTCTATTCGTAGATAGAAAAATATGCATAAATTAACTGCTAAAAGAAACTCAGGACCTACATGTTAAAGAACTTTCTTATAGGTATATACCTACCTGCAAGAAAGCTCTTCAATGAAGGATAATATAATACACCGTTACCTTTTATTTCTAACATGGAGGTGTTACAGGCGAAATACTACGACAGACATTAGTTATCATTCGTTGATCATAAAAACTATTATTTGGTTTGCAAAATAATTCTCATGAACGACCCTCACTAGATCGGTGGGTGGTATTAGGCGGCCATAACATGGGATAAAGTTTTGTGTTCAAAATTATTAGTGTGTGAGTTCTTTGTTTTATTCGCTCTATTGTGTATTTGCGAGTTAAGTTGAAAACATTGTAAAAAAGATTGCCAATTCATTGTTTTCATTGACACCAGTATGCCGACAAAGGGCTTACGATATCTAAGAAATTTCATCAAAATGATAAGATCATGTTATGCTTTCCCGCTATTTACCTGTTATTTACTCAACATAACCATAAAGATGAAAAAAATCTAAATAAATTCTGAAATTGTTACAGTGTATTACTATTTTTTTTCTCTATATGTCCATAGTGTCACTCGACGGTACCTCCGAATAATACCTTATCTGCAAATTCAAATTTCACAGGAGAGCAATTTGAAATTTTAAACACGACGTGTACTAGTAAATTATATCGTTTGGGACGTAAAGTGCCGAAAGGAGGATTTCAGATTTTGTATAGATACCGTCCACACTCTCCAACAGACATAGGATGCATATTTTTGTGCGCTTAGGGCACAAACGCTGCCTAAACTTTACTAGATAGATCAAAATAATGGTAGAAAGAAATCCTATATGTCATTCATCATATTTCAAGGGCTTGATACAGAAGGCATTCCTCAATCGGTAGACTAGGCTCTGGCAAACAAAACATCCCGACTGGCGGCCATAGGGTCGCCGCCTATTACGTGGGACCAAATCACTGGTGAAAAAAGGTATTTAATATAATAATTAATTATTTGTGATGGGTGAGAATCGAATCCACGACCTCTAGCTTAGCAGTCACGATCACTTGCGAGCAGACTAACAAAGGCCCGCCATAGATCAAGCAAGTAAGTAAATTTTAATGATAATTATACTTGATCTAGAAATTATCAACCGATCGCGTGCAACAGGAGAAGCTTATATATCTATCTAAATAATTGTAGTTTAGTGCGATAGGCCAAAGAAGATCCAGTAAAGAGGGGAAAGTGATAAATAAAAGAAAGCAAAAATTCATACAAATAGACAATTTATTATGCACTTTAAACAATATGTAGATACGAGTACAAGTCAACCTGACAATTTTTGCATATTAGAAATAATAAAAGCACGTCAACTTGATAACCATATTTAATCTACCGTCTAAAATAAAACTGATCTAACTTATTTGAGTTTCGTTTGTTACTTAACTTTAACTATAATAAAAAATAAAATGGCAAACAAATTTTTAGCCTTCAGCACATTTATGGCACTTTATACTATTGGCATATTTTTTAGGTGGGCAACACCGTTTTGCAAGTCGTCATGACTCAGCGCTATATTCACATTAAACACTATCTGTAAGTTGCAGCCAAACAAACATCACACCATTCTGAAGTAGAGCGTGACCCGGTTCGGTTGTGTTGTGAGCTAGCTTGAGTCATTAAAATCACCAAGATCACTTTCACTTTGTGATATCAGCAAGGAAGCTGCCTTGGTCAAAATGAGTACCACTACGACACCGAAAGAAACGACGTTTGCCGAACGACAAGCAGAACGTATGAAGAGATTGCACTCTCTACAGTTGGCTAGGAATGAAGCCAGGATGCACAATCATCAGGAGGTGGTGGCCGAAGAGGCTAGAAATAGATTACCATCAAATTATGCAAGAAAACGTCGTCAGACGGAGTGGTTACTGAATGATCGAGCGAAGCGCGAAGAAGCTGAAAAATGCGGGCAAAATTACGATAGAGTGAAACTTTTGAACGTCTCAGCTATAGAAGCAGAACGTTTAGAGCGCAAAAAGAAGAAAAGGAATCCAGATCCAGGTTTTTCGACTTACGATCAAGCGACAATAAGGCAGTATAATAGATTGGTCAAGAACATGCCTACACTTGACACGGAGCAGTATGAGAAAGAAAAACAAAAGTATGGAGACGCTTTCTACGGAGGTCTAAATCACATCATTCACGGTATGCACGTAGATCGTAAAGAGGCAATAGACAGAATGGTGAACGACTTAGAAAGACAGACTGCGAAGAGGGCTAAGTACTCCAGGAGGCGAAAATACAACGACGACGCAGATGTTGACTATATTAATGAGAGGAACGCCAATTTTAACAAGAAACTTGAACGGTTTTACGGTCAACACACTGCTGAGATTAAGCAGAATTTGGAACGCGGTTCAGCCATATGAGCGTCCGTTAACAAAATTTGTCGTTATGTACCTACATGTTAATGTTTGGAAAGTATTATTTTAAATGAACAATGGTGGACTAAAACTATACGATAACACATTAATGGGAAATATTGTGATAACAGTGGGAATACGTGACAAGTAGTGTTATTTTTTTAATGTAAATAATCTGTAATAAAGACAAAACTAGAGCGTAAGCATGACCTACTACGGTATTGTAAACGTTTAATAATTATATTAGCCACGCCAGGCTTACTCCTGTTGATTAGCCAGTTTTAAACTATATGTGCGAGTATGTACATTTAACATATATTATCACGTAAAACAAACGCTTACAACAAAAGCTGCAGGGTTCAAGGTTCAGTTGTCCTACCAAGAGCATCGACTTGAACTTTATTATTTCCTTATATATGAGTAAAGTTAAAACTAATTGTATAACGTTGTTGCAGCCAGTGTCTAAAAGAGTGAAAATTGCCTGTTTTGTTACAAATTAATTGTAAAACCAATTATCTAATGTAAAATTAAACTCTTATTTTAAGCATTAAGTTCTACCTACCGACTGGATCTGTTCTTATTTAGTTTAACTGAAAAACATGGATATCAAGTGTACGTGTTTTTATTATTATATTTCTGTTATGCAAAAATTCTTGGGTTGATTTAGCTTGTTAAAAGTGTATAATAAATTAACTATTTGCATGAATATTTGCTTTCTTTTATTTATCACTTTGCCGTCCTTACTGGGTCTTCTTTGGCAATAACATCGGTGTAACAACAATAGTAATTTGTAGTTATGAGTAATTAGTAATGGATAGTTTTCTAATGAACAGTTCTAATCATCCAATTGTTGTCGTTGAATGTGAACCGCACTGAGACTTGCACTATATCATCATTATCATGAGCAGCCTGAAACATTCTATTGTACTTTATTAAGTAGATATTCTTTAACTATTGAATCTGTATAGATTACTATAAATGTTGAACATCAGTACACCATCATAAGTAACTCTTATGTTTAGTAACTCAAATAATTACAAATAATTGGAAATGTAAGAAGATTACGATTTTCGTTGCACTTACATTTAAAAGCATACCAACTTATTGGTTTTTAATAAGATCTTCATACACAATTTTCGTAAGTAAATATTTATTTATTTTTGCACTAAACTAATTTTTGCAATATATTTGAGCCAGCAAAAGAGAGGTGCTTAAAATTGTCATTCTTATGTCCATAAAAACTGAGTTTTAACATACAGAGCGCCACCCTGACGGCACGAAGAAACCGTATAGGTATACTCTCTCTCAGAAGCCCTCAAGTGAATTAAACAACGTTAGCGTATCTAATATTCTGACGCCTGATATGTAGGTATAGCTAGACAACATCATATTATAGTACATTAGTTTACTTTAGGCCAATGTAGATGTCGAGGTATAAATAAATATACAGAGAATGGGTACTGACCACGAAACCGCCATTGAACATAATTTTTTATCTACGAATTCTATTCGTAGATAGAAAAATATGCATAAATTAACTGCTAAAAGAAACTCAGGACCTACATGTTAAAGAACTTTCTTGTAGGTATATACCTACCTGCAAGAAAGCTCTTCAATGAAGGATAATATAATACACCGTTACCTTTTATTTCTAACATGGAGGTGTTACAGGCGAAATACTACGACAGACATTAGTTATCATTCGTTGATCATAAAAACTATTATTTGGTTTGCAAAATAATTCTCATGAACGACCCTCACTAGATCGGTGGGTGGTATTAGGCGGCCATAACATGGGATAAAGTTTTGTGTTCAAAATTATTAGTGTGTGAGTTCTTTGTTTTATTCGCTCTATTGTGTATTTGCGAGTTAAGTTGAAAACATTGTAAAAAAGATTGCCAATTCATTGTTTTCATTGACACCAGTATACCGACAAAGGGCTTACGATATCTAAGAAATTTCATCAAAATGATAAGATCATGTTATGCTTTCCCGCTATTTACCTGTTATTTACTCAACATAACCATAAAGATGAAAAAAATCTAAATAAATTCTGAAATTGTTACAGTGTATTACTATTTTTTTTCTCTATATGTCCATAGTGTCACTCGACGGTACCTCCGAATAATACCTTATCTGCAAATTCAAATTTCACAGGAGAGCAATTTGAAATTTTAAACACGACGTGTACTAGTAAATTATATCGTTTGGGACGTAAAGTGCCGAAAGGAGGATTTCAGATTTTGTATAGATACCGTCCACACTCTCCAACAGACATAGGATGCATATTTTTGTGCGCTTAGGGCACAAACGCTGCCTAAACTTTACTAGATAGATCAAAATAATGGTAGAAAGAAATCCTATATGTCATTCATCATATTTCAAGGGCTTGATACAGAAGGCATTCCTCAATCGGTAGACTAGGCTCTGGCAAACAAAACATCCCGACTGGCGGCCATAGGGTCGCCGCCTATTACGTGGGACCAAATCACTGGTGAAAAAAGGTATTTAATATAATAATTAATTATTTGTGATGGGTGAGAATCGAATCCACGACCTCTAGCTTAGCAGTCACGATCACTTGCGAGCAGACTAACAAAGGCCCGCCATAGATCAAGCAAGTAAGTAAATTTTAATGATAATTATACTTGATCTAGAAATTATCAACCGATCGCGTGCAACAGGAGAAGCTTATATATCTATCTAAATAATTGTAGTTTAGTGCGATAGGCCAAAGAAGATCCAGTAAAGAGGGGAAAGTGATAAATAAAAGAAAGCAAAAATTCATACAAATAGACAATTTATTATGCACTTTAAACAATATGTAGATACGAGTACAAGTCAACCTGACAATTTTTGCATATTAGAAATAATAAAAGCACGTCAACTTGATAACCATATTTAATCTACCGTCTAAAATAAAACTGATCTAACTTATTTGAGTTTCGTTTGTTACTTAACTTTAACTATAATAAAAAATAAAATGGCAAACAAATTTTTAGCCTTCAGCACATTTATGGCACTTTATACTATTGGCATATTTTTTAGGTGGGCAACACCGTTTTGCAAGTCGTCATGACTCAGCGCTATATTCACATTAAACACTATCTGTAAGTTGCAGCCAAACAAACATCACACCATTCTGAAGTAGAGCGTGACCCGGTTCGGTTGTGTTGTGAGCTAGCTTGAGTCATTAAAATCACCAAGATCACTTTCACTTTGTGATATCAACAAGGAAGCTGCCTTGGTCAAAATGAGTACCACTACGACACCGAAAGAAACGACGTTTGCCGAACGACAAGCAGAACGTATGAAGAGATTTCACTCTCTACAGTTGGCTAGGAATGAAGCCAGGATGCACAATCATCAGGAGGTGGTGGCCGAAGAGGCTAGAAATAGATTACCATCAAATTATGCAAGAAAACGTCGTCAGACGGAGTGGTTACTGAATGATCGAGCGAAGCGCGAAGAAGCTGAAAAATGCGGGCAAAATTACGATAGAGTGAAACTTTTGAACGTCTCAGCTATAGAAGCAGAACGTTTAGAGCGCAAAAAGAAGAAAAGGAATCCAGATCCAGGTTTTTCGACTTACGATCAAGCGACAATAAGGCAGTATAATAGATTGGTCAAGAACATGCCTACACTTGACACGGAGCAGTATGAGAAAGAAAAACAAAAGTATGGAGACGCTTTCTACGGAGGTCTAAATCACATCATTCACGGTATGCACGTAGATCGTAAAGAGGCAATAGACAGAATGGTGAACGACTTAGAAAGACAGACTGCGAAGAGGGCTAAGTACTCCAGGAGGCGAAAATACAACGACGACGCAGATGTTGACTATATTAATGAGAGGAACGCCAATTTTAACAAGAAACTTGAGCGGTTTTACGGTCAACACACTGCTGAGATTAAGCAGAATTTGGAACGCGGTTCAGCCATATGAGCGTCCGTTAACAAAATTTGTCGTTATGTACCTACATGTTAATGTTTGGAAAGTATTATTTTAAATGAACAATGGTGGACTAAAACTATACGATAACACATTAATGGGAAATATTGTGATAACAGTGGGAATACGTGACAAGTAGTGTTATTTTTTTAATGTAAATAATCTGTAATAAAGACAAAACTAGAGCGTAAGCATGACCTACTACGGTATTGTAAACGTTTAATAATTATATTAGCCACGCCAGGCTTACTCCTGTTGATTAGCCAGTTTTAAACTATATGTGCGAGTATGTACATTTAACATATATTATCACGTAAAACAAACGCTTACAACAAAAGCTGCAGGGTTCAAGGTTCAGTTGTCCTACCAAGAGCATCGACTTGAACTTTATTATTTCCTTATATATGAGTAAAGTTAAAACTAATTGTATAACGTTGTTGCAGCCAGTGTCTAAAAGAGTGAAAATTGCCTGTTTTGTTACAAATTAATTGTAAAACCAATTATCTAATGTAAAATTAAACTCTTATTTTAAGCATTAAGTTCTACCTACCGACTGGATCTGTTCTTATATAGTTTAACTGAAAAACATGGATATCAAGTGTACGTGTTTTTATTATTATATTTCTGTTATGCAAAAATTCTTGGGTTGATTTAGCTTGTTAAAAGTGTATAATAAATTAACTATTTGCATGAATATTTGCTTTCTTTTATTTATCACTTTGCCGTCCTTACTGGGTCTTCTTTGGCAATAACATCGGTGTAACAACAATAGTAATTTGTAGTTATGAGTAATTAGTAATGGATAGTTTTCTAATGAACAGTTCTAATCATCCAATTGTTGTCGTTGAATGTGAACCGCACTGAGACTTGCACTATATCATCATTATCATGAGCAGCCTGAAACATTCTATTGTACTTTATTAAGTAGATATTCTTTAACTATTGAATCTGTATAGATTACTATAAATGTTGAACATCAGTACACCATCATAAGTAACTCTTATGTTTAGTAACTCAAATAATTACAAATAATTGGAAATGTAAGAAGATTACGATTTTCGTTGCACTTACATTTAAAAGCATACCAACTTATTGGTTTTTAATAAGATCTTCATACACAATTTTCGTAAGTAAATATTTATTTATTTTTGCACTAAACTAATTTTTGCAATATATTTGAGCCAGCAAAAGAGAGGTGCTTAAAATTGTCATTCTTATGTCCATAAAAACTGAGTTTTAACATACAGAGCGCCACCCTGACGGCACGAAGAAACCGTATAGGTATACTCTCTCTCAGAAGCCCTCAAGTGAATTAAACAACGTTAGCGTATCTAATATTCTGACGCCTGATATGTAGGTATAGCTAGACAACATCATATTATAGTACATTAGTTTACTTTAGGCCAATGTAGATGTCGAGGTATAAATAAATATACAGAGAATGGGTACTGACCACGAAACCGCCATTGAACATAATTTTTTATCTACGAATTCTATTCGTAGATAGAAAAATATGCATAAATTAACTGCTAAAAGAAACTCAGGACCTACATGTTAAAGAACTTTCTTATAGGTATATACCTACCTGCAAGAAAGCTCTTCAATGAAGGATAATATAATACA
The DNA here is from genome assembly GCA_949316085.1 of Hypercompe scribonia. Lineage (NCBI taxonomy): Eukaryota > Metazoa > Arthropoda > Insecta > Lepidoptera > Erebidae > Hypercompe > Hypercompe scribonia. The sequence goes on from OX438979.1 coordinate 5,827,784, forward strand.
CCGTTACCTTTTATTTCTAACATGGAGGTGTTACAGGCGAAATACTACGACAGACATTAGTTATCATTCGTTGATCATAAAAACTATTATTTGGTTTGCAAAATAATTCTCATGAACGACCCTCACTAGATCGGTGGGTGGTATTAGGCGGCCATAACATGGGATAAAGTTTTGTGTTCAAAATTATTAGTGTGTGAGTTCTTTGTTTTATTCGCTCTATTGTGTATTTGCGAGTTAAGTTGAAAACATTGTAAAAAAGATTGCCAATTCATTGTTTTCATTGACACCAGTATGCCGACAAAGGGCTTACGATATCTAAGAAATTTCATCAAAATGATAAGATCATGTTATGCTTTCCCGCTATTTACCTGTTATTTACTCAACATAACCATAAAGATGAAAAAAATCTAAATAAATTCTGAAATTGTTACAGTGTATTACTATTTTTTTTCTCTATATGTCCATAGTGTCACTCGACGGTACCTCCGAATAATACCTTATCTGCAAATTCAAATTTCACAGGAGAGCAATTTGAAATTTTAAACACGACGTGTACTAGTAAATTATATCGTTTGGGACGTAAAGTGCCGAAAGGAGGATTTCAGATTTTGTATAGATACCGTCCACACTCTCCAACAGACATAGGATGCATATTTTTGTGCGCTTAGGGCACAAACGCTGCCTAAACTTTACTAGATAGATCAAAATAATGGTAGAAAGAAATCCTATATGTCATTCATCATATTTCAAGGGCTTGATACAGAAGGCATTCCTCAATCGGTAGACTAGGCTCTGGCAAACAAAACATCCCGACTGGCGGCCATAGGGTCGCCGCCTATTACGTGGGACCAAATCACTGGTGAAAAAAGGTATTTAATATAATAATTAATTATTTGTGATGGGTGAGAATCGAATCCACGACCTCTAGCTTAGCAGTCACGATCACTTGCGAGCAGACTAACAAAGGCCCGCCATAGATCAAGCAAGTAAGTAAATTTTAATGATAATTATACTTGATCTAGAAATTATCAACCGATCGCGTGCAACAGGAGAAGCTTATATATCTATCTAAATAATTGTAGTTTAGTGCGATAGGCCAAAGAAGATCCAGTAAAGAGGGGAAAGTGATAAATAAAAGAAAGCAAAAATTCATACAAATAGACAATTTATTATGCACTTTAAACAATATGTAGATACGAGTACAAGTCAACCTGACAATTTTTGCATATTAGAAATAATAAAAGCACGTCAACTTGATAACCATATTTAATCTACCGTCTAAAATAAAACTGATCTAACTTATTTGAGTTTCGTTTGTTACTTAACTTTAACTATAATAAAAAATAAAATGGCAAACAAATTTTTAGCCTTCAGCACATTTATGGCACTTTATACTATTGGCATATTTTTTAGGTGGGCAACACCGTTTTGCAAGTCGTCATGACTCAGCGCTATATTCACATTAAACACTATCTGTAAGTTGCAGCCAAACAAACATCACACCATTCTGAAGTAGAGCGTGACCCGGTTCGGTTGTGTTGTGAGCTAGCTTGAGTCATTAAAATCACCAAGATCACTTTCACTTTGTGATATCAACAAGGAAGCTGCCTTGGTCAAAATGAGTACCACTACGACACCGAAAGAAACGACGTTTGCCGAACGACAAGCAGAACGTATGAAGAGATTTCACTCTCTACAGTTGGCTAGGAATGAAGCCAGGATGCACAATCATCAGGAGGTGGTGGCCGAAGAGGCTAGAAATAGATTACCATCAAATTATGCAAGAAAACGTCGTCAGACGGAGTGGTTACTGAATGATCGAGCGAAGCGCGAAGAAGCTGAAAAATGCGGGCAAAATTACGATAGAGTGAAACTTTTGAACGTCTCAGCTATAGAAGCAGAACGTTTAGAGCGCAAAAAGAAGAAAAGGAATCCAGATCCAGGTTTTTCGACTTACGATCAAGCGACAATAAGGCAGTATAATAGATTGGTCAAGAACATGCCTACACTTGACACGGAGCAGTATGAGAAAGAAAAACAAAAGTATGGAGACGCTTTCTACGGAGGTCTAAATCACATCATTCACGGTATGCACGTAGATCGTAAAGAGGCAATAGACAGAATGGTGAACGACTTAGAAAGACAGACTGCGAAGAGGGCTAAGTACTCCAGGAGGCGAAAATACAACGACGACGCAGATGTTGACTATATTAATGAGAGGAACGCCAATTTTAACAAGAAACTTGAGCGGTTTTACGGTCAACACACTGCTGAGATTAAGCAGAATTTGGAACGCGGTTCAGCCATATGAGCGTCCGTTAACAAAATTTGTCGTTATGTACCTACATGTTAATGTTTGGAAAGTATTATTTTAAATGAACAATGGTGGACTAAAACTATACGATAACACATTAATGGGAAATATTGTGATAACAGTGGGAATACGTGACAAGTAGTGTTATTTTTTTAATGTAAATAATCTGTAATAAAGACAAAACTAGAGCGTAAGCATGACCTACTACGGTATTGTAAACGTTTAATAATTATATTAGCCACGCCAGGCTTACTCCTGTTGATTAGCCAGTTTTAAACTATATGTGCGAGTATGTACATTTAACATATATTATCACGTAAAACAAACGCTTACAACAAAAGCTGCAGGGTTCAAGGTTCAGTTGTCCTACCAAGAGCATCGACTTGAACTTTATTATTTCCTTATATATGAGTAAAGTTAAAACTAATTGTATAACGTTGTTGCAGCCAGTGTCTAAAAGAGTGAAAATTGCCTGTTTTGTTACAAATTAATTGTAAAACCAATTATCTAATGTAAAATTAAACTCTTATTTTAAGCATTAAGTTCTACCTACCGACTGGATCTGTTCTTATATAGTTTAACTGAAAAACATGGATATCAAGTGTACGTGTTTTTATTATTATATTTCTGTTATGCAAAAATTCTTGGGTTGATTTAGCTTGTTAAAAGTGTATAATAAATTAACTATTTGCATGAATATTTGCTTTCTTTTATTTATCACTTTGCCGTCCTTACTGGGTCTTCTTTGGCAATAACATCGGTGTAACAACAATAGTAATTTGTAGTTATGAGTAATTAGTAATGGATAGTTTTCTAATGAACAGTTCTAATCATCCAATTGTTGTCGTTGAATGTGAACCGCACTGAGACTTGCACTATATCATCATTATCATGAGCAGCCTGAAACATTCTATTGTACTTTATTAAGTAGATATTCTTTAACTATTGAATCTGTATAGATTACTATAAATGTTGAACATCAGTACACCATCATAAGTAACTCTTATGTTTAGTAACTCAAATAATTACAAATAATTGGAAATGTAAGAAGATTACGATTTTCGTTGCACTTACATTTAAAAGCATACCAACTTATTGGTTTTTAATAAGATCTTCATACACAATTTTCGTAAGTAAATATTTATTTATTTTTGCACTAAACTAATTTTTGCAATATATTTGAGCCAGCAAAAGAGAGGTGCTTAAAATTGTCATTCTTATGTCCATAAAAACTGAGTTTTAACATACAGAGCGCCACCCTGACGGCACGAAGAAACCGTATAGGTATACTCTCTCTCAGAAGCCCTCAAGTGAATTAAACAACGTTAGCGTATCTAATATTCTGACGCCTGATATGTAGGTATAGCTAGACAACATCATATTATAGTACATTAGTTTACTTTAGGCCAATGTAGATGTCAAGGTATAAATAAATATACAGAGAATGGGTACTGACCACGAAACCGCCATTGAACATAATTTTTTATCTACGAATTCTATTCGTAGATAGAAAAATATGCATAAATTAACTGCTAAAAGAAACTCAGGACCTACATGTTAAAGAACTTTCTTATAGGTATATACCTACCTGCAAGAAAGCTCTTCAATGAAGGATAATATAATACACCGTTACCTTTTATTTCTAACATGGAGGTGTTACAGGCGAAATACTACGACAGACATTAGTTATCATTCGTTGATCATAAAAACTATTATTTGGTTTGCAAAATAATTCTCATGAACGACCCTCACTAGATCGGTGGGTGGTATTAGGCGGCCATAACATGGGATAAAGTTTTGTGTTCAAAATTATTAGTGTGTGAGTTCTTTGTTTTATTCGCTCTATTGTGTATTTGCGAGTTAAGTTGAAAACATTGTAAAAAAGATTGCCAATTCATTGTTTTCATTGACACCAGTATGCCGACAAAGGGCTTACGATATCTAAGAAATTTCATCAAAATGATAAGATCATGTTATGCTTTCCCGCTATTTACCTGTTATTTACTCAACATAACCATAAAGATGAAAAAAATCTAAATAAATTCTGAAATTGTTACAGTGTATTACTATTTTTTTTCTCTATATGTCCATAGTGTCACTCGACGGTACCTCCGAATAATACCTTATCTGCAAATTCAAATTTCACAGGAGAGCAATTTGAAATTTTAAACACGACGTGTACTAGTAAATTATATCGTTTGGGACGTAAAGTGCCGAAAGGAGGATTTCAGATTTTGTATAGATACCGTCCACACTCTCCAACAGACATAGGATGCATATTTTTGTGCGCTTAGGGCACAAACGCTGCCTAAACTTTACTAGATAGATCAAAATAATGGTAGAAAGAAATCCTATATGTCATTCATCATATTTCAAGGGCTTGATACAGAAGGCATTCCTCAATCGGTAGACTAGGCTCTGGCAAACAAAACATCCCGACTGGCGGCCATAGGGTCGCCGCCTATTACGTGGGACCAAATCACTGGTGAAAAAAGGTATTTAATATAATAATTAATTATTTGTGATGGGTGAGAATCGAATCCACGACCTCTAGCTTAGCAGTCACGATCACTTGCGAGCAGACTAACAAAGGCCCGCCATAGATCAAGCAAGTAAGTAAATTTTAATGATAATTATACTTGATCTAGAAATTATCAACCGATCGCGTGCAACAGGAGAAGCTTATATATCTATCTAAATAATTGTAGTTTAGTGCGATAGGCCAAAGAAGATCCAGTAAAGAGGGGAAAGTGATAAATAAAAGAAAGCAAAAATTCATACAAATAGACAATTTATTATGCACTTTAAACAATATGTAGATACGAGTACAAGTCAACCTGACAATTTTTGCATATTAGAAATAATAAAAGCACGTCAACTTGATAACCATATTTAATCTACCGTCTAAAATAAAACTGATCTAACTTATTTGAGTTTCGTTTGTTACTTAACTTTAACTATAATAAAAAATAAAATGGCAAACAAATTTTTAGCCTTCAGCACATTTATGGCACTTTATACTATTGGCATATTTTTTAGGTGGGCAACACCGTTTTGCAAGTCGTCATGACTCAGCGCTATATTCACATTAAACACTATCTGTAAGTTGCAGCCAAACAAACATCACACCATTCTGAAGTAGAGCGTGACCCGGTTCGGTTGTGTTGTGAGCTAGCTTGAGTCATTAAAATCACCAAGATCACTTTCACTTTGTGATATCAACAAGGAAGCTGCCTTGGTCAAAATGAGTACCACTACGACACCGAAAGAAACGACGTTTGCCGAACGACAAGCAGAACGTATGAAGAGATTTCACTCTCTACAGTTGGCTAGGAATGAAGCCAGGATGCACAATCATCAGGAGGTGGTGGCCGAAGAGGCTAGAAATAGATTACCATCAAATTATGCAAGAAAACGTCGTCAGACGGAGTGGTTACTGAATGATCGAGCGAAGCGCGAAGAAGCTGAAAAATGCGGGCAAAATTACGATAGAGTGAAACTTTTGAACGTCTCAGCTATAGAAGCAGAACGTTTAGAGCGCAAAAAGAAGAAAAGGAATCCAGATCCAGGTTTTTCGACTTACGATCAAGCGACAATAAGGCAGTATAATAGATTGGTCAAGAACATGCCTACACTTGACACGGAGCAGTATGAGAAAGAAAAACAAAAGTATGGAGACGCTTTCTACGGAGGTCTAAATCACATCATTCACGGTATGCACGTAGATCGTAAAGAGGCAATAGACAGAATGGTGAACGACTTAGAAAGACAGACTGCGAAGAGGGCTAAGTACTCCAGGAGGCGAAAATACAACGACGACGCAGATGTTGACTATATTAATGAGAGGAACGCCAATTTTAACAAGAAACTTGAGCGGTTTTACGGTCAACACACTGCTGAGATTAAGCAGAATTTGGAACGCGGTTCAGCCATATGAGCGTCCGTTAACAAAATTTGTCGTTATGTACCTACATGTTAATGTTTGGAAAGTATTATTTTAAATGAACAATGGTGGACTAAAACTATACGATAACACATTAATGGGAAATATTGTGATAACAGTGGGAATACGTGACAAGTAGTGTTATTTTTTTAATGTAAATAATCTGTAATAAAGACAAAACTAGAGCGTAAGCATGACCTACTACGGTATTGTAAACGTTTAATAATTATATTAGCCACGCCAGGCTTACTCCTGTTGATTAGCCAGTTTTAAACTATATGTGCGAGTATGTACATTTAACATATATTATCACGTAAAACAAACGCTTACAACAAAAGCTGCAGGGTTCAAGGTTCAGTTGTCCTACCAAGAGCATCGACTTGAACTTTATTATTTCCTTATATATGAGTAAAGTTAAAACTAATTGTATAACGTTGTTGCAGCCAGTGTCTAAAAGAGTGAAAATTGCCTGTTTTGTTACAAATTAATTGTAAAACCAATTATCTAATGTAAAATTAAACTCTTATTTTAAGCATTAAGTTCTACCTACCGACTGGATCTGTTCTTATTTAGTTTAACTGAAAAACATGGATATCAAGTGTACGTGTTTTTATTATTATATTTCTGTTATGCAAAAATTCTTGGGTTGATTTAGCTTGTTAAAAGTGTATAATAAATTAACTATTTGCATGAATATTTGCTTTCTTTTATTTATCACTTTGCCGTCCTTACTGGGTCTTCTTTGGCAATAACATCGGTGTAACAACAATAGTAATTTGTAGTTATGAGTAATTAGTAATGGATAGTTTTCTAATGAACAGTTCTAATCATCCAATTGTTGTCGTTGAATGTGAACCGCACTGAGACTTGCACTATATCATCATTATCATGAGCAGCCTGAAACATTCTATTGTACTTTATTAAGTAGATATTCTTTAACTATTGAATCTGTATAGATTACTATAAATGTTGAACATCAGTACACCATCATAAGTAACTCTTATGTTTAGTAACTCAAATAATTACAAATAATTGGAAATGTAAGAAGATTACGATTTTCGTTGCACTTACATTTAAAAGCATACCAACTTATTGGTTTTTAATAAGATCTTCATACACAATTTTCGTAAGTAAATATTTATTTATTTTTGCACTAAACTAATTTTTGCAATATATTTGAGCCAGCAAAAGAGAGGTGCTTAAAATTGTCATTCTTATGTCCATAAAAACTGAGTTTTAACATACAGAGCGCCACCCTGACGGCACGAAGAAACCGTATAGGTATACTCTCTCTCAGAAGCCCTCAAGTGAATTAAACAACGTTAGCGTATCTAATATTCTGACGCCTGATATGTAGGTATAGCTAGACAACATCATATTATAGTACATTAGTTTACTTTAGGCCAATGTAGATGTCGAGGTATAAATAAATATACAGAAAATGGGTACTGACCACGAAACCGCCATTGAACATAATTTTTTATCTACGAATTCTATTCGTAGATAGAAAAATATGCATAAATTAACTGCTAAAAGAAACTCAGGACCTACATGTTAAAGAACTTTCTTATAGGTATATACCTACCTGCAAGAAAGCTCTTCAATGAAGGATAATATAATACACCGTTACCTTTTATTTCTAACATGGAGGTGTTACAGGCGAAATACTACGACAGACATTAGTTATCATTCGTTGATCATAAAAACTATTATTTGGTTTGCAAAATAATTCTCATGAACGACCCTCACTAGATCGGTGGGTGGTATTAGGCGGCCATAACATGGGATAAAGTTTTGTGTTCAAAATTATTAGTGTGTGAGTTCTTTGTTTTATTCGCTCTATTGTGTATTTGCGAGTTAAGTTGAAAACATTGTAAAAAAGATTGCCAATTCATTGTTTTCATTGACACCAGTATGCCGACAAAGGGCTTACGATATCTAAGAAATTTCATCAAAATGATAAGATCATGTTATGCTTTCCCGCTATTTACCTGTTATTTACTCAACATAACCATAAAGATGAAAAAAATCTAAATAAATTCTGAAATTGTTACAGTGTATTACTATTTTTTTTCTCTATATGTCCATAGTGTCACTCGACGGTACCTCCGAATAATACCTTATCTGCAAATTCAAATTTCACAGGAGAGCAATTTGAAATTTTAAACACGACGTGTACTAGTAAATTATATCGTTTGGGACGTAAAGTGCCGAAAGGAGGATTTCAGATTTTGTATAGATACCGTCCACACTCTCCAACAGACATAGGATGCATATTTTTGTGCGCTTAGGGCACAAACGCTGCCTAAACTTTACTAGATAGATCAAAATAATGGTAGAAAGAAATCCTATATGTCATTCATCATATTTCAAGGGCTTGATACAGAAGGCATTCCTCAATCGGTAGACTAGGCTCTGGCAAACAAAACATCCCGACTGGCGGCCATAGGGTCGCCGCCTATTACGTGGGACCAAATCACTGGTGAAAAAAGGTATTTAATATAATAATTAATTATTTGTGATGGGTGAGAATCGAATCCACGACCTCTAGCTTAGCAGTCACGATCACTTGCGAGCAGACTAACAAAGGCCCGCCATAGATCAAGCAAGTAAGTAAATTTTAATGATAATTATACTTGATCTAGAAATTATCAACCGATCGCGTGCAACAGGAGAAGCTTATATATCTATCTAAATAATTGTAGTTTAGTGCGATAGGCCAAAGAAGATCCAGTAAAGAGGGGAAAGTGATAAATAAAAGAAAGCAAAAATTCATACAAATAGACAATTTATTATGCACTTTAAACAATATGTAGATACGAGTACAAGTCAACCTGACAATTTTTGCATATTAGAAATAATAAAAGCACGTCAACTTGATAACCATATTTAATCTACCGTCTAAAATAAAACTGATCTAACTTATTTGAGTTTCGTTTGTTACTTAACTTTAACTATAATAAAAAATAAAATGGCAAACAAATTTTTAGCCTTCAGCACATTTATGGCACTTTATACTATTGGCATATTTTTTAGGTGGGCAACACCGTTTTGCAAGTCGTCATGACTCAGCGCTATATTCACATTAAACACTATCTGTAAGTTGCAGCCAAACAAACATCACACCATTCTGAAGTAGAGCGTGACCCGGTTCGGTTGTGTTGTGAGCTAGCTTGAGTCATTAAAATCACCAAGATCACTTTCACTTTGTGATATCAACAAGGAAGCTGCCTTGGTCAAAATGAGTACCACTACGACACCGAAAGAAACGACGTTTGCCGAACGACAAGCAGAACGTATGAAGAGATTTCACTCTCTACAGTTGGCTAGGAATGAAGCCAGGATGCACAATCATCAGGAGGTGGTGGCCGAAGAGGCTAGAAATAGATTACCATCAAATTATGCAAGAAAACGTCGTCAGACGGAGTGGTTACTGAATGATCGAGCGAAGCGCGAAGAAGCTGAAAAATGCGGGCAAAATTACGATAGAGTGAAACTTTTGAACGTCTCAGCTATAGAAGCAGAACGTTTAGAGCGCAAAAAGAAGAAAAGGAATCCAGATCCAGGTTTTTCGACTTACGATCAAGCGACAATAAGGCAGTATAATAGATTGGTCAAGAACATGCCTACACTTGACACGGAGCAGTATGAGAAAGAAAAACAAAAGTATGGAGACGCTTTCTACGGAGGTCTAAATCACATCATTCACGGTATGCACGTAGATCGTAAAGAGGCAATAGACAGAATGGTGAACGACTTAGAAAGACAGACTGCGAAGAGGGCTAAGTACTCCAGGAGGCGAAAATACAACGACGACGCAGATGTTGACTATATTAATGAGAGGAACGCCAATTTTAACAAGAAACTTGAGCGGTTTTACGGTCAACACACTGCTGAGATTAAGCAGAATTTGGAACGCGGTTCAGCCATATGAGCGTCCGTTAACAAAATTTGTCGTTATGTACCTACATGTTAATGTTTGGAAAGTATTATTTTAAATGAACAATGGTGGACTAAAACTATACGATAACACATTAATGGGAAATATTGTGATAACAGTGGGAATACGTGACAAGTAGTGTTATTTTTTTAATGTAAATAATCTGTAATAAAGACAAAACTAGAGCGTAAGCATGACCTACTACGGTATTGTAAACGTTTAATAATTATATTAGCCACGCCAGGCTTACTCCTGTTGATTAGCCAGTTTTAAACTATATGTGCGAGTATGTACATTTAACATATATTATCACGTAAAACAAACGCTTACAACAAAAGCTGCAGGGTTCAAGGTTCAGTTGTCCTACCAAGAGCATCGACTTGAACTTTATTATTTCCTTATATATGAGTAAAGTTAAAACTAATTGTATAACGTTGTTGCAGCCAGTGTCTAAAAGAGTGAAAATTGCCTGTTTTGTTACAAATTAATTGTAAAACCAATTATCTAATGTAAAATTAAACTCTTATTTTAAGCATTAAGTTCTACCTACCGACTGGATCTGTTCTTATTTAGTTTAACTGAAAAACATGGATATCAAGTGTACGTGTTTTTATTATTATATTTCTGTTATGCAAAAATTCTTGGGTTGATTTAGCTTGTTAAAAGTGTATAATAAATTAACTATTTGCATGAATATTTACTTTCTTTTATTTATCACTTTGCCGTCCTTACTGGGTCTTCTTTGGCAATAACATCGGTGTAACAACAATAGTAATTTGTAGTTATGAGTAATTAGTAATGGATAGTTTTCTAATGAACAGTTCTAATCATCCAATTATTGTCGTTGAATGTGAACCGCACTGAGACTTGCACTATATCATCATTATCATGAGCAGCCTGAAACATTCTATTGTACTTTATTAAGTAGATATTCTTTAACTATTGAATCTGTATAGATTACTATAAATGTTGAACATCAGTACACCATCATAAGTAACTCTTATGTTTAGTAACTCAAATAATTACAAATAATTGGAAATGTAAGAAGATTACGATTTTCGTTGCACTTACATTTAAAAGCATACCAACTTATTGGTTTTTAATAAGATCTTCATACACAATTTTCGTAAGTAAATATTTATTTATTTTTGCACTAAACTAATTTTTGCAATATATTTGAGCCAGCAAAAGAGAGGTGCTTAAAATTGTCATTCTTATGTCCATAAAAACTGAGTTTTAACATACAGAGCGCCACCCTGACGGCACGAAGAAACCGTATAGGTATACTCTCTCTCAGAAGCCCTCAAGTGAATTAAACAACGTTAGCGTATCTAATATTCTGACGCCTGATATGTAGGTATAGCTAGACAACATCATATTATAGTACATTAGTTTACTTTAGGCCAATGTAGATGTCGAGGTATAAATAAATATACAGAGAATGGGTACTGACCACGAAACCGCCATTGAACATAATTTTTTATCTACGAATTCTATTCGTAGATAGAAAAATATGCATAAATTAACTGCTAAAAGAAACTCAGGACCTACATGTTAAAGAACTTTCTTATAGGTATATACCTACCTGCAAGAAAGCTCTTCAATGAAGGATAATATAATACACCGTTACCTTTTATTTCTAACATGGAGGTGTTACAGGCGAAATACTACGACAGACATTAGTTATCATTCGTTGATCATAAAAACTATTATTTGGTTTGCAAAATAATTCTCATGAACGACCCTCACTAGATCGGTGGGTGGTATTAGGCGGCCATAACATGGGATAAAGTTTTGTGTTCAAAATTATTAGTGTGTGAGTTCTTTGTTTTATTCGCTCTATTGTGTATTTGCGAGTTAAGTTGAAAACATTGTAAAAAAGATTGCCAATTCATTGTTTTCATTGACACCAGTATGCCGACAAAGGGCTTACGATATCTAAGAAATTTCATCAAAATGATAAGATCATGTTATGCTTTCCCGCTATTTACCTGTTATTTACTCAACATAACCATAAAGATGAAAAAAATCTAAATAAATTCTGAAATTGTTACAGTGTATTACTATTTTTTTTCTCTATATGTCCATAGTGTCACTCGACGGTACCTCCGAATAATACCTTATCTGCAAATTCAAATTTCACAGGAGAGCAATTTGAAATTTTAAACACGACGTGTACTAGTAAATTATATCGTTTGGGACGTAAAGTGCCGAAAGGAGGATTTCAGATTTTGTATAGATACCGTCCACACTCTCCAACAGACATAGGATGCATATTTTTGTGCGCTTAGGGCACAAACGCTGCCTAAACTTTACTAGATAGATCAAAATAATGGTAGAAAGAAATCCTATATGTCATTCATCATATTTCAAGGGCTTGATACAGAAGGCATTCCTCAATCGGTAGACTAGGCTCTGGCAAACAAAACATCCCGACTGGCGGCCATAGGGTCGCCGCCTATTACGTGGGACCAAATCACTGGTGAAAAAAGGTATTTAATATAATAATTAATTATTTGTGATGGGTGAGAATCGAATCCACGACCTCTAGCTTAGCAGTCACGATCACTTGCGAGCAGACTAACAAAGGCCCGCCATAGATCAAGCAAGTAAGTAAATTTTAATGATAATTATACTTGATCTAGAAATTATCAACCGATCGCGTGCAACAGGAGAAGCTTATATATCTATCTAAATAATTGTAGTTTAGTGCGATAGGCCAAAGAAGATCCAGTAAAGAGGGGAAAGTGATAAATAAAAGAAAGCAAAAATTCATACAAATAGACAATTTATTATGCACTTTAAACAATATGTAGATACGAGTACAAGTCAACCTGACAATTTTTGCATATTAGAAATAATAAAAGCACGTCAACTTGATAACCATATTTAATCTACCGTCTAAAATAAAACTGATCTAACTTATTTGAGTTTCGTTTGTTACTTAACTTTAACTATAATAAAAAATAAAATGGCAAACAAATTTTTAGCCTTCAGCACATTTATGGCACTTTATACTATTGGCATATTTTTTAGGTGGGCAACACCGTTTTGCAAGTCGTCATGACTCAGCGCTATATTCACATTAAACACTATCTGTAAGTTGCAGCCAAACAAACATCACACCATTCTGAAGTAGAGCGTGACCCGGTTCGGTTGTGTTGTGAGCTAGCTTGAGTCATTAAAATCACCAAGATCACTTTCACTTTGTGATATCAACAAGGAAGCTGCCTTGGTCAAAATGAGTACCACTACGACACCGAAAGAAACGACGTTTGCCGAACGACAAGCAGAACGTATGAAGAGATTTCACTCTCTACAGTTGGCTAGGAATGAAGCCAGGATGCACAATCATCAGGAGGTGGTGGCCGAAGAGGCTAGAAATAGATTACCATCAAATTATGCAAGAAAACGTCGTCAGACGGAGTGGTTACTGAATGATCGAGCGAAGCGCGAAGAAGCTGAAAAATGCGGGCAAAATTACGATAGAGTGAAACTTTTGAACGTCTCAGCTATAGAAGCAGAACGTTTAGAGCGCAAAAAGAAGAAAAGGAATCCAGATCCAGGTTTTTCGACTTACGATCAAGCGACAATAAGGCAGTATAATAGATTGGTCAAGAACATGCCTACACTTGACACGGAGCAGTATGAGAAAGAAAAACAAAAGTATGGAGACGCTTTCTACGGAGGTCTAAATCACATCATTCACGGTATGCACGTAGATCGTAAAGAGGCAATAGACAGAATGGTGAACGACTTAGAAAGACAGACTGCGAAGAGGGCTAAGTACTCCAGGAGGCGAAAATACAACGACGACGCAGATGTTGACTATATTAATGAGAGGAACGCCAATTTTAACAAGAAACTTGAGCGGTTTTACGGTCAACACACTGCTGAGATTAAGCAGAATTTGGAACGCGGTTCAGCCATATGAGCGTCCGTTAACAAAATTTGTCGTTATGTACCTACATGTTAATGTTTGGAAAGTATTATTTTAAATGAACAATGGTGGACTAAAACTATACGATAACACATTAATGGGAAATATTGTGATAACAGTGGGAATACGTGACAAGTAGTGTTATTTTTTTAATGTAAATAATCTGTAATAAAGACAAAACTAGAGCGTAAGCATGACCTACTACGGTATTGTAAACGTTTAATAATTATATTAGCCACGCCAGGCTTACTCCTGTTGATTAGCCAGTTTTAAACTATATGTGCGAGTATGTACATTTAACATATATTATCACGTAAAACAAACGCTTACAACAAAAGCTGCAGGGTTCAAGGTTCAGTTGTCCTACCAAGAGCATCGACTTGAACTTTATTATTTCCTTATATATGAGTAAAGTTAAAACTAATTGTATAACGTTGTTGCAGCCAGTGTCTAAAAGAGTGAAAATTGCCTGTTTTGTTACAAATTAATTGTAAAACCAATTATCTAATGTAAAATTAAACTCTTATTTTAAGCATTAAGTTCTACCTACCGACTGGATCTGTTCTTATTTAGTTTAACTGAAAAACATGGATATCAAGTGTACGTGTTTTTATTATTATATTTCTGTTATGCAAAAATTCTTGGGTTGATTTAGCTTGTTAAAAGTGTATAATAAATTAACTATTTGCATGAATATTTGCTTTCTTTTATTTATCACTTTGCCGTCCTTACTGGGTCTTCTTTGGCAATAACATCGGTGTAACAACAATAGTAATTTGTAGTTATGAGTAATTAGTAATGGATAGTTTTCTAATGAACAGTTCTAATCATCCAATTGTTGTCGTTGAATGTGAACCGCACTGAGACTTGCACTATATCATCATTATCATGAGCAGCCTGAAACATTCTATTGTACTTTATTAAGTAGATATTCTTTAACTATTGAATCTGTATAGATTACTATAAATGTTGAACATCAGTACACCATCATAAGTAACTCTTATGTTTAGTAACTCAAATAATTACAAATAATTGGAAATGTAAGAAGATTACGATTTTCGTTGCACTTACATTTAAAAGCATACCAACTTATTGGTTTTTAATAAGATCTTCATACACAATTTTCGTAAGTAAATATTTATTTATTTTTGCACTAAACTAATTTTTGCAATATATTTGAGCCAGCAAAAGAGAGGTGCTTAAAATTGTCATTCTTATGTCCATAAAAACTGAGTTTTAACATACAGAGCGCCACCCTGACGGCACGAAGAAACCGTATAGGTATACTCTCTCTCAGAAGCCCTCAAGTGAATTAAACAACGTTAGCGTATCTAATATTCTGACGCCTGATATGTAGGTATAGCTAGACAACATCATATTATAGTACATTAGTTTACTTTAGGCCAATGTAGATGTCGAGGTATAAATAAATATACAGAGAATGGGTACTGACCACGAAACCGCCATTGAACATAATTTTTTATCTACGAATTCTATTCGTAGATAGAAAAATATGCATAAATTAACTGCTAAAAGAAACTCAGGACCTACATGTTAAAGAACTTTCTTATAGGTATATACCTACCTGCAAGAAAGCTCTTCAATGAAGGATAATATAATACACCGTTACCTTTTATTTCTAACATGGAGGTGTTACAGGCGAAATACTACGACAGACATTAGTTATCATTCGTTGATCATAAAAACTATTATTTGGTTTGCAAAATAATTCTCATGAACGACCCTCACTAGATCGGTGGGTGGTATTAGGCGGCCATAACATGGGATAAAGTTTTGTGTTCAAAATTATTAGTGTGTGAGTTCTTTGTTTTATTCGCTCTATTGTGTATTTGCGAGTTAAGTTGAAAACATTGTAAAAAAGATTGCCAATTCATTGTTTTCATTGACACCAGTATGCCGACAAAGGGCTTACGATATCTAAGAAATTTCATCAAAATGATAAGATCATGTTATGCTTTCCCGCTATTTACCTGTTATTTACTCAACATAACCATAAAGATGAAAAAAATCTAAATAAATTCTGAAATTGTTACAGTGTATTACTATTTTTTTTCTCTATATGTCCATAGTGTCACTCGACGGTACCTCCGAATAATACCTTATCTGCAAATTCAAATTTCACAGGAGAGCAATTTGAAATTTTAAACACGACGTGTACTAGTAAATTATATCGTTTGGGACGTAAAGTGCCGAAAGGAGGATTTCAGATTTTGTATAGATACCGTCCACACTCTCCAACAGACATAGGATGCATATTTTTGTGCGCTTAGGGCACAAACGCTGCCTAAACTTTACTAGATAGATCAAAATAATGGTAGAAAGAAATCCTATATGTCATTCATCATATTTCAAGGGCTTGATACAGAAGGCATTCCTCAATCGGTAGACTAGGCTCTGGCAAACAAAACATCCCGACTGGCGGCCATAGGGTCGCCGCCTATTACGTGGGACCAAATCACTGGTGAAAAAAGGTATTTAATATAATAATTAATTATTTGTGATGGGTGAGAATCGAATCCACGACCTCTAGCTTAGCAGTCACGATCACTTGCGAGCAGACTAACAAAGGCCCGCCATAGATCAAGCAAGTAAGTAAATTTTAATGATAATTATACTTGATCTAGAAATTATCAACCGATCGCGTGCAACAGGAGAAGCTTATATATCTATCTAAATAATTGTAGTTTAGTGCGATAGGCCAAAGAAGATCCAGTAAAGAGGGGAAAGTGATAAATAAAAGAAAGCAAAAATTCATACAAATAGACAATTTATTATGCACTTTAAACAATATGTAGATACGAGTACAAGTTAACCTGACAATTTTTGCATATTAGAAATAATAAAAGCACGTCAACTTGATAACCATATTTAATCTACCGTCTAAAATAAAACTGATCTAACTTATTTGAGTTTCGTTTGTTACTTAACTTTAACTATAATAAAAAATAAAATGGCAAACAAATTTTTAGCCTTCAGCACATTTATGGCACTTTATACTATTGGCATATTTTTTAGGTGGGCAACACCGTTTTGCAAGTCGTCATGACTCAGCGCTATATTCACATTAAACACTATCTGTAAGTTGCAGCCAAACAAACATCA
This sequence comes from Hypercompe scribonia, assembly GCA_949316085.1. NCBI lineage: Eukaryota > Metazoa > Arthropoda > Insecta > Lepidoptera > Erebidae > Hypercompe > Hypercompe scribonia. The sequence goes on from OX438979.1 coordinate 5,845,044, forward strand.
CACCATTCTGAAGTAGAGCGTGACCCGGTTCGGTTGTGTTGTGAGCTAGCTTGAGTCATTAAAATCACCAAGATCACTTTCACTTTGTGATATCAACAAGGAAGCTGCCTTGGTCAAAATGAGTACCACTACGACACCGAAAGAAACGACGTTTGCCGAACGACAAGCAGAACGTATGAAGAGATTGCACTCTCTACAGTTGGCTAGGAATGAAGCCAGGATGCACAATCATCAGGAGGTGGTGGCCGAAGAGGCTAGAAATAGATTACCATCAAATTATGCAAGAAAACGTCGTCAGACGGAGTGGTTACTGAATGATCGAGCGAAGCGCGAAGAAGCTGAAAAATGCGGGCAAAATTACGATAGAGTGAAACTTTTGAACGTCTCAGCTATAGAAGCAGAACGTTTAGAGCGCAAAAAGAAGAAAAGGAATCCAGATCCAGGTTTTTCGACTTACGATCAAGCGACAATAAGGCAGTATAATAGATTGGTCAAGAACATGCCTACACTTGACACGGAGCAGTATGAGAAAGAAAAACAAAAGTATGGAGACGCTTTCTACGGAGGTCTAAATCACATCATTCACGGTATGCACGTAGATCGTAAAGAGGCAATAGACAGAATGGTGAACGACTTAGAAAGACAGACTGCGAAGAGGGCTAAGTACTCCAGGAGGCGAAAATACAACGACGACGCAGATGTTGACTATATTAATGAGAGGAACGCCAATTTTAACAAGAAACTTGAGCGGTTTTACGGTCAACACACTGCTGAGATTAAGCAGAATTTGGAACGCGGTTCAGCCATATGAGCGTCCGTTAACAAAATTTGTCGTTATGTACCTACATGTTAATGTTTGGAAAGTATTATTTTAAATGAACAATGGTGGACTAAAACTATACGATAACACATTAATGGGAAATATTGTGATAACAGTGGGAATACGTGACAAGTAGTGTTATTTTTTTAATGTAAATAATCTGTAATAAAGACAAAACTAGAGCGTAAGCATGACCTACTACGGTATTGTAAACGTTTAATAATTATATTAGCCACGCCAGGCTTACTCCTGTTGATTAGCCAGTTTTAAACTATATGTGCGAGTATGTACATTTAACATATATTATCACGTAAAACAAACGCTTACAACAAAAGCTGCAGGGTTCAAGGTTCAGTTGTCCTACCAAGAGCATCGACTTGAACTTTATTATTTCCTTATATATGAGTAAAGTTAAAACTAATTGTATAACGTTGTTGCAGCCAGTGTCTAAAAGAGTGAAAATTGCCTGTTTTGTTACAAATTAATTGTAAAACCAATTATCTAATGTAAAATTAAACTCTTATTTTAAGCATTAAGTTCTACCTACCGACTGGATCTGTTCTTATTTAGTTTAACTGAAAAACATGGATATCAAGTGTACGTGTTTTTATTATTATATTTCTGTTATGCAAAAATTCTTGGGTTGATTTAGCTTGTTAAAAGTGTATAATAAATTAACTATTTGCATGAATATTTGCTTTCTTTTATTTATCACTTTGCCGTCCTTACTGGGTCTTCTTTGGCAATAACATCGGTGTAACAACAATAGTAATTTGTAGTTATGAGTAATTAGTAATGGATAGTTTTCTAATGAACAGTTCTAATCATCCAATTGTTGTCGTTGAATGTGAACCGCACTGAGACTTGCACTATATCATCATTATCATGAGCAGCCTGAAACATTCTATTGTACTTTATTAAGTAGATATTCTTTAACTATTGAATCTGTATAGATTACTATAAATGTTGAACATCAGTACACCATCATAAGTAACTCTTATGTTTAGTAACTCAAATAATTACAAATAATTGGAAATGTAAGAAGATTACGATTTTCGTTGCACTTACATTTAAAAGCATACCAACTTATTGGTTTTTAATAAGATCTTCATACACAATTTTCGTAAGTAAATATTTATTTATTTTTGCACTAAACTAATTTTTGCAATATATTTGAGCCAGCAAAAGAGAGGTGCTTAAAATTGTCATTCTTATGTCCATAAAAACTGAGTTTTAACATACAGAGCGCCACCCTGACGGCACGAAGAAACCGTATAGGTATACTCTCTCTCAGAAGCCCTCAAGTGAATTAAACAACGTTAGCGTATCTAATATTCTGACGCCTGATATGTAGGTATAGCTAGACAACATCATATTATAGTACATTAGTTTACTTTAGGCCAATGTAGATGTCGAGGTATAAATAAATATACAGAGAATGGGTACTGACCACGAAACCGCCATTGAACATAATTTTTTATCTACGAATTCTATTCGTAGATAGAAAAATATGCATAAATTAACTGCTAAAAGAAACTCAGGACCTACATGTTAAAGAACTTTCTTATAGGTATATACCTACCTGCAAGAAAGCTCTTCAATGAAGGATAATATAATACACCGTTACCTTTTATTTCTAACATGGAGGTGTTACAGGCGAAATACTACGACAGACATTAGTTATCATTCGTTGATCATAAAAACTATTATTTGGTTTGCAAAATAATTCTCATGAACGACCCTCACTAGATCGGTGGGTGGTATTAGGCGGCCATAACATGGGATAAAGTTTTGTGTTCAAAATTATTAGTGTGTGAGTTCTTTGTTTTATTCGCTCTATTGTGTATTTGCGAGTTAAGTTGAAAACATTGTAAAAAAGATTGCCAATTCATTGTTTTCATTGACACCAGTATGCCGACAAAGGGCTTACGATATCTAAGAAATTTCATCAAAATGATAAGATCATGTTATGCTTTCCCGCTATTTACCTGTTATTTACTCAACATAACCATAAAGATGAAAAAAATCTAAATAAATTCTGAAATTGTTACAGTGTATTACTATTTTTTTTCTCTATATGTCCATAGTGTCACTCGACGGTACCTCCGAATAATACCTTATCTGCAAATTCAAATTTCACAGGAGAGCAATTTGAAATTTTAAACACGACGTGTACTAGTAAATTATATCGTTTGGGACGTAAAGTGCCGAAAGGAGGATTTCAGATTTTGTATAGATACCGTCCACACTCTCCAACAGACATAGGATGCATATTTTTGTGCGCTTAGGGCACAAACGCTGCCTAAACTTTACTAGATAGATCAAAATAATGGTAGAAAGAAATCCTATATGTCATTCATCATATTTCAAGGGCTTGATACAGAAGGCATTCCTCAATCGGTAGACTAGGCTCTGGCAAACAAAACATCCCGACTGGCGGCCATAGGGTCGCCGCCTATTACGTGGGACCAAATCACTGGTGAAAAAAGGTATTTAATATAATAATTAATTATTTGTGATGGGTGAGAATCGAATCCACGACCTCTAGCTTAGCAGTCACGATCACTTGCGAGCAGACTAACAAAGGCCCGCCATAGATCAAGCAAGTAAGTAAATTTTAATGATAATTATACTTGATCTAGAAATTATCAACCGATCGCGTGCAACAGGAGAAGCTTATATATCTATCTAAATAATTGTAGTTTAGTGCGATAGGCCAAAGAAGATCCAGTAAAGAGGGGAAAGTGATAAATAAAAGAAAGCAAAAATTCATACAAATAGACAATTTATTATGCACTTTAAACAATATGTAGATACGAGTACAAGTCAACCTGACAATTTTTGCATATTAGAAATAATAAAAGCACGTCAACTTGATAACCATATTTAATCTACCGTCTAAAATAAAACTGATCTAACTTATTTGAGTTTCGTTTGTTACTTAACTTTAACTATAATAAAAAATAAAATGGCAAACAAATTTTTAGCCTTCAGCACATTTATGGCACTTTATACTATTGGCATATTTTTTAGGTGGGCAACACCGTTTTGCAAGTCGTCATGACTCAGCGCTATATTCACATTAAACACTATCTGTAAGTTGCAGCCAAACAAACATCACACCATTCTGAAGTAGAGCGTGACCCGGTTCGGTTGTGTTGTGAGCTAGCTTGAGTCATTAAAATCACCAAGATCACTTTCACTTTGTGATATCAACAAGGAAGCTGCCTTGGTCAAAATGAGTACCACTACGACACCGAAAGAAACGACGTTTGCCGAACGACAAGCAGAACGTATGAAGAGATTTCACTCTCTACAGTTGGCTAGGAATGAAGCCAGGATGCACAATCATCAGGAGGTGGTGGCCGAAGAGGCTAGAAATAGATTACCATCAAATTATGCAAGAAAACGTCGTCAGACGGAGTGGTTACTGAATGATCGAGCGAAGCGCGAAGAAGCTGAAAAATGCGGGCAAAATTACGATAGAGTGAAACTTTTGAACGTCTCAGCTATAGAAGCAGAACGTTTAGAGCGCAAAAAGAAGAAAAGGAATCCAGATCCAGGTTTTTCGACTTACGATCAAGCGACAATAAGGCAGTATAATAGATTGGTCAAGAACATGCCTACACTTGACACGGAGCAGTATGAGAAAGAAAAACAAAAGTATGGAGACGCTTTCTACGGAGGTCTAAATCACATCATTCACGGTATGCACGTAGATCGTAAAGAGGCAATAGACAGAATGGTGAACGACTTAGAAAGACAGACTGCGAAGAGGGCTAAGTACTCCAGGAGGCGAAAATACAACGACGACGCAGATGTTGACTATATTAATGAGAGGAACGCCAATTTTAACAAGAAACTTGAGCGGTTTTACGGTCAACACACTGCTGAGATTAAGCAGAATTTGGAACGCGGTTCAGCCATATGAGCGTCCGTTAACAAAATTTGTCGTTATGTACCTACATGTTAATGTTTGGAAAGTATTATTTTAAATGAACAATGGTGGACTAAAACTATACGATAACACATTAATGGGAAATATTGTGATAACAGTGGGAATACGTGACAAGTAGTGTTATTTTTTTAATGTAAATAATCTGTAATAAAGACAAAACTAGAGCGTAAGCATGACCTACTACGGTATTGTAAACGTTTAATAATTATATTAGCCACGCCAGGCTTACTCCTGTTGATTAGCCAGTTTTAAACTATATGTGCGAGTATGTACATTTAACATATATTATCACGTAAAACAAACGCTTACAACAAAAGCTGCAGGGTTCAAGGTTCAGTTGTCCTACCAAGAGCATCGACTTGAACTTTATTATTTCCTTATATATGAGTAAAGTTAAAACTAATTGTATAACGTTGTTGCAGCCAGTGTCTAAAAGAGTGAAAATTGCCTGTTTTGTTACAAATTAATTGTAAAACCAATTATCTAATGTAAAATTAAACTCTTATTTTAAGCATTAAGTTCTACCTACCGACTGGATCTGTTCTTATTTAGTTTAACTGAAAAACATGGATATCAAGTGTACGTGTTTTTATTATTATATTTCTGTTATGCAAAAATTCTTGGGTTGATTTAGCTTGTTAAAAGTGTATAATAAATTAACTATTTGCATGAATATTTGCTTTCTTTTATTTATCACTTTGCTGTCCTTACTGGGTCTTCTTTGGCAATAACATCGGTGTAACAACAATAGTAATTTGTAGTTATGAGTAATTAGTAATGGATAGTTTTCTAATGAACAGTTCTAATCATCCAATTGTTGTCGTTGAATGTGAACCGCACTGAGACTTGCACTATATCATCATTATCATGAGCAGCCTGAAACATTCTATTGTACTTTATTAAGTAGATATTCTTTAACTATTGAATCTGTATAGATTACTATAAATGTTGAACATCAGTACACCATCATAAGTAACTCTTATGTTTAGTAACTCAAATAATTACAAATAATTGGAAATGTAAGAAGATTACGATTTTCGTTGCACTTACATTTAAAAGCATACCAACTTATTGGTTTTTAATAAGATCTTCATACACAATTTTCGTAAGTAAATATTTATTTATTTTTGCACTAAACTAATTTTTGCAATATATTTGAGCCAGCAAAAGAGAGGTGCTTAAAATTGTCATTCTTATGTCCATAAAAACTGAGTTTTAACATACAGAGCGCCACCCTGACGGCACGAAGAAACCGTATAGGTATACTCTCTCTCAGAAGCCCTCAAGTGAATTAAACAACGTTAGCGTATCTAATATTCTGACGCCTGATATGTAGGTATAGCTAGACAACATCATATTATAGTACATTAGTTTACTTTAGGCCAATGTAGATGTCAAGGTATAAATAAATATACAGAGAATGGGTACTGACCACGAAACCGCCATTGAACATAATTTTTTATCTACGAATTCTATTCGTAGATAGAAAAATATGCATAAATTAACTGCTAAAAGAAACTCAGGACCTACATGTTAAAGAACTTTCTTATAGGTATATACCTACCTGCAAGAAAGCTCTTCAATGAAGGATAATATAATACACCGTTACCTTTTATTTCTAACATGGAGGTGTTACAGGCGAAATACTACGACAGACATTAGTTATCATTCGTTGATCATAAAAACTATTATTTGGTTTGCAAAATAATTCTCATGAACGACCCTCACTAGATCGGTGGGTGGTATTAGGCGGCCATAACATGGGATAAAGTTTTGTGTTCAAAATTATTAGTGTGTGAGTTCTTTGTTTTATTCGCTCTATTGTGTATTTGCGAGTTAAGTTGAAAACATTGTAAAAAAGATTGCCAATTCATTGTTTTCATTGACACCAGTATGCCGACAAAGGGCTTACGATATCTAAGAAATTTCATCAAAATGATAAGATCATGTTATGCTTTCCCGCTATTTACCTGTTATTTACTCAACATAACCATAAAGATGAAAAAAATCTAAATAAATTCTGAAATTGTTACAGTGTATTACTATTTTTTTTCTCTATATGTCCATAGTGTCACTCGACGGTACCTCCGAATAATACCTTATCTGCAAATTCAAATTTCACAGGAGAGCAATTTGAAATTTTAAACACGACGTGTACTAGTAAATTATATCGTTTGGGACGTAAAGTGCCGAAAGGAGGATTTCAGATTTTGTATAGATACCGTCCACACTCTCCAACAGACATAGGATGCATATTTTTGTGCGCTTAGGGCACAAACGCTGCCTAAACTTTACTAGATAGATCAAAATAATGGTAGAAAGAAATCCTATATGTCATTCATCATATTTCAAGGGCTTGATACAGAAGGCATTCCTCAATCGGTAGACTAGGCTCTGGCAAACAAAACATCCCGACTGGCGGCCATAGGGTCGCCGCCTATTACGTGGGACCAAATCACTGGTGAAAAAAGGTATTTAATATAATAATTAATTATTTGTGATGGGTGAGAATCGAATCCACGACCTCTAGCTTAGCAGTCACGATCACTTGCGAGCAGACTAACAAAGGCCCGCCATAGATCAAGCAAGTAAGTAAATTTTAATGATAATTATACTTGATCTAGAAATTATCAACCGATCGCGTGCAACAGGAGAAGCTTATATATCTATCTAAATAATTGTAGTTTAGTGCGATAGGCCAAAGAAGATCCAGTAAAGAGGGGAAAGTGATAAATAAAAGAAAGCAAAAATTCATACAAATAGACAATTTATTATGCACTTTAAACAATATGTAGATACGAGTACAAGTCAACCTGACAATTTTTGCATATTAGAAATAATAAAAGCACGTCAACTTGATAACCATATTTAATCTACCGTCTAAAATAAAACTGATCTAACTTATTTGAGTTTCGTTTGTTACTTAACTTTAACTATAATAAAAAATAAAATGGCAAACAAATTTTTAGCCTTCAGCACATTTATGGCACTTTATACTATTGGCATATTTTTTAGGTGGGCAACACCGTTTTGCAAGTCGTCATGACTCAGCGCTATATTCACATTAAACACTATCTGTAAGTTGCAGCCAAACAAACATCACACCATTCTGAAGTAGAGCGTGACCCGGTTCGGTTGTGTTGTGAGCTAGCTTGAGTCATTAAAATCACCAAGATCACTTTCACTTTGTGATATCAACAAGGAAGCTGCCTTGGTCAAAATGAGTACCACTACGACACCGAAAGAAACGACGTTTGCCGAACGACAAGCAGAACGTATGAAGAGATTTCACTCTCTACAGTTGGCTAGGAATGAAGCCAGGATGCACAATCATCAGGAGGTGGTGGCCGAAGAGGCTAGAAATAGATTACCATCAAATTATGCAAGAAAACGTCGTCAGACGGAGTGGTTACTGAATGATCGAGCGAAGCGCGAAGAAGCTGAAAAATGCGGGCAAAATTACGATAGAGTGAAACTTTTGAACGTCTCAGCTATAGAAGCAGAACGTTTAGAGCGCAAAAAGAAGAAAAGGAATCCAGATCCAGGTTTTTCGACTTACGATCAAGCGACAATAAGGCAGTATAATAGATTGGTCAAGAACATGCCTACACTTGACACGGAGCAGTATGAGAAAGAAAAACAAAAGTATGGAGACGCTTTCTACGGAGGTCTAAATCACATCATTCACGGTATGCACGTAGATCGTAAAGAGGCAATAGACAGAATGGTGAACGACTTAGAAAGACAGACTGCGAAGAGGGCTAAGTACTCCAGGAGGCGAAAATACAACGACGACGCAGATGTTGACTATATTAATGAGAGGAACGCCAATTTTAACAAGAAACTTGAGCGGTTTTACGGTCAACACACTGCTGAGATTAAGCAGAATTTGGAACGCGGTTCAGCCATATGAGCGTCCGTTAACAAAATTTGTCGTTATGTACCTACATGTTAATGTTTGGAAAGTATTATTTTAAATGAACAATGGTGGACTAAAACTATACGATAACACATTAATGGGAAATATTGTGATAACAGTGGGAATACGTGACAAGTAGTGTTATTTTTTTAATGTAAATAATCTGTAATAAAGACAAAACTAGAGCGTAAGCATGACCTACTACGGTATTGTAAACGTTTAATAATTATATTAGCCACGCCAGGCTTACTCCTGTTGATTAGCCAGTTTTAAACTATATGTGCGAGTATGTACATTTAACATATATTATCACGTAAAACAAACGCTTACAACAAAAGCTGCAGGGTTCAAGGTTCAGTTGTCCTACCAAGAGCATCGACTTGAACTTTATTATTTCCTTATATATGAGTAAAGTTAAAACTAATTGTATAACGTTGTTGCAGCCAGTGTCTAAAAGAGTGAAAATTGCCTGTTTTGTTACAAATTAATTGTAAAACCAATTATCTAATGTAAAATTAAACTCTTATTTTAAGCATTAAGTTCTACCTACCGACTGGATCTGTTCTTATTTAGTTTAACTGAAAAACATGGATATCAAGTGTACGTGTTTTTATTATTATATTTCTGTTATGCAAAAATTCTTGGGTTGATTTAGCTTGTTAAAAGTGTATAATAAATTAACTATTTGCATGAATATTTGCTTTCTTTTATTTATCACTTTGCCGTCCTTACTGGGTCTTCTTTGGCAATAACATCGGTGTAACAACAATAGTAATTTGTAGTTATGAGTAATTAGTAATGGATAGTTTTCTAATGAACAGTTCTAATCATCCAATTGTTGTCGTTGAATGTGAACCGCACTGAGACTTGCACTATATCATCATTATCATGAGCAGCCTGAAACATTCTATTGTACTTTATTAAGTAGATATTCTTTAACTATTGAATCTGTATAGATTACTATAAATGTTGAACATCAGTACACCATCATAAGTAACTCTTATGTTTAGTAACTCAAATAATTACAAATAATTGGAAATGTAAGAAGATTACGATTTTCGTTGCACTTACATTTAAAAGCATACCAACTTATTGGTTTTTAATAAGATCTTCATACACAATTTTCGTAAGTAAATATTTATTTATTTTTGCACTAAACTAATTTTTGCAATATATTTGAGCCAGCAAAAGAGAGGTGCTTAAAATTGTCATTCTTATGTCCATAAAAACTGAGTTTTAACATACAGAGCGCCACCCTGACGGCACGAAGAAACCGTATAGGTATACTCTCTCTCAGAAGCCCTCAAGTGAATTAAACAACGTTAGCGTATCTAATATTCTGACGCCTGATATGTAGGTATAGCTAGACAACATCATATTATAGTACATTAGTTTACTTTAGGCCAATGTAGATGTCGAGGTATAAATAAATATACAGAGAATGGGTACTGACCACGAAACCGCCATTGAACATAATTTTTTATCTACGAATTCTATTCGTAGATAGAAAAATATGCATAAATTAACTGCTAAAAGAAACTCAGGACCTACATGTTAAAGAACTTTCTTGTAGGTATATACCTACCTGCAAGAAAGCTCTTCAATGAAGGATAATATAATACACCGTTACCTTTTATTTCTAACATGGAGGTGTTACAGGCGAAATACTACGACAGACATTAGTTATCATTCGTTGATCATAAAAACTATTATTTGGTTTGCAAAATAATTCTCATGAACGACCCTCACTAGATCGGTGGGTGGTATTAGGCGGCCATAACATGGGATAAAGTTTTGTGTTCAAAATTATTAGTGTGTGAGTTCTTTGTTTTATTCGCTCTATTGTGTATTTGCGAGTTAAGTTGAAAACATTGTAAAAAAGATTGCCAATTCATTGTTTTCATTGACACCAGTATACCGACAAAGGGCTTACGATATCTAAGAAATTTCATCAAAATGATAAGATCATGTTATGCTTTCCCGCTATTTACCTGTTATTTACTCAACATAACCATAAAGATGAAAAAAATCTAAATAAATTCTGAAATTGTTACAGTGTATTACTATTTTTTTTCTCTATATGTCCATAGTGTCACTCGACGGTACCTCCGAATAATACCTTATCTGCAAATTCAAATTTCACAGGAGAGCAATTTGAAATTTTAAACACGACGTGTACTAGTAAATTATATCGTTTGGGACGTAAAGTGCCGAAAGGAGGATTTCAGATTTTGTATAGATACCGTCCACACTCTCCAACAGACATAGGATGCATATTTTTGTGCGCTTAGGGCACAAACGCTGCCTAAACTTTACTAGATAGATCAAAATAATGGTAGAAAGAAATCCTATATGTCATTCATCATATTTCAAGGGCTTGATACAGAAGGCATTCCTCAATCGGTAGACTAGGCTCTGGCAAACAAAACATCCCGACTGGCGGCCATAGGGTCGCCGCCTATTACGTGGGACCAAATCACTGGTGAAAAAAGGTATTTAATATAATAATTAATTATTTGTGATGGGTGAGAATCGAATCCACGACCTCTAGCTTAGCAGTCACGATCACTTGCGAGCAGACTAACAAAGGCCCGCCATAGATCAAGCAAGTAAGTAAATTTTAATGATAATTATACTTGATCTAGAAATTATCAACCGATCGCGTGCAACAGGAGAAGCTTATATATCTATCTAAATAATTGTAGTTTAGTGCGATAGGCCAAAGAAGATCCAGTAAAGAGGGGAAAGTGATAAATAAAAGAAAGCAAAAATTCATACAAATAGACAATTTATTATGCACTTTAAACAATATGTAGATACGAGTACAAGTCAACCTGACAATTTTTGCATATTAGAAATAATAAAAGCACGTCAACTTGATAACCATATTTAATCTACCGTCTAAAATAAAACTGATCTAACTTATTTGAGTTTCGTTTGTTACTTAACTTTAACTATAATAAAAAATAAAATGGCAAACAAATTTTTAGCCTTCAGCACATTTATGGCACTTTATACTATTGGCATATTTTTTAGGTGGGCAACACCGTTTTGCAAGTCGTCATGACTCAGCGCTATATTCACATTAAACACTATCTGTAAGTTGCAGCCAAACAAACATCACACCATTCTGAAGTAGAGCGTGACCCGGTTCGGTTGTGTTGTGAGCTAGCTTGAGTCATTAAAATCACCAAGATCACTTTCACTTTGTGATATCAACAAGGAAGCTGCCTTGGTCAAAATGAGTACCACTACGACACCGAAAGAAACGACGTTTGCCGAACGACAAGCAGAACGTATGAAGAGATTGCACTCTCTACAGTTGGCTAGGAATGAAGCCAGGATGCACAATCATCAGGAGGTGGTGGCCGAAGAGGCTAGAAATAGATTACCATCAAATTATGCAAGAAAACGTCGTCAGACGGAGTGGTTACTGAATGATCGAGCGAAGCGCGAAGAAGCTGAAAAATGCGGGCAAAATTACGATAGAGTGAAACTTTTGAACGTCTCAGCTATAGAAGCAGAACGTTTAGAGCGCAAAAAGAAGAAAAGGAATCCAGATCCAGGTTTTTCGACTTACGATCAAGCGACAATAAGGCAGTATAATAGATTGGTCAAGAACATGCCTACACTTGACACGGAGCAGTATGAGAAAGAAAAACAAAAGTATGGAGACGCTTTCTACGGAGGTCTAAATCACATCATTCACGGTATGCACGTAGATCGTAAAGAGGCAATAGACAGAATGGTGAACGACTTAGAAAGACAGACTGCGAAGAGGGCTAAGTACTCCAGGAGGCGAAAATACAACGACGACGCAGATGTTGACTATATTAATGAGAGGAACGCCAATTTTAACAAGAAACTTGAGCGGTTTTACGGTCAACACACTGCTGAGATTAAGCAGAATTTGGAACGCGGTTCAGCCATATGAGCGTCCGTTAACAAAATTTGTCGTTATGTACCTACATGTTAATGTTTGGAAAGTATTATTTTAAATGAACAATGGTGGACTAAAACTATACGATAACACATTAATGGGAAATATTGTGATAACAGTGGGAATACGTGACAAGTAGTGTTATTTTTTTAATGTAAATAATCTGTAATAAAGACAAAACTAGAGCGTAAGCATGACCTACTACGGTATTGTAAACGTTTAATAATTATATTAGCCACGCCAGGCTTACTCCTGTTGATTAGCCAGTTTTAAACTATATGTGCGAGTATGTACATTTAACATATATTATCACGTAAAACAAACGCTTACAACAAAAGCTGCAGGGTTCAAGGTTCAGTTGTCCTACCAAGAGCATCGACTTGAACTTTATTATTTCCTTATATATGAGTAAAGTTAAAACTAATTGTATAACGTTGTTGCAGCCAGTGTCTAAAAGAGTGAAAATTGCCTGTTTTGTTACAAATTAATTGTAAAACCAATTATCTAATGTAAAATTAAACTCTTATTTTAAGCATTAAGTTCTACCTACCGACTGGATCTGTTCTTATTTAGTTTAACTGAAAAACATGGATATCAAGTGTACGTGTTTTTATTATTATATTTCTGTTATGCAAAAATTCTTGGGTTGATTTAGCTTGTTAAAAGTGTATAATAAATTAACTATTTGCATGAATATTTGCTTTCTTTTATTTATCACTTTGCCGTCCTTACTGGGTCTTCTTTGGCAATAACATCGGTGTAACAACAATAGTAATTTGTAGTTATGAGTAATTAGTAATGGATAGTTTTCTAATGAACAGTTCTAATCATCCAATTGTTGTCGTTGAATGTGAACCGCACTGAGACTTGCACTATATCATCATTATCATGAGCAGCCTGAAACATTCTATTGTACTTTATTAAGTAGATATTCTTTAACTATTGAATCTGTATAGATTACTATAAATGTTGAACATCAGTACACCATCATAAGTAACTCTTATGTTTAGTAACTCAAATAATTACAAATAATTGGAAATGTAAGAAGATTACGATTTTCGTTGCACTTACATTTAAAAGCATACCAACTTATTGGTTTTTAATAAGATCTTCATACACAATTTTCGTAAGTAAATATTTATTTATTTTTGCACTAAACTAATTTTTGCAATATATTTGAGCCAGCAAAAGAGAGGTGCTTAAAATTGTCATTCTTATGTCCATAAAAACTGAGTTTTAACATACAGAGCGCCACCCTGACGGCACGAAGAAACCGTATAGGTATACTCTCTCTCAGAAGCCCTCAAGTGAATTAAACAACGTTAGCGTATCTAATATTCTGACGCCTGATATGTAGGTATAGCTAGACAACATCATATTATAGTACATTAGTTTACTTTAGGCCAATGTAGATGTCAAGGTATAAATAAATATACAGAGAATGGGTACTGACCACGAAACCGCCATTGAACATAATTTTTTATCTACGAATTCTATTCGTAGATAGAAAAATATGCATAAATTAACTGCTAAAAGAAACTCAGGACCTACATGTTAAAGAACTTTCTTATAGGTATATACCTACCTGCAAGAAAGCTCTTCAATGAAGGATAATATAATACACCGTTACCTTTTATTTCTAACATGGAGGTGTTACAGGCGAAATACTACGACAGACATTAGTTATCATTCGTTGATCATAAAAACTATTATTTGGTTTGCAAAATAATTCTCATGAACGACCCTCACTAGATCGGTGGGTGGTATTAGGCGGCCATAACATGGGATAAAGTTTTGTGTTCAAAATTATTAGTGTGTGAGTTCTTTGTTTTATTCGCTCTATTGTGTATTTGCGAGTTAAGTTGAAAACATTGTAAAAAAGATTGCCAATTCATTGTTTTCATTGACACCAGTATGCCGACAAAGGGCTTACGATATCTAAGAAATTTCATCAAAATGATAAGATCATGTTATGCTTTCCCGCTATTTACCTGTTATTTACTCAACATAACCATAAAGATGAAAAAAATCTAAATAAATTCTGAAATTGTTACAGTGTATTACTATTTTTTTTCTCTATATGTCCATAGTGTCACTCGACGGTACCTCCGAATAATACCTTATCTGCAAATTCAAATTTCACAGGAGAGCAATTTGAAATTTTAAACACGACGTGTACTAGTAAATTATATCGTTTGGGACGTAAAGTGCCGAAAGGAGGATTTCAGATTTTGTATAGATACCGTCCACACTCTCCAACAGACATAGGATGCATATTTTTGTGCGCTTAGGGCACAAACGCTGCCTAAACTTTACTAGATAGATCAAAATAATGGTAGAAAGAAATCCTATATGTCATTCATCATATTTCAAGGGCTTGATACAGAAGGCATTCCTCAATCGGTAGACTAGGCTCTGGCAAACAAAACATCCCGACTGGCGGCCATAGGGTCGCCGCCTATTACGTAGGACCAAATCACTGGTGAAAAAAGGTATTTAATATAATAATTAATTATTTGTGATGGGTGAGAATCGAATCCACGACCTCTAGCTTAGCAGTCACGATCACTTGCGAGCAGACTAACAAAGGCCCGCCATAGATCAAGCAAGTAAGTAAATTTTAATGATAATTATACTTGATCTAGAAATTATCAACCGATCGCGTGCAACAGGAGAAGCTTATATATCTATCTAAATAATTGTAGTTTAGTGCGATAGGCCAAAGAAGATCCAGTAAAGAGGGGAAAGTGATAAATAAAAGAAAGCAAAAATTCATACAAATAGACAATTTATTATGCACTTTAAACAATATGTAGATACGAGTACAAGTCAACCTGACAATTTTTGCATATTAGAAATAATAAAAGCACGTCAACTTGATAACCATATTTAATCTACCGTCTAAAATAAAACTGATCTAACTTATTTGAGTTTCGTTTGTTACTTAACTTTAACTATAATAAAAAATAAAATGGCAAACAAATTTTTAGCCTTCAGCACATTTATGGCACTTTATACTATTGGCATATTTTTTAGGTGGGCAACACCGTTTTGCAAGTCGTCATGACTCAGCGCTATATTCACATTAAACACTATCTGTAAGTTGCAGCCAAACAAACATCACACCATTCTGAAGTAGAGCGTGACCCGGTTCGGTTGTGTTGTGAGCTAGCTTGAGTCATTAAAATCACCAAGATCACTTTCACTTTGTGATATCAACAAGGAAGCTGCCTTGGTCAAAATGAGTACCACTACGACACCGAAAGAAACGACGTTTGCCGAACGACAAGCAGAACGTATGAAGAGATTTCACTCTCTACAGTTGGCTAGGAATGAAGCCAGGATGCACAATCATCAGGAGGTGGTGGCCGAAGAGGCTAGAAATAGATTACCATCAAATTATGCAAGAAAACGTCGTCAGACGGAGTGGTTACTGAATGATCGAGCGAAGCGCGAAGAAGCTGAAAAATGCGGGCAAAATTACGATAGAGTGAAACTTTTGAACGTCTCAGCTATAGAAGCAGAACGTTTAGAGCGCAAAAAGAAGAAAAGGAATCCAGATCCAGGTTTTTCGACTTACGATCAAGCGACAATAAGGCAGTATAATAGATTGGTCAAGAACATGCCTACACTTGACACGGAGCAGTATGAGAAAGAAAAACAAAAGTATGGAGACGCTTTCTACGGAGGTCTAAATCACATCATTCACGGTATGCACGTAGATCGTAAAGAGGCAATAGACAGAATGGTGAACGACTTAGAAAGACAGACTGCGAAGAGGGCTAAGTACTCCAGGAGGCGAAAATACAACGACGACGCAGATGTTGACTATATTAATGAGAGGAACGCCAATTTTAACAAGAAACTTGAGCGGTTTTACGGTCAACACACTGCTGAGATTAAGCAGAATTTGGAACGCGGTTCAGCCATATGAGCGTCCGTTAACAAAATTTGTCGTTATGTACCTACATGTTAATGTTTGGAAAGTATTATTTTAAATGAACAATGGTGGACTAAAACTATACGATAACACATTAATGGGAAATATTGTGATAACAGTGGGAATACGTGACAAGTAGTGTTATTTTTTTAATGTAAATAATCTGTAATAAAGACAAAACTAGAGCGTAAGCATGACCTACTACGGTATTGTAAACGTTTAATAATTATATTAGCCACGCCAGGCTTACTCCTGTTGATTAGCCAGTTTTAAACTATATGTGCGAGTATGTACATTTAACATATATTATCACGTAAAACAAACGCTTACAACAAAAGCTGCAGGGTTCAAGGTTCAGTTGTCCTACCAAGAGCATCGACTTGAACTTTATTATTTCCTTATATATGAGTAAAGTTAAAACTAATTGTATAACGTTGTTGCAGCCAGTGTCTAAAAGAGTGAAAATTGCCTGTTTTGTTACAAATTAATTGTAAAACCAATTATCTAATGTAAAATTAAACTCTTATTTTAAGCATTAAGTTCTACCTACCGACTGGATCTGTTCTTATTTAGTTTAACTGAAAAACATGGATATCAAGTGTACGTGTTTTTATTATTATATTTCTGTTATGCAAAAATTCTTGGGTTGATTTAGCTTGTTAAAAGTGTATAATAAATTAACTATTTGCATGAATATTTGCTTTCTTTTATTTATCACTTTGCCGTCCTTACTGGGTCTTCTTTGGCAATAACATCGGTGTAACAACAATAGTAATTTGTAGTTATGAGTAATTAGTAATGGATAGTTTTCTAATGAACAGTTCTAATCATCCAATTGTTGTCGTTGAATGTGAACCGCACTGAGACTTGCACTATATCATCATTATCATGAGCAGCCTGAAACATTCTATTGTACTTTATTAAGTAGATATTCTTTAACTATTGAATCTGTATAGATTACTATAAATGTTGAACATCAGTACACCATCATAAGTAACTCTTATGTTTAGTAACTCAAATAATTACAAATAATTGGAAATGTAAGAAGATTACGATTTTCGTTGCACTTACATTTAAAAGCATACCAACTTATTGGTTTTTAATAAGATCTTCATACACAATTTTCGTAAGTAAATATTTATTTATTTTTGCACTAAACTAATTTTTGCAATATATTTGAGCCAGCAAAAGAGAGGTGCTTAAAATTGTCATTCTTATGTCCATAAAAACTGAGTTTTAACATACAGAGCGCCACCCTGACGGCACGAAGAAACCGTATAGGTATACTCGTACTCTCTCTCAGAAGCCCTCAAGTGAATTAAACAACGTTAGCGTATCTAATATTCTGACGCCTGATATGTAGGTATAGCTAGACAACATCATATTATAGTACATTAGTTTACTTTAGGCCAATGTAGATGTCGAGGTATAAATAAATATACAGAAAATGGGTACTGACCACGAAACCGCCATTGAACATAATTTTTTATCTACGAATTCTATTCGTAGATAGAAAAATATGCATAAATTAACTGCTAAAAGAAACTCAGGACCTACATGTTAAAGAACTTTCTTATAGGTATATACCTACCTGCAAGAAAGCTCTTCAATGAAGGATAATATAATACACCATTACCTTTTATTTCTAACATGGAGGTGTTACAGGCGAAATACTACGACAGACATTAGTTATCATTCGTTGATCATAAAAACTATTATTTGGTTTGCAAAATAATTCTCATGAACGACCCTCACTAGATCGGTGGGTGGTATTAGGCGGCCATAACATGGGATAAAGTTTTGTGTTCAAAATTATTAGTGTGTGAGTTCTTTGTTTTATTCGCTCTATTGTGTATTTGCGAGTTAAGTTGAAAACATTGTAAAAAAGATTGCCAATTCATTGTTTTCATTGACACCAGTATGCCGACAAAGGGCTTACGATATCTAAGAAATTTCATCAAAATGATAAGATCATGTTATGCTTTCCCGCTATTTACCTGTTATTTACTCAACATAACCATAAAGATGAAAAAAATCTAAATAAATTCTGAAATTGTTACAGTGTATTACTATTTTTTTTCTCTATATGTCCATAGTGTCACTCGACGGTACCTCCGAATAATACCTTATCTGCAAATTCAAATTTCACAGGAGAGCAATTTGAAATTTTAAACACGACGTGTACTAGTAAATTATATCGTTTGGGACGTAAAGTGCCGAAAGGAGGATTTCAGATTTTGTATAGATACCGTCCACACTCTCCAACAGACATAGGATGCATATTTTTGTGCGCTTAGGGCACAAACGCTGCCTAAACTTTACTAGATAGATCAAAATAATGGTAGAAAGAAATCCTATATGTCATTCATCATATTTCAAGGGCTTGATACAGAAGGCATTCCTCAATCGGTAGACTAGGCTCTGGCAAACAAAACATCCCGACTGGCGGCCATAGGGTCGCCGCCTATTACGTGGGACCAAATCACTGGTGAAAAAAGGTATTTAATATAATAATTAATTATTTGTGATGGGTGAGAATCGAATCCACGACCTCTAGCTTAGCAGTCACGATCACTTGCGAGCAGACTAACAAAGGCCCGCCATAGATCAAGCAAGTAAGTAAATTTTAATGATAATTATACTTGATCTAGAAATTATCAACCGATCGCGTGCAACAGGAGAAGCTTATATATCTATCTAAATAATTGTAGTTTAGTGCGATAGGCCAAAGAAGATCCAGTAAAGAGGGGAAAGTGATAAATAAAAGAAAGCAAAAATTCATACAAATAGACAATTTATTATGCACTTTAAACAATATGTAGATACGAGTACAAGTCAACCTGACAATTTTTGCATATTAGAAATAATAAAAGCACGTCAACTTGATAACCATATTTAATCTACCGTCTAAAATAAAACTGATCTAACTTATTTGAGTTTCGTTTGTTACTTAACTTTAACTATAATAAAAAATAAAATGGCAAACAAATTTTTAGCCTTCAGCACATTTATGGCACTTTATACTATTGGCATATTTTTTAGGTGGGCAACACCGTTTTGCAAGTCGTCATGACTCAGCGCTATATTCACATTAAACACTATCTGTAAGTTGCAGCCAAACAAACATCACACCATTCTGAAGTAGAGCGTGACCCGGTTCGGTTGTGTTGTGAGCTAGCTTGAGTCATTAAAATCACCAAGATCACTTTCACTTTGTGATATCAACAAGGAAGCTGCCTTGGTCAAAATGAGTACCACTACGACACCGAAAGAAACGACGTTTGCCGAACGACAAGCAGAACGTATGAAGAGATTTCACTCTCTACAGTTGGCTAGGAATGAAGCCAGGATGCACAATCATCAGGAGGTGGTGGCCGAAGAGGCTAGAAATAGATTACCATCAAATTATGCAAGAAAACGTCGTCAGACGGAGTGGTTACTGAATGATCGAGCGAAGCGCGAAGAAGCTGAAAAATGCGGGCAAAATTACGATAGAGTGAAACTTTTGAACGTCTCAGCTATAGAAGCAGAACGTTTAGAGCGCAAAAAGAAGAAAAGGAATCCAGATCCAGGTTTTTCGACTTACGATCAAGCGACAATAAGGCAGTATAATAGATTGGTCAAGAACATGCCTACACTTGACACGGAGCAGTATGAGAAAGAAAAACAAAAGTATGGAGACGCTTTCTACGGAGGTCTAAATCACATCATTCACGGTATGCACGTAGATCGTAAAGAGGCAATAGACAGAATGGTGAACGACTTAGAAAGACAGACTGCGAAGAGGGCTAAGTACTCCAGGAGGCGAAAATACAACGACGACGCAGATGTTGACTATATTAATGAGAGGAACGCCAATTTTAACAAGAAACTTGAGCGGTTTTACGGTCAACACACTGCTGAGATTAAGCAGAATTTGGAACGCGGTTCAGCCATATGAGCGTCCGTTAACAAAATTTGTCGTTATGTACCTACATGTTAATGTTTGGAAAGTATTATTTTAAATGAACAATGGTGGACTAAAACTATACGATAACACATTAATGGGAAATATTGTGATAACAGTGGGAATACGTGACAAGTAGTGTTATTTTTTTAATGTAAATAATCTGTAATAAAGACAAAACTAGAGCGTAAGCATGACCTACTACGGTATTGTAAACGTTTAATAATTATATTAGCCACGCCAGGCTTACTCCTGTTGATTAGCCAGTTTTAAACTATATGTGCGAGTATGTACATTTAACATATATTATCACGTAAAACAAACGCTTACAACAAAAGCTGCAGGGTTCAAGGTTCAGTTGTCCTACCAAGAGCATCGACTTGAACTTTATTATTTCCTTATATATGAGTAAAGTTAAAACTAATTGTATAACGTTGTTGCAGCCAGTGTCTAAAAGAGTGAAAATTGCCTGTTTTGTTACAAATTAATTGTAAAACCAATTATCTAATGTAAAATTAAACTCTTATTTTAAGCATTAAGTTCTACCTACCGACTGGATCTGTTCTTATTTAGTTTAACTGAAAAACATGGATATCAAGTGTACGTGTTTTTATTATTATATTTCTGTTATGCAAAAATTCTTGGGTTGATTTAGCTTGTTAAAAGTGTATAATAAATTAACTATTTGCATGAATATTTGCTTTCTTTTATTTATCACTTTGCCGTCCTTACTGGGTCTTCTTTGGCAATAACATCGGTGTAACAACAATAGTAATTTGTAGTTATGAGTAATTAGTAATGGATAGTTTTCTAATGAACAGTTCTAATCATCCAATTGTTGTCGTTGAATGTGAACCGCACTGAGACTTGCACTATATCATCATTATCATGAGCAGCCTGAAACATTCTATTGTACTTTATTAAGTAGATATTCTTTAACTATTGAATCTGTATAGATTACTATAAATGTTGAACATCAGTACACCATCATAAGTAACTCTTATGTTTAGTAACTCAAATAATTACAAATAATTGGAAATGTAAGAAGATTACGATTTTCGTTGCACTTACATTTAAAAGCATACCAACTTATTGGTTTTTAATAAGATCTTCATACACAATTTTCGTAAGTAAATATTTATTTATTTTTGCACTAAACTAATTTTTGCAATATATTTGAGCCAGCAAAAGAGAGGTGCTTAAAATTGTCATTCTTATGTCCATAAAAACTGAGTTTTAACATACAGAGCGCCACCCTGACGGCACGAAGAAACCGTAGGTATACTCTCTCTCAGAAGCCCTCAAGTGAATTAAACAACGTTAGCGTATCTAATATTCTGACGCCTGATATGTAGGTATAGCTAGACAACATCATATTATAGTACATTAGTTTACTTTAGGCCAATGTAGATGTCGAGGTATAAATAAATATACAGAGAATGGGTACTGACCACGAAACCGCCATTGAACATAATTTTTTATCTACGAATTCTATTCGTAGATAGAAAAATATGCATAAATTAACTGCTAAAAGAAACTCAGGACCTACATGTTAAAGAACTTTCTTATAGGTATATACCTACCTGCAAGAAAGCTCTTCAATGAAGGATAATATAATACACCGTTACCTTTTATTTCTAACATGGAGGTGTTACAGGCGAAATACTACGACAGACATTAGTTATCATTCGTTGATCATAAAAACTATTATTTGGTTTGCAAAATAATTCTCATGAACGACCCTCACTAGATCGGTGGGTGGTATTAGGCGGCCATAACATGGGATAAAGTTTTGTGTTCAAAATTATTAGTGTGTGAGTTCTTTGTTTTATTCGCTCTATTGTGTATTTGCGAGTTAAGTTGAAAACATTGTAAAAAAGATTGCCAATTCATTGTTTTCATTGACACCAGTATGCCGACAAAGGGCTTACGATATCTAAGAAATTTCATCAAAATGATAAGATCATGTTATGCTTTCCCGCTATTTACCTGTTATTTACTCAACATAACCATAAAGATGAAAAAAATCTAAATAAATTCTGAAATTGTTACAGTGTATTACTATTTTTTTTCTCTATATGTCCATAGTGTCACTCGACGGTACCTCCGAATAATACCTTATCTGCAAATTCAAATTTCACAGGAGAGCAATTTGAAATTTTAAACACGACGTGTACTAGTAAATTATATCGTTTGGGACGTAAAGTGCCGAAAGGAGGATTTCAGATTTTGTATAGATACCGTCCACACTCTCCAACAGACATAGGATGCATATTTTTGTGCGCTTAGGGCACAAACGCTGCCTAAACTTTACTAGATAGATCAAAATAATGGTAGAAAGAAATCCTATATGTCATTCATCATATTTCAAGGGCTTGATACAGAAGGCATTCCTCAATCGGTAGACTAGGCTCTGGCAAACAAAACATCCCGACTGGCGGCCATAGGGTCGCCGCCTATTACGTGGGACCAAATCACTGGTGAAAAAAGGTATTTAATATAATAATTAATTATTTGTGATGGGTGAGAATCGAATCCACGACCTCTAGCTTAGCAGTCACGATCACTTGCGAGCAGACTAACAAAGGCCCGCCATAGATCAAGCAAGTAAGTAAATTTTAATGATAATTATACTTGATCTAGAAATTATCAACCGATCGCGTGCAACAGGAGAAGCTTATATATCTATCTAAATAATTGTAGTTTAGTGCGATAGGCCAAAGAAGATCCAGTAAAGAGGGGAAAGTGATAAATAAAAGAAAGCAAAAATTCATACAAATAGACAATTTATTATGCACTTTAAACAATATGTAGATACGAGTACAAGTCAACCTGACAATTTTTGCATATTAGAAATAATAAAAGCACGTCAACTTGATAACCATATTTAATCTACCGTCTAAAATAAAACTGATCTAACTTATTTGAGTTTCGTTTGTTACTTAACTTTAACTATAATAAAAAATAAAATGGCAAACAAATTTTTAGCCTTCAGCACATTTATGGCACTTTATACTATTGGCATATTTTTTAGGTGGGCAACACCGTTTTGCAAGTCGTCATGACTCAGCGCTATATTCACATTAAACACTATCTGTAAGTTGCAGCCAAACAAACATCACACCATTCTGAAGTAGAGCGTGACCCGGTTCGGTTGTGTTGTGAGCTAGCTTGAGTCATTAAAATCACCAAGATCACTTTCACTTTGTGATATCAACAAGGAAGCTGCCTTGGTCAAAATGAGTACCACTACGACACCGAAAGAAACGACGTTTGCCGAACGACAAGCAGAACGTATGAAGAGATTTCACTCTCTACAGTTGGCTAGGAATGAAGCCAGGATGCACAATCATCAGGAGGTGGTGGCCGAAGAGGCTAGAAATAGATTACCATCAAATTATGCAAGAAAACGTCGTCAGACGGAGTGGTTACTGAATGATCGAGCGAAGCGCGAAGAAGCTGAAAAATGCGGGCAAAATTACGATAGAGTGAAACTTTTGAACGTCTCAGCTATAGAAGCAGAACGTTTAGAGCGCAAAAAGAAGAAAAGGAATCCAGATCCAGGTTTTTCGACTTACGATCAAGCGACAATAAGGCAGTATAATAGATTGGTCAAGAACATGCCTACACTTGACACGGAGCAGTATGAGAAAGAAAAACAAAAGTATGGAGACGCTTTCTACGGAGGTCTAAATCACATCATTCACGGTATGCACGTAGATCGTAAAGAGGCAATAGACAGAATGGTGAACGACTTAGAAAGACAGACTGCGAAGAGGGCTAAGTACTCCAGGAGGCGAAAATACAACGACGACGCAGATGTTGACTATATTAATGAGAGGAACGCCAATTTTAACAAGAAACTTGAGCGGTTTTACGGTCAACACACTGCTGAGATTAAGCAGAATTTGGAACGCGGTTCAGCCATATGAGCGTCCGTTAACAAAATTTGTCGTTATGTACCTACATGTTAATGTTTGGAAAGTATTATTTTAAATGAACAATGGTGGACTAAAACTATACGATAACACATTAATGGGAAATATTGTGATAACAGTGGGAATACGTGACAAGTAGTGTTATTTTTTTAATGTAAATAATCTGTAATAAAGACAAAACTAGAGCGTAAGCATGACCTACTACGGTATTGTAAACGTTTAATAATTATATTAGCCACGCCAGGCTTACTCCTGTTGATTAGCCAGTTTTAAACTATATGTACGAGTATGTACATTTAACATATATTATCACGTAAAACAAACGCTTACAACAAAAGCTGCAGGGTTCAAGGTTCAGTTGTCCTACCAAGAGCATCGACTTGAACTTTATTATTTCCTTATATATGAGTAAAGTTAAAACTAATTGTATAACGTTGTTGCAGCCAGTGTCTAAAAGAGTGAAAATTGCCTGTTTTGTTACAAATTAATTGTAAAACCAATTATCTAATGTAAAATTAAACTCTTATTTTAAGCATTAAGTTCTACCTACCGACTGGATCTGTTCTTATTTAATTTAACTGAAAAACATGGATATCAAGTGTACGTGTTTTTATTATTATATTTCTGTTATGCAAAAATTCTTGGGTTGATTTAGCTTGTTAAAAGTGTATAATAAATTAACTATTTGCATGAATATTTGCTTTCTTTTATTTATCACTTTGCCGTCCTTACTGGGTCTTCTTTGGCAATAACATCGGTGTAACAACAATAGTAATTTGTAGTTATGAGTAATTAGTAATGGATAGTTTTCTAATGAACAGTTCTAATCATCCAATTGTTGTCGTTGAATGTGAACCGCACTGAGACTTGCACTATATCATCATTATCATGAGCAGCCTGAAACATTCTATTGTACTTTATTAAGTAGATATTCTTTAACTATTGAATCTGTATAGATTACTATAAATGTTGAACATCAGTACACCATCATAAGTAACTCTTATGTTTAGTAACTCAAATAATTACAAATAATTGGAAATGTAAGAAGATTACGATTTTCGTTGCACTTACATTTAAAAGCATACCAACTTATTGGTTTTTAATAAGATCTTCATACACAATTTTCGTAAGTAAATATTTATTTATTTTTGCACTAAACTAATTTTTGCAATATATTTGAGCCAGCAAAAGAGAGGTGCTTAAAATTGTCATTCTTATGTCCATAAAAACTGAGTTTTAACATACAGAGCGCCACCCTGACGGCACGAAGAAACCGTATAGGTATACTCTCTCTCAGAAGCCCTCAAGTGAATTAAACAACGTTAGCGTATCTAATATTCTGACGCCTGATATGTAGGTATAGCTAGACAACATCATATTATAGTACATTAGTTTACTTTAGGCCAATGTAGATGTCGAGGTATAAATAAATATACAGAGAATGGGTACTGACCACGAAACCGCCATTGAACATAATTTTTTATCTATGAATTCTATTCGTAGATAGAAAAATATGCATAAATTAACTGCTAAAAGAAACTCAGGACCTACATGTTAAAGAACTTTCTTATAGGTATATACCTACCTGCAAGAAAGCTCTTCAATGAAGGATAATATAATACACCGTTACCTTTTATTTCTAACATGGAGGTGTTACAGGCGAAATACTACGACAGACATTAGTTATCATTCGTTGATCATAAAAACTATTATTTGGTTTGCAAAATAATTCTCATGAACGACCCTCACTAGATCGGTGGGTGGTATTAGGCGGCCATAACATGGGATAAAGTTTTGTGTTCAAAATTATTAGTGTGTGAGTTCTTTGTTTTATTCGCTCTATTGTGTATTTGCGAGTTAAGTTGAAAACATTGTAAAAAAGATTGCCAATTCATTGTTTTCATTGACACCAGTATGCCGACAAAGGGCTTACGATATCTAAGAAATTTCATCAAAATGATAAGATCATGTTATGCTTTCCCGCTATTTACCTGTTATTTACTCAACATAACCATAAAGATGAAAAAAATCTAAATAAATTCTGAAATTGTTACAGTGTATTACTATTTTTTTTCTCTATATGTCCATAGTGTCACTCGACGGTACCTCCGAATAATACCTTATCTGCAAATTCAAATTTCACAGGAGAGCAATTTGAAATTTTAAACACGACGTGTACTAGTAAATTATATCGTTTGGGACGTAAAGTGCCGAAAGGAGGATTTCAGATTTTGTATAGATACCGTCCACACTCTCCAACAGACATAGGATGCATATTTTTGTGCGCTTAGGGCACAAACGCTGCCTAAACTTTACTAGATAGATCAAAATAATGGTAGAAAGAAATCCTATATGTCATTCATCATATTTCAAGGGCTTGATACAGAAGGCATTCCTCAATCGGTAGACTAGGCTCTGGCAAACAAAACATCCCGACTGGCGGCCATAGGGTCGCCGCCTATTACGTGGGACCAAATCACTGGTGAAAAAAGGTATTTAATATAATAATTAATTATTTGTGATGGGTGAGAATCGAATCCACGACCTCTAGCTTAGCAGTCACGATCACTTGCGAGCAGACTAACAAAGGCCCGCCATAGATCAAGCAAGTAAGTAAATTTTAATGATAATTATACTTGATCTAGAAATTATCAACCGATCGCGTGCAACAGGAGAAGCTTATATATCTATCTAAATAATTGTAGTTTAGTGCGATAGGCCAAAGAAGATCCAGTAAAGAGGGGAAAGTGATAAATAAAAGAAAGCAAAAATTCATACAAATAGACAATTTATTATGCACTTTAAACAATATGTAGATACGAGTACAAGTCAACCTGACAATTTTTGCATATTAGAAATAATAAAAGCACGTCAACTTGATAACCATATTTAATCTACCGTCTAAAATAAAACTGATCTAACTTATTTGAGTTTCGTTTGTTACTTAACTTTAACTATAATAAAAAATAAAATGGCAAACAAATTTTTAGCCTTCAGCACATTTATGGCACTTTATACTATTGGCATATTTTTTAGGTGGGCAACACCGTTTTGCAAGTCGTCATGACTCAGCGCTATATTCACATTAAACACTATCTGTAAGTTGCAGCCAAACAAACATCACACCATTCTGAAGTAGAGCGTGACCCGGTTCGGTTGTGTTGTGAGCTAGCTTGAGTCATTAAAATCACCAAGATCACTTTCACTTTGTGATATCAGCAAGGAAGCTGCCTTGGTCAAAATGAGTACCACTACGACACCGAAAGAAACGACGTTTGCCGAACGACAAGCAGAACGTATGAAGAGATTGCACTCTCTACAGTTGGCTAGGAATGAAGCCAGGATGCACAATCATCAGGAGGTGGTGGCCGAAGAGGCTAGAAATAGATTACCATCAAATTATGCAAGAAAACGTCGTCAGACGGAGTGGTTACTGAATGATCGAGCGAAGCGCGAAGAAGCTGAAAAATGCGGGCAAAATTACGATAGAGTGAAACTTTTGAACGTCTCAGCTATAGAAGCAGAACGTTTAGAGCGCAAAAAGAAGAAAAGGAATCCAGATCCAGGTTTTTCGACTTACGATCAAGCGACAATAAGGCAGTATAATAGATTGGTCAAGAACATGCCTACACTTGACACGGAGCAGTATGAGAAAGAAAAACAAAAGTATGGAGACGCTTTCTACGGAGGTCTAAATCACATCATTCACGGTATGCACGTAGATCGTAAAGAGGCAATAGACAGAATGGTGAACGACTTAGAAAGACAGACTGCGAAGAGGGCTAAGTACTCCAGGAGGCGAAAATACAACGACGACGCAGATGTTGACTATATTAATGAGAGGAACGCCAATTTTAACAAGAAACTTGAGCGGTTTTACGGTCAACACACTGCTGAGATTAAGCAGAATTTGGAACGCGGTTCAGCCATATGAGCGTCCGTTAACAAAATTTGTCGTTATGTACCTACATGTTAATGTTTGGAAAGTATTATTTTAAATGAACAATGGTGGACTAAAACTATACGATAACACATTAATGGGAAATATTGTGATAACAGTGGGAATACGTGACAAGTAGTGTTATTTTTTTAATGTAAATAATCTGTAATAAAGACAAAACTAGAGCGTAAGCATGACCTACTACGGTATTGTAAACGTTTAATAATTATATTAGCCACGCCAGGCTTACTCCTGTTGATTAGCCAGTTTTAAACTATATGTGCGAGTATGTACATTTAACATATATTATCACGTAAAACAAACGCTTACAACAAAAGCTGCAGGGTTCAAGGTTCAGTTGTCCTACCAAGAGCATCGACTTGAACTTTATTATTTCCTTATATATGAGTAAAGTTAAAACTAATTGTATAACGTTGTTGCAGCCAGTGTCTAAAAGAGTGAAAATTGCCTGTTTTGTTACAAATTAATTGTAAAACCAATTATCTAATGTAAAATTAAACTCTTATTTTAAGCATTAAGTTCTACCTACCGACTGGATCTGTTCTTATTTAGTTTAACTGAAAAACATGGATATCAAGTGTACGTGTTTTTATTATTATATTTCTGTTATGCAAAAATTCTTGGGTTGATTTAGCTTGTTAAAAGTGTATAATAAATTAACTATTTGCATGAATATTTGCTTTCTTTTATTTATCACTTTGCCGTCCTTACTGGGTCTTCTTTGGCAATAACATCGGTGTAACAACAATAGTAATTTGTAGTTATGAGTAATTAGTAATGGATAGTTTTCTAATGAACAGTTCTAATCATCCAATTGTTGTCGTTGAATGTGAACCGCACTGAGACTTGCACTATATCATCATTATCATGAGCAGCCTGAAACATTCTATTGTACTTTATTAAGTAGATATTCTTTAACTATTGAATCTGTATAGATTACTATAAATGTTGAACATCAGTACACCATCATAAGTAACTCTTATGTTTAGTAACTCAAATAATTACAAATAATTGGAAATGTAAGAAGATTACGATTTTCGTTGCACTTACATTTAAAAGCATACCAACTTATTGGTTTTTAATAAGATCTTCATACACAATTTTCGTAAGTAAATATTTATTTATTTTTGCACTAAACTAATTTTTGCAATATATTTGAGCCAGCAAAAGAGAGGTGCTTAAAATTGTCATTCTTATGTCCATAAAAACTGAGTTTTAACATACAGAGCGCCACCCTGACGGCACGAAGAAACCGTAGGTATACTCTCTCTCAGAAGCCCTCAAGTGAATTAAACAACGTTAGCGTATCTAATATTCTGACGCCTGATATGTAGGTATAGCTAGACAACATCATATTATAGTACATTAGTTTACTTTAGGCCAATGTAGATGTCGAGGTATAAATAAATATACAGAGAATGGGTACTGACCACGAAACCGCCATTGAACATAATTTTTTATCTACGAATTCTATTCGTAGATAGAAAAATATGCATAAATTAACTGCTAAAAGAAACTCAGGACCTACATGTTAAAGAACTTTCTTATAGGTATATACCTACCTGCAAGAAAGCTCTTCAATGAAGGATAATATAATACACCGTTACCTTTTATTTCTAACATGGAGGTGTTACAGGCGAAATACTACGACAGACATTAGTTATCATTCGTTGATCATAAAAACTATTATTTGGTTTGCAAAATAATTCTCATGAACGACCCTCACTAGATCGGTGGGTGGTATTAGGCGGCCATAACATGGGATAAAGTTTTGTGTTCAAAATTATTAGTGTGTGAGTTCTTTGTTTTATTCGCTCTATTGTGTATTTGCGAGTTAAGTTGAAAACATTGTAAAAAAGATTGCCAATTCATTGTTTTCATTGACACCAGTATGCCGACAAAGGGCTTACGATATCTAAGAAATTTCATCAAAATGATAAGATCATGTTATGCTTTCCCGCTATTTACCTGTTATTTACTCAACATAACCATAAAGATGAAAAAAATCTAAATAAATTCTGAAATTGTTACAGTGTATTACTATTTTTTTTCTCTATATGTCCATAGTGTCACTCGACGGTACCTCCGAATAATACCTTATCTGCAAATTCAAATTTCACAGGAGAGCAATTTGAAATTTTAAACACGACGTGTACTAGTAAATTATATCGTTTGGGACGTAAAGTGCCGAAAGGAGGATTTCAGATTTTGTATAGATACCGTCCACACTCTCCAACAGACATAGGATGCATATTTTTGTGCGCTTAGGGCACAAACGCTGCCTAAACTTTACTAGATAGATCAAAATAATGGTAGAAAGAAATCCTATATGTCATTCATCATATTTCAAGGGCTTGATACAGAAGGCATTCCTCAATCGGTAGACTAGGCTCTGGCAAACAAAACATCCCGACTGGCGGCCATAGGGTCGCCGCCTATTACGTGGGACCAAATCACTGGTGAAAAAAGGTATTTAATATAATAATTAATTATTTGTGATGGGTGAGAATCGAATCCACGACCTCTAGCTTAGCAGTCACGATCACTTGCGAGCAGACTAACAAAGGCCCGCCATAGATCAAGCAAGTAAGTAAATTTTAATGATAATTATACTTGATCTAGAAATTATCAACCGATCGCGTGCAACAGGAGAAGCTTATATATCTATCTAAATAATTGTAGTTTAGTGCGATAGGCCAAAGAAGATCCAGTAAAGAGGGGAAAGTGATAAATAAAAGAAAGCAAAAATTCATACAAATAGACAATTTATTATGCACTTTAAACAATATGTAGATACGAGTACAAGTCAACCTGACAATTTTTGCATATTAGAAATAATAAAAGCACGTCAACTTGATAACCATATTTAATCTACCGTCTAAAATAAAACTGATCTAACTTATTTGAGTTTCGTTTGTTACTTAACTTTAACTATAATAAAAAATAAAATGGCAAACAAATTTTTAGCCTTCAGCACATTTATGGCACTTTATACTATTGGCATATTTTTTAGGTGGGCAACACCGTTTTGCAAGTCGTCATGACTCAGCGCTATATTCACATTAAACACTATCTGTAAGTTGCAGCCAAACAAACATCACACCATTCTGAAGTAGAGCGTGACCCGGTTCGGTTGTGTTGTGAGCTAGCTTGAGTCATTAAAATCACCAAGATCACTTTCACTTTGTGATATCAGCAAGGAAGCTGCCTTGGTCAAAATGAGTACCACTACGACACCGAAAGAAACGACGTTTGCCGAACGACAAGCAGAACGTATGAAGAGATTGCACTCTCTACAGTTGGCTAGGAATGAAGCCAGGATGCACAATCATCAGGAGGTGGTGGCCGAAGAGGCTAGAAATAGATTACCATCAAATTATGCAAGAAAACGTCGTCAGACGGAGTGGTTACTGAATGATCGAGCGAAGCGCGAAGAAGCTGAAAAATGCGGGCAAAATTACGATAGAGTGAAACTTTTGAACGTCTCAGCTATAGAAGCAGAACGTTTAGAGCGCAAAAAGAAGAAAAGGAATCCAGATCCAGGTTTTTCGACTTACGATCAAGCGACAATAAGGCAGTATAATAGATTGGTCAAGAACATGCCTACACTTGACACGGAGCAGTATGAGAAAGAAAAACAAAAGTATGGAGACGCTTTCTACGGAGGTCTAAATCACATCATTCACGGTATGCACGTAGATCGTAAAGAGGCAATAGACAGAATGGTGAACGACTTAGAAAGACAGACTGCGAAGAGGGCTAAGTACTCCAGGAGGCGAAAATACAACGACGACGCAGATGTTGACTATATTAATGAGAGGAACGCCAATTTTAACAAGAAACTTGAACGGTTTTACGGTCAACACACTGCTGAGATTAAGCAGAATTTGGAACGCGGTTCAGCCATATGAGCGTCCGTTAACAAAATTTGTCGTTATGTACCTACATGTTAATGTTTGGAAAGTATTATTTTAAATGAACAATGGTGGACTAAAACTATACGATAACACATTAATGGGAAATATTGTGATAACAGTGGGAATACGTGACAAGTAGTGTTATTTTTTTAATGTAAATAATCTGTAATAAAGACAAAACTAGAGCGTAAGCATGACCTACTACGGTATTGTAAACGTTTAATAATTATATTAGCCACGCCAGGCTTACTCCTGTTGATTAGCCAGTTTTAAACTATATGTGCGAGTATGTACATTTAACATATATTATCACGTAAAACAAACGCTTACAACAAAAGCTGCAGGGTTCAAGGTTCAGTTGTCCTACCAAGAGCATCGACTTGAACTTTATTATTTCCTTATATATGAGTAAAGTTAAAACTAATTGTATAACGTTGTTGCAGCCAGTGTCTAAAAGAGTGAAAATTGCCTGTTTTGTTACAAATTAATTGTAAAACCAATTATCTAATGTAAAATTAAACTCTTATTTTAAGCATTAAGTTCTACCTACCGACTGGATCTGTTCTTATTTAGTTTAACTGAAAAACATGGATATCAAGTGTACGTGTTTTTATTATTATATTTCTGTTATGCAAAAATTCTTGGGTTGATTTAGCTTGTTAAAAGTGTATAATAAATTAACTATTTGCATGAATATTTGCTTTCTTTTATTTATCACTTTGCCGTCCTTACTGGGTCTTCTTTGGCAATAACATCGGTGTAACAACAATAGTAATTTGTAGTTATGAGTAATTAGTAATGGATAGTTTTCTAATGAACAGTTCTAATCATCCAATTGTTGTCGTTGAATGTGAACCGCACTGAGACTTGCACTATATCATCATTATCATGAGCAGCCTGAAACATTCTATTGTACTTTATTAAGTAGATATTCTTTAACTATTGAATCTGTATAGATTACTATAAATGTTGAACATCAGTACACCATCATAAGTAACTCTTATGTTTAGTAACTCAAATAATTACAAATAATTGGAAATGTAAGAAGATTACGATTTTCGTTGCACTTACATTTAAAAGCATACCAACTTATTGGTTTTTAATAAGATCTTCATACACAATTTTCGTAAGTAAATATTTATTTATTTTTGCACTAAACTAATTTTTGCAATATATTTGAGCCAGCAAAAGAGAGGTGCTTAAAATTGTCATTCTTATGTCCATAAAAACTGAGTTTTAACATACAGAGCGCCACCCTGACGGCACGAAGAAACCGTATAGGTATACTCTCTCTCAGAAGCCCTCAAGTGAATTAAACAACGTTAGCGTATCTAATATTCTGACGCCTGATATGTAGGTATAGCTAGACAACATCATATTATAGTACATTAGTTTACTTTAGGCCAATGTAGATGTCGAGGTATAAATAAATATACAGAGAATGGGTACTGACCACGAAACCGCCATTGAACATAATTTTTTATCTACGAATTCTATTCGTAGATAGAAAAATATGCATAAATTAACTGCTAAAAGAAACTCAGGACCTACATGTTAAAGAACTTTCTTGTAGGTATATACCTACCTGCAAGAAAGCTCTTCAATGAAGGATAATATAATACACCGTTACCTTTTATTTCTAACATGGAGGTGTTACAGGCGAAATACTACGACAGACATTAGTTATCATTCGTTGATCATAAAAACTATTATTTGGTTTGCAAAATAATTCTCATGAACGACCCTCACTAGATCGGTGGGTGGTATTAGGCGGCCATAACATGGGATAAAGTTTTGTGTTCAAAATTATTAGTGTGTGAGTTCTTTGTTTTATTCGCTCTATTGTGTATTTGCGAGTTAAGTTGAAAACATTGTAAAAAAGATTGCCAATTCATTGTTTTCATTGACACCAGTATACCGACAAAGGGCTTACGATATCTAAGAAATTTCATCAAAATGATAAGATCATGTTATGCTTTCCCGCTATTTACCTGTTATTTACTCAACATAACCATAAAGATGAAAAAAATCTAAATAAATTCTGAAATTGTTACAGTGTATTACTATTTTTTTTCTCTATATGTCCATAGTGTCACTCGACGGTACCTCCGAATAATACCTTATCTGCAAATTCAAATTTCACAGGAGAGCAATTTGAAATTTTAAACACGACGTGTACTAGTAAATTATATCGTTTGGGACGTAAAGTGCCGAAAGGAGGATTTCAGATTTTGTATAGATACCGTCCACACTCTCCAACAGACATAGGATGCATATTTTTGTGCGCTTAGGGCACAAACGCTGCCTAAACTTTACTAGATAGATCAAAATAATGGTAGAAAGAAATCCTATATGTCATTCATCATATTTCAAGGGCTTGATACAGAAGGCATTCCTCAATCGGTAGACTAGGCTCTGGCAAACAAAACATCCCGACTGGCGGCCATAGGGTCGCCGCCTATTACGTGGGACCAAATCACTGGTGAAAAAAGGTATTTAATATAATAATTAATTATTTGTGATGGGTGAGAATCGAATCCACGACCTCTAGCTTAGCAGTCACGATCACTTGCGAGCAGACTAACAAAGGCCCGCCATAGATCAAGCAAGTAAGTAAATTTTAATGATAATTATACTTGATCTAGAAATTATCAACCGATCGCGTGCAACAGGAGAAGCTTATATATCTATCTAAATAATTGTAGTTTAGTGCGATAGGCCAAAGAAGATCCAGTAAAGAGGGGAAAGTGATAAATAAAAGAAAGCAAAAATTCATACAAATAGACAATTTATTATGCACTTTAAACAATATGTAGATACGAGTACAAGTCAACCTGACAATTTTTGCATATTAGAAATAATAAAAGCACGTCAACTTGATAACCATATTTAATCTACCGTCTAAAATAAAACTGATCTAACTTATTTGAGTTTCGTTTGTTACTTAACTTTAACTATAATAAAAAATAAAATGGCAAACAAATTTTTAGCCTTCAGCACATTTATGGCACTTTATACTATTGGCATATTTTTTAGGTGGGCAACACCGTTTTGCAAGTCGTCATGACTCAGCGCTATATTCACATTAAACACTATCTGTAAGTTGCAGCCAAACAAACATCACACCATTCTGAAGTAGAGCGTGACCCGGTTCGGTTGTGTTGTGAGCTAGCTTGAGTCATTAAAATCACCAAGATCACTTTCACTTTGTGATATCAACAAGGAAGCTGCCTTGGTCAAAATGAGTACCACTACGACACCGAAAGAAACGACGTTTGCCGAACGACAAGCAGAACGTATGAAGAGATTGCACTCTCTACAGTTGGCTAGGAATGAAGCCAGGATGCACAATCATCAGGAGGTGGTGGCCGAAGAGGCTAGAAATAGATTACCATCAAATTATGCAAGAAAACGTCGTCAGACGGAGTGGTTACTGAATGATCGAGCGAAGCGCGAAGAAGCTGAAAAATGCGGGCAAAATTACGATAGAGTGAAACTTTTGAACGTCTCAGCTATAGAAGCAGAACGTTTAGAGCGCAAAAAGAAGAAAAGGAATCCAGATCCAGGTTTTTCGACTTACGATCAAGCGACAATAAGGCAGTATAATAGATTGGTCAAGAACATGCCTACACTTGACACGGAGCAGTATGAGAAAGAAAAACAAAAGTATGGAGACGCTTTCTACGGAGGTCTAAATCACATCATTCACGGTATGCACGTAGATCGTAAAGAGGCAATAGACAGAATGGTGAACGACTTAGAAAGACAGACTGCGAAGAGGGCTAAGTACTCCAGGAGGCGAAAATACAACGACGACGCAGATGTTGACTATATTAATGAGAGGAACGCCAATTTTAACAAGAAACTTGAGCGGTTTTACGGTCAACACACTGCTGAGATTAAGCAGAATTTGGAACGCGGTTCAGCCATATGAGCGTCCGTTAACAAAATTTGTCGTTATGTACCTACATGTTAATGTTTGGAAAGTATTATTTTAAATGAACAATGGTGGACTAAAACTATACGATAACACATTAATG
Source organism: Hypercompe scribonia (assembly GCA_949316085.1). NCBI lineage: Eukaryota > Metazoa > Arthropoda > Insecta > Lepidoptera > Erebidae > Hypercompe > Hypercompe scribonia. The sequence continues at coordinate 5,881,423 of OX438979.1, forward strand.
GGAAATATTGTGATAACAGTGGGAATACGTGACAAGTAGTGTTATTTTTTTAATGTAAATAATCTGTAATAAAGACAAAACTAGAGCGTAAGCATGACCTACTACGGTATTGTAAACGTTTAATAATTATATTAGCCACGCCAGGCTTACTCCTGTTGATTAGCCAGTTTTAAACTATATGTGCGAGTATGTACATTTAACATATATTATCACGTAAAACAAACGCTTACAACAAAAGCTGCAGGGTTCAAGGTTCAGTTGTCCTACCAAGAGCATCGACTTGAACTTTATTATTTCCTTATATATGAGTAAAGTTAAAACTAATTGTATAACGTTGTTGCAGCCAGTGTCTAAAAGAGTGAAAATTGCCTGTTTTGTTACAAATTAATTGTAAAACCAATTATCTAATGTAAAATTAAACTCTTATTTTAAGCATTAAGTTCTACCTACCGACTGGATCTGTTCTTATTTAGTTTAACTGAAAAACATGGATATCAAGTGTACGTGTTTTTATTATTATATTTCTGTTATGCAAAAATTCTTGGGTTGATTTAGCTTGTTAAAAGTGTATAATAAATTAACTATTTGCATGAATATTTGCTTTCTTTTATTTATCACTTTGCCGTCCTTACTGGGTCTTCTTTGGCAATAACATCGGTGTAACAACAATAGTAATTTGTAGTTATGAGTAATTAGTAATGGATAGTTTTCTAATGAACAGTTCTAATCATCCAATTGTTGTCGTTGAATGTGAACCGCACTGAGATTTGCACTATATCATCATTATCATGAGCAGCCTGAAACATTCTATTGTACTTTATTAAGTAGATATTCTTTAACTATTGAATCTGTATAGATTACTATAAATGTTGAACATCAGTACACCATCATAAGTAACTCTTATGTTTAGTAACTCAAATAATTACAAATAATTGGAAATGTAAGAAGATTACGATTTTCGTTGCACTTACATTTAAAAGCATACCAACTTATTGGTTTTTAATAAGATCTTCATACACAATTTTCGTAAGTAAATATTTATTTATTTTTGCACTAAACTAATTTTTGCAATATATTTGAGCCAGCAAAAGAGAGGTGCTTAAAATTGTCATTCTTATGTCCATAAAAACTGAGTTTTAACATACAGAGCGCCACCCTGACGGCACGAAGAAACCGTATAGGTATACTCTCTCTCAGAAGCCCTCAAGTGAATTAAACAACGTTAGCGTATCTAATATTCTGACGCCTGATATGTAGGTATAGCTAGACAACATCATATTATAGTACATTAGTTTACTTTAGGCCAATGTAGATGTCGAGGTATAAATAAATATACAGAGAATGGGTACTGACCACGAAACCGCCATTGAACATAATTTTTTATCTACGAATTCTATTCGTAGATAGAAAAATATGCATAAATTAACTGCTAAAAGAAACTCAGGACCTACATGTTAAAGAACTTTCTTATAGGTATATACCTACCTGCAAGAAAGCTCTTCAATGAAGGATAATATAATACACCGTTACCTTTTATTTCTAACATGGAGGTGTTACAGGCGAAATACTACGACAGACATTAGTTATCATTCGTTGATCATAAAAACTATTATTTGGTTTGCAAAATAATTCTCATGAACGACCCTCACTAGATCGGTGGGTGGTATTAGGCGGCCATAACATGGGATAAAGTTTTGTGTTCAAAATTATTAGTGTGTGAGTTCTTTGTTTTATTCGCTCTATTGTGTATTTGCGAGTTAAGTTGAAAACATTGTAAAAAAGATTGCCAATTCATTGTTTTCATTGACACCAGTATGCCGACAAAGGGCTTACGATATCTAAGAAATTTCATCAAAATGATAAGATCATGTTATGCTTTCCCGCTATTTACCTGTTATTTACTCAACATAACCATAAAGATGAAAAAATCTAAATAAATTCTGAAATTGTTACAGTGTATTACTATTTTTTTTCTCTATATGTCCATAGTGTCACTCGACGGTACCTCCGAATAATACCTTATCTGCAAATTCAAATTTCACAGGAGAGCAATTTGAAATTTTAAACACGACGTGTACTAGTAAATTATATCGTTTGGGACGTAAAGTGCCGAAAGGAGGATTTCAGATTTTGTATAGATACCGTCCACACTCTCCAACAGACATAGGATGCATATTTTTGTGCGCTTAGGGCACAAACGCTGCCTAAACTTTACTAGATAGATCAAAATAATGGTAGAAAGAAATCCTATATGTCATTCATCATATTTCAAGGGCTTGATACAGAAGGCATTCCTCAATCGGTAGACTAGGCTCTGGCAAACAAAACATCCCGACTGGCGGCCATAGGGTCGCCGCCTATTACGTGGGACCAAATCACTGGTGAAAAAAGGTATTTAATATAATAATTAATTATTTGTGATGGGTGAGAATCGAATCCACGACCTCTAGCTTAGCAGTCACGATCACTTGCGAGCAGACTAACAAAGGCCCGCCATAGATCAAGCAAGTAAGTAAATTTTAATGATAATTATACTTGATCTAGAAATTATCAACCGATCGCGTGCAACAGGAGAAGCTTATATATCTATCTAAATAATTGTAGTTTAGTGCGATAGGCCAAAGAAGATCCAGTAAAGAGGGGAAAGTGATAAATAAAAGAAAGCAAAAATTCATACAAATAGACAATTTATTATGCACTTTAAACAATATGTAGATACGAGTACAAGTCAACCTGACAATTTTTGCATATTAGAAATAATAAAAGCACGTCAACTTGATAACCATATTTAATCTACCGTCTAAAATAAAACTGATCTAACTTATTTGAGTTTCGTTTGTTACTTAACTTTAACTATAATAAAAAATAAAATGGCAAACAAATTTTTAGCCTTCAGCACATTTATGGCACTTTATACTATTGGCATATTTTTTAGGTGGGCAACACCGTTTTGCAAGTCGTCATGACTCAGCGCTATATTCACATTAAACACTATCTGTAAGTTGCAGCCAAACAAACATCACACCATTCTGAAGTAGAGCGTGACCCGGTTCGGTTGTGTTGTGAGCTAGCTTGAGTCATTAAAATCACCAAGATCACTTTCACTTTGTGATATCAACAAGGAAGCTGCCTTGGTCAAAATGAGTACCACTACGACACCGAAAGAAACGACGTTTGCCGAACGACAAGCAGAACGTATGAAGAGATTTCACTCTCTACAGTTGGCTAGGAATGAAGCCAGGATGCACAATCATCAGGAGGTGGTGGCCGAAGAGGCTAGAAATAGATTACCATCAAATTATGCAAGAAAACGTCGTCAGACGGAGTGGTTACTGAATGATCGAGCGAAGCGCGAAGAAGCTGAAAAATGCGGGCAAAATTACGATAGAGTGAAACTTTTGAACGTCTCAGCTATAGAAGCAGAACGTTTAGAGCGCAAAAAGAAGAAAAGGAATCCAGATCCAGGTTTTTCGACTTACGATCAAGCGACAATAAGGCAGTATAATAGATTGGTCAAGAACATGCCTACACTTGACACGGAGCAGTATGAGAAAGAAAAACAAAAGTATGGAGACGCTTTCTACGGAGGTCTAAATCACATCATTCACGGTATGCACGTAGATCGTAAAGAGGCAATAGACAGAATGGTGAACGACTTAGAAAGACAGACTGCGAAGAGGGCTAAGTACTCCAGGAGGCGAAAATACAACGACGACGCAGATGTTGACTATATTAATGAGAGGAACGCCAATTTTAACAAGAAACTTGAGCGGTTTTACGGTCAACACACTGCTGAGATTAAGCAGAATTTGGAACGCGGTTCAGCCATATGAGCGTCCGTTAACAAAATTTGTCGTTATGTACCTACATGTTAATGTTTGGAAAGTATTATTTTAAATGAACAATGGTGGACTAAAACTATACGATAACACATTAATGGGAAATATTGTGATAACAGTGGGAATACGTGACAAGTAGTGTTATTTTTTTAATGTAAATAATCTGTAATAAAGACAAAACTAGAGCGTAAGCATGACCTACTACGGTATTGTAAACGTTTAATAATTATATTAGCCACGCCAGGCTTACTCCTGTTGATTAGCCAGTTTTAAACTATATGTGCGAGTATGTACATTTAACATATATTATCACGTAAAACAAACGCTTACAACAAAAGCTGCAGGGTTCAAGGTTCAGTTGTCCTACCAAGAGCATCGACTTGAACTTTATTATTTCCTTATATATGAGTAAAGTTAAAACTAATTGTATAACGTTGTTGCAGCCAGTGTCTAAAAGAGTGAAAATTGCCTGTTTTGTTACAAATTAATTGTAAAACCAATTATCTAATGTAAAATTAAACTCTTATTTTAAGCATTAAGTTCTACCTACCGACTGGATCTGTTCTTATTTAGTTTAACTGAAAAACATGGATATCAAGTGTACGTGTTTTTATTATTATATTTCTGTTATGCAAAAATTCTTGGGTTGATTTAGCTTGTTAAAAGTGTATAATAAATTAACTATTTGCATGAATATTTGCTTTCTTTTATTTATCACTTTGCCGTCCTTACTGGGTCTTCTTTGGCAATAACATCGGTGTAACAACAATAGTAATTTGTAGTTATGAGTAATTAGTAATGGATAGTTTTCTAATGAACAGTTCTAATCATCCAATTGTTGTCGTTGAATGTGAACCGCACTGAGATTTGCACTATATCATCATTATCATGAGCAGCCTGAAACATTCTATTGTACTTTATTAAGTAGATATTCTTTAACTATTGAATCTGTATAGATTACTATAAATGTTGAACATCAGTACACCATCATAAGTAACTCTTATGTTTAGTAACTCAAATAATTACAAATAATTGGAAATGTAAGAAGATTACGATTTTCGTTGCACTTACATTTAAAAGCATACCAACTTATTGGTTTTTAATAAGATCTTCATACACAATTTTCGTAAGTAAATATTTATTTATTTTTGCACTAAACTAATTTTTGCAATATATTTGAGCCAGCAAAAGAGAGGTGCTTAAAATTGTCATTCTTATGTCCATAAAAACTGAGTTTTAACATACAGAGCGCCACCCTGACGGCACGAAGAAACCGTATAGGTATACTCTCTCTCAGAAGCCCTCAAGTGAATTAAACAACGTTAGCGTATCTAATATTCTGACGCCTGATATGTAGGTATAGCTAGACAACATCATATTATAGTACATTAGTTTACTTTAGGCCAATGTAGATGTCGAGGTATAAATAAATATACAGAGAATGGGTACTGACCACGAAACCGCCATTGAACATAATTTTTTATCTACGAATTCTATTCGTAGATAGAAAAATATGCATAAATTAACTGCTAAAAGAAACTCAGGACCTACATGTTAAAGAACTTTCTTGTAGGTATATACCTACCTGCAAGAAAGCTCTTCAATGAAGGATAATATAATACACCGTTACCTTTTATTTCTAACATGGAGGTGTTACAGGCGAAATACTACGACAGACATTAGTTATCATTCGTTGATCATAAAAACTATTATTTGGTTTGCAAAATAATTCTCATGAACGACCCTCACTAGATCGGTGGGTGGTATTAGGCGGCCATAACATGGGATAAAGTTTTGTGTTCAAAATTATTAGTGTGTGAGTTCTTTGTTTTATTCGCTCTATTGTGTATTTGCGAGTTAAGTTGAAAACATTGTAAAAAAGATTGCCAATTCATTGTTTTCATTGACACCAGTATACCGACAAAGGGCTTACGATATCTAAGAAATTTCATCAAAATGATAAGATCATGTTATGCTTTCCCGCTATTTACCTGTTATTTACTCAACATAACCATAAAGATGAAAAAAATCTAAATAAATTCTGAAATTGTTACAGTGTATTACTATTTTTTTTCTCTATATGTCCATAGTGTCACTCGACGGTACCTCCGAATAATACCTTATCTGCAAATTCAAATTTCACAGGAGAGCAATTTGAAATTTTAAACACGACGTGTACTAGTAAATTATATCGTTTGGGACGTAAAGTGCCGAAAGGAGGATTTCAGATTTTGTATAGATACCGTCCACACTCTCCAACAGACATAGGATGCATATTTTTGTGCGCTTAGGGCACAAACGCTGCCTAAACTTTACTAGATAGATCAAAATAATGGTAGAAAGAAATCCTATATGTCATTCATCATATTTCAAGGGCTTGATACAGAAGGCATTCCTCAATCGGTAGACTAGGCTCTGGCAAACAAAACATCCCGACTGGCGGCCATAGGGTCGCCGCCTATTACGTGGGACCAAATCACTGGTGAAAAAAGGTATTTAATATAATAATTAATTATTTGTGATGGGTGAGAATCGAATCCACGACCTCTAGCTTAGCAGTCACGATCACTTGCGAGCAGACTAACAAAGGCCCGCCATAGATCAAGCAAGTAAGTAAATTTTAATGATAATTATACTTGATCTAGAAATTATCAACCGATCGCGTGCAACAGGAGAAGCTTATATATCTATCTAAATAATTGTAGTTTAGTGCGATAGGCCAAAGAAGATCCAGTAAAGAGGGGAAAGTGATAAATAAAAGAAAGCAAAAATTCATACAAATAGACAATTTATTATGCACTTTAAACAATATGTAGATACGAGTACAAGTCAACCTGACAATTTTTGCATATTAGAAATAATAAAAGCACGTCAACTTGATAACCATATTTAATCTACCGTCTAAAATAAAACTGATCTAACTTATTTGAGTTTCGTTTGTTACTTAACTTTAACTATAATAAAAAATAAAATGGCAAACAAATTTTTAGCCTTCAGCACATTTATGGCACTTTATACTATTGGCATATTTTTTAGGTGGGCAACACCGTTTTGCAAGTCGTCATGACTCAGCGCTATATTCACATTAAACACTATCTGTAAGTTGCAGCCAAACAAACATCACACCATTCTGAAGTAGAGCGTGACCCGGTTCGGTTGTGTTGTGAGCTAGCTTGAGTCATTAAAATCACCAAGATCACTTTCACTTTGTGATATCAACAAGGAAGCTGCCTTGGTCAAAATGAGTACCACTACGACACCGAAAGAAACGACGTTTGCCGAACGACAAGCAGAACGTATGAAGAGATTTCACTCTCTACAGTTGGCTAGGAATGAAGCCAGGATGCACAATCATCAGGAGGTGGTGGCCGAAGAGGCTAGAAATAGATTACCATCAAATTATGCAAGAAAACGTCGTCAGACGGAGTGGTTACTGAATGATCGAGCGAAGCGCGAAGAAGCTGAAAAATGCGGGCAAAATTACGATAGAGTGAAACTTTTGAACGTCTCAGCTATAGAAGCAGAACGTTTAGAGCGCAAAAAGAAGAAAAGGAATCCAGATCCAGGTTTTTCGACTTACGATCAAGCGACAATAAGGCAGTATAATAGATTGGTCAAGAACATGCCTACACTTGACACGGAGCAGTATGAGAAAGAAAAACAAAAGTATGGAGACGCTTTCTACGGAGGTCTAAATCACATCATTCACGGTATGCACGTAGATCGTAAAGAGGCAATAGACAGAATGGTGAACGACTTAGAAAGACAGACTGCGAAGAGGGCTAAGTACTCCAGGAGGCGAAAATACAACGACGACGCAGATGTTGACTATATTAATGAGAGGAACGCCAATTTTAACAAGAAACTTGAGCGGTTTTACGGTCAACACACTGCTGAGATTAAGCAGAATTTGGAACGCGGTTCAGCCATATGAGCGTCCGTTAACAAAATTTGTCGTTATGTACCTACATGTTAATGTTTGGAAAGTATTATTTTAAATGAACAATGGTGGACTAAAACTATACGATAACACATTAATGGGAAATATTGTGATAACAGTGGGAATACGTGACAAGTAGTGTTATTTTTTTAATGTAAATAATCTGTAATAAAGACAAAACTAGAGCGTAAGCATGACCTACTACGGTATTGTAAACGTTTAATAATTATATTAGCCACGCCAGGCTTACTCCTGTTGATTAGCCAGTTTTAAACTATATGTGCGAGTATGTACATTTAACATATATTATCACGTAAAACAAACGCTTACAACAAAAGCTGCAGGGTTCAAGGTTCAGTTGTCCTACCAAGAGCATCGACTTGAACTTTATTATTTCCTTATATATGAGTAAAGTTAAAACTAATTGTATAACGTTGTTGCAGCCAGTGTCTAAAAGAGTGAAAATTGCCTGTTTTGTTACAAATTAATTGTAAAACCAATTATCTAATGTAAAATTAAACTCTTATTTTAAGCATTAAGTTCTACCTACCGACTGGATCTGTTCTTATTTAGTTTAACTGAAAAACATGGATATCAAGTGTACGTGTTTTTATTATTATATTTCTGTTATGCAAAAATTCTTGGGTTGATTTAGCTTGTTAAAAGTGTATAATAAATTAACTATTTGCATGAATATTTGCTTTCTTTTATTTATCACTTTGCCGTCCTTACTGGGTCTTCTTTGGCAATAACATCGGTGTAACAACAATAGTAATTTGTAGTTATGAGTAATTAGTAATGGATAGTTTTCTAATGAACAGTTCTAATCATCCAATTGTTGTCGTTGAATGTGAACCGCACTGAGACTTGCACTATATCATCATTATCATGAGCAGCCTGAAACATTCTATTGTACTTTATTAAGTAGATATTCTTTAACTATTGAATCTGTATAGATTACTATAAATGTTGAACATCAGTACACCATCATAAGTAACTCTTATGTTTAGTAACTCAAATAATTACAAATAATTGGAAATGTAAGAAGATTACGATTTTCGTTGCACTTACATTTAAAAGCATACCAACTTATTGGTTTTTAATAAGATCTTCATACACAATTTTCGTAAGTAAATATTTATTTATTTTTGCACTAAACTAATTTTTGCAATATATTTGAGCCAGCAAAAGAGAGGTGCTTAAAATTGTCATTCTTATGTCCATAAAAACTGAGTTTTAACATACAGAGCGCCACCCTGACGGCACGAAGAAACCGTAGGTATACTCTCTCTCAGAAGCCCTCAAGTGAATTAAACAACGTTAGCGTATCTAATATTCTGACGCCTGATATGTAGGTATAGCTAGACAACATCATATTATAGTACATTAGTTTACTTTAGGCCAATGTAGATGTCGAGGTATAAATAAATATACAGAGAATGGGTACTGACCACGAAACCGCCATTGAACATAATTTTTTATCTACGAATTCTATTCGTAGATAGAAAAATATGCATAAATTAACTGCTAAAAGAAACTCAGGACCTACATGTTAAAGAACTTTCTTGTAGGTATATACCTACCTGCAAGAAAGCTCTTCAATGAAGGATAATATAATACACCGTTACCTTTTATTTCTAACATGGAGGTGTTACAGGCGAAATACTACGACAGACATTAGTTATCATTCGTTGATCATAAAAACTATTATTTGGTTTGCAAAATAATTCTCATGAACGACCCTCACTAGATCGGTGGGTGGTATTAGGCGGCCATAACATGGGATAAAGTTTTGTGTTCAAAATTATTAGTGTGTGAGTTCTTTGTTTTATTCGCTCTATTGTGTATTTGCGAGTTAAGTTGAAAACATTGTAAAAAAGATTGCCAATTCATTGTTTTCATTGACACCAGTATGCCGACAAAGGGCTTACGATATCTAAGAAATTTCATCAAAATGATAAGATCATGTTATGCTTTCCCGCTATTTACCTGTTATTTACTCAACATAACCATAAAGATGAAAAAAATCTAAATAAATTCTGAAATTGTTACAGTGTATTACTATTTTTTTTCTCTATATGTCCATAGTGTCACTCGACGGTACCTCCGAATAATACCTTATCTGCAAATTCAAATTTCACAGGAGAGCAATTTGAAATTTTAAACACGACGTGTACTAGTAAATTATATCGTTTGGGACGTAAAGTGCCAAAAGGAGGATTTCAGATTTTGTATAGATACCGTCCACACTCTCCAACAGACATAGGATGCATATTTTTGTGCGCTTAGGGCACAAACGCTGCCTAAACTTTACTAGATAGATCAAAATAATGGTAGAAAGAAATCCTATATGTCATTCATCATATTTCAAGGGCTTGATACAGAAGGCATTCCTCAATCGGTAGACTAGGCTCTGGCAAACAAAACATCCCGACTGGCGGCCATAGGGTCGCCGCCTATTACGTGGGACCAAATCACTGGTGAAAAAAGGTATTTAATATAATAATTAATTATTTGTGATGGGTGAGAATCGAATCCACGACCTCTAGCTTAGCAGTCACGATCACTTGCGAGCAGACTAACAAAGGCCCGCCATAGATCAAGCAAGTAAGTAAATTTTAATGATAATTATACTTGATCTAGAAATTATCAACCGATCGCGTGCAACAGGAGAAGCTTATATATCTATCTAAATAATTGTAGTTTAGTGCGATAGGCCAAAGAAGATCCAGTAAAGAGGGGAAAGTGATAAATAAAAGAAAGCAAAAATTCATACAAATAGACAATTTATTATGCACTTTAAACAATATGTAGATACGAGTACAAGTCAACCTGACAATTTTTGCATATTAGAAATAATAAAAGCACGTCAACTTGATAACCATATTTAATCTACCGTCTAAAATAAAACTGATCTAACTTATTTGAGTTTCGTTTGTTACTTAACTTTAACTATAATAAAAAATAAAATGGCAAACAAATTTTTAGCCTTCAGCACATTTATGGCACTTTATACTATTGGCATATTTTTTAGGTGGGCAACACCGTTTTGCAAGTCGTCATGACTCAGCGCTATATTCACATTAAACACTATCTGTAAGTTGCAGCCAAACAAACATCACACCATTCTGAAGTAGAGCGTGACCCGGTTCGGTTGTGTTGTGAGCTAGCTTGAGTCATTAAAATCACCAAGATCACTTTCACTTTGTGATATCAACAAGGAAGCTGCCTTGGTCAAAATGAGTAACAACTACGACACCGAAAGAAACGACGTTTGCCGAACGACAAGCAGAACGTATGAAGAGATTGCACTCTCTACAGTTGGCTAGGAATGAAGCCAGGATGCACAATCATCAGGAGGTGGTGGCCGAAGAGGCTAGAAATAGATTACCATCAAATTATGCAAGAAAACGTCGTCAGACGGAGTGGTTACTGAATGATCGAGCGAAGCGCGAAGAAGCTGAAAAATGCGGGCAAAATTACGATAGAGTGAAACTTTTGAACGTCTCAGCTATAGAAGCAGAACGTTTAGAGCGCAAAAAGAAGAAAAGGAATCCAGATCCAGGTTTTTCGACTTACGATCAAGCGACAATAAGGCAGTATAATAGATTGGTCAAGAACATGCCTACACTTGACACGGAGCAGTATGAGAAAGAAAAACAAAAGTATGGAGACGCTTTCTACGGAGGTCTAAATCACATCATTCACGGTATGCACGTAGATCGTAAAGAGGCAATAGACAGAATGGTGAACGACTTAGAAAGACAGACTGCGAAGAGGGCTAAGTACTCCAGGAGGCGAAAATACAACGACGACGCAGATGTTGACTATATTAATGAGAGGAACGCCAATTTTAACAAGAAACTTGAGCGGTTTTACGGTCAACACACTGCTGAGATTAAGCAGAATTTGGAACGCGGTTCAGCCATATGAGCGTCCGTTAACAAAATTTGTCGTTATGTACCTACATGTTAATGTTTGGAAAGTATTATTTTAAATGAACAATGGTGGACTAAAACTATACGATAACACATTAATGGGAAATATTGTGATAACAGTGGGAATACGTGACAAGTAGTGTTATTTTTTTAATGTAAATAATCTGTAATAAAGACAAAACTAGAGCGTAAGCATGACCTACTACGGTATTGTAAACGTTTAATAATTATATTAGCCACGCCAGGCTTACTCCTGTTGATTAGCCAGTTTTAAACTATATGTGCGAGTATGTACATTTAACATATATTATCACGTAAAACAAACGCTTACAACAAAAGCTGCAGGGTTCAAGGTTCAGTTGTCCTACCAAGAGCATCGACTTGAACTTTATTATTTCCTTATATATGAGTAAAGTTAAAACTAATTGTATAACGTTGTTGCAGCCAGTGTCTAAAAGAGTGAAAATTGCCTGTTTTGTTACAAATTAATTGTAAAACCAATTATCTAATGTAAAATTAAACTCTTATTTTAAGCATTAAGTTCTACCTACCGACTGGATCTGTTCTTATTTAGTTTAACTGAAAAACATGGATATCAAGTGTACGTGTTTTTATTATTATATTTCTGTTATGCAAAAATTCTTGGGTTGATTTAGCTTGTTAAAAGTGTATAATAAATTAACTATTTGCATGAATATTTGCTTTCTTTTATTTATCACTTTGCCGTCCTTACTGGGTCTTCTTTGGCAATAACATCGGTGTAACAACAATAGTAATTTGTAGTTATGAGTAATTAGTAATGGATAGTTTTCTAATGAACAGTTCTAATCATCCAATTGTTGTCGTTGAATGTGAACCGCACTGAGACTTGCACTATATCATCATTATCATGAGCAGCCTGAAACATTCTATTGTACTTTATTAAGTAGATATTCTTTAACTATTGAATCTGTATAGATTACTATAAATGTTGAACATCAGTACACCATCATAAGTAACTCTTATGTTTAGTAACTCAAATAATTACAAATAATTGGAAATGTAAGAAGATTACGATTTTCGTTGCACTTACATTTAAAAGCATACCAACTTATTGGTTTTTAATAAGATCTTCATACACAATTTTCGTAAGTAAATATTTATTTATTTTTGCACTAAACTAATTTTTGCAATATATTTGAGCCAGCAAAAGAGAGGTGCTTAAAATTGTCATTCTTATGTCCATAAAAACTGAGTTTTAACATACAGAGCGCCACCCTGACGGCACGAAGAAACCGTATAGGTATACTCTCTCTCAGAAGCCCTCAAGTGAATTAAACAACGTTAGCGTATCTAATATTCTGACGCCTGATATGTAGGTATAGCTAGACAACATCATATTATAGTACATTAGTTTACTTTAGGCCAATGTAGATGTCGAGGTATAAATAAATATACAGAGAATGGGTACTGACCACGAAACCGCCATTGAACATAATTTTTTATCTACGAATTCTATTCGTAGATAGAAAAATATGCATAAATTAACTGCTAAAAGAAACTCAGGACCTACATGTTAAAGAACTTTCTTGTAGGTATATACCTACCTGCAAGAAAGCTCTTCAATGAAGGATAATATAATACACCGTTACCTTTTATTTCTAACATGGAGGTGTTACAGGCGAAATACTACGACAGACATTAGTTATCATTCGTTGATCATAAAAACTATTATTTGGTTTGCAAAATAATTCTCATGAACGACCCTCACTAGATCGGTGGGTGGTATTAGGCGGCCATAACATGGGATAAAGTTTTGTGTTCAAAATTATTAGTGTGTGAGTTCTTTGTTTTATTCGCTCTATTGTGTATTTGCGAGTTAAGTTGAAAACATTGTAAAAAAGATTGCCAATTCATTGTTTTCATTGACACCAGTATGCCGACAAAGGGCTTACGATATCTAAGAAATTTCATCAAAATGATAAGATCATGTTATGCTTTCCCGCTATTTACCTGTTATTTACTCAACATAACCATAAAGATGAAAAAAATCTAAATAAATTCTGAAATTGTTACAGTGTATTACTATTTTTTTTCTCTATATGTCCATAGTGTCACTCGACGGTACCTCCGAATAATACCTTATCTGCAAATTCAAATTTCACAGGAGAGCAATTTGAAATTTTAAACACGACGTGTACTAGTAAATTATATCGTTTGGGACGTAAAGTGCCAAAAGGAGGATTTCAGATTTTGTATAGATACCGTCCACACTCTCCAACAGACATAGGATGCATATTTTTGTGCGCTTAGGGCACAAACGCTGCCTAAACTTTACTAGATAGATCAAAATAATGGTAGAAAGAAATCCTATATGTCATTCATCATATTTCAAGGGCTTGATACAGAAGGCATTCCTCAATCGGTAGACTAGGCTCTGGCAAACAAAACATCCCGACTGGCGGCCATAGGGTCGCCGCCTATTACGTGGGACCAAATCACTGGTGAAAAAAGGTATTTAATATAATAATTAATTATTTGTGATGGGTGAGAATCGAATCCACGACCTCTAGCTTAGCAGTCACGATCACTTGCGAGCAGACTAACAAAGGCCCGCCATAGATCAAGCAAGTAAGTAAATTTTAATGATAATTATACTTGATCTAGAAATTATCAACCGATCGCGTGCAACAGGAGAAGCTTATATATCTATCTAAATAATTGTAGTTTAGTGCGATAGGCCAAAGAAGATCCAGTAAAGAGGGGAAAGTGATAAATAAAAGAAAGCAAAAATTCATACAAATAGACAATTTATTATGCACTTTAAACAATATGTAGATACGAGTACAAGTCAACCTGACAATTTTTGCATATTAGAAATAATAAAAGCACGTCAACTTGATAACCATATTTAATCTACCGTCTAAAATAAAACTGATCTAACTTATTTGAGTTTCGTTTGTTACTTAACTTTAACTATAATAAAAAATAAAATGGCAAACAAATTTTTAGCCTTCAGCACATTTATGGCACTTTATACTATTGGCATATTTTTTAGGTGGGCAACACCGTTTTGCAAGTCGTCATGACTCAGCGCTATATTCACATTAAACACTATCTGTAAGTTGCAGCCAAACAAACATCACACCATTCTGAAGTAGAGCGTGACCCGGTTCGGTTGTGTTGTGAGCTAGCTTGAGTCATTAAAATCACCAAGATCACTTTCACTTTGTGATATCAACAAGGAAGCTGCCTTGGTCAAAATGAGTACCACTACGACACCAAAAGAAACGACGTTTGCCGAACGACAAGCAGAACGTATGAAGAGATTTCACTCTCTACAGTTGGCTAGGAATGAAGCCAGGATGCACAATCATCAGGAGGTGGTGGCCGAAGAGGCTAGAAATAGATTACCATCAAATTATGCAAGAAAACGTCGTCAGACGGAGTGGTTACTGAATGATCGAGCGAAGCGCGAAGAAGCTGAAAAATGCGGGCAAAATTACGATAGAGTGAAACTTTTGAACGTCTCAGCTATAGAAGCAGAACGTTTAGAGCGCAAAAAGAAGAAAAGGAATCCAGATCCAGGTTTTTCGACTTACGATCAAGCGACAATAAGGCAGTATAATAGATTGGTCAAGAACATGCCTACACTTGACACGGAGCAGTATGAGAAAGAAAAACAAAAGTATGGAGACGCTTTCTACGGAGGTCTAAATCACATCATTCACGGTATGCACGTAGATCGTAAAGAGGCAATAGACAGAATGGTGAACGACTTAGAAAGACAGACTGCGAAGAGGGCTAAGTACTCCAGGAGGCGAAAATACAACGACGACGCAGATGTTGACTATATTAATGAGAGGAACGCCAATTTTAACAAGAAACTTGAGCGGTTTTACGGTCAACACACTGCTGAGATTAAGCAGAATTTGGAACGCGGTTCAGCCATATGAGCGTCCGTTAACAAAATTTGTCGTTATGTACCTACATGTTAATGTTTGGAAAGTATTATTTTAAATGAACAATGGTGGACTAAAACTATACGATAACACATTAATGGGAAATATTGTGATAACAGTGGGAATACGTGACAAGTAGTGTTATTTTTTTAATGTAAATAATCTGTAATAAAGACAAAACTAGAGCGTAAGCATGACCTACTACGGTATTGTAAACGTTTAATAATTATATTAGCCACGCCAGGCTTACTCCTGTTGATTAGCCAGTTTTAAACTATATGTGCGAGTATGTACATTTAACATATATTATCACGTAAAACAAACGCTTACAACAAAAGCTGCAGGGTTCAAGGTTCAGTTGTCCTACCAAGAGCATCGACTTGAACTTTATTATTTCCTTATATATGAGTAAAGTTAAAACTAATTGTATAACGTTGTTGCAGCCAGTGTCTAAAAGAGTGAAAATTGCCTGTTTTGTTACAAATTAATTGTAAAACCAATTATCTAATGTAAAATTAAACTCTTATTTTAAGCATTAAGTTCTACCTACCGACTGGATCTGTTCTTATTTAGTTTAACTGAAAAACATGGATATCAAGTGTACGTGTTTTATTATTATATTTCTGTTATGCAAAAATTCTTGGGTTGATTTAGCTTGTTAAAAGTGTTAAATAAATTAACTATTTGCATGAATATTTGCTTTCTTTTATTTATCACTTTGCCGTCCTTACTGGGTCTTCTTTGGCAATAACATCGGTGTAACAACAATAGTAATTTGTAGTTATGAGTAATTAGTAATGGATAGTTTTCTAATGAACAGTTCTAATCATCCAATTGTTGTCGTTGAATGTGAACCGCACTGAGACTTGCACTATATCATCATTATCATGAGCAGCCTGAAACATTCTATTGTACTTTATTAAGTAGATATTCTTTAACTATTGAATCTGTATAGATTACTATAAATGTTGAACATCAGTACACCATCATAAGTAACTCTTATGTTTAGTAACTCAAATAATTACAAATAATTGGAAATGTAAGAAGATTACGATTTTCGTTGCACTTACATTTAAAAGCATACCAACTTATTGGTTTTTAATAAGATCTTCATACACAATTTTCGTAAGTAAATATTTATTTATTTTTGCACTAAACTAATTTTTGCAATATATTTGAGCCAGCAAAAGAGAGGTGCTTAAAATTGTCATTCTTATGTCCATAAAAACTGAGTTTTAACATACAGAGCGCCACCCTGACGGCACGAAGAAACCGTATAGGTATACTCTCTCTCAGAAGCCCTCAAGTGAATTAAACAACGTTAGCGTATCTAATATTCTGACGCCTGATATGTAGGTATAGCTAGACAACATCATATTATAGTACATTAGTTTACTTTAGGCCAATGTAGATGTCGAGGTATAAATAAATATACAGAGAATGGGTACTGACCACGAAACCGCCATTGAACATAATTTTTTATCTACGAATTCTGTTCGTAGATAGAAAAATATGCATAAATTAACTGCTAAAAGAAACTCAGGACCTACATGTTAAAGAACTTTCTTGTAGGTATATACCTACCTGCAAGAAAGCTCTTCAATGAAGGATAATATAATACACCGTTACCTTTTATTTCTAACATGGAGGTGTTACAGGCGAAATACTACGACAGACATTAGTTATCATTCGTTGATCATAAAAACTATTATTTGGTTTGCAAAATAATTCTCATGAACGACCCTCACTAGATCGGTGGGTGGTATTAGGCGGCCATAACATGGGATAAAGTTTTGTGTTCAAAATTATTAGTGTGTGAGTTCTTTGTTTTATTCGCTCTATTGTGTATTTGCGAGTTAAGTTGAAAACATTGTAAAAAAGATTGCCAATTCATTGTTTTCATTGACACCAGTATGCCGACAAAGGGCTTACGATATCTAAGAAATTTCATCAAAATGATAAGATCATGTTATGCTTTCCCGCTATTTACCTGTTATTTACTCAACATAACCATAAAGATGAAAAAAATCTAAATAAATTCTGAAATTGTTACAGTGTATTACTATTTTTTTTCTCTATATGTCCATAGTGTCACTCGACGGTACCTCCGAATAATACCTTATCTGCAAATTCAAATTTCACAGGAGAGCAATTTGAAATTTTAAACACGACGTGTACTAGTAAATTATATCGTTTGGGACGTAAAGTGCCGAAAGGAGGATTTCAGATTTTGTATAGATACCGTCCACACTCTCCAACAGACATAGGATGCATATTTTTGTGCGCTTAGGGCACAAACGCTGCTTAAACTTTACTAGATAGATCAAAATAATGGTAGAAAGAAATCCTATATGTCATTCATCATATTTCAAGGGCTTGATACAGAAGGCATTCCTCAATCGGTAGACTAGGCTCTGGCAAACAAAACATCCCGACTGGCGGCCATAGGGTCGCCGCCTATTACGTGGGACCAAATCACTGGTGAAAAAAGGTATTTAATATAATAATTAATTATTTGTGATGGGTGAGAATCGAATCCACGACCTCTAGCTTAGCAGTCACGATCACTTGCGAGCAGACTAACAAAGGCCCGCCATAGATCAAGCAAGTAAGTAAATTTTAATGATAATTATACTTGATCTAGAAATTATCAACCGATCGCGTGCAACAGGAGAAGCTTATATATCTATCTAAATAATTGTAGTTTAGTGCGATAGGCCAAAGAAGATCCAGTAAAGAGGGGAAAGTGATAAATAAAAGAAAGCAAAAATTCATACAAATAGACAATTTATTATGCACTTTAAACAATATGTAGATACGAGTACAAGTCAACCTGACAATTTTTGCATATTAGAAATAATAAAAGCACGTCAACTTGATAACCATATTTAATCTACCGTCTAAAATAAAACTGATCTAACTTATTTGAGTTTCGTTTGTTACTTAACTTTAACTATAATAAAAAATAAAATGGCAAACAAATTTTTAGCCTTCAGCACATTTATGGCACTTTATACTATTGGCATATTTTTTAGGTGGGCAACACCGTTTTGCAAGTCGTCATGACTCAGCGCTATATTCACATTAAACACTATCTGTAAGTTGCAGCCAAACAAACATCACACCATTCTGAAGTAGAGCGTGACCCGGTTCGGTTGTGTTGTGAGCTAGCTTGAGTCATTAAAATCACCAAGATCACTTTCACTTTGTGATATCAGCAAGGAAGCTGCCTTGGTCAAAATGAGTACCACTACGACACCGAAAGAAACGACGTTTGCCGAACGACAAGCAGAACGTATGAAGAGATTGCACTCTCTACAGTTGGCTAGGAATGAAGCCAGGATGCACAATCATCAGGAGGTGGTGGCCGAAGAGGCTAGAAATAGATTACCATCAAATTATGCAAGAAAACGTCGTCAGACGGAGTGGTTACTGAATGATCGAGCGAAGCGCGAAGAAGCTGAAAAATGCGGGCAAAATTACGATAGAGTGAAACTTTTGAACGTCTCAGCTATAGAAGCAGAACGTTTAGAGCGCAAAAAGAAGAAAAGGAATCCAGATCCAGGTTTTTCGACTTACGATCAAGCGACAATAAGGCAGTATAATAGATTGGTCAAGAACATGCCTACACTTGACACGGAGCAGTATGAGAAAGAAAAACAAAAGTATGGAGACGCTTTCTACGGAGGTCTAAATCACATCATTCACGGTATGCACGTAGATCGTAAAGAGGCAATAGACAGAATGGTGAACGACTTAGAAAGACAGACTGCGAAGAGGGCTAAGTACTCCAGGAGGCGAAAATACAACGACGACGCAGATGTTGACTATATTAATGAGAGGAACGCCAATTTTAACAAGAAACTTGAGCGGTTTTACGGTCAACACACTGCTGAGATTAAGCAGAATTTGGAACGCGGTTCAGCCATATGAGCGTCCGTTAACAAAATTTGTCGTTATGTACCTACATGTTAATGTTTGGAAAGTATTATTTTAAATGAACAATGGTGGACTAAAACTATACGATAACACATTAATGGGAAATATTGTGATAACAGTGGGAATACGTGACAAGTAGTGTTATTTTTTTAATGTAAATAATCTGTAATAAAGACAAAACTAGAGCGTAAGCATGACCTACTACGGTATTGTAAACGTTTAATAATTATATTAGCCACGCCAGGCTTACTCCTGTTGATTAGCCAGTTTTAAACTATATGTGCGAGTATGTACATTTAACATATATTATCACGTAAAACAAACGCTTACAACAAAAGCTGCAGGGTTCAAGGTTCAGTTGTCCTACCAAGAGCATCGACTTGAACTTTATTATTTCCTTATATATGAGTAAAGTTAAAACTAATTGTATAACGTTGTTGCAGCCAGTGTCTAAAAGAGTGAAAATTGCCTGTTTTGTTACAAATTAATTGTAAAACCAATTATCTAATGTAAAATTAAACTCTTATTTTAAGCATTAAGTTCTACCTACCGACTGGATCTGTTCTTATTTAGTTTAACTGAAAAACATGGATATCAAGTGTACGTGTTTTTATTATTATATTTCTGTTATGCAAAAATTCTTGGGTTGATTTAGCTTGTTAAAAGTGTATAATAAATTAACTATTTGCATGAATATTTGCTTTCTTTTATTTATCACTTTGCCGTCCTTACTGGGTCTTCTTTGGCAATAACATCGGTGTAACAACAATAGTAATTTGTAGTTATGAGTAATTAGTAATGGATAGTTTTCTAATGAACAGTTCTAATCATCCAATTGTTGTCGTTGAATGTGAACCGCACTGAGATTTGCACTATATCATCATTATCATGAGCAGCCTGAAACATTCTATTGTACTTTATTAAGTAGATATTCTTTAACTATTGAATCTGTATAGATTACTATAAATGTTGAACATCAGTACACCATCATAAGTAACTCTTATGTTTAGTAACTCAAATAATTACAAATAATTGGAAATGTAAGAAGATTACGATTTTCGTTGCACTTACATTTAAAAGCATACCAACTTATTGGTTTTTAATAAGATCTTCATACACAATTTTCGTAAGTAAATATTTATTTATTTTTGCACTAAACTAATTTTTGCAATATATTTGAGCCAGCAAAAGAGAGGTGCTTAAAATTGTCATTCTTATGTCCATAAAAACTGAGTTTTAACATACAGAGCGCCACCCTGACGGCACGAAGAAACCGTATAGGTATACTCTCTCTCAGAAGCCCTCAAGTGAATTAAACAACGTTAGCGTATCTAATATTCTGACGCCTGATATGTAGGTATAGCTAGACAACATCATATTATAGTACATTAGTTTACTTTAGGCCAATGTAGATGTCGAGGTATAAATAAATATACAGAGAATGGGTACTGACCACGAAACCGCCATTGAACATAATTTTTTATCTACGAATTCTATTCGTAGATAGAAAAATATGCATAAATTAACTGCTAAAAGAAACTCAGGACCTACATGTTAAAGAACTTTCTTGTAGGTATATACCTACCTGCAAGAAAGCTCTTCAATGAAGGATAATATAATACACCGTTACCTTTTATTTCTAACATGGAGGTGTTACAGGCGAAATACTACGACAGACATTAGTTATCATTCGTTGATCATAAAAACTATTATTTGGTTTGCAAAATAATTCTCATGAACGACCCTCACTAGATCGGTGGGTGGTATTAGGCGGCCATAACATGGGATAAAGTTTTGTGTTCAAAATTATTAGTGTGTGAGTTCTTTGTTTTATTCGCTCTATTGTGTATTTGCGAGTTAAGTTGAAAACATTGTAAAAAAGATTGCCAATTCATTGTTTTCATTGACACCAGTATGCCGACAAAGGGCTTACGATATCTAAGAAATTTCATCAAAATGATAAGATCATGTTATGCTTTCCCGCTATTTACCTGTTATTTACTCAACATAACCATAAAGATGAAAAAAATCTAAATAAATTCTGAAATTGTTACAGTGTATTACTATTTTTTTTCTCTATATGTCCATAGTGTCACTCGACGGTACCTCCGAATAATACCTTATCTGCAAATTCAAATTTCACAGGAGAGCAATTTGAAATTTTAAACACGACGTGTACTAGTAAATTATATCGTTTGGGACGTAAAGTGCCGAAAGGAGGATTTCAGATTTTGTATAGATACCGTCCACACTCTCCAACAGACATAGGATGCATATTTTTGTGCGCTTAGGGCACAAACGCTGCCTAAACTTTACTAGATAGATCAAAATAATGGTAGAAAGAAATCCTATATGTCATTCATCATATTTCAAGGGCTTGATACAGAAGGCATTCCTCAATCGGTAGACTAGGCTCTGGCAAACAAAACATCCCGACTGGCGGCCATAGGGTCGCCGCCTATTACGTGGGACCAAATCACTGGTGAAAAAAGGTATTTAATATAATAATTAATTATTTGTGATGGGTGAGAATCGAATCCACGACCTCTAGCTTAGCAGTCACGATCACTTGCGAGCAGACTAACAAAGGCCCGCCATAGATCAAGCAAGTAAGTAAATTTTAATGATAATTATACTTGATCTAGAAATTATCAACCGATCGCGTGCAACAGGAGAAGCTTATATATCTATCTAAATAATTGTAGTTTAGTGCGATAGGCCAAAGAAGATCCAGTAAAGAGGGGAAAGTGATAAATAAAAGAAAGCAAAAATTCATACAAATAGACAATTTATTATGCACTTTAAACAATATGTAGATACGAGTACAAGTCAACCTGACAATTTTTGCATATTAGAAATAATAAAAGCACGTCAACTTGATAACCATATTTAATCTACCGTCTAAAATAAAACTGATCTAACTTATTTGAGTTTCGTTTGTTACTTAACTTTAACTATAATAAAAAATAAAATGGCAAACAAATTTTTAGCCTTCAGCACATTTATGGCACTTTATACTATTGGCATATTTTTTAGGTGGGCAACACCGTTTTGCAAGTCGTCATGACTCAGCGCTATATTCACATTAAACACTATCTGTAAGTTGCAGCCAAACAAACATCACACCATTCTGAAGTAGAGCGTGACCCGGTTCGGTTGTGTTGTGAGCTAGCTTGAGTCATTAAAATCACCAAGATCACTTTCACTTTGTGATATCAGCAAGGAAGCTGCCTTGGTCAAAATGAGTACCACTACGACACCGAAAGAAACGACGTTTGCCGAACGACAAGCAGAACGTATGAAGAGATTGCACTCTCTACAGTTGGCTAGGAATGAAGCCAGGATGCACAATCATCAGGAGGTGGTGGCCGAAGAGGCTAGAAATAGATTACCATCAAATTATGCAAGAAAACGTCGTCAGACGGAGTGGTTACTGAATGATCGAGCGAAGCGCGAAGAAGCTGAAAAATGCGGGCAAAATTACGATAGAGTGAAACTTTTGAACGTCTCAGCTATAGAAGCAGAACGTTTAGAGCGCAAAAAGAAGAAAAGGAATCCAGATCCAGGTTTTTCGACTTACGATCAAGCGACAATAAGGCAGTATAATAGATTGGTCAAGAACATGCCTACACTTGACACGGAGCAGTATGAGAAAGAAAAACAAAAGTATGGAGACGCTTTCTACGGAGGTCTAAATCACATCATTCACGGTATGCACGTAGATCGTAAAGAGGCAATAGACAGAATGGTGAACGACTTAGAAAGACAGACTGCGAAGAGGGCTAAGTACTCCAGGAGGCGAAAATACAACGACGACGCAGATGTTGACTATATTAATGAGAGGAACGCCAATTTTAACAAGAAACTTGAGCGGTTTTACGGTCAACACACTGCTGAGATTAAGCAGAATTTGGAACGCGGTTCAGCCATATGAGCGTCCGTTAACAAAATTTGTCGTTATGTACCTACATGTTAATGTTTGGAAAGTATTATTTTAAATGAACAATGGTGGACTAAAACTATACGATAACACATTAATGGGAAATATTGTGATAACAGTGGGAATACGTGACAAGTAGTGTTATTTTTTTAATGTAAATAATCTGTAATAAAGACAAAACTAGAGCGTAAGCATGACCTACTACGGTATTGTAAACGTTTAATAATTATATTAGCCACGCCAGGCTTACTCCTGTTGATTAGCCAGTTTTAAACTATATGTGCGAGTATGTACATTTAACATATATTATCACGTAAAACAAACGCTTACAACAAAAGCTGCAGGGTTCAAGGTTCAGTTGTCCTACCAAGAGCATCGACTTGAACTTTATTATTTCCTTATATATGAGTAAAGTTAAAACTAATTGTATAACGTTGTTGCAGCCAGTGTCTAAAAGAGTGAAAATTGCCTGTTTTGTTACAAATTAATTGTAAAACCAATTATCTAATGTAAAATTAAACTCTTATTTTAAGCATTAAGTTCTACCTACCGACTGGATCTGTTCTTATTTAGTTTAACTGAAAAACATGGATATCAAGTGTACGTGTTTTTATTATTATATTTCTGTTATGCAAAAATTCTTGGGTTGATTTAGCTTGTTAAAAGTGTATAATAAATTAACTATTTGCATGAATATTTGCTTTCTTTTATTTATCACTTTGCCGTCCTTACTGGGTCTTCTTTGGCAATAACATCGGTGTAACAACAATAGTAATTTGTAGTTATGAGTAATTAGTAATGGATAGTTTTCTAATGAACAGTTCTAATCATCCAATTGTTGTCGTTGAATGTGAACCGCACTGAGATTTGCACTATATCATCATTATCATGAGCAGCCTGAAACATTCTATTGTACTTTATTAAGTAGATATTCTTTAACTATTGAATCTGTATAGATTACTATAAATGTTGAACATCAGTACACCATCATAAGTAACTCTTATGTTTAGTAACTCAAATAATTACAAATAATTGGAAATGTAAGAAGATTACGATTTTCGTTGCACTTACATTTAAAAGCATACCAACTTATTGGTTTTTAATAAGATCTTCATACACAATTTTCGTAAGTAAATATTTATTTATTTTTGCACTAAACTAATTTTTGCAATATATTTGAGCCAGCAAAAGAGAGGTGCTTAAAATTGTCATTCTTATGTCCATAAAAACTGAGTTTTAACATACAGAGCGCCACCCTGACGGCACGAAGAAACCGTATAGGTATACTCTCTCTCAGAAGCCCTCAAGTGAATTAAACAACGTTAGCGTATCTAATATTCTGACGCCTGATATGTAGGTATAGCTAGACAACATCATATTATAGTACATTAGTTTACTTTAGGCCAATGTAGATGTCGAGGTATAAATAAATATACAGAGAATGGGTACTGACCACGAAACCGCCATTGAACATAATTTTTTATCTACGAATTCTATTCGTAGATAGAAAAATATGCATAAATTAACTGCTAAAAGAAACTCAGGACCTACATGTTAAAGAACTTTCTTGTAGGTATATACCTACCTGCAAGAAAGCTCTTCAATGAAGGATAATATAATACACCGTTACCTTTTATTTCTAACATGGAGGTGTTACAGGCGAAATACTACGACAGACATTAGTTATCATTCGTTGATCATAAAAACTATTATTTGGTTTGCAAAATAATTCTCATGAACGACCCTCACTAGATCGGTGGGTGGTATTAGGCGGCCATAACATGGGATAAAGTTTTGTGTTCAAAATTATTAGTGTGTGAGTTCTTTGTTTTATTCGCTCTATTGTGTATTTGCGAGTTAAGTTGAAAACATTGTAAAAAAGATTGCCAATTCATTGTTTTCATTGACACCAGTATGCCGACAAAGGGCTTACGATATCTAAGAAATTTCATCAAAATGATAAGATCATGTTATGCTTTCCCGCTATTTACCTGTTATTTACTCAACATAACCATAAAGATGAAAAAAATCTAAATAAATTCTGAAATTGTTACAGTGTATTACTATTTTTTTTCTCTATATGTCCATAGTGTCACTCGACGGTACCTCCGAATAATACCTTATCTGCAAATTCAAATTTCACAGGAGAGCAATTTGAAATTTTAAACACGACGTGTACTAGTAAATTATATCGTTTGGGACGTAAAGTGCCGAAAGGAGGATTTCAGATTTTGTATAGATACCGTCCACACTCTCCAACAGACATAGGATGCATATTTTTGTGCGCTTAGGGCACAAACGCTGCCTAAACTTTACTAGATAGATCAAAATAATGGTAGAAAGAAATCCTATATGTCATTCATCATATTTCAAGGGCTTGATACAGAAGGCATTCCTCAATCGGTAGACTAGGCTCTGGCAAACAAAACATCCCGACTGGCGGCCATAGGGTCGCCGCCTATTACGTGGGACCAAATCACTGGTGAAAAAAGGTATTTAATATAATAATTAATTATTTGTGATGGGTGAGAATCGAATCCACGACCTCTAGCTTAGCAGTCACGATCACTTGCGAGCAGACTAACAAAGGCCCGCCATAGATCAAGCAAGTAAGTAAATTTTAATGATAATTATACTTGATCTAGAAATTATCAACCGATCGCGTGCAACAGGAGAAGCTTATATATCTATCTAAATAATTGTAGTTTAGTGCGATAGGCCAAAGAAGATCCAGTAAAGAGGGGAAAGTGATAAATAAAAGAAAGCAAAAATTCATACAAATAGACAATTTATTATGCACTTTAAACAATATGTAGATACGAGTACAAGTCAACCTGACAATTTTTGCATATTAGAAATAATAAAAGCACGTCAACTTGATAACCATATTTAATCTACCGTCTAAAATAAAACTGATCTAACTTATTTGAGTTTCGTTTGTTACTTAACTTTAACTATAATAAAAAATAAAATGGCAAACAAATTTTTAGCCTTCAGCACATTTATGGCACTTTATACTATTGGCATATTTTTTAGGTGGGCAACACCGTTTTGCAAGTCGTCATGACTCAGCGCTATATTCACATTAAACACTATCTGTAAGTTGCAGCCAAACAAACATCACACCATTCTGAAGTAGAGCGTGACCCGGTTCGGTTGTGTTGTGAGCTAGCTTGAGTCATTAAAATCACCAAGATCACTTTCACTTTGTGATATCAGCAAGGAAGCTGCCTTGGTCAAAATGAGTACCACTACGACACCGAAAGAAACGACGTTTGCCGAACGACAAGCAGAACGTATGAAGAGATTGCACTCTCTACAGTTGGCTAGGAATGAAGCCAGGATGCACAATCATCAGGAGGTGGTGGCCGAAGAGGCTAGAAATAGATTACCATCAAATTATGCAAGAAAACGTCGTCAGACGGAGTGGTTACTGAATGATCGAGCGAAGCGCGAAGAAGCTGAAAAATGCGGGCAAAATTACGATAGAGTGAAACTTTTGAACGTCTCAGCTATAGAAGCAGAACGTTTAGAGCGCAAAAAGAAGAAAAGGAATCCAGATCCAGGTTTTTCGACTTACGATCAAGCGACAATAAGGCAGTATAATAGATTGGTCAAGAACATGCCTACACTTGACACGGAGCAGTATGAGAAAGAAAAACAAAAGTATGGAGACGCTTTCTACGGAGGTCTAAATCACATCATTCACGGTATGCACGTAGATCGTAAAGAGGCAATAGACAGAATGGTGAACGACTTAGAAAGACAGACTGCGAAGAGGGCTAAGTACTCCAGGAGGCGAAAATACAACGACGACGCAGATGTTGACTATATTAATGAGAGGAACGCCAATTTTAACAAGAAACTTGAGCGGTTTTACGGTCAACACACTGCTGAGATTAAGCAGAATTTGGAACGCGGTTCAGCCATATGAGCGTCCGTTAACAAAATTTGTCGTTATGTACCTACATGTTAATGTTTGGAAAGTATTATTTTAAATGAACAATGGTGGACTAAAACTATACGATAACACATTAATGGGAAATATTGTGATAACAGTGGGAATACGTGACAAGTAGTGTTATTTTTTTAATGTAAATAATCTGTAATAAAGACAAAACTAGAGCGTAAGCATGACCTACTACGGTATTGTAAACGTTTAATAATTATATTAGCCACGCCAGGCTTACTCCTGTTGATTAGCCAGTTTTAAACTATATGTGCGAGTATGTACATTTAACATATATTATCACGTAAAACAAACGCTTACAACAAAAGCTGCAGGGTTCAAGGTTCAGTTGTCCTACCAAGAGCATCGACTTGAACTTTATTATTTCCTTATATATGAGTAAAGTTAAAACTAATTGTATAACGTTGTTGCAGCCAGTGTCTAAAAGAGTGAAAATTGCCTGTTTTGTTACAAATTAATTGTAAAACCAATTATCTAATGTAAAATTAAACTCTTATTTTAAGCATTAAGTTCTACCTACCGACTGGATCTGTTCTTATTTAGTTTAACTGAAAAACATGGATATCAAGTGTACGTGTTTTTATTATTATATTTCTGTTATGCAAAAATTCTTGGGTTGATTTAGCTTGTTAAAAGTGTATAATAAATTAACTATTTGCATGAATATTTGCTTTCTTTTATTTATCACTTTGCTGTCCTTACTGGGTCTTCTTTGGCAATAACATCGGTGTAACAACAATAGTAATTTGTAGTTATGAGTAATTAGTAATGGATAGTTTTCTAATGAACAGTTCTAATCATCCAATTGTTGTCGTTGAATGTGAACCGCACTGAGACTTGCACTATATCATCATTATCATGAGCAGCCTGAAACATTCTATTGTACTTTATTAAGTAGATATTCTTTAACTATTGAATCTGTATAGATTACTATAAATGTTGAACATCAGTACACCATCATAAGTAACTCTTATGTTTAGTAACTCAAATAATTACAAATAATTGGAAATGTAAGAAGATTACGATTTTCGTTGCACTTACATTTAAAAGCATACCAACTTATTGGTTTTTAATAAGATCTTCATACACAATTTTCGTAAGTAAATATTTATTTATTTTTGCACTAAACTAATTTTTGCAATATATTTGAGCCAGCAAAAGAGAGGTGCTTAAAATTGTCATTCTTATGTCCATAAAAACTGAGTTTTAACATACAGAGCGCCACCCTGACGGCACGAAGAAACCGTATAGGTATACTCTCTCTCAGAAGCCCTCAAGTGAATTAAACAACGTTAGCGTATCTAATATTCTGACGCCTGATATGTAGGTATAGCTAGACAACATCATATTATAGTACATTAGTTTACTTTAGGCCAATGTAGATGTCGAGGTATAAATAAATATACAGAGAATGGGTACTGACCACGAAACCGCCATTGAACATAATTTTTTATCTACGAATTCTATTCGTAGATAGAAAAATATGCATAAATTAACTGCTAAAAGAAACTCAGGACCTACATGTTAAAGAACTTTCTTATAGGTATATACCTACCTGCAAGAAAGCTCTTCAATGAAGGATAATATAATACACCGTTACCTTTTATTTCTAACATGGAGGTGTTACAGGCGAAATACTACGACAGACATTAGTTATCATTCGTTGATCATAAAAACTATTATTTGGTTTGCAAAATAATTCTCATGAACGACCCTCACTAGATCGGTGGGTGGTATTAGGCGGCCATAACATGGGATAAAGTTTTGTGTTCAAAATTATTAGTGTGTGAGTTCTTTGTTTTATTCGCTCTATTGTGTATTTGCGAGTTAAGTTGAAAACATTGTAAAAAAGATTGCCAATTCATTGTTTTCATTGACACCAGTATGCCGACAAAGGGCTTACGATATCTAAGAAATTTCATCAAAATGATAAGATCATGTTATGCTTTCCCGCTATTTACCTGTTATTTACTCAACATAACCATAAAGATGAAAAAAATCTAAATAAATTCTGAAATTGTTACAGTGTATTACTATTTTTTTTCTCTATATGTCCATAGTGTCACTCGACGGTACCTCCGAATAATACCTTATCTGCAAATTCAAATTTCACAGGAGAGCAATTTGAAATTTTAAACACGACGTGTACTAGTAAATTATATCGTTTGGGACGTAAAGTGCCGAAAGGAGGATTTCAGATTTTGTATAGATACCGTCCACACTCTCCAACAGACATAGGATGCATATTTTTGTGCGCTTAGGGCACAAACGCTGCCTAAACTTTACTAGATAGATCAAAATAATGGTAGAAAGAAATCCTATATGTCATTCATCATATTTCAAGGGCTTGATACAGAAGGCATTCCTCAATCGGTAGACTAGGCTCTGGCAAACAAAACATCCCGACTGGCGGCCATAGGGTCGCCGCCTATTACGTGGGACCAAATCACTGGTGAAAAAAGGTATTTAATATAATAATTAATTATTTGTGATGGGTGAGAATCGAATCCACGACCTCTAGCTTAGCAGTCACGATCACTTGCGAGCAGACTAACAAAGGCCCGCCATAGATCAAGCAAGTAAGTAAATTTTAATGATAATTATACTTGATCTAGAAATTATCAACCGATCGCGTGCAACAGGAGAAGCTTATATATCTATCTAAATAATTGTAGTTTAGTGCGATAGGCCAAAGAAGATCCAGTAAAGAGGGGAAAGTGATAAATAAAAGAAAGCAAAAATTCATACAAATAGACAATTTATTATGCACTTTAAACAATATGTAGATACGAGTACAAGTCAACCTGACAATTTTTGCATATTAGAAATAATAAAAGCACGTCAACTTGATAACCATATTTAATCTACCGTCTAAAATAAAACTGATCTAACTTATTTGAGTTTCGTTTGTTACTTAACTTTAACTATAATAAAAAATAAAATGGCAAACAAATTTTTAGCCTTCAGCACATTTATGGCACTTTATACTATTGGCATATTTTTTAGGTGGGCAACACCGTTTTGCAAGTCGTCATGACTCAGCGCTATATTCACATTAAACACTATCTGTAAGTTGCAGCCAAACAAACATCACACCATTCTGAAGTAGAGCGTGACCCGGTTCGGTTGTGTTGTGAGCTAGCTTGAGTCATTAAAATCACCAAGATCACTTTCACTTTGTGATATCAACAAGGAAGCTGCCTTGGTCAAAATGAGTACCACTACGACACCGAAAGAAACGACGTTTGCCGAACGACAAGCAGAACGTATGAAGAGATTGCACTCTCTACAGTTGGCTAGGAATGAAGCCAGGATGCACAATCATCAGGAAGTGGTGGCCGAAGAGGCTAGAAATAGATTACCATCAAATTATGCAAGAAAACGTCGTCAGACGGAGTGGTTACTGAATGATCGAGCGAAGCGCGAAGAAGCTGAAAAATGCGGGCAAAATTACGATAGAGTGAAACTTTTGAACGTCTCAGCTATAGAAGCAGAACGTTTAGAGCGCAAAAAGAAGAAAAGGAATCCAGATCCAGGTTTTTCGACTTACGATCAAGCGACAATAAGGCAGTATAATAGATTGGTCAAGAACATGCCTACACTTGACACGGAGCAGTATGAGAAAGAAAAACAAAAGTATGGAGACGCTTTCTACGGAGGTCTAAATCACATCATTCACGGTATGCACGTAGATCGTAAAGAGGCAATAGACAGAATGGTGAACGACTTAGAAAGACAGACTGCGAAGAGGGCTAAGTACTCCAGGAGGCGAAAATACAACGACGACGCAGATGTTGACTATATTAATGAGAGGAACGCCAATTTTAACAAGAAACTTGAGCGGTTTTACGGTCAACACACTGCTGAGATTAAGCAGAATTTGGAACGCGGTTCAGCCATATGAGCGTCCGTTAACAAAATTTGTCGTTATGTACCTACATGTTAATGTTTGGAAAGTATTATTTTAAATGAACAATGGTGGACTAAAACTATACGATAACACATTAATGGGAAATATTGTGATAACAGTGGGAATACGTGACAAGTAGTGTTATTTTTTAATGTAAATAATCTGTAATAAAGACAAAACTAGAGCGTAAGCATGACCTACTACGGTATTGTAAACGTTTAATAATTATATTAGCCACGCCAGGCTTACTCCTGTTGATTAGCCAGTTTTAAACTATATGTGCGAGTATGTACATTTAACATATATTATCACGTAAAACAAACGCTTACAACAAAAGCTGCAGGGTTCAAGGTTCAGTTGTCCTACCAAGAGCATCGACTTGAACTTTATTATTTCCTTATATATGAGTAAAGTTAAAACTAATTGTATAACGTTGTTGCAGCCAGTGTCTAAAAGAGTGAAAATTGCCTGTTTTGTTACAAATTAATTGTAAAACCAATTATCTAATGTAAAATTAAACTCTTATTTTAAGCATTAAGTTCTACCTACCGACTGGATCTGTTCTTATTTAGTTTAACTGAAAAACATGGATATCAAGTGTACGTGTTTTTATTATTATATTTCTGTTATGCAAAAATTCTTGGGTTGATTTAGCTTGTTAAAAGTGTATAATAAATTAACTATTTGCATGAATATTTGCTTTCTTTTATTTATCACTTTGCCGTCCTTACTGGGTCTTCTTTGGCAATAACATCGGTGTAACAACAATAGTAATTTGTAGTTATGAGTAATTAGTAATGGATAGTTTTCTAATGAACAGTTCTAATCATCCAATTGTTGTCGTTGAATGTGAACCGCACTGAGACTTGCACTATATCATCATTATCATGAGCAGCCTGAAACATTCTATTGTACTTTATTAAGTAGATATTCTTTAACTATTGAATCTGTATAGATTACTATAAATGTTGAACATCAGTACACCATCATAAGTAACTCTTATGTTTAGTAACTCAAATAATTACAAATAATTGGAAATGTAAGAAGATTACGATTTTCGTTGCACTTACATTTAAAAGCATACCAACTTATTGGTTTTTAATAAGATCTTCATACACAATTTTCGTAAGTAAATATTTATTTATTTTTGCACTAAACTAATTTTTGCAATATATTTGAGCCAGCAAAAGAGAGGTGCTTAAAATTGTCATTCTTATGTCCATAAAAACTGAGTTTTAACATACAGAGCGCCACCCTGACGGCACGAAGAAACCGTATAGGTATACTCTCTCTCAGAAGCCCTCAAGTGAATTAAACAACGTTAGCGTATCTAATATTCTGACGCCTGATATGTAGGTATAGCTAGACAACATCATATTATAGTACATTAGTTTACTTTAGGCCAATGTAGATGTCGAGGTATAAATAAATATACAGAGAATGGGTACTGACCACGAAACCGCCATTGAACATAATTTTTTATCTACGAATTCTATTCGTAGATAGAAAAATATGCATAAATTAACTGCTAAAAGAAACTCAGGACCTACATGTTAAAGAACTTTCTTGTAGGTATATACCTACCTGCAAGAAAGCTCTTCAATGAAGGATAATATAATATACCGTTACCTTTTATTTCTAACATGGAGGTGTTACAGGCGAAATACTACGACAGACATTAGTTATCATTCGTTGATCATAAAAACTATTATTTGGTTTGCAAAATAATTCTCATGAACGACCCTCACTAGATCGGTGGGTGGTATTAGGCGGCCATAACATGGGATAAAGTTTTGTGTTCAAAATTATTAGTGTGTGAGTTCTTTGTTTTATTCGCTCTATTGTGTATTTGCGAGTTAAGTTGAAAATATTGCAAAAAAGATTGCCAATTCATTGTTTTCATTGACACCAGTATGCCGACAAAGGGCTTACGATATCTAAGAAATTTCATCAAAATGATAAGATCATGTTATGCTTTCCCGCTATTTACCTGTTATTTACTCAACATAACCATAAAGATGAAAAAAATCTAAATAAATTCTGAAATTGTTACAGTGTATTTTTATTTTTTTTTCTCTATATGTCCATAGTGTCACTCGACGGTACCTCCGAATAATACCTTATCTGCAAATATCAAATTTCACAGGAGAGCAATTTGAAATTTTAAACACGACGTGTACTAGTAAATTATATCGTTTGGGACGTAAAGTGCCGAAAAGAGGATTTCAGATTTTGTATAGATACCGTCCACACTCTTCAACAGACATAGGATGCATATTTTTGTGCGCTTAGGGCACAAACGCTGCCTAAACTTTACTAGATAGATCAAAATAATGGTAGAAAGAAATCCTATATGTCATTCATCATATTTCAAGGGCTTGATACAGAAGGCATTCCTCAATCGGTAGACTAGGCTCTGGCAAACAAAACATCCCGACTGGCGGCCATAGGGTCGCCGCCTATTACGTGGGACCAAATCACTGGTGAAAAAAGGTATTTAATATAATAATTAATTATTTGTGATGGGTGAGAATCGAATCCACGACCTCTAGCTTAGCAGTCACGATCACTTGCGAGCAGACTAACAAAGGCCCGCCATAGATCAAGCAAGTAAGTAAATTTTAATGATAATTATACTTGATCTAGAAATTATCAACCGATCGCGTGCAACAGGAGAAGCTTATATATCTATCTAAATAATTGTAGTTTAGTGCGATAGGCCAAAGAAGATCCAGTAAAGAGGGGAAAGTGATAAATAAAAGAAAGCAAAAATTCATACAAATAGACAATTTATTATGCACTTTAAACAATATGTAGATACGAGTACAAGTCAACCTGACAATTTTTGCATATTAGAAATAATAAAAGCACGTCAACTTGATAACCATATTTAATCTACCGTCTAAAATAAAACTGATCTAACTTATTTGAGTTTCGTTTGTTACTTAACTTTAACTATAATAAAAAATAAAATGGCAAACAAATTTTTAGCCTTCAGCACATTTATGGCACTTTATACTATTGGCATATTTTTTAGGTGGGCAACACCGTTTTGCAAGTCGTCATGACTCAGCGCTATATTCACATTAAACACTATCTGTAAGTTGCAGCCAAACAAACATCACACCATTCTGAAGTAGAGCGTGACCCGGTTCGGTTGTGTTGTGAGCTAGCTTGAGTCATTAAAATCACCAAGATCACTTTCACTTTGTGATATCAACAAGGAAGCTGCCTTGGTCAAAATGAGTACCACTACGACACCGAAAGAAACGACGTTTGCCGAACGACAAGCAGAACGTATGAAGAGATTGCACTCTCTACAGTTGGCTAGGAATGAAGCCAGGATGCACAATCATCAGGAAGTGGTGGCCGAAGAGGCTAGAAATAGATTACCATCAAATTATGCAAGAAAACGTCGTCAGACGGAGTGATTACTGAATGATCGAGCGAAGCGCGAAGAAGCTGAAAAATGCGGGCAAAATTACGATAGAGTGAAACTTTTGAACGTCTCAGCTATAGAAGCAGAACGTTTAGAGCGCAAAAAGAAGAAAAGGAATCCAGATCCAGGTTTTTCGACTTACGATCAAGCGACAATAAGGCAGTATAATAGATTGGTCAAGAACATGCCTACACTTGACACGGAGCAGTATGAGAAAGAAAAACAAAAGTATGGAGACGCTTTCTACGGAGGTCTAAATCACATCATTCACGGTATGCACGTAGATCGTAAAGAGGCAATAGACAGAATGGTGAACGACTTAGAAAGACAGACTGCGAAGAGGGCTAAGTACTCCAGGAGGCGAAAATACAACGACGACGCAGATGTTGACTATATTAATGAGAGGAACGCCAATTTTAACAAGAAACTTGAGCGGTTTTACGGTCAACACACTGCTGAGATTAAGCAGAATTTGGAACGCGGTTCAGCCATATGAGCGTCCGTTAACAAAATTTGTCGTTATGTACCTACATGTTAATGTTTGGAAAGTATTATTTTAAATGAACAATGGTGGACTAAAACTATACGATAACACATTAATGGGAAATATTGTGATAACAGTGGGAATACGTGACAAGTAGTGTTATTTTTTTAATGTAAATAATCTGTAATAAAGACAAAACTAGAGCGTAAGCATGACCTACTACGGTATTGTAAACGTTTAATAATTATATTAGCCACGCCAGGCTTACTCCTGTTGATTAGCCAGTTTTAAACTATATGTGCGAGTATGTACATTTAACATATATTATCACGTAAAACAAACGCTTACAACAAAAGCTGCAGGGTTCAAGGTTCAGTTGTCCTACCAAGAGCATCGACTTGAACTTTATTATTTCCTTATATATGAGTAAAGTTAAAACTAATTGTATAACGTTGTTGCAGCCAGTGTCTAAAAGAGTGAAAATTGCCTGTTTTGTTACAAATTAATTGTAAAACCAATTATCTAATGTAAAATTAAACTCTTATTTTAAGCATTAAGTTCTACCTACCGACTGGATCTGTTCTTATTTAGTTTAACTGAAAAACATGGATATCAAGTGTACGTGTTTTTATTATTATATTTCTGTTATGCAAAAATTCTTGGGTTGATTTAGCTTGTTAAAAGTGTATAATAAATTAACTATTTGCATGAATATTTGCTTTCTTTTATTTATCACTTTGCCGTCCTTACTGGGTCTTCTTTGGCAATAACATCGGTGTAACAACAATAGTAATTTGTAGTTATGAGTAATTAGTAATGGATAGTTTTCTAATGAACAGTTCTAATCATCCAATTGTTGTCGTTGAATGTGAACCGCACTGAGACTTGCACTATATCATCATTATCATGAGCAGCCTGAAACATTCTATTGTACTTTATTAAGTAGATATTCTTTAACTATTGAATCTGTATAGATTACTATAAATGTTGAACATCAGTACACCATCATAAGTAACTCTTATGTTTAGTAACTCAAATAATTACAAATAATTGGAAATGTAAGAAGATTACGATTTTCGTTGCACTTACATTTAAAAGCATACCAACTTATTGGTTTTTAATAAGATCTTCATACACAATTTTCGTAAGTAAATATTTATTTATTTTTGCACTAAACTAATTTTTGCAATATATTTGAGCCAGCAAAAGAGAGGTGCTTAAAATTGTCATTCTTATGTCCATAAAAACTGAGTTTTAACATACAGAGCGCCACCCTGACGGCACGAAGAAACCGTATAGGTATACTCTCTCTCAGAAGCCCTCAAGTGAATTAAACAACGTTAGCGTATCTAATATTCTGACGCCTGATATGTAGGTATAGCTAGACAACATCATATTATAGTACATTAGTTTACTTTAGGCCAATGTAGATGTCGAGGTATAAATAAATATACAGAGAATGGGTACTGACCACGAAACCGCCATTGAACATAATTTTTTATCTACGAATTCTATTCGTAGATAGAAAAATATGCATAAATTAACTGCTAAAAGAAACTCAGGACCTACATGTTAAAGAACTTTCTTATAGGTATATACCTACCTGCAAGAAAGCTCTTCAATGAAGGATAATATAATACACCGTTACCTTTTATTTCTAACATGGAGGTGTTACAGGCGAAATACTACGACAGACATTAGTTATCATTCGTTGATCATAAAAACTATTATTTGGTTTGCAAAATAATTCTCATGAACGACCCTCACTAGATCGGTGGGTGGTATTAGGCGGCCATAACATGGGATAAAGTTTTGTGTTCAAAATTATTAGTGTGTGAGTTCTTTGTTTTATTCGCTCTATTGTGTATTTGCGAGTTAAGTTGAAAACATTGTAAAAAAGATTGCCAATTCATTGTTTTCATTGACACCAGTATGCCGACAAAGGGCTTACGATATCTAAGAAATTTCATCAAAATGATAAGATCATGTTATGCTTTCCCGCTATTTACCTGTTATTTACTCAACATAACCATAAAGATGAAAAAAATCTAAATAAATTCTGAAATTGTTACAGTGTATTACTATTTTTTTTCTCTATATGTCCATAGTGTCACTCGACGGTACCTCCGAATAATACCTTATCTGCAAATTCAAATTTCACAGGAGAGCAATTTGAAATTTTAAACACGACGTGTACTAGTAAATTATATCGTTTGGGACGTAAAGTGCCGAAAGGAGGATTTCAGATTTTGTATAGATACCGTCCACACTCTCCAACAGACATAGGATGCATATTTTTGTGCGCTTAGGGCACAAACGCTGCCTAAACTTTACTAGATAGATCAAAATAATGGTAGAAAGAAATCCTATATGTCATTCATCATATTTCAAGGGCTTGATACAGAAGGCATTCCTCAATCGGTAGACTAGGCTCTGGCAAACAAAACATCCCGACTGGCGGCCATAGGGTCGCCGCCTATTACGTGGGACCAAATCACTGGTGAAAAAAGGTATTTAATATAATAATTAATTATTTGTGATGGGTGAGAATCGAATCCACGACCTCTAGCTTAGCAGTCACGATCACTTGCGAGCAGACTAACAAAGGCCCGCCATAGATCAAGCAAGTAAGTAAATTTTAATGATAATTATACTTGATCTAGAAATTATCAACCGATCGCGTGCAACAGGAGAAGCTTATATATCTATCTAAATAATTGTAGTTTAGTGCGATAGGCCAAAGAAGATCCAGTAAAGAGGGGAAAGTGATAAATAAAAGAAAGCAAAAATTCATACAAATAGACAATTTATTATGCACTTTAAACAATATGTAGATACGAGTACAAGTCAACCTGACAATTTTTGCATATTAGAAATAATAAAAGCACGTCAACTTGATAACCATATTTAATCTACCGTCTAAAATAAAACTGATCTAACTTATTTGAGTTTCGTTTGTTACTTAACTTTAACTATAATAAAAAATAAAATGGCAAACAAATTTTTAGCCTTCAGCACATTTATGGCACTTTATACTATTGGCATATTTTTTAGGTGGGCAACACCGTTTTGCAAGTCGTCATGACTCAGCGCTATATTCACATTAAACACTATCTGTAAGTTGCAGCCAAACAAACATCACACCATTCTGAAGTAGAGCGTGACCCGGTTCGGTTGTGTTGTGAGCTAGCTTGAGTCATTAAAATCACCAAGATCACTTTCACTTTGTGATATCAACAAGGAAGCTGCCTTGGTCAAAATGAGTACCACTACGACACCGAAAGAAACGACGTTTGCCGAACGACAAGCAGAACGTATGAAGAGATTTCACTCTCTACAGTTGGCTAGGAATGAAGCCAGGATGCACAATCATCAGGAGGTGGTGGCCGAAGAGGCTAGAAATAGATTACCATCAAATTATGCAAGAAAACGTCGTCAGACGGAGTGGTTACTGAATGATCGAGCGAAGCGCGAAGAAGCTGAAAAATGCGGGCAAAATTACGATAGAGTGAAACTTTTGAACGTCTCAGCTATAGAAGCAGAACGTTTAGAGCGCAAAAAGAAGAAAAGGAATCCAGATCCAGGTTTTTCGACTTACGATCAAGCGACAATAAGGCAGTATAATAGATTGGTCAAGAACATGCCTACACTTGACACGGAGCAGTATGAGAAAGAAAAACAAAAGTATGGAGACGCTTTCTACGGAGGTCTAAATCACATCATTCACGGTATGCACGTAGATCGTAAAGAGGCAATAGACAGAATGGTGAACGACTTAGAAAGACAGACTGCGAAGAGGGCTAAGTACTCCAGGAGGCGAAAATACAACGACGACGCAGATGTTGACTATATTAATGAGAGGAACGCCAATTTTAACAAGAAACTTGAGCGGTTTTACGGTCAACACACTGCTGAGATTAAGCAGAATTTGGAACGCGGTTCAGCCATATGAGCGTCCGTTAACAAAATTTGTCGTTATGTACCTACATGTTAATGTTTGGAAAGTATTATTTTAAATGAACAATGGTGGACTAAAACTATACGATAACACATTAATGGGAAATATTGTGATAACAGTGGGAATACGTGACAAGTAGTGTTATTTTTTTAATGTAAATAATCTGTAATAAAGACAAAACTAGAGCGTAAGCATGACCTACTACGGTATTGTAAACGTTTAATAATTATATTAGCCACGCCAGGCTTACTCCTGTTGATTAGCCAGTTTTAAACTATATGTGCGAGTATGTACATTTAACATATATTATCACGTAAAACAAACGCTTACAACAAAAGCTGCAGGGTTCAAGGTTCAGTTGTCCTACCAAGAGCATCGACTTGAACTTTATTATTTCCTTATATATGAGTAAAGTTAAAACTAATTGTATAACGTTGTTGCAGCCAGTGTCTAAAAGAGTGAAAATTGCCTGTTTTGTTACAAATTAATTGTAAAACCAATTATCTAATGTAAAATTAAACTCTTATTTTAAGCATTAAGTTCTACCTACCGACTGGATCTGTTCTTATTTAGTTTAACTGAAAAACATGGATATCAAGTGTACGTGTTTTTATTATTATATTTCTGTTATGCAAAAATTCTTGGGTTGATTTAGCTTGTTAAAAGTGTATAATAAATTAACTATTTGCATGAATATTTGCTTTCTTTTATTTATCACTTTGCCGTCCTTACTGGGTCTTCTTTGGCAATAACATCGGTGTAACAACAATAGTAATTTGTAGTTATGAGTAATTAGTAATGGATAGTTTTCTAATGAACAGTTCTAATCATCCAATTGTTGTCGTTGAATGTGAACCGCACTGAGACTTGCACTATATCATCATTATCATGAGCAGCCTGAAACATTCTATTGTACTTTATTAAGTAGATATTCTTTAACTATTGAATCTGTATAGATTACTATAAATGTTGAACATCAGTACACCATCATAAGTAACTCTTATGTTTAGTAACTCAAATAATTACAAATAATTGGAAATGTAAGAAGATTACGATTTTCGTTGCACTTACATTTAAAAGCATACCAACTTATTGGTTTTTAATAAGATCTTCATACACAATTTTCGTAAGTAAATATTTATTTATTTTTGCACTAAACTAATTTTTGCAATATATTTGAGCCAGCAAAAGAGAGGTGCTTAAAATTGTCATTCTTATGTCCATAAAAACTGAGTTTTAACATACAGAGCGCCACCCTGACGGCACGAAGAAACCGTATAGGTATACTCTCTCTCAGAAGCCCTCAAGTGAATTAAACAACGTTAGCGTATCTAATATTCTGACGCCTGATATGTAGGTATAGCTAGACAACATCATATTATAGTACATTAGTTTACTTTAGGCCAATGTAGATGTCGAGGTATAAATAAATATACAGAGAATGGGTACTGACCACGAAACCGCCATTGAACATAATTTTTTATCTACGAATTCTATTCGTAGATAGAAAAATATGCATAAATTAACTGCTAAAAGAAACTCAGGACCTACATGTTAAAGAACTTTCTTGTAGGTATATACCTACCTGCAAGAAAGCTCTTCAATGAAGGATAATATAATATACCGTTACCTTTTATTTCTAACATGGAGGTGTTACAGGCGAAATACTACGACAGACATTAGTTATCATTCGTTGATCATAAAAACTATTATTTGGTTTGCAAAATAATTCTCATGAACGACCCTCACTAGATCGGTGGGTGGTATTAGGCGGCCATAACATGGGATAAAGTTTTGTGTTCAAAATTATTAGTGTGTGAGTTCTTTGTTTTATTCGCTCTATTGTGTATTTGCGAGTTAAGTTGAAAATATTGCAAAAAAGATTGCCAATTCATTGTTTTCATTGACACCAGTATGCCGACAAAGGGCTTACGATATCTAAGAAATTTCATCAAAATGATAAGATCATGTTATGCTTTCCCGCTATTTACCTGTTATTTACTCAACATAACCATAAAGATGAAAAAAATCTAAATAAATTCTGAAATTGTTACAGTGTATTTTTATTTTTTTTTCTCTATATGTCCATAGTGTCACTCGACGGTACCTCCGAATAATACCTTATCTGCAAATATCAAATTTCACAGGAGAGCAATTTGAAATTTTAAACACGACGTGTACTAGTAAATTATATCGTTTGGGACGTAAAGTGCCGAAAAGAGGATTTCAGATTTTGTATAGATACCGTCCACACTCTTCAACAGACATAGGATGCATATTTTTGTGCGCTTAGGGCACAAACGCTGCCTAAACTTTACTAGATAGATCAAAATAATGGTAGAAAGAAATCCTATATGTCATTCATCATATTTCAAGGGCTTGATACAGAAGG
Source organism: Hypercompe scribonia (assembly GCA_949316085.1). NCBI lineage: Eukaryota > Metazoa > Arthropoda > Insecta > Lepidoptera > Erebidae > Hypercompe > Hypercompe scribonia. The sequence continues at coordinate 5,923,113 of OX438979.1, forward strand.
CATTCCTCAATCGGTAGACTAGGCTCTGGCAAACAAAACATCCCGACTGGCGGCCATAGGGTCGCCGCCTATTACGTGGGACCAAATCACTGGTGAAAAAAGGTATTTAATATAATAATTAATTATTTGTGATGGGTGAGAATCGAATCCACGACCTCTAGCTTAGCAGTCACGATCACTTGCGAGCAGACTAACAAAGGCCCGCCATAGATCAAGCAAGTAAGTAAATTTTAATGATAATTATACTTGATCTAGAAATTATCAACCGATCGCGTGCAACAGGAGAAGCTTATATATCTATCTAAATAATTGTAGTTTAGTGCGATAGGCCAAAGAAGATCCAGTAAAGAGGGGAAAGTGATAAATAAAAGAAAGCAAAAATTCATACAAATAGACAATTTATTATGCACTTTAAACAATATGTAGATACGAGTACAAGTCAACCTGACAATTTTTGCATATTAGAAATAATAAAAGCACGTCAACTTGATAACCATATTTAATCTACCGTCTAAAATAAAACTGATCTAACTTATTTGAGTTTCGTTTGTTACTTAACTTTAACTATAATAAAAAATAAAATGGCAAACAAATTTTTAGCCTTCAGCACATTTATGGCAATTTATACTATTGGCATATTTTTTAGGTGGGCAACACCGTTTTGCAAGTCGTCATGACTCAGCGCTATATTCACATTAAACACTATCTGTAAGTTGCAGCCAAACAAACATCACACCATTCTGAAGTAGAGCGTGACCCGGTTCGGTTGTGTTGTGAGCTAGCTTGAGTCATTAAAATCACCAAGATCACTTTCACTTTGTGATATCAACAAGGAAGCTGCCTTGGTCAAAATGAGTACCACTACGACACCGAAAGAAACGACGTTTGCCGAACGACAAGCAGAACGTATGAAGAGATTGCACTCTCTACAGTTGGCTAGGAATGAAGCCAGGATGCACAATCATCAGGAGGTGGTGGCCGAAGAGGCTAGAAATAGATTACCATCAAATTATGCAAGAAAACGTCGTCAGACGGAGTGGTTACTGAATGATCGAGCGAAGCGCGAAGAAGCTGAAAAATGCGGGCAAAATTACGATAGAGTGAAACTTTTGAACGTCTCAGCTATAGAAGCAGAACGTTTAGAGCGCAAAAAGAAGAAAAGGAATCCAGATCCAGGTTTTTCGACTTACGATCAAGCGACAATAAGGCAGTATAATAGATTGGTCAAGAACATGCCTACACTTGACACGGAGCAGTATGAGAAAGAAAAACAAAAGTATGGAGACGCTTTCTACGGAGGTCTAAATCACATCATTCACGGTATGCACGTAGATCGTAAAGAGGCAATAGACAGAATGGTGAACGACTTAGAAAGACAGACTGCGAAGAGGGCTAAGTACTCCAGGAGGCGAAAATACAACGACGACGCAGATGTTGACTATATTAATGAGAGGAACGCCAATTTTAACAAGAAACTTGAGCGGTTTTACGGTCAACACACTGCTGAGATTAAGCAGAATTTGGAACGCGGTTCAGCCATATGAGCGTCCGTTAACAAAATTTGTCGTTATGTACCTACATGTTAATGTTTGGAAAGTATTATTTTAAATGAACAATGGTGGACTAAAACTATACGATAACACATTAATGGGAAATATTGTGATAACAGTGGGAATACGTGACAAGTAGTGTTATTTTTTTAATGTAAATAATCTGTAATAAAGACAAAACTAGAGCGTAAGCATGACCTACTACGGTATTGTAAACGTTTAATAATTATATTAGCCACGCCAGGCTTACTCCTGTTGATTAGCCAGTTTTAAACTATATGTGCGAGTATGTACATTTAACATATATTATCACGTAAAACAAACGCTTACAACAAAAGCTGCAGGGTTCAAGGTTCAGTTGTCCTACCAAGAGCATCGACTTGAACTTTATTATTTCCTTATATATGAGTAAAGTTAAAACTAATTGTATAACGTTGTTGCAGCCAGTGTCTAAAAGAGTGAAAATTGCCTGTTTTGTTACAAATTAATTGTAAAACCAATTATCTAATGTAAAATTAAACTCTTATTTTAAGCATTAAGTTCTACCTACCGACTGGATCTGTTCTTATTTAGTTTAACTGAAAAACATGGATATCAAGTGTACGTGTTTTTATTATTATATTTCTGTTATGCAAAAATTCTTGGGTTGATTTAGCTTGTTAAAAGTGTATAATAAATTAACTATTTGCATGAATATTTGCTTTCTTTTATTTATCACTTTGCCGTCCTTACTGGGTCTTCTTTGGCAATAACATCGGTGTAACAACAATAGTAATTTGTAGTTATGAGTAATTAGTAATGGATAGTTTTCTAATGAACAGTTCTAATCATCCAATTGTTGTCGTTGAATGTGAACCGCACTGAGACTTGCACTATATCATCATTATCATGAGCAGCCTGAAACATTCTATTGTACTTTATTAAGTAGATATTCTTTAACTATTGAATCTGTATAGATTACTATAAATGTTGAACATCAGTACACCATCATAAGTAACTCTTATGTTTAGTAACTCAAATAATTACAAATAATTGGAAATGTAAGAAGATTACGATTTTCGTTGCACTTACATTTAAAAGCATACCAACTTATTGGTTTTTAATAAGATCTTCATACACAATTTTCGTAAGTAAATATTTATTTATTTTTGCACTAAACTAATTTTTGCAATATATTTGAGCCAGCAAAAGAGAGGTGCTTAAAATTGTCATTCTTATGTCCATAAAAACTGAGTTTTAACATACAGAGCGCCACCCTGACGGCACGAAGAAACCGTATAGGTATACTCTCTCTCAGAAGCCCTCAAGTGAATTAAACAACGTTAGCGTATCTAATATTCTGACGCCTGATATGTAGGTATAGCTAGACAACATCATATTATAGTACATTAGTTTACTTTAGGCCAATGTAGATGTCGAGGTATAAATAAATATACAGAGAATGGGTACTGACCACGAAACCGCCATTGAACATAATTTTTTATCTACGAATTCTATTCGTAGATAGAAAAATATGCATAAATTAACTGCTAAAAGAAACTCAGGACCTACATGTTAAAGAACTTTCTTGTAGGTATATACCTACCTGCAAGAAAGCTCTTCAATGAAGGATAATATAATACACCGTTACCTTTTATTTCTAACATGGAGGTGTTACAGGCGAAATACTACGACAGACATTAGTTATCATTCGTTGATCATAAAAACTATTATTTGGTTTGCAAAATAATTCTCATGAACGACCCTCACTAGATCGGTGGGTGGTATTAGGCGGCCATAACATGGGATAAAGTTTTGTGTTCAAAATTATTAGTGTGTGAGTTCTTTGTTTTATTCGCTCTATTGTGTATTTGCGAGTTAAGTTGAAAACATTGTAAAAAAGATTGCCAATTCATTGTTTTCATTGACACCAGTTTGCCGACAAAGGGCTTACGATATCTAAGAAATTTCATCAAAATGATAAGATCATGTTATGCTTTCCCGCTATTTACCTGTTATTTACTCAACATAACCATAAAGATGAAAAAAATCTAAATAAATTCTGAAATTGTTACAGTGTATTACTATTTTTTTTCTCTATATGTCCATAGTGTCACTCGACGGTACCTCCGAATAATACCTTATCTGCAAATTCAAATTTCACAGGAGAGCAATTTGAAATTTTAAACACGACGTGTACTAGTAAATTATATCGTTTGGGACGTAAAGTGCCGAAAGGAGGATTTCAGATTTTGTATAGATACCGTCCACACTCTCCAACAGACATAGGATGCATATTTTTGTGCGCTTAGGGCACAAACGCTGCCTAAACTTTACTAGATAGATCAAAATAATGGTAGAAAGAAATCCTATATGTCATTCATCATATTTCAAGGGCTTGATACAGAAGGCATTCCTCAATCGGTAGACTAGGCTCTGGCAAACAAAACATCCCGACTGGCGGCCATAGGGTCGCCGCCTATTACGTGGGACCAAATCACTGGTGAAAAAAGGTATTTAATATAATAATTAATTATTTGTGATGGGTGAGAATCGAATCCACGACCTCTAGCTTAGCAGTCACGATCACTTGCGAGCAGACTAACAAAGGCCCGCCATAGATCAAGCAAGTAAGTAAATTTTAATGATAATTATACTTGATCTAGAAATTATCAACCGATCGCGTGCAACAGGAGAAGCTTATATATCTATCTAAATAATTGCAGTTTAGTGCGATAGGCCAAAGAAGATCCAGTAAAGAGGGGAAAGTGATAAATAAAAGAAAGCAAAAATTCATACAAATAGACAATTTATTATGCACTTTAAACAATATGTAGATACGAGTACAAGTCAACCTGACAATTTTTGCATATTAGAAATAATAAAAGCACGTCAACTTGATAACCATATTTAATCTACCGTCTAAAATAAAACTGATCTAACTTATTTGAGTTTCGTTTGTTACTTAACTTTAACTATAATAAAAAATAAAATGGCAAACAAATTTTTAGCCTTCAGCACATTTATGGCACTTTATACTATTGGCATATTTTTTAGGTGGGCAACACCGTTTTGCAAGTCGTCATGACTCAGCGCTATATTCACATTAAACACTATCTGTAAGTTGCAGCCAAACAAACATCACACCATTCTGAAGTAGAGCGTGACCCGGTTCGGTTGTGTTGTGAGCTAGCTTGAGTCATTAAAATCACCAAGATCACTTTCACTTTGTGATATCAACAAGGAAGCTGCCTTGGTCAAAATGAGTACCACTACGACACCGAAAGAAACGACGTTTGCCGAACGACAAGCAGAACGTATGAAGAGATTGCACTCTCTACAGTTGGCTAGGAATGAAGCCAGGATGCACAATCATCAGGAGGTGGTGGCCGAAGAGGCTAGAAATAGATTACCATCAAATTATGCAAGAAAACGTCGTCAGACGGAGTGGTTACTGAATGATCGAGCGAAGCGCGAAGAAGCTGAAAAATGCGGGCAAAATTACGATAGAGTGAAACTTTTGAACGTCTCAGCTATAGAAGCAGAACGTTTAGAGCGCAAAAAGAAGAAAAGGAATCCAGATCCAGGTTTTTCGACTTACGATCAAGCGACAATAAGGCAGTATAATAGATTGGTCAAGAACATGCCTACACTTGACACGGAGCAGTATGAGAAAGAAAAACAAAAGTATGGAGACGCTTTCTACGGAGGTCTAAATCACATCATTCACGGTATGCACGTAGATCGTAAAGAGGCAATAGACAGAATGGTGAACGACTTAGAAAGACAGACTGCGAAGAGGGCTAAGTACTCCAGGAGGCGAAAATACAACGACGACGCAGATGTTGACTATATTAATGAGAGGAACGCCAATTTTAACAAGAAACTTGAGCGGTTTTACGGTCAACACACTGCTGAGATTAAGCAGAATTTGGAACGCGGTTCAGCCATATGAGCGTCCGTTAACAAAATTTGTCGTTATGTACCTACATGTTAATGTTTGGAAAGTATTATTTTAAATGAACAATGGTGGACTAAAACTATACGATAACACATTAATGGGAAATATTGTGATAACAGTGGGAATACGTGACAAGTAGTGTTATTTTTTTAATGTAAATAATCTGTAATAAAGACAAAACTAGAGCGTAAGCATGACCTACTACGGTATTGTAAACGTTTAATAATTATATTAGCCACGCCAGGCTTACTCCTGTTGATTAGCCAGTTTTAAACTATATGTGCGAGTATGTACATTTAACATATATTATCACGTAAAACAAACGCTTACAACAAAAGCTGCAGGGTTCAAGGTTCAGTTGTCCTACCAAGAGCATCGACTTGAACTTTATTATTTCCTTATATATGAGTAAAGTTAAAACTAATTGTATAACGTTGTTGCAGCCAGTGTCTAAAAGAGTGAAAATTGCCTGTTTTGTTACAAATTAATTGTAAAACCAATTATCTAATGTAAAATTAAACTCTTATTTTAAGCATTAAGTTCTACCTACCGACTGGATCTGTTCTTATTTAGTTTAACTGAAAAACATGGATATCAAGTGTACGTGTTTTTATTATTATATTTCTGTTATGCAAAAATTCTTGGGTTGATTTAGCTTGTTAAAAGTGTATAATAAATTAACTATTTGCATGAATATTTGCTTTCTTTTATTTATCACTTTGCCGTCCTTACTGGGTCTTCTTTGGCAATAACATCGGTGTAACAACAATAGTAATTTGTAGTTATGAGTAATTAGTAATGGATAGTTTTCTAATGAACAGTTCTAATCATCCAATTGTTGTCGTTGAATGTGAACCGCACTGAGACTTGCACTATATCATCATTATCATGAGCAGCCTGAAACATTCTATTGTACTTTATTAAGTAGATATTCTTTAACTATTGAATCTGTATAGATTACTATAAATGTTGAACATCAGTACACCATCATAAGTAACTCTTATGTTTAGTAACTCAAATAATTACAAATAATTGGAAATGTAAGAAGATTACGATTTTCGTTGCACTTACATTTAAAAGCATACCAACTTATTGGTTTTTAATAAGATCTTCATACACAATTTTCGTAAGTAAATATTTATTTATTTTTGCACTAAACTAATTTTTGCAATATATTTGAGCCAGCAAAAGAGAGGTGCTTAAAATTGTCATTCTTATGTCCATAAAAACTGAGTTTTAACATACAGAGCGCCACCCTGACGGCACGAAGAAACCGTATAGGTATACTCTCTCTCAGAAGCCCTCAAGTGAATTAAACAACGTTAGCGTATCTAATATTCTGACGCCTGATATGTAGGTATAGCTAGACAACATCATATTATAGTACATTAGTTTACTTTAGGCCAATGTAGATGTCGAGGTATAAATAAATATACAGAGAATGGGTACTGACCACGAAACCGCCATTGAACATAATTTTTTATCTACGAATTCTATTCGTAGATAGAAAAATATGCATAAATTAACTGCTAAAAGAAACTCAGGACCTACATGTTAAAGAACTTTCTTATAGGTATATACCTACCTGCAAGAAAGCTCTTCAATGAAGGATAATATAATACACCGTTACCTTTTATTTCTAACATGGAGGTGTTACAGGCGAAATACTACGACAGACATTAGTTATCATTCGTTGATCATAAAAACTATTATTTGGTTTGCAAAATAATTCTCATGAACGACCCTCACTAGATCGGTGGGTGGTATTAGGCGGCCATAACATGGGATAAAGTTTTGTGTTCAAAATTATTAGTGTGTGAGTTCTTTGTTTTATTCGCTCTATTGTGTATTTGCGAGTTAAGTTGAAAACATTGTAAAAAAGATTGCCAATTCATTGTTTTCATTGACACCAGTATGCCGACAAAGGGCTTACGATATCTAAGAAATTTCATCAAAATGATAAGATCATGTTATGCTTTCCCGCTATTTACCTGTTATTTACTCAACATAACCATAAAGATGAAAAAAATCTAAATAAATTCTGAAATTGTTACAGTGTATTACTATTTTTTTTCTCTGTATGTCCATAGTGTCACTCGACGGTACCTCCGAATAATACCTTATCTGCAAATTCAAATTTCACAGGAGAGCAATTTGAAATTTTAAACACGACGTGTACTAGTAAATTATATCGTTTGGGACGTAAAGTGCCGAAAGGAGGATTTCAGATTTTGTATAGATACCGTCCACACTCTCCAACAGACATAGGATGCATATTTTTGTGCGCTTAGGGCACAAACGCTGCCTAAACTTTACTAGATAGATCAAAATAATGGTAGAAAGAAATCCTATATGTCATTCATCATATTTCAAGGGCTTGATACAGAAGGCATTCCTCAATCGGTAGACTAGGCTCTGGCAAACAAAACATCCCGACTGGCGGCCATAGGGTCGCCGCCTATTACGTGGGACCAAATCACTGGTGAAAAAAGGTATTTAATATAATAATTAATTATTTGTGATGGGTGAGAATCGAATCCACGACCTCTAGCTTAGCAGTCACGATCACTTGCGAGCAGACTAACAAAGGCCCGCCATAGATCAAGCAAGTAAGTAAATTTTAATGATAATTATACTTGATCTAGAAATTATCAACCGATCGCGTGCAACAGGAGAAGCTTATATATCTATCTAAATAATTGTAGTTTAGTGCGATAGGCCAAAGAAGATCCAGTAAAGAGGGGAAAGTGATAAATAAAAGAAAGCAAAAATTCATACAAATAGACAATTTATTATGCACTTTAAACAATATGTAGATACGAGTACAAGTCAACCTGACAATTTTTGCATATTAGAAATAATAAAAGCACGTCAACTTGATAACCATATTTAATCTACCGTCTAAAATAAAACTGATCTAACTTATTTGAGTTTCGTTTGTTACTTAACTTTAACTATAATAAAAAATAAAATGGCAAACAAATTTTTAGCCTTCAGCACATTTATGGCACTTTATACTATTGGCATATTTTTTAGGTGGGCAACACCGTTTTGCAAGTCGTCATGACTCAGCGCTATATTCACATTAAACACTATCTGTAAGTTGCAGCCAAACAAACATCACACCATTCTGAAGTGGAGCGTGACCCGGTTCGGTTGTGTTGTGAGCTAGCTTGAGTCATTAAAATCACCAAGATCACTTTCACTTTGTGATATCAACAAGGAAGCTGCCTTGGTCAAAATGAGTACCACTACGACACCGAAAGAAACGACGTTTGCCGAACGACAAGCAGAACGTATGAAGAGATTGCACTCTCTACAGTTGGCTAGGAATGAAGCCAGGATGCACAATCATCAGGAGGTGGTGGCCGAAGAGGCTAGAAATAGATTACCATCAAATTATGCAAGAAAACGTCGTCAGACGGAGTGGTTACTGAATGATCGAGCGAAGCGCGAAGAAGCTGAAAAATGCGGGCAAAATTACGATAGAGTGAAACTTTTGAACGTCTCAGCTATAGAAGCAGAACGTTTAGAGCGCAAAAAGAAGAAAAGGAATCCAGATCCAGGTTTTTCGACTTACGATCAAGCGACAATAAGGCAGTATAATAGATTGGTCAAGAACATGCCTACACTTGACACGGAGCAGTATGAGAAAGAAAAACAAAAGTATGGAGACGCTTTCTACGGAGGTCTAAATCACATCATTCACGGTATGCACGTAGATCGTAAAGAGGCAATAGACAGAATGGTGAACGACTTAGAAAGACAGACTGCGAAGAGGGCTAAGTACTCCAGGAGGCGAAAATACAACGACGACGCAGATGTTGACTATATTAATGAGAGGAACGCCAATTTTAACAAGAAACTTGAGCGGTTTTACGGTCAACACACTGCTGAGATTAAGCAGAATTTGGAACGCGGTTCAGCCATATGAGCGTCCGTTAACAAAATTTGTCGTTATGTACCTACATGTTAATGTTTGGAAAGTATTATTTTAAATGAACAATGGTGGACTAAAACTATACGATAACACATTAATGGGAAATATTGTGATAACAGTGGGAATACGTGACAAGTAGTGTTATTTTTTTAATGTAAATAATCTGTAATAAAGACAAAACTAGAGCGTAAGCATGACCTACTACGGTATTGTAAACGTTTAATAATTATATTAGCCACGCCAGGCTTACTCCTGTTGATTAGCCAGTTTTAAACTATATGTGCGAGTATGTACATTTAACATATATTATCACGTAAAACAAACGCTTACAACAAAAGCTGCAGGGTTCAAGGTTCAGTTGTCCTACCAAGAGCATCGACTTGAACTTTATTATTTCCTTATATATGAGTAAAGTTAAAACTAATTGTATAACGTTGTTGCAGCCAGTGTCTAAAAGAGTGAAAATTGCCTGTTTTGTTACAAATTAATTGTAAAACCAATTATCTAATGTAAAATTAAACTCTTATTTTAAGCATTAAGTTCTACCTACCGACTGGATCTGTTCTTATTTAGTTTAACTGAAAAACATGGATATCAAGTGTACGTGTTTTTATTATTATATTTCTGTTATGCAAAAATTCTTGGGTTGATTTAGCTTGTTAAAAGTGTATAATAAATTAACTATTTGCATGAATATTTGCTTTCTTTTATTTATCACTTTGCCGTCCTTACTGGGTCTTCTTTGGCAATAACATCGGTGTAACAACAATAGTAATTTGTAGTTATGAGTAATTAGTAATGGATAGTTTTCTAATGAACAGTTCTAATCATCCAATTGTTGTCGTTGAATGTGAACCGCACTGAGACTTGCACTATATCATCATTATCATGAGCAGCCTGAAACATTCTATTGTACTTTATTAAGTAGATATTCTTTAACTATTGAATCTGTATAGATTACTATAAATGTTGAACATCAGTACACCATCATAAGTAACTCTTATGTTTAGTAACTCAAATAATTACAAATAATTGGAAATGTAAGAAGATTACGATTTTCGTTGCACTTACATTTAAAAGCATACCAACTTATTGGTTTTTAATAAGATCTTCATACACAATTTTCGTAAGTAAATATTTATTTATTTTTGCACTAAACTAATTTTTGCAATATATTTGAGCCAGCAAAAGAGAGGTGCTTAAAATTGTCATTCTTATGTCCATAAAAACTGAGTTTTAACATACAGAGCGCCACCCTGACGGCACGAAGAAACCGTATAGGTATACTCTCTCTCAGAAGCCCTCAAGTGAATTAAACAACGTTAGCGTATCTAATATTCTGACGCCTGATATGTAGGTATAGCTAGACAACATCATATTATAGTACATTAGTTTACTTTAGGCCAATGTAGATGTCGAGGTATAAATAAATATACAGAGAATGGGTACTGACCACGAAACCGCCATTGAACATAATTTTTTATCTACGAATTCTATTCGTAGATAGAAAAATATGCATAAATTAACTGCTAAAAGAAACTCAGGACCTACATGTTAAAGAACTTTCTTATAGGTATATACCTACCTGCAAGAAAGCTCTTCAATGAAGGATAATATAATACACCGTTACCTTTTATTTCTAACATGGAGGTGTTACAGGCGAAATACTACGACAGACATTAGTTATCATTCGTTGATCATAAAAACTATTATTTGGTTTGCAAAATAATTCTCATGAACGACCCTCACTAGATCGGTGGGTGGTATTAGGCGGCCATAACATGGGATAAAGTTTTGTGTTCAAAATTATTAGTGTGTGAGTTCTTTGTTTTATTCGCTCTATTGTGTATTTGCGAGTTAAGTTGAAAACATTGTAAAAAAGATTGCCAATTCATTGTTTTCATTGACACCAGTATGCCGACAAAGGGCTTACGATATCTAAGAAATTTCATCAAAATGATAAGATCATGTTATGCTTTCCCGCTATTTACCTGTTATTTACTCAACATAACCATAAAGATGAAAAAAATCTAAATAAATTCTGAAATTGTTACAGTGTATTACTATTTTTTTTCTCTGTATGTCCATAGTGTCACTCGACGGTACCTCCGAATAATACCTTATCTGCAAATTCAAATTTCACAGGAGAGCAATTTGAAATTTTAAACACGACGTGTACTAGTAAATTATATCGTTTGGGACGTAAAGTGCCGAAAGGAGGATTTCAGATTTTGTATAGATACCGTCCACACTCTCCAACAGACATAGGATGCATATTTTTGTGCGCTTAGGGCACAAACGCTGCCTAAACTTTACTAGATAGATCAAAATAATGGTAGAAAGAAATCCTATATGTCATTCATCATATTTCAAGGGCTTGATACAGAAGGCATTCCTCAATCGGTAGACTAGGCTCTGGCAAACAAAACATCCCGACTGGCGGCCATAGGGTCGCCGCCTATTACGTGGGACCAAATCACTGGTGAAAAAAGGTATTTAATATAATAATTAATTATTTGTGATGGGTGAGAATCGAATCCACGACCTCTAGCTTAGCAGTCACGATCACTTGCGAGCAGACTAACAAAGGCCCGCCATAGATCAAGCAAGTAAGTAAATTTTAATGATAATTATACTTGATCTAGAAATTATCAACCGATCGCGTGCAACAGGAGAAGCTTATATATCTATCTAAATAATTGTAGTTTAGTGCGATAGGCCAAAGAAGATCCAGTAAAGAGGGGAAAGTGATAAATAAAAGAAAGCAAAAATTCATACAAATAGACAATTTATTATGCACTTTAAACAATATGTAGATACGAGTACAAGTCAACCTGACAATTTTTGCATATTAGAAATAATAAAAGCACGTCAACTTGATAACCATATTTAATCTACCGTCTAAAATAAAACTGATCTAACTTATTTGAGTTTCGTTTGTTACTTAACTTTAACTATAATAAAAAATAAAATGGCAAACAAATTTTTAGCCTTCAGCACATTTATGGCACTTTATACTATTGGCATATTTTTTAGGTGGGCAACACCGTTTTGCAAGTCGTCATGACTCAGCGCTATATTCACATTAAACACTATCTGTAAGTTGCAGCCAAACAAACATCACACCATTCTGAAGTGGAGCGTGACCCGGTTCGGTTGTGTTGTGAGCTAGCTTGAGTCATTAAAATCACCAAGATCACTTTCACTTTGTGATATCAACAAGGAAGCTGCCTTGGTCAAAATGAGTACCACTACGACACCGAAAGAAACGACGTTTGCCGAACGACAAGCAGAACGTATGAAGAGATTGCACTCTCTACAGTTGGCTAGGAATGAAGCCAGGATGCACAATCATCAGGAGGTGGTGGCCGAAGAGGCTAGAAATAGATTACCATCAAATTATGCAAGAAAACGTCGTCAGACGGAGTGGTTACTGAATGATCGAGCGAAGCGCGAAGAAGCTGAAAAATGCGGGCAAAATTACGATAGAGTGAAACTTTTGAACGTCTCAGCTATAGAAGCAGAACGTTTAGAGCGCAAAAAGAAGAAAAGGAATCCAGATCCAGGTTTTTCGACTTACGATCAAGCGACAATAAGGCAGTATAATAGATTGGTCAAGAACATGCCTACACTTGACACGGAGCAGTATGAGAAAGAAAAACAAAAGTATGGAGACGCTTTCTACGGAGGTCTAAATCACATCATTCACGGTATGCACGTAGATCGTAAAGAGGCAATAGACAGAATGGTGAACGACTTAGAAAGACAGACTGCGAAGAGGGCTAAGTACTCCAGGAGGCGAAAATACAACGACGACGCAGATGTTGACTATATTAATGAGAGGAACGCCAATTTTAACAAGAAACTTGAGCGGTTTTACGGTCAACACACTGCTGAGATTAAGCAGAATTTGGAACGCGGTTCAGCCATATGAGCGTCCGTTAACAAAATTTGTCGTTATGTACCTACATGTTAATGTTTGGAAAGTATTATTTTAAATGAACAATGGTGGACTAAAACTATACGATAACACATTAATGGGAAATATTGTGATAACAGTGGGAATACGTGACAAGTAGTGTTATTTTTTTAATGTAAATAATCTGTAATAAAGACAAAACTAGAGCGTAAGCATGACCTACTACGGTATTGTAAACGTTTAATAATTATATTAGCCACGCCAGGCTTACTCCTGTTGATTAGCCAGTTTTAAACTATATGTGCGAGTATGTACATTTAACATATATTATCACGTAAAACAAACGCTTACAACAAAAGCTGCAGGGTTCAAGGTTCAGTTGTCCTACCAAGAGCATCGACTTGAACTTTATTATTTCCTTATATATGAGTAAAGTTAAAACTAATTGTATAACGTTGTTGCAGCCAGTGTCTAAAAGAGTGAAAATTGCCTGTTTTGTTACAAATTAATTGTAAAACCAATTATCTAATGTAAAATTAAACTCTTATTTTAAGCATTAAGTTCTACCTACCGACTGGATCTGTTCTTATTTAGTTTAACTGAAAAACATGGATATCAAGTGTACGTGTTTTTATTATTATATTTCTGTTATGCAAAAATTCTTGGGTTGATTTAGCTTGTTAAAAGTGTATAATAAATTAACTATTTGCATGAATATTTGCTTTCTTTTATTTATCACTTTGCCGTCCTTACTGGGTCTTCTTTGGCAATAACATCGGTGTAACAACAATAGTAATTTGTAGTTATGAGTAATTAGTAATGGATAGTTTTCTAATGAACAGTTCTAATCATCCAATTGTTGTCGTTGAATGTGAACCGCACTGAGACTTGCACTATATCATCATTATCATGAGCAGCCTGAAACATTCTATTGTACTTTATTAAGTAGATATTCTTTAACTATTGAATCTGTATAGATTACTATAAATGTTGAACATCAGTACACCATCATAAGTAACTCTTATGTTTAGTAACTCAAATAATTACAAATAATTGGAAATGTAAGAAGATTACGATTTTCGTTGCACTTACATTTAAAAGCATACCAACTTATTGGTTTTTAATAAGATCTTCATACACAATTTTCGTAAGTAAATATTTATTTATTTTTGCACTAAACTAATTTTTGCAATATATTTGAGCCAGCAAAAGAGAGGTGCTTAAAATTGTCATTCTTATGTCCATAAAAACTGAGTTTTAACATACAGAGCGCCACCCTGACGGCACGAAGAAACCGTATAGGTATACTCTCTCTCAGAAGCCCTCAAGTGAATTAAACAACGTTAGCGTATCTAATATTCTGACGCCTGATATGTAGGTATAGCTAGACAACATCATATTATAGTACATTAGTTTACTTTAGGCCAATGTAGATGTCGAGGTATAAATAAATATACAGAGAATGGGTACTGACCACGAAACCGCCATTGAACATAATTTTTTATCTACGAATTCTATTCGTAGATAGAAAAATATGCATAAATTAACTGCTAAAAGAAACTCAGGACCTACATGTTAAAGAACTTTCTTATAGGTATATACCTACCTGCAAGAAAGCTCTTCAATGAAGGATAATATAATACACCGTTACCTTTTATTTCTAACATGGAGGTGTTACAGGCGAAATACTACGACAGACATTAGTTATCATTCGTTGATCATAAAAACTATTATTTGGTTTGCAAAATAATTCTCATGAACGACCCTCACTAGATCGGTGGGTGGTATTAGGCGGCCATAACATGGGATAAAGTTTTGTGTTCAAAATTATTAGTGTGTGAGTTCTTTGTTTTATTCGCTCTATTGTGTATTTGCGAGTTAAGTTGAAAACATTGTAAAAAAGATTGCCAATTCATTGTTTTCATTGACACCAGTATGCCGACAAAGGGCTTACGATATCTAAGAAATTTCATCAAAATGATAAGATCATGTTATGCTTTCCCGCTATTTACCTGTTATTTACTCAACATAACCATAAAGATGAAAAAAATCTAAATAAATTCTGAAATTGTTACAGTGTATTACTATTTTTTTTCTCTGTATGTCCATAGTGTCACTCGACGGTACCTCCGAATAATACCTTATCTGCAAATTCAAATTTCACAGGAGAGCAATTTGAAATTTTAAACACGACGTGTACTAGTAAATTATATCGTTTGGGACGTAAAGTGCCGAAAGGAGGATTTCAGATTTTGTATAGATACCGTCCACACTCTCCAACAGACATAGGATGCATATTTTTGTGCGCTTAGGGCACAAACGCTGCCTAAACTTTACTAGATAGATCAAAATAATGGTAGAAAGAAATCCTATATGTCATTCATCATATTTCAAGGGCTTGATACAGAAGGCATTCCTCAATCGGTAGACTAGGCTCTGGCAAACAAAACATCCCGACTGGCGGCCATAGGGTCGCCGCCTATTACGTGGGACCAAATCACTGGTGAAAAAAGGTATTTAATATAATAATTAATTATTTGTGATGGGTGAGAATCGAATCCACGACCTCTAGCTTAGCAGTCACGATCACTTGCGAGCAGACTAACAAAGGCCCGCCATAGATCAAGCAAGTAAGTAAATTTTAATGATAATTATACTTGATCTAGAAATTATCAACCGATCGCGTGCAACAGGAGAAGCTTATATATCTATCTAAATAATTGTAGTTTAGTGCGATAGGCCAAAGAAGATCCAGTAAAGAGGGGAAAGTGATAAATAAAAGAAAGCAAAAATTCATACAAATAGACAATTTATTATGCACTTTAAACAATATGTAGATACGAGTACAAGTCAACCTGACAATTTTTGCATATTAGAAATAATAAAAGCACGTCAACTTGATAACCATATTTAATCTACCGTCTAAAATAAAACTGATCTAACTTATTTGAGTTTCGTTTGTTACTTAACTTTAACTATAATAAAAAATAAAATGGCAAACAAATTTTTAGCCTTCAGCACATTTATGGCACTTTATACTATTGGCATATTTTTTAGGTGGGCAACACCGTTTTGCAAGTCGTCATGACTCAGCGCTATATTCACATTAAACACTATCTGTAAGTTGCAGCCAAACAAACATCACACCATTCTGAAGTGGAGCGTGACCCGGTTCGGTTGTGTTGTGAGCTAGCTTGAGTCATTAAAATCACCAAGATCACTTTCACTTTGTGATATCAACAAGGAAGCTGCCTTGGTCAAAATGAGTACCACTACGACACCGAAAGAAACGACGTTTGCCGAACGACAAGCAGAACGTATGAAGAGATTGCACTCTCTACAGTTGGCTAGGAATGAAGCCAGGATGCACAATCATCAGGAGGTGGTGGCCGAAGAGGCTAGAAATAGATTACCATCAAATTATGCAAGAAAACGTCGTCAGACGGAGTGGTTACTGAATGATCGAGCGAAGCGCGAAGAAGCTGAAAAATGCGGGCAAAATTACGATAGAGTGAAACTTTTGAACGTCTCAGCTATAGAAGCAGAACGTTTAGAGCGCAAAAAGAAGAAAAGGAATCCAGATCCAGGTTTTTCGACTTACGATCAAGCGACAATAAGGCAGTATAATAGATTGGTCAAGAACATGCCTACACTTGACACGGAGCAGTATGAGAAAGAAAAACAAAAGTATGGAGACGCTTTCTACGGAGGTCTAAATCACATCATTCACGGTATGCACGTAGATCGTAAAGAGGCAATAGACAGAATGGTGAACGACTTAGAAAGACAGACTGCGAAGAGGGCTAAGTACTCCAGGAGGCGAAAATACAACGACGACGCAGATGTTGACTATATTAATGAGAGGAACGCCAATTTTAACAAGAAACTTGAGCGGTTTTACGGTCAACACACTGCTGAGATTAAGCAGAATTTGGAACGCGGTTCAGCCATATGAGCGTCCGTTAACAAAATTTGTCGTTATGTACCTACATGTTAATGTTTGGAAAGTATTATTTTAAATGAACAATGGTGGACTAAAACTATACGATAACACATTAATGGGAAATATTGTGATAACAGTGGGAATACGTGACAAGTAGTGTTATTTTTTTAATGTAAATAATCTGTAATAAAGACAAAACTAGAGCGTAAGCATGACCTACTACGGTATTGTAAACGTTTAATAATTATATTAGCCACGCCAGGCTTACTCCTGTTGATTAGCCAGTTTTAAACTATATGTGCGAGTATGTACATTTAACATATATTATCACGTAAAACAAACGCTTACAACAAAAGCTGCAGGGTTCAAGGTTCAGTTGTCCTACCAAGAGCATCGACTTGAACTTTATTATTTCCTTATATATGAGTAAAGTTAAAACTAATTGTATAACGTTGTTGCAGCCAGTGTCTAAAAGAGTGAAAATTGCCTGTTTTGTTACAAATTAATTGTAAAACCAATTATCTAATGTAAAATTAAACTCTTATTTTAAGCATTAAGTTCTACCTACCGACTGGATCTGTTCTTATTTAGTTTAACTGAAAAACATGGATATCAAGTGTACGTGTTTTTATTATTATATTTCTGTTATGCAAAAATTCTTGGGTTGATTTAGCTTGTTAAAAGTGTATAATAAATTAACTATTTGCATGAATATTTGCTTTCTTTTATTTATCACTTTGCCGTCCTTACTGGGTCTTCTTTGGCAATAACATCGGTGTAACAACAATAGTAATTTGTAGTTATGAGTAATTAGTAATGGATAGTTTTCTAATGAACAGTTCTAATCATCCAATTGTTGTCGTTGAATGTGAACCGCACTGAGACTTGCACTATATCATCATTATCATGAGCAGCCTGAAACATTCTATTGTACTTTATTAAGTAGATATTCTTTAACTATTGAATCTGTATAGATTACTATAAATGTTGAACATCAGTACACCATCATAAGTAACTCTTATGTTTAGTAACTCAAATAATTACAAATAATTGGAAATGTAAGAAGATTACGATTTTCGTTGCACTTACATTTAAAAGCATACCAACTTATTGGTTTTTAATAAGATCTTCATACACAATTTTCGTAAGTAAATATTTATTTATTTTTGCACTAAACTAATTTTTGCAATATATTTGAGCCAGCAAAAGAGAGGTGCTTAAAATTGTCATTCTTATGTCCATAAAAACTGAGTTTTAACATACAGAGCGCCACCCTGACGGCACGAAGAAACCGTATAGGTATACTCTCTCTCAGAAGCCCTCAAGTGAATTAAACAACGTTAGCGTATCTAATATTCTGACGCCTGATATGTAGGTATAGCTAGACAACATCATATTATAGTACATTAGTTTACTTTAGGCCAATGTAGATGTCGAGGTATAAATAAATATACAGAGAATGGGTACTGACCACGAAACCGCCATTGAACATAATTTTTTATCTACGAATTCTATTCGTAGATAGA
Source organism: Hypercompe scribonia (assembly GCA_949316085.1). NCBI lineage: Eukaryota > Metazoa > Arthropoda > Insecta > Lepidoptera > Erebidae > Hypercompe > Hypercompe scribonia. The sequence goes on from OX438979.1 coordinate 5,941,931, forward strand.
AAAATATGCATAAATTAACTGCTAAAAGAAACTCAGGACCTACATGTTAAAGAACTTTCTTGTAGGTATATACCTACCTGCAAGAAAGCTCTTCAATGAAGGATAATATAATACACCGTTACCTTTTATTTCTAACATGGAGGTGTTACAGGCGAAATACTACGACAGACATTAGTTATCATTCGTTGATCATAAAAACTATTATTTGGTTTGCAAAATAATTCTCATGAACGACCCTCACTAGATCGGTGGGTGGTATTAGGCGGCCATAACATGGGATAAAGTTTTGTGTTCAAAATTATTAGTGTGTGAGTTCTTTGTTTTATTCGCTCTATTGTGTATTTGCGAGTTAAGTTGAAAACATTGTAAAAAAGATTGCCAATTCATTGTTTTCATTGACACCAGTATGCCGACAAAGGGCTTACGATATCTAAGAAATTTCATCAAAATGATAAGATCATGTTATGCTTTCCCGCTATTTACCTGTTATTTACTCAACATAACCATAAAGAAATTCTGAATAAATTCTGAAATTGTTACAGTGTATTACTATTTTTTTTCTCTATATGTCCATAGTGTCACTCGACGGTACCTCCGAATAATACCTTATCTGCAAATTCAAATTTCACAGGAGAGCAATTTGAAATTTTAAACACGACGTGTACTAGTAAATTATATCGTTTGGGACGTAAAGTGCCGAAAGGAGGATTTCAGATTTTGTATAGATACCGTCCACACTCTCCAACAGACATAGGATGCATATTTTTGTGCGCTTAGGGCACAAACGCTGCCTAAACTTTACTAGATAGATCAAAATAATGGTAGAAAGAAATCCTATATGTCATTCATCATATTTCAAGGGCTTGATACAGAAGGCATTCCTCAATCGGTAGACTAGGCTCTGGCAAACAAAACATCCCGACTGGCGGCCATAGGGTCGCCGCCTATTACGTGGGACCAAATCACTGGTGAAAAAAGGTATTTAATATAATAATTAATTATTTGTGATGGGTGAGAATCGAATCCACGACCTCTAGCTTAGCAGTCACGATCACTTGCGAGCAGACTAACAAAGGCCCGCCATAGATCAAGCAAGTAAGTAAATTTTAATGATAATTATACTTGATCTAGAAATTATCAACCGATCGCGTGCAACAGGAGAAGCTTATATATCTATCTAAATAATTGTAGTTTAGTGCGATAGGCCAAAGAAGATCCAGTAAAGAGGGGAAAGTGATAAATAAAAGAAAGCAAAAATTCATACAAATAGACAATTTATTATGCACTTTAAACAATATGTAGATACGAGTACAAGTCAACCTGACAATTTTTGCATATTAGAAATAATAAAAGCACGTCAACTTGATAACCATATTTAATCTACCGTCTAAAATAAAACTGATCTAACTTATTTGAGTTTCGTTTGTTACTTAACTTTAACTATAATAAAAAATAAAATGGCAAACAAATTTTTAGCCTTCAGCACATTTATGGCACTTTATACTATTGGCATATTTTTTAGGTGGGCAACACCGTTTTGCAAGTCGTCATGACTCAGCGCTATATTCACATTAAACACTATCTGTAAGTTGCAGCCAAACAAACATCACACCATTCTGAAGTAGAGCGTGACCCGGTTCGGTTGTGTTGTGAGCTAGCTTGAGTCATTAAAATCACCAAGATCACTTTCACTTTGTGATATCAACAAGGAAGCTGCCTTGGTCAAAATGAGTACCACTACGACACCGAAAGAAACGACGTTTGCCGAACGACAAGCAGAACGTATGAAGAGATTGCACTCTCTACAGTTGGCTAGGAATGAAGCCAGGATGCACAATCATCAGGAGGTGGTGGCCGAAGAGGCTAGAAATAGATTACCATCAAATTATGCAAGAAAACGTCGTCAGACGGAGTGGTTACTGAATGATCGAGCGAAGCGCGAAGAAGCTGAAAAATGCGGGCAAAATTACGATAGAGTGAAACTTTTGAACGTCTCAGCTATAGAAGCAGAACGTTTAGAGCGCAAAAAGAAGAAAAGGAATCCAGATCCAGGTTTTTCGACTTACGATCAAGCGACAATAAGGCAGTATAATAGATTGGTCAAGAACATGCCTACACTTGACACGGAGCAGTATGAGAAAGAAAAACAAAAGTATGGAGACGCTTTCTACGGAGGTCTAAATCACATCATTCACGGTATGCACGTAGATCGTAAAGAGGCAATAGACAGAATGGTGAACGACTTAGAAAGACAGACTGCGAAGAGGGCTAAGTACTCCAGGAGGCGAAAATACAACGACGACGCAGATGTTGACTATATTAATGAGAGGAACGCCAATTTTAACAAGAAACTTGAGCGGTTTTACGGTCAACACACTGCTGAGATTAAGCAGAATTTGGAACGCGGTTCAGCCATATGAGCGTCCGTTAACAAAATTTGTCGTTATGTACCTACATGTTAATGTTTGGAAAGTATTATTTTAAATGAACAATGGTGGACTAAAACTATACGATAACACATTAATGGGAAATATTGTGATAACAGTGGGAATACGTGACAAGTAGTGTTATTTTTTTAATGTAAATAATCTGTAATAAAGACAAAACTAGAGCGTAAGCATGACCTACTACGGTATTGTAAACGTTTAATAATTATATTAGCCACGCCAGGCTTACTCCTGTTGATTAGCCAGTTTTAAACTATATGTGCGAGTATGTACATTTAACATATATTATCACGTAAAACAAACGCTTACAACAAAAGCTGCAGGGTTCAAGGTTCAGTTGTCCTACCAAGAGCATCGACTTGAACTTTATTATTTCCTTATATATGAGTAAAGTTAAAACTAATTGTATAACGTTGTTGCAGCCAGTGTCTAAAAGAGTGAAAATTGCCTGTTTTGTTACAAATTAATTGTAAAACCAATTATCTAATGTAAAATTAAACTCTTATTTTAAGCATTAAGTTCTACCTACCGACTGGATCTGTTCTTATTTAGTTTAACTGAAAAACATGGATATCAAGTGTACGTGTTTTTATTATTATATTTCTGTTATGCAAAAATTCTTGGGTTGATTTAGCTTGTTAAAAGTGTATAATAAATTAACTATTTGCATGAATATTTGCTTTCTTTTATTTATCACTTTGCCGTCCTTACTGGGTCTTCTTTGGCAATAACATCGGTGTAACAACAATAGTAATTTGTAGTTATGAGTAATTAGTAATGGATAGTTTTCTAATGAACAGTTCTAATCATCCAATTGTTGTCGTTGAATGTGAACCGCACTGAGATTTGCACTATATCATCATTATCATGAGCAGCCTGAAACATTCTATTGTACTTTATTAAGTAGATATTCTTTAACTATTGAATCTGTATAGATTACTATAAATGTTGAACATCAGTACACCATCATAAGTAACTCTTATGTTTAGTAACTCAAATAATTACAAATAATTGGAAATGTAAGAAGATTACGATTTTCGTTGCACTTACATTTAAAAGCATACCAACTTATTGGTTTTTAATAAGATCTTCATACACAATTTTCGTAAGTAAATATTTATTTATTTTTGCACTAAACTAATTTTTGCAATATATTTGAGCCAGCAAAAGAGAGGTGCTTAAAATTGTCATTCTTATGTCCATAAAAACTGAGTTTTAACATACAGAGCGCCACCCTGACGGCACGAAGAAACCGTATAGGTATACTCTCTCTCAGAAGCCCTCAAGTGAATTAAACAACGTTAGCGTATCTAATATTCTGACGCCTGATATGTAGGTATAGCTAGACAACATCATATTATAGTACATTAGTTTACTTTAGGCCAATGTAGATGTCGAGGTATAAATAAATATACAGAGAATGGGTACTGACCACGAAACCGCCATTGAACATAATTTTTTATCTACGAATTCTATTCGTAGATAGAAAAATATGCATAAATTAACTGCTAAAAGAAACTCAGGACCTACATGTTAAAGAACTTTCTTGTAGGTATATACCTACCTGCAAGAAAGCTCTTCAATGAAGGATAATATAATATACCGTTACCTTTTATTTCTAACATGGAGGTGTTACAGGCGAAATACTACGACAGACATTAGTTATCATTCGTTGATCATAAAAACTATTATTTGGTTTGCAAAATAATTCTCATGAACGACCCTCACTAGATCGGTGGGTGGTATTAGGCGGCCATAACATGGGATAAAGTTTTGTGTTCAAAATTATTAGTGTGTGAGTTCTTTGTTTTATTCGCTCTATTGTGTATTTGCGAGTTAAGTTGAAAATATTGCAAAAAAGATTGCCAATTCATTGTTTTCATTGACACCAGTATGCCGACAAAGGGCTTACGATATCTAAGAAATTTCATCAAAATGATAAGATCATGTTATGCTTTCCCGCTATTTACCTGTTATTTACTCAACATAACCATAAAGATGAAAAAAATCTAAATAAATTCTGAAATTGTTACAGTGTATTTTTATTTTTTTTTCTCTATATGTCCATAGTGTCACTCGACGGTACCTCCGAATAATACCTTATCTGCAAATATCAAATTTCACAGGAGAGCAATTTGAAATTTTAAACACGACGTGTACTAGTAAATTATATCGTTTGGGACGTAAAGTGCCGAAAAGAGGATTTCAGATTTTGTATAGATACCGTCCACACTCTTCAACAGACATAGGATGCATATTTTTGTGCGCTTAGGGCACAAACGCTGCCTAAACTTTACTAGATAGATCAAAATAATGGTAGAAAGAAATCCTATATGTCATTCATCATATTTCAAGGGCTTGATACAGAAGGCATTCCTCAATCGGTAGACTAGGCTCTGGCAAACAAAACATCCCGACTGGCGGCCATAGGGTCGCCGCCTATTACGTGGGACCAAATCACTGGTGAAAAAAGGTATTTAATATAATAATTAATTATTTGTGATGGGTGAGAATCGAATCCACGACCTCTAGCTTAGCAGTCACGATCACTTGCGAGCAGACTAACAAAGGCCCGCCATAGATCAAGCAAGTAAGTAAATTTTAATGATAATTATACTTGATCTAGAAATTATCAACCGATCGCGTGCAACAGGAGAAGCTTATATATCTATCTAAATAATTGCAGTTTAGTGCGATAGGCCAAAGAAGATCCAGTAAAGAGGGGAAAGTGATAAATAAAAGAAAGCAAAAATTCATACAAATAGACAATTTATTATGCACTTTAAACAATATGTAGATACGAGTACAAGTCAACCTGACAATTTTTGCATATTAGAAATAATAAAAGCACGTCAACTTGATAACCATATTTAATCTACCGTCTAAAATAAAACTGATCTAACTTATTTGAGTTTCGTTTGTTACTTAACTTTAACTATAATAAAAAATAAAATGGCAAACAAATTTTTAGCCTTCAGCACATTTATGGCACTTTATACTATTGGCATATTTTTTAGGTGGGCAACACCGTTTTGCAAGTCGTCATGACTCAGCGCTATATTCACATTAAACACTATCTGTAAGTTGCAGCCAAACAAACATCACACCATTCTGAAGTAGAGCGTGACCCGGTTCGGTTGTGTTGTGAGCTAGCTTGAGTCATTAAAATCACCAAGATCACTTTCACTTTGTGATATCAACAAGGAAGCTGCCTTGGTCAAAATGAGTACCACTACGACACCGAAAGAAACGACGTTTGCCGAACGACAAGCAGAACGTATGAAGAGATTGCACTCTCTACAGTTGGCTAGGAATGAAGCCAGGATGCACAATCATCAGGAGGTAGTCGCCGAAGAGGCTAGAAATAGATTACCATCAAATTATGCAAGAAGACGTCGTCAGACGGAGTGGTTACTGAATGATCGAGCGAAGCGCGAAGAAGCTGAAAAATGCGGGCAAAATTACGATAGAGTGAAACTTTTGAACGTCTCAGCTATAGAAGCAGAACGTTTAGAGCGCAAAAAGAAGAAAAGGAATCCAGATCCAGGTTTTTCGACTTACGATCAAGCGACAATAAGGCAGTATAATAGATTGGTCAAGAACATGCCTACACTTGACACGGAGCAGTATGAGAAAGAAAAACAAAAGTATGGAGACGCTTTCTACGGAGGTCTAAATCACATCATTCACGGTATGCACGTAGATCGTAAAGAGGCAATAGACAGAATGGTGAACGACTTAGAAAGACAGACTGCGAAGAGGGCTAAGTACTCCAGGAGGCGAAAATACAACGACGACGCAGATGTTGACTATATTAATGAGAGGAACGCCAATTTTAACAAGAAACTTGAGCGGTTTTACGGTCAACACACTGCTGAGATTAAGCAGAATTTGGAACGCGGTTCAGCCATATGAGCGTCCGTTAACAAAATTTGTCGTTATGTACCTACATGTTAATGTTTGGAAAGTATTATTTTAAATGAACAATGGTGGACTAAAACTATACGATAACACATTAATGGGAAATATTGTGATAACAGTGGGAATACGTGACAAGTAGTGTTATTTTTTTAATGTAAATAATCTGTAATAAAGACAAAACTAGAGCGTAAGCATGACCTACTACGGTATTGTAAACGTTTAATAATTATATTAGCCACGCCAGGCTTACTCCTGTTGATTAGCCAGTTTTAAACTATATGTGCGAGTATGTACATTTAACATATATTATCACGTAAAACAAACGCTTACAACAAAAGCTGCAGGGTTCAAGGTTCAGTTGTCCTACCAAGAGCATCGACTTGAACTTTATTATTTCCTTATATATGAGTAAAGTTAAAACTAATTGTATAACGTTGTTGCAGCCAGTGTCTAAAAGAGTGAAAATTGCCTGTTTTGTTACAAATTAATTGTAAAACCAATTATCTAATGTAAAATTAAACTCTTATTTTAAGCATTAAGTTCTACCTACCGACTGGATCTGTTCTTATTTAGTTTAACTGAAAAACATGGATATCAAGTGTACGTGTTTTTATTATTATATTTCTGTTATGCAAAAATTCTTGGGTTGATTTAGCTTGTTAAAAGTGTATAATAAATTAACTATTTGCATGAATATTTGCTTTCTTTTATTTATCACTTTGCCGTCCTTACTGGGTCTTCTTTGGCAATAACATCGGTGTAACAACAATAGTAATTTGTAGTTATGAGTAATTAGTAATGGATAGTTTTCTAATGAACAGTTCTAATCATCCAATTGTTGTCGTTGAATGTGAACCGCACTGAGACTTGCACTATATCATCATTATCATGAGCAGCCTGAAACATTCTATTGTACTTTATTAAGTAGATATTCTTTAACTATTGAATCTGTATAGATTACTATAAATGTTGAACATCAGTACACCATCATAAGTAACTCTTATGTTTAGTAACTCAAATAATTACAAATAATTGGAAATGTAAGAAGATTACGATTTTCGTTGCACTTACATTTAAAAGCATACCAACTTATTGGTTTTTAATAAGATCTTCATACACAATTTTCGTAAGTAAATATTTATTTATTTTTGCACTAAACTAATTTTTGCAATATATTTGAGCCAGCAAAAGAGAGGTGCTTAAAATTGTCATTCTTATGTCCATAAAAACTGAGTTTTAACATACAGAGCGCCACCCTGACGGCACGAAGAAACCGTAGGTATACTCTCTCTCAGAAGCCCTCAAGTGAATTAAACAACGTTAGCATATCTAATATTCTGACGCCTGATATGTAGGTATAGCTAGACAACATCATATTATAGTACATTAGTTTACTTTAGGCCAATGTAGATGTCGAGGTATAAATAAATATACAGAGAATGGGTACTGACCACGAAACCGCCATTGAACATAATTTTTTATCTACGAATTCTATTCGTAGATAGAAAAATATGCATAAATTAACTGCTAAAAGAAACTCAGGACCTACATGTTAAAGAACTTTCTTGTAGGTATATACCTACCTGCAAGAAAGCTCTTCAATGAAGGATAATATAATACACCGTTACCTTTTATTTCTAACATGGAGGTGTTACAGGCGAAATACTACGACAGACATTAGTTATCATTCGTTGATCATAAAAACTATTATTTGGTTTGCAAAATAATTCTCATGAACGACCCTCACTAGATCGGTGGGTGGTATTAGGCGGCCATAACATGGGATAAAGTTTTGTGTTCAAAATTATTAGTGTGTGAGTTCTTTGTTTTATTCGCTCTATTGTGTATTTGCGAGTTAAGTTGAAAACATTGTAAAAAAGATTGCCAATTCATTGTTTTCATTGACACCAGTATGCCGACAAAGGGCTTACGATATCTAAGAAATTTCATCAAAATGATAAGATCATGTTATGCTTTCCCGCTATTTACCTGTTATTTACTCAACATAACCATAAAGATGAAAAAAATCTAAATAAATTCTGAAATTGTTACAGTGTATTACTATTTTTTTTCTCTATATGTCCATAGTGTCACTCGACGGTACCTCCGAATAATACCTTATCTGCAAATTCAAATTTCACAGGAGAGCAATTTGAAATTTTAAACACGACGTGTACTAGTAAATTATATCGTTTGGGACGTAAAGTGCCGAAAGGAGGATTTCAGATTTTGTATAGATACCGTCCACACTCTCCAACAGACATAGGATGCATATTTTTGTGCGCTTAGGGCACAAACGCTGCCTAAACTTTACTAGATAGATCAAAATAATGGTAGAAAGAAATCCTATATGTCATTCATCATATTTCAAGGGCTTGATACAGAAGGCATTCCTCAATCGGTAGACTAGGCTCTGGCAAACAAAACATCCCGACTGGCGGCCATAGGGTCGCCGCCTATTACGTGGGACCAAATCACTGGTGAAAAAAGGTATTTAATATAATAATTAATTATTTGTGATGGGTGAGAATCGAATCCACGACCTCTAGCTTAGCAGTCACGATCACTTGCGAGCAGACTAACAAAGGCCCGCCATAGATCAAGCAAGTAAGTAAATTTTAATGATAATTATACTTGATCTAGAAATTATCAACCGATCGCGTGCAACAGGAGAAGCTTATATATCTATCTAAATAATTGTAGTTTAGTGCGATAGGCCAAAGAAGATCCAGTAAAGAGGGGAAAGTGATAAATAAAAGAAAGCAAAAATTCATACAAATAGACAATTTATTATGCACTTTAAACAATATGTAGATACGAGTACAAGTCAACCTGACAATTTTTGCATATTAGAAATAATAAAAGCACGTCAACTTGATAACCATATTTAATCTACCGTCTAAAATAAAACTGATCTAACTTATTTGAGTTTCGTTTGTTACTTAACTTTAACTATAATAAAAAATAAAATGGCAAACAAATTTTTAGCCTTCAGCACATTTATGGCACTTTATACTATTGGCATATTTTTTAGGTGGGCAACATCGTTTTGCAAGTCGTCATGACTCAGCGCTATATTCACATTAAACACTATCTGTAAGTTGCAGCCAAACAAACATCACACCATTCTGAAGTAGAGCGTGACCCGGTTCGGTTGTGTTGTGAGCTAGCTTGAGTCATTAAAATCACCAAGATCACTTTCACTTTGTGATATCAACAAGGAAGCTGCCTTAGTCAAAATGAGTACCACTACGACACCGAAAGAAACGACGTTTGCCGAACGACAAGCAGAACGTATGAAGAGATTGCACTCTCTACAGTTGGCTAGGAATGAAGCCAGGATGCACAATCATCAGGAGGTGGTGGCCGAAGAGGCTAGAAATAGATTACCATCAAATTATGCAAGAAAACGTCGTCAGACGGAGTGGTTACTGAATGATCGAGCGAAGCGCGAAGAAGCTGAAAAATGCGGGCAAAATTACGATAGAGTGAAACTTTTGAACGTCTCAGCTATAGAAGCAGAACGTTTAGAGCGCAAAAAGAAGAAAAGGAATCCAGATCCAGGTTTTTCGACTTACGATCAAGCGACAATAAGGCAGTATAATAGATTGGTCAAGAACATGCCTACACTTGACACGGAGCAGTATGAGAAAGAAAAACAAAAGTATGGAGACGCTTTCTACGGAGGTCTAAATCACATCATTCACGGTATGCACGTAGATCGTAAAGAGGCAATAGACAGAATGGTGAACGACTTAGAAAGACAGACTGCGAAGAGGGCTAAGTACTCCAGGAGGCGAAAATACAACGACGACGCAGATGTTGACTATATTAATGAGAGGAACGCCAATTTTAACAAGAAACTTGAGCGGTTTTACGGTCAACACACTGCTGAGATTAAGCAGAATTTGGAACGCGGTTCAGCCATATGAGCGTCCGTTAACAAAATTTGTCGTTATGTACCTACATGTTAATGTTTGGAAAGTATTATTTTAAATGAACAATGGTGGACTAAAACTATACGATAACACATTAATGGGAAATATTGTGATAACAGTGGGAATACATGACAAGTAGTGTTATTTTTTTAATGTAAATAATCTGTAATAAAGACAAAACTAGAGCGTAAGCATGACCTACTACGGTATTGTAAACGTTTAATAATTATATTAGCCACGCCAGGCTTACTCCTGTTGATTAGCCAGTTTTAAACTATATGTGCGAGTATGTACATTTAACATATATTATCACGTAAAACAAACGCTTACAACAAAAGCTGCAGGGTTCAAGGTTCAGTTGTCCTACCAAGAGCATCGACTTGAACTTTATTATTTCCTTATATATGAGTAAAGTTAAAACTAATTGTATAACGTTGTTGCAGCCAGTGTCTAAAAGAGTGAAAATTGCCTGTTTTGTTACAAATTAATTGTAAAACCAATTATCTAATGTAAAATTAAACTCTTATTTTAGGCATTAAGTTCTACCTACCGACTGGATCTGTTCTTATTTAGTTTAACTGAAAAACATGGATATCAAGTGTACGTGTTTTTATTATTATATTTCTGTTATGCAAAAATTCTTGGGTTGATTTAGCTTGTTAAAAGTGTATAATAAATTAACTATTTGCATGAATATTTGCTTTCTTTTATTTATCACTTTGCCGTCCTTACTGGGTCTTCTTTGGCAATAACATCGGTGTAACAACAATAGTAATTTGTAGTTATGAGTAATTAGTAATGGATAGTTTTCTAATGAACAGTTCTAATCATCCAATTGTTGTCGTTGAATGTGAACCGCACTGAGATTTGCACTATATCATCATTATCATGAGCAGCCTGAAACATTCTATTGTACTTTATTAAGTAGATATTCTTTAACTATTGAATCTGTATAGATTACTATAAATGTTGAACATCAGTACACCATCATAAGTAACTCTTATGTTTAGTAACTCAAATAATTACAAATAATTGGAAATGTAAGAAGATTACGATTTTCGTTGCACTTACATTTAAAAGCATACCAACTTATTGGTTTTTAATAAGATCTTCATACACAATTTTCGTAAGTAAATATTTATTTATTTTTGCACTAAACTAATTTTTGCAATATATTTGAGCCAGCAAAAGAGAGGTGCTTAAAATTGTCATTCTTATGTCCATAAAAACTGAGTTTTAACATACAGAGCGCCACCCTGACGGCACGAAGAAACCGTATAGGTATACTCTCTCTCAGAAGCCCTCAAGTGAATTAAACAACGTTAGCGTATCTAATATTCTGACGCCTGATATGTAGGTATAGCTAGACAACATCATATTATAGTACATTAGTTTACTTTAGGCCAATGTAGATGTCGAGGTATAAATAAATATACAGAGAATGGGTACTGACCACGAAACCGCCATTGAACATAATTTTTTATCTACGAATTCTATTCGTAGATAGAAAAATATGCATAAATTAACTGCTAAAAGAAACTCAGGACCTACATGTTAAAGAACTTTCTTGTAGGTATATACCTACCTGCAAGAAAGCTCTTCAATGAAGGATAATATAATATACCGTTACCTTTTATTTCTAACATGGAGGTGTTACAGGCGAAATACTACGACAGACATTAGTTATCATTCGTTGATCATAAAAACTATTATTTGGTTTGCAAAATAATTCTCATGAACGACCCTCACTAGATCGGTGGGTGGTATTAGGCGGCCATAACATGGGATAAAGTTTTGTGTTCAAAATTATTAGTGTGTGAGTTCTTTGTTTTATTCGCTCTATTGTGTATTTGCGAGTTAAGTTGAAAATATTGCAAAAAAGATTGCCAATTCATTGTTTTCATTGACACCAGTATGCCGACAAAGGGCTTACGATATCTAAGAAATTTCATCAAAATGATAAGATCATGTTATGCTTTCCCGCTATTTACCTGTTATTTACTCAACATAACCATAAAGATGAAAAAAATCTAAATAAATTCTGAAATTGTTACAGTGTATTACTATTTTTTTTCTCTATATGTCCATAGTGTCACTCGACGGTACCTCCGAATAATACCTTATCTGCAAATATCAAATTTCACAGGAGAGCAATTTGAAATTTTAAACACGACGTGTACTAGTAAATTATATCGTTTGGGACGTAAAGTGCCGAAAGGAGGATTTCAGATTTTGTATAGATACCGTCCACACTCTTCAACAGACATAGGATGCATATTTTTGTGCGCTTAGGGCACAAACGCTGCCTAAACTTTACTAGATAGATCAAAATAATGGTAGAAAGAAATCCTATATGTCATTCATCATATTTCAAGGGCTTGATACAGAAGGCATTCCTCAATCGGTAGACTAGGCTCTGGCAAACAAAACATCCCGACTGGCGGCCATAGGGTCGCCGCCTATTACGTGGGACCAAATCACTGGTGAAAAAAGGTATTTAATATAATAATTAATTATTTGTGATGGGTGAGAATCGAATCCACGACCTCTAGCTTAGCAGTCACGATCACTTGCGAGCAGACTAACAAAGGCCCGCCATAGATCAAGCAAGTAAGTAAATTTTAATGATAATTATACTTGATCTAGAAATTATCAACCGATCGCGTGCAACAGGAGAAGCTTATATATCTATCTAAATAATTGTAGTTTAGTGCGATAGGCCAAAGAAGATCCAGTAAAGAGGGGAAAGTGATAAATAAAAGAAAGCAAAAATTCATACAAATAGACAATTTATTATGCACTTTAAACAATATGTAGATACGAGTACAAGTCAACCTGACAATTTTTGCATATTAGAAATAATAAAAGCACGTCAACTTGATAACCATATTTAATCTACCGTCTAAAATAAAACTGATCTAACTTATTTGAGTTTCGTTTGTTACTTAACTTTAACTATAATAAAAAATAAAATGGCAAACAAATTTTTAGCCTTCAGCACATTTATGGCACTTTATACTATTGGCATATTTTTTAGGTGGGCAACACCGTTTTGCAAGTCGTCATGACTCAGCGCTATATTCACATTAAACACTATCTGTAAGTTGCAGCCAAACAAACATCACACCATTCTGAAGTAGAGCGTGACCCGGTTCGGTTGTGTTGTGAGCTAGCTTGAGTCATTAAAATCACCAAGATCACTTTCACTTTGTGATATCAACAAGGAAGCTGCCTTGGTCAAAATGAGTACCACTACGACACCGAAAGAAACGACGTTTGCCGAACGACAAGCAGAACGTATGAAGAGATTGCACTCTCTACAGTTGGCTAGGAATGAAGCCAGGATGCACAATCATCAGGAGGTGGTGGCCGAAGAGGCTAGAAATAGATTACCATCAAATTATGCAAGAAAACGTCGTCAGACGGAGTGGTTACTGAATGATCGAGCGAAGCGCGAAGAAGCTGAAAAATGCGGGCAAAATTACGATAGAGTGAAACTTTTGAACGTCTCAGCTATAGAAGCAGAACGTTTAGAGCGCAAAAAGAAGAAAAGGAATCCAGATTCAGGTTTTTCGACTTACGATCAAGCGACAATAAGGCAGTATAATAGATTGGTCAAGAACATGCCTACACTTGACACGGAGCAGTATGAGAAAGAAAAACAAAAGTATGGAGACGCTTTCTACGGAGGTCTAAATCACATCATTCACGGTATGCACGTAGATCATAAAGAGGCAATAGACAGAATGGTGAACGACTTAGAAAGACAGACTGCGAAGAGGGCTAAGTACTCCAGGAGGCGAAAATACAACGACGACGCAGATGTTGACTATATTAATGAGAGGAACGCCAATTTTAACAAGAAACTTGAGCGGTTTTACGGTCAACACACTGCTGAGATTAAGCAGAATTTGGAACGCGGTTCAGCCATATGAGCGTCCGTTAACAAAATTTGTCGTTATGTACCTACATGTTAATGTTTGGAAAGTATTATTTTAAATGAACAATGGTGGACTAAAACTATACGATAACACATTAATGGGAAATATTGTGATAACAGTGGGAATACGTGACAAGTAGTGTTATTTTTTTAATGTAAATAATCTGTAATAAAGACAAAACTAGAGCGTAAGCATGACCTACTACGGTATTGTAAACGTTTAATAATTATATTAGCCACGCCAGGCTTACTCCTGTTGATTAGCCAGTTTTAAACTATATGTGCGAGTATGTACATTTAACATATATTATCACGTAAAACAAACGCTTACAACAAAAGCTGCAGGGTTCAAGGTTCAGTTGTCCTACCAAGAGCATCGACTTGAACTTTATTATTTCCTTATATATGAGTAAAGTTAAAACTAATTGTATAACGTTGTTGCAGCCAGTGTCTAAAAGAGTGAAAATTGCCTGTTTTGTTACAAATTAATTGTAAAACCAATTATCTAATGTAAAATTAAACTCTTATTTTAAGCATTAAGTTCTACCTACCGACTGGATCTGTTCTTATTTAGTTTAACTGAAAAACATGGATATCAAGTGTACGTGTTTTTATTATTATATTTCTGTTATGCAAAAATTCTTGGGTTGATTTAGCTTGTTAAAAGTGTATAATAAATTAACTATTTGCATGAATATTTGCTTTCTTTTATTTATCACTTTGCCGTCCTTACTGGGTCTTCTTTGGCAATAACATCGGTGTAACAACAATAGTAATTTGTAGTTATGAGTAATTAGTAATGGATAGTTTTCTAATGAACAGTTCTAATCATCCAATTGTTGTCGTTGAATGTGAACCGCACTGAGACTTGCACTATATCATCATTATCATGAGCAGCCTGAAACATTCTATTGTACTTTATTAAGTAGATATTCTTTAACTATTGAATCTGTATAGATTACTATAAATGTTGAACATCAGTACACCATCATAAGTAACTCTTATGTTTAGTAACTCAAATAATTACAAATAATTGGAAATGTAAGAAGATTACGATTTTCGTTGCACTTACATTTAAAAGCATACCAACTTATTGGTTTTTAATAAGATCTTCATACACAATTTTCGTAAGTAAATATTTATTTATTTTTGCACTAAACTAATTTTTGCAATATATTTGAGCCAGCAAAAGAGAGGTGCTTAAAATTGTCATTCTTATGTCCATAAAAACTGAGTTTTAACATACAGAGCGCCACCCTGACGGCACGAAGAAACCGTATAGGTATACTCTCTCTCAGAAGCCCTCAAGTGAATTAAACAACGTTAGCGTATCTAATATTCTGACGCCTGATATGTAGGTATAGCTAGACAACATCATATTATAGTACATTAGTTTACTTTAGGCCAATGTAGATGTCGAGGTATAAATAAATATAAAGAGAATGGGTACTGACCACGAAACCGCCATTGAACATAATTTTTTATCTACGAATTCTATTCGTAGATAGAAAAATATGCATAAATTAACTGCTAAAAGAAACTCAGGACCTACATGTTAAAGAACTTTCTTGTAGGTATATACCTACCTGCAAGAAAGCTCTTCAATGAAGGATAATATAATACACCGTTACCTTTTATTTCTAACATGGAGGTGTTACAGGCGAAATACTACGACAGACATTAGTTATCATTCGTTGATCATAAAAACTATTATTTGGTTTGCAAAATAATTCTCATGAACGACCCTCACTAGATCGGTGGGTGGTATTAGGCGGCCATAACATGGGATAAAGTTTTGTGTTCAAAATTATTAGTGTGTGAGTTCTTTGTTTTATTCGCTCTATTGTGTATTTGCGAGTTAAGTTGAAAACATTGTAAAAAAGATTGCCAATTCATTGTTTTCATTGACACCAGTATGCCGACAAAGGGCTTACGATATCTAAGAAATTTCATCAAAATGATAAGATCATGTTATGCTTTCCCGCTATTTACCTGTTATTTACTCAACATAACCATAAAGATGAAAAAAATCTAAATAAATTCTGAAATTGTTACAGTGTATTACTATTTTTTTTCTCTATATGTCCATAGTGTCACTCGACGGTACCTCCGAATAATACCTTATCTGCAAATTCAAATTTCACAAGAGAGCAATTTGAAATTTTAAACACGACGTGTACTAGTAAATTATATCGTTTGGGACGTAAAGTGCCGAAAGGAGGATTTCAGATTTTGTATAGATACCGTCCACACTCTCCAACAGACATAGGATGCATATTTTTGTGCGCTTAGGGCACAAACGCTGCCTAAACTTTACTAGATAGATCAAAATAATGGTAGAAAGAAATCCTATATGTCATTCATCATATTTCAAGGGCTTGATACAGAAGGCATTCCTCAATCGGTAGACTAGGCTCTGGCAAACAAAACATCCCGACTGGCGGCCATAGGGTCGCCGCCTATTACGTGGGACCAAATCACTGGTGAAAAAAGGTATTTAATATAATAATTAATTATTTGTGATGGGTGAGAATCGAATCCACGACCTCTAGCTTAGCAGTCACGATCACTTGCGAGCAGACTAACAAAGGCCCGCCATAGATCAAGCAAGTAAGTAAATTTTAATGATAATTATACTTGATCTAGAAATTATCAACCGATCGCGTGCAACAGGAGAAGCTTATATATCTATCTAAATAATTGTAGTTTAGTGCGATAGGCCAAAGAAGATCCAGTAAAGAGGGGAAAGTGATAAATAAAAGAAAGCAAAAATTCATACAAATAGACAATTTATTATGCACTTTAAACAATATGTAGATACGAGTACAAGTCAACCTGACAATTTTTGCATATTAGAAATAATAAAAGCACGTCAACTTGATAACCATATTTAATCTACCGTCTAAAATAAAACTGATCTAACTTATTTGAGTTTCGTTTGTTACTTAACTTTAACTATAATAAAAAATAAAATGGCAAACAAATTTTTAGCCTTCAGCACATTTATGGCACTTTATACTATTGGCATATTTTTTAGGTGGGCAACATCGTTTTGCAAGTCGTCATGACTCAGCGCTATATTCACATTAAACACTATCTGTAAGTTGCAGCCAAACAAACATCACACCATTCTGAAGTAGAGCGTGACCCGGTTCGGTTGTGTTGTGAGCTAGCTTGAGTCATTAAAATCACCAAGATCACTTTCACTTTGTGATATCAACAAGGAAGCTGCCTTAGTCAAAATGAGTACCACTACGACACCGAAAGAAACGACGTTTGCCGAACGACAAGCAGAACGTATGAAGAGATTGCACTCTCTACAGTTGGCTAGGAATGAAGCCAGGATGCACAATCATCAGGAGGTGGTGGCCGAAGAGGCTAGAAATAGATTACCATCAAATTATGCAAGAAAACGTCGTCAGACGGAGTGGTTACTGAATGATCGAGCGAAGCGCGAAGAAGCTGAAAAATGCGGGCAAAATTACGATAGAGTGAAACTTTTGAACGTCTCAGCTATAGAAGCAGAACGTTTAGAGCGCAAAAAGAAGAAAAGGAATCCAGATCCAGGTTTTTCGACTTACGATCAAGCGACAATAAGGCAGTATAATAGATTGGTCAAGAACATGCCTACACTTGACACGGAGCAGTATGAGAAAGAAAAACAAAAGTATGGAGACGCTTTCTACGGAGGTCTAAATCACATCATTCACGGTATGCACGTAGATCGTAAAGAGGCAATAGACAGAATGGTGAACGACTTAGAAAGACAGACTGCGAAGAGGGCTAAGTACTCCAGGAGGCGAAAATACAACGACGACGCAGATGTTGACTATATTAATGAGAGGAACGCCAATTTTAACAAGAAACTTGAGCGGTTTTACGGTCAACACACTGCTGAGATTAAGCAGAATTTGGAACGCGGTTCAGCCATATGAGCGTCCGTTAACAAAATTTGTCGTTATGTACCTACATGTTAATGTTTGGAAAGTATTATTTTAAATGAACAATGGTGGACTAAAACTATACGATAACACATTAATGGGAAATATTGTGATAACAGTGGGAATACGTGACAAGTAGTGTTATTTTTTTAATGTAAATAATCTGTAATAAAGACAAAACTAGAGCGTAAGCATGACCTACTACGGTATTGTAAACGTTTAATAATTATATTAGCCACGCCAGGCTTACTCCTGTTGATTAGCCAGTTTTAAACTATATGTGCGAGTATGTACATTTAACATATATTATCACGTAAAACAAACGCTTACAACAAAAGCTGCAGGGTTCAAGGTTCAGTTGTCCTACCAAGAGCATCGACTTGAACTTTATTATTTCCTTATATATGAGTAAAGTTAAAACTAATTGTATAACGTTGTTGCAGCCAGTGTCTAAAAGAGTGAAAATTGCCTGTTTTGTTACAAATTAATTGTAAAACCAATTATCTAATGTAAAATTAAACTCTTATTTTAGGCATTAAGTTCTACCTACCGACTGGATCTGTTCTTATTTAGTTTAACTGAAAAACATGGATATCAAGTGTACGTGTTTTTATTATTATATTTCTGTTATGCAAAAATTCTTGGGTTGATTTAGCTTGTTAAAAGTGTATAATAAATTAACTATTTGCATGAATATTTGCTTTCTTTTATTTATCACTTTGCCGTCCTTACTGGGTCTTCTTTGGCAATAACATCGGTGTAACAACAATAGTAATTTGTAGTTATGAGTAATTAGTAATGGATAGTTTTCTAATGAACAGTTCTAATCATCCAATTGTTGTCGTTGAATGTGAACCGCACTGAGATTTGCACTATATCATCATTATCATGAGCAGCCTGAAACATTCTATTGTACTTTATTAAGTAGATATTCTTTAACTATTGAATCTGTATAGATTACTATAAATGTTGAACATCAGTACACCATCATAAGTAACTCTTATGTTTAGTAACTCAAATAATTACAAATAATTGGAAATGTAAGAAGATTACGATTTTCGTTGCACTTACATTTAAAAGCATACCAACTTATTGGTTTTTAATAAGATCTTCATACACAATTTTCGTAAGTAAATATTTATTTATTTTTGCACTAAACTAATTTTTGCAATATATTTGAGCCAGCAAAAGAGAGGTGCTTAAAATTGTCATTCTTATGTCCATAAAAACTGAGTTTTAACATACAGAGCGCCACCCTGACGGCACGAAGAAACCGTATAGGTATACTCTCTCTCAGAAGCCCTCAAGTGAATTAAACAACGTTAGCGTATCTAATATTCTGACGCCTGATATGTAGGTATAGCTAGACAACATCATATTATAGTACATTAGTTTACTTTAGGCCAATGTAGATGTCGAGGTATAAATAAATATACAGAGAATGGGTACTGACCACGAAACCGCCATTGAACATAATTTTTTATCTACGAATTCTATTCGTAGATAGAAAAATATGCATAAATTAACTGCTAAAAGAAACTCAGGACCTACATGTTAAAGAACTTTCTTGTAGGTATATACCTACCTGCAAGAAAGCTCTTCAATGAAGGATAATATAATACACCGTTACCTTTTATTTCTAACATGGAGGTGTTACAGGCGAAATACTACGACAGACATTAGTTATCATTCGTTGATCATAAAAACTATTATTTGGTTTGCAAAATAATTCTCATGAACGACCCTCACTAGATCGGTGGGTGGTATTAGGCGGCCATAACATGGGATAAAGTTTTGTGTTCAAAATTATTAGTGTGTGAGTTCTTTGTTTTATTCGCTCTATTGTGTATTTGCGAGTTAAGTTGAAAACATTGTAAAAAAGATTGCCAATTCATTGTTTTCATTGACACCAGTATGCCGACAAAGGGCTTACGATATCTAAGAAATTTCATCAAAATGATAAGATCATGTTATGCTTTCCCGCTATTTACCTGTTATTTACTCAACATAACCATAAAGATGAAAAAAATCTAAATAAATTCTGAAATTGTTACAGTGTATTACTATTTTTTTTCTCTATATGTCCATAGTGTCACTCGACGGTACCTCCGAATAATACCTTATCTGCAAATTCAAATTTCACAGGAGAGCAATTTGAAATTTTAAACACGACGTGTACTAGTAAATTATATCGTTTGGGACGTAAAGTGCCGAAAGGAGGATTTCAGATTTTGTATAGATACCGTCCACACTCTCCAACAGACATAGGATGCATATTTTTGTGCGCTTAGGGCACAAACGCTGCCTAAACTTTACTAGATAGATCAAAATAATGGTAGAAAGAAATCCTATATGTCATTCATCATATTTCAAGGGCTTGATACAGAAGGCATTCCTCAATCGGTAGACTAGGCTCTGGCAAACAAAACATCCCGACTGGCGGCCATAGGGTCGCCGCCTATTACGTGGGACCAAATCACTGGTGAAAAAAGGTATTTAATATAATAATTAATTATTTGTGATGGGTGAGAATCGAATCCACGACCTCTAGCTTAGCAGTCACGATCACTTGCGAGCAGACTAACAAAGGCCCGCCATAGATCAAGCAAGTAAGTAAATTTTAATGATAATTATACTTGATCTAGAAATTATCAACCGATCGCGTGCAACAGGAGAAGCTTATATATCTATCTAAATAATTGTAGTTTAGTGCGATAGGCCAAAGAAGATCCAGTAAAGAGGGGAAAGTGATAAATAAAAGAAAGCAAAAATTCATACAAATAGACAATTTATTATGCACTTTAAACAATATGTAGATACGAGTACAAGTCAACCTGACAATTTTTGCATATTAGAAATAATAAAAGCACGTCAACTTGATAACCATATTTAATCTACCGTCTAAAATAAAACTGATCTAACTTATTTGAGTTTCGTTTGTTACTTAACTTTAACTATAATAAAAAATAAAATGGCAAACAAATTTTTAGCCTTCAGCACATTTATGGCACTTTATACTATTGGCATATTTTTTAGGTGGGCAACACCGTTTTGCAAGTCGTCATGACTCAGCGCTATATTCACATTAAACACTATCTGTAAGTTGCAGCCAAACAAACATCACACCATTCTGAAGTAGAGCGTGACCCGGTTCGGTTGTGTTGTGAGCTAGCTTGAGTCATTAAAATCACCAAGATCACTTTCACTTTGTGATATCAACAAGGAAGCTGCCTTGGTCAAAATGAGTACCACTACGACACCGAAAGAAACGACGTTTGCCGAACGACAAGCAGAACGTATGAAGAGATTGCACTCTCTACAGTTGGCTAGGAATGAAGCCAGGATGCACAATCATCAGGAGGTGGTGGCCGAAGAGGCTAGAAATAGATTACCATCAAATTATGCAAGAAAACGTCGTCAGACGGAGTGGTTACTGAATGATCGAGCGAAGCGCGAAGAAGCTGAAAAATGCGGGCAAAATTACGATAGAGTGAAACTTTTGAACGTCTCAGCTATAGAAGCAGAACGTTTAGAGCGCAAAAAGAAGAAAAGGAATCCAGATCCAGGTTTTTCGACTTACGATCAAGCGACAATAAGGCAGTATAAGAGATTGGTCAAGAACATGCCTACACTTGACACGGAGCAGTATGAGAAAGAAAAACAAAAGTATGGAGACGCTTTCTACGGAGGTCTAAATCACATCATTCACGGTATGCACGTAGATCGTAAAGAGGCAATAGACAGAATGGTGAACGACTTAGAAAGACAGACTGCGAAGAGGGCTAAGTACTCCAGGAGGCGAAAATACAACGACGACGCAGATGTTGACTATATTAATGAGAGGAACGCCAATTTTAACAAGAAACTTGAGCGGTTTTACGGTCAACACACTGCTGAGATTAAGCAGAATTTGGAACGCGGTTCAGCCATATGAGCGTCCGTTAACAAAATTTGTCGTTATGTACCTACATGTTAATGTTTGGAAAGTATTATTTTAAATGAACAATGGTGGACTAAAACTATACGATAACACATTAATGGGAAATATTGTGATAACAGTGGGAATACGTGACAAGTAGTGTTATTTTTTTAATGTAAATAATCTGTAATAAAGACAAAACTAGAGCGTAAGCATGACCTACTACGGTATTGTAAACGTTTAATAATTATATTAGCCACGCCAGGCTTACTCCTGTTGATTAGCCAGTTTTAAACTATATGTGCGAGTATGTACATTTAACATATATTATCACGTAAAACAAACGCTTACAACAAAAGCTGCAGGGTTCAAGGTTCAGTTGTCCTACCAAGAGCATCGACTTGAACTTTATTATTTCCTTATATATGAGTAAAGTTAAAACTAATTGTATAACGTTGTTGCAGCCAGTGTCTAAAAGAGTGAAAATTGCCTGTTTTGTTACAAATTAATTGTAAAACCAATTATCTAATGTAAAATTAAACTCTTATTTTAGGCATTAAGTTCTACCTACCGACTGGATCTGTTCTTATTTAGTTTAACTGAAAAACATGGATATCAAGTGTACGTGTTTTTATTATTATATTTCTGTTATGCAAAAATTCTTGGGTTGATTTAGCTTGTTAAAAGTGTATAATAAATTAACTATTTGCATGAATATTTGCTTTCTTTTATTTATCACTTTGCCGTCCTTACTGGGTCTTCTTTGGCAATAACATCGGTGTAACAACAATAGTAATTTGTAGTTATGAGTAATTAGTAATGGATAGTTTTCTAATGAACAGTTCTAATCATCCAATTGTTGTCGTTGAATGTGAACCGCACTGAGATTTGCACTATATCATCATTATCATGAGCAGCCTGAAACATTCTATTGTACTTTATTAAGTAGATATTCTTTAACTATTGAATCTGTATAGATTACTATAAATGTTGAACATCAGTACACCATCATAAGTAACTCTTATGTTTAGTAACTCAAATAATTACAAATAATTGGAAATGTAAGAAGATTACGATTTTCGTTGCACTTACATTTAAAAGCATACCAACTTATTGGTTTTTAATAAGATCTTCATACACAATTTTCGTAAGTAAATATTTATTTATTTTTGCACTAAACTAATTTTTGCAATATATTTGAGCCAGCAAAAGAGAGGTGCTTAAAATTGTCATTCTTATGTCCATAAAAACTGAGTTTTAACATACAGAGCGCCACCCTGACGGCACGAAGAAACCGTATAGGTATACTCTCTCTCAGAAGCCCTCAAGTGAATTAAACAACGTTAGCGTATCTAATATTCTGACGCCTGATATGTAGGTATAGCTAGACAACATCATATTATAGTACATTAGTTTACTTTAGGCCAATGTAGATGTCGAGGTATAAATAAATATACAGAGAATGGGTACTGACCACGAAACCGCCATTGAACATAATTTTTTATCTACGAATTCTATTCGTAGATAGAAAAATATGCATAAATTAACTGCTAAAAGAAACTCAGGACCTACATGTTAAAGAACTTTCTTGTAGGTATATACCTACCTGCAAGAAAGCTCTTCAATGAAGGATAATATAATACACCGTTACCTTTTATTTCTAACATGGAGGTGTTACAGGCGAAATACTACGACAGACATTAGTTATCATTCGTTGATCATAAAAACTATTATTTGGTTTGCAAAATAATTCTCATGAACGACCCTCACTAGATCGGTGGGTGGTATTAGGCGGCCATAACATGGGATAAAGTTTTGTGTTCAAAATTATTAGTGTGTGAGTTCTTTGTTTTATTCGCTCTATTGTGTATTTGCGAGTTAAGTTGAAAACATTGTAAAAAAGATTGCCAATTCATTGTTTTCATTGACACCAGTATGCCGACAAAGGGCTTACGATATCTAAGAAATTTCATCAAAATGATAAGATCATGTTATGCTTTCCCGCTATTTACCTGTTATTTACTCAACATAACCATAAAGATGAAAAAAATCTAAATAAATTCTGAAATTGTTACAGTGTATTACTATTTTTTTTCTCTATATGTCCATAGTGTCACTCGACGGTACCTCCGAATAATACCTTATCTGCAAATTCAAATTTCACAGGAGAGCAATTTGAAATTTTAAACACGACGTGTACTAGTAAATTATATCGTTTGGGACGTAAAGTGCCAAAAGGAGGATTTCAGATTTTGTATAGATACCGTCCACACTCTCCAACAGACATAGGATGCATATTTTTGTGCGCTTAGGGCACAAACGCTGCCTAAACTTTACTAGATAGATCAAAATAATGGTAGAAAGAAATCCTATATGTCATTCATCATATTTCAAGGGCTTGATACAGAAGGCATTCCTCAATCGGTAGACTAGGCTCTGGCAAACAAAACATCCCGACTGGCGGCCATAGGGTCGCCGCCTATTACGTGGGACCAAATCACTGGTGAAAAAAGGTATTTAATATAATAATTAATTATTTGTGATGGGTGAGAATCGAATCCACGACCTCTAGCTTAGCAGTCACGATCACTTGCGAGCAGACTAACAAAGGCCCGCCATAGATCAAGCAAGTAAGTAAATTTTAATGATAATTATACTTGATCTAGAAATTATCAACCGATCGCGTGCAACAGGAGAAGCTTATATATCTATCTAAATAATTGTAGTTTAGTGCGATAGGCCAAAGAAGATCCAGTAAAGAGGGGAAAGTGATAAATAAAAGAAAGCAAAAATTCATACAAATAGACAATTTATTATGCACTTTAAACAATATGTAGATACGAGTACAAGTCAACCTGACAATTTTTGCATATTAGAAATAATAAAAGCACGTCAACTTGATAACCATATTTAATCTACCGTCTAAAATAAAACTGATCTAACTTATTTGAGTTTCGTTTGTTACTTAACTTTAACTATAATAAAAAATAAAATGGCAAACAAATTTTTAGCCTTCAGCACATTTATGGCACTTTATACTATTGGCATATTTTTTAGGTGGGCAACACCGTTTTGCAAGTCGTCATGACTCAGCGCTATATTCACATTAAACACTATCTGTAAGTTGCAGCCAAACAAACATCACACCATTCTGAAGTAGAGCGTGACCCGGTTCGGTTGTGTTGTGAGCTAGCTTGAGTCATTAAAATCACCAAGATCACTTTCACTTTGTGATATCAACAAGGAAGCTGCCTTGGTCAAAATGAGTACCACTACGACACCGAAAGAAACGACGTTTGCCGAACGACAAGCAGAACGTATGAAGAGATTGCACTCTCTACAGTTGGCTAGGAATGAAGCCAGGATGCACAATCATCAGGAGGTGGTGGCCGAAGAGGCTAGAAATAGATTACCATCAAATTATGCAAGAAAACGTCGTCAGACGGAGTGGTTACTGAATGATCGAGCGAAGCGCGAAGAAGCTGAAAAATGCGGGCAAAATTACGATAGAGTGAAACTTTTGAACGTCTCAGCTATAGAAGCAGAACGTTTAGAGCGCAAAAAGAAGAAAAGGAATCCAGATCCAGGTTTTTCGACTTACGATCAAGCGACAATAAGGCAGTATAATAGATTGGTCAAGAACATGCCTACACTTGACACGGAGCAGTATGAGAAAGAAAAACAAAAGTATGGAGACGCTTTCTACGGAGGTCTAAATCACATCATTCACGGTATGCACGTAGATCGTAAAGAGGCAATAGACAGAATGGTGAACGACTTAGAAAGACAGACTGCGAAGAGGGCTAAGTACTCCAGGAGGCGAAAATACAACGACGACGCAGATGTTGACTATATTAATGAGAGGAACGCCAATTTTAACAAGAAACTTGAGCGGTTTTACGGTCAACACACTGCTGAGATTAAGCAGAATTTGGAACGCGGTTCAGCCATATGAGCGTCCGTTAACAAAATTTGTCGTTATGTACCTACATGTTAATGTTTGGAAAGTATTATTTTAAATGAACAATGGTGGACTAAAACTATACGATAACACATTAATGGGAAATATTGTGATAACAGTGGGAATACGTGACAAGTAGTGTTATTTTTTTAATGTAAATAATCTGTAATAAAGACAAAACTAGAGCGTAAGCATGACCTACTACGGTATTGTAAACGTTTAATAATTATATTAGCCACGCCAGGCTTACTCCTGTTGATTAGCCAGTTTTAAACTATATGTGCGAGTATGTACATTTAACATATATTATCACGTAAAACAAACGCTTACAACAAAAGCTGCAGGGTTCAAGGTTCAGTTGTCCTACCAAGAGCATCGACTTGAACTTTATTATTTCCTTATATATGAGTAAAGTTAAAACTAATTGTATAACGTTGTTGCAGCCAGTGTCTAAAAGAGTGAAAATTGCCTGTTTTGTTACAAATTAATTGTAAAACCAATTATCTAATGTAAAATTAAACTCTTATTTTAAGCATTAAGTTCTACCTACCGACTGGATCTGTTCTTATTTAGTTTAACTGAAAAACATGGATATCAAGTGTACGTGTTTTTATTATTATATTTCTGTTATGCAAAAATTCTTGGGTTGATTTAGCTTGTTAAAAGTGTATAATAAATTAACTATTTGCATGAATATTTGCTTTCTTTTATTTATCACTTTGCCGTCCTTACTGGGTCTTCTTTGGCAATAACATCGGTGTAACAACAATAGTAATTTGTAGTTATGAGTAATTAGTAATGGATAGTTTTCTAATGAACAGTTCTAATCATCCAATTGTTGTCGTTGAATGTGAACCGCACTGAGACTTGCACTATATCATCATTATCATGAGCAGCCTGAAACATTCTATTGTACTTTATTAAGTAGATATTCTTTAACTATTGAATCTGTATAGATTACTATAAATGTTGAACATCAGTACACCATCATAAGTAACTCTTATGTTTAGTAACTCAAATAATTACAAATAATTGGAAATGTAAGAAGATTACGATTTTCGTTGCACTTACATTTAAAAGCATACCAACTTATTGGTTTTTAATAAGATCTTCATACACAATTTTCGTAAGTAAATATTTATTTATTTTTGCACTAAACTAATTTTTGCAATATATTTGAGCCAGCAAAAGAGAGGTGCTTAAAATTGTCATTCTTATGTCCATAAAAACTGAGTTTTAACATACAGAGCGCCACCCTGACGGCACGAAGAAACCGTATAGGTATACTCTCTCTCAGAAGCCCTCAAGTGAATTAAACAACGTTAGCGTATCTAATATTCTGACGCCTGATATGTAGGTATAGCTAGACAACATCATATTATAGTACATTAGTTTACTTTAGGCCAATGTAGATGTCGAGGTATAAATAAATATACAGAGAATGGGTACTGACCACGAAACCGCCATTGAACATAATTTTTTATCTACGAATTCTATTCGTAGATAGAAAAATATGCATAAATTAACTGCTAAAAGAAACTCAGGACCTACATGTTAAAGAACTTTCTTATAGGTATATACCTACCTGCAAGAAAGCTCTTCAATGAAGGATAATATAATACACCGTTACCTTTTATTTCTAACATGGAGGTGTTACAGGCGAAATACTACGACAGACATTAGTTATCATTCGTTGATCATAAAAACTATTATTTGGTTTGCAAAATAATTCTCATGAACGACCCTCACTAGATCGGTGGGTGGTATTAGGCGGCCATAACATGGGATAAAGTTTTGTGTTCAAAATTATTAGTGTGTGAGTTCTTTGTTTTATTCGCTCTATTGTGTATTTGCGAGTTAAGTTGAAAACATTGTAAAAAAGATTGCCAATTCATTGTTTTCATTGACACCAGTATGCCGACAAAGGGCTTACGATATCTAAGAAATTTCATCAAAATGATAAGATCATGTTATGCTTTCCCGCTATTTACCTGTTATTTACTCAACATAACCATAAAGATGAAAAAAATCTAAATAAATTCTGAAATTGTTACAGTGTATTACTATTTTTTTTCTCTATATGTCCATAGTGTCACTCGACGGTACCTCCGAATAATACCTTATCTGCAAATTCAAATTTCACAGGAGAGCAATTTGAAATTTTAAACACGACGTGTACTAGTAAATTATATCGTTTGGGACGTAAAGTGCCGAAAGGAGGATTTCAGATTTTGTATAGATACCGTCCACACTCTCCAACAGACATAGGATGCATATTTTTGTGCGCTTAGGGCACAAACGCTGCCTAAACTTTACTAGATAGATCAAAATAATGGTAGAAAGAAATCCTATATGTCATTCATCATATTTCAAGGGCTTGATACAGAAGGCATTCCTCAATCGGTAGACTAGGCTCTGGCAAACAAAACATCCCGACTGGCGGCCATAGGGTCGCCGCCTATTACGTGGGACCAAATCACTGGTGAAAAAAGGTATTTAATATAATAATTAATTATTTGTGATGGGTGAGAATCGAATCCACGACCTCTAGCTTAGCAGTCACGATCACTTGCGAGCAGACTAACAAAGGCCCGCCATAGATCAAGCAAGTAAGTAAATTTTAATGATAATTATACTTGATCTAGAAATTATCAACCGATCGCGTGCAACAGGAGAAGCTTATATATCTATCTAAATAATTGTAGTTTAGTGCGATAGGCCAAAGAAGATCCAGTAAAGAGGGGAAAGTGATAAATAAAAGAAAGCAAAAATTCATACAAATAGACAATTTATTATGCACTTTAAACAATATGTAGATACGAGTACAAGTCAACCTGACAATTTTTGCATATTAGAAATAATAAAAGCACGTCAACTTGATAACCATATTTAATCTACCGTCTAAAATAAAACTGATCTAACTTATTTGAGTTTCGTTTGTTACTTAACTTTAACTATAATAAAAAATAAAATGGCAAACAAATTTTTAGCCTTCAGCACATTTATGGCACTTTATACTATTGGCATATTTTTTAGGTGGGCAACACCGTTTTGCAAGTCGTCATGACTCAGCGCTATATTCACATTAAACACTATCTGTAAGTTGCAGCCAAACAAACATCACACCATTCTGAAGTAGAGCGTGACCCGGTTCGGTTGTGTTGTGAGCTAGCTTGAGTCATTAAAATCACCAAGATCACTTTCACTTTGTGATATCAACAAGGAAGCTGCCTTGGTCAAAATGAGTACCACTACGACACCGAAAGAAACGACGTTTGCCGAACGACAAGCAGAACGTATGAAGAGATTTCACTCTCTACAGTTGGCTAGGAATGAAGCCAGGATGCACAATCATCAGGAGGTGGTGGCCGAAGAGGCTAGAAATAGATTACCATCAAATTATGCAAGAAAACGTCGTCAGACGGAGTGGTTACTGAATGATCGAGCGAAGCGCGAAGAAGCTGAAAAATGCGGGCAAAATTACGATAGAGTGAAACTTTTGAACGTCTCAGCTATAGAAGCAGAACGTTTAGAGCGCAAAAAGAAGAAAAGGAATCCAGATCCAGGTTTTTCGACTTACGATCAAGCGACAATAAGGCAGTATAATAGATTGGTCAAGAACATGCCTACACTTGACACGGAGCAGTATGAGAAAGAAAAACAAAAGTATGGAGACGCTTTCTACGGAGGTCTAAATCACATCATTCACGGTATGCACGTAGATCGTAAAGAGGCAATAGACAGAATGGTGAACGACTTAGAAAGACAGACTGCGAAGAGGGCTAAGTACTCCAGGAGGCGAAAATACAACGACGACGCAGATGTTGACTATATTAATGAGAGGAACGCCAATTTTAACAAGAAACTTGAGCGGTTTTACGGTCAACACACTGCTGAGATTAAGCAGAATTTGGAACGCGGTTCAGCCATATGAGCGTCCGTTAACAAAATTTGTCGTTATGTACCTACATGTTAATGTTTGGAAAGTATTATTTTAAATGAACAATGGTGGACTAAAACTATACGATAACACATTAATGGGAAATATTGTGATAACAGTGGGAATACGTGACAAGTAGTGTTATTTTTTTAATGTAAATAATCTGTAATAAAGACAAAACTAGAGCGTAAGCATGACCTACTACGGTATTGTAAACGTTTAATAATTATATTAGCCACGCCAGGCTTACTCCTGTTGATTAGCCAGTTTTAAACTATATGTGCGAGTATGTACATTTAACATATATTATCACGTAAAACAAACGCTTACAACAAAAGCTGCAGGGTTCAAGGTTCAGTTGTCCTACCAAGAGCATCGACTTGAACTTTATTATTTCCTTATATATGAGTAAAGTTAAAACTAATTGTATAACGTTGTTGCAGCCAGTGTCTAAAAGAGTGAAAATTGCCTGTTTTGTTACAAATTAATTGTAAAACCAATTATCTAATGTAAAATTAAACTCTTATTTTAAGCATTAAGTTCTACCTACCGACTGGATCTGTTCTTATTTAGTTTAACTGAAAAACATGGATATCAAGTGTACGTGTTTTTATTATTATATTTCTGTTATGCAAAAATTCTTGGGTTGATTTAGCTTGTTAAAAGTGTATAATAAATTAACTATTTGCATGAATATTTGCTTTCTTTTATTTATCACTTTGCTGTCCTTACTGGGTCTTCTTTGGCAATAACATCGGTGTAACAACAATAGTAATTTGTAGTTATGAGTAATTAGTAATGGATAGTTTTCTAATGAACAGTTCTAATCATCCAATTGTTGTCGTTGAATGTGAACCGCACTGAGACTTGCACTATATCATCATTATCATGAGCAGCCTGAAACATTCTATTGTACTTTATTAAGTAGATATTCTTTAACTATTGAATCTGTATAGATTACTATAAATGTTGAACATCAGTACACCATCATAAGTAACTCTTATGTTTAGTAACTCAAATAATTACAAATAATTGGAAATGTAAGAAGATTACGATTTTCGTTGCACTTACATTTAAAAGCATACCAACTTATTGGTTTTTAATAAGATCTTCGTACACAATTTTCGTAAGTAAATATTTATTTATTTTTGCACTAAACTAATTTTTGCAATATATTTGAGCCAGCAAAAGAGAGGTGCTTAAAATTGTCATTCTTATGTCCATAAAAACTGAGTTTTAACATACAGAGCGCCACCCTGACGGCACGAAGAAACCGTATAGGTATACTCTCTCTCAGAAGCCCTCAAGTGAATTAAACAACGTTAGCGTATCTAATATTCTGACGCCTGATATGTAGGTATAGCTAGACAACATCATATTATAGTACATTAGTTTACTTTAGGCCAATGTAGATGTCGAGGTATAAATAAATATACAGAGAATGGGTACTGACCACGAAACCGCCATTGAACATAATTTTTTATCTACGAATTCTATTCGTAGATAGAAAAATATGCATAAATTAACTGCTAAAAGAAACTCAGGACCTACATGTTAAAGAACTTTCTTATAGGTATATACCTACCTGCAAGAAAGCTCTTCAATGAAGGATAATATAATACACCGTTACCTTTTATTTCTAACATGGAGGTGTTACAGGCGAAATACTACGACAGACATTAGTTATCATTCGTTGATCATAAAAACTATTATTTGGTTTGCAAAATAATTCTCATGAACGACCCTCACTAGATCGGTGGGTGGTATTAGGCGGCCATAACATGGGATAAAGTTTTGTGTTCAAAATTATTAGTGTGTGAGTTCTTTGTTTTATTCGCTCTATTGTGTATTTGCGAGTTAAGTTGAAAACATTGTAAAAAAGATTGCCAATTCATTGTTTTCATTGACACCAGTATGCCGACAAAGGGCTTACGATATCTAAGAAATTTCATCAAAATGATAAGATCATGTTATGCTTTCCCGCTATTTACCTGTTATTTACTCAACATAACCATAAAGATGAAAAAAATCTAAATAAATTCTGAAATTGTTACAGTGTATTACTATTTTTTTTCTCTATATGTCCATAGTGTCACTCGACGGTACCTCCGAATAATACCTTATCTGCAAATTCAAATTTCACAGGAGAGCAATTTGAAATTTTAAACACGACGTGTACTAGTAAATTATATCGTTTGGGACGTAAAGTGCCGAAAGGAGGATTTCAGATTTTGTATAGATACCGTCCACACTCTCCAACAGACATAGGATGCATATTTTTGTGCGCTTAGGGCACAAACGCTGCCTAAACTTTACTAGATAGATCAAAATAATGGTAGAAAGAAATCCTATATGTCATTCATCATATTTCAAGGGCTTGATACAGAAGGCATTCCTCAATCGGTAGACTAGGCTCTGGCAAACAAAACATCCCGACTGGCGGCCATAGGGTCGCCGCCTATTACGTGGGACCAAATCACTGGTGAAAAAAGGTATTTAATATAATAATTAATTATTTGTGATGGGTGAGAATCGAATCCACGACCTCTAGCTTAGCAGTCACGATCACTTGCGAGCAGACTAACAAAGGCCCGCCATAGATCAAGCAAGTAAGTAAATTTTAATGATAATTATACTTGATCTAGAAATTATCAACCGATCGCGTGCAACAGGAGAAGCTTATATATCTATCTAAATAATTGTAGTTTAGTGCGATAGGCCAAAGAAGATCCAGTAAAGAGGGGAAAGTGATAAATAAAAGAAAGCAAAAATTCATACAAATAGACAATTTATTATGCACTTTAAACAATATGTAGATACGAGTACAAGTCAACCTGACAATTTTTGCATATTAGAAATAATAAAAGCACGTCAACTTGATAACCATATTTAATCTACCGTCTAAAATAAAACTGATCTAACTTATTTGAGTTTCGTTTGTTACTTAACTTTAACTATAATAAAAAATAAAATGGCAAACAAATTTTTAGCCTTCAGCACATTTATGGCACTTTATACTATTGGCATATTTTTTAGGTGGGCAACACCGTTTTGCAAGTCGTCATGACTCAGCGCTATATTCACATTAAACACTATCTGTAAGTTGCAGCCAAACAAACATCACACCATTCTGAAGTAGAGCGTGACCCGGTTCGGTTGTGTTGTGAGCTAGCTTGAGTCATTAAAATCACCAAGATCACTTTCACTTTGTGATATCAACAAGGAAGCTGCCTTGGTCAAAATGAGTACCACTACGACACCGAAAGAAACGACGTTTGCCGAACGACAAGCAGAACGTATGAAGAGATTTCACTCTCTACAGTTGGCTAGGAATGAAGCCAGGATGCACAATCATCAGGAGGTGGTGGCCGAAGAGGCTAGAAATAGATTACCATCAAATTATGCAAGAAAACGTCGTCAGACGGAGTGGTTACTGAATGATCGAGCGAAGCGCGAAGAAGCTGAAAAATGCGGGCAAAATTACGATAGAGTGAAACTTTTGAACGTCTCAGCTATAGAAGCAGAACGTTTAGAGCGCAAAAAGAAGAAAAGGAATCCAGATCCAGGTTTTTCGACTTACGATCAAGCGACAATAAGGCAGTATAATAGATTGGTCAAGAACATGCCTACACTTGACACGGAGCAGTATGAGAAAGAAAAACAAAAGTATGGAGACGCTTTCTACGGAGGTCTAAATCACATCATTCACGGTATGCACGTAGATCGTAAAGAGGCAATAGACAGAATGGTGAACGACTTAGAAAGACAGACTGCGAAGAGGGCTAAGTACTCCAGGAGGCGAAAATACAACGACGACGCAGATGTTGACTATATTAATGAGAGGAACGCCAATTTTAACAAGAAACTTGAGCGGTTTTACGGTCAACACACTGCTGAGATTAAGCAGAATTTGGAACGCGGTTCAGCCATATGAGCGTCCGTTAACAAAATTTGTCGTTATGTACCTACATGTTAATGTTTGGAAAGTATTATTTTAAATGAACAATGGTGGACTAAAACTATACGATAACACATTAATGGGAAATATTGTGATAACAGTGGGAATACGTGACAAGTAGTGTTATTTTTTTAATGTAAATAATCTGTAATAAAGACAAAACTAGAGCGTAAGCATGACCTACTACGGTATTGTAAACGTTTAATAATTATATTAGCCACGCCAGGCTTACTCCTGTTGATTAGCCAGTTTTAAACTATATGTGCGAGTATGTACATTTAACATATATTATCACGTAAAACAAACGCTTACAACAAAAGCTGCAGGGTTCAAGGTTCAGTTGTCCTACCAAGAGCATCGACTTGAACTTTATTATTTCCTTATATATGAGTAAAGTTAAAACTAATTGTATAACGTTGTTGCAGCCAGTGTCTAAAAGAGTGAAAATTGCCTGTTTTGTTACAAATTAATTGTAAAACCAATTATCTAATGTAAAATTAAACTCTTATTTTAAGCATTAAGTTCTACCTACCGACTGGATCTGTTCTTATTTAGTTTAACTGAAAAACATGGATATCAAGTGTACGTGTTTTTATTATTATATTTCTGTTATGCAAAAATTCTTGGGTTGATTTAGCTTGTTAAAAGTGTATAATAAATTAACTATTTGCATGAATATTTGCTTTCTTTTATTTATCACTTTGCCGTCCTTACTGGGTCTTCTTTGGCAATAACATCGGTGTAACAACAATAGTAATTTGTAGTTATGAGTAATTAGTAATGGATAGTTTTCTAATGAACAGTTCTAATCATCCAATTGTTGTCGTTGAATGTGAACCGCACTGAGACTTACACTATATCATCATTATCATGAGCAGCCTGAAACATTCTATTGTACTTTATTAAGTAGATATTCTTTAACTATTGAATCTGTATAGATTACTATAAATGTTGAACATCAGTACACCATCATAAGTAACTCTTATGTTTAGTAACTCAAATAATTACAAATAATTGGAAATGTAAGAAGATTACGATTTTCGTTGCACTTACATTTAAAAGCATACCAACTTATTGGTTTTTAATAAGATCTTCATACACAATTTTCGTAAGTAAATATTTATTTATTTTTGCACTAAACTAATTTTTGCAATATATTTGAGCCAGCAAAAGAGAGGTGCTTAAAATTGTCATTCTTATGTCCATAAAAACTGAGTTTTAACATACAGAGCGCCACCCTGACGGCACGAAGAAACCGTATAGGTATACTCTCTCTCAGAAGCCCTCAAGTGAATTAAACAACGTTAGCGTATCTAATATTCTGACGCCTGATATGTAGGTATAGCTAGACAACATCATATTATAGTACATTAGTTTACTTTAGGCCAATGTAGATGTCGAGGTATAAATAAATATACAGAGAATGGGTACTGACCACGAAACCGCCATTGAACATAATTTTTTATCTACGAATTCTATTCGTAGATAGAAAAATATGCATAAATTAACTGCTAAAAGAAACTCAGGACCTACATGTTAAAGAACTTTCTTATAGGTATATACCTACCTGCAAGAAAGCTCTTCAATGAAGGATAATATAATACACCGTTACCTTTTATTTCTAACATGGAGGTGTTACAGGCGAAATACTACGACAGACATTAGTTATCATTCGTTGATCATAAAAACTATTATTTGGTTTGCAAAATAATTCTCATGAACGACCCTCACTAGATCGGTGGGTGGTATTAGGCGGCCATAACATGGGATAAAGTTTTGTGTTCAAAATTATTAGTGTGTGAGTTCTTTGTTTTATTCGCTCTATTGTGTATTTGCGAGTTAAGTTGAAAACATTGTAAAAAAGATTGCCAATTCATTGTTTTCATTGACACCAGTATGCCGACAAAGGGCTTACGATATCTAAGAAATTTCATCAAAATGATAAGATCATGTTATGCTTTCCCGCTATTTACCTGTTATTTACTCAACATAACCATAAAGATGAAAAAAATCTAAATAAATTCTGAAATTGTTACAGTGTATTACTATTTTTTTTCTCTATATGTCCATAGTGTCACTCGACGGTACCTCCGAATAATACCTTATCTGCAAATTCAAATTTCACAGGAGAGCAATTTGAAATTTTAAACACGACGTGTACTAGTAAATTATATCGTTTGGGACGTAAAGTGCCGAAAGGAGGATTTCAGATTTTGTATAGATACCGTCCACACTCTCCAACAGACATAGGATGCATATTTTTGTGCGCTTAGGGCACAAACGCTGCCTAAACTTTACTAGATAGATCAAAATAATGGTAGAAAGAAATCCTATATGTCATTCATCATATTTCAAGGGCTTGATACAGAAGGCATTCCTCAATCGGTAGACTAGGCTCTGGCAAACAAAACATCCCGACTGGCGGCCATAGGGTCGCCGCCTATTACGTGGGACCAAATCACTGGTGAAAAAAGGTATTTAATATAATAATTAATTATTTGTGATGGGTGAGAATCGAATCCACGACCTCTAGCTTAGCAGTCACGATCACTTGCGAGCAGACTAACAAAGGCCCGCCATAGATCAAGCAAGTAAGTAAATTTTAATGATAATTATACTTGATCTAGAAATTATCAACCGATCGCGTGCAACAGGAGAAGCTTATATATCTATCTAAATAATTGTAGTTTAGTGCGATAGGCCAAAGAAGATCCAGTAAAGAGGGGAAAGTGATAAATAAAAGAAAGCAAAAATTCATACAAATAGACAATTTATTATGCACTTTAAACAATATGTAGATACGAGTACAAGTCAACCTGACAATTTTTGCATATTAGAAATAATAAAAGCACGTCAACTTGATAACCATATTTAATCTACCGTCTAAAATAAAACTGATCTAACTTATTTGAGTTTCGTTTGTTACTTAACTTTAACTATAATAAAAAATAAAATGGCAAACAAATTTTTAGCCTTCAGCACATTTATGGCACTTTATACTATTGGCATATTTTTTAGGTGGGCAACACCGTTTTGCAAGTCGTCATGACTCAGCGCTATATTCACATTAAACACTATCTGTAAGTTGCAGCCAAACAAACATCACACCATTCTGAAGTAGAGCGTGACCCGGTTCGGTTGTGTTGTGAGCTAGCTTGAGTCATTAAAATCACCAAGATCACTTTCACTTTGTGATATCAACAAGGAAGCTGCCTTGGTCAAAATGAGTACCACTACGACACCGAAAGAAACGACGTTTGCCGAACGACAAGCAGAACGTATGAAGAGATTGCACTCTCTACAGTTGGCTAGGAATGAAGCCAGGATGCACAATCATCAGGAAGTGGTGGCCGAAGAGGCTAGAAATAGATTACCATCAAATTATGCAAGAAAACGTCGTCAGACGGAGTGGTTACTGAATGATCGAGCGAAGCGCGAAGAAGCTGAAAAATGCGGGCAAAATTACGATAGAGTGAAACTTTTGAACGTCTCAGCTATAGAAGCAGAACGTTTAGAGCGCAAAAAGAAGAAAAGGAATCCAGATCCAGGTTTTTCGACTTACGATCAAGCGACAATAAGGCAGTATAATAGATTGGTCAAGAACATGCCTACACTTGACACGGAGCAGTATGAGAAAGAAAAACAAAAGTATGGAGACGCTTTCTACGGAGGTCTAAATCACATCATTCACGGTATGCACGTAGATCGTAAAGAGGCAATAGACAGAATGGTGAACGACTTAGAAAGACAGACTGCGAAGAGGGCTAAGTACTCCAGGAGGCGAAAATACAACGACGACGCAGATGTTGACTATATTAATGAGAGGAACGCCAATTTTAACAAGAAACTTGAGCGGTTTTACGGTCAACACACTGCTGAGATTAAGCAGAATTTGGAACGCGGTTCAGCCATATGAGCGTCCGTTAACAAAATTTGTCGTTATGTACCTACATGTTAATGTTTGGAAAGTATTATTTTAAATGAACAATGGTGGACTAAAACTATACGATAACACATTAATGGGAAATATTGTGATAACAGTGGGAATACGTGACAAGTAGTGTTATTTTTTTAATGTAAATAATCTGTAATAAAGACAAAACTAGAGCGTAAGCATGACCTACTACGGTATTGTAAACGTTTAATAATTATATTAGCCACGCCAGGCTTACTCCTGTTGATTAGCCAGTTTTAAACTATATGTGCGAGTATGTACATTTAACATATATTATCACGTAAAACAAACGCTTACAACAAAAGCTGCAGGGTTCAAGGTTCAGTTGTCCTACCAAGAGCATCGACTTGAACTTTATTATTTCCTTATATATGAGTAAAGTTAAAACTAATTGTATAACTGTTGCAGCCAGTGTCTAAAAGAGTGAAAATTGCCTGTTTTGTTACAAATTAATTGTAAAACCAATTATCTAATGTAAAATTAAACTCTTATTTTAAGCATTAAGTTCTACCTACCGACTGGATCTGTTCTTATTTAGTTTAACTGAAAAACATGGATATCAAGTGTACGTGTTTTTATTATTATATTTCTGTTATGCAAAAATTCTTGGGTTGATTTAGCTTGTTAAAAGTGTTAAATAAATTAACTATTTGCATGAATATTTGCTTTCTTTTATTTATCACTTTGCCGTCCTTACTGGGTCTTCTTTGGCAATAACATCGGTGTAACAACAATAGTAATTTGTAGTTATGAGTAATTAGTAATGGATAGTTTTCTAATGAACAGTTCTAATCATCCAATTGTTGTCGTTGAATGTGAACCGCACTGAGACTTGCACTATATCATCATTATCATGAGCAGCCTGAAACATTCTATTGTACTTTATTAAGTAGATATTCTTTAACTATTGAATCTGTATAGATTACTATAAATGTTGAACATCAGTACACCATCATAAGTAACTCTTATGTTTAGTAACTCAAATAATTACAAATAATTGGAAATGTAAGAAGATTACGATTTTCGTTGCACTTACATTTAAAAGCATACCAACTTATTGGTTTTTAATAAGATCTTCATACACAATTTTCGTAAGTAAATATTTATTTATTTTTGCACTAAACTAATTTTTGCAATATATTTGAGCCAGCAAAAGAGAGGTGCTTAAAATTGTCATTCTTATGTCCATAAAAACTGAGTTTTAACATACAGAGCGCCACCCTGACGGCACGAAGAAACCGTATAGGTATACTCTCTCTCAGAAGCCCTCAAGTGAATTAAACAACGTTAGCGTATCTAATATTCTGACGCCTGATATGTAGGTATAGCTAGACAACATCATATTATAGTACATTAGTTTACTTTAGGCCAATGTAGATGTCGAGGTATAAATAAATATACAGAGAATGGGTACTGACCACGAAACCGCCATTGAACATAATTTTTTATCTACGAATTCTATTCGTAGATAGAAAAATATGCATAAATTAACTGCTAAAAGAAACTCAGGACCTACATGTTAAAGAACTTTCTTATAGGTATATACCTACCTGCAAGAAAGCTCTTCAATGAAGGATAATATAATACACCGTTACCTTTTATTTCTAACATGGAGGTGTTACAGGCGAAATACTACGACAGACATTAGTTATCATTCGTTGATCATAAAAACTATTATTTGGTTTGCAAAATAATTCTCATGAACGACCCTCACTAGATCGGTGGGTGGTATTAGGCGGCCATAACATGGGATAAAGTTTTGTGTTCAAAATTATTAGTGTGTGAGTTCTTTGTTTTATTCGCTCTATTGTGTATTTGCGAGTTAAGTTGAAAACATTGTAAAAAAGATTGCCAATTCATTGTTTTCATTGACACCAGTATGCCGACAAAGGGCTTACGATATCTAAGAAATTTCATCAAAATGATAAGATCATGTTATGCTTTCCCGCTATTTACCTGTTATTTACTCAACATAACCATAAAGATGAAAAAAATCTAAATAAATTCTGAAATTGTTACAGTGTATTACTATTTTTTTTCTCTATATGTCCATAGTGTCACTCGACGGTACCTCCGAATAATACCTTATCTGCAAATTCAAATTTCACAGGAGAGCAATTTGAAATTTTAAACACGACGTGTACTAGTAAATTATATCGTTTGGGACGTAAAGTGCCGAAAGGAGGATTTCAGATTTTGTATAGATACCGTCCACACTCTCCAACAGACATAGGATGCATATTTTTGTGCGCTTAGGGCACAAACGCTGCTTAAACTTTACTAGATAGATCAAAATAATGGTAGAAAGAAATCCTATATGTCATTCATCATATTTCAAGGGCTTGATACAGAAGGCATTCCTCAATCGGTAGACTAGGCTCTGGCAAACAAAACATCCCGACTGGCGGCCATAGGGTCGCCGCCTATTACGTGGGACCAAATCACTGGTGAAAAAAGGTATTTAATATAATAATTAATTATTTGTGATGGGTGAGAATCGAATCCACGACCTCTAGCTTAGCAGTCACGATCACTTGCGAGCAGACTAACAAAGGCCCGCCATAGATCAAGCAAGTAAGTAAATTTTAATGATAATTATACTTGATCTAGAAATTATCAACCGATCGCGTGCAACAGGAGAAGCTTATATATCTATCTAAATAATTGTAGTTTAGTGCGATAGGCCAAAGAAGATCCAGTAAAGAGGGGAAAGTGATAAATAAAAGAAAGCAAAAATTCATACAAATAGACAATTTATTATGCACTTTAAACAATATGTAGATACGAGTACAAGTCAACCTGACAATTTTTGCATATTAGAAATAATAAAAGCACGTCAACTTGATAACCATATTTAATCTACCGTCTAAAATAAAACTGATCTAACTTATTTGAGTTTCGTTTGTTACTTAACTTTAACTATAATAAAAAATAAAATGGCAAACAAATTTTTAGCCTTCAGCACATTTATGGCACTTTATACTATTGGCATATTTTTTAGGTGGGCAACACCGTTTTGCAAGTCGTCATGACTCAGCGCTATATTCACATTAAACACTATCTGTAAGTTGCAGCCAAACAAACATCACACCATTCTGAAGTAGAGCGTGACCCGGTTCGGTTGTGTTGTGAGCTAGCTTGAGTCATTAAAATCACCAAGATCACTTTCACTTTGTGATATCAGCAAGGAAGCTGCCTTGGTCAAAATGAGTACCACTACGACACCGAAAGAAACGACGTTTGCCGAACGACAAGCAGAACGTATGAAGAGATTTCACTCTCTACAGTTGGCTAGGAATGAAGCCAGGATGCACAATCATCAGGAGGTGGTGGCCGAAGAGGCTAGAAATAGATTACCATCAAATTATGCAAGAAAACGTCGTCAGACGGAGTGGTTACTGAATGATCGAGCGAAGCGCGAAGAAGCTGAAAAATGCGGGCAAAATTACGATAGAGTGAAACTTTTGAACGTCTCAGCTATAGAAGCAGAACGTTTAGAGCGCAAAAAGAAGAAAAGGAATCCAGATCCAGGTTTTTCGACTTACGATCAAGCGACAATAAGGCAGTATAATAGATTGGTCAAGAACATGCCTACACTTGACACGGAGCAGTATGAGAAAGAAAAACAAAAGTATGGAGACGCTTTCTACGGAGGTCTAAATCACATCATTCA
Source organism: Hypercompe scribonia (assembly GCA_949316085.1). Taxonomy (NCBI): domain Eukaryota; kingdom Metazoa; phylum Arthropoda; class Insecta; order Lepidoptera; family Erebidae; genus Hypercompe; species Hypercompe scribonia. The sequence continues at coordinate 5,983,524 of OX438979.1, forward strand.
CGGTATGCACGTAGATCGTAAAGAGGCAATAGACAGAATGGTGAACGACTTAGAAAGACAGACTGCGAAGAGGGCTAAGTACTCCAGGAGGCGAAAATACAACGACGACGCAGATGTTGACTATATTAATGAGAGGAACGCCAATTTTAACAAGAAACTTGAGCGGTTTTACGGTCAACACACTGCTGAGATTAAGCAGAATTTGGAACGCGGTTCAGCCATATGAGCGTCCGTTAACAAAATTTGTCGTTATGTACCTACATGTTAATGTTTGGAAAGTATTATTTTAAATGAACAATGGTGGACTAAAACTATACGATAACACATTAATGGGAAATATTGTGATAACAGTGGGAATACGTGACAAGTAGTGTTATTTTTTTAATGTAAATAATCTGTAATAAAGACAAAACTAGAGCGTAAGCATGACCTACTACGGTATTGTAAACGTTTAATAATTATATTAGCCACGCCAGGCTTACTCCTGTTGATTAGCCAGTTTTAAACTATATGTGCGAGTATGTACATTTAACATATATTATCACGTAAAACAAACGCTTACAACAAAAGCTGCAGGGTTCAAGGTTCAGTTGTCCTACCAAGAGCATCGACTTGAACTTTATTATTTCCTTATATATGAGTAAAGTTAAAACTAATTGTATAACGTTGTTGCAGCCAGTGTCTAAAAGAGTGAAAATTGCCTGTTTTGTTACAAATTAATTGTAAAACCAATTATCTAATGTAAAATTAAACTCTTATTTTAAGCATTAAGTTCTACCTACCGACTGGATCTGTTCTTATTTAGTTTAACTGAAAAACATGGATATCAAGTGTACGTGTTTTTATTATTATATTTCTGTTATGCAAAAATTCTTGGGTTGATTTAGCTTGTTAAAAGTGTTAAATAAATTAACTATTTGCATGAATATTTGCTTTCTTTTATTTATCACTTTGCCGTCCTTACTGGGTCTTCTTTGGCAATAACATCGGTGTAACAACAATAGTAATTTGTAGTTATGAGTAATTAGTAATGGATAGTTTTCTAATGAACAGTTCTAATCATCCAATTGTTGTCGTTGAATGTGAACCGCACTGAGACTTGCACTATATCATCATTATCATGAGCAGCCTGAAACATTCTATTGTACTTTATTAAGTAGATATTCTTTAACTATTGAATCTGTATAGATTACTATAAATGTTGAACATCAGTACACCATCATAAGTAACTCTTATGTTTAGTAACTCAAATAATTACAAATAATTGGAAATGTAAGAAGATTACGATTTTCGTTGCACTTACATTTAAAAGCATACCAACTTATTGGTTTTTAATAAGATCTTCATACACAATTTTCGTAAGTAAATATTTATTTATTTTTGCACTAAACTAATTTTTGCAATATATTTGAGCCAGCAAAAGAGAGGTGCTTAAAATTGTCATTCTTATGTCCATAAAAACTGAGTTTTAACATACAGAGCGCCACCCTGACGGCACGAAGAAACCGTATAGGTATACTCTCTCTCAGAAGCCCTCAAGTGAATTAAACAACGTTAGCGTATCTAATATTCTGACGCCTGATATGTAGGTATAGCTAGACAACATCATATTATAGTACATTAGTTTACTTTAGGCCAATGTAGATGTCGAGGTATAAATAAATATACAGAGAATGGGTACTGACCACGAAACCGCCATTGAACATAATTTTTTATCTACGAATTCTATTCGTAGATAGAAAAATATGCATAAATTAACTGCTAAAAGAAACTCAGGACCTACATGTTAAAGAACTTTCTTATAGGTATATACCTACCTGCAAGAAAGCTCTTCAATGAAGGATAATATAATACACCGTTACCTTTTATTTCTAACATGGAGGTGTTACAGGCGAAATACTACGACAGACATTAGTTATCATTCGTTGATCATAAAAACTATTATTTGGTTTGCAAAATAATTCTCATGAACGACCCTCACTAGATCGGTGGGTGGTATTAGGCGGCCATAACATGGGATAAAGTTTTGTGTTCAAAATTATTAGTGTGTGAGTTCTTTGTTTTATTCGCTCTATTGTGTATTTGCGAGTTAAGTTGAAAACATTGTAAAAAAGATTGCCAATTCATTGTTTTCATTGACACCAGTATGCCGACAAAGGGCTTACGATATCTAAGAAATTTCATCAAAATGATAAGATCATGTTATGCTTTCCCGCTATTTACCTGTTATTTACTCAACATAACCATAAAGATGAAAAAAATCTAAATAAATTCTGAAATTGTTACAGTGTATTACTATTTTTTTTCTCTGTATGTCCATAGTGTCACTCGACGGTACCTCCGAATAATACCTTATCTGCAAATTCAAATTTCACAGGAGAGCAATTTGAAATTTTAAACACGACGTGTACTAGTAAATTATATCGTTTGGGACGTAAAGTGCCGAAAGGAGGATTTCAGATTTTGTATAGATACCGTCCACACTCTCCAACAGACATAGGATGCATATTTTTGTGCGCTTAGGGCACAAACGCTGCTTAAACTTTACTAGATAGATCAAAATAATGGTAGAAAGAAATCCTATATGTCATTCATCATATTTCAAGGGCTTGATACAGAAGGCATTCCTCAATCGGTAGACTAGGCTCTGGCAAACAAAACATCCCGACTGGCGGCCATAGGGTCGCCGCCTATTACGTGGGACCAAATCACTGGTGAAAAAAGGTATTTAATATAATAATTAATTATTTGTGATGGGTGAGAATCGAATCCACGACCTCTAGCTTAGCAGTCACGATCACTTGCGAGCAGACTAACAAAGGCCCGCCATAGATCAAGCAAGTAAGTAAATTTTAATGATAATTATACTTGATCTAGAAATTATCAACCGATCGCGTGCAACAGGAGAAGCTTATATATCTATCTAAATAATTGTAGTTTAGTGCGATAGGCCAAAGAAGATCCAGTAAAGAGGGGAAAGTGATAAATAAAAGAAAGCAAAAATTCATACAAATAGACAATTTATTATGCACTTTAAACAATATGTAGATACGAGTACAAGTCAACCTGACAATTTTTGCATATTAGAAATAATAAAAGCACGTCAACTTGATAACCATATTTAATCTACCGTCTAAAATAAAACTGATCTAACTTATTTGAGTTTCGTTTGTTACTTAACTTTAACTATAATAAAAAATAAAATGGCAAACAAATTTTTAGCCTTCAGCACATTTATGGCACTTTATACTATTGGCATATTTTTTAGGTGGGCAACACCGTTTTGCAAGTCGTCATGACTCAGCGCTATATTCACATTAAACACTATCTGTAAGTTGCAGCCAAACAAACATCACACCATTCTGAAGTAGAGCGTGACCCGGTTCGGTTGTGTTGTGAGCTAGCTTGAGTCATTAAAATCACCAAGATCACTTTCACTTTGTGATATCAACAAGGAAGCTGCCTTGGTCAAAATGAGTACCACTACGACACCGAAAGAAACGACGTTTGCCGAACGACAAGCAGAACGTATGAAGAGATTGCACTCTCTACAGTTGGCTAGGAATGAAGCCAGGATGCACAATCATCAGGAAGTGGTGGCCGAAGAGGCTAGAAATAGATTACCATCAAATTATGCAAGAAAACGTCGTCAGACGGAGTGGTTACTGAATGATCGAGCGAAGCGCGAAGAAGCTGAAAAATGCGGGCAAAATTACGATAGAGTGAAACTTTTGAACGTCTCAGCTATAGAAGCAGAACGTTTAGAGCGCAAAAAGAAGAAAAGGAATCCAGATCCAGGTTTTTCGACTTACGATCAAGCGACAATAAGGCAGTATAATAGATTGGTCAAGAACATGCCTACACTTGACACGGAGCAGTATGAGAAAGAAAAACAAAAGTATGGAGACGCTTTCTACGGAGGTCTAAATCACATCATTCACGGTATGCACGTAGATCGTAAAGAGGCAATAGACAGAATGGTGAACGACTTAGAAAGACAGACTGCGAAGAGGGCTAAGTACTCCAGGAGGCGAAAATACAACGACGACGCAGATGTTGACTATATTAATGAGAGGAACGCCAATTTTAACAAGAAACTTGAGCGGTTTTACGGTCAACACACTGCTGAGATTAAGCAGAATTTGGAACGCGGTTCAGCCATATGAGCGTCCGTTAACAAAATTTGTCGTTATGTACCTACATGTTAATGTTTGGAAAGTATTATTTTAAATGAACAATGGTGGACTAAAACTATACGATAACACATTAATGGGAAATATTGTGATAACAGTGGGAATACGTGACAAGTAGTGTTATTTTTTTAATGTAAATAATCTGTAATAAAGACAAAACTAGAGCGTAAGCATGACCTACTACGGTATTGTAAACGTTTAATAATTATATTAGCCACGCCAGGCTTACTCCTGTTGATTAGCCAGTTTTAAACTATATGTGCGAGTATGTACATTTAACATATATTATCACGTAAAACAAACGCTTACAACAAAAGCTGCAGGGTTCAAGGTTCAGTTGTCCTACCAAGAGCATCGACTTGAACTTTATTATTTCCTTATATATGAGTAAAGTTAAAACTAATTGTATAACGTTGTTGCAGCCAGTGTCTAAAAGAGTGAAAATTGCCTGTTTTGTTACAAATTAATTGTAAAACCAATTATCTAATGTAAAATTAAACTCTTATTTTAAGCATTAAGTTCTACCTACCGACTGGATCTGTTCTTATTTAGTTTAACTGAAAAACATGGATATCAAGTGTACGTGTTTTTATTATTATATTTCTGTTATGCAAAAATTCTTGGGTTGATTTAGCTTGTTAAAAGTGTTAAATAAATTAACTATTTGCATGAATATTTGCTTTCTTTTATTTATCACTTTGCCGTCCTTACTGGGTCTTCTTTGGCAATAACATCGGTGTAACAACAATAGTAATTTGTAGTTATGAGTAATTAGTAATGGATAGTTTTCTAATGAACAGTTCTAATCATCCAATTGTTGTCGTTGAATGTGAACCGCACTGAGACTTGCACTATATCATCATTATCATGAGCAGCCTGAAACATTCTATTGTACTTTATTAAGTAGATATTCTTTAACTATTGAATCTGTATAGATTACTATAAATGTTGAACATCAGTACACCATCATAAGTAACTCTTATGTTTAGTAACTCAAATAATTACAAATAATTGGAAATGTAAGAAGATTACGATTTTCGTTGCACTTACATTTAAAAGCATACCAACTTATTGGTTTTTAATAAGATCTTCATACACAATTTTCGTAAGTAAATATTTATTTATTTTTGCACTAAACTAATTTTTGCAATATATTTGAGCCAGCAAAAGAGAGGTGCTTAAAATTGTCATTCTTATGTCCATAAAAACTGAGTTTTAACATACAGAGCGCCACCCTGACGGCACGAAGAAACCGTATAGGTATACTCTCTCTCAGAAGCCCTCAAGTGAATTAAACAACGTTAGCGTATCTAATATTCTGACGCCTGATATGTAGGTATAGCTAGACAACATCATATTATAGTACATTAGTTTACTTTAGGCCAATGTAGATGTCGAGGTATAAATAAATATACAGAGAATGGGTACTGACCACGAAACCGCCATTGAACATAATTTTTTATCTACGAATTCTATTCGTAGATAGAAAAATATGCATAAATTAACTGCTAAAAGAAACTCAGGACCTACATGTTAAAGAACTTTCTTATAGGTATATACCTACCTGCAAGAAAGCTCTTCAATGAAGGATAATATAATACACCGTTACCTTTTATTTCTAACATGGAGGTGTTACAGGCGAAATACTACGACAGACATTAGTTATCATTCGTTGATCATAAAAACTATTATTTGGTTTGCAAAATAATTCTCATGAACGACCCTCACTAGATCGGTGGGTGGTATTAGGCGGCCATAACATGGGATAAAGTTTTGTGTTCAAAATTATTAGTGTGTGAGTTCTTTGTTTTATTCGCTCTATTGTGTATTTGCGAGTTAAGTTGAAAACATTGTAAAAAAGATTGCCAATTCATTGTTTTCATTGACACCAGTATGCCGACAAAGGGCTTACGATATCTAAGAAATTTCATCAAAATGATAAGATCATGTTATGCTTTCCCGCTATTTACCTGTTATTTACTCAACATAACCATAAAGATGAAAAAAATCTAAATAAATTCTGAAATTGTTACAGTGTATTACTATTTTTTTTCTCTGTATGTCCATAGTGTCACTCGACGGTACCTCCGAATAATACCTTATCTGCAAATTCAAATTTCACAGGAGAGCAATTTGAAATTTTAAACACGACGTGTACTAGTAAATTATATCGTTTGGGACGTAAAGTGCCGAAAGGAGGATTTCAGATTTTGTATAGATACCGTCCACACTCTCCAACAGACATAGGATGCATATTTTTGTGCGCTTAGGGCACAAACGCTGCCTAAACTTTACTAGATAGATCAAAATAATGGTAGAAAGAAATCCTATATGTCATTCATCATATTTCAAGGGCTTGATACAGAAGGCATTCCTCAATCGGTAGACTAGGCTCTGGCAAACAAAACATCCCGACTGGCGGCCATAGGGTCGCCGCCTATTACGTGGGACCAAATCACTGGTGAAAAAAGGTATTTAATATAATAATTAATTATTTGTGATGGGTGAGAATCGAATCCACGACCTCTAGCTTAGCAGTCACGATCACTTGCGAGCAGACTAACAAAGGCCCGCCATAGATCAAGCAAGTAAGTAAATTTTAATGATAATTATACTTGATCTAGAAATTATCAACCGATCGCGTGCAACAGGAGAAGCTTATATATCTATCTAAATAATTGTAGTTTAGTGCGATAGGCCAAAGAAGATCCAGTAAAGAGGGGAAAGTGATAAATAAAAGAAAGCAAAAATTCATACAAATAGACAATTTATTATGCACTTTAAACAATATGTAGATACGAGTACAAGTCAACCTGACAATTTTTGCATATTAGAAATAATAAAAGCACGTCAACTTGATAACCATATTTAATCTACCGTCTAAAATAAAACTGATCTAACTTATTTGAGTTTCGTTTGTTACTTAACTTTAACTATAATAAAAAATAAAATGGCAAACAAATTTTTAGCCTTCAGCACATTTATGGCACTTTATACTATTGGCATATTTTTTAGGTGGGCAACACCGTTTTACAAGTCGTCATGACTCAGCGCTATATTCACATTAAACACTATCTGTAAGTTGCAGCCAAACAAACATCACACCATTCTGAAGTAGAGCGTGACCCGGTTCGGTTGTGTTGTGAGCTAGCTTGAGTCATTAAAATCACCAAGATCACTTTCACTTTGTGATATCAACAAGGAAGCTGCCTTGGTCAAAATGAGTACCACTACGACACCGAAAGAAACGACGTTTGCCGAACGACAAGCAGAACGTATGAAGAGATTGCACTCTCTACAGTTGGCTAGGAATGAAGCCAGGATGCACAATCATCAGGAGGTGGTGGCCGAAGAGGCTAGAAATAGATTACCATCAAATTATGCAAGAAAACGTCGTCAGACGGAGTGGTTACTGAATGATCGAGCGAAGCGCGAAGAAGCTGAAAAATGCGGGCAAAATTACGATAGAGTGAAACTTTTGAACGTCTCAGCTATAGAAGCAGAACGTTTAGAGCGCAAAAAGAAGAAAAGGAATCCAGATCCAGGTTTTTCGACTTACGATCAAGCGACAATAAGGCAGTATAATAGATTGGTCAAGAACATGCCTACACTTGACACGGAGCAGTATGAGAAAGAAAAACAAAAGTATGGAGACGCTTTCTACGGAGGTCTAAATCACATCATTCACGGTATGCACGTAGATCGTAAAGAGGCAATAGACAGAATGGTGAACGACTTAGAAAGACAGACTGCGAAGAGGGCTAAGTACTCCAGGAGGCGAAAATACAACGACGACGCAGATGTTGACTATATTAATGAGAGGAACGCCAATTTTAACAAGAAACTTGAGCGGTTTTACGGTCAACACACTGCTGAGATTAAGCAGAATTTGGAACGCGGTTCAGCCATATGAGCGTCCGTTAACAAAATTTGTCGTTATGTACCTACATGTTAATGTTTGGAAAGTATTATTTTAAATGAACAATGGTGGACTAAAACTATACGATAACACATTAATGGGAAATATTGTGATAACAGTGGGAATACGTGACAAGTAGTGTTATTTTTTTAATGTAAATAATCTGTAATAAAGACAAAACTAGAGCGTAAGCATGACCTACTACGGTATTGTAAACGTTTAATAATTATATTAGCCACGCCAGGCTTACTCCTGTTGATTAGCCAGTTTTAAACTATATGTGCGAGTATGTACATTTAACATATATTATCACGTAAAACAAACGCTTACAACAAAAGCTGCAGGGTTCAAGGTTCAGTTGTCCTACCAAGAGCATCGACTTGAACTTTATTATTTCCTTATATATGAGTAAAGTTAAAACTAATTGTATAACGTTGTTGCAGCCAGTGTCTAAAAGAGTGAAAATTGCCTGTTTTGTTACAAATTAATTGTAAAACCAATTATCTAATGTAAAATTAAACTCTTATTTTAAGCATTAAGTTCTACCTACCGACTGGATCTGTTCTTATTTAGTTTAACTGAAAAACATGGATATCAAGTGTACGTGTTTTTATTATTATATTTCTGTTATGCAAAAATTCTTGGGTTGATTTAGCTTGTTAAAAGTGTATAATAAATTAACTATTTGCATGAATATTTGCTTTCTTTTATTTATCACTTTGCCGTCCTTACTGGGTCTTCTTTGGCAATAACATCGGTGTAACAACAATAGTAATTTGTAGTTATGAGTAATTAGTAATGGATAAATTTCTAATGAACAGTTCTAATCATCCAATTGTTGTCGTTGAATGTGAACCGCACTGAGACTTGCACTATATCATCATTATCATGAGCAGCCTGAAACATTCTATTGTACTTTATTAAGTAGATATTCTTTAACTATTGAATCTGTATAGATTACTATAAATGTTGAACATCAGTACACCATCATAAGTAACTCTTATGTTTAGTAACTCAAATAATTACAAATAATTGGAAATGTAAGAAGATTACGATTTTCGTTGCACTTACATTTAAAAGCATACCAACTTATTGGTTTTTAATAAGATCTTCATACACAATTTTCGTAAGTAAATATTTATTTATTTTTGCACTAAACTAATTTTTGCAATATATTTGAGCCAGCAAAAGAGAGGTGCTTAAAATTGTCATTCTTATGTCCATAAAAACTGAGTTTTAACATACAGAGCGCCACCCTGACGGCACGAAGAAACCGTATAGGTATACTCTCTCTCAGAAGCCCTCAAGTGAATTAAACAACGTTAGCGTATCTAATATTCTGACGCCTGATATGTAGGTATAGCTAGACAACATCATATTATAGTACATTAGTTTACTTTAGGCCAATGTAGATGTCGAGGTATAAATAAATATACAGAGAATGGGTACTGACCACGAAACCGCCATTGAACATAATTTTTTATCTACGAATTCTATTCGTAGATAGAAAAATATGCATAAATTAACTGCTAAAAGAAACTCAGGACCTACATGTTAAAGAACTTTCTTATAGGTATATACCTACCTGCAAGAAAGCTCTTCAATGAAGGATAATATAATACACCGTTACCTTTTATTTCTAACATGGAGGTGTTACAGGCGAAATACTACGACAGACATTAGTTATCATTCGTTGATCATAAAAACTATTATTTGGTTTGCAAAATAATTCTCATGAACGACCCTCACTAGATCGGTGGGTGGTATTAGGCGGCCATAACATGGGATAAAGTTTTGTGTTCAAAATTATTAGTGTGTGAGTTCTTTGTTTTATTCGCTCTATTGTGTATTTGCGAGTTAAGTTGAAAACATTGTAAAAAAGATTGCCAATTCATTGTTTTCATTGACACCAGTATGCCGACAAAGGGCTTACGATATCTAAGAAATTTCATCAAAATGATAAGATCATGTTATGCTTTCCCGCTATTTACCTGTTATTTACTCAACATAACCATAAAGATGAAAAAAATCTAAATAAATTCTGAAATTGTTACAGTGTATTACTATTTTTTTTCTCTATATGTCCATAGTGTCACTCGACGGTACCTCCGAATAATACCTTATCTGCAAATTCAAATTTCACAGGAGAGCAATTTGAAATTTTAAACACGACGTGTACTAGTAAATTATATCGTTTGGGACGTAAAGTGCCGAAAGGAGGATTTCAGATTTTGTATAGATACCGTCCACACTCTCCAACAGACATAGGATGCATATTTTTGTGCGCTTAGGGCACAAACGCTGCTTAAACTTTACTAGATAGATCAAAATAATGGTAGAAAGAAATCCTATATGTCATTCATCATATTTCAAGGGCTTGATACAGAAGGCATTCCTCAATCGGTAGACTAGGCTCTGGCAAACAAAACATCCCGACTGGCGGCCATAGGGTCGCCGCCTATTACGTGGGACCAAATCACTGGTGAAAAAAGGTATTTAATATAATAATTAATTATTTGTGATGGGTGAGAATCGAATCCACGACCTCTAGCTTAGCAGTCACGATCACTTGCGAGCAGACTAACAAAGGCCCGCCATAGATCAAGCAAGTAAGTAAATTTTAATGATAATTATACTTGATCTAGAAATTATCAACCGATCGCGTGCAACAGGAGAAGCTTATATATCTATCTAAATAATTGTAGTTTAGTGCGATAGGCCAAAGAAGATCCAGTAAAGAGGGGAAAGTGATAAATAAAAGAAAGCAAAAATTCATACAAATAGACAATTTATTATGCACTTTAAACAATATGTAGATACGAGTACAAGTCAACCTGACAATTTTTGCATATTAGAAATAATAAAAGCACGTCAACTTGATAACCATATTTAATCTACCGTCTAAAATAAAACTGATCTAACTTATTTGAGTTTCGTTTGTTACTTAACTTTAACTATAATAAAAAATAAAATGGCAAACAAATTTTTAGCCTTCAGCACATTTATGGCACTTTATACTATTGGCATATTTTTTAGGTGGGCAACACCGTTTTGCAAGTCGTCATGACTCAGCGCTATATTCACATTAAACACTATCTGTAAGTTGCAGCCAAACAAACATCACACCATTCTGAAGTAGAGCGTGACCCGGTTCGGTTGTGTTGTGAGCTAGCTTGAGTCATTAAAATCACCAAGATCACTTTCACTTTGTGATATCAGCAAGGAAGCTGCCTTGGTCAAAATGAGTACCACTACGACACCGAAAGAAACGACGTTTGCCGAACGACAAGCAGAACGTATGAAGAGATTTCACTCTCTACAGTTGGCTAGGAATGAAGCCAGGATGCACAATCATCAGGAGGTGGTGGCCGAAGAGGCTAGAAATAGATTACCATCAAATTATGCAAGAAAACGTCGTCAGACGGAGTGGTTACTGAATGATCGAGCGAAGCGCGAAGAAGCTGAAAAATGCGGGCAAAATTACGATAGAGTGAAACTTTTGAACGTCTCAGCTATAGAAGCAGAACGTTTAGAGCGCAAAAAGAAGAAAAGGAATCCAGATCCAGGTTTTTCGACTTACGATCAAGCGACAATAAGGCAGTATAATAGATTGGTCAAGAACATGCCTACACTTGACACGGAGCAGTATGAGAAAGAAAAACAAAAGTATGGAGACGCTTTCTACGGAGGTCTAAATCACATCATTCACGGTATGCACGTAGATCGTAAAGAGGCAATAGACAGAATGGTGAACGACTTAGAAAGACAGACTGCGAAGAGGGCTAAGTACTCCAGGAGGCGAAAATACAACGACGACGCAGATGTTGACTATATTAATGAGAGGAACGCCAATTTTAACAAGAAACTTGAGCGGTTTTACGGTCAACACACTGCTGAGATTAAGCAGAATTTGGAACGCGGTTCAGCCATATGAGCGTCCGTTAACAAAATTTGTCGTTATGTACCTACATGTTAATGTTTGGAAAGTATTATTTTAAATGAACAATGGTGGACTAAAACTATACGATAACACATTAATGGGAAATATTGTGATAACAGTGGGAATACGTGACAAGTAGTGTTATTTTTTTAATGTAAATAATCTGTAATAAAGACAAAACTAGAGCGTAAGCATGACCTACTACGGTATTGTAAACGTTTAATAATTATATTAGCCACGCCAGGCTTACTCCTGTTGATTAGCCAGTTTTAAACTATATGTGCGAGTATGTACATTTAACATATATTATCACGTAAAACAAACGCTTACAACAAAAGCTGCAGGGTTCAAGGTTCAGTTGTCCTACCAAGAGCATCGACTTGAACTTTATTATTTCCTTATATATGAGTAAAGTTAAAACTAATTGTATAACGTTGTTGCAGCCAGTGTCTAAAAGAGTGAAAATTGCCTGTTTTGTTACAAATTAATTGTAAAACCAATTATCTAATGTAAAATTAAACTCTTATTTTAAGCATTAAGTTCTACCTACCGACTGGATCTGTTCTTATTTAGTTTAACTGAAAAACATGGATATCAAGTGTACGTGTTTTTATTATTATATTTCTGTTATGCAAAAATTCTTGGGTTGATTTAGCTTGTTAAAAGTGTTAAATAAATTAACTATTTGCATGAATATTTGCTTTCTTTTATTTATCACTTTGCCGTCCTTACTGGGTCTTCTTTGGCAATAACATCGGTGTAACAACAATAGTAATTTGTAGTTATGAGTAATTAGTAATGGATAGTTTTCTAATGAACAGTTCTAATCATCCAATTGTTGTCGTTGAATGTGAACCGCACTGAGACTTGCACTATATCATCATTATCATGAGCAGCCTGAAACATTCTATTGTACTTTATTAAGTAGATATTCTTTAACTATTGAATCTGTATAGATTACTATAAATGTTGAACATCAGTACACCATCATAAGTAACTCTTATGTTTAGTAACTCAAATAATTACAAATAATTGGAAATGTAAGAAGATTACGATTTTCGTTGCACTTACATTTAAAAGCATACCAACTTATTGGTTTTTAATAAGATCTTCATACACAATTTTCGTAAGTAAATATTTATTTATTTTTGCACTAAACTAATTTTTGCAATATATTTGAGCCAGCAAAAGAGAGGTGCTTAAAATTGTCATTCTTATGTCCATAAAAACTGAGTTTTAACATACAGAGCGCCACCCTGACGGCACGAAGAAACCGTATAGGTATACTCTCTCTCAGAAGCCCTCAAGTGAATTAAACAACGTTAGCGTATCTAATATTCTGACGCCTGATATGTAGGTATAGCTAGACAACATCATATTATAGTACATTAGTTTACTTTAGGCCAATGTAGATGTCGAGGTATAAATAAATATACAGAGAATGGGTACTGACCACGAAACCGCCATTGAACATAATTTTTTATCTACGAATTCTATTCGTAGATAGAAAAATATGCATAAATTAACTGCTAAAAGAAACTCAGGACCTACATGTTAAAGAACTTTCTTATAGGTATATACCTACCTGCAAGAAAGCTCTTCAATGAAGGATAATATAATACACCGTTACCTTTTATTTCTAACATGGAGGTGTTACAGGCGAAATACTACGACAGACATTAGTTATCATTCGTTGATCATAAAAACTATTATTTGGTTTGCAAAATAATTCTCATGAACGACCCTCACTAGATCGGTGGGTGGTATTAGGCGGCCATAACATGGGATAAAGTTTTGTGTTCAAAATTATTAGTGTGTGAGTTCTTTGTTTTATTCGCTCTATTGTGTATTTGCGAGTTAAGTTGAAAACATTGTAAAAAAGATTGCCAATTCATTGTTTTCATTGACACCAGTATGCCGACAAAGGGCTTACGATATCTAAGAAATTTCATCAAAATGATAAGATCATGTTATGCTTTCCCGCTATTTACCTGTTATTTACTCAACATAACCATAAAGATGAAAAAAATCTAAATAAATTCTGAAATTGTTACAGTGTATTACTATTTTTTTTCTCTATATGTCCATAGTGTCACTCGACGGTACCTCCGAATAATACCTTATCTGCAAATTCAAATTTCACAGGAGAGCAATTTGAAATTTTAAACACGACGTGTACTAGTAAATTATATCGTTTGGGACGTAAAGTGCCGAAAGGAGGATTTCAGATTTTGTATAGATACCGTCCACACTCTCCAACAGACATAGGATGCATATTTTTGTGCGCTTAGGGCACAAACGCTGCTTAAACTTTACTAGATAGATCAAAATAATGGTAGAAAGAAATCCTATATGTCATTCATCATATTTCAAGGGCTTGATACAGAAGGCATTCCTCAATCGGTAGACTAGGCTCTGGCAAACAAAACATCCCGACTGGCGGCCATAGGGTCGCCGCCTATTACGTGGGACCAAATCACTGGTGAAAAAAGGTATTTAATATAATAATTAATTATTTGTGATGGGTGAGAATCGAATCCACGACCTCTAGCTTAGCAGTCACGATCACTTGCGAGCAGACTAACAAAGGCCCGCCATAGATCAAGCAAGTAAGTAAATTTTAATGATAATTATACTTGATCTAGAAATTATCAACCGATCGCGTGCAACAGGAGAAGCTTATATATCTATCTAAATAATTGTAGTTTAGTGCGATAGGCCAAAGAAGATCCAGTAAAGAGGGGAAAGTGATAAATAAAAGAAAGCAAAAATTCATACAAATAGACAATTTATTATGCACTTTAAACAATATGTAGATACGAGTACAAGTCAACCTGACAATTTTTGCATATTAGAAATAATAAAAGCACGTCAACTTGATAACCATATTTAATCTACCGTCTAAAATAAAACTGATCTAACTTATTTGAGTTTCGTTTGTTACTTAACTTTAACTATAATAAAAAATAAAATGGCAAACAAATTTTTAGCCTTCAGCACATTTATGGCACTTTATACTATTGGCATATTTTTTAGGTGGGCAACACCGTTTTGCAAGTCGTCATGACTCAGCGCTATATTCACATTAAACACTATCTGTAAGTTGCAGCCAAACAAACATCACACCATTCTGAAGTAGAGCGTGACCCGGTTCGGTTGTGTTGTGAGCTAGCTTGAGTCATTAAAATCACCAAGATCACTTTCACTTTGTGATATCAGCAAGGAAGCTGCCTTGGTCAAAATGAGTACCACTACGACACCGAAAGAAACGACGTTTGCCGAACGACAAGCAGAACGTATGAAGAGATTTCACTCTCTACAGTTGGCTAGGAATGAAGCCAGGATGCACAATCATCAGGAGGTGGTGGCCGAAGAGGCTAG
This sequence comes from Hypercompe scribonia, assembly GCA_949316085.1. Taxonomy (NCBI): domain Eukaryota; kingdom Metazoa; phylum Arthropoda; class Insecta; order Lepidoptera; family Erebidae; genus Hypercompe; species Hypercompe scribonia. Next base: position 5,998,957 of record OX438979.1, read on the forward strand.
AAATAGATTACCATCAAATTATGCAAGAAAACGTCGTCAGACGGAGTGGTTACTGAATGATCGAGCGAAGCGCGAAGAAGCTGAAAAATGCGGGCAAAATTACGATAGAGTGAAACTTTTGAACGTCTCAGCTATAGAAGCAGAACGTTTAGAGCGCAAAAAGAAGAAAAGGAATCCAGATCCAGGTTTTTCGACTTACGATCAAGCGACAATAAGGCAGTATAATAGATTGGTCAAGAACATGCCTACACTTGACACGGAGCAGTATGAGAAAGAAAAACAAAAGTATGGAGACGCTTTCTACGGAGGTCTAAATCACATCATTCACGGTATGCACGTAGATCGTAAAGAGGCAATAGACAGAATGGTGAACGACTTAGAAAGACAGACTGCGAAGAGGGCTAAGTACTCCAGGAGGCGAAAATACAACGACGACGCAGATGTTGACTATATTAATGAGAGGAACGCCAATTTTAACAAGAAACTTGAGCGGTTTTACGGTCAACACACTGCTGAGATTAAGCAGAATTTGGAACGCGGTTCAGCCATATGAGCGTCCGTTAACAAAATTTGTCGTTATGTACCTACATGTTAATGTTTGGAAAGTATTATTTTAAATGAACAATGGTGGACTAAAACTATACGATAACACATTAATGGGAAATATTGTGATAACAGTGGGAATACGTGACAAGTAGTGTTATTTTTTTAATGTAAATAATCTGTAATAAAGACAAAACTAGAGCGTAAGCATGACCTACTACGGTATTGTAAACGTTTAATAATTATATTAGCCACGCCAGGCTTACTCCTGTTGATTAGCCAGTTTTAAACTATATGTGCGAGTATGTACATTTAACATATATTATCACGTAAAACAAACGCTTACAACAAAAGCTGCAGGGTTCAAGGTTCAGTTGTCCTACCAAGAGCATCGACTTGAACTTTATTATTTCCTTATATATGAGTAAAGTTAAAACTAATTGTATAACGTTGTTGCAGCCAGTGTCTAAAAGAGTGAAAATTGCCTGTTTTGTTACAAATTAATTGTAAAACCAATTATCTAATGTAAAATTAAACTCTTATTTTAAGCATTAAGTTCTACCTACCGACTGGATCTGTTCTTATTTAGTTTAACTGAAAAACATGGATATCAAGTGTACGTGTTTTTATTATTATATTTCTGTTATGCAAAAATTCTTGGGTTGATTTAGCTTGTTAAAAGTGTATAATAAATTAACTATTTGCATGAATATTTGCTTTCTTTTATTTATCACTTTGCCGTCCTTACTGGGTCTTCTTTGGCAATAACATCGGTGTAACAACAATAGTAATTTGTAGTTATGAGTAATTAGTAATGGATAGTTTTCTAATGAACAGTTCTAATCATCCAATTGTTGTCGTTGAATGTGAACCGCACTGAGACTTGCACTATATCATCATTATCATGAGCAGCCTGAAACATTCTATTGTACTTTATTAAGTAGATATTCTTTAACTATTGAATCTGTATAGATTACTATAAATGTTGAACATCAGTACACCATCATAAGTAACTCTTATGTTTAGTAACTCAAATAATTACAAATAATTGGAAATGTAAGAAGATTACGATTTTCGTTGCACTTACATTTAAAAGCATACCAACTTATTGGTTTTTAATAAGATCTTCATACACAATTTTCGTAAGTAAATATTTATTTATTTTTGCACTAAACTAATTTTTGCAATATATTTGAGCCAGCAAAAGAGAGGTGCTTAAAATTGTCATTCTTATGTCCATAAAAACTGAGTTTTAACATACAGAGCGCCACCCTGACGGCACGAAGAAACCGTATAGGTATACTCTCTCTCAGAAGCCCTCAAGTGAATTAAACAACGTTAGCGTATCTAATATTCTGACGCCTGATATGTAGGTATAGCTAGACAACATCATATTATAGTACATTAGTTTACTTTAGGCCAATGTAGATGTCGAGGTATAAATAAATATACAGAGAATGGGTACTGACCACGAAACCGCCATTGAACATAATTTTTTATCTACGAATTCTATTCGTAGATAGAAAAATATGCATAAATTAACTGCTAAAAGAAACTCAGGACCTACATGTTAAAGAACTTTCTTGTAGGTATATACCTACCTGCAAGAAAGCTCTTCAATGAAGGATAATATAATACACCGTTACCTTTTATTTCTAACATGGAGGTGTTACAGGCGAAATACTACGACAGACATTAGTTATCATTCGTTGATCATAAAAACTATTATTTGGTTTGCAAAATAATTCTCATGAACGACCCTCACTAGATCGGTGGGTGGTATTAGGCGGCCATAACATGGGATAAAGTTTTGTGTTCAAAATTATTAGTGTGTGAGTTCTTTGTTTTATTCGCTCTATTGTGTATTTGCGAGTTAAGTTGAAAACATTGTAAAAAAGATTGCCAATTCATTGTTTTCATTGACACCAGTTTGCCGACAAAGGGCTTACGATATCTAAGAAATTTCATCAAAATGATAAGATCATGTTATGCTTTCCCGCTATTTACCTGTTATTTACTCAACATAACCATAAAGATGAAAAAAATCTAAATAAATTCTGAAATTGTTACAGTGTATTACTATTTTTTTTCTCTATATGTCCATAGTGTCACTCGACGGTACCTCCGAATAATACCTTATCTGCAAATTCAAATTTCACAGGAGAGCAATTTGAAATTTTAAACACGACGTGTACTAGTAAATTATATCGTTTGGGACGTAAAGTGCCGAAAGGAGGATTTCAGATTTTGTATAGATACCGTCCACACTCTCCAACAGACATAGGATGCATATTTTTGTGCGCTTAGGGCACAAACGCTGCCTAAACTTTACTAGATAGATCAAAATAATGGTAGAAAGAAATCCTATATGTCATTCATCATATTTCAAGGGCTTGATACAGAAGGCATTCCTCAATCGGTAGACTAGGCTCTGGCAAACAAAACATCCCGACTGGCGGCCATAGGGTCGCCGCCTATTACGTGGGACCAAATCACTGGTGAAAAAAGGTATTTAATATAATAATTAATTATTTGTGATGGGTGAGAATCGAATCCACGACCTCTAGCTTAGCAGTCACGATCACTTGCGAGCAGACTAACAAAGGCCCGCCATAGATCAAGCAAGTAAGTAAATTTTAATGATAATTATACTTGATCTAGAAATTATCAACCGATCGCGTGCAACAGGAGAAGCTTATATATCTATCTAAATAATTGCAGTTTAGTGCGATAGGCCAAAGAAGATCCAGTAAAGAGGGGAAAGTGATAAATAAAAGAAAGCAAAAATTCATACAAATAGACAATTTATTATGCACTTTAAACAATATGTAGATACGAGTACAAGTCAACCTGACAATTTTTGCATATTAGAAATAATAAAAGCACGTCAACTTGATAACCATATTTAATCTACCGTCTAAAATAAAACTGATCTAACTTATTTGAGTTTCGTTTGTTACTTAACTTTAACTATAATAAAAAATAAAATGGTAAACAAATTTTTAGCCTTCAGCACATTTATGGCACTTTATACTATTGGCATATTTTTTAGGTGGGCAACACCGTTTTGCAAGTCGTCATGACTCAGCGCTATATTCACATTAAACACTATCTGTAAGTTGCAGCCAAACAAACATCACACCATTCTGAAGTAGAGCGTGACCCGGTTCGGTTGTGTTGTGAGCTAGCTTGAGTCATTAAAATCACCAAGATCACTTTCACTTTGTGATATCAACAAGGAAGCTGCCTTGGTCAAAATGAGTACCACTACGACACCGAAAGAAACGACGTTTGCCGAACGACAAGCAGAACGTATGAAGAGATTGCACTCTCTACAGTTGGCTAGGAATGAAGCCAGGATGCACAATCATCAGGAGGTGGTGGCCGAAGAGGCTAGAAATAGATTACCATCAAATTATGCAAGAAAACGTCGTCAGACGGAGTGGTTACTGAATGATCGAGCGAAGCGCGAAGAAGCTGAAAAATGCGGGCAAAATTACGATAGAGTGAAACTTTTGAACGTCTCAGCTATAGAAGCAGAACGTTTAGAGCGCAAAAAGAAGAAAAGGAATCCAGATCCAGGTTTTTCGACTTACGATCAAGCGACAATAAGGCAGTATAATAGATTGGTCAAGAACATGCCTACACTTGACACGGAGCAGTATGAGAAAGAAAAACAAAAGTATGGAGACGCTTTCTACGGAGGTCTAAATCACATCATTCACGGTATGCACGTAGATCGTAAAGAGGCAATAGACAGAATGGTGAACGACTTAGAAAGACAGACTGCGAAGAGGGCTAAGTACTCCAGGAGGCGAAAATACAACGACGACGCAGATGTTGACTATATTAATGAGAGGAACGCCAATTTTAACAAGAAACTTGAGCGGTTTTACGGTCAACACACTGCTGAGATTAAGCAGAATTTGGAACGCGGTTCAGCCATATGAGCGTCCGTTAACAAAATTTGTCGTTATGTACCTACATGTTAATGTTTGGAAAGTATTATTTTAAATGAACAATGGTGGACTAAAACTATACGATAACACATTAATGGGAAATATTGTGATAACAGTGGGAATACGTGACAAGTAGTGTTATTTTTTTAATGTAAATAATCTGTAATAAAGACAAAACTAGAGCGTAAGCATGACCTACTACGGTATTGTAAACGTTTAATAATTATATTAGCCACGCCAGGCTTACTCCTGTTGATTAGCCAGTTTTAAACTATATGTGCGAGTATGTACATTTAACATATATTATCACGTAAAACAAACGCTTACAACAAAAGCTGCAGGGTTCAAGGTTCAGTTGTCCTACCAAGAGCATCGACTTGAACTTTATTATTTCCTTATATATGAGTAAAGTTAAAACTAATTGTATAACGTTGTTGCAGCCAGTGTCTAAAAGAGTGAAAATTGCCTGTTTTGTTACAAATTAATTGTAAAACCAATTATCTAATGTAAAATTAAACTCTTATTTTAAGCATTAAGTTCTACCTACCGACTGGATCTGTTCTTATTTAGTTTAACTGAAAAACATGGATATCAAGTGTACGTGTTTTTATTATTATATTTCTGTTATGCAAAAATTCTTGGGTTGATTTAGCTTGTTAAAAGTGTATAATAAATTAACTATTTGCATGAATATTTGCTTTCTTTTATTTATCACTTTGCCGTCCTTACTGGGTCTTCTTTGGCAATAACATCGGTGTAACAACAATAGTAATTTGTAGTTATGAGTAATTAGTAATGGATAAATTTCTAATGAACAGTTCTAATCATCCAATTGTTGTCGTTGAATGTGAACCGCACTGAGACTTGCACTATATCATCATTATCATGAGCAGCCTGAAACATTCTATTGTACTTTATTAAGTAGATATTCTTTAACTATTGAATCTGTATAGATTACTATAAATGTTGAACATCAGTACACCATCATAAGTAACTCTTATGTTTAGTAACTCAAATAATTACAAATAATTGGAAATGTAAGAAGATTACGATTTTCGTTGCACTTACATTTAAAAGCATACCAACTTATTGGTTTTTAATAAGATCTTCATACACAATTTTCGTAAGTAAATATTTATTTATTTTTGCACTAAACTAATTTTTGCAATATATTTGAGCCAGCAAAAGAGAGGTGCTTAAAATTGTCATTCTTATGTCCATAAAAACTGAGTTTTAACATACAGAGCGCCACCCTGACGGCACGAAGAAACCGTATAGGTATACTCTCTCTCAGAAGCCCTCAAGTGAATTAAACAACGTTAGCGTATCTAATATTCTGACGCCTGATATGTAGGTATAGCTAGACAACATCATATTATAGTACATTAGTTTACTTTAGGCCAATGTAGATGTCGAGGTATAAATAAATATACAGAGAATGGGTACTGACCACGAAACCGCCATTGAACATAATTTTTTATCTACGAATTCTATTCGTAGATAGAAAAATATGCATAAATTAACTGCTAAAAGAAACTCAGGACCTACATGTTAAAGAACTTTCTTATAGGTATATACCTACCTGCAAGAAAGCTCTTCAATGAAGGATAATATAATACACCGTTACCTTTTATTTCTAACATGGAGGTGTTACAGGCGAAATACTACGACAGACATTAGTTATCATTCGTTGATCATAAAAACTATTATTTGGTTTGCAAAATAATTCTCATGAACGACCCTCACTAGATCGGTGGGTGGTATTAGGCGGCCATAACATGGGATAAAGTTTTGTGTTCAAAATTATTAGTGTGTGAGTTCTTTGTTTTATTCGCTCTATTGTGTATTTGCGAGTTAAGTTGAAAACATTGTAAAAAAGATTGCCAATTCATTGTTTTCATTGACACCAGTATGCCGACAAAGGGCTTACGATATCTAAGAAATTTCATCAAAATGATAAGATCATGTTATGCTTTCCCGCTATTTACCTGTTATTTACTCAACATAACCATAAAGATGAAAAAAATCTAAATAAATTCTGAAATTGTTACAGTGTATTACTATTTTTTTTCTCTATATGTCCATAGTGTCACTCGACGGTACCTCCGAATAATACCTTATCTGCAAATTCAAATTTCACAGGAGAGCAATTTGAAATTTTAAACACGACGTGTACTAGTAAATTATATCGTTTGGGACGTAAAGTGCCGAAAGGAGGATTTCAGATTTTGTATAGATACCGTCCACACTCTCCAACAGACATAGGATGCATATTTTTGTGCGCTTAGGGCACAAACGCTGCTTAAACTTTACTAGATAGATCAAAATAATGGTAGAAAGAAATCCTATATGTCATTCATCATATTTCAAGGGCTTGATACAGAAGGCATTCCTCAATCGGTAGACTAGGCTCTGGCAAACAAAACATCCCGACTGGCGGCCATAGGGTCGCCGCCTATTACGTGGGACCAAATCACTGGTGAAAAAAGGTATTTAATATAATAATTAATTATTTGTGATGGGTGAGAATCGAATCCACGACCTCTAGCTTAGCAGTCACGATCACTTGCGAGCAGACTAACAAAGGCCCGCCATAGATCAAGCAAGTAAGTAAATTTTAATGATAATTATACTTGATCTAGAAATTATCAACCGATCGCGTGCAACAGGAGAAGCTTATATATCTATCTAAATAATTGTAGTTTAGTGCGATAGGCCAAAGAAGATCCAGTAAAGAGGGGAAAGTGATAAATAAAAGAAAGCAAAAATTCATACAAATAGACAATTTATTATGCACTTTAAACAATATGTAGATACGAGTACAAGTCAACCTGACAATTTTTGCATATTAGAAATAATAAAAGCACGTCAACTTGATAACCATATTTAATCTACCGTCTAAAATAAAACTGATCTAACTTATTTGAGTTTCGTTTGTTACTTAACTTTAACTATAATAAAAAATAAAATGGCAAACAAATTTTTAGCCTTCAGCACATTTATGGCACTTTATACTATTGGCATATTTTTTAGGTGGGCAACACCGTTTTGCAAGTCGTCATGACTCAGCGCTATATTCACATTAAACACTATCTGTAAGTTGCAGCCAAACAAACATCACACCATTCTGAAGTAGAGCGTGACCCGGTTCGGTTGTGTTGTGAGCTAGCTTGAGTCATTAAAATCACCAAGATCACTTTCACTTTGTGATATCAACAAGGAAGCTGCCTTGGTCAAAATGAGTACCACTACGACACCGAAAGAAACGACGTTTGCCGAACGACAAGCAGAACGTATGAAGAGATTGCACTCTCTACAGTTGGCTAGGAATGAAGCCAGGATGCACAATCATCAGGAGGTAGTGGCCGAAGAGGCTAGAAATAGATTACCATCAAATTATGCAAGAAAACGTCGTCAGACGGAGTGGTTACTGAATGATCGAGCGAAGCGCGAAGAAGCTGAAAAATGCGGGCAAAATTACGATAGAGTGAAACTTTTGAACGTCTCAGCTATAGAAGCAGAACGTTTAGAGCGCAAAAAGAAGAAAAGGAATCCAGATCCAGGTTTTTCGACTTACGATCAAGCGACAATAAGGCAGTATAATAGATTGGTCAAGAACATGCCTACACTTGACACGGAGCAGTATGAGAAAGAAAAACAAAAGTATGGAGACGCTTTCTACGGAGGTCTAAATCACATCATTCACGGTATGCACGTAGATCGTAAAGAGGCAATAGACAGAATGGTGAACGACTTAGAAAGACAGACTGCGAAGAGGGCTAAGTACTCCAGGAGGCGAAAATACAACGACGACGCAGATGTTGACTATATTAATGAGAGGAACGCCAATTTTAACAAGAAACTTGAGCGGTTTTACGGTCAACACACTGCTGAGATTAAGCAGAATTTGGAACGCGGTTCAGCCATATGAGCGTCCGTTAACAAAATTTGTCGTTATGTACCTACATGTTAATGTTTGGAAAGTATTATTTTAAATGAACAATGGTGGACTAAAACTATACGATAACACATTAATGGGAAATATTGTGATAACAGTGGGAATACGTGACAAGTAGTGTTATTTTTTTAATGTAAATAATCTGTAATAAAGACAAAACTAGAGCGTAAGCATGACCTACTACGGTATTGTAAACGTTTAATAATTATATTAGCCACGCCAGGCTTACTCCTGTTGATTAGCCAGTTTTAAACTATATGTGCGAGTATGTACATTTAACATATATTATCACGTAAAACAAACGCTTACAACAAAAGCTGCAGGGTTCAAGGTTCAGTTGTCCTACCAAGAGCATCGACTTGAACTTTATTATTTCCTTATACGAGTATATGAGTAAAGTTAAAACTAATTGTATAACGTTGTTGCAGCCAGTGTCTAAAAGAGTGAAAATTGCCTGTTTTGTTACAAATTAATTGTAAAACCAATTATCTAATGTAAAATTAAACTCTTATTTTAAGCATTAAGTTCTACCTACCGACTGGATCTGTTCTTATTTAGTTTAACTGAAAAACATGGATATCAAGTGTACGTGTTTTTATTATTATATTTCTGTTATGCAAAAATTCTTGGGTTGATTTAGCTTGTTAAAAGTGTATAATAAATTAACTATTTGCATGAATATTTGCTTTCTTTTATTTATCACTTTGCCGTCCTTACTGGGTCTTCTTTGGCAATAACATCGGTGTAACAACAATAGTAATTTGTAGTTATGAGTAATTAGTAATGGATAGTTTTCTAATGAACAGTTCTAATCATCCAATTGTTGTCGTTGAATGTGAACCGCACTGAGACTTGCACTATATCATCATTATCATGAGCAGCCTGAAACATTCTATTGTACTTTATTAAGTAGATATTCTTTAACTATTGAATCTGTATAGATTACTATAAATGTTGAACATCAGTACACCATCATAAGTAACTCTTATGTTTAGTAACTCAAATAATTACAAATAATTGGAAATGTAAGAAGATTACGATTTTCGTTGCACTTACATTTAAAAGCATACCAACTTATTGGTTTTTAATAAGATCTTCATACACAATTTTCGTAAGTAAATATTTATTTATTTTTGCACTAAACTAATTTTTGCAATATATTTGAGCCAGCAAAAGAGAGGTGCTTAAAATTGTCATTCTTATGTCCATAAAAACTGAGTTTTAACATACAGAGCGCCACCCTGACGGCACGAAGAAACCGTATAGGTATACTCTCTCTCAGAAGCCCTCAAGTGAATTAAACAACGTTAGCGTATCTAATATTCTGACGCCTGATATGTAGGTATAGCTAGACAACATCATATTATAGTACATTAGTTTACTTTAGGCCAATGTAGATGTCGAGGTATAAATAAATATACAGAGAATGGGTACTGACCACGAAACCGCCATTGAACATAATTTTTTATCTACGAATTCTATTCGTAGATAGAAAAATATGCATAAATTAACTGCTAAAAGAAACTCAGGACCTACATGTTAAAGAACTTTCTTGTAGGTATATACCTACCTGCAAGAAAGCTCTTCAATGAAGGATAATATAATACACCGTTACCTTTTATTTCTAACATGGAGGTGTTACAGGCGAAATACTACGACAGACATTAGTTATCATTCGTTGATCATAAAAACTATTATTTGGTTTGCAAAATAATTCTCATGAACGACCCTCACTAGATCGGTGGGTGGTATTAGGCGGCCATAACATGGGATAAAGTTTTGTGTTCAAAATTATTAGTGTGCGAGTTCTTTGTTTTATTCGCTCTATTGTGTATTTGCGAGTTAAGTTGAAAACATTGTAAAAAAGATTGCCAATTCATTGTTTTCATTGACACCAGTATGCCGACAAAGGGCTTACGATATCTAAGAAATTTCATCAAAATGATAAGATCATGTTATGCTTTCCCGCTATTTACCTGTTATTTACTCAACATAACCATAAAGATGAAAAAAATCTAAATAAATTCTGAAATTGTTACAGTGTATTACTATTTTTTTTCTCTATATGTCCATAGTGTCACTCGACGGTACCTCCGAATAATACCTTATCTGCAAATTCAAATTTCACAGGAGAGCAATTTGAAATTTTAAACACGACGTGTACTAGTAAATTATATCGTTTGGGACGTAAAGTGCCGAAAGGAGGATTTCAGATTTTGTATAGATACCGTCCACACTCTCCAACAGACATAGGATGCATATTTTTGTGCGCTTAGGGCACAAACGCTGCTTAAACTTTACTAGATAGATCAAAATAATGGTAGAAAGAAATCCTATATGTCATTCATCATATTTCAAGGGCTTGATACAGAAGGCATTCCTCAATCGGTAGACTAGGCTCTGGCAAACAAAACATCCCGACTGGCGGCCATAGGGTCGCCGCCTATTACGTGGGACCAAATCACTGGTGAAAAAAGGTATTTAATATAATAATTAATTATTTGTGATGGGTGAGAATCGAATCCACGACCTCTAGCTTAGCAGTCACGATCACTTGCGAGCAGACTAACAAAGGCCCGCCATAGATCAAGCAAGTAAGTAAATTTTAATGATAATTATACTTGATCTAGAAATTATCAACCGATCGCGTGCAACAGGAGAAGCTTATATATCTATCTAAATAATTGTAGTTTAGTGCGATAGGCCAAAGAAGATCCAGTAAAGAGGGGAAAGTGATAAATAAAAGAAAGCAAAAATTCATACAAATAGACAATTTATTATGCACTTTAAACAATATGTAGATACGAGTACAAGTCAACCTGACAATTTTTGCATATTAGAAATAATAAAAGCACGTCAACTTGATAACCATATTTAATCTACCGTCTAAAATAAAACTGATCTAACTTATTTGAGTTTCGTTTGTTACTTAACTTTAACTATAATAAAAAATAAAATGGCAAACAAATTTTTAGCCTTCAGCACATTTATGGCACTTTATACTATTGGCATATTTTTTAGGTGGGCAACACCGTTTTGCAAGTCGTCATGACTCAGCGCTATATTCACATTAAACACTATCTGTAAGTTGCAGCCAAACAAACATCACACCATTCTGAAGTAGAGCGTGACCCGGTTCGGTTGTGTTGTGAGCTAGCTTGAGTCATTAAAATCACCAAGATCACTTTCACTTTGTGATATCAGCAAGGAAGCTGCCTTGGTCAAAATGAGTACCACTACGACACCGAAAGAAACGACGTTTGCCGAACGACAAGCAGAACGTATGAAGAGATTTCACTCTCTACAGTTGGCTAGGAATGAAGCCAGGATGCACAATCATCAGGAGGTGGTGGCCGAAGAGGCTAGAAATAGATTACCATCAAATTATGCAAGAAAACGTCGTCAGACGGAGTGGTTACTGAATGATCGAGCGAAGCGCGAAGAAGCTGAAAAATGCGGGCAAAATTACGATAGAGTGAAACTTTTGAACGTCTCAGCTATAGAAGCAGAACGTTTAGAGCGCAAAAAGAAGAAAAGGAATCCAGATCCAGGTTTTTCGACTTACGATCAAGCGACAATAAGGCAGTATAATAGATTGGTCAAGAACATGCCTACACTTGACACGGAGCAGTATGAGAAAGAAAAACAAAAGTATGGAGACGCTTTCTACGGAGGTCTAAATCACATCATTCACGGTATGCACGTAGATCGTAAAGAGGCAATAGACAGAATGGTGAACGACTTAGAAAGACAGACTGCGAAGAGGGCTAAGTACTCCAGGAGGCGAAAATACAACGACGACGCAGATGTTGACTATATTAATGAGAGGAACGCCAATTTTAACAAGAAACTTGAGCGGTTTTACGGTCAACACACTGCTGAGATTAAGCAGAATTTGGAACGCGGTTCAGCCATATGAGCGTCCGTTAACAAAATTTGTCGTTATGTACCTACATGTTAATGTTTGGAAAGTATTATTTTAAATGAACAATGGTGGACTAAAACTATACGATAACACATTAATGGGAAATATTGTGATAACAGTGGGAATACGTGACAAGTAGTGTTATTTTTTTAATGTAAATAATCTGTAATAAAGACAAAACTAGAGCGTAAGCATGACCTACTACGGTATTGTAAACGTTTAATAATTATATTAGCCACGCCAGGCTTACTCCTGTTGATTAGCCAGTTTTAAACTATATGTGCGAGTATGTACATTTAACATATATTATCACGTAAAACAAACGCTTACAACAAAAGCTGCAGGGTTCAAGGTTCAGTTGTCCTACCAAGAGCATCGACTTGAACTTTATTATTTCCTTATATATGAGTAAAGTTAAAACTAATTGTATAACGTTGTTGCAGCCAGTGTCTAAAAGAGTGAAAATTGCCTGTTTTGTTACAAATTAATTGTAAAACCAATTATCTAATGTAAAATTAAACTCTTATTTTAAGCATTAAGTTCTACCTACCGACTGGATCTGTTCTTATTTAGTTTAACTGAAAAACATGGATATCAAGTGTACGTGTTTTTATTATTATATTTCTGTTATGCAAAAATTCTTGGGTTGATTTAGCTTGTTAAAAGTGTATAATAAATTAACTATTTGCATGAATATTTGCTTTCTTTTATTTATCACTTTGCCGTCCTTACTGGGTCTTCTTTGGCAATAACATCGGTGTAACAACAATAGTAATTTGTAGTTATGAGTAATTAGTAATGGATAAATTTCTAATGAACAGTTCTAATCATCCAATTGTTGTCGTTGAATGTGAACCGCACTGAGACTTGCACTATATCATCATTATCATGAGCAGCCTGAAACATTCTATTGTACTTTATTAAGTAGATATTCTTTAACTATTGAATCTGTATAGATTACTATAAATGTTGAACATCAGTACACCATCATAAGTAACTCTTATGTTTAGTAACTCAAATAATTACAAATAATTGGAAATGTAAGAAGATTACGATTTTCGTTGCACTTACATTTAAAAGCATACCAACTTATTGGTTTTTAATAAGATCTTCATACACAATTTTCGTAAGTAAATATTTATTTATTTTTGCACTAAACTAATTTTTGCAATATATTTGAGCCAGCAAAAGAGAGGTGCTTAAAATTGTCATTCTTATGTCCATAAAAACTGAGTTTTAACATACAGAGCGCCACCCTGACGGCACGAAGAAACCGTATAGGTATACTCTCTCTCAGAAGCCCTCAAGTGAATTAAACAACGTTAGCGTATCTAATATTCTGACGCCTGATATGTAGGTATAGCTAGACAACATCATATTATAGTACATTAGTTTACTTTAGGCCAATGTAGATGTCGAGGTATAAATAAATATACAGAGAATGGGTACTGACCACGAAACCGCCATTGAACATAATTTTTTATCTACGAATTCTATTCGTAGATAGAAAAATATGCATAAATTAACTGCTAAAAGAAACTCAGGACCTACATGTTAAAGAACTTTCTTATAGGTATATACCTACCTGCAAGAAAGCTCTTCAATGAAGGATAATATAATACACCGTTACCTTTTATTTCTAACATGGAGGTGTTACAGGCGAAATACTACGACAGACATTAGTTATCATTCGTTGATCATAAAAACTATTATTTGGTTTGCAAAATAATTCTCATGAACGACCCTCACTAGATCGGTGGGTGGTATTAGGCGGCCATAACATGGGATAAAGTTTTGTGTTCAAAATTATTAGTGTGTGAGTTCTTTGTTTTATTCGCTCTATTGTGTATTTGCGAGTTAAGTTGAAAACATTGTAAAAAAGATTGCCAATTCATTGTTTTCATTGACACCAGTATGCCGACAAAGGGCTTACGATATCTAAGAAATTTCATCAAAATGATAAGATCATGTTATGCTTTCCCGCTATTTACCTGTTATTTACTCAACATAACCATAAAGATGAAAAAAATCTAAATAAATTCTGAAATTGTTACAGTGTATTACTATTTTTTTTCTCTATATGTCCATAGTGTCACTCGACGGTACCTCCGAATAATACCTTATCTGCAAATTCAAATTTCACAGGAGAGCAATTTGAAATTTTAAACACGACGTGTACTAGTAAATTATATCGTTTGGGACGTAAAGTGCCGAAAGGAGGATTTCAGATTTTGTATAGATACCGTCCACACTCTCCAACAGACATAGGATGCATATTTTTGTGCGCTTAGGGCACAAACGCTGCTTAAACTTTACTAGATAGATCAAAATAATGGTAGAAAGAAATCCTATATGTCATTCATCATATTTCAAGGGCTTGATACAGAAGGCATTCCTCAATCGGTAGACTAGGCTCTGGCAAACAAAACATCCCGACTGGCGGCCATAGGGTCGCCGCCTATTACGTGGGACCAAATCACTGGTGAAAAAAGGTATTTAATATAATAATTAATTATTTGTGATGGGTGAGAATCGAATCCACGACCTCTAGCTTAGCAGTCACGATCACTTGCGAGCAGACTAACAAAGGCCCGCCATAGATCAAGCAAGTAAGTAAATTTTAATGATAATTATACTTGATCTAGAAATTATCAACCGATCGCGTGCAACAGGAGAAGCTTATATATCTATCTAAATAATTGTAGTTTAGTGCGATAGGCCAAAGAAGATCCAGTAAAGAGGGGAAAGTGATAAATAAAAGAAAGCAAAAATTCATACAAATAGACAATTTATTATGCACTTTAAACAATATGTAGATACGAGTACAAGTCAACCTGACAATTTTTGCATATTAGAAATAATAAAAGCACGTCAACTTGATAACCATATTTAATCTACCGTCTAAAATAAAACTGATCTAACTTATTTGAGTTTCGTTTGTTACTTAACTTTAACTATAATAAAAAATAAAATGGCAAACAAATTTTTAGCCTTCAGCACATTTATGGCACTTTATACTATTGGCATATTTTTTAGGTGGGCAACACCGTTTTGCAAGTCGTCATGACTCAGCGCTATATTCACATTAAACACTATCTGTAAGTTGCAGCCAAACAAACATCACACCATTCTGAAGTAGAGCGTGACCCGGTTCGGTTGTGTTGTGAGCTAGCTTGAGTCATTAAAATCACCAAGATCACTTTCACTTTGTGATATCAGCAAGGAAGCTGCCTTGGTCAAAATGAGTACCACTACGACACCGAAAGAAACGACGTTTGCCGAACGACAAGCAGAACGTATGAAGAGATTTCACTCTCTACAGTTGGCTAGGAATGAAGCCAGGATGCACAATCATCAGGAGGTGGTGGCCGAAGAGGCTAGAAATAGATTACCATCAAATTATGCAAGAAAACGTCGTCAGACGGAGTGGTTACTGAATGATCGAGCGAAGCGCGAAGAAGCTGAAAAATGCGGGCAAAATTACGATAGAGTGAAACTTTTGAACGTCTCAGCTATAGAAGCAGAACGTTTAGAGCGCAAAAAGAAGAAAAGGAATCCAGATCCAGGTTTTTCGACTTACGATCAAGCGACAATAAGGCAGTATAATAGATTGGTCAAGAACATGCCTACACTTGACACGGAGCAGTATGAGAAAGAAAAACAAAAGTATGGAGACGCTTTCTACGGAGGTCTAAATCACATCATTCACGGTATGCACGTAGATCGTAAAGAGGCAATAGACAGAATGGTGAACGACTTAGAAAGACAGACTGCGAAGAGGGCTAAGTACTCCAGGAGGCGAAAATACAACGACGACGCAGATGTTGACTATATTAATGAGAGGAACGCCAATTTTAACAAGAAACTTGAGCGGTTTTACGGTCAACACACTGCTGAGATTAAGCAGAATTTGGAACGCGGTTCAGCCATATGAGCGTCCGTTAACAAAATTTGTCGTTATGTACCTACATGTTAATGTTTGGAAAGTATTATTTTAAATGAACAATGGTGGACTAAAACTATACGATAACACATTAATGGGAAATATTGTGATAACAGTGGGAATACGTGACAAGTAGTGTTATTTTTTTAATGTAAATAATCTGTAATAAAGACAAAACTAGAGCGTAAGCATGACCTACTACGGTATTGTAAACGTTTAATAATTATATTAGCCACGCCAGGCTTACTCCTGTTGATTAGCCAGTTTTAAACTATATGTGCGAGTATGTACATTTAACATATATTATCACGTAAAACAAACGCTTACAACAAAAGCTGCAGGGTTCAAGGTTCAGTTGTCCTACCAAGAGCATCGACTTGAACTTTATTATTTCCTTATACGAGTATATGAGTAAAGTTAAAACTAATTGTATAACGTTGTTGCAGCCAGTGTCTAAAAGAGTGAAAATTGCCTGTTTTGTTACAAATTAATTGTAAAACCAATTATCTAATGTAAAATTAAACTCTTATTTTAAGCATTAAGTTCTACCTACCGACTGGATCTGTTCTTATTTAGTTTAACTGAAAAACATGGATATCAAGTGTACGTGTTTTTATTATTATATTTCTGTTATGCAAAAATTCTTGGGTTGATTTAGCTTGTTAAAAGTGTATAATAAATTAACTATTTGCATGAATATTTGCTTTCTTTTATTTATCACTTTGCCGTCCTTACTGGGTCTTCTTTGGCAATAACATCGGTGTAACAACAATAGTAATTTGTAGTTATGAGTAATTAGTAATGGATAGTTTTCTAATGAACAGTTCTAATCATCCAATTGTTGTCGTTGAATGTGAACCGCACTGAGACTTGCACTATATCATCATTATCATGAGCAGCCTGAAACATTCTATTGTACTTTATTAAGTAGATATTCTTTAACTATTGAATCTGTATAGATTACTATAAATGTTGAACATCAGTACACCATCATAAGTAACTCTTATGTTTAGTAACTCAAATAATTACAAATAATTGGAAATGTAAGAAGATTACGATTTTCGTTGCACTTACATTTAAAAGCATACCAACTTATTGGTTTTTAATAAGATCTTCATACACAATTTTCGTAAGTAAATATTTATTTATTTTTGCACTAAACTAATTTTTGCAATATATTTGAGCCAGCAAAAGAGAGGTGCTTAAAATTGTCATTCTTATGTCCATAAAAACTGAGTTTTAACATACAGAGCGCCACCCTGACGGCACGAAGAAACCGTATAGGTATACTCTCTCTCAGAAGCCCTCAAGTGAATTAAACAACGTTAGCGTATCTAATATTCTGACGCCTGATATGTAGGTATAGCTAGACAACATCATATTATAGTACATTAGTTTACTTTAGGCCAATGTAGATGTCGAGGTATAAATAAATATACAGAGAATGGGTACTGACCACGAAACCGCCATTGAACATAATTTTTTATCTACGAATTCTATTCGTAGATAGAAAAATATGCATAAATTAACTGCTAAAAGAAACTCAGGACCTACATGTTAAAGAACTTTCTTATAGGTATATACCTACCTGCAAGAAAGCTCTTCAATGAAGGATAATATAATACACCGTTACCTTTTATTTCTAACATGGAGGTGTTACAGGCGAAATACTACGACAGACATTAGTTATCATTCGTTGATCATAAAAACTATTATTTGGTTTGCAAAATAATTCTCATGAACGACCCTCACTAGATCGGTGGGTGGTATTAGGCGGCCATAACATGGGATAAAGTTTTGTGTTCAAAATTATTAGTGTGTGAGTTCTTTGTTTTATTCGCTCTATTGTGTATTTGCGAGTTAAGTTGAAAACATTGTAAAAAAGATTGCCAATTCATTGTTTTCATTGACACCAGTATGCCGACAAAGGGCTTACGATATCTAAGAAATTTCATCAAAATGATAAGATCATGTTATGCTTTCCCGCTATTTACCTGTTATTTACTCAACATAACCATAAAGATGAAAAAAATCTAAATAAATTCTGAAATTGTTACAGTGTATTACTATTTTTTTTCTCTATATGTCCATAGTGTCACTCGACGGTACCTCCGAATAATACCTTATCTGCAAATTCAAATTTCACAGGAGAGCAATTTGAAATTTTAAACACGACGTGTACTAGTAAATTATATCGTTTGGGACGTAAAGTGCCGAAAGGAGGATTTCAGATTTTGTATAGATACCGTCCACACTCTCCAACAGACATAGGATGCATATTTTTGTGCGCTTAGGGCACAAACGCTGCTTAAACTTTACTAGATAGATCAAAATAATGGTAGAAAGAAATCCTATATGTCATTCATCATATTTCAAGGGCTTGATACAGAAGGCATTCCTCAATCGGTAGACTAGGCTCTGGCAAACAAAACATCCCGACTGGCGGCCATAGGGTCGCCGCCTATTACGTGGGACCAAATCACTGGTGAAAAAAGGTATTTAATATAATAATTAATTATTTGTGATGGGTGAGAATCGAATCCACGACCTCTAGCTTAGCAGTCACGATCACTTGCGAGCAGACTAACAAAGGCCCGCCATAGATCAAGCAAGTAAGTAAATTTTAATGATAATTATACTTGATCTAGAAATTATCAACCGATCGCGTGCAACAGGAGAAGCTTATATATCTATCTAAATAATTGTAGTTTAGTGCGATAGGCCAAAGAAGATCCAGTAAAGAGGGGAAAGTGATAAATAAAAGAAAGCAAAAATTCATACAAATAGACAATTTATTATGCACTTTAAACAATATGTAGATACGAGTACAAGTCAACCTGACAATTTTTGCATATTAGAAATAATAAAAGCACGTCAACTTGATAACCATATTTAATCTACCGTCTAAAATAAAACTGATCTAACTTATTTGAGTTTCGTTTGTTACTTAACTTTAACTATAATAAAAAATAAAATGGCAAACAAATTTTTAGCCTTCAGCACATTTATGGCACTTTATACTATTGGCATATTTTTTAGGTGGGCAACACCGTTTTGCAAGTCGTCATGACTCAGCGCTATATTCACATTAAACACTATCTGTAAGTTGCAGCCAAACAAACATCACACCATTCTGAAGTAGAGCGTGACCCGGTTCGGTTGTGTTGTGAGCTAGCTTGAGTCATTAAAATCACCAAGATCACTTTCACTTTGTGATATCAACAAGGAAGCTGCCTTGGTCAAAATGAGTACCACTACGACACCGAAAGAAACGACGTTTGCCGAACGACAAGCAGAACGTATGAAGAGATTGCACTCTCTACAGTTGGCTAGGAATGAAGCCAGGATGCACAATCATCAGGAAGTGGTGGCCGAAGAGGCTAGAAATAGATTACCATCAAATTATGCAAGAAAACGTCGTCAGACGGAGTGGTTACTGAATGATCGAGCGAAGCGCGAAGAAGCTGAAAAATGCGGGCAAAATTACGATAGAGTGAAACTTTTGAACGTCTCAGCTATAGAAGCAGAACGTTTAGAGCGCAAAAAGAAGAAAAGGAATCCAGATCCAGGTTTTTCGACTTACGATCAAGCGACAATAAGGCAGTATAATAGATTGGTCAAGAACATGCCTACACTTGACACGGAGCAGTATGAGAAAGAAAAACAAAAGTATGGAGACGCTTTCTACGGAGGTCTAAATCACATCATTCACGGTATGCACGTAGATCGTAAAGAGGCAATAGACAGAATGGTGAACGACTTAGAAAGACAGACTGCGAAGAGGGCTAAGTACTCCAGGAGGCGAAAATACAACGACGACGCAGATGTTGACTATATTAATGAGAGGAACGCCAATTTTAACAAGAAACTTGAGCGGTTTTACGGTCAACACACTGCTGAGATTAAGCAGAATTTGGAACGCGGTTCAGCCATATGAGCGTCCGTTAACAAAATTTGTCGTTATGTACCTACATGTTAATGTTTGGAAAGTATTATTTTAAATGAACAATGGTGGACTAAAACTATACGATAACACATTAATGGGAAATATTGTGATAACAGTGGGAATACGTGACAAGTAGTGTTATTTTTTTAATGTAAATAATCTGTAATAAAGACAAAACTAGAGCGTAAGCATGACCTACTACGGTATTGTAAACGTTTAATAATTATATTAGCCACGCCAGGCTTACTCCTGTTGATTAGCCAGTTTTAAACTATATGTGCGAGTATGTACATTTAACATATATTATCACGTAAAACAAACGCTTACAACAAAAGCTGCAGGGTTCAAGGTTCAGTTGTCCTACCAAGAGCATCGACTTGAACTTTATTATTTCCTTATATATGAGTAAAGTTAAAACTAATTGTATAACGTTGTTGCAGCCAGTGTCTAAAAGAGTGAAAATTGCCTGTTTTGTTACAAATTAATTGTAAAACCAATTATCTAATGTAAAATTAAACTCTTATTTTAAGCATTAAGTTCTACCTACCGACTGGATCTGTTCTTATTTAGTTTAACTGAAAAACATGGATATCAAGTGTACGTGTTTTTATTATTATATTTCTGTTATGCAAAAATTCTTGGGTTGATTTAGCTTGTTAAAAGTGTATAATAAATTAACTATTTGCATGAATATTTACTTTCTTTTATTTATCACTTTGCCGTCCTTACTGGGTCTTCTTTGGCAATAACATCGGTGTAACAACAATAGTAATTTGTAGTTATGAGTAATTAGTAATGGATAGTTTTCTAATGAACAGTTCTAATCATCCAATTGTTGTCGTTGAATGTGAACCGCACTGAGACTTGCACTATATCATCATTATCATCAGCAGCCTGAAACATTCTATTGTACTTTATTAAGTAGATATTCTTTAACTATTGAATCTGTATAGATTACTATAAATGTTGAACATCAGTACACCATCATAAGTAACTCTTATGTTTAGTAACTCAAATAATTACAAATAATTGGAAATGTAAGAAGATTACGATTTTCGTTGCACTTACATTTAAAAGCATACCAACTTATTGGTTTTTAATAAGATCTTCATACACAATTTTCGTAAGTAAATATTTATTTATTTTTGCACTAAACTAATTTTTGCAATATATTTGAGCCAGCAAAAGAGAGGTGCTTAAAATTGTCATTCTTATGTCCATAAAAACTGAGTTTTAACATACAGAGCGCCACCCTGACGGCACGAAGAAACCGTATAGGTATACTCTCTCTCAGAAGCCCTCAAGTGAATTAAACAACGTTAGCGTATCTAATATTCTGACGCCTGATATGTAGGTATAGCTAGACAACATCATATTATAGTACATTAGTTTACTTTAGGCCAATGTAGATGTCGAGGTATAAATAAATATACAGAGAATGGGTACTGACCACGAAACCGCCATTGAACATAATTTTTTATCTACGAATTCTATTCGTAGATAGAAAAATATGCATAAATTAACTGCTAAAAGAAACTCAGGACCTACATGTTAAAGAACTTTCTTATAGGTATATACCTACCTGCAAGAAAGCTCTTCAATGAAGGATAATATAATACACCGTTACCTTTTATTTCTAACATGGAGGTGTTACAGGCGAAATACTACGACAGACATTAGTTATCATTCGTTGATCATAAAAACTATTATTTGGTTTGCAAAATAATTCTCATGAACGACCCTCACTAGATCGGTGGGTGGTATTAGGCGGCCATAACATGGGATAAAGTTTTGTGTTCAAAATTATTAGTGTGTGAGTTCTTTGTTTTATTCGCTCTATTGTGTATTTGCGAGTTAAGTTGAAAACATTGTAAAAAAGATTGCCAATTCATTGTTTTCATTGACACCAGTATGCCGACAAAGGGCTTACGATATCTAAGAAATTTCATCAAAATGATAAGATCATGTTATGCTTTCCCGCTATTTACCTGTTATTTACTCAACATAACCATAAAGATGAAAAAAATCTAAATAAATTCTGAAATTGTTACAGTGTATTACTATTTTTTTTCTCTATATGTCCATAGTGTCACTCGACGGTACCTCCGAATAATACCTTATCTGCAAATTCAAATTTCACAGGAGAGCAATTTGAAATTTTAAACACGACGTGTACTAGTAAATTATATCGTTTGGGACGTAAAGTGCCGAAAGGAGGATTTCAGATTTTGTATAGATACCGTCCACACTCTCCAACAGACATAGGATGCATATTTTTGTGCGCTTAGGGCACAAACGCTGCTTAAACTTTACTAGATAGATCAAAATAATGGTAGAAAGAAATCCTATATGTCATTCATCATATTTCAAGGGCTTGATACAGAAGGCATTCCTCAATCGGTAGACTAGGCTCTGGCAAACAAAACATCCCGACTGGCGGCCATAGGGTCGCCGCCTATTACGTGGGACCAAATCACTGGTGAAAAAAGGTATTTAATATAATAATTAATTATTTGTGATGGGTGAGAATCGAATCCACGACCTCTAGCTTAGCAGTCACGATCACTTGCGAGCAGACTAACAAAGGCCCGCCATAGATCAAGCAAGTAAGTAAATTTTAATGATAATTATACTTGATCTAGAAATTATCAACCGATCGCGTGCAACAGGAGAAGCTTATATATCTATCTAAATAATTGTAGTTTAGTGCGATAGGCCAAAGAAGATCCAGTAAAGAGGGGAAAGTGATAAATAAAAGAAAGCAAAAATTCATACAAATAGACAATTTATTATGCACTTTAAACAATATGTAGATACGAGTACAAGTCAACCTGACAATTTTTGCATATTAGAAATAATAAAAGCACGTCAACTTGATAACCATATTTAATCTACCGTCTAAAATAAAACTGATCTAACTTATTTGAGTTTCGTTTGTTACTTAACTTTAACTATAATAAAAAATAAAATGGCAAACAAATTTTTAGCCTTCAGCACATTTATGGCACTTTATACTATTGGCATATTTTTTAGGTGGGCAACACCGTTTTGCAAGTCGTCATGACTCAGCGCTATATTCACATTAAACACTATCTGTAAGTTGCAGCCAAACAAACATCACACCATTCTGAAGTAGAGCGTGACCCGGTTCGGTTGTGTTGTGAGCTAGCTTGAGTCATTAAAATCACCAAGATCACTTTCACTTTGTGATATCAGCAAGGAAGCTGCCTTGGTCAAAATGAGTACCACTACGACACCGAAAGAAACGACGTTTGCCGAACGACAAGCAGAACGTATGAAGAGATTTCACTCTCTACAGTTGGCTAGGAATGAAGCCAGGATGCACAATCATCAGGAGGTGGTGGCCGAAGAGGCTAGAAATAGATTACCATCAAATTATGCAAGAAAACGTCGTCAGACGGAGTGGTTACTGAATGATCGAGCGAAGCGCGAAGAAGCTGAAAAATGCGGGCAAAATTACGATAGAGTGAAACTTTTGAACGTCTCAGCTATAGAAGCAGAACGTTTAGAGCGCAAAAAGAAGAAAAGGAATCCAGATCCAGGTTTTTCGACTTACGATCAAGCGACAATAAGGCAGTATAATAGATTGGTCAAGAACATGCCTACACTTGACACGGAGCAGTATGAGAAAGAAAAACAAAAGTATGGAGACGCTTTCTACGGAGGTCTAAATCACATCATTCACGGTATGCACGTAGATCGTAAAGAGGCAATAGACAGAATGGTGAACGACTTAGAAAGACAGACTGCGAAGAGGGCTAAGTACTCCAGGAGGCGAAAATACAACGACGACGCAGATGTTGACTATATTAATGAGAGGAACGCCAATTTTAACAAGAAACTTGAGCGGTTTTACGGTCAACACACTGCTGAGATTAAGCAGAATTTGGAACGCGGTTCAGCCATATGAGCGTCCGTTAACAAAATTTGTCGTTATGTACCTACATGTTAATGTTTGGAAAGTATTATTTTAAATGAACAATGGTGGACTAAAACTATACGATAACACATTAATGGGAAATATTGTGATAACAGTGGGAATACGTGACAAGTAGTGTTATTTTTTTAATGTAAATAATCTGTAATAAAGACAAAACTAGAGCGTAAGCATGACCTACTACGGTATTGTAAACGTTTAATAATTATATTAGCCACGCCAGGCTTACTCCTGTTGATTAGCCAGTTTTAAACTATATGTGCGAGTATGTACATTTAACATATATTATCACGTAAAACAAACGCTTACAACAAAAGCTGCAGGGTTCAAGGTTCAGTTGTCCTACCAAGAGCATCGACTTGAACTTTATTATTTCCTTATATATGAGTAAAGTTAAAACTAATTGTATAACGTTGTTGCAGCCAGTGTCTAAAAGAGTGAAAATTGCCTGTTTTGTTACAAATTAATTGTAAAACCAATTATCTAATGTAAAATTAAACTCTTATTTTAAGCATTAAGTTCTACCTACCGACTGGATCTGTTCTTATTTAGTTTAACTGAAAAACATGGATATCAAGTGTACATGTTTTTATTATTATATTTCTGTTATGCAAAAATTCTTGGGTTGATTTAGCTTGTTAAAAGTGTATAATAAATTAACTATTTGCATGAATATTTGCTTTCTTTTATTTATCACTTTGCCGTCCTTACTGGGTCTTCTTTGGCAATAACATCGGTGTAACAACAATAGTAATTTGTAGTTATGAGTAATTAGTAATGGATAGTTTTCTAATGAACAGTTCTAATCATCCAATTGTTGTCGTTGAATGTGAACCGCACTGAGACTTGCACTATATCATCATTATCATGAGCAGCCTGAAACATTCTATTGTACTTTATTAAGTAGATATTCTTTAACTATTGAATCTGTATAGATTACTATAAATGTTGAACATCAGTACACCATCATAAGTAACTCTTATGTTTAGTAACTCAAATAATTACAAATAATTGGAAATGTAAGAAGATTACGATTTTCGTTGCACTTACATTTAAAAGCATACCAACTTATTGGTTTTTAATAAGATCTTCATACACAATTTTCGTAAGTAAATATTTATTTATTTTTGCACTAAACTAATTTTTGCAATATATTTGAGCCAGCAAAAGAGAGGTGCTTAAAATTGTCATTCTTATGTCCATAAAAACTGAGTTTTAACATACAGAGCGCCACCCTGACGGCACGAAGAAACCGTATAGGTATACTCTCTCTCAGAAGCCCTCAAGTGAATTAAACAACGTTAGCGTATCTAATATTCTGACGCCTGATATGTAGGTATAGCTAGACAACATCATATTATAGTACATTAGTTTACTTTAGGCCAATGTAGATGTCGAGGTATAAATAAATATACAGAGAATGGGTACTGACCACGAAACCGCCATTGAACATAATTTTTTATCTACGAATTCTATTCGTAGATAGAAAAATATGCATAAATTAACTGCTAAAAGAAACTCAGGACCTACATGTTAAAGAACTTTCTTATAGGTATATACCTACCTGCAAGAAAGCTCTTCAATGAAGGATAATATAATACACCGTTACCTTTTATTTCTAACATGGAGGTGTTACAGGCGAAATACTACGACAGACATTAGTTATCATTCGTTGATCATAAAAACTATTATTTGGTTTGCAAAATAATTCTCATGAACGACCCTCACTAGATCGGTGGGTGGTATTAGGCGGCCATAACATGGGATAAAGTTTTGTGTTCAAAATTATTAGTGTGTGAGTTCTTTGTTTTATTCGCTCTATTGTGTATTTGCGAGTTAAGTTGAAAACATTGTAAAAAAGATTGCCAATTCATTGTTTTCATTGACACCAGTATGCCGACAAAGGGCTTACGATATCTAAGAAATTTCATCAAAATGATAAGATCATGTTATGCTTTCCCGCTATTTACCTGTTATTTACTCAACATAACCATAAAGATGAAAAAAATCTAAATAAATTCTGAAATTGTTACAGTGTATTACTATTTTTTTTCTCTATATGTCCATAGTGTCACTCGACGGTACCTCCGAATAATACCTTATCTGCAAATTCAAATTTCACAGGAGAGCAATTTGAAATTTTAAACACGACGTGTACTAGTAAATTATATCGTTTGGGACGTAAAGTGCCGAAAGGAGGATTTCAGATTTTGTATAGATACCGTCCACACTCTCCAACAGACATAGGATGCATATTTTTGTGCGCTTAGGGCACAAACGCTGCTTAAACTTTACTAGATAGATCAAAATAATGGTAGAAAGAAATCCTATATGTCATTCATCATATTTCAAGGGCTTGATACAGAAGGCATTCCTCAATCGGTAGACTAGGCTCTGGCAAACAAAACATCCCGACTGGCGGCCATAGGGTCGCCGCCTATTACGTGGGACCAAATCACTGGTGAAAAAAGGTATTTAATATAATAATTAATTATTTGTGATGGGTGAGAATCGAATCCACGACCTCTAGCTTAGCAGTCACGATCACTTGCGAGCAGACTAACAAAGGCCCGCCATAGATCAAGCAAGTAAGTAAATTTTAATGATAATTATACTTGATCTAGAAATTATCAACCGATCGCGTGCAACAGGAGAAGCTTATATATCTATCTAAATAATTGTAGTTTAGTGCGATAGGCCAAAGAAGATCCAGTAAAGAGGGGAAAGTGATAAATAAAAGAAAGCAAAAATTCATACAAATAGACAATTTATTATGCACTTTAAACAATATGTAGATACGAGTACAAGTCAACCTGACAATTTTTGCATATTAGAAATAATAAAAGCACGTCAACTTGATAACCATATTTAATCTACCGTCTAAAATAAAACTGATCTAACTTATTTGAGTTTCGTTTGTTACTTAACTTTAACTATAATAAAAAATAAAATGGCAAACAAATTTTTAGCCTTCAGCACATTTATGGCACTTTATACTATTGGCATATTTTTTAGGTGGGCAACACCGTTTTGCAAGTCGTCATGACTCAGCGCTATATTCACATTAAACACTATCTGTAAGTTGCAGCCAAACAAACATCACACCATTCTGAAGTAGAGCGTGACCCGGTTCGGTTGTGTTGTGAGCTAGCTTGAGTCATTAAAATCACCAAGATCACTTTCACTTTGTGATATCAACAAGGAAGCTGCCTTGGTCAAAATGAGTACCACTACGACACCGAAAGAAACGACGTTTGCCGAACGACAAGCAGAACGTATGAAGAGATTGCACTCTCTACAGTTGGCTAGGAATGAAGCCAGGATGCACAATCATCAGGAAGTGGTGGCCGAAGAGGCTAGAAATAGATTACCATCAAATTATGCAAGAAAACGTCGTCAGACGGAGTGGTTACTGAATGATCGAGCGAAGCGCGAAGAAGCTGAAAAATGCGGGCAAAATTACGATAGAGTGAAACTTTTGAACGTCTCAGCTATAGAAGCAGAACGTTTAGAGCGCAAAAAGAAGAAAAGGAATCCAGATCCAGGTTTTTCGACTTACGATCAAGCGACAATAAGGCAGTATAATAGATTGGTCAAGAACATGCCTACACTTGACACGGAGCAGTATGAGAAAGAAAAACAAAAGTATGGAGACGCTTTCTACGGAGGTCTAAATCACATCATTCACGGTATGCACGTAGATCGTAAAGAGGCAATAGACAGAATGGTGAACGACTTAGAAAGACAGACTGCGAAGAGGGCTAAGTACTCCAGGAGGCGAAAATACAACGACGACGCAGATGTTGACTATATTAATGAGAGGAACGCCAATTTTAACAAGAAACTTGAGCGGTTTTACGGTCAACACACTGCTGAGATTAAGCAGAATTTGGAACGCGGTTCAGCCATATGAGCGTCCGTTAACAAAATTTGTCGTTATGTACCTACATGTTAATGTTTGGAAAGTATTATTTTAAATGAACAATGGTGGACTAAAACTATACGATAACACATTAATGGGAAATATTGTGATAACAGTGGGAATACGTGACAAGTAGTGTTATTTTTTTAATGTAAATAATCTGTAATAAAGACAAAACTAGAGCGTAAGCATGACCTACTACGGTATTGTAAACGTTTAATAATTATATTAGCCACGCCAGGCTTACTCCTGTTGATTAGCCAGTTTTAAACTATATGTGCGAGTATGTACATTTAACATATATTATCACGTAAAACAAACGCTTACAACAAAAGCTGCAGGGTTCAAGGTTCAGTTGTCCTACCAAGAGCATCGACTTGAACTTTATTATTTCCTTATATATGAGTAAAGTTAAAACTAATTGTATAACGTTGTTGCAGCCAGTGTCTAAAAGAGTGAAAATTGCCTGTTTTGTTACAAATTAATTGTAAAACCAATTATCTAATGTAAAATTAAACTCTTATTTTAAGCATTAAGTTCTACCTACCGACTGGATCTGTTCTTATTTAGTTTAACTGAAAAACATGGATATCAAGTGTACGTGTTTTTATTATTATATTTCTGTTATGCAAAAATTCTTGGGTTGATTTAGCTTGTTAAAAGTGTTAAATAAATTAACTATTTGCATGAATATTTGCTTTCTTTTATTTATCACTTTGCCGTCCTTACTGGGTCTTCTTTGGCAATAACATCGGTGTAACAACAATAGTAATTTGTAGTTATGAGTAATTAGTAATGGATAGTTTTCTAATGAACAGTTCTAATCATCCAATTGTTGTCGTTGAATGTGAACCGCACTGAGACTTGCACTATATCATCATTATCATGAGCAGCCTGAAACATTCTATTGTACTTTATTAAGTAGATATTCTTTAACTATTGAATCTGTATAGATTACTATAAATGTTGAACATCAGTACACCATCATAAGTAACTCTTATGTTTAGTAACTCAAATAATTACAAATAATTGGAAATGTAAGAAGATTACGATTTTCGTTGCACTTACATTTAAAAGCATACCAACTTATTGGTTTTTAATAAGATCTTCATACACAATTTTCGTAAGTAAATATTTATTTATTTTTGCACTAAACTAATTTTTGCAATATATTTGAGCCAGCAAAAGAGAGGTGCTTAAAATTGTCATTCTTATGTCCATAAAAACTGAGTTTTAACATACAGAGCGCCACCCTGACGGCACGAAGAAACCGTATAGGTATACTCTCTCTCAGAAGCCCTCAAGTGAATTAAACAACGTTAGCGTATCTAATATTCTGACGCCTGATATGTAGGTATAGCTAGACAACATCATATTATAGTACATTAGTTTACTTTAGGCCAATGTAGATGTCGAGGTATAAATAAATATACAGAGAATGGGTACTGACCACGAAACCGCCATTGAACATAATTTTTTATCTACGAATTCTATTCGTAGATAGAAAAATATGCATAAATTAACTGCTAAAAGAAACTCAGGACCTACATGTTAAAGAACTTTCTTATAGGTATATACCTACCTGCAAGAAAGCTCTTCAATGAAGGATAATATAATACACCGTTACCTTTTATTTCTAACATGGAGGTGTTACAGGCGAAATACTACGACAGACATTAGTTATCATTCGTTGATCATAAAAACTATTATTTGGTTTGCAAAATAATTCTCATGAACGACCCTCACTAGATCGGTGGGTGGTATTAGGCGGCCATAACATGGGATAAAGTTTTGTGTTCAAAATTATTAGTGTGTGAGTTCTTTGTTTTATTCGCTCTATTGTGTATTTGCGAGTTAAGTTGAAAACATTGTAAAAAAGATTGCCAATTCATTGTTTTCATTGACACCAGTATGCCGACAAAGGGCTTACGATATCTAAGAAATTTCATCAAAATGATAAGATCATGTTATGCTTTCCCGCTATTTACCTGTTATTTACTCAACATAACCATAAAGATGAAAAAAATCTAAATAAATTCTGAAATTGTTACAGTGTATTACTATTTTTTTTCTCTGTATGTCCATAGTGTCACTCGACGGTACCTCCGAATAATACCTTATCTGCAAATTCAAATTTCACAGGAGAGCAATTTGAAATTTTAAACACGACGTGTACTAGTAAATTATATCGTTTGGGACGTAAAGTGCCGAAAGGAGGATTTCAGATTTTGTATAGATACCGTCCACACTCTCCAACAGACATAGGATGCATATTTTTGTGCGCTTAGGGCACAAACGCTGCCTAAACTTTACTAGATAGATCAAAATAATGGTAGAAAGAAATCCTATATGTCATTCATCATATTTCAAGGGCTTGATACAGAAGGCATTCCTCAATCGGTAGACTAGGCTCTGGCAAACAAAACATCCCGACTGGCGGCCATAGGGTCGCCGCCTATTACGTGGGACCAAATCACTGGTGAAAAAAGGTATTTAATATAATAATTAATTATTTGTGATGGGTGAGAATCGAATCCACGACCTCTAGCTTAGCAGTCACGATCACTTGCGAGCAGACTAACAAAGGCCCGCCATAGATCAAGCAAGTAAGTAAATTTTAATGATAATTATACTTGATCTAGAAATTATCAACCGATCGCGTGCAACAGGAGAAGCTTATATATCTATCTAAATAATTGTAGTTTAGTGCGATAGGCCAAAGAAGATCCAGTAAAGAGGGGAAAGTGATAAATAAAAGAAAGCAAAAATTCATACAAATAGACAATTTATTATGCACTTTAAACAATATGTAGATACGAGTACAAGTCAACCTGACAATTTTTGCATATTAGAAATAATAAAAGCACGTCAACTTGATAACCATATTTAATCTACCGTCTAAAATAAAACTGATCTAACTTATTTGAGTTTCGTTTGTTACTTAACTTTAACTATAATAAAAAATAAAATGGCAAACAAATTTTTAGCCTTCAGCACATTTATGGCACTTTATACTATTGGCATATTTTTTAGGTGGGCAACACCGTTTTACAAGTCGTCATGACTCAGCGCTATATTCACATTAAACACTATCTGTAAGTTGCAGCCAAACAAACATCACACCATTCTGAAGTAGAGCGTGACCCGGTTCGGTTGTGTTGTGAGCTAGCTTGAGTCATTAAAATCACCAAGATCACTTTCACTTTGTGATATCAACAAGGAAGCTGCCTTGGTCAAAATGAGTACCACTACGACACCGAAAGAAACGACGTTTGCCGAACGACAAGCAGAACGTATGAAGAGATTGCACTCTCTACAGTTGGCTAGGAATGAAGCCAGGATGCACAATCATCAGGAGGTGGTGGCCGAAGAGGCTAGAAATAGATTACCATCAAATTATGCAAGAAAACGTCGTCAGACGGAGTGGTTACTGAATGATCGAGCGAAGCGCGAAGAAGCTGAAAAATGCGGGCAAAATTACGATAGAGTGAAACTTTTGAACGTCTCAGCTATAGAAGCAGAACGTTTAGAGCGCAAAAAGAAGAAAAGGAATCCAGATCCAGGTTTTTCGACTTACGATCAAGCGACAATAAGGCAGTATAATAGATTGGTCAAGAACATGCCTACACTTGACACGGAGCAGTATGAGAAAGAAAAACAAAAGTATGGAGACGCTTTCTACGGAGGTCTAAATCACATCATTCACGGTATGCACGTAGATCGTAAAGAGGCAATAGACAGAATGGTGAACGACTTAGAAAGACAGACTGCGAAGAGGGCTAAGTACTCCAGGAGGCGAAAATACAACGACGACGCAGATGTTGACTATATTAATGAGAGGAACGCCAATTTTAACAAGAAACTTGAGCGGTTTTACGGTCAACACACTGCTGAGATTAAGCAGAATTTGGAACGCGGTTCAGCCATATGAGCGTCCGTTAACAAAATTTGTCGTTATGTACCTACATGTTAATGTTTGGAAAGTATTATTTTAAATGAACAATGGTGGACTAAAACTATACGATAACACATTAATGGGAAATATTGTGATAACAGTGGGAATACGTGACAAGTAGTGTTATTTTTTTAATGTAAATAATCTGTAATAAAGACAAAACTAGAGCGTAAGCATGACCTACTACGGTATTGTAAACGTTTAATAATTATATTAGCCACGCCAGGCTTACTCCTGTTGATTAGCCAGTTTTAAACTATATGTGCGAGTATGTACATTTAACATATATTATCACGTAAAACAAACGCTTACAACAAAAGCTGCAGGGTTCAAGGTTCAGTTGTCCTACCAAGAGCATCGACTTGAACTTTATTATTTCCTTATATATGAGTAAAGTTAAAACTAATTGTATAACGTTGTTGCAGCCAGTGTCTAAAAGAGTGAAAATTGCCTGTTTTGTTACAAATTAATTGTAAAACCAATTATCTAATGTAAAATTAAACTCTTATTTTAAGCATTAAGTTCTACCTACCGACTGGATCTGTTCTTATTTAGTTTAACTGAAAAACATGGATATCAAGTGTACGTGTTTTTATTATTATATTTCTGTTATGCAAAAATTCTTGGGTTGATTTAGCTTGTTAAAAGTGTATAATAAATTAACTATTTGCATGAATATTTGCTTTCTTTTATTTATCACTTTGCCGTCCTTACTGGGTCTTCTTTGGCAATAACATCGGTGTAACAACAATAGTAATTTGTAGTTATGAGTAATTAGTAATGGATAGTTTTCTAATGAACAGTTCTAATCATCCAATTGTTGTCGTTGAATGTGAACCGCACTGAGACTTGCACTATATCATCATTATCATGAGCAGCCTGAAACATTCTATTGTACTTTATTAAGTAGATATTCTTTAACTATTGAATCTGTATAGATTACTATAAATGTTGAACATCAGTACACCATCATAAGTAACTCTTATGTTTAGTAACTCAAATAATTACAAATAATTGGAAATGTAAGAAGATTACGATTTTCGTTGCACTTACATTTAAAAGCATACCAACTTATTGGTTTTTAATAAGATCTTCATACACAATTTTCGTAAGTAAATATTTATTTATTTTTGCACTAAACTAATTTTTGCAATATATTTGAGCCAGCAAAAGAGAGGTGCTTAAAATTGTCATTCTTATGTCCATAAAAACTGAGTTTTAACATACAGAGCGCCACCCTGACGGCACGAAGAAACCGTATAGGTATACTCTCTCTCAGAAGCCCTCAAGTGAATTAAACAACGTTAGCGTATCTAATATTCTGACGCCTGATATGTAGGTATAGCTAGACAACATCATATTATAGTACATTAGTTTACTTTAGGCCAATGTAGATGTCGAGGTATAAATAAATATACAGAGAATGGGTACTGACCACGAAACCGCCATTGAACATAATTTTTTATCTACGAATTCTATTCGTAGATAGAAAAATATGCATAAATTAACTGCTAAAAGAAACTCAGGACCTACATGTTAAAGAACTTTCTTATAGGTATATACCTACCTGCAAGAAAGCTCTTCAATGAAGGATAATATAATACACCGTTACCTTTTATTTCTAACATGGAGGTGTTACAGGCGAAATACTACGACAGACATTAGTTATCATTCGTTGATCATAAAAACTATTATTTGGTTTGCAAAATAATTCTCATGAACGACCCTCACTAGATCGGTGGGTGGTATTAGGCGGCCATAACATGGGATAAAGTTTTGTGTTCAAAATTATTAGTGTGTGAGTTCTTTGTTTTATTCGCTCTATTGTGTATTTGCGAGTTAAGTTGAAAACATTGTAAAAAAGATTGCCAATTCATTGTTTTCATTGACACCAGTATGCCGACAAAGGGCTTACGATATCTAAGAAATTTCATCAAAATGATAAGATCATGTTATGCTTTCCCGCTATTTACCTGTTATTTACTCAACATAACCATAAAGATGAAAAAAATCTAAATAAATTCTGAAATTGTTACAGTGTATTACTATTTTTTTTCTCTGTATGTCCATAGTGTCACTCGACGGTACCTCCGAATAATACCTTATCTGCAAATTCAAATTTCACAGGAGAGCAATTTGAAATTTTAAACACGACGTGTACTAGTAAATTATATCGTTTGGGACGTAAAGTGCCGAAAGGAGGATTTCAGATTTTGTATAGATACCGTCCACACTCTCCAACAGACATAGGATGCATATTTTTGTGCGCTTAGGGCACAAACGCTGCCTAAACTTTACTAGATAGATCAAAATAATGGTAGAAAGAAATCCTATATGTCATTCATCATATTTCAAGGGCTTGATACAGAAGGCATTCCTCAATCGGTAGACTAGGCTCTGGCAAACAAAACATCCCGACTGGCGGCCATAGGGTCGCCGCCTATTACGTGGGACCAAATCACTGGTGAAAAAAGGTATTTAATATAATAATTAATTATTTGTGATGGGTGAGAATCGAATCCACGACCTCTAGCTTAGCAGTCACGATCACTTGCGAGCAGACTAACAAAGGCCCGCCATAGATCAAGCAAGTAAGTAAATTTTAATGATAATTATACTTGATCTAGAAATTATCAACCGATCGCGTGCAACAGGAGAAGCTTATATATCTATCTAAATAATTGTAGTTTAGTGCGATAGGCCAAAGAAGATCCAGTAAAGAGGGGAAAGTGATAAATAAAAGAAAGCAAAAATTCATACAAATAGACAATTTATTATGCACTTTAAACAATATGTAGATACGAGTACAAGTCAACCTGACAATTTTTGCATATTAGAAATAATAAAAGCACGTCAACTTGATAACCATATTTAATCTACCGTCTAAAATAAAACTGATCTAACTTATTTGAGTTTCGTTTGTTACTTAACTTTAACTATAATAAAAAATAAAATGGCAAACAAATTTTTAGCCTTCAGCACATTTATGGCACTTTATACTATTGGCATATTTTTTAGGTGGGCAACACCGTTTTACAAGTCGTCATGACTCAGCGCTATATTCACATTAAACACTATCTGTAAGTTGCAGCCAAACAAACATCACACCATTCTGAAGTAGAGCGTGACCCGGTTCGGTTGTGTTGTGAGCTAGCTTGAGTCATTAAAATCACCAAGATCACTTTCACTTTGTGATATCAACAAGGAAGCTGCCTTGGTCAAAATGAGTACCACTACGACACCGAAAGAAACGACGTTTGCCGAACGACAAGCAGAACGTATGAAGAGATTGCACTCTCTACAGTTGGCTAGGAATGAAGCCAGGATGCACAATCATCAGGAGGTGGTGGCCGAAGAGGCTAGAAATAGATTACCATCAAATTATGCAAGAAAACGTCGTCAGACGGAGTGGTTACTGAATGATCGAGCGAAGCGCGAAGAAGCTGAAAAATGCGGGCAAAATTACGATAGAGTGAAACTTTTGAACGTCTCAGCTATAGAAGCAGAACGTTTAGAGCGCAAAAAGAAGAAAAGGAATCCAGATCCAGGTTTTTCGACTTACGATCAAGCGACAATAAGGCAGTATAATAGATTGGTCAAGAACATGCCTACACTTGACACGGAGCAGTATGAGAAAGAAAAACAAAAGTATGGAGACGCTTTCTACGGAGGTCTAAATCACATCATTCACGGTATGCACGTAGATCGTAAAGAGGCAATAGACAGAATGGTGAACGACTTAGAAAGACAGACTGCGAAGAGGGCTAAGTACTCCAGGAGGCGAAAATACAACGACGACGCAGATGTTGACTATATTAATGAGAGGAACGCCAATTTTAACAAGAAACTTGAGCGGTTTTACGGTCAACACACTGCTGAGATTAAGCAGAATTTGGAACGCGGTTCAGCCATATGAGCGTCCGTTAACAAAATTTGTCGTTATGTACCTACATGTTAATGTTTGGAAAGTATTATTTTAAATGAACAATGGTGGACTAAAACTATACGATAACACATTAATGGGAAATATTGTGATAACAGTGGGAATACGTGACAAGTAGTGTTATTTTTTTAATGTAAATAATCTGTAATAAAGACAAAACTAGAGCGTAAGCATGACCTACTACGGTATTGTAAACGTTTAATAATTATATTAGCCACGCCAGGCTTACTCCTGTTGATTAGCCAGTTTTAAACTATATGTGCGAGTATGTACATTTAACATATATTATCACGTAAAACAAACGCTTACAACAAAAGCTGCAGGGTTCAAGGTTCAGTTGTCCTACCAAGAGCATCGACTTGAACTTTATTATTTCCTTATATATGAGTAAAGTTAAAACTAATTGTATAACGTTGTTGCAGCCAGTGTCTAAAAGAGTGAAAATTGCCTGTTTTGTTACAAATTAATTGTAAAACCAATTATCTAATGTAAAATTAAACTCTTATTTTAAGCATTAAGTTCTACCTACCGACTGGATCTGTTCTTATTTAGTTTAACTGAAAAACATGGATATCAAGTGTACGTGTTTTTATTATTATATTTCTGTTATGCAAAAATTCTTGGGTTGATTTAGCTTGTTAAAAGTGTATAATAAATTAACTATTTGCATGAATATTTGCTTTCTTTTATTTATCACTTTGCCGTCCTTACTGGGTCTTCTTTGGCAATAACATCGGTGTAACAACAATAGTAATTTGTAGTTATGAGTAATTAGTAATGGATAGTTTTCTAATGAACAGTTCTAATCATCCAATTGTTGTCGTTGAATGTGAACCGCACTGAGACTTGCACTATATCATCATTATCATGAGCAGCCTGAAACATTCTATTGTACTTTATTAAGTAGATATTCTTTAACTATTGAATCTGTATAGATTACTATAAATGTTGAACATCAGTACACCATCATAAGTAACTCTTATGTTTAGTAACTCAAATAATTACAAATAATTGGAAATGTAAGAAGATTACGATTTTCGTTGCACTTACATTTAAAAGCATACCAACTTATTGGTTTTTAATAAGATCTTCATACACAATTTTCGTAAGTAAATATTTATTTATTTTTGCACTAAACTAATTTTTGCAATATATTTGAGCCAGCAAAAGAGAGGTGCTTAAAATTGTCATTCTTATGTCCATAAAAACTGAGTTTTAACATACAGAGCGCCACCCTGACGGCACGAAGAAACCGTATAGGTATACTCTCTCTCAGAAGCCCTCAAGTGAATTAAACAACGTTAGCGTATCTAATATTCTGACGCCTGATATGTAGGTATAGCTAGACAACATCATATTATAGTACATTAGTTTACTTTAGGCCAATGTAGATGTCGAGGTATAAATAAATATACAGAGAATGGGTACTGACCACGAAACCGCCATTGAACATAATTTTTTATCTACGAATTCTATTCGTAGATAGAAAAATATGCATAAATTAACTGCTAAAAGAAACTCAGGACCTACATGTTAAAGAACTTTCTTATAGGTATATACCTACCTGCAAGAAAGCTCTTCAATGAAGGATAATATAATACACCATTACCTTTTATTTCTAACATGGAGGTGTTACAGGCGAAATACTACGACAGACATTAGTTATCATTCGTTGATCATAAAAACTATTATTTGGTTTGCAAAATAATTCTCATGAACGACCCTCACTAGATCGGTGGGTGGTATTAGGCGGCCATAACATGGGATAAAGTTTTGTGTTCAAAATTATTAGTGTGTGAGTTCTTTGTTTTATTCGCTCTATTGTGTATTTGCGAGTTAAGTTGAAAACATTGTAAAAAAGATTGCCAATTCATTGTTTTCATTGACACCAGTATGCCGACAAAGGGCTTACGATATCTAAGAAATTTCATCAAAATGATAAGATCATGTTATGCTTTCCCGCTATTTACCTGTTATTTACTCAACATAACCATAAAGATGAAAAAAATCTAAATAAATTCTGAAATTGTTACAGTGTATTACTATTTTTTTTCTCTATATGTCCATAGTGTCACTCGACGGTACCTCCGAATAATACCTTATCTGCAAATTCAAATTTCACAGGAGAGCAATTTGAAATTTTAAACACGACGTGTACTAGTAAATTATATCGTTTGGGACGTAAAGTGCCGAAAGGAGGATTTCAGATTTTGTATAGATACCGTCCACACTCTCCAACAGACATAGGATGCATATTTTTGTGCGCTTAGGGCACAAACGCTGCTTAAACTTTACTAGATAGATCAAAATAATGGTAGAAAGAAATCCTATATGTCATTCATCATATTTCAAGGGCTTGATACAGAAGGCATTCCTCAATCGGTAGACTAGGCTCTGGCAAACAAAACATCCCGACTGGCGGCCATAGGGTCGCCGCCTATTACGTGGGACCAAATCACTGGTGAAAAAAGGTATTTAATATAATAATTAATTATTTGTGATGGGTGAGAATCGAATCCACGACCTCTAGCTTAGCAGTCACGATCACTTGCGAGCAGACTAACAAAGGCCCGCCATAGATCAAGCAAGTAAGTAAATTTTAATGATAATTATACTTGATCTAGAAATTATCAACCGATCGCGTGCAACAGGAGAAGCTTATATATCTATCTAAATAATTGTAGTTTAGTGCGATAGGCCAAAGAAGATCCAGTAAAGAGGGGAAAGTGATAAATAAAAGAAAGCAAAAATTCATACAAATAGACAATTTATTATGCACTTTAAACAATATGTAGATACGAGTACAAGTCAACCTGACAATTTTTGCATATTAGAAATAATAAAAGCACGTCAACTTGATAACCATATTTAATCTACCGTCTAAAATAAAACTGATCTAACTTATTTGAGTTTCGTTTGTTACTTAACTTTAACTATAATAAAAAATAAAATGGCAAACAAATTTTTAGCCTTCAGCACATTTATGGCACTTTATACTATTGGCATATTTTTTAGGTGGGCAACACCGTTTTGCAAGTCGTCATGACTCAGCGCTATATTCACATTAAACACTATCTGTAAGTTGCAGCCAAACAAACATCACACCATTCTGAAGTAGAGCGTGACCCGGTTCGGTTGTGTTGTGAGCTAGCTTGAGTCATTAAAATCACCAAGATCACTTTCACTTTGTGATATCAGCAAGGAAGCTGCCTTGGTCAAAATGAGTACCACTACGACACCGAAAGAAACGACGTTTGCCGAACGACAAGCAGAACGTATGAAGAGATTGCACTCTCTACAGTTGGCTAGGAATGAAGCCAGGATGCACAATCATCAGGAGGTGGTGGCCGAAGAGGCTAGAAATAGATTACCATCAAATTATGCAAGAAAACGTCGTCAGACGGAGTGGTTACTGAATGATCGAGCGAAGCGCGAAGAAGCTGAAAAATGCGGGCAAAATTACGATAGAGTGAAACTTTTGAACGTCTCAGCTATAGAAGCAGAACGTTTAGAGCGCAAAAAGAAGAAAAGGAATCCAGATCCAGGTTTTTCGACTTACGATCAAGCGACAATAAGGCAGTATAATAGATTGGTCAAGAACATGCCTACACTTGACACGGAGCAGTATGAGAAAGAAAAACAAAAGTATGGAGACGCTTTCTACGGAGGTCTAAATCACATCATTCACGGTATGCACGTAGATCGTAAAGAGGCAATAGACAGAATGGTGAACGACTTAGAAAGACAGACTGCGAAGAGGGCTAAGTACTCCAGGAGGCGAAAATACAACGACGACGCAGATGTTGACTATATTAATGAGAGGAACGCCAATTTTAACAAGAAACTTGAGCGGTTTTACGGTCAACACACTGCTGAGATTAAGCAGAATTTGGAACGCGGTTCAGCCATATGAGCGTCCGTTAACAAAATTTGTCGTTATGTACCTACATGTTAATGTTTGGAAAGTATTATTTTAAATGAACAATGGTGGACTAAAACTATACGATAACACATTAATGGGAAATATTGTGATAACAGTGGGAATACGTGACAAGTAGTGTTATTTTTTTAATGTAAATAATCTGTAATAAAGACAAAACTAGAGCGTAAGCATGACCTACTACGGTATTGTAAACGTTTAATAATTATATTAGCCACGCCAGGCTTACTCCTGTTGATTAGCCAGTTTTAAACTATATGTGCGAGTATGTACATTTAACATATATTATCACGTAAAACAAACGCTTACAACAAAAGCTGCAGGGTTCAAGGTTCAGTTGTCCTACCAAGAGCATCGACTTGAACTTTATTATTTCCTTATATATGAGTAAAGTTAAAACTAATTGTATAACGTTGTTGCAGCCAGTGTCTAAAAGAGTGAAAATTGCCTGTTTTGTTACAAATTAATTGTAAAACCAATTATCTAATGTAAAATTAAACTCTTATTTTAGGCATTAAGTTCTACCTACCGACTGGATCTGTTCTTATTTAGTTTAACTGAAAAACATGGATATCAAGTGTACGTGTTTTTATTATTATATTTCTGTTATGCAAAAATTCTTGGGTTGATTTAGCTTGTTAAAAGTGTATAATAAATTAACTATTTGCATGAATATTTGCTTTCTTTTATTTATCACTTTGCCGTCCTTACTGGGTCTTCTTTGGCAATAACATCGGTGTAACAACAATAGTAATTTGTAGTTATGAGTAATTAGTAATGGATAGTTTTCTAATGAACAGTTCTAATCATCCAATTGTTGTCGTTGAATGTGAACCGCACTGAGATTTGCACTATATCATCATTATCATGAGCAGCCTGAAACATTCTATTGTACTTTATTAAGTAGATATTCTTTAACTATTGAATCTGTATAGATTACTATAAATGTTGAACATCAGTACACCATCATAAGTAACTCTTATGTTTAGTAACTCAAATAATTACAAATAATTGGAAATGTAAGAAGATTACGATTTTCGTTGCACTTACATTTAAAAGCATACCAACTTATTGGTTTTTAATAAGATCTTCATACACAATTTTCGTAAGTAAATATTTATTTATTTTTGCACTAAACTAATTTTTGCAATATATTTGAGCCAGCAAAAGAGAGGTGCTTAAAATTGTCATTCTTATGTCCATAAAAACTGAGTTTTAACATACAGAGCGCCACCCTGACGGCACGAAGAAACCGTATAGGTATACTCTCTCTCAGAAGCCCTCAAGTGAATTAAACAACGTTAGCGTATCTAATATTCTGACGCCTGATATGTAGGTATAGCTAGACAACATCATATTATAGTACATTAGTTTACTTTAGGCCAATGTAGATGTCGAGGTATAAATAAATATACAGAGAATGGGTACTGACCACGAAACCGCCATTGAACATAATTTTTTATCTACGAATTCTATTCGTAGATAGAAAAATATGCATAAATTAACTGCTAAAAGAAACTCAGGACCTACATGTTAAAGAACTTTCTTGTAGGTATATACCTACCTGCAAGAAAGCTCTTCAATGAAGGATAATATAATACACCGTTACCTTTTATTTCTAACATGGAGGTGTTACAGGCGAAATACTACGACAGACATTAGTTATCATTCGTTGATCATAAAAACTATTATTTGGTTTGCAAAATAATTCTCATGAACGACCCTCACTAGATCGGTGGGTGGTATTAGGCGGCCATAACATGGGATAAAGTTTTGTGTTCAAAATTATTAGTGTGTGAGTTCTTTGTTTTATTCGCTCTATTGTGTATTTGCGAGTTAAGTTGAAAACATTGTAAAAAAGATTGCCAATTCATTGTTTTCATTGACACCAGTATGCCGACAAAGGGCTTACGATATCTAAGAAATTTCATCAAAATGATAAGATCATGTTATGCTTTCCCGCTATTTACCTGTTATTTACTCAACATAACCATAAAGATGAAAAAAATCTAAATAAATTCTGAAATTGTTACAGTGTATTACTATTTTTTTTCTCTATATGTCCATAGTGTCACTCGACGGTACCTCCGAATAATACCTTATCTGCAAATTCAAATTTCACAGGAGAGCAATTTGAAATTTTAAACACGACGTGTACTAGTAAATTATATCGTTTGGGACGTAAAGTGCCGAAAGGAGGATTTCAGATTTTGTATAGATACCGTCCACACTCTCCAACAGACATAGGATGCATATTTTTGTGCGCTTAGGGCACAAACGCTGCCTAAACTTTACTAGATAGATCAAAATAATGGTAGAAAGAAATCCTATATGTCATTCATCATATTTCAAGGGCTTGATACAGAAGGCATTCCTCAATCGGTAGACTAGGCTCTGGCAAACAAAACATCCCGACTGGCGGCCATAGGGTCGCCGCCTATTACGTGGGACCAAATCACTGGTGAAAAAAGGTATTTAATATAATAATTAATTATTTGTGATGGGTGAGAATCGAATCCACGACCTCTAGCTTAGCAGTCACGATCACTTGCGAGCAGACTAACAAAGGCCCGCCATAGATCAAGCAAGTAAGTAAATTTTAATGATAATTATACTTGATCTAGAAATTATCAACCGATCGCGTGCAACAGGAGAAGCTTATATATCTATCTAAATAATTGTAGTTTAGTGCGATAGGCCAAAGAAGATCCAGTAAAGAGGGGAAAGTGATAAATAAAAGAAAGCAAAAATTCATACAAATAGACAATTTATTATGCACTTTAAACAATATGTAGATACGAGTACAAGTCAACCTGACAATTTTTGCATATTAGAAATAATAAAAGCACGTCAACTTGATAACCATATTTAATCTACCGTCTAAAATAAAACTGATCTAACTTATTTGAGTTTCGTTTGTTACTTAACTTTAACTATAATAAAAAATAAAATGGCAAACAAATTTTTAGCCTTCAGCACATTTATGGCACTTTATACTATTGGCATATTTTTTAGGTGGGCAACACCGTTTTGCAAGTCGTCATGACTCAGCGCTATATTCACATTAAACACTATCTGTAAGTTGCAGCCAAACAAACATCACACCATTCTGAAGTAGAGCGTGACCCGGTTCGGTTGTGTTGTGAGCTAGCTTGAGTCATTAAAATCACCAAGATCACTTTCACTTTGTGATATCAACAAGGAAGCTGCCTTGGTCAAAATGAGTACCACTACGACACCGAAAGAAACGACGTTTGCCGAACGACAAGCAGAACGTATGAAGAGATTGCACTCTCTACAGTTGGCTAGGAATGAAGCCAGGATGCACAATCATCAGGAGGTGGTGGCCGAAGAGGCTAGAAATAGATTACCATCAAATTATGCAAGAAAACGTCGTCAGACGGAGTGGTTACTGAATGATCGAGCGAAGCGCGAAGAAGCTGAAAAATGCGGGCAAAATTACGATAGAGTGAAACTTTTGAACGTCTCAGCTATAGAAGCAGAACGTTTAGAGCGCAAAAAGAAGAAAAGGAATCCAGATCCAGGTTTTTCGACTTACGATCAAGCGACAATAAGGCAGTATAATAGATTGGTCAAGAACATGCCTACACTTGACACGGAGCAGTATGAGAAAGAAAAACAAAAGTATGGAGACGCTTTCTACGGAGGTCTAAATCACATCATTCACGGTATGCACGTAGATCGTAAAGAGGCAATAGACAGAATGGTGAACGACTTAGAAAGACAGACTGCGAAGAGGGCTAAGTACTCCAGGAGGCGAAAATACAACGACGACGCAGATGTTGACTATATTAATGAGAGGAACGCCAATTTTAACAAGAAACTTGAGCGGTTTTACGGTCAACACACTGCTGAGATTAAGCAGAATTTGGAACGCGGTTCAGCCATATGAGCGTCCGTTAACAAAATTTGTCGTTATGTACCTACATGTTAATGTTTGGAAAGTAT
This sequence comes from Hypercompe scribonia, assembly GCA_949316085.1. Classification (NCBI taxonomy): domain Eukaryota; kingdom Metazoa; phylum Arthropoda; class Insecta; order Lepidoptera; family Erebidae; genus Hypercompe; species Hypercompe scribonia. The sequence goes on from OX438979.1 coordinate 6,042,918, forward strand.
TATTTTAAATGAACAATGGTGGACTAAAACTATACGATAACACATTAATGGGAAATATTGTGATAACAGTGGGAATACGTGACAAGTAGTGTTATTTTTTTAATGTAAATAATCTGTAATAAAGACAAAACTAGAGCGTAAGCATGACCTACTACGGTATTGTAAACGTTTAATAATTATATTAGCCACGCCAGGCTTACTCCTGTTGATTAGCCAGTTTTAAACTATATGTGCGAGTATGTACATTTAACATATATTATCACGTAAAACAAACGCTTACAACAAAAGCTGCAGGGTTCAAGGTTCAGTTGTCCTACCAAGAGCATCGACTTGAACTTTATTATTTCCTTATATATGAGTAAAGTTAAAACTAATTGTATAACGTTGTTGCAGCCAGTGTCTAAAAGAGTGAAAATTGCCTGTTTTGTTACAAATTAATTGTAAAACCAATTATCTAATGTAAAATTAAACTCTTATTTTAGGCATTAAGTTCTACCTACCGACTGGATCTGTTCTTATTTAGTTTAACTGAAAAACATGGATATCAAGTGTACGTGTTTTTATTATTATATTTCTGTTATGCAAAAATTCTTGGGTTGATTTAGCTTGTTAAAAGTGTATAATAAATTAACTATTTGCATGAATATTTGCTTTCTTTTATTTATCACTTTGCCGTCCTTACTGGGTCTTCTTTGGCAATAACATCGGTGTAACAACAATAGTAATTTGTAGTTATGAGTAATTAGTAATGGATAGTTTTCTAATGAACAGTTCTAATCATCCAATTGTTGTCGTTGAATGTGAACCGCACTGAGATTTGCACTATATCATCATTATCATGAGCAGCCTGAAACATTCTATTGTACTTTATTAAGTAGATATTCTTTAACTATTGAATCTGTATAGATTACTATAAATGTTGAACATCAGTACACCATCATAAGTAACTCTTATGTTTAGTAACTCAAATAATTACAAATAATTGGAAATGTAAGAAGATTACGATTTTCGTTGCACTTACATTTAAAAGCATACCAACTTATTGGTTTTTAATAAGATCTTCATACACAATTTTCGTAAGTAAATATTTATTTATTTTTGCACTAAACTAATTTTTGCAATATATTTGAGCCAGCAAAAGAGAGGTGCTTAAAATTGTCATTCTTATGTCCATAAAAACTGAGTTTTAACATACAGAGCGCCACCCTGACGGCACGAAGAAACCGTATAGGTATACTCTCTCTCAGAAGCCCTCAAGTGAATTAAACAACGTTAGCGTATCTAATATTCTGACGCCTGATATGTAGGTATAGCTAGACAACATCATATTATAGTACATTAGTTTACTTTAGGCCAATGTAGATGTCGAGGTATAAATAAATATACAGAGAATGGGTACTGACCACGAAACCGCCATTGAACATAATTTTTTATCTACGAATTCTATTCGTAGATAGAAAAATATGCATAAATTAACTGCTAAAAGAAACTCAGGACCTACATGTTAAAGAACTTTCTTGTAGGTATATACCTACCTGCAAGAAAGCTCTTCAATGAAGGATAATATAATACACCGTTACCTTTTATTTCTAACATGGAGGTGTTACAGGCGAAATACTACGACAGACATTAGTTATCATTCGTTGATCATAAAAACTATTATTTGGTTTGCAAAATAATTCTCATGAACGACCCTCACTAGATCGGTGGGTGGTATTAGGCGGCCATAACATGGGATAAAGTTTTGTGTTCAAAATTATTAGTGTGTGAGTTCTTTGTTTTATTCGCTCTATTGTGTATTTGCGAGTTAAGTTGAAAACATTGTAAAAAAGATTGCCAATTCATTGTTTTCATTGACACCAGTATGCCGACAAAGGGCTTACGATATCTAAGAAATTTCATCAAAATGATAAGATCATGTTATGCTTTCCCGCTATTTACCTGTTATTTACTCAACATAACCATAAAGATGAAAAAAATCTAAATAAATTCTGAAATTGTTACAGTGTATTACTATTTTTTTTCTCTATATGTCCATAGTGTCACTCGACGGTACCTCCGAATAATACCTTATCTGCAAATTCAAATTTCACAGGAGAGCAATTTGAAATTTTAAACACGACGTGTACTAGTAAATTATATCGTTTGGGACGTAAAGTGCCAAAAGGAGGATTTCAGATTTTGTATAGATACCGTCCACACTCTCCAACAGACATAGGATGCATATTTTTGTGCGCTTAGGGCACAAACGCTGCCTAAACTTTACTAGATAGATCAAAATAATGGTAGAAAGAAATCCTATATGTCATTCATCATATTTCAAGGGCTTGATACAGAAGGCATTCCTCAATCGGTAGACTAGGCTCTGGCAAACAAAACATCCCGACTGGCGGCCATAGGGTCGCCGCCTATTACGTGGGACCAAATCACTGGTGAAAAAAGGTATTTAATATAATAATTAATTATTTGTGATGGGTGAGAATCGAATCCACGACCTCTAGCTTAGCAGTCACGATCACTTGCGAGCAGACTAACAAAGGCCCGCCATAGATCAAGCAAGTAAGTAAATTTTAATGATAATTATACTTGATCTAGAAATTATCAACCGATCGCGTGCAACAGGAGAAGCTTATATATCTATCTAAATAATTGTAGTTTAGTGCGATAGGCCAAAGAAGATCCAGTAAAGAGGGGAAAGTGATAAATAAAAGAAAGCAAAAATTCATACAAATAGACAATTTATTATGCACTTTAAACAATATGTAGATACGAGTACAAGTCAACCTGACAATTTTTGCATATTAGAAATAATAAAAGCACGTCAACTTGATAACCATATTTAATCTACCGTCTAAAATAAAACTGATCTAACTTATTTGAGTTTCGTTTGTTACTTAACTTTAACTATAATAAAAAATAAAATGGCAAACAAATTTTTAGCCTTCAGCACATTTATGGCACTTTATACTATTGGCATATTTTTTAGGTGGGCAACACCGTTTTGCAAGTCGTCATGACTCAGCGCTATATTCACATTAAACACTATCTGTAAGTTGCAGCCAAACAAACATCACACCATTCTGAAGTAGAGCGTGACCCGGTTCGGTTGTGTTGTGAGCTAGCTTGAGTCATTAAAATCACCAAGATCACTTTCACTTTGTGATATCAACAAGGAAGCTGCCTTGGTCAAAATGAGTACCACTACGACACCGAAAGAAACGACGTTTGCCGAACGACAAGCAGAACGTATGAAGAGATTGCACTCTCTACAGTTGGCTAGGAATGAAGCCAGGATGCACAATCATCAGGAGGTGGTGGCCGAAGAGGCTAGAAATAGATTACCATCAAATTATGCAAGAAAACGTCGTCAGACGGAGTGGTTACTGAATGATCGAGCGAAGCGCGAAGAAGCTGAAAAATGCGGGCAAAATTACGATAGAGTGAAACTTTTGAACGTCTCAGCTATAGAAGCAGAACGTTTAGAGCGCAAAAAGAAGAAAAGGAATCCAGATCCAGGTTTTTCGACTTACGATCAAGCGACAATAAGGCAGTATAATAGATTGGTCAAGAACATGCCTACACTTGACACGGAGCAGTATGAGAAAGAAAAACAAAAGTATGGAGACGCTTTCTACGGAGGTCTAAATCACATCATTCACGGTATGCACGTAGATCGTAAAGAGGCAATAGACAGAATGGTGAACGACTTAGAAAGACAGACTGCGAAGAGGGCTAAGTACTCCAGGAGGCGAAAATACAACGACGACGCAGATGTTGACTATATTAATGAGAGGAACGCCAATTTTAACAAGAAACTTGAGCGGTTTTACGGTCAACACACTGCTGAGATTAAGCAGAATTTGGAACGCGGTTCAGCCATATGAGCGTCCGTTAACAAAATTTGTCGTTATGTACCTACATGTTAATGTTTGGAAAGTATTATTTTAAATGAACAATGGTGGACTAAAACTATACGATAACACATTAATGGGAAATATTGTGATAACAGTGGGAATACGTGACAAGTAGTGTTATTTTTTTAATGTAAATAATCTGTAATAAAGACAAAACTAGAGCGTAAGCATGACCTACTACGGTATTGTAAACGTTTAATAATTATATTAGCCACGCCAGGCTTACTCCTGTTGATTAGCCAGTTTTAAACTATATGTGCGAGTATGTACATTTAACATATATTATCACGTAAAACAAACGCTTACAACAAAAGCTGCAGGGTTCAAGGTTCAGTTGTCCTACCAAGAGCATCGACTTGAACTTTATTATTTCCTTATATATGAGTAAAGTTAAAACTAATTGTATAACGTTGTTGCAGCCAGTGTCTAAAAGAGTGAAAATTGCCTGTTTTGTTACAAATTAATTGTAAAACCAATTATCTAATGTAAAATTAAACTCTTATTTTAAGCATTAAGTTCTACCTACCGACTGGATCTGTTCTTATTTAGTTTAACTGAAAAACATGGATATCAAGTGTACGTGTTTTTATTATTATATTTCTGTTATGCAAAAATTCTTGGGTTGATTTAGCTTGTTAAAAGTGTATAATAAATTAACTATTTGCATGAATATTTGCTTTCTTTTATTTATCACTTTGCCGTCCTTACTGGGTCTTCTTTGGCAATAACATCGGTGTAACAACAATAGTAATTTGTAGTTATGAGTAATTAGTAATGGATAGTTTTCTAATGAACAGTTCTAATCATCCAATTGTTGTCGTTGAATGTGAACCGCACTGAGACTTGCACTATATCATCATTATCATGAGCAGCCTGAAACATTCTATTGTACTTTATTAAGTAGATATTCTTTAACTATTGAATCTGTATAGATTACTATAAATGTTGAACATCAGTACACCATCATAAGTAACTCTTATGTTTAGTAACTCAAATAATTACAAATAATTGGAAATGTAAGAAGATTACGATTTTCGTTGCACTTACATTTAAAAGCATACCAACTTATTGGTTTTTAATAAGATCTTCATACACAATTTTCGTAAGTAAATATTTATTTATTTTTGCACTAAACTAATTTTTGCAATATATTTGAGCCAGCAAAAGAGAGGTGCTTAAAATTGTCATTCTTATGTCCATAAAAACTGAGTTTTAACATACAGAGCGCCACCCTGACGGCACGAAGAAACCGTATAGGTATACTCTCTCTCAGAAGCCCTCAAGTGAATTAAACAACGTTAGCGTATCTAATATTCTGACGCCTGATATGTAGGTATAGCTAGACAACATCATATTATAGTACATTAGTTTACTTTAGGCCAATGTAGATGTCGAGGTATAAATAAATATACAGAGAATGGGTACTGACCACGAAACCGCCATTGAACATAATTTTTTATCTACGAATTCTATTCGTAGATAGAAAAATATGCATAAATTAACTGCTAAAAGAAACTCAGGACCTACATGTTAAAGAACTTTCTTATAGGTATATACCTACCTGCAAGAAAGCTCTTCAATGAAGGATAATATAATACACCGTTACCTTTTATTTCTAACATGGAGGTGTTACAGGCGAAATACTACGACAGACATTAGTTATCATTCGTTGATCATAAAAACTATTATTTGGTTTGCAAAATAATTCTCATGAACGACCCTCACTAGATCGGTGGGTGGTATTAGGCGGCCATAACATGGGATAAAGTTTTGTGTTCAAAATTATTAGTGTGTGAGTTCTTTGTTTTATTCGCTCTATTGTGTATTTGCGAGTTAAGTTGAAAACATTGTAAAAAAGATTGCCAATTCATTGTTTTCATTGACACCAGTATGCCGACAAAGGGCTTACGATATCTAAGAAATTTCATCAAAATGATAAGATCATGTTATGCTTTCCCGCTATTTACCTGTTATTTACTCAACATAACCATAAAGATGAAAAAAATCTAAATAAATTCTGAAATTGTTACAGTGTATTACTATTTTTTTTCTCTATATGTCCATAGTGTCACTCGACGGTACCTCCGAATAATACCTTATCTGCAAATTCAAATTTCACAGGAGAGCAATTTGAAATTTTAAACACGACGTGTACTAGTAAATTATATCGTTTGGGACGTAAAGTGCCGAAAGGAGGATTTCAGATTTTGTATAGATACCGTCCACACTCTCCAACAGACATAGGATGCATATTTTTGTGCGCTTAGGGCACAAACGCTGCCTAAACTTTACTAGATAGATCAAAATAATGGTAGAAAGAAATCCTATATGTCATTCATCATATTTCAAGGGCTTGATACAGAAGGCATTCCTCAATCGGTAGACTAGGCTCTGGCAAACAAAACATCCCGACTGGCGGCCATAGGGTCGCCGCCTATTACGTGGGACCAAATCACTGGTGAAAAAAGGTATTTAATATAATAATTAATTATTTGTGATGGGTGAGAATCGAATCCACGACCTCTAGCTTAGCAGTCACGATCACTTGCGAGCAGACTAACAAAGGCCCGCCATAGATCAAGCAAGTAAGTAAATTTTAATGATAATTATACTTGATCTAGAAATTATCAACCGATCGCGTGCAACAGGAGAAGCTTATATATCTATCTAAATAATTGTAGTTTAGTGCGATAGGCCAAAGAAGATCCAGTAAAGAGGGGAAAGTGATAAATAAAAGAAAGCAAAAATTCATACAAATAGACAATTTATTATGCACTTTAAACAATATGTAGATACGAGTACAAGTCAACCTGACAATTTTTGCATATTAGAAATAATAAAAGCACGTCAACTTGATAACCATATTTAATCTACCGTCTAAAATAAAACTGATCTAACTTATTTGAGTTTCGTTTGTTACTTAACTTTAACTATAATAAAAAATAAAATGGCAAACAAATTTTTAGCCTTCAGCACATTTATGGCACTTTATACTATTGGCATATTTTTTAGGTGGGCAACACCGTTTTGCAAGTCGTCATGACTCAGCGCTATATTCACATTAAACACTATCTGTAAGTTGCAGCCAAACAAACATCACACCATTCTGAAGTAGAGCGTGACCCGGTTCGGTTGTGTTGTGAGCTAGCTTGAGTCATTAAAATCACCAAGATCACTTTCACTTTGTGATATCAACAAGGAAGCTGCCTTGGTCAAAATGAGTACCACTACGACACCGAAAGAAACGACGTTTGCCGAACGACAAGCAGAACGTATGAAGAGATTTCACTCTCTACAGTTGGCTAGGAATGAAGCCAGGATGCACAATCATCAGGAGGTGGTGGCCGAAGAGGCTAGAAATAGATTACCATCAAATTATGCAAGAAAACGTCGTCAGACGGAGTGGTTACTGAATGATCGAGCGAAGCGCGAAGAAGCTGAAAAATGCGGGCAAAATTACGATAGAGTGAAACTTTTGAACGTCTCAGCTATAGAAGCAGAACGTTTAGAGCGCAAAAAGAAGAAAAGGAATCCAGATCCAGGTTTTTCGACTTACGATCAAGCGACAATAAGGCAGTATAATAGATTGGTCAAGAACATGCCTACACTTGACACGGAGCAGTATGAGAAAGAAAAACAAAAGTATGGAGACGCTTTCTACGGAGGTCTAAATCACATCATTCACGGTATGCACGTAGATCGTAAAGAGGCAATAGACAGAATGGTGAACGACTTAGAAAGACAGACTGCGAAGAGGGCTAAGTACTCCAGGAGGCGAAAATACAACGACGACGCAGATGTTGACTATATTAATGAGAGGAACGCCAATTTTAACAAGAAACTTGAGCGGTTTTACGGTCAACACACTGCTGAGATTAAGCAGAATTTGGAACGCGGTTCAGCCATATGAGCGTCCGTTAACAAAATTTGTCGTTATGTACCTACATGTTAATGTTTGGAAAGTATTATTTTAAATGAACAATGGTGGACTAAAACTATACGATAACACATTAATGGGAAATATTGTGATAACAGTGGGAATACGTGACAAGTAGTGTTATTTTTTTAATGTAAATAATCTGTAATAAAGACAAAACTAGAGCGTAAGCATGACCTACTACGGTATTGTAAACGTTTAATAATTATATTAGCCACGCCAGGCTTACTCCTGTTGATTAGCCAGTTTTAAACTATATGTGCGAGTATGTACATTTAACATATATTATCACGTAAAACAAACGCTTACAACAAAAGCTGCAGGGTTCAAGGTTCAGTTGTCCTACCAAGAGCATCGACTTGAACTTTATTATTTCCTTATATATGAGTAAAGTTAAAACTAATTGTATAACGTTGTTGCAGCCAGTGTCTAAAAGAGTGAAAATTGCCTGTTTTGTTACAAATTAATTGTAAAACCAATTATCTAATGTAAAATTAAACTCTTATTTTAAGCATTAAGTTCTACCTACCGACTGGATCTGTTCTTATTTAGTTTAACTGAAAAACATGGATATCAAGTGTACGTGTTTTTATTATTATATTTCTGTTATGCAAAAATTCTTGGGTTGATTTAGCTTGTTAAAAGTGTATAATAAATTAACTATTTGCATGAATATTTGCTTTCTTTTATTTATCACTTTGCTGTCCTTACTGGGTCTTCTTTGGCAATAACATCGGTGTAACAACAATAGTAATTTGTAGTTATGAGTAATTAGTAATGGATAGTTTTCTAATGAACAGTTCTAATCATCCAATTGTTGTCGTTGAATGTGAACCGCACTGAGACTTGCACTATATCATCATTATCATGAGCAGCCTGAAACATTCTATTGTACTTTATTAAGTAGATATTCTTTAACTATTGAATCTGTATAGATTACTATAAATGTTGAACATCAGTACACCATCATAAGTAACTCTTATGTTTAGTAACTCAAATAATTACAAATAATTGGAAATGTAAGAAGATTACGATTTTCGTTGCACTTACATTTAAAAGCATACCAACTTATTGGTTTTTAATAAGATCTTCATACACAATTTTCGTAAGTAAATATTTATTTATTTTTGCACTAAACTAATTTTTGCAATATATTTGAGCCAGCAAAAGAGAGGTGCTTAAAATTGTCATTCTTATGTCCATAAAAACTGAGTTTTAACATACAGAGCGCCACCCTGACGGCACGAAGAAACCGTATAGGTATACTCTCTCTCAGAAGCCCTCAAGTGAATTAAACAACGTTAGCGTATCTAATATTCTGACGCCTGATATGTAGGTATAGCTAGACAACATCATATTATAGTACATTAGTTTACTTTAGGCCAATGTAGATGTCGAGGTATAAATAAATATACAGAGAATGGGTACTGACCACGAAACCGCCATTGAACATAATTTTTTATCTACGAATTCTATTCGTAGATAGAAAAATATGCATAAATTAACTGCTAAAAGAAACTCAGGACCTACATGTTAAAGAACTTTCTTATAGGTATATACCTACCTGCAAGAAAGCTCTTCAATGAAGGATAATATAATACACCGTTACCTTTTATTTCTAACATGGAGGTGTTACAGGCGAAATACTACGACAGACATTAGTTATCATTCGTTGATCATAAAAACTATTATTTGGTTTGCAAAATAATTCTCATGAACGACCCTCACTAGATCGGTGGGTGGTATTAGGCGGCCATAACATGGGATAAAGTTTTGTGTTCAAAATTATTAGTGTGTGAGTTCTTTGTTTTATTCGCTCTATTGTGTATTTGCGAGTTAAGTTGAAAACATTGTAAAAAAGATTGCCAATTCATTGTTTTCATTGACACCAGTATGCCGACAAAGGGCTTACGATATCTAAGAAATTTCATCAAAATGATAAGATCATGTTATGCTTTCCCGCTATTTACCTGTTATTTACTCAACATAACCATAAAGATGAAAAAAATCTAAATAAATTCTGAAATTGTTACAGTGTATTACTATTTTTTTTCTCTATATGTCCATAGTGTCACTCGACGGTACCTCCGAATAATACCTTATCTGCAAATTCAAATTTCACAGGAGAGCAATTTGAAATTTTAAACACGACGTGTACTAGTAAATTATATCGTTTGGGACGTAAAGTGCCGAAAGGAGGATTTCAGATTTTGTATAGATACCGTCCACACTCTCCAACAGACATAGGATGCATATTTTTGTGCGCTTAGGGCACAAACGCTGCCTAAACTTTACTAGATAGATCAAAATAATGGTAGAAAGAAATCCTATATGTCATTCATCATATTTCAAGGGCTTGATACAGAAGGCATTCCTCAATCGGTAGACTAGGCTCTGGCAAACAAAACATCCCGACTGGCGGCCATAGGGTCGCCGCCTATTACGTGGGACCAAATCACTGGTGAAAAAAGGTATTTAATATAATAATTAATTATTTGTGATGGGTGAGAATCGAATCCACGACCTCTAGCTTAGCAGTCACGATCACTTGCGAGCAGACTAACAAAGGCCCGCCATAGATCAAGCAAGTAAGTAAATTTTAATGATAATTATACTTGATCTAGAAATTATCAACCGATCGCGTGCAACAGGAGAAGCTTATATATCTATCTAAATAATTGTAGTTTAGTGCGATAGGCCAAAGAAGATCCAGTAAAGAGGGGAAAGTGATAAATAAAAGAAAGCAAAAATTCATACAAATAGACAATTTATTATGCACTTTAAACAATATGTAGATACGAGTACAAGTCAACCTGACAATTTTTGCATATTAGAAATAATAAAAGCACGTCAACTTGATAACCATATTTAATCTACCGTCTAAAATAAAACTGATCTAACTTATTTGAGTTTCGTTTGTTACTTAACTTTAACTATAATAAAAAATAAAATGGCAAACAAATTTTTAGCCTTCAGCACATTTATGGCACTTTATACTATTGGCATATTTTTTAGGTGGGCAACACCGTTTTGCAAGTCGTCATGACTCAGCGCTATATTCACATTAAACACTATCTGTAAGTTGCAGCCAAACAAACATCACACCATTCTGAAGTAGAGCGTGACCCGGTTCGGTTGTGTTGTGAGCTAGCTTGAGTCATTAAAATCACCAAGATCACTTTCACTTTGTGATATCAACAAGGAAGCTGCCTTGGTCAAAATGAGTACCACTACGACACCGAAAGAAACGACGTTTGCCGAACGACAAGCAGAACGTATGAAGAGATTTCACTCTCTACAGTTGGCTAGGAATGAAGCCAGGATGCACAATCATCAGGAGGTGGTGGCCGAAGAGGCTAGAAATAGATTACCATCAAATTATGCAAGAAAACGTCGTCAGACGGAGTGGTTACTGAATGATCGAGCGAAGCGCGAAGAAGCTGAAAAATGCGGGCAAAATTACGATAGAGTGAAACTTTTGAACGTCTCAGCTATAGAAGCAGAACGTTTAGAGCGCAAAAAGAAGAAAAGGAATCCAGATCCAGGTTTTTCGACTTACGATCAAGCGACAATAAGGCAGTATAATAGATTGGTCAAGAACATGCCTACACTTGACACGGAGCAGTATGAGAAAGAAAAACAAAAGTATGGAGACGCTTTCTACGGAGGTCTAAATCACATCATTCACGGTATGCACGTAGATCGTAAAGAGGCAATAGACAGAATGGTGAACGACTTAGAAAGACAGACTGCGAAGAGGGCTAAGTACTCCAGGAGGCGAAAATACAACGACGACGCAGATGTTGACTATATTAATGAGAGGAACGCCAATTTTAACAAGAAACTTGAGCGGTTTTACGGTCAACACACTGCTGAGATTAAGCAGAATTTGGAACGCGGTTCAGCCATATGAGCGTCCGTTAACAAAATTTGTCGTTATGTACCTACATGTTAATGTTTGGAAAGTATTATTTTAAATGAACAATGGTGGACTAAAACTATACGATAACACATTAATGGGAAATATTGTGATAACAGTGGGAATACGTGACAAGTAGTGTTATTTTTTTAATGTAAATAATCTGTAATAAAGACAAAACTAGAGCGTAAGCATGACCTACTACGGTATTGTAAACGTTTAATAATTATATTAGCCACGCCAGGCTTACTCCTGTTGATTAGCCAGTTTTAAACTATATGTGCGAGTATGTACATTTAACATATATTATCACGTAAAACAAACGCTTACAACAAAAGCTGCAGGGTTCAAGGTTCAGTTGTCCTACCAAGAGCATCGACTTGAACTTTATTATTTCCTTATATATGAGTAAAGTTAAAACTAATTGTATAACGTTGTTGCAGCCAGTGTCTAAAAGAGTGAAAATTGCCTGTTTTGTTACAAATTAATTGTAAAACCAATTATCTAATGTAAAATTAAACTCTTATTTTAAGCATTAAGTTCTACCTACCGACTGGATCTGTTCTTATTTAGTTTAACTGAAAAACATGGATATCAAGTGTACGTGTTTTTATTATTATATTTCTGTTATGCAAAAATTCTTGGGTTGATTTAGCTTGTTAAAAGTGTATAATAAATTAACTATTTGCATGAATATTTGCTTTCTTTTATTTATCACTTTGCCGTCCTTACTGGGTCTTCTTTGGCAATAACATCGGTGTAACAACAATAGTAATTTGTAGTTATGAGTAATTAGTAATGGATAGTTTTCTAATGAACAGTTCTAATCATCCAATTGTTGTCGTTGAATGTGAACCGCACTGAGACTTACACTATATCATCATTATCATGAGCAGCCTGAAACATTCTATTGTACTTTATTAAGTAGATATTCTTTAACTATTGAATCTGTATAGATTACTATAAATGTTGAACATCAGTACACCATCATAAGTAACTCTTATGTTTAGTAACTCAAATAATTACAAATAATTGGAAATGTAAGAAGATTACGATTTTCGTTGCACTTACATTTAAAAGCATACCAACTTATTGGTTTTTAATAAGATCTTCATACACAATTTTCGTAAGTAAATATTTATTTATTTTTGCACTAAACTAATTTTTGCAATATATTTGAGCCAGCAAAAGAGAGGTGCTTAAAATTGTCATTCTTATGTCCATAAAAACTGAGTTTTAACATACAGAGCGCCACCCTGACGGCACGAAGAAACCGTATAGGTATACTCTCTCTCAGAAGCCCTCAAGTGAATTAAACAACGTTAGCGTATCTAATATTCTGACGCCTGATATGTAGGTATAGCTAGACAACATCATATTATAGTACATTAGTTTACTTTAGGCCAATGTAGATGTCGAGGTATAAATAAATATACAGAGAATGGGTACTGACCACGAAACCGCCATTGAACATAATTTTTTATCTACGAATTCTATTCGTAGATAGAAAAATATGCATAAATTAACTGCTAAAAGAAACTCAGGACCTACATGTTAAAGAACTTTCTTATAGGTATATACCTACCTGCAAGAAAGCTCTTCAATGAAGGATAATATAATACACCGTTACCTTTTATTTCTAACATGGAGGTGTTACAGGCGAAATACTACGACAGACATTAGTTATCATTCGTTGATCATAAAAACTATTATTTGGTTTGCAAAATAATTCTCATGAACGACCCTCACTAGATCGGTGGGTGGTATTAGGCGGCCATAACATGGGATAAAGTTTTGTGTTCAAAATTATTAGTGTGTGAGTTCTTTGTTTTATTCGCTCTATTGTGTATTTGCGAGTTAAGTTGAAAACATTGTAAAAAAGATTGCCAATTCATTGTTTTCATTGACACCAGTATGCCGACAAAGGGCTTACGATATCTAAGAAATTTCATCAAAATGATAAGATCATGTTATGCTTTCCCGCTATTTACCTGTTATTTACTCAACATAACCATAAAGATGAAAAAAATCTAAATAAATTCTGAAATTGTTACAGTGTATTACTATTTTTTTTCTCTATATGTCCATAGTGTCACTCGACGGTACCTCCGAATAATACCTTATCTGCAAATTCAAATTTCACAGGAGAGCAATTTGAAATTTTAAACACGACGTGTACTAGTAAATTATATCGTTTGGGACGTAAAGTGCCGAAAGGAGGATTTCAGATTTTGTATAGATACCGTCCACACTCTCCAACAGACATAGGATGCATATTTTTGTGCGCTTAGGGCACAAACGCTGCCTAAACTTTACTAGATAGATCAAAATAATGGTAGAAAGAAATCCTATATGTCATTCATCATATTTCAAGGGCTTGATACAGAAGGCATTCCTCAATCGGTAGACTAGGCTCTGGCAAACAAAACATCCCGACTGGCGGCCATAGGGTCGCCGCCTATTACGTGGGACCAAATCACTGGTGAAAAAAGGTATTTAATATAATAATTAATTATTTGTGATGGGTGAGAATCGAATCCACGACCTCTAGCTTAGCAGTCACGATCACTTGCGAGCAGACTAACAAAGGCCCGCCATAGATCAAGCAAGTAAGTAAATTTTAATGATAATTATACTTGATCTAGAAATTATCAACCGATCGCGTGCAACAGGAGAAGCTTATATATCTATCTAAATAATTGTAGTTTAGTGCGATAGGCCAAAGAAGATCCAGTAAAGAGGGGAAAGTGATAAATAAAAGAAAGCAAAAATTCATACAAATAGACAATTTATTATGCACTTTAAACAATATGTAGATACGAGTACAAGTCAACCTGACAATTTTTGCATATTAGAAATAATAAAAGCACGTCAACTTGATAACCATATTTAATCTACCGTCTAAAATAAAACTGATCTAACTTATTTGAGTTTCGTTTGTTACTTAACTTTAACTATAATAAAAAATAAAATGGCAAACAAATTTTTAGCCTTCAGCACATTTATGGCACTTTATACTATTGGCATATTTTTTAGGTGGGCAACACCGTTTTGCAAGTCGTCATGACTCAGCGCTATATTCACATTAAACACTATCTGTAAGTTGCAGCCAAACAAACATCACACCATTCTGAAGTAGAGCGTGACCCGGTTCGGTTGTGTTGTGAGCTAGCTTGAGTCATTAAAATCACCAAGATCACTTTCACTTTGTGATATCAGCAAGGAAGCTGCCTTGGTCAAAATGAGTACCACTACGACACCGAAAGAAACGACGTTTGCCGAACGACAAGCAGAACGTATGAAGAGATTTCACTCTCTACAGTTGGCTAGGAATGAAGCCAGGATGCACAATCATCAGGAGGTGGTGGCCGAAGAGGCTAGAAATAGATTACCATCAAATTATGCAAGAAAACGTCGTCAGACGGAGTGGTTACTGAATGATCGAGCGAAGCGCGAAGAAGCTGAAAAATGCGGGCAAAATTACGATAGAGTGAAACTTTTGAACGTCTCAGCTATAGAAGCAGAACGTTTAGAGCGCAAAAAGAAGAAAAGGAATCCAGATCCAGGTTTTTCGACTTACGATCAAGCGACAATAAGGCAGTATAATAGATTGGTCAAGAACATGCCTACACTTGACACGGAGCAGTATGAGAAAGAAAAACAAAAGTATGGAGACGCTTTCTACGGAGGTCTAAATCACATCATTCACGGTATGCACGTAGATCGTAAAGAGGCAATAGACAGAATGGTGAACGACTTAGAAAGACAGACTGCGAAGAGGGCTAAGTACTCCAGGAGGCGAAAATACAACGACGACGCAGATGTTGACTATATTAATGAGAGGAACGCCAATTTTAACAAGAAACTTGAGCGGTTTTACGGTCAACACACTGCTGAGATTAAGCAGAATTTGGAACGCGGTTCAGCCATATGAGCGTCCGTTAACAAAATTTGTCGTTATGTACCTACATGTTAATGTTTGGAAAGTATTATTTTAAATGAACAATGGTGGACTAAAACTATACGATAACACATTAATGGGAAATATTGTGATAACAGTGGGAATACGTGACAAGTAGTGTTATTTTTTTAATGTAAATAATCTGTAATAAAGACAAAACTAGAGCGTAAGCATGACCTACTACGGTATTGTAAACGTTTAATAATTATATTAGCCACGCCAGGCTTACTCCTGTTGATTAGCCAGTTTTAAACTATATGTGCGAGTATGTACATTTAACATATATTATCACGTAAAACAAACGCTTACAACAAAAGCTGCAGGGTTCAAGGTTCAGTTGTCCTACCAAGAGCATCGACTTGAACTTTATTATTTCCTTATACGAGTATATGAGTAAAGTTAAAACTAATTGTATAACGTTGTTGCAGCCAGTGTCTAAAAGAGTGAAAATTGCCTGTTTTGTTACAAATTAATTGTAAAACCAATTATCTAATGTAAAATTAAACTCTTATTTTAAGCATTAAGTTCTACCTACCGACTGGATCTGTTCTTATTTAGTTTAACTGAAAAACATGGATATCAAGTGTACGTGTTTTTATTATTATATTTCTGTTATGCAAAAATTCTTGGGTTGATTTAGCTTGTTAAAAGTGTATAATAAATTAACTATTTGCATGAATATTTGCTTTCTTTTATTTATCACTTTGCCGTCCTTACTGGGTCTTCTTTGGCAATAACATCGGTGTAACAACAATAGTAATTTGTAGTTATGAGTAATTAGTAATGGATAGTTTTCTAATGAACAGTTCTAATCATCCAATTGTTGTCGTTGAATGTGAACCGCACTGAGACTTGCACTATATCATCATTATCATGAGCAGCCTGAAACATTCTATTGTACTTTATTAAGTAGATATTCTTTAACTATTGAATCTGTATAGATTACTATAAATGTTGAACATCAGTACACCATCATAAGTAACTCTTATGTTTAGTAACTCAAATAATTACAAATAATTGGAAATGTAAGAAGATTACGATTTTCGTTGCACTTACATTTAAAAGCATACCAACTTATTGGTTTTTAATAAGATCTTCATACACAATTTTCGTAAGTAAATATTTATTTATTTTTGCACTAAACTAATTTTTGCAATATATTTGAGCCAGCAAAAGAGAGGTGCTTAAAATTGTCATTCTTATGTCCATAAAAACTGAGTTTTAACATACAGAGCGCCACCCTGACGGCACGAAGAAACCGTATAGGTATACTCTCTCTCAGAAGCCCTCAAGTGAATTAAACAACGTTAGCGTATCTAATATTCTGACGCCTGATATGTAGGTATAGCTAGACAACATCATATTATAGTACATTAGTTTACTTTAGGCCAATGTAGATGTCGAGGTATAAATAAATATACAGAGAATGGGTACTGACCACGAAACCGCCATTGAACATAATTTTTTATCTACGAATTCTATTCGTAGATAGAAAAATATGCATAAATTAACTGCTAAAAGAAACTCAGGACCTACATGTTAAAGAACTTTCTTATAGGTATATACCTACCTGCAAGAAAGCTCTTCAATGAAGGATAATATAATACACCGTTACCTTTTATTTCTAACATGGAGGTGTTACAGGCGAAATACTACGACAGACATTAGTTATCATTCGTTGATCATAAAAACTATTATTTGGTTTGCAAAATAATTCTCATGAACGACCCTCACTAGATCGGTGGGTGGTATTAGGCGGCCATAACATGGGATAAAGTTTTGTGTTCAAAATTATTAGTGTGTGAGTTCTTTGTTTTATTCGCTCTATTGTGTATTTGCGAGTTAAGTTGAAAACATTGTAAAAAAGATTGCCAATTCATTGTTTTCATTGACACCAGTATGCCGACAAAGGGCTTACGATATCTAAGAAATTTCATCAAAATGATAAGATCATGTTATGCTTTCCCGCTATTTACCTGTTATTTACTCAACATAACCATAAAGATGAAAAAAATCTAAATAAATTCTGAAATTGTTACAGTGTATTACTATTTTTTTTCTCTATATGTCCATAGTGTCACTCGACGGTACCTCCGAATAATACCTTATCTGCAAATTCAAATTTCACAGGAGAGCAATTTGAAATTTTAAACACGACGTGTACTAGTAAATTATATCGTTTGGGACGTAAAGTGCCGAAAGGAGGATTTCAGATTTTGTATAGATACCGTCCACACTCTCCAACAGACATAGGATGCATATTTTTGTGCGCTTAGGGCACAAACGCTGCTTAAACTTTACTAGATAGATCAAAATAATGGTAGAAAGAAATCCTATATGTCATTCATCATATTTCAAGGGCTTGATACAGAAGGCATTCCTCAATCGGTAGACTAGGCTCTGGCAAACAAAACATCCCGACTGGCGGCCATAGGGTCGCCGCCTATTACGTGGGACCAAATCACTGGTGAAAAAAGGTATTTAATATAATAATTAATTATTTGTGATGGGTGAGAATCGAATCCACGACCTCTAGCTTAGCAGTCACGATCACTTGCGAGCAGACTAACAAAGGCCCGCCATAGATCAAGCAAGTAAGTAAATTTTAATGATAATTATACTTGATCTAGAAATTATCAACCGATCGCGTGCAACAGGAGAAGCTTATATATCTATCTAAATAATTGTAGTTTAGTGCGATAGGCCAAAGAAGATCCAGTAAAGAGGGGAAAGTGATAAATAAAAGAAAGCAAAAATTCATACAAATAGACAATTTATTATGCACTTTAAACAATATGTAGATACGAGTACAAGTCAACCTGACAATTTTTGCATATTAGAAATAATAAAAGCACGTCAACTTGATAACCATATTTAATCTACCGTCTAAAATAAAACTGATCTAACTTATTTGAGTTTCGTTTGTTACTTAACTTTAACTATAATAAAAAATAAAATGGCAAACAAATTTTTAGCCTTCAGCACATTTATGGCACTTTATACTATTGGCATATTTTTTAGGTGGGCAACACCGTTTTGCAAGTCGTCATGACTCAGCGCTATATTCACATTAAACACTATCTGTAAGTTGCAGCCAAACAAACATCACACCATTCTGAAGTAGAGCGTGACCCGGTTCGGTTGTGTTGTGAGCTAGCTTGAGTCATTAAAATCACCAAGATCACTTTCACTTTGTGATATCAGCAAGGAAGCTGCCTTGGTCAAAATGAGTACCACTACGACACCGAAAGAAACGACGTTTGCCGAACGACAAGCAGAACGTATGAAGAGATTTCACTCTCTACAGTTGGCTAGGAATGAAGCCAGGATGCACAATCATCAGGAGGTGGTGGCCGAAGAGGCTAGAAATAGATTACCATCAAATTATGCAAGAAAACGTCGTCAGACGGAGTGGTTACTGAATGATCGAGCGAAGCGCGAAGAAGCTGAAAAATGCGGGCAAAATTACGATAGAGTGAAACTTTTGAACGTCTCAGCTATAGAAGCAGAACGTTTAGAGCGCAAAAAGAAGAAAAGGAATCCAGATCCAGGTTTTTCGACTTACGATCAAGCGACAATAAGGCAGTATAATAGATTGGTCAAGAACATGCCTACACTTGACACGGAGCAGTATGAGAAAGAAAAACAAAAGTATGGAGACGCTTTCTACGGAGGTCTAAATCACATCATTCACGGTATGCACGTAGATCGTAAAGAGGCAATAGACAGAATGGTGAACGACTTAGAAAGACAGACTGCGAAGAGGGCTAAGTACTCCAGGAGGCGAAAATACAACGACGACGCAGATGTTGACTATATTAATGAGAGGAACGCCAATTTTAACAAGAAACTTGAGCGGTTTTACGGTCAACACACTGCTGAGATTAAGCAGAATTTGGAACGCGGTTCAGCCATATGAGCGTCCGTTAACAAAATTTGTCGTTATGTACCTACATGTTAATGTTTGGAAAGTATTATTTTAAATGAACAATGGTGGACTAAAACTATACGATAACACATTAATGGGAAATATTGTGATAACAGTGGGAATACGTGACAAGTAGTGTTATTTTTTTAATGTAAATAATCTGTAATAAAGACAAAACTAGAGCGTAAGCATGACCTACTACGGTATTGTAAACGTTTAATAATTATATTAGCCACGCCAGGCTTACTCCTGTTGATTAGCCAGTTTTAAACTATATGTGCGAGTATGTACATTTAACATATATTATCACGTAAAACAAACGCTTACAACAAAAGCTGCAGGGTTCAAGGTTCAGTTGTCCTACCAAGAGCATCGACTTGAACTTTATTATTTCCTTATATATGAGTAAAGTTAAAACTAATTGTATAACGTTGTTGCAGCCAGTGTCTAAAAGAGTGAAAATTGCCTGTTTTGTTACAAATTAATTGTAAAACCAATTATCTAATGTAAAATTAAACTCTTATTTTAAGCATTAAGTTCTACCTACCGACTGGATCTGTTCTTATTTAGTTTAACTGAAAAACATGGATATCAAGTGTACGTGTTTTTATTATTATATTTCTGTTATGCAAAAATTCTTGGGTTGATTTAGCTTGTTAAAAGTGTATAATAAATTAACTATTTGCATGAATATTTGCTTTCTTTTATTTATCACTTTGCCGTCCTTACTGGGTCTTCTTTGGCAATAACATCGGTGTAACAACAATAGTAATTTGTAGTTATGAGTAATTAGTAATGGATAAATTTCTAATGAACAGTTCTAATCATCCAATTGTTGTCGTTGAATGTGAACCGCACTGAGACTTGCACTATATCATCATTATCATGAGCAGCCTGAAACATTCTATTGTACTTTATTAAGTAGATATTCTTTAACTATTGAATCTGTATAGATTACTATAAATGTTGAACATCAGTACACCATCATAAGTAACTCTTATGTTTAGTAACTCAAATAATTACAAATAATTGGAAATGTAAGAAGATTACGATTTTCGTTGCACTTACATTTAAAAGCATACCAACTTATTGGTTTTTAATAAGATCTTCATACACAATTTTCGTAAGTAAATATTTATTTATTTTTGCACTAAACTAATTTTTGCAATATATTTGAGCCAGCAAAAGAGAGGTGCTTAAAATTGTCATTCTTATGTCCATAAAAACTGAGTTTTAACATACAGAGCGCCACCCTGACGGCACGAAGAAACCGTATAGGTATACTCTCTCTCAGAAGCCCTCAAGTGAATTAAACAACGTTAGCGTATCTAATATTCTGACGCCTGATATGTAGGTATAGCTAGACAACATCATATTATAGTACATTAGTTTACTTTAGGCCAATGTAGATGTCGAGGTATAAATAAATATACAGAGAATGGGTACTGACCACGAAACCGCCATTGAACATAATTTTTTATCTACGAATTCTATTCGTAGATAGAAAAATATGCATAAATTAACTGCTAAAAGAAACTCAGGACCTACATGTTAAAGAACTTTCTTGTAGGTATATACCTACCTGCAAGAAAGCTCTTCAATGAAGGATAATATAATACACCGTTACCTTTTATTTCTAACATGGAGGTGTTACAGGCGAAATACTACGACAGACATTAGTTATCATTCGTTGATCATAAAAACTATTATTTGGTTTGCAAAATAATTCTCATGAACGACCCTCACTAGATCGGTGGGTGGTATTAGGCGGCCATAACATGGGATAAAGTTTTGTGTTCAAAATTATTAGTGTGTGAGTTCTTTGTTTTATTCGCTCTATTGTGTATTTGCGAGTTAAGTTGAAAACATTGTAAAAAAGATTGCCAATTCATTGTTTTCATTGACACCAGTATGCCGACAAAGGGCTTACGATATCTAAGAAATTTCATCAAAATGATAAGATCATGTTATGCTTTCCCGCTATTTACCTGTTATTTACTCAACATAACCATAAAGATGAAAAGAATCTAAATAAATTCTGAAATTGTTACAGTGTATTACTATTTTTTTTCTCTATATGTCCATAGTGTCACTCGACGGTACCTCCGAATAATACCTTATCTGCAAATTCAAATTTCACAGGAGAGCAATTTGAAATTTTAAACACGACGTGTACTAGTAAATTATATCGTTTGGGACGTAAAGTGCCGAAAGGAGGATTTCAGATTTTGTATAGATACCGTCCACACTCTCCAACAGACATAGGATGCATATTTTTGTGCGCTTAGGGCACAAACGCTGCCTAAACTTTACTAGATAGATCAAAATAATGGTAGAAAGAAATCCTATATGTCATTCATCATATTTCAAGGGCTTGATACAGAAGGCATTCCTCAATCGGTAGACTAGGCTCTGGCAAACAAAACATCCCGACTGGCGGCCATAGGGTCGCCGCCTATTACGTGGGACCAAATCACTGGTGAAAAAAGGTATTTAATATAATAATTAATTATTTGTGATGGGTGAGAATCGAATCCACGACCTCTAGCTTAGCAGTCACGATCACTTGCGAGCAGACTAACAAAGGCCCGCCATAGATCAAGCAAGTAAGTAAATTTTAATGATAATTATACTTGATCTAGAAATTATCAACCGATCGCGTGCAACAGGAGAAGCTTATATATCTATCTAAATAATTGTAGTTTAGTGCGATAGGCCAAAGAAGATCCAGTAAAGAGGGGAAAGTGATAAATAAAAGAAAGCAAAAATTCATACAAATAGACAATTTATTATGCACTTTAAACAATATGTAGATACGAGTACAAGTCAACCTGACAATTTTTGCATATTAGAAATAATAAAAGCACGTCAACTTGATAACCATATTTAATCTACCGTCTAAAATAAAACTGATCTAACTTATTTGAGTTTCGTTTGTTACTTAACTTTAACTATAATAAAAAATAAAATGGCAAACAAATTTTTAGCCTTCAGCACATTTATGGCACTTTATACTATTGGCATATTTTTTAGGTGGGCAACACCGTTTTGCAAGTCGTCATGACTCAGCGCTATATTCACATTAAACACTATCTGTAAGTTGCAGCCAAACAAACATCACACCATTCTGAAGTAGAGCGTGACCCGGTTCGGTTGTGTTGTGAGCTAGCTTGAGTCATTAAAATCACCAAGATCACTTTCACTTTGTGATATCAACAAGGAAGCTGCCTTGGTCAAAATGAGTACCACTACGACACCGAAAGAAACGACGTTTGCCGAACGACAAGCAGAACGTATGAAGAGATTGCACTCTCTACAGTTGGCTAGGAATGAAGCCAGGATGCACAATCATCAGGAGGTGGTGGCCGAAGAGGCTAGAAATAGATTACCATCAAATTATGCAAGAAAACGTCGTCAGACGGAGTGGTTACTGAATGATCGAGCGAAGCGTGAAGAAGCTGAAAAATGCGGGCAAAATTACGATAGAGTGAAACTTTTGAACGTCTCAGCTATAGAAGCAGAACGTTTAGAGCGCAAAAAGAAGAAAAGGAATCCAGATCCAGGTTTTTCGACTTACGATCAAGCGACAATAAGGCAGTATAATAGATTGGTCAAGAACATGCCTACACTTGACACGGAGCAGTATGAGAAAGAAAAACAAAAGTATGGAGACGCTTTCTACGGAGGTCTAAATCACATCATTCACGGTATGCACGTAGATCGTAAAGAGGCAATAGACAGAATGGTGAACGACTTAGAAAGACAGACTGCGAAGAGGGCTAAGTACTCCAGGAGGCGAAAATACAACGACGACGCAGATGTTGACTATATTAATGAGAGGAACGCCAATTTTAACAAGAAACTTGAGCGGTTTTACGGTCAACACACTGCTGAGATTAAGCAGAATTTGGAACGCGGTTCAGCCATATGAGCGTCCGTTAACAAAATTTGTCGTTATGTACCTACATGTTAATGTTTGGAAAGTATTATTTTAAATGAACAATGGTGGACTAAAACTATACGATAACACATTAATGGGAAATATTGTGATAACAGTGGGAATACGTGACAAGTAGTGTTATTTTTTTAATGTAAATAATCTGTAATAAAGACAAAACTAGAGCGTAAGCATGACCTACTACGGTATTGTAAACGTTTAATAATTATATTAGCCACGCCAGGCTTACTCCTGTTGATTAGCCAGTTTTAAACTATATGTGCGAGTATGTACATTTAACATATATTATCACGTAAAACAAACGCTTACAACAAAAGCTGCAGGGTTCAAGGTTCAGTTGTCCTACCAAGAGCATCGACTTGAACTTTATTATTTCCTTATATATGAGTAAAGTTAAAACTAATTGTATAACGTTGTTGCAGCCAGTGTCTAAAAGAGTGAAAATTGCCTGTTTTGTTACAAATTAATTGTAAAACCAATTATCTAATGTAAAATTAAACTCTTATTTTAAGCATTAAGTTCTACCTACCGACTGGATCTGTTCTTATTTAGTTTAACTGAAAAACATGGATATCAAGTGTACGTGTTTTTATTATTATATTTCTGTTATGCAAAAATTCTTGGGTTGATTTAGCTTGTTAAAAGTGTATAATAAATTAACTTTTCACATGAATATTTGCTTTCTTTTATTTATCACTTTGCCGTCCTTACTGGGTCTTCTTTGGCAATAACATCGGTGTAACAACAATAGTAATTTGTAGTTATGAGTAATTAGTAATGGATAAATTTCTAATGAACAGTTCTAATCATCCAATTGTTGTCGTTGAATGTGAACCGCACTGAGACTTGCACTATATCATCATTATCATGAGCAGCCTGAAACATTCTATTGTACTTTATTAAGTAGATATTCTTTAACTATTGAATCTGTATAGATTACTATAAATGTTGAACATCAGTACACCATCATAAGTAACTCTTATGTTTAGTAACTCAAATAATTACAAATAATTGGAAATGTAAGAAGATTACGATTTTCGTTGCACTTACATTTAAAAGCATACCAACTTATTGGTTTTTAATAAGATCTTCATACACAATTTTCGTAAGTAAATATTTATTTATTTTTGCACTAAACTAATTTTTGCAATATATTTGAGCCAGCAAAAGAGAGGTGCTTAAAATTGTCATTCTTATGTCCATAAAAACTGAGTTTTAACATACAGAGCGCCACCCTGACGGCACGAAGAAACCGTATAGGTATACTCTCTCTCAGAAGCCCTCAAGTGAATTAAACAACGTTAGCGTATCTAATATTCTGACGCCTGCTATGTAGGTATAGCTAGACAACATCATATTATAGTACATTAGTTTACTTTAGGCCAATGTAGATGTCGAGGTATAAATAAATATACAGAGAATGGGTACTGACCACGAAACCGCCATTGAACATAATTTTTTATCTACGAATTCTATTCGTAGATAGAAAAATATGCATAAATTAACTGCTAAAAGAAACTCAGGACCTACATGTTAAAGAACTTTCTTATAGGTATATACCTACCTGCAAGAAAGCTCTTCAATGAAGGATAATATAATACACCGTTACCTTTTATTTCTAACATGGAGGTGTTACAGGCGAAATACTACGACAGACATTAGTTATCATTCGTTGATCATAAAAACTATTATTTGGTTTGCAAAATAATTCTCATGAACGACCCTCACTAGATCGGTGGGTGGTATTAGGCGGCCATAACATGGGATAAAGTTTTGTGTTCAAAATTATTAGTGTGTGAGTTCTTTGTTTTATTCGCTCTATTGTGTATTTGCGAGTTAAGTTGAAAACATTGTAAAAAAGATTGCCAATTCATTGTTTTCATTGACACCAGTTTGCCGACAAAGGGCTTACGATATCTAAGAAATTTCATCAAAATGATAAGATCATGTTATGCTTTCCCGCTATTTACCTGTTATTTACTCAACATAACCATAAAGATGAAAAAAATCTAAATAAATTCTGAAATTGTTACAGTGTATTACTATTTTTTTTCTCTATATGTCCATAGTGTCACTCGACGGTACCTCCGAATAATACCTTATCTGCAAATTCAAATTTCACAGGAGAGCAATTTGAAATTTTAAACACGACGTGTACTAGTAAATTATATCGTTTGGGACGTAAAGTGCCGAAAGGAGGATTTCAGATTTTGTATAGATACCGTCCACACTCTCCAACAGACATAGGATGCATATTTTTGTGCGCTTAGGGCACAAACGCTGCTTAAACTTTACTAGATAGATCAAAATAATGGTAGAAAGAAATCCTATATGTCATTCATCATATTTCAAGGGCTTGATACAGAAGGCATTCCTCAATCGGTAGACTAGGCTCTGGCAAACAAAACATCCCGACTGGCGGCCATAGGGTCGCCGCCTATTACGTGGGACCAAATCACTGGTGAAAAAAGGTATTTAATATAATAATTAATTATTTGTGATGGGTGAGAATCGAATCCACGACCTCTAGCTTAGCAGTCACGATCACTTGCGAGCAGACTAACAAAGGCCCGCCATAGATCAAGCAAGTAAGTAAATTTTAATGATAATTATACTTGATCTAGAAATTATCAACCGATCGCGTGCAACAGGAGAAGCTTATATATCTATCTAAATAATTGTAGTTTAGTGCGATAGGCCAAAGAAGATCCAGTAAAGAGGGGAAAGTGATAAATAAAAGAAAGCAAAAATTCATACAAATAGACAATTTATTATGCACTTTAAACAATATGTAGATACGAGTACAAGTCAACCTGACAATTTTTGCATATTAGAAATAATAAAAGCACGTCAACTTGATAACCATATTTAATCTACCGTCTAAAATAAAACTGATCTAACTTATTTGAGTTTCGTTTGTTACTTAACTTTAACTATAATAAAAAATAAAATGGCAAACAAATTTTTAGCCTTCAGCACATTTATGGCACTTTATACTATTGGCATATTTTTTAGGTGGGCAACACCGTTTTGCAAGTCGTCATGACTCAGCGCTATATTCACATTAAACACTATCTGTAAGTTGCAGCCAAACAAACATCACACCATTCTGAAGTAGAGCGTGACCCGGTTCGGTTGTGTTGTGAGCTAGCTTGAGTCATTAAAATCACCAAGATCACTTTCACTTTGTGATATCAGCAAGGAAGCTGCCTTGGTCAAAATGAGTACCACTACGACACCGAAAGAAACGACGTTTGCCGAACGACAAGCAGAACGTATGAAGAGATTTCACTCTCTACAGTTGGCTAGGAATGAAGCCAGGATGCACAATCATCAGGAGGTGGTGGCCGAAGAGGCTAGAAATAGATTACCATCAAATTATGCAAGAAAACGTCGTCAGACGGAGTGGTTACTGAATGATCGAGCGAAGCGCGAAGAAGCTGAAAAATGCGGGCAAAATTACGATAGAGTGAAACTTTTGAACGTCTCAGCTATAGAAGCAGAACGTTTAGAGCGCAAAAAGAAGAAAAGGAATCCAGATCCAGGTTTTTCGACTTACGATCAAGCGACAATAAGGCAGTATAATAGATTGGTCAAGAACATGCCTACACTTGACACGGAGCAGTATGAGAAAGAAAAACAAAAGTATGGAGACGCTTTCTACGGAGGTCTAAATCACATCATTCACGGTATGCACGTAGATCGTAAAGAGGCAATAGACAGAATGGTGAACGACTTAGAAAGACAGACTGCGAAGAGGGCTAAGTACTCCAGGAGGCGAAAATACAACGACGACGCAGATGTTGACTATATTAATGAGAGGAACGCCAATTTTAACAAGAAACTTGAGCGGTTTTACGGTCAACACACTGCTGAGATTAAGCAGAATTTGGAACGCGGTTCAGCCATATGAGCGTCCGTTAACAAAATTTGTCGTTATGTACCTACATGTTAATGTTTGGAAAGTATTATTTTAAATGAACAATGGTGGACTAAAACTATACGATAACACATTAATGGGAAATATTGTGATAACAGTGGGAATACGTGACAAGTAGTGTTATTTTTTTAATGTAAATAATCTGTAATAAAGACAAAACTAGAGCGTAAGCATGACCTACTACGGTATTGTAAACGTTTAATAATTATATTAGCCACGCCAGGCTTACTCCTGTTGATTAGCCAGTTTTAAACTATATGTGCGAGTATGTACATTTAACATATATTATCACGTAAAACAAACGCTTACAACAAAAGCTGCAGGGTTCAAGGTTCAGTTGTCCTACCAAGAGCATCGACTTGAACTTTATTATTTCCTTATACGAGTATATGAGTAAAGTTAAAACTAATTGTATAACGTTGTTGCAGCCAGTGTCTAAAAGAGTGAAAATTGCCTGTTTTGTTACAAATTAATTGTAAAACCAATTATCTAATGTAAAATTAAACTCTTATTTTAAGCATTAAGTTCTACCTACCGACTGGATCTGTTCTTATTTAGTTTAACTGAAAAACATGGATATCAAGTGTACGTGTTTTTATTATTATATTTCTGTTATGCAAAAATTCTTGGGTTGATTTAGCTTGTTAAAAGTGTATAATAAATTAACTATTTGCATGAATATTTGCTTTCTTTTATTTATCACTTTGCCGTCCTTACTGGGTCTTCTTTGGCAATAACATCGGTGTAACAACAATAGTAATTTGTAGTTATGAGTAATTAGTAATGGATAGTTTTCTAATGAACAGTTCTAATCATCCAATTGTTGTCGTTGAATGTGAACCGCACTGAGACTTGCACTATATCATCATTATCATGAGCAGCCTGAAACATTCTATTGTACTTTATTAAGTAGATATTCTTTAACTATTGAATCTGTATAGATTACTATAAATGTTGAACATCAGTACACCATCATAAGTAACTCTTATGTTTAGTAACTCAAATAATTACAAATAATTGGAAATGTAAGAAGATTACGATTTTCGTTGCACTTACATTTAAAAGCATACCAACTTATTGGTTTTTAATAAGATCTTCATACACAATTTTCGTAAGTAAATATTTATTTATTTTTGCACTAAACTAATTTTTGCAATATATTTGAGCCAGCAAAAGAGAGGTGCTTAAAATTGTCATTCTTATGTCCATAAAAACTGAGTTTTAACATACAGAGCGCCACCCTGACGGCACGAAGAAACCGTATAGGTATACTCTCTCTCAGAAGCCCTCAAGTGAATTAAACAACGTTAGCGTATCTAATATTCTGACGCCTGATATGTAGGTATAGCTAGACAACATCATATTATAGTACATTAGTTTACTTTAGGCCAATGTAGATGTCGAGGTATAAATAAATATACAGAGAATGGGTACTGACCACGAAACCGCCATTGAACATAATTTTTTATCTACGAATTCTATTCGTAGATAGAAAAATATGCATAAATTAACTGCTAAAAGAAACTCAGGACCTACATGTTAAAGAACTTTCTTATAGGTATATACCTACCTGCAAGAAAGCTCTTCAATGAAGGATAATATAATACACCGTTACCTTTTATTTCTAACATGGAGGTGTTACAGGCGAAATACTACGACAGACATTAGTTATCATTCGTTGATCATAAAAACTATTATTTGGTTTGCAAAATAATTCTCATGAACGACCCTC
This sequence comes from Hypercompe scribonia, assembly GCA_949316085.1. Taxonomy (NCBI): domain Eukaryota; kingdom Metazoa; phylum Arthropoda; class Insecta; order Lepidoptera; family Erebidae; genus Hypercompe; species Hypercompe scribonia. Next base: position 6,072,207 of record OX438979.1, read on the forward strand.
ACTAGATCGGTGGGTGGTATTAGGCGGCCATAACATGGGATAAAGTTTTGTGTTCAAAATTATTAGTGTGTGAGTTCTTTGTTTTATTCGCTCTATTGTGTATTTGCGAGTTAAGTTGAAAACATTGTAAAAAAGATTGCCAATTCATTGTTTTCATTGACACCAGTATGCCGACAAAGGGCTTACGATATCTAAGAAATTTCATCAAAATGATAAGATCATGTTATGCTTTCCCGCTATTTACCTGTTATTTACTCAACATAACCATAAAGATGAAAAAAATCTAAATAAATTCTGAAATTGTTACAGTGTATTACTATTTTTTTTCTCTATATGTCCATAGTGTCACTCGACGGTACCTCCGAATAATACCTTATCTGCAAATTCAAATTTCACAGGAGAGCAATTTGAAATTTTAAACACGACGTGTACTAGTAAATTATATCGTTTGGGACGTAAAGTGCCGAAAGGAGGATTTCAGATTTTGTATAGATACCGTCCACACTCTCCAACAGACATAGGATGCATATTTTTGTGCGCTTAGGGCACAAACGCTGCTTAAACTTTACTAGATAGATCAAAATAATGGTAGAAAGAAATCCTATATGTCATTCATCATATTTCAAGGGCTTGATACAGAAGGCATTCCTCAATCGGTAGACTAGGCTCTGGCAAACAAAACATCCCGACTGGCGGCCATAGGGTCGCCGCCTATTACGTGGGACCAAATCACTGGTGAAAAAAGGTATTTAATATAATAATTAATTATTTGTGATGGGTGAGAATCGAATCCACGACCTCTAGCTTAGCAGTCACGATCACTTGCGAGCAGACTAACAAAGGCCCGCCATAGATCAAGCAAGTAAGTAAATTTTAATGATAATTATACTTGATCTAGAAATTATCAACCGATCGCGTGCAACAGGAGAAGCTTATATATCTATCTAAATAATTGTAGTTTAGTGCGATAGGCCAAAGAAGATCCAGTAAAGAGGGGAAAGTGATAAATAAAAGAAAGCAAAAATTCATACAAATAGACAATTTATTATGCACTTTAAACAATATGTAGATACGAGTACAAGTCAACCTGACAATTTTTGCATATTAGAAATAATAAAAGCACGTCAACTTGATAACCATATTTAATCTACCGTCTAAAATAAAACTGATCTAACTTATTTGAGTTTCGTTTGTTACTTAACTTTAACTATAATAAAAAATAAAATGGCAAACAAATTTTTAGCCTTCAGCACATTTATGGCACTTTATACTATTGGCATATTTTTTAGGTGGGCAACACCGTTTTGCAAGTCGTCATGACTCAGCGCTATATTCACATTAAACACTATCTGTAAGTTGCAGCCAAACAAACATCACACCATTCTGAAGTAGAGCGTGACCCGGTTCGGTTGTGTTGTGAGCTAGCTTGAGTCATTAAAATCACCAAGATCACCTTCACTTTGTGATATCAGCAAGGAAGCTGCCTTGGTCAAAATGAGTACCACTACGACACCGAAAGAAACGACGTTTGCCGAACGACAAGCAGAACGTATGAAGAGATTTCACTCTCTACAGTTGGCTAGGAATGAAGCCAGGATGCACAATCATCAGGAGGTGGTGGCCGAAGAGGCTAGAAATAGATTACCATCAAATTATGCAAGAAAACGTCGTCAGACGGAGTGGTTACTGAATGATCGAGCGAAGCGCGAAGAAGCTGAAAAATGCGGGCAAAATTACGATAGAGTGAAACTTTTGAACGTCTCAGCTATAGAAGCAGAACGTTTAGAGCGCAAAAAGAAGAAAAGGAATCCAGATCCAGGTTTTTCGACTTACGATCAAGCGACAATAAGGCAGTATAATAGATTGGTCAAGAACATGCCTACACTTGACACGGAGCAGTATGAGAAAGAAAAACAAAAGTATGGAGACGCTTTCTACGGAGGTCTAAATCACATCATTCACGGTATGCACGTAGATCGTAAAGAGGCAATAGACAGAATGGTGAACGACTTAGAAAGACAGACTGCGAAGAGGGCTAAGTACTCCAGGAGGCGAAAATACAACGACGACGCAGATGTTGACTATATTAATGAGAGGAACGCCAATTTTAACAAGAAACTTGAGCGGTTTTACGGTCAACACACTGCTGAGATTAAGCAGAATTTGGAACGCGGTTCAGCCATATGAGCGTCCGTTAACAAAATTTGTCGTTATGTACCTACATGTTAATGTTTGGAAAGTATTATTTTAAATGAACAATGGTGGACTAAAACTATACGATAACACATTAATGGGAAATATTGTGATAACAGTGGGAATACGTGACAAGTAGTGTTATTTTTTTAATGTAAATAATCTGTAATAAAGACAAAACTAGAGCGTAAGCATGACCTACTACGGTATTGTAAACGTTTAATAATTATATTAGCCACGCCAGGCTTACTCCTGTTGATTAGCCAGTTTTAAACTATATGTGCGAGTATGTACATTTAACATATATTATCACGTAAAACAAACGCTTACAACAAAAGCTGCAGGGTTCAAGGTTCAGTTGTCCTACCAAGAGCATCGACTTGAACTTTATTATTTCCTTATATATGAGTAAAGTTAAAACTAATTGTATAACGTTGTTGCAGCCAGTGTCTAAAAGAGTGAAAATTGCCTGTTTTGTTACAAATTAATTGTAAAACCAATTATCTAATGTAAAATTAAACTCTTATTTTAAGCATTAAGTTCTACCTACCGACTGGATCTGTTCTTATTTAGTTTAACTGAAAAACATGGATATCAAGTGTACGTGTTTTTATTATTATATTTCTGTTATGCAAAAATTCTTGGGTTGATTTAGCTTGTTAAAAGTGTATAATAAATTAACTATTTGCATGAATATTTGCTTTCTTTTATTTATCACTTTGCCGTCCTTACTGGGTCTTCTTTGGCAATAACATCGGTGTAACAACAATAGTAATTTGTAGTTATGAGTAATTAGTAATGGATAGTTTTCTAATGAACAGTTCTAATCATCCAATTGTTGTCGTTGAATGTGAACCGCACTGAGACTTGCACTATATCATCATTATCATGAGCAGCCTGAAACATTCTATTGTACTTTATTAAGTAGATATTCTTTAACTATTGAATCTGTATAGATTACTATAAATGTTGAACATCAGTACACCATCATAAGTAACTCTTATGTTTAGTAACTCAAATAATTACAAATAATTGGAAATGTAAGAAGATTACGATTTTCGTTGCACTTACATTTAAAAGCATACCAACTTATTGGTTTTTAATAAGATCTTCATACACAATTTTCGTAAGTAAATATTTATTTATTTTTGCACTAAACTAATTTTTGCAATATATTTGAGCCAGCAAAAGAGAGGTGCTTAAAATTGTCATTCTTATGTCCATAAAAACTGAGTTTTAACATACAGAGCGCCACCCTGACGGCACGAAGAAACCGTATAGGTATACTCTCTCTCAGAAGCCCTCAAGTGAATTAAACAACGTTAGCGTATCTAATATTCTGACGCCTGATATGTAGGTATAGCTAGACAACATCATATTATAGTACATTAGTTTACTTTAGGCCAATGTAGATGTCGAGGTATAAATAAATATACAGAGAATGGGTACTGACCACGAAACCGCCATTGAACATAATTTTTTATCTACGAATTCTATTCGTAGATAGAAAAATATGCATAAATTAACTGCTAAAAGAAACTCAGGACCTACATGTTAAAGAACTTTCTTGTAGGTATATACCTACCTGCAAGAAAGCTCTTCAATGAAGGATAATATAATACACCGTTACCTTTTATTTCTAACATGGAGGTGTTACAGGCGAAATACTACGACAGACATTAGTTATCATTCGTTGATCATAAAAACTATTATTTGGTTTGCAAAATAATTCTCATGAACGACCCTCACTAGATCGGTGGGTGGTATTAGGCGGCCATAACATGGGATAAAGTTTTGTGTTCAAAATTATTAGTGTGTGAGTTCTTTGTTTTATTCGCTCTATTGTGTATTTGCGAGTTAAGTTGAAAACATTGTAAAAAAGATTGCCAATTCATTGTTTTCATTGACACCAGTTTGCCGACAAAGGGCTTACGATATCTAAGAAATTTCATCAAAATGATAAGATCATGTTATGCTTTCCCGCTATTTACCTGTTATTTACTCAACATAACCATAAAGATGAAAAAAATCTAAATAAATTCTGAAATTGTTACAGTGTATTACTATTTTTTTTCTCTATATGTCCATAGTGTCACTCGACGGTACCTCCGAATAATACCTTATCTGCAAATTCAAATTTCACAGGAGAGCAATTTGAAATTTTAAACACGACGTGTACTAGTAAATTATATCGTTTGGGACGTAAAGTGCCGAAAGGAGGATTTCAGATTTTGTATAGATACCGTCCACACTCTCCAACAGACATAGGATGCATATTTTTGTGCGCTTAGGGCACAAACGCTGCCTAAACTTTACTAGATAGATCAAAATAATGGTAGAAAGAAATCCTATATGTCATTCATCATATTTCAAGGGCTTGATACAGAAGGCATTCCTCAATCGGTAGACTAGGCTCTGGCAAACAAAACATCCCGACTGGCGGCCATAGGGTCGCCGCCTATTACGTGGGACCAAATCACTGGTGAAAAAAGGTATTTAATATAATAATTAATTATTTGTGATGGGTGAGAATCGAATCCACGACCTCTAGCTTAGCAGTCACGATCACTTGCGAGCAGACTAACAAAGGCCCGCCATAGATCAAGCAAGTAAGTAAATTTTAATGATAATTATACTTGATCTAGAAATTATCAACCGATCGCGTGCAACAGGAGAAGCTTATATATCTATCTAAATAATTGCAGTTTAGTGCGATAGGCCAAAGAAGATCCAGTAAAGAGGGGAAAGTGATAAATAAAAGAAAGCAAAAATTCATACAAATAGACAATTTATTATGCACTTTAAACAATATGTAGATACGAGTACAAGTCAACCTGACAATTTTTGCATATTAGAAATAATAAAAGCACGTCAACTTGATAACCATATTTAATCTACCGTCTAAAATAAAACTGATCTAACTTATTTGAGTTTCGTTTGTTACTTAACTTTAACTATAATAAAAAATAAAATGGTAAACAAATTTTTAGCCTTCAGCACATTTATGGCACTTTATACTATTGGCATATTTTTTAGGTGGGCAACACCGTTTTGCAAGTCGTCATGACTCAGCGCTATATTCACATTAAACACTATCTGTAAGTTGCAGCCAAACAAACATCACACCATTCTGAAGTAGAGCGTGACCCGGTTCGGTTGTGTTGTGAGCTAGCTTGAGTCATTAAAATCACCAAGATCACTTTCACTTTGTGATATCAACAAGGAAGCTGCCTTGGTCAAAATGAGTACCACTACGACACCGAAAGAAACGACGTTTGCCGAACGACAAGCAGAACGTATGAAGAGATTGCACTCTCTACAGTTGGCTAGGAATGAAGCCAGGATGCACAATCATCAGGAGGTGGTGGCCGAAGAGGCTAGAAATAGATTACCATCAAATTATGCAAGAAAACGTCGTCAGACGGAGTGGTTACTGAATGATCGAGCGAAGCGCGAAGAAGCTGAAAAATGCGGGCAAAATTACGATAGAGTGAAACTTTTGAACGTCTCAGCTATAGAAGCAGAACGTTTAGAGCGCAAAAAGAAGAAAAGGAATCCAGATCCAGGTTTTTCGACTTACGATCAAGCGACAATAAGGCAGTATAATAGATTGGTCAAGAACATGCCTACACTTGACACGGAGCAGTATGAGAAAGAAAAACAAAAGTATGGAGACGCTTTCTACGGAGGTCTAAATCACATCATTCACGGTATGCACGTAGATCGTAAAGAGGCAATAGACAGAATGGTGAACGACTTAGAAAGACAGACTGCGAAGAGGGCTAAGTACTCCAGGAGGCGAAAATACAACGACGACGCAGATGTTGACTATATTAATGAGAGGAACGCCAATTTTAACAAGAAACTTGAGCGGTTTTACGGTCAACACACTGCTGAGATTAAGCAGAATTTGGAACGCGGTTCAGCCATATGAGCGTCCGTTAACAAAATTTGTCGTTATGTACCTACATGTTAATGTTTGGAAAGTATTATTTTAAATGAACAATGGTGGACTAAAACTATACGATAACACATTAATGGGAAATATTGTGATAACAGTGGGAATACGTGACAAGTAGTGTTATTTTTTTAATGTAAATAATCTGTAATAAAGACAAAACTAGAGCGTAAGCATGACCTACTACGGTATTGTAAACGTTTAATAATTATATTAGCCACGCCAGGCTTACTCCTGTTGATTAGCCAGTTTTAAACTATATGTGCGAGTATGTACATTTAACATATATTATCACGTAAAACAAACGCTTACAACAAAAGCTGCAGGGTTCAAGGTTCAGTTGTCCTACCAAGAGCATCGACTTGAACTTTATTATTTCCTTATATATGAGTAAAGTTAAAACTAATTGTATAACGTTGTTGCAGCCAGTGTCTAAAAGAGTGAAAATTGCCTGTTTTGTTACAAATTAATTGTAAAACCAATTATCTAATGTAAAATTAAACTCTTATTTTAAGCATTAAGTTCTACCTACCGACTGGATCTGTTCTTATTTAGTTTAACTGAAAAACATGGATATCAAGTGTACGTGTTTTTATTATTATATTTCTGTTATGCAAAAATTCTTGGGTTGATTTAGCTTGTTAAAAGTGTATAATAAATTAACTATTTGCATGAATATTTGCTTTCTTTTATTTATCACTTTGCCGTCCTTACTGGGTCTTCTTTGGCAATAACATCGGTGTAACAACAATAGTAATTTGTAGTTATGAGTAATTAGTAATGGATAAATTTCTAATGAACAGTTCTAATCATCCAATTGTTGTCGTTGAATGTGAACCGCACTGAGACTTGCACTATATCATCATTATCATGAGCAGCCTGAAACATTCTATTGTACTTTATTAAGTAGATATTCTTTAACTATTGAATCTGTATAGATTACTATAAATGTTGAACATCAGTACACCATCATAAGTAACTCTTATGTTTAGTAACTCAAATAATTACAAATAATTGGAAATGTAAGAAGATTACGATTTTCGTTGCACTTACATTTAAAAGCATACCAACTTATTGGTTTTTAATAAGATCTTCATACACAATTTTCGTAAGTAAATATTTATTTATTTTTGCACTAAACTAATTTTTGCAATATATTTGAGCCAGCAAAAGAGAGGTGCTTAAAATTGTCATTCTTATGTCCATAAAAACTGAGTTTTAACATACAGAGCGCCACCCTGACGGCACGAAGAAACCGTATAGGTATACTCTCTCTCAGAAGCCCTCAAGTGAATTAAACAACGTTAGCGTATCTAATATTCTGACGCCTGATATGTAGGTATAGCTAGACAACATCATATTATAGTACATTAGTTTACTTTAGGCCAATGTAGATGTCGAGGTATAAATAAATATACAGAGAATGGGTACTGACCACGAAACCGCCATTGAACATAATTTTTTATCTACGAATTCTATTCGTAGATAGAAAAATATGCATAAATTAACTGCTAAAAGAAACTCAGGACCTACATGTTAAAGAACTTTCTTATAGGTATATACCTACCTGCAAGAAAGCTCTTCAATGAAGGATAATATAATACACCGTTACCTTTTATTTCTAACATGGAGGTGTTACAGGCGAAATACTACGACAGACATTAGTTATCATTCGTTGATCATAAAAACTATTATTTGGTTTGCAAAATAATTCTCATGAACGACCCTCACTAGATCGGTGGGTGGTATTAGGCGGCCATAACATGGGATAAAGTTTTGTGTTCAAAATTATTAGTGTGTGAGTTCTTTGTTTTATTCGCTCTATTGTGTATTTGCGAGTTAAGTTGAAAACATTGTAAAAAAGATTGCCAATTCATTGTTTTCATTGACACCAGTATGCCGACAAAGGGCTTACGATATCTAAGAAATTTCATCAAAATGATAAGATCATGTTATGCTTTCCCGCTATTTACCTGTTATTTACTCAACATAACCATAAAGATGAAAAAAATCTAAATAAATTCTGAAATTGTTACAGTGTATTACTATTTTTTTTCTCTATATGTCCATAGTGTCACTCGACGGTACCTCCGAATAATACCTTATCTGCAAATTCAAATTTCACAGGAGAGCAATTTGAAATTTTAAACACGACGTGTACTAGTAAATTATATCGTTTGGGACGTAAAGTGCCGAAAGGAGGATTTCAGATTTTGTATAGATACCGTCCACACTCTCCAACAGACATAGGATGCATATTTTTGTGCGCTTAGGGCACAAACGCTGCTTAAACTTTACTAGATAGATCAAAATAATGGTAGAAAGAAATCCTATATGTCATTCATCATATTTCAAGGGCTTGATACAGAAGGCATTCCTCAATCGGTAGACTAGGCTCTGGCAAACAAAACATCCCGACTGGCGGCCATAGGGTCGCCGCCTATTACGTGGGACCAAATCACTGGTGAAAAAAGGTATTTAATATAATAATTAATTATTTGTGATGGGTGAGAATCGAATCCACGACCTCTAGCTTAGCAGTCACGATCACTTGCGAGCAGACTAACAAAGGCCCGCCATAGATCAAGCAAGTAAGTAAATTTTAATGATAATTATACTTGATCTAGAAATTATCAACCGATCGCGTGCAACAGGAGAAGCTTATATATCTATCTAAATAATTGCAGTTTAGTGCGATAGGCCAAAGAAGATCCAGTAAAGAGGGGAAAGTGATAAATAAAAGAAAGCAAAAATTCATACAAATAGACAATTTATTATGCACTTTAAACAATATGTAGATACGAGTACAAGTCAACCTGACAATTTTTGCATATTAGAAATAATAAAAGCACGTCAACTTGATAACCATATTTAATCTACCGTCTAAAATAAAACTGATCTAACTTATTTGAGTTTCGTTTGTTACTTAACTTTAACTATAATAAAAAATAAAATGGTAAACAAATTTTTAGCCTTCAGCACATTTATGGCACTTTATACTATTGGCATATTTTTTAGGTGGGCAACACCGTTTTGCAAGTCGTCATGACTCAGCGCTATATTCACATTAAACACTATCTGTAAGTTGCAGCCAAACAAACATCACACCATTCTGAAGTAGAGCGTGACCCGGTTCGGTTGTGTTGTGAGCTAGCTTGAGTCATTAAAATCACCAAGATCACTTTCACTTTGTGATATCAACAAGGAAGCTGCCTTGGTCAAAATGAGTACCACTACGACACCGAAAGAAACGACGTTTGCCGAACGACAAGCAGAACGTATGAAGAGATTGCACTCTCTACAGTTGGCTAGGAATGAAGCCAGGATGCACAATCATCAGGAGGTGGTGGCCGAAGAGGCTAGAAATAGATTACCATCAAATTATGCAAGAAAACGTCGTCAGACGGAGTGGTTACTGAATGATCGAGCGAAGCGCGAAGAAGCTGAAAAATGCGGGCAAAATTACGATAGAGTGAAACTTTTGAACGTCTCAGCTATAGAAGCAGAACGTTTAGAGCGCAAAAAGAAGAAAAGGAATCCAGATCCAGGTTTTTCGACTTACGATCAAGCGACAATAAGGCAGTATAATAGATTGGTCAAGAACATGCCTACACTTGACACGGAGCAGTATGAGAAAGAAAAACAAAAGTATGGAGACGCTTTCTACGGAGGTCTAAATCACATCATTCACGGTATGCACGTAGATCGTAAAGAGGCAATAGACAGAATGGTGAACGACTTAGAAAGACAGACTGCGAAGAGGGCTAAGTACTCCAGGAGGCGAAAATACAACGACGACGCAGATGTTGACTATATTAATGAGAGGAACGCCAATTTTAACAAGAAACTTGAGCGGTTTTACGGTCAACACACTGCTGAGATTAAGCAGAATTTGGAACGCGGTTCAGCCATATGAGCGTCCGTTAACAAAATTTGTCGTTATGTACCTACATGTTAATGTTTGGAAAGTATTATTTTAAATGAACAATGGTGGACTAAAACTATACGATAACACATTAATGGGAAATATTGTGATAACAGTGGGAATACGTGACAAGTAGTGTTATTTTTTTAATGTAAATAATCTGTAATAAAGACAAAACTAGAGCGTAAGCATGACCTACTACGGTATTGTAAACGTTTAATAATTATATTAGCCACGCCAGGCTTACTCCTGTTGATTAGCCAGTTTTAAACTATATGTGCGAGTATGTACATTTAACATATATTATCACGTAAAACAAACGCTTACAACAAAAGCTGCAGGGTTCAAGGTTCAGTTGTCCTACCAAGAGCATCGACTTGAACTTTATTATTTCCTTATATATGAGTAAAGTTAAAACTAATTGTATAACGTTGTTGCAGCCAGTGTCTAAAAGAGTGAAAATTGCCTGTTTTGTTACAAATTAATTGTAAAACCAATTATCTAATGTAAAATTAAACTCTTATTTTAAGCATTAAGTTCTACCTACCGACTGGATCTGTTCTTATTTAGTTTAACTGAAAAACATGGATATCAAGTGTACGTGTTTTTATTATTATATTTCTGTTATGCAAAAATTCTTGGGTTGATTTAGCTTGTTAAAAGTGTATAATAAATTAACTATTTGCATGAATATTTGCTTTCTTTTATTTATCACTTTGCCGTCCTTACTGGGTCTTCTTTGGCAATAACATCGGTGTAACAACAATAGTAATTTGTAGTTATGAGTAATTAGTAATGGATAAATTTCTAATGAACAGTTCTAATCATCCAATTGTTGTCGTTGAATGTGAACCGCACTGAGACTTGCACTATATCATCATTATCATGAGCAGCCTGAAACATTCTATTGTACTTTATTAAGTAGATATTCTTTAACTATTGAATCTGTATAGATTACTATAAATGTTGAACATCAGTACACCATCATAAGTAACTCTTATGTTTAGTAACTCAAATAATTACAAATAATTGGAAATGTAAGAAGATTACGATTTTCGTTGCACTTACATTTAAAAGCATACCAACTTATTGGTTTTTAATAAGATCTTCATACACAATTTTCGTAAGTAAATATTTATTTATTTTTGCACTAAACTAATTTTTGCAATATATTTGAGCCAGCAAAAGAGAGGTGCTTAAAATTGTCATTCTTATGTCCATAAAAACTGAGTTTTAACATACAGAGCGCCACCCTGACGGCACGAAGAAACCGTATAGGTATACTCTCTCTCAGAAGCCCTCAAGTGAATTAAACAACGTTAGCGTATCTAATATTCTGACGCCTGATATGTAGGTATAGCTAGACAACATCATATTATAGTACATTAGTTTACTTTAGGCCAATGTAGATGTCGAGGTATAAATAAATATACAGAGAATGGGTACTGACCACGAAACCGCCATTGAACATAATTTTTTATCTACGAATTCTATTCGTAGATAGAAAAATATGCATAAATTAACTGCTAAAAGAAACTCAGGACCTACATGTTAAAGAACTTTCTTATAGGTATATACCTACCTGCAAGAAAGCTCTTCAATGAAGGATAATATAATACACCGTTACCTTTTATTTCTAACATGGAGGTGTTACAGGCGAAATACTACGACAGACATTAGTTATCATTCGTTGATCATAAAAACTATTATTTGGTTTGCAAAATAATTCTCATGAACGACCCTCACTAGATCGGTGGGTGGTATTAGGCGGCCATAACATGGGATAAAGTTTTGTGTTCAAAATTATTAGTGTGTGAGTTCTTTGTTTTATTCGCTCTATTGTGTATTTGCGAGTTAAGTTGAAAACATTGTAAAAAAGATTGCCAATTCATTGTTTTCATTGACACCAGTATGCCGACAAAGGGCTTACGATATCTAAGAAATTTCATCAAAATGATAAGATCATGTTATGCTTTCCCGCTATTTACCTGTTATTTACTCAACATAACCATAAAGATGAAAAAAATCTAAATAAATTCTGAAATTGTTACAGTGTATTACTATTTTTTTTCTCTATATGTCCATAGTGTCACTCGACGGTACCTCCGAATAATACCTTATCTGCAAATTCAAATTTCACAGGAGAGCAATTTGAAATTTTAAACACGACGTGTACTAGTAAATTATATCGTTTGGGACGTAAAGTGCCGAAAGGAGGATTTCAGATTTTGTATAGATACCGTCCACACTCTCCAACAGACATAGGATGCATATTTTTGTGCGCTTAGGGCACAAACGCTGCTTAAACTTTACTAGATAGATCAAAATAATGGTAGAAAGAAATCCTATGTCATTCATCATATTTCAAGGGCTTGATACAGAAGGCATTCCTCAATCGGTAGACTAGGCTCTGGCAAACAAAACATCCCGACTGGCGGCCATAGGGTCGCCGCCTATTACGTGGGACCAAATCACTGGTGAAAAAAGGTATTTAATATAATAATTAATTATTTGTGATGGGTGAGAATCGAATCCACGACCTCTAGCTTAGCAGTCACGATCACTTGCGAGCAGACTAACAAAGGCCCGCCATAGATCAAGCAAGTAAGTAAATTTTAATGATAATTATACTTGATCTAGAAATTATCAACCGATCGCGTGCAACAGGAGAAGCTTATATATCTATCTAAATAATTGTAGTTTAGTGCGATAGGCCAAAGAAGATCCAGTAAAGAGGGGAAAGTGATAAATAAAAGAAAGCAAAAATTCATACAAATAGACAATTTATTATGCACTTTAAACAATATGTAGATACGAGTACAAGTCAACCTGACAATTTTTGCATATTAGAAATAATAAAAGCACGTCAACTTGATAACCATATTTAATCTACCGTCTAAAATAAAACTGATCTAACTTATTTGAGTTTCGTTTGTTACTTAACTTTAACTATAATAAAAAATAAAATGGCAAACAAATTTTTAGCCTTCAGCACATTTATGGCACTTTATACTATTGGCATATTTTTTAGGTGGGCAACACCGTTTTGCAAGTCGTCATGACTCAGCGCTATATTCACATTAAACACTATCTGTAAGTTGCAGCCAAACAAACATCACACCATTCTGAAGTAGAGCGTGACCCGGTTCGGTTGTGTTGTGAGCTAGCTTGAGTCATTAAAATCACCAAGATCACTTTCACTTTGTGATATCAGCAAGGAAGCTGCCTTGGTCAAAATGAGTACCACTACGACACCGAAAGAAACGACGTTTGCCGAACGACAAGCAGAACGTATGAAGAGATTTCACTCTCTACAGTTGGCTAGGAATGAAGCCAGGATGCACAATCATCAGGAGGTGGTGGCCGAAGAGGCTAGAAATAGATTACCATCAAATTATGCAAGAAAACGTCGTCAGACGGAGTGGTTACTGAATGATCGAGCGAAGCGCGAAGAAGCTGAAAAATGCGGGCAAAATTACGATAGAGTGAAACTTTTGAACGTCTCAGCTATAGAAGCAGAACGTTTAGAGCGCAAAAAGAAGAAAAGGAATCCAGATCCAGGTTTTTCGACTTACGATCAAGCGACAATAAGGCAGTATAATAGATTGGTCAAGAACATGCCTACACTTGACACGGAGCAGTATGAGAAAGAAAAACAAAAGTATGGAGACGCTTTCTACGGAGGTCTAAATCACATCATTCACGGTATGCACGTAGATCGTAAAGAGGCAATAGACAGAATGGTGAACGACTTAGAAAGACAGACTGCGAAGAGGGCTAAGTACTCCAGGAGGCGAAAATACAACGACGACGCAGATGTTGACTATATTAATGAGAGGAACGCCAATTTTAACAAGAAACTTGAGCGGTTTTACGGTCAACACACTGCTGAGATTAAGCAGAATTTGGAACGCGGTTCAGCCATATGAGCGTCCGTTAACAAAATTTGTCGTTATGTACCTACATGTTAATGTTTGGAAAGTATTATTTTAAATGAACAATGGTGGACTAAAACTATACGATAACACATTAATGGGAAATATTGTGATAACAGTGGGAATACGTGACAAGTAGTGTTATTTTTTTAATGTAAATAATCTGTAATAAAGACAAAACTAGAGCGTAAGCATGACCTACTACGGTATTGTAAACGTTTAATAATTATATTAGCCACGCCAGGCTTACTCCTGTTGATTAGCCAGTTTTAAACTATATGTGCGAGTATGTACATTTAACATATATTATCACGTAAAACAAACGCTTACAACAAAAGCTGCAGGGTTCAAGGTTCAGTTGTCCTACCAAGAGCATCGACTTGAACTTTATTATTTCCTTATACGAGTATATGAGTAAAGTTAAAACTAATTGTATAACGTTGTTGCAGCCAGTGTCTAAAAGAGTGAAAATTGCCTGTTTTGTTACAAATTAATTGTAAAACCAATTATCTAATGTAAAATTAAACTCTTATTTTAAGCATTAAGTTCTACCTACCGACTGGATCTGTTCTTATTTAGTTTAACTGAAAAACATGGATATCAAGTGTACGTGTTTTTATTATTATATTTCTGTTATGCAAAAATTCTTGGGTTGATTTAGCTTGTTAAAAGTGTATAATAAATTAACTATTTGCATGAATATTTGCTTTCTTTTATTTATCACTTTGCCGTCCTTACTGGGTCTTCTTTGGCAATAACATCGGTGTAACAACAATAGTAATTTGTAGTTATGAGTAATTAGTAATGGATAGTTTTCTAATGAACAGTTCTAATCATCCAATTGTTGTCGTTGAATGTGAACCGCACTGAGACTTGCACTATATCATCATTATCATGAGCAGCCTGAAACATTCTATTGTACTTTATTAAGTAGATATTCTTTAACTATTGAATCTGTATAGATTACTATAAATGTTGAACATCAGTACACCATCATAAGTAACTCTTATGTTTAGTAACTCAAATAATTACAAATAATTGGAAATGTAAGAAGATTACGATTTTCGTTGCACTTACATTTAAAAGCATACCAACTTATTGGTTTTTAATAAGATCTTCATACACAATTTTCGTAAGTAAATATTTATTTATTTTTGCACTAAACTAATTTTTGCAATATATTTGAGCCAGCAAAAGAGAGGTGCTTAAAATTGTCATTCTTATGTCCATAAAAACTGAGTTTTAACATACAGAGCGCCACCCTGACGGCACGAAGAAACCGTATAGGTATACTCTCTCTCAGAAGCCCTCAAGTGAATTAAACAACGTTAGCGTATCTAATATTCTGACGCCTGATATGTAGGTATAGCTAGACAACATCATATTATAGTACATTAGTTTACTTTAGGCCAATGTAGATGTCGAGGTATAAATAAATATACAGAGAATGGGTACTGACCACGAAACCGCCATTGAACATAATTTTTTATCTACGAATTCTATTCGTAGATAGAAAAATATGCATAAATTAACTGCTAAAAGAAACTCAGGACCTACATGTTAAAGAACTTTCTTATAGGTATATACCTACCTGCAAGAAAGCTCTTCAATGAAGGATAATATAATACACCGTTACCTTTTATTTCTAACATGGAGGTGTTACAGGCGAAATACTACGACAGACATTAGTTATCATTCGTTGATCATAAAAACTATTATTTGGTTTGCAAAATAATTCTCATGAACGACCCTCACTAGATCGGTGGGTGGTATTAGGCGGCCATAACATGGGATAAAGTTTTGTGTTCAAAATTATTAGTGTGTGAGTTCTTTGTTTTATTCGCTCTATTGTGTATTTGCGAGTTAAGTTGAAAACATTGTAAAAAAGATTGCCAATTCATTGTTTTCATTGACACCAGTATGCCGACAAAGGGCTTACGATATCTAAGAAATTTCATCAAAATGATAAGATCATGTTATGCTTTCCCGCTATTTACCTGTTATTTACTCAACATAACCATAAAGATGAAAAAAATCTAAATAAATTCTGAAATTGTTACAGTGTATTACTATTTTTTTTCTCTATATGTCCATAGTGTCACTCGACGGTACCTCCGAATAATACCTTATCTGCAAATTCAAATTTCACAGGAGAGCAATTTGAAATTTTAAACACGACGTGTACTAGTAAATTATATCGTTTGGGACGTAAAGTGCCGAAAGGAGGATTTCAGATTTTGTATAGATACCGTCCACACTCTCCAACAGACATAGGATGCATATTTTTGTGCGCTTAGGGCACAAACGCTGCTTAAACTTTACTAGATAGATCAAAATAATGGTAGAAAGAAATCCTATATGTCATTCATCATATTTCAAGGGCTTGATACAGAAGGCATTCCTCAATCGGTAGACTAGGCTCTGGCAAACAAAACATCCCGACTGGCGGCCATAGGGTCGCCGCCTATTACGTGGGACCAAATCACTGGTGAAAAAAGGTATTTAATATAATAATTAATTATTTGTGATGGGTGAGAATCGAATCCACGACCTCTAGCTTAGCAGTCACGATCACTTGCGAGCAGACTAACAAAGGCCCGCCATAGATCAAGCAAGTAAGTAAATTTTAATGATAATTATACTTGATCTAGAAATTATCAACCGATCGCGTGCAACAGGAGAAGCTTATATATCTATCTAAATAATTGTAGTTTAGTGCGATAGGCCAAAGAAGATCCAGTAAAGAGGGGAAAGTGATAAATAAAAGAAAGCAAAAATTCATACAAATAGACAATTTATTATGCACTTTAAACAATATGTAGATACGAGTACAAGTCAACCTGACAATTTTTGCATATTAGAAATAATAAAAGCACGTCAACTTGATAACCATATTTAATCTACCGTCTAAAATAAAACTGATCTAACTTATTTGAGTTTCGTTTGTTACTTAACTTTAACTATAATAAAAAATAAAATGGCAAACAAATTTTTAGCCTTCAGCACATTTATGGCACTTTATACTATTGGCATATTTTTTAGGTGGGCAACACCGTTTTGCAAGTCGTCATGACTCAGCGCTATATTCACATTAAACACTATCTGTAAGTTGCAGCCAAACAAACATCACACCATTCTGAAGTAGAGCGTGACCCGGTTCGGTTGTGTTGTGAGCTAGCTTGAGTCATTAAAATCACCAAGATCACTTTCACTTTGTGATATCAACAAGGAAGCTGCCTTGGTCAAAATGAGTACCACTACGACACCGAAAGAAACGACGTTTGCCGAACGACAAGCAGAACGTATGAAGAGATTGCACTCTCTACAGTTGGCTAGGAATGAAGCCAGGATGCACAATCATCAGGAAGTGGTGGCCGAAGAGGCTAGAAATAGATTACCATCAAATTATGCAAGAAAACGTCGTCAGACGGAGTGGTTACTGAATGATCGAGCGAAGCGCGAAGAAGCTGAAAAATGCGGGCAAAATTACGATAGAGTGAAACTTTTGAACGTCTCAGCTATAGAAGCAGAACGTTTAGAGCGCAAAAAGAAGAAAAGGAATCCAGATCCAGGTTTTTCGACTTACGATCAAGCGACAATAAGGCAGTATAATAGATTGGTCAAGAACATGCCTACACTTGACACGGAGCAGTATGAGAAAGAAAAACAAAAGTATGGAGACGCTTTCTACGGAGGTCTAAATCACATCATTCACGGTATGCACGTAGATCGTAAAGAGGCAATAGACAGAATGGTGAACGACTTAGAAAGACAGACTGCGAAGAGGGCTAAGTACTCCAGGAGGCGAAAATACAACGACGACGCAGATGTTGACTATATTAATGAGAGGAACGCCAATTTTAACAAGAAACTTGAGCGGTTTTACGGTCAACACACTGCTGAGATTAAGCAGAATTTGGAACGCGGTTCAGCCATATGAGCGTCCGTTAACAAAATTTGTCGTTATGTACCTACATGTTAATGTTTGGAAAGTATTATTTTAAATGAACAATGGTGGACTAAAACTATACGATAACACATTAATGGGAAATATTGTGATAACAGTGGGAATACGTGACAAGTAGTGTTATTTTTTTAATGTAAATAATCTGTAATAAAGACAAAACTAGAGCGTAAGCATGACCTACTACGGTATTGTAAACGTTTAATAATTATATTAGCCACGCCAGGCTTACTCCTGTTGATTAGCCAGTTTTAAACTATATGTGCGAGTATGTACATTTAACATATATTATCACGTAAAACAAACGCTTACAACAAAAGCTGCAGGGTTCAAGGTTCAGTTGTCCTACCAAGAGCATCGACTTGAACTTTATTATTTCCTTATATATGAGTAAAGTTAAAACTAATTGTATAACGTTGTTGCAGCCAGTGTCTAAAAGAGTGAAAATTGCCTGTTTTGTTACAAATTAATTGTAAAACCAATTATCTAATGTAAAATTAAACTCTTATTTTAAGCATTAAGTTCTACCTACCGACTGGATCTGTTCTTATTTAGTTTAACTGAAAAACATGGATATCAAGTGTACGTGTTTTTATTATTATATTTCTGTTATGCAAAAATTCTTGGGTTGATTTAGCTTGTTAAAAGTGTATAATAAATTAACTATTTGCATGAATATTTGCTTTCTTTTATTTATCACTTTGCCGTCCTTACTGGGTCTTCTTTGGCAATAACATCGGTGTAACAACAATAGTAATTTGTAGTTATGAGTAATTAGTAATGGATAGTTTTCTAATGAACAGTTCTAATCATCCAATTGTTGTCGTTGAATGTGAACCGCACTGAGACTTGCACTATATCATCATTATCATCAGCAGCCTGAAACATTCTATTGTACTTTATTAAGTAGATATTCTTTAACTATTGAATCTGTATAGATTACTATAAATGTTGAACATCAGTACACCATCATAAGTAACTCTTATGTTTAGTAACTCAAATAATTACAAATAATTGGAAATGTAAGAAGATTACGATTTTCGTTGCACTTACATTTAAAAGCATACCAACTTATTGGTTTTTAATAAGATCTTCATACACAATTTTCGTAAGTAAATATTTATTTATTTTTGCACTAAACTAATTTTTGCAATATATTTGAGCCAGCAAAAGAGAGGTGCTTAAAATTGTCATTCTTATGTCCATAAAAACTGAGTTTTAACATACAGAGCGCCACCCTGACGGCACGAAGAAACCGTATAGGTATACTCTCTCTCAGAAGCCCTCAAGTGAATTAAACAACGTTAGCGTATCTAATATTCTGACGCCTGATATGTAGGTATAGCTAGACAACATCATATTATAGTACATTAGTTTACTTTAGGCCAATGTAGATGTCGAGGTATAAATAAATATACAGAGAATGGGTACTGACCACGAAACCGCCATTGAACATAATTTTTTATCTACGAATTCTATTCGTAGATAGAAAAATATGCATAAATTAACTGCTAAAAGAAACTCAGGACCTACATGTTAAAGAACTTTCTTATAGGTATATACCTACCTGCAAGAAAGCTCTTCAATGAAGGATAATATAATACACCGTTACCTTTTATTTCTAACATGGAGGTGTTACAGGCGAAATACTACGACAGACATTAGTTATCATTCGTTGATCATAAAAACTATTATTTGGTTTGCAAAATAATTCTCATGAACGACCCTCACTAGATCGGTGGGTGGTATTAGGCGGCCATAACATGGGATAAAGTTTTGTGTTCAAAATTATTAGTGTGTGAGTTCTTTGTTTTATTCGCTCTATTGTGTATTTGCGAGTTAAGTTGAAAACATTGTAAAAAAGATTGCCAATTCATTGTTTTCATTGACACCAGTATGCCGACAAAGGGCTTACGATATCTAAGAAATTTCATCAAAATGATAAGATCATGTTATGCTTTCCCGCTATTTACCTGTTATTTACTCAACATAACCATAAAGATGAAAAAAATCTAAATAAATTCTGAAATTGTTACAGTGTATTACTATTTTTTTTCTCTATATGTCCATAGTGTCACTCGACGGTACCTCCGAATAATACCTTATCTGCAAATTCAAATTTCACAGGAGAGCAATTTGAAATTTTAAACACGACGTGTACTAGTAAATTATATCGTTTGGGACGTAAAGTGCCGAAAGGAGGATTTCAGATTTTGTATAGATACCGTCCACACTCTCCAACAGACATAGGATGCATATTTTTGTGCGCTTAGGGCACAAACGCTGCTTAAACTTTACTAGATAGATCAAAATAATGGTAGAAAGAAATCCTATATGTCATTCATCATATTTCAAGGGCTTGATACAGAAGGCATTCCTCAATCGGTAGACTAGGCTCTGGCAAACAAAACATCCCGACTGGCGGCCATAGGGTCGCCGCCTATTACGTGGGACCAAATCACTGGTGAAAAAAGGTATTTAATATAATAATTAATTATTTGTGATGGGTGAGAATCGAATCCACGACCTCTAGCTTAGCAGTCACGATCACTTGCGAGCAGACTAACAAAGGCCCGCCATAGATCAAGCAAGTAAGTAAATTTTAATGATAATTATACTTGATCTAGAAATTATCAACCGATCGCGTGCAACAGGAGAAGCTTATATATCTATCTAAATAATTGTAGTTTAGTGCGATAGGCCAAAGAAGATCCAGTAAAGAGGGGAAAGTGATAAATAAAAGAAAGCAAAAATTCATACAAATAGACAATTTATTATGCACTTTAAACAATATGTAGATACGAGTACAAGTCAACCTGACAATTTTTGCATATTAGAAATAATAAAAGCACGTCAACTTGATAACCATATTTAATCTACCGTCTAAAATAAAACTGATCTAACTTATTTGAGTTTCGTTTGTTACTTAACTTTAACTATAATAAAAAATAAAATGGCAAACAAATTTTTAGCCTTCAGCACATTTATGGCACTTTATACTATTGGCATATTTTTTAGGTGGGCAACACCGTTTTGCAAGTCGTCATGACTCAGCGCTATATTCACATTAAACACTATCTGTAAGTTGCAGCCAAACAAACATCACACCATTCTGAAGTAGAGCGTGACCCGGTTCGGTTGTGTTGTGAGCTAGCTTGAGTCATTAAAATCACCAAGATCACTTTCACTTTGTGATATCAGCAAGGAAGCTGCCTTGGTCAAAATGAGTACCACTACGACACCGAAAGAAACGACGTTTGCCGAACGACAAGCAGAACGTATGAAGAGATTTCACTCTCTACAGTTGGCTAGGAATGAAGCCAGGATGCACAATCATCAGGAGGTGGTGGCCGAAGAGGCTAGAAATAGATTACCATCAAATTATGCAAGAAAACGTCGTCAGACGGAGTGGTTACTGAATGATCGAGCGAAGCGCGAAGAAGCTGAAAAATGCGGGCAAAATTACGATAGAGTGAAACTTTTGAACGTCTCAGCTATAGAAGCAGAACGTTTAGAGCGCAAAAAGAAGAAAAGGAATCCAGATCCAGGTTTTTCGACTTACGATCAAGCGACAATAAGGCAGTATAATAGATTGGTCAAGAACATGCCTACACTTGACACGGAGCAGTATGAGAAAGAAAAACAAAAGTATGGAGACGCTTTCTACGGAGGTCTAAATCACATCATTCACGGTATGCACGTAGATCGTAAAGAGGCAATAGACAGAATGGTGAACGACTTAGAAAGACAGACTGCGAAGAGGGCTAAGTACTCCAGGAGGCGAAAATACAACGACGACGCAGATGTTGACTATATTAATGAGAGGAACGCCAATTTTAACAAGAAACTTGAGCGGTTTTACGGTCAACACACTGCTGAGATTAAGCAGAATTTGGAACGCGGTTCAGCCATATGAGCGTCCGTTAACAAAATTTGTCGTTATGTACCTACATGTTAATGTTTGGAAAGTATTATTTTAAATGAACAATGGTGGACTAAAACTATACGATAACACATTAATGGGAAATATTGTGATAACAGTGGGAATACGTGACAAGTAGTGTTATTTTTTTAATGTAAATAATCTGTAATAAAGACAAAACTAGAGCGTAAGCATGACCTACTACGGTATTGTAAACGTTTAATAATTATATTAGCCACGCCAGGCTTACTCCTGTTGATTAGCCAGTTTTAAACTATATGTGCGAGTATGTACATTTAACATATATTATCACGTAAAACAAACGCTTACAACAAAAGCTGCAGGGTTCAAGGTTCAGTTGTCCTACCAAGAGCATCGACTTGAACTTTATTATTTCCTTATATATGAGTAAAGTTAAAACTAATTGTATAACGTTGTTGCAGCCAGTGTCTAAAAGAGTGAAAATTGCCTGTTTTGTTACAAATTAATTGTAAAACCAATTATCTAATGTAAAATTAAACTCTTATTTTAAGCATTAAGTTCTACCTACCGACTGGATCTGTTCTTATTTAGTTTAACTGAAAAACATGGATATCAAGTGTACATGTTTTTATTATTATATTTCTGTTATGCAAAAATTCTTGGGTTGATTTAGCTTGTTAAAAGTGTATAATAAATTAACTATTTGCATGAATATTTGCTTTCTTTTATTTATCACTTTGCCGTCCTTACTGGGTCTTCTTTGGCAATAACATCGGTGTAACAACAATAGTAATTTGTAGTTATGAGTAATTAGTAATGGATAGTTTTCTAATGAACAGTTCTAATCATCCAATTGTTGTCGTTGAATGTGAACCGCACTGAGACTTGCACTATATCATCATTATCATGAGCAGCCTGAAACATTCTATTGTACTTTATTAAGTAGATATTCTTTAACTATTGAATCTGTATAGATTACTATAAATGTTGAACATCAGTACACCATCATAAGTAACTCTTATGTTTAGTAACTCAAATAATTACAAATAATTGGAAATGTAAGAAGATTACGATTTTCGTTGCACTTACATTTAAAAGCATACCAACTTATTGGTTTTTAATAAGATCTTCATACACAATTTTCGTAAGTAAATATTTATTTATTTTTGCACTAAACTAATTTTTGCAATATATTTGAGCCAGCAAAAGAGAGGTGCTTAAAATTGTCATTCTTATGTCCATAAAAACTGAGTTTTAACATACAGAGCGCCACCCTGACGGCACGAAGAAACCGTATAGGTATACTCTCTCTCAGAAGCCCTCAAGTGAATTAAACAACGTTAGCGTATCTAATATTCTGACGCCTGATATGTAGGTATAGCTAGACAACATCATATTATAGTACATTAGTTTACTTTAGGCCAATGTAGATGTCGAGGTATAAATAAATATACAGAGAATGGGTACTGACCACGAAACCGCCATTGAACATAATTTTTTATCTACGAATTCTATTCGTAGATAGAAAAATATGCATAAATTAACTGCTAAAAGAAACTCAGGACCTACATGTTAAAGAACTTTCTTATAGGTATATACCTACCTGCAAGAAAGCTCTTCAATGAAGGATAATATAATACACCGTTACCTTTTATTTCTAACATGGAGGTGTTACAGGCGAAATACTACGACAGACATTAGTTATCATTCGTTGATCATAAAAACTATTATTTGGTTTGCAAAATAATTCTCATGAACGACCCTCACTAGATCGGTGGGTGGTATTAGGCGGCCATAACATGGGATAAAGTTTTGTGTTCAAAATTATTAGTGTGTGAGTTCTTTGTTTTATTCGCTCTATTGTGTATTTGCGAGTTAAGTTGAAAACATTGTAAAAAAGATTGCCAATTCATTGTTTTCATTGACACCAGTATGCCGACAAAGGGCTTACGATATCTAAGAAATTTCATCAAAATGATAAGATCATGTTATGCTTTCCCGCTATTTACCTGTTATTTACTCAACATAACCATAAAGATGAAAAAAATCTAAATAAATTCTGAAATTGTTACAGTGTATTACTATTTTTTTTCTCTATATGTCCATAGTGTCACTCGACGGTACCTCCGAATAATACCTTATCTGCAAATTCAAATTTCACAGGAGAGCAATTTGAAATTTTAAACACGACGTGTACTAGTAAATTATATCGTTTGGGACGTAAAGTGCCGAAAGGAGGATTTCAGATTTTGTATAGATACCGTCCACACTCTCCAACAGACATAGGATGCATATTTTTGTGCGCTTAGGGCACAAACGCTGCTTAAACTTTACTAGATAGATCAAAATAATGGTAGAAAGAAATCCTATATGTCATTCATCATATTTCAAGGGCTTGATACAGAAGGCATTCCTCAATCGGTAGACTAGGCTCTGGCAAACAAAACATCCCGACTGGCGGCCATAGGGTCGCCGCCTATTACGTGGGACCAAATCACTGGTGAAAAAAGGTATTTAATATAATAATTAATTATTTGTGATGGGTGAGAATCGAATCCACGACCTCTAGCTTAGCAGTCACGATCACTTGCGAGCAGACTAACAAAGGCCCGCCATAGATCAAGCAAGTAAGTAAATTTTAATGATAATTATACTTGATCTAGAAATTATCAACCGATCGCGTGCAACAGGAGAAGCTTATATATCTATCTAAATAATTGTAGTTTAGTGCGATAGGCCAAAGAAGATCCAGTAAAGAGGGGAAAGTGATAAATAAAAGAAAGCAAAAATTCATACAAATAGACAATTTATTATGCACTTTAAACAATATGTAGATACGAGTACAAGTCAACCTGACAATTTTTGCATATTAGAAATAATAAAAGCACGTCAACTTGATAACCATATTTAATCTACCGTCTAAAATAAAACTGATCTAACTTATTTGAGTTTCGTTTGTTACTTAACTTTAACTATAATAAAAAATAAAATGGCAAACAAATTTTTAGCCTTCAGCACATTTATGGCACTTTATACTATTGGCATATTTTTTAGGTGGGCAACACCGTTTTGCAAGTCGTCATGACTCAGCGCTATATTCACATTAAACACTATCTGTAAGTTGCAGCCAAACAAACATCACACCATTCTGAAGTAGAGCGTGACCCGGTTCGGTTGTGTTGTGAGCTAGCTTGAGTCATTAAAATCACCAAGATCACTTTCACTTTGTGATATCAACAAGGAAGCTGCCTTGGTCAAAATGAGTACCACTACGACACCGAAAGAAACGACGTTTGCCGAACGACAAGCAGAACGTATGAAGAGATTGCACTCTCTACAGTTGGCTAGGAATGAAGCCAGGATGCACAATCATCAGGAGGTGGTGGCCGAAGAGGCTAGAAATAGATTACCATCAAATTATGCAAGAAAACGTCGTCAGACGGAGTGGTTACTGAATGATCGAGCGAAGCGCGAAGAAGCTGAAAAATGCGGGCAAAATTACGATAGAGTGAAACTTTTGAACGTCTCAGCTATAGAAGCAGAACGTTTAGAGCGCAAAAAGAAGAAAAGGAATCCAGATCCAGGTTTTTCGACTTACGATCAAGCGACAATAAGGCAGTATAATAGATTGGTCAAGAACATGCCTACACTTGACACGGAGCAGTATGAGAAAGAAAAACAAAAGTATGGAGACGCTTTCTACGGAGGTCTAAATCACATCATTCACGGTATGCACGTAGATCGTAAAGAGGCAATAGACAGAATGGTGAACGACTTAGAAAGACAGACTGCGAAGAGGGCTAAGTACTCCAGGAGGCGAAAATACAACGACGACGCAGATGTTGACTATATTAATGAGAGGAACGCCAATTTTAACAAGAAACTTGAGCGGTTTTACGGTCAACACACTGCTGAGATTAAGCAGAATTTGGAACGCGGTTCAGCCATATGAGCGTCCGTTAACAAAATTTGTCGTTATGTACCTACATGTTAATGTTTGGAAAGTATTATTTTAAATGAACAATGGTGGACTAAAACTATACGATAACACATTAATGGGAAATATTGTGATAACAGTGGGAATACGTGACAAGTAGTGTTATTTTTTTAATGTAAATAATCTGTAATAAAGACAAAACTAGAGCGTAAGCATGACCTACTACGGTATTGTAAACGTTTAATAATTATATTAGCCACGCCAGGCTTACTCCTGTTGATTAGCCAGTTTTAAACTATATGTGCGAGTATGTACATTTAACATATATTATCACGTAAAACAAACGCTTACAACAAAAGCTGCAGGGTTCAAGGTTCAGTTGTCCTACCAAGAGCATCGACTTGAACTTTATTATTTCCTTATATATGAGTAAAGTTAAAACTAATTGTATAACGTTGTTGCAGCCAGTGTCTAAAAGAGTGAAAATTGCCTGTTTTGTTACAAATTAATTGTAAAACCAATTATCTAATGTAAAATTAAACTCTTATTTTAAGCATTAAGTTCTACCTACCGACTGGATCTGTTCTTATTTAGTTTAACTGAAAAACATGGATATCAAGTGTACGTGTTTTTATTATTATATTTCTGTTATGCAAAAATTCTTGGGTTGATTTAGCTTGTTAAAAGTGTATAATAAATTAACTATTTGCATGAATATTTGCTTTCTTTTATTTATCACTTTGCCGTCCTTACTGGGTCTTCTTTGGCAATAACATCGGTGTAACAACAATAGTAATTTGTAGTTATGAGTAATTAGTAATGGATAGTTTTCTAATGAACAGTTCTAATCATCCAATTGTTGTCGTTGAATGTGAACCGCACTGAGACTTGCACTATATCATCATTATCATGAGCAGCCTGAAACATTCTATTGTACTTTATTAAGTAGATATTCTTTAACTATTGAATCTGTATAGATTACTATAAATGTTGAACATCAGTACACCATCATAAGTAACTCTTATGTTTAGTAACTCAAATAATTACAAATAATTGGAAATGTAAGAAGATTACGATTTTCGTTGCACTTACATTTAAAAGCATACCAACTTATTGGTTTTTAATAAGATCTTCATACACAATTTTCGTAAGTAAATATTTATTTATTTTTGCACTAAACTAATTTTTGCAATATATTTGAGCCAGCAAAAGAGAGGTGCTTAAAATTGTCATTCTTATGTCCATAAAAACTGAGTTTTAACATACAGAGCGCCACCCTGACGGCACGAAGAAACCGTATAGGTATACTCTCTCTCAGAAGCCCTCAAGTGAATTAAACAACGTTAGCGTATCTAATATTCTGACGCCTGATATGTAGGTATAGCTAGACAACATCATATTATAGTACATTAGTTTACTTTAGGCCAATGTAGATGTCGAGGTATAAATAAATATACAGAGAATGGGTACTGACCACGAAACCGCCATTGAACATAATTTTTTATCTACGAATTCTATTCGTAGATAGAAAAATATGCATAAATTAACTGCTAAAAGAAACTCAGGACCTACATGTTAAAGAACTTTCTTATAGGTATATACCTACCTGCAAGAAAGCTCTTCAATGAAGGATAATATAATACACCGTTACCTTTTATTTCTAACATGGAGGTGTTACAGGCGAAATACTACGACAGACATTAGTTATCATTCGTTGATCATAAAAACTATTATTTGGTTTGCAAAATAATTCTCATGAACGACCCTCACTAGATCGGTGGGTGGTATTAGGCGGCCATAACATGGGATAAAGTTTTGTGTTCAAAATTATTAGTGTGTGAGTTCTTTGTTTTATTCGCTCTATTGTGTATTTGCGAGTTAAGTTGAAAACATTGTAAAAAAGATTGCCAATTCATTGTTTTCATTGACACCAGTATGCCGACAAAGGGCTTACGATATCTAAGAAATTTCATCAAAATGATAAGATCATGTTATGCTTTCCCGCTATTTACCTGTTATTTACTCAACATAACCATAAAGATGAAAAAAATCTAAATAAATTCTGAAATTGTTACAGTGTATTACTATTTTTTTTCTCTGTATGTCCATAGTGTCACTCGACGGTACCTCCGAATAATACCTTATCTGCAAATTCAAATTTCACAGGAGAGCAATTTGAAATTTTAAACACGACGTGTACTAGTAAATTATATCGTTTGGGACGTAAAGTGCCGAAAGGAGGATTTCAGATTTTGTATAGATACCGTCCACACTCTCCAACAGACATAGGATGCATATTTTTGTGCGCTTAGGGCACAAACGCTGCCTAAACTTTACTAGATAGATCAAAATAATGGTAGAAAGAAATCCTATATGTCATTCATCATATTTCAAGGGCTTGATACAGAAGGCATTCCTCAATCGGTAGACTAGGCTCTGGCAAACAAAACATCCCGACTGGCGGCCATAGGGTCGCCGCCTATTACGTGGGACCAAATCACTGGTGAAAAAAGGTATTTAATATAATAATTAATTATTTGTGATGGGTGAGAATCGAATCCACGACCTCTAGCTTAGCAGTCACGATCACTTGCGAGCAGACTAACAAAGGCCCGCCATAGATCAAGCAAGTAAGTAAATTTTAATGATAATTATACTTGATCTAGAAATTATCAACCGATCGCGTGCAACAGGAGAAGCTTATATATCTATCTAAATAATTGTAGTTTAGTGCGATAGGCCAAAGAAGATCCAGTAAAGAGGGGAAAGTGATAAATAAAAGAAAGCAAAAATTCATACAAATAGACAATTTATTATGCACTTTAAACAATATGTAGATACGAGTACAAGTCAACCTGACAATTTTTGCATATTAGAAATAATAAAAGCACGTCAACTTGATAACCATATTTAATCTACCGTCTAAAATAAAACTGATCTAACTTATTTGAGTTTCGTTTGTTACTTAACTTTAACTATAATAAAAAATAAAATGGCAAACAAATTTTTAGCCTTCAGCACATTTATGGCACTTTATACTATTGGCATATTTTTTAGGTGGGCAACACCGTTTTACAAGTCGTCATGACTCAGCGCTATATTCACATTAAACACTATCTGTAAGTTGCAGCCAAACAAACATCACACCATTCTGAAGTAGAGCGTGACCCGGTTCGGTTGTGTTGTGAGCTAGCTTGAGTCATTAAAATCACCAAGATCACTTTCACTTTGTGATATCAACAAGGAAGCTGCCTTGGTCAAAATGAGTACCACTACGACACCGAAAGAAACGACGTTTGCCGAACGACAAGCAGAACGTATGAAGAGATTGCACTCTCTACAGTTGGCTAGGAATGAAGCCAGGATGCACAATCATCAGGAGGTGGTGGCCGAAGAGGCTAGAAATAGATTACCATCAAATTATGCAAGAAAACGTCGTCAGACGGAGTGGTTACTGAATGATCGAGCGAAGCGCGAAGAAGCTGAAAAATGCGGGCAAAATTACGATAGAGTGAAACTTTTGAACGTCTCAGCTATAGAAGCAGAACGTTTAGAGCGCAAAAAGAAGAAAAGGAATCCAGATCCAGGTTTTTCGACTTACGATCAAGCGACAATAAGGCAGTATAATAGATTGGTCAAGAACATGCCTACACTTGACACGGAGCAGTATGAGAAAGAAAAACAAAAGTATGGAGACGCTTTCTACGGAGGTCTAAATCACATCATTCACGGTATGCACGTAGATCGTAAAGAGGCAATAGACAGAATGGTGAACGACTTAGAAAGACAGACTGCGAAGAGGGCTAAGTACTCCAGGAGGCGAAAATACAACGACGACGCAGATGTTGACTATATTAATGAGAGGAACGCCAATTTTAACAAGAAACTTGAGCGGTTTTACGGTCAACACACTGCTGAGATTAAGCAGAATTTGGAACGCGGTTCAGCCATATGAGCGTCCGTTAACAAAATTTGTCGTTATGTACCTACATGTTAATGTTTGGAAAGTATTATTTTAAATGAACAATGGTGGACTAAAACTATACGATAACACATTAATGGGAAATATTGTGATAACAGTGGGAATACGTGACAAGTAGTGTTATTTTTTTAATGTAAATAATCTGTAATAAAGACAAAACTAGAGCGTAAGCATGACCTACTACGGTATTGTAAACGTTTAATAATTATATTAGCCACGCCAGGCTTACTCCTGTTGATTAGCCAGTTTTAAACTATATGTGCGAGTATGTACATTTAACATATATTATCACGTAAAACAAACGCTTACAACAAAAGCTGCAGGGTTCAAGGTTCAGTTGTCCTACCAAGAGCATCGACTTGAACTTTATTATTTCCTTATATATGAGTAAAGTTAAAACTAATTGTATAACGTTGTTGCAGCCAGTGTCTAAAAGAGTGAAAATTGCCTGTTTTGTTACAAATTAATTGTAAAACCAATTATCTAATGTAAAATTAAACTCTTATTTTAAGCATTAAGTTCTACCTACCGACTGGATCTGTTCTTATTTAGTTTAACTGAAAAACATGGATATCAAGTGTACGTGTTTTTATTATTATATTTCTGTTATGCAAAAATTCTTGGGTTGATTTAGCTTGTTAAAAGTGTATAATAAATTAACTATTTGCATGAATATTTGCTTTCTTTTATTTATCACTTTGCCGTCCTTACTGGGTCTTCTTTGGCAATAACATCGGTGTAACAACAATAGTAATTTGTAGTTATGAGTAATTAGTAATGGATAGTTTTCTAATGAACAGTTCTAATCATCCAATTGTTGTCGTTGAATGTGAACCGCACTGAGACTTGCACTATATCATCATTATCATGAGCAGCCTGAAACATTCTATTGTACTTTATTAAGTAGATATTCTTTAACTATTGAATCTGTATAGATTACTATAAATGTTGAACATCAGTACACCATCATAAGTAACTCTTATGTTTAGTAACTCAAATAATTACAAATAATTGGAAATGTAAGAAGATTACGATTTTCGTTGCACTTACATTTAAAAGCATACCAACTTATTGGTTTTTAATAAGATCTTCATACACAATTTTCGTAAGTAAATATTTATTTATTTTTGCACTAAACTAATTTTTGCAATATATTTGAGCCAGCAAAAGAGAGGTGCTTAAAATTGTCATTCTTATGTCCATAAAAACTGAGTTTTAACATACAGAGCGCCACCCTGACGGCACGAAGAAACCGTATAGGTATACTCTCTCTCAGAAGCCCTCAAGTGAATTAAACAACGTTAGCGTATCTAATATTCTGACGCCTGATATGTAGGTATAGCTAGACAACATCATATTATAGTACATTAGTTTACTTTAGGCCAATGTAGATGTCGAGATATAAATAAATATACAGAGAATGGGTACTGACCACGAAACCGCCATTGAACATAATTTTTTATCTACGAATTCTATTCGTAGATAGAAAAATATGCATAAATTAACTGCTAAAAGAAACTCAGGACCTACATGTTAAAGAACTTTCTTATAGGTATATACCTACCTGCAAGAAAGCTCTTCAATGAAGGATAATATAATACACCATTACCTTTTATTTCTAACATGGAGGTGTTACAGGCGAAATACTACGACAGACATTAGTTATCATTCGTTGATCATAAAAACTATTATTTGGTTTGCAAAATAATTCTCATGAACGACCCTCACTAGATCGGTGGGTGGTATTAGGCGGCCATAACATGGGATAAAGTTTTGTGTTCAAAATTATTAGTGTGTGAGTTCTTTGTTTTATTCGCTCTATTGTGTATTTGCGAGTTAAGTTGAAAACATTGTAAAAAAGATTGCCAATTCATTGTTTTCATTGACACCAGTATGCCGACAAAGGGCTTACGATATCTAAGAAATTTCATCAAAATGATAAGATCATGTTATGCTTTCCCGCTATTTACCTGTTATTTACTCAACATAACCATAAAGATGAAAAAAATCTAAATAAATTCTGAAATTGTTACAGTGTATTACTATTTTTTTTCTCTATATGTCCATAGTGTCACTCGACGGTACCTCCGAATAATACCTTATCTGCAAATTCAAATTTCACAGGAGAGCAATTTGAAATTTTAAACACGACGTGTACTAGTAAATTATATCGTTTGGGACGTAAAGTGCCGAAAGGAGGATTTCAGATTTTGTATAGATACCGTCCACACTCTCCAACAGACATAGGATGCATATTTTTGTGCGCTTAGGGCACAAACGCTGCTTAAACTTTACTAGATAGATCAAAATAATGGTAGAAAGAAATCCTATATGTCATTCATCATATTTCAAGGGCTTGATACAGAAGGCATTCCTCAATCGGTAGACTAGGCTCTGGCAAACAAAACATCCCGACTGGCGGCCATAGGGTCGCCGCCTATTACGTGGGACCAAATCACTGGTGAAAAAAGGTATTTAATATAATAATTAATTATTTGTGATGGGTGAGAATCGAATCCACGACCTCTAGCTTAGCAGTCACGATCACTTGCGAGCAGACTAACAAAGGCCCGCCATAGATCAAGCAAGTAAGTAAATTTTAATGATAATTATACTTGATCTAGAAATTATCAACCGATCGCGTGCAACAGGAGAAGCTTATATATCTATCTAAATAATTGTAGTTTAGTGCGATAGGCCAAAGAAGATCCAGTAAAGAGGGGAAAGTGATAAATAAAAGAAAGCAAAAATTCATACAAATAGACAATTTATTATGCACTTTAAACAATATGTAGATACGAGTACAAGTCAACCTGACAATTTTTGCATATTAGAAATAATAAAAGCACGTCAACTTGATAACCATATTTAATCTACCGTCTAAAATAAAACTGATCTAACTTATTTGAGTTTCGTTTGTTACTTAACTTTAACTATAATAAAAAATAAAATGGCAAACAAATTTTTAGCCTTCAGCACATTTATGGCACTTTATACTATTGGCATATTTTTTAGGTGGGCAACACCGTTTTGCAAGTCGTCATGACTCAGCGCTATATTCACATTAAACACTATCTGTAAGTTGCAGCCAAACAAACATCACACCATTCTGAAGTAGAGCGTGACCCGGTTCGGTTGTGTTGTGAGCTAGCTTGAGTCATTAAAATCACCAAGATCACTTTCACTTTGTGATATCAGCAAGGAAGCTGCCTTGGTCAAAATGAGTACCACTACGACACCGAAAGAAACGACGTTTGCCGAACGACAAGCAGAACGTATGAAGAGATTGCACTCTCTACAGTTGGCTAGGAATGAAGCCAGGATGCACAATCATCAGGAGGTGGTGGCCGAAGAGGCTAGAAATAGATTACCATCAAATTATGCAAGAAAACGTCGTCAGACGGAGTGGTTACTGAATGATCGAGCGAAGCGCGAAGAAGCTGAAAAATGCGGGCAAAATTACGATAGAGTGAAACTTTTGAACGTCTCAGCTATAGAAGCAGAACGTTTAGAGCGCAAAAAGAAGAAAAGGAATCCAGATCCAGGTTTTTCGACTTACGATCAAGCGACAATAAGGCAGTATAATAGATTGGTCAAGAACATGCCTACACTTGACACGGAGCAGTATGAGAAAGAAAAACAAAAGTATGGAGACGTTTTCTACGGAGGTCTAAATCACATCATTCACGGTATGCACGTAGATCGTAAAGAGGCAATAGACAGAATGGTGAACGACTTAGAAAGACAGACTGCGAAGAGGGCTAAGTACTCCAGGAGGCGAAAATACAACGACGACGCAGATGTTGACTATATTAATGAGAGGAACGCCAATTTTAACAAGAAACTTGAGCGGTTTTACGGTCAACACACTGCTGAGATTAAGCAGAATTTGGAACGCGGTTCAGCCATATGAGCGTCCGTTAACAAAATTTGTCGTTATGTACCTACATGTTAATGTTTGGAAAGTATTATTTTAAATGAACAATGGTGGACTAAAACTATACGATAACACATTAATGGGAAATATTGTGATAACAGTGGGAATACGTGACAAGTAGTGTTATTTTTTTAATGTAAATAATCTGTAATAAAGACAAAACTAGAGCGTAAGCATGACCTACTACGGTATTGTAAACGTTTAATAATTATATTAGCCACGCCAGGCTTACTCCTGTTGATTAGCCAGTTTTAAACTATATGTGCGAGTATGTACATTTAACATATATTATCACGTAAAACAAACGCTTACAACAAAAGCTGCAGGGTTCAAGGTTCAGTTGTCCTACCAAGAGCATCGACTTGAACTTTATTATTTCCTTATATATGAGTAAAGTTAAAACTAATTGTATAACGTTGTTGCAGCCAGTGTCTAAAAGAGTGAAAATTGCCTGTTTTGTTACAAATTAATTGTAAAACCAATTATCTAATGTAAAATTAAACTCTTATTTTAAGCATTAAGTTCTACCTACCGACTGGATCTGTTCTTATTTAGTTTAACTGAAAAACATGGATATCAAGTGTACGTGTTTTTATTATTATATTTCTGTTATGCAAAAATTCTTGGGTTGATTTAGCTTGTTAAAAGTGTATAATAAATTAACTATTTGCATGAATATTTGCTTTCTTTTATTTATCACTTTGCCGTCCTTACTGGGTCTTCTTTGGCAATAACATCGGTGTAACAACAATAGTAATTTGTAGTTATGAGTAATTAGTAATGGATAGTTTTCTAATGAACAGTTCTAATCATCCAATTGTTGTCGTTGAATGTGAACCGCACTGAGACTTGCACTATATCATCATTATCATGAGCAGCCTGAAACATTCTATTGTACTTTATTAAGTAGATATTCTTTAACTATTGAATCTGTATAGATTACTATAAATGTTGAACATCAGTACACCATCATAAGTAACTCTTATGTTTAGTAACTCAAATAATTACAAATAATTGGAAATGTAAGAAGATTACGATTTTCGTTGCACTTACATTTAAAAGCATACCAACTTATTGGTTTTTAATAAGATCTTCATACACAATTTTCGTAAGTAAATATTTATTTATTTTTGCACTAAACTAATTTTTGCAATATATTTGAGCCAGCAAAAGAGAGGTGCTTAAAATTGTCATTCTTATGTCCATAAAAACTGAGTTTTAACATACAGAGCGCCACCCTGACGGCACGAAGAAACCGTATAGGTATACTCTCTCTCAGAAGCCCTCAAGTGAATTAAACAACGTTAGCGTATCTAATATTCTGACGCCTGATATGTAGGTATAGCTAGACAACATCATATTATAGTACATTAGTTTACTTTAGGCCAATGTAGATGTCGAGGTATAAATAAATATACAGAGAATGGGTACTGACCACGAAACCGCCATTGAACATAATTTTTTATCTACGAATTCTATTCGTAGATAGAAAAATATGCATAAATTAACTGCTAAAAGAAACTCAGGACCTACATGTTAAAGAACTTTCTTATAGGTATATACCTACCTGCAAGAAAGCTCTTCAATGAAGGATAATATAATACACCGTTACCTTTTATTTCTAACATGGAGGTGTTACAGGCGAAATACTACGACAGACATTAGTTATCATTCGTTGATCATAAAAACTATTATTTGGTTTGCAAAATAATTCTCATGAACGACCCTCACTAGATCGGTGGGTGGTATTAGGCGGCCATAACATGGGATAAAGTTTTGTGTTCAAAATTATTAGTGTGTGAGTTCTTTGTTTTATTCGCTCTATTGTGTATTTGCGAGTTAAGTTGAAAACATTGTAAAAAAGATTGCCAATTCATTGTTTTCATTGACACCAGTATGCCGACAAAGGGCTTACGATATCTAAGAAATTTCATCAAAATGATAAGATCATGTTATGCTTTCCCGCTATTTACCTGTTATTTACTCAACATAACCATAAAGATGAAAAAAATCTAAATAAATTCTGAAATTGTTACAGTGTATTACTATTTTTTTTCTCTATATGTCCATAGTGTCACTCGACGGTACCTCCGAATAATACCTTATCTGCAAATTCAAATTTCACAGGAGAGCAATTTGAAATTTTAAACACGACGTGTACTAGTAAATTATATCGTTTGGGACGTAAAGTGCCGAAAGGAGGATTTCAGATTTTGTATAGATACCGTCCACACTCTCCAACAGACATAGGATGCATATTTTTGTGCGCTTAGGGCACAAACGCTGCTTAAACTTTACTAGATAGATCAAAATAATGGTAGAAAGAAATCCTATATGTCATTCATCATATTTCAAGGGCTTGATACAGAAGGCATTCCTCAATCGGTAGACTAGGCTCTGGCAAACAAAACATCCCGACTGGCGGCCATAGGGTCGCCGCCTATTACGTGGGACCAAATCACTGGTGAAAAAAGGTATTTAATATAATAATTAATTATTTGTGATGGGTGAGAATCGAATCCACGACCTCTAGCTTAGCAGTCACGATCACTTGCGAGCAGACTAACAAAGGCCCGCCATAGATCAAGCAAGTAAGTAAATTTTAATGATAATTATACTTGATCTAGAAATTATCAACCGATCGCGTGCAACAGGAGAAGCTTATATATCTATCTAAATAATTGTAGTTTAGTGCGATAGGCCAAAGAAGATCCAGTAAAGAGGGGAAAGTGATAAATAAAAGAAAGCAAAAATTCATACAAATAGACAATTTATTATGCACTTTAAACAATATGTAGATACGAGTACAAGTCAACCTGACAATTTTTGCATATTAGAAATAATAAAAGCACGTCAACTTGATAACCATATTTAATCTACCGTCTAAAATAAAACTGATCTAACTTATTTGAGTTTCGTTTGTTACTTAACTTTAACTATAATAAAAAATAAAATGGCAAACAAATTTTTAGCCTTCAGCACATTTATGGCACTTTATACTATTGGCATATTTTTTAGGTGGGCAACACCGTTTTGCAAGTCGTCATGACTCAGCGCTATATTCACATTAAACACTATCTGTAAGTTGCAGCCAAACAAACATCACACCATTCTGAAGTAGAGCGTGACCCGGTTCGGTTGTGTTGTGAGCTAGCTTGAGTCATTAAAATCACCAAGATCACTTTCACTTTGTGATATCAACAAGGAAGCTGCCTTGGTCAAAATGAGTACCACTACGACACCGAAAGAAACGACGTTTGCCGAACGACAAGCAGAACGTATGAAGAGATTGCACTCTCTACAGTTGGCTAGGAATGAAGCCAGGATGCACAATCATCAGGAGGTGGTGGCCGAAGAGGCTAGAAATAGATTACCATCAAATTATGCAAGAAAACGTCGTCAGACGGAGTGGTTACTGAATGATCGAGCGAAGCGCGAAGAAGCTGAAAAATGCGGGCAAAATTACGATAGAGTGAAACTTTTGAACGTCTCAGCTATAGAAGCAGAACGTTTAGAGCGCAAAAAGAAGAAAAGGAATCCAGATCCAGGTTTTTCGACTTACGATCAAGCGACAATAAGGCAGTATAATAGATTGGTCAAGAACATGCCTACACTTGACACGGAGCAGTATGAGAAAGAGAAACAAAAGTATGGAGACGCTTTCTACGGAGGTCTAAATCACATCATTCACGGTATGCACGTAGATCGTAAAGAGGCAATAGACAGAATGGTGAACGACTTAGAAAGACAGACTGCGAAGAGGGCTAAGTACTCCAGGAGGCGAAAATACAACGACGACGCAGATGTTGACTATATTAATGAGAGGAACGCCAATTTTAACAAGAAACTTGAGCGGTTTTACGGTCAACACACTGCTGAGATTAAGCAGAATTTGGAACGCGGTTCAGCCATATGAGCGTCCGTTAACAAAATTTGTCGTTATGTACCTACATGTTAATGTTTGGAAAGTATTATTTTAAATGAACAATGGTGGACTAAAACTATACGATAACACATTAATGGGAAATATTGTGATAACAGTGGGAATACGTGACAAGTAGTGTTATTTTTTTAATGTAAATAATCTGTAATAAAGACAAAACTAGAGCGTAAGCATGACCTACTACGGTATTGTAAACGTTTAATAATTATATTAGCCACGCCAGGCTTACTCCTGTTGATTAGCCAGTTTTAAACTATATGTGCGAGTATGTACATTTAACATATATTATCACGTAAAACAAACGCTTACAACAAAAGCTGCAGGGTTCAAGGTTCAGTTGTCCTACCAAGAGCATCGACTTGAACTTTATTATTTCCTTATATATGAGTAAAGTTAAAACTAATTGTATAACGTTGTTGCAGCCAGTGTCTAAAAGAGTGAAAATTGCCTGTTTTGTTACAAATTAATTGTAAAACCAATTATCTAATGTAAAATTAAACTCTTATTTTAAGCATTAAGTTCTACCTACCGACTGGATCTGTTCTTATTTAGTTTAACTGAAAAACATGGATATCAAGTGTACGTGTTTTTATTATTATATTTCTGTTATGCAAAAATTCTTGGGTTGATTTAGCTTGTTAAAAGTGTTAAATAAATTAACTATTTGCATGAATATTTGCTTTCTTTTATTTATCACTTTGCCGTCCTTACTGGGTCTTCTTTGGCAATAACATCGGTGTAACAACAATAGTAATTTGTAGTTATGAGTAATTAGTAATGGATAGTTTTCTAATGAACAGTTCTAATCATCCAATTGTTGTCGTTGAATGTGAACCGCACTGAGACTTGCACTATATCATCATTATCATGAGCAGCCTGAAACATTCTATTGTACTTTATTAAGTAGATATTCTTTAACTATTGAATCTGTATAGATTACTATAAATGTTGAACATCAGTACACCATCATAAGTAACTCTTATGTTTAGTAACTCAAATAATTACAAATAATTGGAAATGTAAGAAGATTACGATTTTCGTTGCACTTACATTTAAAAGCATACCAACTTATTGGTTTTTAATAAGATCTTCATACACAATTTTCGTAAGTAAATATTTATTTATTTTTGCACTAAACTAATTTTTGCAATATATTTGAGCCAGCAAAAGAGAGGTGCTTAAAATTGTCATTCTTATGTCCATAAAAACTGAGTTTTAACATACAGAGCGCCACCCTGACGGCACGAAGAAACCGTATAGGTATACTCTCTCTCAGAAGCCCTCAAGTGAATTAAACAACGTTAGCGTATCTAATATTCTGACGCCTGATATGTAGGTATAGCTAGACAACATCATATTATAGTACATTAGTTTACTTTAGGCCAATGTAGATGTCGAGGTATAAATAAATATACAGAGAATGGGTACTGACCACGAAACCGCCATTGAACATAATTTTTTATCTACGAATTCTATTCGTAGATAGAAAAATATGCATAAATTAACTGCTAAAAGAAACTCAGGACCTACATGTTAAAGAACTTTCTTATAGGTATATACCTACCTGTAAGAAAGCTCTTCAATGAAGGATAATATAATACACCGTTACCTTCTATTTCTAACATGGAGGTGTTACAGGCGAAATACTACGACAGACATTAGTTATCATTCATTGATCATAAAAACTATTATTTGGTTTGCAAAATAATTCTCATGAACGACCCTCACTAGATCGGTGGGTGGTATTAGGCGGCCATAACATGGGATAAAGTTTTGTGTTCAAAATTATTAGTGTGTGAGTTCTTTGTTTTATTCGCTCTATTGTGTATTTGCGAGTTAAGTTGAAAACATTGTAAAAAAGATTGCCAATTCATTGTTTTCATTGACACCAGTATGCCGACAAAGGGCTTACGATATCTAAGAAATTTCATCAAAATGATAAGATCTTGTTATGCTTTCCCGCTATTTACCTGTTATTTACTCAACATAACCATAAAGATGAAAAAAATCTAAATAAATTCTGAAATTGTTACAGTGTATTACTATTTTTTTTCTCTATATGTCCATAGTGTCACTCGACGGTACCTCCGAATAATACCTTATCTGCAAATTCAAATTTCACAGGAGAGCAATTTGAAATTTTAAACACGACGTGTACTAGTAAATTATATCGTTTGGGACGTAAAGTGCCGAAAGGAGGATTTCAGATTTTGTATAGATACCGTCCACACTCTCCAACAGACATAGGATGCATATTTTTGTGCGCTTAGGGCACAAACGCTGCCTAAACTTTACTAGATAGATCAAAATAATGGTAGAAAGAAATCCTATATGTCATTCATCATATTTCAAGGGCTTGATACAGAAGGCATTCCTCAATCGGTAGACTAGGCTCTGGCAAACAAAACATCCCGACTGGCGGCCATAGGGTCGCCGCCTATTACGTGGGACCAAATCACTGGTGAAAAAAGGTATTTAATATAATAATTAATTATTTGTGATGGGTGAGAATCGAATCCACGACCTCTAGCTTAGCAGTCACGATCACTTGCGAGCAGACTAACAAAGGCCCGCCATAGATCAAGCAAGTAAGTAAATTTTAATGATAATTATACTTGATCTAGAAATTATCAACCGATCGCGTGCAACAGGAGAAGCTTATATATCTATCTAAATAATTGTAGTTTAGTGCGATAGGCCAAAGAAGATCCAGTAAAGAGGGGAAAGTGATAAATAAAAGAAAGCAAAAATTCATACAAATAGACAATTTATTATGCACTTTAAACAATATGTAGATACGAGTACAAGTCAACCTGACAATTTTTGCATATTAGAAATAATAAAAGCACGTCAACTTGATAACCATATTTAATCTACCGTCTAAAATAAAACTGATCTAACTTATTTGAGTTTCGTTTGTTACTTAACTTTAACTATAATAAAAAATAAAATGGCAAACAAATTTTTAGCCTTCAGCACATTTATGGCACTTTATACTATTGGCATATTTTTTAGGTGGGCAACACCGTTTTGCAAGTCGTCATGACTCAGCGCTATATTCACATTAAACACTATCTGTAAGTTGCAGCCAAACAAACATCACACCATTCTGAAGTAGAGCGTGACCCGGTTCGGTTGTGTTGTGAGCTAGCTTGAGTCATTAAAATCACCAAGATCACTTTCACTTTGTGATATCAACAAGGAAGCTGCCTTGGTCAAAATGAGTACCACTACGACACCGAAAGAAACGACGTTTGCCGAACGACAAGCAGAACGTATGAAGAGATTGCACTCTCTACAGTTGGCTAGGAATGAAGCCAGGATGCACAATCATCAGGAGGTGGTGGCCGAAGAGGCTAGAAATAGATTACCATCAAATTATGCAAGAAAACGTCGTCAGACGGAGTGGTTACTGAATGATCGAGCGAAGCGCGAAGAAGCTGAAAAATGCGGGCAAAATTACGATAGAGTGAAACTTTTGAACGTCTCAGCTATAGAAGCAGAACGTTTAGAGCGCAAAAAGAAGAAAAGGAATCCAGATCCAGGTTTTTCGACTTACGATCAAGCGACAATAAGGCAGTATAATAGATTGGTCAAGAACATGCCTACACTTGACACGGAGCAGTATGAGAAAGAAAAACAAAAGTATGGAGACGCTTTCTACGGAGGTCTAAATCACATCATTCACGGTATGCACGTAGATCGTAAAGAGGCAATAGACAGAATGGTGAACGACTTAGAAAGACAGACTGCGAAGAGGGCTAAGTACTCCAGGAGGCGAAAATACAACGACGACGCAGATGTTGACTATATTAATGAGAGGAACGCCAATTTTAACAAGAAACTTGAGCGGTTTTACGGTCAACACACTGCTGAGATTAAGCAGAATTTGGAACGCGGTTCAGCCATATGAGCGTCCGTTAACAAAATTTGTCGTTATGTACCTACATGTTAATGTTTGGAAAGTATTATTTTAAATGAACAATGGTGGACTAAAACTATACGATAACACATTAATGGGAAATATTGTGATAACAGTGGGAATACGTGACAAGTAGTGTTATTTTTTTAATGTAAATAATCTGTAATAAAGACAAAACTAGAGCGTAAGCATGACCTACTACGGTATTGTAAACGTTTAATAATTATATTAGCCACGCCAGGCTTACTCCTGTTGATTAGCCAGTTTTAAACTATATGTGCGAGTATGTACATTTAACATATATTATCACGTAAAACAAACGCTTACAACAAAAGCTGCAGGGTTCAAGGTTCAGTTGTCCTACCAAGAGCATCGACTTGAACTTTATTATTTCCTTATATATGAGTAAAGTTAAAACTAATTGTATAACGTTGTTGCAGCCAGTGTCTAAAAGAGTGAAAATTGCCTGTTTTGTTACAAATTAATTGTAAAACCAATTATCTAATGTAAAATTAAACTCTTATTTTAAGCATTAAGTTCTACCTACCGACTGGATCTGTTCTTATTTAGTTTAACTGAAAAACATGGATATCAAGTGTACGTGTTTTTATTATTATATTTCTGTTATGCAAAAATTCTTGGGTTGATTTAGCTTGTTAAAAGTGTTAAATAAATTAACTATTTGCATGAATATTTGCTTTCTTTTATTTATCACTTTGCCGTCCTTACTGGGTCTTCTTTGGCAATAACATCGGTGTAACAACAATAGTAATTTGTAGTTATGAGT
Source organism: Hypercompe scribonia (assembly GCA_949316085.1). Classification (NCBI taxonomy): domain Eukaryota; kingdom Metazoa; phylum Arthropoda; class Insecta; order Lepidoptera; family Erebidae; genus Hypercompe; species Hypercompe scribonia. The sequence goes on from OX438979.1 coordinate 6,114,594, forward strand.
AATTAGTAATGGATAGTTTTCTAATGAACAGTTCTAATCATCCAATTGTTGTCGTTGAATGTGAACCGCACTGAGACTTGCACTATATCATCATTATCATGAGCAGCCTGAAACATTCTATTGTACTTTATTAAGTAGATATTCTTTAACTATTGAATCTGTATAGATTACTATAAATGTTGAACATCAGTACACCATCATAAGTAACTCTTATGTTTAGTAACTCAAATAATTACAAATAATTGGAAATGTAAGAAGATTACGATTTTCGTTGCACTTACATTTAAAAGCATACCAACTTATTGGTTTTTAATAAGATCTTCATACACAATTTTCGTAAGTAAATATTTATTTATTTTTGCACTAAACTAATTTTTGCAATATATTTGAGCCAGCAAAAGAGAGGTGCTTAAAATTGTCATTCTTATGTCCATAAAAACTGAGTTTTAACATACAGAGCGCCACCCTGACGGCACGAAGAAACCGTATAGGTATACTCTCTCTCAGAAGCCCTCAAGTGAATTAAACAACGTTAGCGTATCTAATATTCTGACGCCTGATATGTAGGTATAGCTAGACAACATCATATTATAGTACATTAGTTTACTTTAGGCCAATGTAGATGTCGAGGTATAAATAAATATACAGAGAATGGGTACTGACCACGAAACCGCCATTGAACATAATTTTTTATCTACGAATTCTATTCGTAGATAGAAAAATATGCATAAATTAACTGCTAAAAGAAACTCAGGACCTACATGTTAAAGAACTTTCTTGTAGGTATATACCTACCTGCAAGAAAGCTCTTCAATGAAGGATAATATAATACACCGTTACCTTTTATTTCTAACATGGAGGTGTTACAGGCGAAATACTACGACAGACATTAGTTATCATTCGTTGATCATAAAAACTATTATTTGGTTTGCAAAATAATTCTCATGAACGACCCTCACTAGATCGGTGGGTGGTATTAGGCGGCCATAACATGGGATAAAGTTTTGTGTTCAAAATTATTAGTGTGTGAGTTCTTTGTTTTATTCGCTCTATTGTGTATTTGCGAGTTAAGTTGAAAACATTGTAAAAAAGATTGCCAATTCATTGTTTTCATTGACACCAGTATGCCGACAAAGGGCTTACGATATCTAAGAAATTTCATCAAAATGATAAGATCATGTTATGCTTTCCCGCTATTTACCTGTTATTTACTCAACATAACCATAAAGATGAAAAAAATCTAAATAAATTCTGAAATTGTTACAGTGTATTACTATTTTTTTTCTCTGTATGTCCATAGTGTCACTCGACGGTACCTCCGAATAATACCTTATCTGCAAATTCAAATTTCACAGGAGAGCAATTTGAAATTTTAAACACGACGTGTACTAGTAAATTATATCGTTTGGGACGTAAAGTGCCGAAAGGAGGATTTCAGATTTTGTATAGATACCGTCCACACTCTCCAACAAACATAGGATGCATATTTTTGTGCGCTTAGGGCACAAACGCTGCCTAAACTTTACTAGATAGATCAAAATAATGGTAGAAAGAAATCCTATATGTCATTCATCATATTTCAAGGGCTTGATACAGAAGGCATTCCTCAATCGGTAGACTAGGCTCTGGCAAACAAAACATCCCGACTGGCGGCCATAGGGTCGCCGCCTATTACGTGGGACCAAATCACTGGTGAAAAAAGGCATTTAATATAATAATTAATTATTTGTGATGGGTGAGAATCGAATCCACGACCTCTAGCTTAGCAGTCACGATCACTTGCGAGCAGACTAACAAAGGCCCGCCATAGATCAAGCAAGTAAGTAAATTTTAATGATAATTATACTTGATCTAGAAATTATCAACCGATCGCGTGCAACAGGAGAAGCTTATATATCTATCTAAATAATTGTAGTTTAGTGCGATAGGCCAAAGAAGATCCAGTAAAGAGGGGAAAGTGATAAATAAAAGAAAGCAAAAATTCATACAAATAGACAATTTATTATGCACTTTAAACAATATGTAGATACGAGTACAAGTCAACCTGACAATTTTTGCATATTAGAAATAATAAAAGCACGTCAACTTGATAACCATATTTAATCTACCGTCTAAAATAAAACTGATCTAACTTATTTGAGTTTCGTTTGTTACTTAACTTTAACTATAATAAAAAATAAAATGGCAAACAAATTTTTAGCCTTCAGCACATTTATGGCACTTTATACTATTGGCATATTTTTTAGGTGGGCAACACCGTTTTGCAAGTCGTCATGACTCAGCGCTATATTCACATTAAACACTATCTGTAAGTTGCAGCCAAACAAACATCACACCATTCTGAAGTAGAGCGTGACCCGGTTCGGTTGTGTTGTGAGCTAGCTTGAGTCATTAAAATCACCAAGATCACTTTCACTTTGTGATATCAACAAGGAAGCTGCCTTGGTCAAAATGAGTACCACTACGACACCGAAAGAAACGACGTTTGCCGAACGACAAGCAGAACGTATGAAGAGATTGCACTCTCTACAGTTGGCTAGGAATGAAGCCAGGATGCACAATCATCAGGAGGTAGTGGCCGAAGAGGCTAGAAATAGATTACCATCAAATTATGCAAGAAGACGTCGTCAGACGGAGTGGTTACTGAATGATCGAGCGAAGCGCGAAGAAGCTGAAAAATGCGGGCAAAATTACGATAGAGTGAAACTTTTGAACGTCTCAGCTATAGAAGCAGAACGTTTAGAGCGCAAAAAGAAGAAAAGGAATCCAGATCCAGGTTTTTCGACTTACGATCAAGCGACAATAAGGCAGTATAATAGATTGGTCAAGAACATGCCTACACTTGACACGGAGCAGTATGAGAAAGAAAAACAAAAGTATGGAGACGCTTTCTACGGAGGTCTAAATCACATCATTCACGGTATGCACGTAGATCGTAAAGAGGCAATAGACAGAATGGTGAACGACTTAGAAAGACAGACTGCGAAGAGGGCTAAGTACTCCAGGAGGCGAAAATACAACGACGACGCAGATGTTGACTATATTAATGAGAGGAACGCCAATTTTAACAAGAAACTTGAGCGGTTTTACGGTCAACACACTGCTGAGATTAAGCAGAATTTGGAACGCGGTTCAGCCATATGAGCGTCCGTTAACAAAATTTGTCGTTATGTACCTACATGTTAATGTTTGGAAAGTATTATTTTAAATGAACAATGGTGGACTAAAACTATACGATAACACATTAATGGGAAATATTGTGATAACAGTGGGAATACGTGACAAGTAGTGTTATTTTTTTAATGTAAATAATCTGTAATAAAGACAAAACTAGAGCGTAAGCATGACCTACTACGGTATTGTAAACGTTTAATAATTATATTAGCCACGCCAGGCTTACTCCTGTTGATTAGCCAGTTTTAAACTATATGTGCGAGTATGTACATTTAACATATATTATCACGTAAAACAAACGCTTACAACAAAAGCTGCAGGGTTCAAGGTTCAGTTGTCCTACCAAGAGCATCGACTTGAACTTTATTATTTCCTTATATATGAGTAAAGTTAAAACTAATTGTATAACGTTGTTGCAGCCAGTGTCTAAAAGAGTGAAAATTGCCTGTTTTGTTACAAATTAATTGTAAAACCAATTATCTAATGTAAAATTAAACTCTTATTTTAAGCATTAAGTTCTACCTACCGACTGGATCTGTTCTTATTTAGTTTAACTGAAAAACATGGATATCAAGTGTACGTGTTTTTATTATTATATTTCTGTTATGCAAAAATTCTTGGGTTGATTTAGCTTGTTAAAAGTGTATAATAAATTAACTATTTGCATGAATATTTGCTTTCTTTTATTTATCACTTTGCCGTCCTTACTGGGTCTTCTTTGGCAATAACATCGGTGTAACAACAATAGTAATTTGTAGTTATGAGTAATTAGTAATGGATAGTTTTCTAATGAACAGTTCTAATCATCCAATTGTTGTCGTTGAATGTGAACCGCACTGAGATTTGCACTATATCATCATTATCATGAGCAGCCTGAAACATTCTATTGTACTTTATTAAGTAGATATTCTTTAACTATTGAATCTGTATAGATTACTATAAATGTTGAACATCAGTACACCATCATAAGTAACTCTTATGTTTAGTAACTCAAATAATTACAAATAATTGGAAATGTAAGAAGATTACGATTTTCGTTGCACTTACATTTAAAAGCATACCAACTTATTGGTTTTTAATAAGATCTTCATACACAATTTTCGTAAGTAAATATTTATTTATTTTTGCACTAAACTAATTTTTGCAATATATTTGAGCCAGCAAAAGAGAGGTGCTTAAAATTGTCATTCTTATGTCCATAAAAACTGAGTTTTAACATACAGAGCGCCACCCTGACGGCACGAAGAAACCGTATAGGTATACTCTCTCTCAGAAGCCCTCAAGTGAATTAAACAACGTTAGCGTATCTAATATTCTGACGCCTGATATGTAGGTATAGCTAGACAACATCATATTATAGTACATTAGTTTACTTTAGGCCAATGTAGATGTCGAGGTATAAATAAATATACAGAGAATGGGTACTGACCACGAAACCGCCATTGAACATAATTTTTTATCTACGAATTCTATTCGTAGATAGAAAAATATGCATAAATTAACTGCTAAAAGAAACTCAGGACCTACATGTTAAAGAACTTTCTTGTAGGTATATACCTACCTGCAAGAAAGCTCTTCAATGAAGGATAATATAATATACTGTTACCTTTTATTTCTAACATGGAGGTGTTACAGGCGAAATACTACGACAGACATTAGTTATCATTCGTTGATCATAAAAACTATTATTTGGTTTGCAAAATAATTCTCATGAACGACCCTCACTAGATCGGTGGGTGGTATTAGGCGGCCATAACATGGGATAAAGTTTTGTGTTCAAAATTATTAGTGTGTGAGTTCTTTGTTTTATTCGCTCTATTGTGTATTTGCGAGTTAAGTTGAAAATATTGCAAAAAAGATTGCCAATTCATTGTTTTCATTGACACCAGTATGCCGACAAAGGGCTTACGATATCTAAGAAATTTCATCAAAATGATAAGATCATGTTATGCTTTCCCGCTATTTACCTGTTATTTACTCAACATAACCATAAAGATGAAAAAAATCTAAATAAATTCTGAAATTGTTACAGTGTATTTTTATTTTTTTTTCTCTATATGTCCATAGTGTCACTCGACGGTACCTCCGAATAATACCTTATCTGCAAATATCAAATTTCACAGGAGAGCAATTTGAAATTTTAAACACGACGTGTACTAGTAAATTATATCGTTTGGGACGTAAAGTGCCGAAAAGAGGATTTCAGATTTTGTATAGATACCGTCCACACTCTTCAACAGACATAGGATGCATATTTTTGTGCGCTTAGGGCACAAACGCTGCCTAAACTTTACTAGATAGATCAAAATAATGGTAGAAAGAAATCCTATATGTCATTCATCATATTTCAAGGGCTTGATACAGAAGGCATTCCTCAATCGGTAGACTAGGCTCTGGCAAACAAAACATCCCGACTGGCGGCCATAGGGTCGCCGCCTATTACGTGGGACCAAATCACTGGTGAAAAAAGGTATTTAATATAATAATTAATTATTTGTGATGGGTGAGAATCGAATCCACGACCTCTAGCTTAGCAGTCACGATCACTTGCGAGCAGACTAACAAAGGCCCGCCATAGATCAAGCAAGTAAGTAAATTTTAATGATAATTATACTTGATCTAGAAATTATCAACCGATCGCGTGCAACAGGAGAAGCTTATATATCTATCTAAATAATTGCAGTTTAGTGCGATAGGCCAAAGAAGATCCAGTAAAGAGGGGAAAGTGATAAATAAAAGAAAGCAAAAATTCATACAAATAGACAATTTATTATGCACTTTAAACAATATGTAGATACGAGTACAAGTCAACCTGACAATTTTTGCATATTAGAAATAATAAAAGCACGTCAACTTGATAACCATATTTAATCTACCGTCTAAAATAAAACTGATCTAACTTATTTGAGTTTCGTTTGTTACTTAACTTTAACTATAATAAAAAATAAAATGGCAAACAAATTTTTAGCCTTCAGCACATTTATGGCACTTTATACTATTGGCATATTTTTTAGGTGGGCAACACCGTTTTGCAAGTCGTCATGACTCAGCGCTATATTCACATTAAACACTATCTGTAAGTTGCAGCCAAACAAACATCACACCATTCTGAAGTAGAGCGTGACCCGGTTCGGTTGTGTTGTGAGCTAGCTTGAGTCATTAAAATCACCAAGATCACTTTCACTTTGTGATATCAACAAGGAAGCTGCCTTGGTCAAAATGAGTACCACTACGACACCGAAAGAAACGACGTTTGCCGAACGACAAGCAGAACGTATGAAGAGATTGCACTCTCTACAGTTGGCTAGGAATGAAGCCAGGATGCACAATCATCAGGAGGTAGTGGCCGAAGAGGCTAGAAATAGATTACCATCAAATTATGCAAGAAGACGTCGTCAGACGGAGTGGTTACTGAATGATCGAGCGAAGCGCGAAGAAGCTGAAAAATGCGGGCAAAATTACGATAGAGTGAAACTTTTGAACGTCTCAGCTATAGAAGCAGAACGTTTAGAGCGCAAAAAGAAGAAAAGGAATCCAGATCCAGGTTTTTCGACTTACGATCAAGCGACAATAAGGCAGTATAATAGATTGGTCAAGAACATGCCTACACTTGACACGGAGCAGTATGAGAAAGAAAAACAAAAGTATGGAGACGCTTTCTACGGAGGTCTAAATCACATCATTCACGGTATGCACGTAGATCGTAAAGAGGCAATAGACAGAATGGTGAACGACTTAGAAAGACAGACTGCGAAGAGGGCTAAGTACTCCAGGAGGCGAAAATACAACGACGACGCAGATGTTGACTATATTAATGAGAGGAACGCCAATTTTAACAAGAAACTTGAGCGGTTTTACGGTCAACACACTGCTGAGATTAAGCAGAATTTGGAACGCGGTTCAGCCATATGAGCGTCCGTTAACAAAATTTGTCGTTATGTACCTACATGTTAATGTTTGGAAAGTATTATTTTAAATGAACAATGGTGGACTAAAACTATACGATAACACATTAATGGGAAATATTGTGATAACAGTGGGAATACGTGACAAGTAGTGTTATTTTTTTAATGTAAATAATCTGTAATAAAGACAAAACTAGAGCGTAAGCATGACCTACTACGGTATTGTAAACGTTTAATAATTATATTAGCCACGCCAGGCTTACTCCTGTTGATTAGCCAGTTTTAAACTATATGTGCGAGTATGTACATTTAACATATATTATCACGTAAAACAAACGCTTACAACAAAAGCTGCAGGGTTCAAGGTTCAGTTGTCCTACCAAGAGCATCGACTTGAACTTTATTATTTCCTTATATATGAGTAAAGTTAAAACTAATTGTATAACGTTGTTGCAGCCAGTGTCTAAAAGAGTGAAAATTGCCTGTTTTGTTACAAATTAATTGTAAAACCAATTATCTAATGTAAAATTAAACTCTTATTTTAAGCATTAAGTTCTACCTACCGACTGGATCTGTTCTTATTTAGTTTAACTGAAAAACATGGATATCAAGTGTACGTGTTTTTATTATTATATTTCTGTTATGCAAAAATTCTTGGGTTGATTTAGCTTGTTAAAAGTGTATAATAAATTAACTATTTGCATGAATATTTGCTTTCTTTTATTTATCACTTTGCCGTCCTTACTGGGTCTTCTTTGGCAATAACATCGGTGTAACAACAATAGTAATTTGTAGTTATGAGTAATTAGTAATGGATAGTTTTCTAATGAACAGTTCTAATCATCCAATTGTTGTCGTTGAATGTGAACCGCACTGAGACTTGCACTATATCATCATTATCATGAGCAGCCTGAAACATTCTATTGTACTTTATTAAGTAGATATTCTTTAACTATTGAATCTGTATAGATTACTATAAATGTTGAACATCAGTACACCATCATAAGTAACTCTTATGGTTAGTAACTCAAATAATTACAAATAATTGGAAATGTAAGAAGATTACGATTTTCGTTGCACTTACATTTAAAAGCATACCAACTTATTGGTTTTTAATAAGATCTTCATACACAATTTTCGTAAGTAAATATTTATTTATTTTTGCACTAAACTAATTTTTGCAATATATTTGAGCCAGCAAAAGAGAGGTGCTTAAAATTGTCATTCTTATGTCCATAAAAACTGAGTTTTAACATACAGAGCGCCACCCTGACGGCACGAAGAAACCGTATAGGTATACTCTCTCTCAGAAGCCCTCAAGTGAATTAAACAACGTTAGCGTATCTAATATTCTGACGCCTGATATGTAGGTATAGCTAGACAACATCATATTATAGTACATTAGTTTACTTTAGGCCAATGTAGATGTCGAGGTATAAATAAATATACAGAGAATGGGTACTGACCACGAAACCGCCATTGAACATAATTTTTTATCTACGAATTCTATTCGTAGATAGAAAAATATGCATAAATTAACTGCTAAAAGAAACTCAGGACCTACATGTTAAAGAACTTTCTTGTAGGTATATACCTACCTGCAAGAAAGCTCTTCAATGAAGGATAATATAATACACCGTTACCTTTTATTTCTAACATGGAGGTGTTACAGGCGAAATACTACGACAGACATTAGTTATCATTCGTTGATCATAAAAACTATTATTTGGTTTGCAAAATAATTCTCATGAACGACCCTCACTAGATCGGTGGGTGGTATTAGGCGGCCATAACATGGGATAAAGTTTTGTGTTCAAAATTATTAGTGTGTGAGTTCTTTGTTTTATTCACTCTATTGTGTATTTGCGAGTTAAGTTGAAAACATTGTAAAAAAGATTGCCAATTCATTGTTTTCATTGACACCAGTATGCCGACAAAGGGCTTACGATATCTAAGAAATTTCATCAAAATGATAAGATCATGTTATGCTTTCCCGCTATTTACCTGTTATTTACTCAACATAACCATAAAGATGAAAAAAATCTAAATAAATTCTGAAATTGTTACAGTGTATTACTATTTTTTTTCTCTATATGTCCATAGTGTCACTCGACGGTACCTCCGAATAATACCTTATCTGCAAATTCAAATTTCACAGGAGAGCAATTTGAAATTTTAAACACGACGTGTACTAGTAAATTATATCGTTTGGGACGTAAAGTGCCGAAAGGAGGATTTCAGATTTTGTATAGATACCGTCCACACTCTCCAACAAACATAGGATGCATATTTTTGTGCGCTTAGGGCACAAACGCTGCCTAAACTTTACTAGATAGATCAAAATAATGGTAGAAAGAAATCCTATATGTCATTCATCATATTTCAAGGGCTTGATACAGAAGGCATTCCTCAATCGGTAGACTAGGCTCTGGCAAACAAAACATCCCGACTGGCGGCCATAGGGTCGCCGCCTATTACGTGGGACCAAATCACTGGTGAAAAAAGGCATTTAATATAATAATTAATTATTTGTGATGGGTGAGAATCGAATCCACGACCTCTAGCTTAGCAGTCACGATCACTTGCGAGCAGACTAACAAAGGCCCGCCATAGATCAAGCAAGTAAGTAAATTTTAATGATAATTATACTTGATCTAGAAATTATCAACCGATCGCGTGCAACAGGAGAAGCTTATATATCTATCTAAATAATTGTAGTTTAGTGCGATAGGCCAAAGAAGATCCAGTAAAGAGGGGAAAGTGATAAATAAAAGAAAGCAAAAATTCATACAAATAGACAATTTATTATGCACTTTAAACAATATGTAGATACGAGTACAAGTCAACCTGACAATTTTTGCATATTAGAAATAATAAAAGCACGTCAACTTGATAACCATATTTAATCTACCGTCTAAAATAAAACTGATCTAACTTATTTGAGTTTCGTTTGTTACTTAACTTTAACTATAATAAAAAATAAAATGGCAAACAAATTTTTAGCCTTCAGCACATTTATGGCACTTTATACTATTGGCATATTTTTTAGGTGGGCAACACCGTTTTGCAAGTCGTCATGACTCAGCGCTATATTCACATTAAACACTATCTGTAAGTTGCAGCCAAACAAACATCACACCATTCTGAAGTAGAGCGTGACCCGGTTCGGTTGTGTTGTGAGCTAGCTTGAGTCATTAAAATCACCAAGATCACTTTCACTTTGTGATATCAACAAGGAAGCTGCCTTGGTCAAAATGAGTACCACTACGACACCGAAAGAAACGACGTTTGCCGAACGACAAGCAGAACGTATGAAGAGATTGCACTCTCTACAGTTGGCTAGGAATGAAGCCAGGATGCACAATCATCAGGAGGTAGTGGCCGAAGAGGCTAGAAATAGATTACCATCAAATTATGCAAGAAGACGTCGTCAGACGGAGTGGTTACTGAATGATCGAGCGAAGCGCGAAGAAGCTGAAAAATGCGGGCAAAATTACGATAGAGTGAAACTTTTGAACGTCTCAGCTATAGAAGCAGAACGTTTAGAGCGCAAAAAGAAGAAAAGGAATCCAGATCCAGGTTTTTCGACTTACGATCAAGCGACAATAAGGCAGTATAATAGATTGGTCAAGAACATGCCTACACTTGACACGGAGCAGTATGAGAAAGAAAAACAAAAGTATGGAGACGCTTTCTACGGAGGTCTAAATCACATCATTCACGGTATGCACGTAGATCGTAAAGAGGCAATAGACAGAATGGTGAACGACTTAGAAAGACAGACTGCGAAGAGGGCTAAGTACTCCAGGAGGCGAAAATACAACGACGACGCAGATGTTGACTATATTAATGAGAGGAACGCCAATTTTAACAAGAAACTTGAGCGGTTTTACGGTCAACACACTGCTGAGATTAAGCAGAATTTGGAACGCGGTTCAGCCATATGAGCGTCCGTTAACAAAATTTGTCGTTATGTACCTACATGTTAATGTTTGGAAAGTATTATTTTAAATGAACAATGGTGGACTAAAACTATACGATAACACATTAATGGGAAATATTGTGATAACAGTGGGAATACGTGACAAGTAGTGTTATTTTTTTAATGTAAATAATCTGTAATAAAGACAAAACTAGAGCGTAAGCATGACCTACTACGGTATTGTAAACGTTTAATAATTATATTAGCCACGCCAGGCTTACTCCTGTTGATTAGCCAGTTTTAAACTATATGTGCGAGTATGTACATTTAACATATATTATCACGTAAAACAAACGCTTACAACAAAAGCTGCAGGGTTCAAGGTTCAGTTGTCCTACCAAGAGCATCGACTTGAACTTTATTATTTCCTTATATATGAGTAAAGTTAAAACTAATTGTATAACGTTGTTGCAGCCAGTGTCTAAAAGAGTGAAAATTGCCTGTTTTGTTACAAATTAATTGTAAAACCAATTATCTAATGTAAAATTAAACTCTTATTTTAAGCATTAAGTTCTACCTACCGACTGGATCTGTTCTTATTTAGTTTAACTGAAAAACATGGATATCAAGTGTACGTGTTTTTATTATTATATTTCTGTTATGCAAAAATTCTTGGGTTGATTTAGCTTGTTAAAAGTGTATAATAAATTAACTATTTGCATGAATATTTGCTTTCTTTTATTTATCACTTTGCCGTCCTTACTGGGTCTTCTTTGGCAATAACATCGGTGTAACAACAATAGTAATTTGTAGTTATGAGTAATTAGTAATGGATAGTTTTCTAATGAACAGTTCTAATCATCCAATTGTTGTCGTTGAATGTGAACCGCACTGAGACTTGCACTATATCATCATTATCATGAGCAGCCTGAAACATTCTATTGTACTTTATTAAGTAGATATTCTTTAACTGTTGAATCTGTATAGATTACTATAAATGTTGAACATCAGTACACCATCATAAGTAACTCTTATGTTTAGTAACTCAAATAATTACAAATAATTGGAAATGTAAGAAGATTACGATTTTCGTTGCACTTACATTTAAAAGCATACCAACTTATTGGTTTTTAATAAGATCTTCATACACAATTTTCGTAAGTAAATATTTATTTATTTTTGCACTAAACTAATTTTTGCAATATATTTGAGCCAGCAAAAGAGAGGTGCTTAAAATTGTCATTCTTATGTCCATAAAAACTGAGTTTTAACATACAGAGCGCCACCCTGACGGCACGAAGAAACCGTAGGTATACTCTCTCTCAGAAGCCCTCAAGTGAATTAAACAACGTTAGCGTATCTAATATTCTGACGCCTGATATGTAGGTATAGCTAGACAACATCATATTATATTACATTAGTTTACTTTAGGCCAATGTAGATGTCGAGGTATAAATAAATATACAGAGAATGGGTACTGACCACGAAACCGCCATTGAACATAATTTTTTATCTACGAATTCTATTCGTAGATAGAAAAATATGCATAAATTAACTGCTAAAAGAAACTCAGGACCTACATGTTAAAGAACTTTCTTGTAGGTATATACCTACCTGCAAGAAAGCTCTTCAATGAAGGATAATATAATACACCGTTACCTTTTATTTCTAACATGGAGGTGTTACAGGCGAAATACTACGACAGACATTAGTTATCATTCGTTGATCATAAAAACTATTATTTGGTTTGCAAAATAATTCTCATGAACGACCCTCACTAGATCGGTGGGTGGTATTAGGCGGCCATAACATGGGATAAAGTTTTGTGTTCAAAATTATTAGTGTGTGAGTTCTTTGTTTTATTCGCTCTATTGTGTATTTGCGAGTTAAGTTGAAAACATTGTAAAAAAGATTGCCAATTCATTGTTTTCATTGCCACCAGTATGCCGACAAAGGGCTTACGATATCTAAGAAATTTCATCAAAACGATAAGATCATGTTATGCTTTCCCGCTATTTACCTGTTATTTACTCAACATAACCATAAAGATGAAAAAAATCTAAATAAATTCTGAAATTGTTACAGTGTATTACTATTTTTTTTCCCTATATGTCCATAGTGTCACTCGACGGTACCTCCGAATAATACCTTATCTGCAAATTCAAATTTCACAGGAGAGCAATTTGAAATTTTAAACACGACGTGTACTAGTAAATTATATCGTTTGGGACGTAAAGTGCCGAAAGGAGGATTTCAGATTTTGTATAGATACCGTCCACACTCTCCAACAGACATAGGATGCATATTTTTGTGCGCTTAGGGCACAAACGCTGCCTAAACTTTACTAGATAGATCAAAATAATGGTAGAAAGAAATCCTATGTCATTCATCATATTTCAAGGGCTTGATACAGAAGGCATTCCTCAATCGGTAGACTAGGCTCTGGCAAACAAAACATCCCGACTGGCGGCCATAGGGTCGCCGCCTATTACGTGGGACCAAATCACTGGTGAAAAAAGGTATTTAATATAATAATTAATTATTTATGATGGGTGAGAATCGAATCCACGACCTCTAGCCTAGCAGTCACGATCACTTGCGAGCAGACTAACAAAGGCCCGCCATAGATCAAGCAAGTAAGTAAATTTTAATGATAATTATACTTGATCTAGAAATTATCAACCGATCGCGTGCAACAGGAGAAGCTTATATATCTATCTAAATAATTGTAGTTTAGTGCGATAGGCCAAAGAAGATCCAGTAAAGAGGGGAAAGTGATAAATAAAAGAAAGCAAAAATTCATACAAATAGACAATTTATTATGCACTTTAAACAATATGTAGATACGAGTACAAGTCAACCTGACAATTTTTGCATATTAGAAATAATAAAAGCACGTCAACTTGATAACCATATTTAATCTACCGTCTAAAATAAAACTGATCTAACTTATTTGAGTTTCGTTTGTTACTTAACTTTAACTATAATAAAAAATAAAATGGCAAACAAATTTTTAGCCTTCAGCACATTTATGGCACTTTATACTATTGGCATATTTTTTAGGTGGGCAACACCGTTTTGCAAGTCGTCATGACTCAGCGCTATATTCACATTAAACACTATCTGTAAGTTGCAGCCAAACAAACATCACACCATTCTGAAGTAGAGCGTGACCCGGTTCGGTTGTGTTGTGAGCTAGCTTGAGTCATTAAAATCACCAAGATCACTTTCACTTTGTGATATCAACAAGGAAGCTGCCTTGGTCAAAATGAGTACCACTACGACACCGAAAGAAACGACGTTTGCCGAACGACAAGCAGAACGTATGAAGAGATTGCACTCTCTACAGTTGGCTAGGAATGAAGCCAGGATGCACAATCATCAGGAGGTGGTGGCCGAAGAGGCTAGAAATAGATTACCATCAAATTATGCAAGAAAACGTCGTCAGACGGAGTGGTTACTGAATGATCGAGCGAAGCGCGAAGAAGCTGAAAAATGCGGGCAAAATTACGATAGAGTGAAACTTTTGAACGTCTCAGCTATAGAAGCAGAACGTTTAGAGCGCAAAAAGAAGAAAAGGAATCCAGATCCAGGTTTTTCGACTTACGATCAAGCGACAATAAGGCAGTATAATAGATTGGTCAAGAACATGCCTACACTTGACACGGAGCAGTATGAGAAAGAAAAACAAAAGTATGGAGACGCTTTCTACGGAGGTCTAAATCACATCATTCACGGTATGCACGTAGATCGTAAAGAGGCAATAGACAGAATGGTGAACGACTTAGAAAGACAGACTGCGAAGAGGGCTAAGTACTCCAGGAGGCGAAAATACAACGACGACGCAGATGTTGACTATATTAATGAGAGGAACGCCAATTTTAACAAGAAACTTGAGCGGTTTTACGGTCAACACACTGCTGAGATTAAGCAGAATTTGGAACGCGGTTCAGCCATATGAGCGTCCGTTAACAAAATTTGTCGTTATGTACCTACATGTTAATGTTTGGAAAGTATTATTTTAAATGAACAATGGTGGACTAAAATAATAATAATAATAATAATAATAAAATAGCAACAAGAACGATTCTCACTAAACATAATTGTCTACACCCAAAATCTGCAGTAGAAAGAGTAACAATCAAGAGGCAGGATGGAGGTAGGGGTCTTATTGACATATTTGTCCTATGGACTACACAAATTTCTAAGTTAAAATCTTTTTTCTTCAAAAAATCTAACAGTAGTCAAATTCATAAAGCAGTAGTTAAAAATGATCTCAACTACACACCACTAAACCTAAACCAAGAGATAGAAATAGATAACATAGAAAATAACTTTGAAATATGTAAAATAGAACAATGGAAAAAGAAAGCACTCCACGGTCGACATCCCCAAGATCTTGAACAACCACATGTAGACAAATTAGCTTCAAATAAATGGCTCACGGTAGGATCCTTATTTCCGGAAACTGAAGGCTTCATCATAGCAATCCAAGATCAAATCATAAATACGAAAAATCACAGAAAACATATTATCAAGGACCCTACAGTAACAGACGATAGATGTAGAAAATGTCGTAACATGTCAGAAACCATACAACATATCACAGGAGCATGCCCTAACCTTGCACAAACCGACTACACACATAGACACAATCAAATTGCAAATATCATTCACCAAAGACTAGCTCTCAAATATAAGCTTATCCAGGATACACACACTCCATACTATCAATATACCCCTAAAGCAGTGTTAGAAAGCAATACCCATAAAATTTACTATGACCGTGCAATACTGACCGATAGGACTATACACTACAACCGCCCTGATATAACCGTTCAAGATAAATTCAATAAAACCACTTACCTAATAGATATATCTATACCAAACACTCACAACTTACAGAAGACAATAGCAGAGAAAGTACATAAGTACACAGATCTTAAGGACGAAATTCTGAAAATCTGGAAACAACAAAAGGTTTACATTGTCCCTATAGTATTGTCCACCACTGGTGTAATTCCGAAACACATACACCACAGCTTGAAACTCCTTGATTTGAAACCGAATACCTACATACTCCTTCAAAAAGCTGCTATACTGAACACTTGCAGAATTGTCCGAAAGTTTCTGCAAATAGATGAACACTCACACAATGCAATAGAAGTACAGACTTAATTGATCTATCACAAAAAAACCGTGGCACTTACTTGACCAAGTCCGTAAGTGTCACTAAAATACTACCAGTGAAAGCTGAGAAAATATAAATATTGTATTTATTTCTCTCATCACAAAGGTAGTTACAATTTGTGGAGTACATACAGTTTAGTCAAATTACATCATTCCTTTGTGAGAGACTGGTGTCTATGGTAGGAAATCCTGTGTTACAGATCACCAGGCTCACACCTCCCGGACAAAACAAAGTAACAACAGTTGTAGCATAAACCAGTTTCCAATTAATAATATAGGTAGACAAGAGAAAATAAATAGAAAATAACAGTAATAACAATAATAAAAAATAAAAATAATAGAATGTAAGTATTAACATTTACGTGTAGGTACGTGAGTGAGTATAAGTATGTATGTATTTATGTGTGCGTATGCCTGTGTCTGTGTGTATGTGTGTGCGCGCGGTGCTTAATAATACAGATCAAACAAAATGCTTTGTACATGGATTATATTAACTTTGAGGCACAAGTAGACTTTCTGTGTCATCATAGCTTAGGTTTCGTAGCCATAACATTAATACCGTCTTCAATTTAAATTTGTTAAAGCAGTATATGCAAAGGATAGCATTAATTTTATTATACAAGTATGGCCCCAAAAAACAAAAGAACCTACGAGATAAAGTCGTTTTATAAATTATATTATCCTGAAAGACCCTATGTTTACGCCGTTTCGTAGCATTAATTAGAGGATCATAGTTGGTAAGTGAGTGGGACTTAGTAATAAGATGGAAAATAAAAAGTTGCCGAACTGTAAGGACGTCAAATTTTCTGTACAAGTCTCCCGTGCGATGCAAGGAAGGTAGGCAAAGCGCCACCTTTAAAACTGCCCTTTGAGCACGTTCCAACTTTATCAAAATGCTCTTAGCTGCACCTCCCCAGGATGTGATGCAGTACGTTAGTATTGATTGGCCCAAAGCGAGATACGTCATTTTAAGGATTTTATTATCACATACATGTCTCAAATTTTTGAAAATATAAATTAGTTTTCTAGTTCTAGAAGTTAACACATTTATGTGAGCTTCAAAGTTTAAATTTTTATCAATAATGATTCCAAGGTATTTAATGGAATCTACCATTTGCAGTTCTTTGCAGGTACATGGAACATATTGATTATTACACAGATGTGCAATGATGGGCTGAGGAGTTTCAAGATTAGATTTTTTATTTTTTAGTTGGAATGCTATGTACTTGGTCTTATCGGTATTTAAAGATAGAAGATTGCTGTTAAGCCAACAAGTGACTCGATTCATGCCCTCTTGTGCACTCTGATATGTGTCCTCCCAGGAATCACCTCGAAAAATTAGTACGGTGTCGTCTGCAAAGGTGATTATTTTACCGGTGTTAGGTATATCTAATTGGCAAAGATCATTTATGAAAATTAGAAACAAGGTTGGCCCGAGGATACTGCCTTGGGGCACACCTATATCCAAAGGAAGATCATGACTACGTACACTGTCAATCTGTACACACTGTGAGCGATCTGTAAGGTAACTAGTGAAAAATTGTAACTGTACGCCACGAACACCCATCACTTCCAGTTTTTTGAGAAGTAGTGGGACAGAGACTGTGTCAAAAGCCTTGGCCAAATCTAAAAATATGGCCAGTACCTTTTTCTTGTCGTCCAATTTAGTAACTATATAATTTGTAAGCTCATGTACTGCGTCATCTGTAGACCTATTTCTGCGAAAACCGAACTGTGAATTCGAAAGCATCTTTTTTATTTCCAAGTAGTTAATGAGTCTATTATTGACGATTTTTTCAATGATCTTTGAGAAACCAGGAAGAATAGATATAGGTCTATAATTATTCACAGAGTCTCTGTCGCCACTTTTATAGATAGGATGAACAAGTGCTCGTTTGAATGCCTTTGGAAAGATACCGGACGAGAATGCCAAATTACATATATAGACTAGTGGGTCTATTAAAATACTTTTATACCTTTTAATAAAACTATTGGAAATACCGTCTAGTCCAATAGCACAATCATTTTTAAGATTTGATATGATCAACTCCATTTCACAGGCATCTGTGGGGTGAAGCACAAACGACTGTGACTGAGTCAAAAGATGGTACGATTAATCAATATTTGCAGAATTAATTGTCTGCAACTTCCCTCCTATGACTTTTCCAATACTTGTAAAATATTTATTTACCAAGTTAACCGACTCAGTAGGGTTAATGTTGTTCATCAAGTCTAAGGCTGGGCTTCGGGTTTGTTTAGTGTATGTGATATTTTTAATAACTTTCCAAAGCTGTTTCGTATTGTTTTTAGCGTTATTAATTTCAGATTTCTCGTATTCTCTTTTAACATTTTTAATTAAAGAATTAGTGTAATTGCGATAACGAATATAGGTCAGCTTATGGATTTCGTTTCTCGGATCTTTTTTTTTTTGATATAATCTGTCCCTATTTCTTATACACCGTAATATTCCCTTTGTAATCCACGGTTTTAAGATGTGCTTTCTTACAGAAGTACGCGTGATTTTAGTGCAGATTTCTAATTCTTTCTTTAAGGTGGAAATAAGAAAGGTAACAGTCTCATTAACGTCGCTCATAGGGTATATTGGAGTTAAATCTATCTTATTGAGGGCCTTATCAAGGGAGTCGTAATCAACTTTTTTGACATGCCTTTTAGGTCTATAATTATTGGATAGCATTTCTAGACTCAATATAACGCTGTAGTGGTCAGTAATAGTCGTATGTGAGATAATACATTTTGCAGAAAATTTGGTCTTGAGGATAACATGATCAAGACATGTGTGAGTGTGTGTTGGTATACAATGGGCCGGTAACATACCATGCGCAGCAAAAAGATTCAAGTAGGATTCCGCTCTGGTGTCTTTCGATGTGGCCGCAATGTCAAGATTAATGTCCCCCGTAATAATAATATTTTGAAAAGATGCTAGGCTTGTTAGAATACTATTTAATGATTCTAGGAATTTAGTAACATTTTTTTCACCAGGGCGACGATACACAGCAAGAATAGTAGTGGTGTTATCAACTTTTATCATAAGACAATTGGCATCTACGAGGTTTGGTTCTGATATATCATAGCTACTTGAAGATTTGGAGTACACCACTACACCTTCATTTTGTGTCTTATTGTTCGATGTAGAAGTATGGTTATAGCCATCTAACTGTGGTATACGATCGTCATTGCATAACCAACATTCCGTTAGTATAATTAAATCCCAGTAAATGTTGAAGCTATGCAGTAATGTTTCTAAGTGCGGCATATTACAATTAATACTTCTAATATTTTGAATTATCATATTCAGAGATGAATTGAGTGGATACAGCATGTTAGTACAGATATTTTCAAAATCACATGTAAAACTATCAGCTGCTGTCAAGTTATCTAACTCATTGTTGATCTGAGTGTTATTTGGATCGAACATTTATGTATGCAATTATTACGTTTACTATTCTTATGTGAACCAAATAAGTCATATATTTAATATTATAATCCAGGGGATAAGTGGTAGCAGTGTAGAAGTTTTCTATACCACTTCTTGATGAAGTCAAGATCACTTTAACAGTTTTTATACTAAACGCATTGAACTGTAAACTTGTGTAGTGTAATTTAATATTGATTAGATGTTGATTGATTAAGCAGACCTTAAATGTGTTTGAGTGTATGTATAGTGCTTTTCACATAGTTTTTGTAAGTGTTATTTGTAAAAGTTTTATATAAAGAAAAAAATTAATACAACAAATCGGCACAACAAAACACAAACTGTCAGACGGGTCAATATATACCGAGTAGTTCTTATAACAATAACTTAAATAATTTATGTAATAGCAAGATAAAGAAGTAATCGCACGTTCTAGTCATTTCTGCGAACCCATTCTAGTAAAGTCTTCCTCGCAATTTATACGTGTAGCTCGATGGCCTTCCTTTAGTCTGATATAAACTTTGCCGAAAGAAATCCAGCAGCTGGCCTGTTCGTGAGATTTTGTGAATTCCCGGGCCAGGTAAAAAAGACGTCTAGTTTTAGTAGTTAGATTGTCCGTCACATAAACCGGCGAACAATGCCCTCGTATTTTGAGATGACCGGTATTGATCTTTTCACCTTTAGCATGCACTTTATTGAAATTAACCACGGATTTCATCAGATTTTCTTTTTGAGATGTTGTAGTAAATTCCACCACTATGGGTCCTGGTTCCTTCTTAGTTTTAATACGAAAAATGTCTCGAATTTCACCGTCTAAGATCGGGTTGTTCACAGTTTCACCCAGACGCAAAACATGAGTTTTAAGGTCCTGCTTTGCCTCCGGCTTAGCCAAGGGAATGTTACGTATTTCTATGCTAGATGACTTAAGGCTCCTTTCTAATTGATCCACCTTCAACTCCAAGGAATGTATGTGGTTTTTGTGTGATAAATTTTCCTTTGTGACCGCTTCAAATTTTTGTATTAGGGTATCATACATGGTTGAGAGGAATTCCAAAGTTTTTTGAGTCTCAACGTTTTGTTTCTTAATAGCCTCCATGTCTTGTTTAATACAAAGGAATTCCGCTTCTTGTTTTTTCTGTATAGTACAAAGGAGCTCCCTAATTTCAGCGTTGGCCAAATCACCATGTTTACGCTTCGATCTCCTTGAGATGTTAGAATATTCTTGATCAATATCAGATTGCATTATGTCAGACGCGGTGTCCGATTCTTGTGTAACAATTATTTCATCAGGCGGTATAGACAACTTTAATGCAGATGACGTCGAAGGAGGCGATCGGTTAATTGGCATGGCTTCTTTAAATATTACAATTAAAATACTTGCTGTATAATTCTTAACCAAACGCAATAATTTTAGAATTTCAAGCACTCAGTATTAGAAATTTTACAATTTATTAGCAAAAAGTGAAATGATCATTGGGATTTGAACTCATACCGCGCAATTACAGGTGACAAACTCCACGTATTACGCTACAGTATCAGTTAAGGGTAATGTTAGATTAACGCTTCTATACTGTAGTTGCTCAGGTTTATCAAAATACCTGTTGCCTCTGGGGTCCTGGTACTTTTTATATTTTTGCAGAAAGATATGTTTGTCACTCTCACCCAAGTAGGCGGTACCTCACAAGAAGCTTGCGCAAGCGGCGATGGTCGGGTGGGGCGGTCCTTGCAGAAACAGTTGAACAGCAACCTCCTCACTACTTATGCACTTCTATTATTTTGGACGATTTTTTAACTTTAATTTCTTTTAAAAGGAAAACATTAAACAAAATTGTGTGAATTTAGGACACGTCCGTTTGTCGCCGAGGTCCGGGGGGAGGGGCACAAATATATACGATATATATAAAACTATACGATAACACATTAATGGGAAATATTGTGATAACAGTGGGAATACGTGACAAGTAGTGTTATTTTTTTAATGTAAATAATCTGTAATAAAGACAAAACTAGAGCGTAAGCATGACCTACTACGGTATTGTAAACGTTTAATAATTATATTAGCCACGCCAGGCTTACTCCTGTTGATTAGCCAGTTTTAAACTATATGTGCGAGTATGTACATTTAACATATATTATCACGTAAAACAAACGCTTACAACAAAAGCTGCAGGGTTCAAGGTTCAGTTGTCCTACCAAGAGCATCGACTTGAACTTTATTATTTCCTTATATATGAGTAAAGTTAAAACTAATTGTATAACGTTGTTGCAGCCAGTGTCTAAAAGAGTGAAAATTGCCTGTTTTGTTACAAATTAATTGTAAAACCAATTATCTAATGTAAAATTAAACTCTTATTTTAAGCATTAAGTTCTACCTACCGACTGGATCTGTTCTTATTTAGTTTAACTGAAAAACATGGATATCAAGTGTACGTGTTTTTATTATTATATTTCTGTTATGCAAAAATTCTTGGGTTGATTTAGCTTGTTAAAAGTGTATAATAAATTAACTATTTGCATGAATATTTGCTTTCTTTTATTTATCACTTTGCCGTCCTTACTGGGTCTTCTTTGGCAATAACATCGGTGTAACAACAATAGTAATTTGTAGTTATGAGTAATTAGTAATGGATAGTTTTCTAATGAACAGTTCTAATCATCCAATTGTTGTCGTTGAATGTGAACCGCACTGAGACTTGCACTATATCATCATTATCATGAGCAGCCTGAAACATTCTATTGTACTTTATTAAGTAGATATTCTTTAACTATTGAATCTGTATAGATTACTATAAATGTTGAACATCAGTACACCATCATAAGTAATTCTTATGTTTAGTAACTTAAATAATTACAAATAATTGGAAATGTAAGAAGATTACGATTTTCGTTGCACTTACATTTAAAAGCATACCAACTTATTGGTTTTTAATAAGATCTTCATACACAATTTTAATGTAAAATTAGACTCTTATTTTAAGCATTAAGTTCTACCTACCGACTGGATCTGTTCTTATTTAGTTTAACTGAAAAACATGGATATCAAGTGTACGTGTTTTTATTATTATCATACATCATTATTATCATCATCATCATTATTATTATTATACCTATAAAAAAGTTCTTTACTATGAAGGTCCTGATTTTCTTTTAGCGGTTAACCTATGCATAATTTTTTATCACCGAATACAATTCGTAGATAAAAAATTATGTTCGATGGTTCACATTCAACGACAACAATTGGATGATTAGAACTGCTCATTAGAAAATTATCCATTACTAATTACTCATTACTACAAATTACGGTTGTTGTTACACCGATGTTATTGCTAAGTACATTACAAGTTGCACGATCCTTTTTGATTTCGTATAATTCCAATAACAAAAAAACAAGAAGTAATTCAAAGTACATGTTGGTTACTTTAGCATTAATAGAAACCGTTAAAAATAAGATTGAATAAAAAGGTTTCACGCATTTACATAAATAACGCTTTTCATTACGATTCCAAAGATTATCAATCCAAAGGTATATCATATACGCACTCTCTATTCGATTCTGATTTTAAACAATATAAGCCAAATTATACGTACATTATAACGTTATAATACGTTGCACATTTAACGTAAAAAACAATTGTCTTAACCCATGGCCGTTTGGCCCTTACTTTCGTTCCGGATAAATAATAGTCAACGTTAAAAGTGCAACAATATTCGCTGTGACGAATTATTTTAATAATCAGAAATAGAAATAATTTATCTAAAAATCAATATTATAATCAGTCACTTCGTGACACTAAGGAATTAACTGATCTGCATGTTGTATTAGTACTGAAAGTTAATAATCAGCTCTTGGCGTATATTTAGGCAACATTTCATGTATCTAAAATGTACGTAAATCATAACATTCACGAAAAGTTAGTTTTTATCTTTTTTACGTAGTATAAAATGTAATCGCTTTTTGTTTTTCTGTGTTTAACATTTACACATACATCTAATAATAATGTACGAAAGGCCTACCGGAATTAGAAGCTACTCTATTTAGAAATATGCAAACGAACGTCTAAACAAACACCGATCCAACTTACTTGGGTTTTTTTTTTGTTATTTTACTTTAACTATAATAAAAATTAAAACGCTAAAGTAATTTTTAGTATTCAGCATGTTTCTGGCACTTTCTACTATCGGTATATTTTTAAGTTGGCAACACCGTTTTCCAAGTCGTCATCACTTAGCGCTATGTTCACATTATACACTATTAACAAGTTGCACCCAAACAAACACCACACCATTCTGAAGTAGAGCGTCACCCGGTTCGGTTGTGTTGTGAGTTAGCTTGAGTTATTAAAAATTACCACGTTGAATTTTAATGTGCGATATTACAAAAAACAAACGATCATTGGTTAAAATGGCATCTACAACACCAAACGAAATGACGTTCACAGAAAATCCAGCAGAACATATTACGCATTACAGCACCAAGAGATTACGCTGTCTACGTTCCGCCAGGAGTGAGCCGAAAAAAAACAATCATCTGGTGGTGATACCTGAAGGGTTCACTAGTTCATCTCCATCGGATTGGGAAGCAACGACACGTCATGAGGCGGAGGGGTTATTTTATGATCGAGCGAAGTACGACGAAGCTGTATTATCGGACGACACTTACGAGAGCGTAAAACTTTCGGCAGCAAAACGTTTGACGCGTAAAAAGAAGAAAAGATATCCAGATCACGGCATTTCGACGTACGCGGTCAAACGACAATAAGTTTATATACTATTCAAGCATAGGCATGACACGGAGCGACATGAGGAACACGGAATAAAACGGTGTAGATATCGACTATACGAGTATGTATCAACGACAGGAAAGCGAAATTTTGAGATTAAGCAGAATTTGTGACGTGGGAACAGCCATATGAGTATGTGCTAACAAAATGTGTCGTTGCGTACATGTTTGTGTTTGGAAAGTGTAATTTAAAATAAAACTGGTGGTGGACTAAAACTGTATTAGATAACTAAGATATTTTTTTTTAATGTAAATAACTTGTATATATTTGGTATATCTTACTGCGACAGTGTAAGCGTTTGTTGTGATAACTATGTTGGTCGCGCTAGGCTTACTCGTGTTGATTAGCTAGTTTTAAAATATATGTATGTGCATATAACATATATTGTTTATTATCACTTACAACAAAAGCTGCAGGGTTCGAGTTTCAGTCGTTCTACTGAGAAGACCGAATTGAACCTTATCATTTGATTAGATATAAATAAAGATAAAAATAATTGTATAACGTTATTGCAGTCAGAGTCTAAACTTCGATTGAAAAAGTGAAAATTGCTCTTGTCGTTAGGAAAAAATTATATAATGTATTATCTAATGAAAAAATAGTTCTACTCGACTCTTACTTTAACCATTAAGATCTATCAACCAACTAGATTCTATTCATATTACGTTTAACTGAAAACTTATGTATGTAAAGTTGACGTGTTTTTATTCATATCGTTAAGCAAAAATTGTTGAATTCGCTGATATCCATTGTTTAAAGTGTATAATAAATTGTCTAATTGTATAAATATTTGCTTTCTTTTATTTATCTCTTTCCCGTCCTTACTGGGTCTTCTTTAGCCTATCACACTAAACTGCCATTAGACAGATAAATAAGCTTCTCCCATTGCACGCGATCGGTTGATAATCTCTAGACCAAGTATAATTATTATTAAAATTTATTTACTTGCCTGATTTATACCTGATCTGCTATGATCTACGACGGCTCCTGTTGGTCTACACGTAAGTGAACGTGACTGCTAAGCTAGAGGTCGTGGGTTCGATTCCCAACCATCACAAATAATTAATAATGTTATTGAACGCCTTTTATCACCAGTGATTTGGTCCCACGTAATAGGTGACGAGCCCATTACCGGTAGTCGGTATGTTTTGTTTGCCAGAGCTTCGTCTGCCGATCGAGGAATGCCTTTTGCATCAGTCACTTGAAATATGATAAACGACATATAGGATTTCTTTCAACCATTATTTTGATCTATCTAGTAAGGTTCAGCCAGCGTTTGTAATATAAGCGCGCAAAAATATGCATCCCATGTCTTTTGGAGGGTGTGGATGGTGTCCATACAAAATCCAAAATCCTCCTTTCGGCACTTTGCGTCAAAAATGACATAATTTACACGTCGTGTTTAAAATTTCAAATTGCTCTCCTCTGAAATTTGACATTTGTAGGTATTATGGTTATTGATACCGTCGAGTGACACTATGGAAAAAGAGAGAAGAAAAAATAAGAATACAATGTAACTATTTCAGATTTTATTTATATTTTTTTCATCTTTATAATGATGTTCAGTATATAAAAGGTAAATAGCCAGAAGGCATAATATAATCATATCATTTTGCCGAAGTGGTTTAGATATTGTTAGACCTTTATCGGCACACTGGTGACAATGAAAACAATGAATTGGCCACCTTTTTGCAATGTTTGCAACTTCACTTACAAATAAACAATAGAGCGAATAAAACAAAGAACTCACACTAAGAATTTTGGACACAAAGGTTTATCCCATCTAATTGCCGCCTATATAATTTTCCAAGAATTTATAATTCAGTTCAAGGTGTCATTTCCTCTCTTTATTATAAGGGTGCACCTGCTATGTCACCAGCCAATGTGAAAACGATGTTTCTCACTAAAGTAACCTTTTGTTTATCTGTGGAGCCATAGATCAACTGTTCAGTTGTAAATCCTTTATTTCAAAACAGTAACTAAAGCAAGTAGCAAGACGGCTCGTAAGTTAGGCTATATTTTCACAATACACTACTTGACTAGGTAAGGAGCAGCATCATTTTGAATAAGGAAATCTCTTATTTGGGACTATTGTACAAACAAGTTTCAAATTATTTTACTAATACTCGTAATAAACTTCATTGTTGTACACAGGCAGTCGTTGTTAATACAGGATGGGCCAAGAATTCGTTGACAGTTGAATCTAACACCTCGCGGATCATATATCAAATAAATACAGCGCGGGGCACAGGGAGGGGGTTTGATCACTACCTTGTTTCTCGAAAATTTTGTCGCAATGGATCGCTTAAGCTTTTCTATCAGTTATATTAACGAACAAAAATCTTACACCTTAATAAATAGCTTGGTGGGTATGGTTTTTTTTTTGTATTTACTTTGTTAGTAATTTGACAATAACGTTGACGCGGTAAGAGATCAATACAATTAGTAGTAACATTAGAATTATAATTAGCAGTCGTAAAAGAAAAAGACAGTAGTGTAATTTATTAGCGATAAGTAAACAAAATATTAAGCAACCTATATTAGGTATTGTCTAAACACTTTGTGGATACCATTTAGCAATGAAAATCATAGATTGTGAAACGTAAATGATTCGGATTTTACATATTGGTACTATGACTTTTTATGTAACTGAATAGCTAAGGGTTTTTTATGTGACACATAATGCTGCTTTTTAGACCAGTTATGTTATATTTATTTATTTATAACATGGAAGACTTCTAGCTAACATTATGAAGTTTGTAATCAATTAAATAACAGTAACAAACAAGTGAGGAGTTGTAAATGACAACTCCTCACTTGTTGTAGTACGTTAAACGTAAAAATCTGAGTAATAGCCCTAACAATCCTGCAATACTGGACACATTATTATTTTCGTCTTTCTATCATTAAAGAATTTAAAACTCAGACACCCACACACATTTGAGACACTCATAGTGAATCCATACTATGCTGGTTACGAAGCTCATTAAAAGTTCTATTCACACGCATACATGTAATATGTAACGCAGTGTGGCGACGCTACACTATACGAGCCAGTATTTTTGTAATCAATGAATGCAAATGTTTGATAAATAAATAATAGCTCTCTCATGTCGTTATAATGTGTAAGAACGTCGTGACTACTAAGATAGACGACGTGGGTTAAATAAATAATAAGCTAAGCAGAGGTAGACTAAACGTTCACTTTCGTCAGCGTTTTGGTCCCACGTAGTATGTGATGAACCTATTAATGTTAATGATGTTGTAATGCCAGTTTGTTGACCAGAGCCTAGTCTGTTGATTGAGGACTGCCTTCTGCATTATTCCCTTGAAATATGACAAATGACATATAGGATTTCGTTAAACCATTATTTTGATCTATATAATAAGATTTAGTCAGCGTTTGTAACATAAGCGCCCAAAAATGTGTACTCTATGTCTCTTGGAGGATGTGGACGGTATCTATACAAAATCCGAAATCCTCCATTTGGCACTTTACGTCCCAAAGAACGTAATCACCGCGTAATGTTTAAAATTTTAAAGCCCTCTTCTTTCAAATTCGATATTTGTTGGTAGTATTCGTAGGGACTGTCGAGTTACACTAGAAATATAGAGAAGAAGAGAAAATACTTCTACAATTTTTTGTTATCTATACCGTAATGTGGAGCAATTTAAAAAAAAATAGGTAGGTTTAGATATTGTTAGCCCTTTGTCGTCACACTGGTGACAATGAAAGCAATGAATTCGTTACCTTTTTACAACGTTTACAACTCAACTTGCAAATGCACAATAGAACGAAAAAAACAAAGAACTCACACACTAAGAATTTTCGACACAAAGGTTTATCCTATCTAATTGCCGTCTAATGCCATCCACCGATCTAGTGAGAGTCGTTCATTAGAATTATTTTACTAACCAAACAATGGTTTTTATGATCAACGAATGGTAACTAACATCTGTCGTAGTTTTGTGCCTGTTTCCGAATATTTTTTTTCTACATTTCTACTCATCATTTGCATTAAAAAAAAACCTGCAGCAGTAACCCTAATATGTATTATCTCAACAAAATCACTAATAAATAGAAATACAATCTGAACGAAGATTATTGTTTTCGTTGCAGTTTTAAAAGTGTACCAACTTACTGGTTCTTCACAACATTTCTATACAAACTTTATTTAAAATATTTATTTTTAATGTCTTAATAACAATATTTATTACTATAAAAACTAACGAATCGACTGCTCAAAAGTAATGAACTGTTAATAGAAAATCAAGTATCACAATGTCTATGTAAAATTCGAGTGACCGAGGACTACTGATCTCAAACAGGGTCCCCGTTACCGGTGGTGATGTGCGCCGCATGAAGTGGATAAATTCAATAAACGAGAATGTCATGCGGGTACATTTTCGGGCTACAGAGTTGGGAACGAACCCTACTGCGTACCGTATTAGACTAGTCTCTCTGTTTCGGGAGCTTGAACCAGCCTGATGGCTGGTGACGTGTCAGCACAGCGATTGTCGAATCAAGTACGAGCTATACAGCGCTGTCGCCTGCTGGATGATGTACTGCTTGAGAGGATACGCTCTGACATACAGCAAAACTTTCCTGTTCCTTGTTCGTCACACACTGTGGTGGTCTAGAGCACACCTCAGTTGACATCAGTTCAAGAAGACGTGCAGGTTGCAGGTTCTGCAGCAAGTTAATTATGTCTTATTTACTCTTAAGAAGGGTTTCCAACTTGAAACTTGTATTTTGTTATGTGGATACATATGTATAGTTCTTAACCAGCAATAACAGTTAAGTCGACGGTTAGAACTAGAAAGAATATAATAATGAACGCATATATTGAGAAACTGATTGACATAAGGAAGTATGTGAAAGAGGATGTCGAGTGATCATGGAGAATCGAAAAAGAAAACAGATTAAAATGACCCAAATAAATTTGAGAAAAATGTAGATAATATATATTGATGATTTGCATATTCATTCAAAACATTTATAAAGATCTATTGCTGAAACTTTTATGCGTGAATTTATAAGTTACTAGCTTGTGCCCACTTTTTCGTTCGCGTGGAATTTGGTCTGCCACATTAATTTTCGTAACAGATCATTTTAAATTATAACATTTTAAGTATCCTATGTTACTTCTAATACCTCCAAGAACATGTGTACAAAATTTCATGATGATCAGTTGAGTAGTTTTCGCTTGAAACCGTAACAAAGAAACTTACATTCACACTTATAATATTTGTGGGGTTTGTAGCCAACCTTAAATTTTCGACCACACGCAAGTTCAGAGCTTGTAACTAGGCAGAAAATATCTTGAACTATTTAAATCTACACTATCCACAATTGTATTAACTTTTAACTGCGGATTAGGTTAATTGTACACCTTAATATATAATATACATGGTTTATGCTCATCCAAGTATAGGCAATCACAATAAGCGTGTGTGAAAAATTTGCACAAAAAAACACCCCTATTGGGTATAAATAAATCAAAATATAAGATGCCGTTGACATACAACGACTACAATGGGATGATTAGAACTGTTCATTGGAAAATTATCCATTATTAATTACTCGTTACTACAAATTACTGTTGTTGTTACACCGCTGTTATTGCTAAGTTATTTACAAGTTGCACGATTATTTTCGTTTTTATGTGATTCTAATAATAAAAAAAAAAGAAGTACTCAAAAGTCTATGTCGATTACTTTAGCTATAATAAAAACCGTTAAAAATAAAATTGCTTAAAAAGGTTTTAAGTATTTAAATGACGCTTTTCATTACGGTCCTAAAGATTATCTTTGGAAAGATATATCACATACGCACTCACTATTCTATTCTAATTTTAAACACCATAAGCAAATTTGTACGTTGATTATAACGTCACAATACGTTGTACATTTATAAAATTGAATTACCTTAGGCCATGGCCTAAAATATTAAGAGATCAGAATGGAAGTTCGTGCCGGGTAAATAATAGTCGACATTAAAAGTGAAACGTTAGCTGATGATCAATATTAAAATGAGTCACTTGGCGACACTAAGGAATTAGATGGTCTGCATGTATATTATCACTTATGTAAAATGTAATTTATGGAGTATTGAAAGTTAATAATCAGCTCTCAGTGCATATTTACGCTACATTCCATGTACATAAAATGCACGTCAATCGTAACATTGTGGTATAAAATGCCATAGCTTTTTGTTTTTCTATGCTTAGCTCTTTCGAACTACGCAATTCTTCGGTCGACAAGTTGTTATGCCTACTAATCTAAGTATAATAAATTTTGCACTTTACGTATTTGCGAATATTGTATTTACACATTATTATAACAAGCTAGATTACGAGTATTTGAAAATATATTAACGAACGTCTAAAATAACACTGCTCTAACTTACTTAAGTTGTTTTTGTCACTTTTACTTTAACTACAATAAAAATGAAAACGCTAAAGTAATTTTTAGTATTCGGCATGTTATTGGCACTGCCTACTATTTGCATATTTTTTAAGTTGGCAACACCGTTTTCCAAGTCGTCATCGCTTTGCGCTAAGTTCACATTATACACTATCAACACGTTGCAGTCAAACAAACACCACACCATTCTGAAGTAGAGCGTCACCCGGTACGGTTGTGTTGTGAGTTAGCGTTAGTTAGTTATCATTAAAATTACCATATTGAATTTTTGATTGTAATATTAAAAAGAAAGTAGTCATTGGTGAAAATGAGAACTACAGAAGAGACAGCATTTACAACACCAATAGAAATGACGTTTGCAGAAAAACAAGCAGAACGCATGAAGAGATTACGCTCTCTACGTTTGGCCAGGAATGAAACCAGAAAAATCCATCATCTGGAAGTAGTACCTGAAGAGCTCATAAGTGAATTGCCACATAATTGGATGGAAACACCTTGTCAGGCGGAGTGCTTACTTGATGATCGAGCGGAGAACGATGAATCTGAAAAATCGGACAAAACTTACGAGAGAGTAAAAATTTCGAAGACGTCAGCGACGGGACCAAAATATTTGGTGCGTAAAGTGAAGAGAAGGAATCCACATCAGAACCGTTCGACATACAATCAAACGACAATAAGCTTTCATTATTCAAGCATAAACCTATGCCTGACATTTAGCAGGACGAAAAACAAAAACAAAAGTATGAAGATGGTTTCTACAGAGGTCTAAATCTCGTCATTAACGGCAGGCACATTGATCGTAATTAGGCGAGAGACAGAATGGTGAACGACTTGCAAGGACAGTTTGCGAAGAGGACAAATACTCCAGAAGGAGGATACAAAACGACAACGTAAATGTTGACCATATTATGTATTATCGACAGGAGCACCAAGTTTAACAAGAAACTTGAACAGTTTTACGACTATCAAACTGCTGAGATAAAGCAGAATTTGTAACACGGGACAGCCATTTAAGCTTTACATATGTAAAAGAGTGAAAATTGCTCTTTTTGTTAGAAATTGATTGTAAAACTAATTATCTATTGTAAAATTAGTTCTACTCGACTCTTATTTTAACTATTAAGATCTAACACCCAACTAGATCTGTTCTTATTCTGTTTAACTGATCAAATATATATGTCAAGTTGAGGTGTTTTTATTAATTCTGTTAAGCAAAAACAGTTGGGCTAACTTACGTATATCTATCGTTTAAAGTATATAATAAATTTTTCCTTGTATGAAAATGTATGCTTTATTTTATTTATCACTTTCCCGTCCTTACTGTGTCTTCTTCGGCTTATCGCACACCACTGCCATTAGATAGCTACATATAAGCTTCTGCCATTGTGCACGATAGATTGGTAAATTCTAGACCAAGTATAATAATTATATATTGTAAAAGTGGCCACCTTTTTGCAATCTTCGCAAGTTAACTTGCAAATACACAATAGAGCGAAAAACACCAAGTACTCTCACTAAGAATTTTGTAATATATTATAATAATACATTTATAATGTAATGGTACATCATATTATCCTTCATTATACCTACGGCTTTATCGTGCCGTCAGGGCGGCGTTCTGTGTGCTAAAAATCAGTTTTTATGGGCATAAGAATGACAATTTTCAAGCACCTCTCTTTTGCTTGCTCAAATATGTTACAATGATTAATTTAGTGTAAAAAGAAATAAATATTTATATACGGAAAATGTGTATAAAGATCTTATTAAAACCAGTCAGTTGGTATGCTTTTATAAGCGCAACAAAATCGTAATCTTCTTACATTACTAATTATTTGTAATTATTTGAACTAGTAAAGATAAGAGTTGCTTATGAATAATAATAATATATCTCTTTATTGTACAGTAGATTAAATTCAGAGGTTACTTAAGGCTAAAGAAGTACAAGTGGCGGCTTTATCACCCGTTGGCAATCTCTTACAGACAACCATGTGATAGAAAGAAAAGCATGAGATGGAAAGTATAAGGTAGTGCCTGGTGTAATAGAAATGAAAGTAGTATATATAAATTTTATGATGGAAAGTATAAGAAATTAGTGATTTATTTTCATATTATTTTCAATCAACTTATAAGGTTAATAGTAACATTAATATTTCTAATTTTAAAACATCAGAAAAAAGTAATAATATCACCTTCGGTTCGTGTTCGAAAAGTTTAGAGGAAGTCTCTAAGTACTTGTCTCCTTTGAGTTGCGATAAGGGTTCAGGACCTGATTCAATAACACCACTCTTCCTACAGAAATGTACGGATAATCTGGCTGAGCCACTGACTTCCCTTTTCAATGATTCACTGTCACAGAGATGTTTGCCAGAAAAGTGGAAAGTAGTAGTATACATCACGCCTATTTTAAGTCTGCTTGTTGTGAAAATGTATTAAATTACTAAGATAATTCTATTTTATCACTATGTGGTGAAGTTCTTGAATCGCTGATTCAAAACAAAATGTTCGCTCATCTCAAAATCATGTTGGATGATAACCAGTACGGTTTCCGACCCGAAAAGTCAACATCATCTAACTCGGTTGAATTTGTATCATATGTATCGAATGCGTAAGATGCCGGCAGAGAAGTTCTTGTTGTGTACACTGCCTTCAAAAAGGCATTCGATCTAGTAAATCATGACTTACTTCTAGTGAAGTTGGGCCGTCTAAGTCTAAGTCCAAATGTGATCACTCGCACAATAGATAGAATGACTATATTAATGAGAGGAACGCATAATTTAGCAAGAAACTTGAGCGGCTTAATGGTCAACAAACTGCTGAGATTAATCTAAATTTGGAACGTAGTTCAGCCATATGCGCATCTCTTAAGAAAATATGGCGCTACATACATGTTAGTGTTTGAAAAGCGTTATTTTAAATTTAAAGTGATGGAATAAAACTGGGTAAGATAACGCATTAGTATGAAATATTGTGATAATAGTGAGAATACATGACAAGTAGTGTGTTTTCTTAATGTAAATGACTTGCATTTGTGTTATGGCTTAGAAAGACAAAACTAAAACACTCATTCGGAGATGTCGTAATAAGTGATACTTATGTTTAGCGTAAGTATATCTTCCTAGGACAGTGTAAGTGTTTGTTGCGATAACTTTGTTAGTCACGCTAGGCTTACTCGTGTTGATTAGCCAGTTTTAAAATATATGTATGTACATATAACATATTTTGTTTATTTTCACTTACAACAAACGCCTATGACAAAAGCTGCAGGGTTCGAGTTTTAGTTATTCTACTGAGAAGACCGAGTTGAACCTTATTATTTACCTTGATGTAAGTAAAGATAAAAATAATTGTATAAAATTATTGCAGTCAGTGTCTAAACTTTATGTAAAAGCCTAAAAATTACTTTTGTTGGAAATAAATTGTAAGATCTATTATTCCATGTAAAAATAGTTCTATTCGACTCTTACTTTAATCACTGAGATCTATCAACCAATCAAATAGTTTGTCTGACTTATATTTATTGTTTAAAGCATATAATAAATTTTCTATGTATGCGAATGTATGTTTTCTTTTATGTATCACTTTCCTGTACTTATAGTGTCTTCTTTGGCCTATCGCACTCTACTGTCACTGGACATACATAAGCTTCTCTCATTGCAGGCGATCAGTTAGTGGTTTTTAGACCAAGTATTAGTAAAATTTATTTGCTTGCTTGATTTTTACCTGACCTGCTATCACCTATGCAGGGCCTTGTTAGTTTACTCGTAAATGATCGTGACTGCTAAGCTAGAGGACGTGGGTTAGATAAATAATAAACTAATTAGAGGCATATGAAACGTCCACTTTCGCCAGTGTTTTGGTCCCATATAATATGTGATGAGCCTATTACCGTTAATGATTTTGTAATGCAGGTTTGTTGGCCAGAGCCTAATCTGTCGATTGAGGACTGCCTTCTGCATCAGTCCCTTGAAATATGACAAAAGACATATAGAATTTCGTTCAACCATTATTTTGATCTATATAATAAGGTTTAGTCGTCGTTTATAACATAAGCGCACAAAAATGTGCATACCATGTCTCTTGGAGGGTATGGACGGTGTCCATACAAAATCCGAATTCCTCCTTTTGGCACTTTACGTCCCAAAGAACGTAATCACCGCGTAATGTTTAAAATTTTAAAGCGTTCTTTTGTGAAATTTGATATTTGTAGATAAGATAGTATTCGGAGAGACCGTCGAACGACACTATAGAAATATAGAGAAGAAAAAAAAAACTTCTACAAAATTTTTGTTATCTATACCGTAATGTGGAGCAATTTAAAAAAAAATAGGTAGGTTTAGATATTGTTAGCCCTTTGTCGTCACACTGGTGACAATGAAAACAATGAATTCGTTACCTTTTTACAACGTTTACAACTCAACTTGCAAATGCACAATAGAACGAAAAAAACAAAGAACTCACACACTAAGAATTTTCGACACAAAGGTTTATCCTATCTAATTGCCGTCTAATGCCATCCACCGATCTAGTGAGAGTCGTTCATTAGAATTATTTTACTAACCAAACAATGGTTTTTATGATCAACGAATGGTAACTAACATCTGTCGTAGTTTTGTGCCTGTTTCCGAATATTTTTTTTCTACATTTCTACTCATCATTTGCATTAAAAAAAAACCTGCAGCAGTAACCTTAATATGTATTATCTCAACAAAATCACTAATAAATAGAAATACAATCTGAATGAAGATTATTGTTTTCGTTGCAGTTTTAAAAGTGTACCAACTTACTGGTTCTTCACAACATTTCTATACAAACTTTATTTAAAATATTTATTTTTAATGTCTTAATAACAATATTTATTACTATAAAAACTAACGAATCGACTGCTCAAAAGTAATGAACTGTTAATAGAAAATCAAGTATCACAATATCTATGTAAAATTCGAGTGACCGAGGACTACTGATCTCAAACAGGGTCCCCGTTACCGGTGGTGATGTGCGCCGCATGAAGTGGATAAATTCAATAAACGAGAATGTCATGCGGGTACATTTTCGGGCTACAGAGTTGGGAACGAACCCTACTGCGTACCGTATTAGACTAGTCTCTCTGTTTCGGGAGCTTGAACCAGCCTGATGGCTGGTGACGTGTCAGCACAGCGATTGTCGAATCAAGTACGAGCTATACAGCGCTGTCGCCTGCTGGATGATGTACTGCTTGAGAGGATACGCTCTGACATACAGCAAAACTTTCCTGTTCCTTGTTCGTCACACACTGTGGTGGTCTACAGCACACCTCAGTTGACATCAGTTCAAGAAGACGTGCAGGTTGCAGGTTCTGCAGCAAGTTAATTATGTCTTATTTACTCTTAAGAAGGGTTTCCAACTTGAAACTTGTATTTTGTTATGTGGATACATATGTATAGTTCTTAACCAGCAATAACAGTTAAGTCGACGGTTAGAACTAGAAAGAATATAATAATGAACGCATATATTGAGAAACTGATTGACATAAGGAAGTATGTGAAAGAGGATGTCGAGTGATCATGGAGAATCGAAAAAGAAAACAGATTAAAATGACCCAAATAAATTTGAGAAAAATGTAGATAATATATATTGATGATTTGCATATTCATTCAAAACATTTATAAAGATCTATTGCTGAAACTTTTATGCGTGAATTTATAAGTTACTAGCTTGTGCCCACTTTTTCGTTCGCGTGGAATTTGGTCTGCCACATTAATTTTCGTAACAGATCATTTTAAATTATAACATTTTAAGTATCCTATGTTACTTCTAATACCTCCAAGAACATGTGTACAAAATTTCATGATGATCAGTTGAGTAGTTTTCGCTTGAAACCGTAACAAAGAAACTTACATTCACACTTATAATATTTGTGGGGTTTGTAGCCAACCTTAAATTTTCGACCACACGCAAGTTCAGAGCTTGTAACTAGGCAGAAAATATCTTGAACTATTTAAATCTACACTATCCACAATTGTATTAACTTTTAACTGCGGATTAGGTTAATTGTACACCTTAATATATAATATACGTGGTTTATGCTCATCCAAGTATAGGCAATCACAATAAGCGTGTGTGAAAAATTTGCACAAAAAAACACCACTATTGGGTATAAATAAATCAAAATATAAGATGCCGTTGACATACAACGACTACAATGGGATGATTAGAACTGTTCATTGGAAAATTATCCATTATTAATTACTCGTTACTACAAATTACTGTTGTTGTTACACCGCTGTTATTGCTAAGTTATTTACAAGTTGCACGATTATTTTCGTTTTTATGTGATTCTAATAATAAAAAAAAAAGAAGTACTCAAAAGTCTATGTCGATTACTTTAGCTATAATAAAAACCGTTAAAAATAAAATTGCTTAAAAAGGTTTTAAGTATTTAAATGACGCTTTTCATTACGGTCCTAAAGATTATCTTTGGAAAGATATATCACATACCCACTCACTATTCTATTCTAATTTTAAACACCATAAGCAAATTTGTCCGTTGATTATAACGTCACAATACGTTGTACATTTATAAAATTGAATTACCTTAGGCCATGGCCTAAAATATTAAGAGATCAGAATGGAAGTTCGTGCCGGGTAAATAATAGTCGACATTAAAAGTGAAACGTTAGCTGATGATCAATATTAAAATGAGTCACTTGGCGACACTAAGGAATTAGATGGTCTGCATGTATATTATCACTTATGTAAAATGTAATTTATGGAGTATTGAAAGTTAATAATCAGCTCTCAGTGCATATTTACGCTACATTCCATGTACATAAAATGCACGTCAATCGTAACATTGTGGTATAAAATGCCATAGCTTTTTGTTTTTCTATGCTTAGCTCTTTCGAACTACGCAATTCTTCGGTCGACAAGTTGTTATGCCTACTAATCTAAGTATAATAAATTTTGCACTTTACGTATTTGCGAATATTGTATTTACACATTATTATAACAAGCTAGATTACGAGTATTTGAAAATATATTAACGAACGTCTAAAATAACACTGCTCTAACTTACTTAAGTTGTTTTTGTCACTTTTACTTTAACTACAATAAAAATGAAAACGCTAAAGTAATTTTTAGTATTCGGCATGTTATTGGCACTGCCTACTATTTGCATATTTTTTAAGTTGGCAACACCGTTTTCCAAGTCGTCATCGCTTTGCGCTAAGTTCACATTATACACTATCAACACGTTGCAGTCAAACAAACACCACACCATTCTGAAGTAGAGCGTCACCCGGTACGGTTGTGTTGTGAGTTAGCGTTAGTTAGTTATCATTAAAATTACCATATTGAATTTTTGATTGTAATATTAAAAAGAAAGTAGTCATTGGTGAAAATGAGAACTACAGAAGAGACAGCATTTACAACACCAATAGAAATGACGTTTGCAGAAAAACAAGCAGAACGCATGAAGAGATTACGCTCTCTACGTTTGGCCAGGAATGAAACCAGAAAAATCCATCATCTGGAAGTAGTACCTGAAGAGCTCATAAGTGAATTGCCACATAATTGGATGGAAACACCTTGTCAGGCGGAGTGCTTACTTGATGATCGAGCGGAGAACGATGAATCTGAAAAATCGGACAAAACTTACGAGAGAGTAAAAATTTCGAAGACGTCAGCGACGGGACCAAAATATTTGGTGCGTAAAGTGAAGAGAAGGAATCCACATCAGAACCGTTCGACATACAATCAAACGACAATAAGCTTTCATTATTCAAGCATAAACCTATGCCTGACATTTAGCAGGACGAAAAACAAAAACAAAAGTATGAAGATGGTTTCTACAGAGGTCTAAATCTCGTCATTAACGGCAGGCACATTGATCGTAATTAGGCGAGAGACAGAATGGTGAACGACTTGCAAGGACAGTTTGCGAAGAGGACAAATACTCCAGAAGGAGGATACAAAACGACAACGTAAATGTTGACCATATTATGTATTATCGACAGGAGCACCAAGTTTAACAAGAAACTTGAACAGTTTTACGACTATCAAACTGCTGAGATAAAGCAGAATTTGTAACACGGGACAGCCATTTAAGCTTTACATATGTAAAAGAGTGAAAATTGCTCTTTTTGTTAGAAATTGATTGTAAAACTAATTATCTATTGTAAAATTAGTTCTACTCGACTCTTATTTTAACTATTAAGATCTAACACCCAACTAGATCTGTTCTTATTCTGTTTAACTGATCAAATATATATGTCAAGTTGAGGTGTTTTTATTAATTCTGTTAAGCAAAAACAGTTGGGCTAACTTACGTATATCTATCGTTTAAAGTATATAATAAATTTTTCCTTGTATGAAAATGTATGCTTTATTTTATTTATCACTTTCCCGTCCTTACTGTGTCTTCTTCGGCTTATCGCACACCACTGCCATTAGATAGCTACATATAAGCTTCTGCCATTGTGCACGATAGATTGGTAAATTCTAGACCAAGTATAATAATTATATATTGTAAAAGTGGCCACCTTTTTGCAATCTTCGCAAGTTAACTTGCAAATACACAATAGAGCGAAAAACACCAAGTACTCTCACTAAGAATTTTGTAATATATTATAATAATACATTTATAATGTAATGGTACATCATATTATCCTTCATTATACCTACGGCTTTATCGTGCCGTCAGGGCGGCGTTCTGTGTGCTAAAAATCAGTTTTTATGGGCATAAGAATGACAATTTTCAAGCACCTCTCTTTTGCTTGCTCAAATATGTTACAATGATTAATTTAGTGTAAAAAGAAATAAATATTTATATACGGAAAATGTGTATAAAGATCTTATTAAAACCAGTCAGTTGGTATGCTTTTATAAGCGCAACAAAATCGTAATCTTCTTACATTACTAATTATTTGTAATTATTTGAACTAGTAAAGATAAGAGTTGCTTATGAATAATAATAATATATCTCTTTATTGTACAGTAGATTAAATTCAGAGGTTACTTAAGGCTAAAGAAGTACAAGTGGCGGCTTTATCACCCGTTGGCAATCTCTTACAGACAACCATGTGATAGAAAGAAAAGCATGAGATGGAAAGTATAAGGTAGTGCCTGGTGTAATAGAAATGAAAGTAGTATATATAAATTTTATGATGGAAAGTATAAGAAATTAGTGATTTATTTTCATATTATTTTCAATCAACTTATAAGGTTAATAGTAACATTAATATTTCTAATTTTAAAACATCAGAAAAAAGTAATAATATCACCTTCGGTTCGTGTTCGAAAAGTTTAGAGGAAGTCTCTAAGTACTTGTCTCCTTTGAGTTGCGATAAGGGTTCAGGACCTGATTCAATAACACCACTCTTCCTACAGAAATGTACGGATAATCTGGCTGAGCCACTGACTTCCCTTTTCAATGATTCACTGTCACAGAGATGTTTGCCAGAAAAGTGGAAAGTAGTAGTATACATCACGCCTATTTTAAGTCTGCTTGTTGTGAAAATGTATTAAATTACTAAGATAATTCTATTTTATCACTATGTGGTGAAGTTCTTGAATCGCTGATTCAAAACAAAATGTTCGCTCATCTCAAAATCATGTTGGATGATAACCAGTACGGTTTCCGACCCGAAAAGTCAACATCATCTAACTCGGTTGAATTTGTATCATATGTATCGAATGCGTAAGATGCCGGCAGAGAAGTTCTTGTTGTGTACACTGCCTTCAAAAAGGCATTCGATCTAGTAAATCATGACTTACTTCTAGTGAAGTTGGGCCGTCTAAGTCTAAGTCCAAATGTGATCACTCGCACAATAGATAGAATGACTATATTAATGAGAGGAACGCATAATTTAGCAAGAAACTTGAGCGGCTTAATGGTCAACAAACTGCTGAGATTAATCTAAATTTGGAACGTAGTTCAGCCATATGCGCATCTCTTAAGAAAATATGGCGCTACATACATGTTAGTGTTTGAAAAGCGTTATTTTAAATTTAAAGTGATGGAATAAAACTGGGTAAGATAACGCATTAGTATGAAATATTGTGATAATAGTGAGAATACATGACAAGTAGTGTGTTTTCTTAATGTAAATGACTTGCATTTGTGTTATGGCTTAGAAAGACAAAACTAAAACACTCATTCGGAGATGTCGTAATAAGTGATACTTATGTTTAGCGTAAGTATATCTTCCTAGGACAGTGTAAGTGTTTGTTGCGATAACTTTGTTAGTCACGCTAGGCTTACTCGTGTTGATTAGCCAGTTTTAAAATATATGTATGTACATATAACATATTTTGTTTATTTTCACTTACAACAAACGCCTATGACAAAAGCTGCAGGGTTCGAGTTTTAGTTATTCTACTGAGAAGACCGAGTTGAACCTTATTATTTACCTTGATGTAAGTAAAGATAAAAATAATTGTATAAAATTATTGCAGTCAGTGTCTAAACTTTATGTAAAAGCCTAAAAATTACTTTTGTTGGAAATAAATTGTAAGATCTATTATTCCATGTAAAAATAGTTCTATTCGACTCTTACTTTAATCACTGAGATCTATCAACCAATCAAATAGTTTGTCTGACTTATATTTATTGTTTAAAGCATATAATAAATTTTCTATGTATGCGAATGTATGTTTTCTTTTATGTATCACTTTCCTGTACTTATAGTGTCTTCTTTGGCCTATCGCACTCTACTGTCACTGGACATACATAAGCTTCTCTCATTGCAGGCGATCAGTTAGTGGTTTTTAGACCAAGTATTAGTAAAATTTATTTGCTTGCTTGATTTTTACCTGACCTGCTATCACCTATGCAGGGCCTTGTTAGTTTACTCGTAAATGATCGTGACTGCTAAGCTAGAGGACGTGGGTTAGATAAATAATAAACTAATTAGAGGCATATGAAACGTCCACTTTCGCCAGTGTTTTGGTCCCATATAATATGTGATGAGCCTATTACCGTTAATGATTTTGTAATGCAGGTTTGTTGGCCAGAGCCTAATCTGTCGATTGAGGACTGCCTTCTGCATCAGTCCCTTGAAATATGACAAAAGACATATAGAATTTCGTTCAACCATTATTTTGATCTATATAATAAGGTTTAGTCGTCGTTTATAACATAAGCGCACAAAAATGTGCATACCATGTCTCTTGGAGGGTATGGACGGTGTCCATACAAAATCCGAATTCCTCCTTTTGGCACTTTACGTCCCAAAGAACGTAATCACCGCGTAATGTTTAAAATTTTAAAGCGTTCTTTTGTGAAATTTGATATTTGTAGATAAGATAGTATTCGGAGAGACCGTCGAACGACACTATAGAAATATAGAGAAGAAAAAAAAAACTTCTACAAAATTTTTGTTATCTATACCGTAATGTGGAGCAATTTAAAAAAAAATAGGTAGGTTTAGATATTGTTAGCCCTTTGTCGTCACACTGGTGACAATGAAAACAATGAATTCGTTACCTTTTTACAACGTTTACAACTCAACTTGCAAATGCACAATAGAACGAAAAAAACAAAGAACTCACACACTAAGAATTTTCGACACAAAGGTTTATCCTATCTAATTGCCGTCTAATGCCATCCACCGATCTAGTGAGAGTCGTTCATTAGAATTATTTTACTAACCAAACAATGGTTTTTATGATCAACGAATGGTAACTAACATCTGTCGTAGTTTTGTGCCTGTTTCCGAATATTTTTTTTCTACATTTCTACTCATCATTTGCATTAAAAAAAAACCTGCAGCAGTAACCTTAATATGTATTATCTCAACAAAATCACTAATAAATAGAAATACAATCTGAATGAAGATTATTGTTTTCGTTGCAGTTTTAAAAGTGTACCAACTTACTGGTTCTTCACAACATTTCTATACAAACTTTATTTAAAATATTTATTTTTAATGTCTTAATAACAATATTTATTACTATAAAAACTAACGAATCGACTGCTCAAAAGTAATGAACTGTTAATAGAAAATCAAGTATCACAATATCTATGTAAAATTCGAGTGACCGAGGACTACTGATCTCAAACAGGGTCCCCGTTACCGGTGGTGATGTGCGCCGCATGAAGTGGATAAATTCAATAAACGAGAATGTCATGCGGGTACATTTTCGGGCTACAGAGTTGGGAACGAACCCTACTGCGTACCGTATTAGACTAGTCTCTCTGTTTCGGGAGCTTGAACCAGCCTGATGGCTGGTGACGTGTCAGCACAGCGATTGTCGAATCAAGTACGAGCTATACAGCGCTGTCGCCTGCTGGATGATGTACTGCTTGAGAGGATACGCTCTGACATACAGCAAAACTTTCCTGTTCCTTGTTCGTCACACACTGTGGTGGTCTACAGCACACCTCAGTTGACATCAGTTCAAGAAGACGTGCAGGTTGCAGGTTCTGCAGCAAGTTAATTATGTCTTATTTACTCTTAAGAAGGGTTTCCAACTTGAAACTTGTATTTTGTTATGTGGATACATATGTATAGTTCTTAACCAGCAATAACAGTTAAGTCGACGGTTAGAACTAGAAAGAATATAATAATGAACGCATATATTGAGAAACTGATTGACATAAGGAAGTATGTGAAAGAGGATGTCGAGTGATCATGGAGAATCGAAAAAGAAAACAGATTAAAATGACCCAAATAAATTTGAGAAAAATGTAGATAATATATATTGATGATTTGCATATTCATTCAAAACATTTATAAAGATCTATTGCTGAAACTTTTATGCGTGAATTTATAAGTTACTAGCTTGTGCCCACTTTTTCGTTCGCGTGGAATTTGGTCTGCCACATTAATTTTCGTAACAGATCATTTTAAATTATAACATTTTAAGTATCCTATGTTACTTCTAATACCTCCAAGAACATGTGTACAAAATTTCATGATGATCAGTTGAGTAGTTTTCGCTTGAAACCGTAACAAAGAAACTTACATTCACACTTATAATATTTGTGGGGTTTGTAGCCAACCTTAAATTTTCGACCACACGCAAGTTCAGAGCTTGTAACTAGGCAGAAAATATCTTGAACTATTTAAATCTACACTATCCACAATTGTATTAACTTTTAACTGCGGATTAGGTTAATTGTACACCTTAATATATAATATACATGGTTTATGCTCATCCAAGTATAGGCAATCACAATAAGCGTGTGTGAAAAATTTGCACAAAAAAACACCCCTATTGGGTATAAATAAATCAAAATATAAGATGCCGTTGACATACAACGACTACAATGGGATGATTAGAACTGTTCATTGGAAAATTATCCATTATTAATTACTCGTTACTACAAATTACTGTTGTTGTTACACCGCTGTTATTGCTAAGTTATTTACAAGTTGCACGATTATTTTCGTTTTTATGTGATTCTAATAATAAAAAAAAAAGAAGTACTCAAAAGTCTATGTCGATTACTTTAGCTATAATAAAAACCGTTAAAAATAAAATTGCTTAAAAAGGTTTTAAGTATTTAAATGACGC
Source organism: Hypercompe scribonia (assembly GCA_949316085.1). NCBI lineage: Eukaryota > Metazoa > Arthropoda > Insecta > Lepidoptera > Erebidae > Hypercompe > Hypercompe scribonia. Next base: position 6,158,919 of record OX438979.1, read on the forward strand.
TTTTCATTACGGTCCTAAAGATTATCTTTGGAAAGATATATCACATACGCACTCACTATTCTATTCTAATTTTAAACACCATAAGCAAATTTGTACGTTGATTATAACGTCACAATACGTTGTACATTTATAAAATTGAATTACCTTAGGCCATGGCCTAAAATATTAAGAGATCAGAATGGAAGTTCGTGCCGGGTAAATAATAGTCGACATTAAAAGTGAAACGTTAGCTGATGATCAATATTAAAATGAGTCACTTGGCGACACTAAGGAATTAGATGGTCTGCATGTATATTATCACTTATGTAAAATGTAATTTATGGAGTATTGAAAGTTAATAATCAGCTCTCAGTGCATATTTACGCTACATTCCATGTACATAAAATGCACGTCAATCGTAACATTGTGGTATAAAATGCCATAGCTTTTTGTTTTTCTACGCTTAGCTCTTTCGAACTACGCATTCTTCGGTCGACAAGTTGTTATGCCTACTAATCTAAGTATAATAAATTTTGCACTTTACGTATTTGCGAATATTGTATTTACACATTATTATAACAAGCTAGATTACGAGTATTTAAAAATATACAAACGAACGTCTAAAATAACACTGCTCTAACTTACTTAAGTTTTTTTTGTCACTTTTACTTTAACTACAATAAAAATGAAAACGCTAAAGTAATTTTTAGTATTCGGCATGTTATTGGCACTGCCTACTATTTGCATATTTTTTAAGTTGGCAACACCGTTTTCCAAGTCGTCATCGCTTTGCGCTAAGTTCACATTATACACTATCAACACGTTGCAGTCAAACAAACACCACACCATTCTGAAGTAGAGCGTCACCCGGTACGGTTGTGTTGTGAGTTAGCGTTAGTTAGTTATCATTAAAATTACCATATTGAATTTTTGATTGTAATATTAAACAGAAAGTAGTCATTGGTGAAAATGAGAACTACAGAAGAGACAGCATACCCACCAAGCTATTTATTAAGGTGTAAGATTTTTGTTCGTTAATATAACTGATAGAAAAGCTTAAGATATCCATTGCGACAAAATTTTCGAGAAACAAGGTAGTGATCAAACCCCCTCCCTGTGCCCCGCGCTGTATTTATTTGATATATGATCCGCGAGGTGTTAGATTCAACTGTCAACGAATTCTTGGCCCATCCTGTATTAACAACGACTGCCTGTGTACAACAATGAAGTTTATTACGAGTATTAGTAAAATAATTTGAAACTTGTTTGTACAATAGTCCCAAATAAGAGATTTCCTTATTCAAAATGATGCTGCTCCTTACCTAGTCAAGTAGTGTATTGTGAAAATATAGCCTAACTTACGAGCCATCTTGCTACTTGCTTTAGTTACTGTTTTGAAATAAAGGATTTACAACTGAACAGTTGATCTATGGCTCCACAGATAAACAAAAGGTTACTTTAGTGAGAAACATCGTTTTCACATTGGCTGGTGACATAGCAGGTGCACGCCGAGCGGAGAACGATGAATCTGAAAAATCGGACAAAAATTACGAGAGAGTAAAAATTTCGAAGACGTCAGCGACGGGACCAAAATATTTGGTGCGTAAAGTGAAGAGAAGGAATCCACATCAGAACCGTTCGACATACAATCAAACGACAATAAGTTTTCATTATTCAAGCATAAACCTATGCCTGACATTTAGCAGGACGAAAAACAAAAACAAAAGTATGAAGATGGTTTCTACAGAGGTCTAAATCTCGTCATTAACGGCAGGCACATTGATCGTAATTAGGCGAGAGACAGAATGGTGAACGACTTGCAAGGACAGTTTGCGAAGAGGACAAATACTCCAGAAGGAGGATACAAAACGACAACGTAAATGTTGACCATATTATGTATTATCGACAGGAGCACCAAGTTTAACAAGAAACTTGAACAGTTTTACGACTATCAAACTGCTGAGATAAAGCAGAATTTGTAACACGGGACAGCCATTTAAGCTTTACATATGTAAAAGAGTGAAAATTGCTCTTTTTGTTAGAAATTGATTGTAAAACTAATTATCTATTGTAAAATTAGTTCTACTCGACTCTTATTTTAACTATTAAGATCTAACACCCAACTAGATCTGTTCTTATTCTGTTTAACTGATCAAATATATATGTCAAGTTGAGGTGTTTTTATTAATTCTGTTAAGCAAAAACAGTTGGGCTAACTTACGTATATCTATCGTTTAAAGTATATAATAAATTTTTCCTTGTATGAAAATGTATGCTTTATTTTATTTATCACTTTCCCGTCCTTACTGTGTCTTCTTCGGCTTATCGCACACCACTGCCATTAGATAGCTACATATAAGCTTCTGCCATTGTGCACGATAGATTGGTAAATTCTAGACCAAGTATAATAATTATATATTGTAAAAGTGGCCACCTTTTTGCAATCTTCGCAAGTTAACTTGCAAATACACAATAGAGCGAAAAACACCAAGTACTCTCACTAAGAATTTTGTAATATATTATAATAATACATTTATAATGTAATGGTACATCATATTATCCTTCATTATACCTACGGCTTTATCGTGCCGTCAGGGCGGCGTTCTGTGTGCTAAAAATCAGTTTTTATGGGCATAAGAATGACAATTTTCAAGCACCTCTCTTTTGCTTGCTCAAATATGTTACAATGATTAATTTAGTGTAAAAAGAAATAAATATTTATATACGAAAAATGTGTATGAAGATCTTATTAAAACCAGTCAGTTGGTATGCTTTTATAAGCGCAACAAAATCGTAATCTTCTTACATTACTAATTATTTGTAATTATTTGAACTAGTAAAGATAAGAGTTGCTTATGAATAATAATAATATATCTCTTTATTGTACAGTAGATTAAATTCAGAGGTTACTTAAGGCTAAAGAAGTACAAGTGGCGGCTTTATCACCCGTTGGCAATCTCTTACAGACAACCATGTGATAGAAAGAAAAGCATGAGATGGAAAGTATAAGGTAGTGCCTGGTGTAATAGAAATGAAAGTAGTATATATAAATTTTATGATGGAAAGTATAAGAAATTAGTGATTTATTTTCATATTATTTTCAATCAACTTATAAGGTTAATAGTAACATTAATATTTCTAATTTTAAAACATCAGAAAAAAGTAATAATATCACCTTCGGTTCGTGTTCGAAAAGTTTAGAGGAAGTCTCTAAGTACTTGTCTCCTTTGAGTTGCGATAAGGGTTCAGGACCTGATTCAATAACACCACTCTTCCTACAGAAATGTACGGATAATCTGGCTGAGCCACTGACTTCCCTTTTCAATGATTCACTGTCACAGAGATGTTTGCCAGAAAAGTGGAAAGTAGTAGTATACATCACGCCTATTTTAAGTCTGCTTGTTGTGAAAATGTATTAAATTACTAAGATAATTCTATTTTATCACTATGTGGTGAAGTTCTTGAATCGCTGATTCAAAACAAAATGTTCGCTCATCTCAAAATCATGTTGGATGATAACCAGTACGGTTTCCGACCCGAAAAGTCAACATCATCTAACTCGGTTGAATTTGTATCATATGTATCGAATGCGTAAGATGCCGGCAGAGAAGTTCTTGTTGTGTACACTGCCTTCAAAAAGGCATTCGATCTAGTAAATCATGACTTACTTCTAGTGAAGTTGGGCCGTCTAAGTCTAAGTCCAAATGTGATCACTCGCACAATAGATAGAATGACTATATTAATGAGAGGAACGCATAATTTAGCAAGAAACTTGAGCGGCTTAATGGTCAACAAACTGCTGAGATTAATCTAAATTTGGAACGTAGTTCAGCCATATGCGCATCTCTTAAGAAAATATGGCGCTACATACATGTTAGTGTTTGAAAAGCGTTATTTTAAATTTAAAGTGATGAAATAAAACTGGGTAAGATAACGCATTAGTATGAAATATTGTGATAATAGTGAGAATACATGACAAGTAGTGTGTTTTCTTAATGTAAATGACTTGCATTTGTGTTATGGCTTAGAAAGACAAAACTAAAACACTCATTCGGAGATGTCGTAATAAGTGATACTTATGTTTAGCGTAAGTATATCTTCCTAGGACAGTGTAAGTGTTTGTTGCGATAACTTTGTTAGTCACGCTAGGCTTACTCGTGTTGATTAGCCAGTTTTAAAATATATGTATGTACATATAACATATTTTGTTTATTTTCACTTACAACAAACGCCTATGACAAAAGCTGCAGGGTTCGAGTTTTAGTTATTCTACTGAGAAGACCGAGTTGAACCTTATTATTTACCTTGATGTAAGTAAAGATAAAAATAATTGTATAAAATTATTGCAGTCAGTGTCTAAACTTTATGTAAAAGCCTAAAAATTACTTTTGTTGGAAATAAATTGTAAGATCTATTATTCCATGTAAAAATAGTTCTATTCGACTCTTACTTTAATCACTGAGATCTATCAACCAATCAAATAGTTTGTCTGACTTATATTTATTGTTTAAAGCATATAATAAATTTTCTATGTATGCGAATGTATGTTTTCTTTTATGTATCACTTTCCTGTACTTATAGTGTCTTCTTTGGCCTATCGCACTCTACTGTCACTGGACATACATAAGCTTCTCTCATTGCAGGCGATCAGTTAGTGGTTTTTAGACCAAGTATTAGTAAAATTTATTTGCTTGCTTGATTTTTACCTGACCTGCTATCACCTATGCAGGGCCTTGTTAGTTTACTCGTAAATGATCGTGACTGCTAAGCTAGAGGACGTGGGTTAGATAAATAATAAACTAATTAGAGGCATATGAAACGTCCACTTTCGCCAGTGTTTTGGTCCCATATAATATGTGATGAGCCTATTACCGTTAATGATTTTGTAATGCAGGTTTGTTGGCCAGAGCCTAATCTGTCGATTGAGGACTGCCTTCTGCATCAGTCCCTTGAAATATGACAAAAGACATATAGAATTTCGTTCAACCATTATTTTGATCTATATAATAAGGTTTAGTCGTCGTTTATAACATAAGCGCACAAAAATGTGCATACCATGTCTCTTGGAGGGTATGGACGGTGTCCATACAAAATCCGAATTCCTCCTTTTGGCACTTTACGTCCCAAAGAACGTAATCACCGCGTAATGTTTAAAATTTTAAAGCGTTCTTTTGTGAAATTTGATATTTGTAGATAAGATAGTATTCGGAGAGACCGTCGAACGACACTATAGAAATATAGAGAAGAAAAAAAAAACTTCTACAAAATTTTTGTTATCTATACCGTAATGTGGAGCAATTTAAAAAAAAATAGGTAGGTTTAGATATTGTTAGCCCTTTGTCGTCACACTGGTGACAATGAAAACAATGAATTCGTTACCTTTTTACAACGTTTACAACTCAACTTGCAAATGCACAATAGAACGAAAAAAACAAAGAACTCACACACTAAGAATTTTCGACACAAAGGTTTATCCTATCTAATTGCCGTCTAATGCCATCCACCGATCTAGTGAGAGTCGTTCATTAGAATTATTTTACTAACCAAACAATGGTTTTTATGATCAACGAATGGTAACTAACATCTGTCGTAGTTTTGTGCCTGTTTCCGAATATTTTTTTTCTACATTTCTACTCATCATTTGCATTAAAAAAAAAACCTGCAGCAGTAACCCTAATATGTATTATCTCAACAAAATCACTAATAAATAGAAATACAATCTGAACGAAGATTATTGTTTTCGTTGCAGTTTTAAAAGTGTACCAACTTACTGGTTCTTCACAACATTTCTATACAAACTTTATTTAAAATATTTATTTTTAATGTCTTAATAACAATATTTATTACTATAAAAACTAACGAATCCACTGCTCAAAAGTAATGAACTGTTAATAGAAAATCAAGTATCACAATGTCTATGTAAAATTCGAGTGACCGAGGACTACTGATCTCGAACAGGGTCCCCGTTACCGGTGGTGATGTGCGCCGCATGAAGTGGATAAATTCAATAAACGAGAATGTCATGCGGGTACATTTTCGGGCTACAGAGTTGGGAACGAACCCTACTGCGTACCGTATTAGACTAGTCTCTCTGTTTCGGGAGCTTGAACCAGCCTGATGGCTGGTGACGTGTCAGCACAGCGATTGTCGAATCAAGTACGAGCTATACAGCGCTGTCGCCTGCTGGATGATGTACTGCTTGAGAGGATACGCTCTGACATACAGCAAAACTTTCCTGTTCCTTGTTCGTCACACACTGTGGTGGTCTACAGCACACCTCAGTTGACATCAGTTCAAGAAGACGTGCAGGTTGCAGGTTCTGCAGCAAGTTAATTATGTCTTATTTACTCTTAAGAAGGGTTTCCAACTTGAAACTTGTATTTTGTTATGTGGATACATATGTATAGTTCTTAACCAGCAATAACAGTTAAGTCGACGGTTAGAACTAGAAAGAATATAATAATGAACGCATATATTGAGAAACTGATTGACATAAGGAAGTATGTGAAAGAGGATGTCGAGTGATCATGGAGAATCGAAAAAGAAAACAGATTAAAATGACCCAAATAAATTTGAGAAAAATGTAGATAATATATATTGATGATTTGCATATTCATTCAAAACATTTATAAAGATCTATTGCTGAAACTTTTATGCGTGAATTTATAAGTTACTAGCTTGTGCCCACTTTTTCGTTCGCGTGGAATTTGGTCTGCCACATTAGTTTTCGTAACAGATCATTTTAAATTATAACATTTTAAGTATCCTATGTTACTTCTAATACCTCCAAGAACATGTGTACAAAATTTCATGATGATCAGTTGAGTAGTTTTCGCTTGAAACCGTAACAAAGAAACTTACATTCACACTTATAATATTTGTGGAGTTTGTAGCCAACCTTAAATTTTCGACCACACGCAAGTTCAAAGCTTGTAACTAGGCAGAAAATATCTTGAACTATTTAAATCTACACTATCCACAATTGTATTAACTTTTAACTGCGGATTAGGTTAATTGTACACCTTAATATATAATATACATGGTTTATGCTCATCCAAGTATAGGCAATCACAATAAGCGTGTGTGAAAAATTTGCACAAAAAAACACCCCTATTGGGTATAAATAAATCAAAATATAAGATGCCGTTGACATACAACGACTACAATGGGATGATTAGAACTGTTCATTGGAAAATTATCCATTATTAATTACTCGTTACTACAAATTACTGTTGTTGTTACACCGCTGTTATTGCTAAGTTATTTACAAGTTGCACGATTATTTTCGTTTTTATGTGATTCTAATAATAAAAAAAAAAGAAGTACTCAAAAGTCTATGTCGATTACTTTAGCTATAATAAAAACCGTTAAAAATAAAATTGCTTAAAAAGGTTTTAAGTATTTAAATGACGCTTTTCATTACGGTCCTAAAGATTATCTTTGGAAAGATATATCACATACGCACTCACTATTCTATTCTAATTTTAAACACCATAAGCAAATTTGTACGTTGATTATAACGTCACAATACGTTGTACATTTATAAAATTGAATTACCTTAGGCCATGGCCTAAAATATTAAGAGATCAGAATGGAAGTTCGTGCCGGGTAAATAATAGTCGACATTAAAAGTGAAACGTTAGCTGATGATCAATATTAAAATGAGTCACTTGGCGACACTAAGGAATTAGATGGTCTGCATGTATATTATCACTTATGTAAAATGTAATTTATGGAGTATTGAAAGTTAATAATCAGCTCTCAGTGCATATTTACGCTACATTCCATGTACATAAAATGCACGTCAATCGTAACATTGTGGTATAAAATGCCATAGCTTTTTGTTTTTCTATGCTTAGCTCTTTCGAACTACGCAATTCTTCGGTCGACAAGTTGTTATGCCTACTAATCTAAGTATAATAAATTTTGCACTTTACGTATTTGCGAATATTGTATTTACACATTATTATAACAAGCTAGATTACGAGTATTTAAAAATATACAAACGAACGTCTAAAATAACACTGCTCTAACTTACTTAAGTTTTTTTTGTCACTTTTACTTTAACTACAATAAAAATGAAAACGCTAAAGTAATTTTTAGTATTCGGCATGTTATTGGCACTGCCTACTATTTGCATATTTTTTAAGTTGGCAACACCGTTTTCCAAGTCGTCATCGCTTTGCGTTAAGTTCACATTATACACTATCAACACGTTGCAGTCAAACAAACACCACACCATTCTGAAGTAGAGCGTCACCCGGTACGGTTGTGTTGTGAGTTAGCGTTAGTTAGTTATCATTAAAATTACCATATTGAATTTTTGATTGTAATATTAAAAAGAAAGTAGTCATTGGTGAAAATGAGAACTACAGAAGAGACAGCATTTACAACACCAATAGAAATGACGTTTGCAGAAAAACAAGCAGAACGCATGAAGAGATTACGCTCTCTACGTTTGGCCAGGAATGAAACCAGAAAAATCTATCATCTGGAAGTAGTACCTGAAGAGCTCATAAGTGAATTGCCACATAATTGGATGGAAACACCTTGTCAGGCGGAGTGCTTACTTAATGATCGAGCGGAGAACGATGAATCTGAAAAATCGGACAAAACTTACGAGAGAGTAAAAATTTCGAAGACGTCAGCGACGGGACCAAAATATTTGGTGCGTAAAGTGAAGAGAAGGAATCCACATCAGAACCGTTCGACATACAATCAAACGACAATAAGCTTTCATTATTCAAGCATAAACCTATGCCTGACATTTAGCAGGACGAAAAACAAAAACAAAAGTATGAAGATGGTTTCTACAGAGGTCTAAATCTCGTCATTAACGGCAGGCACATTGATCGTAATTAGGCGAGAGACAGAATGGTGAACGACTTGCAAGGACAGTTTGCGAAGAGGACAAATACTCCAGAAGGAGGATACAAAACGACAACGTAAATGTTGACCATATTATGTATTATCGACAGGAGCACCAAGTTTAACAAGAAACTTGAACAGTTTTACGACTATCAAACTGCTGAGATAAAGCAGAATTTGTAACACGGGACAGCCATTTAAGCTTTACATATGTAAAAGAGTGAAAATTGCTCTTTTTGTTAGAAATTGATTGTAAAACTAATTATCTATTGTAAAATTAGTTCTACTCGACTCTTATTTTAACTATTAAGATCTAACACCCAACTAGATCTGTTCTTATTCTGTTTAACTGATCAAATATATATGTCAAGTTGAGGTGTTTTTATTAATTCTGTTAAGCAAAAACAGTTGGGCTAACTTACGTATATCTATCGTTTAAAGTATATAATAAATTTTTCCTTGTATGAAAATGTATGCTTTATTTTATTTATCACTTTCCCGTCCTTACTGTGTCTTCTTCGGCTTATCGCACACCACTGCCATTAGATAGCTACATATAAGCTTCTGCCATTGTGCACGATAGATTGGTAAATTCTAGACCAAGTATAATAATTATATATTGTAAAAGTGGCCACCTTTTTGCAATCTTCGCAAGTTAACTTGCAAATACACAATAGAGCGAAAAACACCAAGTACTCTCACTAAGAATTTTGTAATATATTATAATAATACATTTATAATGTAATGGTACATCATATTATCCTTCATTATACCTACGGCTTTATCGTGCCGTCAGGGCGGCGTTCTGTGTGCTAAAAATCAGTTTTTATGGGCATAAGAATGACAATTTTCAAGCACCTCTCTTTTGCTTGCTCAAATATGTTACAATGATTAATTTAGTGTAAAAAGAAATAAATATTTATATACGAAAAATGTGTATGAAGATCTTATTAAAACCAGTCAGTTGGTATGCTTTTATAAGCGCAACAAAATCGTAATCTTCTTACATTACTAATTATTTGTAATTATTTGAACTAGTAAAGATAAGAGTTGCTTATGAATAATAATAATATATCTCTTTATTGTACAGTAGATTAAATTCAGAGGTTACTTAAGGCTAAAGAAGTACAAGTGGCGGCTTTATCACCCGTTGGCAATCTCTTACAGACAACCATGTGATAGAAAGAAAAGCATGAGATGGAAAGTATAAGGTAGTGCCTGGTGTAATAGAAATGAAAGTAGTATATATAAATTTTATGATGGAAAGTATAAGAAATTAGTGATTTATTTTCATATTATTTTCAATCAACTTATAAGGTTAATAGTAACATTAATATTTCTAATTTTAAAACATCAGAAAAAAGTAATAATATCACCTTCGGTTCGTGTTCGAAAAGTTTAGAGGAAGTCTCTAAGTACTTGTCTCCTTTGAGTTGCGATAAGGGTTCAGGACCTGATTCAATAACACCACTCTTCCTACAGAAATGTACGGATAATCTGGCTGAGCCACTGACTTCCCTTTTCAATGATTCACTGTCACAGAGATGTTTGCCAGAAAAGTGGAAAGTAGTAGTATACATCACGCCTATTTTAAGTCTGCTTGTTGTGAAAATGTATTAAATTACTAAGATAATTCTATTTTATCACTATGTGGTGAAGTTCTTGAATCGCTGATTCAAAACAAAATGTTCGCTCATCTCAAAATCATGTTGGATGATAACCAGTACGGTTTCCGACCCGAAAAGTCAACATCATCTAACTCGGTTGAATTTGTATCATATGTATCGAATGCGTAAGATGCCGGCAGAGAAGTTCTTGTTGTGTACACTGCCTTCAAAAAGGCATTCGATCTAGTAAATCATGACTTACTTCTAGTGAAGTTGGGCCGTCTAAGTCTAAGTCCAAATGTGATCACTCGCACAATAGATAGAATGACTATATTAATGAGAGGAACGCATAATTTAGCAAGAAACTTGAGCGGCTTAATGGTCAACAAACTGCTGAGATTAATCTAAATTTGGAACGTAGTTCAGCCATATGCGCATCTCTTAAGAAAATATGGCGCTACATACATGTTAGTGTTTGAAAAGCGTTATTTTAAATTTAAAGTGATGAAATAAAACTGGGTAAGATAACGCATTAGTATGAAATATTGTGATAATAGTGAGAATACATGACAAGTAGTGTGTTTTCTTAATGTAAATGACTTGCATTTGTGTTATGGCTTAGAAAGACAAAACTAAAACACTCATTCGGAGATGTCGTAATAAGTGATACTTATGTTTAGCGTAAGTATATCTTCCTAGGACAGTGTAAGTGTTTGTTGCGATAACTTTGTTAGTCACGCTAGGCTTACTCGTGTTGATTAGCCAGTTTTAAAATATATGTATGTACATATAACATATTTTGTTTATTTTCACTTACAACAAACGCCTATGACAAAAGCTGCAGGGTTCGAGTTTTAGTTATTCTACTGAGAAGACCGAGTTGAACCTTATTATTTACCTTGATGTAAGTAAAGATAAAAATAATTGTATAAAATTATTGCAGTCAGTGTCTAAACTTTATGTAAAAGCCTAAAAATTACTTTTGTTGGAAATAAATTGTAAGATCTATTATTCCATGTAAAAATAGTTCTATTCGACTCTTACTTTAATCACTGAGATCTATCAACCAATCAAATAGTTTGTCTGACTTATATTTATTGTTTAAAGCATATAATAAATTTTCTATGTATGCGAATGTATGTTTTCTTTTATGTATCACTTTCCTGTACTTATAGTGTCTTCTTTGGCCTATCGCACTCTACTGTCACTGGACATACATAAGCTTCTCTCATTGCAGGCGATCAGTTAGTGGTTTTTAGACCAAGTATTAGTAAAATTTATTTGCTTGCTTGATTTTTACCTGACCTGCTATCACCTATGCAGGGCCTTGTTAGTTTACTCGTAAATGATCGTGACTGCTAAGCTAGAGGACGTGGGTTAGATAAATAATAAACTAATTAGAGGCATATGAAACGTCCACTTTCGCCAGTGTTTTGGTCCCATATAATATGTGATGAGCCTATTACCGTTAATGATTTTGTAATGCAGGTTTGTTGGCCAGAGCCTAATCTGTCGATTGAGGACTGCCTTCTGCATCAGTCCCTTGAAATATGACAAAAGACATATAGAATTTCGTTCAACCATTATTTTGATCTATATAATAAGGTTTAGTCGTCGTTTATAACATAAGCGCACAAAAATGTGCATACCATGTCTCTTGGAGGGTATGGACGGTGTCCATACAAAATCCGAATTCCTCCTTTTGGCACTTTACGTCCCAAAGAACGTAATCACCGCGTAATGTTTAAAATTTTAAAGCGTTCTTTTGTGAAATTTGATATTTGTAGATAAGATAGTATTCGGAGAGACCGTCGAACGACACTATAGAAATATAGAGAAGAAAAAAAAAACTTCTACAAAATTTTTGTCATCTATACCGTAAATGTGGAGCAATTTAAAAAAAAATAGGTAGGTTTAGATATTGTTAGCCCTTTGTCGTCACACTGGTGACAATGAAAACAATGAATTCGTTACCTTTTTACAACGTTTACAACTCAACTTGCAAATGCACAATAGAACGAAAAAAACAAAGAACTCACACACTAAGAATTTTCGACACAAAGGTTTATCCTATCTAATTGCCGTCTAATGCCATCCACCGATCTAGTGAGAGTCGTTCATTAGAATTATTTTACTAACCAAACAATGGTTTTTATGATCAACGAATGGTAACTAACATCTGTCGTAGTTTTGTGCCTGTTTCCGAATATTTTTTTTCTACATTTCTACTCATCATTTGCATTAAAAAAAAACCTGCAGCAGTAACCCTAATATGTATTATCTCAACAAAATCACTAATAAATAGAAATACAATCTGAACGAAGATTATTGTTTTCGTTGCAGTTTTAAAAGTGTACCAACTTACTGGTTCTTCACAACATTTCTATACAAACTTTATTTAAAATATTTATTTTTAATGTCTTAATAACAATATTTATTACTATAAAAACTAACGAATCGACTGCTCAAAAGTAATGAACTGTTAATAGAAAATCAAATATCACAATGTCTATGTAAAATTCGAGTGACCGAGGACTACTGATCTCAAACAGGGTCCCCGTTACCGGTGGTGATGTGCGCCGCATGAAGTGGATAAATTCAATAAACGAGAATGTCATGCGGGTACATTTTCGGGCTACAGAGTTGGGAACGAACCCTACTGCGTACCGTATTAGACTAGTCTCTCTGTTTCGGGAGCTTGAACCAGCCTGATGGCTGGTGACGTGTCAGCACAGCGATTGTCGAATCAAGTACGAGCTATACAGCGCTGTCGCCTGCTGGATGATGTACTGCTTGAGAGGATACGCTCTGACATACAGCAAAACTTTCCTGTTCCTTGTTCGTCACACACTGTGGTGGTCTACAGCACACCTCAGTTGACATCAGTTCAAGAAGACGTGCAGGTTGCAGGTTCTGCAGCAAGTTAATTATGTCTTATTTACTCTTAAGAAGGGTTTCCAACTTGAAACTTGTATTTTGTTATGTGGATACATATGTATAGTTCTTAACCAGCAATAACAGTTAAGTCGACGGTTAGAACTAGAAAGAATATAATAATGAACGCATATATTGAGAAACTGATTGACATAAGGAAGTATGTGAAAGAGGATGTCGAGTGATCATGGAGAATCGAAAAAGAAAACAGATTAAAATGACCCAAATAAATTTGAGAAAAATGTAGATAATATATATTGATGATTTGCATATTCATTCAAAACATTTATAAAGATCTATTGCTGAAACTTTTATGCGTGAATTTATAAGTTACTAGCTTGTGCCCACTTTTTCGTTCGCGTGGAATTTGGTCTGCCACATTAATTTTCGTAACAGATCATTTTAAATTATAACATTTTAAGTATCCTATGTTACTTCTAATACCTCCAAGAACATGTGTACAAAATTTCATGATGATCAGTTGAGTAGTTTTCGCTTGAAACCGTAACAAAGAAACTTACATTCACACTTATAATATTTGTGGGGTTTGTAGCCAACCTTAAATTTTCGACCACACGCAAGTTCAGAGCTTGTAACTAGGCAGAAAATATCTTGAACTATTTAAATCTACACTATCCACAATTGTATTAACTTTTAACTGCGGATTAGGTTAATTGTACACCTTAATATATAATATACGTGGTTTATGCTCATCCAAGTATAGGCAATCACAATAAGCGTGTGTGAAAAATTTGCACAAAAAAACACCCCTATTGGGTATAAATAAATCAAAATATAAGATGCCGTTGACATACAACGACTACAATGGGATGATTAGAACTGTTCATTGGAAAATTATCCATTATTAATTACTCGTTACTACAAATTACTGTTGTTGTTACACCGCTGTTATTGCTAAGTTATTTACAAGTTGCACGATTATTTTCGTTTTTATGTGATTCTAATAATAAAAAAAAAAGAAGTACTCAAAAGTCTATGTCGATTACTTTAGCTATAATAAAAACCGTTAAAAATAAAATTGCTTAAAAAGGTTTTAAGTATTTAAATGACGCTTTTCATTACGGTCCTAAAGATTATCTTTGGAAAGATATATCACATACCCACTCACTATTCTATTCTAATTTTAAACACCATAAGCAAATTTGTCCGTTGATTATAACGTCACAATACGTTGTACATTTATAAAATTGAATTACCTTAGGCCATGGCCTAAAATATTAAGAGATCAGAATGGAAGTTCGTGCCGGGTAAATAATAGTCGACATTAAAAGTGAAACGTTAGCTGATGATCAATATTAAAATGAGTCACTTGGCGACACTAAGGAATTAGATGGTCTGCATGTATATTATCACTTATGTAAAATGTAATTTATGGAGTATTGAAAGTTAATAATCAGCTCTCAGTGCATATTTACGCTACATTCCATGTACATAAAATGCACGTCAATCGTAACATTGTGGTATAAAATGCCATAGCTTTTTGTTTTTCTATGCTTAGCTCTTTCGAACTACGCAATTCTTCGGTCGACAAGTTGTTATGCCTACTAATCTAAGTATAATAAATTTTGCACTTTACGTATTTGCGAATATTGTATTTACACATTATTATAACAAGCTAGATTACGAGTACTTAAAAATATACAAACGAACGTCTAAAATAACACTGCTCTAACTTACTTAAGTTGTTTTTGTCACTTTTACTTTAACTACAATAAAAATGAAAACGCTAAAGTAATTTTTAGTATTCGGCATGTTATTGGCACTGCCTACTATTTGCATATTTTTTAAGTTGGCAACACCGTTTTCCAAGTCGTCATCGCTTTGCGCTAAGTTCACATTATACACTATCAACACGTTGCAGTCAAACAAACACCACACCATTCTGAAGTAGAGCGTCACCCGGTACGGTTGTGTTGTGAGTTAGCGTTAGTTAGTTATCATTAAAATTACCATATTGAATTTTTGATTGTAATATTAAACAGAAAGTAGTCATTGGTGAAAATGAGAACTACAGAAGAGACAGCATTTACAACACCAATAGAAATGACGTTTGCAGAAAAACAAGCAGAACGCATGAAGAGATTACGCTCTCTACGTTTGGCCAGGAATGAAACCAGAAAAATCTATCATCTGGAAGTAGTACCTGAAGAGCTCATAAGTGAATTGCCACATAATTGGATGGAAACACCTTGTCAGGCGGAGTGCTTACTTAATGATCGAGCGGAGAACGATGAATCTGAAAAATCGGACAAAAATTACGAGAGAGTAAAAATTTCGAAGACGTCAGCGACGGGACCAAAATATTTGGTGCGTAAAGTGAAGAGAAGGAATCCACATCAGAACCGTTCGACATACAATCAAACGACAATAAGTTTTCATTATTCAAGCATAAACCTATGCCTGACATTTAGCAGGACGACAAACAAAAACAAAAGTATGAAGATGGTTTCTACAGAGGTCTAAATCTCGTCATTAACGGCAGGCACATTGATCGTAATTAGGCGAGAGACAGAATGGTGAACGACTTGCAAGGACAGTTTGCGAAGAGGACAAATACTCCAGAAGGAGGATACAAAACGACATCGTAAATGTTGACCATATTATGTATTATCGACAGGAGCACCAAGTTTAACAAGAAACTTGAACAGTTTTACGACTATCAAACTGCTGAGATAAAGCAGAATTTGTAACACGGGACAGCCATTTAAGCTTTACATATGTAAAAGAGTGAAAATTGCTCTTTTTGTTAGAAATTGATTGTAAAACTAATTATCTATTGTAAAATTAGTTCTACTCGACTCTTATTTTAACTATTAAGATCTAACACCCAACTAGATCTGTTCTTATTCTGTTTAACTGATCAAATATATATGTCAAGTTGAGGTGTTTTTATTAATTCTGTTAAGCAAAAACAGTTGGGCTAACTTACGTATATCTATCGTTTAAAGTATATAATAAATTTTTCCTTGTATGAAAATGTATGCTTTATTTTATTTATCACTTTCCCGTCCTTACTGTGTCTTCTTCGGCTTATCGCACACCACTGCCATTAGATAGCTACATATAAGCTTCTGCCATTGTGCACGATAGATTGGTAAATTCTAGACCAAGTATAATAATTATATATTGTAAAAGTGGCCACCTTTTTGCAATCTTCGCAAGTTAACTTGCAAATACACAATAGAGCGAAAAACACCAAGTACTCTCACTAAGAATTTTGTAATATATTATAATAATACATTTATAATGTAATGGTACATCATATTATCCTTCATTATACCTACGGCTTTATCGTGCCGTCAGGGCTGCGTTCTGTGTGCTAAAAATCAGTTTTTATGGGCATAAGAATGACAATTTTCAAGCACCTCTCTTTTGCTTGCTCAAATATGTTACAATGATTAATTTAGTGTAAAAAGAAATAAATATTTATATACGGAAAATGTGTATAAAGATCTTATTAAAACCAGTCAGTTGGTATGCTTTTATAAGCGCAACAAAATCGTAATCTTCTTACATTACTAATTATTTGTAATTATTTGAACTAGTAAAGATAAGAGTTGCTTATGAATAATAATAATATATCTCTTTATTGTACAGTAGATTAAATTCAGAGGTTACTTAAGGCTAAAGAAGTACAAGTGGCGGCTTTATCACCCGTTGGCAATCTCTTACAGACAACCATGTGATAGAAAGAAAAGCATGAGATGGAAAGTATAAGGTAGTGCCTGGTGTAATAGAAATGAAAGTAGTATATATAAATTTTATGATGGAAAGTATAAGAAATTAGTGATTTATTTTCATATTATTTTCAATCAACTTATAAGGTTAATAGTAACATTAATATTTCTAATTTTAAAACATCAGAAAAAAGTAATAATATCACCTTCGGTTCGTGTTCGAAAAGTTTAGAGGAAGTCTCTAAGTACTTGTCTCCTTTGAGTTGCGATAAGGGTTCAGGACCTGATTCAATAACACCACTCTTCCTATAGAAATGTACGGATAATCTGGCTGAGCCACTGACTTCCCTTTTTAATGATTCACTGTCACAGAGATGTTTGCCAGAAAAGTGGAAAGTAGTAGTATACATCACGCCTATTTTAAGTCTGCTTGTTGTGAAAATGTATTAAATTACTAAGATAATTCTATTTTATCACTATGTGGTGAAGTTCTTGAATCGCTGATTCAAAACAAAATGTTCGCTCATCTCAAAATCATGTTGGATGATAACCAGTACGGTTTCCGACCCGAAAAGTCAACATCATCTAACTCGGTTGAATTTGTATCATATGTATCGAATGCGTAAGATGCCGGCAGAGAAGTTCTTGTTGTGTACACTGCCTTCAAAAAGGCATTCGATCTAGTAAATCATGACTTACTTCTAGTGAAGTTGGGCCGTCTAAGTCTAAGTCCAAATGTGATCACTCGCACAATAGATAGAATGACTATATTAATGAGAGGAACGCATAATTTAGCAAGAAACTTGAGCGGCTTAATGGTCAACAAACTGCTGAGATTAATCTAAATTTGGAACGTAGTTCAGCCATATGCGCATCTCTTAAGAAAATATGGCGCTACATACATGTTAGTGTTTGAAAAGCGTTATTTTAAATTTAAAGTGATGGAATAAAACTGGGTAAGATAACGCATTAGTATGAAATATTGTGATAATAGTGAGAATATATGACAAGTAGTGTGTTTTCTTAATGTAAATGACTTGCATTTGTGTTATGGCTTAGAAAGACAAAACTAAAACACTCATTCCGAGATGTCGTAATAAGTGATACTTATGTTTAGCGTAAGTATATCTTCCTAGGACAGTGTAAGTGTTTGTTGCGATAACTTTGTTAGTCACGCTAGGCTTACTCGTGTTGATTAGCCAGTTTTAAAATATATGTATGTACATATAACATATTTTGTTTATTTTCACTTACAACAAACGCCTATGACAAAAGCTGCAGGGTTCGAGTTTTAGTTATTCTACTGAGAAGACCGAGTTGAACCTTATTATTTACCTTGATGTAAGTAAAGATAAAAATAATTGTATAAAATTATTGCAGTCAGTGTCTAAACTTTATGTAAAAGCCTAAAAATTACTTTTGTTGGAAATAAATTGTAAGATCTATTATTCCATGTAAAAATAGTTCTATTCGACTCTTACTTTAATTACTGAGATCTATCAACCAATCAAATAGTTTGTCTGACTTATATTTATTGTTTAAAGCATATAATAAATTTTCTATGTATGCGAATGTATGTTTTCTTTTATGTATCACTTTCCTGTACTTACAGTGTCTTCTTTGGCCTATCGCACTCTACTGTCACTGGACATACATAAGCTTCTCTCATTGCAGGCGATCAGTTAGTGGTTTTTAGACCAAGTATTAGTAAAATTTATTTGCTTGCTTGATTTTTACCTGACCTGCTATCACCTATGCAGGGCCTTGTTAGTTTACTCGTAAATGATCGTGACTGCTAAACTAGAGGACGTGGGTTAGATAAATAATAAACTAATCAGAGGCATATGAAACGTCCACTTTCGCCAGTGTTTTGGTCCCATATAATATGTGATGAGCCTATTACCGTTAATGATTTTGTAATGCAGGTTTGTTGGCCAGAGCCTAATCTGTCGATTGAGGACTGCCTTCTGCATTATTCCCTTGAAATATGACAAATGACATATAGGATTTCGTTAAACCATTATTTTGATCTACATAATAAGATTTAGTCAGCGTTTGTAACATAAGTGCACAAAAATGTGTACTCCATGTCTCTTGGAGGATGTGGACGGTATCTATACAAAATCCGAAATCCTCCTTTTGGCACTTTACGTCCCAAAGAACGGAATTAACACGTCGTGTTTAAAATTTCAAAGCCCTCTTCTTTCAAATTCGATATTTGTAGGTAGTATTCGTAGGGACTGTCGAGTTACACTAGAAATATAGAGAAGAAGAGAAAATACTTCTACAATTTTTTTTATCTATACCGTAATGTGGAGTAAATTAAAAAAAAAATAGTAAGAAGGCATAACATAAACATATCAATTTGACGAAATGGTTTAGATATTGTTAGCGTTTTGTCAGCATACTGGTGACAATGAAAACAATGAATTGGCTACTTTTGTGCAACGTTTGCAATTTGACTTACAAACACACAATAGAGCGAATAAAACAAAGAACTCACACACTAAAAATGTTGGACACAAAAGTTTATCCCATCTAATTGCCGCTTAATACCAACCACCGATCTAGTGAGGATCGTTCATAAGAATTATTTTACAAACCAGACAATAGTATTTATGATCAACGAATGTTAACGTAACGTAATATGTCGTAGTGTTTCACCTGTAACACCTCCATGTTGTAAATAAAATGTAATGGTATATTATATTATTCTTCATTGAAGAGCTTTCTTGTAGGTAGGTATATATCTACAAAAAAGTTCTTTACTATGAAGGTTTCTTTTAGGTTTCTTTTAGCGGTTAACCTATGCATAATTTTTTATCACCGAATACAATTCGTAGATAAAAAATTATGTTCGATGGTTCACATTCAACGACAACAATTGGATGATTAGAACTGCTCATTAGAAAATTATCCATTACTAATTACTCATTACTACAAATTACGGTTGTTGTTACACCGATGTTATTGCTAAGTACATTACAAGTTGCACGATCCTTTTTGATTTCGTATAATTCCAATAACAAAAAAACAAGAAGTAATTCAAAGTACATGTTGGTTACTTTAGCAGTAATAGAAACCGTTAAAAATAAGATTGAATAAAAAGGTTTCACGCATTTACATAAATAACGCTTTTCATTACGGTTCCAAAGATTATCAATCCAAAGGTATATCATATACGCACTCTCTATTCGATTCTGATTTTAAACAATATAAGCCAAATTATACGTACATTATAACGTTATAATACGTTGCACGTTTAATGTAAAAAACAATTGTCTTAACCCATGGCCGTTTGGCCCTTACTTTCGTTCCGGATAAATAATAGTCAACGTTAAAAGTGCAACAATATTCGCTGTGACGAATTATTTTAATAATCAGAAATAGAAATAATTTATCTAAAAATCAATATTATAATCAGTCACTTCGTGACACTAAGGAATTAACTGATCTGCATGTTGTATTAGTACTGAAAGTTAATAATCAGCTCTTGGCGTATATTTAGGCAACACTTCATGTATCTAAAATGTACGTAAATCATAACATTCACGAAAAGTTAGTTTTTATCTTTTTTACGTAGTATAAAATGTAATCGCTTTTTGTTTTTCTGTGTTTAACATTTACACATCACTATAATAATGTACGAAAGGCCTACCGGAATTAGAAGCTACTCTATTTAGAAATATGCAAACGAACGTCTAAACAAACACCGATCCAACTTACTTAGGTTTTTTTTTGTTACTTTACTTTAACTATAATAAAAATTAAAACGCTAAAGTAATTTTTAGTATTCAGCATGTTTCTGGCACTTTCTACTATCGGTATATTTTTAAGTTGGCAACACCGTTTTCCAAGTCGTCATCACTTAGCGCTATGTTCACATTATACACTATTAACAAGTTGCACCCAAACAAACACCACACCATTCTGAAGTAGAGCGTCACCCGGTTCGGTTGTGTTGTGAGTTAGCTTGAGTTATTAAAAATTACCACGTTGAATTTTAATGTGCGATATTACAAAAAACAAACGATCATTGGTTAAAATGGCATCTACAACACCAAACGAAATGACGTTCACAGAAAAGCCAGCAGAACATATTACGCATTACAGCACCAAGAGATTACGCTGTCTACGTTCCGCCAGGAGTGAGCCGAAAAAAAACAATCATCTGGTGGTGATACCTGAAGGGTTCACTAGTTCATCTCCATCGGATTGGGAAGCAACGACACGTCATGAGGCGGAGGGGTTATTTTATGATCGAGCGAAGTACGACGAAGCTGTATTATCGGACGACACTTACGAGAGCGTAAAACTTTCGGCAGCAAAACGTTTGACGCGTAAAAAGAAGAAAAGATATCCAGACCACGGCATTTCGACGTACGCGGTCAAACGACAATAAGTTTATATACTATTCAAGCATAGGCATGACACGGAGCGACATGAGGAACACGGAATAAAACGGTGTAGATATCGACTATACGAGTATGTATCAACGACAGGAAAGCGAAATTTTGAGATTAAGCAGAATTTGTGACGTGGGAACAGCCATATGAGTATGTGCTAACAAAATGTGACGTTGCGTACATGTTTGTGTTTGGAAAGTGTAATTTAAAATAAAACTGGTGGTGGACTAAAACTGTATTAGATAACTAAGATATTTTTTTTAATGTAAATAACTTGTATATATTTGGTATATCTTACTGCGACAGTGTAAGCGTTTGTTGTGATAACTATGTTGGTCGCGCTAGGCTTACTCTTGTTGATTAGCTAGTTTTAAAATATATGTATGTGCATATAACATATATTGTTTATTATCACTTACAACAAAAGCTGCAGGGTTCGAGTTTCAGTCATTCTACTGAGAAGACTGAATTGAACCTTATCATTTGATTAGATATAAGTAAAGATAAAAATAATTGTATAACGTTATTGCAGTCAGAGTCTAAACTTCGTATGAAAAAGTGAAAATTGCTCTTGTCGTTAGGAAAAAATTATATAATGTATTATCTAATGAAAAAATAGTTCTACTCGACTCTTACTTTAACCATTAAGATCTATCAATCAACTAGATTCTATTCATATTACGTTTAACTGAAAACTTATGTATGTAAAGTTGACGTGTTTTTATTAATTTCGTTAAGAAAAAATTGTTGAATTCGCTGATATCCATTGTTTAAAGTGTATAATAAATTGTCTAATTGTATAAATATTTGCTTTCTTTTATTTATCTCTTTCCCGTCCTTACTGGGTCTTCTTTAGCCTATCACACTAAACTGCCATTAGACAGATAATAAGCTTCTCCCATTGCACGCGATCGGTTGATAATCTCTAGACCAAGTATAATTATTATTAAAATTTATTTACTTGCCTGATTTATAACTGATCTGCTATGATCTACGACGGCTCCAGTTGGTCTACACGTAAGTGAACGTGACTGCTAAGCTAGAGGTCGTGGGTTCGATTCCCAACCATCACAAATAATTAATAATATTATTGAACGCCTTTTCTCACCAGTGATTTGGTCCCACGTAATAGGTGACGAGCCCATTACTGGTAGTCGGTATGTTTTGTTTGCCAGAGCTTCGTCTGCCGATCGAGGAATGCCTTTTGCATCGGTCACTTGAAATATGATAAACGACATATAGGATTTCTTTCAACCATTATTTTGATCTATCTAGTAAGGTTCAGCCAGCGTTTGTAATATAAGCGCGCAAAAATATGCATCCCATGTCTTTTGGAGGGTGTGGATGGTGTCCATACAAAATCCAAAATCCTCCTGTCGGCACTTTGCGTCAAAAATGACATAATTTACACGTCGTGTTTAAAATTTCAAATTGCTCTCCTCTGAAATTTGACATTTGCAGGTATTATGGTTATTGATACCGTCGAGTGACACTATGGAAAAAGAGAGAAGAAAAAATAAGAATACAATGTAACAATTTCAGATTTTATTTATATTTTTTTCATCTTTATAATGATGTTCAGTATATAAAAGGTAAATAGCCAGAAGGCATAATATAATCTTATCATTTTGCCGAAGTGGTTAAGATATTGTTAGGCCTTTATCGGCACACTGGTGACAATGAAAACAATGAATTGGCCACCTTTTTGCAATGATTGCAACTTCACTTACAAATAAACAATAGAGCGAATAAAACAAAGAACTCACACTAAGAATTTTGGACACAAAGGTTTATCCCATCTAATTGCCGGCTATATAACTTTCCAAGAATTTATAATTCAGTTCAAGATGTCATTTCCTTTCTTTATTATAAGGGTGCACCTGCTATGTCACCAGCCAATGTGAAAACGATGTTTCTCACTAAAGTAACCTTTTGTTTATCTGTGGAGCCATAGATCAACTGTTCAGTTGTAAATCCTTTATTTCAAAACAGTAACTAAAGCAGGTAGCAAGATGGCTCGTAAGTTAGGCTATATTTTCACAATACACTACTTGACTAGGTAAGGAGCAGCATCATTTTGAATAAGGAAATCTCTTATTTGGGACTATTGTACAAACAAGTTTCGAATTATTTTACTAATACTCGTAATAAACTTCAATGTTGTACACAGGCAGTCGTTGTTAATACAGGATGGGCCAAGAATTCGTTGACAGTTGAATCTAACACCTCGCGGATCATATATCAAATAAATACAGCGCGGGGCACAGGGAGGGGGTTTGATCACTACCTTGTTTCTCGAAAATTTTGTCGCAATGGATCGCTTAAGCTTTTCTATCAGTTATATTAACGAACAAAAATCTTAAACCTTAATAAATAGCTTGGTGGGTATGGTTTTTTTTTGTATTTACTTTGTTAGTAATTTGACAATAACGTTGACGCGGTAAGAGATCAATACAATTAGTAGTAACATTAGAATTATAATTAGCAGTCGTAAAAGAAAAAGATAGTAGTGTAATTTATTAGCGATAAGTAAACAAAATATTAAGCAACCTATATTAGCTATTGTCTAAACACTTTGTGGATACCATTTAGCAATGAAAATCATAGATTGTGAAACGTAAATGATTCGGATTTTACATATTGGTACTGTGACTTTTTATGTAACTGAATAGCTAAGGGTTTTTTATGTGACACATAATGCTGCTTTTTAGACCAGTTATGTTATATTTATTTATTTATAACATGGAAGACTTCTAGCTAACATTATGAGGTTTGTAGTCAAGTAAATAACAGTAACAAACAAGTGAGGAGTTGTAAATGACAACTCCTCACTTGTTGTAGTACGTTAAACGTAAAAATCTGAGTAATAGCCCTAACAATCTTGCAATACTGGACACATTATTATTTTCGTCTTTCTATTATTAAAGAATTTAAAACTCAGACACCCACACACATTTGAGACACTCATAGTGAATCCATACTATGCTGGTTACGAAGCTCATTAAAAGTTCTATTCACACGCATACATGTAATATGTAACGCAGTGTGGCGACGCTACACTATACGAGCCAGTATTTTTGTAATCAATGAATGCAAATGTTTGATAAATAAATAATAGCTCTCTCATGTCGTTATAATGTGTTAGAACGTCGTGACTACTAAGATAGACGACGTGGGTTAAATAAATAATAAGCTAAGCAGAAGTATACTAAACGTTCACTTTCGTCAGCGTTTTGGTCCCACGTAGTATGTGATGAACCTATTAATGTTAATGATGTTGTAATGCCAGTTTGTTGGCCAGAGCCTAGTCTGTTGATTGAGGACTGCCTTCTGCATTATTCCCTTGAAATATGACAAATGACATATAGGATTTCGTTAAACCATTATTTTGATCTACATAATAAGATTTAGTCAGCGTTTGTAACATAAGTGCACAAAAATGTGTACTCCATGTCTCTTGGAGGATGTGGACGGTATCTATGCAAAATCCGAAATCCTCCTTTTGGCACTTTACGTCCCAAAGAACGGAATTAACACGTCGTGTTTAAAATTTCAAAGCCCTCTTCTTTCAAATTCGATATTTGTAGGTAGTATTCGTAGGGACTGTCGAGTTACACTAGAAATATAGAGAAGAAGAGAAAATACTTCTACAATTTTTTTTATCTGTACCGTAATGTGGAGTAAATTAAAAAAAAAATAGTAAGAAGGCATAACATAAACATATCAATTTGACGAAATGGTTTAGATATTGTTAGCGTTTTGTCAGCATACTGGTGACAATGAAAACAATGAATTGGCTACTTTTGTGCAACGTTTGCAATTTGACTTACAAACACACAATAGAGCGAATAAAACAAAGAACTCACACACTAAAAATGTTGGACACAAAAGTTTATCCCATCTAATTGCCGCTTAATACCAACCACCGATCTAGTGAGGATCGTTCATAAGAATTATTTTACAAACCAGACAATAGTATTTATGATCAACGAATGTTAACGTAACGTAATATGTCGTAGTGTTTCACCTGTAACACCTCCATGTTGTAAATAAAATGTAATGGTATATTATATTATTCTTCATTGAAGAGCTTTCTTGTAGGTAGGTATATATCTACAAAAAAGTTCTTTACTATGAAGGTTTCTTTTAGGTTTCTTTTAGCGGTTAACCTATGCATAATTTTTTATCACCGAATACAATTCGTAGATAAAAAATTATGTTCGATGGTTCACATTCAACGACAACAATTGGATGATTAGAACTGCTCATTAGAAAATTATCCATTACTAATTACTCATTACTACAAATTACGGTTGTTGTTACACCGATGTTATTGCTAAGTACATTACAAGTTGCACGATCCTTTTTGATTTCGTATAATTCCAATAACAAAAAAACAAGAAGTAATTCAAAGTACATGTTGGTTACTTTAGCAGTAATAGAAACCGTTAAAAATAAGATTGAATAAAAAGGTTTCACGCATTTACATAAATAACGCTTTTCATTACGGTTCCAAAGATTATCAATCCAAAGGTATATCATATACGCACTCTCTATGCGATTCTGATTTTAAACAATATAAGCCAAATTATACGTACATTATAACGTTATAATACGTTGCACGTTTAATGTAAAAAACAATTGTCTTAACCTATGGCCGTTTGGCCCTTACTTTCGTTCCGGATAAATAATAGTCAACGTTAAAAGTGCAACAATATTCGCTGTGACGAATTATTTTAATAATCAGAAATAGAAATAATTTATCTAAAAATCAATATTATAATCAGTCACTTCGTGACACTAAGGAATTAACTGATCTGCATGTTGTATTAGTACTGAAAGTTAATAATCAGCTCTTGGCGTATATTTAGGCAACACTTCATGTATCTAAAATGTACGTAAATCATAACATTCACGAAAAGTTAGTTTTTATCTTTTTTACGTAGTATAAAATGTAATCGCTTTTTGTTTTTCTGTGTTTAACATTTATACATCACTATAATAATGTACGAAAGGCCTACCGGAATTAGAAGCTACTCTATTTAGAAATATGCAAACGAACGTCTAAACAAACACCGATCCAACTTACTTAGGTTTTTTTTTGTTACTTTACTTTAACTATAATAAAAATTAAAACGCTAAAGTAATTTTTAGTATTCAGCATGTTTCTGGCACTTTCTACTATCGGTATATTTTTAAGTTGGCAACACCGTTTTCCAAGTCGTCATCACTTAGCGCTATGTTCACATTATACACTATTAACAAGTTGCACCCAAACAAACACCACACCATTCTGAAGTAGAGCGTCACCCGGTTCGGTTGTGTTGTGAGTTAGCTTGAGTTATTAAAAATTACCACGTTGAATTTTAATGTGCGATATTACAAAAAACAAACGATCATTGGTTAAAATGGCATCTACAACACCAAACGAAATGACGTTCACAGAAAAGCCAGCAGAACATATTACGCATTACAGCACCAAGAGATTACGCTGTCTACGTTCCGCCAGGAGTGAGCCGAAAAAAAACAATCATCTGGTGGTGATACCTGAAGGGTTCACTAGTTCATCTCCATCGGATTGGGAAGCAACGACACGTCATGAGGCGGAGGGGTTATTTTATGATCGAGCGAAGTACGAGGAAGCTGTATTATCGGACGACACTTACGAGAGCGTAAAACTTTCGGCAGCAAAACGTTTGACGCGTAAAAAGAAGAAAAGATATCCAGACCACGGCATTTCGACGTACGCGGTCAAACGACAATAAGTTTATATACTATTCAAGCATAGGCATGACACGGAGCGACATGAGGAACACGGAATAAAACGGTGTAGATATCGACTATACGAGTATGTATCAACGACAGGAAAGCGAAATTTTGAGATTAAGCAGAATTTGTGACGTGGAAACAGCCATATGAGTATGTGCTAACAAAATGTGTCGTTGCGTACATGTTTGTGTTTGGAAAGTGTAATTTAAAATAAAACTGGTGGTGGACTAAAACTGTATTAGATAACTAAGATATTTTTTTTAATGTAAATAACTTGTATATATTTGGTATATCTTACTGCGACAGTGTAAGCGTTTGTTGTGATAACTATGTTGGTCGCGCTAGGCTTACTCTTGTTGATTAGCTAGTTTTAAAATATATGTATGTGCATATAACATATATTGTTTATTATCACTTACAACAAAAGCTGCAGGGTTCGAGTTTCAGTCATTCTACTGAGAAGACCGAATTGAACCTTATCATTTGATTAGATATAAGTAAAGATAAAAATAATTGTATAACGTTATTGCAGTCAGAGTCTAAACTTCGTATGAAAAAGTGAAAATTGCTCTTGTCGTTAGGAAAAAATTATATAATGTATTATCTAATGAAAAAATAGTTCTACTCGACTCTTACTTTAACCATTAAGATCTATCAATCAACTAGATTCTATTCATATTACGTTTAACTGAAAACTTATGTATGTAAAGTTGACGTGTTTTTATTAATTTCGTTAAGAAAAAATTGTTGAATTCGCTGATATCCATTGTTTAAAGTGTATAATAAATTGTCTAATTGTATAAATATTTGCTTTCTTTTATTTATCTCTTTCCCGTCCTTACTGGGTCTTCTTTAGCCTATCACACTAAACTGCCATTAGACAGATAATAAGCTTCTCCCATTGCACGCGATCGGTTGATAATCTCTAGACCAAGTATAATTATTATTAAAATTTATTTACTTGCCTGATTTATAACTGATCTGCTATGATCTACGACGACTCCAGTTGGTCTACACGTAAGTGAACGTGACTGCTAAGCTAGAGGTCGTGGGTTCGATTCCCAACCATCACAAATAATTAATAATATTATTGAACGCCTTTTCTCACCAGTGATTTGGTCCCACGTAATAGGTGACGAGCCCATTACTGGTAGTCGGTATGTTTTGTTTGCCAGAGCTTCGTCTGCCGATCGAGGAATGCCTTTTGCATCGGTCACTTGAAATATGATAAACGACATATAGGATTTCTTTCAACCATTATTTTGATCTATCTAGTAAGGTTCAGCCAGCGTTTGTAATATAAGCGCGCAAAAATATGCATCCCATGTCTTTTGGAGGGTGTGGATGGTGTCCATACAAAATCCAAAATCCTCCTTTCGGCACTTTGCGTCAAAAATGACATAATTTACACGTCGTGTTTAAAATTTCAAATTGCTCTCCTCTGAAATTTGACATTTGCAGGTATTATGGTTATTGATACCGTCGAGTGACACTATGGAAAAAGAGAGAAGAAAAAATAAGAATACAATGTAACAATTTCAGATTTTATTTATATTTTTTTCATCTTTATAATGATGTTCAGTATATAAAAGGTAAATAGCCAGAAGGCATAATATAATCTTATCATTTTGCCGAAGTGGTTTAGATATTGTTAGGCCTTTATCGGCACACTGGTGACAATGAAAACAATGAATTGGCCACCTTTTTGCAATGATTGCAACTTCACTTACAAATAAACAATAGAGCGAATAAAACAAAGAACTCACACTAAGAATTTTGGACACAAAGGTTTATCCCATCTAATTGCCGGCTATATAACTTTCCAAGAATTTATAATTCAGTTCAAGATGTCATTTCCTTTCTTTATTATAAGGGTGCACCTGCTATGTCACCAGCCAATGTGAAAACGATGTTTCTCACTAAAGTAACCTTTTGTTTATCTGTGGAGCCATAGATCAACTGTTCAGTTGTAAATCCTTTATTTCAAAACAGTAACTAAAGCAGGTAGCAAGATGGCTCGTAAGTTAGGCTATATTTTCACAATACACTACTTGACTAGGTAAGGAGCAGCATCATTTTGAATAAGGAAATCTCTTATTTGGGACTATTGTACAAACAAGTTTCGAATTATTTTACTAATACTCGTAATAAACTTCAATGTTGTACACAGGCAGTCGTTGTTAATACAGGATGGGCCAAGAATTCGTTGACAGTTGAATCTAACACCTCGCGGATCATATATCAAATAAATACAGCGCGGGGCACAGGGAGGGGGTTTGATCACTACCTTGTTTCTCGAAAATTTTGTCGCAATGGATCGCTTAAGCTTTTCTATCAGTTATATTAACGAACAAAAATCTTACACCTTAATAAATAGCTTGGTGGGTATGGTTTTTTTTTGTATTTACTTTGTTAGTAATTTGACAATAACGTTGACGCGGTAAGAGATCAATACAATTAGTAGTAACATTAGAATTATAATTAGCAGTCGTAAAAGAAAAAGATAGTAGTGTAATTTATTAGCGATAAGTAAACAAAATATTAAGCAACCTATATTAGCTATTGTCTAAACACTTTGTGGATACCATTTAGCAATGAAAATCATAGATTGTGAAACGTAAATGATTCGGATTTTACATATTGGTACTGTGACTTTTTATGTAACTGAATAGCTAAGGGTTTTTTATGTGACACATAATGCTGCTTTTTAGACCAGTTATGTTATATTTATTTATTTATAACATGGAAGACTTCTAGCTAACATTATGAGGTTTGTAGTCAAGTAAATAACAGTAACAAACAAGTGAGGAGTTGTAAATGACAACTCCTCACTTGTTGTAGTACGTTAAACGTAAAAATCTGAGTAATAGCCCTAACAATCTTGCAATACTGGACACATTATTATTTTCGTCTTTCTATTATTAAAGAATTTAAAACTCAGACACCCACACACATTTGAGACACTCATAGTGAATCCATACTATGCTGGTTACGAAGCTCATTAAAAGTTCTATTCACACGCATACATGTAATATGTAACGCAGTGTGGCGACGCTACACTATACGAGCCAGTATTTTTGTAATCAATGAATGCAAATGTTTGATAAATAAATAATAGCTCTCTCATGTCGTTATAATGTGTTAGAACGTCGTGACTACTAAGATAGACGACGTGGGTTAAATAAATAATAAGCTAAGCAGAAGTATACTAAACGTTCACTTTCGTCAGCGTTTTGGTCCCACGTAGTATGTGATGAACCTATTAATGTTAATGATGTTGTAATGCCAGTTTGTTGGCCAGAGCCTAGTCTGTTGATTGAGGACTGCCTTCTGCATTATTCCCTTGAAATATGACAAATGACATATAGGATTTCGTTAAACCATTATTTTGATCTACATAATAAGATTTAGTCAGCGTTTGTAACATAAGTGCACAAAAATGTGTACTCCATGTCTCTTGGAGGATGTGGACGGTATCTATGCAAAATCCGAAATCCTCCTTTTGGCACTTTACGTCCCAAAGAACGGAATTAACACGTCGTGTTTAAAATTTCAAAGCCCTCTTCTTTCAAATTCGATATTTGTAGGTAGTATTCGTAGGGACTGTCGAGTTACACTAGAAATATAGAGAAGAAGAGAAAATACTTCTACAATTTTTTTTATCTGTACCGTAATGTGGAGTAAATTAAAAAAAAAATAGTAAGAAGGCATAACATAAACATATCAATTTGACGAAATGGTTTAGATATTGTTAGCGTTTTGTCAGCATACTGGTGACAATGAAAACAATGAATTGGCTACTTTTGTGCAACGTTTGCAATTTGACTTACAAACACACAATAGAGCGAATAAAACAAAGAACTCACACACTAAAAATGTTGGACACAAAAGTTTATCCCATCTAATTGCCGCTTAATACCAACCACCGATCTAGTGAGGATCGTTCATAAGAATTATTTTACAAACCAGACAATAGTATTTATGATCAACGAATGTTAACGTAACGTAATATGTCGTAGTGTTTCACCTGTAACACCTCCATGTTGTAAATAAAATGTAATGGTATATTATATTATTCTTCATTGAAGAGCTTTCTTGTAGGTAGGTATATATCTACAAAAAAGTTCTTTACTATGAAGGTTTCTTTTAGGTTTCTTTTAGCGGTTAACCTATGCATAATTTTTTATCACCGAATACAATTCGTAGATAAAAAATTATGTTCGATGGTTCACATTCAACGACAACAATTGGATGATTAGAACTGCTCATTAGAAAATTATCCATTACTAATTACTCATTACTACAAATTACGGTTGTTGTTACACCGATGTTATTGCTAAGTACATTACAAGTTGCACGATCCTTTTTGATTTCGTATAATTCCAATAACAAAAAAACAAGAAGTAATTCAAAGTACATGTTGGTTACTTTAGCAGTAATAGAAACCGTTAAAAATAAGATTGAATAAAAAGGTTTCACGCATTTACATAAATAACGCTTTTCATTACGGTTCCAAAGATTATCAATCCAAAGGTATATCATATACGCACTCTCTATTCGATTCTGATTTTAAACAATATAAGCCAAATTATACGTACATTATAACGTTATAATACGTTGCACGTTTAATGTAAAAAACAATTGTCTTAACCCATGGCCGTTTGGCCCTTACTTTCGTTCCGGATAAATAATAGTCAACGTTAAAAGTGCAACAATATTCGCTGTGACGAATTATTTTAATAATCAGAAATAGAAATAATTTATCTAAAAATCAATATTATAATCAGTCACTTCGTGACACTAAGGAATTAACTGATCTGCATGTTGTATTAGTACTGAAAGTTAATAATCAGCTCTTGGCGTATATTTAGGCAACACTTCATGTATCTAAAATGTACGTAAATCATAACATTCACGAAAAGTTAGTTTTTATCTTTTTTACGTAGTATAAAATGTAATCGCTTTTTGTTTTTCTGTGTTTAACATTTACACATCACTATAATAATGTACGAAAGGCCTACCGGAATTAGAAGCTACTCTATTTAGAAATATGCAAACGAACGTCTAAACAAACACCGATCCAACTTACTTAGGTTTTTTTTTGTTACTTTACTTTAACTATAATAAAAATTAAAACGCTAAAGTAATTTTTAGTATTCAGCATGTTTCTGGCACTTTCTACTATCGGTATATTTTTAAGTTGGCAACACCGTTTTCCAAGTCGTCATCACTTAGCGCTATGTTCACATTATACACTATTAACAAGTTGCACCCAAACAAACACCACACCATTCTGAAGTAGAGCGTCACCCGGTTCGGTTGTGTTGTGAGTTAGCTTGAGTTATTAAAAATTACCACGTTGAATTTTAATGTGCGATATTACAAAAAACAAACGATCATTGGTTAAAATGGCATCTACAACACCAAACGAAATGACGTTCACAGAAAAGCCAGCAGAACATATTACGCATTACAGCACCAAGAGATTACGCTGTCTACGTTCCGCCAGGAGTGAGCCGAAAAAAAACAATCATCTGGTGGTGATACCTGAAGGGTTCACTAGTTCATCTCCATCGGATTGGGAAGCAACGACACGTCATGAGGCGGAGGGGTTATTTTATGATCGAGCGAAGTACGACGAAGCTGTATTATCGGACGACACTTACGAGAGCGTAAAACTTTCGGCAGCAAAACGTTTGACGCGTAAAAAGAAGAAAAGATATCCAGACCACGGCATTTCGACGTACGCGGTCAAACGACAATAAGTTTATATACTATTCAAGCATAGGCATGACACGGAGCGACATGAGGAACACGGAATAAAACGGTGTAGATATCGACTATACGAGTATGTATCAACGACAGGAAAGCGAAATTTTGAGATTAAGCAGAATTTGTGACGTGGGAACAGCCATATGAGTATGTGCTAACAAAATGTGTCGTTGCGTACATGTTTGTGTTTGGAAAGTGTAATTTAAAATAAAACTGGTGGTGGACTAAAACTGTATTAGATAACTAAGATATTTTTTTTAATGTAAATAACTTGTATATATTTGGTATATCTTACTGCGACAGTGTAAGCGTTTGTTGTGATAACTATGTTGGTCGCGCTAGGCTTACTCTTGTTGATTAGCTAGTTTTAAAATATATGTATGTGCATATAACATATATTGTTTATTATCACTTACAACAAAAGCTGCAGGGTTCGAGTTTCAGTCATTCTACTGAGAAGACCGAATTGAACCTTATCATTTGATTAGATATAAAGTAAAGATAAAAATAATTGTATAACGTTATTGCAGTCAGAGTCTAAACTTCGTATGAAAAAGTGAAAATTGCTCTTGTCGTTAGGAAAAAATTATATAATGTATTATCTAATGAAAAAATAGTTCTACTCGACTCTTACTTTAACCATTAAGATCTATCAATCAACTAGATTCTATTCATATTACGTTTAACTGAAAACTTATGTATGTAAAGTTGACGTGTTTTTATTAATTTCGTTAAGAAAAAATTGTTGAATTCGCTGATATCCATTGTTTAAAGTGTATAATAAATTGTCTAATTGTATAAATATTTGCTTTCTTTTATTTATCTCTTTCCCGTCCTTACTGGGTCTTCTTTAGCCTATCACACTAAACTGCCATTAGACAGATAATAAGCTTCTCCCATTGCACGCGATCGGTTGATAATCTCTAGACCAAGTATAATTATTATTAAAATTTATTTACTTGCCTGATTTATAACTGATCTGCTATGATCTACGACGACTCCAGTTGGTCTACACGTAAGTGAACGTGACTGCTAAGCTAGAGGTCGTGGGTTCGATTCCCAACCATCACAAATAATTAATAATATTATTGAACGCCTTTTCTCACCAGTGATTTGGTCCCACGTAATAGGTGACGAGCCCATTACTGGTAGTCGGTATGTTTTGTTTGCCAGAGCTTCGTCTGCCGATCGAGGAATGCCTTTTGCATCGGTCACTTGAAATATGATAAACGACATATAGGATTTCTTTCAACCATTATTTTGATCTATCTAGTAAGGTTCAGCCAGCGTTTGTAATATAAGCGCGCAAAAATATGCATCCCATGTCTTTTGGAGGGTGTGGATGGTGTCCATACAAAATCCAAAATCCTCCTTTCGGCACTTTGCGTCAAAAATGACATAATTTACACGTCGTGTTTAAAATTTCAAATTGCTCTCCTCTGAAATTTGACATTTGCAGGTATTATGGTTATTGATACCGTCGAGTGACACTATGGAAAAAGAGAGAAGAAAAAATAAGAATACAATGTAACAATTTCAGATTTTATTTATATTTTTTTCATCTTTATAATGATGTTCAGTATATAAAAGGTAAATAGCCAGAAGGCATAATATAATCTTATCATTTTGCCGAAGTGGTTTAGATATTGTTAGGCCTTTATCGGCACACTGGTGACAATGAAAACAATGAATTGGCCACCTTTTTGCAATGATTGCAACTTCACTTACAAATAAACAATAGAGCGAATAAAACAAAGAACTCACACTAAGAATTTTGGACACAAAGGTTTATCCCATCTAATTGCCGGCTATATAACTTTCCAAGAATTTATAATTCAGTTCAAGATGTCATTTCCTTTCTTTATTATAAGGGTGCACCTGCTATGTCACCAGCCAATGTGAAAACGATGTTTCTCACTAAAGTAACCTTTTGTTTATCTGTGGAGCCATAGATCAACTGTTCAGTTGTAAATCCTTTATTTCAAAACAGTAACTAAAGCAGGTAGCAAGATGGCTCGTAAGTTAGGCTATATTTTCACAATACACTACTTGACTAGGTAAGGAGCAGCATCATTTTGAATAAGGAAATCTCTTATTTGGGACTATTGTACAAACAAGTTTCGAATTATTTTACTAATACTCGTAATAAACTTCAATGTTGTACACAGGCAGTCGTTGTTAATACAGGATGGGCCAAGAATTCGTTGACAGTTGAATCTAACACCTCGCGGATCATATATCAAATAAATACAGCGCGGGGCACAGGGAGGGGGTTTGATCACTACCTTGTTTCTCGAAAATTTTGTCGCAATGGATCGCTTAAGCTTTTCTATCAGTTATATTAACGAACAAAAATCTTAAACCTTAATAAATAGCTTGGTGGGTATGGTTTTTTTTTGTATTTACTTTGTTAGTAATTTGACAATAACGTTGACGCGGTAAGAGATCAATACAATTAGTAGTAACATTAGAATTATAATTAGCAGTCGTAAAAGAAAAAGATAGTAGTGTAATTTATTAGCGATAAGTAAACAAAATATTAAGCAACCTATATTAGCTATTGTCTAAACACTTTGTGGATACCATTTAGCAATGAAAATCATAGATTGTGAAACGTAAATGATTCGGATTTTACATATTGGTACTGTGACTTTTTATGTAACTGAATAGCTAAGGGTTTTTTATGTGACACATAATGCTGCTTTTTAGACCAGTTATGTTATATTTATTTATTTATAACATGGAAGACTTCTAGCTAACATTATGAGGTTTGTAGTCAAGTAAATAACAGTAACAAACAAGTGAGGAGTTGTAAATGACAACTCCTCACTTGTTGTAGTACGTTAAACGTAAAAATCTGAGTAATAGCCCTAACAATCTTGCAATACTGGACACATTATTATTTTCGTCTTTCTATTATTAAAGAATTTAAAACTCAGACACCCACACACATTTGAGACACTCATAGTGAATCCATACTATGCTGGTTACGAAGCTCATTAAAAGTTCTATTCACACGCATACATGTAATATGTAACGCAGTGTGGCGACGCTACACTATACGAGCCAGTATTTTTGTAATCAATGAATGCAAATGTTTGATAAATAAATAATAGCTCTCTCATGTCGTTATAATGTGTTAGAACGTCGTGACTACTAAGATAGACGACGTGGGTTAAATAAATAATAAGCTAAGCAGAAGTATACTAAACGTTCACTTTCGTCAGCGTTTTGGTCCCACGTAGTATGTGATGAACCTATTAATGTTAATGATGTTGTAATGCCAGTTTGTTGGCCAGAGCCTAGTCTGTTGATTGAGGACTGCCTTCTGCATTATTCCCTTGAAATATGACAAATGACATATAGGATTTCGTTAAACCATTATTTTGATCTACATAATAAGATTTAGTCAGCGTTTGTAACATAAGTGCACAAAAATGTGTACTCCATGTCTCTTGGAGGATGTGGACGGTATCTATGCAAAATCCGAAATCCTCCTTTTGGCACTTTACGTCCCAAAGAACGGAATTAACACGTCGTGTTTAAAATTTCAAAGCCCTCTTCTTTCAAATTCGATATTTGTAGGTAGTATTCGTAGGGACTGTCGAGTTACACTAGAAATATAGAGAAGAAGAGAAAATACTTCTACAATTTTTTTTATCTGTACCGTAATGTGGAGTAAATTAAAAAAAAAATAGTAAGAAGGCATAACATAAACATATCAATTTGACGAAATGGTTTAGATATTGTTAGCGTTTTGTCAGCATACTGGTGACAATGAAAACAATGAATTGGCTACTTTTGTGCAACGTTTGCAATTTGACTTACAAACACACAATAGAGCGAATAAAACAAAGAACTCACACACTAAAAATGTTGGACACAAAAGTTTATCCCATCTAATTGCCGCTTAATACCAACCACCGATCTAGTGAGGATCGTTCATAAGAATTATTTTACAAACCAGACAATAGTATTTATGATCAACGAATGTTAACGTAACGTAATATGTCGTAGTGTTTCACCTGTAACACCTCCATGTTGTAAATAAAATGTAATGGTATATTATATTATTCTTCATTGAAGAGCTTTCTTGTAGGTAGGTATATATCTACAAAAAAGTTCTTTACTATGAAGGTTTCTTTTAGGTTTCTTTTAGCGGTTAACCTATGCATAATTTTTTATCACCGAATACAATTCGTAGATAAAAAATTATGTTCGATGGTTCACATTCAACGACAACAATTGGATGATTAGAACTGCTCATTAGAAAATTATCCATTACTAATTACTCATTACTACAAATTACGGTTGTTGTTACACCGATGTTATTGCTAAGTACATTACAAGTTGCACGATCCTTTTTGATTTCGTATAATTCCAATAACAAAAAAACAAGAAGTAATTCAAAGTACATGTTGGTTACTTTAGCAGTAATAGAAACCGTTAAAAATAAGATTGAATAAAAAGGTTTCACGCATTTACATAAATAACGCTTTTCATTACGGTTCCAAAGATTATCAATCCAAAGGTATATCATATACGCACTCTCTATTCGATTCTGATTTTAAACAATATAAGCCAAATTATACGTACATTATAACGTTATAATACGTTGCACGTTTAATGTAAAAAACAATTGTCTTAACCCATGGCCGTTTGGCCCTTACTTTCGTTCCGGATAAATAATAGTCAACGTTAAAAGTGCAACAATATTCGCTGTGACGAATTATTTTAATAATCAGAAATAGAAATAATTTATCTAAAAATCAATATTATAATCAGTCACTTCGTGACACTAAGGAATTAACTGATCTGCATGTTGTATTAGTACTGAAAGTTAATAATCAGCTCTTGGCGTATATTTAGGCAACACTTCATGTATCTAAAATGTACGTAAATCATAACATTCACGAAAAGTTAGTTTTTATCTTTTTTACGTAGTATAAAATGTAATCGCTTTTTGTTTTTCTGTGTTTAACATTTACACATCACTATAATAATGTACGAAAGGCCTACCGGAATTAGAAGCTACTCTATTTAGAAATATGCAAACGAACGTCTAAACAAACACCGATCCAACTTACTTAGGTTTTTTTTTGTTACTTTACTTTAACTATAATAAAAATTAAAACGCTAAAGTAATTTTTAGTATTCAGCATGTTTCTGGCACTTTCTACTATCGGTATATTTTTAAGTTGGCAACACCGTTTTCCAAGTCGTCATCACTTAGCGCTATGTTCACATTATACACTATTAACAAGTTGCACCCAAACAAACACCACACCATTCTGAAGTAGAGCGTCACCCGGTTCGGTTGTGTTGTGAGTTAGCTTGAGTTATTAAAAATTACCACGTTGAATTTTAATGTGCGATATTACAAAAAACAAACGATCATTGGTTAAAATGGCATCTACAACACCAAACGAAATGACGTTCACAGAAAAGCCAGCAGAACATATTACGCATTACAGCACCAAGAGATTACGCTGTCTACGTTCCGCCAGGAGTGAGCCGAAAAAAAACAATCATCTGGTGGTGATACCTGAAGGGTTCACTAGTTCATCTCCATCGGATTGGGAAGCAACGACACGTCATGAGGCGGAGGGGTTATTTTATGATCGAGCGAAGTACGACGAAGCTGTATTATCGGACGACACTTACGAGAGCGTAAAACTTTCGGCAGCAAAACGTTTGACGCGTAAAAAGAAGAAAAGATATCCAGACCACGGCATTTCGACGTACGCGGTCAAACGACAATAAGTTTATATACTATTCAAGCATAGGCATGACACGGAGCGACATGAGGAACACGGAATAAAACGGTGTAGATATCGACTATACGAGTATGTATCAACGACAGGAAAGCGAAATTTTGAGATTAAGCAGAATTTGTGACGTGGGAACAGCCATATGAGTATGTGCTAACAAAATGTGTCGTTGCGTACATGTTTGTGTTTGGAAAGTGTAATTTAAAATAAAACTGGTGGTGGACTAAAACTGTATTAGATAACTAAGATATTTTTTTTAATGTAAATAACTTGTATATATTTGGTATATCTTACTGCGACAGTGTAAGCGTTTGTTGTGATAACTATGTTGGTCGCGCTAGGCTTACTCTTGTTGATTAGCTAGTTTTAAAATATATGTATGTGCATATAACATATATTGTTTATTATCACTTACAACAAAAGCTGCAGGGTTCGAGTTTCAGTCATTCTACTG
Organism: Hypercompe scribonia; assembly: GCA_949316085.1. Taxonomy (NCBI): domain Eukaryota; kingdom Metazoa; phylum Arthropoda; class Insecta; order Lepidoptera; family Erebidae; genus Hypercompe; species Hypercompe scribonia. Next base: position 6,198,177 of record OX438979.1, read on the forward strand.
AGAAGACCGAATTGAACCTTATCATTTGATTAGATATAAGTAAAGATAAAAATAATTGTATAACGTTATTGCAGTCAGAGTCTAAACTTCGTATGAAAAAGTGAAAATTGCTCTTGTCGTTAGGAAAAAATTATATAATGTATTATCTAATGAAAAAATAGTTCTACTCGACTCTTACTTTAACCATTAAGATCTATCAATCAACTAGATTCTATTCATATTACGTTTAACTGAAAACTTATGTATGTAAAGTTGACGTGTTTTTATTAATTTCGTTAAGAAAAAATTGTTGAATTCGCTGATATCCATTGTTTAAAGTGTATAATAAATTGTCTAATTGTATAAATATTTGCTTTCTTTTATTTATCTCTTTCCCGTCCTTACTGGGTCTTCTTTAGCCTATCACACTAAACTGCCATTAGACAGATAATAAGCTTCTCCCATTGCACGCGATCGGTTGATAATCTCTAGACCAAGTATAATTATTATTAAAATTTATTTACTTGCCTGATTTATAACTGATCTGCTATGATCTACGACGACTCCAGTTGGTCTACACGTAAGTGAACGTGACTGCTAAGCTAGAGGTCGTGGGTTCGATTCCCAACCATCACAAATAATTAATAATATTATTGAACGCCTTTTCTCACCAGTGATTTGGTCCCACGTAATAGGTGACGAGCCCATTACTGGTAGTCGGTATGTTTTGTTTGCCAGAGCTTCGTCTGCCGATCGAGGAATGCCTTTTGCATCGGTCACTTGAAATATGATAAACGACATATAGGATTTCTTTCAACCATTATTTTGATCTATCTAGTAAGGTTCAGCCAGCGTTTGTAATATAAGCGCGCAAAAATATGCATCCCATGTCTTTTGGAGGGTGTGGATGGTGTCCATACAAAATCCAAAATCCTCCTTTCGGCACTTTGCGTCAAAAATGACATAATTTACACGTCGTGTTTAAAATTTCAAATTGCTCTCCTCTGAAATTTGACATTTGCAGGTATTATGGTTATTGATACCGTCGAGTGACACTATGGAAAAAGAGAGAAGAAAAAATAAGAATACAATGTAACAATTTCAGATTTTATTTATATTTTTTTCATCTTTATAATGATGTTCAGTATATAAAAGGTAAATAGCCAGAAGGCATAATATATAATCTTATCATTTTGCCGAAGTGGTTTAGATATTGTTAGGCCTTTATCGGCACACTGGTGACAATGAAAACAATGAATTGGCCACCTTTTTGCAATGATTGCAACTTCACTTACAAATAAACAATAGAGCGAATAAAACAAAGAACTCACACTAAGAATTTTGGACACAAAGGTTTATCCCATCTAATTGCCGGCTATATAACTTTCCAAGAATTTATAATTCAGTTCAAGATGTCATTTCCTTTCTTTATTATAAGGGTGCACCTGCTATGTCACCAGCCAATGTGAAAACGATGTTTCTCACTAAAGTAACCTTTTGTTTATCTGTGGAGCCATAGATCAACTGTTCAGTTGTAAATCCTTTATTTCAAAACAGTAACTAAAGCAGGTAGCAAGATGGCTCGTAAGTTAGGCTATATTTTCACAATACACTACTTGACTAGGTAAGGAGCAGCATCATTTTGAATAAGGAAATCTCTTATTTGGGACTATTGTACAAACAAGTTTCGAATTATTTTACTAATACTCGTAATAAACTTCAATGTTGTACACAGGCAGTCGTTGTTAATACAGGATGGGCCAAGAATTCGTTGACAGTTGAATCTAACACCTCGCGGATCATATATCAAATAAATACAGCGCGGGGCACAGGGAGGGGGTTTGATCACTACCTTGTTTCTCGAAAATTTTGTCGCAATGGATCGCTTAAGCTTTTCTATCAGTTATATTAACGAACAAAAATCTTAAACCTTAATAAATAGCTTGGTGGGTATGGTTTTTTTTTGTATTTACTTTGTTAGTAATTTGACAATAACGTTGACGCGGTAAGAGATCAATACAATTAGTAGTAACATTAGAATTATAATTAGCAGTCGTAAAAGAAAAAGATAGTAGTGTAATTTATTAGCGATAAGTAAACAAAATATTAAGCAACCTATATTAGCTATTGTCTAAACACTTTGTGGATACCATTTAGCAATGAAAATCATAGATTGTGAAACGTAAATGATTCGGATTTTACATATTGGTACTGTGACTTTTTATGTAACTGAATAGCTAAGGGTTTTTTATGTGACACATAATGCTGCTTTTTAGACCAGTTATGTTATATTTATTTATTTATAACATGGAAGACTTCTAGCTAACATTATGAGGTTTGTAGTCAAGTAAATAACAGTAACAAACAAGTGAGGAGTTGTAAATGACAACTCCTCACTTGTTGTAGTACGTTAAACGTAAAAATCTGAGTAATAGCCCTAACAATCTTGCAATACTGGACACATTATTATTTTCGTCTTTCTATTATTAAAGAATTTAAAACTCAGACACCCACACACATTTGAGACACTCATAGTGAATCCATACTATGCTGGTTACGAAGCTCATTAAAAGTTCTATTCACACGCATACATGTAATATGTAACGCAGTGTGGCGACGCTACACTATACGAGCCAGTATTTTTGTAATCAATGAATGCAAATGTTTGATAAATAAATAATAGCTCTCTCATGTCGTTATAATGTGTTAGAACGTCGTGACTACTAAGATAGACGACGTGGGTTAAATAAATAATAAGCTAAGCAGAAGTATACTAAACGTTCACTTTCGTCAGCGTTTTGGTCCCACGTAGTATGTGATGAACCTATTAATGTTAATGATGTTGTAATGCCAGTTTGTTGGCCAGAGCCTAGTCTGTTGATTGACGACTGCCTTCTGCATTATTCCCTTGAAATATGACAAATGACATATAGGATTTCGTTAAACCATTATTTTGATCTACATAATAAGATTTAGTCAGCGTTTGTAACATAAGTGCACAAAAATGTGTACTCCATGTCTCTTGGAGGATGTGGACGGTATCTATGCAAAATTCGAAATCCTCCTTTTGGCACTTTACGTCCCAAAGAACGGAATTAACACGTCGTGTTTAAAATTTCAAAGCCCTCTTCTTTCAAATTCGATATTTGTAGGTAGTATTCGTAGGGACTGTCGAGTTACACTAGAAATATAGAGAAGAAGAGAAAATACTTCTACAATTTTTTTTAACTGTACCGTAATGTGGAGTAAATTAAAAAAAAAATAGTAAGAAGGCATAACATAAACATATCAATTTGACGAAATGGTTTATATATTGTTAGCGTTTTGTCAGCATACTGGTGACAATGAAAACAATGAATTGGCTACTTTTGTGCAACGTTTGCAATTTGACTTACAAACACACAATAGAGCGAATAAAACAAAGAACTCACACACTAAAAATGTTGGACACAAAAGTTTATCCCATCTAATTGCCGCTTAATACCAACCACCGATCTAGTGAGGATCGTTCATAAGAATTATTTTACAAACCAGGCAATAATATTTATGATCAACGAATGTTAACGTAACGTAATATGTCGTAGTGTTTCACCTGTAACACCTCCATGTTGTAAATAAAATGTAATGGTATATTATATTATTCTTCATTGAAGAGCTTTCTTGTAGGTAGGTATATATCTACAAAAAAGTTCTTTACTATGAAGGTTTCTTTTAGGTTTCTTTTAGCGGTTAACCTATGCATAATTTTTTATCACCGAATACAATTCGTAGATAAAAAATTATGTTCGATGGTTCACATTCAACGACAACAATTGGATGATTAGAACTGCTCATTAGAAAATTATCCATTACTAATTACTCATTACTACAAATTACGGTTGTTGTTACACCGATGTTATTGCTAAGTACATTACAAGTTGCACGATCCTTTTTGATTTCGTATAATTCCAATAACAAAAAAACAAGAAGTAATTCAAAGTACATGTTGGTTACTTTAGCAGTAATAGAAACCGTTAAAAATAAGATTGAATAAAAAGGTTTCACGCATTTACATAAATAACGCTTTTCATTACGGTTCCAAAGATTATCAATCCAAAGGTATATCATATACGCACTCTCTATTCGATTCTGATTTTAAACAATATAAGCCAAATTATACGTACATTATAACGTTATAATACGTTGCACGTTTAATGTAAAAAACAATTGTCTTAACCCATGGCCGTTTGGCCCTTACTTTCGTTCCGGATAAATAATAGTCAACGTTAAAAGTGCAACAATATTCGCTGTGACGAATTATTTTAATAATCAGAAATAGAAATAATTTATCTAAAAATCAATATTATAATCAGTCACTTCGTGACACTAAGGAATTAACTGATCTGCATGTTGTATTAGTACTGAAAGTTAATAATCAGCTCTTGGCGTATATTTAGGCAACACTTCATGTATCTAAAATGTACGTAAATCATAACATTCACGAAAAGTTAGTTTTTATCTTTTTTACGTAGTATAAAATGTAATCGCTTTTTGTTTTTCTGTGTTTAACATTTACACATCACTATAATAATGTACGAAAGGCCTACCGGAATTAGAAGCTACTCTATTTAGAAATATGCAAACGAACGTCTAAACAAACACCGATCCAACTTACTTAGGTTTTTTTTTGTTACTTTACTTTAACTATAATAAAAATTAAAACGCTAAAGTAATTTTTAGTATTCAGCATGTTTCTGGCACTTTCTACTATCGGTATATTTTTAAGTTGGCAACACCGTTTTCCAAGTCGTCATCACTTAGCGCTATGTTCACATTATACACTATTAACAAGTTGCACCCAAACAAACACCACACCATTCTGAAGTAGAGCGTCACCCGGTTCGGTTGTGTTGTGAGTTAGCTTGAGTTATTAAAAATTACCACGTTGAATTTTAATGTGCGATATTACAAAAAACAAACGATCATTGGTTAAAATGGCATCTACAACACCAAACGAAATGACGTTCACAGAAAAGCCAGCAGAACATATTACGCATTACAGCACCAAGAGATTACGCTGTCTACGTTCCGCCAGGAGTGAGCCGAAAAAAAACAATCATCTGGTGGTGATACCTGAAGGGTTCACTAGTTCATCTCCATCGGATTGGGAAGCAACGACACGTCATGAGGCGGAGGGGTTATTTTATGATCGAGCGAAGTACGACGAAGCTGTATTATCGGACGACACTTACGAGAGCGTAAAACTTTCGGCAGCAAAACGTTTGACGCGTAAAAAGAAGAAAAGATATCCAGACCACGGCATTTCGACGTACGCGGTCAAACGACAATAAGTTTATATACTATTCAAGCATAGGCATGACACGGAGCGACATGAGGAACACGGAATAAAACGGTGTAGATATCGACTATACGAGTATGTATCAACGACAGGAAAGCGAAATTTTGAGATTAAGCAGAATTTGTGACGTGGGAACAGCCATATGAGTATGTGCTAACAAAATGTGTCGTTGCGTACATGTTTGTGTTTGGAAAGTGTAATTTAAAATAAAACTGGTGGTGGACTAAAACTGTATTAGATAACTAAGATATTTTTTTTAATGTAAATAACTTGTATATATTTGGTATATCTTACTGCGACAGTGTAAGCGTTTGTTGTGATAACTATGTTGGTCGCGCTAGGCTTACTCTTGTTGATTAGCTAGTTTTAAAATATATGTATGTGCATATAACATATATTGTTTATTATCACTTACAACAAAAGCTGCAGGGTTCGAGTTTCAGTCATTCTACTGAGAAGACCGAATTGAACCTTATCATTTGATTAGATATAAGTAAAGATAAAAATAATTGTATAACGTTATTGCAGTCAGAGTCTAAACTTCGTATGAAAAAGTGAAAATTGCTCTTGTCGTTAGGAAAAAATTATATAATGTATTATCTAATGAAAAAATAGTTCTACTCGACTCTTACTTTAACCATTAAGATCTATCAATCAACTAGATTCTATTCATATTACGTTTAACTGAAAACTTATGTATGTAAAGTTGACGTGTTTTTATTAATTTCGTTAAGAAAAAATTGTTGAATTCGCTGATATCCATTGTTTAAAGTGTATAATAAATTGTCTAATTGTATAAATATTTGCTTTCTTTTATTTATCTCTTTCCCGTCCTTACTGGGTCTTCTTTAGCCTATCACACTAAACTGCCATTAGACAGATAATAAGCTTCTCCCATTGCACGCGATCGGTTGATAATCTCTAGACCAAGTATAATTATTATTAAAATTTATTTACTTGCCTGATTTATAACTGATCTGCTATGATCTACGACGACTCCAGTTGGTCTACACGTAAGTGAACGTGACTGCTAAGCTAGAGGTCGTGGGTTCGATTCCCAACCATCACAAATAATTAATAATATTATTGAACGCCTTTTCTCACCAGTGATTTGGTCCCACGTAATAGGTGACGAGCCCATTACTGGTAGTCGGTATGTTTTGTTTGCCAGAGCTTCGTCTGCCGATCGAGGAATGCCTTTTGCATCGGTCACTTGAAATATGATAAACGACATATAGGATTTCTTTCAACCATTATTTTGATCTATCTAGTAAGGTTCAGCCAGCGTTTGTAATATAAGCGCGCAAAAATATGCATCCCATGTCTTTTGGAGGGTGTGGATGGTGTCCATACAAAATCCAAAATCCTCCTTTCGGCACTTTGCGTCAAAAATGACATAATTTACACGTCGTGTTTAAAATTTCAAATTGCTCTCCTCTGAAATTTGACATTTGCAGGTATTATGGTTATTGATACCGTCGAGTGACACTATGGAAAAAGAGAGAAGAAAAAATAAGAATACAATGTAACAATTTCAGATTTTATTTATATTTTTTTCATCTTTATAATGATGTTCAGTATATAAAAGGTAAATAGCCAGAAGGCATAATATAATCTTATCATTTTGCCGAAGTGGTTTAGATATTGTTAGGCCTTTATCGGCACACTGGTGACAATGAAAACAATGAATTGGCCACCTTTTTGCAATGATTGCAACTTCACTTACAAATAAACAATAGAGCGAATAAAACAAAGAACTCACACTAAGAATTTTGGACACAAAGGTTTATCCCATCTAATTGCCGGCTATATAACTTTCCAAGAATTTATAATTCAGTTCAAGATGTCATTTCCTTTCTTTATTATAAGGGTGCACCTGCTATGTCACCAGCCAATGTGAAAACGATGTTTCTCACTAAAGTAACCTTTTGTTTATCTGTGGAGCCATAGATCAACTGTTCAGTTGTAAATCCTTTATTTCAAAACAGTAACTAAAGCAGGTAGCAAGATGGCTCGTAAGTTAGGCTATATTTTCACAATACACTACTTGACTAGGTAAGGAGCAGCATCATTTTGAAAAAGGAAATCTCTTATTTGGGACTATTGTACAAACAAGTTTCGAATTATTTTACTAATACTCGTAATAAACTTCAATGTTGTACACAGGCAGTCGTTGTTAATACAGGATGGGCCAAGAATTCGTTGACAGTTGAATCTAACACCTCGCGGATCATATATCAAATAAATACAGCGCGGGGCACAGGGAGGGGGTTTGATCACTACCTTGTTTCTCGAAAATTTTGTCGCAATGGATCGCTTAAGCTTTTCTATCAGTTATATTAACGAACAAAAATCTTAAACCTTAATAAATAGCTTGGTGGGTATGGTTTTTTTTTGTATTTACTTTGTTAGTAATTTGACAATAACGTTGACGCGGTAAGAGATCAATACAATTAGTAGTAACATTAGAATTATAATTAGCAGTCGTAAAAGAAAAAGATAGTAGTGTAATTTATTAGCGATAAGTAAACAAAATATTAAGCAACCTATATTAGCTATTGTCTAAACACTTTGTGGATACCATTTAGCAATGAAAATCATAGATTGTGAAACGTAAATGATTCGGATTTTACATATTGGTACTGTGACTTTTTATGTAACTGAATAGCTAAGGGTTTTTTATGTGACACATAATGCTGCTTTTTAGACCAGTTATGTTATATTTATTTATTTATAACATGGAAGACTTCTAGCTAACATTATGAGGTTTGTAGTCAAGTAAATAACAGTAACAAACAAGTGAGGAGTTGTAAATGACAACTCCTCACTTGTTGTAGTACGTTAAACGTAAAAATCTGAGTAATAGCCCTAACAATCTTGCAATACTGGACACATTATTATTTTCGTCTTTCTATTATTAAAGAATTTAAAACTCAGACACCCACACACATTTGAGACACTCATAGTGAATCCATACTATGCTGGTTACGAAGCTCATTAAAAGTTCTATTCACACGCATACATGTAATATGTAACGCAGTGTGGCGACGCTACACTATACGAGCCAGTATTTTTGTAATCAATGAATGCAAATGTTTGATAAATAAATAATAGCTCTCTCATGTCGTTATAATGTGTTAGAACGTCGTGACTACTAAGATAGACGACGTGGGTTAAATAAATAATAAGCTAAGCAGAAGTATACTAAACGTTCACTTTCGTCAGCGTTTTGGTCCCACGTAGTATGTGATGAACCTATTAATGTTAATGATGTTGTAATGCCAGTTTGTTGGCCAGAGCCTAGTCTGTTGATTGACGACTGCCTTCTGCATTATTCCCTTGAAATATGACAAATGACATATAGGATTTCGTTAAACCATTATTTTGATCTACATAATAAGATTTAGTCAGCGTTTGTAACATAAGTGCACAAAAATGTGTACTCCATGTCTCTTGGAGGATGTGGACGGTATCTATGCAAAATTCGAAATCCTCCTTTTGGCACTTTACGTCCCAAAGAACGGAATTAACACGTCGTGTTTAAAATTTCAAAGCCCTCTTCTTTCAAATTCGATATTTGTAGGTAGTATTCGTAGGGACTGTCGAGTTACACTAGAAATATAGAGAAGAAGAGAAAATACTTCTACAATTTTTTTTAACTGTACCGTAATGTGGAGTAAATTAAAAAAAAAATAGTAAGAAGGCATAACATAAACATATCAATTTGACGAAATGGTTTATATATTGTTAGCGTTTTGTCAGCATACTGGTGACAATGAAAACAATGAATTGGCTACTTTTGTGCAACGTTTGCAATTTGACTTACAAACACACAATAGAGCGAATAAAACAAAGAACTCACACACTAAAAATGTTGGACACAAAAGTTTATCCCATCTAATTGCCGCTTAATACCAACCACCGATCTAGTGAGGATCGTTCATAAGAATTATTTTACAAACCAGGCAATAATATTTATGATCAACGAATGTTAACGTAACGTAATATGTCGTAGTGTTTCACCTGTAACACCTCCATGTTGTAAATAAAATGTAATGGTATATTATATTATTCTTCATTGAAGAGCTTTCTTGTAGGTAGGTATATATCTACAAAAAAGTTCTTTACTATGAAGGTTTCTTTTAGGTTTCTTTTAGCGGTTAACCTATGCATAATTTTTTATCACCGAATACAATTCGTAGATAAAAAATTATGTTCGATGGTTCACATTCAACGACAACAATTGGATGATTAGAACTGCTCATTAGAAAATTATCCATTACTAATTACTCATTACTACAAATTACGGTTGTTGTTACACCGATGTTATTGCTAAGTACATTACAAGTTGCACGATCCTTTTTGATTTCGTATAATTCCAATAACAAAAAAACAAGAAGTAATTCAAAGTACATGTTGGTTACTTTAGCAGTAATAGAAACCGTTAAAAATAAGATTGAATAAAAAGGTTTCACGCATTTACATAAATAACGCTTTTCATTACGGTTCCAAAGATTATCAATCCAAAGGTATATCATATACGCACTCTCTATTCGATTCTGATTTTAAACAATATAAGCCAAATTATACGTACATTATAACGTTATAATACGTTGCACGTTTAATGTAAAAAACAATTGTCTTAACCCATGGCCGTTTGGCCCTTACTTTCGTTCCGGATAAATAATAGTCAACGTTAAAAGTGCAACAATATTCGCTGTGACGAATTATTTTAATAATCAGAAATAGAAATAATTTATCTAAAAATCAATATTATAATCAGTCACTTCGTGACACTAAGGAATTAACTGATCTGCATGTTGTATTAGTACTGAAAGTTAATAATCAGCTCTTGGCGTATATTTAGGCAACACTTCATGTATCTAAAATGTACGTAAATCATAACATTCACGAAAAGTTAGTTTTTATCTTTTTTACGTAGTATAAAATGTAATCGCTTTTTGTTTTTCTGTGTTTAACATTTACACATCACTATAATAATGTACGAAAGGCCTACCGGAATTAGAAGCTACTCTATTTAGAAATATGCAAACGAACGTCTAAACAAACACCGATCCAACTTACTTAGGTTTTTTTTTGTTACTTTACTTTAACTATAATAAAAATTAAAACGCTAAAGTAATTTTTAGTATTCAGCATGTTTCTGGCACTTTCTACTATCGGTATATTTTTAAGTTGGCAACACCGTTTTCCAAGTCGTCATCACTTAGCGCTATGTTCACATTATACACTATTAACAAGTTGCACCCAAACAAACACCACACCATTCTGAAGTAGAGCGTCACCCGGTTCGGTTGTGTTGTGAGTTAGCTTGAGTTATTAAAAATTACCACGTTGAATTTTAATGTGCGATATTACAAAAAACAAACGATCATTGGTTAAAATGGCATCTACAACACCAAACGAAATGACGTTCACAGAAAAGCCAGCAGAACATATTACGCATTACAGCACCAAGAGATTACGCTGTCTACGTTCCGCCAGGAGTGAGCCGAAAAAAAACAATCATCTGGTGGTGATACCTGAAGGGTTCACTAGTTCATCTCCATCGGATTGGGAAGCAACGACACGTCATGAGGCGGAGGGGTTATTTTATGATCGAGCGAAGTACGACGAAGCTGTATTATCGGACGACACTTACGAGAGCGTAAAACTTTCGGCAGCAAAACGTTTGACGCGTAAAAAGAAGAAAAGATATCCAGACCACGGCATTTCGACGTACGCGGTCAAACGACAATAAGTTTATATACTATTCAAGCATAGGCATGACACGGAGCGACATGAGGAACACGGAATAAAACGGTGTAGATATCGACTATACGAGTATGTATCAACGACAGGAAAGCGAAATTTTGAGATTAAGCAGAATTTGTGACGTGGGAACAGCCATATGAGTATGTGCTAACAAAATGTGTCGTTGCGTACATGTTTGTGTTTGGAAAGTGTAATTTAAAATAAAACTGGTGGTGGACTAAAACTGTATTAGATAACTAAGATATTTTTTTTAATGTAAATAACTTGTATATATTTGGTATATCTTACTGCGACAGTGTAAGCGTTTGTTGTGATAACTATGTTGGTCGCGCTAGGCTTACTCTTGTTGATTAGCTAGTTTTAAAATATATGTATGTGCATATAACATATATTGTTTATTATCACTTACAACAAAAGCTGCAGGGTTCGAGTTTCAGTCATTCTACTGAGAAGACCGAATTGAACCTTATCATTTGATTAGATATAAGTAAAGATAAAAATAATTGTATAACGTTATTGCAGTCAGAGTCTAAACTTCGTATGAAAAAGTGAAAATTGCTCTTGTCGTTAGGAAAAAATTATATAATGTATTATCTAATGAAAAAATAGTTCTACTCGACTCTTACTTTAACCATTAAGATCTATCAATCAACTAGATTCTATTCATATTACGTTTAACTGAAAACTTATGTATGTAAAGTTGACGTGTTTTTATTAATTTCGTTAAGAAAAAATTGTTGAATTCGCTGATATCCATTGTTTAAAGTGTATAATAAATTGTCTAATTGTATAAATATTTGCTTTCTTTTATTTATCTCTTTCCCGTCCTTACTGGGTCTTCTTTAGCCTATCACACTAAACTGCCATTAGACAGATAATAAGCTTCTCCCATTGCACGCGATCGGTTGATAATCTCTAGACCAAGTATAATTATTATTAAAATTTATTTACTTGCCTGATTTATAACTGATCTGCTATGATCTACGACGACTCCAGTTGGTCTACACGTAAGTGAACGTGACTGCTAAGCTAGAGGTCGTGGGTTCGATTCCCAACCATCACAAATAATTAATAATATTATTGAACGCCTTTTCTCACCAGTGATTTGGTCCCACGTAATAGGTGACGAGCCCATTACTGGTAGTCGGTATGTTTTGTTTGCCAGAGCTTCGTCTGCCGATCGAGGAATGCCTTTTGCATCGGTCACTTGAAATATGATAAACGACATATAGGATTTCTTTCAACCATTATTTTGATCTATCTAGTAAGGTTCAGCCAGCGTTTGTAATATAAGCGCGCAAAAATATGCATCCCATGTCTTTTGGAGGGTGTGGATGGTGTCCATACAAAATCCAAAATCCTCCTTTCGGCACTTTGCGTCAAAAATGACATAATTTACACGTCGTGTTTAAAATTTCAAATTGCTCTCCTCTGAAATTTGACATTTGCAGGTATTATGGTTATTGATACCGTCGAGTGACACTATGGAAAAAGAGAGAAGAAAAAATAAGAATACAATGTAACAATTTCAGATTTTATTTATATTTTTTTCATCTTTATAATGATGTTCAGTATATAAAAGGTAAATAGCCAGAAGGCATAATATAATCTTATCATTTTGCCGAAGTGGTTTAGATATTGTTAGGCCTTTATCGGCACACTGGTGACAATGAAAACAATGAATTGGCCACCTTTTTGCAATGATTGCAACTTCACTTACAAATAAACAATAGAGCGAATAAAACAAAGAACTCACACTAAGAATTTTGGACACAAAGGTTTATCCCATCTAATTGCCGGCTATATAACTTTCCAAGAATTTATAATTCAGTTCAAGATGTCATTTCCTTTCTTTATTATAAGGGTGCACCTGCTATGTCACCAGCCAATGTGAAAACGATGTTTCTCACTAAAGTAACCTTTTGTTTATCTGTGGAGCCATAGATCAACTGTTCAGTTGTAAATCCTTTATTTCAAAACAGTAACTAAAGCAGGTAGCAAGATGGCTCGTAAGTTAGGCTATATTTTCACAATACACTACTTGACTAGGTAAGGAGCAGCATCATTTTGAATAAGGAAATCTCTTATTTGGGACTATTGTACAAACAAGTTTCGAATTATTTTACTAATACTCGTAATAAACTTCAATGTTGTACACAGGCAGTCGTTGTTAATACAGGATGGGCCAAGAATTCGTTGACAGTTGAATCTAACACCTCGCGGATCATATATCAAATAAATACAGCGCGGGGCACAGGGAGGGGGTTTGATCACTACCTTGTTTCTCGAAAATTTTGTCGCAATGGATCGCTTAAGCTTTTCTATCAGTTATATTAACGAACAAAAATCTTAAACCTTAATAAATAGCTTGGTGGGTATGGTTTTTTTTTGTATTTACTTTGTTAGTAATTTGACAATAACGTTGACGCGGTAAGAGATCAATACAATTAGTAGTAACATTAGAATTATAATTAGCAGTCGTAAAAGAAAAAGATAGTAGTGTAATTTATTAGCGATAAGTAAACAAAATATTAAGCAACCTATATTAGCTATTGTCTAAACACTTTGTGGATACCATTTAGCAATGAAAATCATAGATTGTGAAACGTAAATGATTCGGATTTTACATATTGGTACTGTGACTTTTTATGTAACTGAATAGCTAAGGGTTTTTTATGTGACACATAATGCTGCTTTTTAGACCAGTTATGTTATATTTATTTATTTATAACATGGAAGACTTCTAGCTAACATTATGAGGTTTGTAGTCAAGTAAATAACAGTAACAAACAAGTGAGGAGTTGTAAATGACAACTCCTCACTTGTTGTAGTACGTTAAACGTAAAAATCTGAGTAATAGCCCTAACAATCTTGCAATACTGGACACATTATTATTTTCGTCTTTCTATTATTAAAGAATTTAAAACTCAGACACCCACACACATTTGAGACACTCATAGTGAATCCATACTATGCTGGTTACGAAGCTCATTAAAAGTTCTATTCACACGCATACATGTAATATGTAACGCAGTGTGGCGACGCTACACTATACGAGCCAGTATTTTTGTAATCAATGAATGCAAATGTTTGATAAATAAATAATAGCTCTCTCATGTCGTTATAATGTGTTAGAACGTCGTGACTACTAAGATAGACGACGTGGGTTAAATAAATAATAAGCTAAGCAGAAGTATACTAAACGTTCACTTTCGTCAGCGTTTTGGTCCCACGTAGTATGTGATGAACCTATTAATGTTAATGATGTTGTAATGCCAGTTTGTTGGCCAGAGCCTAGTCTGTTGATTGACGACTGCCTTCTGCATTATTCCCTTGAAATATGACAAATGACATATAGGATTTCGTTAAACCATTATTTTGATCTACATAATAAGATTTAGTCAGCGTTTGTAACATAAGTGCACAAAAATGTGTACTCCATGTCTCTTGGAGGATGTGGACGGTATCTATGCAAAATTCGAAATCCTCCTTTTGGCACTTTACGTCCCAAAGAACGGAATTAACACGTCGTGTTTAAAATTTCAAAGCCCTCTTCTTTCAAATTCGATATTTGTAGGTAGTATTCGTAGGGACTGTCGAGTTACACTAGAAATATAGAGAAGAAGAGAAAATACTTCTACAATTTTTTTTAACTGTACCGTAATGTGGAGTAAATTAAAAAAAAAATAGTAAGAAGGCATAACATAAACATATCAATTTGACGAAATGGTTTATATATTGTTAGCGTTTTGTCAGCATACTGGTGACAATGAAAACAATGAATTGGCTACTTTTGTGCAACGTTTGCAATTTGACTTACAAACACACAATAGAGCGAATAAAACAAAGAACTCACACACTAAAAATGTTGGACACAAAAGTTTATCCCATCTAATTGCCGCTTAATACCAACCACCGATCTAGTGAGGATCGTTCATAAGAATTATTTTACAAACCAGGCAATAATATTTATGATCAACGAATGTTAACGTAACGTAATATGTCGTAGTGTTTCACCTGTAACACCTCCATGTTGTAAATAAAATGTAATGGTATATTATATTATTCTTCATTGAAGAGCTTTCTTGTAGGTAGGTATATATCTACAAAAAAGTTCTTTACTATGAAGGTTTCTTTTAGGTTTCTTTTAGCGGTTAACCTATGCATAATTTTTTATCACCGAATACAATTCGTAGATAAAAAATTATGTTCGATGGTTCACATTCAACGACAACAATTGGATGATTAGAACTGCTCATTAGAAAATTATCCATTACTAATTACTCATTACTACAAATTACGGTTGTTGTTACACCGATGTTATTGCTAAGTACATTACAAGTTGCACGATCCTTTTTGATTTCGTATAATTCCAATAACAAAAAAACAAGAAGTAATTCAAAGTACATGTTGGTTACTTTAGCAGTAATAGAAACCGTTAAAAATAAGATTGAATAAAAAGGTTTCACGCATTTACATAAATAACGCTTTTCATTACGGTTCCAAAGATTATCAATCCAAAGGTATATCATATACGCACTCTCTATTCGATTCTGATTTTAAACAATATAAGCCAAATTATACGTACATTATAACGTTATAATACGTTGCACGTTTAATGTAAAAAACAATTGTCTTAACCCATGGCCGTTTGGCCCTTACTTTCGTTCCGGATAAATAATAGTCAACGTTAAAAGTGCAACAATATTCGCTGTGACGAATTATTTTAATAATCAGAAATAGAAATAATTTATCTAAAAATCAATATTATAATCAGTCACTTCGTGACACTAAGGAATTAACTGATCTGCATGTTGTATTAGTACTGAAAGTTAATAATCAGCTCTTGGCGTATATTTAGGCAACACTTCATGTATCTAAAATGTACGTAAATCATAACATTCACGAAAAGTTAGTTTTTATCTTTTTTACGTAGTATAAAATGTAATCGCTTTTTGTTTTTCTGTGTTTAACATTTACACATCACTATAATAATGTACGAAAGGCCTACCGGAATTAGAAGCTACTCTATTTAGAAATATGCAAACGAACGTCTAAACAAACACCGATCCAACTTACTTAGGTTTTTTTTTGTTACTTTACTTTAACTATAATAAAAATTAAAACGCTAAAGTAATTTTTAGTATTCAGCATGTTTCTGGCACTTTCTACTATCGGTATATTTTTAAGTTGGCAACACCGTTTTCCAAGTCGTCATCACTTAGCGCTATGTTCACATTATACACTATTAACAAGTTGCACCCAAACAAACACCACACCATTCTGAAGTAGAGCGTCACCCGGTTCGGTTGTGTTGTGAGTTAGCTTGAGTTATTAAAAATTACCACGTTGAATTTTAATGTGCGATATTACAAAAAACAAACGATCATTGGTTAAAATGGCATCTACAACACCAAACGAAATGACGTTCACAGAAAAGCCAGCAGAACATATTACGCATTACAGCACCAAGAGATTACGCTGTCTACGTTCCGCCAGGAGTGAGCCGAAAAAAAACAATCATCTGGTGGTGATACCTGAAGGGTTCACTAGTTCATCTCCATCGGATTGGGAAGCAACGACACGTCATGAGGCGGAGGGGTTATTTTATGATCGAGCGAAGTACGACGAAGCTGTATTATCGGACGACACTTACGAGAGCGTAAAACTTTCGGCAGCAAAACGTTTGACGCGTAAAAAGAAGAAAAGATATCCAGACCACGGCATTTCGACGTACGCGGTCAAACGACAATAAGTTTATATACTATTCAAGCATAGGCATGACACGGAGCGACATGAGGAACACGGAATAAAACGGTGTAGATATCGACTATACGAGTATGTATCAACGACAGGAAAGCGAAATTTTGAGATTAAGCAGAATTTGTGACGTGGGAACAGCCATATGAGTATGTGCTAACAAAATGTGTCGTTGCGTACATGTTTGTGTTTGGAAAGTGTAATTTAAAATAAAACTGGTGGTGGACTAAAACTGTATTAGATAACTAAGATATTTTTTTTAATGTAAATAACTTGTATATATTTGGTATATCTTACTGCGACAGTGTAAGCGTTTGTTGTGATAACTATGTTGGTCGCGCTAGGCTTACTCTTGTTGATTAGCTAGTTTTAAAATATATGTATGTGCATATAACATATATTGTTTATTATCACTTACAACAAAAGCTGCAGGGTTCGAGTTTCAGTCATTCTACTGAGAAGACCGAATTGAACCTTATCATTTGATTAGATATAAGTAAAGATAAAAATAATTGTATAACGTTATTGCAGTCAGAGTCTAAACTTCGTATGAAAAAGTGAAAATTGCTCTTGTCGTTAGGAAAAAATTATATAATGTATTATCTAATGAAAAAATAGTTCTACTCGACTCTTACTTTAACCATTAAGATCTATCAATCAACTAGATTCTATTCATATTACGTTTAACTGAAAACTTATGTATGTAAAGTTGACGTGTTTTTATTAATTTCGTTAAGAAAAAATTGTTGAATTCGCTGATATCCATTGTTTAAAGTGTATAATAAATTGTCTAATTGTATAAATATTTGCTTTCTTTTATTTATCTCTTTCCCGTCCTTACTGGGTCTTCTTTAGCCTATCACACTAAACTGCCATTAGACAGATAATAAGCTTCTCCCATTGCACGCGATCGGTTGATAATCTCTAGACCAAGTATAATTATTATTAAAATTTATTTACTTGCCTGATTTATAACTGATCTGCTATGATCTACGACGACTCCAGTTGGTCTACACGTAAGTGAACGTGACTGCTAAGCTAGAGGTCGTGGGTTCGATTCCCAACCATCACAAATAATTAATAATATTATTGAACGCCTTTTCTCACCAGTGATTTGGTCCCACGTAATAGGTGACGAGCCCATTACTGGTAGTCGGTATGTTTTGTTTGCCAGAGCTTCGTCTGCCGATCGAGGAATGCCTTTTGCATCGGTCACTTGAAATATGATAAACGACATATAGGATTTCTTTCAACCATTATTTTGATCTATCTAGTAAGGTTCAGCCAGCGTTTGTAATATAAGCGCGCAAAAATATGCATCCCATGTCTTTTGGAGGGTGTGGATGGTGTCCATACAAAATCCAAAATCCTCCTTTCGGCACTTTGCGTCAAAAATGACATAATTTACACGTCGTGTTTAAAATTTCAAATTGCTCTCCTCTGAAATTTGACATTTGCAGGTATTATGGTTATTGATACCGTCGAGTGACACTATGGAAAAAGAGAGAAGAAAAAATAAGAATACAATGTAACAATTTCAGATTTTATTTATATTTTTTTCATCTTTATAATGATGTTCAGTATATAAAAGGTAAATAGCCAGAAGGCATAATATAATCTTATCATTTTGCCGAAGTGGTTTAGATATTGTTAGGCCTTTATCGGCACACTGGTGACAATGAAAACAATGAATTGGCCACCTTTTTGCAATGATTGCAACTTCACTTACAAATAAACAATAGAGCGAATAAAACAAAGAACTCACACTAAGAATTTTGGACACAAAGGTTTATCCCATCTAATTGCCGGCTATATAACTTTCCAAGAATTTATAATTCAGTTCAAGATGTCATTTCCTTTCTTTATTATAAGGGTGCACCTGCTATGTCACCAGCCAATGTGAAAACGATGTTTCTCACTAAAGTAACCTTTTGTTTATCTGTGGAGCCATAGATCAACTGTTCAGTTGTAAATCCTTTATTTCAAAACAGTAACTAAAGCAGGTAGCAAGATGGCTCGTAAGTTAGGCTATATTTTCACAATACACTACTTGACTAGGTAAGGAGCAGCATCATTTTGAAAAAGGAAATCTCTTATTTGGGACTATTGTACAAACAAGTTTCGAATTATTTTACTAATACTCGTAATAAACTTCAATGTTGTACACAGGCAGTCGTTGTTAATACAGGATGGGCCAAGAATTCGTTGACAGTTGAATCTAACACCTCGCGGATCATATATCAAATAAATACAGCGCGGGGCACAGGGAGGGGGTTTGATCACTACCTTGTTTCTCGAAAATTTTGTCGCAATGGATCGCTTAAGCTTTTCTATCAGTTATATTAACGAACAAAAATCTTAAACCTTAATAAATAGCTTGGTGGGTATGGTTTTTTTTTGTATTTACTTTGTTAGTAATTTGACAATAACGTTGACGCGGTAAGAGATCAATACAATTAGTAGTAACATTAGAATTATAATTAGCAGTCGTAAAAGAAAAAGATAGTAGTGTAATTTATTAGCGATAAGTAAACAAAATATTAAGCAACCTATATTAGCTATTGTCTAAACACTTTGTGGATACCATTTAGCAATGAAAATCATAGATTGTGAAACGTAAATGATTCGGATTTTACATATTGGTACTGTGACTTTTTATGTAACTGAATAGCTAAGGGTTTTTTATGTGACACATAATGCTGCTTTTTAGACCAGTTATGTTATATTTATTTATTTATAACATGGAAGACTTCTAGCTAACATTATGAGGTTTGTAGTCAAGTAAATAACAGTAACAAACAAGTGAGGAGTTGTAAATGACAACTCCTCACTTGTTGTAGTACGTTAAACGTAAAAATCTGAGTAATAGCCCTAACAATCTTGCAATACTGGACACATTATTATTTTCGTCTTTCTATTATTAAAGAATTTAAAACTCAGACACCCACACACATTTGAGACACTCATAGTGAATCCATACTATGCTGGTTACGAAGCTCATTAAAAGTTCTATTCACACGCATACATGTAATATGTAACGCAGTGTGGCGACGCTACACTATACGAGCCAGTATTTTTGTAATCAATGAATGCAAATGTTTGATAAATAAATAATAGCTCTCTCATGTCGTTATAATGTGTTAGAACGTCGTGACTACTAAGATAGACGACGTGGGTTAAATAAATAATAAGCTAAGCAGAAGTATACTAAACGTTCACTTTCGTCAGCGTTTTGGTCCCACGTAGTATGTGATGAACCTATTAATGTTAATGATGTTGTAATGCCAGTTTGTTGGCCAGAGCCTAGTCTGTTGATTGACGACTGCCTTCTGCATTATTCCCTTGAAATATGACAAATGACATATAGGATTTCGTTAAACCATTATTTTGATCTACATAATAAGATTTAGTCAGCGTTTGTAACATAAGTGCACAAAAATGTGTACTCCATGTCTCTTGGAGGATGTGGACGGTATCTATGCAAAATTCGAAATCCTCCTTTTGGCACTTTACGTCCCAAAGAACGGAATTAACACGTCGTGTTTAAAATTTCAAAGCCCTCTTCTTTCAAATTCGATATTTGTAGGTAGTATTCGTAGGGACTGTCGAGTTACACTAGAAATATAGAGAAGAAGAGAAAATACTTCTACAATTTTTTTTAACTGTACCGTAATGTGGAGTAAATTAAAAAAAAAATAGTAAGAAGGCATAACATAAACATATCAATTTGACGAAATGGTTTATATATTGTTAGCGTTTTGTCAGCATACTGGTGACAATGAAAACAATGAATTGGCTACTTTTGTGCAACGTTTGCAATTTGACTTACAAACACACAATAGAGCGAATAAAACAAAGAACTCACACACTAAAAATGTTGGACACAAAAGTTTATCCCATCTAATTGCCGCTTAATACCAACCACCGATCTAGTGAGGATCGTTCATAAGAATTATTTTACAAACCAGGCAATAATATTTATGATCAACGAATGTTAACGTAACGTAATATGTCGTAGTGTTTCACCTGTAACACCTCCATGTTGTAAATAAAATGTAATGGTATATTATATTATTCTTCATTGAAGAGCTTTCTTGTAGGTAGGTATATATCTACAAAAAAGTTCTTTACTATGAAGGTTTCTTTTAGGTTTCTTTTAGCGGTTAACCTATGCATAATTTTTTATCACCGAATACAATTCGTAGATAAAAAATTATGTTCGATGGTTCACATTCAACGACAACAATTGGATGATTAGAACTGCTCATTAGAAAATTATCCATTACTAATTACTCATTACTACAAATTACGGTTGTTGTTACACCGATGTTATTGCTAAGTACATTACAAGTTGCACGATCCTTTTTGATTTCGTATAATTCCAATAACAAAAAAACAAGAAGTAATTCAAAGTACATGTTGGTTACTTTAGCAGTAATAGAAACCGTTAAAAATAAGATTGAATAAAAAGGTTTCACGCATTTACATAAATAACGCTTTTCATTACGGTTCCAAAGATTATCAATCCAAAGGTATATCATATACGCACTCTCTATTCGATTCTGATTTTAAACAATATAAGCCAAATTATACGTACATTATAACGTTATAATACGTTGCACGTTTAATGTAAAAAACAATTGTCTTAACCCATGGCCGTTTGGCCCTTACTTTCGTTCCGGATAAATAATAGTCAACGTTAAAAGTGCAACAATATTCGCTGTGACGAATTATTTTAATAATCAGAAATAGAAATAATTTATCTAAAAATCAATATTATAATCAGTCACTTCGTGACACTAAGGAATTAACTGATCTGCATGTTGTATTAGTACTGAAAGTTAATAATCAGCTCTTGGCGTATATTTAGGCAACACTTCATGTATCTAAAATGTACGTAAATCATAACATTCACGAAAAGTTAGTTTTTATCTTTTTTACGTAGTATAAAATGTAATCGCTTTTTGTTTTTCTGTGTTTAACATTTACACATCACTATAATAATGTACGAAAGGCCTACCGGAATTAGAAGCTACTCTATTTAGAAATATGCAAACGAACGTCTAAACAAACACCGATCCAACTTACTTAGGTTTTTTTTTGTTACTTTACTTTAACTATAATAAAAATTAAAACGCTAAAGTAATTTTTAGTATTCAGCATGTTTCTGGCACTTTCTACTATCGGTATATTTTTAAGTTGGCAACACCGTTTTCCAAGTCGTCATCACTTAGCGCTATGTTCACATTATACACTATTAACAAGTTGCACCCAAACAAACACCACACCATTCTGAAGTAGAGCGTCACCCGGTTCGGTTGTGTTGTGAGTTAGCTTGAGTTATTAAAAATTACCACGTTGAATTTTAATGTGCGATATTACAAAAAACAAACGATCATTGGTTAAAATGGCATCTACAACACCAAACGAAATGACGTTCACAGAAAAGCCAGCAGAACATATTACGCATTACAGCACCAAGAGATTACGCTGTCTACGTTCCGCCAGGAGTGAGCCGAAAAAAAACAATCATCTGGTGGTGATACCTGAAGGATTCACTAGTTCATCTCCATCGGATTGGGCAGCAACGACACGTCATGAGGCGGAGGGGTTATTTTATGATCGAGCGAAGTACGACGAAGCTGTATTATCGGACGACACTTACGAGAGCGTAAAACTTTCGGCAGCAAAACGTTTGACGCGTAAAAAGAAGAAAAGATATCCAGACCACGGCATTTCGACGTACGCGGTCAAACGACAATAAGTTTATATACTATTCAAGCATAGGCATGACACGGAGCGACATGAGGAACACGGAATAAAACGGTGTAGATATCGACTATACGAGTATGTATCAACGACAGGAAATCGAAATTTTGAGATTAAGCAGAATTTGTGACGTGGGAACAGCCATATGAGTATGTGCTAACAAAATGTGTCGTTGCGTACATGTTTGTGTTTGGAAAGTGTAATTTAAAATAAAACTGGTGGTGGACTAAAACTGTATTAGATAACTAAGATATTTTTTTTTAATGTAAATAACTTGTATATATTTGGTATATCTTACTGCGACAGTGTAAGCGTTTGTTGTGATAACTATGTTGGTCGCGCTAGGCTTACTCCTGTTGATTAGCTAGTTTTAAAATATATGTATGTGCATATAACATATATTGTTTATTATCACTTACAACAAAAGCTGCAGGGTTCGAGTTTCAGTCATTCTACTGAGAAGACCGAATTGAACCTTATCATTTGATTAGATATAAGTAAAGATAAAAATAATTGTATAACGTTATTGCAGTCAGAGTCTAAACTTCGTATGAAAAAGTGAAAATTGCTCTTGTCGTTAGGAAAAAATTATATAATGTATTATCTAATGAAAAAATAGTTCTACTCGACTCTTACTTTAACCATTAAGATCTATCAATCAACTAGATTCTATTCATATTACGTTTAACTGAAAACTTATGTATGTAAAGTTGACGTGTTTTTATTAATTTCGTTAAGAAAAAATTGTTGAATTCGCTGATATCCATTGTTTAAAGTGTATAATAAATTGTCTAATTGTATAAATATTTGCTTTCTTTTATTTATCTCTTTCCCGTCCTTACTGGGTCTTCTTTAGCCTATCACACTAAACTGCCATTAGACAGATAATAAGCTTCTCCCATTGCACGCGATCCGTTGATAATCTCTAGACCAAGTATAATTATTATTAAAATTTATTTACTTGCCTGATTTATAACTGATCTGCTATGATCTACGACGGCTCCAGTTGGTCTACACGTAAGTGAACGTGACTGCTAAGCTAGAGGTCGTGGGTTCGATTCCCAACCATCACAAATAATTAATAATATTATTGAACGCCTTTTCTCACCAGTGATTTGGTCCCACGTAATAGGTGACGAGCCCATTACTGGTAGTCGGTATGTTTTGTTTGCCAGAGCTTCGTCTGCCGATCGAGGAATGCCTTTTGCATCGGTCACTTGAAATATGATAAACGACATATAGGATTTCTTTCAACCATTATTTTGATCTATCTAGTAAGGTTCAGCCAGCGTTTGTAATATAAGCGCGCAAAAATATGCATCCCATGTCTTTTGGAGGGTGTGGATGGTGTCCATACAAAATCCAAAATCCTCCTTTCGGCACTTTGCGTCAAAAATGACATAATTTACACGTCGTGTTTAAAATTTCAAATTGCTCTCCTCTGAAATTTGACATTTGCAGGTATTATGGTTATTGATACCGTCGAGTGACACTATGGAAAAAGAGAGAAGAAAAAATAAGAATACAATGTAACAATTTCAGATTTTATTTATATTTTTTTCATCTTTATAATGATGTTCAGTATATAAAAGGTAAATAGCCAGAAGGCATAATATAATCTTATCATTTTGCCGAAGTGGTTTAGATATTGTTAGGCCTTTATCGGCACACTGGTGACAATGAAAACAATGAATTGGCCACCTTTTTGCAATGATTGCAACTTCACTTACAAATAAACAATAGAGCGAATAAAACAAAGAACTCACACTAAGAATTTTGGACACAAAGGTTTATCCCATCTAATTGCCGGCTATATAACTTTCCAAGAATTTATAATTCAGTTCAAGATGTCATTTCCTTTCTTTATTATAAGGGTGCACCTGCTATGTCACCAGCCAATGTGAAAACGATGTTTCTCACTAAAGTAACCTTTTGTTTATCTGTGGAGCCATAGATCAACTGTTCAGTTGTAAATCCTTTATTTCAAAACAGTAACTAAAGCAGGTAGCAAGATGGCTCGTAAGTTAGGCTATATTTTCACAATACACTACTTGACTAGGTAAGGAGCAGCATCATTTTGAATAAGGAAATCTCTTATTTGGGACTATTGTACAAACAAGTTTCGAATTATTTTACTAATACTCGTAATAAACTTCAATGTTGTACACAGGCAGTCGTTGTTAATACAGGATGGGCCAAGAATTCGTTGACAGTTGAATCTAACACCTCGCGGATCATATATCAAATAAATACAGCGCGGGGCACAGGGAGGGGGTTTGATCACTACCTTGTTTCTCGAAAATTTTGTCGCAATGGATCGCTTAAGCTTTTCTATCAGTTATATTAACGAACAAAAATCTTAAACCTTAATAAATAGCTTGGTGGGTATGGTTTTTTTTTGTATTTACTTTGTTAGTAATTTGACAATAACGTTGACGCGGTAAGAGATCAATACAATTAGTAGTAACATTAGAATTATAATTAGCAGTCGTAAAAGAAAAAGATAGCAGTGTAATTTATTAGCGATAAGTAAACAAAATATTAAGCAACCTATATTAGCTATTGTCTAAACACTTTGTGGATACCATTTAGCAATGAAAATCATAGATTGTGAAACGTAAATGATTCGGATTTTACATATTGGTACTGTGACTTTTTATGTAACTGAATAGCTAAGGGTTTTTTATGTGACACATAATGCTGCTTTTTAGACCAGTTATGTTATATTTATTTATTTATAACATGGAAGACTTCTAGCTAACATTATGAGGTTTGTAGTCAAGTAAATAACAGTAACAAACAAGTGAGGAGTTGTAAATGACAACTCCTCACTTGTTGTAGTACGTTAAACGTAAAAATCTGAGTAATAGCCCTAACAATCTTGCAATACTGGACACATTATTATTTTCGTCTTTCTATTATTAAAGAATTTAAAACTCAGACACCCACACACATTTGAGACACTCATAGTGAATCCATACTATGCTGGTTACGAAGCTCATTAAAAGTTCTATTCACACGCATACATGTAATATGTAACGCAGTGTGGCGACGCTACACTATACGAGCCAGTATTTTTGTAATCAATGAATGCAAATGTTTGATAAATAAATAATAGCTCTCTCATGTCGTTATAATGTGTTAGAACGTCGTGACTACTAAGATAGACGACGTGGGTTAAATAAATAATAAGCTAAGCAGAAGTATACTAAACGTTCACTTTCGTCAGCGTTTTGGTCCCACGTAGTATGTGATGAACCTATTAATGTTAATGATGTTGTAATGCCAGTTTGTTGGCCAGAGCCTAGTCTGTTGATTGAGGACTGCCTTCTGCATTATTCCCTTGAAATATGACAAATGACATATAGGATTTCGTTAAACCATTATTTTGATCTACATAATAAGATTTAGTCAGCGTTTGTAACATAAGTGCACAAAAATGTGTACTCCATGTCTCTTGGAGGATGTGGACGGTATCTATGCAAAATTCGAAATCCTCCTTTTGGCACTTTACGTCCCAAAGAACGGAATTAACACGTCGTGTTTAAAATTTCAAAGCCCTCTTCTTTCAAATTCGATATTTGTAGGTAGTATTCGTAGGGACTGTCGAGTTACACTAGAAATATAGAGAAGAAGAGAAAATACTTCTACAATTTTTTTTAACTGTACCGTAATGTGGAGTAAATTAAAAAAAAAATAGTAAGAAGGCATAACATAAACATATCAATTTGACGAAATGGTTTAGATATTGTTAGCGTTTTGTCAGCATACTGGTGACAATGAAAACAATGAATTGGCTACTTTTGTGCAACGTTTGCAATTTGACTTACAAACACACAATAGAGCGAATAAAACAAAGAACTCACACACTAAAAATGTTGGACACAAAAGTTTATCCCATCTAATTGCCGCTTAATACCAACCACCGATCTAGTGAGGATCGTTCATAAGAATTATTTTACAAACCAGACAATAATATTTATGATCAACGAATGTTAACGTAACGTAATATGTCGTAGTGTTTCACCTGTAACACCTCCATGTTGTAAATAAAATGTAATGGTATATTATATTATTCTTCATTGAAGAGCTTTCTTGTAGGTAGGTATATATCTACAAAAAAGTTCTTTACTATGAAGGTTTCTTTTAGGTTTCTTTTAGCGGTTAACCTATGCATAATTTTTTATCACCGAATACAATTCGTAGATAAAAAATTATGTTCGATGGTTCACATTCAACGACAACAATTGGATGATTAGAACTGCTCATTAGAAAATTATCCATTACTAATTACTCATTACTACAAATTACGGTTGTTGTTACACCGATGTTATTGCTAAGTACATTACAAGTTGCACGATCCTTTTTGATTTCGTATAATTCCAATAACAAAAAAACAAGAAGTAATTCAAAGTACATGTTGGTTACTTTAGCAGTAATAGAAACCGTTAAAAATAAGATTGAATAAAAAGGTTTCACGCATTTACATAAATAACGCTTTTCATTACGGTTCCAAAGATTATCAATCCAAAGGTATATCATATACGCACTCTCTATTCGATTCTGATTTTAAACAATATAAGCCAAATTATACGTACATTATAACGTTATAATACGTTGCACGTTTAATGTAAAAAACAATTGTCTTAACCCATGGCCGTTTGGCCCTTACTTTCGTTCCGGATAAATAATAGTCAACGTTAAAAGTGCAACAATATTCGCTGTGACGAATTATTTTAATAATCAGAAATAGAAATAATTTATCTAAAAATCAATATTATAATCAGTCACTTCGTGACACTAAGGAATTAACTGATCTGCATGTTGTATTAGTACTGAAAGTTAATAATCAGCTCTTGGCGTATATTTAGGCAACACTTCATGTATCTAAAATGTACGTAAATCATAACATTCACGAAAAGTTAGTTTTTATCTTTTTTACGTAGTATAAAATGTAATCGCTTTTTGTTTTTCTGTGTTTAACATTTACACATCACTATAATAATGTACGAAAGGCCTACCGGAATTAGAAGCTACTCTATTTAGAAATATGCAAACGAACGTCTAAACAAACACCGATCCAACTTACTTAGGTTTTTTTTTGTTACTTTACTTTAACTATAATAAAAATTAAAACGCTAAAGTAATTTTTAGTATTCAGCATGTTTCTGGCACTTTCTACTATCGGTATATTTTTAAGTTGGCAACACCGTTTTCCAAGTCGTCATCACTTAGCGCTATGTTCACATTATACACTATTAACAAGTTGCACCCAAACAAACACCACACCATTCTGAAGTAGAGCGTCACCCGGTTCGGTTGTGTTGTGAGTTAGCTTGAGTTATTAAAAATTACCACGTTGAATTTTAATGTGCGATATTACAAAAAACAAACGATCATTGGTTAAAATGGCATCTACAACACCAAACGAAATGACGTTCACAGAAAAGCCAGCAGAACATATTACGCATTACAGCACCAAGAGATTACGCTGTCTACGTTCCGCCAGGAGTGAGCCGAAAAAAAACAATCATCTGGTGGTGATACCTGAAGGATTCACTAGTTCATCTCCATCGGATTGGGCAGCAACGACACGTCATGAGGCGGAGGGGTTATTTTATGATCGAGCGAAGTACGACGAAGCTGTATTATCGGACGACACTTACGAGAGCGTAAAACTTTCGGCAGCAAAACGTTTGACGCGTAAAAAGAAGAAAAGATATCCAGACCACGGCATTTCGACGTACGCGGTCAAACGACAATAAGTTTATATACTATTCAAGCATAGGCATGACACGGAGCGACATGAGGAACACGGAATAAAACGGTGTAGATATCGACTATACGAGTATGTATCAACGACAGGAAATCGAAATTTTGAGATTAAGCAGAATTTGTGACGTGGGAACAGCCATATGAGTATGTGCTAACAAAATGTGTCGTTGCGTACATGTTTGTGTTTGGAAAGTGTAATTTAAAATAAAACTGGTGGTGGACTAAAACTGTATTAGATAACTAAGATATTTTTTTTTAATGTAAATAACTTGTATATATTTGGTATATCTTACTGCGACAGTGTAAGCGTTTGTTGTGATAACTATGTTGGTCGCGCTAGGCTTACTCCTGTTGATTAGCTAGTTTTAAAATATATGTATGTGCATATAACATATATTGTTTATTATCACTTACAACAAAAGCTGCAGGGTTCGAGTTTCAGTCATTCTACTGAGAAGACCGAATTGAACCTTATCATTTGATTAGATATAAGTAAAGATAAAAATAATTGTATAACGTTATTGCAGTCAGAGTCTAAACTTCGTATGAAAAAGTGAAAATTGCTCTTGTCGTTAGGATAAAATTATATAATGTATTATCTAATGAAAAAATAGTTCTACTCGACTCTTACTTTAACCATTAAGATCTATCAATCAACTAGATTCTATTCATATTACGTTTAACTGAAAACTTATGTATGTAAAGTTGACGTGTTTTTATTAATTTCGTTAAGAAAAAATTGTTGAATTCGCTGATATCCATTGTTTAAAGTGTATAATAAATTGTCTAATTGTATAAATATTTGCTTTCTTTTATTTATCTCTTTCCCGTCCTTACTGGGTCTTCTTTAGCCTATCACACTAAACTGCCATTAGACAGATAATAAGCTTCTCCCATTGCACGCGATCGGTTGATAATCTCTAGACCAAGTATAATTATTATTAAAATTTATTTACTTGCCTGATTTATAACTGATCTGCTATGATCTACGACGGCTCCAGTTGGTCTACACGTAAGTGAACGTGACTGCTAAGCTAGAGGTCGTGGGTTCGATTCCCAACCATCACAAATAATTAATAATATTATTGAACGCCTTTTCTCACCAGTGATTTGGTCCCACGTAATAGGTGACGAGCCCATTACTGGTAGTCGGTATGTTTTGTTTGCCAGAGCTTCGTCTGCCGATCGAGGAATGCCTTTTGCATCGGTCACTTGAAATATGATAAACGACATATAGGATTTCTTTCAACCATTATTTTGATCTATCTAGTAAGGTTCAGCCAGCGTTTGTAATATAAGCGCGCAAAAATATGCATCCCATGTCTTTTGGAGGGTGTGGATGGTGTCCATACAAAATCCAAAATCCTCCTTTCGGCACTTTGCGTCAAAAATGACATAATTTACACGTCGTGTTTAAAATTTCAAATTGCTCTCCTCTGAAATTTGACATTTGCAGGTATTATGGTTATTGATACCGTCGAGTGACACTATGGAAAAAGAGAGAAGAAAAAATAAGAATACAATGTAACAATTTCAGATTTTATTTATATTTTTTTCATCTTTATAATGATGTTCAGTATATAAAAGGTAAATAGCCAGAAGGCATAATATAATCTTATCATTTTGCCGAAGTGGTTTAGATATTGTTAGGCCTTTATCGGCACACTGGTGACAATGAAAACAATGAATTGGCCACCTTTTTGCAATGATTGCAACTTCACTTACAAATAAACAATAGAGCGAATAAAACAAAGAACTCACACTAAGAATTTTGGACACAAAGGTTTATCCCATCTAATTGCCGGCTATATAACTTTCCAAGAATTTATAATTCAGTTCAAGATGTCATTTCCTTTCTTTATTATAAGGGTGCACCTGCTATGTCACCAGCCAATGTGAAAACGATGTTTCTCACTAAAGTAACCTTTTGTTTATCTGTGGAGCCATAGATCAACTGTTCAGTTGTAAATCCTTTATTTCAAAACAGTAACTAAAGCAGGTAGCAAGATGGCTCGTAAGTTAGGCTATATTTTCACAATACACTACTTGACTAGGTAAGGAGCAGCATCATTTTGAATAAGGAAATCTCTTATTTGGGACTATTGTACAAACAAGTTTCGAATTATTTTACTAATACTCGTAATAAACTTCAATGTTGTACACAGGCAGTCGTTGTTAATACAGGATGGGCCAAGAATTCGTTGACAGTTGAATCTAACACCTCGCGGATCATATATCAAATAAATACAGCGCGGGGCACAGGGAGGGGGTTTGATCACTACCTTGTTTCTCGAAAATTTTGTCGCAATGGATCGCTTAAGCTTTTCTATCAGTTATATTAACGAACAAAAATCTTAAACCTTAATAAATAGCTTGGTGGGTATGGTTTTTTTTTGTATTTACTTTGTTAGTAATTTGACAATAACGTTGACGCGGTAAGAGATCAATACAATTAGTAGTAACATTAGAATTATAATTAGCAGTCGTAAAAGAAAAAGATAGTAGTGTAATTTATTAGCGATAAGTAAACAAAATATTAAGCAACCTATATTAGCTATTGTCTAAACACTTTGTGGATACCATTTAGCAATGAAAATCATAGATTGTGAAACGTAAATGATTCGGATTTTACATATTGGTACTGTGACTTTTTATGTAACTGAATAGCTAAGGGTTTTTTATGTGACACATAATGCTGCTTTTTAGACCAGTTATGTTATATTTATTTATTTATAACATGGAAGACTTCTAGCTAACATTATGAGGTTTGTAGTCAAGTAAATAACAGTAACAAACAAGTGAGGAGTTGTAAATGACAACTCCTCACTTGTTGTAGTACGTTAAACGTAAAAATCTGAGTAATAGCCCTAACAATCTTGCAATACTGGACACATTATTATTTTCGTCTTTCTATTATTAAAGAATTTAAAACTCAGACACCCACACACATTTGAGACACTCATAGTGAATCCATACTATGCTGGTTACGAAGCTCATTAAAAGTTCTATTCACACGCATACATGTAATATGTAACGCAGTGTGGCGACGCTACACTATACGAGCCAGTATTTTTGTAATCAATGAATGCAAATGTTTGATAAATAAATAATAGCTCTCTCATGTCGTTATAATGTGTTAGAACGTCGTGACTACTAAGATAGACGACGTGGGTTAAATAAATAATAAGCTAAGCAGAAGTATACTAAACGTTCACTTTCGTCAGCGTTTTGGTCCCACGTAGTATGTGATGAACCTATTAATGTTAATGATGTTGTAATGCCAGTTTGTTGGCCAGAGCCTAGTCTGTTGATTGAGGACTGCCTTCTGCATTATTCCCTTGAAATATGACAAATGACATATAGGATATCGTTAAACCATTATTTTGATCTACATAATAAGATTTAGTCAGCGTTTGTAACATAAGTGCACAAAAATGTGTACTCCATGTCTCTTGGAGGATGTGGACGGTATCTATGCAAAATTCGAAATCCTCCTTTTGGCACTTTACGTCCCAAAGAACGGAATTAACACGTCGTGTTTAAAATTTCAAAGCCCTCTTCTTTCAAATTCGATATTTGTAGGTAGTATTCGTAGGGACTGTCGAGTTACACTAGAAATATAGAGAAGAAGAGAAAATACTTCTACAATTTTTTTTAACTGTACCGTAATGTGGAGTAAATTAAAAAAAAAATAGTAAGAAGGCATAACATAAACATATCAATTTGACGAAATGGTTTAGATATTGTTAGCGTTTTGTCAGCATACTGGTGACAATGAAAACAATGAATTGGCTACTTTTGTGCAACGTTTGCAATTTGACTTACAAACACACAATAGAGCGAATAAAACAAAGAACTCACACACTAAAAATGTTGGACACAAAAGTTTATCCCATCTAATTGCCGCTTAATACCAACCACCGATCTAGTGAGGATCGTTCATAAGAATTATTTTACAAACCAGACAATAGTATTTATGATCAACGAATGTTAACGTAACGTAATATGTCGTAGTGTTTCACCTGTAACACCTCCATGTTGTAAATAAAATGTAATGGTATATTATATTATTCTTCATTGAAGAGCTTTCTTGTAGGTAGGTATATATCTACAAAAAAGTTCTTTACTATGAAGGTTTCTTTTAGGTTTCTTTTAGCGGTTAACCTATGCATAATTTTTTATCACCGAATACAATTCGTAGATAAAAAATTATGTTCGATGGTTCACATTCAACGACAACAATTGGATGATTAGAACTGCTCATTAGAAAATTATCCATTACTAATTACTCATTACTACAAATTACGGTTGTTGTTACACCGATGTTATTGCTAAGTACATTACAAGTTGCACGATCCTTTTTGATTTCGTATAATTCCAATAACAAAAAAACAAGAAGTAATTCAAAGTACATGTTGGTTACTTTAGCAGTAATAGAAACCGTTAAAAATAAGATTGAATAAAAAGGTTTCACGCATTTACATAAATAACGCTTTTCATTACGGTTCCAAAGATTATCAATCCAAAGGTATATCATATACGCACTCTCTATGCGATTCTGATTTTAAACAATATAAGCCAAATTATACGTACATTATAACGTTATAATACGTTGCACGTTTAATGTAAAAAACAATTGTCTTAACCCATGGCCGTTTGGCCCTTACTTTCGTTCCGGATAAATAACAGTCAACGTTAAAAGTGCAACAATATTCGCTGTGACGAATTATTTTAATAATCAGAAATAGAAATAATTTATCTAAAAATCAATATTATAATCAGTCACTTCGTGACACTAAGGAATTAACTGATCTGCATGTTGTATTAGTACTGAAAGTTAATAATCAGCTCTTGGCGTATATTTAGGCAACACTTCATGTATCTAAAATGTACGTAAATCATAACATTCACGAAAAGTTAGTTTTTATCTTTTTTACGTAGTATAAAATGTAATTGCTTTTTGTTTTTCTGTGTTTAACATTTATACATCACTATAATAATGTACGAAAGGCCTACCGGAATTAGAAGCTACTCTATTTAGAAATATGCAAACGAACGTCTAAACAAACACCGATCCAACTTACTTAGGTTTTTTTTTGTTACTTTACTTTAACTATAATAAAAATTAAAACGCTAAAGTAATTTTTAGTATTCAGCATGTTTCTGGCACTTTCTACTATCGGTATATTTTTAAGTTGGCAACACCGTTTTCCAAGTCGTCATCACTTAGCGCTATGTTCACATTATACACTATTAACAAGTTGCACCCAAACAAACACCACACCATTCTGAAGTAGAGCGTCACCCGGTTCGGTTGTGTTGTGAGTTAGCTTGAGTTATTAAAAATTACCACGTTGAATTTTAATGTGCGATATTACAAAAAACAAACGATCATTGGTTAAAATGGCATCTACAACACCAAACGAAATGACGTTCACAGAAAAGCCAGCAGAACATATTACGCATTACAGCACCAAGAGATTACGCTGTCTACGTTCCGCCAGGAGTGAGCCGAAAAAAAACAATCATCTGGTGGTGATACCTGAAGGGTTCACTAGTTCATCTCCATCGGATTGGGAAGCAACGACACGTCATGAGGCGGAGGGGTTATTTTATGATCGAGCGAAGTACGACGAAGCTGTATTATCGGACG
The DNA here is from genome assembly GCA_949316085.1 of Hypercompe scribonia. Taxonomy (NCBI): domain Eukaryota; kingdom Metazoa; phylum Arthropoda; class Insecta; order Lepidoptera; family Erebidae; genus Hypercompe; species Hypercompe scribonia. Next base: position 6,232,226 of record OX438979.1, read on the forward strand.
ACACTTACGAGAGCGTAAAACTTTCGGCAGCAAAACGTTTGACGCGTAAAAAGAAGAAAAGATATCCAGACCACGGCATTTCGACGTACGCGGTCAAACGACAATAAGTTTATATACTATTCAAGCATAGGCATGACACGGAGCGACATGAGGAACACGGAATAAAACGGTGTAGATATCGACTATACGAGTATGTATCAACGACAGGAAAGCGAAATTTTGAGATTAAGCAGAATTTGTGACGTGGGAACAGCCATATGAGTATGTGCTAACAAAATGTGTCGTTGCGTACATGTTTGTGTTTGGAAAGTGTAATTTAAAATAAAACTGGTGGTGGACTAAAACTGTATTAGATAACTAAGATATTTTTTTTAATGTAAATAACTTGTATATATTTGGTATATCTTACTGCGACAGTGTAAGCGTTTGTTGTGATAACTATGTTGGTCGCGCTAGGCTTACTCTTGTTGATTAGCTAGTTTTAAAATATATGTATGTGCATATAACATATATTGTTTATTATCACTTACAACAAAAGCTGCAGGGTTCGAGTTTCAGTCATTCTACTGAGAAGACCGAATTGAACCTTATCATTTGATTAGATATAAGTAAAGATAAAAATAATTGTATAACGTTATTGCAGTCAGAGTCTAAACTTCGTATGAAAAAGTGAAAATTGCTCTTGTCGTTAGGAAAAAATTATATAATGTATTATCTAATGAAAAAATAGTTCTACTCGACTCTTACTTTAACCATTAAGATCTATCAATCAACTAGATTCTATTCATATTACGTTTAACTGAAAACTTATGTATGTAAAGTTGACGTGTTTTTATTAATTTCGTTAAGAAAAAATTGTTGAATTCGCTGATATCCATTGTTTAAAGTGTATAATAAATTGTCTAATTGTATAAATATTTGCTTTCTTTTATTTATCTCTTTCCCGTCCTTACTGGGTCTTCTTTAGCCTATCACACTAAACTGCCATTAGACAGATAATAAGCTTCTCCCATTGCACGCGATCGGTTGATAATCTCTAGACCAAGTATAATTATTATTAAAATTTATTTACTTGCCTGATTTATAACTGATCTGCTATGATCTACGACGGCTCCAGTTGGTCTACACGTAAGTGAACGTGACTGCTAAGCTAGAGGTCGTGGGTTCGATTCCCAACCATCACAAATAATTAATAATATTATTGAACGCCTTTTCTCACCAGTGATTTGGTCCCACGTAATAGGTGACGAGCCCATTACTGGTAGTCGGTATGTTTTGTTTGCCAGAGCTTCGTCTGCCGATCGAGGAATGCCTTTTGCATCGGTCACTTGAAATATGATAAACGACATATAGGATTTCTTTCAACCATTATTTTGATCTATCTAGTAAGGTTCAGCCAGCGTTTGTAATATAAGCGCGCAAAAATATGCATCCCATGTCTTTTGGAGGGTGTGGATGGTGTCCATACAAAATCCAAAATCCTCCTTTCGGCACTTTGCGTCAAAAATGACATAATTTACACGTCGTGTTTAAAATTTCAAATTGCTCTCCTCTGAAATTTGACATTTGCAGGTATTATGGTTATTGATACCGTCGAGTGACACTATGGAAAAAGAGAGAAGAAAAAATAAGAATACAATGTAACAATTTCAGATTTTATTTATATTTTTTTCATCTTTATAATGATGTTCAGTATATAAAAGGTAAATAGCCAGAAGGCATAATATAATCTTATCATTTTGCCGAAGTGGTTTAGATATTGTTAGGCCTTTATCGGCACACTGGTGACAATGAAAACAATGAATTGGCCACCTTTTTGCAATGATTGCAACTTCACTTACAAATAAACAATAGAGCGAATAAAACAAAGAACTCACACTAAGAATTTTGGACACAAAGGTTTATCCCATCTAATTGCCGGCTATATAACTTTCCAAGAATTTATAATTCAGTTCAAGATGTCATTTCCTTTCTTTATTATAAGGGTGCACCTGCTATGTCACCAGCCAATGTGAAAACGATGTTTCTCACTAAAGTAACCTTTTGTTTATCTGTGAAGCCATAGATCAACTGTTCAGTTGTAAATCCTTTATTTCAAAACAGTAACTAAAGCAGGTAGCAAGATGGCTCGTAAGTTAGGCTATATTTTCACAATACACTACTTGACTAGGTAAGGAGCAGCATCATTTTGAATAAGGAAATCTCTTATTTGGGACTATTGTACAAACAAGTTTCGAATTATTTTACTAATACTCGTAATAAACTTCAATGTTGTACACAGGCAGTCATTGTTAATACAGGATGGGCCAAGAATTCGTTGACAGTTGAATCTAACACCTCGCGGATCATATATCAAATAAATACAGCGCGGGGCACAGGGAGGGGGTTTGATCACTACCTTGTTTCTCGAAAATTTTGTCGCAATGGATCGCTTAAGCTTTTCTATCAGTTATATTAACGAACAAAAATCTTACACCTTAATAAATAGTTTGGTGGGTATGGTTTTTTTTTGTATTTACTTTGTTAGTAATTTGACAATAACGTTGACGCGGTAAGAGATCAATACAATTAGTAGTAACATTAGAATTATAATTAGCAGTCGTAAAAGAAAAAGATAGTAGTGTAATTTATTAGCGATAAGTAAACAAAATATTAAGCAACCTATATTAGCTATTGTCTAAACACTTTGTGGATACCATTTAGCAATGAAAATCATAGATTGTGAAACGTAAATGATTCGGATTTTACATATTGGTACTGTGACTTTTTATGTAACTGAATAGCTAAGGGTTTTTTATGTGACACATAATGCTGCTTTTTAGACCAGTTATGTTATATTTATTTATTTATAACATGGAAGACTTCTAGCTAACATTATGAGGTTTGTAGTCAAGTAAATAACAGTAACAAACAAGTGAGGAGTTGTAAATGACAACTCCTCACTTGTTGTAGTACGTTAAACGTAAAAATCTGAGTAATAGCCCTAACAATCTTGCAATACTGGACACATTATTATTTTCGTCTTTCTATTATTAAAGAATTTAAAACTCAGACACCCACACACATTTGAGACACTCATAGTGAATCCATACTATGCTGGTTACGAAGCTCATTAAAAGTTCTATTCACACGCATACATGTAATATGTAACGCAGTGTGGCGACGCTACACTATACGAGCCAGTATTTTTGTAATCAATGAATGCAAATGTTTGATAAATAAATAATAGCTCTCTCATGTCGTTATAATGTGTTAGAACGTCGTGACTACTAAGATAGACGACGTGGGTTAAATAAATAATAAGCTAAGCAGAAGTATACTAAACGTTCACTTTCGTCAGCGTTTTGGTCCCACGTAGTATGTGATGAACCTATTAATGTTAATGATGTTGTAATGCCAGTTTGTTGGCCAGAGCCTAGTCTGTTGATTGAGGACTGCCTTCTGCATTATTCCCTTGAAATATGACAAATGACATATAGGATTTCGTTAAACCATTATTTTGATCTACATAATAAGATTTAGTCAGCGTTTGTAACATAAGTGCACAAAAATGTGTACTCCATGTCTCTTGGAGGATGTGGACGGTATCTATGCAAAATCCGAAATCCTCCTTTTGGCACTTTACGTCCCAAAGAACGGAATTAACACGTCGTGTTTAAAATTTCAAAGCCCTCTTCTTTCAAATTCGATATTTGTAGGTAGTATTCGTAGGGACTGTCGAGTTACACTAGAAATATAGAGAAGAAGAGAAAATACTTCTACAATTTTTTTTATCTGTACCGTAATGTGGAGTAAATTAAAAAAAAAATAGTAAGAAGGCATAACATAAACATATCAATTTGACGAAATGGTTTAGATATTGTTAGCGTTTTGTCAGCATACTGGTGACAATGAAAACAATGAATTGGCTACTTTTGTGCAACGTTTGCAATTTGACTTACAAACACACAATAGAGCGAATAAAACAAAGAACTCACACACTAAAAATGTTGGACACAAAAGTTTATCCCATCTAATTGCCGCTTAATACCAACCACCGATCTAGTGAGGATCGTTCATAAGAATTATTTTACAAACCAGACAATAGTATTTATGATCAACGAATGTTAACGTAACGTAATATGTCGTAGTGTTTCACCTGTAACACCTCCATGTTGTAAATAAAATGTAATGGTATATTATATTATTCTTCATTGAAGAGCTTTCTTGTAGGTAGGTATATATCTACAAAAAAGTTCTTTACTATGAAGGTTTCTTTTAGGTTTCTTTTAGCGGTTAACCTATGCATAATTTTTTATCACCGAATACAATTCGTAGATAAAAAATTATGTTCGATGGTTCACATTCAACGACAACAATTGGATGATTAGAACTGCTCATTAGAAAATTATCCATTACTAATTACTCATTACTACAAATTACGGTTGTTGTTACACCGATGTTATTGCTAAGTACATTACAAGTTGCACGATCCTTTTTGATTTCGTATAATTCCAATAACAAAAAAACAAGAAGTAATTCAAAGTACATGTTGGTTACTTTAGCAGTAATAGAAACCGTTAAAAATAAGATTGAATAAAAAGGTTTCACGCATTTACATAAATAACGCTTTTCATTACGGTTCCAAAGATTATCAATCCAAAGGTATATCATATACGCACTCTCTATTCGATTCTGATTTTAAACAATATAAGCCAAATTATACGTACATTATAACGTTATAATACGTTGCACGTTTAATGTAAAAAACAATTGTCTTAACCCATGGCCGTTTGGCCCTTACTTTCGTTCCGGATAAATAATAGTCAACGTTAAAAGTGCAACAATATTCGCTGTGACGAATTATTTTAATAATCAGAAATAGAAATAATTTATCTAAAAATCAATATTATAATCAGTCACTTCGTGACACTAAGGAATTAACTGATCTGCATGTTGTATTAGTACTGAAAGTTAATAATCAGCTCTTGGCGTATATTTAGGCAACACTTCATGTATCTAAAATGTACGTAAATCATAACATTCACGAAAAGTTAGTTTTTATCTTTTTTACGTAGTATAAAATGTAATCGCTTTTTGTTTTTCTGTGTTTAACATTTACACATCACTATAATAATGTACGAAAGGCCTACCGGAATTAGAAGCTACTCTATTTAGAAATATGCAAACGAACGTCTAAACAAACACCGATCCAACTTACTTAGGTTTTTTTTTGTTACTTTACTTTAACTATAATAAAAATTAAAACGCTAAAGTAATTTTTAGTATTCAGCATGTTTCTGGCACTTTCTACTATCGGTATATTTTTAAGTTGGCAACACCGTTTTCCAAGTCGTCATCACTTAGCGCTATGTTCACATTATACACTATTAACAAGTTGCACCCAAACAAACACCACACCATTCTGAAGTAGAGCGTCACCCGGTTCGGTTGTGTTGTGAGTTAGCTTGAGTTATTAAAAATTACCACGTTGAATTTTAATGTGCGATATTACAAAAAACAAACGATCATTGGTTAAAATGGCATCTACAACACCAAACGAAATGACGTTCACAGAAAAGCCAGCAGAACATATTACGCATTACAGCACCAAGAGATTACGCTGTCTACGTTCCGCCAGGAGTGAGCCGAAAAAAAACAATCATCTGGTGGTGATACCTGAAGGATTCACTAGTTCATCTCCATCGGATTGGGCAGCAACGACACGTCATGAGGCGGAGGGGTTATTTTATGATCGAGCGAAGTACGACGAAGCTGTATTATCGGACGACACTTACGAGAGCGTAAAACTTTCGGCAGCAAAACGTTTGACGCGTAAAAAGAAGAAAAGATATCCAGACCACGGCATTTCGACGTACGCGGTCAAACAACAATAAGTTTATATACTATTCAAGCATAGGCATGACACGGAGCGACATGAGGAACACGGAATAAAACGGTGTAGATATCGACTATACGAGTATGTATCAACGACAGGAAATCGAAATTTTGAGATTAAGCAGAATTTGTGACGTGGGAACAGCCATATGAGTATGTGCTAACAAAATGTGTCGTTGCGTACATGTTTGTGTTTGGAAAGTGTAATTTAAAATAAAACTGGTGGTGGACTAAAACTGTATTAGATAACTAAGATATTTTTTTTTAATGTAAATAACTTGTATATATTTGGTATATCTTACTGCGACAGTGTAAGCGTTTGTTGTGATAACTATGTTGGTCGCGCTAGGCTTACTCCTGTTGATTAGCTAGTTTTAAAATATATGTATGTGCATATAACATATATTGTTTATTATCACTTACAACAAAAGCTGCAGGGTTCGAGTTTCAGTCATTCTACTGAGAAGACCGAATTGAACCTTATCATTTGATTAGATATAAGTAAAGATAAAAATAATTGTATAACGTTATTGCAGTCAGAGTCTAAACTTCGTATGAAAAAGTGAAAATTGCTCTTGTCGTTAGGAAAAAATTATATAATGTATTATCTAATGAAAAAATAGTTCTACTCGACTCTTACTTTAACCATTAAGATCTATCAACCAACTAGATTCTATTCATATTACGTTTAACTGAAAACTTATGTATGTAAAGTTGACGTGTTTTTATTAATTTCGTTAAGAAAAAATTGTTGAATTCGCTGATATCCATTGTTTAAAGTGTATAATAAATTGTCTAATTGTATAAATATTTGCTTTCTTTTATTTATTTCTTTCCCGTCCTTACTGGGTCTTCTTTAGCCTATCACACTAAACTGCCATTAGACAGATAATAAGCTTCTCCCATTGCACGCGATCGGTTGATAATCTCTAGACCAAGTATAATTATTATTAAAATTTATTTACTTGCCTGATTTATAACTGATCTGCTATGATCTACGACGGCTCCAGTTGATCTACACATAAGTGAACGTGACTGCTAAGCTAGAGGTCGTGGGTTCGATTCCCAACCATCACAAATAATTAATAATATTATTGAACGCCTTTTCTCACCAGTGATTTGGTCCCACGTAATAGGTGACGAGCCCATTACTGGTAGTCGGTATGTTTTATTTGCCAGAGCTTCGTCTGCCGATCGAGGAATGCCTTTTGCATCGGTCACTTGAAATATGATAAACGACATATAGGATTTCTTTCAACCATTATTTTGATCTATCTAGTAAGGTTCAGCCAGCGTTTGTAATATAAGCGCGCAAAAATATGCATCCCATGTCTTTTGGAGGGTGTGGATGGTGTCCATACAAAATCCAAAATCCTCCTTTCGGCACTTTGCGTCAAAAATGACATAATTTACACGTCGTGTTTAAAATTTCAAATTGCTCTCCTCTGAAATTTGACATTTGCAGGTATTATGGTTATTGATACCGTCGAGTGACACTATGGAAAAAGAGAGAAGAAAAAATAAGAATACAATGTAACAATTTCAGATTTTATTTATATTTTTTTCATCTTTATAATGATGTTCAGTATATAAAAGGTAAATAGCCAGAAGGCATAATATATAATCTTATCATTTTGCCGAAGTGGTTTAGATATTGTTAGGCCTTTATCGGCACACTGGTGACAATGAAAACAATGAATTGGCCACCTTTTTGCAATGATTGCAACTTCACTTACAAATAAACAATAGAGCGAATAAAACAAAGAACTCACACTAAGAATTTTGGACACAAAGGTTTATCCCATCTAATTGCCGGCTATATAACTTTCCAAGAATTTATAATTCAGTTCAAGATGTCATTTCCTTTCTTTATTATAAGGGTGCACCTGCTATGTCACCAGCCAATGTGAAAACGATGTTTCTCACTAAAGTAACCTTTTGTTTATCTGTGGAGCCATAGATCAACTGTTCAGTTGTAAATCCTTTATTTCAAAACAGTAACTAAAGCAGGTAGCAAGATGGCTCGTAAGTTAGGCTATATTTTCACAATACACTACTTGACTAGGTAAGGAGCAGCATCATTTTGAATAAGGAAATCTCTTATTTGGGACTATTGTACAAACAAGTTTCGAATTATTTTACTAATACTCGTAATAAACTTCAATGTTGTACACAGGCAGTCGTTGTTAATACAGGATGGGCCAAGAATTCGTTGACAGTTGAATCTAACACCTCGCGGATCATATATCAAATAAATACAGCGCGGGGCACAGGGAGGGGGTTTGATCACTACCTTGTTTCTCGAAAATTTTGTCGCAATGGATCGCTTAAGCTTTTCTATCAGTTATATTAACGAACAAAAATCTTACACCTTAATAAATAGCTTGGTGGGTATGGTTTTTTTTTGTATTTACTTTGTTAGTAATTTGACAATAACGTTGACGCGGTAAGAGATCAATACAATTAGTAGTAACATTAGAATTATAATTAGCAGTCGTAAAAGAAAAAGATAGTAGTGTAATTTATTAGCGATAAGTAAACAAAATATTAAGCAACCTATATTAGCTATTGTCTAAACACTTTGTGGATACCATTTAGCAATGAAAATCATAGATTGTGAAACGTAAATGATTCGGATTTTACATATTGGTACTGTGACTTTTTATGTAACTGAATAGCTAAGGGTTTTTTATGTGACACATAATGCTGCTTTTTAGACCAGTTATGTTATATTTATTTATTTATAACATGGAAGACTTCTAGCTAACATTATGAGGTTTGTAGTCAAGTAAATAACAGTAACAAACAAGTGAGGAGTTGTAAATGACAACTCCTCACTTGTTGTAGTACGTTAAACGTAAAAATCTGAGTAATAGCCCTAACAATCTTGCAATACTGGACACATTATTATTTTCGTCTTTCTATTATTAAAGAATTTAAAACTCAGACACCCACACACATTTGAGACACTCATAGTGAATCCATACTATGCTGGTTACGAAGCTCATTAAAAGTTCTATTCACACGCATACATGTAATATGTAACGCAGTGTGGCGACGCTACACTATACGAGCCAGTATTTTTGTAATCAATGAATGCAAATGTTTGATAAATAAATAATAGCTCTCTCATGTCGTTATAATGTGTTAGAACGTCGTGACTACTAAGATAGACGACGTGGGTTAAATAAATAATAAGCTAAGCAGAAGTATACTAAACGTTCACTTTCGTCAGCGTTTTGGTCCCACGTAGTATGTGATGAACCTATTAATGTTAATGATGTTGTAATGCCAGTTTGTTGGCCAGAGCCTAGTCTGTTGATTGAGGACTGCCTTCTGCATTATTCCCTTGAAATATGACAAATGACATATAGGATTTCGTTAAACCATTATTTTGATCTACATAATAAGATTTAGTCAGCGTTTGTAACATAAGTGCACAAAAATGTGTACTCCATGTCTCTTGGAGGATGTGGACGGTATCTATACAAAATCCGAAATCCTCCTTTTGGCACTTTACGTCCCAAAGAACGGAATTAACACGTCGTGTTTAAAATTTCAAAGCCCTCTTCTTTCAAATTCGATATTTGTAGGTAGTATTCGTAGGGACTGTCGAGTTACACTAGAAATATAGAGAAGAAGAGAAAATACTTCTACAATTTTTTTTATCTGTACCGTAATGTGGCGTAAATTAAAAAAAAAATAGTAACAAGGCATAACATAAACATATCAATTTGACGAAATGGTTTAGATATTGTTAGCGTTTTGTCAGCATACTGGTGACAATGAAAACAATGAATTGGCTACTTTTGTGCAACGTTTGCAATTTGACTTACAAACACACAATAGAGCGAATAAAACAAAGAACTCACACACTAAAAATGTTGGACTCAAAAGTTTATCCCATCTAATTGCCGCTTAATACCAACCACCGATCTAGTGAGGATCGTTCATAAGAATTATTTTACAAACCAGACAATAGTATTTATGATCAACGAATGTTAACGTAACGTAATATGTCGTAGTGTTTCACCTGTAACACCTCCATGTTGTAAATAAAATGTAATGGTATATTATATTATTCTTCATTGAAGAGCTTTCTTGTAGGTAGGTATATATCTACAAAAAAGTTCTTTACTATGAAGGTTTCTTTTAGGTTTCTTTTAGCGGTTAACCTATGCATAATTTTTTATCACCGAATACAATTCGTAGATAATAAATTATGTTCGATGGTTCACATTCAACGACAACAATTGGATGATTAGAACTGCTCATTAGAAAATTATCCATTACTAATTACTCATTACTACAAATTACGGTTGTTGTTACACCGATGTTATTGCTAAGTACATTACAAGTTGCACGATCCTTTTTGATTTCGTATAATTCCAATAACAAAAAAACAAGAAGTAATTCAAAGTACATGTTGGTTACTTTAGCAGTAATAGAAACCGTTAAAAATAAGATTGAATAAAAAGGTTTCACGCATTTACATAAATAACGCTTTTCATTACGGTTCCAAAGATTATCAATCCAAAGGTATATCATATACGCACTCTCTATTCGATTCTGATTTTAAACAATATAAGCCAAATTATACGTACATTATAACGTTATAATACGTTGCACGTTTAATGTAAAAAACAATTGTCTTAACCCATGGCCGTTTGGCCCTTACTTTCGTTCCGGATAAATAATAGTCAACGTTAAAAGTGCAACAATATTCGCTGTGACGAATTATTTTAATAATGAGAAATAGAAATAATTTATCTAAAAATCAATATTATAATCAGTCACTTCGTGACACTAAGGAATTAACTGATCTGCATGTTGTATTAGTACTGAAAGTTAATAATCAGCTCTTGGCGTATATTTAGGCAACACTTCATGTATCTAAAATGTACGTAAATCATAACATTCACGAAAAGTTAGTTTTTATCTTTTTTACGTAGTATAAAATGTAATCGCTTTTTGTTTTTCTGTGTTTAACATTTACACATCACTATAATAATGTACGAAAGGCCTACCGGAATTAGAAGCTACTCTATTTAGAAATATGCAAACGACCGTCTAAACAAACACCGATCCAACTTACTTAGGTTTTTTTTTGTTACTTTACTTTAACTATAATAAAAATTAAAACGCTAAAGTAATTTTTAGTATTCAGCATGTTTCTGGCACTTTCTACTATCGGTATATTTTTAAGTTGGCAACACCGTTTTCCAAGTCGTCATCACTTAGCGCTATGTTCACATTATACACTATTAACAAGTTGCACCCAAACAAACACCACACCATTCTGAAGTAGAGCGTCACCCGGTTCGGTTGTGTTGTGAGTTAGCTTGAGTTATTAAAAATTACCACGTTGAATTTTAATGTGCGATATTACAAAAAACAAACGATCATTGGTTAAAATGGCATCTACAACACCAAACGAAATGACGTTCACAGAAAAGCCAGCAGAACATATTACGCATTATAGCACCAAGAGATTACGCTGTCTACGTTCCGCCAGGAGTGAGCCGAAAAAAAACAATCATCTGGTGGTGATACCTGAAGGGTTCACTAGTTCATCTCCATCGGATTGGGAAGCAACGACACGTCATGAGGCGGAGGGGTTATTTTATGATCGAGCGAAGTACGACGAAGCTGTATTATCGGACGACACTTACGAGAGCGTAAAACTTTCGGCAGCAAAACGTTTGACGCGTAAAAAGAAGAAAAGATATCCAGACCACGGCATTTCGACTTACGCGGTCAAACGACAATAAGTTTATATACTATTCAAGCATAGGCATGACACGGAGCGACATGAGGAACACGGAATAAAACGGTGTAGATATCGACTATACGAGTATGTATCAACGACAGGAAAGCGAAATTTTGAGATTAAGCAGAATTTGTGACGTGGGAACAGCCATATGAGTATGTACTAACAAAATGTGTCATTGCGTACATGTTTGTGTTTGGAAAGTGTAATTTAAAATAAAACTGGTGGTGGACTAAAACTGTATTAGATAACTAAGATATTTTTTTTAATGTAAATAACTTGTATATATTTGGTATATCTTACTGCGACAGTGTAAGCGTTTGTTGTGATAACTATGTTGGTCGCGCTAGGCTTACTCTTGTTGGGGTGCTTGGCTAGAAAACCTCCACGTGGTGCACCCTGGTAACGTTGGCGATGGTGTTCATCACTGCCAACGGCTAATATTCTAGCACGAAGAGGAAGCCATTTTCTCCGGCAATTCAGCTGAGACTTGGTCCAACAGAGCGGGCGTGTCTGTCGAATCCTCTGTTGGTTCTTCGCTCTTCGGAGCAATGAGGAGGAAAACCTCGGTAAAAAATCACGATGGTGGGACCCTTTCTAGGGTCGGAGTTCCTCCGCTCAGCGGTGGAGAAGGTAGGATGGGCTCGGTGTGCACTTACACTGCCACCGTGCAGGCATCAGGAGACATAGTCTCCCTGCCGCCGTCGACATATCGTAGTCCCGAGTTGGAGTCTCGCGACTCCAATCGGGGGCGAGGGTCTTGGCTTAGCCGCCCGGACTGCGAGGAAGAAAACCTCTCTAAAAAATTACCCCGAATCCCGTGTTCTGGTGCGTGACCAGGGGATGCATGGCTGATGGGTAGTTCAGTCGCAAGCGCACTCCCAGCCGGGGCACCTGCGGACCCCTCGGTTGGGCACAAATTTACGCTTGCCCGGGTATTGGGGATCTCTGCCCGGGTCGACATTTAGTTCTCCCCATCTCGTGGGTTTAAAAATGGAAAACTTAAACACAAATAATAATAATAATATAGAAAAGAAGGAGAAGAAAAACAGAAAGGGAAAAAGTACGAGAGCGGACGGTTTCTCTTCCAACGAGGAGGAAGTATTGGTTGGAGCGCCTATCTTGGTGGGGCTCCCAGAAGTCATAATGGCTGCTGGGAGCCGAAGAACATCGGAACGGTTGCGTTCCAAATCCACCGCGGGCAGTAACTCCAGTACAAGGACAGATGCACTGGACATAATGGAGACGGAGCTGTGTGACAGCAGGAAACGCGGACGCTCCAGGGACGAGGAGAGTGACACGTCCCAGGAGATGTTGCCTCCCAAAATCACCAGCAGCCGTAGAGGGAGATCACGAACCCCGGTCTCGATCCCGTCAGGCTCCGTCTTTTGTAAGGCGGAAGCCTATAGGCGAGTTAGGGCGGACGGTGAAGCACTAGCGGAGGAGGAGATTGCTGGTCTCCTGCTGAAAGTCAGAGAGCCGATGGTGGGGGACTCAGTTCCCCAGACACCATCCTCCATGCAGGAGATAGCAAACACGGCGGTGGCCATTATTCACAAAGTGGCCACCAAGTCGAGTAACCTTAAGGGCTCCTTTGTGAGAGCCCTTAAGGACTCCTCTTCCGCAATTGCGGGGGTCGTGGAGACCCTCATCGGAGACGTGGCTCGTCTCCAGGCAGCCAACGACCACCTGACGGGGCCAGTGGCTGAGCTTAGCGCTTAGTTCGCCCAATTCCGGGCGCATCGTCCGGCAGAGGATCCGGCCTCGTCCCCGTCTCAGCCTACTCCGTCTCCCAATGTTGGTACCATCGCTGACGCCCAAATGCGCCAAATCACAGACGCTGTGTGGCGCATGATGGACGGCCGTCTCGCTGGCCTAGAGGCAAGACTGCCTCCTGCCCCTATTGTCCGGCCGCCGCTTGGGGCCCATAGGCCAAAGGTCACATCGGCACCAACATCTCTGCCCGTTGTGGGCGGTCGTGTGTCCTATGCGGCGGCGGCGTCGGTGTCGACTACTCCTGTGGCCACTCCGAGGGCACGACAGGCGGCCAAGGTAATAACCAAGACGGCTGCACCGAAGTCTGGGCCCAAAAAAGTGGTAAAGGCTGGAGCGGAATATCCTCCGCTCCCCACTCCAACGGGTGTTCCTGGCACCACTACATCTGCCCCCTCCACATCTGCCCCATCCAAAGATGGTTGGCAGGTAGTCGGCGGGGTTAAGTCCCGAAAGCAGGGTAAAAAAGCAGCTCAAAAAGCAGCCTCTACCCCGCAGTCGCCGTCGGTTGCGGTGGCTACCGCGAAAAAGCCGCGCAAGCTGCAGGTGCCTAAAAGCGCGGCTGTGGTGGTCACCGTAACACCGGAGGTGGCTAGTGGCGGGCTGTCCTATGCGGCCTTATTTAAGAAGGCCCGGGATAGTCTCGCCACTGATTTCGGGACTGAAGGGGTCAGATTGCGCCTTGCCCAGACGGGAGCTCGAGTCCTTGAGTTCCCCGGGGCTGAAGGTGCAAAGACGGCGGACAGGTTCGCCGAGAAACTGAGAGGAATTTTTGCAGCCACGGATGGTGTGAAGATCGCCAGGCCTGTCAAGTGCACAGAGTTGCGCATTTCGGGCCTGGATGACTCCGTAACGACCGAGGATGTCCGCGTTGCAATTAGCGAGAAGACGGGCTGCAACGCGGACAACATCAGGGGCGGCACCATCCGCCCCGGTCCTGGAGGGCTTGGCGCAGTGTGGATCAGCTGTCCGGTAGCGTCGGCTAAAGTTTTGGGCGACGCAGGCAGGATCCTCGTCGGTTTTGTGAATGCCAGAGTCACTGTTCTGGCGGCAAGACCGATGAGGTGCTTCAAGTGCCTAGCATCCGGACACACACGCGCCAAGTGCGTGAGTTGTTTTGACTGCAGTGGACTATGCTTCCGCTGCGGTCGACCGGGGCACAAGGCGGCAGAGTGCTCTGCCGCCCCTCACTGCCCAGCTTGTGCGGCGGGTAACAAGCCCGCTAATCATCAGATTGGGCAGGGGGGCTGCAAACCTCCTCGCGATTCTCGGCGAACGTTGGGGGCTAGCCAGTCGGCCCAGGCTGCCTCCGATGCCGTTCGCACGTCGACATCGTCGCCCATGGAGGAGGCTGTAGAGACAGTCCAGTAATGGACCAAGTCTCCAGCCTCCTGGTCCAGACGAACCTGAACCACTGTGCTGCGGCGCAGGACCTTTTCCTGCAAACTATGGCACAGTGGTCGATCGGTATTGCCGTAGCCGCGGAGCCCTATTATGTTCCTCCCCGTCCAAACTGGTTGGGTGACCGGGACGGTTCCGTGGCAGTCGTCGGCTCTACGGCGGCTCATTCCCCGCCCTTGTCGCTAAGAGACAAGGGCACTGGATATGTTGCTGCCGAGTGGGGGGGGATCACTGTATATGGTGTATACTTCTCCCCCAACCGGAGTTTGAACGACTTCGAGGTTTTCCTTAACAACTTGGAAACCTCGATGCGGCGTCTAACGTCTGGGCACGTCTTAGTGCTGGGGGACTTCAACGCAAAGTCCATTGCGTGGGGTTCCCCCAGGACGGACGCCAGGGGCGAGGCCGTAGAGGAGTGGGCGGCCTCAGTGGGCCTCTGTTTACTGAACAGGGGCTCCACCAACACGTGCGTGCGACAGCAGGGAGGGTCGATAGTGGACCTTTCGTTCGCTACCCCTGCCCTCGCCGCACGAGTAAGGAACTGGTGTGTCCTGGAAGAGGTTGAGACGCTCTCGGATCACCTCTACATTCGATTCGAGCTCTCCCGGACCCAGGACCCCAGTAGGGGTCACGCGGCGCGGCGTTCTTCTCGCTTGCCGCGGTGGGCTGTAGCCAAACTGAATAGGGACCTACTAGAGGAGGCAGCCATTATTCACTCTTGGCTGTCTCCGCAGGCTCCGGCCGAGGAGGTCGACATGGGGGCTGGTCGTTTCCGCGATGCGATTACGCAGATCTGTGATGCGGCCATGCCCCGCATCCGAGGTTGTCGGCCTCCACGGAAGGAGGTTTACTGGTGGTCCCAGGAGTTGGCGGACCTCCGCACGGCCTGTACTCGTGCCCGGAGGTCCTACACCCGTAGTCGGCGGCGACACCGCGAAGAAGGCGAGGAGGACCAGCTTCATGAGGAGTACCGAGAGGCGCGGAAAACTCTGAAGCTGGCCATTAGCCGCACCAAAGAAGTGAAGAGGAAGGAGATGCTGGAGGGTCTCGATTGTGACCCCTGGGGTCGTGCGGTGCGACAAAAGCTCCGCACGTCGGGCCCCCCCCTTACAGAGACACTCCAGCCCAGCTTCCTGCGGGAAGTGGTCGAGGGTCTTTTCCCGCAGCGGGCGGAGCACACACCCCCGTCGATGGCCTTCATGGTCGAAGACGACGGGGGACGGAACGAGGATAATGTTCCGCCCGTCAGGGAATCGGAGATAGGGGCGGTCGTTCTACGGATTCGCTCTAAGAACACCGCCCCTGGGCCAGACGGAATACCTGCCCGTGTGCTGGCCCGTGCCCTCGAACACATGTCGGACCGCCTCAGGGAGATCTTGGACGCTAGCTTGTCGTCCGGACGCTTCCCTGAGTGCTGGAAAAGCGGGAAGCTGGTCCTATTAAGGAAGCCGGGACGGCCTGCCGATTCGGTGGCGGCCTATAGGCCCATTGTGCTGCTGGACGAGGCGGGTAAACTGTTTGAGAGGATACTCTCTGCCCGCATCGTCCGGCACCTCTGCGAGGTGGGCCCCGATCTGTCGGACGCCCAATTTGGTTTTCGGGCGGGGCATTCGACGGTCGATGCTGTGCTGCGCCTGAGGACCGTTACCGAAGAGGCAGTGAGCTGTGGCGGCGTGCTGTTGGCGGTGTCGTTGGACATCGCCAACGCATTTAATAGTCTGCCATTTAGTTGCATCAGGGAAGCACTCCACTACCACGGGGTGCCAGAGTACCTGAGGCGACTTGTGGCAGACTATCTTGAGGAGCGTACCGTCGTGTACGAGGACCGAGATGGTATTCTGAGGCGGCGGCCCATGTCGTGCGGTGTTCCACAGGGGTCCGTCCTCGGACCACTCCTGTGGAATATGGGATACGACTGGGCCCTTCGAGGTCGTCTTCCCCCCGGGCTGGGCGTAATTTGTTACGCCGATGACACATTGGTCACGGCCCGGGGGGCGAACTTTCAGGAGGCGGCGCGCCTGGCCACCGTGGGAGTCTCTTTGGTGGTCGGGCGCATTGAGGCGCTGGGTTTACGGGTGGCCCTAGATAAGACGGAAGCCCTTTTGTTTCATGGGCCCCGTCGTGGTCCACCCCCCGGTGCCTCTATCGTAGTCAATTCGGTCCTCGTACCGATTAAGGCCCAGATGAAGTATCTGGGCCTGATCCTCGACGGCAGGTGGCTCTTCGACGAGCACTTCCGACAGCTTACTCCAAAGCTGGTCGGCGCTGCTTCTGCCCTTGGGCGACTTTTGCCCAATTTGGGTGGAGCCAGCGTCGCGACGAGACGGCTATACACGGGGGTTGTTCGGTCAATGGCACTGTATGGTGCACCGGTGTGGGCGGCGGCTCTGACCGCCCAGAATAGGGCTCGCCTCTGGCGCCCTCAGAGGATATTGGCGGTTAGAGCCATACGCGGTTACCGCACCGTATCGACGGAGGCGGCGTGCGCGTTGGCCGGAACTCCCCCGTGGGATTTGGAGGCGGAGGTGCTCGCTGAAGTTTATCGGCGAACGGCAGACTTTCGGGTGGGTAGCGGCATTCGGCCCCCGCCCGAAGAGATACGTGAGTGGCGAGAGGCCGCTCGTCGAGCCACGATGGCTCGTTGGTCGTCCCGGCTGGAGGCTCCACGTGCTGGCTTTGCCGCCGTGGAGGCTCTCCAGCCGGTCATCGCCGAGTGGGCAGGGCGGCAGCACGGGACCCTTTCCTTCCGACTGACGCAGATTCTTTCCGGGCACGGTTGCTTCGGGAAGTATCTGCACTCGGTCGCCAGGAGGGAATTGAGTCCCGCCTGTCACCACTGCGACTGCAGTGAGGACTCGGCTCAGCACACGCTGGCGGTTTGTTCCGCCTGGGCGGCGCAGCGTGGGGTCCTCACTGCAGTTATTGGAGGAGATCTCTCGCTACCGGCCGTAATACGCTCCATGGTCGGTAGCGACAGTTGTTTTACCGCGGTCGCAACCTTCTGCGAAGACGTAATTTCGCGGAAGGAGGCGGCGGAGAAGGCCCGGGAGGACAATATCCACTCGGACCCAATTCGCCGCCGGCGAGCCGGGCGGCGGAGGCGCGCATACCAGCGCCTCATGCCGCCTTGAGTGTGGCCGCGGGTGGACGGGACGGGTTTTCCCCTCCATCCGCTACAATGGCCAGCCGCGAGGAGGCGACGTCCGCGTGTGCCGTACGTCGCCTAAAATAGAGAGTTTACCCATAGATGGTGCCTGCATTAGCGGGCAGGCGCTGGGAGGGATCTGGATGTCGTAATAACAGCTGTTCCCGGTCCCTCCTATGTCAGGCGCAGAGTGGCACACCGTGTGGTTTTAGTCGGTCCGATTCCGACACACCGCCCCGCCGTAAACCCCGGTGGGGTGACGGCCCGAGGGGGTTTCCACACGTTAAAAAAAAAAAAAAAGGCTTACTCTTGTTGATTAGCTAGTTTTAAAATATATGTATGTGCATATAACATATATTGTTTATTATCACTTACAACAAAAGCTGCAGGGTTCGAGTTTCAGTCATTCTACTGAGAAGACCGAATTGAACCTTATCATTTGATTAGATATAAGTAAAGATAAAAATAATTGTATAACGTTATTGCAGTCAGAGTCTAAACTTCGTATGAAAAAGTGAAAATTGCTCTTGTCGTTAGGAAAAAATTATATAATGTATTATCTAATGAAAAATAGTTCTACTCGACTCTTACTTTAACCATTAAGATCTATCAATCAACTAGATTCTATTCATATTACGTTTAACTGAAACTTATGTATGTAAAGTTGACGTGTTTTTATTAATTTCGTTAAGAAAAAATTGTTGAATTCGCTGATATCCATTGTTTAAAGTGTATAATAAATTGTCTAATTGTATAAATATTTGCTTTCTTTTATTTATCTCTTTCCCGTCCTTGCTGGGTCTTCTTTAGCCTATCACACTAAACTGCCATTAGACAGATAATAAGCTTCTCCCATTGCACGCGATCGGTTGATAATCTCTAGACCAAGTATAATTATTATTAAAATTTATTTACTTGCCTGATTTATAACTGATCTGCTATGATCTACGACGGCTCCAGTTGGTCTACACGTAAGTGAACGTGACTGCTAAGCTAGAGGTCGTGGGTTCGATTCCCAACCATCACAAATAATTAATAATATTATTGAACGCCTTTTCTCACCAGTGATTTGGTCCCACGTAATAGGTGACGAGCCCATTACTGGTAGTCGGTATGTTTTGTTTGCCAGAGCTTCGTCTGCCGATCGAGGAATGCCTTTTGCATCGGTCACTTGAAATATGATAAACGACATATAGGATTTCTTTCAACCATTATTTTGATCTATCTAGTAAGGTTCAGCCAGCGTTTGTAATATAAGCGCGCAAAAATATGCATCCCATGTCTTTTGGAGGGTGTGGATGGTGTCCATACAAAATCCAAAATCCTCCTTTCGGCACTTTGCGTCAAAAATGACATAATTTACACGTCGTGTTTAAAATTTCAAATTGCTCTCCTCTGAAATTTGACATTTGCAGGTATTATGGTTATTGATACCGTCGAGTGACACTATGGAAAAAGAGAGAAGAAAAAATAAGAATACAATGTAACAATTTCAGATTTTATTTATATTTTTTTCATCTTTATAATGATGTTCAGTATATAAAAGGTAAATAGCCAGAAGGCATAATATAATCTTATCATTTTGCCGAAGTGGTTTAGATATTGTTAGGCCTTTATCGGCACACTGGTGACAATGAAAACAATGAATTGGCCACCTTTTTGCAATGATTGCAACTTCACTTACAAATAAACAATAGAGCGAATAAAACAAAGAACTCACACTAAGAATTTTGGACACAAAGGTTTATCCCATCTAATTGCCGGCTATATAACTTTCCAAGAATTTATAATTCAGTTCAAGATGTCATTTCCTTTCTTTATTATAAGGGTGCACCTGCTATGTCACCAGCCAATGTGAAAACGATGTTTCTCACTAAAGTAAACTTTTGTTTATCTGTGGAGCCATAGATCAACTGTTCAGTTGTAAATCCTTTATTTCAAAACAGTAACTAAAGCAGGTAGCAAGATGGCTCGTAAGTTAGGCTATATTTTCACAATACACTACTTGACTAGGTAAGGAGCAGCATCATTTTGAATAAGGAAATCTCTTATTTGGGACTATTGTACAAACAAGTTTCGAATTATTTTACTAATACTCGTAATAAACTTCAATGTTGTACACAGGCAGTCGTTGTTAATACAAGATGGGCCAAGAATTCGTTGACAGTTGAATCTAACACCTCGCGGATCATATATCAAATAAATACAGCGCGGGGCACAGGGAGGGGGTTTGATCACTACCTTGTTTCTCGAAAATTTTGTCGCAATGGATCGCTTAAGCTTTTCTATCAGTTATATTAACGAACAAAAATCTTACACCTTAATAAATAGCTTGGTGGGTATGGTTTTTTTTTGTATTTACTTTGTTAGTAATTTGACAATAACGTTGACGCGGTAAGAGATCAATACAATTAGTAGTAACATTAGAATTATAATTAGCAGTCGTAAAAGAAAAAGATAGTAGTGTAATTTATTAGCGATAAATAAACAAAATATTAAGCAACCTATATTAGCTATTGTCTAAACACTTTGTGGATACCATTTAGCAATGAAAATCATAGATTGTGAAACGTAAATGATTCGGATTTTACATATTGGTACTGTGACTTTTTATGTAACTGAATAGCTAAGGGTTTTTTATGTGACACATAATGCTGCTTTTTAGACCAGTTATGTTATATTTATTTATTTATAACATGGAAGACTTCTAGCTAACATTATGAGGTTTGTAGTCAAGTAAATAACAGTAACAAACAAGTGAGGAGTTGTAAATGACAACTCCTCACTTGTTGTAGTACGTTAAACGTAAAAATCTGAGTAATAGCCCTAACAATCTTGCAATACTGGACACATTATTATTTTCGTCTTTCTATTATTAAAGAATTTAAAACTCAGACACCCACACACATTTGAGACACTCATAGTGAATCCATACTATGCTGGTTACGAAGCTCATTAAAAGTTCTATTCACACGCATACATGTAATATGTAACGCAGTGTGGCGACGCTACACTATACGAGCCAGTATTTTTGTAATCAATGAATGCAAATGTTTGATAAATAAATAATAGCTCTCTCATGTCGTTATAATGTGTTAGAACGTCGTGACTACTAAGATAGACGACGTGGGTTAAATAAATAATAAGCTAAGCAGAAGTATACTAAACGTTCACTTTCGTCAACGTTTTGGTCCCACGTAGTATGTGATGAACCTATTAATGTTAATGATGTTGTAATGCCAGTTTGTTGGCCAGAGCCTAGTCTGTTGATTGAGGACTGCCTTCTGCATTATTCCCTTGAAATATGACAAATGACATATAGGATTTCGTTAAACCATTATTTTGATCTACATAATAAGATTTAGTCAGCGTTTGTAACATAAGTGCACAAAAATGTGTACTCCATGTCTCTTGGAGGATGTGGACGGTATCTATACAAAATCCGAAATCCTCCTTTTGGCACTTTACGTCCCAAAGAACGGAATTAACACGTCGTGTTTAAAATTTCAAAGCCCTCTTCTTTCAAATACGATATTTGTAGGTAGTATTCGTAGGGACTGTCGAGTTACACTAGAAATATAGAGAAGAAGAGAAAATACTTCTACAATTTTTTTTATCTGTACCGTAATGTGGAGTAAATTAAAAAAAAAATAGTAAGAAGGCATAACATAAACATATCAATTTGACGAAATGGTTTAGATATTGTTAGCGTTTTGTCAGCATACTGGTGACAATGAAAACAATGAATTGGCTACTTTTGTGCAACGTTTGCAATTTGACTTACAAACACACAATAGAGCGAATAAAACAAAGAACTCACACACTAAAAATGTTGGACACAAAAGTTTATCCCATCTAATTGCCGCTTAATACCAACCACCGATCTAGTGAGGATCGTTCATAAGAATTATTTTACAAACCAGACAATAGTATTTATGATCAACGAATGTTAACGTAACGTAATATGTCGTAGTGTTTCACCTGTAACACCTCCATGTTGTAAATAAAATGTAATGGTATATTATATTATTCTTCATTGAAGAGCTTTCTTGTAGGTAGGTATATATCTACAAAAAAGTTCTTTACTATGAAGGTCCTGAGCTTCTTTTAGCGGTTAACCTATGCATAATTTTTTATCACCGAATACAATTCGTAGATAAAAAATTATGTGTGATGGTTCACATTCAACGACAACAATTGGATGATTAGAACTGCTCATTAGAAAATTATCCATTACTAATTACTCATTACTACAAATTACGGTTGTTGTTACACCGATGTTATTGCTAAGTACATTACAAGTTGCACGATCCTTTTTGATTTCGTATAATTCCAATAACAAAAAAACAAGAAGTAATTCAAAGTACATGTTGGTTACTTTAGCATTAATAGAAACCGTTAAAAATAAGATTGAATAAAAAGGTTTCACGCATTTACATAAATAACGCTTTTCATTACGGTTCCAAAGATTATCAATCCAAAGGTATATCATATACGCACTCTCTATTCGATTCTGATTTTAAACAATATAAGCCAAATTATACGTACATTATAACGTTATAATACGTTGCACGTTTAATGTAAAAAACAATTGTCTTAACCCATGGCCGTTTGGCCCTTACTTTCGTTCCGGATAAATAATAGTCAACGTTAAAAGTGCAACAATATTCGCTGTGACGAATTATTTTAATAATCAGAAATAGAAATAATTTATCTAAAAATCAATATTATAATCAGTCACTTCGTGACACTAAGGAATTAACTGATCTGCATGTTGTATTAGTACTGAAAGTTAATAATCAGCTCTTGGCGTATATTTAGGCAACACTTCATGTATCTAAAATGTACGTAAATCATAACATTCACGAAAAGTTAGTTTTTATCTTTTTTACGTAGTATAAAATGTAATCGCTTTTTGTTTTTCTGTGTTTAACATTTACACATCACTATAATAATGTACGAAAGGCCTACCGGAATTAGAAGCTACTCTATTTAGAAATATGCAAACGAACGTCTAAACAAACACCGATCCAACTTACTTAGGTTTTTTTTTGTTACTTTACTTTAACTATAATAAAAATTAAAACGCTAAAGTAATTTTTAGTATTCAGCATGTTTCTGGCACTTTCTACTATCGGTATATTTTTAAGTTGGCAACACCGTTTTCCAAGTCGTCATCACTTAGCGCTATGTTCACATTATACACTATTAACAAGTTGCACCCAAACAAACACCACACCATTCTGAAGTAGAGCGTCACCCGGTTCGGTTGTGTTGTGAGTTAGCTTGAGTTATTAAAAATTACCACGTTGAATTTTAATGTGCGATATTACAAAAAACAAACGATCATTGGTTAAAATGGCATCTACAACACCAAACGAAATGACGTTCACAGAAAAGCCAGCAGAACATATTACGCATTACAGCACCAAGAGATTACGCTGTCTACGTTCCGCCAGGAGTGAGCCGAAAAAAAACAATCATCTGGTGGTGATACCTGAAGGGTTCACTAGTTCATCTCCATCGGATTGGGAAGCAACGACACGTCATGAGGCGGAGGGGTTATTTTATGATCGAGCGAAGTACGACGAAGCTGTATTATCGGACGACACTTACGAGAGCGTAAAACTTTCGGCAGCAAAACGTTTGACGCGTAAAAAGAAGAAAAGATATCCAGACCACGGCATTTCGACGTACGCGGTCAAACGACAATAAGTTTATATACTATTCAAGCATAGGCATGACACGGAGCGACATGAGGAACACGGAATAAAACGGTGTAGATATCGACTATACGAGTATGTATCAACGACAGGAAAGCGAAATTTTGAGATTAAGCAGAATTTGTGACGTGGGAACAGCCATATGAGTATGTGCTAACAAAATGTGTCGTTGCGTACATGTTTGTGTTTGGAAAGTGTAATTTAAAATAAAACTGGTGGTGGACTAAAACTGTATTAGATAACTAAGATATTTTTTTTAATGTAAATAACTTGTATATATTTGGTATATCTTACTGCGACAGTGTAAGCGTTTGTTGTGATAACTATGTTGGTCGCGCTAGACATACTCTTGTTGATTAGCTAGTTTTAAAATATATGTATGTGCATATAACATATATTGTTTATTATCACTTACAACAAAAGCTGCAGGGTTCGAGTTTCAGTCATTCTACTGAGAAGACCGAATTGAACCTTATCATTTGATTAGATATAAGTAAAGATAAAAATAATTGTATAACGTTATTGCAGTCAGAGTCTAAACTTCGTATGAAAAAGTGAAAATTGCTCTTGTCGTTAGGAAAAAATTATATAATGTATTATCTAATGAAAAAATAGTTCTACTCGACTCTTACTTTAACCATTAAGATCTATCAATCAACTAGATTCTATTCATATTACGTTTAACTGAAAACTTATGTATGTAAAGTTGACGTGTTTTTATTAATTTCGTTAAGAAAAAATTGTTGAATTCGCTGATATCCATTGTTTAAAGTGTATAATAAATTGTCTAATTGTATAAATATTTGCTTTCTTTTATTTATCTCTTTCCCGTCCTTGCTGGGTCTTCTTTAGCCTATCACACTAAACTGCCATTAGACAGATAATAAGCTTCTCCCATTGCACGCGATCGGTTGATAATCTCTAGACCAAGTATAATTATTATTAAAATTTATTTACTTGCCTGATTTATAACTGATCTGCTATGATCTACGACGGCTCCAGTTGGTCTACACGTAAGTGAACGTGACTGCTAAGCTAGAGGTCGTGGGTTCGATTCCCAACCATCACAAATAATTAATAATATTATTGAACGCCTTTTCTCACCAGTGATTTGGTCCCACGTAATAGGTGACGAGCCCATTACTGGTAGTCGGTATGTTTTGTTTGCCAGAGCTTCGTCTGCCGATCGAGGAATGCCTTTTGCATCGGTCACTTGAAATATGATAAACGACATATAGGATTTCTTTCAACCATTATTTTGATCTATCTAGTAAGGTTCAGCCAGCGTTTGTAATATAAGCGCGCAAAAATATGCATCCCATGTCTTTTGGAGGGTGTGGATGGTGTCCATACAAAATCCAAAATCCTCCTTTCGGCACTTTGCGTCAAAAATGACATAATTTACACGTCGTGTTTAAAATTTCAAATTGCTCTCCTCTGAAATTTGACATTTGCAGGTATTATGGTTATTGATACCGTCGAGTGACACTATGGAAAAAGAGAGAAGAAAAAATAAGAATACAATGTAACAATTTCAGATTTTATTTATATTTTTTTCATCTTTATAATGATGTTCAGTATATAAAAGGTAAATAGCCAGAAGGCATAATATATAATCTTATCATTTTGCCGAAGTGGTTTAGATATTGTTAGGCCTTTATCGGCACACTGGTGACAATGAAAACAATGAATTGGCCACCTTTTTGCAATGATTGCAACTTCACTTACAAATAAACAATAGAGCGAATAAAACAAAGAACTCACACTAAGAATTTTGGACACAAAGGTTTATCCCATCTAATTGCCGGCTATATAACTTTCCAAGAATTTATAATTCAGTTCAAGATGTCATTTCCTTTCTTTATTATAAGGGTGCACCTGCTATGTCACCAGCCAATGTGAAAACGATGTTTCTCACTAAAGTAACCTTTTGTTTATCTGTGGAGCCATAGATCAACTGTTCAGTTGTAAATCCTTTATTTCAAAACAGTAACTAAAGCAGGTAGCAAGATGGCTCGTAAGTTAGGCTATATTTTCACAATACACTACTTGACTAGGTAAGGAGCAGCATCATTTTGAATAAGGAAATCTCTTATTTGGGACTATTGTACAAACAAGTTTCGAATTATTTTACTAATACTCGTAATAAACTTCAATGTTGTACACAGGCAGTCGTTGTTAATACAAGATGGGCCAAGAATTCGTTGACAGTTGAATCTAACACCTCGCGGATCATATATCAAATAAATACAGCGCGGGGCACAGGGAGGGGGTTTGATCACTACCTTGTTTCTCGAAAATTTTGTCGCAATGGATCGCTTAAGCTTTTCTATCAGTTATATTAACGAACAAAAATCTTACACCTTAATAAATAGCTTGGTGGGTATGGTTTTTTTTTGTATTTACTTTGTTAGTAATTTGACAATAACGTTGACGCGGTAAGAGATCAATACAATTAGTAGTAACATTAGAATTATAATTAGCAGTCGTAAAAGAAAAAGATAGTAGTGTAATTTATTAGCGATAAGTAAACAAAATATTAAGCAACCTATATTAGCTATTGTCTAAACACTTTGTGGATACCATTTAGCAATGAAAATCATAGATTGTGAAACGTAAATGATTCGGATTTTACATATTGGTACTGTGACTTTTTATGTAACTGAATAGCTAAGGGTTTTTTATGTGACACATAATGCTGCTTTTTAGACCAGTTATGTTATATTTATTTATTTATAACATGGAAGACTTCTAGCTAACATTATGAGGTTTGTAGTCAAGTAAATAACAGTAACAAACAAGTGAGGAGTTGTAAATGACAACTCCTCACTTGTTGTAGTACGTTAAACGTAAAAATCTGAGTAATAGCCCTAACAATCTTGCAATACTGGACACATTATTATTTTCGTCTTTCTATTATTAAAGAATTTAAAACTCAGACACCCACACACATTTGAGACACTCATAGTGAATCCATACTATGCTGGTTACGAAGCTCATTAAAAGTTCTATTCACACGCATACATGTAATATGTAACGCAGTGTGGCGACGCTACACTATACGAGCCAGTATTTTTGTAATCAATGAATGCAAATGTTTGATAAATAAATAATAGCTCTCTCATGTCGTTATAATGTGTTAGAACGTCGTGACTACTAAGATAGACGACGTGGGTTAAATAAATAATAAGCTAAGCAGAAGTATACTAAACGTTCACTTTCGTCAGCGTTTTGGTCCCACGTAGTATGTGATGAACCTATTAATGTTAATGATGTTGTAATGCCAGTTTGTTGGCCAGAGCCTAGTCTGTTGATTGAGGACTGCCTTCTGCATTATTCCCTTGAAATATGACAAATGACATATAGGATTTCGTTAAACCATTATTTTGATCTACATAATAAGATTTAGTCAGCGTTTGTAACATAAGTGCACAAAAATGTGTACTCCATGTCTCTTGGAGGATGTGGACGGTATCTATACAAAATCCGAAATCCTCCTTTTGGCACTTTACGTCCCAAAGAACGGAATTAACACGTCGTGTTTAAAATTTCAAAGCCCTCTTCTTTCAAATTCGATATTTGTAGGTAGTATTCGTAGGGACTGTCGAGTTACACTAGAAATATAGAGAAGAAGAGAAAATACTTCTACAATTTTTTTTATCTGTACCGTAATGTGGAGTAAATTAAAAAAAAAATAGTAAGAAGGCATAACATAAACATATCAATTTGACGAAATGGTTTAGATATTGTTAGCGTTTTGTCAGCATACTGGTGACAATGAAAACAATGAATTGGCTACTTTTGTGCAACGTTTGCAATTTGACTTACAAACACACAATAGAGCGAATAAAACAAAGAACTCACACACTAAAAATGTTGGACACAAAAGTTTATCCCATCTAATTGCCGCTTAATACCAACCACCGATCTAGTGAGGATCGTTCATAAGAATTATTTTACAAACCAGACAATAGTATTTATGATCAACGAATGTTAACGTAACGTAATATGTCGTAGTGTTTCACCTGTAACACCTCCATGTTGTAAATAAAATGTAATGGTATATTATATTATTCTTCATTGAAGAGCTTTCTTGTAGGTAGGTATATATCTACAAAAAAGTTCTTTACTATGAAGGTTTCTTTTAGGTTTCTTTTAGCGGTTAACCTATGCATAATTTTTTATCACCGAATACAATTCGTAGATAAAAAATTATGTTCGATGGTTCACATTCAACGACAACAATTGGATGATTAGAACTGCTCATTAGAAAATTATCCATTACTAATTACTCATTACTACAAATTACGGTTGTTGTTACACCGATGTTATTGCTAAGTACATTACAAGTTGCACGATCCTTTTTGATTTCGTATAATTCCAATAACAAAAAAACAAGAAGTAATTCAAAGTACATGTTGGTTACTTTAGCAGTAATAGAAACCGTTAAAAATAAGATTGAATAAAAAGGTTTCACGCATTTACATAAATAACGCTTTTCATTACGGTTCCAAAGATTATCAATCCAAAGGTATATCATATACGCACTCTCTATTCGATTCTGATTTTAAACAATATAAGCCAAATTATACGTACATTATAACGTTATAATACGTTGCACGTTTAATGTAAAAAACAATTGTCTTAACCCATGGCCGTTTGGCCCTTACTTTCGTTCCGGATAAATAATAGTCAACGTTAAAAGTGCAACAATATTCGCTGTGACGAATTATTTTAATAATCAGAAATAGAAATAATTTATCTAAAAATCAATATTATAATCAGTCACTTCGTGACACTAAGGAATTAACTGATCTGCATGTTGTATTAGTACTGAAAGTTAATAATCAGCTCTTGGCGTATATTTAGGCAACACTTCATGTATCTAAAATGTACGTAAATCATAACATTCACGAAAAGTTAGTTTTTATCTTTTTTACGTAGTATAAAATGTAATCGCTTTTTGTTTTTCTGTGTTTAACATTTACACATCACTATAATAATGTACGAAAGGCCTACCGGAATTAGAAGCTACTCTATTTAGAAATATGCAAACGAACGTCTAAACAAACACCGATCCAACTTACTTAGGTTTTTTTTTGTTACTTTACTTTAACTATAATAAAAATTAAAACGCTAAAGTAATTTTTAGTATTCAGCATGTTTCTGGCACTTTCTACTATCGGTATATTTTTAAGTTGGCAACACCGTTTTCCAAGTCGTCATCACTTAGCGCTATGTTCACATTATACACTATTAACAAGTTGCACCCAAACAAACACCACACCATTCTGAAGTAGAGCGTCACCCGGTTCGGTTGTGTTGTGAGTTAGCTTGAGTTATTAAAAATTACCACGTTGAATTTTAATGTGCGATATTACAAAAAACAAACGATCATTGGTTAAAATGGCATCTACAACACCAAACGAAATGACGTTCACAGAAAAGCCAGCAGAACATATTACGCATTACAGCACCAAGAGATTACGCTGTCTACGTTCCGCCAGGAGTGAGCCGAAAAAAAACAATCATCTGGTGGTGATACCTGAAGGGTTCACTAGTTCATCTCCATCGGATTGGGAAGCAACGACACGTCATGAGGCGGAGGGGTTATTTTATGATCGAGCGAAGTACGACGAAGCTGTATTATCGGACGACACTTACGAGAGCGTAAAACTTTCGGCAGCAAAACGTTTGACGCGTAAAAAGAAGAAAAGATATCCAGACCACGGCATTTCGACGTACGCGGTCAAACGACAATAAGTTTATATACTATTCAAGCATAGGCATGACACGGAGCGACATGAGGAACACGGAATAAAACGGTGTAGATATCGACTATACGAGTATGTATCAACGACAGGAAAGCGAAATTTTGAGATTAAGCAGAATTTGTGACGTGGGAACAGCCATATGAGTATGTGCTAACAAAATGTGTCGTTGCGTACATGTTTGTGTTTGGAAAGTGTAATTTAAAATAAAACTGGTGGTGGACTAAAACTGTATTAGATAACTAAGATATTTTTTTTAATGTAAATAACTTGTATATATTTGGTATATCTTACTGCGACAGTGTAAGCGTTTGTTGTGATAACTATGTTGGTCGCGCTAGACATACTCTTGTTGATTAGCTAGTTTTAAAATATATGTATGTGCATATAACATATATTGTTTATTATCACTTACAACAAAAGCTGCAGGGTTCGAGTTTCAGTCATTCTACTGAGAAGACCGAATTGAACCTTATCATTTGATTAGATATAAGTAAAGATAAAAATAATTGTATAACGTTATTGCAGTCAGAGTCTAAACTTCGTATGAAAAAGTGAAAATTGCTCTTGTCGTTAGGAAAAAATTATATAATGTATTATCTAATGAAAAAATAGTTCTACTCGACTCTTACTTTAACCATTAAGATCTATCAATCAACTAGATTCTATTCATATTACGTTTAACTGAAAACTTATGTATGTAAAGTTGACGTGTTTTTATTAATTTCGTTAAGAAAAAATTGTTGAATTCGCTGATATCCATTGTTTAAAGTGTATAATAAATTGTCTAATTGTATAAATATTTGCTTTCTTTTATTTATCTCTTTCCCGTCCTTGCTGGGTCTTCTTTAGCCTATCACACTAAACTGCCATTAGACAGATAATAAGCTTCTCCCATTGCACGCGATCGGTTGATAATCTCTAGACCAAGTATAATTATTATTAAAATTTATTTACTTGCCTGATTTATAACTGATCTGCTATGATCTACGACGGCTCCAGTTGGTCTACACGTAAGTGAACGTGACTGCTAAGCTAGAGGTCGTGGGTTCGATTCCCAACCATCACAAATAATTAATAATATTATTGAACGCCTTTTCTCACCAGTGATTTGGTCCCACGTAATAGGTGACGAGCCCATTACTGGTAGTCGGTATGTTTTGTTTGCCAGAGCTTCGTCTGCCGATCGAGGAATGCCTTTTGCATCGGTCACTTGAAATATGATAAACGACATATAGGATTTCTTTCAACCATTATTTTGATCTATCTAGTAAGGTTCAGCCAGCGTTTGTAATATAAGCGCGCAAAAATATGCATCCCATGTCTTTTGGAGGGTGTGGATGGTGTCCATACAAAATCCAAAATCCTCCTTTCGGCACTTTGCGTCAAAAATGACATAATTTACACGTCGTGTTTAAAATTTCAAATTGCTCTCCTCTGAAATTTGACATTTGCAGGTATTATGGTTATTGATACCGTCGAGTGACACTATGGAAAAAGAGAGAAGAAAAAATAAGAATACAATGTAACAATTTCAGATTTTATTTATATTTTTTTCATCTTTATAATGATGTTCAGTATATAAAAGGTAAATAGCCAGAAGGCATAATATATAATCTTATCATTTTGCCGAAGTGGTTTAGATATTGTTAGGCCTTTATCGGCACACTGGTGACAATGAAAACAATGAATTGGCCACCTTTTTGCAATGATTGCAACTTCACTTACAAATAAACAATAGAGCGAATAAAACAAAGAACTCACACTAAGAATTTTGGACACAAAGGTTTATCCCATCTAATTGCCGGCTATATAACTTTCCAAGAATTTATAATTCAGTTCAAGATGTCATTTCCTTTCTTTATTATAAGGGTGCACCTGCTATGTCACCAGCCAATGTGAAAACGATGTTTCTCACTAAAGTAACCTTTTGTTTATCTGTGGAGCCATAGATCAACTGTTCAGTTGTAAATCCTTTATTTCAAAACAGTAACTAAAGCAGGTAGCAAGATGGCTCGTAAGTTAGGCTATATTTTCACAATACACTACTTGACTAGGTAAGGAGCAGCATCATTTTGAATAAGGAAATCTCTTATTTGGGACTATTGTACAAACAAGTTTCGAATTATTTTACTAATACTCGTAATAAACTTCAATGTTGTACACAGGCAGTCGTTGTTAATACAGGATGGGCCAAGAATTCGTTGACAGTTGAATCTAACACCTCGCGGATCATATATCAAATAAATACAGCGCGGGGCACAGGGAGGGGGTTTGATCACTACCTTGTTTCTCGAAAATTTTGTCGCAATGGATCGCTTAAGCTTTTCTATCAGTTATATTAACGAACAAAAATCTTAAACCTTAATAAATAGCTTGGTGGGTATGGTTTTTTTTTGTATTTACTTTGTTAGTAATTTGACAATAACGTTGACGCGGTAAGAGATCAATACAATTAGTAGTAACATTAGAATTATAATTAGCAGTCGTAAAAGAAAAAGATAGTAGTGTAATTTATTAGCGATAAGTAAACAAAATATTAAGCAACCTATATTAGCTATTGTCTAAACACTTTGTGGATACCATTTAGCAATGAAAATCATAGATTGTGAAACGTAAATGATTCGGATTTTACATATTGGTACTGTGACTTTTTATGTAACTGAATAGCTAAGGGTTTTTTATGTGACACATAATGCTGCTTTTTAGACCAGTTATGTTATATTTATTTATTTATAACATGGAAGACTTCTAGCTAACATTATGAGGTTTGTAGTCAAGTAAATAACAGTAACAAACAAGTGAGGAGTTGTAAATGACAACTCCTCACTTGTTGTAGTACGTTAAACGTAAAAATCTGAGTAATAGCCCTAACAATCTTGCAATACTGGACACATTATTATTTTCGTCTTTCTATTATTAAAGAATTTAAAACTCAGACACCCACACACATTTGAGACACTCATAGTGAATCCATACTATGCTGGTTACGAAGCTCATTAAAAGTTCTATTCACACGCATACATGTAATATGTAACGCAGTGTGGCGACGCTACACTATACGAGCCAGTATTTTTGTAATCAATGAATGCAAATGTTTGATAAATAAATAATAGCTCTCTCATGTCGTTATAATGTGTTAGAACGTCGTGACTACTAAGATAGACGACGTGGGTTAAATAAATAATAAGCTAAGCAGAAGTATACTAAACGTTCACTTTCGTCAGCGTTTTGGTCCCACGTAGTATGTGATGAACCTATTAATGTTAATGATGTTGTAATGCCAGTTTGTTGGCCAGAGCCTAGTCTGTTGATTGAGGACTGCCTTCTGCATTATTCCCTTGAAATATGACAAATGACATATAGGATTTCGTTAAACCATTATTTTGATCTACATAATAAGATTTAGTCAGCGTTTGTAACATAAGTGCACAAAAATGTGTACT
Organism: Hypercompe scribonia; assembly: GCA_949316085.1. Classification (NCBI taxonomy): domain Eukaryota; kingdom Metazoa; phylum Arthropoda; class Insecta; order Lepidoptera; family Erebidae; genus Hypercompe; species Hypercompe scribonia. The sequence goes on from OX438979.1 coordinate 6,265,132, forward strand.
CCATGTCTCTTGGAGGATGTGGACGGTATCTATACAAAATCCGAAATCCTCCTTTTGGCACTTTACGTCCCAAAGAACGGAATTAACACGTCGTGTTTAAAATTTCAAAGCCCTCTTCTTTCAAATTCGATATTTGTAGGTAGTATTCGTAGGGACTGTCGAGTTACACTAGAAATATAGAGAAGAAGAGAAAATACTTCTACAATTTTTTTTATCTGTACCGTAATGTGGAGTAAATTAAAAAAAAAATAGTAAGAAGGCATAACATAAACATATCAATTTGACGAAATGGTTTAGATATTGTTAGCGTTTTGTCAGCATACTGGTGACAATGAAAACAATGAATTGGCTACTTTTGTGCAACGTTTGCAATTTGACTTACAAACACACAAGAGAGCGAATAAAACAAAGAACTCACACACTAAAAATGTTGGACACAAAAGTTTATCCCATCTAATTGCCGCTTAATACCAACCACCGATCTAGTGAGGATCGTTCATAAGAATTATTTTACAAACCAGACAATAGTATTTATGATCAACGAATGTTAACGTAACGTAATATGTCGTAGTGTTTCACCTGTAACACCTCCATGTTGTAAATAAAATGTAATGGTATATTATATTATTCTTCATTGAAGAGCTTTCTTGTAGGTAGGTATATATCTACAAAAAAGTTCTTTACTATGAAGGTTTCTTTTAGGTTTCTTTTAGCGGTTAACCTATGCATAATTTTTTATCACCGAATACAATTCGTAGATAAAAAATTATGTTCGATGGTTCACATTCAACGACAACAATTGGATGATTAGAACTGCTCATTAGAAAATTATCCATTACTAATTACTCATTACTACAAATTACGGTTGTTGTTACACCGATGTTATTGCTAAGTACATTACAAGTTGCACGATCCTTTTTGATTTCGTATAATTCCAATAACAAAAAAACAAGAAGTAATTCAAAGTACATGTTGGTTACTTTAGCAGTAATAGAAACCGTTAAAAATAAGATTGAATAAAAAGATTTCACGCATTTACATAAATAACGCTTTTCATTACGGTTCCAAAGATTATCAATCCAAAGGTATATCATATACGCACTTTCTATTCGATTCTGATTTTAAACAATATAAGCCAAATTATACGTACATTATAACGTTATAATACGTTGCACGTTTAATGTAAAAAACAATTGTCTTAACCCATGGCCGTTTGGCCCTTACTTTCGTTCCGGATAAATAATAGTCAACGTTAAAAGTGCAACAATATTCGCTGTGACGAATTATTTTAATAATCAGAAATAGAAATAATTTATCTAAAAATCAATATTATAATCAGTCACTTCGTGACACTAAGGAATTAACTGATCTGCATGTTGTATTAGTACTGAAAGTTAATAATCAGCTCTTGGCGTATATTTAGGCAACACTTCATGTATCTAAAATGTACGTAAATCATAACATTCACGAAAAGTTAGTATTTATCTTTTTTACGTAGTATAAAATGTAATCGCTTTTTGTTTTTCTGTGTTTAACATTTACACATCACTATAATAATGTACGAAAGGCCTACCGGAATTAGAAGCTACTCTATTTAGAAATATGCAAACGAACGTCTAAACAAACACCGATCCAACTTACTTAGGTTTTTTTTTGTTACTTTACTTTAACTATAATAAAAATTAAAACGCTAAAGTAATTTTTAGTATTCAGCATGTTTCTGGCACTTTCTACTATCGGTATATTTTTAAGTTGGCAACACCGTTTTCCAAGTCGTCATCACTTAGCGCTATGTTCACATTATACACTATTAACAAGTTGCACCCAAACAAACACCACACCATTCTGAAGTAGAGCGTCACCCGGTTCGGTTGTGTTGTGAGTTAGCTTGAGTTATTAAAAATTACCACGTTGAATTTTAATGTGCGATATTACAAAAAACAAACGATCATTGGTTAAAATGGCATCTACAACACCAAACGAAATGACGTTCACAGAAAAGCCAGCAGAACATATTACGCATTACAGCACCAAGAGATTACGCTGTCTACGTTCCGCCAGGAGTGAGCCGAAAAAAAACAATCATCTGGCGGTGATACCTGAAGGGTTCACTAGTTCATCTCCATCGGATTGGGAAGCAACGACACGTCATGAGGCGGAGGGGTTATTTTATGATCGAGCGAAGTACGACGAAGCTGTATTATCGGACGACACTTACGAGAGCGTAAAACTTTCGGCAGCAAAACGTTTGACGCGTAAAAAGAAGAAAAGATATCCAGACCACGGCATTTCGACGTACGCGGTCAAACGACAATAAGTTTATATACTATTCAAGCATAGGCATGACACGGAGCGACATGAGGAACACGGAATAAAACGGTGTAGATATCGACTATACGAGTATGTATCAACGACAGGAAAGCGAAATTTTGAGATTAAGCAGAATTTGTGACGTGGGAACAGCCATATGAGTATGTGCTAACAAAATGTGTCGTTGCGTACATGTTTGTGTTTGGAAAGTGTAATTTAAAATAAAACTGGTGGTGGACTAAAACTGTATTAGATAACTAAGATATTTTTTTTAATGTAAATAACTTGTATATATTTGGTATATCTTACTGCGACAGTGTAAGCGTTTGTTGTGATAACTATGTTGGTCGCGCTAGGCTTACTCTTGTTGATTAGCTAGTTTTAAAATATATGTATGTGCATATAACATATATTGTTTATTATCACTTACAACAAAAGCTGCAGGGTTCGAGTTTCAGTCATTCTACTGAGAAGACCGAATTGAACCTTATCATTTGATTAGATATAAGTAAAGATAAAAATAATTGTATAACGTTATTGCAGTCAGAGTCTAAACTTCGTATGAAAAAGTGAAAATTGCTCTTGTCGTTAGGAAAAAATTATATAATGTATTATCTAATGAAAAAATAGTTCTACTCGACTCTTACTTTAACCATTAAGATCTATCAATCAACTAGATTCTATTCATATTACGTTTAACTGAAAACTTATGTATGTAAAGTTGACGTGTTTTTATTAATTTCGTTAAGAAAAAATTGTTGAATTCGCTGATATCCATTGTTTAAAGTGTATAATAAATTGTCTAATTGTATAAATATTTGCTTTCTTTTATTTATCTCTTTCCCGTCCTTGCTGGGTCTTCTTTAGCCTATCACACTAAACTGCCATTAGACAGATAATAAGCTTCTCCCATTGCACGCGATCGGTTGATAATCTCTAGACCAAGTATAATTATTATTAAAATTTATTTACTTGCCTGATTTATAACTGATCTGCTATGATCTACGACGGCTCCAGTTGGTCTACACGTAAGTGAACGTGACTGCTAAGCTAGAGGTCGTGGGTTCGATTCCCAACCATCACAAATAATTAATAATATTATTGAACGCCTTTTCTCACCAGTGATTTGGTCCCACGTAATAGGTGACGAGCCCATTACTGGTAGTCGGTATGTTTTGTTTGCCAGAGCTTCGTCTGCCGATCGAGGAATGCCTTTTGCATCGGTCACTTGAAATATGATAAACGACATATAGGATTTCTTTCAACCATTATTTTGATCTATCTAGTAAGGTTCAGCCAGCGTTTGTAATATAAGCGCGCAAAAATATGCATCCCATGTCTTTTGGAGGGTGTGGATGGTGTCCATACAAAATCCAAAATCCTCCTTTCGGCACTTTGCGTCAAAAATGACATAATTTACACGTCGTGTTTAAAATTTCAAATTGCTCTCCTCTGAAATTTGACATTTGCAGGTATTATGGTTATTGATACCGTCGAGTGACACTATGGAAAAAGAGAGAAGAAAAAATAAGAATACAATGTAACAATTTCAGATTTTATTTATATTTTTTTCATCTTTATAATGATGTTCAGTATATAAAAGGTAAATAGCCAGAAGGCATAATATATAATCTTATCATTTTGCCGAAGTGGTTTAGATATTGTTAGGCCTTTATCGGCACACTGGTGACAATGAAAACAATGAATTGGCCACCTTTTTGCAATGATTGCAACTTCACTTACAAATAAACAATAGAGCGAATAAAACAAAGAACTCACACTAAGAATTTTGGACACAAAGGTTTATCCCATCTAATTGCCGGCTATATAACTTTCCAAGAATTTATAATTCAGTTCAAGATGTCATTTCCTTTCTTTATTATAAGGGTGCACCTGCTATGTCACCAGCCAATGTGAAAACGATGTTTCTCACTAAAGTAACCTTTTGTTTATCTGTGGAGCCATAGATCAACTGTTCAGTTGTAAATCCTTTATTTCAAAACAGTAACTAAAGCAGGTAGCAAGATGGCTCGTAAGTTAGGCTATATTTTCACAATACACTACTTGACTAGGTAAGGAGCAGCATCATTTTGAATAAGGAAATCTCTTATTTGGGACTATTGTACAAACAAGTTTCGAATTATTTTACTAATACTCGTAATAAACTTCAATGTTGTACACAGGCAGTCGTTGTTAATACAGGATGGGCCAAGAATTCGTTGACAGTTGAATCTAACACCTCGCGGATCATATATCAAATAAATACAGCGCGGGGCACAGGGAGGGGGTTTGATCACTACCTTGTTTCTCGAAAATTTTGTCGCAATGGATCGCTTAAGCTTTTCTATCAGTTATATTAACGAACAAAAATCTTAAACCTTAATAAATAGCTTGGTGGGTATGGTTTTTTTTTGTATTTACTTTGTTAGTAATTTGACAATAACGTTGACGCGGTAAGAGATCAATACAATTAGTAGTAACATTAGAATTATAATTAGCAGTCGTAAAAGAAAAAGATAGTAGTGTAATTTATTAGCGATAAGTAAACAAAATATTAAGCAACCTATATTAGCTATTGTCTAAACACTTTGTGGATACCATTTAGCAATGAAAATCATAGATTGTGAAACGTAAATGATTCGGATTTTACATATTGGTACTGTGACTTTTTATGTAACTGAATAGCTAAGGGTTTTTTATGTGACACATAATGCTGCTTTTTAGACCAGTTATGTTATATTTATTTATTTATAACATGGAAGACTTCTAGCTAACATTATGAGGTTTGTAGTCAAGTAAATAACAGTAACAAACAAGTGAGGAGTTGTAAATGACAACTCCTCACTTGTTGTAGTACGTTAAACGTAAAAATCTGAGTAATAGCCCTAACAATCTTGCAATACTGGACACATTATTATTTTCGTCTTTCTATTATTAAAGAATTTAAAACTCAGACACCCACACACATTTGAGACACTCATAGTGAATCCATACTATGCTGGTTACGAAGCTCATTAAAAGTTCTATTCACACGCATACATGTAATATGTAACGCAGTGTGGCGACGCTACACTATACGAGCCAGTATTTTTGTAATCAATGAATGCAAATGTTTGATAAATAAATAATAGCTCTCTCATGTCGTTATAATGTGTTAGAACGTCGTGACTACTAAGATAGACGACGTGGGTTAAATAAATAATAAGCTAAGCAGAAGTATACTAAACGTTCACTTTCGTCAGCGTTTTGGTCCCACGTAGTATGTGATGAACCTATTAATGTTAATGATGTTGTAATGCCAGTTTGTTGGCCAGAGCCTAGTCTGTTGATTGAGGACTGCCTTCTGCATTATTCCCTTGAAATATGACAAATGACATATAGGATTTCGTTAAACCATTATTTTGATCTACATAATAAGATTTAGTCAGCGTTTGTAACATAAGTGCACAAAAATGTGTACTCCATGTCTCTTGGAGGATGTGGACGGTATCTATACAAAATCCGAAATCCTCCTTTTGGCACTTTACGTCCCAAAGAACGGAATTAACACGTCGTGTTTAAAATTTCAAAGCCCTCTTCTTTCAAATTCGATATTTGTAGGTAGTATTCGTAGGGACTGTCGAGTTACACTAGAAATATAGAGAAGAAGAGAAAATACTTCTACAATTTTTTTTATCTGTACCGTAATGTGGAGTAAATTAAAAAAAAAATAGTAAGAAGGCATAACATAAACATATCAATTTGACGAAATGGTTTAGATATTGTTAGCGTTTTGTCAGCATACTGGTGACAATGAAAACAATGAATTGGCTACTTTTGTGCAACGTTTGCAATTTGACTTACAAACACACAAGAGAGCGAATAAAACAAAGAACTCACACACTAAAAATGTTGGACACAAAAGTTTATCCCATCTAATTGCCGCTTAATACCAACCACCGATCTAGTGAGGATCGTTCATAAGAATTATTTTACAAACCAGACAATAGTATTTATGATCAACGAATGTTAACGTAACGTAATATGTCGTAGTGTTTCACCTGTAACACCTCCATGTTGTAAATAAAATGTAATGGTATATTATATTATTCTTCATTGAAGAGCTTTCTTGTAGGTAGGTATATATCTACAAAAAAGTTCTTTACTATGAAGGTTTCTTTTAGGTTTCTTTTAGCGGTTAACCTATGCATAATTTTTTATCACCGAATACAATTCGTAGATAAAAAATTATGTTCGATGGTTCACATTCAACGACAACAATTGGATGATTAGAACTGCTCATTAGAAAATTATCCATTACTAATTACTCATTACTACAAATTACGGTTGTTGTTACACCGATGTTATTGCTAAGTACATTACAAGTTGCACGATCCTTTTTGATTTCGTATAATTCCAATAACAAAAAAACAAGAAGTAATTCAAAGTACATGTTGGTTACTTTAGCAGTAATAGAAACCGTTAAAAATAAGATTGAATAAAAAGATTTCACGCATTTACATAAATAACGCTTTTCATTACGGTTCCAAAGATTATCAATCCAAAGGTATATCATATACGCACTTTCTATTCGATTCTGATTTTAAACAATATAAGCCAAATTATACGTACATTATAACGTTATAATACGTTGCACGTTTAATGTAAAAAACAATTGTCTTAACCCATGGCCGTTTGGCCCTTACTTTCGTTCCGGATAAATAATAGTCAACGTTAAAAGTGCAACAATATTCGCTGTGACGAATTATTTTAATAATCAGAAATAGAAATAATTTATCTAAAAATCAATATTATAATCAGTCACTTCGTGACACTAAGGAATTAACTGATCTGCATGTTGTATTAGTACTGAAAGTTAATAATCAGCTCTTGGCGTATATTTAGGCAACACTTCATGTATCTAAAATGTACGTAAATCATAACATTCACGAAAAGTTAGTATTTATCTTTTTTACGTAGTATAAAATGTAATCGCTTTTTGTTTTTCTGTGTTTAACATTTACACATCACTATAATAATGTACGAAAGGCCTACCGGAATTAGAAGCTACTCTATTTAGAAATATGCAAACGAACGTCTAAACAAACACCGATCCAACTTACTTAGGTTTTTTTTTGTTACTTTACTTTAACTATAATAAAAATTAAAACGCTAAAGTAATTTTTAGTATTCAGCATGTTTCTGGCACTTTCTACTATCGGTATATTTTTAAGTTGGCAACACCGTTTTCCAAGTCGTCATCACTTAGCGCTATGTTCACATTATACACTATTAACAAGTTGCACCCAAACAAACACCACACCATTCTGAAGTAGAGCGTCACCCGGTTCGGTTGTGTTGTGAGTTAGCTTGAGTTATTAAAAATTACCACGTTGAATTTTAATGTGCGATATTACAAAAAACAAACGATCATTGGTTAAAATGGCATCTACAACACCAAACGAAATGACGTTCACAGAAAAGCCAGCAGAACATATTACGCATTACAGCACCAAGAGATTACGCTGTCTACGTTCCGCCAGGAGTGAGCCGAAAAAAAACAATCATCTGGCGGTGATACCTGAAGGGTTCACTAGTTCATCTCCATCGGATTGGGAAGCAACGACACGTCATGAGGCGGAGGGGTTATTTTATGATCGAGCGAAGTACGACGAAGCTGTATTATCGGACGACACTTACGAGAGCGTAAAACTTTCGGCAGCAAAACGTTTGACGCGTAAAAAGAAGAAAAGATATCCAGACCACGGCATTTCGACGTACGCGGTCAAACGACAATAAGTTTATATACTATTCAAGCATAGGCATGACACGGAGCGACATGAGGAACACGGAATAAAACGGTGTAGATATCGACTATACGAGTATGTATCAACGACAGGAAAGCGAAATTTTGAGATTAAGCAGAATTTGTGACGTGGGAACAGCCATATGAGTATGTGCTAACAAAATGTGTCGTTGCGTACATGTTTGTGTTTGGAAAGTGTAATTTAAAATAAAACTGGTGGTGGACTAAAACTGTATTAGATAACTAAGATATTTTTTTTAATGTAAATAACTTGTATATATTTGGTATATCTTACTGCGACAGTGTAAGCGTTTGTTGTGATAACTATGTTGGTCGCGCTAGGCTTACTCTTGTTGATTAGCTAGTTTTAAAATATATGTATGTGCATATAACATATATTGTTTATTATCACTTACAACAAAAGCTGCAGGGTTCGAGTTTCAGTCATTCTACTGAGAAGACCGAATTGAACCTTATCATTTGATTAGATATAAGTAAAGATAAAAATAATTGTATAACGTTATTGCAGTCAGAGTCTAAACTTCGTATGAAAAAGTGAAAATTGCTCTTGTCGTTAGGAAAAAATTATATAATGTATTATCTAATGAAAAAATAGTTCTACTCGACTCTTACTTTAACCATTAAGATCTATCAATCAACTAGATTCTATTCATATTACGTTTAACTGAAAACTTATGTATGTAAAGTTGACGTGTTTTTATTAATTTCGTTAAGAAAAAATTGTTGAATTCGCTGATATCCATTGTTTAAAGTGTATAATAAATTGTCTAATTGTATAAATATTTGCTTTCTTTTATTTATCTCTTTCCCGTCCTTGCTGGGTCTTCTTTAGCCTATCACACTAAACTGCCATTAGACAGATAATAAGCTTCTCCCATTGCACGCGATCGGTTGATAATCTCTAGACCAAGTATAATTATTATTAAAATTTATTTACTTGCCTGATTTATAACTGATCTGCTATGATCTACGACGGCTCCAGTTGGTCTACACGTAAGTGAACGTGACTGCTAAGCTAGAGGTCGTGGGTTCGATTCCCAACCATCACAAATAATTAATAATATTATTGAACGCCTTTTCTCACCAGTGATTTGGTCCCACGTAATAGGTGACGAGCCCATTACTGGTAGTCGGTATGTTTTGTTTGCCAGAGCTTCGTCTGCCGATCGAGGAATGCCTTTTGCATCGGTCACTTGAAATATGATAAACGACATATAGGATTTCTTTCAACCATTATTTTGATCTATCTAGTAAGGTTCAGCCAGCGTTTGTAATATAAGCGCGCAAAAATATGCATCCCATGTCTTTTGGAGGGTGTGGATGGTGTCCATACAAAATCCAAAATCCTCCTTTCGGCACTTTGCGTCAAAAATGACATAATTTACACGTCGTGTTTAAAATTTCAAATTGCTCTCCTCTGAAATTTGACATTTGCAGGTATTATGGTTATTGATACCGTCGAGTGACACTATGGAAAAAGAGAGAAGAAAAAATAAGAATACAATGTAACAATTTCAGATTTTATTTATATTTTTTTCATCTTTATAATGATGTTCAGTATATAAAAGGTAAATAGCCAGAAGGCATAATATATAATCTTATCATTTTGCCGAAGTGGTTTAGATATTGTTAGGCCTTTATCGGCACACTGGTGACAATGAAAACAATGAATTGGCCACCTTTTTGCAATGATTGCAACTTCACTTACAAATAAACAATAGAGCGAATAAAACAAAGAACTCACACTAAGAATTTTGGACACAAAGGTTTATCCCATCTAATTGCCGGCTATATAACTTTCCAAGAATTTATAATTCAGTTCAAGATGTCATTTCCTTTCTTTATTATAAGGGTGCACCTGCTATGTCACCAGCCAATGTGAAAACGATGTTTCTCACTAAAGTAACCTTTTGTTTATCTGTGGAGCCATAGATCAACTGTTCAGTTGTAAATCCTTTATTTCAAAACAGTAACTAAAGCAGGTAGCAAGATGGCTCGTAAGTTAGGCTATATTTTCACAATACACTACTTGACTAGGTAAGGAGCAGCATCATTTTGAATAAGGAAATCTCTTATTTGGGACTATTGTACAAACAAGTTTCGAATTATTTTACTAATACTCGTAATAAACTTCAATGTTGTACACAGGCAGTCGTTGTTAATACAGGATGGGCCAAGAATTCGTTGACAGTTGAATCTAACACCTCGCGGATCATATATCAAATAAATACAGCGCGGGGCACAGGGAGGGGGTTTGATCACTACCTTGTTTCTTGAAAATTTTGTCGCAATGGATCGCTTAAGCTTTTCTATCAGTTATATTAACGAACAAAAATCTTAAACCTTAATAAATAGCTTGGTGGGTATGGTTTTTTTTTGTATTTACTTTGTTAGTAATTTGACAATAACGTTGACGCGGTAAGAGATCAATACAATTAGTAGTAACATTAGAATTATAATTAGCAGTCGTAAAAGAAAAAGATAGTAGTGTAATTTATTAGCGATAAGTAAACAAAATATTAAGCAACCTATATTAGCTATTGTCTAAACACTTTGTGGATACCATTTAGCAATGAAAATCATAGATTGTGAAACGTAAATGATTCGGATTTTACATATTGGTACTGTGACTTTTTATGTAACTGAATAGCTAAGGGTTTTTTATGTGACACATAATGCTGCTTTTTAGACCAGTTATGTTATATTTATTTATTTATAACATGGAAGACTTCTAGCTAACATTATGAGGTTTGTAGTCAAGTAAATAACAGTAACAAACAAGTGAGGAGTTGTAAATGACAACTCCTCACTTGTTGTAGTACGTTAAACGTAAAAATCTGAGTAATAGCCCTAACAATCTTGCAATACTGGACACATTATTATTTTCGTCTTTCTATTATTAAAGAATTTAAAACTCAGACACCCACACACATTTGAGACACTCATAGTGAATCCATACTATGCTGGTTACGAAGCTCATTAAAAGTTCTATTCACACGCATACATGTAATATGTAACGCAGTGTGGCGACGCTACACTATACGAGCCAGTATTTTTGTAATCAATGAATGCAAATGTTTGATAAATAAATAATAGCTCTCTCATGTCGTTATAATGTGTTAGAACGTCGTGACTACTAAGATAGACGACGTGGGTTAAATAAATAATAAGCTAAGCAGAAGTATACTAAACGTTCACTTTCGTCAGCGTTTTGGTCCCACGTAGTATGTGATGAACCTATTAATGTTAATGATGTTGTAATGCCAGTTTGTTGGCCAGAGCCTAGTCTGTTGATTGAGGACTGCCTTCTGCATTATTCCCTTGAAATATGACAAATGACATATAGGATTTCGTTAAACCATTATTTTGATCTACATAATAAGATTTAGTCAGCGTTTGTAACATAAGTGCACAAAAATGTGTACTCCATGTCTCTTGGAGGATGTGGACGGTATCTATACAAAATCCGAAATCCTCCTTTTGGCACTTTACGTCCCAAAGAACGGAATTAACACGTCGTGTTTAAAATTTCAAAGCCCTCTTCTTTCAAATTCGATATTTGTAGGTAGTATTCGTAGGGACTGTCGAGTTACACTAGAAATATAGAGAAGAAGAGAAAATACTTCTACAATTTTTTTTATCTGTACCGTAATGTGGAGTAAATTAAAAAAAAAATAGTAAGAAGGCATAACATAAACATATCAATTTGACGAAATGGTTTAGATATTGTTAGCGTTTTGTCAGCATACTGGTGACAATGAAAACAATGAATTGGCTACTTTTGTGCAACGTTTGCAATTTGACTTACAAACACACAATAGAGCGAATAAAACAAAGAACTCACACACTAAAAATGTTGGACACAAAAGTTTATCCCATCTAATTGCCGCTTAATACCAACCACCGATCTAGTGAGGATCGTTCATAAGAATTATTTTACAAACCAGACAATAGTATTTATGATCAACGAATGTTAACGTAACGTAATATGTCGTAGTGTTTCACCTGTAACACCTCCATGTTGTAAATAAAATGTAATGGTATATTATATTATTCTTCATTGAAGAGCTTTCTTGTAGGTAGGTATATATCTACAAAAAAGTTCTTTACTATGAAGGTTTCTTTTAGGTTTCTTTTAGCGGTTAACCTATGCATAATTTTTTATCACCGAATACAATTCGTAGATAAAAAATTATGTTCGATGGTTCACATTCAACGACAACAATTGGATGATTAGAACTGCTCATTAGAAAATTATCCATTACTAATTACTCATTACTACAAATTACGGTTGTTGTTACACCGATGTTATTGCTAAGTACATTACAAGTTGCACGATCCTTTTTGATTTCGTATAATTCCAATAACAAAAAAACAAGAAGTAATTCAAAGTACATGTTGGTTACTTTAGCAGTAATAGAAACCGTTAAAAATAAGATTGAATAAAAAGGTTTCACGCATTTACATAAATAACGCTTTTCATTACGGTTCCAAAGATTATCAATCCAAAGGTATATCATATACGCACTCTCTATTCGATTCTGATTTTAAACAATATAAGCCAAATTATACGTACATTATAACGTTATAATACGTTGCACGTTTAATGTAAAAAACAATTGTCTTAACCCATGGCCGTTTGGCCCTTACTTTCGTTCCGGATAAATAATAGTCAACGTTAAAAGTGCAACAATATTCGCTGTGACGAATTATTTTAATAATCAGAAATAGAAATAATTTATCTAAAAATCAATATTATAATCAGTCACTTCGTGACACTAAGGAATTAACTGATCTGCATGTTGTATTAGTACTGAAAGTTAATAATCAGCTCTTGGCGTATATTTAGGCAACACTTCATGTATCTAAAATGTACGTAAATCATAACATTCACGAAAAGTTAGTTTTTATCTTTTTTACGTAGTATAAAATGTAATCGCTTTTTGTTTTTCTGTGTTTAACATTTACACATCACTATAATAATGTACGAAAGGCCTACCGGAATTAGAAGCTACTCTATTTAGAAATATGCAAACGAACGTCTAAACAAACACCGATCCAACTTACTTAGGTTTTTTTTTGTTACTTTACTTTAACTATAATAAAAATTAAAACGCTAAAGTAATTTTTAGTATTCAGCATGTTTCTGGCACTTTCTACTATCGGTATATTTTTAAGTTGGCAACACCGTTTTCCAAGTCGTCATCACTTAGCGCTATGTTCACATTATACACTATTAACAAGTTGCACCCAAACAAACACCACACCATTCTGAAGTAGAGCGTCACCCGGTTCGGTTGTGTTGTGAGTTAGCTTGAGTTATTAAAAATTACCACGTTGAATTTTAATGTGCGATATTACAAAAAACAAACGATCATTGGTTAAAATGGCATCTACAACACCAAACGAAATGACGTTCACAGAAAAGCCAGCAGAACATATTACGCATTACAGCACCAAGAGATTACGCTGTCTACGTTCCGCCAGGAGTGAGCCGAAAAAAAACAATCATCTGGTGGTGATACCTGAAGGGTTCACTAGTTCATCTCCATCGGATTGGGAAGCAACGACACGTCATGAGGCGGAGGGGTTATTTTATGATCGAGCGAAGTACGACGAAGCTGTATTATCGGACGACACTTACGAGAGCGTAAAACTTTCGGCAGCAAAACGTTTGACGCGTAAAAAGAAGAAAAGATATCCAGACCACGGCATTTCGACGTACGCGGTCAAACGACAATAAGTTTATATACTATTCAAGCATAGGCATGACACGGAGCGACATGAGGAACACGGAATAAAACGGTGTAGATATCGACTATACGAGTATGTATCAACGACAGGAAAGCGAAATTTTGAGATTAAGCAGAATTTGTGACGTGGGAACAGCCATATGAGTATGTGCTAACAAAATGTGTCGTTGCGTACATGTTTGTGTTTGGAAAGTGTAATTTAAAATAAAACTGGTGGTGGACTAAAACTGTATTAGATAACTAAGATATTTTTTTTAATGTAAATAACTTGTATATATTTGGTATATCTTACTGCGACAGTGTAAGCGTTTGTTGTGATAACTATGTTGGTCGCGCTAGACATACTCTTGTTGATTAGCTAGTTTTAAAATATATGTATGTGCATATAACATATATTGTTTATTATCACTTACAACAAAAGCTGCAGGGTTCGAGTTTCAGTCATTCTACTGAGAAGACCGAATTGAACCTTATCATTTGATTAGATATAAGTAAAGATAAAAATAATTGTATAACGTTATTGCAGTCAGAGTCTAAACTTCGTATGAAAAAGTGAAAATTGCTCTTGTCGTTAGGAAAAAATTATATAATGTATTATCTAATGAAAAAATAGTTCTACTCGACTCTTACTTTAACCATTAAGATCTATCAATCAACTAGATTCTATTCATATTACGTTTAACTGAAAACTTATGTATGTAAAGTTGACGTGTTTTTATTAATTTCGTTAAGAAAAAATTGTTGAATTCGCTGATATCCATTGTTTAAAGTGTATAATAAATTGTCTAATTGTATAAATATTTGCTTTCTTTTATTTATCTCTTTCCCGTCCTTGCTGGGTCTTCTTTAGCCTATCACACTAAACTGCCATTAGACAGATAATAAGCTTCTCCCATTGCACGCGATCGGTTGATAATCTCTAGACCAAGTATAATTATTATTAAAATTTATTTACTTGCCTGATTTATAACTGATCTGCTATGATCTACGACGGCTCCAGTTGGTCTACACGTAAGTGAACGTGACTGCTAAGCTAGAGGTCGTGGGTTCGATTCCCAACCATCACAAATAATTAATAATATTATTGAACGCCTTTTCTCACCAGTGATTTGGTCCCACGTAATAGGTGACGAGCCCATTACTGGTAGTCGGTATGTTTTGTTTGCCAGAGCTTCGTCTGCCGATCGAGGAATGCCTTTTGCATCGGTCACTTGAAATATGATAAACGACATATAGGATTTCTTTCAACCATTATTTTGATCTATCTAGTAAGGTTCAGCCAGCGTTTGTAATATAAGCGCGCAAAAATATGCATCCCATGTCTTTTGGAGGGTGTGGATGGTGTCCATACAAAATCCAAAATCCTCCTTTCGGCACTTTGCGTCAAAAATGACATAATTTACACGTCGTGTTTAAAATTTCAAATTGCTCTCCTCTGAAATTTGACATTTGCAGGTATTATGGTTATTGATACCGTCGAGTGACACTATGGAAAAAGAGAGAAGAAAAAATAAGAATACAATGTAACAATTTCAGATTTTATTTATATTTTTTTCATCTTTATAATGATGTTCAGTATATAAAAGGTAAATAGCCAGAAGGCATAATATATAATCTTATCATTTTGCCGAAGTGGTTTAGATATTGTTAGGCCTTTATCGGCACACTGGTGACAATGAAAACAATGAATTGGCCACCTTTTTGCAATGATTGCAACTTCACTTACAAATAAACAATAGAGCGAATAAAACAAAGAACTCACACTAAGAATTTTGGACACAAAGGTTTATCCCATCTAATTGCCGGCTATATAACTTTCCAAGAATTTATAATTCAGTTCAAGATGTCATTTCCTTTCTTTATTATAAGGGTGCACCTGCTATGTCACCAGCCAATGTGAAAACGATGTTTCTCACTAAAGTAACCTTTTGTTTATCTGTGGAGCCATAGATCAACTGTTCAGTTGTAAATCCTTTATTTCAAAACAGTAACTAAAGCAGGTAGCAAGATGGCTCGTAAGTTAGGCTATATTTTCACAATACACTACTTGACTAGGTAAGGAGCAGCATCATTTTGAATAAGGAAATCTCTTATTTGGGACTATTGTACAAACAAGTTTCGAATTATTTTACTAATACTCGTAATAAACTTCAATGTTGTACACAGGCAGTCGTTGTTAATACAGGATGGGCCAAGAATTCGTTGACAGTTGAATCTAACACCTCGCGGATCATATATCAAATAAATACAGCGCGGGGCACAGGGAGGGGGTTTGATCACTACCTTGTTTCTCGAAAATTTTGTCGCAATGGATCGCTTAAGCTTTTCTATCAGTTATATTAACGAACAAAAATCTTACACCTTAATAAATAGCTTGGTGGGTATGGTTTTTTTTTGTATTTACTTTGTTAGTAATTTGACAATAACGTTGACGCGGTAAGAGATCAATACAATTAGTAGTAACATTAGAATTATAATTAGCAGTCGTAAAAGAAAAAGATAGTAGTGTAATTTATTAGCGATAAGTAAACAAAATATTAAGCAACCTATATTAGCTATTGTCTAAACACTTTGTGGATACCATTTAGCAATGAAAATCATAGATTGTGAAACGTAAATGATTCGGATTTTACATATTGGTACTGTGACTTTTTATGTAACTGAATAGCTAAGGGTTTTTTATGTGACACATAATGCTGCTTTTTAGACCAGTTATGTTATATTTATTTATTTATAACATGGAAGACTTCTAGCTAACATTATGAGGTTTGTAGTCAAGTAAATAACAGTAACAAACAAGTGAGGAGTTGTAAATGACAACTCCTCACTTGTTGTAGTACGTTAAACGTAAAAATCTGAGTAATAGCCCTAACAATCTTGCAATACTGGACACATTATTATTTTCGTCTTTCTATTATTAAAGAATTTAAAACTCAGACACCCACACACATTTGAGACACTCATAGTGAATCCATACTATGCTGGTTACGAAGCTCATTAAAAGTTCTATTCACACGCATACATGTAATATGTAACGCAGTGTGGCGACGCTACACTATACGAGCCAGTATTTTTGTAATCAATGAATGCAAATGTTTGATAAATAAATAATAGCTCTCTCATGTCGTTATAATGTGTTAGAACGTCGTGACTACTAAGATAGACGACGTGGGTTAAATAAATAATAAGCTAAGCAGAAGTATACTAAACGTTCACTTTCGTCAGCGTTTTGGTCCCACGTAGTATGTGATGAACCTATTAATGTTAATGATGTTGTAATGCCAGTTTGTTGGCCAGAGCCTAGTCTGTTGATTGAGGACTGCCTTCTGCATTATTCCCTTGAAATATGACAAATGACATATAGGATTTCGTTAAACCATTATTTTGATCTACATAATAAGATTTAGTCAGCGTTTGTAACATAAGTGCACAAAAATGTGTACTCCATGTCTCTTGGAGGATGTGGACGGTATCTATACAAAATCCGAAATCCTCCTTTTGGCACTTTACGTCCCAAAGAACGGAATTAACACGTCGTGTTTAAAATTTCAAAGCCCTCTTCTTTCAAATTCGATATTTGTAGGTAGTATTCGTAGGGACTGTCGAGTTACACTAGAAATATAGAGAAGAAGAGAAAATACTTCTACAATTTTTTTTATCTGTACCGTAATGTGGAGTAAATTAAAAAAAAAATAGTAAGAAGGCATAACATAAACATATCAATTTGACGAAATGGTTTAGATATTGTTAGCGTTTTGTCAGCATACTGGTGACAATGAAAACAATGAATTGGCTACTTTTGTGCAACGTTTGCAATTTGACTTACAAACACACAATAGAGCGAATAAAACAAAGAACTCACACACTAAAAATGTTGGACACAAAAGTTTATCCCATCTAATTGCCGCTTAATACCAACCACCGATCTAGTGAGGATCGTTCATAAGAATTATTTTACAAACCAGACAATAGTATTTATGATCAACGAATGTTAACGTAACGTAATATGTCGTAGTGTTTCACCTGTAACACCTCCATGTTGTAAATAAAATGTAATGGTATATTATATTATTCTTCATTGAAGAGCTTTCTTGTAGGTAGGTATATATCTACAAAAAAGTTCTTTACTATGAAGGTTTCTTTTAGGTTTCTTTTAGCGGTTAACCTATGCATAATTTTTTATCACCGAATACAATTCGTAGATAAAAAATTATGTTCGATGGTTCACATTCAACGACAACAATTGGATGATTAGAACTGCTCATTAGAAAATTATCCATTACTAATTACTCATTACTACAAATTACGGTTGTTGTTACACCGATGTTATTGCTAAGTACATTACAAGTTGCACGATCCTTTTTGATTTCGTATAATTCCAATAACAAAAAAACAAGAAGTAATTCAAAGTACATGTTGGTTACTTTAGCAGTAATAGAAACCGTTAAAAATAAGATTGAATAAAAAGGTTTCACGCATTTACATAAATAACGCTTTTCATTACGGTTCCAAAGATTATCAATCCAAAGGTATATCATATACGCACTCTCTATTCGATTCTGATTTTAAACAATATAAGCCAAATTATACGTACATTATAACGTTATAATACGTTGCACGTTTAATGTAAAAAACAATTGTCTTAACCCATGGCCGTTTGGCCCTTACTTTCGTTCCGGATAAATAATAGTCAACGTTAAAAGTGCAACAATATTCGCTGTGACGAATTATTTTAATAATCAGAAATAGAAATAATTTATCTAAAAATCAATATTATAATCAGTCACTTCGTGACACTAAGGAATTAACTGATCTGCATGTTGTATTAGTACTGAAAGTTAATAATCAGCTCTTGGCGTATATTTAGGCAACACTTCATGTATCTAAAATGTACGTAAATCATAACATTCACGAAAAGTTAGTTTTTATCTTTTTTACGTAGTATAAAATGTAATCGCTTTTTGTTTTTCTGTGTTTAACATTTACACATCACTATAATAATGTACGAAAGGCCTACCGGAATTAGAAGCTACTCTATTTAGAAATATGCAAACGAACGTCTAAACAAACACCGATCCAACTTACTTAGGTTTTTTTTTGTTACTTTACTTTAACTATAATAAAAATTAAAACGCTAAAGTAATTTTTAGTATTCAGCATGTTTCTGGCACTTTCTACTATCGGTATATTTTTAAGTTGGCAACACCGTTTTCCAAGTCGTCATCACTTAGCGCTATGTTCACATTATACACTATTAACAAGTTGCACCCAAACAAACACCACACCATTCTGAAGTAGAGCGTCACCCGGTTCGGTTGTGTTGTGAGTTAGCTTGAGTTATTAAAAATTACCACGTTGAATTTTAATGTGCGATATTACAAAAAACAAACGATCATTGGTTAAAATGGCATCTACAACACCAAACGAAATGACGTTCACAGAAAAGCCAGCAGAACATATTACGCATTACAGCACCAAGAGATTACGCTGTCTACGTTCCGCCAGGAGTGAGCCGAAAAAAAACAATCATCTGGTGGTGATACCTGAAGGGTTCACTAGTTCATCTCCATCGGATTGGGAAGCAACGACACGTCATGAGGCGGAGGGGTTATTTTATGATCGAGCGAAGTACGACGAAGCTGTATTATCGGACGACACTTACGAGAGCGTAAAACTTTCGGCAGCAAAACGTTTGACGCGTAAAAAGAAGAAAAGATATCCAGACCACGGCATTTCGACGTACGCGGTCAAACGACAATAAGTTTATATACTATTCAAGCATAGGCATGACACGGAGCGACATGAGGAACACGGAATAAAACGGTGTAGATATCGACTATACGAGTATGTATCAACGACAGGAAAGCGAAATTTTGAGATTAAGCAGAATTTGTGACGTGGGAACAGCCATATGAGTATGTGCTAACAAAATGTGTCGTTGCGTACATGTTTGTGTTTGGAAAGTGTAATTTAAAATAAAACTGGTGGTGGACTAAAACTGTATTAGATAACTAAGATATTTTTTTTAATGTAAATAACTTGTATATATTTGGTATATCTTACTGCGACAGTGTAAGCGTTTGTTGTGATAACTATGTTGGTCGCGCTAGACATACTCTTGTTGATTAGCTAGTTTTAAAATATATGTATGTGCATATAACATATATTGTTTATTATCACTTACAACAAAAGCTGCAGGGTTCGAGTTTCAGTCATTCTACTGAGAAGACCGAATTGAACCTTATCATTTGATTAGATATAAGTAAAGATAAAAATAATTGTATAACGTTATTGCAGTCAGAGTCTAAACTTCGTATGAAAAAGTGAAAATTGCTCTTGTCGTTAGGAAAAAATTATATAATGTATTATCTAATGAAAAAATAGTTCTACTCGACTCTTACTTTAACCAT
Organism: Hypercompe scribonia; assembly: GCA_949316085.1. Classification (NCBI taxonomy): domain Eukaryota; kingdom Metazoa; phylum Arthropoda; class Insecta; order Lepidoptera; family Erebidae; genus Hypercompe; species Hypercompe scribonia. The sequence goes on from OX438979.1 coordinate 6,285,411, forward strand.
TAAGATCTATCAATCAACTAGATTCTATTCATATTACGTTTAACTGAAAACTTATGTATGTAAAGTTGACGTGTTTTTATTAATTTCGTTAAGAAAAAATTGTTGAATTCGCTGATATCCATTGTTTAAAGTGTATAATAAATTGTCTAATTGTATAAATATTTGCTTTCTTTTATTTATCTCTTTCCCGTCCTTGCTGGGTCTTCTTTAGCCTATCACACTAAACTGCCATTAGACAGATAATAAGCTTCTCCCATTGCACGCGATCGGTTGATAATCTCTAGACCAAGTATAATTATTATTAAAATTTATTTACTTGCCTGATTTATAACTGATCTGCTATGATCTACGACGGCTCCAGTTGGTCTACACGTAAGTGAACGTGACTGCTAAGCTAGAGGTCGTGGGTTCGATTCCCAACCATCACAAATAATTAATAATATTATTGAACGCCTTTTCTCACCAGTGATTTGGTCCCACGTAATAGGTGACGAGCCCATTACTGGTAGTCGGTATGTTTTGTTTGCCAGAGCTTCGTCTGCCGATCGAGGAATGCCTTTTGCATCGGTCACTTGAAATATGATAAACGACATATAGGATTTCTTTCAACCATTATTTTGATCTATCTAGTAAGGTTCAGCCAGCGTTTGTAATATAAGCGCGCAAAAATATGCATCCCATGTCTTTTGGAGGGTGTGGATGGTGTCCATACAAAATCCAAAATCCTCCTTTCGGCACTTTGCGTCAAAAATGACATAATTTACACGTCGTGTTTAAAATTTCAAATTGCTCTCCTCTGAAATTTGACATTTGCAGGTATTATGGTTATTGATACCGTCGAGTGACACTATGGAAAAAGAGAGAAGAAAAAATAAGAATACAATGTAACAATTTCAGATTTTATTTATATTTTTTTCATCTTTATAATGATGTTCAGTATATAAAAGGTAAATAGCCAGAAGGCATAATATATAATCTTATCATTTTGCCGAAGTGGTTTAGATATTGTTAGGCCTTTATCGGCACACTGGTGACAATGAAAACAATGAATTGGCCACCTTTTTGCAATGATTGCAACTTCACTTACAAATAAACAATAGAGCGAATAAAACAAAGAACTCACACTAAGAATTTTGGACACAAAGGTTTATCCCATCTAATTGCCGGCTATATAACTTTCCAAGAATTTATAATTCAGTTCAAGATGTCATTTCCTTTCTTTATTATAAGGGTGCACCTGCTATGTCACCAGCCAATGTGAAAACGATGTTTCTCACTAAAGTAACCTTTTGTTTATCTGTGGAGCCATAGATCAACTGTTCAGTTGTAAATCCTTTATTTCAAAACAGTAACTAAAGCAGGTAGCAAGATGGCTCGTAAGTTAGGCTATATTTTCACAATACACTACTTGACTAGGTAAGGAGCAGCATCATTTTGAATAAGGAAATCTCTTATTTGGGACTATTGTACAAACAAGTTTCGAATTATTTTACTAATACTCGTAATAAACTTCAATGTTGTACACAGGCAGTCGTTGTTAATACAGGATGGGCCAAGAATTCGTTGACAGTTGAATCTAACACCTCGCGGATCATATATCAAATAAATACAGCGCGGGGCACAGGGAGGGGGTTTGATCACTACCTTGTTTCTCGAAAATTTTGTCGCAATGGATCGCTTAAGCTTTTCTATCAGTTATATTAACGAACAAAAATCTTACACCTTAATAAATAGCTTGGTGGGTATGGTTTTTTTTTGTATTTACTTTGTTAGTAATTTGACAATAACGTTGACGCGGTAAGAGATCAATACAATTAGTAGTAACATTAGAATTATAATTAGCAGTCGTAAAAGAAAAAGATAGTAGTGTAATTTATTAGCGATAAGTAAACAAAATATTAAGCAACCTATATTAGCTATTGTCTAAACACTTTGTGGATACCATTTAGCAATGAAAATCATAGATTGTGAAACGTAAATGATTCGGATTTTACATATTGGTACTGTGACTTTTTATGTAACTGAATAGCTAAGGGTTTTTTATGTGACACATAATGCTGCTTTTTAGACCAGTTATGTTATATTTATTTATTTATAACATGGAAGACTTCTAGCTAACATTATGAGGTTTGTAGTCAAGTAAATAACAGTAACAAACAAGTGAGGAGTTGTAAATGACAACTCCTCACTTGTTGTAGTACGTTAAACGTAAAAATCTGAGTAATAGCCCTAACAATCTTGCAATACTGGACACATTATTATTTTCGTCTTTCTATTATTAAAGAATTTAAAACTCAGACACCCACACACATTTGAGACACTCATAGTGAATCCATACTATGCTGGTTACGAAGCTCATTAAAAGTTCTATTCACACGCATACATGTAATATGTAACGCAGTGTGGCGACGCTACACTATACGAGCCAGTATTTTTGTAATCAATGAATGCAAATGTTTGATAAATAAATAATAGCTCTCTCATGTCGTTATAATGTGTTAGAACGTCGTGACTACTAAGATAGACGACGTGGGTTAAATAAATAATAAGCTAAGCAGAAGTATACTAAACGTTCACTTTCGTCAGCGTTTTGGTCCCACGTAGTATGTGATGAACCTATTAATGTTAATGATGTTGTAATGCCAGTTTGTTGGCCAGAGCCTAGTCTGTTGATTGAGGACTGCCTTCTGCATTATTCCCTTGAAATATGACAAATGACATATAGGATTTCGTTAAACCATTATTTTGATCTACATAATAAGATTTAGTCAGCGTTTGTAACATAAGTGCACAAAAATGTGTACTCCATGTCTCTTGGAGGATGTGGACGGTATCTATACAAAATCCGAAATCCTCCTTTTGGCACTTTACGTCCCAAAGAACGGAATTAACACGTCGTGTTTAAAATTTCAAAGCCCTCTTCTTTCAAATTCGATATTTGTAGGTAGTATTCGTAGGGACTGTCGAGTTACACTAGAAATATAGAGAAGAAGAGAAAATACTTCTACAATTTTTTTTATCTGTACCGTAATGTGGAGTAAATTAAAAAAAAAATAGTAAGAAGGCATAACATAAACATATCAATTTGACGAAATGGTTTAGATATTGTTAGCGTTTTGTCAGCATACTGGTGACAATGAAAACAATGAATTGGCTACTTTTGTGCAACGTTTGCAATTTGACTTACAAACACACAATAGAGCGAATAAAACAAAGAACTCACACACTAAAAATGTTGGACACAAAAGTTTATCCCATCTAATTGCCGCTTAATACCAACCACCGATCTAGTGAGGATCGTTCATAAGAATTATTTTACAAACCAGACAATAGTATTTATGATCAACGAATGTTAACGTAACGTAATATGTCGTAGTGTTTCACCTGTAACACCTCCATGTTGTAAATAAAATGTAATGGTATATTATATTATTCTTCATTGAAGAGCTTTCTTGTAGGTAGGTATATATCTACAAAAAAGTTCTTTACTATGAAGGTTTCTTTTAGGTTTCTTTTAGCGGTTAACCTATGCATAATTTTTTATCACCGAATACAATTCGTAGATAAAAAATTATGTTCGATGGTTCACATTCAACGACAACAATTGGATGATTAGAACTGCTCATTAGAAAATTATCCATTACTAATTACTCATTACTACAAATTACGGTTGTTGTTACACCGATGTTATTGCTAAGTACATTACAAGTTGCACGATCCTTTTTGATTTCGTATAATTCCAATAACAAAAAAACAAGAAGTAATTCAAAGTACATGTTGGTTACTTTAGCAGTAATAGAAACCGTTAAAAATAAGATTGAATAAAAAGGTTTCACGCATTTACATAAATAACGCTTTTCATTACGGTTCCAAAGATTATCAATCCAAAGGTATATCATATACGCACTCTCTATTCGATTCTGATTTTAAACAATATAAGCCAAATTATACGTACATTATAACGTTATAATACGTTGCACGTTTAATGTAAAAAACAATTGTCTTAACCCATGGCCGTTTGGCCCTTACTTTCGTTCCGGATAAATAATAGTCAACGTTAAAAGTGCAACAATATTCGCTGTGACGAATTATTTTAATAATCAGAAATAGAAATAATTTATCTAAAAATCAATATTATAATCAGTCACTTCGTGACACTAAGGAATTAACTGATCTGCATGTTGTATTAGTACTGAAAGTTAATAATCAGCTCTTGGCGTATATTTAGGCAACACTTCATGTATCTAAAATGTACGTAAATCATAACATTCACGAAAAGTTAGTTTTTATCTTTTTTACGTAGTATAAAATGTAATCGCTTTTTGTTTTTCTGTGTTTAACATTTACACATCACTATAATAATGTACGAAAGGCCTACCGGAATTAGAAGCTACTCTATTTAGAAATATGCAAACGAACGTCTAAACAAACACCGATCCAACTTACTTAGGTTTTTTTTTGTTACTTTACTTTAACTATAATAAAAATTAAAACGCTAAAGTAATTTTTAGTATTCAGCATGTTTCTGGCACTTTCTACTATCGGTATATTTTTAAGTTGGCAACACCGTTTTCCAAGTCGTCATCACTTAGCGCTATGTTCACATTATACACTATTAACAAGTTGCACCCAAACAAACACCACACCATTCTGAAGTAGAGCGTCACCCGGTTCGGTTGTGTTGTGAGTTAGCTTGAGTTATTAAAAATTACCACGTTGAATTTTAATGTGCGATATTACAAAAAACAAACGATCATTGGTTAAAATGGCATCTACAACACCAAACGAAATGACGTTCACAGAAAAGCCAGCAGAACATATTACGCATTACAGCACCAAGAGATTACGCTGTCTACGTTCCGCCAGGAGTGAGCCGAAAAAAAACAATCATCTGGTGGTGATACCTGAAGGGTTCACTAGTTCATCTCCATCGGATTGGGAAGCAACGACACGTCATGAGGCGGAGGGGTTATTTTATGATCGAGCGAAGTACGACGAAGCTGTATTATCGGACGACACTTACGAGAGCGTAAAACTTTCGGCAGCAAAACGTTTGACGCGTAAAAAGAAGAAAAGATATCCAGACCACGGCATTTCGACGTACGCGGTCAAACGACAATAAGTTTATATACTATTCAAGCATAGGCATGACACGGAGCGACATGAGGAACACGGAATAAAACGGTGTAGATATCGACTATACGAGTATGTATCAACGACAGGAAAGCGAAATTTTGAGATTAAGCAGAATTTGTGACGTGGGAACAGCCATATGAGTATGTGCTAACAAAATGTGTCGTTGCGTACATGTTTGTGTTTGGAAAGTGTAATTTAAAATAAAACTGGTGGTGGACTAAAACTGTATTAGATAACTAAGATATTTTTTTTAATGTAAATAACTTGTATATATTTGGTATATCTTACTGCGACAGTGTAAGCGTTTGTTGTGATAACTATGTTGGTCGCGCTAGACATACTCTTGTTGATTAGCTAGTTTTAAAATATATGTATGTGCATATAACATATATTGTTTATTATCACTTACAACAAAAGCTGCAGGGTTCGAGTTTCAGTCATTCTACTGAGAAGACCGAATTGAACCTTATCATTTGATTAGATATAAGTAAAGATAAAAATAATTGTATAACGTTATTGCAGTCAGAGTCTAAACTTCGTATGAAAAAGTGAAAATTGCTCTTGTCGTTAGGAAAAAATTATATAATGTATTATCTAATGAAAAAATAGTTCTACTCGACTCTTACTTTAACCATTAAGATCTATCAATCAACTAGATTCTATTCATATTACGTTTAACTGAAAACTTATGTATGTAAAGTTGACGTGTTTTTATTAATTTCGTTAAGAAAAAATTGTTGAATTCGCTGATATCCATTGTTTAAAGTGTATAATAAATTGTCTAATTGTATAAATATTTGCTTTCTTTTATTTATCTCTTTCCCGTCCTTGCTGGGTCTTCTTTAGCCTATCACACTAAACTGCCATTAGACAGATAATAAGCTTCTCCCATTGCACGCGATCGGTTGATAATCTCTAGACCAAGTATAATTATTATTAAAATTTATTTACTTGCCTGATTTATAACTGATCTGCTATGATCTACGACGGCTCCAGTTGGTCTACACGTAAGTGAACGTGACTGCTAAGCTAGAGGTCGTGGGTTCGATTCCCAACCATCACAAATAATTAATAATATTATTGAACGCCTTTTCTCACCAGTGATTTGGTCCCACGTAATAGGTGACGAGCCCATTACTGGTAGTCGGTATGTTTTGTTTGCCAGAGCTTCGTCTGCCGATCGAGGAATGCCTTTTGCATCGGTCACTTGAAATATGATAAACGACATATAGGATTTCTTTCAACCATTATTTTGATCTATCTAGTAAGGTTCAGCCAGCGTTTGTAATATAAGCGCGCAAAAATATGCATCCCATGTCTTTTGGAGGGTGTGGATGGTGTCCATACAAAATCCAAAATCCTCCTTTCGGCACTTTGCGTCAAAAATGACATAATTTACACGTCGTGTTTAAAATTTCAAATTGCTCTCCTCTGAAATTTGACATTTGCAGGTATTATGGTTATTGATACCGTCGAGTGACACTATGGAAAAAGAGAGAAGAAAAAATAAGAATACAATGTAACAATTTCAGATTTTATTTATATTTTTTTCATCTTTATAATGATGTTCAGTATATAAAAGGTAAATAGCCAGAAGGCATAATATATAATCTTATCATTTTGCCGAAGTGGTTTAGATATTGTTAGGCCTTTATCGGCACACTGGTGACAATGAAAACAATGAATTGGCCACCTTTTTGCAATGATTGCAACTTCACTTACAAATAAACAATAGAGCGAATAAAACAAAGAACTCACACTAAGAATTTTGGACACAAAGGTTTATCCCATCTAATTGCCGGCTATATAACTTTCCAAGAATTTATAATTCAGTTCAAGATGTCATTTCCTTTCTTTATTATAAGGGTGCACCTGCTATGTCACCAGCCAATGTGAAAACGATGTTTCTCACTAAAGTAACCTTTTGTTTATCTGTGGAGCCATAGATCAACTGTTCAGTTGTAAATCCTTTATTTCAAAACAGTAACTAAAGCAGGTAGCAAGATGGCTCGTAAGTTAGGCTATATTTTCACAATACACTACTTGACTAGGTAAGGAGCAGCATCATTTTGAATAAGGAAATCTCTTATTTGGGACTATTGTACAAACAAGTTTCGAATTATTTTACTAATACTCGTAATAAACTTCAATGTTGTACACAGGCAGTCGTTGTTAATACAGGATGGGCCAAGAATTCGTTGACAGTTGAATCTAACACCTCGCGGATCATATATCAAATAAATACAGCGCGGGGCACAGGGAGGGGGTTTGATCACTACCTTGTTTCTCGAAAATTTTGTCGCAATGGATCGCTTAAGCTTTTCTATCAGTTATATTAACGAACAAAAATCTTAAACCTTAATAAATAGCTTGGTGGGTATGGTTTTTTTTTGTATTTACTTTGTTAGTAATTTGACAATAACGTTGACGCGGTAAGAGATCAATACAATTAGTAGTAACATTAGAATTATAATTAGCAGTCGTAAAAGAAAAAGATAGTAGTGTAATTTATTAGCGATAAGTAAACAAAATATTAAGCAACCTATATTAGCTATTGTCTAAACACTTTGTGGATACCATTTAGCAATGAAAATCATAGATTGTGAAACGTAAATGATTCGGATTTTACATATTGGTACTGTGACTTTTTATGTAACTGAATAGCTAAGGGTTTTTTATGTGACACATAATGCTGCTTTTTAGACCAGTTATGTTATATTTATTTATTTATAACATGGAAGACTTCTAGCTAACATTATGAGGTTTGTAGTCAAGTAAATAACAGTAACAAACAAGTGAGGAGTTGTAAATGACAACTCCTCACTTGTTGTAGTACGTTAAACGTAAAAATCTGAGTAATAGCCCTAACAATCTTGCAATACTGGACACATTATTATTTTCGTCTTTCTATTATTAAAGAATTTAAAACTCAGACACCCACACACATTTGAGACACTCATAGTGAATCCATACTATGCTGGTTACGAAGCTCATTAAAAGTTCTATTCACACGCATACATGTAATATGTAACGCAGTGTGGCGACGCTACACTATACGAGCCAGTATTTTTGTAATCAATGAATGCAAATGTTTGATAAATAAATAATAGCTCTCTCATGTCGTTATAATGTGTTAGAACGTCGTGACTACTAAGATAGACGACGTGGGTTAAATAAATAATAAGCTAAGCAGAAGTATACTAAACGTTCACTTTCGTCAGCGTTTTGGTCCCACGTAGTATGTGATGAACCTATTAATGTTAATGATGTTGTAATGCCAGTTTGTTGGCCAGAGCCTAGTCTGTTGATTGAGGACTGCCTTCTGCATTATTCCCTTGAAATATGACAAATGACATATAGGATTTCGTTAAACCATTATTTTGATCTACATAATAAGATTTAGTCAGCGTTTGTAACATAAGTGCACAAAAATGTGTACTCCATGTCTCTTGGAGGATGTGGACGGTATCTATACAAAATCCGAAATCCTCCTTTTGGCACTTTACGTCCCAAAGAACGGAATTAACACGTCGTGTTTAAAATTTCAAAGCCCTCTTCTTTCAAATTCGATATTTGTAGGTAGTATTCGTAGGGACTGTCGAGTTACACTAGAAATATAGAGAAGAAGAGAAAATACTTCTACAATTTTTTTTATCTGTACCGTAATGTGGAGTAAATTAAAAAAAAAATAGTAAGAAGGCATAACATAAACATATCAATTTGACGAAATGGTTTAGATATTGTTAGCGTTTTGTCAGCATACTGGTGACAATGAAAACAATGAATTGGCTACTTTTGTGCAACGTTTGCAATTTGACTTACAAACACACAATAGAGCGAATAAAACAAAGAACTCACACACTAAAAATGTTGGACACAAAAGTTTATCCCATCTAATTGCCGTTTAATACCAACCACCGATCTAGTGAGGATCGTTCATAAGAATTATTTTACAAACCAGACAATAGTATTTATGATCAACGAATGTTAACGTAACGTAATATGTCGTAGTGTTTCACCTGTAACACCTCCATGTTGTAAATAAAATGTAATGGTATATTATATTATTCTTCATTGAAGAGCTTTCTTGTAGGTAGGTATATATCTACAAAAAAGTTCTTTACTATGAAGGTTTCTTTTAGGTTTCTTTTAGCGGTTAACCTATGCATAATTTTTTATCACCGAATACAATTCGTAGATAAAAAATTATGTTCGATGGTTCACATTCAACGACAACAATTGGATGATTAGAACTGCTCATTAGAAAATTATCCATTACTAATTACTCATTACTACAAATTACGGTTGTTGTTACACCGATGTTATTGCTAAGTACATTACAAGTTGCACGATCCTTTTTGATTTCGTATAATTCCAATAACAAAAAAACAAGAAGTAATTCAAAGTACATGTTGGTTACTTTAGCAGTAATAGAAACCGTTAAAAATAAGATTGAATAAAAAGGTTTCACGCATTTACATAAATAACGCTTTTCATTACGGTTCCAAAGATTATCAATCCAAAGGTATATCATATACGCACTCTCTATTCGATTCTGATTTTAAACAATATAAGCCAAATTATACGTACATTATAACGTTATAATACGTTGCACGTTTAATGTAAAAAACAATTGTCTTAACCCATGGCCGTTTGGCCCTTACTTTCGTTCCGGATAAATAATAGTCAACGTTAAAAGTGCAACAATATTCGCTGTGACGAATTATTTTAATAATCAGAAATAGAAATAATTTATCTAAAAATCAATATTATAATCAGTCACTTCGTGACACTAAGGAATTAACTGATCTGCATGTTGTATTAGTACTGAAAGTTAATAATCAGCTCTTGGCGTATATTTAGGCAACACTTCATGTATCTAAAATGTACGTAAATCATAACATTCACGAAAAGTTAGTTTTTATCTTTTTTACGTAGTATAAAATGTAATCGCTTTTTGTTTTTCTGTGTTTAACATTTACACATCACTATAATAATGTACGAAAGGCCTACCGGAATTAGAAGCTACTCTATTTAGAAATATGCAAACGAACGTCTAAACAAACACCGATCCAACTTACTTAGGTTTTTTTTTGTTACTTTACTTTAACTATAATAAAAATTAAAACGCTAAAGTAATTTTTAGTATTCAGCATGTTTCTGGCACTTTCTACTATCGGTATATTTTTAAGTTGGCAACACCGTTTTCCAAGTCGTCATCACTTAGCGCTATGTTCACATTATACACTATTAACAAGTTGCACCCAAACAAACACCACACCATTCTGAAGTAGAGCGTCACCCGGTTCGGTTGTGTTGTGAGTTAGCTTGAGTTATTAAAAATTACCACGTTGAATTTTAATGTGCGATATTACAAAAAACAAACGATCATTGGTTAAAATGGCATCTACAACACCAAACGAAATGACGTTCACAGAAAAGCCAGCAGAACATATTACGCATTACAGCACCAAGAGATTACGCTGTCTACGTTCCGCCAGGAGTGAGCCGAAAAAAAACAATCATCTGGTGGTGATACCTGAAGGGTTCACTAGTTCATCTCCATCGGATTGGGAAGCAACGACACGTCATGAGGCGGAGGGGTTATTTTATGATCGAGCGAAGTACGACGAAGCTGTATTATCGGACGACACTTACGAGAGCGTAAAACTTTCGGCAGCAAAACGTTTGACGCGTAAAAAGAAGAAAAGATATCCAGACCACGGCATTTCGACGTACGCGGTCAAACGACAATAAGTTTATATACTATTCAAGCATAGGCATGACACGGAGCGACATGAGGAACACGGAATAAAACGGTGTAGATATCGACTATACGAGTATGTATCAACGACAGGAAAGCGAAATTTTGAGATTAAGCAGAATTTGTGACGTGGGAACAGCCATATGAGTATGTGCTAACAAAATGTGTCGTTGCGTACATGTTTGTGTTTGGAAAGTGTAATTTAAAATAAAACTGGTGGTGGACTAAAACTGTATTAGATAACTAAGATATTTTTTTTAATGTAAATAACTTGTATATATTTGGTATATCTTACTGCGACAGTGTAAGCGTTTGTTGTGATAACTATGTTGGTCGCGCTAGGCTTACTCTTGTTGATTAGCTAGTTTTAAAATATATGTATGTGCATATAACATATATTGTTTATTATCACTTACAACAAAAGCTGCAGGGTTCGAGTTTCAGTCATTCTACTGAGAAGACCGAATTGAACCTTATCATTTGATTAGATATAAGTAAAGATAAAAATAATTGTATAACGTTATTGCAGTCAGAGTCTAAACTTCGTATGAAAAAGTGAAAATTGCTCTTGTCGTTAGGAAAAAATTATATAATGTATTATCTAATGAAAAAATAGTTCTACTCGACTCTTACTTTAACCATTAAGATTTATCAATCAACTAGATTCTATTCATATTACGTTTAACTGAAAACTTATGTATGTAAAGTTGACGTGTTTTTATTCATTTCGTTAAGAAAAAATTGTTGAATTCGCTGATATCCATTGTTTAAAGTGTATAATAAATTGTCTAATTGTATAAATATTTGCTTTCTTTTATTTATCTCTTTCCCGTCCTTGCTGGGTCTTCTTTAGCCTATCACACTAAACTGCCATTAGACAGATAATAAGCTTCTCCCATTGCACGCGATCGGTTGATAATCTCTAGACCAAGTATAATTATTATTAAAATTTATTTACTTGCCTGATTTATAACTGATCTGCTATGATCTACGACGGCTCCAGTTGGTCTACACGTAAGTGAACGTGACTGCTAAGCTAGAGGTCGTGGGTTCGATTCCCAACCATCACAAATAATTAATAATATTATTGAACGCCTTTTCTCACCAGTGATTTGGTCCCACGTAATAGGTGACGAGCCCATTACTGGTAGTCGGTATGTTTTGTTTGCCAGAGCTTCGTCTGCCGATCGAGGAATGCCTTTTGCATCGGTCACTTGAAATATGATAAACGACATATAGGATTTCTTTCAACCATTATTTTGATCTATCTAGTAAGGTTCAGCCAGCGTTTGTAATATAAGCGCGCAAAAATATGCATCCCATGTCTTTTGGAGGGTATGGATGGTGTCCATACAAAATCCAAAATCCTCCTTTCGGCACTTTGCGTCAAAAATGACATAATTTACACGTCGTGTTTAAAATTTCAAATTGCTCTCCTCTGAAATTTGACATTTGCAGGTATTATGGTTATTGATACCGTCGAGTGACACTATGGAAAAAGAGAGAAGAAAAAATAAGAATACAATGTAACAATTTCAGATTTTATTTATATTTTTTTCATCTTTATAATGATGTTCAGTATATAAAAGGTAAATAGCCAGAAGGCATAATATAATCTTATCATTTTGCCGAAGTGGTTTAGATATTGTTAGGCCTTTATCGGCACACTGGTGACAATGAAAACAATGAATTGGCCACCTTTTTGCAATGATTGCAACTTCACTTACAAATAAACAATAGAGCGAATAAAACAAAGAGCTCACACTAAGAATTTTGGACACAAAGGTTTATCCCATCTAATTGCCGGCTATATAACTTTCCAAGAATTTATAATTCAGTTCAAGATGTCATTTCCTTTTTTTATTATAAGGGTGCACCTGCTATGTCACCAGCCAATGTGAAAACGATGTTTCTCACTAAAGTAACCTTTTGTTTATCTGTGGAGCCATAGATCAACTTTTCAGTTGTAAATCCTTTATTTCAAAACAGTAACTAAAGCAGGTAGCAAGATGGCTCGTAAGTTAGGCTATATTTTCACAATACACTACTTGACTAGGTAAGGAGCAGCATCATTTTGAATAAGGAAATCTCTTATTTGGGACTATTGTACAAACAAGTTTCGAATTATTTTACTAATACTCGTAATAAACTTCAATGTTGTACACAGGCAGTCGTTGTTAATACAGGATGGGCCAAGAATTCGTTGACAGTTGAATCTAACACCTCGCGGATCATATATCAAATAAATACAGCGCGGGGCACAGGGAGGGGGTTTGATCACTACCTTGTTTCTCGAAAATTTTGTCGCAATGGATCGCTTAAGCTTTTCTATCAGTTATATTAACGAACAAAAATCTTACACCTTAATAAATAGCTTGGTGGGTATGGTTTTTTTTTGTATTTACTTTGTTAGTAATTTGACAATAACGTTGACGCGGTAAGAGATCAATACAATTAGTAGTAACATTAGAATTATAATTAGCAGTCGTAAAAGAAAAAGATAGTAGTGTAATTTATTAGCGATAAGTAAACAAAATATTAAGCAACCTATATTAGCTATTGTCTAAACACTTTGTGGATACCATTTAGCAATGAAAATCATAGATTGTGAAACGTAAATGATTCGGATTTTACATATTGGTACTGTGACTTTTTATGTAACTGAATAGCTAAGGGTTTTTTATGTGACACATAATGCTGCTTTTTAGACCAGTTATGTTATATTTATTTATTTATAACATGGAAGACTTCTAGCTAACATTATGAGGTTTGTAGTCAAGTAAATAACAGTAACAAACAAGTGAGGAGTTGTAAATGACAACTCCTCACTTGTTGTAGTACGTTAAACGTAAAAATCTGAGTAATAGCCCTAACAATCTTGCAATACTGGACACATTATTATTTTCGTCTTTCTATTATTAAAGAATTTAAAACTCAGACACCCACACACATTTGAGACACTCATAGTGAATCCATACTATGCTGGTTACGAAGCTCATTAAAAGTTCTATTCACACGCATACATGTAATATGTAACGCAGTGTGGCGACGCTACACTATACGAGCCAGTATTTTTGTAATCAATGAATGCAAATGTTTGATAAATAAATAATAGCTCTCTCATGTCGTTATAATGTGTTAGAACGTCGTGACTACTAAGATAGACGACGTGGGTTAAATAAATAATAAGCTAAGCAGAAGTATACTAAACGTTCACTTTCGTCAGCGTTTTGGTCCCACGTAGTATGTGATGAACCTATTAATGTTAATGATGTTGTAATGCCAGTTTGTTGGCCAGAGCCTAGTCTGTTGATTGAGGACTGCCTTCTGCATTATTCCCTTGAAATATGACAAATGACATATAGGATTTCGTTAAACCATTATTTTGATCTACATAATAAGATTTAGTCAGCGTTTGTAACATAAGTGCACAAAAATGTGTACTCCATGTCTCTTGGAGGATGTGGACGGTATCTATACAAAATCCGAAATCCTCCTTTTGGCACTTTACGTCCCAAAGAACGGAATTAACACGTCGTGTTTAAAATTTCAAAGCCCTCTTCTTTCAAATTCGATATTTGTAGGTAGTATTCGTAGGGACTGTCGAGTTACACTAGAAATATAGAGAAGAAGAGAAAATACTTCTACAATTTTTTTTATCTGTACCGTAATGTGGAGTAAATTAAAAAAAAAATAGTAAGAAGGCATAACATAAACATATCAATTTGACGAAATGGTTTAGATATTGTTAGCGTTTTGTCAGCATACTGGTGACAATGAAAACAATGAATTGGCTACTTTTGTGCAACGTTTGCAATTTGACTTACAAACACACAATAGAGCGAATAAAACAAAGAACTCACACACTAAAAATGTTGGACACAAAAGTTTATCCCATCTAATTGCCGCTTAATACCAACCACCGATCTAGTGAGGATCGTTCATAAGAATTATTTTACAAACCAGACAATAGTATTTATGATCAACGAATGTTAACGTAACGTAATATGTCGTAGTGTTTCACCTGTAACACCTCCATGTTGTAAATAAAATGTAATGGTATATTATATTATTCTTCATTGAAGAGCTTTCTTGTAGGTAGGTATATATCTACAAAAAAGTTCTTTACTATGAAGGTTTCTTTTAGGTTTCTTTTAGCGGTTAACCTATGCATAATTTTTTATCACCGAATACAATTCGTAGATAAAAAATTATGTTCGATGGTTCACATTCAACGACAACAATTGGATGATTAGAACTGCTCATTAGAAAATTATCCATTACTAATTACTCATTACTACAAATTACGGTTGTTGTTACACCGATGTTATTGCTAAGTACATTACAAGTTGCACGATCCTTTTTGATTTCGTATAATTCCAATAACAAAAAAACAAGAAGTAATTCAAAGTACATGTTGGTTACTTTAGCAGTAATAGAAACCGTTAAAAATAAGATTGAATAAAAAGGTTTCACGCATTTACATAAATAACGCTTTTCATTACGGTTCCAAAGATTATCAATCCAAAGGTATATCATATACGCACTCTCTATTCGATTCTGATTTTAAACAATATAAGCCAAATTATACGTACATTATAACGTTATAATACGTTGCACGTTTAATGTAAAAAACAATTGTCTTAACCCATGGCCGTTTGGCCCTTACTTTCGTTCCGGATAAATAATAGTCAACGTTAAAAGTGCAACAATATTCGCTGTGACGAATTATTTTAATAATCAGAAATAGAAATAATTTATCTAAAAATCAATATTATAATCAGTCACTTCGTGACACTAAGGAATTAACTGATCTGCATGTTGTATTAGTACTGAAAGTTAATAATCAGCTCTTGGCGTATATTTAGGCAACACTTCATGTATCTAAAATGTACGTAAATCATAACATTCACGAAAAGTTAGTTTTTATCTTTTTTACGTAGTATAAAATGTAATCGCTTTTTGTTTTTCTGTGTTTAACATTTACACATCACTATAATAATGTACGAAAGGCCTACCGGAATTAGAAGCTACTCTATTTAGAAATATGCAAACGAACGTCTAAACAAACACCGATCCAACTTACTTAGGTTTTTTTTTGTTACTTTACTTTAACTATAATAAAAATTAAAACGCTAAAGTAATTTTTAGTATTCAGCATGTTTCTGGCACTTTCTACTATCGGTATATTTTTAAGTTGGCAACACCGTTTTCCAAGTCGTCATCACTTAGCGCTATGTTCACATTATACACTATTAACAAGTTGCACCCAAACAAACACCACACCATTCTGAAGTAGAGCGTCACCCGGTTCGGTTGTGTTGTGAGTTAGCTTGAGTTATTAAAAATTACCACGTTGAATTTTAATGTGCGATATTACAAAAAACAAACGATCATTGGTTAAAATGGCATCTACAACACCAAACGAAATGACGTTCACAGAAAAGCCAGCAGAACATATTACGCATTACAGCACCAAGAGATTACGCTGTCTACGTTCCGCCAGGAGTGAGCCGAAAAAAAACAATCATCTGGTGGTGATACCTGAAGGGTTCACTAGTTCATCTCCATCGGATTGGGAAGCAACGACACGTCATGAGGCGGAGGGGTTATTTTATGATCGAGCGAAGTACGACGAAGCTGTATTATCGGACGACACTTACGAGAGCGTAAAACTTTCGGCAGCAAAACGTTTGACGCGTAAAAAGAAGAAAAGATATCCAGACCACGGCATTTCGACGTACGCGGTCAAACGACAATAAGTTTATATACTATTCAAGCATAGGCATGACACGGAGCGACATGAGGAACACGGAATAAAACGGTGTAGATATCGACTATACGAGTATGTATCAACGACAGGAAAGCGAAATTTTGAGATTAAGCAGAATTTGTGACGTGGGAACAGCCATATGAGTATGTGCTAACAAAATGTGTCGTTGCGTACATGTTTGTGTTTGGAAAGTGTAATTTAAAATAAAACTGGTGGTGGACTAAAACTGTATTAGATAACTAAGATATTTTTTTTAATGTAAATAACTTGTATATATTTGGTATATCTTACTGCGACAGTGTAAGCGTTTGTTGTGATAACTATGTTGGTCGCGCTAGACATACTCTTGTTGATTAGCTAGTTTTAAAATATATGTATGTGCATATAACATATATTGTTTATTATCACTTACAACAAAAGCTGCAGGGTTCGAGTTTCAGTCATTCTACTGAGAAGACCGAATTGAACCTTATCATTTGATTAGATATAAGTAAAGATAAAAATAATTGTATAACGTTATTGCAGTCAGAGTCTAAACTTCGTATGAAAAAGTGAAAATTGCTCTTGTCGTTAGGAAAAAATTATATAATGTATTATCTAATGAAAAAATAGTTCTACTCGACTCTTACTTTAACCATTAAGATCTATCAATCAACTAGATTCTATTCATATTACGTTTAACTGAAAACTTATGTATGTAAAGTTGACGTGTTTTTATTAATTTCGTTAAGAAAAAATTGTTGAATTCGCTGATATCCATTGTTTAAAGTGTATAATAAATTGTCTAATTGTATAAATATTTGCTTTCTTTTATTTATCTCTTTCCCGTCCTTGCTGGGTCTTCTTTAGCCTATCACACTAAACTGCCATTAGACAGATAATAAGCTTCTCCCATTGCACGCGATCGGTTGATAATCTCTAGACCAAGTATAATTATTATTAAAATTTATTTACTTGCCTGATTTATAACTGATCTGCTATGATCTACGACGGCTCCAGTTGGTCTACACGTAAGTGAACGTGACTGCTAAGCTAGAGGTCGTGGGTTCGATTCCCAACCATCACAAATAATTAATAATATTATTGAACGCCTTTTCTCACCAGTGATTTGGTCCCACGTAATAGGTGACGAGCCCATTACTGGTAGTCGGTATGTTTTGTTTGCCAGAGCTTCGTCTGCCGATCGAGGAATGCCTTTTGCATCGGTCACTTGAAATATGATAAACGACATATAGGATTTCTTTCAACCATTATTTTGATCTATCTAGTAAGGTTCAGCCAGCGTTTGTAATATAAGCGCGCAAAAATATGCATCCCATGTCTTTTGGAGGGTGTGGATGGTGTCCATACAAAATCCAAAATCCTCCTTTCGGCACTTTGCGTCAAAAATGACATAATTTACACGTCGTGTTTAAAATTTCAAATTGCTCTCCTCTGAAATTTGACATTTGCAGGTATTATGGTTATTGATACCGTCGAGTGACACTATGGAAAAAGAGAGAAGAAAAAATAAGAATACAATGTAACAATTTCAGATTTTATTTATATTTTTTTCATCTTTATAATGATGTTCAGTATATAAAAGGTAAATAGCCAGAAGGCATAATATATAATCTTATCATTTTGCCGAAGTGGTTTAGATATTGTTAGGCCTTTATCGGCACACTGGTGACAATGAAAACAATGAATTGGCCACCTTTTTGCAATGATTGCAACTTCACTTACAAATAAACAATAGAGCGAATAAAACAAAGAACTCACACTAAGAATTTTGGACACAAAGGTTTATCCCATCTAATTGCCGGCTATATAACTTTCCAAGAATTTATAATTCAGTTCAAGATGTCATTTCCTTTCTTTATTATAAGGGTGCACCTGCTATGTCACCAGCCAATGTGAAAACGATGTTTCTCACTAAAGTAACCTTTTGTTTATCTGTGGAGCCATAGATCAACTGTTCAGTTGTAAATCCTTTATTTCAAAACAGTAACTAAAGCAGGTAGCAAGATGGCTCGTAAGTTAGGCTATATTTTCACAATACACTACTTGACTAGGTAAGGAGCAGCATCATTTTGAATAAGGAAATCTCTTATTTGGGACTATTGTACAAACAAGTTTCGAATTATTTTACTAATACTCGTAATAAACTTCAATGTTGTACACAGGCAGTCGTTGTTAATACAGGATGGGCCAAGAATTCGTTGACAGTTGAATCTAACACCTCGCGGATCATATATCAAATAAATACAGCGCGGGGCACAGGGAGGGGGTTTGATCACTACCTTGTTTCTCGAAAATTTTGTCGCAATGGATCGCTTAAGCTTTTCTATCAGTTATATTAACGAACAAAAATCTTAAACCTTAATAAATAGCTTGGTGGGTATGGTTTTTTTTTGTATTTACTTTGTTAGTAATTTGACAATAACGTTGACGCGGTAAGAGATCAATACAATTAGTAGTAACATTAGAATTATAATTAGCAGTCGTAAAAGAAAAAGATAGTAGTGTAATTTATTAGCGATAAGTAAACAAAATATTAAGCAACCTATATTAGCTATTGTCTAAACACTTTGTGGATACCATTTAGCAATGAAAATCATAGATTGTGAAACGTAAATGATTCGGATTTTACATATTGGTACTGTGACTTTTTATGTAACTGAATAGCTAAGGGTTTTTTATGTGACACATAATGCTGCTTTTTAGACCAGTTATGTTATATTTATTTATTTATAACATGGAAGACTTCTAGCTAACATTATGAGGTTTGTAGTCAAGTAAATAACAGTAACAAACAAGTGAGGAGTTGTAAATGACAACTCCTCACTTGTTGTAGTACGTTAAACGTAAAAATCTGAGTAATAGCCCTAACAATCTTGCAATACTGGACACATTATTATTTTCGTCTTTCTATTATTAAAGAATTTAAAACTCAGACACCCACACACATTTGAGACACTCATAGTGAATCCATACTATGCTGGTTACGAAGCTCATTAAAAGTTCTATTCACACGCATACATGTAATATGTAACGCAGTGTGGCGACGCTACACTATACGAGCCAGTATTTTTGTAATCAATGAATGCAAATGTTTGATAAATAAATAATAGCTCTCTCATGTCGTTATAATGTGTTAGAACGTCGTGACTACTAAGATAGACGACGTGGGTTAAATAAATAATAAGCTAAGCAGAAGTATACTAAACGTTCACTTTCGTCAGCGTTTTGGTCCCACGTAGTATGTGATGAACCTATTAATGTTAATGATGTTGTAATGCCAGTTTGTTGGCCAGAGCCTAGTCTGTTGATTGAGGACTGCCTTCTGCATTATTCCCTTGAAATATGACAAATGACATATAGGATTTCGTTAAACCATTATTTTGATCTACATAATAAGATTTAGTCAGCGTTTGTAACATAAGTGCACAAAAATGTGTACTCCATGTCTCTTGGAGGATGTGGACGGTATCTATACAAAATCCGAAATCCTCCTTTTGGCACTTTACGTCCCAAAGAACGGAATTAACACGTCGTGTTTAAAATTTCAAAGCCCTCTTCTTTCAAATTCGATATTTGTAGGTAGTATTCGTAGGGACTGTCGAGTTACACTAGAAATATAGAGAAGAAGAGAAAATACTTCTACAATTTTTTTTATCTGTACCGTAATGTGGAGTAAATTAAAAAAAAAATAGTAAGAAGGCATAACATAAACATATCAATTTGACGAAATGGTTTAGATATTGTTAGCGTTTTGTCAGCATACTGGTGACAATGAAAACAATGAATTGGCTACTTTTGTGCAACGTTTGCAATTTGACTTACAAACACACAAGAGAGCGAATAAAACAAAGAACTCACACACTAAAAATGTTGGACACAAAAGTTTATCCCATCTAATTGCCGCTTAATACCAACCACCGATCTAGTGAGGATCGTTCATAAGAATTATTTTACAAACCAGACAATAGTATTTATGATCAACGAATGTTAACGTAACGTAATATGTCGTAGTGTTTCACCTGTAACACCTCCATGTTGTAAATAAAATGTAATGGTATATTATATTATTCTTCATTGAAGAGCTTTCTTGTAGGTAGGTATATATCTACAAAAAAGTTCTTTACTATGAAGGTTTCTTTTAGGTTTCTTTTAGCGGTTAACCTATGCATAATTTTTTATCACCGAATACAATTCGTAGATAAAAAATTATGTTCGATGGTTCACATTCAACGACAACAATTGGATGATTAGAACTGCTCATTAGAAAATTATCCATTACTAATTACTCATTACTACAAATTACGGTTGTTGTTACACCGATGTTATTGCTAAGTACATTACAAGTTGCACGATCCTTTTTGATTTCGTATAATTCCAATAACAAAAAAACAAGAAGTAATTCAAAGTACATGTTGGTTACTTTAGCAGTAATAGAAACCGTTAAAAATAAGATTGAATAAAAAGATTTCACGCATTTACATAAATAACGCTTTTCATTACGGTTCCAAAGATTATCAATCCAAAGGTATATCATATACGCACTTTCTATTCGATTCTGATTTTAAACAATATAAGCCAAATTATACGTACATTATAACGTTATAATACGTTGCACGTTTAATGTAAAAAACAATTGTCTTAACCCATGGCCGTTTGGCCCTTACTTTCGTTCCGGATAAATAATAGTCAACGTTAAAAGTGCAACAATATTCGCTGTGACGAATTATTTTAATAATCAGAAATAGAAATAATTTATCTAAAAATCAATATTATAATCAGTCACTTCGTGACACTAAGGAATTAACTGATCTGCATGTTGTATTAGTACTGAAAGTTAATAATCAGCTCTTGGCGTATATTTAGGCAACACTTCATGTATCTAAAATGTACGTAAATCATAACATTCACGAAAAGTTAGTATTTATCTTTTTTACGTAGTATAAAATGTAATCGCTTTTTGTTTTTCTGTGTTTAACATTTACACATCACTATAATAATGTACGAAAGGCCTACCGGAATTAGAAGCTACTCTATTTAGAAATATGCAAACGAACGTCTAAACAAACACCGATCCAACTTACTTAGGTTTTTTTTTGTTACTTTACTTTAACTATAATAAAAATTAAAACGCTAAAGTAATTTTTAGTATTCAGCATGTTTCTGGCACTTTCTACTATCGGTATATTTTTAAGTTGGCAACACCGTTTTCCAAGTCGTCATCACTTAGCGCTATGTTCACATTATACACTATTAACAAGTTGCACCCAAACAAACACCACACCATTCTGAAGTAGAGCGTCACCCGGTTCGGTTGTGTTGTGAGTTAGCTTGAGTTATTAAAAATTACCACGTTGAATTTTAATGTGCGATATTACAAAAAACAAACGATCATTGGTTAAAATGGCATCTACAACACCAAACGAAATGACGTTCACAGAAAAGCCAGCAGAACATATTACGCATTACAGCACCAAGAGATTACGCTGTCTACGTTCCGCCAGGAGTGAGCCGAAAAAAAACAATCATCTGGCGGTGATACCTGAAGGGTTCACTAGTTCATCTCCATCGGATTGGGAAGCAACGACACGTCATGAGGCGGAGGGGTTATTTTATGATCGAGCGAAGTACGACGAAGCTGTATTATCGGACGACACTTACGAGAGCGTAAAACTTTCGGCAGCAAAACGTTTGACGCGTAAAAAGAAGAAAAGATATCCAGACCACGGCATTTCGACGTACGCGGTCAAACGACAATAAGTTTATATACTATTCAAGCATAGGCATGACACGGAGCGACATGAGGAACACGGAATAAAACGGTGTAGATATCGACTATACGAGTATGTATCAACGACAGGAAAGCGAAATTTTGAGATTAAGCAGAATTTGTGACGTGGGAACAGCCATATGAGTATGTGCTAACAAAATGTGTCGTTGCGTACATGTTTGTGTTTGGAAAGTGTAATTTAAAATAAAACTGGTGGTGGACTAAAACTGTATTAGATAACTAAGATATTTTTTTTAATGTAAATAACTTGTATATATTTGGTATATCTTACTGCGACAGTGTAAGCGTTTGTTGTGATAACTATGTTGGTCGCGCTAGGCTTACTCTTGTTGATTAGCTAGTTTTAAAATATATGTATGTGCATATAACATATATTGTTTATTATCACTTACAACAAAAGCTGCAGGGTTCGAGTTTCAGTCATTCTACTGAGAAGACCGAATTGAACCTTATCATTTGATTAGATATAAGTAAAGATAAAAATAATTGTATAACGTTATTGCAGTCAGAGTCTAAACTTCGTATGAAAAAGTGAAAATTGCTCTTGTCGTTAGGAAAAAATTATATAATGTATTATCTAATGAAAAAATAGTTCTACTCGACTCTTACTTTAACCATTAAGATCTATCAATCAACTAGATTCTATTCATATTACGTTTAACTGAAAACTTATGTATGTAAAGTTGACGTGTTTTTATTAATTTCGTTAAGAAAAAATTGTTGAATTCGCTGATATCCATTGTTTAAAGTGTATAATAAATTGTCTAATTGTATAAATATTTGCTTTCTTTTATTTATCTCTTTCCCGTCCTTGCTGGGTCTTCTTTAGCCTATCACACTAAACTGCCATTAGACAGATAATAAGCTTCTCCCATTGCACGCGATCGGTTGATAATCTCTAGACCAAGTATAATTATTATTAAAATTTATTTACTTGCCTGATTTATAACTGATCTGCTATGATCTACGACGACTCCAGTTGGTCTACACGTAAGTGAACGTGACTGCTAAGCTAGAGGTCGTGGGTTCGATTCCCAACCATCACAAATAATTAATAATATTATTGAACGCCTTTTCTCACCAGTGATTTGGTCCCACGTAATAGGTGACGAGCCCATTACTGGTAGTCGGTATGTTTTGTTTGCCAGAGCTTCGTCTGCCGATCGAGGAATGCCTTTTGCATCGGTCACTTGAAATATGATAAACGACATATAGGATTTCTTTCAACCATTATTTTGATCTATCTAGTAAGGTTCAGCCAGCGTTTGTAATATAAGCGCGCAAAAATATGCATCCCATGTCTTTTGGAGGGTGTGGATGGTGTCCATACAAAATCCAAAATCCTCCTTTCGGCACTTTGCGTCAAAAATGACATAATTTACACGTCGTGTTTAAAATTTCAAATTGCTCTCCTCTGAAATTTGACATTTGCAGGTATTATGGTTATTGATACCGTCGAGTGACACTATGGAAAAAGAGAGAAGAAAAAATAAGAATACAATGTAACAATTTCAGATTTTATTTATATTTTTTTCATCTTTATAATGATGTTCAGTATATAAAAGGTAAATAGCCAGAAGGCATAATATAATCTTATCATTTTGCCGAAGTGGTTTAGATATTGTTAGGCCTTTATCGGCACACTGGTGACAATGAAAACAATGAATTGGCCACCTTTTTGCAATGATTGCAACTTCACTTACAAATAAACAATAGAGCGAATAAAACAAAGAACTCACACTAAGAATTTTGGACACAAAGGTTTATCCCATCTAATTGCCGGCTATATAACTTTCCAAGAATTTATAATTCAGTTCAAGATGTCATTTCCTTTCTTTATTATAAGGGTGCACCTGCTATGTCACCAGCCAATGTGAAAACGATGTTTCTCACTAAAGTAACCTTTTGTTTATCTGTGGAGCCATAGATCAACTGTTCAGTTGTAAATCCTTTATTTCAAAACAGTAACTAAAGCAGGTAGCAAGATGGCTCGTAAGTTAGGCTATATTTTCACAATACACTACTTGACTAGGTAAGGAGCAGCATCATTTTGAATAAGGAAATCTCTTATTTGGGACTATTGTACAAACAAGTTTCGAATTATTTTACTAATACTCGTAATAAACTTCAATGTTGTACACAGGCAGTCGTTGTTAATACAGGATGGGCCAAGAATTCGTTGACAGTTGAATCTAACACCTCGCGGATCATATATCAAATAAATACAGCGCGGGGCACAGGGAGGGGGTTTGATCACTACCTTGTTTCTCGAAAATTTTGTCGCAATGGATCGCTTAAGCTTTTCTATCAGTTATATTAACGAACAAAAATCTTACACCTTAATAAATAGCTTGGTGGGTATGGTTTTTTTTTGTATTTACTTTGTTAGTAATTTGACAATAACGTTGACGCGGTAAGAGATCAATACAATTAGTAGTAACATTAGAATTATAATTAGCAGTCGTAAAAGAAAAAGATAGTAGTGTAATTTATTAGCGATAAGTAAACAAAATATTAAGCAACCTATATTAGCTATTGTCTAAACACTTTGTGGATACCATTTAGCAATGAAAATCATAGATTGTGAAACGTAAATGATTCGGATTTTACATATTGGTACTGTGACTTTTTATGTAACTGAATAGCTAAGGGTTTTTTATGTGACACATAATGCTGCTTTTTAGACCAGTTATGTTATATTTATTTATTTATAACATGGAAGACTTCTAGCTAACATTATGAGGTTTGTAGTCAAGTAAATAACAGTAACAAACAAGTGAGGAGTTGTAAATGACAACTCCTCACTTGTTGTAGTACGTTAAACGTAAAAATCTGAGTAATAGCCCTAACAATCTTGCAATACTGGACACATTATTATTTTCGTCTTTCTATTATTAAAGAATTTAAAACTCAGACACCCACACACATTTGAGACACTCATAGTGAATCCATACTATGCTGGTTACGAAGCTCATTAAAAGTTCTATTCACACGCATACATGTAATATGTAACGCAGTGTGGCGACGCTACACTATACGAGCCAGTATTTTTGTAATCAATGAATGCAAATGTTTGATAAATAAATAATAGCTCTCTCATGTCGTTATAATGTGTTAGAACGTCGTGACTACTAAGATAGACGACGTGGGTTAAATAAATAATAAGCTAAGCAGAAGTATACTAAACGTTCACTTTCGTCAGCGTTTTGGTCCCACGTAGTATGTGATGAACCTATTAATGTTAATGATGTTGTAATGCCAGTTTGTTGGCCAGAGCCTAGTCTGTTGATTGAGGACTGCCTTCTGCATTATTCCCTTGAAATATGACAAATGACATATAGGATTTCGTTAAACCATTATTTTGATCTACATAATAAGATTTAGTCAGCGTTTGTAACATAAGTGCACAAAAATGTGTACTCCATGTCTCTTGGAGGATGTGGACGGTATCTATACAAAATCCGAAATCCTCCTTTTGGCACTTTACGTCCCAAAGAACGGAATTAACACGTCGTGTTTAAAATTTCAAAGCCCTCTTCTTTCAAATTCGATATTTGTAGGTAGTATTCGTAGGGACTGTCGAGTTACACTAGAAATATAGAGAAGAAGAGAAAATACTTCTACAATTTTTTTTATCTGTACCGTAATGTGGAGTAAATTAAAAAAAAAATAGTAAGAAGGCATAACATAAACATATCAATTTGACGAAATGGTTTAGATATTGTTAGCGTTTTGTCAGCATACTGGTGACAATGAAAACAATGAATTGGCTACTTTTGTGCAACGTTTGCAATTTGACTTACAAACACACAATAGAGCGAATAAAACAAAGAACTCACACACTAAAAATGTTGGACACAAAAGTTTATCCCATCTAATTGCCGCTTAATACCAACCACCGATCTAGTGAGGATCGTTCATAAGAATTATTTTACAAACCAGACAATAGTATTTATGATCAACGAATGTTAACGTAACGTAATATGTCGTAGTGTTTCACCTGTAACACCTCCATGTTGTAAATAAAATGTAATGGTATATTATATTATTCTTCATTGAAGAGCTTTCTTGTAGGTAGGTATATATCTACAAAAAAGTTCTTTACTATGAAGGTTTCTTTTAGGTTTCTTTTAGCGGTTAACCTATGCATAATTTTTTATCACCGAATACAATTCGTAGATAAAAAATTATGTTCGATGGTTCACATTCAACGACAACAATTGGATGATTAGAACTGCTCATTAGAAAATTATCCATTACTAATTACTCATTACTACAAATTACGGTTGTTGTTACACCGATGTTATTGCTAAGTACATTACAAGTTGCACGATCCTTTTTGATTTCGTATAATTCCAATAACAAAAAAACAAGAAGTAATTCAAAGTACATGTTGGTTACTTTAGCAGTAATAGAAACCGTTAAAAATAAGATTGAATAAAAAGGTTTCACGCATTTACATAAATAACGCTTTTCATTACGGTTCCAAAGATTATCAATCCAAAGGTATATCATATACGCACTCTCTATTCGATTCTGATTTTAAACAATATAAGCCAAATTATACGTACATTATAACGTTATAATACGTTGCACGTTTAATGTAAAAAACAATTGTCTTAACCCATGGCCGTTTGGCCCTTACTTTCGTTCCGGATAAATAATAGTCAACGTTAAAAGTGCAACAATATTCGCTGTGACGAATTATTTTAATAATCAGAAATAGAAATAATTTATCTAAAAATCAATATTATAATCAGTCACTTCGTGACACTAAGGAATTAACTGATCTGCATGTTGTATTAGTACTGAAAGTTAATAATCAGCTCTTGGCGTATATTTAGGCAACACTTCATGTATCTAAAATGTACGTAAATCATAACATTCACGAAAAGTTAGTTTTTATCTTTTTTACGTAGTATAAAATGTAATCGCTTTTTGTTTTTCTGTGTTTTACATTTACACATCACTATAATAATGTACGAAAGGCCTACCGGAATTAGAAGCTACTCTATTTAGAAATATGCAAACGAACGTCTAAACAAACACCGATCCAACTTACTTAGGTTTTGTTTTGTTACTTTACTTTAACTATAATAAAAATTAAAACGCTAAAGTAATTTTTAGTATTCAGCATGTTTCTGGCACTTTCTACTATCGGTATATTTTTAAGTTGGCAACACCGTTTTCCAAGTCGTCATCACTTAGCGCTATGTTCACATTATACACTATTAACAAGTTGCACCCAAACAAACACCACACCATTCTGAAGTAGAGCGTCACCCGGTTCGGTTGTGTTGTGAGTTAGCTTGAGTTATTAAAAATTACCACGTTGAATTTTAATGTGCGATATTACAAAAAACAAACGATCATTGGTTAAAATGGCATCTACAACACCAAACGAAATGACGTTCACAGAAAAGCCAGCAGAACATATTACGCATTACAGCACCAAGAGATTACGCTGTCTACGTTCCGCCAGGAGTGAGCCGAAAAAAAACAATCATCTGGTGGTGATACCTGAAGGGTTCACTAGTTCATCTCCATCGGATTGGGAAGCAACGACACGTCATGAGGCGGAGGGGTTATTTTATGATCGAGCGAAGTACGACGAAGCTGTATTATCGGACGACACTTACGAGAGCGTAAAACTTTCGGCAGCAAAACGTTTGACGCGTAAAAAGAAGAAAAGATATCCAGACCACGGCATTTCGACGTACGCGGTCAAACGACAATAAGTTTATATACTATTCAAGCATAGGCATGACACGGAGCGACATGAGGAACACGGAATAAAACGGTGTAGATATCGACTATACGAGTATGTATCAACGACAGGAAAGCGAAATTTTGAGATTAAGCAGAATTTGTGACGTGGGAACAGCCATATGAGTATGTGCTAACAAAATGTGTCGTTGCGTACATGTTTGTGTTTGGAAAGTGTAATTTAAAATAAAACTGGTGGTGGACTAAAACTGTATTAGATAACTAAGATATTTTTTTTAATGTAAATAACTTGTATATATTTGGTATATCTTACTGCGACAGTGTAAGCGTTTGTTGTGATAACTATGTTGGTCGCGCTAGACATACTCTTGTTGATTAGCTAGTTTTAAAATATATGTATGTGCATATAACATATATTGTTTATTATCACTTACAACAAAAGCTGCAGGGTTCGAGTTTCAGTCATTCTACTGAGAAGACCGAATTGAACCTTATCATTTGATTAGATATAAGTAAAGATAAAAATAATTGTATAACGTTATTGCAGTCAGAGTCTAAACTTCGTATGAAAAAGTGAAAATTGCTCTTGTCGTTAGGAAAAAATTATATAATGTATTATCTAATGAAAAAATAGTTCTACTCGACTCTTACTTTAACCATTAAGATCTATCAATCAACTAGATTCTATTCATATTACGTTTAACTGAAAACTTATGTATGTAAAGTTGACGTGTTTTTATTAATTTCGTTAAGAAGAAATTGTTGAATTCGCTGATATCCATTGTTTAAAGTGTATAATAAATTGTCTAATTGTATAAATATTTGCTTTCTTTTATTTATCTCTTTCCCGTCCTTGCTGGGTCTTCTTTAGCCTATCACACTAAACTGCCATTAGACAGATAATAAGCTTCTCCCATTGCACGCGATCGGTTGATAATCTCTAGACCAAGTATAATTATTATTAAAATTTATTTACTTGCCTGATTTATAACTGATCTGCTATGATCTACGACGGCTCCAGTTGGTCTACACGTAAGTGAACGTGACTGCTAAGCTAGAGGTCGTGGGTTCGATTCCCAACCATCACAAATAATTAATAATATTATTGAACGCCTTTTCTCACCAGTGATTTGGTCCCACGTAATAGGTGACGAGCCCATTACTGGTAGTCGGTATGTTTTGTTTGCCAGAGCTTCGTCTGCCGATCGAGGAATGCCTTTTGCATCGGTCACTTGAAATATGATAAACGACATATAGGATTTCTTTCAACCATTATTTTGATCTATCTAGTAAGGTTCAGCCAGCGTTTGTAATATAAGCGCGCAAAAATATGCATCCCATGTCTTTTGGAGGGTGTGGATGGTGTCCATACAAAATCCAAAATCCTCCTTTCGGCACTTTGCGTCAAAAATGACATAATTTACACATCGTGTTTAAAATTTCAAATTGCTCTCCTCTGAAATTTGACATTTGCAGGTATTATGGTTATTGATACCGTCGAGTGACACTATGGAAAAAGAGAGAAGAAAAAATAAGAATACAATGTAACAATTTCAGATTTTATTTATATTTTTTTCATCTTTATAATGATGTTCAGTATATAAAAGGTAAATAGCCAGAAGGCATAATATATAATCTTATCATTTTGCCGAAGTGGTTTAGATATTGTTAGGCCTTTATCGGCACATTGGTGACAATGAAAACAATGAATTGGCCACCTTTTTGCAATGATTGCAACTTCACTTACAAATAAACAATAGAGCGAATAAAACAAAGAACTCACACTAAGAATTTTGGACACAAAGGTTTATCCCATCTAATTGCCGGCTATATAACTTTCCAAGAATTTATAATTCAGTTCAAGATGTCATTTCCTTTCTTTATTATAAGGGTGCACCTGCTATGTCACCAGCCAATGTGAAAACGATGTTTCTCACTAAAGTAACCTTTTGTTTATCTGTGGAGCCATAGATCAACTGTTCAGTTGTAAATCCTTTATTTCAAAACAGTAACTAAAGCAGGTAGCAAGATGGCTCGTAAGTTAGGCTATATTTTCACAATACACTACTTGACTAGGTAAGGAGCAGCATCATTTTGAATAAGGAAATCTCTTATTTGGGACTATTGTACAAACAAGTTTCGAATTATTTTACTAATACTCGTAATAAACTTCAATGTTGTACACAGGCAGTCGTTGTTAATACAGGATGGGCCAAGAATTCGTTGACAGTTGAATCTAACACCTCGCGGATCATATATCAAATAAATACAGCGCGGGGCACAGGGAGGGGGTTTGATCACTACCTTGTTTCTCGAAAATTTTGTCGCAATGGATCGCTTAAGCTTTTCTATCAGTTATATTAACGAACAAAAATCTTACACCTTAATAAATAGCTTGGTGGGTATGGTTTTTTTTTGTATTTACTTTGTTAGTAATTTGACAATAACGTTGACGCGGTAAGAGATCAATACAATTAGTAGTAACATTAGAATTATAATTAGCAGTCGTAAAAGAAAAAGATAGTAGTGTAATTTATTAGCGATAAGTAAACAAAATATTAAGCAACCTATATTAGCTATTGTCTAAACACTTTGTGGATACCATTTAGCAATGAAAATCATAGATTGTGAAACGTAAATGATTCGGATTTTACATATTGGTACTGTGACTTTTTATGTAACTGAATAGCTAAGGGTTTTTTATGTGACACATAATGCTGCTTTTTAGACCAGTTATGTTATATTTATTTATTTATAACATGGAAGACTTCTAGCTAACATTATGAGGTTTGTAGTCAAGTAAATAACAGTAACAAACAAGTGAGGAGTTGTAAATGACAACTCCTCACTTGTTGTAGTACGTTAAACGTAAAAATCTGAGTAATAGCCCTAACAATCTTGCAATACTGGACACATTATTATTTTCGTCTTTCTATTATTAAAGAATTTAAAACTCAGACACCCACACACATTTGAGACACTCATAGTGAATCCATACTATGCTGGTTACGAAGCTCATTAAAAGTTCTATTCACACGCATACATGTAATATGTAACGCAGTGTGGCGACGCTACACTATACGAGCCAGTATTTTTGTAATCAATGAATGCAAATGTTTGATAAATAAATAATAGCTCTCTCATGTCGTTATAATGTGTTAGAACGTCGTGACTACTAAGATAGACGACGTGGGTTAAATAAATAATAAGCTAAGCAGAAGTATACTAAACGTTCACTTTCGTCAGCGTTTTGGTCCCACGTAGTATGTGATGAACCTATTAATGTTAATGATGTTGTAATGCCAGTTTGTTGGCCAGAGCCTAGTCTGTTGATTGAGGACTGCCTTCTGCATTATTCCCTTGAAATATGACAAATGACATATAGGATTTCGTTAAACCATTATTTTGATCTACATAATAAGATTTAGTCAGCGTTTGTAACATAAGTGCACAAAAATGTGTACTCCATGTCTCTTGGAGGATGTGGACGGTATCTATACAAAATCCGAAATCCTCCTTTTGGCACTTTACGTCCCAAAGAACGGAATTAACACGTCGTGTTTAAAATTTCAAAGCCCTCTTCTTTCAAATTCGATATTTGTAGGTAGTATTCGTAGGGACTGTCGAGTTACACTAGAAATATAGAGAAGAAGAGAAAATACTTCTACAATTTTTTTTATCTGTACCGTAATGTGGAGTAAATTAAAAAAAAAATAGTAAGAAGGCATAACATAAACATATCAATTTGACGAAATGGTTTAGATATTGTTAGCGTTTTGTCAGCATACTGGTGACAATGAAAACAATGAATTGGCTACTTTTGTGCAACGTTTGCAATTTGACTTACAAACACACAATAGAGCGAATAAAACAAAGAACTCACACACTAAAAATGTTGGACACAAAAGTTTATCCCATCTAATTGCCGCTTAATACCAACCACCGATCTAGTGAGGATCGTTCATAAGAATTATTTTACAAACCAGACAATAGTATTTATGATCAACGAATGTTAACGTAACGTAATATGTCGTAGTGTTTCACCTGTAACACCTCCATGTTGTAAATAAAATGTAATGGTATATTATATTATTCTTCATTGAAGAGCTTTCTTGTAGGTAGGTATATATCTACAAAAAAGTTCTTTACTATGAAGGTTTCTTTTAGGTTTCTTTTAGCGGTTAACCTATGCATAATTTTTTATCACCGAATACAATTCGTAGATAAAAAATTATGTTCGATGGTTCACATTCAACGACAACAATTGGATGATTAGAACTGCTCATTAGAAAATTATCCATTACTAATTACTCATTACTACAAATTACGGTTGTTGTTACACCGATGTTATTGCTAAGTACATTACAAGTTGCACGATCCTTTTTGATTTCGTATAATTCCAATAACAAAAAAACAAGAAGTAATTCAAAGTACATGTTGGTTACTTTAGCAGTAATAGAAACCGTTAAAAATAAGATTGAATAAAAAGGTTTCACGCATTTACATAAATAACGCTTTTCATTACGGTTCCAAAGATTATCAATCCAAAGGTATATCATATACGCACTCTCTATTCGATTCTGATTTTAAACAATATAAGCCAAATTATACGTACATTATAACGTTATAATACGTTGCACGTTTAATGTAAAAAACAATTGTCTTAACCCATGGCCGTTTGGCCCTTACTTTCGTTCCGGATAAATAATAGTCAACGTTAAAAGTGCAACAATATTCGCTGTGACGAATTATTTTAATAATCAGAAATAGAAATAATTTATCTAAAAATCAATATTATAATCAGTCACTTCGTGACACTAAGGAATTAACTGATCTGCATGTTGTATTAGTACTGAAAGTTAATAATCAGCTCTTGGCGTATATTTAGGCAACACTTCATGTATCTAAAATGTACGTAAATCATAACATTCACGAAAAGTTAGTTTTTATCTTTTTTACGTAGTATAAAATGTAATCGCTTTTTGTTTTTC
The DNA here is from genome assembly GCA_949316085.1 of Hypercompe scribonia. Classification (NCBI taxonomy): domain Eukaryota; kingdom Metazoa; phylum Arthropoda; class Insecta; order Lepidoptera; family Erebidae; genus Hypercompe; species Hypercompe scribonia. The sequence continues at coordinate 6,318,593 of OX438979.1, forward strand.
TGTGTTTAACATTTACACATCACTATAATAATGTACGAAAGGCCTACCGGAATTAGAAGCTACTCTATTTAGAAATATGCAAACGAACGTCTAAACAAACACCGATCCAACTTACTTAGGTTTTTTTTTGTTACTTTACTTTAACTATAATAAAAATTAAAACGCTAAAGTAATTTTTAGTATTCAGCATGTTTCTGGCACTTTCTACTATCGGTATATTTTTAAGTTGGCAACACCGTTTTCCAAGTCGTCATCACTTAGCGCTATGTTCACATTATACACTATTAACAAGTTGCACCCAAACAAACACCACACCATTCTGAAGTAGAGCGTCACCCGGTTCGGTTGTGTTGTGAGTTAGCTTGAGTTATTAAAAATTACCACGTTGAATTTTAATGTGCGATATTACAAAAAACAAACGATCATTGGTTAAAATGGCATCTACAACACCAAACGAAATGACGTTCACAGAAAAGCCAGCAGAACATATTACGCATTACAGCACCAAGAGATTACGCTGTCTACGTTCCGCCAGGAGTGAGCCGAAAAAAAACAATCATCTGGTGGTGATACCTGAAGGGTTCACTAGTTCATCTCCATCGGATTGGGAAGCAACGACACGTCATGAGGCGGAGGGGTTATTTTATGATCGAGCGAAGTACGACGAAGCTGTATTATCGGACGACACTTACGAGAGCGTAAAACTTTCGGCAGCAAAACGTTTGACGCGTAAAAAGAAGAAAAGATATCCAGACCACGGCATTTCGACGTACGCGGTCAAACGACAATAAGTTTATATACTATTCAAGCATAGGCATGACACGGAGCGACATGAGGAACACGGAATAAAACGGTGTAGATATCGACTATACGAGTATGTATCAACGACAGGAAAGCGAAATTTTGAGATTAAGCAGAATTTGTGACGTGGGAACAGCCATATGAGTATGTGCTAACAAAATGTGTCGTTGCGTACATGTTTGTGTTTGGAAAGTGTAATTTAAAATAAAACTGGTGGTGGACTAAAACTGTATTAGATAACTAAGATATTTTTTTTAATGTAAATAACTTGTATATATTTGGTATATCTTACTGCGACAGTGTAAGCGTTTGTTGTGATAACTATGTTGGTCGCGCTAGACATACTCTTGTTGATTAGCTAGTTTTAAAATATATGTATGTGCATATAACATATATTGTTTATTATCACTTACAACAAAAGCTGCAGGGTTCGAGTTTCAGTCATTCTACTGAGAAGACCGAATTGAACCTTATCATTTGATTAGATATAAGTAAAGATAAAAATAATTGTATAACGTTATTGCAGTCAGAGTCTAAACTTCGTATGAAAAAGTGAAAATTGCTCTTGTCGTTAGGAAAAAATTATATAATGTATTATCTAATGAAAAAATAGTTCTACTCGACTCTTACTTTAACCATTAAGATCTATCAATCAACTAGATTCTATTCATATTACGTTTAACTGAAAACTTATGTATGTAAAGTTGACGTGTTTTTATTAATTTCGTTAAGAAAAAATTGTTGAATTCGCTGATATCCATTGTTTAAAGTGTATAATAAATTGTCTAATTGTATAAATATTTGCTTTCTTTTATTTATCTCTTTCCCGTCCTTGCTGGGTCTTCTTTAGCCTATCACACTAAACTGCCATTAGACAGATAATAAGCTTCTCCCATTGCACGCGATCGGTTGATAATCTCTAGACCAAGTATAATTATTATTAAAATTTATTTACTTGCCTGATTTATAACTGATCTGCTATGATCTACGACGGCTCCAGTTGGTCTACACGTAAGTGAACGTGACTGCTAAGCTAGAGGTCGTGGGTTCGATTCCCAACCATCACAAATAATTAATAATATTATTGAACGCCTTTTCTCACCAGTGATTTGGTCCCACGTAATAGGTGACGAGCCCATTACTGGTAGTCGGTATGTTTTGTTTGCCAGAGCTTCGTCTGCCGATCGAGGAATGCCTTTTGCATCGGTCACTTGAAATATGATAAACGACATATAGGATTTCTTTCAACCATTATTTTGATCTATCTAGTAAGGTTCAGCCAGCGTTTGTAATATAAGCGCGCAAAAATATGCATCCCATGTCTTTTGGAGGGTGTGGATGGTGTCCATACAAAATCCAAAATCCTCCTTTCGGCACTTTGCGTCAAAAATGACATAATTTACACGTCGTGTTTAAAATTTCAAATTGCTCTCCTCTGAAATTTGACATTTGCAGGTATTATGGTTATTGATACCGTCGAGTGACACTATGGAAAAAGAGAGAAGAAAAAATAAGAATACAATGTAACAATTTCAGATTTTATTTATATTTTTTTCATCTTTATAATGATGTTCAGTATATAAAAGGTAAATAGCCAGAAGGCATAATATATAATCTTATCATTTTGCCGAAGTGGTTTAGATATTGTTAGGCCTTTATCGGCACACTGGTGACAATGAAAACAATGAATTGGCCACCTTTTTGCAATGATTGCAACTTCACTTACAAATAAACAATAGAGCGAATAAAACAAAGAACTCACACTAAGAATTTTGGACACAAAGGTTTATCCCATCTAATTGCCGGCTATATAACTTTCCAAGAATTTATAATTCAGTTCAAGATGTCATTTCCTTTCTTTATTATAAGGGTGCACCTGCTATGTCACCAGCCAATGTGAAAACGATGTTTCTCACTAAAGTAACCTTTTGTTTATCTGTGGAGCCATAGATCAACTGTTCAGTTGTAAATCCTTTATTTCAAAACAGTAACTAAAGCAGGTAGCAAGATGGCTCGTAAGTTAGGCTATATTTTCACAATACACTACTTGACTAGGTAAGGAGCAGCATCATTTTGAATAAGGAAATCTCTTATTTGGGACTATTGTACAAACAAGTTTCGAATTATTTTACTAATACTCGTAATAAACTTCAATGTTGTACACAGGCAGTCGTTGTTAATACAGGATGGGCCAAGAATTCGTTGACAGTTGAATCTAACACCTCGCGGATCATATATCAAATAAATACAGCGCGGGGCACAGGGAGGGGGTTTGATCACTACCTTGTTTCTTGAAAATTTTGTCGCAATGGATCGCTTAAGCTTTTCTATCAGTTATATTAACGAACAAAAATCTTAAACCTTAATAAATAGCTTGGTGGGTATGGTTTTTTTTTGTATTTACTTTGTTAGTAATTTGACAATAACGTTGACGCGGTAAGAGATCAATACAATTAGTAGTAACATTAGAATTATAATTAGCAGTCGTAAAAGAAAAAGATAGTAGTGTAATTTATTAGCGATAAGTAAACAAAATATTAAGCAACCTATATTAGCTATTGTCTAAACACTTTGTGGATACCATTTAGCAATGAAAATCATAGATTGTGAAACGTAAATGATTCGGATTTTACATATTGGTACTGTGACTTTTTATGTAACTGAATAGCTAAGGGTTTTTTATGTGACACATAATGCTGCTTTTTAGACCAGTTATGTTATATTTATTTATTTATAACATGGAAGACTTCTAGCTAACATTATGAGGTTTGTAGTCAAGTAAATAACAGTAACAAACAAGTGAGGAGTTGTAAATGACAACTCCTCACTTGTTGTAGTACGTTAAACGTAAAAATCTGAGTAATAGCCCTAACAATCTTGCAATACTGGACACATTATTATTTTCGTCTTTCTATTATTAAAGAATTTAAAACTCAGACACCCACACACATTTGAGACACTCATAGTGAATCCATACTATGCTGGTTACGAAGCTCATTAAAAGTTCTATTCACACGCATACATGTAATATGTAACGCAGTGTGGCGACGCTACACTATACGAGCCAGTATTTTTGTAATCAATGAATGCAAATGTTTGATAAATAAATAATAGCTCTCTCATGTCGTTATAATGTGTTAGAACGTCGTGACTACTAAGATAGACGACGTGGGTTAAATAAATAATAAGCTAAGCAGAAGTATACTAAACGTTCACTTTCGTCAGCGTTTTGGTCCCACGTAGTATGTGATGAACCTATTAATGTTAATGATGTTGTAATGCCAGTTTGTTGGCCAGAGCCTAGTCTGTTGATTGAGGACTGCCTTCTGCATTATTCCCTTGAAATATGACAAATGACATATAGGATTTCGTTAAACCATTATTTTGATCTACATAATAAGATTTAGTCAGCGTTTGTAACATAAGTGCACAAAAATGTGTACTCCATGTCTCTTGGAGGATGTGGACGGTATCTATACAAAATCCGAAATCCTCCTTTTGGCACTTTACGTCCCAAAGAACGGAATTAACACGTCGTGTTTAAAATTTCAAAGCCCTCTTCTTTCAAATTCGATATTTGTAGGTAGTATTCGTAGGGACTGTCGAGTTACACTAGAAATATAGAGAAGAAGAGAAAATACTTCTACAATTTTTTTTATCTGTACCGTAATGTGGAGTAAATTAAAAAAAAAATAGTAAGAAGGCATAACATAAACATATCAATTTGACGAAATGGTTTAGATATTGTTAGCGTTTTGTCAGCATACTGGTGACAATGAAAACAATGAATTGGCTACTTTTGTGCAACGTTTGCAATTTGACTTACAAACACACAATAGAGCGAATAAAACAAAGAACTCACACACTAAAAATGTTGGACACAAAAGTTTATCCCATCTAATTGCCGTTTAATACCAACCACCGATCTAGTGAGGATCGTTCATAAGAATTATTTTACAAACCAGACAATAGTATTTATGATCAACGAATGTTAACGTAACGTAATATGTCGTAGTGTTTCACCTGTAACACCTCCATGTTGTAAATAAAATGTAATGGTATATTATATTATTCTTCATTGAAGAGCTTTCTTGTAGGTAGGTATATATCTACAAAAAAGTTCTTTACTATGAAGGTTTCTTTTAGGTTTCTTTTAGCGGTTAACCTATGCATAATTTTTTATCACCGAATACAATTCGTAGATAAAAAATTATGTTCGATGGTTCACATTCAACGACAACAATTGGATGATTAGAACTGCTCATTAGAAAATTATCCATTACTAATTACTCATTACTACAAATTACGGTTGTTGTTACACCGATGTTATTGCTAAGTACATTACAAGTTGCACGATCCTTTTTGATTTCGTATAATTCCAATAACAAAAAAACAAGAAGTAATTCAAAGTACATGTTGGTTACTTTAGCAGTAATAGAAACCGTTAAAAATAAGATTGAATAAAAAGGTTTCACGCATTTACATAAATAACGCTTTTCATTACGGTTCCAAAGATTATCAATCCAAAGGTATATCATATACGCACTCTCTATTCGATTCTGATTTTAAACAATATAAGCCAAATTATACGTACATTATAACGTTATAATACGTTGCACGTTTAATGTAAAAAACAATTGTCTTAACCCATGGCCGTTTGGCCCTTACTTTCGTTCCGGATAAATAATAGTCAACGTTAAAAGTGCAACAATATTCGCTGTGACGAATTATTTTAATAATCAGAAATAGAAATAATTTATCTAAAAATCAATATTATAATCAGTCACTTCGTGACACTAAGGAATTAACTGATCTGCATGTTGTATTAGTACTGAAAGTTAATAATCAGCTCTTGGCGTATATTTAGGCAACACTTCATGTATCTAAAATGTACGTAAATCATAACATTCACGAAAAGTTAGTTTTTATCTTTTTTACGTAGTATAAAATGTAATCGCTTTTTGTTTTTCTGTGTTTAACATTTACACATCACTATAATAATGTACGAAAGGCCTACCGGAATTAGAAGCTACTCTATTTAGAAATATGCAAACGAACGTCTAAACAAACACCGATCCAACTTACTTAGGTTTTTTTTTGTTACTTTACTTTAACTATAATAAAAATTAAAACGCTAAAGTAATTTTTAGTATTCAGCATGTTTCTGGCACTTTCTACTATCGGTATATTTTTAAGTTGGCAACACCGTTTTCCAAGTCGTCATCACTTAGCGCTATGTTCACATTATACACTATTAACAAGTTGCACCCAAACAAACACCACACCATTCTGAAGTAGAGCGTCACCCGGTTCGGTTGTGTTGTGAGTTAGCTTGAGTTATTAAAAATTACCACGTTGAATTTTAATGTGCGATATTACAAAAAACAAACGATCATTGGTTAAAATGGCATCTACAACACCAAACGAAATGACGTTCACAGAAAAGCCAGCAGAACATATTACGCATTACAGCACCAAGAGATTACGCTGTCTACGTTCCGCCAGGAGTGAGCCGAAAAAAAACAATCATCTGGTGGTGATACCTGAAGGGTTCACTAGTTCATCTCCATCGGATTGGGAAGCAACGACACGTCATGAGGCGGAGGGGTTATTTTATGATCGAGCGAAGTACGACGAAGCTGTATTATCGGACGACACTTACGAGAGCGTAAAACTTTCGGCAGCAAAACGTTTGACGCGTAAAAAGAAGAAAAGATATCCAGACCACGGCATTTCGACGTACGCGGTCAAACGACAATAAGTTTATATACTATTCAAGCATAGGCATGACACGGAGCGACATGAGGAACACGGAATAAAACGGTGTAGATATCGACTATACGAGTATGTATCAACGACAGGAAAGCGAAATTTTGAGATTAAGCAGAATTTGTGACGTGGGAACAGCCATATGAGTATGTGCTAACAAAATGTGTCGTTGCGTACATGTTTGTGTTTGGAAAGTGTAATTTAAAATAAAACTGGTGGTGGACTAAAACTGTATTAGATAACTAAGATATTTTTTTTAATGTAAATAACTTGTATATATTTGGTATATCTTACTGCGACAGTGTAAGCGTTTGTTGTGATAACTATGTTGGTCGCGCTAGGCTTACTCTTGTTGATTAGCTAGTTTTAAAATATATGTATGTGCATATAACATATATTGTTTATTATCACTTACAACAAAAGCTGCAGGGTTCGAGTTTCAGTCATTCTACTGAGAAGACCGAATTGAACCTTATCATTTGATTAGATATAAGTAAAGATAAAAATAATTGTATAACGTTATTGCAGTCAGAGTCTAAACTTCGTATGAAAAAGTGAAAATTGCTCTTGTCGTTAGGAAAAAATTATATAATGTATTATCTAATGAAAAAATAGTTCTACTCGACTCTTACTTTAACCATTAAGATTTATCAATCAACTAGATTCTATTCATATTACGTTTAACTGAAAACTTATGTATGTAAAGTTGACGTGTTTTTATTCATTTCGTTAAGAAAAAATTGTTGAATTCGCTGATATCCATTGTTTAAAGTGTATAATAAATTGTCTAATTGTATAAATATTTGCTTTCTTTTATTTATCTCTTTCCCGTCCTTGCTGGGTCTTCTTTAGCCTATCACACTAAACTGCCATTAGACAGATAATAAGCTTCTCCCATTGCACGCGATCGGTTGATAATCTCTAGACCAAGTATAATTATTATTAAAATTTATTTACTTGCCTGATTTATAACTGATCTGCTATGATCTACGACGGCTCCAGTTGGTCTACACGTAAGTGAACGTGACTGCTAAGCTAGAGGTCGTGGGTTCGATTCCCAACCATCACAAATAATTAATAATATTATTGAACGCCTTTTCTCACCAGTGATTTGGTCCCACGTAATAGGTGACGAGCCCATTACTGGTAGTCGGTATGTTTTGTTTGCCAGAGCTTCGTCTGCCGATCGAGGAATGCCTTTTGCATCGGTCACTTGAAATATGATAAACGACATATAGGATTTCTTTCAACCATTATTTTGATCTATCTAGTAAGGTTCAGCCAGCGTTTGTAATATAAGCGCGCAAAAATATGCATCCCATGTCTTTTGGAGGGTATGGATGGTGTCCATACAAAATCCAAAATCCTCCTTTCGGCACTTTGCGTCAAAAATGACATAATTTACACGTCGTGTTTAAAATTTCAAATTGCTCTCCTCTGAAATTTGACATTTGCAGGTATTATGGTTATTGATACCGTCGAGTGACACTATGGAAAAAGAGAGAAGAAAAAATAAGAATACAATGTAACAATTTCAGATTTTATTTATATTTTTTTCATCTTTATAATGATGTTCAGTATATAAAAGGTAAATAGCCAGAAGGCATAATATAATCTTATCATTTTGCCGAAGTGGTTTAGATATTGTTAGGCCTTTATCGGCACACTGGTGACAATGAAAACAATGAATTGGCCACCTTTTTGCAATGATTGCAACTTCACTTACAAATAAACAATAGAGCGAATAAAACAAAGAGCTCACACTAAGAATTTTGGACACAAAGGTTTATCCCATCTAATTGCCGGCTATATAACTTTCCAAGAATTTATAATTCAGTTCAAGATGTCATTTCCTTTTTTTATTATAAGGGTGCACCTGCTATGTCACCAGCCAATGTGAAAACGATGTTTCTCACTAAAGTAACCTTTTGTTTATCTGTGGAGCCATAGATCAACTTTTCAGTTGTAAATCCTTTATTTCAAAACAGTAACTAAAGCAGGTAGCAAGATGGCTCGTAAGTTAGGCTATATTTTCACAATACACTACTTGACTAGGTAAGGAGCAGCATCATTTTGAATAAGGAAATCTCTTATTTGGGACTATTGTACAAACAAGTTTCGAATTATTTTACTAATACTCGTAATAAACTTCAATGTTGTACACAGGCAGTCGTTGTTAATACAGGATGGGCCAAGAATTCGTTGACAGTTGAATCTAACACCTCGCGGATCATATATCAAATAAATACAGCGCGGGGCACAGGGAGGGGGTTTGATCACTACCTTGTTTCTCGAAAATTTTGTCGCAATGGATCGCTTAAGCTTTTCTATCAGTTATATTAACGAACAAAAATCTTACACCTTAATAAATAGCTTGGTGGGTATGGTTTTTTTTTGTATTTACTTTGTTAGTAATTTGACAATAACGTTGACGCGGTAAGAGATCAATACAATTAGTAGTAACATTAGAATTATAATTAGCAGTCGTAAAAGAAAAAGATAGTAGTGTAATTTATTAGCGATAAGTAAACAAAATATTAAGCAACCTATATTAGCTATTGTCTAAACACTTTGTGGATACCATTTAGCAATGAAAATCATAGATTGTGAAACGTAAATGATTCGGATTTTACATATTGGTACTGTGACTTTTTATGTAACTGAATAGCTAAGGGTTTTTTATGTGACACATAATGCTGCTTTTTAGACCAGTTATGTTATATTTATTTATTTATAACATGGAAGACTTCTAGCTAACATTATGAGGTTTGTAGTCAAGTAAATAACAGTAACAAACAAGTGAGGAGTTGTAAATGACAACTCCTCACTTGTTGTAGTACGTTAAACGTAAAAATCTGAGTAATAGCCCTAACAATCTTGCAATACTGGACACATTATTATTTTCGTCTTTCTATTATTAAAGAATTTAAAACTCAGACACCCACACACATTTGAGACACTCATAGTGAATCCATACTATGCTGGTTACGAAGCTCATTAAAAGTTCTATTCACACGCATACATGTAATATGTAACGCAGTGTGGCGACGCTACACTATACGAGCCAGTATTTTTGTAATCAATGAATGCAAATGTTTGATAAATAAATAATAGCTCTCTCATGTCGTTATAATGTGTTAGAACGTCGTGACTACTAAGATAGACGACGTGGGTTAAATAAATAATAAGCTAAGCAGAAGTATACTAAACGTTCACTTTCGTCAGCGTTTTGGTCCCACGTAGTATGTGATGAACCTATTAATGTTAATGATGTTGTAATGCCAGTTTGTTGGCCAGAGCCTAGTCTGTTGATTGAGGACTGCCTTCTGCATTATTCCCTTGAAATATGACAAATGACATATAGGATTTCGTTAAACCATTATTTTGATCTACATAATAAGATTTAGTCAGCGTTTGTAACATAAGTGCACAAAAATGTGTACTCCATGTCTCTTGGAGGATGTGGACGGTATCTATACAAAATCCGAAATCCTCCTTTTGGCACTTTACGTCCCAAAGAACGGAATTAACACGTCGTGTTTAAAATTTCAAAGCCCTCTTCTTTCAAATTCGATATTTGTAGGTAGTATTCGTAGGGACTGTCGAGTTACACTAGAAATATAGAGAAGAAGAGAAAATACTTCTACAATTTTTTTTATCTGTACCGTAATGTGGAGTAAATTAAAAAAAAAATAGTAAGAAGGCATAACATAAACATATCAATTTGACGAAATGGTTTAGATATTGTTAGCGTTTTGTCAGCATACTGGTGACAATGAAAACAATGAATTGGCTACTTTTGTGCAACGTTTGCAATTTGACTTACAAACACACAATAGAGCGAATAAAACAAAGAACTCACACACTAAAAATGTTGGACACAAAAGTTTATCCCATCTAATTGCCGCTTAATACCAACCACCGATCTAGTGAGGATCGTTCATAAGAATTATTTTACAAACCAGACAATAGTATTTATGATCAACGAATGTTAACGTAACGTAATATGTCGTAGTGTTTCACCTGTAACACCTCCATGTTGTAAATAAAATGTAATGGTATATTATATTATTCTTCATTGAAGAGCTTTCTTGTAGGTAGGTATATATCTACAAAAAAGTTCTTTACTATGAAGGTTTCTTTTAGGTTTCTTTTAGCGGTTAACCTATGCATAATTTTTTATCACCGAATACAATTCGTAGATAAAAAATTATGTTCGATGGTTCACATTCAACGACAACAATTGGATGATTAGAACTGCTCATTAGAAAATTATCCATTACTAATTACTCATTACTACAAATTACGGTTGTTGTTACACCGATGTTATTGCTAAGTACATTACAAGTTGCACGATCCTTTTTGATTTCGTATAATTCCAATAACAAAAAAACAAGAAGTAATTCAAAGTACATGTTGGTTACTTTAGCAGTAATAGAAACCGTTAAAAATAAGATTGAATAAAAAGGTTTCACGCATTTACATAAATAACGCTTTTCATTACGGTTCCAAAGATTATCAATCCAAAGGTATATCATATACGCACTCTCTATTCGATTCTGATTTTAAACAATATAAGCCAAATTATACGTACATTATAACGTTATAATACGTTGCACGTTTAATGTAAAAAACAATTGTCTTAACCCATGGCCGTTTGGCCCTTACTTTCGTTCCGGATAAATAATAGTCAACGTTAAAAGTGCAACAATATTCGCTGTGACGAATTATTTTAATAATCAGAAATAGAAATAATTTATCTAAAAATCAATATTATAATCAGTCACTTCGTGACACTAAGGAATTAACTGATCTGCATGTTGTATTAGTACTGAAAGTTAATAATCAGCTCTTGGCGTATATTTAGGCAACACTTCATGTATCTAAAATGTACGTAAATCATAACATTCACGAAAAGTTAGTTTTTATCTTTTTTACGTAGTATAAAATGTAATCGCTTTTTGTTTTTCTGTGTTTAACATTTACACATCACTATAATAATGTACGAAAGGCCTACCGGAATTAGAAGCTACTCTATTTAGAAATATGCAAACGAACGTCTAAACAAACACCGATCCAACTTACTTAGGTTTTTTTTTGTTACTTTACTTTAACTATAATAAAAATTAAAACGCTAAAGTAATTTTTAGTATTCAGCATGTTTCTGGCACTTTCTACTATCGGTATATTTTTAAGTTGGCAACACCGTTTTCCAAGTCGTCATCACTTAGCGCTATGTTCACATTATACACTATTAACAAGTTGCACCCAAACAAACACCACACCATTCTGAAGTAGAGCGTCACCCGGTTCGGTTGTGTTGTGAGTTAGCTTGAGTTATTAAAAATTACCACGTTGAATTTTAATGTGCGATATTACAAAAAACAAACGATCATTGGTTAAAATGGCATCTACAACACCAAACGAAATGACGTTCACAGAAAAGCCAGCAGAACATATTACGCATTACAGCACCAAGAGATTACGCTGTCTACGTTCCGCCAGGAGTGAGCCGAAAAAAAACAATCATCTGGTGGTGATACCTGAAGGGTTCACTAGTTCATCTCCATCGGATTGGGAAGCAACGACACGTCATGAGGCGGAGGGGTTATTTTATGATCGAGCGAAGTACGACGAAGCTGTATTATCGGACGACACTTACGAGAGCGTAAAACTTTCGGCAGCAAAACGTTTGACGCGTAAAAAGAAGAAAAGATATCCAGACCACGGCATTTCGACGTACGCGGTCAAACGACAATAAGTTTATATACTATTCAAGCATAGGCATGACACGGAGCGACATGAGGAACACGGAATAAAACGGTGTAGATATCGACTATACGAGTATGTATCAACGACAGGAAAGCGAAATTTTGAGATTAAGCAGAATTTGTGACGTGGGAACAGCCATATGAGTATGTGCTAACAAAATGTGTCGTTGCGTACATGTTTGTGTTTGGAAAGTGTAATTTAAAATAAAACTGGTGGTGGACTAAAACTGTATTAGATAACTAAGATATTTTTTTTAATGTAAATAACTTGTATATATTTGGTATATCTTACTGCGACAGTGTAAGCGTTTGTTGTGATAACTATGTTGGTCGCGCTAGACATACTCTTGTTGATTAGCTAGTTTTAAAATATATGTATGTGCATATAACATATATTGTTTATTATCACTTACAACAAAAGCTGCAGGGTTCGAGTTTCAGTCATTCTACTGAGAAGACCGAATTGAACCTTATCATTTGATTAGATATAAGTAAAGATAAAAATAATTGTATAACGTTATTGCAGTCAGAGTCTAAACTTCGTATGAAAAAGTGAAAATTGCTCTTGTCGTTAGGAAAAAATTATATAATGTATTATCTAATGAAAAAATAGTTCTACTCGACTCTTACTTTAACCATTAAGATCTATCAATCAACTAGATTCTATTCATATTACGTTTAACTGAAAACTTATGTATGTAAAGTTGACGTGTTTTTATTAATTTCGTTAAGAAAAAATTGTTGAATTCGCTGATATCCATTGTTTAAAGTGTATAATAAATTGTCTAATTGTATAAATATTTGCTTTCTTTTATTTATCTCTTTCCCGTCCTTGCTGGGTCTTCTTTAGCCTATCACACTAAACTGCCATTAGACAGATAATAAGCTTCTCCCATTGCACGCGATCGGTTGATAATCTCTAGACCAAGTATAATTATTATTAAAATTTATTTACTTGCCTGATTTATAACTGATCTGCTATGATCTACGACGGCTCCAGTTGGTCTACACGTAAGTGAACGTGACTGCTAAGCTAGAGGTCGTGGGTTCGATTCCCAACCATCACAAATAATTAATAATATTATTGAACGCCTTTTCTCACCAGTGATTTGGTCCCACGTAATAGGTGACGAGCCCATTACTGGTAGTCGGTATGTTTTGTTTGCCAGAGCTTCGTCTGCCGATCGAGGAATGCCTTTTGCATCGGTCACTTGAAATATGATAAACGACATATAGGATTTCTTTCAACCATTATTTTGATCTATCTAGTAAGGTTCAGCCAGCGTTTGTAATATAAGCGCGCAAAAATATGCATCCCATGTCTTTTGGAGGGTGTGGATGGTGTCCATACAAAATCCAAAATCCTCCTTTCGGCACTTTGCGTCAAAAATGACATAATTTACACGTCGTGTTTAAAATTTCAAATTGCTCTCCTCTGAAATTTGACATTTGCAGGTATTATGGTTATTGATACCGTCGAGTGACACTATGGAAAAAGAGAGAAGAAAAAATAAGAATACAATGTAACAATTTCAGATTTTATTTATATTTTTTTCATCTTTATAATGATGTTCAGTATATAAAAGGTAAATAGCCAGAAGGCATAATATATAATCTTATCATTTTGCCGAAGTGGTTTAGATATTGTTAGGCCTTTATCGGCACACTGGTGACAATGAAAACAATGAATTGGCCACCTTTTTGCAATGATTGCAACTTCACTTACAAATAAACAATAGAGCGAATAAAACAAAGAACTCACACTAAGAATTTTGGACACAAAGGTTTATCCCATCTAATTGCCGGCTATATAACTTTCCAAGAATTTATAATTCAGTTCAAGATGTCATTTCCTTTCTTTATTATAAGGGTGCACCTGCTATGTCACCAGCCAATGTGAAAACGATGTTTCTCACTAAAGTAACCTTTTGTTTATCTGTGGAGCCATAGATCAACTGTTCAGTTGTAAATCCTTTATTTCAAAACAGTAACTAAAGCAGGTAGCAAGATGGCTCGTAAGTTAGGCTATATTTTCACAATACACTACTTGACTAGGTAAGGAGCAGCATCATTTTGAATAAGGAAATCTCTTATTTGGGACTATTGTACAAACAAGTTTCGAATTATTTTACTAATACTCGTAATAAACTTCAATGTTGTACACAGGCAGTCGTTGTTAATACAGGATGGGCCAAGAATTCGTTGACAGTTGAATCTAACACCTCGCGGATCATATATCAAATAAATACAGCGCGGGGCACAGGGAGGGGGTTTGATCACTACCTTGTTTCTCGAAAATTTTGTCGCAATGGATCGCTTAAGCTTTTCTATCAGTTATATTAACGAACAAAAATCTTACACCTTAATAAATAGCTTGGTGGGTATGGTTTTTTTTTGTATTTACTTTGTTAGTAATTTGACAATAACGTTGACGCGGTAAGAGATCAATACAATTAGTAGTAACATTAGAATTATAATTAGCAGTCGTAAAAGAAAAAGATAGTAGTGTAATTTATTAGCGATAAGTAAACAAAATATTAAGCAACCTATATTAGCTATTGTCTAAACACTTTGTGGATACCATTTAGCAATGAAAATCATAGATTGTGAAACGTAAATGATTCGGATTTTACATATTGGTACTGTGACTTTTTATGTAACTGAATAGCTAAGGGTTTTTTATGTGACACATAATGCTGCTTTTTAGACCAGTTATGTTATATTTATTTATTTATAACATGGAAGACTTCTAGCTAACATTATGAGGTTTGTAGTCAAGTAAATAACAGTAACAAACAAGTGAGGAGTTGTAAATGACAACTCCTCACTTGTTGTAGTACGTTAAACGTAAAAATCTGAGTAATAGCCCTAACAATCTTGCAATACTGGACACATTATTATTTTCGTCTTTCTATTATTAAAGAATTTAAAACTCAGACACCCACACACATTTGAGACACTCATAGTGAATCCATACTATGCTGGTTACGAAGCTCATTAAAAGTTCTATTCACACGCATACATGTAATATGTAACGCAGTGTGGCGACGCTACACTATACGAGCCAGTATTTTTGTAATCAATGAATGCAAATGTTTGATAAATAAATAATAGCTCTCTCATGTCGTTATAATGTGTTAGAACGTCGTGACTACTAAGATAGACGACGTGGGTTAAATAAATAATAAGCTAAGCAGAAGTATACTAAACGTTCACTTTCGTCAGCGTTTTGGTCCCACGTAGTATGTGATGAACCTATTAATGTTAATGATGTTGTAATGCCAGTTTGTTGGCCAGAGCCTAGTCTGTTGATTGAGGACTGCCTTCTGCATTATTCCCTTGAAATATGACAAATGACATATAGGATTTCGTTAAACCATTATTTTGATCTACATAATAAGATTTAGTCAGCGTTTGTAACATAAGTGCACAAAAATGTGTACTCCATGTCTCTTGGAGGATGTGGACGGTATCTATACAAAATCCGAAATCCTCCTTTTGGCACTTTACGTCCCAAAGAACGGAATTAACACGTCGTGTTTAAAATTTCAAAGCCCTCTTCTTTCAAATTCGATATTTGTAGGTAGTATTCGTAGGGACTGTCGAGTTACACTAGAAATATAGAGAAGAAGAGAAAATACTTCTACAATTTTTTTTATCTGTACCGTAATGTGGAGTAAATTAAAAAAAAAATAGTAAGAAGGCATAACATAAACATATCAATTTGACGAAATGGTTTAGATATTGTTAGCGTTTTGTCAGCATACTGGTGACAATGAAAACAATGAATTGGCTACTTTTGTGCAACGTTTGCAATTTGACTTACAAACACACAATAGAGCGAATAAAACAAAGAACTCACACACTAAAAATGTTGGACACAAAAGTTTATCCCATCTAATTGCCGTTTAATACCAACCACCGATCTAGTGAGGATCGTTCATAAGAATTATTTTACAAACCAGACAATAGTATTTATGATCAACGAATGTTAACGTAACGTAATATGTCGTAGTGTTTCACCTGTAACACCTCCATGTTGTAAATAAAATGTAATGGTATATTATATTATTCTTCATTGAAGAGCTTTCTTGTAGGTAGGTATATATCTACAAAAAAGTTCTTTACTATGAAGGTTTCTTTTAGGTTTCTTTTAGCGGTTAACCTATGCATAATTTTTTATCACCGAATACAATTCGTAGATAAAAAATTATGTTCGATGGTTCACATTCAACGACAACAATTGGATGATTAGAACTGCTCATTAGAAAATTATCCATTACTAATTACTCATTACTACAAATTACGGTTGTTGTTACACCGATGTTATTGCTAAGTACATTACAAGTTGCACGATCCTTTTTGATTTCGTATAATTCCAATAACAAAAAAACAAGAAGTAATTCAAAGTACATGTTGGTTACTTTAGCAGTAATAGAAACCGTTAAAAATAAGATTGAATAAAAAGGTTTCACGCATTTACATAAATAACGCTTTTCATTACGGTTCCAAAGATTATCAATCCAAAGGTATATCATATACGCACTCTCTATTCGATTCTGATTTTAAACAATATAAGCCAAATTATACGTACATTATAACGTTATAATACGTTGCACGTTTAATGTAAAAAACAATTGTCTTAACCCATGGCCGTTTGGCCCTTACTTTCGTTCCGGATAAATAATAGTCAACGTTAAAAGTGCAACAATATTCGCTGTGACGAATTATTTTAATAATCAGAAATAGAAATAATTTATCTAAAAATCAATATTATAATCAGTCACTTCGTGACACTAAGGAATTAACTGATCTGCATGTTGTATTAGTACTGAAAGTTAATAATCAGCTCTTGGCGTATATTTAGGCAACACTTCATGTATCTAAAATGTACGTAAATCATAACATTCACGAAAAGTTAGTTTTTATCTTTTTTACGTAGTATAAAATGTAATCGCTTTTTGTTTTTCTGTGTTTAACATTTACACATCACTATAATAATGTACGAAAGGCCTACCGGAATTAGAAGCTACTCTATTTAGAAATATGCAAACGAACGTCTAAACAAACACCGATCCAACTTACTTAGGTTTTTTTTTGTTACTTTACTTTAACTATAATAAAAATTAAAACGCTAAAGTAATTTTTAGTATTCAGCATGTTTCTGGCACTTTCTACTATCGGTATATTTTTAAGTTGGCAACACCGTTTTCCAAGTCGTCATCACTTAGCGCTATGTTCACATTATACACTATTAACAAGTTGCACCCAAACAAACACCACACCATTCTGAAGTAGAGCGTCACCCGGTTCGGTTGTGTTGTGAGTTAGCTTGAGTTATTAAAAATTACCACGTTGAATTTTAATGTGCGATATTACAAAAAACAAACGATCATTGGTTAAAATGGCATCTACAACACCAAACGAAATGACGTTCACAGAAAAGCCAGCAGAACATATTACGCATTACAGCACCAAGAGATTACGCTGTCTACGTTCCGCCAGGAGTGAGCCGAAAAAAAACAATCATCTGGTGGTGATACCTGAAGGGTTCACTAGTTCATCTCCATCGGATTGGGAAGCAACGACACGTCATGAGGCGGAGGGGTTATTTTATGATCGAGCGAAGTACGACGAAGCTGTATTATCGGACGACACTTACGAGAGCGTAAAACTTTCGGCAGCAAAACGTTTGACGCGTAAAAAGAAGAAAAGATATCCAGACCACGGCATTTCGACGTACGCGGTCAAACGACAATAAGTTTATATACTATTCAAGCATAGGCATGACACGGAGCGACATGAGGAACACGGAATAAAACGGTGTAGATATCGACTATACGAGTATGTATCAACGACAGGAAAGCGAAATTTTGAGATTAAGCAGAATTTGTGACGTGGGAACAGCCATATGAGTATGTGCTAACAAAATGTGTCGTTGCGTACATGTTTGTGTTTGGAAAGTGTAATTTAAAATAAAACTGGTGGTGGACTAAAACTGTATTAGATAACTAAGATATTTTTTTTAATGTAAATAACTTGTATATATTTGGTATATCTTACTGCGACAGTGTAAGCGTTTGTTGTGATAACTATGTTGGTCGCGCTAGACATACTCTTGTTGATTAGCTAGTTTTAAAATATATGTATGTGCATATAACATATATTGTTTATTATCACTTACAACAAAAGCTGCAGGGTTCGAGTTTCAGTCATTCTACTGAGAAGACCGAATTGAACCTTATCATTTGATTAGATATAAGTAAAGATAAAAATAATTGTATAACGTTATTGCAGTCAGAGTCTAAACTTCGTATGAAAAAGTGAAAATTGCTCTTGTCGTTAGGAAAAAATTATATAATGTATTATCTAATGAAAAAATAGTTCTACTCGACTCTTACTTTAACCATTAAGATCTATCAATCAACTAGATTCTATTCATATTACGTTTAACTGAAAACTTATGTATGTAAAGTTGACGTGTTTTTATTAATTTCGTTAAGAAAAAATTGTTGAATTCGCTGATATCCATTGTTTAAAGTGTATAATAAATTGTCTAATTGTATAAATATTTGCTTTCTTTTATTTATCTCTTTCCCGTCCTTGCTGGGTCTTCTTTAGCCTATCACACTAAACTGCCATTAGACAGATAATAAGCTTCTCCCATTGCACGCGATCGGTTGATAATCTCTAGACCAAGTATAATTATTATTAAAATTTATTTACTTGCCTGATTTATAACTGATCTGCTATGATCTACGACGGCTCCAGTTGGTCTACACGTAAGTGAACGTGACTGCTAAGCTAGAGGTCGTGGGTTCGATTCCCAACCATCACAAATAATTAATAATATTATTGAACGCCTTTTCTCACCAGTGATTTGGTCCCACGTAATAGGTGACGAGCCCATTACTGGTAGTCGGTATGTTTTGTTTGCCAGAGCTTCGTCTGCCGATCGAGGAATGCCTTTTGCATCGGTCACTTGAAATATGATAAACGACATATAGGATTTCTTTCAACCATTATTTTGATCTATCTAGTAAGGTTCAGCCAGCGTTTGTAATATAAGCGCGCAAAAATATGCATCCCATGTCTTTTGGAGGGTATGGATGGTGTCCATACAAAATCCAAAATCCTCCTTTCGGCACTTTGCGTCAAAAATGACATAATTTACACGTCGTGTTTAAAATTTCAAATTGCTCTCCTCTGAAATTTGACATTTGCAGGTATTATGGTTATTGATACCGTCGAGTGACACTATGGAAAAAGAGAGAAGAAAAAATAAGAATACAATGTAACAATTTCAGATTTTATTTATATTTTTTTCATCTTTATAATGATGTTCAGTATATAAAAGGTAAATAGCCAGAAGGCATAATATAATCTTATCATTTTGCCGAAGTGGTTTAGATATTGTTAGGCCTTTATCGGCACACTGGTGACAATGAAAACAATGAATTGGCCACCTTTTTGCAATGATTGCAACTTCACTTACAAATAAACAATAGAGCGAATAAAACAAAGAGCTCACACTAAGAATTTTGGACACAAAGGTTTATCCCATCTAATTGCCGGCTATATAACTTTCCAAGAATTTATAATTCAGTTCAAGATGTCATTTCCTTTTTTTATTATAAGGGTGCACCTGCTATGTCACCAGCCAATGTGAAAACGATGTTTCTCACTAAAGTAACCTTTTGTTTATCTGTGGAGCCATAGATCAACTTTTCAGTTGTAAATCCTTTATTTCAAAACAGTAACTAAAGCAGGTAGCAAGATGGCTCGTAAGTTAGGCTATATTTTCACAATACACTACTTGACTAGGTAAGGAGCAGCATCATTTTGAATAAGGAAATCTCTTATTTGGGACTATTGTACAAACAAGTTTCGAATTATTTTACTAATACTCGTAATAAACTTCAATGTTGTACACAGGCAGTCGTTGTTAATACAGGATGGGCCAAGAATTCGTTGACAGTTGAATCTAACACCTCGTGGATCATATATCAAATAAATACAGCGCGGGGCACAGGGAGGGGGTTTGATCACTACCTTGTTTCTCGAAAATTTTGTCGCAATGGATCGCTTAAGCTTTTCTATCAGTTATATTAACGAACAAAAATCTTACACCTTAATAAATAGCTTGGTGGGTATGGTTTTTTTTTGTATTTACTTTGTTAGTAATTTGACAATAACGTTGACGCGGTAAGAGATCAATACAATTAGTAGTAACATTAGAATTATAATTAGCAGTCGTAAAAGAAAAAGATAGTAGTGTAATTTATTAGCGATAAGTAAACAAAATATTAAGCAACCTATATTAGCTATTGTCTAAACACTTTGTGGATACCATTTAGCAATGAAAATCATAGATTGTGAAACGTAAATGATTCGGATTTTACATATTGGTACTGTGACTTTTTATGTAACTGAATAGCTAAGGGTTTTTTATGTGACACATAATGCTGCTTTTTAGACCAGTTATGTTATATTTATTTATTTATAACATGGAAGACTTCTAGCTAACATTATGAGGTTTGTAGTCAAGTAAATAACAGTAACAAACAAGTGAGGAGTTGTAAATGACAACTCCTCACTTGTTGTAGTACGTTAAACGTAAAAATCTGAGTAATAGCCCTAACAATCTTGCAATACTGGACACATTATTATTTTCGTCTTTCTATTATTAAAGAATTTAAAACTCAGACACCCACACACATTTGAGACACTCATAGTGAATCCATACTATGCTGGTTACGAAGCTCATTAAAAGTTCTATTCACACGCATACATGTAATATGTAACGCAGTGTGGCGACGCTACACTATACGAGCCAGTATTTTTGTAATCAATGAATGCAAATGTTTGATAAATAAATAATAGCTCTCTCATGTCGTTATAATGTGTTAGAACGTCGTGACTACTAAGATAGACGACGTGGGTTAAATAAATAATAAGCTAAGCAGAAGTATACTAAACGTTCACTTTCGTCAGCGTTTTGGTCCCACGTAGTATGTGATGAACCTATTAATGTTAATGATGTTGTAATGCCAGTTTGTTGGCCAGAGCCTAGTCTGTTGATTGAGGACTGCCTTCTGCATTATTCCCTTGAAATATGACAAATGACATATAGGATTTCGTTAAACCATTATTTTGATCTACATAATAAGATTTAGTCAGCGTTTGTAACATAAGTGCACAAAAATGTGTACTCCATGTCTCTTGGAGGATGTGGACGGTATCTATACAAAATCCGAAATCCTCCTTTTGGCACTTTACGTCCCAAAGAACGGAATTAACACGTCGTGTTTAAAATTTCAAAGCCCTCTTCTTTCAAATTCGATATTTGTAGGTAGTATTCGTAGGGACTGTCGAGTTACACTAGAAATATAGAGAAGAAGAGAAAATACTTCTACAATTTTTTTTATCTGTACCGTAATGTGGAGTAAATTAAAAAAAAAATAGTAAGAAGGCATAACATAAACATATCAATTTGACGAAATGGTTTAGATATTGTTAGCGTTTTGTCAGCATACTGGTGACAATGAAAACAATGAATTGGCTACTTTTGTGCAACGTTTGCAATTTGACTTACAAACACACAATAGAGCGAATAAAACAAAGAACTCACACACTAAAAATGTTGGACACAAAAGTTTATCCCATCTAATTGCCGCTTAATACCAACCACCGATCTAGTGAGGATCGTTCATAAGAATTATTTTACAAACCAGACAATAGTATTTATGATCAACGAATGTTAACGTAACGTAATATGTCGTAGTGTTTCACCTGTAACACCTCCATGTTGTAAATAAAATGTAATGGTATATTATATTATTCTTCATTGAAGAGCTTTCTTGTAGGTAGGTATATATCTACAAAAAAGTTCTTTACTATGAAGGTTTCTTTTAGGTTTCTTTTAGCGGTTAACCTATGCATAATTTTTTATCACCGAATACAATTCGTAGATAAAAAATTATGTTCGATGGTTCACATTCAACGACAACAATTGGATGATTAGAACTGCTCATTAGAAAATTATCCATTACTAATTACTCATTACTACAAATTACGGTTGTTGTTACACCGATGTTATTGCTAAGTACATTACAAGTTGCACGATCCTTTTTGATTTCGTATAATTCCAATAACAAAAAAACAAGAAGTAATTCAAAGTACATGTTGGTTACTTTAGCAGTAATAGAAACCGTTAAAAATAAGATTGAATAAAAAGGTTTCACGCATTTACATAAATAACGCTTTTCATTACGGTTCCAAAGATTATCAATCCAAAGGTATATCATATACGCACTCTCTATTCGATTCTGATTTTAAACAATATAAGCCAAATTATACGTACATTATAACGTTATAATACGTTGCACGTTTAATGTAAAAAACAATTGTCTTAACCCATGGCCGTTTGGCCCTTACTTTCGTTCCGGATAAATAATAGTCAACGTTAAAAGTGCAACAATATTCGCTGTGACGAATTATTTTAATAATCAGAAATAGAAATAATTTATCTAAAAATCAATATTATAATCAGTCACTTCGTGACACTAAGGAATTAACTGATCTGCATGTTGTATTAGTACTGAAAGTTAATAATCAGCTCTTGGCGTATATTTAGGCAACACTTCATGTATCTAAAATGTACGTAAATCATAACATTCACGAAAAGTTAGTTTTTATCTTTTTTACGTAGTATAAAATGTAATCGCTTTTTGTTTTTCTGTGTTTAACATTTACACATCACTATAATAATGTACGAAAGGCCTACCGGAATTAGAAGCTACTCTATTTAGAAATATGCAAACGAACGTCTAAACAAACACCGATCCAACTTACTTAGGTTTTTTTTTGTTACTTTACTTTAACTATAATAAAAATTAAAACGCTAAAGTAATTTTTAGTATTCAGCATGTTTCTGGCACTTTCTACTATCGGTATATTTTTAAGTTGGCAACACCGTTTTCCAAGTCGTCATCACTTAGCGCTATGTTCACATTATACACTATTAACAAGTTGCACCCAAACAAACACCACACCATTCTGAAGTAGAGCGTCACCCGGTTCGGTTGTGTTGTGAGTTAGCTTGAGTTATTAAAAATTACCACGTTGAATTTTAATGTGCGATATTACAAAAAACAAACGATCATTGGTTAAAATGGCATCTACAACACCAAACGAAATGACGTTCACAGAAAAGCCAGCAGAACATATTACGCATTACAGCACCAAGAGATTACGCTGTCTACGTTCCGCCAGGAGTGAGCCGAAAAAAAACAATCATCTGGTGGTGATACCTGAAGGGTTCACTAGTTCATCTCCATCGGATTGGGAAGCAACGACACGTCATGAGGCGGAGGGGTTATTTTATGATCGAGCGAAGTACGACGAAGCTGTATTATCGGACGACACTTACGAGAGCGTAAAACTTTCGGCAGCAAAACGTTTGACGCGTAAAAAGAAGAAAAGATATCCAGACCACGGCATTTCGACGTACGCGGTCAAACGACAATAAGTTTATATACTATTCAAGCATAGGCATGACACGGAGCGACATGAGGAACACGGAATAAAACGGTGTAGATATCGACTATACGAGTATGTATCAACGACAGGAAAGCGAAATTTTGAGATTAAGCAGAATTTGTGACGTGGGAACAGCCATATGAGTATGTGCTAACAAAATGTGTCGTTGCGTACATGTTTGTGTTTGGAAAGTGTAATTTAAAATAAAACTGGTGGTGGACTAAAACTGTATTAGATAACTAAGATATTTTTTTTAATGTAAATAACTTGTATATATTTGGTATATCTTACTGCGACAGTGTAAGCGTTTGTTGTGATAACTATGTTGGTCGCGCTAGACATACTCTTGTTGATTAGCTAGTTTTAAAATATATGTATGTGCATATAACATATATTGTTTATTATCACTTACAACAAAAGCTGCAGGGTTCGAGTTTCAGTCATTCTACTGAGAAGACCGAATTGAACCTTATCATTTGATTAGATATAAGTAAAGATAAAAATAATTGTATAACGTTATTGCAGTCAGAGTCTAAACTTCGTATGAAAAAGTGAAAATTGCTCTTGTCGTTAGGAAAAAATTATATAATGTATTATCTAATGAAAAAATAGTTCTACTCGACTCTTACTTTAACCATTAAGATCTATCAATCAACTAGATTCTATTCATATTACGTTTAACTGAAAACTTATGTATGTAAAGTTGACGTGTTTTTATTAATTTCGTTAAGAAAAAATTGTTGAATTCGCTGATATCCATTGTTTAAAGTGTATAATAAATTGTCTAATTGTATAAATATTTGCTTTCTTTTATTTATCTCTTTCCCGTCCTTGCTGGGTCTTCTTTAGCCTATCACACTAAACTGCCATTAGACAGATAATAAGCTTCTCCCATTGCACGCGATCGGTTGATAATCTCTAGACCAAGTATAATTATTATTAAAATTTATTTACTTGCCTGATTTATAACTGATCTGCTATGATCTACGACGGCTCCAGTTGGTCTACACGTAAGTGAACGTGACTGCTAAGCTAGAGGTCGTGGGTTCGATTCCCAACCATCACAAATAATTAATAATATTATTGAACGCCTTTTCTCACCAGTGATTTGGTCCCACGTAATAGGTGACGAGCCCATTACTGGTAGTCGGTATGTTTTGTTTGCCAGAGCTTCGTCTGCCGATCGAGGAATGCCTTTTGCATCGGTCACTTGAAATATGATAAACGACATATAGGATTTCTTTCAACCATTATTTTGATCTATCTAGTAAGGTTCAGCCAGCGTTTGTAATATAAGCGCGCAAAAATATGCATCCCATGTCTTTTGGAGGGTGTGGATGGTGTCCATACAAAATCCAAAATCCTCCTTTCGGCACTTTGCGTCAAAAATGACATAATTTACACGTCGTGTTTAAAATTTCAAATTGCTCTCCTCTGAAATTTGACATTTGCAGGTATTATGGTTATTGATACCGTCGAGTGACACTATGGAAAAAGAGAGAAGAAAAAATAAGAATACAATGTAACAATTTCAGATTTTATTTATATTTTTTTCATCTTTATAATGATGTTCAGTATATAAAAGGTAAATAGCCAGAAGGCATAATATATAATCTTATCATTTTGCCGAAGTGGTTTAGATATTGTTAGGCCTTTATCGGCACACTGGTGACAATGAAAACAATGAATTGGCCACCTTTTTGCAATGATTGCAACTTCACTTACAAATAAACAATAGAGCGAATAAAACAAAGAACTCACACTAAGAATTTTGGACACAAAGGTTTATCCCATCTAATTGCCGGCTATATAACTTTCCAAGAATTTATAATTCAGTTCAAGATGTCATTTCCTTTCTTTATTATAAGGGTGCACCTGCTATGTCACCAGCCAATGTGAAAACGATGTTTCTCACTAAAGTAACCTTTTGTTTATCTGTGGAGCCATAGATCAACTGTTCAGTTGTAAATCCTTTATTTCAAAACAGTAACTAAAGCAGGTAGCAAGATGGCTCGTAAGTTAGGCTATATTTTCACAATACACTACTTGACTAGGTAAGGAGCAGCATCATTTTGAATAAGGAAATCTCTTATTTGGGACTATTGTACAAACAAGTTTCGAATTATTTTACTAATACTCGTAATAAACTTCAATGTTGTACACAGGCAGTCGTTGTTAATACAGGATGGGCCAAGAATTCGTTGACAGTTGAATCTAACACCTCGCGGATCATATATCAAATAAATACAGCGCGGGGCACAGGGAGGGGGTTTGATCACTACCTTGTTTCTCGAAAATTTTGTCGCAATGGATCGCTTAAGCTTTTCTATCAGTTATATTAACGAACAAAAATCTTAAACCTTAATAAATAGCTTGGTGGGTATGGTTTTTTTTTGTATTTACTTTGTTAGTAATTTGACAATAACGTTGACGCGGTAAGAGATCAATACAATTAGTAGTAACATTAGAATTATAATTAGCAGTCGTAAAAGAAAAAGATAGTAGTGTAATTTATTAGCGATAAGTAAACAAAATATTAAGCAACCTATATTAGCTATTGTCTAAACACTTTGTGGATACCATTTAGCAATGAAAATCATAGATTGTGAAACGTAAATGATTCGGATTTTACATATTGGTACTGTGACTTTTTATGTAACTGAATAGCTAAGGGTTTTTTATGTGACACATAATGCTGCTTTTTAGACCAGTTATGTTATATTTATTTATTTATAACATGGAAGACTTCTAGCTAACATTATGAGGTTTGTAGTCAAGTAAATAACAGTAACAAACAAGTGAGGAGTTGTAAATGACAACTCCTCACTTGTTGTAGTACGTTAAACGTAAAAATCTGAGTAATAGCCCTAACAATCTTGCAATACTGGACACATTATTATTTTCGTCTTTCTATTATTAAAGAATTTAAAACTCAGACACCCACACACATTTGAGACACTCATAGTGAATCCATACTATGCTGGTTACGAAGCTCATTAAAAGTTCTATTCACACGCATACATGTAATATGTAACGCAGTGTGGCGACGCTACACTATACGAGCCAGTATTTTTGTAATCAATGAATGCAAATGTTTGATAAATAAATAATAGCTCTCTCATGTCGTTATAATGTGTTAGAACGTCGTGACTACTAAGATAGACGACGTGGGTTAAATAAATAATAAGCTAAGCAGAAGTATACTAAACGTTCACTTTCGTCAGCGTTTTGGTCCCACGTAGTATGTGATGAACCTATTAATGTTAATGATGTTGTAATGCCAGTTTGTTGGCCAGAGCCTAGTCTGTTGATTGAGGACTGCCTTCTGCATTATTCCCTTGAAATATGACAAATGACATATAGGATTTCGTTAAACCATTATTTTGATCTACATAATAAGATTTAGTCAGCGTTTGTAACATAAGTGCACAAAAATGTGTACTCCATGTCTCTTGGAGGATGTGGACGGTATCTATACAAAATCCGAAATCCTCCTTTTGGCACTTTACGTCCCAAAGAACGGAATTAACACGTCGTGTTTAAAATTTCAAAGCCCTCTTCTTTCAAATTCGATATTTGTAGGTAGTATTCGTAGGGACTGTCGAGTTACACTAGAAATATAGAGAAGAAGAGAAAATACTTCTACAATTTTTTTTATCTGTACCGTAATGTGGAGTAAATTAAAAAAAAAATAGTAAGAAGGCATAACATAAACATATCAATTTGACGAAATGGTTTAGATATTGTTAGCGTTTTGTCAGCATACTGGTGACAATGAAAACAATGAATTGGCTACTTTTGTGCAACGTTTGCAATTTGACTTACAAACACACAATAGAGCGAATAAAACAAAGAACTCACACACTAAAAATGTTGGACACAAAAGTTTATCCCATCTAATTGCCGCTTAATACCAACCACCGATCTAGTGAGGATCGTTCATAAGAATTATTTTACAAACCAGACAATAGTATTTATGATCAACGAATGTTAACGTAACGTAATATGTCGTAGTGTTTCACCTGTAACACCTCCATGTTGTAAATAAAATGTAATGGTATATTATATTATTCTTCATTGAAGAGCTTTCTTGTAGGTAGGTATATATCTACAAAAAAGTTCTTTACTATGAAGGTTTCTTTTAGGTTTCTTTTAGCGGTTAACCTATGCATAATTTTTTATCACCGAATACAATTCGTAGATAAAAAATTATGTTCGATGGTTCACATTCAACGACAACAATTGGATGATTAGAACTGCTCATTAGAAAATTATCCATTACTAATTACTCATTACTACAAATTACGGTTGTTGTTACACCGATGTTATTGCTAAGTACATTACAAGTTGCACGATCCTTTTTGATTTCGTATAATTCCAATAACAAAAAAACAAGAAGTAATTCAAAGTACATGTTGGTTACTTTAGCAGTAATAGAAACCGTTAAAAATAAGATTGAATAAAAAGGTTTCACGCATTTACATAAATAACGCTTTTCATTACGGTTCCAAAGATTATCAATCCAAAGGTATATCATATACGCACTCTCTATTCGATTCTGATTTTAAACAATATAAGCCAAATTATACGTACATTATAACGTTATAATACGTTGCACGTTTAATGTAAAAAACAATTGTCTTAACCCATGGCCGTTTGGCCCTTACTTTCGTTCCGGATAAATAATAGTCAACGTTAAAAGTGCAACAATATTCGCTGTGACGAATTATTTTAATAATCAGAAATAGAAATAATTTATCTAAAAATCAATATTATAATCAGTCACTTCGTGACACTAAGGAATTAACTGATCTGCATGTTGTATTAGTACTGAAAGTTAATAATCAGCTCTTGGCGTATATTTAGGCAACACTTCATGTATCTAAAATGTACGTAAATCATAACATTCACGAAAAGTTAGTTTTTATCTTTTTTACGTAGTATAAAATGTAATCGCTTTTTGTTTTTCTGTGTTTTACATTTACACATCACTATAATAATGTACGAAAGGCCTACCGGAATTAGAAGCTACTCTATTTAGAAATATGCAAACGAACGTCTAAACAAACACCGATCCAACTTACTTAGGTTTTGTTTTGTTACTTTACTTTAACTATAATAAAAATTAAAACGCTAAAGTAATTTTTAGTATTCAGCATGTTTCTGGCACTTTCTACTATCGGTATATTTTTAAGTTGGCAACACCGTTTTCCAAGTCGTCATCACTTAGCGCTATGTTCACATTATACACTATTAACAAGTTGCACCCAAACAAACACCACACCATTCTGAAGTAGAGCGTCACCCGGTTCGGTTGTGTTGTGAGTTAGCTTGAGTTATTAAAAATTACCACGTTGAATTTTAATGTGCGATATTACAAAAAACAAACGATCATTGGTTAAAATGGCATCTACAACACCAAACGAAATGACGTTCACAGAAAAGCCAGCAGAACATATTACGCATTACAGCACCAAGAGATTACGCTGTCTACGTTCCGCCAGGAGTGAGCCGAAAAAAAACAATCATCTGGTGGTGATACCTGAAGGGTTCACTAGTTCATCTCCATCGGATTGGGAAGCAACGACACGTCATGAGGCGGAGGGGTTATTTTATGATCGAGCGAAGTACGACGAAGCTGTATTATCGGACGACACTTACGAGAGCGTAAAACTTTCGGCAGCAAAACGTTTGACGCGTAAAAAGAAGAAAAGATATCCAGACCACGGCATTTCGACGTACGCGGTCAAACGACAATAAGTTTATATACTATTCAAGCATAGGCATGACACGGAGCGACATGAGGAACACGGAATAAAACGGTGTAGATATCGACTATACGAGTATGTATCAACGACAGGAAAGCGAAATTTTGAGATTAAGCAGAATTTGTGACGTGGGAACAGCCATATGAGTATGTGCTAACAAAATGTGTCGTTGCGTACATGTTTGTGTTTGGAAAGTGTAATTTAAAATAAAACTGGTGGTGGACTAAAACTGTATTAGATAACTAAGATATTTTTTTTAATGTAAATAACTTGTATATATTTGGTATATCTTACTGCGACAGTGTAAGCGTTTGTTGTGATAACTATGTTGGTCGCGCTAGACATACTCTTGTTGATTAGCTAGTTTTAAAATATATGTATGTGCATATAACATATATTGTTTATTATCACTTACAACAAAAGCTGCAGGGTTCGAGTTTCAGTCATTCTACTGAGAAGACCGAATTGAACCTTATCATTTGATTAGATATAAGTAAAGATAAAAATAATTGTATAACGTTATTGCAGTCAGAGTCTAAACTTCGTATGAAAAAGTGAAAATTGCTCTTGTCGTTAGGAAAAAATTATATAATGTATTATCTAATGAAAAAATAGTTCTACTCGACTCTTACTTTAACCATTAAGATCTATCAATCAACTAGATTCTATTCATATTACGTTTAACTGAAAACTTATGTATGTAAAGTTGACGTGTTTTTATTAATTTCGTTAAGAAAAAATTGTTGAATTCGCTGATATCCATTGTTTAAAGTGTATAATAAATTGTCTAATTGTATAAATATTTGCTTTCTTTTATTTATCTCTTTCCCGTCCTTGCTGGGTCTTCTTTAGCCTATCACACTAAACTGCCATTAGACAGATAATAAGCTTCTCCCATTGCACGCGATCGGTTGATAATCTCTAGACCAAGTATAATTATTATTAAAATTTATTTACTTGCCTGATTTATAACTGATCTGCTATGATCTACGACGGCTCCAGTTGGTCTACACGTAAGTGAACGTGACTGCTAAGCTAGAGGTCGTGGGTTCGATTCCCAACCATCACAAATAATTAATAATATTATTGAACGCCTTTTCTCACCAGTGATTTGGTCCCACGTAATAGGTGACGAGCCCATTACTGGTAGTCGGTATGTTTTGTTTGCCAGAGCTTCGTCTGCCGATCGAGGAATGCCTTTTGCATCGGTCACTTGAAATATGATAAACGACATATAGGATTTCTTTCAACCATTATTTTGATCTATCTAGTAAGGTTCAGCCAGCGTTTGTAATATAAGCGCGCAAAAATATGCATCCCATGTCTTTTGGAGGGTGTGGATGGTGTCCATACAAAATCCAAAATCCTCCTTTCGGCACTTTGCGTCAAAAATGACATAATTTACACATCGTGTTTAAAATTTCAAATTGCTCTCCTCTGAAATTTGACATTTGCAGGTATTATGGTTATTGATACCGTCGAGTGACACTATGGAAAAAGAGAGAAGAAAAAATAAGAATACAATGTAACAATTTCAGATTTTATTTATATTTTTTTCATCTTTATAATGATGTTCAGTATATAAAAGGTAAATAGCCAGAAGGCATAATATATAATCTTATCATTTTGCCGAAGTGGTTTAGATATTGTTAGGCCTTTATCGGCACATTGGTGACAATGAAAACAATGAATTGGCCACCTTTTTGCAATGATTGCAACTTCACTTACAAATAAACAATAGAGCGAATAAAACAAAGAACTCACACTAAGAATTTTGGACACAAAGGTTTATCCCATCTAATTGCCGGCTATATAACTTTCCAAGAATTTATAATTCAGTTCAAGATGTCATTTCCTTTCTTTATTATAAGGGTGCACCTGCTATGTCACCAGCCAATGTGAAAACGATGTTTCTCACTAAAGTAACCTTTTGTTTATCTGTGGAGCCATAGATCAACTGTTCAGTTGTAAATCCTTTATTTCAAAACAGTAACTAAAGCAGGTAGCAAGATGGCTCGTAAGTTAGGCTATATTTTCACAATACACTACTTGACTAGGTAAGGAGCAGCATCATTTTGAATAAGGAAATCTCTTATTTGGGACTATTGTACAAACAAGTTTCGAATTATTTTACTAATACTCGTAATAAACTTCAATGTTGTACACAGGCAGTCGTTGTTAATACAGGATGGGCCAAGAATTCGTTGACAGTTGAATCTAACACCTCGCGGATCATATATCAAATAAATACAGCGCGGGGCACAGGGAGGGGGTTTGATCACTACCTTGTTTCTCGAAAATTTTGTCGCAATGGATCGCTTAAGCTTTTCTATCAGTTATATTAACGAACAAAAATCTTACACCTTAATAAATAGCTTGGTGGGTATGGTTTTTTTTTGTATTTACTTTGTTAGTAATTTGACAATAACGTTGACGCGGTAAGAGATCAATACAATTAGTAGTAACATTAGAATTATAATTAGCAGTCGTAAAAGAAAAAGATAGTAGTGTAATTTATTAGCGATAAGTAAACAAAATATTAAGCAACCTATATTAGCTATTGTCTAAACACTTTGTGGATACCATTTAGCAATGAAAATCATAGATTGTGAAACGTAAATGATTCGGATTTTACATATTGGTACTGTGACTTTTTATGTAACTGAATAGCTAAGGGTTTTTTATGTGACACATAATGCTGCTTTTTAGACCAGTTATGTTATATTTATTTATTTATAACATGGAAGACTTCTAGCTAACATTATGAGGTTTGTAGTCAAGTAAATAACAGTAACAAACAAGTGAGGAGTTGTAAATGACAACTCCTCACTTGTTGTAGTACGTTAAACGTAAAAATCTGAGTAATAGCCCTAACAATCTTGCAATACTGGACACATTATTATTTTCGTCTTTCTATTATTAAAGAATTTAAAACTCAGACACCCACACACATTTGAGACACTCATAGTGAATCCATACTATGCTGGTTACGAAGCTCATTAAAAGTTCTATTCACACGCATACATGTAATATGTAACGCAGTGTGGCGACGCTACACTATACGAGCCAGTATTTTTGTAATCAATGAATGCAAATGTTTGATAAATAAATAATAGCTCTCTCATGTCGTTATAATGTGTTAGAACGTCGTGACTACTAAGATAGACGACGTGGGTTAAATAAATAATAAGCTAAGCAGAAGTATACTAAACGTTCACTTTCGTCAGCGTTTTGGTCCCACGTAGTATGTGATGAACCTATTAATGTTAATGATGTTGTAATGCCAGTTTGTTGGCCAGAGCCTAGTCTGTTGATTGAGGACTGCCTTCTGCATTATTCCCTTGAAATATGACAAATGACATATAGGATTTCGTTAAACCATTATTTTGATCTACATAATAAGATTTAGTCAGCGTTTGTAACATAAGTGCACAAAAATGTGTACTCCATGTCTCTTGGAGGATGTGGACGGTATCTATACAAAATCCGAAATCCTTCTTTTGGCACTTTACGTCCCAAAGAACGGAATTAACACGTCGTGTTTAAAATTTCAAAGCCCTCTTCTTTCAAATTCGATATTTGTAGGTAGTATTCGTAGGGACTGTCGAGTTACACTAGAAATATAGAGAAGAAGAGAAAATACTTCTACAATTTTTTTTATCTGTACCGTAATGTGGAGTAAATTAAAAAAAAAATAGTAAGAAGGCATAACATAAACATATCAATTTGACGAAATGGTTTAGATATTGTTAGCGTTTTGTCAGCATACTGGTGACAATGAAAACAATGAATTGGCTACTTTTGTGCAACGTTTGCAATTTGACTTACAAACACACAATAGAGCGAATAAAACAAAGAACTCACACACTAAAAATGTTGGACACAAAAGTTTATCCCATCTAATTGCCGCTTAATACCAACCACCGATCTAGTGAGGATCGTTCATAAGAATTATTTTACAAACCAGACAATAGTATTTATGATCAACGAATGTTAACGTAACGTAATATGTCGTAGTGTTTCACCTGTAACACCTCCATGTTGTAAATAAAATGTAATGGTATATTATATTATTCTTCATTGAAGAGCTTTCTTGTAGGTAGGTATATATCTACAAAAAAGTTCTTTACTATGAAGGTTTCTTTTAGGTTTCTTTTAGCGGTTAACCTATGCATAATTTTTTATCACCGAATACAATTCGTAGATAAAAAATTATGTTCGATGGTTCACATTCAACGACAACAATTGGATGATTAGAACTGCTCATTAGAAAATTATCCATTACTAATTACTCATTACTACAAATTACGGTTGTTGTTACACCGATGTTATTGCTAAGTACATTACAAGTTGCACGATCCTTTTTGATTTCGTATAATTCCAATAACAAAAAAACAAGAAGTAATTCAAAGTACATGTTGGTTACTTTAGCAGTAATAGAAACCGTTAAAAATAAGATTGAATAAAAAGGTTTCACGCATTTACATAAATAACGCTTTTCATTACGGTTCCAAAGATTATCAATCCAAAGGTATATCATATACGCACTCTCTATTCGATTCTGATTTTAAACAATATAAGCCAAATTATACGTACATTATAACGTTATAATACGTTGCACGTTTAATGTAAAAAACAATTGTCTTAACCCATGGCCGTTTGGCCCTTACTTTCGTTCCGGATAAATAATAGTCAACGTTAAAAGTGCAACAATATTCGCTGTGACGAATTATTTTAATAATCAGAAATAGAAATAATTTATCTAAAAATCAATATTATAATCAGTCACTTCGTGACACTAAGGAATTAACTGATCTGCATGTTGTATTAGTACTGAAAGTTAATAATCAGCTCTTGGCGTATATTTAGGCAACACTTCATGTATCTAAAATGTACGTAAATCATAACATTCACGAAAAGTTAGTTTTTATCTTTTTTACGTAGTATAAAATGTAATCGCTTTTTGTTTTTCTGTGTTTAACATTTACACATCACTATAATAATGTACGAAAGGCCTACCGGAATTAGAAGCTACTCTATTTAGAAATATGCAAACGAACGTCTAAACAAACACCGATCCAACTTACTTAGGTTTTTTTTTGTTACTTTACTTTAACTATAATAAAAATTAAAACGCTAAAGTAATTTTTAGTATTCAGCATGTTTCTGGCACTTTCTACTATCGGTATATTTTTAAGTTGGCAACACCGTTTTCCAAGTCGTCATCACTTAGCGCTATGTTCACATTATACACTATTAACAAGTTGCACCCAAACAAACACCACACCATTCTGAAGTAGAGCGTCACCCGGTTCGGTTGTGTTGTGAGTTAGCTTGAGTTATTAAAAATTACCACGTTGAATTTTAATGTGCGATATTACAAAAAACAAACGATCATTGGTTAAAATGGCATCTACAACACCAAACGAAATGACGTTCACAGAAAAGCCAGCAGAACATATTACGCATTACAGCACCAAGAGATTACGCTGTCTACGTTCCGCCAGGAGTGAGCCGAAAAAAAACAATCATCTGGTGGTGATACCTGAAGGGTTCACTAGTTCATCTCCATCGGATTGGGAAGCAACGACACGTCATGAGGCGGAGGGGTTATTTTATGATCGAGCGAAGTACGACGAAGCTGTATTATCGGACGACACTTACGAGAGCGTAAAACTTTCGGCAGCAAAACGTTTGACGCGTAAAAAGAAGAAAAGATATCCAGACCACGGCATTTCGACGTACGCGGTCAAACGACAATAAGTTTATATACTATTCAAGCATAGGCATGACACGGAGCGACATGAGGAACACGGAATAAAACGGTGTAGATATCGACTATACGAGTATGTATCAACGACAGGAAAGCGAAATTTTGAGATTAAGCAGAATTTGTGACGTGGGAACAGCCATATGAGTATGTGCTAACAAAATGTGTCGTTGCGTACATGTTTGTGTTTGGAAAGTGTAATTTAAAATAAAACTGGTGGTGGACTAAAACTGTATTAGATAACTAAGATATTTTTTTTAATGTAAATAACTTGTATATATTTGGTATATCTTACTGCGACAGTGTAAGCGTTTGTTGTGATAACTATGTTGGTCGCGCTAGACATACTCTTGTTGATTAGCTAGTTTTAAAATATATGTATGTGCATATAACATATATTGTTTATTATCACTTACAACAAAAGCTGCAGGGTTCGAGTTTCAGTCATTCTACTGAGAAGACCGAATTGAACCTTATCATTTGATTAGATATAAGTAAAGATAAAAATAATTGTATAACGTTATTGCAGTCAGAGTCTAAACTTCGTATGAAAAAGTGAAAATTGCTCTTGTCGTTAGGAAAAAATTATATAATGTATTATCTAATGAAAAAATAGTTCTACTCGACTCTTACTTTAACCATTAAGATCTATCAATCAACTAGATTCTATTCATATTACGTTTAACTGAAAACTTATGTATGTAAAGTTGACGTGTTTTTATTAATTTCGTTAAGAAAAAATTGTTGAATTCGCTGATATCCATTGTTTAAAGTGTATAATAAATTGTCTAATTGTATAAATATTTGCTTTCTTTTATTTATCTCTTTCCCGTCCTTGCTGGGTCTTCTTTAGCCTATCACACTAAACTGCCATTAGACAGATAATAAGCTTCTCCCATTGCACGCGATCGGTTGATAATCTCTAGACCAAGTATAATTATTATTAAAATTTATTTACTTGCCTGATTTATAACTGATCTGCTATGATCTACGACGGCTCCAGTTGGTCTACACGTAAGTGAACGTGACTGCTAAGCTAGAGGTCGTGGGTTCGATTCCCAACCATCACAAATAATTAATAATATTATTGAACGCCTTTTCTCACCAGTGATTTGGTCCCACGTAATAGGTGACGAGCCCATTACTGGTAGTCGGTATGTTTTGTTTGCCAGAGCTTCGTCTGCCGATCGAGGAATGCCTTTTGCATCGGTCACTTGAAATATGATAAACGACATATAGGATTTCTTTCAACCATTATTTTGATCTATCTAGTAAGGTTCAGCCAGCGTTTGTAATATAAGCGCGCAAAAATATGCATCCCATGTCTTTTGGAGGGTGTGGATGGTGTCCATACAAAATCCAAAATCCTCCTTTCGGCACTTTGCGTCAAAAATGACATAATTTACACGTCGTGTTTAAAATTTCAAATTGCTCTCCTCTGAAATTTGACATTTGCAGGTATTATGGTTATTGATACCGTCGAGTGACACTATGGAAAAAGAGAGAAGAAAAAATAAGAATACAATGTAACAATTTCAGATTTTATTTATATTTTTTTCATCTTTATAATGATGTTCAGTATATAAAAGGTAAATAGCCAGAAGGCATAATATATAATCTTATCATTTTGCCGAAGTGGTTTAGATATTGTTAGGCCTTTATCGGCACACTGGTGACAATGAAAACAATGAATTGGCCACCTTTTTGCAATGATTGCAACTTCACTTACAAATAAACAATAGAGCGAATAAAACAAAGAACTCACACTAAGAATTTTGGACACAAAGGTTTATCCCATCTAATTGCCGGCTATATAACTTTCCAAGAATTTATAATTCAGTTCAAGATGTCATTTCCTTTCTTTATTATAAGGGTGCACCTGCTATGTCACCAGCCAATGTGAAAACGATGTTTCTCACTAAAGTAACCTTTTGTTTATCTGTGGAGCCATAGATCAACTGTTCAGTTGTAAATCCTTTATTTCAAAACAGTAACTAAAGCAGGTAGCAAGATGGCTCGTAAGTTAGGCTATATTTTCACAATACACTACTTGACTAGGTAAGGAGCAGCATCATTTTGAATAAGGAAATCTCTTATTTGGGACTATTGTACAAACAAGTTTCGAATTATTTTACTAATACTCGTAATAAACTTCAATGTTGTACACAGGCAGTCGTTGTTAATACAGGATGGGCCAAGAATTCGTTGACAGTTGAATCTAACACCTCGCGGATCATATATCAAATAAATACAGCGCGGGGCACAGGGAGGGGGTTTGATCACTACCTTGTTTCTCGAAAATTTTGTCGCAATGGATCGCTTAAGCTTTTCTATCAGTTATATTAACGAACAAAAATCTTACACCTTAATAAATAGCTTGGTGGGTATGGTTTTTTTTTGTATTTACTTTGTTAGTAATTTGACAATAACGTTGACGCGGTAAGAGATCAATACAATTAGTAGTAACATTAGAATTATAATTAGCAGTCGTAAAAGAAAAAGATAGTAGTGTAATTTATTAGCGATAAGTAAACAAAATATTAAGCAACCTATATTAGCTATTGTCTAAACACTTTGTGGATACCATTTAGCAATGAAAATCATAGATTGTGAAACGTAAATGATTCGGATTTTACATATTGGTACTGTGACTTTTTATGTAACTGAATAGCTAAGGGTTTTTTATGTGACACATAATGCTGCTTTTTAGACCAGTTATGTTATATTTATTTATTTATAACATGGAAGACTTCTAGCTAACATTATGAGGTTTGTAGTCAAGTAAATAACAGTAACAAACAAGTGAGGAGTTGTAAATGACAACTCCTCACTTGTTGTAGTACGTTAAACGTAAAAATCTGAGTAATAGCCCTAACAATCTTGCAATACTGGACACATTATTATTTTCGTCTTTCTATTATTAAAGAATTTAAAACTCAGACACCCACACACATTTGAGACACTCATAGTGAATCCATACTATGCTGGTTACGAAGCTCATTAAAAGTTCTATTCACACGCATACATGTAATATGTAACGCAGTGTGGCGACGCTACACTATACGAGCCAGTATTTTTGTAATCAATGAATGCAAATGTTTGATAAATAAATAATAGCTCTCTCATGTCGTTATAATGTGTTAGAACGTCGTGACTACTAAGATAGACGACGTGGGTTAAATAAATAATAAGCTAAGCAGAAGTATACTAAACGTTCACTTTCGTCAGCGTTTTGGTCCCACGTAGTATGTGATGAACCTATTAATGTTAATGATGTTGTAATGCCAGTTTGTTGGCCAGAGCCTAGTCTGTTGATTGAGGACTGCCTTCTGCATTATTCCCTTGAAATATGACAAATGACATATAGGATTTCGTTAAACCATTATTTTGATCTACATAATAAGATTTAGTCAGCGTTTGTAACATAAGTGCACAAAAATGTGTACTCCATGTCTCTTGGAGGATGTGGACGGTATCTATACAAAATCCGAAATCCTCCTTTTGGCACTTTACGTCCCAAAGAACGGAATTAACACGTCGTGTTTAAAATTTCAAAGCCCTCTTCTTTCAAATTCGATATTTGTAGGTAGTATTCGTAGGGACTGTCGAGTTACACTAGAAATATAGAGAAGAAGAGAAAATACTTCTACAATTTTTTTTATCTGTACCGTAATGTGGAGTAAATTAAAAAAAAAATAGTAAGAAGGCATAACATAAACATATCAATTTGACGAAATGGTTTAGATATTGTTAGCGTTTTGTCAGCATACTGGTGACAATGAAAACAATGAATTGGCTACTTTTGTGCAACGTTTGCAATTTGACTTACAAACACACAATAGAGCGAATAAAACAAAGAACTCACACACTAAAAATGTTGGACACAAAAGTTTATCCCATCTAATTGCCGCTTAATACCAACCACCGATCTAGTGAGGATCGTTCATAAGAATTATTTTACAAACCAGACAATAGTATTTATGATCAACGAATGTTAACGTAACGTAATATGTCGTAGTGTTTCACCTGTAACACCTCCATGTTGTAAATAAAATGTAATGGTATATTATATTATTCTTCATTGAAGAGCTTTCTTGTAGGTAGGTATATATCTACAAAAAAGTTCTTTACTATGAAGGTTTCTTTTAGGTTTCTTTTAGCGGTTAACCTATGCATAATTTTTTATCACCGAATACAATTCGTAGATAAAAAATTATGTTCGATGGTTCACATTCAACGACAACAATTGGATGATTAGAACTGCTCATTAGAAAATTATCCATTACTAATTACTCATTACTACAAATTACGGTTGTTGTTACACCGATGTTATTGCTAAGTACATTACAAGTTGCACGATCCTTTTTGATTTCGTATAATTCCAATAACAAAAAAACAAGAAGTAATTCAAAGTACATGTTGGTTACTTTAGCAGTAATAGAAACCGTTAAAAATAAGATTGAATAAAAAGGTTTCACGCATTTACATAAATAACGCTTTTCATTACGGTTCCAAAGATTATCAATCCAAAGGTATATCATATACGCACTCTCTATTCGATTCTGATTTTAAACAATATAAGCCAAATTATACGTACATTATAACGTTATAATACGTTGCACGTTTAATGTAAAAAACAATTGTCTTAACCCATGGCCGTTTGGCCCTTACTTTCGTTCCGGATAAATAATAGTCAACGTTAAAAGTGCAACAATATTCGCTGTGACGAATTATTTTAATAATCAGAAATAGAAATAATTTATCTAAAAATCAATATTATAATCAGTCACTTCGTGACACTAAGGAATTAACTGATCTGCATGTTGTATTAGTACTGAAAGTTAATAATCAGCTCTTGGCGTATATTTAGGCAACACTTCATGTATCTAAAATGTACGTAAATCATAACATTCACGAAAAGTTAGTTTTTATCTTTTTTACGTAGTATAAAATGTAATCGCTTTTTGTTTTTCTGTGTTTAACATTTACACATCACTATAATAATGTACGAAAGGCCTACCGGAATTAGAAGCTACTCTATTTAGAAATATGCAAACGAACGTCTAAACAAACACCGATCCAACTTACTTAGGTTTTTTTTTGTTACTTTACTTTAACTATAATAAAAATTAAAACGCTAAAGTAATTTTTAGTATTCAGCATGTTTCTGGCACTTTCTACTATCGGTATATTTTTAAGTTGGCAACACCGTTTTCCAAGTCGTCATCACTTAGCGCTATGTTCACATTATACACTATTAACAAGTTGCACCCAAACAAACACCACACCATTCTGAAGTAGAGCGTCACCCGGTTCGGTTGTGTTGTGAGTTAGCTTGAGTTATTAAAAATTACCACGTTGAATTTTAATGTGCGATATTACAAAAAACAAACGATCATTGGTTAAAATGGCATCTACAACACCAAACGAAATGACGTTCACAGAAAAGCCAGCAGAACATATTACGCATTACAGCACCAAGAGATTACGCTGTCTACGTTCCGCCAGGAGTGAGCCGAAAAAAAACAATCATCTGGTGGTGATACCTGAAGGGTTCACTAGTTCATCTCCATCGGATTGGGAAGCAACGACACGTCATGAGGCGGAGGGGTTATTTTATGATCGAGCGAAGTACGACGAAGCTGTATTATCGGACGACACTTACGAGAGCGTAAAACTTTCGGCAGCAAAACGTTTGACGCGTAAAAAGAAGAAAAGATATCCAGACCACGGCATTTCGACGTACGCGGTCAAACGACAATAAGTTTATATACTATTCAAGCATAGGCATGACACGGAGCGACATGAGGAACACGGAATAAAACGGTGTAGATATCGACTATACGAGTATGTATCAACGACAGGAAAGCGAAATTTTGAGATTAAGCAGAATTTGTGACGTGGGAACAGCCATATGAGTATGTGCTAACAAAATGTGTCGTTGCGTACATGTTTGTGTTTGGAAAGTGTAATTTAAAATAAAACTGGTGGTGGACTAAAACTGTATTAGATAACTAAGATATTTTTTTTAATGTAAATAACTTGTATATATTTGGTATATCTTACTGCGACAGTGTAAGCGTTTGTTGTGATAACTATGTTGGTCGCGCTAGACATACTCTTGTTGATTAGCTAGTTTTAAAATATATGTATGTGCATATAACATATATTGTTTATTATCACTTACAACAAAAGCTGCAGGGTTCGAGTTTCAGTCATTCTACTGAGAAGACCGAATTGAACCTTATCATTTGATTAGATATAAGTAAAGATAAAAATAATTGTATAACGTTATTGCAGTCAGAGTCTAAACTTCGTATGAAAAAGTGAAAATTGCTCTTGTCGTTAGGAAAAAATTATATAATGTATTATCTAATGAAAAAATAGTTCTACTCGACTCTTACTTTAACCATTAAGATCTATCAATCAACTAGATTCTATTCATATTACGTTTAACTGAAAACTTATGTATGTAAAGTTGACGTGTTTTTATTAATTTCGTTAAGAAAAAATTGTTGAATTCGCTGATATCCATTGTTTAAAGTGTATAATAAATTGTCTAATTGTATAAATATTTGCTTTCTTTTATTTATCTCTTTCCCGTCCTTGCTGGGTCTTCTTTAGCCTATCACACTAAACTGCCATTAGACAGATAATAAGCTTCTCCCATTGCACGCGATCGGTTGATAATCTCTAGACCAAGTATAATTATTATTAAAATTTATTTACTTGCCTGATTTATAACTGATCTGCTATGATCTACGACGGCTCCAGTTGGTCTACACGTAAGTGAACGTGACTGCTAAGCTAGAGGTCGTGGGTTCGATTCCCAACCATCACAAATAATTAATAATATTATTGAACGCCTTTTCTCACCAGTGATTTGGTCCCACGTAATAGGTGACGAGCCCATTACTGGTAGTCGGTATGTTTTGTTTGCCAGAGCTTCGTCTGCCGATCGAGGAATGCCTTTTGCATCGGTCACTTGAAATATGATAAACGACATATAGGATTTCTTTCAACCATTATTTTGATCTATCTAGTAAGGTTCAGCCAGCGTTTGTAATATAAGCGCGCAAAAATATGCATCCCATGTCTTTTGGAGGGTGTGGATGGTGTCCATACAAAATCCAAAATCCTCCTTTCGGCACTTTGCGTCAAAAATGACATAATTTACACGTCGTGTTTAAAATTTCAAATTGCTCTCCTCTGAAATTTGACATTTGCAGGTATTATGGTTATTGATACCGTCGAGTGACACTATGGAAAAAGAGAGAAGAAAAAATAAGAATACAATGTAACAATTTCAGATTTTATTTATATTTTTTTCATCTTTATAATGATGTTCAGTATATAAAAGGTAAATAGCCAGAAGGCATAATATATAATCTTATCATTTTGCCGAAGTGGTTTAGATATTGTTAGGCCTTTATCGGCACACTGGTGACAATGAAAACAATGAATTGGCCACCTTTTTGCAATGATTGCAACTTCACTTACAAATAAACAATAGAGCGAATAAAACAAAGAACTCACACTAAGAATTTTGGACACAAAGGTTTATCCCATCTAATTGCCGGCTATATAACTTTCCAAGAATTTATAATTCAGTTCAAGATGTCATTTCCTTTCTTTATTATAAGGGTGCACCTGCTATGTCACCAGCCAATGTGAAAACGATGTTTCTCACTAAAGTAACCTTTTGTTTATCTGTGGAGCCATAGATCAACTGTTCAGTTGTAAATCCTTTATTTCAAAACAGTAACTAAAGCAGGTAGCAAGATGGCTCGTAAGTTAGGCTATATTTTCACAATACACTACTTGACTAGGTAAGGAGCAGCATCATTTTGAATAAGGAAATCTCTTATTTGGGACTATTGTACAAACAAGTTTCGAATTATTTTACTAATACTCGTAATAAACTTCAATGTTGTACACAGGCAGTCGTTGTTAATACAGGATGGGCCAAGAATTCGTTGACAGTTGAATCTAACACCTCGCGGATCATATATCAAATAAATACAGCGCGGGGCACAGGGAGGGGGTTTGATCACTACCTTGTTTCTCGAAAATTTTGTCGCAATGGATCGCTTAAGCTTTTCTATCAGTTATATTAACGAACAAAAATCTTACACCTTAATAAATAGCTTGGTGGGTATGGTTTTTTTTTGTATTTACTTTGTTAGTAATTTGACAATAACGTTGACGCGGTAAGAGATCAATACAATTAGTAGTAACATTAGAATTATAATTAGCAGTCGTAAAAGAAAAAGATAGTAGTGTAATTTATTAGCGATAAGTAAACAAAATATTAAGCAACCTATATTAGCTATTGTCTAAACACTTTGTGGATACCATTTAGCAATGAAAATCATAGATTGTGAAACGTAAATGATTCGGATTTTACATATTGGTACTGTGACTTTTTATGTAACTGAATAGCTAAGGGTTTTTTATGTGACACATAATGCTGCTTTTTAGACCAGTTATGTTATATTTATTTATTTATAACATGGAAGACTTCTAGCTAACATTATGAGGTTTGTAGTCAAGTAAATAACAGTAACAAACAAGTGAGGAGTTGTAAATGACAACTCCTCACTTGTTGTAGTACGTTAAACGTAAAAATCTGAGTAATAGCCCTAACAATCTTGCAATACTGGACACATTATTATTTTCGTCTTTCTATTATTAAAGAATTTAAAACTCAGACACCCACACACATTTGAGACACTCATAGTGAATCCATACTATGCTGGTTACGAAGCTCATTAAAAGTTCTATTCACACGCATACATGTAATATGTAACGCAGTGTGGCGACGCTACACTATACGAGCCAGTATTTTTGTAATCAATGAATGCAAATGTTTGATAAATAAATAATAGCTCTCTCATGTCGTTATAATGTGTTAGAACGTCGTGACTACTAAGATAGACGACGTGGGTTAAATAAATAATAAGCTAAGCAGAAGTATACTAAACGTTCACTTTCGTCAGCGTTTTGGTCCCACGTAGTATGTGATGAACCTATTAATGTTAATGATGTTGTAATGCCAGTTTGTTGGCCAGAGCCTAGTCTGTTGATTGAGGACTGCCTTCTGCATTATTCCCTTGAAATATGACAAATGACATATAGGATTTCGTTAAACCATTATTTTGATCTACATAATAAGATTT
This sequence comes from Hypercompe scribonia, assembly GCA_949316085.1. Lineage (NCBI taxonomy): Eukaryota > Metazoa > Arthropoda > Insecta > Lepidoptera > Erebidae > Hypercompe > Hypercompe scribonia. The sequence goes on from OX438979.1 coordinate 6,363,192, forward strand.
AGTCAGCGTTTGTAACATAAGTGCACAAAAATGTGTACTCCATGTCTCTTGGAGGATGTGGACGGTATCTATACAAAATCCGAAATCCTCCTTTTGGCACTTTACGTCCCAAAGAACGGAATTAACACGTCGTGTTTAAAATTTCAAAGCCCTCTTCTTTCAAATTCGATATTTGTAGGTAGTATTCGTAGGGACTGTCGAGTTACACTAGAAATATAGAGAAGAAGAGAAAATACTTCTACAATTTTTTTTATCTGTACCGTAATGTGGAGTAAATTAAAAAAAAAATAGTAAGAAGGCATAACATAAACATATCAATTTGACGAAATGGTTTAGATATTGTTAGCGTTTTGTCAGCATACTGGTGACAATGAAAACAATGAATTGGCTACTTTTGTGCAACGTTTGCAATTTGACTTACAAACACACAATAGAGCGAATAAAACAAAGAACTCACACACTAAAAATGTTGGACACAAAAGTTTATCCCATCTAATTGCCGCTTAATACCAACCACCGATCTAGTGAGGATCGTTCATAAGAATTATTTTACAAACCAGACAATAGTATTTATGATCAACGAATGTTAACGTAACGTAATATGTCGTAGTGTTTCACCTGTAACACCTCCATGTTGTAAATAAAATGTAATGGTATATTATATTATTCTTCATTGAAGAGCTTTCTTGTAGGTAGGTATATATCTACAAAAAAGTTCTTTACTATGAAGGTTTCTTTTAGGTTTCTTTTAGCGGTTAACCTATGCATAATTTTTTATCACCGAATACAATTCGTAGATAAAAAATTATGTTCGATGGTTCACATTCAACGACAACAATTGGATGATTAGAACTGCTCATTAGAAAATTATCCATTACTAATTACTCATTACTACAAATTACGGTTGTTGTTACACCGATGTTATTGCTAAGTACATTACAAGTTGCACGATCCTTTTTGATTTCGTATAATTCCAATAACAAAAAAACAAGAAGTAATTCAAAGTACATGTTGGTTACTTTAGCAGTAATAGAAACCGTTAAAAATAAGATTGAATAAAAAGGTTTCACGCATTTACATAAATAACGCTTTTCATTACGGTTCCAAAGATTATCAATCCAAAGGTATATCATATACGCACTCTCTATTCGATTCTGATTTTAAACAATATAAGCCAAATTATACGTACATTATAACGTTATAATACGTTGCACGTTTAATGTAAAAAACAATTGTCTTAACCCATGGCCGTTTGGCCCTTACTTTCGTTCCGGATAAATAATAGTCAACGTTAAAAGTGCAACAATATTCGCTGTGACGAATTATTTTAATAATCAGAAATAGAAATAATTTATCTAAAAATCAATATTATAATCAGTCACTTCGTGACACTAAGGAATTAACTGATCTGCATGTTGTATTAGTACTGAAAGTTAATAATCAGCTCTTGGCGTATATTTAGGCAACACTTCATGTATCTAAAATGTACGTAAATCATAACATTCACGAAAAGTTAGTTTTTATCTTTTTTACGTAGTATAAAATGTAATCGCTTTTTGTTTTTCTGTGTTTAACATTTACACATCACTATAATAATGTACGAAAGGCCTACCGGAATTAGAAGCTACTCTATTTAGAAATATGCAAACGAACGTCTAAACAAACACCGATCCAACTTACTTAGGTTTTTTTTTGTTACTTTACTTTAACTATAATAAAAATTAAAACGCTAAAGTAATTTTTAGTATTCAGCATGTTTCTGGCACTTTCTACTATCGGTATATTTTTAAGTTGGCAACACCGTTTTCCAAGTCGTCATCACTTAGCGCTATGTTCACATTATACACTATTAACAAGTTGCACCCAAACAAACACCACACCATTCTGAAGTAGAGCGTCACCCGGTTCGGTTGTGTTGTGAGTTAGCTTGAGTTATTAAAAATTACCACGTTGAATTTTAATGTGCGATATTACAAAAAACAAACGATCATTGGTTAAAATGGCATCTACAACACCAAACGAAATGACGTTCACAGAAAAGCCAGCAGAACATATTACGCATTACAGCACCAAGAGATTACGCTGTCTACGTTCCGCCAGGAGTGAGCCGAAAAAAAACAATCATCTGGTGGTGATACCTGAAGGGTTCACTAGTTCATCTCCATCGGATTGGGAAGCAACGACACGTCATGAGGCGGAGGGGTTATTTTATGATCGAGCGAAGTACGACGAAGCTGTATTATCGGACGACACTTACGAGAGCGTAAAACTTTCGGCAGCAAAACGTTTGACGCGTAAAAAGAAGAAAAGATATCCAGACCACGGCATTTCGACGTACGCGGTCAAACGACAATAAGTTTATATACTATTCAAGCATAGGCATGACACGGAGCGACATGAGGAACACGGAATAAAACGGTGTAGATATCGACTATACGAGTATGTATCAACGACAGGAAAGCGAAATTTTGAGATTAAGCAGAATTTGTGACGTGGGAACAGCCATATGAGTATGTGCTAACAAAATGTGTCGTTGCGTACATGTTTGTGTTTGGAAAGTGTAATTTAAAATAAAACTGGTGGTGGACTAAAACTGTATTAGATAACTAAGATATTTTTTTTAATGTAAATAACTTGTATATATTTGGTATATCTTACTGCGACAGTGTAAGCGTTTGTTGTGATAACTATGTTGGTCGCGCTAGACATACTCTTGTTGATTAGCTAGTTTTAAAATATATGTATGTGCATATAACATATATTGTTTATTATCACTTACAACAAAAGCTGCAGGGTTCGAGTTTCAGTCATTCTACTGAGAAGACCGAATTGAACCTTATCATTTGATTAGATATAAGTAAAGATAAAAATAATTGTATAACGTTATTGCAGTCAGAGTCTAAACTTCGTATGAAAAAGTGAAAATTGCTCTTGTCGTTAGGAAAAAATTATATAATGTATTATCTAATGAAAAAATAGTTCTACTCGACTCTTACTTTAACCATTAAGATCTATCAATCAACTAGATTCTATTCATATTACGTTTAACTGAAAACTTATGTATGTAAAGTTGACGTGTTTTTATTAATTTCGTTAAGAAAAAATTGTTGAATTCGCTGATATCCATTGTTTAAAGTGTATAATAAATTGTCTAATTGTATAAATATTTGCTTTCTTTTATTTATCTCTTTCCCGTCCTTGCTGGGTCTTCTTTAGCCTATCACACTAAACTGCCATTAGACAGATAATAAGCTTCTCCCATTGCACGCGATCGGTTGATAATCTCTAGACCAAGTATAATTATTATTAAAATTTATTTACTTGCCTGATTTATAACTGATCTGCTATGATCTACGACGGCTCCAGTTGGTCTACACGTAAGTGAACGTGACTGCTAAGCTAGAGGTCGTGGGTTCGATTCCCAACCATCACAAATAATTAATAATATTATTGAACGCCTTTTCTCACCAGTGATTTGGTCCCACGTAATAGGTGACGAGCCCATTACTGGTAGTCGGTATGTTTTGTTTGCCAGAGCTTCGTCTGCCGATCGAGGAATGCCTTTTGCATCGGTCACTTGAAATATGATAAACGACATATAGGATTTCTTTCAACCATTATTTTGATCTATCTAGTAAGGTTCAGCCAGCGTTTGTAATATAAGCGCGCAAAAATATGCATCCCATGTCTTTTGGAGGGTGTGGATGGTGTCCATACAAAATCCAAAATCCTCCTTTCGGCACTTTGCGTCAAAAATGACATAATTTACACGTCGTGTTTAAAATTTCAAATTGCTCTCCTCTGAAATTTGACATTTGCAGGTATTATGGTTATTGATACCGTCGAGTGACACTATGGAAAAAGAGAGAAGAAAAAATAAGAATACAATGTAACAATTTCAGATTTTATTTATATTTTTTTCATCTTTATAATGATGTTCAGTATATAAAAGGTAAATAGCCAGAAGGCATAATATATAATCTTATCATTTTGCCGAAGTGGTTTAGATATTGTTAGGCCTTTATCGGCACACTGGTGACAATGAAAACAATGAATTGGCCACCTTTTTGCAATGATTGCAACTTCACTTACAAATAAACAATAGAGCGAATAAAACAAAGAACTCACACTAAGAATTTTGGACACAAAGGTTTATCCCATCTAATTGCCGGCTATATAACTTTCCAAGAATTTATAATTCAGTTCAAGATGTCATTTCCTTTCTTTATTATAAGGGTGCACCTGCTATGTCACCAGCCAATGTGAAAACGATGTTTCTCACTAAAGTAACCTTTTGTTTATCTGTGGAGCCATAGATCAACTGTTCAGTTGTAAATCCTTTATTTCAAAACAGTAACTAAAGCAGGTAGCAAGATGGCTCGTAAGTTAGGCTATATTTTCACAATACACTACTTGACTAGGTAAGGAGCAGCATCATTTTGAATAAGGAAATCTCTTATTTGGGACTATTGTACAAACAAGTTTCGAATTATTTTACTAATACTCGTAATAAACTTCAATGTTGTACACAGGCAGTCGTTGTTAATACAGGATGGGCCAAGAATTCGTTGACAGTTGAATCTAACACCTCGCGGATCATATATCAAATAAATACAGCGCGGGGCACAGGGAGGGGGTTTGATCACTACCTTGTTTCTCGAAAATTTTGTCGCAATGGATCGCTTAAGCTTTTCTATCAGTTATATTAACGAACAAAAATCTTAAACCTTAATAAATAGCTTGGTGGGTATGGTTTTTTTTTGTATTTACTTTGTTAGTAATTTGACAATAACGTTGACGCGGTAAGAGATCAATACAATTAGTAGTAACATTAGAATTATAATTAGCAGTCGTAAAAGAAAAAGATAGTAGTGTAATTTATTAGCGATAAGTAAACAAAATATTAAGCAACCTATATTAGCTATTGTCTAAACACTTTGTGGATACCATTTAGCAATGAAAATCATAGATTGTGAAACGTAAATGATTCGGATTTTACATATTGGTACTGTGACTTTTTATGTAACTGAATAGCTAAGGGTTTTTTATGTGACACATAATGCTGCTTTTTAGACCAGTTATGTTATATTTATTTATTTATAACATGGAAGACTTCTAGCTAACATTATGAGGTTTGTAGTCAAGTAAATAACAGTAACAAACAAGTGAGGAGTTGTAAATGACAACTCCTCACTTGTTGTAGTACGTTAAACGTAAAAATCTGAGTAATAGCCCTAACAATCTTGCAATACTGGACACATTATTATTTTCGTCTTTCTATTATTAAAGAATTTAAAACTCAGACACCCACACACATTTGAGACACTCATAGTGAATCCATACTATGCTGGTTACGAAGCTCATTAAAAGTTCTATTCACACGCATACATGTAATATGTAACGCAGTGTGGCGACGCTACACTATACGAGCCAGTATTTTTGTAATCAATGAATGCAAATGTTTGATAAATAAATAATAGCTCTCTCATGTCGTTATAATGTGTTAGAACGTCGTGACTACTAAGATAGACGACGTGGGTTAAATAAATAATAAGCTAAGCAGAAGTATACTAAACGTTCACTTTCGTCAGCGTTTTGGTCCCACGTAGTATGTGATGAACCTATTAATGTTAATGATGTTGTAATGCCAGTTTGTTGGCCAGAGCCTAGTCTGTTGATTGAGGACTGCCTTCTGCATTATTCCCTTGAAATATGACAAATGACATATAGGATTTCGTTAAACCATTATTTTGATCTACATAATAAGATTTAGTCAGCGTTTGTAACATAAGTGCACAAAAATGTGTACTCCATGTCTCTTGGAGGATGTGGACGGTATCTATACAAAATCCGAAATCCTCCTTTTGGCACTTTACGTCCCAAAGAACGGAATTAACACGTCGTGTTTAAAATTTCAAAGCCCTCTTCTTTCAAATTCGATATTTGTAGGTAGTATTCGTAGGGACTGTCGAGTTACACTAGAAATATAGAGAAGAAGAGAAAATACTTCTACAATTTTTTTTATCTGTACCGTAATGTGGAGTAAATTAAAAAAAAAATAGTAAGAAGGCATAACATAAACATATCAATTTGACGAAATGGTTTAGATATTGTTAGCGTTTTGTCAGCATACTGGTGACAATGAAAACAATGAATTGGCTACTTTTGTGCAACGTTTGCAATTTGACTTACAAACACACAAGAGAGCGAATAAAACAAAGAACTCACACACTAAAAATGTTGGACACAAAAGTTTATCCCATCTAATTGCCGCTTAATACCAACCACCGATCTAGTGAGGATCGTTCATAAGAATTATTTTACAAACCAGACAATAGTATTTATGATCAACGAATGTTAACGTAACGTAATATGTCGTAGTGTTTCACCTGTAACACCTCCATGTTGTAAATAAAATGTAATGGTATATTATATTATTCTTCATTGAAGAGCTTTCTTGTAGGTAGGTATATATCTACAAAAAAGTTCTTTACTATGAAGGTTTCTTTTAGGTTTCTTTTAGCGGTTAACCTATGCATAATTTTTTATCACCGAATACAATTCGTAGATAAAAAATTATGTTCGATGGTTCACATTCAACGACAACAATTGGATGATTAGAACTGCTCATTAGAAAATTATCCATTACTAATTACTCATTACTACAAATTACGGTTGTTGTTACACCGATGTTATTGCTAAGTACATTACAAGTTGCACGATCCTTTTTGATTTCGTATAATTCCAATAACAAAAAAACAAGAAGTAATTCAAAGTACATGTTGGTTACTTTAGCAGTAATAGAAACCGTTAAAAATAAGATTGAATAAAAAGATTTCACGCATTTACATAAATAACGCTTTTCATTACGGTTCCAAAGATTATCAATCCAAAGGTATATCATATACGCACTTTCTATTCGATTCTGATTTTAAACAATATAAGCCAAATTATACGTACATTATAACGTTATAATACGTTGCACGTTTAATGTAAAAAACAATTGTCTTAACCCATGGCCGTTTGGCCCTTACTTTCGTTCCGGATAAATAATAGTCAACGTTAAAAGTGCAACAATATTCGCTGTGACGAATTATTTTAATAATCAGAAATAGAAATAATTTATCTAAAAATCAATATTATAATCAGTCACTTCGTGACACTAAGGAATTAACTGATCTGCATGTTGTATTAGTACTGAAAGTTAATAATCAGCTCTTGGCGTATATTTAGGCAACACTTCATGTATCTAAAATGTACGTAAATCATAACATTCACGAAAAGTTAGTATTTATCTTTTTTACGTAGTATAAAATGTAATCGCTTTTTGTTTTTCTGTGTTTAACATTTACACATCACTATAATAATGTACGAAAGGCCTACCGGAATTAGAAGCTACTCTATTTAGAAATATGCAAACGAACGTCTAAACAAACACCGATCCAACTTACTTAGGTTTTTTTTTGTTACTTTACTTTAACTATAATAAAAATTAAAACGCTAAAGTAATTTTTAGTATTCAGCATGTTTCTGGCACTTTCTACTATCGGTATATTTTTAAGTTGGCAACACCGTTTTCCAAGTCGTCATCACTTAGCGCTATGTTCACATTATACACTATTAACAAGTTGCACCCAAACAAACACCACACCATTCTGAAGTAGAGCGTCACCCGGTTCGGTTGTGTTGTGAGTTAGCTTGAGTTATTAAAAATTACCACGTTGAATTTTAATGTGCGATATTACAAAAAACAAACGATCATTGGTTAAAATGGCATCTACAACACCAAACGAAATGACGTTCACAGAAAAGCCAGCAGAACATATTACGCATTACAGCACCAAGAGATTACGCTGTCTACGTTCCGCCAGGAGTGAGCCGAAAAAAAACAATCATCTGGCGGTGATACCTGAAGGGTTCACTAGTTCATCTCCATCGGATTGGGAAGCAACGACACGTCATGAGGCGGAGGGGTTATTTTATGATCGAGCGAAGTACGACGAAGCTGTATTATCGGACGACACTTACGAGAGCGTAAAACTTTCGGCAGCAAAACGTTTGACGCGTAAAAAGAAGAAAAGATATCCAGACCACGGCATTTCGACGTACGCGGTCAAACGACAATAAGTTTATATACTATTCAAGCATAGGCATGACACGGAGCGACATGAGGAACACGGAATAAAACGGTGTAGATATCGACTATACGAGTATGTATCAACGACAGGAAAGCGAAATTTTGAGATTAAGCAGAATTTGTGACGTGGGAACAGCCATATGAGTATGTGCTAACAAAATGTGTCGTTGCGTACATGTTTGTGTTTGGAAAGTGTAATTTAAAATAAAACTGGTGGTGGACTAAAACTGTATTAGATAACTAAGATATTTTTTTTAATGTAAATAACTTGTATATATTTGGTATATCTTACTGCGACAGTGTAAGCGTTTGTTGTGATAACTATGTTGGTCGCGCTAGGCTTACTCTTGTTGATTAGCTAGTTTTAAAATATATGTATGTGCATATAACATATATTGTTTATTATCACTTACAACAAAAGCTGCAGGGTTCGAGTTTCAGTCATTCTACTGAGAAGACCGAATTGAACCTTATCATTTGATTAGATATAAGTAAAGATAAAAATAATTGTATAACGTTATTGCAGTCAGAGTCTAAACTTCGTATGAAAAAGTGAAAATTGCTCTTGTCGTTAGGAAAAAATTATATAATGTATTATCTAATGAAAAAATAGTTCTACTCGACTCTTACTTTAACCATTAAGATCTATCAATCAACTAGATTCTATTCATATTACGTTTAACTGAAAACTTATGTATGTAAAGTTGACGTGTTTTTATTAATTTCGTTAAGAAAAAATTGTTGAATTCGCTGATATCCATTGTTTAAAGTGTATAATAAATTGTCTAATTGTATAAATATTTGCTTTCTTTTATTTATCTCTTTCCCGTCCTTGCTGGGTCTTCTTTAGCCTATCACACTAAACTGCCATTAGACAGATAATAAGCTTCTCCCATTGCACGCGATCGGTTGATAATCTCTAGACCAAGTATAATTATTATTAAAATTTATTTACTTGCCTGATTTATAACTGATCTGCTATGATCTACGACGGCTCCAGTTGGTCTACACGTAAGTGAACGTGACTGCTAAGCTAGAGGTCGTGGGTTCGATTCCCAACCATCACAAATAATTAATAATATTATTGAACGCCTTTTCTCACCAGTGATTTGGTCCCACGTAATAGGTGACGAGCCCATTACTGGTAGTCGGTATGTTTTGTTTGCCAGAGCTTCGTCTGCCGATCGAGGAATGCCTTTTGCATCGGTCACTTGAAATATGATAAACGACATATAGGATTTCTTTCAACCATTATTTTGATCTATCTAGTAAGGTTCAGCCAGCGTTTGTAATATAAGCGCGCAAAAATATGCATCCCATGTCTTTTGGAGGGTGTGGATGGTGTCCATACAAAATCCAAAATCCTCCTTTCGGCACTTTGCGTCAAAAATGACATAATTTACACGTCGTGTTTAAAATTTCAAATTGCTCTCCTCTGAAATTTGACATTTGCAGGTATTATGGTTATTGATACCGTCGAGTGACACTATGGAAAAAGAGAGAAGAAAAAATAAGAATACAATGTAACAATTTCAGATTTTATTTATATTTTTTTCATCTTTATAATGATGTTCAGTATATAAAAGGTAAATAGCCAGAAGGCATAATATATAATCTTATCATTTTGCCGAAGTGGTTTAGATATTGTTAGGCCTTTATCGGCACACTGGTGACAATGAAAACAATGAATTGGCCACCTTTTTGCAATGATTGCAACTTCACTTACAAATAAACAATAGAGCGAATAAAACAAAGAACTCACACTAAGAATTTTGGACACAAAGGTTTATCCCATCTAATTGCCGGCTATATAACTTTCCAAGAATTTATAATTCAGTTCAAGATGTCATTTCCTTTCTTTATTATAAGGGTGCACCTGCTATGTCACCAGCCAATGTGAAAACGATGTTTCTCACTAAAGTAACCTTTTGTTTATCTGTGGAGCCATAGATCAACTGTTCAGTTGTAAATCCTTTATTTCAAAACAGTAACTAAAGCAGGTAGCAAGATGGCTCGTAAGTTAGGCTATATTTTCACAATACACTACTTGACTAGGTAAGGAGCAGCATCATTTTGAATAAGGAAATCTCTTATTTGGGACTATTGTACAAACAAGTTTCGAATTATTTTACTAATACTCGTAATAAACTTCAATGTTGTACACAGGCAGTCGTTGTTAATACAGGATGGGCCAAGAATTCGTTGACAGTTGAATCTAACACCTCGCGGATCATATATCAAATAAATACAGCGCGGGGCACAGGGAGGGGGTTTGATCACTACCTTGTTTCTCGAAAATTTTGTCGCAATGGATCGCTTAAGCTTTTCTATCAGTTATATTAACGAACAAAAATCTTAAACCTTAATAAATAGCTTGGTGGGTATGGTTTTTTTTTGTATTTACTTTGTTAGTAATTTGACAATAACGTTGACGCGGTAAGAGATCAATACAATTAGTAGTAACATTAGAATTATAATTAGCAGTCGTAAAAGAAAAAGATAGTAGTGTAATTTATTAGCGATAAGTAAACAAAATATTAAGCAACCTATATTAGCTATTGTCTAAACACTTTGTGGATACCATTTAGCAATGAAAATCATAGATTGTGAAACGTAAATGATTCGGATTTTACATATTGGTACTGTGACTTTTTATGTAACTGAATAGCTAAGGGTTTTTTATGTGACACATAATGCTGCTTTTTAGACCAGTTATGTTATATTTATTTATTTATAACATGGAAGACTTCTAGCTAACATTATGAGGTTTGTAGTCAAGTAAATAACAGTAACAAACAAGTGAGGAGTTGTAAATGACAACTCCTCACTTGTTGTAGTACGTTAAACGTAAAAATCTGAGTAATAGCCCTAACAATCTTGCAATACTGGACACATTATTATTTTCGTCTTTCTATTATTAAAGAATTTAAAACTCAGACACCCACACACATTTGAGACACTCATAGTGAATCCATACTATGCTGGTTACGAAGCTCATTAAAAGTTCTATTCACACGCATACATGTAATATGTAACGCAGTGTGGCGACGCTACACTATACGAGCCAGTATTTTTGTAATCAATGAATGCAAATGTTTGATAAATAAATAATAGCTCTCTCATGTCGTTATAATGTGTTAGAACGTCGTGACTACTAAGATAGACGACGTGGGTTAAATAAATAATAAGCTAAGCAGAAGTATACTAAACGTTCACTTTCGTCAGCGTTTTGGTCCCACGTAGTATGTGATGAACCTATTAATGTTAATGATGTTGTAATGCCAGTTTGTTGGCCAGAGCCTAGTCTGTTGATTGAGGACTGCCTTCTGCATTATTCCCTTGAAATATGACAAATGACATATAGGATTTCGTTAAACCATTATTTTGATCTACATAATAAGATTTAGTCAGCGTTTGTAACATAAGTGCACAAAAATGTGTACTCCATGTCTCTTGGAGGATGTGGACGGTATCTATACAAAATCCGAAATCCTCCTTTTGGCACTTTACGTCCCAAAGAACGGAATTAACACGTCGTGTTTAAAATTTCAAAGCCCTCTTCTTTCAAATTCGATATTTGTAGGTAGTATTCGTAGGGACTGTCGAGTTACACTAGAAATATAGAGAAGAAGAGAAAATACTTCTACAATTTTTTTTATCTGTACCGTAATGTGGAGTAAATTAAAAAAAAAATAGTAAGAAGGCATAACATAAACATATCAATTTGACGAAATGGTTTAGATATTGTTAGCGTTTTGTCAGCATACTGGTGACAATGAAAACAATGAATTGGCTACTTTTGTGCAACGTTTGCAATTTGACTTACAAACACACAAGAGAGCGAATAAAACAAAGAACTCACACACTAAAAATGTTGGACACAAAAGTTTATCCCATCTAATTGCCGCTTAATACCAACCACCGATCTAGTGAGGATCGTTCATAAGAATTATTTTACAAACCAGACAATAGTATTTATGATCAACGAATGTTAACGTAACGTAATATGTCGTAGTGTTTCACCTGTAACACCTCCATGTTGTAAATAAAATGTAATGGTATATTATATTATTCTTCATTGAAGAGCTTTCTTGTAGGTAGGTATATATCTACAAAAAAGTTCTTTACTATGAAGGTTTCTTTTAGGTTTCTTTTAGCGGTTAACCTATGCATAATTTTTTATCACCGAATACAATTCGTAGATAAAAAATTATGTTCGATGGTTCACATTCAACGACAACAATTGGATGATTAGAACTGCTCATTAGAAAATTATCCATTACTAATTACTCATTACTACAAATTACGGTTGTTGTTACACCGATGTTATTGCTAAGTACATTACAAGTTGCACGATCCTTTTTGATTTCGTATAATTCCAATAACAAAAAAACAAGAAGTAATTCAAAGTACATGTTGGTTACTTTAGCAGTAATAGAAACCGTTAAAAATAAGATTGAATAAAAAGATTTCACGCATTTACATAAATAACGCTTTTCATTACGGTTCCAAAGATTATCAATCCAAAGGTATATCATATACGCACTTTCTATTCGATTCTGATTTTAAACAATATAAGCCAAATTATACGTACATTATAACGTTATAATACGTTGCACGTTTAATGTAAAAAACAATTGTCTTAACCCATGGCCGTTTGGCCCTTACTTTCGTTCCGGATAAATAATAGTCAACGTTAAAAGTGCAACAATATTCGCTGTGACGAATTATTTTAATAATCAGAAATAGAAATAATTTATCTAAAAATCAATATTATAATCAGTCACTTCGTGACACTAAGGAATTAACTGATCTGCATGTTGTATTAGTACTGAAAGTTAATAATCAGCTCTTGGCGTATATTTAGGCAACACTTCATGTATCTAAAATGTACGTAAATCATAACATTCACGAAAAGTTAGTATTTATCTTTTTTACGTAGTATAAAATGTAATCGCTTTTTGTTTTTCTGTGTTTAACATTTACACATCACTATAATAATGTACGAAAGGCCTACCGGAATTAGAAGCTACTCTATTTAGAAATATGCAAACGAACGTCTAAACAAACACCGATCCAACTTACTTAGGTTTTTTTTTGTTACTTTACTTTAACTATAATAAAAATTAAAACGCTAAAGTAATTTTTAGTATTCAGCATGTTTCTGGCACTTTCTACTATCGGTATATTTTTAAGTTGGCAACACCGTTTTCCAAGTCGTCATCACTTAGCGCTATGTTCACATTATACACTATTAACAAGTTGCACCCAAACAAACACCACACCATTCTGAAGTAGAGCGTCACCCGGTTCGGTTGTGTTGTGAGTTAGCTTGAGTTATTAAAAATTACCACGTTGAATTTTAATGTGCGATATTACAAAAAACAAACGATCATTGGTTAAAATGGCATCTACAACACCAAACGAAATGACGTTCACAGAAAAGCCAGCAGAACATATTACGCATTACAGCACCAAGAGATTACGCTGTCTACGTTCCGCCAGGAGTGAGCCGAAAAAAAACAATCATCTGGCGGTGATACCTGAAGGGTTCACTAGTTCATCTCCATCGGATTGGGAAGCAACGACACGTCATGAGGCGGAGGGGTTATTTTATGATCGAGCGAAGTACGACGAAGCTGTATTATCGGACGACACTTACGAGAGCGTAAAACTTTCGGCAGCAAAACGTTTGACGCGTAAAAAGAAGAAAAGATATCCAGACCACGGCATTTCGACGTACGCGGTCAAACGACAATAAGTTTATATACTATTCAAGCATAGGCATGACACGGAGCGACATGAGGAACACGGAATAAAACGGTGTAGATATCGACTATACGAGTATGTATCAACGACAGGAAAGCGAAATTTTGAGATTAAGCAGAATTTGTGACGTGGGAACAGCCATATGAGTATGTGCTAACAAAATGTGTCGTTGCGTACATGTTTGTGTTTGGAAAGTGTAATTTAAAATAAAACTGGTGGTGGACTAAAACTGTATTAGATAACTAAGATATTTTTTTTAATGTAAATAACTTGTATATATTTGGTATATCTTACTGCGACAGTGTAAGCGTTTGTTGTGATAACTATGTTGGTCGCGCTAGGCTTACTCTTGTTGATTAGCTAGTTTTAAAATATATGTATGTGCATATAACATATATTGTTTATTATCACTTACAACAAAAGCTGCAGGGTTCGAGTTTCAGTCATTCTACTGAGAAGACCGAATTGAACCTTATCATTTGATTAGATATAAGTAAAGATAAAAATAATTGTATAACGTTATTGCAGTCAGAGTCTAAACTTCGTATGAAAAAGTGAAAATTGCTCTTGTCGTTAGGAAAAAATTATATAATGTATTATCTAATGAAAAAATAGTTCTACTCGACTCTTACTTTAACCATTAAGATCTATCAATCAACTAGATTCTATTCATATTACGTTTAACTGAAAACTTATGTATGTAAAGTTGACGTGTTTTTATTAATTTCGTTAAGAAAAAATTGTTGAATTCGCTGATATCCATTGTTTAAAGTGTATAATAAATTGTCTAATTGTATAAATATTTGCTTTCTTTTATTTATCTCTTTCCCGTCCTTGCTGGGTCTTCTTTAGCCTATCACACTAAACTGCCATTAGACAGATAATAAGCTTCTCCCATTGCACGCGATCGGTTGATAATCTCTAGACCAAGTATAATTATTATTAAAATTTATTTACTTGCCTGATTTATAACTGATCTGCTATGATCTACGACGGCTCCAGTTGGTCTACACGTAAGTGAACGTGACTGCTAAGCTAGAGGTCGTGGGTTCGATTCCCAACCATCACAAATAATTAATAATATTATTGAACGCCTTTTCTCACCAGTGATTTGGTCCCACGTAATAGGTGACGAGCCCATTACTGGTAGTCGGTATGTTTTGTTTGCCAGAGCTTCGTCTGCCGATCGAGGAATGCCTTTTGCATCGGTCACTTGAAATATGATAAACGACATATAGGATTTCTTTCAACCATTATTTTGATCTATCTAGTAAGGTTCAGCCAGCGTTTGTAATATAAGCGCGCAAAAATATGCATCCCATGTCTTTTGGAGGGTGTGGATGGTGTCCATACAAAATCCAAAATCCTCCTTTCGGCACTTTGCGTCAAAAATGACATAATTTACACGTCGTGTTTAAAATTTCAAATTGCTCTCCTCTGAAATTTGACATTTGCAGGTATTATGGTTATTGATACCGTCGAGTGACACTATGGAAAAAGAGAGAAGAAAAAATAAGAATACAATGTAACAATTTCAGATTTTATTTATATTTTTTTCATCTTTATAATGATGTTCAGTATATAAAAGGTAAATAGCCAGAAGGCATAATATATAATCTTATCATTTTGCCGAAGTGGTTTAGATATTGTTAGGCCTTTATCGGCACACTGGTGACAATGAAAACAATGAATTGGCCACCTTTTTGCAATGATTGCAACTTCACTTACAAATAAACAATAGAGCGAATAAAACAAAGAACTCACACTAAGAATTTTGGACACAAAGGTTTATCCCATCTAATTGCCGGCTATATAACTTTCCAAGAATTTATAATTCAGTTCAAGATGTCATTTCCTTTCTTTATTATAAGGGTGCACCTGCTATGTCACCAGCCAATGTGAAAACGATGTTTCTCACTAAAGTAACCTTTTGTTTATCTGTGGAGCCATAGATCAACTGTTCAGTTGTAAATCCTTTATTTCAAAACAGTAACTAAAGCAGGTAGCAAGATGGCTCGTAAGTTAGGCTATATTTTCACAATACACTACTTGACTAGGTAAGGAGCAGCATCATTTTGAATAAGGAAATCTCTTATTTGGGACTATTGTACAAACAAGTTTCGAATTATTTTACTAATACTCGTAATAAACTTCAATGTTGTACACAGGCAGTCGTTGTTAATACAGGATGGGCCAAGAATTCGTTGACAGTTGAATCTAACACCTCGCGGATCATATATCAAATAAATACAGCGCGGGGCACAGGGAGGGGGTTTGATCACTACCTTGTTTCTTGAAAATTTTGTCGCAATGGATCGCTTAAGCTTTTCTATCAGTTATATTAACGAACAAAAATCTTAAACCTTAATAAATAGCTTGGTGGGTATGGTTTTTTTTTGTATTTACTTTGTTAGTAATTTGACAATAACGTTGACGCGGTAAGAGATCAATACAATTAGTAGTAACATTAGAATTATAATTAGCAGTCGTAAAAGAAAAAGATAGTAGTGTAATTTATTAGCGATAAGTAAACAAAATATTAAGCAACCTATATTAGCTATTGTCTAAACACTTTGTGGATACCATTTAGCAATGAAAATCATAGATTGTGAAACGTAAATGATTCGGATTTTACATATTGGTACTGTGACTTTTTATGTAACTGAATAGCTAAGGGTTTTTTATGTGACACATAATGCTGCTTTTTAGACCAGTTATGTTATATTTATTTATTTATAACATGGAAGACTTCTAGCTAACATTATGAGGTTTGTAGTCAAGTAAATAACAGTAACAAACAAGTGAGGAGTTGTAAATGACAACTCCTCACTTGTTGTAGTACGTTAAACGTAAAAATCTGAGTAATAGCCCTAACAATCTTGCAATACTGGACACATTATTATTTTCGTCTTTCTATTATTAAAGAATTTAAAACTCAGACACCCACACACATTTGAGACACTCATAGTGAATCCATACTATGCTGGTTACGAAGCTCATTAAAAGTTCTATTCACACGCATACATGTAATATGTAACGCAGTGTGGCGACGCTACACTATACGAGCCAGTATTTTTGTAATCAATGAATGCAAATGTTTGATAAATAAATAATAGCTCTCTCATGTCGTTATAATGTGTTAGAACGTCGTGACTACTAAGATAGACGACGTGGGTTAAATAAATAATAAGCTAAGCAGAAGTATACTAAACGTTCACTTTCGTCAGCGTTTTGGTCCCACGTAGTATGTGATGAACCTATTAATGTTAATGATGTTGTAATGCCAGTTTGTTGGCCAGAGCCTAGTCTGTTGATTGAGGACTGCCTTCTGCATTATTCCCTTGAAATATGACAAATGACATATAGGATTTCGTTAAACCATTATTTTGATCTACATAATAAGATTTAGTCAGCGTTTGTAACATAAGTGCACAAAAATGTGTACTCCATGTCTCTTGGAGGATGTGGACGGTATCTATACAAAATCCGAAATCCTCCTTTTGGCACTTTACGTCCCAAAGAACGGAATTAACACGTCGTGTTTAAAATTTCAAAGCCCTCTTCTTTCAAATTCGATATTTGTAGGTAGTATTCGTAGGGACTGTCGAGTTACACTAGAAATATAGAGAAGAAGAGAAAATACTTCTACAATTTTTTTTATCTGTACCGTAATGTGGAGTAAATTAAAAAAAAAATAGTAAGAAGGCATAACATAAACATATCAATTTGACGAAATGGTTTAGATATTGTTAGCGTTTTGTCAGCATACTGGTGACAATGAAAACAATGAATTGGCTACTTTTGTGCAACGTTTGCAATTTGACTTACAAACACACAATAGAGCGAATAAAACAAAGAACTCACACACTAAAAATGTTGGACACAAAAGTTTATCCCATCTAATTGCCGCTTAATACCAACCACCGATCTAGTGAGGATCGTTCATAAGAATTATTTTACAAACCAGACAATAGTATTTATGATCAACGAATGTTAACGTAACGTAATATGTCGTAGTGTTTCACCTGTAACACCTCCATGTTGTAAATAAAATGTAATGGTATATTATATTATTCTTCATTGAAGAGCTTTCTTGTAGGTAGGTATATATCTACAAAAAAGTTCTTTACTATGAAGGTTTCTTTTAGGTTTCTTTTAGCGGTTAACCTATGCATAATTTTTTATCACCGAATACAATTCGTAGATAAAAAATTATGTTCGATGGTTCACATTCAACGACAACAATTGGATGATTAGAACTGCTCATTAGAAAATTATCCATTACTAATTACTCATTACTACAAATTACGGTTGTTGTTACACCGATGTTATTGCTAAGTACATTACAAGTTGCACGATCCTTTTTGATTTCGTATAATTCCAATAACAAAAAAACAAGAAGTAATTCAAAGTACATGTTGGTTACTTTAGCAGTAATAGAAACCGTTAAAAATAAGATTGAATAAAAAGGTTTCACGCATTTACATAAATAACGCTTTTCATTACGGTTCCAAAGATTATCAATCCAAAGGTATATCATATACGCACTCTCTATTCGATTCTGATTTTAAACAATATAAGCCAAATTATACGTACATTATAACGTTATAATACGTTGCACGTTTAATGTAAAAAACAATTGTCTTAACCCATGGCCGTTTGGCCCTTACTTTCGTTCCGGATAAATAATAGTCAACGTTAAAAGTGCAACAATATTCGCTGTGACGAATTATTTTAATAATCAGAAATAGAAATAATTTATCTAAAAATCAATATTATAATCAGTCACTTCGTGACACTAAGGAATTAACTGATCTGCATGTTGTATTAGTACTGAAAGTTAATAATCAGCTCTTGGCGTATATTTAGGCAACACTTCATGTATCTAAAATGTACGTAAATCATAACATTCACGAAAAGTTAGTTTTTATCTTTTTTACGTAGTATAAAATGTAATCGCTTTTTGTTTTTCTGTGTTTAACATTTACACATCACTATAATAATGTACGAAAGGCCTACCGGAATTAGAAGCTACTCTATTTAGAAATATGCAAACGAACGTCTAAACAAACACCGATCCAACTTACTTAGGTTTTTTTTTGTTACTTTACTTTAACTATAATAAAAATTAAAACGCTAAAGTAATTTTTAGTATTCAGCATGTTTCTGGCACTTTCTACTATCGGTATATTTTTAAGTTGGCAACACCGTTTTCCAAGTCGTCATCACTTAGCGCTATGTTCACATTATACACTATTAACAAGTTGCACCCAAACAAACACCACACCATTCTGAAGTAGAGCGTCACCCGGTTCGGTTGTGTTGTGAGTTAGCTTGAGTTATTAAAAATTACCACGTTGAATTTTAATGTGCGATATTACAAAAAACAAACGATCATTGGTTAAAATGGCATCTACAACACCAAACGAAATGACGTTCACAGAAAAGCCAGCAGAACATATTACGCATTACAGCACCAAGAGATTACGCTGTCTACGTTCCGCCAGGAGTGAGCCGAAAAAAAACAATCATCTGGTGGTGATACCTGAAGGGTTCACTAGTTCATCTCCATCGGATTGGGAAGCAACGACACGTCATGAGGCGGAGGGGTTATTTTATGATCGAGCGAAGTACGACGAAGCTGTATTATCGGACGACACTTACGAGAGCGTAAAACTTTCGGCAGCAAAACGTTTGACGCGTAAAAAGAAGAAAAGATATCCAGACCACGGCATTTCGACGTACGCGGTCAAACGACAATAAGTTTATATACTATTCAAGCATAGGCATGACACGGAGCGACATGAGGAACACGGAATAAAACGGTGTAGATATCGACTATACGAGTATGTATCAACGACAGGAAAGCGAAATTTTGAGATTAAGCAGAATTTGTGACGTGGGAACAGCCATATGAGTATGTGCTAACAAAATGTGTCGTTGCGTACATGTTTGTGTTTGGAAAGTGTAATTTAAAATAAAACTGGTGGTGGACTAAAACTGTATTAGATAACTAAGATATTTTTTTTAAT
This sequence comes from Hypercompe scribonia, assembly GCA_949316085.1. NCBI lineage: Eukaryota > Metazoa > Arthropoda > Insecta > Lepidoptera > Erebidae > Hypercompe > Hypercompe scribonia. The sequence goes on from OX438979.1 coordinate 6,383,130, forward strand.
GTAAATAACTTGTATATATTTGGTATATCTTACTGCGACAGTGTAAGCGTTTGTTGTGATAACTATGTTGGTCGCGCTAGACATACTCTTGTTGATTAGCTAGTTTTAAAATATATGTATGTGCATATAACATATATTGTTTATTATCACTTACAACAAAAGCTGCAGGGTTCGAGTTTCAGTCATTCTACTGAGAAGACCGAATTGAACCTTATCATTTGATTAGATATAAGTAAAGATAAAAATAATTGTATAACGTTATTGCAGTCAGAGTCTAAACTTCGTATGAAAAAGTGAAAATTGCTCTTGTCGTTAGGAAAAAATTATATAATGTATTATCTAATGAAAAAATAGTTCTACTCGACTCTTACTTTAACCATTAAGATCTATCAATCAACTAGATTCTATTCATATTACGTTTAACTGAAAACTTATGTATGTAAAGTTGACGTGTTTTTATTAATTTCGTTAAGAAAAAATTGTTGAATTCGCTGATATCCATTGTTTAAAGTGTATAATAAATTGTCTAATTGTATAAATATTTGCTTTCTTTTATTTATCTCTTTCCCGTCCTTGCTGGGTCTTCTTTAGCCTATCACACTAAACTGCCATTAGACAGATAATAAGCTTCTCCCATTGCACGCGATCGGTTGATAATCTCTAGACCAAGTATAATTATTATTAAAATTTATTTACTTGCCTGATTTATAACTGATCTGCTATGATCTACGACGGCTCCAGTTGGTCTACACGTAAGTGAACGTGACTGCTAAGCTAGAGGTCGTGGGTTCGATTCCCAACCATCACAAATAATTAATAATATTATTGAACGCCTTTTCTCACCAGTGATTTGGTCCCACGTAATAGGTGACGAGCCCATTACTGGTAGTCGGTATGTTTTGTTTGCCAGAGCTTCGTCTGCCGATCGAGGAATGCCTTTTGCATCGGTCACTTGAAATATGATAAACGACATATAGGATTTCTTTCAACCATTATTTTGATCTATCTAGTAAGGTTCAGCCAGCGTTTGTAATATAAGCGCGCAAAAATATGCATCCCATGTCTTTTGGAGGGTGTGGATGGTGTCCATACAAAATCCAAAATCCTCCTTTCGGCACTTTGCGTCAAAAATGACATAATTTACACGTCGTGTTTAAAATTTCAAATTGCTCTCCTCTGAAATTTGACATTTGCAGGTATTATGGTTATTGATACCGTCGAGTGACACTATGGAAAAAGAGAGAAGAAAAAATAAGAATACAATGTAACAATTTCAGATTTTATTTATATTTTTTTCATCTTTATAATGATGTTCAGTATATAAAAGGTAAATAGCCAGAAGGCATAATATATAATCTTATCATTTTGCCGAAGTGGTTTAGATATTGTTAGGCCTTTATCGGCACACTGGTGACAATGAAAACAATGAATTGGCCACCTTTTTGCAATGATTGCAACTTCACTTACAAATAAACAATAGAGCGAATAAAACAAAGAACTCACACTAAGAATTTTGGACACAAAGGTTTATCCCATCTAATTGCCGGCTATATAACTTTCCAAGAATTTATAATTCAGTTCAAGATGTCATTTCCTTTCTTTATTATAAGGGTGCACCTGCTATGTCACCAGCCAATGTGAAAACGATGTTTCTCACTAAAGTAACCTTTTGTTTATCTGTGGAGCCATAGATCAACTGTTCAGTTGTAAATCCTTTATTTCAAAACAGTAACTAAAGCAGGTAGCAAGATGGCTCGTAAGTTAGGCTATATTTTCACAATACACTACTTGACTAGGTAAGGAGCAGCATCATTTTGAATAAGGAAATCTCTTATTTGGGACTATTGTACAAACAAGTTTCGAATTATTTTACTAATACTCGTAATAAACTTCAATGTTGTACACAGGCAGTCGTTGTTAATACAGGATGGGCCAAGAATTCGTTGACAGTTGAATCTAACACCTCGCGGATCATATATCAAATAAATACAGCGCGGGGCACAGGGAGGGGGTTTGATCACTACCTTGTTTCTCGAAAATTTTGTCGCAATGGATCGCTTAAGCTTTTCTATCAGTTATATTAACGAACAAAAATCTTACACCTTAATAAATAGCTTGGTGGGTATGGTTTTTTTTTGTATTTACTTTGTTAGTAATTTGACAATAACGTTGACGCGGTAAGAGATCAATACAATTAGTAGTAACATTAGAATTATAATTAGCAGTCGTAAAAGAAAAAGATAGTAGTGTAATTTATTAGCGATAAGTAAACAAAATATTAAGCAACCTATATTAGCTATTGTCTAAACACTTTGTGGATACCATTTAGCAATGAAAATCATAGATTGTGAAACGTAAATGATTCGGATTTTACATATTGGTACTGTGACTTTTTATGTAACTGAATAGCTAAGGGTTTTTTATGTGACACATAATGCTGCTTTTTAGACCAGTTATGTTATATTTATTTATTTATAACATGGAAGACTTCTAGCTAACATTATGAGGTTTGTAGTCAAGTAAATAACAGTAACAAACAAGTGAGGAGTTGTAAATGACAACTCCTCACTTGTTGTAGTACGTTAAACGTAAAAATCTGAGTAATAGCCCTAACAATCTTGCAATACTGGACACATTATTATTTTCGTCTTTCTATTATTAAAGAATTTAAAACTCAGACACCCACACACATTTGAGACACTCATAGTGAATCCATACTATGCTGGTTACGAAGCTCATTAAAAGTTCTATTCACACGCATACATGTAATATGTAACGCAGTGTGGCGACGCTACACTATACGAGCCAGTATTTTTGTAATCAATGAATGCAAATGTTTGATAAATAAATAATAGCTCTCTCATGTCGTTATAATGTGTTAGAACGTCGTGACTACTAAGATAGACGACGTGGGTTAAATAAATAATAAGCTAAGCAGAAGTATACTAAACGTTCACTTTCGTCAGCGTTTTGGTCCCACGTAGTATGTGATGAACCTATTAATGTTAATGATGTTGTAATGCCAGTTTGTTGGCCAGAGCCTAGTCTGTTGATTGAGGACTGCCTTCTGCATTATTCCCTTGAAATATGACAAATGACATATAGGATTTCGTTAAACCATTATTTTGATCTACATAATAAGATTTAGTCAGCGTTTGTAACATAAGTGCACAAAAATGTGTACTCCATGTCTCTTGGAGGATGTGGACGGTATCTATACAAAATCCGAAATCCTCCTTTTGGCACTTTACGTCCCAAAGAACGGAATTAACACGTCGTGTTTAAAATTTCAAAGCCCTCTTCTTTCAAATTCGATATTTGTAGGTAGTATTCGTAGGGACTGTCGAGTTACACTAGAAATATAGAGAAGAAGAGAAAATACTTCTACAATTTTTTTTATCTGTACCGTAATGTGGAGTAAATTAAAAAAAAAATAGTAAGAAGGCATAACATAAACATATCAATTTGACGAAATGGTTTAGATATTGTTAGCGTTTTGTCAGCATACTGGTGACAATGAAAACAATGAATTGGCTACTTTTGTGCAACGTTTGCAATTTGACTTACAAACACACAATAGAGCGAATAAAACAAAGAACTCACACACTAAAAATGTTGGACACAAAAGTTTATCCCATCTAATTGCCGCTTAATACCAACCACCGATCTAGTGAGGATCGTTCATAAGAATTATTTTACAAACCAGACAATAGTATTTATGATCAACGAATGTTAACGTAACGTAATATGTCGTAGTGTTTCACCTGTAACACCTCCATGTTGTAAATAAAATGTAATGGTATATTATATTATTCTTCATTGAAGAGCTTTCTTGTAGGTAGGTATATATCTACAAAAAAGTTCTTTACTATGAAGGTTTCTTTTAGGTTTCTTTTAGCGGTTAACCTATGCATAATTTTTTATCACCGAATACAATTCGTAGATAAAAAATTATGTTCGATGGTTCACATTCAACGACAACAATTGGATGATTAGAACTGCTCATTAGAAAATTATCCATTACTAATTACTCATTACTACAAATTACGGTTGTTGTTACACCGATGTTATTGCTAAGTACATTACAAGTTGCACGATCCTTTTTGATTTCGTATAATTCCAATAACAAAAAAACAAGAAGTAATTCAAAGTACATGTTGGTTACTTTAGCAGTAATAGAAACCGTTAAAAATAAGATTGAATAAAAAGGTTTCACGCATTTACATAAATAACGCTTTTCATTACGGTTCCAAAGATTATCAATCCAAAGGTATATCATATACGCACTCTCTATTCGATTCTGATTTTAAACAATATAAGCCAAATTATACGTACATTATAACGTTATAATACGTTGCACGTTTAATGTAAAAAACAATTGTCTTAACCCATGGCCGTTTGGCCCTTACTTTCGTTCCGGATAAATAATAGTCAACGTTAAAAGTGCAACAATATTCGCTGTGACGAATTATTTTAATAATCAGAAATAGAAATAATTTATCTAAAAATCAATATTATAATCAGTCACTTCGTGACACTAAGGAATTAACTGATCTGCATGTTGTATTAGTACTGAAAGTTAATAATCAGCTCTTGGCGTATATTTAGGCAACACTTCATGTATCTAAAATGTACGTAAATCATAACATTCACGAAAAGTTAGTTTTTATCTTTTTTACGTAGTATAAAATGTAATCGCTTTTTGTTTTTCTGTGTTTAACATTTACACATCACTATAATAATGTACGAAAGGCCTACCGGAATTAGAAGCTACTCTATTTAGAAATATGCAAACGAACGTCTAAACAAACACCGATCCAACTTACTTAGGTTTTTTTTTGTTACTTTACTTTAACTATAATAAAAATTAAAACGCTAAAGTAATTTTTAGTATTCAGCATGTTTCTGGCACTTTCTACTATCGGTATATTTTTAAGTTGGCAACACCGTTTTCCAAGTCGTCATCACTTAGCGCTATGTTCACATTATACACTATTAACAAGTTGCACCCAAACAAACACCACACCATTCTGAAGTAGAGCGTCACCCGGTTCGGTTGTGTTGTGAGTTAGCTTGAGTTATTAAAAATTACCACGTTGAATTTTAATGTGCGATATTACAAAAAACAAACGATCATTGGTTAAAATGGCATCTACAACACCAAACGAAATGACGTTCACAGAAAAGCCAGCAGAACATATTACGCATTACAGCACCAAGAGATTACGCTGTCTACGTTCCGCCAGGAGTGAGCCGAAAAAAAACAATCATCTGGTGGTGATACCTGAAGGGTTCACTAGTTCATCTCCATCGGATTGGGAAGCAACGACACGTCATGAGGCGGAGGGGTTATTTTATGATCGAGCGAAGTACGACGAAGCTGTATTATCGGACGACACTTACGAGAGCGTAAAACTTTCGGCAGCAAAACGTTTGACGCGTAAAAAGAAGAAAAGATATCCAGACCACGGCATTTCGACGTACGCGGTCAAACGACAATAAGTTTATATACTATTCAAGCATAGGCATGACACGGAGCGACATGAGGAACACGGAATAAAACGGTGTAGATATCGACTATACGAGTATGTATCAACGACAGGAAAGCGAAATTTTGAGATTAAGCAGAATTTGTGACGTGGGAACAGCCATATGAGTATGTGCTAACAAAATGTGTCGTTGCGTACATGTTTGTGTTTGGAAAGTGTAATTTAAAATAAAACTGGTGGTGGACTAAAACTGTATTAGATAACTAAGATATTTTTTTTAATGTAAATAACTTGTATATATTTGGTATATCTTACTGCGACAGTGTAAGCGTTTGTTGTGATAACTATGTTGGTCGCGCTAGACATACTCTTGTTGATTAGCTAGTTTTAAAATATATGTATGTGCATATAACATATATTGTTTATTATCACTTACAACAAAAGCTGCAGGGTTCGAGTTTCAGTCATTCTACTGAGAAGACCGAATTGAACCTTATCATTTGATTAGATATAAGTAAAGATAAAAATAATTGTATAACGTTATTGCAGTCAGAGTCTAAACTTCGTATGAAAAAGTGAAAATTGCTCTTGTCGTTAGGAAAAAATTATATAATGTATTATCTAATGAAAAAATAGTTCTACTCGACTCTTACTTTAACCATTAAGATCTATCAATCAACTAGATTCTATTCATATTACGTTTAACTGAAAACTTATGTATGTAAAGTTGACGTGTTTTTATTAATTTCGTTAAGAAAAAATTGTTGAATTCGCTGATATCCATTGTTTAAAGTGTATAATAAATTGTCTAATTGTATAAATATTTGCTTTCTTTTATTTATCTCTTTCCCGTCCTTGCTGGGTCTTCTTTAGCCTATCACACTAAACTGCCATTAGACAGATAATAAGCTTCTCCCATTGCACGCGATCGGTTGATAATCTCTAGACCAAGTATAATTATTATTAAAATTTATTTACTTGCCTGATTTATAACTGATCTGCTATGATCTACGACGGCTCCAGTTGGTCTACACGTAAGTGAACGTGACTGCTAAGCTAGAGGTCGTGGGTTCGATTCCCAACCATCACAAATAATTAATAATATTATTGAACGCCTTTTCTCACCAGTGATTTGGTCCCACGTAATAGGTGACGAGCCCATTACTGGTAGTCGGTATGTTTTGTTTGCCAGAGCTTCGTCTGCCGATCGAGGAATGCCTTTTGCATCGGTCACTTGAAATATGATAAACGACATATAGGATTTCTTTCAACCATTATTTTGATCTATCTAGTAAGGTTCAGCCAGCGTTTGTAATATAAGCGCGCAAAAATATGCATCCCATGTCTTTTGGAGGGTGTGGATGGTGTCCATACAAAATCCAAAATCCTCCTTTCGGCACTTTGCGTCAAAAATGACATAATTTACACGTCGTGTTTAAAATTTCAAATTGCTCTCCTCTGAAATTTGACATTTGCAGGTATTATGGTTATTGATACCGTCGAGTGACACTATGGAAAAAGAGAGAAGAAAAAATAAGAATACAATGTAACAATTTCAGATTTTATTTATATTTTTTTCATCTTTATAATGATGTTCAGTATATAAAAGGTAAATAGCCAGAAGGCATAATATATAATCTTATCATTTTGCCGAAGTGGTTTAGATATTGTTAGGCCTTTATCGGCACACTGGTGACAATGAAAACAATGAATTGGCCACCTTTTTGCAATGATTGCAACTTCACTTACAAATAAACAATAGAGCGAATAAAACAAAGAACTCACACTAAGAATTTTGGACACAAAGGTTTATCCCATCTAATTGCCGGCTATATAACTTTCCAAGAATTTATAATTCAGTTCAAGATGTCATTTCCTTTCTTTATTATAAGGGTGCACCTGCTATGTCACCAGCCAATGTGAAAACGATGTTTCTCACTAAAGTAACCTTTTGTTTATCTGTGGAGCCATAGATCAACTGTTCAGTTGTAAATCCTTTATTTCAAAACAGTAACTAAAGCAGGTAGCAAGATGGCTCGTAAGTTAGGCTATATTTTCACAATACACTACTTGACTAGGTAAGGAGCAGCATCATTTTGAATAAGGAAATCTCTTATTTGGGACTATTGTACAAACAAGTTTCGAATTATTTTACTAATACTCGTAATAAACTTCAATGTTGTACACAGGCAGTCGTTGTTAATACAGGATGGGCCAAGAATTCGTTGACAGTTGAATCTAACACCTCGCGGATCATATATCAAATAAATACAGCGCGGGGCACAGGGAGGGGGTTTGATCACTACCTTGTTTCTCGAAAATTTTGTCGCAATGGATCGCTTAAGCTTTTCTATCAGTTATATTAACGAACAAAAATCTTAAACCTTAATAAATAGCTTGGTGGGTATGGTTTTTTTTTGTATTTACTTTGTTAGTAATTTGACAATAACGTTGACGCGGTAAGAGATCAATACAATTAGTAGTAACATTAGAATTATAATTAGCAGTCGTAAAAGAAAAAGATAGTAGTGTAATTTATTAGCGATAAGTAAACAAAATATTAAGCAACCTATATTAGCTATTGTCTAAACACTTTGTGGATACCATTTAGCAATGAAAATCATAGATTGTGAAACGTAAATGATTCGGATTTTACATATTGGTACTGTGACTTTTTATGTAACTGAATAGCTAAGGGTTTTTTATGTGACACATAATGCTGCTTTTTAGACCAGTTATGTTATATTTATTTATTTATAACATGGAAGACTTCTAGCTAACATTATGAGGTTTGTAGTCAAGTAAATAACAGTAACAAACAAGTGAGGAGTTGTAAATGACAACTCCTCACTTGTTGTAGTACGTTAAACGTAAAAATCTGAGTAATAGCCCTAACAATCTTGCAATACTGGACACATTATTATTTTCGTCTTTCTATTATTAAAGAATTTAAAACTCAGACACCCACACACATTTGAGACACTCATAGTGAATCCATACTATGCTGGTTACGAAGCTCATTAAAAGTTCTATTCACACGCATACATGTAATATGTAACGCAGTGTGGCGACGCTACACTATACGAGCCAGTATTTTTGTAATCAATGAATGCAAATGTTTGATAAATAAATAATAGCTCTCTCATGTCGTTATAATGTGTTAGAACGTCGTGACTACTAAGATAGACGACGTGGGTTAAATAAATAATAAGCTAAGCAGAAGTATACTAAACGTTCACTTTCGTCAGCGTTTTGGTCCCACGTAGTATGTGATGAACCTATTAATGTTAATGATGTTGTAATGCCAGTTTGTTGGCCAGAGCCTAGTCTGTTGATTGAGGACTGCCTTCTGCATTATTCCCTTGAAATATGACAAATGACATATAGGATTTCGTTAAACCATTATTTTGATCTACATAATAAGATTTAGTCAGCGTTTGTAACATAAGTGCACAAAAATGTGTACTCCATGTCTCTTGGAGGATGTGGACGGTATCTATACAAAATCCGAAATCCTTCTTTTGGCACTTTACGTCCCAAAGAACGGAATTAACACGTCGTGTTTAAAATTTCAAAGCCCTCTTCTTTCAAATTCGATATTTGTAGGTAGTATTCGTAGGGACTGTCGAGTTACACTAGAAATATAGAGAAGAAGAGAAAATACTTCTACAATTTTTTTTATCTGTACCGTAATGTGGAGTAAATTAAAAAAAAAATAGTAAGAAGGCATAACATAAACATATCAATTTGACGAAATGGTTTAGATATTGTTAGCGTTTTGTCAGCATACTGGTGACAATGAAAACAATGAATTGGCTACTTTTGTGCAACGTTTGCAATTTGACTTACAAACACACAATAGAGCGAATAAAACAAAGAACTCACACACTAAAAATGTTGGACACAAAAGTTTATCCCATCTAATTGCCGCTTAATACCAACCACCGATCTAGTGAGGATCGTTCATAAGAATTATTTTACAAACCAGACAATAGTATTTATGATCAACGAATGTTAACGTAACGTAATATGTCGTAGTGTTTCACCTGTAACACCTCCATGTTGTAAATAAAATGTAATGGTATATTATATTATTCTTCATTGAAGAGCTTTCTTGTAGGTAGGTATATATCTACAAAAAAGTTCTTTACTATGAAGGTTTCTTTTAGGTTTCTTTTAGCGGTTAACCTATGCATAATTTTTTATCACCGAATACAATTCGTAGATAAAAAATTATGTTCGATGGTTCACATTCAACGACAACAATTGGATGATTAGAACTGCTCATTAGAAAATTATCCATTACTAATTACTCATTACTACAAATTACGGTTGTTGTTACACCGATGTTATTGCTAAGTACATTACAAGTTGCACGATCCTTTTTGATTTCGTATAATTCCAATAACAAAAAAACAAGAAGTAATTCAAAGTACATGTTGGTTACTTTAGCAGTAATAGAAACCGTTAAAAATAAGATTGAATAAAAAGGTTTCACGCATTTACATAAATAACGCTTTTCATTACGGTTCCAAAGATTATCAATCCAAAGGTATATCATATACGCACTCTCTATTCGATTCTGATTTTAAACAATATAAGCCAAATTATACGTACATTATAACGTTATAATACGTTGCACGTTTAATGTAAAAAACAATTGTCTTAACCCATGGCCGTTTGGCCCTTACTTTCGTTCCGGATAAATAATAGTCAACGTTAAAAGTGCAACAATATTCGCTGTGACGAATTATTTTAATAATCAGAAATAGAAATAATTTATCTAAAAATCAATATTATAATCAGTCACTTCGTGACACTAAGGAATTAACTGATCTGCATGTTGTATTAGTACTGAAAGTTAATAATCAGCTCTTGGCGTATATTTAGGCAACACTTCATGTATCTAAAATGTACGTAAATCATAACATTCACGAAAAGTTAGTTTTTATCTTTTTTACGTAGTATAAAATGTAATCGCTTTTTGTTTTTCTGTGTTTAACATTTACACATCACTATAATAATGTACGAAAGGCCTAAAGGAATTAGAAGCTACTCTATTTAGAAATATGCAAACGAACGTCTAAACAAACACCGATCCAACTTACTTAGGTTTTTTTTTGTTACTTTACTTTAACTATAATAAAAATTAAAACGCTAAAGTAATTTTTAGTATTCAGCATGTTTCTGGCACTTTCTACTATCGGTATATTTTTAAGTTGGCAACACCGTTTTCCAAGTCGTCATCACTTAGCGCTATGTTCACATTATACACTATTAACAAGTTGCACCCAAACAAACACCACACCATTCTGAAGTAGAGCGTCACCCGGTTCGGTTGTGTTGTGAGTTAGCTTGAGTTATTAAAAATTACCACGTTGAATTTTAATGTGCGATATTACAAAAAACAAACGATCATTGGTTAAAATGGCATCTACAACACCAAACGAAATGACGTTCACAGAAAAGCCAGCAGAACATATTACGCATTACAGCACCAAGAGATTACGCTGTCTACGTTCCGCCAGGAGTGAGCCGAAAAAAAACAATCATCTGGTGGTGATACCTGAAGGGTTCACTAGTTCATCTCCATCGGATTGGGAAGCAACGACACGTCATGAGGCGGAGGGGTTATTTTATGATCGAGCGAAGTACGACGAAGCTGTATTATCGGACGACACTTACGAGAGCGTAAAACTTTCGGCAGCAAAACGTTTGACGCGTAAAAAGAAGAAAAGATATCCAGACCACGGCATTTCGACGTACGCGGTCAAACGACAATAAGTTTATATACTATTCAAGCATAGGCATGACACGGAGCGACATGAGGAACACGGAATAAAACGGTGTAGATATCGACTATACGAGTATGTATCAACGACAGGAAAGCGAAATTTTGAGATTAAGCAGAATTTGTGACGTGGGAACAGCCATATGAGTATGTGCTAACAAAATGTGTCGTTGCGTACATGTTTGTGTTTGGAAAGTGTAATTTAAAATAAAACTGGTGGTGGACTAAAACTGTATTAGATAACTAAGATATTTTTTTTAATGTAAATAACTTGTATATATTTGGTATATCTTACTGCGACAGTGTAAGCGTTTGTTGTGATAACTATGTTGGTCGCGCTAGGCTTACTCTTGTTGATTAGCTAGTTTTAAAATATATGTATGTGCATATAACATATATTGTTTATTATCACTTACAACAAAAGCTGCAGGGTTCGAGTTTCAGTCATTCTACTGAGAAGACCGAATTGAACCTTATCATTTGATTAGATATAAGTAAAGATAAAAATAATTGTATAACGTTATTGCAGTCAGAGTCTAAACTTCGTATGAAAAAGTGAAAATTGCTCTTGTCGTTAGGAAAAAATTATATAATGTATTATCTAATGAAAAAATAGTTCTACTCGACTCTTACTTTAACCATTAAGATTTATCAATCAACTAGATTCTATTCATATTACGTTTAACTGAAAACTTATGTATGTAAAGTTGACGTGTTTTTATTCATTTCGTTAAGAAAAAATTGTTGAATTCGCTGATATCCATTGTTTAAAGTGTATAATAAATTGTCTAATTGTATAAATATTTGCTTTCTTTTATTTATCTCTTTCCCGTCCTTGCTGGGTCTTCTTTAGCCTATCACACTAAACTGCCATTAGACAGATAATAAGCTTCTCCCATTGCACGCGATCGGTTGATAATCTCTAGACCAAGTATAATTATTATTAAAATTTATTTACTTGCCTGATTTATAACTGATCTGCTATGATCTACGACGGCTCCAGTTGGTCTACACGTAAGTGAACGTGACTGCTAAGCTAGAGGTCGTGGGTTCGATTCCCAACCATCACAAATAATTAATAATATTATTGAACGCCTTTTCTCACCAGTGATTTGGTCCCACGTAATAGGTGACGAGCCCATTACTGGTAGTCGGTATGTTTTGTTTGCCAGAGCTTCGTCTGCCGATCGAGGAATGCCTTTTGCATCGGTCACTTGAAATATGATAAACGACATATAGGATTTCTTTCAACCATTATTTTGATCTATCTAGTAAGGTTCAGCCAGCGTTTGTAATATAAGCGCGCAAAAATATGCATCCCATGTCTTTTGGAGGGTGTGGATGGTGTCCATACAAAATCCAAAATCCTCCTTTCGGCACTTTGCGTCAAAAATGACATAATTTACACGTCGTGTTTAAAATTTCAAATTGCTCTCCTCTGAAATTTGACATTTGCAGGTATTATGGTTATTGATACCGTCGAGTGACACTATGGAAAAAGAGAGAAGAAAAAATAAGAATACAATGTAACAATTTCAGATTTTATTTATATTTTTTTCATCTTTATAATGATGTTCAGTATATAAAAGGTAAATAGCCAGAAGGCATAATATATAATCTTATCATTTTGCCGAAGTGGTTTAGATATTGTTAGGCCTTTATCGGCACACTGGTGACAATGAAAACAATGAATTGGCCACCTTTTTGCAATGATTGCAACTTCACTTACAAATAAACAATAGAGCAAATAAAACAAAGAACTCACACTAAGAATTTTGGACACAAAGGTTTATCCCATCTAATTGCCGGCTATATAACTTTCCAAGAATTTATAATTCAGTTCAAGATGTCATTTCCTTTCTTTATTATAAGGGTGCACCTGCTATGTCACCAGCCAATGTGAAAACGATGTTTCTCACTAAAGTAACCTTTTGTTTATCTGTGGAGCCATAGATCAACTGTTCAGTTGTAAATCCTTTATTTCAAAACAGTAACTAAAGCAGGTAGCAAGATGGCTCGTAAGTTAGGCTATATTTTCACAATACACTACTTGACTAGGTAAGGAGCAGCATCATTTTGAATAAGGAAATCTCTTATTTGGGACTATTGTACAAACAAGTTTCGAATTATTTTACTAATACTCGTAATAAACTTCAATGTTGTACACAGGCAGTCGTTGTTAATACAGGATGGGCCAAGAATTCGTTGACAGTTGAATCTAACACCTCGCGGATCATATATCAAATAAATACAGCGCGGGGCACAGGGAGGGGGTTTGATCACTACCTTGTTTCTCGAAAATTTTGTCGCAATGGATCGCTTAAGCTTTTCTATCAGTTATATTAACGAACAAAAATCTTACACCTTAATAAATAGCTTGGTGGGTATGGTTTTTTTTTGTATTTACTTTGTTAGTAATTTGACAATAACGTTGACGCGGTAAGAGATCAATACAATTAGTAGTAACATTAGAATTATAATTAGCAGTCGTAAAAGAAAAAGATAGTAGTGTAATTTATTAGCGATAAGTAAACAAAATATTAAGCAACCTATATTAGCTATTGTCTAAACACTTTGTGGATACCATTTAGCAATGAAAATCATAGATTGTGAAACGTAAATGATTCGGATTTTACATATTGGTACTGTGACTTTTTATGTAACTGAATAGCTAAGGGTTTTTTATGTGACACATAATGCTGCTTTTTAGACCAGTTATGTTATATTTATTTATTTATAACATGGAAGACTTCTAGCTAACATTATGAGGTTTGTAGTCAAGTAAATAACAGTAACAAACAAGTGAGGAGTTGTAAATGACAACTCCTCACTTGTTGTAGTACGTTAAACGTAAAAATCTGAGTAATAGCCCTAACAATCTTGCAATACTGGACACATTATTATTTTCGTCTTTCTATTATTAAAGAATTTAAAACTCAGACACCCACACACATTTGAGACACTCATAGTGAATCCATACTATGCTGGTTACGAAGCTCATTAAAAGTTCTATTCACACGCATACATGTAATATGTAACGCAGTGTGGCGACGCTACACTATACGAGCCAGTATTTTTGTAATCAATGAATGCAAATGTTTGATAAATAAATAATAGCTCTCTCATGTCGTTATAATGTGTTAGAACGTCGTGACTACTAAGATAGACGACGTGGGTTAAATAAATAATAAGCTAAGCAGAAGTATACTAAACGTTCACTTTCGTCAGCGTTTTGGTCCCACGTAGTATGTGATGAACCTATTAATGTTAATGATGTTGTAATGCCAGTTTGTTGGCCAGAGCCTAGTCTGTTGATTGAGGACTGCCTTCTGCATTATTCCCTTGAAATATGACAAATGACATATAGGATTTCGTTAAACCATTATTTTGATCTACATAATAAGATTTAGTCAGCGTTTGTAACATAAGTGCACAAAAATGTGTACTCCATGTCTCTTGGAGGATGTGGACGGTATCTATACAAAATCCGAAATCCTCCTTTTGGCACTTTACGTCCCAAAGAACGGAATTAACACGTCGTGTTTAAAATTTCAAAGCCCTCTTCTTTCAAATTCGATATTTGTAGGTAGTATTCGTAGGGACTGTCGAGTTACACTAGAAATATAGAGAAGAAGAGAAAATACTTCTACAATTTTTTTTATCTGTACCGTAATGTGGAGTAAATTAAAAAAAAAATAGTAAGAAGGCATAACATAAACATATCAATTTGACGAAATGGTTTAGATATTGTTAGCGTTTTGTCAGCATACTGGTGACAATGAAAACAATGAATTGGCTACTTTTGTGCAACGTTTGCAATTTGACTTACAAACACACAATAGAGCGAATAAAACAAAGAACTCACACACTAAAAATGTTGGACACAAAAGTTTATCCCATCTAATTGCCGCTTAATACCAACCACCGATCTAGTGAGGATCGTTCATAAGAATTATTTTACAAACCAGACAATAGTATTTATGATCAACGAATGTTAACGTAACGTAATATGTCGTAGTGTTTCACCTGTAACACCTCCATGTTGTAAATAAAATGTAATGGTATATTATATTATTCTTCATTGAAGAGCTTTCTTGTAGGTAGGTATATATCTACAAAAAAGTTCTTTACTATGAAGGTTTCTTTTAGGTTTCTTTTAGCGGTTAACCTATGCATAATTTTTTATCACCGAATACAATTCGTAGATAAAAAATTATGTTCGATGGTTCACATTCAACGACAACAATTGGATGATTAGAACTGCTCATTAGAAAATTATCCATTACTAATTACTCATTACTACAAATTACGGTTGTTGTTACACCGATGTTATTGCTAAGTACATTACAAGTTGCACGATCCTTTTTGATTTCGTATAATTCCAATAACAAAAAAACAAGAAGTAATTCAAAGTACATGTTGGTTACTTTAGCAGTAATAGAAACCGTTAAAAATAAGATTGAATAAAAAGGTTTCACGCATTTACATAAATAACGCTTTTCATTACGGTTCCAAAGATTATCAATCCAAAGGTATATCATATACGCACTCTCTATTCGATTCTGATTTTAAACAATATAAGCCAAATTATACGTACATTATAACGTTATAATACGTTGCACGTTTAATGTAAAAAACAATTGTCTTAACCCATGGCCGTTTGGCCCTTACTTTCGTTCCGGATAAATAATAGTCAACGTTAAAAGTGCAACAATATTCGCTGTGACGAATTATTTTAATAATCAGAAATAGAAATAATTTATCTAAAAATCAATATTATAATCAGTCACTTCGTGACACTAAGGAATTAACTGATCTGCATGTTGTATTAGTACTGAAAGTTAATAATCAGCTCTTGGCGTATATTTAGGCAACACTTCATGTATCTAAAATGTACGTAAATCATAACATTCACGAAAAGTTAGTTTTTATCTTTTTTACGTAGTATAAAATGTAATCGCTTTTTGTTTTTCTGTGTTTAACATTTACACATCACTATAATAATGTACGAAAGGCCTACCGGAATTAGAAGCTACTCTATTTAGAAATATGCAAACGAACGTCTAAACAAACACCGATCCAACTTACTTAGGTTTTTTTTTGTTACTTTACTTTAACTATAATAAAAATTAAAACGCTAAAGTAATTTTTAGTATTCAGCATGTTTCTGGCACTTTCTACTATCGGTATATTTTTAAGTTGGCAACACCGTTTTCCAAGTCGTCATCACTTAGCGCTATGTTCACATTATACACTATTAACAAGTTGCACCCAAACAAACACCACACCATTCTGAAGTAGAGCGTCACCCGGTTCGGTTGTGTTGTGAGTTAGCTTGAGTTATTAAAAATTACCACGTTGAATTTTAATGTGCGATATTACAAAAAACAAACGATCATTGGTTAAAATGGCATCTACAACACCAAACGAAATGACGTTCACAGAAAAGCCAGCAGAACATATTACGCATTACAGCACCAAGAGATTACGCTGTCTACGTTCCGCCAGGAGTGAGCCGAAAAAAAACAATCATCTGGTGGTGATACCTGAAGGGTTCACTAGTTCATCTCCATCGGATTGGGAAGCAACGACACGTCATGAGGCGGAGGGGTTATTTTATGATCGAGCGAAGTACGACGAAGCTGTATTATCGGACGACACTTACGAGAGCGTAAAACTTTCGGCAGCAAAACGTTTGACGCGTAAAAAGAAGAAAAGATATCCAGACCACGGCATTTCGACGTACGCGGTCAAACGACAATAAGTTTATATACTATTCAAGCATAGGCATGACACGGAGCGACATGAGGAACACGGAATAAAACGGTGTAGATATCGACTATACGAGTATGTATCAACGACAGGAAAGCGAAATTTTGAGATTAAGCAGAATTTGTGACGTGGGAACAGCCATATGAGTATGTGCTAACAAAATGTGTCGTTGCGTACATGTTTGTGTTTGGAAAGTGTAATTTAAAATAAAACTGGTGGTGGACTAAAACTGTATTAGATAACTAAGATATTTTTTTTAATGTAAATAACTTGTATATATTTGGTATATCTTACTGCGACAGTGTAAGCGTTTGTTGTGATAACTATGTTGGTCGCGCTAGACATACTCTTGTTGATTAGCTAGTTTTAAAATATATGTATGTGCATATAACATATATTGTTTATTATCACTTACAACAAAAGCTGCAGGGTTCGAGTTTCAGTCATTCTACTGAGAAGACCGAATTGAACCTTATCATTTGATTAGATATAAGTAAAGATAAAAATAATTGTATAACGTTATTGCAGTCAGAGTCTAAACTTCGTATGAAAAAGTGAAAATTGCTCTTGTCGTTAGGAAAAAATTATATAATGTATTATCTAATGAAAAAATAGTTCTACTCGACTCTTACTTTAACCATTAAGATCTATCAATCAACTAGATTCTATTCATATTACGTTTAACTGAAAACTTATGTATGTAAAGTTGACGTGTTTTTATTAATTTCGTTAAGAAAAAATTGTTGAATTCGCTGATATCCATTGTTTAAAGTGTATAATAAATTGTCTAATTGTATAAATATTTGCTTTCTTTTATTTATCTCTTTCCCGTCCTTGCTGGGTCTTCTTTAGCCTATCACACTAAACTGCCATTAGACAGATAATAAGCTTCTCCCATTGCACGCGATCGGTTGATAATCTCTAGACCAAGTATAATTATTATTAAAATTTATTTACTTGCCTGATTTATAACTGATCTGCTATGATCTACGACGGCTCCAGTTGGTCTACACGTAAGTGAACGTGACTGCTAAGCTAGAGGTCGTGGGTTCGATTCCCAACCATCACAAATAATTAATAATATTATTGAACGCCTTTTCTCACCAGTGATTTGGTCCCACGTAATAGGTGACGAGCCCATTACTGGTAGTCGGTATGTTTTGTTTGCCAGAGCTTCGTCTGCCGATCGAGGAATGCCTTTTGCATCGGTCACTTGAAATATGATAAACGACATATAGGATTTCTTTCAACCATTATTTTGATCTATCTAGTAAGGTTCAGCCAGCGTTTGTAATATAAGCGCGCAAAAATATGCATCCCATGTCTTTTGGAGGGTGTGGATGGTGTCCATACAAAATCCAAAATCCTCCTTTCGGCACTTTGCGTCAAAAATGACATAATTTACACGTCGTGTTTAAAATTTCAAATTGCTCTCCTCTGAAATTTGACATTTGCAGGTATTATGGTTATTGATACCGTCGAGTGACACTATGGAAAAAGAGAGAAGAAAAAATAAGAATACAATGTAACAATTTCAGATTTTATTTATATTTTTTTCATCTTTATAATGATGTTCAGTATATAAAAGGTAAATAGCCAGAAGGCATAATATATAATCTTATCATTTTGCCGAAGTGGTTTAGATATTGTTAGGCCTTTATCGGCACACTGGTGACAATGAAAACAATGAATTGGCCACCTTTTTGCAATGATTGCAACTTCACTTACAAATAAACAATAGAGCGAATAAAACAAAGAACTCACACTAAGAATTTTGGACACAAAGGTTTATCCCATCTAATTGCCGGCTATATAACTTTCCAAGAATTTATAATTCAGTTCAAGATGTCATTTCCTTTCTTTATTATAAGGGTGCACCTGCTATGTCACCAGCCAATGTGAAAACGATGTTTCTCACTAAAGTAACCTTTTGTTTATCTGTGGAGCCATAGATCAACTGTTCAGTTGTAAATCCTTTATTTCAAAACAGTAACTAAAGCAGGTAGCAAGATGGCTCGTAAGTTAGGCTATATTTTCACAATACACTACTTGACTAGGTAAGGAGCAGCATCATTTTGAATAAGGAAATCTCTTATTTGGGACTATTGTACAAACAAGTTTCGAATTATTTTACTAATACTCGTAATAAACTTCAATGTTGTACACAGGCAGTCGTTGTTAATACAGGATGGGCCAAGAATTCGTTGACAGTTGAATCTAACACCTCGCGGATCATATATCAAATAAATACAGCGCGGGGCACAGGGAGGGGGTTTGATCACTACCTTGTTTCTCGAAAATTTTGTCGCAATGGATCGCTTAAGCTTTTCTATCAGTTATATTAACGAACAAAAATCTTACACCTTAATAAATAGCTTGGTGGGTATGGTTTTTTTTTGTATTTACTTTGTTAGTAATTTGACAATAACGTTGACGCGGTAAGAGATCAATACAATTAGTAGTAACATTAGAATTATAATTAGCAGTCGTAAAAGAAAAAGATAGTAGTGTAATTTATTAGCGATAAGTAAACAAAATATTAAGCAACCTATATTAGCTATTGTCTAAACACTTTGTGGATACCATTTAGCAATGAAAATCATAGATTGTGAAACGTAAATGATTCGGATTTTACATATTGGTACTGTGACTTTTTATGTAACTGAATAGCTAAGGGTTTTTTATGTGACACATAATGCTGCTTTTTAGACCAGTTATGTTATATTTATTTATTTATAACATGGAAGACTTCTAGCTAACATTATGAGGTTTGTAGTCAAGTAAATAACAGTAACAAACAAGTGAGGAGTTGTAAATGACAACTCCTCACTTGTTGTAGTACGTTAAACGTAAAAATCTGAGTAATAGCCCTAACAATCTTGCAATACTGGACACATTATTATTTTCGTCTTTCTATTATTAAAGAATTTAAAACTCAGACACCCACACACATTTGAGACACTCATAGTGAATCCATACTATGCTGGTTACGAAGCTCATTAAAAGTTCTATTCACACGCATACATGTAATATGTAACGCAGTGTGGCGACGCTACACTATACGAGCCAGTATTTTTGTAATCAATGAATGCAAATGTTTGATAAATAAATAATAGCTCTCTCATGTCGTTATAATGTGTTAGAACGTCGTGACTACTAAGATAGACGACGTGGGTTAAATAAATAATAAGCTAAGCAGAAGTATACTAAACGTTCACTTTCGTCAGCGTTTTGGTCCCACGTAGTATGTGATGAACCTATTAATGTTAATGATGTTGTAATGCCAGTTTGTTGGCCAGAGCCTAGTCTGTTGATTGAGGACTGCCTTCTGCATTATTCCCTTGAAATATGACAAATGACATATAGGATTTCGTTAAACCATTATTTTGATCTACATAATAAGATTTAGTCAGCGTTTGTAACATAAGTGCACAAAAATGTGTACTCCATGTCTCTTGGAGGATGTGGACGGTATCTATACAAAATCCGAAATCCTCCTTTTGGCACTTTACGTCCCAAAGAACGGAATTAACACGTCGTGTTTAAAATTTCAAAGCCCTCTTCTTTCAAATTCGATATTTGTAGGTAGTATTCGTAGGGACTGTCGAGTTACACTAGAAATATAGAGAAGAAGAGAAAATACTTCTACAATTTTTTTTATCTGTACCGTAATGTGGAGTAAATTAAAAAAAAAATAGTAAGAAGGCATAACATAAACATATCAATTTGACGAAATGGTTTAGATATTGTTAGCGTTTTGTCAGCATACTGGTGACAATGAAAACAATGAATTGGCTACTTTTGTGCAACGTTTGCAATTTGACTTACAAACACACAATAGAGCGAATAAAACAAAGAACTCACACACTAAAAATGTTGGACACAAAAGTTTATCCCATCTAATTGCCGCTTAATACCAACCACCGATCTAGTGAGGATCGTTCATAAGAATTATTTTACAAACCAGACAATAGTATTTATGATCAACGAATGTTAACGTAACGTAATATGTCGTAGTGTTTCACCTGTAACACCTCCATGTTGTAAATAAAATGTAATGGTATATTATATTATTCTTCATTGAAGAGCTTTCTTGTAGGTAGGTATATATCTACAAAAAAGTTCTTTACTATGAAGGTTTCTTTTAGGTTTCTTTTAGCGGTTAACCTATGCATAATTTTTTATCACCGAATACAATTCGTAGATAAAAAATTATGTTCGATGGTTCACATTCAACGACAACAATTGGATGATTAGAACTGCTCATTAGAAAATTATCCATTACTAATTACTCATTACTACAAATTACGGTTGTTGTTACACCGATGTTATTGCTAAGTACATTACAAGTTGCACGATCCTTTTTGATTTCGTATAATTCCAATAACAAAAAAACAAGAAGTAATTCAAAGTACATGTTGGTTACTTTAGCAGTAATAGAAACCGTTAAAAATAAGATTGAATAAAAAGGTTTCACGCATTTACATAAATAACGCTTTTCATTACGGTTCCAAAGATTATCAATCCAAAGGTATATCATATACGCACTCTCTATTCGATTCTGATTTTAAACAATATAAGCCAAATTATACGTACATTATAACGTTATAATACGTTGCACGTTTAATGTAAAAAACAATTGTCTTAACCCATGGCCGTTTGGCCCTTACTTTCGTTCCGGATAAATAATAGTCAACGTTAAAAGTGCAACAATATTCGCTGTGACGAATTATTTTAATAATCAGAAATAGAAATAATTTATCTAAAAATCAATATTATAATCAGTCACTTCGTGACACTAAGGAATTAACTGATCTGCATGTTGTATTAGTACTGAAAGTTAATAATCAGCTCTTGGCGTATATTTAGGCAACACTTCATGTATCTAAAATGTACGTAAATCATAACATTCACGAAAAGTTAGTTTTTATCTTTTTTACGTAGTATAAAATGTAATCGCTTTTTGTTTTTCTGTGTTTAACATTTACACATCACTATAATAATGTACGAAAGGCCTACCGGAATTAGAAGCTACTCTATTTAGAAATATGCAAACGAACGTCTAAACAAACACCGATCCAACTTACTTAGGTTTTTTTTTGTTACTTTACTTTAACTATAATAAAAATTAAAACGCTAAAGTAATTTTTAGTATTCAGCATGTTTCTGGCACTTTCTACTATCGGTATATTTTTAAGTTGGCAACACCGTTTTCCAAGTCGTCATCACTTAGCGCTATGTTCACATTATACACTATTAACAAGTTGCACCCAAACAAACACCACACCATTCTGAAGTAGAGCGTCACCCGGTTCGGTTGTGTTGTGAGTTAGCTTGAGTTATTAAAAATTACCACGTTGAATTTTAATGTGCGATATTACAAAAAACAAACGATCATTGGTTAAAATGGCATCTACAACACCAAACGAAATGACGTTCACAGAAAAGCCAGCAGAACATATTACGCATTACAGCACCAAGAGATTACGCTGTCTACGTTCCGCCAGGAGTGAGCCGAAAAAAAACAATCATCTGGTGGTGATACCTGAAGGGTTCACTAGTTCATCTCCATCGGATTGGGAAGCAACGACACGTCATGAGGCGGAGGGGTTATTTTATGATCGAGCGAAGTACGACGAAGCTGTATTATCGGACGACACTTACGAGAGCGTAAAACTTTCGGCAGCAAAACGTTTGACGCGTAAAAAGAAGAAAAGATATCCAGACCACGGCATTTCGACGTACGCGGTCAAACGACAATAAGTTTATATACTATTCAAGCATAGGCATGACACGGAGCGACATGAGGAACACGGAATAAAACGGTGTAGATATCGACTATACGAGTATGTATCAACGACAGGAAAGCGAAATTTTGAGATTAAGCAGAATTTGTGACGTGGGAACAGCCATATGAGTATGTGCTAACAAAATGTGTCGTTGCGTACATGTTTGTGTTTGGAAAGTGTAATTTAAAATAAAACTGGTGGTGGACTAAAACTGTATTAGATAACTAAGATATTTTTTTTAATGTAAATAACTTGTATATATTTGGTATATCTTACTGCGACAGTGTAAGCGTTTGTTGTGATAACTATGTTGGTCGCGCTAGGCTTACTCTTGTTGATTAGCTAGTTTTAAAATATATGTATGTGCATATAACATATATTGTTTATTATCACTTACAACAAAAGCTGCAGGGTTCGAGTTTCAGTCATTCTACTGAGAAGACCGAATTGAACCTTATCATTTGATTAGATATAAGTAAAGATAAAAATAATTGTATAACGTTATTGCAGTCAGAGTCTAAACTTCGTATGAAAAAGTGAAAATTGCTCTTGTCGTTAGGAAAAAATTATATAATGTATTATCTAATGAAAAAATAGTTCTACTCGACTCTTACTTTAACCATTAAGATTTATCAATCAACTAGATTCTATTCATATTACGTTTAACTGAAAACTTATGTATGTAAAGTTGACGTGTTTTTATTCATTTCGTTAAGAAAAAATTGTTGAATTCGCTGATATCCATTGTTTAAAGTGTATAATAAATTGTCTAATTGTATAAATATTTGCTTTCTTTTATTTATCTCTTTCCCGTCCTTACTGGGTCTTCTTTAGCCTATCACACTAAACTGCCATTAGACAGATAATAAGCTTCTCCCATTGCACGCGATCGGTTGATAATCTCTAGACCAAGTATAATTATTATTAAAATTTATTTACTTGCCTGATTTATAACTGATCTGCTATGATCTACGACGGCTCCAGTTGGTCTACACGTAAGTGAACGTGACTGCTAAGCTAGAGGTCGTGGGTTCGATTCCCAACCATCACAAATAATTAATAATATTATTGAACGCCTTTTCTCACCAGTGATTTGGTCCCACGTAATAGGTGACGAGCCCATTACTGGTAGTCGGTATGTTTTGTTTGCCAGAGCTTCGTCTGCCGATCGAGGAATGCCTTTTGCATCGGTCACTTGAAATATGATAAACGACATATAGGATTTCTTTCAACCATTATTTTGATCTATCTAGTAAGGTTCAGCCAGCGTTTGTAATATAAGCGCGCAAAAATATGCATCCCATGTCTTTTGGAGGGTGTGGATGGTGTCCATACAAAATCCAAAATCCTCCTTTCGGCACTTTGCGTCAAAAATGACATAATATACACGTCGTGTTTAAAATTTCAAATTGCTCTCCTCTGAAATTTGACATTTGCAGGTATTATGGTTATTGATACCGTCGAGTGACACTATGGAAAAAGAGAGAAGAAAAAATAAGAATACAATGTAACAATTTCAGATTTTATTTATATTTTTTTCATCTTTATAATGATGTTCAGTATATAAAAGGTAAATAGCCAGAAGGCATAATATAATCTTATCATTTTGCCGAAGTGGTTTAGATATTGTTAGGCCTTTATCGGCACACTGGTGACAATGAAAACAATGAATTGGCCACCTTTTTGCAATGTTTGCAACTTCACTTACAAATAAACAATAGAGCGAATAAAACAAAGAACTCACACTAAGAATTTTGGACACAAAGGTTTATCCCATCTAATTGCCGGCTATATAACTTTCCAAGAATTTATAATTCAGTTCAAGATGTCATTTCCTTTTTTTATTATAAGGGTGCACCTGCTATGTCACCAGCCAATGTGAAAACGATGTTTCTCACTAAAGTAACCTTTTGTTTATCTGTGGAGCCATAGATCAACTGTTCAGTTGTAAATCCTTTATTTCAAAACAGTAACTAAAGCAGGTAGCAAGATGGCTCGTAAGTTAGGCTATATTTTCACAATACACTACTTGACTAGGTAAGGAGCAGCATCATTTTGAATAAGGAAATCTCTTATTTGGGACTATTGTACAAACAAGTTTCGAATTATTTTACTAATACTCGTAATAAACTTCAATGTTGTACACAGGCAGTCGTTGTTAATACAGGATGGGCCAAGAATTCGTTGACAGTTGAATCTAACACCTCGCGGATCATATATCAAATAAATACAGCGCGGGGCACAGGGAGGGGGTTTGATCACTACCTTGTTTCTCGAAAATTTTGTCGCAATGGATCGCTTCAGCTTTTCTATCAGTTATATTAACGAACAAAAATCTTACACCTTAATAAATAGCTTGGTGGGTATGGTTTTTTTTTGTATTTACTTTGTTAGTAATTTGACAATAACGTTGACGCGGTAAGAGATCAATACAATTAGTAGTAACATTAGAATTATAATTAGCAGTCGTAAAAGAAAAAGATAGTACTGTAATTTATTAGCGATAAGTAAACAAAATATTAAGCAACCTATATTAGCTATTGTCTAAACACTTTGTGGATACCATTTAGCAATGAAAATCATAGATTGTGAAACGTAAATGATTCGGATTTTACATATTGGTACTGTGACTTTTTATGTAACTGAATAGCTAAGGGTTTTTTATGTGACACATAATGCTGCTTTTTAGACCAGTTATGTTATATTTATTTATTTATAACATGGAAGACTTCTAGCTAACATTATGAGGTTTGTAGTCAAGTAAATAACAGTAACAAACAAGTGAGGAGTTGTAAATGACAACTCCTCACTTGTTGTAGTACGTTAAACGTAAAAATCTGAGTAATAGCCCTAACAATCTTGCAATACTGGACACATTATTATTTTCGTCTTTCTATTATTAAAGAATTTAAAACTCAGACACCCACACACATTTGAGACACTCATAGTGAATCCATACTATGCTGGTTACGAAGCTCATTAAAAGTTCTATTCACACGCATACATGTAATATGTAACGCAGTGTGGCGACGCTACACTATACGAGCCAGTATTTTTGTAATCAATGAATGCAAATGTTTGATAAATAAATAATAGCTCTCTCATGTCGTTATAATGTGTTAGAACGTCGTGACTACTAAGATAGACGACGTGGGTTAAATAAATAATAAGCTAAGCAGAAGTATACTAAACGTTCACTTTCGTCAGCGTTTTGGTCCCACGTAGTATGTGATGAACCTATTAATGTTAATGATGTTGTAATGCCAGTTTGTTGGCCAGAGCCTAGTCTGTTGATTGAGGACTGCCTTCTGCATTATTCCCTTGAAATATGACAAATGACATATAGGATTTCGTTAAACCATTATTTTGATCTACATAATAAGATTTAGTCAGCGTTTGTAACATAAGTGCACAAAAATGTGTACTTCATGTCTCTTGGAGGATGTGGACGGTATCTATACAAAATCCGAAATCCTCCTTTTGGCACTTTACGTCCCAAAGAACGGAATTAACACGTCGTGTTTAAAATTCCAAAGCCCTCTTCTTTCAAATTCGATATTTGTAGGTAGTATTCGTAGGGACTGTCGAGTTACACTAGAAATATAGAGAAGAAGAGAAAATACTTCCACAATTTTTTTTATCTGTACCGTAATGTGGAGTAAATTAAAAAAAAAATAGTCAGAAGGCATAACATAAACATATCAATTTGACGAAATGGTTTAGATATTGTTAGCGTTTTGTCAGCATACTGGTGACAATGAAAACAATGAATTGGCTACTTTTGTGCAACGTTTGCAATTTGACTTACAAACACACAATAGAGCGAATAAAACAAAGAACTCACACACTAAAAATGTTGGACACAAAAGTTTATCCCATCTAATTGCCGCTTAATACCAACCACCGATCTAGTGAGGATCGTTCATAAGAATTATTTTACAAACCAGACAATAGTATTTATGATCAACGAATGTTAACGTAACGTAATATGTCGTAGTGTTTCACCTGTAACACCTCCATGTTGTAAATAAAATGTAATGGTATATTATATTATTCTTCATTGAAGAGCTTTCTTGTAGGTAGGTATATATCTACAAAAAAGTTCTTTACTATGAAGGTTTCTTTTAGGTTTCTTTTAGCGGTTAACCTATGCATAATTTTTTATCACCGAATACAATTCGTAGATAAAAAATTATGTTCGATGGTTCACATTCAACGACAACAATTGGATGATTAGAACTGCTCATTAGAAAATTATCCATTACTAATTACTCATTACTACAAATTACGGTTGTTGTTACACCGATGTTATTGCTAAGTATATTACAAGTTGCACGATCCTTTTTGATTTCGTATAATTCCAATAACAAAAAAACAAGAAGTAATTCAAAGTACATGTGGGTTACTTTAGCATTAATAGAAACCGTTAAAAATAAGATTGAATAAAAAGGTTTCACGCATTTACATAAATAACGCTTTTCATTACGGTTCCAAAGATTACCAATCCAAAGGTATATCATATACGCACTCTCTATTCGATTCTGATTTTAAACAATATAAGCCAAATTATACGTACATTATAACGTTATAATACGTTGCACGTTTAATGTAAAAAACAATTGTCTTAACCCATGGCCGTTTGGCCCTTACTTTCGTTCCGGATAAATAATAGTCAACGTTAAAAGTGCAACAATATTCGCTGTGACGAATTATTTTAATAATCAGAAATAGAAATAATTTATCTAAAAATCAATATTATAATCAGTCACTTCGTGACACTAAGGAATTGACTGATCTGCATGTTGTATTAGTACTGAAAGTTAATAATCAGTTCTTGGCGTATATTTAGGCAACACTTCATGTATCTAAAATGTACGTAAATCATAACATTCACGAAAAGTTAGTTTTTATCTTTTTTACGTAGTATAAAATGTAATCGCTTTTTGTTTTTCTGTGTTTAACATTTACACATCACTATAATAATGTACGAAAGGCCTACCGGAATTAGAAGCTACTCTATTTAGAAATATGCAAACGAACGTCTAAACAAACACCGATCCAACTTACTTAGGTTTTTTTTTGTTACTTTACTTTAACTATAATAAAAATTAAAACGCTAAAGTAATTTTTAGTATTCAGCATGTTTCTGGCACTTTCTACTATCGGTATATTTTTAAGTTGGCAACACCGTTTTCCAAGTCGTCATCACTTAGCGCTATGTTCACATTATACACTATTAACAAGTTGCACCCAAACAAACACCACACCATTCTGAAGTAGAGCGTCACCCGGTTCGGTTGTGTTGTGAGTTAGCTTGAGTTATTAAAAATTACCACGTTGAATTTTAATGTGCGATATTACAAAAAACAAACGATCATTGGTTAAAATGGCATCTACAACACCAAACGAAATGACGTTCACAGAAAAGCCAGCAGAACATATTACGCATTACAGCACCAAGAGATTACGCTGTCTACGTTCCGCCAGGAGTGAGCCGAAAAAAAACAATCATCTGGCGGTGATACCTGAAGGGTTCACTAGTTCATCTCCATCGGATTGGGAAGCAACGACACGTCATGAGGCGGAGGGGTTATTTTATGATCGAGCGAAGTACGACGAAGCTGTATTATCGGACGACACTTACGAGAGCGTAAAACTTTCGGCAGCAAAACGTTTGACGCGTAAAAAGAAGAAAAGATATCCAGACCACGGCATTTCGACGTACGCGGTCAAACGACAATAAGTTTATATACTATTCAAGCATAGGCATGACACGGAGCGACATGAGGAACACGGAATAAAACGGTGTAGATATCGACTATACGAGTATGTATCAACGACAGGAAAGCGAAATTTTGAGATTAAGCAGAATTTGTGACGTGGGAACAGCCATATGAGTATGTGCTAACAAAATGTGTCGTTGCGTACATGTTTGTGTTTGGAAAGTGTAATTTAAAATAAAACTGGTGGTGGACTAAAACTGTATTAGATAACTAAGATATTTTTTTTAATGTAAATAACTTGTATATATTTGGTATATCTTACTGCGACAGTGTAAGCGTTTGTTGTGATAACTATGTTGGTCGCGCTAGGCTTACTCTTGTTGATTAGCTAGTTTTAAAATATATGTATGTACATATAACATATATTGTTTATTATCACTTACAACAAAAGCTGCAGGGTTCGAGTTTCAGTCATTCTACTGAGAAGACCGAATTGAACCTTATCATTTGATTAGATATAAGTAAAGATAAAAATAATTGTATAACGTTATTGCAGTCAGAGTCTAAACTTCGTATGAAAAAGTGAAAATTGCTCTTGTCGTTAGGAAAAAATTATATAATGTATTATCTAATGAAAAAATAGTTCTACTCGACTCTTACTTTAACCATTAAGATCTATCAATCAACTAGATTCTATTCATATTACGTTTAACTGAAAACTTATGTATGTAAAGTTGACGTGTTTTTATTCATTTCGTTAAGAAAAAATTGTTGAATTCGCTGATATCCATTGTTTAAAGTGTATAATAAATTGTCTAATTGTATAAATATTTGCTTTCTTTTATTTATCTCTTTCCCGTCCTTACTGGGTCTTCTTTAGCCTATCACACTAAACTGCCATTAGACAGATAATAAGCTTCTCCCATTGCACGCGATCGGTTGATAATCTCTAGACCAAGTATAATTATTATTAAAATTTATTTACTTGCCTGATTTATAACTGATCTGCTATGATCTACGACGGCTCCAGTTGGTCTACACGTAAGTGAACGTGACTGCTAAGCTAGAGGTCGTGGGTTCGATTCCCAACCATCACAAATAATTAATAATATTATTGAACGCCTTTTCTCACCAGTGATTTGGTCCCACGTAATAGGTGACGAGCCCATTACTGGTAGTCGGTATGTTTTGTTTGCCAGAGCTTCGTCTGCCGATCGAGGAATGCCTTTTGCATCGGTCACTTGAAATATGATAAACGACATATAGGATTTCTTTCAACCATTATTTTGATCTATCTAGTAAGGTTCAGCCAGCGTTTGTAATATAAGCGCGCAAAAATATGCATCCCATGTCTTTTGGAGGGTGTGGATGGTGTCCATACAAAATCCAAAATCCTCCTTTCGGCACTTTGCGTCAAAAATGACATAATTTACACGTCGTGTTTAAAATTTCAAATTGCTCTCCTCTGAAATTTGACATTTGCAGGTATTATGGTTATTGATACCGTCGAGTGACACTATGGAAAAAGAGAGAAGAAAAAATAAGAATACAATGTAACAATTTCAGATTTTATTTATATTTTTTTCATCTTTATAATGATGTTCAGTATATAAAAGGTAAATAGCCAGAAGGCATAATATAATCTTATCATTTTGCCGAAGTGGTTTAGATATTGTTAGGCCTTTATCGGCACACTGGTGACAATGAAAACAATGAATTGGCCACCTTTTTGCAATGTTTGCAACTTCACTTACAAATAAACAATAGAGCGAATAAAACAAAGAACTCACACTAAGAATTTTGGACACAAAGGTTTATCCCATCTAATTGCCGGCTATATAACTTTCCAAGAATTTATAATTCAGTTCAAGATGTCATTTCCTTTTTTTATTATAAGGGTGCACCTGCTATGTCACCAGCCAATGTGAAAACGATGTTTCTCACTAAAGTAACCTTTTGTTTATCTGTGGAGCCATAGATCAACTGTTCAGTTGTAAATCCTTTATTTCAAAACAGTAACTAAAGCAGGTAGCAAGATGGCTCGTAAGTTAGGCTATATTTTCACAATACACTACTTGACTAGGTAAGGAGCAGCATCATTTTGAATAAGGAAATCTCTTATTTGGGACTATTGTACAAACAAGTTTCGAATTATTTTACTAATACTCGTAATAAACTTCAATGTTGTACACAGGCAGTCGTTGTTAATACAGGATGGGCCAAGAATTCGTTGACAGTTGAATCTAACACCTCGCGGATCATATATCAAATAAATACAGCGCGGGGCACAGGGAGGGGGTTTGATCACTACCTTGTTTCTCGAAAATTTTGTCGCAATGGATCGCTTAAGCTTTTCTATCAGTTATATTAACGAACAAAAATCTTACACCTTAATAAATAGCTTGGTGGGTATGGTTTTTTTTTGTATTTACTTTGTTAGTAATTTGACAATAACGTTGACGCGGTAAGAGATCAATACAATTAGTAGTAACATTAGAATTATAATTAGCAGTCGTAAAAGAAAAAGATAGTAGTGTAATTTATTAGCGATAAGTAAACAAAATATTAAGCAACCTATATTAGCTATTGTCTAAACACTTTGTGGATACCATTTAGCAATGAAAATCATAGATTGTGAAACGTAAATGATTCGGATTTTACATATTGGTACTGTGACTTTTTATGTAACTGAATAGCTAAGGGTTTTTTATGTGACACATAATGCTGCTTTTTAGACCAGTTATGTTATATTTATTTATTTATAACATGGAAGACTTCTAGCTAACATTATGAGGTTTGTAGTCAAGTAAATAACAGTAACAAACAAGTGAGGAGTTGTAAATGACAACTCCTCACTTGTTGTAGTACGTTAAACGTAAAAATCTGAGTAATAGCCCTAACAATCTTGCAATACTGGACACATTATTATTTTCGTCTTTCTATTATTAAAGAATTTAAAACTCAGACACCCACACACATTTGAGACACTCATAGTGAATCCATACTATGCTGGTTACGAAGCTCATTAAAAGTTCTATTCACACGCATACATGTAATATGTAACGCAGTGTGGCGACGCTACACTATACGAGCCAGTATTTTTGTAATCAATGAATGCAAATGTTTGATAAATAAATAATAGCTCTCTCATGTCGTTATAATGTGTTAGAACGTCGTGACTACTAAGATAGACGACGTGGGTTAAATAAATAATAAGCTAAGCAGAAGTATACTAAACGTTCACTTTCGTCAGCGTTTTGGTCCCACGTAGTATGTGATGAACCTATTAATGTTAATGATGTTGTAATGCCAGTTTGTTGGCCAGAGCCTAGTCTGTTGATTGAGGACTGCCTTCTGCATTATTCCCTTGAAATATGACAAATGACATATAGGATTTCGTTAAACCATTATTTTGATCTACATAATAAGATTTAGTCAGCGTTTGTAACATAAGTGCACAAAAATGTGTACTTCATGTCTCTTGGAGGATGTGGACGGTATCTATACAAAATCCGAAATCCTCCTTTTGGCACTTTACGTCCCAAAGAACGGAATTAACACGTCGTGTTTAAAATTTCAAAGCCCTCTTCTTTCAAATTCGATATTTGTAGGTAGTATTCGTAGGGACTGTCGAGTTACACTAGAAATATAGAGAAGAAGAGAAAATACTTCTACAATTTTTTTTATCTGTACCGTAATGTGGAGTAAATTAAAAAAAAAATAGTAAGAAGGCATAACATAAACATATCAATTTGACGAAATGGTTTAGATATTGTTAGCGTTTTGTCAGCATACTGGTGACAATGAAAACAATGAATTGGCTACTTTTGTGCAACGTTTGCAATTTGACTTACAAACACACAATAGAGCGAATAAAACAAAGAACTCACACACTAAAAATGTTGGACACAAAAGTTTATCCCATCTAATTGCCGCTTAATACCAACCACCGATCTAGTGAGGATCGTTCATAAGAATTATTTTACAAACCAGACAATAGTATTTATGATCAACGAATGTTAACGTAACGTAATATGTCGTAGTGTTTCACCTGTAACACCTCCATGTTGTAAATAAAATGTAATGGTATATTATATTATTCTTCATTGAAGAGCTTTCTTGTAGGTAGGTATATATCTACAAAAAAGTTCTTTACTATGAAGGTTTCTTTTAGGTTTCTTTTAGCGGTTAACCTATGCATAATTTTTTATCACCGAATACAATTCGTAGATAAAAAATTATGTTCGATGGTTCACATTCAACGACAACAATTGGATGATTAGAACTGCTCATTAGAAAATTATCCATTACTAATTACTCATTACTACAAATTACGGTTGTTGTTACACCGATGTTATTGCTAAGTACATTACAAGTTGCACGATCCTTTTTGATTTCGTATAATTCCAATAACAAAAAAACAAGAAGTAATTCAAAGTACATGTTGGTTACTTTAGCAGTAATAGAAACCGTTAAAAATAAGATTGAATAAAAAGGTTTCACGCATTTACATAAATAACGCTTTTCATTACGGTTCCAAAGATTATCAATCCAAAGGTATATCATATACGCACTCTCTATTCGATTCTGATTTTAAACAATATAAGCCAAATTATACGTACATTATAACGTTATAATACGTTGCACGTTTAATGTAAAAAACAATTGTCTTAACCCATGGCCGTTTGGCCCTTACTTTCGTTCCGGATAAATAATAGTCAACGTTAAAAGTGCAACAATATTCGCTGTGACGAATTATTTTAATAATCAGAAATAGAAATAATTTATCTAAAAATCAATATTATAATCAGTCACTTCGTGACACTAAGGAATTAACTGATCTGCATGTTGTATTAGTACTGAAAGTTAATAATCAGCTCTTGGCGTATATTTAGGCAACACTTCATGTATCTAAAATGTACGTAAATCATAACATTCACGAAAAGTTAGTTTTTATCTTTTTTACGTAGTATAAAATGTAATCGCTTTTTGTTTTTCTGTGTTTAACATTTACACATCACTATAATAATGTATGAAAGGCCTACCGGAATTAGAAGCTACTCTATTTAGAAATATGCAAACGAACGTCTAAACAAACACCGATCCAACTTACTTAGGTTTTTTTTTGTTACTTTACTTTAACTATAATAAAAATTAAAACGCTAAAGTAATTTTTAGTATTCAGCATGTTTCTGGCACTTTCTACTATCGGTATATTTTTAAGTTGGCAACACCGTTTTCCAAGTCGTCATCACTTAGCGCTATGTTCACATTATACACTATTAACAAGTTGCACCCAAACAAACACCACACCATTCTGAAGTAGAGCGTCACCCGGTTCGGTTGTGTTGTGAGTTAGCTTGAGTTATTAAAAATTACCACGTTGAATTTTAATGTGCGATATTACAAAAAACAAACGATCATTGGTTAAAATGGCATCTACAACACCAAACGAAATGACGTTCACAGAAAAGCCAGCAGAACATATTACGCATTACAGCACCAAGAGATTACGCTGTCTACGTTCCGCCAGGAGTGAGCCGAAAAAAAACAATCATCTGGCGGTGATACCTGAAGGGTTCACTAGTTCATCTCCATCGGATTGGGAAGCAACGACACGTCATGAGGCGGAGGGGTTATTTTATGATCGAGCGAAGTACGACGAAGCTGTATTATCGGACGACACTTACGAGAGCGTAAAACTTTCGGCAGCAAAACGTTTGACGCGTAAAAAGAAGAAAAGATATCCAGACCACGGCATTTCGACGTACGCGGTCAAACGACAATAAGTTTATATACTATTCAAGCATAGGCATGACACGGAGCGACATGAGGAACACGGAATAAAACGGTGTAGATATCGACTATACGAGTATGTATCAACGACAGGAAAGCGAAATTTTGAGATTAAGCAGAATTTGTGACGTGGGAACAGCCATATGAGTATGTGCTAACAAAATGTGTCGTTGCGTACATGTTTGTGTTTGGAAAGTGTAATTTAAAATAAAACTGGTGGTGGACTAAAACTGTATTAGATAACTAAGATATTTTTTTTAATGTAAATAACTTGTATATATTTGGTATATCTTACTGCGACAGTGTAAGCGTTTGTTGTGATAACTATGTTGGTCGCGCTAGGCTTACTCTTGTTGATTAGCTAGTTTTAAAATATATGTATGTGCATATAACATATATTGTTTATTATCACTTACAACAAAAGCTGCAGGGTTCGAGTTTCAGTCATTCTACTGAGAAGACCGAATTGAACCTTATCATTTGATTAGATATAAGTAAAGATAAAAATAATTGTATAACGTTATTGCAGTCAGAGTCTAAACTTCGTATGAAAAAGTGAAAATTGCTCTTGTCGTTAGGAAAAAATTATATAATGTATTATCTAATGAAAAAATAGTTCTACTCGACTCTTACTTTAACCATTAAGATCTATCAATCAACTAGATTCTATTCATATTACGTTTAACTGAAAACTTATGTATGTAAAGTTGACGTGTTTTTATTCATTTCGTTAAGAAAAAATTGTTGAATTCGCTGATATCCATTGTTTAAAGTGTATAATAAATTGTCTAATTGTATAAATATTTGCTTTCTTTTATTTATCTCTTTCCCGTCCTTACTGGGTCTTCTTTAGCCTATCACACTAAACTGCCATTAGACAGATAATAAGCTTCTCCCATTGCACGCGATCGGTTGATAATCTCTAGACCAAGTATAATTATTATTAAAATTTATTTACTTGCCTGATTTATAACTGATCTGCTATGATCTACGACGGCTCCAGTTGGTCTACACGTAAGTGAACGTGACTGCTAAGCTAGAGGTCGTGGGTTCGATTCCCAACCATCACAAATAATTAATAATATTATTGAACGCCTTTTCTCACCAGTGATTTGGTCCCACGTAATAGGTGACGAGCCCATTACTGGTAGTCGGTATGTTTTGTTTGCCAGAGCTTCGTCTGCCGATCGAGGAATGCCTTTTGCATCGGTCACTTGAAATATGATAAACGACATATAGGATTTCTTTCAACCATTATTTTGATCTATCTAGTAAGGTTCAGCCAGCGTTTGTAATATAAGCGCGCAAAAATATGCATCCCATGTCTTTTGGAGGGTGTGGATGGTGTCCATACAAAATCCAAAATCCTCCTTTCGGCACTTTGCGTCAAAAATGACATAATTTACACGTCGTGTTTAAAATTTCAAATTGCTCTCCTCTGAAATTTGACATTTGCAGGTATTATGGTTATTGATACCGTCGAGTGACACTATGGAAAAAGAGAGAAGAAAAAATAAGAATACAATGTAACAATTTCAGATTTTATTTATATTTTTTTCATCTTTATAATGATGTTCAGTATATAAAAGGTAAATAGCCAGAAGGCATAATATAATCTTATCATTTTGCCGAAGTGGTTTAGATATTGTTAGGCCTTTATCGGCACACTGGTGACAATGAAAACAATGAATTGGCCACCTTTTTGCAATGTTTGCAACTTCACTTACAAATAAACAATAGAGCGAATAAAACAAAGAACTCACACTAAGAATTTTGGACACAAAGGTTTATCCCATCTAATTGCCGGCTATATAACTTTCCAAGAATTTATAATTCAGTTCAAGATGTCATTTCCTTTTTTTATTATAAGGGTGCACCTGCTATGTCACCAGCCAATGTGAAAACGATGTTTCTCACTAAAGTAACCTTTTGTTTATCTGTGGAGCCATAGATCAACTTTTCAGTTGTAAATCCTTTATTTCAAAACAGTAACTAAAGCAGGTAGCAAGATGGCTCGTAAGTTAGGCTATATTTTCACAATACACTACTTGACTAGGTAAGGAGCAGCATCATTTTGAATAAGGAAATCTCTTATTTGGGACTATTGTACAAACAAGTTTCGAATTATTTTACTAATACTCGTAATAAACTTCAATGTTGTACACAGGCAGTCGTTGTTAATACAGGATGGGCCAAGAATTCGTTGACAGTTGAATCTAACACCTCGCGGATCATATATCAAATAAATACAGCGCGGGGCACAGGGAGGGGGTTTGATCACTACCTTGTTTCTCGAAAATTTTGTCGCAATGGATCGCTTAAGCTTTTCTATCAGTTTTATTAACGAACAAAAATCTTACACCTTAATAAATAGCTTGGTGGGTATGGTTTTTTTTTGTATTTACTTTGTTAGTAATTTGACAATAACGTTGACGCGGTAAGAGATCAATACAATCAGTAGTAACATTAGAATTATAATTAGCAGTTGTAAAAGAAAAAGATAGTAGTGTAATTTATTAGCGATAAGTAAACAAAATATTAAGCAACCTATATTAGCTATTGTCTAAACACTTTGTGGATACCATTTAGCAATGAAAATCATAGATTGTGAAACGTAAATGATTCGGATTTTACATATTGGTACTGTGACTTTTTATGTAACTGAATAGCTAAGGGTTTTTTATGTGACACATAATGCTGCTTTTTAGACCAGTTATGTTATATTTATTTATTTATAACATGGAAGACTTCTAGCTAACATTATGAGGTTTGTAGTCAAGTAAATAACAGTAACAAACAAGTGAGGAGTTGTAAATGACAACTCCTCACTTGTTGTAGTACGTTAAACGTAAAAATCTGAGTAATAGCCCTAACAATCTTGCAATACTGGACACATTATTATTTTCGTCTTTCTATTATTAAAGAATTTAAAACTCAGACACCCACACACATTTGAGACACTCATAGTGAATCCATACTATGCTGGTTACGAAGCTCATTAAAAGTTCTATTCACACGCATACATGTAATATGTAACGCAGTGTGGCGACGCTACACTATACGAGCCAGTATTTTTGTAATCAATGAATGCAAATGTTTGATAAATAAATAATAGCTCTCTCATGTCGTTATAATGTGTTAGAACGTCGTGACTACTAAGATAGACGACGTGGGTTAAATAAATAATAAGCTAAGCAGAAGTATACTAAACGTTCACTTTCGTCAGCGTTTTGGTCCCACGTAGTATGTGATGAACCTATTAATGTTAATGATGTTGTAATGCCAGTTTGTTGGCCAGAGCCTAGTCTGTTGATTGAGGACTGCCTTCTGCATTATTCCCTTGAAATATGATAAATGACATATAGGATTTCGTTAAACCATTATTTTGATCTACATAATAAGATTTAGTCAGCGTTTGTAACATAAGTGCACAAAAATGTGTACTCCATGTCTCTTGGAGGATGTGGACGGTATCTATACAAAATCCGAAATCCTCCTTTTGGCACTTTACGTCCCAAAGAACGGAATTAACACGTCGTGTTTAAAATTTCAAAGCCCTCTTCTTTCAAATTCGATATTTGTAGGTAGTATTCGTAGGGACTGTCGAGTTACACTAGAAATATAGAGAAGAAGAGAAAATACTTCTACAATTTTTTTTATCTGTACCGTAATGTGGAGTAAATTAAAAAAAAAATAGTAAGAAGGCATAACATAAACATATCAATTTGACGAAATGGTTTAGATATTGTTAGCGTTTTGTCAGCATACTGGTGACAATGAAAACAATGAATTGGCTACTTTTGTGCAACGTTTGCAATTTGACTTACAAACACACAATAGAGCGAATAAAACAAAGAACTCACACACTAAAAATGTTGGACACAAAAGTTTATCCCATCTAATTGCCGCTTAATACCAACCACCGATCTAGTGAGGATCGTTCATAAGAATTATTTTACAAACCAGACAATAGTATTTATGATCAACGAATGTTAACGTAACGTAATATGTCGTAGTGTTTCACCTGTAACACCTCCATGTTGTAAATAAAATGTAATGGTATATTATATTATTCTTCATTGAAGAGCTTTCTTGTAGGTAGGTATATATCTACAAAAAAGTTCTTTACTATGAAGGTTTCTTTTAGGTTTCTTTTAGCGGTTAACCTATGCATAATTTTTTATCACCGAATACAATTCGTAGATAAAAAATTATGTTCGATGGTTCACATTCAACGACAACAATTGGATGATTAGAACTGCTCATTAGAAAATTATCCATTACTAATTACTCATTACTACAAATTACGGTTGTTGTTACACCGATGTTATTGCTAAGTACATTACAAGTTGCACGATCCTTTTTGATTTCGTATAATTCCAATAACAAAAAAACAAGAAGTAATTCAAAGTACATGTTGGTTACTTTAGCAGTAATAGAAACCGTTAAAAATAAGATTGAATAAAAAGGTTTCACGCATTTACATAAATAACGCTTTTCATTACGGTTCCAAAGATTATCAATCCAAAGGTATATCATATACGCACTCTCTATTCGATTCTGATTTTAAACAATATAAGCCAAATTATACGTACATTATAACGTTATAATACGTTGCACGTTTAATGTAAAAAACAATTGTCTTAACCCATGGCCGTTTGGCCCTTACTTTCGTTCCGGATAAATAATAGTCAACGTTAAAAGTGCAACAATATTAGCTGTGACGAATTATTTTAATAATCAGAAATAGAAATAATTTATCTAAAAATCAATATTATAATCAGTCACTTCGTGACACTAAGGAATTAACTGATCTGCATGTTGTATTAGTACTGAAAGTTAATAATCAGCTCTTGGCGTATATTTAGGCAACACTTCATGTATCTAAAATGTACGTAAATCATAACATTCACGAAAAGTTAGTTTTTATCTTTTTTACGTAGTATAAAATGTAATCGCTTTTTGTTTTTCTGTGTTTAACATTTACACATCACTATAATAATGTACGAAAGGCCTACCGGAATTAGAAGCTACTCTATTTAGAAATATGCAAACGACCGTCTAAACAAACACCGATCCAACTTACTTAGGTTTTTTTTTGTTACTTTACTTTAACTATAATAAAAATTAAAACGCTAAAGTAATTTTTAGTATTCAGCATGTTTCTGGCACTTTCTACTATCGGTATATTTTTAAGTTGGCAACACCGTTTTCCAAGTCGTTATCACTTAGCGCTATGTTCACATTATACAACTATTAACAAGTTGCACCCAAACAAACACCACACCATTCTGAAGTAGAGCGTCACCCGGTTCGGTTGTGTTGTGAGTTAGCTTGAGTTATTAAAAATTACCACGTTGAATTTTAATGTGCGATATTACAAAAAACAAACGATCATTGGTTAAAATGGCATCTACAACACCAAACGAAATGACGTTCACAGAAAAGCCAGCAGAACATATTACGCATTACAGCACCAAGAGATTACGCTGTCTACGTTCCGCCAGGAGTGAGCCGAAAAAAAACAATCATCTGGTGGTGATACCTGAAGGGTTCACTAGTTCATCTCCATCGGATTGGGAAGCAACGACACGTCATGAGGCGGAGGGGTTATTTTATGATCGAGCGAAGTACGACGAAGCTGTATTATCGGACGACACTTACGAGAGCGTAAAACTTTCGGCAGCAAAACGTTTGACGCGTAAAAAGAAGAAAAGATATCCAGACCACGGCATTTCGACGTACGCGGTCAAACGACAATAAGTTTATATACTATTCAAGCATAGGCATGACACGGAGCGACATGAGGAACACGGAATAAAACGGTGTAGATATCGACTATACGAGTATGTATCAACGACAGGAAAGCGAAATTTTGAGATTAAGCAGAATTTGTGACGTGGGAACAGCCATATGAGTATGTGCTAACAAAATGTGTCGTTGCGTACATGTTTGTGTTTGGAAAGTGTAATTTAAAATAAAACTGGTGGTGGACTAAAACTGTATTAGATAACTAAGATATTTTTTTTAATGTAAATAACTTGTATATATTTGGTATATCTTACTGCGACAGTGTAAGCGTTTGTTGTGATAACTATGTTGGTCGCGCTAGGCTTACTCTTGTTGGGGTGCTTGGCTAGAAAACCTCCACGTGGTGCACCCTGGTAACGTTGGCGATGGTGTTCATCACTGCCAACGGCTAATATTCTAGCACGAAGAGGAAGCCATTTTCTCCGGCAATTCAGCTGAGACTTGGTCCAACAGAGCGGGCGTGTCTGTCGAATCCTCTGTTGGTTCTTCGCTCTTCGGAGCAATGAGGAGGAAAACCTCGGTAAAAAATCACGATGGTGGGACCCTTTCTAGGGTCGGAGTTCCTCCGCTCAGCGGTGGAGAAGGTAGGATGGGCTCGGTGTGCACTTACACTGCCACCGTGCAGGCATCAGGAGACATAGTCTCCCTGCCGCCGTCGACATATCGTAGTCCCGAGTTGGAGTCTCGCGACTCCAATCGGGGGCGAGGGTCTTGGCTTAGCCGCCCGGACTGCGAGGAAGAAAACCTCTCTAAAAAATTACCCCGAATCCCGTGTTCTGGTGCGTGACCAGGGGATGCATGGCTGATGGGTAGTTCAGTCGCAAGCGCACTCCCAGCCGGGGCACCTGCGGACCCCTCGGTTGGGCACAAATTTACGCTTGCCCGGGTATTGGGGATCTCTGCCCGGGTCGACATTTAGTTC
Source organism: Hypercompe scribonia (assembly GCA_949316085.1). Lineage (NCBI taxonomy): Eukaryota > Metazoa > Arthropoda > Insecta > Lepidoptera > Erebidae > Hypercompe > Hypercompe scribonia. Next base: position 6,424,223 of record OX438979.1, read on the forward strand.
TCCCCATCTCGTGGGTTTAAAAATGGAAAACTTAAACACAAATAATAATAATAATATAGAAAAGAAGGAGAAGAAAAACAGAAAGGGAAAAAGTACGAGAGCGGACGGCTTCTCTTCCAACGAGGAGGAAGTATTGGTTGGAGCGCCTATCTTGGTGGGGCTCCCAGAAGTCATAATGGCTGCTGGGAGCCGAAGAACATCGGAACGGTTGCGTTCCAAATCCACCGCGGGCAGTAACTCCAGTACAAGGACAGATGCACTGGACATAATGGAGACGGAGCTGTGTGACAGCAGGAAACGCGGACGCTCCAGGGACGAGGAGAGTGACACGTCCCAGGAGATGTTGCCTCCCAAAATCACCAGCAGCCGTAGAGGGAGATCACGAACCCCGGTCTCGATCCCGTCAGGCTCCGTCTTTTGTAAGGCGGAAGCCTATAGGCGAATTAGGGCGGACGGTGAAGCACTAGCGGAGGAGGAGATTGCTGGTCTCCTGCTGAAAGTCAGGGAGCCGATGGTGGGGGACTCAGTTCCCCAGACACCATCCTCCATGCAGGAGATAGCAAACACGGCGGTGGCCATTATTCACAAAGTGGCCACCAAGTCGAGTAACCTTAAGGGCTCCTTTGTGAGAGCCCTTAAGGACTCCTCTTCCGCAATTGCGGGGGTCGTGGAGACCCTCATCGGAGACGTGGCTCGTCTCCAGGCAGCCAACGACCACCTGACGGGGCAAGTGGCTGAGCTTAGCGCTCAGTTCGCCCAATTCCGGGCGCATCGTCCGGCAGAGGATCCGGCCTCGTCCCCGTCTCAGCCTACTCCGTCTCCCAATGTTGGTACCATCGCTGACGCCCAAATGCGCCAAATCACAGACGCTGTGTGGCGCATGATGGACGGCCGTCTCGCTGGCCTAGAGGCAAGACTGCCTCCTGCCCCTATTGTCCGGCCGCCGCTTGGGGCCCATAGGCCAAAGGTCACATAAGCACCAACATCTCTGCCCGTTGTGGGCGGTCGTGTGTCCTATGCGGCGGCGGCGTCGGTGTCGACTACTCCTGTGGCCACTCCGAGGGCACGACAGGCGGCCAAGGTAATAACCAAGACGGCTGCACCGAAGTCTGGGCCCAAAAAAGTGGTAAAGGCTGGAGCGGAATATCCTCCGCTCCCCACTCCAACGGGTGTACCTGGCACCACTACATCTGCCCCCTCCACATCTGCCCCATCCAAAGATGGTTGGCAGGTAGTCGGCGGGGTTAAGTCCCGAAAGCAGGGTAAAAAAGCAGCTCAAAAAGCAGCCTCTACCCCGCAGTCGCCGTCGGTTGCGGTGGCTACCGCGAAAAAGCCGCGCAAGCTGCAGGTGCCTAAAAGCGCGGCTGTGGTGGTCACCGTAACACCGGAGGTGGCTAGTGGCGGGCTGTCCTATGCGGCCTTATTTAAGAAGGCCCGGGATAGTCTCGCCACTGATTTCGGGACTGAAGGGGTCAGATTGCGCCTTGCCCAGACGGGAGCTCGAGTCCTTGAGTTCCCCGGGGCTGAAGGTGCAAAGACGGCGGACAGGTTCGCCGAGAAACTGAGAGGAATTTTTGCAGCCACGGATGGTGTGAAGATCGCCAGGCCTGTCAAGTGCGCAGAGTTGCGCATTTCGGGCCTGGATGACTCCGTAACGACCGAGGATGTCCGCGTTGCAATTAGCGAGAAGACGGGCTGCAACGCGGACAACATCAGGGTCGGCACCATCCGCCCCGGTCCTGGAGGGCTTGGCGCAGTGTGGATCAGCTGTCCGGTAGCGTCGGCTAAAGTTTTGGGCGACGCAGGCAGGATCCTCGTCGGTTTTGTGAATGCCAGAGTCACTGTTCTGGCGGCAAGACCGATGAGGTGCTTCAAGTGCCTAGCATCCGGACACACACGCGCCAAGTGCGTGAGTTGTTTTGACTGCAGTGGACTATGCTTCCGCTGCGGTCGACCGGGGCACAAGGCGGCAGAGTGCTCTGCCGCCCCTCACTGCCCAGCTTGTGCGGCGGGTAACAAGCCCGCTAATCATCAGATTGGGCAGGGGGGCTGCAAACCTCCTCGCGATTCTCGGCGAACGTTGGGGGCTAGCCAGTCGGCCCAGGCTGCCTCCGATGCCGTTCGCACGTCGACATCGTCGCCCATGGAGGAGGCTGTAGAGACAGTCCAGTAATGGACCAAGTCTCCAGCCTCCTGGTCCAGACGAACCTGAACCACTGTGCTGCGGCGCAGGACCTTTTCCTGCAAACTATGGCACAGTGGTCGATCGGTATTGCCGTAGCCGCGGAGCCCTATTATGTTCCTCCCCGTCCAAACTGGTTGGGTGACCGGGACGGTTCCGTGGCAGTCGTCGGCTCTACGGCGGCTCATTCCCCGCCCTTGTCGCTAAGAGACAAGGGCACTGGATATGTTGCTGCCGAGTGGGGGGGGATCACTGTATATGGTGTATACTTCTCCCCCAACCGGAGTTTGAACGACTTCGAGGTTTTCCTTAACAACTTGGAAACCTCGATGCGGCGTCTAACGTCTGGGCACGTCTTAGTGCTGGGGGACTTCAACGCAAAGTCCATTGCGTGGGGTTCCCTCAGGACGGACGCCAGGGGCGAGGCCGTAGAGGAGTGGGCGGCCTCGGTGGGCCTCTGTTTACTGAACAGGGGCTCCACCAACACGTGCGTGCGACAGCAGGGAGGGTCGATAGTGGACCTTTCGTTCGCTACCCCTGCCCTCGCCGCACGAGTAAGGAACTGGTGTGTCCTGGAAGAGGTTGAGACGCTCTCGGATCACCTCTACATTCGATTCGAGCTCTCCCGGACCCAGGACCCCAGTAGGGGTCACGCGGCGCGGCGTTCTTCTCGCTTGCCGCGGTGGGCTGTAGCCAAACTGAATAGGGACCTACTAGAGGAGGCAGCCATTATTCACTCTTGGCTGTCTCCGCAGGCTCCGGCCGAGGAGGTCGACATGGGGGCTGGTCGTTTCCGCGATGCGATTACGCAGATCTGTGATGCGGCCATGCCCCGCATCCGAGGTTGTCGGCCTCCACGGAAGGAGGTTTACTGGTGGTCCCAGGAGTTGGCGGACCTCCGCGCGGCCTGTACTCGTGCCCGGAGGTCCTACACCCGTAGTCGGCGGCGACACCGCGAAGAAGGCGAGGAGGACCAGCTTCATGAGGAGTACCGAGAGGCGCGGAAAACTCTGAAGCTGGCCATTAGCCGCGCCAAAGAAGTGAAGAGGAAGGAGATGCTGGAGGGTCTCGATCGTGACCCCTGGGGTCGCCCTTATCGTGCGGTGCGACAAAAGCTCCGCACGTCGGGCCCCCCCCTTACAGAGACACTCCAGCCCAGCTTCCTGCGGGAAGTGGTCGAGGGTCTTTTCCCGCAGCGGGCGGAGCACACACCCCCGTCGATGGCCTTCATGGTCGAAGACGACGGGGGACGGAACGAGGATAATGTTCCGCCCGTCAGGGAATCGGAGATAGGGGCGGTCGTTCTACGGATTCGCTCTAAGAACACCGCCCCTGGGCCAGACGGAATACCTGCCCGTGTGCTGGCCCGTGCCCTCGAACACATGTCGGACCGCCTCAGGGAGATCTTGGACGCTAGCTTGTCGTCCGGACGCTTCCCTGAGTGCTGGAAAAGCGGGAAGCTGGTCCTATTAAGGAAGCCGGGACGGCCTGCCGATTCGGTGGCGGCCTATAGGCCCATTGTGCTGCTGGACGAGGCGGGTAAACTGTTTGAGAGGATACTCTCTGCCCGCATCGTCCGGCACCTCTGCGAGGTGGGCCCCGATCTGTCGGACGCCCAATTTGGTTTTCGGGCGGGGCATTCGATGGTCGATGCTGTGCTGCGCCTGAGGACCGTTACCGAAGAGGCAGTGAGCTGTGGCGGCGTGCTGTTGGCGGTGTCGTTGGACATCGCCAACGTATTTAATAGTCTGCCATTTAGTTGCATCAGGGAAGCACTCCACTACCACGGGGTGCCAGAGTACCTGAGGCGACTTGTGGCAGACTATCTTGAGGAGCGTACCGTCGTGTACGAGGACCGAGATGGTATTCTGAGGCGGCGGCCCATGTCGTGCGGTGTTCCACAGGGGTCCGTCCTCGGACCACTCCTGTGGAATATGGGATACGACTGGGCCCTTCGAGGTCGTCTTCCCCCCGGGCTGGGCGTAATTTGTTACGCCGATGACACATTGGTCACGGCCCGGGGGGCGAACTTTCAGGAGGCGGCGCGCCTGGCCACCGTGGGAGTCTCTTTGGTGGTCGGGCGCATTGAGGCGCTGGGTTTACGGGTGGCCCTAGATAAGACGGAAGCCCTTTTGTTTCATGGGCCCCGTCGTGGTCCACCCCCCGGTGCCTCTATCGTAGTCAATTCGGTCCTCGTACCGATTAAGGCCCAGATGAAGTATCTGGGCCTGATCCTCGACGGCAGGTGGCTCTTCGACGAGCACTTCCGACAGCTTACTCCAAAGCTGGTCGGCGCTGCTTCTGCCCTTGGGCGACTTTTGCCCAATTTGGGTGGAGCCAGCGTCGCGACGAGACGGCTATACACGGGGGTTGTTCGGTCAATGGCACTGTATGGTGCACCGGTGTGGGCGGCGGCTCTGACCGCCCAGAATAGGGCTCGCCTCTGGCGCCCTCAGAGGATATTGGCGGTTAGAGCCATACGCGGTTACCGCACCGTATCGACGGAGGCGGCGTGCGCGTTGGCCGGAACTCCCCCGTGGGATTTGGAGGCGGAGGTGCTCGCTGAAGTTTATCGGCGAACGGCAGACTTTCGGGTGGGTAGCGGCATTCGGCCCCCGCCCGAAGAGATACGCGAGTGGCGAGAGGCCGCTCGTCGAGCCACGATGGCTCGTTGGTCGTCCCGGCTGGAGGCTCCACGTGCTGGCTTTGCCGCCGTGGAGGCTCTCCAGCCGGTCATCGCCGAGTGGGCAGGGCGGCAGCACGGGACCCTTTCCTTCCGACTGACGCAGATTCTTTCCGGGCACGGTTGCTTCGGGAAGTATCTGCACTCGGTCGCCAGGAGGGAATTGAGTCCCGCCTGTCACCACTGCGACTGCAGTGAGGACTCGGCTCAGCACACGCTGGCGGTTTGTTCCGCCTGGGCGGCGCAGCGTGGGGTCCTCACTGCAGTTATTGGAGGAGATCTCTCGCTACCGGCCGTAATACGCTCCATGGTCGGTAGCGACAGTTGTTTTACCGCGGTCGCAACCTTCTGCGAAGACGTAATTTCGCGGAAGGAGGCGGCGGAGAAGGCCCGGGAGGACAATATCCACTCGGACCCAATTCGCCGCCGGCGAGCCGGGCGGCGGAGGCGCGCATACCAGCGCCTCATGCCGCCTTGAGTGTGGCCGCGGGTGGACGGGACGGGTTTTCCCCTCCATCCGCTACAATGGCCAGCCGCGAGGAGGCGACGTCCGCGTGTGCCGTACGTCGCCTAAAATAGAGAGTTTACCCATAGATGGTGCCTGCATTAGCGGGCAGGCGCTGGGAGGGATCTGGATGTCGTAATAACAGCTGTTCCCGGTCCCTCCTATGTCAGGCGCAGAGTGGCACACCGTGTGGTTTTAGTCGGTCCGATTCCGACACACCGCCCCGCCGTAAACCCCGGTGGGGTGACGGCCCGAGGGGGTTTCCACACGTTAAAAAAAAAAAAAAGGCTTACTCTTGTTGATTAGCTAGTTTTAAAATATATGTATGTGCATATAACATATATTGTTTATTATCACTGACAACAAAAGCTGCAGGGTTCGAGTTTCAGTCATTCTACTGAGAAGACCGAATTGAACCTTATCATTTGATTAGATATAAGTAAAGATAAAAATAATTGTATAACGTTATTGCAGTCAGAGTCTAAACTTCGTATGAAAAAGTGAAAATTGCTCTTGTCGTTAGGAAAAAATTATATAATGTATTATCTAATGAAAAATAGTTCTACTCGACTCTTACTTTAACCATTAAGATCTATCAATCAACTAGATTCTATTCATATTACGTTTAACTGAAAACTTATGTATGTAAAGTTGACGTGTTTTTATTAATTTCGTTAAGAAAAAATTGTTGAATTCGCTGATATCCATTGTTTAAAGTGTATAATAAATTGTCTAATTGTATAAATATTTGCTTTCTTTTATTTATCTCTTTCCCGTCCTTACTGGGTCTTCTTTAGCCTATCACACTAAACTGCCATTAGACAGATAATAAGCTTCTCCCATTGCACGCGATCGGTTGATAATCTCTAGACCAAGTATAATTATTATTAAAATTTATTTACTTGCCTGATTTATACCTGATCTGCTATGATCTACGACGGCTCCAGTTGGTCTACACGTAAGTGAACGTGACTGCTAAGCTAGAGGTCGTGGGTTCGATTCCCAACCATCACAAATAATTAATAATATTATTGAACGCCTTTTCTCACCAGTGATTTGGTCCCACGTAATAGGTGACGAGCCCATTACTGGTAGTCGGTATGTTTTGTTTGCCAGAGCTTCGTCTGCCGATCGAGGAATGCCTTTTGCATCGGTCACTTGAAATATGATAAACGACATATAGGATTTCTTTCAACCATTATTTTGATCTATCTAGTAAGGTTCAGCCAGCGTTTGTAATATAAGCGCGCAAAAATATGCATCCCATGTCTTTTGGAGGGTGTGGATGGTGTCCATACAAAATCCAAAATCCTCCTTTCGGCACTTTGCGTCAAAAATGACATAATTTACACGTCGTGTTTAAAATTTCAAATTGCTCTCCTCTGAAATTTGACATTTGCAGGTATTATGGTTATTGATACCGTCGAGTGACACTATGGAAAAAGAGAGAAGAAAAAATAAGAATACAATGTAACAATTTCAGATTTTATTTATATTTTTTTCATCTTTATAATGATGTTCAGTATATAAAAGGTAAATAGCCAGAAGGCATAATATAATCTTATCATTTTGCCGAAGTGGTTTAGATATTGTTAGGCCTTTATCGGCACACTGGTGACAATGAAAACAATGAATTGGCCACCTTTTTGCAATGATTGCAACTTCACTTACAAATAAACAATAGAGCGAATAAAACAAAGAGCTCACACTAAGAATTTTGGACACAAAGGTTTATCCCATCTAATTGCCGGCTATATAACTTTCCAAGAATTTATAATTCAGTTCAAGATGTCATTTCCTTTTTTTATTATAAGGGTGCACCTGCTATGTCACCAGCCAATGTGAAAACGATGTTTCTCACTAAAGTAACCTTTTGTTTATCTGTGGAGCCATAGATCAACTTTTCAGTTGTAAATCCTTTATTTCAAAACAGTAACTAAAGCAGGTAGCAAGATGGCTCGTAAGTTAGGCTATATTTTCACAATACACTACTTGACTAGGTAAGGAGCAGCATCATTTTGAATAAGGAAATCTCTTATTTGGGACTATTGTACAAACAAGTTTCGAATTATTTTACTAATACTCGTAATAAACTTCAATGTTGTACACAGGCAGTCGTTGTTAATACAGGATGGGCCAAGAATTCGTTGACAGTTGAATCTAACACCTCGCGGATCATATATCAAATAAATACAGCGCGGGGCACAGGGAGGGGGTTTGATCACTACCTTGTTTCTCGAAAATTTTGTCGCAATGGATCGCTTAAGCTTTTCTATCAGTTATATTAACGAACAAAAATCTTACACCTTAATAAATAGCTTGGTGGGTATGGTTTTTTTTTGTATTTACTTTGTTAGTAATTTGACAATAACGTTGACGCGGTAAGAGATCAATACAATTAGTAGTAACATTAGAATTATAATTAGCAGTCGTAAAAGAAAAAGATAGTAGTGTAATTTATTAGCGATAAGTAAACAAAATATTAAGCAACCTATATTAGCTATTGTCTAAACACTTTGTGGATACCATTTAGCAATGAAAATCATAGATTGTGAAACGTAAATGATTCGGATTTTACATATTGGTACTGTGACTTTTTATGTAACTGAATAGCTAAGGGTTTTTTATGTGACACATAATGCTGCTTTTTAGACCAGTTATGTTATATTTATTTATTTATAACATGGAAGACTTCTAGCTAACATTATGAGGTTTGTAGTCAAGTAAATAACAGTAACAAACAAGTGAGGAGTTGTAAATGACAACTCCTCACTTGTTGTAGTACGTTAAACGTAAAAATCTGAGTAATAGCCCTAACAATCTTGCAATACTGGACACATTATTATTTTCGTCTTTCTATTATTAAAGAATTTAAAACTCAGACACCCACACACATTTGAGACACTCATAGTGAATCCATACTATGCTGGTTACGAAGCTCATTAAAAGTTCTATTCACACGCATACATGTAATATGTAACGCAGTGTGGCGACGCTACACTATACGAGCCAGTATTTTTGTAATCAATGAATGCAAATGTTTGATAAATAAATAATAGCTCTCTCATGTCGTTATAATGTGTTAGAACGTCGTGACTACTAAGATAGACGACGTGGGTTAAATAAATAATAAGCTAAGCAGAAGTATACTAAACGTTCACTTTCGTCAGCGTTTTGGTCCCACGTAGTATGTGATGAACCTATAAATGTTAATGATGTTGTAATGCCAGTTTGTTGGCCAGAGCCTAGTCTGTTGATTGAGGACTGCCTTCTGCATTATTTCCCTTGAAATATGACAAATGACATATAGGATTTCGTTAAACCATTATTTTGATCTACATAATAAGATTTAGTCAGCGTTTGTAACATAAGTGCACAAAAATGTGTACTCCATGTCTCTTGGAGGATGTGGACGGTATCTATACAAAATCCGAAATCCTCCTTTTGGCACTTTACGTCCCAAAGAACGGAATTAACACGTCGTGTTTAAAATTTCAAAGCCCTCTTCTTTCAAATTCGATATTTGTAGGTAGTATTCGTAGGGACTGTCGAGTTACACTAGAAATATAGAGAAGAAGAGAAAATACTTCTACAATTTTTTTTATCTGTACCGTAATGTGGAGTAAATTAAAAAAAAAATAGTAAGAAGGCATAACATAAACATATCAATTTGACGAAATGGTTTAGATATTGTTAGCGTTTTGTCAGCATACTGGTGACAATGAAAACAATGAATTGGCTACTTTTGTGCAACGTTTGCAATTTGACTTACAAACACACAAGAGAGCGAATAAAACAAAGAACTCACACACTAAAAATGTTGGACACAAAAGTTTATCCCATCTAATTGCCGCTTAATACCAACCACCGATCTAGTGAGGATCGTTCATAAGAATTATTTTACAAACCAGACAATAGTATTTATGATCAACGAATGTTAACGTAACGTAATATGTCGTAGTGTTTCACCTGTAACACCTCCATGTTGTAAATAAAATGTAATGGTATATTATATTATTCTTCATTGAAGAGCTTTCTTGTAGGTAGGTATATATCTACAAAAAAGTTCTTTACTATGAAGGTTTCTTTTAGGTTTCTTTTAGCGGTTAACCTATGCATAATTTTTTATCACCGAATACAATTCGTAGATAAAAAATTATGTTCGATGGTTCACATTCAACGACAACAATTGGATGATTAGAACTGCTCATTAGAAAATTATCCATTACTAATTACTCATTACTACAAATTACGGTTGTTGTTACACCGATGTTATTGCTAAGTACATTACAAGTTGCACGATCCTTTTTGATTTCGTATAATTCCAATAACAAAAAAACAAGAAGTAATTCAAAGTACATGTTGGTTACTTTAGCAGTAATAGAAACCGTTAAAAATAAGATTGAATAAAAAGGTTTCACGCATTTACATAAATAACGCTTTTCATTACGGTTCCAAAGATTATCAATCCAAAGGTATATCATATACGCACTCTCTATTCGATTCTGATTTTAAACAATATAAGCCAAATTATACGTACATTATAACGTTATAATACGTTGCACGTTTAATGTAAAAAACAATTGTCTTAACCCATGGCCGTTTGGCCCTTACTTTCGTTCCGGATAAATAATAGTCAACGTTAAAAGTGCAACAATATTCGCTGTGACGAATTATTTTAATAATCAGAAATAGAAATAATTTATCTAAAAATCAATATTATAATCAGTCACTTCGTGACACTAAGGAATTAACTGATCTGCATATTGTATTAGTACTGAAAGTTAATAATCAGCTCTTGGCGTATATTTAGGCAACACTTCATGTATCTAAAATGTACGTAAATCATAACATTCACGAAAAGTTAGTTTTTATCTTTTTTACGTAGTATAAAATGTAATCGCTTTTTGTTTTTCTGTGTTTAACATTTACACATCACTATAATAATGTACGAAAGGCCTACCGGAATTAGAAGCTACTCTATTTAGAAATATGCAAACGAACGTCTAAACAAACACCGATCCAACTTACTTAGGTTTTTTTTTGTTACTTTACTTTAACTATAATAAAAATTAAAACGCTAAAGTAATTTTTAGTATTCAGCATGTTTCTGGCACTTTCTACTATCGGTATATTTTTAAGTTGGCAACACCGTTTTCCAAGTCGTCATCACTTAGCGCTATGTTCACATTATACACTATTAACAAGTTGCACCCAAACAAACACCACACCATTCTGAAGTAGAGCGTCACCCGGTTCGGTTGTGTTGTGAGTTAGCTTGAGTTATTAAAAATTACCACGTTGAATTTTAATGTGCGATATTACAAAAAACAAACGATCATTGGTTAAAATGGCATCTACAACACCAAACGAAATGACGTTCACAGAAAAGCCAGCAGAACATATTACGCATTACAGCACCAAGAGATTACGCTGTCTACGTTCCGCCAGGAGTGAGCCGAAAAAAGACAATCATCTGGTGGTGATACCTGAAGGGTTCACTAGTTCATCTCCATCGGATTGGGAAGCAACGACACGTCACGAGGCGGAGGGGTTATTTTATGATCGAGCGAAGTACGACGAAGCTGTATTATCGGACGACACTTACGAGAGCGTAAAACTTTCGGCAGCAAAACGTTTGACGCGTAAAAAGAAGAAAAGATATCCAGACCACGGCATTTCGACGTACGCGGTCAAACGACAATAAGTTTATATACTATTCAAGCATAGGCATGACACGGAGCGACATGAGGAACACGGAATAAAACGGTGTAGATATCGACTATACGAGTATGTATCAACGACAGGAAAGCGAAATTTTGAGATTAAGCAGAATTTGTGACGTGGGAACAGCCATATGAGTATGTGCTAACAAAATGTGTCGTTGCGTACATGTTTGTGTTTGGAAAGTGTAATTTAAAATAAAACTGGTGGTGGACTAAAACTGTATTAGATAACTAAGATATTTTTTTTAATGTAAATAACTTGTATATATTTGGTATATCTTACTGCGACAGTGTAAGCGTTTGTTGTGATAACTATGTTGGTCGCGCTAGGCTTACTCTTGTTGATTAGCTAGTTTTAAAATATATGTATGTGCATATAACATATATTGTTTATTATCACTTACAACAAAAGCTGCAGGGTTCGAGTTTCAGTCATTCTACTGAGAAGACCGAATTGAACCTTATCATTTGATTAGATATAAGTAAAGATAAAAATAATTGTATAACGTTATTGCAGTCAGAGTCTAAACTTCGTATGAAAAAGTGAAAATTGCTCTTGTCGTTAGGCAAAAATTATATAATGTATTATCTAATGAAAAAATAGTTCTACTCGACCCTTACTTTAACCATTAAGATCTATCAATCAACTAGATTCTATTCATATTACGTTTAACTGAAAACTTATGTATGTAAAGTTGACGTGTTTTTATTAATTTCGTTAAGAAAAAATTGTTGAATTCGCTGATATCCATTGTTTAAAGTGTATAATAAATTGTCTAATTGTATAAATATTTGCTTTCTTTTATTTATCTCTTTCCCGTCCTTACTGGGTCTTCTTTAGCCTATCACACTAAACTGCCATTAGACAGATAATAAGCTTCTCCCATTGCACGCGATCGGTTGATAATCTCTAGACCAAGTATAATTATTATTAAAATTTATTTACTTGCCTGATTTATAACTGATCTGCTATGATCTACGACGGCTCCAGTTGGTCTACACGTAAGTGAACGTGACTGCTAAGCTAGAGGTCGTGGGTTCGATTCCCAACCATCACAAATAATTAATAATATTATTGAACGCCTTTTCTCACCAGTAATTTGGTCCCACGTAATAGGTGACGAGCCCATTACTGGTAGTCGGTATGTTTTGTTTGCCAGAGCTTCGTCTGCCGATCGAGGAATGCCTTTTGCATCGGTCACTTGAAATATGATAAACGACATATAGGATTTCTTTCAACCATTATTTTGATCTATCTAGTAAGGTTCAGCCAGCGTTTGTAATATAAGCGCGCAAAAATATGCATCCCATGTCTTTTGGAGGGTGTGGATGGTGTCCATACAAAATCCAAAATCCTCCTTTCGGCACTTTGCGTCAAAAATGACATAATTTACACGTCGTGTTTAAAATTTCAAATTGCTCTCCTCTGAAATTTGACATTTGCAGGTATTATGGTTATTGATACCGTCGAGTGACACTATGGAAAAAGAGAGAAGAAAAAATAAGAATACAATGTAACAATTTCAGATTTTATTTATATTTTTTTCATCTTTATAATGATGTTCAGTATATAAAAGGTAAATAGCCAGAAGGCATAATATATAATCTTATCATTTTGCCGAAGTGGTTTAGATATTGTTAGGCCTTTATCGGCACACTGGTGACAATGAAAACAATGAATTGGCCACCTTTTTGCAATGATTGCAACTTCACTTACAAATAAACAATAGAGCGAATAAAACAAAGAACTCACACTAAGAATTTTGGACACAAAGGTTTATCCCATCTAATTGCCGGCTATATAACTTTCCAAGAATTTATAATTCAGTTCAAGATGTCATTTCCTTTCTTTATTATAAGGGTGCACCTGCTATGTCACCAGCCAATGTGAAAACGATGTTTCTCACTAAAGTAACCTTTTGTTTATCTGTGGAGCCATAGATCAACTGTTCAGTTGTAAATCCTTTATTTCAAAACAGTAACTAAAGCAGGTAGCAAGATGGCTCGTAAGTTAGGCTATATTTTCACAATACACTACTTGACTAGGTAAGGAGCAGCATCATTTTGAATAAGGAAATCTCTTATTTGGGACTATTGTACAAACAAGTTTCGAATTATTTTACTAATACTCGTAATAAACTTCAATGTTGTACACAGGCAGTCGTTGTTAATACAGGATGGGCCAAGAATTCGTTGACAGTTGAATCTAACACCTCGCGGATCATATATCAAATAAATACAGCGCGGGGCACAGGGAGGGGGTTTGATCACTACCTTGTTTCTCGAAAATTTTGTCGCAATGGATCGCTTAAGCTTTTCTATCAGTTTTATTAACGAACAAAAATCTTACACCTTAATAAATAGCTTGGTGGGTATGATTTTTTTTTGTATTTACTTTGTTAGTAATTTGACAATAACGTTGACGCGGTAAGAGATCAATACAATTAGTAGTAACATTAGAATTATAATTAGCAGTCGTAAAAGAAAAAGATAGTAGTGTAATTTATTAGCGATAAGTAAACAAAATATTAAGCAACCTATATTAGCTATTGTCTAAACACTTTGTGGATACCATTTAGCAATGAAAATCATAGATTGTGAAACGTAAATGATTCGGATTTTACATATTGGTACTGTGACTTTTTATGTAACTGAATAGCTAAGGGTTTTTTATGTGACACATAATGCTGCTTTTTAGACCAGTTATGTTATATTTATTTATTTATAACATGGAAGACTTCTAGCTAACATTATGAGGTTTGTAGTCAAGTAAATAACAGTAACAAACAAGTGAGGAGTTGTAAATGACAACTCCTCACTTGTTGTAGTACGTTAAACGTAAAAATCTGAGTAATAGCCCTAACAATCTTGCAATACTGGACACATTATTATTTTCGTCTTTCTATTATTAAAGAATTTAAAACTCAGACACCCACACACATTTGAGACACTCATAGTGAATCCATACTATGCTGGTTACGAAGCTCATTAAAAGTTCTATTCACACGCATACATGTAATATGTAACGCAGTGTGGCGACGCTACACTATACGAGCCAGTATTTTTGTAATCAATGAATGCAAATGTTTGATAAATAAATAATAGCTCTCTCATGTCGTTATAATGTGTTAGAACGTCGTGACTACTAAGATAGACGACGTGGGTTAAATAAATAATAAGCTAAGCAGAAGTATACTAAACGTTCACTTTCGTCAGCGTTTTGGTCCCACGTAGTATGTGATGAACCTATTAATGTTAATGATGTTGTAATGCCAGTTTGTTGGCCAGAGCCTAGTCTGTTGATTGAGGACTGCCTTCTGCATTATTCCCTTGAAATATGACAAATGACATATAGGATTTCGTTAAACCATTATTTTGATCTACATAATAAAATTTAGTCAGCGTTTGTAACATAAGTGCACAAAAATGTGTACTCCATGTCTCTTGGAGGATGTGGACGGTATCTATACAAAATCCGAAATCCTCCTTTTGGCACTTTACGTCCCAAAGAACGGAATTAACACGTCGTGTTTAAAATTTCAAAGCCCTCTTCTTTCAAATTCGATATTTGTAGGTAGTATTCGTAGGGACTGTCGAGTTACACTAGAAATATAGAGAAGAAGAGAAAATACTTCTACAATTTTTTTTATCTGTACCGTAATGTGGAGTAAATTAAAAAAAAAATAGTAAGAAGGCATAACATAAACATATCAATTTGACGAAATGGTTTAGATATTGTTAGCGTTTTGTCAGCATACTGGTGACAATGAAAACAATGAATTGGCTACTTTTGTGCAACGTTTGCAATTTGACTTACAAACACACAAGAGAGCGAATAAAACAAAGAACTCACACACTAAAAATGTTGGACACAAAAGTTTATCCCATCTAATTGCCGCTTAATACCAACCACCGATCTAGTGAGGATCGTTCATAAGAATTATTTTACAAACCAGACCGTATTTATGATCAACAAATGTTAACGTAACGTAATATGTCGTAGTGTTTCACCTGTAACACCTCCATGTTGTAAATAAAATGTAATGGTATATTATATTATTCTTCATTGAAGAGCTTTCTTGTAGGTAGGTATATATCTACAAAAAAGTTCTTTACTATGAAGGTTTCTTTTAGGTTTCTTTTAGCGGTTAACCTATGCATAATTTTTTATCACCGAATACAATTCGTAGATAAAAAATTATGTTCGATGGTTCACATTCAACGACAACAATTGGATGATTAGAACTGCTCATTAGAAAATTATCCATTACTAATTACTCATTACTACAAATTACGGTTGTTGTTACACCGATGTTATTGCTAAGTACATTACAAGTTGCACGATCCTTTTTGATTTCGTATAATTCCAATAACAAAAAAACAAGAAGTAATTCAAAGTACATGTTGGTTACTTTAGCAGTAATAGAAACCGTTAAAAATAAGATTGAATAAAAAGGTTTCACGCATTTACATAAATAACGCTTTTCATTACGGTTCCAAAGATTATCAATCCAAAGGTATATCATATACGCACTCTCTATTCGATTCTGATTTTAAACAATATAAGCCAAATTATACGTACATTATAACGTTATAATACGTTGCACGTTTAATGTAAAAAACAATTGTCTTAACCCATGGCCGTTTGGCCCTTACTTTCGTTCCGGATAAATAATAGTCAACGTTAAAAGTGCAACAATATTCGCTGTGACGAATTATTTTAATAATCAGAAATAGAAATAATTTATCTAAAAATCAATATTATAATCAGTCACTTCGTGACACTAAGGAATTAACTGATCTGCATGTTGTATTAGTACCGAAAGTTAATAATCAGCTCTTGGCGTATATTTAGGCAACACTTCATGTATCTAAAATGTATGTAAATCATAACATTCACGAAAAGTTAGTATTTATCTTTTTTACGTAGTATAAAATGTAATCGCTTTTTGTTTTTCTGTGTTTAACATTTACACATCACTATAATAATGTACGAAAGGCCTACCGGAATTAGAAGCTACTCTATTTAGAAATATGCAAACGAACGTCTAAACAAACACCGATCCAACTTACTTAGGTTTTTTTTTGTTACTTTACTTTAACTATAATAAAAATTAAAACGCTAAAGTAATTTTTAGTATTCAGCATGTTTCTGGCACTTTCTACTATCGGTATATTTTTAAGTTGGCAACACCGTTTTCCAAGTCGTCATCACTTAGTGCTATGTTCACATTATACACTATTAACAAGTTGCACCCAAACAAACACCACACCATTCTGAAGTAGAGCGTCACCCGGTTCGGTTGTGTTGTGAGTTAGCTTGAGTTATTAAAAATTACCACGTTGAATTTTAATGTGCGATATTACAAAAAACAAACGATCATTGGTTAAAATGGCATCTACAACACCAAACGAAATGACGTTCACAGAAAAGCCAGCAGAACATATTACGCATTACAGCACCAAGAGATTACGCTGTCTACGTTCCGCCAGGAGTGAGCCGAAAAAAAACAATCATCAGGTGGTGATACCTGAAGGGTTCACTGGTTCATCTCCATCAGACAGGAAAGCGAAATTTTGAGATTAAGCAGAATTTGTGACGTGGGAACAGCCATATGAGTATGTGCTAACAAAATGTGTCGTTGCGTACATGTTTGTGTTTGGAAAGTGTAATTTAAAATAAAACTGGTGGTGGACTAAAACTGTATTAGATAACTAAGATATTTTTTTTAATGTAAATAACTTGTATATATTTGGTATATCTTACTGCGACAGTGTAAGCGTTTGTTGTGATAACTATGTTGGTCGCGCTAGGCTTACTCTTGTTGATTAGCTAGTTTTAAAATATATGTATGTGCATATAACATATATTGTTTATTATCACTTACAACAAAAGCTGCAGGGTTCGAGTTTCAGTCATTCTACTGAGAAGACCGAATTGAACCTTATCATTTGATTAGATATAAGTAAAGATAAAAATAATTGTATAACGTTATTGCAGTCAGAGTCTAAACTTCGTATGAAAAAGTGAAAATTGCTCTTGTCGTTAGGAAAAAATTATATAATGTATTATCTAATGAAAAAATAGTTCTACTCGACTCTTACTTTAACCATTAAGATCTATCAATCAACTAGATTCTATTCATATTACGTTTAACTGAAAACTTATGTATGTAAAGTTGACGTGTTTTTATTAATTTCGTTAAGAAAAAATTGTTGAATTCGCTGATATCCATTGTTTAAAGTGTATAATAAATTGTCTAATTGTATAAATATTTGCTTTCTTTTATTTATCTCTTTCCCGTCCTTGCTGGGTCTTCTTTAGCCTATCACACTAAACTGCCATTAGACAGATAATAAGCTTCTCCCATTGCACGCGATCGGTTGATAATCTCTAGACCAAGTATAATTATTATTAAAATTTATTTACTTGCCTGATTTATAACTGATCTGCTATGATCTACGACGGCTCCAGTTGGTCTACACGTAAGTGAACGTGACTGCTAAGCTAGAGGTCGTGGGTTCGATTCCCAACCATCACAAATAATTAATAATATTATTGAACGCCTTTTCTCACCAGTGATTTGGTCCCACGTAATAGGTGACGAGCCCATTACTGGTAGTCGGTATGTTTTGTTTGCCAGAGCTTCGTCTGCCGATCGAGGAATGCCTTTTGCATCGGTCACTTGAAATATGATAAACGACATATAGGATTTCTTTCAACCATTATTTTGATCTATCTAGTAAGGTTCAGCCAGCGTTTGTAATATAAGCGCGCAAAAATATGCATCCCATGTCTTTTGGAGGGTGTGGATGGTGTCCATACAAAATCCAAAATCCTCCTTTCGGCACTTTGCGTCAAAAATGACATAATTTACACGTCGTGTTTAAAATTTCAAATTGCTCTCCTCTGAAATTTGATATTTGCAGGTATTATGGTTATTGATACCGTCGAGTGACACTATGGAAAAAGAGAGAAGAAAAAATAAGAATACAATGTAACAATTTCAGATTTTATTTATATTTTTTTCATCTTTATAATGATGTTCAGTATATAAAAGGTAAATAGCCAGAAGGCATAATATATAATCTTATCATTTTGCCGAAGTGGTTTAGATATTGTTAGGCCTTTATCGGCACACTGGTGACAATGAAAACAATGAATTGGCCACCTTTTTGCAATGATTGCAACTTCACTTACAAATAAACAATAGAGCGAATAAAACAAAGAACTCACACTAAGAATTTTGGACACAAAGGTTTATCCCATCTAATTGCCGGCTATATAACTTTCCAAGAATTTATAATTCAGTTCAAGATGTCATTTCCTTTCTTTATTATAAGGGTGCACCTGCTATGTCACCAGCCAATGTGAAAACGATGTTTCTCACTAAAGTAACCTTTTGTTTATCTGTGGAGCCATAGATCAACTGTTCAGTTGTAAATCCTTTATTTCAAAACAGTAACTAAAGCAGGTAGCAAGATGGCTCGTAAGTTAGGCTATATTTTCACAATACACTACTTGACTAGGTAAGGAGCAGCATCATTTTGAATAAGGAAATCTCTTATTTGGGACTATTGTACAAACAAGTTTCGAATTATTTTACTAATACTCGTAATAAACTTCAATGTTGTACACAGGCAGTCGTTGTTAATACAGGATGGGCCAAGAATTCGTTGACAGTTGAATCTAACACCTCGCGGATCATATATCAAATAAATACAGCGCGGGGCACAGGGAGGGGGTTTGATCACTACCTTGTTTCTCGAAAATTTTGTCGCAATGGATCGCTTAAGCTTTTCTATCAGTTATATTAACGAACAAAAATCTTACACCTTAATAAATAGCTTGGTGGGTATGGTTTTTTTTTGTATTTACTTTGTTAGTAATTTGACAATAACGTTGACGCGGTAAGAGATCAATACAATTAGTAGTAACATTAGAATTATAATTAGCAGTCGTAAAAGAAAAAGATAGTAGTGTAATTTATTAGCGATAAGTAAACAAAATATTAAGCAACCTATATTAGCTATTGTCTAAACACTTTGTGGATACCATTTAGCAATGAAAATCATAGATTGTGAAACGTAAATGATTCGGATTTTACATATTGGTACTGTGACTTTTTATGTAACTGAATAGCTAAGGGTTTTTTATGTGACACATAATGCTGCTTTTTAGACCAGTTATGTTATATTTATTTATTTATAACATGGAAGACTTCTAGCTAACATTATGAGGTTTGTAGTCAAGTAAATAACAGTAACAAACAAGTGAGGAGTTGTAAATGACAACTCCTCACTTGTTGTAGTACGTTAAACGTAAAAATCTGAGTAATAGCCCTAACAATCTTGCAATACTGGACACATTATTATTTTCGTCTTTCTATTATTAAAGAATTTAAAACTCAGACACCCACACACATTTGAGACACTCATAGTGAATCCATACTATGCTGGTTACGAAGCTCATTAAAAGTTCTATTCACACGCATACATGTAATATGTAACGCAGTGTGGCGACGCTACACTATACGAGCCAGTATTTTTGTAATCAATGAATGCAAATGTTTGATAAATAAATAATAGCTCTCTCATGTCGTTATAATGTGTTAGAACGTCGTGACTACTAAGATAGACGACGTGGGTTAAATAAATAATAAGCTAAGCAGAAGTATACTAAACGTTCACTTTCGTCAGCGTTTTGGTCCCACGTAGTATGTGATGAACCTATTAATGTTAATGATGTTGTAATGCCAGTTTGTTGGCCAGAGCCTAGTCTGTTGATTGAGGACTGCCTTCTGCATTATTCCCTTGAAATATGACAAATGACATATAGGATTTCGTTAAACCATTATTTTGATCTACATAATAAGATTTAGTCAGCGTTTGTAACATAAGTGCACAAAAATGTGTACTCCATGTCTCTTGGAGGATGTGGACGGTATCTTTACAAAATCCGAAATCCTCCTTTTGGCACTTTACGTCCCAAAGAACGGAATTAACACGTCGTGTTTAAAATTTCAAAGCCCTCTTCTTTCAAATTCGATATTTGTAGGTAGTATTCGTAGGGACTGTCGAGTTACACTAGAAATATAGAGAAGAAGAGAAAATACTTCTACAATTTTTTTTATCTGTACCGTAATGTGGAGTAAATTAAAAAAAAAATAGTAAGAAGGCATAACATAAACATATCAATTTGATGAAATGGTTTAGATATTGTTAGCGTTTTGTCAGCATACTGGTGACAATGAAAACAATGAATTGGCTACTTTTGTGCAACGTTTGCAATTTGACTTACAAACACACAATAGAGCGAATAAAACAAAGAACTCACACACTAAAAATGTTGGACACAAAAGTTTATCCCATCTAATTGCCGCTTAATACCAACCACCGATCTAGTGAGGATCGTTCATAAGAATTATTTTACAAACCAGACCGTATTTATGATCAACGAATGTTAACGTAACGTAATATGTCGTAGTGTTTCACCTGTAACACCTCCATGTTGTAAATAAAATGTAATGGTATATTATATTATTCTTCTTTGAAGAGCTTTCTTGTAGGTAGGTATATATCTACAAAAAAGTTCTTTACTATGAAGGTTTCTTTTAGGTTTCTTTTAGCGGTTAACCTATGCATAATTTTTTATCACCGAATACAATTCGTAGATAAAAAATTATGTTCGATGGTTCACATTCAACGACAACAATTGGATGATTAGAACTGCTCATTAGAAAATTATCCATTACTAATTACTCATTACTACAAATTACGGTTGTTGTTACACCGATGTTATTGCTAAGTACATTACAAGTTGCACGATCCTTTTTGATTTCGTATAATTCCAATAACAAAAAAACAAGAAGTAATTCAAAGTACATGTTGGTTACTTTAGCAGTAATAGAAACCGTTAAAAATAAGATTGAATAAAAAGGTTTCACGCATTTACATAAATAACGCTTTTCATTACAGTTCCAAAGATTATCAATCCAAAGGTATATCATATACGCACTCTCTATTCGATTCTGATTTTAAACAATATAAGCCAAATTATACGTACATTATAACGTTATAATACGTTGCACGTTTAATGTAAAAAACAATTGTCTTAACCCATGGCCGTTTGGCCCTTACTTTCGTTCCGGATAAATAATAGTCAACGTTAAAAGTGCAACAATATTCGCTGTGACGAATTATTTTAATAATCAGAAATAGAAATAATTTATCTAAAAATCAATATTATAATCAGTCACTTCGTGACACTAAGGAATTAACTGATCTGCATGTTGTATTAGTACTGAAAGTTAATAATCAGCTCTTGGCGTATATTTAGGCAACACTTCATGTATCTAAAATGTACGTAAATCATAACATTCACGAAAAGTTAGTATTTATCTTTTTTACGTAGTATAAAATGTAATCGCTTTTTGTTTTTCTGTGTTTAACATTTACACATCACTATAATAATGTACGAAAGGCCTACCGGAATTAGAAGCTACTCTATTTAGAAATATGCAAACGAACGTCTAAACAAACACCGATCCAACTTACTTAGGTTTTTTTTTGTTACTTTACTTTAACTATAATAAAAATTAAAACGCTAAAGTAATTTTTAGTATTCAGCATGTTTCTGGCACTTTCTACTATCGGTATATTTTTAAGTTGGCAACACCGTTTTCCAAGTCGTCATCACTTAGCGCTATGTTCACATTATACACTATTAACAAGTTGCACCCAAACAAACACCACACCATTCTGAAGTAGAGCGTCACCCGGTTCGGTTGTGTTGTGAGTTAGCTTGAGTTATTAAAAATTACCACGTTGAATTTTAATGTGCGATATTACAAAAAACAAACGATCATTGGTTAAAATGGCATCTACAACACCAAACGAAATGACGTTCACAGAAAAGCCAGCAGAACATATTACGCATTACAGCACCAAGAGATTACGCTGTCTACGTTCCGCCAGGAGTGAGCCGAAAAAAAACAATCATCTGGTGGTGATACCTGAAGGGTTCACTAGTTCATCTCCATCGGATTGGGAAGCAACGACACGTCATGAGGCGGAGGGGTTATTTTATGATCGAGCGAAGTACGACGAAGCTGTATTATCGGACGACACTTACGAGAGCGTAAAACTTTCGGCAGCAAAACGTTTGACGCGTAAAAAGAAGAAAAGATATCCAGACCACGGCATTTCGACGTACGCGGTCAAACGACAATAAGTTTATATACTATTCAAGCATAGGCATGACACGGAGCGACATGAGGAACACGGAATAAAACGGTGTAGATATCGACTATACGAGTATGTATCAACGACAGGAAAGCGAAATTTTGAGATTAAGCAGAATTTGTGACGTGGGAACAGCCATATGAGTATGTGCTAACAAAATGTGTCGTTGCGTACATGTTTGTGTTTGGAAAGTGTAATTTAAAATAAAACTGGTGGTGGACTAAAACTGTATTAGATAACTAAGATATTTTTTTTAATGTAAATAACTTGTATATATTTGGTATATCTTACTGCGACAGTGTAAGCGTTTGTTGTGATAACTATGTTGGTCGCGCTAGACATACTCTTGTTGATTAGCTAGTTTTAAAATATATGTATGTGCATATAACATATATTGTTTATTATCACTTACAACAAAAGCTGCAGGGTTCGAGTTTCAGTCATTCTACTGAGAAGACCGAATTGAACCTTATCATTTGATTAGATATAAGTAAAGATAAAAATAATTGTATAACGTTATTGCAGTCAGAGTCTAAACTTCGTATGAAAAAGTGAAAATTGCTCTTGTCGTTAGGCAAAAATTATATAATGTATTATCTAATGAAAAAATAGTTCTACTCGACTCTTACTTTAACCATTAAGATCTATCAATCAACTAGATTCTATTCATATTACGTTTAACTGAAAACTTATGTATGTAAAGTTGACGTGTTTTTATTAATTTCGTTAAGAAAAAATTGTTGAATTCGCTGATATCCATTGTTTAAAGTGTATAATAAATTGTCTAATTGTATAAATATTTGCTTTCTTTTATTTATCTCTTTCCCGTCCTTGCTGGGTCTTCTTTAGCCTATCACACTAAACTGCCATTAGACAGATAATAAGCTTCTCCCATTGCACGCGATCGGTTGATAATCTCTAGACCAAGTATAATTATTATTAAAATTTATTTACTTGCCTGATTTATAACTGATCTGCTATGATCTACGACGGCTCCAGTTGGTCTACACGTAAGTGAACGTGACTGCTAAGCTAGAGGTCGTGGGTTCGATTCCCAACCATCACAAATAATTAATAATATTATTGAACGCCTTTTCTCACCAGTGATTTGGTCCCACGTAATAGGTGACGAGCCCATTACTGGTAGTCGGTATGTTTTGTTTGCCAGAGCTTCGTCTGCCGATCGAGGAATGCCTTTTGCATCGGTCACTTGAAATATGATAAACGACATATAGGATTTCTTTCAACCATTATTTTGATCTATCTAGTAAGGTTCAGCCAGCGTTTGTAATATAAGCGCGCAAAAATATGCATCCCATGTCTTTTGGAGGGTGTGGATGGTGTCCATACAAAATCCAAAATCCTCCTTTCGGCACTTTGCGTCAAAAATGACATAATTTACACGTCGTGTTTAAAATTTCAAATTGCTCTCCTCTGAAATTTGACATTTGCAGGTATTATGGTTATTGATACCGTCGAGTGACACTATGGAAAAAAAGAGAAGAAAAAATAAGAATACAATGTAACAATTTCAGATTTTATTTATATTTTTTTCATCTTTATAATGATGTTCAGTATATAAAAGGTAAATAGCCAGAAGGCATAATATATAATCTTATCATTTTGCCGAAGTGGTTTAGATATTGTTAGGCCTTTATCGGCACACTGGTGACAATGAAAACAATGAATTGGCCACCTTTTTGCAATGATTGCAACTTCACTTACAAATAAACAATAGAGCGAATAAAACAAAGAACTCACACTAAGAATTTTGGACACAAAGGTTTATCCCATCTAATTGCCGGCTATATAACTTTCCAAGAATTTATAATTCAGTTCAAGATGTCATTTCCTTTCTTTATTATAAGGGTGCACCTGCTATGTCACCAGCCAATGTGAAAACGATGTTTCTCACTAAAGTAACCTTTTGTTTATCTGTGGAGCCATAGATCAACTGTTCAGTTGTAAATCCTTTATTTCAAAACAGTAACTAAAGCAGGTAGCAAGATGGCTCGTAAGTTAGGCTATATTTTCACAATACACTACTTGACTAGGTAAGGAGCAGCATCATTTTGAATAAGGAAATCTCTTATTTGGGACTATTGTACAAACAAGTTTCGAATTATTTTACTAATACTCGTAATAAACTTCAATGTTGTACACAGGCAGTCGTTGTTAATACAGGATGGGCCAAGAATTCGTTGACAGTTGAATCTAACACCTCGCGGATCATATATCAAATAAATACAGCGCGGGGCACAGGGAGGGGGTTTGATCACTACCTTGTTTCTCGAAAATTTTGTCGCAATGGATCGCTTAAGCTTTTCTATCAGTTATATTAACGAACAAAAATCTTAAACCTTAATAAATAGCTTGGTGGGTATGGTTTTTTTTTGTATTTACTTTGTTAGTAATTTTACAATAACGTTGACGCGGTAAGAGATCAATACAATTAGTAGTAACATTAGAATTATAATTAGCAGTCGTAAAAGAAAAAGATAGTAGTGTAATTTATTAGCGATAAGTAAACAAAATATTAAGCAACCTATATTAGCTATTGTCTAAACACTTTGTGGATACCATTTAGCAATGAAAATCATAGATTGTGAAACGTAAATGATTCGGATTTTACATATTGGTACTGTGACTTTTTATGTAACTGAATAGCTAAGGGTTTTTTATGTGACACATAATGCTGCTTTTTAGACCAGTTATGTTATATTTATTTATTTATAACATGGAAGACTTCTAGCTAACATTATGAGGTTTGTAGTCAAGTAAATAACAGTAACAAACAAGTGAGGAGTTGTAAATGACAACTCCTCACTTGTTGTAGTACGTTAAACGTAAAAATCTGAGTAATAGCCCTAACAATCTTGCAATACTGGACACATTATTATTTTCGTCTTTCTATTATTAAAGAATTTAAAACTCAGACACCCACACACATTTGAGACACTCATAGTGAATCCATACTATGCTGGTTACGAAGCTCATTAAAAGTTCTATTCACACGCATACATGTAATATGTAACGCAGTGTGGCGACGCTACACTATACGAGCCAGTATTTTTGTAATCAATGAATGCAAATGTTTGATAAATAAATAATAGCTCTCTCATGTCGTTATAATGTGTTAGAACGTCGTGACTACTAAGATAGACGACGTGGGTTAAATAAATAATAAGCTAAGCAGAAGTATACTAAACGTTCACTTTCGTCAGCGTTTTGGTCCCACGTAGTATGTGATGAACCTATTAATGTTAATGATGTTGTAATGCCAGTTTGTTGGCCAGAGCCTAGTCTGTTGATTGAGGACTGCCTTCTGCATTATTTCCCTTGAAATATGACAAATGACATATAGGATTTCGTTAAACCATTATTTTGATCTACATAATAAGATTTAGTCAGCGTTTGTAACATAAGTGCACAAAAATGTGTACTCCATGTCTCTTGGAGGATGTGGACGGTATCTATACAAAATCCGAAATCCTCCTTTTGGCACTTTACGTCCCAAAGAACGGAATTAACACGTCGTGTTTAAAATTTCAAAGCCCTCTTCTTTCAAATTCGATATTTGTAGGTAGTATTCGTAGGGACTGTCGAGTTACACTAGAAATATAGAGAAGAAGAGAAAATACTTCTACAATTTTTTTTATCTGTACCGTAATGTGGAGTAAATTAAAAAAAAAATAGTAAGAAGGCATAACATAAACATATCAATTTGACGAAATGGTTTAGATATTGTTAGCGTTTTGTCAGCATACTGGTGACAATGAAAACAATGAATTGGCTACTTTTGTGCAACGTTTGCAATTTGACTTACAAACACACAATAGAGCGAATAAAACAAAGAACTCACACACTAAAAATGTTGGACACAAAAGTTTATCCCATCTAATTGCCGCTTAATACCAACCACCGATCTAGTGAGGATCGTTCATAAGAATTATTTTACAAACCAGACCGTATTTATGATCAACAAATGTTAACGTAACGTAATATGTCGTAGTGTTTCACCTGTAACACCTCCATGTTGTAAATAAAATGTAATGGTATATTATATTATTCTTCATTGAAGAGCTTTCTTGTAGGTAGGTATATATCTACAAAAAAGTTCTTTACTATGAAGGTTTCTTTTAGGTTTCTTTTAGCGGTTAACCTATGCATAATTTTTTATCACCGAATACAATTCGTAGATAAAAAATTATGTTCGATGGTTCACATTCAACGACAACAATTGGATGATTAGAACTGCTCATTAGAAAATTATCCATTACTAATTACTCATTACTACAAATTACGGTTGTTGTTACACCGATGTTATTGCTAAGTACATTACAAGTTGCACGATCCTTTTTGATTTCGTATAATTCCAATAACAAAAAAACAAGAAGTAATTCAAAGTACATGTTGGTTACTTTAGCAGTAATAGAAACCGTTAAAAATAAGATTGAATAAAAAGGTTTCACGCATTTACATAAATAACGCTTTTCATTACGGTTCCAAAGATTATCAATCCAAAGGTATATCATATACGCACTCTCTATTCGATTCTGATTTTAAACAATATAAGCCAAATTATACGTACATTATAACGTTATAATACGTTGCACGTTTAATGTAAAAAACAATTGTCTTAACCCATGGCCGTTTGGCCCTTACTTTCGTTCCGGATAAATAATAGTCAACGTTAAAAGTGCAACAATATTCGCTGTGACGAATTATTTTAATAATCAGAAATAGAAATAATTTATCTAAAAATCAATATTATAATCAGTCACTTCGTGACACTAAGGAATTAACTGATCTGCATGTTGTATTAGTACTGAAAGTTAATAATCAGCTCTTGGCGTATATTTAGGCAACACTTCATGTATCTAAAATGTACGTAAATCATAACATTCACGAAAAGTTAGTTTTTATCTTTTTTACGTAGTATAAAATGTAATCGCTTTTTGTTTTTCTGTGTTTAACATTTACACATCACTATAATAATGTACGAAAGGCCTACCGGAATTAGAAGCTACTCTATTTAGAAATATGCAAACGACCGTCTAAACAAACACCGATCCAACTTACTTAGGTTTTTTTTTGTTACTTTACTTTAACTATAATAAAAATTAAAACGCTAAAGTAATTTTTAGTATTCAGCATGTTTCTGGCACTTTCTACTATCGGTATATTTTTAAGTTGGCAACACCGTTTTCCAAGTCATCATCACTTAGCGCTATGTTCACATTATACACTATTAACAAGTTGCACCCAAACAAACACCACACCATTCTGAAGTAGAGCGTCACCCGGTTCGGTTGTGTTGTGAGTTAGCTTGAGTTATTAAAAATTACCACGTTGAATTTTAATGTGCGATATTACAAAAAACAAACGATCATTGGTTAAAATGGCATCTACAACACCAAACGAAATGACGTTCACAGAAAAGCCAGCAGAACATATTACGCATTACAGCACCAAGAGATTACGCTGTCTACGTTCCGCCAGGAGTGAGCCGAAAAAAAACAATCATCTGGTGGTGATACCTGAAGGGTTCACTAGTTCATCTCCATCGGATTGGGAAGCAACGACACGTCATGAGGCGGAGGGGTTATTTTATGATCGAGCGAAGTACGACGAAGCTGTATTATCGGACGACACTTACGAGAGCGTAAAACTTTCGGCAGCAAAACGTTTGACGCGTAAAAAGAAGAAAAGATATCCAGACCACGGCATTTCGACGTACGCGGTCAAACGACAATAAGTTTATATACTATTC
This sequence comes from Hypercompe scribonia, assembly GCA_949316085.1. Taxonomy (NCBI): domain Eukaryota; kingdom Metazoa; phylum Arthropoda; class Insecta; order Lepidoptera; family Erebidae; genus Hypercompe; species Hypercompe scribonia. Next base: position 6,452,336 of record OX438979.1, read on the forward strand.
AAGCATAGGCATGACACGGAGCGACATGAGGAACACGGAATAAAACGGTGTAGATATCGACTATACGAGTATGTATCAACGACAGGAAAGCGAAATTTTGAGATTAAGCAGAATTTGTGACGTGGGAACAGCCATATGAGTATGTGCTAACAAAATGTGTCGTTGCGTACATGTTTGTGTTTGGAAAGTGTAATTTAAAATAAAACTGGTGGTGGACTAAAACTGTATTAGATAACTAAGATATTTTTTTTAATGTAAATAACTTGTATATATTTGGTATATCTTACTGCGACAGTGTAAGCGTTTGTTGTGATAACTATGTTGGTCGCGCTAGGCTTACTCTTGTTGATTAGCTAGTTTTAAAATATATGTATGTGCATATAACATATATTGTTTATTATCACTTACAACAAAAGCTGCAGGGTTCGAGTTTCAGTCATTCTACTGAGAAGACCGAATTGAACCTTATCATTTGATTAGATATAAGTAAAGATAAAAATAATTGTATAACGTTATTGCAGTCAGAGTCTAAACTTCGTATGAAAAAGTGAAAATTGCTCTTGTCGTTAGGAAAAAATTATATAATGTATTATCTAATGAAAAAATAGTTCTACTCGACTCTTACTTTAACCATTAAGATCTATCAATCAACTAGATTCTATTCATATTACGTTTAACTGAAAACTTATGTATGTAAAGTTGACGTGTTTTTATTCATTTCGTTAAGAAAAAATTGTTGAATTCGCTGATATCCATTGTTTAAAGTGTATAATAAATTGTCTAATTGTATAAATATTTGCTTTCTTTTATTTATCTCTTTCCCGTCCTTGCTGGGTCTTCTTTAGCCTATCACACTAAACTGCCATTAGACAGATAATAAGCTTCTCCCATTGCACGCGATCGGTTGATAATCTCTAGACCAAGTATAATTATTATTAAAATTTATTTACTTGCCTGATTTATAACTGATCTGCTATGATCTACGACGGCTCCAGTTGGTCTACACGTAAGTGAACGTGACTGCTAAGCTAGAGGTCGTGGGTTCGATTCCCAACCATCACAAATAATTAATAATATTATTGAACGCCTTTTCTCACCAGTGATTTGGTCCCACGTAATAGGTGACGAGCCCATTACTGGTAGTCGGTATGTTTTGTTTGCCAGAGCTTCGTCTGCCGATCGAGGAATGCCTTTTGCATCGGTCACTTGAAATATGATAAACGACATATAGGATTTCTTTCAACCATTATTTTGATCTATCTAGTAAGGTTCAGCCAGCGTTTGTAATATAAGCGCGCAAAAATATGCATCCCATGTCTTTTGGAGGGTGTGGATGGTGTCCATACAAAATCCAAAATCCTCCTTTCGGCACTTTGCGTCAAAAATGACATAATTTACACGTCGTGTTTAAAATTTCAAATTGCTCTCCTCTGAAATTTGACATTTGCAGGTATTATGGTTATTGATACCGTCGAGTGACACTATGGAAAAAGAGAGAAGAAAAAATAAGAATACAATGTAACAATTTCAGATTTTATTTATATTTTTTTCATCTTTATAATGATGTTCAGTATATAAAAGGTAAATAGCCAGAAGGCATAATATATAATCTTATCATTTTGCCGAAGTGGTTTAGATATTGTTAGGCCTTTATCGGCACACTGGTGACAATGAAAACAATGAATTGGCCACCTTTTTGCAATGATTGCAACTTCACTTACAAATAAACAATAGAGCGAATAAAACAAAGAACTCACACTAAGAATTTTGGACACAAAGGTTTATCCCATCTAATTGCCGGCTATATAACTTTCCAAGAATTTATAATTCAGTTCAAGATGTCATTTCCTTTTTTTATTATAAGGGTGCACCTGCTATGTCACCAGCCAATGTGAAAACGATGTTTCTCACTAAAGTAACCTTTTGTTTATCTGTGGAGCCATAGATCAACTGTTCAGTTGTAAATCCTTTATTTCAAAACAGTAACTAAAGCAGGTAGCAAGATGGCTCGTAAGTTAGGCTATATTTTCACAATACACTACTTGACTAGGTAAGGAGCAGCATCATTTTGAATAAGGAAATCTCTTATTTGGGACTATTGTACAAACAAGTTTCGAATTATTTTACTAATACTCGTAATAAACTTCAATGTTGTACACAGGCAGTCGTTGTTAATACAGGATGGGCCAAGAATTCGTTGACAGTTGAATCTAACACCTCGCGGATCATATATCAAATAAATACAGCGCGGGGCACAGGGAGGGGGTTTGATCACTACCTTGTTTCTCGAAAATTTTGTCGCAATGGATCGCTTAAGCTTTTCTATCAGTTATATTAACGAACAAAAATCTTACACCTTAATAAATAGCTTGGTGGGTATGGTTTTTTTTTGTATTTACTTTGTTAGTAATTTGACAATAACGTTGACGCGGTAAGAGATCAATACAATTAGTAGTAACATTAGAATTATAATTAGCAGTCGTAAAAGAAAAAGATAGTAGTGTAATTTATTAGCGATAAGTAAACAAAATATTAAGCAACCTATATTAGCTATTGTCTAAACACTTTGTGGATACCATTTAGCAATGAAAATCATAGATTGTGAAACGTAAATGATTCGGATTTTACATATTGGTACTGTGACTTTTTATGTAACTGAATAGCTAAGGGTTTTTTATGTGACACATAATGCTGCTTTTTAGACCAGTTATGTTATATTTATTTATTTATAACATGGAAGACTTCTAGCTAACATTATGAGGTTTGTAGTCAAGTAAATAACAGTAACAAACAAGTGAGGAGTTGTAAATGACAACTCCTCACTTGTTGTAGTACGTTAAACGTAAAAATCTGAGTAATAGCCCTAACAATCTTGCAATACTGGACACATTATTATTTTCGTCTTTCTATTATTAAAGAATTTAAAACTCAGACACCCACACACATTTGAGACACTCATAGTGAATCCATACTATGCTGGTTACGAAGCTCATTAAAAGTTCTATTCACACGCATACATGTAATATGTAACGCAGTGTGGCGACGCTACACTATACGAGCCAGTATTTTTGTAATCAATGAATGCAAATGTTTGATAAATAAATAATAGCTCTCTCATGTCGTTATAATGTGTTAGAACGTCGTGACTACTAAGATAGACGACGTGGGTTAAATAAATAATAAGCTAAGCAGAAGTATACTAAACGTTCACTTTCGTCAGCGTTTTGGTCCCACGTAGTATGTGATGAACCTATTAATGTTAATGATGTTGTAATGCCAGTTTGTTGGCCAGAGCCTAGTCTGTTGATTGAGGACTGCCTTCTGCATTATTCCCTTGAAATATGATAAATGACATATAGGATTTCGTTAAACCATTATTTTGATCTACATAATAAGATTTAGTCAGCGTTTGTAACATAAGTGCACAAAAATGTGTACTCCATGTCTCTTGGAGGATGTGGACGGTATCTATACAAAATCCGAAATCCTCCTTTTGGCACTTTACGTCCCAAAGAACGGAATTAACACGTCGTGTTTAAAATTTCAAAGCCCTCTTCTTTCAAATTCGATATTTGTAGGTAGTATTCGTAGGGACTGTCGAGTTACACTAGAAATATAGAGAAGAAGAGAAAATACTTCTACAATTTTTTTTATCTGTACCGTAATGTGGAGTAAATTAAAAAAAAAATAGTAAGAAGGCATAACATAAACATATCAATTTGACGAAATGGTTTAGATATTGTTAGCGTTTTGTCAGCATACTGGTGACAATGAAAACAATGAATTGGCTACTTTTGTGCAACGTTTGCAATTTGACTTACAAACACACAATAGAGCGAATAAAACAAAGAACTCACACACTAAAAATGTTGGACACAAAAGTTTATCCCATCTAATTGCCGCTTAATACCAACCACCGATCTAGTGAGGATCGTTCATAAGAATTATTTTACAAACCAGACAATAGTATTTATGATCAACGAATGTTAACGTAACGTAATATGTCGTAGTGTTTCACCTGTAACACCTCCATGTTGTAAATAAAATGTAATGGTATATTATACTATTCTTCATTGAAGAGCTTTCTTGTAGGTAGGTATATATCTACAAAAAAGTTCTTTACTATGAAGGTTTCTTTTAGGTTTCTTTTAGCGGTTAACCTATGCATAATTTTTTATCACCGAATACAATTCGTAGATAAAAAATTATGTTCGATGGTTCACATTCAACGACAACAATTGGATGATTAGAACTGCTCATTAGAAAATTATCCATTACTAATTACTCATTACTACAAATTACGGTTGTTGTTACACCGATGTTATTGCTAAGTACATTACAAGTTGCACGATCCTTTTTGATTTCGTATAATTCCAATAACAAAAAAACAAGAAGTAATTCAAAGTACATGTTGGTTACTTTAGCAGTAATAGAAACCGTTAAAAATAAGATTGAATAAAAAGGTTTCACGCATTTACATAAATAACGCTTTTCATTACGGTTCCAAAGATTATCAATCCAAAGGTATATCATATACGCACTCTCTATTCGATTCTGATTTTAAACAATATAAGCCAAATTATACGTACATTATAACGTTATAATACGTTGCACGTTTAATGTAAAAAACAATTGTCTTAACCCATGGCCGTTTGGCCCTTACTTTCGTTCCGGATAAATAATAGTCAACGTTAAAAGTGCAACAATATTCGCTGTGACGAATTATTTTAATAATGAGAAATAGAAATAATTTATCTAAAAATCAATATTATAATCAGTCACTTCGTGACACTAAGGAATTAACTGATCTGCATGTTGTATTAGTACTGAAAGTTAATAATCAGCTCTTGGCGTATATTTAGGCAACACTTCATGTATCTAAAATGTACGTAAATCATAACATTCACGAAAAGTTAGTTTTTATCTTTTTTACGTAGTATAAAATGTAATCGCTTTTTGTTTTTCTGTGTTTAACATTTACACATCACTATAATAATGTACGAAAGGCCTACCGGAATTAGAAGCTACTCTATTTAGAAATATGCAAACGACCGTCTAAACAAACACCGATCCAACTTACTTAGGTTTTTTTTTGTTACTTTACTTTAACTATAATAAAAATTAAAACGCTAAAGTAATTTTTAGTATTCAGCATGTTTCTGGCACTTTCTACTATCGGTATATTTTTAAGTTGGCAACACCGTTTTCCAAGTCATCATCACTTAGCGCTATGTTCACATTATACACTATTAACAAGTTGCACCCAAACAAACACCACACCATTCTGAAGTAGAGCGTCACCCGGTTCGGTTGTGTTGTGAGTTAGCTTGAGTTATTAAAAATTACCACGTTGAATTTTAATGTGCGATATTACAAAAAACAAACGATCATTGGTTAAAATGGCATCTACAACACCAAACGAAATGACGTTCACAGAAAAGCCAGCAGAACATATTACGCATTACAGCACCAAGAGATTACGCTGTCTACGTTCCGCCAGGAGTGAGCCGAAAAAAAACAATCATCTGGTGGTGATACCTGAAGGGTTCACTAGTTCATCTCCATCGGATTGGGAAGCAACGACACGTCATGAGGCGGAGGGGTTATTTTATGATCGAGCGAAGTACGACGAAGCTGTATTATCGGACGACACTTACGAGAGCGTAAAACTTTCGGCAGCAAAACGTTTGACGCGTAAAAAGAAGAAAAGATATCCAGACCACGGCATTTCGACGTACGCGGTCAAACGACAATAAGTTTATATACTATTCAAGCATAGGCATGACACGGAGCGACATGAGGAACACGGAATAAAACGGTGTAGATATCGACTATACGAGTATGTATCAACGACAGGAAAGCGAAATTTTGAGATTAAGCAGAATTTGTGACGTGGGAACAGCCATATGAGTATGTGCTAACAAAATGTGTCGTTGCGTACATGTTTGTGTTTGGAAAGTGTAATTTAAAATAAAACTGGTGGTGGACTAAAACTGTATTAGATAACTAAGATATTTTTTTTAATGTAAATAACTTGTATATATTTGGTATATCTTACTGCGACAGTGTAAGCGTTTGTTGTGATAACTATGTTGGTCGCGCTAGGCTTACTCTTGTTGGGGTGCTTGGCTAGAAAACCTCCACGTGGTGCACCCTGGAAACGTTGGCGTTGGTGTTGTTCATCACTGCCAACGGCTAATATTCTAGCACGAAGAGGAAGCCATTTTCTTCGGCAATTCGGCCGAGACTTGGTTCAACAGAGCGGGCGTGTCTGTCGGATCCTCTGTTGGTTCTTCGCTCTTCGGAGTATTGAGGATGAAAACCTCGGTAAAAAATCACGATGGTGGGACCCTTTCCAGGGTCGGAGTTCCTCCGCTCAGCGGTGGAAAAGGTAGGACGGGCTCGGTGTGCACTTACACTGCCACTGAGCAGGCATCAGGAGACTTAGTCTCCCTGCCGCCGTCGACATATCGTAGTCTCGAGTTGGAGTCTCGCGACTCCAATCGGGGGCGAGGGTCTTGGCTTAACCGCCCGGACTGCGAGGAAGAAAACCTCTATAAAAAAATACCCCGAATCCCGTGTTCTGGTGCGTGACCAGGGGATGCATGGCTGATGGGTAGTTCAGTCGCAAGCGCACTCCCAGCCGAGGCACCTGCGGACCCCTCGGTTGGGCATAAATTTACGCTTGCCCGGGTATTGGGGGATCTCTGCCCGGGTTGACCACTATTTCTCCCCCAATCGTGGGATTAGATATGGAAAAAAATTTATTGAAAAAAACCAAACACAAGAAAGAAAGAAGGCGACTAAGAGTCAAATGAAGAAGAGTTTAAGAGCGGATAACTGCTCTTCGAACGAAGAGGACGTATTGGAGGGAACGCCTATCTCGGAGCGGCTCCCAGAAGTCATCTTGGCTGCTGGGAGCCGAAGAACTTCGGAACGGCTACGTTCCAAATCCGCAATTCCGTCGGACGGAGGTAACTCCAGTGTAACGATAGACGCACTGGAGTCGACAAGGATGGAGCTCTGCGAAAGTCGAAAGCGCGGATACTCCAGGGACGAGGAGAGTGATACGTCCCAGGAGATGCTGCCCCCTAAAGTGGGTAGCAGCCGCAGAGGTCGATCACGCACTCCAATCTCGACCCCATCAGGCTCTGTCTTCTCCAAGGCAGAAGCTTATAGAAGGGTCCGAGCGGAGGGTGAAAGCGCGGCGGAGGAGGAGATAGCTGATCTCCTGCAAAAAATACGAGGACCAGTGGAAAGGGATTCTGTCTCCCAAACACCGGTGTCTTTGCAGGAGAGGGTAAATATGGGGGTGGCCATAATCCAAAAAGTGGCCACCAAATCCAGGAACCTTAAGAGTTCTTTCGTAAGGGCTCTTAAGGACTCCTCCTCTGCCATTGCTGGAGTCGTGGAAGACCTCATGGGGGACGTAGCTCGTCTCCAGGCAGCCAACGACCACCTGACCGGGCAAGTGGCTGAGCTTAGCGCTCAGTTTGCCCAATTCCGGGCGCATCGTCCGGCAGGGGGTCCAGCCTCGTCCCCGTCTCAGCCTGCTCCGTCTCCCAATATTGGTGCCATCGCTGACGCCCAATTGCGCCAAATTACCGACGCTGTGTGGCGCATGATGGACGGCCGTCTTGCTGGCCTAGAGGCAAGACTGCCTCCGGCCCCTGTTGTCCGGCCGCCGCTCGGAGCCCATAGACCAAAGGTCACATCAGTGCCAACATCGCTGCCAGTTGTGGGCGGTCGTGTGTCCTATGCGGCGGCGGCGTCGTTGTCGGCTGCTCCTGTAGCCATTCCGAGGGCACGACAGGCGGTCGGGGTAACAACTAAGACGGCTGCATCAAAATCTGGGCCTAAAAAAGTAGTAAAAGCTGGAGCAGAATATCCTCCGCTCCCCACTCCAACAGGTATACCTGGCACCACTACACCTGCCCCCTCCGCATCTGCCCCATCCAAAGATGGTTGGCAGATAGTCGGCGGGGCTAAGTCCCGAAAGCGGGGTAAAAAGGCAGCTCATAAAGCAGCCTCTACCCCGCAATCGTCATCGGTGGTAGTGGCCCCTACAAAGAAGCCGCGAAAGCTGCAGGTGCCCAAAACCGCGGCGGTGGTGGTCACGGTGTCACCGGAGACGGCTAGCGGTGGACTATCCTACGCGGCCATATTTCAGAGGGCCCGGGCTGGCCTCGCCGGTGACACGGGGACGGTAGGAGTCAGGTTGCGTCTTGCTCAGACAGGAGCTCGAGTACTCGAGTTCCCTGGAGCCGAAGGCGCAAAAACGGCAGATGCCTTTGCTGAGAAGTTGCGGGGCATGTTTGCAGCCACGGATGGTGTGAAGATCGCCAGGCCTACCAAATGTGCAGAGTTGCGCATCTCGGGCCTGGACGACTCCATAACGGCCGAGGATGTCCGCGTTGCAGTAAGAGAGAAGACAGGGTGCAACGCGGACAACATTAGGGTCGGCACCATCCGCCCCGGTCCAGGAGGGCTTGGCGCAGTGTGGGTCAGCTGTCCCGTAGCGTCAGCCAAAATTTTGGGCGACGCCGGTAGACTGCTCATCGGTTTCGTGAGCGCTAGGATCACAGTCCTGGCGGCGAGACCGATGAGATGCTATAAATGTCTGACATCGGGGCACACACGCGCCAAGTGCGTAAGTCGTTTTGACTGCAGCGGACTATGCTTCCGCTGCGGTCGACCGGGGCATAAGGCGGCAGTGTGTTCTGCCGCCCCTCACTGCCCAGTGTGTGCGGCGGGTAACAAGCCCGCCAATCACCAGATGGGGCAGGTGGGGTGCAAACCTCCCCGCGATTCTCGACAAGTGTCGGGGGCTAGCCAGTCGACCCAGGCTGCCCCCGATACTGTTCGCACTTCGGCATCGTCGCCCATGGAGGAGGTTGTAGAGACGGTTCAGTAATGGACCAAGTCTCCAACCTCCTTGTCCAGACGAACCTGAACCACTGTGCCGCGGCACAGGACCTCTTCCTGCAAACCATGGCACAGTGGTCGATCGACGTTGCCGTAGCCGCGGAACCTTATTATGTTCCTCCCCGTCCAAATTGGTTGGGTGACCGGGACGGTTCTGTGGCAGTCGTCGGCTCCACGGCGGCTCATTCCCCGCCCTTGTCGCTAAGAGACAAGGGCACTGGATATGTTGCTGCTGAGTGGGGGGGGGATCACCGTATACGGTGTATACTTCTCCCCCAACCGGAGTTTGAGCGACTTCGAGGTTTTCCTTAACAACTTGGAAACCTCGATGCGGCGACTAACGTCTGGGCACGTCTTAGTGCTGGGGGACTTCAACGCGAAATCCATTGCGTGGGGTTCCCCCAGGACGGATGCCAGGGGCGAGGCCGTAGAGGAGTGGGCGGCCTCGGTGGGCCTCTGTTTATTAAACAGAGGCTCCACCAACACGTGCGTGCGACAGCAGGGAGGGTCGATAGTGGACCTTTCATTCGCTACCCCTGCCCTCGCCGCACGAGTAAGGAACTGGCGTGTCCTGGAAGAGGTTGAGACGCTCTCGGATCACCTCTACATCCGATTTGAGCTCTCCCGGACCCAGGACCCCAGTAGGGGTCACGCGGCGCGGCGTTCTTCTCGCTTTCCGCGGTGGGCTGTAGCCAAACTAAATAGGGACCTACTAGAGGAGGCGGCCATTATTCACTCTTGGCTGTCTCCGCAGGCCCCGGCCGAGGAGGTTGACATGGGGGCTGGTCGCTTCCGCGATGCGGTTACGCAGATCTGCGATGCGGCCATGCCCCGCATACGAGGTTGTCGGCCTCCACGGAAGGGGGTTTACTGGTGGTCCCAGGAGTTGGCGGACCTCCGTGCGGCCTGTACTCGTGCCCGGAGGTCCTACACCCGTAGTCGGCGGCGACACCGCGAAGAAGGCGAGGGGGACCAGCTTCATGAGGAGTACCGAGAGGCGCGGAAAACTCTGAAGCTGGCCATCAGCCGCGCCAAAGAAATTAAGCGTAAGGAGATGCTGGAGGGTCTCGATCGTGACCCCTGGGGTCGCCCTTATCGAGCGGCGCGACAAAAGCTCCGCACGTCGGGCCCCCCCCTTACACAGACTCTCCAGCCCAGCTTCCTGCGGGAAGTGGTCGAGGGCCTTTTCCCGCAGCGGGTGGAACACACACCCCCGTCGATGGCCTTCATGGTCGGAGACGACGGGGGGAACAACGAGGAAAATGTGCCACCTGTCAGGGAATCGGAGGTAGGGGCGGTTGTTCTACGGATCCGCTCCAAGAACACCGCCCCCGGGCCAGACGGGATACCTGTCCGAGTGCTGGCCCGAGCCCTCGAGCACATGTCGGACCGCCTCAGGGAGGTCCTGGACGCTAGCTTGGCGTCAGGATGCTTCCCTGAGTGCTGGAAAAGTGGGAAGCTGGTCCTATTACGGAAGCCGGGACGGCCTGCCGATTCGGTAGCGGCCTATAGGCCCATCGTGTTGCTGGACGAGGCGGGTAAACTGTTTGAGAGGATACTCTCTGCCCGCATCGTCCGGCACCTCTGCGAGGTGGGCCCCGATCTATCGGACGCCCAATTTGGTTTTCGAGCGGGGCGTTCGACGGTCGATGCCGTGCTGCGCCTGAGGGCCGTTACCGAAGAGGCGGTGAGCTGTGGCGGCGTGCTGTTGGCGGTGTCGTTGGACATCGCCAACGCATTTAATAGTCTGCCATTTAGCTGTATCAGGGAAGCACTCCACTACCACGGGGTGCCAGAGTACCTGAGGCGGCTTGTGGCAGACTATCTTGAGGAGCGTACCGTCATGTACGAGGACCGAGACGGTGTTCTGAGGCGGCGGCTCATGTCGTGCGGTGTTCCGCAGGGGTCTGTCCTCGGACCACTCCTGTGGAATATGGGATACGACTGGGTCCTTCGAGGTCGTCTTCCCCCCGGGCTGGGCGTAATTTGCTACGCAGATGACACATTGGTCACGGCCCGGGGAGCAAACTTTCAAGAGGCGGCGCGCCTGGCCACCACGGGAGTTTCTCTGGTGGTCAGGCGTATTGAGGCGCTGGGTTTACGGGTGGCCCTGGACAAGACGGAGGCCCTTTTGTTCCATGGGCCCCGTCGTGGTCCACCCTCTGGCGCCTCCATTGTAGTCAATTCGGTCCTCGTGCCGGTTCAGGCCCAGATGAAGTATCTGGGCCTGATCCTTGACGGCAGGTGGCTCTTCGACGAGCACTTCCGACAGCTTTCTCCAAAGCTGGTCGGCGCTGCTTCTGCCCTTGGGCGACTTTTGCCCAATTTGGGTGGAGCCAGCGTCGCGACGAGACGGCTATACACGGGGGTTGTCCGGTCAATGGCGCTGTATGGTGCACCGGTGTGGGCGGCGGCTCTGACCGTCCACAATAGGGCTCGTCTCTGGCGTCCTCAAAGGATATTGGCGGTTAGAGCCATACGCGGTTACCGCACTGTATCGACGGAGGCGGCGTGCGCCTTAGCCGGAACTCCCCCGTGGGATTTGGAGGCGGAAGTGCTCGCCGAAGTTTATCGGCGAACGGCAGACTTCCGGGTGGGTACCGGCATTCGGCCCCCACCCGAAGAGATACGCGAGTGGCGAGAGGCCGCTCGTCGAGCCACGATGGTTCGTTGGTCGTCCCGGCTGGAGGCTCCACGTGCTGGCTTTGCCGCCGTAGAGGCTCTCCAGCCGGTCATCGCCGAGTGGGCAGGGCGGCAGCACGGGACCCTTTCCTTCCGACTGACGCAGATTCTTTCCGGGCACGGTTGCTTCGGGAAGTATTTGCACTCGGTCGCCAGGAGGGAATTGAGTCCCGCCTGTCACCACTGCGACTGCAGTGAGGACTCGGCTCAGCACACGCTGTCGGTTTGTTCCGCCTGGGCGGCGCAGCGTGGGGTCCTCACTGCAGTTATTGGAGGAGATCTCTCGCTACCGGTCATCATACGCTCCATGGTCGGTAGCGACAGTTGTTTTACCGCGGTCGCAACCTTCTGCGAAGACGTGATTTCGCGGAAGGAGGCGGCGGAGAAGGCCCGGGAGGACAACCTCCACTCGGACCCAATTCGCCGCCGGCGAACCGGGCGGCGGAGGCGCGCGTACCAGCGCCTCATGCCGCCTTGAGTGTGGCCGCGGGTGGACGGGACGGGTTTTCCCCTCCATCCGCTATAATGGCCAGCCGCGAGGAGGCGACGTCCGCGTGTGCCGTACGTCGCCTAAAAGGAGAGTTTATACGCAGATGGTGCCCACGGTAGCGGGCAGGCGCTAGGAGGGATCTGGATGTCGTAATAACAGCTGTTCCCGGATCCCTCCTATGGCAGGCGCAGAGTGGCACACCGTGTGGTTTTAGTCGGTCCGATTCCGACACACCACCCCGCCGTAAACCCCGGTGGGGTGACGGCCCGAGGGGGTTTCCACACGTAAAAAAAAAAAAAAAAAAAAAAGGCTTACTCTTGTTGATTAGCTAGTTTTAAAATATATGTATGTGCATATAACATATATTGTTTATTATCACTTACAACAAAAGCTGCAGGGTTCGAGTTTCAGTCATTCTACTGAGAAGACCGAATTGAACCTTATCATTTGATTAGATATAAGTAAAGATAAAAATAATTGTATAACGTTATTGCAGTCAGAGTCTAAACTTCGTATGAAAAAGTGAAAATTGCTCTTGTCGTTAGGAAAAAATTATATAATGTATTATCTAATGAAAAAATAGTTCTACTCGACTCTTACTTTAACCATTAAGATCTATCAATCAACTAGATTCTATTCATATTACGTTTAACTGAAAACTTATGTATGTAAAGTTGATGTGTTTTTATTAATTTCGTTAAGAAAAAATTGTTGAATTCGCTGATATCCATTGTTTAAAGTGTATAATAAATTGTCTAATTGTATAAATATTTGCTTTCTTTTATTTATCTCTTTCCCGTCCTTACTGGGTCTTCTTTAGCCTATCACACTAAACTGCCATTAGACAGATAATAAGCTTCTCCCATTGCACGCGATCGGTTGATAATCTCTAGACCAAGTATAATTATTATTAAAATTTATTTACTTGCCTGATTTATAACTGATCTGCTATGATCTACGACGGCTCCAGTTGGTCTACACGTAAGTGAACGTGACTGCTAAGCTAGAGGTCGTGGGTTCGATTCCCAACCATCACAAATAATTAATAATATTATTGAACGCCTTTTCTCACCAGTGATTTGGTCCCACGTAATAGGTGACGAGCCCATTACTGGTAGTCGGTATGTTTTGTTTGCCAGAGCTTCGTCTGCCGATCGAGGAATGCCTTTTGCATCGGTCACTTGAAATATGATAAACGACATATAGGATTTCTTTCAACCATTATTTTGATCTATCTAGTAAGGTTCAGCCAGCGTTTGTAATATAAGCGCGCAAAAATATGCATCCCATGTCTTTTGGAGGGTGTGGATGGTGTCCATACAAAATCCAAAATCCTCCTTTCGGCACTTTGCGTCAAAAATGACATAATTTACACGTCGTGTTTAAAATTTCAAATTGCTCTCCTCTGAAATTTGACATTTGCAGGTATTATGGTTATTGATACCGTCGAGTGACACTATGGAAAAAGAGAGAAGAAAAAATAAGAATACAATGTAACAATTTCAGATTTTATTTATATTTTTTTCATCTTTATAATGATGTTCAGTATATAAAAGGTAAATAGCCAGAAGGCATAATATAATCTTATCATTTTGCCGAAGTGGTTTAGATATTGTTAGGCCTTTATCGGCACACTGGTGACAATGAAAACAATGAATTGGCCACCTTTTTGCAATGTTTGCAACTTCACTTACAAATAAACAATAGAGCGAATAAAACAAAGAACTCACACTAAGAATTTTGGACACAAAGGTTTATCCCATCTAATTGCCGGCTATATAACTTTCCAAGAATTTATAATTCAGTTCAAGATGTCATTTCCTTTTTTTATTATAAGGGTGCACCTGCTATGTCACCAGCCAATGTGAAAACGATGTTTCTCACTAAAGTAACCTTTTGTTTATCTGTGGAGCCATAGATCAACTTTTCAGTTGTAAATCCTTTATTTCAAAACAGTAACTAAAGCAGGTAGCAAGATGGCTCGTAAGTTAGGCTATATTTTCACAATACACTACTTGACTAGGTAAGGAGCAGCATCATTTTGAATAAGGAAATCTCTTATTTGGGACTATTGTACAAACAAGTTTCGAATTATTTTACTAATACTCGTAATAAACTTCAATGTTGTACACAGGCAGTCGTTGTTAATACAGGATGGGCCAAGAATTCGTTGACAGTTGAATCTAACACCTCGCGGATCATATATCAAATAAATACAGCGCGGGGCACAGGGAGGGGGTTTGATCACTACCTTGTTTCTCGAAAATTTTGTCGCAATGGATCGCTTAAGCTTTTCTATCAGTTTTATTAACGAACAAAAATCTTACACCTTAATAAATAGCTTGGTGGGTATGGTTTTTTTTTGTATTTACTTTGTTAGTAATTTGACAATAACGTTGACGCGGTAAGAGATCAATACAATCAGTAGTAACATTAGAATTATAATTAGCAGTTGTAAAAGAAAAAGATAGTAGTGTAATTTATTAGCGATAAGTAAACAAAATATTAAGCAACCTATATTAGCTATTGTCTAAACACTTTGTGGATACCATTTAGCAATGAAAATCATAGATTGTGAAACGTAAATGATTCGGATTTTACATATTGGTACTGTGACTTTTTATGTAACTGAATAGCTAAGGGTTTTTTATGTGACACATAATGCTGCTTTTTAGACCAGTTATGTTATATTTATTTATTTATAACATGGAAGACTTCTAGCTAACATTATGAAGTTTGTAGTCAAGTAAATAACAGTAACAAACAAGTGAGGAGTTGTAAATGACAACTCCTCACTTGTTGTAGTACGTTAAACGTAAAAATCTGAGTAATAGCCCTAACAATCTTGCAATACTGGACACATTATTATTTTCGTCTTTCTATTATTAAAGAATTTAAAACTCAGACACCCACACACATTTGAGACACTCATAGTGAATCCATACTATGCTGGTTACGAAGCTCATTAAAAGTTCTATTCACACGCATACATGTAATATGTAACGCAGTGTGGCGACGCTACACTATACGAGCCAGTATTTTTGTAATCAATGAATGCAAATGTTTGATAAATAAATAATAGCTCTCTCATGTCGTTATAATGTGTTAGAACGTCGTGACTACTAAGATAGACGACGTGGGTTAAATAAATAATAAGCTAAGCAGAAGTATACTAAACGTTCACTTTCGTCAGCGTTTTGGTCCCACGTAGTATGTGATGAACCTATTAATGTTAATGATGTTGTAATGCCAGTTTGTTGGCCAGAGCCTAGTCTGTTGATTGAGGACTGCCTTCTGCATTATTCCCTTGAAATATGATAAATGACATATAGGATTTCGTTAAACCATTATTTTGATCTACATAATAAGATTTAGTCAGCGTTTGTAACATAAGTGCACAAAAATGTGTACTCCATGTCTCTTGGAGGATGTGGACGGTATCTATACAAAATCCGAAATCCTCCTTTTGGCACTTTACGTCCCAAAGAACGGAATTAACACGTCGTGTTTAAAATTTCAAAGCCCTCTTCTTTCAAATTCGATATTTGTAGGTAGTATTCGTAGGGACTGTCGAGTTACACTAGAAATATAGAGAAGAAGAGAAAATACTTCTACAATTTTTTTTATCTGTACCGTAATGTGGAGTAAATTAAAAAAAAATAGTAAGAAGGCATAACATAAACATATCAATTTGACGAAATGGTTTAGATATTGTTAGCGTTTTGTCAGCATACTGGTGACAATGAAAACAATGAATTGGCTACTTTTGTGCAACGTTTGCAATTTGACTTACAAACACACAATAGAGCGAATAAAACAAAGAACTCACACACTAAAAATGTTGGACACAAAAGTTTATCCCATCTAATTGCCGCTTAATACCAACCACCGATCTAGTGAGGATCGTTCATAAGAATTATTTTACAAACCAGACAATAGTATTTATGATCAACGAATGTTAACGTAACGTAATATGTCGTAGTGTTTCACCTGTAACACCTCCATGTTGTAAATAAAATGTAATGGTATATTATACTATTCTTCATTGAAGAGCTTTCTTGTAGGTAGGTATATATCTACAAAAAAGTTCTTTACTATGAAGGTTTCTTTTAGGTTTCTTTTAGCGGTTAACCTATGCATAATTTTTTATCACCGAATACAATTCGTAGATAAAAAATTATGTTCGATGGTTCACATTCAACGACAACAATTGGATGATTAGAACTGCTCATTAGAAAATTATCCATTACTAATTACTCATTACTACAAATTACGGTTGTTGTTACACCGATGTTATTGCTAAGTACATTACAAGTTGCACGATCCTTTTTGATTTCGTATAATTCCAATAACAAAAAAACAAGAAGTAATTCAAAGTACATGTTGGTTACTTTAGCAGTAATAGAAACCGTTAAAAATAAGATTGAATAAAAAGGTTTCACGCATTTACATAAATAACGCTTTTCATTACGGTTCCAAAGATTATCAATCCAAAGGTATATCATATACGCACTCTCTATTCGATTCTGATTTTAAACAATATAAGCCAAATTATACGTACATTATAACGTTATAATACGTTGCACGTTTAATGTAAAAAACAATTGTCTTAACCCATGGCCGTTTGGCCCTTACTTTCGTTCCGGATAAATAATAGTCAACGTTAAAAGTGCAACAATATTCGCTGTGACGAATTATTTTAATAATCAGAAATAGAAATAATTTATCTAAAAATCAATATTATAATCAGTCACTTCGTGACACTAAGGAATTAACTGATCTGCATGTTGTATTAGTACTGAAAGTTAAT
The DNA here is from genome assembly GCA_949316085.1 of Hypercompe scribonia. Taxonomy (NCBI): domain Eukaryota; kingdom Metazoa; phylum Arthropoda; class Insecta; order Lepidoptera; family Erebidae; genus Hypercompe; species Hypercompe scribonia. The sequence continues at coordinate 6,469,243 of OX438979.1, forward strand.
AATCAGCTCTTGGCGTATATTTAGGCAACACTTCATGTATCTAAAATGTACGTAAATCATAACATTCACGAAAAGTTAGTTTTTATCTTTTTTACGTAGTATAAAATGTAATCGCTTTTTGTTTTTCTGTGTTTAACATTTACACATCACTATAATAATGTACGAAAGGCCTACCGGAATTAGAAGCTACTCTATTTAGAAATATGCAAACGAACGTCTAAACAAACACCGATCCAACTTACTTAGGTTTTTTTTTGTTACTTTACTTTAACTATAATAAAAATTAAAACGCTAAAGTAATTTTTAGTATTCAGCATGTTTCTGGCACTTTCTACTATCGGTATATTTTTAAGTTGGCAACACCGTTTTCCAAGTCGTCATCACTTAGCGCTATGTTCACATTATACACTATTAACAAGTTGCACCCAAACAAACACCACACCATTCTGAAGTAGAGCGTCACCCGGTTCGGTTGTGTTGTGAGTTAGCTTGAGTTATTAAAAATTACCACGTTGAATTTTAATGTGCGATATTACAAAAAACAAACGATCATTGGTTAAAATGGCATCTACAACACCAAACGAAATGACGTTCACAGAAAAGCCAGCAGAACATATTACGCATTACAGCACCAAGAGATTACGCTGTCTACGTTCCGCCAGGAGTGAGCCGAAAAAAAACAATCATCTGGTGGTGATACCTGAAGGGTTCACTAGTTCATCTCCATCGGATTGGGAAGCAACGACACGTCATGAGGCGGAGGGGTTATTTTATGATCGAGCGAAGTACGACGAAGCTGTATTATCGGACGACACTTACGAGAGCGTAAAACTTTCGGCAGCAAAACGTTTGACGCGTAAAAAGAAGAAAAGATATCCAGACCACGGCATTTCGACGTACGCGGTCAAACGACAATAAGTTTATATACTATTCAAGCATAGGCATGACACGGAGCGACATGAGGAACACGGAATAAAACGGTGTAGATATCGACTATACGAGTATGTATCAACGACAGGAAAGCGAAATTTTGAGATTAAGCAGAATTTGTGACGTGGGAACAGCCATATGAGTATGTGCTAACAAAATGTGTCGTTGCGTACATGTTTGTGTTTGGAAAGTGTAATTTAAAATAAAACTGGTGGTGGACTAAAACTGTATTAGATAACTAAGATATTTTTTTTAATGTAAATAACTTGTATATATTTGGTATATCTTACTGCGACAGTGTAAGCGTTTGTTGTGATAACTATGTTGGTCGCGCTAGGCTTACTCTTGTTGATTAGCTAGTTTTAAAATATATGTATGTGCATATAACATATATTGTTTATTATCACTTACAACAAAAGCTGCAGGGTTCGAGTTTCAGTCATTCTACTGAGAAGACCGAATTGAACCTTATCATTTGATTAGATATAAGTAAAGATAAAAATAATTGTATAACGTTATTGCAGTCAGAGTCTAAACTTCGTATGAAAAAGTGAAAATTGCTCTTGTCGTTAGGAAAAAATTATATAATGTATTATCTAATGAAAAATAGTTCTACTCGACTCTTACTTTAACCATTAAGATCTATCAATCAACTAGATTCTATTCATATTACGTTTAACTGAAAACTTATGTATGTAAAGTTGACGTGTTTTTATTAATTTCGTTAAGAAAAAATTGTTGAATTCGCTGATATCCATTGTTTAAAGTGTATAATAAATTGTCTAATTGTATAAATATTTGCTTTCTTTTATTTATCTCTTTCCCGTCCTTACTGGGTCTTCTTTAGCCTATCACACTAAACTGCCATTAGACAGATAATAAGCTTCTCCCATTGCACGCGATCGGTTGATAATCTCTAGACCAAGTATAATTATTATTAAAATTTATTTACTTGCCTGATTTATACCTGATCTGCTATGATCTACGACGGCTCCAGTTGGTCTACACGTAAGTGAACGTGACTGCTAAGCTAGAGGTCGTGGGTTCGATTCCCAACCATCACAAATAATTAATAATATTATTGAACGCCTTTTCTCACCAGTGATTTGGTCCCACGTAATAGGTGACGAGCCCATTACTGGTAGTCGGTATGTTTTGTTTGCCAGAGCTTCGTCTGCCGATCGAGGAATGCCTTTTGCATCGGTCACTTGAAATATGATAAACGACATATAGGATTTCTTTCAACCATTATTTTGATCTATCTAGTAAGGTTCAGCCAGCGTTTGTAATATAAGCGCGCAAAAATATGCATCCCATGTCTTTTGGAGGGTGTGGATGGTGTCCATACAAAATCCAAAATCCTCCTTTCGGCACTTTGCGTCAAAAATGACATAATTTACACGTCGTGTTTAAAATTTCAAATTGCTCTCCTCTGAAATTTGACATTTGCAGGTATTATGGTTATTGATACCGTCGAGTGACACTATGGAAAAAGAGAGAAGAAAAAATAAGAATACAATGTAACAATTTCAGATTTTATTTATATTTTTTTCATCTTTATAATGATGTTCAGTATATAAAAGGTAAATAGCCAGAAGGCATAATATAATCTTATCATTTTGCCGAAGTGGTTTAGATATTGTTAGGCCTTTATCGGCACACTGGTGACAATGAAAACAATGAATTGGCCACCTTTTTGCAATGATTGCAACTTCACTTACAAATAAACAATAGAGCGAATAAAACAAAGAGCTCACACTAAGAATTTTGGACACAAAGGTTTATCCCATCTAATTGCCGGCTATATAACTTTCCAAGAATTTATAATTCAGTTCAAGATGTCATTTCCTTTTTTTATTATAAGGGTGCACCTGCTATGTCACCAGCCAATGTGAAAACGATGTTTCTCACTAAAGTAACCTTTTGTTTATCTGTGGAGCCATAGATCAACTTTTCAGTTGTAAATCCTTTATTTCAAAACAGTAACTAAAGCAGGTAGCAAGATGGCTCGTAAGTTAGGCTATATTTTCACAATACACTACTTGACTAGGTAAGGAGCAGCATCATTTTGAATAAGGAAATCTCTTATTTGGGACTATTGTACAAACAAGTTTCGAATTATTTTACTAATACTCGTAATAAACTTCAATGTTGTACACAGGCAGTCGTTGTTAATACAGGATGGGCCAAGAATTCGTTGACAGTTGAATCTAACACCTCGCGGATCATATATCAAATAAATACAGCGCGGGGCACAGGGAGGGGGTTTGATCACTACCTTGTTTCTCGAAAATTTTGTCGCAATGGATCGCTTAAGCTTTTCTATCAGTTATATTAACGAACAAAAATCTTACACCTTAATAAATAGCTTGGTGGGTATGGTTTTTTTTTGTATTTACTTTGTTAGTAATTTGACAATAACGTTGACGCGGTAAGAGATCAATACAATTAGTAGTAACATTAGAATTATAATTAGCAGTCGTAAAAGAAAAAGATAGTAGTGTAATTTATTAGCGATAAGTAAACAAAATATTAAGCAACCTATATTAGCTATTGTCTAAACACTTTGTGGATACCATTTAGCAATGAAAATCATAGATTGTGAAACGTAAATGATTCGGATTTTACATATTGGTACTGTGACTTTTTATGTAACTGAATAGCTAAGGGTTTTTTATGTGACACATAATGCTGCTTTTTAGACCAGTTATGTTATATTTATTTATTTATAACATGGAAGACTTCTAGCTAACATTATGAGGTTTGTAGTCAAGTAAATAACAGTAACAAACAAGTGAGGAGTTGTAAATGACAACTCCTCACTTGTTGTAGTACGTTAAACGTAAAAATCTGAGTAATAGCCCTAACAATCTTGCAATACTGGACACATTATTATTTTCGTCTTTCTATTATTAAAGAATTTAAAACTCAGACACCCACACACATTTGAGACACTCATAGTGAATCCATACTATGCTGGTTACGAAGCTCATTAAAAGTTCTATTCACACGCATACATGTAATATGTAACGCAGTGTGGCGACGCTACACTATACGAGCCAGTATTTTTGTAATCAATGAATGCAAATGTTTGATAAATAAATAATAGCTCTCTCATGTCGTTATAATGTGTTAGAACGTCGTGACTACTAAGATAGACGACGTGGGTTAAATAAATAATAAGCTAAGCAGAAGTATACTAAACGTTCACTTTCGTCAGCGTTTTGGTCCCACGTAGTATGTGATGAACCTATTAATGTTAATGATGTTGTAATGCCAGTTTGTTGGCCAGAGCCTAGTCTGTTGATTGAGGACTGCCTTCTGCATTATTCGCTTGAAATATGACAAATGACATATAGGATTTCGTTAAACCATTATTTTGATCTACATAATAAAATTTAGTCAGCGTTTGTAACATAAGTGCACAAAAATGTGTACTCCATGTCTCTTGGAGGATGTGGACGGTATCTATACAAAATCCGAAATCCTCCTTTTGGCACTTTACGTCCCAAAGAACGGAATTAACACGTCGTGTTTAAAATTTCAAAGCCCTCTTCTTTCAAATTCGATATTTGTAGGTAGTATTCGTAGGGACTGTCGAGTTACACTAGAAATATAGAGAAGAAGAGAAAATACTTCTACAATTTTTTTTATCTGTACCGTAATGTGGAGTAAATTAAAAAAAAAATAGTAAGAAGGCATAACATAAACATATCAATTTGACGAAATGGTTTAGATATTGTTAGCGTTTTGTCAGCATACTGGTGACAATGAAAACAATGAATTGGCTACTTTTGTGCAACGTTTGCAATTTGACTTACAAACACACAAGAGAGCGAATAAAACAAAGAACTCACACACTAAAAATGTTGGACACAAAAGTTTATCCCATCTAATTGCCGCTTAATACCAACCACCGATCTAGTGAGGATCGTTCATAAGAATTATTTTACAAACCAGACAATAGTATTTATGATCAACGAATGTTAACGTAACGTAATATGTCGTAGTGTTTCACCTGTAACACCTCCATGTTGTAAATAAAATGTAATGGTATATTATATTATTCTTCATTGAAGAGCTTTCTTGTAGGTAGGTATATATCTACAAAAAAGTTCTTTACTATGAAGGTTTCTTTTAGGTTTCTTTTAGCGGTTAACCTATGCATAATTTTTTATCACCGAATACAATTCGTAGATAAAAAATTATGTTCGATGGTTCACATTCAACGACAACAATTGGATGATTAGAACTGCTCATTAGAAAATTATCCATTACTAATTACTCATTACTACAAATTACGGTTGTTGTTACACCGATGTTATTGCTAAGTACATTACAAGTTGCACGATCCTTTTTGATTTCGTATAATTCCAATAACAAAAAAACAAGAAGTAATTCAAAGTACATGTTGGTTACTTTAGCAGTAATAGAAACCGTTAAAAATAAGATTGAATAAAAAGGTTTCACGCATTTACATAAATAACGCTTTTCATTACGGTTCCAAAGATTATCAATCCAAAGGTATATCATATACGCACTCTCTATTCGATTCTGATTTTAAACAATATAAGCCAAATTATACGTACATTATAACGTTATAATACGTTGCACGTTTAATGTAAAAAACAATTGTCTTAACCCATGGCCGTTTGGCCCTTACTTTCGTTCCGGATAAATAATAGTCAACGTTAAAAGTGCAACAATATTCGCTGTGACGAATTATTTTAATAATCAGAAATAGAAATAATTTATCTAAAAATCAATATTATAATCAGTCACTTCGTGACACTAAGGAATTAACTGATCTGCATATTGTATTAGTACTGAAAGTTAATAATCAGCTCTTGGCGTATATTTAGGCAACACTTCATGTATCTAAAATGTACGTAAATCATAACATTCACGAAAAGTTAGTTTTTATCTTTTTTACGTAGTATAAAATGTAATCGCTTTTTGTTTTTCTGTGTTTAACATTTACACATCACTATAATAATGTACGAAAGGCCTACCGGAATTAGAAGCTACTCTATTTAGAAATATGCAAACGAACGTCTAAACAAACACCGATCCAACTTACTTAGGTTTTTTTTTGTTACTTTACTTTAACTATAATAAAAATTAAAACGCTAAAGTAATTTTTAGTATTCAGCATGTTTCTGGCACTTTCTACTATCGGTATATTTTTAAGTTGGCAACACCGTTTTCCAAGTCGTCATCACTTAGCGCTATGTTCACATTATACACTATTAACAAGTTGCACCCAAACAAACACCACACCATTCTGAAGTAGAGCGTCACCCGGTTCGGTTGTGTTGTGAGTTAGCTTGAGTTATTAAAAATTACCACGTTGAATTTTAATGTGCGATATTACAAAAAACAAACGATCATTGGTTAAAATGGCATCTACAACACCAAACGAAATGACGTTCACAGAAAAGCCAGCAGAACATATTACGCATTACAGCACCAAGAGATTACGCTGTCTACGTTCCGCCAGGAGTGAGCCGAAAAAAGACAATCATCTGGTGGTGATACCTGAAGGGTTCACTAGTTCATCTCCATCGGATTGGGAAGCAACGACACGTCACGAGGCGGAGGGGTTATTTTATGATCGAGCGAAGTACGACGAAGCTGTATTATCGGACGACACTTACGAGAGCGTAAAACTTTCGGCAGCAAAACGTTTGACGCGTAAAAAGAAGAAAAGATATCCAGACCACGGCATTTCGACGTACGCGGTCAAACGACAATAAGTTTATATACTATTCAAGCATAGGCATGACACGGAGCGACATGAGGAACACGGAATAAAACGGTGTAGATATCGACTATACGAGTATGTATCAACGACAGGAAAGCGAAATTTTGAGATTAAGCAGAATTTGTGACGTGGGAACAGCCATATGAGTATGTGCTAACAAAATGTGTCGTTGCGTACATGTTTGTGTTTGGAAAGTGTAATTTAAAATAAAACTGGTGGTGGACTAAAACTGTATTAGATAACTAAGATATTTTTTTTAATGTAAATAACTTGTATATATTTGGTATATCTTACTGCGACAGTGTAAGCGTTTGTTGTGATAACTATGTTGGTCGCGCTAGGCTTACTCTTGTTGGGGTGCTTGGCTAGAAAACCTCCACGTGGTGCACCCTGGTAACGTTGGCGATGGTGTTCATCACTGCCAACGGCTAATATTCTAGCACGAAGAGGAAGCCATTTTCTCCGGCAATTCAGCTGAGACTTGGTCCAACAGAGCGGGCGTGTCTGTCGAATCCTCTGTTGGTTCTTCGCTCTTCGGAGCAATGAGGAGGAAAACCTCGGTAAAAAATCACGATGGTGGGACCCTTTCTAGGGTCGGAGTTCCTCCGCTCAGCGGTGGAGAAGGTAGGATGGGCTCGGTGTGCACTTACACTGCCACCGTGCAGGCATCAGGAGACATAGTCTCCCTGCCGCCGTCGACATATCGTAGTCCCGAGTTGGAGTCTCGCGACTCCAATCGGGGGCGAGGGTCTTGGCTTAGCCGCCCGGACTGCGAGGAAGAAAACCTCTCTAAAAAATTACCCCGAATCCCGTGTTCTGGTGCGTGACCAGGGGATGCATGGCTGATGGGTAGTTCAGTCGCAAGCGCACTCCCAGCCGGGGCACCTGCGGACCCCTCGGTTGGGCACAAATTTACGCTTGCCCGGGTATTGGGGATCTCTGCCCGGGTCGACATTTAGTTCTCCCCATCTCGTGGGTTTAAAAATGGAAAACTTAAACACAAATAATAATAATAATATAGAAAAGAAGGAGAAGAAAAACAGAAAGGGAAAAAGTACGAGAGCGGACGGCTTCTCTTCCAACGAGGAGGAAGTATTGGTTGGAGCGCCTATCTTGGTGGGGCTCCCAGAAGTCATAATGGCTGCTGGGAGCCGAAGAACATCGGAACGGTTGCGTTCCAAATCCACCGCGGGCAGTAACTCCAGTACAAGGACAGATGCACTGGACATAATGGAGACGGAGCTGTGTGACAGCAGGAAACGCGGACGCTCCAGGGACGAGGAGAGTGACACGTCCCAGGAGATGTTGCCTCCCAAAATCACCAGCAGCCGTAGAGGGAGATCACGAACCCCGGTCTCGATCCCGTCAGGCTCCGTCTTTTGTAAGGCGGAAGCCTATAGGCGAATTAGGGCGGACGGTGAAGCACTAGCGGAGGAGGAGATTGCTGGTCTCCTGCTGAAAGTCAGGGAGCCGATGGTGGGGGACTCAGTTCCCCAGACACCATCCTCCATGCAGGAGATAGCAAACACGGCGGTGGCCATTATTCACAAAGTGGCCACCAAGTCGAGTAACCTTAAGGGCTCCTTTGTGAGAGCCCTTAAGGACTCCTCTTCCGCAATTGCGGGGGTCGTGGAGACCCTCATCGGAGACGTGGCTCGTCTCCAGGCAGCCAACGACCACCTGACGGGGCAAGTGGCTGAGCTTAGCGCTCAGTTCGCCCAATTCCGGGCGCATCGTCCGGCAGAGGATCCGGCCTCGTCCCCGTCTCAGCCTACTCCGTCTCCCAATGTTGGTACCATCGCTGACGCCCAAATGCGCCAAATCACAGACGCTGTGTGGCGCATGATGGACGGCCGTCTCGCTGGCCTAGAGGCAAGACTGCCTCCTGCCCCTATTGTCCGGCCGCCGCTTGGGGCCCATAGGCCAAAGGTCACATAAGCACCAACATCTCTGCCCGTTGTGGGCGGTCGTGTGTCCTATGCGGCGGCGGCGTCGGTGTCGACTACTCCTGTGGCCACTCCGAGGGCACGACAGGCGGCCAAGGTAATAACCAAGACGGCTGCACCGAAGTCTGGGCCCAAAAAAGTGGTAAAGGCTGGAGCGGAATATCCTCCGCTCCCCACTCCAACGGGTGTACCTGGCACCACTACATCTGCCCCCTCCACATCTGCCCCATCCAAAGATGGTTGGCAGGTAGTCGGCGGGGTTAAGTCCCGAAAGCAGGGTAAAAAAGCAGCTCAAAAAGCAGCCTCTACCCCGCAGTCGCCGTCGGTTGCGGTGGCTACCGCGAAAAAGCCGCGCAAGCTGCAGGTGCCTAAAAGCGCGGCTGTGGTGGTCACCGTAACACCGGAGGTGGCTAGTGGCGGGCTGTCCTATGCGGCCTTATTTAAGAAGGCCCGGGATAGTCTCGCCACTGATTTCGGGACTGAAGGGGTCAGATTGCGCCTTGCCCAGACGGGAGCTCGAGTCCTTGAGTTCCCCGGGGCTGAAGGTGCAAAGACGGCGGACAGGTTCGCCGAGAAACTGAGAGGAATTTTTGCAGCCACGGATGGTGTGAAGATCGCCAGGCCTGTCAAGTGCGCAGAGTTGCGCATTTCGGGCCTGGATGACTCCGTAACGACCGAGGATGTCCGCGTTGCAATTAGCGAGAAGACGGGCTGCAACGCGGACAACATCAGGGTCGGCACCATCCGCCCCGGTCCTGGAGGGCTTGGCGCAGTGTGGATCAGCTGTCCGGTAGCGTCGGCTAAAGTTTTGGGCGACGCAGGCAGGATCCTCGTCGGTTTTGTGAATGCCAGAGTCACTGTTCTGGCGGCAAGACCGATGAGGTGCTTCAAGTGCCTAGCATCCGGACACACACGCGCCAAGTGCGTGAGTTGTTTTGACTGCAGTGGACTATGCTTCCGCTGCGGTCGACCGGGGCACAAGGCGGCAGAGTGCTCTGCCGCCCCTCACTGCCCAGCTTGTGCGGCGGGTAACAAGCCCGCTAATCATCAGATTGGGCAGGGGGGCTGCAAACCTCCTCGCGATTCTCGGCGAACGTTGGGGGCTAGCCAGTCGGCCCAGGCTGCCTCCGATGCCGTTCGCACGTCGACATCGTCGCCCATGGAGGAGGCTGTAGAGACAGTCCAGTAATGGACCAAGTCTCCAGCCTCCTGGTCCAGACGAACCTGAACCACTGTGCTGCGGCGCAGGACCTTTTCCTGCAAACTATGGCACAGTGGTCGATCGGTATTGCCGTAGCCGCGGAGCCCTATTATGTTCCTCCCCGTCCAAACTGGTTGGGTGACCGGGACGGTTCCGTGGCAGTCGTCGGCTCTACGGCGGCTCATTTCCCGCCCTTGTCGCTAAGAGACAAGGGCACTGGATATGTTGCTGCCGAGTGGGGGGGGATCACTGTATATGGTGTATACTTCTCCCCCAACCGGAGTTTGAACGACTTCGAGGTTTTCCTTAACAACTTGGAAACCTCGATGCGGCGTCTAACGTCTGGGCACGTCTTAGTGCTGGGGGACTTCAACGCAAAGTCCATTGCGTGGGGTTCCCCCAGGACGGACGCCAGGGGCGAGGCCGTAGAGGAGTGGGCGGCCTCGGTGGGCCTCTGTTTACTGAACAGGGGCTCCACCAACACGTGCGTGCGACAGCAGGGAGGGTCGATAGTGGACCTTTCGTTCGCTACCCCTGCCCTCGCCGCACGAGTAAGGAACTGGTGTGTCCTGGAAGAGGTTGAGACGCTCTCGGATCACCTCTACATTCGATTCGAGCTCTCCCGGACCCAGGACCCCAGTAGGGGTCACGCGGCGCGGCGTTCTTCTCGCTTGCCGCGGTGGGCTGTAGCCAAACTGAATAGGGACCTACTAGAGGAGGCAGCCATTATTCACTCTTGGCTGTCTCCGCAGGCTCCGGCCGAGGAGGTCGACATGGGGGCTGGTCGTTTCCGCGATGCGATTACGCAGATCTGTGATGCGGCCATGCCCCGCATCCGAGGTTGTCGGCCTCCACGGAAGGAGGTTTACTGGTGGTCCCAGGAGTTGGCGGACCTCCGCGCGGCCTGTACTCGTGCCCAGAGGTCCTACACCCGTAGTCGGCGGCGACACCGCGAAGAAGGCGAGGAGGACCAGCTTCATGAGGAGTACCGAGAGGCGCGGAAAACTCTGAAGCTGGCCATTAGCCGCGCCAAAGAAGTGAAGAGGAAAGAGATGCTGGAGGGTCTCGATCGTGACCCCTGGGGTCGCCCTTATCGTGCGGTGCGACAAAAGCTCCGCTCGTCGGGCCCCCCCCTTACAGAGACACTCCAGCCCAGCTTCCTGCGGGAAGTGGTCGAGGGTCTTTTCCCGCAGCGGGCGGAGCACACACCCCCGTCGATGGCCTTCATGGTCGAAGACGACGGGGGACGGAACGAGGATAATGTTCCGCCCGTCAGGGAATCGGAGATAGGGGCGGTCGTTCTACGGATTCGCTCTAAGAACACCGCCCCTGGGCCAGACGGGATACCTGCCCGTGTGCTGGCCCGTGCCCTCGAACACATGTCGGACCGCCTCAGGGAGATCTTGGACGCTAGCTTGTCGTCCGGACGCTTCCCTGAGTGCTGGAAAAGCGGGAAGCTGGTCCTATTAAGAAAGCCGGGACGGCCTGCCGATTCGGTGGCGGCCTATAGGCCCATTGTGCTGCTGGACGAGGCGGGTAAACTGTTTGAGAGGATACTCTCTGCCCGCATCGTCCGGCACCTCTGCGAGGTGGGCCCCGATCTGTCGGACGCCCAATTTGATTTTCGGGCGGGGCGTTCGACGGTCGATGCTGTGCTGCGCCTGAGGGCCGTTACCGAAGAGGCAGTGAGCTGTGGCGGCGTGCTGTTGGCGGTGTCGTTGGACATCGCCAACGCATTTAATAGTCTGCCATTTAGTTGCATCAGGGAAGCACTCCACTACCACGGGGTGCCAGAGTACCTGAGGCGACTTGTGGCAGACTATCTTGAGGAGCGTACCGTCGTGTACGAGGACCGAGATGGTATTCTGAGGCGGCGGCCCATGTCGTGCGGTGTTCCACAGGGGTCCGTCCTCGGACCACTCCTGTGGAATATGGGATACGACTGGGCCCTTCGAGGTCGTCTTCCCCCCGGGCTGGGCGTAATTTGTTACGCCGATGACACATTGGTCACGGCCCGGGGGGCGAACTTTCAGGAGGCGGCGCGCCTGGCCACCGTGGGAGTCTCTTTGGTGGTCGGGCGCATTGAGGCGCTGGGTTTACGGGTGGCCCTAGATAAGACGGAAGCTCTTTTGTTTCATGGGCCCCGTCGTGGTCCACCCCCCGGTGCCTCTATCGTAGTCAATTCGGTCCTCGTACCGATTAAGGCCCAGATGAAGTATCTGGGCCTGATCCTCGACGGCAGGTGGCTCTTCGACGAGCACTTCCGACAGCTTACTCCAAAGCTGGTCGGCGCTGCTTCTGCCCTTGGGCGACTTTTGCCCAATTTGGGTGGAGCCAGCGTCGCGACGAGACGGCTATACACGGGGGTTGTTCGGTCAATGGCACTGTATGGTGCACCGGTGTGGGCGGCGGCTCTGACCGCCCAGAATAGGGCTCGCCTCTGGCGCCCTCAGAGGATATTGGCGGTTAGAGCCATACGCGGTTACCGCACCGTATCGACGGAGGCGGCGTGCGCGTTGGCCGGAACTCCCCCGTGGGATTTGGAGGCGGAGGTGCTCGCTGAAGTTTATCGGCGAACGGCAGACTTTGGGGTGGGTAGCGGCATTCGGCCCCCGCCCGAAGAGATACGCGAGTGGCGAGAGGCCGCTCGTCGAGCCACGATGGCTCGTTGGTCGTCCCGGCTGGAGGCTCCACGTGCTGGCTTTGCCGCCGTGGAGGCTCTCCAGCCGGTCATCGCCGAGTGGGCAGGGCGGCAGCACGGGACCCTTTCCTTCCGACTGACGCAGATTCTTTCCGGGCACGGTTGCTTCGGGAGGTATCTGCACTCGGTCGCCAGGAGGGAATTGAGTCCCGCCTGTCACCACTGCGACTGCAGTGAGGACTCGGCTCAGCACACGCTGGCGGTTTGTTCCGCCTGGGCGGTGCAGCGTGGGGTCCTCACTGCAGTTATTGGAGGAGATCTCTCGCTACCGGCCGTAATACGCTCCATGGTCGGTAGCGACAGTTGTTTTACCGCGGTCGCAACCTTCTGCGAAGACGTAATTTCGCGGAAGGAGGCGGCGGAGAAGGCCCGGGAGGACAATATCCACTCGGACCCAATTCGCCGCCGGCGAGCCGGGCGGCGGAGGCGCGCATACCAGCGCCTCATGCCGTCTTGAGTGTGGCCGCGGGTGGACGGGACGGGTTTTCCCCTCCATCCGCTACAATGGCCAGCCGCGAGGAGGCGACGTCCGCGTGTGCCGTACGTCGCCTAAAAAAAAAACTAGAGAGTTTACCCATAGATGGTGCCTGCATTAGCGGGCAGGCGCTGGGAGGGATCTGGATGTCGTAATAACAGCTGTTCCCGGTCCCTCCTATGTCAGGCGCAGAGTGGCACACCGTGTGGTTTTAGTCGGTCCGATTCCGACACACCGCCCCGCCGTAAACCCCGGTGAGGTGACGGCCCGAGGGGGTTTCCACACGTTTAAAAAATAAAAAAAAAAAAAAAAAAAAAGCGTTTGTAATATAAGCGCGCAAAAATATGCATCCCATGTCTTTTGGAGGGTGTGGATGGTGTCCATACAAAATCCAAAATCCTCCTTTCGGCACTTTGCGTCAAAAATGACATAATTTACACGTCGTGTTTAAAATTTCAAATTGCTCTCCTCTGAAATTTGACATTTGCAGGTATTATGGTTATTGATACCGTCGAGTGACACTATGGAAAAAGAGAGAAGAAAAAATAAGAATACAATGTAACAATTTCAGATTTTATTTATATTTTTTTCATCTTTATAATGATGTTCAGTATATAAAAGGTAAATAGCCAGAAGGCATAATATAATCTTATCATTTTGCCGAAGTGGTTTAGATATTGTTAGGCCTTTATCGGCACACTGGTGACAATGAAAACAATGAATTGGCCACCTTTTTGCAATGATTGCAACTTCACTTACAAATAAACAATAGAGCGAATAAGACAAAGAACTCACACTAAGAATTTTGGACACAAAGGTTTATCCCATCTAATTGCCGGCTATATAACTTTCCAAGAATTTATAATTCAGTTCAAGATGTCATTTCCTTTTTTTATTATAAGGGTGCACCTGCTATGTCACCAGCCAATGTGAAAACGATGTTTCTCACTAAAGTAACCTTTTGTTTATCTGTGGAGCCATAGATCAACTGTTCAGTTGTAAATCCTTTATTTCAAAACAGTAACTAAAGCAGGTAGCAAGATGGCTCGTAAGTTAGGCTATATTTTCACAATACACTACTTGACTAGGTAAGGAGCAGCATCATTTTGAATAAGGAAATCTCTTATTTGGGACTATTGTACAAACAAGTTTCGAATTATTTTACTAATACTCGTAATAAACTTCAATGTTGTACACAGGCAGTCGTTGTTAATACAGGATGGGCCAAGAATTCGTTGACAGTTGAATCTAACACCTCGCGGATCATATATCAAATAAATACAGCGCGGGGCACAGGGAGGGGGTTTGATCACTACCTTGTTTCTCGAAAATTTTGTCGCAATGGATCGCTTAAGCTTTTCTATCAGTTATATTAACGAACAAAAATCTTACACCTTAATAAATAGCTTGGTGGGTATGGTTTTTTTTTGTATTTACTTTGTTAGTAATTTGACAATAACGTTGACGCGGTAAGAGATCAATACAATTAGTAGTAACATTAGAATTATAATTAGCAGTCGTAAAAGAAAAAGATAGTAGTGTAATTTATTAGCGATAAGTAAACAAAATATTAAGCAACCTATATTAGCTATTGTCTAAACACTTTGTGGATACCATTTAGCAATGAAAATCATAGATTGTGAAACGTAAATGATTCGGATTTTACATATTGGTACTGTGACTTTTTATGTAACTGAATAGCTAAGGGTTTTTTATGTGACACATAATGCTGCTTTTTAGACCAGTTATGTTATATTTATTTATTTATAACATGGAAGACTTCTAGCTAACATTATGAGGTTTGTAGTCAAGTAAATAACAGTAACAAACAAGTGAGGAGTTGTAAATGACAACTCCTCACTTGTTGTAGTACGTTAAACGTAAAAATCTGAGTAATAGCCCTAACAATCTTGCAATACTGGACACATTATTATTTTCGTCTTTCTATTATTAAAGAATTTAAAACTCAGACACCCACACACATTTGAGACACTCATAGTGAATCCATACTATGCTGGTTACGAAGCTCATTAAAAGTTCTATTCACACGCATACATGTAATATGTAACGCAGTGTGGCGACGCTACACTATACGAGCCAGTATTTTTGTAATCAATGAATGCAAATGTTTGATAAATAAATAATAGCTCTCTCATGTCGTTATAATGTGTTAGAACGTCGTGACTACTAAGATAGACGACGTGGGTTAAATAAATAATAAGCTAAGCAGAAGTATACTAAACGTTCACTTTCGTCAGCGTTTTGGTCCCACGTAGTATGTGATGAACCTATTAATGTTAATGATGTTGTAATGCCAGTTTGTTGGCCAGAGCCTAGTCTGTTGATTGAGGACTGCCTTCTGTATTATTCCCTTGAAATATGACAAATGACATATAGGATTTCGTTAAACCATTATTTTGATCTACATAATAAGATTTAGTCAGCGTTTGTAACATAAGTGCACAAAAATGTGTACTCCATGTCTCTTGGAGGATGTGGACGGTATCTATACAAAATCCGAAATCCTCCTTTTGGCACTTTACGTCCCAAAGAACGGAATTAACACGTCGTGTTTAAAATTTCAAAGCCCTCTTCTTTCAAATTCGATATTTGTAGGTAGTATTCGTAGGGACTGTCGAGTTACACTAGAAATATAGAGAAGAAGAGAAAATACTTCTACAATTTTTTTTATCTGTACCGTAATGTGGAGTAAATTAAAAAAAAATAGTAAGAAGGCATAACATAAACATATCAATTTGACGAAATGGTTTAGATATTGTTAGCGTTTTGTCAGCATACTGGTGACAATGAAAACAATGAATTGGCTACTTTTGTGCAACGTTTGCAATTTGACTTATAAACACACAATAGAGCGAATAAAACAAAGAACTCACACACTAAAAATGTTGGACACAAAAGTTAATCCCATCTAATTGCCGCTTAATACCAACCACCGATCTAGTGAGGATCGTTCATAAGAATTATTTTACAAACCAGACAATAGTATTTATGATCAACGAATGTTAACGTAACGTAATATGTCGTAGTGTTTCACCTGTAACACCTCCATGTTGTAAATAAAATGTAATGGTATATTATATTATTCTTCATTGAAGAGCTTTCTTGTAGGTAGGTATATATCTACAAAAAAGTTCTTTACTATGAAGGTTTCTTTTAGGTTTCTTTTAGCGGTTAACCTATGCATAATTTTTTATCACCGAATACAATTCGTAGATAAAAAATTATGTTCGATGGTTCACATTCAACGACAACAATTGGATGATTAGAACTGCTCATTAGAAAATTATCCATTACTAATTACTCATTACTACAAATTACGGTTGTTGTTACACCGATGTTATTGCTAAGTACATTACAAGTTGCACGATCCTTTTTGATTTCGTATAATTCCAATAACAAAAAAACAAGAAGTAATTCAAAGTACATGTTGGTTACTTTAGCAGTAATAGAAACCGTTAAAAATAAGATTGAATAAAAAGGTTTCACGCATTTACATAAATAACGCTTTTCATTACGGTTCCAAAGATTATCAATCCAAAGGTATATCATATACGCACTCTCTATTCGATTCTGATTTTAAACAATATAAGCCAAATTATACGTACATTATAACGTTATAATACGTTGCACGTTTAATGTAAAAAACAATTGTCTTAACCCATGGCCGTTTGGCCCTTACTTTCGTTCCGGATAAATAATAGTCAACGTTAAAAGTGCAACAATATTCGCTGTGACGAATTATTTTAATAATCAGAAATAGAAATAATTTATCTAAAAATCAATATTATAATCAGTCACTTCGTGACACTAAGGAATTAACTGATCTGCATGTTGTATTAGTACTGAAAGTTAATAATCAGCTCTTGGCGTATATTTAGGCAACACTTCATGTATCTAAAATGTACGTAAATCATAACATTCACGAAAAGTTAGTTTTTATCTTTTTTACGTAGTATAAAATGTAATCGCTTTTTGTTTTTCTGTGTTTAACATTTACACATCACTATAATAATGTACGAAAGGCCTACCGGAATTAGAAGCTACTCTATTTAGAAATATGCAAACGAACGTCTAAACAAACACCGATCCAACTTACTTAGGTTTTTTTTTGTTACTTTACTTTAACTATAATAAAAATTAAAACGCTAAAGTAATTTTTAGTATTCAGCATGTTTCTGACACTTTCTACTATCGGTATATTTTTAAGTTGACAACACCGTTTTCCAAGTCGTCATCACTTAGCGCTATGTTCACATTATACACTATTAACAAGTTGCACCCAAACAAACACCACACCATTCTGAAGTAGAGCGTCACCCGGTTCGGTTGTGTTGTGAGTTAGCTTGAGTTATTAAAAATTACCACGTTGAATTTTAATGTGCGATATTACAAAAAACAAACGATCATTGGTTAAAATGGCATCTACAACACCAAACGAAATGACGTTCACAGAAAAGCCAGCAGAACATATTACGCATTACAGCACCAAGAGATTACGCTGTCTACGTTCCGCCAGGAGTGAGCCGAAAAAAAACAATCATCTGGTGGTGATACCTGAAGGGTTCACTAGTTCATCTCCATCGGATTGGGAAGCAACGACACGTCATGAGGCGGAGGGGTTATTTTATGATCGAGCGAAGTACGACGAAGCTGTATTATCGGACGACACTTACGAGAGCGTAAAACTTTCGGCAGCAAAACGTTTGACGCGTAAAAAGAAGAAAAGATATCCAGACCACGGCATTTCGACGTACGCGGTCAAACGACAATAAGTTTATATACTATTCAAGCATAGGCATGACACGGAGCGACATGAGGAACACGGAATAAAACGGTGTAGATATCGACTATACGAGTATGTATCAACGACAGGAAAGCGAAATTTTGAGATTAAGCAGAATTTGTGACGTGGGAACAGCCATATGAGTATGTGCTAACAAAATGTGTCGTTGCGTACATGTTTGTGTTTGGAAAGTGTAATTTAAAATAAAACTGGTGGTGGACTAAAACTGTATTAGATAACTAAGATATTTTTTTTAATGTAAATAACTTGTATATATTTGGTATATCTTACTGCGACAGTGTAAGCGTTTGTTGTGATAACTATGTTGGTCGCGCTAGGCTTACTCTTGTTGATTAGCTAGTTTTAAAATATATGTATGTGCATATAACATATATTGTTTATTATCACTTACAACAAAAGCTGCAGGGTTCGAGTTTCAGTCATTCTACTGAGAAGACCGAATTGAACCTTATCATTTGATTAGATATAAGTAAAGATAAAAATAATTGTATAACGTTATTGCAGTCAGAGTCTAAACTTCGTATGAAAAAGTGAAAATTGCTCTTGTCGTTAGGAAAAAATTATATAATGTATTATCTAATGAAAAAATAGTTCTACTCGACTCTTACTTTAACCATTAAGATCTATCAATCAACTAGATTCTATTCATATTACGTTTAACTGAAAACTTATGTATGTAAAGTTGACGTGTTTTTATTCATTTCGTTAAGAAAAAATTGTTGAATTCGCTGATATCCATTGTTTAAAGTGTATAATAAATTGTCTAATTGTATAAATATTTGCTTTCTTTTATTTATCTCTTTCCCGTCCTTGCTGGGTCTTCTTTAGCCTATCACACTAAACTGCCATTAGACAGATAATAAGCTTCTCCCATTGCACGCGATCGGTTGATAATCTCTAGACCAAGTATAATTATTATTAAAATTTATTTACTTGCCTGATTTATACCTGATCTGCTATGATCTACGACGGCTCCAGTTGGTCTACACGTAAGTGAACGTGACTGCTAAGCTAGAGGTCGTGGGTTCGATTCCCAACCATCACAAATAATTAATAATATTATTGAACGCCTTTTCTCACCAGTGATTTGGTCCCACGTAATAGGTGACGAGCCCATTACTGGTAGTCGGTATGTTTTGTTTGCCAGAGCTTCGTCTGCCGATCGAGGAATGCCTTTTGCATCGGTCACTTGAAATATGATAAACGACATATAGGATTTCTTTCAACCATTATTTTGATCTATCTAGTAAGGTTCAGCCAGCGTTTGTAATATAAGCGCGCAAAAATATGCATCCCATGTCTTTTGGAGGGTGTGGATGGTGTCCATACAAAATCCAAAATCCTCCTTTCGGCACTTTGCGTCAAAAATGACATAATTTACACGTCGTGTTTAAAATTTCAAATTGCTCTCCTCTGAAATTTGACATTTGCAGGTATTATGGTTATTGATACCGTCGAGTGACACTATGGAAAAAGAGAGAAGAAAAAATAAGAATACAATGTAACAATTTCAGATTTTATTTATATTTTTTTCATCTTTATAATGATGTTCAGTATATAAAAGGTAAATAGCCAGAAGGCATAATATAATCTTATCATTTTGCCGAAGTGGTTTAGATATTGTTAGGCCTTTATCGGCACACTGGTGACAATGAAAACAATGAATTGGCCACCTTTTTGCAATGATTGCAACTTCACTTACAAATAAACAATAGAGCGAATAAAACAAAGAACTCACACTAAGAATTTTGGACACAAAGGTTTATCCCATCTAATTGCCGGCTATATAACTTTCCAAAAATTTATAATTCAGTTCAAGATGTCATTTCCTTTCTTTATTATAAGGGTGCACCTGCTATGTCACCAG
This sequence comes from Hypercompe scribonia, assembly GCA_949316085.1. Taxonomy (NCBI): domain Eukaryota; kingdom Metazoa; phylum Arthropoda; class Insecta; order Lepidoptera; family Erebidae; genus Hypercompe; species Hypercompe scribonia. The sequence goes on from OX438979.1 coordinate 6,488,952, forward strand.
CCAATGTGAAAACGATGTTTCTCACTAAAGTAACCTTTTGTTTATCTGTGGAGCCATAGATCAACTTTTCAGTTGTAAATCCTTTATTTCAAAACAGTAACTAAAGCAGGTAGCAAGATGGCTCGTAAGTTAGGCTATATTTTCACAATACACTACTTGACTAGGTAAGGAGCAGCATCATTTTGAATAAGGAAATCTCTTATTTGGGACTATTGTACAAACAAGTTTCGAATTATTTTACTAATACTCGTAATAAACTTCAATGTTGTACACAGGCAGTCGTTGTTAATACAGGATGGGCCAAGAATTCGTTGACAGTTGAATCTAACACCTCGCGGATCATATATCAAATAAATACAGCGCGGGGCACAGGGAGGGGGTTTGATCACTACCTTGTTTCTCGAAAATTTTGTCGCAATGGATCGCTTAAGCTTTTCTATCAGTTTTATTAACGAACAAAAATCTTACACCTTAATAAATAGCTTGGTGGGTATGGTTTTTTTTTGTATTTACTTTGTTAGTAATTTGACAATAACGTTGACGCGGTAAGAGATCAATACAATTAGTAGTAACATTAGAATTATAATTAGCAGTCGTAAAAGAAAAAGATAGTAGTGTAATTTATTAGCGATAAGTAAACAAAATATTAAGCAACCTATATTAGCTATTGTCTAAACACTTTGTGGATACCATTTAGCAATGAAAATCATAGATTGTGAAACGTAAATGATTCGGATTTTACATATTGGTACTGTGACTTTTTATGTAACTGAATAGCTAAGGGTTTTTTATGTGACACATAATGCTGCTTTTTAGACCAGTTATGTTATATTTATTTATTTATAACATGGAAGACTTCTAGCTAACATTATGAGGTTTGTAGTCAAGTAAATAACAGTAACAAACAAGTGAGGAGTTGTAAATGACAACTCCTCACTTGTTGTAGTACGTTAAACGTAAAAATCTGAGTAATAGCCCTAACAATCTTGCAATACTGGACACATTATTATTTTCGTCTTTCTATTATTAAAGAATTTAAAACTCAGACACCCACACACATTTGAGACACTCATAGTGAATCCATACTATGCTGGTTACGAAGCTCATTAAAAGTTCTATTCACACGCATACATGTAATATGTAACGCAGTGTGGCGACGCTACACTATACGAGCCAGTATTTTTGTAATCAATGAATGCAAATGTTTGATAAATAAATAATAGCTCTCTCATGTCGTTATAATGTGTTAGAACGTCGTGACTACTAAGATAGACGACGTGGGTTAAATAAATAATAAGCTAAGCAGAAGTATACTAAACGTTCACTTTCGTCAGCGTTTTGGTCCCACGTAGTATGTGATGAACCTATTAATGTTAATGATGTTGTAATGCCAGTTTGTTGGCCAGAGCCTAGTCTGTTGATTGAGGACTGCCTTCTGCATTATTCCCTTGAAATATGACAAATGACATATAGGATTTCGTTAAACCATTATTTTGATCTACATAATAAGATTTAGTCAGCGTTTGTAACATAAGTGCACAAAAATGTGTACTCCATGTCTCTTGGAGGATGTGGACGGTATCTATGCAAAATCCGAAATCCTCCTTTTCGCACTTTACGTCCCAAAGAACGGAATTAACACGTCGTGTTTAAAATTTCAAAGCCCTCTTCTTTCAAATTCGATATTTGTAGGTAGTATTCGTAGGGACTGTCGAGTTACACTAGAAATATAGAGAAGAAGAGAAAATACTTCTACAATTTTTTTTAACTGTACCGTAATGTGGAGTAAATTAAAAAAAAAATAGTAAGAAGGCATAACATAAACATATCAATTTGACGAAATGGTTTAGATATTGTTAGCGTTTTGTCAGCATACTGGTGACAATGAAAACAATGAATTGGCTACTTTTGTGCAACGTTTGCAATTTGACTTACAAACACACAATAGAGCGAATAAAACAAAGAACTCACACACTAAAAATGTTGGACACAAAAGTTTATCCCATCTAATTGCCGCTTAATACCAACCACCGATCTAGTGAGGATCGTTCATAAGAATTATTTTACAAACCAGACAATAGTATTTATGATCAACGAATGTTAACGTAACGTAATATGTCGTAGTGTTTCACCTGTAACACCTCCATGTTGTAAATAAAATGTAATGGTATATTATATTATTCTTCATTGAAGAGCTTTCTTGTAGGTAGGTATATATCTACAAAAAAGTTCTTTACTATGAAGGTTTCTTTTAGGTTTCTTTTAGCGGTTAACCTATGCATAATTTTTTATCACCGAATACAATTCGTAGATAAAAAATTATGTTCGATGGTTCACATTCAACGACAACAATTGGATGATTAGAACTGCTCATTAGAAAATTATCCATTACTAATTACTCATTACTACAAATTACGGTTGTTGTTACACCGATGTTATTGCTAAGTACATTACAAGTTGCACGATCCTTTTTGATTTCGTATAATTCCAATAACAAAAAAACAAGAAGTAATTCAAAGTACATGTTGGTTACTTTAGCAGTAATAGAAACCGTTAAAAATAAGATTGAATAAAAAGGTTTCACGCATTTACATAAATAACGCTTTTCATTACGGTTCCAAAGATTATCAATCCAAAGGTATATCATATACGCACTCTCTATGCGATTCTGATTTTAAACAATATAAGCCAAATTATACGTACATTATAACGTTATAATACGTTGCACGTTTAATGTAAAAAACAATTGTCTTAACCCATGGCCGTTTGGCCCTTACTTTCGTTCCGGATAAATAATAGTCAACGTTAAAAGTGCAACAATATTCGCTGTGACGAATTATTTTAATAATGAGAAATAGAAATAATTTATCTAAAAATCAATATTATAATCAGTCACTTCGTGACACTAAGGAATTAACTGATCTGCATGTTGTATTAGTACTGAAAGTTAATAATCAGCTCTTGGCGTATATTTAGGCAACACTTCATGTATCTAAAATGTACGTAAATCATAACATTCACGAAAAGTTAGTTTTTATCTTTTTTACGTAGTATAAAATGTAATCGCTTTTTGTTTTTCTGTGTTTAACATTTACACATCACTATAATAATGTACGAAAGGCCTACCGGAATTAGAAGCTACTCTATTTAGAAATATGCAAACGACCGTCTAAACAAACACCGATCCAACTTACTTAGGTTTTTTTTTGTTACTTTACTTTAACTATAATAAAAATTAAAACGCTAAAGTAATTTTTAGTATTCAGCATGTTTCTGGCACTTTCTACTATCGGTATATTTTTAAGTTGGCAACACCGTTTTCCAAGTCGTCATCACTTAGTGCTATGTTCACATTATACACTATTAACAAGTTGCACCCAAACAAACACCACACCATTCTGAAGTAGAGCGTCACCCGGTTCGGTTGTGTTGTGAGTTAGCTTGAGTTATTAAAAATTACCACGTTGAATTTTAATGTGCGATATTACAAAAAACAAACGATCATTGGTTAAAATGGCATCTACAACACCAAACGAAATGACGTTCACAGAAAAGCCAGCAGAACATATTACGCATTACAGCACCAAGAGATTACGCTGTCTACGTTCCGCCAGGAGTGAGCCGAAAAAAAACAATCATCAGGTGGTGATACCTGAAGGGTTCACTGGTTCATCTCCATCAGACAGGAAAGCGAAATTTTGAGATTAAGCAGAATTTGTGACGTGGGAACAGCCATATGAGTATGTGCTAACAAAATGTGTCGTTGCGTACATGTTTGTGTTTGGAAAGTGTAATTTAAAATAAAACTGGTGGTGGACTAAAACTGTATTAGATAACTAAGATATTTTTTTTAATGTAAATAACTTGTATATATTTGGTATATCTTACTGCGACAGTGTAAGCGTTTGTTGTGATAACTATGTTGGTCGCGCTAGGCTTACTCTTGTTGATTAGCTAGTTTTAAAATATATGTATGTGCATATAACATATATTGTTTATTATCACTTACAACAAAAGCTGCAGGGTTCGAGTTTCAGTCATTCTACTGAGAAGACCGAATTGAACCTTATCATTTGATTAGATATAAGTAAAGATAAAAATAATTGTATAACGTTATTGCAGTCAGAGTCTAAACTTCGTATGAAAAAGTGAAAATTGCTCTTGTCGTTAGGAAAAAATTATATAATGTATTATCTAATGAAAAAATAGTTCTACTCGACTCTTACTTTAACCATTAAGATCTATCAATCAACTAGATTCTATTCATATTACGTTTAACTGAAAACTTATGTATGTAAAGTTGACGTGTTTTTATTCATTTCGTTAAGAAAAAATTGTTGAATTCGCTGATATCCATTGTTTAAAGTGTATAATAAATTGTCTAATTGTATAAATATTTGCTTTCTTTTATTTATCTCTTTCCCGTCCTTACTGGGTCTTCTTTAGCCTATCACACTAAACTGCCATTAGACAGATAATAAGCTTCTCCCATTGCACGCGATCGGTTGATAATCTCTAGACCAAGTATAATTATTATTAAAATTTATTTACTTGCCTGATTTATAACTGATCTGCTATGATCTACGACGGCTCCAGTTGGTCTACACGTAAGTGAACGTGACTGCTAAGCTAGAGGTCGTGGGTTCGATTCCCAACCATCACAAATAATTAATAATATTATTGAACGCCTTTTCTCACCAGTGATTTGGTCCCACGTAATAGGTGACGAGCCCATTACTGGTAGTCGGTATGTTTTGTTTGCCAGAGCTTTGTCTGCCGATCGAGGAATGCCTTTTGCATCGGTCACTTGAAATATGATAAACGACATATAGGATTTCTTTCAACCATTATTTTGATCTATCTAGTAAGGTTCAGCCAGCGTTTGTAATATAAGCGCGCAAAAATATGCATCCCATGTCTTTTGGAGGGTGTGGATGGTGTCCATACAAAATCCAAAATCCTCCTTTCGGCACTTTGCGTCAAAAATGACATAATTTACACGTCGTGTTTAAAATTTCAAATTGCTCTCCTCTGAAATTTGACATTTGCAGGTATTATGGTTATTGATACCGTCGAGTGACACTATGGAAAAAGAGAGAAGAAAAAATAAGAATACAATGTAACAATTTCAGATTTTATTTATATTTTTTTCATCTTTATAATGATGTTCAGTATATAAAAGGTAAATAGCCAGAAGGCATAATATAATCTTATCATTTTGCCGAAGTGGTTTAGATATTGTTAGGCCTTTATCGGCACACTGGTGACAATGAAAACAATGAATTGGCCACCTTTTTGCAATGATTGCAACTTCACTTACAAATAAACAATAGAGCGAATAAAACAAAGAACTCACACTAAGAATTTTGGACACAAAGGTTTATCCCATCTAATTGCCGGCTATATAACTTTCCAAGAATTTATAATTCAGTTCAAGATGTCATTTCCTTTCTTTATTATAAGGGTGCACCTGCTATGTCACCAGCCAATGTGAAAACGATGTTTCTCACTAAAGTAACCTTTTGTTTATCTGTGGAGCCATAGATCAACTGTTCAGTTGTAAATCCTTTATTTCAAAACAGTAACTAAAGCAGGTAGCAAGATGGCTCGTAAGTTAGGCTATATTTTCACAATACACTACTTGACTAGGTAAGGAGCAGCATCATTTTGAATAAGGAAATCTCTTATTTGGGACTATTGTACAAACAAGTTTCGAATTATTTTACTAATACTCGTAATAAACTTCAATGTTGTACACAGGCAGTCGTTGTTAATACAGGATGGGCCAAGAATTCGTTGACAGTTGAATCTAACACCTCGCGGATCATATATCAAATAAATACAGCGCGGGGCACAGGGAGGGGGTTTGATCACTACCTTGTTTCTCGAAAATTTTGTCGCAATGGATCGCTTAAGCTTTTCTATCAGTTATATTAACGAACAAAAATCTTACACCTTAATAAATAGCTTGGTGGGTATGGTTTTTTTTTGTATTTACTTTGTTAGTAATTTGACAATAACGTTGACGCGGTAAGAGATCAATACAATTAGTAGTAACATTAGAATTATAATTGGCAGTCGTAAAAGAAAAAGATAGTAGTGTAATTTATTAGCGATAAGTAAACAAAATATTAAGCAACCTATATTAGCTATTGTCTAAACACTTTGTGGATACCATTTAGCAATGAAAATCATAGATTGTGAAACGTAAATGATTCGGATTTTACATATTGGTACTGTGACTTTTTATGTAACTGAATAGCTAAGGGTTTTTTATGTGACACATAATGCTGCTTTTTAGACCAGTTATGTTATATTTATTTATTTATAACATGGAAGACTTCTAGCTAACATTATGAGGTTTGTAGTCAAGTAAATAACAGTAACAAACAAGTGAGGAGTTGTAAATGACAACTCCTCACTTGTTGTAGTACGTTAAACGTAAAAATCTGAGTAATAGCCCTAACAATCTTGCAATACTGGACACATTATTATTTTCGTCTTTCTATTATTAAAGAATTTAAAACTCAGACACCCACACACATTTGAGACACTCATAGTGAATCCATACTATGCTGGTTACGAAGCTCATTAAAAGTTCTATTCACACGCATACATGTAATATGTAACGCAGTGTGGCGACGCTACACTATACGAGCCAGTATTTTTGTAATCAATGAATGCAAATGTTTGATAAATAAATAATAGCTCTCTCATGTCGTTATAATGTGTTAGAACGTCGTGACTACTAAGATAGACGACGTGGGTTAAATAAATAATAAGCTAAGCAGAAGTATACTAAACGTTCACTTTCGTCAGCGTTTTGGTCCCACGTAGTATGTGATGAACCTATTAATGTTAATGATGTTGTAATGCCAGTTTGTTGGCCAGAGCCTAGTCTGTTGATTGAGGACTGCCTTCTGCATTATTCCCTTGAAATATGATAAATGACATATAGGATTTCGTTAAACCATTATTTTGATCTACATAATAAGATTTAGTCAGCGTTTGTAACATAAGTGCACAAAAATGTGTACTCCATGTCTCTTGGAGGATGTGGACGGTATCTATACAAAATCCGAAATCCTCCTTTTGGCACTTTACGTCCCAAAGAACGGAATTAACACGTCGTGTTTAAAATTTCAAAGCCCTCTTCTTTCAAATTCGATATTTGTAGGTAGTATTCGTAGGGACTGTCGAGTTACACTAGAAATATAGAGAAGAAGAGAAAATACTTCTACAATTTTTTTTATCTGTACCGTAATGTGGAGTAAATTAAAAAAAAATAGTAAGAAGGCATAACATAAACATATCAATTTGACGAAATGGTTTAGATATTGTTAGCGTTTTGTCAGCATACTGGTGACAATGAAAACAATGAATTGGCTACTTTTGTGCAACGTTTGCAATTTGACTTACAAACACACAATAGAGCGAATAAAACAAAGAACTCACACACTAAAAATGTTGGACACAAAAGTTTATCCCATCTAATTGCCGCTTAATACCAACCACCGATCTAGTGAGGATCGTTCATAAGAATTATTTTACAAACCAGACAATAGTATTTATGATCAACGAATGTTAACGTAACGTAATATGTCGTAGTGTTTCACCTGTAACACCTCCATGTTGTAAATAAAATGTAATGGTATATTATACTATTCTTCATTGAAGAGCTTTCTTGTAGGTAGGTATATATCTACAAAAAAGTTCTTTACTATGAAGGTTTCTTTTAGGTTTCTTTTAGCGGTTAACCTATGCATAATTTTTTATCACCGAATACAATTCGTAGATAAAAAATTATGTTCGATGGTTCACATTCAACGACAACAATTGGATGATTAGAACTGCTCATTAGAAAATTATCCATTACTAATTACTCATTACTACAAATTACGGTTGTTGTTACACCGATGTTATTGCTAAGTACATTACAAGTTGCACGATCCTTTTTGATTTCGTATAATTCCAATAACAAAAAAACAAGAAGTAATTCAAAGTACATGTTGGTTACTTTAGCAGTAATAGAAACCGTTAAAAATAAGATTGAATAAAAAGGTTTCACGCATTTACATAAATAACGCTTTTCATTACGGTTCCAAAGATTATCAATCCAAAGGTATATCATATACGCACTCTCTATGCGATTCTGATTTTAAACAATATAAGCCAAATTATACGTACATTATAACGTTATAATACGTTGCACGTTTAATGTAAAAAACAATTGTCTTAACCCATGGCCGTTTGGCCCTTACTTTCGTTCCGGATAAATAATAGTCAACGTTAAAAGTGCAACAATATTCGCTGTGACGAATTATTTTAATAATCAGAAATAGAAATAATTTATCTAAAAATCAATATTATAATCAGTCACTTCGTGACACTAAGTAATTAACTGATCTGCATGTTGTATTAGTACTGAAAGTTAATAATCAGCTCTTGGCGTATATTTAGGCAACACTTCATGTATCTAAAATGTACGTAAATCATAACATTCACGAAAAGTTAGTATTTATCTTTTTTACGTAGTATAAAATGTAATCGCTTTTTGTTTTTCTGTGTTTAACATTTACACATCACTATAATAATGTACGAAAGGCCTACCGGAATTAGAAGCTACTCTATTTAGAAATATGCAAACGAACGTCTAAACAAACACCGATCCAACTTACTTAGGTTTTTTTTTGTTACTTTACTTTAACTATAATAAAAATTAAAACGCTAAAGTAATTTTTAGTATTCAGCATGTTTCTGGCACTTTCTACTATCGGTATATTTTTAAGTTGGCAACACCGTTTTCCAAGTCGTCATCACTTAGCGCTATGTTCACATTATACACTATTAACAAGTTGCACCCAAACAAACACCACACCATTCTGAAGTAGAGCGTCACCCGGTTCGGTTGTGTTGTGAGTTAGCTTGAGTTATTAAAAATTACCACGTTGAATTTTAATGTGCGATATTACAAAAAACAAACGATCATTGGTTAAAATGGCATCTACAACACCAAACGAAATGACGTTCACAGAAAAGCCAGCAGAACATATTACGCATTACAGCACCAAGAGATTACGCTGTCTACGTTCCGCCAGGAGTGAGCCGAAAAAAAACAATCATCTGGTGGTGATACCTGAAGGGTTCACTAGTTCATCTCCATCGGATTGGGAAGCAACGACACGTCATGAGGCGGAGGGGTTATTTTATGATCGAGCGAAGTACGACGAAGCTGTATTATCGGACGACACTTACGAGAGCGTAAAACTTTCGGCAGCAAAACGTTTGACGCGTAAAAAGAAGAAAAGATATCCAGACCACGGCATTTCGACGTACGCGGTCAAACGACAATAAGTTTATATACTATTCAAGCATAGGCATGACACGGAGCGACATGAGGAACACGGAATAAAACGGTGTAGATATCGACTATACGAGTATGTATCAACGACAGGAAAGCGAAATTTTGAGATTAAGCAGAATTTGTGACGTGGGAACAGCCATATGAGTATGTGCTAACAAAATGTGTCGTTGCGTACATGTTTGTGTTTGGAAAGTGTAATTTAAAATAAAACTGGTGGTGGACTAAAACTGTATTAGATAACTAAGATATTTTTTTTAATGTAAATAACTTGTATATATTTGGTATATCTTACTGCGACAGTGTAAGCGTTTGTTGTGATAACTATGTTGGTCGCGCTAGGCTTACTCTTGTTGATTAGCTAGTTTTAAAATATATGTATGTGCATATAACATATATTGTTTATTATCACTTACAACAAAAGCTGCAGGGTTCGAGTTTCAGTCATTCTACTGAGAAGACCGAATTGAACCTTATCATTTGATTAGATATAAGTAAAGATAAAAATAATTGTATAACGTTATTGCAGTCAGAGTCTAAACTTCGTATGAAAAAGTGAAAATTGTTCTTGTCGTTAGGAAAAAATTATATAATGTATTATCTAATGAAAAAATAGTTCTACTCGACTCTTACTTTAACCATTAAGATCTATCAATCAACTAGATTCTATTCATATTACGTTTAACTGAAAACTTATGTATGTAAAGTTGATGTGTTTTTATCAATTTCGTTAAGAAAAAATTGTTGAATTCGCTGATATCCATTGTTTAAAGTGTATAATAAATTGTCTAATTGTATAAATATTTGCTTTCTTTTATTTATCTCTTTCCCGTCCTTACTGGGTCTTCTTTAGCCTATCACACTAAACTGCCATTAGACAGATAATAAGCTTCTCCCATTGCACGCGATCGGTTGATAATCTCTAGACCAAGTATAATTATTATTAAAATTTATTTACTTGCCTGATTTATAACTGATCTGCTATGATCTACGACGGCTCCAGTTGGTCTACACGTAAGTGAACGTGACTGCTAAGCTAGAGGTCGTGGGTTCGATTCCCAACCATCACAAATAATTAATAATATTATTGAACGCCTTTTCTCACCAGTGATTTGGTCCCACGTAATAGGTGACGAGCCCATTACTGGTAGTCGGTATGTTTTGTTTGCCAGAGCTTCGTCTGCCGATCGAGGAATGCCTTTTGCATCGGTCACTTGAAATATGATAAACGACATATAGGATTTCTTTCAACCATTATTTTGATCTATCTAGTAAGGTTCAGCCAGCGTTTGTAATATAAGCGCGCAAAAATATGCATCCCATGTCTTTTGGAGGGTGTGGATGGTGTCCATACAAAATCCAAAATCCTCCTTTCGGCACTTTGCGTCAAAAATGACATAATTTACACGTCGTGTTTAAAATTTCAAATTGCTCTCCTCTGAAATTTGACATTTGCAGGTATTATGGTTATTGATACCGTCGAGTGACACTATGGAAAAAGAGAGAAGAAAAAATAAGAATACAATGTAACAATTTCAGATTTTATTTATATTTTTTTCATCTTTATAATGATGTTCAGTATATAAAAGGTAAATAGCCAGAAGGCATAATATAATCTTATCATTTTGCCGAAGTGGTTTAGATATTGTTAGGCCTTTATCGGCACACTGGTGACAATGAAAACAATGAATTGGCCACCTTTTTGCAATGATTGCAACTTCACTTACAAATAAACAATAGAGCGAATAAAACAAAGAACTCACACTAAGAATTTTGGACACAAAGGTTTATCCCATCTAATTGCCGGCTATATAACTTTCCAAGAATTTATAATTCAGTTCAAGATGTCATTTCCTTTCTTTATTATAAGGGTGCACCTGCTATGTCACCAGCCAATGTGAAAACGATGTTTCTCACTAAAGTAACCTTTTGTTTATCTGTGGAGCCATAGATCAACTGTTCAGTTGTAAATCCTTTATTTCAAAACAGTAACTAAAGCAGGTAGCAAGATGGCTCGTAAGTTAGGCTATATTTTCACAATACACTACTTGACTAGGTAAGGAGCAGCATCATTTTGAATAAGGAAATCTCTTATTTGGGACTATTGTACAAACAAGTTTCGAATTATTTTACTAATACTCGTAATAAACTTCAATGTTGTACACAGGCAGTCGTTGTTAATACAGGATGGGCCAAGAATTCGTTGACAGTTGAATCTAACACCTCGCGGATCATATATCAAATAAATACAGCGCGGGGCACAGGGAGGGGGTTTGATCACTACCTTGTTTCTCGAAAATTTTGTCGCAATGGATCGCTTAAGCTTTTCTATCAGTTATATTAACGAACAAAAATCTTACACCTTAATAAATAGCTTGGTGGGTATGGTTTTTTTTTGTATTTACTTTGTTAGTAATTTGACAATAACGTTGACGCGGTAAGAGATCAATACAATTAGTAGTAACATTAGAATTATAATTGGCAGTCGTAAAAGAAAAAGATAGTAGTGTAATTTATTAGCGATAAGTAAACAAAATATTAAGCAACCTATATTAGCTATTGTCTAAACACTTTGTGGATACCATTTAGCAATGAAAATCATAGATTGTGAAACGTAAATGATTCGGATTTTACATATTGGTACTGTGACTTTTTATGTAACTGAATAGCTAAGGGTTTTTTATGTGACACATAATGCTGCTTTTTAGACCAGTTATGTTATATTTATTTATTTATAACATGGAAGACTTCTAGCTAACATTATGAGGTTTGTAGTCAAGTAAATAACAGTAACAAACAAGTGAGGAGTTGTAAATGACAACTCCTCACTTGTTGTAGTACGTTAAACGTAAAAATCTGAGTAATAGCCCTAACAATCTTGCAATACAGGACACATTATTGTTCTCGTCTTTCTATCATTAAAGAATTTAAAACTCAGACACCCACGCATATTTAAGACACTCATAGTGAATCCATACTATGCTGTTTACGAAGCTCATTAAAAGTTCTATTCACACGCATACATGTAATATGTAACGCAGTGTGGCGACGCTACACTATACGAGCCAGTATTTTTGTAATCAATGAATGCAAATGTTTGTTAAATAAATAATAGCTCTCTCATGTCATTATAATGTGCTAGAACGTTTTAATTAGAGGGGTAGGCAGAGACAATTAATCTCCACTGACGACGGACCTTTTTTTTTTGTACTTTGCGGAAATCCTCACGGATACCACCGAAGTGTGGTTATGTTGAACTCAAACCGACCAAAAACCGCACGCTGTCTCAGGTACCAGTAGCCAGGTGACCAGGTGCACCCTAGTAAGGAAATCCCAGGAATCCCGACGTACCTTGGGCCACCTACCACTGCAAGTGGCCCCCTCCTGTGTGGGAACCTTATGGCTTCTTTACTGAAATTCCAACGACAAATATATAACGTTTTTATATATTTTTGTTGTAAAGTATGACTAAAGTTATAATCATAATCCACCGTAACACCACCTCACTAGAGGATGCGCTCCCGATACATCTGGTCCCTATATTTTTATTGTTTGTGCATACACACACTACTGTATAACAAGAAAATATGGAGTTCTGAATAAAAGTCCATTAATTGTAATAACGGATGTTACTTTTCCAATGTAATCTATGACCCTATTTAACAACCATAAATTATTAAGTTTCACCAATTTTAACACACATACGTAATTCTTTCATTATTTAATTAAATAAACCTACAAAAGCAATACATAAGTTTTTAAATAGACTCGAATTTTACCTAGACGTTGTGATACTTGATTTTCTCTTTATAGCTTATTACTTTTGAGCCGTTGGTTTGTTTGTTTTATAATTATAAAATTTTGTGGAATATTGAACTTGCTAATGCTTATGAAAAGTTCGTATAGAGATGTCGTGAAGAACCATTCAGTTGGTACACTTCTAAAGCCGCAACGAAAATTTTAATCTTCGTGCAGGTCATATTTCTACTTACTTGTGATGTTTTGAGATACTACATAAAAGGGTTACAGCTGCAGGCTTTCTTTAAATGGAAATGTTTTAATGTTGAATGAAAATAACGAGTAGAAACTTTAGAAAAAAAAACTAGTGTGAAACAAGCAAAACAATACAACAAATATTAGTAACAATTTATTGATCCTAAAAACTATTGCTTAATTTGCAAAATAATTTTTGTGAACGATCTTCACAAAATCGGTGGATGGTACAGGGTGGGCAATGAATTAGTAAACATTTTAAAACATCGCGTAAAAAAAAACCATTTGAAATTCATATTATAAAATTTCTTTATTTACATGAAAGCTAATTAGTTTGCATTTATTTTTTAAAAACTACATCGTCTAAATGACATGGGTTTCGACGTATACACTCTTCTAAGCGAACACCGAAATTTTCGAATACTCGTTGGCAAAGCGACCGCGAGATCGTTGACATCTCTTCGCCGTTTTATTCTTTTAGTTGATGTAGTGTATTTGATTTATTAATGTAGGCACGATTCTTCAAATAACCCCAAAAAAGAAGTCTGCTGGCGATAGACCTAGATTTCTGGGTAGCCATAAAATATCGCCTCGACTGGAAATCATCTTTTCCGGAAACATATTTTTGACCACCGTCAAGGACTCATTGAATGTCTGATAAGTGGCTCCATCTTGTTAAAACCATTTGTAATAATTGTAGCTAGCAAATTCCAGTAATATGTTTGCGCGGGATGTTAGATCCAAATGTTAACGAATTTTTGGCCCACCTGATAACTTCGTCCATAATCGCGCAATAAAACCTAATTCTTGAAAGCTCGCACCTTGTTGGCCTTTGTAAATTATGGAATGTTAAAGTAATTAAGTGAAAATATAACTCCAGAATAAAATATTGTTTTATTATTTAAAGACATACACAATACAATGCACAATACGGAAAGAAGAGTGTTTCTAAATATCATAAACAAAATGGTGCTGTTCAGTGTTGCAATTAATTAAATTCAACATCCTCTTCTTAATAGCAAACCCATAGCCATAGAACAATCTTCAGTCTTCTTTTGAGAAACTGGTTTTGTAAGTATGTCGCCAACCAATTCCTGAGTACCAACATATTTCAGTTCGATTTCCTGTGTTGGAAAAACCCTTTTTTATCTTTAAAATAGCAATCGCTACTAATATTGACCAGGAAGCAGCAATGTACCAAGCCACTCGTCTCCTACCACAAAATTGATATTCCTTAACTTATGAGCTGTTGACATTACCTTATTTACATTCGAGCAATTTTCCAACTTGGTGGTGATCAAGTCTCTTAGTAGACCTACTTTTCGACTGAGCCCAGAGTCATCAAATACTTTTTCGAGTTTTGTCCATACCTGTTTCGCTGTTGCGGCTTCCTAAATGCGGACGTAATTAACTGGATCTATTAAAAGTATTATTTTCGACCTTGCTTTCGTGTTTTTCTTGTTGTCGTATTGATAACCTAATTCAGGTTCAATTTCCTGCCACAATTCTTCATGTTCCAGATAGTTTTTGACTGCAAATTTCCAACTTTGATGTTTTTCTCTTCCAACGAGTTGCTCATAGGTACAATACCTATTGATATTTGTGACACCACTTTTAATGTATACTTTGCGTAAAAAAATTATGTTAAAGATAGGTTGAAGAAAGACACGAACATGCCGGTAATGGCCAATTGAGGTTATCAAATCTAATCCAATTGAATCGCAGCACTTTTGTATCGAATTATATTTCTTATTTACTTTTGGTCATTCTAGGCCCATGACCTCATGGAATGTTAAAGTAATTAAGTGAAAATATAGCTGCAGAACTAAATATTGTTTTATTATTTAAAGACATACACGATACAATACGGAAAGAAGAGTGTTTCTATTTCTACATATTAAAAAAAAGATGGCGCTGTTCAGTGTTGCAATTAATTAATTTTAACAGTAAAGATTTTAATGCTTTTTTTAAATAGCCAAAGAAACGTTCCTACAAAAATTGTTTCCTGCCAGATGCTGGTATTCCCAAAGACTGTTAAATACCTATATACTTGTAGTATAAGTAACACTTTTCAATGCAGCTCCTAAGCATATCATATACGCATTCGCTATACTATTCTGATTTTTAATACCATACGTAATATTGTACGTTAATTATAACGTTATAATAAATTGTAAACTTAATGTAAATCAGAATCCCCTTAGCCCATGGCTCAAAGTTTTAAAAGGCACGATCAGAGCGGTCGAACCATACTTTCCCCCCGGGTAAATAATAATCAACATTAAAAGTGTGGCATTTTTCGCTAAAATAATAATAAAAAAAATCATTTATCTAGCTCAATATTGAAATCAATCACTTCATGACACTAATTAATAAGCTCGTCTGCATGTATTTTACCATTTACATAAAAATATAATTCATGAATTATTGAAAATTAATAGTCAGCTCTTACTACATATTTAGGCAAAATTTCATGTATATAAAACGTACGTAAATTATAACATTCACAAAAAGTTTGATATATTTTTTTTTATATAATATAAAAGGTGATTGTTTTTTGTTCTTATATGTTTAGCTTTTTCGTACTTCTAAGTTCTTTCATCAATGAGTTAATATGACTATTATTCACACACTATTGTAATAATCCACGAAAGGCAGATTTAATGGTTACATTATTGAAAAAGACACAAAAGAAAGTCTAAAGTGACTGTGATCTAGAAAATATAACTTTACTTATTAAATATTTGTTGTTGCTTAACTACAATAAAAATTAAAATGCTAAAGTAATTTTTAATATTCAGCATCATTTGGCACTTTCTACTATTGGTATATTTTTAGCTTAGCAATACCGTTTTCCAAGTCGTCATCACTTAGCGCTATGTTCACATTATAGACTATGTTAATGTACGTAAATCATAACATTCACGAAAAGTTAGTTTTTATCTTTTTTACATAGTATAAAATGTAATCGCTTTTTGTTTTTCTGTGTTTAACATTTACACATCACTATAATAATGTACGAAAGGCCTACCGGAATTAGAAGCTACTCTATTTAGAAATATGCAAACGAACGTCTAAACAAACACCGATCCAACTTACTTAGGTTTTTTTTTGTTACTTTACTTTAACTATAATAAAAATTAAAACGCTAAAGTAATTTTTAGTATTCAGCATGTTTCTGGCACTTTCTACTATCGGTATATTTTTAAGTTGGCAACACCGTTTTCCAAGTCGTCATCACTTAGCGCTATGTTCACATTATACACTATTAACAAGTTGCACCCAAACAAACACCACACCATTCTGAAGTAGAGCGTCACCCGGTTCGGTTGTGTTGTGAGTTAGCTTGAGTTATTAAAAATTACCACGTTGAATTTTAATGTGCGATATTACAAAAAACAAACGATCATTGGTTAAAATGGCATCTACAACACCAAACGAAATGACGTTCACAGAAAAGCCAGCAGAACATATTACGCATTACAGCACCAAGAGATTGCGCTGTCTACGTTCCGCCAGGAGTGAGCCGAAAAAAAACAATCATCTGGTGGTGATACCTGAAGGGTTCACTAGTTCATCTCCATCGGATTGGGAAGCAACGACACGTCATGAGGCGGAGGGGTTATTTTATGATCGAGCGAAGTACGACGAAGCTGTATTATCGGACGACACTTACGAGAGCGTAAAACTTTCGGCAGCAAAACGTTTGACGCGTAAAAAGAAGAAAAGATATCCAGACCACGGCATTTCGACGTACGCGATCAAACGACAATAAGTTTATATACTATTCAAGCATAGGCATTACACGGAGCGACATGAAGAACACGGAACAAAACAGTGTAGATATCGACTATACGAGTATGTATCAACGACAGGAAAGCGAAATTTTGAGATTAAGCAGAATTTGTGATGTGGGAACAGCCATATGAGTATGTGCTAACAAAATGTGTCGTTGCGTACATGTTTGTGTTTGGAAAGTGTAATTTAAAATAAAAGTGGTGGTGGACTAAAACTGTACTAGATAACTAAGATATTTTTTTTACACTTGTACATATTTGTGTTACGGCTTAAAAAGACAAAACTAAAGCACTCGTTCAGAGGTGTCGTAATAAGTCCTACTTACTCGTATATTTAGCGTACGTATATCTTACTGCGACAGTGTAAGCGTTTGTTATGATAACTATGTTAGTCGCGTTAGGCTTACTCGTGTTGATTAGCTAGTTTTAAAATACATGTATATGCATATAACATATATTGTTTATTTTCACTTACAACAAAAACTGCAGGGTTCGAGTTTCACTCATTCTACTGAGAAGACCGAATTGAATCTTATCATTTGATTAGATATAAGTAAAGACAAAAATAATTATATAACGTTATTGCAGTCAGAGTCTAAACTTCGTATGAAAAAGTGAAAATTGCTCTTGTCGTTAGGAAAAAATTGTATAATGTATTATCTAATGTAAAAATAGTTCTACTCGACTGTTACTTTAACCATTATGATCTATCAAGCAACTAGATTCTATTCATCTTACGTTTAACTGAAAACTTATGTATATAAAGTTAAGTATTTTTATTCATTTCGTTTAGCAAAAATGGTTGAATTCGCTAATACCCATTGTTTAAAGTGTATAATAAATTGTCTATTTGTATAAATATTTGCTTTCTTTTATTTATCTCTTTCCCGTCCTTACTGGGTCTTCTTTGGCCTATCACACTAAACTGCCATTAGATAGATAAATAAGCTGCACCCATTGCACGCGATCGGTTGATAATCTCTAGACCAAGTATAATTATTATTAAAATTTATTTACTTGCCTGATTTATACCTGATCTGCTATGGTCTATGGCGGGACCTTGTTGGTCTACTCGTAAGTGAACGTGACTGCTAAGCTAGAGGTCGTGGGTTCGATTCCCAACCATCACAAATAATTAATAATTGTATTGAACGCCTTTTCTCACCAGTGATTTAGTCCCACGTAATAGGTAGCGAGCCCATTACCGGTAATCGGTATGTTTTGTTCGCCAGAGCTTCGTCTGCCGATCGAGGAATGCCTTTTGCATCAGTCACTTGAAATATGACAAACGAGATATAGGATTTCTATCAACCATTATTTTGATCTATCTAGTAAGGTTCAACCAGCGTTTGTAATACAAGCGCGCAAAAATATGCATGCCATGTCTTTTGGAGGGTATGGACAGTGACCACATAAAATCCGAAATCCTTCTTTCGGCACCTTACGTCCCAAATGACATAATTTACACGTCGTGTTTAAAATTTCAAATTGCTGTCCTGTGAAATTTGATATTTGTAGATAAGATATTGTAGATTCGTAGGTACCGTCGAGTATGGAATCAGAGACAGTATGGAAAAAGAGAGAAGAAAAAATAAGAATACAATGTAACAATTTCAGATTTTATTTATATCTTTTTTATCTTTATAATGATTTTCAGTATATAAAAGGTAAATAGCCAGAAGGCATAATATAATCTTATCATTTTGCCGAAATGGTTTAGATATTCTTAGGCCTTTATCGGCACACTGGTGACAATGAAAACAATGAATTGGCCACCTTTTTGCAATGTTTGCAACTTCACTTGCAAATAAACAATAGAGTGAACAAAACAAATCTAATTGCGACCTATATAACTTTCCAAGAATTTATAATTCAGTTCAAGATGTCATTTCCTTTCTTTATTATAAGCGTGCGTGTAAGATGCCAAAGGACCAGCCAATGTGAAAACAATGTTTCTTACTAAAGTAACCTTTTGTTTATCTGTGGAGCCACAGATCAACTGTTCAGTTATAAATCCTTTATTTCAAAACAGTAACTAAAGCAGGTAGCAAGACGGCTCGTAAGTTGGGCTATATTTTCACAATACACTACTTGACTAGGTAAGGAGCAGCATCATTTTATCTTTTTTGTATTTACTTTGCTAGTAATTTGAGAATAACGTTGACGCGGTGAGAGATCAATGCAATTAGTAGTAACATTAGTATTATAATTAGCTGTCGTAAAAGAAAAAGACAGCAGTGTAATTTATTAGCGATAAGTAAACAGAATATTAAGCAACCTATATTAGCTATTGTCTAAACACTTTATGGATACCATATATGAATGAAAATCATAGATTGTGAAACGTAAATGATTCAAATTTTACATATTGGTACTATGACTTTTTATGTAACTGAACAGTTAAGGATTTTTTATGTGACACATAATGCTGCTTTTTGGACCAGTTATGTTATATTTATTTATTTATAACGTGGAAGACTTACAGCTAACATTATGAGGTTTGTAGTTAAGTAAATAACAGTAACAAACAATTCAGGAGTTGTAAATGACAACTCCTCACTTGTTGTAGTATGTTAAACGTAAAAATCTGAGTAATAGCCCTAACAATCTTGCAATACAGGACACATTATTGTTCTCGTCTTTCTATCATTAAAGAATTTAAAACTCAGACACCCACGCATATTTAAGACACTCATAGTGAATCCATACTATGCTGTTTACGAAGCTCATTAAAAGTTCTATTCACACACATACATGTAATATGTAACGCAGTGTGGCGACGCTACACTATACGAGCCAGTATTTTTGTAATCAATGAATGCAAATGTTTGTTAAATAAATAATAGCTCTCTCATGTCGTTATAATGTGCTAGAACGTTTTAATTAGAGGGGTAGGCAGAGACAATTAATCTCCACTGACGACGGATCTTTTTTTTTTGTACTTTACGGAAATCCTCACGGATACCACCGAAGTGTGGTTATGTTGAACTCAAACCGACCAAAAACCGCATGCTGTCTCAGGTACCAGTAGCCAGGGGACCAGGTGCACCCTAGTAAGGAAATCCCATGAACCCCGACGTACCTTGGGCCACCTACCACTGCAAGTGGCCCCCTCCTGTATGGGAACCTTATGGCTTCTTTACTGAAATTCCAACGACAAATATATAACGTTTTTATATATTTTTGTTGTAAAGTATGACTAAAGTTATAATCATAATCCACCGTAACACCACCTCACTAGAGGATGCGCTCCCGATACATCTGGTCCCTATATTTTTATTGTTTGTGCACACACATACTACTGTATAACAAGAAAATATAGAGTTCTGAATAAAAGTCCATTAATTGTTATAACGGATGTTACTTTTCCAATGTAATCTATGACCCTATTTAACAACCATAAATTATTTAGTTTCACCAATTTTAACACACATACGTAATTCTTTCATTATTTAATTAAATAAACCTACAAAAGCAATACATAAGTTTTTAAATAGACTCAAATTTTACATAGACGTTGTGATACTTGATTTTCTCTTTATAGCTTATTACTTTTGAGCCGTTGGTTAGTTTGTTTTATAATTATAAAATTTTGTGGAATATTGAACTTGCTAATGCTTATGAAAAGTTCGTATAGAGATGTCGTGAAGAACCATTCAGTTGGTACACTTCTAAAGCCGCAACGAAAATTTTAATCTTCGTGCAGGTCATATTTCTACTTGTGATGTTTTGAGATACTACATATAAGGGTTACAGCTGCAGGCTTTCTTTAAATGGAAATGTTTTAATGTTGAATGAAAATAACGAGTAGAAACTTTAGAAAAAAAAACTAGTGTGAAACAAGCAAAACAATACAACAAATATTAGTAACAATTTATTGATCCTAAAAACTATTGCTTAATTTGCAAAATAATTTTTGTGAACGATCTTCACAAAATCGGTGGATGGTACAGGGTGGGCAATGAATTAGTAAACATTTTAAAACATCGCGTAAAAAAAACCATTTGAAATTCATATTGTAAAATTTCTTTATTTACATGAAAGCTAATTAGTTTGCATTTATTTCTTAAAAACTACATCGTCTAAATGACATGCGTTTCGACGTATACACTCTTCTAAGCGAACACCGAAATTTTCGAATACTCGTTGGCAAAGCGACCGCGAGATCGTTGACATCTCTTCGCCGTTTTATTCTTTTAGTTGATGTAGTGTATTTGATTTATTAATGTAGGCACGATTCTTCAAATAACCCCAAAAAAGAAGTCTGCTGGCGATAGACCTAGATTTCTGGGTAGCCATAAAATATCGCCTCGACTGGAAATCATCTTTTCCGGAAACATATTTTTGACCACCGTCAAGGACTCATTGAATGTCTGATAAGTGGCTCCATCTTGTTAAAACCATTTGTAATAATTGTAGCTAGCAAATTCCAGTAATATGTTTGCGCGGGATGTTAGATCCAAATGTTAACGAATTTTTGGCCCACCTGATAACTTCGTCCATAATCGCGCAATAAAACCTAATTCATGAAAGCTCGCACCTTGTTGGCCTTTGTAAATTATGGAATGTTAAAGTAATTAAGTGAAAATATAACTCCAGAATAAAATATTGCTTTATTATTTAAAGACATACACAATACAATGCACAATACGGAAAGAAGAGTGTTTCTAAATATCATAAACAAAATGGCGCTGTTAAGTGTTGCAATTAATTAATTTCAACATCCTCTTCTTAATAGCAAACCCATAGCCATAGAACAATCTTCAGTCTTCTTTTGAGAAACTGGTTTTGTAAGTATGTCGCCAACCAATTCCTGAGTACCAACATATTTCAGTTCGATTTCCTGTGTTGGAAAACCCTTTTTTGTCTTTAAAATAGCAATCGCTACTAATATTGACCAGGAAGCAGCAATGTACCAAGCCACTCGTCTCCTACCACAAAATTGATATTCCTTAACTTATGAGCTGTTGACATTACCTTATTTACATTCAAGCAATTTTCCAACTTGGTGGTGATCAAGTCTCTTAGTAGACCTACTTTTCGACTGAGCCCAGAGTCATCAAATACTTTTTCGAGTTTTGTCCATACCTGTTTCGCTGTTGCGGCTTCCTAAATGCGGACGTAATTAGCTGGATCTGTCAAAAGTATTATTTTCGACCTTGCTTTCGTGTTTTTCTTGCTGTCGTATTGATAACCTAATTCAGGTTCAATTTCCTGCCACAATTCTTCATGTTCCAGATAGTTTTTGACGGCAAATTTCCAACTTTGATGTTTTTCTCTTCCAATGAGTTCCTCAATTGTACCTATTGATATTTGTGACACCATTTTTAATGTATACTTTGCGTCAAAAAATTATGTTAAAGATAGGTTGAAGAAAGACACGCACATGCCGGTAATGGCCAATTGAGGTAATCAAATCTAATCCAATTGAATCGCAGCACTTTTGTATCGAATTATATTTCTTAAATACTTTTGGTCATTCTAGGCCCATGACCTCATGGAATGTTAAAGTAATTAAGTGAAAATATAGGTGCAGAACTAAGTATTGTTTTATTATTTAAAGACATACACGATACAATACGGAAAGAAGAGTGTTCATTTTTAATGTATACTTTGCGTCAAAAAATTATGTTAAAGATAGGTTGAAGAAAGACACGCACATGCCGGTAATGGCCAATTGAGGTAATCAAATCTAATCCAATTGAATCGCAGCACTTTTATATCGAATTATATTTCTTAAGTACTTTTGGTCATTCTAGGCACATGACCTCATGGAATGTTAAAGTAATTAAGTGAAAATATATCTGCAGAACTAAATATTGTTTTATTATTTAAAGACATACACGATACAATACGGAAACAAGAGTGTTTCTGTTTCTACATATTAAAAAAAAGATGAAGAAACGTTCCTACAAAAATTGTTTCCTGCCAGATGCTGGTATTCCCAAAGACTGTTAAATACCTATATACTTGTAGTATAAGTAACACTTTTCCATGCAGTTCCTAAGCATATCATATACGCATTCCCTATACTATTCTGATTTTTAATACCATACGTAATATTGTACGTTAATTATAACGTTATAATACATTGTAAGCTTAATGTAAATCAGAATTGCCTTAGCCCATGGCTCAAAGTTTTAAAATGCACGATCAGAGCGGTCGAACCATACTTTCCCCCCGGGTAAATAATAATCAACATTAAAAGTGCGGCATGATTCGCTGTGACGAATTATTGTAATAAACAGAAATAAAAATCATTTATCTAGCTCAATATTGAAATCAATCACTTCATGACACTAATGAATAAGCTCGTCTGCATGTATTTTACCATTTACATAAAAATATAATTCATGAATTATTAAAAATTAATAGTCAGCTCTTACTACATAATTATGCAAAATTTCATGTACATAAAACGTATGTAAATTATAACATTCACAAAAACTTTGATATTTTTTCTTTATATTATATAAAAGGTGATCGTTTTTTGTTCTTATATGTTTAGCTTTTTCGAACTTCTAAGTTCTTTGATCAATCAATTAATATGACTATTATTTACACACTATTGTAATAATCCACGAAAGGCTATCACATTTAATGGTTACATTATTGAAAAAGACACAAAAGAAAGTCTAAAGTGACTGTGATCTAGAAAATATAACTTTACTTATTAAATTTTTGTTGTTGCTTAACTATAACAAAAATTAAAATACTAAAGTAATTTTTAGCATTCAGCATGTTTTTGGCATTTTCTAAAGTTGACATATTTTTTGAGTCGGCAACATCGTTTTCCAAGTCATTATCACTTAGCGCTATGTTCACATCGTACAGTATTAACAAGTTGCAGTCAAACAAACACCACACCATTCTGAAGTCGAGCGTCACCCGGTTCGCTTGTGTTGTGAGTTAGCGTGAGCCATTAAAAGTACCACGTTGAATTTTAATTTGTGATATTAAAAGGAAAGTAGTCGTTTGTCATAATGAGTACTATAGAAGAGACAGCAGAACGCATAATGAGATTACGCTCTCTACGTTTGGCCAGGAACGAAGCCAGAAAAATCCATCATCTGGAGGTGATACCTGAAGAGCTCTTAAGTGAATTACCACAGAATTGGGAATCAACACCTTGTCAGGCGGAGCGGCTATTTGATGATCGAGCGAAGTACGACGAAACTGAGATATCGGACAAAACGTATGAAAGAGTAAAACTTTCGAAGATGATGTCAGCGACAGAACCAAAATATTTGGTACGTAAACTGAAGAGAAAAAATCCACATCAGAACCGTTCGACATACGATCAAGCGACAATAAGTTTTCATTATACAAGCATAAACCTACACCTGACATGGAGCAACACGAAAAACAAAAAGAAAAGTATGGAGATGGTTTCTACAAAGGTCTAATTCTCGTCATTCACAGCATGAACACAGATTGTATAGACGCGATAGACAGAATGCTGGAGGTCTTGGAAGGACAGATTGTGAAGAGGGCAAATACTCATAAAAAAAGTTACACAACGACAACGTAGATGTTGTCCATATTAATGTCAAGACCGTTAAATTTAAAAGAGGCTTGAGCAGTGTTATGGCCAACACATTGCTGAAATTGAGCAGCATTTGGAAGACGGTACAGCCATATGAGCATCTCTTTAAGAAAATATGGCACTGTATACATGTTACTGTTTGGATAGGTTATTTAAAATTTAAAGTAATGGACTGAAACTATATAAGATTAATATGAGATATTGTGATAATACTAAGAACATGTGACGAGTAGTGTTTTTTTAATGTAAATAATCTGTACTTGTGATGTGGCTTAAAAAGATAAAGGTCTCGTTTAGGGATGTCGTAACCACACTTACGCTTAGCAAATAGATTAAGGAGAGGGTAACTATGGTAGCCACGTCAGGCTTATACGTTTTGATTAGCTAGTTTTAGAATATAAACATGTACTTATAAAATTTATTTTATATTATAACAAACTAAATCTGCGGGGTTAAATATTCATTATTTCTACTAAGAACACCGACTTTACCTTGTTATTTCCTTAGATATAAGTAAAGACGAAAATAATTTTATATTGTCATTGCAGTCGGTATCCACACATTATGTAAAAAGAGAGGAAATTGATTTTTTTGCTACAAATTTATTGTGGAAACTATTATCTAATGTTAAAATAGTTTTACTCGACTCTTATTTTAACCATTAAGATGTACTTGGCAACTAGATCTCTTCGCACTTTGTTTAACTTAAAAAAATATGGATGTAATGTGGAATCGTTTTTAATAATTCCTTTAAACAATAATACTTCGGCTGACTTATACGTATTGTTTAAAGTATGTAATAAATTGTCTATTTATGTGAACATAGTTTTCTTTTATTTATCACTTTCTTGTCCTTACTGTGTCGTTTTTGGCCTATCACAGTCCACTGCCATTAGACACAAGCTTCTTTCATTGCTTGCAAGAGTTTTGGGGGTTTCTATACCAAATATAATTATTAACGATTGTAAACAAGGAGTCGTGCGGTATTCTTATCATGTTATTACTACCAAGTCTTTTGCACTCCTGAGAATAAAATCAAGATACTTCTAGAATTCTTGTGCTTTTGTTTAAAAATTAAACATAAACCAGGGCAATTAAACACAACCCAGGGCAAAAGTTGTAAATTTTGTGCATGTATGATGCACCAAATTTACAACTTTTGCCCTGGGTTGGCAGAGGCATATCAAATGTCTGCTTTTTACTATAGTCTCGGTCCCACGAAATAGGTGATTACCAATAGTGCTAACCAGTATGGTTTTCGCAGGGGACGTTCGACCGGAGATATGCTAATATATGCCACCCACCTTTGGAGGAGGCCTTAAAGGATCACGGTGTAGCAATAGCCGTTTCATTAGACATCTCAAAGGCCTTTGACCGGGTCTAGCATGAGGCACTAATTAGTAAACTTCCAGCAAATGGTATACCCACTGAGCTCTACGGAGCTAGTCTAGCTCTTGCGAGCTAGTCTAGAGGAAATACGGTCCTTGAAAGAGTCCATTGTTGAACCGGTGAAAGTGACATTCCAGTGGGTATCCGATTGGGGTGACACCAATCTTGTCAACCCTTCCAAAACACAGGCGTCTCTTTTCTCCGTGAAAAAGAGTAGCTTCGATTTAACAGCCACTTTCGAAAGTGTATCCTTACCGATTACTAACTAGCGTTTCTAGATATTACCATCAACTATGACTTCAACTTTGGCCAACAAGTTGAGTGTATGGCATAAGCGGCGTCCAAGAAATTATCAATTCTTTCAAAGGTTCGGTGTTACTTCAACTCTGAACACCTGCTTAATCTTTACATTGCATAAGTTCGATCCTGCATGCAGTACTACAGTCACCTCTTGAACGGTGCAATCTGAAAGCTTTGGACTCGGTTGACCGAAGAGCCCGGAGGTTAATTAATAACGAAAAGCTGCCTATTCCATTACAACTACACAAAAAAAAAGGGGCGAACCTATCGCCACTAATCGGGATGTTTTATTTTTTGTTTTCCAAAGCCTCATCTGTCGATCAGCACGTGTACCACTTGCAGGGAAGGTGGGTTTATGGCCCTAAGCTCTTGGTGAGAGCCCTGTGCATGAGATGTGTGAAGTTATTGTTATTCTTTTATATATATATGTGTGTGTAACATGTTTAAACATTAAATCCAATAGAAAATTTTTGCTCCAAAAAAAGTTTCCAATAGAAATTACTTGCTCTGTCTGGTTAAAGAGAATTATTAATATTAATATTATTAATAATATAATAATATTAATATTAATAATTCTCTTTAACCAGAGCAAGTAAAGCGGAATGGAATAAATCCAGTATCTACTGATACTAAATTACGATGTACTCCTACACCTGTATCTAAAAACTATTCCCGGGATTACATATCTTGCGATTATTTAGTTTTGATATTTAATAACGACGACGACGTTCACGATCACCAAAATTGTGCAGGATACACAATCTAGGATAAACAATAAATGAATGTTTGTGGTGCATCCGAAATGAAATCAGCAATGTACAATCTCTTGGCAAGGGCATCCAATTCCGTCTGAGTCCATCTAAGTATACCAAAGCAATATCTCAAAAGTGACATAACATCTGAGAATAGATTTTAGGTACTATATCCAGGTGGCTGAAGAAGTGTATTTGCAACATTTGTTTCCTACCAGATTCGGTATGCCCAAGGACTGTGAAATACCTAGATACTGCCTAGACACTGACAAAAAGTGGGCGTTTAATATGCCTCTGCCTACCCCTCTGTATATGTGTTTATGTATTTGCAGGTTTCGGTGGCAAATAAAAATTTGAATTTTTTTGAATCTGAAAGTTCTATACCTTGAGATTCTACAATCAATTCATCCGATGGTTAAGGCTCCAAAGACAGGAACCTCCTCACTGTACGTACCGTATCAAGGACGAGTGTTTTCTGCGTCGTACCCTTGATCCAGTCTTCTAACGTATTGATCGAGACTCGGGCTTCTTAAGGTATTGATTGAGACTCTTGGCTATCAGTTTGTGAGCAGATTATCTGAACAATGACTACTGAATCTACATTCCACACATCGGTAATCTCGTGAGATAAATCTAAATATTCTATTTGTTTTTCTTTTCAACTTTCAAGAGAATTTCATTATGAGGAAAGACGATATCGATAATCATTGCGCGGCTCTCCAATCGATATATAACCGCAACATCAGGTTTATTAGCAGCAATAGTCTTGCGTGTGATAATAGATCCTCTTTTTTTTTTTTTTACGTGTGGAAGCGCCTTCGGGCTGTCACCCCACCGGGGTTTACGGCGGGGTGGTGTGTCGGAATCGGACCGACTAAAACCACACGGTGTGCCACTCTGCGCCTGAGATAGGAGGGATCCGGGAACCGCTGCTATTACGACATCCAGATCCCTCCTAGCGCCTGCCCGCAAAAGCGGGCACCATCTGCGGATAAACTCTCTATATAGGCGACGTACGGCACACGCGCACGTCACCTCCTCGCGGCTGGCCACTTTAGCGGATGGAGGGGAAAACCCGTCCCGTCCACCCGCGGCCACACTCAAGGCGGCATGAGGCGCTGGTATGCGCGTCTCCGCCGCCCGGCTCGCCGGCGGCGAATTGGGTCCGAGTGGATATCGTCCTCCCGGGCCTTCTCCGCCGCCTCCTTCTGCGAAATTACGTCTTCGCAGAAGGTTGCGACCGCGGTAAAACAACTATCGCTACCGGCCATGGAGCGTATGACGGCCGGTAGCGAGAGATCTCCTCCAATAACTGCAGTGAGGACCCCACGCTGCGCCGCCCAGGCGGAACAAACCGCTAGCGTGTGCTGAGCCGAGTCCTCACTGCAGTCGCAGTGGTGACAGGCGGGACTCAATTCCCTCCTGGCGACCGAGTGCAAATACTTCCTGAAGCAACCGTGCCCGGAAAGGACCTGCGTCAGTCGGAAGGAAAGGGTCCCGTGCTGCCGCCCTGCCCACTCGGCGATGACCGGCTAGAGCCTCCACGGCGGCAAAGCCAGCACGTGGAGCCTCCAGCCGGGACGACCAACGAGCCATTGTGGCTCAACGAGCAGCCTCTCGCCACTCGCGTATCTCTTCGGGCGGGGGCCGTATGCCGCTATCCGCCCGGAAGTCAACCGTCCGCCTATAAACTTCGGGTGATAATAGATCCTAACACAACATGGCATGAATTCTCGAGAACTTTATCGGAAATATACGTGAAGTATCTCTAAATTAAAAAAAAAAATATATTAATAAGTACCAAACAGGTCTATCACATCACAATCTTTGTCTGTCCAATCACGTCTAATGTTGTATGGTCTGGACTTTACTCTAAGCGTACCTGTGTTTATGCACACATTTGCACAATAGTATCTCCTGTGTAGTTGGTTTGCCTCCGTTAAGGCTTACTGGCGTGGCCGAATTCGGCTATGAGAACAATCAACAACAACAAGAGAATCATCAAACATTATACTTTTAAAACAGCGGCAAAAATCGTAATATTCTTACAGGTTACATTAAAAAGTATTGCATGTAATGTAATTTAGTACGTAATTTAATCCTTATAAACGACGCTCATTAGGTATATGGGTATATGGTAAGAGTATATGGTATAAGAGCGACATAAGATTGGAGTAACTTTTGTGGTTAAAATCGTTCGTGTGAGTTCTTTGTTCTATTCACTCTATAGTGTTCGTTAGTTACTTTGAAAACATTTTGCAAAAGTTACCTAAACCTATGCCATGTCGTTAAAATGAGAACAATATATTATGCTTTTTCACTACTTATGGTTTATTGTCCCATATTGGCAATAAGACTACAAAATTTACAACTAAACATTAAAGAGCAAACGTGTGCTTAATTGATTTTAAATTGTTTTTTTTCTTCCTTATATTTATACTAGTACTGGATAAATCTGAAATTGTCACATTGAATTTCTTTCTTCTCTATATTTATATAATGTAAATTAACGGTCACTACGAACAATTCTTAATCTACAATGTAAAATTTTTACAGGACAGTGCTTTGATGTTTGAACCACGACGTATAAATCACGTTCTCTGTGACACAAACCACTAAAAGAATGATACTGAATTTTACATGGACACTATTCCCACCCTCCAACAGGCATTGGATGCAAGTTTTTTGTCTGCTAATGTAACAAACATTGATTTAACCTTTCTATTGAGATTAAAATAATGGTAGTACCGAATCATATATATCTACCTCCTAAGGATAACCCACAATAACTATTACTATATGTATAATACAAGCAATACAGTATTGCTTGTATTATATTTCCCTTCTATTTGAATACGCTAGATATGTTATTTTCTTGATATATATCAAAATTACCCGTAGCTCATGATTGAAAATCGTAAGTAGTAGTAAGGTCTTAAATTATGGAGACAGAGCGTTCGTTTAGCCGTATGTTCGCCCCAGGCGGCAGCGACAGGCAGGCATAGAGCGTGCCTACGAATTCGTATATTAAAACGTTCTATAATATAGTCAAATTGTAATGATATAATTAATTACTCTACACTATATCACATTACTATCCACTTTGCACACCCGCGAGGCCCGAGCGAGTATCTAGGATTTAAAAAAAAATATCAGCAGCTTATTAGTCACTAAATCGCTCAAGTTTTTTGCTGAATTTGATATTCCTCTCATTAATATAGCCAAAATCTGCATCGTATATTTGCTTTCTGGATTAGTTAGCCTTTTTCACTAACTGTCCTACCAAGTCGTCCACCATTTTAACTGTTGCTTGTTTACAATCTTCACACGTGCTGTAAATGATCACATTTAGATCTTCATAGAAAGCATTTTCATCCTTTTGTTTTTGTTACCTACTTTAAAAGAACATGTTGTACACTTTCGTTTTTTTTTAACCGATTTTGAATAAATAACGTGAGAAGACATGGGCGCCGCTAGATTTATTTTATGGGAGATACATCTACATAATGCAAACAGGTTTATTATGAGATGGTTAACGTATCTTTTTTCTATATATATTATATTTAATAATTACAGTAATCACCCATATAGTCGACGCATCTTTGTCAACACAGTCTCAGTTTGTTGATACCCTTCTTGAAAAAATCAACTGGACGAGAGGCAACCAATTCTTCAAAAGCATTTTGTAAAGCCTCCGGGTAGCATTATACATCCACTGATATAGACGAATGAAAATACATATTTTTGCTATATATTCTCTATTTTGACAGAATGGTGCAAGAACAATCCCTTGCATTCTTTTTCCGGCGCCCATGTGAACAGTAACGAGTGGAAAGTGATAATGCCTTTTTTTTTTTTTTTTTTTTTTTTTTTTTTTTTTTTAACGTGTGGAAACCCCCTCAGGCCGTCACCCCACCGGGGTTTACGGCGGGGTGGTGTGTCGGAATCGGACCGACTAAAACCACACGGTGTGCCACTCTGCGCCTGAGATAGGAGGAATCCGGGAACCGCTGTTATTACGACATCCAGATCCCTCCTAGCGCCTGCCCGAAACTGCGGGCACCATCTATGGGTAAACTCTCTATTTTAGGCGACGTACGGCACACGCGGACGTCGCCTCCTCGCGGCTGGCCATTGTAGCGGGTGGAGGGGAAAACCCGTCCCGTCCACCCGCGGCCACACTCAAGGCGGCATGAGGCGCTGGTATGCGCGCCTCCGCCGCCCGGTTCGCCGGCGGCGAATTGGGTCCGAGTGGATATTGTCCTCCCGGGCCTTCTCCGCCGCCTCCTTCCGCGAAATTACGTCTTCACAGAAGGTTGCGACCGCGGTAAAACAACTGTCGCTACCGGCCATGGAGCGTATGACGGTCGGTAGCGAGAGATCTCCTCCAATAACTGCAGTGAGGACCCCACGCTGCGCCGCCCAGGCGGAACAAACCGCTAGCGTGTGCTGAGCCGAGTCCTCACTGCAGTCGCAGTGGTGACAGGCGGGACTCAATTCCCTCCTGGCGACCGAGTGCAGATACTTCCCGAAGCAACCGTGCCCGGAAAGAATCTGCGTCAGTCGGAAGGAAAGGGTCCCGTGCTGCCGCCCTGCCCACTCGGCGATGACCGGCTAGAGAGCCTCCACGAGGGCGAAGCCAGCACGTGGAGTCTCCAACCGGAACGACCAACGAGCCATCGTGGCTCGACGAGCGGCCTCACGCCACTCGCGTATCTCCTCGGGCGGGGGCCGTATGCCGCTACCCGCCCGGAAGTCAGCCGTCCGCCGATAAACTTCGGCGAGCACTACCGCCTCCAAATCCTACGGGGGAGTTCCGGCCAAGGCGCACGCCGCCTCCGTCGATACGGTGCGGTAGCCGCGTATGGCTCTAACCGCCAATATCCTCTGAGGGCGCCAGAGGCGAGCCCTATTCTGGGCGGTCAGAGACGCTGCCCACACCGGTGCACCATATAGCGCCATTGACCGAACAACCCCCGTGTATAGCCGTCTCGTCACGACGCTGGCTCCACCCAAATTGGGCAAAAGTCGCCCAAGAGCAGAGGCAGCGCCGACCAGCTTTGGAGTAAGCTGTCGGAAGTGCTCGTCGAAGAGCCACCTGCCGTCGAGGATCAGGCCCAGATACTTCATCTGGGCCTTAATCGGTACGAGGACCGAATTGACTACGATGGAGGCGCCGGGGGGTGGACCACGACAGGGCCCATGAAACAAAAGGGCTTCCGTTTTGTCTAGGGCCACCCGTAAACCCAGCGCCTCAATGCGCCCGACCACCGAAGAGACTCCCACGGGGGCCAGGCGCGCCGCCTCTTGAAAGTTCACCCCGCGGGCCGTGACCAATGTGTCATCGGCGTAACAAATTACGCCCAGCCCGGGGGGAAGACGACCTCGAAGGGCCCAGTCGTATCCCATATTCCACAGGAGTGGTCCGAGGACGGACCCCTGCGGAACACCGCACGACATGGGCCGCCGCCTTAGAATACCATCTCGGTCCTCGTACACGACGGTACGCCCCTCAAGATAGTCTGCCACAAGCCGCCTCAGGTACTCTGGCACCCCGTGGTAGTGGAGTGCTTCCCTGATGCAGCTAAATGGCAGACTATTAAATGCGTTGGCGATGTCCAACGACACTGCCAACAGCACGCCGCCACAGCTCACCGCCTCTTCGGTAACGGCCCTCAGGCGCAGCACAGCATCGACTGTCGAACGCCCCGCTCGAAAACCGAATTGGGCGTCCGACAGATCGGGGCCCACCTCGCAGAGGTGCCAGACGATGCGAGCAGAGAGTATCCTCTCAAAAAGTTTGCCCGCCTGGTCCAGCAACACGATGGGCCTATAGGCCGCCACCGATTCGGCTGGCCCTCCCGGCTTCCTCAATAGGACCAGCTTCCCGCTTTTCCAGCACTCAGGGAAGCGTCCGGACACCAAGCTAGCGTCCAGGACCTCCCTGAGACGGTCCGACATGTGTTCGAGGGCTCGGGCCAGCACTCGGGCAGGTATCCCGTCTGGCCCGGGGGCGGTGTTCTTAGAGCGGATCCGTAGAACAACCGCCCCTATCTCCGATTCCTTGACGGGCGGCACACCGCCTTCGTCGTCCCCGACCAAAAAGACCATTGATGGCGGCGTGTGCTCCGCCCGCTGTGGGAAAAGGCCCTCGACCACTTCTTGCAGGAAGCTGGGCTGGAGGGTCTCTGTAAGGGGGGGGGCCGACGTGCGGAGCTTTTGTCGCGCCGCACGATAAGGGCGACCCCAGGGGTCACAATCGAGACCCTCCAGCATCTCCTTACGCTTAATTTCTTTGGCGCGGCTAATGGCCAGCTTCAAAGTTTTCCGCGCCTTTCGGTACTCCTCATAAAGCTGGCCCTCCTCGCCGTCTACGCGGTGTCGCCGCCGACTACGGGTGTAGGACCTCCGGGCACGAGTACAGGCCGCACGGAGGTCCGCCAACTCCTGGGACCACCAGTAAACCTCCTTCCGTGGAGGCCGACAACCTCGGATGCGGGGCATGGCCGCATCACAGATCTGCGTAATCACATCGAGGAAGCGACCAGCCCCCATGTCGACCTCCTGGGTCGGAGCCTGCGGAGACAGCCAGGAGTGAATAATGGCTGCCTCCTCTAGTAGGTCCCTATTCAGTTTGACTACAGCCCACCGCGGAAAACGAGAAGAACGCCGCGCCGTGTGACCCCTTCTAGGGTCCTGGGTCCGGGAGAGCTCAAATCGGATGTAAAGGTGATCCGAGAGCGTCTCAACCTCTTCCAGGACACGCCAGTTCCTTACTCGTGCGGCGAGGGCAGGGGTAGCGAATGAAAGGTCCACTATCGACCCCCCCTGCTGTCGCACGCACGTGTTGGTGGAGCCTCTGTTTAATAAACAGAGGCCCACTGAGGCCACCCACTCCTCTACGGCCTCACCTCTTGCGTCCTTCCTGGGAGAACCCCAAGCAATGGACTTTGCGTTGAAGTCCCCCAGCACAAGGACGTGCCCAGACGTTAGTCGCCGCATCGAGGTCTAAAAGCTGTTAAGGAAAACCTCGAAGTCGCTCAAACTCTGGTTGGGGGAGAAGTATACACCGTTTATGGTGATCCCCCCCCACTCAGCAGCAACATATCCAGTGCCCTTGTCTCTTAGCGACAAGGGCGGGGAATGAGCCGCCGTGGAGCCGACGACTGCCACGAAGCCGTCCCGGTCACCCAACCAGTTTGGACGGGGAGGAACATAATAGGGCTCCGCGGCTACGGCAACACCAATCGACCACTGTGCCATGGTTTGCAGGAAAAGGTCCTGCGCCGCAGCACAGTGGTTCAGGTTCGTCTGGACTAGGAGGCTGGAGATTCGATCCATTACTGGATCATTTCTACAGCCCCCTGCATAGGCGACGACGTTGACGCACAAACTACATCGGAGGCAGCCTGGGCCGACTGGCTAGCCTCCGACGTTTGCCGAAAACTGCGGAAAGACTTGCAGCTCCCCTGTCCCATCTGATGATTGGCAGGCCTATTGCCCGCCGCACACTTTGGGCAGTGAGGGACGGCAGAGCACTCTGTTGCGTTGTGTCCCGGTTGACCGCAGCGGAAACACAATCCACTGCAGTCAAAACAACTATCGCACTTGATGCGAGTGTGTCCCGTGGCCAGGCATTTGAAGCACCTCATCGGTCTCGCCGCCAGAACTGTGACTCTGGCGTTCACGAAACCGACGAGGATCTTGCCAGCATCGCCTATAATCTTAGCTGACGCCACAGGACAACTGATCCACGTCGCACCAAGGCCTCCCGGACCGGGACGGATGGTGCCAACTCTGATGTTGTCCGCGTTGCAACCAGTTTTCTCTTGAATCGCAACGCGGACATCCTCAACCGTCACGGAGTCGTCCAGACCTGAGATACGCAATTCCGCACATTTGGTAGGCCTGGCGATCTTTACACCATCCGTAACAGAAAAAATACTCCGCAGCTTTTCGGCAAAAGCATCCGCCGTCTTTGTACCTTCAGCTCCAGGGAACTCCAGTACTCTTGCTCTCGTTTGGGCGAGGCGCATTTTGACACCTACAGTCCCAAATTGATTGGCGAGACTATCCCGGGCCTTCTTGAATACGGCCGCATAGGATAGCCCGCCGTTTGCCGCCTCCGGTAATATAGTAATCACTACAGCCGCGGTCTTTGGGATCTGTAGCTTACGCGGCTTCTTTTGGGTGGCCACTGCCACTGACGGCGACTGAGGAGTAGAGGCTACTTGTTGGGTAGCCTTCTTACCCTTTCGAGACTTTTTGACCGACCCAACTACCTGCCACCCATCGTTTGAGGGAGTAGAAGTAGCGGGGTCAGATGTAGGTGTCGGAGTGGGAAGCGGAGGGAACTCAGCCCTCGTCTTTGCTTTAACCTTAAGGGCAGGTTTGGAAGCAGCCGACTTTGCCACAGTCTTATTTACCGCCACCTTTGCTGCTCTAGCTGTTTTCGCAGCAGCCACAGGGGCGGACGTAAGTGTTGCCGCCGCATATGACACACGACCACCTGCAACGGGAAGCGGAGCCGGTGGCGTCGTCTTTGATCGGTTGATCTTCGCCCCATCCGCTGCGAGTGGCGGCCGAATTACGGGGGCTGGAGGTAGCCTCGCCTCAAGGCCCGCGAGACGTCCGTCCAACATACGCCCTACTACGTCAAGTATTTGGCGCAGATGGGCATCAGAGACGTCGCCAGAACCGTGACTGGGGATAGACCGATCTTTAACCCGGCCCTGTTGTTCAGGGTGGTGGGCCCGAAAGTGAGCAAATTGATTGCTCAGCTCAGCCCGCTGGCCAGCTGGCCCGTCAAACGGTCATTAGCCGTCTGCAGGCGAGCTACATCCCCAATGAGGGTGGTAACAACCTCTGCAATGGCAGAGGAGGAGTCCTTAAGGGCCCTAACAAACGGTCCCTTAAGGTTTGTAGATTTTGTGGCCACCTTGTTAATGACGGCCACAGCTACATTCGCTCTCTCCTGTAGGGACACCGGTACCTGGGTTGCCAAATTATCCACTGCTGGCGCCCGAATTTTTTGTAGGAGATCCGCAATTTCCTCCTCCACCACAGATTCGCCCTCCGCTCTAACGCGCCTATAGGCTGCCGCTTTAGTGAACACGGAGCCTGAGGGAACCGAAACTCGAGTGCGCGACCTCCCTCTGTGGCTACTAGCCACTTTAGGAGGCAGCCACTCCTGTGAAGTTTCTCCTTCGTCGTCTGTGGAGCGTCCGCGTTTCCGATTGTCGCGAATCTCTACCTCCATTACTTCCAGCGCCTCAATTGATGCGCTAGAGTCACCTCTATCTGTTGGAATAACGGATTTCGAACGTAGTCGATCCGATCTTCTTCGGGTCCCTGAAGTAAGATTAGCTTCTGAGAGCGAGATAGGCGTCATACGTTCCTCCTCATTGGTTGAGAAGTCGTCCGTCTTCCTAGGCTTACCTTTCTGATTCTTGTCCTTCTTTTCTTCATCTTTTTTCTTGTAATTTTTGTTTGTTTCAATTTCCATAATTATTCCCACGTGTGGGGGAGAAATAAAAGTCGACCCGGGCAGAGATCCCCCAATACCCGGGCAAGCGTAAATTTGTGCCCAACCGAGGGGTCCGCAGGTGCCTCGGCTGGGAGTGCGCTTGCGACTGAACTACCCATCAGCCATGCATCCCCTGGGAACGCACCAGAACACGGGATTCGGGGTAATTTTTTTATAGAAGTTTTCTTCCTCGCAGTCCGGGCGGTTAAGCCAAGACCCTCGCCCCCGATTGGAGTCGCGAGACTCCAACTCGGGACTACGATATGTCGACGGCGGCAGGG
This sequence comes from Hypercompe scribonia, assembly GCA_949316085.1. NCBI lineage: Eukaryota > Metazoa > Arthropoda > Insecta > Lepidoptera > Erebidae > Hypercompe > Hypercompe scribonia. Next base: position 6,525,897 of record OX438979.1, read on the forward strand.
AGACGATGTTCCCTGATGCCTGCTCGGTGGCAGTGTAAGTGCACACCGAGCCCGTCCTACTTTTTCCACCGCTGAGCGGAAGAACTCCGACCCTAGAAAGGGTCCCACCATCGTGATTTTTTACCGAGGTTTTCCTCCTCATTGCTCCGAAGAGCGAAGAGCCAACAGAGGAATCGACAAATATGCCCGCTCTGTTGGACCAAGTCTCGGCCGAATTACCGAAGAAAATGGCTTCCTCTTCGTGCTAGAATATTAGCCGCTGGCAGTGATGAACACCATCGCCAACGTTACCAGGGTGCACCACGTGGAGGTTTTCTAGCCCAGCACCCCAAAAAAAAGTGATAATGCCTTGGTCAACCTACTTACAAAACATGCCAAAAATAGAAAATTCCGTGTGTATGTTGAGTTAAAGGTTAAACCTACTTTGAATTTAAACGGCTAATTTAAAAAGTGACTGGAACGCAAAACATAATTATTGGGGCTCCAGGTTAATCACGACCCGAGGTAGACAACTCTATCAAGCTGTGGAAGACCTTAACCTCGATTGTATATCCACCGGCGAACCCACATACTGGCCGACTGATCCTCAAAAAATTCCTGATTTACTAGACTTCTTTGTCTCCAAAAATATCGCACTCAGTAATGTCAGTATTGAATCCAATTTCGATCTGGTCTCGGACCACTCTGCTGCGCTTCTTAACGTACACAGTAAGATCATACTAACAGAAGTACCATATAAAATCTACAGTAAACACACAGACTGGGGAAAATATCAAAATATCATTACCACAGAGACGCAGCTCAAGTTGTCCCTAAAGACAACCGATGAGATAGAGGCTATAGAGGAATTAAATTCTCTAATCTATGAAGCAGCGATCAGATCCACACCCCATCGCAAAATGAAAATAGCAAAAGAACACAACTATCCTGCTATGATCAAGGACTGCATAAGGGAAAGACGACAACTCCGGAGAATTTGGCATGAGACGCACTACCCTAAGGACAGGACCGCCTTTAACAAAGCTTCCCAAAAAGTAAAAACATTGATTAAGGAAATGAAAAACGAGAACCTACAAGCTTACCTTGCAAAACTGTCTGCTACTAGTGACACAGACTACTCCTTGTGGAAGGCTACCAAAAGTCTAAAGCGTCCAAAGCAGCAAGCAACACCACTAAAAACACAGATGGGCACATGGGCTCGGTCCGATAGTGAGAAAGCTGATACCTTTGCGCATCACCTTCAAAGGGTTTTCCAACCACCTCCTAGCAACAATCAAAATCATGACAGTGAAATAGAGAAACATCTGAGCTCGCCTACACAAATGTGTTTACCACTAAAACATATCACACCGAAAGAATTGAAACAGGAAATTGGAAAACTTCAAGAAGGAAAGTGTCCGGGCTACGATCGAATTGACGCTACCTTACTTAAATATCTGCCAAGGAAAGGAGTTCTGCTTATACTTGCTATTTTTAATGCATGTCTGAGACTCTCTTACTATCCCAGCCAATGGAAGATCGCACAGGTAGTGATGATTTTAAAGCCAGGAAAACCAGCTCAAGAAGCGTCTTCGTACAGACCGATAAGCCTCCTACCCGTTGTAGGAAAGTTAATGGAAAAAATGATACTGAATAGAATGCAGGAACACCTAAGGGAAGTAATACCAAGTCACCAGTTCGGATTTAGAGAAGGCCATGGGACTATTGAACAAGTGCACCGGTTAGTGGACGTTATTGGCAGGGCACTGGAAAACAAACAATACTGCTGCGCAATTTTCTTGGATATTAGTCAGGCATTCGACAGAGTATGGCATGGGGGGCTACTATATAAAATAAAAAACATGCTACCACACTCCTTTTTTCCAATTCTGAAATCTTACCTAGAGAAAAGATGCTATGAAGTGAGACAAAATTCCGACACGTCACAAATGTACGGGATCAATTCAGGTGTTCCACAGGGTAGTATTCTGGGACCTGTCCTTTATCTTATATTCACAGCAGATCTACCCACCGCTAGTTACACCACCACAGCGACATACGCAGATGATACCGCAGTACTCTCGGTTCATGAAAATCATGATGCTGCATCTGAAAACCTCCAATCACATCTAACCCTTGTCGAAGCATGGTTTGATCTATGGCGCATTAAAGCCAACACAGATAAGTCGGTCCAGGTTACATTTGCACTCAGAAGGAAAACTTGTCCACCTGTGAAACTATACAATAAAGACGTCCCTCAACAAGAAGACGCCAAATACCTGGGTATGCATCTGGATCGCCGTCTTACCTGGCGAAAACACATCTGGACTAAAAGAAAACAATTAGACCTGAAACTCCGCAACATGTACTGGCTCATCGGACGCAAATCTCAGCTGACAGACGCCGGTAAAATGATCATATACAAATCCATACTGAGGCCCGTATGGACATACGGCATCCAGCTCTGGGGCTCGGCCAGCTGCAGCAATGTAGAAATACTGGAAAGATTTCAGAGTAAAACAATGCGAACTATGTACAAGATACCACAGAACATATGCAATAGATATGTAAACTTAGACTTCAACCTGCGAACAGTTAAACAAGAAATTGAATCTTACAGTAGGAATTATCAAGCAAAATTGGACCGACATATAAACCTGTTGGCTGCTGACTTGCGGAGAGAGGGCAGTTTAAAATATACTCGCCTCAAAAGAAATAGTATCGTGGATCTTGAGCTGAGATTCGCAGACAAATGATGAGACTGGCATCACTGGATGCAGAACTCAGCTAGGGACATTTTGACGAGGGAAACCTGACAAATTATTAGATTATTGTTTGGAAAAACAGATTGCTAAGTTGCAGGATACAAAGAAAAAAAAAAAAAAAAAAATTTAAAAAGTGATTTTTTTTTCTTTGTGACCAATTATTTTAATACACAAACACAGAAATAATTTTTCTTAGAATTAACATTAAAGTCAGCTTTATGTCACTAATGAATGATGATGATTTTTACATTTTATGCATTCTTTGCCGCAGTGTAAAATGTAGTCACTTATTGTTCTTGTATGCTAAGTTCTTTTGTACTACGTAATTCTTTGGTAAATAAGTTACTATGCCTACAATTTAAGCAAATTTTGTATTTCATTGTTGTAATAATGTTCGAAAGGCAACCAAATTAAGTGATTACACTATTTGAAAAGACAAAAAGAGTCTAAAATAACACTGACGTACAAAATATAAAATATTTAATCCTTTTTGGTTTGTTTCTTTATGTACTTTAACTAAAAAAAACAGTAGCAGTCGTGGGACTGCTGATAGAAGTGAAAACGGAACTATTAAGTTGAGAGTAATTAAAACTATATGCAAAAATTATATGAAATTTTTTATGTTTCATATATAGCTATATATAATATATAATATCATATATAATATATAATAATAATAAATTTCATATATAATAAATAATATCATATTCTCCATAGCTATAGATATACTATTATCAATAGCATGTCGGTGACGCGAACCGAGGATTTTACCCTCTACCAAAACGCTCAACGCGCCTAAAGAAGTTTTCTCTTCAAAATTAAAATGCTTAAAGCTTTTCTTAATATTCTGCATACTTTTGGCATTTTCTGTTTTTGACATATCATTTAAATTGGCAACATTATTTTCTAGTCATTATCACTCAGCGCTACGTTCACATTACACACTATCATCAATTAGTTGCAGCCAAACCAATACCACACAATTCTGAAGTTAAATGTCACCCAATTTGCTTTTGCTGTGAGTGTGTCACAAAAATTACCACGTTGAGTTTAATTTGTGATATTAAAAATAAAGTGGTCATTGGTCGAAATGAGTACTACAGAAGAGACAGGATCTGAAACACCAAGAGTAATGACGTTTGCAGAGAAACAAGCAGAACGCATAAAGAGATTACGCTCTCTACATGCCGCTAGGAATGAAGCCAGGACACACAATCATCAGGAAGTGGTGGCTGAAGAGGCCAGAAATAAGTTACCACCCAACCATGAAGCAAAACGTCGTCAGGCGGAGTGGTTACTCGACGATCAAACGAAGCGCGAAGAAGCTGAGAAATCAGGCAAAAACTACGACAGAGTAAAACTTTTGAACATCTCAGCTGTAGAAGCAGAACGTTTAGAACGTAAAAAGAAGAAAAGGAATCCAGATCAGGGCTTTTCGACATACGATCAAGCGACAATAAGGCAGTATAATAGATTGGTCAAGAATATGCCTGAACCTGACATGGCGCAGTATGAGAAACAAAAACAAAAGTATGGAGATGCTTTCTACGGAGGTCCAAATGTAATCATTCACGGCATGCACGAAGATCGTAAACAGGCCATAGACAGAATGGTGGACGACTTGGAAGGTCAGATTGCGAAGAGAGCCAAATACTCTAGAAGGCGGATACACAACGACGACGCAGATATTGACTATATTAACGAGAGGAACGCCAAGTTTAACAAGAAACTTGAGCGGTTTTATGGCCAACACACTGCTGAGATTAAACAGAATTTGGAACGTGGTACAGCCATATGAGCACCTGTTCAGAAAACATTTCACAGCGTGCATGTTAGTGTTTGAAAAGAATTATTTAAAAATAAATATGATGGACTAAAACCCCATGAAATAACTTATAAATGGGAGATGTTGTTATAACATGTGACAAGATGTGTTTTTTTTAATGTAAACGTTAATTGGTGTTATGGCTTACAAAGACAAAACTAAATCACACAGTAAGGGATGTCATGGTAAGCCATATTTAAATTTAGCAAATAGATTAATCATAGTCTATGAAATTGCAAAAAATATACAGTATATATTACATAGGTAATGTGTACTATCATTTACAACAAAAATACTGTGGCGTTCAAGTATTATTCTATTATTTAAAAAGGTGCAATGTAAAGTATTCATTCTCTTAACACATCTGTCAAACTGAAATAGTTTGAATGACTTTTACCAATTCTGTAATATATAGAATAAATTGTCTATGTTTGTAATTATTGTTTAATTTAAAAGAAGATGTAGTAGCAAAGATTCAAAAGGGCACACTTCAATGGTTTGACTATGTAGAAAGGATGGATGATAGAAGATCCACCAAAGGAATTTATAGAGTAAATTTGTGTGTAACTGTCCGAAGAGGTCGCCTGTGATAAACATTATCTAACCAAATTTGTGAAGTTCTGAAGAAGGGGCATATGAAAAATATTAGGAATAGATGAGATAAATTGTCCCTGCCTACCCATTTGAGAATGGGAAATAAGCAGACTTTATGTATGTATGTTTAATTTATTTGTCATTTTTCAATTTATGTAGGATCAACATTTAAGTTTTATGAAGGATCTATATTTGGGCATTACTCTTCTACTTTTCAAAACAATGTTAACACTTTTCAACATTTACACATATTATTATGCCGTTTGACTTTTAAGTCGACTCACAATGTGTTTTTTTTAAATAATTTTTTGCATTTTTATTAAAGTATTTAAATAAATTTTGATCTAAAGTTTAAGTAAGATGGAAGTTCTTTAATCAAAATGAAAGGTAATAATAACATGATTATGATGACCAATATTCACAAATAAAGAGGCAAATGAAAAACATTTTTATAAATTGAATGTAATTTGTATTACAAGTTATATTTTTCAAATAAATGAGTATTGAATTGCATTAAACTTCTGGGATGTTAAAGTAAAACAAATAAATTAAACAAATTTCTATAACAAGTTTATTTTGATAAGACCCGATAAAATAAAAGTAATAATTATTTATCAAATAGATATTTTACACATTGTAAATGTAAATACACAATAAAAAGCTCTAAATACTTTTTATTTTTATCAACACAACACAGTGTGCAGTTTTGTATAGTATTTGATTCAACCAGTACATAATATGGTTAAAAAATTTAAACTAAATTTACAAGAGACAGATATCAAATAACTGCTGAAGTAAAACAAACATCTATTGGTGTAACTTAGACTGTGTGCCTCTTTCAAAAAGAATTACTTGTCAAAAAATAGGCAAATGATGCAGATTTACAATGAGAAAGTATTTGAAAAAGAAATATGCCATAGAGTTTAACTATTTTAGTAAGTTTAGTAATACTTTGACATGCTTATCGGTCTGGTGGTTAGTGATCCTGCTTGCAGGTTCGATTCCCACACAAGACAAATCTTTAATGAACACAATCATTTGTTTTGTCTGGGTTTAATTTATCTGTAGTATGTATGTATTTAGAAATACATAGGTATGTTTACCAGCAGTCTGCTTACCATAGTACAGATTTTGTCTAGTTTGGATTAGACGGCTGTGTGTTAGATTTATGCGAATATTATTGTAATATTTTATATATTATCCATTTCTTTATCATGTACAATAATGCACCTCTTAATCCTTTTTTGTCACTAAGCTATAGAAGAGTATGGTACAATATTTTTGTCACTATGAAACAATATTCTGTTTATGTTGTTCTAAATATTGTCTGGATAACAAACCACGAAGTCACACTAGTACACGGGGCCATATCACACATGCCAGAAGATCTTTATATCGAAATCTAGACTATGGCAAACAGACTGTTAGAGGTGAAGAGTACAGTTTAATGTTTTCAGTGTAAAAATCACATACAGAGTCTTCGCATACGAGGGACAATAGTGAACTTAAATGGACACAATAGTAGTACACCTACTAAGTTGCACTTTGCCTGCGTATTTTGCCAGGAGACACGTAAGATAACGCAACCTTATTGTTATATTAAACAGAGCGCGCCGCGGCCTTTTTCCACCATTGTCCCTCGTCTGCGCAGGCCTTTAATGATACCATTTTCTGCTACTATTGCTCGTAAAGTGACATTTACATTTGACTCTATATAACTACATTCTAGCTGATAGAGACACCTAAATGCAGTTTGCAAAGACTTTACAAATCGTCGTCGCAGAAAAAGGATAGATTTCATTATTAGTAACTTTAAAGTTTACAAATGGTGCCAAATCAAATTGTCTGAATTAGACTGAGATTTTTTATCACTTCTTAAAATAATCACAGTATAAATTGTTACCAGGAGTTATAAGACGGAGCAGTGATGCTACAATGGATTGCGACATTTAAGTTTTAAAAAAATATACCAAATGTTTTAACTTTTTTCTATTTTCAACGGTTTCTGTTAGTGCTAGAATAATGAACATAAATTTTTAAGAGCTAAAGGCAAACTTTGCATTATTAAAATTACATGGAAATATATAGGGATCGTACAATTCGCAATATATTTAGCAGATATTTTTATCTAATGTCTGAATAAGCGTCGAAAATGGTGCAGTAACATAAGTAAATTATAGTAATTAGCCAATTAATCTTGAACAACTTCATAATGAGTAGATAAGAAAGTATAAAACCCTAATCACCCAATTGAATTAATTGTGTGTGAACAGCACTTAGTGCTAAGTACTTAGCACACTAAGTAGGTTTTATTTATCTAATGTTTTTTTTTTAATTTAGAACATTAAAGCTACAACACAAACTAAATAATAGACTATTATCTTTTAGCGGTAGGTTCTAAATGAGAATAAAATTATCAACTATTTAATAGTTTTAATGGTCAATGAATATGACGAATAACATTTACTTAATATTTTGCGAAATCACATCACTACGAAGAGAAGGAAAACTTGAAATTAATCCTATACCAACCGTTTTGCAAGCGTGGCACAGCAAGCCAAAACCTCCTTGCTAAGGAGAGGCCAATGTCTAGCAGTGGACTGTTAAAGGCTGTTCATGGTTCTGAATTTTGCGCCAGTAGCTTTTTTAATACAATTTTGTAAAATATTACAGAAAATAAAGCTCTAAAAGTTTCTGTTCATTATTTTGCCACTTACAAAAACCATTAAAGACATTAAAAACAAAAACCCAAAGTACCCTTTATAACTGTATTGTATGTATGTTAAAAAATCATAAATAACAAGCACTTTAGTCTTTTGTAAGAACATTACGATTTTCGCTGCAGTTTGGAACTGCTATATTACTAATATATTGGTTTTTTATAACATGAATATACATATTTGAAAAAAAGGATTATTGATTTGTGCACTAAAGAACTCTTGTAAAATAGTTGAGCAACGTAGTGGTAAAGTGAAACTATATCCAGCAAAAAAATAACTTAAAAATTTAGAATTCTTATGCTTAATAAGGCTGAGATTTAACCCACAGTGCAATTCCAAAACCGGACCAAGTAATTAATTTTTTCGTCACCCAAAAAGCTTTCTTAATTACAAAAGCACAGCTTACGTTCATGCTTAAAAGGGATTTAGAAACTCCATAACATACAACGAAGTACGATTCATTAATAAAATCTCTAACCTTCCCTGTTTTTGTTTTTGTTATATACTTATTATATAATATAGTAAAGATATTAAAGTATTTGGCTTTTATAGCATAGAGTCTAGATCATACAACAGAAGACAAATTTGCCAAGCAAATAAAAATTTTACAGACCTTTCTGCCTTCCATAATTTCTTCCTATTTAGATGTCGACATGTCTCATACTAAGTATATTAAGCTAGACAGGCAGGCCGTTTTAATGTGCACCCAAACAATAATAGCCAAAGTAGTGTTGTGTATAGTTTACGTTAGACCGTTATGCAATTTGAAACGCTTAAACCACAAGAGTAATATACTTATAATATATATATATATATATGTCATAATGTGGCTCTGCAGTAGGTGTTTTCTTTTTAAGAAACGATAAGAAAAAGTATGTTCGATTCCAATTTTAAACAAAACTACGATAGGAGGATGAATTTCACTGCTGTATTGCGTTTACGTACTTCACATTAAAGAATTTGTAATAAAAAGAAGCATATCAATATTCTCATATATATTTGTTTGGTGAGCAGATGTTTCATACATACAGAAAGAAATGTTTATTGCTTATACATAGACACGTCATAACAAGTTGTAGCTTCGACTAGAAATCACAGTGATTGTTTTTTTTAACAAATTCTTTTTATTATACATATCTACGGTCGACATTTTAAAGGCAAGGCATTCTTACGAACCTATTATTTTTGAAGTGATTGAATTTTATAGAGCGCCAAATGTCTGCACTTACTAAAAGAACTAATTAAACATAGAATTTCTATACAATAATATTCTCTCATACAAATTAAGTTAGTTAAGAATAGGTAACTTAAAGTAGCGTTCTCTCGTTAAAAAAAAAACGTAAGTACGTCACATGTAACTCGTACTAAAAGGTGATTGGTTTAAAGGAATTGCGCAACTTTAAGCTTATTCTACGATTTAGACAGTCTTATGCGTCGACTTATTGAGAAGAGTCGTTGTATATCAATTACAGTAGTGTAATATACTTTTGCCGCTAATCCGTTCTGCTGGTACTGTGTGGATTCCACTCTTGCCATTACTTTGTGACAAAAGATGAAACATTTTCGTTTTGATTTGATTTTAAACCGTAGCGAACACAAAAACTACAGACTTAACGAAACGGGGATGCCTTTATAGTAAAGCTTATTCATCTTGCGTCTTTTTACTGACTAAATAAATGATGTGCTGATCACCTGTCCTTACAAAGGGTCAGCTGCTATTATTTTCCAGTCGATATAAGCAAGACTGAAAAATTTTCTTCATAATTTATACCTGAGCCGGCGATGAAATTGTGTCATTATTCATTAAGTAGGTTTGACATATATATGTCTATGTTTAAATTGATTGTTTGTACATGTTCTATTCTACCTATGTGAGTTAACTTTTATCCAGAATTTAGTTCATCCATTGTTAACTATCATACCTTTTATTACCACATCGACATGAATTTATGACCACTTTCGATTGCTATACTTACAAGCGAAAATACGTATAAATGCGAGCGGCCCTGCTTCGTTAGATTCTTACAAACTTTCAAGCTAAAGACTGGTAAACAAATTTCTCAAATTGTAATTACAATGATTTCGTTAAGAACCTATATATTTTACTAGCAGACCCACGAAACATGGGTCAGAGTCTCTGTAACGCCATAATCTTTCCCCGTTTTTGCAACATTTTGGACTCACAGTCGTAGCGTGATGTTAAATAGCCTTTTTTGATAAATACGCTATTCAACGGTAAAACAAATTTTCAATTAGCACTAGTAGCTTTTGAGATTAACACGTTCAACCTAACAAGCTCTTCAGCTTTGAAATATGAGTATAGATCATACTTGAGCGCCGGGAGTCCCTGGCAGAAAAGAAAATATATAGAAATTCACATATTTTAACTTATTTCATAAAAAAAGTACATTTCATAGTTAAAGGCCTATAAATTTCCATATTTTATAGTGGTTAATAGTGGGTGTGGATGTAGATGCACCTCCTTGAAAATAATTCTGGCGACGCCCATTCATTTTGCACACCAGACATACTCGAGACAGGATACCCGACTTCCACCTTTTCGAGGTATTGCAAGCTAGACCCAATTCCTATTTAAGATTTGGGGTATCCCTTATGCCTGATCCCACGAATTTTGATTCTTTCTTTTTCCAGTATATTAGTAATTACATTGCCATGGACTGCAAAGACAATTAGTCAAATCATTCGTGATGTTTCACACTACGTTGACTCCGCACTAAGTTAGGAAAAGCGTAAACGACAACAAAGATGATAGTATTACACAGTTTAGTGGCAAAAGGGCAATGCTATTATTCCACGAATCGGACAAAATGAAAAATCTTGCAACAGATACTCTTGTTTTACAAAAACCGCCGTTTTTTTAGCTATTCTGTTATATAACCTCGACTCAAATCAATACAGACAAAATTCAATTTATCAATCATTTAGAAATTTATCAAATCCATTTGGGCCAAATAATTTTCAGTTTCAAAATACTTTAGTAATATGATTTAATCAACTATATTTAACATTTCTCTAAACCTGTAGACGACATATACAGAAAAGTCTGAAATTACTGACATTTGAGCCAAATTCTATGTACTGAATGTTAGAGAATAAATGTCAACTAAAAATATCTAGCATTGTCATTATCCTGCTTTCATTGTATAAACGTAGCACGAAACATAAAGTATTAATCATTTGCTTGGTTCCAATTAATTGCAAAATTAAAAAATATATCTAATAAAAAAATACTCATTGTTTAGAATCGTAATACGTATAATACGTATTTTATGGTCACGATTAACAAACTGAATTTGGTTCAAATATAAATAATTTTATTACAACTTATAAATTAGAGAGAAATTATGTAAGTATTTAGGTATATTAAACATGACGTACAATACAATTGTAGAATTCGGTAAGTTTGCTTCCCTGTTCCCAAGAGCGTTGCGCCATAAATGCTGCAAAAAAGCTTCTGCGTGTTCATTATTTGCTTCTAAAAATTTGATGATAATTGATGAATGTGCGTGACATATGATCAATAATCACGAAGGCCCAAGGCACTTTTGAATAAAACTAGAAACGAAATACTAATTGTAAAATAATTTTTACATTGGCAGTTTATAAATATATTTGTTAAATCATGAAGTGGGTAGTCATAAGCTACATAGTTTTGAGCTACAACCTATACTTTTGTCTCTTAGCTTTTTTTACATGTGATTGTTGTGCCATTTTTATTCACACACACTCATGAACTACAGAATTATCATTAATCGTTCTATTAACAAGTGGTATATCATTTTATGCTGCTCTTTAAGGCGTTTTGTAGCAAATCATTGAAACTCAAAGTAATACATTAAATCGTTCCAAGTTTAATCTATGAAAAGGGCGTTCAGTTTGTGTTTATATAAAGTATGTATTTAGTTTTGCATTAACAACGCCATCTATACTAGCATTGCAAAAACAGTAATTCTTTAGTCGCTTACATATAAATATAATACTTTCCTATCGACCTCAAGTGCAGCAGTGTTTAAAATGTAAATAACTTTCTCGTTATCCGCATTTGGTACAACAGAGCACTTAATGAGAACAGGCAAGAACATAACATTGTGATCGAATAACGGGGTCTTTGGAATGTGTTAAATCAAAAAAATTAAAATACCTTTTTACAACTATAACAGAAAAATCAGACTTTCTAATTACCAAATGCGAATATCACAGATTGGTTTGTACTACTGCACTTAAGCGTCGATCGCGTTATACTCCCTCAAAAACTTTTTAGATAATATTTACTCTAGCGTTAGCAGTTGTTGGAGACATTTTTGAGGATTTTAACGCGATCAAGTCTCAAACGTATTCTCATTTAACTACCGTCTGCATCTCATAATACCCATGAGCGCGTGATTTCTGAAACAATGAAAACATTATGAAAACATTTCTAATAAAAAGATTTAACTTGCACTTTCTCCCTGACTTTCGATAGCGGACTCAAGTATACGGAGTTTCCAAAATAGAGAACAGACTTTTAAATAGTAAAAGTAAGTCACAATAGGAACATTATTCTTCCTACGTTATTAAAAAAATCAACACCTGAGTCCATTTTTAGAGAATAATATGTAAACTATACCAATAAATAAAACGTAGCATTTGTCTATGACATTTATAAAAACTACGACATTGACTTGTGTCAATTTCGATTCGATTTAGTCAAACGGCGTCTTGCGCTCTAGCTGAATAGAATAGAAAATTATATCTTTTAATTTCTTAAGTGCATCTTTTATTCTTTAGCTATTACCCTTCATTAGTTTGGCTTAAAATGAATGCAGTTGCTTTATCCGATCCAAACGTACATTTTTACGTGCATTTTTTAATAAGGTAGATAAATACGTAAACAGCTATCTTAGAAACGTACTGGCGCCGCTTGTCGCAAAACATCTTTAATCGACAATGACATTTTAACCGTCAGTCTGTTGAAATTCGCGCCTTTAATTTTCGTTGCTGGAGTCCAGCAACGAAAATTGAGTTAAACGTATGTTGTATAATAAATAAATCAAGGATTATAGCTAACTGGTTTTTGTCTGCGGCTCCGACTACGTATATGTCGATTGTCGCGATAATTAGTAGTCTATGTGTTATTCTGATGCATAAGCTATATTACTGGTAACTTTCATCTAAACTGTTCAGTAGTTTTTACGTAGCAGAGCAACATAAATCCTCACAAACTTTCGTATTTCCTTCGGATAAAAGTTGAGAAACTTTAAGCAGGTACTTACTCCGTCGACCCGGCATTAGGCGAACAGTTATTCCGTCTGGTGCTCGAACTGTGTAAAAAATAATGCAAATATTACCAAAAAGTAATATTATTAATAAAATTAGTTAATGTTTTCAAAAAATGCAATCCACTTCACAACATCTTTGTTAAGATGAAAAACAACAAAAAAACAACTTACCTTGTATTTTATTAATCTGAAGAAAAACCCAGGAAATTAGGTTAAAATGTAGTTACAGATTCTTTGCCATTGTAGTTTGATTATTGTTTCAATATATACTTATATGTGTATGGTTGTTCAATTATTATATTTTTTATTTAACATCAGTTTCAATTCTGGTACTTGACCTGCCTTAGAAATCATAAACAATGTTAAAATACAGTGGTGGTTATTGCTAGGTCAAATATGAAGCCATATTATGGTCAGTGACCACAAATTAATTTGACTAGGTGTAGCATACACTATTTACCGAATTAAATTGATATTTTAAGAAAACATTTTTATAAGCGATCAAACCTCTTTATTAAGTATGTCAGAGATCAATGTTTGTAGTCAACTCTGTTTGTTGTTTTAGTAAACATCACATTGCCATCAAATACATTAAAAAGTAACATGTATTAAGGCCAGCCTATAGGCTAGTTGTAAAAAGTCTATTGTAATGGCAGAGAACATGTAATCATGAGAACATATCACATGGAATCATGAGACAAAGAAACATCGTAATATCATAGTAAACATAATATTTATTTATTCTCTGATATACAATAAAAATGGATCACAATTCAAATTATCCTACACAATAACAACATCTAAAATTCAAGCCACAATATTTCAAATATTTAATAAAGTAAATAATGTGCATTCAACATTTTTTTTTAAATAACAATCTAGCACACATTACTTAGTATCTAAAATCATTCTAAAACTTGGAAGTTCATTAAATGGAAATGTGTCGAATAATATTTTGGAAAAGTGGGCCAGTATGTAATTAGGTAAACCATTGTTGGATTTACAATTCTACTTTATTGCACAATATGTATATATTATTTGATTAGCATTCCGTGACTTGAAGGTCCCTTGATACTTAATATGTAGGTGGACAGACCTGTGCATCACCTAGGTTTTCTACCTAGGTGCAGCATGTGGATCATATAGGGTCCCAAGCTCCAACTGATGATAGGTATAGTCAAGAAACATTTTTTTTTTATTTATTTTATCTTCATTTTACACTTCTAATATAGAGTATAAAGATAAAGTGACCCCCACGGCGATCTCTTACAGGTAACCTTAATAAAGATAGTAGGTATTTAAAAATTGAGGGTAGTTAAAACTTGAAGCAAATCATATTCCAAACCGTGTCGCCAGTGTGGTCTAGTAGGCCAAAATCTTATTTCTAAGGAGAGATCTATATCCAGCAGTGGATTTCTAAAGGCAGTTGATTGTGATGATAACATATGTGTAACATAAAATATTTAAAGGTATCAATTTTAAATATTTTAATACTTTTTTAAAGCATGCACTCCTATAAAAATAATTCTATTATTTTTTTAAATAATAACTAAAGGGCAAATAATTTAACTGCTTCACCATAATGTAACGTCATCAGTTGGAGCATGAGACACTATACAGTCCCATGCTTCACCCAAGTGGATAACCTAGTTGAAGCACGGGTCTCTCCCCATAAGTAGCGTAAAAGACAAGGATAGATATATCAACAACGAAAAAATCCCTAAGACTATCACAGTTAAATTCGAATATACATTACAATATATACCTGCCTTTTTAAAATACTATATGTATGTATGTATGTGATGCATAGTTTCAATAATTATTGTATAAAAAAGTAACGTGAATGAATAAAATTTCCTGTCATCTCTATGCCTGTCTGCTTTTAAGAACAAAAACTCGAAAACTATTTTAATGACTATTATATACTTTTTGATAATTCAATGTTATTATTAACGAAAAATTCAACAATATATCCTATTGGAATTCTGAATTTTTTCCTAATTTTTATTATTTTGATTTTTGTATAGAAAAGTATTTGAGAGATTTTTTTATTTATATGTTCATTTATAATAAATAAATGGTAAATTTTATGAACAAAAAAATTCTTGTGTATTATGGCATACAGTACTGTAATTATTATAGGAAGTTATTATTATGAAAACTGAGCAAGAAAACTTGAGCAAATCACAGACGTCTGGTAAAATTAGTTTTTAATAAATTTTTTCGAAGGGCAATAAAATAGTTTTTTTTTTTTAATTTTTGGCAAGGCGCAATAATAGTCTTAAAACGAGATCGTGTGATGTCCCACTAAATTATTTGACCAGTCAACAAGTGATGTATAAGTCAGCCTAATAAAATTTAATTAAGTAAAACAATAAATACACCTCATCTAATAATTTCTTTGTGCTTAAAACTATTTAAAAAGTATAGTTTACAAAATCTCGCTTTTCAACGGTTATTCAGTACTATTACACACCTTTCAAGCATTCTTCATTTAGAATTATATTAAAGTTTAATATAATTTGTATCTTATATATTTATGTATTGCATTTGCATCAACAATGTACATACTCACTTCTTATTTAGTTTACTATTTAGTATCTAAAGAAAATATCTCGTGTCGCGATATTTGTGATCGTATTCTTTCGCGTTACGGTCTATGTTTATTTTTATATATTTGATAGGCATGAAAACAAAAAAAAAACTTTATATTTACCCTCGGAACATTTGCTGGGTCGGCTAGTAACCTATAAACTATTTGACGTCATTCCGAAACATTTAATTATGGAACGCGATCCCGCCAAATTATTTCTTTGACATTTGTAAATATTTGTTTTTTATAACAAGATATCAAATTTCAAACTGTTTTTTTCCTTAAGACGATGTGTTTAAGTATTTAATTATACAAACGGTAGTGAGTCACTGGAAGGAAAGTCACGTGCCCGTGAAGTTGTATCATCTAAATACGGCAATTTAAATGCTAAGCACGTACCTTCTTTCGAATGATTTAAGATCTAACATCTGAACAACTGATAAGTGCCAAACAAAACATTCTTATTTCGCTTTTAGCCAACACAGAAAAATTCTATGCTTGAGATGGATTAACGGAACATTTCCAAAACCAATTTGCTTATAATGTGAAAACTAAGGTGAATTTTAGAGGTCTGTTGTTATAATTTTATAATATTTTGAATAAGTTCTTATAGAATCTGGAAAGTATTTACCTTTTTTATCTGCATTTCTAGGGTAGACCAGGTTCCCCGACTACTAGTACCCGAGACGGTGTGTGGTTTTCGACCGCTTCGTGTCTAAAATAACCACCAGTAGGTGGTATCTCTACCTAAATATAAAGTTCTTAACTCGTAGGCTTAACGGTTCTTTGAATAGGGGTTCTCACAAAGCTGTACACTTAAATACTTTCTTTCTAAGTATTATTATTCCTCTTCGACGATTTTAAGTATTTACAGTTGTATAAAAGTTTAGCGGTAAGTAGATGCTGAATAACCGACGAAATTAAATATTAAAATCCCTACATTTTTACAAGAAATAAGTCGTAGAAAAATCCAATCGCATACAAAAAGAGACGAACACACATGCGAGGATCATATTTACTCATTTACGTCTATACCAAAAACTTCAGAGTCCATAGCGATTTTACTGGTCTAGACACAAATGAGGTTTTATTGTTAAAAATGCAAATATGATTCTTTAACTTATTAAAGAAAAATATGAACAGAAAATTCCAACATGGGTACAGTTCGCATTGTTGGTATTTTCATTGTTAATGCACGTTTTCATGCCAACATAACATGCTGGATAAGTCTTAAAGCACAATATAATTTCCGATAAGCCTCAAGTTTACAACACTTCAAACACACACCAAGTTTAAAAAGTTTTGAACACTGATACACAAGCACTGATTGTTTATAGTTTTAAGTTTTTAAACACTATAGGCACTGTATAAGGCAAAGGAACTTTATTTATAAGGCCACCTTTGGCGTAAATTGTCAAGGTTGGATGTTTGAAAATCGACTAGGCTGATTGAGTTTGAGTTAGTGAGGGCGGTAGGTTAGCGCCTCTTCGGCTATGGTCACGGAAGGAGCCGAAGCCGGAGTCCTGTGTCTTTAGGGGTGACGGGGACGTACCTACTAATATCCGTGGCATATCGCACTCCTCACACTTATCGAGGAGCGGGTGATTCCTGAACGTGCACATGTGGCACTGCCAGGACGACGATGGCCGCTGGCCGGTGTAGATGTTGCTGTAGAAATTCCCTGAATCGTCTGGTTCTGGAAATAAAAATTATATATATTTATATTAATTTATAAACCAAGAGGTAAACTTAGTTTAGTTTCGTTTATCATTATATCGTCTATGCTGGTGTAGGAGAATAAGTTATCGCTATATTTGTGGCATGGCGTTATTGATAAATCATAATAGGTGTGTAGGCGTCAATGTCACAAGGTTCCACTTGGTGGTATCATATTTCAGATTATGTAAATGGCGATTACCTCTGCGTAGTGCTAACAAACAATAGTTACTTTGATGAATTTTCACTTTTGGTTAGTTTGATAGTTCAGCAGTATCTAACTATTTGATGATTTTTGGAGGACTGAACAGCTTTTTCTAGTTATAGTTAAGAAAACCCACACGTCAAAAAGGAACTAAAATCGATTCTCCTATTAAGGAGACGGTGCAGTCATTCAACAATCACGATTAGTGTTTGAGAGTACTTACGTTTCATCTCCCCTGCTACTAAATCTATACCATAAAACGCAAAAATATTACCCATTAGCATAATAACATAAAAACAACAATTACATTACCATTGCCAGTCATTTCGAGTCTTTTTGCGAGAGATCCACACTGGTTTCGCAACCTCTCAACATCATCACGGAGCCGCTGAGTCGCCGATGGTAATGGCGGTGGCCCCGCCAAAATCCGCGTCTCTTTGGTCAATTGGGCTAGCCGCCCTTTCTCCTGAGCCAACGCCATCGCTAATCGTTCCAGCCTTTCCTTTTGGCGTTCTATTAGCGAACGATCTAGAAATGATTAAATGTTAGATGTTTAAAATTTACAAGTAAATAAATAATCTATTACTTTCAAAATCGTAATTAAATTAACATTAGTCCTACTGCCTTGTATACACATAAAGTCTAACGCTATGTCACCGTGTGCGTTTACTTTATTTAGTCGATAAAGACAAGAAATATTTTACTTAAATAATAAGTAGTAATGAGAACTCAATGTTTTGTACTGACTGACTGAAATTATAATAAATCTTATTTGCAAATAAAAACAATTGATGATGTTTCAAATAGGTAACAGAAAAAATTTAAGGTACTCCGTACTTTGGCATGACTGGTTGAATGAAGTTTAGCATAAAACACTGTATACCTCCAATGGCTACTGAAAATTCAGGTTTATACCATAATCCACAACAAGGTAATCAATAAGTTCTTGAAAGTTTTTGAGTCTTGTTTTGTTTGCTGAACTTTACGGGGACATTGCTGTGCCCCGTGACAATATTCCACGTATTTAAGTTGAAATATTTACATGTCAGATTAGATTGTTCAATTAACGATAATAATATGCAATTTTCATTGCTGACATAATTTTTCATTTGTAAATTAGATATTTAATTCATACACTTACTTAAATGGATATAAGGCGAAATTTTATTGTTTTTACAATTACATATTAAACAATGAAAATTAAATCCAGAATCTCCAAACAATATTTAACAAATATACTATGATCAGCCAAGTCAGACTATGGTGAGTGACCATTTTTAATATACTAAGACCCCTCTGTGCCTCGAAGAGCACGTTCAGGCGTTAGTCCCGATTGAGATACGAGCATCTTTGACAATTGTTACGTGCAGTTTGAGCCCTAAAAATACCAACAATAGCTCCTCTAAAGAACTTCAAATATCGGTTAGTACTGTGATTGAGGTTTCAGAGATGAAAGTTCAGTCGGATGGAAGTGAACTTAAAACCAAAGTCAACATTATTTGGGGAAAAAGGCTCGGAGGAAGAAGATCTACAGAGATTTTGAATACAATACTTGCAGAAAAAAGTCAGGTCAGTCGGGGAACAGATATTTATATCTACTATAAATTATTAAATATCAACTACTACTAACTATAAATCAAAATTAATTGCGCCCTTGTGGTGACGGATAAAGAATACGTAGCCACCACCCTTATTCATTCGTCGTCGATGTCGTAAGAGGCGACTAAGGTAACAAACTATTCAGGTAAATATCACTACAAAGAGAAGGAAAACTTGAACAAAGTCTTACCAGTGTAGTATAGTAGGGCAAAATCTCCTTGCTAAAGAGAGGCCTACCTCCAGCACTGGATTATTAAAGGCTGTTGATGATGATGAAATTCATTAAAAGCGATTTACTTGGATGAAAACTACTCGTAAATTCGGCGTTTATTTTAACAACAAAGATGTTGATACTCTATATAAAAAATAATTCTGCTCAACATTCAATTCTCGTTCTTATTACAGTCAACTTGGGTGTTTAATACTTTTCTATGACAATACCTTTTATGATACTTGTGAGATCGAGAGTAGATCAGGAGTGAATTTGAAATTTTTCTCGTGAGAATTTACCTTCTGTAGCGATGTGGAACATTATAAACTATGTTGCAGTAAACAGTTATGTGCTAAATATTTGTCTGGTATACAGATCAAAAAAATTATCTATTGTCTATCACAACGATATGATAATTTGTCAAAGTGGGTGATAGATAAGCTAGTTTCAAAAGTTTGAAGACCGCCACTAATTGTAATGGATAACGTTAGCTATCATTTTGTTTAGATTAACTACCACCCACGCAAGCTTATCGCATCATTGATATAAAAGTACTTTTGCAAATGGTTTTGCGCAAATGATGTTTACTATGATGATCATCAACAGCTTCTAACCGTTCACGTCTGAGCATAAGTGTTTCCTTAGAAAGGAGGTTTTGGCCTTTTATATCACGATGGCAAAACAGGTACTCATAGAGTTTATTTTAGGTTTTAAGTCTCTTTGCAGTGCTCTTGTCTTACAGTTTGCTCCCTAAGTTGACTCTTACAACACCCACAGATTGAATAGGGGTGGTGACACTATGTATTCTTAATCCATCACCACACGGACATCTACACTGACGGACTCATAAACTGCACCAAATTTAAGGATTACTTTCGAATTAATATTTTTGATAACTATGCAAACTATTTAGATTAAACTAAATGTAAACGTCGAGACTGTTCATTAATCATAAAAAAAAGTAAATTTAAAAATATAAGTTAATCATTTTTGTTTTTTTTATAAGTCATTTAAATTATTGTTACCAACAGTATTGATTGTAAGTCTTTTAAAACTCAAAAATAGTTTCGTTACTATAAATATGGATTTGGATCAATGAACCATTGCTAGAAATTTAAACCAGTCTACGGTTTCTAGTGTATACGGAAGGTTTATAGAGACAGGTTCAACTGTTTCAACTGCCCTACGAACTTTTCTACACATCAGTAAACATGAAAACAGAGCGTGGAGTAAATGTTAGTGCAGAACAATAAGAAGGATTAAGGAAGCGACTATAACCCCTTTTAGATCAGCAAATAGTCCAAAGCTGTTTGCAACTCACAGACAAACTCATCTTAATTGGACCACCATATTGTTCACCGATGATTGTAAGTTCTGTTTAAAAAGAACAGAAGGTCACAGGAAAGTCTGAACGTCGATTTGGGGAGAGATATGCTCAAAGTTGCATTGAGGAGCGTGTTCCTTCTGGAGGCGGTCCGTGCATGGTGTGGAGTAGCATTTCGATGATCGGGCGAACGGTATTTGTATTCATCGCTAAGGTTCGTCAAAACGGTAGAAGAGATGGTTTGACGACAACGGTATCTATACAACAGAAGATTTAGCAACACACGTGGTGCCTGACATGGGATTAATAGGCGAAAATTTAACTGTAATACAAGATAATGTCCAACCCCACGCCGCTGGACAAGTTCGACACTATTAAGAATATGGATACGTACCATGAATTGGACAGGACACAGCTCAGATCTTATCTCATTGAGTATGTTTAGGTCAGTTTGGAAAAAAGGTATATATGTGAGAAATCTTGTGGCCACGACAGTGGCAGCAATAAGAATGCGACACCGATTAGAATCTGTAATAAGAGTACGTGTAGGCAATACACCTTATTGAAGAAAAAAACTCATGCTTCAATTTTTTTTACTTAAAAACCAACCAAAATCAATTTTTGTTACATATTTTGCGTTTTTTTTTAAAAAAATTAATGGTCCATTCCAGTATACAAACACTTAAGGATATGATACTACGCTATTATCAAGTTAACAAACCAAAGGTTTCAATTTAAATTTGTATAAACAGTTCGAATACTTGGTTATTAGGTGTCATGGACATTGTTGCAGTTTATGAGTCCATCAGTGTATATATAATCTTCCGAAATATGTGATTAAGTACCAGAGACAATTATTGTTGTTTAACTGTGCAAGAAGAATGATTGAAAATAGTATGAGGCTTCCCTACACATATGGAATTGTTTTACATCATAATCAAAACCAGATTTATAAATTCTGTCACGTAAGATTTATTTTTTAAATAAATGAACAAATACTGATAATCATTTATTTCATTGGTGTCAGATAGTGTGACATTAATTTTACCTTTAGTGTGCACTAATGAATAAATTTGTTTAGATTTGTAAAGACATCCTTTACTTTATTTACTGAATTCTGATCTCGGAGCCTAGTGTGTTTATTCCACATCTGCTCGAACATCATCCTGACTGCGTCCATCGTGGCCATTGGCCTGCACTAAACTCTCCACCAATCGCAACGCCGAAAGCAATCATTGTGACTTGATGTAAAATAAATTTACCCTAGGTCCTCTGTAACGAATGGTTCATTTGCTGATGGAAATCTTCAGTCTTTTTGGCAATAGTTTGTGTAGTCCAATTAGGAATGGGATAAGTAATTTATGTTTCTTGAAGTATTTGGTCCCGTAATCTTCTTAAGGTAACATCGGTTTCGTTGTACAAAACAAGCTAATCCAAATTTATTTGTCAACACGATGCTAATATAAAAAACTATTAATAAATTGTACAATCGTGTATAATAATCACTTATTATTGTATTATTATCTTTCCAGGCACGAGAATGCGCTGATTTGTATCGTTAAGGCGATTATACTAGGGGCATTCCGAGTTGTTTCTGATAATTTCTGTAAGACTTTTGTGGTACAGGTTTTAATATGATAACTTTTGTATGGAAAATGTATAAACGAGTCAACTGGTGTAATGTGACTACGGTCGTTTACGATTCTGTAATTCTGTAGTCATAAGCGCAGTGCAAGCCTTTGTAGTAAGAGTACAGTTTTCAGGACAGGAAACTTTTTGACGTACATTTTGCAATACCTAAGAGGTTTGTCTTTGTGAACAAAACCAAATTGTTCTTAAGATGACGCATGGTCCAGTGAAAGTTTACCATAAAGTTAGTACGAGAAAAATAATATTCATGTCGTTCTTTAGACGTGTGCATAAAACGAGAGCGTAGGTGCAGTGTTCAATGTTTATACAATGTTCACCTACGCCTTTCTGCCGAAATTCGCACTGAGACTGTCGCTTGTAATTATTGTTCCCGGAACTTTTTTTATGTCAAAACACTAAAAGAAACGACGATTTTAGAATTGTATTTAAGCTTTTATTACTATAAGCTCACCTGTTCTAATTATTCATTTAAAACAAAATAATCATACAACAAAACATAAAAAAACGGATATGGTTGAAACATTTTCCTTTGTATTGGAACTGGAACGAGAAGCATAAAAAGGTTTATGGCCTCACACAGAACATAACGAACAATGAGAATATAATCAGCAACGAGGGTAATTTCACATTTTTGATTATAATATTGTTGACCTGAACCGAATCATACATTTACTGCAGTCCGGTTATGTTTTCGAACTATTATGTGACCGTGATAAAGGACGGAAAGAAAGCTCTAAGATGGAAATTAAACAACATATCTCATTATCGGACATTCCTCGCTCTGGTGATTAGTAGCAGAGAAGAAAGCGGCCTCTAGTAGTACCAGTTAGGATAAATAAAATTTTACCTGGTCACATTTCGTATCTTTTATAGGAACTTAATAATTTGACCATATTTTGTTTTTAGTTTCATTTTATCCATTATTAAGCTGTTTTATTAAAAGCAAAAAAGCTGTGTAGCATTTTAAAGATCACTACTATGAGTGATGAGAACGTGAGTGAACGTGATAAGATTAACATATTGCAAAGTTAAACAAACATAGCCAGATTAGTAGTTGGAGCCCTCAAACAGCTTTTACAGAACTTTAACTATCGCCTAGTACTTGGTTTGTGGAGATCTGATAGATCTAACATCTAACTTCAACCGTATCAAACTAAATATAAAGTCGACCCCAATCTAGCTTGAGATATAAAAAAAGATAAGTTTAAAAAGTGTCTATAAAGGACGAAACAAGAAAATAATTCTGACAGATTAAAATCCAGAAATACATGGGTAAAAAGATGATCAAGATAGAGCCGTAGTCGCACTCGCTGTATGCCTAGCAGAGAAAGGTAAAAGTCAATAGGCATTATATTTTACTGACTGTATAACCATATATATTTAATAATACTAATAAAAATAATTAAACACACCAACAGCCACACGGCCGTCTTATCCAAAACTAGGCAGAGCCTGTACTATGATAACCACACTGCTGATAAATATATCTCTAAATACATACACAGAACAAATGATCGTCCTTATCACACAATACTTGTCCAGGGCAGGGATTGAACCCACGAAGTCTGGCTTAGTCACTAACCACTAGATCAATAGGCTAATCAAAAAATTTCACTCAAATTTTGACCTAAACAATATGTTGTGTATGTACGTTTGTATTTGTAATGTGCTCGTCAAGGCTTTTCCTTTGGTAAATAAACACTAAATGTTTTTTTTTTTAAGTTAGTGTCTGAGATTTAAATTTCTAAGTCCATGTCTATGTCACCGTGGCTGTTATTAAGAATCTATCTATAATTTATCAATAATATGTATATATTTAGAAATATTTAAGTATGTTTACCAATATTCCGTTTACCATAACACAAGCTCTGCCTAATTTAGAATCAGACAGCCGTGTGAGGTTAATTATTTATTATTGACACTTCATTTATTTAAATCGTTTCAGTAGTTTAGTTGCTATAGTGAATATACAACCACACATAAACTGCCAAAATCATTACCAGTCGGTCATTTAGTCAGGTAAAAAGGTTCGGAGGAAAGCACCACGAAAGATGAATGAATCCTGACTGGGGACACAATCTTCAAATTTTGGCAGCTTCTACTTTTTATGTTGTAAGCTCCCACTAAGATATTTATGTTTTAGAAATTTCACTTTTGCAAGGATGAAATAAAGGATGAACAGTTGTATAGACGTTTGTTTTCAAAGTTTGACATGCAAAGTAAGAAATAAACATACAAGCTATCATCAATGTGGTTATAGATTAAGATACCTATTCATCACCACTATTGTGGGTCGTAAAAGCCAGATAAGAGAACATACTACACAGGATAATAGCAGTGCAAAGTGAAGGAAAACTAAAACAAATGCTATTTCAATCCATGTTAGGCCACTGTGGTATAGTATGTAAAAACCTCCATTCTAAGTCTGTTGCCCATGTCCAGCGGTGGACTATGAAACATTATTCTAAATAAAGATTTAAAAAAAGCTGCTGTTGATTGTATTTACTGGTAAAAGAGATCTTTGACCTTTTTCATACTGTTACCTACATGTATTTAGCATACACAACTTGCTGTTTGTGTTAGCAATTTACATATAAAAATCCAAATCTCAGATTATGTACAACTTTCACTTTGCATAGGAAATTAGTTCACGCTGCTTGCGAAACAGTTACACAGTCATTTCGTCAACATGCATTCATTTTTCGATAATCTATAAAAAGACAACATCTAAATTTCCTGTCTAACATATAAAAATCTGTCCAGTATGGAATAGTAGGTTAAAACCTCTTTTCTAAGGAGAAGTCTATGTCCAGTAGTGAACCAGTAGAAGCTGTTGATGATGATGATCATGAACAGAATCAGAAATTTTAAGATTTCTGTTCACACAATGAAGTTGACAAACTTAAATTTGAACTGCAAAATGGCCAACTAGACTGAATCCTACTCTATTGTACTACAAAAAAAAGCAGCATTTATACTGCTAGTGAAATCATTCTTTTTCTTAGAAAAAAAAAGCTTTGATTAGGCCCAGGATTATCTATTTATAAAACTAATTTTTCTTATCCGATTGATTTTAGATGGATCTCCAAGGACTTATGATTGTCACCGCAAGGACCTTTTTTTGGGACTGGGTCAACAGAAATAGCTATAACTTTGGAAATTATATTATTACCTTAAGTCAAAACATTGTGTAATAATGCCATATTATTACTTTTGTAAAATAACATGATTTAATAGCCAAAAGAAAATACTGAAAATTCTCAAATTTTTCGTGTCTCTGACTACCCCTAACCCCTTAATAGGATATATTTAATAAAATGTCTTCTATATGTTATGGCAATAACACTAATTATCATATTTCCTTCTAAGGTTTCTGATATTTAAAGTAAGTGGGTTTGTTTGTTGTGTGGGTTAGAAAGGTGTGTTCGTAATATGTGTCATATACTTACAAAGAGTATAAAAAAATATATATAAAAAGATAACTGTGTGGAGAGTCAAAACACAGATAGGCAAATATAGTATCAGCATCTAAAAACATAAACTTGCATTCAACCTGTCACTATGATAACCAACAAAATTATTTCCAAAATCAAATGAAATGGGACAAATATAAAACTTATGAGGAAAAAGTAATTCCATAAACAATACATCATCAATGTTTCATTTGATCTAATATTGCTTACCGTAAAGGGAGTATTGAATAAAATGTATGAAAAATATCTTCCATTTTTCTTAAAATTTTCAGATTTGCAAGAACCCATAAAGATTATGGGACTACATCGCAATACAAGGAATAACACAATAAATTCTTATAGAATGTATGTATATTCAGAAATGTGTAAATTACAAAAAAAAACAAAACATCTGACAATAATACTTTTACTGCATTATGCAATTTAGTATTTGTCTATTAATATGTCCAATTCAAATCACTATAAATAAATAATAATAAATAATAAATATTTCGGACATTTAACATGCAACATCATCTAGTTTCAATCTAAACAAAGCTTGTGCTATGATAACTAGATTGACTGATAGAATACTTATATACTTTTTTTTGTAAATACAAACATATTATACACAGAAAACACCCGAATTTCGAAACAAATATTTGCAGATCATAACATTTGGCCTGACCCGGGAATCGAACCCAAGACCTCAAGCACAGCAGTCACATTCACTACTGCTGCGCTACCGAATCAGTTTACTATCATATTAACTCAACTATCCTACAATAAGGTGTTAACAGAACTTACCAACGGTTGACACAGGTGGCTCAGGGGCTGCTCTGGTAGGTCTCGGTGAAGTCTCCAACCTTGATGGTTGCGATGGAGGTGGAGGCGCCCGACGACGAGGAGCGCGAGCCGTGCTCGGGCTCACCGTAACCGTCACATGACCTTCAAACCCACCATCTTCATCCCGTGTATCTCTCACAGGACTCGCCATACTCGAAGTTGGAGTACACACAGTCAAGTTTACAGATGTAATCGCTCTGGGACTATCGTAGTCTTCTAACCAAGGATCACCATAACCACGACTTAAGTCCATATGACAATTGACATTAACTGATAAATTTAACGGATACCCCCTTTCGGGGCGAAATGGTGTATTTAGTTTCGCTTCTTTTAGTGGTTGACTGTCATTTCTTGAAACAGAAGGTGCTGGTGAAATTGTTCTGCAAGGTTCAATCTCAGGCTCTCTTAGAGTGGCTTTAAATGCATTATCTGGATTCGGTTTAATGAAATTAAGCGTGTTTGGTCGTATCGGTTTGTCTTGTGTTACTTTTATGGGTGCTGGTTCCTCTTTTTTAATAGTTTTCTTCTCTTTACCTTTTTCTAATCTCTCAGGTAAGTTACTTTTAATTTTATGGCTCTTCAAAATTTTGTAATTTGTACTTTCTGGTTGTTCTAAATGTGTCTGATCGTGTTGAAGTGAATTTGATGATTCTTTTTGTGGTACTGTGGGTGAGATAACCGTGTTCTCTTTCAAATTTTCATTTGTCAATTCCAAATCACTAGGAGAATCAGCATTATATTTAGCAAAACAACTATCAATATTAATAACAGTTACTGGTGAAGTGTTATTGTTATTTTTATATAATTCGTCATTTTTAATATCCACAATATTTTGATTGGCATCAGTGTTCAGCTTGCTTTGTGACTCAGTAATCAGCTGGCTCTCTGGTTCAGTGATCAGTGGATTCGCTGCTTCAGTGATCAGCTGATTCTCTAGTTCAGGGATCAGCTGATTTGCTGGCTCAATGATCAGCTGGTTCGTTGGCTCAAGCGTTGGTGTACTACAGCTTAGTATTGCTTTCTGTGGTCCTTGGCACGTAATAGATTCAAGTGCTACTGCATGTTCAACTTCATGCTTCACTATAGGTTGGTTTCGGCACTTGAGGGGTAAGTTTAATCTGAGTTCATTGAGTTGACGAGCGGCCGCCGATGAGGACGCATGATAGGCGTGCGTTAGGGAGGCCTTGACTTCGCTATGTAGGTGCTTCTCACAGGCTTGTTTATCATGACAGTACAATTCGATGGTGTTTGACACAACATGATCAGGTACTCCAGGAAATTTCTGTTTAAGTTCATGGAACAATTGCATAAGCGATATATTAGTGCATGCGCACGGTGCAGGGCTCGCAGCGCTCTCAAAGGGGGCAGACATCGCCGCCCATCCTAGCGGAAGCCCACCGCTTCCCTGCGAATTCTATCCTCGCAAGGAGGCCACAAAACTTTCGCCACTCACCGATGAAAACAATAAAACATTTTATTAGCTAATTTGCACTGTAAATAACGTCTTGTCTATTTTGTGACGTCACAATCCCGAAAATCACTGTTCTGGACAGTTACGTATACATACCCGAGAGTTCGTCGCAGTTACCATTCATGCTATGTTAAAATCGACGGCACACACATGACGAAAAAGAGCACATACCGAGACTAGACTGAATTTTTATATCTTTTGTTATCATATCTAAGTTTGATATTTCGTGAAATTGCAACATTCGAATGTTATGAAAATGTAACAGAATATTTCAATAGAGGGTAAAATATGTACTTTACACGTTAATAAGTTACACGAAAACTATGTAAAAGTACAAAGGCAACAGTTATTGCACCCAAAAATAAATTATGAAAATTGCAAGACTGTCAACCAAAACCTGCCATTTTTGCCATAGACAAAAAAGGTGTTCCTAAAATGATCTTGCCTAACTTCAAACGCGTCCAGTCTTTTTGAAAATGTTAAACATACGTAATATAAAATAGAAAGTACTAACTTACATATTTTTTCATGGATTTAGCAAGTTATCTTTTATTTTCTTAAATAATTTAAAATGTTTATGGTTGTCAAAGAATAACGAGTCTGTGAACTTCAATAATTTTATGAAAACATTTCATTTGTCTGTCAATAATGTCAATTCTATTCGCTAACACGGTCGTCATAAACCTATAAGTTTACTAATATTTATAATTAAGTTTAAATTCAAATTGGTTACTCTGGGACACTATTGCCTTTAACATGGTTGATGATTTACGAAAATATTTGAACCATTTGCTAGAAAAGTAATTTTATATCTGTTTACAAAACATAAATGTACTTAGGTAAGCAATCATTGATAATACTTATTTAAATTGGTTTTAGAGTAAATGGACTTCACTGTATTTTGATAACTGATCGTGAGGGTGTACCTTTGGTCCGAGCGGTAACGGAGAGGGCCCCTCAGCTTGCCCTGAGGCCTACCTTCATATCAACATTTGGGATGGCAACTGACCAAGCAAGTAAACTGGGATTGGGCAGGAACAAAACAATCATATCAATGTACTCTAGTTATCAGGTAAGCAACATAGACAATGGCTAGATTATTATTTTTTTATAATTTTGCTATTATCAGCATGTTATCACATGCTTCTAATTAGAATCAGGTCTCACACAATGCAATTTGTTTACCTACCACTAGATTTCACATCGCCTTCTATAATAACTTGATAAAAATATGAATCTATTTAACTGTCTTATCCTATCCAAACAATTAAAACACACAAAACTATATTAAAAAGTTTAATTATTATGGTTTAATCTTACTTCATCTGTAAGAATGAAGTCAGGTAAGTCGAGCCAATGGAACACACCTTGCATTGGGTAATTTCAATCTCCCTTTCCCATCGACACAAAATAATTAGATTAAACATATTTGTATATATAAATCAAATTTTTACTATATGCTCACTTTGTATGTGTCATGTGTGCAGTTACTACAGGTCTACTGATTTACCCATCATCATCAACACCTCCCACAAAACCTACTATAGCCTACTACTACCTATACTATAGCCTACTACAGCATGCATATAGTTTAAATGCATAGGGTTTTGTTTCAAGTTTCCCTTCTCATACTAATAATCAACTGTACTTAACAAGTATATTTTATTGTAATTTTCATTGTTTATTTAATTTATTATTACAGGTAATACAGATGAACAAGTTGCCATTAGTCATCACCTTTATTGGAAGTGATAATTGCAACACTGGACATATATTGTCTTTGGAAAGTCAGATAGAGCCTTTTTTGAAAGATTTAGAAGCTGTGGTAGCAGATGCTCCTTGAGAGCTTAGAAGTTTTATTTATAATGCCTAGTATTACAATTTGAACTTAAAAATATATTTAAAAATTTGAGATACAGTATGTACCACAAACTTATTAGAGCAGGTCACATTGGGTATCTCAGAAAAAAACTGCAGAAAAATTGATCGAAAGTTTTTAGAAACATTTATGGTAAAATATTGAACTGTTAAGAACATTCTGAAGTCAAAAATAAACAAAAATTTTACTCTCAAAAACAATTTAAGATTAATAAATGAATGGAATATTATTTCTGTATGTGTGGTAAGAAAATATTTTGCCTGATCTATTTTAGTAATAATTCTTTTTGGTAACTAAGACTTGGACATGTTTGATGTACTGTTGGCCTAGTGGTTTAAGCGGTCGCCACGCCACTCTACTGTGCTGAGTGTTGTGGGCTCAAACCCCACATGAGACAAAACTTTATATGATCCATAAATTGTTGTTCTGAGTCTGGGTGTACTTTGTGTCTGTTTCTTGTATGTTTGTATTCCCCCGCTATATAGGATTCAGTCCTGGCGCAGGTACTGTCTTTTACAAAAGAAACTATTATGTTATCAATGTTAATTCCAAAATTGGGTACCTATACTAAAGGGTATGTGATGACTGATCAAGTTTATTTAAATAATAAGTTCACAATTTCTTTTCCGTAAGTATTCAGAAAAAAAAATTATATTTATTCATTGAAATATAAATATATGTGTATATAAATAAAGCGATTGATACTTTTATATTATATTAATAAATGTAAGCATAAATAAAAATAAAATTTATAACATATTGTAGTTATTTTATTTCCTTTAACAGTTTGATGTTTGACAAAAGCCGCTCCTTAGTAAAGAAATTTAGGCCTACTTTACCACATTAGCCGGACAGGTGGGTTTGGGTTTGCTTAAAAATTAAAATGATAAATTTACAAGACAACATCATTGCAAAGAGAGACTCTTTGCAATGATGTTGTCTTGTAAATCAAATATTATAATTACATTGTACTAATTTATTTATTTGGGGCTATGCTCGGTATTTCCTTGCGTGATAGGGATCCGGAACGAGCATATCCGCAAGAAAACTAAGGTTACCGACATAGCTCTTCCATTCGAAGAAGCAAGCTGAAGTGGCAATGGGCAGGCCACATCGCTCGTAGAACCGACAACCGCTGGGGAAGAAAAGTTCTCGAGTGGCGACCGCGTACCGGAAGACGAAGCGTAGGTAGGCCCCTCTCTAGATGGACCGACGACATAGTCCGAGTCGCGGGGAGGCGATGGATGCAGTTGGTGTCCAGTCGTACGGCGTGGTGTTCTAGGGGGGAGGCCTATGTTCAGTAGTGGACGTCTTCCGGCTGATTATGATGATAAAGAATATATTTATCATCATCATACAGGCTGTTCTACTGTTGGACCTCTCCTTAGAAAGTAGGCTTTGACTCACTACACCATGCTGTACAGCTTGGTCACTATAGGGTTTGTATCCAGATTTCTTTTTATTTGCAGTGATATTTTCCTGCGTAGTTCGCTCCCTTAGTCGCCTCTTACGACACCCATGGGATGAATAAGGGTGGTGAATATTACATACTCTTATCCGTCATCATGTGGCCTGATAGATGATTACTAACTATTAAGTAACTAATTTTTCGCTCAAACAACACTGGCTTATTACGTAAACTAATAGTATTTTTCTTCTAGATAAATATTGACATTGGCATATGGATGAAAAATACAAGTCCCCTAAAAAGTGAAACAAGTGTACGCTCACAGAACAGAGTTTATTTTTGTTCTGTGGCTATGCTTATATTATCCACATATCGTTTAATCCCATCACATCACATTAAGAATAATAATTATTATATCTATGGACCGACTGGAAATAAATTAGCTACGGTGGTTATGAAATTTTGAACGAATGTAAATGTAATGTAGTGAGTCTGTAAACTCTTTATCATAACTATACAAAATCTTTGTTGCACCTATTCCATATAATATATCGATAGGTAAGCGTCGTTTTGCTGCAAACAATAGATGATTCTCGTTTTATTTATTTCAAAACATTCTTAGCAACAGAAAATACAAGTTTATAGTGATAAATTGTTTGTCGTAGTGACGACACTCTTGAGATATATATATAGGAGATCAAATACGGACAAATTAATAAATGAATCATCACATCACATTAACAGCGTTTAATAGTACACCGCTGGACAAAGACTTCTCCTTAGAAAGAAGACTTTGGCCTAAAATACCACTTTGGGCAGACGGTTTGGCAAAGGATTTGTATCAAAAAAATTTCTTCCTTTTGCAGTGATGTTGCTTCAGTAGTCGCCTCTTACGATACTCATATCAATAGGAGTAGAGACACTATGTTCTTAATCCATCAACACACACACGGAATAGTAAATGAAGAATGAAACTCTAATAAATAAATACCATGGAAATATAATTTATTGTCTTATTAAACATTCGAGTTCTCAGTCTGGACCTAGTGTGAGTTTATTTCACAGTAAGTAGATCGTTACGGTAATCATATTTGTCACGCGATTTTTAACGAAATTTTTAACAATCGTCAATTTACACTAGGCCCTAAGTACAGTAACGGCGTGGATCACAGTTTAACTGGAGTGATGAGTGCCTTGCCAGTGAGTGCGTTGATCACATTGTTGGCAGCCAGGACGCCCATTTCCGTACGGGTACGAACGGTAGCACTGCCAATGTGCGGTAGCACGACTGTTAAGAAAAAAATGTGATATTTAGGTCTTAAACAATAACACATGACAAACCCAAAAGTTAGTAAGCAATTTAAAAGACAGTAATAATAACGGCCTCACACACGACCGTTTGATGCCTAACTAGACAAAGCCTGCGCTTTGGTAACCAGTCAGCTGATTAATAAACTTAAATTTGTCTTTAAATATACGCATTTATAAATTGCATTTTGACACAAAACAATGATTACACAATGATTTGTCCTGCGTGGGAAACAAACCTACGATCTCTGCTATATCAGCCTGCATGTTTATTGCTGCAAGTAATTCTTTTACAGACATTTTTCCTCGTCGGACTTTACAGCAAGAAGGCACCGGTATTTCCTAAGACTCGCTCTGGGAAGAAATGCAGATTTATCCTTATTTTAAGTTCCTGAACATTGATTAAATAAAAACTATGCGAGTACAGTATTGGATATGGATTGGTGTTTTGAAGAAAGGACCAAGCCGACTCAAAACTATAATACAGACCTGACCCGTATTTGCCAAGCTTAACGACCCAAAGCGCGACACTACCACTAGCAGGACGAAGGGTAGGTTAAATATGAACTAATATTACAGGTCTAGATTATACTCACTTTTGCTACAATTTGACTTGCATGTAAGAAACAAAACAAAGGACAATATAACAAAAAATTGAAAGTACGAAATACAATTCAATGTCCACCACTTTCAAACACAACACATGTAAATGCGGGATGAGCAGCATCAATTTCAAGTAAAACTTGTCATTTAAATAATCTAAAACTGTATAGTAAACCTTTTCCGATAGTTTTTGTTTTATAAGGACTTAAATTTGTTAATGCTCGATATTTGCTTGGAACTAGACCAAGAGGTCTGTTAATTTGAACTCTAGTTAGTACCGAAAACAAGGCACTTTATCACGATATAATACGTCTCAATAATGAAATCTCCGGTGATAATATAAAAACATTACTCACATAAATTAGGCAGAGTGAGAAGTTTGTGGTCCTTCGGCAGGGGTTCAGGTGTAGTGACATCGAGTCCTGCGGCGTAGATCTGATTGTTCTTCAGCGCGTCATATAGTGCGTCTTGGTCCACTAGGTCTGTAAAATTGTAAAGTTGACTAAGTACAATGCTTGGGTTAATTGATCGCGTGGACTTCCTTTTCAAAAGTTTTCTGTGATCATGCCATTTTGCGGTTTTATGAGCGTTTTGATGGGCTTTGGGGAGCCCCTTAGTGCATCTATAAGCGTCAGTGTATGTACCTTCGATGGTGATTGTGGATTTTGTTTGAGAACGTTTGGGTGCCACTGTGTTGTTTTTTTTTATTTTAAAAGCCTGCCAAAATAATTCTACTATATCTATATAATAGAATCCAAGAGTTGTGAACAATGCAGTATGGTGACCCACACTGTTGCGGCTTAGTGCGATGCTTTTTCACACCCCGTTTGAAGACGTAAAAGGCATGACAGTGCCCGTGCGTTGTGAACTGTATTTGAATACAGTTTACAATACACATGAGGCTAATTCTGTAAACATCATTGTAACTCTTTGGATGCATTTGGGTGTTTCTGCGCAAGTTTATTTGTGGATGTGTGAGCATTTTATGCTGCTTAGGAAGCGTTTGTACGTGGATTTTACAGCACCTTTAAGCTTTTTTAGAAGGGTTTTCATCAGTAGTTATATTTAAGTACTGATAAAATATTCTTCCCGAGACCGAAGTGATGATTTCGCTTTGTAATCAATACGTATTATAAATTTAACTTTACGGGTATTATTATGAGATATTTACCGAGACGTGGCTACTGCAGTTATCAATATCTTTTGATAACCTTTAATCCGCGACTTGTCGAAATTCTTTATCTGTCTTATCTTTTAGCTACTTTATACAGAAAATTTTAAATTGGGAGAGGCCTTCGTTCAGCAGTGGAAGAAGAAGAAGAAGAAGAAGAGCTCGTAAAATGATCAGGAATCCCAAATTTATATGGATAATGAAAATTCCAGTCATGAAATTTTCATTTTCTATATGAATAGATATGCATATGAATAGAATGTCATGACTGAAATTTCCATTATCAAGTATTGGTAAGTAGCTTCAGCCCGTGACTCTGCTGACGTGTGTGTCGGTTATCGTGGTAAATTGAAGCCTATGCGTTATTCTGGTGTATAAGCTATTTTACTGTAAAATTTCATTTTAATACATACAATAGTTTTTGCGTGAAAGATTAACTAACAATCATCCGGCATACATACTTTCGCATTTAATATTTAAGGTTAAAAACATATTAAAAAGTTTATCGATAAACAATCTAGGTACATGTATCAGAAACCGTGGGTATTATTTATACAGTCTAATGATAGATTTTTCACCTTACCAATCAGGTGAAAAACCCTAATAGCAGCATATGTCGGAATTTATCAAATTTGGAGTGACTCAAACAATGATGATGTTTTACTGCGTTAAAAAGTAGCCTATATCACTTTTCTGCCTCCTAACCATCTTCAATCATAAAAATTACACCATAAAATTGCCCCATTGCGACGTGAAAGAAAGACAAACATTCAAGCAAACACACTATCGTATTTATAATATTAGTAAGAAAGTGAGGATATTAAGGATTCATAACTCAATTAAGGCCAAGTATTTCTTTTTTATACTTGATGGTAAAAGAAATTCTTATGCCTCCTTCACTCCTAAACGTCAAAGTAGCTTACCTTCGACTTAATTTAATGTTCTTGGTTGAACTGCATATTTTGTAAGAGCCTGCCAAATTGACTCTACTCTGCCTCTGCCTGAAGTATAGAGTGAATACAATCCAAAAGTTGTGGTCATCATATTCATTGCGAATGCAGACAACGTAGTTTGGTTAGCTACACTATGGTGGCCTAATGAGATGCTTTTTCAAAAGACGTGAGAGGAACCGTAGCGTATAAGGCATACACACTTACCGCGATAACTGCCACCCCTGATTTAATAACAAAATTGTCTCATTGTTCTCAAAACCCCTTTTAAAATTCAAAGTAAGCTCACGGGACTCGGGCTTGAGTGTGCTGATTACACCATATTACAGTCCAAGTCACCACATCGTTGCTTTGTGTGCACGTCATATATTCTTAATTCTTTTCTTACAAAGTTAAATCGTATAACATATTTTTCTTGTTTTTAGAAAATCGTTTTTAAAGCAAACTCAGAGGACTCTAATATGAGTGAACACACCACATTATATATTCTAAAGTCCAAGTCTTATGTACCTAAATATCAAATACTGCACGGATGACGTAGTGGTTTAATCGGACATCTCGCCACTTTCTATTACGTTAGGTTTTGTAGATTTAACTCAAAACTCACACGGGACAGCATATTGTGTGATCCACAAATCGTTGTTCTGGATGTTCTTTGTGACCTATTCATATGTTTTTGTAGTTCCGCGCGACACAGGAATGTTCCTAGTGCGAGTGTTGTCTTTTTTTAACGAAAAATACGTGGAATTTAGAATTACCAACGGGAAAAATCGTTGTTCTTTGCTTTCTCTGTAGAAAGGGAATAGAAAAATCAGGCGTTATCTAATGAAAAATAAATGATTCGCGGCAATGAGTGGCCATGGTAGCTAAACTGTAGAAATCACGAATATTTGAAACTTATATGATTTCTGTGTACACTAAGTTTCTTCAGACCTTACCTCCACGTCCTACATTCACAATGATGGCGTTGCTCTTCATCTTCGAAAGGTTTTCCTTATTTATCATATGCCTAGTCTCATTCGTCAGTGGCACAGCCAACACGATAAAATCGCTTTGTGTTAGAAGCACATCTTGAGTCACGAATTCAGCACCGAGAGCTTTACCTGAAAACTCAAAAAAGAAACGGTGAATCCGAGTTTCGATGACTGCACAGACATCGTTATCGTTTAAACGGTCACTTCACTTCTTGCAGCGTTGAGCGCTGTGTTGGGGGTTCCATCCCTACATGGAACAACACTTTATGTGATACACGAATCTTAGTTCAAAGCCTGAGAATTCTTTTTGTCCATTTCATAAGTACTTGTAAAGTCCACCACGACTCACGATAAATATATAATCCTAGTGCTAGAGTTGTCTTTTTTTAAAAAAGATAATGAGAAAAATAAGTTCCTACTCGAAATGATATAAAACTATAGAGGCAATTGTTAGGAATCGAAAATTTTTATACTCCTTCCATTATTGTTAGCGAGTCACGTACTTTCTGGCAAATCGGCTGTTCGGTAGTTTTTAGTTAGAAATCGTAACTTTAGTCCAGTAGACGATATAAATTTCAATTAAAATTTTTCCGAGGTCAGTTAAATATTCCTTATAAGGAATGTAACATACCTTCAGGCTTTTCTCTATGGCCACTGTATATAAACTTGCCAACTTCAAATCCTCCAAGGCGCTTGACAACAGCTTGTCCGATGCCTCCCAATCCTA
Source organism: Hypercompe scribonia (assembly GCA_949316085.1). Taxonomy (NCBI): domain Eukaryota; kingdom Metazoa; phylum Arthropoda; class Insecta; order Lepidoptera; family Erebidae; genus Hypercompe; species Hypercompe scribonia. Next base: position 6,563,146 of record OX438979.1, read on the forward strand.
CGATACCTACAGTGCTGTCTCGTAAATCTTGTCCTAGTACCTTATCGAAGCCAATCTCCCACTGGCCACTAAAATTTCAAAATATATACAAATGTTGCAAAATTGTTTTTCTATGTAAGTAAGCCTTTTACGCTGCGATTTATGTTAAATAATTAAAAAAATACGTGTAATTTTTGAAAAGTGGTTAAATATATACTCGTATAGGTAGAAACTATATCTACATACACAAATAGGTAGTTAGTGCTTCAGCGCCTGTTCAGTTCAGTAGCACTGATCCATTATCAACATCATTGACAGTCCTTATTAGACCACTGCTGGCCATAGGCCTCTACAAAGAAAGGAGATTTTGGTGCATTATGCTGCGCTTGTCAAACAGGTTCGTATAGGATTGGTTTTAAGCTTTCATTCAATTTGCTGATCTGTTCTGTATATGCTCCCTTAGTTGGTTCTTACGACACCAAAGACCTGTATTATTAATCCGTCACCTTACGGATCAATAACGAATATTAGTTTTAAAATCCTTTTTGTAGTTTTTACCTGGCAACCTGAGCAAGATTCTCATTGAATCGCCTTGCTGCACCCAGCAAAAGACCCACAGTTATTTCCGCCACAGCTGATGATAATACATTGGGTGTGTTGGAGAGCTTTATACCCCGAGCCTTAAGTTCATCCACATTGCAATGGTTGTAACCTGCAGATACTGTGGCCACTAGCTTCAGTTGAGGACCTATTGATAAAGTAACAGGTATCTATTTAGGAACTGCATTAGAATATTTTTTTAGTCTGTATTGGACATACAATGATTGTATTTGTGTATCATTGTATGCCCAATACCAATATACATCTCATCTTTACACCAGTAAAATAAAAGTGTCGGTTAAAGTAAATGAGATCGAAGAATTTTACTGCCTGACACAGATCTTGTGATTTATTTTACGTTTTTTGTGTGTGTGCAGCTCTTTAATTTACCGTTTGAGAAAGAGTATCATTAACATTTAGCAAATAACAAAATTGTGAATAATTTAGTGTCTTACCAGCTTTGTCCAACAACTCTTTGGTAATAGGGATGTTTGAAATCCAAACTAGTGCTGAACTTCCCGGAATGAGCTTCAAGAGATCTTCTTTAGCCAAGGTCCTGCCTTCTTCATCGTAATTCACGTACTTTGTTTGAACGACTGTAAAACTGACAGCGGTGTTAGTTTGACTTTGCCAAGGTCACATTCTTTTTGTGTCCATTTCATGTATGTTTTTAAAGTCTCCCGCGACACAGAAAATTTATACCTATGGCGGCAGTTGTCTTTGTAAAAAAATTTAAAAAATGGAAAATTTATAACACAAAAAGTAAGATATTCTAATATTACGCATGTATGTATAAATATATATAAGTATAAGTATATGTAAGTATAAATGTAAATATTATTATAAATAGTTAATGATAAGCTAGTTTGGCACAATCACTTTATTCTCTCTCCTATCCTACCGTGCCCGACGGGGTCCACACGTACTCAGGTAAAACATAACATAACATCTCTTTGAAGCTATGGTGAGCATTATAGTATTAAGTATTGAAAGTATTCCATAGGTAGTAGAGCTACGCTGATTTCAGCACGAATGGGTCGTCTCGACCAGGACAGGATAAAGGACACTCTCACAAAAGACCAACCTAAAGCGACAGCAACCGTGCTGTCGTGTTTCGTTGGTGAGTGCAAGACCGGTGGCCCATTGATGCGGGGGTGAGTTATCGTGGTAACCGTGTGTACTGTACATTGCCAAGATCAAGCATCTTACTGGGCCGCCATAATGTGGGTCACCATACTGCATTGTATGCATTCGCAGTGAGTATGGTGACCACAACTTTTAGATTTTATTCATGCTTTCCATTAGGCAGAGTAGAATCACTTGGCAAAAAAAAGAACAAAATATTCTCTGTTGAAGATCATCCTTTTAATAATAGTCATTCTATCAAAAACTTGCTTGTTCATTTTTGAATTATAAAAAAATAAGGTTAGTTGACTGTAGATATAATAAATAACAGTGTCCGCTTTAAAAAACAAGGTTCCTTATCAAGGTAAAAACAAATATCACATAAAATCTTGAAAAATATAATTATTCTAGCTGTTTAGAACTACTTCGAATTTAAATTAAACAAACGTTGAAATATATTGTTCAAATGAGTAATCTTAAAATAGTGGTGACATATGATATTTGTTAAGTACGTTTTCATACTAAATTGTTGTTTTGACGGATGATAATTTGAGTAAAAATGTCAACTACCATATTGTGTCTAACTCGATTAAGATAAATAAATCTTCTAAAATAAAGTTTTAATCGTATTGGTAATTTTTAAACAGTTTAGCGCCGCGCGCCGTACACAAGACAACGTTAAGTCGTAAACATAATATACTTACTCGTATATCTCAAAACTATATAGATATATATGCATTGGTAAAACACTATACAAACTATCTATTGTTCTAAATCAAGGAAAAATAATTTATTTTCTGTATTTTAAAAATACCTAACTAGCTAACCCGGCAGTTTTTGTATTATTTTTCATTGGTTTTCGTCCCCTATTGGTCGTAGCGTGATATTTTATAGCCTAAAACCTTCCATGACAAGCTGCGTATGCTTGTCTGCTTCAGCCTATTACCATCCACTGCTGAACGAATACCTTTCCCAAAAAGTGCAAACCATCCCGGTCTTGAGCAATCCGCATCCATAGGTTTAGAAAAATGGCGCGCAGTAGGCTATCCAATATTATAATATTTTTTTAATTTAAACTAGTAGTTTCTGAGGTTAGCGCATTAATTAAATAAACTAAAGCTGAATTTTATAGTATTAATAGATAGAGAAGTATGATTATTTTCCTCATCTAGTTTCCTCAATTAATTGTAGCGTACACAAACTTTAATTATAATACCAACATACACTGAGTCTTCTAGTTAAAAGGTTACGAAAGTACCTAAATAATAAGGATACATTGATTTCAAGAATTAAAAAAAAATGTTATTAAATACATAAAGAAAGCTGCTCACAAACAAATAAACATACAGGTGAAGCTAATAAAGCGCGTCAAAAACAAATATATAAATTAAAAAGGGAAAAAGTAGCTAATTGATTGAACAGGTCAATGAACATAAAACTCGTTGACCTTGTCTAAAATGCTCATTAATAGGTCGTTTCCACCAGACGCAGACGCATGCGCATACCACTGTATTAAGTTGCTCTAGCTTCCTTGTATTATGGCTTACCATCGTCCTGTACATATTTTACTTAAGAGTGAATACGAACATACAATTAATAATTAGATTTTTATGTATTCTTTTAGTAATATTTATTTTCTCATTTATTAAAATTTTATGCACCTTTGCCATTATATGCCATATATAGGTTTTTATGTACAGTATGTTCACCGAGTGAATGTTTTGTGCATTCCGTTTATGTTGCTATTAATAAAATAGTAAATTATATGGAATGCAATATGAAGTTATATTATATCATATCATTATTAGTTATACGTGTATACAGTTTATATTTACAATTTCAGACATATTATCTTTTTTCTCTTTTAATGTGTAATTCTTATAATGTATTTTAACATAAACTGCAACTTGTAATTTAATTTAAATTGTTACACTTGTCTATTTATTGATTCACAACAAAAAATAGACGTCCTAAGAGAAATATCCCAAAGTCCTAATTATGAAAAAAATATGTTAAAGAACTTTGTTTTTAAGTCACAGAAATATTATATCACTTTCATGGATTTCATTTTATAAATGTTGTAAAATGATATAATATAAATTTTAATAATAAATAAAATAAAAACTTACTATTCTTGAAGAATTTTTAGGGCAGCTGGAGGAAAATCCCTTGAAGATACTAATACTTTTAGATTCTTCGTCATTGTATTGTTCGCAACGGTATTCGCCGGTAAACTGACGGTAACTAACGCAATTGTTGCTACGTAAATCGCAAACATTGTATAAATAACTACTTGTCAGATATGAGATCCAGATAATCAGAGATAAAATATGTACAATGTACTGCTGTCGAGCGGGCTTGAATAGTTATGGCCGGCTCCACTGGATTTACGCAGTCAAGGTCACGGGTCCAGAAAAAAAATAAGTAGTTCCGATGGCGGCAAACGCGACGCGGCTACGCTCATAATTAATATTGTTTTTTTTTACGCTACAAGTTTGATATTCTTGATAACTTCGTTAACGTTTGATAAACTTTGCTGCTCATGATGTAATTAATTGGTGTATGGTTATCGAAATTATAGCTACGGCTAACTTTTAAACCTTCGAATTTCATGATTTACGAAGGCACATGTTCGTGATAAACGCATACCGTTGCACCTAATTAACAGATTTAAAAAATTAAAACCTAAAATACAATCTCTATAGCCAAGAGAAGAGAAGATAGTAAAAATAAAATTCTGTAATATATGCATGTAATGCCCTGTTATAAGAAAAACTAAAATTTAATGGAGAAAATGAATGAACAGAGTATGTGTGCAACTTGCCACCTGCGATAAGGCTGCAGTTTATCTTTGATGTCATTACTAAGACGTGTCTTATCTTGTCTTGAGTAGATATTAAGTATTTTTTTACCTATTTTTCTTGAGACGACATGTTTTTTAGTATTTATTTATGAATACTACCTGAAAATATATTGCATAAGATGGACTTATGCGATAGGTATTTTCTTACAGTCGATATTTGGATGATGATGATGGGCCTGTGTGGCAGATGCAACTATACTTAAAGCTAACGAGACAAATTATTTACTTAATTAATATCTGTTACAGAAATCTTTAACAATAATAATTAATAATAATACTTTTTTAATTTTTAAACAGTTTACAAACTTGTGGTTCGGGTCTTTCGTTAAGCAACAAGAAGCTTGTGTTAGGAGACTCCGCTCTTCCTAATGTTAATACAGTAGTGTATAAGAAACAAAAAAATGCAAAAAAAAATATTTATGTAAAGCAAATTAAGGGAAGACGATTAAGCCATTTGTTAACATACTCACACTGCTCACACAACACACTCCACCCACCCACACACATATACGAGTACACATACAATTATAAATATGTTCTTAAATACACATACACACTACACGTACACAAATACTTAGTCTGGCCATAAATACTGTTACACTTAATTATAAAAAAATATTACATTTGAATTTCGAATCTGTCATTTTTATACGATTGTTCATTGTGTTTTCTCATTTTGGCGCCAATACATTGTAAAATATTTTGCGATATTAAAATGGTGTGGGGTGATAAAGAGAACCGAATCGCTGTGATAGCATTACACAAAGTAGGTATGGAGCCAAATGCAATTTTTAAAACTCTCCATACACTTGGTATTAGTAAAATGTTTGTGTACCGGGCTATTAATAGGTACAATGAGACCTCCTCTGTTTGTGACAGAAAAAGATCTGGCCGTCCACGTAGTGTTCGTACGAAAAAGGTGGTCAAAGCAGTAAGGGAAAGAATTCGAAGAAATCCTGTCCGAAAGCAAAAGATTTTATCTCGGGAAATGAAGATAGCACCTAGAACCATGTCGCGTATTTTAAAAGATGACTTAGGACTTGCAGCCTATAAGAGACGCACTGGCCATTTCTTAACTGATAATTTAAAGAAGAATAGGGTGGTAAAATCGAAACAACTACTGAAGCGGTACGCAAAGGGAGGTCACAGAAAAATTTTGTTTACGGATGAGAAAATTTTTACAATTGAGCAACATTTTAACAAACAAAATGACCGTATTTATGCTCAAAGCTCTAAGGAAGCTTCCCAATTAGTCGACAGAGTGCAACGTGGACATTATCCGACTTCAGTGATGGTTTGGTGGGGTGTTAGCTATGAAGGAGTGACTGAGCCATATTTTTGTGAAAAAGGTATCAAAACATCGGCACAAGTGTATCAAGATACCATTCTTGAGAAGGTAGTTAAGCCCCTTAACATCACCATGTTCAATAACCAAGTATGGTCCTTCCAGCAAGACTCGGCGCCGGGTCATAAAGCTCGGTCCACGCAGTCTTGGTTGGAATCGAACGTTTCGGACTTCATCAGAGCTGAAGACTGGCCGTCGTCTAGTCCCGATCTTAATCCGCTGGATTATGATTTGTGGTCAGTTTTAGAGAGTACAGCTTGCTCTAAACGCCATGATAATTTGGAGTCCCTAAAACAATCTATACGATTGGCAGTGAAGAATTTTCCCATGGAAAGAGTGCGTGCTTCTATTGATAACTGGCCTCATCGTTTAAAGGACTGTATTGCAGCCAATGGAGACCACTTCGAATAAGCTTTTTATATTTTTAATTGTTTTATATTTATGTATTAAACTGACACACTGTAAAAGTAATAAATGTTATTTGCAGTTAACAATTTTCTTTTTTCTTTATTACAATATTTATGGCAAGACTAGGTATATGCTTATATTACTTATATTAACTGTTTATTACTATTAAGAAGTTCATATTACGCTCTTAATTGTTATTTTGTATAAATTCCTGGTACTTGGTCGAGTAATGAAGGTATATAAAGTGTGCATCGTAAAGATTCCGTGTAAGTATTAAGTATCAGAGTTTTTAGATTAAGAGTTGGCCTATTGCTGCTGTATGACTGGTCAGTCTCCTCAATAGTGGCTTTCGTTTAGTGAAGCTTACCTGTTTGTTTACGTTTATCTTTGTCGTATGTCTTTCTTAACTCAGTCTAGTCTCAGTTCTTTCATAACTCAATGTCGTTAATTATTAAGTTAAAGTTCTTTTACATTCATGGGTGACAGTTATCGTGGTAACTGTGTGAACCTTACACTGTCACAATGACTGTCATGCCTTTTACGTCCCCAAGCGGAGTGTAAAAAAGCATCTCACTAGGCCGCCATAGTGTGGGTCACCATACTGTATTGTCTGCATTTGCAATGAGTATGGTGACCACAACTCTTGGATTCTATTCACGTTTTCCATCAGGCAGAGTAGAGTCACTTTGGCAGGCTCTTGATATAAAAAAAATTGAAAAAAAAAGCATTCGTGGTAATGTTTGATGTAAATATTTAGCTCCTTATGCGCTTTATTGTATAAAATTGCCGAACATCTTTGAAATTGAATGCTTGCTAATTTTGATTTCGTTATAGGGACTTTAAGTATATTTTGTCTTCTTCTCTTTTTGATATTTGGAGTGTATGTTACGGATTTGTTTTTTTTAAGAATGAGTATAAAATATACAATTTTCTAACAGTGAGCAAGCCGGCAAGCTGGTGAAGAGCTTCTATTGAAAAAGTTTTTTTTTTAAAGTACATGGTCTTTATAAGAGCTCGCTGAGCGCGTTCCACCTCGGAGAACCTCGTCTTGATTGCATTACCCCAAACTGCTTTGCAGTATCTTGTCTTCTGTTTTTTGTCGGTACGACATGTCTTAAGGACTTAAAAACCCAGATTAGTTTGCGTATTCTGTTACTAACATGCTCGAGGCGAGCTACCATGAAAGGTTTTGGTCAATGATAACACCTAAATACACTCTGCACTCTAGTGATGGGACACTGACAGTTATTGGTAGTCAGGAAAATAATTACAGGTATGTATTTATTAGTTCAAAATCAGAGCAGGGTTGTAAGCAGTTGGTTTTACTGAAGCAAATATAATTAATTCTATCTAGCTGTGTTCAATTTCAACTAGTTAGCTATTTGCGCCATCTAATTAGAAGAAATAAAACAACACACACTATTGTGAAATATTTTAGATTTTCTTAACATGAATGTAAACATGATTTTAACAGTAACTACCTACCGACTTAGAAGATATCCTTCGTTTCACAGTTCCTAAGGAGTCTTCTTATCCACAGGGCAAACAAAAAGTAAGATTTACTTTATTGTGAAACGAAATAAAGCAAATTTACTGGGTTGTGACTCACAGGAAATGAGTGGTCTGGAATTGGAGAAGTCTGCGGACGTTTTAATAGTATTATCTTAAATTTTTAGTGCCAATACTTTATCAATTGATCACTTTGTTATTAATTGTGGGTCGTCATACTGCATTATCTTCATTCGCAGTGAGTATGGCAACCACCTCTCTTGGATTCTATTATTGTTTTCTATCAGGCAGAGTAAAGTCACTTTGGTAGGCTTCTAAAAAAAAAAATTACTGTGAATCATTGATTTATAAGAGATGTTTATTTTTTATTTGTTTTTTTTTTCCTCTATTTTAGCCTTGATTGACTTCAGAAGTAATTATTTTCCAAAAATATAATTCGTATCAAAAAATCTATTAAGAGTATATGATACAGTAGTTCTTTAGACATTTGATTGCCAAGTCGGTAAAATTGTACCATATAGACTCGGGGAGATTACAAAGATTATGATGCCTTGGTTCCGCCTTTGCATGAAGCAAATCCTACACATTTTTAGTGAGTTACGATTGATGCTCCATCTATGAATTAATCTACGTACTGCTTGTAAGTATAGAATTTAGAGTTTTTGCTACTGTACGTTAGGTGGGAGTACGTTCGAATTATGTCAACACATACATAATTATGTAATGTTTTACAAACAGAAACAAGTGAGGTTATTATGTCTTCCTGTACTGTTATCTGTCAACCAATAATATTATTAAGTACTTTATAGGTACTTAGCGCGTTAGAGATTAGTGTGACATAAAATTACTTTTTTGCACTCCGTGTGTTGGGGCGTCCCATGGTTTTACCGATAACTTGTATAATATAAGATAACATCAACAACGTACTTTTATTCTTGTCGATAATATAATCTAACTATTCATCACGCTTTATAATACTTATATTTCTCATAGTATTTAATATAAATTTATTAATATTTTTTTTTCAAAATGCTAAAACGAGTTTTAATTGTTAATAAAAGTTTTTGTGCGGCCGGTTTGGAGGTTATGAAAGACAAGTAAGTTTTTTAATTATTTTATTGCATATACATTAGACTAGATTTCGTCAGAATATTACATGATATTTAAAAAAAATTACATACCGCATCCCTTGCGGTTATTGTGACAAAGTTAATAGTAGAGTTACAACATTACGTAGAAACTATGAATAATAATTTCTCTAAAACTCGAAGCGAAGGCCTTTGAATCATGAATTAATAGCGCGTCTAGAATTGACCTCTATTTTTTTTTAATACAGCGAAAGCTGTCATAGCAGCAGTTGACATTCTTTTACGTTGGCTATTTAAAAAGGCCTTTCCCTTTGAATTTTTCTTTATTTATTTTATGAAAAGTTTTTATTCTTACGTAAAATAAAATACAACAAATGGAAACAAATAAAATTAAAGTTAATAATTTATCAAATTTTCGCCTCAACTAATATTTTTATTAATTTTAAACTGTATAGTTAAAAATACACATTTAGTTTTTTTTTCAACCGCACCAAAAGTATACCCTTCCAAATAAAAAAAAGCGAAACAGTTGAATGACGTATTTCTGAGGTATCAAAAATACAACTAAAATGAAAATGTAGTTTTTTTTAATTGATTAATGAAAAATATCATTCGTGTAAATATTTTCGTAGTTAAGTACTAGACACCCGACATTGGTTGTAATGTGATTAAATCGTATCGTGACTGAAATTTGATTCGGTAATCTGCCAGTTCGTATTTTACTTTACTATTTACTATGAAACTATTTTTTATAACATTTGTGAGATAAAGAGTTGATGGAAACTGGATTTTGACCCAATTATTATTACGAGAATTAATTCAGGAAGGTGCAGCACGAAGGCATTTGACTACGTCAGAGGTCAGTTCAATTTATTTATTTGTGTACGCGAGTTATAAAAGTTGGTGTAATTTTTGTTCACAACAGGACATATCCTGTCACTAATGACGTAAGGATTATGAATTATAAGTTAAAATACACAGAATATGAGTAAATTAATATTTTATACGAATAATTTTATTTGATAGTTTAATTCAATTTAAGTAAGTACTTAGAAATACAATAATCTTTACGTAGTATATAGTGAAATTGGTTTTTTTATAGTGTGCTTAGATCTTCTGAATACTGAACGAAATTAAATGCAGTTTTAATCATTATTTAGGTCATGTTTTAAGGAAGGTTCATATATATAGTACACAGGTGTTATATAGATGGGCCAAGAATTCGTTAACATTTGAATCTAACATCCCGCGCAAACACGTCAAGGGAGTTCTTGAGACCGGTGCTACTGGAATTTGCTGGCTACAATCGTAACAGGGTTTCAATAAGATGTAACCACTTGTCACACATTCAATGAGTCCCTGCCTGTGGTCATAGACATGTTTCCGGAAAAGCTGATTTCCAGACCAGACGACATTCCATGGCCATCCAGAAGTCCAGATCTATCCATAGCAGACTTCTTTTTATGTGGTTATTTGAAAAATCGTGTCTACATCAATAAGCCAAATACACTACATCAACTAAAAGAAAAAATCAGTGAAGAGATGTCGGCGATCTCACGGTCTCTTTGCCGACGGGTATTCGAAAATTCAGGTACTCCGCTGAAACCGTTTTGAAACGATGTAATTTTTAAAAAATGAAGTTAACTAATAAACTTTCTTGTATATAAAAAATTTCTATAATATGTCAAATGGTTTTTTATACGTTTTTTCAAATGTTTGCTAATTTGTGACCCACCCTATATAAATAGAACATCAACAAAAGCTAAAGTTTTAGAAAAATACAGAATTTTTAAGCGCTTTATTGCTAATACTGACGAAACTTTACTAGACATATCAAAATGATGTACTACAAAATTGTATTAGGACCTTAAGCAAATTCTTGCTGTTTCTTAGAAGATGGCGTAGCGACACTCAGTGCCTGGAATTTCGTACGATAACACATTAGCTAAGTCTCTATGTAACCTTAAATTCTAGTATACTTAGTTTACCACAGGGTCAACCATATTTTTAGTTACCTTTTGTGATAATGTCCAGTTTTGCGCCAAATCAAGTGTTTTTACGGACTATTTTGGTGCACAGCGTTATTCAAAAGAAATCTGCAGTTGAAGCACACAGATTTCTTATTAAAACGTGATGACAATGCTCTGACGAATACAACATGCAGAGAATGGTTTAGACATTTTAAAAATAATAACCTTGATTTCGAAGTTAAAGAACGTTCTGAAGCAACGACAGACATTGTTTGATCAAGATTCATATTAGTTGTTAGCAGAACTCGGGAAAACATTTCAGATGCTTCAACAGTTTCAAAACGTTTAAAAGTGTTAGGAATGATCCAAAAGCAAGTACATTGAGTGCCGTATGAGTTGAATGTACACCTGAAAATGCAATTAAGATCGACTCCAAAACCAAATATCCACATTCGAAACTTCCACTCTGTGTTTGTCGGGATCAGCAGGACGTAATTCATTATGAGCTGCTTAAACCTAATGAAAGTATCATATGACTTCAGTTGATGCGTTTGAGTCGAGCTCAGAAAGAAAGCGGCCACTATACGAGCAGAGACATGACAAAGTGATTCTGTTACATGGACAATGCTCTGTCACATGTGGCAAAACAACAAAGAAGACGTACAACAATTCATCAGACGTAGCCCACTCCGATTATCAGTTATTTCGGTCAATAGTGCATGGTTTGACCGAGCAGCGCTTCCATTCTTTCGAAGAAACCGAAAAGTGAATCGATACATGGATTGCGTCAAAAGTTGAATAGTTTCTCTGATTGGGAATTCGATTACTGCTAGAAGGATGGGAGTAAGTGGTACCTAATGATGGACAATACTTTGAGTAAAGTGATTGTGACTTTTATAATTTATTTATTTTTATAAGCAAAAACCAGGTATATGTCTGCGCTGGTATTTTTATATTTCAAGATTTAAAACTAAGTCTATTTGCTCCCGGAATTCATTCTTACGCAATGTTAATATTACTATTTGTATTAATAAATACGTCGCTAAATAAGAACTCTGAGTAAGCTATGTTAAATTTAGATTCAGATAGCTCTTTATCACTTAGTTGTCCTATAAAATTATTTTTTAACTAAAGGCAATAAAAAGTTATCAAAACAAAATAGACCATAAAGTACGGATATAATAAAGTCCTGTTTTGAAGAACGCTGAAGAACACTATTAACGGTATTTTTATAACATCTATTGTTGCTGAGTATCTAATTATTACAACCCGAAGTTCAGCAGATTGCCGAAATGTTGTATATATTCTAGATTAAGTAAATTAAAATTAAAATAAACGTCGTACTTTACAAAAAAGAGTCCCCGGTCTTAGTCACAACTAGGTAGTGAGGCCAAGGTAAATGTCGAGCGATATAGCCACACAAAATCACAGAGGTGTGAAAGTGTGAATTACACGGTATGAACATGTTGAAGAAGTACAGTTATGTACGGTTACGAAAATCCAAATGACTGACCTTTCATGGTACAGTCTGGTTAGGCAGTAAAATTTTGTTTTGGTATTCTTGGTTTCTAAAGAGCAAATAGTACACCTGATGAAAAAGACCCACTACCCCTTTTAGAAATTTGCTACTGGAGAGATGCAAATTCGTGGCCGGCCTTTAAGTGTTCTTTCCAGGAAAAAGAGGACCTTGTTTAGGGATAATTAGGGCTGCGCTATCCGACATGACATGAAAGAGATAAGGCAGAAGACCGACGACTTCACGTGCATCCTGAGGGTTTAAAAATCCAACTTTTAAACTCCGGGCTTTTATTTAGCATTTCCAATCAGAAAAACTCAATAATACTTTTCAAGTCTAACCCGGGAACCGAACACGAGACCTCTTAATTAGTAGTTGAATATGCTAACCGCTAGACCAACGAGGCAGTTTTACTTTTTAGCGCATTTTTCTTTTAAAATATTTTGTTTTAAATCGATATTCTTTTATTAAAAATCTTATTTTGTATTTCTTCGTTTTATATCGACAAGTGAAAAATAGAAAACATCATCAACGTAGTCGAAACCGTTATTTGACATTAGTGCGGTTAACTTAGAAATTACCTGTCTGATCTCACTCAAATTTAAATGGGACCACCTGACAAGCAGCAGCTTTGGAATGTAAAAAGAATGATTAAAATCAGTAAATCTAATAAACGTTACGAAAAAACACACAAAAAAAAACGTATAAACGAATTAAGAAAATTCTCTTTTTTTAATCGGTCTGCCCATTGATGCAGAGGTGACAGTTATCGTGGTAACTGTGTAAGCCTTACACTGTCACGATAACTGTCTTGCCTTTTACGTCTCCAAGCGGGGTGTGAAAAAGCATCTCACAAGGCCGCCATAGTGTTGGTCACCATACTGCATTGTCTGCATTTGCAATGAGTATGGTGACCACAACTCTTGGATTCTATTCATGCCTTCCATCAGGTAGAGTAGAGTCCCTTTGACAGGCTCTTAATATAGAAAAAAAAAATAGGGGCAACCATGTTTATTGTACTTTTAAAAAAACTCATATTTTTAACATCATCTTCAATCAGAACAGAAAAATAGATCAGTTTTAACAAATAATATTTGCTTACTTGTACAGAGTACAAACAACTGTAATACCTTATATGGATTGGGAGCCAGAGAGCCTTCCAACAATAAAGAAGAGTGTTGCTGGTTACGATGCAATCATCTGGAATACGAAACATAAACTAACTAAAGAAATTTTAGACTTGGCGGGTGAGTGGAGAGTGTCGATGCCAAAAATTGCCTGATAATTTTCTTTAAACTAGACATTTAAATCTAAAATGAATCATTTGAAAGTTAACTTATTTAGCTTAAAAATACTAAGATTTTGTAAATTATTATGTAATCTGTTCCTTATGAGTATTTCACGTTTGAAATAATCGACCAATTATTTATAATTTGTAAACAAATTATACAGGGTACAGAAAAAAGTGTCTCTAGAGACACTTTTATCTCGCTTTCATGTAATCTATGGCAGTGATTTCTTAGTTACTAGGAGCCGAGATAGTGCGCAGTATTCGATTTGACTAATGTTCACTATTCGATTTGTCTAATGCGCGCCATTTTGTGTTTTTGCGCGTTTCTCAAATGACAATTAGTATACTTGGTAAAATGGACACAATTAAATCTAATTTAACTATATTATTTCTTTATACTCAGGTCCTCAACTAAAAGTAATCTCAACAACGTCATCGGGTATTGATCAGATGGACACTGAAGAGATTAAGAAGCAGGGCATTCGCTTGGGTAATACAACAAAAGTGCTCGATAATGCCGTAGCTGACATCACAGTAACTTTGATGATTACTGCTGCAAGAAGGTTTAAGGAAGGGGTGCATGAGTTGGAAAGGTATCTTATCTATTATATATATACCTGTTCTACCTTTAGTGTTCACCTGATTACCATAAATTTCTGCATTCCATGTCTCACAGAAAACCTATGTTAAACTATTCTTTTCTTGTTTTTTTACTGTGTGAATATCCCGAAGCCTGAATACCTCCTCTACCTGAATCTGCGAGGAGGACCGAGTCCTCCCCACCAGAGCCAAACACACACTTATTTAATTGCGGATATCACACGTAAATGAGAACGAACAAATCTTATTATTTTGTTTTTATTTCATGTTTTTTTTTTTGTATATAAAATCCTTTACACCTGATATGGCTAATTATGATCTATGTAGTACAAAAATATTCCAGTGGTGAATGGAAGTACGGCGTCCAGTGGATGCTGGGTCAGGATGTGTCCGGTAGCACCGTGGGGATCATTGGTTTCGGCGGCATAGGACAGGCGGTGCTTCGAAGACTCCGCGGATTCGACGTCGCGAGGTTCCTCTATAGTGGACGGACTGATAAACCTGAAGGTTTGTATTTTCAGTAAAGCTCTAACAGGGCGGTAGATATTCTGTTGTTCTGTTGTTGCAACATCTAGATATTGCGAAGAGTAAATCACAATCACGATAGTCTCAGAAATCACCGTTTTAGAATGGTTGCCGGCACTAAACGGTTCGGCACTTCCTTCCTATGCAAATCAGTTAAAACCTGGAACTCACTACCAGCGCACGTATTTGCCCCTCACCTCCCACTATGATCCCAGAGCTTCTAAGTAGGGCGTGAAAAAGCACCTAACTAGGCCACCATAGTGTGGGTCACCATTCTGGGTTGTTTGCATTCACAATGCATACGGCAATCACCATTCTTGGATTCTATTTATACTTTTCATCAAGAAGACTAGAATTACTTAGGTAGGTTTTCATAAAAAAAGAAAACATTTATATGTATAGTATATTTACGATAAAAAAATGATCTTAAAAAACAAAAATCATCAAACATTTATAGCCAGTACAAAGGATATTTAAATAAATTTGCTAACGTAAGTCTTTGATTGAATGATGAAGTAAAGAAGTTAATTAGGATGAGCTACATGCAGAAGAAGGAGAATGGGACCAAGTAAACTAGAACGCACTGTAGCTCAATTGATGGATAAATTAAATATAAATAGTGATTTGTCTTCATTTTTATTTAGAAAGATTTAAATTCTATTTTGCGCCATTCTAATTTGAAGAAAAAATATCACTCCTGAGGGTTGAAAATTATAAAATGAAAAATAAAGTTTATTATATTATAATTATCATAACGTAGACGAATCGAAACAATGACACTTTCGTAAAAGTTGTGAGTACACGTCACTTTGTTATCGCACTCTAAAATATTGAATCGATTTTAATATTATTTTATTTATTTTTATAGCAAAGGTTCTGGGAGCTGAAAGAGTGCCTCTAAACCAATTACTCCAAGAGAGTGACTACGTGTGCCTCTGTTGCCCTCTTAGCCCAGAGACCAAGCACCTCATCAATGCTGATACACTGAAGCTAATGAAGAATACCGCGGTTTTAGTTAACATCGCTAGAGGAGGTAGTATTCGTATTATAAACAATCCTTTCTTCTTTACACTTCTTCGGTGCTAATGAGTAAATGTTGAAAAAAAAACAATTATACCACGCTTATAAGGTTACTCCACGCTTACGCGGTTACTCCACGCTTATGCGGTTATATCATGCTTATACGGTTACACCACGCTTATCCAGTTATACCACGCTTATACACTTATACCACGCTTATAAAACGAATTCGTTTCAAGTTTTCCTTCTCTTTACAATGCTATTCACCTACGTGATTTGCTTCTGTAGTTATCTCTTGTGATAATCATGAGATAGATAGAAATGATGACACTCCCTATTTTTAATTCATCATCGCAATGTGTGAGATTATACATATTAATTATCTATACATACTATATTAAAGTATAGATTTATTTTCTGTTTTTAAAGAAATTGTGGACCAAGAAGCTTTGTACGTGGCTCTCAAGGAAAAGCAGATCTTCGCAGCTGGGTTAGACGTGGTCACACCTGAGCCCTTACCAAAAAATCATCCTTTGTTATCTTTACCGAACTGCTGTAAGTTTTTTTAACTTCATCTGAAAATTAGACAATTAGATAGATGACTGTATCGTAAATAAATACCAATGTCCACTTCATTAAAACTAATATCGCGAAACATCTCGAAAAATACAATTAACGTAGCTTTCTATTATTATTACGAATTTCAATCAAATATACAGTGAAATATATTGTTCAGTTGAATAGTCTAAAATAGTGACGTCACAATTTGGTATTTAGTACATTTTTCATATAAAATTGTCGTTTTGACAGATGATAAAAAGTAACTAATTTGACTAAGGTGTCATCTAGCCTATTAACTGGACTAGAGATCTGTTGACAGTTTCGGCAATGACCGAATCACTACACCATCCGTGCAGTGTATTTAGAAATAAATAAATATATTAGTCATAGTACAGACTCTGCTCAGTTTGAGATCAGAGACGGCTGTAATTTTTTATAGCATATAAGGTCAAACAAACAGATTGGTCACTTTACATCATCACATCACCAACCTTTAACAGTCCACTGCTGGGCATAGACCTCTCCTTAAAAAGGAGATTTTGTCCTACTAAAGCTTGTCTTATTTTAAATATGACTTTTTCTCTACTAGTTTTTGCCCGCGGCTTCGCTCGCGTGGTTTTTGGTCATTTTGGAATCAGATCATTTTAAATATTTTTTTTAACATACAAACAACCCTACGGTACATCATCTTTGTGTAACTTCAATGGTTCAGGCAGCGCACGCCAAGATAACTCTCAGAGGCCAGATTTTTTTCGACTTAATTGTCATGTATCGTTACATAACGACCAAAATTACATATAAATTGTAGCCTATATGTTATTCCGACGTACATATAACCTATATTACTGTAAAGTTTCACCCAAATCCGTCCAGTAGTTTTTTTGTGAAAGAGTAACACACATCTACACAAACTTTCGCCTTTATAACATTAGTAAGATTATTGAAACTTTTTTATGAATGTTTTCAGATATCGTACCACATCTGGGCAGTGCTACAGTTAAGACCCGCAACGACATGGCGACTATAGCCGCGCACAACGTATTATTGGCTTTAGATGGCAAACCTATGTTGTCTTCAGTTTGTTAATGTAAATTATCGTTGCATTAATTTAGAAAAAAGTTATCCACTCGAATTCAGATTATGTCTACCTAAATATATATTTCTGAGTAACGACTGGTTATTTTATATAATACTAGCTTACCCCGCGAACTCTTTTTTTTTTTTTTTTTTTTTATACCACGACGGTGGCAAACAAGCATACGGCCCGCCTGATGGTAAGCGGTTACCGCAGCCTATGGACGCCTGCGGCACCAGGGGCATCACGTGCGCGTTGCCAACCCTTTAAAGACCTATTTACCCCCTTCTTGAAGAGCCCCATACTGTAGTTTCCAGGGAAAACCTCGGCAGGGAGCTCATTCCATAACGGGATTGTTCGCGGGAGAAAATTTCTCTGAAACCGCACTGTGCGCGACCATTTAGGTTCCAATGTATGTGGATGAGCTCCCTGACGATGGCGAGCGGTGCAATAATAGAAAGTGGCTGTGGGCATTATATCAAACAATTCTTCAGAACACAGCCCATTGTAGAGACGATAGAGCACACACAAGGAAGCAAAGTCTCTCCTAAGACTTAGTGGCTCGATACCGTCTGTGAGATCGGGATCGTCGACTATTCTCACAGCACGTCTCTGAACTGAATCGAAAGGCTCAAGCTGGTACTTCGGTGCTCCCGCCCAGAGATGACAGCAATACTCCATGTGAAGTCGAACTTGTGCTTTGTAAAGTAGTAGCCTTTGTGCCGGTGTGAAGTATCGCTTCGCTCTATTCAGAACACCAAGCTTTTTTGATGCCAGCTTGACCTTCTCTTCCAAATGAGCTCGAAATTAGACGTCACTGGAGATGTCGACACCGAGGATTCCAATACTCTGTGAGATGGTAAGGGGTGTATTCTGGAATTGTGGAACCACAGTGAACGGTGAAAACTTTCTTAGCGGTAAACGCACAAACTTGTGTCTTAGAGGGGTTAAATTGGACCAGGTTATCCCGACCCCAATCGGAGACTCTGTGTAAGGTGCTCTCGATTTGAGACACAAGTTGTTCGCGATTTTCTACTACAACGGTACGAGGGATGTTTGCTCGGCCCGTGCATCTCCAGTACTGTCGTCCGCATAACAATGGACACCATTCGTGGACAGCATATCATTGATATGCAGCAAGAACAGCCTTGGAGATAGCACGGAGCCTTGCGGGACACCAGCGTTTATGTCCATGCTTTCGGAACAGCTACCGTCGACGACGGCTTTTATGCGTCTGCCGGATAAAAAGTTAGCCACCCACTTCCACAAACCCTCGGGCAGGCCGTAGGATGGTAACTTCGATAGAACCCTGTGCCAGACCCGATCGAACGCCTTTGCTATATCCAGGCTAACTGCCAAAGCCTCACCTTGACTCTCAATAGCTGCAGCCCACCGGTGAGTGAGATACACTAGAAGATCACCAGTCGAGCGACCGCGGCGCAAACCATACTGGCGGTCGCTGATCAAATCGTGCTCTTCTAGGTAACTGAGAAGTCGGGTGTTGATTACACGCTCCATCACCTTAGAGAGAAGGGAAGTTATAGCTATAGGCCTGTAATTCGATGGGTCCGATCTATCACCCTTTTTTGGCACTGGATGCACATGGGCAGTCTTCCACGAAGACGGTACTTGCCTTTTGCGGTAGGAAAATGCGAAAAGTCGCGTTAGTACAGAGCACAACTCAGGAGCACACTGCTTGAGCACCAATGCAGGTATGCCGTCTGGCCCACTCGACTTATGAACGTCTAGACAGTTTAGTTCCCGTCGCACTTCTCTTTGCGAAATGTGTATTTCCGGCAAAGAGTGTTGGCACGGCGGGTTAGTTAGTTAGCTAGTCTGTTCCGCCTTGGAGGCAATAAATAAGCAGATTTTTTTTACTTAAACCCGTTCTAACGGGATAAAAAGTATCCTATGTCCGTCTCCTGATTTTAAGCTACCTCCCCAACAATTTGCAGCTAAATCCGTTCTTCCGTTCTTGAGTTATAAGTGGTGTAACTAACACCACTTTCTTTTATATATATAATAATAGATATTTCTAATGGGTCTAATAGTCTAGTTTAATGGTTAGTAACCCTGACTGCTAAGCCGAAGGTCATGGACTCGATTACCGCCTAAGACAAATATTTACGTAGTGGAACAAATTTGTTCTGTGTCCGAGTTTAATTTATGTATAATGTGTCTTTAGTATTGTTTATCAGCAGTTTGATTGCTATAGTGCAGTCTCTTGTGTCATAATTGTACTAGATGGCCGTGTGTAAAATCTTTCAAATTACACTGATAGACAAGAATGACCTTAATAAAAGTTAAATTAATTTGAATGGGATATTTTGTATCTACAACTAGCCTGTTAATAATCTGCATTTTTAAAAAGTTTCAGTCACCCTCAATTTTCTTGCAACTGTAATGCACTTTTTTTTTAAGTAAATATGGTTGAAAATTGAATTTAATCAAGAAAAACAACTGACATTTGACTTTTATTCAGGATTTTTGGGAATATTTAGCGTCAGGTACATCTCTTTTGAGTATCCAACAGTAATCAGCCAACATGTTCGGACTTCACTTGTCTTGGTACCGTTTTTCCATGTTGGATATATCCTGATGGAATCGCTCGCCGTGTTCATCGCTAACGGCTCCAAAATTTTGAGGAAAAAAATCCAAATGAGAGTTTTAGAAGTGTATCTTGAGCGACATTTTGCATCCCATATTCTTGTAAGCTGATAAGAGGTTGTTGACCAACTCTTCATAGTTTTCGGCCTTGTGGTGTGGCCAAGAAAATTACAAACAATATTTCGAAAACATGTCCATGCAGATTTTTCGATCAGATTAAGTTTTTGTTCAAATTCTTTATTAGACAGTAGATCTCTAATTTGTGGTCCCACAAATATTCCCTCTTTTATTATAGCATCGCTGATTTTTGGGATTTCTGTTTCAAGTAACAAAAACCATCTCCATTTCTGTCCATAGCTTTGACGAAGTTTTTTATAAGCCCGAGTTTGATGTGCAATAGAGGTAGTAATACATCTTCAAGATTTATTAACGGAGGGTGAAGAACATTTCGTTGACCTGGTCAGAGCAGCTCGTTTAGGCCACTCCTTTTTAACATAGTAATTTTTTTTATCTCGACTATCCCACTCACAGATGAAACAACAAAATTTCGTATATCCAAGTTGTAAACCTAGTAAAATAGCAATTACTTTTAAATCTCCACATAATTTCCCGGAGTATTGATTATATTTAATATGTTCAAGCAGTGACTTGCCGTTACGTACGACGACGTTGACTTTTAATAGTAAATTGACCGCAAATGTAACAAAAGTTATCGGGATGGTTTACACACACTCTGGGCATCTTATTACGATGTACAGAAACGACAATCACAAAGAAAACCGTTTAAATTTTAATAATTTAATATTAATTTATCGGAAACATTCGTCGGTAAGCATAATTCGCGTAATCAATTTAGTTTATGTTTACCGAAAACTGAGGGTGATTGAACAAAACTAAGTATGATATATGGGGGTAGGTACTTAGTAGTGTTTAAAAAACAGATTTGATTTTGTTTAACAAAAATATTGTTTACCAGTGATTATCATTAATATTATTGTAAGTATCTATATTATACAGTTAAAGAAATAAACCTTATAAAGAAATAAAAGTAAATTTTATTTGATCTGACTTCTATGAAACAACGTTAAACTAACGTACAAGAGTTACCGAAACGTTTAAGAAATAGTGTAATAGCTTACACTCCGATTGATGGAATTGAAGAATTTGGTGAATATTCATAAAGTTAAATATCATCAGTGAAAGACAGCCCCAATTTTTACAATAAAACTGAGACTAATCATCCGTGTCCTCTACGAAAATAAGCTTGGAGCTGTCGTAGCGGTGTAGCTAGCGCGCCACAGCCACGTAGCGCAGGAGCAGTGACAGAAATCGTACCTACCGCATGATGCATGCTCAGTATGATAGAAATTATGAGTTTCAACATGTTTTTAGTAATAACATTATTAATTGAAAACATATCATCACGGATCTGATAAAGGAAACAGTTATAAACAAAAATGGAGTTATAATATGTTCTTATTTATGACATTATTAATAAAAAATATGATAAATGTCTGTTATGAGTGCTGTAAAAACTTAAGAAAAGTGATTATTATGAATATTAAATGGTAGTAAAATTAAAACTAGGAATAAAGTTTTATGCGAGTTAAATTAAGAATATGCACTTTTACTTTATCGTGAAAGAGTCATTCTTTTTTAAGGTAGTAGGGTCACGCTGATTTTATCACGCACAGGTCAGCGGTACTACCTTCTTACAAAAAAAGAGAAAGTGTCAGCATTCGTGTTGTTGTCTTTCGTTGGTGACTGCGAGGCCCATTGATGCAGGGGTGACAGTTATCGTTGTAAGTGACTATACGTTACAGTCATAGTGAGGATGGCGTGGATCGCATCGTCGGCCAAGGAGACCCGTAGAAACGATGACACCACTGGCTAGTGATGGTGATCTGATATCAATTAATCGAAGAATCGTTTTTTTGAGCTACATTTTTTTTTTTAAATTGATGTGTAGAGATAAATTTAAAAAAAAAAATTGTCATCGATTTAGTAAATCGATGTTTCACCCTTGAATTGATTATCGACGTTTCCTCTGTTTTGTAAAAACCATTAACCATTTATCCATCACGGGCGACTCGGGTCGTCAGGTTATATGACCTGAGTGGTTACCGTCTGTCACCGTAACATTACCGTCAGCATTATTCCAAATTGGATTTTTAGCATGAAAGAGTGAATTCTTGTTACTATGTTTGTTATCATCAACAGCCTTTTACAGTCCACTGCTGGACATAGGCCTCTCCTTAGCAAGGAGGTTTTGGCCTACTATACCACGCTGGCCAGACGGGATAGGACAGATTGGAATAGGGTTTGTTTCAAGTTTGCCTTCTCTTTGTAATGATGTTGTCTTGCATATTTGGTTTTACGACACCCACGGTATGAATAGGAGTGGTAACACTATGTATTCTTAATCCGTCACCACACGGATTTGTGTGACTATGTTTGTTAAAATATTTTTAACCTGTTACAACAGCAAACCGGTCTCGTTCCTAAAAAAAACAGTAGCAGTCGTGGGACTGCCGATGGAAGTGAAAACGGAACTATTAAGTTGGGAGTAATTAAAACAATATGCAAAAATTATATGAAATTCTTTATGTTTCATATAATTTATAATATCATATATAATATATAATAATAATAAATTTCATATATAATATGTAATATCATATTCTCCATAGCTATAGATATACTATTATCATTAGCATGTCGGTGACGCGAACCGAGGATTTTACCCTCTACCAAAACGCTCAACGCGCCTAAAGAAGTTTTCACTTCAAAAAAAAAGATAGAGAAAGTGATTGTCAAATAGATTCAGCTCAGTTCTCTGAAGTCCTTAATAAAACAAAAATCATGTGAAAAAGTTTACTACACAGTATTAGATTACTTCAATGACAAGTTTGCTTGTGTAACGCATTTACGTTTTTCTGTTTAGAAGTGAAGGACATTTAGTTTATTGTTGTATTTTGTATTTCGTTTTGTAATTTTTTACATATTTTTATTATTCATGTTTGTTTTTTACGTGGAAGTCGTAAATTGTAATAGCAATTTAATTTATTTATAGTCTAGACAAGGTTAAGGTCTAGCTGTAATATTAATTTATATTTAGAATTTTTCTGGTGGTGTTGAATGTTTACACGGCCTAAACAAATGTGCTGCTGACGTTATTGTCGCACTTCGGTTCGATCAAATCTTGACAGGTCGACTCAAAACTATGGTTCTGTCTTCAAAAGACCAACCCTGACCTTACAATAAATGTTCACGAACTTAAGAAAAAAGGTCTGATGTTCATTTCGGCATTTCTTCCCAGAGTGAGTATTTGAAAATATCGACTTCTTCTAGCTATTAAGTCTAACGAGGTCGAGATTTTGTAGTGGGTTCCGCAGAGCAACCAACATACTAGTTACGCTCAAGTCTCGTTCTGTACCACCTTGTGTGGTTAGATCGATTGAGCAACAAGGGGTAGAGACCCCGAGGAGCGCCCTTCTGCCAGCACCGGGCCAAGTGTTGGGGATGATCTGGAAAAGATTACCACGGAGTTGAGGCCTCGCGGCAAGCCATGCCTGTCCGGTAGTCGCCGATGGCAGGGCAAAAACTCGTGCAGATGGAACGGAACGGCAATATCGTCTGTGTACCAAGACTAGCACACTGGAGACAGGCAACTTCCCTGTGGCACACCGGCACAGATGAGACGGTCTGTGGACAGGATACTTTAATTCTTAATTCATTACTTGTCACTACGACACTAATGAGATGCAAAGGGGAATCAAACACGCATAAAATTGCAAATAAATATCACAGAAATATAATTTATTGTCTTATTAAAAATTCGAGGTTTCAATTCGGGCTCATTGTGAGTTTCTTTCAGACCAACTCAATCGTCACAGTGACCATATTCGTCATTACCAATGGCCCGTACTAATCTTTATCAATCACATACTCACACTAGCCCCTCAGTACAATAAGTGTTGACTACAGTTGAACTGGTGTGATGAGTGCATTGCCGCTGAGTGAGTTGATCACATTCTTGGCAGCTAGCATGCCCATTTCCGTACGGGAACGAACGGTAGCACTACCAATGTGCGGTAGCACGACTGTTGGGCAGAAAATATGGTATTTAGAGCATAAAAAATATTCAATATTTAGCAAATCTCTTAGTTGAAATTTAGTCAGGAATTCAGTGACTTCGGATCTGCTGATAATATGGAATGCTCGCCGCTGCAACCGATCTAGAGCGTCCAGCAAATACTGCGTGGATTCATCGCAAAGATGAAAACAGTACTCCACGCAGGAGCGAGCGAAGAAACGTCTCACTGTATTCAGTGTACCCAGCTGACGCGAAACGGCCTTAGTGACGCTTTCAATATGCCCTCGCGGGTTGAGATCTCGGCAAATATCCATAATACTGAGTTTAATAAACTCAAATATTAGTAAGCAATTTAATTAAACGATAATAATAACCTTACACACATCCTCCTGGTCTCAACCTAAGCGGAGCCTGTGCTTTGGTAACTAGTCTGCTGATTAATATACCTAAATGTGCCTTTAAATATATGAATGGATAAATTACATCCAGACACACAATAAATGATTACCAATGATTTGTTCTGAATGCAAATCGAACCCACGAACCTTAGCATATCAAGCAGAGTCACTACTAGACCAAGACGCCCATCTATCTGAAATCTAATTAGTACAGAAAACAACAAACTCTTATTCTACGCCTTAGATTGTTAAGTCAAGAGTCTCTGGCAATTATATAAAAGCGTTACTCACATAAATTAGGCAAAGTGAAGAGTTTGTGGTCTTTCGGCAAGGGCTCAGGTGTAGTGACGTCGAGACCTGCGGCGTAGATCTGTTTGTTCTTCAGTGCATCATATAGTGCGTCTTGGTCCACTAGGTCTGTAAAATTGTAAAGTTGACTAAGTATAATACTGGCACTAATTGATCGCGCGGACTTCTGTTTATAAAGCTTTATGTCGTCACGCCTTTCTGTGGCTTTATAAGCGTTTTAATGCACTTTGGGGGTGTCCAGGAGTGGATCTATAAATGTCAGTGTATGTACCTCCGATTTTGTCTGTGAATTTTTGTAAATGTCAATGTGTGAATTTTACTTGAAAATGCCGATTTAGAATCGTCCATGGTTAGATCTGTGAACGTATTGTGCTGCTTTGGAAGTGTTTGTACGCAGATTTCAGAGTGTCTATAAGCCTTCTTTGGAGGATTTTTATCAGTAGAAGGTTATAAGTGCTGATAAAATATTCTTTCGGTGACCAAAGAGTGGGTTTCCAAATCCTTCTATCTCAGGAGTACAGTGGCACACCATGTGGTTTTAGTCGATCCAATTCCGACACACTACCACGCTGTAAGCCTTAGTGGGTGACGGCTCGAGGGAGTGGTGTGGGGTGGCAGGTTTTACAGAAATCTAAAGAATATAATCTGCCACTATTCTTGATGTTTGTAAACCATAAAAAGCTTTTGATTTTATTAAGACGTGGGCTATACTGTCTCTCCAGTGAATCTTTTATAATATACCTGATGGTAAAAGAAGTTTTTAAAACTGGCTTGACTCATTGACTAAATTTAATGTTTGGAGTTACTATGTTTGTATTACTCCACAATATATTTTTATTTTATGCATCTACCACTTGAATGGTCCAATTAAACATGGAATATATTTAATACGGGTTTACTGTTCAGGAGGTACCAATATTCACAGTGTAGTCTCCAAGAGCTTGAATTACACTTTTGTTAATCAGAGCGGCCCCTTAACATATTTGTGTACTCAGCTCTGCGTATAAAAAGTGGCGTTGTCAAACACAGTGTTACCATATGAACGCTACAAATGTACATATTTAAAATATATAACATATTTGTCTTGTTTTCTGAAAATCCTTTTTAAAGCAAACTCACGGGACTCTAATGTGGGTGAACACACCACATTATATTCTAAAGTCCAAGTTCTATGTACCTCAATATTAAATTCTGCACGGGTGGCCTAGTGGTTTAATCGGTCACCTCGCCACTTTCTATTACGCTGTTTTGTAGATTTAACTCAAAACCCATACGGGACAGCATGTTCTGTGATCCACAAATCGTTGTTCTGGATGTTCTTTGTGTCCTATTTACATATTTTTGTAGTCCCCCGCGATACAGGAATATTCTTAGTGCCAGTGATGTCTTTTTTTTAATGAAAAATACATGGAATTTAGAGTTACTAAAGGGATAAATCGTTGTTCTTAGCTTTCTCTGTAGAAAGGGAATACAAAAATCAGGCGCTATCTAGTGAAACAGAAAAGATACGCGTCAATGAGTGGACATGGTAGCTATACTGTAGAAAATGTGAATACTTGAAATGTATATTAACTTTGCATACATTAACTTTCTTCAGACCTTACCTCCACGTCCTACATTCACAATGATGGCGTTGCTCTTCATCTTCGCAATATTCGCTCTATTTATCATATGCTTAGTCTCATTCGTCAGTGGCGTAGCCATCACGACAAAATCGCTTTGTGCTAGAAGCTCGTCTTGAGTCACGAATTCAGCGCCGAGAGCTTTACCTGAAAACTCAAAATAAACGGTGAAGCGTAGTTTTAATGACTGTATAGATAACTTAATGGTTAAAACGGTCACTTCGCTACTTCCTGCAGTGCTGAGCGTGGTGTTGTGGATTCCATCCCCACATGGAACAACACTTCGTGTGATCCACAATTTATTATTCAGGGCCTGAATATTCTTTGTGTCCATTCCATAAAATTTTACAAAGTCCACCGCGACGCACAATATTTTTTACATATATATTTCTAATGCTAGACTTGTATTTTTGAAAAAGAAAACAAGAAAGAACTAGGTTTCAAAATTCAAAACTGTAGAAACGTAAGGACGCAATTTTTAAGAATTTTAATTTCTTATGCTCCTTCCATTATCGTTAACGAGTCACTTACTTTCTGACATAACAAATCGGCTATTTTATAGTTTTTAATTAGAAGTCGTCACTTTAGTGCAGTAGACGATATCAATTTCAATTAAAACTTTTCTGAGGCAAGTTAAAACTTGCCTTATAACTAATGTTTCATACCTTCAGGCTTTTCTCTATGGCCACTATATATAAACTTGCTAACTTCAAATCCTCCAAGGCGTTTGACAACAGCTTGCCCGATGCCTCCCAGTCCCAAGATACCTACAGTGCTGTCTCGTAAGTCTTGTCCTAGTAGCTTATCGAAGCCAATCTCCATTTCGCCACTAAAATTTGAAAATAAATACAATTGTTACAAAATTGTTTGTCCTATGTCAATAAGCCTTTTACGATACGATTTTAAGCAATTAATTATGTTAAGTGATTGTTATAAAAATATGTAATATTTTTAGAAAGTTTAAGTATGTTTAAGTAGAAACAATGTCTGCATACATAAATAATTATTTAGTGCTTCAGCGCTTATTCAGTTCAGTGGCACTGAATCATCATCATCAACAGTCCTTAATAGTCCATTGCTGGCCATGGACCTCCCAAGAAAGAAGATTTTGGCGCACCATGCTACGCTTGCCAGACGGGATCATAATAGAGTTTGTTTTCAAATTTTCTTTCTTTTTGTCGTGCTGTTTCTTATATATACTTCTTCAGTTGGCTCTTACGATACCTATATAACGAATAGAAGTGGTGGCACTGACTTTTCAATCCGTTCTGAAAGTTAGTTTGAAAACGTATGTTTTCGTAGTTGTTACCTGGCAACTCGAGCAAGATTCTCATTGAATCGCCTTGCTGCACCCAGCAAAAGACCCACAGCAATTTCTGCCACTGCTGATGATGATACGTTTGGTGTGTTGGAGAGCTTTATACCCCGAGCCTTAAGTTCATCCACATTGCAATGGTTGTAACCTGCAGATACTGCGGCCACTAGCTTCAGTTGAGGACCTATTAAATAACAGGTATTTATTTAGGAATTGTATTAGAATACAATCATTGTATCTTTGTACGGAATTTACATCGTATTACATCTTTACAGTTGTATGATGAAGATGACGGTCAATAGGAACTGAGATCGTGGAATTGTGCTGCAGCTTTTAGATGCAGTCATTATATGTACAGTTTGCTGGGTCGCAACACCTGATGTAATTCATTATACTTACGTGTGATATGAAATTATATATAAACTCAGAATATTCATGCATTTTGCGTGGGCAAAGCAAAACTGCATGCTACAAGGTAGTCTCTGTAAACGTTAAGGGAGTCTTTCATGTTAGTGTGATTGCACAGGATTTCAAATTGACGGCGACTTTCGTCATTATCGATTATCGACACAGATTGCCGGCTGGCTTCATTGTGGCGGCAAGTCGGCAACGCAATGACGGCATTAAATTGATGAACATATTAAGTTAAGTTATATATTGTCTCAATTTATACATATACCTATGACAACATTATTCTATGCACGATCATTTAAAACATAAAACGGTTTTCATTAACAAACAGACATGGGAAACGCAGTGCATTAGCTTTAATTTTACCCTTTGAGAGGGAAAACACGCAAAACTTAGCAGATTTGAAAATTGTGTATAATTTAGTATCTTACCAGCTTTGTTTAACAACTCTTTGGTAATAGGGAGATTTGAAATCCAAACTAATGCTGAACATCCTGGAACGAGTTTCAGGAGATCTTCTTTAACCAAGGCCCTGTGTTCCTCATCGTAATAATAACTCGCATATTTTGTTTGAAGGACTGTGAAACTGATAGTGGTGTTAATTTGACTTTATCGAGGTCACATTTTAAATAAGTAATACATCTTATACACGACAGAATGCTCCCAAAGTAACCAAAGCAGGACTATAATGAACAGAATACTATTTAACTCCGATAATGTTTGTTTGTTGATTTAGTTCAAAACGCTAATAGTGTAGTGTTCTAAAATAGGTATAATATTAATAGAATAATAAATAGAATAGATATTGTAATTTTTTTAATAATTATGGAGATTTATTAATCCAGGGATAATATTTGCTCAATTTTTCGAAAAAATTTTTTATTATTTTACACATAAATAAATTCACAACAAGTTTTTTGACTTCAAAAATAAAGTGATTTTATTATTGTTGTTTTTTTTTTTTTTTTAGGAACTTCGTCTTTCATTATTTTTTTATTTGGGAGATTATACTTTTGTTTAGTTTGGATTAAACTTTTTTAAAAATAAATTATTGTTTTTTTCATGTCCGTGTGCTAACTTCTGACAAAACCAATTATGAAATGCAAAAGAGTTGACTAACGTTGATTTTCTGAGAATCAGTAGCGTCCCATCAATTGGTTTGGTGCAAAATTAGATTGTGGATATCGTAAAATGTTATTTAATTAACTAACTAGCCCGCCACGCTTCCTCAGCGTTTCCCGTTGGCCAGAGCGTGATGTTATTACAGCTTGTAAAAATTATATAGTAAACTAACAGATAGACATACGCTGTCGTGAAGTGTTCTTAGAACTTCTAAAGAGAAACAAAACTGTTTTACAATATTTTTGCAAAACTTCAACCGGTTACGCACAAACTGTCAAAAGTAATTTTTTTTTTCCCGTTTTTACAACATTTTTCATTAACACTCTGGTCCCATTAGCCCTAGCGTGATGATCTATAGCCTACCTATAACCTTCTTCGAGAAATGAGCTATCTAACATTGAAACACTTTCAAATCGGACCGGTAGTTCCTGAGATTAGCGTATTCAAACAAACAAAACTCTTTAGCTTTATAATATCATAATATTTTTCTCTGTACGAGAGAGATTGTGACTCCTGAGTTTCAAATATTCATGGGTGGAGATAGTCGCTTACCATCAGGCGACGCATCTGCTCATTTACTTCCCCATATCACTAAAATATAACAAAAATGCATTTCTTTTTATAATAATAATAATATTCTCCATTGCGAATGCAGACAATGCAGTATGGTGACCCACACTATGGCGACCTAGTAAGAAGCTTTTTCACGCCTCGCTTGGGGACGTAAAAACTTGACAGTCGTCGTAGCATTGTATTGCACACACTTACCACGACAACTGTCACCCCTGCATCAATGGGCCTTCGGTCTCGCATACACTAACGAAACACGATAGCACAGATGCTGTCACTTTAGGTTGGTCTTCTGTGGGAGGGTAGTACTGCTCGTTCGTGCTGAAATCAGCGTGACTCTACTACCTATTACGTACATACATAGTTACATAGATTCATAGATAGACAGCTACATACCAGCCAATAAAGGCGTGTTAAAAACAGTTCTCTTATCAGAAATTTTCTTTTTCATTTTTAAATTGATTTATAAAGAGAACAACATTACAACCAATGAAATTCATTCACATTGTATAATAAATAATACGGAAGACATCAAATGAACAAAATTTTGTTGCATATCTAATAAGGTTTTTGACCGTATCATACGAGTTTATAAATAACAATATCCGCTTCATAAAATCAAATATCACAATACATTTTGGCAAAATTTAATTATTCTAATTTTTTATAATTACTTCGAATTTAAATCAAACAGACATTGTTCAATTAAGAGTCTAAAATGGTGATGCCGTAAAATACTGTATGAGTATACTCTGTCTCGCAAAAGATATCCCACGGCGATAAATGGAACTAATGTAATGATAAGGTCGGCCATATTTGTTGTTATGGGTGTTGTTTTTATGACCTTTGCTATTGACATTTGACATTTGTCGTTTTCACACTATTTTTTACGGTGCCTAAATTTGTAAAATAAGCTGATCGAGGAATACTTTTGTGAAACAGAATAGCAGATTCGAGACATTTTGATATCAATCAACAATGTTCGTAAGAGAATAACCACCATGACAGGTACATACGTGTTTGGGTATGGCAGTTATGTAATTTTTTACTGTTTTATTTGTGGCTTTTTTTGGCTCTGACGTATAGAGATCAAAGTATTTTCTTATTGCCTAAAATTACTATATTTAACTGAAGTTTATCGACGTTATTAAAAAATTTAAAGTGCCTACTTTGTTTTGAAACTCAAATGCGACAATAATTGCGCGTAAATGTATTTATTTTGAACTGACCAGGACAAAAAACATATTGTTTTAACTAATAAAACAAAATAAAATCCACAAATACTTTAAAATTAACGGAGTAACTTCTGTAATCGTGACTCCAGAAGATGAGTTTGTTCAGAGCCAACATGGAAAGCATTTGGAAGATCAGTAGATGAATATTTTAGAAACGACGGACGAATGAAGAACTGTACCATATTATAATATCTACAGCAAATAATCGTGAAATCGAGTCTGCACCAATAGTAATATGGATGACTATTATTTAGTTTGTAGTGATTGTAGTATGTCTGGAATAAACCTAATCTAAAAGTGAGGCCTTTAAGAACTAAAATTTTAATTTCTGTTTTATTTAATATCTTTTTCCTTAGAAGTTGTTCGATATTTTATATAAATACATAAGAACGAAATGTTTCATTTTTTATACTACTAGAAATCCACCGACAGCAGGGTTTTTAGAAAATCCTACACTAAAGGTTGGCAACATTCAGTCCCATGACTGCAGTGCCGCATCTGTGAGACTTCTTTCGAGTCAAACAAAATGGTCGTTTTGACAGATGATAAAAAGTAAAGAATTTGTTTGAGATATCAACTACCCCATTGTGTTAAATCAATTAAGATACACCTTGAATTTGTAAACAATTTCGTACCACGTGCTATACATAAGACGACATGTTTAAGTGAACTGTGGGTATAGCTAGTCGTAAATATAGTATCTATGATCTTATACGAGGTAGAATATGCATAGGTAAATTAGTTTACAAAGTACTTACTGATCTAAATCACAGAAAAATAAATTATTTTCTCTGAATGAAATATACCTAACTAGCAGTGTCTCGAAAGCCACAGTGGCTACTAGAAAATGTGTTGCGTTGAGGTACTTAACTGATTATCATTAACGTAGACCAACGATTGTAAAGTGTTGGTGCTATTTGAATATATGTAAGTGTTTGAAGGGTGAGTATACGACGATTGGTCCCGATTTTACTCGAACAGTCCAAAACTTCTTGGCATAACCAGCCGAAAACGTCTTATTTGTATTATTTTTTATTAGTTTTCAGCCATTGATGACCGTAGCGTGATGTTGTATAATCTACAGCCTTGCTTGGTTAGTGTACTATCCAAAATTATAATATGTTTTAGTTCAAACCAATAGTTTCTGAGATTAGCACGTTTGTGGAGAAACGGGTATGGTGTCCCACCAAAACAAAAGGAGGATCCTCTGACTAGACGAGGTGATCATGCCTGGCGGGCCACGACTCAACGGTTCATGTAAGGATGTTGAGTATGTGCTAGTCACCGTGAGAACCTATATATCACGATTCAGGTATTATCCGGTATCTATGAGAATCGGCCAACATCTATTTTTCATCCCCCTAAATGTTCATCCCCCTAAATGTAACCCTAAAATTACTAGGAAATTATTTATATGGCAAAACAACGTTTGCCGGGTCAGCTAGTAATTTATAATATTAACAAAAGCTGTCTACGTTCCAGTTAAAATTGGTAGGTGTCCTTTATATAGCCTACAAAATTTTGCGCGTGTCTTCGCTCGTGTGGAATTTGGTCTGCCACATTAGGTTTCGTAACAGATCATTTTAAATAAATATATGTATTAATGAATTTATTAAAATTTATCTTATGTTACATCTAATAATAAGAAGAAGAAAAAGAACATGTGTACAAAATTTCTTGATGATCGGTGCAGTAGTTTTCGCGTGAAACCGTAATAAACAAATTTATAGTAGGGATATTACCCGCGACATTATTATGAATCTATTGACACATCATTCGTTAAAATCGTTTTATTATACAAACATGCATAGACCATTAAAACTATAATCCTACCTTTAAGCTTCACCGCAGTCGGATAATAAACCGAACATAATACGAAGTTTTACTGTTAATTATTATTTATACGTGTATATATCTAATATTTACAAAATCACTCATTCTTCATATTCTTTCTCAATACATACTTAAAACTTATAATGTGTTTGAATATGTACTGTAATTGTTGAAACTGTCTACTTATTTATTCACAACAAAACACAAATGTCCTGAATATTCTATTGTTCCAATCAAGAAAAAGTTATGTTCAAGAAAACTATCTTTGGTAAGTCATAAAAGCGTTATGTCATTTGTAAAATTCATACAAAATGACATAGCGCTAACATAACACAATATTTTAATATTGTTAAATGATTAAATTACTATTTTTATATATTAAATAAAATAAAAACTTACTGTTCTTTAAGAAGTTTTAGGGCAACTGGAGGTAAATCCTTTGAAGATACTAATACTTTTAGATTTTTCATCATCGTATCGTTCACAACTTTATTCACTGGTGAACAGACGGTAACCATAGTCAAATATAAACAGACAACCCCGAACAAAACTTTGTCCGTAGATAAGTAATGACCATAAATGTTCAATAGATGTCGCTAAGTATATTAAATGGTAAATTTCAACCATATTTTCAGAGCTCCTATTTCAATATGAAGCTGAGAGTTAAAAATGCACCACTAGATGTCGTTTTTTCCCAATATGGATGTAACTAATTTTATATTTCTTTTTAATTTAGGGTGTACATTTTGTACATAACTTTTTAAGTCCTATTATCGGAAGTTCGAAAATGTTTCTCATATAATTTACTTTCATATTTCATAACTATCACTCTTCATATAAATACTTAATACTAACTATAGAAAATCATAATTTTCAGAATTCATAACATCACTAGTGATAATTCTCGTGTATCTTACCATTTGTGTTCATATATTTTCTTATACTAATTATCGAAACACCGAATCATTGTTATACGTAACGCTAATACTCATAAATATTTATTTTCACTTAATTTTGAATCTTAAGTGCAATTGAAACTTTATAGGTAACAATAGGTCATTTAAAACAGCTAAGCGTAATATGTAATGCAATAAAGTTTGGAGACAGAAATAAATCACTGTAAAACTGACTCCCCGTAATCCCTGCCCTTAGAGTATAACTTAAGCCACGTAGGCGTGGAGGCGCGAGGTATGTCGCGAGCTGGAGAGCAGGTTAATACAACGGTCCCCTGCTTCGTCTTGTGGGCCGGCTACGCCACGTCAACTAGCCGCGGCGGTGAGCGTTGAAATCATTTACGACAGTAAGCTAGCGTAGAACCACTGTAGAGATGCTGAGCCGGAATCACGACTGAAATCATGCCTGCCGTATGATGCAAAATCACTATGATAAGAATTATAAGTTGAAACATGTTTTTAGTAATGACTTTATTACAAGATATTGTGAGGGTGGCGTGACCCCACGTTGACTCTCATAGTGCCAGTTGACCAGATGGTGAGATCCGGCGATCGTTTCCAGGATAGTACTTGGGGTTTCGTCCCACGGTTCAGTCATCATTATATTTCATAACCAGCCGCGAGTAGGCGACGTTTACATATGCCCTACATCACCTAAATAGAGAATTCACCCGAAGGTGGTGTCCGCACTACCGGATAGGTGCTCGGAGGTGTATGAATGGCTTAATAACAGCAGTTTCCAGATGTCGCCTATTCCAAGCGCACAGTGGCACACCGTGTGGATTTAGTAGATCCAATTCAGATACACCATCCCGCCACAAACCCCCGGTGTGGTGACAGCCCGTGGGGGCTTCCATACGTATTAAAAAGAAAGGATTCTTTTACTACGTTAGTCGCCTCTTACAACACTCATGGGATAAATCGGAGTGGTGACACTTTATTTTCTTAATCTATCACCACACGGACAACACAACTAAACAAATAAAACAGTTACGACTTTAATCCTTCAGATATATATTTATTAACTTTAAAAATATAAAATGTAATACAACTCAAATTTGTCTTATTTTTAATATGATTTGTGCCGCACTACTAAAAAATTTTATGTTTTATCTGTTTCCAGATGTCGTGAACAGTGCTACAATTAAGACTCGTAATGACACGTCATTGTGAGTCTTCCCTCACCCGCAACATGTTACTGGCTTTGGAAGACAAGCCTATGTATATCTTCAATATGTAAGCGTAACTTATTTGTCTTGCATCTGGGTTTGATTTATCTTTATCATATATTAAGCATGTTTATCAGCAGTCTGATTATTAAACTGCAAGTTCTTCTGTCATTATAGAATGAGATGGCCGTGTGTAAGATGCTTTAAATAACCATTAATGTTATTTTTAGCATATATTATCTATACTACATAATTAAAGAAATGGACCTATAAATAACATAGTAACTTGTATCAAATTACTATTCACTAAGATATAAAGGTTCCTTATATGTCTCAAGAAATGGAGTAATAGCCTCTACTCCGATAGGCAGAACTGAAGTGTGTGGTAAATATTTATAAACCCAGAAATCGGGAATCAGTGTAATATTGCCCCATCTTGTACCAATATAACTAAATGAGGATGAAGAGTAAGGAGGTCCAAAACTTAAAGAACGATAAAAACAATTAGAAATATCTTTAGGGTGTAATTTAGGTAATTTATTAAAAATGAAATCTTTAACATTTATATCACGCTCCTCGTAAAGTTTTTCTAGAAAGCTCTTAAGCTCACCGAAATAATTTTCATCAAAACCAAACATACACACAGGAGTAAATTGCAAATGGTCTTCCATTATACATATTTTTTTTAATTTTTCTAGGCCCAGGAGTTCGTAAATTGTATTAAAAAAATTATAATTATTTTGTAAAGCGGCATAGTGCAGAGGTGTTAAGCCTGCACCGTCCCGAATGCTAAAAATTTTAAAGCGTTGCTTTTTAGTTAAATGTAGTAAGCTGTCCCATATATATTTCATTTCATATAAATCTGTAGCCAACAAATGGGCCGGTGTCGCATATCCGAATTCATAATGCGAGGTTAAAATTGCAAACAACAGATCGGGATCTATATTTTCTTGTTTTAACACAGTCATTATTATACTTTTCATCCATCGAAGAAGTGTATATGATCCTCTCTTCATAGTTCTCAAGCAGTATAACAAGTCTTTAAATTTATAAGTGTCAATATTAGCCACAAGTTTTACGAAGTTGTACATTGTAGTATTCTTGTGGGACTTAATTGCAGCACATATCACACAATTTCGTCTATTTTGAATTGTTTTCAAAAAGTCTACTAAGTTATCTGCATTAATATACAATTCAGCACATTTTAATAAAAATTCGATGGTCATTTCTAAATTTTCATTCATATTAACAGACAAAGCTGTTTTTGTAAACGAAACGTTCTGAGCTGACAATGTATTAAATACTACGCTTCTGAATGCTGCTTTAGATTCTAAGGCAGCTACGATTTCTTTATTTCTAAGTTTACTGTTAATAAACCTTCGGATGCCCACATATTTGTCATTTATCAGTACGTGATTCAAAAAATATGCAACACAGGTGATATCAAGAGATTTTAATTTATCAAAAATATGTTCAGCTGCATAGTATTCTGCAAAAGTGTAGTGAACGAACTTAGGACGATTATCGACAGTGCATTCAATAATGTCCGTTGCTTCTTCATTCAACCGAATGTTGTTTAAAAATTCTTGCACATTCTTAATATCATATTCTGAAAGAACAAGATCTTTGTCTAAAAGACAGTATGCAGCACTTTTTTTGTGATTCTTAACAAACAATTTAAATTCTCTATCTATAATTTGCCTCATGTGTGGATCTTTGAAATTCATAGTTCGTTTTTTTTCACCAAATCTAATTTCTAAGAATTTGATGTTCGTGAATTTTTCATAAAGGGTAGTTAAATTTGTTGCATTGTCGAACATATCCCCATTTGCAATCATGTTAATATGGGCTATATAATAATCTAGAAACACTTCTGCGACCATGTACAAATGTAAGGGTAGACTTGTGAAGTTTTCTAGAACACCACCACGATTAATCCAATTGTCATAAAAGCCATCTACAGAATAGTTATCTACATTTTCAGGTGGGGTTAATTTTTGAGACCAAATATTACGTAAAACTATTTTTTGTTCCATCGAATTCATTGGACTCAAACTAAACGGCAATATTTCGAGAGCCAACTCTAACTGTGTGAGCATATTGCATGGCCTAGAAGTTATCCACAAATGTGCAATCTTCGAATTCTTAAGGGTACACAATAATTTTTTGACTTCATTTGAATAATCAGGACAGATTTCATCAAATCCGTCCACAAGTACAGCCAAGCTACTTTTGTTATAACAATGAATGAGTAACTTCTTCTCAGATAAATCTGCATCTAAGCTTTTGTTCTCAGGGTTAGTGAAACATATCTGGTCACCATATACAGAGATTAATTTAAAAAAATCTTCATCTTTATTCATCTTTATCTGAAACTCATCACTAGTTTTCCAATTTTTCTTATTAATTGTTAAACCACATAGGAACTTAAAAGCTTCTATTAAATCAATATTCGTTTTTTCATTTTTCCAATTACTGAGTTGATTGACATTATCAAGCAAATTTACATTTATTACCCAAAGATTTGGATGCAGTCGTTTTGTTTCCATTGCTAAGTGGTTTAATAGTGTCGATTTGCCCATACCAGGACCCGAACTGATAATCACCATTTTCTCCTGTATATTATTTATTGTTTTAGTATGTAACATAAAATCTTCATGTAAATCACTTTTGATGTATTTAATCAAGGTTTGCAGACTTCCTCTTGTTTTTTTCCAAATCAAGTTTTTATGTCCATCTCGTCTTTCAAACCAGTGGACATTGTATTTCTGATAACTTTCACAAGTTTTCAGAAAAACACCTTCTGATTCTGTATTTATTACTATATCGTTTTCTTTCTGCAATTCATTTCCTTTCTGTAGTGGCATGTTCTCGGTTTTTTCATTTTCTAAGTACCAAAATTTATCCTTATGTTTCCATATATTGAGTGTTAAATATCTACATAAGTTTCGATCTATGAAAAAAGCCGTAGTTGTACAATACACCTTATTTTTTAGCGATTGCCCTAATTCTATACATTGATTGTTAATTATTTGTTGGAGTAATTGTGGACTGAAAACATTTAGAGAGGCATTATCAAACACACTACCAATAGTAACATCTACTCCTTGAAATATGATTTTACTCTCAAGAATGTTATTTTGAATGTTACAGGATAAGTCAGTGAAATTATTTTTACTGTCTTTATGTATATCAGGAACTTCATCCAAAATTGTTATGAGATCCCATTCGATATCATTATTAGCTATTATTATAATTTGACCATTAAATAGCGTTATGAATTGCTTCATTACTTTGCAATGGATAGTAATATTGCTTTGGTCTTGGATAGTCAATATCAACACAGGATTTATTGCAAGCTGTATCTCGTGTTTCAGAGTGTCTAATGAATTTTTGATAAGAATAGAATCCAAATGTATACAAATACAGTCATGTGGAGTCATAATGTTATCAAAATACTGTATTACTTTTCTGCTAGAGAAATTTACCTCATTGGAAAGTATAATTAATACTTTTTTATGGCTTTTTAAAAACTCATCTAATGACAGAGAGGTAATGGCTTCAGAATTAAATTCTATAGGCATATTTTGCAATTCTTTTTTAAATATAGTATTAATGAAATTTATAAGATGATGTTTTATTATCTCCTGTTCAGCTTGTTGATAATAAGTGCATGTTTCAGTCAAGTACGAAGCAGAGGGGGTCTCCTTCCACCACTTTTGTATTTCATCATGAACCTTTAAGTATATTAGATTATTTTTTGTCAGAAAGAGAGAATTTCGTAGGTTGTGTTGTGAATAATATGATTTTATTTCTTTCTTTATTACTTCTTCCACCTCACTTTCTTGAGCCTGATTAGTGTAAAACTTAAGTGTGCTCAAGAAGTTTCGTACTAATTCCCGCTCATGTTTTATAGAAACCAAAATAGATTTTGGGAAACCGTCAATGTTTATGTTGAATCGGAACTTACTAAGAGCATAATCGTTTCTTAGATTCCTTAAAATGCTCCTGTTATCAGGCGATAAGCTTTCTTCTATTAAATTAAACTTTAGTGTTTCAGTTTCGCCATCGTTAATTAGTAAATTACCGACTAATCCTCCAAGCCAATGCTTGCCAAACCACTCTCTTTTAATAACTTTATTTGGTCCGATAGAACTGTTATCTATTTTAATCTCAGAATGTTGTTCCTTAACATGTAAGAGGGAGCGAAATATGAAACACATGTGGTTAAGTCTGCTTTCTTGTTTCTCCTTATTTCCATTAAAACGAAAATTATGATTACCAAAATCGACAGGTAATTCAAAACGGCAGGTTTCCAATATATCTACCTCTTGTTCTTGATCTTCCAATTCATTAAGTAACACTCGCTTCATGAGTATTAAGTAGTCATCTTTACTATTTAAAAAAGAATTACTAAATTTACCCGTGTAATAAGAACTTTCTACATCTATCGAAGATGAATCATTTGATTTAATTATTTTTTCGT
Organism: Hypercompe scribonia; assembly: GCA_949316085.1. Taxonomy (NCBI): domain Eukaryota; kingdom Metazoa; phylum Arthropoda; class Insecta; order Lepidoptera; family Erebidae; genus Hypercompe; species Hypercompe scribonia. Next base: position 6,602,747 of record OX438979.1, read on the forward strand.
CCTCTATAGATATTACATTTAGTGATAGAAAAACATGGTATTCTTCAATGATACTGCTGTCCATTACCTTTTTATAGTTTTTCTGTTTAATAAACTTAGCTACGCTTTTTGCCAATAAGGAAACTCGCGATTTTCTGATTCCGTCCAATAAACACTCAACTTCTTCGTCATCTAATTTCAAGTGAAATACGCTTTCTTCAGTTTTGACAACACTTTCAGAAACCACAGATCTAGACAATTTATTGCCTGGAATATTTTCTTTAGCAGGGGTATAAATAATTAATTCGACGTCAATATCTTCTTTTGGGTCTCGAAACATCACATTGTTATTTTCATTGAGGAGTTTTTTTTTTATTTTTAAATAGCTTTCAAAATACTTTTGAAAGCTAAAATCGCCATCCTTTTTTAATATGTCACTGATAGTTAACTTATTTTTAATAGGATCATCTCTATGTTTTGCTTGTAAGAATATTATCTTCGATTGCCGTGAGTGTTTCTTTTTGTATCTTAAGACTATATCATCCATTGCACCTAAGCCGTCGATATTAGTTCCAAGTACAAATTCTTCTATTGTATCATCATTCAAAAGTCTGTGTAAAATAAGAGTTAGTAACTTTGTTTCATACAGTTGACCGCTGATACCAGTTGTACCATTTCTCTTTGGAAACATATGAGACATTGGAGTGTATATTTTTGCTTCGGTGTTTCTGTCTTCCACATTATAACTTTTAGATTGCATTGTGAATAATGATTGATAATTATTGTAATTAAGTAATATAGAAAATGCGATAGATACCTGCTGCTTATGTAACGTTACGTTTCGTCAATTATTTGAACACTCCTGAAACAAAATGTTTTCAATTTAGTGTCGAAAATAACTAAATTATATTCATAGAGCAATCTTTACTCGAAAGTACGGAGTGTAAAGGTAAGAAGAACCATCTCTGTGTATGAATTGTCCGCAAACTGAGTTGAATCGAGGGCATTAACAGTAGCATCAAAATCAAAAGCATTCCCCGTATAAAAAAAAGGTACAATAACGCGATTCTGCTCGATGTTGGACTGTAACAAGGTTCTTTAACTATAAAAAAAAACTTTTAAGCAACAAACTATCTAAAACAACTAAGGCATTAGGATGATTATTATAATGATAACGCAGAGATTGTCGGTTCAGGACTGACATCTTTATTATCAAGTACAAGTAGTACATATTTCTTAGGATAGGTGGGGTTTTTATCGATATATTTTGTTACCATATTAAATAATTACAACATCCCACTTAACAAAATATACAAAGAACCTTAGAAACATTAGTTTGGCATAATACCTAACATTTTTACAAATTTATAATGTTTACATGATAATAAACCTTTGGTTAACAAATCAGCCGGCATATTCTGAGTAGAAGTATACTGAATCTTAATTTATTTATTTTTAACAGCATCTCTAACATAATGATGACGAACAACAATATGTTTTGTTCTGTTATGCCACTACTGACTTGCCGTAAGCTTTAGTGCACTTTCATTGTCACAAAACAATGTTATTTCACTTAGACTTCCCGTAAATTCATTGAGTAAATTCCTCAAGTACACTCCCTCTCTTGCAGCCTCAGATAATGCCACATACTCAGCCTCTGTACTAGAAGGGAACTGTCTTCTGTTTCCTGCTCTGCCATGATATCACAGACCCACACATGGTAAAGCAGTAACCGGTATAAGATTTTCTGTCTAGACCGTCACTGGCCCAATCTGCATCAACAAAACCCTTCAGTTTAGTACATTCTTTTCTATAAATTAAACAATAAGCTTTTGTCTTTTGCAAATACTTTAGAACTCTTTTAGCATAGTGGTAATGATTCTCCTTATAGCAACTATTAAACTGACTAAGATAACTTATAGCATATGCAATGTCAGGCCTCGTTAACACAGCTAAATACATAAGACTGCCTATTAGTTTTTGATAAGGAATATCTTTTACACAGTTTTCAGATTTCTCAATACTCAACTTACACTCTATAAGTGTCTCTACAGATTTTTAATCAGACATATTGAACCTATTTAATAATTGTTCTATATAATCACTTTGGTCTACCGTTATGATATTAGATTCTTTATTTACATTAATTCTCATTCCTAAGTAACATTTCACAAGACCAAGATCTTTCAATTTAAATTCTGAAGCTAATAAGGATTTCAATTCCTCTGTCTTTTTGGGACAATTCGAAAAATCAGAAAATCATCGACATACACAGTTACTATGATTTTAAATTTATCAGAATTTTTACTAAATAAACAAGGTTCAAATTTACTATTAATAAAACCTAAATTACATAAACAATCTTGCACTTTTTCATACCATACTAATGATGATTGTTTCAGCCCATAAACAGCCTTTTTTAGTTTTAAAACTTTGCCTTTACTTTCATTTACAAACCCTTCAGGAATATACATGTTAATATCTTCTTTTAAGTGTCCGTTTAAAAAAGCTGTTGTCACATCCAGGTGTGTTATGTCCATTCCCCACTGTACACTGGGGGCGAACAACATTCTCAGTGTGGAATGCTTCACAACGGGAGAAAATATGTCCGAATAATCAATGCCAGGTCGTTGAGTAAAACCTTTTGCCACCAGTCTGGAACGATAATGCACTTTGTCATATATACCTAGCTTTTTGTTTAATACCCACTTACACTGCACTATGGAAACACTACTTGGGACGTTAACTAGTTCCCATGCATCATTATATTCAAATAACTACAGCTCCTCAGGCATGGGCCACTTCCAGTTGTCAGAAGAACACTTCTGAGAAGTCAATCTGCTCTGCTTTTTTTGAATCATCGGAGGCACATAAGTTACTGATACCATAACGTTCAGCGAAATTCCGTATTCTCTTACTGCGTATATTTTTAATACTGTGAGTACTTGGTGTAGTTGCCCTATTATTCACCACCTCATTGCTAGATGACATTCTAGTATCATCACTATCACGATCTGTGTAACATGAATAGCTAGAGCTAGCCAGAGATTCTGTTACTGTAGATTCCCCCACTGAATCTCTGTTCTCTAGATCCATTTCTAATGCCTCAACCTGTGCATCTGGTACATCTTTAGTGTTTTCTACCTGTTTTTTTTCATCTATCCAAATAACATCTTTTTCTTTGCATTCTGTATGTGCTTTCCCTTCCATTACTGTAATGTCCCTTTTGACGGTTACATCATTTTTTCTAGGATTATATACACTATAGCCTTTAATGTTTTCTGAATAACAATATACTGTTCGGCCTTTCTATCCCATTTCAATCTTCTTTCCTTGGGAATATGAATCATCACTGGACTTCCGAAAAGGCGAATTTGACTCATGTTTGGCTTCTTTCCATACCACGCTTCGTAAGGAGTTATACTATCCAAACTTGGGGGAACAGACCTATTTTTCAGATATACTGCAGTATTTGATGCTTCAGCCCAGAACTTCTTTTCTAGATTTGCGTCAAAAAGTAAGCATCAACATTCACATCATCAACCTCCATATCGATAAGCATCTGGCCTTTTCAACAATAGCTCTATTGGCTCTCACAAACACCGTTCTGTTCTGGTGTGTATGCAACCGTTTTCTGATGAATTATTCCTTCTTGTGTCAAGTATTTTTCCATTTCACCAGAACAAAATTCACCACTATTATCTGTATGCAAGATTTTAATTTTCATATTTTGCTAGTTCTCAACCATTGCTTTAAAATCTTTAAATTGTTTAAATACTTGACTTTTATGTTTCAAAAAATAAATAATTATCATTCGACTGTAGCCATCCACAAATAAAAGAAAAAGCTGTGCACCTCCTATAGACTCTATTTTCATTGGACTGCATACATCAGCATGAACTATCTGTAGGGTTGCATTACTTCTTTCACCAGCATATGAAAATGGTAACCTCTTCTGTTTGTCTTCACAACAGGTCACACATTTTTCCTTCAACATGCTACTGGTAGTGGGATATGACGATCCGTCCACAATTTCATTCTTCATTTTATCCAAATCACAACTGTTAATATGTCCGAGCCTCCTGTGCCAAAGCTCTGCACTTGCTACTGCAGGTGCTGCTAACATGCAATCCATCACTTTGATCTTTAATTTGTAAACTCCGTTAATTGACTCTGCGGTGGCTACTAAATGATTTGTTTTGTTGCGAATGTAACAATTGTTTACATCGAAAACAACACTATTTCCATTTTTAATGAGTTGATTCACTGACAATAAATTTGTAGTTAAGCTTGGCACGCACAGTACATATTTAACTGTGATATTGTAGTTAAAATCAGTCGTTATTTGTACGTCTCCGGAACACAAAACTGCTTCTTTCATATCGTTTGCAAGTGATCTCTGATAAACAAGGTGTGAAATTTGCATTGTTTATCCACTCTTTATTTGCAGTCATATGGGTGTTTGCGACTGAGTCTACGTACCATTCACTCTTATTGTATTTTCCATTAAGAAATACCACACTAAATGCGTTAGATTGCTTATTTTTCCGCAATAATGGACACTGGTTTCGAAAATGACCGGTTTGTTTACATTTATAGCAAGTTATCTTGTCACCTGTCACTTTGGATGTCGTATTACCGCCATTTTTGTTATTTGTCTTCGGATACTGTTTTTTATTTACGGCGAAAGCAGCGCTACTTTCTGTTTCGGTCAGTGTTCAACCTCCATATCGATCAGTTTCGATTTTATTGCATCTGTGGTAATCTGGATTCCAGAATGTTCGATGGCCTTTAACATTGGAGAAAAATTTTCTAGTAAACCCGCTAATAATATTGACCCTACCCACTCATCTGTGATTGTAAATCCTGTGCCTTTTAACTTTTGTGCTGTCTCAACAACTTGCATGACATACGTAGTCATAGAATTGCAGTTTTCTTGTCTAATAGAGATTAAATGACGCAACAAGGTAATCTTTCTTGTGAAGCTGGAATCATCGAACATGTTCTTTAGTTTGTTCCATAGTTCTTGTGAACTGTTCGTTTCTCTGATATGCACGTACAACCCAGCATCTATTGTCAAAATTTGCTTTGCCTTAGTCTTTGCGTCGTCTGCAGGTTTTAGTTCGAAGTTGTTAACCGGTTTGATATAATACACCATGCCTTCGAGAACGAACAGATTCTCTGCCGCAAAGCTCCACTTGTCATAATTTTCTCTTCCTTTCAGTCTCGGTACACTCTAAATATAGTTAACTGCCATATTTCACGATAAATACACTGTTTTTTAAACTAAGAACACGGGAAACTTTTGCCCATTACCTATTATAATGATAACGCTGAGATTTTCGGTTAACGACTGACATCTTTATTATCAAGTACAAGTAGTATACATTTCTTAATATAGGTGGGATTTTTATCGATATATTTTGTTATCATATTAAATAATTACAACATTCTCTTCCTTCATCCTCCATTCTTGTATTCTACTCACACTTTCCATCAGGCAGACTAGTATTTAAAAGAAAACTTCAAAATAAAGATGGGAGATGACGATAATGATCGGTTTTTAATAGCAACCTGCTAGACAAACGTCTCCTCTTCGGAAGGAGGTTGATTGTTGTTGATTAGGTATATCTTTTCAAAAGTCTGACCTACCGAAGCAATCCTAGAAATCTGAAATCAGATAGCCCCTTCGCGAAGCATCAACACTACCGTATAGCTACGGAGCTTTCCACACCATATTTCGGAAACTAACTAAGTAGGTTATATAGCACATTACTGAATTTCTGAAAAATGAATATTCAACAAAGAATTCATTCAATGTACTGCATTAACTTCTCACTAAATTTTATATCGACTATATTTGTACTCTGGAAAATATGAGCTGATTCATCAGATGATATTTGAAATAAGGGCTTACAAAAGCAAAACTTGAAGTCAATGTGACTTGAAAAGTCAAACCACAAACCACAATTTAATATCGAAGATTCAACGTTTTATTTTGTTTGACAGAGAATTGTCTTTGTTCTTCAATATCCTAACCTACAATTGTTATAGACTAAAACACTTTTAAAAAGAAACTTACTACTCAAAGATAAGAACACTATGCATTAACTCTGGTCTTTATATTTCAATAACTCTCAAAAAATTTAAGTAAAAACGTATGTACCGCTTCAGGCATTTTGAATATTGGATGCTGTCACTGGTGGTTGGGTGATAAGTGATGATACATTTTAAAAATAGAATAAATTAGACTTACATATATAACAACACCACTGTCACAATAATTGTACGTAATAAAAATAAACGCCTTTATCGATATCAGTGTTTTGTTATCTGTTGATAGTGTTTATGCTCGAGGCTAAATGGTAATAGAGTACGTCAGTCTATGGATGGGTAACTATTAACATATTAATATCCCTCCTTGCTCGCTAAACCGAAGGTCTCAGTTGCCTTACGAGCATCTGTGGCTATCTTTAGGGATAAAACCGTATAAAGTTTTTTTTATTTTAAAATCCTGCCAAAGCGACTTTACTCTGCTTGATGGAAAGCACGAATAGAATCCAAAAGTTATAGTCACTATACTCATTGCGAATGCTGACAATGCAGTATGGTGACCTCCGCTATGGCGGCCTATTACGATTTTTTACTCCTCACTTTTTTACGTCTATCTGCAGATCTTCTATTACTTGGGAGTCTGATGGCAATTGCACCATGTACCTCCAATCATCTTTTTTTTTCCTTTTTTTTTATAGACAACGCCTACACTAGGAATAAATCCTGTGGCACGGGAACTTTACAAAAGAAGCAACAAACACAAACAATACCTAGACTCAGAACAATAATTTGTGGATCACATAAAGTGTTGCCCAAGAGTGGTGTGGCGACCGCTTAAACGGCTAAGCTAACCGTGCAGTAACAGTACAGTTGGTTTCCACTAAAATTTATTGGTAAAATGCGATGGGGTTCTGCATATATGAGACGGCTCCACCAGAGTGATACTACGATCTCGCAGAAAACCGATAACAACTTAGTATTTTGCCCCGAGCAGTACAACATCTCCCTTTAGTACAGGGGGCCAAATGACACTTACAGGCTGGCTACACACTTTTATCTATTAAGCTGCAGGTAACCGCTATCGGATTATCGGCATGATCGTTCGTTCACTGTATTGTAAAAAATCACCTACATGATTACTGATTGACTCCTTAGGTCAACAATATGATATTAAATATCAAGAACTTAGTTTCCAAAGAGTCTACGACTATTGATGTGATAGTTTTATAAGTATAAATAGATAGTCACTTCAATTAATTCACTACACAACCTTAGTTTATACGTCTATCTAGGTATAAACTGTTTCTGGATGTCGTAATAACAGCTGTTTTCGGATCCCTCCTATGTCAGGGGGAGAGTGGCACACCGTGTGATTTTAGTCGGTCCGATTCCGACTCACCACCCCGCCTTAAACCCCGGTAGGGTGACGGCCCGAGGGGGTTGCCACACGTTAAAAAAAAAGGTATAAGCTGTTTATACACACCCAGAGCATAGATACACAATTAAACGTGGTACAATTGTGTATAATGATATTAATTTGTATGAACAAAGCTTTTATATAAATAATGTTGATAGTGGTATCTGATATTATTTAATCAGCTTATTTTTTAAAACTTTGATTAATAAATCATGAAATTAATAACTATTTAGACTTTTTGCTTTTTTCTTGTTTGCCATCTAGCGTCCAGTAGCAACGTTTCGGTGATACCTAATGGAGGAAGCCAATTCATAGATGGCGCTCTAAAATCCTGTTATTAATTTAAAACAATATTTTACAGCAAAATATGAAATCAAATCAAATCAAAATACAAATTATTGTTTATAAATAGGCCTCCTCGATATATAAATATACAATATGCTTATTCCTGTTCCGTTATTGCCGGTTAAAAGGAAGTTTCGTAACGCTTTTACCTATTTTTCGGGTAAATTTATTACAAAGCGATAACAAATAGTCTGGCCAGCGTATGGTAGACTAAAATCTCCTTTCTAAGGAGAGGCCTATGTCCAGCACTAATCTATTAAATACTGTTGACGATGACAATGATATTTTATACTGCGTATATGCATTAATCTTACTTATTGATTTATAACCACTAAAGTAAGGGAAACAAATAAGGTGGTGTGTCGGAATCGGACTGACTAAAACCACACGGTGTGCCACTCTGCGCTTGCAATGAGAGGGACCAGGGAACTGCTGTTATTAAGCCATTCAGACTCCTAGCACCCACCCCCATTGACACAGGACCTATCAACGTGTATATCCTCTATTTAAACGACGTCCGACACACGTGGGTAGCCATTGAAGTGGATAGAGGGGAAAACCCGTCCCATTCACCCACAACCACACTCAAGGCGGCGCTGTTAAGCGCGACTCCGTCACTCGGTTCACAAGCGGCCAATTGGATCTGACTGAAGAGCATCCTTCCGGGCCTTCTCCGCCGCTTTCTTCTGCGATATAACGTCTTCGCAGAAGGTTGCGAGCACGCTAAAACAGCTGTCGCTACCGGCCATGGTGCGTATGGTGGCCGGTAGAGAGAGATCTCCTCCAATTACTGCAGTCAGGGTCCCACACTGCAACGACGGTAGGCCAAAACCTTTCTTTGGAGAGTTTACGTCCAGCAGTGGACTACTAAGGGTTATTGATGATTATGATTATATAAATGAGTGTGTTTGTTAAGCTTTAAATATTCACTTAATTCATCACATGTGCCACAATAGAGTCACAATATTTTTGCAAATAAATATGATTGTGGTAGTGATTCTGAAAAAAATTTTTTTTTTTTAACGCTGAGGATGTCGAAGGGTGAACAGCTTGATTTAGTATTAAGAGAATTGGATGAGGTAGTCAATACTGATGATGTATCTCTTATTTCTATAACTGTGTACGTACTCATCTGAGGCGACTCAACACTAACCACAATACAATGTAGTATAATATTAGAAAAATATACAAAGGAACATCTGGCACTCTCATGAAATAAAATGCACAATGCAGCAAACTGTACAAAAACTTTCATGTCTTTAATTCTGAAAAAGCAAGTTACTTTTTAAAATAGTCGTATATTATTAAATGCAACCCGACTTTGATAGAATGACATGCGAAGCAATTGTGTTGGTAGTGGAATGAGCGGTCTTAAACTCAGTTGGATTTTACGAGTGTTGAAGCGCTATCGATCGTTATTGGCGCCAAAGAGGCAACCGTGTTTCCGTGGAACCTCTAAACGTTGGTTTCGATTACTGCGGAGGGTAAGTTATTGTTATTTGTTTAATATATTTTAAATATGTTGCTAAGCTGAACCGCAGCTAGTATGAACTACGAATATATACATCCATATCTTCAATTTACTCCCATGTTTTCAGTCTATGATTCCCAGCAGGCAAAGTTATAAACAGCAAAGAGTCTACTCAAAACATAAGCAAAATAGAAGCACGACCTCTCGAGGATACAGACGGGGGCATATAAACGTAAATGTATCTTACGTCACTTTAACGCCTTACCAAAATGTCTATGGCCAACTGTTTGACAAACGTAATTTCCGTTTTCCTAATTCTATTTGGCGCGCTCACCTGTCACAGTTACAAGGTGGGCACGTGCCACGGTGATACTAGCTTTTTGCGAGCCCTCCACAATAGCACCTGTGCTGTATCAGATGTTAGTTCGATCTTATGCAGTTATCGGGGATCTAGTACACTCGGTAACAAAGGCTTTTAAAATACAATTCAAGTTTCAAAAATTGGAAAATTTCAGTCGAATACTTCTCTTTATGAATACGCATGAATGCGTAATGCTCTCGTGACTGTTAAGTTACATTTGTCCATAGGAAGCGGTGGTCACTTACCACCAGGCGCCTCGTCTGCGCGTTTGCTAAAAAGTCTACGGTCAGTAGAAGAAGTAGTAATGAAATTAATTAAAAACCATTTTAATAGTACAAATAAACCTAATCACTATGTAAATAAGTGTCAAACGTTTGCGAACAAACCATTTATCTCTTAATTACAGTTTGTTCTTGTTCCTAAATGTTTATTCACTAGAGGAATTTAAAATGAGGACACAGGGGCAAAATGTTAACTGTCACGATGGTATCTATACAAAGGGAATTCCCGAAAGCATGTCGACCATTGTGCATGGGCTCCTGGCCTAAACATGGACAATTTATTATTGAAATAACAACATCAATTTTCAATGGCCTATAACCAATAGAAAATATTATTTTATGAAGGTTAGTGTTAAGTCAGTCACATAATAAATTAAAACGCTTTGTCTTTAGAAATTATTCATTTTTACATTTCGATCACCTTTATAATAATAGTATTTCAGATGTATGACACACATCAACGTCTTATACACATATGTAAGTCTTAAACTGATTCATATGTAAGTACATATATATTTTCATTTATATAATACATGCTGATTTTCACGTTGTTAGTCAATACAGTATCCAAAGATAATCCGGAATCGTCATTAGAAGAATAATCGGAATCCATTGAAAAAAGCAGACAGAAGCAAAAAGCAAACAGTCACATACATATTGCGAAATGGGCGCGCAAAACGAATGACAGGTGACGTAGCAAGAGACATAGGTTGATATTAGTCAAGTGTTGCTAGGATAGGAAAAAAAATAACTTTCACGAGCAGTAATTTTATTCTGTAATCAGTACATTATTACACATTTCAAAAACAATTCAAAATAATAATTTTAAATAAAAGTATGTCAAAGTACTTTTATAGTATTTGTAATTTTTTTTATAAGTTGTTACATTTTTTGCGTTTGACTAGCTTTCCCTACTACATTTTATTATTTATTTACGTAACAACATGAACGGTCTGTACTAAAATAAATCTAATAGATAGGTATCTTAGAAAAATCATTTTAATATTTATTACTTTGATACTTTTGGTTTGCCCAAGATTGATCGATGTCCTTTATTCAAAATATTTATAAAAAAAAGGTAAACTTTGAATGTTTATTCTGGCACCATTTCACAAAAAACTATTCGAAAAAAATTGTTACCGGCACAAGATACTAAGGAAAACTTATAATTAAGTTAATAAATTATCATCAAAAACATTTACATACAAAATAAAATGAACAACGTTAAAAAACTGATATTTCACTTGCCATGTTCATGGTACCCAGCAAAAATTTTCATTTTTGTACCTTACTCTTAAAAGAAGAACTTAATTTAACATTTATAAGGTGTTCAAAAGAAAAAATATATTACTATGAATGCCGGGTTTTTTTATTGTATTTTTTTCTTAACATTTAACGTTCTACTTATTTGCCAACAATGCCTTATTATAATGCGCTTTACTTATTTTTTTTTCTACTTCATCTAGGCATGAATGTTATATTTAATTTCTTCTAATGTATTATTGAAAAACGAAAATTACTCGAAAACCATGTGACGGAAAATATAAATGAAAAATTCTTTATACATTTAATTCAATTTGGACAATAACTAATTGTATTAATTAACAAGCATTGGGGTTCTTAAAAGTGAAATTAAAAAACTGTAATGAAAATAAATGAATAACTCCACGGTTGGGGCTGTCAAAATGCTAATCAACATCATATTGCCACCAAAAATGTTCACTACATAATCATTACAATATCGAGCAAAATAAAGACGTTTCGAAGTTAAAATATCTATCCCTAAATTACATTTACCGTAAATGGTTATTATTAGTTAACAAGTTAAGTTCCTAAATTTCAAAGAAATAGAAATGTTGACATTGCACCACAGAAAATTACTGACAAATAGTCAAAAGTGTAAAGGTCGCGTATAATTTTAAGAACTTATTATATTATGCTCCATTTTGTACATCTTTAACTCCGGGGGAATAAAGCTTAAATTATCGTACAATATTTTTACTGTAGGAAATATATAGTTTAACTAATGACACAAAATATTTGAGTAAAAACTTATAGTTAACTGTTAAGTATTGGTAATATTAACAGCAAGGCCTTAGTTGTCTTCAAATGTCGACTTTACGATGGAAGGTATAAGTTCCAATTTTTTAATTTTAAGTTTTTTTTTAACGTTAGAAGTAAAGGAAACCACATGCGCAACCTGCTGTAAGTCGTTAGTTTTTTTTAATCGTAAGCTTCTTTATAGACACAAATTCGTGTCAACACAAATTGACACAGATGTTCCACTAAATTATTTGTTATTAAGGGTTGTAGGAAAAAGTTTGCAGTTATTACCACATGTTGAGTCCCGCTAATCCTATTGTTAATATGATATTCACTAATATTCACCTAATATTCAAGGTCGTAGTCGAAGTACGACTATAAAAGACAAAAGACAAAATTGCACTAATTCGAACTTTAATTGTGATTGCACGGATAGCGTATAGATTGAAGTGGACGCCAGGCGCGCCGCTTCTACTGCGCTGAGTATTCGAATCCCACGTGCAACAACACTTGTTGTTCTGAGGTCTGAGTGTTCTTTTGTCTGTTTTATTTATGTTTACAAAATCCTTTTTAATTAAAAAAATAATAAGAAAGGTTCTACTGTTAATTATACTCGGACGTGTTATATAGTTGAACACATACGTGCAAGAGTTGAACTATAAATCAAAAAGCAATAAAGATGTTATTAGAAAACATCAAATAGAATACAATAGAAAATGATGGGTACAAGCAAAGAAAAGGGAATGGCAGAATTTTTGTTTTATTTGGTTTTCTATTCGAATCAACTCATTGTCTATGGTATGGCGCCTGTTTTTGTTCTTATTTTTTTGCTAAAAACTCTGCTGTTATCATAGCAGCACATAGAAAACAATGATCTTTAAATAAGAACGTTGGATGTGTGGATCTCAAATGTAGTTAAGAAGTGGCAACTTTGCATCTTTCACGAAATGATTCAGCGATCAACTTCTCATTATTAGGTATGTCATTTTTGACATATTAGTTTGACGTTAGTCCTTTCAAAATTTTACTCTTAATATTCCTTTTTTTAATATTTGGCAAGTCGCCAGTCACTTTTCCTTTACTTCAGCTACTTTACTATCTTTAAGTAGATTTGAAAAAAACAATTTCCTTCTTTAAAGCCACAGCTTTATAAACGCAAGCTACACTGTAAATCGTTACACGTATGCCGCCCGACTGAACGAGTGGCGTAGTGATTTAAGCGATAACCTTGTCGATTCCTACTGCGCTAAGTGCTCTGGGTTCAAACCCAACATGAGATAACCTTTTGTATGATTCACAAATTGTTATTCTGAGTCTGGGTGCTCTTTGTGTCCGTTTCATGCATTTTCGCAGTCTCCCATGACACAGAAATATTTCTAAAGTGGAAGTTATATTTAAAAAAAAAACCTAATCTAACTAATACTTACTTAGGTTACTGTGATACCTACAACGCATAGTACATTTTTCGTAAATGTACGAAAAGCATGTATTGGTGTAGAAGAATAATAGTATGCTACGGTTACTGTATTTTGTCCCTTTTTTAAATCTGTGAACATTGATTAAATAACAACTAAGTGTGTATAGTATGCAGTCTAGCTCGGCCTTGTGAAGAAGGTAGCATAGTTTTGAGTTGGCATGTACATACGGACGTCATACAAGCTCAGCCATCGTGTCACCTAATCAGTATTAGTCATGATTAACGACCCGAAGCACGACACTACTGCCAGTAGAAAATTTGGGTAGGCCCTGGAAATACGAGTACTAAAAACCATCAGAAAGCTGCTGAGCTGACATTACAAGTCTAGACTACACTCACCTTTAAAAAAAAACAGTTTCTGATTTTGTTGCGTTGGAAGCTTCGATTCTTATCTCATAGAATAGAAGTTTTTAATTTTAACAGTATGGCAACATTGATTAAGATAGTGGAAATTGAAAGTTCATTTTAAAATCAAAACTTCATCAAAACAAAGAAAAGATTAGCTTAAGAAGATATCTAGAAAGTGATGTTTAATTACAGTTGCCATGAGCAGACAAATTGCTTAGGTTAGTAGAATTGTACAATTATAAGTATATTATTTTAAAATTCGTACGTTACACAGAAAATCGCGGTAATAGTAAAGCTTTTTATTACCCATTGACGGGTTGACATTAAACTTTTTGCGTGCAACAATTGTGCCGTATTCTAAGATATACAATATTCATCGTAAATTTAAATATGTACATAATTTTCAATAAAAATTCTAACCTATCGTCATTTATCGATGTATTCATTACAAATGAATTTTTGATCATTTATCATTTATTAACCATAGCAAGCATAGCATCATTTATTAACCATAGATAGCAAGTAACATTTCTCGAGTTTAAGATGAACTTACTCTTCAGTTCGTTTGTTGCGTTCACGGCTAAATATAAACCTGAACGATTTCTGATAATAATTCTTATAAGACTCGAAAAGTTTTGATTTGCATGGTAAAAAGTTTTTTTTGTGGTCTGTTAAGAGGTTATAGGGTGTTTAAAATAAACAAATTTCCAGAAGATACCCCCCAAACATATCATAGATAAACTTTCCAGTTACTAAATATTGCATAACTATGTATGTAATTGCCCACATTAATTCCTTTTACAGGTTATACATTTTTACAGTCATATAACTTCCTTTTTCAAATACACAATTGGAAACTTGCCAAGTAATCTGATGAGAAAATAGTTATAAAATAAAATTTTGATTTTGGACCTCAAATGTAATACCTATTTCTGTATCTATGATTTATTTTTATTGTGGTCATAGGGAATCCATAACCAAACATGTTTTAAGTGAGAGAGAGGCATTTGTGTCAGATCAATCAGAGTGATACAACAATCACACACTAAATTGGTGTAGAACCTTATTTCATGACTTATTTCTATCCGATAATTCTATAGGAGGTACAAACTGAATTTACTTAGCACCATATGATCTGTCAATTCACTTGTCCATTTGTCACGGCCATCTGATCCCATTACATTGTCTGTATTTGCAATGGAGTATGGTGACTACAACTCTAGATTCGATTATTCATGCTTTCCATTAGGCAGAGTAGAGTCAGAGTAGGATTTCCATTAGGTAGAGTGCATTAGGCAGAGTTTGGCAGGCTCTTCACACTAGAAAAAAAAAGACATAACATGAATTCATCACAACGATCTGTCCTGGTTGGCAATTCACTAAAACCACTGAGACCGAAACCAACAGGTCAGTCAACATCTTATTAGTAGTGCTTTTATTCAGTCAACATTAAATATTAGTGTATTTGAGTAATAATATTTATACTTTATATACTTGGTTTATAATATATAACTATAGGTTATAATGTACTCATAAACTGTGTCTATAGTAATGTATGAGACGTGACGTCTAAACTAGGCAGACATTAGGATAAGTTTTAAGGAGTAAGCAATAATTATTGAGCTAGGTTAGTTAAGTATTGGTTTTCATGCAGCCGCAGTAGACGGTATAAGGAGGAAATTCGTTTTGTCTATTTTTTTTAGTTTTTTCCATTTCATAGATATATAGAAATTAAATTTTTGGCAACAGTACAACTGAATTCAACGGTAATGTTGTCAATGAAGTTTTTCAGGATAGAAAGAATCCTATCTGCTGTTCTAGACTATAATCTTCAGTTAAACACCCAATTTTCAGTCATTGTGGTGCGATGGAACAAATGTCTCTCTGAACTTTTTATATTCAAATGTTTGTTAAGGATTTTGGTGCTCACATATCATTAGTGAAACTTTTTAAATGTATTGTGTAGTGTTATTTATAGAGACCGGATAATATGCATTTGCATATTTGCATATGCATTTGCATATTTAAGCGATTTTCAAGGCTAATAGCATATTTTTACTAATATCTAGTGATGATGCATATTATTGCTATAATTTACAGTAGGTATTTTTCGAGCGTAGCGCACTCGGCAGCCGCGCGTATTTTGTTTTGGTAGGCACTCAAAAAATGAAAGAGACAAATGATCGCGTCGCCGCGCGCTCGCCTACCGCGCTACTCCCACCTATTATGCATGTCATTATTACTTTGTTACTTTGATTGTTGACACGCTCGTGCTCGGATAATTCACCTGCAGTTAAAAGTTTTTGTGTGTGTACAATGCCTCCCGAAAAAAAAAGTGTGTCTTCGTGGATAAGTGAATTTCCTGGAACATTTACTTACGACGGAAATGTTTTATATTGTCGAGTTTGCGAGAAAAACATTTCGTGCACTAAAAAGTTTCAAATAGACCAACATGTCAAGACAAGTGTTCACGTCGCAGGATTGCAGAAAAAAGGTCCACGACAACAGCTTATAACCGCTTCTGCTTCTAGCTCGAAATGTAAACAAAACAACCAGTTTTGCATGGATTTATGTGAAGCATTGCTTGCAAGTAATATTCCTCTCTATAAACTAAAAAATTCTACTCTCAATCACTTTCTGCGAAAATATTGCTCAAATCAAAATATACCAGACGAGTCAACATTGAAAAAATACCAAATGTTCCTCTCCCTCCCGAACCAGTTGTAACCCGATGGGGGACATGGATAGAAGCTGTACTGTTTTACAATGAACATTTTGAGGCCATCCAAGGTGTGGTAAATGACTTTGACAGTGCCGAGTCAAGAGCAATTTGTGAGTCACAGACAGCTTTTAACGATTCTACCATAAAAAAAAACATAGCTGTAATTTGCACCAATTTTTCTCACATACCCGAAAGTATTAAAAAGCTTGAAACTCATGGTTTGGCATTGAATGAATCCATTCAAACAATGAATAAAATCCGCTATCTTAACTTCACGTTGCCAAGTACGTTGCCGCATAAACTTAAAGAAAAGTTTGAAAACATTTTGAACAATAATCCAGGCTTTGAACATCTGTGTCAAATTGATAGCTTTATTAATGGACCGACGGAAGTTTTGCCAGAAAATATAAGCGCTAACATAGCACCCAAGTTCAAATTCTGCCCAGTTACCTCAGTAGATGTGGAGCGATCATTTTCGACCTATAAAAATATTTTGAATGATCGAAGACATAATCTTACCACTGAACATTTGGAACAATACTTAATTGTTAATGTTTACAAAAATATTAAATAATGTTAGATGTTACTGTATCGATTAACATCTATCAATGGATAGTTTTCTATAAATGTATGCTGATTTTTTAATAAAAAATATAAAACTTAATAGTTTTTTTATTTGATCAAATAACAATAAATTAAAAAGATACATACATAATAAAGTAAAACATAAAACAAGTATTTACTAACAAAATACTTAAATCTAAAGGAATAATATTTACAAAACAAAAAAAACTCATTTAATGTTGCATATTCTGTCAGTTTTCGTGCATATTTCGAGCATTTATCATGCATATTTGCATGCATATAACAAGCTTTTTATGTTGCATATAATCCGGTCTTTAGTTATTTATATAAATAAATATTTCAGTAAGAACTAGATGGTGTTAGTGTGTCAAATAAACACTAACGCCATCTAGTTGCTACTAATTATTAACTTTGACTAAACTAGACTAACTTATAGAATAGTTATATACTTTTCTTTATAAAAAAATTGAATAATTTATCATTTTATAAAAGTAATTTTGTCTATATTTATCTTCTAATTTTTTGCAATTGCCAGTTTTGATATAAAACTGACTTGTTGACTGCACGGTTGGCCTAGTAGTATAAGCGGTCGCCACGCCGCCCTCGACTTCGCTGAGTGTTGATGGATTCAAACTGCACATGAGACAACATTTTGTGTGATCCAGAAATTGTTGTTCTGGGTCTGAGTGTTGTTTGTATCCGTTTCTTGCCTGTTTATTGAGTCCTCCGTGACACAGGATTATTTATTCTTAGTGCAGGTGTTGCCTTTAAAAAACAAAAGAAGAATTAGTTTAGCATTTAGTTCACCAGGTCTCGGTCTGAAATGCTCCACAACAAAATGCGTGATACTTGTTCTCCATTTTATGAGTCATCAGACATGGCTAATCTTCTTGAATTTCGTTCACATTTGAGTGATGGTGGAGTTTACTGGCGTTTATCCAAACATTAGCCTCTAGACATCACTTATGGTACAGTGTCTGTCTTTGACAAATCTATCTATTTTAAACCGTCTTCAACAAGACTGCACAGTTTGCCTTAGTGGTTTAAGCGGTCGTTACGCCGCTCTCTACTGCGTTCAGTATTGTGGGTTAAAACCCTGCATGGGACAACATTTGGTTTTCTGAATCTGACACAACAAATTGATGTTCTTTGTGTCCGTTTCTTGTACATTTGAAAGTGGCCGCGACACAGGATTTTTCACCCATTTCTTCATGTTAGGGAACAAGAAAAAATCGCAAGGAACCAGATACGCAGTAATTCATAACGCAGTTCCTGCAGTTTGGCGGCGTCAACTCTGGATGAATGTGCTGGTTCGTTATCGTGGTGAAACAGCACCTTCTTTTCCGCTAAATGTGGACGTGTCTCCTTCAGTTTTTTGTCAAAGCGGTCCAATAACGTACTGTAGTATTGTCCAGTTATCATTCTTCCTTTTTCCAAAAAACCCATGAGAATGACGTTGTTCGAATCCCAAAAAATCGTCGCCATGACCTTTCCGGCCGATGGCACCGTTTTCGCGTTCTTTGGAGCAGATTCATCTTCTAATTTTTCGCAATTGCCTTTTTTTGTGTAAAACTGCAACAAGTCAGTTTTATATCAATACTGCACAATTGGCCTAATGGTTTAAACGGTCGCCACGCCGCTCTCGACTTCGCTGAGTGTAGTGGGTTCAAACCTCACATGGGACAACACTTTGTGTGATTCAAAAATTGTTGTTCTGTCTTGTTTATTTAAACGTTTGTTACGACTTTGTCTTCTGAAAGAAAAAAAAAGAGGAAATTCGCTTTGCCCATAGTTTTTTGTGTTACCTCAGAACTCTGTCATTAGGTCCGTCATATACCTTATCGCCATCATGAAATTGTTTTTTTAAGTTGATAATTGAATGTCATCTTGCATGTCCGGTCTTTGACTAGCTGCTGTTATGTTTACCAAGAAAGGCTTATGTTTTTCACGCGTATCTGATATATATGTATGAACGGAATATTCTTCACTACTTCATATCTTCCAAACCACTGCAAGGATTCGTTAAATTAATATATCGTTAAATTCGTCTTAGTAACCCAAGTGTTGTTTTTTTTGAGTACTACAATATGGGTATAAAATTAAGGGACTCGTCATAAGGATTTCAAAATAATAAGTCATGACCATATTTTAATTTAAAAAAATGCAATTTATTAATCTATACAAGATACGCTTAAATAAATAAGTATAGGTATTAGATAACAATAAAAATATCCATACCTAAGTAAAAAAAAAATATTGTTTATGGAATTTGTAACAAACATAACGTAAATAATGCGGCAATTTCCATCTTATTTTAATCGTAACTAAAAAGGTTAAAAAAACAGTAGCAGTCGTGGGACTGCCGATAGAAGTGAAAACGGAACTATTAAGTTGAGAGTAATTAAAACTATATGCAAAAATTATATGAAATTTTTTATGTTTCATATATAGCTATATATAATATATAATATCATATATAATATATAATAATAATAAATTTCAAATATAATATATAATATCATATTCTCCATAGCTATAGATATACTATTATCATTAGCATGTCGGTGACGCGAACCGAGGATTTTACCCTCTACCAAAACGCTCAACGCGCCTAAAGAAGTTTTCACTTCAAAAAAAATTCTGACTACATCATAAACAACTAATAAAGACTAACTAACTAACTACTTGACTGCCTGGGTGGCGCAGTGGTAGCGTTGCGTACGCTGTGCTTGAGGTGTCGGGTTAGATCAGATCGAACCAAATGTTTGCATAATTTGCAAATATTTGTTTCGTAGTTTGGGTATTTTCTATGTATAATGTGTATGTATTTACAAAACAAAAAGTATATATGTATTGTGCAGCAGTTGTCTAGTACCCATAGTACAAGCTCTGTTTAGTTTGGGATTAGATGGCGTTGTGTATCAAACGTCTAAAATATTTAATAAATATAAATATTTAATAAATTTATTATTACTTATTATTATTTATTTATTATTACTAAATTTAAGTATTATATAAACAGAAAAGAAAAAAATACCTAGACTAAAATCATTCTATTCGAAATGGGTCCCGACTACAACAGTCAAAACGTTCCGTTTTTTTTTTATGGAAGTTTACCAAAGTGACTCTACTCTGCCTGATGGAAAACATGAATAGAATCCCAAGAGTAAAATATACTAAATATAAATAATGGTGGTCACCATGCTCATTGTGAATGCCGATAATGCAGTATGGCGACCCACACTATGGCGGCCTTCTTTACGCCCTGCTGGGACCCAGGATTATGGTGAGAGGGAATCCGCTTTAGAAATTATTAATTATTTGTTTTTTTTTTATATTAAGAGCCTGCCAAAGTGACTCTACTCTGCATGATGGAAAGCATGAATAGAATCCAAGAGTTGTGGTCACCATATTCATTGCAAATGCAGACAATGCAGTATGGTGACCCACACTATGGCGGCCTTGTGAGATGCTTTTTCACACCCCGCTTGGGGACGTAAAAGGCATGACAGTCATCGTGACAGTATGAGGCTTACACAGTTACCACGATAACTGTCACCCCTGCATCAATGGGCCTCTGGTCACGACACGAAACACGACAACACGGATATGGCGCTTTAGGTTGGTCTTCTGTGGGAGGGTAGTACTGCTCCGGTCGAGCCGGCCCGTTCATGCTGAAATCAGCGTGGCTCTACTACCTAATCATTTTGTTTTATTTTATAAGAAAAAAATGCTTTATTTTATGTGTGTATTGTTAATGAAATTATGTTATTATTTAATTATTAAATTTCTTTTTAGACTTCTGGCCTGAACTTGTTATTTTCTTTTCAGTTTTAATTTAACGTTATTAGTTATTTTGACGTAGTCAATTTTTTAATTATTTTTTTCCTTCACTTATTTCGAAATTAACTAGATCACAGCGCGTTATTTAATAATAATAATAAGACAAGATATATAATATCTTACGTAATATAACACTATTGAATTTTTAGCTTGAACTTATTTATTTTTTCAAATATTTATTACCTTAACTTTCATTTCAATATAAAATAAAATTAAAACCATGCGTTTAATATCTCTTATTTAATTAGAATAAAAGATTTTAAGGTTCCGCTAAAGCAAAGCACCTGTCAAGTTGGTGTAAGGCCCTCTATATAAATACTTGAAAACCTACCCGCTTTTTAGCACATTAGGTACATAAAACTTGATGATTTTATGTAAAATCACTTTATAAATCAATAATCTACAATAATGTGAATAGTATTTCATAAAGCTATAGGATTCCAGCCCTAGCTATTGCTTATTGAATCCCAACCCAGTTATAACTTATCAGACCCAGTTCTAGGTTGTCGGACCCCAGCCCCAGTTATATTTATTGCTAGGTACTTAACGAACTATCTGCGATAGAAATGAAATGAAACTTCAATGAAAATTCAACAAAAACGATGAATTTAAAAATATGATGATATCTATAAATTGTTTCAGATTTCAAATACTTGTGAAAAGCATTCGACGGCTTCATCAAGAAACTACAATGGTTGCAAAATTTTCAGTAAATATTCACAATGGAATCACAACCCTGTACCAGCCGAACCCCAGGCAGGATGCACAGCATATTTCAAGATGAGGAAAAATCTCCTTCAATTTCAACTAACCAATTTGGTGCAGTAAAAAAAACTCAAAGAAGTACATCAAAAAATGAATCCTTACAAAAGAAAGAAAAAGACAGAAATAAATATGAATATCAAAAAAGACCTGGAACCTTAGGTATCAGTGGCCACTTATACGAAACTAAATTATTGACTCTTATTTTGCTGAGAGCTTTGATCAGTGATGATATTATAGAATTTCTTATCGGAACTAACATCTACGATTTGGGGGCAATGGATGATATAGTTTTAAGATACAAGAAAAGGTCTTCCAAAAAATCAAAAATCATATTTATACAAGCGAAACACAGAGAAGATCCAAATAAAGAGAAGTTGACCCACGAAGATATAATAAAACAAAGTGGAGATTTTAGTTTTCAAAAATATTTACAAAGCTATTTAAAAGTACAACAAATTCTTCATTCTGGTAAGAACAATCTAATGTTTCAAAACCAAAATGACGTTGAGTGTGATTTCATAATATATACCCCTGTAGCACACAGCATACCAAAATCGAAAATCTTACAATGTCGCGATTGTGATGTTGAAGCTCTCATTAAAACTAGCGATAGCGGAAACGTATTTCAACTTCAATATGATGATCAAGACGTCGAAACTTTATTATTTAGTGTCCGCAAATCACGTGTCACCCTGTTAGCGAAGAGTGTAGCGAAAAACATCATAAAAGGTAACTTTAGGAACGTAATGAAAATAGATATAATTAAACAATATCATGTTTTTCTTGCACAAAATGTTATATCAATAGAAGATAGTGCAACTATTCAAAAAGTAGGTGATTCGTGTTTAAGTGACAAAGAAAATTGTTATTACAATGGCAAATTCAAAGAGTCATTTTTAACAAGTACCGATGAAAATTTGTTACTAATGAAGCAAATACTATGTGAAGAGTTAGGTGATATATTAAAAAATACTGAAATTGCCACACTTGACAAAGTCGACAACAGATTAAAAGACGTTTGCTTTAAATTACCCGTAGACTTCGGCAATCGCGTTTTTTGTTTTTATGGAAGTGATGAAAAACAGGAACGTCGATTGAATCACATGTGTTCCATTTTTAAAAAACTTTTGGATAATGTTACTAAAGAAGATGTAAATTATAAATATATCAAACTTGACGAAAGTTCAATCGGACCTGACAATATTATTCAAGCGAATGATGTAGGGATCTGTTGGTTAGGAGGTTTAATAGGTAATTTGCTTATAAATGATGACGAAACGGAATCTACTACATCACTTATGTTTAATTTATATGAAGAAAGTTTATCCACTGATAATATTAAAATTTTAAGACAGCTGAAAAAAGAATACAATCTCAGTAAATTTAGATTTGATATAAATATTTACGAATTGCCGAAATTATCACTGTATGATACAGAACAAGATAAAAAACTAATAAGAGACTTCTTGGGCAAACTTAAGTTTTATACTAATCAAGCTAAAGAAGATAAAGTTGAAAATGTGATAAAAAAAGAAATCAAATCTTACCATATTCAACAGAGTTCACCAGGTTTTCTCCAACATAACAAATATGATCTGATATATTTAATGTTACATGACGAAGTGCAAAGATGGTGGAAACAGCCACACTCTGCTTTATATTTGACTGAAACCTGCCAATTTTATAAACAGGCAGAACAATATGTATTAAGTAGCACTTTTATAAATGTCATGAATTACATATATAGAAAAGAAATGGAAAATATTGTAATACAATTCGATAAAGAAGCTATCAAAACTTTACAATTGGATGAGTTCCTAAACAGTAACGAAAAAGTTTTGGTAATACTTTCCGAAGTAGATGAAACTAACTTTTCTAGTATAAAAGTAATACAGTATTTCGATTCGATACAAAAACCCAATGATTGTATATTTATAAATTTAGATTCTATAATTTGTAAAAATTCCTTCGAAACTCTCAAACATGAAATAAAAATATCAACCAGTTCTGTTTTGGTTGTGACTAGTCCAGAGCAATTAGGCATTGATTGTCTTTATGATAAGGTAGAACAAATTGTAGACCTATTTAAAGGAAAAATTATACTAATAACATGCTGTAGCTTAGAAACTGACCTAAAAATTGTGTTTCACAATAAAAAAATTCAAAAAGATAGTAAAAACACTTTCAAGAGTTTATCAAGCGACATTCGCAGGGTAATTCAGGACGAGCGTAAAGTTACATTTCAAGGGATAGAGGTTACTGTTAACAAAGCGTTTGATAATACGATTCTAGATCTTTTGAGTCCAGAATTACTTCGTCAGTTGATGTGCAGCCAGACTATAGAAATAGGCAAATCTTTAACTAATAGTGTATATCACAAAACAGTTGATTTCTTTGTAAACCGTTGTTTGTGTCGGTGCATAACGCTAAACATAGATAAACACAAAGATACATTTTTATATTTTAAAGATGATTTAAATACAAACTCAACAGCTGTAGAAAAAGACGATATAATAGTAACAACAGATTCGGCAAGTGTATTTGATGAGATATGTAATAAAAATACTAAAACCAATGTACATTGGTTTATAAGTAACGACTACCATACAAACATTATTTGGAAACAATCACATGGCAGCATTGAGACGATAATTAAATACGTAGAAAAAGGTTCACATAAAGATTTTACGTCAGACGTAAATACAATAAAGGACATAGAAGAGAAGACAGTAATTGTCAGCGCTGGGCCTGGCATGGGCAAGTCCACATTACTAAGTCATTTAGCGATCAATACGAAACTATTATACCCAAACATTTGGATAGTGAACTTAAATTTACACGATCATATTAATCAGTTTAGCGAATGGAAAAAGAACAAAGTAGAAATAACGTTAGAAGAAGCCATCAAAACAATATATATCTCGACGCTTAATATCAAAGAAAACTTAAAAGAGATATTTAAAGAGAACGTGTCTGAATTGATAACAGTAAATGGGAATGAAATATATTTATCTGATCATTATAAAAAGTATTTGCCCGGTGTAGATATATCGGAAATAATTTTACTCAACCATTTTTATAATAATAATAATCTAGCTGTACTTTTAGACGGTTTTGACGAAATCAGCCCTGATTATTCAGACGAAGTAATACACTTATTAAGTACGCTCAAGAATTCAAGGGTTGCGCATTTGTGGATAACTTCCAGGCCATGCTATAGGCTTGAACAATTAGAATTGGCTCTTGGAACAATGTCTTTTACTTTAAATTCGTTGCAAATCAATCAACAAAAAAAAATGGTTCACAATGTATGGTCTAAAATGTTAGGTTACGCAGTAGACTACACGTCTGTAAGTTATTTTTATGACATAACTATCAAGGATAGTAATTATCATGAGGATGCTGGAGAAAAATTCGAAAGTTTACCCTTGCATTTGTACATGATGGCAAAGGTATTCGAAAATTGCTTTAGGGGTTTTCTAAGGAGGAGTATAAGTTTACGCGAGTATAGAAACGCCTCAAATTTAATTACTCTGTACGAAACGTTCACGAATATAAAGTTTTTCGATATTAGATTTGGTGAGAAACAACTGACAATGAATACAAAAGATCCTCAAGTAAGAAAAATGATTGATAATGAACGTAAATTGTTTATAAAAAACCATAAAATGACTGCTGCATATTTACTTCTAGATAAAAGCATTTTCCTTTCTGACAATGATATGGCAGATGTGCAGGAATTTATTGACAATATTAGTGTGAGTGACGAGAAGTCAGAAATCATTGAATGTATTATCGGTAATAACCCGAAGTTTGTTCACTTTACTTTTGCTGAATACTTTGCCGTGGAACTTTTTTTCGATAAATTAAGATCTGTTAACGCCACACCTTCTATGTGGACATATTTAACCGAACAGTTGCTGATCAGTGAAGGATTTATGGGTATCCGAAGGTTCATAAACAATAAATTACAGATAGACTCTCATCTTTTAAACGATTTACAACGTACAGAAGTATATAGTACGGTATTTAATATATTGTTAGCTCAATTGGACATTAATTTATGTGTTGCTCTTAATGAGACATTAGATGAAATTGTAACTTTTCTACTAAACTGTATAAAACCTTTTTTAAATAAACATAATATATCTAACTTTGTACAAATGCTCCGAAGTAGCAGAAAGAGATTTTGTGTCTTCTGTTCAGCCATCAAGAGTAGTACAAAAATGTTAATACGGTGTTTAGTAGATTTGGTTATGGACATTGATAAACACAAACTTAAAGAGCTGTTGCAGTGTCAATCCACTGGCAAATGTGAGCCCTTGTTTGTGAATTTGTCATTGACGGATACGATAAATGCCATATCGCTCTTAGGAAATTATTTTCCCGATCTACTGTTTGAAGTATTAATCATGCCGAATATAATGCTAAGGAACAAACCAACACCAGCTCACTCGTTGGGTACAAATGGACATCAACTTAGATATATTTACGACTACCTGCAAGAAGAAAGTAAAGAGAGACTTCTTCAAATTTTTAGCGTTACTGATCAATACGACCAAACACCACTCCATTATGCGGCTTTAGAGAATGATTATGACTTTTTCATGAAAGTACACGAGTTATTAGAGGAAGAACAATTCAGAATCATATGTACTACACCCAGTAAATTAGATTTCACACCTATCTGTATGTTTTCCTACCATAAACCAAATTTTAAAAAACTTAAAACACTGTTAGAAATAGTTTATGAGGATCCTGGAATAGAAGTAAAAGATTTCGTTTATAACAAATTAGTCAAACTACACCCAAAGGACGTTTCACTATTTCAAGAAATGAATATTAGTGTATCTCAATTTTTCAAAACGAAGAGGACGTTCGTTAATCCTGGCGCCAAACATTATCCCAAGACACCGATCGGTTGTCTAGCTACATTTTTCGGCGATTAGTTATACCTTTATAAAATAATATGATTAACTGTATTTAAAAAATAATAAAATAACAACAGGTTGGTGCTACGTTATGTGATTTAAGTTTTAAGATTTAATTTTAAAATAATTTTATTGACATGTGTATAAACAGTCTCCAGTGCTATAAATTGTTAAAAAAAAACATATTTCATGAAATAATTGTAAGTGCTTCTGATATATATATTTAATGATTGTTAATTTTAAATAACTCATGTACATAACGCTAGTTATATAACTTGTAATAAATGCTTTTGTAATATAGTTTCTATTTGCTTTCTTAACACAAGAATCACCCGATGGTTGCTCTAAAGATATCAATTTGGCGATAACATCGATGTATTGTGCAAGTTATGTAAAATATTTCTTTCTTTTAGCTTTTTGCAAATTTTACTCAAAAGAGACAAAACCTTATTTACTTTACTTCTTTACAAGTAATAAATTTCCCAAGCCTTTTACGATATGAAGTCTTTTCTCCCGGGTTAGGGTTGCCTAGACCTTCCGTTTCGGGTAGCGCCTTTTTGCTTCGGGCGCCTGAGGCCGGCTGTCATGGATGGTTTTAGTAGAATCGTCATGTACATTTGCTTCCCAAGGAGCCGGAGATTCGAAGGGATTTTCAACCCATGTACTTGTACCAAAAAGCCATGTACTTCAAACTGTATATAATAATGTTTTTATTTTTCTCCCATAAAGTATATGACATTAGGTTAAACTTATAAAATACGTCTGGCAGCCAAATTAAATAAATACGTAGATATGCTCTCTCGCATATAAAATCACTTATCTTTATTTTTGTAAATCTAGACAAACAAATTAAATTGAAGTGTCTGTTATTTCAACTACACACCCAAAGGACGTTTCACTATTTCAAGAAATGAATATTAGTGTATCTCATTTTTTCAAAACGAAGAAGACGTTCATTAATCCTGACCCTAAGCATTATCCCAAGACACTGATCGGTTTTCTAGCTACATTTTTCGGTGAATAATTATATGTTTGTCAAATAATATGATTAAATGTATTTAAAAAATAATAAAATAACCACAGGTTGGTGCTATATAATGTGATATAAATTTTATATATTTAAATATAAATAAAATTGGAGTGTCTGTTTGTAATATTGAAATAACCGCGTTTGACTACACGCATATGAATATGCATACTGCATGCTATGATATGCAATACACCAAAATAACATTTGTTATATTTTTTTTCTGTGTTTCTATCAGTCTGTTTGTTCTGGCTAATCTCTGAAATGGCTGGACCGATTTTCACGGTACTTTTATTGGCAGGTAGCTGATCTAATGAGGAGTAAGGTTACTTTTATTTTAGAAAAAATATAATTTATTTTATAAAAATAAAGTAATGTTGCAATGTCGAAGTACTTTCCAGTACCGCGCGCAGTTCACGCGCATGCCACCACTGCGCCGTCACGTCGGGCGCCTCCCACCACTGTCTATATATTAAAATAAAATTCAAAAACCAAAAAAATAAAATACTAAATAAACTAATCAACTTTTCTTTAAAGAAACTATTAGAGTAGGCATTGACGGGTAAAATATGGCAATTGTAAATTTATATGCACGAGGCTTTTATATAAAGTTTAAATAATGTTGAAAGTTGTATCTAATATTATTTTATCAGCATATTTTTTAAAGCTATAATTATTTTATAACAAAATTAGTAACTATTTAGATTTTTTGCTTGCCATCTAGCGTCCAGTAGCAAGATTTCGGTGCTACCTAATGGAGGAAGCTAATTCGTAGATGGCGCTATAAATTTAAAATAATATTTTTACACTAATATATGGAACCAAATCAAATCAAAATACGAATCATTGTTTATAAATCAATTACATCGTCCTAATATATGAAGATCGCTGATTTTGCACACATACCAATACCTATTGAGTACACCAAATCGCTCATGCATCCATGACGTCAACCGATGTCGCAAATTATTGTTATTGCAACATTCTGTAAGAACTATTATTCTATATTCCTACTTAAAATTAGAATCATTGTTCATTACGTTTAATTTTGTAATGTAATTTTAATTAATTAAATATATTTAAAATCATTTCGGTTTTTTTTCGAGCCTTCGATTACAACTAACTTAATTAATCACTCATATAATTAAATAGGCAATACGCTCATTCTTGTTCAATAAGTACGACTTACATTGTTATTGGCTAAAATGACGTTTCATGATGCTTTTACCTATTTTTCGGGTAAATATATTATAAAACGACAACAAATAGACGGAACAGCGTGATATAGTGGACTAAAATCTTTCTATGAAGAGGCCTATGCCCAGCGCAACTATTAAATGCTGTCGATGATGACAATAATATTTTACACTGTATATGCATAATTCTGACTAATTGATTTATGACCGCTAAAGTAAGGAAAACAAACAGGGTGGTGTGTCGGAATTGGACTGACTAAAACCACATGGTGTGCCACTCTGCACTTGGAATGGAAGGGACCAGGGAACTGCTGTTATTAAGCCATCCAGATTCCTCCTAGTACCCGCCCGCACTGAGACAGACATTATCAACGGGTATACTCTATTTAAACGACGTACGGCACACGTGGCTAGCCATTGTAGTAGCTGGTAGGGAAAACACGTCCCGTCCACCCTCAAACACACTCAGGGTGGCATGAAGCGCTAGTAAGCGCGTTTCCGTCGCCCAGTTCGCAGGCGGCGAATTGGATCCGAGTAAAGATCATTCTCCCGACTGCTTTCTGCTGCCTCTTTCTGCGAAAATACGTCTTCGCAGAAGGTTGTGACCATGGTAAATCAGCTATCGCTACCGGCCATGGATATGATGGCTAGTAACGATAAATCACTTCTAATTATTGCAGTCAGGGTCCCACGCTGCACCGCCTAAGCGGAACAAACCGCCAGCGTGTGTTGAACCGAGTCTTGTAGTAGTAGTACTGTAGTTGCAGCGGTAACAGGCGGGACTTAACTCCGTCCGACCGAGCCATCGTGACTCGATGAGCGACCTCACACTACTCGCGTACCTCTTCAGGCGGGGACTTTATACCGCTACCTACTCGAAATTCCATCCATAAACTTCGGTGAACATTGCCGCCTCCAAATCTCACGGAGGAGTTCCAGCCCAGGCGTACACCGCTTCCGTCGACACGGTGCGGTAACCGCGTATGGCTCTAACCGCCAAAATCCTCAGAGGGCGCCTATATTCTGGGCAGACAGAGCCGTCGCCTAAACCGGTGCACCAAACAGTGCCATAGACCGAAGTGAAACAAACCCTATATCAACTCGTTTGGCCACTGTGGTATAGTGGACAAAAACATCCTTTCAACGTCTCCAAACGAGAGGTCCAGCAGTGTATTACTAAAAGCTGTTGATAATGACGATGGTGTTTGTACGAGTTTATTTGTTAGGTTTTAAATAATCGCCTAATTCAGCATTTTTGGAAATATGTATGATTCTGGTTGTGATTCTGAAAAAAAACTATTGTTTTTATTCAAGAAAAATATATAATAAATTACGCTAACGCTGATGATGTCGAAGACTGAACAGCTAGATTTAGTATTAAGAGAGTTGGATAAGATAGTCGATATTGATGATGCACCTCTTATTGCTATTATAACTGTGTACGTATTTGGCTACTCAACACTAACCACGATAGAATGTAGTATAGTATTAGGAAAATAAATAAAGGAACATCTGGCACTCTCATAAAACAAAATGCGCAATCCAACAAATTGTACAAACACTTTCATGTCTTTAATTCTGCATGAGCAAGTTACTTTTTAAAATAGTCGTATATTATTAAATGCAATCCGACTTTGATAGAATGACATGTGAACCAATTGTGTTGGTAGTGGAATGAGCGGTCTTAAACTCAGTTGGATTTTACGAGGGTTGAAGTGCTATCGACCGTTATTGGCGCCAAAGAAGCGACCGTGTTTCCGTGGAACCTCTAAACGTTGGTTTCGATAGCTGCGGTAGGTAAGATATTGTTATTTGTTTAACATATTTTAAATATGTTGCCAAGCTGAACCACAGCTAGTATGAACTACGGATATATACATCCATTTCTTCAATTTACTCCCATGTTTTCAGCCTATGATTCCCAGCAGGCAAAGTTATAAACAGCAAAGAGTCTGCTCAAAACATTGAAGCAAAATTGAAGGACGGCCCTTCGATGATACAGACGGGGGTCATATAAATGTAAATGTATCTTACGTCACTTTAAGGCCTTACCAAAATGTCTATGGCCAACTGTTTGACAAACGTAATTTCCGTTTTCCTAATTCCCTTTGGCGCGCTCACCTGTCACAGTTACGAGGTAGGCACGTGCCACAGCGCCACCGGCTTTTTGCGAACCCTCCACAATAGCACCTGTGCTGTATCAGGTGTTGGTTAGATCTTCTACAGTTATCGCGGATCTAGTACTCTCGGCAGCAAAGGCTTTTAAAATATAATTCAAGTTTCAAAAAGCTGCAAATTTCAGTCGAATACTTCACACAGAGCCAATATGTTAATTGTCACGTTGGTATCTATACACAGGGACACCTGGCCCAAACATGGACAATTTATTATTGAAATAACAACATTATTTTTCAGTGGCCTATACCCAATAGAAAGTATTATTTTATGAAGATTAGTATTATGTCAGTAACATAATAAATTAAAACGTTTTGTCTTTGGAAATTATTTACTTTTAACATTTCAATCACCTTTATAATAACATTTCAGACGTATGATACACATTGACATCTTATACTCGTATAATTCTAAAACTGATATTAGTACATATATATTTTCCTTTTTATTACTATAGTATATGCTGATTTCCACGTTGTAAGCTGATACAAGGTCCAAAAACAATCCGGAGTCGTCATTAGTAGAATAGTCGGAATTCATTTAAAAAAGCAGATAGAAGCAAAAAAGCAAACACTCACATTCATATTACGAAATGGGTGCACAAGTGAATGACAGGTGACGTAGCAGGAGAAATGATTGATAATAATCAAGTGTTGCTGGGATATGAAAAAAATGATTTTGTATTAAAAGTATATCAATGTACTTTTACAGTATTTAGAAACATTTTCATAAGTTGTTTCATTTTTTGCCTTTCACTAGGTTTCCTTACTGCCTTTGAATATTTATTTACTTAACAACATGAACGGTCTGTACTAAAATAATACAAATAGAAATCTTAGCAAAATCATTTTAATATTTTTTACTTTGATGCTTTTGGATTGCCTGTGCCCAAGATTGATCGGTGTTCTTTATTCAAAACATTGCTATTATTAAAAAAAGGTAAACTTTGAAATCTTATTCTTGCAACACTGCAAAAAACTATTCAAAAAAAAATTGTTACCGGCAAAAGATACTAAGGTAAACTTATAATTTAGTTAATAAATTATTATCAAAAACATTTACATACAAAATAAAATAAATAACGTTAAAAAACTGCTATTTCATTTTCCATGTTGATGGCACCCAGCAAACACTTTCGTTTTTGCACCTTACTCTCAAAGACAAAATTTAATTCAACGTTTTTATAAATATATCTTTTCTTTTGAACACAAAAATGTGTTCAAAAGAAAAGATATATTACTATGAATGCCAGGTTTTTTATTGTATTTTTTTCTTAACATATTATAACGTACTACTTATTTGATAACAATGGCATATTACTTGCACGAATGTTATATTTAATTTCTTCTAATGCATTATTGTAAAATGAAAATTACTCGAAAACCATGTGACGTCAAATATAAATGAAATTTTGTTTATATATTTAATTCAATTTGGGTAATAATTAATTGTGTTAATTTACAATCATTGACTCTTAAAAGTGAAATTAAAAAAACTAATAAAAAACTTAATAACTCGATGGGTGTGGCTGTCAAAATGCTAATCAACATTATATTGCCACCAAAAAATTTTCACTACATAATCATTACAATATCGAGCAAAAAAAGACGTTTCGAAGCCAAAATATCTGTCCGTAAATTACATTTTCCGTAAATAATTATTATTAAGTTCCTAAATTTCAAAGAAATAGAAATGTTGACATTTCACCATCGAAAATTACTGACAAATAGTTCAAAGTGTAAAGGTCGCTTATAATTTTAACAACTTATTATATTATGCTATATGTTGTGCGTCCTTAAATCTGTAAGAGTAAGGCCTAAATTATCGTGCAATATTTTTTACCGTAGAAAATTTATAGTTTAACTAATGACACAAAATATTTAAGTAAAAACTTACAGTTAACTATTGAGTATTGGTAATATTAACAGCAAGGCCTTAGTTATTTTCAAATGTCGACTTTATAATGAAAGACATAGGTTCCATTTTCTTAATTTTAAGTTTATTTTTCAACATTAGAAGCATAGGAAACCACATGCGCAACCTGCTGTAAGTCGTTAGTTTTTTTTAATCGTAAGCGTTTTTGTAGACACAAATTCGTGTCAACACAAATTGACACACATGTTTCACTAAATTATTTATTATTAAGGGTTGTAGGAAAAAGTTTGCAGATACTACCACATGTTGAGTCCCACTAATCCTATTGTTAATATGACCTATCACTAATATTCTAATATACTATACTAGAGAAAAGATTAAATTACTCTAATTCGAATTTCAATTGTGATTGTACGGATAGCGTAGAGATTGAAGTACTCGTAGACGCTACGCGCGCCGCTTCTATTGCGCTGAGTGTTCGAATCCCAAGTGCCACAACACTTATAATTCAAAAATATTCTTTAATACTGCTAACGCCATCTAGTTAAGTTTTTGGGTAAACTTTGTATAAGCCAATTTTTTACTTGTAAAGGATATAGTTAGTCTGTTGCAAACCACAACCGCGTTTTATTTTATATATTAATATTTATATATTATATATATTTAATATCCTTTTTTTAACATTTGGTAAGTCTCCAATCATTTTTCCTTCACTTAAGTTACTTCACTATCTTTAAGTAGGTTTTTTCAAGTGTTCTGAGTTCAAACCCAACATAGGATAACCCTTTGTGAATCACACATTGTTCCGAGTCTGAATGCTGTTTGTGTCCGTTTCATGTATGCTTGTAAAGTCTCCCGTATCACAAAAATGTTTCTAAAGCGAAAGTTATCTTTAAAAAAACCTAATCTCACTAATACCTACATAGGTTACCATTTTAGTTACTGTGATACCGACAACGCATAGTACATTTTTCTACGATTACTACTTACTTCAATGTGCTACGATTACTTTATTTCTAGGTGGTGTCAAAGTGTTTCTTTTTAAGTCTATGAACATTGAATTCATAACAACTAAGAGAGTACAGCACTTGGTCTAGATTGGCCTTTTGAAGCCGGTAGCATAGTTTTGAGTCGGCATGTGCAGACAGCATACAAACCCAGCCATCATGTCACCTAATCAGTGTCAGTCAAGATTAACGACCCGAAGCGTGATACGTACTGCCATTGGTACATTTGGGTAGGCCCTGGACACCTAAAACAATCAAAAAGCTATTAAATATGAACTGACATTATAAACCTAGACTAAACTCACCTTTAAGAAAAAAAATACTACATATTATAATTTGGATTTCATGAAGTCAAATTAAATCAAATGAAGTCATTTATATAAGTAAAACAAAATAATCAAAATATTTAAAAAAATAAACAAGTGAACTAAAAAAAACAACAATAATTAAATGTCTATGACTTTCAAACACAACAAACGTTAATGTGGACGTGAACAGTATCAAGCACATTTGTCATTCACACAGTTTTGTGTTATGGACTTAAATTTGGTAACACTTAATTTTTGAAAGGGCATAGACAGATTAATATGGGCATTCTACCTCCATAGTTTTTTTGACTTATACTTAGGGGGTCGATTTGATGTCGAATGAAAATAATTCACACCAATTTTTAGCTCTTTAACTCGAAAGGTATACCAGAATTTCAAAAAAATCTGTTTTCTCTTAATTCTTAATTATTTAATGATAATTTTTCCCCTAATTCTTACGAGTCCAAAACATGAAAAAATTATATGATCATGATTGATTGATAACAGAAAACCGTTTTTTAACGGAGAAAATAACTTTTTTCTTAGCTTTCTTGAAATATTTCACTCACCAAAATTCGTCAGAAAATGTCTTTTATACTCGTCTATACTTAGGCTTTTCTTTGAATTTTTTGAAGTAGTGGAACAACTAGAAAAAGTAAAAGCTCATTTTTTTCAAAATCTGGCGTTTTAACAAACTTACATTTTTTTTTAGTACACATAAATACGCATATTTTTTTTTACCAAAATATATCTTTGCCAAAGATAAACCCACTCTTTTTGTGTCAAATAAATATTTTATTTATTTTTTATTTATTATCTCTAAAATATATTAAGATACGACGGTCAACCAATTTGTTTAAATTTATCTTTCAGTCACTGCCTATAACTGCGATAATAAATTGCGCGAATAATAAATAATACAGAATAGGTCTACAACGTGGAGATACTTTGAAAGCATGTCAGTAGCATATTAACCCGATTAGCTTAAATTCTAGGCTTCATTACAATTCATCACTCTAGTTCAAGATTTTGTTGCGTTGGAAGCTTCGGTTCTTATTCCATAGAATAGAAGTTTTTAATTTTAACAGTATGACAACATTGATTAAGATAGTGGAAAATTGGAAATTGGAAGTTCATTTTAAAATCAAAACTTGATCAAAACAAAGAAAAGATTAGCTTAAGAAGATATCTAGAAAGTGATGTTTAATTGCAGTTGCCATGAGAAAACAAATTACTTAGGTTAGTACAATTGTAACTTTAAAATTGGTGCGTTACGCAGAAAATCACACTATTAGTAAAGTTCTTAATAACGCATTGACAGGTTGACATTAAACGTTTTGCGTGCAATAATTGTGATTTTCAACGAAAAATTCTAACCTATATTTATCGATGTATCCATAACAAATTAATTTTTGATCATTTATCTTTTATTAACCTATTGATAACGAGTAACATTGCTCTTAAATATAAGAGAAACTTACACTTCAGTTCATTTGTTGCGTTCATGCCTAAATATAAACCTGAGCGATTTCTAATAATAATTCTTATAAGACTCGAAAAGTTCTGATCTGCATGGTAGATTTTGTTTTGTGGTTTGTTAAATTCAATTCAATTCATTCAAATTATGTATTATAAATACATTTGCTAAAATTTTAATTTTCCATAGGATATCTCAAAAACATTTCATAGACAAATTTTCCAGTTACTAAATATTGCATAACTATGTAATTGCCCACATTAATTGCTTTTACAAGTTATAACTTTTTAAAATTATATAAGTTTTAAATACACCATTGGAGGCTGTTTCCAAGTAATCTGATGAGAAAATAGTTATAAAATAAAACTAGTTTTGGACCTCTATGGTTTATTTTTATTTTAGTCATGGAGAAAACATAACTAAATATGTTTTAGGTGTGAGTAATGTATTTGTGCCAAATCAATCAGAGAGATGCAATAACCACACATTAAATTGGTGTAAAACCTTATTTCTTGACTTGTCTCCATCTGAGCGGGGCTATGGGAGCTACAAACTGAATTTCCTTACCACCATTTGATCTGTCTATTCAATTGTTCATTTGTTTATTCTAAGTTCTAATTAGAATTATTAGAATTATTTCAAGTATATAGTTTACCCTTATATGAAAGGCTGGCAACACACTTCTGTCTATGGCCTGTCTGAGTGAATCTATCATTTAAATTAATACAAAGCCACAATTGAACTTGCTGAAAATCAAACTACATAAAAAATATATTGTTGACTATATATTGACCTATGTAATGTTACGTTTACATTTTATTGTTAACGTTGTCAATGAAGTCTTTCAGGATAGAAAGAATCCTATGCTTTCCCAGACTAATCTTCAGTTGAACCCAATTTTCAGTCATTGTGGTGCGATGGGACAAATTTCTCTTGGAACATTTATATTTAAATGTTTGTTAAGGATTTTGGTACTTACATACAATTAGTAAAACTTATCAAGTGTATTGTGTAGTATTATTTATATAATTAATAAATAAATATTTCAGAGTTTTGATACATTTTCTAGTTTCAAACTAAGCAGAGCTTGCACTATGGTAACAAGACTGACGGATAGAATACTTATAGCTTTTTTTTGTTGTAAATGCATACATATTATACATAGAAAACACTCCAAATATGTCATGGACATGGACTTAAATCTTGTTTTTACTTTTTCTGTTTTTATTTTAACTTTAATTATAATAGTTGTTATGCAGGTTTTAAATAAATATCCTCACACATGGCTGTCTGATTCAAAATTAGGTAGAACCTGTGGTAAGATAACTTAACTGTTGATAAACATGCTTAAATAAATCTAAATACCTACATATTATTTAGGATGGGCCAAGAATTCGTTAACGTCTGAATCCAACATCCCGCGTAAACATGTTATGGGAGTTCTTGGGACTGATGCTACTGGAATTTACTAGCTACACCACTGGAACCACTTGTCACACACCCAATAAGTCCCTGCCGGTGGTCGACATTTCATGGCCATCCAGAAGTCTAGATCTATCCCCAGCAGACTGCTTTTTATGAGGCTATTTGAAGAATCGTGTCTACATCAATAAGCTAAATACAGTACGTCCACTTAACGAAAATCAACGAAGAGATATCGGCAATATCGCGGTATGAATTACTGCCGATCTGGCTCCTTGCTTTTTTTCTTGTTCCCTAACATGAACAAATCGGTCGCGGGTGAAAAAATAAGCTCAAACGAGGAATGTCGAGATAGATGCATATATTGGAGAGGTTGAAAATCCTATTTTTGTAGGCCTTGAAAAATGACAGAAACGTTTTGAGAGAAGTGTATTTTCCTAAAAGGAGGTTATGTTGAAAAATATAAAACTTTTTTTTTAAAAAATGGTGTCTTCATTTCCAACACAGGTACTTATTGAACCGTCCTCGTATTTATCTTCTAATTTTTCGCAATTGCCTTTTTTATATAAAACTGCAACAAGTCAGTTTTATATCAAAACTGCACGATTGGCCTAGTGGTTGAAGTGGTCGCCACGCTGCTCTTGACTTCGTTGAGTGTAGTGGGTTCAAACCCACATGGGACAACACTTTGTGTGATTCAAAAATTTTTGTTCTGTCTTATTCATCTAAACGTTTGTTACGTTGTCTTTTTAAGGAAAAAAAAGAAATTTCATTTGGCTTATATTTTTTTGTGCTACCTCAGAACTCTGTCATTTAGTCGTTAGGTTAGATTTTTCTTATATTATTTCCTGTTTGGTCTCACTTCATTATGAAAGATAATATTTAATCCTTCTGGGTGAAAATTAAAGAAATAATAATACAGTTTATTGCCATCATGAAATTGTTTTTTAAATTGATAATTGATTGTCATCTTGCATGTCCGGTCTTTGACTAGCTACTGTTGTGTTTACCAAGAAATGCTTATGTTTTTCACGCGTATCGGATATGTGTATATGAATGTAATATTCTTCATTCCTACATATCTTCCAAACCACTGCAAGTATTCATTAAATTAATGTATCGTTAAATTCGTCTTGGTAAGTTCATCTCGTCTTTAAAATATCCATACCTAAGTTAAAAAACAATCAAACCGTTTATGGAATTTGTAACAAACATACTTAACATAAATAATGCGGCAATTTCTAACTTATTTTAATCGTAACTAAAAAGTGTGAAATAAAAAAATAACTTGACTGCGTCATAAACGTGTAAAGAAAAAATACCTAGACTAAAATCAGTCTATTCAAAATGAGTCCCGACTGTTGCAGTCAAAACGTTCCAAATTTTTTTTTTATGGAGACCTACCGAAGCGACTACTCTGCCTGATGGAAAGCATGGATAGAATCCAAGAGTGGTGGTCGCCATACTCATTGCAAATGCCGATAACGCAGTATGGTCACTCATGCTATGACGGCCTAGTGAGATGCTTCTTTACGCCCTGCTTAAAGGACCCGGGTATTCTGAGAGAATCCGTATTAGAAATTATTATTTGTTTTATTTTATGTGTGTATTGCTCATAAAATTGTTATTTTTTTAATTATTAACTTACTTTTCAAATTTGTGGCCTGAACTTGATGTTTTTTTTTAGATTTTATTAAAGGTTATTAGTTAGATTTTATTAGTTATTTTTACATAGCAGATTTTTAAATTTATTTTTTCCTTCACTTTAGTTCCAAATTAACGAGATCATTCTATCGCATTATTTAACAACAATAATATGGCAACAAATATAATGTCTAACGTATGAACTTATTTAGTTTCTCAAATGTTTATTACCTTAACTACCATTTCATTATAAAATAAAATTAAAAACATGCACTTCGTATCTCTTGTTTAATTGGAATAAAAGATTTAAAGCCGGCCATGTTAGTGTAAGGCCCGTTATATAAATACTAGAAAACCTACTCGTTTTTTAGTAAACATAGAAAAATAAATCATGAATTACTTGATGGTTTTATGTTTTATCAATAATCTGAAATAATGTGAATAATATTTCAAAAAGATACAAGATCCCAGCCCCAGCTATAGCATTTTGAATCCCAGCCCCAGTTATAACTTACCAGATCCCAGCCCCAGGTATAGCTTATCGGAGCCTAGTCATTGCTAGGTACTTAACGAATATCTTCGATAGAAATAAAACCTGTAAATTATTTCAGATTTCAAATACTTGTGAAAAGGATTCGACCGTTTCAAAAAAGAAGCTGCAATGGTTGCAAAATTTTTGGTAAATATTCACAATGGACTCACAACCCTGTACCAGCAGAACCCTAGACAGGACACACGGCATATTTCAAGATGGGGAAAAATCTTCTTCAAATTTAACTAACCAATTTGGTGTGGTAAAGAAAACACAAAGAAGTACATCAAAAAATGGATCCTCACAAAAGAAAAAAAAGGAGAAAAATAAATATGAATATCAAAAAAGACCTGGAACCTTAGGTATCAGTGGCCACTTATACGAAACTAAATTATTGACTCTTATTTTGCTGAGAGCTTTGATCAGTGGTGATATTATAGAATTTCTTATCGGAACTAACATCTACGATTTGGGGGCAATGGATGATATAGTTTTAAGATATAAGAAAAGGTCTTCAAAAAAATCAAAAATCATATTTATACAAGCGAAACACAGAGAAGATCCAAATAAAGAGAAGTTGACCCACGAAGATATAATAAAACAAAATGGAGATTTTAGTTTTCAAAAATATTTACAAAGCTATTTAAAAGTACAACAAATTCTTCATTCTGGTAAGAACAATCTAATGTTTCAAAACCAAAATGACGTTGAGTGTGATTTCATAATATATACCCCTATAGCACACAGCATACCAAAATCGAAAATCTTATAATGTCGCGATTGTGATATTGAAGCTCTTATTAAAACAAGCGATAGCAGAAACGTATTTCAACTTCAATACGATGATCAAGACGTCGAAACTTTATTATTTAGTGTCCGCAAATCACGTGTCACCCTGTTAGCGAAGAGTGTAGCGAAAAACATCATAAAAGGTAACTTTAGGAACGTAATGAAAATAGATATAATTAAACAATATCACGTTTATCTGGCACAAAATGTTATATCAATAGAAGGTAGTGCAACTATTCAAAAAATAGGTGATTCGTTTTTAAGTGACAAAGAAAATTGTTATTACAATGGCAAATTCAAAGAGTCATTTTTAACAAGTACCGATGAAAATTTGTTACTAATGAAGCAAATACTATGTGAAGAACTAGGTAATGTATTAAAAAATACTGAAATAGCTACGTTTGACAAAGTTGACAACAGATTGAAAGACGTTTGCTTAAAATTACCCGTAGACTTCGGCAATCGCGTTTTTTGTTTTTATGGAAGTGATGAAAAACAGGAACGTCGATTGAATCATATGTGCTCCATTTTTAAAAGACTCTTTGATAATGTTACTAAAGAAGATGTAAATTATAAATATATCAAACTTGACGAAAGTTCAATCGGACCTGGCAAAATTATTCAAGCGAATGATGTAGGGATCTGTTGGTTAGGAGGTTTAATAGGTAATTTGCTTATAAATGATGACGAAACGGAATCTACTACATCACTTATGTTTAATTTATATGAAGAAAGTTTATCCACTGATAATATTAAAATTTTAAGACAGCTGAAAAAAGAATACAATCTCAGTAAATTTAGATTTGATATAAATATTTACGAATTGCCAAAATTATCACTGTATGATACAGAACAAGATAAAAAACTAATAAGAGACTTCTTGGGCAAACTTAAGTTTTATACTAATCAAGCTAAAGAAGATAAAGTTGAAAATGTGATAAAAAAAGAAATCAAATCTTACCATATTCAACAGAGTTCACCAGGTTTTCTCCAACATAACAAATATGATCTGATATATTTAATGTTACATGACGAAGTGCAAAGATGGTGGAAACAGCCACACTCTGCTTTATATTTGACTGAAACCTGCCAATTTTATAAACAGGCAGAACAATATGTATTAAGTAGCACTTTTATAAATGTCATGAATTACATATATAGAAAAGAAATGGAAAATATTGTAATACAATTCGATAAAGAAGCTATCAAAACTTTACAATTGGATGAGTTCCTAAACAGTAACGAAAAAGTTTTGGTAATACTTTCCGAAGTAGATGAAACTAACTTTTCTAGTATAAAAGTAATACAGTATTTCGATTCGATACAAAAACCCAATGATTGTATATTTATAAACTTAGATTCTATAATTTGTAAAAATTCCTTCGAAACTCTCAAACATGAAATAAAAATATCAACCAGTTCTGTTTTGGTTGTGACTAGTCCAGAGCAATTAGGCATTGATTGTCTTTATGATAAGGTAGAAGAAATTGTAGACCTATTTAAAGGAAAAATTATACTAATAACATGCTGTAGCTTAGAAACTGACCTAAAAATTGTGTTTGACAATAACAAAATTCAAAAAGATAGTAAAAACACTTTCAAGAGTTTATCAAGCAACATTCGCAGGATAATTCAGGAGGAGCGTAAAGTTACTTTTCAAGGGGTAGAGGTTACTGTTAACAAAGCCTTTGATAATACGATTCTAGATCTTTTGAGTCCAGAATTACTTCGTCAGTTGATGTGCAGCCAGACTATAGAAATAGGCAAATCTTTAACTAATAGTGTATATCATAAAACAGTTGATTTCTATGCAAACCATTGTTTATGTCGGTACATAACGCTAAACATAGATAAACACAGAGATACATTTTTATATTTTAAAGATGATTTAAATACAAATACAACAGCTGTAGAGAAAGACGATATAATAATAACAACAGATTCGGCAAGTGTATTTGATGAGATATGTAATAAAAATACTAAAACCAATGTACATTGGTTTATAAGTAACGACTACCATACAAATATTATTTGGAAACAATCACATGGCAGCATTGAGACGATAATTAAATACGCAGAAAAAGGTTCACATAAAGATTTTACTTCAGACATAAAGACAATAAAGGACATAGAAGAGAAGATAGTAATTGTCAGCACCGGGCCTGGCATGGGCAAGTCCACATTACTAAGTCACTTAGCGATCAATACGAAACTATTATACCCAAACATTTGGATAGTGAACTTAAATTTGCTCGATCATATTTATCAGTTTAGCAAATGGAAAAACGACGAAGTAAAAATAACTTTAGAAGAAGCCATCAAAATGTTATATGTCTCGACGCTTAATATCAAAGCGAACTTAAAAGAAATATTTAAAGAGAACGTGTTTGAATTGATAACAGTAAATGGGAATGATATATATTTATCTGATCGTTATGAAAAGTATTTGCCCGGTGTAGATACAACAGAAATAATTTTATTTAACCATTTTTATAATAATAATAGTCTAGCTGTACTTTTAGACGGTTTTGACGAAATCAGCCCTGATTATTCAGACGAAGTAATTCAATTATTAAGTACGCTCAAGAATTCAAGGGTTGCGCATTTGTGGATAACTTCCAGGCAATGCTATAGGCTTGAACAATTAGAATTGGCTCTTGGAACAATGTCTTTTACTTTAAATTCATTGCAAATAAATCAACAAAAAACAATGGTACACAATGTATGGTCTAAAATGTTAGGTTACGCAGTAGATTACACGCCTGTACGTTTTTTTTATGACACAACTGTCAAGGATAGTAATTATCATGAGGATGCTGGAGAAAAGTTCACAAGTCTACCCTTGCATTTGAACATGATGATAAAGGTATTCGAAAATTGCTTTAGGCGCTTTCTAAAGAGGAGTATAAAATTACACGAGTATGAATACGTCTCAAATTTAATTACTCTGTACGAAACGTTCGCAAATATAAAGTTTTTCGATATTAGATTTGGTGAGACAAAACTGACAATGAATACCAAGGATCTTGATGTAAGAAAAATGAATATAATTCTAAAAAAACATAAAATGGCTGCTGCATATTTACTTCTAGATAAAAGAATTTTCCGTTCTTATAATGATGTGGCAGATGTGCAGAAACTTATTGACAATGTTAGTGTGAGTGACGAGGACTCAGAAATCATTGAATGCACTATCAGTAATAACTTGATGTTTATGCACATCACTTTTGCTGAATACCTTGCCTTGGAACTTTTTTTTGATAAATTAAGATCTGTTAACGCCACCCTTTCTCAGTTGACATGTTTAATCGAACAGATGCTGATCAGTAAAGGGTTTATGGGTGTCCGAAGGTTGATAAACTGTAAATTATAGACAGACTCTCATCTTTTAAACGATTTACAACGTACAGAAGTAAATAGTACGGTATTTAATGTATTGTTAGCTCGATTGGACATTAATTTACGCGTTGCACTTAATGAGACATTAGATGAAATTGTAACTTTTCTATTGAATTGTATAAAACCTTTTTTACATAAATATTTTACAAATGCTCCGAAGTAGCAGCAAAAGATTTTGTGTCTTCTGTTCAGCCATCAAGAGAAGTACACGAATGTTAATACGGTGTTTAGTAGATTTGGTTATGGAAAAAATTTTGTTTATACCAAATTAGTGAAACTACACCCGAAGGACGTTTCACTATTTGAAGAAATGAATATTAGTGTATCTCAATTTTTCAAAACGAAGAGGACGTTCGTTAATCATGGCCCCAAGCATTAT
Source organism: Hypercompe scribonia (assembly GCA_949316085.1). NCBI lineage: Eukaryota > Metazoa > Arthropoda > Insecta > Lepidoptera > Erebidae > Hypercompe > Hypercompe scribonia. The sequence continues at coordinate 6,646,599 of OX438979.1, forward strand.
CCCAAGACACCGATCGGTTGTCTAGCTACATTTTTCGGCGATTAATTATACGTTTATAAAATAATATGATTAAATGTATTTAAAAAATAATAAAATAACCACAGGTTGGTGCTACGTAATGTGATATAAGTTTTAAGATTTAATTTTAAAATAATTTTATTGACTTGTGTATAAACAGTCTCCAGTGCTATAAGTTGTTAAAAGAAACATATTTCATGAAATAATTGTAAGTGCTTCCGATATATATATTTAATGATTGTTAATTTTGTATAGCTGATGTACATAATTGTTTTTATATGATTTGAAATAAATGCTTTTGTGATTTCTATAGTTTTGATTTGATTTTTTAACATTAGAATCACCCGATGGTATCAAAGAAATCCGCAGCCCGCAGCCTTTGAATGCGTCTGGCAAGATGATAGAACCTTCGAAACTGTCCGGCTAGTATGTAAACATAGTTTAATAGGCTCCCAAAAAATTATATATGAAACTTAGGTTTTACAATATAACCTTCAGTTACTGTATACGCTTCTTGCTCTCCCGATTATTGCTCACTTTGAATGCGTCTGGCAAGATGATAGAACCTTCGAAACTGTCCGGCTACTATGTAAACATAGTTTAATAGGCTCCCAAAAAATTATGTATGAAACTTAGGTTTTATAATATAACCTTCAGTTACTGTATACGCTTCTTGCTCTCCCGATTATTGCTCACTTTGAATGCGTCTGGCAAGATGATAGAACCTTCGAAACTGTCCGGCTACTACGTAAACATAGTTTAATAGGCTCCCAAAAAATTATATATAAAACTTAGGTTTTATAATATAACGTAAGTATAATTATAAATTATAATAGTTTAGGGTTGTCCGGCAGAGGGTTGGAACCATACTAACTGTCTGGCAATGAGCAACGCGACTTTTGGTATTATTATGAATCAAAGATAAAAAAATCAAGTTTTATTTCATGACGAATTTGAGATGGAATTTTACACACCTTTGTTGCCTGTTATCTGCCAAAGCCACCGCTGCCTCAGCTTCATGTTTGGGGATCATTCTTACCTGTACTAGGGACACACATAGAAGAACTTTCAGCTTTTATAAAAAGACGAAGGTCTGGCACTCACGGGCTCTTGCTCTATTATCAGCAAGTAACAGCAAAACATACATAGAGTATTTTTCAGTGAATTGAAGTAGGTGATAGACAGCTATTTTATCAACAGCCTTTAACAGTCCTCTGCTGGACATAGGCCTTTTTTTTTTTTTTTGTTTTTTTTCTTTTTTTTTTTTAACGTGTGGAAACCCCCTCGGGCCGTCACCCCACCGGGGTTTACGGCGGGGTGGTGTGTCGGAATCGGACCGACTAAAACCACACGGTGTGCCACTCTGCGCCTGAGATAGGAGGGATCCGGGAACCGCTGCTATTACGACATCCAGATCCCTCCTAGCGCCTGCCCGCCAAAGCGGGCACCATCTGCGAATAAACTCTCTATGTAGGCGACGTACGGCACACGCGCACGTCACCTCCTCGCGGCTGGCCACTATAGCGGATGGAGGGGAAAACCCGTCCCGTCCACCCGCGGCCACACTCAAGGCGGCATGAGGCGCTGGTATGCGCGCCTCCGCCGCCCGGCTCGCCGGCGGCGAATTGGGTCCGAGTGGATATCGTCCTCCCGGGCCTTCTCCGCCGCCTCCTTCCGCGAAATTACATCTTCGCAGAAGGTTGCGACCGCGGTAAAACAACTGTCGCTACCGGCCATGGAGCGTATGACGGCCGGTAGCGAGAGATCTCCTCCAATAACTGCAGTGAGGACCCCACGCTGCGCCGCCCAGGCGGAACAAACCGCTAGCGTGTGCAGAGCCGAGTCCTCACTGCAGTCGCAGTGGTGACAGGCGGGACTCAATTCCCTCCTGGCGACCGAGTGCAGATACCTCCCGAAGCAACCGTGCCCGGAAAGGACCTGCGTCAGTCGGAAGGAAAGGGTCCCGTGCTGCCGCCCTGCCCACTCGGCGATGACCGGCTGGAGAGCCTCCACGGCGGCAAAGCCAGCACGTGGAGCCCCCAGCCGGGACGACCAACGAGCCATTGTGGCTCGACGAGCGGCATCTCGCCACTCGCGTTTCTCTTCGGGCGGCGGCCGTATGCCGCTACCCGCCCGGAAGTCAACCGTCCGCAAATAAACTTCGGCGAGCACTTCCGCCTCCAAATCCCACGGGGGAGTTCCGGCCAAGGCGCACGCCGCCTCCGTCGATATGGTGCGGTAACCGCGTATGGCTCTAACCGCCAATATCCTCTGAGGGCGCCAGAGGCGAGCCCTATTCTGGGCGGTCAGAGCCGCCGCCCACGCTGGTGCACCATACAGCGCCATTGACCGGACAACTCCCGTGTATAGCCGTCTCGTTGCGACGCTAGCTCCACCCAGATTGGGCAAAAGTCGCCCAAGGGCAGAAGCAGCGCCGACCAGCTTTGGAGAAAGCTGTCGGAAGTGCTCGTCGAAGAGCCACCTGCCGTCGAGGATCAGGCCCAGATACTTCATCTGGGCCTGAACCGGTACGAGGACCGAATCGACCACGATGGAGGCGCCGGAGGGTGGACCACGACGGGGCCCATGGAACAAAAGGGCCTCCGTCTTGTCCAGGGCCACCCGCAAACCCAGCGCCTCAATTCACCCGACCACCAGAGAGACACCCATGGTGGCCAGGCGCGCCGCCTCTTGAAAGTTCATCCCCCGGGCCGTGACCAATGTGTCATCTGCGTAACAAATTACGCCCAGTCCGGGGGGAAGACGACCTCGAAGGGCCCAGTCGTATCCCATGTTCCACAGGAGTGGTCCGAGGACAGACCCCTGTGGAACACCGCACGACATGAGCCGCCGCCTCAGAACACCGTCTCGGTCCTCGTACATGACGGTACGCTCCTCAAGATAGTCTGCCACAAGCCGCCTCAGGTACTTTGGCACCCCATGGTAGTGGAGTGCTTCCCTGATGCAGCTAAATGGCAGACTATTAAATGCGTTGGTGATGTCCAACGACACCGCCAACAGCACGCCGCCACAGCTCACCGCCTCTTCGGTAACGGCCCTCAGGCGCAACACGGCATCGACCGTCGAACGCCCCGCCCGATCGAACGCCCCGCCCGATGCTGGACATAGGCCTGTTTTGACCTTTATTGGCATTTTTAATACATCGTTCACCAGACGGGTTGGTATAGAATTTGATTAAAGTTTCCCTTCTCTGTGCGACGATGTTGTCTTGCATATTTTGTACCCTTAGTCGCCGGTTACAACACCATTGGGGAGGTTAGGGGTTTGTATTCTCTGATTACATCTCATGAGAATCTAGATTCCATGAGAATGGCACATTCATAATCTATGGAATCTTAATGAAAAACACAACACAGAGATTGGAAAGTTAATTATTTATTTCTCTGTAAATAAAATAATATGTCTCGAATACCAATGTCAAGTCTCTTTTCTAACACTATAACACCTGTTTTGTTCAATCACAGCAAAGAAGAATATTGAAATCTAATGTTCTTTGTAATTCGGTCCAATCAGCTGTCAGTCCCTTGACCACATTTGGGCAAACACCTGCACAGATTTTTTAGCCGAATGATCATAAGTTTTTTACTTTTTTTGTAAAACAGTCGCCACCTGGCCATTCTGCCTAATGTGCCATTATTAAAAGAGCCTGACACCCGGCAAAGGAGCACGCGGCCTTTGTGGTAATTAAAAAAAAGTTGAATTGATAAACCGCCTTCTTGGACAATCGTCTTCTGAATTTAAATTATTTACGGAACAGAAGTTTTTTACAAACGTGCTACGAAAGCTGTCAAACAGCACCCTCACCAGAATTGTAATGATAGTCCAGATAAGAAAGTCAATGAGCAAAGGCGTAATAATAGACGAGTAACTTAAAAGATACAATACGAAGAACATTACTTATTCGACATAAAAATAGTAATAAGTACATACAAAAAAGTTTTTTTTGTTCATAGTTACAATTAACGTAAAATCAAAACAATATTGTGTATAATCTGTAAACGACTACAATATTTTATTTATTTACTATATAGGTATATCAGATTTCATATTCGAAAGACAAAAAAATCAAAGAAATTAATATATCTATCGATAATTCTAGACGTTTTTACCTTCCTCGGTAGATAATACCTTCTAATGCAAGTAAAGAAACTTAGTTAACACCTTTTTAGTCATACCCGAGGAGTGGAACAAAATGCCTACTGGAAATGTCACAAATTTTTCAATCAAAGTATCATGTAAAACATTGTCCGTGTGATGACGAATTTGAAATACGGAGGGTCACCACGCTCATTGTTTTGATGTCGATCATTGATCGCATGGGCGTAGAAAGAGCCAGCTACGGGACCAAATTAAGTAGAACATCAGCACTGCAAATAGAAGTAAAACTTGACACAAACCCCTCTTTTTTAATGTCTGACACACCACCCCACCGTAAACCCCCTCGGGCCGTCACCCCACTGGGGTTTACGGTGGGGTGGTGTGTCAGAATCGTACCGACTAACCACACGGTGTGCCACTCTGCGCCTGATAATAGGAGGAATCCGGGAACAGCTGTACACAAACCCTATATTAACCTATCTGGCTATACGCGTGGTATACTAGACCTAACTCTCCTTTCTTAGGCTCTCCTAAGAAGTCTACCTTAATAAACCAGTGCTGGACATTGACTTCTGTCAGTGTACAATATATACGTATTTAAAAAAACCGGGCAAGTGCGAGTCGGACTCGTGCACCGAGAGTTCTATACAAACCTGTAGGTATATAAGTAAAAGTTCGCCCATCAGGATAATCAAGTCATAGTTCTATTTGATATGAATTTCATTTAAATACCTCTACGCGTTCAAGAGGACAGGGGTAGTAACTTTGAAATGATTAAAAATATTTTTATTATATGATGTAACTAAAAATTTACGATTTTCGCAATTTTTCCTTTATGCTATAAGATGTTGCGTCGTACCAAATTTCAAGATTCAGTGTTCATGAGAAGCATTCTGTATGTTTTGATTCCCTAGCGAGTTTAGAAAATTTGCGATATAAACGGCTGTATCCTTTGATTGTGTTGGCTTAGAAGTTTGATATTTTTACAGCTGCAAAGGACAGTAGACCTAAGTATTTTACATAAATTTCACCTTAATACCTCCACGCGTTCCTGAGAAAAAGGGTTTTGACAGACAGCAAAACGAATGTAATTATTCTATCGGTCAATTTAGCTTTCTCAGTACAAGCTCTAGTTACTTTGAGGCTTTGGCGTTGTGTGTCAGGTGTCTAAAACATTTATTAAAATGTCCAGCAGTGGACTGTTATAGAGTTGTCGATGTTGACGATAAAGGTGATAAAGTAGATTTCACCCCAGTTGTCTACAAACAAAATTTATAACATACTACTAAGCCCATGCCATCCCTAGTATAGATATTACATAGACTATGCCATAACTGCAGTAATTACAAATATTATTTTCCTTCACTTTTAAAGCAAACCTCATTTCAAAAACCATAAATCTTTCCAGCTACCTATTTGCACACTTGTTGCAGAAAAAGATGGAAATAGTTTTGGGTTTCTTATCAATACAAGATTAAAACTATGACAAAAGTATGAGACTACCCTACAGTGATTGGAGTGTTTTAATTTGAAAATGTTATTTATTTAACTTAGAATGATATTTCTGGGCCGTCATAGTGTGGGTCGCCATACTGGAGTCTGCATTCGCAAGGAGTATGGTGACCACAAGTCAGTGAGTTTTATTCATGCTTTTAGCAGTCAGAATAGAGTCACTTTGGTAGGCCCCGAAAAGAAAAAGAAAAAAAATATCGTAATTATTCTTTTTGAAAAAAAAATCTATCTATTTTTTTTTTATGAGGCTGTTCAAACTTTTTGCAGGTAACGAATTGTATATAAAAGACAAGCCAAAACCGTCTTGACCACACCTGTGTTTTGGTATAAAAACAATTGTTGTGCCTATTTATGGTTTTGTGTCCATAAATAGTATATATATAAAGTCATTTCGAATAATGAAGTCACCTAAAAAGCCAGTTAAAAGTGGTAAAACTCTATAGCAATCTATAAACATCGAAGTTAATGTCATGACCTGTGGCAAAACAGTAGTGTAGATGTTAGATTGCCACCTCGGAATTCGGGATTCGACTTTAAATTTTAGTTAATTTGTTCTTGCGTGAAAATGTATATTTGTGTTAGTTTGGACATTTATATACATCGTGTATTATTATATGTAAATATACAACTATTGCTTCAAGAGTTCGTGTCACGAAAGTATTATCTATAGAAAGAGTGTTGGTAGTCGTTTAACATGAGCTGGCCGTCTTTTCGTTAGTTTCTTATAACTGTGAAAATGCCTGTTGGTCAAGTCGTTATTGATTTTCGTTGAGGTCGTGCTTTCAATTCCTACCCAGGACAAATATGTCTGTGATGAACACGACTATTTGTTGTATATCTGGGTATAATTTATCCATAATAATATGTATAACTAACTTTAGCTTGCGGTTCCGTCCGCGTGTATGTCAGATATATCGATAAATGGTAGCCTATTTGTTGTTCTGATGTATAAGCTGTGTTACTACCAAGTTTCATCTGATTGTTTCGTATTCGTATCGATTGTTTATGTTTCGTAGTTTTTGCTTAACAGAGTAACAAACATCCATCCTTACACACATTAATAGTATAAATACGAAAGGTATTTATACTATTAATAATATTATGTTTTAAAATATATATAAGGTTATTTACTAGCAGTCTGGCCATCATAACACAGTCTCTCACTAGTTAAGGATTAGACGGTCGAGTGTGAAATGTAAGTTTACTATGTACTAGCTGTACCCGCGACTTCGTGCGAGTGGAAATCGGTCAGTGAAAGTCCCGCCGAAATTGGTCCAGCCGTTCCAGGGGTTAGCCGGAAGAAGCAGACAGATAGACAGATAAAAATTGTAAAAAATGTTATTCTGGTGTATGTATCGTATGTATATTCATATGCATGTAGTAAAAAGCGGTTATTTAAACATTTTAAACAGACAATCCAGTTTTATTTATATGTATAGATGTATAGTTTTTTTTTTATATATATATACTTTATATATATACTTTTTTTTATATAATAAAAGAACGCGCGCATTAAAAATGTACCTTGTGTCGCGGGGACTTTACAACCATAGATACAAAGAACACCCACAATCAAAACAACAATTTGTGGATTACGTAAAGCGTTCTCCCATGTGGGGTTTGAATCAACAACACTGAACGCAGGAGAGAGTGGCATAACAACCGATTAAACCACTAAGACGTACGTGCAGTCAATGTAACTGTTAATTACATTGCAAATGTCTATAAAGGCGTTTTGTAACAGTCATGTATCTACAATTATCCCGTTTGAGGAAGGAAATTAACAGTAACGGTGCTGTTGACGCAAAAGGCTGATGTCTTAGAGAGAAGGGTAGCTTTAGGTACACCTGACGAGTCCACCTGTACTCCAACGACAGCTGGCCTCCACCTTGAAACAATTACATTTGTCTAAGGTCCTATTATCATAAAAACGGGCATTAATAGGTCAAGTTATTAAACAATTTTATTGTCATAAAGGTCGTTGGTATATTGATACATAAATAATTAGTTATATTTATTACTGCAAGTAAGTCTTTAACAGCTGTTTTTATAAGTCTGACTTTACAGATAGTAGGCGTCGGCGTTTTTTAAGAGTCAGTTTAGAAAGAAATCCTGAAACAAACCACAGAGGTGTCTTTGATTAAACAAAAGCTATGCGAGTACAGTACAAGAATTGTAGTGTTTGAATTAGCCTTTCATATATTATTATCACACTGCACTAGGAGCGTTCTGTTATTAGGTAATAAATATATGTATAGTTCTTATAATTATGCGCGCACACATGCACGCACGCACGAACACAGGTACGCACACACGCACGCACACACACACGCACGCACACACACATGCACGCACGCATGCACGCACGCTCGCACGCTTGCTCGCACGCACGCACGCACGCACGCACGCACACACACACACACACACACACACATATACTTTACATATTTACAAATATACATACATTTGTACATTCAAGTTATAACTTAGAGACGAACATAAAAAAGAAAGGTATACACTTGAGTACAACCAGGTAAGCATGCGTAATTGTCCACCACATGGACAATTGCATTTTAAACAATAGTAATCTCACTCGTGGCAATGGCTGTTGATGAATCTCCATCGTTTCACACACGGCTGCCTGATCTCAAGTTAGACAGAGCTTACGAGCTATGGTAACCAGACTGCTGGTAAATACATTTAAATACTTCTAAATACACGGCCAGGTACAAAACAAAAAACAGTGCTTATCACACAAACATTTGTCCTGAATAGGAATTAAGTGTACTGCCTCCGGCTTAGCAGTCTTCGCTAAGCATTAGACCAAGAGGCCACTTAAATAGTCTGTTACACCCTATGGCCCTTAAGAGAGGAGTAGTAACTATTAACACGAATTCATCAACAGCATTTAATAGAACACTGCTGGACATAGGCCTCTCCTTAGATAGGAGGTTTTGGGCTACTGTACCACGCTGGCCAGACGTGCTGTCCTGCAGTGCTATGTGCCTTAGTCGCCTTTTAGTGACACTACGTATTCTTAATCTGTCACCACGCGAATAGCTCGAATTATTTTTGAAGAATTGTTAGCAACACAGAGATTTAAATGTGAAAGAGCCATGCTTGGCACGAATCGGTAGTCTGACTGGAGTGGTGATCCCCGATCTCACGGAAACCGACGTTAAGCAATTCAATTGAATAATTTTCACTGAGTGGCTGGAGTTTTTTTTTCCTAATTAATATTTCGGATATCGGACACATAACGCCAACGAACTTCAAACTAAGCAAACTATGACAGCTAGATTGACTGACAGACGCTTGCATATACTTTTTTGTACATACATATTATACATAGAAAATACTGAAACTCCGAAACAAATACTTGCGGATCATACAGACATCTGATCTGACGTGAGAATCGATTTCGAAAGTCTGCACTTGCGTGCATGAGTATCGAACCTTATTCATTCAGTGCTGCATAATAGCGAGACGAACACGTGAATTATTAGATACTTGCCTCAATGTCAGTATTTCTGCTATAATAATAAATAATAAATAAATATTTCGGACATTTAACACACAACGTCATCTAGTTTCAAACTAAGCAGAGCTTGTGCTATGATAACTAGACAGACTGATAGAATACTTATGTACTTTTTTTTTGTAAATACATACATACATAGAAAACACCCGAACTTCGAAACAAATATTGGCAGATCATACAAATATTTGGTCCGACCCGGGAATCGAACCCGAGACCTCAGCTATAGCAGTCACATTCATTACCGCTGCACCACCGAGGCAGTTAGAATATGGTGTGATGTTTTACCGTTGAATTAATATTGAAGAGTTTTAACCCATTACTTCCCACTGTCATATTTTTAGGACACCAGATTACCAATGTTTTTCTAAAACTGGCTTTAACTTATGAAGCCTTTTTTTTTTGTAAATAGCAAACATTATTAACTATTTTTCTTTTAAAAGTAATATTTTGATAAAAAAAATTCAGGGCCTTTATTTAGATATATAATTTAAAACTTTATATATTTCGTAGCTGTTAAGAGTGCATTGTTGTTTGTTTTATATAGCTAATTATAGCTATATAAATAAAAGTAATTATATATTTCAAATTACCTAAAATTGTTGGGAAACCTTTACCAAACGTGAAATAGTCAATAAAGTTGTAATAATATATTTTTTTCTTAACATATAACCCCAATGTCTTACATATAAGGCAGGCTGATTCAGAGCCTAGAATAAATAAATTTGTGTTTTTTGCTTTACATTATTTCTTCTTAGTGAAAATTCAAAATTTTTCAATGGTTGCGAAGTAATGGGTTAACACAGAGATAAGCAAAGGAAACGAGACAAATGCTACTGTTAGTGTTGATAGTAACACTTTTTTTTTCTCTTTTATTTATATTAAGGGCCTGCCAAAGTGACTCTACTCTGCCTGATAGGAAGCATGAATAGAATCCAAGAGTTGTGATCACCATACTCATCGCAAATGCAGACAATACAGTATGGTGACCCACACTATGGCGGCCTTGTGAGATGCTTCTTTACACCCTGCTTGGGGACGTAAAAGGCATGACAGTCATCGTGACAGTGTAAGGCTTACACACGATAACTGTCACCCCTGCATCAATGGGCCTCCGGTCTCACACTCACCAACGAAACACGACAACACGGATGCTGGCGCTTTACGTTGGTTTTCTGTGGGAGGGTAGTACTGCCCCGGTAGAGTAATAATAAAGTAATACTATTAATTTACTCAAGTTTATTCATACTCCATGTTTTTTTTTATTTCTACGAACTTCACAAAGGTACCAGCTGTACGTCTTATTGAAACTAAGCAAAAATTCAAATAATAAAAGTTTATCACATTAAAAACTGTAAAGATGTTATATTTTCATGGTCACATTGCTAATTTATTGCGACATATTGTAGTACGTGTTCTAGCGTAAGTATGGCGGCGTGCGCGTCGATTTGGCAGTTGGTCGCAGATGCCGCTATGCGCACACGCACCTTGCGCCAGGTGCCACCAACTGACACACTTAAAACTAGACCTATTTACTTATATAGGTTAGGAAACGATCTAGTCAACTATTTACGCAAAGATTATTTTTTTAATATATCTTGCCTTGCGGTCCATTTATGTAATGGACACAAATAAAAACTTTAGAAAAAAAAATTGTGGATTCAAAACGGAAATCGAACTCACAACATATAGTGCAATAGAAACGGTGAAGTGACCTCTGAAATCACTACGCCGTCCGTGCAGGCAGTTCAATAAATACGAGTAGGTTACATTTACAGAAGCATAAGTGGACGGAATCTGACAGAGAATTGTCTAAGAACACGTATTAAAAACATGCACATTCCCATGTAGACAACATCCCATCCTACTAACATTATAAACGTGAAAGTTATGAGGATGTATGGATGCTAATTACTCTTTCACGCAAAAACTACTGAACGGATATAATAGAAAATTTACAAAAATACAGCTATTTATCGTGATAATCGACATACAAGCAGCCGCTTGCAAAATTTTGTATTATAAAAAAATCAAAATATAAATTTAACTTTACAAATAACTAAACACTTGAGTGATTTCGCACAACGTCCGATCCGAATCGACAACTGATTTCGGATGTTGTTTTTTTCAGTACCTCTTATTTTTTATTCGTAGTTACTTATGGATTGAAAGGCTGACTGATCGACTGAATTGGTATGTTGTAAACAAACTTCTCATATTATTAAACAAAATATTAATATAAATTATTATTTATTCTGCGGTTACGGCTATACTGTACTGTCGTCCATACCTGTACCACATTGCACTGTCGTCATTCGCAGTGAGTATGGCGACCACCGCTCTTGAATTCTATTTATGCTTTCCATCAAACAGAATAGAGTCACTTTGGTAGGTTAAAATTAAAAAAAAAAAAAACTGTGTTACCAGATCTATCGCAGCAGGTAATAAAAAGAAGAAATTCACTTTGTGTGGATATAGTAGAGGACCATATCTAAATGGAGCAATGAAGGTTTGATCGTAAGCTAATTTATAACGAACAGATAAATGGCAGCCATGTCAAAACATCAATAAAATACCAGTTACGCGTATCTTTACAAAATACTTAATCATGACGTAACTATTTCTGGTTTTATTTGAAAGAATGTTTGTTTGTGTAGTAGTTTAGCATCGATGGAATGCGAACTTATCGATAATAGCAAACGATGTTTAGGGGTGCGTTCGAACACCTGATCGGGTGAACAGGTGATGTGTTCTAGTTGTGGTATAAAGGGGATTATAGTCCAAAGATTATTCTGGGGATATTATTTTAATGTCTGTGTTCAGTATAATCTTACTATTTTCTAACGTACTCTAACTGTAAACTCTTGCAATTTGAAGTCGATCAGTCGTAAACTAAAAACTAACATCTGGTAACTCTCAGAAACTAATCATGATGGAGTATGTATTACTCGTATATTACAAAATATATGAACTGTTCAAAATGATGAGTTTTTTATTCTTCCTCTACTCTCGATAGCAGTTACACTTTAAAAGGTTTTAACCCGATGCTAAGTAAAAGAGCTTGAATAAAAAATTGTATGATTTTTTTATGTTTTATTATGTCTCTCATCAATTTATCAAGTCTCTATCTTCATATTATGAAGAGTTAAAGTAAAAGAATATCTTACGGGGGACAGACCCGTGCTTCACCCAGATTCGCCTGTTATTAATGTTTTACTTTATATTTTTAAATATTTACATATTAATATTATTTAAAGATACATAGGCCGATAGGACACTCATTCTTATGCTTACATATTACATGCAACTCATCTTCTTATTATGTTAAATGTGTATAATGAAGATGTAATTAATCACATTAAAAGAGTTCGTTGTTTTTGAGGCTAGTAATTTGCCATACTGGGCAATCCAGTATTACACTGATTTCTATATTATATACATAAAGATATTATACCTAGCCTAAGTAAGTTTTTTTGCCAGGCCTCTATTTAGTACCCATGCTTCGCACAGGTGGAGAACATAGGTTAAGCACGGGTCTGTCCCTATCTTTAGCTATATCGGAAGTACATAATCTCGTGTGTACAGTGTAACATGAACATTCGGTAGAAACGGTTGTGTGGCATGTGCTCTATTTTTTGTTAAATAAAAAAATTCTTTACTCAAATTCACCTTTCTTAATTATAAATAATTAATATGTACGTTCACAAGTACTATATATAATAGTAGGATATAAAGTTATAATAATTTGCAAAGGTGTGCAATTGAAAAGTTTATTTAAAGATATTTTCGACCATAATGAGTTTTTGTTGGTTTTTATTATAGTATAACAAGGAAGACACACGAGACGTGTCACTTGATCAAAAACGACTACCGCCGCCCATAAATACCTACAACTCAAGAGTCAGTTACTGAAAACTTTAAAATTGTCGTAATGAAATAAAACAAAATAACTAGATAACACCTTCTGGTCGAAAAGAAACATTCGTTTTCCCTATTACTCACTAATAACAGTTTCTTTTAAGTATAACCATCTTGGTAGCACGGAGAATCAATACGTTGAAGTGGAAATGGGCTGGTCATGTCTCTAGATGAACCGATGGTGGTTGGAGCCGAAACGTGCTAGAGTGGAGATGATGATAGGGCAAAAGTAGTGTAGGGTGCCCTGAGATGGACCGACAGCTTGAAGAACGTGTCTGGCAGCGGATGGATACGAATTGGTCCTTAGGGGAGGTCTACGTTTAGCAGTGGATGGTAATAGGTTGATTTATTTATTATGGTCATCTTTGAAATATCCATAGTCGTCTGAGGCAAAGACTATCAAATGCTGATATTTTGTTTACGGATACCTGAACATATAAGGGCCTACTATTTAGTTGTAATGTGTTCACCTGGCGCAGGCGACTACTCGAAATAAAACAGGGGATTTGGGTATCAGCAAAAAATATGTAACAAGAAAAAAAATTGAAATTGATTATTTCCTATTTATATTAGTTGTCTAACACTTAGGTCATTGTCGTTGGAAGTTCAAAAATGATTTTCAAAATTGCCTGGATTTTACTGCCTCAAGTCTCTTGTGATGATATCACTTCATCCAAGATATAGGATCTTCATGAGTCTGATGCCAGTTATTTAAATTTTACTGAAGAGTAAGCTTGAGAGACTCCAAAATCTCTGTATAAGATTCATATTCGGATTACGTAAATATGATCATGTATCCGATTATCACCTTTGCCGGAATGTATATATTATTTCTCTTTTATACTCGTATATCACTCTATTTAATCCTTCAACCATGTTATCTTAAATCCGGGTTCGGTCGGTCGGCGAAAAGCGACTAATGCTTAACATTTAAGTCCCGTGTGGCCGTGGAATCGTTCCAGTTGACACGACGCATTTAAACCGAAGCCCAGGGGAACTCCCAGGGTATAAGCATCTGTATTATAAGTAGACTATTCAATTAGTTGTATCTACGCGTTATTACACTAATGAATTTTATTATTGTTTTTGAATAGTAAAAGATGCAAGCTGTGTGACTAAAATGTGCATAAATTGGACATTAATAATTAAAAAAACATTAGTTTAACTAATATTATAAAAAATCTTAATATAAATATTATACGACATCGTAAACAGGTGATATGTTGGTGCGTGATGCTGGAATGAGAAACTTAAGATCATTGGGTCACAGTAAATCATAGCTTTAAAATAACAGCGCCGCGCGAGCGATAGATAAACATGGATATGACGGGATGGTCATAATATTTTATACAAAAATCATAAATGTATATTTTTGTTGCTTGAGTCGTTTGCTTGAGTGAGAGTGTCGGTTTGAGTCTTTTCGCTTCATTTTTTGACAAAAAAAATACTTTACAATTTAAGTAATCTTTTCAAATAAACTGGAAATATGTATTAAAGTCATTATTGGTTACATCTTAACCTAGTGGATAATTACGTAATAAGTTACAGGAAATAAAGGCTATTTTTTAAAATAATTGAAATTGGTGGAGGACTCTTATTTTTTTGGATTTATAATACTTGGCTGTTATTAGGCATTTATTGTAAAAAAACCCAATAACACTTTTTTCCCTATTGATAGCCTCTTGATCGACAGTCGCATACGCTAAACAACCAACGAGACAGTCTGCTTGTTGAACATTAAGAAATTTAATTCTTATCTACACTAAGATATACTTTAAAAAACCATCAACTGAGCAATAAATATGAAATGACAGCGGTCGAATCAATCGGCGTCTGCGCAGCCTTGCCCGCTGGGTTCTAATTAGAGGGCACGCAACCGAAGCGGGTTCGATCCCGGCCGTGTTATTATGTATTTAATGCTCTTTTTACGATTGATGTATGCGGCCTTATTTGAACTCATGTGGAAAAGATTTCCTTGAACCGTTTGACAATGGTTAGTTAAGTATAACTAGTATATTGTAGTTGGTTGTGAGGCAATCGTTAGGACAGTAAGGGACGATTTTTTAACACAAAAATAAGTTTTTGACCCTAAAATGCCGTATATGTTTGTGGTGACTTCTACATACAGCACAAGCAAAAAATACATGCTACAGCGCCATCTAATGAAGACACATCGAACAACGGAGTAATGAACTACGGAGAAACAACTAATCCTGAATCGTGATATAAAAATTCTCGGAGTGAATAGCATCCCAACATCAATCGTTGGGCCGTGGCACGCCAGGCATGTACACCTTACCTGGCGGAGGATCCTCCCTTTGTAGCGGAGGGACGTAACACAAGGGGGATTTCAAAGTATTTTCAGAAATAGTGCCATTATGCATAGTTTAAAGTTATAAAATAGCTAATTTCATGGTGTCAACTTTTCGTTACAGTGTGTGAGCATGGTACAAACTAACTCTTATAATTTTTACCTAAAGAAGTACGTGCCAAAAGAAGTATTACTTCAAAATGTAACAAATGCAATAGAGCAATCTGTTTTTAACCAAAGAGTCTAACTAAGTACTTGTAGACAGACGCATCTGGCCTCTAAAGCATGTATTTGTTTCAGAAAAGTACTTTTTTCACAGGAATTGAAATATAACATTTACGCATGAATATAATAATCGTTACTCTTAGGTTCTACTCATACTTTCCATCAGAAAAAGTAGAGTCACTTTGGCAGGCTCTATATAAAAAAAAGCAATTTTTGTAATGTTTTTCACCCAGTAAGTGAGACAACCGGAACTTAATCTCCGTTTTCACATGACTATGGCGTCTCTCTCTCTTAGTCAAATTAGTTACTTTTTATCATCTGTCAAAACGAAAATTTTGTATGAAAAATGTACTAAATACAAAATTGTGACGTCACTGTTTTAGACTACTCAATTGAACAATATATTTCACTGTACATGTGATTGAAATTCGTAATAAAAATAAAAAGCTATTGTTAGAGTTATTGGATTATGTAGAATTTATTTGAAACTAATGAAAAGTTTTATAGTACAACAACAGTCTTTTAATGATGCCCACAGAGTATAAAAAGGAATAGACAAACATTGAAAAAGGTGCGAATTTACACCACAGACTATATAACTATTACTAGTGTGTTACTTAGTATATTAGGCACAATATAGAAACTAATATTTTAACACTCCTACCAAATTCAAGCCTTTCATCGGTTTTATACAGTAACAAAAGTTCAACAGAAGTTTACTAGACTTCTAAATAATGTAATCTATCTAATACTCTACAACACACATACAAATTAATTTAGTTTTGACATTCCAATACTATTTCTCATGAATATAAATTTGTCTTTAGACAAGGCTTTAGTAAACATATCAGCATACTGATTATTAGTGTGTACATAGTTCAGACTGATTATATTATTATAATATTTTTCTTTTATAAAGTTATACTTAATATCTATGTGTTTACATCGCTTATGAAATTCACTGTTTTTAATCACGTTTATTGCACTCTGATTGTCAATGTTTATGCACACGGATTTTTGTCTGAATACACCTAAATCACTGAGTAACTGTCTAAGCCACATAGCCTCTTTAGTTGCAGCACAAGCAGCCATGAATTCGGCTTCTGTCGTGGATAAGGCCACAGTAGGCTGGCGTTGTGATGACCAAGTGACAGCTGCTCCACTTTTTAAAAAAACATAGCCAGTCGTTGAGCGTCTGTTTTCCAAGTCATTAGCAAAATCTGAATCGCTGTATCCAGTTAAATCCGTGCTGTCACAGTTAGATGTATAGCATAATCCATAACTTTTTGTCTCTTTCAGGTATTTTAGTATTTTCTTTACAGCGTTCCAGTGGGGTTCATCATGGGAATGTAAGTATCGACTCACCTGGTTTACAGCAAGCATTATATCAGGTCTGCTCACCGTTGCTGCATGTACAAGTGATCCTACAGCTTCTCGGTAAGGATAATCTTTCTTCAGTACATTCTCAGGCTTCTGCAACATATTAGGATTGCAGTCTAGTCCCTCAGGTGCTGTCGTCAGGATGTTTTCCTTTAGCTCCCCATACAGAAAAGCAGTAGTAACATCAAATTGACTTATTTCTAACTTTTCTTGAGCTGCAATGGACAATAAAACTCTAATGGAGTCATACCTGACTGTTGGCGAAAAAGTATCATCATAATCAATGCCCTCTTTTTGTGCATACCCTTTTGCACACAGACGAGCTTTATAACGAGGGCCTGTTGGTTCATCTTTGACTCGAAAAACCCATTTGCATCCAATTGGCTTCGCATCTTTAGGCTTTTCTACCAATACCCAAGTTCCATTTTGCTTATGTGATTCTAGTTCCTTTTCTATTGAACATTTCCATTTTTCGGAATCAGGTGATGAGATCGCCTCACTATAGTTCAGCGGTACAGGAATATCTTCACTACAGCACAGGTAACCTTTTCCTTCATCATCTTTTTGTTTTGAAAATAATTCTTTATTTCTTGGTCTCAGTGTTATATTGGAGTGAGACGGTATTTCAACCTTTTGGTTTGGTGAGTAGTCACTGTCAGTACCTTGATCTTGATCAGAGTCAGCAGTGGCAGATTGTAATGTGTCATTAGAGCTCTCAAATGTGTCATCATCAGTTGATTCGGATGATGAGTGACACATTGTGCTGTCCTGTATCAAAACCTCTGAAACATAATTTCTCTCTACAGTTGTTTCAAGAAAAACTGCATCTCTACTTTTGATTACTGTTTTGGTGCCAGGAATAATAAATCTGAATCCTTTAGTATTATCACAATAGCCAATAAATATTGCTTTTTGTGCTTTTGGGTCCCACTTTCTTCTTTTTTCTTTTGGAAGATGAATCATTGCTTCACACCCAAATATTCTTAAGTGACTGATATTTGGTTTGCTTCCGGACCACATTTCTTCTGGTGTCTTGAAGTTCAGTGACTTAATTGGAGATCTATTGATGAGATAAGCAGCAGTGTGTATAGATTTAGCCCAGTATCCTTTAGATAATTTGGCGTCAATTAACAAGCACTTAGCTTTTTCAACCAATGTCCTGTTCATGCGTTCTGCAACTCCATTTTGCTCTGGAGTATATGGAGTGGTGGTTTGATGAACAATTCCGGCAGCTTTTAAGAACTCACAGAAATTTGCATTCATATATTCAAGACCGTTGTCAGAGCGAAGACACTTTATACTACATTCTAGTTGTTTCTCCACTTGGCTCTTGAATTCTTTAAATTTCTCAAATGCATCAGATTTCTTGTGTAGAAAATAAACAAAAACTTTCTTTGAGTAGTCATCAATTAGGGTCATAAAGTATCTTGCACCACTCAGCGAGCTAGTCTCCATCGGACCGCAGATGTCGGAGTGTACCAACTGAAGTACTTTAGTAGTGCTGGTTTCACTTTGTTTTAGAGGTAAGCGAGTTTGTTTTCCTTGCAGGCAGGTGACACATGTAATATTCTTATTTTTCTTAGACAACTGTACACCTTCAGTGTTATCTATTAATTTTTCCAGACTTTCAAAATTCAGATGGCCCATGCGTTGATGCCAGAGGTACATGTCTTGCTTGTCAACTTCAGATATGTATGCATGTTCACTTTTCATATCTAGCCTGTACATATTATTGATTAAGCTTGCCCTTGCAACAACAACATTGTTTTTATTAAATATTAAACAGCCTTTACTGTTGAATTTTACCTGACCTCCATTCTTTATAATCTGACTGACTGATAGTAGATTTGTTGCCAGTTCAGGTACATACAAAACATTTTGGAACAGAATTTTGTTGTACTGATTTTTATCATTACACACATCTAATGTCAACTGACCAGTACTGTGAACTGATAATAACTTGTCATTTGCTACCTTTATAGTCTTGATAAGTGGCTCCTTTTCCTGTTGTAATAGATTTCTATGTTTGGTCATATGTACAGAAGCGCCAGAGTCTATATACCAAGGATCTTGTTCCAGGCTATGTGTTGAAGCTATGAAAGCAGCGGCATAACTTGAACTCTCTTGATTCTTTTTAGAAGATTTCGACTTACACTCCGCAGAAAAATGGCCATATCTATTACAGTTGTAGCAGCGCGGGCCTCTTCTAGGTTGTTTCTTGTTACCCTTATTCTTGTAGTTATGGTTGGCGGCAAATGCAGATGAGTCATTTTCACATATTTTGACATCTTGTAGAATTTTTGACTTAACTGAGTCAGCAGTTATTTTCATACCAGAGCTTTCTATACCCATAATCATCGGCTTGTATGTTTCGGGTAGACCGGATAGTAGCAGTGTCCCGAGCCACTCGTCATCTACTTTAAAGCCGATGTTCCGGAGCTTGTGAGCCGTGGTCATAATTTTGCTCACGTATTCTTCGACATTTAGACATCCAGTAAGATTTGTTGTACACAGATCTCTAAGTAATCCCACACGGCGTGTTAGCCCCGAGTCGTCGAATGCACTTGCCAAGCAGTCCCACACTTCTTTTGCAGACTTTGCATCTTGAATGTGAACGTAGTTTACAGAGTCCACCAGTAAGATGATCTTAGATTTTGCTTTTATGTCGCGTTTTGAGTCGACAGAGTCACCGGGCGCGGGTTCAACACAGTCCCACAAGTCTTCGTGTTGGAGATATGTTTTGACTGCAAATCTCCATGTGGAATAGTTTTCCCGACCAGTAAGCTTTTCGATCATTACGAGAGGATTGCTTGACGACATTTTTGACACAATATTTGTAATGTTCAGTGTTTTCGATCCGTAAAACCAACAGTCACTTTGAGGTTATGTTTTACCGGCGTGCGATATTTTCACAATTTTCACTGTAATTTTATGTTCACTGACTTTCACTTCGATTATCAGGGCTATACTGGGCCCATAACCTGTTAGAGTTATTGGATTATGTAGAATTTATTTGAAACTAATGAAAAGTTTTATAGTACAACAACAGTCTTTTAATGATGCCCACAGAGTATAAAAAGGAATAGACAAACATTGAAAAAGGTGCGAATTTACACCACAGACTATATAACTATTACTAGTGTGTTACTTAGTATATTAGGCACAATATAGAAACTAATATTTTAACAGCTATGTTAATTGTATTTTCCGAGATGTTTCACGATATTAGTTTTAATAAAGTGGGCATTGGTATTTATTTACGATACAGTCAGCTACCCAATTATTCTATTACATAAATATGTACATATCGTCCGGTAACTTATTAGGAATACGTAGTGTCACTACTCCTATTGACCCGTGTTATAAGAGGCGACTTAGGGAACAAACTATTCAAAAAAATATCACTGCAAAGAGAAGGGAAACTGGAAACTTCCTTACTAAGGAGAGGTCTATGTCCAACAGTGGACTGTTAAAGGCTGTTGATGTCTATAGAATAATTTAGTGGAGGCTACAAATTGAACCGAAATTGCTGTTTAACTTGTAGGAAATAGCAGCAAAAACTCGCTTCCTGTTGGCAGGTTGGTGGCCGGTGCTAGTTCCCACCGCTACATTTCTCACGGGGAACACCCACTCATTTCTATTAGAGCAGACATTGTACAGACGGAAGCGAAATGATACAAGTCAAAAAGTTGCGTTTTTAATAACATTTCAAAGGTGACTGTATTTAGTTCATATTTGTTCGTCCTTTGCTGGTGAAGGTTTCTATGTTGTGTTGTACGTTATCATTCCTTTTTAACGACTTGAAAAAAGATTTAAAAACGTTCAGTCATATTTTCTAAGTATACTTAACATAGCGGTAATATATTATTAAAATGTACACTGAAAAAAAATGTTGTGTGCCAAACTGTTGGGTAAGTAGCTGAGGGATATACGCCAGGTAGTAGAGTCATGCTGATTTCAGCGTGAATGTGCCGTCTCGACCGGGGCAGTACTACCCTCCCACAGAAGATCAACCTAAAGCGACAGAATCCGTGCTGTCGTGTTCCGTTGGTGAGTGTGAAACCGGAGATCCATTGATACAGGGGTGATAGATGTCGTGGTGTGTGCAATACAATGCCACGATTACTGTCATGCCTTTTACGTCCTCAAGTGAGGCTTGAAAATGCATCTTAATAGGCCACCATAGTGTAGGTCACCATGTTGCATTTTCGGCAATTGCAATGAGTATGGTGACTACAACTTTTGGATTCTATTCATACTTTTCATCAGACAGAGAAGAGTTACCATGGCAGGCTCTTAAAAAAAAAAAGAAAAAGAAAATAATCAATGCAGCAAAATATGAGAATGAGTTAGGTGTATTTAAAACCTTAACGGGATACTATTGCGAGTTTTGACGGTAGTTTAGTTTTTAAGTATGTAAAAATAAAATCTTCAATCTGATAATTCGAAAATTATACTTATGTCGTATGTTTATCGAGCCGTGTTGTATAAAAGAGTCGTCAGTTAAAAATGTAGCAATCCTCCCATTCACTAATAGGATCCGTCTTTCACAGTTTATTTATAGTTGTACTTAGTGCACTTGATACTTGCTGCTCGTAGAATTTACGTAGGCGCTTAATTTAGCTAGTTATATCATTATCATCATCAACAGACCTTAATAGTACACTGTTGTAGACCTCTTCTTGGTAAAGAGGTTTTAGTCTACTGCACCACACTGGCTAGACAGACACAACTTTTAATAGTCCACTGCTGGGCATAGGCCTTTATACAGGATGAAGGAGGTTTTAGCCTACTGTTATCAGAAGATTTTTATTAAGTTTTCCTTAGTTGTTCCTTAGTCGCTTCTTACGACACCCATGGTGTGAGTAATGGTGATAGTCCGTATTCTTAATCTGTCCCTACACGGATTATTCTTTACTTATATATTTCATATACTTTAATGAACCCATATTTCTACAGAATTTCGATATCACATAGTACTTGGACTATGAAGGTCTGATGACAATCGCTCCACGCAAAACAATGAACGTTCAGCTGTATTGTAAGACTTAAAGCCGATCCCAATATTATTTGGAAAAAGGCTCGGAGGAAATGTAATTTTACGTATAGAAGTATATTCAAATGACATATAAGTTTGACAAGTAATATGTTGAGCATTTTAAATGTTAAAATGAATATATTAATTTGGGCAAAGGACTAGAATGGAATTCACGTCGTTGTAACTAATGAAAAAAAAATAGCTCTTAATTTAATATATCTTGTCAGTCTAATTGAGACCGTAATAATTCAGTTTGAACATTAAGATACAATTTTGAAGACTTTTTATCATCTTACGAATAAATCCAAACGCCTCTCCGTCTTTATGATACTTTTTATGATGTAAACACTCACCAACATAAAATTTCTAGACATTTCCTAATTCAGTAAAATAACGATTGTGTGGAAGTTCGACACTTTTAAGTTTAAAAACACGAAATAAGAATAAATCACGCGAGAGAAGCTTTGGACGACAGCCAGTTCTGTATGTCGAAATAAAGCAAAACAAATAAACACAAAGTATCAAGACTTCTGAGACCTCAGACTGCGCCGTCTCAAGTATTCGTATCATAATATTATTGTGTCAACGAGCCGTCACATCAACCGCACGCAATGTACGGTGAGTGTATTGTGTGTATGACAGCTATTTAGTTCATATCTTATTTATGGGCGGTGTATTTCTTATAAGTAACTTACCAAAATCAATTATTAAAGCGAAAACTTCTATAGGCAGGTTTGGAAGGAAAGTAAACTCATGGAAGTCGTCAACGATATGATTACATGACGAGGTCGCTATGAACGTGCGCGCGCAGCCAGTATGTTACTACTGTCACCTAGAAGACCAACCTAAAGCGACAGCATCCGTGATGTCGTGTTTCGTTATTGAGTTCGAGATCGGAGGCCCATTAGTGCAGGGGTGACAGTTATCGTGGCAACTGTGTGAGTCTTACACTGCGTCGATGACTGTCACGCCTTTTACGTTCTCAAGCGGGGCGTGAAAAAGCATTTTACTAGGCCACCATAGTATGGGTCACCATACTGCATTCTCTGCATTTACAATGAGTATGGTGACCACGACTCTTGGATTCCATTCATGCTTTCTATCAGGCAGAATAGAATCACTTTGGCAGGCTCATAATATAAAAAAAGCCTATATAGTAATCCTCTATCACCTTTATCGGGCCCTAAAAGTCACCATTTTAGAGCAGTAAACATACGCTCTGGAACAAAACGGTTCGGCTCTTCCTCCCTGTGCGAATCTGTCAAAACCTGGAACTCAATACCAGAGCACGTGTTTCCCTCTCACTGTGATTTTGGATCCTTTAAGCAGAGTATGAACAAACATATCACTGCATTCACAATGAGTATGGAGACCACCCTATGGCGGCTACTTTCCACTCTTGGATTCTACTCATGCTTTCCGTCAGGCGGGGTAGAGTCACTTTGGCAGGCAGATAGAGTCATGGATCTCGAAGAGATGATATGTATATATGACATTGATCAATGAAAGCCTCTACTACTGTTCACCATAACACCTATTGTTGTTACTTGGACTAACTCAGCCGCAGGTTCAATATCCGGATAGTCGTATAGTTATGAAGTTGTGAATCATTATTAGATAGATGCTAGCATTCTATAAAACTGAAGAATTTGTTTGATTGAACGCGCTAATCTTAAAAATTACAAGTGCGAATCGAAAAAATATAGTTTGGAAACTTTATCCTAACGTTACGTTACGAAACCCACTACAAAAAGGAGACGAACATCAATAGAATATGTTTGAAAACGGGCAAAAACACACAAACAAAGTTGCATGGATCATTTACTGGACTGCACATGAGGTGCAGTGGGTTCTACCTCCACATGAGACAACACTGTATGATCTACAAATTGTTATTCTGAGCCAGGGTGTTCCTTGTGACCATTTTATACATGTTTCTAAAGTACATTGCGACGCGCGGTTTTTAAAAGAAAAGAAAAAAGAAAGTTTTCATTGTTAATTAAGGAGTATATCTATCTAAAATTGGAATGCCATTGTTTTTATACCAGAAAAATAATTTTTAGAATGGTGAAACACTATTTTAACTTGAAATTATGCAGTTTAAATTTCAATCCTCGTTTTAATAAACTGGCATTCAAAAACTACCTTTATTTTAATGGTTTAAAGTCCAAGATTACACAAAAGAGATTATCGAACTAAAATCCTGGGAAAAATTGGTGAGGTCAGTGTATCACATCTAGTTAAATGTTTACCCAGCCAAACAAAATAGGTGTCAATGTTAACCGTCCGTATGTAAATGCTTCACGTTCTATAGGCTTATTTACTTATTAATGTTTGACCAATTTAGTGAGAGGAGTGTCAATAGTGTGGGCAAAGGTACAGGGGTCAGGTTTGTCTACCGACGCTTGTGGGAAGTCGTGTAGCAGCTCTTGAGGGTGTGAGAACGTCAACATTGACGGCAGGCCGGATGGAAGTTGTCTTTTGACAAAAAGATTAAAAAATCTTTGTTGTTTTAAAACCTTGTTACGCTTATAAACTTTTTTAGTACACATACGGTAAATATGACGTTATATTGTAATTATAATCTATCATCATGTATTAGTGTATTAAAAGTGACTGACAGATGTCAGATGCCTATTTACTCTGACGAAATTTTGACATGTCTGAATAGCGATAACCATGGACTATGTTCCTCTCCCTAACTTAATTAATCTAACACCTTTCCTTTCACTTTCCTGCAAGATATCAACAGATAGTTTTTGAAAACAATTGCTTTAGTAACAATATTTATTACTATATTAAAGATAATTATATTAATTAATGAATACGGGCCTAGTCCTTTTGGTCTGACTGTCTTGGTTTCGATACTCACTCATAAATATTGTGTGATGAGCACGGTCATTTGTTCTGTTCCAAGGTGTAATGTATCTATAATATGCATTTAATTATAATGTCCTAGTCAATTTTGACCATGGCGGCCAGTCTTAATATAGAACTGCCAACTGCGTAAGAGGACAAGAGTGTGCGCAAACATAGTTTGTTCTCTGCCTCTCACAATGCGATGTGATGGCTATCCGACACGACCGAGGAGAACTCAGGTGAAGGACCGACGACTTTACGTGCTCTCCGAAGCATAAGGACACGGACCCCAACTTCCAAACCAGAGACCTCGAGTATCCTTGATCGGCAGCCACATGCGCTCACCACTCGCTCGACCAACGAGTCAGTGTATGTACTGAGATGACTCTAGACGAATTAAGACACAGACATGCGAATCTTCTAGACTTTCAAACATACATAATCTACGGTAATCGGGTATCATTGGTCTATCGCAATCCACTGCTGAACACTCCCATTGCACGCCATCCATCCATGTTGGATGGGAGAAGTCCAAAATCCAAGCCCAAGCTAAGGGGCTTGGATTTTGGGCTTCTCCTATCCAACTATTGCCAGTCATTTTGTTCAAAGCGTCACTCCACCTGGCCTATGGATGTCCTATACTACATTTGTTGAGTTAACCGTTGAATAATAAATAAATATTGTCTGATGTCAAGATGATCACTTAACGTCTATTGGTTGTGACTCATCGAGTTTCTAAATGTCTCATCGATGCCCTACCTTTATTGACCCGTGTAAAGTTTATGACAACACCCCCATAACGTTTATATTAATGACAGAGATGCGGTCGTGTCACTCGAGTCATTAATCTATTAGCATTAATTACAATGTTTATCTATGATGCTGCCGCTTCCCGCTCTCTTGTCTGTGGATGTCAACAATTTCCTGTCTATGTAGAAGAGACCAATGCCGATATTATTATATTTATTTCAGTTCGGTTTTATATGCACGGTTATATATCTCATCTTTTATCCGTGGTCTAGAAGATATAAATATAAATTCTGCTTAGCTTCTAGATAACGTCCGGAGTATGGTGTTGGATTTGTAAGTTCAATTTTCTGGGAGACCTATGTTCCTACTTATTGGGCTCGTGAGAAAAGATATAGAAGAAAAATACGACCTCTCAAAATATTTTTTAAGTAAGTTTTCCTTAGTCTTCAACCGAGTGACTGAATATTCAAATTTAAATGATTTATTGTTTAACAAATGAACATGTTAATGTTATAATATTTACATAAATACTTAGCTTAGTATTATTCCAAGCATTACAATATGAATAAAATATTAAAATTAAGAGTTAATACATTATGAATAAATATTAATAGTTGACTAAAATTAATGTGTTTAAATTTTACAATTAGCAAATCTTTTTAGATTCATATATATTATAATATTTTTCGTGTAGTTTTGTCTGAAAGATATTCTTCAACTGTATAAAAAACATTTTTGCCTTACAATACGTTTTTTTGTAACAACGTATAGTGATTCATCATTTTTTTTGGGCCAAAAATTTATTTGGCTGTGCATCATATAGTTTGATTGTCATATATTCATCGAATCCTAGCTCCCTCTCTCCTAATTCTAAGAAGAAGGAGGAATAGTCAAAGGTACACAAACGCGCTAATACACGAACTGCCTACGGTAAAAGTGATTTGGTGCATTATAGCATAATGCGGTTTACGTCTTTCACTTGTTACTTCCTTATAAGTGAACAGGATGTCAAAATTACTGGAGCAAGTCTTCGTTAAAGACTTAATCATGAATGCTTGTTGATATTTCGTATTAAATGCCGTTGTTAGAAGTTTCACAACATGTTATAGTATTTAACATCTTAAACTTTAAATTACCAATACCACAGTTAAATAACCGTACCTCTACTTGCAATAATTTATTTCCTATATCGTCCCAACAACATTAGTTCATGAAATTACTATTTCTCGATTTACAGTTTTAGTTTTGAGCGCTATTTGTGTAGTGACGGACTAAGTATACGAAGTGTCATCACCCGATTCATCCCGTGGGTGTTGTCTAACAGAGCAAACTACACCGGATAACAGTATTCTAAAGAGAAGGAAAAGCCGAAACAAATCTTTCCCACCTTTTCAGCGATGTACAATAAAACAAAATCTCCTTACCAAAGAGAGGCCTATACCTAATCAGTTAACCCTAAAAGCTGTTCATAGTAAAATAAACATCCTCTTTATAGTCGAGAAGTAACTTACAGAGCCACAAACCAGTCTCTCGAACACAGAACAGAGAATCTCTGCTCTGTACTCGAACAATGTTATAGAGTTTTAGTCGCTAACAAACTTGTGCACAAATATCTTTTAATACACCACCTGCATAGACCACGCCATTTAAAAATACAAATTATTTGAATATTAAAACTTTTCATGTCGTTAAGTTAGTATGGCAATAAATGAAATAATTAATTTCGCAATACGAGTATCTATGCTAAGAAATCGTAAACTTAACAGCTGCAAAACAGTCCATACCCTTATAAGTTTTAGTTTTCGAACAGGTGTTAGCCAACTTCAGCTTTCTTAAATTTTACTAGTTTTTAATGTGGTTACATAAATAAATATGTGGAGGAACGGGTGTTATGTCCGACACAAAGGGAGGATCCGCCGACCAGGCGAGGCGACCATGCCTGGCACGCCGCGACCGTACAGTTGATGTGGACGAACATTTGGGATGTTGTACACATGCTAATCACCATGAGAATCTCTATTTCACGATACAGGATCAGTAGTTGCTCCGTAGTTCATTATACTCCGTAGTTCGATGTATCTTTGCTAGATGGCGCTGTAGTATGTTTTTCTGTTTCGCTGTATGTGGAAGTCCTACATACGAATACAACTGTTCACTGTGTGGTGACGGATTAAGAATACCGAGTGTCATCACCACTATTCTACCCATGGGTGTTGTAAGAGGCGACTAAGGCAACAAAATATGTAAAAGAACATCAATGCAAAGGGAAGGAAAACTTGAAACAAATCCCATAACAACCCGTCTAACCAGCGTGGTGTAATAGACCAAAACCTCCTTGCTAAAGAGAGGCCTATGTCCAACAGTGGCCTACTAAGTGCTGATGATGATGATGACATATGTATACAGTGGACCCTCAGTAATCCGGCCCCTGTCTAATCCGGACCCCTCCAGTAATCCGACATCAATCAAACAATTCTCGCTAATGTACATGATTGAACAGGTTACAACTTGTGCTCGACACGTTGGTATTGTTTCATTTCCGATTGCTTACTTTGAATTTGACTACGTGTGATAGCGGTGCAGCTTAGCGTTTATTCATTGTACATTACGTATACACCTAGTAACATCGTCACAAACCCAGAAGACAACATTTAGAATTTTAACATTTGTCTGTAATTTGTCGGATTACAAAGTACTCTTTTGTAATAAAAGCCAGGCTATAGGGGGTCTTAGGCAGTACTCTATAATCCAACAAATTCGATAGTCTAACACTGCCCTGCAAACCGTTTGTCGAATTACCGGGGGTCCACTGTACTTGAAAAAAATAGCTTAACTACAATAGATCTACTAGGTACTATATTTAAATATTTTTTAGTTCATAATATGGAGAAATACTGAAATGTAATTGATCCAGGGATCAACAATAAATACCTATTGCTGTAGAACATTATGTAACAATTAGTTCGTTA
This sequence comes from Hypercompe scribonia, assembly GCA_949316085.1. Classification (NCBI taxonomy): domain Eukaryota; kingdom Metazoa; phylum Arthropoda; class Insecta; order Lepidoptera; family Erebidae; genus Hypercompe; species Hypercompe scribonia. The sequence goes on from OX438979.1 coordinate 6,675,236, forward strand.
TAATTTAGATTTTTTATATTTTCATAATGGCGTATGTCACCTTTAAATTAGACCCTTGCACTTGTATTAATAGAACTAAAACTTATTTGGATTCTAATAAATAGATTATTAAAACCACCTTTCAAACATTCATTATAATTATCATCATCTCAACCAAAAGACGTCCACTGCTGGATGAAAAATCAAATCGATGGAGAGTCTTAGTAGAGGCCTGTTCAGCATTAAACATCTTTCAAATATTACAGAAATTATAATTCGCGCTTTTGAAACAACATCTTTTGTCAATAAATAATCTATAAATGTTAGGTAAGTTTGTGTTCTTCGTTTTAAAAACTTAAGAAGTTTTATCTAATTTTCGTGTCACTTTTGTTCATTTCTCTTCAGTGCCACCACAATACGGCGCAGCGAAACATAGCAGAGTTTAACTAATTACAAATAGTAACGATTACTCTAAAATACTCAAGAATCAGCAATCGACAGTCACAAAATTTACGTTTCTGTTTGAACAACAATCGTCTGTTTTAAAGTCAACTAGTTGCTGATCAATTATGCACAAATCAAGGTGAAAGAATTCTAGAATAAGGCGAGCAGAGGAAGCTGACAATAATCCCCCCCCCCCCTCCTTTGTCACCCTGACACGTTTCTGTTCCGTAGCCATTATTACAGGTAACTCACGATCATTAGGCGTCGATAAAGTAACGTTCAAAATCAGTTAACAGTATCAAAAGATTAACTGCACGGCACTGATGATAATGATGATTGTAAAACGAAAGTAACTTCCCAAGACACCGAAAATCACAAAGAATAACATTTTGACTTATCGCTGCAATAAATACCGGCGATTTTCCAACATTATTGTAATGGCGGTTACCGTACTAATGGCCGGATGTCAGTTCAAAGTTCACATAGAACATTCATGCAAACACTTCCATTGATGTGAAAGCACGTGAAATTCAAATTTGGAACAGATTAGCTGTGTTGAGGATTTCCTTTTGAGAAAAAAAAAGTTACTTATGCTTTGTCGATTATTTTAAAAAACTACTTTTGTGCTGTCAGGTCATAAAAAAGGTTAGGTTTTATTGCATTCTTTTTTTATTTGATATAACTTCTTTATTGTCTACGCAATATGGCTGGCAGGAACTAGATACAAGAAGCTGAAAATCAAACAAATAGCGTGTAATTGGCGAAGCCTATGACCAGCAGTGGAGTCCGATAGGCTGAAGATGATGTTTCTCGAACCGAGGGATGGACGCACAAAACAGTAAAAACGACCTTTTCAAGCTTTCGCAGTCTCAGTTCAGTTAACTTCCATCCTCTTTTTTACTGTCACTTATCTTTATTAGTTGTCCCCTCTGAAAAATATTACACTCTCAGGAAATGTTTGTGTGAGGTAGAGGGCCAGTCATTAAAAAATCTAGTAAAAATCTCTTTTCAATGTTGCAAATGACACCAGTTTCATGACATTCTAAAACAGGCAAAGAAATCGAGACAGTGGCTATGATGAATAACTAGTTTTTTTATATGCTGAAAGCTTTCAATATTTTTTTTTTGTTTATAAATTGTTTACCTATGAAATATTTGTACTAGGGATTATATGAGTTTCATTAGATTATCAATAAATATCAAGCTACAAAGATAAAATAACTCAGCATCTATTATATATTAAATGTATTATAGCGGCAATTACACACAGCCCTTAACAAAAAAACGTTACATTAACATGTTTGTAAAGGTAATTAAATAGATAGTTACAATAGATAGTTTTCTTTACAACACCAAAAACGGATTAATTCGTCAATAATCGGTTATGTTATGTTCTCGACGTACACAAATGTTTCTCACAGGCGCCGACAGATGTCTATATACTTTGTTACTGTCGGATAAACAGTATATAGAGCGATGGTTTCGGTCACGGTGAGAGGACGGTCAGCAACGACATTCCTCGAGAGAGTGTACAGATTTTATTTTTCCACGCAAACCCAAACGGTCAAAGATCTGAGTAAAGGAAAGGAGGGAGGTGAAAAAAATTAAAGAATTTCTTAACACCGATTTCTTGGGAGGTGGTGGTATACGAGTCGAGACTCATCACTTTTGTGGCAGCATGTGGCCAACATGGTATAACTAAACGAACTAAAACTACAAAATTATAAATTACCTTAATTACGTAATTTAAGATAGTCCTACAGCTTTATTACTTTCTACGCATTGTAGATCGATGATGAGCTGGTACTCAATGGAATGAAAGTTTCTGTTCTTCCATGAAACTATAGCGAACTTATACAAATTGTGTATAAGAGTAGCATTTTTAAAAGTAGAGTCTAAGTAAGACTAAGATAAGAAATTCATCTAAATCCAAGAAACTCTCCTTTACCCCCCACGTGTAAACAAAGAAACTATCAAATAAGATTAACAAAACAGTCACTCACGATTAAAAATATATTATTAAAGCCACCAATTCAGTATAACAATTCGTGCGCTACAAGATACTGCTGGCCGTACAAAGGCGTATCAGCCCCACTGTGGGAATGTCTGCTCGTGAATCGCCCGTGGCTTATGACAATTTGCATTTTTTTGTTGTCCATGCCAACAGAAACGTTTAGATTTGTGACCTATGTTATAGGCGGTAGAGATTTATTGAATAGCTTGTTAAGAAGCATATACTTATGTTTTTTCTATGTAAAGCTTTTGCTAAAAGAAGTTAAAAGCAGCATTACAATGCTAAGATTTCTTAAACGTACCAGTTAATAGTTTTCAGCATTTTTTTTCTTGTAGTTTACCAAGAAATGTAACTACAGTTCCAATTTCATGCTTTCTTTTCCCTGAATTTAGGGAGGAAGGAACTCACAGTTTCAGGCATCAATTATCACTAGGATATCGGTCTGCTGGTTAGCCCCTGCGCCGTACAAAAGACCAAAAACCTGTACTGTACGTGTTATACGTATTCATTATGATTCCATTAAGACCGATGTAGCTGCAGGTCGTATTACTGCAAAATTTAAAATGTAGTAAAATAATATGACTAACTTCAATTCTAATCTTGAATCAACTTGGAAATTTATGACTCGATATGTGAATTCTATCATCACAACTTTTCTATCACCTTCCTATATTTATTAGAATTAAACGGAGAGCAGAGTCACTTTGGCATGCTTTATATTAAAAAACAAACACAAGTCTGACTGCCTCGGTGGTGCAGTAGTAGCGTGCTTGAGGTCTCGGGTTCGATTTCGAGTTCGGCTGTATGCTATGTAAACGTATTAACAAAAAAAAGAAAAGTATATATACATATATTTATACTTAGTACAATCTCTGCTTAGTTTGGACTAAATGGCGTTGTGTGTCAGATGTCCGAAATATTATCTTATTATATTTTCTATCTGCATGGGCCAGGGACGCTGGTATCTTAGCCCTTGTACTAAACACCATCCCCCGGCGGTGGCAATGTTGTGAAACGTTTCTTTTCTCCACGACCACGCTTCTATATCTGCTAATTATCGGCCATCGCGTGCAACATTTTGACCTGTAACGGTATGTGATCTACTGTTCACGTTCCAAGTACTTCCACAACGCTATAATGAGTATTTTTGTTCTTTTAAAGTCTACAACACTGGTACACAACATTGTATTAAGTTTTTTTTCGTTTATGGCATCATTTTTGGTGTTGGTACTTACAACTTAGTGTTGCCAATTATCTCGTTAAAGAGGTTTAAAGTTTCGTATTTTTTTAAGCGAATAAAGATCGTTGCATGAAGTATATAATTATACGTGATTTTACTGACTGCCAAATACTACTTTCTAATTTCGAGGGAATATTTTTGTTGTACACTAAGAAATAAGACATAGAAATTGATATTTTAATGTGAAAGTATGGTTTATATCAATTATCCATTCAAAGGTGATAAATAATTACTCTTATACTTACAGTATCTTATATACTGTAAGTATAAGCTATCATTTATTAATAATAATGTAATGTGTAATATAATGTATTATATGAAATATGTGTAACAGAAATTGTTCTATTATTTTTCTTTTTTTTTGTGGTGTTACACTACAGGTGTTTTTACTCTCAGCGGGACATGCTACGGAGCACACGCTCTTTTGGAGATCAGAAGGGATCGTCTGCAAGCCGTGGGTAGATGGCCCGAGGTGCGTCGGGGTTTCAGGGATTTCCTTTTTAGGGTACACCTGGTTCCCCGGCTACTGGTACCTGAGACGGCGTGCGGTTTTTGGTCGGTTCGAGTCCGACATAACCACCAGTAGGTGTTATACGGGGAGATGTCCGCACAGAAAAAACAAAAAAAGGTGTTTTTACTCTCACTATTGTCTAGTCTGTAAATGTTTTTAGAAGCGGTAACATTAGCATCTGCCTGTCCTTATACCAATAATTTGAGGTCGTCACATGTGTGTGTTTTATCCTTCTATTCTACTCTATCTCTCATCATTCCACTATTAACTTTCTTTACACAATACATCCATCTTTTCTTTGGTTTTCATCTTCTCTTGTACCCTTCAACTCTGATACTTGACACTTTCCTTGCCACATTTTCCTCATATCCTTAGATAACATGTTCAAACACGTAACATGTGCTAAGTATTTGATTTGACCATGACCGTACGGGCTGATAGAATAGGCTAGATGACACCTTAGTCAAATTAGTTACTTTTTATCATCTGTCAAAACGACAAGTTTGTATGAAAAATGTACTAAATATCAAATTGTGACGTCGCTGTTTTAGGCTACTCAATTGAACAATATCTTTCACTGTATATGTGATTGAAATTCGTAATAATAATAAAAAGCTATGTTAATTGTATTTTCCAAGATGTTTCGCGATATTAGTTTTAATGAAGTGGACATTGGTATTTGTTTACGATACAGTCATCTGCCCAATTGGTTGTTATTTAGCATGCAACTAATATAAGGCTCGCTCATTGGCTCCAATATTTGTATAAGTTCTAGATGATTCAATTCATTTACTGTCAGGCTTCTTTTCCAAAATGTAAATCTGTAATTATTTACCAATCTTTGAGTGTAAACTAGAAATATTTAAAGTTAAAAATCAATCAAATGTAATCATTTTGTCATTGTCACTTCATCTCATCGTCGTCATCTTAGCCAAAAGACGTCTACTGCTGGACATAGGCCTCTCTCATGGTTCTTCACAACAGCCACTTCTATGCCTTACGATTCAACGGCTTCCTGTCACCCTCACCAGTTCGTCGGACCACCTTGTGGGGGGCCTATCAACGCTGCGTTTTACGGCACGTGGTCGCGAATCCAGAATTTTATGGCCCATCGGCCATTGTTTCTACGTGCAAGTTGCTACCCCGCCCACTGCCGTTTAAGTTTAGTAATTTTGTGGGCAATATCGGTGGCCTTAGTTCGTCCGCGGATCTCCTCATTTCTGATTCCATCCCGCATAAAAACTCCGAGCATTGGCCTTTCCATTGCTATTTGGGTGACTTTGAGCAATCTTTTCTTATCTTCTTGATTATCTTATCTTATTTTCCATTGTTACTTTGTTTTGTTTTAAATCATTTCATCAGAAAGTGCACCAGAATGTAGTGGAGGTTTTCAAAGATTTTCCACCAAATTAATTTAACCTACATGTAGATAATTAACTTGTATTTTGTTAATTAAGTGACAGTATTTAGTTTGTCTATATGAAAAAGTTCAATTCTAATAAAATTTTAAAAATATCGTGCTATGGAAATAATTTCTAACTCAAGTTTTCCTTTACACCTTTTGTATTTAATAGTACCTTTCAAACAGTTTTAATATATGCCCTCGAGGTACAGTCACGTTGTAAATTAACTTTAAGAGAAATCAATATCATAATAGCTAAAATATTGTCCAATGTAACCCGTAATCACTTGGTGCTAGTGACCTATGAACGACTAGAATCATTTAAAAATAATTTTCTGTTCATCGAATGTTTTCATAGTTAACAAATTAGAACGTGCTGTTTTAAGTCAACAATGTATAATGTTCTGTGAGATATTTTAAAAGATTTTTTGTTTAGAATCGTGGTGTGGTGATGGTTCGTTACTCGTCCGTGAGAAAACCCCTTTGGCGACAAACAAAGTACGTTATGAAGGCTGTAGTTATTCTTCTTTATTTTCGTACGAAATTGTCACGCATTTGATGCGTGTTCACATTACACACTTAACATATTAGTTTAATTTTTTTTTTAAGATGGTACTAAGACCTCTTTCTTCATTAATTTTTTTTAAATTTAAAAATAATACGGACGGAAAACAGCTATGACAGCTTCAAAAACAGTCTATCTACTTATGTTATTATTATAATATCGTAACAGATATTTGAATATTTTACATTGGCTGCCCCGTCCAACGTGCAACAGCCTGACGTTACAGAGTTTTCCTTAATAAATAATTTTGCTATCTAACACTAGAGGAATTTTTAAATTCAAACCAAACGAACAAACAAACTCACATTCATTAGTAAGGATTAGAATTAGTAACTTTCGTAATTGTAGTCGTTACTGACAAGCTACGTTTAGCTGCACGACCGTAATACGGTGCGCGCAGGTAAAAATAAACCTAATCTGTACGTTCTAGAGCATATTTTAAAGTGTAAAAATACCATACAATTAAAATAAAATGTCTAATAACACATACTTGCTTACCAACGTGTCGAGTTACGCAGCACATTATTATCGAATGATTTAAAATCGATAGTGTATCGATACAATCGATTGATAACTAGTGATTTGTGTATCCGCTACCAGTGTTCAGGTGCTTATTAGATACTCGTTTTTATGTTGTAATTATAACTAGTAAATATACCTGTGACTTGAATTGAATGATTAATTACTTTAAATAGTTTATATTAAATACTCACTAGTCGCATTTCTCGACCCATCTTGGCCTGACAGCCGATAAGTTAACAATATGAATTTTAAAAATTTGTTTTTAAATATTTAATGAATTCCCGCCTATTTCCCGTGAGGGATGCGCAGGGGTATGTTCAAGGCCCAATTTCGGCAGCATTTTTGGTCCCACGTAATAGGTTGTCGTTAATCGGGATGTTTTGTTTGTCAGAGCCTCGTCAGAGTATCAAAATAATATATATTAAAAATTATTTTATAAGATCTTTATTTGATTTAGTGCTCATCGTTCGTGTTGTGGCACAAGTGAACACAGCACAACACACACAGTGAACAAAATACGAAACAACTTATGATTTTTCTTCCAAAATCTACAAAAGTATAATTACGTACTTTAATGTCATCATAATCAACATCAGCCTATCGCAGTCCATTGCTGGACATGGCCTGTCCCATTGCACGCCACTCTGATCAATTTTGGGTTTCTTACATCCAAGTTCTGGCAGCCATTTTGCACAAATCCACCTGGCCTGTGGGTACTCTACACTAACTTTGCCGAGATGCGGTCTCCACTCTAGAACTCATTTACTAAAAAAATGGCGATCCAACGATTAACATGGCCAGCCCACTTCGATTTCATTTAAAATCCTATTTTTTTTCTTCTGAAAAACTTAAAAAACATGTACTGATTTTAAAATAAAATGACTTACCTTATATCAAAGAAAATTAAACGATAAAGTTAACTCTCGTATAAAGTGGCAATAACGGTAGTCAATTCAACTGTCGCGTAGAGGATCGCGGTTTGGATTTCCGTTCTGTTCAAATATTTGTATGGATCAATATGTCTATTTATTTTTAACTTGACATTCATATTTATATATATAATTAGTTGTAAATATTTATAAAACATATATAGGTATATATGCACGTGTTTGAGAAGCCTTTATTGACTACTAGCCACGCAACCCGGCATCGTACGAGTTCAATCAGCGTTGACCGCTCTGCGCATGCATCTGCTAAGAAATTCTGAAATCTCTGATATGTTCTAAGATATTCATTTTAAGATATTAAAGGTATTTTTAGTTTTCATTAGGTGCACGACATATGTAAAGTATTTAATTGGAAAGGGATTAATATTATATTGGTCAAAACTATTTTGAAAGTATCACCCACGAATCGTGGATTTTTTTGTAGATATTTTTAAGACAATTTAGTAAAGTTTGGTCAGTATTAGCAATAAAGCGTTGAAAAATCATGTTTTTAAGAAACAATATATTTTTAATTGTTTAATTAATGGATAAATTATATACATAAGCCTTCCTTAAAGCATGACCTAAGTGATGGTGAGAATTACGTTTAAATCTATTACGTGGTTTTAAAGATATAAGCATACAAAAGGAAAAGCGACTTCATTGTATACCACAAATAGGTACAGACAAAAAATGTAATCTTGTTACATATTTGTTGTTTACAATATAAGGGGCGCTAGGTCCAAAGTCCTCTTCATCAAAAGCAGAAGGAAAGAAAGAAAATGAAAGATTTTCAATATATTACCGTGCAAAATTGGAATGTAATATACTCGTAGTATTGAAGAGAGAGTACAGTTTCGTATTAAACACAGTCAGTAAAAATGTTAGTAAAAAATAATATGTGAAGGACTTTGGGCTCTTAAATAAATTAAATTAATTAAAGTCATACAATATAGAATTTACCCGTAAAACTGTACATCAAGGATAAAATTGGCAACATCGACAATTATTCGAACGACGTCGCGTGTAAAACGTAGTACAAACAAATAGTAAAGTAATGTACCCTATCATAATTAAGTTATAACTTTGTAAAAATGAGAAAATTATCATTTTCCATGTGGAATGTTGCTGTAGGCAAGTTCCCACTGCGCCTGCGCACCGCCTGGGGACAACTTACGTACCTCCGTACCTTCGAATGTGATTAGTGTAGAATCGAAATCGTTAGTGATGATGGGGTCAAGAAATAAAATTACATATTTTTTATTATTATATACCCATATACACTTAAGTCTGTTAATTGAAATAGTTATTTAAAGTTAAAAGATTAATAGTTTTATTACCTTTATAACCTGATTCTGTTTTCGTGTTTGTATGCCTGGTAATCTGTAATACAGGTCACCCTAGTGATGCTAGTCTCTCACACGGATTATGTCTCGATGAACTATATTTGCTTTGTAAATTGTATTATAAAAATTATAAGCTGTGTGTGAGAAACAATGATATATTGTTATTATTATTAAACGAAAAGTGACTTCAACGTATACCACAAAAAGGTATAGACAAAATTTTTAATTTTGTTACATATTTCTTGTTTATGATATGAGGGGCGCTAAGTCCCAAGTCCTCTTCGTCAAAAGCAGAAGGAAAGAAAGAAGAAAGAATATTAAAATTTAAAAAAAATCTTATAATTATTATTATTATAAATATATTTATATATGTTCTATTAGTTTGGATACGTTTTAAAATCTCTAAAAGTTCTGCATCGATCAAATTTTGACACGACATACATATAAGTCATTATAAAGATTGTTTCTAAGTATTTTTACGCCAGTTTTGCTCCTAACTTTACATCAATGCAACCATAAACTAACCCGGTGTTTTGCTGGCAACGTTAATTTAGTTAATCGATCTAATAATTTCTCGTAAATAGTCCTAACAAAGAGTGAATGATGAGTTATGACCTTTTTTGTTAGAATTCCCTCTTGACACAAAGCACGCCCAAAGTTAGAACAACAATTTGTGGATTACATAAAGTGTTTTTCCGTGTGGTGTTTGAACCCATAACACTCAACGCAGTAGAGCGGCGTGGCGACCGCTTGAACCACTACATCACCGAACAGTCGAGTTAAAGTTATAATATCAAGTTAGAATACGACAAATTAACAGTGACTTCGTGAATAACTTTTGATCCCATCAAAAAGTGACGAAACAGCGATATGTAATAAAATCTAACGTTGATAAATGACCCGAGGTATCATTTCGGCTCTATTATATGTGATTCAAATTATTAAAATCACAATAACTATACTTCGCACAATAAGAAGGTCTCAATGGCTTTAATCAGAGAAGAAAAGAGTTTTAATCAAGCTTAAGATCAAATTTTAATTAAATAATTTCATGACGAGTTGGTTCGGCTGCTGTGTGGTAAGACTGCATTATTTTAAGCTCCGTGTATTGATGGATTAAGAATACAGTGGCACCACCCTTACTCTTCCCAGGGAAGATTGAACAAAATATGCAAGACAATATCACTGCGAAGAGAAGGAAAACTTGAATTAAACCCTTTAGTAACCCGTCTGGTTAGCGTGGTATAGTAGGCTAAAACCTCCTTGCTAAGGAGAGACCTATGTCCAGCAGTGGACTGTTAAAGGCTGTTGATGATGGATGATTTTCCTGGATTTAGTCTCCCCTAAAGAAATAGCGAGATCAAAGATTTAAATATAGAATGAAAAGTACTTAATTTCTTTCACTTTGATTTAATTTAAGGTTCAGCACTAATGAACCGGTTAGACCGAAATGATTCCACAGAAAATAGATGGTAAACAAAAAATATTTAGTTCCCAATTCAATAACAAATCAGAACAAACTGCTCCTAGTGACTGGAAGCCAATTAAAATCCCACTCATGCCGAAATTTCTTTAAAAATCCAATTTCAACGGTTACCGTAGTAAGGTCAACGGTCGGTAAGCACCTTGACTACCGATCGGCAGCCGACCTCCAATCACATTGGAAAAAGAATATATCAATTCACTGGATCATCGCGTGCCGTAAATGCTACCCATTATCAGATTCCACGATACCACCAAGTAAACTAGACCCCATCGCTCTAAAACTAACTTAACATTCAAATTCCACGGAGAGGTCTGGCTCTTTGGTTATTAACTTGTAATTTTAAAGATAATTTTAAGCGATCGTCTTCTTTGAAGAAGGGCTGCCTGGTGTCACATTCGGATTCCATTCTCACGAGTGAAGTGAATTTGAAAATGAGTCATTCGGTCTCGGGATGAACATTGCGTTGCACACGAAGCCCCCTGGCGGTGATCAAAACGTGTGGGATTTTCGTCGAAGAAAAACATTTAGCATAATTCTACTGGTAGTATTATGCTTTGGAGACTGTTGTCAAAGAGTTTTGTTGTTTTTTTCTTTACGACCTAGTGTGGGATCAGACAGCCGCGTGTTCTACGTCTGTTTTTCTGGTTTGTGCTGGTGCATTTGGACACTAAGATAGCAAGAGTTAAACTTCTTTTGTCAAGTGATAGCCTTAGATTTGTAAAACCAATAGTGTCAGTGAGATCATCAGTCCACGATTAGTCATTAGAGAATTACATACATATAGTAGATATGTATAACGGCCCACGCTAAGTATTGAACAGAGGTCATTGTCTTCATCTAATTTATTGCAGTCCACAAGTGAAGATATGCCTCATTGGCCCACTATGCAACTTTTTTTTCAATTTATTTTTCAAAAAACCTTTTTTTATTACGTTAATAAGTATCTTAACGTAATCACAAAAACCTATCTAAGGCTTGTTAGTGGTTGTTAAGTTGACGCTGTTTGGTTGAGTAAATAGTAATCGTACACATTTTACAAACGGCTGTCTTATTCCAAACTAGGCAGAGCACACGCCATGGCAACCAGACTACCGATATTTGTAATTACATACGAGTAAGTATTCCAGATAATCCACACCCAGACATAGTACGAATTATCGTGCTCACCTCTCAATCATTAGCTCCGAGTGGGAATCACTGCTTCTAATTTTTGTATTGACAGTAGATGATTCAGATCTGTGTAGTCCAAATATTAATAACGATAATCATACGTCTTACACACAGCCGTCTGATCCGAAACTAGACAGAGCCTGTGCTACGATGACTAGTGCTGATAAATATACTTATATATTTCTGAATTAAGTACTAATACTAGTAATACATTAAGATAAATTAGCGATACAGAACAAAAGGTCGTACTCATCACACGATTATTAGCCTAGGGTGAGAATTGTATTTACTCTAGTTTAGTGATTTAAGCGGTAATATGGTGGTTTAAGCGGTCACCACGCCGCTTTCAATTGCGCTAAGTGTTATGAGCTCCAGCCCTCATGGAACAACACTGTGTGATCCACAAATTGTATTTCTGAGATTGGGTGGTCTTTGTATCCGTTTCACGTATGTTTGTAAATTCCCCCGCGACATAGGAATACTCCTAGTGTGAGAGTTGTCTTTAAAAAAAAAACAAAAAGCATAAAAAGACAGTTAAAAGCACTCGTGTGAAAGTAATCAATCTATATTCAAGTTGGTGGTCGTGATATACTTACATGGTATAATTTTGTTGATTGCACACCTCGATCTTATTGTTTTCGTATGGGAAAATAGCACGAACACGATTTTTGTAACATTCTTCACTGATTCGTTCGAAAAAATAACTGTTGATCTATGGGAATTCTTTTTTGAGTTTGTTTTTTTTTATTGTTGTTCATTGTTAACGGCAAAGAAACCAGGAGCAAGTTAAGGCGGGTGACATCTAATGGATAGTGACTACCGCGCATAGACACGCGTAACTATTATGGTGATCTTCACACACCTATATATGTGTATGAATTGATGATCTGATAGAGTGTTCATCATGAAAGTCATTTCAACCAGAGGACGTTCACTACTGGGCATAATCTTATCTTCATATCTTCCAAGAGAATCGGTTGGAATCAGTTTCCATCCTAGTACATTCTCTATAAGATCATATTCTGTCTACCTTGTAGATATCCAGGTGGGTGAATATCCGGAGCTTCGTTTTTCAATCCCTAGTCTCCAACTTCAGAACATTTTGAACTCATTGCCCCTGACTTTTAATGACCGATCTGGGCAATGATTAATCTGTGGTTCTCTGACCCACCAAGAAGATTTCGTTAAAAGTAATAAAAACGCAAATCACACATGAATCGAAGTTATACACGAATAATAAAGTAAATATAAAAACAATTAGTCAGGGTGGCGTTTCTCGGTACTTCACTCGATTACTTTTAATAACACTTTAAAGAAGTTAAAAGAGGCCGCTGTCAAAACATAAGTATTCACAAGTTACAACCAACTTCTTTTTTTTCTTTTTGCAGGTGCAGAATGAGTGTTTGTTCGAAAAAAAAATTTACGACGGCGCTTGCGTTTACCTGACGGCGTTAATACAGCAAATTTCGAAAAAAGAACTACGATGTATAAAAATATACGACCTATGTCTGTGGTTGTTTTTGTAATACCGATGGACGCGAAAAACGTTAATGTTTATTATGGTAGATTATTTAATCGATACTAAAATAAAATTATTTCATTTTTTTTAACAAAGACCTGTTTATGTAATTTATCTATAGTATGTATGTATTTAGAAATATATAAGTATGTTTATCAGCAGTCTGGTTACCATAGCACAGGCTCTGCTTAATTTGGAATTAGACATTTATTTATTTTTTAGTTTACCATTCTAAAAAAAAATTAAATAAAATATACGAAAAGTTGTAGCAAATCTATCGATTTACATACAATATAGAAAGTAGTTCGTAATAAAAACACCTATGTCCCGATCGAAATATGCAGGAGAAAAATATACGCAAGTCTATTCATAATTTTTTGTACCTGTCAATTTATGCGCATCCAATTGAAATGATGTGAAACTAATATGCGTTTAATAAACCGCTATTAACATTACATGCTATTTTTTTCAATGAAACTGCTTGATCTGCTTTGGGTTTTCAGCTATATAATAAATGAACTATCAATAGTAGATTTGAAAAAAATTCCTGGTATTTTCTAACGTTTAGATAGGATTTTTCTGAACGTAGGTAAGGTCAAAATCTACCTTCCAAGATGGCAAAGACCTCGATAGCTAGACCACACGCCATGCTTGTATTCTTCTTGTCTTAACATTATGTATTACTTTGTACTAACTTACTTGATTGTCGTTTTACCTATAATCGTTTAACAACATCATTAATTATTGAATTGCCTTTAAAGTGGAACAGCTGACTTATATTTTGTTAAAAATAATATCAATCGAAAAAGAGCGAACCCACCCAGGTTTCGATATAATTGGGTTTCGTCCAATTTGGATAATTTTGATAATTATTGAATGATATTTCTTATTCGCTTGTACTATTTGGTGCAAAGTGGGGCAAAAAGGCAAAGATAATTAGAACGCAATAAGAAATAAAATAGAAAACTTTGTGGTTTTAGTCGATTCGAATCGAGTCAGTCAGTACAAATTAAACAAGAAAAGTGTAAGTCATTAAAGCGAATACCACGTTAGTATTAAAATCTTTAGTGAAACATTAACTGCCTCTTAAATCATTGCAATAAATCGTAACGCTAAAAATAGCCCCCACAAGTCTATGAAACTAATTCACAAATATTTCGTTGTTCTTATTCATAAGATTAAATAATATATTTTGGGTACAATACTTGTCAATGGTTGGCCTCGTGTGAAGTCACAAATCGATGGTAAATCAACAAAGTGCCTGCCGCTCGCACCACTCACGCGCAGGAGATCCGCAGACATCTACAGCGCTTGCACCTATTTGATACTTGTTCAATATAAGGTGCTAGCTATACCAAGTCAGTTTGCTATGGGGTATATTATGGTTCCATTGATACGTTATGAGAATAGATAAAACAATCTTTGAATCGCATTGTTTATCGTTTTAAAATTTAAACATAATCGGTGCAAATTTCTTTGGTTTTTAAAACGTATACAAATCAGTTTAATATTTTTGTACATGTAGGTAATTTAAGCCAGAATATACTTCAGCTGTTTGTGATATCCCATTACAATAAATTTTCAGAAACAAACACAAATTACGATTATGTATGTTGCTGTGTTAACAATTAATCAATGTTGCTATCTAAGACTCCAGTTCATAGTCAATGATAATAGTTATACTAATGATGTCTTTGTAAAACACTATTCTAAACTAAAAATAAAAACCAATAAGACTAACTGTGTTATAAGAATATATAAAATCTCTTAGGTGTATATACGAATTTTTTCCAATTATTTCAAATTGTGGTACTTTAGTCTTTACATTCAAGTATCAAAACTACTTGTAAACAGTGTACTGGATCCAGACAGGTAGTATGGATCTGTTAGGGTTGTCACCCTTAAATAAACTTCAAGTTACTTTTATATGCTAGGGTTACAAGCTTATTTTTTCTTTCAATAATATTAGTAAACGCAAACGATAACGTCTCAAATCCAATTTTCATGATTTTTCAATCGATAGGTGCTTTTCTTTGTAGCAATTTTTATAATGCATCTTAAATAGAAGCCAATCAGTCCATAGACGGTGAATGTTGTCTAGTAACCCGTATGCTTGCTTGCTTCCAATATCGTAAAAAAAATTAACTGCTAACTGCGAATAAGCATATAAAAAAAAATTAAATTGGTTCCAGTTACTGTAAATTTGAGGTTGTTTCATCAAAAAGAGTTATGGTATATATGTAGATCATATACTCACATATTCACATTATTTATAGTTTAGAATTAAAGAGACTAAATGTGTAATTAATTAATGAGTTACATTACAATCTTTTATTGTAATACAAATTCGGCATTTGATCTACGAGTGCCAACCCTGTTATATAGGCGCCAACGCCGGCGCATCGAGTCGTGCTATTGTTTTCAAAACCTGCGCGCGCGCCGCTACCTGCCCTTCATATGATAATATGTTCTTTTTGTAACTTTTTTTATTCAGACTTATGAAGAATTGGCGTTGTGATGTTAGTGAGTTTTGTTTTCTACTAAATGTGGATATATGTTACGATTTTTATTGAGGTGTAAAAATTGGATTGCTTTGATTCGATTAATTGAAGCCATTCATAACCAATATTGTGTTAAAACATATAAAGGTTTTATATGATTCTTTTTTCAAATTATTTAATTTCTAATTAAACAAAAAATTATTTTATATTTAATTCTGAGAGAATCAAGCGTCTTCACATATAATGTGGTAACACATCCCTACACTCGGTTTGATATTTTTTCGTGCGGTTTTCTCCAAGTGAGTGAGGTCACAAGAGGACTAGCAAAAGTCTTCCTCGTTAACTCTCGACATTTTGACCTTCATTGTGGCAACAAAATCATGCTTCTTGATTTGCAAGCATCACAAGTTTGTGCATTATCTAAAATATTAATATAATGTTTAAAATCCAATTCTCTCTCTGGAACTCTACTCAACTTGTGGCTCTATAGTTACAAATGCCTATACCATACCACAAAAAATCAAAATTATTCTACCGACACACTCATATAAATTGTAGGAGTTCAACTAGAATGGTTACCCATCCGTAGACTGACCTGGCTAAGATTTCTTATTATAACTTTGCAATATTTTAACCTACGTGGTTAACATTAAGTCTAAGCTATTGCATTTTTTGATGTCAAATCTAAAAAAAATCAAAAAATAAATGTGTAAAAAATAAATGTTATGGAGAGGACCACCCTTATTACCTAAAGGTGAACAAATATAATTGTGGATAATTGTTATCTAATATATACAAATCTCTTGTCACAACGTTTCTTATCGAAATTTTCCTAAATGGTTGGACTGATTTTTATGATTTTTTTTTTGTGTACGTCTGAGAATTTCACATTTCTTCAACCAACCTCTATTTTTCAATAGAATATTTATATATATATAATAAATTTTTATTTTTATTTTCATCCACATTGCTCACCAGAATATACCCTAGAAATAATTTGAATGGCTAACAATTTTCGCGGGCCAGTTAGTATACTTGTAAAATCTTTAACATTCTTCATGAGTGTCTTCTTGTTTTTGTTTTTTTATATTAACTACTCGGTCAAATACTAGATAGCTTAAAACATGGCCGAATAGCCGAATATCGAATAGTTACCGAATATTCGTGGCACCTCTAAACTCAATATTACGAAAACCAGAAAAACAGCGATATTGGTTAAAGCTAAGCGCTAACCATACGTTAAATTCGTGTTAATAAAAACTAAAGTCAACTTAGAAATAAGAGTTACCTACGATATGACAGAGCAAGAATTGATCTTCTAAATATCCGATTACCCAGATACAGAAACTATGTCATAGACAAACACGATCCAGGAAATAATTAATTAGGCACCAGCTTCCGCTATAAGCCGATAGTTCTAAGCAGAGAACAAACAAACCTTCACGAACAATGGTCGCTTTCATTCATTCATTCATGAACTAAAAGCTGTAGAACTAATACGATGTTTCAAAGCCGCTAAGTTTTTAGTTATATACGTGTGTTGAAAAGCTCTACAGGTCCATTGTTAAAGTTAAAAAAAGGATATTAATTAATTCTTTTGTGTAAACAAAGGACCAAGCGGTTCTATTTGCTGTTTGTGGCATACTGTGGTAAACAAGCAAACGAGTTGCCTGGGCCATTTAACAAAGCTGACAATGCGACAAATCGACATACGTCAAAAAATGACTTTTTAACATTTTTTCTGTTTATTGACAGGCATCAAAATAGACAAGGTGGAAAATTCCCAAGGATGTCTGTTAATTTTTCTGTTTCATATAACTTTTTGAGTGACAGATGACAGGCGACAATATGTCGTGCAAAACTTATCAAAACTGTATTATTTAAAAGAAAATTGTCAATACATATTGCCATATTTGTAGAATTGGCTGACAATTCTGACAAGAGCGTTACTCTCTGTCGCGAAGTCACATTTTGAAAATCTGAGAAAATGTTGTTAAAAGTTTTTATAATATTTTTTTAATCGAGGCGACGGTTGTATGTGGAACAACAACAATCAATGTTACACAAGTAACTGATTCTCTTTTTTACTTTTTTAACATTTTTATATTTTACCCTCATTTAAGTTTATAAAATACATGAATTGCATATATGTCAATAATCGACATAATTGTCACGACAATCCGACGATTGACATCGGTGACTGTCACAAATAAGTTTACTGTAACGCGTTTTTAAATGAGAAATATAAAGATTTTAAAACTATTTGTCAATTTTGATATATGTATATAGAAACGACAGCGTTATTAAACTTGACACAGATGGTAAATGATTTGATATCCTATAGCTCAAGAGAGACAAATGCGAGTCTCTTTCGAAATTACTGGGAGGCAATCGGAACCCTAAACACCTCCTGAGTTTGGAGCTCCGATAACCGTAATCACTCGGAGAAAACCAACAAAAAAAAATAACTTAACACCGGTTTCCTCTGAGGCTGTGGTAGCACTCTGGTTGAGCCAACCAAATGGCTCACTTGTTTCTGGTACGGAATGAAAATAAAATTCTAATCTAAATAAGTCGAGAGTAAAAAACTGTCGTTTTTCGTTTTTTTTTTTAAAAAACTATGATCGGAACAGGTATAGGTACACTTAACAAAACGTACGCTTAATCAGGAATGTCACTTGCATTAGTAGCGTAATTACTGAAGTGGATATTTCTTTACTTTAAAGTTATCTTTGATAACCGTTTCATAACAGTATATAACACTTTTAAATTATGGTAAAGCTTAAATATTGCCAGCTATCATACATTTTTTTTAAACAGCAAACTAGCATTTACGAGTATTTATTGCACGCATCGCTACGCCGTTTTCTACTGGGACAACACTTTGTATAATCCACATATTGTTGTCCTAAGTGTAAGTAGTGTTTAAACATAAATGACTTAAAAACTTAGAAAAGTAAAGTAAATATAGGTAGTAGAGCCACGTTGATTTCAGCACGAGCGGGCCGGTTCGACCGGGGCAGTACTGTCCTCCCACAGAAGACCAACCTAAAGCGACAGCATCCGTGTTGTCGTGTTTCGTTGGTGAGTGTGAGACCGGAGGCCCATTGATGCAGGGGTGACAGTAATTGTGGTAACTGTGTAAGCCTTACACTGTCACGATGACTGTCATGCCTTTTACGTCCTCAAGCGGGGTGTAAAAAAGCATCTCACAAGGCCGCCATTGTATGGGTTACCATACTGCATTTTCTGTGTTTGCAGTATGGTGATCACCGCTTTTGAATTCTATTCATGCTTTCCATCAGGCAGAGTAGAGTCACTTTGACAGGCACTTAATATAAAAAAAAAGTGTTCATTGTATTTGTTACGTATATATTTGTAAACTGAACCGGGACACAGGATTTATGTAAAAGGAGAATAACAAATATATGTAAAAGGAGTACACAAAGCTGTTATGTCTTAAATAGCCGCTAAATACTATTTGACTTTTATATACTATACTTAACTATTTTTTGACTCTGTGACTGACTCTGATACTGACTCACTGAAATAAAACAGGACATCAAAAATTACTAAACTAGTTAAATAATGAGCATAATTCCAATAATATAGTATTGTCATGCAATGCTAAGGGTCTGTAAACCATAAATGAGTAATAAAAACTAAGAAGATATAAATAAGCAAGGTGCAGTCTCCAATAGCGGACAATGTATTACTTAGTAAAACAAAGTTTACTAACATTAGTGCTCCTATTAAACATTTGGCGTAGGAGTCGAAACAGCGGCCATGTTTATTTTGCTACTTAAGAATTACCTCTAATTTTAGTGGATATAACCAAAAATAAGGAAGCATAAATACTTAAAAATGGAACGTACTTCGCACTTACGTAAGCTAAATTGTATGGTTGCGTATTGTTAGTGTTGCCAATTAACAAGGTTATCAAATGAGTGAACACTCATTGCAAATGCGGTTTGGTTAGATTGACCTCTTTTGGAAGTTTGTTTGCTTAAAAATGATTCTATTTCTAAAACTTAAACCTGTTTTTATTCTATATTTTTTGTTTTAAGATTCATAATGTGAATGTACTTTCAAAACACAAAATGTATTTTAATTGATATGCTATTAATCTTACTAACCTCGAGATACAATAGGCAATTTAAGACAAGAATGTCGGCTATTTCATTGTGTAAGTAGTAGGCAGTATAGCCAAGCTGATGTCAACATGAACGGGACGGCTCGACCGGGGCAGTACTACACTTCCACAAAAGATCAGCTTAAAGTGATAGCATCCGTGCTGTCATGGTTCGTTGGTGAGTGCGAGACCAGAGGTCCATTGATGCAGAGGAGACAGTTGTCGTGGTAAGTGTGTAAGTGTGTGAGTGTGTGCAATACAATGCCATGATGACTGTCACGCCTTTTACGTTCCCGCGCAAGGCGTGAAAAAGCATCTTACTAAGCCGCCATAATGTGGATCACCGTTTTACATTGTCTGCATTCGCAATGAGTATGGTGACCAAAACTCTTGGATTCTATTTATGCTTGTCATCAGACAGACTAGAGTCACTTTGGCAGTATCATAAAAAAAAAAAAAAAAAATAGAAACATTATTGAGTAAAAGTGAAAAAAACAGAAGTAAGACGAGCATTTATTTTACTTCTATTTTTCTGACTTATTGCATAAAGTTATAGTGCCAAGTAGCAATGAAAATAAAAAAAAAACAAGATAAAAGTAATAAGTACAAAATGAAAGTAAAGCATTACTGTGAATAACATTTAAGGCCTGAATTAATTTGCCTGAGTTATTCACCACACTATGTAAATATCGTATTCAAATCAAAGTTGTAATATAAATCTAAATTAAATAATGTCATCGTCTTCATATCCGCAAATAAAAGTAACAAATACTTCATTGAGAAAATTTTGTTCAAAATTCCTCGTAGTATTCGGGCTCGAATGTCTTTTCATAACGTCATACCGAGTTGATGTTAAAAGTCACCTTTACAGAGACAGTTCACTGCGTTTGTATAAGTGTGTAAAATACTTAAGACTAAAATAGCCTGAAACAATATAGGAGATATCTTTATTAGTTCTAATAACATAAGCAGCAGATGAATCAAAGACAGCAATTCAAAGTTACTTAAAAGATGACATCAAACAAAAATTGCAAGACGGTGACGTGTAGTGTGTTCTATTTTCAAAGTTTGGCTATACAACCTTAATAGATATCTAGAAATCTAATGTTTAATAGGTCTTGATACCATAAATAGTTACAGATTGATATTGGTAAAACTAATATAAATACTTTAATTGTCATGCATTAGCATATAAATATAACAAAATAGTTGCATATATCAATGATAAAATTACATTTTAAAATAAATATTTGCAGCTGCAACCACCTGCAGGCTTTCTATACACTATATTTTTATTTAAACAACGAAAGTCATTTAGCAAAACGGCCTTTTAGACAGCGGCATCGTTCGAATTACGCAAATAAATATCTGATCGGCCTTCCTTTTTTAAAGTTTTCGCGCCACAGTTCTAAAATTAAAGCGAGTAAAATAACCCCACTGTGTCAGAGACAGTGGTGTCGTTATGTGAAGTAAGTAATCCGCATTATATCCAAATAGCCATCCCGTTCAGCTGCTAACGACACAGATGTCCCGCGCAAATTAATTGGAAATGTCAAGTGCACGAGACCCACCGCCATCTTGTCCCCCCTCATTCTTTTTGTTTTTTTGTTGCGCGCACGTGGCCTTATTGCGAGACAGCTGGGCGAGAGTGCGTTAATACTTGACGTTAGCAACAGTCCCACATTGTATAATACTTTTACCATACACACACTTCCAAATTTAAATTTATTTCACATTCTGTTATTATATTAGAATTATTTTATAATGTTCTTAAGCTCAACACTTAACATAGAATACATATTTTAGAGTTTCATAACAATTCAATTAACAGCTTAATATTATTCTGTAACAATTTATATGCCAATAATGTAATTATAGTTACTTTTTTTACAAAGAGTGTAGTTGTAGTTTAAACATTTGTATTTAAATTTGTGCGGGAAGTTAAGTTTGATAATGCAAAAATAATGGCCTGACCTATTTAATGTTATAATTAAAATTATCGCCGTCTGTTTCCGGCAATTAGATCGAAAGCGATCACTAAATTCCTTTGTTATATTAAAAAAACATATTTGCTTCTTTGGAACACCTTTCCTTACGAATTTGAGCACCTGATGCGTTTTGTTCGCAGCTGATGATATTAAAGCAACGATACAACCCAACACCTTGTCTTTTTGTTATGGAATTTCCTTCCCTTAATTATAATAAAATTTATTTCAAGGTTTTGGCTAGTTCAAGCAAATAAGCCAAGACGGGTAAAGCTGCCAGCCTTGTATTTTTATAGTATAATGTTGGCAACATTGTATTCATCCAAAAGATACATGAGCCATTCATTTTTTTCTTAAAGAAAGAAACATGTTTTGGGAATGGAATCAAGGCGCGTTTAAATTTGGAACTCTTACTTTTATGTCATTAACACTAAAAATGGTGCATAAACTTAGCTATCTCGAGAAAACATAGCTTTACGACGAAAACTATGTTCACTTGTCTATCAATGAAGAATATTGATTATATGAGATCTGAGTGTCTTTAGAGATAAATGGTGACGGAGATAAAAAAAAGGTGTTGAAATATTACTGCTTTTATAAAACACGTACCAAGTTAAAGTAACCCGCAGACTCAAATTATAAACATAGACAATAAAAATTTTACACTTTTACTTTCTTTCTCATTATTGTTTATCGAATTATTTTCACCATACATTTAATTATCCAAATAAATTATAGTGGAATGATAATTTACGTAAGATGTCTGACAGGAGCTGCAACAATCGTAAGTAATAACAATTTGAAATAATTTCATATCGGTCTCATAACTGCTAAAATATTTCATTACTTTATGTTTATTATAGAAAATAATTACTTTTGAAATGCTAACTATCTGTAAAATTGGCTAATGTTGACAGATAAATAAATGTGGTTGCCAGAATTATCTACGTCTTCATCAACTACCTTTCATAGTTTAGAAGTTAATTCATCTACTGGACATAGAGAAGAAAAAATACAGAAAACACATATTATAATATATACGAGGGTAAGTTTTTAAGTTCGCGGAATGACAGTGAAAAAGGCGGGTAAACGCGCTCTTTTGATGCCTACCGTATTCAGTGACTCATAATTAGTCTGCATAGTAAAATTTGTTGTGATTGGATCATTAGTTATTAAACTATCGTTGACCAAGTATTTTAATCGGGAACGAAGTGAAAAAAATGGAGAAAATTGAATTCCGTGCGGTGATAAAGTTTCTTACTAAGCAAGGAAAGTCTGTTCAAACCATACTCAATGAGATGTCATCGGTTTACGGGGATTCTTGCCCAGGAAAAACAATGGTCTACAAGTGGCATAGTTTATTTAAACAAGGCAGGGAATCACTTGAAGACGACCCGAGGCCGGGGCGCTCTGTTGAGGTGACTACGCCAGAAGTTATTGCAAAAGTAGAAAAAATTGTATTGGAAGATGCTCGACTAAAAAAGAAACAACTCGCAGAAATGGTTGGAGTATCGGATACAACAATTTTTAAAATTTTACACGATCATCTTGGCATGACTAAGGTTAGCGCACGGTGGGTGCCGAGAATGCTCACGCCATTGCAAAAACAACAGCGCGTGGAATGTTCACGTGCGTTTTTGGACCTCTGCAATGAAGACAAGGATGGCGTATTGAATCAAATTGTTACTGGGGATGAAACTTGGGTTCATCATTATGAACCCGAGTCCAAACAAGACTCCATGCAGTGGCACAAAAAGGGCACAGCACCACCCAAGAAATTTAAGGTTTCACAGTCGGCTGGGAAACTCATGGCAACGATTTTTTGGGACTCAGAAGGAATATTATTGATAGATTATAAAGATAAAGGCATTTCTATAACGGGGGAATACTACGCTTCAATCTTAGAACAGTTAAAAGAAGCCATCAAAGAAAAAAGACGGGGAAAATTAACGAAAGGTGTCCTGCTATTGCATGATAATGCTCCCGTTCACAAGAGCCGAGTCGCACTGGCTGCCCTGCATAAGGTGGGCTTCGATATTTTGAATCACCCACCCTACAGTCCAGATTTGGCTCCGAGTGATTATTATCTCTTTCCAAAAATGAAAAAAGAATTACGTGGTAAGAAATTTTCAACTGATGAGGAGGTTAAGGAGGCGGTTTCGGCGTATTTTTCAGACAAAGATAAAACTTTTTTTTACGAGGGAATAAAAAAACTAATTGAAAGATCTGAAAAATGTATTCGTGTTGCAGGGGAATATATAGAAAAAGAAAAATAATTTTGTGTTTTTATTATTACTCAATACCCTCCATTCCGCGAACTTAAAAACGCCCCCTCGTATATATGTATATGTAACTATTTCATAGGTAGAAATCGACATCTGAAAATAATTCTGGCGACGCCTATGACCATGGAAGGAATGGGGGTGACACTTTGTATTCCTAATGCGTCATTATACGAGTATTCCGTCACCACACGGGTAATTTCTTTATTTGATTAATAGTTTTAAGTGTCAAAAATATCAGTGTTGTTCCAATGGCTCGTATAGTGCAGTTTGACCGGAGTCCACGATGTCTCAGAAAACCAATATTAAGTATTTTTTTAATTTCTTTTCACGGAGTGACTGAAGTTACCGCAAGACCAAGTTACTTCAAGTGCCATAGCATTTTTTTGAAAATTCAAAATCAGAACAGCAACTGTCTAAAAGAAAAATTGCTCCATCGAACATGTACAAATTGTAATACGAAACTTGCTACTGTCAGGCTCTCAATGTTGCCTTACAGGTTTGTACTCCGCAGGCCGTTAATTCTAAACAAGTGAACTCGTTTGTTGACTGGTAGCCGTGTGAGATCATCACGTATTCACGCTACCATATGTGGACGATTGTCTTTACATTTGTAAACATTATCACACCCTATGCACCTGTATTGTTGATAGTATAGCTGTTGTCATCGCGTAAATAACGCCGCTGTTTGTATGGGGCTATTCATAATTAATATATACTAGATATTACTAGGTACAAATTACTAAGAGTATTAGATAAGCAGATAACTGGGGAGCTTCGTAGTCTAAAGTTATTTGAAAAATGTTAATAACATGTTAATAGCCTTTCTAACAATGGGATACATCGCTTGACACAGGAGATTTTAGCCTACTAAGCTACATTGCTCACACGGGTTTGCATAGAATTTGTGTCAAGTTTGCCTTCCTTTTAAAACAGTTTAACCGAATTAGAAATAAATGAAATTTGACAGAGTGATAAAATGATCCAAAATTACGATGATCAGATCGTATGCAAGAGAAATTCTTCTGGTGATATAACTTTAATGTTTTGACGATCGGCTCCGGCCAAGATAAATACAAGCGGTCAGGTGACGCACGATCGGAATTATGGCCAGATGTGTTTGCTGCAAGGAACGTAACGACTCTAAATATTGCTGCATGTTTCCGTTCAGAGTTTTATTTGTCGTGGCCAGAGGGCCTAGTGTGAGTTTATTTAATATTAATTCTAAATGATGAGCGTGTTCTCCGATTTGATTGGTGAAGAATTCAGTGCAGACCAGCTGACACTAGACTCTCAGATGATTGAACTCTTCGAGATATGTTCGATCACTTTCACGACATTCTCACTTTATTGATATGGTAGATAAAATGAGAATTTCATTTACTTCTCATTTTATTGATATGAGCAGTTAAAGTTGACCATGTCGTCTAGACATCAATGTCAATAAATTTGAATGGTCAAATCGTCAATATAGAGTCTTCCTGATATAAAGTTTCAAAAATTCTATATTTTATGACAACATATTAACATGTGCATCTGATGTCATGAAATATAATAATTGAACCAATTTATGATTCAATTTCATATTTTCAATTCAACAAAAACATTTTGTTATGTCAGTAACTTAGTCCGATATTGCATTCTAACGTGTTTACCAAAAAAAGCCAGAAAGAAATACGTCATCTCATCTGAAGGCCACATATTATAATATCGTATAATCAATAATATATAATCAAATCTGAATTTAATAACATTTACATAATTTATTTCTTTTAGCAGAGAAAAATAGAAATGCAATAGTTTGAGAAATCATTTCTGTGGCACGTACAGAAATTGTAAGAGAGTGCAAAATTAAGTGTCAGTAATCCATGGACGAAGCTGTCAATAAGTACGACAATTTATTAAAGAGAAAAATGTAAGCTTAGATCACATTATAAAAAACTTACTTTGTAATATATGTATATCTGCAGATGGTATGGATGGCATAACTCAAATAATCTACAGTATAATTGGAACTGTCATTTTTTATCCAGCGAGCCGAGTTCGCGCCTTTTACGAATAGTGTTTACAGCATCGAAATATATGTACTACGCACGCAATAGTTTACAAAGACAGTTTTATGACACTTATTTTTTATGCGAAATGCATTTAAAAGATGTAACCTTTTTGTTGAAGTATTTTTAATTTTTAACTTCAGGGCTCCTGGATCCAGCGACATTCAAGGTTTTATCTTTAGCTTTTTGGTAATATTTTATACTTGATAAATTGGTACGTTATTAGAAAAGAAGGCAAAAGACAACGCCAGGATTATGATAGTGTGTCGCTGGGAAATTTATCAACAAACAAGAAATAGACACAAAGAACATCCAGACTCAAACAATAATTTGTAAATCACACCATGTTAGTTTTACTGAAAAGTATATAAAAGTTACTAATTCACTTTTATTTTACCTACGTACACAACTGGTAATATTTTCTATTGACTGCTTAATTGCCTTGACTGCCTCGTTGGTCTAGCTATTAGGCTATGCGAATGCCAAATCAAGAGGTCTCAGGTTCGGTCCCTAGGTCGAGTCAAAAAGTATTATTGAGTTTTGAAGTTGGGGTCTTCACCTCCGTGCCTCGGCGAGCACGTAAAGCCGCCAGTCCTGTGCCTGATTTTGCTTGGTTCATGTCGGGTAACTGCTCCGTCGGAATGTGCCCTCACAGAGGGAACACTGAGTGCACCTGTGTTTGCGCACACACTTGTGCACTATAATATCTCTTGTGTAGTTGATTGATCGCCGTTGAAACTGACCGCCTTAACCGAAATCAGCTAGGAGTTCAACATCATTATCAATATTGTACACGACATCTGCATTGATTTTGACTTGATTGACGGCACCAGAAGGCGTGTATTGTAATATTTTTGGAGTGTATGTATGTTATGTGTGCTTTGTAGACTCATCATCGTCAGCCTATTGCAGTCCGATGCTGTGCATATGCCTCGCCCGTCACTCTGATCGATTTTGGGCTTCTCACATTCAGCTTCTGCCACCTGCACAAATCGTCACTATACCTGGCCTGTGGGCGTCCTACAATGCAGTTGCTTACACACCCTTGAACTCTTTTACTCCAACGGTTGTCTGAGCTGTGGCTAATATGCTCAATCCACTTCAGCCACTTCAGTTCGCTAATTTGGTGGACAAATGTGACTTCTGTAGCCCAAATGTATAGATTACAAAAATTAAAATCGTTTAAGTGTAAATTTTGAGTACAAATTCACGCACATTACATTTTATCTCACATGTGACTGACCTGATGGCAATTGATTACTGTTACTCGGAACACCTGCAAGTCAGAAGTCACAAGAGTTTTGCCTTTGCTGTGAGAAGACATTCTTTTCTTGAAGGTTTGGAGGTTGTATCACAGATTGGTTAAACAAAACCGAATAAATACCTAAAAAGATTACGAGTACTTATTGATGACTTCCAAATGATCTGTAATTTATTTTATTTCTCATTTAATTCTGCTCAAACCGAGCGACAACAACGTAACCATCTCTAAGGTTTAAGAAATTAAACGCACACTCAAGCAATATACTCTTTATTTATTTCCAAGAGTAAATAAAGCAGTGGTTCGAAATAAATAATCTCACCCTCCGATATCGAAGTATGTAAGCGTGTGCAGAATAATAGATGTTGCGCCGTTGGAAGGCGGCGCGCGACTGACGCGTGCTGCCAGTTCGTCGCGCACGTGTCGACATCTTTTGTCTTGAGAACTTATTATTTTGTAGGGTCCTCATTTTTTTTAAAAGTGGCAACGAACGTAATGCATCTAATCGAAGTTTATGTTTTAAGTTTACGATTTTTTTTCTCGCACTTACCTACAAACTTTGGGGGTAATTTTAACAAAAGGAACGAAAGTATAGAATGGGAAGTAGGCAATACATGTGGTGACAGATGAAGAATAAGGAATGAAAACGCCCTTATTCATTCCATGGGTTAAAGGCGACGAAGCAAGCAAACAACACAGAACATCACTACAAAAAAAAAATAAACCAAAACCAACCCGTCTGGTCAACGTGGCCAAAACCTCCTTTCGAAGGATTGGACACTGTCTATGTGGCAGCTCTGTCTCTGAGCATGGGACTGTTAAAGTCTTGATACGCGTGCAATGTTTAAATTGGCCATTATAGGACAGGTGAGATGATAGTTACATTTAACATGTATCTGCCTCAGCTTCCTAGCCTTTCTTATTCCCAAGATTATTATAGCGTCGGCTTCTAGCTCAACCAGTTTTACCTGAACATCAGTTATTAAAAGGAGCGTCTGTCGTCGTAACTCGCGATCCTGAGGGCTAACTGACTTCGAAGGTTTAACTAGTTGTCTGTACATTTGAGGACCCTGACTTCTTAATAACATAAATGTTCATGATAACCAGGACCGACGGCTTCACGTGCTCACCGAGACAGGACAGACAGCGTGAATCGACCCCGAGACCTCATAATTAGCAATTGCATACGCTTACCGCGTGACCACCGTACGGCTGTCTACTAGGTATATTTTAGACATATACTTAGTCTGGCCATAAATACTGTTACACTTAATTATAAAAAAATATTACATTTGAATTTCGAATCTGTCATTTTTATACGATTGTTCATTGTGTTTTCTCATTTTGGCGCCAATACATTGTAAAATATTTTGCGATATTAAAATGGTGTGGGGTGATAAAGAGAACCGAATCGCTGTGATAGCATTACACAAAGTAGGTATGGAGCCAAATGCAATTTTTAAAACTCTCCATACACTTGGTATTAGTAAAATGTTTGTGTACCGGGCTATTAATAGGTACAATGAGACCTCCTCTGTTTGTGACAGAAAAAGATCTGGCCGTCCACGTAGTGTTCGTACGAAAAAGGTGGTCAAAGCAGTAAGGGAAAGAATTCGAAGAAATCCTGTCCGAAAGCAAAAGATTTTATCTCGGGAAATGAAGATAGCACCTAGAACCATGTCGCGTATTTTAAAAGATGACTTAGGACTTGCAGCCTATAAGAGACGCACTGGCCATTTCTTAACTGATAATTTAAAGAAGAATAGGGTGGTAAAATCGAAACAACTACTGAAGCGGTACGCAAAGGGAGGTCACAGAAAAATTTTGTTTACGGATGAGAAAATTTTTACAATTGAGCAACATTTTAACAAACAAAATGACCGTATTTATGCTCAAAGCTCTAAGGAAGCTTCCCAATTAGTCGACAGAGTGCAACGTGGACATTATCCGACTTCAGTGATGGTTTGGTGGGGTGTTAGCTATGAAGGAGTGACTGAGCCATATTTTTGTGAAAAAGGTACCAAAACATCGGCACAAGTGTATCAAGATACCATTCTTGAGAAGGTAGTTAAGCCCCTTAACATCACCATGTTCAATAACCAAGTATGGTCCTTCCAGCAAGACTCGGCGCCGGGTCATAAAGCTCGGTCCACGCAGTCTTGGTTGGAATCGAACGTTTCGGACTTCATCAGAGCTGAAGACTGGCCGTCGTCTAGTCCCGATCTTAATCCGCTGGATTATGATTTGTGGTCAGTTTTAGAGAGTACAGCTTGCTCTAAACGCCATGATAATTTGGAGTCCCTAAAACAATCTATACGATTGGCAGTGAAGAATTTTCCCATGGAAAGAGTGCGTGCTTCTATTGATAACTGGCCTCATCGTTTAAAGGACTGTATTGCAGCCAATGGAGACCACTTCGAATAAGCTTTTTATATTTTTAATTGTTTTATATTTATGTATTAAACTGACACACTGTAAAAGTAATAAATGTTATTTGCAGTTAACAATTTTCTTTTTTCTTTATTACAATATTTATGGCAAGACTAGGTATAATTGTGACGCGCAATACCTACTAACAATATTATTAAACAAAATAGAAAATAAACAAAAGAATATGGTTAAGTTATAAGTATTAACAAAATAGTCACTACTCTACCAATCTGTGATTTAGTCGTAGCTTTCATTAAAATAAATCCAAATAGAGAGTAAAGAGTGGCTCTACAGATGCGGTTGAATCTCCTGCAATTAAACATAGCTACCAGTACTTTAGTTACGATAGTATCATTGCTTCTCGACTACCTTTTTAGGGTAACCCGATGTAATGGGATTTCAAGGTCGATCTCGTTTCGTGAACCTTTTTTGATTTCAAAGATTAAATGAAACTATGAGCCTAAACTTGAAATATAATATCTGTAAAATTTTACACAAGTACTCATATAATAAGTACTATACTTATCGTTATAAAAAAATGTGGGTGTGTACTTATGTACGCACGTAAGAAGTGACGCTTCTTTGGCGTTACGAGATAAAATCTTTCTAAAAATTTACCCATCGCGTTATCTTATGTTTCTAGAGAAAACGATACTAATAATAGAAAAAGAAGACAGACTAATAACAGAAATGTTGACCAGCTAATTTAATGGCGTCAGTTTTTCGCGACGGTGTCGGTTTTTCGTGATGGTGTGCGGTCATCGTAAAAAAAACTCTCATCATTTTTCCCTAACGCACCAAAAGATGTAGGTATACATACCTGTTAAATTTAAATACGAAGTTACATAAACATACATACATGTGCCTACATATAATCTCTAATTTATGGTAAAAACAAAGATTGTAAATTCTTAATTGAAACTTAGCTTAACACGACACAAATGGCTGTTACAATAAAGGAAGCACCCTTCATCAACTAGAAGTAAGTCTGTATCCAAAAACGTATGTGTACCTCCCAAGACAATACGTGAGTATAAATAAACCAAGAATCGATACCCCCAAATAGACCTATCGTCCAGATGGCCGAGGATATCCTGCTCTGAACAGATTGCCCGCGATAATTATAGTTTGTAAGTGGCGCGTGCGCGTTGCGTGGCCGACAGTCGACACTTGACGCGCGAGCGCCGGTTTTCACTTGAAGGATCGTGCGTTTATGCTTCCCTATGACACTCCTGTTTTGGGAAATTTCTTTTACATTGTATAATTTACCATTTTCGTACCTCAGTGCATTTATTCTGATTGTGGCTTTGCTCGCTCGCTGTTTAATGTGGGTAGATTTTGTTTATTAAAAGCCAAAGACAAAGACTATACAAGATCGGGATAGTTGGCGCTCCTTGGAGGAGACCTTCGTTCAGCAGATAGCGGACAGATAATGACGAAACCATTAAAACGATATTTGTTTCTAGATATCTTTGGCCAAGATTTCATAAAAATCGTTTGAATGTTCAGACGTTACAGTCTGACGTACAAATAACAATTATTTTACTAAAAGAAGTACGATTGTCTTCAATACATAATGGTTAATTCATTTCCTAATTTTTCACTGGAGTGTGTAATGGAACCGATAGGAAATATGTTTTCCAAATAAAAGAATTTTCCATAGATTTATAACATGCCAGTGAATTGAAGTTGAAAACAAAAATAACCTAATCGAGAACTGCCTGTTATTCTGAGTTAAAAGGCTGACAATAAATTTAATATATCAGCGTTGAGTATTTATTGTATTAGGTAGAAAGAAGGTGAGGCTACTTATCACTAACTAATGCCTCAAAGACACCAGACGTGATTTTATTTATTTATTTTTATGTTTACAAAGCACTAACTACAATCTCGCAGCTTTCCCGTATCGCTTCCGTTACTCGCTGCTAGACGCTAAGGAGTCGTCAACATTTTGCATTTAACGAATGCCTGTATAATATGGTATGTTATGCATAGTATAGTAAGCTTTTGATGTGATGTATGTGCATGATATGCCATATTATTGCCGTTTAAATAGTTATTTTTTAAGGCGTTTTAGACCCAATAGGTGCCCTTTATCGACAGGTAAAGCCGCTTGTCACTACATCTCTCTACTTATTAGGTATTCCTGAAAACATGCAATAAAATCGTGTACTTTTAAATTAGATGGATACTTCTTGTTGTATTTCATCTAAAAATAAAAAATAAATTTTATCACTAGCTTTTTCACGTGGCTCCACTGCGTATGTGTAGGTTACCACGGTAAAAATTAGCGTATGTGCTTCCTTAAGAATCAATGTATCACCATGCCAAATTTCATTAACATCGGTCCAACGGTTTAGTAGTGAAAGCGTAACAGACAGGTAGAGTTACTTTCGCATTAATTGAAGTTGAATTAGCTAATAATAGTGAGATTATTTATGACCTTTGTATGTATGAATATTACGATATCAAATAGTTCTATTAAATAAAACCTTTGCCCTCGTTAGGTGACATCATTCAAAAACGTATTAATCATACTTTTATTAACACCTGTTGTGTTGATAAGGCAGTAATTTTTCTATCAAAGATAACAAGATATGATAGCGGTTTATATGACGTGGTGATATTCAATAACAAATGTTTCCTACTTTGACTTGAAACTAAGTTCGCTTTCTATCCTAATTTAATTGTAGGAGAGTCTTGCTTCAGCACAAATGGGACGGCTCGATCGGTTGTTCACAGAGTAATGAGGTTCATCATCATCATCATTATCATCATAATCATCAACAGCAGAATTTAATTTTTTTCTTTCTTTACCAGACCTCTAATCTCAACCCCACATCTGTGTCAGGGGCAGGGGAGAGCCTTACTAACTCTTTACTTGCAGGTGTCCCTGGACGAAGGTTACTTACTATCAGGTGGTCTGCTTGTTAGACTCCCTGTGCCTTAAAATATATTACTATATTTACTATGAACTATATTTAAATTGTGAGATGTAGGACTACATTGTTATTTTGAACCTTACTAGTAACGTGTGAGATACGTTCCATGCAATACATTAAACAAACATATATTTATTGCATGTCTTTAAAGTTTATTTATGGCAGTAAATCGAAATATAATAATACTAATCCTGACAAAAAGAAAAATATAAAAAGATAATAAAAGCCACATGCAAAAACAAAATGATTTAAGCACCATTTGTCATAATTCCTGTAAGACAGTTGAATGTAGTTGAATGACTTGACAGCTATACGAAGTGCCGTCATTATATTCATTTATGCAAATTCATAGCTTAAACTGTAATTCACTCGATTAAACATTAATGTCGCGTTAACCCGAAAAATGTTATTCAGCCCTGATTTTCTTCAGGATGTCGGACTTCCGAAACAACGGCAGGGGTTTACACTGCAATGAGTGATGGCACATCTATATTTATTTACTTTAAAATAAACGGCTTAACACGCGTAAATAAATTGGTCTTAGCATGCGTCAAGTTTAATTTGTATGGCACACGAGTTCGGCCCTGTATTTATTAAATGTCACTTTCTAACTATGTCTAAAATTTGAATGGCGCAATAAGTACGGCCCTGTATTTATTGAATAAAACTTTCTATAACTAAGATTTTGTTTTGAAAGAGACTGCATTGTGTTTATTCGATATAAGTAAATAGAAATGCAACAAAGCAAGTAAATAAACAATATAAATACTAAATACAAAACATAAGAACTCACTGTCACTGCCTTGATTAAATTTAAAAAGATACACTACCAAAAATAAACCACAAAGTTTGTGAATACATGTGTTTTATTCGTTACATATTATACGTTATAAAATCACCTTAACATCTACACCAATAATATTTTATTACTAGCTGACCCGGCGAACTTCGTACCGCCTTAGCGTAGCGTACCTTATTGATTATGAAAATAGTTTAATTAATAGTAAATATTATTTTTCTCCGTAAGAACCTTCTCCTAATAATAACAAATACAAAAAAAAAGAATTAGTGAAATCGGTCCAGCCATTCACGCGTGATGCCGTGACCAAGAAAAACGGGTTTCATTTTAATATATATAGATTATTTTTTAAAAAGAGAAAAAAATTGGTAACACTCCAAAATTAGAAACTCGCATGTATGTATGCATGTATGTCGAACAGATTCAAGCTTCACCACACTAAAAATTTATTAATGTAAAAATGTTAATATATATAATTTTTTCAAGAAGTTCTTTCATATCGTCCTTATCTCATAACGTGCCCAAAAGGCAGCGTTTCAGCGTTGCCACGTTGAATGACAATTCATACTCTCTGTGCTTAAAAAAATTACACCTTCTCATCATTATAGTCCAAAAACAGCTTGATCTCTGTGACAGTTACTCGTGTCACAAGTGTCATTTTAGAATACACGAGGTAATACCGTGAATTCTGTTCCGCCTTAGAGGCAATAAATAAGCAGATCATTGATTTTGGACTGAAACGCGGTCGAACGGGATAAAAAGTATCCTATGTCCGTCTCCTGGTTCTAAGCTAAGGAGGATTTCTAAGCAAAATTGGTGGGGGAAGTACCTCACCAATTTTCAGCTAAATCCGTTCTTCCGTTCTTCAACTAACACCATTTTCTTTAATATATATATATATATTTATATTAATAATGTATTGTATTTCATTTGTGACAGAACTGGCACGAAAAGAACGAAAATATAGGTAGCACAAAATTACAGAGACTCTCTATTACAGAGATCCAACTATATTTTAAATCGAAGAGAAGTGTCAGTCGTTTTATAAACCTGTAAATAATAAAAAACATAATTGTAAAAGGATATATTCGTAGTAACAAACAATGAATTCGACAAGCATATACTTTACAGACAGCCAATGAGAATAAGGCAGGAACCATCTTCAGTTTCTTGACGTTGCGTTTTTTCTTGTTTCAATATCATATCCAATCCTCATTCTCTTCATAACTTATCCTAAATAGAACTGCTTTACGAGACATCCATCTTTTAACAGATTAGTTGACAATTTTCCAATTTTATTCCTTGCTTCTTTAAACGGGGCGTGAAAAAGCATCTCACTAGGCCGCCACAGTGCGGGTCACCATGCTGCATTGTCTGCATTCGCAAAGAAGATAACTATAACTCTTGGATTCTGTTCATGTTTTCTATCAGGATAGAGACACTTTAGAAAGCTTACTATGAAAAAGGTATAACTGAAATTTCATTTAGTATAAAAATTAGTGACACAGTTTCCTTTAAAACTAGAATCCAAAATAATAGTACTATCTACTCGTAATATAACATGAAAGAATGATTTTAAGTACTTATATTGTAAGATTAATCCGTGTAGTGATAATATAAAAAACAGAGTGTCACTACCACTATGCATCCCATAGGCGTCGTAAGAGGTGACTAAGGGAGCAAGTGACGCAAGACGACATCACTACAAAGAGAAAAAAAACTTGAAATTAACCTTATAAAAGTCTATCTGGTCAGTGTGATATAATAGGTCAAAACCTCCTTGCCAAAGAGGAGAAAATTGTGTCCAGCAGCGGACTGTTAAGGATTATTGATGATAATGATGTGAAGTATTTATACAAAGGCACAGCTAAAAATATATACCTATATATGTATATTTTTAGCTCATGAGACTACATGGTTAGATTGATTTGTTAGCTTACTCTATGGTCTAAATGGCTTCATTGACTTTGACGTTTGTTTAATTATAAGAGTAACATAATTTAAATCGTTGGTTTCTTAAATTATAATGAATGAGATTTCTTTTTAAACACATATTTTAAGTTTTTTGTTTTGTTTTTTTGTTTTCAGCTAGTACGATTTTATCAGTGACATTGTCCCGACCCCCAACAAACAGCAATACTATCGTAAGAATACTCCCCTTGTTTTAAATTGGGCACAAGTGACACAACAGGTGTTGAATTTATTATAGCCTTATCTCTGAATTAATTTGCGTTTGTAGTACATGTGTACTGAGTATAAAATATTATTTGGCTAATAACTTATAAGACTTGACAAGCCTTATAGGTTATTTTTTTTCTACCTTTGTCATTTTGTCATGCTAATGTAACTCTACTCTACCTGATGGAAAGCATGGGTAAAATCGAATCGAATCGATAGAATGTGGTCAACATACTCATCACGAATACAAACAATGCAGCACAGTGACCCATACTATGGCGGCCTAGTGAAATGTTGATGAAAACAGCATTGTGAGAGGGAAAAACGTGCGCTGGTAATGAGTTCCAGACTTTGAAAGGCACGAGATGCCGAACCGTTGAGTTCGAGAGCGTTTGTTTACCACTCTAAAACGGTGACTTCCAAGGTCAGCACGTGTTGTCGCAGACAGGAAGAGAAAAGGTGGGACCAATATCTTATCAAATCGTTATATCACTTATCATCGTTACACACGTAATCGTTAATCGTAAAATTCTTTTAAGGACTTCTATGTAAGCCAATATTTTTATTTCTTTTTGTTTTTTTTTGCAATATTATTTAATTGAAGGCAATATGTATTATAATATTGCAAAGTTCTTTGGAATAAGATGATAACTTGATCATTTAGCATCAACAGTACTCCCAACTCTTTACTTAATTTCAGCAGAGGTACTTGACATTTTTTTTTCTTTTGTTCTCATTTTAATTATCAGAGCTTGCCAAAGTGACTCTGCTCTGGCTGACGAAAAACATGAATAGAATCCAAAAGTTGTGATCGCCATGCTCATTGGGAATGCAGACACTGCAGTACGGTGATCCACACTATGGCGGCCTAGTAAGATGGTTTTTCACGCCGCGCTTGGGGACGTAAAAGACATGACAGTCATCGTGGTATTATATTGCACACACTTCCACACTTACCACGACAACTGTCACCCCTACATCAAACGGCCTCCGGTCTCGCACTCACTGACAAAACACGACGGCACGCTGTCGCTTTGGGTCGATTTTCTGCGGGAGGGTAGTACTGACCCGGTAGAGTCGTCCCGTTCGTGCTGAAATAGGCGTGGCTCTACTACCTCTATTTACTTTTCTTTCCTAAGTTTTTAAGTCATTTATGTTTAACAATAACTTCGTATTTTTACAATAATAATGCCATATCTTGGTAATCACTACTGTAATTAAAAAATCAAAAACTTTTCACAAAGTTGTAGATTTTTAACTTTATATTTTCACGCAGAAGTGCATATATAGATGGGTTTTTCATTTAATTTTATTTTTTTTTCAAGTTTGTCGGCTGGTTAAATGAAAAACATATTGTTATTTAAATACTTATAAATATATATAGTTAAAAATATATATATAGTTATACATACAAAAGATCTGTGTGGTGACGGATTAAGAATTCAGAGTGTATACCCTATTGCTATTGTTCCAATGAGTATTGTAAGAGACGACTAAAGAAACAAATTACACAGGACAACATCACTTCAAAGAAAAAGGAAAACTTAAAACAAATCCTATACCAACTCGTCAGGCCAGCGTGGTACAGTAAACCAGAACCTCCTGTCTAAAGGAAGGCTTATGTCCAGCAGTGGACTATTACAAGCTATTGATGATAACGATTTATATATATTACTCCCAATATTAATTAGTACCAATTACTTGTCTAGTTTTAAGAGCCAGTAAATTACTTCATTATAAACCATTTGCTTTTAATTATAAGACAGTCTGTAGGTTTTTTAGACGGATGTAATAAGACTACAACAAAAACACTCCTAAGCACTATTAAATAAAGACCCTTTTACACAATTAATTTAACACCAGACAGGTGTAATAGATTAACACTTGACAGACTAACTTAGGTCAATAATATCCGTAGGTACTGTTGTCTAAGTTCTATTTATTTTAGCTTTTCTTTTTGATAATTTTCACTTTGATTTAATTAGAGACGTGTTGTGATGAACCTATAGCACTCAATAATAACACACCTCATCAGCCAGAAGACGTCCACTGCCGAACATAGGCCTCCCCCCTAAAACGCCACGCCATACGACTGGATGGCAACTGCATCCATCGGCTTCCGCGACTTCGGGGGGGCCTACCTACGCTTCGTCTTCCGGTACGGGGTCGCCACTCGAGAACCTTTCTTCCCCAACGATTGTGGGTTCTACGAGCGATGTGGGCTGCCCATTGCGACTTCAACTTGCTTAAGCAAGTAAGCAATAACACACACAGACTCAGAACAAATGATCACGGTTATCACACAATTATTTTGATTGGTTGGTTATTACCTTTGGTTTAAAAGTCAGGGTCACTAGACCAACATGTCGATCTTAATAAAAAAATACATTATGGTGTGTATATAATATTTATCTCATTGTATTTGTCTTGAATTTAACTAAGTCAAGGTATACCTAGCAACAAATCCACGATCCAGCTCATTAGGTCCACATACCTATGTACTAATACCTCAAATTACCTCCTAAAGTACGTAAGGTAAGGTACGAATACCTTACTTCATCTCAGGGAGTAATTTGTAACTAAAACCAACTGCAATATCTATATATATAAAAGAAAGTAGTGTTAGTTACACCACTTATAACTCAAGAATGGAAGACCGAATTTAGCTGAAAATTGGTGTGGAGGTAGCTTAGAACCAGGAGACGGACATATGATACTTTTTATCTTGTTAGAACGGATTTAAGTAAAAACAAATATGCTTATTTATTGACTATAAGGCAGCACAGAGTTCGCGGGGTAAGCTAGTGTTTTATAAAAGAAACAAATATCCAACTATTTATCTACAAATATATATTAGGAAGTCATGAACCGGAACAGTTTAGGCAACATTTTGCACATGTGTATAAGACCCTTAATAATATCGTATACCGCGTTAAACGTGCTACCAATTTGGTTCTAATTAAACATGGCATCCGGCTCATTGGCTGTCAAATTGTCGGAACCTGCTACGATTTTTTTGCAAAAGGTTCATTTCAGAAGAATGAACTGTTGTGTGTTTTAATGTTGACACCGTGTGTGTTGTATGGATAAGACGCATTGAGTTTAGAACAAATATTTGTCGGTATTTTACTTTTTGAGGGTAGAGAATAGTTTACTTTATAAAAAAAGGCTTGTTATTTGCTAAAATGGACATGTCTTAAACCAAGTTTAAATTTTATTGAATATTATTATAAAAAATACAGTTTAATACTACAAGAAAAGAAAATCATCATCATCATCGTGTTCTCAGCCAAAAACGTCCACTGCTTGACATAGGCCTCCCCCAAAGTTCTCCACAACAGCCGGTCCCGTGCCACCCGCATTCAACAGCTTCCTTTGCGATCTTCACCAGGTCGTTGGACCATCTTGTAGGAGGACCACGTTTCCCAGAACTTTACGGCTCCATCGGCCATCGTTTCTGCGTGCAATGTGCTCCACCCACTGCCACTTAAGTTTAGCAATTTTACTGGCAATATCGGTGACCTTGGTAGCAAAAGAAAATAAGCTACCTTAATGCGTTCCATCGTCAACAATAAATCGTGCCAAGGGTTTCATCACATGTCTACCACAAGTCATAACAAAATACAAGTATACATTTACATTACAAGTAGAACCACGCTGATTTTAGCACGGACGGGCCGCCTCGACCGGGGCAGTACTACCCTCTCACAAAAGATCAACCTAAAACGACAGCATCCGTGCTGTCGTGTTTCGTTGGTGAGTGTGAGACCGGAGGCCAATTTAGACAGGGATCATAGTTATTGAGGTAAGTGTGTGAACCTTACACTACCACGTTGACTGTCATGCCTTTTACGTCCTCAAGCGGGGCGTGAAAAAGCATCTAATTAGGCCATTATAGTGTGGGTCACCATACTGCTTTGTCTGTATTCACAATGAGAATGGTGACCATAACTCTTAGATTTTATTTCTGCTTTTCATCAGGCAGAGTAGAGTCACTTTGGCAGGCTCTTAAAACAAAAATGTGATTTTAGAATGGACTCCATAAAGATTTATTTAAGAGATTATATTATATACACTACTATTCACTTATATACGAGTCCGTGTTCTAAACTACATATTATTAATGTTCACCACTACCAATAATCACATATTATTAGAAAACATGTATTAGTAAACATATTATTAGTGTAAATTACCATTTGTAGGCCAACACTTCCTTCCTAAGGAGAGGCTTATCTCTAGCAGTGGTCAACTAAACCTGTTGATGATGATAACCCTTCTTTAGACTGAGTATTTGATGAGCTCCTGTAAGGTTTAGAAATGAGGTTCAATTTTAAAACTTAGCTGACAGATAAATACACAAACAGAACCTTCATTTTCATTACTGCACGGATGATCAAGTGGTTTCAGTGGCCGCCGACCTTGTTACCCGTGTGGTGACGGATTAAGAATACGGCGTGTCACGATCCCTACTGATTCCAAGGGCGTTAGAGGCGACTAAAGAAACAAACTACACAGAATAACGTATCTGTAAAAAGAAGGAAAACTTGAAACATGCTCGATACCAACCGTCTGGCCAGAGTGATGTAGTAGGCCAAAACCTCCTTTGTGGTGGTGTACTATATACTATATAAAATTTGTTAATGTGACGCCATTTTCTACGGCCCTGAAGTTTTGTGGAGCTGACCCTCATATGGGACAACAGTTTGTGTGATCCATAAATTGTTGTCCTGAGCCTGGGTATTCTTTGTGTCCATTTCGTGTGTATTTGTAAACTTCTTTCCATACATAATTTATTTCTAATGCAGGAGTTGCCTTTTTTATAAATCTTCTTCCTTTTTCTTCTCAGCCAAAAGACGTCCACTGCTGGACATAGACCTCTCCCAAAGATCTCCACAGCTGCCGGTCTCGTGCTGCTCGCCTCCAATGGCTTCTCGCGATATTCACAAATAAAT
This sequence comes from Hypercompe scribonia, assembly GCA_949316085.1. NCBI lineage: Eukaryota > Metazoa > Arthropoda > Insecta > Lepidoptera > Erebidae > Hypercompe > Hypercompe scribonia. Next base: position 6,715,879 of record OX438979.1, read on the forward strand.
AAATATTTTATGGATAGGGTTACCATCTTAGGTTGTACATTCAGAATGAAGGAATTGTATTACTGACACACGGAGATATTATTACCCGAATACGGTAAAGCCAAAAGGAAGGATAATAAATTGGTAGTCTATGTTTGTTTGTATGTTTGTACGTTCTCTTATCATGATGTTATCCTAGCCAATTTTGGACACGACAGCCACGGAAACCAGCCAGCTAAGCAGGATATATTATATTGCACAAGTGTGTGCATAAACACAAGTGCACTCTCTATTCTCCCACTCTCACAACCCGATGGGACAATGTTGAAGCGCGCTTTTATGCAGATGGGCTACATTTTTCTATCTATGGAGTATGAAGTAAATTTGGTTGTGGTCCATGGAGGGAATTTGCCATAGTCACCACGCTTGGCGGATGGATGCGAATTGTCCAAGACCGGAATGGTTGGCGTTCCTAGTGGTGACCTTCATTCAGCAGTGGACGGCGATAGGTTGATTGATTGATGATGAAGTAAATAGAGTTATTTATTCTTTTCTTCATTGTCAAGGACGATTAATAAAAAAAAATACCATTAAAAATACTACAGCAGTTAATCAAATCAAATTTTAATTATAAGACCAAATGTGAGTTATATCCATTCTATGAAATCCTACCGGAGTATTCACACCGGAAATGCGAGTCGTTATTCCTTGCGCTGATGACATGTGTCACCCGGTCGCCTGCGCTTGCGCATGTGTCGAGAGGCCGCCGAGAAATTGATGACGTCATTAGTCATATCAAGTGGCCAGTTTTTAAGCCAGGACCTCACAGGAACGCTCGCCAATATTTATTTGGTGTGGTCACTGCAAATGACACCTGTGAGGATTTTGAAGATTAAACTTGTTTTGTTTTTAATCTGTGGGATTTGATCTTCTCTGTTAGTTTATTCGTTATTTTTAATGATGTTTAAGTGATTGTGTAGTGGGAAAATTAGATTATTTTGAATGACAAAACTTCTTTTTTAAACTTGATTTATTTCCTTTCAAATTTATGCGCATACGATTTGCAAAAAAAAAACATTATATTTATAATTTGAAACAGAACCTTCTCCACTCTTAACACCACCCTCGGAGATTCAAATTCAAATTTTACATTTTTAATGGGGCCACGGTGGCCTTTGTATTTCGACTGTAAAATGCCAATGCATAACTTTTTTGACAAACTCATTTGTTTTGATGGTCGAATCTAAAGCCACTTGTTAGCATTTGTCAGTGGAATTTTCCAAATCTATTTTAACTTGTATATATATACAACTTCTAAATTAAGTAACGTGTTGTTTTTTTTATTGAATAGCTTTATTTGTTTCTTATTTCATACAAAAATTTAACTACAGCTGAATTACTATAACCATGGCCGCCGGGTGCAAGGGGTTGCACTTGCAACTCCCTGTCAGGAAACAAAATATATAGAAATATGCATTTTTTTTAAATACATTTCATAAAAAAATCATTTCTTAGGTAAATATCGAGTATAATTTTGCACTTTATAAAGGTTAATATTATGTGTGGATGAAGGTACACCCCTACGAAAATATTTCTGACTACGTCCATGACTACATTATTATAAAAATTAATTGACACTAAAATGCATACGTAAGTCATTGGTGAATATTATTTTTTGTTCAATATTACAAACAAGTATTTGTTTTCAAAACTTCGTAACGTCGGGCAATAGAAGATATCGTAACCTTTTTAAATAATTCCTTTTTCTTTTCTTTTTAAAGGACAACGCCCACATTAGCATATATCCTGCTTCGCGGGGGACTTTACAAACATACAAGAAACGGACACAAAGAACACCAAGACTTAGAACAACAATTTGTGAATCATACAAAGTGTTGCCCCATCTGGGGTTTGAACCCACAACTCGGCGCAGTAGAGAGCAACGTGATGGCCACTGGTTGCTCTACACCATCCACCATTTTATCGCGAATAAGTCTCGTTGTATAACGAAACTATGTATGTATTTTTAAGTTTTTCTAACACTTGGATTACTTTTATTAGGAATTTGAGGTAAGTATTTCGTCTTGGTTTGTAATTTTGAACAAACAAATATATATACGTGCATATGTATGTTACTAACAGATTTGCCTCACTGGTTTCCTCGAAATTAAACCCAAAATCAACTTTACGTAGAATTAGACAAGTCCTTTAAATTTCAGATTAGAATCATGAATCATTAATATTTTTATTTTTCTTATTTTAAAACATTCAATTTTCACGTTTACTTCCTAAATATTTTATTTTTATTTAATTGATACATAAGGTATGGTTCACCTGTGCTCGGCCGACAATTTGGTTTGTAAAAAACACCACTTAATCGGCTTCGGAATCACACCTTTTATGTAAAAAATTAAAATATCGTCCTGCCCGTACTAGAAGGATCAGAGATTGTAGAGTTATGTAGGAATAGAGGTGGCGCGGTCGGCTTTTCCGCTTAAATAATTTAAAGGGTTTATGTAATTACATATTTTTTGAATGGTCAACATCTTGTGAAATGGGACGGAAGTATGCAACAGTAACGAGAAAATGATGAGCACGAGCGGTGCTATAAATGACTGAGATATCTAATGTCTTACATCATAATGTGTCTACTGCAACACTTGCCTGGTTCTCTTTAACTTGATCAAATAGAGCTTAGTAGAATAGTTTTTAGTTTTACACAATTCTCAGTATTTTACAAGCAATTGTGTAGTGCTTGCCTTTGGATAATAGTTAACGTTCTACGTATACGAGTAGATAGTTAATACTTTTCGGAAAACATATAAAATTTAAGTTAAATTTTTAGATATTCAAACTTAAAAAATATTTCTTTATTTTCGAAGATGAAATTTATTTGTAATGTAATAATTAATTTTAACATTAAATAATGTATTTACCATAAATAGCTATTTAAACATATTTGTAACTATAAAAATACACTTAAAACACTCACTCACATTAAAATGGTCTCTTTCTGTGCGTCAACTACTACTACTAATGTAATTATTAATTTTAACATTAAATAATGTATTTACCATAAATAGCTATTTAAACATATTTGTAACTATAAAAATACACTTAAAACACTCACTCACATTAAAATGGTCTCTTTCTGTGCGTCAACTACTACTACTAATGTAATTATTAATTTTAACATTAAATAATGTATTTACCATAAATAGCTATTTAAACATATTTGTAACTATAAAAATACACTTAAAACACTCACTCACATTAAAATGGTCTCTTTCTGTGCGTCAACTACGTTCGATTTTCAAATAGAAATAATTAAGCCACCTCTACAACATTTCTAGTGCTACATTGCACAATGGCACAGAGCCGCATTGGGCCGCAGGTGGGTGCATAAAAAAACGAAAGGATTCGCCGGCATCCGCAGGTGCATAATCAGGTGTCGGGATTTAGGTTACAGGTTAGAATTAGTTCGTGTATGCGCCTCTACAATTTGGCGACAGCTTGTAAATTATCCGAGATGAATTATTCATTGCAATAAATATGCTGTTTTTAAACATGTCTTATAATAACACATGTTTTGATATATTAATAAAATTATACTTTATGTTATTTAGTGAATTATATTATTGTCTACATAGATAAGTGATCTATTCATTTATTAGTAAAGGACATAATGGTAGTTTATTTCTTTAAATATGTAAATTGTATCGACTAAATGAGGACATTTATTGAGTATACGATTCGGAATTAATGTGTGTTCGAAATAGATAGGATTACTTCACTTATGAGAGTAGGTTCGATTCTGATATGAGGTATTTACTATCAACTGCTATGAAGTGTTGACAATGAATACCTAAATTAGATTATAAAAAACTTAAAAAAAACGATGATGATGACGTAATTAAGAATTACATTAAACTGTTATTCCTTAACTTTCACCCAACAATTATAGCTTTCATTACGTAATATTCGTAAATGGCGAAGTTCAGAGGTAACAACTATAAAAAATACAACCGAATAGAGAACCTCCTCCACAAACTCTATGAGTATATTACCAGTATTAATTGTTAAAAGTACTAAAAAAAACTAAGCACAAAAACTTCAACATTGGACGTAACATTGACAGGGGCATGTCGCAGAGAGTTCCCGCGTCTCGTCAGACATATGCAGTTGACGTAGACGCCGCGACAGGTAGCGCTTTGTTCTCAAACAATAGACAATCACATTACACGGACAGATCTTTTTTTTTGTTACAAACACACCTGATTGCGGCCCTGTTAGAATTAGGGCATTCTTTTTATAAACTTAAATAAAAAGTAACCGAAACTTTATGGAACTTTTATGTATCTAACATTGATAATATACATATATATATACTAGCTGACCCGGCAAACGATGTTTTGCCATTTTTACTAAAATGGCTATTAAAAAATAAGGGTTGATCGTAGAAGGGTGAAAATTGAGGATTGTATGTATTTTTGTATGTTGTATCATAAAAAAATAGAAATTAAAAATTTTGTCTGAAAAATAAAAAAAAAATTATGGTTGTACTACCCCTAACATTTAGGGGGATGAAAAATAGATGTTGGCCGATTCTCCTAGATACCGGACAAGCACAAAAATTTCATCAAAATCGGTCAAGCCGTTTCGGAGGAGTATGGCAACGAAAACTGTGACACGAGAATTTTATATATTAGAAGAAGATGTTCCGTGTGGTGATGAATTAAGAATAAAAAATGTTACCAGCCCTATTCATCTCATGCGTATAATAAGTGGCGACTAAGGGAGAAAATTACGCAGGACACTAACACTGTCAAGACAAGGAAAACTTGATACAAACCCTATACCATTTTTTTTAAGACAATGTAATATTAAGAATAAATCCTGTGTCGCGGGAGACTTTATGAATATACAAGAAACGGACACAAATAACATCCAGACTCAGAACAACAATTTGTGGATCACACAAAGTGTTGTCCCATGTGGGGTTTGAACCCACAACTCGGTACAGAGAGCAACTACCACTACGCTAGCTATCCGTGCAGTAATTAATCTGGTATACAATAAAGAGACATTATTACTCTATTTAATATTTGTTCAACTTAATATTTCATATAATTACGGAGTTTCATTTAATCTCAAATCTTACTTGTATTAGCCTTTAATAAATTGTCCACTGCTGGACATCCAACATTTTACGTAAAGTAATCATATCATATTGTGATCGAATGATGAATATTGCCGAGTGGTGACTGTTTAAGAATACAGAGACCACCTCTATTCATCACGTTGTAGAGACATAAGGACACAGGACAACATCACGAAAAAGAAAAGAAAACTTGACAAAAACCCTTTTTTGTAACGTGTGCAAACCTCCACGGGCTGTCACTCCTCCAGGGTTTTGCGGTGTGTCGAAATCGGACCGACTAAGCCGGGAACCGTTGTTACTAAGCCATACGAACCCACTTGACGAAAATCCTGTACCGACTCGTTTGGTCTGCATGGTATAGTAGGCCAAAGTCTCCTTTCTAAGAAGAGGCTTTCGTCCAGCAGTCGACGATCGAAAATTGAATTTTTCTCCATATTTTACTACGAGACATTTTTTATGACATATGTAAGACCAAAAATTGATCCACACTGAATTTTGAATTCTTAAATTACGAGAATTAACCGACTGGTATATTTTGTGTAGTCTTTCCTACTGTTTTCTAATATCGAATACTTTAACATATCAAAACAGATCTAAATACACAAAATATTTGTTTTGAGATTCAGCAACACAAAAGTATTTTTTTAAAAACCCCGTTAATTGGCGTCGTCTCGTCCCCATTACGCAGTCTCCGCGCCACTGATACGCCTTGGCGTACGCAGAATGCACATCTGGGAGCAATGAAGGACTGTAAAATCTCATAAAGGACACATATACGACACTCGCATTTAGAAACTAGCCATGATGCAGTAAATTTAGAGTCGATAATGCCTTGCCAACGTTCTGACACCCATCTCTACGAACACCTGTTTCAACCGCAGCATGTATTTCAATTGTGTCAAAAGAAAATATAGCTTATTGTTAAACCGGAAGGTTGATTTTTGAGTGTATAATTATAGATTTTGCATTCCTGTTTTGTAGGGCTGTTCGCATAAATTATCGATGTATCTCTCCTCGTGAGCGTCGAGGATACGTCTGTCCCTTTCTGTTGCTTGTTTTTGTTCGTCGGCGCTATATAGAATGTGAGGACGTGAGACAAGTGCCGGGCTGTTCTTCTACAGGCTGTTATATATGTTTATGTCTGTGCATATTGGTTATTAATTTTTGTAATGCGTCATCATTAATCTATCAGATTTTTTCTGATCAACCGAAATTGAACTAACCTGTAGGTATTGTAAGTATATTTTTTAGTTCTTGAATAAACTTTATATGAAATAATGTTTGAAGAAGTATATTGAATGAGCGATTTGTCAAGAAAGGAGTAACTAGTATCACTTTATTTGTTGAGTCAAATACCACTTGATCGAAGCCAGGTCACGCGGCTAGTTCATAATACACGAGGTGTCGGCGGCCAGCCGGCGCCACGGCGGCAAACGCGGCGCCTACTATCCTGTCAGCTATGTGACTATGTTAACAGAGTCAAAACAAACCAGAACTTGCAAGTCATAAAGTTCACATTGCCTCAATCTCTGTTAAATCAGCTGTGATTTTGTTCTTGTTTAAAAATCGCCTTTATTGCTAATACGATAACGTCGATTTAAGTTTTCAACGTCTTCGATATTGGATTTGTTCCTCGTTTTGAATTCCAAACCACGACTAAAAGAAAGCAGTTTTTTAAGGAAGTGTTCTATGATATCAGTACATTAATATTGTTCTAATACACCTAACACTTTATTAGTGACGTATTCCAGAATACAGTTGTGCCTGTACATTTATAATGAATTGCACGCGCGGAATTATATTAAACTTGGTTTATCAAGTTCAATAATATATGTCGCCATTGTTGTCTGCCGCCAGGTGGCCACGCACTTGCGTTATTTCATCGGTAAATCGTATTCGACAACGATCCACACCCAAGTTGTGAGGCCAAGTCAATTAAACCCAGTCTTGTTGATTGACAGGTCATTGAGTGGGAACGCTTAGTTTTTTTACGTTCATGAACAACTAACAACATGTTTTTGTCCGAATACTCGAGCCTTACGAACAGATATTGACTTGAGGATTAATTATTGTGGTAGAGTTCTAATGTTTATTGTAGAAGGCGTGAAATCACTGCAAACATTTTTTTGAAAGTCGCACTAGGCAAGTCCGTGTTTTTTAAAGCATCATCAGAAACCCAAAAAACTAGATGTTAAATAAAATGCGACGATATTCACGCCGTTTCCTTACGGTCATCGCTAGGTGTCAAAAGCTTTACCTGACCGCTAACACCTACACAGACCAGCTATACTGAGCCGATATTTACAATCTCGGCCCCATCATGTTTGTTCGGGAGTTATCCCTTTACACCTCCACACTCAGACCGCTACTCAAATTGTAATACAAACATCGGTTCAACTTTTGAAATGACACGTATTGTTAATTAACTCGCGTCTGCGTAAAACATGATTTTATCGAAAACAGCAAGATGCAAAAAAGCAGAAGAAAACTTAAAATGTGAGTAAAAAGAAAGAACTCAGATTTTATGATAGTGCATTCTTATAATAATATAGACAATTATTTTCGATCCCTTACGGCTCGAATTAATGCGGTAACCCCTGTTTGAGACCATAAAAATTCACGACAAAACCTGTATAAACGGCTGGTAACAAACTTGGTTGTTTTGTGACTCGTTCCCAGAAATCGTGGAAATGTTCGAGCAAAAAGCCGACAGAACAGGATTTTGTATCGACATCGCCAAATCTGGACGCGTTAAGAAATGATAAAGAGGACGCCGCCACCGCAGCCGAGTGCAAACTGCATTGAAGGCAAAAAATAATCACAACAAGATGGAACAACCAGTGCATACTTCCTTACATGTGGACGTTTTGATACATGGTGAGGATTTAGACAGTGAGCCGTCCACGAACAACTCTACAAAAACTTCAAAGTGATCGAGCACAATCTCAAGATGCTTTTACCTAAACTTCATTATCGTAATGACTAAGGTTATGCTACCGTCATGTTTCATGCAATATGTAGAATTACTTGTCATGCGACAGCTGGTATCGAATAAAACGACCATTAATAGACCACGATTGTATTATCGATTATCCAATACGAATTTTGATAGCCGACTTCTAAATGCGTCGGTTGTGCAGTGCGAACAAAGTGTACGTAAATGATGATATAATGCATATGCGTGCGTGAGTCACGGATGCTAACATGTGCATGTAGAAATAGTCTGAGTTTGTACAAATGTTGAGATCGGCGACGCAGTGTTGTGTGGCGATACTGGCGATCCTCACGACGAGTTGCCGCGCGCCGCCGGCCAGAGAATGCGACCGGCTGGCGCACCAGTGCGTGACCACATATCGATAATACATTAGGTATATTCATTATTTTTTATGTTGCCGTCTATCTATTTATTCGAAATCTATAGCATAAAAAAGAATTTTTAGGAGACCATAGAGGAAATTATATTAAGTTATTGTCGTATTATTTTCATTTTACAGGATTACATCAGAATTTTCGAAAATTTTGGACATAACTCGCCTTGACCTGACAGAGGCCTCTTTAAAAATGTTTTTGTACGATTTGTTACAATATAAAAGGTTTGTGACAATTATAAAAATTTTCAACGGATCATGATCATGATGATCAAAAAGAAGCACAATTCTCATAAAATGTTAAAACTTAAGGGGATTATAAAACAGACAATTATAACCGTATTAAGTATCGAACATTGATCGAACATATCTATGTCAAATGTGAAAATATTCTTCAAACAATCATGACTTTGCCAAAAGCTGTTAGATAAGCGAGAAACATTAGGTAAATCCTTTAACTGCACGATAAAATGTCACTGATATCACTGAGCGCATCTCTAAGGGCGAGACTGGGCTGGCGCCGTGCTTTTTTACCCCGGCTGACTCCGGCCAACTTTATACTATGCTCATTTCGTCAGTCGAGCGCAGTCACTCACGCAGTAGGGATGTGCGCATCGTCGCATTGTAACACTTCCGAACGCGTGCGTTCGTAACAAAAATGATAATAGTGTAGTTTGTTATTTTTCTAACAATATTGTGTCTTATAAAGTGCCAATACGAGTTGCCTTCAAGTGTTGAAGTTTCCAAAGGATTGTTTACGAAAGTTTTTAATTGGATTTGACTTAAGGATTTAAAGATGTCGAATTTCACGACTAATGGAGATGCAACGCAGACTGTTGTTAAAGGTTTGTAACTTAGTTTCAGACTGAAAATTACATTTAAATAGTTTCTTTTAAAATAAGCTAATGATGGAAAATGAAGAGCATTTTCTTCAAGAAATAAGATTTTCAATTGTAACTGTATATGTAATATTGTGTTTATGCGTTTTCCCAGGAATATGCAATTATAGTAAATAAATAACTAATACATGACATCTAGTTCCAGTAAAAAATACCTGAAAGAAATCAAAGCAAAGGCTTATTATGTGACATTATCTTTGATTTATCGTCTAAAATAAGTTAGAAAATTTTTAAGAAATTAATAAGTTAACAAACTCTAGAAATAATAATTTTAGTAAAGATACTCACTAAAAGTAAAGCAAAACTTAATACTGAAAACCTTTTAAAATATTATTATATTCTACGGAATATTTATATTAAGCCAACATGTTGGAATATGTTAAAACTTATTATTCCTAGCATTAAATTTAAGTAACCGACCACAATAAGAATTACCTGTCATAAAACTTTGTTCAAAAGATTTAAGGACATCCTTAAATGTAAACGATGACAAGTGGTGCCAAAAACACTTGCCACAGAATTTATAATTTGTTCGTTTACAGCCCTAACATTATTGAAGGTCCGACGACCCTACTCAGAATGTCAACATTTGAAAAAAAGTTCCTACTCACCTCTAAAACTAAACCCGAAGGATCACCACTATTCTAGTCCTTAAAATATTTAAATTTGGAATTGTCTTACGAATAACATACCTAAATCTATTTTTTTTTACATTTAGCCAACGTCACAGATAGCACTTAAATACTGTAATGGATCTAGAAATTACTTGTAACATTGGACAATAATTCCAACAGCATTAGTTAGTGTTCTTGACTTTTCTGATAGATAACCTTATTCAGTTTAAAGCTAAATAATATGTAAACTACAGTTGTCAAAATGCAAATGACACTTCTATACTTTAAAAAACTTATTAACTATATGTTACTGCCATCTGGCAACTTATTTCAAATTTTCACACAGACAAGGCAGATGACTTGTCTGTGTAAAAATAAGTTAGAAGTTTTGACTGCAATTTATGGTTTTTTAACTTTTGCAACTCATATTATTATTATATGAGTAAATCGAGACTCTTTGCGGAAACTTTTTTATTCGGCAACGGTTGACATTCGGCCGGCGGACTTGTGCAAAAATATCTATTTTAGGTTACAAACACTTTCAGAAAGTTTAATTCACTGAAATAAAGAAAAAAAATTTGTAATAGGTATGTAAAGAGAAGTCAAATAGAAAAATAAAAATTAATACATTGAATTACACGAATGAATTTGTCCACGAAGTTTGCCGCTTGTACTTATATCGTCAATAATCATCACGCTGTAACATGTAGGACCAGACCAGTATCAATGAACGTCAATTACAAAGATAAAGTAATAAACATGTATTTATGGCATAAACTGGATTTTATGGACGAAACTACAGAGAGCTACAATACGGAGTTGATAAGGTAAAAGAAAATTATCTAAGATTTTTAACTTTTACCAAACAAGGAAGTCGATAAATATCATGAAATAAATACATGTATATATAATAAGTACATCTTTACATGTAATACATATATATATATAAAGATTCAATTAGAAAGAGACAAAATATAATACGTGCATCTATGTTAAAACTGTCGTGAGACGTGTATAAGACCGAATTTAAATTGCAACCATTACTCAAATGTAAATTTGGGATTTTCCAAATAGTTTCTATCCGGATCATCAGCGGATTCTCATGGTAGGCTGAGCACCTTGTCATGGTCAAGGACAATATCTTTTTTTTATATAAAGGTTTGTTTTTGTCTATGGATGACAAGGATGTCATTATAAACCTTTTTTCCATTTTTCAAATTGAGTATTCACAACTAAATCTAGTTCAAGCCTATTTACAGTCGTTTTTGTTTTAAACTATATTAACCGACTTAAAAGAGAAGAAGGTTCAGTTAATTTTATTGTTTTTCAACTCTGAACTCCATCATTTATAAGTTGATTTGGATAAAACCGAAGAGTTTGTTTGGTTGAATTTTGTTTTATTTATGCTTTTAATCCTGGATAGCCTATTTATAGAGAAAGGGTATGTAGTGTTAATGCATGAAAATACTTGTAAAAACAGCAAAATTCCTTTGAACAGACGCAGACAAAGTCACGCGGGTTTGCTAGTTACAGATAAATAGTGTTCCAATTTTGTAATCACAATAATAACGAAATATATCAGAATCAGATATTGACATTGTAAAATCCATCAATACTAATTATTAAAGTATTCCGACTCAAAACAAAAGGGTAGGGACACAAAAAACAGACACATGTTAGAGTGAAATGAAAACCCTTAACAAGTGTATTTGGTCCCAAATTATAATCAGTTGTCATCCAATCGAAAATAAATCTTATCCAGACGGAATAAAGGTCATAGAGATGACTTAATTCCCTTGGTATGTTTGTACACATGTTACTAGACGGGGGTCCGCTGTTTTCAATAGACTCTTTTTTTAAGAATCGTTCTTAGCCGCGAGGTTGAGTTTGTAGTTTAAAATAAGAATATATTCAAAAGAAATACCCTAGCCTATAATTGTATAAAAAAACAGACGCAATTTAAGAGAAAAAAAAAATGAAATTAACACTCTTACACATATTGATATCCGACTCTTCGAACTTATAACTCTTTCAAACCGATTGATGTTGTATAAGAGACGAATATTTTCTTTAAATTTAAACACATATTAAACAGATTAACTAACGCAGATCCTTCATATATTTAATTATATAATTTAACCCTCCATCAGTATTCAAATGACGCCTATTCATCCGAATTCGTTACAATTTAACACCCAATTTGTTACCTAATACAAAAAGAAAACAATGTACAATTGAGCAACATACTGAGTTGTCGCCACATGTGCAGTGACGTCACTGTTGGGGACCAGATGTGGACGACCCCAGCACCAGATGTAGTAATCGACTAACATGTGTATCTATACCGATTGCAATTAGTGAAGGGTGTTTAACAACTAACTACTGGACACGATAAAAAATACAATTCTGTCAATAAAAAGTACGTGAAACCCTTTTTTTTAAATATATTTACACGTTCATAGCGACTTCCTTTTTCAAATTCAAAATTTACAAATGTTTGTACGTATTCTAATTTCAAATTAAATATTTTTTTACATAACACATGACATGTAATGATTAGCATACAGATGCTGAAACTTTGACGGCCTTGCATTGTGCAAAATAAATAGAACATTTTACTGTTTATTGTAATACTGTAACCAAACTAGAATGAAGTGGCATTTTTTTTGCATTAACAATCATTGTAATTTGACGGATCTAAAGAATTCTTTAAATATATGTAGTTAGGTCATAAATTTGACCCACACTTTGCTCTGGTAGTAGTAAGTATTCAGGTATATATTGCATAGATAACATTGTGTTCCGTCAAAGTCCATAAATATGTGATTATAATTTTATCAAAATATTCGATAGTAAATGAAGATTATCGTCCGGCACTGATATAATCGATAAGAAATAATAGCGATATTATTGAGCGTATTTCGTAACGTTTTTGTACTAAATGTACACAATCAACCTGTGGAACAAATTGTCACCTGCGGTATTTAAGTTCTCAAGGATCAAAAATCTAAAGATTGTATTCTTGTCTCAAAGGCCGACTACTCACTTGTGTCACTGTACTTGCAAGTGTCTATGGATGACGCCTGCTCTTTTGACCTCCTAAGTGAGTAAAAAATAAAGACGTTTTATTTGTTGTCCAACAACTGACAACATCAAATGTACAATCTAAAACAGAATTTAAAACAGACGAAATATTAGATTTTTTTAAATTTTAAATTTGGAAACGTTCTCAAATTGCCAGTACTACAATCATGGTCACCGATAATCAGATGTTATAACTTTTGCAATTCACGCCGCTAAGTCACACCTGTCGCCCAAAATCTACCCACGTGATTAAAAACTCCTTAAACACCGATAATTTTCTCTGTCTCTGTCTACCACATATGCGTCATATCATATCGCGTCTGAAGACTCCTACTTACATAATATTTATTTCAACCTCACAGCTATAGATGTGCTTGTAGCTCTTTTTAATCTATGGTTTAATTAGCATTGCACTCCAAATTTCTTTGTACTTTTTAATTATCTAACAAACAGAACCGAAGATGGGTTCAAAATCCTTTCAGACTCTATTACTTGAATAAGAAAATAAGTACTGCACAGTGATCATTGTCAATCGGGTCTAATCTGTGTACAAAACTTATCTTCCTTAATAACCTACTTCGCTTTTAGATTAGTACGAACCATGATCGCACTAACCTTACACATGGAAGTGTGATCCTAACCTTGGCAAAGCCTCTGTTATAATAACCAGACTACTGATATCATACTTAAAATACTTACATCACAGCTACACACAATAAATGACTGTGCCCATCACACGATGTTTCTCCTGGCATCGAACCCACGACCTCTGACATAGCAGTCAGGATCACTAACCGCTAGACAAACTGTCCAATATTATTTATTATATTCGTTTCAGAAGGCAATTAAAATATCATGAGAAAAAATGGTAGTCGTGATAACATTTTTTGTGAGGTTCCGTTTTGTTGCTGGCCAGTTAGAATTTTTACGACTGGCAATATTTTGAAACAGCATTCACGTGCTCGAATGCACGTGCTCCTTAATACCGGATGCGTTATGCTTTGTTTAGGCAACAGCTAGTTTTCTAGATAAAGCTACTATTATGTACTAGCTTATTCGAAGAAATAATTGTATTAAGTGCTAAAATAAACAATCACAAGTCTTGGGTCGTCGTATTTCTTTGTATTCTTTAGTTATTAACGATTTGTGGTGTTCATTTAATATCCATCTGGGTTCTGTGATAAATATATTCTAATTAATAACTTCATAGGAAAAAAAATGCATTGGGCATTATGTGCCAGTCATCTTCGCTATTAGATAGCAAATATTTAAAATACTACGCGGCAATTAAAAAATAAATTTCTTTTTTCATATAAAACCTTATTTGTACTTTGAACAGTGAAGAAGGTTTCATTAAACTGTCTTCGTTTAAAACAAACATTTTATTTTGAAATGTAAAAAAAAAAAAATATGATAAATGTTGAATTATGTAGCTAATGTGTATGTATTCTACTACGATATGAAAATCAATTTCCATTATATTCACTTAACATTTAATTACTTATCGTTTTTTTTTTGTAATTAATTAATTTGAAACCAGACAAAAAAGAATAGAGTGATTCGATTCGAAGATTCGAATTTTGAGTTTTTTAAAAATAAATAATTTTGAGTCAAATGTTGCTAGTCATCTCGTTTGGTTACTTGTTAACAAAATAACTAAATAGGGTACTTAAAGAGATATTTGTAGTGAAAATAAAATGTTAACTATACTTATAACTCTTTAAAAGATAAGAACAACCAATTGCTCTATGCCTACACTTATCGCGGTGACCATCTTTTTATTGTTTTTTGTCACCTAAGATGTTAATGATGACGGCATCCGGAATTCCCAAAGTATATTCACATAATCAAGATTCTAACGTCTCGAGACGAAACAATGCGACTTGACTACATACATCGATATAGCTACCTCGTTAATTTGAACTAAGAATTTCGGCAAACAATGATACTGGCATGTAAGTTTCAATTTTAAATTTTTGAATTTTTGTTCTAGAATCATCCATTATGATTGTCATAGGTATATGTTACAGTCTTCGTGTGGTGACGGTATAAGAATGCAGTGTTACCAGTCTTATTTATTCCAGGGGTGTCGTATGAGGTGACTAAGGAAACAAACTACTAGGAGAACATCATTGTAAAGAAAAGGAACACTTGACACAAACTCTATAAAAACCCGTCTGATTAGAGTGGTATAGTAGGCCAAAACCTCCTTTCTAAGGAGAGGCCTATGTCTAGCCGTTGATTGTTAAAATCAGTTGATATGGTGTGATATATGTTAGTCTCTATCCAAAAGAGATCATTACACACAAATCTTTCATATTATTTAACAGTTAAGTATTTCTGTAACCAGAAAATCTCTATAACACTTTTTGACTCGACCCGTGAATCAAACCCGAGACGTCTTGATCGCATACGCTAACCGCTAAACTAATAAGGTAGTAAACTAAGTAAACTTCAGTAATATACGCTTTAAGTAATTCACGTTGAACATAAAATGCTTTGTAAGATTTAGCTAAGCTGGCTTCTTTGAAATTATAGACAAAAGAAATACAATTTCACAGAAAATTATAAATAAAAATCTGGCGCCCATATTTTTAATAACACCGTATTGTACTAACAATAATATTACAGAATACATCATATACATTTCCCACAGGCAACATCTGCACTGGATCTCGGCCTTGCTAAGTTTTATTGTTAAATTCGACTCCATCTGTCAACCGAACGCATGCGTTCAATTGTTTTATGATGTCCTTTCAACTGTGGAATAGTTTTTGACATCTGTTTCGCACCAAATGTTTTTACTGTGGATAATAAGATTAAGCTATGCAATACCTGAAACAGTTAAGCTTTCGGTGTTTTATTTTCTTTTAACAAAATATTTATATTTTGTAACGATGTTTCTTAGACTAAAACACCAATTGTTATTTTCTATTTTATTTATGACTTGGCTTCGCGTGGTTGGTGTAGTATAGTGTTCACTTGGTTATTTTGAAAAAAGAATGAATTACATTTGTTTTTTTTTTCAAAAACTATGTTCTTTTTTTAAACTTCTTTACTTCACATTTTCTAGCAATAAAACTGCACATGAGATGATTCTATTTTTGTATCTGATTCCGTTTATAAAACGTATGCTCCCATAAAACAGTCTAAAATAATGTTAAAGTTTGTGTAAAATAAATTTGTGTAAATAAGAATCTCATGTTGAATTTGCTTTATCTTATGAAGAATATCAAGGTAACGTGAGCTATTTCATTATGTTATTGTTGTTAACTAGTCAAACTAAGTAAAATGCTAGTGTTAGGAGTGGTGTGGAGTAAAAACTCACAACCACTCGATTGCAAGTTTGACGCTTTAGTAACTATGCTACAGCCGTTTTGTAACTTGACAATATGATAAAGGATAACATGAAAAGGATCTAAAGAGGACATAGAATAAGTTCGTCATCAATTTGTTTTGAAAACATAAACTACTATAGATAATAATAATCATATCTTTTATCACCATTTTTTTCTAATTACGTCATGTAATGGACTTTGTAACGGATGTATCAGTGGGTTTGTACTGGTACTGGATTTCACAATACGATTACTGAACGTATTAAGTGCATATGTGACCTGCTTGATATTTGATTAGCCCCTGAATTGGTTTATTTACAATAAAATATCTTTTTTATGGAATTGGTCACCAATTATTTTAAAATTTATACTTTTTATGTAGTACCTTTAACCCAGCTCTTGTGTATACAATAAAATCTTAATCTCGGAAATGGCTTCAAAGATTTTCATGAAATTTAGCATGCAGAGGGTTTCGGGGGCGATAAATCGAACTAGCTTCTTTTTTAGAAAACGGTGTTTTGTGTTTTCAAAAAAAATACCGTGCAAAGTTCGGTTACCAGGTACTTGTAATTAAACACATAAAGTCACAACAATAGATTCCTTATTTAAATGTGTGCCTGTGTTAAACGTGAAACTCTGATTCTAAACGATTGAACCTCGTAGAGAAAAAAAAATAAAAAAGAAATCAATAATCTCACGGCCATAGTTTTTGGAATTAGTAAATTTTCATTACGGTACTGTCTTGTTGTACGTTGTCAATTTAAAGAAAGTAAATGAACCAAAAACATGCTGTATATAAGACAAACATGCATTTGATTTTATTTTTTTTCAATTAAACACCGTCTTTTGCGACTCTTTTAACTTTTTTAATCTTAGTAAGGGTATTCGAAAAACTTATTTGATTTAGAGATGTCAATTTACAGATGTCAATGTTTGTATTTTCAGTAGACTTTACATTCATATACGATCACTGTTATTATATGATTATAGTTTCTGCATACACATTAATATTAAAGGGCTGTAGGGAAGCCAAATATTCTTCGAAAGTGACAAAGGGAGGAAGCGAACGGGTGGCCAGAGACAAAAACAAAGCTCGGTAGCACTTCCCTCGCATTGCGGAAATTTAAAAAAAATGTTTAGAAGGAAGACTTAAAAATGATTTTAACTACGGACTTGACAAGTAGTTGAAAAATAAGGCTTTAAAGTTATATTCAAATTTTTATCGTTCATTATCCTACCAAAGACAAGTCAATTTTTTCCACCAGAAAATTAAGCTTTTATACCATTTAATGTATGTTAAAATCACAAACAAACTCCCGTTTAGAGATATTTGCCCTTTCTCTTACATTAATAGGTGTCTATTTTTTTTTGCAATTCACAAGGGACATAGTTAAATCAAGAAGGGATAACTGGTTTACAAATTATGCATCAGAAGTTTACTTACAAAACGCCTGTTTCAGTAATAATTATAATTTTACTTATCTCATACACGGCTGTATGATTCAAAACTAGGTAGAGTCTATGAGCTATGGGTAGTAACCTGCCGATAAACATAAGTATTATACAATAATAGATAAACTACACCAAGACACAGGACCAATAATCTTAAAAGAAATACGGGTAATGTAAAAAGATATAATAAATTCGTCATGTATCCAAACTAAAGTTAAGTCAGCCTCCCTTTAGGCGCCAAGAAGATATTTAAGTTCCTTTGTGCAAACTGAAAATGAAGGTCGTAAAAATGTACGGAGTATGCGTGGGCGCAGGCCGGAGCCACAGATCTATAAATGCGAAAGAACTGTATATGTTCAAGTGCTTTCAGAACGTTGTTTCCGCAGGATATGAGTTTTTTATGACACCTTATACGATATTGTTTGATACGATAACCTGTAAATTGAATACTTTTATAACTATTACTGTTTCAGAACTATAATTTAAATAAACAGCTTGTATTTCTAAGTGCAAGGTTTCACTGGTAACAATAATTGCGAGTATTGATTTGCGATTATTGCAAAAATTAATGTGACGCTGAGTTTACCGAAGGGCAAACCTCTACTAAATTTTAACTCGTTCTATGATAGTATTGTACTTCTGTCTCTTGACTTGCATGAGTTGTTGGAAGGTGATAACCAATGAAAAAAATACAATTACTTCTAGATGATTGCGGCCAGGGTTGCCAGTCTCAACGGAGACCAACTAAACAGGAGATATTATAGTGCACTAGGGTAAGCGTATATACAGGTGGACTCTCTGTTCTTTTACTCTCATAATCCGATGTGAAGGCTATCTAACATGACTGGGGAGAGATCAGACGCAGGACCGACAACTTTATTACGGGGGTTATGAACTTAATTTCGAAACTCGGGCTTGTTCATTAAACATTTCTATAATCAGAATAACTTAATTAGAGTCAGGATGTGGATGGTAGAACTTTTTGGTAACTATCTGTAAATTATTGTACTACTGTAGTCCACTATTGGACATAGGACATACGCCATTTTGATCGATTTACTCTAGTAAATTATTAGGAATTAATTTCTGCACATTTTTTTTTTAAATATTTCGGACATTTAAACCCAACATCGTATAGTTTCAAACTAAGCAGAGCTTGTGCTATGATAACTAGACTGACTGATAGAATATATACATATATTTTTTTTTGTAAATACATACATATTATACATAGAAAACACCCAAACTTCGAAAGAAATATTTGCAGATCATACAAACATTTGGTCCGACCCGGGAATCGAATCAGAGACCTCAAGCATTGCAGTCGCATTCATTACCGCTGCACCACCGAGGCAGTTAGTGACATTGATGATATAACTAAGACATGAATACATTTATTTTTTAGCTTTCCGTTCGCCATATAATTTAGTACAACAACATTATATTTATTAAGGAATATATCTCAAAATCAGACAGGAATATAAAATTGCTAATTGATTTTTAAAAGTGATTTGGCAATTCTGTTAGTTCAATTGGCTACGTTCGCGCACCTCTCTTATTTGTGGTTGGTTCGTTACGTTTAGTTATTGCTCTCGGGCGGCGCTATAAACGACGTTTACTTACATTCACGCCTATCCACTTTATAATTACTTGGAATTTAGAGTAATAAAATAAATAGGTTTCGTTTTCACATAAATGTAGAGCTGATGTTTCAAATGAACGATATTACGTTTTCGTGTTTATGGCGTTATTCGATGCAAGGTAAATTGTTCATGGATAGTCTTATTATTTATTTATTTATTACTGTTAGTAAACAATCTGCAAAAAATCCGTATGACTAAATCTAGAAAAGTCGTTCAAAATCGTACACAACTGTCTTTTTTCATCTGACTTTTCAACTCATCATTATTTGTAAATAAATTTTAGTTATTCTTTTTTAAATTGATTTTGTTGCTTAAATATTTAACTTAATTAAGAGAAAAATTAACAGATGAGCAAGTAAGTGAAGATGATGATACGCTTTTAAAGTTACCCGTTAAATTAAAGCATAGCTTATGACTGGTACAAGTACCTTACCTTATGAATATGTATTACATGCCAAAACAAATGAATTCCACTAGAGCAAATGCGCAAACCTGGCAAGAATTAACTCATAACATTCATTTAGCAACAGTCATTCTTATTTATACCTACACAGATTATAAATCATCAATATTAACCGTATGAGTTAATATAGACATTATTCTTAGAAGAACAACTTCAACTATCCCCGTGTTTTTGTTTATACGTGATGTTTACAAGACTAGCAAGCATCACCGCATTCCGCACGCGCCTTACGACACATTTGCATTACTTTGCTAACGAGAAACGCCTGAATTCACGATAACTTCAAGATAAATGGCCTGCGTACTTCAGACGGCGCTTGTCTCTTGCCTCCGACTTGTTTCTAAGCGGTGAGTCCATGAGATGGCGCCTTTCGTTATGCAAATCGATTATATACAAACATGTGAACTGTGACGTAATATGTTACGAACTACATTGTGAGTAAGTGTCTTATACTTTGAAAGTTAAATAAACGACATTGTCTTATGTTTTATTTTTATGACTTGATCGTCACGAATGCGTGTGGTTATTAATAGTACGATGATTCTTGGAATTTTAAACCTTACCTTTTGAAGTTTTAACAAATCACAATCGATCGATACTATAGCTTAAAGTCAATCTCTTAATTCAAGTTTGAGATTTACATAAATGCTTTTGTTTCGATGAAGTTAACTTTTTTTTAAATGTCACCAGTGCCGTATCTACTTAACGTTTTAGAATTCGCGCTCAAATTGTTGTCAATGATAGTTTGTCTTGTTTTTTTTTTTTAGTAAAGTGATGAGTTACGTCATCATAATATTTTCTTCCTGTAAATAGCTTAAACTTAAGCTTAGCTGAACCAACTCCGTGTGAGGTATCGGTAGAATTATGAACGTTTTAAGTTAAATGAGTTTCATGTCGCATACTTCTCTCACCATTATATTCACTACTTGATTATTTCAGACATTTGTCTTTTCGTTTTTGTCTGTTGATTAGTTTGATTACAAAAGATTTTGCGATTTGTATGCCATTAAAAGGTAAGTTAAAACTTGAATTGTAAATTCATGCAAATTTTGTTCTTAATTCATTTAAAATGGAGATCAATACGTTTAGCAATTTAAGTTTACCAAAGAGTTTTAAATGGAAAAATCCGTCTTCATGTAGGTCATATGTTCATGGTATTTTTTCATTTTTCACATCCTAAATATATTTTTTTTTAATTTTTCTTTTGCCGTTCAACCCGTGTTTATATGTCAAATCTTTTTTTAGTTCGGCATCGATAGAAATCTTAAAAAGAAACACAATTGCTTGCATCTAACACCTACGTTATTAACTAGCGGCATTAACACTAAGGTAAAACTTTGAAAACAAAGTTTCCAAATTTACATATGGAATCCAATTATAAATATTTGTGAGCCAACGGAAACGCAGTGTCTGGGATCCGACCATACAAAAAAAAGGATGTATCGTATCTGACATTTTTGGGATCCAACGACTATATTTTTAAATTCAGAACAAAATGTAGTTTTAAAAAAATGCATAGA
Organism: Hypercompe scribonia; assembly: GCA_949316085.1. Taxonomy (NCBI): domain Eukaryota; kingdom Metazoa; phylum Arthropoda; class Insecta; order Lepidoptera; family Erebidae; genus Hypercompe; species Hypercompe scribonia. The sequence goes on from OX438979.1 coordinate 6,737,400, forward strand.
TAATCAAGAGAAATTTGTAGAGGATTTGTTTTCAAACAGGTGTAAAAAATGTGTCAAAAATTTCTTTAAATGCAAATACAACAAAAAGTTACGATTAGATTTTCAGAACTCTTTAAAGCAGTAAAAAAATTTAATTATTAAAAAGAAATATCTCACTTGGATACAATTTGAGCGTTAACGCAAAATCTACGCACAACAATGCAAATATTCAAACCGAAAAGCAAACATGTAGTTGATTAATGTCAATTTTATAAAATCATCACATTTGTAACATTACCATAATATTAACCCGGCTCTTTGTATAAATAGGTTAGTACAATCACCTCCTGAAATACCTAGGTTATCCAAAAACATACCACATAATACATCCTACATCTGTTAAGGCCATAAAAATATCATAGTGAATAAAAAGATGTACTTTTTTTTAATCTGTCATTTGAAATTTGTGTATTTCCATTTTGTTTTCGAAGTTTGAAAAATGACCTCGGTGCATATTTTTCTCTGTAACTGTACCGCGTTGTCTCCCCTCCGTTGTATAATGTGGTTTTTATAGGTGAAAATCTATGCTTAAGTCTAGGCTTTATTCAAATTTTGGCCATCGGTGCTTCGATATAAATGACTTCTGCCAAAATGTCACAGCGATGCAATTTTTCTATCATCACCAGGTGGTTTTATCCATTAAACATCGTATAGAAGCTAACTTAAAAAATCTGAGGCGTTACTTTAAAATTGAAATTTTTTGCAGCCGCCAATGCTTTCAGCATCGCAACGATTCCGGTTTAGTTAAATTTTAAATCAGTGATAAATATAAAGTACGTTCCAAATAATCGTATTACATAGTTAGGCATGGGTACATTAAATTATTATGTGAATAAATTGACTGATATCTAACAAAGTAAAAGACCATACTCTTATTTATATTAGAAATAATTAAAAATTCATTTTAATTCTAAAACCTGTAAGGCAAACTTCAATTTAACGTCATTGTAAAGCGATAAATAAAAGTGTATTTTTTTAAGTAATAAAATATTTAAAAAAAATCCCGCCATCTGGATGACAAAAACTTTTTTCGAAAATATTTCGAAGACAGATATTCCAAAGACAAATCGAACTTGGCAGTAATAAGGAAGCGTACAAACAGATGATAAAAAGAGGAGTACAAACTTTTTTAAAGGCACGTGGCTACCAGGTGGCGTATAGACACGAATGTTGAGTCTACATGAGCAAAACAATGGTGTATTTTGACTCCAGCGGACACCACAGCACACAGTTGCAATGTTTGAACAGTTGGTAACAATGGTCCCACTATTTTTCAATACGAGGGGAGGTCGCTTGTATAACATAATAATGTTGTAATACGGGTACCTTAAGTATATATTATGTATTGATATTGGAAAATTTTAGTGACTATTAGACTCTTTATATAGCGAAGTTTACCTGCATATTCTATATTTATGGTTTATAAGAACGATACTTTTTATTAGCAAAAGTAAATGGCACACATTTATTGTTGCTTCATCATCATCATCTCAGCCAAAAGACGTCCACTGTTGGATACAGGCCTTCTCCAAAGCTCTCCACAACAGCCGCTCCCGTGCCGCCCGCATCCAGCAGCTTCCCGCGACCTTCACCAGGTCGTCAGACCACCTTGTGGAGGGTGTACCAACGCTGCGTTGCCCGGTTCTTCCTAATTTCGTCCTATTTTTCCCAGTCTCAAGTCTCAAAGTGCTTCGTTATCTTATTACAATTATTATTTTCAAAATCTATCTAAGGTGTGGCAAGTTCAAAATCTTTAAAACATAAACACGCAAAATGGAGTTGCGATATCTTTGTTTAGAACTTTAGATGGTTCTGATCGATAGCACGAAAATTCTAAGAAACGAAAACCCCGTATGAATTTGTAATCGCAGTGGCGCCAGGTGAAAGTAGATTTAATTTTCCTGTGAAAAGTGTAATAATGTGGAAACCTAAGCACCTGTATGTAACTGTCATATTTCTAAAAAATTATAATATATTGTTTCGTTGCGTATACTGATACGTACACCATAAAAAGTTTAATAACTAGTTGGGCTGGCAATCTCGTCAATATTGTTGGGATTTCAAAATCCAAAAGTTACGACTAGTCAATAAATAAGTTCTATTATTTTGAGAAATCGACTATATTGGTGAATTGAACGAATAAGTTTATCTTTGCAAATAGAATGTTAACTTACTTTTATTAGACTAATGAATTCAATAACAATGTGTAATTATATAATTGATTATTTCCGATTGTCTCAATATAAATTGGCCCTTACCAGACATGTCATTTGTTTACTGGAAACTGTTAAGTATAGATGTGATAGTGTGAATCGATATATATGTATATATATAATTGTTACGTGTTGTAATTAGCTAGTGATGGTAAAACAAGCGGTATTTAGTGGTACTTCATAGGTAATGGCGACAGTGAGGCGCCAGGCCGCGCCGTCAAGGCGCGTCGCATACGTGACTAATATAACGATCCTGCAGCGGTCGCGGGATTCAATCCCTGTCACTAAAAAGGTTTTCTTTTCCATTTCATGTTTGAAACTTAATAGTAAAAGGAGTATTTAGGATTAACACAGAAATATACAACCAAAAAGGTTCCAATACAACCTTATCAATTAGAAAAGTTAAATATCAAACAGATACGAGTATATTAACTAAAAGTTACATTTCGATGGTATCATATTCAGCCATATTGGATTATCCCACAAAAATAAAACTACATGACAAGTTGTCAAAACGTAATCATTGAGTATTGAGTAATTCACAAAAATAGATAGTGTAAAAATCTAATGGGTTAATCGTACTAATAGTAGTAATATTGCACAGACCCAATATGGCGCCATTCTTAATGCTTGTTTGGTGAAAGTCGTAACATCACGACTTCTCATACATTAAGCTCAGAGGACCGTGCGAATGTACGAGTGCGGACACGACGTATTAATCTGATTTTTTTTCTATGGTTGACCGCTCATCAAATTCTCATTTCATCCGGTATGGTCACGTAAACGAAAACCTCTTTTGACTTTAGTGAATGTGAAGTACATCACTGATGTCATTATCGTGTAGCTTTCTGTATTGTTTACTTTTTTCTATTACGCTTTTTGGAATAGGGATTAGAATCTGACAAAATTGCTTATTTCTGACACACCGTGGGAAGCTTATAGCGGAAATATTTATATTAAGTTTAATATATTTTTTGTTTATTCGAAGTTCAGATCTGATTGTAAGGAACGTGGTAATGAATTCATAGATGGACTGATAAGGAGACTGATAATAAGGGTGCTAGTGCACTTAGTCTGTAATTTAGTTCGTCAACACACTAGACAGCTTTTGGCCAGCACCATCTATCGTTTCGCCAAGTTACACCGCCTCTGAGAACGTTTACGTACTTACGTATGCACTGATTTGTACGTGGTAACTGCATAATTGCTCAAACAAACATATAATTTGATTTTTTAAAATAAATATCTAAAATTTATATGACATAATAAGTTACTATTATCTTTCTTAAAATTCCTTAATAGGATTTTTATAAAAAAAAACAAAACGATAAGTACCTATGTAACTATTGCCCATCTCTAAATACTTTTTCTACTTATTCGTTAAGTTTCTGTGAAATTTGGCGCCAGATCAATATCTAAATGCATGGCCGTGCTTTATCTGATGATATCGACACCCATTCAAAGGCGAGAGATCCACGGACCGGCCCCTTTTAACTCTTTGTTTTAATACCGCTTTCTGACGGGCTGTAATGAGCAGTCTGGAGACCGTTACAACCCAAATCTTATTTTATCTCCGATATTTAAATGTATAATGATCAACCGACCAACTTACAGATGCGCTATAGATCACTGAGAAATACCAAGTAATTGGATATCTGTGTCGTATACTGTTCTATATAGAATTTACCAAAAAAGTCGTTACAAAAGTAAATAAATAAGTCATATGTATAATCTATTTTTTGCTTTTTTGGCTGTAAGTATATTGACAATCGTTTCCATTTCTGCAGTAGTGTACGTTCTTTTATGTTTTTGGTAATAAATTGTTACTTAAATTAATATGAAATAATACTACTTACTGATCTAAAATTCTTTTGATACAAATATCAAAAGCCACGGAAATAAATGATCTACTTCTAGGTAAAAATATATTAATAATTTGCCAAGTTTGTAGTAGGTAAATACGTTGTCATTTTTCTACATCAACAATAGTAATTTACAACTAATTAACATAAATCTTTTAAGATTATTCGTCAATTTATTTCTACAAAAATTTAGAACATACATTATATATGAACTCGCATCTATATTTATCAGAGACACAAAGAGATTCAGAATAACGATTAAAACCTCTACCAAACGTAGGCGGTGCTGTCTAAGTTCTATCCAATCTTTTTTATTGGTATAAAAACACCTGTAGTGTGAGAAGCTCCGTGAGCTCGACTAAGGCGAGTTACAATGTTTACCTACAATCAATCGACATTCTATTCACATTTAGCTGACTAGTAATAAAGTTCAAAATCGCTTACATTTCTCCTATTTAACGGTAAATTATTATGTTAAGTTGGAACGCCTCTCCGGCGCCGTGGCCACCCGATTATGAGCAATAAACTAATTCCGGTAGCAAGCCCATTAAGAATGTACGATTATACGTATTAGTAAGTATTCACTTCACTAGCGTCGGCAAGTCGGCGTGTAAGGTCTACGGATGTCATTAATATGTATTTGAATTTGGAAAGCTTTGTCACGTGACGTGCATTTGACAGGTGCTGGCGCCAAAAATAGACTGTTTTCTTCAGTAACTATAATCAGTGGAATTGAATAACAGTACAGAAAGGGTTTAAGAAGTTCTATTTTTATTCATATTCAAAACACTTTAATACAATTAGGTTAACCGCAGCACTGATACTTGGATGGTACTTGGTTTAATGTTTAATGTAGCTTACAAAATTGTATGTCATTTCCGGGTCAAAACCTTTACGGCCCTACATAAACGTATTTGTTGTTTATGGTATAATAGCGGGAACAATTAAAAAAAAAACATTCCACTTAAATTTCGTAACTGTTTAACTTCCATTCCAATTTCATGTTTGATACAAACATTTGGAAAAACCACAATCTATACAAAAATGTAAATCGTTTATTCGTGAAACATAATAATATATTTAGGAATATTTTAGTATGGAATGCGGACCATGTAAAATAATATGATAAAATAACAATCGGCGCCGCGCCTGCCCATATGGACTAAAACCTGTTTCATATTGTTAATAAATACATGCATACCAACACAATATCGTTAGACGCACACGAGATACTAGATATAAGATATTTTTAAATTCTACTACATAGAGATTTACCAGACGCTTATAGTAAAAGCGGGAATTATGTTCCTACTCATTTTTACATACGGTTTTACTCGCATTAATGTTGATTTTATCTATGTTTTCTACCACTAGAACCGTTTAGCCGTGATTAAGTAACAAACAATAAATCATACATTTACGTTTATAGAAGTAATGAAATAGTAGGAAACACTTAGGTTAACGTAAACTACTTGGAGTACGGATCTGGATGTCGTAATAGCAGCTGTTCCCGGATCCCTCCTATGTCAGGCGCAGAGTGGCACACCGTGTGGTTTTAGTCGGTCCGATTCCGACACACCACCCCGCCGTAAGCCCCGGTGGGGTGACGGCCCGAAGGAGTTTCCACAAGTTAAAAGAAAAAGAAAAACTACTTAGAGTACAGCTTAAATATTACTTTTATTATTTGTTTTATTATCACTGATTGGACTAAATTTCAACTTTAGTTTGGTGCGATATCATCGGCAATTGTTACAGGCAGTTGGAGCCTTAACAAGTCAAACAAGTCTTACTATAGAACTTCGATATCGCCTTGTACTTGAGTTCTGGAGGTCTGATGGCAATAGCTCCACCAAAAAATGAAGTTCAGCCTTATACCAATAGGCTTAAAGCCCCCAACCTAATCTGAGACTAAGTCTCTGAGAAAAACTTACCGGTCTTTATCAAAAAGTCATAATTTACGGTCTATCGAGCCTACAAACTTTTTAATCAGTAAACCATGTCTTTTAGCCATGTCCTTAAATCCATTTTAAAGCATTTTCAATGGAGAAAATTATAAATAAGTACAAGCGCTTGATGACGACTACGTTTAAATTATGCGGTGTGTGAAGATATAAATGTAACATGATTCATTAGCAGACAAATGCATACGTCGCGTCGATTGAAACAATTTTGTTTACTATTACACACATTGTGTGGAAGACATTTATTCAGGTTGTTTTATTAAAGTGGCTTGTGAGACATACTTACTTGAATAAAGTGGCGTTTTTTTATGTAATTCACTTACATACACTAAAACTTTAATCTACCCACATTAATCTTTGCATTTCGGTCCATCCAAAGTCTGGTATCTCTTCTCGGGATGAGACTGCGCATAGTGGATTTATTCTATATTTGGTTATGCTTTGGTTTCTTTATGGTGTACAATAAAAGTCGTAAAAAATAAACATTTTTGCTTATCTCATCTAACGATTTTTAATATTGAAAATAAGCTTCTGATCTCATGTGTGCTGTTACATGACGTCACGTGCGCAAGCGCCGGCGCCAAGCGACTGGTCGCCGTGCTCAACCTTGTCCTACCCATATGATTTTATTACAAAAAAAAAGGTGTTTCTCATTTTTATTGCTTCGTTATCGAGTATATTGAATTCAGCGTGAATTAAAGTCTTATTGGGAATTTCCGAGGAAATTATACCACCGAAAAACAATAAAATATGCTATTTTTGGCTATAAATTGTTTTATGTAATTTTATCCTCCACGGATGTTGGTGGAAGTCTATCTACTAGCTTTACCACACGATATTAATTGCTCCGACCCACAACTACTGTACCGCATTGTTAATCAGGTAGAAATAGATCCAGCTTTTAACTTATCGAGAAGGGGTATTTTTGAAGTACTGATTGGACAGGACTCAAGACTAGTTACAATTTGATAAAAAAAAAACCAGCCCCATGAGAGAGGTTTTCGTGTTTGCACAGCTAAGCCAAAAATGACAGTGATTACGAAAGCAGGTATTAAACAATAAAAACCATCAGTAAATTAATTCAAAACCATTCATAAGGTTTCCATTGTTATACAGTTGATTTGTTTTCGTATTACATCTTCCTTCACCCTTCACGCGTTTATGCAATTTGAAGTGATTGACTTTGCGAAAAGGGACGGAAGCGTGAACAGTATCGTGCTGCGTATGCTACTTGATTTTACTAAAGAATGCACGGTGATAGATCTGGAATGGTATCTCATCACATTCATCATCAACATCGTTTAACAGTCCACTGCTAGCCTCTCCCTAGAAGAGATTCAGATAATTTTAGAGGTTTAGTTACCTCACCAAGTAATAGCGCCAAAAATAATAGATTTGACACATCAAATGTGACTATTGAAGCTTGTTCATATTTTTGTGACAATTTAAACGGTTAACTTTTTTAAAGAAAGAACTAGAGATGCTCTAAGTATTTACTAAGTACAAATCACTGTACGAGACGTATGTGACTATAACGAGTCTATGAATAAGGTTGTATTAATTATCGTTTATTTATATTCACAGTCGACTATTAGATCCTTTAGTGACGAGCAAGCGCTACGTGTCTTTGTCCCTCATACTTGTTGTGAAACTTGTATGAAAATAGTTGCAAAATCGACGATAACATAAAATTACTTATTATCTTTAAGGTATACAGTTTATTACTTTTTTTCTGTATTAAGAACCTACCAAAGTGACTACCCTGCCTGATGGAAAACATGAACAGAATTTAAAAGTTATGGGCACCATACTCATTACAAATGTAAATAGTGCAGTATGGTGAACACTATGGCGGCCTAGTGAGATGCTTTTTCACGCCCCGCTTGGGGACGTAAAAGGCATGACAGCATCGTAGTGTAAGGCATGGCAGTGTAAGGCTCACACAGTTACCAGTTACATAAACTTAGTAACTATGTAAAATATTTTTCTTAAATATGCTTATGTATGGACTTTGAAAAAAATATGCAATCAATGCATACTTTGAAATTTACTCAATCGTGAATCTACTAATCGGTTGAAAAGGCATTTTATTTTAGTTTGATTGATACTACACTATTTTGTCCAAAATAATATTTTAAGTCAAATAACTGCTGACGTTATTAAAATTAGACTTAACTTTTGTTTAAGACATAACTACTATTATTTGGTTTTGAATTTGTTTTTTTTTACGTACAGTTTATTTCAAATTTCGAACGACATAACAGCTTATAAAGTCTAACTTTTGCATTGTGTCACTAGATTAATTAATAATATAGGTACTTTTACATTTTAAATTTATTTTATTTCATATTTTTTAAATTAAGTAATTTTCTCCTGACAATCTCCTGTAATGTCGAGGCTCCACGGTACTCTTTAAGACTCCAGTCTCATCACGTACAGTGTAACGATCGTCGGCGCCGTTTGTACGTCTGTTACCTTTCGCATCGTGCGCATACGCAGCTTCCATCGCCATGGCTGAGCCTAATGGCTTACGATATACTAGTATCGCTGAGCACTAATACTTCGGTGAATATAAATGTGGAGAGTATTTACAAGTAAATCAATTGTGCACATTCAAAAAGCACCTTTCAGTCTGATGTTCCGAAGGACGATTCTTGTGTGACCGGATTTCTTTTATTTGGTTTGTCGTGTAGTCGTTTTATACAGCTAACTGTTAAAGCTCATGTAGTCTAATACCTACTGCTTGGAGTTCCATCATTAATGCAAATATTTAATCAACTCTTTAAAATTCTCCTTACTTCGAACAAAACATTTGTACAAAAAAAGGGCAGGTCCAGCTATGTGTATGTATATGTGTACCTCTTACTATAAATATATAAATTGCATCAGATGTTTTAACGTATTTTATCATTGTTCCAGATCGTATCTTAGATCGAGATGCAGGCTTCGTATCGGGAGGTGATGACGATGATTCATGCTCCGGCCCAGCCCATTCAGACGACTCCGGAGTGAGACTCGTGGAGTCCGACTCGAGAGTCAAGCGACCACGCACGCCACCGCGATGTCAACCACCCAAGAAACGCATCAGGTTGAACTCCAGAGAAGATATTGCCAGCCCTGAGAGTGACACTCCTGCCAGCCCTTTCAGGCCCTGGTCTTTTACCGAGGAACCACAAAGAGAACCTCTGTCTTTAGTGAAAAAAGAAGGAAGTCTTCTAAGACAACGGCGGAGAGTGACAGAACCTCCGCCACCTCCGCCTGTTGAATCACCACCTGGCCCTCCTAGAGTGCCACCTCATCCGGGAGTCGTCGAACCCTACACAGACAAGACGAAACCACGGGAACAGAGGAATTATAAAAATATGACTAGAGAAAGGAGAATAGAAGCAAACGCTAGAGAAAGGACCAGAGTTCACACTATAAGTGCTGCCTTTGATACTCTAAGGCGATCAGTACCCGCGTACAGCCACAATCAAAAACTGTCCAAGTTATCAGTTCTGCGGATAGCGTGCGCGTATATTGCTGCGCTGTCTGCGGCCATTGACCCTGAAGCGGATTTACCATCGGCAGTGGACCAAGTAACGCATACGATACACACCGAAGGCAAGTTACGGAAGAAGAAGGATGACCCTTGAACTATAGACTGAGTGATCAGAAATGTTTGCTCAATTTTAGTCGGTTTCTGGTTATACCGATTGTTGTCCGTAATGGACGCATTTCCTTCGATGGAGTAATATAAGCTGTTCGAACTGTGAGAATATATCAGACATTTACGTGTGGGTAAGATGATCTGCAAGATTGAAAGTAGTGTTGCCAGTATCAAATAATAATATATAATTAGCATGCTTATTCATGAATTACCTCAATGTGGTAACATATTTCAGAAACCGATTAAGATCGCATGTTTTTTAAAATTAAAACCGTCCTGCGAAACCCATAACTGCTCTACTATTCTAGTACAAAAATGACAATAATATTGGTAATGGAGAGTAAGGTGTAAGGTGTTAGCAATTGAAGTTTCAAGTTTGCAAAGAATGCAGTCATAGTAGTAGGCTTAAATATAAAGTCATATTTGAATAAATTACTTCAATACTTTGGAATAGAGAAAATTCTTTATTTAAAATGTTCATGAATCTCAGATGCATAGATTATAATACTGGCCTAAAATAGTTTTATAATAAAAAAACAAAGTTACACCGCCATTTAATAGGCATAGGTTAGGATAAACATTAAAGTATTTCTACTAAAGTGTTTTAAATAAAATTGCCTCTGCAAAATAAAATACATACTTACGTCTGTCTGTCACAATATAACTGTTACATTTAACCACCAGCACAATAATACTTTTTTAATGTTCACAAACTGCCTGTTTATTTAATACGCGGCCTTATCACAACAAAAAAAGAAGAATAATGAATTGTCATGTAGTTAAAATAATCGTTCGCTAATGTTTTAATTTAAACCTGATTGACATCTTATGTAAAGGCAAAGGCATACATTCTTTCATCAAAAATCAGCCTAGTACAAATTATAATGTTCCTATTTCATTTCCGTTCACCTGATACAGATCTCGGGTTATGACGATTCCTATTATTATAAAGTAATTTAAACAGGACTGACATTCATTTAAACAGTAATTGTTATAAAACCATAGACTTATTCACAACTAGAGAAGTTCAAATGTAAAAAAATGTTAGAACACCATAAATAGTTTTTCAGATAATTGATGTCTGTTTACATTTTTGCCTTATAAAATATCAAACATCGCTCTAAATTATGGTTCTAACTGTTATAGTTTACTCTGGATTGGCAATTTTTTGAACTTTGTCGAACAGCAATAATGCATAGACAATTGTTTTGGCTCTCTAGAGAAAAAAGTTTAATGTTAACCATTCCTCAGTCCAGTATTAAGTGTAAGGCGTAAAGAATTAACACAATGTAAAATGTATGTATAGGTATGGCTTTAAAACAAGTATATTTATTACAATCGAGTCAATAATATTAAGGGAAAAACTGTATAATTTTTATGTAGTTTAAGAAAAATGTTTTGCATTTTGTAAATATTTAGTGTGTAATGTTGTAAATAATAGTTTAAGGGGCTGTTTTGTTTTATATTTTTGAATATCAAGGCAATACATCGAAAATTATATAATGTTAAGGACATTTGAATGAAATTAAACTATTATTTTTAAATTTTCTGTAAACGTACTTAAAATTTGTATTCGATTTTTAAAGTGTCTGTTGGTAATAACGGAATAAATCCAATAATTTACTGACACAGCTGGATTAGTGTGCGTAGAAAACGAAACAATATTCTATGTAGTGAACACATTAGACTTTATAATTTCCAAAAACAAGAATTGTCATTTTTTAAAAAAATCGTGACCACATTTTCAAGACATTTTTAAGTAAATAGCATACCAATAAATGTAAGTCCTACATATTTGTAGTTAAGATGCCTTGAACACATATTGTGATACAATTATTATTGTAAATAAAATACTAAGTTAATAAGTATGTCACATTGTTGAGTCTGAAATGGATAATAAATAAAAAGGCAACGTGTTGTCTTTAAAATTAAAGAAGGTATTAACCTTGGATTAGCTTTTATTTCGAAAATGGAGTAAGAACAAATATTTTATTTTTTTCTAAGCGCCGAAGTATACATTTGATTTATATAATTGACTAAAAAATCGCCTCCAATCATCAAATCTACGTAATTGTCTTGCAAATTATTGTCCTAAAACTGTGTAATGAAACATTTAACATGTCTTAAATTTATACGAAATGAAAGTTAAATACAGGGATGAAATGTCTCTTTGATGGTGCATAAATATTTCAAATATATTATTAGAAATAGAAAAGATGAATAAAAGAAGTGAAGTACATGGAATAACTTTTTGTTTGATTTTTCTCTTTATTAGAGAGTGTAAGAAACCCCCACATAATTTAAATCCAGTTGTGGACCTGTAGCTTCGGTTACGGAAAGAGACTGAAAGATCGTATTTAGCGGCTAGCTGACGCCGTCTGTCTGACCATAGATTAAAAATATTTCTAAAAGTAACAAAAAAGAGTGCTAAGTTCACCAGAGCCGCATTATTGGAATAAGGGATAACAATTACACTGGTTGTCTTAATGAAGCTGTTTCCGGATCTCATATCTCATTAGATAAGAGATCCGGAAACACAGGTGCATTCACCTAAGGATACACTGTGTGGGTTTAGTCGGTTCGCCAGCTCCGTCCCACCGTGATCTCCGGTGAGTCGGGTTGACGTGCTTTTCACGCGTAAAAACAATTAAGTTGTTTGTACGAAACTTCTTGGAGCTTCAGAACACATCTACTCTGAAATACTATTACTTTTTGGAAGTACTCTATAAAATCGAATAAGACAATGTCTTTGTAACACGCACACTACAGACACGCAACTCATATACTGCCGTGGCAGAGCCTGTGCTGTTGTAACCAGACAGTCGATAAACATACTTATTTCTAAACATATATATACAAAGATAAATTACACCATAGAACAAATGATCGAACTCAACACGCAACTTATCCTGCAGGGTATCAAACCCACTACCTCAGGTTTAGTAGTCAGAAGGAACCACTAGAGACTATACTAACAGTGTCATCTTTTATCTGGGAGTTTAACTATTGCCTCTTTTAGACCAGGCCAGAACCATTTCGAAAGGGAACTAGGTTTACTCTCAAGAGGACGAGGCCTAGCAGGAAACTGGACCTGATGCTGTGTCTGTGTCTTTAATCAGCTTAATTTTGTAATTATTTCAAGCAGTAAAGGTTTCAATATTCTCTTAAATTTTATGAATATTAAGTAGCAGAACCCTAAGATCGTTACGATAAAGGCAAGTTGGGCGAATGTTCGTCTAGTGGTCAGTGACTTTGACTACTAACCCGGAAGTCGTGAGTGTGACTTCCACCCAGGACAAATTACTGTTTTGAGCAAGATGATTTGTTCTGTATCATGATGTAATTATTCTAATAAAGTGCATTATACATATTGTCTGGTTTTCATAGTACAGACTCTATTTAGTTTGGGGTCAGACGATCAGTGCGATGTGTGAACTTATTTATATTATATAATTGACTTATCAACAGCCTTTAACAGTCCACTGCTAGAACTAGGCCTCTTCTTAGCAATGTTTTGGCCTACTATACCACGTTGGCCAGACGCGTTGGTATAGGGTTTGTTTTAAGTTTTCGTTCTGATGTCTTGCGTATTTTGTTCCCTTAGTCGCCTCTTACGACACTCATGGTATGAGTAGGGATGATGACACTTCATATTCTTATTTCGTCACTACATCTAGGTAATAGGGCCACGCTGATTTCAGCACGAGCGAGCCGGCTCGCCCGGGGCAGTACTACCCTCCCACAGAAGACCAACCTAAAGCGACAGCATCCGTGCTGTCGTGTTTCATTGGTGAGTGTAAGACCGGAGGCCCATTGATGCAGTTGTGACAGTTATCGTGGTAACTGTGTAAGCCTTACACTGTCATGATGACTGTCATGCCTTTCGTGTCCCCAAGCGGGGTGTGATAAAGCATCTCACAAGGCCGTCATAGTGTGGGTCACCATACAGCATTGTCTGCATTTGCAATGAGTATGGTGACCACAACTCTTGGATACTATTCATGCTTTCAAAAAAAAAACACGGACAGTGCTGTTTAAATATCTATATGTTTCAGTTTTCCTTGTCTATGCAGTGTTGTCTTGCACATTTTGTTCCCTTAGTCGGCTTTACCAACTCCTATGGGATAAATAGGAGTGATGACACACTGTATTCTTAATTCGTCACCACACGGATCTTTTGTAACTGACTAATGTATCGTTAAATATGTATTCAAATAATTAATTACGTCGCAATTAAGCTGGACCGCGCAAACGGTTTCCTTTTTTAACAATATTACCGGAAACCTTCGAATAGGAAGTCGGCTGCAATCAGACATCTGTAGGTTGCACAAAAGGGTCTTTTATCATCCCAGGTGCTGACTGATAACAGAGCACGTGCCTCTGTGTCAATACGGGGTAATATAGCAACCCCTCGCTTTATGGCGAGTTTTGAACTGAGGGCAATCATTCATGAACGAATTTGACTGTTAGAACAACCGCTTGCCGAGAGAAATAAAAAAATGTCTCCTAGCATTTTGGAGATAGAACACTGGCTGAAATAATTTTAATGTTAAATTAAGTATGTAGGTAGATAGTAATAACACTTCCTGCCTCTATCGTCACTTCTCATATTAAAAAAAAACTTGACTGCATGACATTATCGGTGGTTAAAATTTAGAAACTGGCAATTTTAGTCTTTTGTCCCCCGTGCCATACTCACAATTAAATAAATAAATAAATAATAAATATTTTGGACATTTGACACACGACTTCATCTAGTTTCAAACTAAGCAGAACTTGTGCTGTGATAACTAGACTGACTGATAGAATACTTATATACTTTTTTATTGTAAATACATACATATTATACACAGAAAACTCTCAAACTTCGAAAAAAATATTTGCAGATCATACAAACATTTAGTCCGACCCGGGACCTCAACCACAGCAGTCGCATTCACTACTGCTGCGCCATCGAGGCAGTTATATATATTAAGACTACAGAACAAAGAAACGATAATAATAATATTCTCTGTTCTGTGATGAGATAAATCTAAGGACATCTCAAACCATCAAGTCGTTTAGCCTACAGAGCGTGCCAAAGAAACATTTCGAACTTTAGACTGCCTTGATGGCGCAAGCGGTAGAGAATGCGACTGTTTGAGGTCTCGCGTTCGATTCCTAAGTAGAATCAAATGTTTATTTTGAAATTTAGGTGTTGTATATGTATGTATTTACAAAAAAAAGTATATAAGTACATTCCATCAGTCGGTTTAGTTATCATAGTACAAGCTCTGCTTAGTTTGAACTAGACGGCGTTGTATGTGACAGAATTTTTTATTTATTTATACATACTCGAAAATACTAACCCTCTTTCTAGCACAGTCGCGTAAAAAAGAGTATGTATTTTCTAAAGTGGAACAGCATTACATTAGTATCGCAGTAATTTGCGTTTAGTATTTGTTATATTTCATATATTCTTCTTGAATGTCCAATACAATAATCTATACATCGATAAACTCTTCTGTGTGATGATGGTGGATGTCTCCTAGATGATTTTGACCACGGCGGTCAGTTTCAATGAAGACCAGCGAACTACGTAAGAGATATATTACGGCTCAAGTATATGCGCAAACACAGATGCACTCTCTGTTTCCTCACTTTCACAATAAGACACTTGCCGATTGATATAGGGGTGACAGTTGTCGTAGTAAGTGTGTGCAATATAATGCTACGATGACCGTCATGCCTTCTACGTCCCCAAGTGAGGCGTAAAGAGACATCGTAATAGGCCGCCATAGTGTAGGTCACCATACTACATTGTCAGCATTCGCAATGACTATGGTGACTACAACTTTTGAATTCTATTCATGCTTTCCATTAGGCAGAGTGGAGTCACTTTGGCAGGGTCTTAAAAAAATAAAAAAAAATCGATGGGTTGTACGACACGATCGCGGAAAGATCAAGTGCTGTATCAACAGCTTTATGCGCTCTCTGAGGCACTTGTAACACCTAGGTTAAGAAACCAACATCCAACCTCCGGACTGTTACTAAACATTTCTGTAATTAGAAAAATTCAAGACGAGTTTTCTGGCACAACTCGGGAACCGAACCCGAGACCTTTGAGACCTTCTATACAAGGTAAAAGAAGGAAGTCCTATTTTCTTCTAAATGAATAAATCAAAGTGATGCCTTCATTATCAGTAGGCATGGAAGAGAGTTATCCCAAAGGTATACACTAACCTTCTGAATAAATAGAGAGTATAGTTTTGGAAACCGTCTCCAAAGCCATATTTTGTTAGCCATGCTTCTGATTTTATCAGATGGAAAAAAAAACTGAACGAAGGGAAAGGTATTGGGTTTGATTTTTCCAACTAACATTTGTATTTTTCACTAAATAATTACAACAAATAAACCTATCGCCGTCCACTGCTGAACGAAGGTCACCATAATGAGCGTCAACCATCCCGGTCTTGGGCAATCTGCATCCATCAAAAAAACATAAATATAGATTCTTCATAAAATAATATCAGACGCTTAATTCGTGATTTTGTTAGTTTTTATCAATAATATCAAATTGTGCCAGACGAGGTCTATATAGCCATCCTGGGGCAGAGGGTATATGCATGTATATGTATATACCCCTCTATTCTAGGATATGTACATATCTAATGGTTTAAACCAGTATATTATTATAAGCAATGTTGTAAAAGCTGTAGTTTTTAAAAGTAGCCGTAGGTATTTAACTAAAACTTGTGGTTTATGTCATGGTATTAAATACAGGTTTTTCTATTATAATGTATGCTTCATATACAGATAGTAGAAAATAGGGATTGCCATGGAGAAGCTCCTCCAGCGGCGCAATGAAACTATCAACCAGTTAACCTTGTCGTTTTAACAGATCCTGATCATTTATATCAAAATAATTTGTGTTCTTTGCACTTAGGTAACTAATATACGTTATATACAGACAACATTTTACCGCAAATGTTAAGAAATAGAGTGATTAGTACTACGTTTAAGATTATATATGATTTGCTAATCATATTGTTTGGTACTGTGTTGTGTTTACAAATAGCATCACTAGCGCTATCTATTTAAAATGTATTAGTGTCAGTAATAGTATTTAATAATAGATGGCATTAGAAAAGGCAGTAAAATTAGTAACGCTACTTAGTACTAGGGGGCAGTGATGTCAATATTTTGTTGTATTAAGCTAAAAGTACTTAACTTATTAAATTTATAAAAATAATTAGTCAACAGTTGTGTAAGAAACATATTTTATTCTACAAATACAAATTGTTGTCATTAAGAATTGTATTTTTGGCTTGTATTGTAACTGTCACTAAGCTAAGTCTTTTAACAGGTAATAGATGGCGTTAACAAATGCTGGAATTTTATTCTTCAGAAAAAATCGTGTTTCATTTTATTTGCCAAACTAAGTGTAACTACTTTGTGTTAGGACGTTACCGATTTACATTAAGTACGTAACGATTACGTAAGTTAGTAACGATCTAATAAGTCTGAATTTAGTAAAGGTTTAATAAGGTGATATACCATAACTTAGCATATTTTTTAATTTAGACAAAGCTCTATAGCATAGATTAAATTAGGCGGGAAAATATAGTTTTGGTTCAGGGTGGCGTCTATAGAAATAAATAGCTTCAATTAATGTTTAATTACTGTGATTATTTATTCTTTATTATCATTCTATTATTACAGTCAATTATTATCATTAAAAATATTTAAGCAGTCCACTTCAAGCATCGGGTATCTAAGTGTGTACCAAGACACCTGACGCTGCAGTATCGTGCCCCACAAGGTATACAAGTGTAATTCGATGGGAATCCACACACAGCACAGAAACGTCGAGGAGGAAATCTGTAAATAGAAATACATAGTAACTTGGTGTCAGAGCTGTATTAAATTTGGTTTTATTAGATTATCTATGTGTATAATTTAGTGGCTTTAAAATCAGCTCACTATAAGAAATTTTTAGTATGTTAGTTTTGAATCAATAAAATTTAATATTTGACACGATAAGTAGGCTATGCTGGATTTTAGGTGCTTGGAGAAGGCAGTATACCATTATCACTTTGCAGTCTCACTTTTAGCCATAACAAATCCACTGAAATACATAAGACTTCGAACTGTGTCTATAAAAAGACGGTGTGTTGTTTTTTGCTTGCTTGTTAGTCCCAAACTTATATATTTTGTGTAATACATAGTTGTACTTACTTAGAAGGTGGCACTTGAGCCGACAAGTAGTTGGGTGGATTTGGTCGGAAACTGGCATCCTCCTCAACTAATTGTGCAAATGTTTTCCGAAATCGCATTTTATAATACTCGGCACTCTTAGATTTTTTCTTCCTTGTAGGTTTTTCATTAGAATCTGCAAATTTCGGCACCTTCTTCGACATAACCAGGTCAGCATGTGGGTCCTCATGGAAGTTGTCTTGTTCCAGGGCTTCTATCGCCTTTCTAGCTCTCCGTTTTCTTGCTGCTTCATCCAATACTTTTCGTCGCTCAACATCTTTGACACGGCCAGACTCTCTAGAAGTCATTTTGTATTTTACAGTCCTTTGTCATGTACTGGTATACTTAATTGGTCCATCAAATCATCCACACGAGCTTGTAATGTTTCCACAATGTCTGCTGAAATAAATAAATGTGTTTCGTCCAGGTCTTGCAGTATAAATTTTCTGCCAAGCGCTAAAGTCTCATCCAAGTGCAACAGGAACTGTTTCATAGCCGGATCACTGGAAAATGTCAAAGAAGCGTGGATTAAGTGCTGAGGAAAAGAAGATAAGGATGTTGGAGATATTTCATCAGAGTAAAGATTTTTTTCAATTGAAGGTATGGTGCAACATAACTTTTTGGAACAATAAATGATTTAATGTGGAATAATTTACCAAGACTAATTGGAGATTAGTTTTTTAAATCTGTTTCTTATTTTTCTTCAGTTGCTATTATTAGCCAAAACATTTAAGAGATTGATACAGAAGATTCTTTTTAGATACTTGAGTTACACAATACATTTTTTCAATTGCCATAATAGGGTATATGCACAAGATTCCAAAATGAACAAAATATTTTCACTTGTGAACTTTCCTACTAAAAAAACATATCTATGTAATTATTTTTAAAATTAATTACAACATCAGTGCAATTTAGTAATCAAATAGTGGCTTTTTCAAAATTGAATCACCAAAAATGAATGGTGGAACAAAATTTGACATTAACAAAACAGTATGTGCAGTTAATTAAGTAAAAAATATTGTTATATGTATTTTATCACTTTTATAACACCTTACTTATGTTACAATGATCTTCACAATTATTATATTGTTTACTTTTCATTATATTCTTTATTTTTCATGACAATAAGTCGAGTAGAAGAAAATAACTAGGTGAACTTGTGAATCAAATATTTCATTGCTGACATGAGTGTAGCCTGTCATTACTGAATGAGTTGCACCAAAGGCCATGTTTTTTTCTATATTAAGAGCGTGCCAAAGTGACTACTCTGCCTGATGGAAAGCATGAAAAGAATCCAAGAGTTGTGGTCACCATACTCATTGCAAATGCAGACAATGCAGTATGGCCACACTATGGCAGCCTAGTGAGATGCTTTTTCATATTTAATTCGTCTGAAAACGTCTGATTTTATTCTTTTTTTTTAGCCTATTTGTTGATATTTTAGATGTGTTATATTTGTTTTTGGTATTTTAATATCTAGTAGTAAAATAAAAAAAATACATGCATACTCCCTATTGTATTTCTGTCATGTTTTAAATAAGGAAACATTCTGCCACAATGTTTCAGATACCACACAAGTATAGCAAGTTAGGCCAACTTAGAATAGTAAATGTCAATATATACTAATGTTGACATTATTAGATTATTGAGAATATGGCAAATATAATATACTATCAGAAAAACACATGTAAACAATTATTACAGGAACTTGAAAAAATTGCTCCAAAAGAAAAAGGTATTACAATGCAATCTGTAAAGGAGGTAGTTCAAAGTTTGGTGGATGATCACTTGGTTGACTCTGAAAAAATTGGAACCTCTATCTACTTCTGGTCTTTTCCTAGGTAACAATTTTTTTTATAGTAATAATAGAACACATAAATCTCAAATACATACATATACACATGTGGATATACGTGTAAGCGTGGATTTTATTGTAAAATCTTTTGTTTGTTTCCAGCAAAGCAAAAAATGTAAAGAAAAGAAAATTTCTTGATATGCAAAATGAATTAGAGGAATGTACAAAGAAATTGAAAAAGATAGGAGATAGTATTGCTATAGAATCGGTATGAATTTCTTTAACTAATATACATATATTATTTAAATGTTTTCTGTGTTCTAATTTTATTACTTTTTTACTATTTAGTCTAGTGGTTAGCATATGCAACTGCCGATCAAGAGGTCTCAGGTTGGAATCTTGGGTCAGGTCAAAAACTGTTATTGAGTTTTCTAGACAGAATACTTAATAACAGCCCATAGTTTGGAAGTTCCTGTTTTAACTCCTGAGCCTCGGAGAGTATATAAAGCCATTGGTCATCTACCTGATTTCTACTTGGTCATGTTGAATAATCATCTTATCAGATTGTGAGAGTAAAGGAACAGAGAGTATTTGGTTGAAGACTGGCCACCATGGCTGTAATTGTCTAGGAGTATACCTTCATCAATATTTAAATATGTTTAGTAGAAGTGTTAATTTCTGTTTGTGCTCTGTTGAGAAGTGGTAAGTAGAATGTCTGGAAACTAAAAATAACTAATTTTTATCTTTTGCCAGGCGAACAGGGTAGAATGTGAAGAAAGAACACAATTGTTATCAATGCTTTATGATCTTGAAAAGCAGGAGGAGGAACTTAAGAAGGAGTTACAGAAATACAGGGACTCAGACCCGGAATACATAAGCCAGTTGAAGACAGAATGTCGGGTATGTTCCTCAATAGATGTAATTAAACTTTTACCTAGTATGAAGTCATAGATATGTAGAATAGAGTATACTTTATTGTACACCAATTCAAATATATATTATAGTTGCATACTAGATGGATGGATGTACAATGGCCAGCCTTATTGCTAAAAGCAATTTCTTATAGGCAACCTTTGGTTGGACGCATCGATAGGAGTTAAACAAAGGCTAGTTAAGGTGTATGTAATTTGTTAAGTGTTGCATTACTTAAGTTAATATTTTATTTAAGGATTTAAAAATGGCTATCAACAGATGGACTGAAAATATATTTACATTAAAATCTTACATAAAAAATACGTTTCATATGGACAACGCGACTATAGAACAGAGTTTCAGTATTCCTGCTGATTTAGATTACATGGAGTGATGAGCAAATAATATTTAATATAACCTACCTACATACTAATATACTAGTATAAGTGAAATATGTGATGTACGTATTATTTCAATATAAACTATATCTATAAAAACCTTAAACGTACCATTCTACGAGAACACCTTTCATAACATTCACCATGATTCATTTTGTTACTGTTTTTAATACAGCAATATAGAAAGATTGTTAATTGATCAAATGAATTTTTGTGCGGTAGATTTATAAAATAATTATTTAACACAGAAATCACGCGTCACAGACTTAGACAGACGCTTAGAGACTACAAGCTACAAAACAAAAAGCGACGCTTTCAATACTTTTCAAGTGCGTGCAATGTTGCCAACTTGTGAACTTGTTTTTCTCCTTAGTTAATCAACATTCCATTGAATGCAAATCATTTCAAAAGGATTTCTTTAAATTTCTTTTAAAAAATGTAGGAAGTAAAGTGCTACAAATAAAATGTTAAAACGAATAGTTGCAGTTCTAGGGGTGATATTAATATATTTAGTATACAGAGTTTTTTGGAATTACTATGTGTGTGTTACTCCACAATATATTTTTATCTGATGCATCTACCACTTGAATGGTCTAATTAAACACAGAATATACTTAAAATGAATTTACTGTTCAGGTGGTACCAATATTCACAGTATTTGTCTGCAAGAGCTTTAATTACACGCTTTGTTAATCAGAGTGGCCACTTAACATTTTTGTGCACTCAACTCTGTGTATAAAAAGTGGCGCCGTCAAAAACAGTGTTGCCACATGAACGCTACAGTTTTATATATAACGTGATAAGGTAAAAGGGAGTTCTCGCACTTTGTGTGTGGAAATTGAGCACTCCTTTGTAAAATCGGTTAAAAACATGATTGATGATTTCTTGTTACTTTGGGACTTAATTTAACCCAAACATCATTAGTGCTGTACTGCGATGTGGATAGTATAGAAGAACAAAAAATGGTTTAAGACAGTTTGGGTATTCATTATCATTACTTTGTCGGAAATTGGGTGGAGAATTCAAAGATGGTAACACTCATTTTCAGTCAAAGCGTGACAGAACTGATCAATTACAATGACATACAGTACTAATGTTGCCTGCGTGTTAAGATTTCTGGCGAGATGTAGTGTTCAACAAGTCTAATTAGAATTTGTTTGGTAGTTTTTGTTCTTAAATTATTTTTGCAGTGCGTTTCGTCCCATAATAGTCGCATCACTATTAATGTTTAAGATTATTAGGTAGACTTGGTATTATCAATATTCTAATGTTCATTTTCCGTGTTACTGCAATGTTCAATAACTTATTTGCACACAAACCGTTTGATGACAATTATTCGTACTTTTTTAACAGCCTTAACCAGTCCACTGCCAGCAATGTATATCATGACATAGGCCACTGCTTAGAAAAGAAGTTTTGGCCTAGATACAAAACCAGGTTTGAGGGGTTGGTGTAGGATTTGTTTCAAGTTTCCGCATCCCTCCCATGTCAGGCGCAGAGTGGCACACCGTGTGATTTCAGTCAGGCCCATTCCGATACACCACCCCGCCATAAACCCCGGTGGGCTGACGGCCCGAGGACAAAAATAGGAATTGTTTCAAGTACGCTCCATGGTCGGTAGTGACAGTTGTTTTACCGCGGTCACAACCTTCTGCGAAGATGATCTCCACTCGGACCCAATTCGCCGCCAGCGGACTGGGCGGTGGAGATGCGTGTACCTGCGCCTCATGCCGCTTTAAGTGTGGCTGTGGGTGGACGGGACGTGGTTTTCCCCTCCATCGTCCCTACGTCGCCTAAATAGAGAGTTTTACACGCAGATGGTTGTTTGGATGGCGCTAGGAGGGATCTGGATGTCGTAATAACAGCTGTTTCCGGATCCCTCCTATCTCAGGCGCAGAGTGGCACACCGTACGGTTTTAGTCGAGCCGATTCCGACACACCAGCCCGCCGTAAATCACGGTGGCGTGACGACCCAAAGGGGTTTTCACACGATAAAAAAAAAGAAAAAAAAAGGATTTCTTTTAGGTGTCGGTGCAGTTGTCATGTGTAGTTTGTTCTTTTATTTGGCTCTTACAACATTCACTACATAGCCTCTATAAGTTAGCTAATAAATATCAGAATTTACGTGAATTTTGAATTGTAGTAGCAGAAAATCTTTCCCTTTTTTCTTCTCTTCTGAACTGCAACTGCCAATTAAAGACATACCGTTAACATAAAAGATCATTGTTTGCCAACCAAACACAAACCACGTTACATGCTTACCTGTTAAAAAATACTAGAAAATTTAATTACATTCGTGTCAAATCTTACCGGAACATTAACCATTAAAAGGACGATAATGGTTTTGTTCAAAATGTCAATATTTCACTCAGTTTGTGTATATAAAGAAAACAAATATTAAAAACTATATTAATATTTATTACTTTCTACTATAAACAATATTTATATTTACATTATTGAATTAGATATGTACATTAGTACAAAAGTATGACTAGTTGATAATAGATAAAATTTAAATAAAAGGTTAGATCCTTAATATTATAAAGGTACCTAATATAAGGCAATGGACGTATACCTACTTACTAAATGTTATTGATTTAATGGAGGTAATTCTTCAAATTACAATGGTTAAGAATTATTATCTTCAAAAAAAAGTCAATTAAATTAGGCCACATAATAAAATATATAAGGTGCACACCACTAAAACTATTTAATTGGCAACATGTTAAGTAGGTAAGTAATCTGGTGAAACGAATTAGTTTAACTCCTTAAATTTTTTGACAGATGTTAACATTTAAAATAATATTGTTAAGGTAGGTATCTATGGCTACTATACATGTTCCAAATATTAGAAATTTAATATCTGCAGACTAGAACAATATCATTCTGTCATGGTGTAGCTTTCTTCAAAAATATACCAACCGAAATGTAAGAGTAGGGTGGTATAATGTGGCCAAATTAGAGTTTTAACAGTTCTCGTGAAATTAGGTTTAACGAACACTGAAGAAAGCTGAATCAACAATTTTAAATTTAAAAAATATAAAAAATAAAAGAGGTATATGCCGAATCTTACTTTTTATTTTTTAAGTTCTGAAGGTGTTTCCTTAGATTATTTATATGTCTAGATAGAGCATCATGCCACAACAGCGCAGAAATAAATGAGACATTTTTTCGATATTAGTGTGCATGGCAGTCTTACACTCGCCTTACATTATTTCCTACTGCGCGTGCAATAATAATAGCAGTAGTAAATAAATTCTTTGAAATAAGAAAACATTACAACAGTGTTGAATATATATTTTTAACTAAAAAAATGTACTCTAAGAAAATTTGATTATTAATATGATTTCAAAATAGTTAAATTTGCCTGAATATCTTGCTCAACACGTGACGTTAGTTTTCTTATCACACACGTACCATTTGACCTAAAACTAAGCAAAATTTGTACTATAAAAGAAAGACTGAATGAGGATTATTAATATAGGAAATACTCAATTTCCGAAAAAAATATTTACTGCACCATCACAGTCAAAGCAACTCCATGTATTATACTCCCACTAAAAATTACTCAACGCAGCACAATATTCCATTAAATTTAAAGCCTTTTAAATGATTTCCATATAAATTTTATCGCCTTTGGAATGTCACTAATTCAAACACAATACTATAGAACAAAAACAAGTTACTAGTACGTATTATACCATGTATGGTACACAACACCACATTTTTAGAGGGTTTTAATTTGAGTTTATAAACTAGCAACACTGCCCAAATGGCGTATGCAATATTTTTTTTAGAAATAATGCAAGTGCTTATTATCCGGAAACAAACAGGAAACAATAGTACTTATTGATGTTAGGTGATTTTTATGTCTTATTTACAACGTCCTTTATAATTTTTATACACTTTTATTACACAAATCGTCATAATAAACAACACAAAATATGAAAGAAACGCCTGCGTATTCAGTGACAGCACTTTTGATACGAAACGCAGGAAAAGCATTAAGCGGCCAAACGTTGACTGCTATTTCTTCTTCTGTTTTTAAAGCTATCACTGTCCATCTAGATATATAGATAATCTAATTAAATTAATATTTAGAATTAACGAAAAGGATGTTGAATAGTCCTGTTAGTATGAGTTCTGCAGACGGGATCATAATAATGATATTTAAAAGATAACTTTATGTGGAGTAATTTCTTTGGCTTGGGTTTTTTATTACTATGAACATATGGTTACACAATACTGTTAGAAAATTAAACCTATGATATTTTGCGTATAAAACATTAATAACGAAATCTGAGTTTTATTTTAATTTTCAACTAAATACAAAGCATACAGAATACTGTTAAGAAGTTATTAATTAAAATTATTCAATTATAAACCATTCAACTAATAATCATCAAAATAAATAAGACAAAACATTCAAACAAAATACGTAAATCATTAAAAATATTACTAAAAATAAAATTAGGTACAGCAGTAGACATTAATGCTATGCATATGTTGACTAATTATTTTAAAGTTTTATTATACTTTTTTAATAGTTAATCTCTGTAATACTTATATCAAACAAGCGTTTATCATCAGGTAAATAAATATTCATTTAATAATAGTTTTGTTGTACAGCGGGACTTATTCGTGATCAAATTATACTAGTGCTTACGAGTCCACCCGAGACCACGAGTGGTGAACCCGTTCAAAACGTCGGGAAATAACCTCATAACCTGTTTAAATAATTTTATCACGAAAAAGTCCCGTTGTACAACTAAACTACAATTCGGTTCTTCTGTTTTTTTTTTGCTAAATATACACTCAGATACACAATTTCGGGACACAATGGTTCATGGGCTTATGTAAAAAACAATGCTTAAGAATTACATCCTAAATTCAATGAGGGTTGATGGAAAAATCGACTGTTTAGTTAATTTAAGTGAATAATTTGGACTTTAGAATATTTTGGTTAAAATATATGTTTAATTTGCTTTAGCACAAAGGACGTTCAAAATCATTTTATCGTATTTTATAATCGTAAATTCGTCAATTATGAATTTATAGTAACGTTCAGATTTGCTGCTTATTTTCAGATATATTTTAAATTAGTATTTACGAACAAATCAATATACATTTATCCGTGTTCTAAAGCTCATCTACTATGCAAGTTCTGTTTTTGTCTAGATGCCAATGTATAACATGCCACAAGGTTAATTTATTAAATATATTAACCTACCCGCGTGGCGTACAGTCAAACGATTTTATTACAATACAGACTTTCTACGGCTCTTGCCGTAAATAAACTTAACAATATTAATCATTTACAGTGCTACGTAGCATTAGTAGTGTCAATTAGTTCAATATTATGTAATAAATAGATCGAACACTTAAATTTAAATAATAAATTTAAAATCCTTAATTCAAATTTAGACCACATTTTATGCATACAATATTAATCTAACAGGAACGGAAGCTGTCTATTGGCAAGAGAAAACTCTCTGTACTGCTGACATCTTTAGTTTCAAAATTTGTTTCCACGTGTTTAACACCGTTCTCATTTTCACAACACTTTGGAAAAGGTGCCAAGCTATCTGTTTTGTAGACAAACGACTTGCTGTAATTTTCTTTGGACCTTTCTTGGTTATTATTCGCCGTGGACCTAAGGCCACGAGTCCTGCCTCAGAGTTTTGATGACCCATTGTTCAGGAGTCTGATGCTGCTTTCACGGCCCATGCTGGCTCTGTAATGTTAGATTAAAATTAAAATTTTAGACTTTTGTTTGAGTATGTTTCACCGAGTCCATTTGCTACTGTAGATTAGATCGTTGGTCTAGTGGTTAACGCATGCGACTGCCACTCAAGAGATCTCGGGTTCAATTCCTAGGTTAGACCAACAGGGGTATGGAAGTTTGCCGCTGTTTTGTGCCTTAGAGAGCACGTTAAGCCGTCAGTCTCACCTGTCACCAACGTCTATGGCAATCGTTATTGAGAAATCTCAATCAGTCTCAAAAACTGAATTTCAAGCAAAATCGGTTGAATTAGTAGCTGACCCGTAGTTATCTTGGAAATAATAAAGACTAGGAAAATGATGATACATTTGTACAGTAAGTTGTGATCAAATTTTAAGCGTACACGTACACGGTTTAATGAAGGCATCCTTCAAACGATCAATGATTAAGCTTAGATGACAACTGGTAAAAGTTTATTCAGCGACATAGTAACCATATGAATTTTCAGGTTATTTTAACAGTTTTGGTTCATTTCTATACATAAATTTTCTGAATTTCTTGGAAATAAGAATTAGTCTTGGAGTAATTTTTTTTTCGCAATTTTTTTATAGAATGTAGACCAGTTTTCCTAACTTACGTTCTGGGTACCATGCTAATGTTTGTTTTTCTGCTGGAGTGCAATCTTCTTGAAGTGGAGAGCGAAAGTGATCCCCTTTGACCATGGGTTGAACTACTTCTACATAGAAGATATCTGTGGATTAAAAACAGGACATTAAAAAAGCTTATGTCGAGTGACAACAGTTTGGACAAGAAAGAGGTAAAGAGGAACTGAATTTTGGGCTCAAATAAATTTAACGCCTGGTAAGTGCTTCAAAGTTACCAGTCTATACGTACTTACATTAGAAAAGATGTCTCAAGATGATCCATTTTGCAAGACTGTCGTCTTGTATTATTACAATAAACTGTCATAGTCAAAATGGAAACCTGATTCTTTGGACTCAAAGGACGGAAGTTCACTCTGTGATTCTGGAGTTTTTTATTTTTTTTTTATATATTCTTTATTTACTACAATCTGTCTCCTTCGTAGGACATTCAGAAGTATATTGGTCGGTGCTATCGCTGACTCGTTCAGTATGTGACCTGTGTCACATCCTCATTGTTTAAACAGTTACATTTACTGTGATTGGATTAGGTCTTGGGGTATTTTGCGCTTTAATCGACGCGCTTTGTTGTGATTCTCTATTAGCGGCCGAGCCAGAATGTTTGGATGTTGGCTATTCTGGAGTTGAAGATTAAGATAGTCTCCGATTGCCTGTCTAAATCGTAAAAAAAGAATATCATCTGTCAAACCCTAAATAAATAATAATCAAAGAATAGCATACCTGTTGAAATGTTTCCTGAAAATACCGCTAGTACAGTATAAGGCTATGGGGTTTACGCAGCTGTTGATAAAGGATGTACAGAACCCAATAATTCTAAGCGCATGCCAAAAACCGTTGTAATCATCTTGGGCTGTTGGGCTGTGAATATAAAGAAGTTAGATTCAGCAAACACAGAATATTCAACAACAACAACAACACTTTCAAGGAATAGAACTTTATAAACATACATGAAACGGGCACAAAGAACACCCACTCAATAACGAGTTGTAAATCACACAAAGTGCTGTCCCATGTGAGGATCAATCCCCCAACTCTCAGCGCAGTGGGAAGTAGGGAGGTGACTGCTTAAGCTAACTACAGTATCCATACAGTCACTCCTTCGTTATTGCTATTTTCAACTTCATGTCTAAGTACATGAATTCAGCAAAATGTAAGCATATTAACAGCCTTTTACACACCACTGCTGGACATAGGCCTCTCCTTAGAAAGGAGGTTTTGGCCTACCATACCACGTTGGCCAGACGGGTTGGAATAGGGTTTGTTTCAAGTTTTCGTTCTCTTTGTAATGATGTTGTCTTGCATATTTTGTTCCCTTAGTCGCCTTTTACGACACCCACGCGATGAATAGGGGTAGTAACACTATGCATTCTTAATCTGTCACCACACGGGCAAAGTGTAAGCATACTTACTAGTAATAGAACCACATCATGAAGACGTGTGAGGGTAGGAAACATGCAGCGAAGACTAAAACGAACGCCAGTACCGTAACAGCCACTTTTCTTCTCGCTCGCATCTGTAAACAAAATATTAATTAATTATTACTCGTTTATGTAACAAAAAACATGACTACTACGATTCTTATAGATTCAGATCAAATAGAACGTTTTGTATCTTAATTGAATATATAACACGAAGGTGAGAATAAGGGTTGGTTCGACTGATGTATCTTAATTCACTTTATATAACACGAAGGAGAGTCATAAGGGCCGGTTCGACTGGAGTGAAACTATAGTTTCTCAGAAAACCGGCACCAAATAATTCTTTTGTTTCTTTTTTCTGTTAACGGAGGTTTAAGCTCCTGTATTTCTGCGGTTTGTGTGTGTGCAACTTATGTCTCTAAATCGTTTTTTCATTTGCTTCTGTTAAAAAAATTAAGTACTATGATATAGCATGTTTTACTAAATTCATTCTGGGTATTCTAATTCAGTATAATCCTCGAAACTGGCGTTATTAAGTTGTAAGATATCCGCCTGGATTGTTGTTATAAATAGCTAAAGACCCAGTCATTTTAATTTGAATGACTGGAATAGTTACTTAAATTATCCAATTGCTAAATTTATACTGAATTATCAGGCCATTTAAACTTTGTTAAGATATTATATTTTAGATAGATATTCTATTTCTGGATCTGTAGGCCTATTAGGTTTCTAAGAAGGTTTATTACATCATGATATCAGCAGCCTTTCTACTATAATATAGATCTTCTAAATAAATGGTTAATAGAAATTAAGAAAGTTAAATATAAAATAAAGTGAAAAACGTGATAGCAATAATAATTATTACTTTTGATGTTTCTCATAAAGTACAGATTATTTATATAACATCGTAATTACATGCTGTTAGAAAGAAAAAACGTTCCATACAAATAGTGTTGACATAGAAGTTTAATTTTCTTACAGCTTAAAGATATTATAGACTTGAGCATTTGATATAATTTCGGGTAATAACTTTAAAATTATTAAAAATAATTTTATTATATGATATGCCTAAAAATTTACGGTTTTCGCAATTTTTTCTTTATCTGTTCTGTAAGATGTTGCTTCGTACCAAATTTTAAGATTCTGAGTTCATGGGAAATACCCTGTAGATTATGATTCCCATCCGAGTTTCGAAAATTTGCGCCAATTTGTTGCATAAACGGTTGTATTTTTTGATTGTGTTGGCTTACAAATTCGATTTTTTCACAGCTCCAACGTACAATAGATCTGAATATTTGATATAAATTTCTGCTTGATACCTTCACACATTTCTGAGGGAAAGGGTCTTTACAGACGGACGGATGGACAACAAAGAGATCCCATAAGGATTTCGTTTTTTTCTTTCGAGATATGAAACCTTAAAAATAACAAAGATCCCTAATGAAAGTTAGAGTTCATACTAGGCTTGAAGCCTGTGTCTCCAAACTCATCCTACGGTCGAGAAAATGTTTAAAATTATGAATAAGCTTAACAAAAAAAAAGTAATATTACGGAGAATGTTTTATAGACATTTACAATTATACTTACATAGACAATCGTATGCATAAGTATAAAATTTTTATTTAGCACTGAAAATTTGTATTCAATATGAAAGTTAGATTGACCGATAAAATATCTTTTTTACGAAATACTTACATATTATTATTAAATATAATATTAAAGAAAACAGTTAAACTGAGAAACAAATATTTGCAGATCACACAAATAGTTGGTTCGATCCGAAAGTTGAATTCAAGACAGCACATTAGTCGCATACGCTACTATTTTCTTATCTTTACAATGGACCCCCGGTAATTCGCCAAAGTTTTGCAGGGCAGTGTCGGACTATCAAATTTGTCGGATTATAGAGTACTGCGTAAGACCCCCTATAGCCCGGATTTTTTTACAAATGAGTACCTTGTAATCCGACAAATAACAGACAAATGATAAGATTGTATATGTTGTTGTCTTCCGGGCTTGTGACGACATTACTAGGTACGTATAAGTCATACACAATGAATAAACAGCAAACAATGAACGCACGCTAAGCTGCACCCCTATCACACTTAATCAAATTTAAACTAAGCAATCGGAATTGAAACAATACCAACGCGTCGAGCACAAGTTGTAACCTGTTCAATCGTGCACGATCTACATTAGCGAAAATTGTTTGATTGATGTCAGATTACAGGGGGTCCGGATTAGACAGGGGCCAGATTATCGAGGGTCCACTGTATTTTTATTTATCTTTATAAAACTTTTTGGTGTTTATGCTGTGTATACTTTTAGATGCATTAAGCAAAAAGTCATTATGACATTGAAACACACATTCCAATTTCATTTACTGTTGTAGATGAATGTTATTTTGTCTAAATAATACCATTTATATTTACGGTCATCCCCTTCATGTCTTTCCACTTCAAAGATTTTATGAAAGCGTATCCTTCTCTTTCAATTAAATACGAAATTTATATAAATTTGATGGAAAATTAAACGTTTGCCAATACGGAAATTGGTTTCCTTTTTAAATGAGGTGTTGATTTGATGTAGAGCCTTAATTTGTCCCTTCGGGGAGTGGAAACCGTTTGACACGGCATCATATTCCAAGAATTACAGCTGCTTAATTTTTAACTATATTTTTTGTCAACTTTTGTGCCTTTTGTAAATTTTTCTTTGTTAACGTTGGCTTTCAAGGTATCTTCCTTTTTTTCCAAGAGAGAGACAAACGCGTGGGCGGGTTACCTGACGGTAAATGACTACAACCAACCATAAATACCTCACACGCGGAGTTCTCACACGCTTTTTTCTTTAAAAGTGAAAAGAATACGTTGGATACAGTATTAGAGTCTCATGTTTATGTATATTTAATATATACCCCTTTACTCCCAGACCCTTTCAGGGACACGGACGTGAATGCGTCATACATATGTATGATATTTTTCAATACGTCTTTCATATCAATATTTTTTTTTATTCGTGGCCCACTAAAGTGACATTACTCTTCGTGATAAATGGCATGAATAGAGTCCAAGAATGGTGATCACTATTCTCATTGTAAATGCATATAATGCACAGTATGGCGGCCTAAATTTACTTGGGTCATCAAGTAACTTTAGTTTAGTCATTCTTAGTATTGTTGTACATTTATCTTAACTAGTGGTCGCCCATTGGTCGAAATTCGACCAGAATAAATTTAAATTGTAAGTGACTTAATATACATTATTAAAATATAATATTCAAACATTATTAAGGTTCTACTGTCCAAAACTAAACTATTATAACCACAGATTTGACCAAGACTGTTATTTGCTAATTTCTTTTTTGAACAAATTATACGAAATTAAAAAGAAGTAAAATAAAGAATACCTATTTAAAAAATATTTATTAAAACAAAACATGCTATAAGAGGATGCAAAACAAAAAAACATTTTTTATCGCATATTGCAATAATTTAATTAATGATTTAAAACTTCTCTGAAAACAATGCTTTTTGTAAAAACTCTTTCATCGTTTGCTAAATGTCCTTGGCCATTATATTCGGATATATAAAACCTTAAACCAGCGAATGAACGAACTCTACTTGCTGCGACATACAATTGCCCATGTGTAAAAACTGGTCGATTTAATAAAACTCCAATTTTTTGGACTATTTTGTCCAATTCCAGTGAAATTTCACGCATTATGTTGTTGTTACATGTTTGACTAATACGTTCTTGTAATCTATAATTAATAGCAGTGTCAACATCATAAAAATATAATTGTGCATAACATGGTGAGCGACCATATGCAGCAGTCATTGGACCTGATCTGTGATAAAAAACATCATATATTTTGAAATAATACACTCCACTTGTACCTACCTCAGCAACTTTGGCTTCTGAGCTAACTATAGCAAAACATGAATTATATTTCCTAATATATTCTAAATATTTTTTTGATTTACTTTTTATTGAAGGTTAATTTGAAGTAAGTCAATGAGTACAATGATTTAAAATACTCATTTTGACTTAAGGGTGGTAATATTGCTTTACCCTTGTGACAACATGAAGTGAATGCAGTTCGGTCGCCTAAAGTCACTTCAGATTCAAAATGTTTCGCATAGCAAAACCTGCACTCTAAATCCATTAATCCACAATCATAAATTAAAAACACATTTGGAATGACATTTAAAGCACATTTAAATGTACGTATCTCTCAAAATCACTTATTTATCCTGAAGTATATACAATTACTGAAATCGTAAACTACATACTACAACTACTAATAATTGCTTTGAACCAGCAATAGCAAATTATATTTTTTTTGTACCTGAATGTTGTCATTGCAGATTGCTGCTACAGAACTTTCTTTATGCATATAATCAAAGTCCGTGTACATTTAAATGTATCTTACTGCTACACAACTTATATATATCTATATATTACATAAATTTGTATAAGCGCTCAGTATTTCACGTAGGATTCGTCAAATATAATTTTTCTGTTTGACATTCAACTATGTCTATAAAAAACTAAAGAGACAATTTGACCACAAAGTTTGTATACGTGTACAAATACTTGTGTATGCGTGTGTCAAATGCATGCTGGTTTGTGTAATGTTTTATTTATTGATTTAATGTACTTTTATGCATTATTATTAAAATCTTTTTTTATATTAAATGAGGCAAATAAAACCTTTTTTTTGATATGTCTATGTCAGTACTCTATGTCTATGGACAAAATGGCGTGTACAAATACTTGTGTATGTATGTGTGTGTAAAATGCATGGTAGTGTGTGTAATGTTTTATTTATTGATTTAATGTACTTTATAAGCATTATTATTAAAAATTTTAGCGTTCTGCACTTCTTCTACACATAAACTATAAGTGTGCCAAATTTTATGCTCCTGCGTCCGCGCAATTTTCGTAAAAAGGTGTCCTAAATTTTTGCATCACGTATTAATGTATAGATTTTAGTTTCATTAGCTTTACAATTAATAGTAATACCTACCTGGCGCTGTGTGCCTTGCATTTCGCCAGGAACATTTTGTGTGCTTAGCACCAGATGGCGGGCCATGAGGATGTAGAACAGTGCTATTACGGCCAAAGGCAAAGAGTAGTACACGAGGAATCTCATTAGCACAATTGCACGAGGATAGCTTTCACCCCATTCTGCCGGGTATGGATAGCACGCCAAGAACTGAAATGAATAAGTTTAGATTAAAAAACACGATTACAAAACTTGATTACAAAGAAACTTACAAGTGAAACTAATAAAAGCGTGTTAAAAACACACTATGCCAGTTTTATTTCTTTGATAAAAGTCCCGCTCTAGGAATATATCCTGTGTGTCAGGGGACTTTACAAACATACACAAAACGGACACTAAGAAGACTCAAATTTTGTGAATTTTATTTGATTTTGGATGACAACAATTTGTGGATTACACGATGTGTTATTACATTTACAAACAACTCCATTCCTAAATAATACATATATATAATCTTCAGAAGTAATGTCTTTTGGCTTCTATCTTATTTTTCTTTCGTTCACATTTTCGTTATAAAATATAGTAGAGCGTCGATTATCCAAACACTGATTCAATAAACGACAGTCTCTATTCGAACACTTCGCTCATTTGACTTGGGCGCGCTTCTCGTGAGCGATCCAGCATGCTCTTGTCTCGACTTTTTGAATGCCACCGAACTAGCCCTTTCTTCTTATCTGTCATTTAGGGTATGATAAATATGATTTTCATTCATTTATATCGTAATGTATTTAGCTGCATTAATACAGTTCGATTATCCGAATAAAAACATTTTTCTGAGCACCCATGTCCCACAAATAGTTCGAATACTCGATGCTCTACTGTACATTGCAATTTCACTCTTATTGCACTGATGAAAAATAGTTGCAGATATCTTTGTTTTACAGAGGGTTTGAGTTGCTTGTTGAGAATTTATAGATCTAGTATAACCTCTTAGGAGAGCAAATAAACTTCTAAACTTAGTCATCGTTCAAGGCAGAACGAAAAAGAGGTACATCTATAAGCGTAGTGAAAATAAGACGTCGCTAAAAAGGGCCTTTATGAGCCTCATGATGGCGAAACCGACACCACATCACTCGTTATTAATCTTAATCACTGCTATAAATAACACTTTTTTAATTCAAGTTTGGCGTTCAGATATTCGGTTTGTTGTGCCGGAAAAAGGTCTGTTCAACGATTATATAATTAAATTTATTTTGTATGCTCTGTAGCCTAAGCGGCTTCAATGAATGGGTCGTTAGAGATATATGTAGTTAGATTCTTATTTATGAGACTAGCACTGGGTATATGAAAATCATAAAAATCGTCATTGTCAATTTTAAGTACTTATTTACACGTTGTCTGGATTTTCCGGGTTCCGTAGCCAAAATGGAAAAAACCGGAACACATAATTTCGTTATGTCTGTCTATGTGTTCATCCGTCTGTATTTTTGCATGTATTTTTGAAGTTTCAATGAAGCGTTTCAGCCTTTTCTTCTTAGACAAAGGTAGTAGCTGACTTAGTTTGTTTTTATTTGTTTTTTTTTTCAAAAAAAGTGTAAAAAAGATTTATAAATTAATCTTGAACAACTCTTATAGCTTTAGTTGCATACTTCTGACAGTTTTTGTACGACATGAAAGCAATTTATAAAGATTTCTAACACCAGTGGAGCTTTGAGAGAAAAGTCTGCGATCCTATTTGGCCAGTCAGCTGTCCGAAATTTTCCACTCGACCTTAGCTCTAATTTTCAAAAGACACGTCCTACTTATCTGTCTAATACGCCGTGGTGTATCTTTAACGAACTGTACTATGACATGAAATATTTGAAAACGTATACAAAAAAATATTTTTCGAATCGAACTAGGTTGGGACCGGCTCTCAATCAATCTACTATGACACAGTTGAACTTCGATTTTTTACGTGAGTCGACTGCCACCTGACCTTAACAATCTAAGCACTACATATATTGAAGTTCTGTAAAGTCTTGTTGGACTTATTAGGGTCTCAACTACCTGTAACGATTGCCGTGGATATTCGTACGGCGACCGAGGCTAACGGTTTAACGCGCTCTTCGAGGCACGGAGGGGTGTCGATGTGTTAGGAATGGTCACCCGCCCATATATTGAGCACGCTTGGATGGCTTAATTTTGCAATGTGCGAATCTATTCGGTTAATATTTAGCCATGAACAGCACCTAACCAAATATATTTCTGAATTTCTTATTGCTGTTGATAGACGAGACGTCACATTAAAAAATCTTCCTTTATAATTGCTTTAGTATAGTTAATAATTTATCACAAAAAATGTCAATGTTTGATGAATTAGACAGAACTATTCTACTTTCATTTTTTGTGTGTCATAATTTTTTATTTTATTTTCGTATTTTATGCGTTTCTGACATAGCTTTGTAGTTAGTAACTAAATTGACAGCGCCGTTTGATGTCCGTGCGCGCCCGAATGTTCTTTGTTCTGGCATGTCACGAAGTGATAGAAATTGACAGATTGTTGGAAACTGTCATTATTTCACCCAATTATATCTACTTTAATTTACTGATTTAAAACATACTTTATAAATTGATGTTTTTGAACGCTGCGTGAGTTGCGGGACTAAAATACGAAAATTAACTAATAGACTAAAAATAAATTAAACTAATTGACTAAAAATAAATTAAACTAAAATGACTTTAGGTAATGTGATCCGTCTGATAATGGGTTAAGAAGACAGAGTGTCAGCATCCATGACACCTGTGGGTGTCATACTAAAATACCAAACTACGTAGGACGACATCACTGCAAAGAGGAAGAAAACTTGAAACAAACCCTATTTCGATACGTTTGGTCAACGTGATATAGTAGGCAAAAACCTTTTTTCTGATAAGAGACCTATTTCTAGTAGTTGACTATTAAAGGTTGTTATAATGTCTTGAAACTGTAATTTCCTTTATTTTCAGGATGCCATATTTGGCATTTGGCATTGGTCGTATTTGGCAGTGGTGTCTTATGTATAAACAGTGACTGTGGTAGCTTAGTTGATTTTTTTTGTTAGATTAGAATTTCTTAAATTGTTAGAACACATTTCGGAGTAGATTTTCGAAGATATTTGATTTGCATTGGGAAATTGGTAGCTAATGAATATTAATTGTGATTTGATAGTGGTCTATGCACGGAGTAAACACAAAGAGGGGATGCCTTTAGGAAATTTTAATATGTGACAATCTGCGAAGTGAGATGGTGTTAAGCTCCGCCCACTTCAATCTTGTTCATTTAACAAACAATAGTAAAACTACTCACATTGTTGTTGATATTGATGTTGCTATGTAGTTCAACTATCTGACACTTAGTTATGGATGTAGGAGTCGAACTCAGAATTTTCTTACAAGAGAATAGTTTTTATTGCCAATTTTATAAACTGTCTTGATAGGTACATGTGTTACAAGATGTTATTTAAAACAAACATCGTAAATAATATTATTGAAGTGAAAGTTTGGGTGTTCTGTCTTTGTAATAACCTTGGTAAAAACTTTGGATAAAGGTATACAAATAAATTATATATATAATATTTGAGAGCGAACAATAGGTAGATAAATGAAACACAATTAAAAAAAAATATTTCAATTAGTCTTCCGAGTGCTTAAATAACACAAATCTCAAAAAAGTAGCTAATCTAAAAACAGAATTAACACGACTTAGGTCATATTTATGCTATCACTGATATTCGCATCTATTCACTATGAATTTCGTCTAGTATGGGTTTATTTCATAGCGTCATCGATTACTACACTGGTACACATCATATCGATGGTATGTTACATCGACTAGTTAAAATATCGATTGATCGATCATCGACAGCCCGATTCGAGCTATTCTCAAATACCTAAATGATTTAATAATGACATACAGTAGCGCTCAAAAGTATTTTGACAAGAGTACTTTTGCAGTTATCTTTTTACTGAGTACTTCAAAATAATTTTAGTATTTTTTATATTATTCTTTATGATGTATTTCATCCTCTGTGAGTTACAAGTTGGAACTTGCTTGTTTTTTTTTCTTTGTTAAAAACAAAATACGTCTATACATGCACTCAAAAGTATTTTGACAACCATTCAGTTCCTTGCTGGCAGCGGTTCTACTCACACTGCATATATTTTTGTCTATAAGGTATAATTACTCCGCATTTATCAACATGCCTAAGACTAAAGAATATTCAACGACGTCCAACTAAGAAGCTCCAGAAAGCTGCGCCTTGCGTTTGCGAAACGAATCAGATTATGGACGAGTTCAGAATGGTTCAAGGTGTTGTGGAGTGATGAAAGCAAATTTAATTTAGTGTCATCTGATGTTATACGGTACGTGCGATGTCCTGTAAACAAAAGATTTGATGTTGGATACCAAGTACCCACAGTAAAGCACGGAGGTGGCAATATTGTGGTCTGGGGATGCTTTTCTTGCCGCGGAGTCGGACCTTTAGTTAGGATAGAAGGTACTATGGATCGCTTTATGTACGCAGATATATTAAAGCAACAAATGCTACCCTATACTAAAGCAAATATGGCACCTGGTTGGTATTTTCAACAAGACAATGACCCAAAGCATAAATCGAAACATGTTAACGACTTCATGAAACTCACTAAAATCAAAATTCTCGAATGGCCAAGTCAAAGTGCCAATTTAAACCCGATAGAGCATCTTTGGGAAGAACTGAATCGCCGCGTAAGATGTCGAAACTATTCAAATAAAGATGCTTTATATGAAGCACTAAGTAACGAATGGAGCCGAATACCCATTGATCGTTTGCAGAGACTAGTTGACTCGATGCCGGCGCGTTGTCAAGTGGTCTTGAAGGCTAATGGATATGCAACAAAATACTAATAGTTAATATCAAAAATTATATTTTTTTTTTTTTTATAAAATAAAAAACTTGCCTTGTCAAAATACTTTTGAGACGTGTCGTAAATAATTTTTCTTTATGTTTTCTTTTTGTGTAGAAATACATTACATTTAAGTGTCTTAATTTGTGAAATGTATCATTACTTCAAATATAATCTTTGATTGGAAACAATTTTGTTATCATTTTTTGTGATATGGAATAAAGTTGAGTTGTCAAAATACTTTTGAGCGCTACTGTATATAATCAAGTTTTTGAAGTTATAATATAAAAACATCAACTATGTTTTGGAAGTGGGCCGGTCATGTCTCCAGACGAACCGATGATCACTAAGCCGAAGTGTGCTAGAGTGGAAACCACGATTGGGTAAACGCAGTGTAGGGCGCCCTGGGTTGCGATGAACCGACGACTTGAAGCAGCGGATGAATACGAATTGCCCAAGACCGGGATAGTTGGCGCTCTTTGGAGGAGACCTTCGTTAAAGCAGTCGACGGCGATAGGTTGATTTGAACTATATTTTATTACTCACTTCTTACAACTAGAAATTTAGTAATTCAAATCAAGTTATTAGTGTTATCGACGTTTAAAATATCCATATGATCGATTTTCGTACCTTTAAATAAATAAAAAATTGTTGAGATAGTAATGAACTTTGAATTTCGAAAGTAATGAAATATCTCGCAGCTAATCAACTCAATCTTATACTTGTTGAATAAAACATATTTATAAATTTGTATTGAGTTATTTAGAAAATTATGTAAATGAAAAAATTTCAATGAATTTTAAAATGTCTTTCAAAATATCAGCATGAGTAAAAATTATTTCATTTTCATAATTAAAGTACTTTCAATTCGTTACGAGATAAAACATAGGGATTCTAACTACGATCCTGTCTTTTTGTTTCGTTACCACATGTTAATTTAGTTGACGAATTTGACGATAGATGTCTAGTCACAAAATGATTACAAAATTTACAATTCTTTTGTAATTTTATTTCCCACTACATAAAGTTATACCATCTAGTGGTGAATAAATTAAATTGTTTACAATGAAATTTTTCTAGAACTATTTTATGTACAAAAGAAATAGAAAAGAGGTATGAAATTAATACAAATGAAATATCATTTATGTTTTCAGGACGTCTATCCGAAAAATTTTTACATGATAAAATACAAAACTTTATTTTTTACTTCTATGTACCGAGAAGATATAACGTTGCCCTTTTTAAATACAATTCTAGAAGATTAACGTTGACAGCTTGCAATTATAAGCCGCGTCAACTGCGATGACGTCAGGACCCGCTTTTAGTAACGGGCCACAGTCGCTTAGGCCCTCTTCTCTTTGTATTTGCTCCGTGGGTCTATGTTATGTATAGGCACGACTTAGTGGACGTTTTAGTGAGTTCTTATGGATACTTATATAATTAATATCAACAATATGAATACATGATAGATATCATAATATTGTAGGTAGATAATATAAATAACAATTAGCGTTTTTGATTTTGTTTTCAATTTGTATTTTATATTTATACTAGCTTTTCCCTGCTGCTTCGTTCACGTGGAATTTGGTAGGCCACATTAAGTTTCGTAGCAGATCATTTTAATTTTTTTTTAACATACAAACAATCTTACGGTAAATTATCTTTGCGTAGCTTCAACTTTTAGGCAGCGTACGCCAAGATAACTCTAGGAGGCCAGATTTTTTTCCAGTTAATTGACATCGTTATATTACGACCAAAATTACATAAAATCATTACAGATTATAGCCTATATGTTATTTTGTTGTATAACCTATATTACTGTAAAGTTTCATCCAAATCCATCCAGTATTTTTATTCGTGAAAGAGTAACAAACATCCATACAAACTTTCGCATTTATAATAAAAGATTCCATAAAAATTAGACGGTAGGTTAAAAATACCGTCAACTAAAATCTACTTGTATGAATTGAGTCGAGTCATGTTAACGATGTGATGTTTTAAGTGTAGTCGAAATATTCGAAAATATTGCACGATAAACATAAAAAAGCATGAATTATATTTTCGATAAGTATCTTATTATTTTTAAAGTAGCTTCAAGGTGTTAAGGAGCTATAATTGCACTGTTAGCAATACATACGATGAAATTGTAAGAAATCGATATTTATACATTAAAGATATTTTTTCAAGACATGGTAGCCTGTGCCACTGAAGTACCACGGCGTCACAGTCGACGAAACCAGTGTTGGCTAATTATTTCGAATCTTTTCACCAGGTGACTGAGATCACTGTCTTTTCCTTCTTCTATCTTCTGAAGGGGATTCCCTTTTTATCAATAGTCTTTGATAGTCTACTGCTAGACATAGTGTCTCCTTAAAAGGCAGCTTATTGATTGCATCGTTGCAATTTGCATGCATGCAATTTCTCGCAAATTCTTTTATATTAATATTAAAAATAATTTTGGATTACCAGAGTTTAACATAAAAACCGGTATGGAGGTTAACTTTAGTTCTATTAAATTATCACTCCCATAGCAGTAAAATTCGAAACCATTACGATAACATTTTGTTAAAATTTATAATGATGTAGACACAAGTTATACCAGCCTTTTTTTTTTTTTTTTTTTTTTTTAACGTGTGGAAACCCCCTCGAGCCGTCACCCCACCGGGGTTTACGGCGGGGTGGTGTGTCGGAATCGGACCGACTAAAACCACACGGTGTGCCACTCTGCGCCTGACATAGGAGGGACCGGGAACAGCTGTTATTACGACATCCAGATCCCTCCTAGCGCCTGCCCGCTACCTCGGGCACCATCTGCGGATAAACTCTCTATTTTAGGCGACGTACGGCACACGCGGACGTCGCCTCCTCGCGGCTGGCCATTGTAGCGGATGGAGGGGAAAACCCATCCCGTCCACCCGCGGCCACACTCAAGGCGGCATGAGGCGCTGGTATGCGCGCCTCCGCCGCCCGGCTCGCCGGCGGCGAATTGGGTCCGAGTGGATATCGTCCTCCCGGGCCTTCTCCGCCGCCTCCTTCCGCGAAATTACGTCTTCGCAGAAGATTGCGACCGCGGTAAAACAACTGTCGCTACCGGCCATGGAGCGTATGACGGCCGGTAGCGAGAGGTCTCCTCCAATAACTGCAGTGAGGACCCCACGCTGCGCCGCCCAGGCGGAACAAACCGCCAGCGTGTGCTGAGCCGAGTCCTCACTGCAGTCGCAGTGGTGACAGGCGGGACTCAATTCCCTCCTGGCGACCGAGTGCAGATACTTCCCGAAGCAACCGTGCCCGGAAAGGACCTGCGTCAGTCGGGAGGAAAGGGTCCCGTGCTGCCGCCCTGCCCACTCGGCGATGACCGGCTGGAGAGCTTCCACGGCGGCAAAGCCAGCACGTGGAGCCTCCAGCCGGGACGACCAACGAGCCATCGTGGCTCGACGAGCGGCCTCTCGCCACTCGCGAATCTCTTCAGGCGGGGGCCGTATGCCGCTGCCCGCCCGGAAGTCAG
The DNA here is from genome assembly GCA_949316085.1 of Hypercompe scribonia. Taxonomy (NCBI): domain Eukaryota; kingdom Metazoa; phylum Arthropoda; class Insecta; order Lepidoptera; family Erebidae; genus Hypercompe; species Hypercompe scribonia. The sequence goes on from OX438979.1 coordinate 6,779,686, forward strand.
CCGTCCGCCGATAAACTTCGGCGAGCACTTCCGCCTCCAAATCCCACGGGGGAGTTCCGGCCAAGGCGCACGCCGCCTCGGTCGATACGGTGCGGTAACCGCGTATGGCTCTAACCGCCAATATCCTCTGAGGGCGCCAGTTATACCAGCCTACTCTAATCCAACATGAATGTCTCAGTTCAGAGTTATGCAATCAATTTAAACTCCAACTAACCCAAACTTGAATTAGATGCCGTGACAAAACTATTTGAATTTAACGGTTCAAAATTCATGTCACGAATATAAGTATTGCCGTACTTTCGAATTCATACTACCCGATGTTGGCAGCGAAGCATTATATTTCGCGAGAATTGAGAATGTTCTAAACGTATTATAAACATTATTATTATTATATTTAATGAATTTGATCATCATACCAACAGTGATAATAAATAAGAAATAAATAAATAAACATTTCGGACAGTCTATGATAACTAGACCGACTGATAGAATACTTAAATACTTTTTTTTTGTAAATACATACATATTATACAGGGAAAACACCCAAACTTTGAAACACATATTTGCAGATCATAAAAACATTTGACCCGACCCAGGAATCGAACCCGAGACCTCAAACACAGCAGTCCCATTCACAACCACTGCGCCATCGAAGCAGTTCATTTTAAATATTTAAATAGACGTGTTTGTTATCCGGGAGGTGACGAGCAAACTAGTCAAAAAACAACACCTTATACCTAACCATTTGGCCATCATGCTATAGCAAAATAAAGTCTCCTTTCTAAGGATCTATATTCAGCAGATGATCCTTAAAGGTTGTTGATAATGACGCTCTAGTTTAATAATAGAAAGTACGAGTTTCCTGAAAAGCAAAAACGACGATGCGTGCTTTACCATCTTATGTGCCTTGTATACCTCCTCCCCTGTTACAGTTTAGAGGAGGGAAGTCAACCCTCCAGTGACTTCACTCTTGATGAAAAGTCACAAAAGTGTTTAACACCGGTTTCTATGTTGAATTCTGGTAATCGCGCATATACGAGAAATTTTAACAATGTCATCAATCAGCTGTAGACTGTTGATGACAAATTATTATGGAATCCACAAGTACCTGTGTTGTAGGATTGACGACGAATGTGCGAAGATAGGACCCCAAGTATGCCGGAGTTGCTAAAAGCGCTGCTAGTATCCAAATGCCAATTGCTGTCGCCACGGTCAGTCTAGTAGCTCGCCTGCTGCCTCCTGGGAACAAAAATGGACATGTGTCAACATTACTTGAAATAAAAATCGGACATAAAGTCTCGCAGTTCGTTGCGGAAAAGACCCGGGAGTACGACATTTATTCGGACCCTATTCGTCACCGGCGAATCGGGTGATGCAGGTGAACTTAAAAACGTTTCTTGGCGCCCTGAGTGTGGCTGTGGGTTGACGGGACGGGTTTTCCCTCTATCTTTAATGACCAGCCGAGGAAACGATATCTACGTGTGCCGCACGTCACCTAAATAAAGAGTTCACTCGGAGGTCGGTAGGCAGTAAGAGGGTCTGGATGTCGTAATAATAGCTGTTCCCGGATCCTTCCTCTCTCAAGCACAGAGTGGTACACAGTGTGGTTTTAGTTGGTTCAATTCCGACACACCACCCCTCCTTAAACACCGGCGAAGTGAAAACTTGAGGGGGCTTCTATACGATAAAAAAAAACATACATCAATATAGATCCAAAATTAATTTTGTTGCTGCAAAATGTGAGCTTGTAATCACAAAAAAATTAAATGATGCCCACAAACTAACAGTTATGAGATTTAATCCTTTACTATGGCTGTTAGATTTTGTTGTGATGTTATTTGATAATAATTTTAAGAGAGATGACTTATCAAGTAGTCTTATAAGAGATTTTTTCCTTTTAGACGCTGGAGTTCTAAAGTGTATGCTTAACTATTTATTTTTATACCGACCATTAGTAATTAGGATTTATTTGTACATAGATATTGCCACTTTACTATCACAAACAAAAACAAAAACTAACAAATGCTTCTTTATTTGGGTTACCAAGTTTTCCGCTACACGAACAAAGTACTTTCAGCTTAGCAACGTACTTTTAACTTAGCAACGCGACAGAAACAGCTTAAAAGAAAACAATTACTTATTAGAAAGCCTTGACCACACTCTTTCAATTATAGTATTTTTTTAATAATTAATCTCAAATTAATCAAACATATATAGCGCCGGCTTATGTGGTTAAGTTCAATTACATAGAAACTTTATGTTAATCCTGTATTGTCACTTTAAATATTATATTATTATAATTTTCTGACCTGAGCCTTTACATAGCGTTTGCACCAAACAATTCATCGAAGCTAATTAAAAGACCTTTATTGCTGCCTATACTCCTATTTAAAAAGATAGTTTAAAGCACTACTGATAAGTGTAAAAATTATACATAAAGATTTAGTTAAAGTAATCGATTTCCATTCCAAGAATCGATTCCAGAGAATCGACACATCGAGGTTATTACCAAAAGAAATGTACACCATTAAGAGCGTTATTGTTTGTGTCCATAAAACAGTGGCGGCAAACATTCGCTCCGTAAACAGAGGAGGTCATTACTCAGTGAGATTTATCACTGACCTCACCTGGGCTAAGGGAAAATTAAAACTAACACACATGCAGGTTTCTTTGTTGCCACGAGATTACTTGTAAGTTAAATGGTTTAGAAAAATAATTGCTTTGTAATGTTTTCGTTTAATACTAAAGTTTTTTCTTTTGTCTTCTGGTTGGGATTTTTAATGGTGGTGTCATAGCTCTGTATCATATGTATGAGACAGTTGTTACAAGTTACTAACATTGTGTTCTGACTCTAAAGGTGAATAAAGTCGTCAGAGTATAGCACACTCTAGATATCAATAATTCATTCTTATTGAATTCCACAACTATATTGTCAATGAAAGATATGTCAAAAACGACGTCGAATGCAAAAAGAAAAAGTCTTACAATTTTTTGATGATGATGCTTTGAGTTCTAGTGAAGCTTGCACTAGAACGATGCGAAATGAGTAAAAAAAATATTTTACAAATGAATAATAGAAATGAGCAACGAACATCTCGGCGAAGACGTATTGTTGACCTTTGACCTTTCGAAGACATTCGAAATCTTACAGATCTACCATCGGCAACGAAATGAAGTCTTACATAAAAAGAAGTTTTATTAAATAAGAAGAACGTATGGAGGGTGTCCTCCTGTTTCTGGCCAAATGGCTAGCCTTTCACTGTAAACCAACTCTACGTCACTACACACACAGACTTAAACTGATATAATAACGACTACATTGCATTTGACAGGGGCTTAGACCCGTTTCCCTTCATCAGGATTATGATATATTTAACGCACAATTTAGTTGCTTTGTTTTGAAGTAATCAAGAGATCCAGTTATAATTATTAAATCACTGTAAAATTTAAAACCGACTCATTGCGTGACAAATAATTAGAAGTTTACTGGCCATGTCTCTTTTCTTTGTCAATACTCTTCCCAGGTTAATTTCCGCCACTCGACGTTTGATGTTTGCTTATCACAAACACATGGTAACGACGACTTAATAATATTTGGTTTCCGAGAAATATCTATTTGTTACTATAGCTATAAAACTTATTATAGTAATGGAGTAATTATAAACAAAATGAATACGTTTTTCCCGAGAAAGGTTTGGCAGTTCAGACTAAAATTTAGCAAAAATCAATCACAATTTCTGCCGGAACTCTCAGAATTCAACGAGTTCAATAGGTTTACGTCCTATAGGTACGATAAAATTACTGCGAGAATAATGGGGTCTTTCTACGGCAAGATAATATTATTGTGACGGTAATTCCTTGTCAGGGAATACCTATACATATTTATTACATAATAGAGTCTGGATACAATTATTGTACGTATTTTTGGATGTATATAAATGTTAAGTTGATTTGTGTACCTTACAAAAACTCAAAAAGTCTTGCCCTGATTAAGCCCTAATTTTAAAACGACGAGAAAAACGAAAAGAGACGAATCGAACAAAACCTATATTCGTCTGATAAACATAGTATAGTAGACCAAACCTTCTGTCTAAGGAGAGACCTATGTCCAGCAGTGATTCTGTTGATGAGAAAAAATCTACTGCTAAGATTATTTTTATCTATGTCACGACTAGCGTAAATATGACCTCTTTGAACTAAATATATGTACTAGTAGAGTCCGAAAAATGAAATTACAACTGTTATCTAATCTAGCGTATATTTATAAATTGCAGAAATTACTACAAACTGCTACGGGTAACAAAGCGAAAGCGCGATTTAGGCGACTGGTACAACGCTATCTATCGAGACAGGTCGAAAACACAATTAAATTAAATTAAAAAATCGTTTTGATCGTGAATAATCTACTTTTCGCATCCCTTTCATTAGTCATATCTCATCAAAGCAATCAGACTGTAACGCAGCGAAACTTGGTAGGCTAAAGTTAGTTAACCTTTTTTTTTATTTTACGAGTCTGCCGAAGGGACTCTACTCTGCCTGATGGAAAGCATGAATAGAATCCAAGAGTTGTGGTCACCATACTCATTGCGAATGAAGACAATACAGTATGGTAACCCACATTATGGCGGCCTAGTAAGATGCTTTTTCACGCCTCGTTTGGGGACGTAAAAGGCATGACAGTCATCGTGGCATTCTATTGTACAAACTTACCACGACAACTGTCACCCCTGCATCAATGGGCCACCGGTCTTACTTAGAGAAATCTTGACGAAGCCACATACTCACACATATAAATCATTATTAAAATTTTCAATATGTTAAACAGACAACTTGATGTGCTTCATTCACGTCATTATTTTACGCATATTCTAAAAATTAATCAGAATGGCTTACAGGTATTCTTTACTGTCTCCTTCAGAAAAATAAAGTTATTTTGGTTAATTTACGTAAGTGTTTTCTCGGTATTTTTTGCAGGTTTGGTTTTATTCCATGTTGTAGTAAATACTCATTTAGAAGATAAATTTTGAGAGCACGTCTATCCAGCCAGTATTTGATTAAATAACGTAACCTTCAAATAAAAAGCTTTAGTGTGTTATTTGAGAAAGGTTTTGAGGTATCAATTCTTGTCTCAAATTTCTAAATGTTATTCTGTGATTTTTATACACGATAAAAGCCTTTATATATATTTATTTTTTTGTAATATACTTAGTCTGGCCATAAATACTGTTACACTTAATTATAAAAAAATATTACATTTGAATTTCGAATCTGTCATTTTTATACGATTGTTCATTGTGTTTTCTCATTTTGGCGCCAATACATTGTAAAATATTTTGCGATATTAAAATGGTGTGGGGTGATAAAGAGAACCGAATCGCTGTGATAGCATTACACAAAGTAGGTATGGAGCCAAATGCAATTTTTAAAACTCTCCATACACTTGGTATTAGTAAAATGTTTGTGTACCGGGCTATTAATAGGTACAATGAGACCTCCTCTGTTTGTGACAGAAAAAGATCTGGCCGTCCACGTAGTGTTCGTACGAAAAAGGTGGTCAAAGCAGTAAGGGAAAGAATTCGAAGAAATCCTGTCCGAAAGCAAAAGATTTTATCTCGGGAAATGAAGATAGCACCTAGAACCATGTCGCGTATTTTAAAAGATGACTTAGGACTTGCAGCCTATAAGAGACGCACTGGCCATTTCTTAACTGATAATTTAAAGAAGAATAGGGTGGTAAAATCGAAACAACTACTGAAGCGGTACGCAAAGGGAGGTCACAGAAAAATTTTGTTTACGGATGAGAAAATTTTTACAATTGAGCAACATTTTAACAAACAAAATGACCGTATTTATGCTCAAAGCTCTAAGGAAGCTTCCCAATTAGTCGACAGAGTGCAACGTGGACATTATCCGACTTCAGTGATGGTTTGGTGGGGTGTTAGCTATGAAGGAGTGACTGAGCCATATTTTTGTGAAAAAGGTATCAAAACATCGGCACAAGTGTATCAAGATACCATTCTTGAGAAGGTAGTTAAGCCCCTTAACATCACCATGTTCAATAACCAAGTATGGTCCTTCCAGCAAGACTCGGCGCCGGGTCATAAAGCTCGGTCCACGCAGTCTTGGTTGGAATCGAACGTTTCGGACTTCATCAGAGCTGAAGACTGGCCGTCGTCTAGTCCCGATCTTAATCCGCTGGATTATGATTTGTGGTCAGTTTTAGAGAGTACAGCTTGCTCTAAACGCCATGATAATTTGGAGTCCCTAAAACAATCTATACGATTGGCAGTGAAGAATTTTCCCATGGAAAGAGTGCGTGCTTCTATTGATAACTGGCCTCATCGTTTAAAGGACTGTATTGCAGCCAATGGAGACCACTTCGAATAAGCTTTTTATATTTTTAATTGTTTTATATTTATGTATTAAACTGACACACTGTAAAAGTAATAAATGTTATTTGCAGTTAACAATTTTCTTTTTTCTTTATTACAATATTTATGGCAAGACTAGGTACATAAAACAGTAATAACCACATCGCAATGTCGATCGATCAATGTCGATCGCAATCGAAACTAAATAATAAATTCGTTCAAAATCATGTAAACAGAAGTCTTTTAACACCTTGCCTTAGTGTAAGGTTATACGTACAAATCAAACATTAATTTATGGACACTGAAATTACTTGGAAAATTACTCAAATACTACACTAATTATAATTATTGAAAACTATTTTAAAAATTCAAAAATTATATATATAAAATTTCACCTGTAATACGACTGGAACGAACGGAAGAAATACGTTATGGTTAAAACGATATCTTATCCTCATTGCCATCTTTATAATGTATACTCGTATAGTTTCAGTAATCACTTAACACAGGATTATTCAGTATCATCATCTACAATAGACTTGATCAAACGACAAAAACTATGTTATGATTTAAATTATATCTTATCATCTTTGCCATCTCCATAATGTGTACAATTTCAGTAATCTTTTAACTAAAGATAATTCGATATCATCACGTACAATAGACTTGATCAAATGGCAAAAACTGCGTTATGGTTTAAATTATATCTTATCATCTTTGCCATCTTTATAATGAACAAAATTTCAGTAATCTTGTAACTAAAGATAATTCGGTATCACCATCTACAATAGACTTGATCGAACGGAAAAAAACTACGTTATGGTTTAAATTATATCTCACCATCTTTGCCATTCATCATTATATTAACTACGTAAACTAATTCATGGCCCACCCGGTATGTAATAATCTTGTAACTCAACATTATCAGTACAAAGGTAAAAACGTATAAAAGGTTGATATTCAAAAAGAAAGAACATACCAGCGCTGACTGTGCCATTTCGACCGTTTCATCAGCAGAACATTAAAGTAAACAATGTATGTACTTGCTCCTTTTTGGTTTCTGTCACCAAACTATGGGATGAACTACCTGCGTCTCAGTCCATTATAATCCTGAAACGTAATACGTGCTAAATTTCGCACACGTCAACGAATTTACTAGAAGTAAACAAAGTATTATATTGGGCGCTTTCCTCAATGCTTTTGTAAATGTAAATCGATTCTCCTTTAGGTTTATTTATAAATAGTAGCAAAAATCTAAACAACTTAAATGTATAACCATTATGAACCAAGAGATGGGAGTGAAGAACTTTGCGTGAGCGCTGAAACTGTGTACTAAAAACAAGTAGGTAAACATTATTTACACATTTCAAGGAACACATTATAGAATAGATTTTTTTTCAGACAGATTCGAGAATATTAGAGCTGCTACTCAACCTGAGAATATACCGTTTGTATACCGTTTTATATAAATAGAATTCTGTGAGTTTATCAAGCGAGTGTGTCTTTAGAGATAATGGGTACAAGTATTCATTAAACTTTGTTATTAGCTGTAAAAAATAATATATTCATACTTCATTTAAATATATATTGAATCCTAATGCTTTATTTCCTCTCGATTTCCTTGATTTCATTAGGTGATTTCCCAAAAATCACTTTATGAAACACGCATACTTGACTGATAAGCGCCAGCTGTCTTATGTGTCAGAGATTAACCTTCTTAAATTTTGGTTTCTCTGAATAATAAATTACCGTTGTTTTATTAATATTAAAGATGAAACTATGTCTTTTACAGTTCTTCATAGTAAATAAGTTTGTGTTGTGTCACATTTCATCGTATTACGTGCCCGACATTGGATGGGTGACATGCGAATATCCGAGGTAACAATAAAGAAGTAAATACCCTTTACATGTAATATATGACAAAATGTAAGTGTCTTGAAATTCCTTGTAAGTTAATGTGTAATGAATAAGTTAGTATGTACTTATTACGGAGTATTACGATATTGCCTGGTTGTAAAGTTGCAGAAACAACATGGCCTTCATAATTATGTATGTTATTGTTGTTACCGACTCTTTGACGTGCACAGTAAGGAAATCAAGTTTTATATTTGATTATCTTGTATTGCTAATAATAGTTTATAAAAATTACAAATGCCGTAATAATCAATGGATGTAAAAGGGCTTTTGGAATGCAGTGGTCATTGGCAGTAGTCGGATGAGGATTGTCTACGTCCTGGATAGTTGTCGCACCTTGGGGAGGACTTCAATCAGCTATAGATAGACTGATTAAAAAATATAAACCCAATTTAAATAAAAAAAAATAAAATATGATTAGAAAAGAGTGATTAAGAAGTCAGCATCTGGGCAAAGTTTCATAAATTTCTTTTATTTATTTATATCTACATAATTTGTAACTCATTTTCATTTTCTTCCCATTGACATGTGATAATGAAGATAAAAAAAAGTAACAAATAAAACTGTGTTAGGTTATGTACAATAACTGCTTATAATGACACTTATGTACTATTTACACTTCAAAATGAATACAGGTTAAACAGCGGCACTCTCCTCCTCTCCCACCAACTCGCTTCTTGAGGTGGAGTTCACGAATATTCGTGGACTCCATGCAAACCTCAGCGCCGTACATCAGCACCTCGAGACGGTACGACCGGCCATGCTATTCCTGACGGAGACACAAATACGCCGCTCTGATGACACGACTTATCTCCACTATCCCGGCTATATACTGGAGGAGTGCTTTCTCGCAAAGGCTGGAGTTTGTCTTTTCGTCAGGGCGGACGTTTGATACCGCCGTCTGCGCTGCCTTGAGGACCCATCCTTCTCTATCCTCTGGCTCCACGTAGATTTCGGATTTACAAGCCGAATCTACGCGTGCGTCTACCGATCTCATTCCGGAGACGATGAGACAACTCGCATCTTCGAACATCTCAGTCAGGCAGCAGATAAGGCACAGGAGCAATTTCCGACCGCTGAGCTGGTGTTTCTAGGAGACTTTAATGTCCACCACGAGTCCTGGTTGGGGTCTTCCAGAATTGACCACGCTGGTCGAACTGCCCACGCATTCGCTCTCACGCATGACCTCACCCAGCTGGTACTGCAGCCCACCAGGATACCAGACATAACAGGTCAAGCGCCCTCTTTGCTAGATCTACTGTTGACGAGTCACCCAGCGCAGTACACAGTATCGGTTCTCTCCCCTCTGGGATCCTCCGATCACTGCCTGGTGTCCACCACGGTGCCTCTTGTTGCCGCTCCAGAGTTGTCTCCAGCATTGACGCGCCTATACCGCCTGTCGTATTCCTCCGGGATTGTTCCGGAGATCTGGAGAGAGGCGAATGTCCAACCCATCCCCAAAAAAGGTGACCGCTCTAACCCGGCCAATTACCGACCTATAGCCATCACCTCCATTACCTGCAAGGTGCTCAAACGTGTCATTAATAAACAACTAGTCCGTCACCTGGAGGATCACTCGTTGTTAAATGATCGATCCACGGATCCTTGCGTTCTTCACACACCTCTGGGGTGAGGCTGTAGATAGGCATGGGGAGTCCTTGGCTATCAGCCTCGATATGGCCAAGGCTTTCGATAGGGTCTGGCACCGTTCGCTCTTCTTCAAACTTCCATCATTCGGCCTGCCCTCCCAAACTTTGCAGCTCGGTGGCCGCATTTCTGCACAAGCGCCGCATTAGAGTCCTCTGCGACGGCGCCACCTCCAACTTTCAGCAGGTTAATGCTGGTGTACCTCAAGGTTCCGTCCTGTCACCCACATTGTTTCTTCTGCATATCAATGACATGTTGACCCTTGGCGATATACATTGCTATGCAGACGACAGCACAGTTCACGGACGGTACTATGGTCACCCTACAGCTAAATTAGCGGACGTTGAGGAAAAGCGACAAAAGCTTGTCACTGAGCTGGACCGGGTCCTTGGCCGTATTTCTCAATGGGGTCATGAGAATCTGGTCGAGTTCAACGCCAAGAAAACACAGGCATGCGCGCTCTCTGCCAAAAAGTCTCTATTCCTTCCACTCCCCACTTTTCAGAACACTCAACTGCCGGACAATCTCAGCATCCTGGGTATAAATATTGGCCGGGACCTCAATCCGCGAGAATACATTGAAAGTGTTACTAAGGCAGCCTCACGGAAGCTGGGTATACTTAACAGAGTGAGACGGTTCTTTGCCCCTGAGCATTTGTGTCTTCTTTATAAAACTCAGGTACGCTCCTGCGTGGAGTACTGTTCTCATCTTTACGATGGATCCGCGCAGTATTTGCTGGACGCTTTGGATCGGTTACAACGGCGAGCAGTCCGGATTATCAATAACCCGAAAGTCACTGAATCCCTTGAGTCTCTGCAGTTGCGAAGAGATGTCGCCTCTATGGCAGCCCTCTATCGTCTTCATCATGGAGAGTGTTCTGATGAGCTCTTCCAACTGATCCCATCCTCTTCGTTCCTCTATAGGACAACTCATGCTGGCCTCGGAAGTCACCGTTTCAGAATGGTAGACATACGCTCCCGAACTAAACGGTTCGGCTCTTCCTTCCTGTGCAGAACGGTTAAAGCCTGGAATTCGTTACCGGCGCACGTGTTTCTCTCCCACTACGATCCCGGGTCCTTTAAGCGGGGCGTGAAAAAGCATCTCATTAGACCACCATAGCGTGGGTCGCCATATTGCACTGTCGGCATTCGCAGTGAGTATGGCGACCTCCGTTCTTGGATTCTATTCATGCTTTCCATCAGGCAGAATAGAGTCACTTTGGTAGGTATAATATGTATAAAAAAAAAGAAAAATAATTTCATGTGTTTTTCTATTCTTGAATATTATTTTATTTCCACGTGAAATTATAACAGAAAGAAAAATGAAAAGTTCGAAATATCTTTGCATAATAGACTTGACTGTTCACAGAACCTATTATCCGACATTCGAGTTCAATGGAGTGTTAACAGTTCTTCTGAAAATATTTGACCTAAACTTTTATTGTAAATTCGAACTTTTTTAAACTTTTTTTTCTGTGATTCTAGAAATTGTCTATAGTTGCGTAGGATGCTCTTTGAATAATACAGAACTTGTACCGCTTTTCACATAGGAGTCTAATAATGTACTAAGCAATTTATGAGTATTTTTTTTTTAAGCGACGTTGCGGACTAACGAGCAGGCGGATCAATTAATAGTAAGTGATTACCACAGACCATAGACACCTGCAACTAAAGAGTTACAAATGCATCGCCGTCTTCGGGTTGACCGTTTCTTTTTGTTAGAACGCTTACTTACTTACTCTTTTTGCTCTGGTCGAGCCGGGCCTATTTGTACCGAAGTCAATGCCTACCCTGTCAATGTGTGTGTGTATGTGTCAATATCCCTCTTCCTTATAGGTAGGTATCATAATAGGCGACTAAGGGTGTCTCTTGCAGAATGTTTTCACATCACAGCTCAGCATCAAAACCTCGTTGCTGAGGAGAGGCCTATATCCAGCAGTGGGCTATTAAAAGCTGTTGACATTAAATGCTTTCCTATGCTTCTTTACTACGTAACCACATTGTGTATAATCTACCTTAATAATTATGTTATAATCATAGAGCGTTTTTAATATGATTATCTCTTAAAAAGTTTTCGTATTAACTGAGAAAATAAAACAAACTTTTTGGATTTGAATGTATATAAATTTAATTATCAAAAAGAGAAATATCTCTTCCATAGTTCTAATACCAAAACTGGTGAAAAAGTTCTTCTGTAGAGATTCTAAAGAAAAAGTCCTCATCATATAAAACAAAATATCTTTCTGTTTCTCATTTTATTCCTAGATATAATTTAGTTTAAATTACAATCAATAGATGTCGCTAGACGTTTGGGTAAGTCTAAAATTATAGTAATAAGATTTATCACACAAAAGGCACAGGAACTGTAAAAGAAGCGTGTAATAAATTTTACAACAATGATACTGTATCTGCAGAAGGACTTTAAAACTTGGTTTTATTCTAATTATTGTCGTTAAACGCAGGCAGAGAACGTTAAAAATACGTAAAATTCGTAGTACATGAAACTTTTCAGCAATCATTTCGTCGTTTTCACTTTATTCAAACCTCTGAAACCCTATTATCTAGGCTTGAATAAATATTAATTTTAGGTTAAAATTAATACTCCGTAGATAAATATTGGTAATAGTTAACCAGTAAAAAATGTACTCGTAGTATATTTTTAATGAGACATGAAACTAGCTCAGAAAAGGAAAAAGGATGTACGTACATACTTGTACATATATAAACACATAAATTACGTCTATATCCCCGGAGAGGTGGGCAGAGGCATATTAAACGCCCACTTTTCGTCAGTGTTTTGATCCCACGTTACAGGTGACTAGCCTACGAGTTCTGCTTCTAATCACGATGTTTTGTTTACCAGAGCCTCGTCCGTCATCAGCAGTTGCACTATTTGCATGTGAGGTTGGCTTTGGGCCCTGAGTTCTTGACGGGAATCTTATGCACAAAAAAAATATATAAAATATCTACAAAGATATTCATTACCATCAATCATTATGAACTGTCTTTAATGTTGTTACTCCTAACCGTAGCCTATTTCGGCTACGACGGCTACTCTCAACGGAAACCAGTCAACTAAGCAGAAGACGGTATAGTGCACAAGTGTGTACGCAAGTACAGCTGCCGTTTCTGTACCTTTACTCTCACAATCCAATGGACGCAACTTAATCTCTATAATAGTGTTTAATGGTCTACTTCTGAATATAGGCCTCTTAGACAGGAGGTCTTTGCGCACTGAAGCACGCTGACTAATTGGGTTGGTATAGAGTTTGTGTTAAGTTCTCTTTTTGTTTATAGTGCTGTTGTTCTCTTGTTTGTAGCCTTGGTCGCCTCTTACGACATCCACGGGATGAATAGGGGTAGTGGCACTCTGTATTTTTAATCTGTTGCCATGCAGACAACTATATATGTGAATATTTTACCAGTATTATATATGTATGTATATTTATTTGCTTTTCCGTTTGTTCGTAACAGTTTGATAGTGTTGAATGACTTACGAAGTACTTGACATATAAACTTCCATGAAATGAAATTGCTCACGTTCCACTCTGATCGCAAATCAAATAAGCCAGTCTTGCAATCTCTCCCAGGATAATAAAAATACGACTATAATTGTTACTGAGATATGTATGTTCGAAATTTTGATTAAGTAATTTTTATCTAATTTGACTATCTATTGTATTTTCTTTTATCAGCATTATATAAGAGGAATTGTTGCTAAGTAGTAAACAAATAAGTCAATACATTCCAATGTTAAACAATCCGAGGCAGATCAGTCTATGCTAACATTTTCCCTTCTGCCTGGAAGGAAACCGGAGCGGTACTCAACTAGAAGCCTAGCAGGGCTGCAGATTCTCCCTCGGTGTTCTGACTGATATCTTTGCTGGATGAAGTGTTGGAATTCTTTGAAACAATTATCAACCGCCCGTACTAGCAATTGACCGTAACAGATACCAGTTAACATACGAACTGACACAGATATTTATTAGGCATAGTTGCTTCGGTGAATATCTGAATAAGATCGCACGCGAGGAGACCAAATCGGAAATCTATTTCCACCTGCGATCATCACTGCCATGATGGCGGGTGAAGAATTCAAGAGCACAGTGATCTCTTTCTGTGAAGCAGTAATTCTCCAGCAAGTGACTGTTGAACGGGATCGGGTGAGGGCGGCGATACTAGCTGTCGCAGGAGACGTAAGCTGTCAGATTGTTGACTAGACTGGACAGTTGGTAAGAAGATGGGGGTCTGGCCACGAAAATACGATCGGGCTGCAACAAAATATTATGATCGGGCCGATAGGCTGGGGGAAATTGCATACATATATGCATATATATATATATATATTCTGGGAATAGGGCCTGATCATGCGTTTCGTTGATCTTGGAGGGTCCTCTTCAGAGTAGGACGCCTGAAATTGGCTATCCCTCGGGATGGTTTTTGGTGGGCTCCTCCCACATGCTCCTCTTTTTGTTTTCCAGTCTAGCATAAAAAAAAGTGGTAATATGAACATCTTGTTGAGTTGAGGAGGTCTGATGGCAATCGCAAATTGCGAAGTTCAAGCGCATCGTAGTAGATTTTAGGCCGATCGCAACTTATTTTTGAACATAAGACTTGGTGGCAAAAGAAAGGATTACTAACCAATTTAACTTGAACTGTAATTTTACTCGATATACGGAAGTTATCCTAAAATGATATTGATAGTCAATAAACAAAAATGTTTACTTTCAGAGAACTTTGAATATAATTCACCGCTTAAACAATTTGATATCCAGAAGCCGCACCTAAATAAACATAATATATGGAAGTATTTATTCATTTATAATATGAAGATAGTTGTGTGTATTAATGAACTGATATCTTCAATATTTGCGAATAAGGGCGATGATAGTTCTATCTACAATATAGACGATACACTTCTAATGTGCGGTAAGACGTGGAAATTGCCGAGAGATACAACACTATGTTACATGTAATGTAAGTAATATATTACTTGTAATTAATGATAGGTATAAGTGTAAATATTAAGATTTTCACTCACTATGTGTAGTTAACATGGTGTAGGTAAATAAAGTTACATTAAATGATTAAAAAGCGTGTAGGCAAACTGGCAGATTTCGGAGGAAACTTGTTTTGTTTTAAGACTTAAAAAAACTTGCTTTTTTCATTGCTTTCAGTATATTTTAAAGTTGCACGATCAATGTATTGCAGAAATAACCAGTGTAGAATACATTTCTTTAAGAATCTCATAAACTATCTAAAGATAATTTGACCAGATCTGACTTAAAACAAATGCTTTGATTTAAGAATTTCATATTAATTTTTGAGTTTTTCTGCGTTTGATTTTGGACATAGAAAATTAAGAAAAAATTAACAAACTCTTTATTAATGCTGAATAATGGACGGTCGCTCCTGATCGTTATTGCATTAGTTCATTATTTTCTCTCTAAAGAGGTATAAAGGGTTGGCAGGTACTCAAAGTCTTGTTCAACTAAGAGCAAATTAAATACCAGAGGATAATTTATAATGTTGATATAGATACACCAGTACAAACAATATAAATCTAGACATTCGAATTACGTAATAAACAAAGGTAGTATGATCAATCGTATTTATTGTCTGTTGCGCTGTAATCTACGAGAGAAATGAAATAACGCAATCGGATATACCTGATTAAAGACAAACGCACACAAATACCTCAAGGTGGTGAATCATTCAAGCTCATACTAGCAACTGGTCGTTTCTGTGGATTTGTGTTCGATAGGGAAGGTTGCCAAATCGAAAAAGACATAATATTTTCAACTACGACAGGTAGTTGCAAAAATTAACACATTGAATTAAAATTTCTTCAGCTTTATAATAGCAGAACGGGCGTTAGGTTACTACATTGGACCTTCGCTCAAATTAAGACATAATCGAAATAACCGTACATATTATTGGCATAATATTGACAATACGTTTAAAATTAGAACAAGTTGAAAGCTAACTTAAAGCGAAAAGAATGGCACCAATGAAACGCTAAGTTGCGGAAAACCAGTAAATTTCTTTTTTTATAATTAACCCAAAAGAGAATCACAAAAAGTGAATAACTTTTCAAGTTGTGACCTTATTTAAGTGGAATCGGGGCATGTTAATGATGATGATATTTTAAAGTATGATTTTCATTGCATGTACAAGTCACCTCAGATTATTAAACGCGTCCTATGTATCAATGACAAAAGAGAATTGTTTATATGCTATGACAGTTTTTTTCGCACAAGTGTAAATAAAATTAGGAATGTTATGCTGTAACAATTACAATACCTCGTATTTTATGCCAATTTGTGATATTAATTAATATAATTTAAGTATCTATCTATTGTTCATTTCAAATTCCAGACAATCTTAATATGTTCTTCTCCGTTCTCCAAACTAAGTTGGGGTTAGCTTTTAGTCTACTACGATACGGCTGAAGTTTACTTTTTTTACGTGGAGTGACTGCCTTCAGACTTCCACATCTCAGTGCAATATCGAACTGCTGTTAAAACTTATTGTTAAGCTTTCAAGGCTCAAACTATCTGTAATGACTGTCATAAATATTCGTATGACTACCGAGACTGGCGACTTGGCGTACTGTCCAAGGCAGAGATCGAGGTAATCTTCATATTATTTATATAGACGTCTGTCTCATTGTCCTAGCGGTGAGCGTATGCTAGGTTTCAGATTCGATTCAAAAAGTGTTTTTCTGATTATGTATTAAAGATACTTAATAACAGCTCGGCATTTAAAAATTGAGATTTTATCCGCCTCGCCTCAAAGAACACGTGAAGTTGTCGATCCTCCATCTGATTTCACCCCGGTCGTGTCGGATAGCCGTCCCATTGTATTATGAGAGAGACGAAATAGAGACTGCACATGTAATGTAATATCTCCTGCGTAGGCGGCTTGTCTTCGTTGAAACTGACCACTGTGGCCGAAACCGGCTGAGAATATATTTTAAACATCTAAATAGCTGTAAAAATGAATGTAATATACATATGGATAAGTAAATCTATTGTATAAAACTAGTAGTTTCATTTAGTATTAAATAAACCAGAAATTTAGCTTTGTGGTTTTGTAGATTAGTGATTAGATTCATATTGGATTGTCCATGTGATCTTTAGGTGTATCATTTCTTTAGTCACGTGTTACCGAATAATTAATATAGACGTAATATCATTCTGTAGATGTGAGTTTACCTTAATACCGAAATTGAAAATAGTGCAGCTACTTGTGTTCACGGTCTTGTTGTAACATTTACGAGTTCGAATGTTTATGCATATGGATGCACCACGTAAACATCAAATATACATCACAACATACAGAGATGTTTTGATGAATTGTATTTGAGTCGGTTTACTTGATGATGTGAATAGATTTACTAGATGCATGATTAGTAAATAAACTATAAACTTATAATTATTACTAGCTGACCCGGCAGACTTCGTACTGCCTGATCGATAAATGAAAGACCTAATCTTTTGTATAAAATGATTTTAAAACAAACAAATCGAATCCGTAT
Source organism: Hypercompe scribonia (assembly GCA_949316085.1). NCBI lineage: Eukaryota > Metazoa > Arthropoda > Insecta > Lepidoptera > Erebidae > Hypercompe > Hypercompe scribonia. Next base: position 6,797,157 of record OX438979.1, read on the forward strand.
TTAATAAAAAAGCATTTATTGAATAAATCATGAAGTTTTATTATTATTTTCGATACATCATGTTGCTTACTTAGAAAACAGAGTTTTCCTGAAATATTGGCTATTTATAAGGTTTAAATTTGATATTCACAGACACACACTGTTAAAATACAGTCTGTTAATTAATTTAAAGCTTTCTTATAAACTATATTTTTTGTTTTGTTTTGTGGTGCGTAAATAAACAAAGAAGACGGTTTTCCGACGCGCGAACACGCGACGTATAATTGTCCATGCGCGAAACAGGGAAACTCCAAGTTGATTCCACAAACTTCTAACGACTGTCCTTGCGATTTATTTATGGTCATCGCAAAGGCCAGACGTACTGGAAATTGTAAGCGTTTAAAATCGAATGGTAAGTCCGTTGGAATCATCGGTATCCGCGGGATCACGACATCCTCTCCTTTGTATTTTCCTTTTATGATTGTCGCCTCAATGACGTTATTCATCAGTCTTTTCACAGCCAGTCTTGTTCCATTGCATAGTCGAGGTTGATTAATGTTACGCAGCATGATGACAACTGATCCTATTTTCAACTGCAAATTGTGAGGTGGTAATCCAGGCAATTCCAGTGAATTTAAGAACTCAGTGGGATAGTTGACTACGTTATCCTGGTTCATTACGGTGTCGACTGATTTGAAGGAAACCAACTGTCCTGGAAGTAAATTCTGAATGGTCGCATTAAGATCCTCGACATCTTTATTTTTCGCTGCTAATATTGCTCGTTCACCCAGCCAATTATGGTTATTAAACTTTTGCGCTATATCTGGGAAAACTCGCTGAATAAGCTCCACTTTTGAGTCTGTGATGTGACAGAAATCTGTAGGTAATGTGATGAATCCGGTCGAGGTGTCCACTGCAACTTTATTATTTACAATGTGTAACAACTGCTTCGCAAACATATTTGCAGTTTCATCTTGTTGCAAAATACTCGCATGCTAGTTGTTAAGTGGAGTGTCTTTACGTATTGCCACAAATTTGATGATTTTAGGCATACATTTAGTTCATCAGCAACAGTTGATCGGGAAATAACTGGAAGAGTCTGACGAAAATCACCTGACAACAGAATCATGGCCCCACCGAAAATGTTTTGGTTGTCACGAAGATCTTTCAACGTTCTGTCCAATGCCTCCAGTGACCTCTTATGGGCCATTGTACATTCATCCCAAACAATCAATTTGCATACCTGTAGGATCTTGGCCATTGTGCTATTTTTGGCGATGTTGCAAATTGGTGTTTCGGTGATTTGCATGTTTAGTGGTAATTTCAAGGCAGAATGTGCAGTTCGCCCGCCTTCTAGCAGAGTTGCAGCTATTCCAGATGAAGCCAACGCTAGAGCAACATCATTTCGCGATCTGATCCTCGCCAAAAGCAATGAAATTAAAAACGTTTTTCCGGTTCCTCCGGGAGCATCAAGGAAATAAATTCTACCAGATCCACTGTTCACAGCTTCTATCAAAGTGTCGTACGCAATTCTTTGTTGTTGATTTAATTGTGGAACATTTGTACGAACTGTTTCGGCCAATGCTTCAATGTCGTACTGATGTTCTCTTTGCAACTCGTGGTTTAATGCATCGTGCATATGACGATTGGATGCTGTCATTCCCAAACACGACAATACTTTATTTGCCATCAATAAACACATATCTTCTATCATGATCAATGTATCATTGTAAATTTCTTCAGTCATTTGTAGTGTAGGATTCAAAGTTTGACGGCGCACACGATGCAAAAGATCCTCAGACATGTCATCTCTATACTTAACCCACAAATCTTTTGGATTCGAGGGGAAACATGTCGATATGATAATCGCAAACAATGTACGAATTTGATGAGGCGACGAAGATATTACGGAATCCTTGAGCGTATCATCCCAGTGCGAATCGTTCTCAAGTAAATTTAATAGTTGACATGCCTCACGGTAAGTCGCACACAGCTGTCCATTAACTGTTTTCAGTTGTTTAAACGATGTCGGACCACGAACATTCACCAACAACAACCGCAAATAATAACATTCATCGTTATTTGGATGTACTGTGTAGATGCGACCCAGAGCATCTGAAGCAAATACATTTGGATGTCCTTCAACTGGTGTTCCTTGTTTTCGACGCTGAAACGATTTCGATGATGCGTTCCATGTGTAATAGCGTGGCATGTCAGTATACAGCAAAGTGCGAGCAAAATCATCAGTTTGACAGACTGTAAAGAAACTTGTTAATGTTGTCGACGGTGGATGTGCCGCCCTGTCTGCCGCGTTAGATTCATTAAAATAAACTCGTTGACCATTTTCTAAATGGACTGCCAAATGGACTACTGTAGGGTGTCTTTCATGGATCGCAAATGAAAAGATACGCCAAATAGCTTCGTTGCTACTTACATAGCGACCCATCTGGTACTGTGATATTTCATCATTTGCATTGGTTACACCGAAGACAGCCATATCACTACCTTTATTAACATATTTACATATGTACTTTATCGACTTCACAGAATTACAATATTCCACATTGATGTGAGTCTCAAAAGCTTTGGACAATATTGGCGAGTATGGCACAATCCAACGATTGTCTACATCAACATTTTGTCCTCTTACCTTCACAACTACCGATCGCCCACTGTCCGCAACTGATCGCCGACGATACAATGGGTATCCATCATTTCCCGTTATGGTTTCAGCAAGCAGGTCTCTTGGGTATCGCTTGGAACACCTACCGTCGACCATACAGGGTGAGTTGTAGTTGAAATGTCCACAAGGTCCATGTATCTTGTGTTTGGTAACTACTGCATGCAATTTTGGGTCAACTATTTCATCTGGAATTTCAGCTGAAATTATGGAATCAATCTCATCGGGCCTTATTTTGTCCACTAACCATACTAAAATGTGCGCATGTGGCAATCCACGCTTTTGCCATTCTACAGAGTACATCCAACAACGGACTCGGCCATACACATAATGCTTTATTAAGAAATTCATGAGAGATTTTAATTTTTGTTTAAAAACTCTGGCAGTTATGTCATGTGTATCAACTGGTGTTTGGCTATGTAGTAATTCCTTCTCGATTTCGGACCATTTTGGGTTACATGTGAATGTAACAAATAAGTCTGGGCGGCCATAAAGCCTAACATATGACATAGCATCCTGAGCATATTCATGCATGTGGCGTGCGCTTCCTATATAAGTAGCTGGCAAAATTGTCATTCTTCCTACATTATTCACATTGCCATCAGCATTTATAGCATCGTGGAGATGGATGTATTCCTCTGACCGTAGCCGTCGTTGGTTCAAACGGATGTATGTCAATCGTTCAGTCTCAATTTTGACATACATAGTTGACATGTATGTAGCACAACATAATCCAGTAGATTCACCAGTGTATTTTAACGCCTTACAATATTTACAAATTGTTTTCATTTCCCCAATTGTTACCGATTTGTCGGCACAATAATCAATTGCCGGATCATAGTGGAATGCAGCTCGTTCAAGAATCACAGGAGCACTGCGTCTGCGAATTCGCTCAATTTCATTATATCTAGCTTGCTGTTGTTGTGTTTGATGTGCACGAACTCGTTGCATTCTAAGTCTATCTCCTACATTGTCACCCACTAAAGAACGCAATTCTGACGTAGCAATACGACTATTTTCTTGATCTGTGATCTGGTCATCAGTGCGGTTAGCACGTGAGGTAGCTCTTCGCACATTTGATTGACTACGACGACCTAAGTCAGGTCGTCTTCTCCTCGGCATCGTAAATTGTAATTAATCAAAGTGAGAAAATTTCCCGCTCATTTAGCAGTAAAAGAGCACATTACTTGGAATGTCACTATCACAAAGGATCACCAAAGTAAAGAAAGTTCTCGCGCACGTAGCCACAAAGATAGATATAATATCGTAATACTTTTTTCCGTGCTCTGAAATGCGACAGGATGGATTGACATATTAGTTGGTTGTCAAATCTAATGTCAAATATTATGATTGCGTTCAGAAATTTAACTTAAGATTTATAATTTAATTTGTGACAAAACTTAAGATTTGTCTTTCGATTTCTATATAGTCTTATTAAAAAAATAATCAGACAGTTTAACAACTGAAGTTAGCTAAAATTGAGTTTCTCGAAGCCGGCCACTATTTATGTACTATGTATTTTGAGACTATGCAATTTTGTCGCGTTCGCGATTCACTTTCACTTTTGTCGAGTTTCAGAACACGATATTAGATCCTCCAACGCGCACGCGAATTTGAACTTTATGCAGGGGTAATAAATTAGAAATTGACTCTCCATTTTATTTAGAAAACGTTTGTATGGGAAATAGAAATATGCTGTTTTGAGTATTTTCCCGGCAAGTATTCGAATTTTTCTCACCTTTTAAACCTTCCCTAGACCTCCACGAATAATTCAAGACCAAGATAAGAAAAATCTGTTCAGCCGTTCTCGAGTTTTAGCGAGACTAACGAACAGCAATTCATTTTTATATATATAGATTTACCTAGATTAACATAATTTAGATTTTCGTAATAGTTTTTGATTTTGTAAATTAGTTGCTGGATTGACTGAGAAAATGTTCAACCAATAAATATAAAAAGCATTCAGAATTTCCTATAAAAACACGAGTGATGCTACAGCCTCATATAAAACTTGCGTAATGAATTCTTTCATAATTATTATTTTGCAAAGAAAATTATAGTTAGCGTATGAAAAAAATTATTTCAAAAGTGACAAATCCGCTGAGGATATTTTTAAGCGTAATTAAAATCAGTATACAAATACAACACAAATTTTATTGATGCAAATATTTACGATTTAATAGAATCTGGTCGGTATTGCCGGTATAAATAAATCCATTAAAACTTGACCTCGCTAAGCCACAATAAACTATACGGAGTGAATATGCGAGCGCTCATAAAATTCTACTACTAGATAACTTAGAAATAGATGGCATTCAGTTGGAATTAAAATCGATTTAAAGCGATACTCGATATCATCTTAATTATCATAAACGTGGACAGATAGATTACACTTTATTTACTTCCTAATAATGATATTTATCGCTGCAAGTAAATCTTATATAGATTTATTTTTACATGTCGGACTTTACAGCTTGAAGACGCCGGAATTTCCTAAGACTTACTCTGAGAAGAAATGCGGAAAAAAACCGAAGTGTTGCTTTTTTAAGTCCGTGAACATTGATTAAATAAAAAATATATGAGTACAGTATAATATCTGGGTTGATCTTTAGAAGAAAGGAAGGATATAAAAATCCGGGTATACATTTTAATTACAACTTCATTGTTGTGTTTTTTTATGTTACTGGTGAGTATCACCTTAGATATCTCAAGATTAATAAGAAAAATAGAGCACATGTTATACATACACTCATGTCTATTAAGTCAACCCGGAGTCGTAGTTTAAAACTCACACTATATAAAGGCCAAGTCTATTGCAGTCAACCACGCATTTTAGAAGGATAAGTGGGGTATTGAAATGAAAGAAGGATTAGATGGGTTTTGTCTTCGTATTAGTACACAAAGGACATTGTTTTTACGAATGGTTTGAGGATTGTCAGTCTTATTTCTAATAGGTTTCTGTCCGGTCCAGGCTGTACGCCTGGAATCCTAATTGGCTGTTGCTTGGAAATCCACGCTATTCGACACGAAAATTTCAAGGACTTCATAAGACGTGAATGAAAAAGATTTAATTAAATTAAAGGAAATACATGTTTAATGTAAATTTTAATTGATGTTAAGAAATTAATGTCTCCGTATGCTTTATTTTTCCAAAGGTATTCCACAGGCAGAAAATTATGGAGAGATGGAAAGGGGTGTTATTCTGCTTTTGTATCTATGGTTTGCGACTAAGCATGAATATTCAACTTGACATGGGGAAGCATCAAGGGATTTATATCAAAATATATATAGAAGATGTGCACGCATACAAATATTCAACCATTTAAAACACCAATGAAATGTGATATTTTCTTCTTTTTTTTATTTTTATTTCAAGAGTCTGTCAAAGTGACTCTACTCTGCCTGATGGAAAGTTTAAATAAAATTCAAGAGTTGTGGTCACCATACTTATTGTGAATGCAGACAACACAGTATGGGGACACATTCTATGGTGACCTTGTGAAATGCTGTTTCACGCCCCACTTGGGGATATAAAAGGCATGACAGTCATCGTGGCAGTGTACATACACTTACCACGATATCTGTCACGCCTATGTCAATGGACTCCCGGTCTGAAACTCATCAATGAAAGACTACGTCACACATGCTGTTGCTTTCTGTAAGAAAAAAAGAAGTATTTTTCTGGTCGAGCCGGACTGTTCGTGCTTAAATCAGCGTGGCTGTACTACCTACTAAATTTACAACTTGTACAAAGCAAGTACATAGATACGCAAATATATGTCTGAAGTAATTTTATTACATATCAGTTTTTCACATTAACGACATGCAAAACAATAACCTTATACTCGAGAGTAGATATCACATAAACACCGCACAAAAATAGACCAAATTTCAAACAAAGATACGCTTGTACGGAAAATTTGATCTCATGCCAAAGAAAACAAACTGATCAATGTTTATTGACATTTAATTCTTATTATCTCCGATCAAAAAGAACGAACGTATTGAAGTACACTGTTGTACAAGTTGTTACAGCCCACCTGTAGGAGCATCTGGTCAAGAAAAAACAGTATATACTGGCAGGTGATCTGAACACGTGTTTTGCTGATCAAAAATGTTGTTTCATTTGTTTTATTTTTGGGTAGTTTGAAATCTCAACTCTCCACTACCTCTCATCACTTTATAGTTTTGTAAATTTTGAGTGTTAATTGAATAAATAATTAATGGTTCAACTTTAAACAGCTTTATAAGGCGGCCATAAAGCTCTGGAGTAGCGACTGCGTACTGGGAAACGCAGTGTTGATTGGTCCTCCCACAAGATGGTCCTACAATCTGGTGAAGGTTGCGGCAAGCTGCTGAATACGGACGGGATCGGTTGTTGTAGAGAACATTGCGGGAGGTCTATGTCCAGCAGTGGACGTCTTTTGGCTGAGATGATGAGATGAGATGAAACAGCTTTAAACGCACATTTGTCTATACTATAGTTATCAGACTGGTGCTATATATACTGGTACATAAAGTAAATAGCCTTAATCATCTCTTTATCCGTTTCCCAAGTTTATTTGCGCTAGTACTATATTTTTTTCTTAGTCGTCTTTCTTATTCTCCTCTTTCTTCTTACACGTACTATTTCTAAAATCAGAAAAACTGAATTACAGTTTTTTGCGACCTGGGCATCGAACTGAGACCTCTTAGTCGGGGTCACATATGTTGACCGCCAAACTAACGAGATACGTATAGATAAACTTCGCTGAGACATAAAACAAAGCCTTGAGATTATTATTCAATTTATTTGACCTCAGAAGTTAAGACCAACATACCAACCAGTTATTTCGCACAAAGCAGTTAGTTATGCCGTGTTTAGATACGTAGCCGATCCGCATATACTTTGTACGAGATTTTTACTTTTGAGATCAAAGATATTGTTGTCCTGTCGAACTGTTATTTTGTTTAAGTGCATCATCATCATCTGCCGGAAGACTTCCACTGCTGAACATAGGCCTCCCCCCTAGAACGCCACGCCGTACGGCTGGACGCCAACTGCATCCATCGGCTCCCCGCGACTAGGACTATGTCGTCGGTCCATCTAGTGGAGAGCCTACCTACGTTTCGTCGTCCGGTACGTGGTCGCCACTCGAGAACCTTTCTTCCCCAACGGTTGTCGGTTCTACGAGCGATGTGGCCTGTCCATTACCACTTCAACTTGCTTATTCGAAGAGCTATGTCGGTAACCTTAGTTTTCTTGCCGAGCATAGCCCTTTCCATAGCTCGTTGAGTAACTTTAAACTTCTCCATGAGACCAGCAGTAAAAGACCACGTTTCAGTTCCATATGTCATCACTGGCAACACACACTGGTTGAAGACTTTCGTCTCTGGCTCTGGAAGATCTTAGACGACAAGACATCTTGAAGTTTCTCGAACGCTGCCCATCCGAGTCGGATTTTTCGTGCTACCTCTTTTTCGAAGTTTGAACTACCTAGCTGGACTACTTGTCCTAGGTAGACATACTCGTCAACAACTTCGACTGCATCGTTCCCAATAATTACCGGTATAGGTGCGACATGGACGTTAGACATGATCTTCGTCTTGTCCATGTTCATTTTAAGACCAACCTGCTGAGAAACTCTGCTAAGGTCGTTGAACATAGTACTGAGATCCTCAAGCGACTCCGCCATTATGACTATGTCATCGGCAAAACGAATGTGAGTAATGTATTCGCCATTTATGTTGATGCCAAATCCTTCCCAGTCCAAGAGCTTGAAAACGTCCTCCAATGCGTTTGTGAACAGTTTCGGAGAAATAGCGTCTCCCTGTCTCACCGTTTTAGTCGGATTGGTCCCGTGCTCTGGCCCTGTAGGTGAACAAGAGCACGGGACCAATCCAATTATAAGTGCATAACATTAATAAATTAATTTTACGAGTTTATATAATTTAGTTATGAGCAGAAAACACAATTCAAATAAAAACCCAGTATTTTTTTAATTGAGTTGTCTACAAGAAGCACGGCAGTAATCTCTTACAATTATGTTATCCTTCTGCTCAGGAGATACACACACTTAATCATTCCTAACTTCTTTCTTCTCCTTCAAACAGATGTTCATTCATTTACAACGAAAACATGAAATTGATGTTCATTCTTTTACAACCTGTCGAACTTACCAATTAAATAGACACTCAATACCAGTTAATTCATAGTTCAAAATCACGTGAAAGGCGACCACTAAAGCAACAGTACGCAACAGTAAATTTCCCTTTATACATTTAAAGTTATGAACTATTTACTCAATGTCTGTCGGCATCGCCGAATAATTATATTACTCTATATTTACTTCGTTCCAAAATTATCCCCATAGGTACAATATAGGCGATCGTTTTCTTCTCTACAAACACATTCTTCATGATAGCAACAGCTGTATTTGTTTCTCTTTCATTCAGGAATGAGTACGTCAATAATTCAATTATAGTTCGTGATTGAGAAGAGCGAAACTGATAGCGGGGCGTTTTATTTTGTTTTAATGTCCACTCTAAAGCATGCATTACTTCTGCTTAATTCTTTAGGGGAATATATTCGTTTCTCCGGCTATTGATAGTTAAGACGGTGTGCGGTTTTTTGTCGTTTCGAGTCCGAGTCCGAGTCCGAGTAGGTGGTATCCGGGGGTATTTCCGCACAGAAAAAAAGGGGAATATATTTGCAGTGATATCAATTATATGACTAGTTTATAATATTTATAAGCACCCGTGAACAACTCACTCAGTAGAACAATATCTTCTTTGCAAAAAAATCAACAATAACAAAAAACAACATCCATTTTATGGTATCGTTCCATACATACAAATATACAAGCATGATCGTGAGGTCTATTATATATTAAACTATTGATGTTTTCACAGAATATAAGATGTAATAGATTTACCAATCATACTACAGGTAAGCACACATAAGATTGTGTTCAACGAAGTCATATTTGGTATGTAGGCCTTCCATTTCTTATTTTATTTTTTTTATATTATCAATTCTTTCTAACATGTGTAGTAAAAAAATGTATACGTTTTTATTATTATTTATTTATTTAAATATTACATCTTCCACTACACGCTAATCTCTGTCTCACGGTCTGCGTGTCAAAGCCATAGCATTACGTCCACAAAAGAAAATGTTTATAAAACCGAGACATTGGTACTACTTATATTTAACGATTCTCAATTGAGTTTTATCTCGCTAATTTTATGGTTCTATTTACAATAACTGCAGTTTTATGTTGCACAGTTGAGCGAGCTGATTTAAAATTATCATTTTCATGTTCGCAAGCCGTTGTTAGAATGAAAGAATGGGTTAGAAAAGAAGTAATACAAAATGGATAACCCCTTTTACTTATTAAATTATATAGATCGCTGGGTTTAAATCAGACATGGCAATCGTGGTTGAACATTAAATTGCATCTAGTCTTTAAATGCTCTTCGTGTACGACTTTACATTTTATTTAGGCATTTTTTGTTAAGATAAATGAATTATATTTTGTAGAGCAGTCAAACAGTCTCTACTTTGCAAAATAAAACGTACCCATTCATTATTTTATTCAATCAAATCGTATCCTTGTAATCTGCGGACTCTACCAACAAAATATTTTGTTCATACGATTGCTATTATAGCCACTCACGCATATTGAATCGCTAACACTATTTTGTTATATCTTTTACAATTACAATCACAAACCAATTCGTTTATTTGCTCTTTATACCGTGCCATTTTCACATTTTAACTACTGAAGCGATCACAATGACACTGCACTAACAAAGAGTGCTAGGACTTATACCACAGTGTACCTGGTTCCTGTAACTGTACCTGGTACATGTACAACAAAATATTTACACAAGCAAAAGCTCCATAATCTAGTCGTTAAATAAAGAGTTGCACACCAAATACTTTCTACAGTCAGGTTTATTTCTATGTTTTACAACATTGTTTAAATCACTTTTAATGATACATAAAAATACATAATAAAATCACTTACTTCAGAATCAATGTCTGCACGGAAATTATCTAAAAACTTCCATTTGTAAATATACACATTCGAGTTTCACGCTAAACAATAAAACATTGATTGGAGGGAAATTTGTTTATTTCTTGGCCTTCGAACATTGAACTGGTTTCTATGGAATTTGGCAAGAAGCCTGACAGACACTACATGTGCGTCAGATCTCGGTAAATATACACGAAGTATACAATTGATGTTTTTTTGTGTTTCCATACAAAAAACATGTCTCAAAATATTTATCTCGTAGTCAACCAGCTTAATTAGCCGTTCAATGAACAACCCAGCCTTAAGTCTTTACTGTACGGCACCGTTCAACTAGTGACCTGAATAATATTTAGCCATTTAATCAAACAGTTAGGCAATCGACTTAGATTGAAAATATTTTACTACTTGTCCAGCCTATTCATTTAAATTTATTTTTTAACTTTCTGAGTCTAAGCATTCTGCAAACCAGTATCGCCATAATAAATGTGCTCGTCTTAAAAAGAACCCCGAAGACCCGAGTAACTCTGTCTGTCTTTCCCCGTTTTCGCAATATTTTTCACTGATGCTCGGCTCCTATTAGTTGTATCGTAACGTTATATAGCCTTCCTCCTCCTCTTTCTTCCTATAGGTTATCTTACACTAAAATGGTTTTTTAATTCGAACCTGATCATAGTGCGTTCAATCAAACAAATAAATAAATCCTTTAACTTTATAATATCAGGTACAATCAGCCTCAAAACTAGCTGACCGTGTCCAAATTGCCGAAACTGATATACAACGTAGCATTCATAAATCGCTGACGAAGCCTACCGCCAGAATCGAATGATCATCTTAAAAGTTTAAAGTTGGCGGAACAACACAATGCCTAAAGTAGTTAAGCAACACAGTGCCAAAAGTGGTTGAATGCTAAAATGTTAGAGGGAGTCACTTAAGTCACTTTGACAGGCCAAAAATAAAAAAATAAATGTTAAAAGTAGCTGAACAACATGACATTCAAGACACCATAAAATTGTACGTTACAAATTGTCACTAAGCAATGTATATTTCTTGTGCTTGTGTAGATGATTTTTTAAAATAAAACATCACTATTTGGCGTAATTATTTTGACAACAATTCTAACTCGAGTGAAATTGAAGGATTAAGAAAAATGCTTATATTTAAAATGAAAATAATTTAAAATAGGTACACGTTTAAAATTTGGCTGGTAATGTATACGTTTTCATATAATTTTGGAGTAGAATTTGAACTCACGGACGTAAAAAAAAAATTGGACGGATCTCTCGTTAAGATAGTTTTATCTTTTTGAAGCAGAACTGAATTAATGGGAACCCAGTTACTAATCATAATCTTATGTTATAAAACCCCGTCAAACAAATATATTTTATTTGTTAATATAGAAATTTTATTGTTTTACATCTTAACCGTTGAACAACATGAAATATGTTTGTCATCAAATTAAGCAAACGGTCTCTAAATATCAAGTCATCATACAAATATCAATATGTATTTTAATTTATAGCTTGTTCACATTTTTTAAAAACTAAAATAAATTCAGTCATCGATATGACAGATTTTTCACTAAATATATAGAAACTAGAGTTATAAAACTATGAACGAAAAAAATTAAAATATCGACTCTTTAAATTTGCACTATCGTCATCATCATCATCATCATCATCATCATCATTAGCCCATTGCAGTCCACTGCTGGTAATAATTTTTTAATTGGTAGGAAAGATGTTGTTTGAAGAGTGCCATAAAGGAATGCAAAAAAATTTATTCTTACGCATTTATTCATTGTTTCAGAGATATTGTAAAAGAAAATACAATGGTAGGTTAGGTTATGTTAGTTGTGTACAACGTACAAGCCGAGCGAGCGAAGTGAGCGTGCTACAGTAACGGCTTATCGTATTTCATCATCGAACCGCTGGCATTGTACTCGTATGTAATATTGTCATGTTTTAGAAAAAAAATTATGACCACCCAGATTTCTTTGTTATGTCTCAGAGTCAGAAGATAAATCATTAAAAAAGATAACTGTTTAAATTTTTTTAACAATAATAATTATTTTTCAGCAATAATAAATACCGTTCGTAGTAAATTTATTTACAAAGTTTAGTGATTCAAGTTTGGCGTCATTTCTAATTATTTGAAGACTGACACTGAAAATTGTTGATTTTAATATTAATAAAAAATACTTGGAAATATTTACGAAGAATTTACTTGGTATTATTGATAATATGTGATAAACAAAATTTTGGTGAGAGATTGATTGATTTATTTATATACCTGGTGATGGATAATTCACACCCTTTATATTTTTTCGCCACTTACTCTGTCTCACTGTCTCGATGCTTAGCACGTAATGATCTACTATTGTGTGGAAGTATGTATCCCGGCCTGTACGTACAAAAAGTGTACGACTCTTAATGACACACTTTTTTGCTAGTGAGACTGTGGCCGATTTTTAATTTATAAAGCGATGGTATAGTGTCGTAGATTTCAATCTATTGCTTTACCAACTAAGATCATGTCATCATTGTTTATATCCAGCTTCAAGTAGTAGAATTTTCAATTATATGTATTTTATAATAATAAATAATTCAATTTGTTGACTATGAACAAAAATCGCACTTAGTAAAGATATCATCATGAATAGTGTAACACGAACGAATGAAAATAGCTAGCCTTTACTATGAAATAGATCAAATATTCTACGTTAAAACTACATAGAAAATTCTTCCAATCTGTAGTTAATAGGAATACATACTTGTATACTATTCAATAATTTCAATAAAGTAGACTTCAGTACATTATTCTTACAAATAATTAGTTACCTAGGTACTACTACGAACAAAACAGTCGATTTTAAAACTGCACAATCAATAATTTACGAGAAAGTTAATTATTTAGCGGAGCATCACAAATACGTGTCATCTATTTTTTTTCTTTTGGGCATTAAGGATTTCTTTAACATAAATATTACACAATAAAACGTCCCTTCTTTAATTAAATATCTTTGCTTTTGCGTGAACAATATCGACTTGTGAATTACAACACTATCGAAACACGTGCTGTTTTAGACAAAGTTGCGCACGTTTGTGGCCCTATATGCGGTATCTATTAAGGGGTAATCTATGTTATTTACAGATTTTGAAGGTAAATTGATCGGAATTGTAGGTAAATTAATATTTATTGCTAAAACTTAATACTGTATACATCCGAACAGCGAACAACGACGGGCGCAATTAATTTGGATGTAATAATACTAATAATGTTGTTCAGCTACTTTTGGCAGTGTTGTTTAATTACTTTTGTCAGTGTGTTGTTCGGTTATTGTTAGCAGTGTGTACTTCGGCTACTTTTCGCAGTGTTTGTTCGGTTACTGTTAGCAGTGTGTACTTCGACTACTATTGGCAGTGTGTTGTTCAGTTACTTCTGGCAGTGTGTTGCTCAGCTACTTTTGGCAAAATGTTGTTTGACTACTTTTGGCAGTGTACTGCTGAGCTAATTTTGAACTTTTAAGATGACGATTCAATTCTGGCGCCAGACTATACTTCGGTTATATATGAATTTTTGGAATATCAATATAATCAGTTACTTTTGAGGTTAATCATACCTCATTAATAATATTAAACAATGAAATATTGATATTGAAGACTTTGGTAACGCAGTGAAATTCTAATATCTGTCTTCTATCTAAAGGGTAAAAGTTCGTGGAATTCTTACGTGGCAATGCTAGTAGGTCGGCAGAATCAAGTGTCCTCCCATCCTTTATTGATATATTGCCTTTGAATATTAATGTATGCCTCCAAAGGGTTACGCTATAGACTCTTGTACAGAATAGTGAATATGTAATGTTAACATTATATGCGTATCAAATTTGATATTCTATTTCAGTAATGTAGGAATGTCAGAGCAAGTCTTTTTGTAATTTGACGTACTATAATTTAGAACTATGAAAACTTGAATAATTATTTTTAAAAAATTCATTAAAATCTTCGTAACTTGCATTAATGATTGAATCACTGACTGCACGGGTGGTGTAGTGGTTTAAGCGGTTGCCATGTCCCATGTTGACATGGGACAACACTTTGTGTTATCGACAAATTTCTGTTTTGATTCTGGGTGTTCTTTGTATCCGTTTCTTGTATCTTTGTTAAGTTTCCCGTGACACAGGATTTATTCCTAGTGTTGTCCGGGTGTTGTCTTTTAATGAAAATACTTTGTATAGTCCACAAATTGTTATTCTGAGCCTTGGTGTTCTTTGTGTCAGTTTCATGTATGTCCGTAATGGTCCCCGTAACACAGGATATATTATAAATGCGGGCTTTGTAAAATCCTTCTACAAAAAAAAGCCTATAAAAAGTAACAAATTGAATACGAGTATTAGATCGAACAATCCATTCTAGATTCGTATAATAATTTATACAGATTAAAGTATGAAAAAGAAAAAAAATTGAAACAGAGGGATATAATTTTGTTTTGTAACCTGATAGAATTTTACTCTATTCAGAGGCATTAACAAAGCTTGTTAGCGAATTGAATTGAATTGAAGAAGTAATTTATTCTACTACATGTAATTTACACTAGATTCGATTTTATTGATAATCGTTGAATATTAGTATAACATTTGCAAAATGAAACCTACGTTCAGTTATAAAATATGAATACACAGTGACTGTAATCAGATCCAAAAAGAATTTGGAGAATCAAAGAGTAAAGAAATAGGACATACGACGCTATAAATAACACTGAAAGCGTTTTTATTGACCATATATATTTTTATTAAACAATTTTATTGTAATATGATCAAAAAATGATATTGAACCATTAAAATAATACAACAAGCGTTCAATTTATCACACTTAAATTGAAATAATTATTAATAACGTTACCTGAAGTGTATCGATCGAGTGAGGGTAATACCCGTGAATATTACTTTTAATGGATGTGTTGTCGAAGGATTTCCCCGAAAATTTAATTCCCTTTTATAAGGGTTTTGCCGGCTATTAGAGTTTCAATTCGCCTCCGAGGTATTTTGGTCCAGAACTTTTTAAACACACTTTTAAAATGAATTATATTAAAACTCTCTGTAAAAAAAATTACATTCAGTAATGCAGTAAAAATAAAATGTGTTTTTTTTTACTGTATTCAGTTTATGAGCACTTTGCACTCATAAGAGCACTAATTTATTATTCCTTTGATATTATATTCCCATTGTTTTCAGTTAAAGTCCCGTGCACTTACATAAATTGTCACATTTTAGTGTAGAAAATTCAATAAAATTTTTTAATGGTAACATGCACGTTTAAACGCGTGACATTTTGTTGGTTTCTGCATCTTTGTTTATGACACTTAGGAGTTTAATTTTCGTTGTTTTTCAGTTTATTTGCCACTAAATCGTTACACTAGTAGTTAGCGCACACAATTAACAATGTGTTGTAACAAACACAAATGTTAAATAACAAACTGGAGTTAGAAAATTGGGGTCTTAAAATATAAATTCTCATGAAAATAGAAGTGGAAACTTTGGAAAACAATCTCCCTAATTTTACCCAAGTAGCAAAGCGACAATTGGGGAAGAAAATGAAACACGAGGAAAGAGAGATAATATTGAACATATATTTCTATTTGGGTTGCAAAAGAAAGTAGTCTGGCATTATTTTAGCAAAAGTTATAAAAGCATGAGCTTAAACAAAGATAATGATGCACTATTTTATTAAAACAAAACTCATTTCTGCTTATGTTACTATTTAATTTAAATTGACCTAACCAATTTCACCTTATTAAGGGTACGTTTAGAAATTTTGCTAGTACTCGAGAGTATAAATTATAATAATATAATATTTTATAGCACCTTCAGGAAATTCTCTTTACAAGAAATCGTTTTTTTTTTATATTAATTGCCTGCCAAAGTGACTCTACTCTGCCTGATGGAAAGCATGAATAGAATCCAAGGGTTGTGGTCACCATACTTATTGCAAATGGAGACAATGCGGTATGGTGACCAACACTATGGCGGCCTAGTGAGATGCTTTTTCACACCCCGCTTGGGGAAGTAAAAGGCATGACAGTCATCGTGACAGTGTAAGGCTTACACAGTTACCACGATAACTGTCACCCCTGCATCAATGGGCAAATGTATTGAAGCTTTACAATTTGTCATTGAATAATAAATGCAACACTTGTCCTAATTGTAAATTCATCTAGATGAGTAATACATGAACAGCGATTAAAGCGATAGATTAGCCACGTGTATACTGACGTTTCGACCAGATCGTACTGTCTGATTTGCAGTGATATGTGGTCGGGATGATGCGGTTTATGTTAGGTCGATAAATTCCTCCGAGCACTCCTCATAACAATTGCGTTAGAGAATGCAGGGCAATTCTATATCTCTACGTAACGATAGCCGGCTAAGTCGATCAGAAGTGCCCTGCCAATCAAAGATTGAATGTGGTATTGAGCGAAGCTAGTACTTTTGATACCTTTCCTAAATGTGAGCCGTAAGAGGAAGACTTCCGACATTGATTTGCATTTCTTTTGATCCTTTCGACCGATATCTAACGAATCATTTGCATTTTTAGGGTTTTTCGTAGGATTTCAGTTTTTAACTGATGTGGCGCAAGAAATGGTATATATTTAGTTATTTGTAAATTTATAGGGTTTTCTACAGGGTTCTTATTTAAAAACGATACTGTAAGTAAAACGGTTCAACATAATTATTTACTAGATTAATTATTAAATTTGTTGTAATACATGTTTAGGTATTTTTTTCTAAATTAACAGTTTATTTTCTACTACTTTCTACTTATTTTCTTGCAGTTGTAGTTTTGTAGACTATATATTACTAGCTTTTACCTGCAGCTTCACTCGCGTGGAAATTGGTCTGCCACATTAAGGAAACTTAACAAACTTAACGTAACAGATCATTTTATATATTTTTTTTATAAAAAATATCTTATGTTATTTCTAATACCTCCTAGAACATGTGTACAAAATTTCACGATGATTGGTTGAGTAGTTTTGGCGTGAAACCGAAACAAACAAACCTACATTCGCATTTATAATATGAAGTAGGATGTACATGCTGTCGACAGTGAAGTAATGCAAACGATAACAATAATGGTATCTATGATGACGGGTAGAAAAAAGATCCCCACCGATAGGTAAGATCAATTGATACCACATTTATTTTAAGAATTTTATGAATATAAAATGTAAGTAGCATTAATTATTTAATCATTAACTCAGATATACTAAACTTGTACGTTTAATAAATGTCCATTGCAACGGTCACTTTATATGCACTCAAAACTCTATGGAAATGCTTAAAGCTCCCCACTCAGCGAAAGCATTTCCGCTGAGTAGTGACCCAATTCTCTTTGGACACTAGTGGTATTATTTTTAGTGGGTTTGCTTTGTCCAAATTTAAATGAAATACCCAGCAAGTTCGCTTCATCTGAATTTTGAAGTAGATGAAGTGGTTGACTTAGTGTTTAAACCGTGACTTAATTACGATTAAAACACAGAATTAAATGTTGATTTTTCTGTTTCTTTTCTTTTGTCTTACTTTCGACAGAATAAATAAAGTATAAGGTTTTATTGATACAGAAACTGTACTTGTGCCACAAAGCTTATACAGTCCATATACAGAGCATTTAGTTTAAACCATACGGACACACACACATACACTAGCATACTTACACGTACAATAAACATGCTCACTCATATTTTGTTTTTATTTTTTATTTGCGTTCTCTTGTCTACATGTAGGTACTATTTATTGTAAACTAATATATACTACAAATAATGTAACTTTGTTTTGTCCAGGAGTGTGAGTCTGGTGATAAAATAAAGGATAATGTAATCTGACTAAACTGGCTAAATTATTCATATACTATTATTGTATTATAATATAATATAATAAAATTATGTAATATTATTAATAATAATATAAACAATCAAATAAAATGTTAAGTGTAAGATTGGTCGGAAAGAAGCCGAGACGGCCTGTCGATTTAGTCGCGGTTTATATAACCGTCGTGTTATTGAACGAGGTTGATAAATTGTTTGAGAGGATACTTTCTGCCTGCATCGTAGGGCACCTCGGCGAAGTAGGTCCCGATCTGTCTTTCGAGCAATTTGGTTTTCGAGCGGGGCGTTCGAAAGTCGATACGTTTTGCTCCTGAGGACCGTGACTGAAGAAGCGGTGAGCTGTGGCGACGTGCTGTTGGTCTTGTCACTGGACATCACTAACGTATTCAGCAGTCTGCTATTTAGTAGCATCAGGGAAGCACTTCACTACCACAGGGTGCCCGAGTGCCTGAGGCAGCTTGTGGCAGACTATCTAGAGAAGGGTACCGTCATGTACGAGGACCGAGATAGTATTTTAAGATGTCGGCTCATGTCGTGCTGTGTTAAGCAGGAGCCTTTCGGATTGCCTCTGTGAAACATGAGAAAACAAGTGGGTCCATCGGAGTCGTCTCCCCCAGGTCTTAGCAAAATTTTATTACACCGATGTTACGCTGGTCACAGCCCAGGGACGTACTTTCAAGAGGTAACGCGCCTGCCAACCACGGGAGTCTCTTTGTTGGTTGAGCACATTGAGGCACTTGTAACTCCAGATGAAGTATTTGGGACTGATCCTCTACGGGAGATAGTTCTTTGATGAGAACTGCCGACAAACTGGTTCAAAGCTGGCCAGCGCTATTTCTATTATTGGGCGACTTCGCCTAAAAAGGGTTAACCCGAAGGTGGTGCCCACGCTAACGGATAGTCTCTGGGAGAGGTCTGGATGTTGTAATTGCGAACTTAAAACTTAAGAAAATAATAGTGTAGTACTCAAATGCTTTTAAGTACCAACTTCTTTGTTTATGAGATCTCTTGTGTTTGTTCGTAATTAAAAAAATACAAACTATAAACTACTGGTCTCTTTTTAATCCGTTCTGCTAAAGTTTAATTTAAAGCACATTATGTTTGTCGAGTGTGCACCTGAAATGCAAGCTTGAAGGCATTTTTACTTTTCTCTACCTCATTACTGTTACCAGATCTAAGTTGTTTATGTTGAGTATTTTTATTCTGATAAAAAACTTCAAAGTAGTAATAAATTCATTTATTCCTCACTAGCCGTTCCGCGTCTGTCATTCACACTGCGAGATACAAATTTCTATTCTCCTCATTTTATTTAGCGAGTTCTCGACAAAACCACGGCACGTCATAAATATAAAATCTGTGGAGCTGACAATAGAATAAAATTTTAATCAATTTAGACTAAATTTGACTCTATTTTTCCTTGTTATTAGTAAATTACTTTTTTTAAATAAGAATCGATTTATTTCATAATGGGTGTTGGACTGTACTTGTTGATTGTGTGAAGTGGTGAAGTTGACATTTTTATAAAATAAGTAAACATATTTTTCTTCTACATGTTTATATCTATTAGTTAAAATATCTCACAAGGCCGCCATAATGTGTGTCACCATACTGCATTGTCTGCATTTGCAGTGCGTGTGGTGACCACAACTCTTGGGTTCACTGGCAGAGTAGAGTCACTTTGGCATGCTCTTAATATATATAGTTAAAGTAATCACCCATAGAATGATTGCACCGACGTAGTGGCTGTTTATTGAGACCCTTCTTGAAGAAATCTTCTTGAAGAATAATTTAGATAACTGTACTGTACAGTATGAAGTCGCGCGTTGTCGTTTAGGATCGGAGGAGACGAACGGTTGACCAAAACTGATTGAGGACACGCCAGTTTTCCCAACATTGTGTTAGTTCTTCACAGTACACATTTACAGTAACGCTTATTCCGTTTAGCATGAAACTCTGATGAATCACACCGCTGCGAGACTACCAATCAGTGATTATCATTTTTTCTAGGGGTAAGTTTTCGTTTCGGACGTTGAACTAGGATCTAACCAACTCAATGAGCGCTTACGATTGTTTAATAGAATCCATTTGTCGTCGCATGTAACAATGCGGTTCAAAATTACTTTATTTGTGTTTCTGCTGAGGAGTGCAAGTCGGCGTTTACGGCCATTGAGTTCGTAAATGTTCAAAGTCAAATTGGTAAGGTAAACAGCAAACCTTTTTACCTTATCAATTTGACACAAATAAACAAAAATTGTTTTGATGCTAACTTCGAAAGCTGCTCCTAATTCAGCCTTATTCTAAATTTTTATCAGCTTTTATAATCACCATTGTCAACAAAAGTTTTTGGACGACCATTGGTTTTATTTTTCGAGTTAAAATTTCCAGAACGGAGGTGGGAAAACCAATAACGGATATTACGTTCGTTTGTAATGTTTGTTTCTTAGACGTCGTTGATATCGCGTGCTGCTGCCACGACAGTACTCATATTTTATAATTACTTGAATTTTAAACGTGTATGTGATAAACAAAACGATTCCAATACTCTGAAAATATGACGTTAATCCAAAACTAAATGAATAATTCGGCAAGAAATACTACATTTTTAAGATGAAATAAATTTGAAATTAGAATTTTTACCAAACAAAAATTATTTTGATTCGATGTGGCCAGTATTGCAGTACAGCAATTTCATAGGTAAACACCAAGGTTTATAGGTAAAGTTGTTTTAATGAGATATACGAGTTAAATTAATTAAAGTAAGAATCGCTTACGCACAAAATAAGTATCTTAACATTTGTTTATCAGGAGTACAAAGAATTTTCGTCATTCTGAAACTGATTTATCGTAGCCGTTCTTTAACCAGAACACTGTAATATAACATACTCCTTGTATATGAACATAAAGGATAAGTATTTTTGTAACTTAGTTGTTTGTCATTTTAAACCACAAGGACGAGGTTTTATGGCTGAAAATTGTAAAGCTAAATTACATACTGCGTGTTTCAAACCAGTTAAAGAATTTTCTTCCGTTTCTCATAAAAATTGTACTACTTATGGGTTATAGTGGTGAAAATCTAATTATATGTACCTATTTATGTGATTGTATTTTGATTCTGATACATGTTAGATAAATAAGTTTTGACACGCAAGTCACTTTATCATATTGCTAGTATTTGTTTGGAGAGTGTAACAAAATACTCTAGGGCATATTATACACTGTGGTCGCTTCAAGTGGGATATCAATTAACGCACGTTTATGACATTAAAAAATGGTAGTAATTTGTTAAAAAAAAGTTACTACGCAAATTTCACTCATAAGAGTCTGAACTAAACTTAGAGAGCCTGCGCTATCATAATAAGACTTCCGATAATTATTTTTATATTTCAAAACTAGATAGGTATAGAAGAAATCGTCGTTCTCACTACAAAAATTATTGAATTGGGTGAGCATTGAACTGACAATGTTTTAGTAGTCTGTACTAATAAACCAAATGCAATTAGAAGTGTATGTTATATTTTTGCGCCTGCTAAAGTGGCTCTACTCTGCTTGATGAAAAGCATGAATAGAATCCAAGAGTTGTGGTCACCATACTCATTGCGAATACGAGCAATGCAGCATGGTGACCCACACTATGGCGGCCTAGTAAGATGGATTTTCACGGGCCGCTTGGGGACGTATAAGACATGACAGTCATCGTGGCATTGTAATGCACACACTTACTACGAGAACCGTCACCCCTGCACCAGTGGGTCTCCGGTCTCGCCAACGAGACATGATAGTACGGATGCTGTGGCTTTAAGTTGATCTTCTGTGGCAGGGTAGTACTGCCCCGGTCGAGCCGGCCCGTTCGTGCTGAAATCAGTGTGGTTCTACAACCTTTGAAAAAAATAAATATGTATGTGCGCCTAATTGTTCTTTTTAAGATTTTCACTTCATTAAAACCCGTTATAGTTAAGCTCTATCGTAACGTATTAGAGCCCAACTGCTGGTGGGTTTAGAGCCCAACAAGGTGATTCGTGTAGTGGGTCATGTGACTCGTCGCCTTTGGCTTGACAACGTTCGGCCAATCGTTGCATAGTACTGTTAATACAGTTGGTTTGTAGACTGCAGAATAAGTTTTGAACTCATATTTATGTAACACATTGCAAAACTGTAGCTTAGTGAGTTTTATTTTTTATGGAAAAAGTGTGAGAATTAAATTTTGAAATTACTAAAAGTAGGCGTAGTAAAGCCTGAAGTATTATGCAACGCTTACAGAATCAATAAGTATATTGTTTTTGTAAAAATTCACTAGCTTTTGACATTGTGAAACTTACCAAACTTCAAAATTAAAAAGTACTAAATCAGTATCATTAAATTCAGCGAGTTACATACATATGTCTTTGTACAAATAGGGTAAAAATATTGACCAGCACCAACTATTGCGACCATTCAGACAGAATTAAAAAGTTCACAGCCGAAACGTCGTAAAAAAGTATTCACGACGACAATTGCATTTTGTTCATTCAAATGCAACTTGCAAATGGTGAAATGAGCGTCGTTTATTTCTTAGGAAATTAAATTTATTACTTATGTTTTTCTGTTTTCACTCTTCTGGCTATGATCAGCTATTTTTTTTTAGATAAGTGGTAATTAATCTACAAAACATTTCTATTTTTAATTATGTTTAATTTTTTTCCATTTTTCTCTGTTCCCCAATTTACCTTTCTTCTCGTTCACTGTCTCATTTCTATTTTTGCAAAAATGTTCACTTGTTTTCACGATTTACAATTTTTTTAGTAACAATTATTATTTCCAATAAATAAATTCAAGTTAGATCTAGTTCTTCAAAGTTAATGTAAATAATGAATCTGATGAGAAAAACAATCTCAACAAATCCATCATGGACCTAGCCAATGGATGTTCTGATAATGATTCAGATTTCTACCACTTTTTTTCACATTAGCCGAAACACATAAATTTGTCTGCGTCTCCTATTGGTCACAGCGTGAAATTTACGATGTAATCAAATGTGATTACCATAAAAAGATTATAGCGAGCCAACCTTAAAAGGTAACAATTTTGTCACACATAGTTTTTGTCAAACTTAAATCATTTAAGCAGTGGACGTAACGGAAGCTCTGAAAAGGAAGAACTTTGCCACATTCTTGCAACATTTTTCATTGATACTGTGCTCTTATTGGTTCTAGTGCGACAACCTACAACCTTCTTCGATAAATGTGTTATATAGCCCATTTACGATGTAATATTTAATACTAAAAATTTTTTTTAAATCGGATCCGTAGTTCCTTAGAATAACGCGTGGCACTTCCGTGTTATAAATAAAAATATACATTGTATTATAAATAAAAATCTTATAGTAACATAGTATAGTATATTATGTAGTGTTCAGTTTGTTCAGATCTTATGGTGTAATATTTACGACCTTAGGATCAATTATTTCAATTTGTAATTTTCAATAACATTTTTTTTTTAACTTTTCTCTCAATTATAGATCCCTTAATTACTGAAGTGTACCTACTTCTATCAGCTCATAACCTTCTATTAAGTTATCAAACTACAAATTTCCAAATATTTAAACATATGAGTAAAGTTTCCGCATAGCTTTGTATGATGTTATAGTAGTCAACGAATGAGGATACGCAAACGTTCAATATTCTAATGAGAGTTTGAAAAGTCAACAACTTACGAATATTTCAATAACCCTGTGATATTTCAGTAAATATTTAGTAAGTACAATCCCTACTAATATTATAAGAGCGAATGTAAGTTTGTGTGTTACGGTTTCACACGAAAACCACTCTACCGATCTTCATAAAACTTTGTACACATGTTCTTGGAGGTATTAGAAGTAACATAAGATACTTTTTATTTCTAAAAAAATATATTTATTTAAAATGGTCTGTTACGAAACTTAATGAGGTAGACCAAATTCCATGTGAGCAAAGCCGCGGGGAAAAGCTAGTACGTTATAAAATGCTCTTTAATATGTTTGTTCCGAATTGTCGGAGGTGGCCTTAGTCGTTGCGAGGCCCCAAATGAAATAGACCATCGTGAGCCAAGGGCGGGTAGTTTATTGCGAGGCCCCTATCAGGTTGGACATTATAAGGCTCCCGGTGGGTTGGTCATTGTGATTTCTTATCTTTGGGAAATTCATTTTAATGATTATACTTGAAACAAAAATGCAACACAACGCGTACTGTATCGAATATAACAGCATAAACCGATGACAGTTGACACACTGTCAAAAGCCGGAAAGGAAATCTCCAGTGTCGCGTGAGTGCACAAGATCCCTGCATGAACTAGGCCCTGGGCGGTTTGTCCTGCCGACTGTCCTCCTTCTTTTGTGCGGTATTACCTCCGGATAGCAACGGCTAGTGGTTATGTCGGACTACAACCGCCGGAAAAACCACACGCCGTCTCGGATAAGATAATCCCTAGAATTCCAATGTACTTAGGGTTACCTGCGGCTTGTAGAGGGCCTCTTTCTGTGCGGGAGCCACAATATTCCCCTTTCTACCCCCAAAAGGGGCGCGCGTGCGTTGCGAATCGCGATGTAGCGATCTCTAGTATCTCAGTCGTCTGCGAATTGTTCCCGGGCCTGGCGGACCGGGAGAGTTCTAAACCTCTCCCGGTCCCACTCCACTATCTTCGCTCCGTATTTCATAAATATACAAGGAATGCACGAATGGTGTAGTGGCTAAATGTTGTGATTGTTCACAATTTATTGTTTTGAGTCTGGATATTCTTTGTGTCTGAACCAAATGTTTGTAAAGTTTCACGCGACATAGGGAATGTGAATGTGTAGGAATGCAATTTGCTCTGGTTTTTATCGGGTTGTTGTATACAACTTGATAAAAACGAAGTAGAAGTTGAAAATAAAAGGAATTAGTGAAGTGAGTTATAGCCACTGCTAAAAGCTCTGAAATTGAACGAGTGCTTTAGCATCTTTCGTGTGTAGTGGCTGTAATCACCAGGTTACATTCAGTAATTCACATTCAGCGTCTAATTACTTTAAAATTATCATACATACTTTAAAAAGGGTTTTAGACTCTTTGATTTCCCTAAACCTGAAAATGTGTTCCGCTGTCTGTTGTCTCATATTTTAACTGCTAAATTCAATATTATGAAATTGTTCCCATTTCTTCCATAAAACCGTTTCCCAAAAATCTACAAATATAAGCGTGAGCAAAACTGCGACAAAAAGTCAGTAATTAAAGAAAAACAAAATAGTCCGTTAATAATATCTTGGGAAATTTATGGAAACACAAACACATAAAATCGTACGGCACGGTACATATACTAGCCAACCCTATATCAATATTTACACACCGTTTGTTTCGTATTGAAAATATTTTGCTAGCGTGCTGAACAAATTATTGTGTAATTACAGCAAGGAATTACGGAAATTATCTCAGCAAATATCAATTGCTTGTTGCACAAACAAAATTAAACTGAGTTTTTTCATGACATTGGGGAAAAAAAGAGAACGTTACGTATTACGTACATTCTCAGCTATCAATAACATCAATGGTAATACTACTCATTCAGCCTCTTAATTCAGTTCGATCCTAGGGTTGCGGAGGTCTGACACCAGTTACTTCGTGGAAAAACAGATATTCAGGTCAAACCAGTTGAACTAGTAGGCGACCCCATATAATATTAGGAATAATAAAGGTTAGGGACATTCATTCAATCAACCTATCGCCGTCCATTGGTGAACGAAGGTCTGCCCCACGGAATGCCAACCATTCTGGTCTTGGACAATTCGCATCCATCCTGTTTTGTTAGGGACATGATTGGGGACAAATAAGTAGACGGACTACCATCATCGAGGAACATCTGCAACTTAAGAGTCACAAATTTATTACCACCCTTTGATTCCGTCTTACTCCAGAATAGCAGAAGGGGGTCGTGATAATGTCATTCACAAGTAACGAAAGCGTCGCGGGGGACTTTACATACAAGAAATGGACACAAAGAACACCCAGGCCAGAATAACAATTTATGCATCTCACAAAATGTTGTCCCATTTGCGGTTTGAACCGTTAAAACCACTAGGCCAACCGTGCAGTCGAAATAATGTGACTGGGATAGCAGCAACTCGTAAAGTTGAAGGCCATATATGTTATTTATCTGAATGCTGCCTGAGAAAACTAAATGGACAGCAACAATATCATCACCAACAGCTTAGACAAAACCCTTCATCAACCTCATTGTATAGTAACTTTCCATAGGCCTCTTTTCTAAAGAGAACCTTATGTAAAGTAACAATAACTGAAAAAAAATACTATTTGGGTTCAATAAAATTTCTAAAGTAAATTATTATTCAAAATTTTCCTTCATTGCCAAGTAAAAGTAATTTCTTCAAAGATACGGACTTTATTTACAAGAAAAATATTTTTTAAACGATATCTTTTTTTTTAACAAAGACAGCATTCTGAACAGGGCCCGAGATTAAACATCTACGTAATATGATTGTGACATACCATTATTGGTTTCTACAAAGAGCTTTGAAAATCATAAAATTGTATTAAATAAATCCATAGACATTAATAAAATTAAATTTCTTAAGAAAAAGACGAGAGCATTATTAGGGTTCCATTGGTCCATCTTTTGTCTGCTTGTCTAAATGAATCACTCCAACAAAGTATATAAAATATAAAATTGAAACCAAAAAGTTCTTAGGGTCCTTCTCTATACTTATGCTTAAGAACGACTGTCTATACTCAATCTGCAAATATTTGTTTCGAAGTTTGGGTGTTTTCTATATATAATATGTATGCATTTGCAAAAAAAAAGTATATAAGTACTCTATCAGTCAGTCTAGTTATCATAGCACAAGCTCTGTTTAGTTTGAAACTAGATAACGTTGTGTATCAAATGTCCGAAATCATAATTATTATTATTATTAAGAGCACTTTACCAGCACCGTCGATCTTGCACCTAACCTCTCCTTGATCGGGTCAGATAACGGACCGTTCCATCGGTTTATAAAAATAAATGAATAGAGGGTAAACTTGTGTATTGCGCATACGCATCTTCTGCGTAGTTGACTGCTTTCCATTGAGACTTGCCTTCGTGTCCAAAATTGGCTATCAGTCTATCCACTTTAAGTAGGAGAGATTATTTGTTCTCATCTACCCCATAGTATGCAAAATACGTGATATATTGAGGAGGAAAGAATATTGAGTAGATTTGAAAGGGTTGTTGGAAATACAAAATCTTCACTCTGATTAGCTCGTCTAGCACTTGGCTGGTTTATATATTATATAGATTATATTATGTATCGTAAGCTACGGAGCTCAAACACTAAGCATAGTGCTCTCTTTAGCTTATTGATCGTTTTCATGTATGTTTATCAAACCCATCATGAGGGCCGCCTTCCTCATTAACGTCATGAGTTAGGATTGATAGGTAAGGATGAAGAGAATGTACATAAAACTCGCACTTAACCAATATTTATGGTTTACGCTGAATGCTCTGTCTGTATGTGTTTTATAATGATGATATAAACTCAATAATCTTCAACAGAAATCGGCCTAATTCGTGTTTAACACTTTGAATATCAGACAAAACTTGTATAAACTCTCGAAGTTCCTGGTCTTGATATTAGAATATTCCTACGTCCTTATTTTTACTGATAAAAAAAACCTTTCATTCACAAAATTACAGTCACATCACCAGCAGCGAAATGAAGATAAAGAGGAATTTCAAAGGTTTCGATTCATTAAAACTACACAGTTCCAGCACAGACATTAACGTGGTCTCAATTATGCTAACAAGTAACTATCGCTGTATCGTACGGTTGTAATGAGCGTTGACCTTAATTGTCATAATAGTTATTGATCAGGTTTCGTCATTAACAGCATAATAGAGATAGCGGTACCGATTTAACCGTGGTAGAGCTTTGCTTCGGCACAAATCGGCCAATTAGCCTGAGGTGATACCACGGCTGCGCAGAAAACTGGTGCCAAGCAATTCTTTTGTTGTTTATCACCGAGTAAATGAGATTTTTGGAAGCTCAACCCCTTTCCTTTTCGCGAAGGGCGACAATGTTGCCGTTTCTTAAGTTGAAGGTGTCCGCTGGTGGCGGTAGTCACTTAGAGTCAGGTGACTCTGCTACTTGTTCACCACTTATATCATACGGAAAAATTGCCGGGTGGTCTTAATTCGACTCTAGTTTATAAGACTTAAATTTTTATTTCATTTAAAATGTGTAGCCCTTTGTGGCATTCACATACAAGCTTAAATTCCTTAAATCATACTGTATAAAGCATTTTACATTTCCACCAATATTTATTATTTTTCACAAAAATACAAATCAAAAATTCTCTGTGTATTAATATTCATGTATAGAAGATAATGAAAGTAAACTAGTAAATTTGAAGGCTGTCTGATTGTTTTAACGTACCAAAGCGTCTATCTTTGTGATTCGATGTGCTGTACTATATATATATAAGTATAGCTATGCAAACTAATATTCTAAGAGAGATCACTACGATTGAGTTCATGAGAAGCCCTTCTTGGAATTTTGGTTTTTAAATTAAGTTCATAGAATGAAGGGTATTGTAATTATTCAAGGCATGAGACTTAATAAGGGTCTCAAGTGTAGAGATATTTTGAGGATATTGAGTTACTATTGTTTTAAGCTTCATGTTAGAAGATAATGGTCAAAAAAAATCAGGTTATTCTTTTATGAATAATGAAAGAGAAAATGATTTCGTTATTAATATATTTTTTATATTTTATATATAATTTCAGTATTTTTTTCTTTCTGTTTATACTCATTTTACTCTTTATTTATTTATTTTTCATGCACATAAAAAGTGACAAAGGTGTACCAGTTGATCTTAGGGCAAGCAATGCAAAGCAAGGTAGATGCATGGAAACTGAAATATGATTTCATAAAACAAAAATAACTAGATATTTTACATTAATAAATACGTATTCATATACACACATATAGTTTTAGAAAGGGATAGTATAAATTTAAGGTGGATCTAATGGAGTGTTTAGGAAATGTTACCACAATAGACGATATTTAAATTTTGCCGAGTTCTTGTCATCCTAACCTCGAAAGGGAGCGTGTTCTATAAAAGAACAGATTATACCAAGAAGGTTGACTGTAGGAAATGAAAGCGGTGAGTGAGACATTGACAAAGCAGGTTCTTAGAAGAAGGTTTAAGGTTTTTAATGTGACTTACACCTACACTCTCAAATTGAGTAGTTAGGTAGAAATCAGAACATGGAGAGGAGAGTAGTTTTTCTTTCTTTTTAAAAAGACAACGCCCGCACTAAGAATAAATCCTGTGTCGCGGGGAACTTTACAAACATATAAGAAACGGACACAAAGAACAACCAGAACCGGAACAACAATTTGTTGATCACACCAAGTGTTCTCCCACGTGGGGTTTGAACTCACAACACTCAGCGCAGTAGAGAGCCGGGTGGCGACCGCTAAAACCACTAGGTCAACCGTGCAATCCAAGTTGATACCCGTGTCTGTCTACATTGGCGAATTGGAAGCTACTTCAAATGAGAGCGATACTCAGACACGTGATCATATTTGCATAAATTAAAAATGAATCGAATGCAATTATTGAGAAGATGGTCAAGATTATTAAACAGATCTATATTCAGGTCAAGTAGCACACTTCACTATAGCCGATTATTGAGAATATTAGGGTCTGGACAAGCATTACCCTAGTTTTCGTTAGTAGAAGGTTCTTAAGCCTAAAGAGAGCTCGCAACGAACCCGTGACTTTCTGGCACACAGATGCAACTTATTTTCGCCATATAAGAGTTGTTTCTATATACGAGTACAATCCGAGGTCTTTCACACTTTCACAGTATGGGATAATTATGCCATCGAAGAAAAGTGGCTACTTTATTTTGTTTTTTGTTCTATTCCGGACTTTACACTCTGTTTAGAAGACTTACGTATTTTCTGTTTTCTACTGCATTCAGTTTCATTAATTCTATAAACTAAATTCGATAAACTGGAGTTTCGAAGTGTGTGTGGTACGCAACTGCAATTCTTTGGAAGCTACGTGACGAATCGAACGCGTTCATCTAAGCATATCAACCCCCGTCAACACCGGTGTATCATGAGGCAGTATACTCAACCCCACCTTGTATCTAATCGTTATCAATGATCTTTGCCATCTAAACTTGACAAATGAGAGGATCATTACTTTTGCAAACGACATTGTATTTATTTTCCGAAGTGATTCGTGGGATGAGAGGTACCAATGTGCACAGAGTAGTGTGGATTAAGTCACTTCACTGGACGCCATGTCTTTTAAAATACTTGGCACTCAATCTAAAATATAATAAATCGTATACAGACCCTATCTTAATGTACTGCATCTAATTTACTTGTAAATATTTAGAATCTGTTGAAGAAATACAATATCGTGGGATCATTGCAGGTAAAAATCTTAAGTTTTAGACTCACATAGATCTATTGATTTAAATTTAAGTATTGTAAAACCTGCGCCGTGTTTTATACAATGAAGTCCTAAGAATAAGTTACCTAGCTTTATACCAGTCCAAGATAACGCACTACATATCGTCCTTAATAAAACTAGTTTGAGAACAATAAGCAATTTCAAAAGCTGCATTATTCTTGCCATACTTGCACCCTACAATTGATCTACACATGAAATTTACTGTGTTCACTGTCCGACAGCTATTTATTCTTCCTATGGTTGTTAAGTCATACCCACGATTTAATTTCAATCCATTTATTAACGCTACTAATTGCTACAAACATCAACTCTACTACATAAATCATCAATCATCATCAACAGCCTTGAACAGTCCTCTGCTGGATATGGGTGAGAGGCCTTTAGCATGAAGGTTTTGGCCTACTATTTCACGGTGACCAGACGGGTTGGTATAAGTTTTGTTTCAAGTTTTCCTTCGTTTTACAATATAATAATATTGTCTTGTATATTTTGATCCCTTAGTTACCTCTTCAACACCCATGGGAAGAATAGGAGTGACATTCTGTGTTTTTCATCCGTCATCACATGGGGATACAATAGGACAGCTTCGTTATATACATTCTACTGTTTTCTAGATTCATATTGTATAAAAATTACTACTTTCTTTCTAAATTCTTTCAAAATTTACATCATGATTACAAAATGTGTTTTTTGCTTGCAGCAAATTAATTAACTAAACAATGGGTAATAGTCATATTTTCACAAGCAGTCACACAGATAGGCACTCGTACAACGCACACACATGCATACACTGATACACACGTATACACGTATACAGTCATATAAACATATTACATTCTCTTAAAACACATATACGCGCATCCAGTATTGTATGTATAATCTAAACCCATTTACAAATATTTAGAATTCACATTTTTTTTTGTAAATAGATGTTACTGAAGTGGTGATCTGTGACAGGGTTTTCCTACTACAGACATCGATGTCTCATAAAAGAACGAGAATCATTCAACCTGTATTCTATTTATAGTACACATTGTATTTATCTTTGTAAATGTGAGAATCAAAAATCAGTTGTTATTATTATTTTCAGAAGGTTCGAAGGTGCTCTTACGCAACCAAAGACCATCTATGCAAAAACCATTAGACCAGGGTCGCGTGTTTTAATCCCTATATTTTTTAAAATTTGCTTAACTGGTGAATTTGCCGATGTAACGGGGACTTTGGTAAATATAAGACGGTTGTTTGGGGAAAGTTAAAAACTTTACAATGAATGGTTCGGGTCTACAGTCAGGCCGTGGCAAGCTAATTCAAATAAGTGGTGAGGCCTCTGGCATAGACCGATTTTAACCAGTTTCATTTTGTTTTCACTTCAATTTTCTGTTTGAGTAAGAAACCTTTTCAAAAGATACTTAGATAATATATTTTTGTTGTAATTTATTATATTTTCTATTAGTTTTGTTCTTTTACGTGAACAAAGGCTCAAGGTTTGAATATATTCAACACGTTTGTTACGCTTCAGAACTGACTCTATGTTTTCTTCATAGTGAAAGAATTACTATAATGACTTGTTCTACGGAAAGCAGTTCGAAGGAGAAGAGAAGACAGTGACAGAGTTTACTCCTGGACACTCCCCTCTAAGACCGTGGTCGATATATTATAAGTCAACTGTAACAACAAATTACGATAAATTTTTCGATTGCACGCATGGCGCAGTAGTTTAAGTGGTCAACTCGCCTCTTTCTAATGCACTGAGCGTTTTGGGTTCAAACCCCACATGGCAAAATAGCTTGTGTGATCCACAACTATTGTTCTGTTTAAATGTTCTTTGTAACCCCACGACACAGGAATATTCCTTGAGTTGTCTTTTAAATACAAAAATATAACATTCATCAATCAATCAACCTACCGCCGTCCAACAAAAGATGGGGCACGAGGAATCGACGATTTGAAAAAAGCGGCTCTCAGATGATGGATATAGACTGTCCAAAACCGGAATAGTTGGCGCTCTTTCGAAGACACCTTCGTTCAATATGTATGTATTTAGTTAAATGTGAAATTTACCACATACTTATAAATTTTAACGTATTATAGTCGAGACACACCAACATGTAGTTAATAAAGTTATTTGACGGGGGGGCAACACAACCACTTGACACACACCATTCTGGTTTTGCAGTCAAAATTACAACACAAGGCCGAAAACATAGTATTTTTTCCAAAGGCCCCACAGTTGTGTGCATAGAGTTAGACAGCTCAAAATAACTAGTTTAAACGTTTGTCAGAATTGATGTCACTAGTTCTCTATACCTAGTCTTGCCATAAATATTGTAATAAAGAAAAAAGAAAATTGTTAACTGCAAATAACATTTATTACTTTTACAGTGTGTCAGTTTAATACATAAATATAAAACAATTAAAAATATAAAAAGCTTATTCGAAGTGGTCTCCATTGGCTGCAATACAGTCCTTTAAACGATGAGGCCAGTTATCAATAGAAGCACGCACTCTTTCCATGGGAAAATTCTTCACTGCCAATCGTATAGATTGTTTTAGGGACTCCAAATTATCATGGCGTTTAGAGCAAGCTGTACTCTCTAAAACTGACCACAAATCATAATCCAGCGGATTAAGATCGGGACTAGACGACGGCCAGTCTTCAGCTCTGATGAAGTCCGAAACGTTCGATTCCAACCAAGACTGCGTGGACCGAGCTTTATGACCCGGCGCCGAGTCTTGCTGGAAGGACCATACTTGGTTATTGAACATGGTGATGTTAAGGGGCTTAACTACCTTCTCAAGAATGGTATCTTGATACACTTGTGCCGATGTTTTGATACCTTTTTCACAAAAATATGGCTCAGTCACTCCTTCATAGCTAACACCCCACCAAACCATCACTGAAGTCGGATAATGTCCACGTTGCACTCTGTCGACTAATTGGGAAGCTTCCTTAGAGCTTTGAGCATAAATACGGTCATTTTGTTTGTTAAAATGTTGCTCAATTGTAAAAATTTTCTCATCCGTAAACAAAATTTTTCTGTGACCTCCCTTTGCGTACCGCTTCAGTAGTTGTTTCGATTTTACCACCCTATTCTTCTTTAAATTATCAGTTAAGAAATGGCCAGTGCGTCTCTTATAGGCTGCAAGTCCTAAGTCATCTTTTAAAATACGCGACATGGTTCTAGGTGCTATCTTCATT
Source organism: Hypercompe scribonia (assembly GCA_949316085.1). Classification (NCBI taxonomy): domain Eukaryota; kingdom Metazoa; phylum Arthropoda; class Insecta; order Lepidoptera; family Erebidae; genus Hypercompe; species Hypercompe scribonia. The sequence goes on from OX438979.1 coordinate 6,831,390, forward strand.
TCCCGAGATAAAATCTTTTGCTTTCGGACAGGATTTCTTCGAATTCTTTCCCTTACTGCTTTGACCACCTTTTTCGTACGAACACTACGTGGACGGCCAGATCTTTTTCTGTCACAAACAGAGGAGGTCTCATTGTACCTATTAATAGCCCGGTACACAAACATTTTACTAATACCAAGTGTATGGAGAGTTTTAAAAATTGCATTTGGCTCCATACCTACTTTGTGTAATGCTATCACAGCGATTCGGTTCTCTTTATCACCCCACACCATTTTAATATCGCAAAATATTTTACAATGTATTGGCGCCAAAATGAGAAAACACAATGAACAATCGTATAAAAATGACAGATTCGAAATTCAAATGTAATATTTTTTTATAATTAAGTGTAACAGTATTTATGGCCAGACTAAGTATATGAACCTAGAATTAAATGGCATACAATTTCTATGGAGCGTATGATAAGTGTACAACGAAAGTAATATACAAATATGAGTGATTCCCCCTCATTTCACTTGGTTTCTGTTTCAGAGTGGTACGTCATGTAGTTCTAGTCGATTAGTTTGACACTTCGTTTCTAAGGTAACGGACCAAAAGGGGCTTCCCCGTAAAAAAAAACATAGCTAGATAAACAAACAAACAAAACAAATATTTCAGACATTTGACACACAACGTCAATAAGTTTTAAACTAAGCAGAGCTTGTGCTATGTTAACTAGACTGACTGATAGAATACATGTATTTTTTTTTGTAAATACATACATATTATACATAGAAAACATCCAAACTTTGAAATAAAAATTTTGCAGATCATACAAACAATTGATCCGACCCGGGAATAGAACCTGAGACCTCAAACACAGCAGTCTCATTCACTACCGCTGTGACACCGAGGCAGTTAAATTTATTCCATATTGTCTTGCCTTCAGTTCCTAGTATCCAGTGTTTATTCCCTATTCCATATTCTAAAACCCTAGAACTCGTATATAGCTAAACTCATGTACATCTATATCTTATAAAATTTAAAAGAAAAACTAAATTTAAAACAACTTTAGATTGTAGATGTTATTCTAATGTCGTGTTTAAAATGAGGTCGTTACAATACATTGTAAGGCCCCATTATAGGTATTTGGTTGACTAAACAATTTTCAGTCATGTGTTCTGATTAGACTTGATTAGATAAAGAGATAGGGTGATTGGGACACGTTATATAACTATAACTAATAAGTGTATACATATACTCAAAGTTATAATGTACTGTATATATATACGATATATTATAAATAGAGGTTTTCGTTATTTTACTTGCTTTTGTAGTCATTGCTCGAAACCTAAGTGTAGTGTCTTTCAGTTCGATTGATGTTAAAATATCATACCATTATTGTCAATTGTTATTTCAAATTATGAACTGTGTGTTAGTTTTTTAAATATTTAACTTACAGATTAATAATAAATGATAATTTAGATTTGGACACTCAGATATCGTACATTAAGAACGCTTAATCCAAAGCTTACAGAATTTTGGTATCTATTAAATTCAAATGATAACAGTCTTTCTAATGGACTTTTAAAAATTAATTGATAGGTCTAGAAACAGAGTGACAATATGTTAATAATTAATTTTTGAAAAGTATTACCAACGCATTTTCTTTAAATTTGTATGGAACCAAATCAAAGAAAGACAAAAATACGAGATCAAACCAAATCTTCGAGATGTATGTGTTGTGTATAGACGAATGTATGACTCAGAAGGTCTCGTATACAAAAGTTTTGCGATGGGTCAAACAGAAACTGTATCTGTATTTTTTGGAGACATTCAAAAAGATATAAATTGCGCATCTCGGACACATGATAACACATGAAAGATATGAACTTTTGCACCTCATTAGAATGAAAAAGGTTGCCGGAAAAGAAGTGTTGGTTGGAAAAAATCGTTGAGTACGAAGAGGAAATTGCCAGTTATGTCAATCTCTTTCATCTCGCGTAAAGTAAGAAACAATAACAGCTGACTGCTTACATTCGAAGGAAAAGAATCCAAAACTCTCACCCTTCTATTAGAGACAAATACTTTTCCACTTTAAGGTAATAAAAACAAAATTCCTTTTATAAAATGCGGTAAAAAAAGTGATAAATAAATTCTTTAGCATTTTTTTTATGCTTATATATCTTTATAACAAAAAAGTGCTTGTAATTACAAGCTTTTGTCCACTGCTGAAATTAGTCACTGTCATAACATAACATTGTGGGACACATGACGTGTCACTTTGTACAGGAAAGTGTTACATAACATTGTGTAAATTCTAGAACACTGTCATTTTTTATTCTGTTTTTTTTTTAATCTTCTGGAGTAATTAATGTCTTGACATGTTATGATATATTTATAAAATAATGGATAAATGAGTAAAGATGTGTTTGGCCGCTGGTTAGAGATGGAGAAATGGTTAGGTTGGGCTTTGGTAATACATTGAATGGGGTGCTGAGCTAGAAAACTTCCACGTGGTGCACCCTGGAAACGTTGGCGATGGTGTTGTTCATCACTGCCAACGGCTAATATTCTAGCACGAAGAGGAAGCCATTTTCTTCGGCAATTCAGCCGAGACTTGGTCCAACAGAGCGGGCATGTCTGTCGGATCCTCTGTTGGTTCTTCGCTCTTCGGAGCAATGACAATGAAAACCTCGGTAAAAAATCATGATAGTGGGACCCTTCCTGGGGTCGGAGTTCCTCCGCTCAGCGGTGGAAAAGGTAAAACGGGCTCGGTGTGCACTTACACTCCCACCGAGCAGGCATCAGGAGACGTAGTCTCCCTGCCGCCGCCGACATATCGTAGTCCCGAGTTGGAGTCTCGCGACTCCAATCGGTAGCGAGGGTCTTGGCTTAGCCGCCCGGACTACGAGGAAGAAAACCTCTATAAAAAATGTCCCCGAATCCCGTGTTCTGGTGCGAGACCAGGGGATGCATGGCTATTGAGCATGGGTTGTTTAGTCGCAAGCGCACTCCTATGCGGCCATCCCATCCTATGCGGCCTTATTTAAAAAGGCCCGTGATAGTCTCGCCACCGATTTCGGGACTGAAGGGGTCAGGTTGCGCCTTGCCCAGACGGGAGCTCGAGTCCTCGAGTTCCCTGGGGCTGATGGTGCAAAGACGGCGGACAGATTTGCCGAGAAACTGAGGGGAATCTTCGCGGCCACGGATGGTGTGAAGATCGCCAGGCCTACCAAATGCGCAGAGTTGCGCATTTCGGACCTGGATGACTCCGTAACGACAGAGGATGTCCGCGTTGCAATCAGCGAGAAGACGGGCTGCAACGCGGACAACATTAGGGTCAGCACCATCTGGCCCGGTCCGGGAGGGCTTGGCGCAGTGTGGATCAGCTGTCCGGTAGCGTCGGCCAAAGCTTTGGGCGACGCGAGCAGAATCCTCGTCGGTTTTGTGAACGCCAGAGTCACTGTTCTGGCGGCAAGACCGATGAGGTGCTTTAAATGCCTAGCATCCGGACACACACGCGCCAAGTGCGTGAGTTGTTTCGACTGCAGCGGACTATGCTTCCGCTGCGGTCGACTGGGGGGCACAAGGCGGCAGAGTGCTCTGCCGCCCCTCATTGTCCGGTTTGTGCGGCGGGTAACAAGCCCACCAATCATCAGATTGGGCAGGGGGGCTGCAAACTTCCCCGTGTTTCTCGGCAAGCGTTGGGGGCTAGCCAGTCGACCCAGGCTGCCTTCGATGCCGTTCGCACGTCGACATCGTCGCCCATGGAGGAGGCTGAGGCTAGAGACGGTCTAGTAATGGCCCAAGTCTGCAGCCTCCTAGTCCAGACGAACCTGAACCACTGTGCTGCGGTGCAGGACCTCTTCCTGCAAACCATGGCACAGTGATCGATCGGTGCTGCCGTAGCCGCGGAGCGCTATTACGTTCCTCCCCGTCCAAACTGGTTGGGTGACCGGGACGGTTCCGTGGCAGTCGTCGGCTCCACGGCGGCTCATTCACCGCCGTTGTCGCAAAGAGATAAGGGCACTGGATATGTTGCTGCCGAGTGGGGGGGATCACTGTATATGGTGTATACTTCTCCCCCAACCGGAGTCTGAACGACTTCGAGGTTTTCCTTAACAACTTGGAAACCTCGATGCGGCGTCTAACGTCTGGGCACGTCTTAGTGCTGGGGGACTTCAACGCAAAGTCCATTGCGTGGGGTTCCCCCAGGACGGGCGCTAGGGGCGAGGCCGTAGAGGAATGGGCGGCCTCGGTGGGCCTCTGTTTACTAAACAGGGGCTCCACCAACACGTGCGTGCGACAGCAGGGAGGGTCGATATTGGACCTTTCGTTCGCTACCCCTACCCTCGCCGCACGAGTAAGGAACTGGCGTGTCCTGGAAGAGGTTGAGACGCTCTCGGACCATTTCTATTATCCGATTTGAGCTCTCCCGGTCCCAGGACGACAGTAGGGGTCACGTGGCGCGGCGTTCTTCTCGCTTTCCGCGGTGGACTGTAGCCAAATTACATAGGGACCTACTAGAGGAGACGGCCATTATTCACTCTTGGCTGTCTCCGCAGGCCCCGACCGAGGAGGTCGACATGGGGGCTGGTCGCTTCTGCGATGCCATTGCGCAGATATGTGATGCGGCCATACCCAGCATCCGAGGTTGCCGGCCTCCACGGAAGGAGGTTTACTGGTGGTCCCAGGAGTTGGCGGTCCTCCGTGCGGCCTGTACTCGTGCCCGGAGGTCCTACACCCGTAGTTGGTGGCGGCACCGTGAAGAAGGCGAGGAGGACCAGCTTCATGAGGAGTACCGAGAGGCGCGGAAAACTCTGAAGCTGGCCATCAGCCGCGCCAAAGAAATTAAGAGAAAGGAAATGCTGGAGGGTCTCGATCGTGACCCCTGGGGTCGCCCCTATCGTGCGGCGCGACAAAAGCTCCTCACGTCGGCCCCCCCCCTTACAGAGACAATCCAGCCCAGCTTCCTGCGGGAAGTGGTCGAGGGCCTTTTCCCGCAGCGGGCGGAGCATACGCGCCCGTCGATGGCCTTCATAGTTGAAGACGACAGGGTGAACGAAGACAATGTTCCGCCCGTCAGGGAATCGGAGGTAGGGGCGGTCGTTCTACGGATCCGCTCTAAGAACACCGTCCCCGGGCCGGACGGGATACCTGCCCGAGTGCTAGCCCGAACCCTCGAACACATGTCGAACCACCTCAGGGAGGTCCTGGGCGCTAGCTTGGCGTCCGGATGCTTCCCTGAGTGCTGGAAAAGCGGGAAGCTGGTCCTATTAAAGAAGCCGGGACGGCCAGCCGGATCGGTAGCGGCCTATAGGCCTATCGTGTTGCTGGATGAGGCGGGTAAACTGTTTGAGAAGATACTCTCTGCCCGCATCGTCCGGCACCTCTGCGAGGTGGGCCCCGATCTCTCGGACGCCCAATTTGGTTTTCGGGCGGGGCGTTCGACGGTCGATGCCGTGCTGCGCCTGAGGGCCGTTACCGAAGAGGCGGTGAGCTGTGGCGGCGTGCTGTTGGCGGTGTCGTTAGACATCGCCAACGCATTTAATATTCTGCCATTTAGCTGCATCAGGGGAGCCCTCCACTACCACGGGGTGCCAGAGTACCTGAGGCGGCTTGTGGCAGACTATCTTGAGGAGCGTACCGTCATGTACGAGGACCGAGATGGTATTCTGAGGCGGCAGCCCATGTCGTGCGGTGTTCCACAGGGGTCTGTCCTCGGACCACTCCTGTGGAATATGGGATACGACTGGACCCTTCGAGGTTGTCTTCCCCCCGGGTTGGGCGTAATTTGTTACGCAGATGACACATTGGTCACAGCCCGCGGAGTGAACTTTCAAGAGGCGGCGCGCCTGGCCACCACGGAAGTCTCTTTGGTGGTCGGGCGTATTGAGGCGCTGGGTTTACGGGTGGCCTAGGGCCACCCGTAAACCGGATAATATAAAATAAGACGGAGGCCCTTTTGTTCCATGGGCCCCGTCGTGGTCCACCACCCGGCGCCTCTATCGTAGTCAATTCGGTCCTCGTACCGGTTCAGTCCCAGATGAAGTACCTGGGCCTGATCCTTGATGGGAGGTGGCTCTTCGACGAGCACTTTCGACAGCTTTCTCCGAAGCTGGTCGGCGCTGCCTCTGCCCTTGGGCGACTGTTGCCCAATTTGGGTGGAGCCAGCGTCGCGACGAGACGGCTATACACGGGGGTTGTCCGCTCAATGGCGCTGTATGGTGCGCCGGTGTGGGCGGCGACTCCTCGGGCTGGCTTTGCCCTCGTGGAGGCTCTCCAGCCGGTCATCGCCGAATGGACAGGGCGGCAGCACGGGACACTTTCCTTCCGACTGACGCAGGTCCTTACCGGGCACGGTTGCTTCGGGAAATATCTGCACTCGGTCGCCAGGAGGGAATTGAGTCCCGCCTGTCACCACTGCGACTACAGTGAGGACTCGGCTCAGCACACGCTAGCGGTTTGTTCTGCCTGGGCGGCGCAGCGTGGGGTCCTCACTGCAGTTATTGGAGGAGATCTCTCGCTACCGGCCGTCATACGCTCCATGGCCGGTAGCAACAGTTGTTTTACCGCGGTCGCAACCTTCTGCGAAGACGTAATTTCGCGGAAGCCACTCGAACCCAATTCGCCGCCGGCGAGCCGGGCGGCGGAGGCGCGCATACCAGCGCCTCATGCCGCCTTGAGTGTGGCCGCGGGTGGACGGGACGGGTTTCTCCCTCCATCCGCTACAAGGGCCAGCCGCGAGGCGGCGACGTCCGCGTGTGCCGTACGTCGTCTAAAATAGAGAGTTTATCCACAGATGGTGCCCGAAGTAGCGGGTAGGCGCTAGGAGGGATCTGGATGTCGTAATAGTAGCGGTTCCCGGATCCCTCCTATCTCAGGCGCAGAGTGGTACACAGTGTGGTTTTTTTTTTGGTAATACATTGAATGAAGAGAGAACAAGAGAATTGCTTGACACTAGTTTTTTTTGTAGCTCTTCGGTCAAACAGGTCCAGGTATGTCCTTTAAATGCTTCTGAAGTTGGTTTTCTGGTGAGCCTACGGTACTCACTCCCAAACTGGCCAGACGGGCTAGTTTTAGTCGGCTAGGCTCTGCTTAGACGAATAGGGTTGGTAGCATTTGGTGTTCTTTATCCGTCACCATATAGTACCTCACTGACTCAGTGAATTACAACGGGAAATAATTGATTAACATCCATTGTCTGTGACATTACTACGGTTGAGCCTATGCACCTGAAATGCACTATGTATAATAAGTAAATAAAATATGTGCCGAAGCATAAAATAAATAAATAAATAAAACATAATTAGTTATCTTCAGACTAATAAAATTCAGTCCTACAGTTAACCTATTTTGTTTCCATTTATTATTTATTGATTTTGATATCAGGCTTAAGCTAGAAAAGAATGACACAGAAAAAAAGTCATTATTTCTATTCTCATTCTGTCGAAATTTACATAAACATTACTATTGTTTATTTAAAATATAGTTTTGAGAAATACCGTGAAATGTAACTAAGTAAGTTTTCTTGTTACTGTTATCTCGTCAAATGAAGAAAAAAGCTTTGATCCATTTCGAGTATGAACTTGAACAAAAGTAATCAATCACGTTAATAACCGAATAAGGATATGAAATTGAAAGACCAATGTAAGTGGAGCGAAAGGAAGGTAAAAAATAAGTTAAATTACTTGAAGTTTTACATGGTACAATCTCATCTATCAGTTGACCTTGATCTAAGTGAAAAAAAATGTAAAGTAGGTTTATGTACGTTTTAAAAACTCATAAGTACTACTCGTTTCAAACATAATGCATAGGTTTATAGGTTAGTTGACTATGTTATTGCTCCGTCTATATTTTCAAGAACGAAATAAGTATGTACGTATGGGAGTGCTATGAAAACTGATACTCGTCGTAAGAAATCAATTCTATTTATAAAAACCATTTTACGATTATTATCCCGTTACATAATTTTTTTAAGTGTGGGGTTATTAAATCATTTTAACCTTTTTTATTTATGCCTTGTAATTAGTGTTTTTTTCCATAGGTTTTTTAAGTTTACTTGTTGTATGTTGTTCTTCGTTTCTCACCATGCAAATATGATGTGATACGGCAAAGCGTGTCAGTATAGTGTAGTATTTAGATTACGCACTGATTCCATTTTTAAAATGAATGATTCAATGTAATCATTGTCTAAAATTTTATAACATTAAATAAACAGTCCAGCTGTGGACTATGATAAGCTGATGATGATGATGATGACGAAACAAAAAGCATATTTTCCTAATTTTTTGCATAAAAGGTATTTAAGTTAGGAATTTGTCTTTTTCTTTTGATTTCGATGAAGCTTTTATTACTCGGCTTCAGTTGGTCGTTTTTAATTTTTCTAACCTCATCACCATCTCAGCTAAGTGACGTCCACTGCTGGATGTCGGCTTTGCCCAAGATTTTACACAAAAGCCGGTCCCATGATGGCAAATTTTCTATGCGGCAATGAATAATGTTACAAAAACTTTCAGAAAATTAATTATTGAAAAGTTTGCCCGGCTCTTGGACGAAAGAGACACTTCACAGCCAATTTTGATTGATGAATATTTAAGGATAGACTTCAAATTATAAATTAAAAGATTTTGTTTTGCTTTGACTGGTTGTTTAATTTCTTAATTCAGAGCTAATCTATCTTATAGGGCAAGTTAAAGTAGAACCATTTAATATTTTAATTTTGAGGGTAAATTTAATGCCACAAAACAATCTCCGTCGTCCATAAGCGCAGACCTAGAGGTGATAGGTGGGGCCATCTGTCACCCTAGCAGAAGCAGGCTGGGATGATGATGCGAGCGACCCTTTTGGAGCTTTTATTTTTACCATGGGGCCATCTACAATCGTAGGTGGCCCGAGGTACACCGGAGTTCCAAGGATTTCCTTACTAGGGTGCACTTGGTTCCCCGGCTACTGATACTCGAGACGGCGTGTAGTTTTTGGTCGGTTCGAGTCCGACATAATCACTTTTCGGTGGTATCCGTGGAGATTTTCGCACAGAAAAAAAAACAAATAAAAGGCTAAATTTAATATGTTGTTTCAATTATATATTCTGTTGAAAATATATTTTTATGACAAGCATGCAACTACTTATCTATAATATGTTTTTAGAAATAAAGGAGTATATTTAACAGCAGCCTAGTTACCATAGCAGTCTAGTTTGGAATCAGACGGTTGTGTTAGATGTGCGTTAGATGTGTAAATCCGTTCCTGGATACCTCCTATCCCAGACGCAGAGTGGTACACCGTGTGGTTTTAATCGATCCGATTCCGACACAGCACCCTGCCGTATGTAAACCCTGGTGGGGTGACGGCCCGAGGGGGCTTCCAAACGTTAAAAAAAAGAAGATGTTTAAATTGTATTATTATTAAATATGTCCGCTTATATATAAAAATGAATGTCAATTGATCAATACGGCGTGAACCGCTCCGCTTCACTTAGTTAAGAGTAAGTCAGTCCTGTATATGATAAAGTTGGTTCACTTTCTTAGAATTCGTTTCGTTTAATGTGAAAGACCTTAGAGGTTCTTACTCAAAGTTTCCTCATCTTAAAAGCCTTAACGTTATAGCTATTTTTAGAACAATACTTTGTGTGTAAGTAATTATTTTTTGCACTTTAAGAACATGTTACTATTATTTCTGAAAATTTGGTTTTATATTTCGGGATTGTTTAGATATAAGCCGAAGCTTTTCAGTGTCCATTAAGATAAAAAATACTTACTGGCTAGGTATTTTCATAGTAACTTAAAGAGATATTAAATATTAAGCAATAGTAATATGTGTCGTCGGTTTTTATCATATCATCATGATCGTACTTACGGTTATTTTATCAATTTTATTATGAGTCAATGCAGTACAGTGAATTGTAAAGGGCCTTGAGTGGTTCCTTGTATGGTCAACCTGCCGGTTGATACAACTTTTCACCTTTTTCACATAAAACAAAAGAATAAGCAAGATGTTTGTTGTTGTAGCAATGTTTCGTAACTAACTCATGCTGTGCTTACGTTAATATATAGGGTGGGCCGAGAATTCGTTAACGCTTGAATTTAACATCCTGCGCAAACTGGAATTTCCTGGCTACAATCGTAACACATGGTATCAACAAGATGGAGGCACACATCCAATGAGTACTTGTCGGTGGTAAAAGACATGTTTCCGGACAAGTTGCATTCCAGACGAGGCGATGTTTCATGGCCACCCAGAAGTCCAGATTTATCCCTAGCAGACTTCTTTTTATGAGGCTATTTAAAAAATCGTGTCTACATCAATAAACTAAATACTACATCAACTAAAAGAAAAATCAGCGAAGAGATGTCGGCGATCTCGTGTTCTCTTTACCGATGAGTATTGGGAAATTTGGGTGCTCGCTTGTGGGTGAGTGCAAATGTCGAAACGGTGGTTATTTAGAAAAGTAATTTTTAAAAAATTAATTTGAATTAATTAGTTATCTTGTAAATAAACAATTTTTATAATGTATCAAATGGTTTTTTTACACATTTTTTTCAAATGTTAACTAATTCGTGGCCCACCCTATAAATTGAAGCCTCGTTCAAAAAATATATATCAATAAATAACTTTACCATCACATAATTCAGATATAAAACCACTAACCTGTAGCATGTAATTTTCGAAGAGGATCCACGATTGCGAAGTAACGATCAGCAGATAGCGCCGTCAGTGTAAACACTGACACACCAATGCTGACATCTTTAGCGGCTTCAGATATCCGACAGACGGTGACTCCCCAGGGCCAGGACTCGACAGTGTATACAATGGAGGTGAACGGCACGCAGGTGATAATGACCAATAAATCTGCGAGCGCTAGTGACAGAATGTACCTGCAAGTAACGAAATAATTAAAATTGAATGAAATCTTTGGAAAAATATCTTTACAATTTTCATTACATACGTGATGCATTAAGCGTGTCGTTGATGGAGTGTCACCACCAGGGTAGTAAAGTAGTCCAAAATCATTTTTCTAAGGAGAGGCCTATGTCTATTCTGATGATGATGTTGATCACATATCATCAAGTTGATCACATCTACTAAGTAAACACTCGTGATATTCGATCAGTAGCAACATAGTACACTTTGAAGTAGTGTTTCACTATTCAATACGACCCTGGCATAGCGTAATTCGATCTTGCTATTGTTGAGGAGTTCGATCTTTTCATCGTACTTTGACATATAAAGTAATTTTATTGCCATAATTGATAAACCTACTAGTTATCCAGAGAAAAGACTAAATTCTACTAGGACTATGTTATCTACATATATGAAAATGAATGTTTGTCTGTCTGTCTGTATGTCCGTTATAGCATCGTAAACTATGCATGTGACCATGTGAATATTTTTAGCAAAGTTATAAGAGTTATATAAGATTTTTTTCTTTTTATTCCTTTCCTTCAAATTTGTTTTAGTTGGAGGCGAAGCAAAAAAACGTCAGTTGACAAGATTACATTATTTCAGATAAAGTAGAAAATTCATGATAAATTAATTTGTAAGTTTACAGCGGTTTAGCTCAGCACGAGGAAGTTTACACAGCTAAATTAAGTAATTAAAAACACGGTGATGTTTAAAAATACTTCGCTTAAATTTCAATGTTATTTCAAGTCATTTCATTTAAAGTTTCATTCGAACAATAGCGTGTTTAATGATTCAATTTACACAAAATCTTGTAATTAGGATTGAGTTTAATTCAAAGCAGCGAGTAGATTCTTTTAAACAAGTACAAATAAAACATTTTACATCCGAAATGCTTTTATTGTGAAATCGAAGTCACGTCCCGTGACACCGCAACATTAGTAAATAAAAAGACTTCAGCATGATGGATGAGGATGAAACGCTTATGTATGTGACTGTATCTACGTTCTTTTATGTTTCCGCCGTTCCAGGAATGTAAGTCTGAGGGTAAAAGATCAGCACTAAGGATGATTAGTTTTACGGAGTACTATATTCATTTTAGATGCATTAGATTTTTTATGTTTGATGTAATATATACCAATTCTATGAAAAAGTTTTGAATAAAAATATATATTATTTGGGTTTTGGTATTACTAAAATTAAAATATACATCAGTAGATCCACACTGATTTCAGCACGAACAGGTGAGCTCGACCGCGGCAGTGCTACCCTCCCACAGAAGATCAACCTAAAGCGACAGCATCCGTGCTGTCGTGTTTCGTTGGTGAGTGCGAGACCGGAGGCCCATTGCTCATACAGGGGTGAAAGTTGTGTGCAATACAATGCTACGATGACTGACATGCCTTTTACGTTACCAAGCAAGGCATGAAAAAGCATCTTACTAGATACTGCATTGTTTGCATTCGCAATGAGTATGGTGACCACAACTCTTGCATTTTATTCATCAGGCAGAGTAGAGTCACTTTGGTAGGCTATTCAAAATGAAAAATAAAATAATCATACCTGATTCCCCGAAGGGGTACGCAAACTCATATTTAACATCTACTTTTCATCATTGTTGTGGCCTGACGTAGTGGGTGGTGAGTCTTTGGGGTGCTTGGCTAGAAAACCTCCACGTGGTGCACCCTGGAAACGTTGGCGATGGTGTTGTTCATCACTGCCAACGGCTAATATTCTAGCACGAAGAGGAAGCCATTTTCTTCGGCAATTCGGCCGAGACTTGGTTCAACAGAGCGGGCGTGTCTGTCGGATCCTCTGTTGGTTCTTCGCTCTTCGGAGCAATGAGGATGAAAACCTCGGTAAAAAATCACGATGGTGGGACCCTTTCCAGGGTCGGAGTTCCTCCGCTCAGCGGTGGAAAAGGTAGGACGGGCTCGGTGTGCACTTACACTGCCACTGAGCAGGCATCAGGAGACGTAGTCTCCCTGCCGCCGTCGACATATCGTAGTCTCGAGTTGGAGTCTCGCGACTCCAATCGGGGGCGAGGGTCTTGGCTTAACCGCCCGGACTGCGAGGAAGAAAACCTCTATAAAAAATTACCCCAAATCCCGTGTTCTGGTGCGTGACCAGGGGATGCATGGCTGATGGGTAGTTCAGTCGCAAGCGCACTCCCAGCCGAGGCACCTGCGGACCCCTCGGTTGGGCATAAATTTACGCTTGCCCGGGTATTGGGGGATCTCTGCCCGGGTCGACCACTATTTCTCCCCCAATCGTGGGATTAGATATGGAAAAATTTATTCAAAGAAACCAAACACAAGAAAGAAAGAAGGCGACTAAGAGTCAAATCAAGGAGAGTATAAGAGCGGGTAACTGCTCTTCGAACGAAGAGGACGTACTGGAGGGAACGCCTATCTCGGAGCGGCTCCCAGAAGTCATCTTGGCTGCTGGGAGCCGAAGAACTTCGGAACGGCTACGTTCCAAATCCGCAATTCCGTCGGACGGAGGTGCCTCCAGTGTAACTATAGACGCACTGGAGTCGACAAGGATGGAGCTCTGCGAAAGTCGAAAGCGCGGACACTCCAGGGACGAGGAGAGTGATACGTCCCAGGAGATGCTGCCCCCTAAAGTGGGTAGCAGCCGCAGAGGTCGGTCACGCACTCCAATCTCGACCCCATCAGGCTCTGTCTTCTCCAAGGCAGAAGCTTATAGAAGGGTCCGAGCGGAGGGTGAAAGCGCGGCGGAGGAGGAGATAGCTGATCTCCTGCAAAAAATACGAGGACCGGTGGAAAGGGATTCTGTCTCCCAAGCACCGGTGTCTTTGCAGGAGAGAGTAAATATGGGGGTGGCCATAATCCAAAAAGTGGCCACCAAATCCAGGAACCTTAAGAGTTCTTTCGTAAGAGCTCTTAAGGACTCCTCCTCTGCCATAGCTGGAGTCGTGGAAGACCTCATGGGGGACGTAGCTCGTCTCCAGGCAGCCAACGACCGCCTGACCGGGCAAGTGGCTGAGCTTAGCGCTCAGTTCGCCCAATTCCGGGCGCATCGTCCGGCAGAGGATCCGGCCTCGTCCCCGTCTCAGCCTGCTCCGTCTCCCAATATTGGTGCCATCGCTGACGCCCAATTGCGCCAAATTACCGACGCTGTGTGGCGCATGATGGACGGCCGTCTTGCTGGCCTAGAGGCAAGACTGCCTCCGGCCCCTGTTGTCCGGCCGCCGCTCGGAGCCCATAGACCTAAGGTCACATCAGTGCCAACATCGCTGCCAGTTGTGGGCGGTCGTGTGTCCTATGCAGCGGCGGCGTCGCTGTCGGCTGCTCCTGTAGCCATTCCGAGGGCACGACAGGCGGTCGGGGTAATTATCAAGACGGCTGCATCGAAATCTGGGCCTAAAAAAGCGGTAAAGGCTGGAGCGGAATATCCTCCGCTCCCCACTCCAACAGGTATACCTGGCACCACTACACCTGCCCCCTCCGCATCTGCCCCATCCAAAGATGGTTGGCAGATAGTCGGCGGGGCTAAGTCCCGAAAGCGGGGTAAAAAGGCAGCTCATAAAGCAGCCTCTACCCCGCAGTCGTCATCGGTGGTAGTGGCCCCTACAAAGAAGCCGCGCAAGCTGCAGGTACCCAAAACCGCGGCGGTGGTGGTCACGGTGTCACCGGAGACGGCTAGCGGTGGACTGTCCTACGCGGCCATATTTCAGAGGGCCCGGGCTGGCCTCGCCGGTGACACAGGGACGGTAGGAGTCAGGTTGCGTCTTGCTCAGACAGGAGCTCGAGTGCTCGAGTTCCCTGGAGCCTAAGGCGCAAAAACGGCAGATGCCTTTGCCGAGAAGTTGCGGGGCATGTTTGCAGGCACGGATGGTGTGAAGATCGCCAGGCCTACCAAATGTGCAGAGTTGCGCATCTCGGGCCTGGACGACTCCGTAACGGCCGAGGATGTCCGCGTTGCAGTAAGAGAGAAGACAGGGTGCAACGCGGACAACATTAGGGTCGGCACCATCCGCCCCGGTCCAGGAGGGCTTGGCGCAGTGTGGGTCAGCTGTCCCGTAGCGTCAGCCAAAATTTTGGGCGACGCCGGTAGACTGCTCATCGGTTTCGTGAGCGCTAGGATCACAGTCCTGGCGGCGAGACCGATGAGATGCTATAAATGTCTGACATCGGGGCACACACGCGCCAAGTGCGTAAGTCGTTTTGACTGCAGCGGACTATGCTTCCGCTGCGGTCGACCGGGGCATAAGGCGGCAGTGTGTTCTGCCGCCCCTCACTGCCCAGTGTGTGCGGCGGGTAACAAGCCCGCCAATCACCAGATGGGGCAGGTGGGGTGCAAACCTCCCCGCGATTCTCGACAGGTATCGGGGGCTAGCCAGTCGACCCAGGCTGCCTCCGATACTGTTCGCACGTCAGCATCGTCGCCCATGGAGGAGGTTGTAGAGACAGTTCAGTAATGGACCAAGTCTCCAACCTCCTTGTCCAGACGAACCTGAACCACTGTGCCGCGGCACAGGACCTCTTCCTGCAAACCATGGCACAGTGGTCGATCGACGTTGCCGTAGCCGCGGAGCCTTATTATGTTCCTCCCCGTCCAAATTGGTTGGGTGACCGGGACGGTTCTGTGGCAGTCGTCGGCTCCACGGCGGCTCATTCCCCGCCCTTGTCGCTAAGAGACAAGGGCACTGGATATGTTGCTGCTGAGTGGGGGGGGATCACCGTATACGGTGTATACTTCTCCCCCAACCGGAGTTTGAGCGACTTCGAGGTTTTCCTTAACAACTTGGAAACCTCGATGCGGCGACTAACGTCTGGGCACGTCTTAGTGCTGGGGGACTTCAACGCGAAATCCATTGCGTGGGGTTCCCCCAGGACGGATGCCAGGGGCGAGGCCGTAGAGGAGTGGGCGGCCTCGGTGGGCCTCTGCTTATTAAACAGAGGCTCCACCAACACGTGCGTGCGACAGCAGGGAGGGTCGATAGTGGACCTTTCATTCGCTACCCCTGCCCTCGCCGCACGAGTAAGGAACTGGCGCGTCCTGGAAGAGGTTGAGACGCTCTCGGATCACCTCTACATCCGATTTGAGCTCTCCCGGACCCAGGACCCCAGTAGGGGTCACGCGGCGCGGCGTTCTTCTCGCTTTCCCGGTGGGCTGTAGCCAAACTAAATAGGGACCTACTAGAGGAGGCGGCCATTATTCACTCTTGGCTGTCTCCGCAGGCCCCAGCCGAGGAGGTTGACATGGGGGCTGGTCGCTTCCGCGATGCGGTTACGCAGATCTGCGATGCGGCCATGCCCCGCATACGAGGTTGTCGGCCTCCACGGAAGGAGGTTTACTGGTGGTCCCAGGAGTTGGCGGACCTCCGTGCGGCCTGTACTCGTGCCCGGAGGTCCTACACCCGTAGTCGGCGGCGACACCGCGAAGAAGGCGAAGAGGACCAGCTTCATGAGGAGTACCGAGAGGCGCGGAAAACTCTGAAGCTGGCCATCAGCCGCGCCAAAGAAATTAAGCGTAAGGAGATGCTGGAGGGTCTCGATCGTGACCCCTGGGGTCGCCCATATCGTGCGGCGCGACAAAAGCTCCGCACGTCGGGCCCCCCCCTTACACAGACTCTCCAGCCCAGCTTCCTGCAGGAAGTGGTCGAGGGCCTTTTCCCGCAGCGGGTGGAACACACACCCCCGTCGATGGCCTTCATGGCCGGAGACGACGGGGGGAACAACGAGGAAAATGTGCCACCCGTCAGGGAATCGGAGGTAGGGGCGGTTGTTCTACGGATCCGCTCTAAGAACACCGCCCCCGGGCCAGACGGGATACCTGTCCGAGTGCTGGCCCGAGCCCTCGAGCACATGTCGGACCGACTCAGGGAGGTCCTGGATGCTAGCTTGGCGTCAGGACGCTTCCCTGAGTGCTGGAAAAGTGGGAAGCTGGTCCTATTACGGAAGCCGGGACGGCCTGCCGATTCGGTAGCGGCCTATAGGCCCATAGTGTTGCTGGACGAGGCGGGTAAACTGTTTGAGCGGATACTCTCTGCCCGCATCGTCCGGCACCTCTGCGAGGTGGGCCCCGATCTATCGCACGCCCAATTTGGTTTTCGGGCGGGGCGTTCGACGGTCGATGCCGTGCTGCGCCTGAGGGCCGTTACCGAAGAGGCGGTGAGCTGTGGCGGCGTGCTGTTGGCGGTGTCGTTAGACATCGCCAACGCATTTAATAGTCTGCCATTTAGCTGCATCAGGGAAGCACTCCACTACCACGGGGTGCCAGAGTACCTGAGGCGGCTTGTGGCAGACTATCTTGAGGAGCGTACCGTCATGTACGAGGACCGAGACGGTGTTCTGAGGCGGCGGCTCATGTCGTGCGGTGTTCCGCAGGGGTCTGTCCTCGGACCACTCCTGTGGAACATGGGATACGACTGGGCCCTTCGAGGTCGCCTCCCCTCCGGGCTGGGCGTAATTTGTTACGCCGATGACACATTGGTCACGGCCCGGGGAGCGAACTTTCAAGAGGTGGCGCGCCTAGCCACCGTGGGAGTTTCTCTGGTGGTCAGGCGTATTGAGGCGCTGGGTTTACGGGTGGCCCTGGACAAGACGGAGGCCCTTTTGTTCCATGGGCCCCGTCGTGGTCCACCCTCTGGCGCCTCCATTGTAGTCAATTCGGTCCTCGTACCGGTTCAGGCCCAGATGAAGTATCTGGGCCTGATCCTTGACGGCAGGTGGCTCTTCGACGAGCACTTCCGACAGCTTTCTCCAAAGCTGGTCGGCGCTGCTTCTGCCCTTGGGCGACTTTTGCCCAATTTGGGTGGAGCCAGCGTCGCGACGAGACGGCTATACACGGGGGTTGTCCGGTCAATGGCGCTGTATGGTGCACCGGTGTGGGCGGCGGCTCTGACCGCCCAGAATAGGGCTCGCCTCTGGCGTCCTCAGAGGATATTGGCGGTTAGAGCCATACGCGGTTACCGCACTGTATCGACGGACGCGGCGTGCGCCTTAGCCGGAACTCCCCCGTGGGATTTGGAGGCGGAAGTGCTCGCCGAAGTTTATCGGCGAACGGCAGACTTCCGGGTGGGTACCGGCATTCGGCCCCCACCCGAAGAGATACGCGAGTGGCGAGAGGCCGCTCGTCGAGCCACGATGGTTCGTTGGTCGTCCCGACTGGAGGCTCCACGTGCTGGCTTTGCCGCCGTAGAGGCTCTCCAGCCGGTCATCGCCGAGTGGGCAGGGCGGCAGCACGGGACCCTTTCCTTCCGACTGACGCAGATTCTTTCCGGGCACGGTTGCTTCGGGAAGTATCTGCACTCGGTCGCCAGGAGGGAATTGAGTCCCGCCTGTCACCACTGCGACTGCAGTGAGGACTCGGCTCAGCACACGCTGGCGGTCTGTTCCGCCTGGGCGGCGCAGCGTGGGGTCCTCACTGCAGTTATTGGAGGAGATCTCTCGCTACCGGCCGTCATACGCTCCATGGTCGGTAGCGACAGTTGTTTTACCGCGGTCGCAACCTTCTGCGAAGACGTAATTTCGCGGAAGGAGGCGGCGGAGAAGGCCCGGGAGGACAACCTCCACTCGGACCCAATTCGCCGCCGGCGAACCGGGCGGCGGAGGCGCGCGTACCAGCGCCTCATGCCGCCTTGAGTGTGGCTGCGGGTGGACGGGACGGGTTTTTCCCCTCCATCCGCTATAATGGCCAGCCGCGAGGGGGCGACGTCCGCGTGTGCCGTACGTCGCCTAAAAGGAGAGTTTATCCGCAGATGGTGCCCACGGTAGCGGGCAGGCGCTAGGAGGGATCTGGATGTCGTAATAACAGCTGTTCCCGAATCCCTCCTATGTCAGGCGCAGAGTGGCACACCGTGTGGTTTTAGTCGGTCCGATTCCGACACACCACCCCGCCGTAAACCCCGGTGGGGTGACGGCCCGAGGGGGTTTCCACACGTTAAAAAAAAAAAAAAAAAAAAAAAAAAGTGGGTGGTGAGTCTTTGAGAATTTTATACTAGAATTATTATTGCAAGTAGAGTTTTTACTTTAGATAACTACATTTATCAGTCACATCACATCTTTTACTAATCCACTGTTAGACATAGGCACATATAATACGTTGGCTAAACGTTTTCTATATAATTTGTTCCCAGTTTTCGTTTTTTTTGCAGTGCTATAATCAGCTTTCCTCCTTAAGTAGGCTCTTACGACACCCACGGGATGGTTATGGGTGGTGACACTCCATATTGATAGTTATGAGTACACATTCATTACGAATTACTTTTAAATGTAGGTACATTGAAAAAATAAGTATTTTGTCTGATAGTGTGGATAGAGCGTTAGCAGATCTAAGAATGAAATAGGAAGGTGGATATTAAGCCACAAGTAAACCCAGTAGTAAGTACACAGAACGAAATTTATATGGGCTTCCATAATTAGGCACATCCAATACATTATGATACTGCCGAATAAAAAATGTATTAAGTAATGTGTTCTGATGTCACGACTTATTCTTTAATACAATTTAATACATTTTGCCAAATTCTTTACTCTTAGTATGTTTTTTAGTTTGTTGAAACAATGGCTACAGAAAACTCAAGGGTTAGAACCCTATTCTAGAGAATATATTTGATGATTAACATTTCGAATTAAATAAAATAAATAAATATTTTAGACATTTGACACACAACGCCATCTAGTTTCAAGCTAAGCAGATCTTGTACTATGATAACTGATTATGAAATAAAAGACATCCATAACGACCAAATTTCCATCACCAGGCTAACGAAGCGACAATACTAATCTGTTGAGCACAAGTCTACTCTGACCTACTTTATTCAATCTAGATTTTTAAAATTTCTTTAGAATCCACTCTTGTTACCTCCAAATTTAAGACACGATATGTTTTCTTTTAAACAGTTTGTACCTAGTTTCTGATGCGCAGGCCGTGGTAAAGTTTTCTCAGCTAAAATAAAGTTTTAATCATGGAAAGTAATAGTGAACTTGCTAGACGATGCACACTAACTACTAACGACCTCGTCGCAATTATCAACTTGAGAAATTTAAGGAAAATATTAATAAATAGAGTGTAAGTAGTTCGTGAGATTGTAAATCGCCTCCAACGCCTTCTGTTTGAAATGTAAATGTGTTTTTAAATTAACCATGTGCAAGTTGTATTCTAGTTACCAGAAACACAGATATGGAAAAAAGTGTTTTTTGGAGCAAAAGCCGCCCTGTCACACACAATTTTTGAAATATACTCACTTTGAAATGCGATAAAAGAAGACGGTAATAAGGGTAAGAGATAGAGTGATGGAGTTTGGCTAAGTAATATCACCAATCTTGTATGGGTAACGGATCTAAGACTGCAGATGTTTGATGAGGTCAGGTTCATGTGTCCAGCTTTCAGATTTAGAAACTACCAAAAAAGGGACATTAACTGACTCACTAATTCACACTATTAATCAGTCAAATTTATTAGAAGAACAATGCTAATTTAAATTCTGCTGACAAAATAAAACCAATTTTTCACTATTTTGATAACCCAATTTATACATAGGCCGAATTTTTTTTTCTGATAATAAAAAAATATTACATTTTTTATTTTCATAAACTACTGTCACTACTAAATAAAAAATTTGACTTCTTAGATGGCGCAGTGGTAGCGTATGCGTCTGCTGTACTCCAGGTCATGGGTTCGATTCCCGGGTCCGACTAAACATTTGTATATTCTGCAAATATTTCTTTCGAGAGTTTGGGTGTTTTCTATGTATGATTTATAAGTATTTACAAAAAAAAGTATCTTGTACCCATAATTCAAGTTCTGCTTAGTTTCGGACTAGATGGCGTTGTGTGTCAGATGTCCAAAAAATTTTCCATTTTAAGTAGCAAATTGGTATTAGCAATATCAGCTTTAGGTATTATAAAAATTCAGGCAGGCAGAAAATGCGTACTGACTAGATCAGCAATGTAACCAAGGACCTTTTTGAAGGTCCTCATAACCGATGTGCCTGTATGAAAAGCCTGACGCAAATTGATTAAACATGAGCTCTCTTTCAGGATCACGGGAAGTGGAATTCTTTCTTTCGTCTTTGTTAATCCCTGTTAATATTATTAAAGGAGTTACTTTGTTGAACATCCGTATATAAACTACTAGAAAGAAAGAAAAATCATTTATTCTAACATTCACAAGACAACACATGGTTAAAAAGAATAAATAAAATAAAAGAAAGTGTCACTAGGAAAGGCACCTATCACAGCATATTGTTGTAGCCTGAGTAACTACAGCGTTAGTATTACGATAGGGCCCGCGCCCGATATTGTCGCCTAGCTTGTCTGCTTGTGCTGTATACATATTATATTTTGTGATGTATTTACTCATCATCATCATCATCAGTCGGAAGACGTCCACAGCTGAACATAGACCTCCCCCCTAGAACGCCACGCCGTACGGCTGGACACCAACTGCATCCATTGGGTCCCCGCGACTCGGGCTATGTCGTCGGTCCATGTATTTAGTATCAGTATTTACTCGGAATTTACTAAATCAACTATTTTCATTTTTCTGTGTCTTTATTTGATAATTGATTGAATTATTAAGACATTTAAGTGTAACACACAACAGAGCAAATTCGCGTTCTCTTTTATCACTACACGCTTGGTCTAGTGGTTTAAGCGGTCACCACGCCGCTTTCTACTGCATTGAGTGTTGTGGTTTCAAACCCCACATAGGACAAAACTGTGTGAGCTACAAATTGTTGTTCTGAGTCTGGGTGTTCTTTGTGTCAGTTTCTTGTGTGTTTGCAAAGTCCTCTGCAACACAGGATTTATTCCTAGTGCGGGCGTTGTCTTTTCAAAGAATAAAAAAATACGAATAAAGAAAATCCATACTCTACTTTTACGATAGTTTTCTTTCTGGTAGATTGTTTACCACATTCCAATAATACAGTAGTACAGACATTCATCATCAATCAAGATAATAAGTGCCATTTATTATAAGATTAGACGATGTATACTTACGTATTAGGGACATTCCTCATAGCTTTATGTCTCACAAAGACGGCTACCAATGTTCCATTGCCCACCACCCCGATGACAAATATGAGTGCAAACACCAGAGGCACTATATAGGTCTCCGGGCGTTCGTAGTACGGCTGGTAGGGCTCCGAACTGTTGATCATGTCGTCGTAGGTCGCGTTGTATTCTTCCATTGTGCATATTATCTGTAACAATAAATTTAATTCTATTAGTTTTCTTACTAAGATTGTTATGGCGAGAGTTTTTAGGGACGTTTGTTACTCTTTCACACAAAACAGCTGAACGAAACTGGATGAAATTTGATACTGAGATAGATTAATCTGGAATAGCACGTAGGCTTTATCTCAAAAAAATGTAGTGTTCTTGGGGATGAGTAAAGTACAACAATAACCGCTGGTAATACCACGGGGTGCAACTAGTTGATAATAATATCGCTGAAGTACTGTATATGTCTTTGTGTTTTTCATAATTAAATATGAAAACAATGATGATGTGTAATAAGCGAATCTAATGTTCAGTGTTTTAAGTAGGAAATTTATTTTAAATATAGAAAATGAAATGATATAGAATTAAGAAACATGAGTATATTTCTCAGAAGCCTTAGAAAGGAGAAAATACGTTTATGATTGCGATAGGATGTCCAATCTACAGTTAATGTAAGAGGTATTGTATGAGAATTTTGACACATTAAAGAATTGGGAGGGTGTCAAAGAAATCGTTCACTACAATATCTGTTTCTCGAAAACATTTCTTTATATTTATAAATGTATATAAATTTAGTTTTACACACTACATCTGTGGATATACTAGTAGATTCATATTGCTCAAATGACGAAAACGAATTTCCTTTCACTAAAAACTGTTACGGATAATATAGAAAAAACTTCTTTTCATTACGCGTTTTCATTGACAGTATATTAATGTAAATTGATGTATTATCAAATACTAAAAAATATTTGATTTGGAAACGGCTAGTTATTAAAAAGTTCGAATATTCGTACATTTTAATGATTATTGATATGAAATCGAATGTGGAAAGTCACAACACTATACAGTAAAGGCCCTAACTACGTGACTACAATGACATCCGAAAAAGAATATCTGTCATATGAATATCTATCTTTTTTTTGCTTTGTTTTAAAGATTTATATTTAAATGTAGTTATAAAGATTTGTATAATACATATGGTGATATACATACATATTCATAAATGATAAATCACTATAGCCATCGCATTTTGATACCATCCGGAAGATATAGTTCGTGCTTAGTGGTTTGCTATGAGTAAGACACAATAGTTGTAAAATATAAAAAAATTATTAAAACTCTACCTGTGTGAGTGTTTGTATGTGTGTGTGTGTGTGTGTGTGTGTGTGAAATATGTGAACATTCTTGTTTTAATTTTTCAAATTTGATTCATTTTTATAACATAAACGGTGTTTCCTTATAAGTAGCTGTTGCCATGTATAGGTTTAAGGAATTGATGTAAACAATTGTTTGTGAACCTTAATAAACAAATAAATAAATAAAACGAAACAGACTCCATAACTTCAAGATTTTACGGAAAAGGTTATTGAGATTGTGTGCCTACAAATAAACGGCTTTCGGCCTTACTTTGTACAAAGACTTATTTTAAATTTACTGCTTTATTTTATTCCGTTCAAAGACAATAGGAGTTTAACAAATGACTGGAGACAATGGACACTATATTTAAAAAGTACAATTAGTGAAAAACTATTTTAGTGTATAATGCGATCCGATATTGCAAGCCTTAAAACTAAAAAAGTGTGTGCCAAAGTGACTCTACTCTGCCGGATAGAAAGCATGAATAGAATCCAAAAGTCACCATACCCATTGCGAATGCAGACAATGCAATATGATGACTCACACTAAAGTGGCCTAGTGAGATGGTTTTTCACACCCCGCTTGGGGACGTAAAAGGCATGACAGTCATCGTGACAATGTAAGGCTCACACTATGGACCTCCAGCCCGGTCCGGTGTATTCATAGTTTAAAAATTAAGTATTGTGCTTGGTTACACAAGTCAATTCAACTTTTGTTTTTTGATTACGATTATGCAGCCTCCTAATCGTTTTCTTAACTTTTAGCACAGACACGCTGTGATGTTTCTTTTCTCAGATTTTCTTTTTAAAGTTTACGATTCGGCATTTTCTTGTACGTGCAGTAAATTTTTATCGAGTCTGTCATTTTATAATCATTTCATTTCCCTAGACTAGTTACTTAGTCATACCAAGGTACGGCTGTGTATATTATTATATCGTTCTATTTCATGACGTTAGTTCTGTCACTTCGTACTCTGTTGTGAGCAAGATAGTGACGTTACATTAATTAAATTGAAATGTAAAACAAAAATAATTAAAAAAGATTTTTATGTACCGCTATTTTATTCTTCAGTTCTTTAGATACCATAAATATACTTAGCGTTATATTATCGAATAAAGATGTCCGATATACCTCTACTATTCAAATTTCGTTTATTTGGTAGGTATATTCTTATTTTTACTTGACAGCTCCCACATCACAGGATTGTGTGTTGAACTTTACAGACATGTATGAAATGGACACAAAGAACACCCAGACGTAGAACAATTATTTGTGGATCACACAAAGTGTTGCCCCATGCGGGAATCGGTCCCACAACACTTCGGTGCAGTAGGAAGCGGTCGCTTAAACTGGTACACCATCCGTGCAGTCAATTAGTTGACCAGGCGGCATTTTTGTGAAGATTTTTAATATTTCTTTTTTTTGTAATTTCAGTCTATATAATATAAACTTTGGGAGGTATTGTTGCAAACAGTTCCATCAATTTGTTGTACTGAGACAACGATTATTCACAAAGTAAGGTTATCAACACACGATGACTGATCAAATTATGATTGATTCGTTTATGTAGTTATTCATTCTGTATTTAACCCTTCAACATATCACAAACAGTACAATATTTTCTTAATTTTCATTGTATCTTCTTTCAATCCGTATTATTTTCTTATAGAAACATTCCGTATATTGTCAATCAATCTTACGTCGAACACATTTCTCAGTCAACATCAATCACTCTTAGTTGTGTGATATATCAACAGCAACTGTAGTTGTGGAGTGTTTTGATTTTAGACGCTCACGAAAGGTTGTTGAATAACTAGTGAATATTTAAATAATTCGTTTCATACTTAAATTTAGTGTTAAATACTTTCCTTAAGACTTTATGAGTTGTTTTATGGCGTTTCTAAGATTGAAATTAACAAACCTAGTTACAACTCTTATTTTACGTCTCTTTTCCATAGAACTTTTGATCTCTTATTTTACCC
The DNA here is from genome assembly GCA_949316085.1 of Hypercompe scribonia. NCBI lineage: Eukaryota > Metazoa > Arthropoda > Insecta > Lepidoptera > Erebidae > Hypercompe > Hypercompe scribonia. Next base: position 6,856,591 of record OX438979.1, read on the forward strand.
TTTTAGGTGTGAAATTTTCAAAGTTCTTTATTAGTGAGTTTGTAGACCAAGCTAGTTTAGGCTCTGCGTTGATGGAACAGACAAGGTAAGTAGTTTTAAACCTACTGGATTACGCATCTATGAAAAGTCGTAGAGTACATGTAATAACTCGGGCATATGGTAGTTATGACCTTAAAGTCGCTTTGTGTTTGGGTTGGGAACTTTGGAGCAAACAGGTACTTAATTATTTTCCCGAAGTTTGCCTCTGGCGGTTACCCGAAATAATACTTAAGAAACACGTAAGAGAAGTTAGAAGTAGAGTGCTAAATCTATGTTTATAAGTATTATATGTAGGTAATATGGTTTACTTTTATTTTGGATCTTTCGCCAGGCGAGCAGACAATTCACGTGTAAAATTATAGGGGGTGGGGGAGGGTGAGTGTTGAGCTTTCGGTAGTTTCATTCACTTGTCGCTGTGTAAACTATGAAAAAATTACTTAACACCGGTTTTTTTTAAGACATGATATCACACCGAGCGGGCCCACTCGTGTTAACGCAACAGTTCTCCATCAAAAGCAAGCAATTTACAATCTTTTAATTTAGTCTCTATGACAGAGGACTACGAAATCAAATAAGTTACTTGGAACAAAGGCTTTGTTTTATGTCAACTATATTTTTATTCTTTACGTGCCAGTTTTATCACAAATCAAGTGCAATAGACTGTAAATATAAAGATTTTCATCCAAAATATACTTCGTAAGTTCTAAAATGACACTAGTGACAGCTGTCACTGATATCAAGCTATACTTAAGGGCTAGATTAAATATAATATTATATAGATTGAAATCAATAACAAAATCCGAGGATTGCTACCACTTAATAAATGGTGGTATTTATGTAGGTGTATTACAGTTTCTTAATCCCTGACGCAAATAACAACGTTAAATTTTAGAGATAAAACAGCCCCTAGGGCTGTTATAAGCTTAATGTATCTGGGCGTATCCCAAGTGGCTATAACCATCGAGAATTTTCCTAATTCTGATTGAAGAAAATCTATTTAGACATTCAAAGATTATCGACAGATATTTAATTATATTTTTACTTTTAATTTTATTCAGATATCAAACGTTTAATTTTTCCTGGTTTACTATTAAATCAATATTTATCAAATCAATCCAATCTAAGTCTCTATCTATATCTCGAAAAGAAAATACTAATTCACTAAGTGATCGATCAACACACAGCTGAAACCGCTAGGTCTAGAAGCAAGAAATTTTGCACAAATGTTTATTAGTGAAGTAGGTGAACCCTAAGAAAGGATTATTAACAGTTCAACCCTTAAGCGTGCAAAACGTACGTTGGAAATATTATATGAGACTTCGTTTTTTTGGTAGCTGAATTCCACAAGTCTATGTATTATATCGGTTGTCAACGGGAGCTTATAAAAATTAAGTTACTTCTAGTATATTATATTTTTTTTTGTAAATTTACTATTAGGGCCATGAGATTTGGCACACTTGAAAAATTTGTTGTTATTCAAACGGTCAACTGTAAGTATATGGTTAATTGTACGTGTATGCATTATTATTTGGCACTACTTATTTTATATCATAGCTAATACAGTATAATTCTGACTTTATATTGTTAATTTTCTATATGTATAATCACCTTGCCAGGAGAGAATTGATCCATCTATCAACCTAGCAGAAGCAAGCCTGTATGGCAGCACGACGTGCTACAGACCACGCGCGCTCTTTTAGGGGCAGAAAAGGGTTCATCTGTAAGTCGTAGGTAGATGATGCGGGATGCGTCGAGGTTTTAGGGATTTCCTTTCTAGGGTACACCTGGTTCCTTGGTTACTGGTACCTAGACGATATGCGGTTTTTGGTCGGATCGAGTCCGTCACCAGGCGGTGTATTAGGGGGGATTTCTGCACAATAAAAAAAAGGGAAATGATACGCCTGTAACAAGACATATTTTTGTATTATGACAGAGAGGCAAAAAAATTGCGGGCGCGACTAGTTTTTAATAAAGTGATAGTTTCACTCACTTTGGGGCTACCTTTTCGTAGATACACCCGTATTGTATATCGGTAGGGTTAAGTTACAAGTATCCAATTTTCTTGTTAGTAACCGAAATCAGACCGCCACAGCCCAAGGGATTGTGTCGGTTTGCGGTTAAATCAATTGTCGGATTATCTACTTAGCTGGTCGTTTGGGAAATACCACAATAATCTTCTTATCTTTTATCCTTGTTGATAATTTTTTGAATGTCAATGAGGATTTGAATAGACTTGCTTATAATTTTGTGTAAAATAATAAGATGTTAACGAAAAACTTACGAATACAAATAGAAAGTCGATTCGAGCGAACAATTGATTATTCCTTCTCTGGCTAAGCAGTTCGGCTGTGGAACACTCTATCAGTCGCCATAAGACGTGCGCAGACGTTGACTACCTTTAAGAGACTGGTAAAGGAATGGTACCTGGATGACATCAATGTTCTTTGCTATACTCAACTAGTTTGGTCGTATGGTGATGGATTAAGAACATATAATGGTACCACTCCTATTTATTAAATGGGTGCAGTAAGAGGCGACTAAGGAATCAAGTACGTAGGACAACATTACTACAAAGAGAAGGAAAACTTGAAATAAACTCTGTATCCTATACCAATCCGTCTGGCCAGTGTGGTATAGTAAGCTGAAACCTCCTTGCTAAGGAAAAGCCTATGTCCAGCATTGGACTGTTGGGGGATTAAAAATGATGATACTCAATTAGGTCTAGGTATTCTTCTTGAGTATTTATGAAATATTGATAAATTTTACCGTCATTAACACCGTTTCATATAATATTACTTTAATTTCCTTTATCTTATTTATTTTTTAATTTATCAGGCGCTACCCTATGTTTTTCATCCCATGTTTTACTTTTAGTTTTATTGTTACCTGTAGGAGATTGCCTCAGAGGGATTTGGGCGTCACTTGTACTTCTTTAGTATTGAGTTAACTTTGTAAATCTGGTGCACAATAAAGCGATGTGGTATAGCAGTAGCATGTGACGACCTCGTCGGGACACCGCTTTAAATCTTCCTGAACCATTCTACATGTCTTATGGCACTGATGTTAAAAAGTGTTATTTATTTATATTCTATCATACATTGTAAGAGCTCTCTTACGTTGAAGTATATATCACGACCTCGTAGATATGCTACCACACAACTTTAAGCAGAAGCTAAGCTGCTAACAGTGAGGCAGCTTTATATGCTCCACTGTGTACTCCGGAGGCATATGAGTCGATCGCGGTTATTGCCAGCTGGTAGATTGAGATATAGGGTGTTTCCAGTGATTCCTCACAAGATTTCTTCCGTTAACAGACAATTTCAGAGTAATAATAATAGTTTTAAATTATATAATTACTTCAAAAAAAAACTAAATATTTTTCAAAAACAAACAGCTAACTGCGAGGCACTGGTTCGAGTACCATTTAAAGCGAACCGGCCCACTTACGTCACAGCATTGTTTTCTCGCAGGCAACGAATAAATTATACCTCGTTATTAATATTATAAATAACATGATTATGCACAATTGTTTATGTGAATGTATGTACACAATTCACAAAGTCTATGCAATCGAAATCTAAGCACTGTTGTCCCGTAACCACGTATATATTTATTTATTTTTAGGCTTTGGAATCTTTTGAATTAAGCTGACAAACAATTATTCACGGTCATTAGCTGCTTATCATCGTACTGTGTCATTAATAATCCCTACCATCAATCTTTTGCTTTTTCGTTCACTACCAACTAATATCCTATTTTCCCTTTAATCTGCCGATCAATCAGGAGAAGGAAGTCACAAAGAAAATTGGCGATACAATTTACAATGTAGATATATACATGTTTAAAGAATGCTCTCTACATATTATAAGATTTTGATTGAATGTAAAACAAAGTATGTGTATCCAAAATTATACATTAAATATTGTTTATCACCTCAGTTCAAAATCATAGTGGTACCTTGGAATTTGTCTACATGAGAGCTTTATTTATTTATTATTTAATTATTTATGTAGTTATATTAGATAAATACTCGTAAAGTGCAGTCAATCATTGAAAGATTAAGTAAGGGATTTGATAGGTGTATTAAAATAAATAACTGTAAAAATATTATATATTAATACATACAAACCCTTACAAAAAAGGGCCTTTTAAACCGATTGATGTGTGAATGTAATCTGATATATTTGAACATATAGAAGGTTCTCCACAACTGTCGGTCCCATGCGATCCGCATTCAACGTAACGATTAAAGTGGTGTGGAGGAACGGGTGCCATGTCCCTCTAACACAAAGGGAGGATCCTCCCCTCCAACCAGGCGAGTTGATCATATTTGGCGCGCCCGACCCAAATATATGTTAATTGCCGAGGAAATTTCTATATCGTGATTCAGGATTAGTAGTTGCTCCGTAGTTCGATGTAAAAATCAAAGTAAAAATCTTTTTGCTTACTAAGTGTACATGTGAAATTTTAAAGTAGTTTGTATCAACTTACTAACCTTTTCCAGGCATTGCAAATTTGAGAGAATATGTTATTTATACATATTACATACATGTTAAGGTAGGTGGTAGAGCTACGCTGATTTCAGCACGAACGGGCTGGCTCGACCGGGGTAGTACTCCCTCCCACAGAAGATCAAAGCGACAGCATCCGTGATGTTGTCGTTGGTGAGCGCGAGATCGCAGGCCCATTGATGCAGGGTTGACAGTCATGGTGGTAGCTGTGTGAACCTTACACTGCCACGATGGCTGTTATGTTTTTTACGTCCCCAAGCGGGACGTGAAAAAGCATATCACTACTAGGCCGCCATAGTGTGGGTGACCATACATTGCACCACCATTTGCAATGAGTATGGTGACCACAATTCTTTGAATTCTATTCATGCTTTCCATCAGGCAGAGTAGAGTCACTTTGGCAGGTTCTTAATAAAGAAGAAAAACATTATTGCTCAATTGTTACATGATAAATTATGAAAATTAAAAATTTTGTATAAGATAGGACTTAATTACTATAACTAAAAAAATTAAAATGAAGCATTTGAACAATATTTAATACTGTGGAAAAATGAAAGGTCTTTGATGAATTTTACATCAACATCGTTATTATTATTATAATTCTCTTTACTTTATTATATGCACAATTTGATAATATTTTTAAATATATAAAAAGGAAAACAAAAATACGTATTCAAAAAATATAAAAAATAGTAGATCATCGACTTCGATACAGGGACCAAGACACGACACTGGTGGTTAGGGCCCTAAAGACAGGAACCTCCTCACTATACGGGCCGTGTCAAGGAGGACTGCCTTCTGCATCAGACCCTTGATCCAAGCTTCTACCGTTGGCCCCTTAAGATGTTGGTTGAGGCTCTTGCTTATCAATCCATAAGCAGATACAATTTTCGGAATAATGATCACCGAATCCACATTCCACATATCGGCAATTTCGCGAGAGAGATCCAAATACTTCAATTGTTTTTCTTTTTCAAGTTTCACGAGATTCTCGTCATGAGGAACGGCGATATCGACAATCATTCCACGGCACTCTAATCGATCTATCACCACAATATCAGGCTTATTAGCAACAATAGCCCTATCTGTGATAATAGATCGATCCCAATATAACGTAGCACGACCGTTCTCGAGAACTAGGTCGGGCACATACCTGTAGTAAGGCACTTCAAAATTGACAAGTTGGTATTTAAGGGCAAGTTGTTGGTGTACGATCCTGGCTACTTGGTTGTGCCTTTTTTTTTTTTTTTTTTTTTTTTTACGCGGGGAATGCTTTTCGTACCATACCCTCCGGAGGGACGAAGGGCGTGTGTGGGACTCCCGGAAAACCGGTATACCCACTAAACCCCGCGGCGGCCTACCTCGGCAGTCGGAAGGAGCTCCAGGAACGCATTAGCGGCTTCTAGAGTTCTCCCTGCCGTACCTCACAAGTGAGGTACATCCCGGGCACCTCATGCCCCAAGGACAGGACGCTATCACACCTCTCTCCGCCCTGCACATTAAGAGGCAGAACAGCGCCCCGCCCCAGACGACACTCCCCGGCCGCACCGGAGTGTCACCTGTCTCGGGTCGCTTGCAGCAGTCACATCGCCCCAAGATATGACCGCAGCGACCCTTAGGCGGCGATTAGGGAACTAGCGACCTCTGCCGCGTCCCCTTCGCCGCCTCCTTCGAGCGGGATCGGCCCTTTCCCGATCTCGCTCTGCGGTCTCCTTCCGGAGCATAACATGCTCACAGAAGGAGACCGCGGCTTCCCATCCCTCACGAGTCGCCAGCATTGCCGTGATCAGTGCTGACGGCATAAGGTTTCGTCCGATCCGTCCGACCAGGACTCGACGCTCAGACTCCCAAGCTGGGCAGTCCTCCAGCGTGTGCTGGGCGGAGTCCCGTTCGGACTCGCAGTGGTGGCATTGTGCCGTAGCCTCCCGTCCTATTCGATTCAGATACTCACCAAAGCAGCCGTGCCCGGTGAGTATCTGAGTCAATCGATAGGTGACACAGTCGGTCCTCTCTATCCACGCTTCGAAGTTCGGCAGAACGGCTCCGACGGCGCGTTGGCTAGCACAGCCCTCAGTTTCGAGCCGTGCCTGCCAAGCCACCAGAGCTTGCTTATGCGCGTTCTGCCGTAGCATTCCGGGTTCATGATCTGGCGCGGCCTCTTCAGCATTCCGACCGACAGAACGACGAATTTGGTCATAAACCATCGCGTCCATGTCGGCCAGAATATCGAAGGGCGGAGATCGTGCCAGGATCGTCGCCGCCTCATAGGAGATTGTGCGGTAGCCCCGCACGATCCGTATGGCCATCAACCGCTGCAGGCTCCTGAGTAGAGCCCGGCAGCGGGAGGCACCCGCCAGGTCACTAAACCAAACGGGCGCCCCATAGAGGACCATGGATCTAATAACCCCCATATAGAGGCGGCGAACTTCTTCCCGTGGTCCCCCGAGATTGGGCAACAGACGATGCAACGCACCTGCTACCCCCCGCACTCGGGGGACTAATCGCCCGAAATGCTCTTCGAAGCTCCATCGACTGTCCAGGATAAGGCCTAAGTACCTCATGTACTGGCCCACCTGGACTTCAGCGTCACCCACGCGAAGGCATGAGCTGGGTGGTTGCTGGCGTCTGCGTAGGCCATGAAACCATATCGCCTCAGTTTTCTGAGGCGCCACCCTAAGGCCCAGCTCACAGATCTTGTTTACAACACAAGCCACCCCCTGCTCGGCAAGCCAAAGCACTTCCTCAAAGCGTGACCCTCTAGCCAATATAAGTGTGTCGTCCGCATTGCTATGCGGACAGCAGACTACACTTAGGCCAGAGGGCAGACTGATACGAAGGACCGCATCGTATGCGAGATTCCACAGCAATGGGCCCAATACAGAGCCTTGGGGAACCCCACAACATACCTCCCTTTGGTTTTCTACTCCATTCCGACCGATAAACTTCACTGTCCTGTCGCGTAGATAGGCCTCTACGACGGCCCGCAGGTAGAGCGGCACCTCGTGATATACAAGGGCCGCCCTAATTTCCTGCCAGGGGAGGGTGCCGAACGCGTTGATAATATCAAGGCTAACCGCCAACGCCACCCCCCCTGATTGGATTGTCGACTCCGACAGGGATCGAACACACTTGACAGCATCTACTGTCGAACGTCCCCGTCGGAATCCAAACTGACAGGCCGACAAATCAGGGCCCACTCGCGACAGATGCCCACTGATCCGGTCAGAGATAACCCTCTCAAAGAGTTTCCCCGACTCGTTCAGCAGGCAAATCGGTCGGAATGCAGAGGGAGAATCTGCAGCCCTTCCTTCTTTTTTCAAAAGTACCAGTCTCGCTTGTTTCCAGTCGAGGGGGAAGATACCGAGGCTGAGACAATCTGTGAAGATTCGCCTCAGTTTGTTCCCCAGAACCGACAGAGCTATCACCAACGCCCGGCTTGGAACACCATCAGGTCCAGGCGCGGTGTTGCGGGAAGCCAGCCGCCGTGTGACCCGGTCCAACTCCAACTCCGTCACCCCATATTCATCGGACCAGGGTTGCCGGTCCGATTGTGACGGAGGAATCGGGGGACTGTCCTGGACCCTTGGGAAGAGTGTATCTAGCACTCTTCCCAAAAATTCTGGGTCCAGAGTTTCCGTCAACGGAGGGACCCATGGCTTCAGTTTGCCCAATATCATTTTGTTACTTGGTTGTGCCTGTGCAAGTACTCATCGTTAGCAAGACGAGAGCAACCAGAAATAATATGCCTAATATATTCCCCAGGACGGTGTCACGCCCGACAGATGTCAACCGTACTCTTCGATCTTTCAGGATATATTTCCGATAGTTATTCGTCATAATAACTTATTATTATTATGTAGTTGTTTTCTTATGTATTTTAAGTGTATATCTGTTTAGGTGTAGTATCTCTTGATGTGTTTGGGTGCATTATTTGTTGTTGTGTTTAGTTTTTGCATCTGTTACTGTGTAAGAGGTATGTTTTTCTTTTATTTGTGTTTTGTTTCCATGTATTCTTGTATTAAGTAGAAGCCTTTTTCAAATAAAACCGTTTTCAGTTGTTTAATTATTAATGTGAGTTTAGTTTCAGTTTGTATATGAATTGGTAATTCATTATAAATTTTAACAGCCATATCGTGGACCATTGTTTCAGTATTTTAATTCTTTATGGTCGTAGGTATAGCCTGTCTCTTTGGCGTGTGTTTAAATTGTGGTTGTTTTTTATTTTTGTGAACTTATTTCAGTTCTTTGACACAAATATGTAAATGTCTATGTCAATCTTCACTAGATGGCGCTGTAGTATCTATTTTTGTTTGCGCTGTATGTGGAAGACGACACAGTTGTTTCTGATCAATATATGTATTATGCAACAGAATAATTATATGAGCAATTATAGCACCACCATAGAAAATCTTCTTTATTAAATATAAAAATTACCTGATAAAAAGATACGCTTTTCATTGAGTTTCGAAAATAATTTCCCAATTTTGGTCACGAGTAATTTCACCTTAGTTCGCTCTTTAATGCTCTCCAGATGTCCTTTCATATTTGTTTGGGACTTTATTGTCAATGTCACACAACTGTGGTTCAACAAAACAATTATTAAGCTTTGTTTCTAAACAAAAATTGTTCAGTACCAAATATTTTTCGGTCTTAACTTCAACTACTTTTAATTGTTTTATTAGTTTATTGCGTTGTATTAATTTACGCTTCGTTTTCTTTTCGTTATCTGTACCCAAACTGAGTTGTATAATAAAACCATAAAGTAAAAGCATTACAAATAAATGAAGATATTATTGTTCTGAAAATTACGGACGAAAAGGTGCAGCATATTTAAGACATCATATGAAATATTTATAAAAATATATTTAGTATAAATCTTGTAACCCGCGTATTCAATGACCCGTAGAAGGATACCCCTATTCTGGGTTAATCTACATCCACAGGAGAGACATATAAGTACACGTTTTTCTTTCTATATTAAGAGCCCGCCAAAGTGACTCTACTCTGCCTGATGGAAAGCATGAATAGAATCCAAGAGATGTGGTCACCATACTCATTGCAAATGCTGACAACGCAGTATGGTGACCCACATTATGACGGCCTAGTAAGATGCTATTTCACACCTCCTTTGGGTTGTAGTTGTAAAATTAAAAGAAATACTCAATTATTAACATCAAAAAGATGTATGAAGAGTTTTTTCTATGCTTAAAGTGAGATTTTCTTGACTATCAATGGTAAGTATCTAATTCATTATAAAAAATAAAGTGAAACTAAAGAAAGTCACACAGATTAATTAAAATACTGATACTGATTTTATAATGAGGTTAATTTCGTATAGTTAATAAGAAATTTGCCAGTCATTGTGATAGTGTAAGGCTTACACAGTTACCACTATAACTGTCACCCCTGCATCAATGGGCCTCCGGTCTTACACTGACCAACGAAACACAACAACACGGATGCTAGCGCTTTAGATTGGTCTTCTGTGGGAGGGTAGTATCGCCGCGGTCGAGCCGGCCCGCTCGTGCTGAAATCAGCGTGACTCTACTACCTAGTAAAATCCCGGTATCAGACACTCACAGTTTTGTTCAGTTCAGTTTTTCTGTACAGTGAAGTATGTCGAAACCGAACCCCTTTGATGATCCCGAATAAATAAAAAAAAGCATTGTAAAAAGGTTAAGTACTCTTTTTATGACATGAAAGAAGAAAGGAATAAACAAAATTATTGCAAGGGAATATGACCTATCCGTATTAATGACATCTCTTTCTTGGATAAATATTTAATGTTACTTTATTTTGTGGTGCAGTTAGTGTTAAAAACTGGGCAACGTATTGAGATTTGCACTTCACAAATCGGTTCTGGAATCGTGCCAAACTACTCATTCATTCACGACGATTGACATCCCGTAAGTGTCGTGGCGTGCACAATTTAAAGTGTAAAGGTTAAAACTAGATGTTCCACTCTTAAAATTCGCTGTATTTTTTTATAATGCAGAATCACGTCAAGTATCCATCGAATAAGAAAACTTAAAAAGACTTAACAACTTAGCCCTAGTTCCAAAGTTGATCTCTCAACTGCCTCGGTGGTGCAGCTATGGTAATGCGACTGCCATCTTGAGGTCCAGGTCGGACCAAACGTTTGTATGAAAAAGTATATAAGTAGTCCATCAGTCAGTCTAGTTATCATACTACAAGCTCCGCTTAGTTTGAAACTAGATGACGTTGTGTGTGAAATGTCCGCAATATTTATTATATTATTTATATTTATTTGTTATAAAGTTGCAGAATCAAAAGTTTACAACTATAATACCAGTTTAATTTAATAAAATTATTTTTTACCATTCCTTAGAGGACATCAGATTCCAAAAAATATTGTAAGTCAGGTTTGACAAATTAAGTATTAGAAAGTTGTATTTTTTAAAGTCTACCAAAGCGACTCTACTCTGCTTGATGGAAAGCATGAATAGAATCCAAGGGATGCGGTCACTATACTCATTGCGAATGCAGACAATGCAGTATGGTAACCCACATTATGGCGGCCTAGTAAGATGCTATTCACGCCTCGTTTGGGTTGTAGTTATGATTAAAAAAATTCCTCAATTATTTACATGAAAAAGATGTGTGAAGAGTTTTTTCTATGCTTAAAGTGAGATTTTCTGGATTGGGGAATATGTAATTCATTATGAAAACTTAGTCGGAACTAAAGAAAGTCACGCAGATTGATTAATTAAAAATCCTAACACTCATTTTATAATGAAGTTAATTTTATATAGTTGATAAGAAATTTGACAGCACGGTTTTTTTTTTACGCGGGGAATGCTTTTCGTATCATACCCTCCAGAGGGACGAAGGGCGTGTGTGGGACTCCCGCAAAACCGGTATACCCACTAAACCCCGCGGCGGTCTACCGCAGTCGGGAGGAGCTCCAGGAACGCATTAGGGGCGTCTAGAGTCCTCTCTGCCGTACCTCACAAGTGAGGTACAACCCGGGCACCTCATGCCCCAGGGGTAGGACGCTATCGCACCTCTCTCCGCCCTGCACAGTAAGAGACAGTATAGCGCCCCCTCCAGACGACACTCCCCAGCTGCACCCGAGTGTCACCTGTCTCGGATCATTTGCAGCAGTCACATCGCCCCAAGATGTGACCGCAGCGACCCTTAGGCGGTGATTAGGGAGCTAGCGACCTCTGCCGCGTCCCCTTCGCCGCCTCCTTCGAGCGGAATCGGCCATTTCCTGATCTCGGTCTGCGGTCTCCTTCCGAAGCATAACATGCTCACAGAAGGAAACCGCGGCTTCCCATCCCTCACGAGTCGCCAGCATTGCCGTGATCAATGCTGACGGCGTAAGGTTTCGTCTGATCCGTCCGACTAGGACTCGACGCTCAGATTCCTAATCAGGGCAGTCCTCGAGCGTGTGCTGGGCGGAGTCCCGTTCGGACTCATAGTGGTGGCCTTGTGCCGAAGCCTCCCGTCCTATTCGATTCAAATACTCAACGAAGCAGCCGTGCCCGGTCAGTATCTGACTCAATCGATAGGTGACACAGTTGGTCCTCTCTATCCACGCTTCGAAGTTCGGCAGAACGACTCCGACGGCGCGTTGGCTAGCACAGCCCTGAGTTTCGAGCTGTGCCTGCCAAGCCACCAGAGCTTGCTTATGCGCATTCTGCCGTTGCATTCCGGGCTCATGATCTGGCGTTCAGTATTCCGACCGACAGAATGAATTTGGTCATAGACCATCGCGTCCATGTCGGTCAGAATATCGAAGGGCGGAGATCGTGCCAGGATCGATGCCGCCTCATAGGAGATTGTGCACGAATATACCGGTTTAAGCGGTCGCCACGCCGCTCTCTACTTCGCTAAGTGTTGTGGGTTCAAACTCCACATAGGACTACACTTTGTGTAATCCACAAATTGTTGTTCTAAGTCTGAGTGATCTTTGTGTTCGTTTTTTGTATGTTTATAAAGTCCCCCGCGACACAGGATTTATTTATAGAGCGGGCGTTGTTTTAAAAAGAAAAAATAAAGTATCATTCAAGGTTTAAGTCATAAATATACATTTACAACATTCTTGACGTACAACTAAATTCTGAATCGAGCCAATAATGACATTAATGTGTCATCGTCATATTTTATGTAAATATTATTGGCAGTTTGTACGGTAAATAGGTGCGCGTCACACCACAAATATTTACCAAGTGTATATATAGTGAGACTATTAATTCAACAGCAATTATTTCGTTATTTTTCACTTACTTAAGTGTAAGGTGATTAAATTAATTAATTTATAGAGAAGAAAATATAGAGCTAATAGCCTAAAGACTTAAAGGATGTCTAAGTCTTGATAAAAAAAGCCATTGTACTGTTAAGTGTCGGCGATGCATCTGTGGCCTTCGTGTTGCCGTGGTACCCATGAGAGGTGGTATTATCTTGACGTTCGGTGACCCGGTTATTAGTTTACCATTTAATACTAAAAAAAGCAAATTTGTCTAGGTATACGTGATGAAGGAATACATCACAAATCAAGTACACTATTTTCGAGAAAATAGTGTCGTTACCTTTACTTATCAAGTAATGATTTAGTTACAAACTTTAATTAAGATTAGTACTTTTCTTTCCGATTATACGTGCTTAATTATGATCAATTATTTTAACTTTACAACTTGAGTACAATTAAAGTTATGGTTTGTGAGTACGGCATGAACTGTCTCGTTGGTCTAGCGGTTGACGTATGCGACTGCCAACCAAGAGGTTTTCGGTTAGATTCTCGGATCGGTCAAAAAGTGTTGTTGAGTTGTTTTTACAAGAAATTCTTAATATCAACCCGAAGTTTAAAGGTTGGTTGTGTTTCACGCCCGTGTGCCACGAAATACGTTAAGCTGACGGTCCCGGTTTTTATAAATATCTATGACAATCGTTATTGGGCAGTCAATACTCTCAAATATACTGATAACTAGTTAAATCTTCTAATTCAGTTAACCCTCAGGGTTACGGAGGTCCGATGCCAGTTGCTCGGTGGCAAACTTCCAGAAAATTCGGTTGAACTAGTAGTCCATTCTAAATAATTTTGTTAAAAAATGTTGGAGAGATGATGATTTGTGAGTACGGTTAGTGAAATGTCCAACAACTTTGCTGGCCACCATTATACAAATATAATTAAGGCATCGTGCTCTTGTTTTATAGGGGATTCTCTTATAATGTTTTGATTAACAAATTATGAATCAATTTTATTGACTTACTAATAAAATAAATAAAATGTAGGTAAATTTATAAATATATTTTTTTTTTTTATAAATATTTCAGTTACTTAATACAACGCCATCTAGTTTCAAACTAAACAGAACTTGTACTATGATAACTAGACTGACTGATAGAATACTTATATACTTTTTTTTTGTAAATACATACATATATACATACATGTTATACATAGAAAACACCCAAACTCCGAAAAAATATTTACAGATCGTAGAAACGTTTAGTCCGACCCGGGAATCGAACCCAAGACCTCAAACTTAGCAGTTGCTTTCGCTACCAATACGCCATCGAAGTAGTCAAATATGTTGGTCATTTGAACATCGATTGTTTTTAAAGTGGTGGATATATTTTGTTTACCGTATTTTTAAAGAGAACTTATTTCGTTCATAAATCTGTTACTGTAAATCCTGTACACAAGGATCCTGTACACAGCAAAGACTAACGAACGCAATAAATTATACCCTAGGCAACACGAAACTATCTTGGAAGCTGTAAAGAAATTAAACGAGAGAAATTGAAGAAGTTGAAAATTAATATATGATAATACGAGTAATAATAATTTATAAATCCATTTTTATTTTTAATATGGTCGAGATTTGTCGCTCTGTTCAAACATTCTACAAATGTATCGTTGTTCGTGCTGCAATAATCTTCGCTTACGACAAAACGCTTACCACTGACGTATTCCGCTACGACCACGAAGCCTTCTTTCTATAAAATTCATCTCTGTAAACATATAAATATGTTTAAAGATGATCTTTTTGCTCTTTAATTTATTGAAGTGAAACTTCTTTATAGGGGTTGGAAAAAAATTTAGTGTAACATTTTTTCGTTACGCGTCACATTTCTTCGTTACGCGCCATCTTTTTCTTATCCCTACCACGCGTGATTCGAAGTATACTTTCTCCAGCGGAGTAGGGATTGGTAAATGTCTCCAATGTATTTTGCGGCCCGTTTTGAGTAGTTACATTTTTGAAATCCAGGTGGCGATTGCATCGACTTCGGACGGGTTTAAATTATTTTTTTGAAAAATAACGTCATAAAGAAGTTTCACTTCTTACGAGTGTACGCTAGTACACGCACACATTTTTATTTTTGTTTGTTGACTTAAAATTAAATAAGTATTTGCGTTTTCCTACTTAGACTACGTTAGTAGTGATTAACATAAGGGGCGTAATAAGCTATCGGAACTAAAACTAACTGCCGGTCGGATCAAACACTGACTATCAGTGATCATAGACAATAGCAGTACACGAAGAGTTCTTCGCACTTTACTATTTTTTTTATATAGAAGCCAACTAAAGTGACTCTATTCTGCCTGATGGAAAGCATGAATAGAATTCAAGAGCGGTGGTCACCATACTCACTGCGAATGAATACAATACAGTATGGCAACCCACACTATGGCGCCTTAGATCTATGTTCTAATACTTGTTTATTTTTTTTCTAGCTCTGAAAATAGTTAACAAGTTAATGTTTTTAATATAAAAACAAACAATATTCTACTACTAAAATATTACGTCAACCGAAAAGAATGGCATCTAATTTTTTATTCCCTCACGTGCCGAGAACATCAAGATTACGGGCTTTTATTTTTTGCCGCCCACGTCAATAACGTTCCAAATATTTCTCATCATTCAATCACTGCTTACTTATTCGAGTAATTTAGCGAATATCGATATAAAAATCGCTTCATTATAATATTATGTAAGCGTTTCACACGTATACATTTATTATATAAAACGTAAAATATAGTATCGTTGACAATTTTCACACATAAAAGGAACCGACTTACAATGAAATAATAATTATAGCAAAAATGTGATAAGATCGTACTTGTGGCGATTTCTACATACGGCAAAAAAATAACAATTTAGTGCCATCTATCGAAGACATACTGAACTATGGAGTAACTACCAGTATCGTGATATAGAAATTCTGGTGTCGGTTAGCAAATATTTAACTCGTCAACGTCAAACGTTGGGCTTACAGCTATACGCCGCATACAGATCATAAAGCGCCCGGTCGAGTTTCAGATATCTCTACAACCTCCTACAGGCGTTTTGACAGGAGATCCTGTGGATGTCGACCATGAAGTATCTGAGAATCACTATTGACCACCATCAATCGATGCAGCCACACGACCTGAATATAATCATGCGTGTTAGAGCAACACGCGCCCTGTTGTGTACACCAGCAAGACCAGAGGCTGGCAACTGCGCCCGCAATAATTTCTTGCACTACGTGAACTCGTGACACCGCGTCGGGAAACAACGTCATCGAGAGGAATTTAAAAATGGAGAGCCTGGACTGGACGTACACATCCAAAGGCTGACCGTTGCAATATTTTAGTGTACCAAGTCCTGGCGCCATGTCATACCCGTTCACTGGTCAAGAAACGATTACTGTGCGACCTTGTTGTGCACTAAAGAAATTCAAAATCCCAGAAAGGGCAGGTGGTCTACCCCCAGGTATTGATAGTGGTCCCTTCACCTTCCTTCATATTCTCCCCAATGCCCCTTCCCGATTCTCTGCAAACCTTGAAGTGGGAACGGGAAACACACCCAAAATGAATTCATTGACTGTTTACTGACCATGCTGACGTCGCAGCCATTCTACTGCCTGCAAACACTAGTGCCTTTTAGGCATAAGTACGGATATATTGCACGGGCACCTGCGACCATCACCTCAGCAAGGATGCTGATGTCGACAACGAAGCAGCCCGCATACTGCCTAGCGGTGCAGACTACTCTCACGAAACAAAGGATTTGACACCAAAGGATGCTGCACATAAGTCATCACCCCTGTCGCTGGTCGTTCGTAGCTCGGACCAACCACTGGAGTGGTGTGAAGAGCATAATAGTCCCCCTCCTCATACAAATACAAGATGGCTAACCTTATCCGAGGACCTGCCCTTATTCAGGGACAGCGAGACAGAAACTGCTGGCAGAGAGAAACCACAAGTATTTAAAAAGATTTCCATTTAAATTAACACTCTTTTATATAATAAAACAGTTCGTCAACAAAAAGAGTTCTAAGAAATGAATTTCAAGTCACAAAAAACATTTGTTGAAGAAAAATAATAAAATAGAATTTATTTTCCAAAAACTCTATACATAAATAGGTATCATTTGATCATGTTTCTTTCAAAACAATAAATCTGCATAGAACAAAAACAAACGATCTTTAAAAGAACGTGATAACACGTATAACTCATATTTTGTTCAAACAAACTGACGTCAAACATAACACGTTTGATGTTGAACGACAATTATTCTAAAGACTTGTTTTTGTTATAAATTAACGTCATTTGTAAAACACGGATTAACGTAGAGATATGCCTACTAAAACTCTTCTTAATAATGAAAGTCAGTTAGTACTTTCCTTGATTGAAGAATACAGAATGTGACCAAACTTATTCACCCTGTGGGTGCCGTTAACGCTAATCGACTAAGCATTCTACGTAGGACAACAACATTGCAAAGAGAAAAAAAACTTGAAACAAATCCTTTACCAAATCGTCTGTTTAGCACGATACCACCAGTAGGTCAGCGTCACTTTCTTATGATGAGTGAACTATGAAACATTATTCATAAAATAAAAATAAAAAGGTTCATAATAGATTGACTAGAATAGATTGACTCGTTAAATATGTCCAATATTTTCATAGCACTAAAATATAAATTTAAATAGAATTAGGTCCACAAAGAAACGTATGATTCATTCCGTGGTTATTGACAAACAGTTTTCATACTACTTCGCGATTAACTTCTGTTTGATAATGTGAACACTTAACAGGTGAGGGTTTTTAGACATGACAAAAAGCTTTCTGAACCCTCCATTATCAAAAGATTTCTCGTTTTGTAAGTTATGTGTAAAAAATAGAATCTAAACGTACCGGATATTCGACTAGTATAAATGGGATATCCGGCTGTATGCTATTGATTGTTGCCTTAACAAAATAAATAAACATTTAGGTACGTACCATGGTTTACCATGCAGGTATTTAGCACTATCTTTTTTTTGTATTTTATTGCTCACTCATATAAGTATTTGTAAATGTAGATATTTCTTTAGTAGGTAAAATAAAAACTAGATATCTGGTATTCAGTCGAACAGTAAATATAGGTTTGCTTTGCCTATAACGGAATGTTTGCAAGACAGTTTTATTTTCAGTAAAAAGTTTAAGTATTTTCAGACACTTTTATTAGTTAGGTATGTGAGTACTCTACGAGGCTCGTTGGTCTAGTAGCGTGGGCGACTGCCGATCAAGAGGTTCAGGTTCGATTCTTGGGTCGGCCGGAAAACGCTTAACAACAGCCCAGAGTTTGGAAATTGGGGTTTTAACCCCTGTGTATCGGGGAGCATGTAAAACCGTCATTTCCATACCTGATCTCTGTGAGAGTGAAGAACAGAGGATGCACCTGTGCACGCATACATTACTGTACTATAATATTTCCTGTGTATTTGGTTGGTCTCTGGTGAGACTAGCCACCGAGGTTGATATTGGGTCTGAGAACATCAATCTACAAGTATGTAACTAAATCTTTGAACGTAATTTTCACCCACTCTTTAACTTTAGATTGAAATAATACTTCACGGGCTTATCAAGGATCAACAGCTGGCCATAATTTAAAAAAAATGTTTTCTCATCCTGAAAGTCTTGTGCCACATACTTAGATATATACTGAAGCTTAAGCATATATGTCTTACTTGCTTGGTACTTTATGAATAAAAAAACAAAAGATAAGTAAATTATAGATTACAAAACTAAAAAACACATCTTTGTAACTAGGTGAACTAAAAATTAGCATACATTTTACGATAAAATGATTTTCTTTTTGAACTTTTACAAAATCATTTTCTACTTTTTAGTTCGGTTAGTTACAAAACTTGTTTCTTTTAGATTTTAAACTATAATTTAATTTGAATATGTTATTTGAAAAAAAAAAGAAGTTTCAAATTGAGCGTACAATATTTCCACCAAATTAGAAACAAACTCAATAACTTTCTTTTGCCTTTATTTATAACTAACATTGCATATATCTATATGCACGTTTATATACCGTATGCCACCTATAACGCTGAAACACTTTTTGTACTCGTAAAATATACTGTCTATATTCATTTTGCAGCTAATCTAATTTAGTAATAATGCTTTAACAATTTAAAAATCACGTATGTGTGTAAAATAAGCTCACATAAAGTTGCTGCTCCATTTTAAACTAACAAATATGTAACTGAAAATAAGTCAGAAATTAAACAACATATCCGGACATACTTTCAAAAAAAATTCAACGAAAACGCTCTTATTTGACGTACCACTCAGGACCCTGTATATTCAGTACGTGACAATTTAACACGTATGTACAGTAATATACATATATTGTACATTTGTCACGTAGCCTGTAATGGCTTATATCTACACGAATATCAAGTAATATGTACCTCAGTTCTTGTAGTATTGAAGTTTGGATACGAAAATATGCAGCCATTATGGCGCAGTATTTCATAAAGACAACGAAATTGTGTCAGCGTGTTTAAAGTGAAGTTCTTATAACATTTCGATTTCCTTTTGAAAGAACACAGCTGCCACTTGACAACTGGACTTGACAATTTACAAATATAACATTGAATCTAAATGTTGGCACTATACACTTGAAATTTGATTGATTAGAATTAGTATATGAAATTTGTTTAATATAGTGTAGATATAGATAGAGTTCATTAAACTTTGCAGCGCGTTAGATATGTTTTGCAAAATTGAAACTTAACAGTGAATTATAAGAGTTTTAATTTGATAAACAGTTTATCATTTATGCTAAGACTAGAGAAAGGTGGTTAAAACGCTTGCAATTCAGCTGTCAAGCCTTTTTAACAAAATAAAAAAATTTTCAATCGTGATTTTACTTTACTTTAAATATTTCAGTGTTATTATTAATTTATTATTGTAAAACACGTATTTTGGAAAAACCCTGTGAAATATTTTTGGAGAAATTACTACGAAATGCAAAATATAAATGGTTGAAAATTTAATTAACCTTTTAAATGTTTCCAAATATGACACACATACAAGGCTCTGTAACCTTAATCCGATGCACCAAAGATCAGTTAATTTACAAAACAAAAGAAAATTCAAAGTTCATTGAAAGTTCAAAAAAGATTTATTTAATTTATTAACAAAAATCCTATATTTCAGTTTATGTTACAATCTAGAATTATAGGAAAAATTGCAAATAGCCATTGAAATCAGAACATTCTAACATTCTAACTCACTCTGTTGGGCCAAATTCCATGACCCTTGTATGTGTTGAACTAACCAACTGTATCACTTGTAAAGCATGCTGAATAATTAGACATTTACAAATGCTAACCTAAGACGCTTGAAAAACTTTATCATCCTTTCATATTAAGGCAAAAGGTTCATTAAATATGAAGAAGAAATACCGAAAACAGGCATCAAATACAAAAAGCGAAAACTAAATAGTTTCTTTTGCCTTATATTTATACGCTCTCAGGGAAATAGTAGTAAAATATATGCTATAAATGCCAGATTTACTGCAGTAGCTACTGATATTTTTTCGTCACCCTTATCTATAAAGATCGTGAGTTCTAGCTTCGGTGTCCCAAGGGCTTTCTATGTTAGTTTACGAATCGTGCCTGGGGATTTTGTTTGGATTCTTTTAGACATTGAATATATTCTTTTTGTGTTATTTTGTAGCGTGTGGACATGCAAAATATTTGGTTTTCAAAATATTTTTGGCTTTATTCCTGAATTGTATTGGATAATATTTTTGATTTTCAGTACAGATCCTAGTTATAATCGCTTTATATGCAAAGTTTGTATACTAAGTTGCATGTTACTGTTCAACGTAACAACAGAATCATTTTAAAATTATAAAAGTGAACATTTGTGAGTGTGTGTTTGTATGATTGTTGCTTCTTTACGCTCAAATATCAAAATCAAAAACGTAAACGCTATTAGAAAATTAATCAAATATATTGGTACGGTGGTATATGGTGTTATGTCAACGTTAGGTAAGTCGCGTGGTCAAAACAAATTAATAGAAGAAAATAGAGGTGTTAGCAATTCTACAAAGAGATTCAACGTGACATACTTGTAACTTGATTAGACCCCAGTTTTGATAAAATTTGGTATGGAGGTAG
Organism: Hypercompe scribonia; assembly: GCA_949316085.1. Classification (NCBI taxonomy): domain Eukaryota; kingdom Metazoa; phylum Arthropoda; class Insecta; order Lepidoptera; family Erebidae; genus Hypercompe; species Hypercompe scribonia. Next base: position 6,877,563 of record OX438979.1, read on the forward strand.
CTGATATCATAAATAAATACATAGCCGAGCCGAGAAAATATATGTATATGTATATATCTGTGATAGTATACGCTATCGAGAATAGACCTTTATAATTCCTAACCTATTTCAAAAGTACAATTTGATTAATCAATTTTGTGTTTACGGAATCATATGATGATATAATTTTTCAATACAACGCCATTTATCAAATAAAATAACAAATTTCACGCTAATATAACGATCTCCCTTAAAGTTTTAATTACATTGTAATATCTAATATTGGACGAACGTGTCTCATCTATTTTTCCTCAATCTACGTCCCCGAAAATTGCGTCCTTAAAGGTTAGTGCCATTAAATTGTGGCAATTGTGGGGTTTATGACGTCACAAGTGACTGTTTTCATTGACCTTCCCTTTTACACACATGTGTTAATATCACTTCCCGTTGTGTTGCTTGTTTATAACCGATTTAGGGTCAAATCAGATTGAGTGGGCAAATGAACGAGCACTTTCGTGAGGACAATAAAATATTAACCTAATCCCATTAAAACATGGCTGAAAATTGAGTAGCTCTAGTATAAATTAGCAAAGCGTAGAACAACGTTTTTAGACCTCTTTGGAGTTTTTTCCAATTAATTTCAATTGACCCTTTAATAAATAACAAACCTTTTTATACGGCACAGGGGTAAACAACCAGACAAGTCACTTATTGAAACCTGAGCACGGTTACATTATATTACTTTTATATCTTTGAACTTTTGTAAGAAGAATTAGTGATATATGTGATATATGTAGACACGAACTTGACTTGTGTAAAAAACGAAAAATTGTAATGTATTGTAATGAAGAATAGACCAAATATTAAAAAAAGAAACTGTACTAAAACTATATAAAAGTATACAACTCCACTAGTAAAATTGCGTTAATTTATAGAAATATGTTAGAACTTATTTAAATACATATTTATATAAAAATTATATAATTAAAAAAAACTGACGTTAAGAATTGTAAGCGAATAAATGTAAGTAGTATCAAACTATGAACAATATCTGACATGTCGTAACATGGCGTATTTATTGGTCAAATCAAATAGTGCCATTGGGAGGCTTCCTATCTTACATACTTATGCTTTTTTTTACAAAATGATTTCCACAGATTTCAAAAAAGTGAGTGTAATATTGTAACAAATCGTAAAATAAATCACCCCTTGTTAATCTTGAAATTGAAACCCAATTATTACGTCACAATCAGTCATTGGAATATTTGTACGTAGCATTCGTTGCTCACGTAGATTAATCTACGGCGTAGCCACTTAGCTACGAATATTCTCTTTACAGTAAACGTTATTTATCGCTTCAGTGATGTAGGCAATTGAAAGACGATAAAATTGGAGATTTCAGTAAGTGGGTGTAGGAGAATAATATACATAAGATTGTGTGTATGTATGCTTATGTGTTTAATTTAATAGACTAGCACTTATAGTATAGTAAAATTTGATTGTGACAAGTATCCACTTTTTATATAGGTTTAATTATTAATCATTTTGCAAGATCAAAAATGATAAAGAGTGAGTAAATGATATATTTATAGTATTAATATGCCTAATGTTATTTACAATTATCCCATTCATTAACTTTCATAACCTGCACACTAATACGATCAGATTTTGATGTCTTACTAATACACGATATTTACAGGTTACTAATGACGTCATTGTATTTTTTTTATAATTTTATATGTTTTAAAAATGTATGAATATTTATTTTGTTATTCTGTAGTATAGAATCCCATTACATACAAAATCAAATTTGTATTTCATTATTCTAATATATGTTGTCTACGTATCTTGGTGTCAAAGGTTACACGTTACTATTGTACTCTAAAACATCGTAAATAATTCATGTAACCATTTCTATTACGTCAAGTTCAAATTTTATTTAATCGACAATTATAAATGCATTTCTATGCATTTTTATACAAAATGTTCTTTTAAGTACATTGTCATTTATTTCCCCAAAGCAAAATATACTATTGCATTATATTAGAGGGGTATAAGTGGGGCGCGTCACGCTACTGTATCGAGCCTGTTTACGCTAGACGGCTAATGATCCCTGTTGACACTCAAACTGATGATCAATCTTTCTCGGTCGCCTGGTCTTTTACATGACATGATAATGATCATATGTACTCATCCGTTAGTAAGTGCTCGCGTATAGCAGCTTAGGACAGACAAACGAGTAGAGATTACGAACTGGAGGATCGAATCCGGCAGCATGTCATCGAGTCTGGGTAAAGTTCAGCTAAAAAAAAATTACGGACACAAATAGTGAAGTCACTGGTTAAATGTGTGTGAATTGAAATCACTTATTATTAAATAATACTTATCTATGTTTTAATATTAAGTCTCATCGTCATTCCACAAAGGTAATATCCGAAGTAACCTTTTCTAGTGATCTCCTGCGTCAGCCGGTATCTATACTTATACATTATCGATTATTATTCTTCATTCATTATTATTATTGATACTATACCTAAACAGACATACACTTAGTAATAACAGTGACATAAAAAAAAATATAACGAATTGTGTGACAATTCGTTTACTACTTTTCATTTTTCTACGATAATAAAAATGATTCAATTGCCTCATTTTTTAAACTTTCAGTTATAGTAATTAAGTCCTATCTTTGATAAAACTTTTAATTTTCATAATTTATCATGTACCTAACAATTGCCTAAAAATGTATGTAATATGTATAAATAATGTATTCGCTCAAAGTAACGCGTGGAAAAGGCTACTAAGTTGAGACAAACTATTTTACAAAATCACATTTACGCCTAGTTAGCAATAAAGATTATGATTTTGATTTTTTACTTTAACCTCGACACGTATGTCAACGACTCGTTTGTCAATGTTAATTAGAGGCAACTCACTCTCACTAAGTTGTTTATTTGGTACAGAAATTAAAGAAATTAAATTTTAACGCTTCCAATACAAAGTTAAATAGGATTGTGGTTGTAATAAAATCCTAAGAGAGTTATACTGGCGACTATGAAACAAAATTTAATTTATTAATACAGTAATCAAAATACACGAGTGCCATGAAAATACTAGTTAACAGTGAAATTGAAATAAAAATTCAATTAATGATGCAGACTTTAGAATAAAAGAAATATTATTGTACACTAATTGATACAATTTATATATAGGAGCATATCTATCAAATGACCATGTACAAATGGTGGCGCTATCGCTAAAAAGCAATTTCTTTTGAGTAACCTTTAGCCTAAATACGTATTAATATAATTTACTGTGTTAGCTCGTCTAACTTGTATCTGAATCTCGTCTAATTCATTGGTTTTCAAAATATCTGTACTAATAGTGTATAATTTAAGAGTTTCTTGTTTAACTCACTAACCTTAGAAATAGTTGGTTCTAATTGAATAAAATATTTAAAATTATAAATAAGTTGGCTAGAATAATAAATTCGATCGTAATCCATAAATAAAACATTGAGCAAATTCGAATTGAAAATCTTCATTTCAAAGAAAAAAAGTCCAAAGTGCACAGGGGATCGAACGCAAGATTATTGAACAGAATCACAGGTACACAAAAGTTCCACTAAAGTAGAAGGAGTGATAGCAATATGAGAAGGTCTATCATTCTCATATTGCTATCACTCCTTCTACTCAACTCTACACGAAAGAACGTAAGGATATTATATAAAATTAGTGTGGCTAGCTAGGTATTGGCGGTAGGACCGGAAAGGTACTACCCGCCCTCATATGATTCGGCCGACGCGTCACGAGTGCGCAAGCGCAACACCATGATACATTGTACCGTCTCGCGCACACGCGCACGGCTCGTATGACGTGAACAAATTTACAATTAATAGCAAAATACGCTTGAACTTCAAATCTTATTTTAATATGATATATATATTGTAAATTGTTCAGTTAATTTTAATTTTACATATAATATTAGATATTCAGCAATGTAAATATTATATAATTTTAATGTTTTAAAATCAATGTAAATTTATATTATGTAGTAAATAGAAATAAGTCACTAAAATTATATAATATCACACTACGACCAATAGGAGCCGAGTAACAATAAAAACATACCTCAAATGTATTCCTTTTGAAAAATGGAGACGAAGTTGTGTGGGTCAGCTGGTGTGAGATATCTAACGTAGAGAATGTGTAATATTGGAGGTTGCGCATGTTCTATCTTACAATGCTACAACTTAACATTTAGGTCAAAATTGAGGTCATTTTAGTATTCAGTGGAGCATTGCTAAATACTATTTAAACTTAGAAATATTCAATATTTTCATTTTTTTTTCAATTGTATTTTCTTTTAAAATTCAAATATTATATTTATATTTTATATTTGTAAATTTTATTTTATATTTTACATTTTAAACATAATAAGAAATTTACATAAAAACTATAAGCGGTGTCCACAATCAATCCTCTACGTGATTCAATAGAAATCGATTGCAAATGACTCGATTCCCAATGGTATCGAACTTATATAATCACGTTTCGATGTTAGCAGTCTATTGTTGAAGAAATATTACTTCCCTAGCCCATGACTGTCGCCGAGTAAATAGAAATAGGAATTATAAATAAACGTTATATTTTTAATAAGACAAAGATATTTTGCGTAAATTAATTATTATTTGCATTAACTACTTGTAAGTCCCTACATTTGTAAATATATTAACAAAAGATCAAATTGGTCTAATTATATTTTGCATAAAGTTACGATTTTTAAACATCATGTTAAACGGAGACACCCATAACTTTTTAGATGTTCTTGTTCTAAGTTACCAATTAAAATTAAAGGAGGAGAGAAAAAAATTAAAAAGATTTTTAAAAATATTTTGATTTTTAATTTTAATCTAAAAAACAATGTATTTTTTTTGTATTTTATACGTTCATCGATTTAAATGCATTCGATTACATTTGATTTTTATTTACACTTTTTAATGATAACGGAATGAATTGAACCCAGGACTTGTATTCGATTCAGAGAAAGACCTAAAGTATCTTTAATCCAGAAATAGCAATATTCACTGACACAAGAATGAAGCTTGAGTGTGAAAGTTGGCGAGCGGCAGCAATACAGAACATGACACGGATCTATTTCTCCAATTTAACTACACGAAAGCGGAAAAAAATGTTCGGAAAAGGCCCTTCTAATATAACAAACATTTCTTCTGTGGTATTTGTAAGCGAGCCATAGTTTTGTGTTACGGAAAAAGTACATACAAAGTATTGACCTAGTTAGGAAAAGTTTACGATTTATGCAAGTATTTTTTTTCTTTTTTTTTAAATATAACGCTTGTTCATAAATACATCCTGTCATGTGGAACCTTACAAACGTACATAAAAAGTTACATCTTAGTAAAAACAGTCAAACGCAAAGAACACTCAGACTCTGAACAACAATTTGTGGATCGCATAGTATTGTACCATATGAGATTAGAACATACAGCTGTCTGCGTAGTAAAGAGCGATTGGGTAACCGCTCAAACCATCACGCCAATGGTCAGTATCAGTGCATTGTGATATATGTAGTTTAAATCTTCTAGGAACGGCAATATAATGGTGTGAAACTATTAATAAACCATGTGATACACAACAATTACTTTTAATACAGTGTGGAGGGACAAGATATCGTGTCCCTCCGACTCAAAGGGTGAATCCTCGGACCAGGCGAGGTGATCATACCTGGCGGGCTACGGCCCAACGGTTGATGTTGGGATGTTGTATATATGCTAATAGGCACGTGAATCTCTATTTCGTGATAAAGGATTAGTAGTTGCTTCGTAGTTCATTACATTTATACGTTTCGTACATACTTCGAAGTTCGATGTACCTTCACTAGATGGCGCTGTTGTATATTTTTGTTTATACTGTAATGTGGAAGTCGCAACAATAGCTATAGCGTACGAGTAGATAGGTCACGTCATGATAAGTGACAACCACCGCTCATGGACACATGCAACGGCAATGTTAGACAATGCAATTGTGACTCTTGACAAGTGTGTTGCCGTTTAAGCTGCCCCCTTGAGTCAGAGGGAATAAAGGAGGGGAGAGATTTATGCATCGGTAACCTCACTCACCCGGTTAAACACAAGGAAAGAGTTATTTAACATCAGATTTCTGTGCGGTTATATTTAAAACGTCGGACGAAGTAGCTCATTTATGCAGAAGGTTAGACTTTCACCGGTAACATTAACGAGTGGACGATTGTTACGTAGGTTGTTTCTTTATCGTAACCTGAAACTTTTTCAGTACATTACCACCTACTTGTCTCACTTGCTGTTCCCACATAAAGATTGTTTGAAAGACATTTTGAGTGATAATACTTGTCTTTCTTTCGTATACAAAATCATTTTTTTTTTAGTGAAGAAGTTGACATTGAAAAGGTAATCAAATTAACTTTGTGTAGGATTTGAGATTTGTAATTGAGAATCACTAAGAATTTTATTAAGCAAAAAGGGGTGAGCAAATATTTTTTTTGTTGAATCCTCTGATAGCTCCTTTTAATTTTCTTTTTTTCAATTTGATAATTAAGTTTTAGTTAGGATTTTGAGAAGTATTTAAAGTAAAAGTAATAATCACACAGAAAGGTAGTTCTGAATTGCCAAAATGTTATATACACAACGTTTGTGGTCGTAACCCTAAGAAGAAGATTGTTGCGAATATTTGAGTAACATGTGTAAAAAAAAATGTTGATGGGTTTTTAGGGTTACAGAAATATGTACTTAATAAGAGACCGAAATTTGGCATTTAAGGTCTAAGCCCCGTACCTCGGAGAGTATGAAAAGTCATCAATTCTGCGCCTAATCTCTCCCCGGTCGTATCGGAAAACCATCCCCATCACATTGTGTGAGTGAGGGAACAAAGAGTGCACCTGCGTTTACAAACACACTTGTGCACTATAATATCTTCTAAGTAGTTGACAGATTTACATTGAAACTGGAAACCGTGGCCGAAAGCGACTGAGTTCTCTATTGACTACAGAGTCCTTGGGTGACGATAGTCACTTTGCATTAGCCGATTTAATTTTTAGTATCTCTACGTCATACATTAGTCTAGCGAGCTCATTTCTTGAACGTAATCCATAATTTTCAGACATGAAAACTTTTTTATCGAAACCCTCTTTATATATTAAGCTGTTACTTAAAAAAGAAATAAAATGTCTTTAAATCCCTGGTAAGTTTAATCCGTCACGCTCGTATATGACGACAACGAAAGTCTTTTTAAAATGTTTGTCATGAGTCACACGTCGAAGTCTTCCATTATGGTTTAATGAGAGCAATTTGTACTGCTACTTGTCTTTTATTTAAACTTTAATATTTGCTTAAAATTGCTGTCCGTGTGGTGACAGATTAAGAATGCATAGTGTTACCACCCCTATTCATCTCGTGGGTGTCGTAAAAGGCGACTAAGGGAAGAAAGTATGCGAGACAACATCATTAAAAAGAGAAGGAAAACTTGAAACAAACCCTGTTCCAACCCGTCTGGCCAGCGTGGTATAGTAGGCCAAAACCTCCTTTCTAAGGAGAGGCCTATGTCCAGCAGTGGATTGTAAAAAGCTGTTGATGATGATGGTGATTTGTTTAAAAAAGATTTTGGTTAACATGTAAAAAGTAGAACATTGAGAGAATTATATATGAAAACTTTTATAATATTTATTTGATTGGACTTTATTACTTGGAATTGTTTTTTGTAGTATATTAAAATTGACATAATAAATAAGTAAATGTCCAATATTTATCAGTATAGTGTATATAATGGTTATCAGGATTACTGAACAGTCCATCATAAATTTATTAGATTTACCCCGGATTTATAGATGTTGTTTTTGTAAATCTTAATGTCGTGTGAATGTTAACAAGTTTTAAACGTGACTCTTAGATTATAGATGTCCATGCGGGACTGTAGTTACTTGTTCTCAACAGACCTGCTTACTCGTTTGCTTTTTATATTATTGATTTTAGCTTTTAATTTATCACTTTGATAGTGTTGTAATTTTTTAAAGAAATATAATAAAATAAGTATCAAATGTGTTACCCGCAAATAAAAGTGCCAAATTACAGTTTTTAAGTATTAGTTATCATTATTTACGCGAAAGACGAAAGACTTATACGTCATGAAGGGAAAGCAGAAATTTTGCAAAGGAAAACTCCATGTGGTGACGGATTAAGAGTACATACGGTTACCACCCATATTCATCCCGTAGGTGTTGTCAAAAACGAATAAGGAAACAAACTATTCAGAATAATATCATTACAAAGAGTACAAAAACTTGAAACAAACCCTATGCCGACCCATTTGGTCAGCGTGGTATAGTAGGCCAAGACGTTCTTGCTAACAGGAGGCCTATTTTCAGCAGGCTGTTACTATAATATGATCTAACACATTTACACAAAAAAAAACATTTTTATTTCATAAACTTTTTGTATTAAGTCCGGTAATGATGTCACCATTGTGTTTAATAGTGTCAAGCCTACTTTAGAGGACACTTACGACCTGGAATCTTGTTAGCAAACTTACTAGCATTGCAAACAAACCCTTGAGATTTAATGAGATTAAGTTGCAAACTAATTACGCTAATTTTGAGACAAATCTTAAGTGGCAAATTGGATAGGATTTGTTTAAAGTACAGGATTATTTCTTTTTCTTACATTAATTTTGGGATAAAATGTCTGTGTTTCAGTAATTTCTTTAAGCTTTATTTCTTTTTTCCTCAAATTATATTTTTATTGTGAAGAGCTTATTGTAATGTTTCGAACATCTGACGCACAATGTCATCTAGTCCCAAACTAAGCAGAGCTTGACTATGGATACTAAACAACTAATATAAATCCATTTTCGTTGTAAATACATACATATTTTCCATAGAATATATAATATCTAAACTCCGAAACAAATATTTGCAGATCATACAAAGACCTTTAGTCATACAGCAGTCACATGCGCTACCACTGCACCACCGACACTGTCAACTGTCAACTGTCCTACTTTTAGATACATTGAATAGTAAGTCTCGTGTCACATGTGGAATTAAAAAGTTGTTTAAATCCACTATGCGAGCAGCTTCAGCTATACTTTGGTCCTTCTGATGAAACTCCTATCATTTTTTCCTTACGATTTATTTTCAATGAGAATAATTTCAAGTCCTTCATGACTTCAGACATCAGTCACTTCGTTCAGTGCTAAACGAAAGACTCCCCCAGTAAGCGCCAACAATCGGGTCAGCGTAGTAACTATGTCAGTGGATCATAACTCAAACATACTATTAATATTTTTCGTCACTTTAATTCTTGTCAAGATTTAACTCCGATTACACACAGTGGACCGAACAACCTTCGTATACTCCTTCATATTTCGTATTCGAGAATTTCCGATAAGTAAAAGAGGTGTTTATCTAGGATATCTAGGATTATCTAGGATAAGTAAAATGTTTTCATGCGTAACTTGCTCTTTCAATCGGCTCTTACGACACCCACGGAATGAATAGCGGGATGACACTTCGTATGTCTAATCCGTCATCACACACAGAGTATAATTATGAATGTAAATAAAAACAAATATTTATTACTCATCATTAAAGATATTATTATGTGCAAACTATTCAATATACCACTATTTAATCTTTTTATAACTGTGGCTATGAGTAAGTCTATATTGACTTAACCTATTTGATATCTCGTTATATTGATAGTGCCTTTAGAACGGATAATGTATTTCCTTAGTGGTATAACGCAAATAGTATTATTAAGTTATTAATATGTGTTTCATATAGATTAGTAACCACATATATACATATATGTGGTTACTAATCATAGTATAATACACTATTTTACCTTTTTATATCTAGGATTTTTTAAGAGTTGTAAGTTTCCCCTTTGGTCTAAAAATAATTCAGACAGGTACAAAATTTATGTTGACGTGAAGATTCGTAGATATAAGCTAGTAAATAATATATTTGCTGTGTGTGCCTAATACTAGTATACTTATAGGGACTGTTGTAATATTTAAATAATATTTATCAGAAAATATCTCTACCAATATAATAGTGTTCAGAGTGATTGCTGAGTTTATGCCATCCCAGCTTAAGGAAATTTTCTTACCTAGATTGTGTAAGATAGAAACGGATCACGGATTTGTCTGTAGAAATCAAGGTAATATAGATGCCGTGCCTATCTAAAACTGTACGTAATATGGAAATCTTATTTCAAGTTTTGAAATTGAGTACATAATTTGAGTTACAAAAAACACTAAGCAGATCTACGATTAAGTGAATATAAAACGTTATATCTAACATCGTTAGACAATATAATTAATACGTTTTTACTACTTTAAAAAAAGAGTAACAGTTGTACTGACAGATATTATTAAAAACAAAGCTACCTATTTCTTATAAAAGCATCACAATAATATAAAAAAATAATCACAGAGATAATAGAAACGTTCATTAACGAATTTTTTGTACATTTAAATTTTAACCAACGGGTTGATAATTGAACGTGATAACAGCTTCTGTGAGGCGCCTGACACCGATGCAGACTGCGGCTGACACCTGACGGAAGGTCGCTTGATATAGGTTCCTTATTGTAATCTACTTCAGAGCATTTCAACGGCAAACGCGTATCTATTCTAATAATATTTTGGTAGCGCAGAACACGGCTACTTTGGCTACGTTGCCGATAAAAACCATCAGATCCTCCTGTGTGCAGGTGTTCGGGCACGCACTGCTGGGTTCAAGATCAATGAATCGACACATCTTGCCTATCAGAATCAAAACTTTCGTCTTTTTGGAAGTAAAACGGGCGTCCCTAAATGCATATGTAAAACCTTATCTTATCAAATAGATTTGAAAAGTAAAGCCTGCCTGTCTCTTATTCATTAGGGTTTGAAGGTAACAAGCCAATGATTGAAACACCGATCAGTATGCTTATCCCTACACATCTTCAACTTCCTGTCTAGTAGAAATATAGAACATATTTTTTCCTCTTTTAAGAAATTTTCGTCATTAAGAAAGTTATGGCATAGCATATAGAATATACTCAATCAAGACCGGATGCCGTCAAGCTAACAAATTATACACGTTATTCAGTCAAATCTTATCAAAGCGACAGAAACATTAATTATAAAAGCAGTTACAGGAAAATGTTCATTTAAATTACACAATTTGTTTTTCATATTTTGAATACGACAAGTAAATTATGTATTTAAATTGTTAAGTAGAAATTAAATTAGATACTAAAGTATATATTTCTACCTCACCTATTTTTGTCACTAGGACTTTTCGTGAATTTATAAATATTAAAAGAAAGGGCATGACGAAAATCCAGACCATTTATGACAATATACACTTTATCTCGTATTCGATTCCAATCCTATATTTAAAGCGGTATAGTGACAAGGCGATTCCGTTATTAATAGTCTGACGTACAAAATGGTGATATTTTCTTAAAATCGATTTAGTTGCACAAGATTTAAAAACGTTACATCTCTATAGTCTTTTTGAATCTAGGAAGCAGTTAAGAAATTTATCATCCACTGTTAATATACTTAGCAACTTTTCAATCAGATTTTTATATTGTAACCTTTATATTTTCCTATTTTCATACAGAATAGACAAAAAGAGAAGTTAATTGCTTAAGATATACATTTAATCAATCAATCAACCTATCGCCGTCCATTGCTCAGACGAAGTGTACTAGAGTGGATACTAGAGGTACCCTGCGGCGCGATGGACCGACCACTTGAAGAAGGTGGCTGGCAGTGGATGGATGTGAATTGTCCAAGACCGGGATGGTTGGCGTTCCTTGGGGGACATCTTCATTCGAAATACCTTGATTACATAAAAAAATACTTAGTGTAATGTCCTATAATAAATTAATTGGGCCAAATCACACTACTAGAGTTACATTAAGGTAAAAAATTAAGATATTTGACGTTGATTACTCAAATCAACTGTAGTTTACTACTATGTATTTATACAATTTAAGGATTGCCAACAAAGGTTATTTAAATGCATGGTTATAAGTAAAAATAAATGTTTATTAATAATTCATTTGTATTTAACTCTTGTTGCCGCTAAAATAATATCGCTGAGCTAAATAATTTCTCCGAAGGAGATTGTTACCTAAAACGCCGAGGCTTAACTAAAATTTAATTGCTTGTATGTAACCGTAATTGCAAAAGATGAACGATAATCGAGCTGAACTAAGTTGTATTTCAATTGAGAAATATAATTGACACAAGAGAAGCTAGTGAAATAATTTCAGTTTAATTTAGCAAAATCAGCAATTTTCAATGGACAACCGATCCTAAGAAAACTGCGAATAATGAAAAATACTTCAAAATTGAAAAAACTGATTTTTCATACTTTTATTTGTTTTCACTGTTAGTGTTCGTCTTACCATAAAATAAGTGGGGGAGACTGTTGAGAGCGCTGGGCTTCTTACAGTGGTAAGTCTACGCAGTTCATGACAAGGAGCCAGTCAGGGGATTAGACAAGCCTCGAGGCTGGCGGTATGTACCCTAGGTCCGAAGGGGATACATTCGCCCCTGTGGTTTATCTGTCATTTCCTTATCATCCTCTAAATTGTCATATATGTTAGCAATAGTGTATAATGAAAATCAGGTTAGATACAATGTCTACTCTTCTCTTTGCTCAACACTTACCTGTGATAATTATCGGGTCTACAATTCATAAGCTGTATGAATCCTCTAAATATTGGGAGTGGGAGATTTGGAGCCCCTATACATGCGTGCTCTGTCGCCTGCACTCTGATTTCTGTTCCAATCCAATACCGAAGGTCAATTTGCATCTGACCTAGATTTAAAATAAGACATGTGGTGTACTGTGATATCTTCTATAAGATGCAGATCATATGATAACTGGTCTGGAATTATTTTGTCTAACTGTGAGAGAAAGCTATAAAAAGCATGTAACCTCTGTCCTTAAAAACTTTATTGATAAATATAAATGATGTTATTGATGGTACGCAAACCATTCGTTTAGTTTATATGAAGTTTTGCTTCGAAGAATGTTGTTCTTTGATCAATATTTACGTAGAATCGCTGTAACGAAGGTTTTTGTTAGAAAAGCCGTAGGCGTAGCTCGGTTTAACTAATAAATTAAAAGACAACAATGTCAATGATTTCATGAACGACTTTCTAATGAACTCATACCATAATATTGTAATTAAAATGTGATATTGCTAAAATATATTTTACCTACAAAAATAATTCTTACACTAGGAATTTATTCAGTATTGCGGGAGACTTTACCAACAAACTTTTCCAACCTAAAGCGCCAGTATCCGTGCTGTCGTGTTTCATTGGTGAGTCTGAGACCAGAGGCCCATTGATGCAGGGGTGACAGTTATCGTGGTAGCTGTGTAAACCTTACACTGTCACGATGACTGTCATGAAAAGCATCTCATTAGGCCGTCATAGTGTTGGTTACCATACTGTATTGTCTCCATTTGCAATAAGTATGGTGACCACAACTCTTGGATTCTATTCATGCTCTCCATCAGGCAGAGCAGTCACTTTGGAAGGTTATTAATACATATATAGATATAAAAAAGAACATACATACATAAAGGGACACAAAAACACCCAGACTTATAAAAAAAAATGAATGTTGTCTTGGGACACCAGGTAGGAACGAAGTTCCTTCGGATAATGTGGAATCGACACAATTTGCAAAAAAAATCGTGCTCAATTTTATGTAGGTTTTCTTGATTTTTCTCTTAAATTTTGCTGATCAGTTTTTATTTAAGTACAAGAAAGTATTTAGGAAATTCAGTATTTTAGGAAATAAAATAATAAATTCCTTAAAATAATAAAATAGCACACATGACGCGCTTTCGCGCCTGCGCACGTCTCATTTAACGGTTTTATTCCACGCACTTTTTTCACAGATTTATTCCACAGATTTATTCCACGCACTTTTTCCACTTACAGTTTTACTATCACATTTTTTTCAGTTCGGTCCCGCAGCGAAATCCCTATCCCCTCCAAGCCTGCCGTAAGGAACTTCGTTCCAAAAATTTATGGATTACACTAAGTATTGCTCCATATACCGATAGAATATTCAGAGTAGTAGAGAGCAGCTCGGAGACTGCTTAAACCACTACGTTGCCCGTGCAACATTTTTATATTTTTTTAATATTTTAGACACCTGACACAACATCATCTAGCCTCAAACTAAGTAGAGTTTATACTATGAAGGTTATATTTATTAATAGTTTTCTTCTATAATTTTTTTTTAAATACATACATATTATACATAGACATTCAAACTCCGAAACAAATATTTGCAATAACTGTTTTTACACTTTCACCAGTTATATACAACAGTTTTGTTATACAGCGGCACTTATTCGACATTAAATTACTTAAAAAATTTATGTTGGGAAACAGAATGTATAGAAACTTTTTAAAATAATTTTGTCACAAATAAGTCCCATTGTAAAACAAAACTATGTGTTAATATTTTCAGATCATACAAACATTTAGCTCGACCCAGGATTCGAACCCGAGACCTACCTAGACTCTATACAGCAGTCATAAACGCTACCACTATGCCATCGAGGCTGTCAAAATAATTTAATAAAAAATTGCGAGATTGTCCGGACGGTCTATGTTGGAATGATTATCAGAGTTCACTTAACGTAGATTTAATCCTCTAACTTACTGAAATCTATCTGTTATATATTCTAACAAATATCCCACACTATGATAGAGTTCAACATTTTTTTAATATAAATGCCGGCCCTAGAATGTACAAGGACAGAGTTCAGAATTCATTACGGAAAAAACCTTGTATTATTTACTTTGAGTATATTTTAGTCTTTATATTATTGTCACGTATAGACTGTTAGTAACGAGGGATTAATACATTATATCTTTGCTGCGGTTTGATGTCCTTTTTTATCTTTCGTTGATGACCCAATGGGTAATAATAGGGTATTATTTTTCATACATCTTCAATTATTATGTTAAAGTGTATAAATTATAATTTTATTTTTTATCTTCTCATTAATTGTTCTCAAAGTTTAGTGTTAGTGCAGAGACTCTTAGAAAGTTTTGCACTCGATTTTTAATGAAACTTGGATGATAAATTTTGTAATTTTATGCCTTAAACGATGCTATCCAGTCATAAGAAATGATGAATTAGTTTTTAGACTTCAAAAGTCAACTTAACTTTTATTAGTGAAGTTTTCATTAAATAGCAGTGACGGTTTTTTACTTGTGGAAACTTACACGGCTTTTCAAGTGAAGTTTTCTCTAAACGATATTGACTATACTGTTATAGACCATTACCTCTTTAAACTATACACATTTAGGATCTAAGTAAAGACAATTTGGTCTATGAAGAAGAACGATGAAGGTTAATATACCGTAAACACTTTAACATAAAGTTAACTTGTGGTGTAAGACCATAAGTGAGAACAAAAACCAAAAATACATACCGGTTCTACAATCAATTTAAAGATTTTTCTTAACTGTTAGTTATCTGCAAACATTTGTTTCGAAGTTTGGGTGTTTTCTATGTATAATATGTGTGTATTTACAAAAAAAAGTATGTAAGTATTCAATCAGTCAGTCTAGTTATCATAGTACAGGTTCTGCTTAGTTTGAAACTAGATGTCGTTGTGTGTCAAATGTCCAAATATTTATTATGTTTTGTTTTTATTTTAGGAATAGGTACGCATGGTACGTGCAATGTATTCAAGATAATATTTACATTTCCGAAAGGTTTTTTTAGTTTTATTTTTAGCTTACTTCATAGAATGACAGATTTATGACATTTTAATGTAATTTTTAAAATAAATATAAAATCTTGTAGTTTGCAAAAATACGTTTTAAATATGTATTTGTTAATTAATGTTTTTTTTACGTATACTATTTATATCAGATATTCATAGTTGGTGAGTTTAGGACCCTTAAGGCAGTCTTTTGGTTGGAACTGACAGTAGGTGGACTGTGACAAGTGAAAAAAAAAACATTTATAGCGTTTTTTTATCTTTTGTAAAAAGTAACTCCCACAATAGGCACAGTTATGTGTTTTATCGCAGGGATCTTTATAGTATACAGAAATGGGAATAAACAAAACCCAAAATCAGAACAGTAATTTAGTGTTCACACGAGGTTTTGCCAAAGCCACAACACACATGCGCTAATTTTTGCCAAACACTATCATCATCATCATCATCATCATCATCATCAACAGCCTCTAACTGTCCACAGATTGCCATTGGCCTCTCCTTAGGAAGAAAGTTTTGGCTTACTATACCACACTGTCAGGCGGGTTGGTGTAGGGTTTATTTCAAATTTTCCTTCTCTTTGCAGTGATGTTGTCTAGCATATTTAGTTGTCTTAGTCGCCTCTTACGAAATCATGGTAAGAATAGGGGTGATAATACTCTGTATTCTTAACACTCCAACACATGGAAATACTTTATTGCATAACTTAAATAAATACATCATAAAACCCTGAAAATCACTTTGATGGACTATTTACTCGTATTATAACCATGACAATGCGAGCAGTGCTCTCGTGCGCTAACATCACGATTACTTTGAACGTTACAATTTATGAGCTAAACTTTAAATTGGGTTGTGATCGTATTCGACTGCTACGCTGGAATGTGTCCTACTATGTATATGTATGCCTTAGGTAAATTAATTAGCCAATTTATTAATACTTAAAAGCCTTAAAATATAGCCTGATATGTAAAGTCCGTGTGGTGACGGATTAAGAATACATAGTGTTACCACCCCTATTCATCCCGTGGGTATCGTAAAAGGCGACTAAGGGAACCAAATATGCAAGACAACATCATTACAAAGAGAAGGAAAATTTGAAACAAACCCTGTTCCAACCTGTAAGGAGAGGCTTATGTCCAGCAGTGGACTGTAAAACGCTGTTGATGATAGCCTGATATCTGTGACAGATGACTACGAAACCAACGAATTAACTTTGAACACGTGATTTACTTTTGTATTACCTATATTTTCATTATCTACGTGTATAATAAATATCAAGTTAAATATTAAAACTCACACCTAAAATATACTTTTATAATGCTACTTGTGAGAACTGTCACTGAAATTAAGTTATACTTTAAGGACTATAGTGGAAATTGTAGGTGCAGCTATACGTTGACACAAATAGGCTGCGTTACAGAAATTCTTTTATTGCTTTACACCCAGAGAATGAAATTACCGTAACCCAAACAAAAAAGACGACTTTTTAACTCTTTAGTTACACTCACATAAATACACACGCACTCATCCAACTCACTATTGAGAACATACGTTTACTAATCTCAATTACAGCTGTGCTCATATGCACAAACATAATTATATTGCTCATACAGCCAATCTATGTGCATTACAAGTATTTTTTACATGCTTGCTAGTTATGTAGCAGCGTCATGTATTGAAAGTATGCTGAAGTATGCGGAGAATCAGTATGCTGAAGTGGAAGTGGGCCGGCCATGTTTCCAGACGAACCGAGGGTCGCTGGAGTCGAAGTGTACTAGAGTGGATACCATGATTGGACAAACGTAGTGTAGGACGCCCTGCGGCGCGATGGACCGACGACTTGATGAAGGTGGCTGGCAGCGGATGGATGCGAATTGCCCAAGACCGGGCTCGTTGGCTTTCCTTGGGGGAGACCTTCGTCCAGCAGTGGAAGGTGATAGGTTGATTATCTTGTCATGTATTGGTTTAATCTGCGTGAGTGTCTGTAGCACTGTATAAGCTATCATAGACACTGACGTTGACTCCATATTTATAGAAATTAAAAAAATATACAGGTCTGTATGTAGATGCACATGAGTAGAGGTAGTCAATTATTGGTGATGGTCACAAGTCTGTTGCCGCCTTTTCATTCATGTCCTATCAAAACATGGAGGTTAGAGTTGCCAGTGCCCTCACAAGTCTTGGAAATAGTTTTTCGCTTAAGTTACCGTGGCGCGTTTTTTCTTTTGAATAAAATTTTTTCTTATAAAATATTTCACAAATTGTGGCTATGTATTTGCCAACTGCTAATTGATTCCATAAAGAGAAAATATGAAATTATTTGTATTCCTTTGTTGGCCAACCAAGCGTTGTTGAATTACGTCACTAGTTGCTTTAAACATGACAATATAAGTGCGCTATAGACAAGGACCACAAAGATTTTTTTTAGTTAGTGGATTATATGATATAGTTGCATTTTTTTAATTCCAATAAAATCTCAAATGTGTTTATGGATACACTGAGTACAACAGCAGTTAAAACCAACATAAGTTTTATAATAAATTTTGATTCGATGAGCTTCTTGGTCTAATGGTTAGTCATCCTAACTGCTCAATCAGAGGTCGATTGCCATCACGCTAAAGAAGAGATGCCGTAATCAAATTTTCTTAGAAAACACTGCATGCGAATTTGCGATATGTTAAAAAAAACATCTTTGTATTTGGTTCGTGATTAATTGTTTTGTGTCTGGCTGTAATTTATCAATTGTATGTATGCACCACCTGAACCACGCAACCTTGTCGGCGTCCCCTATTGCCTGTAGCGTGATATTATAAAGTGTGAATATATTTTTTTTTGTCACATATAAAGTTTAGTAGACATATGCTATCGTGAACTTTTTTAGAACTTTTAAAGAGAAATCATACCTTTGCATATTATTTTTGCGAAATTTTCACCGTTTACGTTTCTCGTTTTTGTAATATTTTTAATTAATACTCAACTCCTTTAGATTGCAGCGTGATGATACATATATGGCGATATAACATGTATAGCGTACTTCAATAACTGCGCATGGATCAGTACTTCCTGAGATTAACGTGTTAAACCAAACAAATTAACAAATAGTCAAACAAACTCTTCAGCTTTATAATATGAACAATATGAACATAGATTTAAAAATATATTACTAGTTCAGGCAGATGTATGAATATTACCTTATACTGTTTTACGAGGTCAGTAGTTAAATAACGCACATTCTTCGTGTCGTATAAGTATTAATAGGCGTCCCCTTTCCTTGAACAGGATATCGTACGGTTTCACATACACACATATATTCACAGTAAAGTAGTTTATAAAATGAAAAATCGTCAACTTTTACTAAATTAGGTATATTAGATGGAGATTCACATTCACGTTTAAATCAAACACTTTGATATTGTCAATTTTTATGTGCATTTTTAAGTATCAAATAAATTGAGAAAAAAAATAGCATAGTCAAATTTAGGACCCACTTTCTTTTTAGTGTCCGATATCTAACTATAAGTGTTGAGTTATTGCTTTGCCTACACGTCATTTAGACGATGTAATTTTTAAAAAATAAATTCCAACTTATTAACTTTTTTGTTTATAAACTATTTTTATAATACATCAAATGATTTTTTTTTATGAGACTTTTTCAAATATTAAAGAATTCTTGGCCCATCCTATATAATGTATAAAAACTTTGAAGTATGTATATGCCATTCTTAATTACTAGAATTATATCGCTGTCTTAATAAATGTGATATACTCTCCAATATGATATTACGATGATGGTGTGTTCTTCAATTAAAAGTTGAATTAAGTAACTAGTATAATATAAAGACAAAGTCTGCTAAACTGCAAATATAACCTACTAAAATCTCTATTATTTAAATCTTCTTAACTTATTAATCAATCATTGTTTTAAGGATAAAAAAATAAATATTTATCAATTTTCCTTATACGAAATGCTAATTTGTAATCAAAAATGATTACATAGGCTTGTCAGTGATTACCTTTTTTATTATATCTGATTCCCCAGTGAGACTGATTTAGGTCGATCCGAGTCCAATATATGCACTATATTCACTGTAGTCACTATTCCAATATATCCAGGGGATTTATGCACGAAAAAAAGATATACATATAATAAAAGTTACTAATGTTTATGTATGGTTATGTCTTTCTAACTCATAGTTTAGACTATTTGTCCATACAAAGGGCATGGAACCAGCTCTTGTGATGCAACTTCGTCCAGGAGTAGATGTTATTTGGCTGGGATGATGATGATAATGATGATGCCCATAATGTATTAGGGCATGCTTTTACCAGAAAATTCAGGAATTTATGTTAGGTCGATTTCATTCTAAAGGTGTGAAATCCAGTTGTGATACGTATAATTACAAATTTGCATAATCTGTTTTGTAATCAGATCAAACATGGTATTAGCTTTGTGGATTCCATCGATAAATGCATGCCTCGAATACCTGATATTTGCCAGTCGTGAAACACGTAATTGCGATTTATCGAAATCGCCCTGATCCTTAAGGATTAGAAATAAATTGGCTCTCAGATATATTTATTCTGCAAGCGAAAAGTTTTTTCTTTAGAGTATTGTTGAAATTTTTATATTTAATTGAAACTAAAAGGAAAAGTTGGTTAATCTGAAGAACATTTCGGTTTAAGAGATTACAAGTGTATACACAATATAATTTATATTTTAGTTACTTTAAGATTTTTTTGATATTTTTATCAATATTCTGATTATAAATAAAAGTCAATTTTATTTAGAAGTATGGTCACACTCACACACCTATATATTATCCAGAATTTTTTACTAAAAAATAACAAGTGACTTTTTCTAGTATTTTTAACACCACAGCATCTCATTTTAGCAGCACAAGGAAATACCTAAATACAAGGATTATCAACTTATAGTCATGTTTTCTGACTTTCATTAATAGTTAAAGTTACACTTACATAAATTGAACAAAATAATTAAGTCCACGAGCTATGTTAGCATTGATGTACAATTCAGTTTGCGTATTATCATCATGAATGTGATATACTACTGCCATTGCTGATATGCTGTTATTATCGTAAAGTGGAAAAACATTGCTGACGCTGTCTACATAGAAATCAAGACACTAGTTTTGTTTTTAAATCATAAATTTAGTTTTTAAATATAAAAATATTTAATGTCTCTTTCTCTGTCTTTAAAACACAACGCTTACATTAACAATATATCCTAATTTCACAAACATACAAGAAACGGACGCAAAGAACACACAGACTCAGAACAACAACCTGTGGGTCACAACAAGTGTTGTCCCATGTGGGGTTGGAACCCATAACACTCGTAGAGAACGGCGAGGTGAGCACTGCGCCATCTGTGTAGTCAAATATAATAGTTTACTTTCAAGTTATCTGAATTAAGTATATTATATCACACGTATTTCTTTTATATCTAAACTATTAAGAACAACCGTATCTTCAATACTGATTTACTTTAAATTATTAAAATATTATATTTTATATTACAATATAACAAAAAGGCCGCATATGTTTATGTGTATGTATATATCACGTAATATGTAACTAATAAAGTCAAACTTATTTATACATATTAGATTGCAGCAAATCCAAGGTAGTAGAACCACGCTGATATCAGCACAGTTGGGCCGGTTCGACCGTGACAGTATTGCCCTCTCACACGAGAAGAGGCTCATTGAAGCAGGTGTGACAGTTATCGTGGTGTGAGCCTTACACTGTCACGATGATTGTCATGCCTTTTACGTCTCCAAGCGGTGTGCGAAAAAGCATCTCACTACGCCACCATAGTGTGGGTCACCACACTGCGTTGTCTGCATTCGCAACGAGTATGGTGACCGCAACTTCTAGATTCTATTCATGCTTTTCATCAGGCTGGGTAGTTACTTTAACAGGCTTTTAAAATAGAAAAACAAGCAAACTATAGTATTGTAAACATTAGCATTTTTTGGATCTTAATTTTAATTACGATAGGCAGACTTAATTAACATAGATTCTTGCTTTTCTTCAAAGGGTTCTTTTCTTCATTTAATGAAAAATAAATTCTTAAAATATTATTTTACACGACTTATTAACTACGAAACTATTTTCAGGTTAAAATATATGTTTAAATTGTGATGTATACATTAATAATAATTTATTTAATTCATAACACCAAGCTGTACTAAATATGTGAGACTGTCCATAAGCTTCAAGTTTTGTAGAGGAGAATGGTGTGAGCCATGCTTGTAGTTTTTGTAACTGATAGATTGCCGAAATATGTGATCTGGTGATGTCTTTACCACATTTACTGTAGATTAATTCCTGTCGAAGCCTACATATGTTAGTTCTTAAATTCAAACCCTGTAATCATACTGAACACATAATCCTATATATGGTGTTATAGTGGCGTAAACTTTTATGGCGGTCAAGAGGACTGGTTTTTCTACTTTTGGATATGTTATTAAATACAAAATAATGTTACTGCGATTACTGTGAAGACCTTTTGAAGATGTAACCAAAAAAGGGTTCATAGAGTGCGCTTAAAAAGACTATTTACTTAAATGGTATTGCCTTATATATATATATTTGTACATACATATAATATAATTCAACTTTCACACATACTATCCCCATTATTCATGGAACAAATGCGTCTCAATATTGCTGGTAAAAGAATTTTCTTCAAGTGAAATTATGGCACATACTGCTCAATTTACTTTTCAATTATATTTTTATCCGACCATGGCGGAGGGAAAATAATAGTTTTGGTAGTCTATGTCTATGTTTGTATGCTTATAGCGCTTAAACTACTCAACTCTATTGAATGTTATAGGCTATATCAATTTTATCAAAGTTTTCACGTAGTCAGGCTACAAGTTTTTTTAATTTTTCTTTTTCTCAAACCGGGGACAGCTTAGCCAGACAGTAATTTAGATTTATAGAAGAATATGTAAAGTAAATCGTGGGTTATAAACAACACGTTGGTTTATAAAATGTTGTGTGAGAAAATGTTCTATCCTGAACTATGTATACTTTATGTAACTGTCGGCTTATAGTAAATGCGCAAATTAGCTAATATAAGAACCCTATCAGCTTAAGAATTTCTTTATTTATGCACCTTAAACAGTAACCCCCTCTCATTTTAAGGAAATAAATAAGACACACGTATTGTTTATTATGAGGACAAAAATTACAGGGTCTTACAAAATTTGAACTCGTTTTTATCAGAATCAAATCAACACATTTGAGTGTCACAATTTCGATTACGTACAGAACTTTGAAATTATAAAGATTACTGCAGAAACAGTACATGTAATGGGATAAGTTTTAAGAAACTGTTTTATTCAATTAAATTTGAGACGGGTTCGTCAAGTCAGAATAAATGTTACCTTCCATTTTAATAGAACAAAACGTAGATATTGAGTTGTTGAGTTACAGATTTTTAATAGAAAGTAGGACACAAACCGAGCAGACGTGTTATCTAACAATACATGAATTCGCTGCCTAGTTTGCCTAGTTTCTGCAAAGTTTTGAAGGTCGGCCAAGCTGGGAATACCGCAGGTGATAATTTGAACCAGTTCCAAAGATCAATACCAAAGTCGGATATCGTATGTGCACGTCAGAAATGAAAGAAATGTAATTACGTAAAGATGTTACATACTCTTGAATAGCCTGTTGTTTCACTCACATTGATTGATGATCACAAACCCCGTGACATAGTCATTCCATGCAATTTATTAACAAATGGATCGTTTAAATTTAAAAGATAGCTGTCTTTTTGTGTAATAATACTTAAGGAAATCCTTCACGGGTAAAAAAAAAAGTTTTTCTTTAATTTTTTTGTTTAAGCCATAAAGAATTTAAACAAAGCACCATCACAATGACTTCCCTAAGGTAATGAGACAAACCTAATTTCATCTCGAGAAGAAAATGTGGTTTATTACAAGAAACCTTCCAGGAAAATCTTCTTACGAGTATAATTTGAGGTTTCGCTATAAAACAGTTCATAATTTAATTTTAATTCAACATAAAGTGGTAATTGGGCAAGGTAGCTCGCCATATCAATAGCTAACATGACGCGTGTCTTGTAAGAGAATGAATAGCGATGGTAGTAAAACACGTGTCAATTTAGACCTTTATGTAATCGGATCTCAGAACATGAGATTTAAGAAAGTTAAATTTAAATTGAAGTCTGTGACGTACACAGCCTTCAATGTGCCTACTATTATCATGGATTTTAATAAATATTCTGGATTAGTTCGAAAATTAAATGATAAGAGTGAAATGGTAATTCGGGTTCTCGTACTGCAAATCAGCCATAGTTTTCAGGGACAGTAAAATCGCTTTAGACCTTTATTATTGTGGTTTCTTAGGCTTTCACTCATTCCACTTTTTGTTTATCTACAGTTCTAGGCTGTGTATCGGGATCAGATCGACTAAAATCACATAGTGTGCCACTTTGCGTCAGACATAAAGGGATCCGGGTACAGCGATACCAAACAATGCTACGATATCCAAACCATCATTTTGCGGCGGGGTGGTGCGTCGGAATCGGACCGACTAAAACCACACAGTGTGCCACTCTACACCTGAGACAGGAAGGAACAGCTGTTACTATGATATCCAGATCCCTCCTAACACCTGCCCGCTAGCACGGACAGCATCTGTGAGTAAAACTCTCTATTTCACGTCACCTCCACGCGGCTGGCCTCTGTAGCGCATGAAGAAGAAAACCCATCCCGTCCACCCGCGGCCCAGTCAGGGCGGTACGAGGCGCTGGGTTATTTACACTTCTTAGGTCAACCTTTCAATAAGCTTAAGTCCGATTATATTTCATAGCCAGGTTCCAAGTTGTGCTGATAACAAGAATATTCGCCCTAAGTGTTATTTTATGCAAATGTGAAATTTGGAGAGATTTAAGCCGTCTCTGTATTTTTGGTATTCGTAATAAAAAATACTTACTTGTTAGTTTACCGATTTATGTTTATTATATAGATTTGAATAAATTTCATTTTAATTACTTGAAATAATGTTTAGTTAAGCTTACTTACTGATTTATTTTGGGTATGTTATAAGATAAGAAATGAAGAAATCGAGTATTGTTACCGAGTATAAAAACTGAGAGTAGTGCGCATCATCTGTATGCTGACGACTTGCAACTGTACGCTCAAGCCAGCGTTGAAGACATAGCAACAGAAATCGATTTCATTAACACAGATCTTAAAGCTATGCAAAACTGGTCGGAGAGGTTTGGGTTATCTGTGAACCCGAGAAAGTGTCAGGCAATAATTATCGGCAGCAGCCGTTTGATGACCCGAGTCAACCTTGAGGTGCTGCCCAAGATTACTTTAAATGGTGCCACTATACCCATTTGTGCAACAATGAAAGACTTAGGCTTACAACTTGATTGTACACTGAACTGGCGTGATCAAGTTACATACGTGTGCCAGAGGGTTACTGGAGTCCTGAGAACACTATACCGCCTGAAAAACTTCCTTCCCGTGAAAACTAAGGCAACGCTCGTGCAATCTCTAATCTGCCCTCTGATCAACTATGGTGACGTGTGCTATTACGACCTGAATGCAGATCTCCTCATCAAGCTAGAACGTCTTCTCAATAACTGCATTCGATTCACCTTTAACTTTCGTAAGTATGATCATATCTTCAGTTTACGGACCCAGCTCACATGGCTACCTATTCGTCAACGCAGAAAATTGCGTGCACTCTCATTACTATATTCTTTTCTCAATTCCCCATCCCCTCCCACTTATTTAACATCACAAATTCAATTATTGAGCAACAACCATAACAGATATCTACGTTCGGCTAATAATCTCCTTCTACTCCGTCCTTCTCACTCCACTGAGTTTGTCGGTTCTTCGTTCTTCGTACAGGCTATCCTTTCTTGGAACGCGCTTCCCCTCGAAGTCAGGATGGTTAAAAGTCGCGACTCGTTCAGGGTTCGGGTGAAGAAGCTTTTGCTGGCTGAAATGGCGAAGTCTTAGTGCACCACCTGGTATTATTATATCTTATAGTGGTAATATGTATGCACGTATGTATATGAGTTGTGTGTATGTGTATTATATATGTATGTATGTATGTATGTGTTATATATTTATGTGTTTATGTAAGTATATTTACTTATTTATGGTCTATCTGGTCTATATATACTTCTCTGGCAATTACTTTTTATCCTTAAGTGCACCTATCTCATATCTTCTCTGCATCACCCAATCGGTTGACTGGCAGAAAATGCCTTAGGCATTAAGTCCGCCGATGCATGTTTTTGTGCATAAAGTTATAAATAAATAAATAAATAAATAAAGAAACAGA
Source organism: Hypercompe scribonia (assembly GCA_949316085.1). Lineage (NCBI taxonomy): Eukaryota > Metazoa > Arthropoda > Insecta > Lepidoptera > Erebidae > Hypercompe > Hypercompe scribonia. The sequence goes on from OX438979.1 coordinate 6,903,724, forward strand.
AGTGTTTTTTGCCGACTGTTTATCTGATGGAAAGTAGTTACCACCGCTCATGGACGCCTGTAACATAAGAGTCACAAGTAGACGTGAAGTTGCAATAGTCTTCTTGAATTTATTGAAGGTTTGAAGTCGCATTAGTCCGTCAACAAACCAGTTATCAATTTGCAAATGGATTGGTTGCGTGATTCAAACGGTATCTTAAAAAATTGTGTAGAATCGATTATCTACGTGATGAGGATGGGTGGTTTACCTGATTTCAGCTTTAATAAAATTCCAATATTTTGACGGATGTTATATCAAGTAAAAATCAGTAGCTCGTGGCAAACTACTTCTGTTATTTTAATAAATAAAAAATATAACTGAAGTTACTACTTTGTTTTTCATGGAGACAGCTTTTTATACAGATTATCACAATTTCTTGTAGAAAAACTACTTAAATGTAAGCCTAATAACATTTACAATATTTTTATACAAGATTAGTCCTTCGAAAGCTCATTGTACATGTATATTAATGTTATTTCTAAGTGAAAGTTGACGTGGGTTATCATAATGGTAATGTTACACATTCATTTTTATCTTTATCGGAATATTTTTCCTTTAGTCGCACACAAAAGACCCCTAATGAGTTCTTATTCGAAGAAAATGTTTATTTTTTGTAAATCTTAATATTATTTTGTGCATAAATATATGTAATACATAGAAAAACTGACTAAGTGCGATTCGGACTCGCTGAGCGTTCCGTACAAGTTGCGTTGACATGGAAGTTTAATTTTGTTACAGCTTAAAGGTATTATAGGCTTGAGTACTTGATATGAATTTCAATTTAATACCTCTACGCATTCATGAGGAAAGGGGTAGTAACTTTAAAATTATGAAAAATATTTTTATTCTGTGACGTAACTAAAAATTTAATGGTGACACAATTTATCCTTATCTGTGCTATAAGAGGTTGCCTCGTGCCAAATCTCAAGATTCTGAGTTCACGGGAAGCACCCTGTAGATTTTGATACCCTAGAGAGTTTCGAAAATTTGAGGCGATTCGCGACATTAATGACTGAACCTTTTGATTACGTAGGCTTAGAAGTTTGATTTTTCAAAGTTCTAAAGGACAGTAAATTCCATTTTTCCCTTTCGAGGTACGGAACCCTAAAAATATAATAGTTTACTTATGTAAAAATATAATAGTTTACTTATGTATATAAGTATTAACCTTCAGATTACTAGTAAAAAATGTTAAACATATTATACACAAATGGCTAGTTTCCAAATGTTTGCCTTTTTCAGTTAATGTCTCTGTTCCAGTTGGTTTATTGAAGTTGGGTTGAACATAAAGTTGGGTTAAATAAAAAGATGGCGCTACGCAGGCGGCTAGCCATTAAAAAATTAGGCAAAGCCTTTTGCTACGTCACACATTACGTTGATCTTTAAAAATATAAAAAAAATGTTTAGAAGAGATATAATTATTTTATGAAAGTATAAGTAAATTCTATTATACCAGATATAATTACTGATAAATAAAGTTTTTTTTGACATATACAATTTTACGTAATCCATGTTTTTTCCTTTCACCTACTTGTGAACAGAAGTCGTAACAAGAATTGTTAGTACACAAATCGAATAACAAACATAAAAATAGAACTGGAGCAGCATGTAGCTTCAGCTATTTTAATGACATTTATCAGATTACGGACATCCGTTGCGTGTAGCGATATTACAGTAGTATTTTATTGGAAAAACAAATTCTCTAGTTTAAAAAAAAAATAAGAATAATAATTAACATAGTTTGAAGTAAGACAAAAAATAATTTATTTTTATTTGACGTGATTATTTTTGTCCTGGAATGGCATTTAATAATTGCCTTGTTTATTTAAAATACTATAGTGTTAGTATCAAATATTTTTAATGCTTTAAAATGGAATGAAAATAAATTCATTGATAAACTGTAATAAAACAAACTATACGAAATGTTGCTCCAAAGTTTTTCCTCAGAACCTTCCCGGTATGAAGCCTACGGTATAAGAGGATATCAATAAAATAATTTGATAAAACTAGTCTTACTTGAAGTACCGAGGAGAAGATATGCCTACCTTTCAGGCCGAAAATAGCAAATATTCTTAAAAGAATAAATTGATCTCATACATACGGCCGTCTAATCTCAAACTAGGCTGAGTCTGTCTTCTAATAACCAAATTGACTGCACGGTTGGCCTAGTGGTCTAAGCACTTCACTGAGTGTTGTGGACTTAAATCTCACATGGGACAACACTTTGTGTGATCCACAAATTGTTGTTCTAAGTCTGGGTGTTCTTTGTGTCCTTTTCATGTTTATAAAGTCACCCGCGACGCAGGATTTATTACTAATGCGGGCGTTGTCCCTTTTAAAAGAGAAAAAAAAAATTGCCCATAAACCTATTCTTATTTTTTTTAAAACATACATATCCTTAAATTAAATTACAGTCAGAACAACGTGTGATCATGTTGACATGAGTAGGAATTGAACCCACGAGCTCCGGTATAGCAGTCAAGGACACCAACCGGTAGTCCAACAAACCCGTGTACATTTACGTGAGCGAAGTCACTGGCGACATCTAATAGTACAATAAAAGAAAATTTATTTCAAGTTTTTAACAGCAATTATTCAGAGTGCATAACTTTTATTGGCAAAGCTTACTACAAATATAAAGTTACAACGTGACTCTAACTTTTTTTTGAACAGAAAACTCCCGGTCTAGAGATTTCCTGTGTCGCGGGTACTTTTCAAATATACAAGAAACAGACACAAAGGACACCCAGACTTAGAACATCAATTCGTAGATCGTACAAAGTGTTTTCGCACGTGGGGTTTGAGCGTACAATACTCAGCAAAGTAAAATGCGGCGAGTTGACCGCTTAAACCACTAAACACAGAAACATCTCAAACAATTGATTAGAACAGTTAAAGTAATAGAGTAAGTTATACGTCATCAATTAAACGATGGCTATTAACGAAAGCTAATGGCACTAAAAATACAATCCTTTTTTTTAACGTGTGGAAACCCCCTCGGGCCGTCACCCCACCGGGGTTTACGGCGGGGTGGTGTGTCGGAATCGGACCGACTAAACCACACGGTGTACCACTCTGCGCCTGACATAGGAGGGATCCGGGAACAGCTGTTATTACGACATCCAGATCATTAAAAATATTATCCTGTGTCTACCGTGTCCTGTAGCCGGAGTAGATAAGGGACAAAAAAATTACAAACCCAAAAAATTTTGTAACAAATGATGAGATCATACACAGTTTTTGGGAAGTTAATATAAAATTTGGTTGTCGAAACAAGTTTTGGAAACAAAAGTGGTATCGTTAGGATATTATGTCCCCAATGTATTGTCTTATATGTCTTTCTAACATGTAAGAAAGTTTTTTACGACGACATCGGGTCGAAAGACTTTGTATAGTTTCTTCAAGTTTTTTATAATGTTTGAAAAGTAAGGCAGTTTGTAGCTAGCTTGTTTATACTGATAACGGTTGGTTTAGCAGTTAGCGTATGCGACTGCCGATCAAGAGGTATCGGGTTTGATACGCGGGTGGGGTCGAAAAGTGTTATTCAGTATAATATAATATTAATAACAGCCTGATGTTTGGAAATTGGGGTCTTAACCATCGTACCTCGGCAAGTACGTAAAGTCATTGGTCTTACTCCTTATCTCTCCCCGCTCGTGTCGGATGATCGTCCCATCAGAATGTGAGAGTGAGGGAACAGAGAGTGTACCAGTATTTGCGCATACACTTGTACACACACTTTTATATCTCCTGTGTAATTGATGATATACACGTAGCCGAAATCGACTAGGTGTACATCATCATTATATTATTGTGGAAATTTGACGTATTTATTGGCTTATTAGTTTTTGATCGTTATTGTTACACTAGAGATCGTAGGTTCCAGTTTCAACCCAGGACAAACACTGTAACTGGCACAAAAACTTGCTCTATGTCCAGAGTATTATGCATATAATACATTATGTATTTAGAAATATATGTGTTCTTATCAGAAATCTTGTTACTATAGTACAACCTCAGTATATTTTGGGTTCAGATTACCGTGTGTAAAACATGATTTTTATTTAATAAATAAAACTGAATATTCACTGCTTCGTTGTCGCAGTGGTAGTGTATGCGACTACTCTGCTTGAGGTCTCGGGTTCGATGCCCGAGTCAGGCCAAATTTTTGTATGATCTGCAAATATTTTTATCGGAATTTAGGTGTTCTCTATGTATAATACAAAACAAAAACTGCTTAGTTTGAGACTAGATGGTGTTGTGTGTCAGATATTTGAAATATTCATTACAAGTCAGCCTAGGGCCGTCCACTGCTGAATGAAGGTCTCCCCCAGGGAGTGCTAATCATACCAGTCTTGGAAAATGGAAATATTCATTATTATTATAAATTAAAAAAAATACTGTAATCCTCTTGCTCTGAAGATATATCTCACGTATAGTTTCAGTATAAATCTGTATTATAAGTGATAATCAAACAAGTCTAGACAGCCATGTTCAAACACGTCTAGAAAGTTAATGTACTAGTATATTGCCTGGTTCTTAAGGCCATAAATCAACTCATTTGATAGATTAGATAATATTATTCTAACTACTAATGAACTTCGAAGTTATCTCTCGTTTCAATAAGTTCTTATTAAATATCCAATTAAAAATTCTCATTCAATTAGAACCTCCTTTCGAAGGAGAGGTTTATGTCCAGCAGTGGACTGGATTAAAGTAATGAGATTTTTTTATGACGAATTCACGTCTTAACTATAGAATCGATAATCATAAAATATACATACATTGCCAGGGTTACAGCAAAATCAGGAATTCCTTTCTAATTCTAAGTAACATAAAATGTTACTGCAAGTACTGTTGGCGAGTGATGGCCAGACTGAAACAACAGCTATATCGGCCATTGAAAATTAAAGTTAAGCAACAATTATTACATTATTTTTCACTCAGGGAGTGAATTTATCGATAGCCTTCCCCCATTGGGAGATGGGTGGGGGATTAAAAGTGTTTTCTTTTGAAACCGACATAAACGGCAACTTAGTAAATAATATACCTATATAATCATATGTAGTCTTTATAAATATGCAATTTGAAATATTGAATGTTTTGAAAACTAATTTTTTCCAGATGATTGACCGATAATTTGTTTGTGGATGCCATTAAATTATTTCTATGACTTTAAAGACGTCATTTTTGATCATTATTTTAAAAGCATTAAAGTCAATACGCTCAGTCTAATGGTCAGTAAATAATGTCCGTGGTGTCAAGATACTTTCTTGATTACACGGAGTCTAAAATAAACAATTTGCGTAAGTGTTTACTATGAAAATCACCTGAATTCTTACACTTGGTCGTCTGAATCCTATATTTCATTCCTATAATCCTATATATATATATATATATGTATATACTTAAATATAACAGATAAACTACTGATGATTAATTTTCCGCGTGGCATTGAAAAAACCGTCACTCACTTAACAGACAAATTGACACACTACGAGACAAACAATACGCTCATAATTACAGCTAAACATTGACTTAGTTTATTATTCATTATACTATAATAGAATGAAAACTTTTGTGAATTCTATTCATAAAGTACAATATTGTTGTCTTCACGTATTCACTAGGTAGTAGAGCTACGCTGATTTCAGCACGAGCGGGCCGGCTCGACCGGGGCGGTAACACCCTCCCACAGAAAACCAATCTAAAGCACCAGCACCCATGTTGTCGTGTTTCATTGGTGAGTGTGAGACCGGAGGCCCATTGATGCAGGGGTGACAGTTATCGTGGTAACTGTGTAAGCCTTACACTGTCACGATGACTGTCAAACCTTTTACGTCCCCAAGCGGGGTGTGAAGAAGCATCTCACAAGGCCACCATAGTGTGGGTCGCCATACTGCATTGTCTGCATTTGCGATGAGTATGGTGATCGCAACTCTTGGATTCTATTCATGCTTTCCATCACACAGAGTAGAGTCACTTTGGCAGGTTCTTAATATAAAAAAAAAATTTTGGAGAATCGCGATTAGCTTCGGACCCGAGAACCTGTCGAAGGACCTTTTTCAAAGACTGATGCGGCAGAAGTATAAAAGAAGTAAGTTATTATATATTGATATAATAGATCCTAGCCTAAACGTATGATGAATTCTGTCCGATATTGGCCATCCAGCCCCTATTATGTGTGAGTTATGAACACTTTTTTCCTCATAAAGACTAACGTCAACTGATTGACTTACAAAAAACAATAAACATTAATACAATAATCAACGCTGTTTATAGAAATAAAATAAACACATCAATTTTTTATACAAATATAGTGAAGGTGTCTTCAAGTAGATGCATCAATTTTCCTAAAATAATAATATTTGCTGATTAAACAAATAATATACGAGTATAACTTGTATCTTGAATTTACCCTCCATGTCTGTTATTACCTGCCTAAAAGGCAACATATTTCACATCATACGTTATGCATTAGATGTCGGTAAATGAACGTCACATACCATGAAGATACGCATCGAAATAACTTCAAATTCGAAGACATAGAGGTCTAATGAAAATGTAATGACGAAGAAGGCGACTTTTGTTCGTTCCCCTACTGAAAAGCGTACGTAATTGATTAAGGGAAGAAAGAAAAAGCTTGTATATATGTAGATTTATTAAAGCCCTTAGGTGTAATATAATCCGTTTCGAAAACAGAAGGGGCCCGGAAACGAGTGTTGTTATAATACCGCTGATATTTTATGGTAAATCATTATGTACGTTCGTAACATTTATGCTGGGGTTGATTTTGATTGATTAATTGTTTTAAATCGCGGTGAGGTCTCTTTAGAAAATCAGGGTTGTCAGATTATAGGATTGCTATTATTGTTAAGAAAATAGGAAAATATTCACTCACCTGTTAGTATAGTTGTCAGTGATCCTGACTAGCAAAGTAATTGTATAATAAATAAATAAATATTGCCGACATTTGACACAACGTCATCTAGTTTCAAACTAAGCAGAGCTTGTGCTATGATAACTAGACTGACTGATAGAATACTATATTTCTTTTTGTAAATACATGCACATTATACATAGAAATTGGGCAAACTGCGAAACAAATATTTGCAGAGCACACAAACATTTGGTCCGACACGGGAATCGAACTCGAGACCTCAAGCACAGTTAAACAGTTAAATATGAACAAGTATACTATACCTGGGTGTAATTTAACTATAAAATGTGTGTATATACTATGTATTTATCTTTGTTGTTGTGGAGAGCCTTGGGGAAGGCCTATATTCAGCATTGTCAGACCCATGTCCATTTACCATGTGGTGATGTATGAAGTATACCGAATGTCACCGCTACTATTCATTCCACGGCTGTAGTAAGAGACGACCAAGGGAAAAATTACGCAAAATAACATCGCTGCAAGGCAAATGAAAACTTGAAACAAAATCTTTACCAACCTGTCTGGCCAGTGTGGTCGCCTGAACCACCTTTCTAAGCTGAAATGTTTATATAAAAGCTGAAATATATTTATGTATGTTTATTAGTAGTCTGGCTATTATAGTGCAGGTCTCGCCTGATTAGGGGTCAGACGACTCTGTGTATCAATATATATTATTATTTATATAATCGTATTTCTCAACTTGTTTGATTATCCACAGAACCAAGAAGCTTCAATATTATAATTTCTAGCTTATGCCAAGTATAAGGCGGTTTTGACTGATAATAATGTCCGTCAACCGCCGTCAAAGCCAAATATATTAAGATGTCCTTGAATTACTGCCCTTACCTGTAATATAACGAGAATATAGATAAAAAGGAATCATACAAGACATGCCCTCCGCAATTTAATATGGTTTTTATGATAATGTTAAAAGGTCGGACCAAAATGACCGCCGACCTCGTAGACACAATAAACTTCTGGGCGCAATCTCCTGGGTATAGAAAATACTTGTGCAAATATCAACCCAGAAAAACTATTTTTCGTGTTAGGCAGACGATTTTATTTAAAGTTGTTGACAATAGGTATTTATCTATTAGTTATTAATAGTTTCTTTTTTTCGATTAGAATAACTCCGAGGAGTTTGCTGAAATTCCTGTGGTGCGGGCAAAGTCTACTACGATACAGTGGTACTTCGATTTATCATGTGGAGTGACTGCCATCAGGCCTTTACAACCCAAGTACAAGATGATATGGAGGTTCTGTAATTAGGCCATTTATTACAATTTTAAGGACTCCATCTTCTGGTGGTGGTCGCCAAAGATATTCGTATGGCAACCAAAACTGACCGCTTAACGTACACTCTTAGGCACGAAGGGATCCCAATATAATAATAATAATTCTTTATTAACCAAATCAGGAGTACAATATTTTATTAAGCTGTTGCATAGCTTTAATCGCGGGCTTCGAGTGCGGCGACCGAATCAAGAAATTTCATAACGAAAATAAACCTAACACCCCCTCACTCCGACCGGCACAGTGGTGCAGCGTTGAAAGCCGTGCACCGTCTAACGTCATTTCAGTTCGGCAGATTTCAGCACGGTGTTTGTGTACGTGCGACTAGATGTATGCGTGTAGAATGTACGAAGCACGCACGGATCGAGACGAGCTGCTCCGAAATATTATAATTGCATAAGTTGATAAAAATGCTATGCAATAGCTTTACCGCGGCAGTCTCCGAGTGCCACACGTATTATTTTATTACTATTTTATTTATTTTTATTTTTTTTAGATTTTTAAAGCTACGCTAATTTAATAAAATTAATTTATATTTACAATATTGTCACAAAACCCAAGCTAGGCGTGAAAAAGTGTCTTACTAGGCCGTCATAGTGTGGGTCACCATACTGTATGCTCGTCTACGCAATAAATATAGTAACCACAACTCTTGGATTCTAGTCATAGCTTCTATCAGGCATAGTAGTTTGGTAGATTCTTAAAAAAGAAAAAAAAGAACAATATGTTAAGAATTAATAAAGTGATTTGGTTAAGTTTTCTTAATTTTGAAATGAGTTCACCTACGCGGATATCACTTTTCATGCAATAAGAATGTGAACGTCTAAGAAACAATATTGATGACACTACACGTTATCATCCTAAACATTTTTTTTACTATTTTACGAACCTTCCAAAGTGACTCTACTTAGCCTGATGGAAAGTGTGAATAGAATCCAAGAGTTGTGGTCATCATACTCATTGCAAATGTAGACAATGCAGTATGATAATTCACACGATGGCGAGCTTGTGAAATGCTTTTTCACGTCTCACTTAGGGACGTGAAAGGCGTGACAGTTATTGTGCATATTTAAAATATGATGTACAGTTGACTTGTAATGCAAATATAAGACTGAATGGTATTATTATATAAGAATGACTAATATTATAGTTGGAGTAGTGTGTGTTCAATAGACCTTTGGGTACCCCTATGTAAATGAAATAACAACTTTGACGTCAGCAAAGCATGATGTCACAACTTGTTATTTCAGATAAGGTTCACCACAGTTGATAGTACTTGGTAATCAACTACCACCTTAGTTATAATCACCTAGATTACTTGCACTTAACAATTCAAGATAATTAACAAAGAGACTGTCACCCTAAACCAATTGGCATTAAAGAAAAAAACAGTTTATCCGGAAAATGGGATCTCTCGTTACTTATCTTGCACCAGTTTCTTTAATTTATTTTTCTTTTTAAGAAACTTGAAAGAAAGAAAAACAACCTTCCCAATTACTTAAGAAACTTTGCAATCAGATAATTATTTTAAAAAGTTCGCCTTTGTATCCCTTTCAATCCTTTGAGGGTCCAATTATTTATTATACATCAAATTTTATTATTTTTTTCGAATCTCTTTTGTCCCTAATTATGACAGTCAGTAATTTGCGTTTCATGTGTTTCTTCAAAAGATATTCATTTTATTAGCTTTTATTTAACTTGCTATACATTTGCTGGTAATTAAGTCCGTGTGGCGATGGATTAAGAATGCGAAGTGACACCACCTCTGTTCATATTATGGGTGTTGTAAGAGGCGACTAAGGGAGCCAATTGCAGAGGATGCCAGGACTGTGAAGAGAATGAAAATTTGAAACAACCTCTTTACCAATCCGTCCAGGAAGCGTGGCACGGTAAGCCAAAACCTTCTTTCTAGGAAGAAGCCAAGTTACCATCATAAGGAGCCTTAATAATACAGTAGTGGACTTGTTAAGGCTGCTGACAATGATGTGACGGACTAATAAAATTTTGGAAGCTTAAAGCAGTTAATACATTACTTTCAAGATAAAATCGTACTCCCATTTCGAAGGGTGGACCATTTCTGAGCTGTGGTAGTTACTTACGTCATAAAAAAAAGACAAACAAAAATATCTTAGCATAGCGAGCACTTCAACGATTATGTTCTGATATAAAGTTCTGGAATATTTAACACATTTTCTTTCTTCGCTGTTTTTATGTCTATTTATATCCAACGTAGCAGAAACCAGTATCATTAACTTATGTCACGTATTCATAAAGACACTTTCTAAGGCCAACTAAAGTGGTATCTGAATGACCACGACTTGACAATAGGAGTATATATAGTGCAACAAGTCTCAGTGGAGACCAGACAACTAAGCAGAAGATACTGCAGTGTACAAATGTGTATGCAAATATCAGTGCACTCTTTGTTCCCTCACTCTCACAATGGGATGGGATAGCTATCTGACACGACCAAGGAGAGATCAGGCGAAGGACCGACAGGTGATCTCCGAGTCATGGGGGCTAAGACCTCAACTTCCAAACTCTGGTGTGCTCTTAGAAATTGCTTTAATCAGAAAAACTCAATAACACTATTTGGTCCGACCCGGGAATCGAACACGAGACCACTTGATCGGCAGTTGCATACGCTAATCGTTAAACGAAAGACTAGAGATGTCAGAAATATCTCGTTTGAGCATTGTACTGTACGAAGCTTACACGGATCGAGACGAGCTGCTCCGAAGTATTATAATTGCATAAGTTGCTAAAAAATGCTATGCAATAGCTTTGCCGTGGCAGTCCCCGAGTGCCACACGTATTTTTTTATTAATTTTGATGCAATCAATACTACTGTGGTATATTTTATAATGAAACATTACTTCAAGTTGCCAACGTTTAGATTTCAAAGTAAACATTTTGTATCTGTTCAATAGCCACGAGTATTTGCTAGTCAGACGCACTCGGTGGTATTTATAATACATAGTACTTAAAAATGATTATTTATTACTTCTGATCTTTATTGGTTATGGAACTCATTACAAAAATTTTATGAATTCTATACCAATAACTTTGTTTAAGACTGCACTTCTTCGAGATACCCACAGTTATTAGTTTATATGTGAAATTATTATATAGAAGTACGCTTTTCTTCACGGATAAAAAGCGATCTATAAGATATTCTCTATACTACTTATACTGTAATCAATCTCTGTGTCAAATTTCATCCCAATCCATTCAACCTTTTGTGTCTGAAAGAGTATAAGATTATTCAATATTTCGCCTTTATAATATTAGTGAGACAAACATTATATTTGGAGTATCAGGTTAAAATTCAATATGAATATTATGGATAATGGTAAAAAGATTCTTTGCCCATCTATTCAAGGAAAATTGTTTGATGTAAATTTAAACCAATACCTATAAATTTATTTATAAAGTACTTAAAAACAGTGTTAGTTATTTCCGTCAAACAAAATCCTCTTAATTTGACATCTGAAATCGACATTAAAATTACATACAAGCAGTTTGTAAAAGTGCAGTTGTGTATACGGATGTATTAAGTTAGGCAACCGATGCAAAGAGCCCGAAGTATCTTCATTCATGTTGGCAAACATCCCAAACTCATTAACAGAAATGCTAACTCTGTTGGCTGGCCTCATTACTTTTAGGGTTTTGAATTTCACATAGAAAAACGGAAACTTGACAAAGTTAATTAGTCCTTTGTCAGTCGCAGTCTGTTTTTAACCGATTTCTCGATTTCGAAATGACTTTGTAGTCGGTTGTATGTTTTGTTTTATATTTAGTGTCTCAAAATCTCTTCATACGTCGTAAATTTATTCACATTACTTTTATTATTTATATCTAGAAAAGATGACGTTTAAAAGTATGATGATGAATATAATAAGAGAATAGAATAGAATAACAGAACAGACAATTTCTTCACCTTTAAATCGGTGATATTTTTTGTGAAAATATATTATTATTCTGGGTGCGGGTGATACGGGACCGGCTGGAAAACCTTGGGGCAGCCTTGTCCAGCAGTGGACGTCTTTTGGCTGAGATGAATGAATGAAAGAAAAAAAATTTTTTTCATTTCACATACTAACTAATATTTGTTTTTTATCTCTGCAAATAAATCTTGATAAGATATTGTTGACACACGCACACCCACGTCGGACTTTACACTAGAAAGTGTTGGTATTTCCTACGACTCATTTTAGGTAGAAATGCCAAAACAAGATACAGTGTTCTTCTTAAGTCCTTGTATGAACATTGACTGAGAAAAACTAAGCGAGTACATTACAGGGTCTGGGTCGACCTTTGAAAGAAAAGGACATAGTTTTGAGTCAGCCTGACCATATTGGCATACGAGCCTCAGCTATCATGTCACCTTACCAATAGCTAAGATTAATGACCCAAAACGTGACACTATCGCCAGCTTGAAAATTGGGTAGGTCGTGGAAACACTCAAAACCAGCAGAAAGATACTTAATATGATACAATAGTAGTATGTTATATTTCAAGCAATTCGGAACCCATGTAATACAATGACCTTAAAAAAAATTAAATATACGAAATACAACAATAAATCCAATGTCAGTCACTTTTAAACACAACAAACATAAATGCGGGAGTGAGCAGCACCTATCCCAAGCAAGTTTGTCATTTACATAATTTAAAACTGTATAGTAAGCTTTTTCATATATTTATCTAAAACTTTATTATGGAATCGACATCCTGTCATCGAAAAGAATTGCTTACGAGTACGTACGTACGTACGTTACGTACATTTTCTAATTTATTTGTTAGACACACGAGTTTTTCTTTATTAAAAGGGTGCATGCTGCAGAGCTGATTCCATTCAACGAACTACGGATGCACCCTTTGTTCTCTAAATTGCAGTGGACACTGCAGTTTAGAGTCTAGAGCTAGACCTAAAAACTTTCCATCCAAAATATTCAACTCCTTTTCATTTATCGGGATACTGGTTTTAACTTTTTCGACGTAAGGTGTAAAATGTGACATTTCTTTTTCTCGTTTTAAAGTAAATAATTTTCATTGAATCAGTTCACAACATAAGAGAGAGTAATGGTCACGTCATTAATAGTCACTCGTGTTGGTACAGTGCTCTGTCCTCCGTAAATAACCTTATTTTCTAATTATTTTTAATCAAATTAGGTAGGTCATTGATGTAAATGATAAACAGAAATGGACCGAGAATTGAGCCCTGTACAACTCTTATAGTGTACCTATAGAGGACCTTTGACCAGTAACTTCCACTCTCTGAACTCTATTACCTAAATAAGAGATAAGAAGATCCAAAGTGGCGCTAATAATTCCATAGTGATAAAATTTTCTGACTAATGTTTTATGAAAAAATGCTTCTGCCTTACACGAATTCATCAAACAAATCAGTTTATCTTGTCGTTGTCGTCAAGATTTGTATGAAGGAGATATAAATAACGCGTTATGTAAAACAATCGAGTGGCCGGGTGACAATAACTTGAAAGAAAATATTAATAAAACAGTAAATATATATTTAAGTCAATTGATACTTCTCAAATTTAATATTAAATATAATAAAAGTAGTATTGATACTATGAAAACTACACGGTTTTTGGATTTAACGATTGGTTGTTAGACGTTCGTCGAAAAATTATATGGAAACTATTTGTAAAAGAACTACTAGCGGTGCAATTTGCCTTACACATGTTCTTGTAGACATTTAATATATGTAGGTGCTTTGCTTACAGCATGTTGTGAATTAACGAAATCTATTTTGGAGTAATTTGACCAATAAGGAAATGGCATTCAAAGGCCAAAAGCATTGGTTGAGGTCAATGTTTAAATTTGACATCAGAGATTTTTGTAAGCCGTATTAAACATAAGATTTTAATACTACCATCTCTTGACATATTAGAAATGGCTTTATTTATCAAAACGAACCGGAATCTATTGCCGTGTATAGCAGATATTATTCCTCGAAATAGATGCGATAAAAATAAACTTCGTCTAGGACTGTATTTATGATCAGAGCATATTGGCGGTTAGAGCCATACGCGGTTACCGCACCGTATCGACGGAGGCGGTGTGCGCCTTGGCCGGAACTCCCCCGTGGGATTTGGAGGCGGAAGTGCTCGCCAAAGTTTATCGGCGGACGGCTGACTTCTGGGCGAGTAGCGGCATACGGCCCCCGCCCGAAGAGATACGCGAGTGGCGAGAGGCCGCTCGTCGAGCCACGATGGCTCGTTGGTCGTCCCGGCTGGAGGCTCCACGTGCTGGCTTTGCCGCCGTGGAGGCTCTCCAGCCGGTCATCGCTAAGTGGGCAGGACGGCAGCACGAGACCCTTTCCTTCCGACTGACGCAGGTCCTTTCCGGGCACGGTTGCTTCGGGAAGTATCTGCACTCGGTCGCCAGGAGGGGATTGAGTCCCGCCTGTCACCACTGCGACTGCAGTGAGGACTCGGCTCAACACACGCTAGCGGTTTGTTCCGCCTGGGTGGCGCAGCGTGGGGTCCTCACTGCAGTTATTGGAGGAGATCTCTCACTACCGGCCGTCATACGCTCCATGGCCGGTAGCGACAGTTGTTTTACCGCGGTCGCAACCTTCTGCGAGGACGTAATTTCGCGGAAGGAGGCGGTGGAGAAGGCCCGGGAGGACGATATCCACTCGGACCCAATTCGCCGCCGGCGAGCCGGGCGGCGGAGGCGCGCATACCAGCGCCTCATGCCGCTTTGAGTGTGGCCGCGAGTGGACTGGACGGGTTTTCCCCTCCATCCGTTACAATGGCAAGCCGCGAGGAGGTGACGTCCGCGTGTGCCGTACGTCGCCTAAAATAGAGAGTTTACCCATAGATGGTGCCCGCATTAGCGGGCAGGCGCTAGGAGGGATCTGGATGTCGTAATAGTTGCGGTTCCCGGATCCCTCCTATCTCAGGCGCAGAGTGGCATACCGTGTGGTTTTAGTCGGTCCGATTCCGACACACTACCCCGCCGTAAACCCTGGTGGGGTGACGGCCCGAGGGGGTTTCCACACGCTATAAAAAAAAAAAGGCCTGTATTTATGAGCAAAATAAAATATCGTTTTATGACATGTAATTTAAATGCCAAGTTTAAAGGTCGAAGTATATATTACCTGGTTAAATGTGTTTAAACGATTTTCAGTCAAACAACAGCTTGTCACAATGTATGACTCGTTTTATTCTTACACGGAGTACGAAAAATTCTTGCAAGGCACATACTTGGTCTTTATTAGCTATATAATCGCTTAAAGATATAAATAACGACATTTTTATAGCCTAAGTGATGACCTGGTGTAAAAAGTAATTACTTTGGCAATAAAAAGTTGTGTAAATATAGATATCGTAATTCAGCGTGGGTTTTGTTGATGAGAGCACAGATCAATATGTTTTGTGTTCCACTCTTCATAGCATAGTCTTTGTTAGAGGTACCATTAGCATGATTGGTTTTATTTAGAGAGACGTCAACTATTTTTAAATAAGGTAGATGAAAGTTTATTTTTGTACATGGGAAATAGCTATCCCAGATAGTTTTTGTTTGTCGACCGTAGCAAAACAACAACCTATTTTAGTAATGCTAAACTGTTAAGCTGTTTAAATATTTTGATGAAATAATGTAATTGGTTTATAGATTATTTTGTTACTAATGAAAATATAATTTTACTTGCGTCAAATATGTTACAGAAGCGTGAAACCAAAAAAGATAAGTAAATAATTATGTATTACTAATTAGTAATAAACATTTTTAGTAATGAAATGTTTCTAATAATTGGACTACCTCTTAATTACTTCTACAAGTCGTACCCTATAACGACGATCTAACAAGTATAATAAAAACTTTAACTCTTAAATATTTTGTAACATTCCTTAAATGCCATTAAAGAAGTTACTCTTTGCTGCTAACTGAGAAGAAAAGTCACGTGTTTACAAAAAGAACCATTACTGGCACGTTACTTGAAAATAGATTTGCGTGACTTCCAACCAATAATACTATATTATAACATATTTATAAAAAAATGTTAAGTTGATTTCTGAAAACTTCAAAAACTCAAAAATAAATTTAATATTTGGGCACTATTTATGTATAACCTGCCTCAGAGATAAGCTGCTTGTATTTAACAAGGCTTTATTTAACTTGCAATGTATGTATGTAACTATACTTGTTCTGGTGGAATTATACAGCTCAATACCTCTTGATCAATATTATAAATCTTAAATGGTAACCAGGGTCCGCTGACAAAGTTGAAAGGTGGTCATAAAACGGTGGATCTTAGTAATAAAATGACGCAACCAAAGTGAAATTGGACTTTTTTGATTTGTCTTGATAATATCTATATGCAACTTCATTAGATTTGGGAAAATAAAATCGTTTGATTTGTTATGAATATGTATTCCATTAGATGAGATGGATGACCTAATGTCAAGATGAGTACGTGCCGAGTGCTGAATGACATGAGGGTGTACAAACATGTCATATTGCTAACGTTCCGCTTAAGGGTATTAAGGGTAATCATGTTGTACTGAAACCCTTACTATAGACGTCTGGAGGATGCATAATATATAGTCAGGGTACTGCAGAATGAAGATTGATACCAACTCAATTATGTTTGGCTTGCACAGTACGCAGTACAGTTTCATATTTAGGCTCGAAGCTCTTTGCTGCTGGGACGTGGCTTTGAATAGGGTAAAATCAATAAAAGGTCTCCTAATTGAAGAGCTACGCTGCTAATTTAATCAGCAAACGGCTTCGCAACAATGATGCGTTAAATGTGATGAACAGTCTGAGACACCTATCAAGCAATAGCTAAAAGTAAAAAATAAATTAAAAGGAACAAAACTTGTTTGAGAATAAGCTTTTTCGGAATGCACTCAAAGTTAAATAAACTATTCCTTGAAAATTTTTACTATCAACTTAGACTCATCACGACTTAGACTCATTACTATCAACATACACTCATAAATTATGTAATGACATTCGTCACGTCACGTTATGTAATGTATATGATATAAAATCTTGTCGCGAGATTTACGCGTGTAGATAAACAAGTAAATTACATAACTTGATTTAATTGGTTTTAACTTGTAAAATTTTCAAAGGAAGTAAATACGAGTACTAAGATCTATTATATAAATATATATATATAATAATGAATGTTTGTATGTCTGTCTATCTTTATGTCCTTCATAGAATCATATACGTAACATAATTATCTTCAGTAAACTTTTTGTGCAGGAGCCCACGAAAGTTTCTAAGTCAATATGAATTTTTTTTATATCATTCCTTCAAATTTATTTTAGTTCATGGTGAAGCAACGCGTGCTGGGCACAGCTAATATCATATAAATTGTATAATGACATTAGTTGATAGTAAAAGCTATCAAGAAATAGTTTATTTTATTGTTTTAGTTCATATGAAAAAAAAAATTATAGAGTTTGATTTTTGAATTAAGAATTATTCTTTGAACTATTTCTATGTATTTACGGATCACACAAAGTTTTATCCCATGTGGGATTCGAACCCACAACACTCAGCGTAGTAGCGAGCGGCGTGGTGACTGCTTAAACCACTTTTTTTTTTGTGGAAACTCCCTCGAACCTTCACCCCACCAGGGTTAGTCAATTTTTTACAGAATTAGATAAAAATATTCACAATATTTGTAAGACTTAAATACCTCTATTCCTATTAACTTGCTCGGAAGTGAGTTTGGTTTCTCATTTCTCATCAATACGACAATGTACAGTTAATTAAAATAAATGTGTATCGACACATAGCGACGTCGTCCATCAACAGTCTTTAACAGTTCACTGCTGGACATAGATTGCGAGGAGACGGGTGTCATGTCCCTCCGACACAAAGGGAGAATCCTCCAACCAGGCAAGGTGATCATGCCTGGTGGGCCACGGCCCAACAGTTAATGTTGGGATGTTGTATCTATGCTAATCGCCACGTGAATCTCTATTTCGCGATACAGGATTAGTAGTTGTTTCGTTGTTCATTATACTCCATAGTTCGATGTATATTCACTAGATGGCACTGTAGTATGTTTTCCTATTTGTGCTAAATGTAGAAGTCGCCACATAGATTGTATTATATTTTTGAGCCTTCGATAATTGTCTCTCTTTGTGTTATTGATGCACTAGGTACAACTCTATCTTAGTGGTTGAATGATTTCAAATGTCCTCAGACCAGATAAGATTTTGAATTTTGATCTTTACGATTACCTACAATAGTGAATGGAGAAAAAAATTAATATTAACACACGTAAGTGTATTATAATGTAAATACACGGAGGCATATTTGGGCACGTGTCGTTCTCTACCCATTTCATGATTCTAAACAATCAAACGGAAATAAACATTATGTCTGTGGTAATAAGTAAGTTGGCCATGTCAAAAAAGTTAGCATTTAAACCTAAGATATCATTTTAGACTTTATTATGTGTGAATAGAGTCTTAAATTGAGTTTAAATTGTCTTAGTAGAGTCTTAAAAATAGACTAAGTGGTAAATTGTTTGTTTGACAACAGGAAAGTTATTTGACTAATTCCTGTTTACTAAAGAGTATCTATTAATAACATTGGTACCAGTATGATCACTTTTGCTGTATTAATTATGTTTACGGTAATAAATATACTCATGTTAAGTATCAAGTACATACCTATATAAGACCTGATAAGAAGGCTCAAAGTCACCCAAAGAGCAATGGAGAGGGCAATGCTCGGAGTTCCTTTGCGTGATCGAATCAGGAATAAGTAGATCCACAGACAAACCAAGGTCACCGATATTACCAGCAAAATTGCTAAACTTAAGTGGCAATGGGCGGGCCACATTACACGCAGAAACGATGGCCGATGTGGCCGTAAAGTTCTGGAATGGCGACGGCGTACTAGGAAACGCAGCGTTGGTAGGCCCCCCACAAGGTCCGACGACCTGGTGAAGAAGCGGGAAGCCACTGGATGCGGGCGGCACGGGACCAGCTGTTGTGGAGAACCTTGGGAGAGGCCTATGTCCAGCAGTGGACGTGTTTTGGCTGAGATGATGATGATGACGACATACCTATATGAGTGTTCTTGAAGCCTATCGGTATCGGTGTGTGTGAATAGTTGTAATGGCTATTGTCACAGGTGACTTTTCCAGTGCCGTTGTATTTTCCACCGTCATAATTATATAATAGTTCTTGGATAAAGATTGAATTAGACAATTCTTTAAGTTTAAAATTATGAAAGGCGGTTGAAACTTAATTACTTTTACATTTAGAAATTTTAACATAACTTTTCTTACTTTATTTTTTATTTATTTGTTAAATACGTTCATTTCATGTATTTGTTCAAATTGACATAGCTACTTTTTAAGAAGTCACAATTAGTAAACATTCTTCTGTAGAATTACGAATAGCTACTTTAATTAGATTCTAGTGAGCATAAAAGATTTATAAAGTTTGTGTGTATCGTACACATAAACTTGATAAATCTCATTGAATTATCAAGATTTGCTAGTGTAAAAATCTTAATTAGAATTTAATTAAAGACTTTATATGTAATAATTTTTTCTCTTTTATTCTTTTGTTTTAAAAAGACAACGCTCACACTAGGAATAAATTCTGTGTCCGGGGGACTTTACAAATATACAAGAAACGGATACAAAGATCACCCAGACACAGAACAATAATTTACGGATCACACAAAGTTTTGTCCCATGTGGGGTTTGAACCGACAGCACTCAGCGTAGTAGAGAGCGATGTGGTGACCGCTTAAACTACGGCCAACCGTGCAGTAAATTTTTTACAAAATAAGATACAAATATTCACAATATATGAAAGATTTAAAAATACCATTTAATTCTTTTTATTTTACGAAGAGGCTTATGTTTGATAGTGGACTGTTATAAAGTATTGATGGTGATGATTTGCAATTTCTTACAAATATACAAGAAACGGACATAAAGAACACACAGATTCAGAACAACAATTTGTGAATCACACAAAGTATCACATACGAGGTTTGAATCCATTAATACTTAATGAGAGTGCGGTGTGGGGACAGCTTAAATCACTACGTCATCTGTGTAGTACTGCATCAAAATAGACTACTTATCTCGAAAACCAGATAATGTTCAAGTATTGAAGTACCGACTACGTAAAGGTCACGGGTTCCTTACCTACCGAGAGGTTAAATATGTATGCTCTATTAGTCTTAGTCCTTCTAAATAAGATATGTATGTATTCACCCCTTGATGAATAGTGCTGTTGGCACTGAAGCTAGTCGGGCATCATGGCAAAACACACATGCATAAAACTTGAATCTTTAATATGACAGCTACGTATATATTGAAAATAATATTAAAATATATTGATACAAGTTTATTAAAAACACGAATTAGACATTAGTGGAACCCCATTTCTGTCCTACTGAACGTAATAGCGATATCGTAACAAAAAATTGTACAGTGGATTTTTATGGCAACGAATAGCTTTAAAAAGCACGCATCTAATGAGCTGAACCTAAGTGGTATTTTATTTAAAATATATGACAGGCCATACTATGCCATAACCGACATACTAGGCCGTCATAGTGTGGGTCACCATATTGCGTTGTCTGCAATCACAATGGGTATGGTACCACCACTCTTGGATTCTACTTTTGCTTTCCATCAGGCAGAGTAAAATCACTTGGGTAGACTCAGAATAAAAAAGAAAAATATTAAAAAACCTTAAGAAAGTTTTCTCTATTTCAGATTTAGCTTACATCACTAAGAATATTAGAGGTATACTAGGCAGGCACAACCAGCTGTATATTTGAATGCTTCTAAATCTCTTAAATATTGACAGCAATAATATAACGCCGATAAGCAGTAACTGTAACGCGCGAAGTGAATACTGACAAAATACTTATTATTTTTGTGCTTACTTGATCTGCAAATCGTTTTGGCTATATATCACGGCAATGACAAATAAAATTGGGCCATATTGTTTGATTCATATGGTCAAATTTCTAATACATTTTGCAGTGATTTATCCTTGCTGTTTATAAAATTTCTGTCATTACCTGTATGTTTTCGTGACTAAGTGATAATCTCGAAATTATCGTTTTAAATGTGCACACTTATTTTTTTTCACTGTGATAAAAAATATCATACTATGGCCTGATTGCTCGTTTTTGATTTACGTTGTCAATTTAAATTACATCAACGTTGATAAGATTGTGATCAAATATTTCGAACCAGGCCATACCTCTACATTGGTTGACAGCTTCCGGGTGGAGTTGTCAATAAAATGTATGAATAATAAAATTTATTATGTTACAGAATTTTCTCACGTAGTTATTACAGCAGGAAAAAACATTAATCCTAAAGAGATGAGTGCGCAAAATTTTTGTGACTTGGAAAATTACACGACACAGTACACACTGTCTCGAAGTAAATCGCGTCTATACTCGTATATTATTGAAATGGTCGTAGTAGAAGTCAACAGAGATAGTTTTGCTTTGATATATAGAACTGAATTCTAATCAAACTCTATGTCTGCGAATATAATAAGAAATAAAAATTTGAAAACTCAAGTTTTATCATTACGGAAGAAAAAAAAGAAAATATTTTGAAATCTTTTCAAAATAATATACTGCAAAATAGAATGTCCATTTCGAGAAAACTATCTACATACATAAAAAATTATACCAAAAGACTTTATATGCATACTTTTTTTTTTCCATAAAATAATATGTATTTTATTTGCTTACACATTTATATATTTTTGAGAGTTAGGAGAGAGATATTAGGTGGAGAACTAATTAAAAAGGAGAAATATATTTTTGATGTTATAACTATTGCAACAAAAAATATACCCAATATTGTACATAGATTCGATTTAATAAACAAGAAAATCAATAAATAAATAATAATAAAAAAATATTTCAGTCATTTAACACAAAACGCCATCTAGTTTTAAACTAAGCAAAGCTTGTACTATGGTAACTAGACTGAGTGATAGTATACCTTTTTTTTTTAAATATAAGAAAACACCCAAACTTCGAAACAAATATTTGCTGATTGTACAAACATTTAGTCCAAACCGGAAATCGAACCTGAGACCTCATGCAATGGAGTCGTTTTTGCTACGGCATCGAGGCAGTCAACGTTCAATATATAAAGTAAAAAAAACTTTTACAAAACTTCCATTGCCTCAAAACTAACTTTCACTGAGATAACGTTTTTGTACTTAGTTGGGCAGAATTGTAGGCGATAAAATGTGGGCGTTTAATAAGTATCTGCCCCTCAGAATATCAGTGTGAACGTGTGTAGAAGTTACTAGGTCTCGAGAACGTCAGCGTCTCGAGATATATTCCTAAAATATTTACTGTACATTTATAAGTGAAGGATATTTATTTGTGTCCATATATATTCAATATTGCCGGTGCCTCGGAGAACACGTTAAGCCGCCAGCCTGTTGTCATGAACATCTATGGTAATCGTTATTGAGAAGTCAGTGCCCTTAAATATATTGACAAGTAGTTCAACCTTCGAATTTAGTTCGCCCTTTTTTTGTGTACTGTGCAGAAATCTCCACGGATATCACCGAAGGGTGGTTAGGTCCGACTCGAACCGACCAAAAACCGCACGCCGTCTCAAGAGCTAGTAATCAGGGAACCAGGTGCACCCTAGTAAGGAAATCCCTAGCACCCCGACGTACCTCGGGCCACCTACGGCTGTAAATGGCCCCCTCCTGTGTAGAAATCTTATGATTTCTTTGCTAACCCCCTGAAAAGGTGCGCGCAATCCGTAGCGCTCGCATTGCCACCCCGACCTGCTTCAGGCTGACAGATGGCCTCATCTGTCAGCCCCAGGCCTACGCTTATGGAGGACGAAGATTGTCTAATGATCTCCGGCACCTGAGTCGTCTGCGGTACCTAGCCCGCTCCCGGGCCTGGCGGGCCGGACCATTCTCATCAAAACTGACGCTTTGACGAGAATGACGACACAGGCTGCCAATCTGTGTCTCCCGTAACTTCATTAGCGTGAATATTTCTTATTTCATGTTTCTAACTCTGTAAATGACGACGTGCCATTTAACCGTAGATATAGATTGCGAAGAAGATATATAACTAAATATATAACAGTAATCGAAATCTCGGCTATCGTGCAGTATAACAATAAAGCGATTCTCCCACAAACATAGAACAGATTGCCTCTATCAGAAAAATATCATCAAAATAAAACCACGCTATTATTTTGATATTTCGTCTTGTTATATTCTTGACATATCAGTGTTTAAAAATGTTTTGGATGTAACCTTTGACACTACTTCACTCAGACCACCTGTCAGGTGTCAATTTCATGTTTGTTTTCTTTGTCTGGACTCGTACAAAGGTATATCGATTACCGTTGAACTTTTTATTTTCCAATATTGAAATGGATAATTTAAAGTATTATTGTTACATTAAATATAAACTTGTCCGTGCAGTGACGGATTAAGAATACATAGTGTTCTCTATTCATCCCATAGGTGAAGTAAGAGGCGGCTGCTGCTGCATCCCTCCAATATACCAATGATAATATTAAAATTATTTGTATTTATGATAAAGATTAAGGTATAAAAGTTTTACAGAAGTTAATAGAGGATTACCAGGAAAAGGATACCAGGGTAACGTTGATTGTAAATCTACTGACGGTTAATCGATTTTTTTGTGACGTCACGCAATGAGTGTGACGTTGAAAACCTATATAATCTGATAGCTTAAGTATACTAACATCAAAATGGAATGAACAGTTATTAATAAAACCTTAACAGGCTCTTGTTAATAACTGCCGTAACTTTTAAAATATTCGAGTATTTTATTTAACTTTTGTATTATTTACCGATGGTCGCTGGAGCCGAAGTGTATTAGAGTGGATACCACGATTGGGCAAACGTAGAATAGGGCGCCCTGCGGCGCGATGGACCGACGACTTGAAGAAGGTGGCTGGCAGCGGATGGATGCGAATTGCCCAAGACCGGGATCGTTGGCGTTCTTTGAGGGAGACCTTAATTCAGCAGTGGACGACGATAGGTTGATTGATGATGATTGATAATTATTTACCTGTGCAACTGACAAGGAACCATTGGATGCAAGCAGTACAGGTGCGAGTATTTATCAGTGCGAATATTAATCATTTTTATGATTATTTTACACCCTAAAGTATTTAGACAACTCTTATATAAGAAAGAAATAGTTTAGAGATATTTTATTAAACTATTTTTTTACCACTGGGCAATAGAACACTTACTTCATCCAGTTTTTAGTATACACTCTATGACACAGAAGCAAGGGAAGTGTCGAAAATGCCCATATCAACATTTTACCGTCTAGCCAATGGTAGTGACAACAGTGTAGAATCTCTATAGTTATTTATGGTTGACGTTCTAAAAGAACTTATTTGGTCTAATACATTCTACGGGGTATACTAACCTCACTAAGCATATACTTTGAACTGAGAACTTTTGTCGTATATAATTAAAAATAATTTGAAATCAGTCACTTATTACATGTTTGAATTAATTAATACTGAAATTAATTACATAATACAGACTTTATATTTATTGACATTTCTTTGTGAAGTATTTATATAACATCTTAACTAATATTATCTACAACATTATTAGCGTATAAAACAAATTAAAATTAAATAAAACATAAAATTATATAATAAATTATATTAAATAAAACATCAGGCAGAGTAGAGTCATTTTGGCAGTAACTTTTTACTGCCAAATGTGTCATTTTGACGCCTCCGTCCATGTGTCATTTTGACAGTGACCATTTACTGCCAAAGTGACAAATATAAACAGAGGCGCTGACATAATAAATACTTCGGACATTTGACACATAACGTCATTTACGTTTAAACTAAGCAGAATTTGTTCTATGATAACTGGACTGACTGATAGAATACTTATATACTTTTCTTTGTAAATATGTACATATTATACATAGAAAACACCCAAACTTTGAAACAAATATTTGCAAAACACTTAGTCCAACCCGAGAATTGAACCTGACACCCGACAACCAGCACAGCAATATCTCATTCACTACCGCTGCACTACCGAGGTATTTAAAAGTTATTTATTAAACACAAGCAATCTGTTAGCTAATTCTGATTGTATATACCTACGTCATACAAGTACATGTTATCTATATTACATAATACAAGTGATATCATCCTGGCAGTTCTACCTTGTCACCAATGGACCTTTGACGTCACAGTATGTCAACAGAACTGGTTAATTTTTATGCACACAATACAGACTCGTCACAAGCTACTGTGGTTGTTATTCAAATCGACTGAGTAGGTTCAAAGTTCCTTGTGGTATGCTACTTTCCTATTATAGGTAAACGACGTTACCCACCTCATCGTATTTTGTTATGATAAAAATTTGAGGTCCATAACACAACATTCGTCAGATCTCAAACTAAGCACTCATAAGAATCTTTAGTTATATAAGTATTTTATATACATTTTATAACATTGATTGCCTCGTTGGTCTAGCGGTTAACGTAAGCAACTGTTGATTAGAAGGTCTCTGGTTCGATTGCTGAATCGAACCAGGTAAATGTTGTTGAGTTTTTCTGATTATAGAAATGCCTAATAACAGCCCAAACTTTAGAAGCTGAAGTCTGAACCCCCGTGCCTCTCTTCTGATTTCTCCCTAGTTCTGTTTTCTTTTTTAAAGTATTCAAAATCCTTCGGGTCGTCATCCCACCAGGGTTTACGGCGGGGTGGTGTGTCGGAACCGGACCGACTAAAACTACATGGTGTGCTACTCTACGCCTGAGACAGGAGGGATCCGGGAAGAGCTGTTATTACGATATTTGGAATACTCCTAGCACTTGCCCGCTTGTGAGGGCACCATCTTTGGGTGAAATTCACTATTTAACCGCCACCGTCTGCGGGTAAACTCTCTATTTTTAGGCGAAGTACGGTACACATGGACGTCGCCTCCTCGCGGCTGGCCACTGTAGCGGACGGAGGGGAAAACTCGTACCGTCCACCTGCGGACTTAAAGTATACCCTATGCTAACGCATCTGGCCAGCCGTCGGTAAAGTAGACCCAAAACTTCTGTCTAAGAAGAGAACTATGTCCACCAAAAAAGGCTGTTAAAAGATACTCCTATACAACCTTAAGACAGTGAATGCTGATGTACATAAATGATTAAATCTATGAAATTCAAACGTCCCTTGTAAGAGATCTTCACAAAACTTAGTTAATTTTTAGTTTGAAACAGAAATATCTTGGAAACTTGATAAATTTAAGAACTTATTCAAATTAAGTGTGTCTACTTGTCATCATTAAGGTAGCGAGATCTTAATTTTAGATAAATTATTCAATTTGCTCTCATTTACAATAAAAGTTTTTCGTCACCTAGTTTAGAATTGCGTTTATAGTTTAATAAAGAAACTTTTTACTTAGACCTTAAGCATAATATTGATAACTTCGCCTACAGGCAGTCTATGAAATCTTCCTAAATAAGTCTCTCTCTCCTAATCAATTTTATTTTGAATAGATCACGAACGGCAGCCTCATAGTTCTGGAATATTAAGAAGTTTGGATAAAGAAATTATTGCCATTAATATTCTTTAAGGATCGAGATCTGATTTCTAGTCTGAAGAATCCGTTCATTGAAATTTCATTTAAAATTTCAACACTAAGCACATTATATCCCTAAAAGTTGATTATATGATATTTGAGCCCATTCTTTTTTATTGCAACGAAGATTGTGAATGAACGCAAGCTATGGCAAAGTCTTTTTTAAATGTCATTGTCATTGTTAAACGTCTAAAGGTTTGAAACACAATTTCTAAAGATTATCCAAGACGCAAACAAAGAATATAATACCAAAAAAGAGAGCGTTCGATCATGTGTATATTAAGATAAATTGTGCCTTTTTGGAGTAAAAATATGACATAAATTACAATATTCTATCAATGTTTATAAGCAAATATAATTTTTAATTTTTTTTTGATAACCCAGTTTCGAGGGAGAGGTTTATGTCCAGCAATGGACCAGTATAAGCTGTTTATAAAGTATTAGTGGTATATTTTGGCAGTAAAATATAATAAAATTATAAAAATAATAAAGATCCGTCAAGGCTGGCTCGTTGCCCATATTACAGTAATTTATCCAAACACATGTAGGTGTGTATCCTAAAACATTATTTCGAGTATCATGGTCGTTTTATAACAGTCTAACAACTAACATGGTTTCTAAGCTTTTTTACTATCATAGCTAGCCTAGTATCATAAACTCCGATCTGGATGTCGTAATAACAGCTGTTCCCGGATCCCTCCTATGTCAGGTGCAGAGTGGCACACCGTGTGGTTTTAGTCGGTCCGCTTCCGACACACCACCCCGCCGTAAACTCCGGTGTGGTGACGGCCCGAGGGGGTATCCACAGGTTAACAACTAAAATAAAGTCCACTAGGATCAGTGGAGAATTTTACTAAACTCCTTGAGTGCTGTTCGATCCACTGGTGGAGGATAAAAGAAATATGAAAGTATCACAAGAGCCATCCAGACTAATGGTGAATCCCAGTGAACTGTGTGGCGCTGTTCAATCCACTAGTGGATTGAAATTGATAATCCCAATACAAAGAGTGGTTTATTTATGTAAAATTGCTAAAGGTTTCACTTTTTTGAGGTAGGGACGAGAATACTATGTATTACATTGTAATTTTCTCCTCTTCAGATAACGTGAATTTTGTATTGGATTATATATTTTCATTCAAATGCTGTATTGTTATTCAAATACGCCTTGACTTTTGTATTGCCTTTGTTAGTACTAATAGAAGCAAAGATATATGACTAATTGACGCTAAATATCACTCGTATACAAACATATTTACGTCATTAACAGAACGAGGCAATTCATTTCTTCCTTTGTTGACATTATAATTAGTAAGCTTAAGGAGCTGATGACAATTTGGTCGATTTTAGAGTTCATTCATTTGAAAAATATACCTGCGTAGCTGTCATAGGTGGTACAGATAAAAGAGCGCGCAATAAACGTCATAGGTTCGGCTACAGATAATTATGAATCAAAATGACTCTAGTAAAGTGTCATTTATGTAGATTTTTACATATTACAATATCCTTGACAGTACAAAGCAGAAAAGTCGATCTTAGGTGTCCTAAAATTTTTGAGTGGCAACTCAATGATCTCAGTCTGGTCTTCCTTCCCTGATGGAGACGTCAAGAAGATTTTTGTTTATTATAATTACTTATTATTATTATTCCTATAAAACTAATAAGTAATTAACAAATGTGATATAATCGTAATTAAAGTAAAATTTCTATAATGTTAAAATTTTAGTTAGAAGTTACGAAAATTAAATTAGAAAAACATAGCTCGATAAAAATTAGATTTAAATCTATACTTTATTTATTTTACAAGTGCTTTGTGAGAGTCGTGCTTCGGTATAATTTTGTTTAATATTTGAAAACACGGGAAAATAAATTAATCAGGCTGATACAGCATTTTTTTGTATTTAAATTATTATTCATACGCGAATTTTCGTCAAAATTTACTTAAAAGTTCCTTTTCCTTTTGCAAGGCAAATTGATTATGGTATAGAGTACTGTGTTTCCTATAGAACAATGTCTCTGCTCAGCTATGTAAATTTTTTTCATAATTTGATCTTTGACTTGCATATTCATTTCATTCTTTTTTTAGAGACCTTCATCGTTTTTGCTGAACAGAATATATTCCGTCCGATGTTTAAAATACTTTTTTATACTTTGATGTATCTAACGATATATATCAAGTTAAGAAAGCTTAAGAGCGAGTTTGATCATCTTCAGCAGCCTTTAAATAACTTTTAAAAGCCTTTTTTCTTTTTTTTGCTGGGCAAAGGTCTCTTCTTAGTAAGAAGGTTTTGGTCTACCATACCACACTGGCGAGATGAGTTAACATAAAGTTTCTTTTGAGTTTTTTTTATTTGCAGTGCTGTTGTCGTGCGTACTTTGCTGCTTTGATCAGCTCTTATGACAACTACGGTACGAAAACACAGGGTGACAGTCCAATTAATAATATATAACCTCGCGGATTGTTTTTCTTATCAAGATTATCTATTAGTTTATTTCTTCTTCTTCTTCTTCTCAGCCAAAAGACATCCACTGCTGGACATAGGCGTCCCCCAAGACTCTCCACAACAATCGGTCTCGTGTCGCCCGCATCCAGCAGCTACCCGCGACCTTCACCAGGTCGTCGGATCACCTTGTGGGGGGCCTACCAACGCTGTGTTTCCAGGTCGGTACTCCAGAACTTTAAGGCCCCATTAGTTTATTTAGGTAATCTAAATTATAGATAAACGCAAATTATGATGATAAGCAAAATTACTGTTACAAGATTGTTACGCTACTGCTATGCTTCATGTTTAATTATTTGAAAGAAAAAGATACTGTGGCAAAACAACTTAGCCTTTTTAGAAGAAATAGATAAACTTATTTATAGCTACTCTTTGGATATTCCAGATAGTTTAATAGTAATAATCAGCTATATGTATTACAAGACGATGCGGTAAGTGCCGCAACAATCCACTGCAGCAACATAAACCAATTTACGATGTGTATATATCGAGATGATTGAAATATCGATTCCCTCATATTCAGTTCATCTGTTGTTGATGTTAATTGATTAATTTGATTACACCAACTGCGTTTATAAAAGATGTTTTTATTTTATACGATTAAAGTTGTGTATAGTAATCGAGTTTTATAATTCATTATGAATAAAAATCAATTTTTGCTATCATACGTTTGAAGTCATCCTGATTCTATTTGCCAAGTTGTTTTGTTCGTTTTTCTTTTCTTGTAAGTTTTTTCTTAACTTTAACACAGAACCTTTAGTTACGAGGTATACACGACAAAGGTCTGCCGTATAACTGTATGATTTTATTTTTTATTTTTTTCTAATTGTTCCTTCGTTATTTAACTGTCGATCTCCGAATTTGATTTCTGGATCAGGCCAAAAGAGTTATTGGATTTAGGGTTACAAGAAAGTCTTAATAACAGCCCGCAACATGAAAGTCATTTACAGATTAGATTAAGAAAAAAGGTAAGCTAGGGTAAATAAATCCGACCAGGTCACTCTGACAGTGAATTCAACAAAACAACAATTCTATTCTAAATGAGTACAATTCCAACACATTCCACTAGATGATGTACTCCTAGCCTAGGCCACGGTGGCCAGTCTGAACGGAAACCAGTCAACTACACAGGACATATTATAGTGCATAAGTGTGTGCCCCTAAACACAGGTGCACTCTCTGTGTTCGCTCACTCTCATAATCCGATAGGACGGTTGTCCAACACGACCGGCAAGAAATCGCCTGATGTTTAATTTACTGAAATACAGTAATAGCAATAAGATCTGTTTATAATTTGATTTGATTTCTTTTGATGTCATGTACCTAATCACTGGGTAGTCAACATAAACTGAATTCTTGAAGTAATTATTTTTGGAATCAATTATTTAAAAGAAGTGAGCCTTATTGTTATTAATTTGTTTGTAAATCCGGGTCGTATTATGATTCCTGAGCGACCACTGATTATATAAATGTGCCATTTAATTTAAGCCGAGCTTATGCTTATTTCCTTAAAGCGTTTCTTACTAATGGGATGTTTAGCCATCAGCTTGCTCGTTAAAGCAATTTGGAATAGAAATTGTAAAAAGAGGAGTTACTTTTTAGACGTTCTTTCCAAAGGTGATTTTTTGAATATGATTTGGTATTGTTTTTTGAAAGAAAACTTAAAATTTTGTTATAGTGGATACTTTGAGTTTATGTGTTCGAAATGACCTCGTTACCATTGAGTGATCAGTTCATTTTTTTTTGTTCTTCAAAATATTTTTTATGTCTAATCTATGTATAGATGTCTTCAAACTTTGTCAACTGTTTCACATAAGTTTTTTTTAATAGAATTGATTGTACCAAATGTACGTTTTATTTACTTCCATTGCTGCACAGATTGTGTGGTTGCATAGATTGCTGAGTGTTGTGGGTTCAACCCCCACTCTGTGGGACAACATTTTCTGAGATTTACAAATTGTTGTTCTAAGTCTGGGTGTTCTTTGTGCTTGTTTCATGTATGTTTGTAAAGTCACCCGCGACTCAGGATATTTCTAATGTCCGCGTTCTCTTTTTTAAGAAATAAAAAAAATATTAAAGAAATTCTTACTACCTAATAGTAAAATCTGTATAGAACTACATATTCTTCGCTATTTGGAGGAAAGGATGAGACTTATTAAACTATAAGTATTAGTATTAGTAACCATTAAACATGTGAGTGAATCTAAGAGAAATGTGTACTAGCTCTCGCACACTCATCGCCATGGTGACAAGAAAAAAAATGAGTGTAGTGAGCGTCAATCGCCGACGCAGTATTGCCAGGTAAATCATAGGTAAGCTACTGATTCAGCAAAACTTTTAAGCACTTTTTAATGGGGTTCCTATGTCATAATATTTAACCAATTCCCTTATTATAAGAAAACAATTCTTAGTAGCCAGTTTAATAGTTTGATATTTACTTTACAAATGAACTACTCCACAAAGCCGTAGAACACAAGAGAGAGGATATCCTTTGTTGTCACAACGTATTATTCTGAAGATAAAAGTCCGCTCTTTCTGAAACTGATACCATCTTTATGTATGGTTTTCTGACAACTACGGAAGCCGGGTACTCCCCGGTGTATTGACTAGGGGTCAGAGGCTATCAATGTATCTATGTGTGTGTGGTGGTAGAATAGTTGACATAAATACAATGTTTAAAGATGAACATCGATATATATTTAGAAATGCTAAAACATTGAATATTTTATTACAGTAGTTTTTACAAGAGTATTTCACAAGGCTGTATGGTTATATGAGTAAAATTTGCTTTAAAGTTTTTAACACGATCGTCGTAACTAATACATATGATTTTTTGTTACAGTCATTTACATTAGCCTATTCTAAATTTTTGTGTGCTGTATAAATGAAATAAAATTATTCAAAGTTTGGAAGTCTATTTTCGTTTATTTTTTAGCGTTGTATTGAAATTAATCTTCGTGCATACAGTTTGACAGTTTATTCCGGTGTTAGTTCTATATTACTAAGTGTAACCTTTCACGCTTCATTGTAGTATATTGTGGTCACATTATTAGAAAAAGGATCAAAACTAATATAAAAAAATTGAGTTAATCTACAACTCATATTCTGTCAAAATGTGCATTTTTTTACTTTTTGAACGATACTCAAACCAACTTTACTTATCTATCTATTTATAGATATAAATATATACATATATACATATATATATATATATATATATATTTTAAGAGTGTACCAAAGTGACCCTACTTTGCCTGATGGAAAGCATGAATAGAGACAGTGAATGCAGACAATAAAGTATGGCGGCCTAGTGAGATGCTTCTTCACGCCCGCTTGAAAACCTTTGAGGCATAACAGTGATATATGAAACGCGTTTGTTTAAAAATTAGTATAGTAAGACTTACGTTGACTTTTGCTTCTGTTTTAACAACATACCTAAGACCAGTCAAAAGGAAATCTTCACCGAACTCTAACATTTCGGGTCGGATATATTAGCCTTTGTTTAACTTCTAGCTTCTACAAACCATTGTTATGCGGTTGTTGTTTAATCTTGTTTCTAATTTTGTCTAATACTCATCATATTCGTAACAATACTACCTTCTGGAGCCAGGGTATTAATGTGATACCTCGGCCTTGCAATAGGGAGATATGTTATTGTATTTATATGACTCTTACTTCTTCCTTTACGTGGATCATCGTAGTAATTTCATTTTTATTCTTCTAATGTCTTGTTTTTTTTTTATATTTATTATTATTTTGTACCCTATTTGCATTTGAAATTGTACTGTTATAAGAGTTACTTAATTAAGATTACTACAGTACTTAACTTGTGTTTTTTTCTTTCTTTACTTTCTTGTTTTTTAACCATTCCTTGGGTTTTTAAAATTTTAATAACATAACATCCACGAACATTCACTCTTTGTGAGACAGATGATCTATCATCTATTCTAATTCAAATTTCTAAATTTAACTAGCACATTTTTAAATCAACCAATCAAATCAAAGATAACATCGGTGAAGTACAAGCAGAAGAGTAGATTAACTGGTTTATTTTTGTTATTTTAATATTACGACAAGTGGCTTTGGTATCGAAAAACATAAAGAAAAGCGTCACTCGACAACAGTTTCTTATAATCACGACTTTTCCAGACCAAGATAACAATAAATGAAATCCAAAATTACTTGAATATAAAAAAGTTTTTATTTACTAAGTAAAAAAACCTACGCAAACATATCTATAATAGATATAATGTGAACAATACCGTAACATATACAAAGAATTACCACATAGAGTATTGAAGAAAATATATCTTTTACTTTCAAAGAAGGAATTAGGCTAAAAAAAATGTCTAGTCTAATCATAATTATATCTTAAACTGTTTTAGTTTAGAAATAAACACGTATAAATGTATTTCATATGTTTATACATTATACGTATTAGTAACCTACTAATGACAGCTGTCGATCTATCAGTGCCACTGCGAAAATTAGAGAGCTTCTCAGGTGGCCTCATACTCAGAGTAAAATACAATGAAAGAATTACTCAACACCAATTTTCCCTCTCTTATTGCAACAGACCATATGAGGTAAACCATGGCTCACCCACAGATTGTTAGATATAAATACAATATTAAATTATTATTAAATTATTAGTGTTATTATTATGATTGCGTCGATGGCGTAACGGTAGCGAATGCGACTGCTGTGCTTAAAGTCTCGGGTTTGATTCTCGAGTCGGACCAAATGTTTGTATGATCTGCAAATATTTGTTTCGGAGTTTGCGTGTTTTCTATGTATTTACAAAAAAAAAGTATATAAGTATTTTATCAGTCAATTTAGTTATCATAGTACAAGCTATGCTTAGTTTGATGGCGTTGTGTGTCTAATGTCAGAAATATTTATTTATTTGACATCATTTCAAATTAAGGTAAAATCATAGTTAAGGTAAGACTTACTATCAACTCGTTCTAGATTCATATCGATTCACATAAAATTATTTTATATAACCCAATCCTAATTAAAATGTTTATTCTAGCATGGTAGGTTCCATAAATATACTAATTTGAATCACTTTACCATTATTCTTTCAAAAACAAAGTATTTATTTTTCAAAAATATGAACCAATATCAATTTATGAAAAATAACTCTCCCGTCAACGACGTTACAACAAAAATATTTCAAAAAAGATATTTATAAAAACTGACGCAGACTCGACAGCGTGGACGTGTCTTACGCTCAAAGCCGCTTTTCGAAGGGTTTGGATTACTATACACTCGGTGGAATATAAATCATTATGACAGTACATAGATACGGCAATCTAATTACGTTTCTATCCATGAAAGCGAGTATTCATGTATACTGGCTTATCTATACCTACTACTACAGAGAAACATGACTGATTAATATAACTCACGGTGATACTAGAAAGCCACGGTAGAATAATTACTTGTTTGTTTACTAAACAAAGGCTATGATACTTTGATGAAAGCAATAATGGTTCGACTGCCTCGATGGCGTAGCGGTAGCGAAAGTGACTGCTGTGTTTGAGAGTCTCGTGTTCGATCCCGGGTCGGACCAAATGTTTGTATGATCTGCAAATATTTGTTTCGGAGTTTGGGTGTTTTCTATGTATGTATTTACAAAAAATAATAAAATACGTATTCTATCAGTCAGTCTAGTTATCATAGTACAAGCTCTGCTTAGTTTGAAACTAGTTGACGTTGTGTGCTAAATGTCCGAAATATTTATTTATTTTAATGGAACATTTATCGAAGAGACACTTAATTATATTCGCTTAAACGCTTTAAATTTAGAATTGTTAGAAAAAATTGAGCCACTAAATTCATTTTTAACGTCGGCAACTTGAAATAAAAAGCAACCGTCAGAGCATTTACTTCGATTTGGTCAGAAAGCCAAAAAAATGGTGAGTGTTCAATTAACTTGAAGAGAGCTTCTACAAACTCACCAAAATTTATTCGAGAGTTTAGTGTTTTTAATTACGATATTGGAAAGAAAGCTGTATTGTTTGTAGTCATAGTTCAAATTGGTAGCGGTGAATTTTTTTTAATTACTTTGTCAGAGCCTTGGGATATTCTAATCACCTCTTGTTTTACGATAATACTAAGACTCATAATATTAAATATCTTTTACAAGGAATGAACCTGTATATAATTAAACTTGTAGCTGTCTCTGTCTTAAATTGTAGTAGCGTTCCATTGTCTATGAATTTCATCTATAAGTATTTTATCTAAAACAAACATATTATTGTAACCTGTAACCTTATAGAGGTTAACGCGTTCAAAACAAAAAAGAAATAAAAGAATAAATAAAAAAAATCTTCAGTTCAATTATTAGTCTAGATTTTTTAGTTTCAACGTTCAAAACATTTGCTTTTAATAATTTTCATTTATGTTACGGATTAACAACATCTGTTTCAGGCATGTACACGCAATATTCAATTGTCGGTGGCTTTTAATAGGTTACAAATTGCAACTACCGGTATACGCTTCCAAACATCTAAGTTCCTGGTTCTTCTTTGTTTTATTTGTTAAGCAATGAAAGATAAAGAGATTTTTCTTTTAAACGAACATTGAATTATTTAAATGTTTTTGCTAAACACTACGGTATTAGAAAATTATTTCGTGGAAGCGAAAGTAATTTTGTAAACCAATCATCGAAATTTTTAAATAGTTACATCTTCTTTTAACGTTCGCATGTAAGAATGGTGGTAAATTAATGATTTCTTCCTCAAATACATTTTTAAACGTTGGAAAGAGTATGATTATAACCTTCTATAGAAACCATAGAGATACTCATCTCTGTTCGCAGTTCGCCTGCTTATGTAGATAGCAAAACTAGTCTTTACCAACATTGATCAATGTATTAAACTGTTTGTTACACAAAAAAAAGTGAAGGTAAGCCCTTCACTTTAAAACACTATATATCGTGACTCACTAAAATAAACGTTTCAGCAGTGTCCTCTGAGTATATTTATGACACTACCTGTAAATGTAACACTTTGTCTATGATTTCAAAAATTGGAATAAAGTAAATAATATAACTAAAATAGAAGTAAGTATTGGAAAATAAACAAATAATTTCTTGGATTTTACTTTAACAAATGAAAAAAAATTAAAATATTAAAAAATTAACAAATTTAAATCTATCCGAAGAGAAGTATGTATTGCATTGGGTAGCAGTAAAGGTATCTAAACAGAAGAATTACTTTCTTGAGTAATTATTAATGTATGTACAAAAAAAAATAAGAAAGAAATTGCCTAAAAGTTTGGTCTCGGCAATTAACGTTACATAAAGATGTTCACAGTACGTCCAATATATGTCAAACTAAGTAATACTACGATATTACTCAATTCAATTAATGCTGAACACAATAATCTTTAGGAGTTACTACTTTTAAAGCGTTTTTTTTAACATGTGGAAACCCCCTCGGGCCGTTATCCCACCGGTGTTTACGGCGGGGTGGGTGTCGGAATCTGTCGGAATCGGACCGACTAAAACCACACGGTGTTGTGGCAAGTCACAGGTTCGATTCCCGTCCGGCCCCAAATAATTATGTAACGAACTACGAGGCACAGAACCAGGATGATTCAGAACATCGGAATGTGCGTCATATCGCGTGATGTAAGTGGCGCCAATAGACCACGCCTAATCTATCAGTGCATCTATTGTTCCGGCGCCCGAGCAACAGGGATGTAAATCGCGCGGCTATATTCACTCCAAGCTTCCTGCGTTCCCCCTCCGCAAGAGTAGTGTCGGGTGCAATATTTTTATATAAATACCTGTCGTAAATAAAATCTACACACATTTCCTTACTGGCATAGCATCAGTCGTTTAATTTACCTCGCTGCCTACATAGTTCCTGAGTACTACCATTTGCACGTACACTACGTAATAGTACCGGTTTAGGGTTTCCTAACTCTAACCGTACATCTACACTGGTGACCAATCGACGTGAGGATACAGCAGTAATTATCCCAAGAACATGGCTAAACAAGACAAGACGTCAGTGGAACAGAACATCCACCAGGACGATCAAGTCGTCCTAGGAACAACCTGCCGTGTTGGTGTAAAAACACCACCTTTCAACCCGGACGACCCAGAACTTTAGTTTGCCCAGCTAGAAGGTCAATTTGCTTTGTCTAGCATAAGCACTGATACCACTAAATTTTACTACGTGCTGGCGCAGCTGGAACCTCAACATGCAGCGGAGGTGAGGGATTTGATTGTTTCCCCACCAACCACTGATAGGTACGCAACTATAAAAGTTGAGCTGATACGTCGTCTGTCAGCGTCCCAGGAGCGTAAAATTAAACAGCTACTGATGCACGAGGAGATAGGTGACAGGAAACCGACACAGTTTCTTCGGCATTTACAACATCTGGCGGGAGCAAACGTCCCTTCAGATTTTATCCGGACCATCTGGGCAAGTAGGCTACCAACTCATCTACAGACCTGCATCGCTGCCCAGCAGTCGAAGATGCCACTAGAAGATTTGGCTGAGCTCGCCGACCGAGTCAATGATGTCGTTCCAGTAACTGCGCAAGTAACCGGGCAAGTAGCTGGAACGTCAACACCTACTGCGAATACCAGTCCTGCCATCGAGATGCTTACGCGGACTGTAGCTGAACTCAGTCGCAAAATAGAGGCGATGAATATGGAACCGCATAGGCGTTCGAGGTCACGTTCCCAGAACCCACACAGAAGTCGCTCTCGTTCACATTCGCGACCATCAGAACATCCACATTGCTGGTACCATTATCGATTTGGCGATAAGGCACGAAAATGTACAAAACCTTGTACGTACGGGATGACAACGAATGCGGTAAACTACCAAGGCAGCCATTAGTGGCGGCAAACGACTGCCTAGCAATTACAAGTCGCCTGTTCATCACAGATCGCAAAACAAAGATACAATATCTAATAGATACGGGTTCAGACCTGTGCGTCTTTCCGCGTTCTGCTGTTCGGGAACCACGCAACAAAACTCACTATGAGTTGTTCGCAGCCAATGGGTCAGTTATACCCACGTATGGTTACCTGCCTTTGACCTTAGACCTAGGACTTCGCCGTGCTTTCACCTGGCGCTTTATCGTTGCTGACGTATCAAAACCTATCATCGGTATCGACTTTCTAGGTTATTACAACCTGCTAGTTGACTGTCGCAACCAACGTCTAATTGATGGCCTCACAACGTTGTCAGTCTCAACTCTGTGTCAAGTTTCCACAGAGGTGATCTCATCAGTACGTACCACTGTTGGTACTTCTACTTACCATCAGCTTCTAAGGGAGTACCCTGACGTCACTCGACCCTCTGGAAGGCCTCAAACAGTAAAACATTCGACTGTACACCACATACGTACAACCCCAGGTCCATCAGTAGTCAGTCGCCCTCGTCGTCTAGATCCAGAACGTCTAAAGATTGCGAAGACAGAATTTGAAGAGATGCTGCAGAATGGTACAGCACGAAGATCAGACAGCCCTTGGTCCTCACCGCTGCATCTAGCCCGCAAGAAAAACGATGGATGGCGTCCCTGCGGTGATTATAGGTCTTTGAACGCCCGTACTATTCCAGATAGATACCCTGTTAAGCACCTGCAGGACTTCACACATCAGCTGGCAGGTAGTACTGTCTTCTCCACCGCCGATTTGGTGCGCGCCTATAATCAAATACCAGTTTTTGAAGAAGACATACCCAAAACAGCAATTACCACACCCTTCGGCCTTTATGAATTCCCGTTCATGACATTCGGACTTCGAAATGCTGCTCAAACCTTCCAGCGCTTCATGGACGAGGTTCTTCGTGGGTTGGATTTCTGTTTTGGCTATTTAGACGACATTCTAATCCACCATCAGCACGTTTCCGTCATATTCATATGGACTTGATAGGTCCACTTCCATTATGTTCTGGCTACAGGTACTGTCTCACGATCGTCGACCGATTTACACGTTGGCTTGAGGCGTACCCACTTCAGGACATAACCGCCGAGACCTGCGTTGCTGCCTTTGTAGAAGGCTGGATCTCACGCTTCGGATGTCCAGAGCACATCACCACTGACCGCGGTCGACAGTTCCTGTCGCATACTTTCAAGGAACTCACCGCTTTAGTCAGTGCCACACATCATACAACCACCTCCTATCACCCGGCAGCCAACGGTCTCGTAGAAAGACTTCATCGGCAGCTCAAATCTGCCATCACATGCCACGCGTCACCAAACTGGGTCGAGGCCCTGCCTTGGGTCCTACTCGGCATTCGTAGCGCGTGGAAAGAGGATCTTCAGACATCCGCTGCAGAACTAGTCTACGGTGAACCACTCCGTTTGCCTGGACAGTTCTTTTCACCTGCACCTAATGACGAAATGGACATGACCAGTATCATTAACAGGCTACGTACTCATGTCAGCAAGCTAACTCCGCAACCAACATCTTGGCATGGCGCTTCCAGCCGTACCTTCTATATGCCAAAAGACCTTAAAACGGCCACTCATGTCTTCGTACGCCGAGGTCCTGTACGCAGACCACTCCAACCAGCTTATCTGGGTCCATACAAGGTGTTGCAACGTGACCAGAAGACATTTGACGTTGATATACAAGGCAACACTCAACGTATATCAGTTGACCGTCTGAAACCAGCTTACGTCGCCAGGGATACATCAAATGAAACTCCTCACCTCACAAAAGCCGAAGACCAGACTACCACCAAGAAGACCAGTAGCGGACGAACAGTCAGATTTCCGGACTACTATCAACCGTAGCAGCTGGCTCCGGTTTCAGCGGGGGAGTGGTGTGGCAAGTCACAGGTTCGATTCCCGTCCGGCCCCAAATAATTATGTAACGAACTACGAGGCACAGAACCAGGAGATTCAGAACATCGGAATGTGCGTCATATCGCGTGATGTAAGTGGCGCCAATAGACCACGCCTAATCTATCAGTGCATCTATTGTTCCGGCGCCCGAGCAACAGGGATGTAAATCGCGCGGCTATATTCACTCCAAGCTTCCTGCGTTCCCCCTCCGCAAGAGTAGTGTCGGGTGCAATATTTTTATATAAATACCTGTCGTAAATAAAATCTACACACATTTCCTTACTGGCATAGCATCAGTCGTTTAATTTACCTCGCTGCCTACATAGTTCCTGAGTACTACCATTTGCACGTACACTACGTAATAGTACCGGTTTAGGGTTTCCTAACTCTAACCGTACATCTACAGTGTGTCTCTCTGCGTCTAAGACAGGAGAGATCCGGGAACAGCTGCTATTACAACATCCAGACGACTTTTAAAGGTATTCAGAACATCATTAGTCACTGAAAAAAGCCATAAAACTAAGGCACTAACAAGGATAGAATTCGAACTGAGGTTGAGAGAAGTCGTTTCACTTTCTAATCCTGCTTTGGCTTAAAATTTATGTAGAATAAATGTACAATAATGTAACTGTATTTATTTTTTTGGATCTTATAACAATGTTTGTTTTCACTCGCCTTTGTACAAACATACATAGTGTACTTTGAGATGGCCCAGATGTCATTATCCCAAAGTAAATGTGTTTACATTATCACATTAACTTTTAGGATTTATAAAAGGGTGCTGTTATTCAGATCGGAGACAATTTTTCTTATACGGTATGTCAGATACAGACAATTTTTATGGCTTATTATTGTCCAACGATCAATATGTGTGATGATGGATTAAGAATACAGAATATCACCACCATTCTTTCCATTGGTGTCGTAAGAGGCGACAACTAGACATCACAAAGAGAAGGAAAATTTGAAACAAATTCTATACCAACCCGTCTGGCCACCGTGGAATAGTAGGCCAAAACCTCCTTGTCAAAGAGAGGCCTATGTCCAGCAGTGGACTGTTAAAGGTTGTTGATGATTGATGATCAATATCGTGACTTTCATTCTACGGGGGAAAGGAGTCAAAATTTGTAGTTTTCCTTTACATAAAAACTGTAGAGTGAACGTAAAATGGAAATTGGTGAAAATGTTAGTTTCAATAGTAAAACTTCATCGTTTTTATTGCTTTAGAAACCGTAAAATGAATTATATTTGATAACAAAAAGAAATCACAGTTCGGAAAGTCTCAATTTCGAAGTAGGTTTAATATAATAAAGTAAATTATTACTATTAGAATTGTTTTAATTCATGTCATGTTTTTAAATTTTTGAATTCGATACATTTAGTTAATCTTCATCTACATGTATTAAGAAACCCCGATTTATCAGCAACGGATTTTAAAATTTGCTTTATGATCAATTGAATACAAATGAAATGCTCTAAAATATATTTATTATCTTGTATATAGAATACATAAAAGTAGTTCATTAATAGGCCTCTAGTGTTACACTCACCAACGTAAGACGTCAGCACGGATACTGTCGCTTTAAGTTAGTTTTCTGGTGGTGACGGTGGGAGGATAGTTCTACCCCGGTCGAGTTAGGGACACATGTAGTTCACATAAACATTTGTTCTAACAAGTTTTCCGGATCACTTGGAAAATGTTTTGAATAAATTAGTTGTATTTCAAAGTTTTATTCATTGTTTCTTACTTTGTCAATAGTTTAAAAAAATGTTTTATCACCGCAATTCTGTGTGTGTAGGTGTTAAAATATTATACATATAAATGAAACAGCTTATCTTTTATAAATATAGAACATACAAATTAGTAATTTATAAGTAACCTAGTTTAACGCGTGGAAACCCCCTCGAACCGTCACCCCACCGGGATTCGCGGCTGGGTGGTGTGTCGTAATCGGATCGACTAAAACCACACGGTGTACCACTCTGCGTCTGAGATAAGAGGGATCCGGGCACAGCTGTTTATTTGACGTATACTATTATTTCAGCACAGCAGAAGAAGTCAAAACAATTTTCGTCATAAACAAATCTGCTAATTAATTTAGTAGTAATTAAAAGTAACTTTTTACCGTGGTTATGAGCAAATTATCTTAAATGAGGCATGTTTAATCATTTCAAAAACTTCTGTTATCAATAACTATATCTTGTGCTACCACCTTTTCTTAAATACTAGATGATCTCTATCTCTTGTTTTAGACGTGAGTACGGCGAGCGTGATAATCTTAGAAAAATGAGTTCTATATCTTTACAGACTGCACGATTGGCCTAGTGGTTTAAGCGGTCGCCATGCCGCTCTCCAATTCGCTGAGTGTTGTGGGTTCAAATCCTACATGGGACAACACTTTGTGTGATCCATAAATTGTTGTTCTGAGTCTGGATGTTCTTTGTGTCCGTTTCTTGTATGTTTGTAAAGTCCCCCGCGACACAGGATTTATTCCTAAAGCGGGCGTTGTCTTTCAAAAAGAAAAAAAAAAAAAAACGAGGCTTCTATTTGCTTTTCAATATCAAAAAGGGAAGTTGTTAGTCAGTAGCTTTGTTTATCTCCTATTTTATTAGTAA
Source organism: Hypercompe scribonia (assembly GCA_949316085.1). Lineage (NCBI taxonomy): Eukaryota > Metazoa > Arthropoda > Insecta > Lepidoptera > Erebidae > Hypercompe > Hypercompe scribonia. The sequence goes on from OX438979.1 coordinate 6,946,569, forward strand.
ATAAGATAACATGTTTACAAGCTTAAACCTTTACGTGAACACCGTGCAAAATGACGTCATTGCCGTAAAAAAGGGCAATAAAGCTTTATCTGTTTTATAGAATTAGGGTATGTTTACCATAACGAATCAATAAAATAAAAATAGTCACAGTGTATAATACAGTTTTATTGGTCAATTGTCTTCATATTTTATTTTTTGTTTAACGAGAGGATTCAGAAGTCGTCATACAGGTTATTTGATCAAATATTGAACAATAAAACGTAATGTATGGAGGCTCCGTTTGTACTTAATCAGAGAAACGATAAAACTTTTTTATAAGGGTCAATAAAAGTTGTACGAGCCGCAGAATTGCTGACTGACCTATAGTTTTTTTACTATACAATTGTAAAGGTTTATTCCCAGTAGTTCGATGTTGCCAGTTCCACATGAAGTTTTTGCAACCCACTAGTTTCATATACATATATATGAAATTAGTGGGAATGTGTTTGAAATGGAGGTTTATTCCCAGTTTCACGAAACCAGTTCCGTCTACAACTTATGTAAGTTTATGTCAGTAAATAATAAATGTTTACCTAATCATATGAAAACACTGTTAGAGAGGGGATGTTGTAAATGGGCAATAAAAACCTGAGGGGATATTCGTTGATGTTCGCAACTGAAGTTTGTAGGAATGTCTATATATATATATATTCCTGATGCTAGTGATATGTTAGATAATACTATGTTTGAATGCGGATGTACAGAAAATTATTTACTTCAAATTCAAATGTCTATCGTAACTTTTCCAAAAATAGTTTTAATTAACTAAACTTTTAAACTTAATATCTTTATGAATGGTTTTCTTTTATTCTTTTTGATTTGAGTTATTTACCAACTTCAAAATACACTTGGTGCCCAGTTCCTTGGAGCAATTGCGTGATAAAATGTATGTTATATGTTACACAGGACTTCCGTTGGTCTAAATCGAAAGTTTCATTCAAATCCGTTTAACTGGCTTTATGTTTACACACAATACAAAATTAAAATTATTTTTGATTTTTCCCATACTTGTATTTCGAAAAGAAGTTAAGTAATGTCACCTGTAAAAGTAGTATAAAATTATATACTACTAATGGGCAAAATCTTATATTTAAAACTCTGGAAACGGTTATACTACTGGTAATAAATCATTATAAAGTATACAAGATTTAACGCAACGTACTGGCTGTGAGGTCCCACGCTCGCTATTGTCATCACTTAAATCCGGGGCTCATTGAAGAAGGTCGTAGTTAAATAGTGGACGGCAATAGGCTGATATGATGGTGCTACCTGTGCCTATCACCAATGCAATTTAATTCAAACATCAGGCTGTTTAAATGTAAGTAAGTTTTACTTTGTATGACTATTTTAACTTCTATATTCAAATATAGACCTACAATATGGATCATGAAAGTGTAAACGTTAGTTTCACACTTAATTTATTGTATTAATATAGACTAGAACTAGTATAATGCTTTAATACTTAAGCACTCTTTTTTATTAATGGAAACCCCCTCCAGCCGTCATCCCACCAGGGTTGCGGCAGGGTGATGTGTCAGAATCGGACCGACTAAAACCACAGGATTTGCCACTCTACGCCTGAGATAAGAGGAATCAGGGAACAGTTGTTATTACCACATCCAGATCCCTTCTAATGCTTACCCACTAGCGCGAGCACCACCTTCGGAACTTTCTATTTAAGCGATGTACACCACAGCGGCCACGCTTCCTCGCGGCTGGTCACTGTAGCGAATGAAGTTTTCGTCCATCCGCGGCCATACAGAGGGCGGCAAGAGCCGCTGATATCTGAGGACACCCGACGAAGGTTGGTTTATGTCGGCGGAATGTAATTCGATGAGATGATTGTCATTTTGTGCTTTGTAATACACCGTAATAATGTACTCCTAAGTGCTCCAGCCAATTTTCACTGGCTGATATAAGCTGTATTTTCTAAGGCGCGTTAACAATACTCTCTAACACTAACTCAATCTCTTCTCTATCTCAATGTGAAGTAGTCGAAGACTCGTTGTAAATTTTAATGAACTAGTAATATTCATTTAGAATATGGAACCTGGTTAATAAGACTAGGTTTTCCCTAGTACCTAAGTGGAACAGTAATGGGCCAAAAAGTAGGCGTTTTTGACCCCTGTCTACATCCTTTAGGATTCAGTAGAATTCTGTTCTCCGTTCCAAACTTTGTTCGTAGCAGCCTTACGTAAGGTCTTACACCGATAATATGTCTACTAAATCACTCGAAAATTTACATTCAATTTGCATAGTCATGTCTATTTTTGCTGGCTTTATATGCAAAGCTTTAGATAAAGAGTTTTTCTTACGTAAAACAACGTTCACTAAGGCACTTAAAGCTGGCGGAAGTTCTTTAATGTGTGTAGTGGTTCACTGGATAATATATGTTATTCAGTATCTTAGTATGTTTATAATATACCTTCGTATTTTTATTACACCTGTAATACAAGACTGTTGGTGAATGATCAAAAGATCTTTGGCATCGGTTATTATTTAAATTCACTCGTAATATTTTCTCACTGCTTGTTATTTCTTTGGTATCATCACTATTCGAATGTCTATATTTTTCAAATACGTATTTTTTTAGTATTTTCCATTATTTATTTGTTGTTATTCAGTAAAGTTCTCCATGAGCTTAATTTGTAACTTTACTCGTGAATATACTTCCTTTTGTGTATAACAAACATAATTTTTTTACGTAAACTATGACTTTTAGTTAAATCTGCATTGCTTGAATATAACTTAATATGAATATAATTTTTGTTGACTTGAGTGTTGTTTCAAATCAACGTAATTAAGATAGTTGAAACGTTACTGGTGGCTTCAATTTCATAATTAGTTTCTGCTATTTTATGTTCTAAGTTTTGACTAATACGACTGTGGTTTCAACGTCTTAACTAGAAATATATAATACTGAAGTTATTATTCTTTTACATCGAGAATTATTACAATGTTTTTAATATATACTGTATATAAGTGAACCAATCGCATCTTTGTAACTAGGCCGCTAGCCTATCGCCGACTGCAGTAGTTAATCTGCAACTAGAGGTACCCACTCTCTGGCAGTTTGTGACACTGTTAATAAATGACAAATGATCAACGGTTGGTTTCACGATCGACATTCTCTAAATTCGGGATCGACCCTCTCCCGATCCTATTCAGTTTACAGGAAAGAGGCCCATTGATGCAGGGGTGACAGATATCATGATAACTGTGTGAGCCTTACACTGCCACGGTGACTGTCATGCCTTTTATGTCCACAAGCGTGGCGTGAAAAAGCAATTCACTAAGCCACAATTGCATTGTCTGCATTTGTAATGAGTATGGTGACTACAACTCTTTATATTCTATTCATGCTTTCCATCAGGCAGAGTAGAGTCACTTTGGTAGGTTCTTCATATAGAAAAAAAAAGACAAAAAACATCTCGTCCAGACGTCCACGCAGATTCGTTCTCCAGCATATGCTGGGTAGGGTCCCAGTCGGCTGTGAGAAGAAAATGTGCTACAAATATTTTAGAAATTATATGTGTATTACTACCACGACAATCTCAAACATCTATCTTACTTTGCCTAAACAATTTTTCAAAAATATACTGAGTTTAAATAATTGTTGTTGATCAAACACACGTTATTAAATTCATACATCGTCTACCTAGATATGCGTCCCATTTTATAGTATCAAATATTAGTAATGAAATTCGAGGTTAGACAGATATTTGACTTTGGTAAGATGACCGCGCCTGTTAATATGTAAGTATGTCACTTGGAAGGGACAGGTTAGTTAATAAACAGAAGCTACATCCATGAACTATATACAGACTGTGGTTTTTGATATTGCACGGTACAACTTAGTGGTATAAGTCTATATTACATGTCATTCATAGCTTCATATTACCAGGGGTTAATGCATGAAGTTGGCGTTTTGATGAAGTCGTTACTTTGAATTAAAACTAAAACTGCTCTACTAAAACTAAAATATATAAGTTTCCATGACTTTTAAAATTTGTATTTTGGCACAATTTAGCGCAATTATCTGAGATTAAAAACACAAATGACAATCTGCACGGATGGTGTTGTGTTTACACCTCACATGGGACAACACTGTGTGTGATCCACAACTTGTTGTTCTGAGTACCAGATTCAGTTCTTTTCGTCTTATGTATGCTTGTAAAGTCCTTTGCGACACAGAAATGTTCCAAGTGCGGGTGTTGTCTTTTTGCATAGAAAAGAAAGCAACGCTTAGAATTTACTACGTAATTTACAATTTATATTTAAAATAGGATGAATGAAGAATTTGTTATCATTTGAATCTAATATCCCGCGCAAACATGTTCCGGGAGTTTTTTTGGACCGATGCTTTCGGAAAAGCTGATTTCTAGACGAAGTGTCATTCCATGGCCACCCGGAAGTCCAGTTCTATCTCCAGTAGACTTCTTTTATTGAAGTTATTATACACACATGATTAGCTCGAGCTGAAAATCGGTGTTAAGTGTGAACTGTACACATATGAAGTCTGGTATTTTTAGTCTCAGACTTCACTAACCAGCTATGGAAAGTTCATAAAGAAGTCAGGCTCAGAGTCTATATAGGACAAAATAAGGTTTTCTACTATCAAGCTCATTATTTCCAACATCACTCCATTTTATCCCAAACCCTCTACGCGCCTTATTTACCCAAGTGCCTATTGTTTTACATAATGACGCATAATCTCATTCAAAGCTCGCGTGGCTTAATAAGAAAGGTACACATAATTTTAGGGTACTCTTCGCTTGATTAAGTGATACCTTAAACCACTTCGTTAAAAATATTACTTTAAGAAAACTGATGAAAATATTCTCACCTAGCCTATGTATTTAAATTATTGTTTTTTTACTTGAACATGTTATTTTTTAGTAAGTAACATTATCACTTTTTTAAAAGAAGGTCGATGTCAATTAAACGGTCATAAAAAAGTATAAGCTCCAGAAACTAAACCAAATGAGGATAATGGTAGAACGATGAAGATGTATGATACCAAATTTCCACTCCAATTTCGAGAATCATTTAATGTGCTTGTCTGTAGACTAAAAATCCACAGATATCTGAAAATAGTTCAATTTAATTATATTATTTAAAAATTGTGGCGTAGTTTGTAATCATAATCTTAAACACTGATTAACTAAATTGCTTACAAAGTAAATAGAAATTTATCTTAATCAAGTTCAGATAAATTTCAATTCTAAATAAGTTTATTTAGTGTAAAAATATATAATTATTTCATTAAGTATTTATCTAAGGGATTTAGATTTCATAATTCTGTTTAAATTACTTAAGTCTCTTAAGTTAATGTTAATACCTAAGTATTTTATAAGAAAGGAAGAGTACAAAGCTTGTGATTGTGTTTAATGTAGAGAACATTAAAGCTTATAAATTATTGGCTTGACTTTTAATTCGTACTTTTAGATTTAACCTAAGGAATTAAACATGCCAATCCGTCTGGTGGTCGTGGTATATTAGGTAGGCCAAAATCTGTTTTCTAAAGAGAGATTTTTGTCCAACAGTTAAGACTTGTCATAGATTGACGGTAGGTTAATGACCTGGTTGTATAAAAATAATTACTACTGTCGTCATAACATAAATTACACGATCTGCGATAAAAGGGAAACTTCCATGAATATTTTCTATATAGTTATACATTTTGCGGTCTCTGTCTGTGACACTGTCGGGTTATGGCACTCGAGTCAACGCCCCAGTAGACATGTAGCCTAAATATCAGAACATAGCAGCTACTAGACATAACATCCATGTTGGAGTCATTTATATTTTGTAACAGAACAATACATTATTGGATCGAAATGACAAACTGAATACTAAATATGCACGTACCTTGTTGGATCCACCTAAAATAGTAAGAGTAAAAAACAAAAGGCATGATTTCAATCGATATAAAATATATAATAAGTTATTAGAAACGCCATATTTCCCATGCGACTGTGATTCAACAGGTCATCCGTAATCACGGCGCTCGCAATAGTGATGAAATTTCGTAAAAATATTTCTGTAAATGAACAAAGTAGATATCACATTTCAAAATGTGAAATAAATTGTGTGGACTTCAAAGTGGACTGTTGAAGATTCTTGATGTAATGTAGTAACATGATAAAATACATATTTCTAACTAATTACAGGCTATTTAATTATGTTGTAATAATTATTTAATGAAGAATCTGAAACGAAATCCGAGATCTAAGACGCATCAATGTCAAAAAGTGCAATTAAATATCGGCAATGGAATGCAGATTTACTGTCTCGTAATAAAAAAAATAAAAAAAAATCTTTTCCACAGCAGAGGCAATCCTTTAGACTACTCTTTCAAAACTCACAACTGAACTAATGCCAACCTAAAAAAGTTGTGACAACTTAACCTTTTAATGATCAACTCATATTCACATGGATAGCCCTGGCATATAGCCTTTTGTCAGTACATCCGTAAAAGTAACTAAAGATGTCTCATGACGTGATCCAGTGTTTTTATCTTGTTCTATAGTTTAAAAAAGTTTTGGTATTGTATCAACGAATATATTCTTAGTAAGTGTTTAAATTAACTGTTCTGTCCTTATTTCAATGTTTTATCTGCATTTAAGATTATGTGTTTTTGTTTCGTTTCTTTTATAATATTAAGTACAATGTCAACACAATATTGATTGGACAAATGAATGATTGCCATTATCTAGTTTCTGTTTTAATAAAACGGCAGTTTGTTAGATGTGTGAAATTCTTTCAACCAGTCCGCATACTCAATCAGTACTTAACATGTAAGTGTTAATCTAATAAGCAGATCAGGTTTCAACTTAAGAAGCAGCATTGTGACTATCATCAAGCAAATATTAAATTATGTTAATGTAAAATACATAGATAATAACCGGATTGGAAAACAAAAAGTAAGATAGACAGCTTTCTAAGAAATATTTCTTAGAAATGGTTTTTGATTTTCACTTAACAAAAAATCGCTACCAAAATTTTGATTCGATCTTTTTAGCTGCTAATTATTTCATTTCAAGATGTTAAGATACTGTCTCTGAGATAAATCTCTTTACAGAGTTAATTTAAGTTTTATTTACACAATTATTATAAAATAATAGGTGTGCCGTTCTGGAAACAGTCTTTTTATACCCTTTTCTTATAAAGATTTTGAGATATTAATCTATTTGACCTAGATTTGCTAAATATGATTCAAATATCATTTTTACGCATAACGCTTTAGAACTCGGGATTATACAAATTATAGTCGTATGTAATAAGATAAATAAATTCTATTTTCATAACTTAAATATATTTTGTACACTACATCTCAATGTTATTTTGAAACTACCCACTCAGATAAAACTGTGTCAATTTTTACAAATCTCAGAATTCATATCAAAAGAGACCATAAATACAAGCCCTCTATTATATAACATATTTCAATTTCCAGGCTCTTAAACCATTGTTAGTGTTTCACTAGAATTCTACTTCTTAAATGGTTAAGGTATCAAGTCAAGCAAACCTTGGTTTGAATTTGTAGTAGCGTTCGTGGTAAGCTTGTTTATTTATTTATTTATTTATACATCATGCACTTTATGTACATAGGCGGACTTAATGCCTAAGGCATTCTCTACCAGTCAGCCTTTGGGTGATGCAGAGAAAATAGGAAATAGGTGCGTTTCAGATGTTGAAAAGAAGAAGTAGACATATACAAACTTTCATATACTAAAATTAATACAAATATATAAATACATACATATACATACTTAAGTTGATGTAAGTCTATATACATACATACTCAAATAAATATTATAACAAGTATAAGATGATAATCATGTATTAGTTGATTCTACCAGCTGTTTCAGAAACTACTGCTTCACTTTTTTCTTAAAAGTAGAAGCGTTGCTAGCCATCCTGACTTCGAGGGGAAACTCATTCCAGAGAAGAACGGACTGCACAAAGAAAGATGAGCCAACAAACTCAGATGTATGGGAGGGGCAACGAAGGAGAAGATTCTTAGAGGACCGAAGCTTTCTGTCGTGATTGCTACATAAGAGTTGGAAATAAGAGTTTAAATATGTTGGCGAAGATGGGTTATTAAGTATAGAGAATAGAACAGTGAGCGCGCGTAATTTTCGGCGTAGACGAATTGGTAGCCAATTGAGCTGCGAACGGAAAGAGGATACATGGTCATATTTACGGAGATTATAAACAAATCGAATGCAGTTATTAAGAAGACGGTCTAACTTTTAGAGAAGATCTGCATTCAGGTCGTAGCAGCACCACCATAGTCGATTAAGGGCAAGATAAGAGTTTGCACAAGCATAGTCTTGGTTTTTACGGGCAGGAAATTTTTCAGACGATTTAGAGCCCGAAGTGTCCCAGTAACCCTCCGGCACTGCATTCCAACTTGTTCACGCCAGGTTAGTGTGCAATCGAGTTGTAAACCGAAATCTTTCACCGATCCACTCACAGGTATGATAGTCCCATTAAAAGTAATAGCCGGGAGAGTCTTAGTGTCTACTCTGTTCATCGACCGGTGACTTCCCACTACGATAGCTTGACATTTTGTGGGGTTCACAGATAAACCAAACCTTTGAGACCACGTGTTGATTGTTTCCAGATCGTGGTTGATCATTTGCATTGCTATGGAAATATCTTCCACTTTACTCTGTGAATAGAGCTGTAGGTCGTCGGCATACAGATGATACGCACAAAGAAGTTCCAGGGACAGGAGGTTAATATACACAGAAATAATATAGGAGAAAGAATGCCGCCTTGAGGAACACCAGAATCAAGATCACACCAGCTCGAGGAAGATCCATCGACATGAACAGATTGCTGGCGTCCCCGAAGATATGATGAGAACCAATCCAGTGCTTCAGGTGAGACCACAAGATAGGAAAGAATAGACAGGAGTATATTGTGATTGACTGTGTTGAAGGCATTAGAGAAGTCAATTAGTACCAAAACAGTAACTTCAGTGTCTTGCATACCTGCCTTGATATCGCCAACCACTTTAAGAAGAGCAGAAGTAGTGCTATGACCAGGCCTGAAACCCGATTGAAACGGGCTTAATAGGTTGTTTCTGTAGACAAATTCATAAACTGTTTGCGCACACAGGATTCTAGGACCTTTGAGAGGAAAGGGAGAACGGATATTGGTCTGAAATAGTTGGGGTGTGTGGGATTTGGATTTTTAGGTAAAGGAATGACACAAGCTTTGCGCCACAGTGATGGGAAAATTCCAGAATATAATGAGTAGTTTATGATATGGGTGATTATAGGTAAAATGTGGTCAATAATTGTTACGATCATACGTCAGCTGATTTTATCACAACCAACAGAGTTGGATTTGATAGAGAATATGATCTTTTTGATCTCACCCGACGCAACCGGAGAAAATCGGAAGGGATTTATGTTAGGGCTATTTAAACTTGTCAGGTAGTCAACAGTGCGATACTCGGTTTGGGAATCCAAATGAACAGATAGAGAAAAATGGTGGTTCAAATCCTCCAAACCAACCGTCCCCTGCAGACCACCCGACCGCTGCTTACCAATACCCAGAGTACCAAGGAACCTCCAAATATTGGCGGGAGAAGAATGGGAGATGTTGTCAAAAATGTATCGGCGTTTGGCGTTGCGTATCATCTGGTTGCAGCGATTCCTCGCGATTTTGTATAAAGTGCGCTTTGCCTCGGTACGATCCCTTCTGAATTTGAAAAAAGCTCTATCTCTTCATCGCATAGCCAAAAGTACCTCTTTCGTCATCCAGGGAGCAGGTTGCCTCTTTACTTTAATACTTTTGATGGGTGCATGGTTATCATATAGAGCGAGAAGTATGTGATTAAAGTTATGAAGCTTCTCATCTATGCTTATAACTGACGTTACTGCATCCCAATTCAGACAGGCAGCATCCCTAAGTAGCTTGTCCAGATCCATACGAGCAAAACAACGCATGCGCAAAACTCTTGGTTGGGGTTTAGGTGGTTTAAGGGCATAGGAGAGGAAGATTAGATCGTGATTGGAGAATGCCGGTGCTTCAAGTTGACCATGGTTACGGACAAGCATAGGGGCCGACACTAATATTAAATCTAACCAAGTGCCCACCCCTAGGCTGTTATGATGAGTTGGCTGTAGAGGTAAAACATGCATACCGGTCGACTCAACAATGTGAAGGAGTTTACAGGCACGTGAGGTAGGGCGGGTTAGGCCTGGTATTCACATTAGTATAGGTTTTCACATTACAAAATTTAGCAATCCTCGTCAGATTCGTCTATGGATGGGTGATTGTTAACTCATTCAACCGACGGTTGCCACCTGTTGCTATTGTTACGGGTAATTGGAGCAAAAAGCGTGACAACTGTCTGTCTACAGAACTTCGATATCGCTTAGTACTCGGGTTGGAAGGTACGTCGGTAGTAAAAATACTCAAGTTAAGCGATGTCTTAGTCGTAGCAGACTAAAAGCCGACATATACGAAGTTTTTGAAAATGCTCAGAGGACGATGAGTTTAAATTTGTGGAAATATTAAACTTTTAAATGCGGCTACACCTTATGTATGTATATCGGTTAGGGTATAAAAATGATATTCATGCAAATTTTCAATAAAATCCGTTCTGTAGTTTTTGTGTGTAAGAGTTACAAACATCCATTCATCCACACATACTTTCGCGTTTGTATTATTAAAAAAAGTGGGCAGTAGGATAAAAAAAAAACAGCGGAAACAGAATCTTTGCAAAATCACACTCTGCCAGAACAAAAACTCTGGAAACAAAGTAGGTAATTACGGAGAAGTAAAGCAGATAGCAAACAACACGGAACCGTAAAGAGACAGATTTATTCTCTATAACTTGTAACGGTTTTACTACATTGATTTACGTACGCTGTTCTGTGTAGAGTGAATCACAAGAGATGTTTCCACTGACTACCTGCGGTCATATATTAGTAATTCTAGCGAAGTAAACAAATTGCTTTAGTGTATCATTGTCTGAATACATTAACTGTCTGTGTTTCCCTTCCAATTAATGTTAGTGCGTTAAAGTGATGGATAATCATTTTTTTCTATTTTAAGAGCCTGCCAAAGTGACTATACTCTGTCTGATGGAAAACATGAATAGAATTCAAGAGCTATGGTCACCATACTCATTGCAAATGTAGACAGTAAAGTATGGTGGCCCACACTATGGTGGTATAGTGAGATGCTGCTCCGCTTGGAGACGTAAAAGGCATGGCACTCATTGTAGCAGTGTAATGTTCACACATTTACCATGATAACTGGGCCTCTGATCTCGCACTGAATAACAAAACATGAGAGTACAGATGCTGTCGCTTTAGATTGGTCTTCTGTGGGAGGGTAGTACTACCCTGGTCGAGCCGGCCTGTTTGTGCTGAAATCAGCGTGGCTCTACTACCTTGTGAATAAATAATGACCATTGTAATTTTTTTCCGGTAACATTATAAGGATCTTTGTATGTAACTTGGAAAAAAGGAGCAAATAATTTAAATCTGATATTATAATTTTTTTACTTCAGTAATTTATCGAAATAAATGTAATGAAGAATATTTTATTTTATGCTAACAATTACAACAATTGTGAACTAATAAAGTATACTTCTAATTAATATTTTGTTACCTCTTTCATCTAACTTTCCAACATTCAACTATTTGAGTAATTTCGTGAAAAAAGACGGAAATATATAACAGGAAGTTGGAGAAGCACGCGCTGTTTGATTGGACCAAAGAGTTAGATGTCAGATGAGAGACGAGAATTGTCGATATATTGTTTTTCGATTCGTTCTCTTGAATATGTTGTATTATTTCACATCAATACTTCAAATAAGACAATTGTACTGTTTTACAAAACCTATGCTTTCTTATTTCTAATTTCGGTAAGCTTAAAACGTTTGGCATAGCAGAAACAAGTCTTAGACAAGTTGTGACGTATCGGATTCATGGAAGAAAATGAAATAATTTATTACTTGAACTTCATGCTTCTGTAAACTAGTAATCATTTTCCGTGAACGCTACTTGATTTTCAAAGATGGAAGAATATTCATATCTACGAATATAGTATACCAGCTCACATCACGCCAGGTGAATCAAATGATGTACAAAGTAAAAGGACGTCTCTGAGCTAGCAATTACTAAAGGTAAAAGCGTTAAACAAAATTGTTATCATACGTGACGGCTACAAACCTTCGAGCCGCGTGCCAAACGATGTAGAAAAATATTTGGAATCACGTCAGAAAATTTAATACATGAATGAGGGCAATTTCTTTGTAAAAATTTTGTGTTTGATCTGATGAGTACTCAGTTGATGCCGAAAAGGGAAACAAACAAAGGTTTAGAACGGAAACTTGTTTGTTACAGAAGGCGGTTACCAGTGGAGTGCCAATTTATAATTAAATATTGTATATTATATTATTTTATTGTACTGTGAAGAGAAGGAAAACTTAATACAAACCCTATACCAACTCGTTTTGGCGAGCGTGGTATAGTAAGCTAAAACCTCCTTGCTAAGGAAAGGCCTGTGTCCAGCAGTGCACATTTGAAGGCTATTGAGACTGAAGGGATTGATGAGACTGTTCTAAACTATTGGAACTATACTACACAGTTATACATAGACATACATATTTTATATAATAAATTAAAGTGGAAACCGTGAACGAGCAGGGTGAAATTTGAACAAATTTCAGCCAACTAGAGTATTGAGGAACAGACATAGAAGAAGAAGAGTTCACTTCAAGGAATTGACTGCAGTAGGGTGCATGATTGAATGATAGTCGTGTTTCCCTCCCACTATGACCCCGGGTCCTTTAAAATAGCATCTCACTAGGCGACCATAGTTTACCATGCATACCATCGTGTGCGTCGCCGTACTGAATTATTTGCATTCGCATTGAGTATGGCGATCACTCTTTTGGATTCTATTCTTGCTTTCCATCAGGCAGAGTAGAGTCACTTTGGTGGGCCAAGAATAAAAAAAAAGATACACAAATTGACTGTTACAACAAAAAGAAAATTCTCTTAGAGTTTATGATAAAAATGATTCGTAAATTAACTTAAAACATACAAAGCAATATACTTACATTAGAGCATGTACAGTTTCTTTATCGGCAGCGTGACCTTCTCAAATGCTGTACCTGTAAAAGTAAAATATTAATTTGAAACAAAATGAAACGCATTCACTGAGGTATTTTTAACTGGATTGTATTCGTTTGTTCATGCGGGTAAGTTGAGAATGACGACAAGTACGTAATGTTTGAACGTCACGCGATACTACACAAAATGCATACATACAGATTATTTCTATACCAAAGTATATGCCATATACGTTATTATTATAATTAAATTTTTGTATGCATTAATGTGTTGACTTTAGTCTGGTTGTTTTTTGTATCATATAACGAATTTGAGTGTGTTTGTGTGTTTAGCATATTTTGATTGCGTCTTACAATAAATATATAAATAATAACCTCACATATCTAACATGCAGCTGTTTGATTCCAAAGTAGACAGAGTCTGTAGTATGGTAACCAGACTAGTGATAAACGTACTTGAATATTTCTAAATACATACATATTATAGATAAATTACACTAAGAATAGCACTTATCGCACAAATATTTGGCCTGGGTGGGAACCGAATCCATGACCTCCGGCTTAACAGTCAGGGTCGTTGGCCGCTAGATTAAAATGCCAATCGAAAACACAATACAATAAACAATAACACAATTTAATTATAATATAATTTATTTCAAAGTTCGATATCAAATCAAAAGTAAATGAGAGTAATCAACCGTTGCCTTTTTGATATCACTGACAGACACACTCGAGTTAATACAATTTATGTCGGATATCTTCATTTTTCCATTTCTGAGTAATGAAATGAATATTTGACACCAATATTTTTTAATAGAAGTCTATAATTTAACCCATACGTAAGAATACTTACTTTTTGGGACTATTACGAGTACATCAACGCAGATCCTAAGTTTTGGCTGTTTTTTTTTAATATTCAGCCAGCTAAAGTGTCTCTTCTCAGCCTAATGGTAAGCATAAGGGGAATCCATTGACCACCATAATCATTACACATGTAGACAATGCCGCAAAGTGACCTACACTGTGCCTTTGTAAAGTGGTTTTACAAGCTCCGCTTAAAGGACCCGGAATCATAGTGTCAGGGAAACACGTGCGCTGGTAGTCAGTTCCAGGTTTTGACTGATTTACACAGAAAGGAAAAGCAAAACTCTAAAACGATGACCTTTAAAGGTAGTCCGTGCTTTCATATAAAGGAAGTGAGAAGGTGGGACTATGGGACTAATTGGAAGACTTTGACAGAACAATCCATGATAAAGGCGACAGAAGTGAGATCTCTTTGCAACTGCATAGGCTTAAAGAATTCGGTGGCTTTGGGAATGTTGATAATATGGACTGCTCGTCGCTGTAACAGAACTTTTTTTTTTTAACGTGTGGGAACTCCCCGGGCCGTTATCCCACCGGGGTTTACGGCGGGGTGGTGTGTCGGAATCGCACCGACTAAAACCACACGGTGTGCCACTCTGCTCCTGACATAGGAGGAATCCAGGAACAGCTGTTATTATGATATCCAAATCCCTCCTGGCGCCTGCCCACTATAGCTGGCGCCATCTGCGGATAAATTCTCTATTTAGGCGACGTACGGCACACGCGGACGTCATCTCCTCGCGGCTGGCCACTATAGCGACCTAGAGCATCAAGCAAATACTGCACAGACTGACCGCAAAGATGATGACAGTACTCCACGCAGAAATGAACCTGGGACTTATAAAAAAGACACAGATGTTCGGGCAAAAGGAACCATCTCACTTTGTTGAGTACATCTAGTCTCCGCGAAGCCGCCTTAGTGACACTTAAGATCGCGGTAAATATCCATATCCAGAATGACTAGCTTGTTGTGTAGCGGCAGTTAGTATCGTGGCTAGCTTGTCGTGTATTTATGTGGTACGTACGCACAAATAAGGATTTTTATAAATTTTACCGCTTAAGGGATAAAATAAACGACGAAGGTTTTATTTAGATTCGTCGTTTTTAAATTTGGAAACCTGAGACAAGAAATAGAAAAAGATTTCGAAGTTGCCAGCAAGAGGTAGGTAACAGTTTAATATATTTCATTGTGATTTTATTACATAAAAACTTGGAACTGTTGTTGGCATGCAACCATATTGTCGTCTTTGCCGTTTTATTCAGGACTATTCCATCTGTTGCTATTTTGGTGTCTGTATAAAATAGACTAGCTTTAATACTTTCAATTTATCTGTGTATCGTGCTGATCAATAGGAAACCGTACAACATTAAATATACTGTATAGCAAGGAATATGTAATGCATATCTTGATGTTACTTCTCTTTTTTGGTTTTCTGAAGAGTAATAGGTCTTTTTGACTAGCTTGAATACTAAATGTGATACTGGTTTTTTGTAATAAACACAGTGAATTGAAAAAAAAAGGTTTTATATCTTTATTATCCACCCATCAAACCGCATTTAAATATAAACTTTAACCAGACTTCGTGATTACTATACAGTTTCGTGATTGTTGTTTTAATAAAATTGTTTCTTACAGTGAGCGCGCTGCGGCCCCGTGACGCGATCCATTGCGACAAAATTTTCCAGAAATGAGCTCAGGCCAGGCGACTCCCCGCGACATTTGCTTGCGCGGGATGTTAGATTCAAATATTAACGAATTCTTGGCCCACTTACTTGGCTTTACTTACTTTTTATGGAAGTCCTACAACTTTTAATAGGTTTTTTCTTAATTTGATAATTGTTTTCGTCAGTCCAAATTCGTGAATACTAATACTGTATACTGAATGTGATATTGGATACAGGAATTTTACATGGGTTATTAACAAAGAACTATCCCATTTCACAAGCTTTATCTTATCATGCGTAACTAAGGCACAGTGCCTTAAATAGTCCGTCTAACATGAAGCCCCTTCGTTAGGCATATACATGACAATTCTTATCGTCAATAAAACAAAAAACATTGAAATGGTTAAAGGCAATAGGCTGTGTGTTTGATTCATTTATGTAGTGTATAGTATATTTTACGAATATACGTTCTAATAGTTAGAGAACGGGCTCATGTGGTCTGAGTATGGCTAAATAGGTATATCACAGTTATGCGACACTGATCTGCACGAACTCATATTGCCATATATATAATATACCTTTAATTTAATAGCTCTCTATTGAAACTATAATAAAGTAAAATGTAGGTAATATATCATTGTTTAATACTCTAAGTTTTTTCATTTAATTTGGAAAGTGACTCGGTCGACAGTAGTCGAAATTCCATATTCGTAGAATTACAAATATCATGAATACTGTTCTCATATCAACAATATGTTTACTCTATTGGTAATTAAATATGCCGAATAACTGGAAAAGCTAGAATTTTTCGTAAATAATTCAGTAGTATACAGTAATTTGGATTTGTACAATTTTGTTTTTGTTTAAATACAATGCTCGCAGTGGGAAAAAATCCTGTGTCACGGGGGATTTTTCAAACATACAAGAAACGGACACAAAGAACACCCCGTCTCAGTACAACAACTTGTGGATCACACAAAGGGTTGTCCCGTGTGGGGTTTGAACCCACAATACTCAGCGCAGTAGAGAGACCACTAGGCCAACTGTGCAGTTAATTGTATGTTGAATGAAAATTATCATATTCTTTTTTATTTACAATATAATGTAGTTGTGTCCAAAATAATCTAAGTGAATTCGTAGTCTCAAGTTCATAAAATGGTGTCAAATACGCTTCCCCTTTAGGGATATATTTATACTTGAGTATAAATAAATCCGTGTAATGACTGATTAAAAATTTGGACTCTCATCAACCCTAATCATCTGATGAGTATCGTAAGAGGTGTCACCCCACCGGGGCTTGCAGGGTGGTGTGTGGAAATCAGACCGACTAAAACCATATGGTGTGCCACTCTGCGCCTGAGATAGGAGGAATCCGGGAACAGCTGTTATTAGGACATCCGGAAAACAAACTATACCAATCCGTCTGGTTAGCGTGGCATAGTTTTCCAAAGTCCCTTTCTAAGGAGAGGCATATGTCCAGCAGTGGATTAATAAAGGTTGTTGATGATACATAAATGTACATATCATAATTTATTGTTCCTACAACCAACAATAAACTTTTGACAAAGACGACGTCGTTTTTATTGAATTTTAAAATTACTTAAAAATGTACACAAGACGTCAATTGAATGATGTAATACGGAAAAGCCCGTGGACGGAAGATGAAGTGGTCAAAGCGGTGCCTCAACTTTGATGTATTTAATAACATGAGTGGCAATAAAAATTTTAATGTTTTATTATCAGAGGAAACGCGGCACTTAAATTATTTATAATTGTGACAGCTATATTTGCATTTGTTATTGTTTTTAGATTTAATCAACAAAGTATTAAAACAAGCGGCAGCTAGTTATAAGGCAATTGATAAAAAACGTAGTGTGTCATTAATTAGGTTTTAACACATTATCGTGAGTATCTGCAACCGGTATTTGGTTCATTAATGCTTTTGATGAAGTTTGATAAATTTGTTAAAATAGAATTCATTCATTTTGTCGTTTTAAACAAGAAGATAGTAAATCAGTTCCTTTTTTAAAACTTACAGTATCTCGAATACTAATTTAATTTTAGAAAAAATGGTACATAATCTTTAATGGCTATATTTTTTTTGCTTTTGTCACTTTTCGTTTTTTTTAACCTATTTCATAAATTTAGTTACTGCATCTTTCATTTGTGAAAACAGCGCCAATTGACTTTAAACTATCCCGTTTTATGACCATTTCACTTTTGACCTTTTTTGAAAATAATTTATTTCCGGCACGTCTTGTTTAAGCTAACATTATTAAATTAAGCTTCTGCAAAACGTAATGGATAATCAAACTGAAATTAAAAAAAGTATATATACAATATATTATACATGTGGTGACGGATTAAGAAGACTGTGTTACCACCCCTATTCATCCCGTGGGTGTCGTAAAAGGTGACTAAGGGAACAAAGTATGCAAGACAACATCATTACAAAGAGAAGATAAACTTGAAACAAACCCCTTTTTTTTTAACGTGTGTTTTTAAACCCCCTTGGGCCGTCACCCCACCGGGGTTTACGGCGGGGTGGTGTGTCGGAATCGGACCGACTAAAACCACACGGTGTGCCACTCTGCGCCTGACATATAGTTAAAGAGCCAGTAGACGGCAGATCACACATATATAATTTAGGAAAGCCTAAAATTTTCTCAATGAGTCTGTTGTACCTACTAATCATGAAGTGGAGGCTAACTAAGCGCAGTTGCGGTGGCTCTAGCTACACTCAGGTGCGACAGGTGTGATAATTTCATGAACTAAAAAAGAATTTTAGGAAGGCTGTCGTTTAGATATGTTAAAATATACTTATATAGATATTTAAAAAAGAAACGGCAGACGATTATCACGGTTCTAAAGTGAAAATAAAAACGGTTGAAAACAATAAAATTTTCAAAAGTATTTTAGGAAACTTGGAAATTTATACATACGTATATGTTATTTTTTAAGGTATTAGAGCCTTTATATTTCTAAAGGCAGACCGGTACGTCGGTTCTTAGGACCTGGGAGACTATAAAATCTTTCTCCTCCGTGAGTATAAAAATATATAGAACTAATTCTTACAGTATCATATCAGCTAACTATTATGAGCTATTATCAATATAAGAAATATTGAATTATTCAAGAGTAAAAAATATACTTACTGTTATGAAATGAATTATGGGGAAAAATGGGTCATTACGAACCAATATCAAATTTTGGTATTAAATAAAATTTAGTAAAAAATAAAATAAACAACAAAATAATAGGATAATAACGATAATTTGAAAATATAAATGACATAATTATTTTTAGTTTTTACTCTTGAACCCGAATATAAATGTAAAAAATGAAATGACAAACTATCAATTTTTAGAAGTATAAAAATTTATTTGAAACTTTATAAAACATGGAAAATTTATATTTTGATTTCAATTTTCTTCTAATACTTCAATATCATCTTCACCGGCGGCGAATTGGGTCCGAGTGGAGGTCGTCCTCTCGGGCCTTTTCCGCCGCCTCCTTCCGCGAAATTGCGTCTTCGCAGAAGGTTGCGACCGCGATAAAACAACTGTCGCTACCGACCATGGAGCGTATGACGGCCGGTAGCGAGAGATCTCCTCCAATAACTGCAGTGAGGAGCCCACGTTGCGCCGCCCAGGCGGAACTAACGCCAGCGTATGCTGAGCCGAGTCCTCACTGCAGTCGCAGTGGTGACAGGCGGGACTCAATTCCCTCCTGGGGACCGAGTGCAGATATTTCTCGAAGCAACCGTGCCCGGAAAGAATATGCGTCAGTCGGAAGGAAAGGGTCCTGTGCTGCCGCCCTGCTCACTCGGCGATGACCGGCTGGAGAGCTTCCACGGCGGCAAAACCAGCACATGGAGCCTCCAGCCGGGACGACCAACGAACTATCGTGGCTCGACGAGCGGGCTCTCGCCACTCGTGTATCTTTTCGGGCGGGGGCCGAATTCAAGCCCTATTCTGTTTGGTCAGACCCGCCGCCCAGACCGGTGCACCATAAAGCGCCATTAACCGGACAACCCCCGTGTATAGCCGTCGCGTCTCGACGCTGGCTCCACCCAAATTGGGCAAAAGTCGCCCAAGGGCAGAAGCAGCTTTGGATAGAGCTGTCGAAAGTGCTCGTCGAAGAGCCACCTGCCGTCAAGAATCAGGCCCAGATACTTCATCTCGGCCTGAACCGGTACGAGGACTGAATGGACTACGATGGAGGCGCCGGAGGGTGGACCACGACGGGGCCCATGGAACAAAAGGCCCTCCGTCTTGTCCAGGGCCACCCGTAAAACTTGAAACAAACCCTATTCCAACGCGTCTGGCCAGCGTGGCACAGTAGGCCAAAACCTCCTTGCTAAGGAGAGGCTTATGTCCAGCAGTGGACTGTAAAAGGCTCTTGATGCTGATGATGATATATACACATCTAATTTACATATTTTTTCAAGTAAATATTACCCTACTCGTCTAGTTTCTGCATTGAAATACATATAGGTTGCTTATATGGGGTCACACAATAAGTACTTTAACCTTTAACTTCTAATAATACTCTCAGATTTGGGCTTCTGTTATTATAGTGTTGTTTTTTCTAGCTATACTAAAAGTATGTTTAGGTCTGTATAAACCGGGCATCGTGAAGTTTTAAAATAACAATATGGTAATAATACCCATTAATTTAGACATCGAACCTCACAACAATGATGTTTATATTGACTGAAACACAATTAAACTAAGCCCATAAAATAAACTCAATTTCTATAAACATCTACTAATTTAAAATTGAATGATGGTTCAATACTTAAATAAGTCTGAAGTTATTGACAGGCGGTTACCCTGGGCTGTCAGTAAAGCCTCAACTGTGATTAATGGCAGTGTGCTCATAATTACTGGTTATCTGGAAATTGGCGGCAGTTAAAGGGTTTGAGATAAATTAATTTTTAATGACACTGTAGATTGGATACCTGTTCATTTCCTAGTGGTTTCTCTCAAGGGAGTAACGTACATCGCGGATATGTGAACACTCCATTGTCTAGCTACGAATATAGGTTTGCAAAATGTTGAAGTATGGTATTCAAAACCTGCTTTAAACTTCCAAAATTATTCGTTTAATTTGCAGTAGAGTCATCAATTCAAGTAAACTTTGACTATTGAATACCTCTCTTATAATATATACCTTTTAGTTCGTTTTACATTGAATATTTGTGTGGATGATAAATTCTGACTAAGATAAGTTTTTTCGGGAAATTTACAACTTTGGTTTAAGGAATTGAAAGAGATATCATTTTCCATTTATTTTCACGTTTGCATATACCCATATATTGGTGCTCACGTAATTTCCAAGTAATAAATCCTCTCCAGCGTCTAAAACAAACACGAAGACACGCAAAAATATGGCCTCTTTCTGAATATAGTAGATATATTTGAGAATGTTCGCAAGGTTCTAAAAGTTAGAGGGTCCAGGTCAAATTTTGGCGGTGTACTTTATTAATTACTTTGTAGAGCAACAAAATGTTTGAGAGATTTCTCAAATAATTTCTTGTCATCAAAAACTGGGAATGATCAAGTGTTGTATATAAGAATTTGTTATTGCTTGTGAGTGAATCCTACTGAGTTTTTTACCAGTTCTCAGTAGCAGCCAAATCACTCAACTGGTGGTAGGGGAAAATGTGACGTTTCGTAAGCACTCCATAAAGTTTATACAAAATAAATGATATTTAAGTCTTCTTTATTAATTTTTATTTGTTTTACATTTTTTTACGTCAATACAATTGTTCTTTAGACCCTTTATTAGTAGTCAATACTCCAGTGTATTGTAGGGTTTCATCCTAATAATATTTCAACAATAATACACAAGTAATTAAGTGCAAAATTTGGTAGTTAAATTTTATCTAAATGAAATCATTTATTTTTTCATGATAACTTAATTTAATGATAATAATTATTTAACTTTGTCCTTTTCATTGCCTCGGTGGTGCAGTACGCAACTGCTGTGCTTGAGGTCTCGGGTTCGATTCCCGGGTCGAACTAAATGTTTCCATGATCTGCAAATATTTGCTTGGGGGTTTGGATGTTTTCTATATGTAATATGTATGTACTCACAAAAAAAGTAAATATGTATGTATATCAGTTGTCTAGTACCCATAGTACAAGCTCTGCTTAGTTTGGGACTAAATAGCGTTGTGTGTCAGATGTACGAAATAAATATATTTACTGGTATTGATAATTAATGTGAAATTGATTGCCAGTCATTAGTAATACGTATATAATTTACATGTTTTGATTTCATATTCAAGTCAAATTAATTAACGCTTACATTATTGATGTTCATAGATTCTATTGTACTAGTGAGTACTTTAACTGTACTACACAGTTCATTTTAATGATAGCTATGATGACGATGATGAAAATGATTTAAAATTAATTATATTTGTAATCAAAAATGAAATAAAAATTAAAAGAAAGGGAGACAATTTTTATTGAAACTGTGGCCGTATAAAAATATAATTATACAAGTCCTATGTATTACGTCATAATTCATATCTGAAAACATTTTTGTATCTCTACGAAATAACTTTTTTGTACTAAATTATTTCGATGTCGCAATTTAATTACAAGAACTGAGGAAGGCATTTGCATGAAAAAAGCATAAAAATGTTACTAACCTACTTATAATGTTTTTACTTAACACTAGCTTTTTAAAAATCTTTTGCTTGCTTTTCTTACTATCATGAAATAGCATTGTAGTACCTCAAAATATGTGAAGATCTTATGTAGATATTTGCAACTCAACTTCCCAAATCTAGACTAAGATAACCCTGTGTTCATGACGGAAGGTACTATAATTCAAAGTTTTATCATCATCTCAGCCTAAGACGTCGATTGTTTGACATAAGCTTTCCCCAAGGCTCTTCGCAACGATCGGTCCTGCGCTTATTCAAAGTTTCGTGAACCATAATTACAAAACGTAGTAACTAATCATTAACAACTTCAGATACAAAACGTCGCAACTAATTGTGCTTCAAACGTCACTAAATGCTACTACAATCGCTTATGATAAGCATTAACGACTATTAGATAGGGGGACAAAAATTCGGTAACCTACATTGCCATCCACAATATAAGCGTATAGATAAAATGTATCAGTTCATTAACACGGTATAGAAGATCGATTAGTACAATATGTGCCCTACTTTGTCATAATCAACTTGAGTCTCGTCAATATTAGTATATTATTCAAATTTCAAACAAATTTTTACGTAAGCATTACGAGTGATATGATCCATAGTGGATGTATTTTTAGATAGTAAGTGTTCAGACAGTTTGAAAAATGACCGATATGAGTTGACGTTACAGTAAAACAGATTAAAATAATCAAGTGGGGTGCCTTCATTTAACGAGTGGAATAAATAGAAATAAGATTTCAATCAATAAAAGATGAAAAAACTGAAGGAGTTTCTGAAGTCAATTACATGAAATAGCTGCTGTGTCTATCTACTTATATATTTGTACGTAATATCTATATAAGTATGTTTATCACTATTAAAATAAATGTAGAATGGCCTAGAAAGGATTGTTTAATATGACTTAGAATATTATTAAAATCTCGTGAACGTATCCGATAATTCATTATGGTTTCTTTAGTTGAGAAACAGTATATATTTCTTCGTCCTTGTATACAACCATATGTATGTTCACATGACCATTACAACGACGATTTTAAAGCAATAAATTTAAATTAACTTGACCTACATCTCCTAGATGCATATAAAAGACTAATCGATATGACAGGATGCCACAATGAGTTCTGTTAAGAAGTTCCTTTGTGGTATTGTTGTGAGAACAATGAGTAGCTGAGACATGTACTGAAACTAAAGATATTGATGTTATTATTTGTTGTCTATGGTTTAATCTAGAAAGATTTTTGTAAAATAGTTTGCTCGGGGATCTCCGTGTTGGATAGCTTTGATTTTACGACAGTGTAAAATGAAATACGTTTTTAATTAATTAAAATATTTTGTATAAATGTTCAAACAGTTGCTAAATCAATGTGACTTCAGTGATTGTTGTATATATAAATTGAAAAACAGCTGTATTCTCACTCAGAGCCATCTTTTACTTCGTTAACACGTATTTACAGAAGTTTGTTGTAAAACAATTCTGTCGTAGTTTTTCAGTGCACCAAGTTATCGGAGGCCCAACCAATTAAACTTGTAAAGTGTCTCTTAACTTACAGATGAAAGCAATAATCATAAGGTACGTTATATTCACCTTAGAGTCATTAATTTATTAAGCGACAATAGCAGGAGCATGATCGTATGAAAACATCGAGTTTGTTACTTTCCTATTGAAGCACCTATATTGCGGTCAAAGAAGTATTTTATCCATATCGAGCAAATCAAAAGGTAATTACTTTTTCTTTTGTCAGCATATTACTTCAATATTACTTACTGCCTCTTTGGATCAGACAGTTCATCAACATTTGATAGCCATTGTATGTGCTATTTTTGGAACAGAGGGACGTGATATTGGATGACTTGGCATGTTTACTGTTATAACTTGATCGAGCATATTGCGTTGAACCGAAGAGAAGGAATGAGGAGCAGTTAAATCATGTTGTCCGTGTGGTGATGGATTAAGAATTCAGAGTGTAACCTCACTTATTCATCTTGCGAATGTCGTAATAACCTACTGTAAAGAGAAGGAAAACATGAAACAAATAATTTATCAACCCGATAGGCTAGCGTGGTTTAGTACGACAGAAGTTCTTTTCTAAGGAAAACCCTATGTTCGTTAGTAGACTACAACTAAAGGCTGTTGGTGATGTTACCGATTTCATATTATAGTGGAGTAGTAAGTGTATAACCAAATGTATTAAGAGAATTTGAAATTATGATCCTTGCACGGGTGATTGATAGACAATTAAAATAAAGCGTTCTAAAAGAGAAAAGTTGGGGATGACAGTTAGATAATTGTTTATTATGACATGATGAATATGGAAATAAAATGAAACATGTTAAATCATTATTTTGGTTTACTATTTATGTTCCCATTTCACTGAATATAGAAAGTCGCAAAGTAAAAACTCAATTGCATTAAATTCAATTAAAATAAACTGTCCGTGTGGTGACGGATTGAGGATACATAGTGTGACTACCTCTATTCATCCTATGGGTATCGTAAAAGGCGACTAAGGCAAAAACCTATTCAGGAAAGTATCTCTACAAAGAGAAGGAAATCTTGAAACAAATCCTATACCAACCCGTCTGGCCAACGTGGTATAGTAGGCCAAAACCTTCTTGATAAGGAGAGGCTTATGTCCAGCAGCGGACTGTAAAAGGCTGTTGACAATTTACTGTTGGTTTGTAACATTAGTTCATATTTACTATCTTTCTGGTGGTTTTTGTATATTTCCATGGTCTAACCAAATGTCTTGTTGGTGTTAGTGTTGCACTTAGCACTAATGGCAAAGGCAACTTAGTAGTCTTGACAAATACGGATAGGGACAGATCGATTTGAAACTAAGGTCCTTTTTTTAATAGGCCAATACAGAACGAACTTCTCGAATTATATTTCTGTGATTTGTTTCGGCATTTTTTCCCAACGTGACACTGTTAGCGCCTTATATTTGTGAAATCCGACGTGAAAAATATCTGTATAAGATTTACTTGCAGAAATAAATAACATTCATAATTAGCAATATGGCTTAATTAGGATGTACTTGATGAAAGTAATCATATTTATATACGTACACAATATTCTGACTACATCCTACCATACTTGCATGTGGTATTAGGTGGTTACAAAAAATAAATATATAGCACTGTTTGAAGCGGCTTTTTTATATCGTGTCACAATTTCAGCCTAATCAGTATATAACTATTAAGTTTTTAAAGCGTATCAACTCAATATTTTTATTGATAACTATGCAATATAAAAATAATTATTCGATCACAAATTAAGGAGTATTCAGTTTACGCTCCAATTTTAAGTGCAATCTTAAATATTAAATCTCTTTTCTTTAAATCGCACAGTATGATAAGTGGATCAACAAAATCGTGGCTTTTATATTTTAAATTTTTGCACTGATTGATTAATTACAAAATATGTAGCAGCAGGTTTTAATGTAACATTTTCTACTTAGTACATAAGAAATCCATTCATTACTCTCTCGTTTTTACTTCTGCTTTCTTTTTTCCTTCGTTGTTATTTGTGATTGTGATTTGAAACTAGAATTTACAAGTTATTACCACATTTGAAAATGATAATATTTTATATGAGTTATTCGTACTGTTAAATAAATACTAATCCTTTTGTCATTTTTATTAACTTACGATGTATGTATGTAAAATTGTGAATAAGTTTTACGCATTTAATAACACATAATAAATGCAATCTTATGTTATTTACATCTATATATAAGTTTATTTATCCTTCAACACCAACTTCATATTACTATGATAAAGATCAAGTATTCAAATTAGCATTATTGATTATAAAGTGATCAGAAATTTCTAATAAAAATTTGGCTTCAAAAAATCAGCTTACACTACAACATTTACTTAATTAGCATTCTGTTTTTGTCCATTGACTGCAAATTTCTGTTGTTAGGGAAACAAAGAGACAATATCCTCGTTCAAAACGCTCTTTGAACTTTGCTAATACTTTGGTTAGTTGGAAATTTAAGTCTTTTGTCTATAAATAATAAGCTCGCCAGAGCTGTCCAACCAAGTTTTACTTAAACATCGTTTGCCAATTAGTGCGTTTAAGACTTGATAAGTATATAAACGTAATGGGAGAGACCTATATCCAGCAGTGGACTGCGATAGGCTGATGATTATATATGTATGTATTTGTGGAGGCTCACATCAACGAGTTCCACGCGATAATGTGTAAGCAGTGTGCTTCGATGATGGCACGGGTGCGTGGTGGCCCCAGCACTTTCCTGATCGCGTGCGCAGGCTTATGGGATTCTGTACTGGACTGCACAAAAACTGTTTGTACAACAAAATCCAAAAAAATACAAAAAAGAGAAACACGGCACCATCTGGCTCGTGAATGCCTATGATAATAGTAACATTAATTTCCAACTTTGTTAATACTTGTAGTATTATCTTAGCCTACTGTTAGTACAGTAAATACAGATAATGGTTATAAAAATTGTGATGTTACAAGTAGGTATCCAATGTACCATACATTGAATACCTACATGTACAAATATTGGCAAAGTTGGAAATTAATGTTATTATTATTATAGGCATTCACGAATCAGATGTTGTCGTTTTTCTCCTTCGTTCTAAAATTACAATTATGTAAGAAGATTTTGGTCTACAAACAGTTTTTGTAGTGATAGATACATGCTTTTCTCCTTTTTTTAAATGTATAAAAGTGAGGAGTTTCTCTATTCGGCTTACTTTTTTTATTACTCCTCTCTGATAACTTGAGGTATTTAACCATGTGAATTAATAATATCAGTCAGCAAAGCTTCTTCTTGTAGTGGTAGGACTAATCTCTTTCTAAGGTCCACAACGTGGTACAAACTTGAATAAGACATTTCAATCTCAGGACTCTTAGAAATTGTTTTTCGAAGATCACTACTTGTGTTCATCGAGAGACAAAATTAACTCTGTCGTTATACTATTTATGCATTATTTAATTTATGTCATATCTTAGTGAATTTACCAAATGCATACTAACAAAACTAAGTTTCCAGTAGCAAAAGATATTATTTTATTAAATATATCTAGATAAGATAACAATTGTTAGATTTTCTTTTTCCTTCTGCTTTACGACCTTATTTGTTATCAAATGCAACAATTTCAGAACAGTGGGGTTCTAGATAAATGGGTCTTGAGAAACAAGCATACAGATATACGAGAAACTGATCTTTCCAGAATTTTTTTTTCCGACAGACAGAACACTAGAACAGACAATAAGAGACAACCACTTAACATTTAAATTGACTATTATATTTAGGCGTAGTACGTATTAAATCAAAACCACCATCATTTATTTGAAATATCTTTTCTTCTTTTTGAAATATATTTGTGTAATATCTTTAGGTAAGAAAACTAAATGTGAATTCCATTACTAAGCTTCCCCGAAATACATGACTGGAAATATTTCCTCCATTAAGATATTTACCACTTCATAGATCTGTTGATGAGACGCCTAAAATCAATGCCAAGTTTAAGTGCGTTCTTGATGGCCCCTGTTCGCCAGATGTACCCTCTGGATCATTTGCCCGTTTCCCTACTTGAGAAAATGGATTGATGCCAAAAGATCTTGCCAAGAGTGACGAGTTGGAGTCCGTAGCTGAATATTATGGTCGGTAAATATGTATTGAGTTGATCTGTATTGTATTGGTAAGTCTTATATTTTTAGAACCATCTCCGTGTTAAGGTCACTAATGGATCAAGGTCACTAACCGAATGGAATAGTGCTTCGCTAAGTTGGAATTAAAAATTATATGCGGTTCCAAAAATATTATTTTGATTGATAAATAAAATATAAAATAATTATTCAAATATACTTCTATCTACCCTGTCAGGGATAATAGACCTGAATGGAACATGATGACGAAATAACAAGATTATTAAATAAATAAATAAATAAACAATAATGGTTGTTACTACATCGTTATTTCAAAGATGTAAAACACGAAGTTGTTTAACATTTAATTAGTTCATTTATAAATCTAAGTAAATTATATTAATTTACATTACATGAACATAAGGTACATATGTATCAGTAATAATATCAATTAGTAAATTGTTGAGCATAGTTACTACAACTTATCATATCTGTGTCAAAATTGTGTACGCATTTGTCAGAAATTAATGTGCGTGTCAAACCAAATATTATTCAACACTATATGAATAATTTATTAATATGAATAACATTATTTTTGGTGAACTCTGTTTCACCTTAGGTTGTGAGAGTAGAATTAAGAAGCTGTTTATCCAGATTTGTGCATACGTTTATTGAATCTTAATAATTATACTGCTCAGTTCCATCTGCTATTCACAGTTAGCTGTTAATTTTCTTGGGCTAACATCCGGTTATAATGTGAGATGCGGAGTAATCATTGACCTCACACACGATATGTTAATGAATCTGATAGTCGTTTGGTATGAAACAGTGCCGTGAGAGAACTATATTTCGACATATTAGTGAACTGCTCCGACCAGAGTGGTTCCACGGCTTCACAAAGAACAGGTACCAAGCAATTTTTTCGTTAGTTTGCATCGAATAAGTTAAATGGAGCCCAAATAATCTCTAATTCGGCAGGAAAAGGAATTTAAAGACTGGTACAACACTTTTATCTCTTGAG
The DNA here is from genome assembly GCA_949316085.1 of Hypercompe scribonia. Classification (NCBI taxonomy): domain Eukaryota; kingdom Metazoa; phylum Arthropoda; class Insecta; order Lepidoptera; family Erebidae; genus Hypercompe; species Hypercompe scribonia. Next base: position 6,975,580 of record OX438979.1, read on the forward strand.
TTGCAAGCGTCCTTGAATAGCCTTGAATAATCGGCAGCGAATAATTACCGACCAAATTGGTGATTTTCTGAAGAGGAGATATGTGAAAGTACCAGAAATCGACGAAAATGCATACAGCGATTGAAGAATGAGGACGAAGCATAAGAAGTATGTTAGGATCATAGTAAGTGGAGATCACTTATCTCTGTCTCCGCCTATGGGAAATAGGCGTGACTTTGTATGCATGTATGTATCATCATCGTATATCATTAGTAGGGAATTTACATTTAGTCTTAAATTTTTAGCAAAAATTCGACCTTACTATTAGGTATTGAGTTGACTTGGGACCGCGCGTCACCAGAGAGTGAGAGCCTCTGGGGAGAGATTAGTTGCTGCAATAGAGGATAGGTCGGCATAAACCTACGGTCGAACCGCTATGTCAGAACTGAGGGTGACAAATTCTTTTACTCTTGCACCCCAAGAAGCTGGGATCTGAAGGGGATTTCTACCACGTCAACAAACAAAAAGAAAAAAAAAGGTGTTGAGATGACTTGTTCAATTCACTGCTTAAAATAGTCAGCTAACGAGCCAGTGCAAGCTTCGTAGCTACTTGTTTCAAGTACTTCAGAGATGCTTTTACTACATTCATCTTTTATCCAGATGCATACTAACAGATGTATTCTAACTCCTAAGTGTGGTGCTTGTTATTCGTTCAGAGTTGGTGGGCAGTACAATTTTCCAAGAGCAAGTGTGACGTGCATTTATTGTTGTTAGCTTTTGTCCTCATATTGTTGATTAACGTTTAACTCATAGCTTTCTTTGGATGTAGGACTTTGGATAATCTGTTATCTAAAACAAAATAGTTTTACCTTTCACGAAGAATGACACTATACGCGGATTGCTCTGTTTTATATTCAGATTTTTCTGCTGATATTCAGATAACGGGTTTATTTATTATCGTGTCTTGTAACATTATTTTATTTATATTGTTGCAAAGGATACTCTTAGTTTAAGCTGACATGTTTTAATAATAAAAAGCTTGCATGTTATAGCTTTGGCTTCATTTTTATTTAATCATTACCAATGTTTTTTTAAGTACCTATTGAAATATTAACCTGGATATGATCAGCCAGATAATTAGATGACTTATTAAAGGTACTAAATAGTCCTAGTAATCAAGTGTCAACTTTTATATTTTAATGTGTAACAGTTATTTACACTGCTGGACAACGGCCTCTCCTTAACAAGAAGGTTTTGGCTTACTATACCACACTAACCAGACGGGTTGGTATAGGGTTTGAATTTTCCTTCTCTTTGATGTTGTGTTGTATATTTTGTTCCATTAATCGCCTCTTACGACACCCATGGGAAGAATAAAATTGGTGACATTCTGGCTGCTGGACCATCCTGACTGCAATATCTAAATATTACTAGATAATATTATCACAATATTAATAACAAGTGTAAAACTCGTGAGTGTTATTAGTGATGATTTTCACAGACGCAAAACGTCACTTACCATTTACTTAGCTTTGTATTTGTAAGTTCGTCTTGTAATGAAAAATAGCTATTCGTAGTTGGGCCACTTACTTACACTCCATTATAAATAGCTCACGCCTTATATACATACACTAACTTCGATGTTGATGTAGTATATCTCAAACTGCGTTATTGCTTTCGACACTCTTTTATTATAGGAAGGCTTTACTCTTATTTCAGCCCCTTAAAGATAATACGACTTCGATATCAAATGGCACGATCCCGATAGGTTTCTACTCAATCTCAATTAATTAACCAATAACTATTCAACAAAGGTGTGGTTTGGAAGGATATATTAGATCACAGAGATATTTTTGAGGTTATAAATTATTATTTTGCGCCTTTTATTGCAAAATTTTGTTTTACACGAAGTTTAGTCAGTTAACTAATTATAATTTCTGCAGAAAATATTGTAAGCCCAATGTTCTTGTATGTATATCAATCTGCTAGCTAATAGGCTAAAAACAAGAAATAACTAGCCAAATCAAATTGACGATATTGACATATCATCACTGCAAGTATACTATATAACGAGTGGTTTCGGGCTATTTAAAAGAAATAGGCTACGAAAATATCTTTTGAGAATAAAGAAAGGTTTTACGAAATGTCAGTAGTTGTCAACCACTTAAGATATTCAACTAAAGTAAAAACATGAAGGAGAATGTCGTTTTGTACCATTCATCAACAGCCTTATACAGTCCACTGCTGGGCATATGCCTCTCCTTAGCAAGGAGGTTTTGGCCTACTATTCCACGCTGGCCAGACAGGTTGGAATAGGGTTTGTGTCAAGTTTTCTCTTTCTTTGTAATGATATTTTCCTGAATATTTTGTTCCCTTAGTCGCCTTTTACGACACCCACGGGATGAATAGGGGTGGCAACATTATATATTCTTAATCCGTTTCCACACGGACGTATGTGACGGGATGAGTGCCATCATCCTTCGACCAGGCTAGATGATCATGCCTGGCGGGCCACGACCCTTTGTACCATTATGGTAATCAAATATTAAGTTGACAGAAACTTCATAAAAAAATAATAGAACAAAACAGACAAGATTTATGCATTTGATTGCTTTGTTCAAATCCCATAAAACATTTTATCACCAATTTGTCAAACTCAAGACACTAAAGGGGTACCTACAGCAATCTTCTGACAATAGTTATAATGAATCATTGGTTAGTAGGGAATGAAAGGGTGAAAGGGGGTGGGCCTCTTTAAGTAATAGAATTTATCAAAGGGTATCAATTACGTGGGTATTCTCCTTTTTATTCTATTATATTAGAACTTGCCTTCTCTTGTTTTTCCAGTTGTGATTCGATTTCAAGATTAATTGCGTTTCTTGTTCACTTTATGCTGATTAAATATGGCGGTCAAAATTATTTTTACGTATGCCATTTATGTCACTTAAGTTGACTACTAATGATAAGTATAAGACAGTGTTGATTTCTGGACTAGAAAAGCAGTAATACATAGATAAGTTATTCGATGTATTAACTAAAATCGTGACAAATATATATTATTCAGACAATGACTTCATTACGTAATACTCCACTACCAATAGCTTCGAGTATTTGTACATATGTGTGCCGGAGAATCCCGACTATTCGTCTGTTTCATGCACGATGGGGTTCGTTTATCAAGAGGTGAATTATGTCGTGGTATGTTACTTAAGACGTGATTGGGGTTAAGTATGTTATTCAGTTCACACATATATAATATATTATGTTTAGGTTGGATATCAATTTCATAATAAAACACCTTGGAGAAAACGACAATAGCTTTTTCGTAACTTCCTTTACACGTCGTCGATCAATCAAGATGAAGCTTGGAATTAATTTATTTAGACTTTGTAATGCCGTTCGATATTTATGCACGTCTTTTATTTATTTTTTAATTTTCATTTTATCACCGCAATTTATCAAAGGACTATAAAAAATGAAATACCAAATAATTTACTATTGCGTTTTTGTTACAAGAAAACGGAAGTGCTTAAAGATACGGATTATGTACTAAATATTATGTGTTAGTATCAGATGAAGCATACCTAAGTAAAAAAAAATAGTTTGACATAAAGTAAGTCGACATCTTGCCATTGAGTTTGCTATCGAAGACGTTAGTTATGACGTTCTAATAAACAAATGACGTAAGCATGTAATGACATAGACAATTTTAACTAATTTTTCTTAATGGTAAGCATCAAGAACTATGAATATTTTTGTTTTTCTTTTTCACTTTTAAAAGGACTACTCCACACTAGTAATATTTCTACGTCGTGGCGCACTGCACCAATATACATGAAGCGGAAACAAAGAACACCCAGATTCAGATTAACAATCTGTATATTACACAAAGTGTTGTCCCATGAGGGTTTGAACTTACAACATTCAATGCACTAGAAAACGACAAGGTGATTGCTTAAATACCTTCACAATGCGAGCGAATACAGTCGATGTCGTAAATATGAATCTGCTTATATAAAATTTACAGTGCAAATTTGCAAAATATAACAAGTTTTAAAAGTAATGCCATCTTAATAAGGCTACTTTGGCGCGTAAAAAGTTTAATAGCTGTCTATCAGTAACCTCGTGTTATTTGTAAAATTAATTACGTTAGACTACCTTACCATTTCAAAGACCAAGTGTTACCAGAAATAACAGTAAAAAATATGTTTATTTTTCTATTATATTTGGTATATCGTAGCGTATTGTACAAGGAAATTTGAAATAAGTGAAGACTGCTGTCGGCTGAAACTCACTTTCAATCTCAAAAGTTCAGGCAGATAACTGGTGTTATGATATAACAAATAATCATATAATTTTTAAGATCCTTGCACAGTGGTTGCTGTTACACCCAAATGTATGAACGAGTCTCGCGCATATGGATATACACATAAGACAACATAAAATCGCACGTACATCCCAGAGGGGAGGTCAGAGACAATTCATCGCCATTACTACGGACCTCTAATATCTCTTTTGCTTCATCCACATTCAGCAATCGCTGTATGCATACACATCGGTTCCCGTGCACTTTTCACATGGTCTTTCTTCAGAACATAATCAATTCGGTCGATAAATACTCGCCGTGGACGACCTCTTACAACACTTCCACTCACATTCACTCCATAAATTCCTTTCGTGAGTCTTCTATCATCCACTAGGCGGCCAAAAACTAAATCCATCTAACAAAAAACAAGAACAATTTTGTTCTTTTAAAATGGTATATTTTTTGTTACAATTACAAAACTGTACTTTGCTATTGAAAATGAACTGTGAAAGAAATTGGTGTATGAGATAGATATGACTTTCCAGTTAACTAATTCTCTACAAGTAAATTTATACGAAACCTTCGATGTGCAAGTCAGATTTACACTTTTGCGATTAATAGTAACTAGATACATGTCACATAGGGCCGTCTGATCCCGGTCTACTCAGAGACTATATTATGGTAACCAGACTGCTGATACACCTACTTATATATTTCTAAACACACACATATTCTACTAACATTATAAATGTGAGAGTGTCTACAGATGTATAGACGCTTATTACTCTTTTACACAAAAACTACGAATCGGATTTAGAGGAAACTTTACAGTAGCATAGCTTATACATCAGAATAATATATACATATACAAAAAACAGACATATACGCGGCGATGCCACAGGCAGAAGCCAATAATAAATAAGTTACACCCAGACAGAATAATTGATCTTGTTCATCATAGAATATTTGTCCTGGTTTGAAATCGATTGATTGATCTACTTCCAGCTTAGCTGTCAGGGTTACTAACTACTACACACTAGTGATACTACTAGTCAGAAATAAAAGGAAACTGCTATCTTTTTGCTCTACCCTCGTAACCAATCATTTGAAAAGCCATTTCTCAATTGCTCATACTTCTGTACAGAAAGCAAATGCTTTGGTTTTAAAATATGAACACGTGAATGAATTCATGATTATTTTGAACTCGGACTTTCCTATGCAGTAGTTTTAAATTTAAATTAAAATTCACACTTAGCTTTGCTTTAAGTCAGCTATTATGTGAGCATAAATTTCAATGTAAGAGCTCCTTTCAGCAAAATTTCTAAGTACTGAATAAACCGCGTACTAATAACGAATATGTATATATTTTAATTTCTAAAAGCGTTCCTATTATATATTAAATTACGAAAAATAAATACAACACATCCAAAATATAAATTAATAACCTAAAAAAAGGATTAAAATCACTATAATTTTCGGAGGACTTTAAAGCGATCATTTTCGCGCGCTTATTCCGTTACGACAGACTACACTCATGTCATCAACGAAGTATTTGATTCACAAAGTTATCGAGTTATTTTTTTCTAATCAACTAATAACTATGGAAAAGTAAATCCTAATTATAATGATTGGGTAGATGCTTTTAATATAAGTAAGGATATTCATTTAAGAATATTTTTACGTAGTTAACTGCATATTCTTGTATTGTTTACATACGTCCAAGGAAATACAATCTGAAATTAATATACTGGTACATATGTACATACAAATCGAAAACAGAGTAACACAATTTTGTCTATTTATTCAAAACTTTCTGTACCATATTCATGTAAATAAAATTTAATGATTTAACACAGAAAACTAATAATTTTATACGTCAAAACCGCGAAACGATAGAACAATGTAATCATGAGAAACCATACAAACAACCAACAAATATGTTGTTAGGTCAGAAGACGTCCGAGGGTAAATTGACGTCACATTTTGTTCCACCAATAGCGTTACAATTTACAAATTTGGAAGGAAATTTTAAAAGAGTCACTATTTAATCAATTAATTTCACTATTTCAATTGTGATAAATTTGAAAAATCATTACATACATTTTTTTTTTTGTAAGTAAAAGTTTTATCTATTTTGGAGTCACGTGCATGTACCTTATTAGAAGCAGAGAAAGACAGTGAAAAAACAAGAAATGAAGATGATAATCACATTTAGGTGTAGTTTGAAAAGTGTCTATTTTTTTTAATTATTAATATTCTAGCTGTATTAATATTGTTTTCTTACTCTGAAGAAATTGCTAATTTAATTGCAATCTTATTACATCCTAAACCTTTCATGATCTTTTATAGTGTAACTAAATCGTGCGAGAATAAGCGTAATGGACACTTTTATTAAAAGACCCTAGCGGTGACGACGGCTTTATGTGCAAGAATGTTTATGACTCGTAACAATGGAAGCTGTAACCTTTTCGGTAGCCTTTACGGCTGTATGAACAATTTCTTTGTTTCATTTAAAATATTATGATAAAATAACTAGGTGAGAAATTACGCGTTTAATTAGTTGCCAACGCGTAAGAGCTATTACAAGTATTTTGTACTGTTTATTGTCTACTTGTCTTTTGTTAGTTTTATTAATACCCTTTTAAGCATTAAATATAGGATTGGTCAAAAATTCCTTAACATTTGAATCTAACATCCCGCGCAAACATGTTACGGGAGTTTTTGGGGCGGATGTTACTGGAATTTTCTGGCTACAATCGTAACATGTGGTTTCAACAAGATGGAGCTACTTGTCCCCTGCCACACCGGTTCCCGACGACTCATTGACATGACATCAAAGACATGTTTACGGAAAAGCCAATTTCCAGACGAGGCGACATTCCATGCCTACCCACAAGTACAGATCTATCCCCAGCAGACTTCTTTTTATGGGGTTATTTGAAGAATCATATTTACATCAATAACCTAGATAAACTACATCAACAAAAGGAAAATCAACGTAGAAATGTCTCCGATCTCGTGGTTTCTTTGCCGACGAGTATTCGAAAATTTCGGTGCTAGTTTAGAAGAGTGCAAACGTCGAAACGGTGGTCATTTAGACGATGTAATTTTAAAAAAATAAATTCCTACCAATTAATTTTCTTATAAATAAACAATTTTACTATAATATTAAACGGTTTTCTATACGATTTTTTCAAATGTTAACTAATTCGGGGCCCACCCTATACTTAAATGGTTAGCTTGGAATTTGTATAATATTTAAGTATAGAACAAAAAAACGATTGTTTCTGAGACATAAACTTGGCAAATTTTTGTTCTTACACTCTCCGGTCTAACTGTTGAGGCAATATTATTTCCATTTAATATCTCATCATCTCATCTTCATTTTGCTATCTTTTATTCAAAAACGGACAGTTGCCAGAGAGTTTATTCCCACGGTGTGAGTGGGATCGAACACACAGTTTATGGAAATATGCTTATCAATTCGTATTTAATAAGCATATTTGCCTAGTATGTATTTACATGTGCTTAGTTTAGTCTCTAAAGCGCTAGTAGAGTAGTTAAACTTAGTGATGTTTTATTATGAACAGGACTATGTTTTTACAGGCTATTGGTAGATGCGTAATAATTGATAAGCTTAAATTTCTTTTTGAAATACTGAAAGATCATAAACATGTACTAATTGAAGTAGCGCTCGCACAATTAACTAATGTCATCGATATGTGGTGTATATGTGTATAAAGTTGTGGTCATATTAGCAAGCTGCAGTGGCAGTGGGCAGCCTATCTTAGCCGCAGAATGGTCGAATGTTGGGGTAAACAAATTTTTTAATGGAGAGTAGAGGTAACCGTAGTGTGGGATGCCCTCAGGTCAGGTAGAGTTACAATTTGCGCAAGATGGCTGCCAGGAGCTGGATCTGAGAAACCCAAAATCGATCAGAATGGCGTGCATTGAGAGAGGCATATGTCCAGCAGCGGACTACGATTGGCTGATGATGTTGAATTGAATTAACTATGGTCGTAGCCATTTATAACTAATAATAGTTACTAACATATTTTCATGTATAATCTGCAGGATTCGTATTTATCTTTTATGCATGTCAAACAATATAGTAGGTACATATTCAGCTATATTTTTTTTAAATTATTTATTATTTTTCTCGACTGAAAACAATCACTATTATCACTAGAAAAATGGAATTTACTCTATCTGAAGGAAAAGACTAATCAATATTAAATTGCTCTGTAAAAAATACTGCTTAGACATAATAGCTACTGAAAAAGTAGCACTTACCGATCTTAAGGAAAAAACTTATTGATATAAGACAACTTTGATGCTACTTTGATGAACTAATGCTTAGAAATACATTTATAAAATTGTTGACTTGAAAACAGCGGAAGGTCTTCGTTGTCTTGAAATGGCAATACCTTTCATTTGGTAATGTCAAAAGCATGTTGAAAAATAGATTTTATTAAAATAGTTTTGCTTTCAATGTTTATTTTTAATTTAATGGTTTCACTGTGAAACTTTGACATTGATAAAAGAAACAGGAAATTAACGTGAAAAATATACAAAAGCGATCTTTGAAGGGCTTCGTATTTCAGGACATAATTTTAACTCAATTTGTGTAGAATTTTTTGAGTTTTTCAAGAGTACACAAACCATGTAATGTTGATACATAGATAAATGGTCTCTGTGTGTCACCTTAGATATTTTTAACAAGCGTAACTATATCATTTTCTTAGAACTTAGACTTTGTGAAACTTAATAGTATTAACAAAAGTGATATACTATTAGAATATTTCAAGACAAACTCAACTACAGAGCACTCTTAAACCTCAGAATTGCTAGTGGAATGTTGTATTACTTTAAGATTTCTGACAAAGTGAGCATCTACAAGAGAATAATCTTACTGTTCATTACACATTCCAAATTCCTTTAGTTAGAATCCTTTAGTTTTTCTTTGAATATTTCTACTCAAGGCCAGCCATATGAAATATCAACAGACTTACGAATCGAATTATTCTCAAAATTCACTCTCAACCTTAACTCCTTACTGAACACACTGTTTTTATCCTTTGTGTTGCAGTAATTATAACACAACACATAATTATTACACTCATACAATTGATGAAAAAATCGACAGCAATATTATTAATTCTATCTTTATAAAATTTGATTTATAAATCAAATCAATTGGGCAAACAGTGATCATGTGGTCACGAATTAAGAATGAAGACTGTTGCCACTCTAATTCATTTAGTGGGTGTTGTAAAAGTCGGCTAAGGAAATAAATTACGCCCCACAACGTAAAAAGAACGAAAACTGACAAAAAAATCCCATACCAACCCGTCAAGCCAGTGTGGTATAATAGGCCAAAACCGTATTTTCAAGGAGAGTCCTATGCCCAGTAGCGGACTATTAAAGGATGTAAACAAGTTATAAACACACATAGCCATTCCCGTTTAAAGAAACTAAACATATCGCAAATGCTGTTAACACAATTATTACAAAACATTTTTCTTCAAAAAGTTTCTTCAAAAATGACCCAAAAGTAAATTGAGGAAACTTTCTCAATTTATTAAATTAAACCTCAGTCGTCAACATTGGTCTGATGGTAATCAGATTACAAATTTTAGTGGTTGAAATATTAATTAACTCTTACTGTTTAGTATTCAAGGTACGTGTAAGCTTTGACATCAAGACTGATAATCAAGAAAGAGCTGTACGAATCCTTTAAATATTTTTGAGTCAAATAATTACTTGTTTATCTGATTCAGACTAAAACGCTACAATTGACTTAACTTATATAATGACTATGTTGACCTGAATTCTGATATTGATGTTTCTTTGATCAAAGCGTTGACTTCGACCTCGAACACTAATTGAGAATAAGTAAATCTTTCTTCAAATAACTGATTACTATATCAATTTATTTTCAACTTCACTAATTTAATGGTTTTCGGTATTTGATTGATGATAATTTCTATTTCAGCTCTACATATTCTATTTACTTATCATCGTAAATCTAGCATTAAAATCTATTCAAGTTTCTTTCAATTTGACTTTTCTGTCATAGTCTAACCGCTAATTATCTTTTAGTCGAGGTTATTATAGCATTCGATAACCCTAAACGTAAATATTCTCTCTAAAATTAGGATGTAAATATTGTGAAAAATATAATTTAATTAAACTCATTGTACAACTTAATAATTATGCAACTATACAGTAATGCTGAAAGTTATAAAAAACTTTCACATATGGGAGAGCCACGCTTCAGCATATTAGGATAGGCTCGACCGCAAAAACGATCTAAGTAATGACTCTTCACCGACTATATGAGGTAACCGGAATAGCAGCTTATCCTCCCACTTCATGGACGAAAAGGTAGTGGTTATTCCCGACTGTCAGGTTCACGGACGATACTCGTTACGTGTCATAAGGTTATCTGTCTGCTCACTTAATGGTGCAAATGACCCAAGACAAGTGGCACTCTTATGTGGCTGGGGGTATCGTCTGAAGCGGGTGTTGTTACGCCTCTTACTGTGTAAAATGGTGAAGGCTGTGGCAGCATCTTGCCCTTGAGGTAATCACGGTCAATTCAGGATTTATCTCAGTTATGGGATACATGACAGTAAGGACTCTAGGAGTCGCTGATATGTTTCAGGAGTTTCACTCAACTGCCGAGGTAGGCTGTCGTGAGGTTTAGTGGGTAGACCGGTTCTTTGGGAGTACCACACATGCCCTCCGTCTCTCCAATGGAGAGTATGGTGTGAAAAGCATTTCACGCGTAAAAAAAGTAATCCGTCTGCTCATTTGACGCTTGTACCATACACAGAGATAATTCAGAAAATTAATTGCTTACTACTTTGACATACACCTGTATATTTTACTCTTACAAGTTGTGCAAAGAATACGATAGCTATATACTGGCTTCTCCGCTACAATAGTGTCTCTTGGGACAGTAAAAGGAACTCTATTGCGAAGTTATTTTTAGCTATAAAGAAATTCATACGGCGAAATAACCTGAGTGCAACTACGCGTTTGTATTCTCTTTTATCTTAGTTTTAAGTTTTTGAAAATATAGCAGTGTATGGCAGAAAATACACATGTATTATCTAGAGGTAATAACATTGATTAAAAGGAACAATTTGTTTCTATGTAGTCTGTAGCATGTAGTTAAAGAGCTTATTATTCTACAAATTTTCAAACTTTTTATCTTACTTTATTTGAACGTAATTGGAGATATATTTTTTATAACTGTAATTATTAGTAATTCATAATCATATATGAATTAAATAAAACTAAGTTAATTTGAATTATTCTTGGCGTTGGCAGCAAATTAATAAAAATGGACTCGTAGTTCAGTAAGTTTAGGTGTACATTGTGGGTATGGTATTGTACCTTGTAAAAAGATAGATCGATTTTGATTTAGTTTTTTCATGAGAAAGTTTAGGTGAGTGTTCTTACGTATGATGAAGGCAAAGTTCTAACTTTTGAACATCATCAATTTTTTTGTATCTTTGTTTTTCAATCTTATTTAATCTCGTGCCATAAGAATTTACTCATGTTTGAGTGTAATCGGTATTGACATTCAGTTTTCAGTATTCACACTAAAACTAGCAACTTGCCCGGTACATACATTATAATAAACTCGTGGTCTTATATTTAATTTAGCTTGTAAATGTCGTTCATCTTCTTCCTTCTTCTTTTTTCTTCTACAAAAGACAATGCCCGCTTTAGGAATAGATCCTATGTCGCGGGGGACTTTACAAACATACGAGAAACGGACACAAAGAACACCCAGACTCTGAACAACAATTTGTGAATCACACAAAGTGTTGTCCCATGTAGGATTTGAACCCACAACACTCAGCGAATTGGAGTGCGGCGTGGTGAAAGCTTAAACCAATAGGCCAATCGTGCAGTAATCTATTTGATAATCTACTATATTACCATCAACAATTGAACGTTAAAAAATTGTCACCTGTGGTATTACCTGACCAGAATAACCTTCAACCCTCCAAAAAAAAAGCTGCTCCTCTCGAGTTGCGTTTAGGACAAAATAAACATGGGTCAGTAACTTCATGTACAGTAAATATCTCTAAGATTGTAGTTACGATCCCATAAAGATACATGAAAAACAAGAATACGTGTCTCGTTTTTGTCACCCACCTGTAATAGCAGTTTATAATACAACATTCAAACGTAAATTAATGTTTAAGTTAATGTTAATGTTAATGTTTATATCGTAAACTATCGCTATTTTCAACCCTATTGGAAAACATGTTTCAAGTTCCTTTGAGGCTGTGTAGTGTGACAAGGTTGCACGTAAATTGTTCTCCTATTCTACGAAGGTTTCACAAGCGATTTACATAGGTGTAGAGATCGAATGTCTTACCTATATTCTATTATATTTTTCGCTTTTAGAGCATTTCATACGATATTTTTTGTTTCTGATGCAAAACGATAACCAGTAGCAATAATAAACCTAGTTAATGCTATATCATAGTGATATTTTGTTAGTTTATTTGTATCTTTACGCTTTCATGCTTTGTTACGCAACTGATTATTTTTAAAGAATATTGAGATTTTAGGTGCATATATTTCCACTAAGAACTTAGGGCTTCAAGCCTCACCTGCAAGTAGTGGACCTGCTGATCGACGGATGAGGCTCTGACAAACAAAACATCCCTGTTAGCGGCAATAGACGCGCCACAGGTAGTAGGTACAGGTTTTTTTTTTTTATAGAATTAGAAATTCTATTCTCTTAAAATCTTTAGGGAAGAGGGTTGCAAATATTTTACCCATAGTATTTTAGATTCATGGGATAATTGCTAAGATCTTCTATTTACACTAGTTTAAATAGAAAAACTTAGAATACAATGACAAACCATTACAAAATCTACAACTTCATACACTTTCATTTCTCTATCAAAATATCTTATAAGTACCAAAGCAACTTTATCGTTTACATGTAATAAGAGGTAAAACAAGCATTTTAATAAAAATGTTTTATAGAAAACATTTGCTCGCTTGTTCAACTTGATGAGATAAGATAATAATAAATGCCACTTCACAGATTATATTGAGTGTTACAAGCAAATAGGTTTTAGTGATCCCATGTAAAATACGAAAACGGTAAATACCTATGCTTATAAATTCATATCTTTAGTTTCCTGCACGATTTTATTTAAATTATTATTATTTAAAAAAAAAAAGAACGCCCGCACTAGTAATAAATCTTGTGTCGCGAGGGACTTTACAAACACACAAGAAAGGACACAAAGAATACACAGACTCAGAACAACAATTTATGGATCACACAAAGTGTTGTTCCGTGTGGAGTTTGAAGCTTCAACACTCAGCGCAGTAGAGAACGGCGTGGCGACCGCGAGATCACAGCATGTGTACTGCTATACAATATTTTTATTCTATAAGAAAAAGTGACGTACGTTGGCATCAGTTTTCAGCTGTTCTTTGAAACTATTCGTTTTCATCCGATACTCTTATACACGATAAGAGTAGCATGAAACTGGATGTAATAATAAGCTTAGCAGTTGTTCACTGTTACTCCTTGTCCTATTAATACGAAAAGTCAGGTATAGTTAACAACTAATACAAAAATGAATAAAAAAAAAGATATACGAGTAAATTTCGTTGGCATTCCTTTTTTTTATTTTAAAAGCCTACCAAAGTGAATTTACTCTGATTGATGTAAAGCATGAATAGAATAGTACGTAAGTACACCATAGTGTGGGTACTGCATTGTCTTAACTCGTAACGAGTGGGACTACAACTCTTGGAATTTATTCATTATTTCAGTACGGCAGGCTCTTCAAATAAAAAAAAATGGATATAAATAGTATTATAAAAATATTATACTTATTATTTGTAATATACTTTGAAATATTATCAAAGGGACTAGATATTGAAATATTACGTTTTAAAGCATATAATGTAAGAACAAATACAAATTTGTTAAACAAGGTTTTTTCTTTTTATTATTATTGGCAATTTATATAGTGTTAAAATATTAAGAAAATTTTGGCGTTGGTCAACTTAACAGTAGGGAACATTATGTCGTTTATGTTTGATTTGTGATGCGCACCCATCCCATGTATTGTGTTCACCAATTCTATAAATCACGCAACTGACGTAGTTCATGATAAAAATAGAGTTTAATACTTTTTGTTGTACCTATTTTTATTTTAAAAACTAATAACACTAAAAGCTTTTTATTTTAAACAGAAAACTTTGCATGCCACATTCCTGTGATTTGTTTATACTTTACTGTATACTAATATATGTATGTATATTAACCTACACCACAATAATAAAATTCAAATCACGCCAATAGTTTGCCAAACACTAAAACACTCACGTCTTTCAATGAAGATGACCTTTTCATCAAAGATGTTTTAAACGCCCATGTTTAGCCAATTATAATTCTATTTACGTAAAAAGGTGCAGCTTATGACTTAGATATGGAAATGAAAGGTTCAACAAGAAAGGAAAGTTAAGTAATGTAAAAGGGTAACACTAAAATAGAAATTATCTTCGCATGGAGTGTAGACATGGTTAACTATGCTTAAACAGAAAGATCTAGCCTATTTCACGGGCTGGAAGTCCTCGGCTTATAAATTATGAAAATGGGTCGTGCTATCATTAGATTTAGTACTAATTAAAACACTAACCTTTGACTCTAACGGGGTGTCTTGCGTGAGCGACGAATACGACGCGACGCGACGTCGCAAATGCACTGAACACGATTAACACAATATAGCGAAATATTGTGTTGTGTGTTCTGCGATAGAATGCGTACTTGTATCGAGGGCGACCAGATGTGACACCATGGTTGATTAAGATATATTTTTGTGTAAAAATATTATCTTTGTTTTCTTTCTATGTTTTTAAAGAAACTGTACTTCTAGTAAGGACTTTGAAACAAAATTGTACTGTACTTCCTCATACTTTGAGAAGTAATGTTTAAAATCACTTAGGATATTTGTCGCGTGTAGCATCGCGTCGCACTGTGTTGCGTCGTATCGCGTCGCGTCGTATTTATCGTTTACATAGAACACCCCGTGAATAGTGTCTTTACTTTGTGTAACTTATCGAAGTATTGTATGGGATTAAAAACTGTTTTAGAAGGTTGAATGAAGAACAAATGACTAAACATCTATGGACAGGATCTTGCTAAGTGGTTTATAATCTCTGCTTGAACCACATGGGATCGAAACGTGAGTATGAATGGGTGTATTATTAATTTATTTGACACTTGTAACCGTTTAATAATAATAAGTCTCTCAAGCTTATTTAATTATTGTAATAACATATTTTTTAATGAACATCAGATTAATTACAACATTGACTTAAAGCTAAGCAAGTACTATGGACTTGTGGCGGCCTTATCGTTTGTAGGTAATCTCTTACAAACTAAAAAGAAATTAAATTAGTATCTATAAATAATAAAAAGCAATAGTAACACATAGTGTGAATGTTTAAATAAGTACATGCAAATAGTAAAATTTACAGATGTTCCATGCATATCCAAGGGTTTAACCATGACTGAATCCAATGCAGCAAGGTTTACTGTGGAACATGGACGTCTTTTAGGTAATATTCCTTTACTAGACTCTTAAAGACAGTCAATGTTTGCACCAGTCTAATTTCAAGTGGTAAAGCGTTCCACTGCCGAACTGCTTGGACAGAAAAGGAGTGGTTATGGAATTTAATAATATGACATTTTTTTTTTAATTTTCGAGCGATCTCTACAAATTGTAGATGGGTGTTAGTTCAGAAGTTACACCTGAATTTAAGGTAACGTGGAATAAGAAGATTGAATAGAATGAAACATGGAAGAGAAATAATATGTGCATTCAGGTGAAGATGGGTGGGTAATCACTTAAACTGTTTACATTAGTCTGTGACATGATCATACTTGCGTAATCTAAACACAGAATTTCGAAACATAATATATTCGTATACAGAGATTGTGGAGTGTCTCAAGCTTATTCAATTGGTCTTCAGTGAGATCAAGATCACTGGAATCAGCATGAATAAGGGATACGGAAAGGAAAGGATTATGTAAGAGCAATCGTGGTAAATATGAGTAGGAAATTGTATAGTTTATACAAAGACCCTGCTACTGCAAATGTAGATACCCAAGTTCTTTACCTTGATACTACAGAATAGGTGTGCTATTGCACATGACTTGTGGAAGTTTTGTCCAATCAATTTCAGAAATCATTCACGAGTTTCCAAGGATAATGATCTGAGTCTTTAGAGTTTACAGTGCAAAAGACAGAATTAAGGTCATTACTGTACTTTGGTAATATAGCGAGATGGGTCATAAGAATGAAGGAACAAAACAATTCATTTGTTAATGGTTATGATGTCGTTTCATCTGCTTAATATAAACCTTACAAACTTCAGCCTTATGTGCTTACAATTGGAATACATCTTAATTTTCTGTTTTATACTGAAGTATTCGAAGAGCAACTCTTCGAATAAGCAAGTTGAAGTGGCAATGGGCAGGCTACATCGCTCGTAGAACCGATAACCGTTGGGGAAAAAAGGTTCTCGAGTGGCGACCACGTACCGGAAGACCAAGCGTAGGTAGGCCTCCCACTAGATGGACCGACGAGATAGTCCTAGTCGCGGGTAGCCGATGGATGCAGTTCGTGTCCAGCCGTACGGCGTGGCGTTCTAGGAGGGAAGCCTATGTTCAGCAGTGGACGTCCGGCTGATGATTGTACTGAAGTAGAGTTAGACATAGTTCTAGTCAGCTAAACGGGTTATTAGTATATTGATCAAGTAAGAACATTTTTATTTGTTAAAGTAGATACAGGCTGACAATGATGTAAATTGTTTGAGGTCCTGAAGAGAATTAGAACTAAACAACCTTTACATAAGGATACAGTTTAGTAAACGAATACATTGTAATGTTTTGTTATGTACAACATGTAGTTTTCATTTTATTTTTTTACAAACCATAAGAGAATTTGCTTTTAGTAGTGCGTATTATACAAAGGCTTAAAAGGTAGTGGCTAATTCTTTCAATGATATAATCACCTATTGACGTTTAGTACTATTTTTTGAGATATTTATTTAGTCTTTGTATCAACTTACAGTAATATATGTTTACACTAAAAAAAAAAATGAGATTACGAAACTTTTATACTTTGTTATGCAATTATATTAATATTAGATACATAAAACTTTCAGACTTCATTTATGTTTTCTTTTTTCGGAAGGTACCATTGAAAGAATTACAGTTCAAGTAGGTGTGTAAATTTAAGGAATGCCTCTCTTAATGGTATGAGTTACAAAATTTAAAATATAATTTGTTACAATTCATAACTAAAGTGAGTGATACTTTTTGAAAGTTGCTTAATAGAGAACGCATGTGACTCCTAAATGTGTAAAATAGTATTATTCGTAAGGATTACTGCTAAACAATTATACCTATACAATTATTTTGAAATATTCGTAATTCAATAATAAAACCTAGAAAATGTCTTTTTTAAATTTCCTCGCAAATTTTGAAAACGCGATAGTATTGGAACAAAACGTGACGTCAATTTACACTCGATATCTTCTATCAACAACCTGATTTGTATGGTTTCTAGTAATGATTTGTATTCTAATAAGTAACACATTTTTATCCTTCAATACTAATATGGATAATAATGGATAAATCCCTTTATACTAGATATAAAAAATATCTTTACGAACTTTTCATGAACTAGGTTATGTTTTTGTCAAGGATTGTAACAAACAAGTATATATTTCATTGTTTTTATTACTTTTTTGATGTCCTTACTTATGCTAAATTGTTCTTCACTTGAAAATACCATCATTATCTCTTCTCATCATTTTGTACCACTTTATTACTTATACCTACATTTTTCGGTATAAGCAAATATAGTTTATCAGGAATAGTTTGAATGTTATTTAGGCATATAAAAAACGAAGTATAATTAAAAAAATCATGACAGTAATTTCATTTAGCACTACAATTTTGTTGTGAAAATTTGTAAATTAAACACTGCGTGACTGACTGAGTGTAATCTGATGTCACAGAATGAGTGCGCCAAAATGGCCGCCTTGAAATGGTTCTAAAATAATACATAGTGATTTTAATACTCATTTTTCAGCGTAATGGTCTATACTTAGGTGCGTTATAAATTAATTTTAGTAATATAACTAGTAGAAACGTTTGAAAGGAAAATACATACATATATACAAATACATACCTTACAGTGTGTACCTACAAAAAATATCATTCAAATTTACCTTTTTCGAATAAATAAATGTTAATCAAGATGTAAAACTTCAACTTTTTGCCGTAACGGATATAATATATTAGATATTATCATCAATTGAATGATCATCAATTTCACATACCTAATGACGTTAATATCATGATACTTATCTGTTATTTTTTAACAATAATATCGATCTTTTACTAAACTGTTACACAAAATATTTTCGATTTTTTGTTTTAAGTTTTCATCGTTATCGGTATGAGGATCCAATATTTTTACCTCGCCTACGTAAGGAGGATTATGAAATTCGAGTTTTAACTACACTATATTTTTGTATATTTATATATATATACAAATATACAGTAGAGTTAGTTGAGTTACATATATATATATATATACATACATATATATATAGTTCTTTGCCACGCTCTGAAAGTATTGATTTTTAGTTTTTATCAGCTATTATATTCATCTTAATTGTGAGAGGGTGTTTTTTTGTGCTAGTATTTTAACGGTTACCACCGAAAGGTAATTATGTCAAACTAAAACTGATTAGAAACCGCACACCGTCTCGGAACAAGTAGCCGGGGAATCAGATGCACCCTAGCAAGGAAATCTCTGAAACCCCGACATGCATCGGGACATCTACAGCTTGTAGATATGTCCCCCCCCCCCACTGTGTGGGAACCCCCATGTTCCCTTTTCTTCCTGCCCCCAAAAGGGCGAGCGTGGTCCGTAGCGCTCGCATCACCATCTCGGCCTCACGTGCTCAGGCCTGTGCTTATCTCCATAAGCACAGGCCTGAGCACGTGAGGCGGCACGGAGGACGGAGATCGCTTAACGATCCTCGGCGTCTAAATCTTCTACAGGAGCTGGCCCGTTTCTGGGCCTGGCAGATCGGGAGAGTTCTAAACTTCTCCCGGGTCCGCTCCATTATCTCCTTCGCTAGTATAACCTGCGCGCAGAAAGAGAAGGCAGGATTCTATGCGCTTTCGCTCCTTAGCATGGCCGCAATCATGTTACTGAGCAAGAGAATCCCAACTCTAATGGCCGCCAAGTGATCACACCTCTGCTCTACCCATGCCGGGTATTCTACCAGCGTGTGGAGCGCTGTGTCCGTGATTCAGCCATCACAATTGTGTTACTCAGACGTTGGCTCCTTGTGGATCAGACCTGATGGAGATCAGCTTTCTGATCTTCGATTTCTCGGGTCTCAGGACTCTGACCTCTCCTGCGCCTCCTTGCGCCACTGATTAAAAGCTGCAAGGTCTCACGCCTCCAGTAGCCATGGTGGAGTTCTGGCCAGGAGACTCACTCACTGTCAAAGGAGATCGTACGTTACGTACCTTATGATTCTAATGGCCAGCAGTCGCTACAGTCGTCGCAGTAGTGCGAAATTGCTGGCCTTCAGGGCCTCAGCTCATACTGGTGACACTGAGTGTATGAAAATTAATGTCACCAATATGTAAATTTTAATATATACGCTATCTAGATTTTTGTTTTTTTTTAACAGTTGACTTGTCAATTTAAATTACTTAGTACCACAAAATTAAAAAAATCCAAACATATTTCTTTAGTCATTTAAATACGTATTTTAATTAATTTAATGATATTTAATGTGCTTAAATTAATTTAAATAAGTGCTCGAATCATGAATAATACAGTAAGATAGTAATTGTTTGGGCAAATGTGTTCAACTTGGTGTTATTAATGACAACATCATTAGTGAATAGAAATGTTTATTCATATGATGATGTGGTGTTCTGAAAATAGAAACTGTAATGGGCTGGCTACGGATAGCGAAATACTTATACCGTCTTTAGTACTGTAGCACATTATATGCTATGGTTACTTTTAGGTCGGCCAGTCTAGCGCTTATAAAAGTAAATCTTTTAAATAATTGTACAAGTTCGCATAACCATGCAAACAATACACAATCCTTTACTTAAACTTAGCGACCCTACTTTGATTACACTTACTGGTCTAGACCCGAAATAGTTCTAGGCTGTCTAGAACTCAATAACAACCAAAGTTGGAAAGTTCTAGATCACGATTATTCAGCACTAGAACAATCGAATAACTGAGGAGCTTAGGGACATACACGTTAGCTTACATATTATACTAATTACTGCTTATACGCAGTTTTAAATTGACGACAATTGGCGTAATGACAACTCAGCAATATAATCAATATATTTGGAGAAGCCTGTACATAAGCTAATGAGTTTGATAAATAAATGAAATATACATCCACAGCAAGATAACTTAGAAGAATATCTTTTTAAATTTGTATGATTTGTTTAAGCAGCTTATCTTTTTGCTTGCACTGTAATGTTGCAATTTATTTTTCACAGCTTTTTAATCAGACATGTACTTTCATAATGGATCGATTTTATAATGGTTCATTACATTCAATAAACAGTACATTAACAAATAATTTGTGATTGTGTTTTATATTTTCTATTCTGTACTCTTTTCCATGCGCGTTAGAGTTATGTAATTATTTTACTCCTGTTTGTGCTTGGGAGTATCTGAAACTTACTAATTACTTTGTTCTTCACACAACATGCTCATTTATTTAGTTTGGGTGTTCACGTGTTTCTAATTTCTATTTTCTGTAGTTTATACACGTTGTCCAACTTTTTATTGTAACTGTGTAATTCTTTCCCATTAAAATGTATTTGTACTATTTTGATATATAAGGCTACGTTGAATGTCAACAGGTTTTAACAATTGTCGATGTTTTTTTTTAATTTTTCTAAGAAAAAAGTTTCTCTATAAACATTGTATTACAGAAAAGTGTGTTATTTAAAAACTCACAAGAGACACCTCTAATAACAATACGGTAAACAATTAATCATTTTTTGAATGGTTAATCATCATTTAAAAATAAGAATATGAATTATTTTTATTTCACAAATGAAAATAAAAGTAAAAATTTTGTCGAATTCAATATTAGAGGATTGCGTTACTGGTTAAGGAATAACCAGTTATTGAGAAAATATTATTTGATCGAAGCACGTGATACTTTCGATTTACTGTTATACTCCACTAGAGGATCGAATAGCACTCAGGTAGTTTCGTAAGATCTGAACTGATGTTATTATTTATACAGGCGATCGGATAGATGCACATTATAAGAAAGATGAATATCACAAAAACAAGTCAAGTACCAAATATTTTTCAGAGAATGGTAAAATTTACATGGTAAAAAGTAAGGTTCTCTAAGGAGAGGTTCATGTAAAACTGTCGACTGTTAAAAACTGTTGATGGAAAACTATCTGTCAAACGATACACAGGAACGTGGTCTGCACTGTAAAATCTTTTGAAATGTTTGTGTAGCGGTATGTTCTGTGTCACAATTGAGGTCACTGTAATGATGAAAATGAGCTTTTGATACATGTACACGTACATTCATCTAACAATACATGTGTATAAAATTTCAGTCTTTTATGACATCAGTGTAAAGGTGTATTCAGAGATAAGAGAATTAGTGTTTCTAAATAATTAGACAATGCATTAAGTGATTAAGTGAAGTGGGTCCTTTAAAAAAATGAATTTCAAGTTTTTTTGATGCATAGCCACTTCGAGTCACATTATCATTATACAACGAGCTATATTTAGCCACGTTCTGCTGTAGCAAGTTGTGGTTGCACAAACTAGATAAAATCCATCTGTTGAATTTGGTAAAAACATATTTGTTCTAGGTATTATATTAAAAGCGTTGAAATTTGAGGCCAATCTGCAGAATTTTTTAAATTTTTGTACACATTTTTATACAAGCATGTATATTATGAGAATTTATTACTTTTTCATCATATAGCTTTTTCGCATTCTTATTTACATAACTATTTATTCAATGAAAATATTTTCTCGACATAATGGAAGCCATATTTAACATTTTTATGCATACTAACCTCTATCAACATTGCAAAACTATGCATTTAATTCAGTCATACAGGTGTACATGAAAGGATGACCTAGATCCAATTGCCGAGCAATTGATAACACAGTTACAGCGTGTGTCATACAGTTGAAGAAAACAGATCTATTTTCACTCAGAACTGTACTCGTAGATATTCTTGACATTGGACTATTCTGAAAATTGCACGAACACGCCAATATAACAATATTCAATCAGATTTATTTCAAGAATTTCATCTTTTAAAATGTATAAACACGTAATATATGTTAATTTAAGTTGAGAGGGACTGGTATTCACAACACAAGTTTAATCTTACCGTGAGTACCAGACTCTGACTATTACTGTATATCTCAACTATGTAAATACAATTGTACGAGAGACTTTGTACCTAATTTTGTCGTTAATCAAAATTATTATGATTTCTTTTTATTACATCTATAAACAACATATTAATTATATATTTAAATATATAAAAAAGAAAACAAAAATAGTTATTTGAAAATATAATAAATAGTAGATCATCGACATCGGGTATAGGTACCGAGACACCAGTTTTTATTATTATTATTATTTTAATATATTTAAAAAGTATGTTTTTAAGGTGGCAAATGAGTAGACAGATTATTAAATTAATCACAGAAATACGGCGAGTGTAGTAAAATAGATTAATTTAAAACAAAATAAAGAAAATTCCTTTGAAATAACAATAATTACGAATGTTTCTTGCAGTTTTTAGACGTAGGTAGAATTGATTGTATATAAAATCAAGTATTATTGATGTATTGTAAAGACCGACAACGTTAGAGAATTTATTTGTTGCATTTCCCCTGACCAACTTCTCACCAGTTTCTTTGACACATTAATTTAGGCTGAGGCAGTTTCTAAATCTTAAGTCACCTTGTGTTACGCTATATAAAAAAAATCTTCAATTTTAAAGAACTAATGATTACACAATCTAAGCCTGCTACGAATGATATTTTTATTGTAAGAACGAATACATTAGTGTTTAAAAGTGATACAGTTGTTGTGATATTTATATGTTACACACTAAAATATACAATATACAATAAAATATTATTTCGTTTTTACTACTCTGACAAAATTTCTAAGGGCTCAATATATCTGAGAGTATTTGACCTTGGTAAAAGAAAATATTCAAACGGCTATGGAATTTAGTACCGCTACAAAGATCTTTGTCCCAAACAAAAATCACTGTTATATATTGGCATTAATGTCTACATTTAGGAAAACGTGACATACATTTCATGATACGCCACATTTCGTGGGCAATCGTAAGTGAAACTCGGAGGTTAAAAAGCGAAACAACATTTTGTAGATTATAAATACTTAATTAATATTTTTTTTTACTTTAGGAGCCTGCCAAAGTGACTCTACTCTGCCTGATGGAAAGCATGAATAGAATTCAAGAGTGGTACTCATCATACTCATTGCGAATGCAGACAATGCAGTATGGTGGCCCACACAATGGCGGCCTAGTAAGATACTTTTTTATGTCTCATTTGGGGACATAAAAGGCATGACAGTTATCGTGGCATTGTATTGCACACACTTACGGCGACAACTGTCACCCCTGTATCAATGAGCCTCCGGTCTCACACTAACCAACGAAACACGACAGCATGGATGCTGTCGCTTTATAGACTACAGCCCCATGTTGAAAAAGTTATGAGTCATTTGAACCACCAGGTGACCTATCTAGAACGATATAAGAGCATAAAATAATAAGATTCAGCACTATGCCGTCACTTGTAAGCTGTCCAACTGAGTGCAGGTACATTCGAAAGTACAGGTAGAGTGAGTACATTTTGGTCACATATTTTTGTACGGCATTCTTACTACCCATAGATCCATTAAAAATAATAGGAAAACACGCAGTGCCGTACAAAAATGGTGCGCCACAAAGTCGGAATTTTTTTTTATTTGCTGACATTTACCGGGGTAAATTTGGTCATTTGATTTTGTACGGCATCTGTGTCATACTATTTCAATACTGCTTCTAATCCATTATTCTGCAACGCCGTACAAAAATCATGCGACAAGGGGATAAAATCAAGGGTTGTCCCCTCTCTTTCCGTAGTCCAGGGGGTGATTTGACACAACATGAAATAAATTTATTTTGAAAGTATTTTATGCATAGATAATATTTTTTCATGTGCCGTACAGTTTCGTTGGTTCAAAGGGGAAAAATTCCTGAAAAAGAAAAATCAAAAAGAAAAATCCATATAACGAAATGTAAGGTGATTTTTTTTTATACGATATTTAGATAGTTTATTTGTACTAATTTTGTTGATAGAAAAATTGTTATATGTCTGCTATTTTTAGTATCTTAAGTACTCGCACATTTTTCGAGCGACGTTCTGTTACGACGTTTAGCATTTGTAGGGAATATCGTATTTTATTCGGATGTACTCGGCTTGGACCCGAGTAAGGTATTTGCGTACACAATACTATATAACAATTGTAGTTTACAATATCATGTTAAAAAAAAAGTTTCCGTACAGGATCAAATGACTTTACAGCTCTATAAATCAAGGATACGATGAAATTAAGATGATTATTGACATACATTCAAACGAACAATCATTTTTTGACGGCATTACTTTTAATATAGGTAGTACTTTTGAGTGCTAGATAATGTTTTGGAACCGAAGCCATACTTTTTAAAATCACTCCCTGCGCTACGGAAAGAGAGGGGATTGCAACCCTCGATTTTTTCCCCTTGTCGCATGATTTTTATACGGTGTTGCGGAATAATGGATTAGAAGCAGTATTAAAATAGTATGACACAGATGCCGTACAAAATCAAATGACCAAATATACCCCGGTAAATGTCGGCAAATAAAAAAAAATCTGACTTTGTGGCGCACCATTTTCGTACGGCACTGCGCGTTTTCTTGTTATTTTTAATGGATCTATGGGTGGTAAGAATGGCGTACAAAAATATGTGACCAAAATACACTCACTCTACCTGTACTTTCGAATTCTCACCTGCACTCAGTTGGACAGCTTACAAGTGATGGCATAGTGCTGAATCTTATTATTTTATGCTCTTATATCGTTCTAGATAGGTCACCTGGTGGTTCAAATGACCCATAACTTTTGCGGCATGGGCCTGTAGTCTGTTAAGTTGATCTTCTGTGAGAGGGTAGTACTGCCCCTGTCGAGCCGGCCCATTCGTGCTGAAATCAGCGTAGCTCTACTACCTACCTAATATATAGTAAGTTGGATGTTTTTTATTATCGATAACCTACGTATGCCGTATATTTTTAAAAATAAATCACATATCATGACTCAAAAATTTTCTAAAATCGATTTCGTTTGTGTCGCAGTCAAAGTGCATATTTAACACATCGACTAACTATTTAAAGTGAAATATATGTCGATTTAGGTATTGATTTGATTACCTCGATGACGTAGAGGTAGCGAATACGACTGCTGTGCTTAAGGTCTCAGGTTCAATTCCCGGGTCGGAGCAAATGTTTGTATGATCTGCAAATATTTCTTTTGAAGTTTAGGTATTTTCTATGTATAATATGAATATATTTACAAAAAAAGTATATAAGTATTCTATCAGTCAGTCTAGTTATCATAGCACAAGCTCTGCTTAGTTTGAAACTAGATGACGTTGTGTGTCAAATGTCCGAAATATTTATTGTTACTATATTTATAATTTATAATAAAAGGAAACTGAAGAAAAACGAACTTAGAACCTATTAATGCCCTTGATTTTTCTTATAGACCTAAGGCTTTTTGTTATCAAATTAAATCTTATAAAATAAAAATAGAAATTTACATGAGGGACAATTAACTTGGCAGCAATACCAATAATGATTATTCCCCTTTAAATTTGATAGCCACTCCCACACGTTCATATGAAAAGGGGTCTTGACAGACAGACAATGTAGTGATGAGGGTTCTTTCTTCTTTTTGAGAAACGGAATCCTAATTAGCATCAAATGTCTGCGAAATTTTAATGCTGCTAAAAAGCCAGTTTCTAATTCAAGTAAATTAAAATATATATCAATTATAAATTAACATATAATATTATTTCAAATACATATTCTTGAAGATATTTGTATACTAATTAAATTTTTTGCGTGTTCACAAGTTAAAAAAGGGTCTGCATGAATTTTTTCTACTCTTTGCAGTGATGTCGTCCCAAGAAACGTTTGTGGAAGAACAATTTGTGGATGACACAAAGTGTTGTCCCGTGTGGGGACAACACAACACTCAGCGCAGTAGAGAGCAGCGTGGCGACCACTTAAACCACTAGGCCAACTGTGCAGTCGACCACTTACCCTTAGTCCCCACTTACAACATTCACGGGATAAGTAGGGGTAGTGATACTTTGTCTTCTTAATCCGTCACCACTCGGAAAATGATTTTAAAGTTCTATAATAATAATAATGAAATAATGCATTCATCTTGTAAATCTTTACAGACATTTTGACACTCTTATCTATACAATCAATGTATTTTAATTTCGTTTTTTCAGAAACTGTTACTATTGAGTTTTCTTTTGTTAAAGTGTTCTTTTGTTTATATATAGCAAACTAACATTTGCAATTTACAACTACAACATAAGCTGAAAAAGACAATGTTATGCTAGGTAGTAGAGTAATGCTGATTTCAGCATGAGCAGGCCGGCTCGATCGGGTCAGTACTACCCTCCCACAGACCAACCTAAAGCACCAGCGTCCGTGTTGTCGTGTGTCGTTGGTGAGTGTGAAACCGGAGACCCATTGATGCAGGGGTGACAGCTATCGTGGTAACTGTGTAAACCTTACACTGTCACAGTGACTGTCATGCCTTTTACGTCCCCAAGCGGTGTGTGAAAAAGCATCTCACAAGGCCGCCATAGTGTGGGTCACCATACTGCATTGTTTGCATTTGCAATGAGTCTGGTGACCACAACTCTTGGATTCTATTCATGCTTTCCGTCAAGCAGAGTAGAGTCACTTTAGCGGGCTCTTAATATAGAAAAAAAAAGTGCAGTATATGAGTGTAAGTATATGTGTGAGTAATTTACCACCAAGTAACTACAAGTATTTCTAGTTTTACATGAAATTTTCTAGAACGTATGAAGTTGTGAGCTGAACGACTATTGTATTTAAATTAAGAAAGTTCCTGTAATAATGAAATTCTTCATGTTAAAACTTTTCACAACAAATTTTATTACATGTTCTAGGTCAACAGTTTAGCTCTCACGCGAGGAGGAAAATTGAAAGGACTGCGAATCCTATAAAGCAAGGCATTATTAAACAGACTTTAAAGGCTTCTTAATTTAAATTCTATGGAACTTCGGGGATTATCCTTCATTCAGAATTTTAAAACACGAATCAGAATATGCACACACCAAAAACATACTTACATCAGAATGTTACTGTAGCTAAAACTCATCCAATGTTTCACTGAGGTACCTAGAAAAAGAAAAAACATAAGAAAACTGATGTTTTTTTTCTTTTCTTAAATAATAACGATTTTCTGTATTGTTATTCAGAGTCGTCTTTAAGAGATAGCCTCAGAACGATAAGGATTGAACTTATCCGTTTTAACTAGTGTACAATAAAGCGACATATCGTCACCATAAAAAAGTAAAATGTATTAGAAAGTGTATAAAGTGTATAACAGTAGTTCGTTGCATTTCTCGTATTTCATCTTTTTTTGTGCAGCAGACAGTTGGCATTCATTAATAAGCAAAATATAAGTCTATCATTTATCACACCATTTCTCACCCTTACCGAACCGTTTCTACGCTTTTCGGATACCCAGAATGTTTATGTTCAATTAAATCGTATGAGTGTGTATATTTCGATCTATTCAATTTGAATAACACATTCTAACACTGTTTATATTTCTTTGTAGACGTATTTATTTTGTATATCAAACGAACACCACTTGTCAAAACTATCCAAGAAATTAGATACAGTTAATTAAATGCTGTTGGTTTAAATATTGTTATAATGTATTTAGATATAATTTACAGTATCTCAATTTACTACGAATACATATTTTTAAGAGTTTGCTTGCCGAAGTGATTCTCTTTCGTCTAATGGAGAGCATGGATAGAATCCAAAAGTTATGGTGAACGCACAAAATGCAGTACGGCGAACCACACTGTGGCAGCGTAGTGAGACGTTTTGACGCGCCCCGCTTGGAAACGTAAAAGGCATGACAGTCATTGTGGTAATGTAAGGGTCATACGCTTACCATGATAACTGTCACTCACTCACTTCAATGAGCCTACGGTCATCTACTAGTCAACCTTCGGGTAATGCAGGGAAAATAGGAAGTAGGTGCGTTTCAGATGATGTTGATTTGTAATAAATGAAGTACATATATGTATATTAAAACTTATCATAAACTAAAACTTTTAATGTGAATGAATGTGAATTGTATGTGAAAATTTTGTGATATACAATAAAGGGTAACAACAAACATTGACTTTTGATTATATAGAATCTGAAAAACTTATGTTAATCAACTAAATAATATTATATTTCAGAGAAATTTATTTTAAAAAAAGTACAAGGAAAGGAGGAATTTCTTTCTGAATTCGGTCAATTCTTCGAAAGTCAAACATGAAAGTTATTTATTACGCTTCTTAGCTCAGGAGTCTGATATTTATGAAAATTAGATTTTTTTTTGTAAGTATGAAGGGTATATTTTCAGAACACTCCAGGGAGGAAAATAAATAATACAATTTATTACAATTGAATTGTAAATAAAAAAATATCATATCACGTATTCTTTTAATTTTTTTAAGAATCCATCCCCATTAAAACCTTTAAATTCTACTCGAAAATATGAAGAGATTTCGAACTATGAATATTCATTTTATGCACTAAAACTTACCATAAATTGTATTTTATTTTTCAATACAGCTCAATTTGTTTTTACTCGACCAAAGCTTAAACAGTATATAAATCTAAAACAAGTTGCAATATGGGTTTATACTCGTAAATAAACCAAGTATTCCATTGTCGAAAAGTATTCCAGATATTAAACCATAAATGTTAACCTAAAAACAAGGGGTATTGCTAAACATTTTGCCGGTTTTTACGATTTAGCACAACATTAAACAGACTAGCACAACAATTTTTGCTTTCTCTCTTATCCTTAATTCAAAGTAATATTTTACTATAGAAAAGATTTTCCCCTGAATTCTTTTTTTGTTATTCTTTCAATTCAAGTCAAGGACGGCATTTAATATTTTTTTCTTCAATGATATACGACAACGCCTTTCAGTGTTATTTGTATTCGATATGACGTAATATCAGGCCTATTCCGAACGTCTTAAGTCTTTCGTGTTTTATGCTCAGATTTACTACTTGGTGAAACTCAAGAACTAAATGAGCGGTGATGAACTACGGTTGCGTGATGCGTCACCAATTTTCAAGTTCATACCGTTCACGTTCGTGAGTGTGATGGCGACCGCATGGATCGTTTCATTTGCTGTTTGACAGTCCGTGTGCTAAGACTTCGATCAATTTTAGATTGAATACGAATTGACATTATTTTTCTTTTATAAGGACTTGTATTTTATTGTGTTTGTGATCTTAAGCCCAAAAAAATAAATATTTTTATACTATCCCTTTATGAATTCTTTAGACTTGTATTTTCTATTTTATGATTTGATAAGGAAGTGCTGTTTGGTAATAATAAATAATTTTTTTTTCTTAATAAGGATTGCAAAGAAATAAGTTTTCATCGTGAAGGAAGCAATACTAAAAAATCAAAAAATCAAATACTAAAAAATCTTGTAGATCTATATTTTTTTCTCTCTAAAATGTCAACTCTCGCACTAGGAATAAAAACTGTGTTGCGGGGATCTTTATAAATATACAAGAAACGGACGCAAATAACACCCAGACTCCGAAACAACAATTTGAGGATTGCGCTAAGTGTTATCTCATGTGAAGTTTGAATGAAATCTAGAAACTGTTATAGAAGCATAATCCTCTCACTTGTAAAGAAGTCGTACGCAATATATTGCATGCCTTCATACCCAAAGTTTATCCTTTCCACAATGAATTGATCTCCAGCTATGATCAAATATAGAAGGAATATATAGCAGTAGAGTAGAGTAGAGTCACACCGGCAGACTCTACTTTAAAAAAAAAACGATTGCAATTTTATTTGATACTATACTCTCCTTTTTTAGCAGTCCATTAGCTCATAGTTTGTTTTTTAATTACATAGAAGATCAAAACAATGAGTACTTTAATAGTTATGGCATAACAATGAACCATTTTTAAATACTAAGATAAAGTTACCTTCAAGTCACATACAGTTGCATGTTTACTCGAAAGTGGTATAAATTTCCATTCACCAACATTTTGCATATTCTAAGCTTGGTATAATATTAATTAACTAATTAATTCATTATTTCTAAAATTGCTCTTTTGTTAATGGTAATCGTAAATTTATAACACGTCGTGCGCGTAGGCGCGAAAGTCTTTTGTTCGAATGTAGATGTATAGTATAGAAAATAAACGGGTTTGCCATATCTATTAATAATTTGATGTAAACACTTTCTACATTTTAAAATGATTACCTCTGCCGAGATATACCTTTTGCCTGCAGTTACTGTGACCTTTCATACCGGCCATGAATGAGCTATCTCCGATACGTATTCTTTTTCCGAAAATGCAAAAAGTTCAATTTAACCAACATATTTAGAATATATTTGTCGAATATGTATTGTCTTTATTCGTTAATTTATCATTTTGCCTGTCTGTATTTTCGATTCATCCGTCAATATATGTTTTTATGACAGGTTTAATTTAGAATATTTAAGTGTTGGAAATTAATTAAATGAAATAAATCTGTTGTTATTTCAACTGCTTGTTCAATTAATAAGGCATTTAACGTTTCAAAAACTTCAAATGTTATGTAGCGATTGGTTTTAAATTTTGTCACAATATAAAATACAATTTAGAGATTGTTTTCTTTTTTTTTTTATTAGGGTATAGCTAGTTACGTATTTAAAAAAAATGAATATAGATAAATATAAGATGTTACTCCTGGCCGATTTTGGATATGGCTGCCAGTCTCAACGGATACCAGCCAATTACACAGGAGATATTATAGTGCACAAGCGTGTGCGCAAACAGGTGAACTGTCTGTTCCCTCACTCTCACAATCCGAGTGGACGGTTATTCTACACGGCTTTACGTGTTCCCTGAGGCACAAGGGTTAAAACTCCAACTTCTAAACTCCGGACTTATTAAATATTTCTGTAACCAGATAAACTGAATAACATTTTTTGACCTGACAAGGGAAACCAATCCAAAGCGTCTTCATTAGCAGTCACATACGCTAATTGTTAGACAAAAGAGGCAGTTAAAGATAAGTATACTGTAATACACAATATACTTTAGTATCCATAGAAACATATCATAACTATGAAAACGCGAATGGCGTCCGAAAAAGATCTCTAGAACCATTAAAATACTTTACTAATTAAATGCGCGTCCAACCACGCAACATAAACAAACACTAAAATATTTATTGCGCAATACTATTAAGGTTTACTATCCCATAACAAAAATTAAGTAATAAATAAATTTAGTGTTGAACGAACTTACGTATAACTAAATGAAAAAATCAAACTTGAGGACGTGTTTATATATAAGAACAAAACAAAAACATGTAACAAAACATTGAAATGTTTTTAAGATTTTTTTGCAGCGTTGGTAGGCCCCCTACAAAGTGTTCGGACGACCTAGTAAATTTCGCGGGAAACCGTTGGATTCGGGCGCCACGACACGACCGGCTGTTGTGGAAAACCTTGGAGGAGGCCTTTGTCCAGCTGTGGACGTCTTTTGGCTGAGATGATGATGATTTTTAATATTTTATGTGTTAAAGTTTTTTTTTTCTAAATCCTCATTTAAGTGCACAAATCTAATCCATTCCATTCACATTTTCTTCCTTTATTGGAGAGTTTAGTGTTTTTTATTGAGGAAAAAGAAACCATTTTCAACTATTTTGTTCATGTTCAATGGATTCAATATGAAAATATTTGTGTTTTTATTTAATTTATATTGGTTTAAATGTTATACTGCTCGTTTATGTAATTTTTTACTAAAAATGTTTGGTGTAAGTTGCTTGGTTTTGCTCTTGATAGCGTTGTGTGAAGTAACAATGCCTCAACATACAATAAATATTCTAATACATTTCAGATAAAAACAGGAGGAAAATAAGGTAATGTTACATATTCCGTTCCTTACTTTGTGTTGGAGGTAAGTATTCAACGGTGCATTCGCTAACTAAAATTGAGGATATCGCCTTAAAAAATTCCAAATCTGTTAATACAAACTGTACCTTATCTTGAATTCACACTAGATTATAGAAATCAGTTATTCTGGTAAATGAAATTGGGTAATATAATTGTTCTTTTATTTACTATGCATAATTACGCCACTTGTTTTGGTTAAAATAAAATTGAACAAACATTTTCGAAATATACGTGAAAACAGTTTAAGCCTAATGGATTATAATCTTATTACTCGGTGCTATGGATTAGAAGTCAAGCTTAGTCGTGGAGCATCACCGTGGTGACTCTGTGTTTAGTGTATAAAATTACATTTTTTCCATTTACACTTTGTTTAACTTACATAAATCCTTATTTGGGATTGCTTTCAGCTTTGAAACCCAGCAAATATAACATTTAGATCACTTTAAGCGACAGGGATGGAATGATCCCATCCCGTCCCAGCTTACAATATGTATCCTTAAAATATTTAACGTATTCTCTTGAATAAACGTGGCTAAAAAGCTTTGTTAGAGAAAAGTTTTCTTGCTACCTTTTCGATTTGAAACTTCAGTCATTTTATTGTTAAGTTTAATAAAATAGTTTTGAAATAACTTACTCTTGAAACAGGAGTCGAATAAAAAAACGTATCACAAGTTTCTTATTTCGATTGTTCACAACGAAGCTTTGGTGGTTTTAATGAAAATGATGGACATCCTGGGTACGTTTCCAGGCTGTTTGGTCCGTAGCGTTTACCACCCCTGTCATTGTAGTACAATCCAGCGTCCGCTTTTATTTCATGATGTGTAACAGCTAGGGAAGATTGAATAGGGAAGAAAGTAGACCACGATCTATGGCGTACGATTGATAATTTAAATAAAAATGCAATATGGTGTGCAATAAAGAGTACCTATCTATCTATATATCTATCTATGGCTTACGTAATGATAACTTTTAATGTAGTTTTCTTTTCTAATTTTTTGTCAAAATGTAAAAATTCTCTGACCTAAAATCCACATATCCGCAAACATCTTTCGCAAAAATAATAATATGTTTTTTATATTGTGGGAATTAAGAACGGAACTGCGTTAGGTTTTGTGTGTTCAAATGTAGTTTGTATTTCTACCACACAGTCTTTTCTAATAGGCTTTTATTAGTTAACCTGTATGTTTATTTGTTTATAACCGACCTTTTGTAGCTGTGTTAATGTTTTGTTTTTTTTAAAACATATTTCTCTAAAAAGGTTTCTGTAACATCTTTGAACAGTATTTCATGCTGTCTTTTTCTTTCTTAAACAAGAGACCTATATAACTACTTAGTTTATGAGGTTGTTAAAACTGATCTATCAGTATGATTAATAAATAAATACAATCTAGAGTTTTTACAATTATGTATGTATGTGTACAGTAATTGTAACACTGTAAATTAGACCCTCCTGATGGTTTGCGGTATGCAGGACGGGTGGTTAATGGTTAATCTTGCTAATAATCGACTCGATGTGTGACCTTAATGTCTTCAGATTTTTTTGTTTAAGATTTAATCTACACAGAATGTAATAAAAAATAAATTTATTTCAATTTAATGCAATTTCAATTTATTGTTGTAACTACTCAATAAGTTCGATTTCCAACCTGAACAAATAATTGTATGACAAGCACAGTTATTTCTTCTATGCTTAGGTTTAATTTCTATTAATTTCAACAAGTTTGTAATTTAATAGGTAGTAGAATAACTTTGATTTCAGCATGAACGGACCGGTTCGACTGAGGCATCATTATCTTTTCACAGAAAACGAACCAACAGTGACTGTATCCGTGCTGTCGTGTTTCATTTGTGAGTGCGGAACCGGAGGCCCATTGCTACAGGCATGACAGCTATCGTGATAAGTGTGTGAGCCTTACCCTGCCATGATGACTATCATGCCTTTTATATCCTCAAGCGGGAGGTGAAAAAGAATCTCACTGGACCGTCATAGAGTAGGTCAACATACTACATTATCTGCACACGCAATAAGTATGGTGACCACAACTCTTGGATTCTATTCATACTTGCCATCAGGCAGAGTAGATTCACTTTGGCAGGTTCTTAATATAAAAAGAAATAAAAATGTCTGGGTACCGTTATCCATTGTTTAGGACCAGAGCACCATATATAAGAAGTAGTTATATTTTAATCCCAAATGAACAAAAACAAAATAGTATAAAAACAGACATTTTCCTCTGTTGTTCCTCAAGGATTCGTTGTTGATTGTTTTTTGCCAGTGATTATTTAAACGTATTAAAGTAATAACAAGTGTATAAATTACGTGAACATAGCTCCACGAATTCAGTAAAGCATATTAATTTGTTATGCTCGTAAAGCTTATACACTTATGTATAACTTGTACATGCCAATGGAAAGAAAACAAAACATAAAACATGTTGAATTATATTCGAAATTAGACAACCGAGCGATTACTGGTATGAATAAATCTTCATGTCTCTAATAAACAAATCAACAGAAACATATTACCTAGTAACATATAAGTGCTGCTTATTAATCGCAGTATTAAATAATTCAATGTTGTTTTCGTAGTCCGATTTTAAAAATGGTAAAAAAAATCTTGGGCTTACTGTTTACATAAACTAAAATGAAAGTATTAAGTGCTTGGTAAGCTCAAAGAAAAATACTCGTAGTATTTCTAACTACTGCAATTATTTTAACCGCTCTATATTCACGGCTAAACACTTAACAATTTTCTTAATACTTTCCTTATCGATTCTATTACATTGCTCCAAGTTGTTCGCTTAACGAATTTGTTAGAATAAATTGGATTAGCCCGGTTTGTTATTGGATAAAACAAAATTTCATTTCAGTACTAACAGAAATTAATTCAGTGTCAGTATAATTGAAAATGGGATTGACCTACATTGGTTCCACTCTCCCTAAATGGGACTATATTTTGAATTAAGACGTCGGTAAAAAACACAGATTTTTGGAAGCTTTGTACACAAATAAAGTACAAATATATCACGTCACTTTTAATGTTAGGTATAAATATAGTTTTGTGTATAATATGAATAAATAAAATTATCTTGAAAACTCTAGTAATTGCCTTTAGTGGTGAAAGTATAAGAAGTGAAATCTAGAGTAGAATGGGCTAAAACGTTGTTTGTGTAGATTTATTTCTCAATACTAACAAGATCTATAAAATTTGGAATTAAATAAGTAATGAACCAAATTATGGTTATTTCCTTGACCAAAATCTATGGAAGATCATCAAAAATAATATCCACGAAAGCTTGTTACAAATATATTAGTACGATTATATTTCACGTTAAAAGAGATATTTCATCCAGATATGTCTATGTAATATTATTAAGACGAGCTATATTCACCGTAAAATAAAATTATAGCCAGGCTGAAATATTATTTAATTGGCATACCACTTAATAAATATGAAACTATCTCTCAAATAAGTACAAGAATAGTAATTAATCGCATCTCTTAGCGCATATCTTATATCTGTAACAGTAACCACATGGTACTCTCAATTAGTCTTATTTCGAATTTATTTAATCTGTGAATATTACTACCAATATGAACATTATTAAATAAACGCTCGTACGTTTAATTATTTATCTTTTCATTTCTCAGTCTGATATATCCATGATTTATACATAACCATTTATTTATGTATGCAAAGCGATTATTATGCACACATTTTTTTTAAGAGCCCACCAAAGTGATTCTACTATGCCTGATGAAAAACATGAGAAGAACCCAAATTATCACCATACTACTTGCAAGTGCACACAATGCAATGCAGAAAAGTAAAATAATTATTATTGGTAAATGAAATAAAAGTGAATAAGATACATAGTGTTGCCACCCCGATTCATTCAGTGGTATCGTAAGAGGCGACTAAGGCAGCAAACTGTGCATGAGAAGATCATTGTAAAGAGAAGAGAAACTTGAAACAAAATCTGTACGAACCCGTCTTGCCAGCGTTGTATAGTAGGTCAAAGCTTCCTTCCTAAGAAAAGGCTTATGTCCAGTAGTGGACTACTGGAGGTGATGATGATGATGATGAAGAAAGAAAAGTACTTCTTGGTATAAGTGTTAAATGTTTATTATTTCGACATTTTGAAATGTTGTATCTGTCGTTACTAATATACTTTATCTTTCTATATTTAATTGAAGAATATATAATAAATAATAAACAAATAATAATAAATAGAGGAGGAACATACAAGCGAATGTGGTCTACTGCATTTAGAAAGCATCTGGCAATAATCCCCTTTCTTCAATACTACCTACGCTTTAACGGCTATAGAATAATATCATTCTCATATTATTCTATAATCATATAGTATAAAACCCTTTTTAAGAAATGGCTATTAAGTAAGTGAACCACTTTGCCCACTCTACTTTCCTTCCTCCCCTCTTCTTCCTACCTTTTTTCAAGAAATTCTAATAATCAAAGAGAATAACTAAATAATAATATATATGAAGGCTAAGCAAGTTTATTGTACTCAGTAGGAAATAAAAACGCGGTTTTCGAGATATTGATATCATTCAAATTTGTACCGGTCTTTGCATTACCTTGGCTTATTGTACAGCCATAGAATGTCTAATATCGAAATATTTAAATTTACTTATACAAGAATAAAGGAATCTAGGACAATAAAGCTATTAAATTATCATGGGTAAATAGTTTGACGAAATATTTAAGTCCATCGGAATATTTCAACCCATTCTGAGGTAAGAAGGTAAGAAAAGTTCACCCTAAATGGAAAGATACCAAAATATTTTGTGTATTCCTTTTATTTCTCCTTTACCCGAATTATTTTGTATATCAGAAACATATTACTACAATATATGTACGTTGTTATATATATCGAACTAGAAAGAAAATTAACTTTGAGATGAATACATATTTCTAAGTTATCAACAAAATTTGAAACAAACCCTATTCGAACCTATCTGGCCGGCTTGATATAATAGGCCAAACTAGGCTTGCTAAGGAGAGGCCTATGTCCAGCAGTGGACTGTAAAAGGCTGTTAATGATGATCAACGACAACAGATTATAAAAATAAAATAGAACTATTTCACATTTTTTATATTTCACTTTCTACTGTAATAACCTTTATAAGAATAAAAAAAATATTAAGTTCTAAATGGTTTCTATTTCTTTTCACTCATTATTCTAATGTTAAAAATAAAATATCATAGAGAGTGGAATCTTTTGAAATTAGAACAATAAATGAGACTCTCAAAATTTTCAATAAAAAAACAATATCTCTTTGAATCTAGTCTGCTTTGTTTATTTAAATATGAGTATTAGAAGGCGGTTAAACGGAAACAAAGAGAAACATTCAACTTGAAAGATTGTACCGAATGGTCTCATGCTCAGTAAATTTGAACAGCACTGTCCCTTGAGATCACTCAGTAAACTGGGACTTCACTGTGCTTGT
Source organism: Hypercompe scribonia (assembly GCA_949316085.1). NCBI lineage: Eukaryota > Metazoa > Arthropoda > Insecta > Lepidoptera > Erebidae > Hypercompe > Hypercompe scribonia. The sequence goes on from OX438979.1 coordinate 7,013,796, forward strand.
AGCGATCTGATTTATACTCGTCATTAATTTTAAATAATACTTTAACTCATCACAGATTTATGTATCAGTTCGAACTCACGGATAAAGATACACTTTTCTGCATAAATTTTAAATTCATTTAAAGTGTCATTTTACTTAAATATATCTAAAAAAGACACGTTTTAATGAGAAATTGAGACTAGAAAGATTTATCAATCGCTCTCTTGGACGTAGAGTAAGTTTGTTTAATTACTTGTGTATCTTGGCTTATCAAACAATTACTATCAACCTTTATGACAAGTTACAATGATTATATGAGCCAAAAATAAAAGATTTTACTACAAGTAGAATAAACTAAAAATTTCAACACTTAAATAATTGAAATTTGTACATTTCATTATTTCTTCTGCATGCATGTATTCATGACCAAAAATATTTGCTCTGTTCGGGCAATAAAATTCCAATTTTGTATGTGTAACCGTTTCTTGGTTCCACCAAATGAAAAACCTATGTAAAAATGTGTTTTCACTGTTTTCAACATTGGAAATGCTAATATCGAGTGGATAAAACTTTGTGTGGTTCACAAATTGTTGTTCTGAGTATAAGTGTTCTTTACACCTGTGTCATGTGTTTGTTAAGTTCCTTGCGACACAGAATATGATGCTAGTGCAGGAGTGTCATTTAAAATAATAAGAAAATAAATACATAATAAGAGTTATGACACTATATCTCAGCTACTCAAACTAATTAGATATGTATGTATAGTTGAGCAATAGTTGATTTAGAATACTTCTTAGAGCTTAATATCTTGGAAAAGTAATATCTCGTTGTTATAATATAAAAATGTCATTGATATTTTACCTATCGAACAATATATTTGTAAAGGAAATATTATCTATAGTTATAGAGCATTTAGATAAAGAATACACGAGTATATTGAAAGTCTTCACAAATATGTTATGTATGTATTCGAATGTATACAAATGTCTTATAATATTTGTAGCCTTTCTTACAAGCGAGCAAACTTTTTTATATATAAAGTATTCATTTATATTGCCTTCTATTGACAACTGATAAAGCGTGTATGTGTACCATATAAATTCTCAGAATAATATACCTAGTCTTGCCATAAATATTGTAATAAAGAAAAAAGAAAATTGTTAACTGCAAATAACATTTATTACTTTTACAGTGTGTCAGTTTAATACATAAATATAAAACAATTAAAAATATAAAAAGCTTATTCGAAGTGGTCTCCATTGGCTGCAATACAGTCCTTTAAACGATGAGGCCAGTTATCAATAGAAGCACGCACTCTTTCCATGGGAAAATTCTTCACTGCCAATCGTATAGATTGTTTTAGGGACTCCAAATTATCATGGCGTTTAGAGCAAGCTGTACTCTCTAAAACTGACCACAAATCATAATCCAGCGGATTAAGATCGGGACTAGACGACGGCCAGTCTTCAGCTCTGATGAAGTCCGAAACGTTCGATTCCAACCAAGACTGCGTGGACCGAGCTTTATGACCCGGCGCCGAGTCTTGCTGGAAGGACCATACTTGGTTATTGAACATGGTGATGTTAAGGGGCTTAACTACCTTCTCAAGAATGGTATCTTGATACACTTGTGCCGATGTTTTGATACCTTTTTCACAAAAATATGGCTCAGTCACTCCTTCATAGCTAACACCCCACCAAACCATCACTGAAGTCGGATAATGTCCACGTTGCACTCTGTCGACTAATTGGGAAGCTTCCTTAGAGCTTTGAGCATAAATACGGTCATTTTGTTTGTTAAAATGTTGCTCAATTGTAAAAATTTTCTCATCCGTAAACAAAATTTTTCTGTGACCTCCCTTTGCGTACCGCTTCAGTAGTTGTTTCGATTTTACCACCCTATTCTTCTTTAAATTATCAGTTAAGAAATGGCCAGTGCGTCTCTTATAGGCTGCAAGTCCTAAGTCATCTTTTAAAATACGCGACATGGTTCTAGGTGCTATCTTCATTTCCCGAGATAAAATCTTTTGCTTTCGGACAGGATTTCTTCGAATTCTTTCCCTTACTGCTTTGACCACCTTTTTCGTACGAACACTACGTGGACGGCCAGATCTTTTTCTGTCACAAACAGAGGAGGTCTCATTGTACCTATTAATAGCCCGGTACACAAACATTTTACTAATACCAAGTGTATGGAGAGTTTTAAAAATTGCATTTGGCTCCATACCTACTTTGTGTAATGCTATCACAGCGATTCGGTTCTCTTTATCACCCCACACCATTTTAATATCGCAAAATATTTTACAATGTATTGGCGCCAAAATGAGAAAACACAATGAACAATCGTATAAAAATGACAGATTCGAAATTCAAATGTAATATTTTTTTATAATTAAGTGTAACAGTATTTATGGCCAGACTAAGTATAATCTTTACAATACAAGATGAGTTTTATTTGTAAGAGTTGTTTGGCCTTTGTTAAGTCCCTCGTGACTGAGATATTCCTGACGTGAGACTTATTTTAGTTTGGTTTTTGTTATCATATTAGAGAACACTTGTTTGTCAAATGTATTTTAGTCTGTAACAATTGTTCTAGTATATATTACAGTATTCTTACAGAAGTTTATGATAAGCAAGTAAATTTATGAAGTTTTTTGGAAATATATGTGCAAAAATTGCATTTTTTTTATTAGTTTAACAAATCCAGTTAGACGTTATCAGAAGTATTTAATTTTCTTTTTCTATTTTTTGTTTATTCTTGGCCTACCAAAATAACTCTTTCCTGCCTGATAGAAAGCATGAATAGATTCCAAGAGTGGTGGTCACCATACTTATTTCGCGAATGTAAACAATTCAGTATAGTGACCCACTCTATGACTGCCTAGTGAGATACTTTTTTACACTCCACTTAAAGGACTCAGGGTCATACTGGGAGAGAAATACGGGCGCTGGTAGTGAGTTCCTGCTGGTAGGTTGTAACTGATTTGCACAGGCAGAAGGAGCCGAATCGTTCAGTTTGGGAGCGAATATCTACCATTCTAAAACGGTGACTACCGAGTCTCGCACGTGTTGTCCTGTAGAGGAAGGAAGAAGGTAGAACCAGTTGAAAGATATCGTCGGAACACTCTACATGATAAAGATGGTAGAGGATTGCAGGACGCTCACAAACACCTCTTCGTAACCGCAAAAACTCAAGGGATTCGGTAGCTTTGCGATTGTTGATAATGTGGACTGTTCGTCGTTGCAACCGATTTAAAGCGTCTAGCAAATACTGTGTGTGTAATCCATCGCAAAGATGAGAACAATACTCCACGCTGGAACGAATCAGTGCAATATTGAACCTTTCAGTTTATTATTCAAAGGAGCAGATGTTACCTAACTAAATACTCTGATATTTACATTACCACCTTAATAAAGATATGTATTTCGTGTTTAAAAGTAATTATTTTATAAAAGGATCCCTTCAAAGAAGAATCTATTCTTCCTTGAAGGGATTAATCTCCGTTGCCATATGAATTTAATTTGAAGGTAAAAGTATAACTACCTTACTAATAAGGTTTATCCAGAAATACGAGATTCTGACTATCGAAATATACGTCATGGATTTGGTTTCCATCTAAAATAATTAATTGAATATTTGTTCTGCATTTGTGTATAAGGTTTCCACCATGAACTTTGGGTTCCAAACCAACTTCACCTGCAAATGGTGCAGCTGCCAATCGACGGATGAGGTTCTAGCAAACAAACTATCGTTATTAGCGGCAATAGGTTCGCCATCAATTACGTGGGACTAAAACACTGGCGAAAAGTAGGTGTTTAATATGCCTCTGCCTACTCTTTCGAGGTGTGGTTTTATGTATGTACATACCAATTTAATTATCTGTTGTCTGGTTGCTTTCTTGCTTATTTACTATCTCGTTGTAGCTACTAGGTTTAAATAGCGATGTCATATTTTAAATGAAACGAAGGGGAAGGAATTAGAAAATGAGTAATCAAATCATTTAACGGTAAATAGCAACGTTGGGGGACACCTGAGACATAGCGAAAGAAATAGCCCACAGTGTCCTGATTGTATTTCTTACCATTACGGTGCCACGCTCTTTTCTCGAAGGTCATACTGATCCGACAATAGGCAATTTTTTTATGTTATAGATTGATTGTAAGAGGGAAAAAGTTCTGATTTTCCCGTATCTTACTCTATTCGTAATTTTTTGTCAGTTTGGCAGAGATTCAATAAAAATAGGTATATTTCTCTTAACACAGAGAAATATAGAAAATTAACTCCACACGTATAGTATTCTGTTTCTAATTTTAGTCTGAGGCTTTAAAATTGTGTAAAGAGAAACAGATCCACAAATATTTATTCAAATGATGTGAATTCGTTATCAACGACTGCTTTGAATATACGCCAGATATGTATATAATTAATCAAACTTAAACGGTGATATGATTCTAAAAAGAATTTTGTATTTACTTTAACGAAATCTTTTGGTAAATGCGTTTAGTACAGCAGGCAAAACATTTCAAAACAAGGCGTGAGTTACAGTATATCAGCAAACGCCTGGAATTACTGACTTTTATGATCAAATCCGTAAAGAATTTTTAACATAGGAGTGAATTCGGGTGCGAATGTTTTAACTATTTGCATAAACTGATAACACGCAAAGATTTCGTTAGAAAGGACATCGACTAATCTTGGCCTGAACGTATCCTGTCGATTTGTTAATGACCCAAATTATGGATTATAGTTTTAAATAATGAATAGTAGTTTTTAAATATTTGATAAATTATGATAACAATACAATAATATTAAAATAACACGTGTTAAAAATGATTTTCAAAAGCCATTCGTTTGATTTATGGTAGTACAAAGCCTTCGTGTTGTTACGTAACAAAATATTGAGATGCAGTGGGAAAAACTATTCAAGGGCAGAAACGGAAACAACTTATGAAAATTTTTCAAAAAATTACGAAAAATACTTTGACATATTTTTCTTTAAAATCTTTAAACTTTTTTTTTATCTAATAAACATAAAAAAACCTGATAGAAAATAAAATAAATGACTACGCGTGTAAGGTATTTTATTTCCTATCCTAGCAACGCTTGACTAACATCAACCTATGTTGCTAGCTTTATTTTCTTTTCTGTTTCGATCTATTTTATTATTAAACTGACTTGGATACTTCATAAAATTATGTTTTTTTGTTGAGTATTGGTCATCAAAAAATAATAATATTAGTTCAATAATAAATTGTCTATGTCTAGTACCCTTACTTAGTGGTGATCGATTATGTATGTACGAGTATTTAGAAATATTTACATGTGTTTATCAACAGTCTGGTTAATCTAGCACAGGCTCCACTTTAATTGCAATTAGACAGTCACTTGTAAGATATGTGAGTTTATTTATTTTTATTATTATATATTTGTTCCACCTTTTTTTTTTAATTGTAGATAAGTTGTGTAATTATAAACATATACATCTGTCTGACATATTGTTGCTAAAATTATTTTGCTTACTTTTTTACTTATAAACCTCAAAATAAATATAGTAACAGAGTTGTGAATTTTGAGTTGCAGGGGCCTATAGACGTCGGGTAATCTACCTGCTCAATATCAGAAAAAAGATGTTACCCTCAAATTATTAGGAAAGGAGGGCTTATCTCTTTAGCGTGTTAGGACTTTCGTACTTAACTATCCCTGTGTAAGTAGTAACTAAATGTAGGTCTTAAACTAAATTTATACACATTATAAATAAATTATATCGAGACTAATAATCATGCTTATAACATACGAGTATTTCTTTTTCCTGAGTGGAATCGAATCAGCGACCTCTAGCTTAGCAGTTAAAATCGCAAACCATTACAACAACAACAGTATAGTATACGTATTTAATAACTTAAGTTACTATATATACTTTTTTTTGATTGTGACTTTTCAATAGAAAAACGTTTTCTGTTTTTTAATTTTTGGTCAGGAGTTTTTTGTAATAATAATGTAATAAGTACGAGAGGCCCATTGATGCAGGGGTGACAGTTATCGTGGTAACTGTGTAAGCCTTACACTGTCACAATAACTGTCATGCCTTTTATGTCCCCAAGCGTGGTGTGAAAAAGCATCTCACAAGGTCGCCATAGTGTGGGTTAATATACTGTGTTGTCAGCCTTTGCAATAAGTATGGTAAACACAACTCTTGGATTCTATTCATGCTTTCCATCAGGCGGAGTAGAGTCACTTTGGCAGGCTCTAAAGATAGAGATGAACAAACATTTATGAAGAACAGTGTAAGTGTTTTTCAGTCTACTTATTTTCTTATCGTTTCTACTCCAATAGTTTCCTGTTAGAAGACGATGATATACAAACAAGGTTACACTCAAAATGTATAATATAGATCATTTTATTTGTACAAAGCCGCAAGGCTTTGTGATAAATTTTCAGCCTTTTCTGTTCTATTTTTGTATAAAATGAAATGTAAGCAATTCTATTAACAAAATAACGTCTTTATGCGACCAATACAGAAAGCCTATTTGATATTGAATTCCAATAAACTTTTATTATATTCAGTATTCTTTTGACAACTATTCCTTTGTAAGAGTGCTTTAATGAATTTAAAAGAATAAAATGGCTGAAATAAATCGTTTTCTCAGTCGGCTTTTATAGAGTATTTTTTGGTAGATGTTTTCATTAGTCTATTTCAAACGTGTGTCTACTTATATAAGTATATGCTCTACTGGTAAACCTAAATAATTTATCAAGTTTAGAATTTTTGCATGACCAAAATAACTTGAACTGTCATAAAACTTTGAATACATTGGAGTTGTTTTTTTGTCTTTGTAGATTTATAAACAAACCACACTCACAATGATCTCGGTATTAGCATAATAATTATAATCTGTGCATAAATTTATGTATAAATATAAATATATAGTCCCAAGAAGTTACACCCAAACACAGCACAAATATCATGGAATGTAAGGAGACGAACCTCAATCCTTCGCTCTATTTACTTTTTTTTTTTTAACGTGTGGCATCCTCCTCGGTCCGTCACCCCACCGGGGTTTATAGCGGGCTGATGTATCGGAATCGGACCGACTAAAACCAAAAGAAGAAAATAGCTTCCTCTTTATGCTAGAATATTAGCCGTTGGCAATGATGAAGAATACCATCGCCAACGTTACCAGGATGCACCACGTGGAGGTTTTCTGGACAAGCACTCCCAATCTTTCGCTCTAAGCCAACCATTCTTACACGCGGTGCATTCTGTTGAACAATATATTCTGCTGAATGGTGGAGCAGGGAGTGTAAAGAATATTCGAACTACTGGAAATCACCATAACCGACTGACACTGGCGATATTTAACGGACGGCCATTACGACAGGAATTACATCTAGCGTAACTTGTATACCTCGATACAGATAATTAGAAATTGGTGTATGTTATTTTATATTATAAATTTTAGGGGACGGATCCTATGATATATTTATTTATTATAATTATTAGAATTTTATTTATTTATGTTGATACAATCTAGATTTCGACTTGTAACCAATTTTTCAAATTGACAACATTTTTGAACAATGCTGAAAGTACTTTTTTTTCTTAAGAAAACGGAATGTATTATGGAATCCCTATGGGACTTTGCAAACATACAAGAAACGGGGAAAGGACACCAGGAATCAAAGCAGCAATTTGTGGATCACACAAAGTGTTGTCCCAAGTGGGGTTTGGACAAAGCTCTGCGTAGTAGAGAACGTGGCGACGCTTAAATCACTACGTAAGGCGTGCTGTCTAATCTGATTACAATGTTAATTACCTAATATAGTTAATTAAATTTAAAAATAAATATAATGAGTAATTTCTTATAAAGTATAGCATGACAAAATAGAATATTTCCGTCTTGCCAGCGTTGTATAGTAGGTCAAAGCTTCCTTCCTAAGAAAAGGCTTATGTCCAGTAGTGGACTACTGGAGGTGATGATGATGATGATGAAGAAAGAAAAGTACTTCTTGGTATAAGTGTTAAATGTTTATTATTTCGACATTTTGAAATGTTGTATCTGTCGTTACTAATATACTTTATCTTTCTATATTTAATTGAAGAATATATAATAAATAATAAACAAATAATAATAAATAGAGGAGGAACATACAAGCGAATGTGGTCTACTGCATTTAGAAAGCATCTGGCAATAATCCCCTTTCTTCAATACTACCTACGCTTTAACGGCTATAGAATAATATCATTCTCATATTATTCTATAATCGTATAGTATAAAACCCTTTTTAAGAAATGGCTATTAAGTAAGTGAACCACTTTGCCCACTCTACTTTCCTTCCTCCCCTCTTCTTCCTACCTTTTTTCAAGAAATTCTAATAATCAAAGAGAATAACTAAATAATAATATATATGAAGGCTAAGCAAGTTTATTGTACTCAGTAGGAAATAAAAACGCGGTTTTCGAGATATTGATATCATTCAAATTTGTACCGGTCTTTGCATTACCTTGGCTTATTGTACAGCCATAGAATGTCTAATATCGAAATATTTAAATTTACTTATACAAGAATAAAGGAATCTAGGACAATAAAGCTATTAAATTATCATGGGTAAATAGTTTGACGAAATATTTAAGTCCATCGGAATATTTCAACCCATTCTGAGGTAAGAAGGTAAGAAAAGTTCACCCTAAATGGAAAGATACCAAAATATTTTGTGTATTCCTTTTATTTCTCCTTTACCCGAATTATTTTGTATATCAGAAACATATTACTACAATATATGTACGTTGTTATATATATCGAACTAGAAAGAAAATTAACTTTGAGATGAATACATATTTCTAAGTTATCAACAAAATTTGAAACAAACCCTATTCGAACCTATCTGGCCGGCTTGGTATAATAGGCCAAACTAGGCTTGCTAAGGAGAGGCCTATGTCCAGCAGTGGACTGTAAAAGGCTGTTAATGATGATCAACGACAACAGATTATAAAAATAAAATAGAACTATTTCACATTTTTTATATTTCACTTTCTACTGTAATAACCTTTATAAGAATAAAAAAAATATTAAGTTCTAAATGGTTTCTATTTCTTTTCACTCATTATTCTAATGTTAAAAATAAAATATCATAGAGAGTGGAATCTTTTGAAATTAGAACAATAAATGAGACTCTCAAAATTTTCAATAAAAAAACAATATCTCTTTGAATCTAGTCTGCTTTGTTTATTTAAATATGAGTATTAGAAGGCGGTTAAACGGAAACAAAGAGAAACATTCAACTTGAAAGATTGTACCGAATGGTCTCATGCTCAGTAAATTTGAACAGCACTGTCCCTTGAGATCACTCAGTAAACTGGGACTTCACTGTGCTTGTAGCGATCTGATTTATACTCGTCATTAATTTTAAATAATACTTTAACTCATCACAGATTTATGTATCAGTTCGAACTCACGGATAAAGATACACTTTTCTGCATAAATTTTAAATTCATTTAAAGTGTCATTTTACTTAAATATATCTAAAAAAGACACGTTTTAATGAGAAATTGAGACTAGAAAGATTTATCAATCGCTCTCTTGGACGTAGAGTAAGTTTGTTTAATTACTTGTGTATCTTGGCTTATCAAACAATTACTATCAACCTTTATGACAAGTTACAATGATTATATGAGCCAAAAATAAAAGATTTTACTACAAGTAGAATAAACTAAAAATTTCAACACTTAAATAATTGAAATTTGTACATTTCATTATTTCTTCTGCATGCATGTATTCATGACCAAAAATATTTGCTCTGTTCGGGCAATAAAATTCCAATTTTGTATGTGTAACCGTTTCTTGGTTCCACCAAATGAAAAACCTATGTAAAAATGTGTTTTCACTGTTTTCAACATTGGAAATGCTAATATCGAGTGGATAAAACTTTGTGTGGTTCACAAATTGTTGTTCTGAGTATAAGTGTTCTTTACACCTGTGTCATGTGTTTGTTAAGTTCCTTGCGACACAGAATATGATGCTAGTGCAGGAGTGTCATTTAAAATAATAAGAAAATAAATACATAATAAGAGTTATGACACTATATCTCAGCTACTCAAACTAATTAGATATGTATGTATAGTTGAGCAATAGTTGATTTAGAATACTTCTTAGAGCTTAATATCTTGGAAAAGTAATATCTCGTTGTTATAATATAAAAATGTCATTGATATTTTACCTATCGAACAATATATTTGTAAAGGAAATATTATCTATAGTTATAGAGCATTTAGATAAAGAATACACGAGTATATTGAAAGTCTTCACAAATATGTTATGTATGTATTCGAATGTATACAAATGTCTTATAATATTTGTAGCCTTTCTTACAAGCGAGCAAACTTTTTTATATATAAAGTATTCATTTATATTGCCTTCTATTGACAACTGATAAAGCGTGTATGTGTACCATATAAATTCTCAGAATAATATATAATCTTTACAATACAAGATGAGTTTTATTTGTAAGAGTTGTTTGGCCTTTGTTAAGTCCCTCGTGACTGAGATATTCCTGACGTGAGACTTATTTTAGTTTGGTTTTTGTTATCATATTAGAGAACACTTGTTTGTCAAATGTATTTTAGTCTGTAACAATTGTTCTAGTATATATTACAGTATTCTTACAGAAGTTTATGATAAGCAAGTAAATTTATGAAGTTTTTTGGAAATATATGTGCAAAAATTGCATTTTTTTTATTAGTTTAACAAATCCAGTTAGACGTTATCAGAAGTATTTAATTTTCTTTTTCTATTTTTTGTTTATTCTTGGCCTACCAAAATAACTCTTTCCTGCCTGATAGAAAGCATGAATAGATTCCAAGAGTGGTGGTCACCATACTTATTTCGCGAATGTAAACAATTCAGTATAGTGACCCACTCTATGACTGCCTAGTGAGATACTTTTTTACACTCCACTTAAAGGACTCAGGGTCATACTGGGAGAGAAATACGGGCGCTGGTAGTGAGTTCCTGCTGGTAGGTTGTAACTGATTTGCACAGGCAGAAGGAGCCGAATCGTTCAGTTTGGGAGCGAATATCTACCATTCTAAAACGGTGACTACCGAGTCTCGCACGTGTTGTCCTGTAGAGGAAGGAAGAAGGTAGAACCAGTTGAAAGATATCGTCGGAACACTCTACATGATAAAGATGGTAGAGGATTGCAGGACGCTCACAAACACCTCTTCGTAACCGCAAAAACTCAAGGGATTCGGTAGCTTTGCGATTGTTGATAATGTGGACTGTTCGTCGTTGCAACCGATTTAAAGCGTCTAGCAAATACTGTGTGTGTAATCCATCGCAAAGATGAGAACAATACTCCACGCTGGAACGAATCAGTGCAATATTGAACCTTTCAGTTTATTATTCAAAGGAGCAGATGTTACCTAACTAAATACTCTGATATTTACATTACCACCTTAATAAAGATATGTATTTCGTGTTTAAAAGTAATTATTTTATAAAAGGATCCCTTCAAAGAAGAATCTATTCTTCCTTGAAGGGATTAATCTCCGTTGCCATATGAATTTAATTTGAAGGTAAAAGTATAACTACCTTACTAATAAGGTTTATCCAGAAATACGAGATTCTGACTATCGAAATATACGTCATGGATTTGGTTTCCATCTAAAATAATTAATTGAATATTTGTTCTGCATTTGTGTATAAGGTTTCCACCATGAACTTTGGGTTCCAAACCAACTTCACCTGCAAATGGTGCAGCTGCCAATCGACGGATGAGGTTCTAGCAAACAAACTATCGTTATTAGCGGCAATAGGTTCGCCATCAATTACGTGGGACTAAAACACTGGCGAAAAGTAGGTGTTTAATATGCCTCTGCCTACTCTTTCGAGGTGTGGTTTTATGTATGTACATACCAATTTAATTATCTGTTGTCTGGTTGCTTTCTTGCTTATTTACTATCTCGTTGTAGCTACTAGGTTTAAATAGCGATGTCATATTTTAAATGAAACGAAGGGGAAGGAATTAGAAAATGAGTAATCAAATCATTTAACGGTAAATAGCAACGTTGGGGGACACCTGAGACATAGCGAAAGAAATAGCCCACAGTGTCCTGATTGTATTTCTTACCATTACGGTGCCACGCTCTTTTCTCGAAGGTCATACTGATCCGACAATAGGCAATTTTTTTATGTTATAGATTGATTGTAAGAGGGAAAAAGTTCTGATTTTCCCGTATCTTACTCTATTCGTAATTTTTTGTCAGTTTGGCAGAGATTCAATAAAAATAGGTATATTTCTCTTAACACAGAGAAATATAGAAAATTAACTCCACACGTATAGTATTCTGTTTCTAATTTTAGTCTGAGGCTTTAAAATTGTGTAAAGAGAAACAGATCCACAAATATTTATTCAAATGATGTGAATTCGTTATCAACGACTGCTTTGAATATACGCCAGATATGTATATAATTAATCAAACTTAAACGGTGATATGATTCTAAAAAGAATTTTGTATTTACTTTAACGAAATCTTTTGGTAAATGCGTTTAGTACAGCAGGCAAAACATTTCAAAACAAGGCGTGAGTTACAGTATATCAGCAAACGCCTGGAATTACTGACTTTTATGATCAAATCCGTAAAGAATTTTTAACATAGGAGTGAATTCGGGTGCGAATGTTTTAACTATTTGCATAAACTGATAACACGCAAAGATTTCGTTAGAAAGGACATCGACTAATCTTGGCCTGAACGTATCCTGTCGATTTGTTAATGACCCAAATTATGGATTATAGTTTTAAATAATGAATAGTAGTTTTTAAATATTTGATAAATTATGATAACAATACAATAATATTAAAATAACACGTGTTAAAAATGATTTTCAAAAGCCATTCGTTTGATTTATGGTAGTACAAAGCCTTCGTGTTGTTACGTAACAAAATATTGAGATGCAGTGGGAAAAACTATTCAAGGGCAGAAACGGAAACAACTTATGAAAATTTTTCAAAAAATTACGAAAAATACTTTGACATATTTTTCTTTAAAATCTTTAAACTTTTTTTTTATCTAATAAACATAAAAAAACCTGATAGAAAATAAAATAAATGACTACGCGTGTAAGGTATTTTATTTCCTATCCTAGCAACGCTTGACTAACATCAACCTATGTTGCTAGCTTTATTTTCTTTTCTGTTTCGATCTATTTTATTATTAAACTGACTTGGATACTTCATAAAATTATGTTTTTTTGTTGAGTATTGGTCATCAAAAAATAATAATATTAGTTCAATAATAAATTGTCTATGTCTAGTACCCTTACTTAGTGGTGATCGATTATGTATGTACGAGTATTTAGAAATATTTACATGTGTTTATCAACAGTCTGGTTAATCTAGCACAGGCTCCACTTTAATTGCAATTAGACAGTCACTTGTAAGATATGTGAGTTTATTTATTTTTATTATTATATATTTGTTCCACCTTTTTTTTTTTAATTGTAGATAAGTTGTGTAATTATAAACATATACATCTGTCTGACATATTGTTGCTAAAATTATTTTGCTTACTTTTTTACTTATAAACCTCAAAATAAATATAGTAACAGAGTTGTGAATTTTGAGTTGCAGGGGCCTATAGACGTCGGGTAATCTACCTGCTCAATATCAGAAAAAAGATGTTACCCTCAAATTATTAGGAAAGGAGGGCTTATCTCTTTAGCGTGTTAGGACTTTCGTACTTAACTATCCCTGTGTAAGTAGTAACTAAATGTAGGTCTTAAACTAAATTTATACACATTATAAATAAATTATATCGAGACTAATAATCATGCTTATAACATACGAGTATTTCTTTTTCCTGAGTGGAATCGAATCAGCGACCTCTAGCTTAGCAGTTAAAATCGCAAACCATTACAACAACAACAGTATAGTATACGTATTTAATAACTTAAGTTACTATATATACTTTTTTTTGATTGTGACTTTTCAATAGAAAAACGTTTTCTGTTTTTTAATTTTTGGTCAGGAGTTTTTTGTAATAATAATGTAATAAGTACGAGAGGCCCATTGATGCAGGGGTGACAGTTATCGTGGTAACTGTGTAAGCCTTACACTGTCACAATAACTGTCATGCCTTTTATGTCCCCAAGCGTGGTGTGAAAAAGCATCTCACAAGGTCGCCATAGTGTGGGTTAATATACTGTGTTGTCAGCCTTTGCAATAAGTATGGTAAACACAACTCTTGGATTCTATTCATGCTTTCCATCAGGCGGAGTAGAGTCACTTTGGCAGGCTCTAAAGATAGAGATGAACAAACATTTATGAAGAACAGTGTAAGTGTTTTTCAGTCTACTTATTTTCTTATCGTTTCTACTCCAATAGTTTCCTGTTAGAAGACGATGATATACAAACAAGGTTACACTCAAAATGTATAATATAGATCATTTTATTTGTACAAAGCCGCAAGGCTTTGTGATAAATTTTCAGCCTTTTCTGTTCTATTTTTGTATAAAATGAAATGTAAGCAATTCTATTAACAAAATAACGTCTTTATGCGACCAATACAGAAAGCCTATTTGATATTGAATTCCAATAAACTTTTATTATATTCAGTATTCTTTTGACAACTATTCCTTTGTAAGAGTGCTTTAATGAATTTAAAAGAATAAAATGGCTGAAATAAATCGTTTTCTCAGTCGGCTTTTATAGAGTATTTTTTGGTAGATGTTTTCATTAGTCTATTTCAAACGTGTGTCTACTTATATAAGTATATGCTCTACTGGTAAACCTAAATAATTTATCAAGTTTAGAATTTTTGCATGACCAAAATAACTTGAACTGTCATAAAACTTTGAATACATTGGAGTTGTTTTTTTGTCTTTGTAGATTTATAAACAAACCACACTCACAATGATCTCGGTATTAGCATAATAATTATAATCTGTGCATAAATTTATGTATAAATATAAATATATAGTCCCAAGAAGTTACACCCAAACACAGCACAAATATCATGGAATGTAAGGAGACGAACCTCAATCCTTCGCTCTATTTACTTTTTTTTTTTTAACGTGTGGCATCCTCCTCGGTCCGTCACCCCACCGGGGTTTATAGCGGGCTGATGTATCGGAATCGGACCGACTAAAACCAAAAGAAGAAAATAGCTTCCTCTTTATGCTAGAATATTAGCCGTTGGCAATGATGAAGAATACCATCGCCAACGTTACCAGGATGCACCACGTGGAGGTTTTCTGGACAAGCACTCCCAATCTTTCGCTCTAAGCCAACCATTCTTACACGCGGTGCATTCTGTTGAACAATATATTCTGCTGAATGGTGGAGCAGGGAGTGTAAAGAATATTCGAACTACTGGAAATCACCATAACCGACTGACACTGGCGATATTTAACGGACGGCCATTACGACAGGAATTACATCTAGCGTAACTTGTATACCTCGATACAGATAATTAGAAATTGGTGTATGTTATTTTATATTATAAATTTTAGGGGACGGATCCTATGATATATTTATTTATTATAATTATTAGAATTTTATTTATTTATGTTGATACAATCTAGATTTCGACTTGTAACCAATTTTTCAAATTGACAACATTTTTGAACAATGCTGAAAGTACTTTTTTTTCTTAAGAAAACGGAATGTATTATGGAATCCCTATGGGACTTTGCAAACATACAAGAAACGGGGAAAGGACACCAGGAATCAAAGCAGCAATTTGTGGATCACACAAAGTGTTGTCCCAAGTGGGGTTTGGACAAAGCTCTGCGTAGTAGAGAACGTGGCGACGCTTAAATCACTACGTAAGGCGTGCTGTCTAATCTGATTACAATGTTAATTACCTAATATAGTTAATTAAATTTAAAAATAAATATAATGAGTAATTTCTTATAAAGTATAGCATGACAAAATAGAATATTTCGGAACGATGTTGAAAGATATTTGACTCAGAAGTAATGGCAATCTAGATTTATGAATAAATTACAAACAAAATTTAAGTTATTCCTAAAGTAGAGACAATAGAACAAACAACAAAGAAGTATAATAATAAGCTATCAAATTTATTCCAAAGGCAGAAATATCAGTAGACCACAGTTAGTTTGTAATTCCTGAACTGAATATACTTTGGCTAGCGTAAGAACTTTGTAATTGACTAATAACTTGTCCCTCTCACAACTCTGATTTCGTGAACTCTTCGTTCTTTGTTCAGGCAATACTTATCTGGAATGCGCTCCAGCTCTAAGTCAGGATGTCCACAAACCGTTTTACATTCAAAAAGAATGAACATAATCTCCTTCTTAACGAGATTGAAGAATCCTCTAATTGATAGTTGACTCAGCTTATAGTCAAGTTGTTATAGTGACGAATATAATCTAAATGTGTGTGTATTTGTATATTTATGTAAATATGTATGTTTATGACGTATGTATTGTATGTGTTCATGAATGTGTATGTATGGTATATTTTCAAACAACCTCTGCACCATCCTTACAATATTTCTATACCACCCTAAGGTTGACTGGCAGAGTATGAATGACTGGCAGTACAAAGTGCATAAAATGTAAATAAATAAACTTGACTGCTTCGCTGACACAGTGGCAGTGTATGTTTGTTCCATGGGCCCCGTCGTGGTCCACCCTCTGGCGCCTCCATCGTGGTCAATTCGGTCCTCGTACCGGTTCATCAGATCACCGGATCAGGCCCAGATACTTCATCTGGGCCTGATCCTTGACGGCAGGTGGCTCTTCGACGAGCACTTCCGACAGCTTTCTCCAAAGCTGGTCGGCGCTGCTTCTGCCCTTGGGCGACTTTTGCCCAATTTGGGTGGAGCCAGCGTCGCGACGAGACGGCTATACACGGGGGTTGTCCGGTCAATGGCGCTGTATGGTGCACCGGTGTGGGCGGTGGCTCTGACCGCCCAGAATAGGGCTCGCCTCTGGCGTCCTCAGAGGATATTGGCGGTTAGAGCCATACGCGGTTACCGCACTGTATCAACGGAGGCGGCGTGCGCCTTAGCCGGAACTCCGCCGTGGGATTTGGAGGCGGAAGTGCTCGCCGAAGTTTATCGGCGAACGGCAGACTTCCGGGTGGGTAGCGGCATCCGGCCCCCGCCCGAACAAATACGCGAGTGGCGTGAGGCCGCTCGTCGAGCCACGATGGCTCGTTGGTCGTCCCGGCTGGAGGCACCACGTGCTGGCTTTGCCGCCGTGGAGGCTCTCCAGCCGGTCATAGCTGAGTGGGCGGGGCGACAGCACGGGACTCTTTCCTTCCGACTGACGCAGATCCTTTCCGGGCACGGTTGCTTCGGGAAGTATTTGCACTCGGTTGCCAGGAGGGAATTGAGTCCCGCCTGTCACCACTGCGACTGCAGTGAGGACTCGGCTCAGCACACGCTGGCGATTTGTTCCGCCTGGGCGGCGCAGCGTGGTGTCCTCACTGCTGTTATTGGAGAAGATCTTTCGCTACCGGCCGTCATACGCTCCATGGTCGGTAGCGACAGTTGTTTTACCGCGGTCACAACCTTCTGTGAAGACGTAATTTCGCGGAAGGAGGCGGCGGAGAGGGCCCGGGAGGACGATATCCACTCGGACCTAATTCGCCGCCGGCGAGCCGGGCGGCGGAGGCGCGCATACCAGCGCCTCATGCCGCCTTGAGTGTGGCCGCGGGTGGACGGGACGGGTTTTCCCCTCCATCCGCTATAGTGGCCAGCCGCGAGGAGGCGACGTCCACGTGTGCCGTACGTCGCCTAACTGGAGAGGTTTTCCGTAGAAGGTGCCCGCTTTAGCGTGCAGGCGCTAGGAGGGATCTGGATGTCGTAATAACAGCTGTGCCTGGATCCCTCCTATGTCAGGCGCAGAGTGGCACACCGTGTGGTTTTAGTCGGTCCGATTCCGACACACCACCTCGCCGTAAACCCCAGTGGGGATACGGCCCGAGGGGGTTTCCACACGTTAAAAAAAAAAAAAAAAAAAAAAAGTGGCAGCGTATGTGACTGCTGCGCTATTGAAATCTTGGGATCGATTCTCAGTTATGATTACATCTTTGTACGACATGTAAAAAACTATTTCAAAGTTTCGGTGTTTTCTATATTATGATATATATGTACATATGTATTTACAAAAAAAAGTATATATGAATTGTACGCAGGGGGCTCCTTGTCACCACTGTCGCGTCACTGGGGGTGATTCGATTAAAACCACCGTATCGCACTATACTGTATATTTCACACAAATATAGCAACCAATACATGTGTCTTGAAAGGTTTTTTTGAACATTTTTTTTTTTTTTTTTTTTTTTTTTTTTTTTTTTTTGATAAGGACCTAGCTGTTGGCCTGGTATGGCCTCTACAACTTTACGCGGGCATTACGGTGAGCGCTGAGGGCTCTCAACCGGTCATTTGTTAAGCAACATAGCCCAAGGGCACCCCCTGTGGGGTACGAACCTCGGCTTGGGGTGTTGCTGCTACGTTGGGGCGATCTACTCTCATGATTTGTATGTGATTTACGCGGCGCGTATTCCGCCCCCGACGACGGGGACGAAAACGCGGACGGTTCCTATTCCTAGATTGCCTAGCTGTGTCCGCTCTACGTTGAACGAGCGTGATCTCGTCATCTGATTCCTCTAACGCGTGTCTGGGTCGTCGTATCTTCGAAATCCTACTTGGTGTGTATCCTACGGCCGCAACCACTAGAGGGTTGGGGTGAGTCGGAGCAGAGTCAAAGTAGCTACGGGAGCACTGTTTTATGAATTGTTTTTTTTTTTTTTTTTTTTTTTTTTTTTTTTGAACATTAAACATCTAGCGTATTTAACTTGCCATGCGAAACAAAATATATCGCGATTCAGAAAATATGATAAACGCCATCTATCGAGCGATCGACAAACTCTGTTTATGCTGCTTCTAAACAGAATTTATATCAGGTGTCTAGTAACCACAGTGCAAGCTCTACTTAATTTGGGACTAGATGGCGTTGTGTGTCAGATATCTCAAATATTATTTACTAACTTTTGCCCGCGGTTTCGCTCGCGTAGAATTAGGCCTGCCACATTAAGTTTCATAACAGATCATTTTAAATAAATATTTTTTTTTAACATTCAAACAATCTTACGGTACATCATCTTTGTGTAACTTCAATGGTTTAGGCAACGTACACCAAGATAGCTCTCAGCTCGCTCCATTTTTTTTACCAACTTAATTAACATATACTGGAATATTACGACCAAAATTACATAAAATCACTACGAGTTATAGCCAATATGTTATTTCAATTCATCTAAATTCGTCCAGTAGTTTTTTCGTGAAAGAGTAACAAACATCCATACTCACAAACTTTCGCATTTATAATATTAGTAGGATTTAAAATATTTATTTAATGATTTTAAAGAAGAAATTTGATTATCTTTGTTTCCTTAATTTTTACTTTTAAATGTTATCTTTATTTTTCATTTCAATTTACAAAACAACTCTATTGCCCAAAATAACAATAAATCTTCAAACAAAAATATAAAACTTGTGCACCTATATCAACATAAGTAGACTGTTACAAAAAGAAAAGCGGAAGCCTGAATAAGGTCTCAGTCTATTTTTGTTTTGATATGGAAATATTGTAGAAATATTTTTATTATATTTTCTTGAGATTTTCGTTCCTTAACTTATAATAATCTTTTATCGAATATCAAATATCGAGTTATAAATATACTGTTCAATATTCTATCAAGTACAAATCAAACTAAAATAGAAACTCAAAAAATAACCTAACCGGATATGATTTTGCGATTTAAGATATGAGAATATAACTCGTAAAAGGTAAAATATATTCTTAGATACAGTGAAGCGTTTAAAACATATTATTAATATCGAAATCAAAAAGAGACTTGTAATATATTAGTCCTACCCTTATACAATTACACGCTTCTTCCAAGAAATTTTGTATAAGGTCCAACAAGGAGAAACGTATTGAAGTTAGCTTTATGTAATTATTTCTCATGATATATCAAAGAAAACGGGCCTAAAACGTGTACAGTACAGTGACTATTGTATTGTCTGCCTACAATCCACCCATATTTTATAACATTTATTTATGTGTTTTTATAATTTAAAGATATTTGTAAGCGAAATATACGTATATTTTTTTATGATATAATACTATTCTCTAATCCTCTCTCTCTCTGTCTAATCCTAAGGTAGAGCTTGTATATACCAGACTGGTGATGAATATACGTAATTTTTAATATATACAGTTTAGAAGGCAAGTACGACACTATTATGGATTAATTAAACATAGAGTTCCCACCAAGAACTTAGGGCCTAAAGTCAACCTCACCTGCAAAGACTGCACAGTTGGTCTAGTGGTATAAACGGTCGCCACGCCGTCATCCACTGCGCTGAGTGTTGTGGGTGCAAACCCCACATAGGACAACGCTTTGTGTGATTTACAAATTGTTGTTGTGAGTCTGGGTGTTCTTAATATCTGTATTTTGCATGTTTGTAAAGTTCTCCGTGACACAGAATTTATTACATGAGCGGGTGATGTCTTTAAAAGAAAAAAGAAGGGTGTACCTGCTGATCGACGCACGAGGCTCTTACAAACAAAACACTGCGATTAGCGGCAATAGATTCGACACCTATTACGTGGAACCAAAACATTGGCTAAAGTTGACATTAAATAGATCTGCCTTACCTTTCAGCAAAATTGGCGTGATATAATTTATGTATGTGCATAAAAAAATGATCATTCTTATCACACTATTGTTTATCGTTCACCAGCATTCAGCATCACTAACCACTTGGCCAACAGTTCAATCATATACCAGGTAGTCATAAATTACGCATAAAGCGCTATTTATACTCATATTATTCCTGGCTACGGTTGGTATTTTAGATTGAATAAAAATTGTACATAAGAAGTAGAATAGTATTGACTTATAATTTACCAACGGCAAATAAACGTATTATGCACGAAGAGCAGACTAGTCAACGCCTGTAACTCAAGAGTCACAAACGCATTGCCGACCTTTGAGGTAAACGTGTGCTCTTTTTGAAAGTTTGAAGGTCATATCGATCCGAAAATATTGCAGAGAATAATTTATTAAATCTTATTTTATATTATTTTTTTCATAATTTAACAATACAAATTAAATATTCATTACTTTTCTAATTTAGAAATGAAAACAATGATGATAAAATTAACTTAATGATGTGTCTACAAATGAAATATTTAACAGTAGAAAAACTGACAATAAATAATTTATACAGCCAACATTCGACCTGTTTTAGGTGTCTATTTGATTATCCAATCCAGTGATTACAATTGATTGCCTTACGATTTGACAAAATATTGAAAAATTAAATTACAAAATCTATTTAAATTATCTGACAAACGGAAATTTAAAAAATACATTTAATAAATAATTTATTTTCTACGGGCCTGTTGGTCTTTTGGTTAGTGGCTCTGACTGCTAAGACGGAGGTCGTGGGTTCGATTCCCACCCAGGACAAATATTTGTGTGATGAACACGATAATTTATGCCATGTCTGAGTGTAATTTATCTATAATATGTGTATTAATAAATATAAAGGTATATTTTAGTCTGGTTACTATAGTACAGGTTCTAAGTAATTAGAAATCAGATGACTATCTGATTTCTAATTAGGTAGAGCCTGTACAGAGCAGATAGAATCGAATCGACCTGATTCGATTCTATCTCAGAGCAGATAGAATCGAATCTGGTAGTCGTGTGTGACATGTATGAGGTGATTTATTGAATTTTATTCATCCTCGAGATTAGTTATTATTCAGGTAAAAGACATCTACAACATCCGATCCCAAAGATGAGTTACTGATAAACATAATGATGGTGAAGATGATATTTTTTGTTCAAAAAATGTCAACTAAAATGCAAAGTTACTGCGCTACTTTAGGTAGCTATATCCAAGTCCCGTAAGAAGGTAATGACTTCTCTTGAATCTAGTAATGTGATCGATATTTATAACTCCCATATTTACTTACACAGACCTAAATTAAACGTATCCCTACTGTTTAACAATGTGTTTGAATTAAGATCAATTTTCAGATCAAATTAAGATTAAAGTTTGTTTCAAATTAGCTCAATTTTATTCCACCGATTTAGTTCAGTCTGATCTTCAGATCAAATCTACCTACAATCATACTTAATACTTTATATAATTTGGAATGCCGAATTATAAGGTTTGAAAACCCTCCGAAGGCTAGAAAAATATAATAAATATTTACTTTTAAGAAAGTTTGTGATACTTTTCCTTTTACTTAAATAAGTCTGAAACAATTTTTATAAACGTATTATTCATGTGTCTAGAAAATTTTAGAACACTTTAATTATTGTTTACTTCCATTCATCTAATCTACCTTTTTCTATCTCTTACTTAACTTCTTAGCGCCAATTACTTGAACTTACTAGCTCGGAGTTTGGAGCTGTTTAGTACTGTCAGATATATCTGCATCCTGTAGCAGGTGTCAAATCTTTTGCGCTAATAAACGCTTTCTACGATCGTAAAAGTATTTTTCCAGACATATATATTCACAAAGGAAAAAGCCAATCAGGTTATATCAGGAATGGAAAATATATGAAAAAAAAGTCTATTATTAAATCTGAAAACTGTTATAAAATGCTAACCGACAACAATATACTTACCATTACGATGTCATAATGTCTGCGACTACAGTAGTTACTTTAAAAATAATACTGTAATGGTTTAATCTACCTTAATTTTGATGTTGCGTGTGTATCATCATTTAATATAGTTTACAAGTATAGAAACAGGTTTTCTATTTATTTATGAGAATTATCTATGAAAAGTCACCAATTTATTGTAAGCATATACTATACGCACACATCATACAAGTCATCCGACTCCAAACTAGGCAGAGCTTATATTATGGTTACCAGAATTCTGATGAACTTACTTAAATATTTCTCAATATAAATATATTTTAGATAAATTACATCAAAAATAGAATAGAATTATCGTGCACATCACACAATGATTTGTTGTAAGTTGTAATCGAACCTACAACTTTTGGTTGAGCAATTTGCTTTACAACGATAACTTAAATCTAGTCTTAAGCTTACTACTACTTAGCTACTTTAAATCAATCTGAATTTTGATTTTGCCTTATTCAAAATTTGAAAGTTATAGAATACTGGTACCTCAATTGCGTGGTATCATTTGAGACGATGTAAAATATGCTCCTTATTTTTTATAATGCAAATAATCCTTGTCGCATACGAGATATTTTTATAATCCCTCTTTCTGTAAGTATGGGCGTATCTGGGACTGTCCTGAATTCCCAAAGGTTATGAATCATCCAAAAGCCTCGTGGACGTTGATTAACCGCTTATCGAGAAGGAAAAATACTTCTCGAATTCCTTTCGAACTATTTGGTTTATGTAATAATGAAAAAGCGTTACTCCTCTTAATTTGCGAATACTTTATTAATATGAAGCAGTAAACTATATATAAACAATGCCGTGAAAACCATCACCGTAGTTATTTTACTTAAAAAATCGGTTGTCTGTAAAGTCGGTTTACTGACAATAGTTGAACGTGACAGCGTCATAAGAAAATACTGATGGAATGGTTGTATTTTTCGAAAGAAAATTATAATCTTCATACTTGACGAAAACGTGTAAATGTATTATTGTATAGCAGCTGTCCACACGGACGCATCGCTCACTCAAGTAGGAGAGAGACAGATGTCGAAGGCTGCCGAACGCGGAAGCCGATTATGCCTCTTTGTTGCTCGTTCCGCGCTTTCGCTTGCACTTCAAGCTTTAAATGGAACGTCTCAGAGCGAGGTAACGCCACATGAGTCATGTTTTTTGGTGCGTGTAACCGGCTCCATCGAATTATAAGACGTTGTCACGTCAATATCTAAACTCATTTATTTACTTGCCATTATTTAAATCAGTTAGGGATCAATAAATATTATATAAGTACTTCAATCGCGAAACACCAAGACATTTAAGCAGTGCGTTCTATTCCTAATGATATACAGAACAGAGAACTGAGCGCTCCCCGTTGGACTTATTTACGACTTACGTTTTATGACGGTCAGCAGGCAGTGAAACGTGCATTGCTGATTATTTTTCTGACCGATAGAATTTGAAATAAAGCTATTCAATGGAGAAGTTTTTTCGGTTTTATCTCTCATTCTATATCTGGAACTAAAGTAAACCGATATGTATTGGAATGAAGAATTTTTATTCCAGTTTTATGCTTATTATGTTTGTACGAAATATTATTGATATTATGTATTACATTGTGTTACACTTTTATTTACATTATTTATGGCATAAGAGGCAACCAGATGATACATGGTTATCACTGACCGTGGAAACCTGCAGTTCACGATATGTAAGTGCACGTTATTAACGCACTTGGCGAAAAACAACAAGTGATTGTTTGCAGGAAGAAGGTATTCAATGTAATCCCTCCCATATACTCTGAAGTATGGCTCTCCTATGACAGTTCTTTATATCTCGTCATCACATCAACAGCCTTTAATAGTCCACTACTGGATATAGGCCTCTCCTTTCAAAGCAGGCTTTGGCCTACTATACTAAGCTGCCAAGTTTTCCTTCTCTATGTCGCGCCATTATCCTTTAGTCGGTTCTTACGACTTCCACAGGATGAATAAGGGAGGTGAAATTACGTGTTTTTAATCTGTCGCCGTGTAGTGACTCACCACATGGACTAGATTTAGACTAGTTCTTTACACAAAAGCAATATTACAGCAGACAAATAGTGACTGTAGAGAAACAGCAATTTGGCATTTTAACATTTTTGGCGTGCCAATGACAAGTGAGTCAGAGTTAGCGTAAGCTAAAATGTGCCAAATATCAACACGTAACAGTGACTTTTAGTCCAACAAGGAGTTTTAGTGTTAAAAATGTCTATCATTTTGTTTACTGTGACTGAAAGTAATGGGTATAATATATAAGGCGTACCAAGTGCGTAGGAAATTTAATTAATTTGGGCCGCGCCGTTGTAATTTATAATGAAAAATAATATGTAAAATTATTTGAAATCGAGAAATTTGTTTAGTCGTTTATTTCTCAGCAAGTTTAACTTCTCATCTGCACATTTTTTACGAAAGACTAAAGATATGGATTGAAATTTATATGTAATCGATTACAATATTCTAATATCATTTTGTATTCTAAGCTAATATAAACTATTTCTATTTTTTTATATTAAGAGCCTGTCAAAGTGACTCTACGAGTACTCTACACACACACATACACATACACTACTCTAAGAGTCCAAGAGTTGTGGTCACCATACTCATTGGCGGCACACTATGGCGGCCTTGTGAGATGCATTTTCACACCCCGTTTGGGGACGTTAACGGCATGACAGTCATCATGACAGTGTAAGGCTCACACAGTTACCATGATTACTATCATCCCTGCATCAATGGGCCTCCGGTCTCACACTCACCAACGAAACACGGTAACACGGATGGTGCTTCAGGTTGATCTTCTATGGGAGGGTAGTACTGCCCCGAAATTTAATTTCTATTGGTATGATGTAAAATTTTCGTTGACATAAAGTTTCCGTGTGAGTGGATTAAGAATACATAGCGACACCACCCCGATTCATTCCGTGGGTGTAGTATGAGGCTAAGAAGCCAAATTACGCAGGACAACATCACTGCAAAGAGAAGGAAATCTTGATAATAGCCCGTCTGGCCAGCGTGGTATAGTAGGTCAAAACTTCCTTTTTAAAGAGACGCCTATGACCAATAGTAGATTATTAGAAGTTGATTATGATTATGTGACAGCTTCTATTTTTGGTTCATTGTTTTGAAACAATGTATAAACTAGTGTCCAAATAAATACTCTGCTTTTATAGGTTCTCACCCATTGCAGGAATGATAATATAGCAGCGTTGATGGTAGATATTCACAGTAAAATACGTCTAGCGTATTGAGTAAGGAGCCTGACATAATCAGTATCAAATTAATAAACATAGCTTTCTGTACAATGTCTCAAGTCAACAAGAATACTGCACCCGTCAATTTCTTCTCTACATTTAATTATAGGCCTGATCTGGTTTACATAAATTATTTTATTATATTACAACGGTTTTCATCGTATATCCTCTGATTCAATCTGTTATCTAAGCTTGTTTCCCTTCCCGGTACAGTTCTTACACGTTCGAGAATATATATTATTGAATACGGAAATTGCAGCGCTGGATGAAATAATAATTTAATATGTTCAAAGACTTAACTAAGCTTGGCTTAAAGCACATTTATATTTAATTAAAAGATAAAAGATGTAAAGATTGAATTTTTGTTAAACGACACGTCTACTTTTAGAACTGACTGGTATTAATAAGACAGATAAAATGTGAATTTTGCACGACAAATGGCAAGATCTTTGTGCTACAGTTCGTATCCAACTGTAAGTTGAAAAGTAACGAAGCAAATAAATATGCCCTTTGTAGTAACAAATTTTAAGTTAAAGGTGTTGTTGGAAAAACACTGTATTCGTAAACACTTACAGTCTTTCGGGATGTTAAAATGGGGAACACCTACGGGTTCGCTCTAAAATTTGTATATTCAGAGGTTTAAAAGGAGATGAATCATAGTACTATCCAACAGTACAATTAAGGAGTGCAATGGCAGAAGAAATACATCGTACAGACACCTAACATCACTGATAATGAAATTCCCCATTGGGTAGTTGTAATAAGATATCATTTCAGGTCATAGAATTACGCCCTAGGAGTTTATAATATGATATTTTTAGAAATAATGGTTATTACAATTAGTTATAGATTGATTTACTGGACCCTTGATGATGACCAACACTTACTGATGGAATGTGTCATGTATTGGACACATACAGAGGCGTTGGTGCGTAAATATGATTTAAATGTATATAATATTTGGTATATATGTATGTTAAAATTTTTGAAAAGCCAACTGTAATTGCTGCACTTGATTTATTTAGAATATTTGAGCATTAAAAAATTTTGTCACCGCTACTGAAGGTATAGTGTAAAAAACATTCTAACATATTTAATGAATATTTTTAATAAAATACTCTAAATAAGTAAAGATTAAAAAAAAATACTTTTATGGATTGCTAACACCCAGACAGTGACTACCTCTTTGAAATTTTACTGTTTTTTTTTCATTAACGTACTCATTACTTGATGTTTATGACGTCAATAGCCTTACGTAATTAGAGCTAAAATTATTATAATTGGCAAGATATGGGTGTTTAATACATCTCTATTTACTCCTCAGACGTGAAAAGATGTGTGTACAGATTACTTTTTTACGCAAAACACCGGTGTTGCTAGTAAAAATTGATTTCTTCACGATTTTCAAACTATATTTGCGTGATACATGAACTATATAATGTAAAACTTTCAAAGTTATTGTAACTGCGCTCAATCTTTGTCAGAGACCTTGAGGAATACGCGTATAATAATACACGTTTGATGCCAGAGTTCGTAGATAGCGCATAATGATACAGAAAAATAAATTCTACTCCCCAGAGGTTGTATCCATCTTCGTTATTGACAGAAATAAATTGATGACATAAACGCTTACACGCATATTCAACATTAAAGTAAGTCTGTAGGGTGTTCGTAATCTAACTACACATTATATTTGCTGGAAAGGTTTAGGTCATTCATATGTCTAGATAGTGTCATATAAATTAGCCACCTTTACTTTTCGTGTGTGTATATCTCGTGCGTGAATATACTTTTCGTGTGTGTACGTGTGTGTATGAAAATGGAGAGTTTATACAGTAATAACATGGTTTACAGTTGGACACAACTATTCTAATCGCATTCACAGTTTTGTCAATGTGCTAGTTAAAGTGTCAATGATGTAATGCAGAACTATAAAAACTTTTTGATTGCATTCTGGTTTTGTTTCGAAAATGTATTTTTAAATTTACTGATACATATAATTTGCTCATGATGTTCAATATCAGCGAAGTGCTATTTTTTTTTGCAGCATACTAACCATTGCCAGTTAAGAAAAAAACAGAACTATCAGAAACTATAGTCGCATTGTTCCCATCCCCTCAGATCCCAACTGCGTTCACTTTATCCTTACAAATGCTGGCTAAACACAAAGTATGTGAGAGCTTGGATTCTAAATCCTATAAAAGCTCTACGAGCTTGTTTGTTTTTATACTTTATGCAATTCGTTATCTCAATGTAACTGAAAAGGATTTTATACGCCCCAATGAATGCGAAACCAAGCACGTTAACGAAGAAAAAAGAAAGTGCTATGGAAATAAAATCTACAATATTAAAAGAAAAGTAATAGAAACTTTACTTGTAACATAGGAGCGATTCATATAATTATGATCTATTTTTGTCTCTTGACTTTGAAACCTATGTCTCTGATAGACGATGAGACCTTACAAATGATTTCTCTAACATCAGAAATTATTATTGTACAGATAATGATTTATTTTGTTCATTACTACCCGTAGTCAGTGTTGTGTAAAGAAATGTAAGAATAATTGTGTAGTCACACGTGAACTTACCTGATAGGTATTTACGTCTCTATAGAATAGAAACACTCAAATATTTTATAGAGAATTGTAAGAATAAAAATTGTCATTGTAATACAAATCAAAGGATCTCAAAACAATCTTCTTTTAAAAAAGATTCTAAAAATAAGTACAGAGATAGAAAATACAAGAAAGACTCAATACAAATTAATTTAACAAGACATGTGAAATATCAAGTCTAAGCCAATATTTAGCGCGCTACCACTCGCGGTCACTCAATAAAGTTATCTACGTATAACTCACAACAAATAACTCAATATTACTAATATATTGAAAGCGACTATTAGCGACCATGTACTGGAAAACGCAGCGTTAGTAGCCCCCCACAATGGAGTCCGACGACCTGGTGAGAGCCTCGGGAAGCCGATAATCTGAGGAAGGCCCATATTCAGCAGTGGATGTCTTTTGGCTGAGATGATGACGATGATGATGATGATATTGACAGTAAAAATAGGAAGAAAAAGGGGTAACAAAATGTATGGGAACTTCCTTATGCTGATGAATGAGTAGATCAGTTACATGTATCTCGAACTGCATTACATTAGGAATCGCAAGTCTGGGCAATGACCAATCTTGTCTAAAGCTGTGATTCCTCTAAACTGTAAATAGACTTCTACATTATCTATTATCTCATTTCTTTACTAAATATTTAATCTTCTTTTTTTGACGATTTTCTTAGCTTTTGTTGACACACTCAGATTAATTATATTACTTATACTTTTCGTAATAAAAGTATTTCTTTTAGAGTCTTTCATTTGAGCGAATTACGTGCTCATTTTTCACAAACAGATAGATGATACAGAGATATGAGAAGACATGAGTTAATTAGTTATAGCTACGTAGTCCTGGAATATTTTGTTACACTTTCATTTGTATCATATAAATACGTATTTCGGCTTTTTAATTTAGTAATTTAAGCAGTGAATTCTGCAGAGAAAAGGTTTTGTGAAATGATGTTTTACCAAAACTTTAGAATTTGATATCTTTATCGTTCTACCATGAAACCAGAATCATTTTTGATTTAGTAATTTGTGAAATATTTTTATCCATAATATAAATGTCCATAATATAAAATGTATCAAAAGAACTATTACAATGAGCATTTTTTTGTTTCCTGGAAGGATCCGAGAATTTTACCAGCCAACATTGGAAATTAATACAAAGTAGCAGAGCACTTTAAACACGAATTCGTTCGTATTTAGTTGAATTGAGGAAAAACTTTAGTCATATGTTGATATAAATATTATCTATAATTTTCAAAAAAACTATTAGAGTTCAATTACAGAGAATCAAAATATAAAAATTACCAAAGACACGGCCCTTACAATTATTCGTTTCGATTTAATACTACGACTATTATTTTAGATTATTAATTACAAGTTACTGAATATTCGCTACTTGGACTTAACGGACTTAACATACAAAGACACTGAAAACATAACCACATCTATTTTTATGTACACATGTATTTACACGCATTGATAGTCACACACATACACACATTACACGTACACACGCACGTGAACACACACACACATACACTTTCAAATACACAATTCAATACTTCACAGGCTTAGTTTTTCAGAATTTGTTAAGGTTATTAAGTTTAATAAGGTACAGGGGAAATGGATCATGTGCACCATATCCAAAGGTGGGCGTCAGTGACTGTATCACAGTGTCTCCTAATACAGTCATTATCAAAAACGTTGAATTGTAATTTTGTAATCAATTCCACATAAATATTTTTTTATGAAACTAAAGAATTAAATAGAAATGTTTTTTTTGTCATATTCACAAAGAAATATTCTGGTCTTTCAATTGTTTGTCACGACAAACGAATATACTGTAGCCACTGTAATAATAATAATCAATGTACTGTTGTTCACTATAATAATAATTAGACTTTGATCTAGTTCCAAGAACACAGTTAAATAATGTTTATTTACTTTAATCTTTAAAGGAATGTGAACATAATATTAGGACGCGGCCGTAAAGAGACAACAAGAAGGTTTACTGCTATAAAAACAATGAATGAGGAATGATTGATTTCTTTTTGCCTACATTTATTATAGAACGTAAATCATTGAAAACCGACTTTTAATGCGTTTACGTTTGAAAATAAACAGATAGTTACAGACTCGGAGTTGGTTTCAGAAATAAAGTAGTTAAACAGGAAATATTCCGCTGTTTAAATGTTAGTTTGTAGAAAAATATATTATTTGTGAGTCACAATTTTTATGATGAGATTACGAAGATACTCGTAGCTTAGTATATTACCTACATTTTTAGTGCTGTAGTATATTTTGTGATTCTAGTATGAAAAGAAATTATTTATTTTATCTTATTGTACAGTCCCCTAATTCTGCTATGAATTATTTTTAGAGTTGTAGATAAATTCTAGTTCCGAAGTTCTCGAAATATTTGGGTTTTATTTTTATAAACAGAAGATTCTTCTACAGGATTTTAAAGTATTGACTATAAAATTCTTAAAAAAATAACTTGTCTACAGGTTCTTCTATCTATTTTATCACAGATTTTTAAAGTCAATACTTTAAAATCCTGGAGACTACGATACGACTACGAAAATAAGCTCAGTAACGCAAAGGATTTACATGTTGAGACCACATTTCTATCAGTCGATCTCTTTGCTGAGTGACTTCTGTTTATAAGTTTCATTTCTGTAGAATTTATTACTCGAATAACCCTTTTTTATTTCTTTTTCTGTGCGGCAATATAACCTGATACTACCTATTGGTGGGTCGTTATTTCGGTCTTAAATCAACCAAAAACTGCATGGCGTCTCAGATAATAGTAGTCAGGGAACCAGGTGCACACTAGAAAGACAATCCCTTGAACACACGAGTATCTCTACTTGCTAATAAAAATAGCATACCTGTCTACGGTTTCTATAATATTACCTATTACATTGTAGCGAGATCAATTAAAATGAAAATTCACAGACTTAGCAGGCTTAGTAAGAACAGATCAGAATAATCAATTTTCATTGTTTTATTATGTGTATCTCCAACTTTTTACAAGGACAAAAACTTAAAAATAAATACCAGGCGTAATAAAGTGTTTTCGTGATTTCTTATGGAAATGATTAGTTTCCGAAATCGCTATTTCTAATCAATCACAATGAGTCCAACTAAAAATACGTGCAAATAACACACAATATATTTCTAAGCTTGTACTACGATCACGAATAACTTTCGTAAAGTACTTAAGTAAGTTAAGTAGAAGTAAGTTAGTTTTTCTCAAAATAAATTATGTTTTATAAGCTGAAGTTTATCTTATCAACGTAATCAGACTTGTACTCCTTGACTTTACTCGAAAAAGTAAATAAACGTAATTTTCTCGTCAGTAGTTGATGAAATAAAACTAAAAGGACCAAAAGAAATATTCTTATATTTTTAATATCATAATATTTCTTTAGGTCATATTTCGACTTGGGTCTTTAGTATTCCATATAGTTAATCTACTGTGTCCTTTAGTGAGCCGCTTACTAAATGTTTTATTATACTAACATTAGGATTTGCTCGAACATGTTGTCCTAATTCCCCTTCACTTTACTACGAGTATGTAAGTGTAGATGTTGTTTTTTCTTCTTCAAATAGTTGTTCGGAGGATAATAGACTTAATGTCTTTGTCTTTCTCCATCTGCTAATATTTAATAACATTCTACATAACATTGTTGTTACAGTACTGGACTTAAGTATTGATTTGTGTCATAATAATGGTTCAAATGAAATAATGATTTAATATGACAAGTTAGTAGACCGAGCCTGGTAGTCCGTGAGCCCAACGACTGACATCGGGAACTTCTAAATGTACTTATAGGAGCGTGAACTTTATTGCTTTTCTAGAGCCTTCGTTAAGTGACATTAAATTAATATTTTTTCGCTGCATATGGAAGTCGACACAAATTTATTTTTACACATAATGCAAGTTGTATATATTTACTCAATATATGCCACTTTTGTAGAGTCAACTACAAATGTAATTAACAATCTATAATGTAAATTTTCAAAACATTTTAGTTAACTATCAAGCAGTAAGCAGTATGTTTAATGATTGAAATGTATTAAACCAAGGTTCAAAAAAGTGTATGATGCGTGTCCAAAGTACTTTACTCATTTTCGTTTATTAGATTTGGTAATGATGTCTCATAATAAAAACTTTGATTGATAATAAAAACCTTGATTGACTGAGTGATTGAATGAAATTCAGTCAATCAATCAGTCAATCAACAGCCTTTTACAGTCCACTGCTGGACATAGGCCTCTTCCTTAGCAAGGACGTTTTGGCCTACCACGCTGGCTAGACGGGTTGGAATAGGATTTGTTTCAAGTTTTCCTTCCCTTTGTAGTTATATTTTCCTGAATAGTTTGTTGCCTTAGTTGCCTCTTACGACACTCACAGGATGAGAAGGGATGGTAACACTATGGATTCTTAATCCGTCACCACACGGACTGAAGAATGAAATTAAATTAAACTAAATGTTAATTTATACAAAAATTACATATTTTTTATTTTTACACTTCAACTATGGCTAAATTAGAAGACGTAGAGATACATTTAAAAACTTCTTATAAATACGTATTCAAAAAATATCGTAAAACATATAAGAATATTAATGCAAGTTTCACGGTAATCAGAGGGCAGAAACCGACCGGACTCCTGGTGTTCTGGTCATGTTATACAAGCATACCATGTTTATGGATCGTAAACTGTGACTAAAAAAATTTACTGATAAAAAATTGCTTTATTAAAAAAACATATAGAGATCATTTAGTGGTTTTAGATGTGAATTTAGTAGTAGTTAGAAACTATGGACATAACTACGTCAAGTATGAAATTCTGTATATATTCGCATATTTTAGTAAAATACAACTTCTGCTTTAGGAATAAATTCTGTATCACCTTACAATCTTACATGAAATGGACACAAAAAACCCAGACTCAGAACAATAATCTAATGTTCACACAGTGTTCTCCCATGTGGAATTTGCACCCACAACACTCAGCACTGTAGAAATAGTTGTGGCGACCGATTAAACCACAGCAGTATCTGTGTAGTCGAACAAAAAGTTTACTAAATATAAATATAAATATTCTAAAATGGTAATAATTAAACTATTTACAATTCTGTGTAGTTCTGACAAAGAATTTATTATGTATCTTTATATTACTTTTTATTTTTTTTTATTTGTTTTTTATTTCAAGATCCTGTCAAAGTAACTACTCTACTTAATGTAAGACATGAATAGAATCCAATAGCTCTGGTCACCATACTCATTGCGAGTGCAAACAATACAGTATGGTGACCCACACTGTGGTGGCCTAGTGAGATACTCTTTCGCGCCGCGGTTGGGGACGTAAAAGCCATAATATTCATCGTAGCAGCGTAAGGCTCACACCTTATTTGGCGTTTCAACAATGTGTAATTAATACATAGCTAATTATTTTTCAAATGAAACAGTCCAGGGTAAATTGTTCTTTACTGAATTTTTGCAGAACTTGCCTGGTGTCAAGTCAAGTATAGAGTGGGCCGCGAATTAGTTAACATTTGAAACAATTGTATAAAGAAAGTATTTGATATATTATAAAATTTATTTATTTACCAGAAAGCTAATTAATTGATATTTATTTTTTAAAAATGACATCGTCTAATTGTCAACCGTTTCGACGTTTGCACTCTTCTAAGCGAGCACCAAAATTTTCGAACAGTCGTCGACAAAGGGACTGCGAGATCACCGACATCTTCTCGCTTTTTTTTTTCTTTTAGTTGACGTAGTGTATTTAGCTTATTAATGTAGATACGATTTTTCAAATAACCCCATACAAAGAAATCTGCTGGGGATAGATCTGGACTCCTCAGTGGCCACGGAATGTTGCCTCGTCTGGAAATCAGTTTTTCCTGGAAACATGTCTTTGACCACCGGCAAAGACTCATTGATTTTGTGACAAGTGGCTCATCTTGTTGAAACTATGTGTTACAATAGTAACCAGCAAATTCCAGTAGCATAGGATCCAAGAACTCCCGTAACATGTTTGCACGGGATGTTAGATTTAAATGTTAACGAATTCTTGGCCCAACCTGTACAATATATACTGTTAATAATTTATTAATAAAAAGGTAATATTATTTAATTTTTATTACTTTAAATAAAAATTATAAACATCTTAATAAATAATTGTAAACAAACTTTAGTCAAACTCAATAAAGCAAGAATAACAGATCATCACTTTTCCTCTTTTACCGATTTTCTTTTGAAGATAAAAAAGATGAGAAGTCTTTGAGATAATATATTTTCAATACAAAGGTATAACGTGTATTTTATGAAGTGGATAAACTGGTAATATTTTATAAAAATCTCGGGACTGTCGCTTATGAAAAAAAATACGTACAAAAAACTTGCAAAAATATTGTTTGGACCGACGGTTTAAAAATAAGTAGGTGGCTTTTGCATTACATACTGTTTACATACAATGTTGTATTCATATTTCAACAGATCATATAAAAAAAAAAAAAAAAATAATTCATCATTTCATCATTTCACTCACCCATATCTTATACTGTATTTTATAGATACAATTATAGTTTATTTAGTAAAACTATAAAAAACACTAATGAAAACCCAAATCACGCTACGATCAATAGGAGCCGAGGTTCGACGAAAAATGTTACGAAAACGTTAAGAAATTATTGCTCATGAAATACAGATGAATTTGGGCCGATCAGCTAGGTTAAACATAAAAGTTTTATTTTTTCATCATAATAATGACAATATGTTGAAAATTTAATATAAAGCAACAATTTAAAAATGTTCTTTGTTATAAAGTAAATACTGCTTATGAAAAGTTAACTCTTCATACGAATGTATGTAACATATGTGTATGATATAATGTATTAAGACGATCACCATTCCTAAGTACAAGTTCTCCCAAGCATACTTAATATAGTGAGATTAAATGCCTTTGTTAAGTCAAATTAAAAATGTTGTCACTCCTAAGTAATATGTCACAAAACAAAATACGAAGAGAGCGAGAGAGAATTGCATATTACATAAGAAGATTTTGTCCTTACAAAACAATTTTAAGCCAAGCGATATATTGTTTATTTTGACGATTTAATAGTCGCTCATTACAAAACAATAAAAAAACGAGCGAACTCTATAATAATCACACGTAAAGTGTCATATCTGACACCTTACCTACCATCTGAAGGCCAATCTGACACTGTGTGCTAATTGATCGAGCTAAATAGCGCTTGTTTCCCTTCTTAAAACTACCGTACCTTTTCTTAACCTTTAAGAACTGACGTGATTTAGTCATATCATGAATGGTGACGTGACGTATCTCAGACGGTTTAAGAAATAATCGAAAAGGATTACTTTTATTTACTAATTTGCACATATTTAACTGTATTATTTTCCTTTTATTACTGTTCTATTAAGAAAGTGTAACAAAAAACAACATTTTCATTTGAAATCAGTATTTATTTGGTACAAATTATATGACCTATGTTTCGCTTACTTAAAGAATGTATATGTTAATCTTAGCTACAATAGAATTATTTAGATATTTTTTGGCAATTTTTTCACATTTAAAACATCAGTCTTAATAATAGTACTGCTTAGGTTGAAAATGCTTCTGAAATCACGTAAATATTTTGGAATATATTACTTGTTGTCTACACAGTCTACGCGTATTGTTTTTGAACAGCCGAGACAAATAGGCTTCGGCATTCAATACAACTGTGCTTAGTACGTCTTTTGAGTCTTGATGGGCAGATTTTGCATGTTTTTCTTGCTGTTTCTGTACTTTCAGGGGGTATTATTTCAGGCTCCAGGGGCTTATTTAGACCAAGTACACGTGCGATTGTCAATCTCAATTCTCTCGGCAATCGATCATTGTATACTCGGCGTTTCAAGTGCGAAAAACTAAACTGTAAGCAAGGTTCTGAAGAAATTGTGCTCTAGGAATATCACGAACAGCAGTGCAGGTCTTGTACAGAGCATAAGCGTTGACTCCACTCAAATCCAAGACTCTGAAAAAAATTGCGAGGGGCCAGCGCCTGGTTCTACGATTTAATGAATAATTGGAACACTTTTGTCAATTTCATCAACACCCTCTTTTGTTTTATTGTAATCCATTATTATTTGCGGTTTTTTTGCGGTCTGCCTGATCATCGTCAACATCGCTAAAATTGCCCTCAATTTCCTTTTCTATCCAACATTGTAGAGTATCTTCGAAGTTTTCACTAGTAGCGCAAACCACTCTTTTTCTTTTGCGGCTACTTTTCGAAGAACTTGGTTGATCCATCTAAAACAATACGATGAATAATGAGGTTACATGTTATAGACACTTAGAAAAATACACACTAATAATGATCTGACGTCTAACAGATCTGCAACATCAATACTGACCTTACGTCCGAGAGACACTGCGCAGCTCCACAGCCGAACCTGTTGCCGCGCAGCTAATGAGCGTTCGACTGATTAATCAACGTGTTCAATCCCGAAGCTACAGCGAAGAGCGCGGGGGTAACTTCAACAGATTCGAAATAAGGCTTATTTTTGTTAACTCACCGTCTATGAGACACCAACGTCAGTACTTAAAGGTTAAAATTACTCCCAAAGAGTGCAGATGATGGGAATTATACGAAATTACTACAATAGAGGTACCCCGTTATGGATGTACCACCGATGCGTTGGATTAGAGATCCTGGATTTGTGATTTCGTTGCAGATCCAGTGCATTACCGATGCGAACTCACTCTTAACAAAAACATAGCTAATCTAGAAAAGTGTAGGACAAAAGTATTACTAATATTGTAATTATGTAAAAAAATCTCTAATCAAAAGGAAAAATACTGTATATGTCACTTACTAATTATTTTTGTTATTATTGACCAATCATTCTTCGCTATCTATGTTCGTTCGATGAAGTAATGTTGAGTAGAAAAGAAAATTCTGTTACCTTATCTATTCATTTATTAGATCAAGAGAATTTCAACAAAAAAAAATTGTGAACTATTTCGCGCTAACAAAGTAAGTGATAACCGCACTTGCTTTGATAAAACTATAAATAGCAAATAGAATCAATCTAATATTAAGACTAGTTTAAGACTCGGTGTTAATGTAAAATTGATGACCAAGTTAAGAACGTGACTATTGAATTTAAAGATTTCCAAAGCACTAGAAGTTCAAGTATAATAGTTAAAGTAAAGAGTATTCGAGATATACTGAGATCCTTATGGAATAACCTTAAGGGACGATTCCTTTCAAGTAATCATAAAGTTAATTATGGTTTCAATTGAAACGCAACTGACCGCTGAGATAATTTTAATGTTAATTGGTCCATGTTGAACCATAAGACCATCATCATTGAATTACTAACGTTGCTTAGCATCTCTCGAGGATGTCAAATCACTTCAAAGGTACTTGGAAGATGATACGAATGAGATAAGACGATTTCAAGACTGTATTTGAAACTTCTCATCTGGAAATTTTTTATAATATACATTTATCTTAAATATAGATAAATAGATATCCATATGTCAGTGGTATGAAGTTTTTGTTCTATTTCGCTTTGCTCTTGAACGGTTTTGATTGATGTTTACACAGATCAATTATTTTTGTAATTAGAGCTTTGTGATACATTTTATGAATGAAATGCCTTTTTAATAAATACAGACTATTTTCAGAAAAAGCTGTAGATATATTTCTCAATTTTGTTTTTTTTTTATTTCAATATTAGATTATTTAGGAATCAATCGATCAAAACGTGGCATCCACTACTAACGCATCTGTTTTCTTTAAGTGGGGCTTGAAAAAGCATCTCACTTGGCCACCATAGTGTGGATTACCATATTGCATTGTCTGCATTCACAATTAGTATGGTGACCACCGTTCTTAGATTATACTGACACTTTCTACCATGTAGAGTAGAGTCACTTTAGTAGGATCATATTTAAAAAATAACATTATTGTATACATAAAATCACACCCATTACCGTGGAGACGTGGGCAGAGGTATTTTATACGTCCACTTTTCGTCTTTTAGTCCTACGTAATGAGTGGCGAGCCTATTGTCAGAGCCTCGTCTGTCAGACAATAGGTGTTCCACTTGCAGGTGAGGTTGACTTGGGACCTTATGTTCTTAGTGGGAACCCTATACATATTATTTTTGATAATGAATTTCTTATTCTTCGTAGATTACTTCTTTTAATTCTTAAGTTGTGGCCAAGTTTAATTCAACGATCTAAGAAACTTAAAAGTAGACAGTTGGAAATTTAATCATTTATTAGCACAATGGTAGCTGTTATAATAATAACATCCACCTGTCGCCCAAATCTTTTTGAACTCAAACATGCGTGTATTTCTTAATCTGGTCGCATCCGTTTTACCTTTGGCACCTTATGGCGTCGCAACAAGATGGCAATTATTACGGGTTCTGCGTCTTTAGACTCCATTTCTATATACTTTTCTTTACTTTTGCAATATTTATGTCAGTTTATAAGATAAGTTTATAAAACAAATCTTTAAATGAGTAAATAAACTTGAAAATAGTATAGCTTTAACAAAAGCTTAATCATGATGAATTTAAATAAATATATTTTTTATTCCTTAATTTTTAATAATTTATTCAATTTTATTGGGAAAATCAAGTATATCGATTAAAAATAAGAAGATTTTACTTATTTACTGTCGTCGGTTAGTTAATAAGATTTATATTTTGTGCAACCAAAATTTCATTTCATTCTTCACTACAAAAAGATTAGAAAGACTTATTCCTAGCCTTTTTTACTCCTAAGATCAATTTCCCAAGAGAGTTTGAGCAATAGCAGCTTTATTATATGTACAAACTCTTAAGACCATTTATCATGAATTTTATAATTAAGCAACCTAGAATGATACTAAAATACTAGCCGAAGTTGGATAATTTCTTAAAAGATAATTAAAATTTATTACTTTAGTTATTTAGCATTACAGTTAATCTTGTATGTAGTCAAATAATATTATAAACACGAAAAAGCGTGATATATAACTATAACGTCTTATATTATTGTTTTTGCATCAAGGTTTAAATATGAAAATTGACGCGCTAAGTTGAGCGATTTTGTCATTTCTTTATTTTATGATGATTTTGATAGTGAATTAATTTTCACTACGGGAATGATGGACTAGTGGTTAATGATCATAACTGCTAACAGAGGTCATGGGTTTGATTCTCATGCAGTACAGGTCTTTGTGTGATGGACACGATCATTTGTTCTGTGTCTGAGTTTAATTTATTTATGATATGAATATATTTAGACATATATAAAAGCAGGTTTTACTTAGTCTGGGATCAGACGGCCGTATGTGAGGATATGTAAGGATGTTATTTATTACTTTCACATCACCCTACAATAGGCTGACAGAACATTTACCGAATCTAATATTGTATAACTTGCGTATAAAATTTTAAAATAGAATTAATGACGAATAAAAGGTGAACCGGATCAAATTATCTATTAACTCAACAGTGTGGGTTGATATTAGCATTATTAAGTATGCCTGAAAAAAATCCTCGAGCAAAAGTTCGTTTTCTACAAGTATGGTTTCATTTAGTAAAACACGTATTAAAATACTACCATATACATAAACATCCTGTCTCAATACTTGGTGCAATTCAATTTGTTCAAACGGCTGTGTCCAGCCGTTGGATGGTCATCATCATCACAATAAAATATTTTGAATAGTTTAGTGAAACTATCCTACCAGCATAGTGTTTATTAATCTGGACTGTATGAGAGGATTGGTTATAAATAATCACCGTTTCGACTACGACAATATATATGTAGCACTTGAATTATATTGGTCAATCTTTAAAAAATACTTAATTGCTTTCTCTGTTTGTGTAAAAATAATCAATTTTCTATCCTATCCTTCCTTACACAATCCCCTCATTTCTTTTAAAATACTAGCTGCAGCGGTAATACCAATATAATAGGCGTGTTTACGTCCATCATGTTTGAGTTTTTATTTATGTCTGGCCAGTCTATACCACTCATAGATCTACCACAAAAAAAAAGCAGGATGTAAAACCACTGTGTGTAAACATACTAGTGAGTTTTGAGGAATGCAGTAAAAGCCGTTCATGAAAAATCAGACGAGCATTGAGCAGAGTCGTTACTTTTTATCAGTACAGAAACAAAAGACTTAAGGACCGAATTTTAGTATGCCATGGGAATTGAATTATTTATAAAAATTGGAAGTGAACAAGACAGTGAATGACCCAAGTCACAAGACATAATAATTCTCTGAAGCTTACACGTATAAAACTTATGGTGTTTGTTTAGCGCCTATCATAGAACTGAGCGCTAGAAAATCCACAAATAAATCAAACCTCATCTCAACCGACTACTATTTTCTGAATCCTTAATCAATGCATTTGTATATAATAACCTAAAAATCTTATAAGAAAGAAAAGAGCATAAATATATAATACTTCAAAATCATTAAATTTCAGTTAAAAAATATCATACAAATGTATATCGACAAATATCAAGTCAGTAACAATAACAACAGAAGGCACACAATCTCGGTTAATTGGACGAATAATACGCAAATCCGAACAAATTTTCACTTTTGTACAACGTGTTATGTAAAGTTTAAATCCTACTTTAAGATTGTTATGTTAATCCTAACTACAAACGTTGATTAAGCTTAAAAGCCTGACATAAAATCCACTTTTTATGTTAATGCATTTCATGTGTAGATTATTAATATGTACTAAACTTTAATTTTTTAGGCTGTTACTTATTTACAAGAATGTTACCAGATGAATCCCGTTGGTTTATAACTAAGTCCATTTTCTCAGTTTGGTAACATTTTTTTTATAATTAATTATAATAATATAATATAATTTATTATAAAATTTCAGTTATTTTATAATAACTTAATGAACTGGCTCTTCTTAAAGACGTTAACGAATATAATTTCAGTTTTGTAAAGCACAAAGAATCTGGTCAGCATGATTTTGTAGTCTTAATGAGCAAACCGAGACATCCCTAAACACCCTCATTAATTTAACCTGTAACACCAGAAATTGTGGGTGTAATTAGGAATATGGTGTGTAACCAGCCCTATTGATCCTATGTGTGTCGTAAGAGGCGACCAGTGAAGCAAATTATTCAGGTAAACATCACTACAAAGAGAAAAAAACTTGAAATAAACGCTGTACCAACCCGTCTGCATGGTATAGTAGGCCAAAACCTCCTTTCTAAAGAGTGGGCCGTTAAAGGAGCCTTATATTAATCCTCTTGGACCCATGTACCATATGTACGTAAGAAAACTTTTGTATTTACTTCTTAAATAAACACACGTAAAATATTCGCTCAGATTTAAAATTGTTGATAAGAAAATAGCATTTGTATGTTTGAAATACTGTTTCCTTATCAATTTCTTGTAAACCAAAGTGTTAAGTGATACACTCAGAACACGTCCGTCAGTGGTACGTATAATCAATCGCATCTTAAATTTAATATAAACATTACGTAGTAATATGTTTTTGAGTTTAACCAGTTTTTACTGCCATCCACGCATAACTTTAGAACAAAAATGGACGTTTCTAATGTATGCAGAGTATTGGTAACAACATATTTTTCGTATTAGACTGATTAGAAAATAAATATTGATATTAAGGGCAGCCAAGAGCATAAAAGGGAGGCCATATTGATGAATCTCATTTATACATGTAAAATTACATGTTCCAACTTGCTAATTCCTAAAAATAGAGATTTAAGTGACGTTTTTTGCTGTAAACACTTACTACGAAATATTTCATTCCACGTGTTGACGGATTAAAATACAAAATGTCAGCATCCCTATACTTTCCAAGTATGTTGTAATAGGCGACTAACGGAACAAAATGTACAAGACAACACCCTTGAAAAGAGAAGGAAAATTTGAAACAAGACCCTATAGAAAACTGTCTGGCCAGCGTGGTATAGTAAGCTGAAACCTCCTTGCTAAGGTGAGGCCTATGTCGAGCAGTAAACTGTTGAAGATCGTTGATGGTAATGATAATGATGATGAATTATCATCTGGATACTCATATATTACATTTTTTTTCTGAAATTTCCCTAAGGAAACAGACAGATATTAAAAACAAAAACGAGATTTAACAACTCACTTAGCATATAATAGCCCACTTTAGAATTGCTGTATTACGATCAGAGCAACCTCTCTACGCTTCAGACAACTGCTATTAAGAAAATAAATTCTAGTTAATCGTGCTACTCTGCAAAGTGGTTGCCTTTCTTGGTTACATATGAAACCTCGGAATAAGATTCGATGGTGTTAGTCGGTTTGAATTTGTTAAATTATTTACTATGAATTTCTTTATATTGAAAAAGCATTTTACTGTAGGAATACTATGTCTCGTAGAAAACAGATGTTAAGCAGCTTCTTCTTTACCTTTCACTGAGTGAATGAAATTACTAGAGCCAACCTTATCACTTTCCTGTTTTTTATCCATATGCTTATCAGGTAACACAGTAATCGAAAACAAAATCTTATGTAGTTTCCGTATATAATTAACACTGATCAATTTTATTTTTTGCCCATTTGAATTTGTATTTTTACCGTTTTTTTTCCATCCAAATCTTGCCTAGAAGAAATCGCTTTTTAGTGATAAGGATACCATTTATACATGATCATTCAACTGATATGGTCCTATGTATAAACTTTATTAATTAGTGTACACTAAATTTTTTTTCTATCCTGTCTGTCAACACTTGAAAAACAATCCTTACTAGGCGACGCAATTAAGTACGTCAAATGAGTATACATCATTTGAATCGTTAGATTCTGCTGCGTCATTGGGTGTACTAATTTTTGTTTTTTTTTTATTTAGAGCTTGACAAACTGACTCTATCTTTACTCTACATAGGTATTTCCATTTCTCAATAAGAATTATCTTTCCATTGTATATGTGTAGACATAATAAATAAATGTATTAATATTCACACTTACATATTCTAAGGGGTACACCCGGGTATATTAAACATCACGCTTTAATAATAAAAAGTATACTGTACAAATGTATTATCTGAAAAATTTGTAGAAGAAATCAAATCGTCAACTGTGTCTAGTTTGATTCTAAATAA
The DNA here is from genome assembly GCA_949316085.1 of Hypercompe scribonia. Classification (NCBI taxonomy): domain Eukaryota; kingdom Metazoa; phylum Arthropoda; class Insecta; order Lepidoptera; family Erebidae; genus Hypercompe; species Hypercompe scribonia. Next base: position 7,057,542 of record OX438979.1, read on the forward strand.
CGTTGTTTGGTTCAAAAACTTTTATTTCTCAAACAAGTGAAACACTCTTTTGCTGAAACTTATTGAATCGGTTCTAGTGTATTAAACTTTCTTTCTATACCAGTATCTTTAATATTTATCTTCCAATAATAATATTTCTTTATTATTATTTCCGCAATATGTTTTCGACCGCAATACCTATCAAGTAGTTCAGCTTTGGCTAATCAAAAACTTTATATACGAGTAGCTATTACTAGTGACATTCAGTAAGACATAAAAACATTTTTAAAACCCAATCAGAAAGTCATAAAAGTCATAGTTATGTACTTAAGTTATGAAATAATAAAATTAGTCACTAGCTCCATGTTCTTCCTCCTATTTTCACTTATAGACGGTAAAGAGTGTAAATTATAAAATGTTATAGCTGAATAATTTTATGGTGAGTTGCCTGCTTAATGCAAGCCCTCTGATGAATTTCATAAAACTCTAGACGTACGATAACTTAAGAAATTACTCACACATCAAGGATTAATGACAGGAATATTCTGACAAATAAAAAAGTTAATATTGTTAGAAATAAAATAGTAAAAATGTAAAATCATGTTAAAATAGGAACAGTTATGAAAATGTACATATGAAAAGTATGGCATGGCAGTATGATATGACTGCACGATTGGCCTAGTGGTTTAAGCCGTCACCACGCCACTCTCTACTATGCTGAGTGTTGTGGGTTCAAAACCCACATGGAATAACACTTTGCGTGATTCACAAATTGCTGTTCTGAGTCTGTGTCTTCTCTGTGTGCGTTTCTTGTAAGTTTCTAACGTCCCCCACGCCACAGGATTTATTCCTAATGCGGGCGTTGTCTTTTTAAAAAGAAAAAAGTACAAGAGTAGTTTAAAGTACGTTGGTAGCTGTAGTGGAGATTTCGAGTCCACTTGGTTCAGTCAAAAAAATATAAAATATAATTAAAATTATAAACACTTACTATGAAATTAAATATTCTGTGAATAACTACATTCTTACATACATTTACGTTCTCATCTATATCCATAATCACTCTCATGGGCAAGCTCAACTCACTTCACCAAAACGCTCAATTGACAGCAATACAATTGAGTGCTTTGGTGAACATAAAGGAAAATTCAAAAGACAACTTGAAAGGAAAAGTTGGTAAAATGAGTAGGAAGTGGTACGAAAGCGATTTCCCTTATCTAAATTGTTTGTAGAGGAACCAATAAGTCGAGAAGGTCAGCATTAGACGCCTATAAGACGAATTAGCTAACCGTTTATACTACTAGCTATTATAATAATTTATAAGTCAAATGCGAATCTAAGAAATCTTCTACAAACGTTTTTAGTATTGAAATACTTTTTAAACACAATGTTTCGGGCACGGATCTTTTATACCTAAAGTGATTTTTTTTGATAGGCAGAGAAAATAATTAACTTACACCTACATACAAACATACTCACACTTTATGCCCACCCGGGACAGTCATGTCCAGATATAAAACTTGCATCTAATTCTCATTTAAGTGAATTTTCAGTTCGTGTGCTTTAACGGCGCTTTTCTACAGTATCAACGAAGAATATTACATTAATTGTCCACAGCTGGACATAGGCCTCTCCTCTCCTTAAAAAGCCTGACCAATTCTTCTAGAGTTAGTAAAGGTTTTGTTTCAAATTTTCCCTTTCTTTGCGGTGCTGTTGACCTAAACATTTTGCTCCCTTAGTTGCCTCTTATGATACCCATGAGTTGAATAGAGGTGTTGAAACTTTGCATTCTTTAACCGTCATCAAGCGAATAATATTAAAAAAGTAATGTGTATTTTTTGTTATATTTTTTCTTAATTTAAACAACAGTTAATAATTAATTTGTGATCAATATTGACCTCAAATGTATTAGAGTAAATGTAGACGTGCACCTATTTGTAGACAATTTGTTTATAGTAGAAAAATTTAATTACTCGAATATAAAATTAGAATTATGCAATTTAATAATGTCGATAACATTTTTAACGTGCAACTAACAATGATCTTTATTTTATAGGATTAAAATACAGTTTGGGAAAACAACGACATTTAAATTTTCCGTGGCAAGAGGCAATTTGCTCCAAAACATTTTTATTATTATGTTTTAACAAATAATAAGTTGTGTATACACGAAATTTCAGAGAAAATTTATCATTCGATAACATTAATAAAATTATAGCATAAATAAAAACAAATAAAAAAGTTTAAATATTTTTTATGCTGAAATCAATTTAGGAGAATTTGATGATTGTATAATTTAGAAATAAGTGTTAATACTTACAAATTTATAGTATAATATAAGTAGCGTATTAGATAAATCATATCTCAATTATTTTTAAAAAATAAAATAATCTCCATTTAAATATACTTACAAAAGCTTTAGACGTAAACACGTTCACTGTTCTCTGAATTTTAGTTTTAAATTATACACTGAAAATTTTAATTTAAAAATATTTAAACATGAACAAAACTTAAAGAATCACTTTTTAATAATTAATATCAGGTTATGAACAGGGTCATAATTCTTGTCGAACTCGTACACTTTTCGTTAAAATAATTTTTAAACTTTTTTTCAGTCTTGCATGAAAAACTTTTTTTACTAAAGTCGGTGACCATAAAGTTGAAAATATTAGAAAAAACAACACTAAAAAGAAAGAAAGCACAGACAATATTCTAGAATTAAAAAAAGAAACTGTTTGAATTTCAAACACAGTTCGCGTCGTCAACTTAGAGCGACGCAGAGCGGTCGGCCGACGTCCGCGATCGCCTGTAATCGACTGTGGCGTCAACTCCTTCGCAATATGTGAAGCTTTCTGTTGAAGTCGCGCTTTGCAAATGAAATTCATAGTTATGCTGATGTTTAAATTAAAAGAGCCTTACTTCATGTAAACAATGAAAATATATGTCATTAAACTTATGTGTATCATGATATATTGATTATAATTGCACATTCTTATACTTCAACTATTATTGTTTTATGACTTAGTCGTACTTTTCTTAGGATAAATTATATTGGATTTTATAGTTACAAAATATTTAAGAAATTTACTTGTTATGAATTTTCTAAACGGAATGTGTCCTTTAATGTAATTACATTCTTATGAATATCAACACTCATAGAAGAATATCGCGTCGCAAAAAAGCGCCCTTGGTAAAAAAATACTATGCCAAAAATTATTCTAACAAAACAACAAGACAATTTCTATTTGGCTCTTATAGCCTGTACTCGATAAGTTAAAGTTACGATACTATTTCATCTGTACTTACATTTCTCGAAAGGATTTATTTATTAACATCGCCTCAAGATTGACTAAAAATTAAAAACTATTGAATGTTTTTATGACATTTGTTATTTATTTCTACATGTAGTATTGTAGGTTAAAATGTCTTTTCTAAGGAAAGGTCTATATGCAACAGCGGACTTATGCAAGGGTGTTGATTATATTCATTCTTAAGTGTGATCTTCTGAGATGAGACAATTATAAATACTAAAAGAACTCTTCATTAAGGTGTAACATCGGATTCCATTTCTTATTTCGTAGTGCGAAATTTTATTTTAACGTCGTTAGGTTGTAGTTACTGAGATAGCAGCAGTGTGTATATTTCTTATTGTTATAATTACACGTATATTAATTAATTAATTAACAAATTGTTCAATATTTAAGTTAATAAGGCCTACACTTTTTTAAATATGTATCAAAATGTTTTTATTTTGCGAAACATTCAATTAAATTCCTATGAAACAATACGGCAGTCACGACCTGGCAATCTTCAACTTCTGACTGAATGTTATGTGATTAGAACACATTGATCTTAGTAAGTGACTAATTTTAAATGAAACGGCTGATCACGATGTATGTAATAACGGAACCGATGGCGCAGTGGTTCCGGTGGTCATACTATCTCCGACTCTAGTACGTGGAGTGTTGTAGATGCGATCACTATACGACACAATACTTTGAGTGAGCCACAAATTATTATTCTGAGTCTGGATGTTTTATAAATCCGTTATATGAATGTTTTAAAATTCCTGTACAATGAAAGATATACTCCTAAACGAAAACAGTCTTCATAAAATGTTAAATCTAGCTGATGAATCGGCAATTTAGATCTAGCCGCTAGAAAATGTCAATCAAATCAATAACACCACGAGACGTTACCTCGACCGATAAGGTACTAATCATAGCTGCACGTCCCAATGCAACTTCGATAGTAGCTATCGGCTAATTTGGCTACGATAATATACGCCGCCCAGATAAGTGAAAGCAATACTTGATTTTGATAATACGAATATGTAACTTTAATTAAAAAAGAAGGCTTTTGAAGGGTTCAAACTCTTAACTATCAACATACAATTAGATATCTAAAAATATATTAGTCCTCACGTTTAACAAGTTAATATGTAGAAAATACAATGTTAATGAAAATATTGGAACAATTAATTCCCAGAATTTTCCTGAATAAGACCAAAGAACAGTTTATATAAGATCAACCTGTAAATTTCCAAATTCTCAATAACTGAAATAGGCGTTTTTTTATTATTTTAAGAACCTACCAACGTGACTCTACCCTGCCTGATGGAAAGCATTAATAGAATCCAAGAGTTGTGATCATCATACTCATTGTGAGTGCAGACAATGCAGTAAGGTAACCCACACTATAGCGGCCTAATAAGATGTTTTTTCACGCCTTGCTTGGGGACGTAAAAAGGACGTAGGCATGACAGTCATCGTGGCGTTGTATTGCATACACTTACCACGACAACTATCACCCCTGCATCAATGGGCCTCCGGTCTCGCACTGACCAACGAAATACGACATCACACATGCTGTCGCTTTAGGTTGATGTCCTGTGGGAGGGTAATACAGCCCGGCTCGGGCTGGCCCGTTCGTGCTGAAATCAGCATACTACCTGTAAAGTTTGGTTAAAGTCGATAAGACTTTTCATGACTACATTTATATGTTCATAGTGAAGAGTAGTTTTAAAATTTAAAATATTTAAGTTTCTTATCATAACTTCATTATTTTACCTTAGCAAACTCATGTCACCTACACGCAATTTTAATTAAAATTGTTTCCCAAAATTTACGGTGCCTTAAATGTATGGTTGCTGATTCGAGAATCATAGAATACATAAATGCCATATTTAGTATTTCAATAATCAATTAGTGTATTTTAGGCTATTGCTGATCTCTCTTTTCGACAGAGCCCCGGGAGTACCTTTACCTGCCGCGTCTAGAAAATTCTAGTCTCTTCAGGTCGTCGGTCTTTCTAGTTGAGAATGAAATTGAAATTTAAATATAGCAATAAACAATATAGTAAAAGTAGCAAATTAACTCTCATTTTACACACAACCTTTAGATACTTCACTCACTACTAATTATAGACTAAAGAAAATGAAGAAATAATTTAAGATAAGTGGTAACACACTAATTAGAAAATCTAACGAAATAGTCGAGTTCCAACAGAATATGTTTGGTACTCAAAATTTTACAAACTTGGTAAGCCTCAACACGTGTTCGTCTTTAATGTTCGCTATGAGAACTTTATGAATTAAAATCCGGAAACCACATCGCGGTGACGGAATAGCTTAGAAACTTTTGTATAAAATTTCGTCGGGTGCTTAACTTTTGTTGTCAGAAGACATTTGTAGTTACGTAACATACGTTAATGTTATATTTGTACTTTATATGACTGTGGTAAAATTTGCTTAGTGACTAAATAAATTTTATGAAATATTGGTAACTGTAGTCTGAAATTAATCTAGTAGAATATAACAATCTATTTGAAGTGTTGTATCCCGCTGAATGCAAATAATAATAGTATGCACAAACATTGTTGCAAATCTTCATTACTGTGTTGCGGTCGGTAACATGTGAATTGGGAGCTAATGAGGAAACTGTATCGTTAACAGTAAGGTTAACTTATCAGCTTAAATGATAGTCCTTAAATTATTTTATTGGAACTTAGGAACTCCTTTTCCGTATTATCGGATGCTACAAGCAAATTCACATTTATAAAATAGCTGAAATTGCTGAATATTCAGACAGAGTAGATAACATTGGTAAGAGTTGGGTTGTACTTCTTATGCTTTTAAGAAGTAGTAAATTATTATAAGCTGGAGGCACATTGATGCAGAATGTGTGACAGTACCGTAGTAACTGTGTGAGCCTTACACTGCCACGATGACTGTCATGCCTCGTGCGTCCCTAAGCGGTGTGTGAAAAAATATCTGACTAGGCCACCGTAGTGTGAGTCACCATGCTGCATTGTCTGCATTGGCAATGACTATGATGGCTACAACTCTTGGATTCTATTCACGTTTGAAATCAGGCAGAGTAGTCACGTTGGCAGGTTCTTAATTTAGGAAAAAAAGGGAAAATTTAGTAAAGCTAGAATGATTTTTTTAAACTTATATAACGTAATAATTTAGTATTTTCAAAATACTTTACAATAATATACAAAGACACTTTGAGCAAATACTCGTTTTAGAGTCTTGCATTAGATCACTTTTGTGTTGCGTGATCAACATCTAAACACAAGATGATTGATGCGGACATACGTCTTCGAGTTTTGAGCCAAAAGTTTCTTACGATCAATCTTATTTCCATACTGAATAGTGTAATGATAAACCTTCTTCAAAAACATACTACATTCGTAGCAGCTAATTGGTAAAATCAGTGTTTAGAAAGAAGTAAAATGATGACAATGTTTTCTCTAATATGGTTACGGTAATGTTATGGTAAAAGTTTATTTGGTAGATAAAAACCTTTTAACATTTTTTAAATATTGTCGCGTAGATGGAAGCTTTGAAATTAATAAAATTACAGCATCTGTTGTTCAAAGCGTCTGTATCGAATTCATCTCAATAATAGCAGTATTCAAACTAATTAGAGAGTCTAGTTTTTATGAATTGAGTCCTTAAAAGTTATATCGATAGCGAAAATCTTTATTTGAGTTTGTGTCATTATACTCCATATGTGTACAGCTCCTATTAATTTTGACTTGCTATTATCTGTCAAGTATACATTGAACGAATAATTATATAGAGATTATTTTACGAATTAGTCCTAGCCCTGACGTGACGTACTTAGTACTATAGAATCTAACTAAAATTTAATGCATTATATATAATTTTATCAGATATATCAAGTCCAATAAAAATATTAATTATTAACATCGAAACAAAACATCAAATCAGGCAGAGCATCAGTGGATGACTACGGCCGCAGACAGAAAAGCTTGGGAGATTTTAAGAAACCTGGGTACTGAAGGGTACCAGAACAGGTTGAAAAAGAAAACGAAGAATATCAAAACATTGCCAGATTAATCAGGTTCTCTAAGCTCTTGTAAATGTACCTTATTATCCTTTCCAGAGTAGTCAATACAAAACTTTTCGCATCACATAACATTGGTCAAGACCTTTTCTTTCTGGCAGATATGTTCGGTTTTACTTTCTTTAATACAGCTATTTTATTTCTAATATTAGGCATCGATCTTATGTCTTAACTCATAGTGAAAAATTATATGAAAAGTTCTTGAGTGCCTAATTCCTTGATTCAATTTTTAATTCCAATAGCTGCTTAGTCTTAACTTTATTGCATTTAGCACTTATCTACGCACAATTATGAGTAAAGACGTCATTTTTTACACCTTTTCTATTGTGTATTTGCTGATTTTCATTTTCTGAGGACTTGCGTAAGTGGGTATGGAGGTTAATTTTGTAAGATAAATAATCAATTTCATAATGATATTTGATAGCTTTTCTTTGGGTATTTCCCATAATGATTATATAAGTATATGACTGTATTTATGCTAGTATTTATAGGAAGGCAGAATAATAAATCTGAAAAATTCAACTACCAACAGTTTTCAATCCGCGAAAGACTTACATAGCTATTTCGGTCGACGGGTAATTTTTTATTTCAAAAACCGCAGTAATTTAGTAAAATATTTAGTTTTTACACTATAAATTAAATTAATTACTAGTATAGGATATTGTACTCTATTTACGGTTGTATGCTCAGGGGAACCCAAAAATTTTTTTTATAAAAATACTATTTAAATTGAAACGCTGCGTCAATGTAGTTCTTTATAGATCATTTAATTATATAATCAATTTATGATGATTATAAAATCTTACAATTTACATAAGCAATTTGTATTAAATTAATATCTTGAGATATTTTTTTAAATTTTGAGAGTAACCACGCCAGGCCAGCAGCCAACTATACTATATATAGGAATGTATATTTGATCAACAATAAAGTGCTTTCAATTACCGTTACCTAATTATTAGCATTTTTAAGCATTAGTATTATTCGGTAGTTTTAAATAAAATATGAGTATGTGTGTGTGTGTGTGTGTGTGTGTGTGTGTTCTGTTGTGTTTGTTTAATATGTACATGTGTATGTATAAATTTAAATATGTTTTGAAATGTGTACATTTTAATTGACTTCGTGATATGTAACCTGTGTGCAACTATCTTATAAAATTCCTACACCACCTGAAGGTTGGCTGGAAGAGCGCCGGGCGTTAAACCCACCGTTATACAAATTTAGTATAATACATAAAATTTATAAATATATAAGTATCAGAATGTTTGTATATATATTTGTATAAGTAAGTGATTATAAACTCTATTAATATTTTAACACTACCAATTAAGGTAAATATATTTTGAGCAGATATTCGTTTTATAATCTTGCGTTAGATCACTTTTGTTTTGCGTGATTAACATCTAAACATAAGATGATTAATTGACTCAAAAATTTGAAGACGTATACCCATACGTCTTCAAATTTTTGAGTCAAAAGTTTCTTACGATCAATCTTTTTTCATAAGGTGATATGATTTGTGATTTCATTCTTCTTTAATAAAATATTTCATTCAGATTTTTATGACGTAGAGGATAATCGAGTAGATGGACTACATGCTGTTAAGGGGCACCTGCAACTCGCCAGGCGTAAGTGGGTTGCTACTCTTTGAATCTGTCACCTAAATTAATAAAAATGAAGTCTCTGAATTTCAAATCAACAGTTTACACTAAATACATATGAAAGTATATATGGTACTTACACCAAAAATTTTTTTTTAATTTTTTGTCTGTCTATTTATTTGTTTCGACTAATCTCTAAATCGGCTTTTTCTTTCTTAACTTTCATAGCTGACGGTTTAAAAAGCAACTTATTCTACTTTTATTTAAAAAAAAAAATGTATGTTAAGAACCTGTCACAGTAATTCTACTCTGGCTCATGGAGAGCATGAAGAAGTTAAGAATTATGGGTACCATACTCCTTGCAAGTGCAGACAATGTAGCATGGTGACCCACATGGTGGCCTAGTGAAATGATTTTCACGTCTCGCTTGGGGAAATAAAACGCATGATAGTCATCGGCTCGGTAAGGCTCGGTAAGGCTCGCACAGTTACTACGATAACTGTCACCTGTGCATCAATGAGACTACAGTCTCACACTCTTCAACGAAACAGGACAGCACGGATGCTGTCGCTTTAGGTTGGTCTTTTGTGAGAGGGTAGTTCTGCCCCTGTCGAGCCGCCCCTTCATACATATAATACATAGAAAACATTCAAATTTCGAAACAAACAGCAGTCGCATTCACTACCGCTACTTCACCAAGCCAGTCAAATTAGGTCGAGTCTACCATAATTAGTTTTGTACTTCGTTAGTTCTTGTTTTTAAGTACGTATTTTTTATCCTTACAACAAAAACAATTAAATAACGAAGATGTTTACAAATTCATTTATTATTATTATACCTACCGGGGACCTACTTATATCAAGAGGGAAGGTATGAATAGGTGTAATATCCAAAAATATTTCGTTCTAATTTGCAAACAATATTCTGCACTTCACGTTTTGTTCAACAGCCTAAAGTTCTTTTTGTATACAGGTGTAAGCACTTCTTTATCTTTTGACGCTTTGACAACCTTATTATCGTATAACGTACTTACATTTCCACTGAATATTTCAGCTCAGTCACCGGACCTTAATGTTTCAATAGCGAAATTCATTAGGTACTATAGTAATGTATACCTCTTAGACCGTAGATATGGTTAGACGTATATATATACAGGTACAAGTACTATCCCGATGTTCTGGGAGTGTTGACGTATTTATAAAGTCTATGTGTTTCAGAAAACCACACTTGCTTCTATTGTAATCATCATTTCTTAACTATTTGAAACTAAGAAGTGTATAATTATACAGCTTTATTTCTAAAGTTATATTGTTAAATTTTTATATTAATTCTTTCACAAAGAAAATAGTAAAATTTTTATCTAGAGTTATTTCCCATTGGTTAGCGCGAATAAGCTGGAACCTCATGTCGAACATGTTTTCTGATAGCATGTAGGTCTACACTGTTTTTCTCTTAATTAACAACGTATCTGTTATTAAACTCATATAAATGAACAGATAACTTTTGCAATAATTAGTCTGTCTCACGTAATGATATTGTCCTCACAGAGAAGCTATAAAAGCAATAATCAATTGTAACATTATTAATCAAACAACTTTCAACAATTTCATTTGAAAAAAAAACAAATTAAGCATCATTTTCCTGTCCCATTTTTTTGTTTAAACCTTTTCACAAAGTTCGTATCTTTATAAACCGAAATTGAGTCAATTAGGATTCGCATATTGTTGTATACCCGAGTCACTCGGCATTGTCGTTCTACATTACAGATGTCTAATAGCTCCACAGGCGTTTCAGGCAGAAAATTGGAATTCGATTAAATCTTTTTCGAGTAATCTAGTTACTGTCACGAATATAAAATAACTAAAATTACAGTGTTGTATAGTTTAGTTTAACTAACAATGATACACTGCTTTAATTAACGGCATTTATAATATCCATACTAAGAAGCTCACTGAGATGACTGGCGGGCTGTGAATTGACTGGAAGAGTCAGCACCATGATTTTAGGGAAACGAATTGAATTTTGACTTGACCTGAATTAAGAAATGAAAACAGGTAATTCAACGCTTTATTTACTACGAGACATATCCATTTTATACAACGCTCGGTAATTGTTTTTTCATAATATGCAGACAATCAACCAATTCTACTGATGAAATGTAACTATAGGGATTGATCTTGAAAGTTTATTATTTATTTATTTTTAATTAATTTATTCATACTTTATGCACATAAAGGGTGAACTTAATGACGCAGGTATTTTCTTTCAGTCGACCTACTCTAGGGTGATGCAGAGCCAAAACAAGGTAGATACACAGAAACTAAAATGTGATTTAATGAAAAATAATAATAATAATTGGATTTCTTCATACACGCACATACATATACATACATACATTGTACAACATACACATTCTTATATATTCAACATTATCCTTCCTAAATTATAAATCAGATGTCGAGTTTAACGAAACAAAGCAAAACGTATCAAACGAATGTCGAGTGGTCTGAAAATCGTGTCTATCAGTGCTTGCAAAATTCAGAAATCTAGTTGTTCTTTAACTCTGATATGGCTTACAGCGGACCAATCATTTATACGTTTTGAAACTGGTAGATATTGCACATGACGTCGGTTGACATCTGCTATTGGCATAGACAGAGATACCGAGTGATATCTATGCAGAACAAAATTCTGATCTAAGGCTTACAAACGTATATACTTGCTAAATACTTAGACAAATGGATAGTTTAAATTAAATAATGAAATGTCTACATTTACCTCCAACGCTGCTAAGTGATACTCCACTCAAACCTGTGTCGTAAAATAACAGTTTACTTTAATGCATGAATCCTAGTATATATGTATATATTCTAAATCCCAGTAACAGAGCGAGTATTAAATTGTCGTAACGACGTCGACGATTGCGAAGGATCAGATATAGTACAACAGATGTTAAACAACAGTAAACTTTATTACAGCGATTTGGTTAAACGACATCATGGTACCATCGTTTTCTCAAGACACTCACATAAGACTTAATTCTTTGTTGCAACGTTCACAAACATTTATACTAAACCACTTACGTTAAAATCTTACTCGCAGTTTTGACTACCTATATTTCGTTTCGAAAGGTCATAATAACGTCTGCACGGAAATTGGCTTTCAAATGTAGAATATAATTTTCAAAATTCTCTTCATTGAGCAGATTCACTTATGTTGACAATCTCGAGGGTTTCCAAGAAGGACGGTTTGATGTTCAAATGAAATAAAACAAGATGTGTGTGAGGTATTAAAAATATTTTTTGTTTAAAAGGCTCACTTATGCCATTAAGAGTGGAATACAACAATGTTTAAATGTCCTCCTCGGCTTCTTACGGTAGCATGGTTCCGAGTATTCCAATTTTTAATAACGCTTCTGTACAGATTCGTTTTAATTTGAGGGATAACCTGTATTATGTTAACCTTTACTGTATCGGTCAATTGTGATTTATTTGCATAAACTTGAGATTTCAATATTTCCGACAAGAGAAAATCTAGGGGAGTTCAGATCGTATGACCTTGGTGTCCATTTCATATTTACCGTGCGAACGATAACTTTACCTTCAAATCGTTCATTCAAAATTTCAGTTGTATGGGACGTAAAGTCGTCCTGTGAAAACCACATATCATCTAAGTCATATATTTTCTGTTGCACTCCCCATTGATAATGCTTCGTAAAAAAATAGGGACCAATAACACCGCCGTCCAAAATCCCACTAAACGATAAGTTTGTAAGATGTATTATCACCGCGTAAACTTGTATGGTGTCGTCCCATATACGATAATTTTTCTCGTTAACACAGACATTCATCAAAAAAATGCCTTGCTGCTACATATGATTTCCGTCCAAAATTGGCGTCCTCTTTCAAACGTCTCAAAGCCTGGTCAGTGAACAAACGGCATTATCTTCGGTCATAAATTTTAAGCTTCTGGGTTATTTGAAAAGTTAGAAAAATTTAGTTAAAATTTACGTAAGGCCAAGTTCTTGTGTGTGGTGAAGAACCTGCTACAGATTCTGCTGTATACTGCTACTAACCGTGACGACTTTTTCAGTAAATCTTGCACTCCTAAAACTGGTTTGATCAGCGAACCATTTCTCTTAAATTTGACCACCAAACGTTAAAGAGTTGACTGTGAAGGACCATTAGGTCTACCGTAAAATGAACATAATGTGAAAATAAAATTTTGTCATTTGAACGTGCTGTTTAATCGTGTAACTTGCCATGGTGATTTTGCATAAGTAACTAAATTATTAACTTAAAAGTTGATAGATATCATCAAAATAAAATGGACACCACGACTAGCCAAAAGCTACCCATGCCAATTGGAAAATTTTTTAATCGATCAATGAAATTGTACAGTAAGAAAATGTTTGTTTAAAAATTAAGTTATCTAAGTATCTATTAAATTTATGTATTAATTATTATTTATTTAGAGACAATTTCTACGGTTTTTTAAGTGTCTTGAAATCGGTCACACTTTTATAGTTTCTATTTTAGGTTCTGCAACTCAATTGTTATGTTTAAAACTGTCCCTATAGATTAGACAATATTAGCCTTTTAAACTGAGATTCTCAATTATTCATTAGTCTTGGTTTGGGTCATGGACCTCATAATTATAGTCTCTTAAAATGCAAAAGAGAATATTGTTTACATTATTTAAAACTCTCAAGACATTATTAAGCAAAAGGTTAACGTTAAAACTTAATAAAAGCCTAAGGTTCTACTTAAAATGTGTTTGATCTACTTAACTTTTGTTAAGTCTAGGTAAACTTTACGAAAAGAAAGTAGCAAATTAAATTTTTTACACTGGCATTTTATTTTAGGATCCATTGTTTTGAGTAGAAGGAACGACTTGGGCAACCAAGCGCTGGGCACGCCGTTGTTTCGGCGGTTAGACTCGTTATGGAGCATTTACTTTGAGAAGCATCACGGGGCCGTGTTATATCAACTGACGCAAGTAATCACTGAGAAAGAATGTTTTGGAGATCACCTGTGTCTGATCCATAAGGAGTTAACGTCTGAGTACCACCATTGTGATGGCCGAACTGTAGACAGAGCGTTCCATATGCCTATTCCATATGCACCGAAGATCGTCAAACGATCTTCGTCCTCCATAAGTGTAGGCCTGGGGGTGGCAGGTGAGGCCATCTGTCAACTTACTAGGGTGTACCTTACTAGGGTGCACCTGGTTCCCCGGCTACTGATATATCGGACGATGTGCGATTTTCGGTCGATTCGAATCCGACATAACCAGCTGTCGGTGGTATACATGGGGATTTCCTCACAGAAAAAAAAGAAGGATACATTGTTTTGTCTTAGGATTTTGGACCATTTTAACTTTGCCTTAAAATGATATATTTTTCTTTTACAAAAGTCTAAGTATAGGGGAATCGAATCGGACTTACTTACCAAGGGTTCCGTAACCAACTTATTTGTTCTGAAAATATGCCTCAACTCATCAATGAACGTCAGAAGTTGGACTAAAAGGCCAATAAAGTCACTTTTAGAAGTTCCAATATTTCGATATCCATCGATTCTATTTTTAAATTATAAAATATTAGTTATTCATTGATAAAATAAAAGTAATAATCTCTACTAATATCAACAATACGAAAGTGAGTCCGTCTGAGTGTTACAGTTTCTTGATTAAACCACTCAACCGATTCAAATTAAATACTACAGACGATTATGTTTCAGACTGGTTTGAATTTTGTTAATTCTTCTTATAGGAAAATTAAATTAAAATAAAAAAATAATGAATTTCTCTCTAAACAAAGTAATGAGCATATCTCAGCTAAAAAACAAAATCTAAGCTTAATTTTTGTAAAATTAATCTTTAAGTGCACTGAAAAACAATTAATATAATAATAAATAATATTTCGCTAGCTTTAATATTATTAATATAAAAATTCATTGCTAAATTTGGAAACGATACGACGTTTTCAGAATCATTACACAACCTTTCACGGCAAAATTTACGTAGTTATTTTAGATAATAAAGCTTTCGCGAATAATATATAAAAACAATTGACTTTACTGTCGTCGTTCGGTTGTTGTTTCGAGTGCTGTGTATAGTAAAACAATGTTTACATAAAGTTTTAGATACACAAGTGTAGGTAGTAACAAACTAAAACTCCTGAAAGTTACAAACTTTAAATCGAGAATTGTAAGTATTGAATTAAAGATGATCATTTGAGAATATTTTATACGTGTTTCGTCAAACAAATAATACCCGAGACGTAGTGGAAGGCGAACCTTTTGTGCCCAGGTTCACTGCAATCTGTTCTTAAGTATGGATTGTTTTGTTTACAGGATTTCTATGAACATGATCACCAATTTCAGAGAGTAAATAAGGAGAAATTCTGTATTTTTTTACATTTATTGAACAATTTGTTACAATATACAAATAATAATATTTGTAACTCTAAATATACGTTAAACGCGTACTGATTTTTATACGAGAGACAGTTTGCTTCATTTATTTAAGGGTGTGTATTATAATGATCATCTCTCTAATATATTAATCTATTTTTTTTACTGTGTTAGGAAATAAATTTTGATCATTTACAAATAAGGCAGTCTGATGCATATATTATCAATGTTTTTACCATTACACCATGGTAAAAACAAGCATAGAATAGTGTAACGAAACTCAATTATGTACTTTCGCTTGGCCAGAAGTTAAAGTAAATGCTTTTGAACATCAATTTACACAATGTGCTTGTTCTAGGAAAATTAATAGTTCGACTTTTATTTACTCCCACGTTAAATATTTAAATTAGTTTTCTTCTTTTATTTGACAAACAAAATCAAGTTTAATTTAGAATAGAAATTACATGTCATGTTTATTTCATTTGTACCCTGAAGACAATCTAAACAAGTATTGTACACTGTAATATTTTTTTATGAAAATTGTGATGTTTATTTTAAGAGACTAAGAGAACTTATTTCTTATTGTATTGAAGTTGTTTCAAATTTGAATAAATATTAAATTTCAATAACTAACCATTATGTGAGAGGATACACCTTAAAATATGCAATGATTTTAAAAAGTAACCTTCCATGTAATGATTTCTGTGACGAGTTATAAATTTAGGATTTAAGGAGTTGTTATATTAATACTAGAAATACTCGTCACCACGGACAAGAATTTCAAGTATCGAACTATGCTTCGGCACAAATGGTAAGGCTAGTCCTGATCGATAGCACGGTCTCTCAGAAAACCGATACTAAACAATTTTTTGCTACTTTACACCGAGTCAGTGAGATTACAGGAACCTAAACCCTCATATTCTAAAGGCTCAAAGGCTCGAAGGACTGTAGCGCGCTTGGTGGCTATGCGTGGGTGGTGGCGGGCACTTAACATTAAATAAACCATCTGTGCTTTTTCCCTCCTATATCAGATTAAAGAAAAAGTTTTTATGTATTATTTACCATACGAATAAGTAGATAGAGGAATAGTCAAGTAGTCATATTAATAACTTTAGAAAAGTGCTAGTAAAAGGTGCCTGCAAGAAAAATATTATCAGTAGAAGTCTACCATTAGTTTTGCCAGATAAAGATAACAAATACGAAGCTTATTCTATATAATACCTTAATTGGACACAGTTTTAGTCTAGTAAGCTCCAGGGTTTGTACGTGACAATAAGTTTCCATTAATCTTAATTGAAGTTGGAAACTAACGGGGTAAAAATTGACGTACAGAGTTACAAGCAACACATTGTATTGTTTGCCATTATAATTTTTTCCTCTGTTTTTTCATTTCTCAAATAAACTTTATGTTGTAGCTACAAAACTGTTTATTTCGCTCTATGATGTAAAAATATAGGCAACGTCAAACGTTTTGTTGATTATTTTCTGTCACGATGTTGAGAACCTAGAACTTACTTCACACTTCATGTGTCTGATTTACAGTTATATTTTAAAACTGTGGGTACTCTGTTTTTACTTTATTCAACAATTTCTTCGATTCGATTTTATGTAGTTAAAGTGCTATAATTAGCACAGAGTAGCCATTAAATTATGTTTTCTTATAGTATTGGGGATAATCATTTGTATTGTAATGCAGTGTGGGCCTTGCGGCACGATAGACCGTTTATTTTACTCTAGGATATAAAATTATGGATCACTAAACAGTTCACTCTATTTTTGTTTTTGATTTTATAAAAATAAAATCACAAACATTAATTTCTATAATTGTGTTGATGAGCCAGGTAAGATAAAGTTAGTAATGTCTTCACTAATATTTTAACTGCCTAAATATTTATAATTAAAAAAATATATTTAATACATGAGAGCACATGATCAAAGGCTAAAATAATTTCAGATATATATAGTCCAAGAGTAGTGGTCACCATACTCATTGTAAACGCAGATAATGCAGTATGGTTACCCATACTATGGTGGCCTAGTGAGATGCTTTTTCACTCCCCGACGTAAAAGTCATGACAGTCATCGTGACAGTGTAAGGTTCATTCAGTTACCACGACAACTGTCGCCCCTGCATCATTGGGCCTCCTACACTTACCAACGAAATACGACAACAATGATGCTGTCACTTTAGGTTGGTCTTCTGTGGGGGAGTAGTATAGTCCCGGTCGAGCCGGCCCGTTCGTGTTAAAATCAGCGTGGGACTACTACCTAATATGATCATCCTTCATTATCATTTTCTTCATCCATGAATACTTTGAACACTGCTACTTCCTAGGCAATCCAGGTGAACTCACAGAGTTCTATTTGAGAGTTAACATTAACCCAACAAAAATAGACTTTTTGAGTATATGATAAAATGAAAGAAGCAAGGAGTCCGCAAATACTAAAAAAAAAATTGTAGAGACCCACGTAAAAAAAAATTGGGACACCTCTGCTTTAGCAATGGTTACATCTTTATTTTCAGTTTCAGTTTCTTTTTAAAAGTACTATCGTCGCGTTAAGCCCTTTGCTCTAGTACCTGAGAGTAATGATGCAAAAACAAAGGTATTGTATGAAACTAATTGCTACAATGATGCAAGTGGAAGATATACAGTAGTACAGTAGCTACAACAGCTATTCATTAACCTAACATTCATATTTTTATAATATTCATTAATCCAAAAAAATTGTAACAACAAACAAACAAGAAAATTGTTGTTGTATTTAAGGGTTCATAGGGTTCTCTCCAAGAACTTAGGACCCCGTTTCTTTTTTTTTTTTTTTTAACGGTTGGAAACCCCCTCGGGCCGTCACCCCAACGGGGTTTACGGCGGGGTGGTGTGTCGGAATCGGACCGACTAAAACCACACGGTGTGCCACTCTGTGCCTGCGATAGGAGGGATGCGGGAACCGCTGCTATTACGACATCCAGATTCCTCCTAGCGCCTGCCCGCTACCTCGGGCACCATCTGCGGATAAACTCTCTATTTTAGGCGACGTACGGCACACGCGGACGTCACCTCCTCGCGGCTGGCCATTATAGCGGGTGGAGAGGAAAACCCGTCCCGTCCACCCGCGGCCACACTCAAGGCGGCATGAGGCGCTGGTATGCGCGCCTCCGCCGCCCGGCTTGCCGGCGGCGAATTGGGTCCGAGTGGATATTGTCTTCTCGGGTCTTCTCCGCCGCCTCCTTCCGCGAAATTACGTCTTTGCAGAAGGTTGCGACCGCGGTAAAACAACTGTTGCTACCGGCCATGGAGTGTATGACGGCCGGTAGCGAGAGATCTCCTCCAATAACTACAGTGAGGACACCACGCTGCGCCGCCCAGGCGGAACAAACCGCTAGCGTGTGCTGAGCCGAGTCCTCACTGCAGTCGCAGTGGTAACAGGCGGCACTCAATTCCCTCCTGGCGACCGAGTGCAGATACTTCCCGAAACAACCATGCCCGGAAAGGACCTGCGTCAGTCGGAAGGAAAGGGTCCCGTGCTTACGCCCTGCCCACTCGGTGATGACCGGCTGGAGAGCCTCCACGAGGGCAAAGCCAGCACGTGGAGTCTCCAACCGGAACGACCAACGAGCCATCGTGGCTCGACGAGCGGCCTCACGCCACTCGCGTATCTCCTCGGGCGGGGGCCGTATGCCGCTATCCGCCCGGAAGTCAGCCGTCCGCCGATAAACTTCGGCGAGCACTTCCGTCTCCAAATCCCACGGGGGAGTTCCGGCCAGGGCGCACGCCGCCTCCGTCGATACGGTGCGGTAGCCGCGTATGGCTCTAACCGCCAATATCCTCGGAGGGCGCCAGAGGCGAGCCCTATTCTGGGCGGTCAGAGCCGCCGCCCACACCGGTGCACCATACAGCGCCATTGACCGAACAACCCCCGTGTATAGCCGTCTCGTCGCGACGCTAGCTCCACCCAAGTAATCGGTACGAGGACCGAGGATGACAACGATAGAGGCACCGGGGCGCGGGTGAACCACGACGGGGCCCATGAAACAAAAGGGCTTCCGTCTTATCTAGGGCCACCCGTAAACCCAGCGCCTCAATGCGCCCGACCACCAAAGAGACTCCCACGGTGGCCAGGCGCGCCGCCTCTTGAAAGTTCGCCCCCCGGGCTATGACCAATGTGTCATCGGCGTAACAAATTACGCCCAGCCCGGGAGCAAGACGACCTCGAAGGGCCCAGTCGTATCCCATATTCCACAGGAGTGGTCCGAGGACGGAACCCTGTGGAACACCGCACGACATGGGCCGCCGCCTCAGAATACCATCTCGGTCCTCGTACACGACGGTACGCTCCTCAAGATAGTCTACCACATGCCGCCTCAGGTACTCGGGCATCCCGTGGTAGTGGATTGCTTCCCTGATGCAGCTAAATGGCAGACTATTAAATGCGTTGGCGATGTTCAACGACACCGCCAACAGCACGCCGCCACAGCTCACCGCCTCTTCGGTAACGGCCCTCAGGCGCAGCACAGCATCGACCGTCGAACGCCCCGCCCGAAAACCAAATTGGCGTCCGACAGATCGGGGCCCACCTCGCAGAGGTGCCGGACGATGCGGGCAGAGAGTATCCTCTCAAACAGTTTACCGCCTCGTCCAGCAACACAATGGGCCTATAGGCCGCCACCGAATCTGTAGGCCGTCCCGGCTTCCTTAATAGGATCAGCTTCTCGCTTTTCCAGCACTCAGGGAAGCGTCCGGACGACAAGCTAGCGTCCAAGACCTCCCTGAGGCGGTCCGACATGTGGTCGAGGGTTCGTGCCAATATTCGGGCAGGTATCCCATCTGGCCCAGGGGCGGTGTTCTTAGAGCGAATCCGTAGAACAACCGCCCCCACCTCCGATTCCCTAACGGGCGGAACATTATCCTCGTTGCCCCCGTCGTCTCTGGCCATGAAGATCATCGACGGGGGTGTGTGATCCACCCGCTGCGGGAAAAGGCCCTCGACCACATCCCGCAGGAAGCTGGGCTGGAGTGTCTCTGTAAGGGGGGGCCCGACGTGCGGAGCTTTTGTCGCGCCGCACGATAAGGGCGACCCCAGGGGTCACGATCGAGACCCTCCAGCATCTCCTTACGCTTAATTTCCTTGGCGCGGCTGATGGCCAGCTTCAGAGTTTTCCACGCCTCTCGGTATTCCTAATGAAGCTGGTCTTCCCCGCCTTCTTTGCGGTGTCGCCGCCGACCACGGGTGTAGGTCCTCCGGGCACGAGTACAGGCCGCGCGGAGGTCCACACACTCCTGGGACCACCAGTAAACTTCCTTCCGTGGAGGCCGACAACCTCGGATGCGGGGCATGGCCGCATCGCAGATCTGCGTAATCGCATCGCGGAAACGACCAGCCCCCATGTCGACCTCCTCGGTCGGAGCCTGCGGAGACAGCCAAAACTGAATAATGGCTGCCTCCTCTAGTAGGTCCCTATTCAGTTTGGCTATAGCCCACCGCGGAAAGCGAGAGGAACGCCGCGCCATGTGACCCCTTCTGGGTACCTGGGAGCGGGAGAGCTCAAATCGGATATAGAGATGATCCGAGAGCGTCTCAACCTCTTCCAGGACACGCCAGTTCCTTACTCGTGCGGTGAGGGCAGGGGTAGCGAACGAAAGGTCCACTATCGACCCTCCCTGCTGTCGCACACACGTGTTGGTGGAGCCCCTGTTTAGTAAACAGAGGCCGACCGAGGCCGCCCACTCCTCTACGGCCTCGCCCCTAGCGTCCGTCCTGGGGGAACCCCACGCAATGGACTTTGCGTTGAAGTCCCCCAGCACTAAGACGTGCCCAGACGTTAGACGCCGCATCGAGGTTTCCAAGTTGTTAAGGAAAACCTCGAAGTCGTTCAAACTCCGGTTGAGGGAGAAGTATACACTATATACAGTGATCCCCCCCCTACTCGGCAGCAACATATCAGAACACGGGATTCGGGGTAATTTTTTATAGAGGTTTTCTTCCTCGCAGTCCGGGCGGCTAAGCCAAGACCCTCGCCCCCGATTGGAGTCACGAGACTCCAACTCGGGACTACGATATGTCGGCGGCGGCAGGGAGACTATGTCTCCTGATGCCTTTGCCCGTCTTACCTTTTCCACCGCTGAGCGGAGGAACTCCGACCCCAGAAGGGTCCCACCATCATGATTTTTTACCGAGGTTTTCATCCTCATTGCTCCAAAGAGCGAAGAACCAACAGAGGATCCGACAGACACGCCCGCTCTGTTGGACCAAGTCTCGGCCGATTTGCGGACGACAATGGTTTCCTCTTCGTGCTAGAATATTAGCCGTTGGCAGTGATGAACAACACCATTGCCAACGTTTCCAGGGTGCACCACGTGGAGGTTTTCTAGCCCAGCACCCCAAGAACTTAGGACCCCAAGTCAACCTAATCTACAAGGGATGCACCTGCTTATCGACGGATGACGCTCTGGCAAACAATACATCTCGATTAGCGGCAATAGGTTCGCTACCTATTACGTGGAACCAAAATACTGGCCTAAAATGGGTGTTTAATATGCCTTTGCCTACCCATCCAGGGATACTGGCGTAATTTTAACGTATGTATGTATGATAATAAACTTACGAAAAGTTTTATTGTTATATTTTTTATTTTCACATACTTTATCATTTGGAACATTGGCCAACCCGACTAGGACATTAAAAATAATATTTTTATATTTGATTACCAAAAACTGCCTCGGGGTTGGCTACCTAAAGGTTATTATTTACATATAATATTATACACGCTACTGAAACCGTAGGCTTATGTTTTAAAAGACAACGATTCTTAGAAGTAATGTATAGCATAATTAAATAGATTGGAAAGCTTCTTCAGATCAGGACGGTATATATAACGATTGGCAATATACTCTCAACCAACATTTATGCGTACCATATGCATATAGAGACAAAATTCTAAAATTAAAAAAAATACGTGTGGCACTCGGGGACTGCCGCGGTAAAGCTATTGCATAGCATTTTTTATCAACTTATGCAATTATAATATTTCGGAGCAGCTCGTCTCGATCCGTGCGAGCTTCGTACATTCTACGCGAATACGTCTAGTCGCACGCAAACAAACACCGTGCCGAAATCTGCCGAACTGAAACGACGTTAGGTGTGCACGGCTTTCAACGCCGCACCACTGTGCCGGTTAGAGTGGAAGGTGTTAGGTTTATTTTCTTAAATAGCTTAAAAATATTTCTTTGATTTGTAAAAAGACACATAATGACATTTTGTATTTGAAATAAATGGCGTTGTTCAACTTATATAACACCCGTCAGTTTATGTCAAGTTAATACTTTTAACCTTTTATTACTCATACATTTCACATTCTTGTACTTGCAAGATATTACATATACTGATATAAGTCTATAACGACAGACATTATGCGACATCAAGCCTGTATGTACAAATAAACGCATAAAAATAGACAACGTCAAATGCTTTGTTGATTATTTTCTGCCACAATGTTGAGAACTATAACTTAGAACTTACTTTACACTTCATTTGTCTGGTTTACAGTAATGTTCTAAAGCTGTGTGTATTCTGTATGTATATAATCTGTTGATCAATTTCATTTAATGATTGTGTAGTTGTTTGATGATAGATTTTATATAATTAAAGAAGTATAATTAGCCATTAATTTATATTTTCTTATAGTGTTGGCTTAGCGGCACAATACACCGACGGTCTGATGAAACTGACCGGAAGTAGGTAAATGCGGGTTGTACGATGATGATGGTAATTTTTAGTCTAATCGTTTGTACACTTGCAACTCGTGTAAGAGTCGGTAATATATATAATAAATAAATCGTTTATGCGAGTAACGTATCTCACTCACTTAGTTAGTGACACACGAAATAAAAAAATTTTTACAAAGTATGTTAGTCTAAAAGCTACCAACTCTTCACTTCAGAGACAGAAACCCTGCCCAGTGGTTCACATACACACAGTCAAGCTTTCTGACAATTTCCTGTGAGATATTATAGTACGGGAGGCCACGATGCTAAATCGGGATTTACTCGAGCGTCATAGAGACCTATTCGGTTGTGAAGCTTAGATGATGAAAAGAAAAATGACATGTAAAACATACCATTTATCAGTGGGGGGAACGGCTATAGATTTTTAAAAATGTAAAAAAAACAGTTCCATGGACATACTCGAGTGTGTCAGATAATGATATCATATATGTCCTACTTATTTTTTAAAATGGTATATATGTTAATCTGTCTATTTCAGTGATGGAGGTGGTCGTACGTACGGGTGAGAAATGAAAAAAAAAAACTTTATCGAGCGTGTCAGATTTTCGAAGGGGATGTTAAGTGAATCTAAAAAAATGCTCTTATATAATACTCTGACGATTTGGATGTGACGCAAAGTCATGGTCGTTATTAGAAAGTGTAAAAAAATTGGTCATTTTGAAATACACAAGCGCGTCAGATTAAGATATATATGGTTCATCTTGATGCACTAGACGTGCTGTCTCATAATCTGACAATTATCTAGAGGGATTTGGCTAATCTGATAATTAAAAAAATGTTTTTTGTATTTTTTTTAAACTATTAAACTTAATTAATTGAAAAGCTCAGGAAATAGCATGCAAATGAGAAAGTACATATTTTTTATAGTAGAATATTTGTATTTATAAGAAAATAACTATAAAAGAATTAAATTGTTTAAAGTACACTAATGGAAAAAATTAAGGGATCAAAAAAAAATTCCAAATTTTTGGGCAGTTTTCAACAGGCCGTAACTTCGAGAGAAATGGTCGTACAGGAAATCAAAAAAAAGAAAATTATAGTTCCAAGTGTCTAGTTTTTGGATTCGAGCTTGAAAATTTTATAGCCTCCCCTGTTTTTGAGTAATCGTAGAAAAACCAGCAACAAAAAAATTTTTAAAATTTTTTTAGTTTTTTTTTTTGGTCTACGGACGTGGAAAAAATTGTTTTAGCTTAACCACTATAAGGATCGGATACCCCGGTTATTTAACTTTAATTTGCTTTTTTATACAGCCTGATTTGCCCACTTCTCGCCGAGATATCGGTTTTCAAATGGAAAAGGATCCTTTTGTCTTTGATTATCGATATTTCAGCAACCAATGATTCCACAGAAATGTAAAGGTGGGTTTCAAGAATTTAAAGAAATTTTCCTTAACGACTGGCTATAGTTTTTCCGAAAAAAAAAATTTTTCTTTCTGTCACATGAATTTGAAAATGCAACAAAAAAAGGGCTTTTGGTGGTTTTTTGGAAAATCAAGCACTGGATCGAAAATATTGAGGAAACCACTAATGTTAAGTGTGCCTTTTACAGTTCAATAAATCCACAAAAATTCTACAAAAAACCAAATTAACCCAGCCAGCCGTTTTTTTGTTTCACTCCATCGAATTTTTGAAAAAATTAAAGGATCACGTTTTTTGCTCTGAAAAGCACATAATTTTTAAAACGGAAAAAAAAAAAATTCCTAGCTTTTCCCACATTTTCGTTCCAGAAAGTGCTAAATTTCAAAAGAAAAATTCAAAACAAAAAGGCTGTTGAGTTAAAAGATAAGGATTCACGAAAAGTAAAAAAAAACAATCTCCGAAAAGCGTATAAAAAAGATTGAAAGTCGATTGGGAGTATTAACTTTTTTTTTTAATTTAATTAAAAGAATTGTTTTTTTTTTTTGAATCCTTCTTTTTTTTAATTTAAGCACTTTCTGGAACAAAATTGTGGGAAAGCTCGGAAAAAACATTTTTTTTCTCATTTTTAAAAATTATGAGCTGTTCAGAGCAAAAAACGTGATCCTTTAATTTTTCAAAAATTCGATCGAGTGAAACAAAAAAACGGCTGGTTGGATTACTTTGGTTATTTGTAGGATTTTTGTGGACATATTGAACTGTAAAAGGCACACTTAACATTAGTGGTTTCCTCAATATTTTCGATCCAGTGCTTGATTTTCCAAAAAACCACCAAAAGCCCTTTTTTTGTTGCATTTTCAAATTCATGTGACAGAAAGAAAAATTTTTTTTTCGGAAAACCTATAGCCAGTTGTTAAGGAAAATTTCTTTAAATTCTTGAAACCCACCTTTACATTTCTGTGGAATCATTGGTTGCTGAAATATCGATAATCAAAGACAAAAGGATCCTTTTCCATTTGAAAACCGATATCTCGGCGAGAAGTGGGCAAATCAGGCTGTATAAAAAAGCAAATTAAAGTTAAATAACCAGGGTATCCGATCTTTACAGTGGTTAAGCTAAAACAATTTTTTCCACGTCCGTAGACCAAAAAAAAAACTAAAAAAATTTAAAAAATTTTTTTGTTGCTGGTTTTTCTACGATTACTCAAAAACAGGGGAGGCTATAAAATTTTCAAGCTCGAATCCAAAAACTAGACACTTGGAACTATAATTTTCTTTTTTTTGATTTCCTGTACGACCATTTCTCTCGAAGTTACGGCCTGTTGAAAACTGCCCAAAAATTTGGAATTTTTTTTTGATCCCTTAATTTTTTCCATTAGTGTATTTTTTGAGAGAGGAATAGAAGCGAGAAGAGGAGAATATAGGCATCACGTTGCTGCACACATTAAACTTTATCGATAAATTTTTGTTCCTTCGGCTTGCGGAAATTGTCAGATTATATAGTTTTCGTAATCCTTGAATTATTCAATTCAAAATAAAAAAAAATTAAGCCACGCTCGAGAATGTCCAAGTGACGTTTTTTTTACAATTTTGTAGCCCTCCCCCTTTTTTATGTCTCACTTAAATTGTCAGATTAGTGAAATCTACACGTTTTAGCACGTAACTACCTCATCTTATCTTAATCTGAGGTGCTCGAAAATTTATGATGATCAAATTTTTTTTACTAATCTGATCTTTTATCCTTGACGGGCGATCATATATAGAAGTCTCATATTTGGTGTAAGTACTTAATAGAGTACAAGGTATCCCCCTGTATATTATTCTGCCGCGCTCGAGTAAATCCCGGAATCCCCTCTACGGCTCCTCTACTATTCCATGCTAATTTGGTATAGGTCAACCGAAGTGCCGGCATAAATGTACCAAAACATCCTACGCTTATACGCAATCTGATTTGCGTCATGTTAACAAGAGTCATGTTTCGTCAGACACTATAGTGCTGGTTCTAGACTATCAGAATAAAGATTAGAATTACATTGTTATGTCACCGCGAAAAACATAGAACCGCAACTAGCAACTGCAACTATAACTATTATTACCAACTGCCTCAGTGGCGCAGCGGTAGTGAATGAGACTGCTGTGCTTGAGGTCTCGGGTTAGATTCCCGGGTCGGATCAAATGTTTGTATAATCTGCAAATATTTGTTTCGATGTATTGGGTGTTTTCTATGTATAATATGTATGTATTTATTATATATAAATATTCTATCAGTCAGTATAGTTTTTATAGCACAAGCTCTGCTTAGTTTGAAACTAGATGACGTTGTGTGTCAAATGTCCAAATTATTTATTTTTATTTTATTTTATTAATAGGCAATAAGATTAATTCACAATTATTTTAGTTTAACAACTCAAAGATTAAGTTAAGTTAAGGTTTACCATAAGTTCTTTTTAGACGATTTATCAATATCATCTAGCAAACTAATATAACATGTCTCAATCTTGAAGCAGTTAGACTTAGACGGAATAATATGATCCTTTGTATGAAACTTTCTAAGTGCTTATCAATTTCCAAAGTCTCTTTTACTCGCTAATATAGCGTGGTGAATTTGTTGTCTTAAGTTAATTGGTTATTGTAAAATAAGATGACTTCTGAGCTGTCATAAATGTCTAGTAACACGCTGCATCAATTTCGTTATTAAGGTGTAGCATAATACCTTTGACAGACAATTTATCGTAGTGAAGTTTATGACACTTATGAGAGTAGATAACTAAGATATTACTTCGGATAATAAAGAAATTCTGAGAGGAATGCACCCTATTTATATGTGTGCAGTTAAGATCACAGAATGCTTCTTTTTAGTTTAATTTGAACAGTGGAAATGACTTACATCCCATCAAGGATTAAAAATGTATGATTATCTTCAAAAGTTCGAAGATTATTTTTCTTTAATTACAGTAAAGTACATTCTTTATCATATCATTTTTTGAGTAAAACACGAAAGTCAAAATCGGTTGTACACCACAGATATGGTACTCCTAGTACATTAAACTAATATACATAAGTACTCCTTTATAATAATAATAAAAATAATTTATTTGAACCCATGCAACAATATTCCGAACGTAGGCACAATGTTTCTAATCTATTTAAGTTTACATCTTGATTTGTCACTTAAAAATACAACTGCAGCGTTAACAATGGGTATTGATAAGAACTGCTAGCTAGTTGACTCTTCGATGCTTATCACATCATTACACAGTGTTTTTACATAGATATTTGTAACTCAAGCTCAACAACATTCATCGGGCCAGCAATAATGGTTAAGTTAACTGGTAGATACGGAACAAGTTACATATGGTATATCCGTGTGGTGACGGATTAAAAACACAGAGTGTCACCAATCTTATTCCTCTTATGGTTGTCGTAAGAAGCAACTAAAGGAACAGACTACTCAGGATAATATCACTATAAAAAGATGGGAAATTTGAAACAAATGCTATATGGCCTCGGACTCGTCTGGCCAGCGTGGTATAGTAGGCCAAAACTTCCTTGTTAAGAAGAGGCCTATGTCCAGTAGTGGACTATTAAAGACTGTTGATGATAATCACATAATATTTAGTTATGTACAAGACAATTTTTAGTTAAAGCATATTAAACAATTACACAGGTGTTCCATTTTGTTGTGACGGCTATGTTTGTATTTATTATGCTTCGGACATTTACATATGTGTAAATTAAGCTTAAAATAATAAAAGTAAATAAATAATAAAATAATATGCCATAACCACGTCTTTTGAGTGAGGTAGTAAAGATGATGCCATTACCATACTTTGGCACATACAGGCCCGGTTGACCGGAGTGATACTATGGGCCGGGTTGACGGAAGTGATGCTATGGACCGGGTTGACCGCAGTGATACTAAGGGTCGGTTTTTCAATTTTCAGTTATACTGACAAGTATGTATGTAAGCCAATAAATATATCGAGCGCTTAATCAAGAAAGTAAAGATTTTGTGTTTTTCAAATACTCTGATAGTTACTTGATGGTTTTTTATAGCTAAGTTCACTGTAAATATGCGCAAGCAAGATGTAGTTATATAGTTGGTGACACGTTAGATAAGGGTCACAAGCTATTACAAAACATTTAAATTTAATTGTTCTTATTTTGAAATTAATTTTGCCTTTTTTATTGTATGTTGGGAACATTTACCGTCAGTTTTAATGGTGTAACGATTACAATATCTGTCTGACTCGGTAAGGTACCCATTTCGACCCCAGGCCAAAATGTACTTTTTGTTATTTTAATTTTTGTCCGTAATAGGTGTAGTAAATAGAATTCAGTAAAATGTCAAAGAACTTTGTTGTATTGCTTTAGTAGAGAGTTTACATAATAACTAATAAAATTAAAAAAAATATATGGAAAAGACAACCGCACGCCATAGTGGCTTGTGTAATGAACTGCTATGCCAATGGTTGCGAGTACGATACCCGCTCTAATCAAGCATTTTTGTGCATGAATACTTATTGTATGATTTAGTATGGGTGTTTCTATGTATAATATGTATATTTATAAAAAGTGTATAAATATATTTATCTTAGTTGGCTGTTACCCATAGCTCAATACACAAGATCTATTTAGTTTAGGAATAGATGGCGTTGTATAAAAAAAAACCATTCATCGTCTCACAAAGCACTACGACTTTCTCTAACAAAACTTTCTTTCGTCTCAGAATAAAAAAGTTTAGCATCAAATGCTTGTCTTCGATGCTTAAATCGTCGATCGATCAACCGAGATACTCACTTAAGCAAAATTAAATACCTATACAATTACAATCGTGTGTATAAATTTTACATACAATTATAATAGAGAGAAAATTTATAGAAATACTCAAATATCAAAACTTGAATGAAGTTTGAAACCACAGATAAAATGTACCTCAAACCATTTGAAAACTCAAAATTACGCTAACTGTAAAATAAACGCTATCTGACTGTTTATCTGATGATTGAAAAACTGGCCCTAAGTCCTAATTTTCGTTAGCTATATTGTTATCTAAAATGAGTAAGAAAGGCATATAAACTGGCGTAAACAATGTTAAGTTCACAACGTAACAAAAGAATTATCTTGAATATGAATATTTGAATAAAATTACAGACGGTAAAATGTGGGCGTGTAATGCCCCTGGGTTCCCTTGGGGAAATACACATGATTGTATGTATAAATATATAATACGGATGACAACATGTTAGTTGATTTTGAGCAACTATTTGCGTAGAAAATGATGATAAAACTACATGCTACGGTTTTTTTTTGCTACTATTTGATTACGGAGTAATAAGGTTCAAAGTAGCTTTTTATGATGTGGTGCACACCAGCAGACGGGCTACCGATAGTACGTACCTACCACCGTTCATGGACACCTCAACTTAACAACTCCAAAGATATAACCTTCGTTGTTTTTTTTTCTATAATAAGAGCCTGCCAAAGTGATTCTATTCTGCCTGATGGTAAGCATGACTAGAATGCAAGAGTTGTGGTCAGCGACTCATTGCGAATGCAGACAATGCAGTGTGCTGGCTCAAATTAAGCCCGAACCCCCGCTTGGGGACGTAAAAGGCATAATAGTCATCGTAGCAGTGTAAGGTTCACACAGTTACCACGATAAATGTCACCCCTTCCTCCCACACGTCTGAGTTTGTTGGCTCATCCTTTTTGTGTAGTCCGTTCTTCACTGGAATGAGCTTCCCCTTTAAGTTAGGACAGCCTCTTGCGCTTTTTCATTAAAAAAATCGAAGTATAGAAATATCTATTAAAACAGCTGTCAGAATCAACCAATACATCATTATAATCTTCTACTAGTAATGATATTTATGAATGTATTGTGGCGACTTCCCCATTTAGCACAAACAAAAATATACAACACCACCATCTAGCGAAGTTACATCAAACTACGAATGATAATAATGAGCTACGAAGCAACTATTACTACTGTATCGTGAAATAGAGATCGATATCACGTGGAACATTAGCACATATACAACATCCCATTTTTTTTTTTTTTTTTTTTTTTAACGTGTGGAAACCCCCTCGCGCCGTCACCCCACCGGGGTTTACGGCGGGGTGGTGTGTCGGAATCGGACCGACTAAAACCACACGGTGTGCCACTCTGCGCCTGAGATAGGAGGGATCCGGGAACCGCTGCTTTACGACATCCAGATCCTTCCTAGCGCCTGCCCGAAACTGCGGGCACCATCTGCGGATAAACTCTCTATTTTAGGCGACGTACGGCACACACGGACGTCGCCTCCTCGCGGCTGACCATTGTAGCGGATGGAGGGGAAAACCCGTCCCATCCACCCGCGGCCACACTCAAGGCGGCATGAGGCGCTGGTATGCGCACCTCCGCCGCCCGGCTCGCCGGCGGCGAATTGGGTCCGAGTGGATATTGTCCTCCCGGGCCTTCTCCGCCGCCTCCTTCCGCGAAATTACGTCTTCGCAGAAGGTTGCGACCGCGGTAAAACAACTGTCGCTATCGACCATGGAGCGTATTACGGCCGGTAGCGAGAGATCTCCTCCAATAACTGCAGTGAGGACCCCACGCTGCGCCGCCCAGGCGGAACAAACCGCCAGCGTGTGCTGAGCCGAGTCCTCACTGCAGTCGCAGTGGTGACAGGCGGGACTCAATTCCCTCCTGGCGACCGAGTGCAGATACTTCCCGAAGCAACCGTGCCCGGAAAGAATCTGCGTCAGTCGGAAGGAAAGGGTCCCGTGCTGCCGCCCTGTCCACTCGGCGATGACCGGCTGGAGAGCCTCCACGGCGGCAAAGCCAGCACGTGGAGCCTCCAGCCGGAACGACCAACGAGCCATCGTGGCTCGACGAGCGGCCTCTCGCCACTCGCGTATCTCTTCGGGCGGGGGCCGATTGCCGCTACCCACCCGAAAGTCTGCCGTTCGCCGATAAACTTCAGCGAGCACTTCCGCCTCCAAATCCCACGGGGGAGTTCCGGCTAACGCGCACGCCGCCTCCGTCGATACGGTGCGGTAACCGCGTATGGCTCATATACAACATCCCATTTTTTTTTTTTTTTTTTTTAACGTATGGAAACCCCCTCGGGCCGTCACCCCACCGGGGTTTACGGCGGGGTGGTGTGTCGGAATCGGACCGACTAAAACCACACGGTGTGCCACTCTGCGCCTGAGATAGGAGGGATCCGGGAACCGCTGCTATTACGACATCCAGATCCCTCCTAGCGCCTGCCCGAAACTGCGGGCACCATCTATGGGTAAACTCTCTATTTTAGGCGACGTACGGCACACGCGGACGTCGCCTCCTCGCGGCTGGCCATTATAGCGGGTGGAGGGGAAAACCCGTCCCGTCCACCCGCGGCCACACTCAAGGCGGCATGAGGCGCTGGTATGCGCGCCTCCGCCGCCCGGTTCGCCGGCGGCGAATTGGGTCCGAGTGGATATCGTCCTCCCGGGCCTTCTCCGCCGCCTCCTTCCGCGAAATTACGTCTTCGCAGAAGGTTGCGACCGCGGTAAAACAACTGTCGCTACCGGCCATGGAGCGTATGACGGCCGGTAGCGAGAGATCTCCTCCAATAACTGCAGTGAGGACCCCACGCTGCGCCGCCCAGGCGGAACAAACCGCTAGCGTGTGCTGAGCCGAGTCCTCACTGCAGTCACAGTGGTAACAGGCGGGACTCAATTCCCTCCTGGCGACCGAGTGCAGATACTTCCCGAAGCAACCATGCCCGGAAAGGACCTGCGTCAGTCGGAAGGAAAGGGTCCCGTGCTGCCGCCCTGCCCACTCGGCGATGACCGGCTGGAGAGCCTCCACGAGGGCGAAGCCAGCACGTGGAGTCTCCAACCGGAACGACCAACGAGCCATCGTGGCTCGACGAGCGGCCTCACGCCACTCGCGTATCTCCTCGGGCGGGGGCCATATGCCGCTACCCGCCCGGAAGTCAGCCGTCCGCCGATAAACTTCGGCGAGAACTGTCGCCTCCAAATCCCACGGGGGAGTTCCGGCCAAGGCGCACGCTGCCTCCGTCGATACGGTGCGGTAGCCGCGTATGGCTCTAACCGCCAATATCCTCTGAGGGCGCCAGAGGCGAGCCCTATTCTGGGCGGTCAGAGCCGCCGCTCACACCGGTGCACCATATAGCGCCATTGACCGAACAACCCCCGTGTATAGCCGTCTCGTTGCGACACTGGCTCCACCCAAATTGGGCAAAAGTTGCCCAAGAGCAGAGGCAGCGCCGACCAGCTTTGGAGTAAGCTGTCGGAAGTGCTCGTCGAAGAGCCACCTGCCGTCGAGGATCAGGCCCAGATACTTCATCTGGGCCTTAATCGGTACGAGGACCGAATTGACTACGATGGAGGCGCCGGGGGGCGGACCACGACGGGGCCCATGAAACAAAAGGGCTTCCGTTTTGTCTAGGGCCACCCGTAAACCCAGCGCCTCAATGCGCCCGACCACCGAAGAGACTCCCACGGTGGCCAGGCGCGCCGCCTCTTGAAAGTTCACCCCTCGGGCCGTGACCAATGTGTCATCGGCGTAACAAATTACGCCCAGCCCGGGGGGAAGACGACCTCGAAGGGCCCAGTCGTATCCCATATTCCACAGGAGTGGTCCGAGGATGGACCCCTGCGGAACACCGCACGACATGGGCCGTCGCCTTAGAATACCATCTCGGTCCTCGTACACGACGGTACGCTCCTCAAGATAGTCTGCCACAAGCCGCCTCAGGTACTCTGGCACCCCGTGGTAGTGGAGTGCTTCCCTGATGCAGCTAAATGGCAGACTATTAAATGCGTTGGCGATGTCCAACGACACCGCCAACAGCACGCCACCACAGCTCACCGCCTCTTCGGTAACGGCCCTCAGGCGCAGCACGGCATCGACCGTCGAGCGCCCCGCCCGAAAACCAAATTGGGCGTCCGACAGATCGGGGCCCACCTCGCAGAGGTGCCGGACGATGCGAGCAGAGAGTATCCTCTCAAAAAGTTTACCCGCCTCGTCCAGCAACACGATGGGCCTATAGGCCGCCACCGAATCGGCAGGCCGTCCCGGCTTCCTTAACAGGACCAGCTTCCCGCTTTTCGAGATCTCAGGGAAGCGTCCGGACGCCAAGCTAGAGTCCAGGACTTCCCTGAGGCGGTCCGACATGTGCTCGAGGGCTCGGGCCAGTGCTCGGGCAGGTATCCCGTCTGGCCCAGGGGCGGTGTTCTTAGAACGGATCCGGAGAACAACCGCCCCTACCTCCGATTCCCTGACGGGCGGAACATTGCCCTCGTTCTCCCCGTCGTCTCCGACCATGAAGGCCATCGACGGGGGTGTATGCTCCACCCGCTGCGGGAAAAGGCCCTCGACCACTTCCCGCAGGAAGCTGGGCTGGAGGGTCTCTGTAAGGGGGGGGGCCGACGTGCGGAGCTTTTGTCGCGCCGCACGATAAGGGTGACCCCAGGGGTCACGATCGAGACCCTCCAGCATTTCCTTTCTCTTAATTTCTTTGGCGCGGCTGATGGCCAGCTTCAGAGTTTTCCGCGCCTCTCGGTACTCCTCATGAAGCTGGTCCCCCCCGCCTTCTTCGCGGTGTAGCCGCCGACTACGGGTGTAGGACCTCCGGGCACGAGTACAGGCCGCACGGAGGTCCGCCAACTCTTGGGACCACCAGTAAACCTCCTTCCGTGGAGGCCGGCAACCTCGGATGCGGGGCATGGCCGCATCACATATCTGCGCAATGGCATCGCAGAAGCGACCAGCCCCCATGTCGACCTCCTCGGTCGGGGTCTGCGGAGACAGCCAAGAGTGAATAATGGCCGCCTCCTCTAGTAGGTCCCTGTTTAATTTGGCTACAGCCCACCGCGGAAAGCGAGAAGAACGCCGCACCGCGTGACTCCTACTGGCGTCCTGGGTCCGGGAGAGCTCAAATCGGATATAGAGATGGTCCGAGAGCGTCTCAACCTCTTCCAGGACACGCCAGTTCCTTACTCGTGCGGCGAGGGCAGGGGTAGCGAACGAAAGGTCCACTATCGACCCTCCCTGCTGTCGCACACACGTGTTGGTGGAGCCCCTATTTAGTAAACAGAGGCCCACCGAGGCCGCCCACTCCTCTACGGCCTCGCCCCTAGCGTCCGTCCTGGGGGAACCCCACGCAATGGACTTTGCATTGAAGTCTCCCAGCACTAAGACGTGCCCAGACGCTAGACGCCGCATCGAGGTTTCCAAGTTGTTAAGGAAAACCTCGAAGTCGTTCAAACTCCGGTTGGGGGAGAAGTATACACCATATACAGTGATCCCCCCCCACTCGGCAGCAACATATCCAGTGCCCTTGTCTCTTAGCGACAAGGGCGGGGAATGAGCCGCCGTGGAGCCGACGACTGCCACGGAACAGTCCCGGTCACCCAACCAGTTTGGACGGGGAGGAACATAATAGGGTTCCGCGGCTACGGCAACACCGATCGACCACTGTGCCATGGTTTGCAGGAAAAGGTCCTGCGCCGCGGCACAGTGGTTCAGGTTCGTCTGGACCAGGAGGTTGGAGACTTGGGCCATTACTCGACCGTCTCTACAACCTCCTCCATGGGCAACGATGCCGACATGCGAACGACATCAGAGGCAGCCTGGGCCGATTGGCTAGCCCCCGACGCTTGCCGAGAATTGTAGGGAGGTTTACAGCCTCTCTGCCCAATTTGGTGATTGGCGGGCTTGTTACCCGCCGCACACGCCGGGCAGTGAGGGGCGGTAGAGCATTCAGCTGCCTTGTGCCCCGGTCGACCGCAGCGGAAACATAACCCGCTGCAGTCGAAACAACTGACGCACTTGGCGCGTGTGTGCCCCGATGCCAGGCATTTGTAACACGTCATCGGTATCGCCGCCAGGACTGTGATCCTAGCGCTCACGAAACCGATGAGCAGCCTGCCGGCGTCGCCCAACATTTTGGCCGACGCTACGGGACAGCTGACCCACACTGCGCCAAGCCCTCCTGGACCGGGGCGGATGGTGCCGACCCTAATGTTGTCCGCGTTGCAACCCGTCCTCTCTCTTACTGCAACGCGGACATCCTCGGTCGTTATGGAGTCGTCCAGGCCCGAAATGCGCAATCCTGCGCACTTGGTGGGCCTGGCGATCTTGACACCATCCGTAGCCGTAAACATACCTCGCAACTTCTCGGCAATTGTGTCCGCCGTCTTAGCACCTTCAGCCCCAGGGAACTCGAGGACTCGAGCTCCCGTTTGGGCGAGGCGCATTCTGACACCTACTGTCCCGAAATCGTGTGCGAGACTGTCCCGGGCCCTTTTGAAAATTGCCACGTAGGACAGCCCGCTGCTAGCTGCCTCCGGTGACACGGTGACTATCACGGCCGCGCTTTTAGGCGCCTGTAGTTTGCGCGGCGTCTTTGTGGCAGCCACTGCAGCCGATGGCGCCTGCGGGGTAGAGGCTGCTATTTGTGCAGCCTTCTTACCCCGCTTTCGGGACTTCTTAGCCCCCCCGACTACCTGCCAACCATCCGTAGAAGGGGCAGATGTAGAGGGAGCACTTGTTGAGGTGCCAGATACAGCGGTTGGAGTGGGGAGCGGAGGGAACTCCGCTCCAGACTTTGCCGCTGTTTTGAGTCCTGACCTCGGTGCGGGCGTCCGGGCTGTTGCCTTGGCCGCCTGCCGTGCCCTCGGAGCAGTTACAGGAGCAGCAGAAACTGCTGCCGCCGCCGCGTAGGATACGCGACCGGTCGCAACGGGAAGCGATGCTGACACCGATGCAACCTTCGCTTTATGGCCCGCAAGCGGCGGCCGGACAACAGGAGCTGGTGGCAGCCTTGCCTCCAGGCCAGCCAGACGCCCGTCCATCATGCGCCATACTGCATCGGTTATTTGGCGCAGATGGGCATCAGGAATGCCACTGAGGCTGGAAGAGAGGGCAGACTGAGACGGGGACGTGACCGGATCCTCTGTCGGGCGATGCGCCCGGAATTGGGCGAACTGAGCGCTGAGCTCAGCCACTTGCCCCGTCAGGCGATCGTTGGCCGCCTGGAGCCGAGCCACGTCCCCGATGAGGGTATCCACGACCCCCGCAATAGCGGAAGAGGAGTCCTTAAGGGCTTTCACAAAGGAGCCCTTAAGGTTACTCGACTTGGTGGCCACTTTGTGAATGATGGCCACCGCCGTATTCGCTCTCTCCTGCATGGACGATGGCGTTTGAGGAACTGAATCCCCCACCATCGGCTCCTTTATTTTCAGCAGGAGATCCGCAATCTCCTCCTCCGCCAAGATTTCGCCGTCTGCCCTGACTCGTCTATAGGCTTCCGCCTTGCAGAAGACGGAGCCTGACGGGGCCGAGATCGGAGTTCATGTCCTCTCTCTACGGCTGCTGGTGACTTTAGGAGGCAACATGTCCTCGGACATGTCACTCTCATCATCCCTGGAGCGTCCGCGTTTCCGGCTCTCGTACAACTCCATTTCCGTAAGCCCCAATGCATCCATATTTGCACTAGAGTTACCGCCCGCAGTGGATCTGGAACGCAATCGTTCCGATGTTCTTAGGCTCCCAGTAGTCAAAATGACTTCTGGGAGCCCCACCGAGATAGGTGTTCCAGCCATTACATCCTCTACGTCAGACGAGAGGTCGCCCGCTCTCGTATTCTTCTTTTTCGCACTCCTCTTCTTCTCTTTCTTTTCTGCTATATTTTCATTATTTGTGTTATTAATTTCATCCATTTTTGAACCCACGAGATGGGGAGAAGAAAGGTCGACCCGGGCAGAGATCCCCAATACCCGGGCAAGCGTAAATTTGTGCCCAACCAAGAGGTCCGCAGGTGCCCCGGCTGGGAGTGCGCTTACGACTGAACTACCCATCAGCCATGCATCCCCTGGTCACGCACCAGAACACGGGATTCGGGGTAATTTTTTAGAGAGGTTTTCTTCCTCGCAGTCCGGGCGGTTAAGCCAAGACCCTCGCCCCCGATTGGAGTCGCGAGACTCTAACTCGGGACTACGATATGCCGACGGCGGCAGGGAGACTACGTCTCCTGATGCCTGCTCGGTGGCAGTGTAAGTGCACACCGAGCCCGTCCTACCTTTTCAACCGCTGAGCGGAGGATTTCCGACCTTAGAAAGGGTCCCACCATCGTGATTTTTTACCGAGATTTTCCTCCTCAATGCTCCGAAGAGCGAAGAGCCAACAGAGGATCCGACAGACACGCCCGCTCTGTTGGACCAAGTCTCGGCCGAATTGCCGAAGAAATGGCTTCCTCTTCGTGCTAGAATATTAGCCGTTGGCAGTGATGAACAACACCATCGCCAACGTTTCCAGGGTGCACCACGTGGAGGTTTTCTACCCCATATACAACATCCCAACATCAACCATTGGACCGTGGCCCGCCAGGCATGATGACCTCGCCTGTTCGGAGGTGCCTCCCTTTGTGTCAGAGGGACATGATACTCGTTCCCTCCACATGTATGTATGTATTTATATAGATTTATATCTACTTAAGCATGTTTATCTATTATTTGATATTATTTTATTGAATGACTAGTTTGTATATGTGTACTTGATATATTACAAACCAACTCCACCTGGAACGTATTTAACACTGTTACTTCCTATTTTTTTGCATCATCCAAAGGTTGACTGATAGAGAATGCCTTAGATATTAAACCCGCCTAAGAATTTTTGTTTGTTGTAGGTGTGGAAAATAAAACACCTAAAGTAAGCACCTAAAGTGCATGATAAGTAACAAATAAATAAATAAGTATATTGACACATTTTGATTGGTTGGTAACCTCATTCACTCGGTCAACAACGTATGAATTTAAAATAAGAAAAAAAAAAATTTCGAACTTAAAAAAGACGCTAACCAAAGTTACAAAGAAACAAACTCACTGCTGAAGTTAATCAAATCGTGTGAATAAAAACGTATGTTTGATGATTAATTAATTGAATGTTGCAAGCCAAGCGGGCGTTCTTAAATTCTATATTTGAATTAATTTGGAAATTTTAGTCAGAAATTAGTGTAGCCAAAACCTCAGAAAATAGATTTTGTTTAGTAAATAGTAAGTAAACTATTTCTAACCATAAATTTACTTTATCTCAATGAGCTTTGCTTTTCTTTAGGCAATTAATATGCCGTGAAATCTCTTGACGGTCCTGCCCAAATTTTCTATCAAGAAATACTGGTGCTAAATTAAGAACATATTATTTTACAATTAATCATCTTACCTTATTATTGAAAAATCATTTACTGCAAACACAAGTGTGCCTCATCACATCACATCGATAGCCTTTAACAGTCCACTGCTTTACATAAGTCTTTCCTTAGAAAGCTGTTTTTGGCCTACTAGATCAGTTATGGGGACGTAAAGTGACATTTTAAGTCAAAATTGAGCGACAATGTGAATAGTAAGATCATTTGTTGCAATTTAAGGCAACTACTA
Organism: Hypercompe scribonia; assembly: GCA_949316085.1. Taxonomy (NCBI): domain Eukaryota; kingdom Metazoa; phylum Arthropoda; class Insecta; order Lepidoptera; family Erebidae; genus Hypercompe; species Hypercompe scribonia. The sequence goes on from OX438979.1 coordinate 7,096,483, forward strand.
TTTACAAAGAAGCTAGTAACAAAAAGATGAAATGTATAATATAACCAGTAAAATTTTAATCAATTACTCTCCCGGCCGGCCATGTCTCCAGACGAACCGATGGTCGCTGGAGCCGAGGTGTACTAGAGTGGATACCACGATTGGGTAAACGTAGTGTAGGGTGACCTGTGGCGCGATGGACCGACGACTTGAAGAAGGTGGCTGGCAGCGGATGGATGCGAATTGCCCAAGACCGGGATGGTTGGCGTTCCTTGGGAAAGACTTTCGTTCAGCAGTGAACGTCGATAGGTTGATTGATTTAATTGATTTGATGCTTTTGGTTTTTAAAATGATTCTATTCTTCTTGACGGAAAGCATGAGCAGAATACAAGAGTTGTGGTCAGCATACTCATTGCTAATGCAGATAATGCAGTATGGTGGCTCACACTATGGTGACCTAGTGAATTGCTTTATCGCGTTCCACTTGGGGACGTGAAAGGCCCATCAGTCAACGTGGCAGCGTAAGGCTCACACAGTTACCATGGTAACTGTCACCCCTGCATCCTCAATGAACCTTAATACCATCTCGTGACTGCTGATGTGTAAAATTTTAGTGAAATCGATATCCTAGTTCGGATATAATACACAAATATTATCATCCATAGCACGTAAAACGTTCGTAGGAAAAGCGATACCTCCCTAGAGGTATAGTCATCGATTTGTCTACAAAACCGACAGGAAAATTATTGTTTAAAACTCAGAGTATCGTCCTACGAGAATGTTAGCTTTAGAAATTCAATAGTACCTACAATAAATTGTTTTTAAACAATAATATTGAAAGTTTAACATTGATATAATATTCCTAAAGGCCTGAGATAATTAATATGTCTAAATGAAGAGTCCCGCTACTAACTTACTAAAACAATCATGCTCATTATAATATACTGGTGTGCGTGCAAACCAAGTATTTTGTCAGACTGTCTAGATATTATTAGTGATGAAGCGATTATTAGATATGTTAGTGTTTTTATTTGACGTTCATCAACAGCTAACGATCTTTATATAGTCCAGTGATGAGCATAGATCTCTCCTTAGGATGTTTGGGCGTACTGTAGCACACTGGCCAGATAGATTGGTATAGGGTTTGTTTCTGGTCTGCATGTTGTAATACTGGAAAATACCGTGTTCGATCCGATTCAGACAAACCACCCCGCCGTAAACCTTGGTGGGGCAACCGTCGGATGGGGTTTCCACGGGGATTTGGGTTTGTTTCTAATTTACCTTCACTTTATAGTGTTATTTGCCTGTGTAGTATGGTCCCTTGGTCGGCTCTTACGACACCCACGGGATGAATAGGAGTGATACTGCATGTTCTTAATCAGTCACCACACGGAAGAAATAACACACCTTTTCTATTAGATTTTGTAAATGGATAATACATTGATAGACACTTAGGTAAGTTAGGTCCTTAACACATGAAAGCTGCTAAGGGCATAAGGATTACCTGCTTCGGTTTTGTGAGCGTTAATAGTCACTCTGGAAAGTCACTAATACCACACAATAGAGAATTTTATTTAGTTTATATCTCTGCTCTGTGACTAACACTTATCTTTTTGTTATTGGTTTTAAAAGTTATCGATTTTTCAATTCGGTATTGTTTGAGTTGGTTCTACCTTCATAAAGATATTGATCAAGTTTTGGATAAAAAACAGAAAAACAAGTAACCTAATAATAATCGTGTAGTTTTACGAAGAGTTTCTGTTATCCAGAATTAAACTAAACTAAACTAATACTGTGAATACTAGAATAAGAATAACATGTAAATACATACACCCACTCTTAAACCCTTGATAATATAACCAAAGACGTATTACATTCCACCCACGACGTACTAACATCCATAATTTTGTACAATTGACGTGATTCGGAGAAATCTTATGACGTCAACCTATCACACAGGTAATGGATAAATTAAAAGTACTTTAAAAGGGAACGGTACACAAGTAGTAAACTAAAAATATTGTTCATTGGAATAGATGGACTTCCTCTTGTTGGGGATTTTGAACCATCTAAGTTACAGTTCTTTTAGAATACGGGGTTTTCGATCTTAAAATGGTATAAAAAATGAAAACAAGTTAAACATGTGAAAATTAAATTGTAATGTATGATCGTCGTAAGCGAAAAGAATTATGTACAAACTAATATCATTCGAAGGTGGAGTTAAATCTATAACACTTCAATTGTTTGTGTAACTGTAGTGTGTGGATATCGTAAATGCAGTTTTTGTTTTTCGTTGTTCCTATACTTTTGTTGCACTTGGGATCATGTTCCTGTTCACAATAACCCCACAGCTTATATTTAATAATAATATTTAGGAGATATGACACACAACGCCATCTAGTCCCAAATTAAACAGAGCTGGTACTATGGGTACTAAATTACTGATCTAAATATATATACACTTCTTTTTTGCTATATACATACATATCATACATAGAAAACACCTTAACTCCGAATCAAATATTTGCAGATCATACAATCGTTTGGTCCCACCCGGGAATCGAATCCGAGACCTCAAGCACACCAGTCACCTACACTACCACAACGCCACCGGGACATCAATATACTACTACATAAATTCTAAGATTTTGTACTTTTACTTTGGTACTTTTTTCGTTTAGCGTGATTATTACAAATTTTTTAAACTTATATGTCAAGAAAATTATGTTAACATACTACAGTATATTTTTTGTACTAAATTATAGTTTGTTATCGTAAATAGAACATAAAATATTGAGCAAAACACTTAAACAAAAGTGGATTTGAACACGAAAGCCTTAATGGTTTTTTTGGGCCAAATTGTACACCATTTCCTGTCTATACACTAGAAAATACACCATTATTTTTAGACCTAAACGTTAATATTTATTTTGCTTTTACAAATTCAGTAATTGTTAGCAATAAATTTTATCTAACCAACAAAATCAACTATCGCTTATTCAATCGTTGGACTCAATTAGCAGCAAAATTATTGTAAAGGTTACGTGGGTGAGTCCATAACTCATAAAGAATATTGAAGCACACATCGCTTTAAGGGCAACAAAAAATAACCCAGATAGACATAAATACAATTTTAACTAGAAAACAATTATCTTAAATTAAGTTAAAAAAAGAAACAATATAATTAAAAATAACTAAACTGTCAATTTTACTCAGGACTCGCGTCTTTGAAAAAACTTGAAATAATGATAAAAACTTCAAAAAGTTGTGAACAATTTGTCAGGTGTGGGGTTCGAACCCACGCTCCCTCTCGAGAACCAGAGCTTAAATCTGGCGCCTTAGACCACTCGGCCAACCTGACTCGACAACTTCACACGAAATTCAACGTTCTATCGTACATATAAATATTTCAATGAATCAGCAACAAATGACTCGTGGCTTTCATTACGATAAGTGATTTATTTGCAGTATTTATTTGATATTCGTATCTTAACTTAGAAATATATGTGACATAATGATATAAGTATATAAATAAAAGAGTCATGTCATAACATATGAACAGGTCATAAACTGACTGATGACTCACAATGATTGGAAACGTCATAAAGAACATTCGAGAAGTGTGATAATGATAAGTTGAAAACACAGTGCTCATTATTTGACATTTGGGCATTACTGTTTTATTTCTAATAAGGAATTCAAAATAAAATGTAAAACAAACAAATGTGTATTTAAAAAATATAATAAAGTAAGGGAAATTAAATAAAAATAAGAAAATGTAAATTTTGAAATGTTTATGTTATACTAATCAACATGAGCTGTCTGACAAACAGGACATTATATGATGTACTCGATTAAATAATAAATAATAATAAATGTTTTGGACATTTAACACACAACGCCATCTAGTTTCAAATTAAGCAGAGCTTGTACTATGATAACTAGACTGATTGATAATATACTTATATATTTTTTTTGTAAATAGACGATAGAAAACACCCAAACGCCGAAACAAATATTTGCAGATCATACAAATATTTGGTCCGACCCGGGAATCGATCCCGAGACCTCAAGCACAACAGTCGCTTTCGCTACCGCTACGCCATCGAGGCAGGCAGATTTACTTATTTTTGACAGTCATGACACGAGCAAAGTGTATTAAGTCTTGAGATTCCGTATGAACTTCTTTCAACAAGGCAGTAAGTCCATCAGTACACATAAATAAAATCAAAATTGACAAAAGCACATAAACCTAGTATTTATCCGTACTATATACAAATAACTAATTCCACAACTAATATACAAACCCACTAATTATCTGTAGTACATACAATACAAATTATTATACTAATATTGCTACTAATATACAAACCTACTATTTGTTCATACTATATACAAATAACTAATATTACTACGGCTATTTTTTCTGTTTGTGTATATTACACATACAGAAAAAAATATTAAAACCATGACGGCAGTGTATTTCTTTTCTCTTACTTCTCTTTATTTGTATTTTGCTGAGTGTTTAGAACGAGTTTACTAGACGGGTTTATTAAAATATTTTTACTATATTGTAAGTTTTTTTTTCATATTATTTAATACCAAAATTAAATTTACTATTTCATGTAAAGAGATAATACGCAATCAGATTAATACATAACGTATTTCATTGTTACAAAGCGACACAAATCAAATAACAAATATTGTACGCGCTCTGCATTATATATATGTAGTGACAAGCTTTGGTTTCAAAACAGTTTTCTTGATAAATCTGGTAATTAAGAAGAAAGAAAATGATTGACGATTCTCATACGATTACAGAAATTTAGTATAGAAATTAACAAAAATGTTCAACAGAGAGTATTAACAGTGTTAACAGGAAACATTCAATTCAAGTGCCTAGCCTAGAGCTATGGGAAGTTTATATTTATTATGAATATTATGGTAAAGATATTAGTAATGAATGGCAGTATTGGATCAGCTATAAACACTAAATTTCACAGACAAAATAGAGGTTACGTAAACAAAATACTTGCGGATTAATACAACAATTTTAAATGACCTAATCTTCGTTTATGTCGAATGGTATATACCCATAACATGAAAGTAAACTCAGGGTCATTTAAATGATGATGATGGTGATGATCAGTCAAAAGACGGGAAGCCACTGGATAGGTATAGCTGTGGACGTCTTTTGGCTGAGATTGGTATATGCGTCACAAATATGTCAGTAATAACATGGCAGCAAGATGTTAACTGCCTCGGTGGCGCAGCGGTAGTAAATGCGACTGCTGTGCTGGAGGTCTCAGGTTCGATTCCCGGGTCGGACCTAATGATGTTTGTATGATCTACAAATATTTGTTTCGAAGTTTGGGTGTTTCCTATGTATAGTATGTATGTTTTTATAAAAAAAAAAGTATATAAGTATTCTACCAGTCAGTTTAGTTATTTTAGCACAAGCTCTGCGAGTTTGAAACTAGATGACGTTGTGTGTCAAGTGAATTTATTCATTTATTAACGGCATCAATATATTATGTTTAGCTAAATCATAGTCAATTTTCTACAGGAATCAGAGTCTGAGAAAGCATCGCCTACACGATACTTTAAGACGATTTGTGACGGAGGTAAGATCATCGGAATCCCGAAGGTAGAGGGAATAATATGTGAATGACAGAAACAATATTAAGGCAATTTTGAAATTTCAGATTAGTTCGTGTACTTCTGTGGTTAAGTAATATTATCACAATAAAATTTGAAAATTGAGCGATCTATGTCCAGCAGCAGACTGATAGGCTGATGATGACGATGATGAAATAAAATTTCACTTTCAATCCTTCGATAACATCAATTACGACCTTAAACTTATATCCTTAAACTAATTTATGAAAAATCTACCGATGATAAATGTAGGTACTTGTATTAATGACAGTTATTTGGACTACAAGTATCAAATCTATATTCATTATCATCTCGGCTGAAAAATGTCCAGTGCTGGACATAGGCCACAATTAAGCCTCTACACAACAAGGTGCCCTATGCTGCCCTCAGCCAACGACTCCAAAAAAAAAAACTAATAATAAAAAAACTGTATTATAATATACTAGTATTAATGAGTATTATAGTAGTGGCTTATTAGTACTAGCTGTTATCTAATAGCCCATATCCATACACTGAACCATCTCAAATAATAAGAATGAGTGTAAATTACAAAATATCGCCAGCACTTTTATCATATTCAGGTGTTTTCGGTGTTATATTTTCTGTCGATTTTCAAGTTTGTTCGAACTTAAAATGTTATAACTATAAGATTTAAAAGTGCGATGTCGGTATATTGACATAATAATACTGGCCTGTATCATAATGAAAAGTGGTTGGTACAATAAGAATGATTGTGTATTACTTAATTTCGGACGAGATAAAAGGCAAACAAAATTCATTATTCTTGACCTACAGGCTACTATTATTCCTACTTGAGCCCTAGTACGTTTTTATGTTTGTCTTTTGACAAAGGTAATAATGATTATCTAGGTATAAGTATAAATTGAAAAGACTTGTATGGGTTCACTTAGTAAATATATACAATTTATTTTAAGACCAAATAAGTTTTGAAGCTAGAATTTTCATTAAGAATGTACTTACTTGAAAATATCCAGATAAACATGTAGGTATGAAAACGGCCCAATTACTTGGGCTTGCCTCAGGTGGTCAGCTACTGTCCAGTATTCATAGGTTGTGTTAAATAGGGTATTACGCCAAAGCAGGGTTTGTTCGTGATCTAAAATTTAAAAGATAACATAATGGGCCGCGGTCTGCCAGGCATGATCACGTTGCCTACTTTTGTGTTGGAGAGACCTGACACGCGTTTTTCTACAATGTATTTATAAGTATGTTTATGAGCAGTCTAGTTACCATAGAATAGGTTGACAGACTTGTAGTGAATGTGGACGTACGTTCACGGCAAAAATCGAATATGTCATAAACCTGAGAGCACACCGTGGTCGAATACGCTCTAGATGGATGGATATACTCGTATACAGTTTGGGATCAGATGGCCATGTGTGAGATATATCAAGAAAATATTATTAGTATTGTGAAATATTCGGGTATACCCTGAGAAGAAAGTCTAATTTTATTTCAAAAAAATTGTTCGTCTAGACAAAGAATCATACGTCTATACCTTCTACGTGTCAGTTTTATAATAAGTTTTCTTAGAATTCATGAATACCCAAATAGTTACTTAATTCACTTTGATTTTGTTGACGAGACTTTATTGATTTTTTTAATTCCATACAAAGAATCTTCAAGTATTATGTTACGTCGAAAAATTTAAATTTTGCAGGCGATCAAGTCGTAAATAGTTTTCAACCATAGATGTGTGATCTGAAATATTACAATTAAAGCGAAGGAAAGTTCACCCATCCTCTTCGGTGTTGTACTCTGCTCTGTCACATTAGTATCCATCACTGAACTGAACTGGATGCTCACTCAAATATTTTTCTGACGTTTGGAATGTAGGCGAGGACAGGCGAGTGACTATTTCTCGTTATTCTGTGTGTTGCGGAGTTATTTTTGACAGGCACGGTTTTACAAATAATTCGATTACTTATCGTGCTTGTAACATGGAATATACTTGTAAGTTTTAAGGAGTTCAGGTAAATTTTGGATAGAAATTGTTGAAATTATAAGAACAGATTGTCTTAATTTTTTTTTCCATACCAATTTTTTTTGTTTTTTTTTTTATGACAAACATCTGTTTAGTTGTATCTGTATTTGTTCAATTTTATATTTATTTCGTGTGCTTTGTACATGATGAAGTATTAAGGTAGTGTGGAGGGACGTGTGTCACACGTCGGGAGGTGCAGCAGATGCTGCACTGGACGCAATGTTCGAAAAGCGTACGGAACCCGGCGAGTTCGTGATTCGACAGGGTGATGATGGGGACAACTTCTACGTCATTGAAAATGGCGTTTTCGATGTGCTTGTCATTGGATATGATCGCCTTGAAAAGGTGGTTCATACTTACGAAGGCTCCGGATCGTTCGGCGAGCTGGCTCTCATGTACAACATGCCACGCGCAGCATCGGTACGCGCTCAGACTCCTGGCGCGCTGTGGACCGTGGCCCGCCAGGCATGATCACCTCGCCTGGTCGGAGGATCCTCCTTTTGTGTCGGAGGGACATATGACCCACGTCCCTCCACAGTCCCTCCGCGTGTATAAATTTGGTAAAGAATGATTTCGTGTTCTTAAATATTTTTATTACGTTGGCCCCCCACAAGGTGGTCAGTGGACCTTGTGAAGGTTGCGGAAAGGTACGGCATGCAGGCGGCACGGGAAAAGTAGTTGTGGAGAACCTTGGGGAGGCTTATGTCCAACAGTGAACGTCTTTTGGCTGAGATGATGATGATGATGATGATTATGTAATAATTATTTTAACGATCGCTCATCTATCACAAGATCTATTTAAATAAGTTGGTTTTACTTCTTTCCTTACGTTTCCAAGTAGAAGATTTTGAAATTCCATTCATAATTACTTAAAAAGGGAAAACTCAGTGTTTTTCTTGACAGAAAGCCTTCATAGTCAAAAAATATGATTGTGAATGTTATGAATGAGCTTGGCATTGTCATTCTATTATAATTTTCATATTTATTTATATTAGACACGCCTACACACAGTTTCCGAACCTTAATTTTAATTCATAAGACGTTTTATACGCAAAAGGATAAACCATTTCCTTAAATGTTCATTTCCTTGGTATTCCATACAAAAAGGTCCTACAGAGTTCAAACTTTTCTTTTCAAACATAAACAGTACTTGAAAAAGTTTCTAAGCAAAGTAGATCTTAGTACCTGAACTTTTTTTGAAATAAATGTGATACGTATGAACTTCCTACTTGTACTCGTATATTACCCCTATTTACATTGGGACAAGTAATATATTTTTCTTGTATATTTATTTTAAATGTGTATCAGCTATCCATGTGGAGATGGATTAAGAATATAGAGTATCATCACTCCTATTAATCCCGTCGTTGAGTAAGAGTCGATTAAGAGAGTAAATTAGAGAAAACAACAGAAGCACTGTAAAGAGAACGAAATTTAAATTTTTTTTTTTTTTTTAACCTGTGGAAACCCCCTCGAGCCTTCACCCCACGGGGCTTACAGCGGGGTGGTGTGTCGGAAACGGACCGACTAATACCACATGGCGTGCCACTCTGTGCCTGAGATAGGAGAGATCCGATAACCACTGCTATTACGACATCCAGATCCCTCCCAGCGCCTGCCCGCTAATGCGGGCACCATCGATAGCTAAACTCTCTATTTTAGACGACGAACGGCACACGCGGACGACGCCTCCTCGCGGCTGGTCATTGTAGCGGATGGAGGGGCAAACCCGTCCCGTCCACCTGCGGTCACACTCAAGGCGGCATGAGGCGCTGGTATGCACGCCTCCGCCGCACTCCGCGCCACCACACAGGTGCAGGTAACAGATGTTGAGGGAGTACAGGCGGAGGTGCCAGGTACAGCGATTGGAGTAGGGAGCGTAGGGAACTCTGCTCCAGCCTTTGCCGCCGCCGTGGACCCTGGCCTCGGCCTAGCCGTCCTGGCTGCTGCCTTTGTCGCTTGTCGTGCTCTCGGATCTGTTGCGGGAGCTGCAGGCAACGATGCCGCCACCGCTTAAATGTACGGGACCGCCCACAACGGGCAGCACTGATGGTGCCAATGCGACTTTCGGCTTACGCGCCGTGAGCAGCGGCCGGGCAACGGGGGCTGGAGGCAACCTCGCTTCCAGGCCGGCGAGACGCCCGTCCATCATGCGACACACTGCGTCTGTAATACGGCGCAGATGGACATCAAAGATGGTACCGAGGTTGGGAGACGGAGCGTGCTGAGACGGAGACGGAGACGGAGCAGGCTGAGACGGGGACGGGGCCAGATCTTCTGCCGGACGATGCGCCCGGAATTGAGGGAACTGAGCGCTAAGCTCAGCCACTTGCCCCGTCAGGCGATCGTTACCTGCCTGGAGACGAGCTACGTCTACGATGGGGGTCTCCAGGACCCCCACAATTGTGGAAGAGGAGTCCTTAAGGGCTCCCACAAAGGAGCCCATAAGATTACTCGACTTCGTGGCCACTTTGTGAATAATGGCCACCGCCGTGTTCGCTATCTCCTGCATGGAGGATGGTATTTGGGAACTGAGTCCTCCACCATCGGCTCTCTGACTTTTAGTAGGAGATCAGCAATCTCCTTCTCCGCCAAGGTTTCGCCGTCTGCCCTGACTCGTCTATAGGCTTCCGCCTTACAGAAGACGGAGCCTGACGGGGCTGAGGCCAGGGTTTGTGACCTCCCTCTACGGCTGCTTGCTTCTACCTTAGGAGGCAACATCTCCTGGGATGTGTCACTCTCCTCATCCCTGGAGCGTCTGCGTTTCCGGCTGTCACACAGCTCCGTCTCCATGATGTCCAGTGCATCCGTCCTCGCACTGGAGTGCGCAGTGGATCTTGAACGTATCCGTTCAGATGTTCTTCGGCTCCCAGTAGCCATAATGGCTTCTGGAAGCCCCACCGACATAGGCGTTTTAATCGTTACGCTTTCCACTTCGGACAAGAGGTCGTCCAACCTTGCTTTTCCCTCCTTCATGGTTTTCTTCTCCTTCTGTCCTTCTTTTTTATTTTCTTTTTTAGTGTAGTGTTTAAATTTATAGATTCCATATTAGACCCACGAGAGGGGGAGAACTGAAGGTCGACCCGGGTAGAGATCCCCCAATACCCGGGCAAACGTAAATTTATGCCCAACCGAGGGGTCCACAGGTCCCTCAGCTGGGAGTGCGCTCGCGACTGAACTACCCATCAGCCATACATCCCCTGGTCACGCACCAGAACACGAGATTCGGGGTAATTTTTTAGAGAGGTTTTCTTCCTCGCAGTCCGGCAGTCCGGGCGGCTAAGCCAAGACCCTCGCCCCTAATTGGAGTCGCGAGACTCCAACTCAGGACTACGATATGTCAACGGTGGCAAGGAGACTACGTCTCCTGATGCCTGCTCGGTGGCAGTGTAAGTGCACGCCAAGCCCGTCCTACCTTTTCCACCGCTGAGCGGAGGAACTCCGACCCTAGAAAGGGTCCCACCATCGTGATTTTTTACCGAGGTTTTCCTCCGCAATGCTCCGAAGAGCGAAGAACCAACAGAGGATACGACGGACACGCTCTGTTAGACTAAGTCTCGGCCGAATTGCCGAAGAAAATGGTTTCCTCTTCGTGTTAGAATATTAGCCGTTGGCAGTGATGAACACCATCGCCAACGTTACCAGGGTGCACCACGTGGAGATTTTCTAGCCAAGCACCCTAAATAAACCCTATACCAACTCATCTGTCCAGAGTGTAATAGTATACCAAACCCACCTTTTAAGAAGAAGTTTATGTCCACCGCAAGTTCATCAGCAGTTTGGTGGCGCAGCAGTGGTGAATGTAACTGCTGTGCTTGAGGTCTCGGTTTCGATTTCCGGGTAGGACAATTTTTTTCTGATTTGTAAATATTTGTTTCGAAGTTTAGGTGTTTTTTATGTATAATGTGTATGTATTTACAAATAAAGTATATATGTAAGTATTCTATCAGTAAGTCTAGTTATCATAGCACAAGCTCTGCTTAGTTTGAAACTAGATGACATTGTGTCTGACGATGACTGTATGAGATTGCGGAATTCTTTAAAAAATAAATATACAGAACAGAATCAAAAAAGCGCAGCGCTATTTAAATATTCATTTTGCTTTTCCTGTCATCATACACGTATCACATTAACATTTTAGCGTAATACAATAAGTCACTAGCACTTCATGGCTCGTCAGCGCGTCGCTGGTATTGCGTCCATTGCTAGGATTTATGTCCTCCAGCCGAGTTGAATGATGTATGTGGGTAGAATGAAAGGGAAACTACACAATATTAATATAGTAGATAGCTGAAGGCTGGACGTGTAAACATTTTACTGTCACTTGATTTTTAGTTGAACAATATAGTTGTCAGCAGTATCTTCAGCCAGTCCAGAGGTAGATTTACACTTTAATCTATATATTAATACGCGATACAAAAACTTTAATGCTCTTTTTATGAAAATTGCGCGGTCGCAGGAGCATAAAATTTGGCACACTTATAGTTTATGCATTGGAGAAGTGCAGAACGCTAATATTTTTCAATAATAATGCTTATAAAGTACATTAAATCAATAAATAAAACATTACACACACTACCATACATTTCACACACACATACATACACAAGTATTTGTACACGCATACTTTCATTTTGTCCATAGACATAGAGTACTGACATAGACATATCAAAAAAAGTTTTATTTGCCTCATTTAATATAGAAAAAGATTTTAATAATAATGCATAATAAGTACAATAAATCAATAAATAAAACATTACACAAACCAAAATACATTTGACACACGCATACACAAGTATTTGTACACGTATACATACTCTGTGGTCAAATTGGTTCTTTTGTTTATTATAGACATAGTTGAATGTCAAACAGAAAAGTTTTATTTGACGAATACTACGTGAAATACTGAGCGCTTATACAAATTTATGTAATATATATAAGTTGTGTAGCAGCAACATACATTTAAATGTACACGGACTATCATTATATGCATAAAGAAAGTTCTGTAGCAGCAATCTGCAATAACAACATTCAGGTACAAAAAAAAATATAATTTGCTATTGCTGGTTCTTAATGAAAGAACTTTAATTATGCCTCGACATAGAACATTAACGGCTCGGAGTGAGAGACAAAGAAGGAATATTTCTCTAAGAGGAAGGAATAATTCCCCATCTGTAGTATTCGATAGTAATATGATTTTGAGAGATACATTTAAATGTGCTCTAAATGTCATTTAATCGATTTAGAGTGCAGGTTTTGCAATGCGAAACATTTTGAATCTGAAGTGACTTTAGGCGACCGAACTGCATTCACTTCATGTTGTCACAAAGGTAAAGCCTTATTACCACCCTTAAGTCAAAATGAATATTTTAAATCATTGTATAATGGACTTACTTCAAATGAACCTTCAATAAAAAATAAATCAAAAAATTATTTTGAAAATATTAGGAAATATAATTCATGTTTAGCTATGGTTAGCTAAGAAGCCAAAGTTGCTGAGACAAGGGGAGTGTATCATTTCAAAATACATGATGTTTTTTATCACAGATCAGGCCCAATGACTGCCGCTTATAATCGCTCACCATGTTATGCACAATTATATTTTTATGATTTTGACACTGCTATTAATTAGTGGTTACAAGAACGTATTAATCAAACATGTAACAACAACACAATGCGTAAAATTTCACTGGAATTGGACAAAACATTCCAAATAATTGGAGTTTTATTAAATTGGCCAGTTTTTACACATGGGCAATTGTATGTCGCAGTAAGTAGAGTTCGTTCATTCGATGGTTTAAGGTTTTATATATACAAATATAACGGCCCAAGATATTTAGCAAACGATGAAAGAGTTTTTACAAAAAACATTGTTTTCAGAGAAGTTTTAAATCATTAATTAAATTATTGCAATATGCGATAAAAAATGCTCTAAATGGATAGTATTTTTAATGCATGATTTGTTTGTTTTGCATCTTCTTATAGCATGTTTTGTTTTAATAATCATTTTTTTAAATAGGTATTCTTTATTTTACTTCTTTTTAATTTCATATAATTTGTTCAAAAAAGAGATTGGCAAATAACAGTCTTGGTCAAATCTGGGGTTATAGTAGTTTAGTTTTCGACAGTAGAACCTTAATAATGTTTGAATATTATATTTTAATAATGTATATTAAGTCACTTACAATTTAAATTTATTATGGTCGAATTTCGACCACTGGGCGACCACTAGTTCATATAAACACACCAACTAATAAAAAATACTTTCAACAGCCTTTTACGGTCCATTGCTGGACATAGGCCTCTCTGTAGGAAACAGGTTTTGGCCTACTGTACCATGCTACCTTGATGGGTTACTATAGGATTTGTTTCAAGTTTTACTTCTCTTTGTAGTGTTTATTCTTTTACTTGATTCTTACGACGCCCACGTGACAAATAGTGTTCCACTCTGTATTGTTAAACTGTATTATCACTACAAGGACAAGTAGTATAAAATATGCAGTCGTAAACATTGTCTGCCAATACAGAGTTGGATCCAAATTTTAACTACGTATAAACACGATTACAGCCATTGGGCACTTTGTCTAACTTTTAATATCCATAAATGTGTCACGAAATATTTGATTGTCACGACAAAATGACTAGCACTTATGAATTCTACAGAAGTAGGGAACTTCAAATTGGCATCCTTAGCTACGTATCACGTTTTAAATCGTCGTCGCGTAAGGTTTTTTTATTTTTATTTTATTATTTTACAGCCATAGTCTTCGGGACTTTTTAAATTTATAAGAAAAGAGACACATTTTTTTATGATAAAGTGTAGTTAAAACATATTATAATTTCAGTTAAATATAAAGGATTAATCAAAAATATTTACCAATATCATCGGAGGTAAGAACTAAATGATTGTGGAAATGTATGATTACATGTTCTGTTACTCCAACAGAAGTACAGCCTACTTAATACTCGTAGTAGTAGAGTAGTGACGTGACGCATTTTGGAGCACGTGCGGCCTTTAGGGGCATTAGGTTAACGTCACAGTCCCCTTAGACGAGGTGGCCATCGTTGTGAATAGATCTTGAAGTCCATCGGGATAGCTTAAGTCATTGAATAATCCCTAACACGCCTGCAACAAATAATAAAACATGATAAGACATAGAGGGTGAGAAAGTTTAATTAGTTTAATAGCTCACTTGTGTCTTGTAGCTTCATATCATGCACTAATCGCTACCAATAACTCTGACTCAATTAACAAAAATGACTTGGGTAATAATGAAAGAAATAAAAGAACTATTCAAGAAGATTATCTGATTAGATTAGAGATAAGACGGTGCCAGATATGCTTATTAAATAGTCTTTGTTTGCATACTTTAAGTGACTCTAACCAATTTGTCACTCAGTTCATTTTTAGTTATTATATTTCACTCAAACTAAAACATATTATGTATTCTTGTACAAAGTGTTCACTTATTTGTTTTGTTTAACTTGTGAGAAATTTCATTAAGACAAATGAGTAGGCGTAAGTTATTTCAAGAATGAAATGATATTGACTAAGAGGAATAATTTACCCTACTTACAAATGTGGGAACCTATATTAAAAGTACTGGCCTAACAAGAAAGGGACAGTGCTTTTACTATGTTTATGTGTTTACACTTTATATAAATAGGGGTTTAAAGTTAGAAATTAAGCTCCATTACATTTTTTTTAGAGCATCATCAACAGCCTTTACAGTCCACTGCTGCACATAGTAGGCCTCTCCTTAGCAAGGAGGTTTTGGCCTACTATAACACGTTGACCACACGGGTTTGCAATAGGGTTTGTTTCAAGTTTTCCTTCTGTTTATACTGATGTTGTCTTGCATACTTTGATTCCTTAGTCGCCTCTTACGATACCCACGGGATGAATAGGGGTGGTAACACTATGTATTCATATATATATATATTCTTAATCTGTCACCACACGGACAGCATTTTTAAAGCATAACTTTTGTTGTTTCGTTTATGTTTATACTATAATAGCAAATAAAATCAAAATCTCTGAAAGAACTACTAAATCTTTTAAACTGTCACGTTCATTTCTTTAATGTTTTTATGGTACGTTACTTTAAGAAAGTTTTGTTTAATTTTCTTACATTTAAAAATGAATGAAATGTAAATTCGAAATTTGCCACATCGATTTATTTATTTTGGTTTTGAAATATTTGTGAAAGTTTAAATTATGAAAAATACAGAAATATGGACAAGAATTATAATTTTTTTATATACAAAATGTTGGATATTTTCAAATGAAAGAATATATTAAAATAAAGATTTCGAGGTGGCCACATATTCAAACAATAATTAAATTATCGTATTTTGACATTAAAAATACAAGTAAATCGTGTCACTATGGCAAAGCTAACATATTAGTTGGTTGGTCAATTTTATGGATGCGTTTTGAGAATTATTTTAAATAAATTTGAAATTAAATATCAAACTAAAGTAAAAAAATATATTAATTACTTACTAATTTTTTAAATATTCTCTCATCATTTGTTAAACAATTTACTATGGGAGAACTTTACTTACATTTATTTTGTGTTTTACTTGACTTGTTTTTGTAATTTAATTCAACTAATACTTTATGTAAAATATAGATATTATTACTTAAATAGATGAATAAGTAGGTGATACAAATTTCACCGGATCGTCTTTGTTATTATTATCTTTTATAGTCCACTCCTGAATTTAGATGTCTCCTTAGAAAGGAGGTTTTGGCTTACTATAATACGTTGACCAGGTTGTCATAGGATTTGTTTCCTTCGGACGCCCAATTTGGTTTCCGGGCGGGGCGTTCGACGGTCGATGCCGTGCTACGCCTCAGAGCCGTTACCGAAGAGATGGTGAGCTGTGGCGGCTTGCTGTTGGCGGTGTCGTTGGACATCGCCAACGCATTTAATAGTCTGCCATTCAGCTGCATCAGTGAAGCACTCCACTACCACGGGGTGCCAGAGAACCTGAGGCGGCTTGTGGCAGACTATCTACAGGAGCGTACCGTCATGTAAGAGGATCGAGATGGTGTTTTGCAGCGGTGGCTCATGTCGTGCGGTGTTCCGCAGGGGTCTGTCTTCGGACCACTCCTGTGGAACATGGGATACGACTGAGCCCTTCGAGGTCGCCTCACCCCCGGGCTGGGTGTAATTTGTTACGCCGATGACACATTGGTCACAGCCCGGGGAGCGAACTTTCAAGAGGTGGCGCGCCTAGCCACCGCAGGAGTCTCTCTGGTGGTCAGGCGTATTGAGGCGCTGGGTTTACGGGTGGCCCTGGACAAGACGGAGGCCCTTTTGTTCCATGGGCCCCGTCGTGGTCCACCCTCCGGTGCCTCCAATGTAGTCAATTCGGTCCTCGTACCGGTTCAGGCCCAGATGAAGTATCTGGGCCTGATCCTTGACGGCAGGTGGCTCTTCGACGAGCACTTCCGACAGCTTTCTCCAAAGCTGGTCGGTGCTGTTTCTGCCCTTGGGCGACTTTTACCCAATTTGGGTGGAGCCAGAGTCGCGACGAGACGACTATATACGGGGGTTGTCCGGTCAATGGCGCTGTATGGTGCACCGGTGTGGAGGCGGAAGTGCTCGCCGAAGTTTATCGACGAACGGCTGACTTTCGGGTGGGTAGCGGCTTTCGGCCCCCACCCGAAGAGATACGCGAGTGGTGAGAGGCCGCTCGTCGAGCCAGGATGGCTCGTTAGTCATCCCGGCTGGAGACTCCACGTGCTGGCTTTGCCGCCGTGGAGGATCTCCAGCCGGTCATCGCCGAGTGGGCGGGGCGGCAGCACGGGACCCTTTCCTTCCGACTGACGCAGATTCTTTCTGGCACGGTTGCTTCGGAAAGTATCTGCACTCGGTCGCCAGGAGGGAATTGAGCCCTGCCTGTCACCACTGCGACTGCAGTGAGGACTCGGCTCAGCACATGCTGGCGGTTTGTTCCGCCTGGGCGGCACAGCGTAGAGTCTTCACTGCAGTTATTGGAAGAGATCCCTCGCTACCGGCCGTCATACGCTCCATGGTCGGTAGCGACAGTTGTTTTACCGCGATCGCAACCTTCTGCGAAGACGCAATTTCGCGGAAGGAGGCGGCGGAGAAGGCCCGGGAGGACAACCTCCACTCGGATTCAATTCGCCGCCGGCGAACCGGGCGGCGGAGGCGCGCGTACCAGCGCCTCATGCCGCCTTGAGTGTGGCCGCGGGTGGACGGGACGGTTTTTCCCCTCGATCTGCTATAGTGGCCAGCCGCGAGGAGGCGACGTCCGCGTGTGCAGTACGTCGCCTAAACGGAGAGTTTATCCGCAGATGGTGCCCACGGTAGCGGGCAGGCGCTAGGAGGGATCTGGATATCGTAATAACAGCTGTTCCCGGATCCCTCCTATGTTAGGCGCAGAGTGGCACACCGTGTGGTTTATTTCGGTCCGATTCCGACACTCCACCCCGCCGTAAACCCCGATGAGGTGACGGCCCGAGGGGGTTGCCACACGTTAAAAAAAAAAAAAAAAAGTATTTGTTTCCTTCTCATTGTAGCCATGTTATCCTGTACAGTTTACGAATTTAGTCGCCTCTTACGACACTCATGGGATGAATAGGGGAGGTGATGCTTCTTATTCTTCACCCATCACCACATGTAAATACGAGTCATATAGTAGTGTATAATATTGAATAAAGCGTTATAACGGCCGCACAGAAAATCGAAAGATTTCACAACCAATGGGGTTATCTACCTCTTCTCCTAATTAGTGATTAGGCATCAATTGACAATAATATTCATCATCACATAACCCGTGTAGCTGTTTGTAGCTGGTATAAAATAAAAAGTAAAATATTCAAAATTTGTTAGAGCCAAGCCAGCCATGTTATAAAATATTGAGTTAATGATAAATATAATTATTTTGACTATGTAAAAATTCAACTAACTAAAATTAACCTAAAATGAAAATTGTGTAGATCTTGATTAGCTTGAAGCTAGTATTAAGCAAACTATGACATGAAATACGACACATGAAATACGAAAATTTTCATACGACAATCTCTTGACAACTCAGTCGGCGACAATCTGCTGTATAACCCTGAAGGTTAGACCCATATCACAATGTGATATGGCGTCCAGTTGTATAATTCTCTCGAACTTACCTTGGCTCTAACAAATCTTGTGAAGTATTTTGACTTTTTCTTGTGAATATGTCTGAATCTTGACCATCAGTCTATCTGTAAAATGCCATCGGAGCAAAAATCATCGAATCTACGTTCCACATATCAGCAATGTAAACAGAAACATCAAACATTTTTCGTTTGTTTGATTTTTCTTTCATGACCTTTTTTCGGATTCTTGTCACGTAATATTGACAATCAATGCACGGCACTCTAATTGGTCTGTCAACGACATGTCCAGCTTATTGGCAACAATAGCCCGGTCAGTGATGATAGATCGGTTCTCGTACAATGGGGTTCATATCAGTTTCGAAAACTGGGTCAAGTAGGTAAATGCCTGTAACAAGGTATTCCCTAAATTCATAAGATTCCATTCAAAAGTATATTGTAATATTTAATATTAAGTATTTGGTTGTATACCTTACCATAATATACCTTATAGATTTTTTAAAATTTACTTAGCCGATCTTTGTTGATTGTTTTGTTAACAGAGTTTAAACCTTACCTGGAAGAATTACGAGTAGGACTTAACATAATCATGATTAATGGCTAAACAATGTAACTGTAGCTAGAGTTATCTAATTGAATTGATTAATAGAAGAAAGAAAAACAAAATATCAGATAAGTGATCCCTTAAATTCCATTTTATCAAACACTATATGCAACTTCACTGCAAACAATAGAACATTTTGTACCAGTAAACTTGTATTTTTGTTTTTTTTCATCTCTGTTTGTTAATTATCTAAGTACAAAACAAAAACCATCGATATTCGATGACAACACTACTCCATTACTTGCACAATCTCCCTTGTTTCTTAGAGGGATTGAGAAACCCAATCCATCTATTGAATGGACACTCAATCTAGTATCACATGTTTGATCGGTACACAACAAAGGCGTCTCTAGATATCATTGAATTACGTTATTAATTCTTAATTTAAATTTTAATTTTAAATTTATAACAAACTTAAGACAACTAAGTATAAGCTGTTTATATCCGACATTTAAATTTATAAATCAATATTTTAATGAACTGTAGTATGAGTCTTCCTATTTATGTATATAATTTATAAATGTATGTAAGATAATATATAGGATGGGCCAAGAATTCGTTAACAATAATTTGTTTTTGGAAGTCACCACTACAATTTCATCCATAAATGTAACCGAACGAAAGAGCCTAGATCCCACAACACAGAGAATCACACTAGTGTGGGGTCTAGGGCCTCAATTCACGTATAATATTATTTTTATGGGATAACAAAATGTTTATTATTACTATTCTCTCCGTTTTTTTTTAAGAAAAAACGCACTCACATTATTTGTAGTTTTCTAATCTAAAATACTGAAATTTAAAAAAGAAATACAGATTGCTAAGTGTGGCGACTTCCATATACCGTACAACAAAATCATATTAGCGAGTCTGTTAGCAAAGATACTAAGGTAACAAAATACGCAGTAGCTGTTATCTTGCATCGCGATATAGAAATTCTCGCGTCGGTTAGCATTTCTACAACTTCCCAATATCAACAGTTAGGCCGTGGCTCGTCAGTCATGATCACCTCGTCTGGTCGGAGAACTCTGCCTTTGTGTTGGAGGAACATGACCGCCGTTCTACCATACTCATTTCTTAAAATAATGCGAGTTATATAAAAGAAAAAAGTAGGCAGACAAAGTTATAGAGACCCAGTAGGTATTTAGATTTACATTTCCGGAACACGACAGTGTGGTATATATTTATATATTTTATATTCGTATATAAAGTTGATTTTGATAAAATAAGACGTTTAAAACATTAGAAATTCCACCGATAAGTTACCTATCCTGTTTTAATAAATAGACCATATAAACTGTACACGTCATATCTGGTTATTGGAGATTTTTTGATAAGCCGTTAAAGGTCACATTTTCTTAAAACTTTTGACTTCACTGTCTTTGCATGTCTGTGTATTTAGGACTTAAGAAAGTTCGTATACGACTTAAAGTGCGATCTACGATTCTTTGAGTATCTTCGAAATGTTTATTGATTTTTTAAAGCATAGATTGTTTTTAATGACCCTTAATTGGCTGATGGTATCATATTTTTGAACATACGTTGTTCAAGGATTGTCATAATGCTAAAAACATTGCAACCAGTTTGATTACAACTCATTTTGTATGTATTAATCTTCGATTAAGGCTATTGAGCTTATTGTTCGGTTTCTTTTCTCAAGGCCATTTGGAAAAAGGTGATGATGTTTTAATATATATTTATTTATATATATAAGTATGTTTATCAGTCTGATTACAATAGTAGAGGTCTTAGTTTAGAATCAAAGGTGAGTGTGATTTGTACAGTTATCTAAAAAAAGTTGCAAAGTTCACTGTGAATGAATTAGGTTTCAATAACAGGTCCATATTTTAGGGTATCACAATACTCTAATGTGTATTACGAATACGTATCTCGTTGTCGTGATTAATGTATGTATAAACTTCCTCTTGTCGTTAATAGTCAAACTTGCAGTTAAATTTCCATTTGACCTATTTCACACTGTCTTCTAAAACCAAATTAGATTGAGCTGTACTGTGGTACTTTATAGATATACTTATATATTCTTTTAATTTATTGGCCTAGTGGTTAGTGATATTGAGCACTATGCCACAGGTCATGGGTTTGATTTCCACGTCGGGTAAAAGTTTGCGTGATGAGCACGATCATTTGTTCTGTGTCTAGATATAATATATCTATGATATGTGTGTATTTAGAAGTATTCAGCATATTTTATAAACAAGGACATCATAGAATCACGTTTTTCTAATCATACACACATTCACAATTTACACTAATTCACATTGAAATTATTTTTGCTTATAAAACATAAATGTCATAGGCTAGCAAAGTCAAACAAATGTTATTATTTTGTTTTTTTATTATTACTGTTCTTATCTATTATTAGAAGTGATTAAAAAATTAAATAATAAAAAAAGAAAGCAGATAAGGAAAAAAAACAAAAAGAGTAAACACAATCTTGGGGTGGAGGGCGCTTTCGACTGTAGTACAGTTTACACTAGTAATATGAAATTAATGTAAAAAAAAAGAAAAAAAGTAATCGACGAAAAAAATGAACAAATTTTATTTTTTCAACTGAACCTTAATTTCTTCATTAAGAACTATACTTGTCGTGATTAAGAAGTGTTAAGGAAGGATAAAATATACGAGTAATATCTTTATAGGTGAATTTTACCATTCGACGACGTTCATAGAAACAAAATATGTAAAGCCTATTCTATCTTCAAAGAATCGTTTCTTAAACCGATTCAGCAAAATTCTATCAAATAAAGTTTGACTTAAAATGTTATAACCGATCCGTACTTATAAATTTCTCTGATATTATTATTGTAGTATATGTAATACAATATCTTGTGTCCCAACTTGAGATATAAAGACGCTGACAGCAAATCCCATTGTCTAACCGTCTTCATATTGATATATAAAAGCTATTTACGGTACATTTAGAACATAAGTCGGGGTATACGTGTGTATATCTGATACAATATGGGTGATGGGATTATTTTTATGTAATCTTTTTTAACCTGAGAATTCGGTTATATTTTTGTGTTTAGTAAGTTATACATACTTATAAGTTGTTGAAAACTGGCATTAGGAGAAAGTTATGTTCGTTTGGTTTAGAATATTTCATCAATTAAAGTTCAGTGAGGTTACTTTATGAAGAGTGATTGTAATAGAATGTTGAGGTTTACTCTTCTTAGCTCATTTAGAGCTTTGGGTGTAATAGAAAATATTTTTTAATATTCTTCTAGAATAGGTATTTGAAATATTAAGAACATATTCTGTAATAATGTTTCTGATTGATTAAATTTTAATTGATAAAAAGTCATGATTACTGTCTTAACTGTGATCGTACGATCTTACAGGATATTTAAATATTTATAAAGTGTATTTTACTACAACTTAACGAAATTGATTCTATTTATATTTTTTGTAGAAGAACAAATTTTTCTGTTTAAAAAAAATAACGTTATTCGTGAAACAGCTTGTCTTTAACGTACATTCTCGTTCATATCTCATTATGGTCACATTCGATACCCGAAGTTGGTAAATCTGTTAGTAAATATGAACGTCGTAAAATATGAGACCATTTTTATTATCATTAACTGCCTCAGTGGTGCAGCGGTAGTAAATGTGACTGCTGTGCTGGAGGTCTCAGGTTCGATTGCCGGATCGGACCAAATGTTTGCATGATCTACAAATATTTATTTTGAAGTTTGGGTGTTTTCTATGTATAATATATACGTATTTACAAAAAAAAAGTATATAAGTATTCTATCAGTCAGTCTAGTTATCATAGCACAAACTCTGCTTAGTTTGAAACTAGATGACGTTGTGTGTCAAATGTCCGAAATATTTGTTTTATTATTATTTTTTTAATATTATCATATTTCATCAATATTTTATTGTCAATTAACTTTATTTTTGTAGTGATATTGATTAAAAATTTTTTTGTAACATTAATATATTCGGGGAAAACGAGTGCACCGTTAACCAGATGGTGAGTGATTACCGCCGTCCACTGACACAAAGATAGTAATTCAGAAACTATCAGTACGATTAATACGGTTTCGTACATTTGATTAAGCAAAGATAGAGGATCCTCCATGTGTGTGGGGGGACATGGCACCTGTGTTTTTATAGGTAATAAATAGATAAAAATATTCGTCTAGTAACGTATTAAGAATATGTACTTCGTTGGACGATACGCCGGTGATGAATTAGGTCCGAGTGAATATCGTCCTCCCGGGCCTTCTGTCACCTCCTTCTGCGAATTGATGTCTCTGCAGAAGGTTGGGACCACAATAAAACAGTCTGCAGATAATTTTCACGAGCACTTCCGCCTCAAAATCCCACGGGGAATGACGGCATAGACACTCGCCGTCTCCTCAACAAGTAACTGTGTGTGGCACTAACCACCAATATTCTCTGAGAGCACCAGAGGTGAGCTCTATTCTGAGCGATCAGAGCTGCCACCCCAACTGATGAACATTACAGTGCTATTGACCGAACAACCCCCGTGTACAGTCGTCTAGTCGCGACGCTGGCTCCGTTCTAATTCGGCAAAAGTTTCGTGAAGGTAGAGGTAGCACCGACCGACTTTGGAGTAAGCTGTCGAAAATGTTCTTCGAAAAACTACCTCCCATCAAAAATCCCGCCCAGATACTTCATCTGAACCCGAATTGGTACGAGAACCGAATTCACTACGATGAAGGTGCCAAGGGGTGAACTAAGATGGGGTTCATGGAACAAAAGGGTCTCCGTCTTATCCAGGGCCACCCGTAAGATAAGCGCCTCAATACAACCACCAAAAGGACTCTCCTGATGGCCAAGTATTACACCAACCCGTCTGGCTAGCATAGAATAATAGGCCAAAATCTCCTTTCCAAGAAGAGGCCTATACCCAACAGTGGCCAACTAAAAGCTATTGATGTGAAAATACTTGTTTAAAGGTAAACCCGTACATAAGTTTATGTCACCTTCGGTGATGGTACACAAAAGTAATCAATCTTATTTATTATTTAAAGCCTGTTTGAATAAAGTGGCACAGTATACTATATATGCTACTGTAGAACATATAGTAGCTTATTTCAAGGATGACAAGATCATATGTCACATTAGATTTCTGTTTGAATTATAGCCGCTTAATTAATGATGGTAATTTGCCTCAAAACACTCTGGTGAGACCGCACTTAACATTGTAATGACAAATTCCTCGGAATTGAGATGGCGTACTTGCGTAAACAAAAGTAAACCATCAAATATAATCATAGTCATTAGATATTGTTTTCTCATGCTTTTTTAAATTTTGTATGTCTCGGTGCAAATTGCTTTTTCGTCGTGTCGTCAAGTTGTGTAAATTCCAGTTAAAAAACATACAAGATCATCTTTATAATCATCTCCTTGTGCATTGCCGAATTCTGCACGGTTTCGGCAAAAATTGATTTTTCTTTATGACCGGAGGCCTGCCTGACGCAAACCCTCTTCGGAAATTAAGTCATTTTCATAGGGCGCAAAGGGTAAATGTAAATTAAGAGGATAAAACTCAGGAACATGAGCAATAAAAATGATAGGCTTAGGATAGGAAAGGCGACTGAGTCCGTAGAAGCAACTGCTACAAATTTGACCACGCTAAAGTTTGAGAAGATTTTCCAATTCATAAAGTTACTAAATATGTTTACTTCCATTTACAAGGCCCGCTAACAAAGAACTTAATTACAATGTATCATTACTCAAGTGTTCGTAATGTACTCAAATGAACATCAAAGATATAGGGGTTCATAAACCATTTCTGTCGAGTACACAATAAATTAACGTCTTGAATTGTGCACAATTTATGATTAGTAGATTACCGCATAATGAAACCACTTAAGATAATATTTACTGCATTATACGGTTTGGAAAGATTTAGTAGTAGAGAAACTTTTGGAATTATCTATGTATATCATTTTACGTGAAATAAAATATAATATAATTAAAAGGGGTAGCCTTTTTATAATTCATGCAGGTACTTTTGATATTTTATTTTAAATACGTCACTAAAATCTGTAAATAATATATTACGCTATACAGACCTCTAATATAATCTATATAATATATAAAATCGCTACATAAAGCGATATGGACTAGAATTTTATTGATGCTTCGTCTGCCATATCAAGGAAATTATGATCAAGGTAATAAAAAAGAACTTTCAAAATGGTCGGCATTTGACCCAGGTGATCTACAATAAGCATTGAGCAAGCGAAATTGCGGCAAATAATGGCGTTTCATATCTTAAAATGTATATAACTAAAAGGAATTTAAATAGATTGAAATTCAGTAACAAATTCATTTTTTTTAATATTTCCCTCACTATATATTCCTGTGTTACAGGGGACTGTGTAACAAACATAAAACAGACACAAAAAAGACCCAGAGTCAGAATAACACTTCATGGATCAACAAAGTCCTAATTGGAGTTAGAACCCACAACACTCAACGCGGTGGAAGTCGGTGAGTAGACCGCTTAAAGTACTACGAAATCCATGCAGTCATCTATTCTGAGTCTTACTGAAGTCACGTAAATATTGAGGGTTATATACATTAGTCTCAATTAACTTTAGTCGTTTCACAATCAAATTTATTTATTAACAATAACTCTCTAAATCAAGTCTCAGTTTAATTAGATACCACAACGCCTATTTGAAATAGCTACTGTGTTAATAATTTATGAACATAATATAAACAGAATCATTAATTATAATTTGATGTCACTTGTAAATTAAATATTACTAGTGGTCGCCCAGTGGTCGAAATTCGACTATAATAAAACACAACTTAGCTCATATAAATTTGTACAAGCGAGCGATATTTCACGTGGTATTTTTTATATTAATGGGGCAAATAAAACTTTTCTGTTTGAAATTCAGTAAGACCACAGTATACATATAAAAAAGTAATCTATATCTATGTCAGCACTTTACATCTATAGACAAAATGATAAATAAAAGAAACAATTTGACCACAGAGGACGAATGCGTGTAACAAATACTTGTTTGTGTGTGTCAAATGAATGGTAGTGTGTGTAATGTTTTATATATTGATTTAATGTACTTTATAAGCATTATTAATGAAAAGTATTAGTGTTCTGCACTTCTCCCACATATAAACTATAAGTGTGCTAAATTTCACAATCCTCCGTCCGCGCAATTTTCTTAAAAAGGTGTCCAAAAGTTTTACTTCACGTATTAATAAGTAGGTACATATATTGTTGTTCCTATATTTAAAGAAATATTTCTGCTATGTTAGAACAATTTGAGAAATAAAATATACCTTAATTTTCTGCTGAAGTTCCCTGCTGGGGAATTTTAAGGAAAACTTTTATAATTTTTCCTTAATTAACTACTTTGATTGAACATTTAAAAATATTGAAAATGTAATGACCTACTTGATTTGTTTGTTTGAACCCCATACACTTTTCAATTTGCATCTACAACATAAACGTTTAAGTTGGTTAGAGGGTTTAAATTATTAACCGACTGAAACTGGTTTTTCAACCGAAACCGAAACTAAAATCAAATTTTCGGCCTTACTCTAAGTTTAGGCCAAAACTGAAACCAAAACTTTCTACCGCCACTTTTAAACCGAAATAGAAATGGTAACAACACTTTGAAGGAAAACACTCGTAATAATAATTAATCTAAAAAATAATACTAATTCTAATTGCTTATGTTATTTGAAACGAAATTCGACTACTTACCTTCTCCAAATGATAAGATTTTGCCGTCTGGAAACAAAATTGTGCACAAACGTTACACTAACTTAAAGTCATGCCGCCATTTTCTTTGAAATAAATCTTTAAACGTTGCAAAAAGAAAACTCATAAACAAATATATATTATTTTTTAGGCACTTCTATGGTTTGGGGTTCTCATTTTTTGACTTATAACCGTGCCAATTATTGATGGAGTGTAAAGAATATTTAAGTTTACCTTAACTGTTGTTATTAAAAGGGTAAACTAAAAATATTAATAACTTAGTAGGCCAAAACCTCCTTTCTAAGGAGAAGCTTATTCCTTTAGGCTATTAATGTGATGTGATCATAAATAATAACTAAAAATCGATTTTACGATGTTACGAAATGATTGAGTATAATTTTATATATGTAAATATTTATCTTTATACTAACTACATATATTACATGCTATTATTGTTTTTGTCTGTTTTGTTTTATTCACTGTAAGCAAATCGTGTGTCAACTTTTTTATTTATCTTACTACTATTATAAAGGCGAAAGTTTGTAAGTATGGATGTATGGATGTTTGTTACTCTTTCACGTAAAAACTACTGAATGGATTTGAATGAAACTTCACCACAATACTTAGTCTGGCCATAAATACTGTTACACTTAATTATAAAAAAATATTACATTTGAATTTCGAATCTGTCATTTTTATACGATTGTTCATTGTGTTTTCTCATTTTGGCGCCAATACATTGTAAAATATTTTGCGATATTAAAATGGTGTGGGGTGATAAAGAGAACCGAATCGCTGTGATAGCATTACACAAAGTAGGTATGGAGCCAAATGCAATTTTTAAAACTCTCCATACACTTGGTATTAGTAAAATGTTTGTGTACCGGGCTATTAATAGGTACAATGAGACCTCCTCTGTTTGTGACAGAAAAAGATCTGGCCGTCCACGTAGTGTTCGTACGAAAAAGGTGGTCAAAGCAGTAAGGGAAAGAATTCGAAGAAATCCTGTCCGAAAGCAAAAGATTTTATCTCGGGAAATGAAGATAGCACCTAGAACCATGTCGCGTATTTTAAAAGATGACTTAGGACTTGCAGCCTATAAGAGACGCACTGGCCATTTCTTAACTGATAATTTAAAGAAGAATAGGGTGGTAAAATCGAAACAACTACTGAAGCGGTACGCAAAGGGAGGTCACAGAAAAATTTTGTTTACGGATGAGAAAATTTTTACAATTGAGCAACATTTTAACAAACAAAATGACCGTATTTATGCTCAAAGCTCTAAGGAAGCTTCCCAATTAGTCGACAGAGTGCAACGTGGACATTATCCGACTTCAGTGATGGTTTGGTGGGGTGTTAGCTATGAAGGAGTGACTGAGCCATATTTTTGTGAAAAAGGTATCAAAACATCGGCACAAGTGTATCAAGATACCATTCTTGAGAAGGTAGTTAAGCCCCTTAACATCACCATGTTCAATAACCAAGTATGGTCCTTCCAGCAAGACTCGGCGCCGGGTCATAAAGCTCGGTCCACGCAGTCTTGGTTGGAATCGAACGTTTCGGACTTCATCAGAGCTGAAGACTGGCCGTCGTCTAGTCCCGATCTTAATCCGCTGGATTATGATTTGTGGTCAGTTTTAGAGAGTACAGCTTGCTCTAAACGCCATGATAATTTGGAGTCCCTAAAACAATCTATACGATTGGCAGTGAAGAATTTTCCCATGGAAAGAGTGCGTGCTTCTATTGATAACTGGCCTCATCGTTTAAAGGACTGTATTGCAGCCAATGGAGACCACTTCGAATAAGCTTTTTATATTTTTAATTGTTTTATATTTATGTATTAAACTGACACACTGTAAAAGTAATAAATGTTATTTGCAGTTAACAATTTTCTTTTTTCTTTATTACAATATTTATGGCAAGACTAGGTATAGCTTATACATCAGAATAACACATAGGCTATAGCTTATACATCAGAATAACACATAGGCTACAATTTTTGAGGTTTTTAATGTGAGGTCGTAAAAAAAACACATTTTTTGCGCTTACATTGCAAACGCTGACTGAATCCTACAAGATAGATCAAAACAATTTACTACAGTAATGTACAACTTAAAAAGGTCTACAAAAAAGTCCGTGATGGTATATGTTTATCTCAGGAATAACCCACAATAACCATTTTTTATCCTTTACTTTGTACGAGAAATAATGGCTTATTTACGAAGCGATTTTAAGCAATACAGTATTAATCCTTATCCAATTAAGTATCTTAAATACATTGTGCATTTAATAAAGATCAATATGGCTTTTTACAGCATGTAAATTAAATAAATATTTCCGAAGATATCACAGATTTAAAATGCAGAGTCATAGCAATTTCGGCGATAAATACCGTTTCGGTGATAAATACCGGCAGCGGCGCCAGGCGAACGGGGCGTGGGGGGAGCGGGGTAGGTGCGGTGGGGAAGAAGTGGCTCATCGCTGAATGCGCGACCCGAACGCGGGCAGACGCGTGAGGGCAGACGTCGTTGATGGTTGTGTCCGTTTTGCGAATTTTTGTTCTACTAAGGTTGTTTGGTAAAAAGTAAGCAAAATTTAGGCAATTTATCAATTTCAAGCGTTGACATACTGACAAGTAATTTAAAATAAAAAAAAAGAAACAAATAAATCTACAGCGAAATAAAAATTTAAAAACTACCAGCTTTTTTTTCAGAAAATTCCACCTAAAATACTTTTTAGAGTTAATTTTAAAGAATAAGTTTTTTTTTTGTAATCTTGATAAAGAATTTATTGTAAAAAACTGCGCTAAGTTTTATTTGATGATTTTACGAATTAGTTCATTGATAATTCAATTACTATATAGATAGGTTACTTACAGTTAATTATAACAAATTATATAAATAGGTTAATTATAACGAATTACTTCATTGATAATTCAATTACTATATAGATAGGTTAATTAAATAGGCAAGGATTGCATTAAAGTACAATCATAACAATAACTACCGTACTGTATTTTTTGGAAGTATAGAAACAACACGTACTTAAGAATTATGCCACGAAAGCGTAAGTCTAATCTTTCCCAAAGCTCTAATAAAGCTCGAACTATGAAAGTAGCTAGACTTAACGAGACGTTTCCACAAGCTGAACTGTGAAGGCTTAAACAAGCAGAGCGTGAGACAGCTCAAAGAGCTGCTGAGACACCAGAGCAGTCCCAAGATAGACGTCGACAGCATGCTGAGTATCTAGCATCTCAACGGGCTGCAGAGACACCTGAACAGTCTCAAGCTCGACGTCAACAGAACGCTGAATATCTGGCATCTCAACGGGCTTCTGAGACACCCGAACAGTCCCAGGATCGACGTCGACAGCATGCTGAGTATCTAGCATCTCAACGGGCTGCGGAGACACCCGAACAGTCTCAAGCTCGACGTCAACAGAACGCTGAATATCTGGCATCTCAACGGGCTTCTGAGACACCCGAACAGTCTCAAGCTCGGTGTCTTCAGCAAGCGACTTACATAGGGTCCCAAAGGGCTACTGAAACTGTTGAAGCTGCTGAAGCTCGCAGACACGCTGTTGCTGAAAGGGCACAACAGCGACGATTAATATTTACAAGAAACGCGTGGGGAGTATTCGATAAAGCTGCATTTGAGTACGATGAAACTCTTGATTACGAAAGCCACAAGCTTATAAAAATAGAAGCGATGAATAAAGAATGCAGATTTTGCGGTGCTCTTAAATGGAAAGAGGAAGCTGCAGGCATGTGTTGTTCGGGAGGAAAAGTAGTTCTTCCTTCAATAGACGAGCCTGTTGAACCTCTTAAAGAACTTTTTTCAAATGAAACAGATAAGTCTCGCCGTTTTTTAAAAAACATAAGAAAATACAATACATGCTACCATATGACATCTTTTGGAGCTGATAACATTGTGTCGATGCCAGAATTTTGCCCGACTTTTACAATCCAAGGGCAAATATACCACACAGTTGGCTCTTTGCTTCCTGCTGCTAATACGTAACCAAAATTTTTGCAAGTTTATTTCATGGGTGATGAGGAAGCACAAGTTGATAGGCGTTCTGAGTACGTACCAGGTGTGGAAAGAAACACAGTTCAAAAAATACAAAAAGTTCTACATGATCACAACGTTTTAGTGCATGAATTTAAAATGGCTAAAGATAGAGTGACTAGCGATAATTACAAGGTCGTGATACACCCAGATCGTGTACCACGTGGTGAACACGAAAGACGATTCAATGCCCCGACCACAAACGAAATAGCTGCCGTAGTAGTTAGTACTGAACAAACTGCGTCTCGGGACATTGTTATTCAGGCGCACGATGACCGGCTTACTAGAGTTCCGGACACTCATAGATTTTATGATGCTCTCGAGTACCTGATAATTTTTTGGAAAGGACAAGAGGGGTACAGTTTTGATATTCCTCAGACAAACCCAGTTACAAAACAGCCTATACCGAACAAAAAAGTGTCGTGCAAAGACTTTTATGCGTATCATATGATGGTACGTCGCAACAATTTTAATTTATTGCTTCGATGTAGGCTTCTCTTTCTTCAGTTTTTGGTGGACATGTATGTCAAAGTGGAGAGTGAGCGCTTAGGGTTTATTGCTTTAAACCAAACAAAACTGCGAGCAGAAAACTATATACATTTACAAGACGCGGTCAGGAATGATGCGGATTTAGATCCAAACAATTTGGGTCAATTGGTAATACTCCCATCGTCATTTGTAAATAGCCCGAGATATCTTCATGAGTACACGCAGGATGCGTTCATATACGTGCGTAACTACGGGAGGCCTGATCTGTTTATTACAATGACATGTAATCCCGCTTGGCCAGAAATTACTAAAGAGCTCATTCCAGGTCAAAATGCAACAGACAGACATGACTTAACAGCCAGGTTATTTAAAATAAAAGTACAAAAATTGGTTGCTCTACTTACAAAAGGTAAAATATTTGGAGATATGAAGTGTTTCATGTACTCGATCGAGTGGCAAAAAAGAGATCTGCCTCACGTGCACTTACTGCTGTGGTTGACGGAAAAATTACGCCCCAACCAAATTGATGAAGTCATAAGTGCGGAGATACCAAATCCAGAAAGTGATCGAAAACTCTACGATACTGTAACCAAAAATATGATTCACGGTCCCTGTGGTGCACTAAATCCGTCATCACCATGCATGAAAGAAGGAAAATGCACCAAAAAGTATCCAAGGGCGCTTTTAAAAGATACTCAAACTAACGACAAAGGCTATCCTTTGTGCAGGCGTAGAACACCAGGAGATGGCGGCCCTACGATAACTCTAAAAACCCGAGGTGGAACACAGGAAGTATTGGTTGACAATAGCTGGATTGTCCCATATTCTCCTCTTCTGTCTAAAATTTATAACTGTCACATAAATGTAGAGTTCTGCAATACGGTACAGGCGATAAAATATATTTGTAAATATATAAACAAAGGCAGCGACCAGGCTATTTTTAACATTCGACAGCAAGGGAATGTTAATATTGACCCGAGAGATGAGGTGCAAACGTATCGAGCCGGTAGATATGTTAGTAGTAACGAAGCAGCGTGGCGGATCTTGGGTCTGCCTCTGCATGAAAGACACCCAAAAGTCACTCACCTTGCGGTTCATCTGCCTAATGGTCAGCGGATTTACTTCACTGAAAACAATTTTAGAGAGAGAATGGCCGCACCACCTAAGACGACACTAACTGCATTTTTCCTGCTTTGCCAAAATGACGCATTTGCAAAAACATTACTTTATGTTGACGTACCCCGCTACTATACATGGAACGTGTCGTCGAAAGAATGGAAACGTCGTTTACAAGGCACACCTGTCGACGGCTGGCCAGGTGTGAAGGCAGGAGATGCTCTTGGGCGCATTTACACAGTGCATGTTAGTAACTTCGAATGTTACTGTTTGCGAATGCTGCTGAATGTAGTACAGGGCCCCACTAGCTTTTTGTATCTAAAAACAGTTGACGGCCAAGAACTTGAAACTTTTCGACAAGCGTGTGAGAAGTTGGGGTTGTTAGAAGATGACAACCACTGGGATGCCACAATGGAAGAGGCAGTGCTGTGTCGCTCTCCTTCGCAAATAAGAGAACTATTTGCAATATTGATATGCACTTGTGGTTTATCCAATCCTCTTCAACTATGGGATAAGTATAAATCTGCATTATCGGAGGACATCTTGCATAGATTTCAAAGGATGGATCAAGTCAACAATGATCTATGTTTCAATGAAGCACTGAGACATATAGAGGACAAAATAATAACGATTTCCGGTAAGAAATTGTCTGACTTCGGTATGCCTACACCAGAGCGTCGAGGAGAGTTGTCGACCGATTTGATCAAAGAGCTAAGCTATGATATTGCTTTATTAGACGCTCAGGTCAGCGAAACTGAACCACGCCTGCTACCCGAACAAAAAAACATTTATAACAAAATATTACAACGAGTTGAGCTTGACAAAGGCGGCCTTTTCTTTCTTGACGCCCCGGGCGGTACAGGTAAAACATTTTTGCTTAATTTGCTTCTAGCAAAAATTCGTAAGGACCGTAAAGTTGCATTAGCGGTGGCTTCCTCTGGGATCGCTGCAACATTGCTGAGCGGTGGACGAACGGCACATTCGGTTTTTAAATTACCTCTTAATCTGGCGAGCGAAGAAACCCCAACGTGCAACATCAGTAAGAGCAGTGCCCGTGGCGCCCTCTTGCAACAATGTATGCTGATCGTGTGGGACGAGTGCACTATGTCACACAAACGCGCCACTGAGGCGCTTGATCGCTGTCTACAAGATATTCACAGCAATCGAAAGTTGATGGGTGGTGTGGTAGTGTTATTGGCAGGGGATTTTAGACAGACTTTACCTGTTATCGAGAGAGGCACTGCAGCAGATGAAATTAACGCATGTCTAAAAGCCTCATATCTGTGGTCTAAAGTTGAAAAGTTTTATCTTACCACTAACATGCGAGTCCAGTTATTCAGCGATGTCGAATCAGGAGCATATGCTCAAAAACTGCTAGAAATTGGTGAAGGCCACCTAAACACCGACCAAGAAGGTATGGTTCTTTTCACACAGCAATTTTGTCATGCTGTGGAGACAGAAAACGAAGTTATTGAACAAGTTTTTCCGAATCTGCAACAAAATATTCTTGACGAAAATTGGTTGTGTGAAAGAACCGTATTGGCACCAAAAAATGAGACTGTTGCGAAAATAAATAAAAAAATCTTGGCCGAAATAAACAGCGAAACATCAGTGTATAATTCCATTGACACAGTTATGTCATGCGATGACACTACAAGTTATCCCGTAGAGTTCCTAAACTCTTTAGAGTTGTCCGGGGTGCCATCACACAAGTTGGAATTAAAGGTAGGTGTACCCGTTTTATTAATGCGTAACCAGGATGCGCCAAGATTATGCAACGGTACTCGGTTGCGAGTTACCGAATTAGGAAGGCATATAGTGAAGGCTACAATTTTAACTGGAGAAGCCAAGGGAGACAATGTTCTTATACCGCGCATCCCAATCATACCCAACAACTTGCCATTCAATTTTAAACGCCTGCAGTTTCCATTAAAAGTCGCATTTTCAATGACGATCAACAAATCGCAGGGTCAAACCTTGAAGGTAGCAGGCCTACATTTGGGCACGCCATGTTTTTCTCACGGTCAGCTCTATGTGGCTTGCTCACGTGTTTCCAAAGCGAAGAATCTGCATGTTTATGCTGAAGGAAAAAGATCGTTAAATGTAGTTTATAGGAGCATACTGCAGTAGCTACCTATAGGCCTATGATTAGGGCTCTGCAGTGCTTAGTTATCGTATTTCTTACTTATTACTAGAAGACGGGACGAACCTGAAGTCCACGCTAACGAAGTCGCGGGCAAAAGCTAGTAATTATATATATATATCGTATTTTTATATATCGTTTTTTTATAACATTTTCTCAGGGAGCAATCATAGTTGGCTGATTTGGTCAGCTACAATTATTTCAATGTTTAATTATTTTGGTTAACATGTAAGGATTTTTAACATTATATTAAATAAATAAATAAATATTTTAGATATTTAACACACAATGTTATCTAGTTGCAAACTAAGCAGAGTTTGTGCTGTGATAACTAGGCTGACTGACGGAATGCTTATATACTTTGTTTTTGTAAATACATACATATTATACATAGAAAAAACCCAAATTTCGAAACAAATATTTGTAGATCATACAAAAATTTGGTCTGACCCGGGGATCGAGTTTCATTCACTACAACTACGCCACCGAGGCAGTCAAATGTTGTTTAATAAAAGTGAAGTTTTTTTTTGCTACGGCTCTCATGTCACATTTAGGTCCGCACAATTAATCTGTGGAACATAATGAAGCTCTTCTAGTACTACCTACGAACCCTCATGAAAGAGCGTCTTCCTAATACAATGGCTGACATCACACTTGTGACTCTTGACTTGTAGATATATTGAGTATTAGTGACTTCACACAATAACTGTTAGTCATACGAATGTACTGCTGCTGTCAAAATAATGAAAACTATTGTACAACAATAAGTAGGTGATATTTACATCACCACGTTTTGGTTTGTTTTAGAGTGTACGAGTATTCTTGTATCAAAAAAACCTATATTTTTTCAAATAAAATCTAAAATAGCCGTGACAAACATTACCTTTTGAAAAATTAAGTAACTCGAATGTACTAAACTTTGTCTTAAATATATTTCATGAATTCATCTTACATATCTTTTCATTGGCTGGCTTTATATGAATTATTGATCATAAATAGTTACGTTAATAGATGTCCAATTAGTCAGATAACTAAATTGAGCGTAAAATTTAATGAAAGTAGGTAGATAGAAGATGGATACTCGTAGATTGATGTTTAAAGCAAATTTTTTAATTAATTTTCTAACAATTTAAAAATTTCTTACCTAAAACATTGTTTATTAACTTGACCTCTCACTCCCTTAATTTAAAAGTCATGCCCTTGTCGTTGGAGTAATCGCTACTCTTGTCTGTCCTCTGTGATCTGTTTAACCTCCTGATAGGCTACAACTCCCGCTTTCACTTTCACTTGCTGTATGTATATTAGTATAGGCCGCCCTCGTCGTCTTTTGACTTCTATTTTCCCTTCAGTATCCTGAAGAAGTTGCTGTGTTTTATCAAGCGACTTAATTTAGTTAACTTAAGAGGCTGAACATTAGGTAGTTTCTTTGTGAACGAGTATAATTATATTTTAGACTTAAAAATTAGAAATGAATAAATACAATAATTTTTAAAACAATAAGCGAAATAAATAAATTAATTTTCTTCAAAATGTTGAAATTATAGATAAGGCAACATTATTAAAATTGACATTTACAATTTACATACTATTGAAGATTATTCAAAGAAAACAGTTTTTATTTAATAATTCATTTTCATCAATTTTCAAAATTTCAATCTATCGCTGGCAAAAATGTCTTATAGTGCTTAAAAGCTCTTATGACTGAAATAAACGCTCCACTCAATAAAAAAACAAGAAAATAGTAAGTAATTACATGTTTCTTATCTCTCGTTATTCATTCTATCATATAGCAACCACTACTACAAA
Organism: Hypercompe scribonia; assembly: GCA_949316085.1. NCBI lineage: Eukaryota > Metazoa > Arthropoda > Insecta > Lepidoptera > Erebidae > Hypercompe > Hypercompe scribonia. Next base: position 7,133,213 of record OX438979.1, read on the forward strand.
TACAACTTTACGACGCGAACATCACATTAAATATCTAAAATATTTAAACGAAAAAAATAATAGCGCACACAAAGCTGTCTGAATTCAAAATAGGGAACGCCTGTACTGTGGTAACTGGACTACTGCTAAACATACTTATATATTTCTAACACACTACACACAGACACAGAATCAATAATCGTGCTCCTCACACAAATATTTGTCTTGGGTAAGAAGGGAACCCACGACCTTCCGCGTAGCAGTTAGGGCCACAAACCGCTAGATCGACAGGCCCGTCAATTGATTTATCTTTTTTTAATTAGTCAAAAATCTAATTTTAAAACAAATTTGACATCCATTTTTTCATCTTCATCATCAATAACGTTTAGTAATCCACTGCTGGACATAGACCTCTTCTTAGCACGAAGATTATTTTAAAGACGTTCAGCGCAAACCGAAAAACATACTACAGCGCTATCTAGCGAAGACACATTGAACTACAGAGTATAATGAACTACCAAGCAACTATTACGCCTGTATCGCGAAATAAAGATTCTCGTGGTGATTAGCATATATACAACATTCCAACCTCAACCGTTGGGCCGTGGCCCTCCAGGCATGATCACCTCACCTGGTCGGAGGATCCTCCCTTTATGTCGGAGGGACATGACACATGTCCCTCCACAAAATAGTATTTACTAAACTTTGTAAGCACTTACACTAGCTGCTATTGACATAGTAATTTTGCGTGGCTAACTGCAGCTATTAGCCAGTGAAAGCCTGGTACTTCAAATGAAATTAAAAATGAAATTGCTGGAGGGCTTGGAAGGTAGAGACAGACAGCTCGTTATGACGAACCTAACAGCATATTCATAAAATATTCGCTTATTTCGTCATCATCAATTGTTTTGTTTTTTTTTTCTATTTTAGAGCCTGACAAAGTGACTCTGCTTTGCCTGATAGAAAGCATGGACAGAATCCAATAGTGGTGGTCCAGATACTCATTGTGAATGCAGACAATTCAGTATGGTGACTTTATCATTTAAATAATTCACTGGTAGAAAAAGGCCGCTTATAGCTGCTGTCGTCCTAAGAAGTATGCTTCCTTAGTCTGCCCTTACTACTTCTACGATGAGTTGGATTGTGATACTCTGGTATTATCAACCTATCACTACACGGATGGATTTTTTACTTAATCAAACGAAATATTTACTAGTATTTTTTTTTTTTGACTCTTCTTTGCCTGATAGAAAGCATGGACAGAATCCAATAGTGGTGGTCCAGATACTCATTGTGAATGCAGACAATTCAGTATGGTGACTTTATCATTTAAATAGTTCACTGGTAGAAAAAGGCCGCTTAGAGCTGCTGTCCTCCTAAGAAGTATGCTTCCTTAGTCTGCCCTTACTACTTCTACGATGAGTTGGATTGTGATACTCTGGTATTCTCAACCTATCACTACACGGATGGATTTTTTACTTAATCAAACGAAATATTTACTAGTATTTTCTTTTTTTTTTGACTCTACTTTGCCTGATAGAAAGCATGGACAGAATCCAATAGTGGTGGTCCAGATACTCATTGTGAATGCAGACAATTCAGTATGGTGACTTTATCATTTAAATAGTTCACTGGTAGAAAAAGGCCGCTTATAGCTGCTGTCGTCCTAAGAAGTACGCTTCCTTAGTCTGCCCTTACTACTTCTACGAGGAGTTGGATTGTGATACTCTGGTATTCTCAACCTGACACTACATGTATGGATTTTTTTACTTAACCAAACGAAATATTTACTAGTATTTTCGTTTTTTTTTTGTATAATTGATGTTATTTGAGACAGCTATATTCCCAGCACTATAAACATGTAAAACTATAGAAGTAAATTTTTAATATCAAGATCGAAGAGAAGACTTAAGAGCTGAGTTCCATTGCTGCAGTGTAGTATTCATTCATTCATCCCAGGAAAGGTTTATTACATTAAACCACTGAGTGTGTTTGATACAAAAATAAAGACCCTTTGTTGAAAGCCATACCTGGCCAACAATATGCTACATGATTAGAATTGAAAGGTTCTAAAGCCAGAATAATATTATCATTCATGTAATCCTCGCGTTGCGAATGGTTTTTTTTTGAAAATTGTTATTGAGAAACATCAGTGTGCGATAGTATTCAACACCTATGCATGTGTGAGTGGCTGCGTCAATCACAAGAATATTTTTTTATCTAAATTTTAAAATCAACACCTTTTTTCCGCTGCACAAATTTCTAAAAGCAAAAATGAACCTTAATACGCTCACGGTTATATCTGTACTTAATTCTCTGTTAGCCTATGTATAGTATAGTGTCGGTGAACCTAGTTACAAGGTGTTTTAATACGCTATTATTACTACTTCACTTGCGTGTTTGTTTTTTTTTAATTTATTTAGAGCCTGCCATTGTGAATCTACTCTGTCTCATGGATAGCAATGAAACTGAAATGTTCAATGGATGACTGGATGGAAATGTTCATTCAATGAAAAAAATAACAGCCCTCGGCTAAAAGCTTGTTTGGAACTGACTTTTGTAAGCGTATTTTGTAAATATACTTTTATTATTTATGCTATAGGCGGTATCAAGCACATAGGCACCTGGTGCTAAGTAATTACCGGAAACCAACAAGTTCTCCAACTCAAGACCGACAAGTGCAAAGTGACCTTTTTAATCTGCACCAATAAAATAGGTGCGTTCAAGTGGACGTACATTTTTGAAGAAATGAATATTTCGGGTAAAAATATATTAGTACATATTGGAGGTAGATATGGAGACTGTTCGTTAATTTAATAGTAAAATAAATTAGCATCTTCGAAATTTACTTGTGATAAAGGTCTTCGATTAGGTGCATCTGAAGGATTATAATGAATTCCTTTGTTCTTTTATCTTAGCACGAGGTATTTTTTCATCAAAGTTAGATGAAGAAAAATATTTTTTCAGATTTAACAAAATCGAATCGCTTCATAGATGAAAAAGTTCTAAGGTAACAAATATAAAAAATGTACAATAGTATGACAACCTTTTTTTGAATTTAGTTGAAAAGATAGATACGAACTCATAAATTTTCATACAAGCACAGACTAAATAACAATGTATTGGTAACCGTTTTACTTTTTTTTTTTTTTTAACGTGTGGAAACCCCTTCGGGCCGTCACCCCACCGGGGTTTACGGCGGGGTGGTGTGTCGGAATCGGACCGACTAAAACCACATGGTGTGCCACTCTGCGCCTGAGATAGGAGGGATCCGGGAACCGCTGCTATTACGACATCCAGATCCCTCCTAGCGCCTGCCCGCTACCTCGGGCACCATCTGCGGATAAACTCTCTATTTTAGGCGACGTACGGCACACGCGGACGTCGCCTCCGCGCGGCTGGCCATTGTAGCGGATGGAGGGGAAAACCCATCCCGTCCACCCGCGGCCACACTCAAGGCGGCAAGAGGCGCTGGTATGCGCGCCTCCGCCGCCCGGCTCGCCGGCGGCGAATTGGGTCCGAGTGGATATCGTCCTCCCGGGCCTTCTCCGCCGCCTCCTTCCGCGAAATTACGTCTTCGCAAAAGGTTGCGACCGCGGTAAAACAACTGTCGCTACCGGCCATGGAGCGTATGACGGCCGGTAGCGAGAGGTCTCCTCCAATAACTGCAGTGAGGACCCCACGCTGCGCCGCCCAGGTGGAACAAACCGCTAGCGTGTGTTGAGCCGAGTCCTCACTGCAGTCGCAGTGGTGACAGGCGGGGCTCAATTTCCTCCTGGTGACCGAGTGCAGATACTTCCCGAAGCAACCGTGCCCGGAAAGGACCTGCGTCAGTCGGAAGAAAAGGAGAAAAGGATTGGGGAAGAAGTAAACACCATATTCGGTAATGCCCCCCCACTCGGCAGCAACATATCCAGTACCCTTGTCCCTTAGCGACAAGGGCGGGAAATGAGCCGCCGTGGAGCCGACGACTGCCACGGAACCGTCCCGGTCACCCAACCAGTTTGGACGGGGAGGAACGTAATAGGGTTCCGTGGCTACGGCAATAACCGTTTAAACCAACCCTTTGTTACAACGCTTGTGTGTAGCAGCGTAATAAAAATATCTTCTTCAATTTATTCGACAAACAATTGGAAATTAAAAATCTATATAGTTTGTCGTTCCATTTTCCGCTACAAAATAATATTTAACAAAGAGCTTCCATTACGTATTTTCCATTAAAACTCTATAGTAAAACCACCGTTGTAAATTGCCTTTCAAACGAGTCTATAAAATTATTAGAGTTGCGGGTCTTGTAATTAATAATTTTATAAATTTTCATGTTTACAATTAACAGTTTAGCCTGTTTTATGATAAAACTCAATTAAGAATTGACTGATAATACGTAATTATAAATTTAAATTGTATACAACATACCGCGTCTATGGAACTAAAGGTCGATCAAGTCTGTAGCGATAAAGACATACCTAAGGGAAAACTATAATCTTTCCCTTGTTTTGAACGCCTTGCATATTTTATAACCACAATTCTGCAAGAACAGAACATATATATTACCGTTCAAATAATTTGAATACAACTTTAGAGGTTGCAGATACGATTTCCAGTGAGTGTAAATGTTTCATCATTATCATCATCATTTCACCCAAAGGACATCCACTTCTGGACAAAGGCCTACCCTAAGATTTTCCGCAACAGCATGTCCCGTGTCGCCCGCATCCAGCGGCTTCCCGCGACTTTCGCTAGGTCGTCAGACCACCTTGTGAGGGGCCTACCAACACTGCGTTTCCCAGTACGCGGTCACCACTTCAGAACTTTATGGCCCCATCGGCTATCGTATAAATGTTTAACGACATCAATATATCTCTTAACGTAATGTAAAAAGGTGTTTCTTCCAAAAAATATAAAACTTTTCTAGAAACTAAGAAACAAGCTGGTTTGGGTCTAGATAAAGTGTAAGTTGCCTCAGAATATTAAGATATTAGCATATTTTATAAACGAAAGGAATTTTACATAATGTAATAAACGTTTTTGGAGGATTCTGTTTATTTTTACGAAATAGGTGGCATCAGCTACGTCGTTAGTCTAGCGTTCAAGAGGTCTCCGGTTTAATTCTCGGTTCGGGTCAAAAAGTGTTATTTACTTTTTTTGTTAACAGAAACACTTAATGTCAGCCAGGAATTTGGAAGTCGGGGTCTTAACTCCCGTGCCTCCGATAGCACGTAAAGCCGTCGGGCCTGTGCCTGATCTCTCCCTGACCGTGTCGAATAACCAAACCGTCAGATTACGAGAGTGAGGGAACAGAAGGTGCACCTATGTTTGTGTACATACTTGTGTACTAAAATTTCTTCTGTGTAGTTGGCTGGTCTCCATTGAGACATGGACATCGTCACATGGAGTAAAACAGTACACAGTTCATTGATTCATTAAAGTGAATCTTGTAACTCAAAAATCATGGTCAGTGCCAGGTGCAGCACAGCGATCCAGTATTATTGCAGACTACTATGTGTTTCATATCACATGTTATTTCAAGTTTCGAGAGCTAAAAGGTTAAAAAACATACGGTAAATTACTTTCCAGTATCTTGTTTAATATATTCATACCTATAAAAATATTTTAATCGCTAGATAAAATTATTTAACTTATGATTTATTTTCCTCAACAAATTCAAAGCAACTCTATACAACCTGACAATTAAACAACCGCTCACCACGTACTACTATAATATATTACCCAGTAACATTAATAAATCAGCACTATATATAATTACATTTTGAATTTGTACGATCAGAGAGTTATGAAATCACACATAACTCCGTCTACACATTCTTCTATGATATTTATAGATGGTTAGTTAAATTAATTACGTATTTAATTTTAATTATATAATCGTTTTCAGATGCGACAACGGAAAAGATAATTTGGGTTAAAGAAAATTGATGGAAAAGAAAGGTACATTTCTGATTAACGGGCCTTATGAATTGTTAATTATATTACTCTATATTTATTTTAAACACACCAGAAAACCATTTTATATACCTAGTCTTGCCATAAATATTGTAATAAAGAAAAAAGAAAATTGTTAACTGCAAATAACATTTATTACTTTTACAGTGTGTCAGTTTAATACATAAATATAAAACAATTAAAAATATAAAAAGCTTATTCGAAGTGGTCTCCATTGGCTGCAATACAGTCCTTTAAACGATGAGGCCAGTTATCAATAGAAGCACGCACTCTTTCCATGGGAAAATTCTTCACTGCCAATCGTATAGATTGTTTTAGGGACTCCAAATTATCATGGCGTTTAGAGCAAGCTGTACTCTCTAAAACTGACCACAAATCATAATCCAGCGGATTAAGATCGGGACTAGACGACGGCCAGTCTTCAGCTCTGATGAAGTCCGAAACGTTCGATTCCAACCAAGACTGCGTGGACCGAGCTTTATGACCCGGCGCCGAGTCTTGCTGGAAGGACCATACTTGGTTATTGAACATGGTGATGTTAAGGGGCTTAACTACCTTCTCAAGAATGGTATCTTGATACACTTGTGCCGATGTTTTGATACCTTTTTCACAAAAATATGGCTCAGTCACTCCTTCATAGCTAACACCCCACCAAACCATCACTGAAGTCGGATAATGTCCACGTTGCACTCTGTCGACTAATTGGGAAGCTTCCTTAGAGCTTTGAGCATAAATACGGTCATTTTGTTTGTTAAAATGTTGCTCAATTGTAAAAATTTTCTCATCCGTAAACAAAATTTTTCTGTGACCTCCCTTTGCGTACCGCTTCAGTAGTTGTTTCGATTTTACCACCCTATTCTTCTTTAAATTATCAGTTAAGAAATGGCCAGTGCGTCTCTTATAGGCTGCAAGTCCTAAGTCATCTTTTAAAATACGCGACATGGTTCTAGGTGCTATCTTCATTTCCCGAGATAAAATCTTTTGCTTTCGGACAGGATTTCTTCGAATTCTTTCCCTTACTGCTTTGACCACCTTTTTCGTACGAACACTACGTGGACGGCCAGATCTTTTTCTGTCACAAACAGAGGAGGTCTCATTGTACCTATTAATAGCCCGGTACACAAACATTTTACTAATACCAAGTGTATGGAGAGTTTTAAAAATTGCATTTGGCTCCATACCTACTTTGTGTAATGCTATCACAGCGATTCGGTTCTCTTTATCACCCCACACCATTTTAATATCGCAAAATATTTTACAATGTATTGGCGCCAAAATGAGAAAACACAATGAACAATCGTATAAAAATGACAGATTCGAAATTCAAATGTAATATTTTTTTATAATTAAGTGTAACAGTATTTATGGCCAGACTAAGTATAAATATATCAGCATTGTTATAATTATATGAAAATTGGTAACAGATATAATTTTTCCCCCCTCTGTCTTCAATTCATTTTATGTAGACGAGTCTTACGATTTCAAAGTTCCAAAGGTAGAACGCAAATTCAAGTAAACCGTTAGGGACTGACTATTAAACATCGTCCATTTTAAGTAGACACCCTCTCATAAAATTTTATACAGCCAATGTTATAAAGAACGCAGTTCGACAGCTCTGATTAAAATGGTAATTTTGAAGACCTGTGAAATTGTGTTATCCTAAATCTTCATTTTCAGAAGTACCTTTAAGCCACTTTGGGTATTCTTGTGATTAAATAAATGAACCAAGGGATGTTTACATCATTATTTGAAGTAAAAAGTTGATTTAATATTTAATGTTGGACATAGGCCTCTATTCGAAAAGGTGGTTTCGGCTTACTATACCAAGCTGATCAGTCGGGGGGTATAGGGTTTGTATCAAGTTTTACTTCTCTTTCCAGTGATGTTGTCCTGTGTAATTTGCTCTCTGCTTTAGTTAGTCGTCTCGTACATTGATGTGCATTAAAAAGACGGGTAAGAAATACAAATTACAAAAAAAAACTATTTGTAGCTATAACTTTATACTATTTGTTCTAGTTGAATAAAATTTATGTACCAAAGATTTACACATCTAGCTACATCAAAAAAAAATCTTTACGAGTGAAAACATCATGAAAACATTGAGGAAGATAGTAAGTGTGTACTTTTGTTTCGAGATGTTGACGCAAAGTGTGACAATGAGCGTGAAACATAAATTGACCTTTTACCGAATTTAGAATTAAGTTAAAAAATATCTTTGACGTTTGGTAACCACGTCAAATTTTTTTTTTCTTATAACCCTCAATTGAATTGAAAGTAAACGCTAAAACTTCCAATTTTCTCAATAATAATCGGCTGGCCTTTTTATTTAAGTACTTTCTTTTTAAGGACAAGAACGTTATTAGACTTTGCATATTAAGTATGCCTTTGCGTCGTATATTCTCAAGGAGAATCGAAAGAGAAGAAAATAGAAATGATTATCTAGAGGGAAATCTACGTAGAAATATCGATAATGATTGTAATAAAAATAATTTGGATATTTTTTCAATAGGTCCAAGTTATCGGTATATTTTTTTCTTTTTTAATGGCAGTTGCCGCACTATTAGTAACTTCTGACTTCACAAACATGTATGTAGGTAATGGACACTTTTAACCACCAGGCGTAAAACAATAATTTGGAACTTACATTAAGTGTTGTCCTATGTTAGGTTTGAATCCACCACACTCAGCGCAAGAGAAAGCGCGGCGAGGTGACCGCCGAAATCACTACACCATTCGTGCAGCCGGTATATGGATATATCTAGTACATTTTTGTATTAATCATCTAATTTCACTCTGATCTCAACGTTTTATTAAAAAAAAAATTACAGGTTACGTCTTTGAATGCCAATAATATTATTTCTTATATTTAAACAAATAACCTTCTGTGGTCAAACTAGGCAGAACCTTATTTCGAGTATCAGCGGCAACTTCCTACGTATTACATAGAGCTTTACTGTCATAAAATATATGACAATAAAATCTAGTCTACAATAAACATATTGTTGAGGTGTGTATTTCTAAAGAACCGTGCTATTAATGTATGTACGTATGTTTTTAGTAATGTATAATATATTATAAATATGCTCAAGTTGCAAGTTGAATCACCTCTAAAAGGCACGCTCCTCAGTGCTGAGGATACCTTTTGGAGGCGGTTTGTATATGAGGTGAAGTCACATGACGGTGATCACGCAAAAGGAACATGTGTTCATCGATATGGTTAGGTGTTTTGTAGGCACAACGTTATATAATACAGGTTTTGTAAACTCACGTCATAATAAATTTTACTATAATGCAAAATAATGCCCGACCCCATGCCGTTGCACAAGTTTGACCACATTGTAAGGGTCCACAAGGTTGGGCCCCTAAGCCTGGATCTTCATCCCACTGAGCATGTTTGGGATAGTTTATAAAAACTGTTTCTGCGAAAAATCCTGTGCCTATAACAGTGTCAGCACTAAGAACAGGGATTTCACAAGAATGAAACAATCAGACCTATCGATAATAAGGGCACGTGGAAGTAATACACATTTTTAAAAAAAATCTGTGATTCAAAATTTTTGTAAAAACTAACTGAATTTTTCAATAAAACAACCAAAACTAATTTTTGTTTCATTCATTGTTTCATCATCATCATCATCTCACCCAAAATACGTCCACTGCTACACATAGGCCTCCCCCAAGGTTCTCCACAGCAGCCAGTTCCGTGCTGCTCGCATCCAGCAGGTTCCCGCGACCTTCAACAGGTCGTCGGACCACCTTGTTCAGTCACTCATCGTCATTCCAGAACTTTACGGATATCTATCGTCATCCCCCTTCCCCCTGGATATCTATCGTCTAGGTTTGTCTCTTATGCCATGGAAAAAATTAAAGAAATACTCGTTCAAAGCGAAGACTTTTATGCACGTAAATCCATTTACTTTCGACTTTTAGTGAAATCGAATTGCCACACCGACATTTCTAAACCAAACTAGCATCGCTGGCATTTTACTAAAACTTCTCGTTCAGAAACCTTTTTGCAGATTTTCTTAAACATTTACCCGGCTTAAGTAACTGACTATCGTTGATGACGTCTCAGAAGCAAAGTGTCCAGTGAAGCCGATTATTCCACGCGATTTGTCTGATCCTCTCATCCTAAGGCGATCTTCACACTCTAGTTCTACAGAAGAATTTGTTGTTATATCCAAGTATTTTCATGTTACTGTTTTTTAAGAAACCGGCAGGGTTTACTATCATGAAGGTTACAGAAAAACTTTTGTTGATTTATTTTAGGGAAAACCCTTTGGAAATAGTGTTTCCATCATGTAGTTTCTTAATTCTTAGTAAATGTGAGTAACTAAAATCACTTTCTGAGTTCTTTGTAAGAATTCAGATCGATGAAATAGCAGTTGTTCGTTAAGACTTATATAAACACATATATTTTGCTACAATAATTATTTCAAAATTTACTGACAGACAGTCTCGTTGTTCTGGCGGCTAGCGTATGTGATCAAGAAATCTTGTGTTCAATTCAATCAATCTTCGAAATTAGTTCGCCCTTAGGATTGCGGAGGTCCGATTTCAGTTGCTCCGTAGAAAAACTAATTTTCAGAAGATCAACCTAAAGCGACAGCATCAGTGCTGTCGTGTTTCGTTGGTGAGTGTGAGACCGGAGGCCCATTGATGCAGGGGTGACAGTTATCGTGATAACTGTGTAAGCCTTACACTGCCACAATGACTGTCAACACTAGGTATACTGCATTGTCTGCATTCACAATGAGTATAGTGACTACCACTCTTAGATTCTATTCCTGCTTTCAATCAGGTAGACTAGAGTCACTTTGGAAGGCGCCTAAAATAAAAAACAATAGGTAAAACCAGTTGAAATAGTAGCCGATTCCTAATAATATAGGTATAATAAAGGGTAGAAAGAGGATAAATTATTTCAAAATCAATTCACTTTTTTTGTCTTTTATGGTACAGTTCGCAAACAAGCAAATAGGTACAAAATACACAATAATTACCTAGACTGAGATATTTTCGTGTAACCTTAATCATTTTGTCGATTAGTGGTTATTAGGATTTAGCATTTACCATAATATACATAGGTAAGTACCCGTATGCACATACTTACATATTTGTATAGATATACCTATGTAAAATTTAGTAATAATATAATAACAATATCCTCACACATTCACAGTCAGCTGTCTGATCCCAAACTAGGCAAAGCTTGTACTATGGTAACTAGACAGAAAACATACTTATATGTCTTTAAATACATATACATATATTATAAATAATTTACACTCAGACACAGAACAAAAGATTGTGTTTATCACACAAAGACTTATTTTGGGTGGGAAACGAACTCCGGTTCTCTGGTTTAGCAGTCAGGACCACTAACCACAAGACCAACAAGCCGCTTGGAGTCTTAAGATCTATGCAACTGTTTTTACTCGTTTTAGGTAGCCCTTATTATACAAAAATCTAGGTGTAATGTTTCTCAATATAAAGGTTATGCTTAGTGATGTGCAAAAACACAGAACAAAGTTGTTCAAGTATTTCTGTTACTGTAGTAAAAATGAAAATTAGTTAAGCTGTACTTGAGTATTCGGCTAAATGCATAGATAAATTAAATGTTAAAATAACTTGAAAATCTCGTCTTCTTACGAACAAAATTCCTTAATTTTGTTTCTATTTTAGAATTTATTTGTTTTCTATGGACGATTTATGGATTCAAAATTTGCCTGTAAGGAATTGTGATCAAAATTAATGTCAAAAAAATAAGATCAAAATTTATGTTTATATATCATGTTTTAACACGTAAATTCTTCAAACAGTTCTTTTAAACAAATGTATTTAAAAAAATGTTGTATCTAGAGACTATTTTTCTACTAAATTTCACCTTCATAGGTCAAGTAGTTTTGCAGATTTCGTAAATTAATGAGCGAGTTACTATTCTTTTGTTTTTATTATTTAGGTTTTAATAGTATGATAATTTTTTTAGTGAAGATATACAGTTATTATAAATTAGAATATTAGTTGAGTAATATATTATATTTTATAAAAAAAATATAATTAAATATTTTTTTTAATTGTTATAAAATCTTCATTATTTTTGTTTCCTTAATTTAGATGTTCCTATAATTTTATAAAGAGTAGCTACTTTCACTATTTCAACATAATGTAATATAACTACGAAATAAATAAATATATGCTCTACTACCTCGGTGGCGCAGCGGTCGTGAATGCGACTGCTGTGCTTGAGATCTCGGATTCGATTCCCGGGTCGGATCAAATGTTTGTATGATCTGCAAATATTTGTTTCGAAGTTTGGGTGTTTCCTATGTATAATACGTATGTATTTACAAAAAAAAGTAGGTATATAAGAATTCTATTAGTCAATCCAGTTATCATAGCACAAACTCTGCTTAGTTTGAAGTTGAAACTAAATTACGTTGTATGTTAAATGTTCGAAATATTTATTATAATATATGTTATACGTATTTTTATATATTATTAAAATAAAATAAAGACTTTATTTTAGACTGATATTAAAACCATTTTTAGTTACGTGAATTGAACTCAAAATTTACACACCACGAGTACTATCTTTTATAAATTACAAGGGTAATTAAAACTATAAGCAATTAAATTTAAAAAAGGTTTTCTATAACAATTCAATGAAATATATATTTTTGACTTGCATTGTTGTTCTACTAGTTTAAGCAGTCGCCACACCGCTCTCTATTGCGCCAAGTGTTATAAGTTCAAACCCCACACGGGACAACACTTTGTGTGATCCACAAATTGTAGTTCTGAATCTGGGTGGTCTTTGTATCTCTTTATCCTTCCGACACAGGACTTATTCTCCTAGTGCGGGCGTTGTCTTAAAAAAAAACCTTCTTGGTTTCACCTTTCCCCCCTTAGGAATATTATCATGTACAAATTGACCAAAATAGAATTTCATTTAGGCTGTCCTAATTAGTTTAATGGATGTTATCAATGATGGTTTAGTTTAACATTCGGTAAACGCTAGATTCAAAGATGAAGAAAATAGCGACTCAGAAAAAGTAGAGAGTGTAGAGGGATCACCAGTGTAGAAAACTGTTCCGTATGATGTAACAAAACAACGCTGAGCTGTCGGCCAACCTCCTTAAGTGGACAGACACCTTAAAACAAAAAACGAATGGAGGTAAGCAAGAGTCTCTGATGATAAACGGGATTTAGACTACAGTACCTTCACGACCTCCGTCTCTTATGTATGTCCTATGATTGAGAATGTTACTAAGATAGGAAAGAAACTGGCCTTGAAAATAATAATTTTTTTTAAAAACATTTCATGGAAGGAATTTCTATTAAGGATACTGCCCAGAAGTATGTGATTAATTTCTTATTTCTCTATTGTATTTCTTGTATGTTATTTATATTTCTCGAGAAGCTAGCAAAGATTATTTAAGTTAAATAAGTATTTTGGTTGAACGCTACATCTTTGAACTTCTGACTGTAATTTTGAAATTATGAGTATATTTCATGTACCTATTAAGTAACTTAACTAAATACTTCACATATAGCGAGCAGTTTGTTATAAAACCTTTAAAATTTGCGAATAAATCAGCAGACCCTCATTTTCATTATCATCTCAGCCGAAAACCGTCATCTCCTGGATATGAAACTCCTTCAAGATTCACCACAACAAATCCTGCGGTGTCTGAACACATTTCTTGTGAAAAAGATGATCGATGTTGCCAAAAAGTCTCGAGATGCAATTGAAAGGCGAAGCGTGGCTAAACTCAACATGGTGGTCCGATGAACGGATGAAGATTGCGGGCATTATTTGTATACGTACAGAACAGAATCAGTTGATCTCTCTTAATCAAATAAGAAACAAAAACAATACTATATAGATTACTAAATTATTTCTAAGTAATATATAATACTCAGTTTGACAGTTCGTTTTTGGTGAGAGTCGCCACAATTTGGAACGACCTGCCTGCGCTATTTTTCCTGATTAGTTGAACTCTGGAGCCTTTAAGAGTAGAGCGAACAGGTTTCTTTTGGATAGGTGTGTACCACCTTCGTCTTTATCTACCCTTTCCATCAGGTGAGATTGAAGACAAACACCTATTCTATTACAAATATATACATATATAAAAAAACATTAAACGACTTGTAGTTTAGATAACGCCAACCGGTCAACGAGATTTCTTATAATAAAATAATAAATTCAATGGCTTAAATGAAATTCAGTAAATATTATGCACATACATTAATATATTATATCTTTAACACAGTGGAGTTAAGTTCATAATGCCATTTACATTGTATAGCAGTGTGTTTATTGCTAATGCATTTAAAAGTAAATTTAATTATACTAACGTCACGCTTCGATTTTCTCTAAATTTACGAGAACCTTTCTTGTTTTGAAAACTAAATTAATAGTGGTCTTAAGATAAAAGAATGAAATGATAACATTAAAGTTATTCCGCTTGTCACATTCGAAGAAATAATACCAAAATGTTTGCACAAAATAAGTTCATATTGCGATAAATTATGTAATGACATAGTTCCCTCGTAAACTAGTTTTATATAAATATGTACATAAATATGAATAATTACATTAATTCAAATTCGAGGCCGGAAAGAAATGTTAAATGTTTTTAAAAATTATGAATCTATGTATGTAATTGTATATGAATTTATTATAAAGTGTTTCAATAGTGTTGTACTATTGAAACACTTTATAATAAATTAATAACTCTCCCAATCCCAGAGTATAAAAGTTAAGCAGCTCCTTCGTTGATTTGCACCAAGTGAGTTAGGTTCCTTGAGCCCCTTCCTCCTGATCTGTTGAACTGTCATTCTTGTCCCTAAGTTAAAGGTAAACGTTGTTAGTCACTCAAAATGAGGTAACCCATGTGCTTGTTTGCCCCTCTATACTATAAAAGATAAAAAATAACAAAAAAAATAGTTATTGTCTGAAAATAGACAATTGTGTTTCGTTATAAGTATATGTCCTTTATCAAGCATTATTATTTACCAAATTTTCAATCACTTGTTTTGGTACACTTGCTGGAAAAAGTACTTTAGTTTGAATATTTAATTTTATTAATTCCAGTTGTGCTCTAGACATAGCGATTTTGAAATCAAATCAACCTACCAAGGAGCGCTACCTCCGCTTCTAATTCAGAAAGGTGATCATCCAGCCGCAACGTGCGTCCATTGTAGGCCGCCATCCCGGGGATTCTTTGCACCCCCTGCGGCACCGTTACCATGGCCGGTAACATGGCCAGGAATAGTGCAACTGCCGGGAACTGGGGGCCGTAGAATTTGGTTGTGGTCCATGGGGGAAATTTTAAATATTAATATCTTATTTAAATTTAGTTTTGAGTTGTCTACTTGTTAATTAATAAATACTCTGTAAACGAGAATATCAGTCCAACCATATACTATTGTTTCATAATATTCAGGGCTTGTGATTTTCACGTAGATGGGTTCAACTTTTGAAATGTACTTTTTTTAATTATTTTTGAAAATATAATAAACTTTATTTGAATCATCTAAAGATTGTTTTGCGTTATTATGTGACACAAAATTCATTGGTTAAATATCTACATATTGTTTTTTTTTTATTTTACCGTGGGATTCTGTTTCAGCATAAGCTGTACAGTTTTTACAAGAGCGATACTACATGCTCCAAAAAACCCGTGTTAAATATTTTTTGTTGCCTTTTGTAACATATGAGTGAAGTTACCAAAAGCCTCCTTCCATTAATTCTAGAGTTGTTTAAATTAAAAGACCGTACCACTGAACATTGTTGGTTTTATTTTGAAATAGTCTCAGCACCCTCTCCCTTTATAAAACATGAACAGATAATTCTGGAAACATAAAGTTAAACATATAAATGACCATGTATCCATATTTTCTATACAGGATAATCTTGGATTTCTTTAATATCTAATGCATTTGTTAAATTAAGATAAGTAGCAAAGCTTGAGGATTAAATATTAAGTGTAATGTGTGTAATGTCCTCGTAACCAATCACGCTGTAAATACTAAACGAACTCATAACAGTAGGAAGACAAATAAAATGTTCACCAAAAGTAAACAACAAGACTCAGTAGAACGCCAGAAATGATTATACGTCTACCTGCCCTGCACCTATTATTTCTTGTTATACCTATGGATTGTTAAAGTTTTCTTCAAAACTATTAATCTTTTTTTTATTTATTTACGAGCCTGCCAAAGTGACTCTACTTTGCTTGATGGAAAGCATGAATAGGATCCAACAGTTGTGGTCACCATTCTCATTGCGAATGCAGACAATGCAGTAAGATAACCCACACTATGACGGCCTAGTAAGATGCTTTTTCACGCCTCGTTCGGGGACGTAAAAGGCATGACAGTCATTGTGGCATTGTATTGTACGCACTTGCCACGACAACTGTATCAATGGGCCTACGGTCTCGCCTGTTATTAATGTAAGAGTAATTTTAAGAGTAATGTTATTAATGAATTTATCTGTTTATGTAGTGCATGTAGATACAGTAAACGAAACATAGCGAAATGAGGAATGTACATTCGCACCCAAGTTAAACCAATACGGGTGTCATGGCTGTTTCATGTTTTTACTGTATACTGTTTTTATTCATCAAATAAATAAAAAAATATACTTACTCCAACCAAAAGAAGGTTCTCTTGATTTTACCATCCTTAGGTAACACAAACCGCATTATATAAATCCTATCAACGCTACGAGAATAATTGCTGTTGCATAATTTTTACATTAAACCGTAGTGGACAATGATAATTTTAAATATAATGATTATGTGCATGTTAATGAATGGTCCCTTAGGTAGGAGGAGAACCATTCCAGTACTTCTAAGGAGATCATGGGATAAGAAAGGATGGCCAGTAGGACGTCATGACAAACGGCGTCATACCCTGTTGTATATCGCCAGTCACCTAAAGGAGAGCGGTAGTTATGCTGTGACTTGATCTGAACCCAGATGTAATCTATATTATTATCTTTAACTGATCTCTAACTCACGATATGATATCGTAACATTATAGATATAAGAAATAGAACAGCATTCTGTGTCATTACAGTTATAAACATATGAATTGCATTTTTAAATATTATAAAAAAACAAAATTATATATTTAAAAATATATAAATAGTAGACCACCGACATCGGGTAGGGCTTCAAAGATAGGAACCTCCTCACTATACGGATTGTGTCAAGGAGGACTGCCTTCTGCATCAGACCCTAGACCCAACCTTCTAACGCGAGCCTCTTAAGGTGTTGGTCGAGGTTCTTGGTTATCAATCCGTGAACAGATATAATTATCAGAATAGATATAATTATTATATCTTTCTGTTGAGAGACAGTTATTTTAAATAAATTTCCCATTCAGAATTTTTCTGGTCTGAAAGAGGTCTGTTGTATTTCTGTACTCACATATATGTATGTCCTATAGCCTACTCCACATTCAACTAGTCTTCTGTACACTTAGTTATAAACAACAATTACTATTTCTCATAAATAAAACAATATCCTATACTGTGACATGTAATAGTTGTTGTGTAATACATAACAAGTTAAAAATAATGTCGTATTTGAATACAACACTATTTTTTCTCTCTCTATATATGTATATACATATATATATAGGTGGCATACGTATACTCGTATATACATACAATAACATCTGTTTTCCCCGAGGGGTAGGTAGACGCATATTAAAAGTCCACTTTTCGCCAGCGTGTTGATTCCACATAATAGGTGGCGAGAACATTGCCACTAATCGGGATGTTTTGTTTACCAGAGTCTCGTCTATTGATAAGCAGGTATACCATCAAGCTGAAGTTGGTTTGGTTCCTTAAATTTTTAGTGGGAACCCTATACACTCAAAATGATAATAAGTATTTCGGAGATTTGACACACAACACCATTTAGTTCCAAACTAAGTGGAGCTTGTGAGATAACTAGACTGACTGATAGAATACTTATATATTTTTGATCTGATAGAACATCTGATCTGATCTGATTTGATAGAATATATTATGGGTACTAGAAAACTGATGTAAATACATAAACACTTTTTATTTGTAAATATATACATATTACACATGAAAAATACCCAAACTCCGAAACAAATATTTGTAGATCATGTAAATACCGTCCTACCCGTGAATCGAACCTGAAACTTCAAGCACAGCAGTCGCATACGCTACCACTGTGCCACCGAGGCACGAGATGTAAGTAGCTCAAATAACAGACACTATGTGTTGATCTAAATATAGCGTGAAAATTTTCGTAAAGACATTGATCGTGGAGACTTGACGGCGATATAAAAAATTACATTTTTAGTATATTAGTTAACATAACATTTACGTGATTAAAGTGTGAACTTAATTAACGTCACGCTCCGATTTCCTCAATATATATGAGTACCTTGTTAAAACTAAAACTTATTTCCTACTTTTTATATATATAAACGTGGACTACTACCTCGAAATCATTCAACTCGTTACATTGGAAGGAACAATACCAAAATGTACACTAAAGTAAGTTTTGATCGTGATAACTTACGTAGTGATTAATTTTAAAATAGTTAATATTGACATGTTTTTCTTGTGTTTTACAGATCTTAGTTATCGCTGTGTGTCTCTTTGGACTAGCTCACGCCATAACCGTCACTGATGGCATATCAAATTATGGCGTTTATAACTCGGGGAATAGCGGATACGGTGGACCCAATGGAATCTCTGGTGGATACGGTAGATATGGTCCTCATGGCGTTGGCCTCTCACACACCTCGGTATCCTTAGTGACTAAAAATGCTGGCAAATTCGGTGGATATTTGCGTGGCTACAGAGGTTACAATCGTGGACTGAATGGTTACAGCGGTAACAATGCGTATGCTTACAATAGCCTCGGCAAAAGATACAACAACGGTGGTTACAGCAGTGGTGTTTACGGCCTCGGTGGGTACAACAACGGTGGTTACGGCAATGGAGGATACCTGAATGGTGGAAACAGCAACGGCGGTTACAATAACGCTGGTTTCGTTAATGGTGGATATGGCAACGGTGGTAACAACAACGGTGGTTACGGTAATGGAGGTTACCTGAATGGTGGAAACAGCAACGGTGGTTACAACAACGGTGGTTACGGCAATGGTGGATATAACAACGGTGGTAACAGCAACGGTGGTTACGGTAAAGGGGGTTTCCTGAATGGTGGAAACAGCAACGGTGGTTACAACAACGGTGGTTACGGTAAAGGAGGTTTCCTGAATGGTGGAAACAGCAACGGTGGTTACAATAACGCTGGTTACCTCAATAATGGATACAGTACCGGTGGTTACAGTAATAATGATTTCAGCAGCGGATGGAGCGGTTGGTAAATTATTTACTAATGTGTCGTTGATTGAAAATTATGTCTGTGATAAATTAAATTTATTTATTTATTCAATGTTTTTATTCCAACTAATTGTTCAAGTTCTGCAAAGATTCAAGTTATTATACCTATCGTCAGTAGAAAGACTCAGAAGTAATTTAATTAACATTAATACAATATAAATACTTAAGATAATGAAACTGTCCCATAGTAAAGCAATTGTACAAAACAGCTTTCAATTAGTTATTCATACTTTATAGTTTATATATAAAATATACATATAAAGTTATAAATATATATAAGCTGCTAAGTACAACCTATATATTATTACGTGAAGCAAAAATTTTAGATCCCTTTGTACGAAAATTGCGCTGACGGAGGAGCATGAAATTTGGCACACTTACGAGTATAAATTATATGTAGGAAAAGTGGTGAACGCTAATATTTTTCAATAATAATGCTTATAAAGTATATTAAATCAATAAATAAAACATTACACTACCATGCATTTGACACACACAAACAAATATTTATTACACGCATACATACTCTGTGGTCAAATTGTTTCTTTTGTATATCATTTTGTCTATAGACATGGATTACCGACATCGACATATATTACTTTTTTAAATGTTTAGCGTGGTCTTAGTGAATGTCACACTGAAAAGTTTTATTTTTTTAACATAAATAAAAACACTTCAAATATCGCTGGCTTATACAAATTTATGAAATATATGTAAGTTGTTTTATTATGGTCGAATTTCGACCACTGGGAGACCACTAGTATATGTTATATTACATTGCTTAGCAGCTAGGTTTGATTATAATACTCATTATAAATTTGTAATGTAAAGGAAGTAGATACTTTATTTAAAAATAATAGATTATATATATATATATGCATCGACTGCACAGTCGGCCTAGTGGTTTACTACACTGAGTGTTGTGGTGTTGCGGGTTCAAACCCCACACGTGACAACAGTTTGTGTGGTCCACGAATTCTTGTTCTGAGTCTGGGTGTTCTTTGTGCCCGTTTCTTGTATGTTTGTAAAATTCCCCACCACACAGAATTAGACTACAGGCCCATGCTGAAAACGTTATGGGTCACTTGAACCACCAGATGACCTATCTAGAACGATAAAAGAGCATAAAATAATAAGATTCAGCATTATGCCGTCACTTGTAAGCTGTCCAACTGAGTGCAGGTGAGAATTCGAAAGTACAGGTAGAGTGAGTACATTTTGGTCACATATTTTTGTACAGCATTCTTACCACTCATAGATCCATTAAAAATAATAAGAAAACGCGCAGTGCCGTACAAAAATGGTGCGAGACAAAGTCGGATTTTTTTTTTATTTTCCGACATTTACCGGGGTCAATTTGCTCATTTGATTTTGTACGGCATCTATGTTATACTATTTCAATACTGCTTCTATTCCATTATTCCACAACGCTGTACAAAAATCATGCGACAAGAGGATAAAATCAAGGGTTGCAATCCCCTCTCTTTCCGTAGTCTAGGGGGTGATTTGACACAACATGAAATAAATTTATTTTGAAAGTATTTTATGCATAGATAATATTTTTTCATGTGCCGTACATTTTCGTTAGTTCAAAAGGGAAAAAAAACTGAGAAGAAAAACCAAAAAGATTTATCGAATTTTTCTAAAAAATGTTTGTTTTATTTATTCACATCATTACAAGGAAACAAATCAATTATATGTATGTATCAATAACCTTTAAGTACTGACGTCTCATAGACGGTGAGTTAACAAAAATAAGCCTTATTTCGAATGTGTTAAAGTTACCCCCGCGCTCTTCCCTGTAGCTTCGGTATTGAAAACGTTGATTAATCAGTCGAGCGCTCACTAGCCGCGCGGCAACACGTTCGGCTGTGGAGCTGCGCAGTGTCTCTCAGACGTAAGGTCAGTATTGATGTTGCAGATCTGTTAGACGTCAGATCATTATTAGTGTGTATTTTTCTAAGTGTCTATAAGACGTAACCTCATTATTCATCGTATTGTTTTAAATGGATCAACCAAGTACTTCGAAAAGAAGCCGCAAAAGAAAAAGAGCGGTTTGCGCTACTAGTGAAGATTT
Source organism: Hypercompe scribonia (assembly GCA_949316085.1). Classification (NCBI taxonomy): domain Eukaryota; kingdom Metazoa; phylum Arthropoda; class Insecta; order Lepidoptera; family Erebidae; genus Hypercompe; species Hypercompe scribonia. The sequence goes on from OX438979.1 coordinate 7,154,641, forward strand.
CGAAGATACTCTACAATGTTGGATAGAAAAGGAAATTGAGGGCAATTTTAGTAATGTTGACGATGATCAGGCAGACCCAGATTTATTTTTACAATCTGATCACGAAACGGAATTGGAGCAGTCAGAAAACGATCAAAATAAGGAAAATGAGAATCAGTTACTAAACAGGCCGACCACCGAGTCTCCTCTTGATGCCAACCAAGTTTCAAAACCTTCAACTGTAAGTCCTCTTTCAGTTTCAACTGGTAATCAGTATTATTATGGGCAAAATTTCAAGTGGTCAATTGAAGAACCTTGTACCAGATCGAGTCGTACAGCAAGTCATAACATTGTTGATATTCCTCGACAGCAACCCAACACATTTACGGATTCTGAATCTCTATGGCTTGAGTTATTTGACACTATTATGATTGATACTATTGTTAGCTGCACTAATTAAAAACTATCAGAAGTCCGTACGAAGTATAAAAACCCAAATAAAATTGAATTAAGACCTACCGATTGTGAAGAACTGAAAGCTTTCCTGGGTTCATTGTTTTATACCTTCGTCTTTAAATCGAACCACGAGAACACTAAAAGTATTTTTGCTACTGATGGTTCTGGGCGTGAAATTTTTCGTTGTATGATGTCTCAATTCCGATTTCTTACCCTCTTGAACTACATTCATTTCGATGACAGTACCACTAGATCACAACGCCTAGAAACCGACCCGTTAGCTGTAATTTCAGATATTTTTCAACTGTTCATTACCAATTGCAAGAAGGCATATACCCCCGGAGCTTATCTATGTGTTGATGAGATGTTAGTTCCATTTAGAGGCAGATGCAAATTTTTTATTTACATGCCCAAGAAGCCGGCCAAGTATGTCTTGAAGATTTTAGTTGTGTATGACGCAGAAACCTTTTATAATGCATACATTTACCATGGAAAAGACTCCGATGGGCTGGGACTAACTGAAACTGAGAGAAAACTCGCTATACCAACTCAGTCTGTATTACGATTATGTAAGGATTTTGAAAAAACCAATCGAAATATTACAGCCAATAATTGGTTTAGCTCCATCGAATTGATGGAACAGTTGAAAGATAGAAGTCTGACGTATCTTGGCACTTTGAAAAAAAATAAAAGGCACATCCCACCGGAATTTCAAGCATCTGAAACTCGCCAGCCTGAAACATCGTTACACGATTTTACGAAAAACTTCACCATTGTTTCATATGTCCCTAAAAAGTCAAAAGCAGTACTGTTGATATCTTCAATGCACCACACAAAGCAATTGGATTCAATGTCAAAAAAACCGCAAATAATAGTGGATTACAGTAAAATTTAAACTTTTCGATTATTTCTTAAACCGTCTGAAATACGTCACGTCACCATTCATGATATGCCAAAACACGTCAGTTCTTAAGAAGTATATATTAAACCAAAAAGTATATAAAACTGTTGATACTGGGATTGACAGTTTGAATTCTTGGACATAATACACACACCGCTTCAGTTCAGTTAGACGTCATAGTGATTTTATCAAATTATCAATTGTTCTCTTCAAAAATATGTTAATACCGTACTGTATTAGATGGCCATAAAGTACCCTTAAAATTGTAACGTCACTTAATTGAGCCTAAAAGATATGGTCTGCATAAAAATGTACGGTATCATTTTTTTCTAATTTATCTATGTTAATACTATTTAAAACAAGGGATAAAATGTAGAAAACTGCTATATTTCATTAATCTATGATATTGAAACTTTTACAATAATTTGCAAAATTTCGATTTTTTGCATTTCTCTATAATTTTTTTAGAATGGTTTCTTTTGAACGTCAATACTATATAACAATTGTATTTTACAATATCATGCTAAAAAAAAGTTCCCGTACAGAATCAAATGACTTTAAAGCTATATAAATCAAGGATACGATGAAATTAAGATGATTATTGATATACTCGTACATTCAAACGAAAAATCATTTTTTGACGGCATTACTTTTAATAGTACTTTTGAGTGCTAGATAATGTTTTGGAACCGAAGCCGTACTTTTTCAAATCACGGAAAGAGAGGGGATTGCAACCCTCGATTTTTTTGCCCTTGTCGCATGATTTTTGTACGGTGTTGCGGAGTAATGGATTAGAAGCAGTATTAAAATAGTATGACACAGATGCCGTACAAAATCAAATGACCAAATTTACCCCGGTAAATGTCGGAGAATAAAAAAAAAGCTGACTTTGTGGCGCACCATTTTTGTACGGCACTGCACGTTTTCTTATTATTTTTAATGGATCTATGGGTGGTAAGAATGCCGTACAAAAATATGTGACAAAAATATACTTACTCTACCTGTACTTTCGAATTCTCACCTGCACTACTCAGTTGTACAGCTTCCAAGTGACGGCATAGTGCTGAATCTTATTATTTTTTGCTGTTATATCGTTCTAGATAGGTCACCTTAAGGTTCAAATGACTCATAACTTTTTCTGCATGGGCCTGTAGTCTAAATTTATTCATAGTGCGGGCGTTTTTTAATAGGTAGTTACAAAGGAGCAGACAATTCAAAAAATACAATTCTACTGATTGCTTGCTTTTACCTTTTTTTTTTACTCGCACCATACCCTCCATATGGGGACAAAAGGTGTGCGTGGGACTCCCACAAAACCGCTCCACCCACTAAACGCCGCGGCGGTCTACTTCGGAAGGATTCTCTGACCAGGCGAGGTGATCCTGTGATTGGTTGATCCGGTGATTCATTCATACTTCGTAGTTCGATGTATCTTCGCTAAATAGCGCTGTTGTATATTTTTTCTTTGTGTTGTAATGTGGAAGTCGCCACATCACTCCCCTCCAAAACCGGGAGTCGATGTACTGATGAGTCAGCGGTTTATACTCTGTTGTGGAGCGTGCCAGTGCCAGGAGAGAGCAGTTCCAATGAGACGGATCTGTATGCTGCTAGTCCCAGTGAGTCGGGGCTGAAGTCCGCAGACCCCAGACCTTATTGTATGCGGTGCGCGGTGTTGTCCCAGTGAGTCGGGGCGGTTGCTGTAGTGGTTGGCTGCTGCATAGACGGGAGAGAGATGCTCTTCTTACGTGGACCGTAATGCAGTGTGCTGTGCCTAGACGTAGATGAGGCTGTAGGGTAATCAGGCTGGAGTGGGGCGCTTCCTGCGTGTGATATCCTTGTTGAAACCGAAGGTTGCTGGATGGCTGAGACTTGATTATTCATTACTGTGGGAGTGACGCTACTGATTTTGATTTTAATTATTTAAAGGATGCTTCCAATCACGTCGGGGTCACCACTGTTAAGGGAACGGGTGTCACGTCCCTCCGACAAAGGAAGGATCCTCCAACCAGGCGAGGTAATTATGCCTGGCGGGCCGCGGCCCGATGGTTGATGTTGGGATGTTGTACATATGCTAATTGCCACGTGAATCTCTATTTCGCGATATAGGATTAGCAGTTGCTTCGTAGTTCATTACATTCATACGTTTTGTTCATACTTCGTAGTTCGATGTATCTTCGTTAGATGGCGCTGTTGTATATTTTTTTTGGGCTGTAACATGGAAGTCGCTACATGTACGTATGATAGAGGTACATCCCGGCGTGACTGAAGTCACCCCTGGAGCAGAACGCTATTACACCTCTCACTGTTCTACACAATAAGAGGTGAGAAAACGCCCCGCCTTAGACGACATCCCCAGCCGTACCGAAGTGTCACCGGACTCAGGTCATTTGTAGCAGTTGCACCACCCCAAGATGTAGTCGTAACGACCCTTCGGCGGCTATTAGGAAGCTAACGACCTCTACCGTGTCCGCTTTACCACCTCCTTGGAGCAGGATCGGCCCTTTCCCGATCCCACTCTGCTACCTCCTTCTGGAGCGTAACGTCCTCACAGAAGGAGACCGCAGCTTTTCATCCCTCACCACTCACCAGCATTGTCGCGATCAATGCTGGCGGTGACAGGTTTTGTCCGATCTGTCCGACCAGGATTCACTACTCGGACTCCTAGGCAGGGTAGTCCTCCAGCGTGTGCTGGGCAGATTCCCGTTTGGACTCGCAGTGGTGGGATTGTGCCGCAACCTCATATTGTATTTAATTCAGCTACATACTCCCAGAAGCATCCGTGCCCGGTGAGTATCTGAGTTATTCGATAGGTGACACAGCAGATCCTCTCTGTCCACGCTTCGAAGTTCGACAGAACGGCTCCGACAGCACGTTTGTTATGTTCTAGCCAATATATTGGCCCTACTTCATGTATTGGCCCACTTCGACTTCAGCTGTTGTTTTGGAGCGTCACCCTCAGGCCCAGCTCATGAATTAAATTTTAAAGGACATAAATTTATAAATTTCATTTAAAATATCTAAGGCATGACTCATTAGGTAACTGAAGCGTGTTGTAAGAAGTTCCTCATGTAAATTACCTAACAACGCATTTAACGACTCACCACATTCAATCAAAGTTAAGTTAATTAATTTCTAAAGAATAATACGCGATATATGTAATAGCTATTTATTTGGACACATTTAATGTAATACAATTTTTATTTTGTATTTAGCACGCTCTATTAATACTCGTATTAATTTATTTAACATTTAGAAGGCAAGTTTTTTCGACTACTTAATTATTTCAGCCTATTTAAAAATGTTTTAATAACAGTTACTAACAAATTGGTTGTTATAAGCAAAAAAAAAGTATTTCAAATATTTTAGTTTCGCTTAAAACCCTAACAATACCTGAGAATTGTTTAATAAAACAGGCTTCATTTTTGATAAAATTTATTATAACTATTTTAATAATACTGTATAAAGAGGCCATGGCTTCATTATAATCTCAAACGTGGGGGTTCCAATTAAAGGGGTTCTACAAAAACTGTTAGGTTTAAAAAGCATTTATGTTTGAAGGGCACTTGAGAATATACTTGTAATTTATAACTTAATATAATAATAACCTAACATTCAACACAATATTCAGGTTACAGAGAATGAATAAAAGAAATAGTCACCCATATAGACTTATAGTTTGGAATAGTTCAGAAGTAAATTTATTCTCAATATTAATAAAATGGTCTAGTCTAACTACAGTCAAGATCAATATATGTATTATTAGAGCTTCATCTGCCTTTGGCATACTCGTGTCTTGTCACAAAAATCTCACCAGAAATCACTCGTAACGTGGTTCGCAATAACGTGATATGTAAAATTTTATTTGTAATAAGAATGTAATGTTAAGGATTAAGGATCGAGGTAGTTCCTTTGAATTTAAAATATGATTATCTACTGTTATTGCTTAATTCGTTTATCAGTTAATAGCTAAATAAATAGATTTTTTCGACACTCAAAAAATCAAGTGGCGCGTGAAAAAGCATCTCACTAGGCCACCATTCTGTAGGTCACCATACTATATTGTCTATGTTCGCAATGAGTGTGGTGACCACAACTCTTAGATTCTAATCATGCTTTCCATCAGGCAGAGTAGAGTCACTTTGGCAGGCTCTTAAAATTAATAAGAAAAAAACAGTCAAAATTTGACGATCCTTTTGGCATAGTGGCTAGTGACCCTGATTGCTAGTTCGAAGGGCGTGGGTTCGGTTCTCACTCAGGACAAAATATTGTGTGATGAGCACTATCATTTGTTCTGTATCTTGTAAATAGAAATTTAGAAATATATAAGTATGCTTATCACTAGTCGGATTACCAGAGGTTTTATCTATTTTGGGATGAGACGGCCGTGTGTGAGATGTGTCAAAATACTATTTATTATCACTAAATTAAATAAAGAATACCTTAACCCATTATGTTAATATTTAACTGAATATATGTTTCGGTTGATGATGGATTAAGAATATGGAATGTCACCATTCCATTCATTCCGTCGTAATAAACTACGTAAGACAACAGTTCTGCAAAGAGAAGGAAAGCTAGGACACATACCTATACTTCCTTTCTAAGGACAGGTCTGTGTGTACAGGCCTGTCCTTTTAAAGGCTGACTTTTAAACATACATTAGACTTTTAAGGGTTGTTGGTGAGACCTAAATAAATTTTATCCCTTATTCAAATTCCTTTGAATTTATCAAAGTTTTGATATGTATCAATGATGTTTTCGTAAAAAGTAACTTTCAAGAGAAAAGTAATACATATTTAGACCTTAGGTAACAAATAAAAAAATTAACTGTTTTTTAATTTTATTTACATTTCTTTTCAAAGAGGAATAAATTTCTATTATTCAGTACCTTTTTTTTTTTTTTTTTTAACGTGTGGAAACCCCCTCGAGCCGTCACCCCACCGGGGTTTACGGCGAGGTGGTGTGTCGGAATCGGACCGACTAAAACCACACGGTGTGCCACTCTGCGCCTGACATAGGAGGGATCCAGGCACAGCTGTTATTACGACATCCAGATCCCTCCTAGCGCCTGCCCGCTAAAGCGGGCACCGTCTGCGGAAAACCTCTCCATTTAGGCGACGTACGGCACACGCGAACGTCGCCTCCTCGCGGCTGGCCACTATAGCGGATGGAGGGGAAAACCCGTCCCGTCCACCCGCAGCCACACTCAAGGCGGCATGAGGCGCTGGTACGCGCGCCTCCGCCGCCCGGTTCCCCGGCGGCGAATTGGGTCCGAGTGGACGTCGTCCTCCCGAGCCTTCTCCGCCGCCTCCTTCCGCGAAGTTACGTCTTCGCAGAAGGTTGCGACCGCGGTAAAACAACTGTCGCTACCGACCATGGAGCGTATGACGGCCGGTAGCGACAGATCTCCTCCAATAACTGCAGTGAGGACCCCACGCTGCGCAGCCCAAGTGGAACAAACCGCCAACGTGTGCTGAGCCGAGTCCTCACTGCAGTCGCAGTGGTGACAGGCGGGACTCAATTCCCTCCTGGCGACCGAGTGCAGATACTTCCCGAAGCAACCGTGCCCGGAAAGGATCTGCGTCAGTCAGAAGGAAAGAGTCCCGTGCTGCCGCCCCGCCCACTCAGCAATGACCGGCTGGAGAGCCTCCACGGCGGCAAAGCCAGCACATGGAGCCTCCAGCCGGGACGACCAACGAGCCATCGTGGCTCGACGAGCGGCCTCTAGCCACTCGCGTATCTCTTCGGGCGGGGGCGAGGTGCCGCTACCCGCCCGGAAGTCAGCCGTTCGCCGATAAACTTCAGCGAGCACTTCCGCCTCCAAATCCCACGGGGGAGTCCCGGCTAAGGCGCACGCCGCCTCCGTCGATACAGTGCGGTAACCGCGTATGGCTCTAACCGCCAATATCCTCTGAGGGCGCCAGAGGCGAGCCCTATTCTGGGCAGTCAAAGCCACCGCCCACACCGGTGCACCATACAGCGCCATTGACCGGACAACCCCCGTGTATAGCCGTCTCGTCGCGATGCTGGCTCCACCCAAATTGGGCAAAAGTCGCCCAAGGGCAGAAGCAGCGCCGACCAGCTTTGGAGAAAGCTGTCGGAAGTGCTCATCGAAGGAGCCTGCCGTCGAGGATCAGGCCCAGATACTTCATCTGGGCCTGAACCGGTACGAGGACCGAATTGACCACGATGGAGGCGCCGGAGGGTGGACCACGACGGGGCCCATGGAACAAAAGGGCCTCCGTCTTGTCCAGGGCCACCCACAAACCCAGCGCCTCAATACGCCCGACCACCAGAGAAACTCCCGTGGTCGCTAAGCGCGCCGCCTCTTGAAAATTCGCTCCCCGGGCCGTGACCAATGTGTCATCGGCGTAACAAATTACGCCCAGCCCGGGGGGGAGGCAACCTCGAAGGGCCCAATCGTATCCCATATTCCACAGGAGTGGTCCGAGGACAGACCCCTGTGGAACACCGCACGACATGAGCCGCCGCCTCAGAACACCGTCTCGGTCCTCGTACATGACAGTACGCTCCTGTAGATAGTCTGCCACAAGCCGCCTCAGGTACTCTGGCACCCCGTGGTAGTGGAGTGCTTCCCTGATGCAGCTAAATGGCAGACTATTAAATGCGTTGGCGATGTCCAACGACACCGCCAACAGCACGCCGCCACAGCCCACCGCCTCTTCGGTAACGGCCCTCAGGCGCAACACAGCATCGACTGTCGAACGCCCTGCTCGAAAACCGAATTGAGCGTCCGACAGATCGGGGCCCACCTCGCAGAGGTGCCGGACGATGCGGGCAGAGAGTATCCTCTCAAACAGTTTACCCGCCTCGTCCAGCAACACGATGGGCCTATAGGCCGCTACCGATTCGGCTGGCCGTCCCGGTTTCCTTAATAGGACCAGCTTCCCGCTTTTCCAGCACTCAGGGAAGCGTCCGGACGCCAAGCTAGCATCCAAGACTTCCCTGAGGTGGTCCGACATGTGTTCAAGGGCTCGGGTCAGCACTCGGACAGGTATCCCGTCCGGCCCGGGGGCGGTGTTCTTAGAACGTATTCGTAGAAGAACCGCCCCTATCTCCGATTCCCTGACGGGCGGAACATTGTCCTCGTTGTCCCCGTCGTCTTCGAACATGAAGGCCATCGACGGGGATGTGTGTTCCACCCGCTGCGGGAAAAGGCCCTCGACCACTTCCTGCAGGAAGCTGGGCTGGAGTGTCTCTGTAAGGGGGGGGGCCCGACATGCGGAGCTTTTGTCGCGCCGCACGATAAGGGCGACCCCAGGGGTCACGATCGAGACCCTCCAGCATCTCCTTTCTTTTAATTTCTTTGGGGCGGCTGATGGCCAGCTTCAGAGTTTTCCGCGCCTCTCGGTAATCCTCATGAAGCTGGTCCTCCTCGCCTTCTTCGCGGTGTCGCCGCCGACTACGAGTGTAGGACCTCCGGGCACGTGTACAGGCCGCACGGAGGTCCGCCAAGTCCTGGGACCACCAGTAAACCTCCTTCCGTGGAGGCCGACAGCCTCGGATGCGGGGCATGGCCGCATCGCAGATCTGCGTAATCGCATCGCGGAAGCGACCAGCCCTCATGTCAACCTCCTCGGTCGGGGCCTGCGGAGACAGCCAAGAGTGAACGATGGCCGCCTCCTCTAGTAGGTCCATATTTAGTTTGGATACGGCCCACCGCGGAAAGCGAGAAGAACGCCGCGCCGCGTGACCCCTACTGGGGTCCTGGGTCCGGGAGAGCTCCATTCGGATGTAGAGGTGATCCGAGAGCGTCTCAACCTCTTCCAGGACGCGCCAGTTCCTTACTCGTGCGGCGAGGGCAGGGGTAGCGAACGAAAGGTCCACTATCGACCCTCCCTGCTGTCGCACGCACGTGTTGGTGGAGCCCTTGTTTAGTAAACAGAGGCCCACCGAGGCCACCCACTCCTCTACGGCCTCGCCTCTAGCGTCCGTCCTGGGGGAACCCCACGCAATGGATTTTGCGTTGAAGTCCCCCAGCACTAAGACGTGCCCAGACGTTTGTCGCCGCATCGAGGTTTCCAAGTTGTTAAGGAAAACCTCGAAGTCACTCACACTCCGGTTGGGGGAGAAGTAGATACCATATATGGTAATCCCCCCCCACTCAGCAGCAACATATCCAGTGCCCTTGTCTCTTAGCGACAAGGGCGGGGAATGAGCCGCCGTGGAGGCAACGACTGCCACGGAGCCGTCCCGGTCACCCAACCAATTTGGACGGAGAGGAACGTAGTAGGGCTCCGCGGCTACGGCAACACCGATCGACCACTGTGCCATAGTTTGCAGGAAAAGGTCCTGCGCCGCGGCACAGTGGTTCAGATTCGTCTGGACGAGGAGGTTGGAGACTTGGTCCATTACTGGACCGTCTCTACAACCTCCTCCATGGGCAACGATGCCGTCATGCGAACGACATCAGAGGCAGCCTGGGTCGATTGGCTAGCCCCCGACGCTTGCCGAGAATTGTAGGGAGGTTTACAACCCCCCTGCCCAGTCTGGTGATTGGCGGGCTTATTACCCGCCGCACAAACCGGGCAATGAGGGGCAGCAGAGCACTCTGCCGCCTTGTGCCCCGGTCGACCGCAGCGGAAACATAGTCCGCTGCAGTCAAAACAACTCGCGCACTTGGCGCGTCTGTGTCCGGATGCTAGGCACTTAAAGCACCTCATCGGTCTTGCCGCCAGTACAGTGACTCTGGCATTCACAAAACCGACAAGGATTCTGCCTGCGTCGCCCAATACTTTGGCCGACGCTACCGTACAGCTGATCTACACTGCGCCAAGCCCTCCAGGACCGGGGCGGATAGTGCCGACCCTAATGTTGTCCGCGTTGCAGCCCGTCTTCTCGCTAATTGCAACGCGGATATCCTCGATCGTTACGGAGTCATCCAGGCCCGAAATGCGCAACTCCCCGCACTTCGTAGGCCTGGTGATCTTTACACCATCCGTGGCTGCAAATATTCCCCTTAATTTCTCGGCGAAAGTGTCCGCCACTTTTGCACCTTCAACCCCGGGGAACTCGAGGACCCGAGCTCCCGTCTGGGCGAGGCGCAACCTGACCCCTACCGTCCCGAATTCAGTGGCGAGACTGTCCCGGGCCCTTTTAAATAAGGATGCATAGGACAATCCGCCATTGGCCGCTTCCGGTGACACCGTGACCACTACAGCCGCAGTTTTTGGGGGCTGTAGTTTCCGTGGCTTCTTCTTGCTGTTGATTATCACTGATAATGACTGCGGGGTAGGAGCTGTGTTTTGAGCAGCCTTTTTGTTTCGCTTTCGGGACTTCTTCTTAGCCCCTCCGACAACTTGCCAACCGTTATTGGAGGGGGCAGATATGGAAGTGCCAGGTACAGGTGTTGGAGCGGGGAGCGGAGGGAACTCTGCTCTAGGCTTTACCGCCATTCTAGGCCCTGCCACCGATGCAGCTGTCTTTGTTGCTGCCTTGGTCATCTGTCGTGTTTTCGTGGTAACCGCAGATGCAGACACCGAGACCGCTGTCGCATACGATTTGCGCTCATTTGCTATAGAAAGCGGAATCGGTGTTGATGCAGCCTTTCGCCTGTCTGCAGCGAGTGCTGGTCGTATAACAGGGGCTGGAGGTAGTCTTGCTTCCAGGCTCGCAAGACGCCCGTCTAGCATACGTCCCACTGCGTCCAAAATTTGGCGCAACTGGGCATCGCTGACGTCACCGGAACCAGGAGTAGAGGTGGGTTGCCTCGAAGGCGGAACATTTATCTGCGACCGAAACTGCGCAAACTGGGCACTCAGTTCCGCCACCTGCCCTGTCAGGCATTCGTTGGCAGCCTGGAGGCGAGCAACATCCCCAACGAGGGTCTCAACGACCCCAGTAATGGCAGAGGAGGAGTCCTTTAGAGCCCTTACAAAAGAGCTCTTAAGGTTCCGAGAAGGTGGCTACCAAACCTTTTGGATAATGGCCACCCCCGCATTTGCTGTCTCCTGCAAAGATACTGTTGTTATGCGGACAGAACCCCCTTCCGCTGGTTCTCGAATTTTTTGCAGGAGATCCGCAATCTCCTCCTCCGCTGTACTTTCGCCTTCCGCTCTAACTCGTCTATAGGCTTCTGCCTTGCAAAACACAGAGCCTGACGGGGCCGAGGTCGACGTTCGTGACCTACCTCTACGGCTACTACCCACTTTAGGGGGTAGCATTTCCTGGGACGTATCACTCTCATCGTCCCGACCGCGTTTCCTGTTTTCACAGGGTTCCATTTCTGCTGATCCCAGTACATCCAGATTTGTACTGGAGTTACCACCATCCGATGTAATAGCAGACCTGGAACATAATCGTTCCGATATTCGTCGGCTCCCAGCTGTCAATATGACTTCTGGGAGCCCGATCGAGGTAGGCGTCCCAAGTGCGACTTCCTCATCGTTGGACGAAAAGTCTTCTGCTTTTTTAGACTTTCCCTTCCTTGTCCTCTCCTTCTGTCCTTCCTTTTTATTATTTTCTGTGTTAATTTTATGAGATTCCATATTAGACCCACGAGTGGGGGAGAACTAAAAGTCGACCCGGGCAGAGATCCCCCAATACCCGGGCAAGCGTAATTTTGTGCCCAACCGAGGGGTCCGCAGGTGCCTCGGCTGGGAGTGCGCTTACGACTGAACTACCCATCAGCCATGCATCCCCTGGTCACGCACCAGAACACGGGATTCGCGGTAATTTTTTAAAGAGGTTTTCTTCCTCGCAGTCCGGGCGGCTAAGCCAAGACCCTCGCCCCCGATTGGTGTCGCGAGACATAACCACGACACTCCTTTCGGGATTACGATGTGAAAACGGTGGCAGGAAGATTAAATCTTTCAATGCCTGCTCGGCGGCAGTGTAAGTTCACACCGAGCCCGTTCTCTTTTCTCCACCATTGACAGTGGAGAAACGCCGACCCATGAAAGGGTCCCACCATCATGATTTTTTATCGAGGTTTTCCTCCTCATTGCTCCGAAGAGCGAAGAGCCAACAGAGGAATCGACAAAAATGCCCGCTCTGTTGGACCAAGCCTCAACCGAATAACCGAAGAAAATGGCGTCCTCTTCTTCGTGCTAGAATATTAGCCGTTGGCGGTGATGTTCTCTTCCAAATGGCACAGGAAGGAACAGTGCCGTCGCCAACGTTACCAGGGTGCACCACGTGGAGGTTTTCTAGCCCAGCACCCCCTATTCAGTACCTTCTGTCAACGCGAATTTACCGTTTACTAGACATTTTCTCTCTGGTTCTACTATAAAGCAAGTTTTTAGAGTTCCGTTCCTCAAAAGAAAAAAACACTCTTGTAGAGTTATTTCTCTATTCGTCTATTTATATCTATCTAAATCTTTTTCATATCTACCAATGCGAGAAGGTTTTAGATTGAAAATTTACCAGAAACACTGTATTTCTCAGGTTTTGAATTGTTAAATAATCAAACTCTAAAATCAACACGATCAAAATAAATGATCATTGAAGCTATACACTCAAGCAAATCAAAATGTACGAGGTTTTATGTAAACCAGGGTGGCCCAAAAAAAACTGTTAATTTTTTTATTAGGTACCGTGAAAATATTGATGATGAGAAATGATGAAAAAAAATTCTGGTAGAGTTTGAACTCTTAATATTGATGTTAATGACATGGTGGCGATTCGTAATTTTTAATTTCCCTTTTAAATAGCACAAGGTTTTTTTTATTTCCTTTCGATTTTTATGCGTTAATGAATAACTATCTAGAAAAAACGAAAACTTATTCTTGTAGAAAATTTTATATTTTTTTTTATTTTATCAAAAAATAATGGCTCAATAACAACTGACTCGTTTCTTAACAGTCGGAAATACACTTATGACCCCTAAATTTAAGATGTTTATGTGATTGTGGCGATTTCCACATTACAACCCAAATAAAAATATACAACAGCGCCATCTAGCGAAGATACATTGAACTACGTAGTATGATGAACTACTAAGCAACTACTATCCTGTATCGCGAAACAGAGATTCGCGTGGCAATTAACATATATACAACATCCCAACATCAACCGTTGGGCCGTGGCCCACCAGGCATGATCACCTCGCCTGGTCGGAGCATCCTTTCTTTGTGTCGGAGGGACATGATACTCATCCCACTACAGTGATAGTCACTTCCAGGTTTTGACTCACCTACCCATATATTATAAAAAAATCGAAACGGACAAACTAATTAAAAACGTTAGGGAACTCGCTAACTAAACTCGCACTTGTCTGGCCAATACTATATTTCAAGTAATTATGATGTAGAAACGTAGTTTATTTATTAAGTAAAATGTCGACCTGTTTCAATAATACCTTTAAGAAAAAAGCAATGATATAAAAAGTTTATTAAAATACAAAGAACTAATTATTTTTTAATATAATATCAATATAAATAACATTAAAAAGGAGCTTCTAATTAACTAGAAAGTACAGACGTAATTTTTCTTTTGTCTTTAGATCTCCTCTCAGGACAATATTCACGATTGAGTAGCCGATTGAAGAATAAGTTGAATGTTAAAGAAATATCTATGTATACTAAGCATTATATACTTATGTTATATCTTATGGTTAGTCCATAATGTCTCAAAATTAGTCTAAAGAGCACACTCTGTGGAGATTTGGATAATCTAGACGAAAGACCACCACGAAATATTTCATATGTAAAAGTTTTAGACTTTCGTATTGAACTATTTATTTACAAAACTGAATAAGTATAGGTACTTACATACTTTCGTTGACTTCATCTGTATGTGTGTTTACCTGTAATCGAATTTATAAGCATATTTTTGTATATTATTTTATGTAGTTAAGCACATGAGGTAGAGACTCTAGTGAAACTTGTGAATATTTTCAGCTAATTGTTACTTAACAGTTGATTGGTTAAGGTCCAAAGAACGCTAAGTCCCTAGAATACAAATTCAATGTTAACTAGGCAGGTTGTGTTGTAGGTAGCAGAGCAAGGCTAATTTCAGAACGAACAGGCCGGCTTGACAGGGATACTACCACCCACGCATAAAAGATTAGCCCTAAGCGACAGCATCTGTGCTGTCGTGTTTCGTTGGTGAGTCTGAGACCGGAGGCCCATTGGTACAGGGGTGTCAGTTGACGCAGTAAGTGTGTGCGATACAATGCCACGATGACTGTCATACCTTTTATGTCCCATGAGGCATGAAAAAGTACCTTACTAGGCCGCTATAGTGTGGGTCACCACACTGACAATTGTAAATAGATCTCAGTTCGTTAATCTAAAGATTCAAATTACTGCAATTTAACGTTCTCATAAAATCTTTATGGAATCACTATACTATAGTTACGAGGCTAAAAGTACTATAGTGTTCAACAATCCTTAAAAGTGCTCTACAGTTTTTGATGATAGAATACCTAGAGTGTCGGTTTGTTTCATATAGTAAGTTGGACGCGTTTAGCATTTGTTCTGAGCGAAGCTCTCTCCCACAAGCAAATGATAACTAGTACAATATTTTAAATTTGATTCAACTTTTTCCTTCTTGTAAGGAATTTATTTATTTTTTAACCGCAGTTTCATGCTATAAGAGGATTTTATAATATTTTCAATTTAAGTTGGATTAGAAGGTTACTAAATAATAATAAATATATACTAAATAATAAATATTATTAATTTAATTCAATTATAAGATTAATACGAGTTCAAGATAAAAGTTAAAATTCAAAACACTTATTTATTTACACAAATTACTTAATACGTAATGTTTTTTGGTCTTATATACCTTAGTATACTCGTAAATACCTTAGTATAAGCCTGCTTACGGGCCAGACGAGTTGGTATAGGCTTTCAAGGTGTCAAGTCAAGTGGGCAGCGCCTCAGTTTGCTCTGAATAGGCACACCTCCGGCACATTTAAAGGATATTAATGCTTAGAGCTATACGCGGTTACTGCACCTTGTGTACGGGGAGGCGTGCGCCTTGTACTCGGTCGCTAGGGGAGAATTGAGTCCAGCCTGCCACCACTGAGACTGCAGTGAGGACTCAGTTCAGTACACGCTGGCGGTCTGCTCCACCGGGTCTACCCAACATCGGGCCATTACTGTAGTCACCGGAGGAGATCTCTCACTAACGATCGTCGTACGTTCTATGGCCGGTAGAGACAATACCGTGGTCACAACCTTCACTGAAGACGTCATTTCGCAAAATGAGATAGCGGAAAAGGGCCCGAGAGGACAACCACCACTCGGACTCAATTCACCGCCAGTGAACCGACACCAGCGCCTCATGTCACCTTAAGTATTACAGTCCGCCGCGAGGAGGCCAAGTTGACGTGTGTCGCACGTTTCTGCTTCATCAAGAAACAGACGGCCTTGTGCGAACTGTCATAAGCTAGTAATTTTTTCTTCAGTTACTTTAGTAAGTTTAATGAAATTTCTCTTAATAAAAACTGCTACAAAGGGTTAAAACTTATACTTTATTTCTTATCAATACCTTAAGTTACTTATTTTACTTAAAATTAAACTAAGTTAAGTTCGCTAGATTAGCTTTTCTCTTGGTGTAATTTAATTTAGTTTTATCACAGTATATTTTAATTTAAAAACGCTTTGGTACTAGTTTTTTATTAATTACTAGCATGAAGAGAGCTATATTTGTACTGATAGAATAAAAATAATTAGTATTTAATAGAAAAATAAATAAAATTGTATTATATGTACAACAGGAGATCAAGTCTACAGTTACTATCGCTTAGTCCCACCAACTAAATCATATTATAACCTTACTAACTGTTATTATTATTACTGTGTTCTTCAGCTTTATTGCACACACATACTTAAAATATTACGATATTTTAAGTATGTGTGTGCAATAAAGCTGACCGTTTTTATTTTTACATTGAATATAAAAACGGGTCGTTCAATAGCGATACCAAAGCCCCACAAGTAAACGGTATGAAGTTATTCTTTGGTTTCATTACTCTCTTTGCCTCAGTCACAATTTTGCATTTGCACATTTAAATCGTAACTTATGAGTTACATGCCTTATTGTGAATCATCTACTTGATTACCCCATATATACAAATCTTGAAGTGATTAAAGTAAGACCTCTCACAAATGTATGACCTTCACAAAACTTAACAGAAGAAAATTATTGTGAAATTATCGATTAGACTGTATCTGATTACCTAGTTATGGTTTAAAACTACAAAAAAATATAACATACCTGATATATTTTATTAGTGCCATATGTTTTAGGCAAACGCAAGCGATTTAGAGGCTATAGTTTATCCCTGAAATAACTACGTGAGCAAAATCTTAGCCGTATTTAATAAAGGCAATAAATTATTGTTAAAACCATTCGCAATAGACTTAAAAGCGAGGCCTGGAATAAATTTTATACGCAGGTACTATACATACTATTATATCATATAACTATTACATCTATAAATATTATTATAACTTAATTAAGAATGAAAGCGAAGACAAGTCGCTTTTGTGAAACATTTTCTAGCAATGGGGCCTCAGATGACGATAAAGCTCTTAATTATGACAATTATTTTTAAGCAGAAAACTAAATAATTATTCTATTATTGATGGATTAAGTATTAATTCTTAATGTCTAATATCCAGTATTCTCTCACATTTACATGACATATTAAACATTCATGTGTTTATCTCCAAAACGGTAGTTTTAAGCGCGTATTAAACGCTCATGATTTGAAGATTTTCATTTAAAATTCAATTACGTAAGAAGGGATAAGCCTATTGCTGTCGACCAGGTACATGTATTTCTAATTAAATAGACTTATGTATTTCAAAATCTATTTAATGTTATAAAGCTGAAGAGTTTGTTTGATTAAACGTGCTAACTACAGGAACTAGTTGTTCCGATGAAACAAGTATTTGAGAGCTGCGTAGTCCATTTATCGAGATGGCTATAAGCTGTACAATATGATGCTACGACAAATAAGAGCAATATTCAATAAAAAATATTGCAAAATGGGAAATAATGATAAGATGGTATTTACATTCATTCATTCATCAACAACCTTTTACAGTCCACTGCTCGACATAGGCCTCTCCTTGGCAAGGAGGTTTTGGCCTACTATACCACGCTGGCCAGACGGGTTGGAATAGGGTTTGTTTCAAGTTTTCCTTCTCTTTGTAATGATGTTGTACTGCATATTTGGTTCCCTTAGTCGCTTTCTACGGCACACGTGGGATAAGTAGGGGTGGTAACACTATGTATTTTTAATTCGTCACCACACGGACTATATATTTACAAATTACATATAAATTACACCTAGAGACAAATTACCGTGCTAATTACTCAATATTTATTCTGAGTAAAAATGGTACATACGCCCTCTAAGTTTGTTCAGTATTGGTTACTAAACTAATAGACTCGCCATTTTTAATTAATTAAAGAGTATCTAAAGAATAATACATTCCCTAAGGTGTAGTTACATTGCTCGTACATGATTGTAGCTAAAGCAATAAACTTAAATTTACCAGTTTAAGCCCGTACAAATCGACGACTTTCGTTATTAGCGGTTACTATCTTAAATTTTATAGTTTGCACAACGTCCCTCAATGTTTAGTACAAAACGATTTTAAAGGTAAGAAGCAAGACTACACGCCTTTTCTTCATCTTCTCAGCCAAAAGACATCTACTGCTTGACAAACACAACAAATACGCACATACACACGTGCATGCACACAGACACTTGCACACGTACGTAATTCGATTATTCATTAATTTGCCATTAAAATTAATATAGGTTCAATTAATTGAGATTTATAACATAAACCGATATATCTTGTACAAACATTATTTAACAATAGCCGCAAAAGAGATAGAACATAAGTCTCAGAAATATCTCTACTTACTTAGACATCGTAAAAGATCAACATTATTATTCAAAAATTATAAAATAATATCTACGCAAGTATGTTAGACTCATTTGCGAAACTTTGAGAAACAGGTTGCTAACTGTGGGGCATAATGTTCGACTATGTTATTAAGAATATGAAACATAAACTCTACTTATTTAATTACATGGAAGAGGTTATAATATTGTTTGATTAAAAACGCGACTGTAGTGTTTTTGCGTGTGTTTTCATTTGTTTACAACTGATTAAGCTGAAATTAAAAAGCATTTATAAAAAAGATACAATGTGATTTATTGTCATTGTCGCGTTCTGTCCTATATTTGGTATTTACAAAGAAAAAAGAAATTAAAGATAACAGAACGGAATATGTTTTGTGTCATGTTACAAACTTACAAGAAACGGACACAAAGAATATCCAGACTCGGAATGATATATAATTTGTTTATCACATAAAGTGTTGTCTCATGTGGGGTTTGTACCCACAACACTCAGCACAGTAGAGAGAGGTTTGGTGACGCATGATTTTATATTTCATTTATAGAAATCATAGGATTTGTATCATTATCATCAGTTAGATTAAATTCATCTTACTTATTACCTATGTTTTAATGTTATAGGTAAATAATAAATTGTGATTATATTGCAATATAGTTTGTTTAGTTCGTAGCATCAGAGACCTGCATGAGCAGCCACCAAGGTTGCTTATGTATGCTGACGATATTGTACTGGCGGATATGAACAGGGGTGGGTTGGTACGACGTGTAAAGGTGCGGAAGGTGAAACTTGAAAGCGGTGGACTGAAACTAAATGTTCCGAAGACTGAATATTTGGCCTTAAATTCAACAGATTCCAAACCCGTCCACATAGGCGAAGACTTGGTCGAGCGTACGGACCAGGTTAAATACCTGAGATTTGTATTTCACACATCCGATAATTGATACATTGGAAAAGGTACATTGCTGCCGCATGAGATTACTGGTGTTCCTTGTGACCCTTAAACGCTGGTCAGAGTGAAGGGATAGATCTATGAAATCGTCATTAGACCTGTCCTTTTACATGGCTTCGAGGCGTGGCTTTCATTAGGGTGACATGAGCAGAAGCTGCGTGTCACGGAGATGAGTATATTGCGGTGGATGAGTGGAGACACACGGAAGCACAGTATGAGGACAGAGTCATTGCGGACAAGTCACAAGAATGTCACCTTTGGTAGCATGGTCAGGGTATGCCATTGCGGACAAGTCACAAGAATATCACCTTTGGTAGTATGGTCAGGTAGTATAGTAGGGTCTAACGCTGTGATGATGACGATGATATAATTTATTTGTTTATATTACCTAAGTTTTTACTTTCTAATTTTTCACATAAACTCTACAGACGACAACATCGCTCTTGGGCAGTATCAAACTTCTGTAATATAGCTCAAACGTACCATCGAAATACACTACTATTACTTAACAATTATTTGTCACACTAGTGTGGCGTCGAACTGCTATCACACAATCCTTTGTTGCAGAAGAGTGATGTTGAGTTTCATGTATCGTACTAGCGTTAATCACACTTACGTTTATCGAGCTCACACCACTCTCAAAATTAGATGACGAAGCGAAGCGTGATAAAGACGTTTCATCAAATAAAATATTTATTTACTATGGAATATATATATTCATAATAAAATATTATACAGTTACGAATAACTAACTTATAAACTACTGATTGACATTTTCACATTTTGCTGCAGCACATCGTTGCTGTACTGTTAAGAAATAAGGAAAAAATTGACATAAAAAATAGAAGTCCAGATAAATCATAAATGTTAACACTCAATTTCATACAAAAATAAATATAATGTGAGTTATATATATATGTAATATTATAATATAGGTTAAAATTGAAAAAAATGTTCTAGTATTTATTTTCAATGAAATCGATAGAGGGCATTGTTGAATAACGCTGAAACACAATATGGTTTGCGTTACAACGAAGCTTTAATTAAATTTCAGAAATCGTTATTTTGTAAGAACCTTAAGAGCAGCTCAGCTCAGCTTAGCAGCTCACCATTTCTGCCCAACGGATCCTTGATTTTGTTTAATAGTTAAGAACGATTATTGAAGTAGTTTCAATTTCGTATCAAAATTAGAGTTCTATTCGTGTCGAACTTCTCAAGTTTTTTTAAGGGTACACAAATTAACTTAACATTATGATACTTATCCCTTGTCGAAAGCACACTGTTACAAAAAAACATAAATCCTAAGTTATATTTTCAATGATGTATTTGCAAAAATTAGTTTTTTTTTGTGTTTCATTCAAATGTATTAAAGCTAGCAACCCAATTTCTAAAGGCACGTGTAATGCAGAATATTAAGAAGTACACCAACATTGTTTTTTTCCCCCCTAAATGTATTTTATTTTGAGATGACCTAAATAAATTAATAAATATTTATTTGAATAAACAATTACTTGGCATCCTCTTGGTACTTTTTTGTGACAAATCACTCAATTACTTTTTATGGTAAGTGTAACAAAAACGTAGTCTCGCCGCAAATTTTATACTATATATAAATTTTTCCACGACCCAGATAACAGAAATAGCTTTACTAGGATATATAAATAGTGACCGAATTAATGTTTTGGTTTTGGACTCAATTTCGGTCAGTTTCGGTCAAAAATCTAGTTTCGGCCTTTGTGTCGGTTTCAGCCTATAACAGCGAAAATTTTAGGCCGCGTCGAAGTTTGAGTATTCATAAGTTATCGTGTTTTGTTTGACGATTTATGCGGTTAATTTATGCTCGCTCAACCGCGCCCACGTCCACTGTTAACCGCATTAAGTTTAGGTTGTGTTTTGCATTTATACAATCAACATACAAGGTGTATTCTAGAACAAGAAACACACAACTTGTATGTTTTCATAATTTGCAAAATTGTGTGTAAATACAGTTATAGTACCTGCATGGACCTCAGATAGCAATCATTTCTGTACGCGGTACTGTAACGTAACACGTAGGCTGGTGTTGAGTGAAATAGCTTGATTATTGTGTTATCCAAATTAAAGACACGTGCTTTTAACCCTTAGCGCTTAGCTGCTGCAAATTGTTCCATGATTTTTTTAAAAAATAACAAAAATTTGTTAAATATTCAGTCTTGTTTCGTATGTCATAACAAACAGAAATGGCTTGAACAAATGTTACCGTGGGCGCTGGGCTTCCTGTTGTAAGGAGTCTCACTAATTTCGTTTTCAAAAGTGTCAATACCAGATTGTGGTGTGTAATAGCTCTGTAACTAAATTAGCAGTTATTTAATTTTTTCGATTATCAGTATCAATATGAGTGATTAAAAATTACGTTTACAGCCCCGAAATATCCTGACATGATGTTTTTTTTTAAATACTCGCCTGCCAAATCTTATTTAACCTGATAGAAAACATAAGTAGAATTTAAGAATAGGGGTCACCCTTATCATTTTAAATGTAGACAACTCAGCCTGGTGGCTATAGTACCCCAGTATCCTAGTTTAAAAGATCCAGAAGTAAAATATAAAAAGAAATATTGTGCTTTTAGTAAAATTATAATTTTACTAAAAGCACAATATTTCTTTTTATATATTATTTAATATATATTTATTTATTTATTAAATAAATCACAACCCAATTGAATACAAGCATAACATAACACAACTTTATAGCCGCGTTCATTATATTTATTATCATATTTTTTATTTTGCTTAATTTGTTGTACAGGGTGGGCCAAGAATTATTTAACATTTGGATCTAACATACCGCGTGAACAAATGCCGCGCAAGGCGCGGGAAGGGGTCTGACCACTAACTTGTTTCTTGAAAGATTTGTCGCAATGGATCGCTTCACGCGGTCACAGTGCGTTTACTGTGTAAAACAATTTTATTTAAACAACAGTTCGCTTATTACTATGAAACGCCTATTTTGCGTTGAATACGATTTACACGAGTTTAACCAGTGTCTGAGTGCTCCTTTAATAAAGAAATAGGTAAAGAAATTCGAAGAGAAGGGGTCTCTGTGCCGACGAGTTTTCAAGAATTTCAGTGCTCGCTTAGAAGAGTGCCAACGTCGAAACGATGGTCATTTAGACATGAAATTTTTTAAAAATAAATTCCAAGTAATTAGCTCTCTTGCAAATGAACAACTTTTGCAATATACCGAATGATGTTTTATACGATTGTTTCAAATGTTAACTAATTCATGGCCCACCCTATACTTAACTGATATTGAAATGGAAGAGGAATTTTCAATAACATCTATTCATCGTAGATAAAAAAAAACTGTTTAACAAATATAATTGGTAAATAAGAACGAAGTACTGAAACGTGTTTTCCATTTCTTATTTACAATTTTAACAGATGTTAAAATGATTGAATTTCAATAGTAAAGTT
This sequence comes from Hypercompe scribonia, assembly GCA_949316085.1. Lineage (NCBI taxonomy): Eukaryota > Metazoa > Arthropoda > Insecta > Lepidoptera > Erebidae > Hypercompe > Hypercompe scribonia. The sequence goes on from OX438979.1 coordinate 7,177,237, forward strand.
ACTACTTCAGGACTAGGCATTTATTAGAAAATTACGTTTATCGCTTTTATTTGTTCGATTATAAATCAGTAACAACATTATATTGTAATAATGAGTTTTCAATTTATTCAAAACAAATTTATTTTATGTAAAACAAATTTAATAGCTACATGACAAGTTACCCAAGTTATTGAATATCTATTAAATTATGGCAAAAGTGATGAATATAATTGTTAGTTAAATATTTTTATAATAGTTAATAGTTCTCTAACCGCTGGAAAGAAGCACATTTCATCATCATTATGAACACCTTTTAACAGTACATTCCTGGCTATAAACATCTCCTTTGAAAAAAAGTTCTGGTTTACCGTACCGTGGCGATCAGACGTTTTGGTATAGAGTTTGTTTCAATTTTTAATTCTTTCACCAACGATTTTTTCGTGCGAAGTTTGTCGCTGACAGCACCCACGGGATGAATAGGGTTGGTGACAGTCTGTATTCTTAATTCGTCACCACGCGGATGGTAGTTGTGTGTCCACGGGTAACTCATTAGCAGATGCTCCATCTACTCGGGTGCCTATATCAAATATCTCACAAATGCAGTTTTGCGATTTATTTAAACCAAATGGTACCACGTGAGGAGTTGGTGTCATTTAAGCTTGGTGTTTTACAATGATGTATTAAATTTTACTATTACTTGATAAAGATAGGATAAACTGAGGAACATTAAACAACCGTAACAAATTACATAATATGCAATATTACAATGACAATTTATGTTTTCAGCGATTCTGTCTGACTCATTGGGAATCCTACTTTTTCTATTTCAATTGTGTAGTGTTTATTATTAGTTTCACATTTTATTAATAACAAGCTACACCTATTGTTCACTATTTAATTAGTTTTAATTTTGTTTTCACGTAATCCTACTTTCTTTTTTAAAATTATAGTAGTCTAAGTTACTTCTAGTAATATCAGTTATCTGCCAGTCTCGTCAAAATCAGTCCAGTTACTACAGAGATTATGTGGAAGAAACATACAGACCGACAGTAAGATGAATAGAGAAATTTTTTTCTGAAGTTTTTGATGTAATATTGTATATACGTTCCTAATTTTAAATTAAAAACAGCTGTTTAATCTATTTGTAAACGATTCATACGTTGTGCGATATCTGCGTTGATTGACGCTGGTTTTATTTAAATGGTAGACTTCAATAATTATGGTTGTGCGCAATAATAGAGTAGTTAAATGAAAATTAAAATTCGTCAGAGATAATTATTATTTAACTAAGTCAGAATAATAATTTGATTCCAAAATGTTACTATTCAACGGCTGTATGCTTCTTACAGTCGGCTTATTCTATGTAAGCAATTGAAATTTATTTACGAATCTGTCGGTACGTGTAAATTAGTTTCAGCTAGTAACTAGAGCGTTTACGCAATGTATTATCATAATAAAAGTATTCATAAATTTACGAGTCAATTTTATTAGCACCTAATTTTTATCTAGGTCTACATGTTTTAGTAAGTTGTAAACTTGACTGAACTGATTGTTTACCATATATCAAAAAATAGTTGTTTTTTTTCTAATTTGTTTGCAACATACTTCTTTTTAGGTGACTAAGGAAATAAAACATGCAAGATAACATCACTGCAAAATTTGAAACAAACTACATATACCAATACCGGCCAGCGTTCACCGGTTCTAACAAACTGTGGAGGAGCCATGAATCTGCACAAATGGAACTGGAGTGATAAGGAAATAGAAAAGGAAACGAATTTTAAGTAATTCCTTCTTACCTCGTACTGATTCACAAAGGAGAGTTCAAAAAACGACAACACACTTTTCACTCAGTTGCAGGTGTCCATATTGGTGATAATTACTTATTATGCGGTGAATCATCTCCTCGTATGCTCTCTTACTCCACGAAAAAATGTGGTAGCTTACTCTTTGCCCTTTAGGCCGATAGCGTGTGTCGCGGTAAGTATGGCTAGTACCGCTCTTGGATTCTATTTATGCCTTCCATCAGGCAGAATAGAGTCCCTTTGGTAGGTTTCTAAATAGAAAAAAAACCCTTCTACTTATCCCCACCGCTGAGAGTTAATACCTGGTTAGTCTAACGGTTAATGTATGCGACTACCAATCAAGAATTCGGGTTCGATTCCCAGGTCGGGTCAAAAAAGTTTTGTGAGAAATGAGAGTGAGAGAATAAAGAGTGTACCTATGTTTGCGCAAACACTCGTGCACTTTAATATTTCCTGTATAGTGGGCTAGTGTGCGTTGAGAAATATCGGCTTACGACCGTGGTCAATGTTGGCTAGGCATATATTATCCTCATCCTGTAGAGTTAGGTGTAGTGTTATTTATACTTATCCCTATCGGTAGGGATAAGTTAAGAATAGTCGACGTTAGCATAGTAGTTTAAGCAGTCGTCACGCCGCTCTCTACTGGGCTGACTGTTGTAGGTCAAACCACACGTGGGATAAAAATTTGTTTGATGCACAAATTATTATTTTGAGTCTGGGTATTCTTTGTACCCGTTTCTTATATCCTTGTAAAGTCCAAGTAAAGTTTGTGAGTCTTAGTCCTAATGCGGAGAATGTCTAAAAATAAAAAAGTAAACATAGTGTATATTAACAAGTTATCCCTTCTGCTTGGTGTAATTTTATTTTTACTTGTCCATATCGATCGGCAACGAGCTTTTGGTTGAAAAAACCAGGTCCCAAAAATGATCTAAAAATTGGAATAAGACGAGATTTTGGAATGTTTTAGACTTTTCGAAAAAATGAATTAGTAGTTATTGTTGGTAGTTACACTTAGCCCTATCGGAGGATATAACGGTTAGGGCTAAGTGTACCTGTCAAAAAAATGAATTACATTGTATGAATCTTATCTTTCTCTATATTTTTTCTACTCAAGAGATACTCATAAACCTTAATCGAAGGAGGAGTTTTGGTTTTATCATCTAAATTATTGCAGCTTTTTATTTCTTTTCTCTTGGCATCAAACGTTGTTCAAGTCGCTATTTAGGTGCTATATATAAGCAAAAGCTTAATGAAAAGGAAATGAGAAAGTACCGAGTGTCGTGTTTTTCATGAACCATTCAACTGTACTTTTCCAATTTCCTGGTTATGCATTAAAATTTAAGGAAATAAATAAAAATTCTTCATCTTTGATCTTTGACATTGTTTTAAGGAATATATAATAAAAAGGGTACAACCTGTCTCGAAGAGGTTCAGGAGTACAATAAAATATCATTTAAAGCTGGTGAAAAGAGAGTGAATTAAAGTTTCGTAACTTCTTCACTGTTACACTTGCTCAGCAACGTTCAGACTTCCAAGAACTATTAACAACCATACGCAAAAAATAACTCTGCATTTAAATTTTATTAAATAGTAATTTAGCAAGTGTTTATATGTAGTAAAATCATGACGAAATCAGTATGAACAGGACGGTACTACCCTCTCACAGAAGGTCAACCTTAAGCGGCAGCGTCCATGCAGTCGTGCAGTCGTGTTTCCTTGATGAGCGAGTTCAAAAAATAAATATAATCTTCAAAAGTATTTTTATAATATACTAGCTGTACCTGTTACATCGCACTATCAAATATTGTGGTTGTATTCATCTCGATGAAATATAAAATATCTACCCTATTGTTTGTAGTTGCATTGATTCACATCAATCAGAAACAAAATTAACGGAAAAAAAAAATATTTTCAATTTGTTTGTATATCGTCACAAAATTTAAGCACTATGAAAAAATATATAGATTTAAATTAAACAAATCTGTGCGCTGACTGATTAAGAATATAGAGTGTCATTGATCCTATTCTTCTCGTGGGTGCCATAAAACCGACTAAGGGAACAAACCACATCATAGTAATGAGAAGAAAAATTAATAAAAAACGCTACACCAGTCCATCTGGTCAGTATGATTTAGTAGGCCAAAACGTCCTTTTCAAGAAGAGGTGTATGTTTAATAATGGATTATTGATGAGAAATACTTGTAAACCAAACTTGTTGAAAACAAATACTTGTTACAAGAACAACATTATACCATTATATTCGAGAAGTATAATGTTACTCTCACCACTTTATGAGTAACTCTTGTTTCTGCCTTACTCTATGTCCTTAACATAACATAATCAGTAATATAACAATTTAATAGGGAGGTAGACACTTTTCTCTTATACTCTTTAGGTAAAAGAGCCACGCTGATTTCAGCACGAACGGGCCGGCTCGACCAAGGCAGACCTTCCCACAGAAAACCAACCTAAAGCGACAGCATCCGTGCTGTCGTGTTTCGTTGGTGAGTGTGAGACCGGAGGCCTATTGATGCAGGGGTGATAGTTATCGTGATAACTGTGTGAGCCTTACACTACCACGATGACTGTCATGCTCTTAACATCCCTAAGCGGGGCGTGAAAAAGCATCTCAATAGGCAACCATAGTGTGGGTCACCACACTGCATTATCTGCATTTAGAATGAGTATGGTGACCACAGCTCTTGGTTTCTGTTCATACTTTCCTTTAGACAGAGTAAAGTCACTTTGGCAGGTTCTTAATATAGAAAAAAAAATACAGAGTGAATCATTTTTTGGCACAAAAAGGCCAGTACACCTTATAAAAACCCGGCGCTTCGTTGCTTTTTGCCGAGCGAATGAGATTTCCAACTCCAGTTCTGGGAAAGAGATTCAAAATGTAACAACACACTTTTATCTTTTGAGTTATTACTCCGTTGCTATTGGCAGCAGCTTAATTATATTTAGCCTATAGGCTTTATCGATATAAGTGGGTTATCTAACACTGAAAGAATATTTCAAATTAAACAAGTAACTTAGTGCCTTGGTGGCACAGTGGTAGTGGATGCGACTACTGTACCTGAGGTCTTGGGTTCAATTACCGGGTCGCATCAAATGTTTGTGTGATCTGTAAAAATTTTATTCGGAGTTTAAATTTACAAAAAAATATACATGTATTAATATTAGTTGTCTAGTACCCATTTTTTTTTTTTTTTGTTGTAACGTGTGGAAACCCCCTCGGGCCGTCACCCCACCGGGGTTTACGGCGGGGTGGTGTGTCGGAATCGGACCGACTAAAACCACACGGTGTGCCACTCTGCGCCTGAGATAGGAGGGATCCGGGAACCGCTGCTATTACGACATCCAGATCCCTCCTAGCGCCTGCCCGCCAAAGCGGGCACCATCTGCGGATAAACTCTCTATATAGGCGACGTACGGCACACGCGCACGTCACCTCCTCGCGGCTGGCCACTATAGCGGATGGAGGGGAAAACCCGTCCCGTCCACCCGCGGCCACACTCAAGGCGGCATGAGGCGCTGGTATGCGCGCCTCCGCCGCCCGGCTCGCCGGCGGCGAATTGGGTCCGAGTGGATAACGTCCTCCCGAGCCCTCTCCACCGCCTCCTTCCGCGAAATTACGTCTTCGCAGAAGGTTGCGACCGCGGTAAAACAACTGTCGCTACCGGCCATGGAGCGTATGACGGCCGGTAGCGAGAGATCTCCTCCAATAACTGCAGTGAGGACCCCACGCTGCGCCGCCCAGGCGGAACAAACCGCTAGCGTGTGCTGAGCCGAGTCCTCACTACAGTCGCAGTGGTGACAGGCGGGACTCAATTCCCTCTTGGTGACCGAGTGCAGATACTTACCGAAGCAACCGTGCCCGGAAAGGACCTGCGTCAGCCGGTAGGAAAGGGTCACTGCAAATGAGATTATACGAGTAATGTAGTGAAAATAACACCTTCATTTGGAATATATTCTGTGTCGCCGGATCCTTTACAAAATATATAGAACAGACGCAAATAAAACCCACACTTAAAACAATGATTTGTGGATTGCACAAAATGTTTTCCTATGTGGGGTTTAAACCCAAAACACTCAGTGCAGTCCAAGCGCCATGGCCAACACTGAAGCTACTTGTTTTTTTTATAACATGTGGAAACCCCCTCGGGCCTTCACCCCACCGGGGTTTAGCCGTCGAGACACGGCGGCAAAGCCAGCACGTGGAGCCTCCAGCCGGGACGACCAACGAGCTATTGTGGCTCGACGAGCGGCCTCTCGCCACTCGCGTATCTCTTCGGGCGGGGGCCGTATGCCGCTACCCGCCCGGAAGTCAACCGTCCACCTATAAACTTCGGCGAGCACTTCCGCCTCCAAATCCCACGGGGGAGTTCCGGCCAAGGCGCACGCCACCTCCATCGATACGGTGCGGTAACCGCGTATGGCTCTAACCGCCAATATCCTCTGAGGGCGAGAGGCGAGCCCTATTCTGGGCGGTCAGAGCCACCGCCCACGCCGGTGCACCATACAGCGCCATTGACCAGACAAGACCAGACAAGACCCCGTGTATAGCCGTCTCGTCGCGACGCTAGCTCCACCCAGATTGGGCAAAAGTCGCCCAAGGGCAGAAGCAGCGCCGACCAGCTTTGGAGAAAGCTGTCGGAAGTGCTCGTCGAAGAGCCACCTGCCGTCGAGGATCAGGCCCAGATACTTCATCTGGGCCTGAACCGGTACGAGGACCGAATTGACCACGATGGAGGCGCCGGAGGGTGGACCACGACGGGGCCCATGGAACAAAAGGGCCTCCGTCTTGTCCAGGGCCACCTGCAAACCCAGCGCCTCAATTCGCCCGACCACCAGAGAGACACCCGTGGTGGCCAGGCGCGCCGCCTCTTGAAAGTTCAGTGACCAATGTGTCATCTGCGTAACAAATTACGCCCAGCCCGGGGGGAAGACGACCTCGAAGGGCCCAGTCGTATCCCATGTTCCACAGGAGTGGTCCGAGGACAGACCCCTGTGGAACACCGCACGACATGAGCCGCCGCCTCAGAACACCGTCTCGGTCCTCGTACATGACGTTACGCTCCTCAAGATAGTCTGCCACAAGCCGCCTCAGGTACTTTGGCACCCCATGGTAGTGGAGTGCTTCCCTGATGCAGCTAAATGGCAGACTATTAAATGCGTTGGCGATGTCCAACGACACCGCCAACAGCACGCCGCCACAGAGTTGTCTAGTACCCATAGTACAAGCTCTGCTTAGTTTGGGATTAGATGACGTTGTGTGTGAGACGTCCAATAATATTATCCAAAAATATTATAAATTTCTGGGATTAAATTGTTCAACCAAATAAGTAAATAAATGCATGCTTTATAATACTAATGTAGAGTTAATTTAACAGTTTGTATAATTCTGTCCAATTAGAGGTCAACAGCCCTCAAGGGTCTTAATAAATGTATTGTTTGTGTAGTAACATTATTTGCGACTTACATTAACATACAAATGTCTGTCGGTTTAATTTACGTGCAATTTGAACAAGAGCTACTAAAATTAATTATGACCCTACTCTTACGATGATATAACTCTTCGTTCTGTTTATTTTGCACTCGAAGAGATGTTTCATTTTAATATTTTTTTTTTCGTTCACAAACATGTAACAAGTTTAAAAAGTATATGATTCAGAGAATATTCAAGAAATTAACTAGGTAGTAGAGCCACGCTGATTTCAGCACGAGTGGGCCGGCTCGACCGGGGAAGTATTACCCTTCCACAGAAGACTAACCTAAAGGGCCAGCATCCGTGTTGTCGTGTTTCGTTGGTGAGTGTGAGACCGGAGGCCCATTGATGCAGAGATAACAATTATCGTGGTAACTGTGTAAGCCTTACACTGTCGCGATGTCTGTCATGCCTTTTACGTCCCCAAGCGGGGTGTGAAAAAGCATCTCACAAGGCCGCCATAGTGTGGGTCACCACACTGCATTGTCTGTATTTGTAATAAGTATGGTGACCACAACTCTTGGATTCTATTCATGCTTTCCATCAGGTAGAGTGGAGTCACTCTGGTAGGTTCTTAAAAAAAAATGTGAAAATTGTTTTTAGAGTACTCATAATTTATAAATCACTTCTTAAAAAAGCAAGAGGATCTCAATTCGAGTGGATTTTTTATGCGTATAAGGACCGATATTCAAAAATTCTTTATGTATTAGAAAGAATATACTCCTGAAGTGGTCCCATTGTGGTAATAGCAAATACACACATATATCTGGCTCTAATGATGGGACCCCAGAGAAATGGCGGGATAACCTCAAATTTTACAAGGCCGACAGCATACTTTAGCTTGTTTTTGTAGCTATATAGGTATTTGTACTTAGTAGTAAGTATCTCATGTTGGCGAGCTGATGGTGGAAGGATCCTTGACCTTCAGGAACTAGAGAATTTTATTAACAATATAATGTAGATATGTAGTTGACTTTTTTATTCTTTCAAGGTATTTGTTAGTTGTTTGTACTGGGTTATAAATGCACGCTAAAGTAATAAGTTAAACTTGGCTTTAATTTTTTGTTACGCAATTATTTTCAACGTTGTTGTGTCATATATTTTTTATTTTTAAATGATTTGATTTTTTTTCTATTTGTTAGGAGTGCAGTTTGCAGCCAAGTTGTAAACGAGTGGGCTCTTAACCTACTCAATTACCACTTGGCCGCGTTAATTTTAGAGTTAATTAATTCTAGCCAGGCTAGTCATGGATGGATGCGACTACAAACTATTATATCTATTATATCTATACCCATAAGGTATCTATTGCTATAATAATCTTACCTGTTTGTAGTTATGTGTATCTGTGGTTTGATATGTGTCAAAAGTGACATTCGCGTCATTTTAGATGTCAAAAGATGACGTTAAAGCGGTTTGGCTAATAAAGGGATTCGCCGATTAAATTCATATTCAATTACCAATATTAAGAAACTATTGAAGGATGCCTTCAGCATTATATTGAGGATGGTACTTTTCAGTTTTTCAATTACATTTACAGTTATTTTTACATTTTTAGTTCGCTACTACACTACTAATATTTTTTTTTTTTTTTTTTTTTTTGTATATTGATGCAGGGGTGACAGTTATCGTGAAAACGTCGTAAGTCTTACACTGCCACGATGACTGTAATGCCTTTTACGTCCCCAAGTGTGACATGAAAAAGCATCTTACTAGGCCGCCATAGTGTGGGTCACCACAACTCTTTGGATTCTATTCATGCTTTCCATCAGGCAAAGTGGAGTCACTTTGGCAGGCTCTTCATATAGAAAAAAACTCAAGTTCATTTTTTTTGAAGGGATGTATGTTATGTCCCTCTATTATACGGTGCCAAGTGTTCGAATAAAGTGAAAGAAAATTATCTTTGCCTGTATTTTAGCAAACATCATATATTTCAATTTTATCTAACACTCTTTCTATGAAGTCAAACATTGCACCAATTTATTTCAATTACAATGATTTATAACGTTTGCATAAAATGTAAACATAAAAGATTTATTTGTTAAGGTTGCATCGTATTTTCGTGAAATTAAATTATCTAAGGGTAGCGATCTCATTTTCAAAATATATTAAGGTGTATGTGATTCATTGATGTAGAAAATCCATAATTGTAAAACTTATAGTCACTGGGGAGTAATATTCTTTCTACAAAACACATCAATACCAAAACAATAAAAGTTTCGGTCCTCAAGGAATTCTTTCACTCTGAAACAATTGTTATGATATCAAACTTTATTATACACACGTACATATTCTTGTATAGCACAAAGTGTTGTCCCATTAAATTTATAACACTCAGCGCCATGGAAGCGAAGAGGTAGAAAGTTAAACCATTACGTCATCCGTGAAGTTTGTTTTTACTTTTGTCTTGCTTTACTAAGTACTGATAGCCTCATTTTTTGGTAAAATCTTCATATTCATACTGATATTTTTCATTTAGTGTATCAAACCTTTCGTATCGTATTTTTACAGAACAGGAGAGTGCTAATTATACAATTATTGTGTAGTGTAAAAACTAAAATGCTATAATATTTACACTCGATAAAAAAATGAAACCAGAGCCTATCAAAATTCATATTACGTGTAACCACAACATATTAATTTTTTTAATGTTCAAAAAAAAAACGTTATAAATAATTATTGTTTTAATATAATCAAAAATGTTAAGTTTACTCAAAATCTGCTACCCGACTGATTTTATATTTTGACACAAAATTCTACACGTTTCAAAGATATTCTTTATTTATTCTTCGCGTCGCTTTTGTTCCTAATTTATAATCACAATATGCTACAGCGAAGTGTAGTAAGGTACTGCTATTATGACATATTACTGTCGTTATAAAGAAACGACGTCCTCTTGATATTCAAGGTATTCGACCGGGGCAGTACTGTCCAATCTAACGCAACAGCATACTCGTACGTGATGTCATGTTTCGATGGTGAGCGCGAAACCGCAGGCCTGTTGATGCAGGGTTGACAGTAGTTGTGGTAAGTGTGTGCAATACAATGCCAGGATTACTGTTTTACCTTGTACGCTCCCAAGCTAGACGTGAAAAAGCATTTTACTAGGCTACCATAGTGTGGGTCACTATCAGGTTGCCTCCGATATTGTCCGCACGTCAGCATCGTCGCCCATGGAGGAGGTTACATAGACGGTTTAGTAATGGACCAAGTCTCCAACCTCCTTGTCCAGACGAACCTGAACCACTGTGCCGCGGCACAGGACCTCTTTCTACAAACCATGGCACAGTGGTCGATCGGCGTTGCCGTAGCCGCGGAGCCTTATTATGTTCCTCCCCGTCCAATTGGTTGGGTGACCGGGACGGCTCTGTGGCAGTCGTCGGCTCCACGGCGGCTCATTCCCCGCCCTTGTCGCTAAGAGACAAGGGCACTGGATATGTTGCTGCTGAGTGGGGGGGGATCACCGTATACGGTGTATACTTCTCCTCCAACCGGAGTTTCAGCGACTTCGAGGTTTTCCTTAATAGCTTGGAAACCTCGATGCGGTGACTATCGTCTGGGCACGTCTTAGTGCTGGGGGACTTCAACGCGAAGTCCATTGCGTGGGGTTCCCCCAGGACGGACGCCAGGGGCCGTAGAGGAGTGGGCAGCCTCGGTGGGCCTCTGTTTACTGAACAGGGGCTCCACCAACACGTGCGTGCGACAGCAGGGAGGGTCGATAGTGGACCTTTCGTTCGCTACCCCTGCCCTCGCCGCACGAGTAAGGAACTGGTGTGTCCTGGACGAGGTTGAGACGCTTTCGGATCACCTCTACATTCGATTTGAGCTCTCTCGGGCCCAGGACCCCAGTAGGGGTCACGCGGCGCGGCGTTCTTCTCGCTTTCCGCGGTGGGCTGTAGCCAAACTGAATAGGGACCTACTAGAGGAGGCAGCCATTATTCATTCCTGGCTGTCTCCGCAGGCTTCGACCAAGGAGGTCGACATGGGGGCTGGTCGTTTCCGCGATGCGATTACGCAGATCTGCGATGCGGCCATGCCCCGCATCCGAGGTTGTCGGCCTCCACGGAAAGAGGTTTACTGGTGGTCCCAGGAGTTGGCGGACCTCCGCGCGGCCTCTTCTCGTGCCCGGAAGTCCTACACCCGTAGTCGGCGGCGACACCGCGTAGACGGCGAGGAGGACCAGCTTCATGAGGAGTACCGAGAGGCGCGGAAAACTCTGAAGCTGGCCATTAGCCGCGCCAAAGAAGTGAAGAGGAAGGAGATGCTGGAGGGTCTCGATCGTGACCCGTGGGGTCGCCCTTATCGTGCAGTGCGACAAAAGCTCCGCACGTCGGGCCCCCCCCTTACAGAGACACTCCAGCCCAGCTTCCTGCGGGAAGTGGTCGAGGGTCTTTTCCCGCAGCGGGCGGAGCATACACCCCCGTCGATGGCCTTCATGGTCGAAGACGACGGGGGACGGAACGAGGATAATGTTCCGCCCGTCAGGGAATCGGAGATAGGGGCGGTCGTTCTACGGATTTGCTCTAAGAACACCGCCCCTGGGCCAGATGGGATACCTGCCCGAGTGTTGGCGCGAACCCTCGACCACATGTCGGATCACCTCGGGGAAGTCCTAAACGCCAGCTTGGCGTCCGGGCGCTTCCCTGAGGGCTGGAAGAGCGGGAAGCTGGTCCTACTACGGAAGCCGGGACGGCCGGCCGATTCGGTCGCGGCTTATAGGCCCATCGTGTTGCTGGACGAGGCGGGTAAATTGTTTGAGAGGATAATCTCTGCCCGCATCGTCCGGCACCTCTGCGAGATGGGTCCCGATCTGTCGGACGCCCTATACGGGTTTCGAGCCGGGCGTTCGACAGTCGATGCTGTGTTGCGCCTGAGGGCTGTGACCGATGAAGCGGTGAGCTGTGGCGGCGTGCTGCTGGCGGTGTCGTTGGACACCGCCAACGCATTTAATAGTCTGCCATTTAGCTGCATCAGGGAAGCACTCCACTACCACGGGGTGCCAGAGTACCTGAGGCGGCTTGTGGCAGACTATCTTGAGGAGCGTACCGTAATGTACGAGGACTGAGATGGTATTTTGAGGCGGCGGCCCATGTCGTGCGGTGTTCCACAGGGGTCTGTCCTCGGACCACTCCTGTGGAATATGGGATACGACTGGGTCCTTCGAGGTCGTCTTCCCCCCGGGCTGGGCGTAATTTGTTACGCCGATGACATATTGGTCACGGCCCGGGGGGCGAACTTTCAAGAGGCGGCGCGCCTGGCCACCGTGAGAGTCTCTTTGGTGGTCGGGCGCATTGAGGCGCTGGGTTTACGGGTGGCCCTAGATAAGACGGAGGCCCTTTTGTTTCATGGGCCCCGTCGTGGTCCACCCCCCGGCGCCTCTATCGTTTTCAATTCGGTCCTCGTACCGATTAAGGCCCAGATAAAGTATCTGGGCCTGATCCTAGACGGCAGGTGGCTCTTCGACGAGCACTTCCGACAGCTTACTCCAAAGCTGGTCGGCGCTGCTTCTGCCCTTGGGCGACTTTTGCCCAATTTGGGTGGAGCCAGCTTCGCGACGAGACGGCTATACACGGGGGTTGTCCGGTCAATGGCGCTGTATGGTGCACCGGTGTGGGCGGCGGCTCTGACCGCCCAGAATAGGGCTCGCCTCTGGCACACTCAGAGGATATTGGCGCTCAGAACCTGCATATTATTAATATAGGTCGGTCCGGTTAGTGAGCACTAACATAACGTTTAAATTTAGTGATATTATTGTTGATACATAAATTATATTTCATGAATGTACGAGTAATTACTAATATAACGATGCATATATTTAGTGTAAGCTTTTATGTTATCTGTGATTATTTCAAGTTGCTAAATCTGCTTGAAATCAAACACTACTGCAACAAAAACTGATATAATATCAACCAACGGCGGGAGTTTGATGTTATTACTAGTAAGTAGTAACAAAGGTTATGTATATAACATTGTTTAGCGACTTTTTTTTAATCCTTTATCTTCCTACGATCAGTTTATATAAAATTTTGTTGGAATTAAAAGTTCTTTGTTTCGTTTTTATCTGTATCGCGGTATGTTTGGTTCTAAATCCAGTCATGTGGTCAAATGAAGTGTGATATCTACAAGTACATTTTCGTTAGATCTTGGAGCGCACGTCTCATTAAATTTTTGAAAGATGTGTGGCATATATTGTGTTATAAATTAGGTTCCTCGAGAGTAAGCTTAGGTGATTTGTGGGAAAATAAATTTACATTACACTTACATTATAGTATGTTTTGTACTTGATACGCTACACATATTATACACCACAAGAATCAAACACTAAACAGCGCAACAAGCAAGTTTTCAATTCTGATGGTAACGTTTTTCGTCACTTGGTATAGCAAAATGAAACATTAAAAAAAAATGTTCACGCGTGTACTCAACATCCATAATGTGAACGATCCGAAAATGTGAACATACCCTCGCATAGGTGTGAAGAATGTGGAATCGTTGTCACAATACAGGTAAGGAACAAGGTCGTATTAGTTTCTTTTTTTCTTATATTTATCTAATACAGTTCAAATCACTTACATAAAATAGTTAATCTTTGATGGATGAGATGTTTTCGAGGACATGATTTTTGAGTTTACTTTTAAAAATATTAAACGAGTTTACATTCTTTGTTTTTGGCTGATGTATTAAAAAGCACTCCCTCGTATACCAAGGTTTTTTTGCCAAGAGAAGTATACCTAAGGTACTAACATGTGATCTTTTCTACAATTGCTACGGTTCCTTACTTTATGTATTTTAGTAAAGGATACCTGTGAATTTATAGTTTTAGTAAGTGTTTTTGGATAAGTGTGCAATTACAAAATGTGTGTAGTTATTTAATATTCATAAGTTTCGTGTCTTTGTATATTTTGAATGTAGGTGTCGGATAAACTATGAAACAACATTTCAATGATTTTATTTTGCGCAATTTGCAAGTCTTTCTTTGAATTTCGGCTGCATTACCCATAAATATAGAATGTGTGGTATTACCAGTAAACTGTAGCTGGCGAACATTGAAAGCCAGTTGATGAACGATGTTATATGTTAATGTCATTTTGTGTATATTTGTATATTTGTACTTTATAATAAATGTTCCATCACCATCATTTTTTTACAGTTTTTATATTCTGTCCACGATACAAGATGTGGTTTTTAATGCACCATGGAGCGTAGGTAATCACACGAAGAATTTTTGAGTGAAATCGTTGCAATATTTCGAGTTTAGTTCCACTTCAGGGCATGTATAGCGTCTTATTGTAAAGGTAACATGCACAGATTTAGTTTCATTTGCCTCAACTAATTACACAGGCTGTTTATATGCTGTTGCTGTTATTTATTGTTTTTTTAACTTACTCAGAGTTTTTGTGATGCACCGGATATATGTATAGCATATGTACCAGTAACTAGACTGTTTGCATTTCGAAGATCATATGCATAAATTAGGTACAATAATGGACCCATAATATTACCTTGAGGGATATCTACTTCTTCTACTTCTTGATCTAAAAAGGTTTTGTCGTACTATTGCCGTGTTTTACATAAAAATACCTTTCCTCAAGGTTTAATTTTATGAACTAGAAATAGTTGAAGGGTAAATTATTATTTAGTAGTTAGGCGTATTTTGTCGAACGCCTATGATATGTCCAAAAATACAGCTGAAATGTATAGTATCTCTTTAAAAGCATTATTTATTGTTTCATCAATCTATATACTTCTTAAATCTACCAGAATCTAAACTGATGTCCAGGAATTATATTGATTTTAGTCAGTTTCACCATGAGCTTACTTTTTGAAAGTTTTACAAAATCCTTAGACAGAAGGGGCAAAAGGTTGATAAAGTGATAGGATTTTACTTCTGTGGAGTCTGTTCTTGGATTTGGAATGAAAATTATCTTTAAGACCTTTCGTATACATGGAATAAAATTTCTCCACAGGATATTGTTATGAATTTGAATCAAGAAATTTAATCCCTTTGTTGATAATTCTTTTAGAACTTTTACCATGATTAAGTCGTATTCTAGAGCTTTATGTATTTTTAGACTCTTGATAGCTGTTTCTATTTTGTCAATTAATGTAGAATGCTTAGAATTTTTGTCACCATATCATCCTTTATTCTGTTGAAGTCTTTGTGTGTGGAGGTTGGTGGATAATTGTTTTGTTTTTACTTTTTCTCATTTTTAAGGGAAAATAATCTGTTGCTTGTGAGATATCAAGGTTTTGTAAGAGTACCTCTACATCACGGTTTCTATTCAGTTTGAGAGTGTCCTTCAGTTGTGAGGCAAACTTATTGAATTTTGTTTTATCAGAGGTATTTTGTAGTTTTCAATTTTTTTTTATGCTTTTCCCTTATCAATTCGAGAAAAAAGCTTAGGTAGAAATACATTTCTTCTGTATATCCTCCGAGGCTAGGAGTTGATACCCATGCTGGTTACTGTACAATGATTGAATAATTCAACTGCTTATGTTATTTCAGAGTAAAATTTTAGTACTATAGGAAAGTACGTACGTACTAAGTAAAATTATAGGAGAGTAAACAGAGAAAAAATCGTCACTGGTGCAGCACCATAACCTAGAACACGGTATTCCTTTTGTGATCCCGAAATTAACAACATTCGGTTTCTTGATTTTTATCAGAAGGCATAGATCCTGATTGATTTTAGCAGCTACCGGCCTTTTGATGAAGAAAGTCTCGATCCCCATGTCATGTGTTTTGCATTGTAATCACCAGGAGCTAAAATAAAAATCAGTAACCGAGTCTTAGGTAGAAGGTAGAGGTTAGAGTAATTAGTTTTCTTACCTTATATTTTGGTGGTATGTATAGAGTTGTTATATTTAATTCAATGTATTGTTCCCACGAAAACAATCTATTTAAAAGGTCATCTGAGGACTGATGCCCATTCCCTCCAGAAAGCTCACCACAGCGACGTAAGAATGGCACTACAACGACGTTAGCTTGCTCCGTAGAGGTTGGTGCTAGTCGCCCACCAGCCATGAATTTCTTTGGCACGTTTCCCACCGTGGAATTCCAGTATTTTTGTTATGACGGACATCTTCCTAGCCCAGGTGATGAAGTTAAGACCTCCGATCGCTTTTTGTGGTCCCGTTTTTTTGTAGTGATATTGATACAAAGCTCAAACTCTAACCAGATTTAAATGAGCGCAAGTCAAATAGTAAAGAATGATACTGCATAATTAATGGGATAATTAATATCAAGGAAAACTTACACTACTCCTTACAAATGGTTAATACGGAACACATCGTGCTTCTAGCACAGGTATGATAATGCTTTTTACAACATAATATCATGAGTGTAACAGAACACACAAAATACTCTCAAACACACAACATTCGGTTCAATTGAACGTGAAATAGTTCATACAAAGTATAATTTTGTACACATTAGGCATTGGCCCGCCTTTTTCCAATCCTAACATAAATCAACGTTAATTGTGGGCGTTACCAATAAAGGTATTTTATAATACAGTAAAGAAAAAATATTGACCGATAATGTCAAATTGTTTGTTGTAGCCTAAGTGGTGGGGTGTGGATATTTGTACAATAACTTTTAAGTTACCGCTAGGCTTGTCAGTGTATTGTTATTTTTTTTATTTAGGCGCCGTAGGAGAGTCTAATTTCGGTACGAATGAGCTGTGACTAATATTTATTTACTTTATTTCGACAGGGAGCGCATTCCAGAGCAGAATTGATTGCACATAGAAGGAAGAATTGATGAAATTGGAGGTGTTAGGGTGCATAGAAAAAAAAAAGAGCAAATTATTTGTTGACCGAAGAATTCGGTCATGACTGGAACATAAGAAACGGAAGCGAGGTACGAGATATTCGGGTAACGACGAAGAGTTAAGGAAACAAAAAAGAGAAGTCAGAGCTCGCAAATTATTGCGCTGATGGATGGGGAATCATTGCAGCTGCAAACGTAAAGCATCGAACGCAGTTATTGAGAAGGCGGTCTAGTTTATTGAGGAAGTCTGCGTTCAGGTCAAAATAATACATGTCATCATAAGGAACCAAGGGAATAATTAAGGAATGCATAAGCGTGGCCTTGGTTTTAACAGGAAAGAAGTTCCCAAGACGGTTTAAGACGTGGAGAGATGAGTTGACTTTCTGACGTCAGTCAGAAAGTCGCGCTCGCCAATCCAGTGTCGAGTCTATGTGAAGCCCCAAGTTCTTTAATACGGCGCTCAGAGGTATAGTCTCATTGTTATAAACAACAGGTAGAATGACTGTCGTACCCAACTTATTTATCATTTGTTTGCTCCCCACGACTATGACTTGACATTTGGTTGGATTTACCGCCAACCCAAATCTAGCTGACCAGCTCCTAATGAAGTCCAAGTCTTTGTTGACCTTGTCAATTGTGTATCAAATATCTTCAATCCTTGACTGTGTGTATATATGTAAGTTGTCAGCTTGTAGGTGATATGAACACTGAAGTATATATATCACGTATGTATCTAGTTCTAGTTCTTTCTTGCTTTTCTGTGCCGTATTACGGACGTGAAGGTCTCAAAGGGTTGAATTGCTTTTGTGTCTCTTGATTCAAAGGTATGTGTGGACGGCGGTAGTGACACACACTTTTCGGCAAACTGTCCATTTGATCTCCTATACTATTATAACTAGAACTGAGTATTCAAAGTATCGATTTCTTTCACTCGACGATGTTTTACTCGTTTCTAATGAAATACGTTTAAGTACGTTACGCAAGAAACGATGGCCGATGGGGCCATAAAGTTCTTGAGCGATGACTGTGTACTGAAAAATACAGCGGTAAGCCGTTGGATACGGGCAGCACAGAACAGGTTCTTCTGGAAAGCCTTAGCGGAATCTATGGCCAGCAGTATAAGTCTTTTGGTTGAATTGATGATGAAATTTAAAATAAAATGGAGTTTACAGAGCAAATGTGTCTTAAATATACTTTATAAGTCACAGTAATTATTTTTATGTATGCTGTTGTAAATTGTGTGGTTATGTCTCGGAATGTTTTTAATTATATTGTGTTATAACGTTCAAAATTTGTGATTGCGTAATAATTATATCATCAAATTGTAAATAGACGATGACATTTATGGGTTGTAAGTAATCGTTTATCAACGGAAAGGAAGTTTTGGCGTGGAGTTTGTATTAAAAAAACTCTTCATTATATGTGTTTTTCTCACAGCCTATGTTACTGTTTCAATTGTTCTATTGTTTTTTAGACGTAACTTGAAATGATTTCTCTTAACTAATATTTAAAAGTATGAGAATAAAGTTTGTTCTGTTAAATTTTCAAAGGAAAACTCTGACTCTGTAAAAAAGTGGTCCATAATTAAATCTTCAATTGGCTAATTGTGATTCATCAATTTATCCATTATGCAAATATATATCACAATAACCTTCGTCACTAAAATATTATAACAATTAAAGATTGCTTTGAAATGTCATTAAAAATGCACCTGAAAAGGTAATAAAAAGCTTGTAGCTGACCTACATACATACACTTCATAAATTCACCAAAAATAACACTTTTTTGTGTATTTAACTTTATATTAAAATATTTACAACATACAAACAAACGAACATTACCATAATATAATTAATAGTATTTAATATCTACGAATACTTCCTACACATCTAAAAAAACTACAAAATGCGGGGAGACCTAAGTAGAATATATTTTTCTTTGAAATCCGATACCAGAGACAACTTACTACCGCGTGATAAATGCTTTCGGTGATTTACGTTAAGTAATGCGAATAAAAACATACTAATAACTTTATCAATATATATTGGAGTATTATAAGTTGTACATCTGTACCTTCTGTCACATTCTGTGTATTGCTATTATTCCAATTTTTATTATGTCTTCTTACTATAAACTTTGTGCCTTGCCTTCGTGTGCTGAAGTGTTCTTTTCAGCAAAGAATTATTCACTTTTCTTACAAACTGTAAATAAAACTACACTTTAAAAACCTGAAGAAGTATCTCACACATTCTTTTAATACATGTAATAACGCTGAAGTAGTACATGCCTTTAGGCTTCCGCACTCGTAGGTGTAGGTACGACTTTATAACAAAATTCCACATTATAAACGAATGTTAATATCAAACATGTATGTACTCCACGGTAAAATGAGAACTTAGTATGCCCTAAGGGACAAAAGTCAGTAGCGGAATACATACAAAGCAAAAATGTTTGGAATTATTTTTTTTTACGATGTTCTCATTTTTTCTTTCGTTATAAAAAAACGAGAGGCCGCAACGCAAGTGTTGTACTAAAATTATTATGAATTTGTTTCTGACATAAAGAGTAGAATTTCGCCTAGTGCGTAATGTTAAGTGTACGTCCTTAAAAAAACGTACGCATTTCTGAAAAGCCAAACGGGCTTGTAACTACAAAGTTCACTTTTCATTAGGTAACCACCCTGCTCGATTGTCCACTCAATCGTAAAAAAAATGCTACTAATGCGCATGGGCCTCACAAGTGCACACAGTTTGAGGTTCGATCTTTTCATTAAGGTTTAGAAATCAATTTGGTCCAGAAATATCTTATTGTTAAAATAGATTATTGTGAATCCAAAAAGGATTCGGTGGTTTAACACCAATTATTGTCATGAGAAAGCTACGATTGTTCTAAGTCAGAATCACTGTCCTATTGTACAAGTGATAGAAAACGGCAATTGTTATAAACTGGGTGGTTTCAGTAGGATAAAATAACATACAACTTTAATTGAAACAGAGTTCAGATAAATACGTATATGTTTTAATAGAAAAGAATAATAATAATACAAACGGTAATGAAGATGTGACAATGACTTAAAATTTTACATCCACTCAGTACGCAAATAACGCGCAGATAATCTGAGCATGAAAACAACCTTCCAAGTTTAAAAGATAATTAATCAAGAGGGTTGTTTACAAGTATAATTAGCAGCCCAGATTATGACTACATTTGCTGAAAATGTTAGTTTTATTATGACTTGCATGATGTATGAGTTTATTGAGAGAGTAGAAAACTTACATAGGGTGGGCCAAGAATTCGTTAACTTTTGAATCTAATATCCCGTGCAAGCATGTTAAGGGTGTTCTTAAGATCAATGCTACTGAAATTTACTAGCTGCAATCGTAACACATGGTTTCAACAAGATGGAGACACTTGTCACACATCCAATGAGTCCCTGCCGGTGGTCAAAGACATATTTCCAGAAAAGCTGATTTCCAGACGAGGCGACATTCCATGGCCATCCAGAAGTCCGCCTCCAGCATACTTCTTTTTATGAGGTTATTTGAAGAATCGTATCTAAATTAATAAACTGAATACTAGTGTATTTGGTTTATTAATTTAACGTCAACTAAAGAAAGAATCAACGAAGAGATGTCGGCGATCTAATGGTCTCTTTGCCGACAAGTATACGAAAAATTCGCAACACGCTTAGAAGAGTGTAAACATCGAAACGGTGGTCATTTATACGATGTAAATTTAAAAAAAATAAATACTAACTAATTAGCTTTCTTATAAGTAAGCAATTTTTATAATGTTTCAAATAGTGTTAAGTAATTCATTGCCCACCCTATGTAATAAATTAAAAGTATTATTATGTCAATCAAGTATTTAATAATAAGAGAATGCAAATGAAACATATTATTATCACTATTGTTATTCACCGCTGTATCGACTGCCCAATCGAAAAAGTGCAAAGCATTGAAGTAAAATTTAAGTTCAAAAGATTATGACCTCAACTACGTAAAAAAAGAGATCTAAAAATAGCGAAACAAGATAGTAATTCAAACCGAAATCCAGACCAGTATAAGCATAAAAGTGATCAAGGTAGAGCCTGTATGTATATTAAGGAAGGTGTGCCTGGTAACTACAATCTTAGTAGGTGCCCGGGTCCTTCCAGGACAGACTTTTTCATTAAATCATCACATTCTCGTGAGTATTGAGTTCCGAAAATTCGGGGATCCTATAAGATCTTTTGCTCTGTCAACAAAAAAATATGTAAATAATTAAAACATGAATTCTATTTCATTTCTTTAATAAGTACCAACTAGACTACAAAAGGAAACCTTTATTAAAACAAGTTATTACTTAAATATTCATTGAAGGCCCTGCCAAAAGGTGGAAACATTCAAACAAATATAAAAAGTAATAAGGCGGCGCCAGTAACTTTGCAACCGCTCAAGTTTGGTGAATTTTCACTCGCCGGCTGTGAGTTTTAAAATTTAATTATTTTTGAAGTTGCTTTCAAAACTGAAATTTAAATATTTGTGTGCTAATTAAAGTAATGGTCCTGACCAAAATAAAAGACGTCGTATACCAGACAATATTTTTTTAAGAGCCAGCCAAAATGACTACACTGTCTGAAGGAAAGCATGAATAGAATTAAGAGGTGTGATCAGCATACTCATTGTGAAAATCGACAATGCAGTATGGTGACCCACACTATGGGGGCCTAGTGAGATACTTTTTTACGCTACGCCTGGGGACATAAAAGGCATGACAACTGATATGTCTTCATCAATGGGTCTCCGGTTTTGCATTGACCAAAGAAACACAACAGCATGGTTGTTGTCGCATTAGGTCTGTCTTCTGTGAGAGGGTACTACTTCTCTGTTCAAACCAGCCCATTTGCGCTGTAATCAGCGTGGTTCTACTATCTGAGGAGAAGGAGAAAATATTTATTGTTTGTTTGAACCAATATTAAATTAATCGTAGGACTTTTAAGTCAGTTTGTGTAACAATATGTAAATTGGAGGAACTCTCAATTTAATACACAATGATTGACAATATTATGCTAACAATTAGGTAGATAATAAGAGATAAGACTAAACTGACATATCTCATACACAGCTGTCTGATTCTGAACAAGTTAGAGCGATGCTAGCCAAACTGCTAATGAAGGCAAACACA
Organism: Hypercompe scribonia; assembly: GCA_949316085.1. Classification (NCBI taxonomy): domain Eukaryota; kingdom Metazoa; phylum Arthropoda; class Insecta; order Lepidoptera; family Erebidae; genus Hypercompe; species Hypercompe scribonia. The sequence goes on from OX438979.1 coordinate 7,199,444, forward strand.
AAATATTTATTACATACATAGATAATGTAATATCTGTATGTACAAGTCTGATATGTATTTACAAATTAAAGATAAATTACAGCCAGGTAGGTGTAACTTGTCTTTGATTCTGTCATAAATACGGTCATTTAAACCATATCTACGGAATAAATGATCGTATTCATCAGTGTTATTTGTAGTAGATAGGAAGCGAACTCATGGTACCTATAGACCTACTTCTTACCTTCTTACTTCAACAGTCAACAGATGAGACCATCAACCACTAAATCAAGTTGGTCAATAATAATATGATTAATAGTGGTAATACAATTGATAAAGTTTATTTGGCTAGAGAAAGAAAATAGATTGCAAATTTAGTTGTAATAAATGGATAATGACTGTATGACTACTCCATAAGCTTAAAGTCACTCAATGTGCTATCGAAAGAGCTAGACTCGAAGTTTCTTTGAAGGTTACAGGGACATAGTTCTGACCGCTAATAGGTTGAAGTCGTAATGGGCTAGTAACATATGTATGTCGCAGAATAGTCAACCTCTAGAGAAAACGTGTTCTGTAGTGGAGCACTGCGGTCAGGTAGCGAGATGACTTACGTAAGAGAACCGGCGGCAACTGGTTTCAAAAAACAGCAGACCAGGTTCTGTGGTGTGCCTTGGAAGAGGCCTGTGTGTAACAGTGAAATATGACGGATTGATAATGATGATATAGATAATCATTTGAATTCAATCTAAAGTGGTTCTAATGTCCTTAAAATCTTTAGTATAGCACAGGGGATAGAAGGATAAAATCCACAGAATCAAGAAGAATAAGGATTTTACTTGGTGATAAGCAATGATTCTTTCATTATTAAACGCTGGTTTGAGTGAGGCTATGGTTTTAATCTAGTTCAGCCAGTTTATTTACGCCAAATGATCTCTCCCACAGCTGTTCTAATTCTATGAAAAATAATTTCGAAGAGTTTAATTATCTCTAGACATCTTATATTTAAAAAAGTACAATAACAATTTATCTATTTACGAGTAAATTCTATAGTCAAATGATTTCTTATTCACCTACGTAAGAATGTTCGTGTCCTATAATGAATTTATGTATAAATTTATTCAACGCCACTCCTACTTGCCTAACCTAAACCTATCAGTAGGTTTCAGGTAATATATATAGTACGTAAAAATACTTAAGTTCGCTATTGAACACAGCGGTCAGTTTTGGATATAAATTGTTCACGTGTCGTGTAGAACCTGATACAATGTTATTCAAACACAATTTAATATTACGTTATTTTAGAACCTTTTATGCTATAAAGGGCAAACATGTAGACGAGTCACATAATAGTAAATGAACCTGAAATTCGAGAACCACAAGGTACAACAGGTATTTTCTAAGAAATACAGCAACAGGTATTTCTTAGAAAAATATTATGTTAATTGGTGAAGTTGAATATATATTATAGAAACACTAATTCCAACAGCGTTATGTTACTAGCTAATGGTTAAAAAATATTCACAATAAATTAATGATTCTTTTATATTTATTTTTTAATATTTTATTTACAATTTACCAAAGTGACTCTATTCTGCTCGATGAAAAGCATGAATAGAATCCAAGAACGGTGGTCGTCATACTCACTGCAAATGAAGACAGTGCAATATGGCGCCTTACGCTATGGTGGCCTAGTGAGATGCTTTTTCACGCCTCCCTTAAAGGACCCGAGATCGTAGTGGAAGAAAAACACGTGAGCTGGTAATGAGTTCCAGGTTTTAAATGATTTGCACAGGAAGGAAGAGCCGAACCGCTTAGTTTTAAAGCGTGTCTACCATGCTGAAACGCCGACTGCCAAGGCTGTACGAGTTGTCCTGTAGAGAAACGGAAAGGATGAGATCAGTTGAAAGAGTTCATCAGAACACTCTCCATGATAAAGGCGACAGAAGACTGCCATAGAGGCGTCATCTCTTCGCAACTGCAAAGACTCAAGGGATTCAGTGACTTAAGGGTTATTGATACCTTGGACTGTTCACCGCTGTAACCGATCCAAAGCGTCCAGCAAATACTGCGCGGATCCATCATAAAGATGAGAACAGTACTCAACGGGAGAGCGTACCTGGGCCTTTAAAAGAAGTTACAGATGCTCAGGCGCGAAGAACTGTCTAACTCTGTTCAGTGTACCCAGCTTCCGCGAGACCACCTTAGTGACGCTTTCAATACACTCTTGCGGGTTAAGGTCGCTGCGAATATTCATACCCAGGATGCTAAGATTGTTCTGTAGTGGCAGTTGAGTGTTCTGAAAAGTGGGGAGATGAAAGAATGGAGACTTTTTGGCAGAGAGCGCGCACGCCTGTGTTTTCTTGGCATTGAACTCGATCACATTCTCACGACTCCATTGAGAGATGCGGCCTAGGACCCGGTCGAGCTTAGTGACAAGCTCTTGTCGTTTTTCCTCAGCGTCCGCCAACTTGGCTGTAGGGCGACCATAGTATCTTCCATGAACAGTGCTGCCGTCTGCATAGCAATGTATATTATCAAGGGTCAACTTGTCATTGATATGCAGAAAAAAAGTGTGGGTGACAGGAAGGAATCTTGAGGTACTCCAGCGTTAGTCTGCTGGAAATCGGAGCTGGCGCCATCGCAGCGGACTCTATTGCAGTGCTCGTGTAGAAATGCGGCCACCCAGTTGCAGAGTTTGGAGGGCAGGCCGAATGCCGGCATTTCAGAGAGGAACGAACGGTGCCAGACCTTACCAAAAGTCTTCGCAATATCGAGGCTGATAGCCAAGGACTCCCTATACCTATTTACAGCCTCACTCCAAAGGTGTGTGAAGCATGCTAGAAGATCACCCATGGATCGGTTCGGTCTAAAGCCGTAGTACTGATAATTTTTAACAGGGAATGATCCTCCAGGTAACGGACTAATAGTTTATTGATGACACGTTTGAGATTCTTACTGAGAATGGAGATGATGCCTATGGGTCGATAATTGGCCGGGTTAGAGCGGTCGCCTTTTTTGGGGATGGGTTGGACATTCGCCTCTCTCCAGATGTCCGGAATAATCCCTGAGGAATACGACTAGCGGTATAAGCGCGTTAATGGTGGATACAACTCTGGGGCGCAGTTCTTAAGAATCACCGCCGGAATACCATCCGGTCTACTGGCTTTCCGAATGTCGAGTGACCGTAGCTCCACGTGGATGTCACTTTGCCGGATACGAATATCCCGCATTGTAACGTCACGGGTCTAAATGGTGGGCGGGTACACGCCAAGATCCTCGATTCGGGAGTTGGCTACAAAAACAGTAAGTAGATAGGCTTTCTCTTGCGGCTGATGAACGAGCGATCCATCGGGACATTTCAGTCGTGGTAATGAGGTTTGGCAGTGACTGGACTGCACGGCTTTGGCCAATTGCCATAACTTACGGCTATCCGTAGGGTGTGTAATGAGTTCTTGGCCAGTCTGTGCAACGCGTTGGGCATCCGCTCTATTGTAAGTCTTCTTGCATTCGGTGCTCCGGTGGCTTTGTTGCCCGCTGCTTTTAGGTGATCAATGTCAGGATGGTCATAAGCGCGGCTCCTGGCTCATGCGCGCTAGGCCGCTTGCTTGTGTGCAACAGCATGAGTGCACTCGTGATTGAAGTAGGGGCGGGCTTTTGTGCTGGCGACCTCACTGTAGAGAATATAATATTCCATAGCGACAGTGATCTCGCCAGCAATGGCAGACGCACTTTGTGACAGATCCCTATCTTTACTGCAGCGTTGAGCCCATGGGATGGATGCAAAGTAATCTCGCATTCCATCCTAATCTGCTGACGAATAGTGCCATAACCGTCTTCCTGCCGCCAGGGGTCGTGCCGGGGCAATAAGAGGCACCGTAGTGGACACCAGGCAGTGATCGGAGGATCCCAAGGGGCGAGAACCGATACTGTGTACTGTGCTGGGTGGCTCGTCAGCAGTAGGTCTAGCAAAGTGGGCGTTTGACTTGTTGTGCCTGGTATCCTGATGGGCTGGAGTACCATCTGATTAGTGATGATGTTTTGTTTGCCAGAACCTCGTCCGTCGATCAGCAGGTGCACTACTTACATGTTAGGTTGAATTGGGACCTAAGTTCTTGGTGGAAATCTTATGCATTGTGATTGTAATGTTAAAAAATTTACGAAAAGGTATAAATAGTTCTACATTATGAAAACATTTACGATATGTTTGTAAATAAATGAAAACTTAGTTAATAGAAGCATTATTCTGAAACTAATGGGTAGTTTAAAACTTATTAGACTGTATTAGGAACGGACGCCTAACCGAGAAATTATTGGGTTGTTGCTTTAAATATTAGTGTTTATAAATATATTCTACCTATAGTAGATTATAATTTAAATTTTACCCCAGGCCTAGTTTTCGTGAATTTATTTATCAGTCGATTCTATCTCGTTTACTGTTTATAAAATATGAATTATTTGTTGATTGGCTCAAACAAAGTAGGAAAAAAGGAACAAAACGAAAGAAACTTACTTTTATGTTCATGATAACAAAGTATGTAAAGTATTTTCCCGGAGCTTATTATTGAAATGAAATGAGAGGGTTAAAAGAGAAATCTTTACCTCATTGGTCTTTAACAAATTATTTTATTAAAATATTTTATAAGTACCTATCAATGTGACTACTCTAATGGAATACATGAGTTGCCATGTCATATTTATTTGGAATGCAGAGAATGCAGTATGGTAACCCACACTGTAGTAAACTAGCGAAATGACTTTTTACACCCTGCTATGAAATGTAACGCAATTTAGTTTAATGAAAATATTGGGAGATGAATATTTAGGTAAACTATACGATAACAGTAATGTTAGCAAATAAAATGTACGATAACAGATCTGATAAATTGTCATACAAGCTTTTGCGGTATAGAGTTAAAAATATGAAAACAATGTTTAAGAGTATCAATTATACATTGGAAGACCGCTCTCTGTCATGGTATAACGTAATTCGCGATCAGCTTTCAGGGTACTATAGTTTGTGATGTACATATATATTCAAGTGCTTCACGAAAGCTAAAACATTAAAAATATTGTATTCTGCATATGTAAGATGTCACTTTGAATACCCATCGCAAACCAGACACCCACGAGACCACATGTACAGTGACAGGATTGAAAATGTACAAAAACGGTATCTTATACAATTCTGTTTTCATGTTTTCATCAAAGGATTCCTTATCGGTCAGAAAATTGTATTTCACTTTGTGGACGATTTCATCTGTTACCTCCCACAAAGTGTTGTATGATAACTGACTCATTATTTTTAATGAAAATCTTTAATAATAATGTCAACTACCCAGAATTATTAGAAAAAAATAACTTTAACCTTCGCAACAAACCGCTCCAGCACAGTCCTCCCTTAAGCATGTCAAGGGCATCTATCAATTATCAGCAAAATGGCTGTACGTATGAGTAGAGTTTTTAATGAGCTACATAAATAACATAGCATAAATCCAGTAGGTCTCTCCTTAGCAAGGAGGTTTTAACCTACTATACCATGCTGGCCAGACGGATTGGTGTAGGATTTATTTCAAGCTTCCCTTCTCTTTAGAGTGATGTTTTCTTGTGTATTTTATTTCCTTAGTCATCTCCTACAGCACCCAGGGGAGGAATAGGGACGGTGATACGCTATATTCTTAATCCGCCACCATACGTATATGTGTAATGGTCGTAGTAAAAAACAATGATGAAATAATAGTTGATGGAAATTAATTTAAAAATGTATTTTTAAATAAATACTAAATAATTTTCTTGGCCTTTTACAATTTTCAAAACGGAAATCTCAGAACAAAACATCGTTATGAAAGAAAGTGTATATATTTAATTGGTTTTGTCAATATGTGGATGTAAATGGCTCATAACTTTCTTTCCAAAAGATGTAGCACACAGAACACAGTATTTTTATATTTTTTAAAAAGGTAAAAAGATATATTTTTGTCTCAACAGTATAGCACTGGTAATAATAAAGTATAATCACAATTTTTCTTTAGATTTAAATCAAGTATATTAAAAACGACAACGGAAATTGTCTATTGACAATTAACAATGACATTAACATGACATTTTGTCGTTTGTTCCACAGACAAAGAATACTAATAATAGTATTTCTTTATCTTTAGTAGTCTTCTTCTTCTTCTTCTTAGTTATGTCAGACTTTTATTTAACAGTAAGGCAAAATTGTATAGAAAGTTATCTATATACTTATATACTTTTTTATTTTCAACTTCAACTTAATTTTACTACAAGAATACGTTTGTACATGCTTACAATTGTGTGAAGTTATTCGAAATATACATAACCTCTTTAACTTTAACCAGGAATATCAATAATTCTACGCTTCTAGGAATAATAATATCTAAGGCCAAATTGATTCCGAATTTAATCTTTATTTCTTTGTGTATTTCTGATCACTAGACGCCAAAAAGATATATGTACTAACGAAATTTTGTTCGGGAGTTCACCACTAATTTCTATATTTCACACCTCTTATTTTTGTCTGTAGCTTCAATTTTTTTGTATTCGTAAAACTTCTATAGAATCGCTGTGATTTGCAATTTGAAGAAACAAAAGTGCGTCACGATAAAGAAACAAACAAATAAGTATATAGGGTTAAGTCAGCGTGAGAATGAGATCCCTTCATGGTCGTCTTCCCCCCGGGCGTAATTTGTTACGCAGATGACACATTTGTCACGGCCCGGGGTAAGAATTTTCAAGAGGTGGCGCGCCTGGCTACCACGGGTGTCTCTCTATTGGTCGGGCGTATTGAGGCGCTGGGTTTAAGGGTGGCCCTAGATAAGAAGGAGGCCCTTTTGTTTCATGGGCCCCGTCGTGGTCCACCCTCCGGCGCCTCTATCATAGTCAATTCGGTCCTCGTACCAGTTCAGGCCCAGATACTTTATCTGGGCCTGAACCGACGGCATGTGGCTCTTCGACGAGCACTTCCGACAGCTTTCTCCAAAGCTGGTCGGCGCTGCTTCTGCCCTTGGGCGACTCTTGCCCAATTTGGGTAGAGCCAGCGTCGCGACGAGACAGTTTTAGACGGGAGTTGTCCGGTCAATGGCCCTGTATGGTGCACCGGTGTGGGCGGCGGCTCTGACCGCCCAGAATAGGGCTCGCCTCTGGCGCCCTCAGAGAATATTGGCGGTTAGAGCCATACACGGTTACAGCACCGTATCGATGGAGCGGCGCGCGCCTTGGCCGGAACTCCCTCATGGGATTTGGAGGCGGAAGTGCTCGCGGAAGTTTATCGGCGAACGGCTGACATCCGGGCGGGAAGCGGCATACGGCCCCCACCCGAAGAGATACGCGTGTGGCGTCAGGGCGCTCGTCGAGCTACAATGGCTCGTTGGTCATCCCGGCTGGAGGCCTCACGCGCTGGCTTTGCCACCGTGGAGGCTCTCCAGCCGGTCATCGCCGAGTGGGCAGGGCGACAGCACGGGACCCTTTCCTTCTGACTGACGCAGATTCTTTCCGGGCACGGTTGCTTCAGGAAGTATCTGCGCTCGGTCGCCAGGAGGAAATTGAGTCCCGCCTGTCACCACAGCGACTGCAGTGAGGACTCGGCTCAGCATACGCAAGCGGTTTGTTCCGCCTGGGCGGCGCAGCGTGGGGTCCTCACTGCAGTTATTAAATGAGATCTCTCGCTACCGGCCGTTATACGGTCCATGGTCAGTGGCGACAGTTGTATTACCGCGGTCGCAATCTTCTGCGAAGACGTAATTTCATGGAAGGAGGCGGCGGAGAAGGCCCGGGAGGACAACCACCACTCGGACCCAATTTGCCGCCAGCGAACCGGGCGGCGGAGGCGCGCGTACTAGCGCCTCATGCTGCCTTGAGTGTGGCCGCGGGTGGACGGGACGGATTTTCCCCTCCATACACTATAGTGGCCAGCCGCGAGGAGGCGACGTCCGTGTGTGCCGTACGTCGCCTAAATGGAGAGTTTATCCGCAGATGATGCCCGCGTTAGCGGGCAAGCGCTAGGAGGGATCTCGATGTCGTAATAACAGCTGTTCCCGGATCCCTCCTATGTCAGGCGCAGAGTAGCACACCGTGTGGTTTTAGTCGGTCCGATTTTGATACACCACCTCGCCGTAAACCCCGGTGGGGTGACGGCCCGAAGGGGTTTCCACACGTTAAAAAAAAAAGCGTGAGAATGAGATAAAATACACAGTATGTTATAATTTCAGTCTTTTCTTTATACGATGCTTCGTAGCGTTCCTACTCTCGTCTACGAGTACCAAGTATTGTCTATATGTTTTGTGTGGTGGGATACTTATATTGTACTAAGTTTGCTCTTGGTCCGAGCGTTCTACGTACAGTAGCGCTCAAAAGTATTTTGACAACTCAATTTTATTCCATATCACAAAAAATGATAACAAAATTGTTTTCAATCAAAGATTATATTTGAAGTGATGATACGTTTCACAAATTGAGACACTTAAATGTAATGTATTTCTACACAAAAAGAAAACATAAAGAAAAATTATTAAGACACGGCTCAAAAGTATTTTGACAAGGAAAGTTTTTTATTTTATAAAATAAAAAAAATTATTATTTTTGTTATTAACTATTAGTATTTTGTTGCATATCCATTAGCCTTCAAGACCGCTTCACAACGCGCTGGCATCGAATCAACTAGTTTCTGCAAACGATTAATGGGTATTGGGCTCCATTCGTTACTTAATGCTTCATATAAAGCATCTTTATTTGAATAGTTTCGACATCTTACGCGGCGATTCAGGTCTTCCCAAAGATGCTCTATCGGGCTTAAATCGGCACTTTGGCTTGGCCAGTCGAGAATTTTGATTTTAGCGAGTTTCATGAAGTCGTTGACATGTTTCGATTTGTGCTTTGGGTCATTGTCTTGTTGAAAATACCAACCAAGTGCCGTATTTGCTTTAGCATAGGGTAGCATTTGTTGCTTTAATATATCTGCGTACATAAAGCGATCCATAGTACCTTCTATCCTAACTAAAGGTCCGACTCCGCGGCGAGAAAAGTATCCCCAGACCATAATATTGTCACCTCCATGCTTTACTGTGGGTATTTGGTATCGAACATCAAATTATACGGTACGTGCGATATCCTGATATCGCACGTACCGTATACCATCAGATGACACTAAATTAAATTTGCTTTCATCACTCCACAACACCTTGGACCATTCTGAACTCGTCCATAATCTGAACCGTTTCGCAAACGCAAGGTGCAACGTGTAAATTCACGTCGTAATTTTCCTGTAATTCGCTTTTTCGGACATCACTTGTCGATAACCTTTTTATCAAATGGTCTTCCTTAGCGGATGTTTTTTTCAGACGGCCACTTCGAGGTTTATTTTCCATAGTTTTACGTTTATTATAAGCTTTGTTCCACGAACTAACAAGTTGTCGTGACACTTTAAAACTTCGAGCAACTTCTGCTTGCGTTATTCCACTTTGTAGGGCAGTTATCACGGCATTTTTAATATCATTTGAATATTCTTTAGTCTTAGGCATGTTGATAAATGCGGAGTAATTACACCTTATAGACAAAAATATATGCAGTGTGAGTAGAACCGCTACCAGCAAGGAACTGAATGGTTGTCAAAATACTTTTAAACGCATGTATAGACGTGTTTTGTTTTTAACAAAGAAAGAAAACAAACAAGTTCCAACTTGTAACTCACAGAGGATGAAATACATCATAAATAATAATATAAAAAAATACTAAAATTATTTTGAAGTACTCAGTAAAAAGATAACTGCAAAGGTAATCTTGTCAAAATACTTTCGAGCGCTACTGTATGTTATGTAAAGCTACTTTTCCAAAGTTTCACTTGTGCCGTATGTGAATTGCACTCACATTTGTTTCAGTCAGTAGAAAATTCTTTAATTATGTGACTCACAATCAAACGTTATTTGTATAATTATTTAAGTCATTCTTGTTTTTGGCTTTGTTTTTTTCTGTTACATCAATAAAAGAAGTGTATATACTTGACTAAACAGAAAGCATTTCAAGTTATATTACCTAATTGTTTTTTGTAACGTACTCCTACTTAAATTAAATGTCTTCCGCTTCTGATACTCCAATCATGATCGAAACTATCGATCGAGAAACAACACACTTCTTCTAGCTTCCCTCACATCTGCAACTTTATCAATTCCTCCTTCTTTGTGCAGTCAGTTCTTCTGTGGAATATACTCCCTGCAGAAATCAGGATGTCCACAAATCACCATATATTTAAGACGAAAGTACGTGATCTACTTCAAAATGAATTGGTAAAATTATCACAATTATAGTACCCGAGTGAGTATTTATATAGAATATTATATTAATTTTTATTGTTTATGTATATTGACTTCTTTATAAAAGTAATATTTTATTAGTATAATAATATCTAATATCATCATTTACTCGTACTAAAAAGATGTGCTATTTTATGTACAATATCAACATCTATATTTTACCTTCGCACCATATTTCTACATCACCTAAAGGTTGACTGGGAGAGAATGTGCCATGGCCTTGAGTCCGCCTTTAGGCAACATGTGCATTAAGTATAAATAAATAAATAACTGAATAAAATGTCCCATACCATACTTATTACTGTGATATACGTGTATTTTCATTTTCAGTTTCATAAAATTACTTTTGTATAGTATTTAAAAGTGAAATTATTGCTATAGCGAAGCTTAGTGTAGGTATATATAATACTAATTAACTAAATTTCAGTAATTTATTATCGTGTTTAGAATTACAAATTTCGTAAAACCATAAGATCCTACTCCTTTATGAATATTTAGTGGTTGTGAATATATGTACGAGGGTAAGTTTTTAAGTTCGCGGAATGACAGTGAAAAAGGCGGGTAAACGCGCTCTTTTGATGCCTACCGTATTCAGTGACTCATAATTAGTCTGCATAGTAAAATTTGTTGTGATTGGATCATTAGTTATTAAACTATCGTTGACCAAGTATTTTAATCGGGAACGAAGTGAAAAAAATGGAGAAAATTGAATTCCGTGCGGTGATAAAGTTCCTTACTAAGCAAGGAAAGTCTGTTCAAACCATACTCAATGAGATGTCATCGGTTTACGGGGATTCTTGCCCAGGAAAAACAATGGTCTACAAGTGGCATAGTTTATTTAAACAAGGCAGGGAATCACTTGAAGACGACCCGAGGCCGGGGCGCTCCGTTGAGGTGACTACGCCAGAAGTTATTGCAAAAGTAGAAAAAATTGTATTGGAAGATGCTCGACTAAAAAAGAAACAACTCGCAGAAATGGTTGGAGTATCGGATACAACAATTTTTAAAATTTTACACTATCATCTTGGCATGACTAAGGTTAGCGCACGGTGGGTGCCGAGAATGCTCACGCCATTGCAAAAACAACAGCGCGTGGAATGTTCACGTGCGTTTTTGGACCTCTGCAATGAAGACAAGGATGGCGTATTGAATCAAATTGTTACTGGGGATGAAACTTGGGTTCATCATTATGAACCCGAGTCCAAACAAGACTCCATGCAGTGGCACAAAAAGGGCACAGCACCACCCAAGAAATTTAAGGTTTCACAGTCGGCTGGGAAACTCATGGCAACGATTTTTTGGGACTCAGAAGGAATATTATTGATAGATTATAAAGATAAAGGCATTTCTATAACGGGGGAATACTACGCTTCAATCTTAGAACAGTTAAAAGAAGCCATCAAAGAAAAAAGACGGGGAAAATTAACGAAAGGTGTCCTGCTATTGCATGACAATGCTCCCTTTCACAAGAGCCGAGTCGCACTGGCTGCCCTGCATAAGGTGGGCTTCGATATTTTGAATCACCCACCCTACAGTCCAGATTTGGCTCCGAGTGATTATTATCTCTTTCCAAAAATGAAAACAGAATTACGTGGTAAGAAATTTTCAACTGATGAGGAGGTTAAGGAGGCGGTTTCGGCGTATTTTTCAGAAAAAGATAAAACTTTTTTTTACGAGGGAATAAAAAAACTAATTGAAAGATCTGAAAAATGTATTCGTGTTGCAGGGGAATATATAGAAAAAGAAAAATAATTTTGTGTTTTTATTATTACTCAATACCCTCCATTCCGCGAACTTAAAAACGCCCCCTCGTATATATATATATACTTAATTTAATATTAACACTAAAGGTCAACTGTGGGTAGTCACAAGGTTTAGGTGAGATTAATGTGACTGTCTTCTAGTGATTTTTCGATACATAGAATTTGACAATACCAATACTGGTTGATTTCAGAGATTGATTTTATGGCTTTACAAAAAAAATTGGTATAGATCTTAATTATGTGTCGGCGTGCTCTGTTAGAAGTGTCGTTGGACATCGTCAATGCATTTGCTAATCTGCCATTTAGCTGCATCAGGTAAGCACTCTACTACTACAAGGTGCCTGAGTACCTGAGGCGGCTTGTAGCAGACTATTCAGAGGAGCGTACTGTCATGTACGAGGACCGAGATGTTGTTCTGAAGCGGCGGCTCATGTCGTGCGGTATTTCGCAGGGGTCTGTCCTCGGACCACTGCGGAACATGGTGTGCGACTGGGTCTCAGAGGATATTGGCTGTTAGAACTATACGTGGTTACCGCACAGTGACGTGCGTGCGCTTTGGCTGGAACTCCCCGTGGTGATTTGGAGGCGTAAGTACTCGCCGAAGTTTACCGGCGGACGGCTGACTTCCAGGTGAGTAGCGGCATCCGGTCCCTGCCCGAAGAGGTACGCGAGTGGCATGAGGCCACTCGTCGAGCCACAATGGCTTGTTGGTTGTCGCGGCTGGAGACTCCACGTGTTGATTTTGTCACCGTGGAGGCTCCCCAGCTGGTGATCCTCGAGTGGGCAGGGCGACAGCACGGGACTCTTTCCTTCCTACTGACGCAGGTCCTTTGCAAACACGGTTGCTTCGGGAAGTATCTGCACTCGGTCGCTAGGAAAGAATTGCTTGTCGTGAAGGCGCTAGGAGGGGTCCAGATGTCGCCTCGATTTTTTTAATTTCCTTTAATATATCCTCTTTTGAGCAAGTTCTTACAACAATCAGAAACCAGTCGCTGAAAATATTGACAGAACAAGGTCTATGTTAAGTTTATGTCGTCTGTACGACATTTTGCAAGAAAACATATATTGGAAAAAAAAGCGTTTAAGCTGAGAATATTTTTTACTTATCAAAACGAAAACTTGGCGACTATTCAGAAAGTAAATTGAAAAATGTTGCTGATCTTATGATTTTCTACACTCGGGGCCAAAACCGATCTGTGTTGACATCAACTTAGATTTCGCTATTGAGTGTCTAATTGACAAACGACGCAGTTGAATTGCAGGTTACTTGGCAAAAATGTTTTTTGGTGATAAGACCACCATTTGCACATAGCCATTAAATGGATATATCTCTTATATGTTAACTATAGGGTGGGCCACGAATTAGTTAACATGTAAAGAAATCGTATAAAAAACTATTTGACAGGTTTTATAAATTGTTTGTTTACAAAAAAGCTAATTATTTGAAATTTATTTTTAAAAATTACACTGTCGGCAAAGAGACTGCGAGATCGCCGACATCTCTTCGCTGCGTTTTTTATTTTAGTTTATATAATGTATTTGGTTTATTAATGAAGACACGATTCTTCAAATAACCCCATAAAAAGATATCTTCTGGGGATAGATCTGGACTTTTGTGTGGTCATGGAATGTTGCCTCATCAGGAAACCAGTTTTCCCGGGAACATGTCTTTGACCACCGGCAGGGACTTATTGGATGTGTGACATGTGGCTCCATCTTATTGAAACCATGTGCTACGGTTGTAGCCTGTAAATTCCAGTAGCATCGGTCCCAAGAACTCCCGTAACATGTTTGCGCAGAATGATAGATTCAAATGTTAACAAATTCTTGATCGGGTGGTCTATATATTACTTAGTTTACAATAAAGTTTATTCTATTGTATTGTTCAAAAATAGCTAGGAAAAAATAATTTACAGTCTTTTAAATGTAGCTTGATCACGGTGACAAGTGGGTACGAAATCGGCGAAGTGACTTGGAACAAACGTCATTTTCACAATTATATTTAATATTTTCATTCTTTCTTATCCTTATTTCTTATATTTATATAAGAATCCACACCTAAATGTACCTCGTAAGTTCAAAAAACCATAACAAGTCATAAAAATATAATGCTTACGCACGTCCGAGGTAAGCTGATAATAAAGTAGAGATTTGACTATCATAAAACGTAAATCGATAGCAAATCCATATTAAGTAATTTATAAAAGACGTAAAATTAATACAGTACCATTATAAAATTTTCAGTGTTTTTATATGTATTGTCATTGTCATCGTAAACATCATAAAACACACAGCTACGTCATAAAATACATAAACTAAGTTATTTTCGTATTTATTGATGAATAACTTTTAATATTTAGTGTCTCGGAGTTTATAATAATTTTATGTTCTTATTTTTGACTATGTTGAGACCATGACTAGATTGGTGCCTTTATAACTGCCTTTTTGGTTTAGTGGTTAATGTTTACAACTGTTCGTCGGTTGGGTCAGAAAATTGTTCTTGACTTTTTTTGATTACAGAAAAGTTTGATAACCGCCCGGAGTTTAGAAGAATCTATTGTAAAAGCAACGTAATAATTGCTCTATACCAGGTTACTATGCACGTTATGCCTATAACGTGATTATTCTTTAATACCCCTTTGTCTACCGTTTTACCGTTATAAACTTGACAAATATGCATGTACTCGCATATAACAACTTGGAGCTTGGAAGTTGGGGTCCTAACCCGTTTCTCGGAGTACATTTAAAGCTGTCAATTTGTTTGTATCGGATAACCATTCCATTGTAATATGAGAATGAAGGAACAGAGATTGTACCTGCTTTTGCGCACACACTTGTGTGTTTGATATCTCCTGCGTAGTGACCTGGTCTCCGCTGAGACTGGCCGCTGCGGCTGTAAAAGGCTTGCAGTACATCATTGATAATTAAATTAACATTTGCATCCGTAAATCAGTTGTAATCGATCGATTGATCTAACGTCTGTCGCTATTATGGTAACATTATCTAGGGACGCCGGGCTTTCATATTGGGTACTGACCGTCCTTCAGTACGACCGCCGACGCATTCTTATATTCAAAGGAAGCTCGACAAGTTTGTCTAAAGTACTTAAAGATTCTTATCCTATTCTCATATTTATCTTAGATATAAAAAAGTAATAAAAAGAAAAATGGAGGGAATGGCGGTTGTTTTTGCCTGTATTTATTTTTTTCGGCAAATTAAAGAGATCACTAACTGGGCTGAGATTGATTTGTCTTGATGAGATGTAACTGAGTGCAAACCACACTGTCTCAGCTATGAACAAATGATAAAACCGAAACCACCATGAAGACAAGGAACAAATATTAACAATTGTATATGCTACCACGTTAGCCGGTTTTGCACCTTATTAGCTTAAGTGCACGAAAACCGCAGAATATCATGAAGAAATGAATTTGGAAAAATTTAGAAAACAGTGGCCTAACCCTTTGAAAATAACTTAACGGCACCACGTCCAATCGTAATGGACAATGTTCCTTACCATAGGGTGCAAAAAGATAGGGATCTGGATGTCGTAATAGCAGCGGTTCCCGGATCCCTCCTATGTTAGGCGCAGAGTGGCACACCGTGTGGTTTTAAGCTCCAGCAACCAATAACATTATGTAACAAAAATAAAAAAAATCTCAGTCGTTGGGATGTAATTGTTATTTCCTAGTCTGTTATGTCTTAAAAGTATGGAAACCACCTGATATTCCTCGGAAACTTTGCTTTTGTGACCAGGACAACGAGATTCATTAAAATATGCTTAAATTATGAGAAAAACGTGTTTGAGTCTTTTACTACAGAGGAAATCATACAGGACAGCACATATTAATCAAAACTAGATTTTATAAAAACTTCAGAAAACCAATAACATAAAAGTAAATCAGAAGTGGGTGGTTTTTCGACATTTGCGTTTATACTGCGAGTCACTTTCTCTAATCAATCCCCAAATGTAATCTCCCATCATGTTCTCATTGTATTGTCCTTGGTATCGCCGCTCAAAGTCCATTATATCCTGATGAAAGCGCTCGTCTTGCTCCTCTGAATATGCTCCCATGTTCTCCTTGAATTTGTCAAGATGTGCATCCAGAATATGGAGTTTGAGAGACATCCTGCAGCCCATTTTGCCGTAGTTCTCCACCAGACTTTCGACCAGCTCCACGTAGTTTGCGGCTTTGTGATTGCCTAGGAATCCCTGTACCACTGACATAAAACTCATCCAAGCAGCTTTCTCAACACGAGTGAGCTTCTTGGGGAATTTCTCACACTCGAAGATTTTCTTTATTTGTGGTCCAACGAAGATACCGGCTGTAACTTTCGCCTCAGAGAGCTTAGGGAACAAGTCTTGTAGGTACTTGAACGCTGAAGAGTTTTTGTCGAGAGCTTTGACGAATGGCTTTATAAGACCCAGTTTGATGTGGAGTGGTGGCATCAGTACCTTCTGGGGGTCCACCAAGGGCTCCCACGTGACGTTGTTCCTTCCCACTGTGAATTCACTTCGTTGTGGCCATTCACGCTTACTGTAGTGTGCACTGTCGTTCCTGCTGTCCCACAGGCAAAGAAAGCAAGGAAACTTGGTGTAACCCCTTGCAGGTCCATTAAGAATGTCACTATTTTGAAATCTCCGATCACTTCCCAGCCATATTGCTCATACTTCAATGCGTTCAGCAGTACAGTGCGTGCAGTTCAGTTCTCAAAGAGAACTACAACAATGTCAAGAAAACATTGTTGTAGTTCTCTTTGAGAGATACTGAATGCGCCAGAGGAGGGGACGGATACTTGTTGCCATTGTGAAGCAACACGGCTTTGAGACTCTTGCATGAGCTGACAATAAAGAGGCGCCACTCTTTTGCGTCTAAATCAATTCCGATTTCCTCGAACAGACCGGTCACGTTGTGGCAGAAGTAGAGCCCATCTTCGCTGATGAAGAAGTTGGAAAAAAGTTCGTGACGCTTCCTCTGACATGAGACTTTAACACTAGGATCCAGCAAATTCCACTGCATCAGTCTGGACGTCAAAAGTTCAGCATTGGACTTGGTGAGACCAAGATCTCTGATCAAATCATTCATGTCCTTTTGGTTGGGATAGTATGGGTTTCTGTTATCAGCTAGTAAATTAAATCCTTCACCTTCATTGTCTTCCTCACTCTTAGAATCAGGGCTCTCACAGGAAGACACCTGCTCTTTCTCTGGAGGAGTAGGAACGGGGAGGCCAGAGCTGTGTGGAACTGGAGCCATGGATGAAGGAATGTCAGGATACATGATTGGACTTGCTTTTTTGCCAGTCCGACGTTTGGAAGGGTCCACCATGCAGAAAAAGCAGTTGCCTGAATGGTCAGTGGGTTCTCTCCAAACTCTTGGCACAGTAAACTTCGTAGCTCTCTTTTCCCCTCTGTACCATTGTGCAAAAAAAAATAATTAGAAATGGAAAGTACCGTCTAATAAAAATGTTAATAGAAACATTTATTTTACCCATAACAAAGCAATATAGTTTTAAAATGTCTTACCTTCTAAAGTCCTTTTGCAGTTTTCACAGGCGAAATGAGGTACCCAGGATTTGTTTTGATCGGGTGATCAAGACAAATCCTGGGTATACCGAAATCGATACAGGCATGCCGAAATAAGCATTGTAAGCTTCACATATTTTGAAACATGTTTCCAAGGAGTACTTTTTTGCTCTTGTTTTGATAAAATATCCGCAGACATAACAAAATGCATCTGCAGGATACTTGCAGCCTCGTGAAGCCATGTTTGAACGAAATTATATTATCTGTAATAAAATAAGAAACAACTCTCAATAAATCACAACAAATCTCTAATGTAGTGTGTAATGCATCTAGGGTTTAACCAATGTTTGTAAAATAGTTTTCAAATGCATTCTTCAATTGGTATGCTTTATTGAACATGTACATACAATATATAAGTATAGGTGATAACGTATTTTTCAAAAAAGCGCTGCCATGGTCACAAAAGCAAAGTTATCTTGGGGCAATAGCTGTTTTCTATACTTTTGGGACCTAACTGACTAGGAAATAACAATTACAACCCAGGGACAAAAATCTTGTTACATAGTGTAATCGTAAAAATAAAATTGTTTAATTTCTACAAAACAAAGAAGTGAAAGCCAATGAGTCACTGCTAAAAGAAAAGTTTCTACGATTGGTGTAAATTCACAAGCAGTTTTTATTTCATATAGAAATTCAGTTTGATTTAAATGCAATAAGATTTTTATTGAATTTAAATTAAACTAGATTTGAAAAAAAAAATGTTTTTTGATCAAACAAAGTGCAGTACAACAGTGATTTGTATTTCAAAAACAGAAATTATAAAATAATGTAATTATTTAATTTTAATAATTTATCATCTCAAGACATCTCGGAATTTAAATTTATCGTTATAAATGTTTTGCAATCATCCCAAACACGTACATATATTAACAAGGAACGCCAAAGTTAACAAGAACGCTATCCTGAACTATTTACAATTATATTAAGTTGTTCAATTTACTTCGGGGTTTGGAATAACACCTCTAATACAAATTGTTTCTGTAACTGCCTTAATGTTGCTAGTTCCGAAACATTTATAAAGTATTTTTCTTTGGTAATTACTTTTTAAAAGAATGAACACAACATAAAACGTAGGTAAGACTAAAAAAAGGGATCTATTTATTTAGAGAGTATTATTGTTGTGTTTTGAAGCTTGTAACAACTTTAAGTGAATAATTAACTATGTCGAGATCATTTAGATGAGGGTTATATTCATTCTGTAACGCCAGAGTGATAGCCCTTTAGAAGGCTATGGTCATCGTGGTCCTCAAACACAAGGGGGCCATCTGTAAGTCGTAGATGACCTAGGATACGTGAAATCGCTGATTTTCATCTAATTTTTTTCGTAGGTTACATCGGCTTGCTGGATCACTTATCCATTTTACCATCCCATCGGTCCGAAGGGTGAACTTCAAAGGGATTCCCGCTCGAAAAAAAGGCTCACTTTGGTAAACGTTTTACACATTTAATGATCTCAGGTCTATGATGATCGATAGGCTATTATCATTTCTTATTTTATTAAGATCTGAATCAAATCCTTCTGTTAGCCTTGTGTAAACGCCTGTGCCTAAATTGAGGCCTTGCGAGATTCCTACCGATATACTTATTGCTAAGATAGAACTTTGGTATTCAAAAATATATGAGTACGTTTTCAGAATTATAGTTACAGCTGTACTCTGAGGCTTAGTCATTATCACATTACAGTGATTTGTTAAAGTTATTGTAACTATCATATATTAGCTTAGTTCTACATTTTTGTACTATTTCTTTTTAACAAACTCGAGTACATTTCAGTAAATTACATAGATATAAATAATTTTTCAATGTAAAAGCATAAATAGAAGTTATAATTTGCAACTTAAGCTACAGAGCTTAAAAGTATTGTTTGCAAAATTTATAGAAACTCTAATAGCCACCTTTGCCGATCTCTTTAATTTCTCGGGTAAATAAGATGAGTATGTGTTAACCGACCAGAAATAGGTGTAGATAGTTTCGTACATACGAGGGTAAGTTTTTAAGTTCGCGGAATGACAGTGAAAAAGGCGGGTAAACGCGCTCTTTTGATGCCTACCGTATTCAGTGACTCATAATTAGTCTGCATAGTAAAATTTGTTGTGATTGGATCATTAGTTATTAAACTATCGTTGACCAAGTATTTTAATCGGGAACGAAGTGAAAAAAATGGAGAAAATTGAATTCCGTGCGGTGATAAAGTTCCTTACTAAGCAAGGAAAGTCTGTTCAAACCATACTCAATGAGATGTCATCGGTTTACGGGGATTCTTGCCCAGGAAAAACAATGGTCTACAAGTGGCATAGTTTATTTAAACAAGGCAGGGAATCACTTGAAGACGACCCGAGGCCGGGGCGCTCCGTTGAGGTGACTACGCCAGAAGTTATTGCAAAAGTAGAAAAAATTGTATTGGAAGATGCTCGACTAAAAAAGAAACAACTCGCAGAAATGGTTGGAGTATCGGATACAACAATTTTTAAAATTTTACACGATCATCTTGGCATGACTAAGGTTAGCGCACGGTGGGTGCCGAGAATGCTCACGCCATTGCAAAAACAACAGCGCGTGGAATGTTCACGTGCGTTTTTGGACCTCTGCAATGAAGACAAGGATGGCGTATTGAATCAAATTGTTACTGGGGATGAAACTTGGGTTCATCATTATGAACCCGAGTCCAAACAAGACTCCATGCAGTGGCACAAAAAGGGTACAGCACCACCCAAGAAATTTAAGGTTTCACAGTCGGCTGGGAAACTCATGGCAACGATTTTTTGGGACTCAGAAGGAATATTATTGATAGATTATAAAGATAAAGGCATTTCTATAACGGGGGAATACTACGCTTCAATCTTAGAACAGTTAAAAGAAGCCATCAAAGAAAAAAGACGGGGAAAATTAACGAAAGGTGTCCTGCTATTGCATGACAATGCTCCCGTTCACAAGAGCCGAGTCGCACTGGCTGCCCTGCATAAGGTGGGCTTCGATATTTTGAATCACCCACCCTACAGTCCAGATTTGGCTCCGAGTGATTATTATCTCTTTCCAAAAATGAAAAAAGAATTACGTGGTAAGAAATTTTCAACTGATGAGGAGGTTAAGGAGGCGGTTTCGGCGTATTTTTCAGACAAAGATAAAACTTTTTTTTACGAGGGAATAAAAAAACTAATTGAAAGATCTGAAAAATGTATTCGTGTTGCAGGGGAATATATAGAAAAAGAAAAATAATTTTGTGTTTTTATTATTACTCAATACCCTCCATTCCGCGAACTTAAAAACGCCCCCTCGTAAATATTTGTTTTTTTACTTGTTTACTTGTTTGAATCTAAAATAAGTATTTTATGGTTTAGTTTAGTATTTCCAAACTAGTAAATATCTACCTCTTTTTAAGTTTATGTTTCATTGAGAAAATATTATTTGAACTATTTTATACCGAAGATTGCTAAGTAGTTTTGAAATCGAAGATACTGTATGTTTTGAAGTAAGTTTTTGTTATGTTTAGCTCATCAAAAATATAATATTATTATGTAAAAAGCAAATAGCTCGTAACGTAGATACACTCTACTATAAAATTTGTACCTAATAATATATTTATTTGGCTTTGTCAATATCAGACATCATTATTTCTTTACACTAACGTCTTCTATCACCGGCTGGGTAGATAGAAATGTTTGTTAATGTTATGTGTGCCATTTATGTAAGAAGATTAAAAATCATAGTCCGCAACTGTGTTTAATATGCACGGAGACACGACTGGCCTAGTGGTTTTAACGGACGCCACGCCACTGTATACGACACTGAGTATTGTGGGTTGAAACCCCACATGGAACAACACTTTGTGTGAATCACAAATTGTTGTTCTAAGTCTGGGTGTTCTTTGTGTCCGTTTCTTGAATGTTTGTAAAATCTCCCGCGACGTCGGATTTATTCCTAGTGCGGTCGTAGTCTTTCAAATATATACGTATACATATATTATATAAATAATAATGATGATATTAGCTATTTTCGGTTACAGCTAGTAACCGAAAACAGTTTTCGATTGCAGCTGCCAGTCTCAACTGAGACCAGCCATCTAAGCAGGAGTTATTATATTGCACAAGTGTGTGCAATATAATAACTCACACAGGTGCACTCTCTGTTTCCTTACTCTCACAATCCGATAGAACGGTAATCCGACACGACCGAGGAGTAATCTGGCGCTATGCTGATGGCTTTAAGTGCTCTCCTAGGCACGGGAGTTAAGACTCAGGCTTCTAAGCTCCAGGCATGTGTACGGTGTATTTAGTTTAGAGAACGCTTGATTAACAATATTATCATTTATGCGTGTTTGTCACGTTTATAATCGTGAAAGAACAGACAGAGATGTATTAAATAATAATCACATTAGAAACATGACGTGTACGGCTTTCCAACGTTTATGTGATAGGTTCAAATATTTTTACAAATATTATCGTATGTGAGGTCTCTATCTGTCAAACTGTTGTAGCGTCAAGTGGATGCAATTTGTTGAGATTTGTAATTTCGTCGTTAAATATTAATATAAGTTTGCAATGAACATTTTTAGTAGTGACTTTAAATTTTCCATCGTTATAAGACTAGTGACAGGGTCAACTTATATTTTAAAATAGTTATTGCAAACACCTGTCCAAATTAACTTTATAAAATATCCACGCATCTAATTTAAGCGCGTCTATTGCAATTTTGTCGGTATATTTAAGTTTGAAGTGACTACCACATACAGTACTGTGCCTTCTACGGAAGACACATTGAACTACGGAGTAATGAACTACAAAGCAACTAATAATTCTGTATCGCGATATAGAAATTTTCGTGGTGTTTAGTATATATACAACTTTACAACATCTCAACGTCAATTGTCGGGCCGTGGCCTACCAGGCATGATCACCCCACCTGGTCGGAGGATCCTCCCTTTATGTCGGAGGGATATGACACCCGTTCTACCATAAGTTAAATCTAGAATATGCAGACTTGTAATACAATTACTAGCCATCGGATGAGGCAGGTTTCAGAAGTTAGGGCCTCTGTCGTAAATCTACGAAGTTACGGAGCCGGCTCTGTATAATTTGCTAGCTGTATCGTATGACAGCTCTGCTGTCAAAAGGTTAGGATGGTAATTGAATCAGGCTCTGAATCGGTCCCTTAAATCCGTAGAATTTTGTTAGGTTTAACATGCTCTGGTTACTGATAAAATAAAATATACAGCGTCATCGGTGAAGGTAATAGTTGTAACGTTGGGAGTATGTCGTAGGTCCTACGTAAATATGTAATGCATGTGTACTGTACGTATTCTAAGCGGTACACCATCACGGTACGGTGGAATGGAAGATTATTATTTTTTTAGACTTTTAACAATCCATCATTATGATATAAATCGTTCAAACGTAATAACACATGTTGTGTGTATCGCCATTGAATAAAGTCGCAAACATACTGAAACTGATACCTAAACAAGTTTGAACAAGCTCTTTCATTTCATTTCTCATTAATCAGACAGAAGTTATTACCCAAACTACATACAAACAAAAGAAATATCGAGAATCTCACCTATAAAATTTTATGCAAACAATTTTGTGTGCGGAGAAAGAAATGTTGAAATAAATTGTACATATATTTTAATTAGAAAGTTACATTTCGTGAATTGATTTATAATTTATATATGAATACATGAAAGATATTCGTAATATTTTTTTATAATTAAGGCACATGAAAGCGTGCCACATTTGGAATATTCGATGTTGATACGTGCATGACATGCAGAACGATTAAATTTCTAAGCCAAACCTGAAAACTACTATAGAAAGGGCTAGGGATTCCACATATTTTTGATGTCACGAAATTACAGAACAGTTAAAGTATTATTAAAAATAATCAAACTTAATCCACAACCAATTTCTCGTTTTAATAAAAGTACACTAGCCATGAAAATAGAAGAAACATACGTTAATAAGTTTAAAGTGAAATTGTCATGTACGTCATCACAATTAAAATGTCAGCTAGATTGTCAGTTAATCAGTCAGTAACACATCAATTGTAATCAGTGAAACGCTCTTAAATACAATATATGTTCAGATATAGTAATAGTAACACGTTTGTGTCTCATTATTAACATATCCTTGAACCAACAATAATTCTATTCTACATGGTCTTTCGAGCCAGATATTAACCTAATGTTTAATACTTACGCATTTGCCAAAATAACAAAAAAATAGATGACAGATCTCTTGTTGACATCGACACATTATTGGATCGATGTTACCAATTATTTTTTAAATAACGCCCTTTATGTTGCTATTACGTGGAAAATAAAACTGTAATTCCTAACTTCGTTATTAATGCCATTAGATAAATAACACGTTATTTCGAAGTTACACCTACAGCTTAAGTGTCCATTACTGCGTTAATTAACGGGATAAATCGTAAATGTATGCCAGGATTAGCAGTAGTACATGTACTGAAGGATGAAACCGTATTTATTTATTTATAGTACAATGTGTTTAGTTACTAAAATATTGATGCTCCTAAAATAACTACCCAGTTAGTACTCTAAATGGTAGGCGATTATATTAATGAAAATGAACATATTATTTCGAGATTAGCAGTCTGAATTCTTCATTATTTAAAATTGCCATAGTTATTACCTGTAATTACTGTTAGTTTATTCCTGACCGCTTATCGTAATAATATTACAGATATTATTGTGGTAATTATAGAATTATAATTTTAGATGTTTGATATTGACGTGTCAGTCATCTCACCCCTAAATAAATGCTTCTGTCGGAAACTTTGATTTGAAAACTTGCTTCCTGAGACCAAAATCTCCTTTCTGAGAAGTGTTCTATGATCAGCCGTGGACTATCAATAACTGTTGATGAGTGCTTTGATGGTCATTTTCTCTAATGTTATAAGGGCGAAAGTGTTTGTCATTCTTTCATATCACAATGGAGTTATTTTATGGTATGATTTTCATGTCTGGAGAGTTATAAGGTTGGGAATTAATACAAGTTACTTTTCACCGTGGTAAAACATTTTGTTATGATGCTTATTTGAATTTTGAATCACTAAAAATTTTATAGATTCCAATAGATAATGCTATATTAAACAACGCACCCAGACTCTTTACCGATATATTAAAAATAAAACTTTAAATATGTAAAATGTGAAAGTTTTTAAGTTTGAATGGATGTTTATTACTCTTTCGAGCAAAAATTACTGTACAGATTTGGATGAAAGTTTACAATAAAATAGCTTATACATCAAAATAACATACAGGCCACTGTTTACCGTGATAACCGAGATACACACCAGTAGAGCCGTGCTTTTTCTTTTTAGCAAGTAAATGAAATAAAGAAAAGTCAATTTGGGTGGTCAACTTTTTGTTCGATGAAAAGGTCACGAATTGTACTTAAGTGCCGTTATTTGTAGCCTTGTATTAAAAAGTTATGGGAGTACTCATTATACCTAACAGTTTGTATACGATTACGTATGGGAGAATTAACAAGATGATGTATTGATGATGGTAGTCTCAATGGAGACTAGTCAAGTACTAGTTATCATAGTGCGCATGTGTGTGTTTAAACACAAGTGCACTCTCTATTCTCTTACTATAATAATCCAATGAGACGGCTTTTCGACACAGATCAACACTGTTTCGACCCGACCCGGAAAATGAAGTCAAGGTCTCTGATTGACTGTCGCATACGTTAACCGCTAGGCCAACGAGGCAGTGTATTACAGTATCCATGAATAGCGTTAGTTTTGATGGTAACCCTACAATTATTGTTCCGTTAGGTAATTCAATTCTATCACAACAAAGGAAAAAATCGTGTATGTGTAAACGTGGTTAAATTTTTTCATGTAAGTAATAAATTTAAAAAAAAAATAGTTTGAAATTATTTATAAATCGCTGAAATCGGAAACAAATATAGGTAATAATAATAACTTATAATATTTTACTTATTATTTTATTTTATTTCAAAAAATAATTTCTTTTTCTACTACATTCATAGTTACAATAACTTTAATAAACTATTGTAACAATTACAAATAAAGTTATCGAGATAATAGTGCAACATAGATTGAAAAGGTACCTATGATAAATAACCTTTAAATGTTAAAAATATATAACATATGTTTGGTGTCAATCGCCATGATTATTGATATTTTACGAACCACACCTGAAAGCCGTTGAATTATCATCTTTTTTATATTAACAGAAAACTACGGGTGCGGCAAATTATACAGGTGATTAAGATTATGACGTAGTGAAAACAAGTCGTACATTAGGAATATATTCTGTGTCGCGGGAGACTTTATTTACGAAATATATGAAATGGACGCAAATAAAACCCAGACTTAGAACAATAATTTGTGGATAGCACAAAGTGTTGTCCTATGTGGGGTTTGAACCCAAAACACTCAGTGCAGTAACAAGCGGCATGGCGACCACTTAAGCTACTACGACAACCATGCTGTCAATATAAAAACACTCGCTCACTCACTGACTGCCTTATCTTGTCATTAATCTTTAAAAATATTTGACCTATGGAGATGCAAATTCTTGATTTATGTAAAGTCCTAAAATTTGACCGTGATGTTGTTTATAAACAAAGTATGTTAGTTAACAATAGACTTTTTAACAGTGTCGGATTGAATGGGTCAAAAAACTCTCAAAACTTTAAATGTCAGACTTTAGTTTGGGTAATGGAAATTTCGGTGGAAAACATCCCTTCTTGATTGAAGACAACAAAGAAAACGAAGAGAAAGTTTCACCCATCAGGGAATCGGTGGAAGGGGCGGCTGTTCTACAGATACATTTCAAGAATACCACTCTAGAATCGGACGGTATATAAGCTCGAGTGCTGGTCTGAGCCCTTTACGGTATGTCAAAGATATTGGATGCTAGCTTGTCGTCCGAACACTTTACTGTTGCTTCTTTGACTTTCCAATTGTTTTTACACGTTTTACTTAGAGGACCCGAGGCCATAGCAGGAGAAAAACACGCTGGTAGTGAGTTCCAACTTCCAAGGGATTTTGACTGACTTGCACAGGAAAGAAGAGTCTAACCGTTTAGTTTGAGTGTGTTTGTCTTCAATTCTAAAGCGTTGACTTCCATGACCAGCATTCGCAGCCTTGTAGAGAAAGAGACAAGAAGGAGCCAGTAGGGAGAGCTCATCAGAATACTCTCCACGATAAAAGCGATAGAGTACCATTTAAGACGATAGGAGGCCAACGAGGCAAGTTGTCTCAGGGTCTCCAAAGTAGGACCGATAAAAGCATACGTAGATTCAGCTCATGGATCTGAAGTCCATGGTGAGCCAGACAATGGAGAAGGACGGGTCCTCAAGGCAACATAGATGACGACAACAAACGTCCGCCCTAAGGAAAGGATAGACTCCAACCTTCGCGAGGAAGCATTTTTTAAGAACGTAGCTGGGATAGTGATGATATGCCGCATCGGTTGGACGCTATAAGATGCATGATTAGCCGTACCATTTCACTGGACTTGGACTTGGTGGTGGACTTCGCTGAGATTTGCGTGGAGTCCTGGGATATTTGTGAACTCCAGAGGCATAAAGTTACTTTATTTTTACAATGTATCACTACTAAGTAGGATAGTATGTTATTTTTCACAGACTCGATTTAAGATAGTAAGTAGTAAGATAAAAAAATTTGTTTAGTTGAATTTTCTTTTTAGAGTCTTATAATTGCGTAAGAAAGGGAAGACAATGTAAAATGTTTTTTTTTGTCTTTTTTGCTATTTCTCATCAAGACATTTAACTAGGTCTTTCAATTTTCTGTATCATTATTCTTTACCTCTAGTTTTAGTTAGATGTAACAATTGTTTTGCCAATTTGAATTTATTAAAATCTTGCGTAAATTTTTCGTCACCTCTGGAAATTCTCACACCGGCGAATATTAAGTAGATTTAAATTGAGGCTCGCAAAGCTCCATGTAAACGATACGTGGTTGCGTCACATGCTTTGAATATCTAAATCCAGATGAAAGGTATATTAAATATTATAATTTAAATGTGTAGGTAGAAATATAGCATTCGAATCAGAATCTATATTTAAGGCTTGTTTAACATTTGAATGAAAGTTGTTAGGAAAAACCAGGATAATAAAACGCATATCTATATTTGAGAAGCCAAATAAAATAAGAAAAATATTAGAATATAATTGGCATGTTAATAAAATACCGAATAAATTCAAATATTTTTTGATAGTTAACC
This sequence comes from Hypercompe scribonia, assembly GCA_949316085.1. NCBI lineage: Eukaryota > Metazoa > Arthropoda > Insecta > Lepidoptera > Erebidae > Hypercompe > Hypercompe scribonia. Next base: position 7,227,332 of record OX438979.1, read on the forward strand.
GTATTTTATTCCACAGCATTACAATTCTTGCTTTCTTACTGCCGCATCTATCCATAAATTGTCAAGCTAATACATACGAGTTTCTAAAATCTATCATACTGTATCGGGATAGAGTTGGACGTAACAGGATTAGAATCAATACGGCATCTTGAGTGCCGCTAGCTATGTTTAAAGCTTAGTATATAAGTTGATATAAATGTTTGTGACATATAGTTCATTTTTAAGTAATTTATTTATAATTTTATGTAAGAAAAACTTCTATCATTTACAATCTTTGGTTTTAAATGTAGGTATCTATTGATTTCAACTAAATGCCACCAAAAGAAAAACTAAATTAAAAAGCATATACCTTTCGTTATGTTTACCTGTATGAACACAAAACTCCAATCTTTGAGTACTCTAGTCTTTTATAGTGACGAAAACCACATCAGTTTCAAAAGCGGTTAGCGACATCATAAATCCCTCCGTAACTGTGTTTTGATATGTGGAAAATATGTTGGCTTTGGAAAGTGACGGATGTGATCACACCGTTAAATTGGCAAGCGGTTAACTCGAGCAAAAATTCCATATCTACGTTTTCTTTAAAAAAACATTAGAAGCACATTATTTGTACAATATATCTTTATCATTCATCATTCTGAAGATGTGATGTAGTTTTTTTTTCATATAGGAATAGTTTTTATGTTTTAAATAAATTATACTTACCTCATATTTTTTCTAAAAGTTTTATAAATGGGCAGTCCTTTGATTTTTTTAAACATTTGACATTTGACATTTAGAAAGGTCGTGGTAAAGTTTGTCATAAAGTTACACTGTAATGATCACATTCACACGACAGTTCTGTGGGTATCTATGTGTGGGTGAAGTTTTAAATGCTCCCCTACGTAATAACAAGACAACACAGATGAATGATGTTGGTTGATTGGATGCATGTGTACACAATTTAAGATAAATTAATATATTATTTCGATATGTTTTCTTCATCTTGATCTGAGACTGGACTTGTGACCGCGACCAAACAAAACGTTTGGATAGAACTTACTTTAGACAAATTTGAAATATTTTTTCTTAAAAATGTAGAAACTTTTAGTCTGTGTCTACCTTTAATTGTTACAAAGCAATTTTTTTAAAATACAAGGACGAGACTTGGTTTCTCAGTTCTAATATTTATTGGAAAACAATGGATTCGAAGGTTACTAGGATCCATTTTCAAACCGTACATTTAACAAATATTGTATTTCATGAGTCCATTAATAAATGATAAGAATTGTATATGAAATAGAACTAAAAATTATTACATTTAATACTGAAAGATATTTATTTTATTCGCTGATATAGTTACATCTTAATAAACAATGTTTGTACTTAAAATGTTAATATATTCATTGTTTTGAATCTCACAACGTCAGATTCCACGAATTAAAAGGCCTTCGAATAGTCTGAGACTTAGTTAACCTTAGTTACACATGTACGACATTGTCGCTACGTCGGCGATAGGAGTCTATTAAGAAAAAAACTGCGTGAATACGACCTCTACAATTTACTCTAAACACAGATATTGTATATATTATGATTTAAAATAATTACATAAATAAACGTGAAATACACGAATCAAACCGAAATTATTCTACATATTAAAATACAACTCCACGGGGTTGCTCTATTGCCATAAGTTTAGTAGCATATTTAGGATTAAGTTCGTCTATTGAGCCACATTAGAGCTCACAAAAAAAGACAATATGTGGTCACCGACATCAAAATCACTGAGGATGACTATAAAATACACTCACAAGAAAATAATAAATCACTCAGAAAAAGACGTATGGCGTATGTTAGAAGGGAGCGCACAAACTCCATTGTTTAATCCAAAGTGAGTTATAAGCATCAATTCAAGTAATCAGGATAATCAATGGCCTACATTACACTGAAAGTACATCTATTTAATAAAAGGAGTCATCAAGGATAGGCTACGAACAGCGGAGACATTGTGTAACATTCAGATAAAAACAAACTATATTAAGAGCCCCTTTCTTCTAAAATCAGATAAAAGAAATAAGAGACGTTAAGTACGATGAGCAAAAAGTTATTTCATTACCGATTTGTCTAAAGCTACACTTACGTCAATGTATTTAACCGAATAAGTTTAAATTGGCTGAAGGAAATTTAAATATGACCATGAAATTTATGAAATCATTTATTTCATTTCATTTCATATCATTTCATTTCACTAATTTAAGTTGTAGCAAGGTTCACCTGCTTCTTTTTTACAAAAGAACAAAGTTATTATAATTCATTTTTTTAAAACTAATTTCAATGATAAATAATGTAATATATTTAATAATAAAAAAAGTTATTAGAGATCATTTACCTTAATATCTAGATTTTCTTTTATACCTATATAGATTTATGAAAAAAATAGTCTAATACTTATTGAAACAGTTGACTACAAAAAAATAATAATAATAAAAATACCACAACAAATGTATTTTAAATGTTACATAGAATGTAAGAAATAATTTTATATTTAGATTATGTGATTATCGTTTTTACATAAATTGATCTTCGCCTTGACTTCCGTCTTCAACTCTCAACAAGCACAGAAAAATAAAATAATATTTTCATGTTAAATATAAATGTTTTTGCTCAACTATCCCAGAATTATATTGGTTGGTTTCGCACAAATACGACTACTTTGACAAACAGAGCTCTGAAAACTACCTTTTATAATGCAGGTGGGCTAAGAATTCGTTAACATTTGAATCTAACGTTCCACGCGAACAAATGTTGTGTTTGGCGCGGGGAGGGGTCGGACCACTTGCTCGTCTCTCGGTAGTTTTGTTGCAATGGATCGCTTCACGGGGCCGCAGCGCGCTTACTGTGTGTTACAATTTTATTTAAACAACAGTTCACTTATTATTATGAGACGCTTATTTTACGTTGAATATGATTTATACGACTTAAATTAATGTCCGATTGCTCCTTTAATAAAGATGTGGGAGAAAAAGATCGAAAAGACGAAATCTATGCTTAATGTAACGTCACATTCAGGGGCTTCTCGGATCAGCGAAGTTGTTCGAAGTAATCCAGATTTATCGACGCGCAAACATTCGGCTGAGTTAGGTTATCCTGCACATTATTTCGCCGTATTTTGAAATTATGTTTAAAATTATATTCATACAAAATCCACATAGTGCAAGAATTAAAACCTAACGATTTAAATTTACGCAAGTAATACGCCGAAACAATGTTAGAACAATTCAGTAATTTTGACAATATTTTATTCCCTGACGAAGCTCATTGTCACTTAAACGGACATGTAAATAAACGAAATTGCAGGTATTGGAGCAGTAACAATTCCAAAGCTAAGCACGAAAGGCCACCTCGTTCTCCCAAGGTAACTGTATGGGCCGGCAATTTCAGCAAAAGGAATCCCTACTTTTTCGAAGATTTGCTCAGTCATTCAGTTACTGTTATCTCTGCTGAATATGTGAAAATATTACGACAGTTCTTGGGACCCATGCTACTGGAATTTGCTGCCTACAATCGTAACATATTGTTTCAACAAGATAGAGCTACTTGTCACACGTCCAATGAGTACCTGAAGGTGGTCAAAACCATGTTTCCGTAAACGCTGATTTACAGACGAGGCGACATCTCATGGCCACCCGGAAATCCAAATCTATCCCCAGCAGACTTCATTTTATCAAATTATTCCAAAAATCTTATCTACATCAATAAACTAAATACACTACGTCATCTAAAAGAAAAAATCAGCAGAGATGTCGGCGATCTCGTGGTCTCTTTGCCGACGAGTATTCGAAAATTTTGGTGCTCACTTAGAAGAGTGCAAACGTCGAAACGGTGATTATTTAGGCGATGTAATTTTTAAAAAATAAATTTCAATGAATTAGCTTTCACGTACATAAACAATTTTTATAACATATCAAATGGTTTTTATATGACTTTTTCAAATGTTAACTAATTCATGGTCCACCTTTACTATATTTACTGTACAGCAGTAAGTCATTTTATTCAGACCACTTAGTATCCATTTTTTTAATTACCGGGTACCTTAGGTAAGTGAAATTAAATATTAAAATATAAGTACAAAAATCATAAAAATAAAAAGAAAGACGAACAAAATCAAATTGTAACAATAAAAATAATTGTTCAATATCACGTTAAACAACTTTAACACAACTTCTCCGAACTTGTTGAAGCAAATCCACCTGTGATCTCAGGCAATTAGGCAATTGAAAAGCATGTAACACCTATTTATTCGTATTAGTCACCTTTATACTCTGAAATAAAAAAGATAAGAAATAAAAATGTAAAAAGGTTTTTAGTTCTGATACAAGCTAACAAGATATTATTTGTTTATTATACAGCGGGACCTATTCACAATAAAAGTTATTTAAAAGGTATATCTTCTACTAATAGACTACCACGAACGGTACAACCCGTATCGCGAATAAATCCCGTTATATAACAAAAATGTTTAAAGTAAATGTTAAAATCACAAAAAAGTTAGAACATTATGTTCTCCACAAACGTTAAACAAATAAACGTTTTTAATATGTAAAAATGAAGCCTTCATTTTAATGTTCAATGTGTTTGAAAAGTCCACTACATCACAGTTGTATTCCATTTTCATTGTCAAATGGCAACAAAAAACCTGTATCGTGAAAAAGCTTACATTGTTCAGGCCATGAAACTTCACAAAGACGGGCATTTAGCCACATTAAAATTTAAATAAAAGTATCATTTCTTTCAGTGTTTTATATTTATAAATTCGTTTTCTGTGCCACGTGGATTCGCTCGTATTAATTATATTTTTTTGAATTACACTCACGATATTTTATTGAGTTTATACATACTTGTAAGTGTTGATGGATAAATATGGAAATTATCGAATCAATTAAATAAATTTACCGTATGTACGTTTATAAACTATTAGTTAGTTTATTGACCTAATATTAATTCAGAAAATACTCTACCCTAGTACACGATATTCGCTCTATTATACTATATGTTCTATACTATAAATATTGGAACGAAGTTCCTTACGGCAGGCTTGGAGGGGATAGGGATTTCGCTGCGGGACCGAACTGAAAAAAATGTGATAGTAAAACCGTAAGTGGAAAAAGTGCGTGGAATAAATCTGTGGAATAAATCTGTGGAAAAAAGTGCGTGGAATAAAACCGTTAAATGAGACGTGCGCAGGCGCGAAAGCGCGTCATGTGTGCTATTTTATTATTTTAAGGAATTTATTATTTTATTTCCTAAAATACTGAATTTCCTAAATACTTTCTTGTACTTAAATAAAAACTAATCAGCAAAATTTAAGAGAAAAATCAAGAAAACCTACATAAAATTGTGCACGATTTTTTTTGCAAATTGTGTCGATTCCACATTATCCGAAGGAACTTCGTTCCTACCTGGTGTCCCACGACACCATTCATTTTTTTCATAAATTAGATCTACAAACTCAGACTAAGTAGCTTACTTTACATAAATTTTGAATGTAAACTTAATATGATAATCAGTCGTATAAACTCATATTTATAGTGAGCTTACCAATATATTAAATTATTATATATTTAGACACGTTATACTTTGTAGAGTTTATTAAAAGGTACCAAGAAAAATAGTGAAAAAAACTTTTCTGAAATGTTTAAACAACAGTCTAACGTTATAGATACCATATCAGACATATATATCACACGTCGAATATCATCAATCTATTGCCGACCACTTGTGAATGAAGACTAAGATATCGTGTAAGATTTAACTAGTTATTTACCTAAGCCATTCTTAATTTTATTCACATTAATTATTAGTTTAGTGAGCATTTAAAACTTACTTATTATGACATAGTTCCATGTTGTGATTGGCATTCTTAGTTTTGAAAAAGTGTTGAAGTGGTTAAGGTTCTTTACATACTTATATTTACTTATTTTTTTACTTTTGTTATGTGTTTTATCAGAAAAAAACTAAGCTAGGCAAATAAAACTTGCCTGAAACTTAAATAAAACATGTACGATTACAACAGCGTTCACAAAGACACGCTAAAATTTAATAGTATCATTCTTTTAGTCTTCTGTTGCGACATTATAAAACCATGTTAACAAGAAAAGCAATACATGCTGAATAGTAAATAACATGTAAAATATGATAAAATACATTAAAAAATAGCAAGGCTTTTTGTCGGGGTCAATGTGCTCCTTCCTAGCATAGTGTGCAGTTGTACTCAGTTGTAGTACGTAGCATTATCAATCAATCATTCTGTTAACCTAATAGCGATCTACTTCTACACATTACTTCCCAACGTGCCGTGCATCCCTAGATCTTCTGCCCACCTCCATTTTGAGACTTGGCTTGAAATCTGGACTACGCTCAAAACATACGCTAAGAATTCAGGTATTGGCTATTTCAGCTAGACAATTTTTCCCCAATACTAGATGATAACATATGATAAATGATATTTTTGGTAGTGAAAACGTCAAACCATTTTGGGATTAAAAATTTTTGTGTACTATGTCTTATTCATCATATGAACTAAAATGTGATCAAAACCAAGCTACCTTTTACTGTTTAATTTCAAATAAAATTAATTCGTTCAAAATTGTGCAAGATAAATGATACAGAGAAACACTAATTTAAAATTACTTGCCACCAAAAAGCGTGGCTTAATTTAAAACCGTAATCGGAAATTGAAAATGGTACTTGAAGCAGACAGCGGAATTTAAATTATTTTACAGGGAGTGCTATATACATTTAAATTACGTTATCTGCCGTGTTGTTATATTTCAAAGATTTCATAAGCCGTCGTATTAAAATAATTTTCTGTACCATTAATTATTACATATTGTTGCAGAGGCATTGTGTGACTATATTTTATGAATTAAAAAAATATGCAAAGGAAAATGGTCTAAGAGATTCTGTACCTCTAGCAATATCTAATGCATGACTTTAAGATTTTCATGTAACTTTGTTGAAAGAATTTAAATTCTTCTCAAAAAGTTGCAACTACTATGACTAAACATTCGTATTGACAACAATGTATGTTTTCTAAACTAGTCATGTTTACAATCTGCTTAGAAGTTGTGAGTGTTGTATGTAAGCTATTCGAAAACATTTTTATGATATAATAAAATACAAATTATATAAAAAACGATATAATATTAATATAAATATTTATGAATGAACCCACTAGAACATTAAGCAGTTGAAACAATCATTTTTATTCTTGATTTTGACAGAACTGGTTAAGCGAAGTGTTAAAGACATTAATTAATTTAAATCGATTAATTTAAAAAAGTAATTTTTGCTAATCGATTATATTAATCGTAAACGTAATGTAAATAATTAATTCAAGTTATTTGACAAAATAATATTTAATTAACGCATCAAAAAATCGTAAAGTACTGATTTTGACGTCAAAAATATAACATTTCTCTATTACCTTGACAGCAATAACAACTCATTAGTGACAGCCAGCTCTCATGGGTGTCGACTTCAGTAAAGCTTACCTCTGATATTATAAACTACAAATTGAAATATCTTTTAACGTGAAATTATAAAAAGCGGAGATTTAAATATTTGCAATTTTATCAAAGAAATACAAAAATAAACCCTACCATGAAATACATTAGGCAGTTTAAAGGTCTCGTGTATGTGTGCCATTGCCGTTGAAACTTGAATTTGAGTAAGGTTTAATAGCTCCCGTGTATAAAACTTTTCTTGCGCAACGGAATAATGTCACGGTTGTATTTGGTCCTTCAATAAACTGATTAGTGCTAGACTTATTTCAGAAATTTCAGGATTTGATGGTTTATAACTATTTGGGCAGACGAAAGTGTCAGCTATTAAACCTGTACTGTGCTTAATCACGGGTAAATATACATAGTCCTTAAAAAAACTACAAAAAGATTTCAGTTTAAAAAAATTAAAAAATTTGCACTCCATAAACAAAATATGATATAATCGTGATTGTTATGATTTCTCGCACAAACTGTCAACAGTCTTACCCGTACAATAATAGTCCACTGCTAGACGTACGCTTTTCTCGCGAAAAAAGATTTTGGTCTATTACCGATATAATTTTACTAAACATTTACTTCTAATGTAAATTCTCTAAAATCTTAAAACAACTAAGAGTTACTTACGCTCACTGAAGTGAGATTATAATTATCACCGTAATTTATTTAGGTACACGATCTTATTCTATGAAAACATAAATTACTAATAAGATTACTCTCCTCGAGTTCTGTATAGCTTATATTTCTTGGAAGTAAATAAACTTTACCTTAGCCTTAAAACCACAAATTAAATCCTCTGTAGCCTGCTTTTGACGTATTGGACAACTTTGAAGCTTATATTTGGTTTGACATTATTTATATTGAGAACTAGCTGTACCCTGTGCGCGTTGATATGCCGTCAACTAAAATATATTTGAAGGAAAGACATAAAAAAAATATTCACACCAACTGAGAAACTTATGTAGGCTCGTACACAACAATTTTCCCAAAACTAACCACATGATCAAATGCATAGACATACAGACAGAAAGTTAGACAAACATTCACTTTTATATTTATGGATTACTCTTGATGAACGAAAATTTTAAATTGAAAATATGAATGAATGAATTGGAAGATTAAATAATTGAAAGTTAGGCACTAATACATAATGTGTTTGTTAAACTTTTTTGTCTGTACAGTAATCCCCTCTAACACTCGAACCGACCCAAAAACCACACGAGCCGCCGCCCGCACCGACGCGGATCCCAACAACCGTGAAACAAATTGACATTTTGAAAATGTAAAATTTATTAGAAAACTAACAAATATGTGAGAATAATGTCATTTCAACGCTAATTAATATGGTCAAAACATTAGATACAATAATAGTGACGGTAGATAGAGATTGGACAAAGGACACGAAATACATACATCTTGGCGAAGGGGGCGGATGTACCGTATACAGAAAATTCCTAGAACCCGCACCTCGAGCCATCTACAGCCATGAGATGACCTGAATTATCCTACCTTTTTATATTGTTATCAATATTGATTTTACTTAATTAAACCTTAAATTCTCCCAATATGTAAATCAGTTTGTTGGAAAGAAACACGAATTCAGAAAAAGTAAAATTTTATGAACAAAAATGTCTGATAAATATTTCGAAAGTCTCTTTTATTAATAAGATACCTTAAGTTTTAATTCTTACTACACAATAAATACATAATAAACACAATATCTAAATAATCTATTATTGAAGCGAGACGTATTCCTAAAAGATTTTTTTGCTATCCTAAGCAAAAAGGTCATAGTCCGTAGACCAAAATTGAATACATGAATCACTCCTCTGAGAAAACTATTTGTGAAATGGACGTGGTACAGTTTGTATCTCAAGTTTCTTTTTTATTGAAATAAATGTATTTATCCCACAATGTTAGATTGGAAATGTTTCCTCCTTGACGCTAATGGATTTCTAAATGTTCACATCTATCTGCCGGTTTTTCAGCAAATAACAAAAAATCCATTTTTAACCCTTAAATTTTTGCATGCTTTACGAAAGGAAACTAGACACATTCTAACAAACAGTGTAGGGTTTACCATTGTACTCTAACTTTTTTAATTTATTATTTTTCAGTTTTAACCTACGGTTTCATCAGTGATATATTAATTATTGTGGTAAAAACTAGCCTATATTTTTCGCTTGATAATGTAGTTTTCTGTTGGTGAAAGGATTTTTCGATATCAATTTGTTGCTTTAAGCATGACTGTGTAACAAACAAATAAACAAACTCACATTTGAATTTATCATATTATTATATCGTTAGCAAGGATTAGTATATGCCCGCTACTCAATACACATCCATAATATTTTTTTTTTTTTATTTTCATAGAACATACAACATAACACGGTAATTGTAATTGGTAAACTACAATATACTGAAAGAAATATATATTAAAAACAAACGAATAATGCTAATCAGACGTACTGAAATAGATTGGTTTAACTCATATTTGAATAATTGTATTCTTTATGACATATTTAAGACAGGTGTTTTATATTTTTAGAGATTTTCATTTATATTACACAAATATGGCGACACATTTTTATAAGCGATAAGTTTGTATTGATTTCACAAGCAAAATACTTAAATAGGCTAAGAAAAATAAATACATTAGTGTATTATATGACTTTATATTTATAGCATTATTTTTTGTTATTGAATACTTATTTAATTGAAGAATTAAAACATCATGAGTTTAATTAGAGTGTAATAGGGATATCTTATCTAAAATAATATCATAATCATCATCATCATCTTTAATAGTCCATTGCTGGACATAGACCTCTCTGTAGAAAGAAAGTTTTGGCTTTCTTCACCACACTGGCCAGACGAGTTGATATACGGTTTATATTAAATTTTCCTTCTCCTTTTAGTGATGTCCTGTGCAATTTGCTTCTTTGGTCGCCTCTTTTTTTTTTTAACTTGTGGAAACCCCCTCGGGCCGTCACCCCACCGGGGTTTACGGCGAGGTGGTGTGTCGGAATCGGAGCGACTAAAACCACACAGTGTGCCACTCTGCGCCTGACATAGGAGGGATCCGGGAACAGCTGCTATTATGACATCCAGATCCCTCCTAGCGCCTGCCCGCTACCGCGGGTACCATCTGCGGATAAGCTCTCCATTTAGGCGATGTATGGCACACGCGGACGTCGCCTCCTCGCGGCTGACCACTATAGCGGATGGAGGGGAAAACCCGTCCCGTCCACCCGCGGTCACACTCAAGGCGGCATGAGGAACGTTCGCCTCCGCCGCGGCGGCGGCGAATTGAGTCTGAGTGGAGGTTGTCGTCCCGGGCCTTCTCCGCCGCCTCCTTCCGCGAAATTACGTCTACGCAGAAGGTTGCGACCGCGGTAAAACAACTGTTGCTACCGACCATGGAGCGTATAGCGGCCGGTAACGAGAGATCTCCTCCAATAACTGCAGTGCGGACCCCACGCTGCGCCGCCCAGGCGGAACAAACCGCTAGAGTGTGCTGAGCCGAGTCCTCACTGCAGTCGCAGTGGTGACAGGCGGGACTCAATTCCCTCCTGGTGACCGAGTGCAGATACTTCCTAAAGCAACCGTGCCCGGAAAAAATTTGCGTCAATCGGAAGGAAAGGGTCCCATGCTGTCGTTCTGTCCACTCAGCGATGACCGGCTGGAGAGCCTCCACGGTGGCAAAGCCAGCACGTGGAGCCTCCAACCGGGACGACCAACGAGCCATCGTAGCTTGACGAGCGGCCTCACGCCACTCGCGTGTTTCTTCGGGCGGCGACCGTATGCCGCTTCCCGTCCGGAAGTCAGCCGTTCGCCCATAAACTTCGGCGAGCACTTCCGCCTACAAATCCCAAGGGGGAGTTCCGGACAAGGCGCACACCCCCTTCGTCGATACGGAGCGATAACCGCGTATGGCTCTAACCGCCAACATTCTCTGAGGGCGCCAGAGGCGAGCGCTATTCTGGGCGTTCAGAGCCGCCGCCCACACCGGTGCACCATACAGGACCATTGACCGGACAACCCCCGTGTATAGCCGTCTCGTCGCGACGCTGGTTCCACTCAAATTGGGCAAGAGTCGCCCAAGGGCAGAAGCAGCGCCGACCAGCTTTGGCGAAAGCTGTCGGAAGTGCTCGTCGAAGAGCCACCTGCCGTCGAGGATCAGGCCCAGATACTTCATCTGGGCCAGAACCGGTACGAGGACGATCGCCTCTTACGATAGCCATGGGGTGAATAGAGGTGGTCCCACTCTATATCGTTAATCCGCTAACACACGTAAGATAATACGGCACCTTGAAAACTATTCTTTTTGTTATTTGGTAGAACTTTTAACTCAAATAAATAATGAGATAACTTGTGTGCTTTAACTAGACGAAGTTTTGTTTCTAGGAGCACAATAGTACGTGAGCAAGGCCTCGAGCTAAAAAGCTTCCGTGGTATTATACAATAATACAAACTTTTTGAGGTTGGTGTAACTTGTGCCATCGGCGCCCTCAGAGGATATTGGCGGTTAGAGCCATACGCGGTTACCGCACCGTATCGACGGAGGCGGCGTGCGCCCTGGCCGGAACTCCCCCGTGGGATTTGGAGGCGGAAGTGCTCGCCGAAGTTTATCGGCGGACGGCTGACTTCCGGGCGGGTAGCAACATACGGCCCCCGCCCGAGGACATACGCGAGTGGCGTAAGGCCGCTCGTCGAGCCACGATGGCTCGTTGGTCGTCCCGGCTGGAGGCTCCACGTGCTGGCTTTGCCGCAGTGGAGGCTCTCCAGCCGGTCATCGCCGAGTGGGCAGGGCGGCAGCACGGGACCCTTTCCTTCCGGCTGACGCAGGTCCTTTCCGGGCACGGTTGCTTCGGGAAGTATCTGCACTCGGTCGCCAGGGGGGAATTGAGTCCCGCCTGTCACCACTGCGACTGCAGTGAGGACTCGGCTCAGCACACGCTAGCGGTTTGTTCCGCCTGGGCGGCGCAGCGTGGGGTCCTTACTGCAGTTATTGGAGGAGATCTCTCGCTACCGGCCGTCATACGCTCCATGGCCGGTAGCGACAGTTGTTTTACCGCGGTCGCAACCTTCTGCGAAGACGTAATTTCGCGGAAGGAGGCGGCGGAGAAGGCCCGGGAGGACGATATCCACTCGGACCCAATTCGCCGCCGGCGAGCCGGGCGGCGGAGGCGCGCATACCAGCGCCTCATGCCGCCTTGAGTGTGGCCGCGAGTGGACGGGACGGGTTTTCCCCTCCACCCGCTATAATGGCCAGCCGCGAGGAGGCGACGTCCGCGTGTGCCGTACGTCGCCTAAAATAGAGAGTTTATCCGCAGATGGTGCCCGAGGTACGGGCAGGCGCTAGGAGGAATCTGGATGTCGTAATAGCAGCGGTTCCCGGATCCCTCCTATCTCAGGCGCAGAGTGGCACACCGTGTGGTTTTAGTCGGTCCGATTCCGACACACCACCCTGCCGTAAACCCCGGTGGGGTGACGGCCCGAGGGGGTTTCCACACGTTAAAAAAAAAAAAAAAAAAAAAAAAAAAAAACTTGTGCCATCAAATTTACTTAACATAATATAATGATATTATGTTAAGTAAATTTGATGCCCATTTGAATTGTAACGTGGGACCGGAACGCTGGCAGGAAGTGGGCGTTTAATATGCCTTTGTCTAACCCTCCGGGAAAACAGCCATGATTTTAGATTTATCTTACTGTCGCTAGCAATACATGGTGTGTTACTTTAACGAATTCATAAGAATCTCATGCACAATATTACACATTTCTGTTCTTTGATTTCCTACTGAATATTTTCTAAACTAAACATCGTATAAAATGTATAATATATAAAAAACTGTATCTATTTACATTAAAATTTATTTTTGAATCTTATAAATATCTGTTTACAAGAATAATACATTCAATATGAGTACAAATGGAAAAGGAATAACCAGAAAACATTAGACAGTTATTTAATTGTGAATTTTAATGTTAACTTAATGATATTTGTGAATACCTGTAGTTGTATTATGCCAGTTTTTATTAATATGTAAAATTGTTATAATTACTGAGTAATATCGGATATAGCTCGCTAATTAATACCGACAATAACCTTAAACCTAGCTCTACCGATAATAGAACCTTGATATAGACCATTTATGTATATGTGAGAGCACATAATAGGAACTTAATTGTGAATGATTAGTCTTCGATTAATAGGCTTTTACAAAAAAGGATTGTTGCAAAAAAACGTTTCGCAATTAAATACAGATGAAGAAATTGTCGAATCAAAATGAATTTGCTTAACTGGTAGCATTTTTTGAAATTGAAAACTATTTCTAACATATCTAGTTCTAAGTTTTATATACAATTTTGTTTAGATTTTTGTGCCAAAAATTTATCTTGAAAGATGGTACGGTTGACATCTTGCGGCATGTCACCGGCCTTTGGAATCTATCAAGCACAGTACTTTTGGTTATATTCATTTCGCTAATGGTGAATATTGGTACAGGCACAACCAAGTAGCCAGGATCGTACACCAACAATTTGCTCTTAAATACCATCTTGTGTATAATGTGTAACGCCTGTACTTTAACAATATTCTGACAAATAAATAAATAATAAAATTATGTGTGCTAATATCCGCTCTTTATTATCATATATGTCACACGGCTGTCTACCCTACGTCAAGTTACCCTCAAAGCATCTACCTAGTAACCTACTACTGTATTGTGTTGAGATCAAAATATAAGTTTCCTCATGTTCTCATTGTATTTGTTACTAACACTTATAGTACACATAATAAGTTGTGTATAACATACATATAACAAGTTTCATGATTTTATCATAGAACATTTGTTTTTAAAATATTGAAATCGAATTTTCGAAGTGTCAAGAAGAGAATTATGTTTAAAGGAAAAGTAGGTGCTTATTGAGATGGATTAATGAATGTAACTCGTGGTGTAAATCAAAATGGTTAATTCTGAAATGTCCAAACTCTCTAACTAAGATTTCAGGTTTGTAATTTACTTTGATTAAACGATTTTACCTTAGAAATTACTTTTCCAATTTTAAAGAAACTGCTCATATTGGATGCAATATTCAATGTACAAGGTTTTTATAAAATAGTACTCTTTTTACATACTTGTCATCCCCTTACTCAGTTCATGTGGGCATCGTATTCATAGTCATGTTTAAAATTAGCTTACGTGAAACTCGAAGAATATTTACGACTTCATGGAAAATGTAATAACCGTTCAATTCATCCCCGAACGAAGTTCGGAAGTAACAAAGCCCTTAATTTGTTGGAAATAGCTTTATTACAATAGTTCAGAAGAGTCCAGTTAACTTGAGTTCGATACTGTCGTTAAGGTTAATTCTGTCACATGTTGTGATAGTATGATCATATTACGTTATTTGGAATTTACAATTATTGTTACATCAATGCAACAATATATTCTTAGCCGTTGGCAACACGTGCATGTGTTTAGACAACATAAAAAGGGCGAAACTTAACGAACAGATTCTTAAGCGACTTATGTGCAAGTATGGACAAAGGATCTATTGCACTACTCTTTACACGAATTCCTTGGAAAGGGCTCTTAACAGACCTTTTGGACTTCGGTGCCCGCGACATCTGGTATACATTTACGTGAGTGATGAATGCCTTAGAGTTTGATAGAACTGTTAACAAAAAAAGCGGTAGGAAGCGGGGCGCGGGGTGAGATAAAACGACAGGGTTTGAGGTAGTCGAGGGAGTCGTCGGTGAGGAGTCAGTGAGGGTGCAGGGTGAAGGCAGGACGTTCGTGAAAGCTGGGCATAGCCGGTCGTGTGGGTTACCATGACGTTGAGTAAGTTAGCATATATAACGCTGCAGTAGCTAGGTAAGTCCTTGTTGCCTATTATTTCGTAGGATAATGATTTATATGTATTTACGAGTATATGCCGGTCTGAGTATAGTAATAATCGTTGAATAATTAGATGATATCTCTCTATTATTTCTCGCTGAGCATTACTGTTGGTTTATCGGTACCTTTGATAGAGATAATGAGTAGAACTCTTTATAAGTCGCTGCGGTGTGGGGAGTCTATTTACGATCGAATGGAGCCATCCGGTAGATCGCCGGACCGGTTCCGTTACACGATTATATCTGGGTGAACTGTCTCTGTGGTGTATTTATATTGTAGTTACAGCGTGTGTGGGTGTGTGCCGTGTGCTTGAGTTCTAGGAGTCTTAAGGGGCGGATGCACGGGGGTCAGTAGGCGGGTTAACTCATATAGCGGGTTGAGTACACAGGAAACCGATGGGTTGGAGTCCCACGTCGGGGCGGAGGCGCGAAAGCGTTTAGCTTCGGTCATATACAGCTGAATACACCTGTCAAAGCGAGTTATAGGTTTGGACTTAGCGTTCCTGACCCCCTCGAGTTAAAGTCAGTTAATTCACCTAAATCTTAAGTGCACAACGGATGGAAGAGTGATAAGCACAACCAACAGAAATGTATTTAATTGTTTCATAATCTCTCATTTTGATTCCCTCTTATCGCGGTTTCTTATTATTTATTTGAATCGTTATAAGCCAGTGGGAGAATGTCCAGTCTGGTGTCGAGTTCTACAGTCTAACGCGGATTCTGGAGGAGCGTTAGACCTCCCTCCACATTGGAGGGTGCTGGCTTGTAGAATAATACTTCATTAAATAACCGAAAAATTGCTATACTCGCACTAGGTTTCTAGGGGGGACCATTACAATGTATGAGGACTTT
Organism: Hypercompe scribonia; assembly: GCA_949316085.1. NCBI lineage: Eukaryota > Metazoa > Arthropoda > Insecta > Lepidoptera > Erebidae > Hypercompe > Hypercompe scribonia. The sequence goes on from OX438979.1 coordinate 7,243,631, forward strand.
TCTTAAAGTTTCTCTTTAATAAATACTGATTTTCACAAAGAATTTAACATAAAAAAAATAATATTTCAAGTAATTTGTGTAATGTGTTTAATGTGATTGAAGTTTAGATATTTTAAACAGGCAATCTTGAAGCCGGATAGATACACAAACGCCAAATCGTCGTTGCAAATGTAAAACCTCCTATGTGATAAAAGTATACATCACAGAAAAACGAAAAAAACTTTCTCCTATAAAATTTTGTTTGAAAATGTTTTGTTAAATTTTTATATACAGATAAGACATGACACAAAAATTTATAGAAGAAATTTAATATGTATTACAATAACTAAAGCACAGGATAAAGCCTATTGAATACTATTCTCAACACATAAGAGATTTTAATTGCAATTTTGTAATCACATAGGAGTTCTTATAGGGAATGAATTAAAACATAAATTTTGTATTTTATCTATTTTATTATGTAAATCTGCAAATTATTACTAAATGATTTATTGCCAATAAAATGAATGAATCTATGTTCCGGGATTAAATGAGAGTGAATCATAAAATGGATGATAATTCTTGTCAACAACACTTTTTAATTCTTGTAAATGTTTGTGTTGACTCTCTGTTATTTTAATCGACTGCTGATATATGGTGTTGGCAAAAAAGGTTCGCGAGATACAGATCTTCGCTGCGTTAAGACGGTCTACTCCTCAGTATGTCGCAACTTATACAACACAGAACCATCTGGCAAATACTTTAGGCCTCTAACGTCTACTACAACAGGATCTTCCTTTTTCTTGCCGGGTCTAATTGACTTGAAATTTGATGGCAGTTCCTCGTAATTACGAAAGAAGTCGTAGTGAATTGATCTGACATCGTAAGGGTTCCTTGGACGAGCTTGTTGCATTCTAACCACATAGTCACTCGGTGCGTAAATTGGAGTTTTTATGTGCTCAATTGTGGAATGCACACTGTCAACTTCCATCATCGTGTGGCCTTTTTCCAAATATAGCTGCTCAATAATTATTTTATTTCTTTGAGATAAATCAGATAATGCACTTGACAACACCCGGTTTCTATTTTGGTGGCCACATCCATCGGATATAACAATAACTTTTTCAGTTGCCGCTTCTAAGTTTGTCATGTAATCGACCAAACAAGACGTAAATTCATTTGCAGATACACCCCCATCAGCTTCATGCCAAAAGTATATTGTTACATTTTTTGTTCTGCAGTCATAAATAGTAAAGTTGTGGCATTGTAATTTAAGCTTATAATAGACGGCGCTTGCTAAAAGCTTCGGAGCAAGCAAGACACTTTGCACATCCACCGTAATTACAACCACCTTATTGTTGGCAGATTCGATGGCATTCCTTTTTGCGTCCCGAGCTTCGTTTTTTTTAACAATATGATCATCATACTCTTTCTGTGAAATATTACACGTTTTAAAGCTGCAACAAGTGTCACACTGGTCTTTACGTGGATTGTGAATTGCTATATTTTCCTGATTTAAATTCCTTATGAAAGTTGCCCGACTAACTGCTTTATTATTGTGTTCTCTACACCATTCAACAAAAACTTCGTGCATGTGTTTCTCGGATCTAAAAGTAGGCTCAACATACAGTTTATTTGAACTTGCCCGACAATAATGGCTTGGTACCTTTGGAATTAAATCTAACCAAGTTTTGACTATTTTTGTTCGCTCTGTGTATTTGAGTAAGGGACCAGCGGCAGCTATCCTATTTTCAGCATTATCATTGCATGTAGAAGCAGTTGAATCTTCAGCGTCAATCACTGTGTCTGACTCTTTGGTCCAGCGCCTGAAACTGACTTCACCTAGAGAAAGTGTATTTAAAAAAAACAGTCTACATACTTTCACTTTAGAGCATTTTTCATCATTTTTATTAAAAAAGATGTCATGACCACTTCCTTTCCTTGTAGAAACTTGACTATTGCTCCGACGACGACGTCTTATTCCCCTACAAACTGCAGCGCTTTTAACGAAGGTTTTCTTTTCAGCCCACGTCTTGAGATTCCAAAAATAAGAATGAATAGCTTCACGCCCTTCGTCAATCAGTAAATGCAGTTTTTGATGTTTGATCTGTCGATAATTTTGAATGTAAACAACGTGGTTTCAAAGTTCGTTTAGGTCTATCTACACACGGTTTACACTTATCATCATTTATTTTCTTAAACCCTAGGTAAGCTTCTCCTAATACTCTAGCCTTCCTGTTCACCTGCACAATATTAGTTGCTCTTTTTTGGAGTACCTGTGTAGGCTCGATCTCATCCTCAATGTCTGCGGTAGGTGGAATATTTTCTAGCAAATTTATATTGCTTGAAATCTGTACTTCATCTTCACTACCTGACGATGAAGGAAGACGTATTCGCCTTTTTTTAGATACCGGAGCCCAGTGTGGATCTTGAATACTATCATCACTATCAATCATATTGAAGATTGAGTCAAACTTAGGCGATAGTGGCTTAGGAACTGGTGTTTGTGGCAAAACTAATAAAGGTTTGCGTCCCACATGAGAAGTGTCTAACGTAGAATGTACAATGGCACTAGTGGATAATACTAACAGTGATTCGTCTTCTTCGCTGCTCGAGTCTTGTAGTATAGCTGCTGTTGGTGTCGGCAGTCGTAAAAGCGAGGGTGACTCTGATCTCGAAGATGCAGCAAGTTCCAATCCTAGATCTTCCGGCGTTATTAAATTATTAAAAGATATCGGTGATATATTTGCGACGCCGTTGTTGTCAGCTGAAGTACTATATTTTTCGTCATTATTTTGCGTAGAAAACTGAGAGTTAAGCACTAAATTCACCATTCGGTTAGCCCTACTGTTAATGTGCGTCATGTTTGAATTTAATGAGAATCTATAACTTCGCTAATCACAATAATACAAAAAGTAAGAATCTATAATAAATTATGTAGGTAGTTTACGCGCGACAAGTCGCGAAGTGACTGATGCATCGAACACGATCGTCACAGGATCGGTCGTACGAGTAAGTAGGTACCTACGCGTGGACCAATAAATAATGAATTTGAATCTAATAGGTAAATAACAAAACAATATCATTCTATCTCACGTTATGACGTACCTATTATTGTGCTCTTTTTTCACTATTACGCACATAGGAGATTGCAAGTTTTGGTAACTAAATTGTTATTAAAATCTCTTATGTGTTAGTGAGGCACATAAGAGATTTTGCTAAACAGTTAAATGTGAGCAAACACATAAGATATTTTAAACATGATACGTAAGTTATTACATTATGAAGATATTCACATGGGAATTTTTTCAGACAATAGATTTTTTAAAATACTTTTCAACTATCTGCAAAACTCATTTTTGACCAAAATTACACATAAGAGGTTTTAAATTTGCAACGACGAAATATTTGATCAAAAATTTGATCGAACATAAAAATATCGTGGTTCCATACAAACTTTGAAGTTGTCTTTTGTTTTGGCTTGTTAGTCAGAAATCAAAAAACACTATTTGTTTCGTTCAATATTAATTAATTTATTGCTTTTCTTCCAAATTTTCTTTTCTGTATAATTTGATTATGATGATGATGATGATGATGTTCATTCAAAAGGCAAAAGGAGATTACTGACAAGATTTAATATGAATGTTTCTCATGAGTAAACTGTTTTATTGTAGATTCTAATGTACAATAAAGAAATTTTACAAAACGCTCTGTCTATTTCAAACAATATATAAGACAAATTTCTTTAACAATGTTGTGCTTTTTGAACAATTAGGGAGCGTGGTACATACACCCACATTAATTCAAATATTATGTTACATTCTTATAAAAACCCTACTGACATATTTTACTAAAAACTAAGTGGTTTTAACAAGTAATTAAAAACAATAGAAGGCAATATCTCTATGAAATACGCGACGTAATTAAACTGTTTAGTTTTATATATTCACGCATATAATGTACAACGTAAGTTTACTTAACATTACTTTATAATTTTTATTTTTATTTAACACAAACAATCATCTCTTGTGTCAGTAAACAGCTCTTGTGTCATCGCCTACTGGGATCTTGTTTTGCCATGTTGTTCCCAACCAACAAGTTGCATACCAAAGCCGTTCATATCACCTTGCAAGAATCTTTAAATCTTAATATTGGACAGCCAACAGGTCTTTTTGTGACCGCTGTTTGGGTTAGGATGGCTTTACGTGGTAATTTCTTGGCACCCATGTGTTGAACCTTAGAGTCAGCAAAGTCTTCTTTGCTTTAGCATAACAGTTATGGTACAGGAGTGCGTTTTTGTAGTTATTTACTTTACTTTTTCAAGTGACTTCAAACATTGTCCTTATTCACCGCACAAGGAAGGCGTTGAGTTTGCGCTCTTGTTTTGCGTAAGTAGCAGTAGTGCCACCATAGCAAAAGTGGTCTTCAAACTCAAATTATGCAAGACTCAGTGTATTTAAAAGACTTGTAGTCTGGAGTCAAACCGAATTCAAGTCATTTCACAGCCACTTGAGCCACGAGTATTCAGCTTGAAAAACTCAGATAAGACTTGAAACTCGTCTTTCCAAAAGACTCGAATAGGTGACGAGTTTCAATCAGTGTTTTTGTATCTATAAATATAGAAACAGTAAAATCTAATATGATAAAATCATTATAAATTAGTTAATATTTACTTCTAAGAAAATAAACATGTGAAAGTAAACTGGCTTTATACTTAACGATATTACTCTCTAAGTTATTATTTTCATTATTTGAGAATTTGAGTAAAAACGAGTGACACAAGCTCTGTTGTCACATTAAAGAGCTCGTAGAAAACTTAGTCGTCGAGTCTTAATGTCCCGTTAAAATGAGTCGAGTCTTAAAAACCATCTACCGAGTTTATTTAATTAGGACTCAGACTCCAATTTTTTGCTACTCTACTGATAAAGAACTCAGTCAAACACATTACATTACATATAACACAATCAAATATTGAAACTTCTCAAAAAAAAAATAACGGGACTTGTTACAACAAAAAGTCTTGAGCCCACGACAATATTTGTTTACACTATACCTGTTTTATGTGTCAAACGCAATAAGACGAAATAATTGACAAATCAATTCAATGTTCTAAAAAAGTATCTCAAAACCAGCAATAATATTATATTACTATGGTTCATCATAAACGCATCTGCGAGGCCTCAGAATAGTATAAATCATACAGTGATTTTCCAAAGTTAAGAGCCGACTGACTAGATGAATTAAACAAAAACGTGTATATTTCATTCTAATGATGCAATAATCAACCTATTTCATACAAATCAAGTTTAGTTAAAGCTGCACCATGTGATTTTACCACGTTGCGTATACAGATGATTGCTACTTGAGGTTAATGTATTATAGCTATATTTACACATGACGTTGCAAGTTCACTTAAAATTTATCCTATTTCTAAACCATTGGATATTTTTTAATTATGTTTTATAAATCGTCGTAAAATAATAAACCGCATATGGCGCACGATAATTTATAAATACCGGAGTTTGGACCGAAACCGAAATCGAAACTTTCGGTCGGTCATCAACAATCAACAATCATACTAAATTCAATTCAATTACAAGCTAGAATTCTCTAGCTAATATAAAACAATACATATTGATATGATATGATAGTTAACGTAAGTGTATAACAGTGTGCGGTTTCTAAAGCTTAAACACAAAGGTAATCCATTCACGTCAGCGCTCACACGATTTATGTCCAGGAAATGAACAGTGTAACTCCTTGATTCTAACGTGTTTATGTGGAAACTTTTTATGGCGAACGTGTTGTTTTGGTTACGGATGTAGAGAAGTAATTTTATAATCTCTCTTGTACTCATCTTTTCCTGTTTATAATTTTTATTTCTAACAACGTAATGTATCACCGTTCACTAATGAACGAAAGCCTCTCCACGTTCTGGGCAGTTCATGTCAATCCGCTGCTAGCAATATATTTTTCAAATTGTCGGTCTCTTATACCTGTTACGAAGAACTATATTTACTAAATCGTAGCCTCTAGTCTAGTACATTTCGAATTCAGCGACCATTAGTCCGACATTAGTCATCTAATATCAGTGAGCGTGTACTCAATACTTAATTGATTTGTTGTCAATCTCAGAAACATCATGAAATGATATACTTATAAGTGTCGTCAGAGCCTACTTAAGGAGCACAATATACATGACGACAGCACTACTAAGAGAAGAAAAACTTGGAACAGACTCTATACCAGCTCATTTCACCCATATGATGTAACTAGCCAAAACCTAATTTTTTAGAAGGGGCCTATGTTCAACAGACTGTAGTTTACTGTACTGTACTTTCACGTGCAGTGTAGGAAATGGAGAGCTCTAAAACATAAATAATGCCTGCGATAAGTGATAGAATGATGACTTGATCGCATCTAATCACAGGATGAAATTGTTTGAGTTTAACTATATTTCCGACAAAAGAAACTCGTGCAAACCTATTTTGAAACTTCTCAACTTGTACCAAAACAAAGTTGAGCTCTAAATCGGATTAAATGATCAAAAGAACTAAATTGTTTACATTTCCAAGAAGATCGCATCCATTGTGAAACTATCTTTCATTATGTTTTTTAGTAGTTTTTCAAGAAAATCCTCAAACATAGTCTATTGAAATTGTTTTCTGGAAATTGTTATATATTTTATAAGTGGTTGTACATGTACATGTGTTTTGCAATAGGTTGTAAAGTACATTATGATCTAATTTTCTGAAGCATATATACATGAAAATATCACTACTCATACTTTAAAATGTTAAAAGCTATTCACATTTTGTTATTCCAGTCTTCATTCTAAATAAAGGGGAAAAAATTAAATTTATGGTCTCATCCAAAATCAGCCAAGTACAAAAGTATGCCTTCAATGAGAATTTATAGATATTATTATACAATGAAGCATTTCACTTTTGTTGCCGTCTTAAAATAATTTACTGAACCCTTTTTAAATTTTATTACAAAAATTTTAGATTCTGTGACTTGAATTTATTAACATTGTCACGAAGGTTCAGTTTTGTACATTTAATATTTCTAGGTACATTCAAACTGTGATCTGCTTCAGACGTAACCTAACCGAGAGAATAAATTTAGGGGGACGTTTTGAAGTTGACACATTGAAAGGACGGTACTTTTGAGAATAATAGGAAACAAAGCGGTGCGGTCAAAACTTGGTAAAATGCCTTTTGTACTAGAAGTTCATGAACTAATTTTTATGGATAGTAATCTATAAGAATTATTTCATACCTACAATTTAATTGTGATAAATGAATCGAAACTATGATCGGACAAACTTTAGATGAACGTGGTAAAATTATGCTTAAAACCGCGTTAATGATGACCTAATTATTTCATGTTTTTATTACACACCAGGATATAGCTCCAACTTCATCAATTCACATAACAACAATCCGATCAAAGGTCTGATACCCACAGTCGGTGACGTCTCCAGGAACTCGGTGAGGAGAACTAGTTTTAGAAGGTGCGGCACACTCTGAAACTGGTCATTAGCTGCGCCAAGAAGTAAAAAGAACAGAGATGCTAGAGGGTCGCCATCGTGATCCCTAGTTTCATTGTGCTACGCGACAAAAGCTCTGCACGGTGGTTCCCCACCTTATAAAGATTCTCCAGCCCAGCTTCCTTTAGAAAGTGATTGGAGACCTTTATACACACAGTATCTCCAGTCACTTTACCGTAAGGATGTTCATGACATCCTGGTTTCGAAGACCTGGCTTCTCCCCATCTTCTATCCTCTCACCGGTTTCGATCCTTTTTATTTATTTATTTAGATTTTATGCACTTTGTACATTGGCAGACTTAATGATTAACCTTCCTACACCCACACGTGTGTCTGATAGACTGACAGAATTATTTTTTGAAATTATTTATAGAAAGGGTAATGCTAGTTGAATGAACTTTCTAGTACTTGCCTAATTCGATACGACCTTAAAATTGGTGTGAAGTTTACCTTGCGCGGGGGCCGCATTTGGGTGAATTACGCCACATTGTCCTCAATGTCGCTAGAGGTACTAATACACCTATTAATACCTCTAGCCATCGCCTATGGTGGTTTTTTATAAACTAATGAATGTAGCTGGAATTAATTCATATATTATTTACTCTCAAAATAATCCTGACAAAAAAGTTGAAAGAAGAAGAAGTTGAATTTGTGAGTATAAGACAATTTTTCAAGAAAAGTTTTCTTGAAAAATTGTCTTATGCTCACAAGTCCGAGTTGTGAGAGGGACATGAGGGAAGCATATTATTATCTCACCAAAGATTTCTGTCATGATTAGAGAACAAATAACGAAGATACAGAGTAAGGTATAAAGGGGAAAATGGTGGGATTGAGAAAGGACAACAAGTGCTCGCTGATAGCGGTGCTTGCGAATAGGTAACCATTTTAATTGGGAAGACACATAGTCATATTTCTGAAGGTTAAAAATGTATTGAATGTAGTTGTTGAGATGTTATCCGTTGTGATTACTTGGATGTAGATAGATAACATCATCGCCATCTTGGTGGTGTTGCTGTCTACCTACGAAATCTCTTCCAATATTTCTACTACCGCAGAATAACTCTTCCTAGAAGTTTGTGTCAGGGAAGTTGATGTTATTTTTGGTGTAGTTTATTGACTTCCTACTGTTAACTACTTTTCCAGTCTGGAATTTTAAGGATCGGGATACTCATATCACATAATCATGGGCAATTTCAATACAGACCTCCAAGCCACGAACTCCTTCCGCATACGTAATCTCTTAGAGATCGTCCAATCAATCAACCTCCACGTCCTTCCCCATCAAGCCACATATCACAGTTTCTAACACCAAGATTGTTTCTCTCCTTCAAGATAGATTGGACGAGTGCGGTAGCAGCTATCGACGTGAACAAAAAGATAAATATTTTTCACGACAATATTATGAAGTCGTACGATGTCCACGCCCCTATGATGTCGCATCGATAATATCTACAAGGATATACATACATACAATTCCTAAAATCTTGGTCAATGAGATGTGGCTGGTGGTGATTTTAGTGGCCAAAAAAAATATGATAAACTGAGTGGAGATTGCATCCATTTCATTAGTCGTCTTCAAGTATGAACACGCGTATGTTTTACGTTCCCAATTAAAATGGTTACCTAATCGTCAGCGCCACAATTAGCGAGTACTGACCTTTCCCTTTTCTTTTCTCATCTTCTCATTCTCACTCGCTTACCTTGATCCTGATCACCATGTCTTGTCCTCAAATCACGATAGAAATCTTCATTCATCAAACAACTTACTACTCTTGTGTCCTTCACACAAATCCGACTTAATGAACCCTGCATTCTTTGTTCAAGCAGTACGGCTCTGGAATCCGCTACCACTTGAAATCAGATTCTCAAGAAGATGTTTGTCATGTAAAATAATATAAATAGTTTACTTCTTGAATTAATATTAGACCTCCCAATAATAATGTGTATCTATATTCATTTCTAAATGCATGTAATTGTACATGTAGGTCTATGACTGTACGATGTATTTATTGACAACCTTTGACGTCAATCAACCTTTTTTTTTTTTTTTTTTGTTGTCGGGGTGGAAAATCCCTTCGGATCTCCGACTCCTTGGGGACGCAGGAGCCAGGAGTATGTGGTGTTTCCACTAAAAACCACCCCGGCGGCCGGTCTCAGACGTCCTTCTCTGAAGGGGACCCGGACCATGTTATTTCAGGTCCCCTCTAGAATCAACGCCGCGCCTAGTCAGACCCTATCCTGGGGACGCCATAAAGGCGTGTGGCGACCCGATCGCATTTTTGCTACCAGGCCGAAACAAATCATTCCATCGCAGACCGCAGCAACTAATCCGCCGCCAGAGGACCCCACTCTCTGGCGACTCGCGGTCCCGTCGACGGCTCATAACGCAGCCGGCGTCTTCTTCGTTCAGGATCGGCCCTCGCCCGATCCCGTTCAGCGGTCTCTTTTTGGACCATAACAGTTTCGCAGAAAGAGACCACTGCGGCCCAGCTTTCCTCACCCAGCAAGCTTTCCTCATGGCAGCAACGATTGCTGGCGGCGATAGGTCTCGTCCTATTTCATTGACTAGGGCTCCGCGTTCAGATGCCCACGGGGGGCAGTCTTCCAGCGTATGCTGGGCGGAGTCCCAGTCGGCTGCGCAGTGGTGACAGTGTGCCGTCTCCTCGCGTCCGATCTTATTCAGATAATTACCGAAGTAACCATGCCCGGTGAGTATCTGCGTCAGTCGGTAGGTGACGCGACCTCCCTCCCTACCTACCCAAGCTTCGAGATTGGGCAGAACGGCACCGACAGCGCGTTGGCGCGCATTTTGTGGCTGTTCTAGCCGCGCGTGCCATTGTGTCAATGCCTGTCGGTGGGCGCTCTGCCGCATTTCGAGCTCGTCCTGGTCTTCCCCACTCTCATCCCGGCGGATAGCGCGAATACGGTCATAGATCCTCGCGTCCATATCGGCCAGGATATCAAAGGGCAGAAAACGTGCCAGGACTGTTGCCGCCTCAGACGAGATGGTGCGGTATCCTCGTACGATCCGACTGGCCGCTACCCGCTGCGCTCGATTGAGCTTAGCTCTGTAGCGGGAGGAGGCCGATATGCGCTTGGCCCATATCGGCGCTCCGTAGAGGGCCATGGATCGTAGCACCGCACAGTAGAGGCGGCGCACTTCTTCTCGCGGGCCCCCTATGTTAGGCAACAGCCTTTGTAGGGAGCCCGCCACCCCCCGAACTCGTGGGATCATCCGCTCGAAATGCTCCTCGAAGCTCCAGCGACTGTCCAAGCTTAGGCCGAGGTACTTAATGTGTCGACCGACCTCGACCTCCGCTCCTTCCACTCTTATAAACGAGCTGGTAGGAACGACACCTCCTCGTTTCCTGTGGAACCACAGGGCTTCCGTCTTATGAGGTGCAACCCATAGACCCAAATCGCTGATCTTTTGGACGACACAGGTCACCCCTAACTCGGCGAGCTCCAGGACTTCTTGGAAGCCATACCCCTAGCCAGTACTAGAGTGTCGTCCGCGTAGCAGACGACACTCACTCCAAGGGGTAGACTGGTCCTCAGGACCGCATCATACGCGAGGTTCCACAAAAGGGGTCCTAAGACCGACCCCTGGGGAACCCCTTTGCTTTGAAGTTCTTCACCGTCCCGACCTACATAGGATATGGACCTATCGCGAAGATAGGCCCCGATGATGTGCTGCAAGTAGAGGGGCAACTGGTGATATACCAGTGCCTCTCTAATTACCCACCACGGCAGGGAGTTAAAGGCGTTGACTATATCAAGACTGACGGCCAACGTCACTCCCCCCCGACAGACAACCTCTTCCGATAAGGAACGGACGCGTTCGATCGCGTCGAGCGTTGAACGTCCCTCTCGAAAGCCAAATTGGTTGTCTGATAAGTCAGGGCCCACTAGCGACAGGTGTCGGCTGATACGGGCGGCGATAACTCTTTCAAAGAGTTTCGCCGCCTCGTCCAACAGGCATATAGATCGGAACGCCGAGGGAGTATCTGCAGCCCTGCCAGGTTTCTGGATGAGTACCAGCCTGGCTTCCTTCCAGCCGGAAGGGAATACGCTGTTACGGAGGCAGCTGGTAAACAGTTGCCTCAACCTATTCCCTAGGATCACCGAAGCGCACACTACCCTGGTCCCTGGTGAAGAGAGTATCTACAACTCTGCCCACGAATACAGGATCCAGGGTCTGAGTCAGTGGTGGGACCCACGGTCTGAGCTTGCCCAATACAAGTTTATAAGGGCGCCCCTATGGGTCCCTGTATGAGCTCCTTCCAAGACCGAGCCTTGGCTTCCGCGATTGCAAGGCTTACAGCCTTTGCTGCGGCGCCATACTCCCGCCTTACTTCGGCAATCTCTTCGGCTGTGGCTCGCCGTCTCCTTCGGGTTCTTTGAAACCGGCAACGGGCTCTCTAGCACGCTGTGCGAAGTTGCTCGAGTTCCGCTGTCCACCAGTACACAGAACCCCTCCTGCCTCCCGGTCTGACCCGTGGCATCGACGCGTCACAGACGTCAGTCATAACGCCACGAAACCAGGCCGCCTGCGCTTCTGGATCAGACGAGACCCGTTCTTCTTCCCCTGGCCAATCTGCGGCGATGGCTGCGGCGACGAGCATATCTCGGTTCATCCGCTTGAGGGACCATCGTCGCGGAGGGCAACTACAGCGGTGGTCTAGGCCTGCGGCCGGGCGGCAGATGGCCACATCGAAGACGATGTGGCGGTGGTCCGACAAAGTGACCACCTGTTCCGCCACCCTCCATCCTGACACTTGCTCGATACCAAGGGGAGTCGCCCACGTCAGGTCGACACTTGACTCCCCTTGCCATCGCACGCAGGTGCTCACTGAGCCCCGGTTCACAATACCGAGGTTCAGTCCCGCCGCCCACTCAATGAGTGTATCTCCTCTCACGTTGTCCAGACGATCTCCCCACTGTGTGGAACGGACGTTGAAATCGCCCAGGACAAGTACCGGACGGTACAGGTACGTGCAAATGCAGCTCCTGAGGCCGTCCAGGTACGCCTTAAATACGGGGAGGCCGCAATTCGGCGATATGTAGCAGCCCACAATGACCATGGGGCCCCATTCAACTGCCACAAACCCCAGTCCTCGCTGAAGGAGGGTACGGTGGAGGCCATTTTCGACCCCTGCCCAGAAGATAGCGGCAGTGCCGTCAAACGACCCGAACCACCGAGGGTGATCCGGGACACAGTACGGCTCCGCCATCACCGCTAGGGCAACCGACCGCTCAGCGAGTATCTGCATCAGCAGATCTTGCGCTGCGCGGCAATGATTGAGGTTACCCTGCAAAACTTTCTGGGGAGGCACGAATTTTAAGCCTCCATTACCTCCTCTGCCGGACGGGTTGCTGGCTGTGGCATTCTTGTAGTCAGCGGGTGCTGACTATTGTCAGTTCTCGCCAAGACTGGAGCGGGGGCTGTCTGTAGCTCCCTTTTCTTTTTCTTTTGCGGTGCATGTGCGCGCCACGTGGCCTATGCCACCGCACCTGTAGCACTGCGCACCGCGGTCTGTCTCGTTGGGACACTTCGCCCTCACATGCCCCAATTCGAGACACCGATAACACTGCAGCGGCCGTGTTGCTAATGCCTCCACCCTGGCCGAGACCCAACCCACTTGCACCCGTTTGGCGTTCGCAATTTTGCGAACCGCCGCAAGCGGGAAGCGGACCCAAGCCGTACGCAGCCGTGGCGGAGAAATACGGATTGGGCTGTACCTCCCGTAGGCGTGCTGCCAATTTGTCCGCCAGAGCGGCGCTACCTTCACCGGGGATCTGCAAAATGAGGGCCCCGGTCATCGCTCGCTTGGTACGGGGCCCGCCTGCGATGCCTAGATCACCCAGATTAATGTTAGCCTTTGCGGCCTCCATTAACATAGCTATCCTCGTCTCAGATCCAGGAGGTACGGAGACAGTGACAGCCGCAGCTGCGGGAAGCCGTGGCACAACCTTCTTAGGTTGGGGCTTCCCCTTTGACTGGCTCGTGGTTGCTGCCTGTTTTGCGGCCTTGGCTTTAGTCTTTCGACCAAGAACCATGGCCCAAGTTTCCTCTGTCGACGTGGCCACAATTTGCTGCTGCCCCGTGGATTGATGTGTCGCTAGAGGTTGTGGGGTAGTCCATTTTCGTCTCCTCCTCTTTTTTTTCTGTTTAGTTGGCGGCGGATAGTTGACCTCCACCGCCCTTGCACCCGTGGCCTCATTTGCGCAAATTAAAGGAGAGTGACTCTCTTGACGTTGCTCCCCTAGCATTTTAGCCCGGACTTCAGCCAACACACGATCCAGTGTGACCGCATATTAATCTCGGTCCGGTATTGGCCTCAGCACGGACCGGCTTGCTGTTTCGCTACTTACCTTAGAGGGCGTGGCCCTGCCTGTCCCCTCTTTGGACTGTGCCGGGTTATTTTGGAGGAGTTTTTGGCCCCCATGGCGGAGTTTCTCCATCTCCTTTTGTAGGGAGGCTATCTGGGAGCGGAGTGTTTTGTTCTCTCGCTCTAATCTCCCTACTACATCTGTCAGGATCGATGTGTTCATTTTCATAAGGAGTTCTGACACACCGGCCCTGATGGTCGTCATAGCCTCTTTGGCGGCAGTTCTTTTGCCGCCTTTGGCTCCCTTCAGTCCCGCGAAAGCCTTCTCGACTGCCGACAGGGACTCCCGGATTTTGGTATCTATGCCGTTAGTGGATTGCCCTTTCAGCTCCGCTGCTGCTTTTTCGCGGCACTGCTCTTCTTCTGAGGGGATCAGAGGAGTGGATGAACCAACTGCACCTGCACGTTCCGTCTCCGTCTCCGTCTCCGATTCACTCCTACCGCCATTTGCTGCACCCCGTCTAGACCGCGCAACCTTAGTGCGTCGATTCTCTTCCGCTGGACCCTTCGGCTTCCGCTTGCGGACTTGGGATGACCGCGCGGAGGCAGAGTAGAACGATGAGGCATCGCTATTCCCTGAATCCTCACGCTGAGACTCCATTTCTTGCTCATGCTCTGTAGTTGTGCGCTCGGTTGTTGGCGCCCGCCTACTTCTTCTGCCTCGTTCGCCTGACTGGGCGCGGGATGACGCCGAACTCGGCGTTGTGGGTCGCACAAAACTGGGCGTGTGCGCCCCAATCGTTGTGCCCGGACTCGGACACCGCTCTGCACGCAACTGTGCCCCCCCAGTGGGCTGGGCTGAACACTCCGGTATCAACCGGAGTGCTGAGGGATTCTCCGACCGCGGCGCGGTCGGTACCCTCCTGGGGTACTAAGTTTTTATAGGTCGAGTGCATTCTGTTTTTTGCTCTTTAACGTGAGCTTACGTCGTGTTGCCCTAGCGACTGGGATACCCCCCCAGCCGTTAACCTCTTCACCGGGCTTCCTCAGCTTGGGTTAGGAGTGATTTTTTATAGGGGTTTTCTTCCTCGCGAACTTCTCCACCCTTCCTCCCATTGGAGAAGTCCCCCGCTCCCGATATCTCGGCGTCTACGGGTTGGGCCGATCGGTTGCCGGAGTTCGGCAGTGACTACCGTCAGCTACTCCAGGCAGAGTTTCCGACGGCGATCCCGTCGCCCCTATGAGTCGTTGTCCTCCGACATAGCCTTCACATGTGCCCTCTGCGTAACAGAGGGACACCCGGAGGCACTTTGGCCAGTCTCTTACAAAGGTTAAAGGCCCCCGCTCCCAATAAGTTGGCGTCTGCGGGTCGGGCCGTCCGGTTGCTGGTGTTCAGCATTGACCACCGTCAGTCATTCCGATCAGTGTCAGAACTTTAACGGTGGTTACGTCGCCCCTCTCGTCGCCGTCGAGCCACTCTTCCCATGCCAGGAACCACATTAGCCGCGCCAGTAATATGAGATCGCGTGTACCACCTTCCGCGTGCAACTGGTGGTCGTTGCATTGGACGCCGTGGTTTGGTCTTTGGAAGGCTGACTTCAATCAACCTAACAAAATTTCTATATCACCCAAAGATTGGCTGGTAGAAAGTGCCTAGGGCATTAAGTCCACCAATGTACATATAAGCATAACCTTTTTAAACAAATAAACGAATATCATAAGACATTAGATAAATAAAATTGATCTCGATAACATTGGTCGAGTAGTTGGTGACCCGGGCTGCTCCGCCAGAGGTTGCGGGTTCGATTCCCACTCAGACCAAATCTTTGTATGTATGTAGTATGAACACATAGTTTCATCATATTTGGGAATATAAAAGTATGTATGGTTATCCGCAGTCTGCTAGCCGTAGACGGCCGTAGACGGCCGTGTATTAGATGTACGAGAATATAATGTGTAAATATTATTAAATTCCTACTAGTGACCCAAATCTTTAAACATCAAAATCTTGTATAGTCATATAAATTTTATTAGGAATACTTATAAAAATGAGATCAAAGAGTACGAAAGCTGAACGCCGATAAACACAAAGAATGTGTAAACGTATTTATTGGTAACAAAGAGACATTTGAAAGGCTTGACTTTATATGGCACTTGTACAAGTCTTATACGGAATCTGTTTATTATTCAAGCGTATGAATATTGTAAGGTGCACTTTCTGCATCTGTGCAAACTATTTTCAATTTACTAGTTGTAGAAAATGGACGACTTTAAAGGGATCCGAAGTAGTCCAGTAAAGGGAATTGAAATTTCGTATTTCTCTATAATAATACTATTTCCCATATATGATCAAATACAAACTTAATTCGTATAAATTATTTCATTTTGGACCTTATTAACAATACTTGTAAATAAATTCATTCTCTTTCTAATTTTCACATAAGTAGTGTAAGGTAGGTATTCTGTTGTTAACTACCTGCCTATCACCGGGATGCTCGGATGGACACAACAATGACGAAAATTTACATATTTCAAGAAAACAGCAGATGGATAATAACAGAAATCGGATAGTAGTTGACAATAATGAGAAAAACAGAAAAAAATAAACTTTTGTAATAAGTACGACTATTTTTAGTGTACAGAAGTTGCCTAAGCAATTTGCTTGGCCAAATTATTAAATTCAGAAAATGAAACAGAGATTCCTTTTGTCAAGGATTCTTTCAGAGTTATTTTGTTATTTTTTAGTTATTTGTTCAGTTTATCACAATCAGTGATAACTAAAATACGCTGCAAAATTGCTGGAATTTCAGAGTCTTAAAGAAAAGGAATGGTGAGTCCAGAAACGGTAGGAGAAAAATGTTTCCCTAAGTATTATAAAGTAAATAGATCAGAAATAGTAAATAGACCTTTCTGATTTAGAATTGTTATAATGCATTAGAAGAGATGAAAGATTTGAAATTCTATCAGTAGAACGGTTGAAACGAAAAGATCATAGATTTGGGTGGTCATTAGCGAGTGTTTGAATTTGTTTTAAAGAACCTTACACTTCATATCAAGTCGCTCTTATATTTTTTGTACATTGTGTGTATGTGTGTGTTATTCCATTTTTGTATACTTTTCCTAAGTGGTAAGTTTTAATATGCGTAGTGGGGAGTGACAGTGGTGGTAGGCTGTTACTTCTCTCCCAACCGCGGCCTAGTGGTGGTAGGCTGTTACTTCTCTCCCAATCGCGGCCTAGCCGAGTATGAGGCATACCTGCACGGGTTAGAGATTTGCATACGCAGCTACACTGCCCGTCCGGTATTCGTCTTGGGTGACTTCAACGCCCACTCAAGAGAGTGGGGCGATACCTGGGACGACGCGAGAGGAGAGGCCATCCTGGAGTGGACGGTTGGACTGGACCTCCGACTTCTCAATCGGGGTTCAGTCAGCACATGTGTGCGGTGGCAGGGGGAGTACCTGTCATGGGCTACTCCCTCTGCAGTGCACATGGTATCGGGATGGCGGGTGGCGGAGGAAGTGGTTAGCCTCTCTGACCACCGGCACATCTTATTCGATGTGTCGCTCCGTCACCCAGAACACCTACACCAGAAAAGAGAACCCCCGCGACGATGGTCCCTTAAGCGGCTCAACCGGGATATGGTTGTAGCCGCATCCCACGTCGCGGATTGGTCAGAGGAAAGGGTTTCGTCCGATCCAGAGGCACTGGCTGCCTGGTTTGGGAACATTATGGCGTCCATATGTGATGCCTCAATGCCCCGACTCAAGGCGGTCAGAACAGGCTCGGTGTACTGGTGGAGCGCGGAGATCTTGCGGCTGAGAATGACAGTCGCGAGATTGCGCCGCCCGTACCTTTGAGCTCAGAGAAGACGGCGAGCCACAGTCGAGGAGATCGACAGAGCACGGCGGGAATATGGAGCTGCAGTAAAGGATCTCAGCGATGCAATCGCTGAGGCCAAAGCTCGGTCATGGAAAGAACTCATCGCGGGACTGGATAGGGATCCATGGGGGCGCCCATACAAAATGGTACTGGGCAAGCTCAAGCCATGGGTCCCACCGTTAACAGAAACTCTGGATCCGGAGTTTCTGGGAAGAATGCTAGACACACTTTTCCCAAGGGTCCAGGACAGTCCTGCGATTCCTCCGTCCCAATCGGTCCGCCAAATGTGGTCCGAGGAGTATGAGGTGACGGAGGGTGAACTTGACCAAGCCACGCGGCGGCTCGCTTCCCGCAACACCACGCCTGGACCTGATGGCATTCCGGGTCGGGCGTTGGTGATAACTCTGTCGGTACTGGGGGACAAACTGAGGCAGATTTTCACAGATTGTGTCCGCCTCGGTATCTTCCCCCTCGGCTGGAAAGAAGCAAGACTGGTGCTTTTAAAAAAGGACGGAAGGGCTGCAGATTCTCCCTCTGCGTTCCGACCGATATGCCTGCTGAACGAGTCAGGGAAACTCTTTGAGAGGATAATCTCTGACCGGATTAGCGGGCATCTGTCGCGAGTGAGTGGACCCTGACCTATCGGACTGTCAGTTCGGATTCCGACGGGGACGTTCGACAGTAGATGCTGTTAGGTGCGTTCGATCCCTGTCGGAGTCGACAGTCCGATCGGGAGGGGTGGCGTTGGCGGTTAGCCTCGATATAGTCAACGCTTTCGGCACCTTCCCCTGGCGGGCAATTAGGGCGGCCCTCGAATATCACGAGGTGCCGCTTTATCTGCGAACCGTTATTGAGGCCTATCTGCGCGACAGAAAAGTGAAGTCTATCGGTCGCAACGGAGTGGAGAATCGAAAGGAAGTATGTTGCGGGGTTCCCCAGGGCTCGGTATTGGGTCCATTATTATGAAACCTCACATACGATGCTGTCCTTCGCACCAGTCTGCCCTCTGGCCTAAGTGTCGTCTGCTATGCGGACGATACATTAATACTGGCTAGAGGGTCACACTTCGAGGAGGTGCTTTGGCTCGCCAAACAGGGGGTGGCTAGTGTCGTGGAAAAGATACGTGAGCTGGGCCTGAGGGTGGCGCCTCAGAAAACTGAGGCGATATGGTTCCATGGCCTGCGTAAGCGCCAGGAGCCACACAGCTCATGTCTCCGGGTAGGTGACGCTGAAGTCCAGGTAGGCCATCCTGGACAGTCGGTGGAGCTTCGAAGAGCATTTCGGGCGATTGGTACCCCGAGTGCGAGGGGTAGCCGGTGCGCTGCATCGTTTGCTGCCCAATCTCGGGGGACCACGGGAAGAAGTTCGCCGCCTCTACATGGGGGTTGTTAGATTCATGGTCCTCTATGGGGCACCCGTCTGGTTTAATGATCTAGCGGGTGCCTCCCGCTGCCGGGCCCTACTCAGGAGCCTGCAGCGGTTGATGGTCATACGGATCGTGCGGGGCCACCGCACAATCTCCTATGAGGCGGTGACGATCCTGGTGCGATCTCCGCCGTTCGATATTCTGGCCGACATGGACGCGATGGTCTATGACCAAATTCGTTCTGTCGGTCGGAATGCTGAAGAGGCTGCGCCAGATTATGAGCCCGGAATGCTACGGCAAAACGCACATAAGCAAGAAACTCAGGGCTGTGCTAGCCAACGCGCCGTCGGAGCCGTTCTGCCGAACTTCGAAGCGTGGATAGAGAGGACCGACTGTGTCACCTATTGATTGACCCAGGTACTCACCGGGCACGGATGCTTCGGTGAGTATCTGAATCGAATAGGACGGGAAGCTACGGCACAATGCCACCACTGCGAGTCCGAACGGGACTCCGCCCAGCACACGCTGGAGGGCTGCCCTGCTTGGGAGTCTGAGCGTCGAGTCCTGGTCGGACGGATCGGACAAAACCTTTCACCGTCAGCATTGATCGCGGCAATGCTGGCGAGTCGTGAAGGATGGAAAGCCGCGATCTCCTTCTGTGAGCAGGTTATGCTACGGAAGGAGACCGCAGAGCGAGATCGGGAAAGGGCCGATCCCGCTCGAAGGAGGCGGCGAAGGGGACGCGGCAGAGGTCGCTAGCTCCCTAATCGCCGCCTAAGGGTCGCTGCGGTCACATCTTGGGGCGTTGTGACTGCTGCAAACGACCCGAGACAGGTGACACTCCGGTGCGGCAATGCTGGCGAGTCGTGAAGGATGGAAAGCCGCGATCTCCTTCTGTGAGCAGGTTATGCTACGGAAGGAGACCGCAGAGCGAGATCGGGAAAGGGCCGATCCCGCTCGAAGGAGGCGGCAAAGGGGACGCGGCAGAGGTCGCTAGCTCCCTAATCGCCGCCTAAGAGTCGCTGCGGTCATATCTTGGGGCGTTGTGACTGCTGCTAACGACCCGAGACAGGTGACATTCCGGTGCGGCTGGGGAGCGTCGTCTGGGGCGGGGCGCTGTTCTACCACTTACTGCGCAGGGCGATGGGAGGTGCGATAGCGTCTTGCCCCTGGGGCATGAGGTGCCCGAGATGTACCTCACTTGTGAGGTACGGCAGGGAGGACTCTAGAAGCCGCTAATGCGTTCCTAGAGCTCCTCCCAACTGCCGAGGCAGGCCGCCGCGGGGTTTAGTGGGTAGACCGGTTTTCCGGGAGTCCCACACACGCCCTTCGTCCCTCCGGAGGGTATGATGCGAAAAGCATTCCCCGCGTTAAAAAAAAAGGTTTTAATATGTGTAAATATACATAGGGGAAACGATATAGTTATTGGCCCCTATACAGTTATCAGCCCTTTCAAATTTGATTGCCAAAAATAAGCATTATCCTACCAAAAGAATATATTTAATACTGCATTAATGGCAACACTTTCATGCTCCGTCAAACAGGTGCAACAAAAATCCGCTAGGTTGACAGTTATCTTTTCGGCGAGTGAAATTTTGGCGGAGGTAAAACGTAAGTAATATTTATTAATAAAATCTTAAGGCCGCTACTTTTTTTTAAAGCAATATTTAAAAAAGTATAAGTAACAGTACCGTTATTTAAATTCTATGAAATAATGTCTTGTAATGTGTTTTAAACAGGTTTAGGGTGTAAAATAACTTTGTTTCGTTATAACCTCAAAATTTTGTAGTGGCCAATAGCTGTCATTATTATTTGAATAGCTTATAGTTATTGGCCTTCTATGCCATTTACTATATTTAACAGATTATTATTATCTAGCATTGTTAATGAATAAATCATCTTATTTCGTAACGATAAGTGTCCTATTTAGTTCCTAGAATTTTCTTATCATTATAAATAGTTAATAGCCTAGGCCAATAACTGTGTAATTCTAAAAACTAACTTATACAAAAAGTAGGCCAATAACTATAATCTATTTTTGGTTATTTTGAAAAAATTATCTTTAAATTATTTTTATTTTTATATCAGGTTCGTGAAAAGACAATGCCGAAGATACCCCAATATACAAAAGAGGCCCTTGAGGAGGCTCTAGAAAAAGTGAACACAAAAACCATGTCATTAAGAGCTACAGCAAAAAAATATAATATACCTAGAGGTACCTTACAGTTCAAACTTAAAAATCCTACTTCGAAATCCCAATTCGGACCGACACCGTATTTGACATATGAAGAAGAAAATACGATCGCAGAGTGGTTGATTAAAATGGCCCGTAAAGGCTTTCCTAGAAAGTCAGATGATGTTCTCGACACTGTTCAAAAATTTCTAACTGATAATCCACGCGATACCCCTTTTGTCAATAATCGGCCTGGTCCGGGATGGCTGAAAGCTTTTTTAAAACGTCACCCTAGTTTAGTTAAAAGAACCAGCGAGGGAGTAACTAAAACCAGTGCCTGCGTGTCTGAAGCGGACATAAAGAAATGGTTTCTTGAAATAAGAAACTACTTGACAAGTGAAAACTTGTTAGATGCAATTCAGGATCCAAAGCGTGTGTTTAATGCTGACGAGACAGGATTTCAGCTGTATCCTTCTACTGGTCGCGTACTTGCTGCTAAAGGAGACAAAAATGTTTATTCTGTGGAACTTGGAAACTCTAAAGAAAATGTTACGGTACTATTTACATTTTCCGCTGATGGCAAAACTTGTCCTCCATTAATTGTATTTCCTTACAAACGACTGCCTGAAAAATTGCGACATCAGTGCCACGTAAATGGGGTATCGGACGCAGTGATTCAGGGTGGATGACGGCAGATGTTTTCAACCAGTTTATCACTGAAATATTTGATCCATATCTTACTGAAAGCAACATCAAAAGACCAGTTATTCTATTTATAGATGGTCACAAAAGCCATATCACTTTGCAGCTTAGTTTGACTTGTAAAGAGTTAGGAATTGAACTAGTTGCTCTTTACCCCAACACTACCCGCATCACTCAGCCAGCAGATGTTTCCGTTTTTGGGCCTATTAAAAAAAGATACCGAAATGCAGTTCGAAAATTTCAATCAGAAAACATAGGAGAAGTGGTAACAAAATTAAACATCGCTACTATCCTCAAAACTGTTGTAGATGAGTTGAAACCTGAAACTATTGCAAATGGTTTTCGAGCATGTGGCTTATGTCCCTTTGATGAGAATGCTTTAGATTACTCCAAATGTTTAAGTCAATCAAAGAATATAGAAGAGTACAGTTTTGACAACAAGCTCATGTCCCTAAAAGAATTTGAAAACATTGTAGGAGCCGAAATGATAGACAAGCTAAAAGTATTAAAATCTCAAGGTGTCAACAAGAATGAAACGTCTCCTACATTGTTCAAACTTTGGTCCTTTTTTCAATGTGATCGCCCGCAGAAGGAATCAACAGATATTGAAATCCTACACTATGATAATAATACAGCAACAAATGTAAATCTAACTAATGAAAATAATGTGACCACGCTTAAAATTACTATGACACCTACAAAAACTACTCATCTTAATAAGTCAATAACTGAGTACCTGCCCAATGCTCCAGAAAATAAGAGAAAGTTTATTCGGCAGACGGAAAAAACCTCCTTTGTCATTACTTCCGAAAATTTCAGATCAGCTATTGAAAGAAAAGAATTAGAAAAACAAGAAAAAGAGAATCAGAAATTGGAGAGAAAAAGAAAAAGAGAGGAGAAGGCAGCTACACGGGAAAAAAATGCTGGGAAGACGGATAAAGCTAAAGGTGTTGGAAAAAAATCAAAAAAAGTTACCAAAAACAATGAAATTAACATTGAGACCGAAAATGAAAACTCTGAAAAGGAAAACTGTATTAAAAATGAAATTAAAAAAGAAAACAGTAAACTAAAGATAATATCAAATATAGAAGTAGTAAATTGTAATATGTGCAAACGTTTAGCTGCTAAAAATAAGTCCCTATTGTGTGATTCTTGTAAAAACTACTATCATCGTCATTGCATTCCTAGTAAACACGAAGAGCATTTGCCAGATGATGATGAGCTTTCTGATTTTGTATGCCATAAATGTTTTCTTTTAAATGATAATGAATCTGAATCTATTGAGGATGAAGATAATGAAGAAGAAATGTTTTAATTGCTATACTCTTGTTTTTGTAATTAAACATGTCTAAAGTTTAATTTTATGTATAATTTACGATGTGGCTAATAACTATATGATCTCATGGCCAATTACTGCAATGTTAGGGCCAATAACTACAGTTTTAAGTTTTATGTTTTTATGTTAATTTTATTCCTAAAACGTTTAGTAACAATGTATGTGTAATGACATATTTGATAAATACATTAATATAAAACCATATGGCATAATTTTTATTTCTTTCTAACTAGGAATTTGAACTTTAGTAAAGATTTTAAAATTTGAAGTCGCTTATCTGGCCAATAACTGTACCGTTTCCCCTATGTATTTATTATTATGTATATTTTTTATTTTTTTAATAGCCACCTACCAAAGTGACTCTGTCTGATGGAAAGCATGAACAGAATCCAAGAGCAGTGGTCGCCATACTCACTGTGAATGAAGACAGTGTAGTATGGCGACCCACGCTGTGGCGGCCTAGTGAGATGCTTTTTCACGCCGAGCTAATGGACCCGGGATCGTAGTGGGAGGGTAACACGTGCGCTGGTTATGAATGCCAGGCTTTAACTGATTTGTTAAGGAAGGAAGAGCGGAACCGTTTAGTTCGAGCGTATGCCTACTATTCTGAAACGGTGACCTTAGGCCAGCACGAGTTTTATATAGCCTAAGCCTTTTCTATATTTGGAACACTGTAATGGCTTGCTGTATGTGTTGGCCAAACTGTAAGTGCAGAGAGTAGTTGATTAAATAAATGTGTTTTCAATTACCCAATGTTCGCGGTTTTGATGTTTCGGTCGTCCAAAAAAAGTATGTTCTGTATGTTCATCTTTAAAAGTTGTTTGCACCAAATATAGTAAGAATCATCTAAATATGTCAACTATAAAGGTGGTCATACGATTTTAGGCAAATCTTGTCTACTATATTAACAAAATGATTTTGTAAGTGAAGGCAAATTAGATTGGCAAGAAGTAATGCTATAACCTATACAACTGTTAAAGGTATAGAGGCCGACACGGATCTTGAGCGGTGACCTTGAGATGTGGAAATGGCGTGGTGTGCGATTGACCCGTCGTCCTTCTTCATCTGTTCCCCGCTCCTCACTTATGCGTCAATCTTGTACTAGGTATATTCACACTGACTTTATTTCTCTTAACGACTTATCTATCTTAATAAATGACGAACAAAGGTGTAAATTACAAGAACAAAAGTAGTAGCAAAAATTAAAAAAGTAGCATTTAGTAGTTAATTTACGTGACGGTACACATGCGTGGTATTCCCTCACTATTCTCGCACACCGCTCAAAATTCCTGGCGGAGCTTATATCAATTGTAAAATTTATAATAAAGCAACAATGCTAATACGTAAATAAACATTACCAAGCTCTGTTTTTCTTCGGAATCATTATTATTGTAGAATAGTAAAATAAATTCTGCCCAAGATTTTTTTTATAATTTTAATTGAATCTTTATAGTTAAAAGTCTAACAGGCAGGTCTTTTTTCCATTTCATCGATAAGTAAATCGTAAGATATTACGTCGTTTTCGCTATTTATTTTTCCCGCATCTATTCGTCTGTCCATCTGAACTCGCGCCAATCAACAGAACTAGTAACAAGTTCGTAGACCATGACCGTGATACTGTGCTGTGTCTCACGCTTCAAGATCTTGTGCGCGGGTCGGAGCTCACTGCGTATTGCCGTGCGATTCCGTACGTAATGTATAAGATGATCACCGTTTACTTTGATCTTGTACCGCTTGGACTGCAGTTATGCGCGGTCATAGAAACTTAGACTAAGTCTTATGCAGTAGTAGTAGAAAAAAATAAGCAGGAACATAACACAGTGGGCAAAAATTCTCACAGAAATTACATGATAAATGTGGTATTTTTACGGATATTTTTACACATCGGACTTTGCAGCTAAAAAAAGGATGTATTTCCAAAGATTCACACTGAGTAGAAATGCTGAAACATACCACAGAGGTGTCCTTTTAAGTCTGTGAACATTGTTTAAATCAAAACTAAACGATTACAGTATAGCGTCGGGATTGGCCTTTCAAGAAAAAAACAAAGTTTTGAATCACTCAAATCACCAGAAAGATACTAAATATGAACTAATATTACAAACCTAGACTATATTCACCTTTATATACATTAAAAATTACATTTACAATTCAACTTCCATGCAAGAAAAGAAACAAATAATAATATAAAAAAATATTGCAAATACACAATATGACAATTAATTAAATGTCCCTAACTCTCAAACACACAAACGTACGAGTATGCAGGTGTGAGCAGCATCAATCTCAAACAGAATTGCCATTTAAATAATCTAAAACTGTGTAGTAAGCCTTTTTACATAGTCATAAGACAGTTCTAAGATGATGAAGAACGCGCACCCGTCACTGACGATGGCCACCCTACTACTGACACAGAGATGGCGATGACACTGATGCAGCGAGAACACAAGTGAACAACAGTATATTGTGAATTTAACAAACAAGCGCAACCATGAGGCCGAGCCATTCAAAAAAATATGCATTTGTATCCCGACATGTAATTTTCTAATTGTCCATTTAATCGAAATTTAAAAGATAATTCTTTCTGAAATCTTTCATTACTGGCTAAAAAAAAATTTACTTAACTCAGTATTTTTTACATTATATCGGCTGTTATTACTAATATTACGTATTTATCTTTACTTAAGAAATAGTTTGATATTACTTGTAACTCTCGTAAGACTTATTTTAGTAATATTATTAATAATACCGTTATCAATATCTTAAAGTGGAATGTGCAAAGTTTAAGACCAAAGTTATTATTGTTTGAAAGTCTGCTAATATAAAATAATATAAGTACTTTAGCAGTTATTTGTGAAACTTGGCTTGATCAAAATAGTGAAATAGCATCAAAGTTAAGAATTACAACAAGCAGGGTACAATATGTATTATAATAATAAAACAAAATCTATTAGAACCTAAATATGCCCAATTGTACTTAAAAACCTCAAGACTCCAATATTACATGTTAAAATTTTTATTTGCAGACTAACAACAAATGCAAATATTGTCCACAATCGATACATATTCGTCAAACAGACTGGAAAGATTTATTTTACAATTTAATTATAAGTCCTTAATTTTAGGCGACTTTAGCAGACATTCTCCCAAACTGAAAATTTACATTTAAATAGTTCCAGGATCGAATTATTGTTATGCAGTTCATGTCCTGCTTATGTATTGCCTTATAAGCCCTATAATATAAGGTGGGCCACGAATTAGTTCATATTTGAAAAATCTAATAAAAACATCATTTGATGTTTTATAAAAAATGTTTATTTACAAGAACTCTAATTAACTCATCATCATCATCATCAACAGCCTTTTACAGACAGCTCTTCGCTGATTTTTTTCTTTAGTTGACGTAGTATATTTTGATGTAGACACGATTCTTCAAATAACTCCATAAAAAGAAGTCTGCTAGGAATAGATCTGGACTTCTGGGTGGCCATGGAATGTCACCTCGTCTGGATATCAGCTTTTCCGGAAACATTCCAGTAACATCAGTCAAAAGAACTCCCGAAACATGTTTGCGCGGGATGTTAGATTCAAATGTTAACGAATTCTTGGCCCACTCTATACTTTAATTTTCGTAATCCTAAAATAGAATCAAGCATTAAGGCTAGCGATACAGCCCGGTTGTAACGATATTTATTATTCTCTGATAAAACGCTTGCCAAAAAACGCAATATGTATTTTGCTGAAAGTTTTTAATGATTATTGTACTTCAGATTCCTCACCATTACAATAGCGTCATATTTGCGTTTTTTTCATTCCAAAACCTGATCGCGACCCTTCTCTAGCTTCGTCTCTGCGTCCAATTAGTTTAACTTCTTGCGTTTGTTAAATATTTTATTCAACAATTAATGAGAGACTTGAGTGGCACTTTAAAAATAAAGGGAGGTTTTCAAAAAAGATTATAGGTTTTAGAAAATCCAAAACCGTTCTTTGATAGTTTCTTAAGACCTATGACAAGGTTTCATATGGCATGTTCACGGGATCTTACCACTTTGGCGTGCGTTCGATATATTGCAAAAAGCAGGTGTTAGATCACAGATTCTTAATTATTTATGGTATTTCCTTAGTTTAGGTATTTGAAAATTATTAGCAACCTTATTTTATAGTTAGCTGTACAGGCCTGGGTCTAATTCAAAATGATCCACTATCGCCATGTCTTTTCAATATTGCTACCTACTCTGTGTAAGGTGAAGTATAAAATATCGCAAATAGCAATAAATAATTTAGTTGTATATTTGGGACACTCAGGATTAAGTGTTTTTTCTATAAAAAGTTAAATGTGTATCTTGAAAAAAAAAATTAATAAAACAACTGCTTCTATTTCGATCCAAGGTTCACCATAACAAGATGATTCAATCAACCTATGAACGCTAACCATCCCGGTCTTGGGCAATTGTAACTAATATCGCACGAAGAATCAGTATGCTGAAGTGGAAGTGGGCCGGCCATGTTTCTAGACGAACCGATGGTCGCTGGAGCCGAAGTGTACTAGAGTGGATACCACCATTGGGCAAACGTAGTGTAAGGCGCCTTGCAGCGCGATGGACCGATGATTGAAGAGAAGAAGGTGGCTGATAGCTGAGTAAAATACTCATATACTATTTTATAGATTCAAAGACCTAGCTGGCTCTGAATAGAGCGCCAACTCTAAACATTACGATCAATTTATCGTAATATAATCTTTATAAAAATATTATCATTCAAAAGCAAAATTTGATAAAATTCAGAATCAAGTTATGTGAATAATAGGTGGTCTTGTGAAAAGGCATGCCTATCTATATTGTTGTTGAAATATCCATGGACATTAAGCTCTGTTTACGACCTCTATATGTTCGTCGTATTTATTTAGTTAGCATGGATTGGTTTCGGTCCTTTCTGTGTCTCATAATCAGACTCAAAATGTAATTTGTGAGCTAAACTTCCATATTAATCTTACATAATAGCGTCGTTAACAGAAAATGCCAGCTTTAATTCAAATTTATTTTAAACTTTATGATGTTACCAGTCATCACAAGGGACTATAAAACATGTATACGCTGGAATATGGGATGATAAGGTGAATGACATTATGAAACATAGCATCGAAAGAAGAAAAATCAAAAGAGAATACGATCCTACATTGCTTTATCGTAAGTGTTCTTTGTATTAGAACCATCAGTATGTCTTTTATTACAATAATTTACTCACGATTTAAAGGGAAATAATGTTTCTGTTGTGTATATCCAAAAAAACTTATAAGCGGTACTAGCCACTAATAGTAAAAATCAAAAACAAAACAATACCAATATGTGTGGAAAGAAAATTATGTAACGCGTCCGCCACCTCTTCTATCTTACTTTACAACTAAAGTTTTTTTTAGTCTGAACACGACATGCAACGAAGCATGCCAATCCTAAATTTACCGCAACAACAACAGTTGTTTAGTTTTGACTATTTCTTTTATTAATATTATTTTACATTGATTTAGAATGAAATAATGAATGTGAATATTATTTACGTGTTATATTATTTACGGGAATATGGATACAAGAAAATTAATTTTAGTGGTTATCTGTAAGTATATTTTTCTCTTTGCCACGGAAACATATCCTATTTAGTATACGCCATGTTACTATGTATAAGAATTTAACTTTGTAAAATTGCTTCGAAAAGCCTTACGGGTCTGATATATTTCATTTATGGTGATGCGATAGTATATACACTGATAGCTCAAGTTATGCTAGTGATAGAGAAAAAAAAACACATTTCAAAAGGTAGAACTTTAATTGCCAAATCATCTCTGGTATATGCTTTTATATATTATTTTAAGAAACTTCCAAAGCCTGCCTCAAAGCATGGAAAGAATCCAAGAGCTGTGATCTTCAGACTCATTGCGAATGACAATGCTGTATGCTGACCCACTCTATGGCGGCCTATTGAGATGATTTTTCACGCCCCGCTTGTGGATGTAAATGGCATCTAAGGTGAAAAAGTAGCCCTAAACTCTGAGCCAGTTTAACTGAAATTCCACAGCTCAAACAAAAGTATTTTTTATTGCAATTTGTTTACAGTACTATCAAGTCACAACCTGATGGGACACTGAAATAAGAGGGATAAAATGACCCTGATAACGTAGTGGTTTTGTTATTTGACTTAGCGGTAACAAGTAAAAGAATATTAATTATGCAAAAAAAATGTATCTATTTGAAAAAAAAATAACTCATACTTACAATATAACCATGGAACGTTCTAGACAATAATTGGAATAATTGAGAAAAAAGTACCATTATGTTTCTGCGTAAGTGTAAAGTCAAATGAACAGGAAAACTCTCCAATATACATAAATACAAGACGTCCCATCTTATCTACAAATGTAATTTTTACCGAAAAATACGATTTACCGAATAATATTCTATTATTCGTAAATACCAAGAAACCGAACTTTGCTCGATATTGTTTTGGTAAATCTACCAGATAATTGATTCACAATTTACCAACTTTGTTCCCTTTTGTTCCCAGCCCTAAATTTGTCACAAAGATAAGTATCAAAACGGGCCTATTAGAAAACGCGATCTACAGATCTGTGTCGATAAAGCAATATTTATCTTCATACTGTATACTCATACAACCTTCTGTATACTAAATTTCATGAAATGTTTGAAGCCGTTTCCGAGATTGAAGACAATAATTACTCGTTTAAAGGTATTAGATGTTCAACAAGGTGAAACAAGAAACAAAAAGGTAATCAAAGTAATCACTCAACTAAAAGTCTCTCTGTAGAATACTACAAAGCATTTTATTAAGTAAGAAGTCTACTTATGAAAGCATATACTCGTAAGTAAATAAAGTATAAAATCGTTTAACGTTTTTACTAAACTTTTATCAGTTTGAGAACATTGGCAAAACATTAACGTACATTTGAAAACTATAAGATTTAATTTAAAAAAAAGGGACTTCACACGGTACTTTAAACTTACCTAAGAACTTCAATAATAGAATTTCGTAAGAGATTATAAGTAACTTGACTGTATCTGTTGACTTTATTCTGCATCCGGGTGTCGTGAGAACCGACTAAGGGAGCAAAATTACCCAAAACAACAGCACTGCAAAAACACGGAAAACTGGACGCAAACCTTGTAGCAACCGATTTGACTATTGTGGAATAGTAGCTTCTTTCAAGGAGAGGCCAGTGTCCAGCAGTGAACTATAACAGGCTTTTGAAGACATGATGAACCTAACTTCAAAGCAACGTAATAAAATGTCAACATAACAAGTTGTTTTTGAGACAAAACTAAACGGCTATATCTGAAATATAGATAAGAGAACAAATCTTATTCTTTCATACTTACATCTAATACATATTAGATTGAGACGATATTATATAAATAAAAAAATATTAGCTAGTGCAGGTTAAGGTGGATTAAAATATGACTGATTTAAAAGAATAACTTTTTGTTTTTATAATAGAACGCCATCAAGCTTTAAACTAAGCAGAGCTTGTACTATTTGATTTTAATTAATATTTCTTAAATTTCTTATATTTTAACTATAAAAGTAAAAGTAATAATTTTGAATCAATTGCACATAAGCTTCAATTTTTACAATAAACAGCAAATATTCAGGGCACAAATGGTAGTTGAACTCTGGCACCTATGATAAGATTTAACTTTTGTTATGGATACCAGGACTCTCCTGTTAGGTAAAAACAATATTGTCTACGTTATTATAAGTATAAGTATAGAGGGAAAGCACAAAATGCCATTTCAGACTAAATTAAATTTAAAATTAAAACATGCAATAATAAAATCATGTTTACAATATGTTAATTTACATAATTTGGGTATTTTTAAAAATAATTCAAACTTAAATTAATTCGACTTTATTAAAATCACAAAGTAAAGATCAAGAAAATAGAAAATAGAATTATAATACAAAATTAAAATTGAAATTAAAATCTAAATTCAAATACAAACTAAATTTCAAATAGGAATAAAAAAATCAAAATTAAAATCATAATTAGTATTAAAATTGAAATATTAAAAATATAAATACACAAATATTCCAAACGTTATATACTCGTATGTAGAACAAAAACGAGTATCCGAATTCAAACTATCGAATATCACTGACCACATAAAAACAATTTACTCATTCATTGGCACATTCACAGAGGTACATTTGTTTAATATTCAACTACCAACCACTACCGGTAACTGTCACGAAATGACCGACACGAAAATGTCTACTTGTAAGTGTAGTTCTAAAGGTTTACACCTGATAGGCTCAACATCTCGATAACTTATCTTTATCAAAGTGCAGCGTCATATATGTACCTCCTCAGGACAGTTTTTTGTACTTCAAACAAATACAAAAAACTGTGTAGCGATTAGTACCTGGCATTCCTCGTAAAGCATGTAGGTTGGAAATCTGAGCGCTTTCAATGTAATTACCTTCAAAACAGCTCTTTGCGCTCGTTCTAGTTCTAAGAAGTAAGATTTCGCTGCACCTTCCCACACTGTAATGCACATTTAATAGACTGGCATAGCGCGTAATATACGTTTTTGAGTATACTGAAATTTGAAGAGCATCTTAACCTTTTAAATACATGGT
This sequence comes from Hypercompe scribonia, assembly GCA_949316085.1. Lineage (NCBI taxonomy): Eukaryota > Metazoa > Arthropoda > Insecta > Lepidoptera > Erebidae > Hypercompe > Hypercompe scribonia. Next base: position 7,275,597 of record OX438979.1, read on the forward strand.
TTACAGACGCGTGCGGCTAGCTGGGCCATGTGTGGCTGCCAGTTAACATGTTGGTCAATAATAAAACCTAGGGTTTTAGCATTATTTGATCTAGTTATTGTAGGTTACATTGATCATTAGAAGGGCTTTAAATACACGAATGGTATGGCTTTCAAGTGGTAAATATTCGACGAGGGTTGTCTGCACGAATTCATTGAAAAGTTTTACTTAATTTCAAAGTTAACAAATTAGGACGTAGCTAGCTCATAATCGTCTGCTCAGCAGATGCATAAGTAAAAATTGTACAATAAGAAATCGAGAACCCGCAAAGGCAGTTAATGTACGTTAGGAAAAGAGTGGGTCCTAATTTAGAACCATGACTAAGACATGACCATGGCAGCTAGATTAACTGATAGAATACTTAAATACTTTTTTTTGTAAATACATACATATAATACATAGAAAGCATCCAAACTCCGGAACAAATATTTACAAATCATATAAGCTTTTGGTCCGATCTGGAAATCGAACCCGAGACCTCATAAATTGCAGTCACATACGCTATCTCTGTGCCATCGAGGCAGTCAGACATTGAATTTGTGACTTACTCTAGATTGTTTCCTCTTAAATAAACAAAGACTATTTCCATATAAAATTTGAACGAACAATTTCAAAGTACGTCTACATTGGAAAAGAAATATCCTCAAGTAGTATCGGACATTACAGACAAATTGATATCATAATCTACCTGACTTGAGTACGAAACCGTAGCAGAACGATTTATTTATTTATACATCGTGCACTTTATCTATATAGGCGGCATAATACCTTTTTTTTTAACCTGTGGGAAACGTCCTCGGGCCGACACCCCACCGAAGTTTCCAGCGGGGTGGTGTGTTGGATTCGGACCGACTAAAACCACACTGTGTGCCACTCTGCACCTGAGATTGGAGGGATCTGGGAACAGTTGCTGTTACGACATCCAGAGGCGGAATAATAAGGCATTCTCTACCGGTGAGTCACCTATGGGTGCAGAGAAAATAAGAAGTAGTATGCATTTGAAGTGATGTTGATTTGTAATCAATGAAATTACACATATACAAACTTATCATACTCGTATACTAAAATTTATACAAATTATATAAATACATACATACTCTTAAGCTGATATAAATCTATATAAATACATATATACACAATTAAATACCATAACAAATATAAGATGATAATCATGTATTGGTCGATTCTGCCAGCTGTTTGAGTAGATTTTGTTTCCCTTTTTTATTAAATGAAAAAGCGTTGGGTGTCATCCTGACTTCAAGGGGTAGCTCATTACAAAGAAGAACGGACTGCACAAAGAAAGGTGAGCCAACAAACTCAGACGTGTGGGGGGGACAACGAAGGTAATTTATCTGTCTTAAAATCAAAACAAATAAAAACGTTCTCCAATATTATATTAACTCATATTTAATTAAAAAAGTTTAGTTTTTTTCTTCTCGTTAAGTCGATATTTTCAAGGATCTGCAGAACCTCGATGTTGATTTGTTGATGAAATCTGTTCGTCAGCTGTAACGAACAAACATGGATTGATTTTTTTTGTATTAGAATTGAGTCAGCTACCGTTATTGCCATTTAATATAAATCCAATTCCTATTTATATTACAATAATGTGGAAGCGAAACGGGTACGATGTTAGGTTTCAATTTCAAAACGTCAAACCGAATAATAATACCAGTACGGCATGTATTATTATTTGAAAATCATAACAAAAGGAATTGATTTGCGACTACTCGAAGTACCGGGAAGGGACATAGGAAGAAGGAAAAGAGTTACAGATATTTCAAATATTCTTTCATAAGAAACGAAGTAATATTTTATTGATTTATAAAACCTTGTTACTTAGAGTAAAATATTTAGATTTTTTTCTAAGACTTCTGTACCTTTCATTATACGCATTTTGTTGGTTGGCAATTGGTCGTATTCTTGTTTTCCTATTTTTATAATTTTAAGACTTAAAATTTATTGTTTGTTGTACTTATCCTTTTAGATAACGGCCTTTAAGAGTCCAATACTAAACATAATCATTTTCTCGAAAGAAACTTTTCGCTTACATATCACGATGGGTTGACGCCTTATTATAGGTCTTATTTCAAGTTTCCCTTCTGCTTGTAGACCTGTTATTTTGTCGAGTTTGCTTACTCGACTTAGTCAGCTCTTACTACACCCACGGAATGGATAGGGGTTATGGCACCCTGTATTATTAATTTGTTACCACATAGATATTGTTATAAAAGTCAGATAATTCATTATAAAAAAGTGTATTATTACAGTGCGGTAATTAGTGGTATGGGGCGCGTCTCGGCCGAGCTGATATCGGTAGTCTTTCGAGCGTAGCAGGACTGATGATGCTCCCTGTGCGTGTGTGTGTTGTTTTTATTTTTTGACCTTGGGTATTAACGAGCAGCTCCTTATTGTGTGTCGTGATAGTGTCCATATTGGGGTCAGTATTTAGGATATTTTCCGTGCGTGGTAGGTTATTTGTTTGCTTCTCGCATCGTTCAGTGACCCGTATCGAAATAAATCCTTTGTGTGTCATGATAGTCACTACGTCGAAATTGATGATTTTATATGACGTGGTTACAGTCACTAGGATGATTCCGGCTTGTTGTACCACAAATTTTGGACTACTCGAGTGAGGTCGGGATCCGAAAGTTCAACCCGGCTCACTCCTTGTGTACTCACTCTTTTGCACACATAGGTATATTCAAATAGAACCGACACTTTACAATCGTCGTTCTACGATAAAGATAATCAAGTAAATACCGCACGGTAGCCAACGGTCTCCGATACATTTACAGTTTGAAAAGCTCATAGTTTAGTAAAAAGCTCCGTATTATGTTAGAGCTCTCAAGAGCAATCTTAGTTCTCAAGAGTACTTTTCATCAAATTGTTGCTAAATGAGAAATCTCCGGACCTGACCTCAATTCATGTCATATATTATGAAAACTTAAAGTGCTGACTCTTGATTTCTCGGATTCTTTTAGAAAGGAAACGGAAAATATACACTTATGATCGTGTTCGTTGTTTAAGTGCTGTAGAAATAATTCGATACTGTCGTAGTATATGTATTACTCACGTCAAGTTCTTATTTGATGAAATAAAGTGTGTCAAATAAGTAGGGATGGCAAAGTGATATTGATTATAGCCATAAAACCAGTATTTTTAGAAATTTATATATCTCAGATCGGGGATCCCGGATTACTTTCAGACCGTTTGTTTTTATGGTATGAGTGTGCAAATATGTAAACCATTCACCTGTAGAGACTCGGGATTCTGTAATAGTATGCACGTGGTCTGTGCCTGGCATCCCAGTCGAGTCTCTCTATTAACGCCGAAGCATGACAATCTCAAAGACAAAGTATGCAGAAAAACGTTGAAAAAATAAAATTGTCAAAAAATTTCGAACTCATTAAATATGAGATTTTCCCATGAATTTGAAAAACTTTTACTTCAGATGAAAGGTTTCCTGAATTTCAGTTTCAACCTAATCACTATATTATATGAAACCGTACGTACGTTCAATATAATACAATTATTGAGACTTGCATTGTTCTCGGTTATAATGATCTCGCCGCAATGTACCATCTACATTCTCACATTATATAAAGAAGTTTGTATTAGCCTCATTAAATCTAAAATACTTATGTACTTTTCAAAGTAAGAGCTCGAAAGAGAGAAAGAGTTTAGAAATGTGTAACAACCTGTTACTTAGATGTGGAAAATAATTCTTCAAATTCAATACTTTTGGCACTTGGACGCCAATCTAACGTCCAGCAACGGCCTAAGGCAGTCAGATATGTAGTAGAGCCACCCCTCCCCCCTCTGAGTTCTTAACGGATGGAACATCATCTTCGTTCTCCCCGTTGTCTCCCTCAAGTATTTCCTGCAGGACGTTGGGTTGGAGACTTGCCGTAAGGAGCGGAATGAAGCTTTCGTCACACAGCACGGTAAGAGCAACGCCAAGGATCATGATCGAGACCTTCCAGTATCTCTTTTCTCTTTACTTCTTTGGCGTGACTAATGGTCAGCTTTAGAATTTTCCGTGCCTCTCTGTGTCCTCCTCACCGTCCCCGTAGTGAATTCGCCGACTGTGGGTGTAAAATCTCTGGGCACGAGTACAGGCCGCACGGAGGTCCGCCAACTCCTGGGATCACCAGCAAACCATCTTTTCTGGAGGCCGACAACCTCTGACCTGCATCAAACTATAAAATTAAATCTTTGAACGATTTCATTGCGCTAATCTTTCTGCTAAGAGTAAAGATGTAACCTGTGAAACAAAACTCGTATACGCGCGAAATGCGAAGTATCTTATACGAATAAGATGATGGTAATTTACTACCAACAATATACATATGACATTTGATAATATCTTAAGGCATAATTTAGTCCATATATTGTATTATTAGACATATTACTGTGTAACTTTGGCTATTGATCAAAACTAGTTGTGAGTTACAATTATTAGGTACATAATTTCGTATATAACTTAACTAATAATGATAACTTAAACATCAATTCAAACATAACCAAATCCAGCGTGGTATAGTAGCCCAAAACCTCCTTTCTAAGGTGAAGGAATATGTCCAACAGTGGACTAATAAGGATAGTGACGAACATAAGACATAATTTTTTTTTATTGAGATGTATCAACATTACTGATCAAGTAACACGATCACTGGGGCTCATGTACTGTATGTTGGGAGAGATCTATTCAACATTATTGGCAATTCTTCAAAAACCTAACCTAGATCTTGCAATAATAACAATAAATATCTGTATTCAGGTATCTTAAGCCTATATAAATTATTATATATTTACAAATTAATCAAAATTCTAAGATAATTACTGTACCCACATCGTTTTTATTTAATCAATGTTCACTGACTAAAAAAAAGTCACCTCTGTGGCCTGTTGTGGTGTTTCTTCCCAGAGTGAGTCTTAGGAAATGCTGGCTTATTTTAACTGTAAAATTCGACATAGAGAAATATCTGCAAAAGATTAACTTGAAGAAACAAATATAATTTATCATTGCCTCGGAGAAAACCGGTTTAAACTAATTTTTCTTTGTTTCTCACCAAGTGAGTGAGGTTAGCGGATCCAACAGAATACAAAGGACGGCAGACACTTGTGCCTCTTCAGCTGCAGGTGTTGCTCTTACCATCAGTTAACTCCTCGGCATGTTTGCCCAATGTGCCATAAAAAAACAATAATCATGCCAACAGCCTTTAACAGTCCACTGCTGCACATAAGCCTCTTTTTAGCAAGGAGGGAGATATCCAAGGACACCACCAACAGCATGTCGCCACAGCTTACTACTTCTTCGGTGACGGTCCTCAGGTGTAACACGGCATTTATCGTCGAACGCGCCATGCTCGAAAACCAAATTGGGCGTCCAACAGACCGGAACCCACCTTGCAGAGGCACCAGATAATGCGTGCAGAGAGTATCCTCTCAAATAATTTAATAGCCTCGTCCAGTAACTCGATGGGCCTATATGCCGCGACCAAATTGGCAAGCCGTCCTGGTTTCCTGAACAAGATCAGCTTTACCGGTCATTCAGCACTCAAAAAGCGTCCAGGCGCTAAGCAAGCATCCAAAACCTCCTAGAAGCGATCCGGCATGAAACTCTATGTCAACCCACCTGGTCAGCGTGGTAAATAACTATATAATGTAGTGATGGTATAATCAAATGAATACACTAATAGACGCTAGTATCCCTCATGTTTATGACTGTAAAGTTGTAGGTACTTTCGAACATTGGTTCAGGAGTACAATTTTTAGATAAAAGTATTTAGTTCAAATATGTAAAAGTAAAGTTCGTGTTTGAAACAGAACCAATTTCCAAATGGCTTAGGAATCAAATCTAATGCGTACATATGTATCTGTAGTAAATAGCTTACAATACATTTAAATTCTTAAGTATGTATCCAATTTTAACCCTGCACAGATATATAAATATACATGCATAATAATGAAGTCGTACAATCATCTACATTCACGCATCGTTTTTAAAAAACAAATGACTTATAGATGTTATTAGTGAATTTATTGTACCAACTTAGAAATATATTTTTCTCTTTTAGAAATGAATTAAAATGTGTATATTGTGTATGTAATAAAGTGTAGGGTTTTAGGCCACGGCATTTTACGACGAGGTATAAAAATGCCAAAACTAAGACTCGCATTTTTATACCTGTCATAAACTCTAAATGAAAATGCCAATTTGAATAATTTAAAGAGAAATTTGTATGTCTTAAAAAATAAATAATAATAAACCTTGATCATAAAACTATTTGATTGTATAGGTGTTAATCCTTACCTGGCTTCCAAAGACCAAACCACGACGTCCATTGCATTTGGGAGGTGATAAACGCGAACGTATGCTAAAGGCGCGGCTAATGTAGTTCTTAACGACACAGGGGAGGGGATCCAATAGAAACGAGAGACGCGAAGGGACTACCGTTAATTTTCTCGCACTGAGCGGAACGATTGACGGCTGTCAGTGCTGAACACCAGCAAGTGGACGGTCCAACCTGTTGGCGTCGACTTATCGCCTCTATAAAAAACACACGGCCAGGGTAGCACAGATCGTATATCCAAAAATATATACCTCCAAGTGTTTCTCTGTTGTGAAGAGGGTATATGTTGTAGGATGACGGCTTATAGAGGCGAGAGGATAACCATCGAAAGCTCCGCATGGAATAACTGGTAGTATTCACGATCAAAGTCCACCACCACCGATCGGGCTTACCCGTACTAGACAAATGATATATATACTTTTTTCTGTAAATACATACATATTATACATGAAAACATAACATTATTTTTATAGATTAGGACATATCGATTCAAGTACTACATTCCCAAAAATGTATAGTAGTATCGGAATTATAAGTGATCGAAGTGTGTTAAAAATTCTGGCGCACCTGATCCGCATACTTTACATTTCCACTTCATTCTCTGTTCTATGTTGCTAACGATACTGCAAACAGTCTTTTTGATATCAGTGTTTCTGATTCTACAGCGAAAATCCAAGTAAAGAAGAAGGACAGTTTTAGACCCAGCTGATATTTGATTAAAATAATATAAAAAAATATAAAAAAAAAAATTCATTATATTTTTCTAAACAAAATCACACAATGTAGAGTTTCACATGTTTCTATCTATGAAACGAGTAATTTTAAAATTAATTATAAAATTAAACAATCGAATAAATATGACATGCTTGAATTCTCAGTAATAAATTTTGAGTAAATCGTTGAAATCTAAGAATATGTTTGGAAATCGAATGGTAACTGCTTCACGATTGTGATGTCGATTTATAGAGAATCAAGTTTCCATAATATTTCCACAGTAATAACTCTGGTTACTGACTGAGACCAGTCTGTTTTGTGATTTCTTGCTACTTTAAATAAACTGTCTTAATAAAGAGTATGTGGTTTGTTCCGCAATTTCTTACAAGAGTGAGTCTTTGGCAATGCCGACACCTTCTAACTATAAAATCCAACATATAAAAACATCTCTTTATTTACTCTTAAAAATAAATATCATTTATCATTTGTTATGTTAGTTATTACAATACTAGTTTCTTACGTATATAAGTTGTTTTTAAAGTTACACATTTATGGTAAAAAAATAAACATATGCGATAGGGTGTCCCTTATATGACAAAAAAAAATTTTTTTTCGAATTTCGAAATGCATACCCTCTATAATTTTTACTAATGCTATAAGATACTTAAATATAAAATTTTATCAATCTAGCATAATTGCAACCAGTGCCGACCGAGCTTCAAAGTTTAGTAAAAAACGTGTTTTGTCCTAAAATTTCAGTCTGCTATAATTTCACTATAAATGCAATGAATTAAGTGAATAAAATTAAATAATAAATTAGATGAACATTAATCTTTAATTAAAAACATAAAGAAATAAGAATCATTCAGGGTAACTTCTTTTTAGAGTAGTTTTTTAACAGTCTGGATACAATTTTAGATGTTCCTGGACACAGCGCAGCAAGAACTGTTTTTGTTCTTCTTCAGCTGTTGATAAGTCCGTTAAAATCTTGCATTAATTTAACAGTCCTTTCAGCAGTATCATTTACAACTCTCAAATAACTTATTCTTCTTTTAGCCTCCAGAAAAGCAGCATTGTTATTCCAAGAAGATACATCTTCCTTTAAAAAACTGTCGTCGATCTGCAGTCGTGATAAAAATTGTTTGCTCTTTTCCGATACGAAATCATCCAGTGCTTTGTCTAAAAAAAAAGAAAAATAAGTTAAATAACAAATAAAAATCAACAACAATTTTGAAAATAAATAAATAAGTATTGGACATTGAAATTGAAATCCAACAAAAAGCCAATTTAACTTACCAAACAACTTTTGAGTCAGTTCTTCCTTCGAGGGTCATAGCGTTTGCTAAAATCCGAGATTTTGTCCCTGTTGAAGTTAGCAATCATCTTCTTCTTAGTTTGGTTGTCAACTTCATCATCAAATAGTGATAGAATGACTGTCTCTTCACATAAATACCACAAGTGATGGCTGAACTTGCTTATAGAAGCTTTAGAAATTGTTGCGTCAACTTTTTCATACTCTTTTAACATCTTCAAGAAGCGCAAATCTTGATTAGGTGCTTTGGTCGCCACTGTACATTCGAGCCAATGTTTAACATACAATATTACGAGAAATAAGCAAACATCTTGTAGAGCCTTTTTGTCCTTCGCAGTTACTCTGCATTGTGACTGAAGTAAACATATTTTTAAAGAATAGATCGCTCTCGCCATCCAGCGTGCCTGATGTATAGCTCCGGGGGGCCTTAGTTTTAATTTCCTCTGTGTCTCCTCCTAAAAATATTACGCACAGTTCGACCAATTTGCGGTAATCATCTCTTACAAAACCTTTATCTAATTCTGCCTTATAAAATAGTAACAACGCTTGAATGTCTGTCTCGGCAACCCGTGCTTTTACGAAATTAAGAGATGGTTCAATTTTAGTACAATCAATGTTTTTCCAATTTTCTTGGAACTTTTTGAACATCAGAATATCTGGGCTACTAGTAATTTGCTTAATCTTGGTTTCAAAGACAGCTTTTAGGACCAATTCATAAACATGATGACGACAGGCGAAAAGCAACAATTCTCTTCCTAAAATTTGCTCCAAAATAGCACAAGCTCCATTGAAACGGCCCATATTGGAAGCTGTTGTGTCGCAGCACATTATTTGCACTTTATCATAAAGGTTCCAGTCAAAGAGAGCTGCTGATACAGCCTTCGCTTGATGTTTTCCAGAAGAACTTTCTAGTTTCGGCACTGCAAGAAGCTGCTCTCTATCGTCAAATGAAGCTATAACTGGCAAGCGTTCTTCTTTTGAACTCCGTACATCCAACCCCGGTAATAGTTTTCCATCCCAATGGACTGTGACTATGTCGGGTACATTGTTTTGGAAGTTAGATTTTATTGCTTCTGTCCTTGATTTTCTAGTTTCAGTACGAATTCGCTGAATCGAGGATTTTTTAATACAGAAATCATCGCTGCTCAGACCAAGCGCTTCTACCACCGCATTAAGAATGTAAACGGTATCTCTAATGCTTAACTGGCATCGATCTAAAGCTGCAACTAGTTTAGGTGTTATAAGATTCTTTCTACCTCTTTTTGAACTTTGTTCATGGCAGGAAACGTCTGGCAAGCTGAGTTCAGAATTCAAGATCTGTTCTTCGTCTGAATCTTCTACACTGTCTAAGTTATTTGTGGTGGAAGTAGATGCAACAGCTAGTGATTCTCTTTGTCTTACAATCCTTTCCTCTTCTTCCAATCGTCGTTGTCTAGATCTTTGTTCTTTTTCCGCCAATTTTTTATCTACACCACCTAAGCATCCCGGTCGACCTGGCTCTCTCTGTTTCATTAAAAATAATTTATCTTCCTCTATTTTCATTCTCTCAAAAGCATCAGCATGTGCAATATCAAACAAATTATCAAGATTAATTATAAAATTGTTCTCTCGACTCTTAAACGTAATCTGAGTTTTCTTACAATTTTTTTGCAACTCTCTCCAAACATGATATAAATCAATAAGTTTCTTCACGCAGTTAGGAAATGCCCTTGTTGGAATTCTTGCTTTTTCCCAATATATGATGCACTCCCTAATCACAAGATTTGCACTTTCACTAACAGTCAATTTAACCTCACGAATATTGTAAAATAGGACTGAGAGAACTTGTCGATTAGATGGTAATTTTGCACCATTTATTTGGTAGCTAGTCAATCCGATAAGAAAAATATTTCGTTTATCGCTCCGTAATTCCACCGACATGTTTACGCACTAAACAATGAAGCACTAATAGTCTCAAAAATCACGTACGAAATGGCAAATAAAACATGTCGTAACAGGTCACTGGGCAGTACTTAAGCAACTTGTATCGACAAGTTTAAATAGCAAGTCGGCACGGGTTATCGTTTATATATCGAACTAATATTTTTTTCTAGACAATATATGGTTATTACGAAACTTTTAAGAAGGTATGTGTAAAAAAATATCGAACTTGAAATTTAAGGGACACCCTAATATGCGTATTTAAAAACGTGACAAGATGATGTCATGTTTGACTGTCTGTTGGTGTTTGAACCCATATGGAGGAATACTTGACTGTCGCTTTTTATTAAACGTCAAAATGAAAGGTTTCATATAACTTTACATAAAATGGCAAGCCATGACATTGCGTTTTATTACTGTCAGATTTTTCGATTTTAATATTAGTGTGGCGGCAGAAATAAATACGAAGTCTCAAAAAAAAATTGACAATGTTTCATATCTTCAGATGGTTGAAGAAAATTTTTATGTTTACAGTCCATCGATTTTTTTTTCTATGTGAAGAGCCTGCCAAAGTGACTCTACTCTGCCTGATGGAAAGCACGAATAGAATCCAAAAAGTTGTGATCACCATATTCATTGCAAATGCAGACAATGCAGTGTGGTGACCCACACTATGGCGGCCTAGTCAGATGCTTTTTCATGGTACGCTTGGGGACGTAAAAGGCATGACAGTCATTGTGGCAATGTAAGGCTCACACAGTTATTACGATAACTGTCACCCCTGTATAAATGGGCGTCACCCCTGCATCAATGGGCGTCACTCCTGCATCAATAGGCCTCCGGCCTCGCACTCACCAATGAAACACGACAGCAGGGATGATAACGCTTCATGTTGGTCTTCTATGCGAGGATAGTACTGTCCCGGTCGAGCCGACCCGTTCGAGCTGAAATCAGCGTCGCTGTACTACCCAAAAAAATTTACTTTGATTACCTACACCAGTGATTTCCAGCAGTATAATTTGGTGGAAACGTTAAATAATCTAAATGACATATAAAAAACCTTTAACAGTTCACTACTTGACGTTTACTACTCCCTAGAAAAGAAGTTTTAGCCTACTACTCCTCGCTGGTCGGACAGGTTGGTATACAATTTTGGTCAACTTTTCATTCTCTTTGCTATCCTGCATATTTTACTCAGACACAAACAGGAGGAAGTTTGGTGGTGATATTTCATATTTTTAATCGTCACACGTCGCCATGAATATACGGTATATACATCGGTACGGTACATATATATATATATATATGAATAATTAAACCCGTGGATTATATACGTATTTACTTTATTAAGAAGATTGGACAAAATGATGATCTTAATCCTTGAAAAACGCACTAATTTCACTTACACGTGTATAATTAATCTCCACGTGTATTATATTCAATTATGTTTGTTACGTTTGAACGAGTTGATAGCTTTGATTTATTAGTGCCTTATAATCACAGTTGTATTATTTCTTAATTTGAAATTGATCAAACGTGACCTTGATAGCAAATCTTGATTATTAACACATGTTACGAGATCAGCTTCTTTCATCTACAAACATAATAGACAAATTTTAAAAGCAATAAGTCAGAATTAATTTGATTTCAAAGAAGAAGTAACACAAACACGTGCTAAGACATGAGATTTCTATTTTGGAAATTGTTGTAATATATGTAGCTAAATTACAAATACGTAACGAATTTAATTCGATATTTGTGTTTAGAAATAATTGTTCTTTAACAGTTCCGGTATCGGCAGTTCAGTAATAGACTAACGTAGGAAATACCCAATTGCCACATTTTTGTTTCTGTTCAGTTTATAGACAAATATTAAATGTTTTTTTCTAATATATGATCCAAAATACATACACTAGTTCTATGATCAAGTTATCTATCCGTAAAAAATGTAATAAAACTGTAAATTCCTTGACAATATAGTGTACTATTCAATAATGTATTGTTGTCTGTGCCGTGTATATTTTAGTGCGAATCAAAGACTCACTTTGAATAATTATAAGTTGCTATTGAACGTTAATTCTCAGGGGGCACACTGGCCAGGTCCATGATGTATGTATGAGATTTTTTTTCTCATTGGATTCTGATTTGGAAATGTAGATCTACTAAAAAATTATTTAACTCGTACATTCACAGAAGGTCCATTGGGGAGATACATGATAGATCTAATTACGATTTTATTTCTTATTAGATCTTGATTGCAAGATGTTGATGTGCTGAAAATTAAGTGAACCGCAGAAAACATATCTGCACCAGACCAGTATCTCTCTCCTGAGTATCGACATGACGATTTTATACACTGCCTGTAACAAAGCTTTTGGATTATTTTTAATCATTTAAAAAAATCTTTTCCATTGTAAATCCAAAGAACAATCATAAAATGAATTAATTTAACTCACGATTTATTAACGTAATCTTAAATACTAGATATCATTTTCATTCCCTGAAAATTCATCGAATTATTTGGCTAGAAATAACTAAATTAGATTCTTGAATAATCATGTAACAAAAACAGTTAATTAGAATTATTGGATAATACATTATGTTTTACATAGATATAATTCCTTTTTAATCAAGAGATTTGGCTCGATTTGGGCGAAATGAAAAATTTAAAACAACGTACGAAAATGTATTCATTCAATTTCAAATTATTGCCTTTTATATGTTACCGATTCTTGGTACTGAAGACTTAATTTTTCAGATCTGGGTTCTGGGTTCTAGCCCAGGAATTTTGTTTCATTTTCCAGGCTGGGAGCAAAGTAGTAAAATTTTCTCTGCTAGTTTTTTGACTTAAAGTTTAAGCATGTGCCCGGTAGACGGATTAGGTCCGTACCAACGAACTATAGATATAATAGAAAAAGTAATGATGTGATTTCGGGCTTTCATTTTGAAAATCAGCATGGCCCTACTACCTAAAGAAGAGCTTAGAGTATAGACAATTGGTGGTTTACAATTTACTTGTTTGTCATGGAGGTATATTTTACTCAGTAGACTGTCATCTACTGAGTAAAATATTAAAAAGATTCATCATCAATTATTTTCTATGTTTTACTAAATACTCTGTCTATTTACATATATCTTTTGTTATATTTTATCGGTATTGTGCTTTTTCTTTTTGATGTCACTTCAATCATTTTTTACGTAAAATAAGTTTGTTTTTAATGATTATATTACTATGTTTACGTGTTTATTTCCACATTTTTTTTAGTATATATACCAATATGGTACTAAATAAAGAAGAAAAAGAAAAAAATAATAGAAATGACAAGTTAATGCAATTTTCTGTCTGAGGTAAAACTTCGTGCGACGAATATAAATCACGTTAACTTTGACATAATTAAATTTGATATCATTTACATAACTCTAATCTTATTTTGTAGTTCGAGTCAGATGTAGGTTACACATTACGGACAGTTAGTAAGATTACTAAAACTTAGCTATATGATGATAGAGGAAGAAAAGCTAAAAGCAATAAAGTTAATTCTGACACCTCCACAAAATATTTCATCGATGGAAACAAAACAAGAATCCAACGAGTCTAAAAAGTAAACGATCTCCGTCCTTCATAAGCGAAGGCCTGGGGGTGGTAGACGAGGTCATGTCACCCTAGCAGGAGTAGGCCGGGGTGGCAATGCGAACGTTACGGACTGCACCCGCTTTTTTAGAGGCAGCACAAGGGAACATCGGGGTTCTCACACAGGTGCGAGTCATCTATAAGCCGTAGGTGGTTCGAGATACATCGGGTTCCAGGTATTTCCTTACTAAGGTGTAACTGGTTCTCTGCTTACTGGTACTCGAGACGGCGTGTGATTTTTGATCGGTTCGAGTCCGACATTACCACCTACCAGTGCTATCCATGGAGATTTTCGCACATAGCAAAAGAAAAAAAAGGTGTGTTACTCTCATTTATGACTTTTTTTAAACAAAATCGCATACGAATGTTCGTTCACGAACACTTTGTCTACAAAACTTTTATCAAATACATTGTAAGTTTCACAGTCTTGTATTAATAACATTATATATCCATTAGTCATCAGTATTGATATATTTCCGCTATAGGTAGCACGGTTAAGTGAGCAGCAAAAGTTAGATAGCACAACTTGCTATTGTATGCGTGTTTTGAAAATGTAGGTGATCTTAAACTACAAAAGACCACTATCACATTTCAAATTAATAATAGAACTGGGTTAAATTAATATTTCCGATTTTCCAATCAACAATTTTCTTTAGAACCCCCCCCAAGTTGTTTCTTAAATTATGTAAGTAGTTCAGTTGGATACATTTTCCTCATAAACAAGGTTTAACCAACAGTACCAAAGTCTTCTAATTATTCATTTTCTTAAATATATGTAAACATTTACTTAGTGATACAGCCTCATTTCATTTGTAAATACAGAATTACCAGGAACACTGGTACTGGTTACAATTATTTAGTTATAATTTAGCTAATAATGTAATAGTAGATAGCGTAAACTGTAATTTAATTAACACTAATAACCACAATTATTTCATGTTGATATTTATGTACCGGAAAAAAGAGAAAATATATTTCGTGTATAACGTATTTTGCAGAGATCAAAAATGTTTTATAACTGTCAAAAGGTAGCCAATAAAACAAAATACAGATTATACAGTAATACCGACTTACAACAGATAAGGTTGCGTTCCTAATTACCAACATTTTGTAATAGCTCTTGTTATTAAGATATAAATAACACAACCAAATCTACTTAGTAATTAGACAACGTTGTAATATGACAATCGTTGATTCGTGACAAGTGGTCGAATCGATTCTTTTAACCATTGTAAAGTTAAGCAATGTTAGACAGGTCAGTCTATGATGAGTGACCATTCTTAACATGTTGAGATCCCTCCGTGCGTTTGAGAGCACGTCAGTCCCGATTGCCATACGAACATCTTTGACAATCCTTACGGTTAGTTGGAGCAATAAAAATTTTGACAACAGTCTCTCTATAGAACTACGATATCACCTTGTACTTGTACTGTATGATTCTGATGGTAACCACTTCACGTAAAAAGTTCAACCGTATCGTAGTAAACTTAAAGCCAACTCCAACGTAATTTGAAGAAAAAGAGTCGGAAGAAATATATAACATAATAATAAAATATTACACTCACTGTAACATGTATTTAAAATTTAATATATATATATTCTAACCGATTACAATAAAGGAGGAATTGCCCAAGTCAGTTGTATTTTTATGCATATTACCACCTAGCTAACAACTGTGACTCATGAAGACTTGTACCTTAAGAGGCATTAGTAAATTGGTTTCCTATGAGTGTCTTCCTCCAGAGTTTGCGCTGGCACTCCTGTAACGCTATTCGCTGGATAATAAGTAATAAAACATGGCTTGCACCTTAGTTTTGCGGGAGACTGTGGTATCTCGCTTGGCAAGGGGACATGCATATATTGGAATATAGCTCTCTCACGGGTAGTAGTTCCAGATAAAATAACATCTAATAAGGATTGTCAAAAGAAAACAGAAACGTTAGATAACATTTAATGGTATACTCGTAAACCCCGCTCCCACTGTGATCCGATCTCCTTTATCTATGTAATACGTGATTTAGTGTTGGATATGTGTAAAAAGGGAGCATATTGGAACCAGTGCTTTCGGGTACACACATTCTATTTGTACTGTTATATTACGAAAATTATCCGCATTGAATTGAACGCTAATTAGTAACATGTTGTTTTAGTTTTCATCCCCGAATTATTGTGTGTTAGACTTTTATTTACAATATGGTATTGTTATAAGTTGATGGTAGTTATTTAATGATAAGGCTCTAAGTGAAGAGTTTATTTTTTATACATTTGAAAGGATAACAGCAAGCACACGATAATTCAGTAGAATCATTTACGGGAGCACGCACGCAAACACACTTTGTACGCTCGAATCCTCGCACACACGCAACAGTGACCGATCAACACCTACATTGGAAGTCAAAATACCGGCGCTATGTTTATGTCTACTGTCGTTTATTATGTCTGGACACGTGTTAATAGCTTTTTCGCTATCATGAACTTTGATTTTACTCGGACTAAAAATTTGCAGATCGCCAATTATTAGTCGAAATTTGTAGCCAAATATCAAAATTTCTCGGTCTCTGGTTCAAGCATAAAGGTTTATTAGGTGACTGATCTGGGTTCAGTCTCCTCAGCTTGACTGCACTCATATCAGAACACCTAGACGCTGTTTTCTTCTATATTTAGTCACTTATAGTGGCCCAGCCAGGCCTAAAAATCAAGGGAATTATTAGACGATACATATATTGACTTTTTATTTAAGTAGTAATAAGGAAATAAGGTGGATCGTTATGTTTATATTGATATACATAAATGTGATACATAAATATACTTAGTAGAAATGAAACCAGTGAATTTAAATGTAGGTACTTCTACCATTATTTGTACACCTTTGAAGAGAAAAGCCTCTAAGCCATCCGAATTATCTTCTAAACCTAATGCGTTATGTCTTGTTTTAACTTAAAATTATTATATGAGTTGTTAAGTACACGTAAAACAGCTTGGTAGAATAATAATTAATTATCCTTTTGAAGGGTTATGTTCACCACTCAGGATTTTCTGTAACCCCGTGAAACGGTCGTAAGTGGCTTATTAATTATTTCTTTGGATGTCCTTTAATGGACAGATTTATTTTAAGCTTAATTTGTGTAAAATATTGTTGTAGCATGAAAAAGTTTTTCATAAACTCTTGCCTTGATTTAGCTCAATGTTATGGCTGGCGTTATACATGTTAAGTTTCAAGTTGGTGAAATTATCATAATTCAGTTTTGCTTGGAATGTAAACATTCGAAATAGGACACATTGGTTGCGAGCAATTTTATTTTTACTAACTTAAAATGCAAATTAAAGTTTATAAGTGAACAGGACTGATAGCTCTATTGCGTTACGTATCTTTCTTTTTTTTTAAATCTAAATACTCTCTAATGTCACTAAATACAATTTTTTTTTTTTCGATTCGTACCTAATTATTAATTTATTGCTACTTATACTACATTAAACGCAAAAGTAACTCTATCTTTTACGCTTACACGGTTAAAACAATGTACTGAATGCTGCTTGGGATAGATCTGGACGTCTGGGTGTTCATGGAATGTCGCTTCGTCTTTAAATCAGCTTTTCCGGAAACATGTTTTTGACCACCGGTAGTGACTCATTGGATATGTGACAAGTGACTTCATCTTGTTAAAACCATGTGTTACGATTGTGGCCAGCAAATTAAAGTGGCAATAGTCTCAAGAACTCCCGTAGCATGTTTGCGTGAGATATTAGATTCAAATGGAGAGTGTGAAAAGACCGCGATAGCAGATTTAACGCGGGTGAAGCCTTGGACAAAGGCTTACATTTTATATTTTCCATTCTTAATTTTACTGTTAAAAACTGATGGATTTTCGCAAAGTAACTATTTATTCTAAGTGGGTTATTAGCCAAATGTAAACAGCGTAGTCTGGTAACATTACCCTAACACGAAATTTAGGCTGCTTAAAAAGCTCAAACGCGCCCTGCCATTAAGGGAAGACAAACAATGTGATGTCATCACCAAATTCTTTTTACGCTCAGTTTTTGTAATACGTCTTTGTTAATAAATTACGCTGACCTACAAAAAATTTAACGTTTTGTGAGTATTTTATTTTAAACAATGATTACATTTTTATACTAATTTATTATTTATAAATTCAGAAATATTTATTATATAGCATTTGTTGGTTTGTTCCTTTAAAAAGTTGTTTCTTTCACAATATCGAAAAGTGTTGTTCGAATCGTTATGCTAGTTCGCAATGTCATCATATTTTTTAAGCATTTGAGTTGCCCCAAGGTCTATATTTTATTATATAGGTTTCAAACTCATCAATATGAAAGCAACTGTAGGTCTTTCAGTATATTGGTTAGTTTGGTATATCGTCATGGAAGGTTTAACAAAGGAACTATAATAACTTTTTATTTTTTGACAATAAATTCAAGTGAAGGTGAGTAGAGGTGTTGGACTGTTGGTATATAAACTATCTTAAGAAAATCTTAAATATCCAGGTTTAAATTGTCTGGAAGAAATGGCTGTGAGCGATAAGACAGAACAGCAGACAAATAAGTAATATAAATTAATAAAATTTATTAAGATAATGAATATTTCGTACATATTACATACATAATTGTGTTAACATTACAACCAATTTCTATTGTTTCAGAAACTAAGAATTTATTCACATTTTAGTGATTACAGGAAATCTCAGACAAATTTTTTTAATAGGTAATTTTTAGCAAAATTTTATCCATTTAGATGTCCCACGTCTATTGGTGTCGTAATAGACGTATCTCTTGGGACGAACACCATATTGTATATTTTTATTTTATTTGTTTGGGACAAAACACAGTTACACAATTTATATTGTGTAACTTTTAGATACTTAAATTGTTAATTTTTTGTAAAATATAACCTAAAACGTATAGGCCACACTATTGTCCACGAGGTAACAAGTGGAGTAAATAAGCTGATGGACATGCATCACACAAGAAAGAAAAGGTGTAACTATTCATTCAACAGGTACGTTTTACATACAATGTCTTCATTGATTAGGTAACGATTCAATAGATTTTTTTTTAAATTTAGAATAATTGAGAGCGAAAACATCCAAAGACATGCATTGTGAGTTGTTCGTTTTTAATAATCGGCGAAGAGGAACACGCTCTCCGGCATTAGTTCTACGCTTTTCTGTGTAGAATAATCGAGGTAAGCGCACCTTTCTCCGAATAGCAGTCCTGGGTACCACATAACATACTTTGTTCGATAATTCAATACAATTATATTTATTATGGCAAATAACGTACAGCATAGACGCACTTTACTCATGATAATGATATCATGTCTATGCTCAAAGCACAAAAGTTCAAAATGTTTTGAAGATCAGTATAAAGAATCCTAGAATGAAAACATTTGTAATATGCAGTGTGAAGGATTTTTTTCTGAACCATTTCGATCCTCTATTCAAATTAGAACAAATTTGTGGCAATGTTCATCGGTCATCGTTCATGTTGATTGTTTAAAATAAATTATGTAAAGGTTATATTTGTTTAACCATGAGTACAAATACTGTTGGGTATGTAATTAATAATGGTATTTTCTATAAAGTAAGTTGACGTTGATAAGGATCTCTTTCATAAATACGTAGTAATGAGTATTGTCGATAATAACATATTTTTATGTTTAACATATTCTATCTTTTCTCAATGAAATCCAACGGTCTGATATTTTTTTTACTATATAAAGAATATTAACAAAAACCTCAATTACAGCGAAAAATATGAATAGATTACTGTTTTCATTCTATTTCATTATTTAATTAATTAATCTGATGGACTGCTGAAAGTTCACTAGAATTTTCGTAAATGTTTATTTAGGAGTTAAGCACGAAATAAATTTCTTTTATAAAATGTTTATAAAGGAAATTGAAAAAGTATATCGACAATAAAAAATAAGATGCCTGATCCCTTTTTGATTTGACTGGATTGACTGTTTCAAATGTAAAGTTAACTGGTTAGGGTTGCTTTCCAATAAAGGCTGCAATGTTACTTCTTAAGACATGCTGTAATTGAGACTCTAAATTCATCATAAAGGATTGGATAGAGAAGGAAGGAAGGAACATAGCAGCGTCTGCTTACTGTATAGAAGAAGCATACGAGATATAATTTTACCACCACAATTCATCCCTACGTGCTTTAAGAGCCTACTAAGGGAGGTCACCAGCACTGCAAAACTTGACACTCACTCTAGTATCAACCTGTCTAGCCAGCTTTGAATAGTAGGCCAAAAACTTCCTTTTTAAGGTAAGATCTATTGTGGGTAACAGAGGTCTATAAAAGGTTGTTCACGTTGATGGTGATGATGTTGTCAGAGTTCAAGCTATACTGGTTTTTTTATGGAATTTCAGCTGCCAGGTGATCTCTATGATTTACATGTCGTTTGGCATAATTATATAGTATATAGCTAATAAAGTAATGTGTAATCAGACTCAGCACAATGTAAACCTGTTGTAAAGCTATTGACGATCAGTAAAGTACGAGAAAGGAAATTGAATTTTGTTAGAGTTTTTTCTTTTTTTTTTTTTTTAACGTGTGGAAACCCCCTCGAGCCGTCACCCCACCGGGGTTTACGGCAGGGTGGTGTG
Organism: Hypercompe scribonia; assembly: GCA_949316085.1. NCBI lineage: Eukaryota > Metazoa > Arthropoda > Insecta > Lepidoptera > Erebidae > Hypercompe > Hypercompe scribonia. The sequence continues at coordinate 7,296,207 of OX438979.1, forward strand.
TCGGAATCGGACCGACTAAAACCACACGGTGTGCCACTCTGCGCCTGACATAGGAGGGATCCGGGAACCGCTGCTATTACGACATCCAGATCCCTCCTAGCGCCTGCCCGGTACCTCGGGCACCATCTGCTGATAAACTCTCTATTTTAGGCGACGTACGGCACACGCGGACGTCGCCTCCTCGCGGCTGGCCATTATAGCGGATGGAGGGGAAAACCCATCCCGTCCACCCGCGGCCACACTCAAGGCGGCATGAGGCGCTTGTATGCGCGCCTCCGCCGCCCGGCTCGCCGACGGCGAATTGGGTCCGAGTGGATATCGTCCTCCCGGGCCTTTTCCGCCGCCTCCTTCCGCGAAATTACGTCTTCGCAGAAGGTTGCGACCGCGGTAAAACAACTGTCACTACCGGCCATGGAGCGTATGACGGCCGGTAGCGAGAGATCTCCTCCAATAACTGCAGTGAGGACCCCACGCTGCGCCGCCCAGGCGGAACAAACCGCTAGCGTGTGCTGAGCCGAGTCCTCACTGCAGTCGCAGTGGTGACAGGCGGGACTCAATTCCCTCCTGGCGACCGAGTACAGGTACTTCCCGAAGCAACCGTGCCCGGAAAGGACCTGCGTTAGTCGGAAGGAAAGGGTCCCGTGCTGCCGCCCCGCCCACTCGGCGATGACCGGCTGGAGAGCCTCCACGGCGGCAAATCCAGCACGTGGAGCCTCCAGCCGGGACGACCAACGAGCCATCGTGGCTCGACGAGCGGCCTCTCGCCACTCGCGTATCTCTTCGGGCGGGGGCTGTATGCCGCTACCCGCCCGGAAGTCAGCCGTCCGCCGATAAACTTCGGCGAGCACTTCCGCCTCCAAATCCCACGGAGGAGTTCCGGCCAAGGCGCACGCCGCCTCCGTCGATACGGTGCGGTAACCGCGTATGGCTCTAACCGCCAATATCCTCTGAGGGCGCCAGAGACGAGCCCTATTCTGGGCGGTCAGAGCCGCCGCCCACACCGGTGCACCATACAGCGCCATTGACCGGACAACCCCCGTGTATAGCCGTCTTGTCGCGACGCTAGCTCCACCCAGATTGGGCAAAAGTCGCCCAAGGGCAGAAGCAGCGCCGACCAGCTTTGGAGAAAGCTGTCGGAAGTGCTCGTCGAAGAGCCACCTGCCGTCGAGGATCAGGCCCAGATACTTCATCTGGGCCTGAACCGGTACGAGGACCGAATTGACCACGATGGAGGCGCCGGAGGGTGGACCACGACGGGGCCCATGGAACAAAAGGGCCTCCGTCTTGTCCAGGGCCACCCGCAAACCCAGCGCCTCAATTCGCTCGACCACCAGAGAGACACCCGTGGTGGCCAGGCGCGCCGCCTCTTGAAAGTTCATCCCCCGGGCCGTGATCAATGTGTCATCTGCGTAACAAAGTACGCCCAGCCTGGGGGGAAGACGACCTCGAAGGGCCCAGTCGTATCCCATGTTCCACAGGAGTGGTCCGAGGACAGACCCCTGTGGAACACCGCACGACATGAGCCGCCGCCTTAGAACACCGTCTCGATCCTCGTACATGACGGTACGCTCCTCAAGATAGTTTGCCACAAGCCGCCTCAGGTACTTTGGCACCCCGTGGTAGTGGAGTGCTTCCCTGATGCAGCTAAATGGCAGACTATTAAATGCGTTGGCGATGTCCAACGACACCGCCAACAGCACACCGCCACAGCTCACCGCCTCTTCGGTAACGGCCCTCAGGCGCAGTACGGCATCGACCGTCGAACGCCCCGCCCGAAAACCAAATTGGGCGTCCGACAGATCGGGGCCCACCTCGCGGAGGTGCCGGACGATGCGGGCAGAGAGTATCCTCTCAAACAGTTTACCCGCCTCGTCCAGCAACACGATGGGCCTATAGGCCGTTACCGATTCGGTTGGCCGTCCCGGCTTCCTCAATAGGACCAGCTTCCCGCTTTTCCAGCACTCAGGGAAGCGTCCGGACGCCAAACTAGCATCCAGGACCTCCCTGAGGCGGTCCGACATGTGTTCGAGAGCTCGGGCTAGCACTCGGGCAGGTATCCCGTCCGGCCCGGGGGCGGTGTTCTTAGAGCGGATCCGTAGAACAACCGCCCCTACCTCTGATTCCCTGACGGGCGGAACATCGTCCTCGTTTCCCCCGTCGTCTCCGACCACGAAGGTCATCGACGGGGGTGTGTGTTCCACCCGCTGCGGGAAAAGGCCCTCGACCACTTCCTGCAGGAAGCTGGGCTGGAGTGTCTCTGTAAGGGGGGGGCCCGACGTGCGGAGCTTTTGTCGCGCCGCACGATATGGGCGACCCCAGGGGTCACGATCGAGACCCTCCAGCATCTCCTTTCTCTTAATTTCTTTGGCGCGGCTTATGGCCAGCTTCAGAGTTTTCCGCGCCTCTCGGTACTCCTCATGAAGCTGGTCCTCCCCGCCTTCTTCGCGGTGTCGCCGCCGACTACGGGTGTAGGACCTCCGGGCACGAGTACAGGCCGCACGGAGGTCCGCCAACTCCTGGGACCACCAGTAAACCTCCTTCCGTGGAGGCCGGCAACCTCGGATGCGGGGCATGGCCGCATCACATATCTGCGCAATGGCATCGCAGAAGCGACCAGCCCCCATGTCGACCTCCTCGGTCGGGGCCTGCGGAGACAGCCAAGAGTGAATAATGGCCGCCTCCCTAGGTCCCTATTTAATTTGGCTACAGCCCACCGCGGAAAGCGAGAAGAACGCCGCGCCGCGTGACCCCTACTGGCGTCCTGGGACCGGGAGAGCTCAAATCGGATGTAGAGGTGATCCGAGAGCGTCTCAACCTCTTCCAGGACACGCCAGTTCCTTACTCGTGCGGCGAGGGCAGGGGTAGCGAACGAAAGGTCCACTATCGACCCTCCCTGCTGTCGCACACACGTGTTGGTGGAGCCCCTGTTTAGTAAACAGAGGCCCACCGAGGCCGCCCACTCCTCTACGGCCTCGCCCCTAGCGTCCGTCCTGGGGGAACCCCACGCAATGGACTTTGCGTTGAAGTCCCCCAGCACCAAGACGTGCCCAGACGTTAGACGCCGCATCGAGGTTTCCAAGTTGTTAAGGAAAACCTCGAAGTCGTTCAAACTCCGGTTGGGGGAGAAGTATACACCATATACAGTGATCCCCCCCCACTCGGCAGCAACATATCCAGTGCCCTTGTCTCTTAGCGACAAGGGCGGAGAATGAGCCGCCGTGGAGCCGACGACTGCCACGGAACCGTCCCGGTCACCCAACCAGTTTGGACGGGGAGGAACATAATAGGGTTCCGCGGCTACGGCAACACCGATCGACCACTGTGCCATGGTTTGCAGGAAAAGGTCCTGCGCCGCGGCACAGTGGTTCAGGTTCGTCTGGACCAGGAGGTTGGAGACTTGGGCCATTACTCGACCGTCTCTACAACCTCCTCCATGGGCGACGATATCGATGCACAAACGACGTCAGAAGCAGCCTGGGCCGACTGGCTAGCCTCTGACGCCTGCCGAGAATTGCGGGAAGGTTTACAGCCTCCCTGCCCAATCTGGTGATTGGCAGGCTTATTGTCCGCCGCACACACCGGGCAGTGAGGGGCGGCAGAGCACTCTGCCGCCTTGTGCCCCGGTCGACCGCAGCGGAAACATAACCCGCTGCAGTCGAAACAACTGACGCACTTGGCGCGTGTGTGCCCCGATGCTAAGCATTTGTAACACCTCATCGGTCTCGCCGCCAGGACTGTGATCCTAGCGCTCACGAAACCGATGAGCAGCCTGCCGGCGTCGCCTAACATTTTGGCCGACGCTACGGGACAGCTGACTCACACTGCGCCAAGTCCTCCTGGACCGGGGCGGATGGTGCCGACCCTAATGTTGTCCGCGTTGCAACCCGTCTTCTCTCTTACTGCAACGCGGACATCCTCGGTCGTTATGGAGTCGTCCAGGCCCGAAATGCGCAACTCTGCGCACTTAGTAGGCCTGGCGATCTTAACACCATCCGTGGCCGCAAACATGCCCCGCAATTTCTCGGCAAACGTGTCTGCTGTCTTGGCACCTTCGGCTCCAGGGAACTCGAGAACTCGAGCTCCCGTCTGAGCTAGGCGCAGCCTGACACCTACCGCCCCGATGTCATTGGCGAGACCAGCCCGGGCCCGCTGAAAAATGGCAGCGTAAGACAGTCCGCCTTTAGCCGCCTCCGGTGAAACGGTGACCACCACCGCCGCAGTTTTGGGTACTTGAAGCTTGCGCGGCTTCTTCGTGGCGGTGACTACCACCGATGGCGACTGCAGGGCAGAGGCTGCCTTTTGAGCAGCCTTTTTACCCCGCTTTCGGGATTTCTTTGTCCCCCCGACTACCTGCCAACCATCCGTGGAAGGGGCAGATATGGAGGGAGCAGACGTGGAGGTGCCAGGTACAGCGGCTGGAGTGGGGAGCGGAGGAAATTCCGCTCTAGACTTAGCCGCCGTTTTGGGCCCTGACCTCTGTGCACCCGTCTTAGCTACTACTTTAGCCGCCGGTAGTGTCCTCGACGCGGCCGCAGGAACAGCAGACACCGACGCCGCAGGAACAGCAGACACCGACACCGCAGGAACAGCAGACACCGACGCCGTCGCCGCATAGGACACACGACCGCCCACAACGGGAAGCGCCGATGTGGCCTTTGGTCTATGTGCCGCGAGCGGCGGTCGGACGACAGGGGCTGGAGGTAGTCTCGCCTCCAAACCAGCGAGACGTCCGTCCATCATGCGCCACACTGCGTCTGTGATTTGGCGCAGGTGGGCATCAGCGATGGTACCGGGATTGATAAGGGCAAGCGACTGAGACGGACTTTCTCGCTCAGGGCGATCCGCCCGGAATTGGGCAAACTGCGCGCTCAGCTCAGCCACCTCCCGTGTGAGATGGTCGTTGGCCGCTTGGAGACGAGCCACGTCCCCAATAAGGGTCTCAACGACCCCCGCAACTGCAGAAGAGGAGTCCTTAAGGGCCTTTACAAAAGCACCCTTAAGGTTACTCGACTTAGTGGCTACCTTGTGGATGATAGCCACCGCTGCTTTCGCTCTCTCTTGCATGGACGATGGCGTTTGGGGCACAGAATCCCCTGCCATCGGCTCCTTGATCTTAAGCAAGAAATCTGCGATCTCCTCCTCTGCAAGTGCTTCGCCGTCCGCCCTAACCCGCCTATAGGCTTCCGCCTTACAGAAGACGGAGCCTGACGGGATCGAGACCGAAGTTCGCGACCTTCCTCTACGGCTGCTGGCGACTTTAGGAGGCAACATCTCCTGGGACGTGTCGCTCTCCTCGTCCCTGGAGCGCCCGCGTTTTCGGGAGTCGCACAGCTCCGCTTCCATCGGGTTACCTCCCGTGCCATCCGACGAACATGTCGATCTGGAACGCAATCGTTCCGATGTTCTGCGGCTCCCAGCAGTCATAATGACTTCTGGGAGCCTCATCGACATAGGCGTCCCAACCGATGCGTCCTTTATATTGGACGAGAAGTCGTCCAATCTTACGCTTTTTTCCTTCTCCTTTTTCTCCTTCTCTCCTTCTATATTTATTTTATTGTTTTTATTTTGAGATTCCATGTTAGACCCACGAGTGGGGGAGAACTACAGGTCGACCCGGGCAGAGATCCCCCAATACCCGGGCAAGCGTACATTTATGCCCAACCGAGGGGTCCGCAGGTGCCCCGGCTGGGAGTGCGCTTACGACTGAACAACCCATCAGCCATGCATCCCCTGGTCACGCACCAGAACACGGGATTCGGGGTAATTTTTTATAGAGGTTTTCTTCCTCGCAGTCCGGGCGGCTAAGCCAAGACCCTCGCCCCCGCTTGGAGTCGCAAGACTCCAACTCGGGACTACGATATGTCGACGGCGGCAGGGAGACTACGTCTCCTGATGCCTACTCGGTGGCAGTGTGAGTGCACACCGAGCCCGTCCTACCTTTTCCACCGCTGAGCGGAGGAACTCCGACCCTAGCAAGGGTCCCACCATCGTGATTTTTTACCGAGGTTTTCCTCCTCAATGCTCCGAAGAGCGAAGAACCAACAGAGGATCCGACAGACACGCCCGCTCTGTTGGACCATCTCTCGGCCGAATTGCCGAAGAAAATGGCTTCCTCTTCATGCTAGAATATTAGCCGCTGGCACTGATGAACAACACCATCGCCAACGTTTCCAGGGTGCACCACGTGGAGGTTTTCTAGCCCAGCACCCCTTGTTAGAGTTAACTCAAGGTATCTTATTTACTTTACAGCTTATTGTCTGCCATTTATTAGTATAACAGCTACAATGAAGATATTAAAGTAGTTGTAATATAGTATAGTATATAGTAAGTTGTCAACCGTTAGATAATATCGTGGTGCAGGGGTCAAAGTTGTTATGAGGGATAGAATTATCTATTGGACGTTCAAAGTGCAGAGGCGTCCACAAGAAAAATGTAATTTTATGTCAACTGAAAATCAGCAGTAGTTTTACTCATTTAATTTTTGACAGTAACTAGTCCCAGTCTATGGAACATATGTTTGTGTGTCGTAGAAAAGGGAAGAAATTCTCAATATTCTATTATTTGATCGACTCCAAAACAAGCAGGACATTGTCAATTCGTTTGAATTTATTTATAACCTTGTAACAGCGTCTTTTGTAAACTGACTTGGTTTTTTTTTAAATTGGTTAGATTTGTTTCCATTTTGTTTGTTTATCTTTTGCTTATATTGTTTACTAGAAATACATCCTTTATCACGAGGGACTTGACAAACATTAATAAAATGAATACAAAAAAGTCTCAGACTTGGAACAACTATTTTGGATCACAAAGGTGGAATCGATTTTGTGGTTGAGGCGTGAAAGCTAACAAACAAATAAACTCACGTCCATGTTGTAATTACATATTTTCTCCGTGGACTATTCAATTGGAGATTATTGGAAATGTTCTTAATTAAAAAAAAATATAATATAACCTTTTTTCGATTTTTTAAAATGATCTATAGTAACCACACATGTATCTCGCCAACAGAGAACTTCAGAGTTTTTTAAATACACTTCCAGCTTTACATATTAAAATATATACTGAAAATGATCCAATTTCAAATATTTTTAATTTAATATTATTATTATATTTTAATAATATTTCGATCTGACACGCAACGCCCTCTAGTCCCAAACTAAGCTGAGCTTGTATAATGGGCAACTGATTTTAATACATATATACTTTTTTTTTAAATACGTGCATATTATACATAAAAAATACTAAACTCTGAAACAAATATTTGCCGATCATACAAACATTTGGTCTGACCCACGAATCAAACCCGACATCTCAAGCATAGCAGTCACATACGCTACCACCGCGCCACCGAGGCAGTTGTGTAGGAAGATATTTGATTTACGTAAATTATGGCTTTAAATTACGCTAAATACACGCGTATTTAAGTATGTGGTTATTATGTGTGCATATCATTTTACGTATTACGTATCTCACATTCTTGACGAGATCTTGTTGAACGTTGTAATTTAATAAATGTTTTATGATGGAGAAGCAGTATTTCTTTGTGTAGTTCTTATTATGAATATATTTTTTGCCATTTAATCAAAAGATTAATAGTAATAGTGTAATAAATAATCTAAAAATAAATATCTAGGTTTAATTTTTAAAGTTTACTCCTTAAAAAATTGGTTACTTTGAAATTTTAGAACTTTTCCAAGTAACGAAGTCTTTAATATCATTCTCACTGTTTTATACTGAATCTAAAACATAAAATAATTTTGTGTGTTCTGGGTAATTGTATTAGGTGAGTGTTCGAGGTAACTACTTGTTTTGTTAAAATATATGTTAAAAATGTTTGAACGGAATCCCTTCCACTTCATATCGTGGAATTGGTGAACAGAGATAGGTTCCGTATACTAGCGTTGGTTGTATGCGGAGGAAGTGTATGCAGGTTTAACAAACTTAAGATGTGTAGACATTGGAAGCCTTTTGTTGCTATAGTATCGTCTTCCCAGATTCAACAAGAAAATTCAGAGACTATATATGAATTAAATACATTCCGTTATTGATTGCTTCGGTAGTACAGCAGTAAATGTAACTACAGTGCTAAGATCTTGGGTTCGTTTCCCAGGTTGGACGAAATTTTTGTATGATCTGCAAATATTTGTTTCGGCCATTGTTTGTTTTATATATATATATTATGTTGAATATCTGTATACTTATATATATATAGGTATATAAGTATATAAATATTCTATCAGTATATCTAACTTTCATAGTACAAGCTCTGCTTATTTTGAAACCAAATAGCATTGTGTGTCAGACATTCGAAAACATTAATCTTATTCCATAACAATGAAAATTATCTTCTGTACGATGAAGCAAAAATGTATCCTCAAGGTTACATATAAATGACTAATTTTAGACTTAAATAATTTCTATACATACAGATAGTTTTTGTTGTTCGCTGTAAAATTATTTAAAATGCTACGATACCTTATGATTCCCGACGTTTCAGACAGTCTGCCCGAGATCACGAGCGGTATAACCTGTTCGAAACGTCAAAAAATAGAATATTTCGTAACTTTTTTAATAATTCGACATATGAATGATTTACGTTACATAGACGTACTCGTACCATTATTCCGGAAGGGGTAAGTAGACACTTTTTTCCCAGTTCTACCTTTTGGCAATTAAAATTTTAGTTCTATTTAGGTAATAAGAGCCAATTGTATTGCCGTCTACCAAACACATAATAACATATTTCCAAATAAACCTACTTGTATATTTCTTAATGGGAAACGAAGACAGGAGAAAAAAGGCAAGATATAAAATCAAGTAATAGAAAGTTAATAAAGTAATTACACATATCTTTGCAAAACAATAATAGCGTTCGTACCGCAGCAAAGTAAGGCACAGATGTTCGTTATTAGTTTAACCCAGACGATAAGTATCCTTTATTAAAACATCCCAAATATCGTCCATACAAAGGAGATTTAACTAATTAATCTGTGGCTGCTTTCACATACAATGCAAACAAAGACATAGTACAGCGCCACATACCGAAGACACATCGAACTACGTAGCGGCGAACTGTCAAGTAACTGCTAATCCTGTGTCGCGATATAGAAGTTCTCCCGCCGATTAGTGCACATAAAACAGCCTCACATCGGCCACTGGGCTGTGGTGCACCAGGCATGATCACCTCGGCTGTTCGGAGGATCATCCCTTTGTGTTAGGCGGACATATACTCCACAAATCTATATTTAGATAAATATATATATATAATATTAATTAGCGGTTAAGGTTCTGCGTTTGTGTGTCAGTCAGTGAGTGAGAGACTAACTGACTGAGATATAAACGCAAAGCCTTAACCGCTGGACTTGCAAACTTGAAGTTTCGTCAATTGATGAGTTTTATGTTGTAAGCACGTATTAAGTAATACTTTTAGAAATTACACCCCTAAGGAGGTAAATTAAAGATAAATGGTTGTATGGAAAATAGTCCTTGCTAAAGTTAACACGAAATAATAAATAGCGTGTGCAAAGCCACGGTCAATACTAAGTGTACAACTTTTTCAACTGGACATAAACGATATTTGGCTACTAAAAGTTTCTCTGGCTCAATTCGGTAATCTGTCTGACTTGGTAGAAATTTCCACTAAAACAAAGATACGAAATATCGCGATAATTTTCACGTAATAAAGAATAATGTTAAATGTTTCAGAGATATTTATGAATTATTAAAGACCCTCAGACGCTTGACTGTCAAACTGTTTTTCATGAAATTATGATAATTTATTTAATGGCGGCAAGACTTATTGTTTTCAAATTATCTATAATATTTATAACATACGTAAAGTTTTTGCAAATACTTTATGATGTATTTTATTCAAGAAGGAATGCCTTTGAATTCAAGTTCGAAGACCTATCATTCCTCTAAATCTTATCTTTATATTGGAAACGGTTTACAAATTAAGAAGGGCCTAGTATATCATTGTCGTCATCACCAGTCTGTAATAGTCCACTACTGACCATATTTTTTCTTTAAAAAGGAGATTTTAGCTTTTATGACGCGCTGGTCAAACCCACTACCTACCCAAAGCATAGCGTTTATTTCAACTTTTTCTTTAATCGTAGTGATGTTGTTCTGCAGAGTTTGTTTCCTTTGTCGGCTCTTACGACACCGATGGCTTAAACAGGGGTGATGACAATCTATGTTTTTAACGCTTAGCTGGTATCGCTAAAAAAGGCAACGTAACTGATATAGGGGGTCCAAAGTGACCTCATATAAAATATGCATGATACTAAAACAAACAAATATATATAAATATTTAATTTTCCATTTTAAAATAAATAGAACTTATAACCTTACTAACAATCAATCAATCTTACACAGAGATCAGATATTTTTTTTGTAAATAGTTCGCATTTTAAGTTTTATCTTATTTTCTGAGACATAATTACAAGTACAGTTTCCATATAAAATTTAAAAGATAACATAAACAAACTTATTTACATATGTAATTTTGTTATATAATCAATTTAGCAAAAAATGGGAACTTCTTTTGAAATAACTAAGAACAAATAAAATGACAAATTAAAACAAAACCTCTAAAAAACAAAGATGTACCCTAAAAAGTTCAACATATGGTACATGTAATGGATATGTCAGTATGTTCTTTACATATGTAACGCAGACATTTTGTAAATTTTTTGAACATTTGGCGGTCACATTAATACCACCTTCCTCTCTTACGGTTACTCTTTCGAGAATCAGGAGGAATAGTGTATTGTCTGTCATTTCATTACTTTTCTCTCCATGTTCTTTCAGAATACTATCTATTCTTTTCTTTAGATCCTCTGGACGAAATCTTTCTGTCTATATTGCACAAATAGTTTCACGAACTCGATCGCAATAGTTTTTATGTGTTTATTTCGACGATTCTCTAAATTTGCTGCTTTCCACAAAACGTAATCATTGACTATAGAAATGTTCATTACAGCCAAAAATATAACGCAGGGCCAACGTTGCGTTGTTCTTGCAAGATAATAACCAGCACATTTTTGATCCAGGGCTTCTACGCCCAATTTAGTACTGTTATAAAATATTATAACCTAATGTTTTCCAGTAGTAGAACCAACAGATGCATCGTGGTGCATAGCAGAAATCATAACAACACTTTAATTTGTTCCGGGACATATGATACCAACGTTTTAGCATTGGTAAATCCAAATAATGTTGTATCTTCAGGACGTGTTTTATGTGGCAAAATTCAGGCGGCACCTCGCGTTTGTTTTTACGCATAGTTCCGATATATGTCAAACCATTTTCTTTTAGCTGGTTAACGAGTTTAACCGATGTAAACTAATTGTCACCTGTAATATTACGATTAGTTCTCTTGACAGATTCTACCAATTTTAAAACAGTTGTTGTAGGTACAGAAAAACTACCTCTTCTGTTTGTTTTTGTTTTACCAGTATATAAAAATGCATTATACAAGTAATGCGTTTTAGCGTCGCATAAACAAACTCATCATATTCATGCCATATCTAGCTGATTTGGATTACATGTACACTCGAAACAAGCGTCTTCTTCTAAATGGGCACAGCATTTCATCCACAGTCAAACATGCCGAAGAGCTATAATTTGTTTGACAGTTTTCAATGATATATGAATGAATGAGAAATGAATACTTCCGCCTTGAGTGCGGTTCTGTTAGTCTCTCTTCTTGTGACTCATGTCTCAAAATCATCGAACCGTAAAGGCGATAAAAGAAACAAAAACCTTTTTAGGGACTAGCAACCTTGAAAACGTCAAGGCCCGTATCATCTAAAGCCCATAAACTATCAACGTTCTCGTGTCCAGACTTGAAGACTCCAGTAAACAACATAACTCTCAAAAACACTTTCATTTCTGGCAAACTTACATGATCAGTGTGAGTTCCCTGGCTTGTATACTTCTCAGTAAATTCTGTGATTTTCTGGTTTGTATGAAAGCACACAGTTTTTATGAGATCATCAGGAAACAGTTATTTCCATGACTCTATCTTGGATATATTCATCTAATCGTGCACTTGTCTTGTGAGGCCCGGAAGATGTTAGGTATGTTGTCTCACATACCATCATTATGTGGGATGAGTTAGACGGGATTTAAGACCACTTGAATTTGTTTTTACCTCTATAAAAACTAGAAGTTTACCTAGTCTCCACTTCTTCTTGTTAGTATTTTTGTTCTTCACTGCTTAAACTCGAAGAATCTGTATCTCCATCTATAGCACTGTTTGCAGAACAGCTAACCGCTTCCGCTTCCTTAGAATCCTTCTCCTCACAACCTTCTAGTATTGGGGGTCATTTTGGACCCTAAAATATACATATCTCCTCCCCTATTAACAGTAGGCGCCGACGTAATGAGATTAGCTAAGCGCACAGTAGTGTAACTCCTTAGACCGGAAAGTTATGTTTCGAAATATGATCTGTTGGGGTCGATTTGGACCCCAATATTAGCTAAGGGTTAATCTGTCACCACGCGGACGACATAAATTTCCATGTCAATATGAACATAAAAACATAATTTTTTTAAGTTTAGAATTTTCATAACAACTGATTTCAAAGCTGAATGCCCTTCGCTGGTTTTTCAATGTGCCTTCTGTCAGAATGCGGATCACTACAGTACAGGTAATACAATAAAGCCATGTTTAAATGAGATATCTACGTTAATCAGGCGTAAACAAGATCAGACGTTTTGTTCAGTCCTCCACATTTTAACGAGCGTTTTAAGTAAGGCAATCATTGATTTTCCGTACCTTCGCTCACGGCAGCATGCGTTTTTAATGCGAAAACACATAAATGTATTAAAATATTACTATAGCCATTACAATTTTCAGGTAACAAGCAATTTTTCCAGCAGAATACCTCATATAATAAGCTTATTATTGAAAAAAGAAAACGAAATACCTCACTACGTGAAATTGTACTGTTACGTACAATTTACAAACAGCCGATTTTTATAATTTAATAAATGAAGTATTACTGACAGTAACACTTCGTTCATAAAAAAATAATATTAAGACCAATCTAACGACATCACTTTAGTTTAAATCCATGAAACCGTCAAGTTGCGAAACATGTCCAAGAAATTTATTTGTAACATACAATCAAATCAAATCAACCTATCACCGTCCAATGCTGAACGAAGGTCTCCCCCAACGACAACTATCCACCCCGGTCTTGGGCAATTCACATTCATCTGCTACTAGCCTCCTTCTTCAAGTCGTCGGTCCATCGTGGCGCTGGGCACCCTACACTACGTTTGCCTAACACATGTACCATACACATACTTGAAAAATATAATTCTTTTTTCTGACGCAGTTTTGAAACAATGTACTGTTGAGTTGACAGAGAATCGTTACATAGTTACATACGTTATAGGCCACAATGGGCTTGATGACACCTTAGTCAAATTAGTTACTTTTTATCATCTGTCAAAACGACAATTTTGTATGAAAAATGTACTAAATACAAAATTGTGACTTCACTGTTTTAGACCACTGTTTTAAACAATATATTTCACTGTATATTTGATTTAAATTTGTGATAATAATAAAAAGCTATGTTACCAATATTTTTCGAGATGTTTTTTGATATTTGTTGTAATGAAGTTGATATTGGTATTTGTTTACGATACAGTCATCTACTCCATAGTCTGGGTCACCATACTGCATTGTCTGCATTCGCAATGACTATAGTGACCATAACTCTTGAATTCTATTCACGCTTTTCATCAAGCAACATAGAGTAACTGGCAGGCTCTAAACATAAATAAAAAAAAGAAGTATAATTTGTAAATAACACCAATTAGTTTTTTATTTCTACACCTTGTAATTCCTATCCTATCCTTTAGGTAGTAGAGCCACGCTGATTTCAGCATGAACGGGTCGGCTCGATCGGGACAGTACTACCCTCCCACGGAAGACCAACCTAAAGCGCCAGCATCCGTGCTGTCGTGTTTTGTTGGTAAGTGTGAGACCGGAGGCCCATTGATGCAGGGGTGACAGTTATCGTGGTAACTGTGTAGGCCTCATACTGTCACAATGACTGTCATGCCTTTTACGTCCCCAAGCGGGGTGTGAAAAAGTTTCTCACAAGGCCACCGTAGTGTGGGTCACCATACTGCATTGTCTGCATTTGCAATGAGTATAGTGACCACAGCTCTTGGATTCTATTCATGTTTTACATCATGCAGAGTAGAGTCACTTTGTCAGGCTCTAAATATAGAAAAAAAAAATAAAACATTCTATGCTATAAAGTTACTCACAGGAGGTGATTATATAGCTATTCATTACCTACGATCAAAAGCCAGTACAACTGTAACTTTTTAATTTAAAACACAATGTAAATGAAAAAAAAATATATTTTAAGAAATAAGACAGTAGCCAAATAATATAATTTATGTGCTATTTTCAGAACGAAGATCCTTATCGTGTATTGACGAGGGGACCAAGCAGAGAAAACGCTGTAGAGAAAAACTGTAAGGAAAAGAGAGAATAAAGGAAATTGATATATATATATATATATATATATATTTCTCATACATGCATATTTATTTTTACCTATTATCGATTATTTGTATGTAACACCATAACTTAAATACAATGTAATTATATAATGTAGTTGGAGAAAAACATTCAACATAATAAGAAAGTTATTATAATTATTCCAAATTAACATACGAAAAGGACTTCGTTCCAAACGCGTGTCCAGTAACACGTTCATTATTTTTAAATTAATTATATGATTAATTACATTTTTAATTCACGTTATTAAAAAGTTAGAATATACACATACTCGTATATTCAGAGCATCAAAACTCTTCTTTTTGAAACATGTATAAATCTCTTATTTTATTATAGGACCGACTATTTCTTTTTTACTACCGTAAAATCTCTATTCTGATAATGAAACGACAATGTTGAGATTATTAGAGAAACACTATAAGTAAGTGTGATTGATGTGGAAGTAATCCAATATTCGACGTTGTTTTGCTACTACATAATAACTTTATTTCACCTAGGTAGACAAACGATTTTTTATTTTCAAGAAACCAGAATGTAGCATATGTACTCAAGCCATTATCTTTTTTTTTTTAGTTTGGAAAACTGCAGTATACGTTGTCTCTGTTATCATCTCTCTTACAAATATACATCTAAAAATATGAAGTCATGGACTTACGTAATAGTTTCATCAAAATTAACACTAGTTGCTTCATCATCATCAACGACAACATCATATTGCAGTCCATTACTTTACACAGCCCTCTCTCATTGCAAGCCACTCAGGTCGATTTTGGCACACTAATCTAATTGCTCAGTTACCTCGAACGTTTGTGATCCTTTCCAGCTTTTGCTGAGCTTTCCCAATTCTTCCTTATAAGGAATATCCCTTTCCTGGAAGAATGGAATGACATATCTTTCAGATTGAACTTCCAATTTTTTCATATCAATCATAAGCCATTCCATTCTGTTTGATGTTTGAAATAACTAAAGATGTTGACACTTGAACGTTTTAGGTAAATAAATAAATAAATATAACTAAATATTTCAGACATTTGACACATAACGTCATCTAGTTTCAAACTAAGCAGAGCTTGTGCTATAATAACTAGAGACTGACTGATATACTTTTATGACTTTTATACTTTTATTTTTGTAAATACATACATATTATATATACATAGAAAACACCCAAACTTCGAATCAAATATTTGTCGATCATACAAACAGTTGGTCCGACCTGGGAATCGAACCCGAGACCTCAAGCACAGCAGTCGCATTCACTACCGCTGCGCCACAGAGGCAATTATTATTATGAGATAATTTATTACTGAAACTATTTCATAGTATATTGTATGTTAGTATCATAACTCACATCGCGTAATTAAATAACGATGGTTTACGACGTCGCCTCATATTTTTAATAACTTTGTCATAATTTTGTACCCGCTCATTTAAGCTCATGTTAAAGTTGATGATGTACTCCCATCTGACCACGGTGGCCAGTCTTAATGGAGGCCAGCTAATTACGCAGGAAATATTATAGTGCATAAGTGTGCGCAGAAGCACAGGTGCACTATCTGTTCTCTCATTCTCATAATTCGATGGGACGGCTATCCGATAGGACTGGGAAGAAATTGCTTAAGCTCCGGGCTGTTATTATGTATTTCTGTAACCAAAAACACTCAATAGTACTTTTTGACCCGACCCAAGAATCGAACCCGAGACTTCTTGAGGGTCTTGACGGCAGTTGATTACGCTAACAGCTAACCCAGCGAGGCAGTTACGTCGTTCAGTCGTCAACGTGTAAAATAGTAACACCTAAAAAACCAAACCTATCTAATTGTATTGTTGACAGTTTGACTAGCTCTCAGAGGCACGGTGATTATATATTGTGTCTCGGAGAAAAATGCTCATACGAGCATATCAACATGATCTTCGATAAAAAACATTTTTATAATGTTCAGTTAAATGAAAGTAATTTTTTTACATAAATAACGCAAAAGTTAGCACTTTACTTCATTTGATATATTTTGTACGTCAAATATGTTAGTATTTTAAAGTAAACTGGCATGTCCTGTCAAGATTCTCGCATATACAGCTTTTTTAAACTGTTCCAAATATGCTCTTTTGTATTAAGATCCAGAATGCATACTGGTATTCACGGTACCTCTTCGCAATATTGTCACACTTTTGCAGCGGTTTGTGGTCTGGCATTATCCTGTATTATACTAATCCTATGTAAGACACCACGTGAGCTTTTAAAAATTCTGTTATGTGGTGTTCTGTCAATCCACCTCTTCTAACATTTTGACAAACTATGTCGATGAACACAAGTTCCATTCACATTTATGAAATGGCCATTTCACCTTGTATAGGGTGGCCACCATACACGAACTGTCTCTGAAAAAAACACGCTCCTCAATGTAACTTTGAGAGTATTTCTCCCCATGTCGAAGATTGACTGATCTGTCTGCACCATTTAAACATGTCCTACACTTATTGGTGAACAATATGGAGCTCCATTGCCATTCAGTTCAATTAAGATGTATACACGCAAAACTTAAACAAGCTTGGGTGTGAGCTGTAGACAGCTTCTGACCATTTGCTGGTTTTATCGTTCGTGCACTCACGTGTATTTCACTCACTTCATTCCGCTCTGTTTTAATGTTTACTGACTTGTTTTAATGTTAGAAACGAATTAGAAACAGATGAATTTGAGACTGTGCATAAACTTTGTTTCCCGTTACAATTTTATCTTTTACAGCAGCTCTATTTAAAGTTTTTGTATTTGCTGTGATTTATGGACGGTCTCGACATTTTCATTGAGTTTAACATAAAAAATTACATACTTATCTAAATATTAATTCGAAAGTAATCCTGAACTCTAATGCAGTTAATGAGTCAAAGGGAAAAGAAATATTTTTGACTGAAAGAAGCAAATTTTTCTAATAAGTCTCAAGTCTCAAGAAACTCTCAAATATTGAATGTATCAAAAGTAGAAGCTTTCATTATAAAATCTTTATGAAGAAATTGAAATCATGATTTTTTTTTATATTCTTTTCATCATAAGTGTCTTAAAAAGTTTTTAAACATCATTATAGTGAAGAACCTGGACAAAGAAACTAGCATCGAAAAGTGGATTAAGGATCACTCGATACTTAGAAAAGAATATTTTAATGGTGACAAGTTAATTTTGAGTGAAGAAAAAAGGCATTCCAGCATAGTTACTAAACATTAAACAATCTGAACCAAAGATATTTTTATATTTCAATCTTATAATAAGGGTTCAAACGGTATTCTAAATACAATATATAAAGCTTACGTTGGCAAAAAATATGGCAAACATATAAAATTTAATTAAAGTGAGCCTTTCATGTGAAACATTTGAGGGTCAGACGGACTCGGATGCCTCATTATTGTGGTGGTAAAATCCGTTATAGAGGATTGTTTTGAGGGGAATCACGAGGCTCACTCATACCGGCTGACGCAAGTGATCATTGGGAAAGGATGCTTCGAAGATCACCTGTGTCTGATTTGAAAGGAGCCAACGCTGCCACTGCTATAACCAGACTGTGGACACGGTGCTCCACACGCAAGCAGAATGCTTATCGTTGGTGGAACAGATTTGTGATCTCGTGGTGGCATTGGATTGTGAATTTTCTACCTCGGTAGCGTGATTGCGGCCATGATACAGGTCCACTGTCTCGTTTTGTGAGCAAGTTGTGTTTGGACTGGGAGGAGTTTTTTTTTTTTTATTATTTCATGCTGTCATCCTCTTGCATCACAAGAGTCTTTGACTATCTCTTATTAATTAGTTTTTCCCACTTTATCTTTGTTTACTTATTTCTCTTCATTGTTCTTTCACATATATCTTTAGCGAAACTCAAGAAGTTTTTACGTGTTACTCTATTTCTTAGTAGGAGATATCTCTTCTTTCAATAATTTTGTGCCCAGACGTTGTTCAGCTTCGTACCGTTGTGTCCCGAATACGAGTCACTCAAATATCACATGCAAGACGGTTTCCCGCTGAGCTTCATCGCAGATACACGACGGACTCTCCCGACACCCAAAGCGATGCAAGTATTGGGAAAACCCCCCGTGTCTCGTCAGTATCTGTGTAACAACGCCTTGGGGTTGGAGCTTTCGCACCAAGCAGTACGCTTCCTTCGCATCCGGGAAGAACACTTTCGTGACGGAGACCGTGTGGCCCGACTGATATCTCCGGTTCCATTCGTCAAGCGAGTCGCTGTGTATCTCACGCCTAACGAATAAAACGGTCAGGTTTTCTCCGACACGAAAGTGCTGCTTCTTTCGCCAACTCGTCGGCGCGCTCGTTACCTTCGATACTGGCGTGGGCCTTGATCCAGTACAAAGCTACATGTTTGCCTTTGGTTAAGGCCTCGCTGAGGTTTTGGCGCACTTGTGTCGCAAGAGGATGCAAGGTCCCAGGAATTGTCACCGTCTCCAGCGCTGCCCTTGAGTCGCTGTAGATACCGCAGCTTCCCGCACCGCAATTGAGGACTTCGGTCGAGGCTCTGCATATGGCCAAGAGCTCGGCCTGGTAGACGGTACAGTACGCCGGCAAGCACAGTTTCCGGCTCCTCAGTTCGGCCCGGCTATCCCATATGGACAGCGCCGCGCCAACTTTGCCCTGCAACTTGATACCGTCTGTAAAGATACGAAGCGACTGCACGTTGTGCTGGTCCACCAGGCTTTGGTCCTCCAGACTGCAGAAACTCAGGTCCATACGCAGAGCCGGATGCGGCAGTTCTACAAATCACACTACTCGCTTTACCTCCCGGTCTCCTAGCACTACCCGGGTCGACCTTTTGCACGCTTCGTATAGAGCGGCCACTTCCTTAATACGAAGGTCCAGAGGTAGTAACCCTGCCAGTAGTAAAGCCGAGTTGAGGGAGACAGTGCGGTACGACTTGCAGATCTTCTGAACGAATCCTCTCTGCACAGTGTCGAGGCACAGCGCCGTCGAGAAGCTGGGTATTCGCACAGCTTGCGAATACCCAGCTTCTCGACGGCGGGAGCATATGCGGCTGCCGCATAAGTGATGACCGGCTCTAACGTCGCAGTGTATATTATGCGTACAATCTCAGGGTGCAACCCCCAGCTTATTTTAACCGTTCTCGAGAGCTGTTTGTATATATTTAGGGCCTTCCTACAGACGACGCCGTCATGGGTGTTGAACGCCAGCTTATCGTCTATAGTAAGCCCCAAAATTCTGAGCACTTGGGACATGCCAATGTCGGCCCCGCCCATGCTCAGGAGCGGGGTGTCATGCTTTAGTTTGTTCGTCAGCAGCATAGCGCAGGTCTTATGTGGCGCGAATTTCAATTTATTCCTGACACCCTACCCCTGAATAAAGTCAAGGGCGGCATTGGCCCGTCGCTGCACTTCTGACGCGGTATACTCCGCAAACAGCAAAATCACGTCATCCGCGAATGCTTGGTATGTGACGCCCCGTTCGTGTAGACCCTTCAGGAGGGGATCTAGGAGGATATTCCAAAGTATGGGCCCATTAATGGACCCTTGAACGCAGCCCTTTTGTGTATTTCGGCGATGTTCCGCACCGGCGTACCTCAGTTTCATACATCTGCCGCCTAAGTAGCTCTCCAATATGCGCCTGATATTGACCAGGCAGCCTTCCTCCGCCAGTCAGACCTTGATGGCGGGCCACCATACACTATCGAAGGCACCCTCTATATCCAGTGAGACGAGCGTGACCAGCTTTTTGCGCTTAATCTCAGCCTTAATGTGGTTCACTAGGATATAGAGGGCGTCTTCGGTGCCTCTCTGGGGCATAAAACCATACTGACGAGTACTGAGCCGCGGTACTAGGTGCCACTGGAGCCTCGCTACGACCATTTTCTCCAGGACTTTTCCCAACACAGGCAAAAAGCCGATGAGCCTGTATGATTTGGCGTTCTGATAGTCATCCTTGCCCGGCTTCCTCAAGATGACTACGGTGGCCTCTTTCCATTTCGTGGGAAAGTGTCCAAGGCTTGCACTTGTTGGCCAGGGCAAGGAACACATCGGGGTCCCGAAGAATGGCCTGACGACAGATGTCTGCGGTGAATCCATCCACACCCGGCGCCTTCGCGCGTGTTGGTTGTCGGTTTCCGTTAGATCCTCAAGATAGGAAAATCTCCGCCAGGTGCGATGCTGATTCGGCGGCACTGAGAAGTACGCCATTCTTGACCAGGGTAACATCGTCCTGCCTTTTGGCAGTCCTTCTGATAACTCCGTCTCCGCCATGTGCGATGCTGATTCGGCGACACTGAGAAGTATGCCATTCTTGACCAGGGTTACATCCTCCTGCCTTTTGGCAGTCCTTCTGATAACTCGGTAAATTCCCTCCCAGACCCCCTCCTTATCTTGCCTGGTACAAAAGCTCTTCCAACTGTCAATTTAGGCACACCTCGCTTTCTTCTCGTATTCATTTTTGATTTGCAGGTACTCAGCAACGACAAATTCCCGACGAATTGGAGCTGCACAGCGAATACTCCTCTTCCTGGTGGCGACTTTCCGCTTCAACGCGGCAAGCTCATCAGTCCACCACGGCATTGCAATTTTATTTTTGGGTTTAATTTTGGGAATACAAGTATCACAAACTTCTTTAATTATTGCCGAATATAACTCTACAACATTTTCCAAATCAGTTTTATTTTTGATAATGTCTATATTAATTTTGTTTATATTAAATTTTGTTTGTAATTAGGCCAGTTTCTCACGAAACTGGTCTCAATTAGCTTTTGTTGTGTTGTAGAGTCTAGTGGTGGTTTTAATGTTAATGCCAAAGGATTTTTGCTGTCTAATGGGAAATGCAATGCCGTTGTGGTTGGAGCTTGTCATGCCGACGTCTACTCACCATCCCTCCACCAGGCCGATTAAGACCACCGAGCAGACCGTGAGGTCGACGTGGCTGCTGTAGGTCTTGCCGCCACTAATCGTGTAGAACGTGGGTGTAGTGCCACTGTTAAGCGCCTGCAAATCCTTTACCTCTAATGTGCCACACAACTCCTCTCCTCTCTTATCCTCCATTGTGCTGCCCCACCAGGAACTTTTGGCGTTTACATCCCCTCCGATGAGCAGGCGCCGGGCTCCTAGCTTCTGTTGGATCCCTCGAAGCTGCTCGAGGTACTCGTCGATGGGTTTGTCTGGCTCGTAGTAGACCGAGACCACCGTGAGATCCCAGGCGCGGGTTCGGTTCCTCACCACTGCGGTGTTGTTTGTGGTGAGTTCTGGTCACTGTATCACGTCAAGGTCTTGATCGAAGACCGCGATTGCGGCCTCCACAGTTCCGTTTCCATCTACCGAGGCCTGGAAAATACGCGCGCCACGGTAGTCTCGCATCCTTCGGATGCTGCCCACATACGGCTTTTGTAGAAGAGCCATTGCCGCTTTTTTTTCCTCGGCAACTGCAAACAACTCGGCGGTCGTTAATTCCTTACCTTGTAAATTGGCCTGCAGTATCGGATACACCTTGGTTCCGTCTGAGTGAGGATTCGTGATTTCCGTGGCGAGGCCCTTAGCAATACGCTACCTTTGCTCTAGCCAAGGCATCCCACTTTCGCCGGACGGGGCAGTCCATGCTAAAGGCATTGTGGCCAGTCGCATCTAGTCCGGCTTTAGTGTAATTGCAGCAAGCGGGAGGTGCGTTGGCGAGCACACCCGGGCAGCTCCTTCGCTAGTGAGTGCCTCCGCAATGGCCGCATATTTCCCCTTTCTCTTGTTCTTCGCAAAGACGTCTGCTGTGCCCAAAACCCAGGCAACCAGAGCATTAAACCAGCGGAGACTGGTCTTTCACTCTAACCCGCTGTATGTCCATGTACACAGCCGATGCCTCCGTCATGCAGCCCCAGAGCTTAGTAGACACTCTTGCAATTATGTGGCACATCAGAGGGTTTCTTGCCACTTTCTGGTATCTAACTTCTATTTTGTCATCCTCAGCTGCAAGACCCAAGAAGAGTCCGGCGTTTTGTGTCCTCAGGGCTTTGACGACGTCCTCATCCCTATTATATTTTAACACATTCCTGAGGACAACCAGTGGGTCCTGGTTTTTTACGTCTTGGACGTCCAGCTGATCGTCTGCTGTTCTCAGCTTGTTTCGGACCCTACTCCTCTCGTCTTCGTTCCTGCAGCTGATGATGACTTTCCTATCTTTTGCCTTTCGGACTCTGTCGTTGCAAAGACCGTCCTCTTTGGCCTTTATGACGGTCCTGATTTTACCGAGCACGTTTTCCCCGGTATCAATCATATCTTTGGAGGCGACCACTACCGAGTGCAACATAGGCTTTGTCAGCGATGGCTTGACCCGCGCCGCTGCATCTGCGTAAGTGATAGCCTCCGATTTTTCTCTAAGAACCTCGTTCAGTTTATCAACTTTCTCACTAGTCTCTCTCATTAGCCTACTATGGGCAGTCAGTGAGGAGAGCAGTTGAGAAAGCCTCTCTGTTGTTTCTGATTGCCTTCTTCTGTTGTTTGGGGCTCTATTTGGTCTGAAATTGGCCCCTTCCCCGATTCCGCCTCCTTCACCAGTACGTAGAGGCCGTCAACAGCCTGGGTGACGCCCTCGTAGATGTCCTTTCTGAGGTTGCGAGAATTTTTGAGAACGATTTTCGCCTTCGTCACCCAATTTTTAGCCTCTTGAACTCTATGTGTAGTTTTCAGCGCACTGATCATTGTCGGGCTGTCTGCCGCCCCCACCGAATCCATTGGAGCAGGTGATATGCTTCGTAGGGGCGGCAGGCACCGACTTCGGGGAGGGCGCTTTGTTGGCCTCTTATTCCCCGATACTCCTTCTGACACTTTTCTGAGTCACCATGCGCTCCGCGGGGCTCGTGCCTAGCGTTACGTTCGGAGGAGTACATCCCTGGGAAACAGGGACCGAGGAAATTTGTTTCTTGGCTGGGGTGCGGATACCGAACATATTGTTTGATGGGAGGATCAGGTTTTAAAAAGTAGGTGTGCAATAATGCGTGTAAATAAATATATTTTTTTGGTATTGTAAACGATTAATGTAGATATCACAGATAATGTCCTTGTAGGTCCCAGAGCTTAGCCCCATGTGAGTGACTTAGCACGGAAACACTTCTTGTTTAAAAGAAGTATCCAAAGTACACCTTCTGCCATTCAGCTAACGGAGACCCGCTCAGAAGCACACACCTAGGTATACAGCACAAACCTAACCTAAGGTTACACAAAATCAATTTAGTCAATAAGCCAAGTCACACCAATGATTAATTTAACTAAATTGTAAAAGAATTACAATTAAATTCACTTTCAAAATTAAAATAAAACTAAACTTAAAGTAAATATTAAAATATCTGGATAACACAGACAGTTGCGGTCAATAAACCAACTGATAAGCACAATATGTTTGGGTCAATAACTCAATTGTAAAATTCCTAACAAAATTTTAGGTCAAAACCAACATTAAAATTAGAATTCAAAACTAAAATCTTAAATTCAATTTAAGATTAAAATAAAAGTAAAAGTAAAATTCAAGATTAAATTAAGATTGAATATCAGGACAACACAAACAGTTGCGGTCAATAAACCGACTTACAAGCACAATATTATTATGTCAATATCTAAATTGTAGAATTTCTAAATAAAATTCTACGTCAACACCAGCATTAAAATTAAAATTAAGATTCAAAATTACAATCCAAAATTAAAATGAAAATTTGAATATCATTACAACACAAACAGTTGCGGTCAATAAACCGACTAACAAGCACAATATGATTGGGTCAATAACTAAGTTGTTAAATTTCTAAGTAAAATTTTTAGTCAAAACCAGCATTAAAATTCTAATTAAATTTTAAAAAATTAAAGTCCAAAATTACATTTAAAATTAAAGTAAAGGTTAAAGGATTGGGGGGAGATTAGAACTCTCCTGGTCGACCGGGCCTAAGAACGTGACCTGTACCGCAGCTGATTCAGGTGTGTCAGGTCAGTGAAAGTCCGGGAATTATCGGTAAGTCTATCTATCACCATAGCAGAAGCAGGCCAGGGTGGCAACGTGACATACTAAGGAGCACATGCACCCTTTTGAAGGCAGAAAAGGGAACATCGGAGTTCTCACTCAAGAGGGGGTCATCTGTAAGTCGTAGCTAGATGGCCCAAAGTACATCGGCGCCCAGGTATTCCATTTCTATCATATACCTGGTTCTCCAGTTACTAGTACCTGAGACGGCGTGCGGTATTTTATAAATTCGAATCCGATATGCTCACCAATAAATCGCATCTGGAGGGACTTAAGCACAGAAAAAAAGGTCAGATAGACTATTACGTCATCACCACGCTATGTGGATAAAATAATGATGATGCGCAACTGTCTCCACGACTCTCCGGGTTGATTATCATAATAATTGGGTATTCATTTTTTCTGCAAAATAATTATACTGTGACATCACAAATCGCATATATTATGTAATATCTGTTTGACGTCCTGCAGCGGTTCACTTTTCCAATTTATTTACTTTGGTAACATAATGATTTTGAACACTTTAATATTCTAAAAGACTAGAAAATAAACAATAAATACTATAGTAGCGTCAGAAATCTAACAACAAATAAATTTGAGATTGGAATCTAGAACTTTTATTCTAGTGACAGCACTAAGAGCAGTGATTTCACAGGAATCAAATCAAATCTTATATATTTCTCTCAAAAAGGTACATAATCTTACTACAATACATAATAGCAACACATTTTAAACCTTTATGAGAACTTTAGCCTGCACTAGGTTTCAGACCTGTATGATGGACCTCCAGGCTCAGTGTGTACGTGCGTACGTGCGTGCATGTGTGCATGCGTGCGTGTGTGCGTGCGATAGATGACAATTTAGACAGATATTACATATATAATTTAATAGCATTTATTATTTTACTACGATAACAAAGTTTCTTGTCTTCTTGTAGCTTAAGTTGAGGAGTCAGTTAGTAACGGCTACTACTTATATTATTGTAAAAACTAATGCTTCAATAAAGCAGCTAAAACCAAGTTTTGTTACATTTATCGTTTTTGTTCAAAAAGAAAATGGAAATTTCTTATGAGTACTGGATGCTTATAAATACTATGCTGCTATGACGTTAGCAAACCAAATACTAGGTTTCAATTTAAATTTGTTTAAAAAGTGAGAACATGTGGTTAAAATGTTTATTTCAAAGGTGTCTTGAATATTGACGCAGCTTATGAGTCCGTCAGTATGTTTACGATAAAAATTGTGATATTTAATCTCTTTCTATTTTAAATATACCTAACAGATTACTCATTTCGTTCGAGTTAAGATTTTTGAAGTGAAAACTTCTTTAGGCGCGTTGAGCGTTTTGGTAGAGGGTAAAATCCTCGGTTCGCGTCACCGACATGCTAATGATAATAGTATATCTATAGCTATGGAGAATATGATATTATATATTATATATGAAATTTATTATTATTATATATTATATATGATATTATATATTATATATAGCTATATATGAAACATAAAAAACTTCATATAATTTTTGCATACAGTTTTAAGTACTCTCAACTTAATAGTTCCGTTTTCACTTCTATCGGCAGTCCCACGACTGCTACTGTTTTTTTAATTGAATTTCATTTAGATTAATTTTAATCACAAGGAATAATTTAATCGTAAAATTTTGAACTCATAACCTAGAGTTGCAATAGATAGATTACACAGTCAGATCAAAATAGTTGAAACTTTGAGAAACGATGTACAAAACTGTAAAATTAAGAAGTAGTAGCCTCTTTTATTAATGGAGTCTTAGTTTAAATTAGCTTAAAAGTTATAAAGTTAACTTTATAGTTTTAATATTGTAAGACTTAAATACCATATCTGCTAACGAGAAGATTCACAAACGATAATATATTGAAGTCAAAGAATATCTACGAAGAACTCTAAAATACTAACCTCTTTAAAGAATAATAAAAAATAATAAATAAAACACAATGAAAGGTCTAAAATACTAAGCCTAAGTAACGTACATTGACATCATAAGATAAAGTAGATATTTGATGACACTAACCAATTGACATAAATCAATTGTGTCATTAAACATCTCAATTCTCAAGCAAGTTAGTTGAATTAGACTGAAACGAAGTTTAACCATTAAACTCAAATACTGTCTTCTCACAGGCCGCTCTTCTCCAAGAAATCAAAATAGCACACAAAATGTAGATAGCATCATTTTTCTGTGAGATCTTGGTAACACTCAGTTCATGTGTTAGCTCCTTAGTTACATTCTTAGTTACTTCACATATTTACACACTATAACAAATTATTTAGTTAATTTAAAAGAATACCTACCAATTGAAAATAATTTTTAAGTTTAAAAATTTTTGAAGTTCACTTTCATTTTAATTATTTTAGTTCGATCCAGATTCAGCAACTTATTAGGTTACAACCGCAAACTAATTTAGCTTATATCAATAGTGAGACGTCTAATTTCCTGGTCCAGTTTGGAGGTTATATGGCAGCGTTCAAACTGACGTTTAACATAATTCAGTCGGAAAATATTGTCTATATTTAAATGTGTGATGTGTGCCGCTTTTGTAAGTCCCCAGGCCATCAATCTTCGACGGTAATCATTTAACATAAAACAATCCTGAGCTTATTTACCCCTTTGCCATCAGTATTATCATGATTACCATAAAACGAAAATGTAATAATCGTTTTGCAGATTAACTTTCGTCCTTACCTGATTGATTTTTTTAACCAACTTTAAAAAGAGGAGGTTCTGTTTCACTGTAGGTTTTTATATATATTCACCGATTACTCCGTCAATAAAGGACCGATATAGATTATTTTTTATTTTTTTGGTCAAAAATGTAAACTTTTGGGATGTTCCCATTATCATCATGTTAGGATTTGATAATCACATATTATGTTTTTCATATATTTTCTAAAGCTATCATATTTAAATATTTGCGTCTTGTAGTCATCATCTCATGAAGATGAGCTGTTGATAGAAAATATAATTCCTTAACGGTTAGGAGTTGGAAGATGATTATGTCAATTTCATACCCTAATTTATATTGCTTAGCCTTACCTGATAATCGAACCTGAGACCTCTTGAACAGTAGCAGTAGTATACACACCGTGTTGTCGTGTTTCGTTGGTGATTGTAAGACCGGAGGTCCATTGATGCAGGGGTGACAATTATCGTGGTAACTATAATAATAATAATAATAAACAATAAACATATAATAATAATAATAATAAACTAGCAACACCAGAAGCAGTTGGCATTTTTCATACACATTTTAAAAATACATAATATATTACTACAAACTTACCAAATTCATCATCAAAAATTTCTCTCCGGCAACGTCGCCAACACCTGTACGTCGACAGGAGAGTACCCGGCCGCCGACCAGCTTGGGATCACGAGGACCACTGACCTCAAACAGGGTCCCCGCTACCGGTGGTGATGTGCGCCGCATGAAGTGGACAAAATCTATAAATGAGAATGTCATGCGGGCATATTTTCGGGCTACAGAGTTGGGAACAAACCTTACTGCGTACCGTGTTAGACTAGTCTCTCTGTTTCAGGAGCTTGAACCAGCCGTTAACATATCAGCACAAAGATTGTCGGATCAAGTACGAGCTATACAGCGCTGTCACCTGTTGGATGATGCAGTACTTGAGAGGATACGCTCTGACATACGGAGAAACCTTACTATCCTTTCTTCGTCACGCACTATGGTAGCCAACAGCACACCTCTGTTGGCATTATCAAATGAAGATGTTGATGAACTAGTGGAGAGTGAAGTTATTTCCGTAAGTACCCAATGTAACGATAAGATAAGGAGTGCTTTGGAGGATGCGATTCAAAAATATCGATTCGTAAATAATAATAGTAGACCACGGTTATGCCGTTTGCCCATTCATAAACGTAATTTAGCGCTTGTGGGTGCCCTGGATTCGTTACTATCAGACTACTTTGATAATAGCGAAGATCTTAGTGATACACATTCCATTCTGTACTGTGCAGCTGTTGCAGTTTGTAGAGTAGCTGGTGTGAAATTTATTGAACGCGTAAGTGCTACTCGCAACAAAAATGCTGTACCAGCTTGGCAGTGTAGAATCGAACGTCGTATTGCTGAGACTAGGACACTCATCGCTAAATTAACTTGTTTTCAAAGTGGTAATACACGGCCGAGAGTCATGTGCTTTGTGAAACAGGCATTCTTGGGGACTACCATTAGTCCTCAACAATACATGTCCTGTGTCACAGAGCGCATAGACTTTCTAAAGCAGAAAGTTTATGCATGGGCAAACAGGATAAGACGTTATAGAAAACGAGTTGACCGGTATAATCAGAATCGAATGTTCCAAAGGAATGAGAAATGGGTTTACCGGAAGTGGGAGGAACCGAATCCATGTGTGAGTGATGGGCATTTTCCCGATGAAAATACCACTAATTCATTTTGGCGTAACATCTGGTCAGTGCCTGTCACTCATACAGAGGGTGATTGGTTGGAGGATGTCAAACGTTCGTGTGAGTCTATAACAGCTATGGAACCCATTGTTATTAATAAAGATGATGTAAGTTGTGCAGTCCGTTCATTACCGAATTGGAAATCACCTGGTCCAGACGGACTGCACAACTTTTGGCTTAAGTGGTTCCGAAGCTCACATGCGTGTTTGGCATCACAATTCCAAGCAGCTTTGGAT
Source organism: Hypercompe scribonia (assembly GCA_949316085.1). Taxonomy (NCBI): domain Eukaryota; kingdom Metazoa; phylum Arthropoda; class Insecta; order Lepidoptera; family Erebidae; genus Hypercompe; species Hypercompe scribonia. The sequence goes on from OX438979.1 coordinate 7,325,444, forward strand.
TCTGGTTCATTACCACAATTTTCAACCACTGGTGTAACCCATTTACTCTACAAATCTGGTGGTGCCATGGATCCCAAAAATTTTAGACCTATTACTTGTTTACCAACTACATATAAACTTCTAACATCTATTTTGAGACTCAAAATTACTACACATATAATTAATAATTCGGTACTCTCTATTTCTCAAAATGGATGTAGAAGTGGGGCCCGTGGCACTAAAGAGCTCCTTATCATAGACAGGACCATTAGCCAACAGGTACGTCGTAATCGTAAGAGTCTGGCGACATGTTCGATAGATTATAAGAAGGCTTATGACTCAGTTCCACATACATGGCTTTTGAAAGTGCTAGAGTTGTACAAAATTGATGCAACTCTGTGCACTTTCTTAAAGTCGTGTATGAGTCAATGGAGAACAACACTTCGCTATCCAGGATGTCGGCAGACTGCGATAAACGACATACTTATAAAGATCGAGCGAGGTATATTTCAAGGTGACAGTCTGAGTCCCTTGTGGTTTTACCTAGCTTTGAACCCTCTCATCACTCTGTTAGAGGGTTTAGGGTTAGGCTATCGGTTGCAGAAAGATGATCAAGTTATATTTCACCTTCTTTATATGGATGATTTGAAATTACTGGCCTCCACAAAATTACAATTGACGGCGTTATTAAGGGTCACTGAAAACTTTAGTAATTCTATCAAAATGGAATTTGGTGTAGACAAGTGTGCAGTCATGTATGTAAAGAAGGGCGTGATTGTAGAATCTGAAGGAATAGAACTTTCAAATTCAACAAAACTCAGATCTCTGTCTGCCACCGAAACTTACAAGTATCTAGGTTTTTCACAGTCTTTGGGAATACCAGAACCTGGTGTGAAACAAATGTTACAGGAACGCTTCTTTGGCCGCCTAAAAAAAGTACTTAAAAGTCTTTTATCAGGCGGTAACAAGGTGCGAGCCTGTAACAGTTGGGTCATGCCGGTTCTGATGTATTCCTTTGGTGTACTTAGATGGACTCAGACCGAATTAGATGCCCTTGACAGGAGAGTCCGTACATTGCTGACTGCATTCCGCATGCACCACCCACGTTCATCGGTTATGAGATTGTATATTCTGCGAAAGTTTGGAGGTCGTGGTCTATTAAATATCAAGACTCTACACAATCGCGAGATATACAATCTCAGAGAATATTTTCTACAGACTAATGTGGGAGTGCATCGCAATGTAGTTGCAGTAGATACTGGTTTTACCCCGCTCGCTCTGGCTAAAGAGAATTGGCGCAAACCTGTAGTACTTAGTACTACTGATAGCAAGGAAGTATGGAAGGGTAAAGAACTTCATGGTCGATTTTATCGGGCCCTACACGGGTCTGATATAGACTTTAAAGCGTCGACGTCTTGGCTACGGTTTGGTGACCTCTTCGGAGAAACTGAAGGTTTTGTTTGTGCAATTATGGACGAAGTTATCATGACGAATAACTACCGGAAATATATCCTGAAAGATAGTACGGCTGACATCTGTCGGGCGTGCCACCGTCCTGGAGAATCTATTAGGCATATTATTTCCGGTTGTTCTCGTCTTGCTAACGGTGAGTATTTGCACAGGCACAACCAAGTAGCCAGGATCGTACACCAACAACTTGCCCTTAAATACCAACTTATCAATTTCGAAGTACCTTACTACAGGTATGTGCCCGACCCAGTTCTCGAGAACGGTCGTGCTACGTTATATTGGGATCGATCTATTATCACAGATAGGACTATTGTTGCCAATAAGCCTGATATTGTGGTAGTAGATCGATTAGAGCGCCGCGCAATGATTGTCGATATCGCCGTTCCTCATGACGAGAATCTCGTGAAAGTTGAAAAAGAAAAACAATTGAAGTATTTGGATCTGTCTCACGAGATTGCCGACATGTGGAATGTGGATTCGGTGATTATTGTTCCGATAATCATATCTGCTCATGGATTGATAGCGAAGAGCCTCGACCAACACCTTAAGAGGCTCACGTTAGAAGGTTGGATCAAGGGTCTGATGCAGAAGAGAGGAGGAGATCGCAGATCTCTTGCTTAAGATCAAGGAGCCGATGGCAGGGGATTCTGTTCCCCAAACGCCATCGTCCATGCAAGAGAGAGCGAAAGCAGCGGTGGCTACCATCCACAAGGTAGCCACCAAGTCGAGTAACCTTAAGGGTGCTTTTGTAAAGGCCCTTAAGGACTCCTCTTCTGCAGTTGCGGGGGTCGTTGAGACCCTTATTGGGGACGTGGCTCGTCTCCAAGCGGCCAACGACCATCTCGCGTGGCTGAGCTGAGCGCGCAGTTTGCCCAATTTCGGGCGGATCGCCCTGAGCGAGAAAGCCCGTCTCAGTCGCTTGCCCTTGTCAATCCCGGTACCATCGCTGATGCCCACCTGCGCCAAATCACAGACGCAGTGTGGCGCATGATGGACGGACGTCTCGCTGGTTTGGAGGCGAGACTACCTCCAGCCCCTGTCGTCCGACCGCCGCTCGCGGCACATAGACCAAAGGCCACATCGGCGCTTCCCGTTGTAGGCGGTCGTGTGTCCTATGCGGCGACGGCGTCGATGTCTGCTGTTCCTGCGGTGTCGGTGTCTGCTGTTCCTGCGGCGTCGGTGTCTGCTGTTTCTGCGGCCGCGCCGAGAACACTACAGGCGGCTAAAGTAGTAGCTAAGACGGGTGCACAGAGGTCAGGGCCCAAAACGGCGGCCAAGTCTAGAGCGGAATTTCCTCCGCTCCCCACTCCAGCCGCTGTACCTGGCACCTCCACGTCTGCTCCCTCCATATCTGCCCCTTCCACGGATGGTTGGCAGGTAGTCGGGGGCACAAAGAAGTCCCGAAAGCGGGGTAAAAAGGCTGCTCAAAAGGCAGCCTCTGCCCCGCAGTCGCCATCAGTGGTAGTCACCGCCACGAAGAAGCCGCGCAAGCTTCAAGTACCCAAAACTGCGGCGGTGGTGGTCACCGTTTCACCGGAGGCGGCTAAAGGCGGACTGTCTTACGCTGCCATTTTTCAGAGGGCCCGGGCTGGTCTCGCCAATGATATCGGGACGGTAGGTGTCAGGTTGCGCCTAGCTCAGACGGGAGCTCGAGTTCTCGAGTTCCCTGGAGCCGAAGGTGCCAAGACAGCAGACACGTTTGCCGAGAAATTGCGGGGCATGTTTGCGGCCACGGATGGTGTTAAGATCGCCAGGCCTACTAAGTGCGCAGAGTTGCGCATTTCGGGCCTGGACGACTCCATAACGACCGAGGATGTCCGCGTTGCAGTAAGAGAGAAGACGGGTTGCAACGCGGACAACATTAGGGTCGGCACCATCCGCCCCGGTCCAGGAGGGCTTGGCGCAGTGTGGGTCAGCTGTCCCGTAGCGTCGGCCAAAATGTTAGGCGACGCCGGCAGGCTGCCCATCGGTTTCGTGAGCGCTAGGATCACAGTCCTGGCGGCGAGACCGATGAGGTGTTACAAATGCCTAGCATCGGGGCACACACGCGCCAAGTGCGTCAGTTGTTTCGACTGCAGCGGGTTATGTTTCCGCTGCGGTCGACCGGGGCACAAGGCGGCAGAGTGCTCTGCCGCCCCTCACTGCCCGGCGTGTGCGGCGGGTAACAAGCCCGCCAATCACCTGATTGGGCAGGGAGGCTGCAAGCCTGCCCGTAATTCTCGGCAAGCGTCGGCGGCTAGCCAGTCGACCCAGGCTGCCTCTGACGTCGTTTCTGCTTCGACATCGTCGCCCATGGAGGAGGTTGTAGAGACGGTCGAGTAATGGCCCAAGTCTCCAACCTCCTAGTCCAGACGAACCTGAACCACTGTGCTGCGGCGCAGGACCTTTTCCTGCAAACCATGGCACAGTGGTCGATCGGTATTGCCGTAGCTGCGGAACCCTATTACGTTCCTCCCCGTCCAAACTGGTTGGGTGACTGGGACGGTTCCGTGGCAGTCGTCGGCTCCACGGCGGCTCATTCCCCGCCCTTGTCGCTAAGGGACAAGGGTACTGGATATGTTGCTGCCGAGTGGGGGGGGATCACCGTATATGGTGTTTACTTCTCCCCCAACCGGAGTTTGAGCGACTTCGAGGTTTTCCTTAACAACTTGGAAACCTCGATGCGGCGTCTAACGTCTGGGCACGTCTTAGTGCTGGGGGACTTCAACGCAAAATCCATTGCGTGGGGTTCCCCCAGGACGGACGCTAGGGGCGAGGCCGTAGAGGAGTGGGCGGCCTCGGTGGGCCTCTGTTTACTAAACAGGGGCTCCACCAACACGTGCGTGCGACAGCAGGGAGGGTCGATAGTGGACCTTTCGTTCGCTACCCCTGCCCTCGCCGCACGAGTAAGGAACTGGCGCGTCCTGGAAGAGGTTGAGACGCTCTCGGATCACCTCTACATCCGATTTGAGCTCTCCCGGACCCAGGACCCCAGTAGGGGTCACGTGGCGCGGCGTTCTTCTCGCTTTCCGCGGTGGGCTTTAGCCAAATTAAATAGGGACCTACTAGAGGAGGCAGCCATTGTTCACTCTTGGCTGTCTCCGCAGGCCCCGACCGAGGAGGTCGACATGGGGGCTGGTCGCTTCTGCGATGCCATTGCGGAGATATGTGATGCGGCCATGCCCCGCATCCGAGGTTGCCGGCCTCCACGGAAGGAGGTTTACTGGTGGTCCCAAGAGTTGGCGGACCTCCGTGCGGCCTGTACTCGTGCCCGGAGGTCCTACACCCGTAGTCGGCGGCGACACCGCGAAGAAGGCGGGGGGGACCAGCTTCATGAGGAGTACCGAGAGGCGCGGAAAACTCTGAAGCTGGCCATCAGCCGCGCCAAAGAAATAAAGAGAAAGGAAATGCTGGAGGGTCTCGATCGTGACCCCTGGGGTCGCCCTTATCGTGTGGCGCAACAAAAGCTCCGCACGTCGGGCCCCCCCCTTACAGAGACCCTCCAGCCCAGCTTCCTGCGGGAAGTGGTCGAGGGCCTTTTCCCGCAGCGGGTGGAGCATACACCCCCGTCGATGGCCTTCATGGTCGGAGACGACGGGGAGAACGAGGGCAATGTTCCGCCCGTCAGGGAATCGGAGGTAGGGGCGGTTGTTCTACGGATCCACTCTAAGAACACCGCCCCTGGGCCAGACGGGATACCTGCCCGAGCACTGGCCCGAGCCCTCGAGCACATGTCGGATACTCTCTGCTCGCATCGTCCGACACCTCTGCGAGGTGGGCCCCGATCTGTCGGACGCCCAATTTGGTTTTCGGGCGGGGCGTTCGACGGTCGATGCCGTGCTGCGCCTGAGAGCCGTTACCGAAGAGGCGGTTAGCTGTGGTGGCGTGCTGTTGGCGGTGTCGCTGGACATCGCCAACGCATTTAATAGTCTGCCATTTAGCTGCATCAGGGAAGCACTCCACTACCACGGGGTGCCCGAGTACCTGAGGCGGCTTGTGGCAGACTATCTTGAGGAGCGTACCGTCGTGTACGAGGACCGAGATGGTATTCTGAGGCGGCGGCCCATGTCGTGCGGTGTTCCACAGGGGTCCGTCCTCGGACCACTCCTGTGGAATATGGGATACGACTGGGCCCTTCGAGGTCGTCTTCCCCCCGGGCTGGGCGTAATTTGTTACGCCGATGACATATTGGTCACGGCCCGGGGGGCGAACTTTCAAGAGGTGGCGCGTCTGGCCACCGTGGGAGTCTCTTTGGTGGTCGGGCGCATTGAGGCGCTGGGTTTACGGGTGGCCCTAGATAAGACGGAAGCCCTTTTGTTTCATGGGCCCCGTCGTGGTCCACCCCTCGGTGCCTCTATCGTTGTCAATTCGGTCCTCGTACCGATTAAGGCCCAGATGAAGTATCTGGGCCTAATCCTCGACGGCAGGTGGCTCTTCGACGAGCACTTCTGACAGCTTACTCCAAAGCTGGTCGGCGCTGCTTCTGCTCTTGGGCGACTTCTGCCCAATTTGGGTGGAGCCAGCGTCGCGACGAGACGGTTATACACGGGGGTTGTTCGGTCAATGGCGCTGTATGGTGCACCGGTGTGGGCGGCGGCTCTGACCGCCCAGAATAGGGCTCGCCTCTGGCGCCCTCAGAGGATATTGGCGGTTAGAGCCATACGCGGTTACCGCACCGTATCGACGGAGGCGGCGTGCGCCCTGGCCGGAACTCCCCCGTGGGATTTGGAGGCGGAAGTGCTCGCCGAAGTTTATCGGCGGACGGGTGACTTCCGGGCGGGTAGCGGCATACGGCCCCCGCCCGAGGAGATACGCGAGTGGCGTGAGGCCGCTCGTCGAGCCACGATGGCTCGTTGGTCATTCCGGTTGGAGACTCTCCGGCCGGTCATCACCGAGTGGGCAGGACGGCAGCACGGGACCCTTTCCTTCCGACTGACGCAGGTCCTTTCCGGGCATGGTTGCTTCGGGAAGTATCTGCACTCGGTCGCCAGGAGGGAATTGAGTCCCGCCTGTTACCACTGCGACTGCAGTGAGGACTCGGCTCAGCACACGCTAGCGGTTTGTTCCGCCTGGGCGGCGCAGCGTGGGGTCCTCACTGCAGTTATTGGAGGAGATCTCTCGCTACCGGCCGTCATACGCTCCATGGCCGGTAGCGACAGTTGTTTTACCGCGGTCGCAACCTTCTGCGAAGACGTAATTTCGCAGAAGGAGGCGGCGGAGAAGGCCCGGGAGGACGATATCCACTCGGACCCAATTCGCCGCCGGCGAGCCGGGCGGCGGAGGCGCGCATACCAGCGCCTCATGCCGCCTTGAGTGTGGCCGCGGGTGGACGGGACGGGTTTTCCCCTCCACCCGCTATAATGGCCAGCCGCGAGGAGGCGACGTCCGCGTGTGCCGTACGTCGCCTATGTAGAGAGTGTATCCGCAGATGGTGCCCGCTTTGGCGGGTAGGCGCTAGGAGGGATCTGGATGTCGTAATAGCAGCGGTTCCCGGATCCCTCCTGTCTCAGGCGCAGAGTGGCACACCGTGTGGTTTTAGTCGGTCCGATTCCGACACACCACCCCGCCGTAAACCCCGGTGGGGTGACGGCCCGAGGGGGTTTCCACACGTTAAAAAAAAAAAAAAAAAAAAAAAAAAAAAAAAAAAAAAAAAAAAAAGGGTCTGATGCAGAAGGCAGTCCTCCTTGACACGGCCCGTATTGTGAGGAGGTTCCTGTCTTTGGAGCCCTAACCACCGGTGTCTTGGTCCCTGTACCCGATGTCGGTGGTCTACTACTATTTTTTATATTTTTAAATGTGTATTTTTTGTTTTTTATATATATTTAAAAATGTAACAAATATGTGTATATCACGAAATAAAGAGAATAATAATAATATTGTATTTATTTCTCTCATCACAAAGGTAGTTACAATTTGTGGACTACATAAACAGTTTAGTCAGATTACATCATTCCTTTGTGAGAGACTGGTGTCTATGGTAGGAAATCCTGTGTTACAGATCACCAGGCTCACACCTCCCGGACAAAACAAAGTAACAACAGTTGTAGCATATACCAGTTTCCAATTAATAATATAGGTAGACAAGAGAAAATAAATAGAAAATAACAGTAATAACAAAAATAAAAAATAAAAATAATAGAATGTAAGTATTAACATTTACGTGTAGGTACGTGAGTGAGTGTAAGTATGTATGTATTTATGTGTGCGTATGCCTGTATCTGTGTGTATGTGTGTGCGAGCGGTGCTTAATAATACAGATCAAACAAAATGCTTTGTACATGGATTATATTAACTTTGAGGCACAAGTAGACTTTCTGTGTCATCATAGCTTAGGTTTCGTAGCCATAACATTAATACCGTCTTCAATTTAAATTTGTTAAAGCAGTATATGCAAAGGATAGCATTAATTTTATTATACAAGTATGGCCCCAAAAAACAAAAGAACCTACGAGATAAAGTCGTTTTATAAATTATATTATCCTGAAAGATTCTATGTTTACGCCGTTTCGTTGCATTAACTGTGTAAGCCTTACACTGCATAAAAAGCATCTCACAAGGCCGCCATAGTATGGGTCACTATACTGCAGTGTCTGCATTTGCAATGAGTATGGTGACCACAACTCTTGGATTCTATTAATGCTTTCCATCAGGCAGAGTAGAGTCACTTTGGCAGGTTCTTAATATAGAAAAAAAAGCTAACCACTAGACCAACGAGATGGTTATATACGTCTGTAATTTTATGTATGTGTATAATGTTATTATACATGTATAAATAAATATTAAATTAAGTCTTTCTTCAGTAAACTAAGTGTATGTCTGTTTGTTTTTCAAACAAATAAACAGAGACGTCTCAGTCGTCTAAAGACTACTTATTATTCTGAAACTATTAGCAAACAAAGACGTGAAACCTAGAATAAATATTTACTTACTCTTAGAACATGGTAGTCAAGCTTAGTGTTCAAAAAATAAATTTAATCCTTCAAGTGTCATGTTCTGACAAAGGTTGCGGTTAGCAAAATATTGCTTTAAATGTTACTGCAAATATATAACTGTTTCTAGTTTAAATAAATAATTAATCTACGAGTTTCGTCGTTTATAATTTAGAGATACAGACGAAGGGAATCTATATTGTTAAGATGCCAAATAGTTATTAACAGCAGTAGTAGTTTATATTACAATTACATATACACTGGAATTAATTATCAACATTGTTTGGTACTAGTTATATAATGTAAATCAATTAAGATTAGTTTAAATAATTTAGTTCTTAACATTTGATAATGTAATAGGAAGATGTGATGTATTTTCACGAGTAAACATTTATTACTGGTTGTTAAATAATTTAATAATTGTATTAAAAAAATAAACGTATAACGAATAGTCAAAATGGATTAAGTCTTCACGAGGTTATTATAAGCAGATAACCATAACAATCATAATATAGAAAAGAAGGAGAAGAAAAACAGGAAGGGAAAAAGTACAAGAGCGGACGACTTCTCTTCCAACGAGGAGGAAGTATTGGTTGGAGCGCCTATCTCGGTGGGGCTCCCAGAAGTCATAATGGCTGCTGGGAGCTGAAGAACATCGGAACGGTTGCGTTCCAAATCCACCGCGGGCAGTAACTCCAGTACGAGGACAGATGCACTGGACATAATGGAGACGGAGCTGTGTGACAGCAGGAAACGCGGACGCTCCAGGGACGAAGAGAGTGACACGTCCCAGGAGATGTTGCCTCCCAAAATCACCAGCAGCCGTAGAGGGAGATCACGAACCCCGGTCTCGATCCCGTCAGGCTCCGTCTTTTGTAAGGCGGAAGCCTATAGGCGAGTTAGGGCGGACGGTGAAGCACTAGCGGAGGAGGAGATTGCTGGTCTCCTGCTGAAAGTCAGGGAGCCGATGGTGGGGGACTCAGTTCCCCAGACACCATCCTCCATGCAGGAGATAGCAAACGCGGCGGTGGCCATTATTCACAAAGTGGCCACCAAGTCGAGTAACCTTAAGGGCTCCTTTGTGAGAGCCCTTAAGGACTCCTCTTCCGCAATTGCGGGGGTCGTGGAGACCCTCATCGGAGACGTGGCTCGTCTCCAGGCAGCCAACGACCACCTGACGGGGCAAGTGGCTGAGCTTAGCGCTCAGTTCGCCCAATTCCGGGCGCATCGTCCGGCAGAGGATCCGGCCTCGTCCCCGTCTCAGCCTACTCCGTCTCCCAATGTTGGTACCATCGCTGACGCCCAAATGCGCCAAATCACAGACGCTGTGTGGCGCATGATGGACGGCCGTCTCGCTGGCCTAGAGGCAAGACTGCCTCCTGCCCCTATTGTCCGGCCGCCGCTTGGGGCCCATAGGCCAAAGGTCACATCAGCACCAACATCTCTGCCCGTTGTGGGCGGTCGTGTGTCCTATGCGGCGGCGGCGTTGGTGTCGACTACTCCTGTGGCCACTCCGAGGGCACGACAGGCGGCCAAGGTAATAACCAAGACGGCTGCACCGAAGTCTGGGCCCAAGAAAGTGGTAAAGGCTGGAGCGGAATATCCTCCGCTCCCCACTCCAACGGGTGTACCTGGCACCACTACATCTGCCCCCTCCACATCTGCCCCATCCAAAGATGGTTGGCAGATAGTCGGCGGGGTTAAGTCCCGAAAGCGGGGTAAAAAGGCAGCTCAAAAAGCAGCCTCTACCCCGCAGTCGCTGTCGGTTGCGGTGGCTACTGCGAAAAAGCCGCGCAAGCTGCAGGTGCCTAAAAGCGCGGCTGTGGTGGTCACCGTAACACCGGAGGCGGCTAGTGGCGGGCTGTCCTATGCGGCCTTATTTAAGAAGGCCCGGGATAGTCTCGCCACTGATTTCGGGACTGAAGGGGTCAGGTTGCGCTTTGCCCAGACGGGAGCTCGAGTCCTCGAGTTCCCCGGGGCTGAAGGTGCAAAGACGGCGGACAGGTTCGCCGAGACACTGAGAGGAATTTTTGCAGCCACGGATGGTGTGAAGATCGCCAGGCCTGTCAAGTGCGCAGAGTTGCATATTTCGGGCCTGGATGATCGGCCAAAGTTTTGGGCGACGCAGGCAGGATCCTCGTCGGTTTTGTGAATGCCAGAGTCACTGTTCTGGCGGCAAGACCGATGAGGTGCTTCAAATGCCTAGCATCCGGACACACACGCGCCAAGTGCGTGAGTTGTTTTGACTGCAGTGGACTATGTTTCCGCTGCGGTCGACCGGGGCACAAGGCGGCAGAGTGCTCTGCCGCCCCTCACTGCCCAGCTTGTACGGCAGGTAACAAGCCCGCTAATCATCAGATTGGGCAGGGGGGCTGCAAACCTCCTCGCGATTCTCGGCGAACGTTGGGGGCTAGCCAGTCGGCCCAGGCTGCCTCCGATGCCGTTCGCACGTCGACATCGTCGACCATGGAGGAGGGTGTAGAGACAGTCCAGTAATGGACCAAGTCTCCAGCCTCCTAGTCCAGACGAACCTGAACCACTGTGCTGCGGCGCAGGACCTTTTCCTGCAAACTATGGCACAGTGGTCGATCGGTGTTGCCGTAGCCGCGGAGCCCTATTATGTTCCTCCCCGTCCAAACTGGTTGGGTGACCGGGACGGTTCCGTGGCAGTCGTCGGCTCTACGGCGGCTCATTCCCCGCCCTTGTCGCTAAGAGACAAGGGCACTGGATATGTTGCTGCCGAGTGGGGGGGGATCACTGTATATGGTGTATACTTCTCCCCCAACCGGAGTTTGAACGACTTCGAGGTTTTCCTTAACAACTTGGAAACCTCGATGTGGCGTCTAACGTCTGGGCACGTCTTAGTGCTGGGGGACTTCAACGCAAAGTCCATTGCGTGGGGTTCCCCCAGGACGGACGCCAGGGGCGAGGCCGTAGAGGAGTGGGCGGCCTCGGTGGGCCTCTGTTTACTGAACAGGGGCTCCACCAACACGTGCGTGCGACAGCAGGGAGGGTCGATAGTGGACCTTTCGTTCGCTACCCCTGCCCTCGCCGCACGAGTAAGGAACTGGTGTGTCCTGGAAGAGGTTGAGACGCTCTCGGATCACCTCTACATTCGATTCGAGCTCTCCCGGACCCAGGACCCCAGTAGGGGTCACGCGGCGCGGCGTTCTTCTCGCTTGCCGTGGTGGGCTGTAGCCAAACTGAATAGGGACCTACTAGAGGAGGCAGCCATTATTTACTCCTGGCTGTCTCCGCAGGCTCCGACCGAGGAGGTCGACATGGGGGCTGGTCGTTTCCGCGATGCGATTACGCAGATCTGCGATGCGGCCATGCCCCGCATCCGAGGTTGTCGGCCTCCACGGAAGGAGGTTTACTGGTGGTCCCAGGAGTTGGCGGACCTCCGCGCGGCCTGTACTCGTGCCCGGAGGTCCTACACCCGTAGTCGGCGGCGACACCGCGTAGACGGCGAGGAGGACCAGCTTCATGAGGAGTACCGAGAGGTGCGGAAAACTCTGAAGCTGGCCATTAGCCGCGCCAAAGAAGTGAAGAGGAAGGAGATGCTGGAGGGTCTCGATCGTGACCCCTGGGGTCGCCCTTATCGTGCGGTGCGACAAAAGCTCCGCACGTCGGCCCCCCCCCCTTACAGAGACACTCCAGCCCAGCTTCCTGCGGGAAGTGGTCGAGGGTCTTTTCCCGCAGCGGGCGGAGCACACACCCCCGTCGATGGCCTTCATGGTCGAAGACGACGGGGGACGGAACGAGGATAATGTTCCGCCCGTCAGGGAATCGGAGATAGGGGCGGTCGTTCTACGGATTCGCTCTAAGAACACCGCCACTGGGCCAGACGGGATACCTGCCCGTGTGCTGGCCCGTGCCCTCGAACACATGTCGGACCGCCTCAGGGAGATCTTGGACGCTAGCTTGTCGTCCGGACGTTTCCCTGAGTGCTGGAAAAGCGAGAAGCTGGTCCTATTAAGGAAGCCGGGACGGCCTACCGATTCGGTGGCGGCCTATAGGCCCATTGTGCTGCTGGACGAGGCGGGTAAACTGTTTGAGAGGATACTCTCTGCCCGCATCGTCCGGCACCTCTGCGAGGTGGGCCCCGATCTGTCGGACGCCCAATTTGGTTTTCGGGCGGGGCGTTCGACGGTCGATGCTGTGCTGCGCCTGAGGGCCGTTACCGAAGAGGCAGTGAGCTGTGGCGGCGTGCTGTTGGCGGTGTCGTTGGACATCGCCAACGCATTTAATAGTCTGCCATTTAGTTGCATCAGGGAAGCACTCCACTACCACGGGGTGCCAGAGTACCTGAGGCGACTTGTGGCAGACTATCTTGAGGAGCGTACCGTCGTGTACGAGGACCGAGATGGTATTCTGAGGCGGCGGCCCATGTCGTGCGGTGTTCCACAGGGGTCCGTCCTCGGACCACTCCTGTGGAATATGGGATACGACTGGGCCCTTCGAGGTCGTCTTCTCCCCGGGCTGGGCGTAATTTGTTACGCCGATGACACATTGGTCACGGCCCGGGGGGCGAACTTTCAGGAGGCGGCGCGCCTGGCCACCGTGGGAGTCTCTTTGGTGGTCGGGCGCATTGAGGCGCTGGGTTTACGGGTGGCCCTAGATAAGACGGAAGCCCTTTTGTTTCATGGGCCCCGTCGTGGTCCACCCCCCGGTGCCTCTATCGTAGTCAATTCGGTCCTCGTACCGATTAAGGCCCAGATGAAGTATCTGGGCCTGATCCTCGACGGCAGGTGGCTCTTCGACGAGCACTTCCGACAGCTTACTCCAAAGCTGGTCGGCGCTGCTTCTGCTCTTGGGCGACTTTTGCCCAATTTGGGTGGAGCCAGCGTCGCGACGAGACGGCTATACACGGGGGTTGTTCGGTCAATGGCACTGTATGGTGCACCGGTGTGGGCGGCGGCTCTGACCGCCCAGAATAGGGCTCGCCTCTGGCGCCCTCAGAGGATATTGGCGGTTAGAGCCATACGCGGTTACCGCACCGTATCGACGGAGGCGGCGTGCGCGTTGGCCGGAACTCCCCCGTGGGATTTGGAGGCGGAGGTGCTCGCTGAAGTTTATCGGCGAACGGCAGACTTTCGGGTGGGTAGCGGCATTCGGCCCCCGCCCGAACAGATACGCGAGTAGCGAGAGGCCGCTCGTCGAGCCACGATGGCTCGTTGGTCGTCCCGGCTGGAGGCTCCACGTGCTGGCTTTGCCGCCGTGGAGGCTCTCCAGCCGGTCATCGCCGAGTGGGCAGGGCGGCAGCACGGGACCCTTTCCTTCCGACTGACGCAGATTCTTTCCGGGCACGGTTGCTTCGGGAAGTATCTGCACTCGGTCGCCAGGAGGGAATTGAGTCCCGCCTGTCACCACTGCGACTGCAGTGAGGACTCGGCTCAGCACACGCTAGCGGTTTGTTCCGCCTGGGCGGCGCAGCGTGGGGTCCTCACTGCAGTTATTGGAGGAGATCTCTCGCTACCGGCCGTAATACACTCCATGGTCGGTAGCGACAGTTGTTTTACCGCGGTCGCAACCTTCTGCGAAGACGTAATTTCGCGGAAGGAGGCGGCGGAGAAGGCCCGGGAGGACAATATCCACTCGGACCCAATTCACCGCCGGCGAGCCGGGCGGCGGAGGCGCGCATACCAGCGCCTCATGCCGCCTTGAGTGTGGCCGCGGGTGGACGGGACGGGTTTTCCCCTCCATCCGCTACAATGGCCAGCCGCGAGGAGGCGACGTCCGCGTGTGCCGTACGTCGCCTAAAATAGAGAGTTTACTCATAGATGGTGCCTGCATTAGCGGGCAGGCGCTGGGAGGGATCCGGATGTCGTAATAACAGCTGTTCCCGGTCCCTTCTATGTCAGGCGCAGAGTGGCACACCGTGTGGTTTTAGTCGGTCCGATTCCGACACACCACCCCGCCGTAAACCCCGGTGGGGTGACGGCCCGAGGGGGTTTCCACACTTTAAAAAAAAAAAAAAAAAAAAAAACAGATAACCATCCTCATATCTACTGCTAATTTCCGTCCGTTTAAGGTCTGTTAATAGATAGTCGTAAATATCCAATCGTATAGCTGAAAATTTGAGCGCATTGTGGACGTGCATTTAACGATCCTTTACTGTTATCTAAACCAATATTGCTGAATAGTTTTGCATTTGTACTATCTATTTTTTTTGTTGTGATGCTGCTGGTTTTTAATGTGTAACAAATACAATTATTTGTTGTGTCTGGTGTAATTTCTGTATAATATGTATATATTCAAAAATATGTATGTTCATTGGCAGTCGGGTTACCGTGCTATAGGCTCGACCTAGTTTGTAATCAGACAGCCGTGTGTTACTGTGTGATTTATGTATAATTTTATAAATCATATAAAAGAAAATTTAACCATTTATTTACTTGACTCTTATCCAAAGCTCTTAAATTGCTACACGATTGACGGATCGTTTTACTGTTAATTAATACAATTTTCTTTGCCTTGTTTATCAAAATAGATGCATTGGAGCCCTAATTTGTAATTTAAGAGAGCCGTTTCATTATTTTACAAATCGTTAATTTTAAATAAGATATTAAATATCTTTTGCTCGTTAATCTTGAAGGTAGAAATAAATTTGTGCAAAATGATTATTTTTAATATTTTAGGGTATAAAGGTATTTCCGATGGATTCTGACTTTATTAGCACAAAATGAATTATGACATATATATACATATAAATGTATACTACATTTGTACATAGAAATAAAGATAAAAACATTTTTCTGATCTAGAATAGAAGATTCTAGAAAAATATTCAGTTCAAGTTACATTTTCCGTAATACTTAATATTTTTTCATACCATTTTCGACCTTCCCCAGCTATGCTACCCAGCATTCTTTTACAACTGTCCCAATTTTTCCCATTTGCGTTTTTATTTCACAAACAATGTAAATTTTGTAAAATTAAACCTCCCACTGACATTCCGATGCTAAAGGGTACGCCTGCCCCACTACTAGACTCACCTTCCGTTAATTATCGAACACGTATCTTTAGGGAATAAATAACATGCAATTGAATTTATAAGAAGCAGTTATTTTATGCACATGTGTATAAAATTAAGTATAATAGTCTTGTCATCCACATGTTATTTTCAGAAAACCAAACCCACGGCCCGGCTTACGTCCTCGATTCCCTTAAGAGATTTACTTACTCTGTGGTGTATAAGACGCTACTGTTTACGTATGTTGTGTTGTACTGAGAGTTTTTACATATATTTAGATATTTCCATCATATTGATTCCAAAAGTAGTAGTACAAAAGTACTGATATGTTTTACTGACATTTTTCTCCCAACTGCCTCATTAGGAATACAAGTGCTACCAGCTTAGTAATAAAAATTTGGAACTAGTTAAAGTGAATTATGTGTCAAACTTTTGACACGCGACTATCTATTTCAACCAGGCAAAGCCCACACTATGAGAAACCGATATAGAAATACTTATATATCACTTAATATGTTTTTTCTGAATCAATTTAAATTTACTATAGAACAGAAATTAGGTTTCAAGGAAGGAGGAATCAATAGTTGAATGTTTGAAATATAAAAGGCTAGTAATTGCATTTTTCTTTTTATTTATTTTGAATTATTAATTTGACATTAGCTCCGCAAAAAATGACACAATGTGATCAAAAGACGGCGAGAGATAAGTTAGAAAGGAACAGGCTCTTCATCCGTTCGTTATATCGGCCGTAAATACGTCATGTTTATTTCAGATTAGATATAAAAATAATTAATAAATATTGTGCAGGAGAAAAAACAAGTATTTAGGGACAACATGATAGCGAAGAATGTAGAATATACATAAAAATACAGAAGGCCGTGAGGTAGGTTAATCATTTTCCAAGAGGTCGACAAGGGCGCTTGTCACTTTCGTGATGCGATTATGCAAATTTGCGATGCGGCCATGCCCCGCATCCGAAGTCGTCGACCTCCACGGAAGGAGGTTTACTGATGGTCCCAGGAGTTAACGGATATCCGTGCGGCCTGTATTCGTGCCCAGATGTCCTACAGCCGCAGACGGCGGCGTCACTGCGAAGACTACAGGGAGGGCCAGCTTCATGAGTAGTACCGAGAGGTGCGGAAAACTCTGAAGATGGCCATCGGCCGCGCTAAAGAAGTTAAGAGAAAGGAGGTGCTGGAGGATCTCGATCGTGACCCCTGGGGTCGCCTTTATCGTGCGGTGCGACAAAAATGCCGCACGTTGGGACCCCCCTTACAGAGACCCTTCAGCTCAGCTTCCTGCAGGAAGTGGTCAATGGCCTTTTCCCGTAGGGGGCTGAACACACACCCCCACCGATAGCCTTCCGGAGACGACGGAAGGACCGTGAGCAATGTTCCGCCCGCCAGGTATTGGAGGTAGGGGCGGTTGTTCTACGGATTCGTTCTAAGAACACCGACCCCGGGCCAGATGGGATATCTGCTCGAGTGCTGGCCTGAGCCCTCGAACATATGTCGGACCGCCTCAGAGAGGTCCTGGACGCTAGCTTGGCATCTGGACGCTTCCCTGGGTGCTGGAAAAGAGGGCAGCTGATCCTATTAAAAAAACCGGGACGGCCTGCCGACTCGGTAGCGGCCTATGGACCCATCGTGTTGCTGGGCAAGGTGGGTAAATTATTTGAAAGGATACTCTCCGCTCGCTTCATCCAGCACCTCTGCGAGGTGGGCCCCGATCTGTCGGACACCCAATTCGGTTTTCGAGCGTGGCGTTCAACAGTCGATGCCGTGTTGCGCCTGAGAGTCGTCACCGAAGAGGCGGTGAGCTGAAGCGGCGTGCTGTTAGCGGTGTCATTAGGCATCGCCAACACATTTGATAGTCTGCCATTTAACTGCATCGGGGAGGCACTCCATTACCACGGGATGCCAGAGTACTTGAGGCGGCTTGTGTCAGACTATCTACAGGAGGGTACCGTCATGTACGAGTACCGAGACGTTGTCCTGAGGCGGCGGCTCATGTCGTGCGGTGTTCCACAGGGGTCTGTCGGACCACTCCTGTGGAACATGGGTTACGACTGCGCCCCTCAATTCCGACACACCACCTCACCGTAAACCCCGGTGGGATGAGGGCTCGAGGGGATGTTTACACGTTAAAGAAAAAGAAAAGGTTAAACATTTTTCAATATTTCTGCTTATAATAAGAAGAAAAGTGTCACTGGTTTTAAATTGTCAATTTTTTATTTTTGCTATTGCCTAAAATACATGTTTAAGTTCTGAAATCAATATACATTAATGTTTACATTACTTTTTATCTCAAATATCAATTTTTACACAGTATGTTTTTTGACGGCATATAGAAACGCATTTTGAGTGCAAAAAAACGTGGTGTTATGCACTATGCCGTTTTTGTAACCTAAAACAGTAAAAGTAGGTTTCTTATAATGTTATTCAAACCGTATTAAATTTCTCAGCGTCTGATGTAATCAGACGCTTGGAGATTAAAAATGAAATGACATGAAATAAAAAATGAACCACCTTAATATATTATATCATTTAATTCAGACGTCACCGTAAAAGAAAGTACGATGTTCACTACGGACTTCCGATCGTCCTTCATACAATTTCCTATGTTGACGACTACTATTGTTGTCGATGTCTAGCGATAAGACACACTATGTCATGAAATAAATATATATAAGAAAATATAATTGAAATTTACTGATTAAAACATAAAGTAATTCATAAGATAGATTAGAATATTTTTCAAACTGTAAAGCAATGCATATAATTGGATAAGATGTGCCAGAATTCATAAAGCTGTTGCCTAAACCGCAAAATTTGTAAAATAAGTAAAATTCATGGAAGGTCTGTAGTCGGATAATTGGAGAAGCTTTATTGATATTTCTTTGTAAACACTAATTATTGAAGCAGAAATGTAGCGAGAAAAGGGGTTTGATGTGGTTTGTACACGTGTACTGGTAATCCTCGACAAACACGTCTTTTAATGTCAGCGTGTATATTTCCACTAATTAAATGTATGTATTAGTATGTTGGTTGACTAGTAGAGAATATCTCAGGCATGAAGTGTGCCTTTATATGACAGGTATGCGTGTGAAGGCTTACTAAATAAATTAATACGCTCTGTTCAATTGCAGAGTTAGGTGATGGCGTTAAGGCTGCTAGTGATTATTTGCAGTTAAGCTGCTTCAACTAATGTGTTTAATGATGTCATTTGAAATTTAAAAAGTAAAACGTAATAATAATAATTTTCAGAGCTTTATTTGCTACGTATTTAAACTGTTACCTTTTCATGCGTTTTCTGTGTTATAGAATTCAGGGATTCTTCTTTAAATAGTGTATGTCAGGACATACACTATTTAAAAATCAGTACTCTTACATTGAACACCGCAGTCATCTGAGATACTTTTTCCTTTAAGGAGTAGTCTATATACATCTCTAGAATTCTTCTTTTTTACCATCTCTTAACTTAATCCTTAATTTCTTATTCTATATCGTTCAGTAAAACAGACGAGGAAATATTTGATTTTGACTAACAAGGTACAACGAGGTTCAATTTTATATAAAAATAAACATCAATTTACTTAGTCAACAGTCATAACCCTCTACCAATTTTATATTTTATTATATTAAGCTATAATAATACTTTTTTCACTCTGCAAGCATTACATTGTTTGTTAGTTGAAATTGACAGTGTCAGCTTTGATAAGATTCTGCCCGTTCTTGGCGGGATTTTATGTTATTTTATTTTCCCATTGATGCAAGGGTGACAGTTGTTGTAGTAAGTGTGTGTAATACAATGCTACGATGACTGTCATGCCTTTTACGTCCCCTAGTGAGGCGTAAAAAAGCATCTTAATAGGCGGCCATAGTGTGGGTCACCATACTACATTGTCAGCATTCGCAATGACTATGACGACTACACCTTTTGGATTCTATTCATGCTTTCCATCAGGCAGAGTAGCGTCACTTTGGCAGGCTCTCAGATAAAAAAAAATGTATTATATCTTTTTCACAAAAATTCAAAATTACAACCCGTTGCTTGACTCCCTGGTCATCAGTAAGTATACATTTTGTTGTGTCATAATTCTGAAATAATGCATTAAAATACGTTTAAGGTTTTCTATTATATAAAATAAATTTCTAAGACCCAAAATCTAGCATTATGTTTTTTTTTCGACCTCTCAATAAAACGTGAGGGTAAACAATTATAATGCAAGCAACATTAGCATAGCTGTCATTTAATATGACACATACCAGAAAAAATTGATAGTGCAAAGCGAAGTGCATGGGTATGAAGTATATATGTTCCAGTCATTTCATAAAAAAATAAAAAAAATTACTATGAAGTACGTGGGGTGCATAGGGTTCCCGCCAAGTACTAAGAACGACAAGTCAACCTTACCTGCTAGCGGTGCACCTGCTAATCGACAACGACACCCAGGCGAAACAAAACAGCCTAATTAGCGGCAATAGGTTTGCTACTTATTATGTGGGACCAATGCACTGACAAAAAGTGGGCGTTTAATATACCACTGCATACGCCTCTGGGAAAAAAAGCTTAATTTTATGTATGAAAGTAAACGCATGTAAAAACTGTCTTTTAACAAATTTTCTACGAATTCAGTCTAAATTTAGATCTCTAAGCGAGTCAGTCGCTTTTTAGCAATCTACCACTCAATTAACGTGTAAATTGAATATGGATTAGGCTTGGAGATTAGACAAAGGACTCTGCAATAGATTAAAGTGTCTTCCTCACGAAATTGATCAAAATTCATGAATGTGGAGATATTAAGAAAAGTTATGTGAATTTCAGATTTTAATTCGTTCTGTTAATTTTACAACAGGCCTTTAATAGTTCACTGTTGGAGGCCTGTTCGTAGAAACGATGTACCATACCACGCTGGTCAGATGGATCAGTACAGTATTTGTTTTGAGTTTCCCTTCTCTTTGCAGTGTCTTTATTCACAGAGTTTGATCTCTTAGTCAACTATTTCGACACTTACAGGATGAATAGTGGTAATAATACTTTGTATCCTTAATCTGTCTTCAAACGTTCTTAAATATACAAAGAAAAACTCAAACTCGAGGCAAGTATTTATGGGACAAACAATTAGCTATCGCGAAAAAATCTTGGTAAAGATAAATGAAATTCTAATTAACCTACTACACCATATCTGGAGTAAATTGGAGACCGTGGACAAAGATTCATTTCTGCTATATCACGTTTATTTAGTTATAGACGAATAGTTTGATAATAAAAAAAATGTTATTGTTGTATATACAGTTAAAATCCATTTCTGATCTCCTATTGGAATTAATAAACGAAAGCCTACCTTTAACAGTACCACTGACTGAGCATAAGACCTTACTCAGTATATTAGAGTAGAGGATTGTTGACCTCACGGAATTCAACCCATTTTCATTTCTAAATGTTCTAACTCATTCTTCTTCTTCTTCTTATAGCCCTTCTCAGTGATTTACAGTAAGTTCCTCAGAAGCGGCAAGCATACAGCTTGGAGACTAATAAGCCACACACATATTAAGAATGGAAAGAATACAGGAGGGGTGCTTCTGGCGCCTAACATTTTCCGTCGGTTTGCGTTAAACTACAAAATCATACGAATCTAGACTCACTTACTTTAAGATGACTTTACTGCTCTAGTGCACGTAGAAATATAGTAGACTCTCAACTAAACAGACTGCTCTACATTATTGGGGAAAAATTATTTTCAAGACCCTACAAGACATCCCAGAGTCTCTATACATATAACGCCTTTATTTCCACATATTCAAAGGACGGTCCTTAACCTCATTTCATTATTCCACGATTGTATAAATTGGTCAATAGCTGTAGTAATTTAGTCGATATTCATTCTGACTTTTTTAGCAAGTTCTGGAAAATTGTACTTAGTCATAAATTTAAGGTAGGGTTAGTTTTTAATTTTAAATTTTTTAAAAGCAACTCTTTTCACTACACAAATAAAGTTGTGTTTATGTTTTACTGAATATGACAAGATAAATTGTGTATCTATAAGTAATTGATACACTGGACTAATATACTGGTACGTTTAAAACTGTTTTTTTATATGTACTGAATGCAAACAATTGCTGGTGAGTATGGGTAGCCAATAAATAAATTAAATAAACTAGCTATATATCTGCCCAGTACCAGTCTAACCTACCAAGCTATATACATATATATGGCTATACATGGCTAGCTTATAGCAAATACATTTCTTATTTTTGTCAAATGGCAGAGAAGTCAACGTCGACTAATTCTGTCCTGAAATATCCTCTCTGCAAGCTTGGAGTTCATAGATAGATAGGAGCCCAATATACAAATACTTCTACTTCATTAATTTTACTTGTCATTAAGTTACATTCCATCCGGCAATCATATAAAGACTACTTGAAAGATTTGAGCAGCAATGTTTTGAATGTTAAATTTTACGCAAATATATTTTAAGACAGAACTTCTGATTAATATTTTTGATTGCTCAAATTTAAAAATATTTACCTAATCAATTTTTGTTACCAAATTAGTGAGTGGATAGTAGTAAATTGTAAACATTTTTTAATTATATAAAAAGTAACGACGGCGTCTTATTCTTATTACTTCGGGAAATTTTAACCGCGGCTCCTAGAAGACCGGTGTTAGTTCATTCGGTATGTTTCACAGAACGCGGCTGCTGAGAACTAAAACCTCTCCTCCTTGTATAATTTACTTTAGTTAGTTTTGTAACTATTGTCTGCCTCGTGCGGATAGCGTATGTCACTGTCAATTAAGGGGTCCAAAATTTGATTCCTGGTGAGGGTTTAAAGTGTTTTTGAAAGTTTTACAAGAAATAGTTAATAACAGCCCAGAGTATGAAAGTTTGGCGTCTTTTCACGCCCGTATCTCGGTGAGCAGGTTAAGCTGTCGATTCCGGTTGTCTTGAACGTCTATGGCAATCGTTATTCGGAAGTCAATGCCCACAAATATACTGACACCTTGTTCGAAGGTCACTTCGAATTCAGTTTGCCCTCAGGGTTGTGAAGGTCCAATATCAGTAACTCCATGGAAAAACTGACATTAAAGTAAACTCCAATGAAAAAATAATAGGTTGAACTAGTTAGCCGACTCTGAATAATCGTGAGATTAAAAAAGGCTAGGAAGAAGAAGATAGGTAAGTGGAACGCTTCTATTTAGGTTAATAACTCAAGAGTCGCATTGTCAAATCACAGGTGTCCATAACTGACAGTAATCACTCAATATAAACGTAATAAATACCTTCTTTTTCTTTTATTACGTGTGGAAACCCCCTCGGACCGTCACCCCACCGGGGTTTACGACGGGGTGGTGTGTCGGAATCGGGCCGACTAAAACCGCACGGTATGCCACTTTGCACCTGACATAGGTGGGATCCGGAAACAGCTGCTATTATGACATACAGATCCCTCCTAGCACCTGCCCGCTGCTGAGCGCACCATCTATGGGTATTTTAAGTGACGTACGGCACACGCGGACATCGCCTCCTCGCGGCCTCCGTCCTGTCCACCCACGGCCACACTCAAGGCGGCATAAGGCGCTGGTACGCGCCGCCCGGCTCGCCGGCAGCGAATTGAGTCCGAGTGATTATCGTCCCGGGCCTTCTACGCCGCCTCCTTCCGTGAAATTACGTCTTCGCAGAAGGTTGCGACCGCGGTAGAACAACTGTCGCTACCGGCGACCAAGTGCAGATACTTCCCGTAGCAACCGTGCCCGGAAAGGAACTGCGTCAGCCAGAAGGAAAGGGTCCCGTGCGAAGTGTGAAGTCACCCAAACTGCGGTTGGGGGAGAAGTATACACCATATACAGTGATCCTCCCCCACGGAACCGTCCCGGTCACCCAACCAGTTTGGACGGGGAGGAACGTAGTAGAGTACCGCGGTTACGGCAACACCGATCGACCACTGTGCCATGGTGTGCAGGAAAAGGTCCTGCGCCGCGGCACAGTGGTTCAGGTTCGTCTGGACTAGGAGGTTGGAGACTTGGGCCATTACTCGACCGTCTCTACTACCTCCTCCATGGGCGACGATATCGACGCACAAACGACGTCAGCCCCTGACGCCTGCCGAGAATTGCGGGAAGGTTTACAGCCTCCCTGCCTAATCTGGTGATTGGCAGGCTTGTTGTCCGCCGCACACACCGGGCAGTGAGGGGCGGCAGAGCGCTCTGCCGCCCTGTGCCCCGGTCGACTGCAGCGGAAACATAATCCGCTGCAGTCGAAACAACTGACGCGCTTGGCGCGTGTGTACCCCGATGCCAGGCATTTGTAACACTTCATTGGTCTCGCCGCCAGGACTGTGATCCTAGCGCTCACGAAACCGATGAGCAGCCTGCCGGCGTCGCCCACCATTTTGGCCGACGCTACGGGACAGCTGACCCACACTGCGCAAAGTCCTCCTGGACCGGGGCGGATGGTGCCGACCCTAATGTTGTCCGCGTTGCAACCCGTCTTCTCTAACTACCACGGGCACCACAAGCCAATCTACCTCACAAATTATTATAAAGCTTACCAAATCAGTTATGGCTTTAATTCTCGAATGTTATTTAATTATGATTAGATCTGAACTTCAGGGGATTACATTACTGTAATTTAAAACTCGGTTTCATATCCAAACCGCCGACGGCTCAAATTCTAATCATTCAAGTTATTCAAAGGTAACGAAAAGGGCAGTTCAAAAGTAATTTCATTTTTTTACTTAAATAGATTTTCTTAAACAATTTCTTTAGCCATTTAAAGATCTTATATTACTGTTAACTTTTCATGTTACTGTTAGCGCAGAATTAAATATTGTTTTTATTATTTTCTTTGTGTATTTTTATCTAAATCGGTAAGGTACGACGGAGAAATAAGTTGGTAGGCCTCTCCTAACGATGGACTGATGATGAAACTTGGGTGGAGACAGCGTCACAGCAAGACAGCTCTATACGGGGCAATGGCACTGTATGGTGCACCGGTGTTTGGAACAGCTATGATCACCCAAAATAGGGCAGGCCTCTGGTGCTCTGAGTGAACATAAACGGATAGAGTACTATAGTTATAAGCAGTTACTGCACCGTATCAATGGACGTGTCGTGCGCTTTGACCGGTACTCCTTCATGTGGTTTGGAGGTGGAAGTGCTCACCGAAGCTTATCGACAGATGGCTGAGTTCGAGGCGGGTAGTGGCATTCGATCCCCCGAAGAGGTAAGTAAGTGACGTGAGGCCGCTCATCGAGAAACGATGACTTTTCTTGCTTTGACCATTGGGTGCCGTATGAGTTGAAACCGAGAGACATTTAACGACGTTTTTTCGTGTGTGAATTACTGCTTCAACGGCAGAAAACAAAAGGTTCTTTGCGCTATATTATCACTGATGTAAATATGCTTTACTATGACAATTCAAAGCGTTAAAAATCGTGGGGAGTAATGTGGCGACTTTCACATACAGTGCAAACAGAAAAACATTCTACAGCGCCATCTAACGAATATACATCGAACTACGGAGCAACTACTAATATAATAATACTAATATAGCATCTATATCACGACATAGAGATTCTCGTGGGGATTAGATAGATAGATAGATAGGTACTCTTTATTGCACACCATAAGTAGGAAACATTCAATGTAGAATATAAACAAAAAATAGTAGTACAATGGGCGGCCTTATCGCATTCTGCGATCTCTTCCAGGCAACCGTTAGATGGACTATACTGTATAGTATTTTGTAGCTGTGGTGCACATTGCAATTTAGGTATATTAGCTACCATTACACATACATATATACAAATACTCATTCATATACTTACATTAGCACATAAATATGAATACATACATAAACATAGATACAGATATAGCATATATTTGTTAAAAAGATAAATAATGATCTTTGACGAGTTTCTTAAAAGTACTCACCGACTGTGCCCGCCTAATAACCTCCGGTAAGGAGTTCCACAGGCGTGCAGCCTGCACTGCGAAAGACTTATCAGCGAAAGATGTGGTGTGTGTTGGGATCTCCAAAGTTCGATTTTCTAATGACCTCAAGCATCGTGTATGTGTGTCATGAATAAAAGTGAAACGTTTTTTTAAGTAGATAGGAGTTGTAGGATTATATAGGATATTATATAGTAGTGACAGGATATGAGTATTCCGGCGAAGTCGTATTGGGAGCCACTTGAGTTTTGTACGAAATTCGGATATATGATCATATTTGCGTAAACCAAAAATGAATCTGATGCAGAAATTTTGAAGTCTCTCAAGTTTATCAAATTGTTCCTCAGTTAGATCGAGATAGCTGACATCGGCATAATCGAGAATGGGTAGAAGAGTGGTTTGTGCAAGTTCAATCCTAGTGGCAGTTGGAAGAAAATTCCGTAGTCTTCTTAAACAGGCTGCAGAGGCGTATATTTTACGGCTAACATTTCGAATTTGAACATTCCAGGAAAGCGTTTTGTCGATATATATCCCTAAGTTCTTTACGTTGTCACTGATTGGTATTTTGACTCCTTCGATAGACACTTGTGGCAGTGCAAGCCAGTCCACCTTTGCAATAAGTCTGGAGCTGCCGATGACTGTCACTTGAGTCTTACTAGGGTTAACTTTAAGCCCGTACATCGTTGTCCATCGACATATGTTACTCAGATCCCTGTTTATAGTATCAATGCCTAGAGGCAGCTCGTTAGGACTAGTTTGGAAATATATTTGCAAATCGTCTGCGTATAGGTGGTAGGAAGAAATAAGTTTATTAGTGATGGTATTAATGAAAATTGAAAATAGCAAAGGAGATAAAACGCCACCCTGTGGTACACCAGCGGACGTATTCAACCAGATGGAGTAGTTGTCATCAATACGGGTACGTTGCCGGCGACCAAACAGGTAATCACGAAACCAGTCAACAGCTGATGGAGATATGTTGAGAGAGCTTAGTATGGCAAGAAGAACGTCGAAGTCGACTGTGTTGAAGGCATTGCTAAAGTCCAATAGACATAGCACAGTGAGCTTTCCACTGTCCATTCCTGCCCTTATATCGTCAGTTACATTAACAACAGCAGTAGTTGTGCTGTGTCCGGGACGGAAACCGGATTGCAGTGGGTTGAGGAGGTTATTTCTGCAAAGAAAGGAATTAAGCTGATTGTGGATAAGGCGTTCAAGGACCTTTGAAAGGAAAGGTAAAATGGAGATAGGTCAATATTCGGAATAGGATACAGGGTTAGGATTTTTTGGTAAAGGAATAATTTGGGCTTCTTTCCATTTTGATGGAAATACGCCACTAATGATGGATTCATTCAGTATGCGGGTAATTATGGGTAAGATTGGATCAAGGATAAGGAGCACCATATTACGACTGATAGAATCGGATCCAGTAGCGTTTGATGTAATGGACCGGATACTCTTCTCAACATCACAAGCAGACACTTGACTAAAGACCAAAGGAGGACAGTCAGGGGTTGGAAGTGCTGAAAGATGATTTAGTGTATTAGTTTTAGTTGTCTTATTAAATACAGACGAAGTAGAGAAATATTGATTAAGTGAGTTAATATCGAGCTGGTTATAAGACAGCTCTTGACGCTGTTTTCCAATCTCTAATGACCGAAGAAATTTCCAGACTTTGGCTGGATCACCGTTTTGTACGGCACTATGAACATATTGGCGTTGTGCATTCCTACACACCTTGTTGCAGCGATTTCGCAAATTTATATATTTAGCACATACACAACATCCCAACATCAACCGTTGGGCTGTGGCCCGCCAGGCATGATCAAAAAATGGTAAATCTATAAACTTCCTTGGAAATTTCCTGTACTCACTATAGCAAATATAATGAAGACTTGCCTTTTCCTTTCAGAGTAAAAAAAATAAGTAGTATTTTTACTTTTCCTTTTTCTATGTTTTCAATCTCATTTTCCAATATTTCTATATAATTTTGAAATCAAGCTTTAGTTGAAACTAATCTCAGTAGTGTTACTTTGAGAGCTTTAGAGGTTTGTAAATCTTAAATTATTTATTCAAATAGAAATTTCTGTAATTTTAGAAATGATACATGATTAAATATTATATAGTTATATTTATTTGTAGCTAAAGCAATTTTGTTAATTGTATAATTTAGTAAAGTATTTAAGCAACTTAGATGTTTCTGGGGTTATATACCTTTACAGTTGAAAATCAGGCAATTTTATATATTTGGATTGTTGAGTCTATAGAACCTTATATTAATAACGTTATAATTTCAAGGATTAGTAGAATAATAGTAAAGTTCAAGTGCGTGGGTAAGTAAGCATGAAATAGTATTTATATTTAAGGTTCGAGGGCCTGCGTTATTTATCGAGACTGAAGCAAAATAATTGTATAGTATAGGGCAGATATAAGTATTTAAATGTATAGATTCCAAGCATTCTTTATATAAAAACAATTGTTCTTATCAACGGCAACCTCAACAAAGCAGTTGGCATTTCTCATACATATATTTTTAAAATACATAATTTATTACTACGAATTTATTATCTCAGACCATCAAATACAAAACACAACAAAAAAAACATGTGTATAGTAAATAACCAGAAAAAAACAGGATAAAACTGCAATAAAAATATTTTTTTCAAAAAAATATCTGCTACGGAAGACGTGACGCTTGAACGTCATGTCAAAACAATAATTTTACTAGAGAAATTCCAAAATGTTAACAAGAACTAGATTGAGAGTGCAAATAACATCCCTGGACTCGTCGCTGCGTTCCGCCTTGCCGTCCCGGGATGCAACGGTAGAAGTTCCTGCTGTTGCAGAGACGTCGAGTTCTAGTTCCAGTGACGAGTTTTTCTCTCAGCCGACGTCGATTAAGGAGTACCCGGCCACCGACCAGCTTGAAATCCCGAGGATCACTGACCTCAAGCAGGATCCCCGCTACCGGTGGTGATGTGCGTCGCATGAAGTGAACAAAATTCATAAACGAGAATGTCATTCGGTCATGTTTTCGGACTACAGAGTTAGGAACGAACATTACTGCGTACCGTGTTAGACTAGTCTCTCTATTTCAGGAGCTTGAACCAGCCACCAACGTACAGCAGAACGATTGTCGAATCTATACAGCGCTGTCATCTGCTGGATGATGCTATACTTGAGAGGATACGCTCTGACATACAAAAAAGCTTAACTATTCCTTCTTTGCCACACACTGTGTTAGCCTCCCACACACCACAGTTGATATCATATCATGAGGAGGTTGATGAATTAGTGGAGAGTGAAGTTATATCCGTAAGTACCCAATATAATGATAAGAAAAGGAGTAGGTTTGGAGGTTTCGATTCAGGAATACCGATTTGTAATAATAGTAGACCCCAGTTATGCCGTTTGCCCATCCAATAGAGTACTTTAACGTTTGTGAGTGCCCTGGATTTGCTATTACCAGATTAGTTTGAGAAGAGCGAAGATCATAGTGACACACATTCTATTCTTTACTGTGCGGCTATTGCAGTTTCTCGAGTAGCTGGTGTTAAATTTATTAAACACGACAGTACTACTCGACCTAAAAGTACTGTAGCAACTTGCCAGTATAGAATTAAACAACGTATTGCTGAGTATAAGGTACTCATCGGTAAATTAATTAGTTTTTAAAATGGTAATACACGGCCAAAAGTCATGCGCTGTGTGAAATATTACGTGATTACGTGATTGTTGAATATAAAGGTATAGAACTTTCTGATTCAACAAAACTCAGATCTCTGTATGGCAAGGAAACCTACAAGTATCTAGATTTTTAACAATCCTTGAAAATACCAGAATCTGGTGTGCAAGAAACGTTACAAGAATGTTTCTTTGACCACCTAGAAAAAATACTTAAAAGTCTTTTATCAGGTGGCAACAATGTGCGAGCCTATAATGGTTGGGTCATGCGGGTTCTGATGAATTCCTTTGGTATACTCAGATGGATTCAGACTGAATTAGATGCCCTTAACAGGAGAGTCTGTACACTACTGACTGCATTCTGCAAGCACCACCCACGTTCATTGGTTATGAGGTTATATATTCCGCAAGTTTGGGGGTCATGATCTACTAAGTATCAAAACCCTACACAATCGCGAGATATATGTACAATCTCAGAAAATATTTTCTACACACTGATGTGGAAGTGCATCGCAATGTAGTTGCAGTGGATACTGGTTATACCCCGCTCGCTCTGGCTAAAGAGGATTGGTGAATAACTATCGGTAATATATCCTGAAAGATAGTACGGTTTACATCTGTCGGGTGTACCACCGTCCTGGAGAATCTATTAGGCATATTATTTCTGGTTGTTCTCGTTTTACTAACGATGACTATTTGCACAGGAACACCCGAGTAGCCAGGATCGTACACCAACAACTTGCCCTAAAATACCAACTTGTCAATTTTGAAATGCCATACTATAGGTATGTACCAGACCCAGTTCTCGAGAACGGTCGTACTACGTTATATTGGGATCAGTCTATTATCACAAACAGGACTATTGTTGCCAATAAGCCTGATATTGTGGTGATAGATGGATAAGAGCGCCACGCAATGATTGTCGATATCGTCGTTCGTCATGACGAAAATCTTGTAAAAGTTGAAAAAGAAAAATAATTGAACTATTTAGATGTGTCACACGAGATTAAGATTGCCACAATATGTGGAATGTGGATTCGGTGATCATTATACCGTTAATCATAACAGTCCTTCTTGATATGACCCATACAGTGAGGAGGTTCCTGTTTTAGGAGTCCTAGGCACCGATTTTTTGGTCCCTGTACCAGAAATCGGTGGTTCACTGTTTTTTTTTTCAAAATATAATCAATATGTTCATGACAGGTATAAATAGAATAATAATAACGAGTATAATTAGAATGTAACTCACAAAGGTAGGTGCAGATTACCAAAGTGTACAAATGCGAACGCTTGGTCGTGTTAGGTACTCGTCAATCGTTTCTCGCAGAGTTTTCCCCTTTTTCTTTCGAACATAATATGTTGAAGTGTGCGGAACATTGTATTTGTAAAATTGAATATGTAACACTAAATTAAACTCTTCAAGAAAAATTATTTATTATGCATAGACAACAAATTAATTGAGAAAAACTACAGTAAAGCCGATTGAAAGGCGAATTGATTGGCAATAAATTCATCCTTTCTTTTTCTTTATGAAGAATGGAACCCTTAAAACTAATTTTCATGAAAGCCACTATTCGGTGCAAATAGGCCGTTGCAACTGGAGCAATACTACGGATGGACGGCACGGGACCTGCTGTTGTGGAGGACCTTGGGGGAGGCCTATGTCAACAGTGGATATCTTTTGGCTGAGATGATGATGATATGATCCATTTATATAAGTACACAAACTTCCAGAAATCTCAAATGAAAAATTTATGTTTCTGCACTGTTCACAAATTTCTTCAAATATTTATTGCTTTCGACACAACTATATTCATCTGAATTTCAAGATTTACAAAATATTCGTTCATTATTCAAGGATCTATTTACTTTCAGAATTTTAAATGCAGATCATTATTTCTCATAATTTGTATTTTGTTGTTAAGAAAAACTTTCTATGTCGATGGGCTCTTGCTAATATTATAAGTACAAGGGTATTTGGGTTAAACTTAAATTAGTAACGAACAGAATATCTAAAATATTTTTTTGAGATACAAAATTTAAGTACAAGCAGGATTGAAAACAGTTTTATTAACTACCTCGATGGTGTAGCGGTAACAAATGCGACTGCTGTGCTTAAGGTCTCGGGTTCGATTCCTGAGTCAGACTAAACTTTTATATGGTCTACAAATATTTATTTTACAGTTAGCGTGTTTTCTATGCATAATATAAATGTATTTACATGAAAAAAAAATAAGTATTCTATCAGTCAGTCTAGTTATCATAATCTCTGCTTAGTTTGAAACTAAATGGCGTTATGTGATAAATGTTCGAAATATTTATTGAATTCTTGGTCTAATAGCTAGTTATCCTAACTGCTAAGCCAAAGGTAGTGGGTTCGATTCCCACCCAGGACAAATCTTTGTGTGACGTACACGATCATGACGGAACGTGTTTTGTGTCTAATTTATCTCTTATATGTATGGCTTAGTTTAGTTACCACAGTACAGGTTTTGGCTACAAACTTGTACAATTCATGACCTTATTAGCTTTTGAGAAATGGTTAGTAAACATTAGTCGCAAAGGGAAAAATATTTGACAAAGTTTTTGACATGTTGAGAGAATCACAAATTTTCTTATATTTTACAGTAACTTGTTTCAAAACTTAGCCTTATCAAAACCGCGTTAATAGAAGTAAATGAAACAAAAAAAAAATATTTCCATGAATTTATGTAGGTACCTGATATAAATTGCGTGATATTTTTACCGCCGGAGTGTAATGAGAAAGTAATGTAAAATAAACACGTTTCTTGATCTTGTTGGAAAATACTGAGCATGTTATTTTATAATCTAGCTCGTGCCAAACCCGAAATACTTCAACAATATAGATAGTACTCGTAAATACACGGGAAACAGCAGAACTAACTCTAAAGACTTAGAGCGTTAGAATTTTGATGCCTTCATATTGTATCACAATAGATCACGAATTGTGCATTCGTTGCATCCAATTTTATCGCGTTAATGCCCAATTTTGACTTCATTTAAAGAGTAAGTGATGTAAATTGTGCCTAAGTTGCTAAATTAAAATGAGGAATTTAACATTCATTTGAGGGCGAAGTACGAGTTTATTGCACATCAACTTGATCGTCACAGTAACTGCGTTTGGCGTTATGATTGGCCTACCCTAAAATCGCTCACAGTCGATAGCTGGCTGATGTAAAATAAGGCCACATTAAGGCCATGCAAGACCAAAACTCGAAGTGTCTCACAAAATCAGGAAACAAGCACTTAGTTTCTAAAATAAAAGACCTGTAAGTTGAGTAACAAAATAGAAAATAGAAAGGCAAATTCGAATTTCAGGAACGAGATACTTTTTGAGCAACATTCTTCAATCCATTCGTACAAATAGTGTTCCTTCATTATACTCGTAAATATCTGCCCTTCTTCTCTGTCTTTTCTTTCAAAAAACTTAAAATTGGGCCATTGTACCGCTAACGTGTCTTGTTAAGCAATACGTTTATCGCCGATTTAACTATTAAAATTTGTAAAATATGGGCGTGCAGACTCCTTCTCTTGCTTTACATGTAACTAGTGTACAATTATCAATAACTTGATGTGACAGATGTTGATCCTCGCTGAAAATCAAAGCCTGTCCTCAGAGCGACAATCTACAGAGTTTAATAGTACATCCTCTAAGAAAACATACTTCTAGACAGTTTCGTAACGTTGCTGCAATGATTAAACGAAATTTCCATATAAAAAAATAAATAGAACTCCGGGAAGTGCTATCAAAAAATACATTCAATTATTTCATTCTGACTGTATAAAATATAGTTATCTCTTAACTTAAGTTATTTACGAAGCAGTATTAAAGGAAGATATCATTAATCTTGATCGTGAAAAGAAACGTGGAAAAATAACACTGACTTTGTTTTTCCGCTACGTAAAAAAACACGTTTCGGAAACTCCGTTTCCGAGACCAACACAGACAAGGAATAAGTGAACATCTTAGTAATTAAATTAAAACAAATATTTCAGTAAGTAGACAAAGACGCTCGAAATATTTATGAAGATGCTAACAAACAAGCTTAATAGATGCTGAAAACAAAAACACTCTACAAATACTTCGTGAAAAATACTTACACGTAACAGACCAGCGATTTTAATTATTATAAACACAATCTCACTCTCACATCTCAGAACACCTCAAACTCCATCAAGCCGTTTATGCTACAGGCAGTGCTAAAGAAATATATTTACGTATATAACCCGCCTTTTAGTGCAATCGGGTAAAAAATAAAAATATTGGGACCAGATTTTCGCGAGAATTAACTTATAATATATTTTAACCCAAACAAGTCAAGTCAAGTGCTCAAGTCTTTTATACTCAATATTACTTAACTCTGTTTTAATAAAATTTCTTATTGTTTGCCCAAAAGAAACTTACAGCAAAATATATACGTTTGAAGAACAATAGAAGTGGAAAATGATTTTACTATTTTCTTTCATTTGTTTTCTTTTGTGTATTTGCGAGATGTTACCTAAAGTTACACATTTGCTAATGCATGCATTCTGACTTAGAAAAAACGTAATTAAAGAAATAACAATTTCCTAGTGCATAATAATGCTAAGATTGCTTCATAACTTTCGATATATAGGGTGGGTCAAAAATTCGTTAACATTTGAATCTAACATCCCGCGTAAACATGTTACAGGAGTTCTTGAGACCTATGCTAGTGGGATTTGCTGGCTACAATCGTAACACGTAGTTTCAACAAGATGGAGCCACTTGTCCACATCCAATGAGTCTCTGTCGGTGATCAAAGACTTGTTTCCGGAAAAGCTGATATCCAGACGAGACGTCATTCCGCGGCAAGAATTCAGATCTGTCCCGAGCAGACTTCTTTTTATGGGATTATTTGAAGAATCATGTCTACATCAATAAACCAAATAAACTACGTAAACTAAAAAAAAATCAGCAAAGAGATGTCGGCAATATCACGGTCTCTTTGCTGACGAGTATTCGAAAATTTCAGTACTCGCTTAGAAGAGTACGAACGTCGAAACGGTGGTCATTTAGAAGATATAATTTTTAGAACATAAATTCCAACTAGTTAACTTTGTTGTAAATAAACAATTTTTATAATATTACAAATAATTTTTTTTATACGATTTTCTCAAATGTCTAATTCGTGGTCCTCTTTATAGTTACCATGAGCTTTTAAAAATAAAAAATACTCGAAACTCTGTAAAAAGGTTGTTGTTAGTCTTTTTAGGACTCCAAATAACTTTAACGTTTGCCAAAGATGTTCACATGGCAACCGGAGGGGTCGTAATATGTTAAGAATTTTTATCCATCGTAGACCGACCTGGCTAGAATTCCTTTACTTGTAATCTGTTAAAATATGTATTTGATGAAAATACGAATTGGGACACAGTCAATTTGGAAGTTACGTAAAAATTATAAACCTTTAATTTATGATACTGTTGACAAAAAACACTAACAAATAGACTACACGAAATAATAAAGACATTTATAGCCAAAACTTTGTCTGCCTTGTTAACTTATATATTAGCGTATTCGATTCCTTTATAGGTGCAAAAATAAGGTGTAGGCAAAATTAAAAGTAGGAGAGATCAGCAGAATAATACCCGGTCTTATAGGAAACCGGTGTTAACCAAAAATCTATTACAAAGTTTTTGCCTCACTAATAGGCTGTTCATATACTCGTACAAAACGGTTTACTTGAATATTTTCTGTGTCAACCGACTTGTTTACTAAAAAACTTACGTTATATATATCCTATATTAACTACATATTGAGTCTGAGCAGTTATATATTAAAATCTAATACTTTACATGTATTTGAAAACCCTTATTGCACTCAAAATCTTCATTTTTCAATCAACGTTAGTAATAAACTCTGACAAGTAACTCTTAGAAAATAATCCGAGCAAATAATGATGAACGGCATGTTTCAACTTTACACTTCGAATTAATATGTCAAAAAGTCAGTTGTTGTTTGACGTGAATAACGTCTTTAAAATTACTTCCATAGGGACACAATCCAAGCAAACGAATGATAACAAAATCGGGCAATAGTTTCGTGTTGTAGCTATTTATCTATCATCGCACCCAAAATTCAATTATACCATTGGGTAGCTATAGAACCAAAGAATCCATTACAGTAGGTAAGGAATGTGACACTCGCGCGCGGGGAGGGAATAACCCTTTTTTTTTCTTTTTTTTTTGACGTGTGGAAACCCCCTCGGGCTGTCACCCCACCGGGGTTTACGGCGGGGTGGTGTGTCGGAATCGGACCGACTAAAACCGCACGGTGTGCCACTCTGCGCCTAACGTAAGAGGGATCCGGGAATAGCTGCTATTACGACATCCAGATCCCTCCAAGCGCCTGCCCGCTACTGCGGGCACCATCTGCGGGTAAACTCTCTAATTAGGCGACGTACGGCACAGGCGGACGTCGCCTCCTCACGGCTAGCCACTATAGTGGATGGAAGGAAAAACCCGTCCCGTCCATCCGTGGCCACACTCAAGGCGGTATGAGGCGCAGGTATACGCGCCTCCGCCGCCCGGTTCGCCGGCGGTGAATTGGGTCCGAGTGGAGATCGTCCTCCCGAGCCCTCTCCGCCGCCTCCTTCCGCGAAATTACATCTTTGCAGAAGGTTACGACCGCGGTAAAACAGCTGTCGCTACCGACCATGGAGCGTATGACGGCCAGTAGCGAGAGATCTCCCCCAATAACTGCAGTGAGGACCCCACGCTGCGCCGTCCAGGTGGAACAAACCGCTAGCGTGTGCTGAGCCGAGTCCTCACTGCAGTCGCAGTGGTGACAGGCGGGACTCAATTCCCTCCTGGCGACCGAGTGCAGATACTTCCCGAAGCAGCCGTGCCCGGAAAGGATCTGTGTGCGACGGAAGGGAAGGGTCCCGTGCTGTCGCCCTGCCCCCTCGGCGGGAGGGAATAGCCCTGCCACTTTGAACGCCATTTTTATTTATTTATTTATTTATTTACACTTTATGCACTTTGTACAGCGGCGGACTTAATGCCCAAGGCATTCTCTTCCAGTCAACCTTAAGGTGGTATAGAAATATTGTAAGGGAGGTGCACAGCGGTTACATTGACAATTAAGATACATAATACATAAGTTGACATACATACATGAACACATACAATACATACGTTATAAATACACATATAAATATACACATATATACATAAATATACACATACACACATTTAGATTATATTCATACACTATGACAACTTGACTGTAAGCTGAGCCAACTATCGATAAGACGATTCTTCAATCTCGTTAAGAAGGAGATTATGTACATTCTTTTTGAATGTAAAACGGTTTGTGGACATCCTGACTTCGAGCGGGAGCGCATTCCAGAGTAGTACTGCCTGAACAAAGAACGAAGAGTTCACGAAATCAGAGTTGTGAGAGGGACATAAGAGAAGCAGATTATTTTCTGAGCGAAGGTTTCTGTCGTGATTAGAAGATAGATAACGGAGGTACGGAGTCAAATATGTAGGTGACGACGGTGAGTTAAGAAATGAGAATAGGGCAGTTAGTGCTCGCAGATTGCGGCGCTGGCGAATAGGTAACCATTTTAATTGGGAACGTAAAGCAGACACATGATCATACTTTCGAAGATTAAAAATGTATCGAATGCAGCTATTGAGAAGTCGGTCTAGTTTGTTAAGAAGGTCTGCATTCAGGTCGTAATAACACACATCACCATAGTCGATTATTGGGATTATTAAGGACTGCATAAGAGTAATTTTGGTATTAGAAGGCAGAAAGTTCTTCATACGATATAATGTTCGCAGATTTCTCGTTACTTTCTGGCTGACATGAGTAACTTGAGCTCGCCAATCAAGGGTAGAGTCGATGAGTAAGCCCAGATCTTTGACCACGGGGCTGAACGGTACGACTGATCCGTTAAAGATGATTGGTGAGATTGAGGCAGTATCAAGTCTGCTCATAATGCGTTTGCTGCCCACTATGATCGCCTGACACTTGGTTGGGTTAACCGTCAATCCGAAATTCGTCATTTTCATGCGTATCAAGATTTCCATTTAGTATAACTTTTGATTCGGTGAAATTACGGCGTTCATTTAAGTTTTCACCAAATCTATCGAATATATATATAATATTAGTAACAAATTGTGACTGTGAAAATATTTTAAAACAAAAAAAAATATATATATAAAAGAAAACAATGTTAACCTATACGTAATCCGTAATCAACCACCGCAATCTTACTGACAGAAAATAGTAAAATCATAAGTAGAAGCCTGGCCTATTCAGATGCTTTTTCATGCCCCGCTTTGGGGCTTAAAAGGCATGACAGTCATCGTGGCAGTGTAAGGCTCACACACTTACCACGATAACGGTCACCCCTGCATCAATGGACCTCCGGCATCGCACTCACCAACAAAACACGACAGCACGGATGCTAGCGCTTTCGTTTGATCTTCTGTGAGAGGGTAGTACTGCCCCGGTCGAGCCGATCCATTTGTGTTGTAATCAGCATCACTCTACTGCCTAATATATTTATCCCAATTAAAGGTTAGATAGATGATTTTTACTATGTTTTCCTAGATACTGAAAGAATATATATGTTTGCCTAGCTCTAACAGAAGATGTGAATCTTATATTTATACCAAATGTGAAGCACCAAGTGATCTTTAGCATAGGATTAAAAGTGACTAAAGTTTTTACAACGAGGAAATTACGTAATACTTTTTCACAAAGTGTCAACGAGTCGGAGTTTTTCAATTTTTTTTTAATACAAACTTAGAACAAAATTACTTCAGTGTTTTACAAGTCAACGTTTTGAATTTTTTAATCCTATGAGTTATTTTCTACGACGCACAACGTGCTAAATTCGCCTTTATACTATAGGAGTTAGTTACCCGCATTTTAACACGAATTGTATCGATTAGTGTCGTGAAGTGTAGTAGTACTAGATTTGTATTACCTCTTTAATGTGTTTGATACTCTTTGCGATATAAGCTGTCATGAAAATAAATAAACAAAGGATTAGCCACCTCTGAGTAGTCTATACAAAGCCATACAGCGTTGATATTAAATGAATATGCATGTTTTGATCGTTGGACAAATATATAATAACTTGTTGGTGGTCGTTTCTGGTTAAATATGGGATTAGGTGCTTAAGTCTCTTTCGGTTTAATTTTTCATGAAGGTTATTGTTTACATAAGTCTTACCACAGATATATAGGTTGGCCTATACATATAATATGTGTTATGACAAATAGCTTGAGTGACGTCAATAAAAGGTCTGCAATACTCACACAATGAAGATTGGCTATAACTTATATTTTTGATGATGTTTGACAGTAAAGATAGAACGTTGAGAGAAAGTGTTATGCTTCGGGAGAAATAGTCTGGTTCAAATGGACTTACAGCAAGGCCTCGCAGAAAACCCTTTTTTTTTTAAACAATTATTTATCAAAAAGGTCTAAATATAATGTGGCGGCTTCTATATTACAACACAAAGAAAAATATACAACAGCGCCATCTAGCGAAGATACATCGAACTACGAAGTATGAACGAAACGTATGAATGTAATGAACTACAATGCAACTACTAATTCTGTATCGCGATATACAGATTCGCGTGGCAATTAGCGTATATACAACATCCCAACATTAACCGTTGGGCCGTGGCCCGTCAGGTATGATCACCTCACCTGGTCGGAGGATCCTCCCTTTGCGTCGGAGGGACATATGATATCCGTCCCTCCACAATAACGTCTTGACGTTATTCTTGAATCGAACAGAATTATTTATATCAAATAAAAACATTACTTTTCGATCCAAAAAATATTTCCTTCCTAGCCTTTACTATTTACATTACATTATTTGAGGACGGTCACTTCTTCAACTTGTTTTACTTGAATATCGATTTTTCCAGTGACCGCCATCAGACCTTCACAACTTGAGGACGAACTAAACTCAATTTCCCAACGACAATTGCCATAGGTGTTCATGTTTATCGGGACCGCCTGCTTAACGTGCACGCCGAGACATGGGTGTAAAACACCGTCAACTTTCATGTTACGGCCTGTGATTAGTAATTTCTTGTTAGAAAATCTCAATAACACTATTCGGCCCGAGTCAAGAATTGTACCCATGACCTCTTGAGTCGCGTAAGCTAACCATTAGAAGCACAAAGCAGGCAAAATTTTTAGTTCTATGTAACTAAAAATTTTGCCTGCTTTGTGCTTCTAGTGGTTTCCTTAAGGCATTCCGTTGCAAGAAGTCAGATCTGTCATGTCAACATCAATAAACCATATATACAACGTCAACTAAAAAAAAAATCAGCAAAGAGATGTCGGAGATCTCGCGGTGTCTTTGCCGACTCCTATTGGAAAATTTCGGTGCTCGCTTAGAAGAGTGCAAAAGTCGAAACTGCGGTCATTTAGACGACATATTTTTTAATAAATAAATTCCAACTAATTAGCTTTCTTGTAAATAAACAATTTTAATAATATTATAATAAATAAAATAAAATTTGATATAAATAGTTTTTTTATACGATTTTATCAAATGTTAACTATTTCGTGGCCCATCCCTTATATTATACTTATGTGTTAAAAAAATATTGATTTATGGCGGGTCGACTTCCAAAAAATTAAAATTCCGTAAAATAAAAGCTTTTTTTCAATGATGCATGTCATGCCAAGAGACAAGGTTTGAAAAATATCTGCAAAGTCAGCATAAAAAATAACTGAACAAGGACATCCATTGAAAAAATCTTAAAAGACACTTCGGTTTTGTTACACAAGTCTCATAAAATAAAAACCTCGGGTTATGAATACTTCTATGGTTACATTATGTGAAGGTCAATGTATAGATCTGTTAAAAAACTTGGACATTAAGAAATTCTTCAGGAAAAACTTAACCAAAAGAGAATTAAAGATCTGATTCTAAATGATTCGCAAATAATATTAATGTGTTATGTAAGTGTGTTTCTTTTTCTTTTTCAAAAAATAGAACTCTGTGTTTTGTCCTTTATAAACAATCATAAATGGTACATAAAAAATATCAAAAATTGTGGCCACACAAAGTTTTGACTCATATAAAACCTACAACATTCTGCACAGTAGGACACGGCGAAAATTCTGAGTGCCTGAAATTCGTTTTATTCACATTCCTTATAAAATAACTTTAATTATTTTAGTCTGCTATCATAGTCCGTTCAATGTCAAAGCTGTATGATGTTATACAAATTATATATTTATACAACGTGTGTAAGGTACACTGGTTATACCTCAACATTCCATCACAAGATCGTACAAATTTACCACTTTTGAAGTTACGAATTTTTTTGCTCAGATCAGTACCTACTAGCATTAATGTTTTGAACGGTGGAAATACGAGTAATGTATTCCCCTGAAACTCTCACGTCACTAAATTTATATTCATCAAGATCATCAGCTTTTAGTAGTCCATGGCTTTCCCTATAAATACAAATCTCTATTATCTGCTTTAAATTGACGAGCTACGAGTATTGAAAAACTTCCGAATAACTAAAGCTTTCTTTTAACTGCATTTTTTAATTCTTTAGACTACTTCAAGAAAGGAGACAAAAGCCTACTAAAGAACTACCGCTCAATTTGAGTAAGTTGTTTTCGAGGGTTATTATGTGTTCAGGTGATGAGATGCCTCTATGAAGCTGCAACAATTACTGTCCAAGTACAAGAAAAGAACACAAGATTAATCTAATTGCATCGTGGGGTAAGACAGACAGAGAGAAGTTATATCTCCGGAACTGTTTACCAACGCATTGGAAGACGTCTTCAAAAGCTCAATTGGAACGGACGGGGTATCAATATCAATGGCCAATACCTCTCACATCTGCGGTTTGCAGACGACATAATCATCCTGGCGATTCTTCAAAACGACTGAGACTAGTGATGAATATTGAAAAAACGAAATTCATGCATAATAAGCATGTATCTCCGAGTTTCGTAACCGTAAATGGCACTGCTATTGGAATTGTGCAAGAATGCATCTACCTTGGGCAAACTATTAAACTTGGAAGGCACAACTTCGATCAGCTGGGCAATATACGGGAAGCTGTGTCACATCTTCAAAGCTTCAAAGTAGAAAGTGGCTCAGCGTGCGATGGAACGTGTGATGCTGGACGTTTCTCTGGCTAATAAATTCGTAACGAGATTATTCGACAGAGAACTGGAATAACTGATATCGTACGGAGAATCAGTATGCTGAAGTGGAAGTGGGCCGGCCATGTCTTCAGACGAACCGATGGTTGCTGAAACCAAAGTGTGCTAGAGTGGAGACCACTATTGGGTAAACCTAGTGTAATGAGCTTTGTGGCACGATGGACCGACGACTTAAAGAAGGTGGCTCGCAGCGAATGGATGCGGTTTGCCCAATATCAGGATGGGCGACGCTCCTTGGGGGAGACCTTCGTTCAGCAGTGGACGGCGATAGGTTAATTTGAAGACCACTTATACGAAAATCATAAACATAAATTTCTTGAAAGGAATGTCCCATGTAAACGAAGCCTTACTTTCCTATTTTAGCTTGTCATTCTTACAATACTCAAGATGACACACCAAAACGTGTTAGTACCTATACTACCTATCATGTTCTTCATTAATCTGAACTCCAAATATAGGTCACAAGTATAAATATGCTGCAAAGATAAACTTAAAAGGAATATATTCGGTATTGTTTGAGTTAAACAAAACCAAATTCATTATATTTTAGTTGAGAATACCACAATCTATTTAAAATAGTACCTAAGTAGTGTTTCAGCACACGGTCACTTCATGAGAAACAGGCACTGACAACCATGGTCATCTGCAGCTTAGAGTCACAATTGTGATGCTGCCTCCAGTTAACAAGGGGAAGGAAAGTTTGGACTTCGGTAACCTCTATCGCTCTGTGACAAGCAACTCAAAAATTGCCTAATACCAGTATTTGCGATGTCAGCATCTCTTATTTTTCTTTTGTTGCGTTTGAATGTTCATGTATCTATTCGACAAAAGGTTTTTTATTACTTAGGGAACTTCAGGAGAAATTCAAAATATATTTTATTATTTACATACTGTCTGAGTATAATTATTCACTATTTTCTATTGTCGTCGCAGTTATTTGTTGTCCTGAACCCAATTCTATTTGGGGGGGGGGGACGGCGTAATGTGTAATATGGCTGATTTTTTATATAGCTGGCTAGCCGCCCCGACCTGACCTTTTTGACCTTTGACCTTCGCAAAATAATTGCTTTTATATGTTGTTTGTATTACTGATAACTAAGTATAACATTGTAGCTCAATATTTTATACAAACCACAAAACATATAATTCTGTCCTTTTTTATAGAGGAACCTATTTGAGTCGTAAGTCAAATAGGTAACGTATTATTAAAATTGAACACCATTACTTGAAATGTTGTGTCGTTTGTGTATATTATTTTGAGATATCTTGATCGGTAGTTGCATACGTTAATCACCAGATCAACGAGGTATTCGAGCCATGTTGTCAAATGCAAAAAAGAAATGTATTGGTAAAGAGTGCAGGTAAATGTGAATATTTAAATTTGCAACGTGAAAACCGAGAGCGCTAACAACGGTGCTGCAGACAGGACAGTTGAAGTGTTGTTAGATTTTTCTTACAAGAAATTCTTAATAACAGCCGGGTGATATGGAAGTTTGGTCGTGTTTTACGTCCATGCCTTGGAGAGCATATTGAGCCGACGGTCCGGATTGTTACAAACATCTAAGGCCATCGTTATTGGGAAGTCAGTAACTATACTGACAACTAGTTCAACCTTCGAATTCTGTTCACCCTTGAGGATACGAAGATCCAGTACCCCAAAAATTCTTGAGAATAATAAAGGCTAGGAAGAACACTTTTGACAGCCTCTGTGCTACAACCATATTGTATTCAGTTATTTTTCGAATTCAAGCGAAATTTTGTATTTTATATAAATTACATGTTTACATATATACAAACATAATTATAAATTATATATATTTTTTATATTTAAACGTTTATACAAAAGTTCTCAATTCTCAATTGTTTATTGCATCTCACTAGGTATAAAGGTGTTAGACTTATAAACAATAGCAACAGTTGTGAATCCTGTAGGGCGGAGCAACGTAGCTTAGCAGGACAGAGGAAGAGGACTTTTCTTCTATATTAAGAGCCTGCCAAAGTGACTCTACTCTGCCTGATGGAAAGCATAAATAGAATCCAAGAGTTGTAGTCACCATACTCATTGCAAATGCCGACAACGCAGTATGGTGACCCACACTATGGCGGACTTGTGAGATGGTTTTTCACACCCCTTTTGGGAACGTAAAAGGCATGATAGTCATTGTGACAGTGTAAGGCTTACACAGTTACCACGATAACTGTGACCCCTGCATCAATGGGCCTCCGGTGTCACACTCACCAACGAAACACGGCAACACGGATGCTGGTTTAGGTTGGTCTTCTGTGGGAGGTTGGTACTGCCCCGGTTGAGCCGGTCCGTTCTTGCTGAAATCAGCGTGGCTCTACTACCTAGAAAACTTCCTTATTTAATTAAAAAACTGTACCTATTTTTATCTTTATAAAGATATATACATATATACCTATATCGTTATATGAGTTGTATATATACTTGTCCCTTTTACTGGAATATTTTTCACATTTCACATCACTTGCCACTAGATTCCTTTTGTAGGACCTTAAAAAACTTTGCCACATGCGCTCGTCATCTTAGCCAAAAGACGTCCACTACTGGACATAGGCCTTCCCCAATAATGGGAGGAGTTTGCCATAACCACCACGCTTGGCATGTGAGTTGGCGATTGCAGTGAGATGGTGTACTCAGTAGAACGCTGCTGCCCATCCTCTAATCTATCTAAAATATCCCTTAGTTGACTTTTACGACACCTACGGGAGGAGATGGGGTGGTGCTATTTTTAGCCGGCACCACACGGTACTACATTAAATGATTTCATTTTAAAACTCATTTCAATTAAATGCGAGCTACGCACCACTGCCCAAACTCATAATGTAGGTGAGATCTACGAGTAGTTATTAACTGATAAACGCGCTTCTTTATACCCAACGGATCTTTACAAACCTTTAACGTTGTATTTTAGGTTTTTATTTCAGTAATTATTATTATAAAAGTATGAGGAAATTGTAAAAAGACACAATAGAAATACGTCTTTCTATCTGTAATTTTATATTTATACGATAAAGTGATCAAGCGGTTCATTAATTACATTAACTCATAGACATTTTATCACTTTTTCACAAGTATTTATATACTTGAGTGATAAAATGTTTTGAATACAAGATTATATGATAATCTGTTTATAACAGATAAAAAGGCAATGAATGAAATTATATTTCGTAATATCATTGGAGAGTCTGAAGTCTTAGATAGGCAAAGTTATTAGCAATTTGAAAGGTCCAACTTTGACACCGAATTGTCAAAAGGGTCAGTAGCTAATCACAAAATCCGTAATGGTCGTATAAAATTTCATTACTATTAACTTCTAAAGATTATCCTTATTCATCTCTAAATAAACTGCTCGCCAAAGTTCTTTGAGCCTACCAAATTAATTTATTGTGTTATGAACTTCTGTTGACTTTGTAAAGTATTAATATAAGCATAAATGTTGATATTATTGACACAGT
This sequence comes from Hypercompe scribonia, assembly GCA_949316085.1. Lineage (NCBI taxonomy): Eukaryota > Metazoa > Arthropoda > Insecta > Lepidoptera > Erebidae > Hypercompe > Hypercompe scribonia. The sequence continues at coordinate 7,370,114 of OX438979.1, forward strand.
AGGTACAACACAAAGTAATTTTACATTAACAAATTAACCGTTTTTAGACTTTCACGACTTTTACACATACAGAGAGTTTTTGTTGTATAATGACGTATTTGCGATAACATTATTTAAAATTTGGAAGCACGCACATGTCGATTACGTTGGTCACATTTTAAAAAACTTTGATGACATTATTATTATTTAGTGTATCCTAGTGAAAATATTGACTAGCCAGTTTTATTGTTTTACATTCAATTAATTCAAGAATAGGAAAGAATAATTTATACCTACTTAACATAGTTAATCATTGTTTTTTTGTATGATTTTTTTTATTATATTGTTTCTGATTATATTTTTATGTTATATATAGTTAGTTTTTAATTAGTAAATGTATGCTTCGTCACAAGGTGACACTAAGCGTTGTTAAATATAAAATTGTATCTCATGTAAGTGAATTATAAATTGTTCTCATGTGAATAAACATTTTATAAGCCCGTAATTGTTTGTATTGTCTGTACTTCTACACGTACACGCTACATTTACGACGTTTGCACACTTTGTTCTAACTCTACAATGGCGATTGCACCCGCTAATGGCAGGGTTGCAAGATATTGATGACCGGTATCCGTCTTCCCGGTCATAAGTTTTATCTTTCTTGATTTCAATCTTAACTACCCTGGAATGTGGTCTGTATACAGTCTTAATGGAGTACTTTTTTAATATTATTCAACTGTGTCCGTTCTTTTTTAAATAGTAGTAACGCTGGTGCTTGGTCTACCCTCGGCCGTGCCTTAGACTCCACCATTTCGTCTTAATATATCGCGAACATAAGAGACTGATCTCTAGGTATTCAGGATCACAGAGGTTGTAGATTCGGTTTTCAATGAAGCCACCACAGACTGTAGACAGAATGGGCGGTGATGCTGGTGTGTTTAAGTTTTCGGTAAACTTTGTATCCGAGTGTTCCAAGGTGTTTCACCATTAATTTTACAGCGAGAAAGCTAATGATAAGTCTATCTCCATTTCATACGAAAACTTGATGTTCTTATGTGTGAAGTTTAACATGCTTGAAAATTATTATATCCTCTGATGGTCACCATTCAGTGCAGAAAACGTCGTAGACGTAGCGCCTCCATAGCTTCTTGGACGTTTGTGAACTGATCACTTCTTTAAAATATTCCAACCACATGTTGACCATCACTGGTGCTACTGGACTATACATAGCCACGCCTTAGATACAGAGGTAGTACCACACACGGTAAAAAAATTGTTTCCCGCTTGACAGTTTTCGACCCGACTCGGGCATCGAAGGCGAGACTTCTGGATCCGCAGTCGCATATGCTAATCACTAGACCAACGAGGCAGTCGATGCAGGTTGTCATTAGTCCAAAAATGAAATATATATAGTAGTACACGTAGGTATGAATATTGCAATTCGCATAACGAAATCCGAGAGCGAAACCAAGACTTATGGAACAGCAGTGCTGCAGACAGGACAGTTTGTCATATTAGTTTATAATTGTTTGCTTACAAATAGACACGATCACATGCTCAGAGTCTAAAGAATATTTAGTCTCTAACCATGTTTGACCTTCATAATATTTACTTACTCTCTTTTTGAAAAATTTTTTAGGTCGACGAGTTAAATTCAGGCAGACAGCGCAATTGATATTGTGAAGTCGTTTTATCTTAGACATGTTGTAATTAAATCTTAATAAAAGTTATAAATTAGTAGAGCCACGGTGATTTGAGCACCAACTGGCCGGCTCGACTAGCGCAGTGGATTTTAAATCGATTTTGACTCTTGACTCTGTATCACGTTAACAATAGATAAATTTTTCGTTTGTGTAAAATTATTCGACACAGAAACGGATATTTATTTTGTTTAACGTACAAAATGTACAATCGCATAATTAATGCCATAGGCATTCTCTACCACTGACATACAAGTCACCAATATGTGACAATATGAGTCACCACCATGGGCATCGTAAGAAGCGAGTAAGTGAACCAACTACGTAGAACAATATCACTGTTACAAGAGAATGAAAACTGGAAACAAACACTATATTAACCCGTCTCGCCAGCGTGCCTGTCGAAATAGAGGCTTATGTTCAGCCGTGGACTATCAAAAACTGTTGTTGACGATGAGTCGTTTATGCTCGTATACCATATGATTTCATTTTTTATGCTATCAAGACTAATATTTACAACTTCGTTCTCTGAAAATTGCCATTTTATACATTTTTATTCAGTATTAGTAAAATCAATTTGATTATAGAACATATATTTTTCAGTTTTTATTTTCAATATACATATATTTAATAACAACGAAAGATTATATACAGTTTTTATTATTTTATCTTTCAGTAACATGTATAACTTTTACAAGATCTCTTTCTAAATATAAATAGATCAAGGGGCCTGTTGTAAGTTATTTCGCATCAATACGATCACAAAAGTGAATGTGGTAGCCGTCGAGAGTGAACTCATGTGAAAAAAAATTACAAAACGCCCTCTGTATTTTGCCCGCAGTATCTTAATAATTATTGCTCATAATTTACTATTTTGGCAAAAGCCCTTATAATCATTATTACACATAATGGCTTAATCATCCAATACAGCCATAGCCATCTCTTTCGATATGCTATCGGACATGCTATTCCTGTTTTCAACTTCATGTTCATCACTAGACCACCAGCTTTCATCATCATCTTGTATAAAACAAAGGAACAAATCATCTTCATATGTTGGAAAATAATACTCAGGCTGATCCCACTTTTCCTTGGATAACACCCAGTGTTTCATTTCTTTGATATGCTTTTCTAAATTTTTTGAATCATCAAATTTAGTTTCACAAGCTAAACATTGTTTGAGATGTATCTGCCGACGAATGTAATTCACAATTTTGATTTTGTGATAAAAATCCATACCTTCTGTTGCTTTTAGGAATGAAAACTCATGTTGTATTTTTAAGTGGTCTAAAATCTTATCGTATTCTGTTTCAGTATGATCACACAAAAGACAAGTGATTAACGGACCATTTTCTTCGGTCCATTCTGACCACTCCGGATCACTGTCTGCATTAGAATCGTTGTCAAATTCCACTGATTTCTTTACATTGTTATATTTTCTTTGCAGTTTATAGTTTTGCTTAGTCTGTTGATCACCAATGTAGTTGACCAAAAAATATTTATCATATTCTTTGTTTTCTGGGTTAATTCTTTTATGTCCTTTTTTACGCATGTGTTCTTTTAGTATAGTGCGATCTTTAAAGTTGCCTTCACAAAAAATACACTGAAGATTTTCTAGTTTTGCTGCAATTGTATCAACTAATTCATCAATGAATATTAAGTTGTCTGGCTTGGCTATGTGAAAATTATGTTTCTCATATAAATGGTTAAGGTAATTCGTTCTAGTTGTAGTTGATATGTTCCGACAAAAGAGACATTCTCTTACATAACTTTTATCTTCTCTTTCAAACTGGTGTCTTTGTAATAGTTTCTCTAATCTGGTTTGCTGTAGATTTGTACGTAACTCTTTGTCTTCAGGTAAGACGTCACTTAATAGGTAATACTCTTCATTCTTGGATTTTGTGCCATCTGGTTTATTGTCAAGCAGCATTGTGGTACAAAAATATGGTAGATTTTGATCTGTAATAAGAAAGTGATTTTTTTAAAGCAATTGTAACAGCTATACAATTTCAGTTTATATTTAATCTACACTAAAAATAATGAATCTGTAGAAAATATGTTACTGCAACTGTCATGTATCGAACCATATGTATCATATGCTGGTGCAAGACCAAGTTCAGAGACCGTTGAGACTTCAACAGCTCGGGCAATCTGATCGAAACGTTAGGTGACTCAAAAGTAATCGTATGTTATCTATTAAGTAACAACTTGAATTATGTGATTGTGTTACACATTAAAAAAACAAACTGTATTGTACTGAGGATCTTAGCTCAGTAAGGTCGAGACTGAAGAAAAGTCGAATGAAGAGCATAGGAACAAACGAGCATGCATGCATCGATTGACGAATGTGGACAAAATAAACCCCTGTCTCTCCTTGCCCTCTGCCGAACCCTCTGGGAAATAGGCGAGACTTCACGTTGTCAGAAAAAATGAAATTATTGGACTTATTAACAATATACTTAGCACAGTAATATCTGATTAACTGCTATATTAAAGAACTCTCTTTCGAGTGTTTGTCCTGTAGTAATAAAACTATCATTTTCACTCCTAATTGGAAATATATAAGTACAGGGATTAGGATTATTTATTGTTTTTACTAAAATGTAATTATTACATTACTCTTAAATTAAGTAACATATCTTAGCTTTTGCCTGTGGCTTATCTCTATTGAATAAAAATATTGTTAACCAATACAGATTTCCTTCAAGAATCGAATTATAATAAAATGCAACTTTTCCAGCTTATATCCCTGTCAATGTTTAATAATAATAAGTTCAGTAAATAAATAAAGTAAATTATTTACATTATAATATCTTTTCGGTCTAGAATCAACAGGTGAATCTTTGGCCATAGAACAGTAACACATAAACCTTGCTGCAAGTTTGCTTTGTTTTGCCAATAAGTTATACTATTTGCTGAAAAATACAGTTAACAGGAATATAAATAACTTATATTATTATAGTTATATTATCTAGCATCTGTTAGAAAAACTATTGTGTAATTGTAGCAATGCCAGAATTTACATCAATATCTTCATTGTAATGACTATTCTGATAGACATTTAAAGAAAAAGTCTATTTCACTATAATGATTATGTCAATAATAATTACCAAAGACATATTAAACATAAATAGATATACATATTTCGGACATTTGACACACAACGAAAAAACATACAAAGCACACAAATCTTTTTTTTATTTGCATGATAGACCACACTCACATTAGGAATATATGCTGTGACACAGAGGACTTTACAAACATACAAAAACAGGTTCAAAGAACACCCCAGCTCAGAACAACAATTTGCGGATGGGTCCCATACAGGTGAACCTACAACACTCAGTGCAGAAGAGAATGGTGTGGCCACTGCTTAAACAATTATATGATCCATGTGATTAAATAAAAATATATAAATCATCTATCCAGCTCATAGAATCGAACTAATACCAATGTTATATTTTATTATATGTTGCCATATTTACAAGGGAAGATATTATGAATAGTTACAAAATAAATAATTTATAATACCTCAGTGCTAAATAATAATTTAATATGTGACCCAATTTGTTGAATTTTTTGTTTCTTGTTTTTTTTCTTTGTATTTGAAATACCTGCCAAAGTGGCTTTACTGTGCCTGATGCCACTTGAGGACGAAAAAGGCATGAGACTCATCATGGCAGTGTAAAGCTCATACAGTTACTAGGATAACTGTCATCTCAGCATCAATGGGTCTCCGGTCTCGCACTCATCAACAAAACACGAGTCCTTTTAGGTTGGTCTTCTGTGAGAGGGTAGTGCCGGAACGTTCGTGTTGAAATCAGCATTGTTCTACTACCTACAATTTGTACTACAATCTGTCCCCTTATCTAAGACATTCAACAGTTTGTTGGGCATTATTTTGTTGTGACTGGGGGACAAGTACTTCTTCATAATGTGAATATGACGTTTACTGACTTAGCTTCATTTGCTTTTATCTGTCGCTTCTTAAGCTAATACAATATGTTAAGTCCACTTTACAGCATTTCTAAAGCCATAGCTAAATTAATTTCTAGCGAGATGGATATTCCTAGTATTTAACCTATCACATCGATAATTTCGGTGTCTTATCTGATATTTGTACAATAAAGTTCAAAAATTATATCTTTCTTAAATACATAAAATAACACATAAGTGTAAAAAACTAACCCTTAAATCGAAATTCCCAATATCGCAAATACTCCTTTAAATCTGCGATTTGATTGACGTCTGCAATCACCAGGCGATGTACCATGAATAAATGTGTTAACAATTGCTTCTCCTGTTCAGGCAGGGTAAAAACTTCATCGCACAAGAGGCAAGAACAGTCCACTAACTCCTCACTTTTGAAAATCGACGGATTTTCTTTCTTTTGATGTAGAGTTAGCGGCCCAAAGAATTCTTTTTCTTTTAATGACATGCTGTAAATCTTTCAACTTTAAGACAATCTTTAATAATCCAATATTAAACAAATCAAATGGAAAGAATATTTTTGAGATCCTCAACAAAACAACATCTGATTATTACTTTGACGTCGATCTGACACATAAAGTTAACAGGTAATGTGACAGCAAATGTCTGCTGCACCTCAGAGTGTGTACCTATAGAAAAGACTATCTGCTACTAGTATTTCTTTTAGAGTCAATGTAAAGTTGTTAGAAGATAGTATATTATTAGTAAGTAGTAGTGATATTATATATATTATACTATATATATTGTATTATATTATAATTGATAAAAAATGTTTATGTAGCAAATAAAGTGACGACCTTATTGATAAAATAGCATTTTAATTAACAGCATCCTAATACAGGACACTTATTGCTACATCTAATTTGTAGTTATCTGAATGTTGTGATGTCTTAATATTGTTGAAGCGATAACGGCCTATCATCCTAACATTGTTGAGATTCACTTAGTTTTAATCTACAACCTGTTGTGTTATTCAAATAACTCGTGAATGAGTTGCCATATAATCAAATCAAATCAAAATCTTTATTTCTAACTAAGCGTACATGTGATCTTGTGAAATAGTTTGTCTCAACTTACTAGCCTTTTCCATGCATTACAAATTTAAGAGAATATAGTATTTATTTATATTACATAAATTATTACACAATTGTTACGTAATAAATTTTGAAAATTGAAAACATTACAAAAGTTAGTTAGTTTAGTTTTATTATCTGTTAGTGTTGTTTTATGCTTCTATGTATTTTTGAAAGCATTTCTCAATTAAAAATGCTTACAGTTGTTTAATAAATAATGTAGGCTAAGTTTCTGTTTGTATCTGAGTCTCAAATTTGTTGTAAATTTTAACAGCTATGTAGTAGGGACTAGTTCAGAATTTTAATTCTTGATGGTGGTAGATATAGTCTGTCTCTAGGGCATGTGTTTTAATTGTGGTTGCCTTTTACTTAGTTGAGATTTAAAAAGTCATGCTGCAAACGAAAATCTTTGACGTACAATTTTTTTTAACAATAAAAGACAAGTACTCTAGGGAAATAAAATAAAATATCATATTTTAAATTTTAATAAAATTTATAAACAATACCACTCTATGTACATATAATATAATAGGAACTTATAAATTATGTAAACTACTTACTGCTACCTGTTAAGTAGTATATTGTGGCCCAAATTCAGTGTCAAATAAAAAAGTATTGTTGAAAGAAAGAGACAGCAATGTTGAATGACATAGTTAGACCGAGTAATTATTAATATTAGTAATTAATCTAATCTTTTTGATTAATTTCTTTACATATGTCAAATCCAACGCCTATTTATGTTATGTTCAAGCTCGACACATATGTATGTTGCTATGCAAATAATATTGAATTTTATGAACCTAAGAGGTTCGTTTCATAGATCTTGTAAGAGTCGACGTGCCAGGCAAAAAGTTTTCGTCATAAATGACTTAAGATAGGATCAGTTGTCAGCACATAATTATGTATTTTTACATTATATTTATCCCAGTCGTAATATGCTGATACAACTCACTTATAAATACTATTAGTTACCAGTGTGTGGTACATACTAAAAAAGTAATACTAGTAAAGTTGTTTCATATATCATGCGTGTCTTGTAATGACTACTACATCTATTTGTATAATATCTGTATACGTCAACCGTAAAGAAACAAGTATTTGTACAGCGTTAAAAAAGAAATCAAATTCACAATGATATTCATTGTGACTTTTTTTACTAATTTTATGGTTTCCTTTTTTATGTTTACTTGAATTTTTCTATGTTAAGAATAAACTATTTTCATAGAGATTGAAAATGAACAGAAATACAATTAAAAGCAATTTTATAGTGCCTTAAATACAGGTAAAATAGTTGTTAATAGTGTTACTGCCTTTAGACTCTCATTAGGCGTTTCTTTAACATTTCTCACGTAACTTCAAGTTTTAATCACAGTCACTTTTAATTACTATATTATTGTAATCTGATCTTTATTTTACTAACAATAATTAAATAATAAAATATTTACTTTTAATATACTTTACTGAATCTTTTGATATTGCCTATGACATTTTGTTTTCGATGTTTATTTCTTGTGCTATACACAGTATTTTTTTTTTATTTCGCAGGTTATTAGATAACATAATGCAGGAGTGCATGACCTATGTGCTCATGATCTTTAGGTCGTTTTGTGAGAACAATATTGTCAATTTTCTTATTACACGATATTCGCTATTGTTTAATTGTTGTCTTTAAATGGAAATACTGTTATAAGTGCCACAAATAAATCTAACTAAAATAATATAAATTATCATTCCTATAACGAGTACCTAATGGCTCACAATTAAGTAAACTATGTTGCAAATATTTACATAGATTTCACTAGTCTCTTTACTTTTCAATATAACGTATTTCATACTAATACTGGTAAAAACATTTTTTGAAGATAAAAAAAAGTTTAAAAAAATAAGTTTTTTTAATTTGACTTGACTAACAACTTAATAGTCCTTAATTAAATAAAATTTTAATTTAACGAAGACAGCAAAACATTTCTGTTTATATTTGATCTACAGTTTTGTCTGTTGGATCAACTGTAGACATAGACAAGATTACCGACACCTAACCGCCAAGTCTACTTTTTGGAAAAAAAACCATTCTTTTAGAAAATGGAGCTATTAAAGTACGTTAACTCCCTAAATTTAAGGTGAATTTTAAACTCAATGACGTATTAGATATTATTTTAGAAGACTTACGTTCAAAATCATGACTTTCCAACCACTGATGTTACAAAGACAATATGCTCATCAACTGGTATAGACTAACAAACGTGAATGAAATGCACCTGTAAGCCAGTGACGTGTGGCAAATGTCTCATTATGGTTGCAATATGCCATGTAAAGGCATCAAACAATTGCGTTGTCAGTAATTCTTAAAGAACATAATATTTTAAATACGCCATCTAGAAGTGAATTTAAGTTAAACTATCACAAGATTCTCCTTTTTGTTTTATTTCTTATAAATCCCGTTCATCTTTTACTTGAAAGCATTTACTTATCCTCTTTACAACTGGCGTTGGTATCAACATACAATATATTGTATGGAACCGAATATCCTTTATTGACTGCTACAATTTGAACAGCATACTTCCTTCCTGGTTTCAATCCAACTATTTTATGCATAATTACTCGGGCTCTGGAAAAATAAGTAATTGGAATATTAAAAAAATTTAAAGATACTACTGACCGAATTGAGGTGAAGTTCTCGTTTTAATTTTCTAATTTTATTTTGAGACTAATAGAATGATTATTAAAAAACAATATGCTACATACGTAACTAAAATATACCGACTAAAAAAAGATAAAGCAAATTTTCCAAGACCAATTCCAAGTGCTAAAATTCTAAAAAGCCTAAGTCTTAGGTCAACGTAGTTGTCATATTACAAAAATAAGAAATAAGTGATAGTGAAGATAAATAGTAAAATTTAAAGTAAACTTACGATTTCGACACATTGTCTATGCATTGACCTTTTAACGGTGATTTCTTTGCTAACCAACAGGTATGACTACCTCCATTCACAATTTCCCGTGTCATGATGCAGTATCTGTAAAAAGAGATCGTATACATAAGTTATTTTTATCTTAAATTTTTCTAGTCTATAGAAAAAAAATTTATCAATATGCGTCGGTATTGCTTCACACAAAATCGTCTGTAAAGGTTTAGATGAAAATACATACAGGGGCACCGGGGGGTTGTGTACTTGTGAGGAGTAATGCGCACCTGTCAATTATATACTACATACAAAATGTCAATTTCATAAGTAAAGATCTAATATAATTTTATATTTTATATAGGTTTATTACAGTATATATGGATGTAATTGCACTCCCCTGAAAATAATTCTGGCGGCGCCCCTGCACGTCAACCTTATTCATAATACACCTATATGTACGTAGCATATGATTATTTGGTGAAAATTATCATACTGCCCTATAGCGAAGGTGTTTTCACGTATAAAAGGTTTGAACAGAAAATGAGTTTTAATCATATGTTTGTCTATAACAAACTTATCTGAGGTTATCTATGCTGTTCTTTCTTTCAAACAAATATGAAAAGGCAATTGAAAGTTTCCAATCGCAATTTATATTAATTCATAATTCGTAGTCATATTCATAATTCATATTAATTCAAGTATAATTTTTGTCTATAGACATGTTGTGTTTTTAATTCAGTTAAAAGAACAATCGAACTTAGAACCTTTTTCTTATTTCGAAGTTATTAAAAAACAGATGAAATCACACCTTATTACGTCTGTGGCATTATGAGTGGCTGGTAAGAAGGCTACATCTACAGATTTACACGATCTTCTCGGTCTTAGTTCTCTTACGGTAGATCCGTCATCAGATAGTTCTGGTGCCGAAACTCCCCACCTGGTGGTTGACGCAGTCAGCTAAAAATTTCGAAATTCATGTAAATTTTATGAAGTACAAGCAAAATTATCAAATTAAAACAAAATTTGAAATTTATTTTTCATAAATGTGTGTTACGTTGTGTGATGATGTGATAACTTTTACTAAGGAATATTTATCTTCAAGAGATATTGGTGCCAATTCTGTTGTTGCATTACTAGACTAAAATTTCGTATTACGATTTCCAAAATGTTATTTTTGTATGCATGTATTTATGCCATGTTAGTTACTGAACCACCTAAAGGTTGACTGGTAGAGAATGCCATATAGCATTAAGTCCGCCTCGTGCAAATGTAATGCAGGAAGTATTAAATAAAAGAAATAAAAAAATATTTTAAGATAACGTTTATTTTCAGTGTGACATATCCAATTTTAGTCAATCTTTGACGTTTATAACGCCGTTCGACAGGACAAAACTAAGTTTAGTGATTTTTAGTTTAGTTTAGAAAGTTTTGGAACAACAAATTATAAAATTTACTAATTTGACTATAAAGACAAATAACCTCTGCCACCATAGCGTGGGTCGCCATACTGCACTGTTTTCATTTGCAGTGAGTACGGCGACCACCGCTCTCGGATTTTATTCATGCTTTCCATCAGGCAGAATAGAGTCACTTTAGTAGGTTTCTAAAAAATAAAAAAATAGTGCTTATAGACAATTGTGCTTGTAGAGTTTAATATTTTTAGTATTCTAAAACACAAAATCTGGATTTGCCGGTATCTCTATGTGACCGAGATCAATGTTCTTGAGTAGTTCAGTAAACAGTAACAGTTTAGAATATGCACGATTAGTTATGAATAATCACCTCAATAGCAACAGCATTGTCTCTGTCCCGTCTGCTCGGCATGACTTTGATGACGTATCTGACCCTAGCTTCTTCAGAACTAGAATCGAACTGAATAGATCCTTCGTCACTTGTTTCTTGAACTGAAGAAGTCGATATTGGAGCTGACACGAAGAATTTGACATGAGGATCTGAAAATACAAAGTTATCTGTTATTTCTTTAAATTACTCAAGTTCTACAGGCGAAGAAACGTTGTGCCTGGACATAATTTATCTATAACTAGCGACCCGACCCGGCTTCGCACGAGTTACTCGCTTTGGCTATGCATTATGTTTCTCCAATATCTTGAAAGATATTAATTTTAATGGTATGCTATTAAAGGCAATTTCACTCTACATTAAACGCATAACATATTGAACATTTTTGATTCAATAAGGATTAATATTAAATTAGTCACAATTACTTCGAAAGTTTAACCCGCAAAAATATTAAAATCTTGGAGGAAAAAAAGGATTTTTTTGTAGATACTATTAGATCCCCAATTCCATAGTACATTTTTTTAAAATATCTAGTAAAAGTTTTGTCAGTGCTGGCAATAGAAGTGTTTAAAAATTTCATGTTTACGAAACATTGTCTATTTTGTATGTTCCAATAGATGTATTAAATATTCAACCTTTCTTAAAACATAACCTAATAGATGGTGGAAATCACATTTAAATCTGCAACATAATTTCAATAATCTAAGTGTGTAAGAAAAAAAAATGACTTCATTTTATACCATTTAAAGATATGCATTTGACATATTCAGACATTACCAGTCTGGTTATCATAGTACGGGCTGTGTATAGTTTGATGGTAGCCATATGATGATGATGTCATATCTCACATACCGGTCCAGTCATCTAGTACACACATTTTGTCTTCATTTAAAGAGGGAAAAACTTTTCTTCACAAATATTTTTGAAGATTTAATTATAATGAATTAGAGAGTATAAACTCCATTTCTCTGCATTCAAAGTTGGTGTTGCGATGTTTTTTAATTAAAACATACATATGTTTAAAAGTTAAACCTAAATACTATTTTGCTAACATATTCATCCTAAAATGGAGTCTAGAAAGTCTAGTCTAAAAAAGAATTTCCTGTCAGAATGTGTGGGCTTAGACTATTAATAAGTCAATAATTCGTTTGCCAGTTTTACGCTGTTCATATAATATTCAAGTTTAAAAAAAAAATAAAAATCTACTATAAAAAGTTTTACGTACCTATGTTTCTGACCATGTAAAGTCTTTTTCCCCTAACTATAACTTCGATATCGACAGCTCCCCCACACGATGACACAGTAAGCCAGAGGCCTCCGCCAGATCCAACAGTTGCCTGTTATAGACAGAGAAATAACATTTAAATGTTTATTTATTTATTTACAACTTACACATAAATACATGCATCGGTGGATTTAATGCCTCAGGTATTTTCAGCCAGTCAATTGATTGGGCGATGCAGAGAAAAGACGAGTTAGTGCACTTAAGGATAAGTAATAATTGACAGAGGATTCCGCATACATAGACCAGTTTGACCAGTAATAAGCAAAAACATTATTAGTATTATCACTATATTATACTAGTACATGTATATTAGGGTGTCCCTTAAATTTCAAGTTCGATATTTTTTTATGCATACCTTCTTAAAAGTTTCGTAATAATCCTATATTGTCTAGAAAAAAATATTAGTTCGATATATAAACGATAACCCGTGCCGACTTGCTATTTAAACTTGTCGATACAAGTTGCTTAAGTACTGCCCAGTGACCTGTTACGACATGTTTTATTTGCCATTTCGTACGTGATTTTTGAGACTATTAGTGCTTCATTGTTTAGTGCGTAAACATGTCGGTGGAATTACGGAGTGATAAACAAAATATTTTTCTTATCGGATTGACTAGCTACCAAATAAATGGTGCAAAATTACCATCTAATCGACAAGTTCTCTCAGTCCTATTTTACAATATTCGTGAGGTTAAATTGACTGTTAGTGAAAGTGCAAATCTTGTGATTAGGGAGTGCATCATATATTGGGAAAAAGCAAGAATTCCAACAAGGGCATTTCCTAACTGCGTGAAGAAACTTATTGATTTATATCATGTTTGGAGAGAGTTGCAAAAAAATTGTAAGAAAACTCAGATTACGTTTAAGAGTCGTGAGAACAATTTTATAATTAATCTTGATAATTTATTTGATATTGCACATGCTGATGCTTTTGAGAGAATGAAAATAGAGGAAGATAAATTATTTTTAATGAAACAGAGAGAGCCAGGTCGACCGGGATGCTTAGGTGGTGTAGATAAAAAATTGGCGGAAAAAGAACAAAGATCTAGACAACGACGATTGGAGAAGAGGAAAGGATTGTAAGACAAAGAGAATCACTAGCTGTTGCATCTACTTCCACCACAAATAACTTAGACAGTGTAGAAGATTCAGACGAAGAACAGATCTTGAATTCTGAACTCAGCTTGCCGGACGTTCCCTGCCATGAACAAAGTTCAAAAAGAGGTAGAAAGAATCTTATAACACCTAAACTAGTTGCAGCTTTAGATCGTTGCCAGTTAAGCATTAGAGATACCGTTTACATTCTTAATGCGGTGGTAGAAGCGCTTGGTCTGAGCAGCGATGATTTCTGTATTAACAAATCCTCGATTCAGCGAATTCGTACTGAAACTAGAAAATCAAGGGCAGAAGCAATAAAATCTAACTTCCAAAACAATGTACCCGACATAGTCACAGTCCATTGGGATGGAAAACTATTACCGGGGTTGGATGTACGGAGTTCAAAAGAAGAACGCTTGCCAGTTATAGCTTCATTTGACGATAGAGAGCAGCTTCTTGCAGTGCCGAAACTAGAAAGTTCTTCTGGAAAACATCAAGCGAAGGCTGTATCAGCAGCTCTCTTTGACTGGAACCTTTATGATAAAGTGCAAATAATGTGCTGCGACACAACAGCTTCCAATATGGGCCGTTTCAATGGAGCTTGTGCTATTTTGGAGCAAACTTTAGGAAGAGAATTGTTGCTTTTCGCCTGTCGTCATCATGTTTATGAATTGGTCCTAAAAGCTGTCTTTGAAACCAAGATTAAGCAAATGACTAGTAGCCCAGATATTCCGATGTTCAAAAAGTTCCAAGAAAATTGGAAAAACATTGATTGTACTAAAATTGAACCATCTCTTAATTTCGTAAAAGCACGGGTTGCCGAGACAGACATTCAAGCGTTGTTACTATTTTATAAGGCAGAATTAGATAAAGGTTTTGTAAGAGATGATTACCGCGAATTGGTCGAACTGTGCGTAATATTTTTAGGAGGAGACACAGAGGAAAAATTAAAACTAAGGCCCCCCGGAGCTATACATCAGGCACGCTGGATGGCGAGAGCGATCTATTCTTTAAAAATATGTTTACTTCAGTCACAATGCAGAGTAACTGCGAAGGACAAAAGGCTCTACAAGATTTTTGCTTATTTCTCGTAATATTGTATGTTAAACCTTGGCTCGAATGTACAGTGGCGACCAAAGCACCTGATCAAGATTTGCGCTTCTTGAAGATGTTAAAAGAGTATGAAAAAGTTGACGCAACAATTTCTAAAGCTTCTATAAGCAAGTTCAGCCATCACTTGTGGTATTTATGTGAAGAGACAGTCATTCTATCACTATTTGATGATGAAGTTGACAACCAAACTAAGAAGAAGATGATTGCCAACTTCAACAGGGACAAAATCTCTGATTTTAGCAAACGCTATGACTCGTCGAAGGAAGAACTGACTCAAAAGTTGTTTGGTAAGTTGAATTGACTTTTTGTTGGATTTCAATTTCAATGTCCAATACTTATTTATTTATTTTCAAAATTGTTGTTGATTTTTATTTGTTATTTAACATATTTTTCTTTTTTTTAGACACAGCACTGGATGATTTCGTATCGGAAAAGAGCAAACAATTTTTATCACGACTGCAGATCGACGACAGTTTTCTAAAGGAAGATGTATCTTCTTGGAATAACAATGCTGCTTTTCTGGAGGCTAAAAGAAGAATAAGTTATTTGAGAGTTGTAAATGATACTGCTGAAAGGGCTGTTAAATTAATGCAAGATTTTAACGGACTTATCACGGCTGAAGAAGAACAAAAACAGTTCTTGCTGCGCTGTGTCCAGGAACATCTAAAATTGTATCCAGACTGTAAAAAAACTACTCTAAAAAGAAGTTACCCTGAATGATTCTTATTTCTTTATGTTTTTAATTAAAGATTAATGTTCATCTAATTTATTATTTAATTTTATTCACTTAATTCATTGCATTTATAGTGAAATTATAGCAGACTGAAATTTTAGGACAATACTCGTTTTTTACTAAACTTTGAAGCTCGGTCGGCACTGGTTGCAATTATGCTAGATTGATAAAATTTTATATTTAAGTACGAGTATCTTATAGCATTAGTAAAAATTATAGAGGGTATGCATTTCGAAATTCGAAAAAATTTTTTTTTTGTCATATAAGGGACACCCTAATGTATATGTACTAGTATAATATAGTTATAATACAGTTGTTGCAGAACTTTTCTCCTCAAAATTCTTTTCAAATACTTGAATTGGCCGTAAGTTGCCACTTATTACACGTTTTACGTGACTGCTTTAAAAGTAGCTCGTTTTCGATGTGTAACATCCTTCCTCTCTCTCTGCTACAATTAGTGAAAACGATTTCGTCGAAAAGAATTGAATAGCGCACTTCTTCTGAATGAGTTGGTGATACCTACAGTCACAACTCTAGTACCTGACTGTGTATCTTATATAACTGTACCTGTATGTATCTATATACTTGTATGTATTTTGTGTTTTTATGTAATCGTATATTGGTTATATTTAATGTAGATTTAACTATTGTTTACCAAATCATTGTGTACTATGAAAAATTCAATCTCTACCACCTACGGCATTTTACGAGTATATATACGAGTGCACCACTTAAAGGCCCACTGGGAGACTTTTATATTTTTAAACAACATTGGATTTTTTACGTTTACTCGTGTTTATTATATACTAATTTTATTACAGATAAACTTAAAAATTCTGGAACAATTATCCACCTGATGATAAACAGTACATAAAAATTCGTTGTGTGTTACAGACACGTAAAGGGACTTTTTGACCCAAGATCAATGTTTGTATGATGATCATTTGTTGATCATGACATGATCATTTGTTCTGTGGCTGGTTCTAATTTATCTATGATATGTATGTATTTAGAAATATATAAATATGTTTATTAGCAGTTTTGTTATTTTGGCACACGTTCTGCCTAGTTTGGGACTATACGGTCGTGTGAATTATGTGAGATTATTATTATAAGTAAAATAAAAATGACCTATTTTAATGTGTCTAAATTTTAGTACATCAAAATACTTAGGCTGAGATTTTCATTCCTTGAAGCGTAGATATTACGTAAATTACACAAAAAAATCCTCAGTTAAATAGAATCTTTTTCTTTTGAAGATTATTAAACACTAATTAGGTACCTTAAAATAAAAGACATTTCTCCCTCTGATGTCTACTTTGGTGGGCACATTTTCTCGAAGTCGCTTAGCGGTAGAAGTCCGTGGACGCACACTTCCTGAAGCCAATAATGATCCTGAACGGCGATCATTTGCTACTCCGAATATACTTACAAAATAGGTCTGTGAACAAGAAAGAAATGAGGAACAATTGAAAATAGATTATTTACGTTTACTACCTACCCACCCACAACATTTGAAGATCCCTGGAGTATAAAAACGCTTATGACGCTTGACACAGTCTTGAAAAGTGTTATTAATTATTAAATTCAATTGAATGTTCCAAAGTCGAGCAGCTTCCTGTCAAAGAAAATCTTGTGCCATTCATACCTAAAGAACCACCAGGTTAGATCAATTAGAATGGATGGAGGATTACATTCCTTATTTATTCTTTAAGCGATTGGTCAGTTACCCTGGTAGTCAATTCTCGCCCGGAAAAATTCGTTGTGTGAAACACGATCATTTATGTGTGTTAGTATAATTTATGTACAATATGTACTTATTAAGAAATATTTAAGTATGTTTATCGGTAATCTGTTTATCATAGCACAGGTTCTGCTTAGTTTAGATTCAACGGCTTAACAGGAGATTTTGGAGGTTATTTTTATTATTTTATAAATCAATTGAAATGACGTATACTTGTGGATTCATTACGTCGTACCTATTTATTACGAAACTTATTTATATAGACCCTCCTAAAATTAATTATCAAAGGGAATGCGTATATAAATAAACTTACTATGCTCGGATCTAAGTTTTCAATTAAATGGTGAGTCCTGCTGCCCACACAAGCGATGACAGGATCCTCGTCTGTTACTTTTGTACTTCGACCTGAAAAGAAGGTTACAAAATGTTAAATATAATATTAAACATTATATATTATCTATTTAATATTCGCGGAGAAGGTCGCGGGAAGATGCTGGATGCGGGCGGCACAGGACCGGCTGTTGTAGAGGAGGCCTATGTCCAGCAGTGGACGTCTTTTGGCTGACATGATGATGATAATGATGATAGAATATTCTACTTAACATTATTTATGAGTGCGTAAGTTAAAACAAATTATATTACAAGATCATTTAGTTAGCGATAAAGATTTTGATTTAATTTAATTCGAAAAAACACTACGTGTAAACATAGCTCCCTATGTTATTATACCCTCCAATATACTAAACGTTTTCCTTAAATCAATTTGCAGCCAAATATAAATAAAATAAAATTGTAATATATCTCTGAACAACACGTCTTTAAATGTCATATAAACTTTTGCCTACGTAGCGTTTGAACCAGCAGTTTAATGTGGGCTTCATCTCTACTGAGTATTTATGAGGCTTATCTGTCGATGAAAATCAGTATAAAAAGTGCTTTGAAAAGTGATTGACATCGATCAAAACTTTTTGTTATTTCATATCATAATATTTATTTATTTATCTTGAATACAGTTCATGTAGTGTAATCCTGTCGAAATGAATGAATGATGAATCTTTAAGACGTGTTGCCTTCTAGACCTGAACTAAGCATTATTGCTACATTGAATTTGATTATACTAGATTAACCTCTGTCATGAGTGTAAGTTTTTTCGCCTCATGTTCAATTTTATTTTTGTCACATTTCATCAGTAAATGTTACATTTCTTCTGTTTTATCACACACTGGAAAGTTGAGTGAGTCAGTTTTTTCCATTAAATATGCTAATTTTATTGATGGATAGTGACTAGATCTACTTCTAAGAGCTAATTTTATATAGTGCTTAATTGAGGGTTATCAAACCATGTGAGCAGTGGTGGCATTGCCTATATGGTCTGTCAGTGTAAATTTGTATTACAACTTACCAATGTAAGACTATCATGAAGACAAATTCTCGAAATAAAATTATGATTAAGTAGTTCCGACCTTTCTCGATCTCGTAAATGTCATAAAATATATTTTTATAGTAAATGGTAAAGAATTACTAAGACTAATATGTTACGGATTCAGTTATCCATTGTAATAGGGTAAAATGAATGATATTAAAAAATGACGGTTATGAAATCGAGAGTTGATTTAAACTGAACTAGAATCGAAGTTTCATTCCGAGAATTGGTCAAGAGGGGCGTGAAAAAGTACCGTCTGGGGCGCTATAGCGTGGTCACCATACTGCATTGTCTGCATTTATAATGAGTATGGCGGCCACCACTCATGGATTCTATCCATGCTTTCCATCAGGTGGAGTAGAGTCACTTTGGTAGGCTACCATAGAAAAAAAAAACAGCTAACATCAGAGTAAACTATAAACTCACCAAATTTTTTTCGTCTGAAAACATTATTCGCTTTCCCTTCGAAGATGTTAAACGTATCTTCATCAATATTTATCTTATTATCAACTTCTAAAGGATTATGTGGCAAGGTGTAGTTGACTTTTTCCTTCAATCTGTCAGAATCCTGACTTAACCTGTTGGATTTATTTTCCATTCGTTTGACTTTCAACTCGTGTTGAGCTGCGCATAGAGATGTGTAATTCTTTATGTGAGAGGCGACGACACAGTATGTAGTTGCTTGTGGATCGATAGGACTGAAACAAGAGTCAGGTTATTTACAGGTTGAAAAACAATCTGTATAAAGAGAATCTCTGTTTGTTTTTGAAAATTTAAATCTAAAATTATACTAATCTCGGCCATTTAGACTGCCTCGGTGGCACAGCGGAAGCGTATGAGACTGCTGTGTTTGAAGTCTCGAGCTCGAATCTCGGGTCGAACAAAATATGTTGATTTCGGAACTCGAGTGTTTTTTATGTATACTGTGTATGTAGTTACAAAAAGTATATACCTATTTACATCAGTTATCTAGCATTCATGGTACAAACTCTGTTAATGTTGTTACTGATGGCGTTGTGTTTCAGATAATCGAAACATTAGATTATTACTTCACATACGAGTATATGGCCGTCTGATTCAAAACTAGGTATAACCTAATCATAAACACATTTATGTATTTCTAAATATGTACATAAGTATAAATACACTATTTAGAGAACAGACAGCTTATTATAATTATACGATTGGCCTAGTGGTTTAAGCGGTCGTCGATGTGGGTTCAAATCCTACAAGGGACAACACTTTGTGTAATCCATAAATTGTTATTCTGACTCTGGGTGTTCTTTGTGTCCGTTTCTTGTATATTTGCAAAGTCCCCCGCGAGACAGAATTTATTCCTAATGCGGGTGTCGTTTTTTTTTTAAAAAAACACTAAATGTTTTGATAATTTGATAATTGGTTAGGTATTTCATAAAAATAAATAAAGTTTTTTACTTTAACATATTAATTTGACACAAAGAGAAGAGAATACATTCACAGTGGACACATCATCGCTAGGTACAAAACAGTATGTATTTCGCTAACGGTACTGATACTATTTACCAAACTAGGCATAAGTCTGAATTTTGGCTGACAGTGTTCAGTCGTGGATTTGATAGACACAACTTTGTTGTAAATTTTCTAAAAAGCCCAATTAAAACTGAACTATCTACAGAAATTATTCAGAAGTAGATATCTTTATAATGTGTGTCGTGAAACACTCGACGATTCTTGGTCGGACAATAAAACTAGCTTAGAGATTAATACTTACAAAAAATCTTGGTAAAAGTTACAGTGACAATTGCCCCTTTACTTGACTTCAATAAACTCAATAAGTGTGTGTCATATCATTTCACATTAATCAACAAGAATATTGTAGATTTTATCACCTAGGTTTTCATATTTAAAAGCGTCAAACTTATTGAATTCTAACTATAAAAGTCGATGGATTAGGAGTTTTCTTTCGTTAGTTTAACGGTTAGAGGTCTCAGGTTCGATTTCCAGGTCGGGCTAGAGAACTGTTACTGAGTTTTACTGATTATTAAAATGCTTGATAACAGCCCGGAGTTTGGAAGTTGGGATCTTAGCTTCCGTAGCACCGAGAGCACGTAAAAGTGTCGATTCTGTGCCTGATCTCTCCTCGATTGTGTCGGGTAGCCGTCTTATCGATATATGAGAGTGAAGGAACAGATAGGTCACCTGTGTTTGCACACACACTTGTTTACTATAATATCTCTTGCGTAGTCAGCTGGCCGCCGTGGCCAAAATCGGCAAGAAGAACATCACATCACTAGTTTATTTGTAGCTAGGTGATATTAAATCAAAAATTGTGTTCCTAGCTACTGTGTTTGAGTAACACTTTTAATATTGTAGTTGTATGATGCGTCTTTTTTAGTATTATTATTATAGCAAGTACCAGGGTAGTCTTCTTATCCTTTTCTTTTCTATATTGACAACACGATTGACAAGCACTCACTGTAATCTGTAACTCGTAGCTCATAACTAGTTGTGCCACCCAGTGATTTGCTATGGCATTTAATGGTTGTATTGATGAGAAATAGTGAACAAAACTTACGCGAAATGTAAACGATCAAATCATATTTTAACAACAGTTTTTGAAGTGTATACGAACTAATATATTATTTATATATTTTATTATATATGTTTGGTTTTTAAAAGTTAAATTTAAATGAAAGGTTTAATATAACTAAATGGCTTACTATCAGTTAAAAATATTATAAAACACAACGTAGAACAAATTGACGAGCGCGTAACTGTTGCTGATGTTTTATGACCTTTACACTCTCTTATGATTTAGATCACTACTAGAGAATGTTAAAGAAATTAAGCTTAATTTTATGAGACTGAGTTAATATCATATTTAATAGACCTACTTAGTGTATATCAATTATTACTCTGGTCACTGTGTTACCAGTAAAAGGCGACGTTATAATGTTAAGCAAAATCTTAGTAGATATTTCACAGTTAAGTCAAAAAGTCCGTGTGGTGACATTGGTGATGACTACATTGCCACCCCTATTAATCTGGTAGGTGTCATAAGAGCACACTGATTTACAAATTTCATTGGACAACATCTTTACAATCTCTATACCAATCCACTGGCCAGACAATTTGGTACGGTAGGCCAAAACCACCTTTATAAAGAGAGGTCTTTGTCCAGCGGTGGACTATTAAATCCTGCTGATGATAAAGTAAAAAAAGGTTAGATAGATTTATTAACTTCTATAGCCTCTTGTTAATATTAAGGTTAGATACAGTATTAACATAAATAACATTAATATTATGACGATATATTTATCAATCTTTATTTCACAAGAACATGGTTTGAACAGGTCTTATATGTCATATAAGTTCAACATATGTTTATGTCATGAAAATGTGTTAAATCATATGCGTATGTGCAGAAATTAATGAAGCTGATTAAATATGAACTTTAAGGATTATGATTGTGTTAAATGATTTACATAAACTCATTTATAACTAAATCCTCCTTTTTAAGGAGAGGCCTATGGCCATCAAGACTCTGCTTTAAGGTGTTGATGTTGATATTATGCTAATTTTAAATTTTTAATAATGAAAATAGCATACATTTATTGTACCGTTATAACCACAACTGCGTGGTGTGTCTAGCGACTAGCGTATGCGACTGCCGATCAAGAGGTCTCGTGTTCCACTTCCTGGTAGAACTAAATATTTGTGTGATACGCAAATATGTGAAACTTCTGAATACATTTCCCTAGGTCAGGGGAATAGGGGGTTTTATTGGTGGTATATAAAATTTTTGATATATTCCGGCCATCTGACAACGTCATCGAGTCCCAAAACAAAGAGGGTTTGTACTCTACTAGATTGGCATTCACATACACTGACAGCTAGATCAACGAGGAAGTTGCTATGTACTTACACGGTAATAGCTTACAGAGTAGATACAAAATTAAAGCCATCTCTACACAACTACAGAAAAAGTAGTTTTTCCTAATACGATATACTACTACAAGAAAAAAACTTAAACGCTAATAGCGCCAATACAAAAGTAGTTAAGTTTTTGCTAGCAACAATTGCCACACTCTTCATACACTCCATTCCATCACGAATAAAACATACATTTCTAAGAAAATTAAATTGTACAGTCATAGCACACCGACATACTTGCACTGATTATAACTTGAGATTGTTTCAATAAAAACTAGTGTATGCCATTGTATCTGGACTTATATGTAATAAATGCCAGCGTAAGGTCTTAATTAAAATAACTAAGCCCTGTCTTCGTGAGCAATTATCATCTGTAATAGCTTATATTACGAGTTACTTTTAAACTTTTGCCTTCCGAGATAAATAGTTATATACAAACACATTTTCAACCTTATTGCACTGTGACCCCGTTTTTTTTTTTTCTTTTTTAACCTGTGGAAACCGCCTCGGGCTGTCATCCCACCGGGGTTTACGGCGGGGTGGTGTGTCGGAATCGGACCGACTAAAACCACACGGTGTGCCACTCTGCGCCTGACATAGGACGGATCCGGGAACAGCTACTATTACGACATCCAGATCCCTCCTAGCGCCTGCATGCTAACGCGGGAGCCATCTGCGGGCTACTTCAACCTGGTCGAAACATAAGGCAAGTTAAAGATGTGACCTAATAATTAGGTTGCCTGGTAGGTAGCCACCTGATGTTTCATATACGTGAAATTTATATTTGCTGCATTCTAAATGTTATGTTTTTCACTTTCATAGAGTCTATGGAGTTGAAAAATAAAAGTTTAATTTTTATTGGGTTTTTATGCACTACACGTCAAGATAGCTCTCAGATGTAAGACATTTTATTTAATTTAGTCATTTTTACTCTGCATTCCTTTAAACTTTTTTGAAATGCAAATACATGCATACTAGCGTACTAACTCTCATAAATCCGACAGGACAGAAACCTGTCAAATACTTACATAAATCTACCGTACGTTTAGTCATTTTTAATTTAAAAATATTTCGTGTGCACAGAGTTCCCATCAAGAATTTAGAGCCCCAAGTTAACCTCACCTGCAACTGGTGCACCGGTTGATCGACAGACGAAGCTCTTACAAACAAAACAGCCCGATTAGCGCCAACACCCTCGCTAACTGTTACGTGGAACCAAATCACTGTCGAAAAGAGGGCGTTTAATATGCCTCTGCTTGCTGTTTCGAGAAAACCGTCGTGATTATATGTATGTATGTAAATAATTTCGGTAATATTTAAATATTACATACATCAAAATAAAATAAACTGCCTTGGTGGCACAGCGGTAGTGAATGCGACAGCTGTGCTTGAGGTCTCGGTTTCGATTCCCGGATCGGATCAATTGTTTGTATAGTCTAAAAATACTTGTTTCGACGTTTGGGTATTTTCGAAGTAGAATAAGTATATATTTACAAAAAAAAAAGTATATAAATATTCTATCAGTCAGTCTAGTTATGATGAGCTCTGTTTAATTTGAAGCTAGATGACGTTGTGTGTCGAATGTTCGAAAAAAAAACAAAAAAAAGCATTTTAGTCCACCACACGCCCACACACCACCCTCATAATAAAACAAACTTTCATATTTAGAAACTTTACACAGCGAGTGAGTAACTTACCTACCTTATTACAAGTCATATATTATCGAGTTAATATTAGTTAGTAATAAATAAAGCAACCATGTGGTCCCTAACTGAATTAAATGTTGGCTAATCTAGCATTACGTCTCGTAGACAGCTTTTAGTAAGACATTTATCAGAGTTTACAAAGTCACTGTGGTATATTTCTTGTTAGAAAGTAATCATGTGGTTTTATATCTGTGGTGAAGGATCAATACCCTTTAAATATTGTTTTCTGATTTACATTTTAAGTATGTTTTAGTAAAATCTCTTATTGGTGCATTTTTAGAAGTATAAATACCATTTTTGGTATTACACTTTACTACAATTAAATTAATAATAAAGAATAATAATAATAATATCCGTGTGGTAACGGATTAAGAATACATAGTGTTACCACCCCTATTCATCCCTTGGCTGTCGTAAAAGGCGACTAAGGGAACAAAGTATGCAAGACAACATCATTACAAAGAGAAGGAAAACTTGAAACAAACCCTATCACAACCCGACTGGTCAGCGTGGTTTAGTAGGCCAAACCTCCTTGCTAAGGAAAGGTTTATGTCCAGTAGTGGACTGTAAAAGGCTGTTGATGATGATAATGATGAATAATAATAAATATTTCGGACATTTGACACACAACGTCATTTAGTTTCAAACCAAGCCGAGCTTGCGCTACGACAACGAGATTGACTAATATAATACTTATATGTTTTCTTTTTTTGTAAATACATGCATATTATACATAGAAAACACTCAAACTTCGAAATACCATAAATATTTGCAGATCATACAAACATTTGATCTTCTCGGGAATTTACCTGAGACTTCAAGTACAGCAGTCGCATTCACTACCGTTGCGCCACCGAGGCAGTTTAAATTTCCATCATACAATATGTAATAAATTACAATAAAATTTTTGAATTCAACAGCAAAACTGAACTGAAATTAACATAGTTTAAGCAATACAAGCTGATAAAGCTAGATGATCCTTCTTAAAAATACCTACATCCCTTTAATTTTAATTGTATCATCTCAATTTTTTTTGACTACCTCAGTGGCACAATGGTAGCGTATGAGACTGCTGTGCTTGAGGTCTCGGTTTCGATTCCCGGATCGGATCGAATGTTTGCATGATCTGTAAATATTTGTTTTGAAGTATGGGTGTTTTCTATGTATAATATGTATGTATTTATGTATTTCTATTAGTTGTCTTGTACCCATAGTATAAGTCAGACATCTGAAACATTTATTTATTTATTTATCTAATGTAAACAAAACTCTAAACAAGATCATCAAAGTGCTAAATATTACAAGCGTTTCAAGTACTTTATGAACTGTAAAACTTAATCGTAAAACAATCTCGTCTACTGTTAGTCACATCTGAAACAAGTCGCGCACGTAATTCGGAGGAATGTAGTTAATAATCAATAAACAAGCTCATAACTCACCACCCCAGTTGACACTTAGAAATATCTCAATAAAAACATGTCGTGTCTTGTTACAGTTAGAAATACCAGTGTACTGCGTTCTTATACGTTCACTGGAATATTTGTCAGTCACCACTGATTGTAACACAATGCTTCTTTTGTTTACGACTGATGTGCTGTCTTAGATTCAACTCTCGAATTAGATTGGACATGTTCAGTTATAGCTTCAAGGATTAAAATTAGTAACGAGATTTGCTTATTTCGCTATGATTTTAGGTAATGAGTTTTTTATATAAATGAATTTTCGCATACGATGTTTTCATATACACATAAAACACGATATAATGTTAAGTAACCAACACCATGTTTAGTTTGGGAGCTACGACTGTTTCGCAGTTACAGGATTAAGGGTTACATCTAGCTCCGGATTTAAAGTTTTAAAAAAATATATGTAAGAAAGCCTATCAGAACCTCGGTTTTGTTCTAAGACAAGCTCAAGGTTTCAACAACTGAAAGTGTTGTATGACGCATTAGTTCCTAGCCACCTGGAACACAGTGCAATCATTTGGGCTGCACGTGTAACAAAAACAGTGTCATGTTAGAACGTGTTCAAAATAAGCTCACAAAACACTTTTATTTCAAACTGTATGGGGTATAACCACTTTACCTTTTTATGTACCCTGTTTGTGCTGGGTACGGTCGGACATAACGAGCTTAGAGTGCGTATACACTCGCTGCGCATATAGTAAAGTTACTACGTGGTGTAAACCATAATCTTGGGGAACCGGGCCATCTGAACCTGTGTGTGCTTGACCGGTACATTTGGAGGCGCTGACAGTAACTAGGACTAAATTACTTGAGAAAGCATCCTATACCTACTTAATTATTGATATTATTAATAAAGTTATCTAGGAACTTAACATTTTTTCGTATCAATTGTGTGCAATCGTAAAGTATATTTTAAACATAATTTGTTACGAAACCTAAAAGACTAAACATTTTTTGATAGTTAAGATGGATTATCATTTTTATTGAGTTGATTTTTTTTTAAATTCATATTTTGTCCGTTTTCAAAGAATGGATGTAATAATATAATTATAATAAGTTAGCCTTTCTACGGCATTAGGTTTATCTGTAATTATAGTAAAGGTTATTTAACAGATAAATAAATTATTTGTTTTCCAAGTACGACAGAGTAAATGCAAGAATCTGATTGAAATATTGGCACATATGGCGAGATTATATTTTATCGAGGAAAAAGTATTTAAAAACGAGATTTTTTTAAGCCAAGCCTAGTTATTTATCGATTTATAAACAAGAAGAATTGTTTATATTTTATATGGCAAGTTATGTCGATAAAAGAGTTAAAAGTCTAGAAAAATGTATTTTGTTGCAATTTGTCATCCAGGTATACAACCTCAAATAATTACCAGGCAATAAGGACTTACTTACAAAATAAGGAGTCCAAAACAAGCAAAAATAACCATTCAAATTTAGAATCTATTTTCGCTTGACAAAATCAGTAACACACAAACTTTCAATCAAATCAGAAAATGGATGTATTCGTTAGCAAGTAATTTTTTTACTGTCAGTTAACATTGATTGATTCGATTGATGGGCACGTGAAAGTGCAATAAGAACCCGATGCTCGTCAGAAAAGTTAGTACCATTTAGCGGTACGACTGTTAGAGGAAACAGTGGTCTAATGAAAATTATATGAAGAAAGTTGACATTGTTTGTCAAGGTTACAGCAACGAACAACGAAGCTTTCTATTTTAATATGTATGTACTTTCTATAGTATAAAATTATAGTAATAAATTGTTGAATACAATGTTCAGGTCTGAGTTTTCAGTTGTGAGTAATCTGAAAACGCCTGGCTAATATTTATTTCACATTAATTTTAATTTTATATATAAATAACGATATATAACTTTTGTCGTAGCAGCAATTGTATAGTACAATTACAGAAGACTACAAAAACCTGAAGCTACTCTATCACAGTTTCAGTTGCCTTATTATCTCTTTTTCTTTAAACAACAAGGCAAATAAGTACTCTATCAGTCAATCTATTAAATGTTTAATATAATAAAGCTAAATTGAGTTGTATTTCAGATATCTGATGTATTTATTTATCTCGATTCAACAATTGGAAAACTCTTCAGTTTCTCTGAAGATCACAAAACAAGGAATGAAAAATAAATGCAATGAAGGCATGTCAAGTACGTCAGAATTTTTAAGTCCGTACTTCTCTACATCTTTGAATGCGAACGTATTTGAACCGATTTGATCTAATCTATAAAAAATAATCATACATTGCGTATTGAATTTGAGTACTAAATACATTGTTACCACGAGAGCACGCAATGAATTGTGTTTTCTGCGGCAATGTTTCAAAATCTTTGGCAAGATAATATTTGATAAAGTACCGTCAAATTACAAATTACAATTACAAGGACGAATTAGCATAGACTACGTTTTGTGTATATACTATTATTAATTGTTTATGTGTACGTCTACGGGACAAACAATCTCTTGGGATTTACCATTGATCGCATTTCTATTGTTTACTTCTACGTTTTGTGGAATGACAAAAATTTCAATACCCGCTGGGTGTAAAACAAATACCAAACCTCCACCCTTAAATCCTGTGCCAGCAATAACATCAACTAGGGCAAGAATCTTATTATTTCTACGTCATTATTTTAAATATAGAGCCTGCTAAATTATCTCTACTCTTTTCGATGGCTAGCATGAGTGGCAAATGGAATAGAGGTGGTCATCATAGCCACTGAAAACGCAAAAGAAAAGAAAACAACAAAAGAAAAGAGAAAATAAGAAAATATCTGCAATTATCACGTCCCTAAAATGACAACACTCCTATGAAAATGTAGAACAAATAAAGCTTAAACAATTGAACAAAACTGAAAATGACTAAAAAAAATTGTTAAAGGCGGACCGAATATCCCCGTCTCGGATAGTCTGTATTCATTCGCTGCCAGCCACTTTCTTCACATGGTGCTCCGTGGGAGTGAATTATTGTTATAATATATATTTGTTTCGAAGTTTGAGTGTTCTCTATGTATTAACAAAAAAAAAGTATATAAGTATTCTATCAGTCAGTCCAGTTATCATAGCACAAGCTCTGCTTAGTTTGAAACTAGATGACGTTGTGTGTCAAATGTCCGAAATATTTATTTATTATTTATTTATTTGTTCCCCATGTCTGTCGAATAACCTCGTTACGATTTTTATCAACCAGAGAAACGTCTAACATCTCTCCGAGTAAGAGTCCAAATCTCGGCTCCGTATATCGTTACGGGTAGAACGCACTGGTCAAATACTTTGGTCTTTAATATTACTACCATATTATATTTATATTTATAGCATTTACTCTATATAGTTCGATTGGCCTCGTGGTTTAAGCGGTCACCACGCCGCTCCCCACTTCGCTGAGTGTTGTGGGTTCAAATCCTACATGGCACAACACTTTGTGTGATCCACAAATTGTTGTTCTGAGTCTGGGTGTTCTTTGTGTCCGTCTCTTGTATGTTTGTAAAGTCCCCCGCGACACAGGATTTATTCCTAATGCGGGCGTTGTCTTTATAAAAAGAAAAAAAAAAAAGAAAAAGAAAAAAATATTTTAATTGGCTAATAAATTTTGGAGTAGAGGTTACGTAGAGATCATCGGAAAGTGTTGTGTAGAACCTCCAGCAATAAGGTGGTCCGTTCTCTTATAAAGATTGCAGATCAACTTTGTATATAGGTTGCATTGCAATACACCAAGCGCAAAACATGACTCTGTCTATGTCAAATAGACCTGTCAAAAATTATTGTGACCTAATCCACATACAGGCAAATTGCACCGAAATGTTCGCTCACTTGTCTATAATCTTTATAGTAATTAATATCACTGTTAATTCAAAGAACAAAGTTACATATGATAATGTTTCCAAGTACCTTATTTTGTAGTTTTGGGGCTTGACCTATATTTTTGACTAGTAAAAAATGTGCACTAATGGAAAATATTGGTCAATAAGCCTCAAAATTACAAACAAAGCTACTTGGGGATTTGATGATAACTATGTTACTTGATTCTTTGCATATTTTATTAAATGAGATGTGTTATAAAGTAATTATCTATGATACCACTTAATAAAGATGTTCATCTGTATTGTATTTCAATTCGTCAATTACTAGTAAACCTTTTAAGGTGTATTTCAACCAAACCATACTTAGAAATAGTTCCTGTTCGATCTTTTATAGCAATCATCTTTTTCTTTCGCGACGTATACCCTTTTATCGTCGCCCGCAACATTGTAAGTCGGTATTTTATAGTTTTTAATAGTTAAGCTGGGCACCATTGCTACGTTCACATTCCAATGTATAATGCAACCGTTACAACTGTCAGTAACTACTCATCATGGTTCTTAGAACTTTCTTATACGTATATTTAGTGGCGACTTTTAATGTGAGGAATTCCTTTATGCAACGTGATGTGCAACTAATATTTAAGGGATTGTCATGGTCACGTATATTTTAAGCATATAATACTACATACAGTTCTTGCTGTTGCAGAAAACAACTTCAGGTCGGATAACGATAGAACTTTAGCCGTAGGTAAACACGGAAGCAGTGGATGGAAAACAGTCCACTGTAGGAGAGTGACTGAATATCCAAATCTTTGAATATGTGCATAGACAGGAAAGTGTTAATTAGATTTGAACAGTACCTCGGTTCCCAGTTAGCTGCAAGCCTTCTTCGTGATCGTACTCGAAGCCGCATGCGCACTTGTCTGGTCACCTCTCCTCTAACACTAACTACTGCTGCTCCTCCTTGACTCGATGATAACTGGTAAACACAAAAGCAAATTAGGAAACCATTTTGTTATCCCTATGTTTATCCCTAAGTAGAACAAAACGGTAAGAAATAATAGTTTATTTTGTACATCAGAGTGCTATTAAATAATTAACATGCATTTATTAGTAGATCCTTATTTTGACATATAATAGACAAGCTGCCTGCCACTCTTTGTTTCGGCATTTAGTGGTTTTTTCGTTTTAGTTTTGTTTTTCTTCAGTAATGAGTACTAAGTTATTCTGAACAACAGAAATTTCATAACATTTAATCATATTTTCATTATACACAATCGTACATCTTTTAAAATTTGAGCTGAATTGCTACAGTAGGTACTTTTTGAGTAATTAAAACGAAATCAACTTTTCTTTTTTATTTATGTAGATGTATGCCAGATCTTTACTTTTGTTATAAAGCTGAAGAGTGTAGAGAGTAGCTCAAGAACTACTTGTATTGTATTACTTAGATTGCTCATTTATCTAGAAAGGCTATAAATTACACACTACAAGTAAATATAGTGTATTATTATCAATGAAAAATGTGGAATTGTGCAACAATTTTCGCAAGCTGTATAATATCACTCCACGATCAATCGGTGACTCAGACAAAGTTGGTCGGGTCAGTTATAGCTTAGAAAGCGATCCGAACGAAAGTTGTAATGCCTTTTTACTTTTTATTATTAATACTTACCATTAATTTTTCCAATGGATTGCATCTTTGTTAAAAATGAAACATTGAAATGTACCCTACTTGAATACGAAGAGCTTAATTGAATTATAATGAAAGTATTGTTGATACTATACGTACCACTAAAACGTATTTGTCTTCTTGTGCTACATTTAATGAGAATGTACTTAAGTCTTCACTGCTATTTTCTTTTCGCAACATTAGATGTCCTGCAAATTAGGAGAGAAAAATGTATCCTCAAGTTTATATAACTAGGTATAATTAAACAAAAAAAATGTTACGTATCTTTTTAAACAACAAAGGAATAAAATTTTTGTTTCAAAGAAAAAGAACTTTAAAACAAACAGATGTATGTTCGTAAAACAAAATTTAAATATGTTTAACTTTTGCTAGAATTGATAGAATCAAGTACTTTACTTCTCACGTATGCGTCTCTAGATTTTCAAAGTTAAATGTGACACATAACTTTGTGGAGGGGACGGACATCATGTCCCTCCAACACAAAGGGAGGATCCTCCGACCAGGTGAGGTGATCATGCCTGGCGGGCCACGGCCCAATGGTTGATGTTGGGATGTTGTATACATGCTAATTGCCACGCGAATCTCTATATCACGATACAGGATTAGTAGTTGCATTGTAGTTTTACATGCACATTACATTACATTCATACGTTTCGTTCATACTTCGTAGTTCGATGTATCTTCGCTAGATGGCGCTGTTGTATATTTTTCTTTGTGCTGTAATGTGGAAGTCGCCACAACTTTATTATTTTTAAATTTTACTTTGATTATAGGTTTCTTGGTCAAAATGGTTAATTTTACCAAACCATTACTGTCAAAATACTTAGCAGAATACAAATAAATAAAATAATAAATAAAAATAAATAAATAAATAAATAAATAAATAAATAAATAAATAAATAAATTATTATTACTGTCGTTTGCTGATAATGGTCAACCGGCTTTTTTTGTCAATATGGATATCCCCTCGGATACTAACGGCTGGTTTGACTCGAACCGACCAAAAACCGCTCTGCATCCCGGGTACTGATAGTCTGCGAACCAGGTGTACACTCTAGAAAGGAAATCCCTGGAACCCTAACGTGCTTCGGGCCTTCGAACCTACGGCTTGCAGATCACCCCCTTCTGTGTGGGACAGGCTAGGGTGACAGATAACCTTACTTGGCACCCCTAGTCTTAGGCTTATGGACAACAGCAGTCGTATTATGATCTCTGGCGGCTGGCTCTTTCCCGGATCTGGCAGACTGGGATAGCTCTAAACCTTTCCCAGTACCGCTCCGTCATCTCCTTCGTAAGCACAATCCTGCGCGTTCCACACGCTCTCGTTACTGTGTGAGAGGATCTCCACTCCGATGACGGCCTCGAGGTCACGGCCATTCTGCCACAATGTGATACAAAAAATAATAAAAAAGCTAATAAATATCGTATCTCACCGCTGCTACTGGTAGACTTTCCATGGTACAAAGCCCAGTGAAAATCTCTTGAACAGGAACTGATAGAGAAGAACACCACAGACTGTGAAATCAACGTGGTGTTTAATTCAAGGCTGAAACAAAACAAACAACAGTTTGTCCTATCAATCTGTAACAACTATTCTCTAAATAAACAAACATTTAAATATAGCAATTAACGGCATTTTATTGGAACGAATTTTTAACATACTTCTATTCCATCAGGAGCTTCGGTTCTCTAGAGAGATTAGCGATTAAAATTCTTTTTCGTTTCGCTAGCTCATACGACTGTTACGAAAAGGTAAAATCCAAATATCTTTTTACTGATTTTAAATGTAAATTATAAGGAGTTGTGAGGGTATACTTAAAGAAAAATAGCAAATCTAACTGTGAATAGGAGGTAATCCTAATGAAATGAAAGACAACAAACTCACAACAAGTGACTCTTATGAAGTTATAGAATGGAACAAGATGTTGTCATTTTATGTTAATTGTACGTTCAGAAACTAGTGCCATAAAGTTACCTTCCTTAGTAGTATAAATTTAGCAGTAAAGTAAGCCATAAAGTACTTTTTTTTCTCTGTTAAAAAACTTATATGTAATACTGTAATTTATGTCCATTTAAGGGTTCATTATACGTGTACAGGTTTTCGCAATTTCACAGAGGTCTGGTGGTATAAAATTGTTATTAACTTACAATGTGGAGTTGATGTGTTATTACAACCTTAATTTATTTTTAATATTTAATATGGCCAACTATAAACGACTTGACAGATGTTTATCACGCCGCATAAAATTGTGGTTATCAATTCTTAGTTGTACTTGAATACTAAATAACCGTTTACGAGTATCTTTAGACCATGAATCGAACTTAAATTCTCGATATTAAGTCATTTACATAAATTATCGGAGGGGGATAGTAACAATAACTAGTGGTGTAATTTAGATAAAACCCATATAGAGTGGTGCGATGTACTCAACTCGTGAGATAACACTAATCCCGTAATTGAATTATTTAGTTTCCATTATAATTCAATGCTTGAACTAAAAGGTTTCTGGGCTTTGAAAAAAAGACAAATCCCGCACTAGGAATATATTTTATGTCGTGGAGAACTTGAAAGACATACATAATCGTACAATAATTTGTGGTTCACACAAGTTCCATGTAGGAATTGAAACTGCACATTTAGCGCAATGGAAAACGGTGAGGGAACCACTTAAGGAATACTTAATCGCCGTCAAAGGTTTCGTGACATTTATATAATGTATTCGTTGACGTGACAACTTCTTATAATTCGATGGCGCCGGCTGCGTGCACCTAAAAACATGACTCATGCGGCGTTACCTCGCTCTGAGGCGTTCCATTTAAGGCTTGAAGTGCAAGCGAGAGCGGCACAATCGGCCTCTGCGTTCGGCAGCGTTCGACATCTGTCTCTCTCCTACTTGAGTGAGTGATTCGTCCGCGTGAACAGCTGCTATACAATAATACATTTGTATGTTTTCGTCAAGTATAAAGTGCAGTAAAAAGTGAATGTGGTGTCAATTGTTTATAACAACGATAATTGCGGCGATTCTTTCGATATTAAATATGTTCATGTTCAGTGATATATTGTCGAATATTCGAATATTTGAAAAATGCAACCATTCCATCAGTATTTTCTTATGATGTTGTCACGTTCAACGATCGTCAGTAAACCGACTTTACAGACAACCAATTTTTGTTATTTCCTGTTGCCTTCAACAATTTTTACATACTGAGTAGACAAATATTGTAATATTACTAATGTAATGAATACATTTAGAAGGACTAACAGGAAATGAAATAATAGCAACTGTATTTTTTCAGTTAGCTGCTTACGTAGTCAGATGTTTACTATGTAGATATTTTTACGTGTTTTACATCATAAATTTATATAGGACGTTTTCGAAAAACAACCTCTAAAACAAAATATATAATAATATAAAAATTTATATAGACTGCACGGTTGGCCTAGTGGTTTAAGCGATCGCCACGCTGCTCTCTACTGCGCTGAGTGTTGTGGGTTCAAATCCCACATGGGATAACACTATGTGTGATCCATAAATTGTTGTTCTGAGTCTGAGTGTTCTCTGGGTACGTTTCTTGTATGTTTGTAAAGTGCCTTGCGACACAGGATTTATTCCCAACGCGGGCGTTTTTTAAAAAAAAAAAGAAAAAGAAATGCACTAGAGATACCGTGATCGCCAGTAAAACTGAATACTACAGATTGGCTAAAAGTTTTAGCTTAGTGAAATTTTTTACGTGTTAACATTAAAGGCCAGATGTGATCGGTTCCTGATAAACTTTCAGATAGTTTTTTGCCATATAACACCATTAATAATACTATATTAAAATAATAATAGCTTTACTGTACACCTGGTAATTAAAAAAGGAATTCAAAACTAAGTAAGTGGATACAAGTGGTGATCTTATTGCTCGGAAGCAATCTGTTACAGGCAACCGCGGAATGGAGATAAAACATGAATGGGAGAAAGTGAAGGGTAATTTTCAGTGAATTAAAAGTAGATCAAATTGATAATTATGTATGACTATATCTAACTAAAGTCTATAGTTTTTGGTAGATAAATTCTGAATAGAGTTATAGGGGCTTTAAAAAATAATAAATAGATACTTCGGACATTTGACACACAACGTCATCTAGTTTCAAATTAAGCAGAGCTTATACTATGATAACTAGACTGACTCATAGAGTATTAATATACTTTTGTTTGTAAATACATACATATTATAAATATAGAAAACGTCCAAACTTCGAAACAAATATTTGCAGATCATACAAACATTTGGTCCGACCCGGGAATCGAACCCCAGACCTCAAACACAGGAGTCACATTCACTACCACTGCGCCACCGAGGCAATTTGATGACATCTTTATGAACAGTTTTATCAGCAAATATTCCACCATATTCTTCATAAGGGTTGTAAAAATATTTTTACACAATAATCATATTTACATTCAAAATACTTTAAAAAAAAAAATTTAGTAGTCTCTATATATATACTTAGTCTGGCCATAAATACTGTTACACTTAATTATAAAAAAATATTACATTTGAATTTCGAATCTGTCATTTTTATACGATTGTTCATTGTGTTTTCTCATTTTGGCGCCAATACATTGTAAAATATTTTGCGATATTAAAATGGTGTGGGGTGATAAAGAGAACCGAATCGCTGTGATAGCATTACACAAAGTAGGTATGGAGCCAAATGCAATTTTTAAAACTCTCCATACACTTGGTATTAGTAAAATGTTTGTGTACCGGGCTATTAATAGGTACAATGAGACCTCCTCTGTTTGTGACAGAAAAAGATCTGGCCGTCCACGTAGTGTTCGTACGAAAAAGGTGGTCAAAGCAGTAAGGGAAAGAATTCGAAGAAATCCTGTCCGAAAGCAAAAGATTTTATCTCGGGAAATGAAGATAGCACCTAGAACCATGTCGCGTATTTTAAAAGATGACTTAGGACTTGCAGCCTATAAGAGACGCACTGGCCATTTCTTAACTGATAATTTAAAGAAGAATAGGGTGGTAAAATCGAAACAACTACTGAAGCGGTACGCAAAGGGAGGTCACAGAAAAATTTTGTTTACGGATGAGAAAATTTTTACAATTGAGCAACATTTTAACAAACAAAATGACCGTATTTATGCTCAAAGCTCTAAGGAAGCTTCCCAATTAGTCGACAGAGTGCAACGTGGACATTATCCGACTTCAGTGATGGTTTGGTGGGGTGTTAGCTATGAAGGAGTGACTGAGCCATATTTTTGTGAAAAAGGTATCAAAACATCGGCACAAGTGTATCAAGATACCATTCTTGAGAAGGTAGTTAAGCCCCTTAACATCACCATGTTCAATAACCAAGTATGGTCCTTCCAGCAAGACTCGGCGCCGGGTCATAAAGCTCGGTCCACGCAGTCTTGGTTGGAATCGAACGTTTCGGACTTCATCAGAGCTGAAGACTGGCCGTCGTCTAGTCCCGATCTTAATCCGCTGGATTATGATTTGTGGTCAGTTTTAGAGAGTACAGCTTGCTCTAAACGCCATGATAATTTGGAGTCCCTAAAACAATCTATACGATTGGCAGTGAAGAATTTTCCCATGGAAAGAGTGCGTGCTTCTATTGATAACTGGCCTCATCGTTTAAAGGACTGTATTGCAGCCAATGGAGACCACTTCGAATAAGCTTTTTATATTTTTAATTGTTTTATATTTATGTATTAAACTGACACACTGTAAAAGTAATAAATGTTATTTGCAGTTAACAATTTTCTTTTTTCTTTATTACAATATTTATGGCAAGACTAGGTATATAGAGTGAGAGAGAGTTAAGTTTACCGGGTCTTAGCGTTGTCTCTGATGGTGCCACATTAATCTGTTTGATGTTCTTGAAAAATGAAATGGTTTGTTTTGAAAATTAAAAAAAAAACTTTTAACTGCGTAACTTTTACACAAGATGTGTGAAGTGTGTATATTCCATCAGAGACAACGCTAAGACCCGGTAAACTTAAAATCTATAACAGTGCATGTGGCCTTACCTTCGACTTTCTCCTTCTCCTAGCCTGTATACTGTTTGGTTGTCAATTGGAAGCCATTCCACCGCTACCCGAGAGACAGGCCTTGTGACCAGAACTGTTGGAGACGCGAGTCCGGCTTCAGCTGCATACAGAACTATCAGACTCGCTAGCCTCAGTGTAAAAACATTTAATTTACTGAAACAAAGGAAAACATTTCAGATTAAATATTAATGTAGGTAAAAATGAGTCTTCTCGACTCTAACAGAAATTACGAATTGAGTTGTACTTTCATTGCCTTTTACTGAAAGAATGAGGCTACTTGAGTCCATGAGTGACGGTAAATGCTTATCATCAGGTGATCAGCCCATACTTTACGTCTTATATCATAACAAATATGTAATGGCTAAGTCCAACACACACAGGTGTCTTTGGAATGTAATAATTTTCACACAGATTCATGGCAGGACTATTGGGCCAAGATAAATAAAATGATAAGTTAAATATAGTATAGAAAGATGGAGTTGAGAATATACGAGACCAAACAGGTAAAAGTCACGTGTGTGTTTGTCCTGTGGCTGGAGGCACCATCGAGACAGGCACGTTAAAATTGTGATTTTTACTGCCTCGGTGGCGTAGTGGTAATGTATGCGACTACTGTGCTTGAGGTTACGGGTTCGATTCCAATAAATGTTTGTATGATCTGTAAACATTAGTTTCGGAGTTTGGACATTTTCTATGTATAATAAGTATGTACAAAAAAAAGTCTACATGTTACACAGCTCTGCTTAGTTTGGGACTAGATGACGTTGTGTGCCAAATGTTTGAAATATAAAAAATATACAAAATATTTTTATTTTCTGATGGTGTTATTTGGTATTCTAATGAGGTATGTGGTCTATATCCTTAGATAATCTCATGTTTACAAAAAGAAGATCATTGACCTATCTTCATAGCGTGGTAAATTTAAGATATTTTTTCTTGTCATATCG
The DNA here is from genome assembly GCA_949316085.1 of Hypercompe scribonia. Taxonomy (NCBI): domain Eukaryota; kingdom Metazoa; phylum Arthropoda; class Insecta; order Lepidoptera; family Erebidae; genus Hypercompe; species Hypercompe scribonia. The sequence goes on from OX438979.1 coordinate 7,408,554, forward strand.
CACTAAAACACGTAAAAACTATATTAGGAAATAAAATAACTATTTATTTTATATTAGATATTGTACACGTCTCGTTTTTTTGAGTATTTTATAGTTTACTAATCCCAACTATTATACCTGTAACGTTATTTATATTGATACCTAACTTCTAATACGTAACAGCATTCTTTAAATTACCAATCCAATACCTTATTTATTTAAATTAGCAAGGAAATCTGGAAGGTATATCCATATAAATATAGCTATCTGTTTGAGTTCATTCACCTCTGATCTATCCCTAACTACATATTATATCAAATCACTTTATTACAATAATAATTCAACACGGGAACCCGCTACAACGATACATTTACGTCAAAGTGACGAAATCAATGCACAAAAAGTTGCGAAAAATGAGCTAATGTTTTTCAAACGTCGCCTGTTATTTATCGATTATTCAAGCAATGTATCGATTATGCTCTACAGATCGATAATCGAGATTGTGTAAACTGCAGTCGGGTTGGTAATTATTTTTTCACGAGTAGGTAACTGTGAGTTTATGTTTGAGGTTGATGCTATGGACGGAAAGGAGAAAAAAATAATCCTGGTAATTTAAGAATGCCATAGTGTCCTAAATTGTTTGTAATTATGATAACCTTTTCAAAATTGTTGAGTTATTTAGATTTTTGTGTTGATTAATTCTGATATAGTCTATTATATATTAAGTTTAGTGCACTGCCGCACTTTATATCTGCGGCATTCTCTACCTGTCAACCGTTGAGTGATGCAGAGAGAACAAGAAGTAGGTGCATTTTGGTTAAAGTTTTTATTAGAATAAACAGGCTAAATAATACATTAAATACACATCATTTATAAACCTACCATACACACAACAACCAATACATGTTATACATATAAATACATATGAATCTAAATAAATACATTCATGCAGGTATAATAGTAAGTGCAGATGACAATTTTATGGATTTAGATCACATGAAGTGTTGTTCCACAAATCTAGGTGCAGTAGACAATGGCGTCAACCGTTGCCTTTATAACATCACTCTAAGGCCCTCAGAAGAAAATTAGTTCAACATAAATAAAGTTGAAACTCCTACAAACAACTAGTACTTACGTACATTCTATTAAATAGAAATGCCTTCTCGTCGAAGTGCAGCAAATCGTGTGCCTTCAAAGTTAAAACTGTGTAAACAATAAGACATAAAAAGCCTCTTTTAATAGATTTGACAGAACAATTAGTAATAACAATAAACAACTTTCTTTATTACGGAGTTTTTCAATAAATAAGTCAAAGGACTTTCAAACTTAAACTTCAGCAAAATTGAAAATTTTAGGTGTGAAAAAGCATCTCACAAGGACGCCATAGTGTGTGTCACCATTGTCTCCATTTGCAATGAGTGTGGTGACCACAACTCTTGGATTCTATTTATGCTTTCCATCAGGTAGAGTAGAGTCACTTTGGCAGGCTATTAATATAAATATAAAAGACGTAACATTGGCTTTAGATAAAAGCGTTACAGCCATATAATGCCCTTTCATACATATCATGTCACACTGAACGTTTTTAGCAGGGACGGATTTACATGTTTAAGCCAGTAGACTGTTAATTTTTTACCGCCCTTACTAAAATCTGAAATTCAATTATCGGATGTCTTAATAACAATTGTTCTGTCGTCTTTAGAGTTTCGTGGCAAAAATGGCAAAAAAGAATCCTTATAAATTCGTCACATCTGATATTCTATTGCTTACATTATGTCTCACAGCTTATTAGTGATAGGAACCTACAATCTCGCATGAACGTACATACTAATCACAATTTAAATAAACTTTCCTATAAATATATGTACGTACATTTAAAAAAAAGAACCTATTAGTTTAAAATATCATAATGTGCCATGTGTGTGTGTGTGTATGTGTGTGTGTGTATGTGTGTGTGTGTGTGTGTATGAGTGTGTGTATGTGTGTATGTGTGTGTGTGTGTGTGTGTGTGTGGGTGTGTGTCCATGAAGCAATTTTGTCGGCATTTCATTACAAACTAAGGAACTTTACATGCTTAGTTTTTTTATATTAATAGGGTCAAAGGAGCAGTCGGGTCAGCAAATAAATGATTACCATCTTCCATAGACCGAGCGTATCGTGTGAAATGACATAACATTATTTTTCTCTTTTCCATCTCTAAATCTAAACATACATTACAAAGTTTCACCATTAAATAGTGTTAATGTTATCTTTGTAGTTAACTAGCGTAAAATTACAAGATAATTCTCTAATCGACTGTTAAAGTATAAGTGTTTCGCAAGCAGAAAAAATATTACAACATCCGAAAGTGGAAAGAAATAAAATACTATAATTTAGTGTTATAGTTCACTCTTACTCTAGGAAATTTTATGTCACACATTACAAATGATTAATTGTAAATTGCTTGAGTAAAGTGAATGGTTTCGCTCAAGTAATTATACGCAAAAGGTAAAATACACGAGAACTATAAAATAACTATAAAGATCGGCCACCTGGGAGGTATTTGCTGTGTTATAGCAGTACTGTTCGTTCCCACACTTAAGTTATATTGAGAAAACTTGATGATAGAACTTACCGTACGTAATTATATTACCTATTAATTGATTTCTATAATTATTCTTAACGGTTAGTTTAAAGCTTTCTCATATGTTTGAAGTATTTAGTTATTATCTATGTTTCTAACAAAAGTTATAGAATTTTCGGCAGTAAGACCATTACTTTGATACAGATGCGTTAAAATTTTGTATTGAAAATTTAAAATTTGCCTAAAAGTGTTTCTGCATGAAATATTTTACGTTACACATTTACATAATCGTCACTATCATTATTTTGAGTTTGTTTCTGCAGTCACTTTTTATGCTTTTTTTAGTTCATCGTCAGTGGATAGCCTTTGTTGGTATTTTTCTATAGGTGGGCCAAAAATTCGTTGTGTCGCCGTGCAAACACGTCTCTGGAGTTCTTAAGACGGATGCTACAAGGAATTGCTGTCTACAACCGCAAAACATAGTTTCAGCAAGATGGAGACACTTGTCACACATCCAATGAGTTTCTGCCGGTAGTCAAAGACAGATTTCCGGAAAAGTTGATTTCCAGATGAGGCAACACTCGATGGTCACCCAGAAGTCCAGATCTACCTCCAGCAGATTTCTTTTTATGGGGTTATTTGAAGAATCGTGTCTACATCAATAAACTAAACACACTATGTCAACTAAAAGAAAAAATCAGCGAAGAGATGTCGGCGATCTCGCGGTCTCTTTGCCTACGAGTATTCGAAAATTTCGGGGCTCGCTTAGAAGAGTGCAAATGTCGAAACGGTGGTCTCTGAGACGACGATGTAATTTTTCAAAAATAAATTCCTACTAATTAGGTTTCCTTGTAAATAAGCAATTTTTATAATATGTCAAATGATCTTTTTACACGATTTTTTCAAATGTTTACTAATTCGTGGCCCACCCTATAGTTATACAACATATGTTGTCACATGCTTTTAAGCGTGTAAAACTCTCAGCACTATTATCGTATAAAGTACAGCATTTCTGTCCTCCTTTAAAATGCAAAAATTCTGTTCATACCCAAACTCACTCATCTGTCTACATATTGGTTTGTAATAAAGAAGTTTTTTATTTGGGACGATAATGAACCCGTCGATTTTCAATGTATATTGCAATCTAGCGGCTATCTTACTGTGGTAAAGGAAGTGATCTATGCTTAATACAAGATTTCAGACCCCAGTGCGTAAACCTTTGCCATTATGGCTAGAATTTAAGATTAAAAGACTTGCTTATTTTACCATAAAATTGAAATTTGATTCTCGACTTTATACCTTTAATTTACGCACTATGATTTTAACATCAATAACCTTTATATGACTCATAAATAACTGCATATTGTATAAACGTACCGTAAGTTATAAATCGTAGGCAGTAAAAACTGTCGATAAGAAACGAACCTGTCATACATGAACCAAAATGGTTGTTCAGGTGGATATGTTAGTAATAACTTTTATTTTTAAATGGTTATCACTGATAGGAATATGTCGCTTTGGCTATAACAACTGTTTGCGACATTCAATTATACTTATAGAATCCTTTTTATTCCTTATCGATGTAAAATGTTTTTTTTTATAGATTAAAGAGTATCTTAAGGATTGTTGTCGCGATCAGAGGGTGAAAAATGAACTCAAAACGATTGTTTTGTTGATTTCCTGTAAAAATGTTAATTTTACTGAGTTTTCAAATGTAAATGTGGAAAAATAGGGATAAACATAAAATTATTTAAGCAGTAGTATGAAAAATATACATAGTTTCTTAATTAAGACGTAGATTATTTGGTGGTATTTGGATACAATTTTTAAAATAAACTGTTATTATTATATAATAGGAATAGTTTATTACAAAATAAAGTTGTATAGTAATAGTTTATTTCAGGACGTACGTTTCATTCTGTGTAAATTTTTATACAAATTTATTTATACAACTATGTACATATAATTATTGTATAGTTCTACTAATTTTCACTAAATGACATTGGACTTGTAACTTTTGTATATTGTATATATGTATTATGTATTTTTTTCAGTATAGTATCTTTAAAAATTGTTTTGTTAAATTTTGTTTAAAAAGATTAAATAAGTTGAGTGAAAAAATACTAGTAAATTGTCAATCTTGGGTAAAGGTAACAATACGATATTTTTTTATAGCTTAACGGGAGAGTGCTAGTATAAAAAGAGACAAACATGTCTTGACGTCAAGCACACTGTTCAATTTCCTAATATCTACCTGCATGTCTAAATCAAATTCATCGATATAGCCGTTCTAATATTAAAATTCTACAATATTATTATATTTTGTAGTATGTTTTTGTAGAAAATTTTGTACCAGACGATTTCTTCTGAAACTTTGACTCATCTCCATATATTTTTGAGTTATTTGGTGCTCCTTTTCATAACATAGTTTGTAAGGTATTGCTTTGCATATTCAGAAAACTACTAGGAATTTTATTTTATAACTATTTTTATCTATCATGGGTACTCATTTATCTCATAGATGCTATTATTACAGAAGAATCCAAAGATGAAACAAAAATGTCCTTGCTAGATGTCTATATTTCATATCTGACATGTATTTTTGTCTTGTATATTTGCATGAATCATTCATTAAATCCACATTTAAAAATGTAATTTAACAAAAGCAACAAATACTGAAGAAGTACAAAGAGATATGCTCCATTAAGGAAGAACTGAGCAGTTACAAACCTTGAAATTATTTATACTTCTGAGACGTTTCTGAAAATGGACTGTATAAAGTAAAATACATCAAAACACAGACAGACGGAAATACACAAAACAGTGTTAGACAGACAGACGGGCAGACTGTTTGTATTTATAGACAGGATAACTTTTGCTTTCGGATCTGTTCAGACTATTCACTGAGATAAGGTTCGCGACTTTAAAATACTATTATAGTTACAATACAGTGAATGGGAAAATTCTAAAATGTCAGAGTGTACTGAAAAGTGAATAAAATACATTTTTGCAACTTAAGTTTTTGGTAGTTATATAAAGTTTTAAATAAGAGTTAATGAGAATCCTTTGCTATTGAAATATCTCTTGATATGAAAATACCTGAGCTTTTCGCAGTACTTAGTTTCCAATTTTTCAGAAAAGTTTAGACGAATACGGGATTGGCAACACAACCTGAGCAGAACATAATCTACCCTCTTTTCAATAAAATGAAGTTACACAGACGCATTGCGTTAGATCCTTGGTATTATGAAATTTAAATCAATCAAGCAATCCTTATTACACAAACTGGTGACACCACCGTTCTATTCTGGCTGCTGTCTACCCCACTATTTGAACTAATAAAGAATTTGCAAAGGGAGAAAGTTACTGAGAATAATGGCTAATCACCATTACTGCTTTTCGTTCTCATTTCGTTCGAATTGTTTGTGTAACAAACAAATCATAAAAAAAACTATTGTGTTGAAAACTAAGAGTAATTTGTTTGTGAATTCTTCTAACTGGACCGCGTGAACGTCAAGAGGGTGGGAAATTTCAAAATATATTATTGTATCTTTTGAAATATTGTAACATGAGCACTAATGTGTGTCCAACAATTTTATTGTTTGTGTAGTTTTCCAAGTATTGCTGGCTATGTTAGGTGATTCAAATAATCCTCTAAATGCGGATTCTTAGCGTCTCGTTAATATTTTTATAAATAAGTAATTTCAGCACTTTGAAGATGGAAAATGATATGGTTTTGCTAACCATCTTATTTATTTTTTTAATTTCTTGTCATCAACTATGATTTTCTTAAATATTAACTCAAGTATGATATAAGCATCATAAATGAATTATCACTACATTTAAACGGCGTTGACCTAATAGTTATTTTTGATTTTAAAGTATTTGGTATATATATTTGTAGTGCGTGGCATAAAAACTATTTGAGACATGCCGTTTAGGTAAATCTAAATAAAATTTTTTTCAATTATTGCTCCAAATTATCAATCAAAGTTATAACCACAAAAATTGTGTTATAAAATACCTTCATGCTGTTATATCGATCTAAGTCCGTTTCCTAAGTTCCCTAACTTAGTGATAAACATCATTTAGACACAATAAATGTATTGAAAGTAAGATATTTGCCGTTTACTGCAATTCAACTTTTGTGGTCACGTCTGCATCAGTAATATTTATTCTTTTCCTAAGAAACAGGGTAAGAAATGGAAAAAAAAAATCAAACTTGACAAAAGACCGCTCTAGAGAATATACGATCTAGTTTCTTTTGCGTGTGTGCAAATATATGCTAAAAGCATTGCAAGGTGTCTAGTATGTTTGAATGATTACTAAGAGATTTAAAGCTCAATCTATTCTTGACTTTGATCGTTATATACACATACTTATAACATTGATATATTTTCACTTAACCACAGTTATTGTTAGTCCATATTTACTATGTTAAGTCAAGTATTGGCACATTAACTACAAGCAAATTATGAGCAGTAACATATTATAAAATAAATGAAATAACCTTTAGAGTTAATAGTTCCCCGCTGAACACAGACCTCTCCTTAGAAACGATCGGCCTAGAATTTTCCACTCAATATCTAATGTTACTTATTCTATTTATGAATACAGTATACTTATAATAATGATGTAATTTATAATAATGTAAAATAATATAAATTTATTAATTATACTTAAAAACATAATAGCTCCTAAAAGCCTATCTGACCCATGGGTGTCGTAAAAGGCGAATAAGGGAGCAATTTGCACCAGACAACATTACAATAAAGAGATGGAAAATTAAAACAAACCCTATACAAATCCGTCTGGACAGCTGGGTATAATAGGCCAAAGCCTCCTTTTTAAGAGGCCTATGTCCATCAGTGGACTGTAAAGACTTATTAATGTTATGTGGTATCGTGGCTTCTCCTAATTTGGAATGAGATGACCTTGTCTGGGTTATCACCTTAAAACAAATATTGGATTTTATTTAATTTTATAAATAGTCTATGAGTAAAGTTATTATGAACTTGGCAACAAAGAACAAAAATATCAAGATGACATTCAGACAGTTGTTCGAATATATTCGTAAATTGTCCCAAGAACTGACTGGATTGAATTATGCACATTGCATTTAGAAACGTTGTCTCTGATCGGTCACTGATTTATCGCTTAAACGTTTAGTGACGAAAATAAATTTGAGTAAGCGTTTATCAAATGTGACGTGTTAAGTGTTAAGCTGGTTCTACATGTTCGATTTTCTAACTCGACTTACAATGGATCTTCTCTAATCCTGCCATTTTTTTCTCTACTATATTGGAGGTTAAGTTTTTTCATATTGCGGCGACTTCCACATATAGCACAAATATACAACAGCGCCATCTAGCGAAGATACATAGAACGATGTAGAAGTATAAATAATGAACTACGAAACAACTACTAATCCCGTATCGTGAAATAGAGATTCACGTGGCAATTAGCATATATACAACATCCCAACATCAACCGTTGGGCCGTGGCCCGCTAGACATGATCACCTCGCCTGGTCGGAGGAATCTCCATTTGTGTCAGAGGGACATGAGACCCGTTCCCTTCACAATATCATATTCTTTTCATTTTTTCATGTGTCAGTTTCACATTGTAATGTTAACATTGTCTATATTCTTCATTTTGTTATTTATTGTTTTGTACCAAAATTTGACACGAAACTTCTAATAACCCATCTGGCGAGTTTACATTAGTAGCAAAGCAAAGCAAATTTTGGTCTACTATACATTAGTAGACCAAACTTTGCTTTTTAAGTATGGACATATGTCCAGCAGTGGACTATAAAAGCCTTTTGATGGCGATGATGATATACTAAATTATTGTTTTTACATTCTGTTGTATGCCATGTAAACCCCAGTGACTTAAAGTTTGCGTATATGTAAGTAACCTTTAGTTATATACATAAAAAAACTGAGGGTTCATATCATACAGATTACATACAGGATACATCCGACAAGGCACAAGAAAACAGCCAATGAATTTAGAATAACGAAAGTGTGCTCTTGGCTTTAACAATCTTCTTCATTTTTGCTAGGGTTCATTGAGGTGATTTTGAGTATAAATTATACCAAAGTGACGTAAACTTGGATGAAACATTTATAAACACATGTATACGTAACCATAAATATAGGTAGATCGATACAGGGATTTAAGAATCGGGTAAATTTTGTTAGTAAATCTGGTTTTCAATTTGCTGCAGGAAATTAGAGAATAATATTTTTTAAATTAAGGACATTAATAGCGCTCCTTGAGGGAGACATTCGCTCAGCAGTGACCGGTGATAGGTTGATTTGATTGAAGAACAGATTACTAAAATTAAAAACTTTCATCAGAATTTTTTAGAGGTTTTTGTGAAAAGTCTAATTCAACAAACAGAAACACTTCAAATTTGTTAAACTAGTGTTAATATGTATTTCTATAATTACATATGTATTTATATACGTACATATTAATGTAAACAAATGCATTCACTAAGTGGAAATCGAATCCATGTAATCTCAGACTTTGTGTCACAGTACCCAAACTTTTCATGCTTGCGGTTACAATTAGAGACAAGTTACAAGTATCCGGTGAGATTTTAAGATAACAGAATTGACACTTTTTAGGGTTCCGTAGTCCTAACAAGTAACCTTAATAGCCCATATTCACTTGGCGATACGTCCATTTTTTGTGTCCTTTTACGTCTCCCAGCGGAGCGTGAAAGAGAATTTCACTAAGCCGTCTTAGTGTGGGTCACCATACTGCATTGTTTGCATTAATAATGAGTATGGTGACCACACGCAACTTAACTTTTAACTGCTTCGAGGGCGTAGCGGTAGTGAATCCGACTGCTGTGCTTGAGGTCTCAGGGACGATTCTCGGGCCGGACCAAACATTTGTATGATCTTCAAATATTTCTTTCGAAGTTTGGGTGTTTTCTATGTATAATAAGTATATGTTTAAAAAAATATATATATAAGTATTCTATCAGTCAGTCTAGTAACAGCACAAACTCTGCTTAGTTTGAAACTAGATGACGTTGTGTGTCAAATGTCCAAAATATTTATTTATTTATTTAATGGCTTATATAAGGTAAGTTTTAGGCTATATAATGTGACTTAAGCTATCGGCTAAAAAAGTTAGTCTGGAAAATAGTTAATGTAATACTAATTATGTTAGTATAATTGTTAAAATTGAACCATTAGTTTCTAAGATCTATTTAAGTGATAGATAGTATCTAAGATTTAATATCACGCTACTACCAATAGAAACCCAGCACTAATGAAGAAAGGCGACAAATATATTGCTTTTGGGAGATGCAGACGAAGTTGTGCGAGTTAGTTTACATTAGTTTACATTAGTACAGTTAATGTAGTAGAGCTTAGAATAAAAGCTTCCATGAACGACGCCCACAATGTTAATTTGTGAATCTAAGCAGGGTTTGAAGTAATAATCGAAAAAAGGGTCCTATCAGGTTCAAAACTCGGCAGGTATCCAAAGTTATCTTCCAAATATAAAGACACTTTTTTTAAATGAAATTTAACCTCATCCTGAATCCAACCTCTATGGTAAAACGTCAACAAATTAAAAAAAGCATTGTACCCCTTGTTCCATAGAACTGGCCAGTAGTCATTTATATTTTTTTTCATTCTTAGTATAACAATATTCATTTGTTATACATGGTAACATTAGTCGTTAAGAGCTTCAAAAACAAATAAAAATGTAAAAAGCTTTAAGTATAATAGTCAGTCAAAGTACCTAAGTGAGATAGATAGAATTTTAATTTTGGTTTGTGAAAGATGCTAATATACCTCTCTTACTTCTAAACATAACTCACCTAATTGGCATTTATTGAAGAATGTTTGATTAATCAGTTTAGAAGCGTTTTAAAACATACGACATACTTATCAGTAAATCAAGAATTCATTCCTAATAAGTCTTTTAGGGAAAGAGTTTTAATTGTGACAAATTGTTTGAATTCCTGTCGGATGACTATGATAATGTCTCCGTAAGACATGCCTTTTACAAGTTGCCCTTTCCTTTTATATGTCACCTGTACTTATAGGCGTTTTACTTAATTCAACTAGTAATATTCACTAAACATGCAATATATATGAATTAAAGATGATTTTAGAGAAAAGATAGTTTTTTTTTTAATTATTTACCAAGTCATCTTTTAAATGTCTATCAATAGCTGATAATAAGCTAAATAATTAATGTAGTTAGCTTCCTCGCTTAAAAGATGATCAACTTTTAATACTTAATATGCGTCTACTTATGGTTAGAACTGGTTAAGGTTATAATTAACCATCTCTGTATAAATAAAAATTTGTGAAACAAATTGATCAGATTCTGATAAAATTGACTAATACTTACGTAAAGGAATATTAGATAGGTAAAATTAAATACTAGTGACCTTAGTGACCTTTTAATGAAATAAATTAATATAGGTATTTGTGTATATGGAATTGGCAATATCGTTTAGTTCAAATTTCGAAGTATTTAGCCACAAATTTGCTTCTTTTGAAACTGGTCTTAATTTTGTTTTATATTGAATTTAAAACAAACAATACAAAATATATAAATATTATATAAATTAGAATCGCTATCGATTTCAAAGTGACAATAATACTAATTCAGTTATTACGTCATTAAGACAAAAAAACTTAAATTAGTTTCTATTCTTTTATCTTGTGAAGAGTAACTTCAATCAATCTTTGACTTTAAGAGTGAGGTTTGACACAACAAAAACTCTATATTAGTGATTTTTGGTGTGGTTTCGAGAGTTTTTGAACGACAAAATCAGCGTCAATGAATTAATAATGCATAATCTCGTCTTGAGCCACGACTCAAGTCACTAGTTTAGTACAAAATCCGTTGTTAAGCTCAAACTTGAAATTTTTTTAAGTTTTAATAAATAAAGTATAGGATAAGTCCCGTTCAATCAACAGTCTGAACAGAGATGTCACAAAATAGTGGTATCATATCAAAAAAAAAGAACACCATTTATTATCCGAATATATTTTGGCACAAATTAACAATATGAGATTGCCATTTCAACCAAAGCTTATAACATAGATTTATATTAAAAATGGTTTTGTAAAATATAATGGGCATTGTTGTAAGTTTGTTGTCGTGTTATTTGAGCTAAACGGGACCGAACGTGCTACTTGTGGAAATACTTTGAGAATAAATAATGCAAAATATTGTTTCACTGTGTTCTGTAATGATGTTTGTATTGTATTTTCTCAATGTTGATGGTTGAACTGGATGTGTTTGTGATGGAGTAAGTGTAAACTTGGGAGGCAATAAATATATCGTTATGAAATAATTCTTAGTAAATTTTACATTTTTCATTCGTTTGACAACCCTGCGTGCAGCTTTCCATATAAGGTAAGTTATTTTCTTATTATTGCAAATTGTTTTTTGATTCTTGATTAAAATAGTTGTCACAGCTTATATATTAGAAATATGTAGACTGTATCATTGGTCTAGCAGTATGCGCATGCGACTGCCGATCAATAGGTCTCGTGTTCGATTTCCGAATCAGGTCAAAAATGTTATTCAGTTCTGATTCTGATTACATAAGTAGTTAATAAGAGCCTGAAATTTAGATGTAGGAGTCTTAACACCTATGCCTTAGTGTGTGCCTATGCCATGATGTCGATCCTGTGCCTGATCTCTTCCCGGTCTTGTCTGATATCTGTCCCATCTGATTGTGAGAACGAGGGAGCAGAGAGGGAGACTTGCATTTGCGCTCACACTTGTGCACTAAAATATTTTCTACGTACTTGGTTGGCTTCCGTGGAGACTGACCGCCGTGGTTCGAAGGAGTTACCGTAAGTTCTCGTGAAAAAGGTATGACACTTACTCATTTAACATTAGTAGAAGAAAGATATTACTAAGTAGTATTTATGTGTGCGTGTATTAAAGTAGATAAATGTTCTTACAGTTTTCTTCAAATTGAAGTAAGTTACATTCAATTTAACAGGCTTGCAAGGACAAACGAAAAGCGTGTCTGATGACAGTACGTTGTCTATGCCTATAATTACTTACAACGACACTAGTATCAATTACGGCTTATAAAAAATTTCTCTACTTATATTAACTACACAAATTACTAAACTACTGTTACGACTGAGCGTAAATATGACCTGGTTGATTTATTAGGTTGTACTAGAAGAGTCCAAAATTAAACTACATCTGTTATCTGATCTATTTTTTTTTATTAGGAATTTAAAGTACGTTATACTGCTTCTAGTAAAGAAATGATAGCGTGATTCAGGCAAGCAGTACAACGCCACCTATCGAGGTGTAGGGTAAACATATTTGTAATTATTAATACAACAAAAAAATGTTTTAATAGTAGTTTTGGTCGTAAACAACTACTATATACTCTGTATCTATAATGTTGATACAAAGTAGGACAATACTCATAATATTAATAAAAATAAGAAAAAAACTAGTACTAAGCTGTAATCAATACTTAACCTAAAGCTTAATAACACGACACGGTGTAAATATGACAGGACACAAATTGACAATGAGGGTTTGTAGGGCTTCCCCGTCATCGAGTTACGAAGGGTTAAACCTATTGATTCGTTATGGACGTAGATTTATGGGGTAAATACACCCTATTTTATAACAAGGGTTGAATTTATTACTCGTATATTGGACATATCATTACACACATTTGGATGGACACATAATGTCGAATTTTCCACTCACTTGTAACGAAATTAGTTTTAATATTATTGACTTAGCGCGTAACCTCCTATCAAAGTAGAGATCTGTGTCCAGCAGTGGATTATTAAAGCAGTTGAATTAACTATTGGTACTAATTAATGGAATACATATACAAAATATATTGATATTCTGCTAAACATTTTTTAAAGATTAATTCACCACTCTTAGATTCCTGTTAACAGAGTCGCTTTGGTAGGTTCTATATTAAATAAAGAAGAATTACTGACCATTAACTACCACCCAGAGCTATTGGAGAACGTTAAAATTGTTTCTTCTGTAACATCATTCATTTGGTGAGACGCATACAATGATAGATTTGTTTAACACTGATTTTCTGTACAACCCGGTAACCCTTTATGACATGCTGAAACTTGAACAGACCCACATACTATCATGACTTTAGTTTGATTAAAGTTAAGGAATGAAAAGCGTAACAAACAAACTTTATTCTATCTCTCTCTAGACGATCCTTCAAAACTTAGTCATGGTCACCATCAGTTTCTCCACCGATTCCTGTCTCTCAAGACCGTGTATACGTTCACTTTCATGAATAAAATCTTAAATCTCCAGGTGATAGGTTTAAGAATACGAAGTGTCACCATGTATCGTGAGTGTCGTAAGAAGTGACTAATAGAGCAAACTATCCGTGATAACATCAACGCAAGGAAGAACTAAAACAAACCCTTTATCAACACATTTGGCCGTTATGTCTACCTGGGGTCTGCTAAAGGCTGTTGATGAACAATATCAGAGCAAACTTAGGACGTCATTCGTTATTTCAGCTCAAAAATATACGGCGATCCTTGTCCATTCACTGAATGCGGTCCTTAGTCACTCGTAGTTCTATTTTTAAACGGAACGACACGCGTCAAAGCATTTTATTTATCGTTTTAGTTTAATTTATATTATACTAACTCAGTAACTGCTGTTCTCATCGAGATAATTAGTCAAAAGTTTGCTGTTTAAGTCTTATATACAAGATAATTGTTTAACTTTTAAAGATAATCAAACTGTTGACTTTTCTTTTATCGGTTTTGTCAAATTAGAGTACTGCAGATTAATTTATTGTTTGGTACTCGAAAAGTTTTCAGTATGAAATATCAAAAGGTGTTAAAGTAGCTTATCAGTATTTTGTAATTGAAAATATTGTCGTCATTACTGTAACTATACTGCAATTTAGGCTCTTTTTTAGCTCGGTAAACTTGTTTTAATAACTAGTTATACATATTTAATTAATAATAATAATTAAATAATTAATTAATTACTCAACTTGTCAATTTCGAAGTGCCTTAGTACAGGTATGTGCCCGATCCAGTTCTCGAAAACGGTTGTACTACGTTATATTGGGATCGATCTATTATCACAGATCGGACTATTGTTGCCAATAAGCCTGATATTATGGTGATAGATCGATTAGAGCGCCGCGCAATGATTGTCGATACCGCCGTTCCTCATGACGAGAATCTCGTGAAAGTTTAAAAAGAAAAAACAATTGAAGTATTTGGATCTGTCTCACGAGATTGTCGATATGTGGAATGTGGATTCGGTGATCATTGTTCCGATAATCATATCTGTACACAGATTAATAGCCAAGAGCTTCGACCAACATCTTAAGAGGCTCATGTTGGAAGGTTGGATCAAGGGTGGCAGTCCTCCTTGACACGGTTCGAATAGTGAAGAGGTTCCTATTTTTGGAGCCCTAACCACCGGTGTCTTGGTCCCTGAACCCAATGTCGGAGGTCTACTATCTTTTTTTTAAATTTTAAATATGTTTTTTTGTATTACTTTTGTATATATTTAAAAATATAATAAATATGTATATATACTAAATAAAGAGAATGGTAATATTTCGGACATCTGACATACATCATCATCTGGTCCCAAACTAAGCAGAACTTCTATGCTATGAGCTATGGTTACTAAACAACCAATATAAATACATATACACTTCTTTTTTTTGTAAATACATTAATATTATACATAGAAAACACCCAAACTTCGAAACAAATATTTACAGATCATACAAACATTTGATCTGACCGGCAATCGAACCTGAGACATTAAGCACAGTAGTCGCATACGTTACCACTGCGCCATGCACGCCACGCAGGTAGTAAAAATCATAACCTTAGCGTCCCTCTTTTGATAGCGAATCCGTCTGAAAATGATTAAATTCCAAAGACGCCTGTTTGTGTTGTGGGTCAGCCATTACATATTTGTTATGACATAGGAGGAAAAGCGTGAACTGATCACCTGATGATAAGCATCTACCATCGCTCATGGACTCTTGGCACTCACGCGTTGCATTAATCAGGAAGAGTAACTCAAGTAACCTCACTCTTTCAGTAAAAGGCAATGAAAGTACAAGTCAACACGTATTTTCTGTTAGAGTCGAAAGGACTCATTTTTACCTAACCATAGATCTTATCATTAATTAAAATTTGAAAAATGTAAGACAATGCAGTGGTGCAATTCTCATAATTTTTCAGATTTTTTCTAATTACTGCCTTTAGTGCGTGTGATATTAAATCTCAATTTTAAACTAAGCAATTCAGTTAACATTTTCTGTTAACTCATCGTCATCATCATCATGATCTCAGCCAAAATACGTCTACTGCTGGACATAGACCTCCCCCAAGGTTCTCCACAACAGCCGGTCCCGTGCTGCCCGCATCCAGCAGCTTCGCGCGACCTTCACCAGGTCGTTGGACTACCTTGTGGGGGGCCTACCAAAGCTGCGTTACCCAGTACGCGGTCGCCACTCCAGAACTTTACGGCTCTATCGGACATGGTTTCTGCGTGTAATGTGGCTCGCTCACTACCACTTAAATTTAGCAATTTTACTGGCAATATCGGTGACCTTGGTTCGTCTGCGGATCTCCTCATTCCTAATTCGATCACGCAAAGAAAATCCGAGCATTGCCCTCTCCATTGCTCTTTGGGTGACTTTGAGCCTTCTTATCAAGCCTATAGTTTCTGGTAACTACTGTTAGGTATATAATAATTTAAGTACGCTACTTGGGATCGATTTTAAGATGTCTCGATGTTAACTACAGTACACTCCCGTGTACTACTGTAGTAAAGCACTTTATGCCATGATTTAACGAAAATAAAACCGGACATTAGGTAGAAAAGTATAACTTGAAAATTAAATGTGTTTATCAAAAGTAGTTTCTTAATCCAAAGCTACGAAGGATAAGGTACAGGAACTACACAATGAAATTTAAAAAAGCATAAATGAAATTGACTATAAATACCTATATTTAACTATTTTTTTCTGTAATTATTCTGCGTAGACGGACAAAGGTATCAATGTATTTCGGGGATATTTTATTTATCTACTAAGTAAGTAGAAGTTTGGTGGTATCTTCATGTGGTGACAGATTAAGAAAACAGAGCGTTACCATCCCTACTGATCCCTTGGATGTCGTAAGAGTCCTAAGACAACAAAATATGCGAGATACTGTCACTGTGAAGTGAAGGAAAACTTGAAACAAACCCTATTCCAATCCATCTTGCCAACGTAGTATAGCGGCTCAAAACCTTCTTGCATAAATTTATGTGGATTCTTCAGAGCGCGAGTCTAGTTCTAAGTGTTAAGTTTATATTATTATTTATAAACTGAGTGTTTCTGACATAACAATTTAAGCATACTTCTTTGTAAAACTAACGAAAACCTATAAAAGGCCTAAACATTTTTTTTAATTATGTACGGATAGTACTACGCGATATAATCAATTTTCAACGAAATAATATAATGTCCTCGGACAATTTAGAAATAAATGGTCACTAGTTTTCATAAAATGAGAGTCGAGCGGAAGTCGTGTAGATATAATGTGTGACTAAACTTCTATTAGGGATTCTGACGTACTCTACGGGTGCTAACTAATATTTCTAGTATACCTCAATTATAATAATAATAACTTCACCCATCTTGCACAAGGAGGCCTAAACCCAAATTGCAGAAGTGCAGATTGCTGATATCATAGATAAATTACCGCCAGATACAGACTAAATAACTGTTTATAACTATTTATTTGTTCAGAGTGCCAATCAAATCCACGGCATAATTATCAGCGTCAAAACGAGGTTCATTAACCATTAAATCAATAGGCCAGTTAAGTAAGCAATCGTATAATATGTCATGTTGAAAAAATGCAAGACACAGGAGTCCCAAAATCTAGAACACTGTAACGGATGGTGGCTCGTTCCTCGTGCAGAAAGAAACCAGTAATTTAATGGCGTCAGCGGCGACTACGCTGGTCTTGTAACCTACCTGTATCGACCTGTCAGTACTCGTTACCTAGTACCGCGTTCGTGTTGAACTTACATGACCCAAGAGCCTCAACAGGACAGCACTGTAACTTTGTTTTGTCTACTTTAATACTGATTACGTATCTATTTCAATTATGTAATCAGTTGAGATTGTTATCAACTAGTTAACGCGTAGCTTCGTTCGAGTTAATGCACATTTTGTTATTTAACTCAAATAAACATCGCTTGCAAAGAATATGTATGAATTTCTACATGAAATATTAAGAAATTTTGTTTTGAAATCTTATGATTCAGTGCTAATATTAGTACAATTAATAATTTAGAGTATCTTCTTAACAGTTAGGTCAGTATACGATTTGTTTTATTTTTTATTATATACCAACGCAGCAAAACGAACTTGGTGCTTGGTATTCATTTAGGTGTTTTGAAATAGACGTATCCATGGGTGAATGTAATCACAGCCACTTATTTGGATATTTTATATTTATTTATATACGTTATGCACTAAATTTGAACATAGGTGGACTTAATGCCCGGGGCATTCTCTTTCAGTCAACCTTCGCGTGGTGTAGAAATGTCATGAGGTAGGTGCACAGAGATTATATTATCTATTATGTAGTGACTTTAAATATACACAGTCATCATATATACAAATATAAACATATAATATAAATATATACATATACAGATAGATATACACATGGGTATATCATATTTATACCCTACAATGAGAACATGTACTCTCTGTTTGAATGTAAATTAGTATGTTGACATCTGGATTTTACACGGGAGCGTATTCCAGAGTAATACTGCTTGAAAAAAGAATGAACAGTTCACGAAGTCGAATTTGTGAGAGGGACATGAGAGAAGTAGATAAGTAACTGCGCAAAAATTTCTATCGTGGTCAGAGCATAGTTAACGGATATGATCGTGTAATTCAAGAGGTCCTGTCCTACCGCTCTTTGAATCCTCCAGTTCTCTCAAACCACAGTGGATTTGACTCTGGCAAACATTTTTTTTTATAAAAGCCTACCTAAGTGACTCTACTCTGCCTGATGGAAAACAATAGTAGATTGAGGTAGAGTTGTTAAATAGGTTGTTAAAGTATTGAAATAACTAACCTCCTTTTAAAGAAGAAGTTATGTCTAGTAGTGAACTGTTAAAGGCAGTTGATGTGAAATAGTTTGCTACACATAATAGACAACAAGCTTACTGTCAAATGAACACTGGGTATTAAAATAGGCAAGTTTCGAAAATATTTAAAGATAAGAGTAAGTAAAAAGGAAAAGTAATAAAAATGCAGGCAAATTACTTTCATAGATAAATTGGGAATGTGGAACGCCTGCAAGTCAAACTGATCATTGCCAGGATGTTCAAACCTTCTTCACTTTCACGAGCCTGTTTGTCTAGTGGTTAGTGACTCGTGCTAAGCCGAAGGTTGTGGGTTCGATTCCCAATTAGGGCAAAAAGTTATGTAATGAGCACGATCGTTAATTCAGTGTTTGAGTGTATTTTCCTTTTAATATGTATGTATTTAGAAATATGCAAATATGTTTATCAGCAGCCTGATTACCATAGCACGAACTCTACTTGGTTTGAGATCAGACGGCTGTGTATGAGATTTGATTAACCGTCAAAAAGCAAATTGAATTTTCTAATAAATAAAAATATAATGATATTAATATACTAAAGAAAATAGATAAAAATCTTGCATTTCACAGTTACTTCATAAAAAATTGGTGACGTACAACAGCCTAGAGTAACTTATGAAAGGAATTCTGTTGAGGCATATTAAAAATACAAAAAAAAAGTAAATTTTTCAAAGAGATACTTCATATAAAAATGATAAGTAATAATAAGAAGCGCTAACTAAACTACTTTGATAACGTTACTTAAATTCTGCTATTCAAATTCTTCAAGTGTTAACCTTTATTAGTAAATTGACTGTGCCCCGCAGCATTATCCGCGGTTTTTGCGTTTTTTTTTTCTAAAAATGTAACCTAAGTTACTCCTTATAAAATCAACTATCTGCAAGTGAAATTCGCATCAAACTCGCTCAGGCCGTTACAGAGGTTTAAGACAGATAGATAAAAAATTTTAACCTAGTTTTTTTGATGTAAGTACCGTATGTACTTTCATATGCGTTTAGTGAAAAACTCATAATTTGACAAACATACCTTTCAATTTTATTTATTTTACATAGCGATTTATTGTAACTTTTCAAAATATACTTGTTTTATAATTAAAATAGGTGGAAAATATCATATACTTATAAAATAGTCACAAATAACTTCAACGAGTGTGAACACACTTAAGTTTAAAAGAGAAGAACAAATACTTGATATTTAGAAGAGAAGTAAATTTCTTTTGGAGGAGATTCTTAAGGCTTTGGGGTTAGAATTGCCATCGAGTTACATTAGCCATCTACTCATTTTCTTTAGAAGAAGTTACGTTTGTGTTTACATCGAAATTATTTGTTGTTCGACTTATAAAGGTGACGACAAACTTAAAATAATTAATTATATTATTATTCTTTCATGTAATGTTTAAAACAGTTTCCTTATTTTAAAAAGTTTTAGAACACATTTATCACAGCTTTTTGACAAACATGTAGAACAGAACTTATTGAACTTATTTTTTTATTAATAAAAAATGATTTTGGTACCCGATTAATGATGCTTGTTTGCCTCAGCTTTGTTTTTTTTTACACTGAAATTATTTTCTAACAATATCGTAAGTCATACATTGTGTTTAGTGTAGGTACTATTAGTTACATCAAACAAGGGTAAACTTAAATGACTCATTAATTCACTAAAAAACATGCTTTAAATGAAAGGAATATCTTTTTGTAAAAAAGAATCTAATTCGATTGAAAGCTTACACAAAAACTATTAAAATATAAATATAAGCATTTTTCTTAACAATAAAAACATTATTTGAAAAAAAACATCGTGAAAGAAATACTTACCCCATCCCGTATGTTTGACAACGTAACTCAACTATCAGAGACGATATCTAACACAACAACTTCCCGCCACATTCAGCGGGAAATAGTTCACAAAAATAAAAACATACGACGTTTATAAAGACATATTTGTAATTCAATGCGATCGTGAAAAATAGGATTGATTTGAAAACCAAAATTCAAAAACATGTACATGAATTATGCACTCCGCTTAACAAGTGGAAGGCTGCATTTTTATTTTGTACAAGAATATTTCAAATCATATACACAAGTTCTTTACATAGTCTTGTAATATCACATAATTGAATCATTCATTCATTATATTTTAAAATTCGAATTCTGTAAATCATATGTTGAAAAAGCAGGAACAAAAAACTGCCACTTATCACTAGGAAACAAAAGAAGAACGGTGTCATTTAATTTGTGTAAAGGCGCGGTCACACTGGTGCAATCCGAATCCGGAATATATCGGGTTGCGATCGGTATCTAGCAAGCTTTCGGTCGAAGTGCGTGTCGCACGCGCCGGAGGGCGACTGCTCGGATCATGCGTGTGCAAGCTAGCGATGCAACGCTATCAAATAAACAAAAACTGCAGTTCAACACAAGCTTGGCGCGAGCTTCGAAGCGCTTATTTTATTGGCAATTTCATGAAAGCGGTATGTGTTGGATACGGCGAATTTGATTTGGATAATTATTTTGTTTGACACAAATGTTTGTTTGGGTTGCTTTCAGTCAGTGATGATTCCTTTAATCTTTTATCTTTACGTGTTATGACGTGTTTTAAAAAATCTTTACTAAAAATATCAACCGTTAGAATCTACTAGATAGGTATAGAGTGATTCATTGTTTTATTGTTAATTTAAAGTTAAATAATATTTTAAGTAACCTTTTAGACAATCAAATAGTAAGTGGTTATCGGTTCATTGATTTCACTTATGGTCGGAGAAACTAAATTAAAAAAATGCCCACATAAAATAACATAAATTTAATTTTCAAGATAATAGTATAGTGCTATTAATTACATCTTAACTGACAAGAAAAAGATTTAAATAGAGTAAAATTATAGCGAATATAAATAAAGATGCTTTACCATTCACATATAGAAAAAAGAAAGCCAGAATTTTAGTAAATTTAAAAAGAGTTGGCAGCCATAAAGTCAACGCTTTAGTAATTCTGAGCACAGTATTATTTTTATAGAGTAGATGACAGTTCCTACCCAATTAATTTTTCGATTCGAATCCGATCAAAATCTGTACTACTTTTAATGTAATTTATATTTTCTCAGATAAACTGGCAGCAAAGACAAATCAAACTGAATTTAAAAAAGGATCACTATCGTAACTATCCTTAACTATCGCCATAAATTAAACTGAATCAGGTACAACCCTATCTACTTAGTGATATCAGTTTCTCCCATCATCCTTTTTATATGCAATTTAATTAATAGTACAGAAAAAAAAGAAAGAAAGAAAAATATTGCGCTCGCGCAGAATGCGGTGTGCGCGTTCGGTTTTAAATATAAACCGGCGCGGTGACAATGGACAGTCTGTCACTCGGTCTAAATCAAGGATACGAATACACGTGCTTGGATACGAATGTATCATTAGATCGTTTGCACTTATCATTCAAAATTCATTTGTTACAGGAACTTTATATCGTATATAATCTAATATCGATGTTACAGTTTCCACACTATATGCGTTTGCGGGACTTATTACCTACTCAATGCCTTTTGTGTTTTCTGTTCAGAACAAAGCATGTATCTTTTTAATGTAACTTAAAATTGTCTACAGGACTACAAAGGAATTCTTTCCAAAATATTTATTACTGAACACTGGTAATTGGCTTTTGCCGCTAAACGTCGAGTCCGACTCGACGCTGTTCGTGAAGCAGTAAAACATCTTCTTTTCATCATCTTTCAATGAAAGCTTTTGACCAGAAAATATTGTCAGTAACACCAGCGATTACCGTATAGAGACGTGATGATGCTCACAATGGCCCCGAATAAGAAAGCTCAAAGTCACCCAAAGAGCAATGGAGACGGCAATAATCGACGTTTCTCTATGTAATCCAATCAAAATTGAACCAGTCACTGACATTACTCAGAAACTTGCGAAACTAATGTGGCAATAAAAGGGGCGCATTGCTCCGTAGATAATATGGTCGATGCAGTCAAAAGTTCTGGAGTGGTGACAGTAAATCGGCGAACGGAGCGTAAATCCCTACAAGTTGGTCCGATGACCTGGTTAGGATCACAGGAAGCCGTTGAATGAGGACAGCACAGAACCGGTTGCCGTGGAGAACCTTGGGAGTAGCCTATGTCATGCCATGATGAATGGATTTCCAGGTCTATTGAAATTTGTAACGTATTTAACATTTATATTTGTAAGTTTTCCGTGTTGTAAATAAATAAATATTCTTAAGGAATTAACTAGAATTAGGAAGTAATCTGTTTCTACTAGTAAACTCGTTAAGTTTGAGCTCGTTATGATTTATTTATATTAGAAGAATATAAAAGTTTGGTCATGTGAAATTTCGTCCAATGATGAAGGAAATGTAGACGTTGTTTTTTTTTTAATTCAAGTGCGTGTACAGATTGTATTGTATACTATATATATTAATAACATTATGTATAGAAGTACTATATATCTATGAATATGATAGTTAGAAGAAGGATAGGCAGTTTATATATTGTAAGTGTAATTTATTTGCCGGCAGAATATTCATAAAATCACATCTTATAAAGTCTTTCGTCGTATTATCTTAAATTTATGAGCCATGTAATAATGCTATTTGCCTACTTTTGAATTGATTTATATTCAAGTAATAAAATTTATTAAATTTCTATAAGATGCTGGTCTTAAGTGATGTTGTCGTCACACAATGTGGAACTTAAATTAAGAATGTGATAAATTTTAAGCAAATAACTGCTCGTTTGATATATAAATAATGATACTATTAATTACTTACATTTAAAGTAAAACTGTGGAACAGTGCTACTACAATAAAACTAAATATATTGTAAATGAATTGTTAATGTGAAAATGAATGTAAAATGAATTCTCTTTTTTTCTATAATAAGAGTCTGCCAAAGTGACTGTACTCTGCCTGATGGAAAGCATGAATCGAATCGGCGGCCTTGTGAGATGCTTTTTCACACCCCGCTTGGGGACGTAAAAGGCATGTCAGTGTCTTGCTTAAATAGCTACCGCGATAACTATCACTCCTGCATCGATGATGAATAAAGTAAATGAATTGTTGTTCGCTAGGCTTATTAAAAGTCAGAAATGGCTAGACCCCCTTTTACAGTTTTCGTTTTGAAATATTAGTGAAAGTCCAGGAAAAGTTTAAATGGTAAGAAAGCATGGAGAAATATTTAAAAAACGGGGAAAATTAATTACTTTTAAGAGACACAGACGATCTTGATTGTTCCATAAATAAACTCATGCACACATAATTATACAGCACACCATAATTTAGCACCCATACTGTTACCAGTCTTATTTTTGTTTATGATGTAGTATTTATAAAGTTTTGTGACATCGTTCTGAGGTCTATAGTTTTTATGCCTTCTTGTTCTGTTTTTTCGTCTGTGCGGAACCCCTGTACCTACTGGTAGTTATGTTGGAATCGAATCGATCAAACATCACACGTCGTCTCAGGTAGTAACAGCCAACTTGGTATACTCTAGGAAGGAAATCCTCGGAACCTAGCGCCATCAATAAGTGGCTTGCAGGTGACCCTCTCCTGAGTGGGAACCTTGATGTTCTCTTTCTGCCTCCAAAAAGAGTGCACAAGCACCATAATGCCACCCCGATCTATTTTTGCTAAGGTGGCAGATGGCATCACCTGTCGCTTTCAGTCTTGTGCTTATGGAGGACAGAGATCGCTCTGTGATCGTTAGATCTCACTTCGCCATCTCCTTTGCAAACAGAAGGAGACAGTGGAGTTCCACTCGCTCTCGCTCCATACCATGGCTGCAGTCATGCTACCGAGCGAGAGAATTCCAACTCCGATAGCCGTCACTTGTTCACGCCTCTGTTCCCCCACACCATGTACTCTACCAGCATGGGGAGCGCTGTGTCCACGGTCTGGGCAGTGGCACTCAAACGTTGATTTCCGTTGAATTGGACATAGGTGATCTCGAAGCATCCTTTACCCATGATCACCTGCGTCTGCCGACTTGAAAGTATCCCGTGTTTCCTATATATTTCTATGACACATTCTGTGCGTTATTGGCTTGATTAAATGTGGTTTTAGTGGTTAGATTCGTCTTAATTGTGTCAGTGAGGCAAGGAAACGTCCACATTTTTACGTAGTCAATTTTTTTCTTATTTTCGATAATTAGGTCAATTTTATCAACAAGATCAAGAGAACAAGAGATTAAGTTTATATCAGTTGATCGAATCGTTAATTCACTAGAGACTGAGTTCTCATATCCAATGAAATAGGACATATTTACGTAACCGAAATGAACAATTAATAGTTATTTTAGTCACGAAGTATTTTCGTCATATATCAGGATATCATTAACAGCCTTTAATAGTCCACTCCTCATACAAGAGGTCGCAGCCTACGATAACACACTGGCCAGACGAATAGACACAGAGTTGGTTTCAAGTATTTCTTCGTTTTACACTGATATCATTAGTCGCTTCTTACAACACCCAGGAATAAACAACATTACTATACGAATCCATCGTTTCCATTAGTAAATGAAACTGATAAGCATTGTTGTACATAAAGGAAATCTTATTATAATATTCCTGATAGATTTTTCTCTAAATAGTTTTCATTTATGATATTGGAGCACATCTTTGTGAGCCCGATCATTGCGCTTAGACTTAGTTTTTACCTGTAATTAAAAAAAAAATGACAGCACTGAATATATATTTTTATCATTGCTATAATTCCACATTAATAAGCGAAGAACGATACCTATATTATTCATTTGGTGGTAGTCGTAAGAGCTACTACTTAGGTCAATACCACTATAGAGAGAATGAAAACTTGACACAAATCCAATATCAACCCTTCTGGCCAAAGTGGTATAATCGACCATAACCTCTTTTCTAAGAAGAGGCCTATGTCCAGCAATGGTCTATTAAAGACTGTTGAGATCATGATGTGAAGCGTTGAAGATTCGACTTTTGATTAAGTTCATCTAGCAATATTACTAGAAGTGAGAAACTAGGCTCGTATGTTGTGTGCCACTGAATTTTAAAGCCCATTTTATTAATTTTACTATTTAATTATGGATTATTAAATAATGAAACCAATTAAACAGGTGTGTTCACCAATTTATTTATTTATTTTTTATTGTCTGTATTGAGAACCTACCAAAGCAACTCTACTCTTCCTGATGAAAGCATGAATCCAAGAGTTATGGTCACCATACTCATTGCAAATGTAAACAATGCAGTATGGTTACCCACACTATTGCCGCCTAATGAGATGCTTTTCGCGCTCCGCTTGGGGATGTAATAGGCATGACAGTCATCGTGGTAGTGTAAGGCTCACTCAGTTACCACGATAACTATCACCGCTGCATCAATGGGCCTTCAGTCACACACTTACCAACAAAATACGACAGCACTTATGCTGTCGCCTTAGGTCTTCTCTGAGAAAATACAATGGATACTGTTTCAACAAGTTTTTATTGGCGATATTACACTATCACAGCAGAGCGTTTATTTTTTTAATTTCTTCAATAAATTTGAGAAATATTTACTGCAAGCTATGGATAGACAATAATGGGATAGAATGGAACACTAAAATAGTAAAGTAATCTACCAAATAACATTCTTAGAACACGATTTTTTTTCTAGTATCGTCTTTTAAAGCAAATAGATAAAACCGGCAACACTCTAACGCTCAGCTTTGGACATTCTACTATAGAAAAATATAATATAAAAATATTGATTATATGAACGTAATAACGACTACTATTATTAACTTGTGGTAAAAAAAAAATCCACTGATCATATTTGTATTTTAGGTAAATAAACAAATACTGATTAAAATATTAGAGATTAAAATATAATCTTTTTTAATCAATTTTAATCTTATTTTTTTAATTTATATTATTACTTGATAAATTTAGTTTCACTTGGAATTGTTACTGGATAGTTATGATTGGGTAACCAATTGTCCAGGTTGGAAGGCGCAGATGACTGTCACACAATGCTATATATTAACAAGAATTATTTGGTCATATTAAATTTCCATGGAAAATAAAAGAAAATTATAACAAAATAATAAATGAATAAATGACTTTGATTTAGTAATATTTTACTACGAAGAGCAATTTAAAAATCATAAAGAGATCGCCTGGTGATCGAATTAAAATTAATTGGTTCATTTTGTTGACTAGTACTATACCACATACACTGTCTATACCACTATACCAATTTC
The DNA here is from genome assembly GCA_949316085.1 of Hypercompe scribonia. Lineage (NCBI taxonomy): Eukaryota > Metazoa > Arthropoda > Insecta > Lepidoptera > Erebidae > Hypercompe > Hypercompe scribonia. The sequence goes on from OX438979.1 coordinate 7,435,508, forward strand.
CCATGACAAGACAACATCTACACGTATAACTTGATGTACCGTAACTTTTTAGAAAAATGTTCCAAAAAGAAATATATGTACAAAAGGCCGCCTATTGTGAAAACCAATTTCTTACAGGCAATCTCTGAATAGACAAATGACAAAGAAATAATAATTCAGTTTTAACAATACTTTAAGTTTTCCAAATTCTGCGTTTACGATTTTTCTAACTGCGCAAAAAAACATCATTTTCTACGAACTAATTACTCATGAAGAACTCAAGGAATTCCTTTGATCGCAACAAATCGGTTGAACTTCAATATAAGTTCGCAAGTTGTCACATGCCCTAATGAATTCCACATTCGCATTAATATATACGACGGCGACTCGTTATAAATAAATGGTTTAGGAATTTCACTGCTTGGCTATTACAGATATGATAAAAAGATTAGTTTGATGTACCTACATTGGAGCTGCATGCACTCGACTCTATTATAATTAAATGATTGCGATTGTTAAAATTATTTGTAAAAGGACCGCCAGACACTTTTCAGATATTTATTCACCATTGTAGGAGAGCCATGTACTTTCGTTGCTTATCTAAATTTATTGCATTCCGTGATAAAGTTGAAACTATTTTATCAAAATTTAAATTACAATTATCATCAATTTTAATTCATCAACTTCTTAGCTTTCACATAACGTTTCCTAAATTAGACAACACTACTATTTGCGAAAATTCTGATACCGTGTTAAATTAAACTTAATGTTGAACGTTAAATTTGTTAAATTTTTACTTGCATAATTTTCTTAATAAATATTTAGGATATGGTTTGGATCTACGTATTTGTTGTTTTTAGATATTTATTTATTACACAAATCTCATCAAAAGCCTTTAACAATCAACTGCTAGACATAGACATTGCTTCTTCTTAGAAAGGAAGTTTTAGCCTACTTTTTTTTTTATTTTTTTTTATCGTGTGGAAACCCCCTCGAGCCGTCACCCCACCGGGGTTTACGGCGGGGTAGTGTGTCGGAATCGGACCGACTAAAACCACACGGTGTGCCACTCTGCGCCTGACATAGGAGGGATCCGGGAACAGCTGCTATTACGTCATCCAAATCCCTCCTAGCGCCTGCCCGCTACCGCGGGCACCTTCTACCGATAACCTCTCCATTTAGGCGACGTACGGCACACGCGGACGTCGCCTCCTCGCGGCTGGCCACTATAGCGGATGGAGGGGAAAACCCGTCCCGTCCACCCGCGGCCACACTCAAGGCGGCATGAGGCGGTGGTATGCACGCCTCCGCCACCCGGCTCGCCGGCGGCGAATTGGGTCCGAGTGGATATCGTCCTCCCGGGCTTTCTCCGCCGCCTCCTTCCGCGAAATTACGTCTTCGCAGAAGGTTGCCACCGCGGTAAAACAATTGTCGCTACCAGCCATGGAGCGTATGACGGCCGGTAGCGAGAGATCTCCTCCAATAACTGCAGTGAGGACCCCACGCTGCGCCGCCCATGCGGAACATACCGCCAGCGTGTGCTGAGCCGAGTCCTCACTGCAGTCGCAGTGGTGACAGGCGGGACTCAATTTCCTCTTGGCAACCGAGTGTAGATACTTCCCGAAGCAACCGTGCCCGGAAAGAATCTGCGTCAGTCGGAAGGAAAGGGTCCCGTGCTGTCGCCCTGCCCACTCGGCGATGACCGGTCGGAGAGCCTCCACGATGAAAAGCCAGAACGTGGAGTCTCCAGCCGGGAAGACCAACGAGCCATCGTGGCTCGACGAGCGGCCTCTCGCCACTCGCGTATCTCTTCGAGCGGGGGACGTATGCCGCTACCCGCCCGGAAATCAGCCGTTCGCCGATAAACTTCGGCGAGCACTTCCGCCTCCAAATCCCACGGGGGACTTCCAGCCAAGGCGTACGCCGCCTCCGTTGATATGGTGCGGTAACCGCGTATGGCTCTAACCGCCAATATCCTCTGAGGGCGCCAGAGATGAGCCCTATTCTGGGCGGTCAGAGCCGCCGCCCACACCGGTGCACCATACAGTGCCATTGACCGGACAACTCCCGTGTATAGCTGTCTCGTCGCGATGCTGGCTCCACCTAAATTGGGCAAAAGTCGCCCCAGGGCAGAAGCAGCGCCGACCAGCTTTGGAGAAAGTTGCCGGAAGTGCTCGTCGAAGAGCCACCTGCCGTTGAGGATCAGGCCCAGATATTTCATCTAGGCCCGAATCGGTACGAGGACCGAATTGACTACGATGGAGGCGCCGGAGGGTGGACCACGACGGGGCCCATGGAAGAAAAGGGCCTACGTCTTGTCCAGGGCCACCCGCAAACCCAGCGCCTCAATACGCGCGACCACTAGAGAGACACCCGTGGTGGCCAGGCGTGCCGCCTCTTGGAAGTTCATCCCCCAGGCTGTGACCAATGTGTCATCTGCGTAACAAATTACGCCGAGCCCGGGGGCAGGACGGCCTCGAAGGGCCCAATCGTATCCCATATTCCACAGGAGTGGTTCAAGGATAGATAGATAGATAGATAGATACTCTACTACAGGTACTCTGGCACCCCATGTTAGTGGAGTGCTTCCCTGATGCAGCTAAATGGCAGACTATTAAATGCGTTGGTGATATCTAACGACACCGCCAACAGCACGCCGCCACAGCTCACCGCCTCTTCGGTGACGGCCCTCAGGCGCAGCACGGCATCGACTGTTGAACGCCCCGCCCGAAATCTAAATTGGGCGTCCGACAGATTGGGGCCCACTTCGCAGAGGTGCCGGACGATGCGGGCAGAAAGTATCCTCTCAAACAGTTTACCCGCCTCGTCCAGCAACACGATGGGCCTATAGGCCGCTACTGATTCGGCTGGTCGTCCCGGCTTCCTCAATAGGACCAGCTTTCCGCTTTTCCAGCACTCAGGGAAGCATCCGGACGCCAAACTAGCGTCCAGGACCTCCCTGAGGCGGTCCGACATGTGTTCGAGGGCTCGGGCCAGCACACGGGCAGATATACCGTCCGGCCCGGGGGCGGTGTTCTTGGAGCGGATCCGTAGAACAACCGCCCCTACCTCTGATTCCCTGACGAGCGGAACATTCCCCTCGTTCCCCTCGTCGTCTTCGACCATGAAGGCCATCGACGGGGATGTGTGCTCCGCCCGCTGCGGGAAAAGGCCCTCGAAAGTTTTGGCCTACTATACCAGACTGACTAGACGGGTTGGTATAATCTTTGTTTCAAGTTTTCGAGACTGGTAAATTATTTGGAAGTGTACTCTCTGCTTGCGTCATCCGGTACTTCTGTGAGGTGCTCCTCAATCTATTAGTTTCCGATTCCTAGTTTGGTATTCGAACAGGGGGTTCGACGGACGACGTCATGTCGTGGCTGAGGATCGTGACCGAAGACGTGGACAGCTATAGCGGCTTGCTGTTGACAGTGGCTTTAAACGTCGCCAATGCATTCAAAAGTCTGTCATTTATCTGCATCAAAGAAGCATTCTACTATCACGGGGTGAGCATCTTGGGCGGCTGGTAGCAGAGGATTTAGTGGGGCGTACCGCCATCTATGAGGACTGCGACCCCTTTCCTTCCGAACGCAGGTATTTGCCGGGTCCGTTTGCTTCGGGAAATGTCTGCACTCAGACACTAGGAGGGAATTGAGTCCCGCTTGTCACCACTGCGACTGTAGTGAGGACTCGGTTCAGCACATGCTGGCGGTTTGTTCTACCAGGGCGGCGCAGCATAGGTCCCTGAGATTTCAGGTGGCACGCTCCATGGCTGGTAGCGACACCTTCTGCAAAGACTTTATTTCGTAGAAACAGACGGCAGAGAAGGCCTTTGAGGACGATCTCCACTCGGACTCAATTTGTCAACGGCGAACCAGGCCTAGGAGGTGAGGTTACCAGCGCTTAGACGAGACCTCCTTCCCCTCTATCCGCTAAAGTAGCAAGCCACGACGACACGACTTCTGCGTGTGCCGTACGTCGCCTAAGTATAAAGTTTACGTGAAGGTGTTGCCTTAACTAACGGACAGGGGTTAGGAAGAGTCTGGATGTCATAATAACAACTGTTCATGGATCCCTTCTACCTCAAGAGTAAAGTAGCACACCGTTTAGTTTTAGTCAGTCCAATTCCAACATTATCCGTCTTTTTTTCGCCTGACTAGATCTCTTTTTTACAAGGAGGCATAGTTCAAATAAACGTGGCAACGGCTCTAAGATTTCTCCTTGTACCATAATTTTGTAAATATACACAAGCATACTCCTCAAAAAGTTCCCTAACATGAAAGTGTAAGTTACCTACCTATTACAATTCTAATTTTTTGAATTGGCGCAAATATTTTTTTATTTCTGTCACTTGAAAGTTCATTGCTTACCGCCTTTCTAGTTATATGCTTTATCACAGTTATTCGTAGAACTTCAACTAGTGCTACCATTGTTTCATATATTGTATATTTCTTAATAAAAAAAATAAAACTTCAACCTTCTAGTTTCCACTTGGTCGAACGGCGATTGTATACTTCTGGAAAAAAATATTTTAAATGCAAAAAAAAAGAACAGCTAGTCTATAGTATTAACAATGGAAAAAAAATATTAATCATATTATTATTTATCTGACAAAAACAAATTTGAACACAATTTTTATTGAGATTATACGATGATGACACGAGATATGTTCAGCTACATATTAAATAAAAATATTCATAAGTACGAAAAAAATACTGTAGAAACTATGTGTTTGTTGCACAATATAATAATTCATAAAGAGGGTATTAAGATAAACTTAAATCTAATAAGTATTGTACGAGTACATATGACACAATCAGTGACTGAGCTCACTTTTGAATAATGCTACCAATATCAAAAATCATTTTGTTAAATATTTCAGACATAATCATTTGTTGTACAATACCTTATTACTATTAATAAGTAATAAATAATTTATGAACCAACTACCCCTTAGTGTTGCCCATTAGTTCACGCTGCATAGCAATACAGCGCAAACTATCTTGCTTACCATAAAAATGTAATAGAGAACCATCCTTTAACGATAGACATGCTGTGGTAAACTTTTTTAAACTTTTAAGGGAGAATAATTCTTTCGTATCTTATTTTTGCTAAGCTGTATGCGTTTACGTAAGGTACACAGTAGAAGCTCTCGTAAGAAATATTTTTTTTCTGTTTTAGCAACATTTTTCTGGATATTTCGCTTCGATCAATCGTAACGTAATGATAAGCTTATAGCCTCTCTCGATAAATAGATTATCTAACACTGAAATAATTTTTCAAATCGTACTTTAAGTTTAATAAGATTAGCACGTTCAACCAAACAAATAAACTTTTCAGCTTTATAATATTAGTATAGATTAGTAAAACTACTAACTATTCTGTTCCATTTCCAAAGTAATCTTTTGGATGACATTTCTGTTGCAATGGCACTTATGTCTTTTGTCCCTAAAGTTTATTTGTCAAATACAAAGACTATTAAAACTTTGTTATCGATGTCCATTTTCATTAACACATTGCATTACAGCGACTATACCGACTTCTTTATAAAAAATAACATAGAAATATTATACCTGTACCGATCAGTACCTACTAACACAGGTTCATCTGTATCAGAAATCTGTTTCTGTTTGTAATTACCCTTAAGTATATGAATCGCAATAATGCGTAACGATAATTTTAATTCAATTTACAAAATTCATATGCCATTATTAAGTAATTCTATTTTATTTCGTGTTCAACTACGTAATGACCACACAGTGTGGTAACCACTGAAAACTCTTAAATTTTTTGAGTTGTAGATGTCCATAAATGACGTCAGTTTACGTCTATCTGTAACTCATTTGCCCACTTACACTTAGCGTTTGCTCTCAGCGTCGTTATTACAGTAGTTATAGGAAAATGATTACCGAAATGCCGCAGCTATTCGTTAGTTATAGTTATAGTTATAAATTACAATACAATGTACTGTATTTATGCTCCAAGCCCTCCTATACCACTGTCTAATAGGTTATAGGGTCAACTCACACCACAGCGATTTGCATTGAGGTTATTTTTACTAAGAAATACAACAAATTGTAAAAAAAATATTGACATGAGGAAGGAAACTACTGAATCTATGTTCAGCAGTAGCCTGCAAAATATTTTTGGTACTATTATTCGATTGGCTGAATAAACTTTTCATGCAGAATATTATATTCTGTATTAATACCCTTATCAATCTTTTGTAACATTTGATTTCGATAAAATAAAAAAACTTAAACTGTAGGACAAAAAATGTATCCATATTAAAGTTATAAATTGCATCTAAGATTGTTTAAATAAATATTACAGTACAAAATTTCTGAAAATTGTTTAGTTGAACAAGGTGAGTTACAACATAAACATTCGCTTTGGTGTCATTTCATCAATAATTTTTGCACCATTAAAATGCAAATAAAAAACCAAAGACGCCGCCCCGAACTCAAAATTCATTTACTTCATCCGTAGTCACAGCTTACGTCTTCACAGAAACGATCAATTTATTATTTTAAAGCATCCCTTTTCGCGCATCCAATTTAAAATTTGACGTCTTAAACAGTCTTAAATTACATGTGAAATTATTTCATTAGCCCTGAAGTACCCGTCTGCTAACCGTAATATAATCGGGACCAAGTTTTTGGTACCAAAAGTTGTAATCATCACGTCAGTGTGACCACGCCCTAAGTTCTTCGCGTTAATAGGCAGATCTCGATATCGACTCATTCTGCAAATCGGTCAAACTTACAAATACCTTTATTTAGACACATTTTTTACGATAATGAACTTTAAGATAAGGTGGTAAATGACATTATGCCTTTCTTAACGACAGATAAGATTGGTAAAAGTTTATAAGTCAGTATTTATGGCGCCGTTTGTGTTTTGTTTGTTTATGAATTATATTTAGACAAGGTGCTAGTACTATAAGTGCGTTGGCTTTTTGATAGATAAACAATTAATTCATTTTGTATAAGATCGTGTGATTAAACTGATTTAGATCAAATCAGTTTACACGTATACGTACTCGAACACATGTAATCAATCCCTAATTCAAAAATTATGGTCGTACTTTCGCCAAATATGGTGAAATTATAAATTTGCCAAAGTCTAATAAATAGGCGAATAGTCACACCACGTATTATTATAGCTATCACGGACTTTAAATTGCTAACAAAATTTCATCATTATCAGTTCCAAAGTGTCTATTAAAGCCCATCTACGTTAGAATTAGTTTTATTTTAGATCATCACAATCATGAACGGTATTTATTAGATCAGTGCTGGACATACGTACAATAACTGTTCTCTTGTCATCGTGTAATATCCCTTTGCCTTTTAGGATGGTAACTCAGAGATAGCAATGTCTTTTATTTCTTACTTGAAGTGCGAGTTAGCGCTATTTATTTTAAATCTGTAAAATCACTTTTCAATATTTTAATATCACACGGAAAAAATAAATAATCATTCGTTCATCGCATTCATTCGTTCATTTTAAGAACTTTAATAATCATTTTAGATAGTTTCTTAACATAAACTTTGTTAATTTTACTAACATCACATCCCATTACTATCAACAAAATAAACACTATGTATAACGACATAGAAAAATTACTATCAAATACTTTAAATGTCAAAGTTGGCTAAAATAATTTGACGCAATCAACGACTGACACGCTTAACTCGATCCTTTTAGATGCGCAAGCGCCGAAGCGCCGTTCAATTTCCAACTTTGTAAGTCGCCGCCACTTATGAGCAAACAATTTTTACTGGGAACCTGAACTTCGATAAAATGTTCTGCATTTCTTTGACTGTAGGGCGGCACGGGAGGTCTCCCTTTATTTGACGGTAGTAATAGAGGATTGTAAAGGTGAAATAATGCGTGGTGCGATTGGGTTCCTTGCTTCGCGTGTAAACCAGATACTATTCTTTTTTAAGTGGCTGAGTTTATGTTTCCAATACGATTGAATAGTTTTTGATGTAGAACTTGATTACGCCTGAGAATACATTTAAATAACACATGTTGTGTTTTATACAAGTTTGGTACACAAAGAAAAATGATAGAATACGCTACCTTCTAGCATCGATTTTATGCTAACTTCTAAATTCTAAGGGTTCTTTTTTTGTGAAGAAACCCGAATTATCTTCAGTCTAAATCATAACTGTAAACCATTGAGGGCGATAGTCATCACTATTTTAATTTATAAATTCGTCATAAGTTGAATTGTCATTATTTATAACTATTATAATTTATCGTGAGATATTAATATAATAAGCATCGTGAAGTATTGTTTAAACACCAATTTTTCAAACAATACTTCTAGGCCCGCTTTCATTGTGTATATAACTTATAGTGGTAAAGAGTAGAATATGTTTTTTATTAAGAATCTAAGTATCTCCATCGTTCTCCATTTTTTTTTACACTTCACGAAGCAAATTTCAATAAACTCAGTGCAGCGAATTAGCAGTAAAAAAGTAACAAACGGAAAGTTAACATTTTTTATTAATTTTCATTAAGGAATTTCTTCACAACTAAACTTTAAACATACTTAATGTTCGATCAGCAATAGCTTTTGAAAGATGATAAATGTCATTGCAATATTTGATCCCGGACAATAGTAACTAATTTCTCTTTTTTTTCCCTTTTAAAAACTACTACGCTTTTTGTAATATATCAAGTGCCGTGGGAGACTTAATAAACATACATGAAACGAACACAAAGAACACTCAGACACAGAACAATAATATGTAGATCACACAAAGTGTTTTCCCATGTGGAGTTTGAACCCACAACACTCAGCACAGTAGATAGCGGGTTGGTACCCGTTTAAACCACTATGCCATTGCCGCATCACGTTTTACCTACTTGCCTATGAGATTAAAGTACATAAATCGATTTCACTAGTTAGTCAAATCGATTTTTCTTATGACTATTAATAGATTTCAATCTTATATCTATCTAATCATTCATATTTTACTGAACCAAATTATAAACATGTTTCATTTCACTGTTTAGTCATTTTTCTGCTTGTATTAATGGTTTAAATAACACTTTCACCACTTGTATACATGTAAGTACCTTATACATCAACCTACTGTCGTCCGCTGCTGAACGGAAGTGGCCCCTAAGGCGTGCCAATCATCCCAGTCTTGGACGATCCAAGTTACCCATGCATTACAAAATTTAAGTACACAACTTAAAAGGTAATATAGGTACATAGATAAATCTCATAAATGATTTAAAAAAAAATATTTCCTTAATTGAATGTCAAATCTTTTTGGTTGACATTCTAACGTTTTTCTAAAAAAAAAAAACTATGACCCAATCAATAATATGAAAATCGAGAATGATGGACACCTGACGGCATTCTAGCGGTATTCAAAATGGGGATAACCGTATCAGTTTTTAACTTAAGCATTCGATCACTTTTTCATACGAAACATGGCTTACATATATTTTTTTTGTCAAATTGAATACAAAATGCAACTCTTGTGAACAGGTTGATTTTATTCAGACGTTTTTCCTGCGTTCGGTTGACAACAATGTATTGTTATTTGAAATGTTAATTTTGCTTCATGTTTATGTCAGTTTCGACTGTCCCTAAAACGGGCGGAGATTCATCAATGTTATACTTTGCAAATACACTGTGCTGTCCCCAAATTCTGCTGTGAATTATATTCCTTCTCAAATACGATTGATAATTCTTTGTTAATAATTTTTGCTAGTGGTATATACGTGTTATGTGGTATTCCTATGGCTTCGATTCGATGAACTGATGTAAATTGTACTTTTTTCGTACAGCGTCTACTGGACAAAGAAATGTTATTGGCAGGTGAATCCTGTATTTTATATTAGCTACAGATTTCGAAATCGCTTTTAAGTAGCGGCATTATGTTTACGATGAGATGAATAAGTTAGTTGTAAGATGGGTGTACCACAGGGACGTATAATGAGACTCTTTTGATAAACATCACTGTTTGTATTCGGTTTTGGATACTTTTTTATACCTCGATAACAATTTAAAAAAAAAACAAAAAAACACGCTTTTATTGCTAATCGAACTAAAAACTAGAAAATTCTGTTAATAACTTAAATTTTATTATAATTTTATTTTGAGGCGATTCACTATGATTGATTGTTCGATCTTCTACTACTGTAATATAAGACTCTTTGACATTAAAGATTATTTTCTAGTTTTTAGTTCGATTAGCAATAAAAGCGTGTTTTTTTAGTTTTCTTAAGTTATTATTTATTTTTCATTTTTTAGTCTGTGAAAAACTTATAAATTGAGAAATTGAGTAAGTCCAGAACTGCAGGCAAGCGCAGATCGCGCGTTAGCTCTGTCTCTCTTACTCTACTACAGAGGATCCATAAAAGAATTTATTAATCCTGGCGATCCTAATAAGGATAATGGAAAACTATTATCAAATTATCGCATTGTCATTGGTCCTTGAGACGTGTGTAAAGTTTAAAGTTCATCAGATTTTTAGAAACTGGTGAAAAGTAAGCTCAAAGATTCCGTTACATACACACATAGATACAACCCAAGCTAATAAAAGCGTGTTAAAAAAAGGAACAATAGTCAGTTAACCTTACTTCAAAAAGTCATGGTTCGGTATTCAAATAATTTCAAAATGGAATGCCTCTATGAAAACTTGTTAAATTTAATAGCCCCATGTAATAAGTTGACTTCTTTTCTAACGTTTATTTCTTCAATCTCATCAAAAATAAAACTAGATAATAAAACGAAAATATAGTATGCAATGTACGCCAGCCTTAAATACTAAAAAACTTTTTTAAAAATAAATGGTGTCACGTTAGCCTGCAGTCTGAATTGATAGCGTCCGCAATATAATGCCTGTAAATGTATACAAATTTTACATTTATAGATGCGATTGATGTCATAGATGGACAAACATAAACCGTTGTATAAACGAACACTAGTTTTGTATGAGATTTACCGTTAAAAGAGAAAGGCAATAACAATTTCCTCTAAATTAATTGAAAAAGGGAATCTTATTCCAAAATTTGGAATAAAATTTGTTGAGGGTAAAAACAAAGGATCTTGGTATCTTATAGATAATCCTGTGTCATGATTTGGACACATATCAGTGTCGTCTTAGGCTTGCTTATCCTGTCATGCATTTCTGACAGTCATTTTCTTAGTTCCGCTAATGGAACCCATAAATTTTTTGTGTTCTGAAAATACTCTTCTTTTGCTTACATCAAATCTGCAATTTACTGTTATATATATATATATAACTCGGTATATTGTGTGTTTTCTTAAACAAGTTGTCATCATCATCGTCCTCTATTACTCCACTGTTGGACATGGCCCACTTCTATACCACGTTGGTCTAACGCTTTGGTATAGGGTTTGTGTCAAGTGTTCCTTGTCTATGCAGTACTACTGTCTTGTGTAGTTTATTTCAAATATTTGACACACAACGACATCTAGTTTCAAACTACAAAATTGACTATAGAGAATTTACACACACATATATTAGTTTTCTACTATATGTTAACTACACTTGGATATCTTTTAAGGACTTTAGTTGTTAATTAATAGTTTAATCTCTTAGTCAGTAGTTGTGATGTTCCATGCAGCGGAATGCATAAGGATGGTAACTCTCCATATTCTCATTCCGACACGAAATCGATGAATATGTATGAAATAAAATATGTGCACAGTTTTCACGTCATCCACAATTTTAGGTACTTTTTCGTCGACGAACTTACGGGTATATATGTAAGTCTCGAGCGAGAGTTTGTCGACTCGTTCGAACGGGCGAAAACTAGGTAGTAAGTTTTGGATCAGCAAAAGATCCACAAGACGGTACGACAGCGGAGAGATCAAATCCGTCTCTAACTTTTATCAGCAGTTGGAAGTTGAAGTTCTAAGTTGGAAGAAGAAAGTTAAGGCAGGTGAATCTACTAAAAGCAAGCTCTTTGAGTATTATAAACGTTATAAACCATTACATTGAAATACATTTGAATATCATTGCATTGAAGCAAACTTCAACAAGTTCACTTTTTTATGTATATTTGATTTTCACTTATATAAAACTCTGCGGTTTTTCTTACAATAATTTTTTTTTTCATGTATTTAGATAATACACAAGCATGTGGTCATAATATTACATAAATTGAGCTAAATTATGTACAGGTCCAGTAACATACATGCAATACAAGTTTTGTTAAATATGCTTTGTAACTAAGCATAAGTTTCAAATAATTTAATTGAGTAATGGCACTTTAAATACAGACTATACTTACTGATCATTTATTAAGAAAATTATTATTTGCGACAAAGTAATACATAGGCAACTAACTACATATATAATGATATAACTAATTATATATGTAATTAGTATTAGTAAGATTCTTTTCTAACCAATAGCTGATTTCGTTGACTTATGAACATAAGTTAATCGTAAAACATTTCTAAAAACAAATTCATGAATAAATATTTAAAAAAAGAAGAAATGAAACTTCAAATCAAACCCATTCATTTATTAAATTATGCTATGTTTTTGATGTGAAAGCTTGTAGCAAAAAGAAGAGTCGATGCACGAGAATCAAGTCATACGGTATTGAAAGAAGTTAATACTTTTAATACAAGAAATAAATAAATGCTTGTTTTGAATTTAAACCACTGAATGAAGTTATAAGTTTTAATTTGGATCTTAACTAAATTTTCGATGTAGAAAAACTATTTTATTCAGAATTTCAAACACTATGGCAAAGTGGCGCTATGGCAAGTTATAATAAGACGAGTATTAACGTATATGGTTTGCGTTTAATTTGGCCAAGAAACTCTTTGTTATATGTGCTCAAGAAACTTAAAATTGACAAGGTGATAAGGTTTAACTAAATTAGTTTTTTAACTGTTAAGATAATCTAAATAAACTTTCAGTTAACAGATAAGTAGGTAGGTATTTAAAACACTGATAATTCTCAATAGCAGGTGCAAAATTTAAGAATAAACCCACGAAGGATTATAGGCAAACCATGCTAAGAGCAGGTTCTGTAGTAAACATTCTGCATGTGGGGTTAACGACAGGTTACGACGTCATTAAATAAACTCAGCATTCACATAATTACTGTAGACTACTACGTATTTGTCATAATTAATTACTGTCGTTTTACTGTGCTCGGAGTAACTTTCGCAACGATCGTTTGTACCACAAAGGACCAGCTCAGGTGGGCGTGCTGGTATTAATTGGCAACTAAAATAATCAAAATATATCCTAGTGTAGTTAACATATAAATTCCGGTTTGTTTTTTTTTGCTGTAGGCGTGGTAAATCCCTTCGGATCTCTGGCTTCTCGGGGAAGCAGGAGCTAAGAGTATGTGGTGTTTCCACTAAAAACTAGCCGGCGGCCGGCCTCAGGCGTCCTTCTTTGAAGGGGACCCAGACCATATTATTTCAAGTCCCCTCCTGAATCAACACCGCACCTAATCAGACCCTTTCCTGGGGAGGCGTCTGTAAATTCCCTATACTCAATTTTGGCCAAGTCAGTCAGTCATAACATACAGTTAGTACTGATAGGAATTCTGGTTACCGTCTAGCCGAGTGGTATAGTAACTTTCTTCTAAGGTTTATCGTCTAAAGCTCTCTTAGAATAGATAATTCAGCCTACTATCATCATAACATACTTATGTCCAGTAGTGGACTATTAAATTGATGATAATGATAAAAGTCTAAATAATTTTTTCGAGGTGTCATTGATGTGTAATTTGAAGCAAATATAAATGACATACGGTTGATATACGGGTACTGACATTTTTGTCAAAATATTTATTCTTACATTACTTCAAAACTAAATTGTTCAAAAACCACAAGTTTTTTTGTTTCACATTTTTGTTATTCGGCATCAGCTCTAAATCACATTATACTTCTTTGTATGTAGAGTGCAGGTACAGCAACTACGAAATAGTTAGGCTATAGACATTAGGAAACAGTAATGTTTTTATTAAATGATAAATTACATTAATTTTTATAAGTAAATCTATATAGTATGTAATAGTTAGAAGGCGCCCATATTTCCTAAGACTTTTTCTGGGAGGAAAACTGAAACAAACCACACAAGTGCCCTGTTTTAAATCTTTCGAACACAACGTAAATGCGAGAGTGGGAAGCTTTAATGTTAAGCATTTTTTTTAAATTAAATAGGTTAAAGCTGTGTAGTAAAACCTTTCTCATAATTTCTGTTTTGTTAAAAATTAATTTTTGTTAATATTTAATTCTAAGAATTTGCTTGAAATTTTATTCTAGAATCACAACCCTGACATCAAAAAGACATACCCACTTTTTGTAATCTTGTCATTGGCAACACGAGTTTATCTCTGTTTTTTGTGTTGATATCATGAATATTGCTAAACTTTGTAAATAAAGGAATATTTTAATTTACTTATACAAAATTTTCATAAATGTGTTGAGATGCGACTATCATGATGTCTATTCATAACTTGTAACTCAGTTACTGTCTTTAACTACATTATAAATTGCGTGAATAGCTCTCTTTTGCAACATAAAGATACATTGAATGTCAGCAGCATTTTCCCACAACAATATATGGTATATTGTTGTATATAATATTACACTATGAAAGTAGCTGAAGTACACAAAACCAGATTTTTTCTACGTCGACTAATTAATGACTTGTATAAACCATGTATGACACAGAGTTGCATCTATTTGATAATCCATTAGTGTGTCAGCTCTATTGCAATTTAAAGTTTAGAGTTATACCCAAAAACTTGGTGGTGACCACAAGATCGAACTCTTTTCCATTTATCTGAACACTGATTTTAACTTGTTTGACATTATATGTAACAATCTAATACATTAATTTTTTTTAGTTAAAAAGTTACTTATTAACATTGAACCAGTTCACGAAATTATCTGATATTGACCACTAATAAAAAAATTGTAACTATCAAATTCATTGTGAATTTTAATTTTTTAAATTTTTATTTGCTTTTTTTGAAAATTTGATTATTAGATTTATTTGTAAATTTGGACCCATGGTAGAAAATCATAAAGAGCAAAAATGATTTTGGCAAAAGTATGTGATAAGAATGGTGCTTCTAATGATAGTACTGCGATTTCTGAATGAGTTCAAATAATGATAATTTTAACGGAACATGTGAGTTTCTTTTTAAATTTTATAACTGTTGATACTAAAATAAAGCTCATTACTAAAGTTATGTTTTGTGTAAATCATTCAAGTGATTATCATATCAACTTTAATTATTAATTACGTATACATTCACCCGTGTGTAAGAATGCCTCGTTCAAGTAGAGCATATTGGCGTACAAATTAAAGCAGATTTAACAGCTATTTTGCCGCCTCGCAAATAGATCGTAAAATTTAATGACATTCCACCAAGAATCTGGTCGCGAGGAACGCAATTTTTGCGATACCGCTGATCAACTCCTTATAAGTTTAAGCTCGAAGCCCTTTAGCTGGCGATATAACATAAAATATATTTATTTAGCAATACAATTATTATTGGTATCAATAAAGCCGTTCGCGAAAATAGTTTAGTATTCGATTTGTTTATACTTTCTAGATGTGAATAAAAAAAAAATATTTTGGACATTTTGTCGCCGATGTCATCTAGTTTTAAGCTAAACAGACAAACATTTGGTCTGACCCGAGAATCACACCCGAGACCTCAAGTACAGCAGTCGTATTCACTACTGCTCCGCCACCGAGGTAGTTATATGTAATATATGCTACTATCCTATTTATATTCCATTGTTATTTAAATTTAAGTTTTGATAATTCTTCGATAATATGATGAATTATAATCTTCTTTACTTGATATAATTGCAGCCATTGTAAAATATAGGAGTTACGCAGAACATTAAGTTGGTAGCGCAACTTTAATTGTGCCAGCATAAGTATCTCTAAACTACCCTTTAATAAAATTTTCATATTTATGTAAGTAAATAAAAAAAACAGTAAAACAATTATAAATAAAATATATAAATAAATATATAATTCACACATCTTTAACGTCAAAATGCCGACGTGATAGCGTAATATAGCTGAATCCAGGTAAGTAAATATTTATTATAAATTTATGATCAGTCTTAAGCTTATAATGACATCAATTTGACCTTGACGTTTAATGATCTTACACTAATAATAATTTAATGACCTTTAATGATGTTGCATTGACTGTTACATTACTGTTGTTTTACATATTAATTTTGTATTTTTTCTATTTATATAATAGATTATTACGTTATAACATATGGTATAGATAATGTAATAACTTATGGATGTTAAGTTCATCCTGTGATCACAGCAATTGACCACTGTCAAATACAACAGAAAAAAAAGGAGACCATTTCTTGTTACACTCATTCGAACAAATACAGTATCGTGACAAAAACAAAAGTAATGTTAGATTTCAATACAAATAATTAAAAGTTAACTGTATAGGTAACGTTGTTGATAGTAGCAACAGAGAGGGGCCTTGGTCTCCTTTGTACTCTGAATTAAGGCCAATTGATCAGTTGACCAATAATGCAAAAGAACAAACATAAATATGACAATCGTTAAGAAAATGATACTGATTTTTATTACAATTTCTGATAATGTTTTATAGTATTCTCATTAAAACCAGATAATTAGAGGGTCACATAATCGTAATCTAAGCCTAATAAGAATCTCCAAAGTTTTCTTTTGTTTTTATCTGAAGTTTTAGAACATATTTTTCAGTTTATCAACATCAATACATCGTATTCTCTTTTTTAGGGTTCTGTAACCATATGGCAAAAAACAAAACACTTATAGATTCGTCATGTCTGTCTGTCTATCTGTCCGTCAGGTCTGTTGAAATTTAGTAAGGAGAAATATTTTGTGAACTGCATTAAGATCTTCACAAAAGTGGAAAAAAAAAACTAATAAATTTTGAGGGTCTTCTATGCTTAGAACTGAAACAGATTTTTTTTCCCATCAAACCCATGCGTGTTACAGGATATCTATGGATAGGTCTTCAAAAATGATGTTATGGTTAATATCATTTTTTTCTAACCTGAATAGTTTGCGTGAGAGACACTTCCAAAGTTGTAAAATATTGTTGCCTTCCCCCCTTATAACTTCTAAAATAAGAGAACGATAAAACTAAAAAATATATCTGATGTGCATTAACTTCTACCGAAAATTGCTTTGAACAAGATCTAGTAAGTAGTTAGTAAGTAGTTTAATATTTCATAAATCGCTGCTACAGAACCCTTCATGGGCGAGTCCGAATCGCACTTGACTATTATTTATTATTTTTATTATGGGTGTACCAAAGTATCACTACTCTGCCTGAGGGAAAGCACGAATAGAATCCAAGACTACCACAGTCGCACTATGCCGACTTAGTAAGATGCTTTTTTTCCATAGTGGGCGGGAAAGACGTGCACTGTTAGTGGGCTTTAACTGATTTACACAGGTATGAAGAGCTGAGCCGCTTAGTTTGGCAGCTTGATATGATTTCCAAGGTTTGCTAACCTGTGTTTGCTAGCATGTGCTCATGTTGACCTGTAAAAGAAGTGAGAAGAGGGGACCGGTTGGAAGAGCTCGCCAGAGCACTCTCCACAAGGCAACAGAGGACTGCTACAGAGGCCACATCTCTTCGCAACTACAGAGACTCAGGGGATTCAGTGGCTTTACGACTGTTGATAATGAGCGCTGCTCGACGCTACAACTGATCTGCCAATCGGATCTTTTGCAAGAATGAGAAAATACTCCATGCATCAGCGAACCTGCATCTTATAAAGAAGACACAATTGCTCAGGCGATAAGAACCGTTTCACCTTGTTCAGTATACCCAACTTTCACGAGGCCGCCTTCGTGATGCTCTCAATACACTCTTGCAGGGTAGAGATCCCGGTAAATATCCATACCCAGGATACTGAGTTTATTCTGCAGTGTCAGTTGAGTGTTCTGAAAAGTGAGGAGGGAAAGAAATGGAGACCTTTTGGTAGAGATCGCGCACACCTACGTTTTCTCACTAGCTCTGAACTCGATTAGATTCTCTTGATACCATTGAAAAATGCATCCTAAAACCAGATCGCTCAGGGACAAGCTCCTGACGTTCATCGTCGTCATTTGTATATGGTCACTCAACTGACATGCTCTTGAATTTACTCTGTAGAAATTTTGATGTACAATAAAGTTTATTCTATTCTTCCTCAATGTCTGCTAACTTGACTAAAGGGTATCCAAAGTATCATCCATGTATTGTCGACTGCACGATTGGTCTAGTGGTTTAAGCGGTCGCCACGCCACTTTCCACTTCGCTGAGTGTTGTGGGTTCAAATCCTACATGGGACAACACTTTGTGTGATCCATAAATTGTTGTTCTGAGTCTGGGTGTTCTTTGTGTCCGTTTCTTGTATGTTTGTAAAGTCCCCCGCGACACAGGATTTATTCCTAATGCGGGCGTTGTCTTTCTTAAAAAAGAAAAAGAAAAAGAATTGTGCTATCGTCTGCATAGCAATGTATATTGCCATGGGCGACAGGCCAGATATCTGAGGTATATCTGCGTTACCCTGCTAAAAATCGGAGGCCACGACATCGTAGAGGTCTTTGATGCGGCGCTTGTGTAGAAACACAAGACCCTATCAAAGGCATCAGAAGGCAAAAGTCCCATGCTACCGAACTGCTCACTCGTCAATAACCAGCTGAAGAGCCTCTACAGCAGCAAAACTAGCACATGAGGTCAGCCGCGACAATCAACAAGCCATCACGGGTTAACGAGCGCCTCACGCCACTCAAGTACCTCTTCGGGGGGCGAATACCACTACCTGGCCGAAATTCAGCCGTCTGCTGGCTAAACTTCGGTTAGCACTTCCGTCTTCAAATCCCATGGAACAATGCCACCCTAGGCACACGCTGCCTCCGTCGACAGACAGAGAGCGTTGTACAGAATACAGAAGGTGTATTTTTATCCCAGAACTTTTTTATATATCAGTTATAGCATTTGAAGCAATGGAACAGTGGCCGAACTAAATTATCGTGTAATTATTTTAAACGTTACACTTTATATAAAAGTAAAATTGTATGTTGTTTTTTTGTGGTTATTTCTAGTTTAGTCATAAAACAATTGGAATTGAGTCCAATATTTGTGTTCAATTTTAGTAATACCGATAGTTAAGTTATGTATTAAATATTGACACCAAATTGGCTAAACGATATTGCAAAGCGATATTGGTTTGTTTTTATTTGTTTATCTTTAAACAATGTGAAAAGAAACAGAAATTTATGTAAATCAACAAACAACCTATGTTCGACTGCTTCTACATAATAGCTTAATCGGTTTTGTTATCGGTTCTTTAGTAAATAGGCTACCTAACAAAATCTTAAAGCTGAAACAAAACACAAATACAGATAAGTAATGTTTTGTTAGTAAAATTAATATATTCAAGAAAATAAGCTTTATGCTACTCTTTCTTGCTACAGACCATCATTACATATTCGAAGTATAAAATGAAGTCGCTTCCCTTTTCGTTTAGATCCATCATACTATTCAACAGATTTTATTACGTTGTAGGAGTAATTCAAGAGAAAGGCTGATATGTATATTATAATAGAGATAAATCAAAAATTTCAAAAATTGCCGTGTGAAGCCGTCTCTGGTCGCTAGTAGATTTATAGAGGGAAGCAAAATGTCAATTTCAAGTATTTAACACAATAATATTGTGTGCTGTGTTTAAAATCAGCAAATCTGTACTATAAATTATGGTTATGAATAATCCAGACAATCATAAAGAACCTTTAATGCAGAATTAATCATGTTTTTATTAAGATGTTCTTATAATGTCTGCCATAACGTGTCATTATTATAATTTTGATATAATTCAGCAGTTTGAAGCTTATTATGCACTTTTCTTCTCTTTTTTAACAGAATAAAGGTATTTTTACACACTTACAAATTATTTAATGACTGTTATTATGTTATATTTTAAGTATTTATGTGTTTTATGAAAAGCTTGCTCTACATTATAAAAAAAAATATTTCGCTGCTCTATTATGTGATACAATGAAAAACATTTTACTTCAGTTCACTTTATCCCGCTTCTTAAATTATTAGTGGAAAACTGGAAAAACATTGTACACATTGGTTTTGCACTGGCAATTTTTAAAACAGTCTTAATGTACCATTTAAGTAGGTACCCACTGAAAACAACATATCATTTAATAAGTAACTTTTCAAAATATGACGAAAAGAAGAAAAGAAAAATTAAAGGCTATTCATGATAATGATGTTGATGATTATTTTCATTTAAACTTATTTTTTTTAAGAGCCTGCCAAAGTTACTTTACTCTACCTGATGGAAACTGCAGTATAGTGACCCACACTTTTAATATATATATATATATTTTAAAAGTGTGGTACCATAAATATATGTATATTAATGGTACATTTACATACATGTATATATATTAGTCTGTCACCGTGTAGTGACAGATTAAGAATACGTAGTACCCCTATTCAGCCCGTGGGTGTCGTAACAGGCGACTAAGGGAATAAACTATTCAGGAAAATATCACTACGAAGAGAAAGTAAACTTGAAACAAACCTTATTCCAACCCGTCTGGTCAGCGTGGTATAGTAGGCCAAAACCTCCTTGCCAAGGAGAGTCCTACGTCTAGCAGTGGACTGTAAAAGGCTGTTGATATGATAACGATATAAATGTAGATGAACTATGGGTATTTTTTTTACTGATTCTCTAAGATTATCGCTATTCTCGTAGGCATAAGTATTTAATGTAACCTAGATTTATAAGTAGAAGCACAAAGCCGTCAAAGAAAAAGCGAAAGGAATATATGAGGTATAACATTAAGGATAGAGTAATAAAACAATTAAAATAATAACATAAATTAAAAATTTTAGAGAAAGAGTCCGGTCATTAAAATGGACCTGAAAAACAATGAAGTAGTTACCCGTAGAGAAAATGAAGGAGAGAGATCAACAAAAACAAGAGGGAGAGACATCTTAACGCAAAGATTTGGAGAGTGGATGAAAACAGCCAAGACAGAAAGCAGACAATTCTTGGATTCTTTCCATTAGGCAAAGTAGTGTCACTTTGATAGGCTCTTAAAACAAAAAAAAAGAAATTGTGGAAGGCCTACTCCAGAAAGTAAAATAAAAATTGTAATTAATAAGAATGAAATTACATAAAGTATAAAATCGTTATGGCAAATATTCCAAGAATGTTAAAAAGCAATGTGTAATTATATTTTCTCATTTAAAATTATAGAAAAACCTTTTTATATTATATAATAATAGTAAATTGAATATAGATATAATTTATAGCACGATGATAAAGAAATAAGTTGTGTATCATCAATAATTGAGTAGTACGATATAAACTTTTGACAGACTATCAAACGAGCAATAATGCGTTCATTAGACGATACGATCCCTTCGTTGTTTGTCTGGGTTCCTTTTCTTTTCCTTTTGAATTTGAATTTCCAAAAATTTATACAATATCTAAAATTTATTATTAGATCGTTAAATCTGTCGTCGTGTGAAAAATTGTACAGAGGGTCTCCACTTAGCTAGCTCTCATAATGAAAGAAATTATGTCAAAAATTTTCAGGCACGTTCCAAGGGCGTCTAACGTAAAATTTTCAATAGAATTCTTTCTTAACTGATATCATTATATAAGACACAGTTGATATTATATAAGACATAGTTGACAAAGTAGATAAGTAGTTGCTAGTTGTGAAAAGCTTACAAAGTGAAATCTACTGTAAAATCTTAAATATTATTGCCAATACGAGCAAAATCGGGAGTTTTATATGTTCAAAAAGAAAATAAATAATCCGAACGTTCATACCGCAAAAATAATTACATTTTTATGAAGATATTTCCATAATTTTATCGATAATGGTATTGCAATTTAAGGATAATTGGACAGTTCCACACTTGTTACACCTTTTTCGCTTTGGTAAATTGTGGCAAGAGCCATTATTTAGACCTGCATGTAATTTTAATTCAGACACCTCTTACGTCACTTTTTAAGTATCGATAACTTGAAAAGGAGGCATCGATCAATTATGTAAATCGCACAAACTTGACGCCGTTAACTGACCTCAAAAAGAAGATGTTGACAAATAATTTCCAAAGAAATCATTCCAAAGGTAAAATTCAAAAATTAGATTTGAATTACCCATAAAAATTCCTTGCTATCCTATAGCCTGTACCTGGATTCTATAAATTGTGTTTTCCTAAAAGTTAATGCAAATTCATAAATGTAGGTAAGTGGTATCACCAGAGCGGACAAGGAGCAAGTTTCTTAACGAGAAAATAGGTAGTGGTCTTAATCCGTAGCTACATAACACACAGACATGGATAGTTAAGTCACATGCATAACTTAATATAATAATGATATGTTTATACATTTCGCGCACGGCAGTCTGATCCAAAAACATTAACGACAACGACATTATCTTATTCATAATTCTCAGTTAAGGACCTGATGGTCTATTGGTTAGTAAGGTTATCCTATGCTGGTTTAGTTGGGGTGCTGGGCTAGAAAACCTCCACGTGGTGCACCCTGGTAACGTTGGCATCACCGCCAACGGCTAATATTCTAGCATGAAGAGAAGGCCTTACTTCTTCGGCCATTTGATCGAGGTGTGATCCAACAGAGGGGTATAACTGCCGTTTCCTCTGTTGGCTCTTCGCTCTTCGGAGCAATGAGGAGGAAAACCTCATTAAAAAATCACGGAGGGGACCCTTTCATGGGTCGGAGTTTCTCCACTATCAGTTGTAGAGAAAGGAGAACGGGCTTGGTGTGTACTTACACTGCCGCCGAGTAGGCATTGGGAGATTTAGTCCTTCTGCCACCGTCGTCATATCGTAATCTCGAGAGAGTGTCGTGGTTATGTCTCACGACTCTATTCGGGAGCGAGGGTCTTGGCTTTGCCGCCCGGACTGCGAGGAAGAAAACCTCTATAAAAAATTACCCCGAATCCCGTGTTCTGGTGTGTGGCCAGGGGATGCATGGCTGATGGGTAGTTCAGTCGTGAGCACACTCCCAGCTGAGGCACCTGCGGACCCCTCAGTTGGGCACAAATTTACGCTTGCCCGGGTATTGGGGGATCTCTGCCCGGGTTGACTTTTAGTTCTCCCCCACTCGTGGGTCTAAATATGGAAACCTTTATTACCAACAACAAAAAAAATTTAAAGAAGGAGAGAAGTAGGACAGAGAAACCTGGTACTACGAATGATTCCTCGTCTAACGAGGATGTACAAGTACTTGGTACTCCTATCACGGTGGGGCTCCCAGAAGTCAGTTTGGATTCTGGGAACCAAAGAAGAACATCGGAACGATTACGTTCCAGGTCTGCCCATCCATCAGACGGTGGTAACTCAAGCATGACCATGGGCGTGCTGGAGTCCACAGAGGTAGAAATCTGCGATAGCAGAAAGCGCGGACGTTCCAGGGACGGGGAGAGTGACACGTCCCAAGAGATGCTACCTCCTAAAGTTGGGAGCAATCACAGAGGCAGGTCACGCACGACCATTAATACCCCTTCAGGTTCTGTCTTTTCGAAGGCAGAAGCCTACAGGCTGGTCAGAGCGGAGGGCGAGAGCTTAGCGGAAGAGGAGATTGCGGATCTCTTGCAGAGGATCCGTGAGCCGGTGGATAAAGATTCTGCCACCCAAACACCAGCATCTTTACAGGAGAGAGCAAACTTAGCGGTGGCCATAATTCAGAAAGTGGCCACCAAATCTAGAAATCTAAAGAGTTCCTTTGTAGGGGCTCTGAAGGATTCTTCTTCCGCTATCGCTGGGGTCGTTGAGACCATAATTGGCGACGTGGCTTGCCTCCAGGCGGCTAACGACCGATTGTCAGAACAAGTGGCAGAGCTTAATGCTCAATTTGCCCAATTTCGGGTGCAGGCGAACTGTACTGAGCGACAGAACCCGGCTCCGCGGCAGCCTACCACCTCTTCGTCTTTTGGTGGTGTCCCCGATACTCAACTACGTCAAATTACTGACGCAGTGTGGCGTATGATGGACGGGCGCCTCGCTGGCCTGGAGGCGAGGTTACCTCCGGCACCCATAGTTCGGCCACCACTCGCAGCAAATAAACCAACTACAACTGCAGTGTCGATTCCACTTCCAGCTGCGGGTGACCGCGTGTCGTATGCCGCAGCGGCGTCCCGGTCTGCGGCAGCACCGAAGGTCACACGAGCGGCCAAGGCAGCGGTAAGAAAGGCTATGCCGGAGACGAGACCACCTAAGACCTTGGCCAGAACAGGGACGGCATTTCCCCCGCTTCCCACTCCAACACCTACAATTGTTCACTCTAATCCAGCTCCCACGAACGACGGTTGGCAAGTGGTAGGGGGAAATAAGAAGTCCCGAAAGCAAAGTAAAAAAGCTGCGAGTAAAGCAGGGTCTACACTCCAACCTTCGGTAGCAGAGGTCACCAAGAAGAAGCCACGGAGACTGCGGACCCCTAAGACAGCGGCTGTGGTAGTAACGTTGTCACCAGAGGCGGTTAACGGTGGACTGTCCTACGCGGCCGTCTTTAAAAAGGCAAGGGACAGTCTGACACAAGATTTCGGGACAGTAGGTGTTAGATTGCGCCTTGCCCAGACGGGAGCTCGTGTACTTGAGTTCCCTGGGACTGAAGGTGCAGAGACAGCAAACAAATTCGCTGAGAAGTTGCGGGGAATATTGGGAGCCACAGATGGTGTCAAGATCGCCAGGCCTACAAAGTGCGCGGAGCTGCGCATTTCAGGCCTGGATGATTCAGTAACAGTCGAGGACGTCCGTGTAGCGATTCAGGAGAAGACCGGATGCAACGCGGACAACATCAGGATCGGCACCATCCGCCCCGGTCCAGGGGGCCTTGGTGCGGTGTGGATTAGTTGTCCTGTAGCTTCTGCCAAAATTTTGGGCGACGCTGGCAAGATCCTCGTCGGTTTCGTGAACGCCAGAATTACGGTTCTGGCGGCGAGGCCGATGAGGTGTTTCAAATGCCTGGCTACGGGACACACTCGCATCAAGTGCGATAGTTGTTTTGACTGCAGTGGACTGTGTTTCCGCTGTGGTCGACCGGGGCACAAAGCGGCAGAGTGTTCTGCCGCCCCTCACTGCCCGGCGTGTGCGGCGGGTAATAAGCCCGCCAATCACCAGATTGGGCAGAGAGATTGCAAGCCTCCCCGCAATTCTCGGCAGACGTCGGGGTTACCTAGCCAATCGACCCGGGCTACCTCTGACGTCGTTCGAGCGTCGCAATTGTCGCCCATGGAGGAGGTTGTAGAGACAGTCCAGTAATGGACCAAGTCTCCAACCTCCTTGTCCAGACGAACCTGAACCACTGTGCCGCGGCCCAGGACCTCTTCCTGCAAACCATGGTACAATGGTCGATCGGCGTTGCCGTAGCCGCGGAACCCTATTATGTTCCTCCCCGACCAAACTGGTTGGGTGACCGGGACGGCTCCGTGGCAGTCGTCGGCTCCACAGCGGCTCATTCCCCGCCCTTGTCACTAAGAGACAAGGGTACTGGATATGTTGCAGCTGAATGAGGGGGGATCACCGTATACGGTGTGTACTTCTCCCCCAACCGGAGTTTGAGCGACTTCGAGGCTTTCCTCAATAGCTTGGAGACCTCGATGCGGCGACTAACGTCTGGGCACGTCCTTGTTCTGGGGGACTTCAACGCAAAGTCTGTTGCGTGGGGTTCCCCCAGGACGGACGCTAGGGGCGAGGCCGTAGAGGAGTGGGCGGCCTCGGTGGGCCTCTGTCTACTAAACAGAGGCTCCACCAATACGTGCGTGCGACAGCAGGGGGGATCGATAGTGACCTTTCATTCGCTACCCCTGCCCTCGCCGCACGAGTAAGGAACTGGCGTGTCCTGGAAGAGGTTGAGACGCTCTCGGATCACCTCTACATCCGATTTGAGCTCTCCCGGACCCAGGACCCCAGTAGGGGTCACGTGGCGCGGCGTTCTTCTCGCTTTCCGCGGTGGGCTGTAGCCAAATTAAATAGGGACCTACTAGAGGAGGCGGCCATCGTTCACTCTTGGCTGTCTCCGAAGGCCCCGACCGAGGAGGTCGACATGGGGGCTGGTCGCTTCCGCGATGCCATTGCACAGATCTGTGATGCGGCCATGCCCCGCATCCGAGGTTGCCGGCCTCCACGGAAGGAGGTTTACTGGTGGTTCCAGGAGTTGGTGGACCTCCGCGCGGCCTGTACTCGTGCCCGGAGGTCCTATACCCGTAGTCGGCGACGACGCCGCGAACAAGGCGAGGAGGATCAGCTTCATGAGGAGTACCGAGAGGCGCGGAAAACTCTGAAGCTGGCCATCAGCCGCGCCAAGGAAACTAAGCGTAAGGAGATGCTGGAGGGTCTCGATCGTGACCCCTGGGGTCGCCCTTATCGTGCGGCGCGACAAAAGCTCCGCACGTCGTGCCCCCCCCCTTACAGAGACACTCCAGCCTAGCTTCCTGCAGGATGTGGTCGAGGGCCTTTTCCCGCAGCGGGCGGAACACATAGCCCCGTCGATGGCCTTCATGGTCGGAGACGACGGGGGGAACGAAGACAATGTTCCGCCCGTCAGGGATTCGCTCTAAGAACACCGCCCCAGGGCCGGACGGGATACCTGCCCGAGTGCTGGCTTGAGCCCTTGAACACATGTCGGACCGCCTCAGGGAGGTCCTGGATGCTAGTTTGGTGTCCGGACGCTTCCCTGAGTGTTGGAAAAGCGGGAAGCTGGTCCTATTGAGGAAGCCGGGACGGCCTGCCGATTCGGTAGCGGCCTATAGGCCCATTGTGTTGCGATTGGACGAGGCGGGTAAACTGTTTGAGAGGATACTCTCTGCCCGCATCGTCCTGCACCTCTGCGAGGTGGGCCCCAATCTGTCGGACGCCCAATTCGGTTTTCGAGCGGGGCGTTCGACAGTCGATGCTGTATTATGCCTGAGGGCCGTTACCGAAGAGGCGGTGAGCTGTGGCGGCGTGCTGTTGGCGGTGTCGTTGGACATCGCCAACGCATTTAATAGTCTGCCATTTAGCTGCATCAGGGAAGCGCTCCGCTACCATGGAGTGCCAGAGTACCTGAGGCGGCTTGTGGCAGACTATCTTAAGGAGCGTACCGTCATGTACGAGGACCGAGACGGTGTTCTGAGGCGGCGGCTCATGTCGTGCGGTGTTCCACAGGGGTCTGTCCTCGGACCACTCCTGTGGAATATGGGATACGACTGGGCCCTTCGAGGTCACCTCCCCCCCGGGCTGGCCGTAATTTGTTACGCCGATGACACATTGGTCACGGCCCGGGGAGCGAACTTTCAAGAGGTGGCGCGCCTAGCCACCACGGGAGTCTCTCTGGTGGTCGGGCGTATTGAGGCGCTGGGTTTACGGGTGGCCCTGGACAAGACGGAGGCCCTTTTGTTCCATGGGCCCCGTCGTGGTCCACCCTCCGGCGCCTCCATCGTGGTCAATTCGGTCCTCGTACCGGTTCAGGCCCAGATGAAGTATCTGGGCCTGATCCTTGACGGCAGGTGGCTCTTCGACGAGCACTTCCGACAGCTTTCTCCAAAGCTGGTCGGCACTGCTTCTGCCCTTGGGCGACTTTTGCCCAATTTGGGTGGAGCCAGCGTCGCGACGAGACGGCTATACACGGGGGTTGTCCGGTCGATGGCGCTATATGGTGCACCGGTGTGGGCGGTGGCTCTGACCGCCCAGAATAGGGCTCGCCTCTGGCGTCCTCAGAGGATATTGGCGGTTAGAGCCATACGCGGTTACCGCACTGTATCAACGGAGGCGGCGTGCGCCTTAGTCGGAACTCCCCCGTGGGATTTGGAGGCGGAAGTGCTCGCCGAAGTTTATCGGCGAACGGCAGACTTCCGGGTGGGTAACGGCATCCGGCCCCCGCCCGAACAGATACGCGAGTGGCGTGAGGCCGCTCGTCGAGCCACGATGGCTCGTTGGTCGTCCCGGCTGGAGGCTCTCCAGCCGGTCATAGCTGAGTGGGCGGGGCGACAGCACGGGACTCTTTCCTTCCGACTGACGCAGATCCTTTCCGGGCACGGTTGCTTCGGGAAGTATTTGCACTCGGTTGCCAGGAGGGAATTGAGTCCCGCCTGTCACCACTGCGACTGCAGTGAGGACTCGGCTCAGCACACGCTGGCGATTTGTTCCGCCTGGTCGGCGCAGCGTGGTGTCCTCACTGCAGTTATTGGAGAAGATCTTTCGCTACCGGCCGTCATACGCTCCATGGTCGGTAGCGACAGTTGTTTTACCGCGGTCGCAACCTTCTGTGAAGACGTAATTTCGCGGAAGGAGGCGGCGGAGAGGGCCCGGGAGGACGATATCCACTCGGACCTAATTCGCCGCCGGCGAGCCGGGCGGCGGAGGCGCGCATACCAGCGCCTCATGCCGCCTTGAGTGTGGCCGCGGGTGGACGGTACGGGTTTTCCCCTCCATCCGCTATAGTGGCCAGCCGCGAGGAGGCGACGTCCACGTGTGCCGTACGTCGCCTAACTGGAGAGGTTTTTTGCAGAAGGTGCCCGCTTTAGCGGGCAGGCGCTATGAGGGATCTGGATGTCGTAATAACAGCTGTGCCTGGATCCCTCCTATGTCAGGCGCAGAGTGGCACACCGTGTGGTTTTAGTCGGTCCGATTCCGACACACCACCTCGCCGTAAACCCCGGTGGGGTGACGGCCCGAGGGGGTTTCCACACGTTAAAAAAAAAAAAAAAAAAAAAAAATGCTGGTTTAGTAGAGTAAAAAATTAGGATAATCTCTCTACTTTTTTTTTATTTAATGTGTGAAACCCCCACTGGTCGTCACCCCACCAGGGTTTACGGCGGAGTTTAGAATCGTACCAACTAAAACCATACGGTGTGCCACTATGCGCCTGAGATAAGAGGGATGCGGCAACAGCTGCTATTACGACATTCAGATCTCTCTTAGCGCCTGCTCGCAACCGCAGGCACCATCTGCGTCTAATCTCTCTATTTAGGCGGCGTATGGCACACGTGGACGGCGCCTCCCTGCGGCCGGTTACTGTAGCGGATGGAGGGGAAAACCTGTCCTATCTACCCGCGGCCACATTCAAGGTGGCATGAGGCACTGGTACACGCACTTCTGCTGCCCGGTTCGCCGGCGGCGAATTGGATCTGAGTGGAGATCGCCCTTCCGGGCCTTCTCCGCCGTCTCCTTCCCCAAAAATATGTCTTAGCAGAAGATTACGACCGCGGTAAAACAACTGTCGCTACCGGCCATGGAGCGTATGACGGCCTGTAGCGAGAGATCTCCGCCAATAACTGCAGTAAGGACCCTACGCTACGCCGCTCAGGCTGAACAAACCGCTAGCGTGTGCTAAGCCGTGTCCTCACTGTAGTCGCAGTGGTGATAGGTGGGACTCAATTCCCTTCTGGCGACCGAGCGCAGATACTTCCTAAAGCAACCGTGCAAGGAAAGGACCTGTGTCAGTCAGAGGGAAAGGGTTCCTTGCTATCACCCTGCCCACTCGGTTATGACCAGCTAGAGAGCCTCAACGGCGGCAAAGCCAGCACGTGCCACACGTGATCCAACTAGCCATCGTGGCTCGAGCCTAACGCCACTCGCATATCTCTTCAGGTGGGGGCCGTATGCCGCTACCCACTTGGTAGTAAGCCGTATGCTGATAAACATCGACGTGCACTTCCACCTCCAAATCCCGCGGAGGAGTGCCGGCCAAGGCGCATGTTGCCTCCGTCGATACAGTGCGGTAACCGCGTATGACTCTAGCTACCAATATCCTCTGAGGTCGCCAGAGGCGAGCCCTATTCTGGGCGGTCAGAGCCGCCGCCCACACCGGTGCACCATACAGCGCCATTGATTCCGATCAAATCCACCCAAATTGGGCAAGAGTCGCCGCCGGCAGAACTGGCTGGCACTACCCGTGGCTGTAAACATACATATTTCACAGTTTCTCGGCAAACAAGTCTGCTGTCTTTGCACCTTCAACACCGGGGAACTTCAGGACTCGAGTTCGCGTCTGGGCGAGACATAACTGGCTGACCCCTACCGTCCCGAGCTATTTTGCTAATCACTAACCAGTGAAAAGCTACAGCTTAGCAGGGAAGATCATTGACAGAGTCGGGTCAGATAATTTAAACTCACGGTCAAGGATTCAATTCCTGTCCAGGACAAATAACTATGTGATAAGTATGGTAATTTGTTCTGTGTCAGGGTATAATTTATTAATATAATTAAATAATTATGTTTGGAACAATATAAGTATGTTTTTTCATAGTTTAGTTTAGGCACTGCATAATTTGGGAGTAGACTGCCAGGTGTGAGGTCTATAAAGTTATTTAATTTAGCTTACTGCTCAAATATAACTTTTAATAGTAACCTCATCTCACACATCTCACACGCTTCCATCTCGTCCCAAACTAAGAGCAGACAGATCCTGTTCTGTGGTAACGAAACTGATAAACATACTTATGTATTTCTAAACATCATATCACATTATATCATAGATATCATATCATAACATATAATTAACCCACGACCGCTGACTTAGCAGTTAGGATCATTAGGCATTAGGCTAACAGGCTAGTCGTACATGACTATGATAAAGAAAAAATGATAAAAATATAAGTCTAGATAAAAATTACTTATAATTTTATATTTATTATATTTTCTCAGTACAAATTCTATAAAAATATATCTAATCAATATGGAAAACGCCCGATCTTATCTGATATTGGTTTTACATCCATCTTAACGAGGCACGATGCAGTGCGAGTGACATTGTCCCAATTGTGGCAGCCTCAACCATGACATTGTAATACATTCGTTACTGTGTAAAATATTCACATCGCGCATGCGCCTTGGATGCCACCTTGTTATGTAACTAGATATGCAGTTAAGTATTGTTTACATGCAGATGCTGCATTCAGCCATCAAATGCTGTTTATATATTTTATACAACAGATTGCAAAATTGTAATATAGGATCTTCTGCGATAACCATTATCGTAAACCGTACTTTATTATAGATGTCAAATATGATTGCTTGGGCACCAAGTTATAATATTTCTGTCCGAACTGCTTCCTTATTTAATGGAGTCCTCCTTTTACTTCTCTTTTGACTCCCGCTTTGTTAAAGAGGTTTTATTATGACTGCACGGATGGCATGGTGGTTTAAGCTATCACCTAACCATTTTCTGCTGTGTTCTGGGTTCAAACCCCGTGTAAGACAACACTAGGTGCTGATCCACAAATAGTTGTTCTTATTCTAGGTGTTGTTTGTGTTTGTTTCATGATTATTTGTAAAGTACAGGAATATTAGTAGTGCGTGAGTTGTTTTATTTACACATACACCTATATATAAGTGTTATAGTCTACATAATATAATCGCAATATTGATCTTGGTGTACAGGACTAGGTGTGTAGGAGATATTAGGCCCATAAAAAAGCTTTACGTCGTTATTGTCAATGTGTAGTTTCTTTATTTAAGTTCGAAAGAAATAAGTAAGTCTGAATCATTGAATCGCATACACAACGTTACGCCTTATTCCCTGGAGGGGTAGACAGAGGCATATTAGACGTGTTTGGTTATGAGCCTATTGCTACTAACCAGGATGTTTTGTTTATCAAAGTCTCGTCCGAATCGACGTCACCGTCATCAATGTCAAGTTACCCGCAAGTGGTGCACTTGCTGAATGCAGCAGGTTAGATTGATTCGGAGCCCTAAGTTCTTGGTGGAAACCTTATGCGCTCTAATGCGAATCCCATCTGAATGATTACGACTAAACCTACTAATCCCTTTACTTACTGATGGTAACTAAAGATTTTTTTCAGATTAGTTTCTTAAGAAATTGCCTCTGACCTCTTAAGCCAGCATCGATATGCAAAGATCCTTTCAATGGTGCTAAATGTTTGGCAACAAATTCCTTTAAAGCTATGGAACGTGATATTTTGTACATATTAACATATTAAGTAGTGGTAGTATTGAAATAGAATTTCTTAAAATCACTAATCTTCGAGTTTATTGTTTAAGATGATTTTACATTTTTATGGTAATTTTATGAATTTCACCCATCTGCTGTCCGCCGTTTTCTTCATCCATCTTATCACAGGATGCCGTTCACTACAATATATAATATAATTATATATGGACAGTAAATCAGTGCTTTTATCAACGGTTATCGACTGCCCAATTTCAACCGTTTGGCCGTGGCCCACCAGGTATGATCAACTCGCCTAGTCGGTGGATCCTCCCTTTGAATTGAAGGGACATGAAACTAGTTTCGTCACAATAGTATCTAAATTTGGGTTCCCACTGTAATATACAAATCAAATTCTATAATTTGTTTTATTTACGTACCGATGCCATAAATGAGTACCTCGTTTACTCATATCTTCCTCTTTCTATTTATTATTAAACACTACTTCTGTTCACTTTATAGTTACGAGTATGGTCATTTAAAAGGTCTATAAAATAGATCTAAGTAGGTATTTTATGCATAAATAATATTGCACCTAAATCTTCAAGTTTATTGCTTTAAAAATGGTTATATAGTGTGTAAGTGTTAATGTCATCGAAGAGTTGATTCGACGTGATCCAAAGTTTAGTATCGCCAACTGTATACACACTACTTGCTACACACGTACTCCGATGTAGTATCCGATTCAATAGTGGCTTTAAAATGACACGAATCTCATAGAGCTTTTAAATTAGTATTAAAGTTTTCATTTCTATTTATTTAAAAAAAATAGGTATGTCTAGACGACTCTCTAATCAATACAGTCTCCCTAATCATCTTAATAAACAATCAAAAAAAGGTAGCGTTCTAGAAAGTACTATACTCAAAGAAGAAACCTGATTGTAACCTATATTTTTATTACTTAAGGTTTTATGTTAGCTGCAAAGGCCTAATAATGCTACTGTATCTAAACGGAATAAAACTAACACTGCTTTTACTCATTACTAAATAATTTTATCAGCAACTAAGTAACAGAGTTTCGTAATTTTATACAGCACCAATTTTAAAATTGTCTTAATTCATGCTAAAGAGAACAAAACATACATTACTGGAATACATAAATGTAAATTACATAAAAAAATCACGGTAAATTAGGAATTCTCCTTTTCTGAAGTAGTTTAGAAATAGTATTTGTTTAAGATCTCTAAGTTTGCTTAGCTTGTGTCTAGAAAACGCTAATTATTGGAACGAAGTTCCTTCTCGCGCGTTGCGAAGGAAGCTAGACGGAAAAAACTCAAACGAAAAGTTGTCACGACACTTTTTGCTATAGTGTAGTAAGCCGTGCGGCGTGCTCATGTTTCTCTGTTTGTCTCTCTCTCTCTCTTATAGAAAGCAAGCCAATTATTTTCGTTTCATCTTTCTATTCTGCTTTGAACAGTGTAGAGTCACGACGATTATTTTTGTTTTTTTTATAACTTAAAAGAAATAAAGAAAAAATATTACAATTCCTTCACTAATTAATCGAAAGGAACTTCATTCCATCCGGGTGTCCCTTGACACCTCTCATTTTTTTTTACTTTTTAAATATGATGATGATGATGTACTCCTAGCCGATTTCAACCAAGGCGGCCAGTTCCTACGGAAACCAACCAAACACAGGAGATATTATAGTGTCCAAGTGTGTGCACAAACACAGGTGCACTCTCTACTCCTTCATTCTCACAATCCGATGAACGGTAGTCCGACACGACTGGAGAGAGATCAGCCTTCAATGTCTGGGTTGTTATCATTTCTATAATCAGAAAACTCAGTGACACTTATCTGGCTGGCTGACCAAGGATCGAACCCAAGACCTCTTGATCAACAGTTGCATACGCTGACCGATATACCGAGACAGTCAATTTAAAAATATTATTATTACCTATACTGTCAAATTTTACAGTAGATCCATTATAATTAGATCTTAAATAGATTGGCTCAAAATGGAAGTTTTTATGACAAAAAAACAATTTTAACAATGAATTGAACAAGGTTAAGACATGTCTTAAAATAATGGTTTGAGTCGTTATAATACATAAGAAATATGTTTTACTTTCTGTCAGTCTGTCAGTCGTACAGTCACGCTATAATGTTTGTATAGATTAAAAATATAACAGTACTAAGTTTTTCAATTATCTTGACCTTCAACATTGTCTGTGCCGCATAATAAGGATTCTCAAATGTTCCGTGTTGCTCTGTCCTCAGTTGTCAATCTAGTTAGCCTTTTATTCATCTAGGATATTAAAGAAATACATACCAATTCTTTTATGAATTCTCCGTCTGATAAATCACTGAGAAAAATAATATATTTAACAATAAAAATATATCCTACTAGTTTTCTTCTAATATTATGAATGCAAAAGTTTGTAAAGATGGATGTATGTGTGCTTGTTATTCTTTCACGCATTTTTAAGCGAATTTGAATGAAACTACAGTTATATTATATAGACTACAATTTATTATGGTTTTGTACAATTTGATAATAATTTACGATAAGTATTAAGTAAGTCGGTAAAACTTCTGCCTTTTTAGAACTATTTTGACGTGCAATTGGATATATTCTAAATAGTGAACCATAAAGCATAAACACAATGAAATAGAATAGTTTTTAGACGCAATTTTTAGAGTATTTATCAAATTTTTATCATATTAAAAAGTTATCACGATACGATTGACATGAAAGAAGCGCCAGTAAGCACGTACTACGATGAAGCGCGGGGCGGGGGCGGAGGGACTCTCCGTGCAATATTTATAATACTAGTATAGATACGAAACGAATTCTGTCTATCTGCACCTTGTCACGAAAATCACTTGTAACCTCATAGTTTACAAAACAAACATTATTACAAAAACCGGCGAGTTACTCCTCGGTCTTCAGGATGTGATTGTCTTAATATGATTGCTTCCGAACGACCGTTTCATTAACAACCACTTTCGTGTTATAATATCACACATTTTATTACGTACGCTTTTTATATGTTGAATGGTGATAGCATACTCTCATACATAACATCTCGGTTCTTTTCCAGGAGAGATAAGTTTCGGATATCGTATATTTCGGATATTTCGAACATATAATATACAACGTTACCTAGTTCCAAACTAAGCAGAGCTTGTGCTAATATAACTAGACTGACTGATAAGAACATGTATATACTTTTTTTTGTAAGCACATATTATGCATAGAAAACACCCAAACTTCGAAACAAATATTTGCAGATCATACAAACATTTAGTCTGACCCGCAAATCGAACCCGAGACCTCAAGCACAGCAGTCGCATTCACTACCGCTGCGCCACCGAGGCAGTTAATAGAGGTATATGAAACGCCTACTTTTCGTCAATGTTTTGGTCCCACGCAATAGGTAGCGAGCTTATTGCTGTTAATCAGAATGTTTTGTTTACCAGACCGTAGACCAGCAGGTCCACCACTTGCAGATGACGTTGACTTGGGGCTCTAAGTTCTAACCCCAATATCGTAATAACAGCTGTTCCCGGATCCCTCCTATGTCAGGCGCAGAGTGGCACACTGTGTGGTTTTAGTCGGTCCGATTCCGACACACCACTCCGCCTTAAACCCGTTGGGGTGATGGCCTAAGAGGGTTGTCACATCTTAAAAGAAAAGGAGCTCTAAGTTCTTGATTGGAACCCTGTGTACCATGACAGTGACATTAACGACAAACAGAGTTAAAATAACCTAATTTGTCATTTCAATTAAAGTTAACGTAAAGCAAATTTTAATTAGCAAAACATTTTTGTCAACCTCAATAACAGTAATATGTTGGGAATCAATACGTAAATAATGCACGTTTGGCCTAGTGGTTTAAGCGATCGCCACGCCACTCTCTACTGCGCTGAGTGTTGTGGGTTGAAGCCCCACATGGGACAACACTTTGTGTGATCCACAAATTGTTGTTTTGAGTCTGGGTGTTCTTTGTGTCCGTTTCTTATAAGTTTGTAAAGTCCCCCGCGACACAGGATCCATTCCTAGTGCGGATGTAGCCTTTAAAAAAACATAATAAAAAATATTTACCAGTGGTGGTATCCGTTTACCATCAGAAAGCCTATACACATTTGTTTGTTATCAATGTGAGAGGTGTAAAAATATAACTGTGTCAAATTTGCAAGGTTTATTTAATTTCCTTGATCGGGACATTAACCTAATTTTGTTGTATTGTGTTTTGGCGAGTGCTTTCAGAATTTATGAGCCTGCAAACTAAAAATGGACGAAAAGGTTATATTTTTACGTATTATTTAGCAACCTCGTTCAAAGAGCATGTTCAATGTTTCGACTCAAATGGTTATATCATTACCGAGGATATATTGTTTGTTTTTGTTTTCATTTTTTGTTTAAAATTCGTGTTTATTTATAAATATTCAAAGATATGAGCCTCTGTGGAATTTATCACTTCTTAAGAAGATGTTTTACACAATTTTGGAAAAACAAGAAGTGGTTTAGGTATGTGTGGTTGCCTCGGTGTCGCAGTGGTAGCGTATGGGACTGCTATGCTTGAGATATTGGGTTCGATTCCCGGGTTGTACCAAATGTTTGTACGATTTGCAAATATTTGTTTCGCAGTATATATTTACAAACACAGCAGTCGCATTCACTACCGCTGCAACACCGAGACAGTTAAGATAGGTATAGAGTGTTCAAGTAATACATGACTCCTTTAGGAGAGAAAATGTAAGAATTTCAAAGAAATCCATGCGAAGACGAAGCGGTTCATTCGTTACTGCCTCGGTGGCGCAGCGGTAACGTATACGACTGCAGTGCCTGAGGTCTCGGGTTCGATGTCCGGGTCAGATCAAATATTTGTATAATCTACAAATAATTGTTTCGGAGTTTGAGTGTTTTCTATGTGTAATATGTATGAGTTTACAAAAAAAAAAACTATATAAGTAATTTTGGACTAAATGGCGTTGTATGTTGGATGTCCGAAATATTATTATTATATTATTTTACATTTCCCTAAAAGAAGATAACATTTGTTTCCTATACACTTAGTACATATGACGTAGTTTAATTTTTTATTTTATTTGTAAATGTCCAGTAATAGTTTCACTAATTGTGAACAAGAAGCTTATCCAGTCGTCTGACGATAAATAATACAAAGTTGACTTGCATTATTTATTGTCATAAATTATAAACCTATTTATCACTTAAAGAGTGAATTATATCAGAGATTAGTGATTAATTTGAGGATTGGTCAGTATGATTTAGTGTCTTAACCAGAACAAGAAAAGGACGAACTGAAAACTA
Source organism: Hypercompe scribonia (assembly GCA_949316085.1). Taxonomy (NCBI): domain Eukaryota; kingdom Metazoa; phylum Arthropoda; class Insecta; order Lepidoptera; family Erebidae; genus Hypercompe; species Hypercompe scribonia. The sequence goes on from OX438979.1 coordinate 7,472,764, forward strand.
GATATTCTTACTACATGAATATCTGTATGTAAAATATATGTATGTATATAATTGGCAGACCCGGCCACGCGTTGCCTTGCCTAATTTTTTTGTTATATTACATTGTAGTAAATTATTGAATTGAGATGTAAGCTATGCTATCTTTCAAATTGGATCAACCTGCATACGGTGTGCAAAATTTGATTGAAATCGGTTAAGCAGTTTAGGAGTCCATCGCGGACAAACACCGTGACACGTAATTTACATATATTACTACAGATTCATATGACATGTCATTGAAAATTTTCATCAAATTTTATGTAGTAGTCCACTACACTTTACACACCTAGTGAAGTTTAAAATAATTTTTCTTACAATTAATTAGAATTTCACTTCGTTTGCGTATGATTATGATATCATAAATACTGACATAGGAATTCTTTTGAAGCAAGGTTTTATTTATAAATTAAAATATCCTACGTCTTTCTTCCATATGCCTAACAAATAATTGATCCAGCAATTACGACGGTTAAGAAGACGACAAACAGAAACAAATTTTTCATTTTACTTTTATCCTAATTAGTGGTCACCATAGCCTATTAAAACTTGCAACTTTATATCGCATAAAACGATTACGAGAACAATAAACATTTTACAATTCATAGACATAAAAAATAGAAGTTCCCACAGCTAATATTTATAGCGTGTTATCTAAAAAAGCAATTACAAAAACTGTTGTCCTTCTACTAAAAATAGTCTGTCAAAGTCGGAACTGCAGTAGCGGAAAAGATTAGGTGTCGTATGTGGGCGTTGATAAGGTAAGGTTACACGAAGGTAAGTGTCTGTTGACAGTCTGGACACGCCCGTATGACATGTGAACGGCGTATTTATGATGAGTGCGGTACCATATTAACATTAATGTTTTAGTAGTGTGGTAAAATAGGTTCAATGAGGTCCTCTAGTGTATGATATTTTATGTTAATTATCCAAGTTGAGTCCTTTACTGAAAGTGAGAGCGTTAAGTGAAAAAAAACGGAGCATCACAAAAAACTTTTAGGTAATCACAAAGGCCAATAATAGTCCGGACAACATCACTGAAAAGAGAAGAAAAACTAGAAACAAGTGGTAATCCCTCGGGCCGTCACCCTACCGGGGTTTGCGGCAAGATGGTGTGTCGGGATCGGACCTACTAAAACCACACGGTATGCCACTCTGATTACCATAAGGATCTGGAAACAGTTGTTAGAAAAGGGTCCCTTGCAGCCCACCTTAGGTTGGAGAGTCTCCACGGTAGTCGTTAAACATCGGTGAACAGTTCCGCCTCTAAACTCTACAGAGGGAGTTCTGACTAAGGCACACTTTGTCTCCCTCGACACGGTGCGATAACCGCGTGCGGCTCTAACCATCAATACCCTCTGAAGGTACCACAGGTGAACTTTATTCTGAGTGGTCAGAATCACTGCCTATACTGGTGCACAGTACAGTGTCTTTGACCGGACAACCCCTGTATACAACCGTCTTATCAGGACGCTGGCTAACCTAAATTGGGCAGAAATCACCCAAGGCCTGCCAACCTTAGAGCAAGCTGTCAGAAATGCTAGTAGACAAGCCATTTCCCGTCAAAGATCAGGCCTAAATGAAGTATCTGGGCTTGATCCTTGATAGAAGGTGGTTCTGGGGGTAACTGATATGAAGACCGATTTGACCACGATAGAGGTGCTGGTTGTGGACCACGTCGGGACCCATGGAACAAAAGAGCTTCCATCTTATACAGAGCCACCCGTAAGTCCAACCACCAGAGACACCTCTGGTGGCCAAAAGCGCCCCTTCTTGTAAGTTCACACCCTAGGCTGTGACCAGGGTATCATCGGCGTAACAAATTATACCCAGCCCAGGAGGGAGGATCCCAAAGGGTCCCGTCGTACCTCATGTTCAACAGAAGTGATCCGAGAACAAATCCGTGCAGAATCCCTGACAACACGAACAGGTGCCTCAGAACATCATCTCACTAATCGTAAATGACGATACGTTTCTCTAAATAATCTACCAGTAGCCGCCTCAGGTACTCTGGCACCCCGTGGCAGTAGGGTCCCTCATACAGTTAAATGGCAGACTATTGAATGCATTTGTGATGTCCAACGACACCGCCAACAGCACGTCGCCACAGCTCGCCGTTATCCCAACTTTTCTGGCCAAAATGTGTCTAAGTAGACCAAACCTTCTTGCTACACAGAGATCTACGGCCAGTCGCGGGCAATTAGAGGTTGTTGATGTGACAAAAGTAATTTTACGATATAAGCTTTTGAAAGTAAGTAAGAAATAACTTTGAATATTTACGGTAGAGCAGCAGATGTAGTGAAAGGAATGACGGGAGCAGCTGGATCGAAAACTGCATTCTGAATTCCGCAGAATATCATTCACGATGAATGATTTAGATAAAGATAAGGTCTTTAAAAATACAGTAATGATAGTAATTACTCGTACATATTTCAAATGATTTTATTTATTAATTCTGTCCGAATAAAAACACAAGCGGTGTTACTCTTTTTAAAACAAATTTCACTTTATTTTTTTTTTAATTATACTTTATATCAACCCTCATACTAGATTTGGGGAACCAGGTTCGACCACTAAATGTAGCCAAAAAAGATTACCGAAGATCGTTACGTCAATTTTAACTTACATAGATGATCCCTTTATATTATCTGCAAATGAATTGAGACATCAATAAAAACAACAAAGTAACTGATCTAACCTAGTAAAGAAAAATTGATAAATATTGTTCCATTTAACGTGAACTTGACCAACTGTAGAATGACTAATGTATCATCAGGCTTGTGTGTCATGTTAATAGTTGTAAGGCGACTATGCGTTCGGTATATTCTCAAAGACAGTCCCGTTGAATTATGTTCTTTGCAATAAAACTAATGGTAGGTACTATGTCGTTGATATTATCTTACATACTTAAATTGTGTGGTGACGGATTAAGAATACAAAGTGTTACCACCCCTATTCATTTCGTGGGTGTCGTGAAAGGCGACTAAGGGAACAAAGTATACAAGACTACATCATTATAAAGAGAAGGAAAACTTGGAACAAACCCTATTTCAACCCGTCTGGTCAGCGTGGAATAGTAAGCCAAAACCTCCTTGCTAAGGAGAGGTCTATGTCCAGCAGTGAACTGTAAAAGGCAGTTGATGATTGTCTTACAAGAAAATATTTTTCTATAGTCTTATGCTGTTGTAAAGGTAAAGATTTGAATAGTTCATTGTTATTATTAAATAGATCTGAAAACTATTTAGCACAGAGATAGTATACAATGTCTGGATTGGCATTTTATGGTATTATATTATTATCAATATTTATTACGCAAAATTATTCTAAGTAACTTATTAAATTTCACCCATAAGAGGATCATCAATCATCAACAGCCTTTTACAGTCCACTGCTGGACATAGGCCTCTCCTTAGCAAGGAGGTTTTGGCTTACTATTCCACGCTGGCCAGACGGGTTGGAATAGGATTTGTTCCAAGTTTTCATTCTCTTTGTAATGATGTTGTCTTGTGTACTTTGTTCCCTTAGTCGCCTTTTACGACACCCACGGGATGAATAGGGGTAGCAACACTATGTATTCTTAATCCGTCACTACACTATAGCTAACGTTAAGTGATAAACATAATTATTGAAATGTGAAAAATTAAATTTGTAAGAAGATACTTTATTTATTTTTTTTTTAATTACGTGACTACAAAATAAATAGCATGATTCGATTCCTTTTGTAACTCAGTGATTTACTTGATATTAAGATACTAAGGTTTCACGTATGAGGAAATGTTTGTAAATATAAAACGCCTGGTCACATAAACAGAACAAGGTATGCATTTAAATATATAGTAATAAAAGCAGCCCTATTGATTTCTTTGTTCTATATTCGAATCGAATATGTATATCATACTATTGTTGTGACAATAATCAGTTTGCTACGTATCTTTAAGGAAGTTACACGTTATTTTTAGTTTATGTTTTATTATTATTATTATTATTTTTTATTTTTTTATTTCGATTCTCGGGTCGAATTAAATTTTTACAGGATCTGCAAATATTTGTTTCGAAGTTTGGATATTTTCTATGTATAATATGTACATATTTACAAAAAAGAAGTATATATGTATTTATATCAGTTGTCTAGAACCCATAGTACAAGCTCTGCTTAGTTTGGGACTAGCAGGCGTTGTGTGTCGAATGTCTGAAATATTTATTTTGTTTAATTTTAAGTTGTTAAGGATCACCTTATATCAGTATCAATGCAGATTGTCTTTACATAGTTCGGCTTATGTTATATAGTGACCTGTGTTTCTTTATTATTTTATTCCTATTCGTTTCAATTTGTGAATTGATATATATGTGTTTTTTAGGGATTCCTAACTGATTTCAGCCAAGGAGACCAGTCTCAACGGAGACCAGCAAACTACACAGTGTGTGTGCAACACTGTATGCAAACATAGGTGTATTCTCTGTTCCCTCACTCTCACAATCTGATGGGACGGCTAATCAATTCGACCGGAGAGAGATCGGGCTCAAGATCAACGGCTGAACGTGTTATGTTGTGCGCGAATGTTAATAATTATTTCTATAATCAGATAAACTCAATAACACTTTACTGGCTCAACCTGGGCATCGAACCCGAAACCTTTTGATTGACTGTCGCATACGCTAACTTCTAGAGCAACAAGGCAGTCACATATGTTGTTCTCTCATAGTTATGAAAGTCAGGCGATTAGTTTAATTTTATTGGATAATGGAATAAAAAATATATTTATTGCTGAATCGTTAATCACGTTAGCAAATGACTTAGAATACAAAAAAAAATATATAAAATCACGTTACCGATATTTTTGGATGCAAGATTTAAAAGAACTTTTACAACTTTGTAATGTTACTTATTAAAGCATATAAACAAAAATCTTAAGAATAAAAAAAAATACACCAATATCAAAGGAATTCATTAAAATAGTTCTCTCTCAAAAAGTAATAACCGTCATAATTGCTTATCTATTTTAAAATTTTCAGGGAAAAAGTAAATTGAAATACTACTAAATTATTGTCACTGCATGCTAATGTACACATTGCATAGAAATATTTCGATAATACCCACGCATTTATCGCTAACAGGTGGTTCCGCGACTCTAATCGTTTCTTATCCGAGGTTGCTGCGAACCTGACAATGAATTTGCTACAGCTAGTGATGCGCGGTGTCTATCGATGTTTCAAAGAATATTTGATTCGCAAAATACTTTAACCAATCCGTAAGTGCTAGAAAACACTGGTAAAAACTGGTAGTGGTAAAAACTATTGATATGTATAAAATAAGTAAATAACTTTTTTTTACGTCGAGGTAGTTTATTTGTAAGAACTTAACTGGTTTTAAAATAGACTAAACACATAAATACATACATACACAAAACCACGCGTGTTTCTCAAGAGGGGTAGTCAGAGGCATATTAAACGCTCACTTTTCACCAGTCTATGGATCACTTGTAGTAGGTGTTGAGCTTAGATATTACCGCTATTCTTGATGTTTTGACAGTCAGAGCTACGTTCGTCGATCAGCAGGTACACCACTTGCAGGTGAAGTTGATTTGGGGCCCTAAGTTCTAAATGGGAACCCTTTACTATGTAGATTGAGTAGTTGACAATTAATAACATTTTTAATTAAGATAAATAGTGCAAACTAAAAGTCAGAGTCCATCACGTCTTAATTAAAATATATAAATATACTTTAACATTTTTTAAAATTAAACTAACTTTGTGTTATAACTCTTTTGAAAACAATAAATCCTTTGTGAAACACACAATTACTTAAAATTACTTTAATGTTTTTAAATATAAAAAATTAAAGTAATTTTAACCCATACTCAAAACTTTATAACTCACCTAACTTCAAAACTGCTTGTAATTATTTGTAAAAAAAGGAAAGTAAACGATATTTATTTTAGGTAAGCGAGCCACGCTAACTTCAGCACAAACGGGCTATCTCTACTGACGTAGTACTACCTTCCGACAGAACCTAAAGCAACTGCTTCCGTGTGTCTGTGTGTGAGTGTGAGACCGGATGCAAGGGTGACGGTTATCATAGTAACTGTGTGAGTCATATACTGTCACAATGACTGTCATGCCTTTTACGTCCCTAAGTAGAATGTAAAAAAACGTCTCATCAAGTCGCCATGGCGTGGGTCACCGTACTGCAATGTGTGCATTTACAGTCACAACTCTTGGACTCTATTCATGTTTTCTATCGGGCAGAGTAGAGTCACTTTAGTAGGTTCTTAATACAGCAAAAAAATTAAATTTCCAACACTAAGGGTCAGTTTTACCACTAGCTGTTAAAGTCTCGTATAGACTACAATTCTTTGATATAGAAACATTACATACATGGTGTTGACATTTGCATGATAATAATAAATTGAGAAATAGTTATTTTGCAATATTTTATGACAAATACAGATACTTACAGATAAAGTGATGAATCAATTCTTATCAAGGTTAAAAAATAATCTATATGCCAAGTACTTGGTAACTTATTATATAAAATCTTTCATATGATGTAAACACACTTACATTGTAAGAATAAAAAACTGCAACCTGTTCTTGCCAAAAATAAAATTATCGATAATTTTCATCACATCACTAAAACAATATAGGGGTCAGACCTTCGCACATTCAAAGAAGGGCTGATACAAATCATAGAGCATTTAAATATCCTTATGTTAATCGTACAGCATGTAGTGAGTGCACGCACTTTGACACGTATCGACATATATGTTTTACACACAAATATACGTACAAATAATTTTATATACATGAAGTTTATCCTAGACCTATATTTGAGAGATATATACGACAGTGTTATCTTGTGTACTTCAGATTGTTGTAACATTTTGACGAAATGTGTCGTGTAATATTTGTATTTTTAATTTCGTGTGTTAGTTATGGATTGTGTTATATGAATTGTAAGTATGATCAGAATTAAATTCATTTATAAATATTCGTTTGATATTTTTTTAAATTCTTTAAACTTTTTTTTTAATTCCAAACAAACAATCATATTTATTTTTAAAATATGATTATATTTTAATAATATATAATACTATTAGTTATTTACCTACATTATAAAACTTAATATTTAGAATATATAAAATTATATTTTTACAAACGTATATATTTGAAGTGTATTAGTATTTAATAAAAAGGAAGCACGTAATAATTTAATTATTTCTTTTGATAATGATTTTATTAAATATTATTCTTTTATTATTTAATATTATAATAAAATCTTTTAAGTAAAATAAAATTTAACGCTATAAAAATATTGAAGACACATATGTATAAATATTATAATTATTGTATCATTTGACATACGTTGACAATACAATAACTATTACAAGTGTTTAAAACTTTGTATAAACGATCAATTAACAAATATAAATAAAAATACAAAGATATAATTAAATAATAATGCAATTATAGAAACATAATACCACGAAATGTTATTTAATACTGAAGTATAACATAAATTACCAATTCCATACATTAAAATAATTAACTAATTCACTCTTCGTGTCAAAATAAAATCGATAAAGATTAAGGAAACAACTTAATAGAAAAACTAAAAAGGATTCAGAAAGTCCTTCCGCTAAATTAATATTAATATCAGACACGAGTTTTAACCTTGACTGCGATAAAACAAAACAAACCGTTGTCCATGACCGAACCTGACCCACAGACCCAGACTCTAAATATAGACTCATAAATTATGTCCACTATTATGGTATAATCGCCCATATAAGAAAATAACAATAAAATTATGAACGAAACATATTAATATTAACATTCTATTTTTGTACACATTTATTTTCGGATACATTTATTTTTGGATAATTTCATATTTGTACAATGTATTGATAATAATTTATTTCGTTAGTGTACTTTACTCATTCTGGCAATTGAGGGTTAACCAGTGAAGGTGTACCATTTCTACATTTTCACAATGTGTTGTGAACTGTTTTATTTGAGCGTAAGAGCTCTTACTATCAGTTGGGTGCTGATAATCAGGGGTCATACCAATGCTATTTTTGTGTGAGTTAATTTTACCGAGTAAGTGAGGTAACCTGATTACAAAGATACTCCTCTGCGCTCAAAAATGGTTTTTGAGTTACTAAAAACTAAAACTACAAGGTCTCAATAGTATATAAGCAATACTGCAATCGATATATACTCGTATGTAAACAGAATATAAATAAATGATATCTGATAAACTTACAATCAACATTGTAGTCTGTTTAACAAAAACGTGACCGCATATTACGACCAGAGGAAAACGAAAAATGCATATGTTTATAAAAATATCGAATTCCATTCATAAGTTCGTTCGTATCGATAATAATATAATTATACAAACGAGATTATGTCATAACCGCTTTTATGAATGAATTTAACGGTTTGTTAACTTTAGTTGATTGGATGAGAAAAATATCATTAGGTCACACACACACTAACAGTCTTCAACAGTTCGCTGCTGTACATAAGCCTATGTAAATAGATCAATTAAATGGAATTTTAATATGCCCAAACTTTCAAAACGCATAATTTCTGTATATAGTCATTGATTTACAACCTACATCACAATAGTTTTCTTTTATCCATTTCAGTGGCAGATGTTGAATGTGGTTTGAACATAGCTCGAAGAGGTCGTATAGTTGGCGGGGTAGACAGTTTTCCCGCAGAGTTTCCATGGACAGCAAGTATTTGGAGACAAGGGGCTCATCAGTGTGGTGCTACAGTTCTCAGTGACAGATGGTTGTTGACAGCGGGGCACTGTGTTTGCAGGTGTGTATTGATGTACTATGAGCATATTGCTTTCATTTGCGAAGAAAGTTATAACTAAGACTGGATTTATTCTCCATAAATTGTTGTTTAAATTTTTGTCAGGATAGTTGAACTTTTGACAATCAATACTACTATTATAATATAACACGTTATTTATAAAAAATGTTTAGTAGTTACTATTATATATTATTTATGGAGTTCATTATACGAGGTTTAAGAGTTCATTCTGACTCAAAAATAATTTTATTGCGTGATAAATGTTCACTGAAGTTCTAAGATTTAAAAAAGCTAAAGTCCTTGAACGTCGTCTATTTTATATCTACCAGTCCGTTATAAGGAAACAGACAATAAATTGTCTACATTTAACTATCAAATAATAGGAACAGAAAACGTCAACCAATCCTAGAAAACTTATACGTAGACAAGCACACGAAGTAATTCGAATCCTAGTATCACGTGGATGAAACAGCGGCAGCTGGTCATAAGTAAAAATAAATATCTCTATTAAAGGTATATCGTACTTTGAAGTTGGACTGAACTGATCTACTCAAGATATGAAATGATATTGCAAATTTCAACAAGGTTTTGTTTTAAAAGAATGCTCTGACACCTTTTTTTTTATTTTTCAGCGTATTCGACGAATTCTACAGAACAAAACAACTGTCAGTGGTCGTTGGTTATACGGATATTTCGAACAAAGAGGAAAATGAAGCAATTTCGAAAATTGTTCCTCATCCCGACTACAAGTAAGTACATCTATGGACACAATAGCGACTCAAGATATTGCGTTTGTTCTTCGAACATTGTTTCCATCTTTTGACCTTTTATTACTTAGTTTAAATTAGATTATTGATTTGTTTTGAGTTTTTTTGGTAATTAACTACTTCACACCATCTTTTAAATAAGAGAAAAAATACTTCAGTTCCCAAAATCACAGTCTTGGAATTTTTAGTATCAAACTTACGAATTTGATGCGTCGTTGATGTAAGCATTAACATCAAATAAATTGTCTGGACTTCGCCCTCAATAGCTATTTAGTCAACATTCTTTTGTGTAGCTACCGATATCTTTATATTATATCTTTCGTCAAGTGTTTTTGCAATGGCACTTTATCTTTTCAATGTTATAGTTATTATGTTAATATTACTTCTTTTGAACGTATTATGATGTGCAAATTGGATATAAATTCACTTTTATTGTCTACTAACTAACTATGTCTACGAATTTTATTTATATAAAATAATTTATTTAATAGGTCAGCGTCATTTATAAGCATTTCTTGTAGTAGTTAGAATGTTAAAATACGCTTGTCTTGAGATTTATTACTTATACTATATTAGGGGTACCTAATTAAATATTTTGTGGATCTGATTGTTTTATGTAAACTTTTCTGTAAAACTTTCACAATTTTATGATTTTGTTTAACTGGCAAGGCCCTAGACAAGTGTTAAGGTTGGAGCATTGGACAATATTCAGGTACAGTTAATATAGTAATAATCGTTATATACCCATCAGATGCAGCAAGAAGTCAAATGATGTTGCTCTCTTAAAGACAGTGAGACAATTAAGATGGTCATCCGAATTGCAGCCAGCTTGCCTACCGAACTCACCAACTCATGACTTCAGCGGGACGCTCGCTACTGTTGCTGGATGGGGTTTCACTGACGAGAATAGAGAGAAAGGTGGGTATGAGTGAATTAATTTAATTTAACAATAAAAATAATTCACGAACGTTTTAAAATTTATGGGACGTTCATGACTTTTGAATGTTGATTGTGTCTTATGTGTCTGTGTGCTAATGTATTATGTGGTAATGAAAATATCGTCAACTTATACATTAACAATATAATATTTTTGTACATTTAAACGAAATGCAACTGTCAAGATATTGGCCTCGGAACAATATTACTTTTGTGTATTAATGATTCGAATCTTCACTTAATCCATCATAAAATTTTCATCACACATGTCTCGTCTTGATAGTTGAAATTAAGTTATTCACACCAGTAGGCATTTATTTGATAAAAGCAAATTTTTTTGGTGTAAAAATAAAATTATTGCAAAAAGTTCTTGCGTAAAAATAAAATATCACTTAATATAGCATATTTAAACTAATATACATTGTAAACAGCGTTTGCATTAAGTCAATATGTTTCGAATCTTTTCCCAAACTAGGATAGTGTCGGTTTTCAGTCTACTACGACATTAAAAAATTCATCATTCATTCATTCATCTCAACCAAAAGACATTTACTGCTGGACAGGATCGGCTGTTATGGAGAACCTTGTGGGAGGCCTACTTCCAAAACAAAAAATATACTACAATACTCTAATTCAAATATTGAAAATCCAACAGGTTCAAGACCAAATGTGCTGCAAAAGACTGAAGTAACCGTAGTGACAAACGACGAGTGCAACAGTTGGTACAGATCTCAAGGCAGCAAAATTAAAGTTATTCCTAGTCAGATGTGCGCTGGTCATGAAGCGGGAGGACGTGACTCTTGCTGGGTGAGTATATGAATATCGGAAGTAAAAGATACTTAATTTTCTTGTACACCATTTCACTCCTTAGATTACGATCCATAATCCAAATGATTTTTAAGATGTTAGAATTTGTTCATAAATAAATGACGCTTCTGACCCATCGAATTATAAGATTACACTACCAGTGTCATGGGAAATATATTTTCCCTTTTACACTTCTAACTAATTGTATCATGTGTAATTAAGGAATAGTTACACATCCATCTTAACTAACATACATGTAACATACATCTTCATTCTCTTTGGTACTAATTCAGTATTTGCTTCATTAACTAACTGGTTAAACTTGGTCATGCTGCCCTGTAGAGTGAAAAAAATATCATAGGTGCTATTACAATGTACAAAAGTTTATATAGTTTTTTCTGAATTCATTTTATCCGCGATAAAAATTTAGATTATTTAACAAATCAAATTTTTATTTAAGTTTTACTTAAGTTGAATGCAGGGTGGTATATCACCATGCTCGTTAGTTAATAATAGTAAATCTTAAAGCAGTATCAAAGAGAATCAAGATGTTTACTGATTTTAAATTACCAATTACTTTACTTTCATCAATATTCATTATAATGCTAGTGGTAGTTTAATTTAGTAGCGTAGTGAGTCAGAAGAGGTAAATCAAATGTTTATGACAGTTAGTAGACAAAAATAGACACTGATTTTGAGACTAAGGACCAACAGATTTTACTTTAGGTGTTTCAGGTTCTTTTTACGTTAGGTAACCTTACACTATTATTTCTAATTATAATCATTCTAACTGACTTCGAGTTGAAACTTATAGCTATCTTATTTGACAAAGTTCCAACTTAGACCTTTGGCTAATTTTGAAGCGTATAAAAAGACAATATAAGAGAGAAAGATAATTTAGAAATAAAATAATAACATCGATTTTTTTTCTTAAGGACACATTTAAAAAATAGATTAATTTCAAATATACTTTCCAGGCTGACAGCGGTGGTCCTCTTATGATCAGCGAAGACAAACGCCACGTTATGGTCGTTGGTGTAGTATCCACCGGCAGCGGCTGTGCCAGGCCCAGATTGCCAGGTGTCTACACCAGAATATCTAGATACACCGACTGGATCTCTAATAGCATTAATAGTGACCAATCCAGAAGTGGTTTTGGAGGTCTGAACTGGTTTTCAAGTTTCAGTAACTTTTTTGGAAAATGATTTATAAATAAGATCAGAATGGCTGTAATTTTCATTATGGAGATGTTGTGTTAGCTTAAGTGTTAATAGCCTCATAGTGATAAAAATATACTGTAAGAAAATCTTATTTAGAGATTCTACGAGTATATCGGTAATATGAGCACAAAAAAAAGTTGGCCTAAAATATGAATTTGTGTTTTTAGAGACTATCAAACTTTCTAACATGTAAAAAATATGGGGCAAATTTCCTTTATATAATATTTTCCGTTATATCTTTTAGTTTATTGAAATAGGTATTTACATAACACCGGATATTATATTTAAAAAAATATCAGTAGAAGCGTAGTTAGTACAGTGAAATAATTGAATTATCCTCTAGACAATAAGGAATTAGGGTTTTCTAAAACTTTTGAATAACAGAGTACTCGATTTTTTGTAACATAATTACCAATGTAGAACAAAAAAATATTAAATAAGTAAAATTTCTGTGATGAGAAGTATAGTGTAAAAGGTTCATAACTCATCAACGAAATGATTATTTTAATTAAACTATTAAATGATATAGGCTGATGTTATATCTCCTGAAGTAGGTCAATTTATCAGAAGAAATTCTTTCTTATCCTTTACTGATAATATTAAACTATTGAAATAAGACCGTAAACTACTCGTATGCCTAAAGATTATGTACAAATCTGTGTAAATAATGAATAATGTACTTTAAGGTGCTTATATGTTACTAAATCAAAGACGTGTCTGTGATACTACCAAATAAGACAACTTTACTAATTATTAACTTGTTATATTTTTTGTTAACAATATAATTTTAAACATTTATTTTCTTTTCTTTGCAATACCTTTCGAAATCACTCTTGCTTTTCATTATGACATCTTCTAATTTTTTACCTGATACTTCCTCCATGTCATCTTTCAAAGAAGTTAAAGCTTCATTTATAGTTAATTTAGCTTCCGACAGAAATTCTTTTAACTCTTCAATTTTCTTGGCTGTGCAATTGTCATTAGGAGTTTTGCATTTCATAACTAAAGCAGAATGAAGCTCATGTTGCAAAATACTGTAGTACAGGCTGAGTCTAGCATTTCCTGGATCCAAAGCTTTAGTTATTGCAATAAGATCTCTACACATTTTTATCTTTTTGTTTAAAATTTCATGAGATGTATACCCTGGCTGTCTTCCATACAACTGCACTAATGAATGTTTGATAGAATACAAATGATAATGATTAGGATGTAAAAACGACGATAATCTACATAGTAAATTTTCCAACGTGGGCACAGATCCTCCCATCATTAAAACGTTCTCAACTTCTTCACCCATTTGTGAAATAACCATGTTTACCTGTGAATTATTTATTTTCACTGAACATTTGCTGCACACCCAATCAGTTTCGTCATCTAATGGACTTTCAGGTAAGTGTATTCCATCACAGGGTTTCGTCCCATCACCTAAGCATTTCATGGCACTTAAGTACGTGCCCAGTTCTGTAGGATCGCTACATCTTTGACATTTACATGAAAAGTATTTTGTGTCTTTTAAATGTTGTCTTCTGGCTTGAGTTCCCCATAAAGCATGACTATACATTGTGGATATGTGATGCCCTTTTACCATTGGAACGACAGCTTTTATTGAAATTTTGTATAAATCTTTTCTATCTTTTGGCGAAAGGCTAAACGTATGTTTAGTATTCGGAGTACAACTGTGTTCCATTTTATAAGTTTCACCGTATAATGCATTGAGTTCGGACCCTTGTGCTAGACGTATTTCCAAGGCATTTGTATCGATAATACCACAAATTCTGTGAAGTATTTCTGCCGTGATTTTGTATGAATTCTTGAATTTGTTATCCAGTTTGTTGATAAAATTATTAATTAGATATTCAACGATAAATTCATTCGCCTCACTAGAAAGGATAATAAAATGAGGTCATGTTAGACATCCACTACATATTAAAAAGAATTTATTTTTATCAATTAGACTATGACAGATAATAGGTATATTATTATGAAAATAAGTTAAACTTACTCATAGGCTTCTGTGCCCGGGATTCTGCATTCCATATGTGATTGCATTTCGAGTAGAGTCTTCCAACTTTTAAGGTCTGTCTTTTGAAGAAGGACACATCTTAATGGAAGCAGAGCGTCGTGTCTAAAACAAATAAAGTTTAAAATGTATATACTTTTTTTTACACATTTATTTCTATATTTCATTTGAAACGGTATTTTTTTTTGGAAATAGGTTAAGTTAAATAACTTTTTTACTACATTATTGATTGTATTATCATCGACATGAAAAGAAAATCTGCGACTAATGTATTATACCGGCGCAAGCTGACAACATGGAATGTGGTAAGTTACGAATATTTTTACTATAATTCAAATTAAATTTTGTTTTGACTAATTCTGATTTTGAAATAATTTTTTAATAAAGAATTTTACTTTTCTAATAAAGTATAATATGTAAGGAAATAGAGCTACGCACGAACGGGTTGATCCGGACGGAGCAGTACTACCCTCTCACAGAAAATCAACCTAAGGCGACGGCATCCATGGTGTCGTGTTTCGTTGGTGAGTGCGAGACCGGAGGCCGCTTGATGCCTGACAATAATTGTGGCAGTGTAAATTTCACACACTTACCACGATAACTGTCACCCCAAAAAGTATTTACCTGGGCCACCATAGTGTGGGTCGGCATACTGCATTGTTTGCATTCGCAATGAGTATGATGACAATGAGTTTTGGATTCTATTTGCTGACTCTTAAAAAAATAACACCAATATTTAATGAAGTTACCTGTAGTAATCAGCCATGTCATTAAGTACGCAGTCTGGTCTTACACTAAGCACCTCACATTCTGCGGCGTGATGTCTTGGATCTTTTAGTCCAGGACAGTTGCCAGAACAGACTGGCCAACCACACCTGTAAAATAAGGTAGTTTTCTTGTAATGGCTTAATTTTTTTTATTAACAAGAGAGAGAATTTTTTATTAAGTCCGGAGATGACAGGTGAGGCCATCCGTCACCCTAGCAGAAGCAGGCCAGGATAGCAGCGGGACGTGCTACGGAGCACACGCTCTATTGGGGCAGAAAAGGGGTCATCTGCAAGCCGTAGATAGATGGCCCGAGGTACGTCGGGGTTCCAGGGATTTCCGGGGGGATTTCCGCACAGAAAAAAAAAAGAAAAAAGTGTATTGTGTTAGCAAAATAAATATTGTCAAAGAGTATACAATATCCTTAATGCAGCAAAGTATGAGATGGAAACGGAACGTTTGATTGCTAATTTAAAATTATAAAATAAATTTAATATACACTTTAAGAACACAGACTGGTAATTGAAAGCCTATTTCAAAATTTTCACCTATTATTTTTTAGTAAATCACATACATAAGCCAGAAATATAACCTTACTTCGCACATCTCTCTCCAGCATCAGTCAGTATAGGTTTGTAACAGCCTACACAGGGCATAACTGACTCTGGGTCTGGCATGGCTTTTGGTCCAAACACCAAAGGCCTTTCAGTTAGTACCAAATCCCCAGGACTAAGGTCACGAGCCGCAACTAGGTATTTTCCGAGATCTTCAGATGATTTCACCTTAAAGAAAAAAATATCGAATGATGAGTTGGAAAAAATATACAAAAGGGAAGTATACTCGTATATATAATACAGATAAAAAGCATAAAACCAAAACTGGTAGTGTGTTTAAACTTAGGTCCTATACATTATGAAATAAATAAAAAAAAAGGTTGAAGTTGCAGCTTGATGAAAAAAAAAACAGTTGTGTCAAGAGAAAGTAGTAAGTAACTGCAAATATTGTCGCACTCATTCTTTTACCGTAAAATTCTCATTGTATTACAAGAAGCGTCATCTAGATGTTATAATAGTAACTAAATACAAAGACATCTATTAACACATACATGAAACAAACATCAATGACTTAGTTTCGTATAAATACATTGCATTGTTAACAGATGGCGTGATTAGAAATTATTACCATTAGCTTAAAATTACAAGAAAGATTTACAATAAAACGTGTTCAGCGTCTTCTAGCTTTAAAGCCTGACGCTTTAAAATATCTGTAAATGATTTACTTGCCGAAACAAACATCATTTATCATCATTTATGGTTTAATTGCTTTTAATTATTTTTGAAAGATATGTTGTTTATTTCCATAATTTACTTGGCAGTAACAGCAGGTGAAAGTTTTTCGTCTCGTCTTTAACAATAAATAAAATGTTTGTTTATAATAAGACACTTACTTCGTATGCTAACTGGCCTACACCGTTTTCTTGATCGGCCATGGTTCTGAAAAACAAAATTAATTGAAAATAAGATTCCGTAGCGAGATAGTGAGCACCAAATAAAAATTAGAGTTTTTTAAACAATGACGGTACGTCCTGTGTGCAGTTCTGTAATAGCCTTTTACTTTGCTCCTAACTCCCTATATAGCTATATCGTATGAAAAAGAGCTCAATAATTAGTAGATATAACTCTATCGGTGTGCTTAGATTCGGGTTTTTGGTCTGACTAGAGGTAAGTGACAGCCATATGTGATTCTTACCCAGGATAAATAAGAGTACGTTAACGAGTAACCACAGCAAAATACTATAAAAGTTATGCTTTAGAGTGAGGAGAGTATAATAGAAAAATAGTGCATCTTGAGGAGTAATTTGTTTACTAATAGCAAAATTTGTGCGAATAGGGTTTAAAGTTATTCGGAAAAATCAGGTGACATTTGAAACGTTACCCGGGCAAAATTTATTTTCACGTAACCATTTAATCTTTGAATTAAATACATAAATTGCTGCCACATTCTCGTTTTTGATATAACTTCTGATTGTTTATTGATGGAAAACTTATACTAGTTGATTCCTTGTTTTATTGTAGTTGCGTTTTCGATCATTCAAATAGGTCATTTATATTTTTTTTATTTTTTCGTCTTTATAATACGTAAAGTCTATCTATCTAAATTAAGGTCGACAGGTCGAAAGGTGAACCAAGTCTACATGTTATATGTTATATACTTTTTATTTGATTGTAAGTGTACTGGTTAACCAGATAACCATCTTTCTGATTTTCGAAACGATGTAATTACACTAATGTACTAACTTTGTGTTCATCTGAAACGATTTCTTGAAGATAAATTTAGCCCGGGTAACGTTTCAAACATTTTTGCACCAAAATCTCTTCCTGAATAACTTTTATCCTACAATTTGCACAAATTTTGCTATTTGGTATTGGTATTGATAACAAATTACTTCTTGTGGTGCACTTATTTTCTATTATTCTCTTGCCCTCTAAAGTACAACTTTTACAAACATTTTGCGGCAGTAACGCACACGATAAATACTTGTATAGAAGCACCATCACTTGTTGTATGTCAAGGTTTTTTTTTCTCTATAAAGAGCCCACCAAAGCGACTCTACTCTGCCTGATGGAAAGTATGAATAGAAGCCAAAGAGTTGCGGTCACCATACTTATTGCAAACGCAGACAATGCAGTGTGCACACTATGGCGGCCTAGTGAGATACTTTTTCACGCCACGCTTGGGGACGACAGTGGCCGTGTAAAGCTCACACATTTATCACGATAACTGTTACCCCTGCATCAATGGGCCTCCCGTCTCGAACTCACCAACGAAACACGACAGCACAGATGCTGGCGCTTTAGGTTGGTCTTCTGTGAGAGGATAGTACTGCCCCGATCGAGCCTTCCCGTTCATGCTGAAATCAGCGTGGCTCTACTACCTATTGGTGTAGTTTAACTAAAATATGTATGTACTTAGAACCGTATAAATATGTATATTAGCAATCTAGATACCGTACTACAGACTGTTTAGCATAGAAGATGTGAGAGTTTATTATTATTATTTACGAACTTTAGAAAATACATCCATACGTCCTAAAATTCCCTATCAGTCTCAATCAATGTAGACACATACATAAATGACAGACAATAAATTAAATCAAGCTCATTACGTTTTTAGATCTCTTCAGATTAGTTACAGACCATCTATTGCCAAGAAAGGTCGATGATCGATGTCAAGGCATCAATTTAACACTTGTGTTGAAATTCACTTAACATTATATCGATTAAATGTTATTTGATTCCAATTATAAAGTATTGAATTACTGTGAAAACTTTTGTACTAGAGGTCCAAATTTATATCAGACCGCTTTACGTTGCAGTTTTACATAAGTTTAATTCACATTTCTTATTCCGGCTTTTCACATTTGCCAAAAATGTACGTATAAAGAAAAGTACCTGGAAACCGAGCTTAGCTCTTTATCATTGTGTGATAGGCGATCCACAACTTATCAACTTCTTACGTTCCCATCCCTAATTTTGTCACTTAAATGAGTGTCAAAGCGGGCCTATTAGATAAACATTTCATTGCTTGAAAACATAGATAAAACAACGTTTTCTAAATATGACACCGATCTAGATCAATTTATCGCTCTCGAAACCGCTCGCATACTAATTTTCATGAAAATCATTGGAGCCGTTTCCGAGATTCAGATTATATACTATATACATACGAGTATATTATTCGACTGCACGGTTGGCCTAGTGATTTAAGCGGTCGCCAAGCCGCTCTCTATTACGTTGAGTGTTGTGGGCTCAAATCCCACACGGGACAACACTTTGTGTTAACCACAAACTGTTGTTCTGAGTCTGGGTGTTTTTTATGTCCATTTCTTGTATGTTTGTAAAGTTCTCTGCGACACAGAATTTATTCGTAGTGCGGACGTTGTCTTTTTTTTGCAATATATTTATATATATATATATACAAAAACTGCTCGTTTGAAGGTATTAGAAAATTTACTTATTACTCTTAACAAAAAGAACTTTAGTAAATAATATCTTAGTTGTATATATCTAAGATTGATTATACAACGCTGATATGATAAAATAAACTCAGATATATATTTGACACAATTTCTATCTTACAACATTTCATAATATACACTATAGGTAAATTAGCATCACACCAAATGCTGCACATCCATCAACCGAGTACGACATTAACACTCCTCCGAACATTTAAAGTGTACTTATTGTGATACTAATTTGCTTAGTAATTCAGTCTGGAGTTGACTGTTTCTTTTATATAAAACGATCCACATACATTCGCCAAAACTAAAGCAGGTATTAATGACTAAATACGATCATATTAAAATTTTAGATATGATTTCAGATATTATCATTATATATACATATATATCGTACAGTAGAATATATATATATATATATTCTACTGTACGTGTGTATGTGACAGAATTCCTCCTAAACGGCTGGACCCATTTGAATGATTTTTTTTTGCATTTGGGTGGCGCTCTGGATGGTTTAGATTCACAAATCAACCCGGCAGAACAGTTAAAAAAGTAATCTTGTGGTACGAAGATCGCCGGGTCAGCCAGTTATTTTATAAAAGACAAGCTGTGTACTCCATCCACTTCCGCACGTTTCACTGTGGCACAATGTGGTTACAAAAAATATTTAAAAATCATCTTTAAAGCTTGATCGAGCCAAAATTTTTGAGTTTTGAAGCATACAGAAACCAACTCAACATTTTAATAATATTCAAGATAATTTGTTGTACTTTTTTTTTCGAAGACAACGCCCGCATTAGTAATATATCCTGTATCGCGTGGGACTTTACAAACATACAATAACAGGCACTCAGAATAACGATTTGTGGATCACAAACAGTGTTGTCCCGTGTGGGTACCTACTCACACCACAGAGTGCAGTAGAGAGTGGCATGGCGACTGCTTGGACCCCTACACCATTCGTACAGTCAAACCTTAGTCAGTATTATATTTACTTTTAAAAAATTTTTATGGTACCATGGTTTGTAATAACAGTACTTTTCTGGAATAAAATAACAGTCCGAGCAGCACATGTGTAATTTTGATATTTGAGAATGCTAAATTTGGATTTTGGTATAAGTAGAATAATTAACACCAGAATGTATTAACTTAGAGCTTGAAAATCAACACATCTGCAATCAATCTCTTAAAATCACACAATAACAGCAGATATGTTTTACATCGAATTCGATTTCCATACAATGACAACTTTTATTCACAATTTTAGATGTAAAAATTACAGTTGTACAAACGACGTACCGCCTCAGGTGTGGGTCGCCATACTGAATTGTCTGTAATCGAAATGAATATGGTGACCATCACTCTTGGATTCTATTCGTGCTTTCCATCAGGCAGATCTTCAAGACTAAATTTGGGTCGTCATCATCAAATTGTGAGTTGTGTGGCGGAGTTAAAAAAATCAAACTTTCGACGTAGTATTAAAATTATGACTTCGACGACTACTACTTGTAATTTTGCATATTTCATCTATCTAAACACATGTTACATTTGGCAATCACCGCAGTTTACCACGAAACTCATGAAAGTAGGTTACGCTAGTCTATTTCAGTGATGGCAGAGCAAAAATGTTGAGTTCCAAAGATCGTTCTTTAGTTTAAATTTATTATATGTATTGAATTGGGTATGCGAAAACGATTTTTTTTACTATCTGTTGCTAATTATATGTATTTTATCATAATAAATGACATTTCTGGCAGAATTTTAGTTGCACAATTATGCTGCTGCCCTATGCTCAAGTAGTTAGATGCGTAACAAGGAAATTAGATCAGATTTAGTTACCATGACTAGTCCGAATTAGCACTTTTGAAATAGGTACTGAATACTCCTTAATAATGCAAAAATCTCAAAGTCTTCTGTTTGAAATATCTTCTTTAAACATTTTTTAGATGATATAATATTTAAGCCATGTGAAAAACGATTTTTTTTTAAATAATTTTCTTTTAAATTTGGAAGTCACCTATATTTCAGCAATTATAATTTCTTTTGGTTTTACTAACATGTCAAAGGTTTAGTCAAAAATAAAACCTAAGCTAAAAACTGGTTTTTATTTTCGTGGGTTCTGTTTTTACTGATCGTTCATAAAATACACCATTAGAATCATCTATCTAAGTTTTCGTGGGTGTTTTTTACTAACATGTTTTTTGTAATTGTCAAATCAATAACATTTCTCAAGTTTAAGTTGTACTATACTAATCATGTAGTCAAAAAAGACATTATATTGGGGTACTTCTATCACTGTCATAACTGTCATATTTGTCAAATAATCGGAACGGTACCTAAATTATTTCGGAATCGGATAGGTGTGATAAATGTTTAATAACTGTAATTAGGATGTATTTTGATTTCAAAAGTCTAACACAAGCACTTATTTCATTAAGGTCATATTAATATTAGTAGCACGTGGTTACTGATCCCAAATAATTCACAAGTTTTAGAAATTAATCACATGAATATTTCCTGGACCTCATTGTCGATCCAATTTTCTTCACCAACGGTTACCATGATAAAGTTACAAAGTTAAAATTACACGCGTATCTCAACATGAATTTCGTTTATTGCTTAATTGCTGACCAATTGCTCTTCGACTGGATATATAATCTGTTTCTATTTTAGGCACATTACATTAAAGAGGGCTGCCTTTATTGGATATCATGACGTCACTTTGGCAGTAAATCGAGCATTACTAGACGTGAATTGTATGCGAAATGTATAGTGTACGAGTATAATACCAAGAGACTCTTTTCGAAATTAACTTCAAATAGTGAGTTCTAAGTTACAGCAACAGAAATGTACAAGACAAAATATGATCAGGAGAAACTCTAGAATATTTACATAAGAAAAACTTACACTAATATTTCTATAAAAATTATAGTTTCCTCCACTTCACAAAACCACAAAAGTTGAAAATAATCACTTGTAGGGCACAGGTAGATATAGTATTTTATATTTAAACGTCAGAGCGACCGCGTGCACAGCTCTCACTCTCACTGTGAAGGACTGAGTTTAGCCGCAGGTTGCGTAACATGCGGATATTATGAATGAACTAAAAAAAACATTACTCTGGACGTAATGAAAATAAAATGTTCTATAGAAATTTTGTTATTGGATTTATGCAGACGTCAATGAGCATCTCATCGTGATATCGATTTGGTAATAAATTGTTTCATTTTACTCTTATCGTTCTAATATAACATGCTGTGTCTGCTCTGCATTTTTAAGTTTCTTGTGATAAAATGTAAAATTAGGGACATACATTTTTTTTTAAATATGGTGACAGATTGATAATACGGAGTGTTACCATCCGTAGTCATGCCGTAGGTGCCGTAATAGGTGTCTAAAGTAGCAAACTACCCGGGACACCATCATTGCAAAGAAAAAGAAAACTTAAAACAAACGCTAAAAAAATTCGTGGATATAAATCAGAGCAGATCTCTTGCTCCTTGGCAATTCTACACATTAATTTACTTTTATTTATTGACAGTTAATGAATAATATTGCATAATGGTTGACTAAATGCCAGAGGAATTCCCTACCAGTTTACCTTTGGGTGAAGTTATAAAAAAATACAATAATCAAAATAATTATTCGGTGATCGTTGTTCCAATGTCGTATCTGCTCACGGATTGATAGCCTCGACCAACACCTTAAGAGGCTCACGTTAAAAGGCTGAATGGGGTGGACGGGTCAGATGCAGAAAACTGTCCTCCTTAACACGGCACGTACAGAGAGAAGGTTCCTGACTTTGAAGACCTAACCGCCGGTTTTTGGTCAGGAGCTGATAATACTTAAACTTATTGGATTTGTGTTAGTATATGCTATAATAATATATTCAATATAATCTTCTTGCGTACCGTTTGGAAATGAAATTCAAGAAAAAAAAATTGGCCAGCTAAAATGTTTTGTGTGTCTGGTGCACACCAAATAAAGTGTGAATGGGGCAGAAAGTGGAACTGTGAATGAAAGATTTATTTGAAGATAATTTCTAAAAGCACTCGAATGTCGATAAATGCTTGCCGTATTAGGTGAGCATAGTTAAATTACCCCTGGTCTACTAATATTGTGGTACTATTACTACTGCCTAAATACGAATACAATAGTCACGACTCCTTATGACGTGCAAAATCTTGTATCGAGTCTTAAAACGGTACTAATTCGATGGTGAAATATTGTTAGCTAAATCAATTATATTTTAACATTTACATTCCCTCACTTGTATTCTGCAGCTATGTAACAATATATAAGGTGGGCTACGAATTAGTTATCATTAGAAAGAGTCGCTGAAATCTCTTCGCTGATTTTTTCTTTTAGTTGACGTAGTATATTTGGTTTATTGATATAGACGCGATTCTTCAAATAATCGCATAAAAAGAAGTCTGCTGGGAGTAGATCTGGACTTCTGGTTGGCCCTGGAATGTCGCCTTGTCTAGAAATCAGCTTTTCCGGAAACATGTCTTTGACCACCGGCAGGGACTCATTGGATGTGTTACAAGTTGCTCCATCTTATTGAAACTTTGTGTTACGGTTTTAGGCAGCAAATTCCAGTAGCATCGGTCCCTAGAACTCCCATAACAAGTTTTCGTGGGATTTTAGATTCAAATGTTAACGAATTCTTGGCCCATTCTATACACTATCGAGGTAGGTGTCATCATGAGCAGTATTCAAAGCATATAAGCTGCAGAATTCAGATCATGAAATGCTGTACCAAAAAAAGTATTTGTATACATGCAAGTAATTGGACTATAAGTAAATTATTGGAATTGATGAAAATAATACACAATATTCTTGATAGATATAATATTTGGGCCAAGTGACGGAATAAATATACGAGTAGTAGCGAAATACATTCATCAACAGCCTTTTACAGTCTACTGCTGGACATAGGCCTCTCCTTAGCAAGATGGTTTTGGCCTACTATATATACCACGCTGGCCAGACGGGTTGGAATAAGGTTTATTTCAAGTTTTCCTTTTCTTTGTAATGATGTTGTCTTGCATACTTTGTTCCCTTAGTCACCTTTTACGACACCCACAGGATGAATATGGGTGGTAACACTATGTATTCTTAATCTGTCACCACACGGATAGACATTACTTAAATTCATTTGGAAAAAGAAAATGTTTGAAGATGCCTCAATTGCAGCAGACATTAAGATACATTGTATAGTTTCAACAGATATACCATTTCAAATAAGGTGTATACTCCAGTTCTATATTTAATTAATCTACTAAGACTCAGGTATTTTCATTGTTGGTGATAAATATTATTTTTCTACGTACATACTAGACATACCTTTCATACAGTTTCATTATCATTATTACAGCTTGATAAAAAGAATGTAATAACAAAGTTTATTCCTCTAATCCATGTAATAAAACTGTTGACATTAAACCGAAATAATTGACGACGGCTGTACTCTTTTGTTGAACAAAACAGCTTACTATTTGCAAGTAACATTAGTACTTCATTTTCTTGGCACTGCTCCCGCTGGTCTTTAATGTCTTGATAATTATCCATATCTATTTAGAATGAGTATTGTGTTTGCACCGAACCTGAGCGGGTGTGTTTCGCGACCTAAAACACGGTGCTACAATAAGCAACAGTCCAGGCACAAAATGCCAACTTGTGACGTGTGCCAACAGCCCGCTAACCAAATATGTGGTGGCTGCAAACTTGTTTACTACTGCTCCAGGCCTCATCAGAAACTAGGATGGCGTGAAGGACATAAATTCAAATGTTGTGCCTTCAAAATCCAATACTCAGATACTTTAGGGCGCCATATGATCGCCACAAGAGATATTAAACAAGGTGAAATGATCCTTAAAGAAAAACCGGCTGTTATAGGTCCTAGGATTGCGTGCACGACTGTCTGTTTATCATGTGGCAAATACTTAGATCCGGATGAATTTCAAGATAATTTTGATTATTACAAATGTTCTAAGTGCAACTGGCCAATGTGTGGACCAGAATGTGAAAATGCCGAGGTTCACAAGCCAGAATGTAAGGCTATGACTGATAGAAAATACAAATGTGATATACAATATATAGGTTCAAACAAAGTGCAATCTGCTTATTGTGTAATATCACCTCTGAGAGTTTTATTAATGCGCTATTCAAACCCTCTTCAATTCGAAAACATTATGAATCTCGAATCTCATCTAGAGGATCGAGTAAATACTCCTCTCTACATGGTTTTGAAAGCAAATTTAGTGACCTTTATAGTTCAGGTTCTTGGATTACCATTCGAGGAAGAAACTATTTTGAAGGTTGCATCTATATTTGACACAAACTCATTTGATGTGCGTTCGCCAGATGGGAGAAAAAGATTACGAGCTATATATTTAACAGCTTCTATGATCGATCATTGTTGCAAACCCAACACGAAACATGTTTATTTGGGTGATAATTTCCATTTAGCCCTGGTAGCAACAGTGCCTATAACTAAAGGGGATCTAATTACGGTAACATATTGTCAATCACTTTGGGGAACATTGGATAGGCGAAAGCATTTGATGACGAATAAATATTTTGCTTGTGAGTGTGATAGGTGCAAAGATCCAACAGAATTTGGCACAAATCTTGGCAATATCTATTGTTCTGTGTGTAACAATTCATTCAGTCAAACAAGTCAATGGCGTGGTGCAATGCTACATTCGACAGATCCGATGGATGAAAATGCACCTTGGAAATGTGAAAAATGTGAACATACAATACTAGCTAAACAAATGTTTTGGGGTAACAATGCTTTGAAACAAGATCTTTATAAACTCAACAAGACTAATCCGAAAGATTATGAAGATTTTATTGACAAGTATAGTCAAACATTACATCCTAGTAATCATTTAGTTGTACAGGCTAAATTGGTATTGATTCAAATATATGGGAACAAGAAAGGATATGTTTTAACAGGTATAGTTACGTCACAGTCTTATAGTTCAAAAAAACGCTTGATACATTTATGTAAATGGAGCCATTACAACCTTGATCGCTTGGTAAAATGTCAATATTGTATTTAAAAGTTATTAACTTATAAATAGTTATATTAGTGTATAACGTAATGTTAAAATTATCAACATCAAATTAGATCATCCTTTTGTATATTAAAAAATCGTAACTCATAACATTTACAAAAATTACGTAAGATCACTGGGAAAAAAATTTACAGAGATCGATTGAATTTCGCAAATATAAAAATTATATATATGTATATATATATATATATTATTGTTCTATGAAAAATATTACTTTTTTAAAAAAAAAATATCATTGATTTACATGTGGATTAGATTGGAAACCGTATTTTTATATAAACTACAATAAGGTGAAAAATTATTATAATCAAGCAACATCAAACAACATAAAACTGTCTTTAGTTTAGATTAGAGAAACTATTAATATAAGTTTCTTAACTAATAACCTGTTGAGTAATAGGGTTCCATTTGTGTAGAGAGACACACATATTTACACATATCATGTGCATTTACAGGGTAAGAACATCTTGACAAGTCGAATAAACGATTTAGAAATAGAAAACAGACAGCGGTCATTTTGAAAAGAGAAAGAAGTTTTCCTATCAATTCCATATTCATAAAAAATATTAAAACAAAATTAGCCTGGAAGATATATGTACCAGATATATATGCCAGTTTTATGTACGTTTAAAAATAACATGAAACTTACTTTTTAGAACTGCCTGAGAATCTTTTAAAAAGGAAAATTAATCTCTGCCACGAATTACTAGAGATCGCTGATAAATTGGAACCAGGAATGTCAAAGTTTAGAGGAGAGTTATTACTTGACCTCCAGGCGGCAATGACGATACAAACAAAGAGAGAGTTTGAAGCAGGAAAAATTACAAAAGCTTGTGCACAGGTAAGATTAAATAACTTATTTAAACCATGTCTGAAAAAATTGTATCTTTTTTTAATAAGACCCCTTAAAGCACATGGTACAATCCAGCATATTGTCTTTATAACAAAATGATAAGACGCACACAACTAAAGAAGTTTAGAAACATGTTTTAGGGAAAATATACATCTTAGAAAAATACAATTTACGATTTCAATAGAAGATGTCAAGAAGATGCAATTTTCATTACTGGTCCCTAAAGTCCCACATCTTTGAAGACTAAATAATTATCGTCTACCGACATATTTCGAAATATCTTTTAGACTCTTAAATATTTCAAAGAACAGTACAGCAGTATTAGTAGTTTTCTTATTATATAAGTGACGATTACATAGATAAATTAATATAACGATAACGTAAACTATTTTCGTCCGTGTGATGACGGATTAAGAATATGTAGTGTTGTCACCCCTATTCATCCCGTGGGTGTCGTAAAAGGCGACTAAGGGAACAAAGTATACAAGATAACATCATTACAAAGAGAAGAAAAACTTGAAACAAACCCTATTCCAACTATCTGGCTAGCGTTGTATTGCAGGCCAAAACCTCCTTGCTAAGTAGAGGCCTATGTCCAACAGTGGACTGTAAAAGGCTGTTGATGATGATAATGATGATGAAACTGTTTGTCATTACTCGCAATATTTTCTCTTTCAACATTAAAAGTTTTCAACGCGCACTAAGTTACAAAATGTCAGACGTGTGCAATACCATATTTATTTCCTGACAAGTGGCTATCAGTGCTCTGTAAACAATGGCTTTATTGTTTGACTTAATAACATTGTGAACAACATACATTATTAATATACTAACATGACCTAATTCTAGTCTGCGTCCTAACCAATAGATATCAACTATCGCTGATAGCATTGACACATTTTTTAGTATTCGTATTACACAATATCCTTCGAATGTATTTTCAACCTTGAAGTAACTGATAGAAATACTTTTAGATTTTTAACTCATCCTGTTCTCAGATCGGATAGAACAGTCAATCGTTGCCAATTTTGTAAGGATTCCTTCCTTTGTCCTTTCTTCACCTCACAAGCATCAATTGCTTTAACTACTACAGTTGGTATTGTTGAGTATATTCGTAGCAAATTTTAAATAGTCTTCCCCATTGTAGTACACTAATAGACATTTCCTCTATCCCTCAGTCGTTAAGTGTTTTGTATCTCTCATTACATTTTGCGTTAATTATTGGAAATCTGCCAATGTTCTCTGAGATGTACCAATACTTACATTTTTTACGGATGCCTAACAAATTTATGCAATAGTAATCTCATACTATAGTAATATACGTGTTTGTTCATTTCCATTGAAATGCGTTGGTTATTTGAACAGTAAAAAACGCATTTACGCTTTTACGTCTTTTTTATTTTACAATATGTCTGGCCTACTATAAACATTTTATAGCAGTACGAATGTATTTCCAAGTAATAAATAGATTCATTATATAATTACACATACACATCACACCAACAGCTATTTCGTTCGATCTGCAGTTAGCAAACCATTGCTGGGTATAGGCGTCTCTTAAGAAAAGTGTTTGAGAATACTATACATACACATATAGAATGGTAACGCTAATGTTATGTTCGAAGATATTAGAACTGAGGTGTTATATAAGAAATATATCTCGTTAATAACAATTTTAATAAATAAATAGGTCCCATTCATGCAAATTAAATAGAAATACATGTGACTTTGAAAACTAAGTAAGTAGTATACTGGTATATAATATTCCATGTTCTAACTCTCATTAGATGAAATGAGACTTATGGAAATGGGATGAGTTGCATACACATATACATTTACAGATGTGAGTTAAAATTGAAAAGATTAAATGAATTAAGTGACACAAATTTTGGGAGTCTTGGGATTTTTTTGGGGTCTCCAATTAAAATTATTTCATGATGAAGAATATTTAGAAAAGAATCGACTAACGAAAATTAATCATGAAAATGAGATTAAATCGAAATTATTTCATTTTGTTCTAGGATGAGCTCATGGAAAGTCTGGTACTGTTACAAGAAGCAACGAACATACTAAGAGTGGAGCCACACATGAATGATATCTTAGAAGTAAAAATACAAGAGTTGACCAGTCTTTTAGACGCAACGGAACCAGAAGTGAAATAAATATTATATATATTCTAAATATTAAGAAAGGACGCTGAATCAAAATATGAAAAAGTTATATAGGTTGGGCCACGAATTAGTTAACGTTCGAAAAGGTCGTAGTAAAAAAAATTGATTTATTTTAAAATTGTTAATGTACAAAAAAACTAATTAGTTCGAATTATTTTTTTTTAAATTACAGGGCCTAAATGGCCGAAGCGAGCACCGAAATTTTCGAACACTCGTCGCCAAAGAGACCGCGAGATCTCTGATATCTCTTCGCTGATTTCTCTTTTAGTTGACGTAGTTTATTTGGTTTATTGATGTAGACACGATTCTTCAAATAACCCCATAAAAATAAGTCTGCTGGGGTTAGATCTGGACTTTTGGGCAGCCATGGAATGTCACCTCGTCTGGAAATCAGTTTTCCCAGAAACATGTCTTTGACCACCGGTAGGTACTCATTGGTTATGCGACAAGTGGCTCCAACTTGTTGAAATCATGTGTTACAATTGCACCCAGCAAATTCCAGTATCATCGACCCCAATAGATCCCGTAACATGTTTGCGTGGGATGCTAGATTCAAATGTTAACGAATTCTTGGGCCACCCTTTACAACGAAGTGCCTAATAATGCAGTGTGTATTTTTTAAAATGTGAAAGGTATATGCCTCCAGTTTAGTATTGTAGCTGGTGATATCATGTCTTAATTAAATTATAAATGAATTTTATTTGATCGTTAATGTTATCAACATTATTCTTAGAAATTAAAGATGGTATGAAATCGATTTTATATTTTTGCTTCATTATACTTGTATTTCGTAACAAAATATTATCTACATAACAACTTAACTGAATTGAATGAGTCAAAAACCATCTTAAGAATAAAAAAAAGTTAAAGGTAGGTTTAAAAATGCTGCGAATATGTCGTTCCAATCAATTAAGTGCTTGATAGGACTTCCCATAGAAAGGAAGTTTTGCCCAACTATACTACGCTGACGAGACGAGTTGATACGTGCACTTTGATCCCTATGTCGCCTCTAGTGGTGACACAAAATAAGAATACTGCATTCTTAATTCGCCACCACACAGAAGAAGGTTCCGGCCTACTAAATCAAAATCTGGTTTTAAATTTTCAATAGTTGGTGTGTTAAATATGGATACGACCCAAATTTAATTAATTTTACCTTTGAACTCAAGTACTAAGAATGGATGGTTTGGTCCTTTATGACACGCCTTTTCTACCTTCATCTGTATATTGACGCTATATGATATTGTAAGGTGTGTATGATAAATAATTTCAAAACTATGGGACACAAAAGATGTGTTATGTAAAATTGTATTGTTTAAACATACCTTTAAATATTAAAATTTTAAATACTCCATTCATTCATCGACCATGGAGTGGCAACCGTGTACTGGGAAACACAGCGTTGGTAGACCCCCCACAAGGTGGTCCGACGACCTGGTGAAGGTCACGGGAAGCTGCTGGATGCGGGCGGCAGTGGACCGGCTGTTGTAGAGAACCTTGGAGGAGGCCTATGTCCAGCAGAGGACGTATTTTGGATGAGATGATGATGATGACGATTCATTCATTTCCAGTGATTAAAAATAAAACGACACATGTTTTATTACCTATTACAAATTTATTACGTGGACATCTTAATGTTTCATATGTTAGTTTATTAATATTTTTATTTCATTTTAATTTAATTTACAATCATTTTAGTAACAGTAAAATCTTCCCTAGATTATTGAAACATAATTTGATAAATTATAAGTAATATGTGACCAAGTTCAGGTAACAGTCGATAACTCCGCGTTGAATGAAATATTGCAAGAATAGTTGTGTAAACCAGATTATTTTCAATTCATTTTATGTTTTCTTTTCATACAAATAAACAGAATAAAATATGTGAAAATGAACTCATTAAAATTAAAACTGGTATTATGAAATTTGCAAGCAAATTGGTGTTAAAGCATAAATTTTTAAACCTGCTTGAAAATCGCTGTTTTATCGTGCGTTCGTTTAAAAAGTTGCGTTGTACAGCTATTATTTGAACATAGCCTTGATCGTTAACATTTCTTTCTCAAATTCTCAAATTGATATTTAATCTTACATTAATTAAGTATATTATTTAAACAAGAGTTACCTAAGATACTAAAGTAACTATGTGGATAGATTTCACATATGTTCAGTTTTCAAAGGAGTTACTTTAGTAGGTTTAGTAGTAACTTCATCAGCTTTAATGGTGAACTCTGCAGAATCCATATTAATGTGCAAAATATTCTTGATGACACGTGAAAGTTTCCTATTTTCGCGTGGTGAGTTCTGTATGACGAAGATTTTGTCTGTATTCTTGTCCAATATTTCGTTTTTTCTTCTTGTAAACTGGAAGAAACATAAATATTGTGTCAAAAAAAGATGACATAATCAATATTATCACCTTTAATACTGTTTTTTAAGTAAACGACAAGCCCTTCTCAGACTCAGGATACACGAAGGATCACACAAAGTGTTGATTTGGGGTTTGAACCTAAACTCTGGCTGCACTGGAAACCTTGACCGCTTTAACAATTTTTTTTAAACGTGTGGAAACCCCCTTACGCCGTCGCCTTACCGGCGTTTACGGCGTGGTGGTGTGTTAGAATCGGACCGACTAAAATCACACGGTGTGCCACTCTGTGTCTGACATAGGAGGGATCTGGGAACAGCTGCTATTACGACCTCCAGATCCCTCCTAGCGCCTGCCTGCTACCGCGAGCACAATCGACGGGTAAACGTCAACCGCGTAGTCAAAAAATGTTGAAGAAAGACCTAAAACTGTTATTTATCATTAATTTGCTATTATATCTGTACTTCTGAAGACATATGCACTATTATATTACACTATATGCTTTATTTATTACTTTAAGTTTCATTACTCTTTTGTCATTTGAGAGATCTATTGTATAATACATTGTCTATAAACTCGGTTCTGTTATTAATTTGCCTAACGAGGTGGTTAATATATATTGTATTAACCATAATATATATGGTTAATGTACTTTTTTCTAACTCGAAAAGCTAATACATATATACAATCTATAAAAAATTACTTGTGAGACTTTTGTTTACATAACATGAAAATAAGCACAGAATCGATAAAGTTTCAACTTGTGAAATTAGATCGTAGTATTTAGATAATCATAATCTCAGTTGAAAGACGTCCACAGCTGGACATAGGCCTTCCTCGAGGCTGTGTGTCTAATGACGGACCTATTGGTGTAGTGGTAAGGGATCCTAGCTGCTAAACCGGCGGTCGTGGGTTCGATACTCACATAGAGTAAATATTTGTGCGGTGAGTACAATTATTTGTTCTATATCTGAGTGTAATTTATCTATAATATAACAGTATTTAGAAATGTTTGCATTTAGTCTGTATTTAGTAACAGACAGCCGTGTGTGAGATGTGTGAGGTTATTTATTATTTATTTATTTACAACTCTCTGCAACAACAGACCCAGTGTTGTTGTTATATTCTATGCTGCTCTGTTACTGAAATATTTTACAGTAATTATAATTTATTGTCTACAACGACACGTCATAAAATCTGTAAACTAACCACAGGACGTACGCAGCACCAACTTCCAAACCGAAACCAGGCAACTCCGCGAGTTCTGTCCATTGCCTTCCTGAATCTTATGTTAGTAAATCCATATATAAGTGGATTTACAGCACTGTTCAAATACATCATGTAATTTGCCGCAAACCACATTATGTTGAAGCTACCATCTACCTGGAAGAAGAATATAAAGTTACAAAAAATACACGGAGAATTATTTTGCAAGTAACTGCTACGAAATTCATTCGTTCCTTACTGATTTTCTTAAAAAAATTACACTTGTTAAAACTAATTATTTTCTTCAGTTTCATTCGTGTAAAGTTACAAGACACTTATTAATTTCTCTTCGCAAAAAATCCAGCAGTGGACTGTTAAAGGCTGTTGAAGATGAATAATAGCTATCATCCAAACTAACACATTGATTCCAAGCTACAGTTCCAATATGGTGTAATGAGTTTAGCATATGTAAATGCCGGTCAAGAGGCCTCGGGTCCGATGCCCAGGTCGGGTCAAAAAGTGATATTGAATTTTTCTAATTACAGAAATACTTAATAACGGGTCGGAGTTTGAGATCTTAAGATAAGTCTTAAGACCTCAGAGAGCACGTAAATCTTATATCAGTTCTACGCCTGATCTCTCCCCAGTCGTGACGGATAGCCGTCTCATCGGATTGTGTGAATAAGGTAACAGAGATTGCCTTTATGTTTACACACACACTTGTGAACGTATTATTTGCTACGTAGTTGGTTGGTCTTCGTTGAAACTGGCTGCTGTGGCTGAAATTGGCTAGAAGAACATTTTTGTGGTTTAACTAAATTTCAATCCTTCATACCCTTTGTAACTTGGGATTTTGAAAATAAGTTAATTTTTGAAGATAAAGCCGTGATCGACATTGGCTAGGAATACTTTAAGTATTTATCTACTTACCGAATTGATTTCAGGATCTAAATTATTTTTCCAGTAGATTAAAATTGTATAGGGTACTCGACATATAACAGCCACCGCTAAAATAAACGCGGTAATTCTCATCGCTCGACTTCTAGCTTTGGCAATAGCTCGCCCTCCACCACGAGAGGACAGTTCACGACTACTCCGTTCTAATTGCCACATTATTGCACCATACTGTATAACAGAAGCAATTTTATTTTATGTGAAAACTATCACAGGTTAGGATAAAATGGAATAAACTTTATTGCGTTTCAATTTACACAAATTATGTATAAGAGCAAATTAGTTAAATGACCATGTACAAATGGCATCCTTATCGCTAAAAAGCAATTTCTGCTGGGCAAATTAAACGTAAAAAATGGACTGTAAAAGGACGAATTCAACATGGGCAGTTTTAGTGTAAGAATAAAAGAAAAAAAAGAAATTAGAAAAGAATTGTAATGATTCAGATAAAATACACAAAAATTATCACATTACCAGGGCTCAATGGTAAGGTAATGGTTAAGATTTTACTTTACCGTTGGGCTCTCGAACACATAATGTCGCGTTATTCTGTCTTTTGCCGCTTTATAAAAATGGAGGGTTGTTTTTATGAATCGTTGCAATCTTAGTATCCAGTTATTTAAGGCAACTTCACTTTAATTTGCGGAAGGAATAAACTCCAGCTAGGAGACGAATACATTGCTCCACAGTTTCTATTAGTTTCTACGATTAGGCAAAGGATAAGTAGGTAGCTAATTGTGTTTTAATAAAATAAATTATAAAGTTCAAGTTTACTTGTAGGATTTAAATAAAAGATTACTTACAGTAACAACCATAGCACCAAGTGGAATCCATACCAGCAGAGTCAGTAAAAAGTGCCAATAAACACCTAACACTTGGACATCTTCTGCGCAAAATGTTTCTAAATAGTCCAACCATTGACGTTCCTGTAGATAATTATATTTAGAGACTATAAATTATTCATTATGACCTTTATAGATGAGAGTACCAAGTTAGCAGGTATCAATATTTATACAATACTGATTTTAGGTCAGGTTAACAGAAACAAAATTAACCACTCAGGACTGTGTCGCTTTAGCCATAAGTTTCTTTTAGGGTGCATGTGCTTTTTCTCATAGGCTTAAATTTAAATCAAAATATAAAATTTTCACTTACTACATAAGTTCTCTTAACAATCCAGGGTATAGATAAAGATATTGATAAGAACCAAGACGCTATCACAAGTTTCGGAGCCACTTTCATAGTGACCTTTGCTTCTGTAGTTAAGGCGGCTGCAGCCAACCGATCGTAGGATACCAACATGACTGCGCTTACACTTGCCAGTAAAAATGTAGCTAGGAAAAATAAAATGTTCATGATACCAAATTTGAACATATTCATTAAACATCTAACTGTCCGTGTGGTGACGGATTAAGAATACAATGAATAGGGGTCATAACACATGACCCCTATTCATCCCATGGGTGTCGTAAAAGGCAACTAAGAATTACAAAGAGAAAGAAAACTTGGAACACACCCTATTCCAAACCGTCTGTCCAGCATGGTATAGCAGGTCAAAACCTCCTTGCTAAGGAGAGGCCTATGTCCAGCAGTGAATTGTAAAAGGCTGTTGATGATTAAACATCTTGGATCTTGATACAACAGCTAAATGACAGTCTAGTCCTGTGATTATTTACTTCAAAAATTTGGAAAAAAACCTCCTGTTGTAAATGAAACTTTCTGGCTCTAACTATGGATAAAAACTCATCCAGCTGACCTTCTGCGTGTTAACATCAGTCAAAGGAATAGAATTATGAACTAATCGAGACCAGAATTTTGTGTATTTGTGTACCATTACTAACACACAATTTTTCGTTATAACATGTATAAAATTTCCATATTATGATTGAAATGTTTTTGTTTAAAGTGTTGTAAGTATTTAAAGTCTACAAAGACGTTATTACTACTATTTGAAATTATGTTGGAGTGAAAACTTCCTTAGCCGTGTTGAGCACTTTTTGGATGAACAAAAATCGTGGAACGTCATCGTCACCAAACGCTTTCCATGAGCTATATGTATTCTTTGTATATTAAACAAAGGACGTTATACATAGCATTCTCTGTATGGATGCTATGCTGAGGCGTGTGTGCTTATGCGGCAATGTAAGCGATATGAGACGTTATGGTCCCGGAGAGTTCAAAAACTTTGTAGGAAGTGAAGTAGCTATTGTTGTGCAGACTTGATGCGAAAATACTATTATCTACTTTATATAAATATGCTCAATGCTTTAAATACAGTTTTAAGTCTTCACTTCTGTCGGCAGCCCTCGTGACTGCCTCCGATTTTATTTTATTTAAAAAGACAAATAATCTTTATAATTTTACATACCTTGCATAAATCCTTCAAATCGACAACCAAAGTTCTGCAAAATGAACTTTTGATGGAAATCTCTGACGAGCATGAACCAAGGTGATAAAATTAACATTAACAAATCAGTGAAGGCTAAGTTGCCTATCAAATAGTTACTTGGAGATCGAAGCCATTTGTTCTTAAACAAAATTATCAATATTATGGAGTTTAGAAATATTCCCATAACTGCTATGATGACCATAAAAGTCGATTTGATGGCCATTTCTGTTGCTGATCTCACATGCCATAGAGTGTTTGGAAATTTATGTTCTGATGTGTC
This sequence comes from Hypercompe scribonia, assembly GCA_949316085.1. Lineage (NCBI taxonomy): Eukaryota > Metazoa > Arthropoda > Insecta > Lepidoptera > Erebidae > Hypercompe > Hypercompe scribonia. The sequence goes on from OX438979.1 coordinate 7,509,468, forward strand.
CCACTGTAAAAAATACAAGTTTTTGAGCTTTGTTTTAACATGAATATGAATACACATTGTACGAAGTTTGTTCAAATATGATACATAATATACAGCCAAGTTAGTTTGAGTTATGATCACCTTTGGCGTCACTCACTCGGAAAAAGCCACGTCAGAATTGCTTTACATTGGATTTCTGTGAGACCATATCCTTACGATCGAGTTGCCTCATGGTCCATGCTCGCACTCTGAAAGTTCCTAGTTTTCTACTAAATAAAAGACTCATAACAAGGGCACTCAGGAGCAAACCTTCGAATTAAGTTCGCCTTCAAGGTTACGGAGGTCCAAAGCTAGTCGTTCCCGTCGAAAAAAATCAGGTAAAACCGACTAAACTAGTAACCATTTCCAAATAATTTTGGTAATAATTCAGGCTAGGAAGATGATAAAGATACTCACATTGTCATAATCATTCAACATCCAGTTCCTAGAAGTGTTCACTTGTGTTTCATTGTAGGCTATATATTCCATGTCCACATTAATATTCACTTCATGACGCAGTACTTAATTAATAAAGGTATGCTGCTGTAAATGAAAATAATATTAGTAGTTTGAAAGATATCAGATATCAATGACCTTTCATATATAATAACAATGCAAGAAAATGTAATGCTATGGAAAGTCAATTTTTAACTACAATTAGATAAAATTCTATTGATACATATACTAAATAAATTAATTAAGACGAAGTTGCAAAAGAATATAATTTCAAATAGGTAGAACATACATGCACATTTCATCACAAATATGAAATTGAAATATCTACAAAAGGAAATATAGGAATGAAAATACAACGTCACACATAAAATAATACAAAAAGAACTTTAAGAACTGTCGCCAAATGTAAAGTCACAGTTAGTAGAAGCAGTAAAATCTATAAACTTGAGAAATAATAAATCTTGGACGAATATTTCTACCAATCAATCTACAGCAATCGCCAATATCCATGAACTGAATGACGGGAGTCGATAAAAACACTTCAGATAACAGTGGTTTTAGGTAGTCCATTGGCATAAAAGCTTTTTTATCTAGAAGATGATTGATAGCATCCAAATGAGGCTTGCAGCAAGGCTGGCGGAATAATCTTGTTCATCGATTGAATTGTTATCGAGCTATTGGATAGCAGAGTGTCGCATTGTCGAAATACAAAATCCGGGATAGTTTAGACAGTTTTGTTGTTTGTTTCATTAAAAATATTGCAATCTAGTCTGTGGTACGAACCATTTTTCTTCCTTGCATCTTTACGAATGATTTATTCAGTTGTAATTTATTCAATTTCCGAGTTATTTGTCGTTACTTTTTATTAAATAAATGGAGTTCATAATATTTTTTTTATGAAATGTGCAATTTGGAGAAACCAGTTTTGAAACAGCTAGTCTCGTTCTTTTTTTAAATTGAAACTTACTGGAATTTAGAACAATATAGTTTAGCAAATTTAACGTTACAGAAGCATGTGGTAAAGAAGCAAGTCCTATCTTGGGTTAATACTTTTAAACCTACTTAGCTTGAAGTTCTAACACATATGCTTCCTTGACTGATGATGATAATGATCACCCATCAGTCTTGGACTCTATTCATATTTTCTGTCAGACAGAGTAGTCACTTTTTTAGTCTCTAATCTAAATTTACAAAAAAATAAATAAAAAAATCTGATCGTATTGATCCTGATTTTCAAAAAAATTGTCCTGTAGTATTTTCTTATGATGCAGTCCACGGGTTAGGATCCCGTTCATCAAATCCCACCCTTATTTGTGAGTTATAATTATACAACTAACGAGAAGAAGTTAAATCCTTTTAACAATTAAAAATTAGTACTTATAGGTTGCATGATCCAGAGTATAAAAACCCTAAAGTACTGCATACTAAATTAGTTGTGAATTTGAAACAATAAGGTATTTTTGTTTAAATGATTTTTTTGTTTATATCCTTTTCTTTTAATTATAACAACGTTCTATGACATATTTAAATTTTACTTTATTGTGACATCTATCGGTTAGTAGAGGAACTTGATTCAACTTACTACCCTTCATGTTTCCTACTACGCTCACAGGTTTAAGTTCTTTTTTATGTAATTAGATGGCGCTGTAAACATTTGTTTTTATTGAATTTGAAATTTACAAAAGCTACTATTGCACAAATATGTAGTTGGATAATGTAAATGCCGATAAGTTAACTTATTTGGCACGGATTGATATACACACCACCATATAGGTACGTGATACAATTTTTATATAACACTGTAGTGATTGGTGGGGATTTCAGCTCCTGATCTCGACCACTCCTAGAAATGCCATAAAAATATTTGTTAAGACTGGTTTGCAGATACATATATGTCCTGACATGGCTATTACTGTCTAGTGAGGTCTATTTTTAGATTTTCTGACGGGCACATGAATCTCCCACGATCTTAATCACCATCTGCCAAGCCTTGTCCCAATTTCATATAGAATTTGCGAAATATATTTGTTTCTTTCACTCTACTCCATCATAAAACATTTCACTCTTTACTCTTAACCATATACTCTCTCACATAGCCCATCCATCCTTTCTTTCGTATTCCTCTTCTCTGGTACACTTCAACTTCCATACTTGGCACTTGCCGCACCACATTCTCCTCATTGTGTCCCACGATATTTATCACGGTAAAGAATTTGTTTAACTAAAAATACTTGCATAAACACGTTGAAGACGCATACTAATATCAAAAGCCATCATAATAGAGCATATTCACACGCAAGCCTGCCCTCTCATGACCGAATTATCCGGTAAGTGTATTTTAATACAGGCACAAAATATTCATTGTTTTAAAATTCACATGGTATTTTGAAAATGCGATTTTGATGTGTGACATTGAGATCACCGAGATAGGTGTGAATGTCACTAATGTTCTAGAGCAAGAGCCCGTGAGTGCCAGACCTTCGTCATTTTATAAAAGCTGAAAGTTCTTCTATGTGTGTCCCTAGTACAGGTCAGAATGATCCCCAAACATGAAGCTGAGGCAGCGGTGGCTTTGGCAGATAACAGGCAACAAAGGTATGTAAAATTCCATCTCAAATTCGTCATAATATAAAACTTGATTTTTTTATATTTGATTCATAATAATATCAAAACTCGCGCTGCTCATTGCCAGACAGTTAGTATGGTTCCAACCCTCTGCCGGACACCCCTAAACTATTATAATTTATAATTATACTTACGTTATATTATAAAACCTAAATTTAATATGTAATTTTTTGGGAGCCTATTAAACTATGTTTATATAGTAGCCGGACAGTTTCGAAGGTTCTATCATCTTGCCACACGCATTCAAAGTGAGCAGTAATCGGGAGAGCAAGGAGCGAATACAGTAACTAAGCGTTATATTATAAAACCTAAATTTTATATATAATTTTTTGGGAGCCTATTAAACTATGTTTATATAATAGCCGGACAGTTTCGAAGGTTCTCTCATCTTGCCAGACGCATTCAAAGTGAGCAATAATCGGGAGAGCAAGGAGCGAATACAGTAACTAAACGTTATATTATAAAACCTAAGTTTTATATATAATTTTTTGGGAGCCTATTAAACTATGTTTACATAGTAGCCGGACAGTTTCGAAGGTTCTATCATCTTGCCAGACGCATTCAAAGTGAGCAGTAATCGGGAGAGCAAGGAGCGAATACAGTAACTAAGCGTTATATTATAAAACCTAAATTTTATATATAATTTTTTGGGAGCCTATTAAACTATGTTTATATAGTAGCCGGACAGTTTCGAAGGTTCTCTCATCTTGCCAGACGCATTCAAAGTGAGCAATAATCGGGAGAGCAAGGAGCGAATACAGTAACTAAACGTTATATTATAAAACCTAAGTTTTATATATAATTTTTTGGGAGCCTATTAAACTATGTTTACATAGTAGCCGGACAGTTTCGAAGGTTCTATCATCTTGCCAGGCGCATTCAAAGTGAGCAGTAATCAGGAGAGCAAGGAGCGTATACAGTAACTAGTGCGAATGAAACAGAGCGCTTAGTCTATTGCGGGATTTCACTGCGCACCCATTGTTATTAATTTCAAATTTTGCAGTTTATTTTTTTCTTAATCCAGAAATTTCATTAATTAATTTTTACAATTTCAATAACAAATATTTAAAATAATACTGAGTAAAATGTTTCTCATACAATGTCAATCATATCGAAAATCTAATAATTTAATTGATATTATTTTTCATTTTTAAGAAGTTTATTATTGTCAATGCTATTAAAATTATAAAGCCAATGAAACAAAGTAAATCAAATATTAGTGTTTATTATACCAAAGGACACATTTTTTTAAGATAAGAAATTTACAGAGAAATTAATTTATTTTAATTGAATCTAAATATTTTCATCATTTTCATCGTTATCGCGCGCTCACTAAATCGGTCCACACGTTAGCAGTTTAAACGTCGTAAGTGCTGCGAGTACAATTCGGACCGCCTTTGAATGCGTCTGGCAAGATGATAGAACCTTCGAAACTGTCCGGCTACTATGTAAACATGGTTTAATAGGCTCCCAAAAAATTATATATGAAACTTAGGTTTTATAATATAACGTTTAGTTACTGTATTCGCTCCTTGCTCTCCCGATTATTGCTCACTTTGAATGCGTCTGGCAAGATGAGAGAACCTTCGAAACTGTCTGGCTACTATATAAACATAGTTTAATAGGCTCCCAAAAAATCATATATAAAATTTAGGTTTTATAATATAACGTTTAGTTACTGTATTCGCTCCTTGCTCTCCCGATTATTGCTCACTTTGAATGCGTCTGGCAAGATGATAGAACCTTCGAAACTGTCCGGCTACTATATAAACATAGTTTAATAGGCTCCCAAAAAATTATATATAAAATTTAGGTTTTATAATATAACGTTCAGTTACTGTATTCGCTCCTTGCTCTCCCGATTACTGCTCACTTTGAATGCGTCTGGCAAGATGATAGAACCTTCGAAACTGTCCGGCTACTATGTAAACATAGTTTAATAGGCTCCCAAAAAATTATATATGAAACTTAGGTTTTATAATATAACGTTTAGTTACTGTATTCGCTCCTTGCTCTCCCGATTATTGCTCACTTTGAATGCGTCTGGCAAGATGATAGAACCTTCGAAACTGTCCGGCTACTATATAAACATAGTTTAATAGGCTCCCAAAAAATTATATATAAAATTTAGGTTTTATAATATAACGTTTAGTTACTGTATTCGCTCCTTGCTCTCCCGATTACTGGTCACTTTGAATGCGTCTGGCAAGATGATAGAACCTTCGAAACTGTCCGGCTACTATGTAAACATAGTTTAATAGGCTCCCAAAAAATTATATATAAAACTTAGGTTTTATAATATAACGTTTAGTTACTGTATTCGCTCCTTGCTCTCCCGATTATTGCTCACTTTGAATGCGTCTGGCAAGATGATAGAACCTTCGAAACTGTCCGGCTACTATATAAACATAGTTTAATAGGCTCCCAAAAAATTATATATTAAATTTAGGTTTTATAATATAACGTAAGTATAATTATAAATTATAATAGTTTAGGGGTGTCCGGCAGAGGGTTGGAACCATACTAACTGTCTGGCAATGAGCAACGCGAGTTTTGATATTATTATGAATCAAATATAAAAAAATCAAGTTTTATATTATGACGAATTTGAGATGGAATTTTACATACCTTTGTTGCCTGTTATCTGCCAAAGCTACCGCTGCCTCAGCTTCATGTTTGGGGATCATTCTTACCTGTACTAGGGACACACATAGAAGAACTTTCAGCTTTTATAAAATGACGAAGGTCTGGCACTCACGGGCTCTTGGACCATTCGCCTTATCGTTGTGGGGATAATTTTATACATGAAACAACTTGTGTAAGATTGGGCAATAATACGGTTGGCATTTTATCGTCTACATCAATTTTGCTTTTTGTGTTAATAGGGACGTGACGTAGTACGTTTCAAATACTGTTTTTTTTTTAAATTACCCTCAACGACTTTAACTTAATCTATTCTTTACAAGAATTCTAAATCACCCTAAAGCTGGTGGTTAAAAAGTAAGCGTGATTTTTTTTATTTCGTGTTTCCTATTTCGGAAATGACAAACTTCGGAAATGACTACATAAAAATAGGTGATTTTACCACGAATGGGTCGGCTCGACCGGGGCATCACTACTCTCTCGTAGAAGACCAAACTAAAGTGACAGCATCCGTGCTGTCGTGCTTCGTTGGTGAGTGTGACACCGGTAGCCCATTGATGCAGTGGTGGCAGTTATCGTGGTAACTGTGTACTTTACACTACCAAGATGACTCTCATATCACGCCTTTTATGTTCCCAAGAGGAGCGTGAAAAAGCATCTTCCTAGACCGCCATAGTGTGGGTCACCATACTGCATTGTCTGCATTCAAAATGACCATGTTGTGACCTTAAATTTTGAATTCTATTCATACTTTCCATCAGGCAGAGTAGCGTCACATTGACAGGCTCTTAAATAAATAAATGTACTAAAAAGTCTTTCTTTGCAGGTTCTAACATCATTAATTATATAAACTCACATATTTCTCTCCCACTATGACCCCGAGTCCTTTAAACGGGGACCACCGCTCTTGGTTTCCATTCATGCCTTCCACCAGGCGGAGTAGAGTCACTTTAGTAGGCCAAGAATAAAAAAAAAAAAACATCAACTACTAAAATTTTAAGATTGTAACCCCAACGTTGATGAATCAGTGAATAAGTCAATGCAAGTAATTTTAAAGGCAGATGTGCATAGAGTTATGAATAAAATAACGTTAGCAACATATAATAATGTCATCTATGTACTCGTTTCCCCCCTCGACAAAAAATATATAAAAAACAGTGAAATTTAATTTTAAAACTACTAAAGTAATTTAAAACTAACCACCCGCTAAGAGACATCGTTTTATTCTCATTCCCCACCATCCTATTTCAGTAATTACATCTGCCAATACTTACACGTCTACACCACAACGGTAAAGAAAACACAACAAGTCGTCTATAATTTGCGTCGCCATGTTAATGCGACCACAATTGTGATGCACCCAGAACGTTAACACGGCAGTAATGGTTTATAAAACCTCTGGAAATATAAACAGACGTCAACTAAGCTATTGTAAGGCTTGTTTGATAGTTAAGAAATCATGAATATTGTTTACAGATGTCTTAGTAAGTTTACGGGTCTTCTAATTTGAGCATATTGATACCAATATTGTTATTATTTGAAGGTTCCGATTTTTCCGATTTCTTTTAAAGTAACCTCTTTGTAGAAGCTTTGAAGGCGTCAAAAATAATATCTAACTGTCCGTCGTATTTTACTAGCATATAGAGTTGGCACGTTTATTTTAGTTTAGTCTGATGAGCGTGTTTGTCTTATGGTCAACGATACTGACTACTAACCTAGAGGTTGTGGATCGGATTTCCACTGTGGATAAATAATTTTGTCACGAACCGATCATTTGTTCTGGGTATGGGTGTTTTCCTACTATTTTTCTACTAATACCTTACATATGTGGGTAGAAATTTAGATATACATATAAGTACATATATTTATATAAATGTGTGTTTATTAGCAGTCTGGTTATCATAGTACAGACGCTGCATAATTTGAAATCAGACGACTGGTGTGATAATTGAGTACGTGACGTTATTTAAAGTATTAACAAATACATAATCAGTAGTAATGGTGGTCAAATTTACCACAACGCAATGCTTAAAAGTCTTAGTGGTACGTTTCGTATGTTTTAACAAACAAAAGCAAATGTCTGTATCAACTTTCACAGTAGTTGAGCAAGCACAATCGTTTCTGAAGACTATAATGGACTTATACGGTCATGCTCATGTCACAGAGAGTCAAGCCATAATCCACTAACCTTTGGCTTGTTCGGTGTTCGATTGTTAACTCATGGTTTATTCTAAAACCGTTTTCATCACCAACCAACCATTCCATACTTTAAATTTAAATTTTGAATTAACTTTTCAATAGTTGTATCTCTTACATCCCGTTAATTTCTACCGTTTAATTTTTAATTTTGAATATCATTGTGAGTTAATTCTTTCATTCACCTTTTAAAGAGTGATTTCAAAGGCATATCTTATCTTCACACCTTCAAAAAAGTGTACTCTATTTCCATGGCCGGCAACGCTTTTGAGGCTCTTAAAATACAGGTGTCACTTATTACTAGGTACTGTCTATTTGTCACTATGTCATAAGATAATGACATTACAGATAGAGAATATAAAACAAACGCATTAACTCTTCCTTTTACACTTGGTTCTTTTCTTACGAGTTCTATAATAGGACTTATATCGATCAATGCTTAAAAAATGACTTTTGACCTTCAAAAGAATTATTGCTGTTACATAATTCCATCGAATTCTAGACCTAGATATTTGAAGATGATGTATTGAAAAAATTTTAAGGTTTATAAATTTTATCAGTCCTGCGAACTCGAGGCTTTGGATATTAATAGTAATTAATAGTCTTGTTAATCAACGTTAGGACGTAAATCCTATGATTAGTTCAATGAGAGCTTGGTCACTAATTGCAAAGTAAAAACAGAAACCGACGCAAAAATTTTATTTTCTGTACATATGTTTTCTTGTATATTCAACTATAAAATAATTTTTCAGCTATCATGACGCTCTTAAAATATGAAGGCATCTTTCTGTAGCAGGTCATATAAAGATAAAAGAGCTAGCATCAAATCACAAAACATCACGTCATCATTATACAATTATCACTTCCAATCAACATGTGTGTAAGTTACAAACGTTTGTTATTGGATCTGAATATAAGTAGGACAAATATGCTATTTAGCATTTGAAATTATGATATTTTCGTATGCTAAATAGCATGTAAATGCTATTCATATCAGAGATTATAAACTTAAATAAAGAAAAATAACATTCAGAATAAGTCTGCGACGAAAACCGCAATTGTCGACAACAATTTCGTACGAATGAGGTTGGCATACGCATTACAATCCTTTAAACAATTTCCGTTCCAAAATAGACTTTAAACTGTTGAGGTTAAGGACTTTGGGTAAAAGGTAATTTATCATATAATAGAAATCGTGAGGATATGTAGATGCCTACCACTTGCAAGTGTTGAGACATAATGGTTGTTTGAGCTCATAATTGTGGCATATGACGGCATTAACACAATTCTGCGTTTTAAGTTAGACAATAGTACTCAGTAAAAACTAAATTGTTTTTGTCACTTGATACTAAGTAAAGTGTGCAACTCTAAGCGCAACTCGAAAGTAGAAGAACATGATAGGGGCCTATCGAGTCCTGTAGATTTTATGGTTCCGTGGTTCCTTAAATTACTACTAATTGACATAATAACAGTTGTATTGAAGCAATTTTGATTGAAAATAATGTTGTATTTTACAATTTCGGCAAGTAGGGTAATTTTTTTCTCATGTATCAATCGCATAGGTATTTTATTTAGATTTCTTGATAGTTAAACTTATTTAAAAGGTGACTTAACTCTAATAAACAAAACATTTCAATCAAACCATGAAACTAACGAGTTGAAAATTAATTTTAACAGTTCATCAATATAATTTAAATGTTATCCGAGAATAAAGTACATAAGTACATAGGTAGGTATATGAAATAGACGAAAAAAAAGCAACCCATATTTAAAAGGTAGTCAGACTTCGTAATTTTTTTTTTCAATTTCTATCTCATCGGTTTCAAAGTTGATGATAGACTAGTTGACAAACAGCTGATTTGTAAGATTTCGTAGTCTGTTGTTAGAACAACGGAACCTTAAAATAGTAGCACGCAAATCTAATTAAGAATTCTATTTTATATTTAGGTCTAATAACAAACACCTGCATACCTACATATTATCCTCGACTACCTCTAAATCAATATAACACAAACCCACAGACAGCAGACGATGAATAAACCCACAGACTGAATAAAATCTAATAAAGTCTTCAGATAAAAATTCACTGAGACATACGCTACGAGAAATTAAACGTAATGGTATGAAATGACGTGAGGAAGTCTGTACCATTTAGATGGTACGATTCGACGTTTTTATTATTCTGTTCTCGAAGTTGTTCATGTTTACCTCAGGCAGACATTGCATTTGCGTAGAAACAACTTTGCGGACGAGGTAAATAGAAGAATTCAGTTGGATTGGATAGTATTTGGAACGTTACCTCGAGTCTTTTCAACGTCAATCTCATGGTGCCAAACCAATGCCTCTCATTCATTATGACAAACTAAGTCGAAACGTGGATTGATCCACAAGCTCTAAGTCGATCAACGTGCTATGAAAAAAATTGTGTTTAAGTAACAGTAGGCTCGCCAAATTAACCGCAGAACCGACAACCAACGAAGTAAATGCATTCTAGGGTGCAAACCGCACCTTGGTAAATGCAGTTTAAGATGTATACAGGCCAGGTGAAGTAACGAATTAGTCACTGATGGAAACGCAAGACAACAGGAGCTGAATGTGAGAAGTCAAAAATTCATTAGAGTGGCGTGCAATGGGAGAGGTCTGCTGTGAATGTATGAATAAATGAGTGAAAAAATTCTAGATAGTTATATCGTGTAGTATTCGTGTCGTCATAAGTAAGAAGAGTTAATTCTGTAGGGGAGAAGCCCGCAGGATGTGTGATTTTGTACTGTCTGTCTCATTAGGTCCGTTAGTCTGAGTATTCTAGTTATCAGTGACTGAATAAAATGTTTTTATAAGGCTGTGATTTGCGTGACAGGGAATTGATATACTATATCTAGTTATACCTAATAATACAACATCGAATATGGTAATAAATCAGAGAAGAGGCGAGCGCTGATGCGTTAGAGTACTACTACTCACTAACTCTTAAACGGGTAAAATAAGGTGTAAAGATAAACCATTATGTAGAGTTATGTATTCGTTATTTTCTGAGTGAAATAACAAATAATCCTGCAAGCAAAACTATAGACAATTACTAGCAGTTCTATAAACACTATACGTTTTAAAAAATTCTATAGTTTTTGGATACTTTCCTAACAGCTTATCACTGATTACAAAAAATATTAACTAAAATTTAATTGCCAATTCATTAGCGTTTCTTCCACTGGACCGCTAGACGACGTGACCTTTTAACAGGAAGGTTCACCGACTGCACTCGAGATTCAAGACGGTATAATGTGTGCACTGCTTATCGCTTGGAGACATGCAGTCTGTGAACGAAAGCGACAGCAGAAAAAGAAACAGGGTTATTTTACTGTTTTCTTTTGCCGAAAAATAAGTAAAGGCTTCAAGTTAATAAAATTTTAATAATAGAAACAATTGAATGAGTTAAGAGAATTTTTAAAGCTAACATTTTGACATACACTTATCCCCGTATTAGTTGAAATATAAAGTAAAGAATCAAATTAAATGGATACATTTAAATCAAATTTTGTTCGAAATTTTATCATATTTCATTAAATATTTACTTACTTGTAACATATTCTTCTTTCTTTTAAAAAATCACCCACATTTGGAACATATGTTGTAGCGGGGGCCTTTGCAAAAATACTTGAAAGGGACCCGAGGTGCACCCACACTAAGAATAATAAATTGTGAATCACACAAAGTGTTGTCCCATGAGGGATTAAACCCACAATACTCAGCACAACAGAGGGCAGCGTTGAGCGCTTAAACTACTATGCTATTCGTGCAGAATAGATATTATTCAATAACTAGCTATGCCCTGTGGTTTCACTATTTCATTAATTTAAATTTTGTGTTCGAGTAACCCTAGTTTTTCTAGGATAAAAGTAACTAAAGTTACTCCTCACAACTTCAATTATTTACCACTAAAAGTCCTACCAGTCAAAATCAATCAAGCCATTTAAGAGATTAGCAGACAGACAGACAAAATTATTAAAACTTGATTTTTTTATGTAAATACTGTATATACTTTCATATATATTTAGTAAAAGCATATTAATTTGAAGTTAAAAACAGATCCTACAATTTTATTTATTTCTATAGAAATAAACATTCTTTTTTTTTATTCAAGTAACCTTTAGGAATTAAAAATTTAATTTACTGCCATAAGCGATATTTGCTTGAAATCGGATATTAAAAATAAATTTTTAGTTATTGATGTTTAAAGATACTAGTTGGAAGTGACTTCTTTGCTAACCCTTCAAATAGCAAATATTCGTCCACATTATCGGTGCATCAGGTACATTTGAAATATTCATATGTTAACTAGAAAGCATTAATGTTCAATAGAGCTTTTATCGTACCATTTCACTCGGCCTTACGTGGCCAATTTGTAAAGTCATGATAACATTCATACGTAGGGATATTTATGAGGCAATTTGATTTTGTTGGACTATATTGTTTGGTAATGGCAGAGATTTTGTTATTAGCAATGCATTAAGATTTTATATTGTATTGATAGAAATATATAAGTGTGAGATGATACTCAGTATCTGTGTAGACATTGTATGTTTACAAAATACTTTTATAACTATTTCGGACTATTTAAGCAGAGCTTGTGCTATGATAACTAGACTGACTGATAAAATACTTATGTACTTTCTTTGTAAATACATACATATTGTACATAGAAAACCCTCAAACTTCAGATCAGACAAACATTTAGTCCGACCCGGGAATCGAACCCAAGACCTCAAGCAAAGTAATCACATTCACTACCGCTAGTCACCGATGCAGTTATGATATTTTATGAAGAGAATATTAATGTATAGGTCAGTGATTAGAAACCCTAATCGTTAAGCCAGAGCTACTGGGTTCGATGTAAAACCAGGACAAATATTTTGAGATGTATTATGTCATATGTCTTATTTTATAGAAATAAATTATCTTTAATGTGTATGTACATTTTTGAAACATTTAAGCATAACATTTCGGTCACGACAGCTAATCTCAAGAGAGGCAAGCCAACAACGCAGGAAATATTATAATTTACAAGTGTGTGCGCAAACAAAGGTGCACTCTCTGTTCCCTCATTCTCATAATCCGATGGGACGGCTATCCGACATGACTGGAAAGATCAGGTGCAGAATCGACTGCTTTACGTGCTCACCAAGGCATGGGTGTTAAGAACCATATTTCCAAACTCCGGTGTCGCACTTACCAACGAAACATAACAAAACAGATGATGGTTCTTTACATTTGGTCTTCGGTGAGAGGGTAGTACTGCTCGGATCGAGCCGGCCCGTTCGTACAAAAATCAATGTAACTCTACTACCTTCAATAATTACACGTGCACTTAGTATAGCGAGATCTTCCCCATTCTTACTTTCTATAAAATCAGTTTACGCAAGAAATATTCTCCTACCTTGCAACAAATTTAACCGTAAATGAGATTTAATTCCAAATGAATTCACCACACAAGCAACACATTGTATGGCGCCCTTACTTAATAAATAAATTAACAGAATCAGCTTAGTCATTCGTTCGTATTCATTAATTAAGATCACACGAGGCTTAAACCAATCTTGAGAACAATTGGCTTCATACTTGAGACTACTGTGACAATATCTTGGGTTTATTAAAAAAATATTTTACACCAATATTTTTATTAATGTGTAAATAAGTACAGAAGCGACCTTATCGTTAAACAGGTTCTTACAAACCTTTGAATGTGTTGTGTAGTATCAAAGAAAGGAGTAAGTTCTCTGTTTTGTTTTTTGTTTTTCACTTCATAACTCCATCATTTGTATGCCGATATGGAAGATTCTTTTTGAACTATCCCTTTGAATTCAAATCTAAAAAAAAAGTGTACGCACGTAAGAAATAGAGAGAGAAATATTTCTCGTAAAATAATAAAAATCTTTCTAAAAATTTTATAATTCGTGTTATCCAATATTTGTAGAGAAAACGTCATTAATAATAGGAAAAAAAGATATTTAACACATTGAAAGAAAGTTTAATTACAATGCGTTATCGAGTTAAATAAATTATTTTTTAATATTATAAAATAATTATTTAAACATAGTTAAAATAAACTATTGACTAACTAACTTCATGATGTCGGTTTTTCATGACGGTGTGTGCTCGCATCGTAAAAATGTACTCTCATTATTTTTCTCTAATGCGCCAAAAGAAGTATAACTTCAAAAATATCACTAATAAACGTGGAAAACTAGGCATTGAAGAATACGATTTTAACAATTCATCATATTATCGGTATATTGAAGTGGGGGATATTTTTATAATATGAGTTATTTTTTAATATTTTAGGTGTGCTTAGAATAATCAAACGTACTCGTGTAACCGGAATTATGTGACATATAATGCATAACAACATTCTTAGTGTACATGAAACTCAATTGTAGTTTGCTAAGAGCCAATGATAAGCTCGACTGCTATATTTATACAAATAAAAAAATGAATCAAGTTAATGCTTACCCATTACATTCGTTCTTTTTACAAATGCGAGATATCTAATATTGTACATTTATAAATATGAGTAAACCCAATCTCTTTTTGACTTATTTGTACCTATAAAGCATCTTATTATTCAATGTCCATAAGTTGCAGGTCCTAGTTTCTATATATTTTTTTCTTTTTCTTTAAAAAAGACAACGCCCGCACTATGAATAAATCCTGTGTCGCGAGGGACTTTACAAACATAGAAGAAACGGACTCAAAGAACACCCAGACTCAGAACAACAATTTCTGGATCACACAGTGTTGATAGATAACATCAAAAGTACTCATGGAAATAGTTATACTCGTAAGATAATAAAAAATCTGTCTTCAAATTGTAAGTCAACATGGTCCCACTACATTTAAGACAACAAGACGTGTATTACTCTTACTCAAACTTTTGTATAGAATTTGTGGAAAGAAAGGAGATCTCCCAACCCCCTCTCGAGGGTGGTTGTTAATGATAACACACTCATACTCAATTTCTTTTGATTTCTATAGACACTGTTTCAAATTGTCTGAAGAATTGCTTATGCTAAGTATCACTTGCAGGTTTGAAATTATAATTTAAATTTAAAACTTTTTTTCTTTTTTTAGAGCCTGCCAAAATGACTCTGCCTGATGGAAAGTGTGAATAGAATCCAAGAATTCTGGTCACCATACTCATTGTGAATACAGACAATAAAGTGTGGAAACCCACACTTTGGCGGCCGGAACACACTTTGCCTTTTTCAAGCAGGCCAGAACATTTCACTGTGGCGGCCTAGTGAGATGTTCCGGCCTGCTTGGAGTGTAAAAGGCATGGCAGTCACCATGGTAGTGTAATTCTTACACACTTACCACAATAACTTTAACCTTTGCGTTAATTTGGCCTTGGGTCTCGTAGTCACTAGCGAAACGCGACATCACGGTTGCTGTTGCTTTAGGTTGGTCTTCTATGGGAGGGTAGTACTGCTGCGGTCGGGCCGGTCTGTTTGTGCTATAATCAGTTCTACTACCTTATAAATATTTTTTCTTTATTAAGGGCCGCAAAATTAGACATGTTCTTGTAAATGTAAATGGTTATTGTTACCTCGAAGGGGCAGATTTCTCCTATCTTACCTTATGAAACCCGATGTAGTGTTGTATTTTTATACCCTATATAGGACAAAAAAAAAGACAAACAGTAAATTATCATTTGAAGTGTTCGTTTCTTGTGTTAGAATTTTCTCATGGAAATTTAACAGAGCGCGTAATCTCGTTCAAACAATTGTCTTATGCCGTGTTTTTCTTGCTTTATGCAATATGTTTGCTCGAGTCCAATACCTAGGCGCCCAACGTAATTGCTCTTAACAGCCTATTAGTCTACCTTACTTTTAATAGGCTTTAGTGTCTGTTGAACTTATTAAGACTCAATTGGTTTTCCGTTAGTATTTACCTTGTCTATTTCTAAGTCTATTATAGGCGTTTAACAAAGAATTTTAGCTCAAGTTTATATCTTAAACCACTTGAGTGAAAATTCTCAGTACAATATCTAGACTAAAAATATATTTCAAAATAATAGCAGTAAACAAAACCACCCCCACCCTGCGAGACTCGGCAACAATGCTTAATAATGGTTTCGCGAATTTGGCAATACATTCATTAGGCCCTTTTGTTCTGATATATTTGAGGGTAGACAAAAATTATAACATACAGTGTATTGTGAGAGGCGACGCGGAATAAGTGCTGGATTTGCTTAGGGTTGTCACTTATGTATAATTTATATAAAAGCTTTAAGAAATGATTATTGTAGACAATGTTTTATTTATAACAAATCCAGAATATAATTAGATAGATTTGTGACTCTTTTACAAGTTGACGACTGAACGATGTGAGTGAATGGTTGGTCTAGCGGTTAGCGTATTCGACTGCCGTAAAGACCGTCAAAAGGTCTCGAGGTAGATTCCTGGGACGGGACGAAAAGTGTTATTGAGTGGTTCTGGTTACAGAAATAACAGCCCAGAATTTGGAAGTTGGGGTCTTAATCCCCGTGACTTGGAGAGCAAATAAAGCCGTCGGACCTGCGCCTGATCTCCCCCGTTTGTGTCGGATAGCCGTCCCATCGTAATGTGATAGTGAGGGAACAGAGAGTGCACCTATGTTTACGTACACACTTGTGCACTATAATTTCTCCTGCTTAGTAGACTGGTCTCCGTTGAGACTGGACGCCTTGGCTGAAATTGGCTAGGACTTCATCATCACACGTCGACGAGATAAAAGTTTCACCATTATTTTTTTAATAAGTCTTGTTAGGGGCATAAGTGGGTAGAGCATAGAGTACCCTGATCTTGATTTATGGAAAAGAAATTCTTTAATTTATTTACAAAATTTCTAATGTTAACCCTAATATATTATAATTTACAGTCAAATATTATTGTTGTATTTTTAGAATCTTAAATGTGATAATATTTTAGTTTAAGGATGCCAGCGATGGAGAAATCAATTATATAAGCAATAAGTGTCCATGTTATTATCGATGTACTCTGCAATGGTCATATAGACACTTTATTTTAGATTTTAGTTGAAATATGGAGCTTTTTAGTTTAAAATAGGTTTGAAATAATAATATTTACATTTAGTAATAGTATTCTGGATATCTGATACATAGAGCCATTTAATTTCGAACTAGAGCTTGTACTATTACAACAAGATTGACTCATTGAATATCTATATGCTGTTTTTTTTTTAAACAAATGGTGACTGATCAAATAAATATGGTCCAAGCATGGAATTAAACGCTGCCAAGGCAGTATAAAAATACGAACATTTTAGTAAAATACAACACCACACATTGCCTTTAAAGACAAAAGACATTAAATTATTGTTTATTTCTTTTCATTACAAATATTTCTATTATTAAATAAGTTAATAGTGTTCTATTAGAATGTACACAAATCAATATAAAGTTTTGTCAACCCTAGCATACGTAGAGAAAGATTTAAATGCGCCGAGGCGTCTCGCGGTAATGCTAAGAAAACACGGGCCTGTAGGGTGCTCTCAATTCATTCACAAACAGATAAACAAAATTGTTTCTACTTTGCAACTCATACATTTGCTAAGAATAGTTAAACTGAGAACATTGGATGACAATTTTTTGAAGTTTTATTCACAAATTTTGATAATATTAAATCTAAAGCCAAACAAAATCAGTAGGGATGTCACTTTTCATAAGTCAAGCTACTGCATCATTGCATCAGTACAGTAATTATCTATTACTTTTGCATAGGGTGCCCACCAAGAACTTAGGGCCCCAAGTCAACGTCACCTGCAAGTGGTGTACCTGTTGATCGACGGACGAGTTTCTGGCAAAAAAAAACACCTTTGTTAGCGGCAATAGGATCACCACCTTACTTGGTTCCACAACACTGGCGAAAAATGAGTGTTTAATATGCCTGTGCCTATCTTTCCAGGGGAAACAGGTGTGATTTTATACATGTATGTATTTTTAATAATTCTTAGTTTATTAGTTCTTTCATCAATTGATGCTATTTTGACATTAAACTGAAAATCAATTAAACAGATAGCATACAATTTTTACTTAACGTTGTATATATTATAATCATTCAGCTTATACTAGATGCGTTTAGCAAATTAACAGAGTTCCTAACGAGACCCAACCAAAGTAAATAATGGAGTATTGTAAAACAAAACAGCGCCATCTAGTATTCAGTAGTAACTTTAGTAAAAGGTAAAAACAAGAACTGCTGATGTCTTGTGACGTGGGTGTACTATATAATAAGTATACCTTTCATAAATAAATATTTTAAGTATTGCTTGAAGAATGTTCTACTATTTTAAGGGAAAAGTTTAGGGTTTATAGAACACAGGTTGTTGAAAACAAAACCTAAAAAAGTTAAAAGTTACTGAATTATTAGCTATAGTAACGTGTAACGAACAAATTAATTGATATTTATTTCTACAAGTAAATCTTTTATATAAACTTTATACATGTCAGACTTTACAGTTAGAAGGAACCACCTTAAACCTCCATTTCATTTTTAGTTCGTGAACGTTGATTAATTAAAAACTAAGGCAGTACAGTATGTGGTCTAAGTTGGCTTTCTGAAGGAAAGATGATAGTTTTGAGACGGCGTGTCCATACAGACGAGCACCAGCCATCATGTCACCTAAACAGTATTAGTCAAGACACAAAGCGCGACACTACCGCCAACAGTACATCTGGGTAGACCGTGGAAACATTCAAAACCATCAGAAATATACTAAATATTAACTAATACAAACCTAGACTATACTCACCTTTACTTTGATAAAAAAAAATAAAACTTCCATGTAAAAAAAAAGACGAATGAAAATATATATAAAAAAAAATGAAACAGCAATAAATTAAATGTCCATCACTTTTAAAAAAGAAATCATTATCTAATTAAAATTATGGCAGTTTATTTAAATCTTCTTTCTTGGTACAATGAGATAATTGAACAGACTCCCTATGTTAAGTGACTACCATCGCTCTTAGACATCTGAAGTTGAATAGCCACAACTGTACTACAACCCTTCGTTTTCTAAAACCAGGAGGAAGTCCCTCACTGGGCAAAAAACAATCAGAGAACTGCATAACCTGGTTTTCTGGAAGGCCCTGATTGGACTTCGGTTAAGCCTGGCCCAAAAATGACAAATTTAAATTTAATTAAAGTTAATTACTATTTAAATTAAATTTAATTCAATTTAAATTTTAAGTTAGGAATTACGTAAGTTAAATCTATTTCTAATTTCTGCTATAGAAACTTGTAATGGGTATTCGCAAGAGTGATGATGGCTATTATATGGAACAGTTTGGTTATGGTACACATGATCTGATGACGAAGCTAGGAGTTAAATTAAAAAACTAGACAAATAATGATGAGCCCAATCATTATCGTTCCGCGTGTGATTGTAATTTATCCATAATATGTATGTAAAAATATATAAGAATGTTTATCAATAGTTTTCTACTATAGTACAGGCTCTGCCTAGTTCACTATAAGATAGCTGTGTGTGAAATGTGTAAGGTTAATAATCTTACACATTTCTAACATTAGGTACAAAGAAGAAATATTAATACACAGGAACTAATATGAATAATGTTTGCCAAAAACAAAATGTAATTGTAATATTTTACACACCGATGTTGTATATGGTTCTCCTACTGGATAATAGGTGGCGCCCCTAGGCAGTTACTTTGTTAAGCGGTCAATTGTCGGCGAAATTAAGAGAATTGAATAAAAGATTAAGCATTTCAGTTTTAGAATATCTGATAGATTTAAAATGTGGATGTTAATTGATTTGTTTGTGTTTAGGTTGTTTTTATGTGAAAATTAAGGCTCTAAATTATGGGATATAAGAAAACCACTTTCACAGTCTGATTAGAATAGTACAATATACTTCAGAAATATAGAAAATAAGTTAAACCAAAAAGAATTTGTGTTGTTAAATCATCTTCTCATTAGAAGTCAGGCAAACCGTTTCACACAAACACTTGCTACAACGGAGATCTCTTACGTTTTGTTAGCTTTATAGTCTTAGATTCGACACGGTAGGTCAGTGTAACACCCGAATACCTTTTACCTCTTTCAGATTACATTATTGGCCACCTTGTAATAAATTCCAGCGTATCTGACTTCCAATTTCAAATTTTGGAAAGAATTCTACCTGACTCGTCTGTCATTTGTTTAGAATAGTATTTTAAAATAGTAATTTACATTGGGAATATTTATTTTCTGAATTCCTATTTTAAAGCTGATTTTAAAGTTACCTAAAGGGTCATTATCCAACCTTATTTTTGTTAATTATTTTATAGAAACAATGAGGTCTTCCATTTGAAACGTGCGTCTAATTTTAATTATAGAAGTGATAATAGACGTGCCCCTTAACCAAGTCTACACTCTACAAACGAAAACATAAGTAGAAAACTAACAAATATATATGAATGACGTCATCTCAACGCTAATTTATCAACTTTAAGTGATCCAATCAAAATATAAGCCAATAAAATAAGAGAAGAGCCGTTATCGATTTTAGAAAGAGAATCGACCCGTAAAACTTGGTACTTGGTTAAGCGGGCTTATATAATTCCAGGGATTTCCTTACTAGGGTCCACCTAGTTCCTTGGCTACTGGTACCTGAGACGGCGTGCGGTTTTTGGTCGGTTCGAGTCCGACATAACCACCTATCGTTGGTATTCGTGGGGATTTGTGCACAAAAAAGCTCAGGCTTATTTAAATAAGAGAACAATCAAGAGAATAATAAGAGAACAATATATATATATATATATATATATATATATAGATTAGCCTAAAAGTAAAGGTGAAGAGATCACAGACTACGACAAAGATGTCCATACTGACACTATCTGTTGTTTGTGTTCTACTTTGTACGTTTAATGATACAAAGAGTACCTATCCACAGTTCTATCTTAGTAAATAATTGTCAAATTTTAACAATAATCTAATCTGACAGAGCACTGGTACCCATAACACAATTTAATCCTTACCATGGGCACCAGAATTTCAATAAGGCCTATATTTATAAAAAAGAAACAGAAATCCAGGCCTAGGCGTCCAGGGAATCTGATTCACAGTATTTCGTGCTATTTTTTTCATATTCGTATAGTCCTGCGAAACACAAGTTGCTATTCATTTTAAAAATTAAAATTAACATCCGTTTAAAAATTACTTCAACGATTACAGAAAAAAATGTGTCTATTTTGGGGCTATGATGTGAAAATACACAAATATAAACGTTAAACCTACAATGAAAACAGAGTTTAGTTTTATATCAACGTTCAAGTGAATTCTTATCAAACAGAATGTAGGGCAAACGACACAGTGCTGACCTCATTTACTTTAAGAATTCAAAACATCTAGTGGTAGTTTAGAAGGACAGCCTCAATCCTGAATCTGATTTCAATTCGGCACGGTCTCAGCTCAATAGACATCTTAATCACGTTAAACAACAAAACCTCATTTGAACAAACAACATTTAAAAAAGGAACCCAAAATGAGATATGTCCAATTAACAAGTCAAGATCCACAGATTAAAAAGAACAATAGAAAGACAATACTAACTTGACGTCTTATTAAAGGTTGATATGCGATATTGTGATTACTCATTGGAGTTATCGGTTTCTGAACGTATCGTGATGATCAGGATGTTAAAACAGCGTATCATGTATTTAACTGATTGGGTTAGTCGTTCGGAAATAGATTGGTACTGTATTATATTGTTACGGTTGTTTGTTTGTGAGCAAGTTGTAGGAGAAATGTGAAATTTGGAATACCTAAATTTTATATCATGTAGCCAAATTTATTAATAGGTAAATTTAAAAAGTCAATAAGTACACAGTTGACGGAGTAATCGGTGAATATACATAAGAAAAATTACAGACAGTGAAATCTAGAAACTTTTTTGAAGTCGGCTAACAGTACGTGAAAACGACTAGCATAATGTATTTACTGTCATGATACCATAAGTCTATGTAGTGATATTTCAGCAAATGGATGTCAATTACGTGAAACAAACATGCTCCTCAAAGCCACATAGGTACCTATAGATGACTATAGTTGCCCATTTTTCTGTAAAATCGGTAAAAGTTAAACATTATTGAATAAATTACTGACTGGGATTTAAAAACATTGTTATTTGAGTTAACAAAGTAGGTTTGTCTTATACCAACCATTGCCTAAATAAAATACATAATTGTGAAAGGTTTTTGTTGTAATTTTTCAGTTCACAAATAAATATTACATATTAATATTTATATCATTCTTTGATTAATTAATTAATTAGTAAAAATAAATTTTGTTTTTTTGATTTAATCAATTCTTTTGGCTTACATTAAATTAAAGGTAAGAAAATAAATATAGTATATAATAAATTCGAGACAAAGTATACGTATGTGTGTCGTTTCCATTTCTCTAAATCGGTATAAAACAAAATGGAAATGACTATTTTTGACATCACTGCACAGTTACTTGTGCCACAAGTCTAAGATTTTAACAATTCCTATTTTTATTTTATAAGATTAAATCTGATTATTAAAAAATCCATACATCGAAAAGCAAAGTTAAGACTATAGAATAGAATAAACTTTATTGTATACCAAAATCTTTACAGATTATATACAAAAGCATATCAGTTGGGTGGCCATGTACAAATGGCGGCTTTATCGCTAAAAGTAGTTTCTTCTAGGCAACCTGATTTTAATTCGTTTTGCTTCAGTTTTCGTTCAGTTATTTTATAAATAATTCTGTTTAAATATTGAGTAATATTAGGCCATAAGTATCGATATCTATAATTGTTTTTTCAGTTTACATATATTTATCATGATCTGATCAAATCGTCATTCACCAGAAATGCTTAAAACAAACTTAAGTTATTTTATGAGTGAATTAAATAATTTGACATGACGTGACATTGTTGTGGATTCTTTTTCTTTTTATTACAAGTTTATTTGTTAAAAAATTGAGTAGAGTCACTATGACTCTAATCTGCCTGATGGAAAGCACGAATAGAATCTAAGAGTTATGGTCACCATACTCATTGAGAATGCAGACAACACAGTATGGTGGCACTCCCTATAGCGGTCTAGTGAGAAACTTTTTCACGTGTCAGTGTAAGACATACACTTACCACGGTAACTGTCACCCCTACCTCACTGGGCCTCCGGTCTCGATATGTCTTTATATCGTAACTAATAAATAACTATACGAACATTTCAGTATCTAAATCATATCTACTTTAAAAGTGATTGTGAGATTCGATTCCACACTCATAAAATGGAGAAATTTATATGTTGATATGGTTACTGTGCGCTCCAACGTGTAATGTGATGTACAATATTCTGGCTGTTTGGACCTCACGAACGCCAATTTTAAAAATATTAAAGTTATCGTATTTCATTTTTTTTAACAAAACGGTCGAACATAAAACCTTTTTAATTATGCTAAAAGTATAACACGCTATTTATTAGATAAGTATCTATAATACTCGTATATTGTTTGACTTTTGAGTCTCCGAATTTTACCAACATTTACCCTCGGAAAGTGGCGAGTTATGGAATTTATGTTCATTTTTCCTGAGTGTAAATATTTATGTCACCATAATAATAGTGATTATTTCATGACACAAACATTTCTGTATTTTACTTCATGATTACGACAAAATGGAACTGTAGATGAAAACTGTTAAAAAGTAAAGTCACTCATCTCAACACTACACAAAAAGTTACACGTGTAAAGACGCGTTACTCGTCAGCAAAAACTATCGATTCACGAACGAGTTCTCGATTTAAAATCGAATAATGGACAGGATGTGGCCGTCGCGGCGAACGCACATGCATCTTATGAAACAAAATTAGTAGCAAACTGCCTTACGACTCTTAATCCAAACGAATTAAGGTTCAAATTGTATCAGTTATTGACAAACTAACGGTACAGTTAATTTAGTAAGGTCGCGTGCGTGCAAATCGATTACCGAAAGGATTAACAATTACTGTGGATTGGATATCACGGGGTCAATCTGAAGATACCACCTGCGTATGCGCCGGTAGAGTAGTGAAGTAAGTAGCATTAATGATTTCATTCTTGTCTGGTATTGAGTTCTTTAATTAATAACAGATTTACACAAAGCTATGAGATTGTAATAAGTATTATAATTGTAAAATATGTAATATAAGCTTAAAAGATCTAAATAATATGGCACCTCATACTATTAAATCAGTCGATAGAGGGCCTGGGTGGAAATTGAACACTGGGTTATTAGCCAAGAACATGAACTACTGGACCAATATACGCGCGAAAAATTTCTGTATCTACACATAAAGCATTTTACATATAGGTATAAAATCGATCGTTTAATACACCTTCACATTGCTTCATCATCAGTTTTTCATGGTCCACTGTTGAAAATAAGCCTCACCTTCGAAAGGAGATTTGTGCCTATACTGCGTTGGCCAGACGGGTTGCCTGCTCGTTAAATACTTGATATTATTTACAAATATTCTTCTGAACGTTTTTCCCAAACTAGATTGGGTTCAGCTTTAAATCTACTGTGATACGGAGCTGTACTCCGAATTGCTACACGAAGTGACTGCAACAAGACCTCCACAACCCAAGTATTAGACGTTACGGAAGTTCGGTAAAAAGATTGTTTTAGACTTTTGAGAGCTCCAAGCACTGGTAAGGGTTGCTAAAAATATCCGTACGGCGAAAGGAACTGACGGCTTAATGTGCTCACCAAGACACGCTCCGAAAAAAACCTGAAAGGTTCTTTAAAATAATACACGATTACAATTTATTTCTTCGTATTTTCTAAGCAGTCAAACTAATAGATTCAGTTCAAACTCCTCACTTCAGTATTGTTCTCATAAAAATGTTCGATAATATTTATTACGTTCCAATATAAGTAAATAGCACGGTGTGAGCGCTATCTTAAGACCAATCGCGAGCTTTAGCTCTCGTTCAAGCAAAACATTACCCAAACTGAATCGTTCCCACGGCGTCCTCACATCACTCTTGTTCAACTAACGTTCAATTTTCAATCAAGGCAAAATATATTTTAAAACTGAACACGTAAAGTCGAATTTTCTTTGTCGTAAATGGTTATAAAATACACGTTAAATATAACTGTGTGTATTTTAAAATTCTAATTCTATTTTTTTTGTTTTGTAAAACTAAACTTTAGATGTAAGTGATATAAAGTAGGTTTTTAGTCGTGTACGAAATGGCAGCTAAGTCAGTTTCAGCATAGCTAATATAAAAGAAACAGTATTCAAATATTTCGTGAATCATGCGCATCCGTGTGTATAATTACATTTTTAGATCAATTCTAATTCCAGGGGTTTGTAATGTCGTATTTTAGACACATTACTTTTGCTTATTAAAAGGTATTTCGTTTTAAATGAGGTTTACAATTAATTTTATATGCTTGAGAACTTGGTGAAAGGTAAATACTTCTGTGATTTTATTTTATTTTTACTCTATTTCAAAGAGATCAATTCTATATACTAGACCAAAAATTAAACACTTACTTTATACCCATCATAGTAAAACAAATAATATCAACAAGTCAGTTAAAGTAAAAATTCAAATAAAAAAAAACCACTCATAAATTTTAACATCACGATTTGGAAACGAAAAGAAAATAAATTATTATTTTACACAAATGTTGACGATCCCTGATAATGGCAGAATCAGTACCGGTGCTAGTGTATTGCAGTAGCTCATCGCCGTCACGCTCCTGATCTGTGACCTCTAAATGAGATATCTGCTTATTGCGGTACAACTGTCTTACTTACAATCGTCATTATTGTAAAGTTCAATCTAGATTAGTGACCTAGCAGCTTCAGAGAAATCGAAAATTAAATTACATATACACACACTTACACACTTGTCTGTGTGGTAATGGATTAAGAATACATAGTGTTACCACCCCTATTCCTCCCGTGGGTGTGGTAAAAGGCGACTAAGGGAACAAAGCATACAAGACAACATCATTACAAAGAGAAGGAAAACTTGAAACAAAGCTTATTCCAACCCGTCTAGTATAGTAGGCCAAAACCTTGTTGCTAAGGAGAGGCTAGGACTGCAAAAGCTGTTGATGACACACACTTAAGGCTTGTCATCACTGTCATTATCATTAACAACCTTTACGTGGTCCACTTCTGGACATGGGTCTCTCTTTAGAAAAGAAGTTTAACTTAGGCTTTGGCAATATTTGCACATCAAACAAAATTTGGTTAGACCTGGGAACTCGAGATCTCAGAATAGCATTCGCATACGCTACCACTGCATCAGTCAAAAAAAGAGAAAAGCAACGAAAATATGTAACAATTGATTCCACCAATGAGCATGGGTTGGCGTCGGAAACGTCGATACGTCATATGTAACTCAGACTATCGGATCTTGTTTAAATTTCACATAAAATATCTAATGTAAAGTATATCTGGATTTAATCTTTGCATATAAATACAGTTCGATTGTTCATGTCGATAAGGTCGTGAGTAGAACGTATAAATTGATAAACAAGTATAAAACTACTTCATTTCATATTCCATGCCCACTCCTTATCGAAATATCAGAGAAATATACTATTTGAAACAGATTAATACCAACAAATAACAACTTTAACTAGGACTGTATCACCTGATAAACTTTCAAGTAATTAATATAAGATGTGAGGGTCAGCCTATATTGGTGTTAGGTTTTATCGATGTGTGTTACATTCTCTCATGCATATGAGTTTATCTTGTGTGTGTGTTAAATATTGTCATTGAGGGGGCGTGGTCAAAGACTTGGTATGGGTTATCGGCCCTTCATGATTGAGTCGAGTCGTGATATGTTGCCGGCGTATAGAGAATAATATAATTTTTTAAGCATTTCCCGCGTTGTAAAAAAAAGTTATCACATACTCCCACATATCATATCAACAGCCTTTAACAGTCTACTGCTGGATATAGGCATCTCTTTAGCACGGAGGTTTTGGCCTACTACACTACGCTGGCCAGACGGGTTGGCCTTCCATTGCAGAGATGTTATATAATAATCCGACAACACGGGGAGAAGCTATGATAAATGAAAGAAGCTATGAAAGAGCTATATAGATAATTAGATATTACTTTATTTACACCTCAGGGTTTACAAACATTATACCAGTATAGTAATAAAACTAACAACTATTGGGTTGTACAAAGGGCGGCCTTATTGCTTATAGCAATTTATTCCAGGCAACCTTTGAATGAACTAATTTAATTTAAAAACTGGTGCTATGTATATACGAGTAACTGAGCTAAGCTAAGCTATGGTAAATTTACATTTACGAGTACCTTTTTTTTATATCTTTCGCTGAAGTGTTTTGTGGCGCTTAAAAACACCGGGTTAGGTGTCTCGAGTTAGCCTCAGTGGTATGTATATTAGTTAGAGATATTTTAAGTGATAAACTTTTACATTCTGGTATTAAAAAGGATTATCAGTGATTATGTATGACTGTAAAACAAGAGTTTAAATAGACCTCTACGAGTGAACATGTGTTCTTTCAAATTATAATTATTTAACTTTATCAGAATGACAAAACTATCGATTACCCGATGGTTTATTTTACTCTAAAAAGGTTTTATAGTAAGCAACTTAAAAAAGAGCATTATTCACATTACCCAGCACTTTTGCGAAATGTCTTACAGTTATTATTGTCAGTAACTGATACATGCAAAGATTTATGACTGCCCAGGCCCCCACACGACGGCTGACCGATTTAGATAAAATATTCTATATATAAAACCACGTTAAGGCATACAACTTTGGAATTC
This sequence comes from Hypercompe scribonia, assembly GCA_949316085.1. NCBI lineage: Eukaryota > Metazoa > Arthropoda > Insecta > Lepidoptera > Erebidae > Hypercompe > Hypercompe scribonia. The sequence continues at coordinate 7,537,252 of OX438979.1, forward strand.
AAATTTCAATCCTGACAGTGAAAGAATAAAGTTCAATATATAAATTTTATTTATAAAAGTAGCGTGGTATATTGTATGCAAAATGGTCTCCCTAAGAAATGCCGATTCAACAAATAATATGTTATGTTACTGATTTATATGAAGACTATCGGGGACAAATGCATTTTGATACTGTTTGCAGAACCTGCCTACTTTGTATGGATTTAGTTCGATTTTATCGATGTCTGTTTGGCAGCTTTTGCAATGTTTACTTCAAATATTTTAATAATTTGTTCTGTTTGAAACTGAATTGTTTGATCTAGCGAGGTCGGACAAAAAAAATTGGTGTTATGCAGTTTTTCTTGCAAAGAATTCTTAATAACAGCCCAGAGAGGATTTTACACTGTTTCACATCCATGCTTTATAGAACCCGGTCCCGTTTGTCATGAATATCCATGGCAATCGATATTGGGAAGTTAGGGTTTCAGAGATTCTATACCAGTCGTTCCATGGGAAAAGTGTTATTCAGGTAAAGCTAAGCTGGTTAAACTAGTAAGTAGCCTCAAATAATCTTGTAAATAATAAAGTCTAGGAAGAAGTATGCAGTTTGAGAGTTATGCTTTGGCACACATGGGTCGAGTCAATCGGAGTGAAGTTATAGAGTAAGTGAATAGGATTACTGAAGGCTCTATAATACTGGAAGAACTAATTCTGAAGTCAAAGGACAGTAATGTATTTGTACCCTCTGAGTTGTAGGTGTCCACAGCTGTAATAGGTGACTCATCGTTTCGACACATTTTTTTACTGGCATCTTCACTTAAACAAAATTTAAAATTTACAGTTTGTTGTTAGCAAACGTTGTTGTTTTTGTATATTCGAATTAATTGTTAAATCTTAAACTGAAGTTTGTAGACCTGTGTTATGTCAAGTAACATAATACAGTGCCTGTACGTGCACTAGTGAGTACATTTATTTGTACATTTACAGTTGGCTCAAGCGTGACCATGTCGATGATGACTTAAATGAATTTACTCTTCACAACCTACTTCATACCTGCTTATAGAAGTTTTCTCTATCGATGATCAATCTAAAACGACAGCACATGTGCTGTCGTGTTGCGTTGGTGAGTGCGAGACCAGAGGTCCATTGACGCAGGGGTGACAGTTGTCGTGGTAAGTGTCTGCAATACAATGCCACGATGACTCTCATGCCTTTTACGTCTCAAAGCGAGGCGTGAAAAAGCATTTTACTAGACCGCCATGGTGCGGGTCACCATACTGCATTGTTTGCATTTATAATGACTATGGTGGCCACAACTTTTGGATTCTATTCATGCTTTCCATTAGAGAGAGTGGAGTCAACTAGCAGACTCTTAAAATAAAGAATCATTTGTATACCACAATATTGTGAAACAACGGAAGTGATGAAATTCAGTATGTGTTGCAAGTTCCAACAAGTACCATTAACGGTATAAAAATTGAAAATAGAAATAAAATTTGTATTATACGACTGTACTGTGGCCTTATGAATTCCAACAATTAACAATTCAACTTGAAAGTTTGACCTTTTAAATAACCCAGAGATTTTTTTACAAATATGAATTCTAATGTAAATGAATCAAGCAGCTTTGATATTTCGACAGTCAACAGTAACTAGTATTCATAAAAAAAAAACAAGAAAGGTCAGTGTACATACACGTTTGTGTATACTCACTGATCGCTGTTGGATGCCGGCACCACAGGACTAGAGTCTTGTGAGAGGCTTATGTCCAGCAGTGTCAAGAATTTACAAACAGAATCAAGAATAATCATCATCATCATCATCATCTTTCAGCCGAAAGACGTCCACTGCTGGACATAAGCCTCTCACAAGACTCTCTACAACAACTGATCGTGTGGTGCCGGCATCCAACGGCTTCTCGTGACCTTCAGCTTGGCAGTGGTAGATGGTAGTGGGCAATTGTAATACTAATTACATTACACTTAAAAAAAGAAATGAAATGTTAGACAATAGTTATCAAGAACACGCTAGATACTTAAACAAAATTACATGCCTTTGCCTGCCTGCCAGATCACTTACCTTATAAGTAGTGTGACTGTCAATCTGGTTGAACTAAATCAGATAAGTTCCTTCCAGAAATACTGACCAAGTATAATTAGGAGGCTATCTAAAGTATTTATATATTACATTCACTTGCGTGATATGGCCACTTCCTAACAGTCCATTGTGACACGGACGGCCCTTTCTTTCGCATCAAGGTATCATCTGCGTATAAGAATATCTATCACATAAGTGTTAAACAGATTCTGATGCCGAACTTAATACTAGCTTAAGACTAAAGCTCTCCTACTTACAGATTTTCTCAGAGTTAAATACTCTCTCTGAGCAGTCTCAGGCCGTCCACAATAGTTTGAAATATCTAGCTCTGAAATACAGTTCAATATTATTCCACATTCATCAGAATTTTCATGCACACACAAACGACCAGAAATTTAAGAAAGTTAAAAAGAAAAAAAAATACACAAATGAAAACTTACATAGTAAGCACTGTAGCTATTATGTATTTGAAGGGAAACTAGCATCCTAAACGTCGAAGTAGTAACAATGACATACAATATTTAAGATCTTACTATTAGTTCCTGATAAAGTACCAAATGATTATTGCTCACATAACACTAATTAACAAATAAATTTTACTAATAACATATCTGTCTATCCAAGAGTTATTTAACCGAAATCTGTAGTTTATCTAGCAGACAAGTTTAGAATAATCTATCAGGAACTTATCAGCAAGTCGCGAAACTGACCTTTGCCAGTTGAAGGACTTTACACAATTCTATACAAATTGGGTGTTTGACTTCAGAAAATCTCGATGATAAGCAACAAGTAGCTCCAGTTTAAAAATTGCTCCTTTCTAAGTCTAAAGTAAATTGAATTAAATCCTTTATGGTAGACTGTTTAAGAATTATAACCTATTTTAATTAAGTATCAATTAAGTAAATGGACCGTTAAAGAGTGTGTGAGTCTGCTATCGTTCGGTTAATGCTATGGTTTAATTAAGACCGTTCGAGTAGATTATACCTACATAATGTTGCAAGGATTTCTTAACTGTGTTTTTTTTTAATATTCTATATAATAGAATAGGAAGTACGATACTTTATAGCCTTAATGCAGTAAACAAATGTACAGATTGTATTGTGAAAGTGGTTTATTTAATTAAATGTATGTATGAAGTAGTTATACAAACTGATCATTTTTTCAAGAGGATATTTAAATTATGTTTATTATTTATCGATCCTAAATAATTAGGGTAATTGGTACTCCACCACTATTTGCCTCGTACAATTAATCTATTTAACAAATTATTGTGGCCTTAGATATTTCCGGACCGATACGACCTTTAAACCTCCAAGTAAAGACCGGAAACGCGTTTCTGGTTCCTGATTTCTAGGCGTTCCTAAGCGGCGCACCGGTAATCACTTTCTATGTGGTGACTGATTGCTTGTTTGCAACTAACAAAAACAAAAACAGATGCCTATTTTTATCCGACAGCCAAGAAAGAGTTATGTTTTTATTACCTCTTTATGCATGTGACCCTCCATGAAGGGATTTTGCCATGGTCTCTTGGCAGGCAGGTGGGTGACCGCAGTGGTGAAAATTATTTGGATGGTCGCTGTAGCCGAAGTGTACTAGAGTTGATACCACGATTGGGTAAACGTAGTATAGGGCGCCCAGCGGTGCGATGGACCGACAACTTGAAGAAGGTGGCTGGCAGCGGAAGGATGCGAATTGCCCAAGACCGGGACGGTTGGCGTTCCTTGGGGAAGACCTTCGTTCAGCAGTGGATGGCGATAGGTTGATTGAAATAATGTATATATGTCTTTATTACTTCATATCTTCCAAATTGTTGATTTATTTATTAACATATCGTTAGAGTTATCTTGATAACCCAAGTGTTCTTAGATAGGTGGACGACTAGGCGACTAGACAACGACTGTGAAGTGCCATCGATTTAAGTAAAATAGATTTTTTTTAATACTACAATATGGGTATTAAATTAAAGAGCTAATTATAAAGCTCAAAAAATAATACATCATGACTATATTTTAATTTAAAAATATATGTTATTTTCAGTTTTTATTTAAAGTTAGTTAGCTAGTTATTATTTATAAATTCGTTTTTTTTTTAATTCCTTTTAACTTTTACTTCAATGAAGTTCAATGTTTTTACATAACAACATTGTAATGTATAACAATACTAACTTAGTGCCCGCAAATCACTAACCTTTTTATTGGTATTATAACTACTCGTGGCATAGTTACCTCATTCATAGTCCTCGCAGTGTCGTTCAATACAATTAAAAAATAATTATAAATATTTCAGACATTTGACACACAACGTCATCTAGTTTCAAACTAAGCAGAACTTGTACTATGATATCTAGACTGACTGATATTATACATAGAAAACACCCAAACTTCGAAACAAATATTTGCAGATTAAGCATTTGGTGCGACCCGGTAATTGAACCCGAGACCGCAAGCACAGCAGTGGGATTCACTACCGCTGCACCACCGAGACAGTTGACTCTTCATAAAATTATAAGACCATGTAAACATTGAGTATGTTAGCGCGGAATTGATACGGCTATGCCCTGATATGGACTACTAAATTTTTCATTAATTTCTTTTCTTGCAATCTAATAGGGCATGTCAAATAAAAATGAAACACGCATTACAATATTTTCTTAAATTAAAAAATTAACTAACAGTAGTTAAGACCCTGAAGTATTCACAAGAAGTCAGCAATTCAATCAAACCTCGTAATCTTATATAAATTACACTGCAACTATCATAGGGGATGTGGCGATTTCCACATACAGTACAAACAGAAAAACATACTACAGAGCCATCTAGCGAAGACACATCTCACTACGGAGTATAATGAACTACGGAGCAACTACTAATCCTGTATCGCGAAATAAAGATTCGTGTGGCGATTAGCATATATACCTACAACATATCAGCATCAACCATTGGGTCGCGGTCCGCTAGGCATGATCACCTCGCCTGGTCGGAGGATCCCTTTGTGTCGGAGGGACACGACACCCGTTCTTCCACAGGGATATTGAAATAATGTTCATTGAATTACGTCTCGTTTCCTTTAAGTATTGACAGAAACATAATTCAAGAAGTAACGTTTCTGTAATAATGGAAGTAAAGGTACTGATACGTAATATGTACATCAAAAGCCTGTGTTCATGTCTACGAGTAATGTGCAACTTCTAAGCCACACAATTTCCAAACTGCAAAACTTACGCATCGGCATCAAAACTACTTCCACTCGAGTGATACATCTAAAACTCGGTAATCGCCCACTAATCGATACACGAGTAGGTGTCTAGCGAATTATCGAATCGAATAGAATATACTAATACGTGAGAGCCGAGTTAGTTTGGAGATGTCTGCCGTTCTAAATCAGTGCAACAATGCGGCTCTGGGCTGCTCTGATTCGCTTGTAGGTGGACGTTTGATTAGTGTGGATATAGCCCAATATAATTATTCTATCCTCTACTTTTACTTACTTGTCATACCTATTAATGCTATTTTGGTAAGTCAGAGTCAACGGTTTGTTCAATTTGAGGATTTTAGTTGAATTATGCCGTATCGTATTATGACTTAAAAACCGTTGCAAATATACATTTGCCAAATTAGAAGTTATTGTTTTGAGCAATTTAATCAATATTTACACTTGTGAGACAAATAATCTAGATAAAAACCCTTGAAATACTTGTAAATAGAGTTGAAAATACTAATATCTAGGGTTTTTTAGCACGTCGAATATTTATTGTCTTGTAAAAAAAGTAGATATTTTATTTAATTTACAGTTACGAAATTTTAACTAAGAAGTATATAGATAATAGATAGATAAAAAATAACAAATTGATAATAGCAGACAAATAGCAAAACACTTTTATACAGAAAGACTGATAAATTAAATATAATTTGCGCAAGAATTTACTGCTAATCTTTAACCGCTAAAAGAATCTATTTTCTGACAGGCTTACTTATCAATGGAAAACTTCAAAATAGATATAAAAAATAAAGTTATCAATCAGTCAAGCCATCATAGCAATGACTTGATCAATAGACAGCGGTCAGAATACATACAGTTAGCGTCATGTCCACACAAATCCGCCTCATAACGGAGACACACGGACAGTAGACATCACAAAGTCCGTTTGGATCGGCTTATCTCTCACTGCGCATTTCCCGCTCAGACCGCTCCAAGTATGCGTCAGCGTACACTGCATTGTATCTCATCTTAATATCTGTTTATGTGTTATTAGTATGAGGACTTTTCATGTGATGTGTATTCGATTTGTTACAAATTGACGTTCTTTCAACATTTAAATACGAATTGATTTGTTTCAAGTCAGTTTTGAAAATAGATTTTTGTTTAGTGTTTAACATCTAAAAGTGAGGTTTCTATGACTAGATTTTCTATTGTTAGGAATGTGGCTTTACCTAATTGTAGGGATTAAATCGGTAACATTATAATATTTGACAAAAAAAATAAATAGTTCGGATATTCACTAATATTTATAATACCTTCACTTACCTATCTTTTTTTTTTTGAGTTGCGCTCAAATTAAGTATTTTGAATTACATCATATGAATATGGTGCACTATAGGGTGCGTAAAAATGTGTTTACGTCTCTAACTATTATTAAAAAAATAAAGCACGAGCTGTCTCAAGCTACAAAACTCCATACAGACTTAAAAATCGTTTAACCAGTAAACTGATAGTCAATCTTGATATACATGTAGAAAATTTGACTGGTGGCTCTATTTAAAAAATAAATTAAAACAGTAATACTTAAATATTTACACTTTTTTAAACTAATCGATTGCTATTCAGAGTAATTCAAATATATTTGTGTCCAGACTATCAATAATTAGCCAACCGCAAGCTGGTATGCCATTGAGTACTGCAATATCCTGTGTTCAATATAATTCAATTCAATATAAACAATACGGAACAAACAACAGCAACAGTATGACACAACTTGCTGATAATGTAGTCCAAACCTTAAAGCGTTCTTTGCGAAAGAAAAAGGTAAATTGGAAGCACAGATCCAAAGCAGTGCACCAAGCAAAGATACTGTTGCCAAAGTAGCAGAGGAGTGCTGCACATTTAGGAAATTAACTTTTACAATGCATAGCAGCATCTTCTTCTGTGGTAGACAACATCGAAACCAGATATCGTCGTAAGGCTTCAATAATATCAGGAGTGCCTAAGACCACCACTGTAGTATTCACCGCCGCATTCTTATGTCATCTGTCTCGGGTCGCTTGCAGCAGTCACATCGCACCAAGATGTGACGCAGCGAGCCTTAGTTGGCGATTGGGGAGCTAGCGACCTCTACCGTGTCCCCGTCGCCCTACTGACCTTTGTCGAGCAGCATCGGCCCCTTTTCGATCCCGCTCTGTAGATTCCTTCTGGAGCATAAAGTCCTCGCAGAAGGAGACCGTGGCTTCTCATCCCTCACCACTCGCCATCATTGCCACGATCTGTCGGACCAGCACTCAACAGGGCAGTTCTACAGTAAGTGCTGGGCGGAGTCCTGATTAGACCTAGCATTAATGAAACGAAGAATCATTTGAATACATTTCTAAACCATGTCTCAGCAGCTGAACGATATATTAAGCACACCATTACAACTATTCACTACGAGCTGGTTTACTAATACTTTTTAGGTGAGTAAAGATACAATGCAAACTTGTAGTACTAAAAATACGTCAGAACAGGTGATCAACTTTTTCTGCACATGAATTTGGCAGCTTATTAAGTGGTCTAAGAACCGATGAAGAGCGACTTATACCTAGTTGATAACCAGATAAGACAAAATTTTACTTTACTAATTGTACACCTGTGTGTAATGAGTGCACTTATGACAGCTTGTCTATCATAATGGTGTCATGACTGTTTTCAACGAAATTAATTTTAACCAAAGTGATAGATAGATGATCGTAAGCAATAGCTTAAGCAGTTTCAGGTTGCATATTTGTCTCGAACAATAGATAAAACAATAGATCGAAACAAATGTGGAACCTTGAATTGCTTAAGTTATTTTTGTTGTTGCCGGAAGGGTCTTTTAACACCGGACACAGAATAACCTTTAAACAGTAACTAATAAAAAATAATTATACTCACTGTTATTTACTTTCATTTATAAAAAATAAATTTATATAATATTTAATACACCTTTGATACATTAAACTTTCTTTCTTCACTACGATTTGTACATCTCTATGCATCACACAAATCGATAAATCTATTACGTAATAATATTGTTTCTATCCATTATACCCATTTACTGTATTTTACAGCACCTAAAAGACATTATGTCTTTAGAAAAATAAAGATTATTAATGCTACAAGAAAAAAACAAACCTACCTTTTCATACGAACAACAAAGAACACACGCTTACGCTAAAACATCACAATATTTATTTGACCTCTACCTAACAAATTTGAATCACGTTTCATGCCTATCCTGATGGGGATACCGATCCAATTCGCTCATCCCCGTCTTCCTGCGCACGCGCGTTCAACTCAAGCGCTCGTGACTTTCACCGACATTTTATTACCATAATTTAAAACAAATATCTGATTGTGTGTACTGGGCATTAAAGTGTTAAACTTCAGGGATGTAAACTTGACTTAGAAAAAATAATTGAACGAAAAATATTTTTATTTTCTAATACGAAGACAACACTTATGGCATATTGGCTTATTTGTATGTATATCTTCGTTTATCCCGTTATACGAGTAGTATTATACAAAACGTGCTCTCTCTGTTCTGTTTCTATTTCTGTGTTCTATCTTTTATCTATTTGTATTTTAATAATAAGCATGATGTTCTCTTGTTGAATTTTTTTAATTGATATATAAATACATATTTAAAAAAAATGAAATGACCGTGAGGGAGCCATGCGTCGGTCGGTCGAGTAAGGTTACCGGAGGTCGAGAGAAATTCTGACGAGGGCACTCAAAAGGCCGACATTGCACTTGTGACTATTAAGTTAGAGGTGTCTATGTTCGGCAATAATAACCTTACGGATAACTCCGACTTGTCTGTCTTGCTCTTTAAAAAAAAAATGGTTTGTTGAACAAAAGTTCAGTAATTTAATTATGTTATGTATAGTCCCTTACAGAAATTTAAAGTTCCCCTCTATTGGTTTTTCACAAACCGTGGCTTGTGGTGTGTCGGAATGGAAGCAAATAAAATCACATAATTAGATGTCAAAACATTTGGCGTAGTTATAGTTTAGCCCTCGTATAATTGTTTGTATTTTTTTAAACTCAAAATTACAAAATTTTCTATAAACGATGCTAAGGTTTACATAAGGACGTATGATGCGTATTATCATACATGAAAAGACACTTTTCCTAAAGTTATTTTATAAGTTATTAACTAATCTTTCTGTCCTATTAAAACACATAAGTTTTATACAAGCAGCTGCGATCAAGAACTGTTAAACTACGTGATGGAACGGAAAAATGTTCAAAAATCGTAAAAAGAAAAATATTGACATGTTGACATTCTCTGTGCCTCATTTAGTTCCATTCTCAAATTACCTCTAAGATATAATAGAGGTCTTATTATCATCAATAAATAATACTGTCCTGCAAGCCCTGGATGCACCAATAAACATTCCTGGCGCAAGTCACGCCGCTCCGTCATGGCACACATGGGGGCCGCGGGCCAGCACACACCGGCATATTGCAGCGTGTGTGTAGCTAACTTTATAGTGCGGGAGTTCGTCATATATTTAAAATATTTTTATTTTGTAATTGTAATGTGAATGTGTTTAGGTACCAAAATCTTATTACTTAATCTGTATACCAGGGTCAACAGCTACATACGTATAAAGAGACTTTAACTTTGTCACTCTAGGGGTATTACGGTAAGTTAGTAACTGTGTTCACATTTTTTGTGAAATCTTCACAAATGACACAATCAATTGATCTGCTACTTATAAAATTCTATTCACAAATTCATATTTTGGTTATGGATATATTAAAGGAGATTTTTAGAAGATTTAGTACTATATTGAAAGACATTATAGGCAATAAATAATTTTCCATGAAATACTTTTACATGTTAATAGACTTTCACAATGAGTTAGCCAGCGTATCATCTCTTTGCAAATTGCATCAACAATATTAAAACAATTTAACGCTTATCTGCCTTAAACGAGACTCCGTTTATCACTTTTTTTTTTATTTTATATTTTTCTCTACTACGATATAATAAACATCGAGCTCACAGACTAGAAAGGTGGTAAGAACTGTCGTAGGCGATACAAGTGCTTCGTGCGGCATGCCCCGGGCGCAGATCTCAGACGCAATCTTTATAAGGTGGTAAAACATATATTTAATGCTAAACGTCCGACTTGGGCGCCTGTGAGAAACAGTGCAAGTGTGATGAACATTTAACTGATATTAGAGGAACGTTTTGAAATTGTACACATCTAAGAGTATTCTTACAATAATTATCAATAGCATTTATTAGCTTATTGCTGGACGTAGACCAAGACTCACTCGACTTCGACTTCCTCAATGGCGTAGTGGTAGCGAAAGCGACTGCTGAGCTGGAGATCTCAGCTCGGACCAAATGTTTGTATGATTTGCAAATATTTATTTCGAAGTTTGGGTATTTTCTATGTATAATATGCATGTATTTACAAAAAAAAAGTATATAAGTATTCTATCAGTCAGTCTAGTTATCATAACACAAGCTCTGCTTAGTTTGAAACTAGATGACGTTGTGTGTCAAATGTCTGAAAAAAGAGGTCTTAAGGAGACTTAGCAAAGAGGTTTTGGCTTTCTATACCAAGATGGCTAGACCAAAATAGTAAGGGAAGGAAATTAAGTTTGTTCGTGTCACATAAAAATGTTGTTTTTTACTTACTAGGTAGTATGTGATGCGATTCTAATTAACCAATAGCGGTGAAGCATGAGTACAGATGACCTGGTATTTAACTTGGATTCTACTCTGGTTCGTTTGTTACATAAAACGGATGAATGCAAGTCTCATTCATGCGTTTTGAGGGTTATAATCCTATTCTACAAAATATGAACATCAAAAACAATTATTAAATAATCAATTGATTTCGATTATTTGCTCACTAAAACTATTTCAGATACTGTACAGGACGGAATTAAATACCTGTCATGCTCGTACCTGATTTGATATTAATTTTATATGTTATTTGAATCAGAGGTTTACGACTTTAAAAATAGGAATTTGTGTCAAAAACATAATGAAATTTCGTAAATTAATAAAAGTAACATATGTCTCTTCAAGAATCTCTCCATACTAAATAATTTCTACAATTTTGTTTTACACTAGAATTTGGACAGTTCTACCATTTGCCTTGTCACTAAATTTTGCTGTTTTACTTACCACCACCCACTATTGGCACCTATCCAATCCAGAGGAAAATTAAGGGCAAAACAATCGTTTATATCCCAAGGAAATAGGACGAGCGGTACAGTCCGAAACAATAAATCTACCGATCGCAGCCCATCCAGTCCAGATAATGTATTTCAGTTCGGACGTTACACTTACTTCGGCAATTTGCGGGAACCTTTGTGCCCTTAAGATATCTCTACAGACAATTGTACGGGAGTATTCTGTTTGATATGCCAAGAGCTGTTGAAAGTGTGTCGATATCATTTTTATTTCGCAATAAAGTGTGATAATAATTTATGCTACTCTTGATATTATATCGCATTACACACGTTAGTAACTAAGATAGATATTTTAAAGTGGATTTTGCATCAAATGTTTGCTAAACTACTCAAAAAAGTAGAGGTTAAAACAAATTGTTTCATACGTATAGATTTTTAAAATATCAATAAAATCTATTGATCACCTCTTAAAAGTTACGTTTACATTTAGATATTGCCATCGTTGATTCCTTCTTTAAAGAGCAATCAAAAATCCAACAATCGTGCTGCTAATATTAAATTAAAATAAAATATAAAGTAGTCACAAAATTTAAAACAATAGAAACAAATTTAAAGAACAAAATATTCATGAATACATGTATATACATATATATATACAAAGGTGTGCAGCAGTAGTGCAATTATCATCTCTATACAAATCTCTAAACAAAGTTATCGCCGCCTACGTGATATATCCTCGTCTCTAGAAAGGGCTAAGGTCTGAGCCCATTTACAAATCACAAACACTGACCACCCCCTGCCACCCTTCACAATTATATACAACCCTCAGTTCACCTTGCGTAAACTTACGTTTGAAATATCTGTTGGATTTGTACGAGAAAGTGTTGGACAGTCAAGTTGTTTAATATTAATGTTTAAATGTGTGGTGAATTTGAAATATGGATGATATGGATAAGGTGTTACAAGCTATCTTCTTAGAGAATAATTGAACATCACTTCTAACTGTAGAGAGTTTATTGAAACACAGTAATAACTGAACAAGAAACTTCAAAAAAAATTACAAAATATGTCGGGAGGAATTACTTTGTTTCGTAATTATTTCATATGTAACATAGTTTAATTGACCAGTTGCAAATACAGATTGTCTAGTGAAACACTGGTTAATTATTGCATCAGTTATTATTGACATCAAAAATATTTGTAACATTTCGTAAACACTTAATAATTAACGTATTTATTACAAAAAATTTAAACTACTGGTGTTTATAAATGGAGCAATTAATGATTTATATCTCGAAAAAACTCATAAGTACTTGAGGCATCGTGTAACACTAGATTTCCAACAAAAACAAATTAATTGAATATTCACCATTCTAATTACAAATGTTGCATTAAATTAACTAAATAGGTTGAGAAATTATTAATTAAAAAAACGACATATCATAAATTCTCTTCAACAGCCTTTAACAGACCACTGTTAGAGATAGGCCTCTATTTAGAAAGGAGATTTTGGCCTACCATTCCCAGCTGGCCTGACGGGTTGGTTTAAGATTCGTTTCAAGTTTTTCTTCTCTTTTCTCTTTGCAGTAATATTGTCTCTTACGACAGCCATGGAATGAATAAAGGTGGTGACACACGTACCATAAATTCTCACAAATGCATTTGGTTACTAATCTAGGGTATTTAAATAGGATTAATTAATATAACCAAGGTTTTGTTTAATACCTTATTTTATTGTATTTATGTAGGTGTACATGTAATACTTTCATTTTAGTTAATTTACATAATTTTATGTCTGCTCATTTGACCTTTATTCTGTTATATAATAAAATTACATCAGTATAACAACAATAACATTAAATTGGTATCTTTGTTATTACCCATGGGTACACGAATATGTCTTGACAGTAAACGACGGTAAACCAATTTCTACCAGAACCTACTATGTATAAACCAATTTCCATCAGGACTTGCCATGGGTATAATCGTCTTTTTTATTTTACCTTTTCTACGATTCATCTCATGATTGGGTAGAGGACTGTACCGTAAATAAATACCAATGTCCACTTTGTTAATACTAATATCGTGAAACATCTCGGCAAATACAATTAACATAGCTTTTTATTACATATTATTACGAATTTCAATGAAATATATTGTTCAATTGAGTAGTCTAAAACAGTGACGCCACAATTTGGTATTTAGTACATTTTTCAAACCAAATTGACGTTTTGATAGATGATAAAAAGTGACTAAGGTGTCATCTAGCCTATTATATTATATATACATACTCGTATATAGGATATACGAATGTTTACAAAATAGTACACCATCGTTAATAGATCAAATCTGTTGGACTCGGCAATATAAATTGTGTACGCAATAAAAAATGAATGAAATAAATTTAAAACTAAGCAGAACTTGTATTATGATAACTGGACTGACTGATAGAATACTTAAATACTTTTTTTTTGTAAACACATAAATATTATACATAGAAAACACCAAAACTCCGAAACAAATATTTGCAAATCTTACAAACTATTGTCCGACCCGGGCATCTAACTCGAGAGAAAAATGAAACATTTTTTTCGTTTTCAACTCAATGTTTCTCTAACACAATTTCCGTTAGACATAACTAACGCTTAGCCATTACAGATTAACACATAATACACGAAGTATAAACCCAAAATTACTATTCAAACAGGCGAGGTAGGTCACCTTATCACAACCCACCCTTTCCTTGACCGAACGCATTTGAATAACTATCACAAGTTAATTCTTCAGATAAAGACGTCCGCCATGTTGGGTGCGGCCGTTTCCGCCGGATGTCCAACTTGGACGGATATTCAAACTCGACCGGAACTAGATGGTATTGCGACATACATTTCGAATTTCGAATAGCTATTGTTGAGGGCCGGTATTAGTTGGCATAGCTCGTGATTTGAATGCAAGCATTCGAGGTAAGCATTTGCTGATATGTGTATATGTGTATGTCTGTTTGTAAGATTTATACTGTTAAAAAGACCGATGTTAGTTTAAGTTTATTGTCTGTTCTTCTTTATAAATAGAATCTACATTCGGAAACATTTAACTCAATTCAAATTAAAAATCGTAATCTAGAGATATTATGGAAGCTTATTTATGTCAGTTAATCTCACGTTGTGACAGAAATATTGAACCTGAGATATACGCAATTACTGCTCTTCATATAAATGATAAATTATATTTATTTCTTCAAGTAAATTTTCTCAGATAGTTTTACATGTCAGGCTTAACTCATAGGCTAAGTTAAGTGTTTTTTGTATAAATATACTTCTTTCAAATGTAGTTCAAGTATAGATTAACGTTCTTATACAGTTTACCAATACCTTTCATAACATTTCACACTTGTCTTAATCTTATTTTTGTATCCTCCAGTGACAGTTTTTTTATCAGTATGGTCTTGTGTTCTTTTATGTCAGTTAAGTTCCTAAGGATCCAGCCGTGGGCTGTTAAAGGCTGTTGATGCTGATGATGATGATGATGGAAGATAGTAAGTTGATCAGTTGGGCTTAATAGTATAAAAACAGAAAACAAAATCGCATTTGCATTTCTATTTTATTTACTATTGGAAATGAACGCATTTTTGTTTGTTCTGTTCTGTCACCCTTTATAAGTTATATTACCTATGGTAAAAGATAACAGTTTTTATTATTATTATTCAGATTATGACTGCACGATTGGCCTAGTGGTTTAAGCGGTCACCACGCCGCTCCCCACTTCGCTGAGTGTTGTGGGTTCAAATCCTACATGGCACAACACTTTGTGTGATCCGCAAATTGTTGTTCTGAGTCTGGGTGTTCTTTGTGTCCGTCTCTTGTATGTTTGTAAAGTCCCCCGCGACACAGGATTTATTCAAAATGCGGGCGTTGTCTTTTTAAAAAAAAAAAAAAAAAAAGATCGTTTCAGATTATTTTTAAAATTAAATGGTAAAGTTTTTATAATTTAAGTTTAATTAAAATCCTGAAGTGATAAAAACGTAATTCCTCTACTAACCAATACGTAGTTAAGTCATATTTATATTGATCCGCGTTTTGTTAAATGTAGATAGTCTAATGCTGCGAGTGCGCAGGGCTTCTCCATGAACTTTCTAGGGGTCCAAAGTCCCCTGCAAGTGGTGTGCCTGCTGATCGACGGACGAGGCTCTGGCAAACAAACCATCCCGATTATAACGTGGAACCAAAACACTGACGAAATTGGGCGTTTACCCCAATACCCCTCCGGGGAAACAGTCAGAATAGATTTTATGTATGTACATATGTATAAAAGGAAATCTAAAACTTTCTTAGTGGTTTCCATTAATTGTACAACTCGTTAGTTCAGAAAACTACTTCAGTATGCGAGAAAGCTCATTTCATGCAGATGAAATCGTTGTTTTATGGAATTATGGTACGAAAACTCATTTCAAGTTAATATAAAATCACACTTGACTATCGAAGCCCGTTCGAGACCGGCACTGCCAATTAAGATATCCCACTAATTAAAAGCGCTCTTGACCGAGAGTAGTTAGAAATAGAACGCACTTGCATCTGACGATACGTCTGTGGTTAATTTAGGACAGTTTCATTCTCTTGGATAATAATTTGATTTGGACTGTTTATGATTGGTTTGGATATTATTTTAAGATCTATTGCATTCGAATATCTTTTTCTTTTTATTTGTGAACTGTGTAATCACACAGTTCATAGACCTAAACTGTTTAATTTTGTTTTTGAGTGGGCCGATCAATGTGTTATTTTAAAACATTTTTATAATTGAGAAAATTAAAGTATTTAGTGGTAAGGCATGAGATAAATTTAAAAGTGTCTACGAGTACATGTAAGACAGAGTACCTCTATACTACGTAAGAACAAAAATATTTCTCTTCTATTTTCTTCTTTGTTTGTCATTAACTTTTTAGGGTTTACAAAAAAAAATAGAGACTAAGAGAATTGTCAACTCTTAGTACAGTAAAAGTCGCGGTCAAACGTGCAAATACTTAAATTCTAATTTAGAAATGCCAAAATGCACGGTTGGCCGAGAGGTTTAAGCGGTCGTCACTCCGTTCTCTTATGCGCTGAGTGTTGTGGGTTCAAGCCCTACATGGGAGAACACTTTGTGTGATACACAAATTGTTGTTCTAAGTCTGAGTATTCCTTGTGTCCGTTTCTTGTATGTTGGTAAAGTCTCCGGGATACAGGATTTATTTTTTGTGCTTGCGTTGCTTTATGTAAACAAAAATTTGTCATATAGTTAAATCTTAAGCATACCTTGAACACACTTTTGTTTAAACATAATAAAATTTTGGTAAAGATGATTTTTCTATATCATATAATTAATTTTCGATACTCCCATACAGATCATCCTAAGAAAACACCCTTCAATATCTAAATCTTGACCACCGTCCCTAACAAGGGGCTGATCAATTAAAACAATATTTGTGCTGGCCGACGATTTTGGGGCGTCGTTTCGGATAATATATCTGTTTCTTAAGCCTTATACAGAAACAAAGACTTGACGTTCAAAAGCGTACTAATATTTTTATCAAGTTTTCAATAACTTAACGTACGTAAATTTTGTAATATATGTACTAACGTTTTTTACTAAATTTATAGCTTCTAAAAACGTATTATTATCTAAGAATCGTAGGATTCACATATCTCAAGAAGTGTCTTGTATCAAGTCCCGTAAGTACAGTGGGTCCAGCGTCCAGCGTAAGTGGGTATTCCCGGAATAAACTTACTACTTAAAGCTGCAAAGCCAACTGTTATGATAATTGTATCTTTTTTGTACCCCTATAAATGTAATTTGCAAGTACATTAATAGGGGTACAAAAAAAGATATATTTCATCTGGAAAAAAGTAAAGCGAGCAAAGTTAGTGTATAATGTAAACACTAATGTTAGTGATAAAAGTTGTTTATTCTGGAAAAAAATATAATATGTAATAGTCTCAACAGAGACCGCCAACTAGAGATATTAGAGTGTACAAGGGTTTACGCGATCACAAGTGCACTCTTTGTATCATCACTCTGACAATCCGATGGCACGGCCATTAGACAAGACCAGGGAGAAATTAGGCGCAAGATCGACGGTTTTACGTGCTCTACGAGGCACGAGGGTTAAGGGTTAAATAGTAGAAACATTGTAAGGTTAACAACTAAACATCTAACTATAATCACTTAAATTACAAAGTTCAATAAAAAAGAAAATGTATAATAATAAAAAATAAATAACAATGGATTAATTTAGAACTTTGAATTCAGCCACAAACACTGCACAATCAGTCAGATGTGCAATTAATCATAAAGCAAAAACATTACCTCATCTATTACTTGAGATATTCATACGTCAAGGTTTCTTACTGTCGGACAGGGGTCAAGATATGGTCGAATTAATATTCATATGACAGGCCCAGGTGGACGTCACTAGCTGAGAAGGGTGGCCTTAAGGACTGGTCAATGTTTAGAGATAATGGTAGAGAAGGGACGTTTGTAAGTTTGGTTTGTGCCTAACAAGTTATATATTTTAAGAGGTAAGACCCTCAAAATCCTCAATCACTACAAGTATGTACAGATGAAACATTGTTTTAAGTAGATAAACGCGTCCGTTTTGCATTTTAATTTTTAAAGCATTATTAAACACGTGTCATGCGTAATGAATGGTTTGGCTTAAGAACGTTAATTACTAAAATGCACCTAATGCACTTAATTTTATGATCACCTTGATTGATGAATAATATGAATCACAAGGTTAAATAATTTGGTTTGGTGCAAACTATGTCAGCTAGTTAAAAAGTTCTTTAGGTTACTAGTTCATCTTGATTATCTTTTAGAAGATACAGTATTTTAATTATTTTATTGTAATGCTGTTTCTTCTTTCTAGAATGGACAGCTGTCGCACCTGTAACGCGAATGAAAGGAACCGTGAGCTCATTTATCAACTTCATTATATGACATAATATAACAACACGTTTTCTTTTTTGAATTAGCACTTTCTTATGTTCGGTACAACTTACACCCATAAAATGATGGGTAGAAATTATTTGTAATCACCTTTCTGCTGCCATTATTTATTCTAAGCCCGCAGTAGGTGCCCAAGACAGTCGGGGTGCGGGCTACGACCCTCTTCTTATCTCTACCCACGCCCGAGGACTTGCCTGATGGATTAACTTCATTGTTCCACCGTTGCCGAGTGACGCGGAATTTATAATTATACTAGGCTCTGTTTTATTTAGATTTACTCTGATTTGCTTGTATTGTTTGTAAAGGAAAAATAGGTGATTGTTACGAATTTTTCCGTTCTGTCGGAAGGGCTTTCAGTCAAAATAATACTTCAGCCTTGCTTATAATTTACAATTGCAACCTTCACGTAGAGAAACTATTTATAAATAGTATTTGAAAGTAATAATAAAAATAAGCATGTATTTACCTTGTTTTTATGGTTTACTTGACCCTTAAATAAATTTTAGATGCCTGTATGTAAGATCTAAATACGTAATTAGTACAAAATTTATCCTCCCTATCGAGAAGATACTTAGACATTTATAAATAGTGATATCTATTTCGCAGATACTAGAATTAACGCGGTTATAGATTAGTAATGACATTTATTCAGTTCACTAGTAATACACAATCGAAAAGAAATTGAGAATTATAAATGAAAGTAAATTGGTATCTGCATAGGAATTCAAAAGAAAATCTACCATAGAACCTAGATGTAAAATGACAATCCAATCAGTAGAGACTACATCAGGTCCTACAATACATTAATTTATGCATAAAATGTTATAAATAAATACGAATTAATTAACATTTGTTTTATGATATAGTTATTAAAAAAAATCATAAACAAATAGTAATTATTGCATACCTTACTGTAGCTTGCTCAAGTATACAAGGTGAAACTGTCTCGCTGGTCTAGAAATTAACATTTGCACTTGTCGATTAAGTGGTCTCAGATTCACGGGCTTTGGAGAGAATGCCGTTGTTCACGGTTGTCAAGAACTTCAGGAGCAATCGTTATTGAAAAGTCATTGGCCTCAAATATGTTGACAACTAGACCAGCCTTCGAATTCAGTTGGCCCTTAGGGTTATGGAAGTCCGATGCCAGTCGTTCCAAGTATAAACTATCATTTAGATAAAACTGGTTTCAACTAGTAACCGACCCTAAATTTTCGTTTGATCTCGTTTTCTAATCTTGGTCAGGTCAAGCGAGCAATAGAACTACAGCCGTTTTTGGACACTTACGTACAACTCAAGAGACTCAAGTGCGTTACTGACCATACCTCTTTGTCCCTATGTCCCTCCTATAGCCATTATCAACACTTAAAATATTCTTATGCTAAATTTCGTTAAACGGGGTTCAGCCGTGAAAGTATAACATAATATTAGTAAGGATTATTAACAAATCAACACTAGCAGAAAAAATGTTTTGGTCATATCATATAAGAAAGAAAGGTGTCAAAAATAACGTGTTAGCACTTATAATGCATTATATAATAGTATGAAAATATTCAAAAAGAACTTGAACGTACAGAATTTCGTATTCACAGATCTTCTCATGATTTCATTCAAAATGACTATATAGTGATTTTGAATGAAAATAATTAACACACTAACACCCAGTGCAGTATTGTATATCTTTACTAATGTTATAAATGTGAAAGTGTGTTTGTTTGTTTGTCTTTCTTTTACGCCGTAATGGAGCAAGTTTATGGTATGATTTTTGAGTTTAAAGATAGTAAGGAGGCTGGAATGTAATATAACCTTCTATTTAACGCGGTAAAACATCTCATTTTCATGGAAAGTTCATTCTGATGCGTATATGAATTACTCTAAATGTTATAAATTCCTATAGATCGCACTTTTAGATTTTTCACCCGATAGCATTCAGTACAAAATCTGTCATTAGACTATAAAACCACTTGTGGCTACTACTACATGGGGCTATATTGAATAACGTACCTAGAATCTTTATCGATATTTTTTTTATATTTTTTTACGTTAGATATTATAAATACGAAATATTGTAAAGACGTATGAATGTTTGTTACTATTTCACGCAAAGGTTATTGAACGAATTTTGATGAAACTTTACAGTAATATAGCTTATATATCGGTATAGTGCCTAGGCTACTATTTACCGCGATAACCTATATACACGCGGGCGAACCCTCGAGCAAAAGCTAGTGCATGGTAACTTCCGAAAAAAATCGCAGACATATTATATTCTTGCTTAACGTTACTAAAAACTTATTACAATATCTTTGCATAAAATCTAGTTAATCTAATTAATTCATAAAAACTAAAAATTATTCGTTAACGCATTTAATTACTCCACGATTTGTAGTATACATTAATACTAATCCATGTACAAGTCTTTAACGTAACACAGTATATCATATGTAGATAAAAATCACGATGAACTTGTAAAATACTATGAAATAGCTGCAAGACGCTATGACCTCTATAAAATTATGATAAGATTCTTTATTAAACGGAGTGTAACTTGTTAGTACCTTTTAGTACGAATTTAATTAAAATTCGTTACGCTCCGATTTCTTTTAAATATATGAGAGCCTTGAAAAGTGATTATTTCCTATGGTTTTGATATATAAGCATAGAACAATATGTTCTAAAGTATACAATTCTTCAGCGTTCGAAGAAACATCAACAATATGTTCACCAAAGTAAGTAAAAGATATTTTAAATTATTTATCAATAATAAATGATTTAAAAAGGTGTTCGCTGAGATTTTACCCTTTGTACACAAACTATTTGCTGTACTCGCAATTATATTAATTTCTAACGTTACGTTTTTGAAGTTTAAGTTTTCAAAACTTACCTCATAAAATGGACTACAAAAGAGGTTCATTCAACAAAACCTATATCATGCATTTTGTTATCTATATTAAGAGCCTGCCAAAGTGACTCTACTCTGCCTGATGGAAATCATGAATAGAATCCAAGAGTTATGGTCACCATACTCATTGAGAATGCAGACAACACAGTATGACCTGGTGACCTACACTATGGTGGCCTAGTGAAATGCTTTTTCACGCCCCAATTGGGGATGTGGGAGTCATTGTGGCAGTGTAAGGTTTACACAGTTACCACGATAACTGTTGCCCCTGCATCGATGGGCCTCCGATCTCGCACTCACCAACGAAACACGACAGCACGGATGCTGGCGCTTTAGGTTGGTCTTCTGTGCTAGGGTAGTACTACCCCGGTCGAGCAGGCCCGTGCCTGCTGAAATCAGCGTGGCTGTACTACCTATAATTAATTATTTTATTTTATCTTTCAATAGATTTTCGCTTTAGCCGTCTGCCTTTTCGGCCTAGCCCATGCTGGAGCTCTCTACACCGGAGTCGCGAACTACGGCGGCTATGGTGTTGGCCATGGTGCCACCTCCTATGTCAATAGAGTAGACAACATTGGCTACGGTGGATACGCAAGAGGATATGGTGGATACGCACACGCCCCTGCTTCCTCATACGTCTCTAGAGTAGACAACATTGGCTACGGTGGATACGCAAGAGGATATGGTGGATACGCACACGCTCCTGCTACCTCATACGTTTCTAGAGTAGACAACAATGGCCACTATGGAGGTTACAACGGTGCCTGGAACGGACTGGGTTACAATAACCTCGGTTATGGCTACAACGGTCTCGGTGCCTATGGTGGTTACGGCTACGGCGCTTATAACAACGGCGGTTACGGTGGATACGGATACAACAAGCAATGGTAATCTACGAAATATGTTGTCAATTAGTTATGTGTAATAAATAAGTGATTATGAAAACCTAAGGCATTTATTATTTAATTAAAATTTTTTTGTAGTAAGGATATGAGTCAATAATTTCTCTGAAAGACCTAATATAAATAAAACATTTAATATTGAAATAGGGATATATGGATAAAAGAATTCTGATTTTTAATGTTATGATTCACAGTAAAGACCTATGATAGTTTTTAAAATATAACTCTATCTCTGTGACAGTTGACACTGATATCACTTTAGAGCTGACGAGGTACATTATAGGTGTGATTTTTAATATATGTAAAGTATTGTTCTTTATTAAATGATATTATTTACGATAATTCTTGGCATGATATGATAAAACGTAAACGAAAATTAAAATAAAATCACTTATTCAAAGTTACTTCGTCAGTTTTGGAATCATCTGTCAGAGACCTAGTAGTAATAGGATTGTAGAAACAACAGTTCCGCATTACAAAATGTCTGAGCGAAATATTAATGAAAATAGAATGAAAAAGGCAGTTATAACTTACTTTAGAATTATTAAATATTTCCTTCTCGACTGATAAGCACATTCATAGAGAACTTTGACAGCAAGAATGTTACCCAGTTGTGTCAACTTTATGGACAATTAACATTCCATTACACGACTAAAACTTTTCAACATAACATTAATCAAATCCAAGATTTGTGGTTACCATACGCATTGCGAATGCAGCATTGCAGCCTAGTGATATGGTTTTTCACGTCCCACTTTAAGACGTAAAAGGCATGACAGTCAAGGCTCTCTTACTAATGTGACGATAACTGTAACCTTGCATCAATGAGCCATAGGTTGTTCTTCCGTGAGAGGGTAGTTCTGTCCCGATTGAACCTGCTCATTCGTGCTGAAATTATGGTGGTCTTTTGACCTACTTTATCACGCTCGCTAGTATAGGATTTATTTCAAGCTCCAGGAGGGCTTGGCGCAGTGTGGGTCAGCTGTCCCGTAGCGTCGGCCAAAATTTTGGGCGACGCCGGTAGACTGCTCATCGGTTTCGTGAGCGCTAGGATCACAGTCCTGGCGGCGAGACCGATGAGGTGTTTTAAATGTCTGGCATCGGGACACACACGCGCCAAGTGCGTGAGTTGTTTTGACTGCAGCGGACTATGCTTCCGCTGCGGTCGACCGGGGCACAAGGCGGCAGAGTGCTCTGCCGCCCCTCACTGCCCAGCGTGTGCGGCGGGTAATAAGCCCGCCGATCATCAGATTGGACAGGGGGGCTGCAAGCCACCACGCACATCTCGGCAAGTGTCGGGGGCTAGCCAGTCGACCCAGGCTGCCTCTGACGTCGTTTCTGCGTCGACATCATCGCCCATGGAGGAGGTTGTAGAGACGGTTCAGTAATGGACCAAGTCTCCAACCTCCTTGTCCAGACGAACCTCAACCACTGTGCCGCGGCGCAGGACCTTTTCCTGCAAACCATGGCACAGTGGTCTATCGGTGTTGCCGTAGCCGCGGAACCCTATTACGTTCCTCCCCGTCCAAACTGGTTGGGTTACCGGGACGGTTCCGTGGCAGTCGTCGGCTCCACGGCGGCTCATTCCCCGCCCTTGTCGCTAAGGGACAAGGGTACTGGATATGTTGCTGCCGAGTGGGGGGGCATCACCGTATATGGTGTTTACTTCTCCCCCAACCGGAGTTTGAGCGACTTCGAGGTTTTCCTTAACAACTTGGAAACCTCGATGCGGCGTCTAACGTCTGGGCACGTCTTAGTGCTGGGGGACTTCAACGCGAAGTCCATTGCGTGGGGTTCCCCCAGGACGGACGCCAGGGGCGAGGCCGTAGAGGAGTGGGCGGCCTCGGTGGGCCTCTGTTTATTGAACAGGGGCTCCACCAACACGTGCGTGCGACAGCAGGGAGGGTCGATAGTGGACCTTTCGTTCGCTACCCCTGCCCTCGCCGCACCAGTAAGGAACTGGTGTGTCCTGGAAGAGGTTGAGACGCTCTCGGATCACCTCTACATTCGATTTGAGCTCTCCCGGACCCAGGACCCCAGTAGGGGTCACGCGGCGCGGCGTTCTTCTCTCTTTCCACGGTGGGCTGTAGCCAAACTGAATAGGGACCTACTAGAGGAGGCAGCCATAATTCACTCATGGCTGTCTCCGCAGGCTCCGGCCGAGGAGGTCGACATGGGGGCTGGTCGTTTCCGCGATGCGATTACGCAGATTTGCGATGCGGCCATGCCCCGCATCCGAGGTTGTCGGCCTCCACGGAAGGAGATTTACTGGTGGTCCCAGGAGTTGGCGGACCTCCGCGCGGCCTGTACTCGTGCCCGGAGGTCCTACACCCGTAGTCGGCGGCGACACCGTGAAGATGGTGAGGAGGATCAGCTTCATGAGGAGTACCGAGAGGCGCGGAAAACTCTGAAGCTGGCCATCAGCCGCGCCAAAGAAATTAAGCGAAAGGAAATGCTGGAGGGTCTCGATCGTGACCCCTGGGGTCGCCCTTATCGTGCGGCGCGACAAAAGCTCCGCACATCGGGCCCCCCCCTTACAGAGACCCTCCAGCCCAGCTTCCTGCGGGAAGTGGTCGAGGGCCTTTTCCCGCAACGGGTGGAGCACACACCCCCGTCGATGGCCTTCACGGTCGGAGACGACGGGGCGAGCGAGGACAGTGTTCCGCCCGTCAGGGAATCGGAGGTAGGGGCGGTTGTTCTACGGATCCGCTCTAAAAACACCGCCCCCGGGCCAGACGGGATACCTGCCCGAGTGCTGGCCCGAGCCCTCGAACACATGTCGGACCGTCTCAGGGAGGTCCTGGACGTTAGCTTGGCGTCTGGACGCTTCCCTGAGTGCTGGAAAAGCGGGAAGCTGGTCCTATTGAGGAAGCCGGGACGGCCAGCCGAATCGGTAGCGGCCTATAGGCCCATCGTGTTGCTGGACGAGGCGGGTAAACTGTTTGAGAGGATACTCTCTGCCCGCATCGTCCGGCACCTCTGCGAGGTGGGCCCCGATCTGTCGGACGCCCAATTTGGTTTTCGGGCGGGGCGTTCGACGGTCGATGCCGTGCTGCGCCTGAGGGCCGTTACCGAAGAGGCGGTGAGCTGTGGCGGCGTGCTGTTGGCGGTGTCGTTGGACATCGCCAACGCATTTAATAGTCTGCCATTTAGCTGCATCAGGGAAGCACTTCACTACCATGGGGTGCCAAAGTACCTGAGGCGGCTTGTGGCAGACTATCTTGAGGAGCGTACCGTCATGTACGAGGACCGAGACGGTGTTCTGAGGCGGCGGCTCATGTCGTGCGGTGTTCCACAGGGGTCTGTCCTCGGACCACTCCTGTGGAACATGGGATACGACTGGGCCCTTCGAGGTAGTCTTCCCCCCGGGCTGGGCGTAATTTGTTACGCAGATGACACATTGGTCACGGCCCGGGGAGCAAACTTTCAAGAGGCGGCGCGCCTGGCCACCACGGGTGTCTCTCTGGTGGTCGGGCGAATTGAGGCACTGGGTTTGCGGGTGGCCCTGGACAAGACGGAGGCCCTTTTGTTCCATGGGCCCCGTCGTGGTCCACCCTCCGGCGCCTCCATCGTGGTCAATTCGGTCCTCGTACCAGTTCAGGCCCAGATGAAGTATCTGGGCCTGATCCTCGACGGCAGGTGGCTCTTCGACGAGCACTTCCGACAGCTTTCTCCAAAGCTGGTCGGCGTTGCTTCTGCCCTTGGGCGACTTTTGCCCAATCTGGGTGGAGCTAGCGTGGCGACGAGACGGCTATACACGGGGGTTGTCCGGTCAATGGCGCTGTATGGTGCACCGGTGTGGGCGGCGGCTCTGACCGCCCAGAATAGGGCTCGCCTCTGGCGCCCTCAGAGGATATTGGCGGTTAGAGCCATACGCGGTTACCGCACCGTATCGACGGAGGCGGCGTGCGCCTTGGCCGGAACTCCCCCGTGGGATTTGGAGGCGGAAGTGCTCGCCGAAGTTTATCGGCGGACAGCTGACTTCCGGGCGGGTAGCGGCATACGGCCCCCACCCGAAGAGATACGCGAGTGGCGAGAGGCCGCTCGTCGAGCCACGATGGCTCGTTGGTCGTCCCGGCTGGAGGCTCCACGTGCTGGCTTTGCCGCCGTGGAGGCTCTCCAGCCGGTCATCGCCGAGTGGGCGGGGCGGCAGCACGGGACCCTTTCCTTCTGACTGACGCAGGTCCTTTCCGGGCACGGTTGCTTCGGGAAGTATCTGCACTCGGTCGCCAGGAGGGAATTGAGTCCCGCCTGTCACCACTGCGACTGCAGTGAGGACTCGGCTCAACACACGCTAGCGGTTTGTTCCGCCTGGGCGGCGCAGCGTGGGGTCCTCACTGCAGTTATTGGAGGAGACCTCTCGCTACCGGCCGTCATACGCTCCATGACCGGTAGCGACAGTTGTTTTACCGCGGTCGCAACCTTCTGCGAAGACGTAATTTCGCGGAAGGAGGCGGCGGAGAAGGCCCGGGAGGACGATATCTACTCGGACCCAATTCGCCGCCGGCGAGCCGGGCGTCGGAGGCGCGCATAACAGCGCCTCATGCCGCCTTGAGTGTGGCCGCGGGTGGACGGGATGGGTTTTCCCCTCCATCCGCTACAACGGCCAGCCGCGAGGAGGCGACGTCCGCGTGTGCCGTACGTCGCCTAAAATAGAGAGTTTATCCGCAGATGGTGCCCGAGGTAGCGGGCAGGCGCTAGGAGGGATCTGGATGTCGTAATAGCAGCGGTTCCTGGATCCCTCCTATCTCAGGCGCAGAGTGGCACACCGTGTGGTTTTAGTCGGTCCGATTCCGACACACCACCCCGCCGTAAACCCCGGTGGGGTGACGGCCCGAGGGGGTTTCCACACGTTAAAAAAAAAAAAAAAAAAAAAAAAAAAAAAAAAAAAAAAAATAGGATTTATTTCAAGCTGTCCATAGTTCTTCTATTATCTCTTTTCTCCTATTACCGTCAGCTATTGTGACTAATGGTGATAAGGGTGATGATATATATTTATGATATATATATTTTGATATATATATTTTTAACCTGTCACCACAAGAACAAACAACAATATGTAGATATAATATCAATGAAATGAAGAATTACTTTAGACTGGAAAAAATACATCAAGAAATACTAAGAACAATACTTATCTATTTTACTTCGTTCCAAAACAAATAATTATAAAAACGAGAGAACAAAGAGTATCAATATAAACTTAAAACTATTATTCGAAACATTTTTTTTATTTCTTTACAATTAATAACTATGATTTACCCTGTATATAGGAGACCGAAAAAAGATGCCGATATTGTCTGTTGGAATCTTTTTTTAGGCCTCCTCTCTAAGGAGAGGCTTATCATCGAGATTGGGCTGTTAATGGTAATGATGATGATGGTGATAATATGCGCAATAATTTTACTTCATTAGAACAAAAAACAGACGAAATTTTAAAATAAAAATCTTTCTAAATGTTTTTTTTTGCCAAGATAATAACGGAATTAACATTTTTTTAAAGGGAAATCAAGCATCATGACAAAGTCAAAGTGGCTTTTTATCTACCATTTATATACCTATATAAAACTACGCCAATTTTCCCGGAGGGGTAACCAGAGGCATATTAAACGCCCATTTTCGCCAGGGTTTTGGTTTATCGGGATGTTTTGTTTGTCAGAGTGTCGTCCATCGATCAGCAGGTGCACCACTTGCAGGTGAGGTTGACTTCGGGCCCTAAGACCTTTTTGATGAGAACCCTATGCACCCAATTCTACTGAACACCTAAGTATCCAGGAATGATATGAATGTAGAACAGACATTGAGAATTTATCAACCGACCAAGTGCGAAACGGTCTTATGCACCGAGGATTCTACTCAAAATTTAAGTTAAACAAATAGTTTTTTTTTATGTAAGATAATTTATGTATTTATATAACTTAGTATTTTTAATAAAAGTTTGTAAACTATGAAAGTATCGAACATTACTCTAACCAAACGATACACAGATCGAGGGAATAATTTTGCTTTGTGGTTGGAGAACTATGGTTTCCATACATCGACATAGGTTGCGGTTGGTTTAACAACTATAAAATAAGCTTATAAATGTAAAAAACAAAATTGTCAAAAAAAGATATATTTATAATTTTTGTATTTTTTCCTTTACTGGTATTACATGATTTTACTTCATAGCAAATGCCATGATTATAGGTCAACAGTACTCCCGTATTAGTTTTGATTCCCTTGCCAGTATAAAAATAACTATTTGATTTAAATGACCAGATGCCAGATCGGCAGATGACCAGCGATATGATTCCAAAAGGGTTTCGTATTTGGTCTAAAGTTAAATTTACAATTAAAAAAATTAAGCTTATAAAAATCAGACCTGGCTTAAAAACTTGTCAATAAAAATAAAAAGAAGCATAAAAATATAAAATAAAACTAAATCAACAGAAACATTAACCACGGCAAAAATTGAAAAATGATTCATAAAGTTATTTAATGGAGCCACTAGGTAAAAAAAGAAAAAGAAACCTACAGAAAAGAAGAAAAAAGAAAGAAAATCAAATATGAGAAAATGATATCGAAGAGGTGACTGCTAGGAACATGTAGAAAGCCAGGAGCATGGCTTTTATCATTGCCTAGAACATTTGGACAGACCTGAGTTAGAAAGTAAAATAATCCAGTAACCAAGATCAAATAACAATTTTATTATTTTGTTTTATAGGTAAAAGAAAATATTTAGTAACAAATTTTAATAAAATAATGTATAATCTACGAATTCATTTGAAAAAGTTTATTTATATTATAATTTTATTAATTTTAAACTCGTCACGCTCTGCTTTCTGATATTACGTTCATAATAGAAGAAAGCCTTGCAAAAAAAATACTTCCCGCAATTTTAGTATAAAAACGTAGAACGATACATGCAAAAACATACAACTCTTCAAGATTCGAAGAAATACAAACAAAATGTTCGCTAAAGTAAGTAGCACATATTATACATTTTTGCCTTTATGGAGGCACACTTTTAACAAATTTTGATATTAAATACTTAGTCTGGCCATAAATACTGTTACACTTAATTATAAAAAAATATTACATTTGAATTTCGAATCTGTCATTTTTATACGATTGTTCATTGTGTTTTCTCATTTTGGCGCCAATACATTGTAAAATATTTTGCGATATTAAAATGGTGTGGGGTGATAAAGAGAACCGAATCGCTGTGATAGCATTACACAAAGTAGGTATGGAGCCAAATGCAATTTTTAAAACTCTCCATACACTTGGTATTAGTAAAATGTTTGTGTACCGGGCTATTAATAGGTACAATGAGACCTCCTCTGTTTGTGACAGAAAAAGATCTGGCCGTCCACGTAGTGTTCGTACGAAAAAGGTGGTCAAAGCAGTAAGGGAAAGAATTCGAAGAAATCCTGTCCGAAAGCAAAAGATTTTATCTCGGGAAATGAAGATAGCACCTAGAACCATGTCGCGTATTTTAAAAGATGACTTAGGACTTGCAGCCTATAAGAGACGCACTGGCCATTTCTTAACTGATAATTTAAAGAAGAATAGGGTGGTAAAATCGAAACAACTACTGAAGCGGTACGCAAAGGGAGGTCACAGAAAAATTTTGTTTACGGATGAGAAAATTTTTACAATTGAGCAACATTTTAACAAACAAAATGACCGTATTTATGCTCAAAGCTCTAAGGAAGCTTCCCAATTAGTCGACAGAGTGCAACGTGGACATTATCCGACTTCAGTGATGGTTTGGTGGGGTGTTAGCTATGAAGGAGTGACTGAGCCATATTTTTGTGAAAAAGGTATCAAAACATCGGCACAAGTGTATCAAGATACCATTCTTGAGAAGGTAGTTAAGCCCCTTAACATCACCATGTTCAATAACCAAGTATGGTCCTTCCAGCAAGACTCGGCGCCGGGTCATAAAGCTCGGTCCACGCAGTCTTGGTTGGAATCGAACGTTTCGGACTTCATCAGAGCTGAAGACTGGCCGTCGTCTAGTCCCGATCTTAATCCGCTGGATTATGATTTGTGGTCAGTTTTAGAGAGTACAGCTTGCTCTAAACGCCATGATAATTTGGAGTCCCTAAAACAATCTATACGATTGGCAGTGAAGAATTTTCCCATGGAAAGAGTGCGTGCTTCTATTGATAACTGGCCTCATCGTTTAAAGGACTGTATTGCAGCCAATGGAGACCACTTCGAATAAGCTTTTTATATTTTTAATTGTTTTATATTTATGTATTAAACTGACACACTGTAAAAGTAATAAATGTTATTTGCAGTTAACAATTTTCTTTTTTCTTTATTACAATATTTATGGCAAGACTAGGTATAACAAGATTAAGGACTAAGAATTATCATAACAGACCAAAGAAAGTCAAATTTTCATTTAAATTATTAAATGACTTTATTTTCCTCCGATCAGATTTTCGCCATCGCCGTCTGCCTGTTCGGCCTAGCTTCGGCTGGAGGTCTCTATGCACCTGCCACCTCCTATGTCGCTAGAGTAGACAACAACGGTGCCTGGAACGGTGCCTGGAACGGTGGCTGGAACGGTGCATGGAACAATGGTGCCTGGAACGGTTGGAACGGTGCTTGGAACGGTGCCTGGAACAATGGTGCCTGGAACGGTGCCTGGAACAATGGTGCCTGGAACAACGGTGCCTGGAACGGTCTTGGTGTCTATGCCAAGGGATGGTAATCTAATGAATGTTATGACAAATAGAAATGGTATAATATATGAACAACTGCAATAACTTATCATGTTTATTATTTTCAACCAACCTGGCTTTTAAGCAGAGTTCTACAGTTTAGTGAACGTTAAGTTACAGTAACAGAAGAAAGGATCAATTGTTTACTTTAAAGGCCTAAGAATAATATCAACGAATTTTAATATTGTTGTAAAAATTACTACGTAAACGAGTTTCTGGTTTTTATTGACGTCATAGTGATATTAACCACAGCATTGCAAGATGTCTAAGGAAAAAGTAGATATTTATGAAATTACTATAAAAAGATATCATAGTTAGAACTTAGTCGTGTGTATTTTGTTTTGACATGTGGTGAGATTTATTTTATCAGCCTGGCCAGCGGGGTGTAGTGGACCAAAATTTTCTCTCTAAGAAGAAGGTTATGTCTAGTAGTTTACTGCCACAGGCTGTTGATGCGACATTATGTTTATGATTACATTATGTAACATTTTTTCTCTTCTTTTTGATATTTTTCAATTACGTAGTTTTTAGTAGTCTTTTAATTATCATTTATAATAAAGAATACGATACCACACAGAGCTATGACTACAAGCAAGAAAAATTATTTACTAGAAACAACTTTAACTTTAAAAACACTTTTTACTAAAGGATACCACAAGAAAAATTGTAGTTGAAAAAGTGAAATGAGTTATTACAAATCAACATCGCTTGAAACGCACCTACTTCCTATTTTCTCTGCATCACCCAAACGTTGACTGGTAGATAATGCCTTAGGCATTAAGTCCGCCCACGTAAATAAAGTGCATGATGTATAAATAAATAAATAATAAAACAATGAATAACAGTAAATTTAAGTATAATTATGTGTATTGTGCAATGATTATTTATTTATTAGTAAGTTCATGTAAATTATTTATATTTAAGGTATATTTATAAGCTCAATAATTTTGCACCTACCGCATCTTATTTCTACATCACCTGAAGGTCGACCGGGAGAGCATCCCTCATAGCATTAAGTCCACCTTTGTACAACAAGTGCAATAAGTTTAAACAAATAAAAATAAAACAGTCTCGCCTTACAAAAAGTTTAAGCGAAATATTAATGAAAATTCGGTAAAAAAGGCAGTTATAAACATTTGCTCTAAGATTATAACATATTTCCTTATCAACTGATAAGCACATTCATCAAGAATTTTAACAGCAACAATATTACCCAGTTGTGTCAACTTAATGGATAAATTACGTTTCAACGTACGACAGGTCGAAAGTAGATTTCATCACCGAAGACCGCGAGAATATTTTAGTTATACTTCACATACTTATAAAACTACTACAAACTACATCTCATAAAAGGAATCTAAAATAATCACACAGAATTACTTAATAAATTAAAAAACAACAGATACATCATGATCAGTAACAGCTCTTATCCACAATCCACTGCTGGACAAAGGGTCTCCTTAAAATGCGGTTCTTTTTAATTTTAATTCTGTGAAAAGTACTCTACTATAGCTGATGGAAAGTATGTATTAAATCTAAGAGTTGTGGTCACCATACGCATTGCGAATGCAACATGGCAGCCTAGTGATAAACTTTTCTCGCGGCCTGCTTGGAAACGTAAAAAGCATGACAGTCATCGTGACAGTGTACGGCTCACTTATTTACCACAATAACTATCACCAGTGTGTTACTCACTAACAAAAGATGATAACGCAGATGCTGCCGGCTTAGGTTGTTCTTTTGTGAGAGGGTATTCCTGTCCCGGTTGAGCCTGCTGATTTGTGCTGAAATTAAGGTGGCTCCCCTACCCTTTACAGCCTACTATGTAACGCCAGTATCTTTACAGAGCAGAATACCCAAGGGATAAATAAAGATGATGACACGTATTATTAATTCGTCACTACAATGACAAACAGCAATATGCAGATATAGAGTAGAATAGAGGATAGCTTCAGACTGGAAAGAAATACGTCGAGAAATACTAAGAACAATACTTACGTATTTTACATCATGCTAAAACAAATAATTGTAAAAACGAGAGAAAAGAGTATCAGTATAAACTTATAACCGCAAAAATATTGTAAAAAAATATTGTTTTTTAACCCACGACGCAAAAGAGGGGTGTTATAAGTTTGAAGCGTGTGTGTGTAAGCGTGTGTCGTTCCGATGTAGAGGTCATCATTCATTTAATGGACTCTTAGTACAGTTCTACTGCACTGATTGAGTCGAAACTTGATACATAGAGCAAATCATATAACACGGTAGTAAAATTGTTCACTTTGGCCTTACACTACAGCCAAGATAGTCTGCACAGTACCTAACTCCACGACAACTAAAAGCAGATATATCGTATTTACCCTCCTTGAAAAGGGCTCGATGAGTGGATAAACGTAGGTACTGTTAGTGACAAAGATTGAGGTACCTGGATAATAAATATACAATGCGACTATATAACATAAATAAATTAACTGTTAATGTCTAAGTGACTATTCAGAGATTAGTTAAACATTTAAAATTGATTGTTTTAATAATATATGTAAATAATCATATAAATAATCAATGGTTTTTGTTAAATGTTATTGAAGATTTTAAAATGTTTTGTTGACACTTGATTCTGTTGTAAATAACAATTTAGTAAAAATTACCTTTCACAGTATTGAAGAACCGCTTCTTAGTCTTTACAATTCTGCTAGAGCCGATCTGTCATGAGGATTGTTAAACAACGTTCTGGCTCTTTCGTCTTACTTTAAAATTATCAGTTCAAATACAAAATGTTGATTTTAATAAGTCAAGTAAGTGCTGAGGTCAGATTAATGTACAAAATAGTTGAAAAATACAAGACGACACTATAATTACCAAGTCGATTCACAGTACTGCCCACTATTTTTTAAAATTATAATAATATTATAAAACCGGAATCTTTTTGTCGATTTCCTTTCTAAGGGGAGGCTTATCACCAGGAGTGGATTATTAATGATTGTGATGATGAACATGATGAAAATAAGCGCAATGATTTTACGTTACAAGAAATAAAAACAGATGGAACTTTTAAATATAAAACTGTTTCTCCAAATACACGTTTTCTTTCAAGATAATAACGAAATAACAATTTTTTTAAGATAAAATCAGGCATGACAAGGTTAAAGTGGTTTTTTATCTACGAATGATATACGTACATAAAATCACGCCTGTTTCCCCGGACGGGTAGGCAGAGGTATATTAAACGCCCACTTTTCGCCAAGGTTTGGTTTATCGGGATATTTTGTTTGTCAGAGCCTAGTCTATCGATCAGCAGATAATTTGCAGGTAAGGTTGACTTGAGACTCTAAGTTTTAGATGGAAAGCTTATGTATCCTGGGAACCAATGCACCCAATTCTACTGAACATTTTCTAATTATCCAGGAATGCTATGAATGTAGAAAAGACATTGAGACCTTATCAACTGGCCAACTGCGAATAGGTCTTGTGCACCGAGGGCTTACAAGTATTTTGGCAAAAGTTCATTTATATTAAAATTTTATTAAATTTAAACTCGTCGCGCTCTGTTTTATGATGTGACGTTCATAATAGAAGCGAGCCTTGCAAAAAAAAATACAACCTGCGATTTTAGTATAAAAGCGTAGAACGATACAAAAAAAAAACATACAACTCTTCAACATTCGAAGAAATACAGACAAAATGTTCGCTAAAGTAAGTAGCTCATATCATATATTTTTGTCTTTATTTTTAACACATTTTTAACAAAATTTTGCTCTTAAATATAAGAAGATTAAGGACTAAGAATTATCATATCCGACCAAAGAAAGTCAAATGTTCCTTTTAATGATTTAATGACTTTATTTTTCTCCTATCAGATTTTCGCCATCGCCGTTTGCCTTTTCGGCCTAGCTTCGGCTGGAGGTCTCTATGCCCCTGCAACCTCCTATGTCGCTAGAGTAGACAACAACGGTGCCTGGAACGGTGCCTGGAACGGTGCCTGGAATGGTGCCTGGAACGGTGGCTGGAACGGTGCATGGAACAATGGTGCCTGGAACGGTTGGAACGGTGCTTGGAACGGTGCCTGGAACAACGGTGCCTGGAACAATGGTGCCTGGAACGGTCTTGGTGTCTATGCCAAGGGATGGTAATCTAACGAATGTTATGTCAAATAGAAATGGTTTAATATATGAACAACTGCGATAACTTATCATGTTTATTATTTTCAACAAATTACCCGGCTTTTAAGCAGAGTTCTACAGTTTAATGAAAGTTATGTTGTAGTAATATTAGAAAGAATTAATTATACCCTTTAAAGGTCTCAAAATGGTATAACTAACTTTCACTATTGACGTAAAAATTACTACGTAGATGAGTTTCTGCTTTTTATTTACAACATAGTGATGATATTAACCATAGCATTGCAAAATATCTCAGAAAAAGTGGATATTTATGAAAAAATTATAAAAAGATAACATACTTAGAACCTAGCCGTGTGTATTTCGTTTTGATATGTGGTGAGCTTTATTTTATCGGCCTGGTGAACGGGGTGTAGTAGACCAAAGTTCTCTCTCTACGAAGAAGGTTATGTCTAGTAGTTTACTGTCATAGGTTGTTGATACGACATTATGTTTATGTAACATTTTTTTCCCTTCTTCTCGATATTTCTCAAGTATGTAAGTTTTAGTATTCTTTTAATGATCAGTTATATTAAATATTACGATATCACACAAGGCCATTAATATAAATAAGGAAAATTATTTACTGAAAACAACCTTAACTTTAAAATCATTTTTTATTAAAGAATACTACAAGGGAAATAGTAGTAAGCACGGTGAAATAAGTTATTCCATGTTGACTGATAAATAATGCCTTAGGCATTAAGTCCGCCTACGTAAATAAAATGCATGATGTGTAAATAAATAAATAATAAAACAATAAATAACAGTAAATTTAGGTATTACATGTATTGTGCAATTATTATTTATTTGTTAGTAAGTTCATATATATTATTTATATTTAAGGTATACTTATAAGCTCGATAACTTTGCACCTACCGCATCTTATTTCTACATCACCATCACCTGCAGGTTGACCGGGAGAGCATCCCTCATGGCATTAAGTCCACCTTTGTACAACAAGTGCAATAAGTTTAAATAAATAAAAAAAAACGGTCTCACCTTACAAAATGTCTAAGCGAAATATTAATGAAAAATCGATAAAAAAGACAATTATAAATATTTGCTGGAAGATTATAAGATATTTCCTTATCAACTGATAAGCACATTCATCAAAAATTCTAACAGCAACAATATTACCCAGTTGTGTCAACTTAATGGACAAATTACGTTTCAACACACGACTAAAAATTTTTAACGCAAGCCGAGATGCTTTCGACCATCAAATCGCAAGAATATTTTGGACATACTTCACATACTTTTAAAACTACTACAAACTACATCTCATAAAAGGAATCTAAAATAATCACCCAGAATTATTTAATATAATAAAAAAAAACAGACACATCATGATCAGTAACAGTTTTTTATCCACAATCCATTGCTGGACAAAGTGTCTAAGTTCCTTTTAATTTTAAGAGTCTCTGAAAAGTACTCTACTAGACCTGATGGAAAGTATGTATTAAATCCAAGAGTTGCGGTCACTATACTCATTGTGAATGCAACACGGCGATCTAGTGACAAGTTTTTCTCTTTTTTCGTTAGGAAGGTGACTTAATTGAGAGTGTTCTTAGTTATATTTTTTTGAAAATCTGTAGAGCTATTTGAATGTCAACAGTTCTTTGCCGATGTAGAGGTAATCATTCATTTAATGGACTTTTATTACACTTCTACTGCACTGACTCAGTCGAAACTTGATACATATTGCACATCATATAACACGGTAATAATATGGTGACCTTGGCCTGATGCTGCAGCCAGGATAGTCTGCACAGTACCTAACTCCACGACAACTAGAAGCAGATATATCGTATTTACCCTCCTTGAAAAGGGCTCGATGAGTGGATAAACGTAGGTACTGTTAGTGACAAAGATTGAGGTACCTGGATAATAAATATACAATGCGATTATATAACATAAATAAATTAACTGTTAATGTCTAAGTGACTATTCAGAGATTAGTTAAACATTTAAAATTGATTGTTTTAATAATATATGTAAATAATCATATAAATAATCAATGGTTTTTGTTAAATGTTATTGAAGATTTTAAAATGTTTTGTTGACACTTGATTCTGTTGTAAATAACAATTTAGTAAAAATTACCTTTCACAGTATTGAAGAACCGCTTCTTAGTCTTTACAATTCTGCTAGAGCCGATCTGTCATGAGGATTGTTAAACAACGTTCTGGCTCTTTCGTCTTACTTTAAAATTATCAGTTCAAATACAAAATGTTGATTTTAATAAGTCAAGTAAGTGCTGAGGTCAGATTAATGTACAAAATAGTTGAAAAATACAAGACGACACTATAATTACCAAGTCGATTCACAGTACTGCCCACTATTTTTTAAAATTATAATAATATTATAAAACCGGAATCTTTTTGTCGATTTCCTTTCTAAGGAGAGGCTTATCACCAGGAGTGGATTATTAATGATTGTGATGATGAACATGATGAAAATAAGCGCAATGATTTTACGTTACAACAAAGAAAAACAGATGGAACTTTTAAATATAAAACTATTTCTCCAAATACACGTTTTCTTTCAAGATAACAACGAAATTAACATTTTTTTAAGATAAAATCAGTCATGACAAAGTTAAAGTGGCTTTTTATCTATGAATCATATACGTACATAAAATCACACCTGTTTCTTCGGAGGGGTAGGCAGAGGCATATTAAACACCTAGATTTTGCCAAAGTTTGGTTTACCGGGATATTTTGTTTGTCAGAGCCTAGTCTATCGATCAGCAGGTACATAATTTGCAGGTAAGGTTGACTTGGGACCCTAAGTTTTTGGTGGAAAGCTTATGTATCCTGGGAACTAATGCACTCAATTCGACTGAACATTTTCTAATTATCCAGGAATGCTATGAATGTAGAAAAGACATTGAGACCATAAGGTCTCAACTAGCAGTTGGCTAGTTGATAATCAACTAGCCAACTGCGAATAGGTCTTGTGTACCGAGGGCTTACAAGCATTTTGGAAAAAGTTCATTTATATTAAAATTTTATTAAATTTAAACTCGTCACGCTCTGTTTTATGATGTGACGTTCATAATAGAAGTAAGCCTTGCAAAAAAAAATACAACCTGCGATTTTAGTATAAAAGCGTAGTACGATACAAAAAAAACATACAACTCTTCAACATTCGAAGAAATACAGACAAAATGTTCGCTAAAGTAAGTAGCTCATATCATATATTTTTGTCTTTATTTTTAACACATTTTTAACAAAATTTTGCTCTTAAATATAAGAAGATTAAGGACTAAGAATTATCATATCCGACCAAAGAAAGTCAAATGTTCCTTTTAATGATTTAATGACTTTATTTTTCTCCTATCAGATTTTCGCCATCGCCGTTTGCCTTTTCGGCCTAGCTTCGGCTGGAGGTCTCTATGCCCCTGCAACCTCCTATGTCGCTAGAGTAGACAACAACGGTGCCTGGAACGGTGCCTGGAACGGTGCCTGGAATGGTGCCTGGAACGGTGGCTGGAACGGTGCATGGAACAATGGTGCCTGGAACGGTTGGAACGGTGCTTGGAACGGTGCCTGGAACAACGGTGCCTGGAACAATGGTGCCTGGAACGGTCTTGGTGTCTATGCCAAGGGATGGTAATCTAACGAATGTTATGTCAAATAGAAATGGTTTAATATATGAACAACTGCGATAACTTATCATGTTTATTATTTTCAACAAATTACCCGGCTTTTAAGCAGAGTTCTACAGTTTAATGAAAGTTATGTTGTAGTAATATTAGAAAGAATTAATTATACCCTTTAAAGGTCTCAAAATGGTATAACTAACTTTCACTATTGACGTAAAAATTACTACGTAGATGAGTTTCTGCTTTTTATTTACAACATAGTGATGATATTAACCATAGCATTGCAAAATATCTCAGAAAAAGTGGATATTTATGAAAAAATTATAAAAAGATAACATACTTAGAACCTAGCCGTGTGTATTTCGTTTTGATATGTGGTGAGCTTTATTTTATCGGCCTGGTGAACGGGGTGTAGTAGACCAAAGTTCTCTCTCTACGAAGAAGGTTATGTCTAGTAGTTTACTGTCATAGGTTGTTGATACGACATTATGTTTATGTAACATTTTTTTCCCTTCTTCTCGATATTTCCCAAGTATGTAAGTTTTAGTATTCTTTTAATGATCAGTTATATTAAATATTACGATATCACACAAGGCCATTAATATAAATAAGGAAAATTATTTACTGAAAACAACCTTAACTTTAAAATCATTTTTTATTAAAGAATACTACAAGGGAAATAGTAGTAAGCACGGTGAAATAAGTTATTCCATGTTGACTGATAAATAATGCCTTAGGCATTAAGTCCGCCTACGTAAATAAAATGCATGATGTGTAAATAAATAAATAATAAAACAATAAATAACAGTAAATTTAGGTATTACATGTATTGTGCAATTATTATTTATTTGTTAGTAAGTTCATATATATTATTTATATTTAAGGTATACTTATAAGCTCGATAACTTTGCACCTACCGCATCTTATTTCTACATCACCATCACCTGCAGGTTGACCGGGAGAGCATCCCTCATGGCATTAAGTCCACCTTTGTACAACAAGTGCAATAAGTTTAAATAAATAAAAAAAAACGGTCTCACCTTACAAAATGTCTAAGCGAAATATTAATGAAAAATCGATAAAAAAGACAATTATAAATATTTGCTGGAAGATTATAAGATATTTCCTTATCAACTGATAAGCACATTCATCAAAAATTCTAACAGCAACAATATTACCCAGTTGTGTCAACTTAATGGACAAATTACGTTTCAACACACGACTAAAAATTTTTAACGCAAGCCGAGATGCTTTCGACCATCAAATCGCAAGAATATTTTGGACATACTTCACATACTTTTAAAACTACTACAAACTACATCTCATAAAAGGAATCTAAAATAATCACCCAGAATTATTTAATATAATAAAAAAAAACAGACACATCATGATCAGTAACAGTTTTTTATCCACAATCCATTGCTGGACAAAGTGTCTAAGTTCCTTTTAATTTTAAGAGTCTCTGAAAAGTACTCTACTAGACCTGATGGAAAGTATGTATTAAATCCAAGAGTTGCGGTCACTATACTCATTGTGAATGCAACACGGCGATCTAGTGACAAGTTTTTCTCTTTTTTCGTTAGGAAGGTGACTTAATTGAGAGTGTTCTTAGTTATATTTTTTTGAAAATCTGTAGAGCTATTTGAATGTCAACAGTTCTTTGCCGATGTAGAGGTAATCATTCATTTAATGGACTTTTATTACACTTCTACTGCACTGACTCAGTCGAAACTTGATACATATTGCACATCATATAACACGGTAATAATATGGTGACCTTGGCCTGATGCTGCAGCCAGGATAGTCTGCACAGTACCTAACTCCACGACAACTAGAAGCAGATATATCGTATTTACCCTCCTTGAAAAGGGCTCGATGAGTGGATAAACGTAGGTACTGTTAGTGACAAAGATTGAGGTACCTGGATAATAAATATACAATGCGATTATATAACATAAATAAATTAACTGTTAATGTCTAAGTGACTATTCAGAGATTAGTTAAACATTTAAAATTGATTGTTTTAATAATATATGTAAATAATCATATAAATAATCAATGGTTTTTGTTAAATGTTATTGAAGATTTTAAAATGTTTTGTTGACACTTGATTCTGTTGTAAATAACAATTTAGTAAAAATTACCTTTCACAGTATTGAAGAACCGCTTCTTAGTCTTTACAATTCTGCTAGAGCCGATCTGTCATGAGGATTGTTAAACAACGTTCTGGCTCTTTCGTCTTACTTTAAAATTATCAGTTCAAATACAAAATGTTGATTTTAATAAGTCAAGTAAGTGCTGAGGTCAGATTAATGTACAAAATAGTTGAAAAATACAAGACGACACTATAATTACCAAGTCGATTCACAGTACTGCCCACTATTTTTTAAAATTATAATAATATTATAAAACCGGAATCTTTTTGTCGATTTCCTTTCTAAGGAAAGGCTTATCACCAGGAGTGGATTATTAATGATTGTGATGATGAACATGATGAAAATAAGCGCAATGATTTTACGTTACAACAAAGAAAAACAGATGGAACTTTTAAATATAAAACTATTTCTCCAAATACACGTTTTCTTTCAAGATAACAACGAAATTAACATTTTTTTAAGATAAAATCAGTCATGACAAAGTTAAAGTGGCTTTTTATCTATGAATCATATACGTACATAAAATCACACCTGTTTCTTCGGAGGGGTAGGCAGAGGCATATTAAACACCTAGATTTTGCCAAAGTTTGGTTTACCGGGATATTTTGTTTGTCAGAGCCTAGTCTATCGATCAGCAGGTACATAATTTGCAGGTAAGGTTGACTTGGGACCCTAAGTTTTTGGTGGAAAGCTTATGTATCCTGGGAACTAATGCACTCAATTCGACTGAACATTTTCTAATTATCCAGGAATGCTATGAATGTAGAAAAGACATTGAGACCATAAGGTCTCAACTAGCAGTTGGCTAGTTGATAATCAACTAGCCAACTGCGAATAGGTCTTGTGTACCGAGGGCTTACAAGCATTTTGGAAAAAGTTCATTTATATTAAAATTTTATTAAATTTAAACTCGTCACGCTCTGTTTTATGATGTGACGTTCATAATAGAAGTAAGCCTTGCAAAAAAAAATACAACCTGCGATTTTAGTATAAAAGCGTAGTACGATACAAAAAAAACATACAACTCTTCAACATTCGAAGAAATACAGACAAAATGTTCGCTAAAGTAAGTAGCTCATATCATATATTTTTGTCTTTATTTTTAACACATTTTTAACAAAATTTTGCTCTTAAATATAAGAAGATTAAGGACTAAGAATTATCATATCCGACCAAAGAAAGTCAAATGTTCCTTTTAATGATTTAATGACTTTATTTTTCTCCTATCAGATTTTCGCCATCGCCGTTTGCCTTTTCGGCCTAGCTTCGGCTGGAGGTCTCTATGCCCCTGCAACCTCCTATGTCGCTAGAGTAGACAACAACGGTGCCTGGAACGGTGCCTGGAACGGTGCCTGGAATGGTGCCTGGAACGGTGGCTGGAACGGTGCATGGAACAATGGTGCCTGGAACGGTTGGAACGGTGCTTGGAACGGTGCCTGGAACAACGGTGCCTGGAACAATGGTGCCTGGAACGGTCTTGGTGTCTATGCCAAGGGATGGTAATCTAACGAATGTTATGTCAAATAGAAATGGTTTAATATATGAACAACTGCGATAACTTATCATGTTTATTATTTTCAACAAATTACCCGGCTTTTAAGCAGAGTTCTACAGTTTAATGAAAGTTATGTTGTAGTAATATTAGAAAGAATTAATTATACCCTTTAAAGGTCTCAAAATGGTATAACTAACTTTCACTATTGACGTAAAAATTACTACGTAGATGAGTTTCTGCTTTTTATTTACAACATAGTGATGATATTAATCATAGCATTGTAAAATATCTAAGAAAAGTGGATATTTATGAAAATAGTATAAAAAGATAACATACTTAGAATCTAGCCGTGTGTATTTCGTTTTGATATGTGGTGAGCTTTATTTTATCGGCCTGGTGAACGGGGTGTAGTAGACCAAAGTTCTCACTCTCCGTAGAAGGTTATGTCTAGTAGTTTACTGTCATAGGTTGTTGATACGACATTATGTTTATGTTTCCATTATGTAACATTTTTTTCTCTTCTTCTCGATATTTTGCAAGTATGTAAGTTTTAGTATTCTTTTAATGATCAGTTATATTAAATATTACGATATCACACAAGGCCATTAATATAAATAAGGAAAATTATTTACTGAAAACAACCTTAACTTTAAAATAATTTTTATTAAAGAATACTACAAGGGAAATAGTAGTAAGCACGGTGAAATAACTTATTCCAAATCAACATCACTTGAAACGCACCTACTTCCTATTTTCTCGGCATTACACAAACGTTGACTGGTACAGACAATGCCTTAGGAATCAAGTCCGCCTGCGTACATAAAGTGCATTATGTGTAAATAAATAAATAAATAATTAATAAATTATAAAGCAATAAGTAACAGTAAATTTAATTATGTGTATATTATATATTATAGTTTGTTCATGTATATTATTTACATTTTAAGTATATTTATAAGCTCAATACCTCGTCACCATAAGGATAAACATCAATATGTAGATATAGAGTAGAATAGAGGATAGCTTCACACTGGAAAGAAATACGTCGAGAAATACTAAGAACAATACTTACGTATTTTACGTCATGCCAAAACAAATAATTGTAAAAACGAGAGAAAGGAGTATCCGTGTAAACTAATAACCATAGAAATATTGTTCAAAAATATTATTTTTAACCCCCGACGCAAAACGAGGGGTGTTATAAGTTTGACGTGTGTGTGGGTGTGTGTCATTCTGTCTGTAGCGTAATAACTCCCAAACGGATTAATCGATTTAGATAATTCTTTTTTATTAGAAAGGTATCTGAATCGAGAGTGTTCCTAGCTATGTTTTATGAAAATCTCTACAGCTATTTGAATGTCATCTGTTCTTTTCCGATGTGATGTAGAGGTAATCATTCATTTAATGGACTCTGAGTACATTTCTATTGCACGGATTGAGTTGAAACTTGATACATATGGCAAATCATATAACATGGTAACA
This sequence comes from Hypercompe scribonia, assembly GCA_949316085.1. NCBI lineage: Eukaryota > Metazoa > Arthropoda > Insecta > Lepidoptera > Erebidae > Hypercompe > Hypercompe scribonia. The sequence goes on from OX438979.1 coordinate 7,581,117, forward strand.
ACATGGTGACCTTGGCCTGATGCTGCAGCCAGGATAGTATGCAGAGTACCTAACTCCTCGACAACTAACAATAGATACATCGTATTTAGCCTCCTTGAAAAGGGCTCGATGCGTGGATAAACGTACTGTTAGTGACAAAGATTGAGGTACATAGATAATAAATACACAATGCGATTTTAAGACATAAATGAATTAACTGTTAATGTCTAAGTGACTATTCAGAGATTAGTTGAAAATTTTAAATTGATATTTTTAATAATCAATGGTTTTTGTTCAGTGTTATTAAAGATTTTATATTATTTTGTAGACACTTGATTCTGTTGTAAATAACAATTAAGTGATAATTACTTTACACAGTATTGAAGAAACGCTTCTTAGTCTTTACAATTCTGTTAGAGCCGATCTGTCATGAGGATTGTTAAACAACGTTCTAGCTCTGTCGTCTTACTTTAAAATTTTCAGTTCAGACACAAAATGTTTCTAATTTTATTGGTAGCTAACCTATGTATTTACATTAATTTATAAGAAGTTCTAATTACCTATCGTGAGTCGATAATTAAACTAACAAAGACATCCAAATCCAAATCGCTTTTAATATTTAACATAGTCCTTTGTATCAAAGCAAATGTCATCAGTAATAGCATCAATTTTAATTTCAAAACTTCGTAAGTCGAGCGTATTACTAAGTAGCACTGTCGAAAAAGAGTGAAATAAAAATGAAATTGCAAATTTTGCAAAATCCCCGACGCAATATAACACTTCTAACAAAAGAACAATAAATACGTGTTAGCCCTTATAGTTTAAATTAGTAAAATTTTTATACAGGTATCCTTAAATTAGTATGATTGTTATTGCGAAGAATATCCTTTTACAAAAACTAATAACTAGATGCATATAGAAACCTCCCAAAGATTAAATTATGAATGAGAGAGATTTTATAACTATGAATCGATCAGAGAGCTCCTCGAAAGCGAAAGTTTTTACAATTTTAATGATTTTAATAAGTCAAGTATGTGTTAAGGTTAAATTAATGCAAAAAATTGTCAAAAAATACAAGACGACACTATCATTACCAAGTTGATTCGCAGAATTTGCCACGATTTTTTAAAATTATAATTATATTATTAAACCAGAATCTTTTTATCGGTTTCCTCTCTAAGGAGAGGCTTATCACCAGGAGTGGATTATTAATCATTGTGATGATGAACATAATGATAATAAGCGCAATAATTTTACGTTACAACAAAGAAAAACAGATGGAACTTTGAAATATAAAACTATCTCTTTAAATACACGTTTTCTTTCAAGATAATAACGAAATTAACATTTTTTTTAAGATAAAATCAGTCATGAAAAAGTTAAAGTGGCTTTTTATCTACGAATCATATACATACATAAAATCACACCTGTTTCCCCGGAGGGGTAGGCAGAGGCATATTAAACGCGCACTTGCATAATTTGTAGGTAAGGTTGACTTGGGACACTAGGTTTTTGGTGGGAAACTTATGTATCTTGGGAACCAATGCACCCAATACTACTGAACACCTTCTAATTATCCAGAATTGCTATGAATGTAGAAAAGACATTGAGACCTTATCAACTGACCAAGTACGAATCGGTCTTGTGCACCGAGAGCTTAAAAGTATATTAGAGAAAAGTTCATTCATATTAAAATTTCATTAAATTTAAACTCGTCACGCTCTGTTTCATGATGTGACGTTCATAATAGAAGAGAACCTTGCAAAAAAATACAACCTGTGATTTTAGTATAAAAGCGTAGAACGATACATGAAAAGACATATAACTCTTCAACATTCGAAGAAATACAAACAAAATGTTCGCTAAAGTAAGTAGCTCATATCATATATTTTTGTCTCTATGTAATCATATTTTTAACAAAATTTTGCTATTTAATACAAGAAGATTAAGGACTAAGAATTATCATATCCGAACAAAGAAAGTCAAATTTTCCTCTTAATTATTTATTGACTTTATTTTTCTCTGATCAGATTTTCGCCATCGCCGTCTGCCTCTTCGGCCTAGCTTCGGCTGGAGGTCTCGTTGCCCCTGCAACCTCCTATGTCGCTAGAGTAGACAACAACGGTGCCTGGAAAGGTGCCTGGAACGGTGCCTGGAACGGTGGCTGGAACGGTGCATGGAACAATGGTGCCTGGAACGGAGCTTGGAACGGTGCCTGGAACAATGGTGCTTGGAACGGTGCCTGGAACAATGATGCCTGGAACAATGGTGCCTGGAACAACGGTGCCTGGAACAACGGTGCCTGGAACAACGGTGCCTGGAACGGTCTTGGTGTCTATGCCAAGGGATGGTAATCTAACGAATGTTATGTCAAATAAGAATGGTTTAATATATGAATAACTGCAACAACTTACCATGTTTATTATTTTCAACAAATTATCCAGCTTTTAAGCAGAGTTCTACAATCTAATGAACGTTAAGTAATAGCAATAGGAGAAAGAATCAATCACACTCTTTAAAGGTCTCAAAACGGTAAAACTAACATTAAATATTAATGTAAAAATTACGACGTAGATGAGTTTCTACTTTTATTTACGGCATAGTGATATTAACCACAGCATTGGAAAATATCTAAGAATAAAAGTGGGTATTTATGAAAATAGTATTAAAAGATAATATAATGAGAACTTAGCCGTGTGTATTTTGCTTTGATATGTGGTGAGATTTATTTTATCGGCCTGGCCAGCGGGGTGTAGTAGACCAAAACCTTCTCTCTAAGAAAAAGTTTATGTCTAGTACTTTACTATCACAGGCTGTTGATACTGTCTGTCTGTTCTGTTGTCGGAGGACATTAGACTCAAATACATGACATGGGTAAACAAAAGGTAATACCTACCCAGGAGGGTCCCGCACGCACTGCGCCTGCGGAAACTCATCCGGAACCAAACGGCTCCGGCAGTTGCCAGTCGTATTCTGGGGGGAGCAATCACAGCTAAATCCGCCCGTTACCAAGCGGGAAATCCGGCGACCGATATAACGCCGAGTATGCTAAGACACGTGTAGTGTTGGATTCTGACACTATGACAGAAAGGAGCGGTGCGAGAACCCCGATAGTGTCAGCTGCAGAGCAGTACCAACGGGGTTCGCAAAAGCCAAAGAGACAACAGCTCCCTTCTGAGAAGAAAATCTCGCTAGAATCGGCTTCCAGCGAGTAGGCCAGAACACCGTAAGTGGGTACAAGCCTTCGAGGTGCTCGCAGCAGAGGCTGACCTTCTAAGACGGGGCAGGTCACTCAAGCAAGGCAGACTGCGGGATCTACGATAGGAAAGAGAGCCACGGAAGAGCTCTTGTTCCAGGTCCTCTTTGAAAAGGTCAAATCCAACAAGGCGAACCCTGCTGGTGCCACGAACCTGGAGGAGCTACGTCGCAGCGTTGAGAATCCTGTGGATCAAATTGAGGAGGCAATTAGTGTAGCCGATCGCTTGCTTCAGGCCACCCATGAATCCGGGAGTCCTGAACAAGGAATCCTTCTAGCAGTTGTGCGCAGCATTGTTGAGGCGGGAAGACTCCTCATGGCCGAGAATAAGGCTCACGAAAGGGAGAAAACAAGTCTTAAAATAAAACTCACAGAAGCAAGAGACGCGAGGGCGCTGGGCTCCACTCGTGCCAACACTGGTACCACGCTGGCGTCATTGACACCGGTAGTATCATCCTGCCGCTTGGAGCCGGACATAGTACGACTCATGATGGAGATGGAGGAGCGACTGATTAAGCGTATCTCTGCAGTAGAGAGCACTCCTTATTGCCCACCTCTGATTTCACCAAGGGCGACATATGCGGCCGTTGCTAATACAACAGCTCACTTAGCAGCTACGGTGGCAAAGCTACCGTCCACAACAGCATCGTATGCGTTATTTTAAGTGCACAGCAGCAAGCAGACCCGTCGATCTCCAGGCTGGCAGTAAGGTCTGTGCCTTGTCAGGATCGAAACCAGGAGGGCAGTCTATTGGCCGCCCCTCGGTGGATGCATTACTCCCTGAGGGAAAGGAAGTTAAGTTTTCCCCTATACGGCGAATGTGATCAAAACGAGTTTTACTTATCTCTTTTTTACAGGATTTAGCAGCTGCTTTGTATATTTTCTTCTTAGCCTGAAAATCCAAGACTTTGTTTTTACGAGCGTCAACCCAAGACAAATAGGTTTCACGCTTACGTTTTTCAGCTAAGAGGCATTCAGCTTTAAACCATGGGCGACCTTTGGTCTCAAGGGATGCTATGGACCGCGCTCGCCTTGATGGAGGCAGGAAGAAAAGATAATATAGAGGTTTCCATACGGAGGGCATCTACAAGCCGTAGGTGGCCCGGGGTACATCGGAATTTTAGGAATTTCCTTACTTTGGTTCACCTTGTTCCTCGGCTACTAGTACCTGAGATGGCGTCCAGTTTTTGGTCTATCCATGTCCGATATAACCATATTACGGTGGTATCTGTGGGGATTTCCACACAAAAAAAAGGCATACATTATGTAACATTTTTTTCTCTACATCTCGTTGTTTTTCAATTATGTAATTTTTAGTATTCTTTTAATTACTAATTATATTAAAGATAACGATACCACACAAGGCCATTAACACAAATAAGATACCTAAATTATTTACTGGAAACCACTTTAAATAGTACATAGTAAAATAGTAGCGGGAACGGTGAAATGAGTTATTCCAAATCAACTTTACTTGAAACGTCCCTACTTCCTATTTTCTCTGTATCACACAAAGGTTGACTGATAGATAATGCCTTAGGCATCAAGTCCGCCTATGTACATAAAGTTCATGATGTATATATAAATAAATAATAAAATCATAAGTAACAGCAAATTTAAGTATGTGTACATTGATATGTGTTGAGCATTCATTATTTATTTAGTAGCAAGTTCATGTATATTATTTATATTTAAAATATATTTATAAGCCCAATAACTTTGCACCTACCGCTTATATCTTCATCACCTGAAGGTCGACTGGGAAAGTAGGAATCAGGCCATTAAATCCACCTTTGTACAACAAGTGTAATAAGTTTAAATAAATGAAAATAAAACAGTCTCGCATTGCAAAATATCTAAGCGAAATATTAATGAAAATACGATAAAAAATGCAGTTATAAATATTTGCTATAGGATTATAAAATATTTCCTTATCAACTGAAAAACACTTTCATCAAGAATTTTGATAGCAATAATGTTACCCAGCTGTGACAACTTAATGGACAAATTAAGTTTCAATGCACGACTAAAAATTTTCAACACAAGACGGAATACTTTCGGCGATGAAATCTACTGTCGACCATTAAACCGCAAGAATACAAGTATTTTGGCTATACTACACATATTTATAGAAGGACAATAAACTACATCTCCCCACTACATCTACCCAGTCTCCTGTCTTAAGAGAGGCTTAACACCAGGAGTGGGTAGTTAATAGTTACGCAGATAATACGTGCAACAATTTTATTTCACGAAAAAGAAAAACAAATAACAATTTGAAGTATGACCCTATTTTTAAGGGAATATCAGTCATCGTGACAAATTCAACGGGGCTTTTTTTTGCTGATCATATACATACACAAAATTACACATGTTTCCCCGGAGGGGTAGGCAAAGGCATATTATACGTCCACTATTCATCAGGGTTTTGGTTTATTGTGATGTTTTGTTTGTTAGAGCCTAGTCCATCGATCAACAGGTGCATCAATTGCAGGTAAGGTTGACTTGGGACCTTAAGTTTTTGGTGGCAAACTTATGTATCCTGGGAACCCAATGCACCCAATTTCACTAAACGCCTTCTAATTATCCAGGAAGCCTATGAATGTAGAAAACACATTGAGACCTTGTATAAGATTTGAAGTATGGACCTGTTTTTGGTGGGCAACTTATGTATCCTGGGAACACAATGCACCCAATCCAACTAAACACCTTCCAATTATTCAGGAATGCTATGAATGTAGAAAAGACGTTCAGACCTTAACAACTGGCCAAGTGTGAACCGGTCTTGCGCACCGAGGGAGGGCTTACTAGTATATTGGAAAAGAGTTCATTCATATTAAAATTTTATTAAATTTAAACTCGTCACGCTCTGTTTTATGATATTACGTTGATAATAGAAGAAACCTTGCAAAAAAAAATACAACTTGCGATTTTAGTATAAAAGCGTAGAACGATACTTGAAAAAACACACAATTCTTCAACATTCGAAGAAATACCAACAAAATGTTCGCTAAAGTAAGTGGCACATATTATATATTTTTGTCTTTACGTAAGCACATTTTTAACAAAACTTTGCTATTAAATATAAGAAGATTAAGGACTAAGAACTGTCATATCCGACCAAAGAAAGTCAAATTTTCATTTTAATTATTAAATGACTTTATTTTTCTCTGATCAGATTTTCGCCATCGCCGTCTGCCTGTTCGGCCTAGCTTCGGCTGGAGGTCTCTATGCCCCTGCTACCTCCTATGTCGCTAGAGTAGACAACAACGGTGCCTGGAACGGTGGCTGGAACGGTGCATGGAACAATGGTGCCTGGAACGGTTGGAACGGTGCCTGGAACGGTGGCTGGAACGGTGCCTGGAACAATGGTGCCTGGAACAAGGATGCCTGGAACAATGGTGCCTGGAACAATGGTGCCTGGAACAATGGCGCCTGGAACAATGGTGCCTGGAACGGTCTTGGTGTCTATGCCAAGGGATGGTAATCTAATGAATGTTATGTGAAATAGAAATGATTTAATATATGAACAACTACAACAACTGATCATGTTTATTATTTTCAACAAATTATCAGGCTCTTAAACAGAGTTCTACAGTTTAATGAACGTTAAGTCATAATAATAGGAGAAAAAATCAATCACACCCTTTAAAGGTCTCAAAACGGTATAACTCATATTAAATATAAATGTAAAAATTACTACGTGGATGAGTTTCTGGTTTTTATTTATGGCATAGTGATAATTAATCATAACATTGCAAAATATTTAAGAAAAAAGTGGATATTTATGAAAATAGTATAAAAAAATAACATGTTATAACTTAGCCGTGTGTATCTTGTTTTAATATGTGGTGAGATTTATTTTATCGGCACAGTCAGCGGGGTGTAGTAGAAAAGGGAATATAGGGGTTTCCATATGGGGGGCATCTACAAGCCGTAGGTCGGGATTCCAGGGATTTTCTTACTAGGGTACACCTTGTTCCTCGGCTACTGGTACCTGAGATGGCGTGTGGTTTTTGGTCGGTTCGTGTCCAACATAACCACCTTGTAGTAGTACCTGTGGGGATTATTGAACACAAAAAAAGGCTGTTGATGCGACATTCTATTTATGGTTACGTTATGTAACATTTTTTTCTCTTTCTCTCGACATTTTCAATTATGTAGCTTTTACTATTGTTTTAATGATCAGTTATATTGAATATTACGACACCATACAAGGCCATTAATACAAATTAGGAATATTATTTACTAAAAAGAACCTTAACTGTAAAAATATTTTTTATTACAGAATACCACAAAGAAAATAGTAGTAGGAACGGTAAAATAAGTTATTCCAAATCAACATCACTTGAAACGCACCTACTCCCTATTTTCTCTGCATCACACAAAGGTTGACTGGTAGAAACAATGCCTTTTGCCTTTTTTTTTTTTTTTTTTGTTAAAAAGACAACGCCCGCATTAGGAATAAATTCTGTGTCGCGGGGGACTTTACAAACATACAACAAACCGACAAAAAGAACACCCAGACTCAGAACAACAATTTGTGGATCACACAAAGTGTTGTTCCATGTAGGATTTGAACCCACAACACAGCGAAGCAGAGAGCGGCGTGGCGGCCACTTAAACCACTAGGCCAATCGTGCAGTCGAATGTGAATGATGTGTAAATAATTAAACAATAAGTATTTAACAATATGTGTATATTATGTGTATTGTGCATTTATTATTTATTTATTAGTAAGTTCATGTATATTACCTATCTTTAAAGTATATTTATATGCTCAATAACTTTCCACCTACCGCAGCTTATTTTTACATCACCTGAAGGTCGACAGGGAAAGCATGCCTCAGAGACAGAGCCTTGAGCCCACCTTTGTACAATAACTGTAATAAGTCTAAATAAAGAAAAATAAAACAGTCTCGCCTTACAAAATGTCTAAGCGAAATATTAATGAAAATGCTATAAAAAAGGCAGTTGTAAATATTTGCTTTAGGATTATAAAATATTGCCTTCACAATTGATAAACATATTCATCGTGAATTTTTACAGCAACAATGTTACCCAGTTGTGACAACTTAATGGGTGAATTACGTTTCAATTTACGGCTAAAAATTTTCATCACAAGCCGAAATACTTTCGGTGATGAAATCTACTCTCGACCATCAAACCGCGAGAACATTTTGGGTATACTTCACACGCATATAAAAGGACTACAAACTATATCTCACTAAAGGCATTTAAAATAATCGCCCAAAATTCATTAATAAATTTAAAAAAAAACAGACACATTATGATCAGTAACAGCTTTTATCCACAATCCACTGCTGGACATAGTCTCTCCTTAAAAATGCGGTATTTCTCTAATTTTAAGAGCCTTCGAATAGTACTCTAGTATACCTGATGGAAAGTATGAATTAAATGCAAGAGTTGTGGTCACTATATGTATTGCGAATGCAATATGGTGGCCTAGTGATATGCTTTTTTTGCACCCTGTTTGGGAACGTAAAAAACATGACAGTCATCCTAGCAGTGTACGGCTCACTCACTTACCATGATAACTGTCACTCCTGCATCAATAGGTTTCCGGTCCCTCACTCACCAACGAAAGATGACAAAACAGATGCTGTCGCTTTAGGTTATTCTTCTGTGAGAGGGTATGCCTGCCCCGATTGGACTTGCTCATTTGTGCTGAATTAAGGTGGCTCCACTACCTTGAATGGCCTACTATATAACGCTTGCTAGTAAAGGATTTATTTCAAGCTTTTCTTCTCTTTACAGTGTAGAACCCTGCAGAATTTGCTCCCGTGGTTAGTTATTACGACACCCAAGGGATGAATAAAGGTGGTGACACATTGTATTTTTAACCTGTCACCACAAGGACAAACAACAATATGTAGATATAATATCAATGAAATAGAGAATTGCTTCAGACCAGAAAGAAATACATCGAGAAATACTAAGAACAATACTTACGTATTTTACTTCATCGCAAAACAAATAATAGTAAAAATGAGAGATAAAAGCATCAATATAAACTTATAACCATAAAAGTATTGTTCAAAAATATTGTTTTTTGATTTCCTTACAATTGATAAATATCAATTATATTATTACACAAATTTTGTTTATAAAACCTTTAAGGAAATCGTATATAGTCATCTCCTGATGGCGACATTACAAATGAAACAGATTTAAAAGCTACGAAGTGATCAGAGTGCTTCTCGAATGTGAAAGATTTTTACAATTTTAATAATTTTAAAAAGTTAAATTTGTGTGAAGGTTAAATTGATAGAAAAAAATATATTGAAAAAACCAACGACTAATTTCGCTATCATTACAAAATCAAGTCCTAGAATTACTTACAACTTTTTAAAATTATAACAATTTTATGAAATCAGAATAATTTTTCGGTCTCCTGTCTTAAGAGAGGCTTAACACCAGGAGTGGGTAGTTAATAGTTACGCAGATAATACGTGCAACAATTTGATTTCACGAAAAAGAAAAACAAATAACAATTTGAAGTATGACCCTATTTTTTAAGGGAAAGTCAGTCATCGTGACAAATTCAGCGCGGCTTTTTTTCTGCTAATCATATACATACATAAAATTACACATGTTTCCCCGGAGGGGTAGGCAAGGGCATATTATACGTTCACTATTCATCAGGGTTTTGGTTTATTGTGATGTTTTGTTTGTTAGAGTCTAGTCCATCGATCAACAGGTGCATCACTTGCAGGTAAGGTTGACTTGGGACCTTAAAGTTTTGGTGGCAAACTTATGTATTCTGGGAACCCAATGCACCCAATTTCACTGGACGCCTTCTAATTATCCAGGAAGCCTATGAATGTAGAAAAGACATTGAGACCTTATTAACTGGCCAAGTGTGAACCGGTCTTGCGCACCGAGGGCTTACAAGTATATTGGAAAAAAGTTCATTCATATTAAAATTTTATTAAATTTAAACTCGTCACGCTCTGTTTTATGATATTACGTTGATAATAGAAGAAACCTTGCAAAAAAAAATACAACTTGCGATTTTAGTATAAAAGCGTAGAACGATACTTGAAAAAACACACAATTCTTCAACATTCGAAGAAATACCAACAAAATGTTCGCTAAAGTAAGTGGCACATATTATTTATTTTTGTCTTTACGTAAGCACATTTTTAACAAAACTTTGCTATTAAATATAAGAAGATTAAGGACTAAGAACTGTCATATCCGACCAAAGAAAGTCAAATTTTCATTTTAATTATTAAATGACTTTATTTTTCTCTGATCAGATTTTCGCCATCGCCGTCTGCCTGTTCGGCCTAGCTTCAGCTGGAGGTCTCTATGCCCCTGCCACCTCCTATGTCGCTAGAGTAGACAACAACGGTGCCTGGAACGGTGGCTGGAACGGTGCATGGAACAATGGTGCCTGGAACGGTTGGAACGGTGCCTGGAACGGTGGCTGGAACGGTGCCTGGAACAATGGTGCCTGGAACAAGGATGCCTGGAACAATGGCGCCTGGAACAATGGTGCCTGGAACAATGGCGCCTGGAACAATGGTGCCTGGAACGGTCTTGGTGTCTATGCCAAGGGATGGTAATCTAACGAATGTTATGTGAAATAGAAATGATTTAATATATGAACAACTACAACAACTGATCATGTTTATTATTTTCAATAAATTATCCGGCTCTTAAGCAGAGTTCTACAGTTTAATGAACGTAAAGTCATAATACTAGGAGAAAAATCAATCACACCCTTTAAAGGCCTCAAAACGGTATAACTAATATTAAATTTAAATGTAAAAATTACTACGTGGATGAGTTTCTGGTTTTTATTTATGGCATAGTGCAATAGCATTGCAAAAAATTTAAGAAAGAAGTGGATATTTATGAAAATAATATAAAAAAATAACATGTTATAACTTAGCCGTGTGTATCTTGTTTTGATATGTGGTGAGATTTATTTTATCGGCCCGGTCAGTGGGGTGTAGTAGACCAAAATCTTCTCTCTAAGAAGAAGATTATGTCTAGTAGTTTACTGTCACAGGCTGTTGATACGAAATTATGCTTAAGATTACATTATGTAACATTTTTTAATCCTGGTCCGCCAGACCCGGGAACGGTCCATGTACCGTAGTAGACTCGGGTGCCGGAAATCGTTAAACAATTTTCTTCCTCCATAAGCGCAGACCTGAGGGTGGCAGGTGAGGTCATCTATCGCCCTAGTAGAAGCAGGCCGGCGTGGCAATACGGGCGCTATGGGTCGAGCTCGCCTTTTTGAGGGCAGAAAGAAAAGGGAATATAGGGGTTTCCATATGGGGGGCATCTACAAGCCGTAGGTCGGGATTCCAGGGATTTTCTTACTAGGGTACACCTTGTTCCTCGGCTACTGGTACCTGAGATGGCGTGTGGTTTTTGGTCGGTTCGTGTCCAACATAACCACCTTGTAGTAGTACCTGTGGGGATTATTGAACACAAAAAAAGGCTGTTGATGCGACATTCTATTTATGGTTACGTTATGTAACATTTTTTTCTCTTTCTCTCGACATTTTCAATTATGTAGCTTTTACTATTGTTTTAATGATCAGTTATATTGAATATTACGACACCATACAAGGCCATTAATACAAATTAGGAATATTATTTACTAAAAAGAACCTTAACTGTAAAAATATTTTTTATTACAGAATACCACAAAGAAAATAGTAGTAGGAACGGTAAAATAAGTTATTCCAAATCAACATCACTTGAAACGCACCTACTCCCTATTTTCTCTGCATCACACAAAGGTTGACTGGTAGAAACAATGCCTTTTGCCTTTTTTTTTTTTTTTTTTGTTAAAAAGACAACGCCCGCATTAGGAATAAATTCTGTGTCGCGGGGGACTTTACAAACATACAACAAACCGACAAAAAGAACACCCAGACTCAGAACAACAATTTGTGGATCACACAAAGTGTTGTTCCATGTAGGATTTGAACCCACAACACAGCGAAGCAGAGAGCGGCGTGGCGGCCACTTAAACCACTAGGCCAATCGTGCAGTCGAATGTGAATGATGTGTAAATAATTAAACAATAAGTATTTAACAATATGTGTATATTATGTGTATTGTGCATTTATTATTTATTTATTAGTAAGTTCATGTATATTACCTATCTTTAAAGTATATTTATATGCTCAATAACTTTCCACCTACCGCAGCTTATTTTTACATCACCTGAAGGTCGACAGGGAAAGCATGCCTCAGAGCCAGAGCCTTGAGCCCACCTTTGTACAATAACTGTAATAAGTCTAAATAAAGAAAAATAAAACAGTCTCGCCTTACAAAATGTCTAAGCGAAATATTAATGAAAATGCTATAAAAAAGGCAGTTGTAAATATTTGCTTTAGGATTATAAAATATTGCCTTCACAATTGATAAACATATTCATCGTGAATTTTTACAGCAACAATGTTACCCAGTTGTGACAACTTAATGGGTGAATTACGTTTCAATTTACGGCTAAAAATTTTCATCACAAGCCGAAATACTTTCGGTGATGAAATCTACTCTCGACCATCAAACCGCGAGAACATTTTGGGTATACTTCACACGCATATAAAAGGACTACAAACTATATCTCACTAAAGGCATTTAAAATAATCGCCCAAAATTCATTAATAAATTTAAAAAAAAACAGACACATTATGATCAGTAACAGCTTTTATCCACAATCCACTGCTGGACATAGTCTCTCCTTAAAAATGCGGTATTTCTCTAATTTTAAGAGCCTTCGAATAGTACTCTAGTATACCTGATGGAAAGTATGAATTAAATGCAAGAGTTGTGGTCACTATATGTATTGCGAATGCAATATGGTGGCCTAGTGATATGCTTTTTTTGCACCCTGTTTGGGAACGTAAAAAACATGACAGTCATCCTAGCAGTGTACGGCTCACTCACTTACCGTGATAACTGTCACTCCTGCATCAATAGGCTTCCGGTCCCTCACTCACCAATGAAAGATGACAAAACAGATGCTGTCGCTTTAGGTTATTCTTCTGTGAGAGGGTATGCCTGCCCCGATTGGACTTGCTCATTTGTGCTGAATTAAGGTGGCTCCACTACCTTGAATGGCCTACTATATAACGCTTGCTAGTAAAGAATTTATTTCAAGCTTTTCTTCTCTTTACAGTGTAGAACCCTGCAGAATTTGCTCCCGTGGTTAGTTATTACGACACCCAAGGGATGAATAAAGGTGGTGACACATTGTATTTTTAACCTGTCACCACAAGGACAAACAACAATATGTAGATATAATATCAATGAAATAGAGAATTGCTTCAGACCAGAAAGAAATACATCGAGAAATACTAAGAACAATACTTACGTATTTTACTTCATCGCAAAACAAATAATAGTAAAAATGAGAGATAAAAGCATCAATATAAACTTATAACCATAAAAGTATTGTCCAAAAATTTTGTTTTTTGATTTCCTTACAATTGATAAATATCAATTATATTATTACACAAATTTTGTTTATAAAACCTTTAAGGAAATCGTATATAGTCATCTCCTGATGGCGACATTACAAATGAAACAGATTTAAAAGCTACGAAGTGATCAGAGTGCTTCTCGAATGTGAAAGATTTTTACAATTTTAATAATTTTAAAAAGTTAAATTTGTGTGAAGGTTAAATTGATAGAAAAAAATATATTGAAAAAACCAACGACTAATTACGCTATCATTTTGTAATGAACAAAATCAAGTCCTAGAATTACTTACAATTTTTTAAAATTATAACAATTTTATGAAATCAGAATAATTTTTCGGTCTCCTGTCTTAAGAGAGGCTTAACACCAGGAGTGGGTAGTTAATAGTTACGCAGATAATACGTGCAACAATTTGATTTCACGAAAAAGAAAAACAAATAACAATTTGAAGTATGACCCTATTTTTTAAGGGAAAGTCAGTCATCGTGACAAATTCAACGCGGCTTTTTTTCTGCTAATCATATACATACATAAAATTACACATGTTTCCCCGGAGGGGTAGGCAAGGGCATATTATACGTCCACTATTCATCAGGGTTTTGGTTTATTGTGATGTTTTGTTTGTTAGAGTCTAGTCCATCGATCAACAGGTGCATCACTTGCAGGTAAGGTTGACTTGGGACCTTAAAGTTTTGGTGGCAAACTTATGTATTCTGGGAACCCAATGCACCCAATTTCACTGGACGCCTTCTAATTATCCAGGAAGCCTATGAATGTAGAAAAGACATTGAGACCTTATTAACTGGCCAAGTGTGAACCGGTCTTGCGCACCGAGGGCTTACAAGTATATTGGAAAAAAGTTCATTCATATTAAAATTTTATTAAATTTAAACTCGTCACGCTCTGTTTTATGATATTACGTTGATAATAGAAGAAACCTTGCAAAAAAAAATACAACTTGCGTATTTAGTATAAAAGCGTAGAACGATACTTGAAAAAACACACAATTCTTCAACATTCGAAGAAATACCAACAAAATGTTCGCTAAAGTAAGTGGCACATATTATTTATTTTTGTCTTTACGTAAGCACATTTTTAACAAAACTTTGCTATTAAGTATAAGAAGATTAAGGACTAAGAATTATCATATCCGACCAAAGAAAGTCAAATTTTCATTTTAATTATTAAATGACTTTATTTTTCTCTGATCAGATTTTCGCCATCGCCGTCTGCCTGTTCGGCCTAGCTTCAGCTGGAGGTCTCTATGCCCCTGCCACCTCCTATGTCGCTAGAGTAGACAACAACGGTGCCTGGAACTGTGGCTGGAACGGTGCATGGAACAATGGTGCCTGGAACGGTTGGAACGGTGCCTGGAACGGTGGCTGGAACGGTGCCTGGAACAATGGTGCCTGGAACAAGGATGCCTGGAACAATGGTGCCTGGAACAATGGTGCCTGGAACAATGGCGCCTGGAACAATGGTGCCTGGAACGGTCTTGGTGTCTATGCCAAGGGATGGTAATCTAACGAATGTTACGTGAAATAGAAATGATTTAATATATGAACAACTACAAAAACTGATCATGTTTATTATTTTCATTAAATTATCCGGCTCTTAAGCAGAGTTCTACAGTTTAATGAACGTTAAGTCATAATACAAGGATAAAAATCAATCACACCCTTTAAAGGTCTCAAAACGGTATAACTAATATTAAATGTAAATGTAAAAATTACTACGTGGATGAGTTTCTGGTTTTTATTTATGGCATAGTGATATTAACCATAGCATTGCAAAACATTTAAGAAAAAAGTGAATATTTATGAAAATAGTGGATATTTATGAAAATAGTATAAAAAAATAACATCTTATAACTTAGCCGTGTGTATCTTGTTTTGATATGTGGTGAGATTTATTTTATCGGCCCGGTCAGTGGGGTGTAGTAGACCAAAATCTTCTCTCTAAGAAGAAGGTTATGTCTAATAGTTTACTGTCACAGGCTGTTTATACGAAATTATGCTTATGATTACATTATGTAACATTTTTTAATCCTGGTCCGCCAGACCCGGGAATGGGCCATGTACCGTAGTAGACTCGGGTGCCGGAAATCGTTAAACAATCTTCTTCCTCCATAAGCGCAGACCTGAGGGTGGCAGGTGAGGTCATCTGTCACCCTAGCAGAAGCAGGCCGGCGTGGCGATACGGACGCTATGGGCCGAGCTCGCCTTTTTGAGGGCAGAAAGAAAAGGGAATGTAGGGGTTTCCATATGGGGTGCATCTACAAGCCGTAGGTCGGGATTCCAGGAATTTCCTTACTAGGGTACACCTTGTTCCTCGGCTAATGGTACCTGAGATGGCGTGTGGTTTTTGGTCGGTTCATGTCCGACATAACCACTTTGTAGTGGTACCTGTGGGGATTACTGAACAAAAAAAAGGCTGTTGATGCGACATTCTATTTATGGTTACGTTATGTAACATTTTTTTCTCTTCTTCTCGATATTTTTCAATTATGTAGCTTTTACTATTGTTTCAATGATTAGTTATATTGAATATTACGATACCATACAAGGCCTTTAATACAAATTAGGAATATTATTTACTAAAAACAAGCTTAACTATTAAAATATGTTTTATTACAGAATACCACAAAGAAAATAGTAATAGGAAGGGTGAAATAAGTTATTCCAAATCAACATCACTTGAAACGCACCTACTTCCTATTTTCTCTGCATCACACAAAGGTTGACTGGTAGAGACAATGCCCTATGAATGATGTGTAAATAAATAAACAATAAATAAATAATTAAACAATAACTATTTAACAATATGTGTATATTTATGTGTATTGTGCATTTATTATTTATTTATTAGTAAGTTCATGTATATTACCTATTTTTAAAGTATATTTATATGCTCAATAACTTTCCACCTACCGCAGCTTATTTTTACATCACCTGAAGTACGATAGGTACAGCATGCCTTAGAGCATTAAGTCCACTTTTGTACAACAACTGTAATAAATTTAAATAAATTAAAATAAAACAGTCTCGCCTTACAAAATGTCTAAGCCAAATATTAATGAAAATACTATAAAAAAGGCAGTTATAAATATTTGCTTTAGGATTATAAAATATTTTCTTCACAATTAATAAACACATTCATCGAGAATTTTTACAGCAACTATGTTACCCAGTTATGTCAACTTAATGGATAAATTAAGTTTCAATTTACGGCTGAAAATTTTCAACACAAGCCGAAGTGCTTTCGGTGATGAAATCTACTCTCGACCATCAAACCGCGAGAATATTTTGGCTATACTTCACATGCATATAAAAGGACTACAAACTACATCTCACAGAAGGCATTTAAAATGATCTCCCAGAATTATTTAATATAATAAAAAACAAAACAAGCACATTATCATCAGTAACAGCTTTTATTCACAATCCGCTGCAGGACATAGTCTCTCCTTAAAAATACAGTATTTTTCTAATTTTAAGTGCCTGCGAAAAGTACTCTACTATACCTGATGGACAGTATGAATTAAATGCAAGAGTTGTGGTCGCTATATGTATTGCGAATGCAATATGGTGGCCTAGTGATATGCTTTTTTTGCATCCTGTGATAACTGTCACTCCTGCATCAATAGGTTTCCGGTCCCTCACTCACCAACGAAAGATGACAAAACAGATGCTGTCGCTTTAGGTTATTCTTCTGTGAGAGGGTATGCCTGCCCCGATTGGACTTGCTCATTTGTGCTGAATTAAGGTGGCTCCACTACCTTGAATGGCCTACTATATAACGCTTGCTAGTAAAGGATTTATTTCAAGCTTTTCTTCTCTTTACAGTGTAGAACCCTGCAGAATTTGCTCCCGTGGTTAGTTATTACGACACCCAAGGGATGAATAAAGGTGGTGACATATTGTATTTTTAACCTGTCACCACAAGGACAAACAACAATATGTAGATATAATATCAATGAAATAGAGAATTGACTGAATCAGACCAGAAAGAAATACATCGAGAAATACTAAGAACAATACTTCTGTACTCGTATTTCACGTCATTACAAAACAAATAATGGTAAAAAAGAGAGATAAGAGTATTAATATAAACTTATAACCATAAAAATATTGTTCAAAAATATTGTTTTTTGATATCTTTACAATCAATAAATATTAACTATATTATTATGAATATTTCTTTTATAAAACCTATAAGGAAATTGCATATAGGCATCTCCTGATGGCGACATTACAAATGAAACAGATTTAAAAACTACGAATTGATCATAGCGCTTCTCGGACGTGAAAGTTTATTACAGTATAAATAAATTTAATAAGTTACAAACGGGTTAAGATTAAATTGACGTAGAAAATAATTGAAAAATCCAAGGCGACTAATTATGCTATCATAACGAAGTCAAGTTCTAGAATTGCTTACAACTTCTTAAAATTATAATAATATTATGAAATCAGAATCTTTTTCGGTCTCCTTTCTAAAGAGACGCTTAACACCAGGAGTTGGTAGTTAATAGTTATGCAGATAATACGTGCAACAATTTTATTTCACAAAAATGAAAAACAAATAACAATTTGAAGTATGACCTTATTTTATCATGACAAATTAAAAGGAGCTTTTTTTCTACTAATCATATACATACATAAAATTACACATGTTTCCCCGGAGGGGTAGGCAAGGGCATATTATACGTCCACTATTCATCAGGGTTTTGGTTTATTGTGATGTTTTGTTTGTTAGAGCCTAGTCCATCGATCAACAGGTGCATCACTTGCAGGTAGGGTTGACTTGGGACCTTAAGTTTTTGGTGGCAAACGTATGTATCCTGGGAACCCAATGCACCCAATTTCACTGAACGCCTTCTAATTATCCAGGAAGCCTATGAATGTAGAAAAGACATTGAGACCTTATTAACTGGCCAAGTGTGAACCGGTCTTGCGCACCGAGGGCTTGCAAGTATATTGGAAAAAAGTTCTTTCATATAAAAATTTTATTAAATTTAAACTCGTCACGCTCTGTTTTATAATATTACGTTGATAATAGAAGAAACCTTGCAAAAAAAAATACAACTTGCGATTTTAGTATAAAAGCGTAGAACGATACTTGAAAAAACACACAATTCTTCAACATTCGAAGAAATACCAACAAAATGTTCGCTAAAGTAAGTGGCACATATTATATATTTTTGTTTTTACGTAAGCACATTTTTAACAAAACGTTGCTATTAAATATAAGAAGATTAAGGACTAAGAATTGTCATATCCGACCAAAGAAAACCAAATTTTCATTTTAATTATTAAATGACTTTATTTTTCTCTGACCAGATATTCGCCATCGCCGTCTGCCTGTTCGGCCTAGCTTCAGCTGGAGGTCTCTATGCCCCTGCCACCTCCTATGTCGCTAGAGTAAACAACAACGGTGCCTGGAACGGTGGCTGGAACGGTGCATGGAACAATGGTGCCTGGAACGGTTGGAACGGTGCCTGGAACGGTGGCTGGAACGGTGCTTGGAATAACGGTGCCTGGAACAAGGATGCCTGGAACAATGGTGCCTGGAACAATGGTGCCTGGAACAATGGCGCCTGGAACAATGGTGCCTGGAACGGTCTTGGTGTCTATGCCAAGGGATGGTAATCTAACGAATGTTATGTGAAATAGAAATGATTTAATATATGAACAACTACAACAACTGATCATGTTTATTATTTTCAACAAATTATCCGGCTCTTAAACGGAGTTCTACAGTTTAATGAACGTTAAGTCATAATAATAGGAGAAAAAATCAATCACACCCTTTAAAGGTCTCAAAACGGTATAACTAATATTAAATATAAATGTAAAAATTACTACGTGGATGAGTTTCTGGTTTTTATTTATGGCATAGTGATATTAACCATAGCATTGCAAAATATTTAAGAAAAAAGTGAATATTTATGAAAATAGTATAAAAAAATAACATGTTATGACTTAGCCGTGTGTATCTTGTTTTGATATGTGGTGAGATTTATTTTATCGGCACAGTCAGCGGGATGTAGTAGACCAAAATCTACTCTCTAAGAAGAAGGTTGTGTCTAGTAGTTTACTGTCACAGGCTGTTGATACAAAATTATGCTTATGATTACATTATGTAACATTTTTTACTCCTGGTCTGCGAGACCCGGGAACGGGCCATGTACCGTAGTAGACTCGGGTGCCGGAAATCGTTAAACAATCGTCTTCCTCCATAAGCGCAGACCTGAGGGTAGCAGGTGAGGTCATCTATCGCCCTAGCGGGCAGGCAGGGAAGCAGGCCGGCGTAGCGATACGGGCGCTATGGGCGGAGCTCGCCTTTTTGAGGGCAGAAAGAAAAGGGAATATAGGGGTTTCCATATGGGGGGCATCTACAATCCGTAGGTCGGGATTCCAGGGATTTCCTTACTAGGGTACACCTTGTTCCTTGGCTACTGGTACCTGAGATGGCGTGTGATTTTTGGTCGGTTCGTGTCCGACATAACCACCTTGTAGTGGTACCTGTGGGGATTACCGAACAAAAAAAAAGGCTGTTGATGCGACATTCTATTTATGGTTACGTTAAGTAACATTTTTTTCTCTTCTTCTCGATATTTTTCAATTATGTAGCTTTTACCATTATTTTAATGATCAGTTATATTGAATATTACGATACCATACAAGGCCCTTAATACAAATTAGGAATATTATTTACTAAAAACAACCTTAACTGTAAAAATATTTTTTATTACAGAATACCACAAAGATAATAGTAGTAGGAAAGGTGAAATAAGTTATTCCAAATCAACATCACTTGAAACGCACCTACTTCCTATTTTCTCTGCATCACACGAAGGTTGACTGGTAGAGACAATGCCTTATGCATCAAGTCCGCCTGCGTACATAAAGTGAATGATGTATAAATAAATAAACAATAAATAAATAATTAAACTATAAGTATTTAACAATGTGTGTATATTTATGTGTATTGTGCATTTATTATTTATTTATTAGTAAGTTCATGTATATTACCTATCTTTAAAGTATATTTATATGCTCAATAGCTTTCCACCTACCGCAGCTTATTTTTACATCACCTGAAGGTCGACAGGGAAAGCATGCCTCAGAGCCAGAGCCTTGAGCCCACCTTTGTACGATAACTGTAATAAGTCTAAATAAAGAAAAATAAAACAGTCTCGCCTTACAAAATATCTAAGCGAAACATTAATGAAAATTCTATAAAAAAGGCACTTATAAATATTTGCTTTAGGATTATAAAATATTGCCTTCACAATTGATAAACATATTCATCGCGAACTTTTACAGCAACAATGTTACCCAGTTGTGTCAACTTAATGGATTAATTACGTTTCAATTTAAGGCTAAAAATTTTCAACACACGCCGAATTGCTTTCGGCGATGAAATCTACTGTCGATCATCAAACCGCGAGAATATTTTGGCTATACTTCACATGCATATAAAAGGACTACAAACTACATCTCACAAAAGGTATTTAAAATGATCACCCAGAATTACTTAATAAATTAAAAAAAAACAGACACATCATGATCAATAATAGCTTTTGTCCACAATCCACGGCTGGACAAAGTGTCTCCTTAAAAATGAGGTTCTTTTTTAATTTTAAGAGCCTGCGAAAAGTACTCTACTATACCTGATGGACAGTATGAATTAAATGCAAGAGTTGTGGTCGCTACATGTATTGCGAATGCCTAGTGATATGCTTTTTTTGCATCCTGTGATAACTGTCACTCTTGCATCAATAGGTTTCCGGTCCCTCACTCACCAACGAAAGATGACAAAACAGATGCTGTCGCTTTAGGTTATTCTTCTGTGAGAGAGTATGCCTGCCCTGATTGGGCCTGCTCATTTGTGCTGAATTAAGGTGGCTCCACTACCTTGAATGGCCTACTATATAACGCTTGCTAGTAAAGGATTTATTTCAAGCTTTTCTTCTCTTTACAGTGTAGAACCCTGCAGAATTTGCTCCCGTGGTTAGTTATTACGACACCCAAGCGATGAATAAAGGTGGTGACACATTGTATTTTTAACCTGTCACCACAAGGACAAACAACAATATGTAGATATAATATCAATGAAATAGAGAATTGACTGAATCAGACCAGAAAGAAATACATCGAGAAATACTAAGAACAATACTTCTGTACTCGTATTTCACGTCATTACAAAACAAATAATGGTAAAAAAGAGAGATAAGAGTATTAATATAAACTTATAACCATAAAAATATTGTTCAAAAATATTGTTTTTTGATATCTTTACAATCAATAAATATTAATTATATTATTATGAATATTTCTTTTATAAAACCTTTAAGGAAATTGCATATAGGCATCTCCTGATGGCGACATTACAAATGAAACAGGTTTAAAAACTACGAATCGATCAGAGTGCTTCTCGAACGTGAAAGTTTTTTTACGTACTAATAATTTTAATAAGTTACAAACGTGTTAAGGTTAAATTGATGTAGAAAATAATTGAAAAATACCAGACGACTAATAACGCTATCATTACCAAGTCAAGTCCTAGAATTACTTACAACTTTTTAAAATTATAAAAATATTATGAAATCAGAATCTTTTTTTCGGTCTCCTTTCTAAAGAGAGGCTTAACTCCAGGAGTGAGTAGTTGATAGCTATGGAGATAATACGTGCAACAATTTTATTTCACAAAAAAGAAAAACAAATGACAATTTGAAGTATGACCCTATTTTTTAAGTGGAAATCAGTCATCGTGACAAATTCAAGGGGGTTTTTTTTCTGCAAATCATATACATACATAAAATTACACATGTTTCCCCGGACGGGTAGGCAAAGGCATATTATACGTTCACTTTTCATCAGGGTTTTAGTTTATTGTGATGTTTTGTTTGTTAGAGTCTAGTCCATCGATCAACAGGTGCATCAATTGCAGGTAAGGTTGAAGGTTGGGCAACTTATGTATCCTGGGAACCCAATGCACCCAATCCAACTAAACACCTTCAAATTATTCAGGAATGCTATAAATGTAGAAAAGACGATCAGACCTTAACAAGTGACCAAGTGCGGCCTTACGCACCGAGGGCTTACACTACTTAAGTTGACAGGAAAAAGTTCAAATGTATGTATTAAAATGATATTAAATTTAAACTCGTCACGCTCTGTTTTATAATATTACGTTCATAGTGGAAGAGAGCCTTGCAAAAAAAATATTGCCTGCGATTTTAGTATAAAAGCGTAGAGCGATACTTGAAAAACATACAGTTCTTCAACATTCGAAGAAATACAGACAAAATGTTCGCTAAAGTAAGTAGTTCATATCATATATTTTTGTCTTCATGTAAGCACATTTTTAATAAAATTTTGCTACGAAATATAAGAAGATTAAGGACTAAGAATTATCATATCCGACCAAAGAAAGTCAAATTTTCATTTTAATTATTAAATGACTTTATTTTTCTCCGATCAGATTTTCGCCATCACCGTGTGCCTCTTCGGCCTAGCTTCAGCTGGAGGTGTCTATGCACCTGCCACCTCCTATGTCGCTAGAGTAGACAACAATGGAGCGTGGAACGGTGCCTGGAACGGTGGCTGGAACGGTGCATGGAACAATGGTGCCTGGAACGGTGCTTGGAACGGTGGCTGGAACGGTGCCTGGAAAAACGGTGCCTGGAACAACGGTGCCTGGAACAATGGTGCCTGGAACAATGGTGCCTGGAACAACGGTGCCTGGAACGGTCTTCGTGCCTATGCCAAGGGATGGTAATCTAACGAATGTTATGTCAAATAGAAATAGTTTAATATATGAACAACTACAACAACTTATCATGTTTATTTTTTTTAACAAATTATCCGGCTTTTAAACAGAGTTCTATAGTTTAATGAACGTTAAGTCATAGTAATAGGAGAAAAAAACCCTATACCCTTTCAAGGTCTGAAAATGGTATTACTAACTTTCAATATTGATGTAAAAATTACCACGTAAACGAGTTTCTGGTTATTATTGATGTCATAATGATATTAAACACAGTATAGCAAAATATCTAAGAAGAAAGTGGATGTTTATGAAAATACTACAAAAAGATAACATAATTAGAACTTAGCCGTGTGTATTTTGTTTTGATACATGGTGAAATTTATTTTATCGCGCCTGACCAGCGGGTTGTAGTAGACCAAAATCTTCTGTCTAAGAAGAACGTTATATCTAGTAGTTTACTGTCACAGGCTGTTGATGTTGTCTGTCTGTTCTATTGTCGGAAGACATTAAACCCAAACTCATGGCATGGGTAAACAAAAGGTAATACCCACCTAGGAGGGTCCCGGATGTACCTTGCCTGGGGGCTCCATCCCGGAGCCAAACGGCGACTGGTATAACGCGGAAGACGCGAAAACACGTGTAGTGTGGGATTCTGACACTGTGTCATAAAGGAGCGGCGCGACGCGCCGATAGTGTCAGCCGTAGAGCTGTACCAACGGGGTTCGCAAAAGCGAAAGAGACCAGCACCCCTCTGGGGAGAAAAGCTCGCTAGTATCGGCTTCCAGCGACGAGGCCGCAACACCTTTTTTTTTCAAAGCGGGGTATGCTTTTCGCACTATAAACTCCGGAGGGACAAAGACTAAACTCCGCGGCGGCCTACCTCGGCAGTCGGGAGTAGCTCCAGGAACGCATTAACGGCTTCTAGAGTTCTCCCTGCCATACCTCACAAGTGAGGTACATCCCGGGCACCTCATGCCCCAGGGGCAAGACGCTATCGCACTTCTCACCGTCCTTCGCAGTAAGAGGCAGGACAGTGCCCTGCCCCAGACAAAACTCTCCGGCCGCACCGGAGTGTCACCTGTCTCGGGTCGTTTGCAACAGTCCGAAGCAAAACATGCTCACAGAAGGAGACCGCGGCTTCCTATCCGTCAGGACTCGCCAGTATTGGCACGATCAATGCTGACGCTGTGCGCTGGGCGGAGTCCCGTTCGGACTCGCAGTGGTAGCGCTGTACCGTAGGCCCCCGTCCTATTCGATTCAGATGTTCACAGAAGCAGCCGTGCATGGTGAGTATCTGAGTCAATCGATAGGTGGCACAGTCGTTCCTCTCTATCCACACTTCGTCGTTCGGCAGAACGGCTCCGACGGCACGTTAGTTAGCACAGCCCTGAGTTTCAAGCCGTGTCTGCCAAGCTACCAGAGCTTACTTATGTGCGTTGTGCCGTAGCATTCCCGACTCATGATCTGGAACGGCCTCTTCAGTATTCCGACCGACAGAACGAATTTGGTCGTTGACCATCACGTCCATGTCGCAGAATGTCGACGGGCGAAGAGCCTGCCAGGATCGTCGCCACCTCGTAGGAGATTGTGCGGTAGCCCCGCACGATCCGTATGGCCATCAACCGCTGCAGGCTCCTGAATAGGACCGGGCAGCGGGAGGCACCCACCAGATCATTAAACCAGACGGGTGCCCCATAGAGGACCATGGATCTAACAATCTTCATGTAGAGGCGGCGAACTTCTTCCCGTGGTCCCCCGAGATTGAGCACCAAACAATTCGGGAACATTATGGCGTCCATGTGTAATGCCTCAATATCCCGAGTCATGGCGGCCAGAATGGGCTCGGTGTACTGGTGGAGCGCGGAGATCTCGCGGCTGAGAACGACAGTCATAAGATTGCGCCGCCCGTACCTTCGAGCTCGGAGAAGACGGCGAGCCACAGTCAAGAAGATCGGTGGAGCACGGCGGGAATATGGAGCTGCGGTAAAGGATCTCAGTGATGCAAGCGGTCATGGAAAGAACTCATCGCGGGACTGGATAGGGATCCATTGAGGCACTCATAAAAAATGGTACTGGGCAAGCTCAAGCCGTGGGTCCCACCGTGTATAGAAACCGGGAGAGGTTCAGAACTCTCACGGTCCGCCAGGCCCGAGAACAGACCATGTACCGTAGTAGGCTCAGGTGCCGGAGATCGTTAAACGATCTCCGTCCTCCATAAGCGCAGACCTGAGGGTGGCAGGTGAGGTCATCTGTCACCCTAGCAGAAGCAGGCTGGGGTGGCGATACGAGCGCTATAGACGGCGCTCGCCTTTTTGGGGGCAGGAAGAAGAGGGTATATAGGGGTCTCCATACGGGGGGCATCTACAAACCGTAGGTCGGGATTCCAGGGATTTCCTTACTAGGGAACACCTTGTTCCTCGGCTACTGGTACCTGAGATGGCGTGTGGTTTTTGGTCGGTTCGTGTCCGACATAACCACCTTGTAGTGGTACCTGTGGGGATTTCCGAACAAAAAAAAAGGCTGTTGATGCGGCATTATGTTTATGATTACATTATGTAACATTTTTTGTCTACTTCTCGTTAGTTTTCAATTATGTAGGTATTTTTTAGTATTCTTTTAATTACCACTCATATTAAAGATTACGATACCACATAGTGTCATTGATACAAATAAGGTACCTAAATTATTTACTAAAAACAACTTTAACTTTAAAACTATTTTTTATTAAAGAATACCAGAAAGAAATAGTAGTGGGAACGGTGAAATGAGTTATTTCAAATCAACATCACTTGAAACGCACCTACTTCTTATGTTCTCTGCATCACCAAAAGGTTGACCGATAGATAATGCCTTAGGCATCAAGTCCGCCGACATATATAAAGTGGATGATGTATATATAAATAAATAATAAAACCATAAGTTACGGTAAATTTAAGTATGTGTATATAATTGTGCATTTATTATTTATTTAGATATATATTATTTATATTTAAATTATTATTTATAAGCCCAATAACTTTGCACCTACCGCTCGTTATATCTACATTACCTGAAGGTCGACTGGGAAAGTATGCCTCAGGGCATTAAGTCCACCTTTGTACAACAAGTGTAATAAGTCTAAATAAATAAAAATAAAACAGTCTCTCCTTAAAAATGAGGTTTGTTTTCTAATTTTAAGAGCCTAAGAAAAGTACTCTACTATACCTGATGGAAAGTATGAATTAATTCTAAGAGCTGTGGTCACCATACGTATTGTGAGTGTAACATGGCGGCCTAATGATATGCTTTTTTTGCACCCTGCTTGGGTATGTAAAAAGCATGACAGTCATCGTGGCAGTGTACGGCTCACTCAATTACCGCGATAACTGTCACCCCTGCATCAATAGACTTCCGGTCCCTCACTCACCAACGAAAGATGACAACACAGATGCTGTCGCTTTAGGTTGTTCTTCTGTGAAAGGGTATTCCTGCCCCGATTGAGCCTGCTCATTTGTGCTAAAATTGAGGTGGCTCCACTACCTTGGATGGCCTACTACATTACGCTTGCAAGTAAAGGAATTATTTGAAACTCTTCTTCTCTTTACAGTATAGAATACTGCAGAATTTGCTCCCATGGTCAGCTATTACGCCACCCAAGGGATGAAAAAAGGTGTTGACACATGTATTTTTAACCTGTCACCATAAGGACAAACAACAATATGTAGATATAAAATCAATGAAATAGAGAATTGCTTCAGACTGGAAAGAAATACATCGAGAAATACCAAGAACAATACTTAGATATGTACTCGTATTTTACGTCATTCCGAAACAAATAATGGTAAAAACGACAGATAAGAGTATCAAAATAAACTTATAAGCATAAAAATATTGTTCAAAAATATTGTTTTTGATTTTTGTTTGAGATTTTCTTGATACAATGAATAGACATTAATTATATTTGTTAGAGTTATTGGATTATGTAGAATTTATTTGAAATTAATGAAAAGTTTTATAGTACAACAACAGTCTTTTAATGATGCCCACAGAGTATAAAAAGGAATAGACAAACATTGAAAAAGGTGCGAATTTACACCACAGACTATATAACTATTACTAGTGTGTTACTTAGTATATTAGGCACAATATAGAAACTAATATTTTAACACTCCTACCAAATTCAAGCCTTTCATCGGTTTTATACAGTAACAAAAGTTCAACAGAAGTTTACTAGACTTCTAAATAATGTAATCTATCTAATACTCTACAACACACATACAAATTAATTTAGTTTTGACATTCCAATACTATTTCTCATGAATATAAATTTGTCTTTAGACAAGGCTTTAGTAAACATATCAGCATACTGATTATTAGTGTGTACATAGTTCAGACTGATTATATTATTATAATATTTTTCTTTTATAAAGTTATACTTAATATCTATGTGTTTACATCGCTTATGAAATTCACTGTTTTTAATCACGTTTATTGCACTCTGATTGTCAATGTTTATGCACACGGATTTTTGTCTGAATACACCTAAATCACTGAGTAACTGTCTAAGCCACATAGCCTCTTTAGTTGCAGCACAAGCAGCCATGAATTCGGCTTCTGTCGTGGATAAGGCCACAGTAGGCTGGCGTTGTGATGACCAAGTGACAGCTGCTCCACTTTTTAAAAAACATAGCCAGTCGTTGAGCGTCTGTTTTCCAAGTCATTAGCAAAATTTGAATCGCTGTATCCAGTTAAATCCGTGCTGTCACAGTTAGATGTATAGCATAATCCATAACTTTTTGTCTCTTTCAGGTATTTTAGTATTTTCTTTACAGCGTTCCAGTGGGGTTCATCATGGGAATGTAAGTATCGACTCACCTGGTTTACAGCAAGCATTATATCAGGTCTGCTCACCGTTGCTGCATGTACAAGTGATCCTACAGCTTCTCGGTAAGGATAATCTTTCTTCAGTACATTCTCAGGCTTCTGCAACATATTAGGATTGCAGTCTAGTCCCTCAGGTGCTGTCGTCAGGATGTTTTCCTTTAGCTCCCCATACAGAAAAGCAGTAGTAACATCAAATTGACTTATTTCTAACTTTTCTTGAGCTGCAATGGACAATAAAACTCTAATGGAGTCATACCTGACTGTTGGCGAAAAAGTATCATCATAATCAATGCCCTCTTTTTGTGCATACCCTTTTGCACACAGACGAGCTTTATAACGAGGGCCTGTTGGTTCATCTTTGACTCGAAAAACCCATTTGCATCCAATTGGCTTCGCATCTTTAGGCTTTTCTACCAATACCCAAGTTCCATTTTGCTTATGTGATTCTAGTTCCTTTTCTATTGAACATTTCCATTTTTCGGAATCAGGTGATGAGATCGCCTCACTATAGTTCAGCGGTACAGGAATATCTTCACTACAGCACAGGTAACCTTTTCCTTCATCATCTTTTTGTTTTGAAAATAATTCTTTATTTCTTGGTCTCAGTGTTATATTGGAGTGAGACGGTATTTCAACCTTTTGGTTTGGTGAGTAGTCACTGTCAGTACCTTGATCTTGATCAGAGTCAGCAGTGGCAGATTGTAATGTGTCATTAGAGCTCTCAAATGTGTCATCATCAGTTGATTCGGATGATGAGTGACACATTGTGCTGTCCTGTATCAAAACCTCTGAAACATAATTTCTCTCTACAGTTGTTTCAAGAAAAACTGCATCTCTACTTTTGATTACTGTTTTGGTGCCAGGAATAATAAATCTGAATCCTTTAGTATTATCACAATAGCCAATAAATATTGCTTTTTGTGCTTTTGGGTCCCACTTTCTTCTTTTTTCTTTTGGAAGATGAATCATTGCTTCACACCCAAATATTCTTAAGTGACTGATATTTGGTTTGCTTCCGGACCACATTTCTTCTGGTGTCTTGAAGTTCAGTGACTTAATTGGAGATCTATTGATGAGATAAGCAGCAGTGTGTATAGATTCAGCCCAGTATCCTTTAGATAATTTGGCGTCAATTAACAAGCACTTAGCTTTTTCAACCAATGTCCTGTTCATGCGTTCTGCAACTCCATTTTGCTCTGGAGTATATGGAGTGGTGGTTTGATGAACAATTCCGGCAGCTTTTAAGAACTCACAGAAATTTGCATTCATATATTCAAGACCGTTGTCAGAGCGAAGACACTTTATACTACATTCTAGTTGTTTCTCCACTTGGCTCTTGAATTCTTTAAATTTCTCAAATGCATCAGATTTCTTGTGTAGAAAATAAACAAAAACTTTCTTTGAGTAGTCATCAATTAGGGTCATAAAGTATCTTGCACCACTCAGCGAGCTAGTCTCCATCGGACCGCAGATGTCGGAGTGTACCAACTGAAGTACTTTAGTAGTGCTGGTTTCACTTTGTTTTAGAGGTAAGCGAGTTTGTTTTCCTTGCAGGCAGGTGACACATGTAATATTCTTATTTTTCTTAGACAACTGTACACCTTCAGTGTTATCTATTAATTTTTCCAGACTTTCAAAATTCAGATGGCCCATGCGTTGATGCCAGAGGTACATGTCTTGCTTGTCAACTTCAGATATGTATGCATGTTCACTTTTCATATCTAGCCTGTACATATTATTGATTAAGCTTGCCCTTGCAACAACAACATTGTTTTTATTAAATATTAAACAGCCTTTACTGTTGAATTTTACCTGACCTCCATTCTTTATAATCTGACTGACTGATAGTAGATTTGTTGCCAGTTCAGGTACATACAAAACATTTTGGAACAGAATTTTGTTGTACTGATTTTTATCATTACACACATCTAATGTCAACTGACCAGTACTGTGAACTGATAATAACTTGTCATTTGCTACCTTTATAGTTTTGATAAGTGGCTCCTTTTCCTGTTGTAATAGATTTCTATGTTTGGTCATATGTACAGAAGCGCCAGAGTCTATATACCAAGGATCTTGTTCCAGGCTATGTGTTGAAGCTATGAAAGCAGCGGCATAACTTGAACTCTCTTGATTCTTTTTAGAAGATTTCGACTTACACTCCGCAGAAAAATGGCCATATCTATTACAGTTGTAGCAGCGCGGGCCTCTTCTAGGTTGTTTCTTGTTACCCTTATTCTTGTAGTTATGGTTGGCGGCAAATGCAGATGAGTCATTTTCACATATTTTGACATCTTGTAGAATTTTTGACTTAACTGAGTCAGCAGTTATTTTCATACCAGAGCTTTCTATACCCATAATCATCGGCTTGTATGTTTCGGGTAGACCGGATAGTAGCAGTGTCCCGAGCCACTCGTCATCTACTTTAAAGCCGATGTTCCGGAGCTTGTGAGCCGTGGTCATAATTTTGCTCACGTATTCTTCGACATTTAGACATCCAGTAAGATTTGTTGTACACAGATCTCTAAGTAATCCCACACGGCGTGTTAGCCCCGAGTCGTCGAATGCACTTGCCAAGCAGTCCCACACTTCTTTTGCAGACTTTGCATCTTGAATGTGAACGTAGTTTACAGAGTCCACCAGTAAGATGATCTTAGATTTTGCTTTTATGTCGCGTTTTGAGTCGACAGAGTCACCGGGCGCGGGTTCAACACAGTCCCACAAGTCTTCGTGTTGGAGATATGTTTTGACTGCAAATCTCCATGTGGAATAGTTTCACCGACCAGTAAGCTTTTCGATCATTACGAGAGGATTGCTTGACGACATTTTTGACACAATATTTGTAATGTTCAGTGTTTTCGATCCGTAAAACCAACAGTCACTTTGAGGTTATGTTTTACCGGCGTGCGATATTTTCACAATTTTCACTGTAATTTTATGTTCACTGACTTTCACTTCGATTATCAGGGCTATACTGGGCCCATAACCTGTTAGAGTTATTGGATTATGTAGAATTTATTTGAAATTAATGAAAAGTTTTATAGTACAACAACAGTCTTTTAATGATGCCCACAGAGTATAAAAAGGAATAGACAAACATTGAAAAAGGTGCGAATTTACACCACAGACTATATAACTATTACTAGTGTGTTACTTAGTATATTAGGCACAATATAGAAACTAATATTTTAACAATATTACTACAAATATTTCTTTTATTAAACCTTCAAGGAAATTGCATATAGGCATCTCCTGATGACGACATTACGAATTAAATAAATTTTAAAACTACGAATTGATCAGAGCGCTTCTCGAACGTGAAAGTTGTTTACAATTTTAATAATTTTAAAAAGTTAAATATGTGTTAAGGTTAAATTGATGCGAAAATAATTGAAAATACAAGATGACTAATTACGCTATCATTACCAAGTCAAGTCCTAGAATTATTTACAACTTTTTAAAATTATAATAATATTATAAATTGGAATCTTTTCTTCCTCTGTCTTCTCTCTTTTCTACTGTTAATTTAGCTGTTAATGGTTGTGATGATGATGATGATAATACGTGCAATAATTTTACTACACAAGAAAGAAAAACATAACATTTTGAAATATATTTTATTTTTTTTAAGGAAAATCAGTCATCATGATAAAGACAAAATGGCTTTTAATATACTAATCATATACATACATAAAATTACACCTATTTCCCCGGTGGGGTAGGCAGAGGTATATTGAACATCCATTTTTCGCCAGGGTTTTAGCTTATCCCGATGTTTTGTTTCTCAGAGCCTCGTCCATCAATCAGCAGGTGCACGTGAGGTTAACGTGAAGCCTTAAGTTCTTGGTGCGAACCTTATGTACCTTGGGAATACTATGCAACCAATTCTACTGATCACTTATCTTATGCACCGAGGATTCCGTTCAAAAGTTAAATTAAACAAATAATCTCTTTGTTCTGTGATACAATTTATGTACTTGCATAAGTTAGTACTTTACTAAAAGTTTTCAAACTAAGAGAGTATCGAACATTACTCTAACCAAAAGGTAGACAGATAAAATTTAACTTTACCATCGGAAAGTTGTTGTCCCCATGTATCGAAATAGGTTGCGGTTAGTTTCCTAACTACGAATAAGCTTATAACGGCAATATCAAAATTGTGATGCAAAGACAAATTTATAGTCTTCCATTTTTATTTTTTACTTGTGTTATTTGCTTCATAGCAAATCTCGTGATTATAAGTCAATGGGAAATACTCGTACCAGTATCAGATGTACGATAGATAGATGGACAATGAAATGATCCAACAAGGGTTACGTATTTGGTTCAAAGCGCAGCACTCAAAAAAATAAGCGTAATTTACGAAAATCAGACATGGAACCATAAATTCTGTCAACAAAAAATGAAAAGAAGCGTAAAAATATAAAATAAACTAAAACAATAGGAATACAAACCACGATAAAATAGAAAAATTAGCGAGAAAGTTATTGAATAGAGACACCAGGTAAAAAGAAAAAGAAACCTATAGAAAAGAAGAAAAAAGGAAAGAAAAAATATGAGAATTTAATATCACAAAGGTGTTGGGAATATATTGAAAGGCAGGCAGGCAAGTATAGCTTTAGTCACTACAGTGAACAATTGGAAAAACATAATTTAGAAAGCAAAATAATCGAGAAACCAAGATCAAATAATAATTTTATTGTTTACACTTGTTTTCGTAGATAAAAGAAAATATTTAGTAACAAATTGTAATAAAATGAAGTATAACTTACAAGTTTAATGGAAAAAGTCAATTTATATTACAATTTCATTAAATTTTAAATCGTCACGCTCTGTTTTATCAAATTACGTTCATAATAGAAGAGAGCCTTGCAAAAAAAATACTTCCCGCAATTTTAGTATAAAAACGTAGAACGACACATGAAAAAACATATAATTCTTCAACATTCGAAGAAATACAAACAAAATGTTCGCTAAAGTAAGTAGTACATATTATATATTTTTGTCTTTATGTAAGCACATTTTTAATAAAATTTTACTATTAAATGTAACAAAATTAAGGACTAAGAATTATCATATCGAAACAAAGAAAGTCAAATTTTGATTTTAATTATTTAATGATTTTATTTTTCTCCAATCAGATTTTCGCCATCGCCGTCTGCCTCTTCGGCCTAGCCTCAGCTGGAGGCCTCTACGCCGGGTATGCTCCTGCAGCCTCCTATGTCGCCAGAGTAGACAACAACGGTGCCTGGAACGGCGCCTGGAACGGTGCCTGGAACGGTGGCTGGAACGGTGCATGGAACAATGGTGCCTGGAACGGGTTGAACGGTGCTTGGAACGGTGGCTGGAACGGTGCCTGGAACAACGGTGCCTGGAACAATGGTGCCTGGAACAAAGGTGCCTGGAACGGTCTTCGTGCCTATGGCAAGGGATGGTAATCTAATGAATGTTATGACAAATAGAAATGGTATAATATATGAACAACTGCAATAATTTATCATGTATATTATTTTCAACAAACCTGTCAATCAGTCAATGTGAAATATTAATCAATTGTCTTAGAACGATATAAACGAATTTTAATATTGATGTAAAAATTACTACGTAAACAAGTTTCTGGATTTTATTGGTATGATAGGGATGTTAACCAAAGCATTATAAAATATCTAAAAAAACGTTAATATTTATGAAAATACTATAAGAAGATAATTTAGTAAAAACTTAACCGTGTGTGTTTTGTTTAGATATGTGATTAGATTAATTTTATCGACCTTTGAAGTGGGGTGTAGTAGACCAAAATCTCCTTTTTAAGAAGAAGTTGATGTCCAGCAGTTTACTGTCACAGGCAGTTGATGCGACGTTATGTTTATGATTACATTACGTAGCATTTTTCTTCTTAACTTCTGCCTATTTTTCAATAAAATATTTTTTAATATTCTTTTAATTAGCAGTAACATTAAAGATATGATACCGTACAGGGTCAGTAATACAAATATGGTAAATTATTCCCTAAAAAAACTTTTATATTTAACAGTTTTAGAGTATCAAAATACTCTTTATTAAAGAATGCAAAGAAAATAGTAGTGGGAACGGTGAAATAATAGATCGTAAGCTTTTCTCAAACGTTGAAATGCTTAACAAGTTCATTTAATAGAAATGAGAAATTACGTAGAAAGCTTAGGCTAAATAAATTTTATAAAATTCATGTAAATACTTTCCAAACAACCAACACTTAAACTGCTAAATTACGTCAAATCAAACCCAGAAGAATATGGCACCATAGAAAAACAATTAAAGGAAATTAATCAAAAATAATCATTTATATTACAGTTTAGGGAATAACTATTTTAAAGAATTAACAAATAAGTGCGGAAAAGAAAAAAAAAACAAATAAATTATATAAAGTAAAAACATTAATTTAGAAATATATTTTTCGTTGTGACAGTCAAAAGTCTAAATTATGAAGTGTAGCGACTTCAAAATAGCACAGGAAAAAATATACAATAGCGCCACCTAGCGAAGATATATTGAACTACGAAGTAGGAACGAAACGTATGAATGTAATTATCTACGAAGCAACTACTAATCCTGTATCGCGAAATAGAGATTTGAGTGGCAACTAGCATGTGTATCGCATCCCAACATCGACCATTGGGCCGTGACCCACCAGGCATGATCACCTCGCCTGGTCAGAAGATCCTCCTTTTCTGTCGGAGGGACATGAAACCCGTCCCCTCCACATGAAGTGGCTTCTCAACTACCAGAGATTAGATACAGACATTCCTCCATATTAGTGTCGGATATCTGACAAACAACACCATCTCGTTCCAAACTAAGCAGATACTAGACATATATTCTAATTATGTACACTAAATAAAGGTACCAAACAAATGATATAAACCCATTATATACATCTTTTTTTGATAAAAAATACATATCATACATAGAAAACCTCCAAACTTCGAAACAAATAATTACAATTCATACAAATACTTCGTCCAATCCAGGAATCGAATCCAAATCCACAAGCACAGCAGTTGCATACGCTACTACTGAGGCAGCTAAAACAAAAAAACCATAAAAGATATAATAATACACAAAAATCTAAAAACAATATACAGAAACGGTGTAAAAGAAAATTTTCAATTATACATTAAACTAGCCAGGGAAATTTATTAGATATAAATATATTATATTATGCCAAAGATTTTTAGCAATTCTAATTCGACGATTTTGATATGAATGTCAATGTAGTAATATTGAACATCCAAGATTCGTCGATGACCTTGTTGTAACATGTTAGGACCTAAAAATCCTACAGTACAAAAAGAAATTGCACACACGCATAAATAAGCAGTAGGTAAGATAAATAGAAACGTATCAAACACGTTCACATTTATAATTTCATCAACACTAACGTTTTAAGATGAAAACCTGTTACCGTTGACTGAGCATTTTGGGGATCACAAAATTAAGAGTAAACTAAGAAACTAAGAGGAATGATATATGAAGGGAAAGGCAATATACGTATATATGTTAGTAGGAAATATATTTTTTGTACTCTAGATTGTCGGGACTTAAAACTTTTTAAAGATTGATCTGTTCGGTTTAGCTTTGTGGTATCATCAAACTTTACTAATCAGATGGGATTGCGTATATTGTTGAATCGGAGAGAGTAAGAATTAGCTCGAGTAGTTAGGGTCGCATACTATATCACTTGTAGACTTCGTTATAAAAAAAAGGAGTATGTATACAAAAGAAAACATATATGGCTCTGAAACATGTCAAGAAAAAAACATATTTATCTACTGTAAGAAAAATGATAAGTTGAATTTACGTGTTGTTCTAAGCCTGACGTAAATCAGGCTAGTAGAATGTATGAGCATCAAAAATGAAGTTATGTGGAATGAAGAAAAATTTGACTTAAGTCACTACAACTGACTAAAACTGATTTAACAAAATATGATGAAATGAAGTTAAAACAAAAAGAAGCAAATGAGGAAACATATAGCTAACAAATAGCTAAATTAAAGATCATCAGGAAATTTTATAACAAGTCAGACGATCATAAACCAAGATTTAACGGAATGATAGTTTAGATATTAAGAGGGAAGAAAACACAGACAAGGTTGAAGATGGGCAGATGAAATCAAAAAGGGTAACAGTAAGATGTCGGTCGAGAACAGCAATAATCAAATCCTGCTGGAGAAAACTTGAAAAGGCCTAAACACCGGCTCAGACTTTCATAAGAGTAAGACAGTCAGGAAACTAGTGTCTTATCATATTGGACATTATTTTTCTGATTGAATTGCTTTCATTGGTACTAGCATTTACTTTATATAAAATTCTTATAATACTAAGTAAAAACAATTATTGTAAAGGATATTGACTACTTTGTTACAGACTAAATTCATTGCGATGTTAAAGCTGAATTATTTCTGAATTACAAAAAAAATTAATTACTAGCTAATTAGTGTGCATTAGTCAAGAGTTTGAGCCTGCAGTATGGAAATTGGTGTTGTTTCACGCCCATACCTCGTCTATCAATCCCTGAAGTCATTTAACCGTCAAGGTTGCGAATGTCCAATACCAGTCGCTCCATTGAAAATCTAATATTCAGGTAAAACCCGTTGAAACTAATTGTAGACCACAAATAATATTGGCAATAATAAAAGAGACCATAACCATGACCATAACTTATTAAACATATAAAAATACTATTTAATCGGTTACATTAGTCGGTGTCCTTTGTTGTAAATTAAAATTTTGCTTGTAAAAAGTTATTGATATTTTAATTTCTATTCGTCACGCTCCGTATACGTTACAACATTCAAAATAGATGAGAGCCTTGCGAATATAAATATTTGCCACCGTTTTGATATAAAAGCGTAGAACGATACACTCATACTCACACAACTCTTCAACATTCGAAGAAATACAAACAAAATGTTCGCTAAAGTAAGTATATTTTATTTAATTTTGACTTTTTATAACCACCTTTTTTACAAAATTTAACTATTATTATAGATTAAGATTATTTGATCCTAAAAAATTAAATATTCATTTTCAATATTTCATGACGACATTTTCCTTTGATCAGATTTTCGCCATCGCCGTCTGCCTCTTCGGCCTAGCTTCGGCTGGAGGTCTCTACACCGGAGTCGCAAACTACGGAGCCTATGGTGCTGGCTACGCACCTGCCACCTCCTATGTCGCTAGAGTAGACAACAACGGTGCCTGGAAAGGTGCCTGGAACGGTGGCTGGAACAATGGTGGCTGGAATAATGGTGCATGGAACAATGGTGCCTGGAACAATGGTGCCTGGAACAATGGTGCGTGGAACAACGGTGCCTGGAACGGTGCTTGGAACGGTGCCTGGAACGGCTACAACGGTGCTTGGAACGGTGGTTGGAACAACGGTGCCTGGAACAATGGTGCCTGGAACGGTCTTCGTGCCTATGGCAAGGGATGGTAATCTAATGAATGTTATGTCAAATAGAAATAGTATAATATATAAACAACTGCGATAACTTATCATATTTTTTTATTTCGATCAAGATATCTGGTTTTTAAACAGAGCTCAACAGTTAAACAAACCTTAAATTATAGTAAAAGGAGGCAGAATCAATTATTTTCTTAAGAGGCCTAAGAATGACATAAACGACTTTTAATACCGATATAAAAATTACTACGTAAATAAGTTTCTGCTTTTCAATTGAAATCATAGTGAAGTCAAGTAAACACAGTATTGTAAAATATCTAAGAAATTAATAAAAAGATAGTTTATTCAAGAACTTAGCCGTTTGTTTTTGTCTTAATATGTGTAAGATTTTTACCTGTCCGCCTAGCGCGTTACAGTAGGCCAAACCGTCCTTTCTAATGAGAAACCTCCTATTTTCAGTAACATCGTTAAAGCTTATATAAAGCGATGCTATATACGCCAATCAAAACAATTTTTTATCTCAAAACTCTTCACTCACTCATTCACCTATTCGTCAATCAATATGGAGTTAGGAACATTGTTTTGGATTTTACTAGAATCCAAAGGATAGAAAATAATGGTCTAAGGTCCCTCAGGTCTCTGGCCACTATGAGGTTCTACAAGGCATAATTGTCGGCCCATTTTTGTTTCTCGTTTATATAAAAGACATACTTAATCTGATTAAAAGACAATAAGCAGAGAGTTTGCATTTGTAGATTAAGTTTAAATGCTATGGGTCACCATAACATTTAAACTTAAACTACAACTATCAGTTACTGATGACGTAGCTAGTACTCAATTCAGTAGGTTCAATGTTAATAATTTACGTTTAAACGAGAAAAAACTAAATATTTTAAATTTTTTACATCTAATATAAAACTGATAAAAAGCAGTGTTCCGTTAAATGGAATGAAGTTGAATTTTGTTGAATAAATCTGTCAAATAGACTAAATTAACTAATGCAGAAACAGTTGGACTAGTGTATTTCAGCTAATTTCATAGTGATATATATATATATGATTTTTTTTTGTGGAAAATAATGTTGACAGAGCTATTAGCGCAGTTTATAATCTTGGGACAAGTTAAAGAAGTTGGTGTAAAGATATTCGTATCTCAATACATTTCTGAAAATTTAATGTATAAAAATATTCATTTATTCACAAAATTCAGTGACAATCACAGTATAGAATGGGCTACAAATTAATTAACATTTGAAACAATCGTATAAAAAACCATTTGGTATATTATGAAAATTGTTTATTTGCAAGAAAGTTAATTAGTTGGATTTTTTTTTTTTAAATTACATCATCTAAATGACCACTGTTTCCACGTTTACACTCTTCTAAGCGAGCACTGAAATTTTCGGATACTCGTCAGCAAAGAGACCGCGAGATCGTCGACATCTCTTCGCTGATTTTTTCCTTTAGTTGACGTAGTGTATTTGGTTTATTAATGTAGACACGATTCTTCAAATAAGCTTACAAAAACAAGCCTGCTGGAGGTAGACCTGGACTTCAGGGTGGCCATGGAATGTTGCCTCGTCTGAAAATCAGCTATTCTGGAAATATATATTTGAGCACCGGCAGGGACTCATTGGGTGTGTGACAAGTGGTTTCAGCTTGTTGAGACCATGTGTTACAATTGTAGCCAGTAAATTTCAGTAGCATCGGTCCCAAGAACTCCTGTAACATATGTATTTGCGCGGGGTGTTCTATTCAAATGTTAACGAATTCTTTGCCAACCTTATGTTACTAGAAATAAAGATAAGCTCGTCTTACCAACGAATAGACTACAAAAAATTAACAGGTTTTTTCAATATCAGTGTGTTCGATTTTAATATATAATACCAAGTAGATTTCAAGAACTAGGTGAAAATTATGTGAAAAGGCTCACGATACAGTTGTAGGCTATTTGAATGATAAATTTACTGAGGATTGATGCTGTTAACTCCGGTGTTTACATTTCTATCATTGTCGAAATGTTTGAAAGTATATTTACTTCATTGTTATATTTTATATTTAATTTCATGTACATATGTATGTCAATTTGTATTATGTAATGAGCTTTTGGTATTTATAAATATGAGTATAGTATAGGTTTGTAGGTTTAGGTTATATTTAGTAACTTTCCTGTGGTTTTGTATGTTTCCACGGCCTACACAAATTCCCTGCTGGTAGTAGTATCACGCTTCGGGTTTTTACTGTGGACTAATACTGGTTTGGGTTAGTGATGACTGGGTCTCGAACGCCATCTTCATGGACGGGCCGACTCAAAATTATAGTCTTTCCTTCAAAAGGCCAACCTGGTTCCTGCACTCACAAACACATATTCCCATAGTTTTATTTCATTTAACATTGTTAACAGTTAACATAAAACAATAAAACTAAAACTTTTCAAATGTTTAACGCTGAAAGAAATTACACTATTTTGTACTTACTACTAAAAATATATTATCAGTATTCGAGAAGCCTGAATGTGAGGATGATATAGAAGAATTATGGGAAAATTTAGACAGTAGACTAGTAGAGTTAACTATTGAAGTTGAAGGGAATGGTGGAATATAAATGTCATTAGAGGAATGCATGAGAACAATACAGCACTTTCCAAATTTTATTACAAGATCTTCTTTCAGTCTGCAACGTTCTCTTACCATTACATTTTTGACTCTGTCACTTACATTCACACCACACATATTTTTTAAGGAACGGATCTCTACAGCATTAATTCTACTTGGTTGCCTCCTCTGGTGTATGTTGTTTTGGGTATATAAGATTCGCCACCATACATTAGGATTGAGACTAGCACACCACTATAGACAGTTAAATGTGCCTCTTTAGACACAGTTTTTTGTTAAAAAGGAGTGTTGAGCACAATTCACTTTATTTTCCGCTTTATTAAACTGACCTTGTTTTGGGCACGGTTGCTTCGGTAAGTGTCTGCACTCGGTCGCTAGAAGGGAATTGAGTCGCCAGTGACCACTGCGACTGCAGAGAAGACTCTGCTCAGCACACGCTGGCAGTTTGTTCCACCTGGACGGCGCAGCCCGGGATCCTCACTGTAGTTATTGGAGGAGATCTTTTGCTACCGGCCGCCAAACGCTGCATGACCGGTAGCGACAACTGTTTGCAGCGAAGGCGGCGGAGAAGGCCCGGGAGGAAGATCACCGCTTGGACCCAATTCACTGCTGGTGAACCAGGCGGTGGAAGCGCGCTTATCAGTATCTCATGTCGCCCTGAATGTGGCCGCGAGTGGACGGGACGGGTTTTCCTTCCATCCGCTACAGTTGCCAGCTACGAGGAGGCGACGTCCACGTGAGCCGTATGTCGTTTAAATAGAGAGTTTAGAGAGTTCATTCCAGGCGCAGAGTGGCATAACGTGTGGTTGCACACAGTCATGAATATCAACCCAGTTCGCCATCAGGGTTGCGGAAATTCGACACCAATCACTTCATGGAAAACTGATTTCCAGATAAAACCGATAGATCCAGTTGCCGTCTCCAAATAATATAGGCAAAAAAAAGGCTAGCAAGAAGAAAATATTATTATGATACTATTGGTCCAGTGGTTAGCGTCGGCGAATGACAAGACATCATGGGTTAGTTACTGGGATCGGATTAAATGTTTGTATGATCTATGCATATTTGTTTCGAAATTTAGATGTTTTCCATATAAACGTGTACGTATTTACAAAAAACATAAGTATTTCATCAGTAATTCTAGTTGTCATAGTACAAGCTCTGCTTAGTTTGAAACGGAATGGTGTCATATATCATATGTCCAATTATATGAAAAATATAAAATATTGGATTTTGACTATTCATTTTAAAAAAATATTAAAAATAACTATTACATAGGCCATCTACGTTCAGGTCAACATCGGTCGGTGTCCTTTACTATAAATAAAATTTGGCAAGTAAAAATTATTATCATATTGTAATATTTTAATTTCTAATCGTCACGCTCCGCTTACATAGTAACATTTATAATACATGCAAGCCTTGCAAAAAAAAATTCCCACGGTTTTGGTATAAAAACGTAGAACGATGCATGCAAAAACACACAACTTTTCAACTTTCAAAGAAATACAAACAAAATGTTCGCTAAAGTAAGTAGCACAATTTGTGTATTTTTGACACTATATAATTACTTTTTTACAAAGTTTTACTATCCAATATGATAAGATTAAGGACTGAGAATTGTCATGTCCGACCAAAGAAAATTAAATCTTCAGTTTTATTATTTAATGATGATATTTTTACTTCGATCAGATTTTCGCCGTCGCCGTCTGCCTCTTCGGCCTAGCTTCAGCTGGAGGTCTCTACGCTGGAGTCGCAAGCTACGGAGTCCCTGCCACCTCCTATGTCGCTAGAGTAGACAACAACGGTGCCTGGAACGGTGTCTGGAACGGTGCCTGGAATGGTGCCTGGAACGGTGGCTGGAACGGCTACAAAGGTGCATGGAATGGCTGGAACGGCGCCTGGAACGGTTACAACGGTGCTTGGAACGGTGCCTGGAACGGTGCCTGGAATGGTGCCTACAACGGATGGTAATCTAATGAACGCTATGTCAAATTGAATTGGAATAATATACAAACAACTGCAATAACTTAATAATTTTTTTTATTTTCATCAAATTATCCAGGTTTTAAACGGAGTTTAATTTAATGAACAATAAGTTATAGTAATAGGAGCAAAAATCATTTGTTCCCTTTAAAGGCGTACAAATGATATTAACGACTTTCAATATTGATGTAAAAATTATTGTGAAAACGAGTGCATGGTTTTTAGTTGAATCTAAGGAATAAGTTAATATTTATGAGAATACTATAAAAAGATATTTTATTCAAGAACTTCATCGCTTGTGTTTTATCTTAATTTGCGTAAGATTTTACCTATTTGGCTAGCGGGTTATAGTAGTAGTAGTAATGGACTGCCAAAGGCAGTTACTGTGATGCCATGTACATATGTCATTAATTTATTCAACACTTTTTTGTTGAATAAATTTTTATGTTTCCTCCTTTTCCGAAATTTTTCAATAACACTGTTTTTCAGTTTCCTTTAGTTAGTAGTTATATTCAAGATTGTGTTACTATTTAGACCAATCAAAATAAACAAAACTATTTTTTTATCTAAAGAAACTCTTCACTCACTCAAAACTGACTCACTCTTCAATCAGTATGTAGGCAGGAACACCGCCTTGAAACTTCTTATCACTTATTTGGGTTGTAGGATCTAGAAATTGGAAGGTAATGGTCAAAGGTGTCTGAGATCTCTAGCCATTATTAGTGCTCCCGTAAGGTTCAATTGTAGGTATATTTTTGTTTTTTGTTTATATAAAACAGCTACCTGGTCTGATAAAAGATAATCAAGAGATAGTGACATTTTCGGATGATACTTCGCTTTTATTTAAACTGAAACTATAACTGAAATCAGTTACTGATGACATAAATAGCACTTTCTCCAATTTCGTCAAGTGGGTCAAGGTTTTATTTTTAAACAAAAAAAAACTATAATAAATGTATTGGATGTTAAACGGATACAAGTCAGTGTTCTGATAAGTGGAAAGAAATTAGAACTTGTGGATCCCACCAAGTTTCTAGATACAACTCTAGATTTTAAATTGCAATGGGGTCTACACATGGATGGATTGTCGAAGAGACTCAGTTCTGCTGTGTACGTGGTTTATAATTTTCTTCAGTTAACTAACGTAGTGATAACTAGACTAGTGTACTTTAGCTATTTTCATAGTGTAATCTCATATGGTATTTTGTTGTGGGGGAATGCTGCTGATAGAACTATTCGTGCAATTTATGATCTTG
Source organism: Hypercompe scribonia (assembly GCA_949316085.1). NCBI lineage: Eukaryota > Metazoa > Arthropoda > Insecta > Lepidoptera > Erebidae > Hypercompe > Hypercompe scribonia. Next base: position 7,624,766 of record OX438979.1, read on the forward strand.
GCTATAAGCATTTACTGTGGAATATGTTAAGGAAGTTGGTATCATGATATTCGTATCTCAATACATTTATAAAAATTTAATGTACAGAAAAATAATCATTTATTCACAAAATTAGTAATATTCATAACATTAACACTAGAATAAAGATGAAGAAGAAGCTCATGTTACCAACGACAAAGGTACAAAAAATTAATAAATCTGCTTAAAAAGTGCGATTCTGCAATAAATTACCAAGAAAGTTTCAAGAATTGTTTAATAAATTGTGAATAGGCTTTTTTTTGTTTTTAATGTCATCGTGGAGAATCCCTTCGGATCTCCGGCTCCTCAGGAACGCAGAAGCCAGGAGTATGCGGTCTTCCCACTGAAAATCACCTCGGCAGCAGGTCTCAAGCGTCCTGGGTCATAGTACTCGTATTTTAAGTTCCCAATATGAATAGGCCTACGATACAGTTACAGGTTATTCGGATGATAAATTTGCTTGAAATTGATGCTACTCACTCCCATATTTACATTCTTATCATTATCGTTATGTTTGAAAGTGATGTACATTTAATTTATTCTTGTACATATTTTGTATTTTATTTATTTTCAAAGTGTTTATTTTTTTTATTTCAATATGAATTGCATAGTGATTTTTTTAGACTTGTTAATGTAAGTATAGCGTAGGTTTGTAATTTTAGGTTATATTTAGTAACTCTCTGGTGGTTTTGAGTGTTTCCACGGCCTACCCAAGTGCCTTGTTGGTGGAAGTATCGCACTTCGGATCGTCACTCTTGTCTAACACTGGTTTGGGTTAGCGATGACTGATTAAAGAACCCTTTACTAAAGAAAATCACAAAACAAGTAAATTAAAACTTTTCTCAAATTTTTAAATGCTTATCAATTTTAAATGTTACAAATTACTGATTACTTAGAAGATTTACTGACACATGTTTGGATTAAATAAATTAAGAAAATTTATGATAGTACCTTCCAAACGACCAATTACACTTTCACTACCAAATCAAGTCAAGATCGAAAGGAATTCGATACGATCGAACTAACAATATAAAGTCATGCCTATTTTCCAGAGGGATAGTCAGAGATAATTAGTTTCCACTTACTCTGGTTCTGATACATTTCTATTACTTCATCCACATTCATCAATCGCTTCATGGGTTCTCGTCGGTACTTGGTTATTTTTTATTTATTTATACTTAATGCGCATAAAAAGTGGCAAAGACGGACTTAATACCGTGTAGTTTCTGTCAGTCGACTTCAGGGCGATGCAGAACCAAAACAAGGTAGATGCACAGAAAATAATGCGATTTCTAGACACATACACATAATATATATATATATATATATATATTATGTGTATGTGTATATATGTACATATTAATTACTAATATATATATATATATGGATTAAAGTAGATCTGATTGGGTATTTAGAAAATGTTTCCATAATAAGTATTTAAAACTTTGCCGAGTTTTGCCGTTTTTCTCTCCTTCAGAACATTACCAATTTAGTCGATAAATGTTCACCGTGGATGACCTCTTCTTTCTTCCTTTCGTAAGTCTTCTATCAACCACCCTTTCTACGTGGTCAAACGATCGAAGACCTTTTCAAATATGATAAGGAAAAATTACCCTGTCTGTACTACTAAAAATACGGTGCCTGTAAATAAGAAGTCTAAATGTGAAAATAATATCGAAAAACTATGAGAGAATTTTAAAAGTGGAACAGTGGAGTCAATAATTGAAGTTGAAGAGAATAGTGGGATAAGGATGTCAGTTAAGGAGTGCATGAAAACAATATAGGGCTTTCCAATGTTTGTCAGTAGATTTTCTTTCAATCCGCAACGTTTTCTTATCACTACATTCTTGATTCTGTCAATTACATTCCTACCATACATACTTCTTAAGGAATGGATCTCTAGAGCATTAATTCTACTTATTTACCTTCTTTGTAATAATTCGTCGTGGATATCCAAGATTTGCGACCACACATTAGGGTCGGGACTACCATACCATTAAATGTACATAGGTGAATGTACCTTTTTAGACATGTTTTTGTAGGCAAAAAGGAGTACAGAACACCATTCACTTTTTTCCCACTTTCACTCTCTTGTGACATATATATATGTATAATAAAGTATACACTATATCATCTCCACGTACTTCATTCCTCATAAACATAGAATCTAAATAAACAAACTCCCGCACTTATTCTACCGCACTCTTTCATCTTCAATCGTAATACTCAAATCAGTCATACATTTTTACCTTTCAAAGTTCATTACTTTCGTTTGCGTAACGTTTCATTTCGTCATCTGTTTGTTAAATCCCTCATTCTTAAATTTTACCTAATCTCCTGCATCACCTCTGCGTACGACGCAAGTAACACTTGGTCATCGCTATAAAGAAGACATTTGATTGGTAAGGTCGCTCATTTTCAATCACAATTCAGAATCTTTCAAATCCTTCAAAAAACTGTCCATATATAAATTAAACAGCCAAGGAGACGCTACAGATCCTCCAAGGAGACACTCTTGACGTGACAAACTAATCTGTGTAAGTTCTATTTATACGGACACAGGTTGTAGTGTTTTCACATAGTTGCGATCTTTCAGTATCAGGAATTACTCCTTTACTTACTAGATTCACATAAACTTTCAAAGTGTTCCTTTCAACGATCTAACTGTCTTCCTCCCTCATTTAGAACATTACCATCCGTATCTCAAAAGACATTTAAATCAGTGTTCTCCGATTTTTCCTGGACCGCTCTAAAAAACTTATAAAATAGTTTCACATTGGTCTGTGCTGCTGGTACTGGTAAGCTGATACTAAAAGTCACATAGGGCCGAAAATTGTCGAAGACTTGCCTTAAGTACTCATTCTTATATTTCTCTCTTATGCTTACAATCAATCCTTTTAGATTAGTCACATTTAACCTATACAGGTCCTTTCTTTATTGCACATCACATTCGGAATCCAACTGGTTTTTCCTTTGGTTAGCTTTACCGGCCAGCACAGCCGACCACACTATTCTCTTCTCAACTATTGAACAGTCTAAGATTCACCAATGACTTGATTCTAAAATAATGACACCTAAAGATTCTATGGTATAACTAAAACCTATACAGCAAATAGTAGATATAGTAATCAGAGGCATACCAAAAACATCATACTAATTTATTAAAAGGCAAACTTATTACCGTTGATTGAGAACTGAAAGAGACGGTAGACGAGAAAAAAAGGAAGTATATGTATAAATGTAGGTAGGAAAAGATATCTTATATTCTAAATTGTCGACACTTCGTAGAACTTGTCAAAGTATATTTTTAAAAATTGACCTGATCAGTTTGGTCCTATGGCATTATCAAAGGTTATTAATCAAATGAGATGTCATTTATATTGTTGAATGGGAAAGTGTAAGTAATAGCTCGAGCAGTCAGAGTTGCATACTTTAAATTAAAATTGGCTAGTGCCGGCAACTCTAGCTTGCTGACTATAATTTCCTACCAAGTTATTTTTAAGCACCTTGTGCACTTAAACAAAAAGTTAGTCTATTCATGTGTGCTACTTAATAAAAGTGGTGCCAAATTAGAGACAAGCTTAGGAAGGCTTAGACGCTGGCTTAGACCTCCATGAGAGCAAAAAATCCGGGTTAATAGTGTCTTATCATGTTGAACACTATTAACATTACTTACTACTACAACGGCCCGAGGTTATGGCAAATGGTGGTGTTCCAGTCCCTTGTCTCGGAGAATACATACGCCATCAGTCCTCAAATTCAGTTCACCGTCCGAGTTGCGAAGGTCCGATACCAATTGCTCCATAGAAAAACTGATTTTCCAATAAAATCAGTTGAACTAGTTGCCGACTTCAAATAATATCAGGAATTAAAAAGACTAGGAAAAATAAGAGAATTAAGATACTATTAGTCCAGCTGTTAGCGTCTGCGACTGACAATCAAAATGTATAAGGTTCGTTTCTCGAGTCGGGTCAAATGTTTGTATAATCTGCAAATATTGGTTTTGGAGTTTGGGTGTTTTCTAACTAGGTCTACGTATATGGCTACATATTTACAACAAATATGTATACATATACTTTATCACTTAATCTAGCTGTCATAGTACAAGCTTTGCTTCGTTTGAAGCTAGATGAGGTTATGTGTCAAATGCATATGTTTAAACTATAAAATATTGGATTTTTACCATAACTTTTTAAATATATTAAAATATCTATTTAATCCATTATCCACGTTCAAGACAACATTGGTTGGTGTCCTTTATTTTTAAATTAAAATTTTGTTGGTAAAAAGCTATTATTATTATATTATAATATTCAAATTTTTGTTCGTTACGCTCTGTTTACGTTACTACGTTTAAAATAGATGAAAGCCTTGCAAAAAAAATCCCACGGTTTTGATATAAAAACGTAGAACAATGCATGCAAAAACACACAACTCTTCAACGTTTGAAGAAATACAAACAAAATGTTCACTAAAGTAAGTAACAAAACTTATATATGTTTGACTTTATATAACCATTCCTTTTACAAAATTTTACGTTTAAATGTAACAAGATTAAGAACTAAGAGTTCTCAGGTCCAATCAAAGAAGTTAAGTCTTCAGTTTCATTATTTAATGACAATATTTTTTTCCGATCAGATTTTCGCCATCGCTGTCTGCCTCTTCGGCCTAGCTTCAGCTGGAGGTCTCTACGCTGGAGTCGCGAAATACGGAGTCCCTGCCACCTCCTATGTTTCTAGGGTAGACAATAACGGTGCCTGGAATGGTGCCTGGAACGGTGCCTGGAACGGTGTCTGGAACGGTGCCTGGAACGGCTACAACGGTGCATGGAACGGCTGGAACGGTGCCTGGAACGGCTACAACGGTGCTTGGAACGGTGCCTGGAACGGTGCCTGGAATGGTGCCTACAACGGATGGTAATCTAATGAACCTTATGTCAAATCGAAATGGTATAATAAACAAACAATTGCGATAACTTATCACATATTTTTATTTTCATCAAATTATCCGGTTTTATACTTATAGTAATAGGAGTAAGAAGAAAATGGTAAAAACTTTGTCTGGTAAATTTTGTCGCAACCGATCACGGGGCCGCAGCGCGCTTACTGTGTGAAATAATTTTATTCAAACAACATTTCGCTTATTACTGTGAGATTCTTATTTCGCGTTGAATACGATTTACATGACTTAAATCAGCGTCCGAGTGCTCCTTTAATAAAGAAATGGGTAATGAAATTCGAAGAGACGGGATCTACGCTTAATGTGAAGCAAACTGGAGGCCCATGGACTTCTCGGACCTAAGAGAACATGCAGCTAGTTTCCACTTCTGTTCGACGTAATCCAGATTTATCGACGTGCAAACGTTTAGCTGAATTAGGGTTATCTCGCACATAATTGTGCCGTATTTTGAAATTACATCATGTGTGAAATGAAATATGAAAACACCCAAACTCCAAAACAAATAATTTCAAATCATACATTATTTGGTCTGATCCGGAAATTGAACCCGAGAACTCATACACAACATTATAACTGCATAACCAAGGCAATCAAACAAAATAAATAGAAACAATATAAATTATAATGATATACAGATATGGTATAAAAGAATATTTTGCCATTATGTAACGCGTTACATAGACCCAGTTTTGCTCCAACGTGGATTACTGTTCTCATCTTTGTGATGAATCCGCGTAGTATGGATCGGGTTACAGGAGCGAGCAGTCTGAATTATCAACAGCCCCAAAGTCACTGAATCCCTTGAATCACTACAGTTGCATAGAGATGTCGCCTCTGTGACAGTCCTTTATCGTCTTTATCATGGAGTGTGTTCTGACGAACTCTTCCAACTGGTCCCACTTTCTCCTTTCCTCTACAGGACAACCCATGTTGGTTTTGGAAGTTACCGTTTCAGAATGGTAGATATACTGCTCTTCCTTCCTGTGCAAACAGTTAAAACCTGGAACTCACTAGTAGCTCACGAGTTTCCCTCCCACAATAATACCGGGTCCTTTAAGTGAGGTGTGAAGAAGCATCTCACTAGGCCACCATAGCGTGGGTTGGCGTACTGCATTGTCGGCACTCGCAATGAGTATGGTAACCACCACTCTTGGATTCTATTCGTGCTTTCCATCAGGAAGAGTAGAATGACTCTGATAAGCTTCTATAAAAAAGAAAATCGATTACCTTAATCTGACTTCTATAAGCAAGTAGTAGGTAAGGTAAGCAGAGGTGTGTCAAAAACATAAATATTTATTATTTTACTCACACTAACTTAACAAGAGGCAAGCCTATTACTATTGACCGAGCACTTTAGGGGTTAGAAAATCAAGAGATAACTGAAGGAAAAAGAGAGAAGAAGGAAGTATACATATACTTTAGGAATATCTTACACTCTTGATCTCGATAATTGAGACTTTGTAGAACTTGTCAAAGTACATTCTTGAAAATTGACCTGATCGGTTTGGTCCTACAGCATTATCAAAGGTTACTAATTAAATGGGATATTCCTTATACTAATGAATAGGAGTGGGTATGGGGGGAATTTGGAGTTTATGAACCATCAATTCCTGTAAATTATTTTGAAGTACCTCGCACATATAGAGTAGAAGTGAGACTAACAAAATAAACAGTTAAATTGAAGAAGAAAAGAATATTTTAAAAAATTAGACCGAGGTTTAAAGAATTGATAGACTAGACATTAAAGGGAAGAAAACGCAGATTGGGTTAAAGATGGGCAGATGAAATAAACATGTTAGTCGACACCAGCGAGAGTCAAATCTTGGCGGAGAAACTTAAGAAGGCTGGCTAAACACTGACTTAGGCCTCCACAAGAGCAAGATAATCAGAAAACTAGTGTCTTGTCACTTGTCACACGTGTGTATTTACTTTCAAATTAAGTAGTAAAACATCCCTATGGTACTAAGTAGTAGCAATTATTTACAAATGACATAGACTATCTTGTACATACTTTATATTTAATATGGAAATAACAATATTATTCATCAAGTTCAATATCAAGTCAGTTACATAATAAAACAGAAATGGTTGCATACGAGTGAGCGGGCTAACCATTGGACTGGTCCACAAGTTTAAAGTAGCTCAGTGTGCGATGGAGCGTGTGATGCTGGATATTTCTCTGGCCGATAAAATTCGTAATGAGGTTATTCAACAAAAAGGGGAAGTGACGTCGCGCGGTAAATCAGTATCCCAAAGTAGAAGTGGTCAGGCCTCCAGATGAACCGATGGTCGCTGGAGCCAAAATGTGCTAGAGTGGAGACCATAATTGGGCAAACGTTCGACGCCCGTCAGAGAATTGGATTTAGGTGCGATTGTTCTACGGATCCGCTTTAAAAACACCGCTCACGGGCCAGGTGGGAAACCTGCCCGAGTGCTGGCCCGACCCCTTGAACACATGTCGGACCGCCTCAGGCAGGTCTTGGACGCTAGCCTGGCATCCAGACGCTTACCTAAGTGCTGGAAAAGCTGGAAGCTGGTCCTATTAAGGAAACCGTCATTAAGGTAGCGGCCTATAGGCCCAGGTTGCTGGACGAGGCGGGTAAACTGTTTGAGTGGATACTCTCTGCCCGCCTCGTCCGACATCTCTGCGAGGTGGGCTCCGATCTGTCAGACCCCCGATTTAGTTTTCAAGCGGGTGCTTGCCCTTTGTGCTCGCCTCTGGTGTCCTCAGAGGATACCTTTGTTCAGCAATGGACGGCGATAGCTTGATTTGAGAGCGGGCGTTAAGTGAAAGAGAGGTGACGCAGTTGAAAAACATTTTTGTTCTTACAAAATATACAATACAATCCTTACAGAATAAAGTCAATGGGAAGTTCTAGTTATAGTGTTCCTAACTTACAAATTAATTGATTATAAAATAATTAATTTACAATATACAAGTGTCGCTTGGATTTGAAACAAAATATCTCACATGCATAGTATTTTATTTTATTTTATTGTAGAGGAAGTGACGTCATGCCGCTGCGACACAAAGGTAGGCCACAGCCCAACAGTTGATGTTGGGCTGTTGTATGTACACTAATCGGAGCAAGAATTTATATATCGTGATACAGGATAAGTAGTCACTCCATATTTTGTCACTCCGTAGTTAGATGTGTCTTCAGTGGCTGGCGCTGAAGTACATATGTCTCTGCTTGTGCTGTATGTGGATGTCGCCACATTTACATTTTTGACATATCCTAGGTTTATCTAATTAACAGTTTCTTTTCAATTCTAACAGTAAGGTTTGTTCCCAACTCTGTAGTCCGAAAATATGCCCACATCATATTCTCGTTTATGCTATTTGCCAACTTCACGCACATCACCACCGATAGTCGGGACCCTGTTTGAGGTCAGTGGTCCTTGGGATCCCTATCTGGTTGGTAGATTGGTACTTCTCTATCATTGTAAAGGTGTTAGTAACATCGGCGGAAAGAAAAATTTGTTCCTGGAACTAGAGCTCGACACCTCTGCAACAGCAGGAATTTTCATTGTTGCATTCCGTGAAAACAAGGAAATGCGGAGCGACGAGTCCGAAGATATTAGTAGTGCTCTCAATCTAGCTCTTGTTATCATTTTGGAACTTCTCCAGTAAAATTATTGTTTTGACATCATGTTTAAACGCCATGTCTTCCGTAACAGATATTTTTTTGAAGAAACAATTTTTATTGAAGTTTTATCCTGTTTTATACCGATTATGTTAATTTTTGTTGTGTTTGATATCTGTAAGTCTGAGATATTAAATTCGTAGTAATAAATTATTTATTTTAAAAATGTGTAAGAGAAATTATTATTATATTTTAGATATGTTAATTTTTATTTGTCACGCTCCGTTTACTTTACTACGTTTAAAATAGACGAAGGCCTTGCAAAAAATATTCCCACGGTTTTGATATAAAAGCGTTGAACAATGCATGCAAAAATACACAACTCTTCAACATTCGAAGAAATACAAACAAAATGTTCGCTAAAGTAAGTAGCACAATTTGCATAGTTTGGTTTTATAAAATTAATATTTTTTTTACAAAATTTTACTATTCAATATGTTAAAATTAAGGACTAAGACGATCTCACCAAAGAAAATTTAACCTTCAGTTTCATTATTAAATGATGATATTTTTTCTGCGATTAGATTTTTGCCATTACTATCTGCCTCTTCGGCCTAGCTTCGGCTGGAGGTCTCTACACCGGAGTCGCGAACTACGGCGTCTATGGTGCTGGCTACGCACCTGCCACCTCCTATGTTGCTAGAGTAGACAACAACGGTGCCTGGAAAGGTGCCTGGAACGGTGCCTGGAACAATGGTGCCTGGAACAACGGTGCCTGGAATGGTGCCTGGAACGGTGCCTGGAACGGCTACAACGGTGCTTGGAACGGTGGCTGGAACGGTGCCTGGAACGGTCTTCGTGCCTATGGCAAGGGATGGTAATCTAATGAATGTTATGTCAAATCAAAATGATATAATAAACAAATAACTGTGATAACTTATCATATTTTTTTATTTTCATCAAATTATTCGGTTTTTAACAGAGTACTAACTACAGTTTAATGAGACAGATGTCGTTGAGTTATAGTAATAGGAGAAAGAAGAAGAAAATGGTGTAAACTACTTTTAATATAGATGCAAAAATTACGACGTAAACGTGTTTTTAGTTTGAAGTCGTAGTAAAAGTAAGCAATACAACAAGCAATACAACAGTATTGCAAAATGTCTAAAAAAAGAGTAAATATTTATCATAGTACGATGAAAAGATAATTTTGTGACCAATTAGTCGATTGTGTTTTGTTTTAAAATATGGTAAGGTGTGGTAGACTAAAATTTCCTTTCTAAAAAGAGACCTATGTCCAATAGTGGACTTTCACAGGCTGTCGATGTGATGTTTGCTATTAATTTATTCAACACTTAATTGTTTACACTTTCTAGCTATTTTTCACTAATATTGTTTTAATTACGTTTTATTCAGCAGTTATACAAAATATTACAAAGTTATATAGGGCAATTAAAATAAACATATCTAATCATTGATCTGAAGATACTCTTATATTTAACAACTGCTGAATATTAAGAAAACCTTTTACAAAAGAAAACTAAACGGACAGCTAAACTAGAAAACTAAAGCTTTTCTCAAATGTTGATATGCTCAACAATGTTATATATTACAAATTAGAGGCGCTTCCTTACACATGCTTGTGCTAAATAAATTAAGAAAATGTATGTAAGTACCTGCCAAGCGACCAATTAACTGCGACTACTTACACTAGAGACTAATTACACTGTCAAATCAAGTCAAGTTTGGTGGGAAGATGATGCAATAAAACAATAATTAAAAGAAACTGAAAAAAAAACAATTAACGATTTAGAAACTATCAATTTTGAAACGGTGATCATTTAGAAGAAGTCATTTTTATAAAATAAATGCCAACTAATTAACTTTCTTGTAAACAAATTGTTTTTTATACGATTTTTTCAAAAATCAACTTATTCGTGGTCCACTCTATAGTTATATTTTCAGATATCTGAAACACAACGCCTTCTCGTCCGAAGTAAAGCAGACTGTGTGCAATAGCTACTAGACAAAAGACATAAATATACAGATATTTTTTTTTGTAAATATATTTATATTATACATAGACAGCACTCAAACTCCGTAAAAAATATTTCCATATTATACAAACATTTGGCCGGACCTGAAAATTCAACTCAAGACCTCAAACACAGCAGCCACATGCATTAACACTGTATCATCGAAGTAGTTAAACAAAACAAATACAAAACAATAATAAATATAACAAAAAACAGATATGGTATAAAAGAATATTTTTCCATTACGCAATGAATTAACCAGAGAAGGATCTCTCTGGCTATTTCGTTGCATAATGGAAAAAATAAAGAAATATAACAAAAAATTTTGACAATCGTAGAACTTGTATTTTAACCATTTTAATTTGATGAATTTGGTACAAATGTCAATGCAGTACTATTAAATCGATTACCTTTTTTCTTGTAATGTAGAAATTCCCTTGGGCCGTCACCCCACCGGTGTTTACAGCGGCATAGTGTGTCTGAATTGGACCGTCTAAAATGACACCTTTGATCGAGCGCTTTGGGAGTTAGAAAATTAAGAGTTAATTGAAAGAATCAGTAAATGAGAGATGAAGAAAATATACGTATACTAGCTGACCCGGCCACGCGTTGCTGTGGCCAAAGTTTTTGTTATATTACATTATAGTAAACAATCTAAGAGGAACAATAAGAAAACATCAGTCACGGAGTCCACTATGCTTTTTCACACAGATGGTATTTGTAAAAAAATATGGTGATCTCCTTATTTGACTTTCTACTACTATAACCCTTTAGTACAATGAAATTATTTACGAACAAAGACGAAAATGTTGATGTTGGTATACAAATTCACTGGATTGAGATTTGAAGGGGAAGTACGTTGAACACAATTAATTAAAATGTTCTTACACTTGATATTAAGCAGAAATCAATAGGTACAAAATAAAAATTTATCAGATTTATTATTTCCATTTAATTTTATAACAAATATAAGTATATTACAGTATAATACAGTAAATAACATGTGACGCTTAAACTCAGGAATGAGGTAGGCAAGGCAGACAGTCTTAAACTTTTAAACATTAATATCTATTTTTTTGAATTATAAATACTTTCAATTTCAATTTAATTTAACACCAATCGGTGCACAATGTTTTTGGTTAACCTGTCTTTAGCTAACACAAATAGATTCGACGGTTTCCCAACACGTGAACACGCAACATATAGTTGCCCATGAGAAAAACATGGATTTTCCAAATCTAAACCACAAATGGACATTGTTTGACCTTAAGATTTATTTATAGACATGGCGAAAGCTAAACGAATTGGAAACTGTAGCCTTTTGAAGGGTATGGTAGAATCTGATGGTATCATCGGAATACGTGGCAGCAGGACCACTTTTCCTTTAAACTTCCCAGCCAAAATGGTTGCTTCAAGAATGTTTCCGGTGATCTTTTTGATGACCAAACGCGTACCGTTACATAATTGAGGTGGATTCAAATTACGGAGGAGAATGATAGGGGAACCAATCTTTAATCGAAGATTATGTGGTGGCATTCCAGGGATATCTAATGAATTTAAAAATTCAATCGGAAAATTTACACTTTCATTTTCATCAACAACAGTATCGATTGATTTAAAAGACATCAGATCGCCTGGTAACAACTGTTGTATCTGGAAGTTAATTTCGTCAACATCAACGTTTTTGGCTGCCAAAATCGCCCGTTGACTAAGCCATTCATGATTCAAATAATTATTCTGTATATCTGGGAAAATACTCTGAATCAATTCATTTTTATCCTGAACAACAGTGCAAAAATTGTCTGGTAGTTTAATGCATTGCGTATTTGGTTGCAGTTCTATTTTACCGTTCCCAATATCTAGTAGTTGTTCGGAAAATATTTGTGCTGATGGATCATTTTGCAATTGTACTCGCATATTTATGGTCAATCGAAGTGTTTCAACACTTCGCCATAAGAATGATTGTTTTAAACATGCATTAATCTCATCCGCGAAAGTAGAGCGAGGTATAACCGGTAAGGTCTGCCGGAAGTCACCAGACAAAAGTAAGATAGCACCACCGAAAAGTTTATTATTGCTGTTTAAATCTTGCATAGTTCTGTTTAATGCTTCAAGTGAATATTTGTGGCCATTGTGCACTCATTCCAAATTATTATAGAACTCTTCCGCAACACTGCAGCTATTCCACTATTCTTTTTGATGTTACACATTGCATCTGGTTTATTATAAACGTCCAGTGGCAGCTTGAATGTTGAATGTGCTGTTCGCCCACCATCCAGTAAAGTAGCCGCAATGCCTGCTATGCTAACACCAAAAATTTAAAAAGTGGAAATAATTGAATTATACGGTATTTCGTTCACTACAAAATAAATTTAATTAATTTTATAGCGTCAACAACACGTGGTAATTATGCTGTTAAAATGTAGCTTATATGACACGTTCGTAGATTTACCATAGCAGCGCCATCTATTGATTACTTACTCAACCCAGTCGAAAGGTATCAACATCTGTTAGAATCATTTGGAGTTAACAGATAATTGTGACTGTCAAATAATAACAGACAAATAATTAGCAATAAATTAAAATTGCGACTATAATTTGAGATTTAAACTATCCTATCTCTCAAGTTGGATCGAACTGCACATGGTGTGCGAATTTTATTATAATCGGTTAAGTGGTTTAGGAGTCCATTGAGGACAAACATTGTGACACGAGATTTATATATATTAAGATATGTATGTAGCTAGGTAAGGGATATCTCAAATCCACGATAGCTGACACTTCGTAGGACTTGTCAAAGTTTATGCTTAAACATATTCCTGAGTGGTCTGATCCTATGGCATTATCAAAAGTTACTAACCAGATGTGATATTGTTTATACTGTTAAATGGGAAAGTGTAAGTTACGGTTTGAGTTGTCAAGGATGCATATTTAAAATTGAAATTGACTACTACCGGAAGCTGGAGTTCGCTAAACATAATTTCCTGTGCATTCTTTTGAAACACCTTGTACTTGTAGAGAAGAAATGAGACTATCCATGTATAAAAAAAAACATAAATTACTCTAAGACTACTCAAACAAGGGTATAAATTTGTAACTCTTGCAGATCAGAAGAGATAAATGCGCATATCATACGAAGGCTGAGGTAGATCAGACTCAGTAGAATGTGAAAAATTATATAACCTAAGTCACTGAAACTGCCTTTGATTATATGTGATGGAATGAATTTAAAACAAAAAGAAACTAAAACAAATAAGGCAACAAACCAACACGAACAGCTAAATTGAAGATAATTAGGATATTTCACAAGAAACTTAGGCCAAGACTTAACGGATTGGTAGACTAAACATTAAAGAGAAGAAAACGCAGATTGGGTTAAAGATAGGCAGATGAAATCAAATGGTAGTACAAATATTTTAGTCGACAGCAGCAAAGATCAAATCTTGGTGGAGAAATTTGAAAACGCCTAAACTCTAGCGTAGGTCTCGACAAGAGCAAAATAATTAGGAAACTAGTGTCTTGTCGAGTAAAACATTATGTTGCTGATCTTTCATTAACCCATCACTTCCCAACCATTGAAAAATTTAGAGTTTCCTGTTCAAACCACAAAATATATTTATTAATACAGTTAAAAAAGAATAATGTAAAGCAACAAACAAAAAAAATATTTATTCTAGCGTCTGAATCAGCCTATCCTATATATATGACATTGGGATCATATGTTAAGAAAATAAGAATGTACGAAGTTATAAGACAATACATTTATTTCAATTACAAGTATTTTTACAAAAAAAATATCAACTTTTTTTTTATGAAAAGAGATAAAACAATCATTGCAAAGTGTTATTTCGCATTTTTCGCAAAAAGTCAGAGGTTTCCTCTTACAATCTGGTCCCTGGCACCGCCTTCGTTTATCACTCTTTATCATGTAATGACCAACATTATCAAATCTGACAGTTCGCAAAAGAACCCCAGATGTTCCTGGATTTGGTTTACGTGTCTGTTTTTCGGATTTATTTATCTAAGAAAAATAAACCCTAAAATCCAAAAGAGAAATTGTATTATCTCTATCTATTTCATTATCATTATCATCATCTCAGCCAAAATACGTCCACTGCTGGACATAGGCCTCCATCAAGGTTCTCTACAACAACCAGTCCCGTGCTGCCTGCATCCAGGAGCTTACCGCGACCTTCACAAAGTCGTCGGACTACCTTGTGGTGGGTCTACCAACGCTGCGTTTTCCAGTACGCAGTCGCATCTCTAGAACTTTACAGTCCATTGGTCATCATGTCTGCGTGTAATGTGGCCCGTCCACTGCCACTTAAGTTTAGCAATTTTACTGGCAATATCGGTGACCTCGGTTTGTATATGAATCTCCTTATTCCTGATTCGATCACGCAAAAAAACTCCGAGCATTGCCCTCTCCATTGCTCTTTGGGTGACTTTGAGACTTCTTATTAAGCCCCAATTGCTTATCTATTTGATCCACGAGTTTACTAGAGACATATCTAACAATCGGATGATAAGGCGCCAATACAATTTTTTATGTACCTCTGAAACGAATAGGATATTTAGAAATCAACCAATCATGCTTATAGACTCCTCCCATATTTTTATTGTAATTATGAATAAGTTGCGGCTGGTTTACAGCAACTTTGACCTTTGCTGTTTTCCGCCTTTTCTCTTTCTTTTTCATTTCTTGTTTGGTTATACCAGGACATTTTTTGTCCTATTATCGCGAGCTGTGCTCGTAGCTCTGTATCCTATCGATTTCAAGTCAATCAACAATTGCATACTATTAAAAATGTTACCAAAATATATGACATGTGCATTAGGATCCGTACACACATTTAGCAGTTTTTCACGACTCGTGAACCCAAAACATCGCTGGTGCTATCAGAGCTTTGATTTTCCTTGCCAGTATAGACTGAAAAATTGTTACAGTATCTACTGATTCCTCACAAAGCTCAAGTTTATAGCCAAACCTCACGGGTTTACCTTTTATAAATTGTTTTCTCCCATGAGGACCAAAATATTTGACGATCATTTTATCAACAGCTAAATTTGATTCAAATGTGCCAAATTTTATGAAAAATTCATTTACTTTATCAACGAAAGACCGAATTTTGAAAACTTTATCATTCTTGTTAATGTTTGAATTATCATTGAAATATAAATAAGATTTTATTTTATCAAATCGATTAGGAGACACTGCTTGTTCAACAAATGATATATGTACGTCGGTATCTCTAGACCAATACAATTTGCTTTCAGGCAGGTGATGATATGAGAAAAAAATATGAATGCCGATAAAAACCTTCAACCCATCCACTGTTAGATTGAAGTTCAGGCCTTTTTATAATTGTTAGCGTAGGTTAATGTCTCATGTACAATATATTCTAAAAACTCGTCACACATAAAATTTTCAAATATCTCCGTCGCTGACTTTCCTTCTCACTCTATAACCATGTTTTGCAAACATTGTTTGGCAGTATCAGATTCACTTTGTAATTTAGAATAAATTGGATCACACTTACGCCAGCTCACTATTTGAACTGAGCGAGATGCAGAGTGATTGGCTTGTTATTCCTCGTCATTTTCGATAGTACACGAAAATGCCAATTGACCAGCCACTTCCGACACTGACAAGTGTCCTATATCATCCTTAGGTCCTTCTTCTATGACAGTGGGCAGTAATGGGTTATTAATAACGGGTATTAATAATAATGGGTTATTATTAATGGCTTAATATAATAATAATTTACTTTCATATTAAGTAGTAAAAAATTCTTATACTACTAAGTAGTAGCAATTATTTACAAATGACATAGACCACTTCGTACAGACTTTTTATATAATATTGAAATGACAACATTGCTTATCAAGCTTAATATCGAGTCAGTTATATAATAATAAAAAATGAGTTTCGTACAAGTGAGCAAAATTGAAAATAAAAGACAGGTAATACATTTGGGAATCATTACTTTCTTTCTTACAATATTCTTACAGAGTAAGCCCAATGCGAAATCGTAGTTATATTATTCCTCAATTACAACTTAATTAATTACAAACTAATTAGTTTATATGAGACAAGTGTTGCTAGGATTTGAAACCCAATATCCCACAGTGCAGGAAGGGATGTCATGTTCTTCTAACACAAAAGGGGGATCCTCTAATCAGGCGACGTGATCACGCCTGGCATTCCACGGTCCATCAGTTAATGTTAGGACATTGTATGTTTGCTAATTCGGCGCGAGGATTTCTATAACGTCAAACAGAATTAGGAGTCACTTCATAGTTCGTTACTCCGTAGTTCGATGTATCTTCAGTAGCTGGCGCTGAAGTAGCGCATACTTTGCTTGTGCTGTATGTGGAAGTCGCCACATTTACAATCAGTGCATTTTTTACATGTCTTGGGTTTACCTGATTAAAGTTAAGGAATTAATAATCTAGCTGTCGTAGTACAAATTCTGCTTCGTTTTAAGCTAGATGACGTAGTGTATCAGTTGTCCAATTATATGAAAAATATAAAACATTGGCTTTTACCATAAATTTTCAATTATATAAAAATAACTATTTAATCAACTATCTACGTTCAGGTCATCATTTACTGGTGTTCTTTATTATATTGAAAGTTATTATTATTATTAGGTTATAATATGTTAATTTCTATTTGCCACGCTTCGTTTCCTCTACTACGTTTAAAATATACAAAGGCCTTGCAAAAAAATATTCCCACGGTTTTGATATAAAAACGATGAACAATTCATGCAAAAACATACAACTCTTCAACATTCGAAGAAATACAAACAAAATGTTCGCTAAAGTAAGTAGCACAATTTATATATTTTGGTTTTATACTCATATAACCACTTTTTTTAAAAAAAAAATACTATTAAATATAACAAGATTAAGAACTAAGAATTGTCATACCCGACCAAAGAAAGTTGAATCTTCATTTTCGTTGTTTAATGACGATATTTTTTCTTCGATCAGATTTTCGCCATCGCCGTCTGCCTCTTCGGCCTAGCTTCGGCTGGAGGTCTCTACGCCGGAGTCGCAAACTACGGAGTCTATGGTGCTGGCTACGCACCTGCCACCTCCTATGTCGCTAGAGTAGACAACAATGGTGTCTGGAACGGTGCCTGGAACGGTGCCTGGAACGGCTACAACGGTGCCTGGAACGGCTACAACGGTGCATGGAACGGTGCTTGGAACGGTGCCTGGAACGGAGCCTGGAACGGTGCCTGGAATGGTGCCTGGAACGGTCTTCGTGGCTACGGTGCCTACAAGGGATGGTAATCTAATGAACCTTATGTCACATCGAAATGGTATAATAAACAAATAATTGCGATAACTTATCACATATTTTTATTTTCATCAAATTATCCAGTTTTAAAGCAGAGTTCTACAGTTTAATGAACATCAAGTTATAGTAATAGCAGGAAGAAGAAAAAATGGTTAAAAAACTTTTAATATTGATGTAAAAATTACTTAGTAAATTTATTTTTGATTTTTAGTCAAAGACATGGTAACGTAAATAATTTATAAAATTAATTTAATTTATTGCAAAATGACTAAGAATATTTATGACAATACTATAAGAAGATAATTTTGCGAGTCATTTGTGTTTGTTTTGATATGAGGTAAAGTGTTGTAGAGACTGTTGGATAAAGACTTCCTTTCTAAGGAGAAGTCTGAAGTGGAGTTTCAAAGGCTGTCATTATTATTAATTTATTCAATACTTAATTAATCTCCGTTTTTTAATATTTTTCAATAACACTGTATTGTTTTTTTAATTAGCAATTGTATAAAAGATAACGATTCTATATAAGGCAATTAAAGCAAACAAAATAAATCATTGACTTAAAGAAATTTTTATATTTAACAATTTCTGAACGTTAAGAAAATCTTTTCTGATAGAAAATCACAATGAAAGTGGACGTGAGAGCAGCAAAACAAGAAAACTAGAGCTTTTATGAAGCGTTAAAATGCTTAACAATGTTATATATTACAAATTAGAGATTACTTAGAAAGCATTTACTTACACATGCTTGGGCTAAATAAACTAAGAAAATCTTTGTTATTACATTTTACCATTTTTAACCACTTACACTTCCACTGCCAAGTTAAGTCAAGTCCGGAAGGAATGCGTTAATGTAAACAGAAATTAAAAGAAACTAACAAAAAACAATAATTAACAGGGTCGTATATTTTAAATTAAAGTTAGCTGCTGCCTGAAATTTGAGTATGCTAATCATGTTGTCCTACAAATTATTTTAAAACACCAGAAGTGGGACTACCCATGCACAATAGTAAAAAAAAGAATGATAAATGAGCCTAACACTACTCAAACAAAAGTATAAATTTATATCACTTGCAGATCTCATATCGACAAAGAAATGAAAATAAAGAGAATATATGGAAAGGAAGAGGTAATATGCACGTATCATACTAAAGTTGATGTAGATCAGGCTCAGTAGAATGTTAGAAGTGGAGTCTGAGATATGGAGAAAAAAAAATTACCTACGCCCCTAAAGCTGGTTAAAATTGATGTAACAAAATATGTTAAAACAAAAGAAAGCTAAAGCAACTAAAGAAACAAATCAAAATAAACAACTAACTTGAAGATGATCAGGATAAATAGTAAAAAGTAAATTAGAAACCTAGACCAAGATTTGACCGATTGAAAGACTCGATATTTAAGAGAAGAAAACGCAGGAAGGTTAAAAATGTGCATTTGAAATCAATTGGTATGGTATGTTTATACTATATGTTGATTGATAGCAGCAAGGGTCAAATCTTGATGGAGAAACTTGAGAAGGCCTAAACGCTAGCTTATATCTACTTAACAGTAAGATAATCAGAAAACTAGTGTCTTGTCGTATTAAACATTACGTTCCTGGTCTTTCATTAATTATGACATTTTGTTTCATTTTAAGTACTACAAAATCTATAAATAGGAAGGAATATCATGTCCCACCAACACAGAGGGATCCTTTAATCAGGCGACGTAATAGGCAACGGCCCAATGGTTGTTGTTGAGATGTTGTGTATATACATAGTGTATAGAATTTCTATATCGTGATACTGGATCAGTTGTGACTCCATAGTTCGTTACTCCGTTGTATGGTGTTTCTTCAGTAGATGGCGCTGAATTAGGACTGTTTTCGCTGTATGTGACAATTACCACTTTTTCAAACAGCTCATTTTTTTACACTTCTGAAGTAAAAATTAAAGGAGTTTAAAGAAAAACATGATAATGTACTTATGTAGTTTCTGAAAACATTTTCACAAGTTCTTTCGTTTTTACTCCTTGAATAGCTCGCCCTGCTGAATTTTATTATTTATTAACGTGACAACACGAACGATTGAAATAAAGATCTTATTAAAATCATTTTCAATATGCGTTATTTCAATACTATGAGATTGAGATCATAATTTATAAAATTTATAAAAAAAATAATTATTATTTATATTCACGCTCCGTTTATATCACTACGTTCAAAATACGAGTAGCAGAGTACCTACCTTGCAAAAAATATTGCTACGCCTTTAATATAAAAAAGTGAACGATGCATTCGTAAACATACAATTCTTCAATTTTCGAAGAATCACAAAGAAAATATTCACTAAAGTTATTATAGTAAAAGCAAATTTTTATCATCAATTAATTTACAAAAAAATGTGATATCATGTTTAACAAAATAACATTTAAACTCCCTTGCTTCAGCTGGCGCTCTCTATGCTGAAGTTGCGAATTACGACAGTTATGGTGCTGGGTATGGCGCTACCTCCTATATCTCTTGAATAGACAACAACGGGGCCCGGAACGGTTATAATAGTGCCTAGAATGGTTACGACGGCGCCTGGAACGGTTACAATGATCCCTGGAACAGTTACAACCTTCTCGAAACCTATGCTGGATATGAATACGGCGCCTACAACAAATGGTAATCCACGCATATAAAACTGTCAACAAATAGTTATGTGTATCTTATAAATGAAACATTATGAAAACGGTTTACGTCGGTATGACGTCGGTTTAATAAAACAATAGTGGCAAAAAGAGGATTTTTTTTTCCTTAAAGGTCAGAAATGTAAATACGACTTTTTAATATTTATTAATTAATTGAATTTTTTTACATGAAAGTGCCTTTAGTTTCATTGAAGTCACAGTGAAATATCTAAGTAAATAAAAAAGATTATTGAGAATACAAAACAACAAATAGATAATTTTGCAAGAAACCACTAAGGTACTCTGTTTATTAGTTTATCTAGTAACTTCTTTTCTGTTTATTAATGAAAATGATCTCAATAAAATGTTTTAATTTTTATTTCTACAATCAATTTAAAAAGAAATACAATTATTTAGATGAGACTTTTATACATTTTCTGAATTTGTTAATTAAATTCTCATACTGGCTCATCAGATTAAGGTAACATTTTTGATACAAACCGATTCCAAAGTGGTTTTGGTAACCCTTAAACTTGTATTTTAGTAATTCGAATTTGATGAATATGGTTTATGGTATAAATATTAATAGAATATTATTCAACTATTTAAAATTCGCCAATGACCTCATTCTAATTAATCAAAATTCAAAGACCGTACAGCACACATAACTCACTAAATATACACTCACCCCTACACACAAGCAGCACGTAGGCTAAGCAAAAGGTGAACTAAAACCAAATTCAGAATTTTAGTCGTACTAACTTAATAATAATAGGTTAGCCTATTGCAACCAGAGAGGCAAGCCAGATGAGAATAAAAGGCAAAGAGAGGAAAACGAAGTAGCTTGTACAATTCGATTGGTCAACGGGCCTATTGTTGTAGTGTTAGCTACCTGTTAATACGGAAGTTATTGATTTGATTCCCATCCAGAATTAACATTCCGTGGTAAGAATTCTGTATTATTGATATCAAATTAGAAATAAAATAGTGAAATTTGAAAATAGTCGCCCAATATGTATGTATGTATGTATATAGCCGCCGCGAAGCAAAACAGAAAAAGTAGGCCAAGAATTCATCGAATGATAACCTAGATATTTCAAGAGAATATCCATGGAGATGGTATAAAGTATGGGCAGATGAAAAGAAGAAAGTAACACGAGGTATGAGAGCAGTAAGGATCAAATTTTTGTACAGAAAACTTAAGAAGGCCTACATTCCCTCTTGACTTTTCATTAATTATGGTAATAATGATGTTAATAAGTAGAAATAGTACAAGGTAAAGTGTAAATTAGAAATTTCCTAGTAAAAGGTTATTAATATTATAATTTCAATTCATCACGGTTCGTTTATGTTACTACACTAAAATAGAAGTACCGTGATAAAACAATACTTCCCACAGTTTTAAATAAAAGTCAACTCGATACATAGATAAACATACAACTCTTCAATATTCGAAGAAGAAACACGTACACAATGTTCGTTAAAGTAAGTAAAATTTTATATGTCGTGTATAGTAG
This sequence comes from Hypercompe scribonia, assembly GCA_949316085.1. Lineage (NCBI taxonomy): Eukaryota > Metazoa > Arthropoda > Insecta > Lepidoptera > Erebidae > Hypercompe > Hypercompe scribonia. Next base: position 7,646,844 of record OX438979.1, read on the forward strand.
AATAAATATATTATAGATTAACGATTTTACTTACAAAGTTGTATTATCAAAAGCAAAAAAGCAAAAAGAATAAGGTTTCAAGATTATGATGTTCAACTGAAGAAAGCCAATTTTAAGTTTTTTTATTAAGTTATGTTTATCTGCCATCAAATTTTTGCCATCGCCATCTGTCTCTTCGGCCTAGCTTCAGCTGGAGCCCTATACGCTGGAGTCGCTAACTACGGAGTCTATGGTGCTGGAAATGGTGCCACCTCTTATGTACCAGAATAGACAACAACGGTGGCTGGAACGGTTATACCGGAGCCTGGAATGGTTACAACGGTGCCTGGAACGGTTACAACGGTGCCTGGAACGGTAACAACGGTGCCTGGAACGGCGCTTACAACAGATGGTAATCCACCAATACGAAGTTGATAGTTTAAAGTTATATATATTTAATATATAAATATTATAAAAACATCTATTATTTACAACAAGTTATACAACTTTTAGAAAGAGATCCGCAGAAGAATAAAGTTTAATTTAACAGTAAGAAGAAATAATTGTTTCCCTAAAGGTCTCAAAACGTAAAAAGCACATTATATATTAAACTTAGAATAGATACACAAAAATACTTCCGAGGTTTAATTAAAATTACAGTGAAATCAACTAACCACAACCGCATGTTGCAAAATATCTAAGTAAAAATAATTATAAATTATTATCGAGAATACGATTTTAAAAAATCTAATACGGTGACTAATCTAACAAAATCTAAACTAACAAAATCTTTTGTATTTGGTTTAATACTTCTTCTTAAATTATCTAATACACTCTACATTGTTTAACAGTCAAAATTTATTTCAAAATATTTTTTTTTACTTTTTTTAATTTTAAATTTATGATGCTACAACGCAAATGATGAATGCAAAAAAAAATAATAATTTACTTAATGAAATTTTTACAGATATCACTTCTTAAAAATTACTCGAAATAGAAAACTTTTCTAAAAAAAACCTCAAATAAAAATGGACGTGGAAGTGACTAAATAACACAACTAAAACTTTTGTCAATTGTTGAACTACTTAACAATAACACCTGTCATCACAAAATAATTGACAATGACATTACTTACTTACTTACTTCAGAAATGCCATGAATCGTCTTATCGATAGTTGACTCAGCTTATAGTCAAGTTGTCATAGTGTACGAATATAATCTAAATGTGTGGGTATGTGTATATTTATGTACATATGTGTATATTTATATGTGTATTTATGACGTATGTGTTGTATGTGTTCATATATGTATATATGTACTCATGTATGGTATATTTTTATTGTCAATAGAACATCTGTGCACCTCCCTTACAATATTTCTATACCACCCTAAGGTTGATTGGAAGAGAATGCATTGGGCATTAAGTCTACCGATGTACAAAGTACATGAAGTGTAAATAAATAAACATAGAGTGAATAGTTATTTACTCAATTATAAGTTGCAATGAAGCATTTGACTCCGTTAAATATCGGTGGATTAAAAATGTAGAATGTACAACTGCGCTGCAATGATAAAAAAAATTGACACAAACTCTATACCAAACAGTCTCGTCTAATAGTAGACCAAAACCTCCTTTCCAAGGGCAGGTTTATGTTTATATCATTCAAACTAAGTAGAGCTTGTACTATGACAACTAGATTAACTGATGCTACACTTATATACTTTTTTATAAATGCATTCATACATTGTAAATACAAAACATTCAAACTCCGAAACAAATATTTATGGATCATACAAACATTTGGTCCCACCCGATATTTAAACACGAGACCTCATGCACAGCAGTCGGATACAACAATACTGTGCTACCGAGATAGCCATTATCACTAAACCTTGAGAAAGTACGGTAAACTCTCACCACGCAGTTTTTTCATCATCATCACCAACGGCCATTAGTAGTCCACGGCCGGATAAGGGTTTCTCCTTAACAAGGAGGTTTAGGTCTACTCCACCACATTAGCCAGACGGATTGGTATAGTGTTTTCTTCAAGTTTCCTTCTCTTTGAAGTGATGTTGTTATGCTTATTTTGTTACCTAAGTCACCTCTTACAACATTCCTGGGAAGAATAGGGAATATTATATAATCGAATCAAATGTTTGATTGAAACTTATGAGTGAATAAATTAGTATTAACTTTTTTTGCAAGCATGAATAAAATCCCAGAGTGGTAGTCGCCATATTCACTGCTAATGAAGACAGTGCAGTATGGCGATTCACGTTATACCGGCTTAGTAAGATGCTTCTCCATAATTATTGTCTTGGTTAGTTACTAAGTTTATTTAATGTATATTTTCTATAAGCGAGTGATGCAACATATTAATTATGTTGGATCATCACAAATATATTCTAATCTATGTTGCAATTGTTTCTACATTAGTTATAAACGATTTCTTTAATGGTCTTTATTTTTTACACTTGGTTTACCTTTTTTTACAAATCTTTAAAGTTACATAATATCCAGGTTACTTAAACACCTTACTTATTAGTATAAGTGTGTAAGTAACCTGGTTACTAACCATTTTGTGACGTCAGATGTTGTTATTAAGTATTTCAATGGTTGAGAAAAGTTTTATTTATATTATTTAGACGTTCCCAAGTCAATTTCATTTCAGATTTTCTTTGGTAAAAAGTTTTCTTCATAGAGTAATTTTTAGTAAGTGACATATGCAAAAATTTTATCACGTAAATAATTGGTTTTGTTTGCATTCATTACACCAAAGCATCGTGGGCACAGCACCACAAATTTAAAATTAATAAAATAAAAATAATTATATGAGAAACCTTTTAACTATTAAAATGAAGCATTAGACAACGTAATAAGAAGTATTAAAGCAAAACATAAAAGGTTTTCTTAGTGATTTCTCACCGTACCAGCTTTTTTTAAAAAAACATATTCTCGACAATATTTATTTTTGCAACCATATGTGTCAATATGCACTTTAGTTAGTTGATTTCACTGTAATATTAATAAATATAATAAAAAGCTTTACTGGGCGGTAAAAAAATAGAAACAGTAATATTATGTGCTAAAATGACGGCGTTAGTTAAAAAAACTGTTGCGCAGCCATTAATGCCTCCTCCGGTCTGGAGCCGTCAGATTTACGACAATATAATATTATATAAACTACATTAAGTGCGTGTGTGTGCGCGTGCGTGCGTGCGTGTGCGTGTGTGTGTGTGTGTGTGTGTGTGTGTGTGTGTGTGTGTGTGTGTGTGTGTATGTGTGTGTGGGTGTGTGTACATTCTGGATTATTTTTTTGGAGGTAATACAGCAAGACCTATTTGCAAACCACGTAGGTTTAGCCATAATTTCAACCTCTGCGTAGTTCAGATAGTGCAGTCATTTATAAGTAATTAATTTATAAGTCCTAATTGTAAGTGAATAGATATTCAGTATTCTATTTACTCGATTGTAATATTATATATAACAGATTCTGTACCTGGCAAATAGATGCCGATTCAAATGACAGTTCTAAATGTCGCCGCAATATAGTGTTCAGCAAAAATAAGTGTCTCACTATGGGTATCTTAGATAAAGCATACAGCTTTCGAGTTAGGAAATAAATAGGCTTACGTGTCATAATCTTCAGCACAGTGCACTACAATTATTTCAAAGGCAGTGTAAGGGTTTTTACTGCACCACACCATGCAGTAACATAGTAGGTCAAAATAGTGTGAGTGAAATTAATGTAAGCCATTTTCAATGTTTGTAGATCGGCAGATGTCCTTAGGAATATTAAACCCCAAGAACACTTTTATGAATCTGTTCTAATCTTAATATTAAATATGTTATTTATAATTTCAGACCTTTAGAGGAACAATTAATTATACTAATTAATTTAACTTTATTATTTTACAGGTCTCTTGCTAAAAGTTGAATAATTTGTTGTACTCGTAAATAATAGATGCGGTAATGTTTCACAACATAAATATATTTAATACATATAACTTGAAACAGAAAACTTCGTATTGGTGACTTACCATCTGTTGTAAGCACCGTTCCAAGCACCGTTGTTATTGTTCCAGGCACCATTATAACCGTTCCATGCACCGTTGTTACCGTTGCAGGCATCGTTGTAATCGTTCCAGGCAACGTTTAACCGTTCCAGGCACTGTTATAATTGTTCGAGGCACCGTTATAACCATTCCAGGCTCATTTGTAACCGTTCCAGGCAACGTTATTGTCTATTCTAGAGATATAGGAGGTGGCACCATTTCCAGCACCATAGGCCTCCTAATTACTGACTCCAGTGTAAAGAGCTCCAGCTGAAGCTAGGCCGAAGAGACAGATGGCTGGGGCAAAAATCTGGTAGAAGACAAATTTATAAAAACCTTATTCTTATTGCATTTGATAGCGCAATTTTGAAAGCAAAATCGTTAATATGTAATATACTTAGTCTGGCCATAAATACTGTTACACTTAATTATAAAAAAATATTACATTTGAATTTCGAATCTGTCATTTTTATACGATTGTTCATTGTGTTTTCTCATTTTGGCGCCAATACATTGTAAAATATTTTGCGATATTAAAATGGTGTGGGGTGATAAAGAGAACCGAATCGGTGTGATAGCATTACACAAAGTAGGTATGGAGCCAAATGCAATTTTTAAAACTCTCCATACACTTGGTATTAGTAAAATGTTTGTGTACCGGGCTATTAATAGGTACAATGAGACCTCCTCTGTTTGTGACAGAAAAAGATCTGGCCGTCCACGTAGTGTTCGTACGAAAAAGGTGGTCAAAGCAGTAAGGGAAAGAATTCGAAGAAATCCTGTCCGAAAGCAAAAGATTTTATCTCGGGAAATGAAGATAGCACCTAGAACCATGTCGCGTATTTTAAAAGATGACTTAGGACTTGCAGCCTATAAGAGACGCACTGGCCATTTCTTAACTGATAATTTAAAGAAGAATAGGGTGGTAAAATCGAAACAACTACTGAAGCGGTACGCAAAGGGAGGTCACAGAAAAATTTTGTTTACGGATGAGAAAATTTTTACAATTGAGCAACATTTTAACAAACAAAATGACCGTATTTATGCTCAAAGCTCTAAGGAAGCTTCCCAATTAGTCGACAGAGTGCAACGTGGACATTATCCGACTTCAGTGATGGTTTGGTGGGGTGTTAGCTATGAAGGAGTGACTGAGCCATATTTTTGTGAAAAAGGTATCAAAACATCGGCACAAGTGTATCAAGATACCATTCTTGAGAAGGTAGTTAAGCCCCTTAACATCACCATGTTCAATAACCAAGTATGGTCCTTCCAGCAAGACTCGGCGCCGGGTCATAAAGCTCGGTCCACGCAGTCTTGGTTGGAATCGAACGTTTCGGACTTCATCAGAGCTGAAGACTGGCCGTCGTCTAGTCCCGATCTTAATCCGCTGGATTATGATTTGTGGTCAGTTTTAGAGAGTACAGCTTGCTCTAAACGCCATGATAATTTGGAGTCCCTAAAACAATCTATACGATTGGCAGTGAAGAATTTTCCCATGGAAAGAGTGCGTGCTTCTATTGATAACTGGCCTCATCGTTTAAAGGACTGTATTGCAGCCAATGGAGACCACTTCGAATAAGCTTTTTATATTTTTAATTGTTTTATATTTATGTATTAAACTGACACACTGTAAAAGTAATAAATGTTATTTGCAGTTAACAATTTTCTTTTTTCTTTATTACAATATTTATGGCAAGACTAGGTATATATATTTTCTTACTTTAGCGAATATTCATTCAGTGTTTCTTCTTCGAAATTTGAAGAGTTGTATGCTTATGCATGCATCGTGTTACATTTTTTATTAAAACCAACCGTGGGAAGTATTATTTTTTCAAGGTACTATAACAAACCGTCTCGCCAGCGTGTTATAGTAGATCAAAACCTCCTTTCTAAGGGGAGGCCTATGTCCAGCAGTGGACTATTAAAGCATATTTATATTAGTAATAAAACACAATAAATAAGAATAATTCAAGTTAAGGATAACTTGTACTATGATAGCTAGATTAACTCATACAATACTCATATTCCCTTTTTTTGTAGATGCATACAGATTGCAGATTTTGTAGATGTACATAGAAAACACCGAAACTAATAAATAAGCAAATATTCTCAGATCGTACAAGCACTTGATCCATCCTAGGAATCGAAACTGAGACCACATTATTGAAACTTTGAAATCGTCTAATATACATAAATATCCAAATATAGATAACTTAGAGCTAACATTATGACAGTGCCAAATAATAATGAAACTCTGTTGATTACATACCCTCTGTAGGGAGATGAAGGGCGTATGTGGAGCTCACGGAAAACTGGTCTACCCACTAAACCCCATGGCGGCCTACCTCGACAGTTCAAAGGAGTTCAAAAAACGCATCGGCCGCTTCTGGAATCCTCCCTGCCGTACCCCACGCTTGAGTTACATCCCAGGATGACCAAAGTCACTCCCAGGGTAGGACACTAACGCACCTTTCACTGTTCTACACAGTAAGAGGTGCAACAGCGCCTCACCTTAGACGATACCCTTCAGTTGCACCGGAGTGTCACCTATCACGGGTCGTTTTACACTGTTTTACTGAAACTGAGGTAGTGTAATAATATATATGCTCAGGTTAAATATTATAATATTTTTTACGAATCTTATAATAAAAAGCATAAAAAAGGAACATACGTAGAATGAAAAAGATGTGTCTCTAAAGGTTTCATTACACTCATATTAACCGATTGGAGAAAAAAAAGATAAATTATAATTCATGTATTCTATTAAACCTAATGTACAAATGTCAGACATGCAATAAATGAAAAAATACTGAAAAAATAAAACTTGTCATTACGAGTCAGGAAAGAAACATAAAATAAAAATAAAATTATTATAAAACAATTAGTAATTAATAACAAGTAAAACAGCTAAATTGAAGGCCAGGATGTTTAATAAAAATTAAGACAAAAAAGTAGGCCAAGAAGTTATGAAAAACATTACACAAATAGGGTATCAACCTTAAATGTAAGAAGAGAAGGAAAGACAGACAAAATTGAAGATGAAATGATGACACTAACATTTTGGATGATAGTAGCAGGGTTCCAATCCTTCTCAATCGAGCGCAGTGGGTAGCGGCCATTCGGATCGTACGAGGATACCGCACCATCTCGTCTGAGGTGGCAACAGTCCTGGCACGTTTCCTACCTTTTGATATCCTGGCCGATATGGACGCGAGGATCTATGACCATATTCGCGTTATCCCCCAGGATGAGAGCGGGGAAAAAAGCGATTGGGTCACAACAAGTTATAACAACCGGACTGATAGGTGGGGTTGCCTTTGTGGCGTCCCCAGGATAGGGTCTGACTAGGCGCGGCGTTGATTCTGAAGGGGACCTGAAATAATATGGTGTGGGTCCTCTTCAGAGAAGGACGCCTGAGACCGGCCGCCGGGATGGTTTTTAGTGAAAACACCACATACTCCTGGCTCCTGCGTCCCCGAGGAGTCGGAGATCCGAAGGGATCTTCCACACCGACAACAAAAAAAAAAGGGTTCCAATCCTTGTTAAGAACATTCGGGCAAGTCTAAACCAGGAATCAAAATAATTGTAAAATTAGTATCTAATATGAATATTATTATTGACACATACAACAAAAAAAAAACAAAAAAAAACTAAGTAAGTAGTAAAAGTTATTAAGTAAGTAGAAAGTGTGCTAGTAAAAGTTATTAATATTATAATTTTAAATCGTTACGGTCTGATTTACGCTATTACGATCAAAATAGACAAAAACCTTGAATAAATAAAAATAATTCCCACGGTTTTAATATAAAAATGAAGTACGATACATGCATAAACATACAATTCTTCAACATTCTAAGAAACACAAACAACATGTTCGCTAAAGTAAGTCAAACAAATTTAAATAAAAAATAATTTTAATAAATTTGTATTCTTAGTTATATACGACCATTTTTGATAAAATTACATACTGAATTTCATTAAAAGAAGTTATAAACATTATGATGTCCGACCGGAGAAAGTGACTCTTCATTTCAATTATTAAATAACGTTATTTTTTCTTTGATCAGATTTTTGCCGTCGCCGTCTGCTTCTTCGGCTTAGCTTCAGCTGGAGGTCTCTACGCCGGAGTCGCGAATTACGGAGCCTATGGTGCTGGCTATGCACACGCCCCTGCCACCTCCTATGTCGCTAGAGTAGACAACAACGGTGCCTGGAATGGCTACAATGGTGCCTGGAACGGCTACAACGGTGCTTGGAACGGTGCTTGGAACGGTGCCTGGAACGGTGCCTGGAATGGTGCCTGGAATGGTGCCTGGAATGGTGCTTGGAACGGTAACAATGGTGCCTGGAACGGTCTTCGTGCCTATGGTGCCTACAATGGATGGTAATCTAAAGAATGTTATGTCAAATAATTTTTTTAAAATATATAAATAACTGTGATAAATTATTATGTTTATTATTTTCAACTTTCTTTTCTTTTTTTTTTAACGTGTGTAAACCCCCACGGGCCGTCACCCCATCGGGGTTTACGGCGGGGTGGTGTGTCGGAATAAGACCGACTAAAACCACACGTTATGCCACTCTGCGCCTGACATAGGAGGATCCGGGAACAGCTGTTATTACGACATCCAGATCCCTCCTAGTGCCTGCCCGCTACCGCGGACACCTTCTACGGATAACCTCTCCATTTAGGCGACGTACGGCACACGCGGACGTCGCCTCCTCGCGGCTGGCCGTCCCGTCCACCCGCGGCCACACTCAAGGCGACATGAGGCGCTGGTACGCGCGCCTCCACCGCCCTGTTCGCCGGCGGTGAATTGGGCCCGAGTGGAGATCATCCTCCCGGGCCTTCTCCGCCGCCTCCTCCCGCGAAATTACGTCTTCGCAGAAGGTTGCGGCCGCGGTAAAACAACTGTCGCTACCGACCATGGAGCGTATGACGGCCGGTGGCGAGAGATCTCCTCCAATATCTGCAGTGAGGGCCCCACGCTGCGCCGCCCAATCGGAACAAGCTGCCAGCGTGTGCTGAGCCGAGTCCTCACTGCAGTCGCAGTGGTGACAGGCGGGACTCAATTCCCTCCTGGCGACCGAGTGCAGATACTTCCCAAAGCAACCGTGCCCGGAAAGGACCTGCGTCAGTCGGAAGGAAAGGGTCCCGTGCTGCCGCCCTTCCCACTCGGCGATGACCGGCTGGAGAGCCTCCATGGTGGCAAAGCCAGCACGTGGAGCCTCCAGCGGGGACGACCATCGAGCCATCGTGGCTCGACGAACGGCCTCTCGCCACCTGCGTATCTCTTCGGGCGGGGGCCGGATGCCGCTACCCACCCGCAAATCTGCCGTTTGGCGATAAACTTCGGCGAGCACTTTCGCCTTCAAATCCCACGGGGGGAGTTCCGACCCAGGCGCACGCCACCTCCGTCGATACAGTGCGGTAACCGTGGATGGCTCTAACCACCAATATCCTCTGAGGACGCCAGAGGCGAGCCCCATTCTGGGCAGTCAGAGCCGCCGCCCACACCGGTGCACCATGCAGTGCCATTGACCGGACAACCCCCGTGTATAGCCGTCTCGTCGCGACGCTGGCCCCACCCGAATTGGGCAAAAGTCGCCCAAGGGCAGAAGCAGCGCCGATCAACTTTGGAGAAAGCTGTCGGAAGCGCTCGTCGAAAAGCCAGCTGCCGTCAAGGATCAGGCCCAGATACTTCATCTGGGCCTGAACCGGTACGAGGACCGAATTGACTAAGATGGAGGTGCCGGAGGGTGGACCACGACGGGGCCCATGGAACAAAAGGGCCTCCGTCTTGTCCAGGGCCACCCGCAAACCCAGCGCCTCAATACGCCCGACCACCCGTGAAAGAGACACCCGTGGTGGCCAGGCACGCCACCTTTATTATTTTCAACCTATACTAACCTGTCTGACTAGCGTGCTATTGTAGGCCAAAATCTCCATTTTAAGAAGAGGCCTATGTCCAGCAGTGGACTGTTAAAGGCTGTTGATGAATTAGTTTAAACAAATTATACGACTTTTAAACCAAGTTCTACAGTTTAATGAACGTTAAGTTATAGCAATAGGAGGAAGAATCAATCATACCCTTTAAAGATCTAAAAACGGTATAAGTAACTTTTAATATTTACGAGTATGTAAAAATTACTACGTAAATGAGTTTTTGATTTTTGTTGACGTCATAGTGATGTTAACCACAATATTGCAAAATGTGGTGCTGAGTATGCCCTTGCCACCTCCTATGTCGCTAGAGTAGACAACAATGGTGCCTGGGACGGCTACAATGGTACCTGGAATGGTTACAATGGTGCCTGGAACGGCTACAATAGAGATAGAATGGTAACAACGGTGTCCACATCAGTGGCTTTGGAGCCTACAGCAGATGGTAATCTACCTAATGTGTTCGTGAATATAATGTGAATGTAATGTAATGTAAACATTTATTAAAAACTGCGAAAATTCATTATATTTATTGCTTTTATGACATCACCCAAGTCAGAACGTATGCACTGTTTACTAAACATTGATTCAATAGTAGTAAGAAAAGAGTTAGGAGTATGTGCGTAGAAGTGTTTTTTTTTTTGAATTTACAGGGAATCCAACAAAAAATAACAATATGTCCAAGAACTAGTAACTAGATTACTCCAAAAAACATCCAAAAATCTTGTTGAAAATCGGTAAAATAAAATTAGTAGAATCGGTAAAATTTAGTCATAGAACAGAGTTAAATGGAAATATAGAATAAAAACGTGTTGAATTGCTAGACAAGATAAGGAATCAGAACTATAGTGACGTACTTTTTTAGAATTTCACATAATATTTACCTTCGAAAATATAAAATCGATAAAAATCTTAGATCAACCAAGCAAAAAAATGCACAATGTGATTAAATTGTAAGCTTTTTACTTGTATTACTTCCTGATATACATATTTAAGGCTATAAATGGGATTTTTAGTAATTCTACGTCTAAGAAGTTATTAGTCGACATGTCATCGATATGTGTAGTTACCATTTGACTATAGTCTCGCCACAGTCTCTTCATCTAGTAGCTAGGGGTTCCTAGTACCTACTGTATATACAGTGACCACATTCTTCACCAACCGGAAGGCTAAACCTGATGGAGAGCACTACTACCAGCAATGCTGAGACTAATTTACGCAAGATCCTGCGTTAGTACACGAAATCTGCATCAGTATAAAGGGTGGTCACCGTCGATATGACAATTGACGATATTATACGAAATCTACATCGGTATGGAAAGCGATGACCATCGGTAAGACAATTGATCCTGCTCTGTCGGTGGAGTATGACCTCTATGAAATACATATCATAACGGTGTAGTATCTACAAATAACATGCAAGCTTTGTGATTCAGAACTCACTTGTATAGTCCCTTATGGAACTGCTTAAAGAGATCCATGACAGACTGATGACAGTATGAATTCACGCACTCAAGGTGCAGATCTTGTCTATAGAAACTCACTGAAGATTATGCTAACAACATCAGAACTGACATGACCTGCCATCGTACGAGGAATTCGTACAAGTGCTGCATAAAATTAAAAATGATAAAACACCTTGATCAGATAGTGTATCCGACGAAGTATGTAACCAATATTAGCAAAAGGCTATTTGACTTAATTTAGCGAGTCTGGAACTCCAGAGAAATACCATAGGACTCTAAGTAAACTGTTCAAAGGCAAAGATGATTATCTTTCAGATTGTATTTAATACAAAGGCATATCTGTCCTAAGTGCAGCTGGAATACCAACCAACACGACATCCCATCTTAAAAATTTAATCTGGTTGGTAATAACCTATCGCTTGGAATTACAAATTATTACCTAATTAATTTTTTTTTCCTTCTACCTTTTTCCTTTCTAGAATTAAACTAAACCTTCTGAATTAATGAACGATGTTAATTATAATAAGTACTTCGTATTATATATGGAATTTGACCTACGTAGACGTAGGCGTAGACGTAGTATGAATTAGAATTCCTATACAAGGTTGATTGACGCTATTATGTAGGCTGCTTGTTATTTTTTTTGCCTGTACATGATTAATATTAAATTAGGTACATCATACAGTCCTTCAGTAGTTCACTGCTGGACAGAGACAGAAGCCTAAATTTGAAGACATGTTGGTCAAAGACATGTTTCCGGAAAAGCTAATTTCCAGACGAGGCGACATTCCGTGGCCACCTAGAAGTCTAAATCTATCCCCAGCAGACTTCTTTTTATGAAATTATTTAAAGAATCGTGTCTACATCGATAAAGCAAATACACTACGCCAACTAAAAGATTTTTCATTTTTTCATTAACTAATTCGTGACCCACCCTATACTTTCATTTGTTGCCAAGTTATATGGAAGGAAAGTCATAAAATGGCTGACACTATGCTTAGAAACTTTAATATGGTTATTCACATAGGACTAAAACGAAATGGTAAATGCGAAAAAAACGACACATGTTAATATAAAACCATACTTAATTCAAATGTCTCCGTAAAAGAACGTACGATGTCCCTTACGTACCTCTGGTCTTCCGTCAAAGATTCTCCTATGTCGATATAATAATATTCTCACACATTTCACTCGCAGCCATCTGCTCCCAAACTGTCGATTAACATACTCATATATTTCTTAATACAAACATATCATACATAAATAGCACCCACTAACAAACGATCGTGCTCTAAGAAATATTTGTTTTAGTTGGACATGGAACCAACGACCTCTGACTTAGAAATCAGGATAAATGACAAGTAGATCAACAGATCAGTAGTATAAGGCTCACAATCTCGCGAAATTAAAATATAAAAGCAGCTTTATAAATAATAATTTATCATACTAAAATGCCAAAAGATCTAAATATAATAAAAATAACTCTTTAGTACAAACTTAACGGGTAAATTACGATTGTACGATACGATACATGTGTTCTATCACAATGTCCAAAAATACCGCAACGCTGTCCTAATTAACATAACTCCTACTCAAACAAAATACAACATGATATAAAAGATACAGAAAACTATCACTCAAAATTGTTTAATGTCCTTAAAACACCGAAAAATCTAATATAATACACATACTCACATTCCAAAACCGACGTATTTTAATAAATTTTATTTGAAAGAAAACGTTTGAAACTCGCGAAAATCTACGAAACTAAATCTAGGACGATCGTTTCATGAATGTTAGGTACTCCTCTTAAATTATCTTTATTATATTATAATCATTTTTTTAAGAGCCTTCCAAAGTGACTCCACTCTGCCTGATGTAAAGCATGAATAGAATCCAAGAGTTGTGGTTATCATACTCATTACGAATGCAATGCACATTTTCACGCCACACGTAGGGATATAAAAGACATGATGTTCATCGTGTTCATCGTTCAGGGCTTAAGGCTTAAGCGCTAAAATGAAAGGCCTATATAGACAGTAAGATGACAGCATGAAACTAAACTATTGTTTTTTATAAAGTTCATTAGGCATAAGTAACGACTTGTTTAACACAAGTTAACATGCATAAGAAATGCAGTCCTACAAGACTAATTCTCACATGTTTTTTAATTAAAATAATAGTAGCTCTGATACTAATCCAGGCTACTTGGATATCAATCATGATTATCAATATCATTCTTTATATAAGGCACATAGGAGCCTGTGTGCGCTTAAAGTAGAGTCGAAACTAGCTCACATAGTCAGCCTCAACCACACGTTTTAGATCAATAAAATTGCTGAAATAGACTACATCCACAATAATTTTACGTTACAACAAAGAGTAAATATATGATTTACTTCAAAATAACACTAGGTTCAAAGTAACTTTTCAACCATTTATCACATTCATACCATAAATCTGGGCATCACAATAAATATTTTGAGAAAAGCAAAAGATAGCTTTGTCTAGAAGATAGAAAAACTTATGCTGAAGAGCAAGAAAGTCAGGAAACAAAAGTCGAATGTAATAAACATCATCACAAAAAATATATTAACAGTAGTAAATAGTAAAAAAATAAGATGTAAGTTACAAGATTGTTAATAAAGAAATTAGTATGATTAATAAAATTAGTCACGCTCCGATTTACGCTACTACACCTCAAATTAACGAGAGCCTTGAAAACTAAATATTTCCTACGGTTTTAATATAAAAGCGTACAACGATACAAGCAGAGACATACAACTCTTCAGCATTCAAAGAAATATACCTACAAAATGTTCACTAAAGTAAGAAATAGTTACTACAAATACTAATATAATACTCTTTATTTATTATTACGTTAACTGTTTCTAATGCAAGAAAAATAATATTTGACTAAAGAAAGCGACTCTTAAGGTTTATTATTTGATGATGTTATTTTTTGCTTCCATTAGATTTTCGCCATCGCTGCCTGCCTCTTCGGGCTAGCCCATGCCAGTGCTCTCTACACCGGAGTCGCAAACTACGGCGGTTATGGTGCTGGGTATGGTGCTGGACATGGTGCCACCTCCTATGTCAAAAGAGTAGACAACATTGGCTACGGGGGATACGCTAGGGGATATGGTGGATACGCACACGCCCCTGCCGTCTCTTATGTCTCTAGAGTAGACAACAACGGATACCACGGAGGTTACAACGGTGCCTGGAATGGTTACAATGGTGCCTGGAACGGTAACAACGGTGCCTGGAACGGTTACAACGGTGCCTGGGACGGTGCCTGGAACGGTAACAATGGTGCCTGGAACGGTGCCTGGAACGGTAACAATGGTGTCTGGAATGGTTACAAGAACCTCGGGTATGGCTACAACCGTCTTGGTGCCTATGGTGGATACGGCTATGGTGCCTACAACAACGGATGGTAATCCATCGAATAGTCAATTTATATATTAGTAATAAATAAATAAGCACAAAAATATTTGTCCTGTATTATTTATATTGACTTTACCAACTATCCGTGTGGTAACGGTTTGGGACATTAGAGTGTTACCATCGCTATTCATCCCTTCGGTCTTGTAATAACCGACTCTTAGCAACAGTATTGCAAAGAGAAGGAAAAGTTGAAACAAACCCTATTTGAATCTGCCTGGCCAGCATAGTATAGTGGCCCAAACTCACCTCTCTAAGTTGAAACCTATACAGTGTACAATAAAAGTCACAATTATAAAAAAAGTTTTTTTTACATTTCAAAATATTGACTGAACTGAGTCGGTAACAGAATACGAATCTTACTGTTGCTAGCTGGTGCATATTTACGTGAGACTCATTTGTGATGGAACATCTGTGGTTTTAGTACGCGTGAGTCCGAAACCTACAGTCTTAATTCAGGCGAAGTAATGGCCCATGGAGGTTTATTTTACCTTTTTTTATTACAATCAGTATTAAAGAAGTTCATCAAGAGCCTGCTACAATCCACTGCTGGACATAATCTATCATCTATTGTGGCGGCTTCAACATTACAGCACAATGAAAAATATACAACAGCGCCATCTAGCGAAGATACATCGAACTACGAAGTATGAACGAAATGTATGAATGTAATGAACTACAATGCTACTACTAATCCTGTATCGCGATATAGAGATTCGCGTGGTAATTAGCATATATACAACATCACAACATTAACCGTTGGGCCGTGGCCCGCCAGGCACGATCACCTCGCCTGGTCGGAGCATCCTCGCTTTGTGTCGGAGGGACATGACACTCGTTCCCTCCACATCTATTATCATCTTTTTAATATCCGTTATATAAATACACTACTACTACTACTAGCATAGTCCTGTGCTTGATCCCTCCCTTGTCGTGTCGTTAGCCATCCTATCGTACTGTGATAGTGAATGAACAGAGAGTGCCCTTCAAATTCACTCAAACTGTATGTAATTTATGTTATGTTACATACGTGTCTAATGTAACATAATAATCCTAATGTCTATTTTACTGTAAGGAAAGTTATTTTCCTTTGGTTTTTTTAATAAAGACATCCCCGCACTAGTAATAAATCCTGTTTATGTAAGATGATTATTCATATAGGACTCTAAAGAAATGGTAAATGTGACAAAAATTACTCGCGGGGGACTTTACAAACATACAAGAAACAGACACAAAGAACTCTGAGATTGAAAAACACAATTAGTGAATCACACAACGTGTTGTCACATGTAGGGTTTCAACCCACAACACTCAGCGCAGTAGAGAGCGGCGTGGCGACCGCTTAAACTACTAGACAAACCGTGCAGTGAACTACAGTTTCTGACAAAGGTACCCGCTTGTTCTATGTGTGACAAATGTGTTGCAAAATGTGACAGTTACCTCTTATATTATATCCAGGCTAATGTTAAAAAAGTCTTTAGGTTAGATAATTGTGCAAGTAAAGAAAAGAAATTTAATAGTAACATAACACACCGATTTCTCATTAAAACAAATACTGAAACTGAACGGGACAATTCCAACCTGTCTCTTCCAATCAAAACTTTATACACCCTTCATGAATGATCTTTATTAGCGAGATGATCTTAGAAGAAAGGCGAATACAATTCGCAATATAACCCGTAATGACGTGTTACTCTTAAAAGTCTTGTATTTAAAGACAATACTGTATATTTAAAGACAATACGTCATTCTTGGCAAAAACAGTAACACTCAAAGGTTTATGCCAATTCCATTAAAATGACTTATAGTTTAAAGATTCACAATAACTTGAGCTACTCTGTCCAATTAACACTTAAACCTGTCTTTTGAGAATCTATTAAATTATGATTCCTTCTGCTACATATATAGATTCCATGGATATATCTGTTTAACATTTACTTAAAGTGTCATAGATACTTCTTTCCTTAGAATCCCATCAGCACAACGCACGCACGCGCGCGCAAACACACACACACACACCCACACATACACACAAACACACACACATCCACACACACACACCCACATATCCACACACACACACCCACATATCCACACACACACACACCCACATATCCACACACACACACCCACATATCCACACACACACACCCACATATCCACACACACACACACACATATCCACACACACACACACACACACACACACACACACACACACACACACACACACACATATCCACACACGCACCCACATATCCACACACACACACACATATCCACACACACACACACACCCACATATCCACACACACACACACGCACACACGCACACACACACACATACACACACACACACAAACATTCACTGTTGGTGAAAACCATCAGGCAGAATAAAGTCACTTTGGTAGGATTCTATAAAGAAAACCTGTCGTAATAAAAATTATTATCATTATTATTTCATCAATCAATCAATCAATCAAGGTCTCCCCAAGGAACGAAAACCATCCCGGTCTTGGGCAATTCGCATCCATCCGCTGCCAGCCACCTTCTTAAAGTCGTCCAACCATCGCGCCGCAGGGCGCCCTACACTACGTTTACCCAATCGTGGTATCATTACATACGTACATTTTTTTCTTGTTGTTCCTTTCTAGAAGTGAAATAAACCTTTTGAATGACTGAAACAATATTAATTATAATAAGTATTACGCATTATATACTGAGTTTGACCTACGTCTAATTCATACACAAGGTTGATTGATATTATTATGTAGGCTGCTAGTTATTTAATTTTAATATGCTTTTGATTAATTTTAAGTAAGCCCTTAACAGTCCGCTTCTGGACATAGGGAGAAGTCTAAAATGATGCCACCATTGGTCAGACGTGTTGGTATCGGGTTTGTTTTTTTCTTACCATTTATAGTGCTGTTTATCTGCAGAGTGCTCTTCCTTGGTCGGCATTAACAACATCCACGGGATAAATAGAGGTGATGACAATTTATATTGTTAATGAGTTACAGATTATACAAGTAACTATTACGACACTTAAATATCTTCACTTACATCTTTTCCGTTGTTATACAAAATATTTTTGTTCTTTTATAAGTTTCAGACTGATAATTTTAATTCAGGCTGTAGCTGTGTATGTTAAATAGTTATCGTGCTGTGTTACTACATATGTTATTATTAAAAATAAAAACAAGTGTAGAAGCACCTCTAGGTCACGAGTCTAATTATTTTTCAAAATTATTTTTTCAAAATAACTTATTGTTGATTAACAACTATTGCGATATGATACATTATACGAAGTTTAAAATTTTTCGTGCTTCATTATCTGCCTTGTGCAAGAGGTATCTATCAGTTTTAGATTATATTATTTTTAAAATAACTAATTCTGTGATGTGATTGGTGTTCAAAGTGATACCATCTAGTGATTTTGTTAACAACTTTACGATTTTTAAGTAATAAACAAGATCAAATTATACTTTCACTTGTTATTTACATATTTGGAGGGCTGGAATTTGGAAAGCTATGAAACTGCAACAAATACTGTCCAAGTACAAGGAAAAAGCACAAGACCAATCCAATTGCATCGCGGGGTAAGACAGGGAGATGTTATATCTTCGAAACTATTTACCCATGCATTGGAAGACGTCTTCAGAACGCTTGATTGGAATGCACGAGGACTCAATATTAATGGCCAATACCTCTCACATCTGCGGTTTACACACGATATAGGCATCTCAAATGCTGAGCAGTCTGGATAATTCTTCAAAACGAGAGGGACTAGGAATAAACATCGAAAAAACGAAAATCATGCCCAATAGGCACGTATCCCAGAGTCCCGTAACCGTAAATGGCGCTGTTATCAGGGTTGTGCAAGAATATATTTACCTTGGACAAACTATTAAACTTGGTCGGCACAACTTCGATCAAGAAGTCGATAGGCGAATTCGTCTGGGCGGGGCAGCATACGGAAAGTTGCGTCACATCTTCGAATCACCGATCCTATAATCATTAAAAACCAAAGTTGACACACAATTTGCGTTCAACCAGTGCGTTCTACCCATAATGACATGCGGAGCCGAGACAAGGACACTCAGCACTGAACTGGTCCACAATTTTAAAGTAGCTCAGTGTGCGATGGAGCGTGCGATGCTGGGCGTTTCTCTGGTTGATAAAATTCGTAACGAGGTTATTCGACAGAGAACTGCAGTAACTGACATCCCATGGAGAATCAGTACGCTGAAGTGAAAGTGGACCGGCCATGTCTCCAGACAAACCGATGGTCGTTGGAACCGAAATGTATTAGAATGGAGACCACAATTGGGCAAACGTAGTGCAGGGTGCCCTGCGGCGCGATATGCCGACGACTTGAAGAAGGTGGCTAGCAGCGGATGGATGCAATTGCCCATCACCAGGATGGTTGGCGCTCCTTAGTGGAGACTTTCGTTCAATAGTGGACGGCGATAGATTGATTTGATTCAATTTGGAAAGCTAGATACAAAATGGCAAGCACTATGTTTAAAAATTTAAGATGGTTATCCACATAGGGTTCAAACGAGAAGGTAAATGCACAGAACACCAAACCAATGGCTCTACATGATATGAAAGGTACAGTAAACTGTCAGCCAGAATTGTTCAATACCCTATAATATATTCCTATATTCTTTAATAAATTTTTTTCAGTTCTTTTTTTTTTTTTGAATCGTTAAAACCAATTTTACTGTATTGTATAACTTGATTTTTAAAAGAAAACTACACGAGAGTGGACTTTGAAATCCCATAACGGTCAAATAAGAAATAGCGTATTTCATATTAACGATGATTTTGTTAAAATAATGAATAAAAATGAACATTTACGTTATTTGACAAGTTTTTAACAAGTTAAGTAATCATTTTACCGATTATTCACACAGATATTGTTAGGCAATTCAGAGATTAACTATTAATGATAATAACTACACTACCTCTGCTGATTCAAGTCTTAGTATCTCTTAAATCAAATTATTCAATTCCAGGGAAACGACGATACTATAGAAAACATAAACGAAAGCAAAAAACAAGTTAGGCACAAGTTCGTATAGTGTAGATTTTGACCAGAAACAAGAAAATTAATAAAAATATTCTTATTTATATCAGTCTTCTATTCAAACAAAAAGTTACCAATCCATTTATATCTCAAAAATGTTTACACACATATTACATTAAGATTTATATGTCAAGTAGAGATATCTTACTCGAGCTCTTAAAGACAACGTTAAAAGTTTTAAATTTTTTCTATTTTGATATTGTTTAAAATCATATTCTGTATAAATCAACATAATGTACTGTTGTGTAACATATTGTTGGAGGACAGAATTGTAATAAAGGTATGCCTATGTCATCATATCGGCTACCAGTGTCTCACAAATGTGCAGCGGTAATGAAAACGACTGCTGTGCTTGAGGTCTCGGCTTAGATTTCTGGGTCAGATCAAATGTTTGTATGATCTGCAAATATTTGTTTCGATATTTAGATGTTTTCCATGTATAATTAGACTTTACTATGTAAACTAGATGACGCTGTGTGTCAAATGTCCAGAATTTAAATATTTATTAATCATAAGATATCCAATATAATGTTATTGTTATCACTATTAACCACCACTAGAGAACAAGCAAAATAGACGTAAGTAAATAAACTTAAAAAATAAGAAAAACAGACATACTTTAAGACAAAAAATAAAAATTGCAAAATGATATAAATATCGAACAGACACACAGTCACAGATTATTTTAAAGAAATTTTAGCAATTAAATACAAAGCTCTTCAATTGAGGAAATGCTGCCCACGTTATCCTGGAATGTGATAAAGTGGCAACAAAGTGGGCAAATATCATTTCTGATACAGGACCGCTAGGAACCTATGAACGTTCCAAAAAGGATTTGCACTCAAGGAATAGTGTGCTTCTCATAGCTAGCCTCAGCCACACGTGTATTAGACCAATAAGAAAATATCTTGAATGTACTTAGTCTGGCCATAAATACTGTTACACTTAATTATAAAAAAATATTACATTTGAATTTCGAATCTGTCATTTTTATACGATTGTTCATTGTGTTTTCTCATTTTGGCGCCAATACATTGTAAAATATTTTGCGATATTAAAATGGTGTGGGGTGATAAAGAGATACGAATCGCTGTGATAGCATTACACAAAGTAGGTATGGAGCCAAATGCAATTTTTAAAACTCTCCATACACTTGGTATTAGTAAAATGTTTGTGTACCGGGCTATTAATAGGTACAATGAGACCTCCTCTGTTTGTGACAGAAAAAGATCTGGCCGTCCACGTAGTGTTCGTACGAAAAAGGTGGTCAAAGCAGTAAGGGAAAGAATTCGAAGAAATCCTGTCCGAAAGCAAAAGATTTTATCTCGGGAAATGAAGATAGCACCTAGAACCATGTCGCGTATTTTAAAAGATGACTTAGGACTTGCAGCCTATAAGAGACGCACTGGCCATTTCTTAACTGATAATTTAAAGAAGAATAGGGTGGTAAAATCGAAACAACTACTGAAGCGGTACGCAAAGGGAGGTCACAGAAAAATTTTGTTTACGGATGAGAAAATTTTTACAATTGAGCAACATTTTAACAAACAAAATGACCGTATTTATGCTCAAAGCTCTAAGGAAGCTTCCCAATTAGTCGACAGAGTGCAACGTGGACATTATCCGACTTCAGTGATGGTTTGGTGGGGTGTTAGCTATGAAGGAGTGACTGAGCCATATTTTTGTGAAAAAGGTATCAAAACATCGGCACAAGTGTATCAAGATACCATTCTTGAGAAGGTAGTTAAGCCCCTTAACATCACCATGTTCAATAACCAAGTATGGTCCTTCCAGCAAGACTCGGCGCCGGGTCATAAAGCTCGGTCCACGCAGTCTTGGTTGGAATCGAACGTTTCGGACTTCATCAGAGCTGAAGACTGGCCGTCGTCTAGTCCCGATCTTAATCCGCTGGATTATGATTTGTGGTCAGTTTTAGAGAGTACAGCTTGCTCTAAACGCCATGATAATTTGGAGTCCCTAAAACAATCTATACGATTGGCAGTGAAGAATTTTCCCATGGAAAGAGTGCGTGCTTCTATTGATAACTGGCCTCATCGTTTAAAGGACTGTATTGCAGCCAATGGAGACCACTTCGAATAAGCTTTTTATATTTTTAATTGTTTTATATTTATGTATTAAACTGACACACTGTAAAAGTAATAAATGTTATTTGCAGTTAACAATTTTCTTTTTTCTTTATTACAATATTTATGGCAAGACTAGGTATATATACGTGTGTATATATACGTCCACTATAATTTTATGTCGCAAGAAAGGTAAATCAGATAATTTCCTTTAAGATACCACTAAGTAGCGTAACGTTACTTAAATCCAATTAATTTTTAACCAACCATCTTTATACCATGAGTCATAATGAACATGTGAGAAAAGTAAAAGATCAATCTATGTATTAGAGACGCTTCCGTGGGATGACGAATTAAGAATACATCACTATCCCAATTTATCAAGGGTGTGTCGTAAGAGGCAACTAAGGGAGCAAATTACGCAGGACAACATCACTAAAAAGAAAAGGAAAACTTGATACAAAAGAAAGTACATCAAAGCATCCTTTCCAAGAAAATGCCTATGTACAGCAGCGGACAATTAGACGAAGATTTAGGAAAACTTACACTAGAAAGTAGAACAGAAAACCAACGTCTAATGTAATTAACATCATCACAAACAAATATCTTAATAGTAGTAAGTAGTGATAAGACAAGATGTGATGTGAAAGAAATGTTTATGATTAACAAAATTAGTCACGCTCCGTTTTACGCTATTACGCCTCAAATTAACGAGAGCCTTGAAAAATAAATATTTCCTACGGTTTTAATATAAAAGCGTACAACGATACGAGCTAAGACATACAACTCTTCAACATTTGAAGAAATATACCTACAAAATGTTCACTAAAGTAAGAAATAGTTATTATAAATAGTAATAATACTAATAAGTTTAATCTGTATTTTAACTGTTTTTCTTTTTATATTACATTACCTGTTTCTTATGGTCTCCATCCTTTTTTCCACTGCTTTACACTAATGCAAGAAAAATCAGTTGTAAAAATAATGTTCGACTAAAGGGAGCGAATCTTAGGTTTTATTATTATTTTGATGTTATTTTTTGCTTCTATCAGATCTTCGGCGTCGCTGTCTGCCTCTTCGGGCTAGCCCATGCGAGTGCTCTCTACACCGGAGTCGCAAACTACGGCGGCTATGGTGCCGGATATGGTGCTGGACATGGTGCCACCTCCTATGTCAAAAGAGTAGACAACATTGGCTACGGGGGATACGCTACGGGATATGGTGGATACGCACACGCCCCTGCTGTCTCTTACGTCTCTAGAGTAGACAACAACGGATACCACGGCGGATACAACGGTGCCTGGAATGGTTACAACGGTGCCTGGAACGGTAACAACGGTGCCTGGAACGGATACAACGGTGCCTGGAATGGTTACAACGGGCTTGGTTACAACAACCTCGGGTATGGTTACAACCGTCTCGGTGCCTATGGTGGATACGGCTATGGTGCCTATAACAAGGGTTGGTAAACCATTGAATAGTTAATTTAAAATTACTAGTAATAAACAAATAATCATGAAAACATTTTACCTTTATTATTTATATCAGCTTACGTAACTATCTGTGTTAGCTAACTAAGCTAATGTTGAACTGCTGCCCTAATGAGATTTACTAGGAGGTTGTTAAATAACAAAAACACCGTCTGTAATTTGATATAACTCAGGTTTATTGATCTTGTTGTCTTACAAATTTCAATACATTAAATTATACTAGTTTGAACCAAACTATATCATGATGTAACTCGACGTGCACGCCATCTATCGAGTAGTTAGTAAGATTCCACATAAATTTATGAACTACCTGATTATAATTGTTTATTGGTCGTAAACATACCGCCCACCAAGGACATTTAGTGACGGAATGTCCTTCTTAAATATCGCGAAACCAATACATGACGACAATCAAAATAATAAACAATTGAAACTTAACTAAAAACTATGAATTTAATAAGTAACAATATGAATGATCTCTTATACATTTAAAGTTGAAAATACACAATAATAAATAACAAAAACACTTAATATTAATAAAAATTCGAAAAGTCTCACTGGTCTGCAATTGGCAAGACACAAAGCTTATTGACTGGTCTTCGATCGGACTGGTAATTGTTGATGGTTTAGTATGCAACGTAACTACTCGAGTGACACCATCATTTCCCGGATGCTTTTCTAAAATACGACCTAAGAGTCAACGACTAGGCGGGAGGTTATCCTCTTTGATTAAAACGATGTCTCCGATTTTTGGCTAAGGAGTTTTAGAAGCCCATTTATGTCTATTTATGAATAGACATAAAGGTTAGCTAGATACTCTTGAGACCAACGTCTCCAAAATGACTGTACCATCCTTTGAACGAATTGCCATCTGGTCAAAGAACTCACGGATGAACTTTCACGGTTGTAATCAGGAACCGAGATCAAAGGCTCTCCAATCAAAAAATGGCCTGGAGTTAACGGGATTGACTTCCCAGGGTCATCTACGTTTATGATACTCATCGGTCTCGAGTTTAAACAAGCTTCGACCTAAGTAAGAAGCGTAGCAAGTTCCTCATACGTAAGGGTCGACTCGCCAATAACACGCTTAAGGTGAAACTTGGTGGTTTTTACTCCCGCTTCCCATAAACCGCCAAAATTGGGTGCATGAGGAGGTATGAAATGCCACTCAGTGCCATTTGCTTCCAAGTTAGCCGCAATAGAAGATTGTATACCAACTAATTGTTGCAATTCCCTTAAAGCACCAACAAAAGTGGTACCGTTATCGCTCCACAACTTACCACAGTGACCACGTCTGGACATAAACCGCCTAAAAGCAGCCACAAATGCCTGCGTGCTCATATCACTAACTAGTGCCAAGTGCACTGCGCGGGTTGACATGCACACAAACTAACATATATAGCCCTTATAAGAACGATGACCTCGACCCCTTGTTGTTCTTATGTTTATGGGGCCTGCATAATCAACGCCGCTATTTAAAAATGGTCTTGCAGGCGAACAGCGAACGGAAGGCAAAGAACCCATTGCCGGGTTTTTAATGTTAGCCCTTTGTCTTATGCAAGTTACACATTTTCTCACACATTGCTTAACTAGATTTCTTACACCCAGTAAGCGGTTCTCAAATAATTTATCATCATTTGAGGACCACCATGTAGCGTTTTATGTTGAGCATCTTCTATCAAGAGACGAGTAAAATGAGATGCGTGTGGAATAACTATTGGGTGTTTCTGTTGCTCATCCAGTTATGATTTCTCCAGTCTACCTTGAACCCTTATAACCCCACGGTCATCTAGATAGGGGCACAACGACTTAAGTTTGCTTGATTTTAGGTGTAGATAATCCTTTTGTTGTAATTATAAGTATTCAATTGAAAATTCCTCTCTTTGTGTCTTTTTTATACTACATACTAATGCTTCTTGTATTTCTGTTTTATGTAAATATGTTCATTATCGGGACTATCTGATCAGAACGCTACATGAGTTTTAAGCGTTTGTTGTTATTTGTGTATCTAAAGGTTTTGGTCTGTTGTAAATTATTACGTTTTCTTTTAAGAATGGAGGTCCAGAAAACCACAATTTCGTATGTTTAAGTGCACTGGGTAATAACCCTTTGGAAGCACAGTCTGTGGGATTGTTTTTTGAGATCACATGATTCCATTGGGACGAGTTCATGGAGCTCAGAATTTCAGACGTACGGTTGGCCACAAACGTTTTCCATCGGCTTTGGTGGCTGTTTAACCAAGCGAGTACGATTGTAGAATCGGTCCAGGCTATGATTCTGTCGTTTGGGGTCATCAAAACTTCTGCGGTTTCCTTTAACAATCTAGAAAGCAGGACCGCACCAGCCAACTCTAATCGAGGAAGACTAACCTGCTTAATAGGAGCTACTCGTGTTTTTGCATTTAATAAAGATACCGTAACTATACCTGTGTCATTCGTTGTTCGCAAATATATGACAGCAGAATAAGCTGCTTGAGAGGCATCACAAAAGCCTTGGAGTTCCAAAGTATCTTTGGTTCTTGTACCAAGCTAACATGGGATCTGAACACTGGTAAGTAGGGATAGCTCTCCACGGTAAGTACACCATTCTAGCTTTAAATCAGTAGTAAGTTCTTCATCCCAACCAAGCCCTGCTAGCTATAACTCGAGATTGGATAAAGATTTTGGCCAGTATTACAATAGGAGCGAACCATCCTAGAGGATCGAATAGTCAAGCTATGTCTGAAATTACCGCTCGTTTCGTTAAAATTTCAGTTTTAACTGGATTTACTATGTACTGGAATGAATCATCACGACGGTTCCAGGTGAGTCCTAAAATCTTAATGATGATGTCTATTTTTATATCTGTTACCTTTTCCTTTATATCCTTTGCTGTATATTATTCCCTTTTGTCCACTTTATCTTTTTCTTGACCTTTTTCTGTCAGTTGTTTTTCATTATCTAATGTAAGTATTTTATCCATTAATTCCTGACTGTTGCTATTCTACTTCTGTAATAAAAATCGCCCCTTTTCTAATAATTCTGTCATCTGTTTATAAATTGCCGTACCTTCTTCCACATTTCAGCATCCAGTCATTAAATCGTCCATATAAAAACTATTTAAGAATCTGTCTGACGCTTGTGGATATTTCTCACCTTCATCCAACGCTAACTGATGAAGTGTCCTGACGGCTTGATATGGGGCTGATGCTGTTCCAAATGTGACTAAACAATTCATAGTCTTGAATTTCACTCTCAGGATTATCAAACCAAAGTATGCGTTGAAACCTAGTATGTTCATCAGCTATTCTAATCTGGCGATACATTTTAATGATATCAGCTACGAGTCCAATATAATTTATCCACCACTTAAGAACAATGTTTCTCAAATCAGCTTGTAATTTTGGCCCAACCATAAGCGTGTTGTTTAAAGAAACTCCTTTATCGTTTTTCTCAGACGCGTTGAATACAACACGAAGTTTTGTAGTAGATTTATCGTCTCTAATAACCGCATGGTGTGGTAGATAAACCGCTATTTCCCGTTTACAATCATCCTTGTCCACCGGTTTCAAATGTCCTAAATACATATATTCCTTTAAAACTTCCGTGTACTTTCTTTTTAAATCTTCATCTCTTCCTAACCTTTTCTCTAACGACTTAAATCTCCTTTCAGCCATAACTCGAGAATTACCTAACTGACACCGTGGGACGGCTTCTTTAAATGGAAGCTTGACTTCATACCTACCGTCGTTTCTTCGTTTGGTAGTTGTCCTATAGAAATCTTCACATGCTGCTTCTTCCGGCGTCATTATTTCCTTAGAATCTGATTGATTTTCAATTTCCCATAATCGCTTTAAGATTTCATCCTCATTAACCTTTGCAAGCAATACATTAACATTCTTGCGTATAATTTTTTGAACTTTATTTGAACTATTAATTGCACCAGAAAAGATCCATCCCAAGCTCGTGCTCTGGGCGATTAGGCTATGAGATATACTCTTCCAATAATACATTGATTTTACCGGGTTTATTGAACTGAGGATCTGCTAAATCAAAATGTTTGATATTGATCCACTCTAAGCTGTCAGTGAAACTTGGATCGATGCAAGATTGTATATTTAACTGAACCATGTACCTTGCATTTGTTGACCTATTGCCTAAACCCGATACTATTCCTTGCACCGGAATTTTTGTTAGCCTAAGGAATTGGACGGTGGATTCAGTTACAAAGCAAGCTTGTGAGCCTTGATCGAGTAAAGCTCTTACGATTTGATAATCCCCAGACTTAGACTCGGCTTTTACTAGCGCTGTAGCTAGTAAGACTTGTCGAGGTATGGGTATGCTATTTGTACCCGTAGATAAGCAAGAAACCACTGGTTCAGCACTAGCCGACGGACGAACATCGACGGTTATCTGCTTCCGGGCGTTGTGTTTACCCATACCTGCTTGATTTACATGAAGCAAAGAATGGTGACGCTTCTGACAAAGCTTGCATATAGTTGGTTTTTTGCAATTGGCGACTATGTGATTTCCTCCTAAACAATTAAAACAAATCCTATGGCTAGCGACAAAGTTACGTCGTTTGTCTACTGATTGTTTTGCAAAATCTTTGCAATAACACAGTTTGTGACCTTCGTTACAATATTCACACATTAATGTACTTCAATCTACGGCTATCATAGATTTTGGAACCTGCAAACTATTTAACTGGGTAGAAAATGGCCGTCTAGGCTCGATGCATTCGAGGGCGCGGAACCGGTTTTCTATAAAAGTGGCAAATTGTTCAAAGGTAGGTAGTTCGTTACCATCCTGACTACTTACACTTAATTCCCAGTGTTTCCGCGTTTCCGAATCCAGCTTAAAAATGACTATATGAATGATGATGACATCCCAAGTAGTCACATCCACATTTAAATTTTTTAATGCATGAAGACAATCATTTGTTGTATCGAGTAGGTCTTTTAAAGACAGCGCTGATTCGACCATAATTCTTTTTTGACCAAAAAAACGTTTCAAAATACAATCGACAAGATATTTTTTATTGCTGTATCTCCTTTCTAACTGATTTCAACATTGACTATAATTCGAGTCAGTCAAATTTACAGTCGGCGGAAATCGGGCATAGGTTCCCCGTTCCCCCGTTTTTTATAAAAATATTCTAAGCATGCACACGAAACTACCTTAATAACTAAACTTATTCTACAAAGTCCTTGTTGTCTTCAGCAATAAATTTTCTAAGTCCAAATATTTTAATCAAAAATATTTCAAGTTATTTTCCCAAACAAACTAAGGTTCAAAATCCTTTGAGAAACTTGCACACAAAGTTTTGGTTGTTTCTTGTAATGTTATCACCAATATTTAAGGTCAATTTCTTGATGAAAATAAGTTTAAACTATCTTGAAACGTTTACGCACTTAACATAAAATAAATTAATGTACTCACAGTTGCACTTCTTTAAATTCACACCTCGATACGATGGTTGAACTATGTCACTATTCGAGTAACTGGTGGCGCCCTCAGCGACGTCACGTTGAACTGCAATTTCACGATCACTTGTGCCAGACAGCGCTGCCTTCTTCACCGCCGCTGTGCGTAGTGCCTAGTACCTTTGCCGCAGCGATCCACTGCGAGTACGGGGTTGGTGGTCCGACTCGAGACCACTTATTTCAAAAAGATACGATCGAATGGACCAAAATGTTAGATAACTAAGCTAATGTTGAGTTCCTGCCCTAATGAGATTTCCTAGAAGGTTGTTAAATAACAAAAACACCGTCTGTAATCTGATCTAACTCTGTTTTATTGATCTTGTTGTCTTACAAATTTCAATACATTAAATTATACTAGGTTGAACCAAACTATATCGCGATGTAACTCGACGTCCATGCCATCTATCGAGTAGTTAGTAAGGTTACACATAAATTTATGAACTACCTGATTATAATTGTTTATTGGTCGTAAACAATTTGTGTGATGTGGGTTGTAAATGTAGACTTCCACCACCCCTATTTATCCCTTGGGTGTTGTAATAGTCGACACTGGGCAACAGTACTGCAAAGAGTAGAAAAATCCACCTGGTCAGCGTGGAATAGTGGCCAAAAATCTTCTTTCTAAGCAAAAGTATTCCTTATCCAGCAGTAGACCATTAAAAACTGTTGATGTGATGAGCGGTAAGATTTTAACTTATAGGCACATAAGTCAATAAAGATTAATTTAATAACAAAAGGAAGAAAAAGAAATCAACAATTAAAGTCACAAATTTAAAAACTTTTTACCATCATTAAAATATCCCAATGAACTGAGACGGTGATAAAATACGAATTTTGTTGTTTTTAGCTGATGCTGCAGCCTCATGTCGAGGTCACCATGCTATTACTTATTTACACTAGATCTGTTTTTGATGGAACTGATCTGTGGTTTTAATAAGTGTGAGTCCCATACCCGTGCTGATTTCTAAAAAAAAAAATTAAATCAGTTTTAAAAAGTTACTAATTTTAAGTCCGTCATCATCACAGATGATTTAAATCCCGAAAATTTCAGGCTTAAAATTATTCAATCGGATATGTCTCTCAGATTGATTAAATTTGAGATATTATAACAGACAAGAAGAAGAAGACAATGGTAAATTAAAATAAATATAAATAATTTTTCAAGATTTTGGAACAAGATAGAAATTAAAAGTATTTGGATGAATATATGTATGTAGCATTATATAATAGTTGTGTAAAAAATAATGGCTTTTTACAAGACTGTTATTGCTATGGAAAATGGATTATATATACTTAAATCACCCATTTAATAAATGGAAACTAAATAATTATGTTTTCCATACCTACATATTTGGATATGGATTACCATATCCAAATATGTAGGTATGATTTTTGAAAAAGGTTGCTTCGTAGTGCAGGGTACCCTGCGGTTCGCAACCTTCTGCGAAGACGTAATTTCGCGGAAGGAGGCGGCGGAGAAGGCCCGGGAGGACAACCTCCACTCGGACCCAATTCGCCGCCGGCGAACCGGGCGGCGGAGGCGCGCGTACCAGCGCCTCATGCCGCCTTGAATGTGGCCGCGGGTGGACGGGACGGGTTTTCCCCTCCATCCGCTATAATGGCCAGCCGCGAGGAGGCGACGTCCGCGTGTGCCGTACGTCGCCTAAAAGGAGAGTTTATCCGCAGATGGTGCCCACGGTAGCGGGCAGGCGCTAGGAGGGATCTGGATGTCGTAATAACAGCTGTTCCCGGATCCCTTCTATGTCAGGCGCAGAGTGGCACACCGTGTGGTTTTAGTCGGTCCGATTCCGACACACCACCCTGCCGTAAACCCCGGTGGGGTGACGGCCCGAGGGGGTTTCCACACGTTAAAAAAAAAAAAAAAAAAAAAAGGGTACCCTGCGGTGCGATGGACCGACGACTTGAAGAAGGTAGCTGGCAACGGATGGCTGCAATTACCCAAAACTAGGATGGTTGGCGCTCCTTAGGGGAGACCTTCTTTCAGCAGTGGACGGCGATAGGTTTATTTGATTCGATTTGAATTGCTAGTTACAAAATGGCAAACATTATGTTTAAAAATTTAAGATGGTTATTCGCATAGGGCTCAAACGAGAAGGTAAATGCACTAAAAACGACCCACGTTAATTGTAAAACGTAAAATTAGCGGACGTTGAGGAAAAGCGACAAAAGCTTGTCTTTGAGCCGGACCGGATCCTAGGCCGCATTTCTCAATGGGGTCATTAGAATCTGGTCGAGTTCAACGCAAAGAAAACACAGGCATGCGCGCTCTCTGCCAAAAAAACTCCATTTCTTGCCCTTTCCACTTTTCAGGACACTCAACTGCCACTGCAGGACAATCTCAGTATCCTGGGTATGAATATTGGCCGGGACCTCAATCCGCTAGAATATATTGAAAGCTTTAGTAAGGCGGCCTCATGGAAACTGGGTATACTTAACAGAGTGAGACGGCTCTTTGCGCCTGAGCATCTTTGTCTTCTTTATAAGACCCAGGTACGCTCCTGCGTGGAGTACTGTTCTCATCTTTACGATGGATCCGCGCAATATTTGCTGGACGCTTTGGATTGGTTACAGTGGCGAGCAGTTCGGATTATCAATAGCCCGAAACTCACTGAATCCCTTGAGTCTCTGCAGCTACAAAGAGATGTTGCCTCTATGGCAGTCCTCTACCGTCTTTGTCATGGAGAGTGTTCTGATGAGCTCTTCCAACTGATCCCACCCTCTCTGTTCCTCTATAGGACAACTCGTGCTGGCGTTGGAAGTCGCCGTTTCAGAATGGTAGACATACGCTCTCGAGCTAAACGGTTCGGCTCTTCCCTCCTGTGCAGATCGGTTAAAGCCTGGAATTCATTACCGCCGCACGTGTTTCCCTCCCACTACGATCCCGGGTCCTTTAAGCGGGGCGTGAAAAAGCATCTCATTAGGCCGCCTTAGCGTGGGTCGCCATATTGCACTTTCGTCATTCACAGTGAGTATGGCGACCACCGCTCTTGGATTCTATTCATGCTTTCCATCAGGCAGAATAGACTCACTTTGGTAGGTTAAATATAAAAAAAAAAGTTAGGCACAAGTTCGTAAAGTGTAGATTTTGATCAGAAACAAGAAAATTAATAAAAATATACTTATATCAGTCTTCTATTCAAATAAAAAGTTAATGATACCAATCCGTTTATATCTCAAAAATGTTTCCAAACATATTATATTAAGAATAACATATCAAGTAGAGATATCTTATTTGTACTCCTAAAAACACAACATTAAAACTTTTTAATATTTTTTATTTTGATATGGTTTAAAATCATATTTTGTATAAATGAACACAATGTCGTGTTGTGTAACATATTGTAGGAGGGCAGACTTGTAATACAGGTATGTGTATGTCATCATATCAGCTACCAGTGTCTCACAATTGTGCAGTGGTAATGAAAGCGACTGCTGTGCTTGAGGTCTCGGGTTTGATTCCCCGGTCAGGCCAAATGTTTGTATGATCTACAAATATTTGTTTCGAAGTTTTCTATGTATAATATGTATGTATTTACAAAAGAAAGTATACAAGTATTCTATAAGTCAGTCTAGTTAGCACAAGCTCTGCTTAGTTTGAAACTAGATGACGTTGTGTGTCAAATGTCCGGCATTTAATTATTTATTATTTATAAGACATCCAATATAATGTTATTGCTACCACTATTAGAGAACAAGCAAAATAGACATAAGTAAATTAACTTTAAAATAAGAAAAACAGATATGATTTAAGAACAAAATTAACAAATTGCAAGATGATATAAATATCGAACAGACACGCAGCCATAGATCATTTTATAGAAATTTTAGCAATTAAATACAAAACTCTTCAATCGAGGAATTGCTGCCCATCTTATACTGGAGCATGATAAAGTGGCAACAAAGTGGACAAATATCATTTCTGATACAAGACCGGTCATAGGAGCCTATGAACGCTTCAGAAAGGATTTTCACTCAAGGAATAGTGTGGTTCACATAGCTAGCCTCAGGCATACGTGTATTACACCAAAAAGAAAATCTCTTGAATGATATATACGTCCACTACAATTTTATATAGCAAGAAAGATAAATCAGATAATTTTCTGTAAGATACCGCTAAGTACCGTAACGTTACTTAGATCCAATTAATTTTTAACCAACCACCCGTATACCATGAGTCATAATGAACATGTGAGAAAAGTAAAAGATAAATCTATGTATAAGAGACGCTTCCGTGGGATGGCGAATAAAGAATACATAGCATCACTATCCCAATTCATCAAGTGTGTGTCGTAAGAGGCAACTAAGGGAGCAAAATGCACAGGACAACATCACTAAAGAGAGAAGGAAAACTTGATACAAATCAAACCAAATACGTCAAAACCTCGTTTCTAAGGTAAGGCCTATGTTCAACAGCGGACTAATAAACGAAGATTTAGGAAAAGTTACACTAGAAAGCAGATCAGGACATCAAAGTTTAATGTACTAAACATCATCACAAACTAATATCTTAATAGTAGTAAGTAGTGATAAGATAAGATGTAAGTTACAAGATTGTTAATAAAGAAATGATTATGATTAACGAAATTAGTCACGCTCCGATTTACACTACTACACCTCAAATTAACCAGAGCCTTGAAAAATAAATATTTCCTACGGTTTTCATATAAAAGCGTACAACGATACGAGCTAAGCCATACAACTCTTCAACATTCGAAGAAATATACCTACAAAATGTTCACTAAAGTAAGAAATATTTATTACAAATAGTAATAATACTAATAAGTTTAATCTGTATTTTAATTGTTTTTCTTTTTATATTACATTACCTGTTTCTTACGGTCTCCATCCTTTTTTCCACTGCTTTACACTAATGCAAGAAAAATCAGTTGTAAAAATAATGTTCGACTAAAGAGAGCGAATCTTAGGTTTTATTATTATTTTGATGTTATTTTTTGCTTCTATCAGATCTTCGCCGTCGCCGTCTGCCTCTTCGGGCTAGCCCATGCGAGTGCTCTCTACACCGGAGTCGCGAACTACGGCGGCTATGGTGCCGGATATGGTGCTGGACATGGTGCCACCTCCTATGTCAAAAGAGTAGACAGCATTGGGTACGGGGGATACGCTAGGGGATATGCTGGATACTCACACGCCCCTGCCGTCTCTTACGTCTCTAGAGTAGACAACAACGGATACCACGGAGGATACAACGGTGCCTGGAATGGTTACAACGGTGCCTGGGATGGTTACAACGGTGCCTGGAACGGTAACAACGGTGCCTGGAACGGTTACAACGGTGCCTGGAACGGTAACAACGGTGCCTGGAACGGATACAACGGTGCCTGGAATGGTTACAACGGGCTTGGTTACAACAACCTCGGGTACGGTTACAACCGTCTCGGTGCCTATGGTGGATACGGCTATGGTGCCTATAACAAGGGATGGTAATCCATTGAATAGTCAATTTAAAATTACTAGTAATAAATAAATAATTATGAAAACATTTCACCTTTATTATTTACATCGACTTATGCAACTATCTGCGTAATGTGGGTTATAAATGTAGAGTGTCACCATCACTATTTATCCCTTGGGTGTTGTAATAGCCGACACTGGGCAACAGTACTGCCAAGAGAAGAAAAATCCACTTGGTCAGCGTGGTATAGTAGCCAAAAATCTTCTTTCTAAGCAAAAATATACCTTATCCAGCAATAGACCATTAAAACTGTTGATGTGATAAGTGATAAGATTTAATTTTTTACCTTATAGGCACACAATTTAATAAAGATGAATTTAATAACAATAGGAAGAAAAAAAGTCAACAATTAAAGTCACAAATGTAAAAACTTTTTGCGATCATTATAATATCCCAATGAACTGAGTCGATGATAAAATACGAATCTTGTTGTTTTTAGCTGATGCTGCAGCAGTCGAGATCAGCATGCTATTATTTATTTAATCTAGATCTATTTTTGATGGTACTGATCTGTGGTTTTAATAAGTGTGAATCCGATACCCGTGGCGATTTCTGAAAAATTCTTAATTACAATCGCTACTAAAAAAGTTATTGATTTAAAATCCGTCATCATCACAGATGATTTCAGTTCTAAAAATGTCAGGATTTAATTTATTCAGTCGGACATATTTTCTCAGATTGATTGAATTTATGATATTATAAATTCTTACGTAGAATTGATTGTTAAGTAGAAATAAGTTTTTAAGGTTTTTGGAACAAGATAGAAATTAAAAGTATTTGGATGTATATATCATGACGTAAGTTGTGCAAGAAGTTATGGGTTTTTGCAAGACTGTTATTGCAAAATAAAATAGGTTAGATATACCTAAATTACCCGTTTAACAAATTGAAACCAAATAATTATGTTTTCCATACCCAAACATGAATTTTTAGGTCTGTAAATGGGTATGGTAAGCCCTTAATCCTTTGATCTGCTTTTTAATATCCACTAAACGAATACACTAATATTACAACTAGCATATTCGTATAATAGATATGTGAAGTATGTGTATTCGTATTTCTAGTGTTAATTGATTTATATTATGAAAACTGTAAAGTTTACAGAACATGAGTTGGATATTATCTATTTGTGGTAAATTTCCTATGAAATTAAATGATCATTAAAATACTGAAAGGGTGAACCTCTAAGTATTGTATTCATCACATTTTCGTACGAATTTTAGAGTTGGGAAAATAGAAATATTGGAAGCAGTAATCACTTGTATTTTATTTGAATGTATTTCAATCTATAATATACATATATTTTATAATTTTATGAGCAATTTGGTCAGTATAGTGGCCAGTATGGAATTAGACGACCGTGTGTGAGAGTAATTGTGTTATTTAAAAAACATGATATTATCTTTGGTCCTTGCAAAAAATATAACAAAAAAAAAGATAATAAGACACAGTGGTTTTTGTAACTGTTATGATGTTAAAGTTATAATTAATTAATGTTTTATTTCCAATTGGCCTTGTTTAGTTTTTATAAATAAATATGTTTAAGTACAATTTACTTTCATAATTTCAACATAAATTAATTAAAAATATAGAAATTAAATTTGTAATTGTGAAGTGAATTATTGCATTTGAAGTGTAAACGACAAACGGAAACCAGCACAAAGGAGGAAGGTTAGAACCATTATAGTTATAATCCAGTCATTGGTTAACCCATTGACCATCATTGGAGGTCGTTGGTTTGATTCTATATTAGTAAAAATACTTAATGAATGGTATTAATTCACCAAATCAGATATTACTACGAGTATGTTTCGAAGATACTCTGCAGTTTAGTACTCTTATAATCAATACACAGTTCATTAATTTGATGTTCGGCCACGCTCTTTCAAAACGTTTTTCGGCTTGTCTCAAGTGTCATGTACTTCGTTGAATTTTATAATTTCTTTCAGATAACCAGAAAAAAGACAAAGAGACATATATTAAAAGAGAGTTTGTTGAATCTTTTAAAGATAGATTTAAAGATAATAAAACAAAACTTATTAACCAGTTTAAATACATAGCTAGTAAGATAGTAAACAATTATTAATAATTTCCTCAGCAACCTACTTATACAAACCCAATAGTTTCAATATTTGCTGGTACTGACCGGCTACCTGAGAGTACGTACTTCGAAGGGTGACCCTTATCAAAGCAAACTAAATTAACTCCTTAGAACATCTTGGTCGAGTTATTGTTCGGACAATGCTTGGGTCAGTCTGACTGTTCCAAATTTGAAAAACAAACGTTCGGACGCATGCAAATAATAACGGTGTTAATCATAAAGTCGGCGAACTCTATTGTTTTCATGTTTCTTGTATCTCTTCAGTGTAAGATGGTAAAATTTTGCTTAGGAAAGCTGTACCCTACCATATTTTGCTACAGTATATTGTCGTTGTGTTAATGAGGAATAAGATGCAAAAGTGACGTGGAAAATCGATAAAATTATCTTTGAAAGAGGTTATACTCGTACATTTTGTCAAAGTTTTCATTCATTCAGTGCAGTACTTATTTGTCACGTATTTATTTTTGAGATTTTACCATGCAAATCAACTTGACATTCATATATATAATATTGACTGATATCATTTTCTATACAATTAAAATTAATGTTTAGTTTCAAAATGTCCCATTTAAAAACAAAGATTAAATA
This sequence comes from Hypercompe scribonia, assembly GCA_949316085.1. Lineage (NCBI taxonomy): Eukaryota > Metazoa > Arthropoda > Insecta > Lepidoptera > Erebidae > Hypercompe > Hypercompe scribonia. Next base: position 7,684,049 of record OX438979.1, read on the forward strand.
ACAAATGAATGGTGTCGTGGGACACCAGGTAGGAACGAAGTTCCTTCGGATAATGTGGAATCGACACAATTTGCAAAAAAAATCGTGCTCAATTTTATGTAGGTTTTCTTGATTTTTCTCTTAAATTTTGCTGATTAGTTTTTATTTAAGTACAAGAAAGTATTTAGGAAATTCAGTATTTTAGGAAATAAAATAATAAATTCCTTAAAATAATAAAATAGTACACATGACGCGCTTTCGCGCCTGCGCACGTCTCATTTAACGGTTTTATTCCACGCACTTTTTTCCACAGATTTATTCCACGCACTTTTTCCACTTACGGTTTTACTATCACATTTTTTTCATTTCGGTCCCGCAGCGAAATCCCTATCCCCTCCAAGTCTGCCGTAAGGAACTTCGTTCCAAAAAAAATCTCAATTGACTCTTAACGGCTACTGTTTCCCCATAACATATTTATCCACCCTAAACCCGCCTTTGTATATTAAATATTTGTCATTTATATGATTACGTACTATAATATTTTTGTATAAAGTGTTTAAAACTAAAGGGTTTTTACCTATCTATTTAAAATTAAGAGTAAATTGAAGAAGTTACGCCAAGACCATCTTACAAGGCCGCCATAGTGTGGGTCACCACACTGCATTGTCTGCATTTACAATGAGTATGGTGACCACAACCCTTGGATTCTATTCATACTTTCCATCAGGCAGAGTAAAATCACTTTGGCAGGTGCTTAATATAAATAGAATAAAAAAATAGTTGTAAAAGATTTTTTCAATTCGATTGCCTTTTTTATATTTATGTATCTCAGAACTTGAATTTTTATTTGACACCATTTGAATTTTATGGAAATAAACCACCCTTGAGAGTGGAAAAATAAGACGTAAGGAATATAGCTAGCCAGGGGATTACCAGGAGTAGTAACACTCCGAATTCTGAATCCGTCATCACATGGAGTTTAATGCCCTTACGTCATTGACAAATTGTAATTAGCTGTATTCTTTATATGTTAATATTCTACTCCCAGGTTCGGTATTTTTTCTTCAAATTCAAATGGCGTGGCATAGTACACCAAACCCACTTTTCTAAGGAGAGGTCTACATCCAACAGTGGACTATAAAAGGCTGTTGGCGGTGGAAGGGCATTGATTTTGATGATTTTTGTAAAAGTTAATTATGTTTCAACAAAAATATACACACTCAAAGAAATTAGACCTGGTCTGTGAAATAGCACCATATTTCTTAAGATTTTATTATTCCATATATACAATACTATAAAACAAAAAATCCTATGTAACATACATTCTTACTAATTATTTTCAAGAACAACTCGAGACATAAAAAAACAACAGCCAAATCTACCCTCGCTCGTTGACTCGTAAAAACGCGATGTCATTGTACATCCACAAATGAGTGGCGGCAATTTCCTTAGGAAAACTCAAGTCATTCCTTCGCCACATATGTCACAGGAAATTAGAACTTATTTTCGTGTAAATACGGATGAAAGTGAGAAATAGTTGTAACTGAATTATACGGGTAGTTCTTGTGTCGAGCCCATTTGGTCATATTTTGATATGACCAAATGGGTGACCAAGTGAGTAACTTACTCAAAGTCATAGGTAACACAATTATTGCTCACTAAGTGTACAATGTAGTAATAGTCCTATTTTAAGAGGTTAAGTGAAAGGCTATGTTATTTGTTTTTCTTGTTTTTGTGTATGTTTAATTAATATAATGGTTTTTGGAAATTTCTGCAAATCTTGAAGTGATCGGGGGCCTTAAACTGGAAGATTAAAAAAACATTGTTGACGTTGGTACAGCTTTGTTATAAGATTTCAATTTAAGGATAAATTTTTAAATTATTAAGTACACACATATTAATAAAAAGTGAGTAACAGAACAATTTCTTTACCAAGTAAAAATTTTAAGTGAGACAAGATTGTCATTTGTTTTGCTTGACAAAATATTATCTCGTATATTTTCAACGAAAGGGTAGGGTGTGCTGTAGCATAAATGATCACCGGGCAACACTGACGAAGACAAATGACACCCGATGTCGAAGTTACACAGAGATAAGGTAGGCTCCTTAAATTAGCCGAGTTGTATGTCTTGTATATTTTTCACTGTCTTAAAGGGTTCACTCTGCTAGTTTAGGTGAGTTAAATGTGATGGATATGAGTAATAAATGGACTGACTTACTTTATTAATCAAATGCACGTGGTATTCACCGATTAATAGAAGGAAAGACATAGAGTGTACACATAAATAATGTAAAGTGCATTAGAAGCGTGGCCATTTTTTTTATTACTACATAAAAGTGATGTTTTAAAGTTTTAGCTTTTGCTTTTCTTTTGGGCAAACAAGCAGACATTTATATGACAAAAGAATACTTTCACCAATAGACACGTATAACTCAAGAGAAAAGTCATTGCCATTTTGTGCAAAACTCCCTGAAATAGTGTAATATGTACGGCTAGAATCATTCTTTTATAACATTAGTTTGAGAAAAATCAATATGTAACAGAATGTTTCTTCGTTAAAAGATATTTTGTAAATCTGTCTCTTTACGAGTTAATTGAAATTATTATTCTATTTGTAGTTGAATTGAACAATGAAGTTTCAAGTTTTATATAAATTGGTTTCCCTTGAACGAGTTGCTAAAAATAACGACAATCGTTTAAATCTTTTTAGGGCCACAGAATATAGTGAGCAAGACAATAATATAACTACCTTTTCTGATGCTTCAGAAAAGCTATACGAAACAGGAGTTTAGGCACTCGAATCTATAAAAGACGATTAGCTGTTGTGACCTGACACAACAGGTTCGTACTAGGATTAATGCGCATTTTTTAAGCTAATCAAATAATGAATTTATTGCAATCAAGGTAAAACAAAAACAAAAGTCGACACAACAGGTTTCTACTAGGATTGCTGTGTTTTTTACGCTAATCACATAATAAATTTATTGCAATTAAGATAAAACAAAAACAAAAGTGGACACGACAGGTTTCTACTAGGATTTCTGTGCATTTTTAAACTAATCGAATAATGAATTTATTGCAATCAGGGTAAAACAAAAACAAAAGTGGACACAACAGGTTTCTACTAGGACTTCTGTGCATTTTTAAACTAATCGAATAATGAATTTATTGCAATCAGGGTAAAACAAAAACAAAAGTGGACACAACAGGTTTCTACTAGGACTTCTGTGCATTTTTAAACTAATCGAATAATGAATTTATTGCAATCAAGGTAAAATAAAAACAAAAGTGGACACAACAGGTTTCTGCTAGGATTTCTGTGCATTTTTAAACTAATTGAATAATGAATTTATTGCAATCAAGGTAAAATAAAAACAAAAGTAGACACCACAGGTTTCTACTAGGTTTGCAATGAATTTTTTTAGGTAATCGAATAATAAGTTTGTTACAATCAAGGTAAAACAAATACAATAGTAAAAGCTCAACTCATCGTAATATCAGTATCGAATATTACCGTACTATACCGTTTTATCAACTGTTTTAAATAAGGCCTCCTGAAATTCAGAACAAACATGACTTGGAGTATTTACTTTGTACCACAATGATTTATCTTTGTAGTGTACATAAATCACCTCAGTGACCACGTAAGACGGCGTGCAAACAGACCCCCGTAATTGTCCGAAAATTAGCTTCAACCGCATATAAATACGTTAAGATAATCTAGTTTATTGTGTAGTCCAAGATGTATAGAACTAGAGGGCTTTGTTGAAAGATTTGCAGCTCTTAAAAAATCACTTAATTTTTTTTAGATTTACTTTAAGCTTAAGAAGTGAATGAACCATTTTTCTGTTAGAAGGTTTTTGTGTTCTCATATATATGTTACCGTGTTAATTTCTTCCAGAAATATCCCAATGGTTTCCAATACTAGGTTTAAGAAAGTTACTATATATATATGTGTGTGTGTGTGTATGTACATATATGCATATGATGATCTTTTTGAAACAATTTTCACTAATTACTCTTACTTTTTATTTCAGTGTGAGACTACGATTGTATAATATTGTACCGCAACAAGAGACTCGCAAAACGATAAAGTCATATTTCATATTTTAACCGTCAATTTGAACCGATTGATTTGCTTTTAATCTCTATAACTACAAATTAACTGAATATACATTTATTAATAATTCTATATAATAGTGCATTAAAGTCTCAATAATGTTTCAAAATCATGTTGTCTTATTTTTTTCATGACTTGGGACTTGAAAACCGCAAAGGCATACTAAGAAAAATTTGTCTGCTTATAACTTAGACCGTAGAACTCGCACGGAGCGGGCGGCAACTCAAACAGCGAGTAGGACTAGTTAGGTGGAGGTACGACGTTACAAGGATAAGTCGTGGGGCAGTGTTTTCCAATTTGAAATGGGTAAGTTGAGTGTCCGGTCGGTGGACTTGGAAAGTGTAGAGTGGGCCGGCGTGAAATATGCAAATTGCTTTTTTAATATAAAAGGCTTTTCATATTGGATATTAGAAACATCACTTGTTAAGAGAAGTGGCAATAACATTAATTCTATACAATTTATAATTTAGAGAGAATTACTGTTTTTATTACATACGACAAAAACTATCTGTATGTGTAAAAGTCACGGTAGTCTTCAAATAATCATCATCATAATAGCTTTAAACAATACACTGCCTCAATACTAAACCACCCCGGCCAGGCGAGTTGGTATATTAATTTGTTATTTTTTTTTTTCTGTGCTGAAATCCCCGCGGGTAATAATAATATATATAATAATAATAATTCTTTATTCAAAAAACAATTTTATATACAATTTTACTTATAATAAACAGTAAACATTCAAGTAGTTGGTAGTTGAACTCTGGCACCCGTGATAAGATTTAACTTGTGTTATGGGTACCAAGCACCAGTAGGTGGTATGGATACCACCTAATGGTGGTTATGTCGGACTCGAACCGACCAAAAACTGCACGCCGTCTCAGGTACTAGTAGCCGGGGAATCAGGTGTACCCTAGAAAGAAATTTATAATCCTAGCTTGTAGTAACAATATAATATAACTTGACTGCCCGGTTGGCCTAGGTAGCTTGAGCGGTCGCCACGCCGCTCTCCACTGCGCCAAGTGTTGTGGGTTCAAACCCCACACCACTTTGTTTGATTTACAGAGTGTTGTTCTGAGTGTGGGTGTTCTTTGTGTCCGTTTCTTGTATGTTTGTAAGGTCCCCCACGACACCAGATTTACTTCTAGTGCGGACGAAAGAAAAAATATATAAAATTCCATACATATGAACATAAATATAAATTCAGATAGATTCAAATTAGTACCGTAGCTTCAAAGTGTTAGCATGTCTTACGTAAGGATCACAGGAAATAAACAAATTAAATCTAATTCGTTGATCACTGAACGAACAATAAATGTTCTATAACATACTTATTTATCATCATAATCATCATCATCATCATAGTATATGAGTATGTTATAATTACTAAGCCAAAAGAACCAGTCTAATATTTAAAGAGGTCTATGGAGAGGGCATGTTCCTTAAATCTTAGCTCCCGCACCACGGGATGCCGCGGCTGAAGACGATTCTCACACGTACCTCACAAGGGTGTTACTATCAATTTACTGTTGTAGAAAACACAATATAGCCTTTAACAGTCCACTGCTCGACATTTGGCTTTGGCCTGATATACCACGTTCTTCAGATGGATTGGTATATGATTTGTTTCAAGTTTTCCTTTTCTTTGCAGTGATGTTGTACTGCGTGGTTCGCTCCCTTAGTCGACTCTTACGACCCCCAAGGAATGAATAGGGTGGTGACACTATTCTTAATTCACAACACAATGTCTTCACTTCAATGTCACTTCAATGTCATTGAGTGTCCCCCTAATTATTGTCGATATATTCAAATACTTGTACTAAATGTCATTTTAAATTCAGTTAGTAAGATTTTGAGCAAAAGTGTTTCAACGGTAGCTGAATTGTTAAGCATGAATGAGGCAAATAACAGTTCAGTCATCGCTTTAAGGCATGACAATAGTAATACTATAAACTAGACATATTCTTATTTGCAATAGGCTTGTTGTGTTAACTGTTGGCCTAGTGGTTTAAGCGGTTGCCACGTCACTCTACTGCGCTGAATGTTGTGGGTTCAAATTTCACGTAAGACAACCCTTTTTTGTGATCCACAAATTGTTGTTCTGAGTCAGAGTGTTCTTTGTATCCGTTTCTTGTATGTTCGTAAAGTATCTTTATTTCAGAATTACGCTCCGTAATCATTTATACGAGTACGTACCCAAGAAAAAACATTCTTAAAGTAATTGATGATACCTTAGGTTATTGTTAATGATTACTTATCAAAGTGAGATTTAATTTAGAACATTAAAATATAACATATTTTTACAAATAACCTCTACCTTTACTTTTGCTGAAAATAAATAGGGTCAAAATTTTGTTAAAGAAAGTTGAGTCAGAAGAAAATGATATTATATGTCTGAGGTGATTTCTTCGCTAAGAGCCAATACAATTATTTAAATTATCCTTCAAATGAATAAATCACTAAATAGTACACTTACGCCCCTATTATCTAACCCTTTCACAGACCACCCGAGGTCAAGGGGTGGTAGTTGAGGGGATAGGGAGTTGGTCAAGGAGAGCTCATCCCGAGTTCCAATACATTTCATATTCCGTTGACAGAGGCACAATAATAACGTAGCGCCCGTGTAAAAGCAAGACATAGTTGATGCACAAAGATCAACGTTGTACTGGAAATGCAGTAAACAGTTAGGGATCATAAAATATATTTTTGTTAAATAATAAACATATAAAATCATAAAAATTAGTGCTTACATAAAACTATTTTATAACTGTAGTTATTAGCGATTTTTAAATACATCTTAAATTTCAAAAAAAAAAAAATTAAACATATACTCGTGCAGTGAATATTTTATCAATTTGCAAACATTCATTTTTTATGATACAGAATTAAAAATTTAAGAATGTATGACGTTTCCTCACAATTATTGCAATGAGTATAGTGACCACAACTCTTGGATTCTATTGATACTTTCCATCAGGTAGACTAGAGTGACTTTGGTAGGCTTTTAATACAGAAAAAAAAATATAGAAAAAAACAGTTGCACTAGCCAAGCCTTTTATACCTTGATCACATTAATTTCCAGTTTTTTTAAGCAGTATTATTTCTATTTTTAAAGAATACTTTAACTAGATCTGGTTATCTTTGATAAGAGTTACGAGTAGAACAAAAATATTTAACTAAACAATCCGACGTCTGTATAAGTACCATACGCGGACACGCAAATTGCGTTTGACATTGTCGTACTTTGGTGAGTGAAGCTCATGTGTACGCAGACGTGGTCAAAAGCTACCGCATAAGTATCATACTGCATTCACTTTTACGAATTTATTTATGATTACCATTTGTGCATATAAACTCCTAAAATTATGAGGTAGTGTAGCAAAGAGACAAAATAAATATTAAACCTGTACACACACATACACATCCAGTAAATCTACATCTTACAACGGTCAATAGTTGAACATAGTTGAATTTGAAGACGCTTGGAATTTACGAGTAGCCCCCTCTATGGGTGTCCTGCAGGAGAATGTTCTAAATTTACTAGATGATTGCCTAGCTACGAATGCCTTCAATAACTGCCAGGTACTTCTAAGAATGTGCTTACATTGTATTGGTGATAACTATGACAGACTGACAGAATGTCAAAATATTTAGGTTATAGCGTCAGACGTCATTATTACACAATGTTGCTCAGACAATTTTAATAGTTGCTGGGTATTTTTCACAATGGCAAAAGTAAGATTTTCTCATCAATATATGTTATAAGATAAACAGAAACTCTAATTGACATGTTGAATATTTACAAAACACACTTTTTGAGAGAAGAAAATAAAAATTTTTTTTCAGATATTTGAGTTTTATAGTTGAAAACGTTGTTGAAAGTATGTACTGCTTATACCTGTTGTAAAGAGATTATTCTATAAAGCACTTAAAACTTTTTCTCTAATTATTTGATATAATAATAATAATAACATTCTCACAAATCTCACACACGGCTGTCTGATCCCAAACAAAGCAAAGCCGGTACTATAGTAACCAGACTGCTGGTAAACAAACTTATACATTTCTAAATACATACGTATTATACTTAAAGTACACTCAGATATGGAATAAATGATCGTGTCACATAAAGATTTGCACTGGGTAGGAATCGAAACAACGACAGTTGGCTTAGAAGTCAGGATTACAAACCACTAGACTAACAGGTCCGTCAAAATGCGTGGTCGTTTTTGGAATATAATTAAGTTTTGGTAAATAATAAACTGATCTGTCAAAATTTAGTTACACATTTGATACTTATAGCGTTTAGTTATTTCATTTAAAGTATTTATAGCTGGACTAAAAGTGGATAACTTGATGTGGTCGTTTTCTAAAAAATATTGGTTTTCCCTGCTTTTCACACCACCATCACCACAAACTTATTATATTTTAAACAACTATTCTGTTTTATGTTCTAGAAAATAAGATACAAGTCCAAGCAAATTCAAATTTAACCACTGTCGGTCTAATTATAGTTATCACTAAATCCATAATCAGATTAACATACAGTGACAAGCAACAAAGACTGTTGCTACAGCTGTTGTTGTGTTCTGAGTTTTAATATGCAAGGATAAGCGCTTTCCATCATGTTCCATTTGTTAATCATGTAAACTACATTATAAACATCAAAATATTTCGTCAACATAGAGGTGCTGTTACCTAATTATAAATATATGGGGTTAAAACATAATAACAATCTTCACCTCATAAATACCTTATTATAGATATTTTTTTTATATATTAAAAGCCTGCAAAATTAACTCTACTCTGCCTGATGGAAAGCATGAATAGAATCCAAGAGTTGTGATCACCATACTCATCGCAAATGCAGACAATGCAGTATGGTTACCCACACTATGGCGGCCTTGTGAGATGCTTCTTCACATCCCGCTTGGTGACGTAAAAGACATGACAGTCATCGTGACAGTATAAGGCTTACACAGTTACCACGATAACTGTCACCCCTGCATCAATGGGCCTCCGGTCTCACACTCACCAACGAAATACGACAACACGGATGCTGGCGCTTTAGGTTGGTTTTCTATGGGAGGGTAGTACTGCCCCGGCTGAGCCGGCCCACTCATGCTTAAATCAGCGTAGCTCTACTACCTAGAGATAATACTCCAGAAGAAAATAAATTAAATTGAAATCTTAACTCTATTCTTCAAAGTTTGGTGTATACGGTCCTTAATACGGATAGTGGCCGGCCAGGGTGTCCGTCTTGAACCCATGTGATTGAGTTATACATGTGTGTGATGATTTTTGATTTAAATTTGCATTTGGTTATTGCAGTTTCTTATTCTGTTCGAGGAAAAGATGTTTTATGATTTAATGGTTACACGAGCCGTGAAAATTTTCTACTATGTCGTGTTAAAATTAGGTTATGCGAAAAATGTGTCTGAAATTGAATTAAAATAGTTTTATAATATGTTATGCAAGATGCTGTCGTATTCTAATTCACATAGTTTTATCACAAATATTGTTTTTTGAAAACAAACAAAAATGCTTGACAAAGTCAAAGTCAAATCAAATATTTAATGACTCTTTAATATCTCTGACTAACATATATTCCCTGTATGTGTTCATTAAAAATTATGATTGAAATGGTTAAAAAGTGATGCATATATCTATAGATAACTAGATCAAATTCGGCTCGATTAACACTTTTCTGACCAGAACCAGGAATCGAACCCAAGATCTCTTGATAGTCAGATGTATACGCTAACCGCAGGATCGACGAGGCAGTAATAACGAAATATAAACATTAAGCCTATAGTATGAAATTATCAATATAGTTAAGATGTTAGTGTCCATGTATTGTCAGGAATTTTACGTTACCTATATGAAACCATCCAACATGTTTGAAAAGTTATTAAAAATGGCAAACACTTTTACACAAGAGAAAGTTTGTTTACTATATTTACATTGTATCTGCCCCTATCTCAGAATGCCGTCAGTCTTCAGGTAACAACTAAAACAAAACCATTCATCGACTTGTCCGCCATACGGCAACGAATCGTTATCGGCCAAAACTACCCGCCACCATTTGAATACCGCTGTCTTTAACTCCGAATACACAGATAGATTTATTAATAACCAAGAGGGCTGGGGTGGCCACCCAACTATGCCTTAGGGGCCAGGGGGGTGAAACTTGGCCAACGTAAGCCGTGCGCCGGACAGGAGTGGTCATAACTAAGATATTTTGACCGTCAAGCAATTTCTTGGCAATGTTGGCACACTATAGGGTGTTCAATTAGTTTTGCAAAGATTTATCAGCAAATTAATAGATACAGTAATAATATGATTAACTTGGGTGAACTTTGGTTTCTGTTATTTGAGGTGAGTTCTAGCTAAGATATTTCAAATATTATATACGATATACAGTTTATCTTTACACTTGTTATGAAATTCAAATTTTCGTGAAATTTTAAGTTAACCTTAAGTGAACTTATCGTTTATCAGAATAGTTTGTTTAGAAATTATAGGCAGTATTATCAAAGATTAAAAAAACATCGATATAATCTACTAAAACAGTCCTTTTTGATAAACCAACATAATTATAGACTTTGAAACAATCTACCATGATCAATGTAGAACCAGAGAAGAGTCTTTCATCGTTTTTGCTGCAACTTGTTTATTTTAGCAATACGACACTATCAATAATTCTCTTGAAAAAGAGAATCTTGCTTTAAAATGTAACCATAAAAACTATATATTCTCGTGTATATTAGGAATTTATTACAATTACATCTAAAACTTTCTTTCTTTTCTTTACTATTTAGAAGATATTCTATACATTTTTTATGACAGTCTGGGCAAACAAGCAGACGGGTCTCCTGAAAGAAAGTGACCGTCACCGCCCGTGAACACCTGCAACCCGAGAGTTACAAGGACATTACCGGACTTTGAGAAAGGAGTACGCTCTGTACATAGATATTTGATTTATTTGTGTTTAAAACCTATCAAAAACCTTATATGCTATTTTTAGAACGCCCTGTACACGTCTACGGGCCACCAAAGACCGTTGAATACGATTGTAGCTACAAACGTCTGTGTATGGTATGATATTAAATTCCAACTGACCGGGCTCTCGCTAATTTATATAATATGCTAATTTCTGACTAGTTTCTGTAATTCTACGTATCATTTGGTAAGACAGAAATGTTAATGAAACTGATATAATACCATTATATTACTCACAGTATTCGATTGAATAACAATTGACACTTACATTTTATTTTCTTTTCGAAAAAATAATAGATGAATACCCTCACTAATGGTATTAAAACTAAGCAGGTATGACCATATTTAATTTAATTGTAGGACGTGGGTTGCTATTTATAAAAGTAGAGAATTTTTTAAATATAGTAAAAGTATTCTACCATTTTAAATATTTTTTTTTATTACCAAACCCACAGCTAATAATATAATAATAATAATAATATTTATTTATTTCAAAAAGAATTCAATACTAGATTACAACATTACAAATATCTTGGCAATATTTTTACAAATCAGTGAATTTAGCACCTGCAACCGAACTAGGCAACGCCTGTTTTTCGAATGTCAGTCTCAATTCGCTCTAATTATTTTACTACAACAATATCTTATGATTGTTTCTTTGATAGTTATACTGTTTCAATATCAATACAATCCGATACCCATCCAGAATTGAATGTAAATGAATTTTTTTTTTCTTTTTCTTTTGTGTAATAAAAAGTTGTGAAAGTGTAAAAATGTTCCCTTTTTTGAGTAATGTAAGTGATGGATTATGTAAGTGTTGTGAGGCTGATGTAGTGGTGTGTAAAGGGTAAAGGGAAGTGTGGAGGGTGTGTAATATGTGTAATGTTTATATAGATGGGTGTTCCTACAAAGGTTATACATAAGGTTTACGAAATTATAAATAGATAAAACGTACGTACATAAAAATTTTGAAAACACATTGCTATATGTATATGTTGTATAATCAAGGTATTATTTCTTACTGTCTAATTCTTACAACTTCTTATAGTACAGCAACTAAAAAATTTAGAAATGAAAAAGTAAAAACTTTTTTGAAATACTTTTAAATTTAGAACTGGAGTTTCAAAGATTATTAATAGTTTTTGTACCGAAAAAATATCCGAAATTTGACGCAACGTGGGTCACTAATGGTTGTAGACAGTTTGTGACTACAATGGCGAATATTTTACATCAAATTAACGTAAAATCATTTTTCAATCCTTACAACATTTCTGCAGTACATGTTGTGTTAAGGTTTGAAGAAATCGACGAAAAATCACAGTGATTTATCAAATAGTCATTGAAAGTTTTCGAAGTGAAAACTTCTGTAGCCGCGTAAGATTTTTGGTTGAAGAACTGTTACCGGATCCCTCCTATGTCAGGCGCAGAGTGGCACACCGTGTGGTTTTAGTTGGTCCGATTCCGACACACCACCCCGCCGTAAACCCCGGCGGGGGTTTTCACACGTTAAAAAAAAGGGGATATCCTATGGGTTCACGTCAAGAGCATGCTAATATTTAAGGTATATATATTTACAGCTATGAGTATAGCTATAGATACTAATGTTATATGTTTTAATTAATAAATGATAACTAAATTCACATATTTATTTATATTTGCACGGATAAATGTAAAAATCAGATTAAATAATAATTTCAGTTAAAAAATCACGAAATTTTAATTTTTGATATAAATATACAATCAGTTTAAAATTTCTAAATATACTTTTAAGTTTTCACTTCTGTCGGCAGTCATGACTGACTCGATTTGTTTTCTGAAACTATTAATTTGGCCGTCCTATTCCTTCGCGTTATAGATTCACAAAATCTGTTCTTATAAAAATACATTATCACATAGATTACATATTATACATTGATCAGTACCAAAATTGATGAAGCACCTCGAATGATGAAATAGTTTATGAAATAAAAGTACAGCAAAACTTTGAAATTACCCGAGAAGAATTTAGCACCAAGATGAATGAAGAAATGTGAACACACATCATCCCCAAAGTGAAATCGAAAGCAAAAGTTACTCTCTCAAACGCATCGCATACAACTGAGGCACTTAAAACTTGAACAGAGCATTTAGGACACTTGACTGATCGACGTGAACTTAACCTTAAATTAAGTAATTTGTACACTTAACTACAGTTTGGAGATTCTTACTTACACCGTTTAAGTTAGATGTAGAGTTAGAAACATAAAGACATGCGGATTATAATTTTATGTAATTTGTATTAAACAGAATTATTTTTTGGCTACATAGTCACATACTTGCATATGACCTCGGATTTTATTGCCTCTATAAAGACTTGAAAACGTGTTGCTACAATATATGTTTCTTATTCATTTAGTATCTTTTACGAACATTTAAAAAACATGCTTAAGTAAATATTGATTAATTAAATTTTAAATAAAATTAGCTGGCTTAGCTGTTATTATTGGGACTGATACAATATAAAAGGCAGTCATTAAACAAGAATTTGTTTTTATCGCAGAGTGCATAATTGATAGTAGGTTAACGTAATAATCTGACAATTTAATGCGAAACAAGTTATTTTATTAGAGTTTTAGAATAATATATTGTAAACTTTCTATTTACGTGATATTTTAATACAATTGCTCTTGTTGATGTCACACGCTGACTGTAATACGTATTGAATAACTGATATATTAGTTTCCGTCAATATATAATTCAATATACATACTATTTAATAGAAAGAAAACTTTAACAAGACATATTTTCTTTCGTGTTCTATTCTAGTATTATTGTAAAGTCTACATTTCTAGTCAATTTGTGAAAGACTGATAGCCAGGCCGTACCGTAGTGGGCCTCTAACGATTTTCACTCCCGAAGTCCCGGTCCAGGTGCCAATCGCTTGTTACCGATCATCTGTTTTATGTGTTGTTGATCCAGAGTATTATTGATGAATGTGGCATTGATTACATAGTACTTACTTGTAGCGTAAGTTTGTTTAAAAGAGGAGCTTTTTCACGTTATACAGTAGATGAAGAAAATTAGTATAGTTTGGATATAAGCAGTGTGTTCATTTTTTTAAAAAACAACTATTGTACAAGAACTAAAAGGTATTTGCGGAAGCATTAACAATTTTGAAACGGACACAAAGAACACATAGACTCAGAAGAATAGGATCACAAAAAATTGTTTATCTTATAAAGATAACGAAAAAATCAAAATCTTTTAAATAATTGCAGGTAAAATTAAAGAAATCTTTTTTTTTTAATTCTAATAATAATTCCAAATTATATTACACCACAAACGATTTACGCTTTAGATTATTTTTTGAAGTTATAATTCCTTTGGCACGTTAGGGAAAAATGATGAGAGTAAATTTTATACGATGCGCGCACACACCGTCACGAAAAATTGAAACTGACACCATAAAATTAACTAGTCAACATTTTAGTTTTTTATTATTAATTATGTATAAATAATTATTTTAAGATATTTAAATGAAATTTGTTTAATTAGAAAATGCGTAATAATAAAACTTCCTTTTAAGTGACCCTTTTTTTTCTAAGATGGTATGGTAGGTTATAATATACGTTTGATATACCTCGTGCTATAGGTTTGAGGTACAACTTCGCTATTGGAGAACCTTACCAGAAGAACTGAACTAGTTTATTGGTCATAACAAGCCTCATCTAAAAAGACATGTTTATAAAAACTAGTAGTCGCCCAGTGGTCGAAATTCGACCATAATAATATTACATAAATATCCTATAAGTGAGCGGTATTTCACGTGGTATTTTTTATATTAAACGGGGCAAATAAAACTTTTCTATTTGACATTCAGTAAGACCACAGGAAACATATAATAGTAATCTATGTCTATGTCAGTACTCTATGTCAATAGACAAAATGATAAACAAAAGAAACAATTTGACCACAGAGTATGTATGCGTGTAAAAAATACTTGTTTGTGCGTGTCAAATGCATGGCAGGGTGTGTAATGTTTCATTTATTGATTTAATATACTTTATAAGCATTATTATTGAAAAATATTAGCGTTCTACACTACTCCTACATAAAAACTATAAGTATACCAAATTGCATACTCCTCCATCCGCGCAATGTTCGTAAAAAGGGGTCCAAAGTTTTCACTTCACGTATTAATATATAGATGAATTTTTAAATATACACATTTAGTTTTGTGAATGTAATTATTTGTATCGTAAATTGTAGTGTAAATTGTAATGTGTGTCACGTGTAAAGCTTTTTAATTGGAAAATCGTCTTTGCATGTAGCTCTTATTGTTAATCAAGACACTATTTAATTGATTATATCACATTATAAAATTATTGAATGGGTTTTCATAAAATTCATAATATTAGTTGTTGAAGTATAATCTGTAGAAGTTAAATAAATGCAGAATAAACCGGTTTACGTCTGCACGAATGAACTGCTAGAACACGTAAAATATATTTTGGTTATCCTGTGCTTAAATTTGTTCTTGTTTAAGTTATATTAACTGATACTAGATAAATATCAAAAGAAAGGAATAAAAAGTGTCTAAAACCAAAAAAATGTTATTGTAGATACATGTTTTGTGAATTGTAGATTTTTTTTTTAAGAGCCTGCCAAAATGACTCTGCTCTGCCTGAAGGTAAGCGTAAATAGAATACAACAACTGTGGTCATCATACTCATTGTGAATGCAGACAATACAGTATAGTGACTCATCTAGTGAGGTGCTTTTTCACGCCCCGTTTGGGGTTGTAAAAGGTGTCACGCCTCTTACGTCATCGTAGCAGTGTAATACTCATAAACTTATCCCTACAAGTTTCACCCCTGCATCAATGGGCCTCCGGTCTCGCACTCACCAACAAAAGACGACAGCACGGATGCTGTCACTTTAGGTTGGTCTTCTGTGAAAGTCTAGTACCTACTGCCTCGGTTTAGCCGACTCATTCGTCCTGAATCAGCGTGGATCCAGAAAGTGACATTAACTTTAAATTTAATAAACCAGGAAAATTTAAAGCCTGGACTATGAATACCGCTAAAAACTTTATGAAATGAACTATTTTAAGTGGTTCAATGTTAGACCAAGAGCACGAAATTCACAATATTTGTGTTGCTCTTCTAATAGGTGTTTGCTTGAATGTAGTTTAGCATTAAAGCTGTTGCGATTATCTACCGTACTTTGTTATGTTGCTTACTCTTGCCGTAGATACAGGGTATTTTCTAGATTATTACCAGTTGTGACACAAAAATTAGCTAATAATTATTTTTCATCAGGTAGTAGAGTCACGATGATTTCAACATAAATAGGTCGGCTCGACCGGGGCAGTACTACTCTCTCACAGAAGACTAACTTAAAGCGACAGCATCTATATTTTCGTGTTTCGTTCGTGAGTGCGAGACCGGAGGCCCATTGAAGCAAGTGTAAGAGTCATCGTGGTAACCGTGTGAGCTTTACGCTATCACAATGACTGTCATGCCTTTCATATCCCCAAGCGGGATGTAAAAAAGTATCTTACTAGGCCACTTTAGTGTAGATCATACCATAATGCATTACCTGCATTTGCAAATGAGTATGGTGAGATCAACTCTTGGATTCTATTCATGCTTTCCATCAGGCAGAGTAAAGTCACTTTGGCAAGTTCTTAATATAGAAAAAAATACTGGAAAATTTTAAAGTGAAACTTCTTTAGAATCGTAATTTGAAACTCGATGAAATGAAAATACGTCACCGTAAAGAAATAAGCACACAAATAAATAGATTTGGGTCGACGAGAGAATGAACGGGATCGGGAGAGGGCCGATTCCGTGCGAAGGAGACGTCGGCGGCGTTATGAGCCGTCGGCGGGACGGCGAGCCACCAGAAAGTGGGGACCTCTGGTGGCGAATTAGTTACTGCGGTAGGCGATAGGATAATTTGTTGAGGCCTGGTCGCAAAAATGCGATCAGGTCGCAACAAATTATAGGAACTGAACTGATAGATGAGGAAACCTTTGTGGCCTCCCCAGGATAGGGTCTGACTAGGTGCGGCGTTGATTGTCCGGGTCCCATTCAGAGAAGGACGCCTGAGACCGGCCGCCGAGGTGTTTTTAGTGGAAACACCACATACTCCTAGTTCCTGCGTCCCCGAGGAGCCGAACATCCGAAGGAATTTTTCATCCCGACAACAAAAAAAAATCGACGGGAGAATGAGATAGAAAATATTACACAGTATTCTATATTCTCGAATTTCTCTTTGTGTGATGCTTCGTAGCATCCCCACTCTCGTCTACTAAGCATTGACCATAAGTATGCGCCTTGTGTAGTGGGATAGTGACTATATGTATATTGTACTAAGCTTACTTTTAGTCTGAGCGCTCTATATGTATATGGTATGTAAAGCTATTTTATAGAATACTCACTTCAGCCGTGTGTGAATTATACACACACACTTTTTTATTGTTAACGATTTTTTATCGAACTCAAATATTATTTAGTAAACATGAAGTTACTCGCTATTTGTTTAGTTTTAAAAAGGTTGTTTGTTTTAATATTACAATAACAAAGTAATTATTAATTTTAGTTACTGTAAGTCTTATCAATGTGTTTTATACAGTGCATTTTTACACAAGTAATATAAAAACCTGTTTTGTTTCTTTTAATTCCCTTTTTTTAAAAATACACAAAACTTGGAAAGGAAAATAATTAAATTTGTTTAAGGACTCCAGACCCCATCAACTCGTAAACAACGATATCACATCGTCCCCTTATTGAGACGTATAATTCCAAAAGCATTGTCATATAAAACAACATCCTTTGTCCAATCATTACGGTCAATTTTCTCAAGCTTACATTTCTGCAAACGCCCGCATCACGAAGCTGGCTCGTCGTGCAAATGGACCTCTATTTCTTGGGCATTGCTCTAAATCACGAGTGGGATGGGCATATCAAGATCGTTCGGTCGACGGTCCTGAGATGTGCGTTGGATTATTCTGGAATATTGGTGTGTGACGTCATTGTTAAGTTGGTCAGTAGTAACTCAGTCGAACTTTATTGTTACTTGAAGTAAGTAAGTAACTAGTTACCATCACGCTATTAACCCTTAACTTAATTTTTTAAATTTAAAGTAATGACTTAGTTGCCTAATCAATTCAAGAAAGTACCAGTGCATATGAAAGTTACTGGACATGTGAACATCTTATCGTGATGCCACTTATAGGTTTCGCTTCTAAACTTAAACCATCTAAAGATTCACTTGCACGAAAAGTAACATAAAAATTGATGTTGTACTTTTGAAGGCTATTAGTGACACATTTATCAAAAAATATATGTTACATATAAACATTTAATTTGAAGGAATTAGATCAATAATAAACAAAAACTACTTAACTATAGGTTAGAAACTACCTTAAAAAAGTTTAAATTTTAAATAAATATTTCAATTCAGCAATTCTATTCTAAATCATTAAATATCAGTAATATACAAAATATTTCGCACGATTAAACAAACTCTCCAGAATAAGGATCTAAGTAAGTCATTGCGCATTACTAGAATGTATTGCGTTTTGTAAACAGAACACTATCAGTTCCGGCACACACCATTGAGGCAATTATGTAAATTACTTGACAATGAAACAAGAAACACATAATATATCTCTTAATTATATGGAAAAAAGAGAAAGAGGATTTCAGAACATTCTAATTCGTCACTGTATAAAAAAATCCTTAATTAGTGTTTATTAACAAGACGTAAACCAGAATCAATTTGATCAGAAACAAACAAGACAGACGTATAATCACTCGCCGACCTGTAACCTCTTAAATAACCATAGCCAACATCAGTACGGAATGTAAACAGCGAACCATCTCCTAAGGCGCCATCTGTAATTTTCTAACAATGCTTCGAACATGTCCAAAATATATTGACCTGTCCAAAAACATCAACCCTCCCCCGATTACATCCTATTCATTCACCGAAGTGGAGGGTGAAGTGGAGCTTCGTAAGATGGTTTCAAAATACACGTTTGATCGATCTTGGATCTATGGATATTGCATATTTATCAACCTTTGACATGAGTAACAACGTGGAAGTTACATCTTCATGGCCCGCAAAAAGGGTAAAACAAACATGTTTAAAGGTGTTTGAACTTGTCCGACGTATGGGAAAAGGGGAGGCCTTAGTCGTTTTGTATGTATTTATTTTGTTGCTGGATGCGGTTTACGGTATCGAGTGTTTAGACATTAATGCTGTGTAGGACTGGACCTATTATAGGTGATTTGTAAAGTTGTAACATGCTCTGGACCTGTCTTATATGGGTTCTTATACAGAGCGATCAGAAAGTAATTGACCAATCATGAATATAGTATATTTGCTGTAAACCTTTATATACTTAATGAGGAAGATTTATTTACTACGATAATGACGTTAGAAATTGATGTGTTTTATAATTATGGTTAGTGGTAGCCGAGTAGAGCAGCATATAAATTAAACAATCCCTCTCAGGCCAATCTACGGATGGGTGACTGTTCTTAACACATTAACACTTTTTCATGCCTCGGAGAGCTTGTTGAGCCGTAGGTGCCGATTGCCATATGGTTCAGACAGTCAGAGTCTCGAAGACAGATAGGCAACTTCAAACCAATTTGCAAAAAGGTTCGGCAGATAATTTATTGAGGAATAATATAGGCTAAAATATAATACTTTGACTCGGCGTGTGGCGACGGATTAAGAACACAAGGTGTTACCACCCCTATTCATCCCATGACTGTCGTAAAAGGCGACTAAGGAAACAAAGTATGCAAGACAACATCATTACAAAGAGAAGGAAAACTTGGAAGAAATCCTATTCCAACCCGTCTGGCCAGCGTGGTATAGTAGCCCAAAACTTCCTTGCTAAGGAGAGGCCTATGTCCAGCAGTGGACTGTAAAAGGCTGTTGATGAATTTTACAGTCAATATATTAAATACCAGTCAACAAATTTATTATAAGAGAATTATGCAAATTATTTGCAGAATATAAACTATGTACCAGTAATAGGGCAGATTGGGAGAACAAACTAACGAGCTACACTTCAAGGAAAGGGGTATAACCTTAAAAATTGCAATTATATAAATTAATAAATTAATCAGTCTAAATGATATTTTGTGTAATACTGTTGTAATGTATGGTAAAGTTATAATCATAATCCATCGCAGCGCCACCACTACTCTTCACTAATATGCGCTCCGTCTCTATATTTTTATTGTCTGTGGACACACTACTGAATAAGAAAATATGGCGTCCTGAATAAAAGTTCATTAATTATTATAACGAATATTCCTTTTCCAATGTAATCTATGGTTCTATTTAACAAATGCAACTTATACATAAAAATGCTAACCACAGCTAATTTAATGAAAGGTCAGTTAGTTAGAGAAGCAAATTTAAATAAAATTCATAATATCTACTACAATGCGATAAATAAAAAATGGCCATTTGTTTTGAGTAAATACATTATAATTAACTCATTTTGGTGATCTAAAAATGTTAGTGAGTGTGTGCCCCTGTTTTTTTTTTTTTGAAACTGAATATTTTTTTTTAAATTGGCAGCAAAGTGACGTGTAGAATTTACAGGTACGGTTTTATCTGTTGTTATTGTTCTAATAATTTTACATTTGACAAAGCAAACTATTGTTGTAGTTAGTAGGTAGGTATTTCTTAGTGAAGATTTACTTTTAGTTCAATAGATATACGTACTAAATATATTTAATTATATTATCGAAAAATGGCTAAACAATTTTATGGAATAAAGAACTTAAACTTGAATTTAATGCGAATGAACTGGATATGGTTTGAAGTGACCTCGTTGTGAATTGAATCAAACCTTTTGTTGATGTTGTATAAACAACATAGACCTTCAAATTTTATTAATAACAACACACAACAAGTTTCGTTTATTTGAAACAGACTGAATCAATATTAGATGTATTGACATTACTAGTTTTACAATTAGAAATATCATGTCATCTATTCACATTCATTGACCTGACTCGACTCTTTGACTGCCTCGATAGCGTAGTGGTAGCGAAAGCGATTGCTGTGCTTGAGGTCTCGGGTTCGATTCCCGGGTCGGACCAAATGTTTATATGATCTGCAAATATTTGTTTCAGAGTTTGGGTGTTTTCTATGTATAGTATGTATGTATTTACAAAAAAGTATAAGTATTCTATTAGTCAGTCTAGTCATCACAGTGCAAGCTCTGCTTAGTTTGAAACTAGATGGAGTTGTGTGTTATATGTCCGAAATATTTATATTCATACATTAAAAGTAACAACGTCTTGGTAGTGACTAATTTGTTAGTCAATCCCGAAAATGTTATATTTTCAACTTATAACATTACACTGCGTGTGGTATAGTAGGCACATCACGCATTGGCCAGTAAGTGGTATTGCCCAAGCCTGTTTGATATTCGAACGTGACATAGCCGTGCCCACGGAACAATTTCGATAATCGCACCACAACCATTAGATTAACCATTTTACATTACAATTCTGGGAACTAGAGTTTTTAATGTTGTCTGTGCTTAATCATTGATTAAGTATTGGTTTGAGCTAATTTCTAATTGGTGGGGCACGAATATAGTATTGGTATGTAAATGTCTTTATTAACGGCGTTCAAAAAAGCGAAAGGGTTTTTGATTCAGTTATATTTTTATTTCAATATTTGTTACCTCAAAGTCCATCATGTATAAAGGTTCGGCAATTTATTTTGAATAAAATGAAGGTAAGAAGAATAAAATTTAGCCTATATGCGCCTATATGAGCCAATCATAATTTACGACAATATGAATTCTATGTAGTTGGTTACATTTTATATGTCAATGATTTAATATTTTAAAAGATATAAACATAAAAGAAAATAGTATAAGTAGTAAATTTTAGATCGGTCAGGCTGTACTGGATATTGTTGAAGCTTTAAAAATTCATATATCAGGAGCTAGAGGGCAAAATATTTGTTCCACTAAATGTGGAGCTAAATTTTGGTAGAATTCTTCACAAGAAGATACACGTTATAACATTTTTTTAAAAATAATTCAAACTATTTCCTCTGTCTCAGCTGTATCTCAGCTGTAATCTAAATGGTTCCGGAGTATCCAAGAACAGAGATAGTTGCCGTTCACTCCGTTCAGGAATGGACCGAAAAAGCAGATGGTAAATGAAGTCCAAACACTTAAACCTGATTAAACAAGTACACAAGTAATATGTGACCCACGTTAACAGTTCTTTTTGAAGTATCACAGCAAATATCTAAACAAGTTAATCTATTACACAAAATATGAGGAATCATCAAACCGTAACTGCAATTACGTACGGTAATGAAACATAATAAACAAAACGTCCTGTATGTGAAACCATGCTGTATATCATTACGATTTTATACATAGAGGTACAAAATAATATGTGGATTTTTATATTTTGGAGAAGGCATTTCTTCTTAAATAATAATAATAATATTGCCGACATCTGACACACGATCCCATCTAGTTCCAAACTAAGCAGAGCTTGTACTATGGATACAAGACAACTGATATAAATTCACACATATTTTTTTTGGTAAATACCTAAATATTTTACATAGAAAACCCCCAAACTGCGAAACAAATATTTACAAATCATATAAATATTTTGTCTGAGCCGGGAATCGAACCCAAGTCCTTAAGCTCAGCAGTTGTATACAGAACCGCTGCGCTACCGAGGCCGTTTATCCCGTACTGTAACAAAACAATTTGTAGCTTGTGTACAGAAATGTAAATAATACATTTTGTAATTGAATAACACAGAGTGTCGTATTATAATATACTCTTAAATTAAATTAACGTCACTAAATAAAACATAACTAACTAAAATTATTAGGGTCATGTCATTTTTTATTTTAATTAAAAATAAACAAATAAAATTACTCTGTAAAATACACAATATTTTTTTGTTACACTACCGCCATAGCGGGCAGTAGCAGAACTAAATTCGTTCCACTCTTCTATGCTCTTTTTGACTGTTACTTGAGAGTGTTACTGACGTTTGTAGAAAATTAGCAATTTTTAAATATCTTAGTCTTTATTATTAAACTCACTTTTCTTTATTTGAAATAAATTAAATATTAAAAAATTAAATTAAATGGATGGTTGAATAGGAATCAATTATATTTAAGCTTCAATATCTTAGGTCGTCAATAGTTGACTGTTTATCGAAATGTCAAAAGAAAAAACTGAATGTTATTCAATCATATTTTACATTAATTTTTTAACAAAGAGACGAGTAATATTTTAGTATACAGAAACTGAAAATACACAATTTAAATGTGTCTATGCACAATACTTTGATTTGAAAAAAAAATGTAAAATTATTTGATTAGCATGTCGACCCAACTTTAAATATTGTTGAGTGCTGAGCCAAATATCGCAGATTCGATTCCTAAAGAGAAATACTCATTTTGTTGTGTGTCAGGATGTATAGAAATTTTCAGTATCATATACTAAATACATTATGCTTATAAATAGGTATATTTATAAACATTATGGTAACCAGAAGCTAATTAGTTAGTCTACATTCTCGATCGAAACAAATCCAATACAAATTTTTGAAGAAAATAAAGTTCATTTTCAACCATTTTTATTTCTGTTTAGATGCTTCAATATTCTTCCACTCCCAACCATTTTAGGTGTCTAACATACACAGTACCAATTAAATTAGACCTTTGATATTACAATACAAGCCTCTCTCATCACCTCATTTCGTAGGTATGCGGAGGGGAAAGGAAGACCTTCAATTTTAGTATCTATGTTCCATTGTTTTCGAGATCTGACTTCGCAGGCGATTTTATTACTATTAAAAGGTAATCATAATCAAGTTTGTATGTGATATGAGGCCGTTGGTCACTCGTATCGACATATCTAATGTGATTTGAATTGGCTTGTTACTGATGATTGTTAAATGGTCGTGTAAGGTCTGAGGAGCACATTACTACTAAACATTGTATTACAACGAAGTCTCTTTTCCCATGTGGTAATGAATTCAGAATACGAAGTGTCACTACGTTTATTTTACCTATATGTACCTTTTCTTGTTTTTTTGTTTTTAAAGGACACAGCGCCCACTTTGAGCATATTCTATGCCGCGGTGACTTTACATACAATCATGAATTGGATATCAAGAATAACGCTAAGTATTGTCCCATGTGCAGATCGAACCCACAATACAATGTATTAGTGAGCGTCAAGGTGACCCTGCTTGATTAGGGGTATGGTGCAAAATGCAATAAAAAAAATTACGCTAAACATTTTGCCTAAAGTTTTCAAAGGTGTTAAAGGTCCGAACAAGAACGCTACTTTCTTAGAGAATTGTTTAATATGGCTCAATAATCTTTTTTTTTTATATGGGTCATGCTTTTCGCACCATACCCTCCGGAGGGAGGCAGGGCGTGTGTGGGACTCTCGGAGAACCGGTCTACCCACTAAACCCCGCGGCGGCCTACCTCGACAGTCAGGAGGAGCTCCAGGAACGCATTAGCGACTTCTGGAATCCTCCCTGCCGTACCTCGCAACTGAGATACATCTCGGGCACATCAACCCGGGCAAGACGCTATTGCACCTCTCACTGCTCTACACAATAACCTATATATATTAGGTTATCACGTAGAAATCAAAATCTTAATGTTTTTTACTAAATGCAAAAAAATAATCCACAAACAACTTCTCAATTGTATCATTCCCTTGTAGCATTGTGGTATTATACAAATGATTAAATAGTATATTTTATACATGAACATATGTACCTAAAACATTCTAAGTTCTTGTAGAAATCGAACGAAAGCCTTACACAAAATAATGAGGTTGAAAGGTCAAACCTTCTAAATTAAATGGAACAAAACTATAGTTCAAGTGTTTCCCTGCATATTAACATAATATTGCCGTGTGTGTGGACTTATCGGACTAAAGATCGCAGCATATCTCCTCCAATCGCTATATGATTACCGTGTGGCGTGTGTGTTTGTAATTTCAATAGTAATTTTCTGTAATTCTTGTAATCGTTTCGGAAGTAGTTTTTGATACATTTTATTAGAATTAACCTACATGTGATGTTTTGGGCATTGTTTAAAAATTCCTTATTTTACATAAATAACAGAAAGTAACGAATTACTTGTAAGGTTTTTTTTCCAGGTAAGTAGAAATGTCACTCACCTCCTACATTTTATAGTCTAGAAGCAAATGAGCAGACACATTAAGTGACTGCCACCTCCCCGCCTAAAAACCCAAACTTTTCTTCTTTCTAGCCTTTATTATTCCCAACATTATTTCGGATCCGCTTCTAGTTCCACCGGTTTTAACTAAATATCAGTTTTCACGGAGCGGCTGGTATTGGATTGGACTTCTGCAACCCTGTGGGTGAACTGAATTCGAAGGTGAATCTAGTTGTCAGTGTATTTGAGGCCGCTGACTTCCCAATAACGATTGCCATAGGTGTTCATGACAACCGGGATCGACTGCTTAATGCACTCTCCGAGACACGGGCGTGGAACACCACCAACTTCCATAAACTGGGTCGGCTATAAAAGTTATTGGCCCCATCCAGGAATCATGCCTGAAACATTTTGACTAGCTGCCTCCGAATGGTTTGCGTGATTGCAAATTTTTATTTATACAAAAGTATATAAGTAGTTGTTAAATATAAAACATCAAAATACTAAATGCAATAATTAACATTCCATTAACATAAATTTGTCGTATGTAGAAATTCGAAACTGTTGGGATTATTTCACAATTCTTTTTTTTTTGCAAGTTTTAATGTAGTAACGCTGGTTCAAATGTATTTCTGCTACGTAAGTAAGGGTTACCTACCCTTGAAGTGAGTAATGAAAAAATATTACATTAAAATCATTTTTAATTTTCACAGTGCAGTAAGAAAGTAAAAAGAAAATGCAATTGTACAATAAAAAAAGGAGGAGGAAAATATATTTCGTCTGAATCATAAAGCTTAAAAGACTCTGCCTAATTAAATGCATGAATAGAATTCACGAGTTGTGGTCACCATGTTCATTGGAAATGAAGACAATGCAATTTAGTGACCTCTATGGTGGCCTAGTGAGATGGTTTTTGACGTTCCACTCGAGGACGTAAAAGGTATAACAGTCATCATGGTAGTTTAAGGCTTACACACTTAATGCGCCTCCGGTCTCACACTCACCAACGAAACATGACAACACGGATGTTATCGCTTTAGGTTGGTCTTCTGTGAGAGGGTATTTCAGATAAATATCTTGAAACTATTATCTTATCTTTATAATATATAGCTATTATATTAGATATTTTCTTGATAAAATATTTGTAACTCTTACAAACCGAACTATTTTGATACTATGAATGATCACATAAAAATAATAATTTTTCGATAGAACTGTACGCAGGGCGCTCCTTGTCACCACCGACGCGTCAATTGGAGTAATTCGAAAAACTATACTGTATAATTTTACACAAATATAGCAACCAATACATGTGTCTTAAAAGACTGATAATCATTAAACTTCTGGTGTATTTAACTCACCATGCGAAACAAATTATATCGCAATTCAGAAAATCTGGCATACGCCATCTATCGATTGATCGACAAACTAAGTTTGTGACGCTTGTAAACAGGAACAATAAAAACATTAGAAAGTACTTTAGTAACAACACCGAGAACTTCGTGCAAAACACATTATATTTTGTAAAAAATATATTATTCAAGTAATAAGTTCTAATATTGTGACCAAGACAAACACAGCGAATTAAAAAAAGGGTACCCGTCGTCGCCACAACACGATACCTTTAAAATTATAAAAGCCATGTACAACTAGTGTCCTAGCGCTTGTTAACGAAATCCTTAATCTTTCTTAGCTAGTATTTCAAGAAACCGAGAAGGCATGACATGAAGATCTGTCGTTAGTAATTAGAACGTTCCGAGATACTGTTACTGGGGTTCCGAGTTACCCCCCTAAGGGTGTAGTCGTTAAGAAGTGGGTGCTGCATTTTTACAAATTGATACAAATTATTTGAGCGAGCGCCCGCTTTGTTCCAACAACGCTTGTTACGGCTGTGGAACGGCATTTTATTATTTTCCTGCGATGAACGCCTAGTTGGCGGTTTAAACGCGCTTTGTTGCTTGTTGACGTTAGCTACCTACCGATAGACTAATACAAAAAAGATTGTATTAAGTAAATATGTAAGTTTAATTATCTGGTAAATCTGGTTTTAAAATAACATTTTGTCGTAAATATAATGTAAGAATATGTAAATTTCTGATTAATAATACTCAAACCTATAGTCTAATTTTTATTGTAGTCTATATAAGTAGTAGTAAGAAGTATTCGTAACAAAGTTATGAGTTAGCGCTAATAATACCTAAATATAATTTGACACATCTCACACACGGCAGTCTGATCCCAAATTAGGCAGAGTCTGTGTTACGATAAATAATAAAACGGTGAGTGATCCAGAAATTATTGTTCAAAGTCTGGGTGTTCTTTGTGTCCGTCTCTTGTATGTTTGTAAAGTTCCCCGGGTTACAGAATAGATGTATTACAAATATGGGCGTAATCTTTAAAAAAAATGTATATCTTTAGTGACCTAATCACATTGAATGTGAGAACAGTATGATATTTTTTTCTGAAATATGAAATATCAGACATATGTCAAGAAAGTTTTTAAAAACGTTCAACGATTTCCGAGTTCTGTATACGTCGTTCCTGCCCTCTCATTCTTTAGACCAAGTCCGAAACATCTTATTCGCGCCCTCATAAAAGTAACTGCTTTGGCTCGTTTTTATTTCTACCTCTATACCTGTACGGCCACAGTATTTTAATAAACCGACTTCAAATCCACACTAAAGACGACTATATCACAAGGGATTAGAGTCCATTTTACTTCGGATGTTAATGAAAATCATGTCTTGCCCACTTATATCTAGGACAAGACGATTCTTAAAGACACGAGGAATTTCAATTACTTTATTATGTTGTAATGTATTTTATTTTAGAGGTATGAAGGTAATCAGACAGTTATGCAGTCAATAAAATTAATGCTTCTGTTTCAGAATTTAATTAGTAATATCAAATTGTACTTTTTTCATTTTTGTGAATAATATGTGGTAATAACACAAAGTCACTCTGTTCTAATATGGTTACGGATACCTTCCAGGATTTGTAACTGTAAGTTGGTATTTTCACTGTTTCATAAGCTCTTATGGGTCTGTTGTATTCGTGTCATATATGTTAGTAAAGTCCCCTGCGACTTATAGAAAATAATTTTTTTTTAAATATTGATTTCATCATTTTTTTTATCAAATAAAGAGATTATTTTTGTTGATCATTTTAGATTTTTTTAAACAGAGCGAGCTAACGAGCAGACGGGTCACCTGACAGAAAGTGACCACCGCCGCTCATAAACACCTGCAACCCAGTACTTCTAGACATGTACATAACATTCCACAAACGTTAATGTTATTATATGTCTAACAAATATGAGGAAATGACGTGCCTCAATGCCAGGTCACGTGGTCAAAACAAAACATTAACCAATAATACAAGAGAATAGAGGAGTTGGCGATTGCAGAAACAGAATCGACGTTAATTGCTTGCGTCTTGGCTAAGAGGGCAAAATGCCTTTGATGAAGGAGTACGCTCTTTTCTCAAAGATCTGAAGGTCGTCTCAATTTCGAGATTTAGATTACAGTTCGATTTATCAGAGATATATCGAACACGGAGTAAAATTATTCTTAATGTAGGAATAAAATAATGAACATAAATATTTATATTATTGTGAAAGAGCGTGGGATGCTCAAATCAAATCAGCTCTTAAAAATATTTGATCAGTACGATACGTCCAAAAATGACATAAAAAGATCATACCTTTTTTTGTTGTTTTTAATATTTTTTTATTTATTTAAGAGAATATTGACTATCCATATTTTGTCTTCCTCGATGGTATAGCGGTGGTGCATGTGATTGCTGTGCTTGAGGTCTCGGGTTCGATTCCTGGGTCGGATCAAATGTAGAAACATTGATCTTCAAATAGTGATTTCGGAGTTCGGCGGTTGTTTTCTATGTATGATATGTATGTATTTACAACAAAAAAAGTGTATAAGTATTCTATCAGTCAGTCTAGTTATCACAGTACAAGCTCTGCTAAGTTTGAAACTAGACGGCGTTGTGTGTCAAATGTCTGAAATATTTTTTAATTTATTTAATATTGAGAATTATTTTCAATTTTTAGTTCGACTTATCATTAAAGTGTGCTTTTTATTATTGTTTATTAAACTGTACTTATTTTTTATTGTCTGTCCGACTTTTTGTATTGAGATCGGTTGTTGTTAAATCTATTAAGTTTAAATGAAATCTATCCGTTCAAAGCAGGTCAATATCAAATTTCAAGAAGTTGGGTATAAAACACATACAGGGGAAGTTAATAAAAGCGTGTTTATGCTACCACTGTGGTTCCGTGTGGCATTTAGTATGACCTATATTAAAAATACACGAACCACAAAACCCTCAAGAAAAGACTTCGTAACGTACTTTCTACAAGCCGACAAGGCGCTTGTGACTTCTTAGTTATAGGCATCCATTGGCAATGAAAGTTATTTTTCGTTAGACGACTGAGTTGTCAAATATATCTTCATCATCGTCATTAACAGCCTTTTACAGTCCACTGCTAGACATAGATCTCTCCTTAGCAAGGAGGTTTTGGCCTACTATACCACGCTGACCAGACGGGTTGGAACAGGGTTTGTTTCAAGTTTTCCTTCTCTTTGTAATGATGTTGTCTTGTATACTTTGTTCCCTTAGTCGCCTTTTACGATACCCACGGGATGAATAGGGGTGGTAGCACTATGTATTCTTAATCTGTCACCACACAGACATCAAATATCTTAAAAAATGAACTGAATTAAACCTGAATTTCATGTATAAGTAATTGTATTATTTTTTTCATAATTTGTTTCTATTGTTACTTACGAGTGAATATAATATATAAACATATTAGCAACATGATGCGGGTGAACTCAATATCACACAACTTTGTCATTACTTTACACCAAAGAAAGGAACTTTTTCAGATTTTGATGTATGATAGCAATACTCAACGTATAGAGAAGACTCCGATAGCTAATCGCTTGCAAGAAAATCTCTTAATATATTTGTTGTAATTTACGGGTAAAGTTATAATCACAATCCATCGCAGCGCCACCACATTAGAGTGTGCGCTCCCGATGCATCTGGTCCCTACATTTTTATTGTCTTTGGACACACCTCTGTATAAGAAAATATGGTGTCCTGAATAAAAGTTCATTAATTATTATGACGTATATTCCTTTTTAATGTAATCTACGGTCCTATTTAATAATATTATATCAGTTTAAGGTAAATAAAACGTTCTAATACAACTCAGCAGACGGAATTAACCCGTTCGAAGCATATAACGTATAATATTATAGAAATGCTTAGATGTAATTTGGGATCTTATAATTAAATACTGCATGTATCAAATGCATTATGATAGAACCATCTTTACGTCGTGGGACGGAACGTCCGGTGGATGTGGAACAATGACCAGAATTAGTTGTGAATGGCAATGTATTACATACGAGTACACTTAAACAGCGCAACGATACATACTGTGGCAATGATCCATGTGGTTTTGAGTTTATATGTGTGATTGAAAAAACTTTGATAATCGAATTTGATTTCAAACCATGAAGAGAAACTTTTATTTTCTTTTTTTTAGCGTCTCTGTAAAGAATGTCTTAAGAAGATTGAGATTTAATGCCCGCCATTTTTATTTAGATTTTTGCGTTTTTGCAAATTTTCAATACAAATTTTGAGTTTGTCTTCTTAGCTGTATTTACATATTTTTGGAACACAGTACAAAAAGATAGATTACTTGTCTATAATATATTTAACTAATATTTTTTAAACAATGACTTCGCGATCATGCACTCATTTACAACCTGAATCGATTATTCTGTCTGTCAATTAAGGGAACTCGTCTTAAAGCTGTCAAAATGCACCTTTTTAAATCATTTGACTAAACTGATAAAATTTCTATGATCGTATCATTTTTAAAATAATATAAATATTTTTTAATAATGGTTTTTTTTTGACACAACCCTATAGAGACAAAAACCAAATCCCGCTGACCGGCGTAAGCCAAAACCTTCTTTCTATGGAGAGGCCTATGTCCAGCAGTAGACTATTAAAGGCTATTGACATGATACATTAGTATTTATTCAGTTTTAGTAAGTTTTGTAATAAGTATTGATGTTCCATGTGATCATATTTTTAACCGGTTGAGAAAAAAGAAGGAGATTCTCAATTCTAATGTTTGTTTTTTCTTCTATATGTTTGTTACTCGATAGCTTTGTCATGTGTGGACCGATTTGCAAAATTCTTTTTGTGTTCCAAACAATAAACTCTTTAAATAGTTCCACTATCACCATGTCAAGATTCCATATTGGGATCAAAGAGAAATTATAACGTATTTTAGTTTGTTTCTTTAATTAAATAGGTATTTGAGTTTAGTAATCGATGTTTCACGTTGCTGAGCTAATGGTGGAAGGATCTTGGACCTTCAGGGGTTAGAAGATAATTTTTTCAACAGTATAATCCAGTAGTGGACCGTTTTATTTGTTAGGTGTTTGTGTTGGGTTACACAAATGTGTGCACGACAAAGTAATAAATGTGCTTCCACAATATTTTGGCATAAATTTTTATGAACGTAATTTTTTTCTAGTCATTTGGATTTTTTTTTTTTGAAAAACAATTTCCCAAATGACTTTAGGAGGATATACATTGGGAGAGATTCGTGGTCAAGTGCTACCGAGTTACAAAGGTACAACGTTAACTAATTCTAGCCAGGTCAGACTATGGATGGGTAAATAATCTTGGGGAGTACGTCAAGTTATCGGTCCTAGTTGCCATGTGAACAATAGTTACGGGTCTTATGAGCCCCAAACATCTTTCTACAGAACTTCGATATTAGTAAGCACTTGGGGTGTGGAGTTTTGATGACAGAAGATTCACACTATGATTGTATAACAGTAAAATTAAAGCTACCCCAACTTAGTTTAAGAAAGAATGTAATATTTATTATATTGTTTTTTCTATATTAAGAGCCTGCCAAAGTGACTCTACTCTGCCTGATGGAAAGCATGAATAGAATCCAAGAGTTATGGTCACCATACTCATTGTAAATGCAGACAAGGCAGTATGGTGACCCACACTATGGCGGCCTTGTGAGATGCTTTTTCACACCCCGCTTGGGAACGTAAAAGGCATGACAGTCATCGTGACAGTGTAAGGCTTACACAGTTACCACGATAACTGTCACCCCTGCATCAATGGGCCTCCAGTCTCACACTCACCGACGAAACACGACAACACGAATGCTAGTGCTTTAGGTTGGTTTTCTGTGGGAGGGTAGTACTGCCCAGGTCGAGTCGGCCAACTTGTGCTGAAATCAGCGTGGCTCTACTACCTAGAAATATATATAATAATATATTTTCTTTTTCTTCTAACATTTGAAAATAATCTTTTCAAATGTTAAAAAAAACTATTTCTAATGGTGAGAAATAAAGTAACGGACTTATTACACTACTAAGATTTAATATAATCAAACATATTGCAATTTGTAATAGTATTTTAATTATCGTATCCAGTTACAAACGTATTACAAACGTATCTTACACAAAATATGATAAAATAAATCCCTTTCTAAAAAAAAGTTAAACCGACTTCAATCAATACTAACAAAACAATTCTAATGGAAAGTTAAAATACAACACTCAATATACTATACCAAAATACTCAAACATTAATCTAGCAATAAATACCTTCTAGTCTGTTTGAAATCGGTCGGCACCGACTTCAAACTAGTATTGATTGAATTCGGTTCAATGTTTTTTAAAGAGATTTATTTTAGTATTCTTATTTAGTGTGGGACCAGTTTGTAATTAGTCGATAGGATATTTAAAAGCCTACGTACTGTACCAAACTGTTCATGTTTTTTCAATTCAGTCAGTATATTGCTAATATGTATCTGCTCTAATTTCTTTTAATTTAAGAAGAATTCTTAGAAACTGTTTTGTTGTAAACTAACCATCTTATTGATTGCTTGCTTATTTTTTTTCTTGATAAAATCCTTTAGTGATTAGTTTTTTTTTAATTTTATGTGTGTTAACTTTGATTAATAGATAACTATAAGTGTTTTTATTAATCAAATTTTACACTTGAAGTAAATGAATGATCTTAATATGACTGTGATTTAATTCTGGTCACAAGTTAACCATCCATGTGTATACCCAGTAAAGAGCATTAAAGAGCATTTAAGTGTGAACAGCTTATTTCGTTATTACTTTTATTGCCATTTAGCTAAATAGAATTAACATAAAACTCTCAGAGTGTGAATGGTTTTGCTTTTTTTTCTTGGAGCATCTTTCTTTTCATTTGCTAATACTTTACTACACTGGAACTTAGCACAGTAAAAAGAAACCCGTAATTTGAATTGTTCCTTGTTTATGAGAAAAAAATGAACATCTGTAAGTCAACAACTGGAGAAAAAGTGATCGCTTAAGAAATTAAAAATTCTAAATAGGCAATTATTCTGCTACAAAAGACCGCTGTCAGCGAGAAAAGGTTCCAATACATTTTCCGCGGACCAATCCAAAGAATTACTCACAGAAATTATTATAGCGGCTCGTTAAGAAATCCGGCTTAAAGAGTTGAAGGGAAAAAAAGGTAAATTGTCGCTGTAAGTCCGCGCCGCAAAATTCTTAAACGCAGTCCTTGGAAATGGGATGATTACTTCATCAAAACACACTTTAAACGTGTTACGTAAATCTAGTACGATTCACCCCCTGCCACCCACTAAAGGGTGTGTTGGCGAGTAAGAGGCAGGGGGTAAAGTCACCCCAGGAAATGGGGGGTAAGACGATATGGGCGAACGTGAGCGCCGTCAAGAAAACCTTGATTGCTTTTTTAATTAGTTTTTTTTCATTCCCCCTTTTTCGCATCCCGGCGATCGTGCAAGAAATATGTATCCAAGTTTTATACATGTGTTTATGTTTTATTTATAAATAGATAAATGTATACATACGACAACATCGTAACAGATGACACACTTTTTTTTATCTGAATGTTTAACGACAATGAAACAAAATATAACAATGTGACCAATGGACTTTAAATAAAGATCGTCTTCAACTATATGATAAAGGGGCTTAAGGGTTACAAGCATTTCACACTTAACCTCTCCAAAAAGCGCCGATGCATAACTACAAAATACAGGGATACATCGATCCATAATCAATATAAAATTATTATCCGTTTTCCCCATAAAAAGTGGAAAATCAAGAGCGTAAAAACGTCGTGGAATGTCCATTAGTCGCCCATAATGTCGTCGTCATAATGAGGGGAGAATGGGCTAAATCAGGTCTGTGGCGCGACCATAAGCATTCCGTCACGTCCGCTTCTAGGTTCAGACAATATTAGTGTACTATAAAATCACTGTATTAAATATTATTACATGTTTAGTTGAAGATAATAAATGTGGAAACTTTCTATTTTGTTTGTAGTTTTATTTACTGCGTACATTAAATCACGGCTGTTTCACTGGAGGGGTAAGCAAAGGCATATTAAACGTCCACTTTTTGACAGTGTTTTGGCACTATATAAGTGATGGCGAGCCTATTGCCACTAATCGGAACGGTTTGTTTGACAGAGCCTCGTCCGTTGGTCAGCGGTTGCAACATTTGCAGGTGAGGTGTTCTTGGTGGGCACGTTACGTCGTTTTTTATTAGGGCATCAATTGCTTTTACTATTTCAGTTGTATTTTCATAAATTATAAATCAAAAAGATATTGGCTAGATAATTTTAAACCACCACACATTTTAGAGATACTAACAATTTTTGTTGTCAGAGGTATAACAAAAGACAACGTTTAAAGGTTTTATACAGAAACTAGGACTTTATAAAATGGATGCAAAATAAGCTATCAAGAAATGGGCTATAACGAGCTATCAACTACTAACTGCCCCGTGCCACTTCGTTTCACTCAATAAATACATTACACATGACATTAACACTTTTTTTTTCATATATTGTAACACTTTGTATTGATACTCTTCTGCTGTACATATTATATAATAGCCTTTTTCCATTTCATAATGTAGATTTTTTCGATTCAATGAAATAGCTTCTAATATTAACGCATACAAACAAACAAACTAACTTTGCGCGTTATAATATTAGTATGGTTTTATATTAAAATATTATTAAGTTATTTATAGTATATATTTTAGGTTTTTTTTTTCGTCAACAGTTATGTATTCTAGCATGAACGTCCTAATACAGAAATAGAAATTGAAAATACTCGACATTAGTAGAATGCATTTGGCAAATGGAATTAAAAATAGCAAATATTGTAGCATTTACACAATAGAAACGACAACGAACGTAACATGTTGACTTATATAAAACGTGACCCAGTGATTAGAATGTCATTTTGTAGAGAAAACAAATTAAGAATTTATTTTAGTCTTGTATGTAACAGACATAGACATGGTTGTATTCAAAACACACGCACACAGCGACAGAGTTTTAAGTCTCAAGGCGTCCCCACTAATTTATACGTTCTTTCGCTTTCATTATAATTATTATTCTTGGCAATTTATTTTCGCACACGAGGGGGCAGTGTCTCCCTAAAGGGAGGACGGGGTGGACTTCTTACAAATTCCCGTTTTTCGGTGGAACTTAACGCACCCTTTTCTTGGCCCTTTTTGTTTTTCATTACATTAACTTTTGAGACGGGGATAATGTGTTGTTAGTGTGTGAGTGTAATTTTTAAGGGTAATGAAACCTTTGCTTTTATTTGGTATCCAGTTAACTACTTGTGAAAAACTAAAAATAAAATTACAACATACATATATGCCTGCAGATGTCTCTTCTGTTACCGTATTATGTTATTGCCTACTAATATTTTAAATTTTAATTTCCCTCAATAACTTGCACCTATCGCATCTTATTTCTACACCACCACCACCACAGTCGAATACTTATTGGCAATTAATCCACTTTTGTACAATAAGTACAATAAGTTTTAAATAAAAAATAATGTACTTTTTCATTTACACGAATTGAAAAAATAAAAAACTTATTTTTTCGAACTAGTTTTTAGGAAAATAGTTCTGCAACCCCTTACTCTTATAGAGTAATATGCATAACACCTTAACTACTTCGACTTGTCTCCCCAATTCCACTCAAAACTTTAAAGTACACAATTTACGTTCACATGCACAGAAACGACGAAGAACTTCCACAAAACAAAAACGATTACTACAGACTTCGACTACTTGAAAACAAAACGCAATTTTCTCTTAAGAAAATGAGGGAACTCTTTCTCCCCATTGAAAAATCATCAACACCCACCGCGTATGTACCCGCCACCGGCCACCCTGCAGGGGGGAAGATCTACGCCGCCGACTTGCGTACGCTTTAATTAAAAATAAAACATAAGAACGATGTAACTGGATGAGCCGAGGAGCGAAGGAAAAATGAAAGAGAAAGCCGTCCACCCCCTGCCTAGGAATGGGTGTAAGGGAGGACTGGAAACCGCGTGGAAGTCAGTCGCAGAGCGACCGCCGGGGGGATAAGACCTCCCTCCGCATGCTGCTGTGTCACAACGGAATGACATCACTTTTCTTGTCGCTAATGAAGAGAACGTCTTGGATGGTTGCCTTTTTACTCGCTAAAGGCTTTTTATTCAGACCATGCGTTCTTAGCCCCTACTAATTTATTTAATTAGCTTTTTATTTAAATGGATATTTCTTAAAAGAAAACCATCTTTCAAATGTAAACATTTTAACATGTCTACACCAGTTATTGAAATTTATTCCGCTAGGAAATCCTTAGAAGTTTCAATTTAAATAATTCACATCTCATAAATAACATCGAGAGCAGCGACATACTAAAGGATGGTGAACAGGATGTCTTGACAAAACAAAACGTCGAACGAAGCTGTCTAGACATTTTAATTTTCCTATCTTTACATTTCGCGGCATCGACAGATCAGACTCTTTCATTAGTCTCCCCCGCACATGTGGAAGGAAATCTTTGATGTAGACGTCGTTAGTGGTGCGAGCGATAAGAGCATTACAGTTCAATGTACATTCAATATTGTACCACATCATTATTTCGTGAGACATTCTTATTCAAAATGGAGACGTAGAATACAGCAGCTTGCATGAGTAACCTAAACTGAGTAATATTTAAAAATCAAAATTCTGTTACATCTAGAACCTTCATTCTATTTTATTATAATAAGTATTCTGTAACAGTTTTGATTTTAATATTTGGTTATACTAATTACTATTCTTACTTTGGTAAATGGTAATTGAAGAAATTAATAAATTGTAGCAACACCGTTGTTCATACGATTACATATTATTGATGCAATTTGGTGATGCAAAAAAACTGGTGTAATGACAATATCGCTATTGATATTGCATTATTATATATGTTTCATCATATTCAATATTAAATTATTTTAATAGCAACCTAAGTAAGTAAGTAATTAGAAATTCGACTTGTCATTCCCTTCAATATTACATAATAATCGTAAGTAACGTCTTATGTTGAAGCGCAATTCTCATGTAAACAAGTTGCAAGAAGGCAAACAAACAATAAGAAATTTGAAAGCAAAACAGAATTGGCAAACATCTCAATAAAAACCAGATGTGTACCCTCTCGGCATACGCTCTCACACTTATTCAAACGTAACTCGGTTGTGGGCACATTCTCATTCAATTTTCTAACCCATTTAAGTCTCAGACGAACTGCTTGCACCAAAAAAAGAATAACTCTTCGACATTTCCAACCGTAGATTTTCCACGATATAATTTCATAAGCAGTCGGTGTATGTTCGTTTTGCCCCATTTTTCCCTTTTGAATTGATTAGATCCGTTCATATCGAGTTGTGAATGGAGTTTAAATGTTTTAGTTCTTTTAATGTATAAGGAATCGGTTCATTCGATGCTTCAGTATTTTGTAATGAAAGCTTGAAATATTTTTATTGATAATTTAATGAAAATTTCTAATAACGTTATACAAATTTTGAATTTGGAATAACTTTTTTGAATGTGCTTAGAAGAAGAAATACATTCTTAAAAAAAAATCAAACTTGTTCAGTACTTACAGATGTTCGCGTGCTCGCTATCAGTTAAATTACGACTTTTCATTAAAACCATTATCACAACTGCATAGTTACATATATGTTAATTGTTTAAGATACTAAATACTGTAGGTTTGATATCGTTTAGACTAAGTAATTAAAATTATTTAGGCCTCATGGAGAGGTTTGGACTCACTCCAAAAAGATTGACCTCAATCGACACCCGAATACTGTTTTTTTCAAATATTTAATTATTGGTACGTTTTAGATAATGTATCAAGGTATTGTACACATAATATATAACATAAAACAATTTTCATTAGTATTATGTATTCTTGGTCGATTTCGGCCGCGTCCACTCTCAACGTAGACCAACTAAGCAGGTACAAGTATATGTGCAAATATAGGTGCACTCTCTGTTCCCTCACACTCACAAACCGATGGTACGGTTATCCGATTTGATCAGGAAGAGATCCGGCGCCGGACCGACGACCTTACCTGCTCTCCGAGGCACTGGGTTTTCCAACTTTCTAGCTCTCGTCTGTTATTAAGTATTTGTGTAACGAGAAAAAGTCAATAACACCCGACCCGGTAATCGACTCCGAGATCTCTTGATCGACAGTTGCATACGCTAACCACTAGACCAATGACGCAATTTCTCTAGTATATTTATTTAATGAAAAATCGTAGGTTATAAGTTCGTTTATATACCCAGATTAATGAGTATGTACATTTGAAAAATATTTAATTGATTGGTAAGCTTAATAATACAGCGAGGTAATAATATGACGTAACAGAAGGAAAGATATCTATCAATCAGGTAGACTGATGAACTGAAACGGTAACTAGGAAAAACTGATCGAGGAAGGTGAAGAACCGAGTACTGGGGTGCACATTGAAACAGGTCTCTGTAAACAAGAGTATCGCTATAGATTTATCATATAACTTATATTGACTATTGTCTTAAAGTTCTGGAGTGGCGACCGCGTACTGGGAAACGTAGCGTAGGTAAACCCACCAAAAGGTGGTCCGACGACCTGGTGAAGGTCGCGGGTAGCTGCTGTATGCGGGCGGCACGAGATCGGCTGTTGTGGAGAACCTTGGGGGAGCAGTGGACGTCTTTTGGCTGAGAAGAAGAGGATATTTACTATATATTTCTACCATTTATGAGGCAAAGAATCGCTGCTAATGGGTATTTTATAACAGCATAGTATTAAACCGATAAGTATATTTGAGTAAAAGTTTTTTTTGATAGGTCCGTCGGTCTAACGGTTAGTGACTCTAACTACTAACCCGGAGGTCACGTTCGATTCGCACCCAGGACAAATAGTTTTGTGATGAGTACTTTATTTTCTTTTTTTTATAGCAACCTATCAAAGTGACTCTATTCTGCCTGATGGAAAGCATGAATAGAATCCAAGAGCGGTGGTCGCCGTACTCTCTGCGAATGAAGACAGTGCAGTATGGCGACCCACGCTATGGCGGCCTAGTGAGATGCTTTTTCACACCCCGCTTAAAGGACCCGGGATCGTAGTGGGAGGGAAACACGTGCACTGGTAATGAATTCTGTGTCTAAGTATAATTTATCTATAATATGTATGTATTTATAAATATTTGAGTTTCTTTATCAACAGTCTGGTTGCCATAGAACAGGCTCTGCCTAATTTGGTATCAGACAGTGGTCTGTGAGATATATAAAATTATTTATTTATTTATTTTTACCTTTTACATCTTATAATATTATCACAGTATTTCTCTTTTTATACGTATGTAAACCTAAGAATATGTAAGCAATTATATAACAACAAGACGGGTGTTGTATCAAAATCTTGTAGCATCATAAACGAAAAGATTCAAGTATTACTTTATTTGAAAGGTCAGATGGTCAGGAGTGGTTTACTTTTAAGTCAGGAATTCCTCATTTATAAGTCATCAAATATTTTTAAATTTTAGCTGAAGGGATTTCATTAATAAATAGAGACCATGATCAAATCTATAAAAACTTAAAAATGTATAGAGACAAAAAAAAGTATATAAGTATTCTATCAGTCAGTCTAGTTTTTATAGTACAAGCTCTGCTTAGTTTGAAACTAGATGGCGTTGTGTGCTAAATGTCTGAAATATTTATTTATTTAATGGTAGTGGAAGTACATTCGTAAAAATGAGTGAACCTCCAGTACTGCCCCTGCTAGTCAAGATAGCGAATGTGTGAATGTGAAACACCTGTACTAGTTGTGAACAGTCGCTCTGTAAGAAGCCTGCTAAATGTTTATTTTTAGTAATATTTATTAGAATAAATGGTGATTAGTCATAAAAATACTTATTTAAATTTTTTATGTATAATGATATTCAAAGGAACCGCATCGTTTAAACATAACTATAACGCTTAAAATATATTATTCATAAGATTGTACAAGAAAACCACGAGGGTGCCAGTTTTAAGCTTAGCTAGGCCTGCTTAATGATCCAATTCCTGTCATGTTCAGAAAAGGGTTTACCCCCTAAAAAACTTGAAACAAACCCCGCAAAAACCGAAGACGTTCTCTCTATCGCACCACCCTAAGAGTAAGGTGGGGTAAAACCACCCACAAGGAGGCACGTTGAATAATTATAAAAGAAATAAGATAGACATTGACTTCGCCACGTCAGCTCGTAGATGAATAATAATGGATTTTTGTTTACGTGTGTATCAACCTTTATGAGTCGTTATAAGCTTTTATGGATTCAAATATTGTTGCCTGAATAAACAGGTTATTAAGGCAGACAAGAAATTTAACGGTTTTGCTGTAGATATTAGCGCAAATAAAATGTAAATTGTGAGTTAATGGTTCTTAATTTAAAGGGACGTTGTGAAAATATATTGTGTAATGACTCTATGCGATATGATGTACTGCTGTGAGTTACACGACACATTGAACAATTTAGTATATTAGCTTGTTGAATGGTAAGCAATACTGTTTACTTATGTACTGCTTAATAAAATAATTTATTCATTTACGTTTTGTTATTTTAAAAGTTCTGAATAATAAATATTATTAATTAATAAATATTTCGGACATTAGACACAACGCCATCTAGTTTTGAACTAAGCAGAGCTTATCCTGTGATTACTATACTGACCTATAGAATATTTATATACTTTTTTTTGTGAATACATTCATATTATTCAGAGAAAACACTCAAACTCCGCAATAAATATTTACAGATCATACAAACATTTAATCCGATCCAGGAATCGAACACACATTAAGCACAGCAGTCGCATTCGCTACCGCCGCGTTATCGGGTTCCTTCTAAATATTTACTACCGTGCCATATTTTAAAGAAATAATTCATCTAAAAAAAAATGTACAGAAAGGGTGAAATTAAAATGTGATATACCTAGAAAAAACATTTTAAGCTGTATAAACCGATTAATTTTGTTAATTCTCCTTTAGAATCAACCTACTTACATTTCAAATTACATGTTAAAGTTTAATTTTTATAGTTCCTAAGCCTTCTTGGCTAATTGAGGTACGTGTTTCGGTTCGATCTATAGACAATTGCTGAGACGAGTTCTTTTGTTTGAATATTTGGCCGTTTAAATTAATATAATTCAAATGCAACTAAATGCGAACATACAGCAGGTATGTTGTGCTTTGAAACGGCAAATATAAGATGCATAGGGTTCCTATCAACAACTTAGAAACTCAAGTCAACCTCATCTGCAAATGGTGCACCTGCTGATCCGCGGACGAGGCTCTGGTAAATAAAATATCCCGATTAGCGACAATACGCCCGCTACCTATTATGTGGGACTAAAACACTGGCAACGTGAGCGTTTAATATATCTCTACCTACCCCTCCGGGGAAACAGACATGATTTTATGT
Source organism: Hypercompe scribonia (assembly GCA_949316085.1). Classification (NCBI taxonomy): domain Eukaryota; kingdom Metazoa; phylum Arthropoda; class Insecta; order Lepidoptera; family Erebidae; genus Hypercompe; species Hypercompe scribonia. The sequence goes on from OX438979.1 coordinate 7,726,247, forward strand.
ATGTTTGTATGAAGCGTCATAAATCCTTAATTTAAAAAAATAACAAGCATTGTCAAAATTATTTTAAAAAAGTGATATTTAAGGATGTAACATCGTTTCTTAACTAACTTCTTAACTTAGCATGAATGAGAATCTCTTAATGATATTTTCAAATAAAGAATTGGAACAATACAATATTTTAATTGGGAACCTACAAACAAGATGGAATACAGAAAAAAATACATTTCACTTTTCTCTACAATTCTCAGGTAAGTCAAGCCGAGTGAATACGAAGATGTAGCGAAAACGCCAAGTATTGAAGCGAAAGCAATAAACAGTAGAGAGTGCAAGAGGTGCAGCGGAGAAAAAGTAATCACGGTTCAACGTAACTTTGTTTGATGGCGACCGACTGAACAGTGAGCCGATGCACTGCTTCAGATGGATTAAATTTTTACTTTTAAATAAAGTTTTTGATACATATGTTTTATGATTATTTTCCTGTTATATGGTTACTATTATTTTTATAAAGAAGTTTTATAAAGAAAATAATTGACTAACAATTTATTTTCAACTCTTAAACATACTCGCTATACATCTTGATTGATTTTTACACTTTATTTGATACTTTTTTTCGTTAACATGTAACATTTTTTAAGTGTTTGTACTTAGTTTTTTTTTTTCATTAATTTACTTAGATTTTATATTTATTGCGTTTATTGATCTATGTGGGTTTTTTTAAATTTTAAACTAATGGCGCAAATGTCAAGGGCCAACTGAAAACCAGTGCCGAGTTTCAGTACAGCATGAACTGAGCTGAACATGAGCTGACACAAATAGTGTCTTTGCAATATGCCTTATAAATGTTATACGTCTCTGTGTAGCAAAAAATTATGTTTTAAAAGGTTTAAAGTATAAAAAAGCGTCGATTCATAGATAAATCATTAACAATACATTTTAAATGGCAGCAGGCGAAAACTGTATTCTTTTTCCTTAACTTAAAAGGCTAAAACAACTTCATTTTGGGAACGTTACCGCTATGAAAATAAATTTACGATAATACCCGTGAATGTAAATCGCAGTTTTTGTGCATTAAAATTAGTAACAAGAAACTGTTGAAAACCTTGATGAAATATTAATAAGATCAAATCTGTTAAAGAATCCCACAGCCCAACCACGTTTGTCGTCGGAAAACGACCAAGCAAGGGGAAGCGGAGGCAAAGCGGAACAGTGTAAATTGATTACGAGTAAAATTGTTAGCCGATGAGTGTGACTACTTATATGCACCTTGGAGGTAAATGAGATGCTTCGGTGACGATGGCGTTTAACGAAACGTTATTTGCTCACGCTTATAACGGAGCACTGTTTGATAATATTCTAAAGTTTAAATTTAAGGGTGTTACATTTTTTTGTGAAGTTAGGAGTATTTTTCTTAAAAAACATTTTGTTACATGATTTATTACTAAAAATGCAGGATTAAATGATGTCAATGTTTTTTTTTTTTATATTTGATGGTCAAATGTCTTTTTTGTACCTCGGAAAATGCAAGATACCACACACAGTTCTCAATATTTGCAAACCACTGCTATTATAAGAAGTAGTTATGGAATTGTCGTTTTTGATTATTTATGTAAACGTGTAATCTTATAAAATAAGTAAGTTTATCGATTTTTGTGTACCGATAGTTTAATATGTATCCAAGGGTAATCAACGACTCTCAAAAATATTAATTTGTTTAAGATTTAATTTAGAACCACTAACTGTGGTTGCATTAACATTATTTAAGTTTCTAGTTCTATTATTTCTCTTAAATCGCACTTATATGAAAAGTGTACAACACATATTTCGGTCGTCTAGCATAATTCATAATTTTTAACAGCATCATAATTTAAATATGATCTTTCTGTTACAACAAACAAAACTTATTATTTTTTAATATTATACTTTCATGTGACACACCTGAACTCCATAGGTGTATATTATAATGAAACAAGCATAGAAAAATATCTAACATGTACAAAGAAATATCATATACGCCATTTAAAAATATTTGCATGTATTAATCATAATTATTCCAAAAATCGAAGCCTGTTCTGTACAAATTGTGAAGGGTGACCCTTAAGTTAATGCAATTCCATAATCCATTTTAAATTGAGACAAAGAAATAAATACAAAAAAAAACAAAGCTCGGCTCACATGCACAGAGTATAATTAAAGAGCAGAAATGAATATTTAAATATCTGTGGAGGGCTCGCGTCACAATGACGAGCGGGCCAAATCTAAAAAGCTACGTATTTTTGGCTCTCAAGTCCCGTCTACACTGAGATATTTTGGACTCATATATTTTATCCTTAATTGTGTCTTATTAAATAAGACTTAGTAGGCTTCTTGGAAGTATTTTGCGGTTGATTAGATTTTCGAGTGTGTTATTGTTTGTTTTTCTTTATTTTATAATGCGGGAATCTGAAAAAAATATTTGTTATAAATCTAGTCGTTTAAATTATTGTTTTTATGATATTTAGCTATTTAAATGAGTATTAAAACGAAACTGTTGCTTTGGTCAAAATTCTGTGTATAATTTTAATATCTTATACTTTTCTCTAGTACTTTTAATTGAAGAACATGAATCGTAGTATAGAGTCACAGATAACTTGTGTCTGTTGCTTGTCATTTCCGCATACCTGTGGCAGATTTCTTAGATATCTTTCTCTTTCGAGGAAAACTTCTAGAAATGTCAGAAAAATTTCATCGACTTACATTCATTTCATAATTTAGCTTTTAATTGTCGATGTTCCATTTCAATATTTTATTACCAATTAACTCTAGAACTAATTTAACAAAAAAGAAGTTGATTGACAATAAAAGAGGTTCTTATTTATTTTTTGAAGAATAACTATCACTTTATAAGCTTATAAAGCGTAATGTGTACAAATACAATTACTTAGATTTTCTTTTTTTGTGTTGATTCATCTGTATGGGTTTTTTAAATTTTAACTAATGGTGCAAATGTCAAGGGCCAACTGAAAACCAGTGCTGTGCTTCAGAACAATGTGAACTAAGCTGGTAGCCTTTGCCGCACAAATAGTGTCTTTGGAATGTACTTTGTAAGTGTTATACGTTTTATAAATGTATGTGACTGTGATGTTTACTAAAATAACTTTTAAAATATGTCCTCGGTGTATCTCAACCAACTTTGCCGTCGGGACAAACCAAAGATATAGATATACGCTGAGGGGCAGAAGAGTTTGCCAAAAATTATAATTTTAATTGCGGGCCCCTTTTTCCCAACCTCCCCAGGAAACTGCAACTTGAGCTATAAATATGAAACATATCTGTTTTTTTATGACTTAATTACTTTTTGATATGTAAAAATGAATTTGTGTAGTGATCGTAACTCCCCTTGTTTTATTATTTCCTTTCCATGTTTATTCAGGTTATTTTTTAGAACAGAAAAATCAGTTTGTTAGAAATGGGATATAATAAACTTATGCAAGAAAAATGTTTATTAACAGAACAATTATTTGAGATTGTAGTGTTTTCAGTGTTTGAGCTTTCAGAATTTTTATATGAATGAAAAAACATTCACACATATGAACGTTAATGATTACATGTGCAAAAAAGCAACACTCAACTACAGCTAGTATTACGCTAAAGAAATATAGAAAAACAAATATGTAATATACCAAAATAAACCAACATATAAAATGTTCCAAACCAACATCCCTTAAGTAAGTAAAGCTCTCATTTCCTCTGAACCTTAAAAAATTAATGACTCCCAAAACACATACGCACAAAAACAAAGGGAACTGAACGTAGACAGCCGAAAATTCGCAAATAAAGCGACCGTTAACAATTTCCTTTAACTCATTATCTGCGAATGCGTTTCGTATGCGAAATTGACGAGGGATTTTCGGTAACGATGTTAATACGTGTGCAGTTTTATTAATTGCTGCATGTGTAGATAGGTACGGCAATGCTGATGCGGCAATAATACTAGGGGCACTAATTGACGAGCAAGTACATTCATTTTACATATTTAATTTGTAAAACTGGTTATATTAAGATAAAGTGCTTACCGTGGTGGAAAAAAGAAAATTTGTGAGTAGTAAGTGAGTAGAGTAGTTGAGAGTAGTAGAGTGTGCCATGTTTCCTAAAAATGTTTTACTTATAAAAATAAACAAATCACACTAACTTATACGCTATTTCAAAATGATGGACATACAATAAGAAGGCCCTATACGTAACTATATGTTAAGGGATACGTGAACTTATTTTAAGCAGCCTATGTGGAAGAGAAAATACTTCTATTTTACAAAAAAATGAACCGACTTCAATCAATACTAACAAAGAGTATAAAAAATTAAAAATTAATTAAAAGTCTAATCGAAATAAAAATAAAAATGACCCTGAATATACATTATTACAATAATAGATACCTTGTAGTCTATTTGAAGTCGGTACCAAACCCAATAGATACTTAAAAGGCTAGGTTGCGAGGTTACAATGGTCTTCATGCAACGCAAAACATACTAAACGAGCCAAATTATGCCAAACACATCTCAAAAAATAATAGTATTTTGAATGTTTTAGTAAGTAGTCGATATATTTGTGTAGATAAATGGACTGGTTTGTCTTTGGTAATTAAGAAAATCTGTAATGTTTCATTACAATTATGTTGAACTCTTAATTCTATATTGAGCTGATGTTAAACTGACATAAACCTCCATATGACTTATTACATATTACTTACTTTGATTGGCACCGACTTCAAACAGATTAGAAGGTGTCTATTGCCGTAATAATGTTAACTATTATATTGAAGTTCATACTTATTTTGTTTTATATTAAAGTTATAATTATTAAAAGGGATTTATTTTATCCTTTTTAGTACAAGATGTAGTTTGATGATTACTAAACAAATTTAAAATGTGAGATTACACAAAATTTTAGTAATTTTATAAGTTCGTTACATTATTTCGATACGTTATTTAGATATATAATTGTAAAATTTGAGAATTTCCCTCAATTTCTCTAGGATCCGACAATCTGATCCTGACATTGTGATAATGAGGCTAATTCGGGAGATAGCCTTCCAAACATAAAATACTTTTGAAAATCAGTCCACATATGACGGAGCTACCGAGCAACAACCATAGAAGAAGAAAATACTTTTACCCTTCAATTACTGGATAAGTGCAAGCGAGACTAAAACGTTACTTCGTATTTTATGTTGTCCTAAACTAAGAAATATTTTACAGTCAGAACCGGGTTCTTAAAAGCTAATATGTACAGATATATATTGCTCATATATGTTACGGACCTTTATGCCTATATGCTTGAAGTGATAAGCAGAAACGTAATAAGCACACAGATTGATTAAAAGCCAAGAATAGTGACGTCAAGCAGGTATTTAAAAGGGTAGTAGTATGGTAAGAAGCACGACACAGTCCTACCCCTCGGACGACTCTGAACATTACTACAGTCGTGAGGTACGGCAGGAAGGAGCCCAGAAGCCGTTGTGATGCATTCCTGGGGCTCCTCCTGTCTGCCGAGGTAGGTTTAGTGAGTAAATGGATTCTTTCTGGAAGACCCAAACATGCCCTTCGTCTCTTCCACGGAGGTTATAGTCCAATAAGCATTCCCAGTTTAAAAAGCAAAGGTAAAAGTGGAAGACATTGGATCGTAAGATTTATCTCTCTAGAGGAAAAAATGTGAGTAATTGCTCGTGTAGGTCAGAACTGATCACTGTCTCTACAAAATAGTCTGTCCAGAATTTGCAAATAATACTCGTAGGTGTAAATTATTTCTTCTACTAGTGAATTGTATTACGGAGGAAAACTCATCAGATTCAAGAACTTCATTAAAAACTCAAGAAAACATTATTATTGTTTTTCATGGACACTAAAAATATGAGGTAGAGTTAATCTAAAGCCAAGATTACTGCACAGTACGTACTCGAGTGAAGTTAAATAGGTTTGGTTTCAGCGGTCGGCATCTCACCGGGTAATGTGCTCCGAAGACGTTTGAGTGTAGGCAGAGATTTATATCGATACTTCATGTCGATATGTCTGTATCAACTACGTTTGTAGTACAACACTAGTCATAGTTTAACTTAAATACTTTAAATACTACTAAAGCCTTATTGCACTTTGTTAAATATGTAATGTTAAAGTAATTAGTGCTTATTTGTAAGTAAACATTGTTAATAAACTGGTCGTGAGTATAAGGTTTTCATCATCATCATCATCTTAGCCAAAAGACGTCCACTGCTGGACATAGACCTCCCCCAAGGTTCTCCATAACTGCCGGTCCCGTGTCGCCCGCATCCAGCAACTTCCCGCGACCTTCCAGGTCGTCGGACCACCTTGTGGGGGGCCTATCAACGCTGCTTTCCCCAGTACGCGGTCGCGACTCCAGAACTTTATGGCCCCATTCGCCATCGTTATATAAGGCTTTATGATTCAACAAACGGGTCCAGTGTTTAGGTTCAATAATTACGGAAAACTAATAGAATAAATAATATTGGTTGTGGAAATCAACTAAACAAACTTTGTTAATTATGGTCAAAGCTTGGGTTTATATTTATACATAAAAATAACAATTAATAAGTAAAAAATGCAGGTAATCAATGAGTATACATTTCTAATCTTATCGAAATTAATATGGGCTTTTCCTCCGAGAAGATCATGATTAACTGAGTATCGTATATTAGAGTTCCGTTACAGTGGCTTCCGATTCCAAGAGCCGTGTAGGTACTTGTTCGATATCTTAGTGGAATAAAAGTAGCTGAAGATTATCTTCTAGAGTTTTGCTCTCTGAAAATATGCCACTATAAATATGAACGTTCAGTTTTATCGATACGATGGTAAGGTAGGTACTCTACAGGGGGAATGGGGTCGGGCGGTAACTCATGCAAAAATCCCGTCTCAGGTAAAATGAAGTCCAAGAGCTTAGCAAGACACGATGAAATACGAATGTAGCAAAATATGGATATTGTATTTTTGAGTGGCGTGTTTTGTTCTAATACTGTATTGATTTAAAGGTGCAAGTTGATTGTGACGCACGTTGGAAGAGTCCTATATTAAGCATGATAAGCAAGTCGACAGGTTACCTGATGGTGAGGGACCACCGTCATCCATAGAAACTTTTAACTCAAGTTTCAAGTTTTGACCTTTTGAATCTATCCATCCAAAAGCAGAGGGAAGCGAGGTTTGGAGTTCGGTAAACTTACTCGTATATAATTAATATAGTTTAAAAAAATCTTGAAACACGGTAAGAAACAAACATATAAGTAAAGCTAATAAAAGCGTGTTTAAAAAACATCATTCCCATACATTTGATAGTTTCTAATAACGTTAACATTTGAAGAATGTCAAATTGGTGAGGAGCTCATCATCGTATAGTGTAATATGACGTCACTGTGTAAAATATCTAAGTACCCATCTAATTATATTTTAATGCTTACTTGTGCATTCTCGTATAACATTTGTGAGTACACGTACTTGAGACAGTGCCTCTTGTCTTTATGAAATACTTGAGTGGACAGCTCTTTTTTCTTTTGTTTTCATTTCCTACCCGCAACTTAGTGACGTGAATTTCTTGGTATGTGTGTCTGTGTGTTTATTATATTAACTTGGTAAAAACTTTAAAAATGTAATGTGTGAACAGTGTGGGTACCTCACAAATAAATAAATAATTATTTCGGACATTTAAAACACAACGCCATCTAGTTTCAAACTAAGTAGAGCTTGTACTATGCAAACTAGACTGACTGATAGAATACTTTTATACTCTTTTTTTGTAAATACATACATATTATACAAAGAAAACACCCAAATTCCGAAACAAATGTTTGCAGATTATACAAACATTTCATCCAACCCGGGTTGAACCAGAGACCTCAATCACTTTTGCTACCGTTACACCATCGAGGCAGTCATATATTTCCCTTTAGTTTGTTTTATATAATTAATTTGTATTTCGTGTTTCTTATACACTGCTGTAACAACAATAGAAAGAGCGTAATGTGAGCGTCATATTAGGATACAGGCTTTTCATTGGTTAATAGGAGACCCTAGTCACTATATTATAGCTGTTTAAGAAATAATAATAATAATAATAATAAGCCTCTTAAAACACCTTAAGAGGCTCACGTTAGAAAGTTGGATCAAGGGTCTGATGCAGAAGGCAGTCCTCCTTGACACGGCCCGTATAGTGAGGAGGTTCCTGTCTTTGGAGACCTAACCGCCGGTGTCTTGGTCCCTGTACCCGATGTCGGTGGTCTACTACTATTTTTTATATTTTTAAATGAGTATTTTTTTATTTTTTATATATTTAAAAATGTAATATATAAGTGTTTATAATGAAATAAAGAAAATAATAATATTGGTTGAATCAAGGGTCTGATGCAGAAGGCAGTCCTCCTTGACACGGCCCGTATTGTGAGGAGGTTCTTGTCTTTGGAGCCGTAAGCACCGGTGTCTTGGTCCCTGTACCCGATGTCGGTGGTCTACTATTTTTTGTATTTTAAATATGTATTTTTGTATTCCTTTTGTATGTATTTAAAAATGTAATCAATATGTATATATAAATGAATAAAGAGAATAATCATAATAAATATTTCGGATATTTGACACACAACGCCATCTAGTTTCAAACTAAGCAGAGCTTGAGCTATGATAACTAGACTGACTGATAGAATACTTGTATACTTTTTTTTGTAAATACACACATATTATACATAGAAAACACACAAACTACAAAACAAATATTTGTAGATCATACTGTGGAGGGAACGAGTGTCATGTTCCTCCGACATAAAGGGAAGATCCTCTGACCGGGCGAGGTGATCATGCTTAACGAGCTACAGCCCAAAGGAAATGAACAAATATGGTATTATTAATTTGAAAAAGGTATGCCTGTTGTATTTTGGACACTTTCTCGAGAAAACTGTGAAAGATTTGTATGATATTTAAAATGTTTATGTGGTTTTCGTAAATATTTCTTATTTAGGATTTTTTACTTAAAAAATTACGTATTTCCGTAATACTTAACCCTCTCAGAGATGACCTTTTAAATTTTTTTTTATTGGGTGTTTGTGACGTAAAAAACTACACATGCCACTCTCAAGGTTGCAGACCCAGTGGCCAGATGAATTAGTCAATATTCACTGAAGAATTTGGCTATGAAAAAAAAACAAAGTAATGACCGTGAACAAAGGAGATTTGACTGCCTTGGTGACGCAGTGGTAGCGTATGCGACTGCTGTGCTTGAGGTCTTAGGTTCGATTCCCGGGTCGGATCAAATGTTTGTTTATTTGCGATTATTTGTTTCGGAGTTTGAGTGAAAAAAAAAAAAAAAAAAAAAAAAAAATTTGGGACTAGATTGCGTCGCGTGACAAATGTCTCAAATATTTCAAATTTATTTATTTTTAAAATCACATTAACAAATGTTTATACACGCTTTTAGCTATTAATTCAAACTTATATCGACATTTGAACATGAATACAAATAAATCTCTAATGCAACCAATATACAATACATCGACTGTCAATATTAATTTCCTCGTGTTGTTTTGTTTCCATTGCCGCTATTATAAAGTAGATGGTCCAATAAATCCGTACATAGCTGTCAGTGTAAAAATAATATTGCGTATCAGTTCTGTTTTGATGTGTCAGTTGAGTGGGTGTTGGCACGCGACTTCGGGCCACTCTTGTATAGTTATTTTCAGTAATGCTATTAATATTTTAATTTAAAGAAATATATTATTTTCTCGTTATCATTAATATAAATAGTATAATATGAATATAACTGGCATGGATTATATATTGTGATACGCACGTTTTGACTTTGCATACTACTGTGAAAAATCTTTAGTATGTACGTTATTTTAAAAAGGAATGTTCATGTTTTACTTGTTTCGCATTATCTCAATTACTTCGGTCTAGTGTCGAGGTAGTGTTACAATTTATTGCAAAGTTTATCAATGATGAAATTGATATGTTTGATGATTGTATTTTTTACTATATAAGGCCTATAAAAATAGACTTACTAGCAGGATATCCCATCTTTTTAAGGTGTGTAAATATATTTTTGTTGTTATTTTTGTTATAAGGCTTAGATGGTACCTACTAAATTTCGGATCTGTAATTAATCTTTTGTCTAGCTTTGATTACACTGAAATATTTGTTTTATGATAGATCAAAACAAAAAATATTTTCAAACTAACAATCAATGCACCGACCTATGTTGAAGGCAACACTAAACTGACCAAAGCGAATGTTACCCTAAGTGGGAAGAGACCTTAAAACAAGGACGTTCAAGGCGTGGCTCTGGTGTCCATTACACCTTAAGTGATATCGACAGCTCAGGTTATGGAGTCGGCTCACGATTGTTCCATGTATTCTTATGGTAATGTTTGGACTGGAGGAAATTTGTTGTAATTGAGTGACAGCGCTGACGCACCTAAAACATGCTTAAGTAAGTTTAGGAAAGAGTTTTACACGCTATTTTTTTTTTAAAGACAACGCCCCATTATGAATAAATCCAGTGTCGCGGGGGACTTTATAAACATACAAGAAACTGACATATGAGCACCTAGACCCAGAACAACAATCTGTGGATCACACAAAGTGTTATTCCATGTGTAATTTGAACCCACAACACTCAGCGAAGTGGAAATCGGCATGGCGACCGCTTAAACCACTAGGCCAACCGTGCAGTCAAATTATATTACACTAAAATAAAATTGATGTTAATACAAAATTGCATAGCAGTAGCTTGTGTTCTAATATGCCCTAAGTTCTTGGTGGGAACCCTATGCCTCAAAAGACGCTATAGTGGTTTTAGCACCAATTAGACACTTGATCTTGAAAAATATAGCTCAATAGGTTAAGTCAAAAGCAAATTAAAAACCAACAAATATTATTATTTAAGCAAAACACGTGTAATATAGTGTATCTCTATAGCGATAACATGTTTAGCTCAAAACTCTTTCGCAAGCGTAGACGGAATATGTTAAATAAATGTAGAATGCTATTCGAATTTCAAAAACTTAACTTACAACGAAAAGGATACCATTTATTTAAATTAAAAAAAAACATACGCTAGCAATACTTTTAAAAGTATTCACACGGTGTTGCCACAACACATTGAAACTTTAGAGTTCCCTCGAACAACTAACATTATATAAATTGTATCTAAACTTGTATGCTAGGATAATTTTATTTTTTATTGTAATAAGTTCCATATTTTAAGATATTCGTAATTCTAATTTTGTTTTTTTTTTAATTCAGATCGTAACTAACTTCAGTTACCAATAAAACTAAATGCTCATATTTCGTAGTCCAAAATAAATGTCATAGTAAAATCACAAACTTATAAAAATATTTATCTTTGATTTGTTCCTGGCCACTAACAATCTAAACAAAAAAAAAATATATACAGGACCTTTAACCTCCCTCGACACATTTCAAAAAAAGAACGCGTTCTTAAAAAATTTTGCTTCCGCGTGCGGTATAAAGCACCCCATTCACAACACAATAGATGTTTTGTGCACGTTTAGTGCGGTTGTATCGCATGACCCGTCTGACGTGTGACAATGCCGTGTATGGGTGCACTTACTGAATTGTTTTTGTTTTCTATCCAAGTTTTTTCATTTTTTTATTCTTTTTGGTACGATATTTTCTTGTCGGAGTGCGCAATTTCAGTTTCTTGAGACATTCTTTATGCTTAGCGTTCACGTGGGTCGTGGCGGGAAAATAATTTGTATTGTATATTCAGTGTATTTTATGTGTAGGAAATCTTTGGAGACAGTCTTGAAGGAGAACGGAAATATAAATATGCTTCACTGTAATGTGCTTTATTTTCACTGAAAAAGAGGTTTCCTGGGATGTTGAAGAATACTATATACTTATATTAGAAACGAATTATTTTTTGATATTTGGAAAATGAAAACCTGATATGTTTTGACTGATTACAACTGATATATTAATGACATTTGAATGTTGATTAAATACTTGACAATTTAATTGTATATGCTTTATTGAAATAGAAATCTATTACTAAATTTATAAATACACATTTATTATTACGTCACTATTGTAGTGATTTTGTCTCTTTTTGGTACTATTTCAGGTGGTTTGGAATCGTTTTTTTTAGTCTTGGAACGAGAATACATTGTTTGAGTAATAAATCTAACAAATAGGCGATTTTTTTGTACTCTGTGGCTCTAATTCAAACAGGCCTACAAGTACTAGATTTAACACCTATATATAAACTTGGTTAACGCGATATCTGTAATAAAACACTTTAAAATGTATACACAAAGTTTTACTAAAGATGCCAAGGTTAAAATTGACAGACATTAGAATTAAAGTGTGTTGGAAATGGACGTTCATTCCAATGAGTACCAATATTCGTCTCTCGATTCTAATAAAGGGAGTACTGTGACGCTATTTTGGAGAATCGATAATTTAGTGATGTAGTGACACAGTTATGGATAAGACAAATATAGATTTTTTTCCTAAAGAAGACTTTATTTTGTGTTTGTAAATAAGGACAAATATACGCAAAAGCAGGAACATGATATTATGACTAATAGGAGTAGGGAATCGATTTTTAGCCAACAAATATTATAGTAGTATAATGTAGTAATCATCGACAACCTTTTATAGTCCACTGCTGGACATAGACTTCTCTTAGCAAGGAGGGTTTGGCCTACTATATCACGCTGGCCAAACGGGTTTGTTTCAAGTTTTCCTTCTCTTTGTAATGATGTTGTCTTGTATACTTGGTCCCTTAGTCGCCGTTTACGACACCCACGGGATAAATAGGGGTGGTAACACTATGTATTCTTAATTCGTCACCACACGGACAGTAATGTAGTAATATAATAGCTAATTCAAGGAAATATGTTCCGCTGTTCTAATCGGCAAGAGATTTTTGAGTTCGAATATTTCAACTTTGTTATTTATTTGTGGGTCTACTTTAGTTCACATAGATATTCTTGCAGATTTACAAAACTGCTTTGTTGGTCCAGTGGTTAGCGTATGCGATTACTAATAAGGAAGTCTTGAATTCGAATTCCGGGTCCGGCCAAAAAGTGTTTTTGAGTGTTTAGTGATGCTTAATAACAACGTGGAGCTTGGCAGTTGGGATCTCAACTGTGCCTGACCTCTCCTCCGTCGTGTGATAGCCGTCCTATCGGGTTCTGAAAGTGAGAGAACAGAGAGTGCACCTGTATTGGGCACACACTTGTGCACTATACAACTCCTGCGTTATTGACTGATTTCACTAGAAGAATTGATTACTTTTTCAAGTTTAATAGAGTTAGTGTGTTATGGACGACGGTAGCCACTTTTCTTCAGTGGACCCGTCTGTGAATTTGTCCAAAATCCATCCTCAAATGTGATTGCCTCATGGTTATCGCCTCCTTTATGTCGAAAAGTAGTTAAACATGTAGCAAAGTTAACAATTTCCCGTTTTGTAAAGAAGGGTTACACCAAGATGGGGGTGGTGTTGTTAAATAATCGACAACTATGGGGCTACAATCGAATTGGGTAAGTTGTGACGTAATAAAATGATATGGTTTCCATTATACCTTGTATGGGAAACTTGGGAGGATAATATAGCGTGTATAAACTTTTTGTATGGTTATGGGTAGTTTTGTGAAGGGTCTTATCGTGGTGACGTCACATATACCCCCCTACTTTGGGTAAGGAAAGTGATGAGTAAATGAATTCCTTTTTGCCTTGCGTTAGCAATCTATGAAACAAACGTCCATAGAGTCGTAACTCAAACTTTTAAGCGAAAAGAATAATTTTGACTGCCTTAGTGGCGCAGTGGTAGTGGCTGTTATGCTTGAGATCTCGGGTTCAATTCTCAAATCTGACCAAATGTTTGTATGATATACAAATATTTTTTTCGATTTTAGGTGTTTTCATGTATGTATTTATAATTACTTAGTTAATATACATTTATTTATATCAGTTGTCTACTACCCACAGTTCAATTTCCAAGATAGAAGTTTTTCTGTTTAAGGTCGCTATGTCACCTTACTGAATACCTGAGTACATGCTTATAATCTATTATGTAAATTTTAATTTTGTAACATATCCGTATTTACTTTCTTGAGATTAAAGTTTTTATCTACCTCATCTATTTATATATGCTAAAATAAAAATAGTACTGGCTCTGTTTAGTTTGGGACTAGATGACGTTTTGTGTCAGCTGTCTAAAATATTATTAATATTATTTTAACGCCTCATAGGTTGGTAATGTACTTATGAGTTATGAGTTACTGACGTCCATTGACACTTATCATTAGGTAACATTAATCCTGCCTCGCTGGCGTAGCGGTAGCGAAAGCGACTGCTGTGCTTGAGGTTTCGGGTTCGATTCCTGGGTCGAACCAACTGTTTGTATGATCTACAAATATTTGTTTCGGAGTATGGGTGTTTTCTATGTAAAATATAGTTATACATTTACAAAAAAAAGTATATTAATATAAATCAGTCAGTCTAGTTATCATAGGACAAGCTCTGCTTACTTTGAAACTAGATGGCGTTGTGTGTTAAATGTTTGAAAAATTTATTTCAATAAATAACGAATAAATCATTTTTCTTGTTTTTCTTTCACAGTCAACGTCTCTTGAAATGCTGTAAGCATTCTAACGTTAATCTTATACAAATCTTCAGGTCACAAGGCACCGAACGGGCCTATTCGACTGGAACAGTACTACCCTCTCACAGAAGACCAAAGTAAAGTGACAGCATCCGTGCTGTCGTGTTTCGTATATGAGTGCGACTGGAGGCCATTGATGCAGTGGTGACAGCTACCGTGATTAGTGTGTGAACCTTACACTGCTACGACGGCTGTCATGCCTTTTAGTCCAATTGGGACGTGAAAAACCTCTGCCGAGGTTGCAATAGCATGGCCACCATACCACGTTGTCTGCATTTGCAATGAATCTGGACACTGAACACAATTCCAGAATTTTACTCATGTTTTCCATCAAGCAAAGTAGAGTCACTTTGCAAGCTCTTAAAATAAAAATAAGGTATTTAAAAACGGTGAAATCAAGAAGAATTTCTTTAAGAAATTGGCAATGAAGTTACAAAAATAGATAGTTTTCCAATTCACTGACGCATTTCTTTTAACTTAACTGTGTATGTCACAATCCTTATTCAACCTTTGAGTGTCGTAATAGACGAGACGAGACCAAACTACGCAGGGTCTCTTTACTCCAAAGAGATGGGTAAAACAAAACCTTTTTTTTTTTAACGTGTGGAAACCCCCACGGGCCGTCACCCCACCGGGGTTTACGGCGGGGTGGTGTGTCGGAAACGGACCGACTAAAACCACACGGTGTGCCACTCTGCGCCTGACATAGGAGGGATCCGGGAACCGCTGCTATTACGACATCCAGGGATAAAACAAAACCTGTATCAACCCGTCTGGCTAGCGTGGTATAATCGACCATAACCTCCTTGCAAAGAACCAGCCTACGTCCAGCAGTGGACTGTTAAAGGTCATTGACTGTAGTGTAGTTTCACAAAAATGAAATTGAATGGAAGTTGAAGTATCTATTGAAACCTGATCAGATTTTAATTACAGTGGTAGTGGGACACATACTCCTAATGAACACTGAATCTGTCACACGAACTATATGAAAGACATTCACTTCATTTGCGGTGGGATCGTGGAACTCCTGTTAAGGTTATCGCTTTTTATACTAATTACATGAAATTTATATGTCAAAATGTACACATGAATACTAAATGGTGTATTAAAACAAAATTAATGGTTTTACAGTTAAAAAGTACCACAACTCCGAATTATGTCTCGCACAATCAATCGGTGGAAAACTTATTGTCTGCGGCGTAACCGAATCAACTAGACTTTCTAATTTATCAGAAAAAACGTAGGTATTTCAATCTATTTGACTGCACGATTGGCCTAGTGGTTTAAGCGGTCACCACGCCGCTTACTACTGCATTGAGTGTTGTGGGTTCAAATCCCACACGGGGCAACACTTTGTGTGATCCATTAATTGTTGTTCTGAGTCTGGGTGTTCTTTGTGTCCGTTTCTTGCATGTTTGTAAAGTCCCCCACGACACAGGATTTATACCCAGTGCGGGCGTTGTCTTTTTAAAAAAAAAAAAAAAAGTAAAAAAAAAAATTCTACTCAAAAGATGCCTTCTGAGCTGCAGGTGTTGATGGACTGAGATTGATCCTTGAACTTGTCCGTGTGGTGATGGATTAAGAATATGAAGTGTCATAACTGCTAATCATCCCCGCAATAGTGTGGGTCACCATACTGCATTATCTACATTTACAATGAGTCTGGTGACCACAACTACAGGATTCTATTCATGCTTTACGTCATGTAGAGTAGAGTGTGTGTGTCACGACCCTTATTCATCCTATGGGTGTCATAATAAATAATTAAAGGAACAAATTACGCTGTACAACGTCACTATAAAGAGAAGAAAAATTGAAAAAAATCCTATGTCAATCTAGCGTGGTATAGTAGGAAAAGCAGCGTTTCTAAGGACAGATCTATGTCCAACAGGGGACTGTTAACAGATGTTGATGTGATGGGCTGAAGTAGTCACTTTCCATCATATGACTCATGTGTTCGTTTGGGTTTTGTGCAATAAAAAAAAAACTCATTGTAACGCTTTTTGATACCCTAGTAAATAACAATTTTACTTATAAAAATATTGACACATATTAGGAGATTAAATTTAAAATATACGTAATACTTTAAATTGGTATCTAACACGTTATCCTTAATCCCTCATACACATTACGAGGGAGGTGTTCATTGGAGTACCGCGATTAATGACATGTCGATGTCATGACGTATGAACCACTTTTGAATTACGAATACATTCGAAATTCGAAACTACTCAATTATTTGTCTATGTGTAGAAACTTTTTAAAAAAATATCATGCAATACATTGCTAAAAGTAGATTTTATCATTATCTGATTGGGCTTTTGGTCTAACTATTAGAATTCCGGTTGTTAATGGAATGCTTGGCTAATAAAATCCTTTCTAAAAAATACGAGAATGTATCATCGTCATCTTCAGCCTATGGCAGTCCGCTACTGGACATAAGCCTCTACCATTACACATTACTTTGATCGATCTAGGGATAGGTTCATCCAAAAAAAATAATTCATAATGTTATTTCATGTAGATCATTTTTTGACAAATATATTCCGTTAAAGACAACACGCGAAAAATCTAAAGTAAATCTGCCTTAGTCCATTTTAAGTTTGTCAGTCTGTGAAAATTGGTCGAAACGTCAAGCATTTTCGAAATATGTATTTACTTTATGCTTGTAGTAAGCGTGTTTATTCAGACAAATACATTGTTTAATAATAACGACCACTCATACTCGTAGAAATACGTCTTCAGCAATCCAATAAAATGGAGACGTGATGAGTGTTAAAATCATCCATTTCATTGGCACACAATCCAAATATAAAGTGATGAAATAATATGAATTAATAAATCATCACGAAGTAATAACCGACATTTTTCTACAAAACGTATTTAGTTGAAATATTTCGTGAAATGAAATCGAACAAATACAAAAAACTTCCAACTGATTGGCTCATTTATATAACATCAAAACGATTACTTTTCTTTGAATTTGTTCGTTCGTTATTTGAAATAGTGACCTCTAAACGGTAACTGGCCAGCGGTAGGTCGTAGGTGTGGTTGTAAGGGTGCTTACATATTGAAACATAAATCACGTGGCGTTCGCTACTGCCGTCCTTGGAATGGCGGATATATGTATGTAGTAAGTGTTCAAAAGCGATTGGGAAGTAGGCTGTAAATCACAAAATAGTAGATTTCGGCGGTGTTTAAAAGTGGTATGATGATTTCAGACATATACTACAAATGCCCTTATTTATCCTTTGATAAGTATTCGCCAAGAAAATTTATTCCTATTACTCATTTTTCTAAATTAGAGTAAGATGCCCAGATTTCTGCATAATGCCTATCTACTTCGGTATTTGTTGAATATATGTCTTAATATATTAGACTCTTAAATATAATTAAATGATTACAAAACTTTGTAATACGTATAAACAATCTGTAAAGCCCTTAATGAATTCAATTGCGTTCGTAATTTGAAACGTGTTCGAAAATTGAAACAGCGGGTATCGATGCACTGGCGCACTCTGTAAGGCCATCGATTCGATCTACTTTTAAAATTAAATCAAGTACTTACACTCACTAAGACGATTACAATCGAAAACAGTATTTGGTAGAACATTTGTTGTAGGATGTTTCTCATTCTCCTGAACCAGAAAAACAAATAAACAGCTCATGTTATCGCGGAAGAAATAGTTGTTTTTAATAAATATGTAGAACCACTACCTTAACTTAAACTTCTAAATATTTATTTTAACTGCCTCGGTGACGTAGTGGTAACGTAGGTGACTGAAGGACATGAGGTCTCCGGTTCGATTCCCGAGTCGGACCAAGTGTTTGTATGATCTGCAAATGTTTGTTTCGGAGTTTGAGTGTTGGTTGGTGAGTTTGTGTGTATAAAATGTATGTATTTACAAAAAAAAATAAAAATAATATTAGTTTTTGAAAGCTCTGCTTAGTTTGGGACTAGATGGCGTTGTGTGTCAGATGTCCATAAAAATATATTATATATTTGTTTTTTAAGATAGTGACAGTGGTTTCATCATCATCATTGTCTCCACTGGTTCTCAAAAAGGTTCTCCACAAGAGTCGGTCACGTGCCGCCCTGGTGGTAGCCCGATCTTACCCGGGGATTCTTCACACCCCCTGCCCTGCCACTTCCTAGACCGCTACTGTAGCCCAGAGTAGCAGGGCCAGTGGGAACTAGGGGCCATCATTTTTTTCTTGTGCTTGCCATAATGGGGAATTTTGCCATAATCGCCACGCTGGGTTTATGAGTTAGCGATCGCAGTCAGATGGTGTACTTAGTAGGACGCTGCAATCCTTTGGTGTACTATCCCTTAGTCGACTTTTACGACACCCACGGGTGAAGAATGGGTGGTGCTATTATTAGCCGACACCACACGGTCAGACAGTGATTTAGCAAAGATAAAATAAATCCAAAATATTGATTAGCCTGTTCCATTGTCAATATAATTTCTTTTCTGATATGAAATGTCCTAAAATGATAGAAGTTTATAGTATGTATAAGTATTATGTGTAGGAACTACAGTTCAAACAGTCTATAAACTCGAATAAATCACCATTTTAACATAACTTGTACAACTATTCTAAGAATAATGCTCACCTCAACGATGGAAGCAACAATTTTATCATCACTTTGCTAGATATAACAATTTAAATATCATTTAAGTGATAAAAAGTGTCCAGTTCTAACTCAAAAACGAACCTGACACCTAACACAAAATTACAATATAGACACTGAAAGAGGTAACTTTCAATATAACTCAAGTTTCTATAAACCATTCTTAAAAAATCTATTTAAAAATACTGGCAGTTTATTTTAAATCACTAGTAAACTTTTTGCAAAATAAAAAAACAATTTAAAAAAATGGCTTCCGACATAAGAAACCTTTTGGCATTTATTAGAAAAAAGAAGAAATAAATCCCTGTACTTCTGTTACCTCAATCATATTTACAGTTTAAAAATAGAATATTCATGTTCTTCATGCAGTATACAGTCATTATTTTGAAGCCTGGCCGTACGTATATAAATATTTCGGACATTTCATACGAACATCATCTAGTTTCAAACTAAGCAGAGCTTGTGCTATGATAACTAGACTGACTGATAGAATACTTATATACTTTTTTTTTTGTAAATACACACATATTACACATAGAAAACACCCAAACTTCAAAACAAATATTTGCAGATCATACAAACATTTGATCCGGCCCGAATCGAACCCGAGACTTCAAGCATAGCAGTCGCTTTCATTACCGCTGCACCACCGAGGCAGTTAATAAAAGTTATAATTGCTATGCGTCCTTAATGCTTCATGGTAAAAGGGTTAACTTTGTCTATGATCATTGAGTACATTCTTTGTTGAATATTCGTGGACTAGACGCTACGTTGATTACTTTTAATAAAACAAGTATTTCTTTAAGACGATTTTATGTTTTTCTACCTTTCAAAAGAGATGAAAAGCCACATAACAAATAATAATTTGTAACTATTACATCTGTGTTTCATACACACGTAAAGCGGTAACGCAAGAATCAAAGTCCTAATTAATATCTTTATTTTAAAAAAACTATACATATTTAAAAATTTTTAACATTGGCTGTCTAGTCTATGTAGGTGAAATAGAATTTTCTATTTACTTTTTCTCACTACCTACCAACTGGATTTGAAAAAGTTTAATATATATGTAATAGCAATTATTTTAATTGTCTTTCAAAGTAAAAACTTGATTGGTTAATGACTGAATAAAATTTATATTTCCATAATGATTTTTACCAGCTATCACTAGTTTCACTTTAATTTAAAAACCATAGACAAGATCGTGTCATTTCTAAAAAAAAAACTGCGATCACACTCAGACAGCCCCTAAACAATTTCCAAAGTAATATTTAACTGCTTAAATCTCATACAGACGTCATTACGAATATCGAATTGTATTTCGAACGCGGTCACACCCCTGCATTTCAAATTAACATTCGAATTTCAAACATCTGTGGTATCACCCGTCTCGGGTCACGTGACTTTACTTCGCGGGTCGAGTCGGGGTCGGAATGACAGGTAAGTTTGATATGAAAACGAAATATTATGTAAAAATAATAAACCTGTCCGTGTAGTAACGGATTAAGAATACATAGTGTTACCACCCCTATTCATCCCGTGGGTGTCGCAAAAGGTGACTAAGGGAACAAAGTATGCAAGACAACATCATTACAAAGAGAAGGAAAACTTGAAACAAACTCTATTCTAACCCGTCTGGTCAGCGTGGTAGGCCAAAACCTCCTTGCTAAGGAGAGGCCTATGTCCAGTAGTGGACTGTAAAAGGCTGTTGATGAATAGTAAACCTATGTTTTTCTAAACCATGAGGTGAGGGATTAAGAATACATAGTGTCACCATCACGTGGGTTTCGTAAGAGGCGGCTAAGGGAATAAAATATACTGAACAACATCACATCATCAAAGAGAAGGAGATCTTAAGCAACCCGTTTAGCTAAAAAAATAAAAAATATATTTCTTTATTTGTGTTACCTCAATTAGTTTCACAGGAGGCTCATAGAGGCTGGTGGTGATAAGCCTAAACCAAATTGTTTAAATCGTCCACTGCTGGACATAGACCTCTCGTTAGCAAGGAGGTTTTGCCTACTACACCACGCTGGCCATACGGGTTAGTATGATTTTTTTTTATGTTTTCCTTCTCTTTCTAATTTTATCCTGCGTAATATTCTTAATTCGTCATTACATAGTATTATTTAAATACCTAGATTTAAAGACTATTTCTATTAATTATGATTAACGAGTTTTTATACGTTATTTTATTTAACCTCATTATTATTGACCGGCAACAAATAAAACATTAAAAAAAAATAAAAAAACATCCATCAACAAACTCCTTATAAAGTACTCCTTTCATAACCTTATTTGTCAAATGAGTATTCACCCTTAAACATAAAACTGAACAAAACTACCCAGTTATTATTTTTAATGAAAACTATTCGTGACTGCACCGAAGCATTTATCATTATAATTGTATGCAATTTTGCGGTGATTCATTAAGGAGTCTACACATGAGGGGCTTTCAGCGATACATTATGAAAAGGTTGCTTGCGTGAGGAACGCGGGAAATGTAGAATGTGTTCGCAGTAGAATAGTATGGATGTGACTTTTTAATCCACAATTTTAATAAAATGAGTTTAAATTGTGTTTTGCCGTTCATAAAATATATTTTTAAGAGATTGGTATTTAGATGGACGAGATGTTTAGTTAGTATTATTAAATCAATTACTATAATTATGTACGTGAATCTTATGTTCACATTAAACCCTAATTCTCATCTAATTTAATGTCAAAATAGGTTATAAACATTTTTGATGTAGTTTTAATAAACGGAGAGAAGATGAGTATGACACCAATGGATGCTCAGCTCAGCTGTAGCATAATGATGAACCGATGTAAATCTGACACCATATTAGATTATTGTTTCGTGGAAACAGATTGCTAAGTAGCAGACACCAAACAAAAAAAAAGTTTTAATGAAGTTTGAGACAAGGAATATGACGATTATCTGTTTAACCTTTAAAAAACCAAACATTAATTAATTGTAGTACCGAATTTTTTAACGTATTTAATTGAATTAATAAGCTTATTTGGATATTTTTAGTATAATTGATAAAATAAAATAATAATCAAGTGATAAGTTCATTTATTTTTTTATTTTGTTTTGTTTTAGTTCTTAATAAAATAAACACTTAATTCCTATGTGAAATGTTAAATCACTTAATATTAGTTTAGTTCAATATTCTGAGCTATATTCCTAACTTTATATTATCATAATATATAATAGAAAAGTTAGAGAATAACCCGAATATGAAATAAAAAGCTAGATAACCAAACGTCGTACCCATACTATTTCTTATAACGGATAGCGGTAGCCGGGCCATTCGTTTTAGTTTCATTTATGACACTCATAATCCATTCAGGCTTACATACTTACGTATAACTAACATCGAAGGATGTTTCATTTTATATCGCTATTTTTCATTTTATTGAACAAAACGCACCAAAGCGTTTTGTTTTTCTTTTTTTATAAAAACGTTAATCATGTTTTTTTTCTTTATTAAGAGCCAGCCAAAGTGACTCTACTCTGCCTGATGGAAAGCATGAATAGAATCCAAGAGTTACCATACTCATTGCCAATACAGACAATGCAGTGTGGTGACCCACACTATGGCGGCCTTGTGAGATGCTTTTTCACACCACGCTTGGGGACGTAAAAGGCATGACAGTCATCGTGGCAGTGTAAGGCTCACACAGTTACCACGATAACTGTCACCCCTGCATCAATGGGCCTCTGGTCTCACACTCACCAACGAAACACGTCAACACGGATGCTGTCGCTTTAGGTTGGTCTTCTGTGGGAGGGTAGTACTACTCCGGTCGAACTGGCCCGTTCGTGCTGAATTCAGCGTGGCTCTACTACCCAGCAATGTTTCTCCTGCGTTGCGTGATGTGGGTTAGATCCCAGCACTGGACAACACTTTGTATGATCCACAAATTATGTGGTGTCAAGTAATGACACAGGCTAAACATATTACTAAGTATTGTGGCAGTCGTTTCTTAACAAAAAAAAACCTAAGTTGAACTATTTAACTGCCTCGGTGGCGCAGCGGTAGTGAATGCGATTGCTGGGCTTGAGGTCTCGGGTTCGATTCTCGGGTCGGACCAAATGTTTGTACGATCTGCAAATATTTGTTTCGAAGTTTGGGTGTTTTCTATGTATACCACGTATGTATTTACAAAAAAAAATTTAAAGTATTGTATCAGTCAGTCTAGTTATCATAGCACAAGCCCTGCTTAGTTTGAAACTAGATGACGTGTGTCAAATGTCCGAAATATTTATTATTATTATTTAATGTTGAAATTGTTTAACTTCAGAAAAGGTTAGTTTACTACTTAAGGAATAATAATTAATAATAAATAAGGAAATATAAGGAAAGATTATTTAGAGAGAGAAGCGTCTGTCCGAAATACGGTTAGCGCTGTGGGTTAGAGTGAGAGAGGTGGAGCCTACCTGCCGCTGCTGTATACGTAAGGCAAAGAAAATCCAGATAGACTAGCGTCGTAACGCGTTACGTAACGAAGCGATTTACCCTCCCATTAGAAGTTATCGCTTTAAAAAAAGTTACGTTAAAGATGGCTGGAGAAACCTCCTGCACATAGTGATGAAACCATAAATGATGACGCGGTTCAGGTATAACCTGATTATATTTTTATCATCAGTATGGTGTCCTATTAACAAATGTCTAAGGACTTGCATGTTTCCAATGTCTGGTAGAATATGAATAGAATAGTGCAAATAATGTTGTCAAGCCTGAGTGTTTCGTAAGGTCATGTTACTTCTATGACAAGCGTCTTAAGTTCCAATAGAAATCATCAAGAAAAATACTTTTCGTAACAATATTAGAGTAAAATAGGTTTTCTGTTCCTCTATGGGCAATTCTGAGCCCTCAAAGCGACTGTGGGAGGTTTTTATTGTCCCTCACGTCGTACGAGTTTGTCCTAAATGTGCTTAAGGTTCCGAATACCGTACTGAACATTCCATGCGGTTAAAGAAAGAGTTTGTTCATAATCCAACTCAAATTAATTTCACTGGTGTGGCCACGTGGAGATGATGGATGACAAGATGAGTGTGTGTGGTAGTGTTGGAAAAGGTCGTCCACGGTGAACATTTACGGATCAAATTAGTGATGTTCTGAAGAAGGGTCATGTGAAAAGTACCAGAAACCGACGAGCGTGCATACAGCAATTGATGAATGTGGACGAAGCACAAGAGCTAAAGTAAGACCGTGGTAAGTAGAGATCAATTGTCTCTGCATACGTGAAATAGACGTGACTTTATATGATTACACGGTTGGCCTAGTGGTTTAAGCAGTCGCCACGCCGCTCTCTGCTGCGCTGAGTATTGTGGATTCAAACCCCACATGGGACAACACTTTGTGTGATCCATAAATTTTTGTTCTGAGTGTGGGTGTTCTTTGTGTCCGTTTCTTGTATGTTTGTAAAGTACCCCGTGACACAGGAGTTATTCCTAATACGGGCTTTGTCTTTTTATAATAAAATAAAAATAAGAATATGTATGTATGCGTGTATTGATTTCTCTCAGATACAGACCATCTTCTACTACTATAACCATCTCTTTATTACGAATATTTAAACGTTTAAATGCACGCACTAATAATATCGCAGACAGAAACAAACATATGAGGGGTTACCGCTAATTTATAAATGATTTATGGCTAATACCCTTCGCGAGGAGACAGACACGCGCGCACATATAAGCACAGAATTATCCACCCGTTTATGGTGTAAACATGATATTAGATAACACCATGAGCTTGTTATCGTATTTTGATGGCATATGTTCTATATATAACGAAACATTTCGAACAAATGACACACAACACCATCTAGCTTCAAACTAAGCAGAGCTTGCACTGTGACTGATAGAATACTTATATACTTTTTTTTGTAAATACATATATATTATGTACAGAAAACAATCAAACTCGAAACAAATATTGGTAGAGTGTACAAAAATTTGGTCCGAACCAGGGATCGAACCCAAGACCTCAAGCACAGCAGTCACATTTTGTGTTTTTACTTTTTTTTTGTTGTATACTTTGTTTAAGGGTTGTCTTACTATAAGGCTGGAAGCTCTATAGAATCAGTCTTTTGCTCGTCTATCTGACTGCCAGTCTGATAAACCCTTTCTGTTAAATGTTACGATAATGTTTCAATTAAACTCAAAAAACTGCAGTGTCTACCGTCTGTAAAAATGGCATATCTACAAAAATTTACCATTTGAGAATTTTAGTTCAAAAAATCGTTTGTAAATCAAATTCTTGTAGATCTTATAGAAAAGGCTAGTTAGACTTATAGAAAAAAATCGGAGGCAGTCATTAGGACTGCTGAAAGAAGGGAGAAACAGAAAAAAATGAATCGTCCATCTTTTTTAAGTCGATTGAAGAAAGCCCCTTTATAGAGTATACTTACTTAAAGTAGATTATATTATTTTTGTATCAAGTGTGGCCAACAGTAGCTACCTCACCCGCTACAAAACTTTTAACCCCTCCAGAACTGTAACGTCCCCCATCGTATACATTGCTTCTCAGGCACGCGAGCCTCAGCCAAACGTCCATACAGAGAGCGTCATGTATAACGTACGTACGAACGAAACGTAACGAACGTACTTTGTTTAATATACACAACATATATATGTATATCTCATGGACAACGTTCGGTGACGATGACGTGAATTCGTGATTTTCGTTCACCCAAAAAGTACCTAAGAAGTTTTTACTTCATGACAAATTTAGTCAGACTCTATTTTCTCGATTACATAAGGGGACGAAAATACTCTATCAATAAGAAATAGAACACTAACATATCCAAACCAAAACAAAAATAATTTAATCATAAAAAACCTGAGGCACGTAAAAAAATCT
The DNA here is from genome assembly GCA_949316085.1 of Hypercompe scribonia. Classification (NCBI taxonomy): domain Eukaryota; kingdom Metazoa; phylum Arthropoda; class Insecta; order Lepidoptera; family Erebidae; genus Hypercompe; species Hypercompe scribonia. Next base: position 7,752,422 of record OX438979.1, read on the forward strand.
GCCAACAGCAATATAGCACAAGTTACTCGATATGTCGAAACGATTCTCGATTATCGATAACTCGATGCTTACATCCCGGCGGCTATCGGATTCATATCCGAATTAATAATCTCGGTACTGTGAGATGTGGGGACTTGTTACGTGTGACGTAATTACAGAAGATGCAAGAAGAGTACTATCACATTTTTATTATTTATTTGCAATCATTTTTCTGATAAATAAATTGTTTTTTTCAAAAAAATTGTTATTTATCGGACTGTAAATGATATTATATTTGTTTAAGATATTAAATATTGATTTATATTACAGTTTTCAATAATTGATTAGACAAAAAGAGACACTGAAAAAAAAACAAACAAAGAAATAACAGGCTAGCAACATGTTACTGTTTTTTTATTTCTTTTTTTTCTGTATCTTCGTGAAGGATAAATTTAAAAAGTTGGGACCACAATTCATATTTCATGTAAACATTTACATATTAAAAAGACAAAGAGATGATTTCAAGGCACATAAATGAGTACGCTTGTACGTGAATATGGGTACCGTTTTTGTCATAATTACATCTACCAAATATTTTATTTTAGTTTTACAAAAGCTGAGTGGGTAAAGTTTCTAAATAAATTTATCTCTTTACATATTTAAACAATAGTAGTTTTATATAACTTGAAAGAAGAAAAAATATTCGACTCGAATTTATATAGCACCTCCATTCAGTTGTGCATTTCCTTACTCCATGTACAGATGTATTAGATGGATTCAATTTCCGCGACACAATATTACTGATATATGATAACTGTTACTAATGTCTTTTAAATGTGTGCCTACAATTTAATGTGGACTCTGTGGTGGTTTACAGCTGATATCATTTTTGCATTTTCTGTCTTTGTGTAGGTGTTATTTAAAAATCGAATACTGTTGGTGAACGGACTTTAGAATGGCTAGCTTAAAAATGGAAGGCTGAATCTAGCTTTCATGTACTTAGCTTAAATTTACTTTGATGTTCCCATATTCAGTGAGAGTGTTATCGTGAAAAGGGACGGAAATGAGTAACAGGAAACGGAAAAATCTCGTGTTATTAGATTAGAGGTAAGTGAGATGTTAGATGTTACATATTATTAAAACTACTTAAGGTTTGCTTCATTTATTGTTATTTTTGTGACCATAATAAAACTGTGACTTTCTGTTACAAACTTCTATCCCTTTTTTACTAAATAATTTACTCAATTTTCTAAGTTGAGTAAAATTTGAGTTTAACTCTAAGTTCTACTACTAAAACATACTGTACAGTTATCACTTACCGCGTAGGGATTTAATTGTTGACATAATTATTGTTATTTGAATCTGAACCTATTGTAATTAAAACAATTTCTTCTATTTCATTTACATTACGATTTCTTGACAGTATGAATGTGGTAATCAGCCGAGCAGTGGTAGTAAAGGTCAAATAACTGCTTCGTGTAATTAAGGACAAACGCATGTTTAATATTAACTACAAACTTAGTATACACCTATACTAATTTCACAGTTATTGAAATTATTTGTTTTCCTTTTCCTGTCCACTAGTTACTTTTATTTTCAGTCATTGAAAAGCCCTAAAATACTTACAATCCTACGATGACTGTCATGTCTTTTACGTCCCCAAGTGAGGCGTTGAAAATCGTAATAGGCCGCCATAGTGTGGGTCACCATACTGGATTTTCAGCATTCGCAATGAGTATGGTTCGAGCCTAAAATTTTTGGATTCTATTCATGCTTTCCATCAAGCAGAGTAGAGTCACTTTGGCAGGCTATTAAAATAAAAAATAAATAAATATAACATATAAATACACATTTTTTATAGACAAATGACATTCAAATACAGAATAAATAATAATAATAACTAATCACCCAATTATTTGTGTGTTGTGGCAAATGAATCCACGAGCTATAGCTTAACAGTCAGTGACACTAACCACTAGTCCAACTGGCCAGTCAAGGCTTTTGCCAATAGGTTAGCAAATGTCTAAAAAAATATTTTGCTATTTGTGACATTATTTTAACCTACGTTATTAACCTACCTTATTAATTCGTTTTTAACCTATCTTATTAATTTTTCATTAACAATTCATTAAAAACTTTAAATCGGTTTACTATTTTTAATCATATTTGTACATTATAATTTATTTTATATTGTTTAACAAATTTTCTCGCTTTCTTCTAATAGTTCAAAGTTTTATATACAGTAATATTTAAGGTAATCTAAATGCTATGATAGGTGATGTACTGCTAACCGATTTCAGCCACGGCGACCAGTCTCAACAAAGACCAGTCCACTACACAGGAGATGTTATAGTGCACAAGTGCGCGTAACACAGGTGCACTCTCTGTTCCCTCACTCTCACAATCCGATGGAACGGCTATCCAAACACAACGGGGAGAGATCAGACGCAGTAACGACGGCTTTACACGTTCCTTAAAGCACGAGGTTAAAGCCTAAACTTTCAAACTCCAGGCTGTTATTACCCGTTTCTATAATCAGAAAAATTCAAAAACACTTTATAGCCGGACGCAGAATTCGAACCCAAGATCTCATCGGTGGTCGCATACGCTAACCACTAGGCCAACGAGGCATTACGTGTATATGTCTTAGTACTAAACATATTTGCTAAACACACAACTTTACACGACAAAGTACACGCGGAACTTGTCAGACAGTGTAGTTTGTTGAAATGCAATCCAAGAGCTTAATCTGAAGGCACAAACATCAATCGATAGTTTGAATTCAATATCATTGAGTTGAGGTTTATCTTCTCTATTATATAGTAATATTATAATGATAATATTACTGACATCTGACACACTCGCCATCTAGTCTCAAACTAAACAGAACTTGTACAATGGATACAAGAAAACTGATATAAATACATGTATGTGTTTTTTTTTATATGTAACCTACCAAAATGACTCTATTCTGCCTGATGGAAAGCATGAATAGAATCCAAGAGCGGTGGTCACCACACTCACTGCGAATGACGACAGTGCAATATGGCGACTCACGCTATGGCGGCCTATTTTCGTAAATCCATACATATTATACCTAGAAAACACCCAAACTTCGAAAAAATATTTACAGATTATACAAACATTTGGTCCAACTCGGGTATCAATCCCCAAGATCTCAAGCACAGCAGTCACAGTCGAATATAAAATGTATTGTCTTTGTCTACGTCGTTGCCGCCATCATAGTGTCTGATAGCTTTTTAATTATTATTTTTGATGATAGCTTTGGCGTGTTTGTCTATTATCACACCTTATTAAACTAATGATAAGGAAAGTCTGTTTCAGAGAATTTGTCTGAAAAGACCGCCGTAGGCGATTTATTCTACTTTGGCAATACGAACCAAAAATGTCAAACCTTTTTGGATGACACTTTCTAATAATCATGGAATGTTTTTAATAATGATTTCTTCACACATCACCCAGAATCGTTTACTCCAAACTAGTCAGGGCCTGTACTATGTTACCAGTCTGTAGATAAACATACTTATATATTTCTAAATCATAAATTACTGTGAACAAATGGCCGTACTTATCACACAAAGCTAATTTCTGCTTAAAGTCAACCTTACAATCTCAATTAATAGTTGGATCGTTAACCATTAGAACAGCAACTCTGTCTATCCTGTGGACTTGATGTATACTAGTGAATAGTTTTTTTTTTAATAATTCAGACATTTGACACACGTCATCCAGTCCCAAACTAAGCAAAGCTTGTAATAAGGGTAGTAGATAACTGATATTAATACATACAAACTTTTTTTTTATAAATACATACATATTATACATAGAAAACACCCAGTTCTAAAACAATTTGCAGATCGTGCAAACATTTGGCCCGACCCGGACATCAAACCTGACATCTAGAGCGCAACAGTCGCTTTCATTATCGCTACACCATCAACGCAATCGAAATTAGATATAAGCACATAAGTGTTGACGACATATACTTTCTTAAATACCTGTTCATTGTAACAAAAAACCCAAGTCTCCATAAACAACTAAATGGTGTAACACTAGACCTTTGACCGTTGAGTGAAATGAAACTGATAAAAAAAACCATTAAAATATAAATAAATTAGTTGTACACACAATAGAACATTGACCCAGATGAAGAGGTATTTCATTAACCTCTGCGTCAATAATCTCAACAATACCTATATTATTTAAGCATACGGTTGAAAAATAATATAATTTACACATGCTTATAATTTGGATTGATTTGGCAAATAAATTCTTTTTTTTCTTTTTTTTTATAACACAAATGTTTGCCAACAAGCAGACGGCCCGTCTGATGGTAAGCGGTTACCGCAGTCTATGGACACCTGCGGCTCCATCTACTTAAGTCTTTGCTAAACCAACAAAGCTGATTACTGTTGTATATTACAGAATAGAACAACATTCGTCGACCGGGAACGTCGCAAATCTCACGTATTTGATCACTTGCTGCCATGCATATCAACTTGTATTACGAGTATAACACGTCACTTGTGAAGTGATATAGAGCTGTTACTACAAGAATTACTAAAGAATTGGAATTATTTTTCAAATATCCCAGAGGACAATTGTATTCGTACTTTTAAATTTGTAATTTGTATTGACATAAAACAATTGGGAACAAACTTTTTTATATTGTATGTATGTTTTCTTGTAAAAGAAATATTCTTGCAATGCAGTCCTTTTGAGTGTCGTATCCATTTGACTGTCGTATATTGTTGATGACTTAATTTTAACCACACTTTTCTGACTGATGCTGGTTGCAGGAAGTTTTGCAATGACAGTTTTGCTTTGACCACTATGGACTTTGAGTTTTAGTCTTATATTCTGTCGCAATCAAAGCGTCGCAATGAAACCTCTTTTATAGTTGATGGTTTGCAATTTAAAAAAGAAAATAATTTTAATTCTTTTACGAAATTTTTTGTACCTCATTTTACTTGTACTCTGATACTCGGTATAAATAAAATATTTTATCGTATAATAAGAACATTATTGAGAGAAAACCTCAAATAGTAGGCCTAAAATTTCAGCTAGAATTAAAACCACCTAACTTTATTATTTATTGAAAATTAAGAAAATAATAGTTTGATTATAAAATTTTGTAGGTGTTAGTAACTCTATGAACATACAAACAAGCAAGTACAGAATGTGTACAAATCAAATAGGCCGTGTCTCAGTAGCCAATCAACAATTTCAAGACGTTTGCAGAGAGCTTGTCCGCCGTCTTGCGAGATATTACGTACGGCGTGATTTTGAGTGGAGAGACGTTAGGAATCTCGTTTGTATTTGGTAAAGGACTTCAGCGAATGTGTTTGAATACGGAATCGATAGTCTCGACTGAAATGCACGACGAATTAAACCTTTTGATGTTGGTTTTGATGTTCGGTTATGGTTAAAATTAAAGTTTGTGTAGGTTCACCGGTAGTTTAGGTATTTGAAATTTTTTTATGTTGCTGGGTTTTTTATAATACGACATGTCTTTAGAGTATTGGTTAATTCAGCAGTTTATCATCTGTTACCGCCGTATACTTAATGATTTGGTATCGTAACAGTCATACACATGTGCAAAGAGGTAGTAAGTGGTAATAGTTAACACTTACGCGATATTGCGTTGCAATTATAACTTAAAATCAATTGGTAGGTATTTTTTTCAATAAAAGAAAGATAAAGACAGAAATATCTTGTTTTTTTTAGATTGTACATAGCATACTAAACTCAAAGGTTAGTAGAGATGTTATAAAGGACACGGTGTCAGGAGAATGACACAAAATTAGAGTTCGTTTTTTCATTTCTTCTGCAGCATATTAATACTTTCTCAATCAAATAGCACAATAAGATTTAATGTTACTCAATTTAATATGCCTAGTTAAAAAGAAAATTTTTCAAGCAAAATAATTATCCAAAGCAATGGTACTATATAATAAACAAAAATAATTCTCTCGCATAAATAAATTAAATGTGCAGCAAATATGTGAAACAAAAACACTAAGGTTTAAATATGTTAGTATATGGCATTAATGCAATTTAATCTTCGCACACGCATCACGAACCTGCGCCCACGCATTACACTTCTACGCAAACGAAAAATGTTGATGTCCACCAATGTATTGCTATACTATTAATTATATTTTTATTTAGTTAATAACTATCTAATACTAGAATCTACTGTTCAGTAGTGTTGGAATCAGTGAGAAGGTGAAGTACACTGGAGTACACACAGGAGTTTAAAAGTAAACAAGAAAAAACTGAATATAAAAAAATAAATGAGAAAAAACAACCAAATATAATATATCTACGCATTCATGCAAGAACATTCATAAGTATACATAGACACATATATTTATGTAAATACACTTTACATATCCCAATGAACATGGCATCTTTGTAATGATTCTGCTATATTTTGGCTAAGGAGAGCTCATGTCTTGACTTTGAATGAATTACGACTGGGTGCCATTGTGATTTCCTGATAAAGAACAGATCGAATGTCGAAGAAAGAATGAACGTGCACAGAAGCGTGGGAGAAGCATGACGTTAAGAAATTTGTAGAGTGAAAGGGGTTGGAATACGGGGAATTTTTATCTACTTTCTACGTTTATTTGATTATTTACATTGTCCCTAGCATAACAGCAAAACGATGAGGTCACGATTCTGTAAATAAATTATTCGTTTTTACAGAAAATGACTTTGATTTTGTTTCGCTTTTTTTAGATGTTAAAAATTTATCTCAATTCTTAATTTTATTCACATACCCTATTTTAGTTACAAATTCTAGAGAATTGTCTGCCTTTTGGTTTAGTGGATAGCGATCCTGACCTGCAGCTAAAGGTCGTGAGTTGGATTTCTACCCAGAATAAATAAATAAGATGAGAGCGATCGTTTGTTTTAAAGTATCATACAGTCGTGTATAAGATGTGCAAAAAGAACGAATATTATCCAGAAATTCTATCTAGACGATGATTTTTTTATAAAAATATTATATTTTGTTACCTTATTCTCAAACGTTAATATGATTTCGTTTATTTGTCATTACTTTCGTTTTCTACATATTCAGTTCGAATTAAAATACGCGATATGTTTAATCCTAAAACTCTCTACGTCCTCCATAACTTTTTGTCTACAAAAACTGAGTTAATTAGAAATTAGTTCGCTATCAACATTTAACTAATATCCAAGCTACTGCTCTAAAGTCAAAGTCAAAGTCAAATTCGTTTATTCATTTAGGTCACAAAAGGACACTTATGAACGTCATAAAAAAAAACGATAAAAGATGAACAATCTGTCGATTAAAATTACAGCTAGCTGGGTTCGCAGATTGTTCATGGTAGAGTGGTGAGAAAAGAACCCAGGAAAGAAACTCCAGTAAAAGTCCTCCTCGATAACTTTTGTAATGACACCCGCGGTCGTATTAACGTCATCTTGTCCCTCTCTTACACACGTAATAAAAAAATATTGATATATTCTGTCAATCGCTTCACATTGTACCACAATCCTATTGTAAATATGCACATGGCAATGCAATTTAAACAAATGGTCGGGACAGTGTGTGAGAAACCTGAGATAATCTCAATGGCGTTACGTACAGTTTATTGTCGTTGATTTGTCGGTGTTTGTTTCTTAGTTGAAGTGCGAATACACAGTTAATAGCCGTAGCCACAACGTTGAAGTAATTTAGGTATCTAAATAGCCTATTAAAGGGCCTGTTAATATAGGAACGCGATAGGATAATTACTGAGGTATTGCAATATTACTCGATACCATTCTTAGTGTTGTCTGATTCCGATCAACGATTGTATTATTTATTATAGTAACTTATATTATAAATGAGAATTTGTTTGTTATATTCTCTCGTATTAGCTTGACTGCCTCGGTGGCGCAGTGGTAGCGTGTGCGACTGCTGTGCTTGAGGTCTCGGGTTCGATTCCCGGGTCGGACTAAATGTTTGCATGATCTGCAAATTTTTGTTTCTATGTATAATATGTAGGTATTTACAGAAACAAAAAGTATATATGTATTTATATTAATTGTCTAGCACCCATAATACAAGCTCTGCTTAGTTTGGGACTAGATGGCGTTGTGTTTCGAACGTTCGAAAAAAAATATTTAATGGTCGTCATAAAATTAGACTGAGATGTAATAAGTAAGTTAAAATTAATAATTATTTAAAAAACTGAAATAATTGATAAATAAGTGAATGAAAAATTGAAAAGCCAGAACGCGTAGTGAAGGAGAAAATAGTGATGAAAGTTTTCTGAACGTTGTAGGATGTTAGAGTAGACGACGACCGAACTACCAAATGGACAATCTGTTAGCAAGTGAGTGACACCTGCAACTCAAGACTAACAGAGTGTTTTGGCGCCCTTAAAGCCTTTTCCCCACTCTTCCACTTGCAAAGGAGAAGGAGTGTTTAGTAATCAGTTATTTGTTTGACGAAAAAAAGACGAAATTTTTTTTTTTTTTTAAAAAAGACAACGTCCGTATTAGGAATAAATCCTGTGTCGCGTGGGACTTTACAAACATATAAAAAACGGACACAAGAACATCCAGACTCAGAACAACAATTTATGGATCACACAAAGTCTTGACCCATGTAGGATTTGAACCCACAACACTCAGCGAAGTGGAGAGCGGCATGGCGACCGCTTAAACCACTAGGCCAATGGTTAATGGCCAATTTACGAGTTACATATATATTGACATGACAGTAAGTGAAAACTATAGTTTATTTTACTACCATACAACTTTCAAATAAGTTATAAATACACTATAAATTATATACGCATAAAAGTAAAATATCATAGACAATTTACTTTACTCATCAGAAAGCCGTATATGGCTTTATGATCACCTATAACTTGCTCGTCTATCGGTTAATTTTCCATTACATTAATTCACTTATAAGGCATTCTACACACTGGTATTAACTCATGAGATTATTTAACCAACACACATTCACCTATAAACCGCAAAAATACGAAAATCTGAAGGTACTTTTGATTCTGTTATTAAAAAAAACTGTGGCCGGATATAAAAACAATCACACTAAAATACCTTGCAGTAATACTCGTTGTTACTATATCCGTATATGAGAGTCACCTCTATTCATCCCATGGGTGTTGTTATAGGTGATTATAGGAGCAAATTTGCAGGGCAACATATGACTTGACACAAACCCTATATAACTCCTTTCATAGGAAAGGTCTGTGGCCAGCAGTGGATCATTAAAGGCCATTGATGTAATGTGATGTGAACACAGTGCGTCGACTTCAAACAAAACCAGTAAGAGTTTTAGAACAACATATAAGTATCCCTACTAATATTGTAAAAACGAATGTAAGCTTATTTGTTACAGTTTCACGCGAAAACTACTCAACCGATCATCATGAAATTTTGTATACATGTTCTTGGATGTATTATAAGTAACATAGGATACTTTACATGTATATTATTTAAAAACGATCTGTTACAAAACTTAATGTGGCAGACTCATTTCCACGCGAGCGAGACCGCGAGCAAAAGTTAGTATATTATAATTATTAAATCGTTTATTAAAGTAACATACTTTTAGTAACAATAAATTGTCTTAAAACTGTGTTAATCTTTATCTATTATATATATAGGTATGTATGTGATTTTTTTTAACGCGTGGAAACCCCCTCGGGCCGTCACCCCACCGAGATTTACGGCGGGGTGGTGTGCCGGAATCGGACCGACTAAAACCACACGGTGTGCCACTCTGTGCCTGAGATAGGAGGGATCCGGGAACAGTTGCTATTACGACATCCAGAGGTTTCACTGTGTAGGTCAACCACTGCTACAGGCTTCCTCTTGTGAGGTTGTGGTAGAGATTCCGACACACCACCCCGCCGTAAGCCCCGGTGGGGTGACGGCCCGAGGGAGTTTCCACACGTATAAAAAAAAAAACACAGTGAAACCTGCCAGCAATACTGAGTAAAATACTATCAATATAGTGACCTGCTGAACTTAACCATGAACTTGAAGAACAAGTGATTAAGTAACACATTTTAAAATAATATAATTAGGGTACTTTGTACGAGGCCTATCTACAGAACCGATCCTAACCATACGGGAGTCGTGATTCGACATGCTACGGTGAGATTAGGCTGCGTACACGACACCGGCAATTAAGTGACGACCTGTCTTGAAACATGTTTAGATCAGGTTCGGAAACCGTGAACAAAAGTGTTTCGTGCAGCACGTATATTAATCATACTTAATAGACTATGCTGAATAATTAACGGACTTTATGAAATAATAATGTCCGTTAGACGGTTTTATCTAATTTGTTCTATTTCTTTTTTATTGAAAACTTGATTTATTGATGCACAGACTTGCTTAAGCTTATACTTACGTCCACTGCTGAACGAACGTCACACTTCCCCAAAAAGCGTCAACCATCCCGTTTCCGTCAGTCCGCATTTATCTGCTGCCAGCCATTTTCATCAAGTCATTGGTGCATCGTGACACTACCGTCTTACCATACTTACCATCTCCACTGTGACAGTTGCTGGTTCCAGCGACCATCAGTGCACCTGGAGACTTAACCAGCCTCCTTACACTTCAGCTTGCTGATTCTTGGTACGATATCAGCTACTCCAGTGCTCTGTTGAATTGTTTCGTTACATTGAATCCTATTGAACACCGAAAAACGTAAGCTCGGGCTTACGTTTTTTACGGCTTTAAGCTTGTTGATCAATCCAATGGTGAGTATCCATGTCTCGGTGTCGTATGTTATTACGGGTAGAACGCTTTAGTTAAATGCCTTAGTTTGCAGCGATTACGGGATCGGCGACTCGAAGATATGAAGAAACTTCCCATATTTCGAATTCCTCTATCGACCTTCTGATCGAAGTTGTGTGAATTGGACAAGATAAACGTATTCGTACATAGCCTCGATCATAACGCCAGTAACGGCCTCGTAACTCAGAAAAACATGGTCTTAGTTTTACCAATGTACATCCTAAGTTCCACTTCTATTCTAGAATGGTTCAAACTGTTAATCATTTCTTCCAGATCATGTCGAAATTTAGCTAGGATTACTATGTTATCCATAAATTACAAATGTGAGATATATTGGCCATTAATATTAATTCACCGTGTTCCAAACGAGGGTCTTGAAGATGTTTTCCAATGCATTGGTAAAAAGTTTGAGAGAAATAATATCTCCTTTTCTAACCCGATGATTCCTTTAAATTGGTCTTGTGCGCTGTTCTTGTACTTTTTGCATAGACTTTTCAACAAGAATTATAAATTTAAAGTTTTCTATTTTCAAATTTCACTGAAACTTGATTTACTTAGAAGTGTCTCTAATGTTTTCCTAACTTTCTTTTTATACCAATTTGAAATTTTCAAGTAATGTATCTATTAAACAGGATTTTGTTTCTGCAAATAATGCTTATAAAAGATGGTGTTAAACTTACATCTTTCACCTTTTCTGCGGCAAAAAATACGCTCTACTAATTATGTACACCATCAAATACATGAACTTTCTCTACTGCCACTAATCATTTCAAAAAAGCTGCTAGATTCAGGCACTTTCTTCAGATCATCACCATTCGATCAGAATTACATAATTATGTCTTCTTACCATACCGTTTAACTTTTGTACACACCGATACCTAATCCTTTGCGCTCGTATCAAAACAGTGAACTCACGCGCAATGGCGCGTAACCAATTGTCTTATTAATGCTGTGTAAGTTAGCTCCACCCAACAGACTTGAGGTAATTGAACATTTAATTAGGATATTTAGGATTTCTTGATTGAATATATAACTCAAAATTGCTATTAATAAGTAGTCGTATTGTATCATCAACAACCTTTTAAAATCCACTACTGGAAATAGGCCTCTCCTTAGCAAGGAGTTTTTAGCCTACTATTCCACGCTGGCTAGACGGGTTGGAAAGGGTTTGTTTCAAGTTTTCCTTCTCTTTCTTGTGATGTTATCTTGTACACTTTGACCCTTAGTCGCCTTTTATGACGCCCACGGGATGAATAGGGGTGGTAACACTATGTATTCTTAATCCGTCACCACACGGACAATTGTATGGAGGTGACTACCTATTTTAAAGTGACAATGGTGCTAAATCTGTTGTTACGTCTTTAAGATTTAATTTCTATTCCCTACTTTGGCGATGCGTAACTTTAGTCAATTTTTGACATTTAGGATGTTGGTTGTCACGATAAAAATTCTTTATTAGTTATTTTTTATATGATTTGGAGAGTTTATGAATGACGGAATTAGCATCATAAATGAACAATGCAAAATCTCATTTTGGTCGCCGCGACACAAGCCACGAGCTTAGTGTGGAAACCGTCGTTAAATTCAAACTGGTAATTTATTTTTAAGTATAAACAAACAAATTTATGTATTTTTATAATAAAACAAACTGTTTATAACACGGAAAAAAGAGAAAAACATATTTCGTGTATAACGTATTTTGTTCAAAAAAGGTTTTATAACTGTCAAAAAGTAGCCATAACAAAATACACACAATATAGTAATACCAACTTATAACAGATATGGTTGCGTTCCTAATTACCAACACAAATAAATAAGTAAAATAAATATATAAAAATATTAAGGTAGCAAACTACACAGGACAACATCATTGCTAAGACAAGGAAACCCAGACTTCGTGTTCATCACATATCTATGATGAAATTTAATTTTTCACAGTTTTGAGTCATGAAATTTTAATGAGATACCGAGAGAGACGAGAGATTAAGAGTCAGAAAGTCATTTCCCGGTAAAGGAGTATGAAAAAAAGGATTACTTCAATCGTAGCGTTTGTTAGCAACGGGCCATTAAATAAGCGTGACGTAATATTAATGCTAATAGCGACATTTTTATTATTAGGTAGTGTATCTACATAGTCGATATTATTACTGAAATTTCTAAATTATGTTACATTTTAGATGACGAATATTTTTTTATGGTACTGTATTATTTATTTATTTTATCCATCATGTACATTTGGTGCATCAGCTTACTTAATGCCTACGGCATTGTCTACCAACCACCCGTTGAGTGATGCAGAGAAAATAGAAAGTAGATGCATTTTGGTTGTCATGTGTTTGAGAATAAATAAACTAACGGTATTTCAAACAAACAAAATACATAACGCTATCATATGCTTAAACCTATACACTATATACATGTATATATATATATAAACAGATATATATATATCTAAGCATATAGATACTATTAATAACATTAGATGACAATTATGTAGAAGTTGATTCTGCCAGTTGTTTTAAAAGATACTGCTTCACTATGTAAGTATAAATGGATTACTGTTTTTCTATTGTCTGTTAGTATTTATTAAAAAGGCAATTAATTTATTCTGGCATCCTAAGGAACAAGGAAAATACTGATATCTATAGCCCTTTTAAGCATTCATATATAAGAAAATCAAACTGAATTAATACAATCAAGCTTCTTCTCGAGAAGTAAAAAAATAATATACAATTTTTATCTTGGGCAGTTCTATTTCATAATAAAGATATATAAAATCAAATATAATGAATATGGTAGGCATACAACGAGAGGTGAAAATTTGAAAACCAAATGTCTTTCACACACATCTTTAGTTTGGGTGTCTTGATTTTTCACCTAAAAGTCATTTACAATAAGCACTAGTGATAACATAAATGAACTAGTTGACATATGATAATGATGTTTTCTTAGAGAATTTTGGCCACAGTAGCCAGCTTCTAAGAAGAGTAAGCAACTACGCAGAAAATATTAAAGTGTACATATGTGTGCGCAAACACAAGTACACTCTCTGTTCTCTCACTCTCACAATCCGATTGGACGACTATCCGACACTTTATGAGCTCTCCAAAGTACGGCGGTTAAGACCTCAACTTTCAAGCTGCGGGTTTTTGTTAAACATTACCAAATCTAAAAAAATCCAATAACACTTTTTGACCCAACCTGGGAATCGAACATAAAACCCTTTGATCGGCAGGCACATACACTAACCACTAGATCAACGAAACAGTTGACATAACAACAGTCTACGTAACCTTATATGATGACGATTATAAGACATACTAAACCGCTAATTTCCTGGCCTACAGAATAGCCTGTACCTATCTTGTCGAGGGCAATCCAGAACGTTTCGGTTTCGGGTTGTGTGCCGCTTTAACCATTTTTTTGTTTTTTTTTGTTATAAATTTTTGTTTATTTTCAGTTTATTATTTTAGTGTGCATCTCGTTACGTTGCTGGTTCGTTGAAGAGTGTTGTTATACTTTGTAGGGCTTTAGATGCTAGGAGCATGATTTTTACTAGACGAGTGGCCGCCAAGCTCATGAAGTTCAGCAGTATGGAAAATAAATACATAATTGGAAAGGCTACTGTAGCGTAGCAAGTCAGTGTTGGTCAGTGACAGCTAATTTGATTCTAACTTTGATTTCTAAATTTAATTTTTAGAATGTTACAAAAAGGACCTTGAGACTTTAGACTTCAGGCGTGTTTTTTTCCAAGAATGATGAAAACTGGAAATGTATTGTTAATAATAATATTTGACTGCCTGGATAGTGTAGTGGTAGCGAATGTGACTGCTGTACTTGCGGTCTCGGGTTCGATTCCTGGGTCGGATCAAATGTTTGAAAAATCTGAATATATTTATTTCAGAGTTTGGATGTTTTCTATGTAAAACATGTATGTGTTTACAAAAATAAACTATATAAGTATTCTACAGGTCGGTCTAGTTACCATAGTAAGATCTCTGCTTAATTTGAAAATAGATGGTGTTGTGTGTCAAATATCCGGAATATTTATAAATGTATTAGTTATTATTATTTCAGCATTGTTAAGTAGGCCAAAATCTCTTTTGTAAGGAGAGATCTATGTTCAGCAGTGGAGTCAGAGTCTCCTGGTAGCTCTTACAGAGACTTTTACATCAACCTTTTTTTTCAAAATCAAAATTTGAAGATTCTCCCTTTTCTGTCTAGTTTTAATTCTGGAATAGCAATTTTTTTTAATATTTAGTTGCTACTTTTGATAGAAACCTCCGTAAGTTTATTGATGTACAAATAAGATAAAGTTCTTCCATCTGGCTGATAAAGTACGTAATGAGGTTATTCGACAGAGAACTAGAGTAACTGACATCGCACAAAGAATCAGTATACTGAAGTGGAAGTGGGCCGGCCATGTCTCCAGACGAAATGGTCGCTGGAGCCGAAGTGTACTAGAGTGGATACCACGATTGGGCAAACGTAGTGCAGGCCGCCCTGCGGTGCGATGGACCGACGACTTGAAGAAGGTGGCTGGCAGCGGATGGATGCGAATTGCCCAAAACCGGGATCGTTTTCGTTCCATTGATCTTCCATCAGATCCATAGTTAGTAAGACCTGTCTTTTATAAAGAAAAAAAAAACATACTAAAAATTATATAATTTACCCTTTCCCACCTCTCTCTGTACTTATATAGTTATTCAAATTTGTGCCTGCAAATTATCAAATAACTAACGCATAACTTATACGTAGAACAGAACTTTCAATTAGTGGTATATCGGACCAAAAGTACCTTTGGTCCCCGTCCGTATGATATGTAAATGTATGATAATATACCAACCACCCAGCAATGACCTCGGAAACTAACCCGTAACTTTACGTGTTTATACAGAATGCAGATGTGGTCTATGTGGGCTTAAAATTAATATGTTTGACTTAATTATCGTTGGTTATATTTACATTATGTATTCTTTGATATCCCTGAGCAAATTTAGTGATAATATTGACCTTTTACTAACCGATATATGTTGAACCACTCTTTTATGGATGAAAGATGAAGGGGACGACTCCATAGTGTCCTGGGCCCAAGAGCTAACTCTAATACTTGTCTTATTTGTGTAAGAGTATGTCCTACCATGACTTGCCTGAAAGTTTGGTGATATTTGGTTGTCCAGGAACCAAGTTAAGTCAAGTTTTAGAACGAAGTTCTTTGTCGCGCGTTGCGAAGGAGGCTAGACGGAAAAAGTTAAGACGAAAGTTGTCACGACACTTTTTGCTATAGTTTAGTTAGTTTTAGTGTGCATGTTTCTCTGTGTGTCTCTCTCTCTCTGTCTCTCATAGAAAGCAAGCCAATTATTTTCGTTTCGTCTTTCTATTTTGCTTTGAACAGTGTAGTGTCGCGATGATTATTTTTGTTTTGTTAACTTTATACAGGTTTTTTGAAGATAATAAATAATGAAATAATAGAAAATAAAATTTCTTACTTCTTTACTTAAATTCCTTCACTAATTAATCGAAATGAATTTCGTTCCATTCGGATGTCCCTTGACACCTCCTAATTTTTTTATTCTTTCAAAAACCTGCCAAAGTAGAAAGCATGAATAGAATCTAGTATCTGTGGTCACCATATTTACTGCGAAAGCAGACAATGCATCATGGTGACCCACAGTATGATAGCCTAGTTAGATGCTTTTTTACGCCCCACTTGGGAAGTAAAAAGCATGACAGTCTTTGTGGAAGTGTAAAGGTCACACACTTAATAGGGCAATTTAGTAAAAGTGAGGTTATGTTTTAACATTATAGTTTTTTGATGTTATTTACGAAATATTTTGAATGTGTTTGATTGTGAAATATTTTCATACATGGAGTGCTCTGTACTTACATTCTATTGTTGACACCATTTAAGCCATTTCCTCCAGAATCAGAGGGAGTGGGAGAATTTGTTATTCGGTAATTCGGTCATTCATTAGATGAAAAGTTATAAAAGAACTGGTTAACTTCAATTTTAAAGAACTCCAGTTGAGCTTCACTCGTGTATCCCACAACATGGATCTCTCACAAATAAGGGCGACTTAGTTGCCTAATAAAGGGTCATAAATCTTTTATATTGTAGATAAAAAACCTGTGGAGATAGCAAATGACCAAAAATGGATTGGATAAAAGATACGTTTCAACTTAAAGATTTAACTGCCTCTGACTAGTATAGAACGTAAAATAAGACAATACATGACCGTGAAAGAACCATCATGGCCATGGTTCACATATGAGCCGACTCGAAGGAAGTTCTCTTCACCGGTTGAGTGTGATTACTGGGTACACCAAATTCTGGTATGGAAATTCTTATCCCCACATTGCATTCATATCCCCACATGGCAGAATTGCATTACCACCCTGGTAACTTGAGTTCTAGACGTCCATGTCCATGGTGGTAGTTACTCACCAATAGGTGCTCATTTCATAAAGGGTATAAAAGCAATTCCAATGTTTAGTATAAATAACCCCCGAATTCATTTTATATTACAATTTAGACAGAAGTACAAATACCGCCGCCAATATTAGCGAACTTATCCCCAGATTAGTGATCCGTGTGTGCCGGCTCTCGGTGGGATTATACCTGATCACGTGATCTGTCGCGACCGCCGCCTACGTGTGTTATACATGGAATGTTATTGTGGGGTACAAGTGACGAGAGGTCAGCATATTATGTTGTAAAACCAAAGCTGCATTGTGGTTTGTATATTTGTGTCTTTGCCTCTGGTTATATTAAAACTAAAAAAAATAAATGCTCCTAGGATTATCTAGAAAGAGATTGTAGTGAAATATTTGTCGATAGAAACATACATCTAAGAAAAAGTTTCACTAAAAACACTGTTTTTATTAAAACTAAATTTTTTACGTAATCAAGAAAGCTTTTTGTGCATGTTCAGTTGTAGTAACTTTTCTTATAAAGAATCTGATTTCTGGGAATATCTTGTTTACTTGTGCTTCTTACCAGAAATAATGTAAAAGATAACTCCAAGGACGTCAATAAAACTAGAGTATCATTGAAATCAGTCTTACTTTAAATTTGTCAAGTTAAACTATTAGAATATGTTTGCCTTAGTATGCAAACATACAGACATAACAACACAAAATATCGTAGCAAAAAAAATGATTACAGAAAATCCAGCTTCTAGCTTTTAACTTAAACCACAACATAACCCGTATAATTATAGTGCGTCCCTTGTTAGAATTAATCTCGGTTGGGTTCTGCGACATCTGTATTCGACAATTATGTTCATGTGAGACCAATAAAGGTACCTCACGTCTCTTTCACACATAGGTAATACGACAAGGATAGAATAGCATTCTATTTGTAATATTATGTGCAGATTTGAGAAGGGAAATATTTGTTTATCAGTTTTGTTCTAGTTAAGCGTTCACTAATGAGTAATATTTTATTATTAGGCTTAACAGAACTTGCAGATTGTGAATTATTCATGATTTTCTATAAGTGTTCGATAAAGGGTTGTTCAATCGAGATTATATTAGTGAAGTACCTCGTGAAGGCAAGATATGATTTAGATATCTAATCCTTACGTTGCTATTGAGTGTATCTGTGGAAATATATCACTACCAATATTTATTGTCACTTCTTTCTTCATAATGTATTTGTGACTTGCTGTAGCTACATATACGTAACAGGCTAATACTGTTAACTTGTGATATATATAATATATATAAAAATATATCACGTGAAATGTGAAACATTTGATGGGCGTGTTGGTCAAGTAGTTAGGGACCCGACCCGAAACCTAAGATCGTGAGTTCGATTTGTGGAGGGACGAGGGTCTCATGTCCCTCCGACGCAAAGGAAGGGTCCTCCGGCCAGGCGAGGTGATCATGCTTGGCGGGCCACGGCCCAACGGTTGATTTTGGGATGTTGTATAAATGCTAATTGCCACGCGAATTTCTATTTCACGATACAGGATTAGTAATTGCTTCGTAGCTCATTATGATTATTCGTAGTTCGATGTATCTTCGCTAGATGGCGCTGTTATATATTTTTGTTTGCGCTAAATGTGGCAGTCGCTACAGATTCCCACCCAGTGCAAATAATTGTATGACGAGCACGATAGTTTCTTCTATCTCTGAATGTAATTTATCTATAATACTTATATGTATATAAATTTTTAAGCATATTTCTCTACCAAGGTTGGAATGAATCTGCGGCGGATGAGATGAGTGAAATTATTATTCCTATTGAAGTTAATTTTCTTCCATTTTACGAAGGTTTTTAGGAGTACACTCAAAGTTTCTAAAACAGTAGCTTCCTAAGATGTTGACGTCAATTAACTTAACTTGGTATCAACACTGACAAAACACATTATATCTACCACATAAACAATACAATGGCTGAGTTGAGAGCCAACCGGAGGGCTGGGTTCTGATATAAGCGACGAGATTTTAAAATTAAACGAAAGAGAGAGAGAGATAGAGGGAGATGAAGTAGGACAATGTTTATAAATAAGACTTAAAGTAATATTTAAAACTTTATGTTATAAGTTTTCAGAGAGAAACTGTCCTAGCAAAACCTTTTGTTGAGAGCCTGCCAAAATGACCACTCTGCCTGATGGAAAGCATGTAGACAATCCAAGAGTGGTGGTCACCACACTCTTTGCAAATACAGACAATGCAGTATGGTGACTCACACTATGGCGGTATAGTGCGTTTTTTTAAAGAGCTTTTTCACGATCCGCTGCACACAATAGCTCGGATGTGGTCCCTTTAGGTTTGTCTTCTGTGAGATTAGTTTATGACACAGTAATTATGATTTTCATTATTTTTTAACAGATTTAATTATAACAAATAGTTATGACTGTTACTTAGTAGAAATTAGACTTGGATACTATAGTTGAACAGTGTATTGTTTTTATTTTTTTTATTTTAAGAACCTGCCAAAGTGACTCTACTCTGCCTGATGGAAAGCATGAATAGAACCCAAGAGTTGTGGTCACCTTACTCATTGCAAATGCTGACAACGCAGTGGTAACCCACACTATGGCGGCCTTGTGAGATACTTTTTCACACACCCAGTTTGGGGACGTAAAAAGCATGACAGTCATTGTGACAGTGTAAGGCTCACACAGTTACCACGATAACTGTCACCCTTGCATCAATGGGCCTCCGGTCACACACTCACAAACGAAACACGACAGCACGAATGCTGGCGCTTTAGGTTGGTCTTCTGTGAGAAGGTAATACTGCCCCGGTCGAACCGACCCGCTCGTGCTGAAATCAGCGTGGCTCTACTACCTACAATTGCACATGAGCCTTATGCAAATCAAAAAACAGTTTAAATAACTTATCACAAGCGTCTTTAACCACGTACGGTGTGACCGTACCTAATGCTAAGAAGCCCAATTAATCAGTCGACGGGCTAATGAGCGAATATTTCATTGTCCGGCTCCTTGCGCCACGGCCAACTTGAGGGCTGTCGAACGGTGCATACTAATTACATAATATATATGTTATTTTCGTTATTTTAAAATTTTCGACAATTCCTTTCCCAAATATTTACATTTATTATCACGATTGCTGTAATATTTTAATTGTAATCGTAATAACAGTTGTATCTTAAACAAAAATTGATCTGATCTCATGTGTCCACGAAACTGACAATAGAGTAAAAAAGCAACCAAAAATAAGTTCGCTTTTAAAAATCCGAAATTCTTAAAGGTAATAAATATGTATCATATTTTTCAGTTCATTAGTACGCTTGATAAATAATAAGTTTGTACCACTTTCCTTTTTTTTGCCCCAGTACCTGTGGTTACGGTGGTGGTTACGTCGGACTCGAATCGAGCCGTAGCCATAGCCGGGGAACTGCACAAATCCACTAACTTATTTTTATGCTGTATTTTTATTAATCATAGTGGTAGAGTCGCGCTGAGTTCAGCACAAACGGGCCAGCTCGACCGGGGCAGTACTACATTCTCACAGACGACCAACTTTAAACTACAGCATCCATGCTGTCGTGTTTCGTTAGTGACTGCGAGACCGGAGGCCCGTTGACGCACAGCCGACAGTCGTCGTGGTAACCGTGTGAGCCTAACATTGCCTGTTCTCGCTTGGGGACGTGAAAAAGTATCTTACTAGGCCGCCATACTGTGAATCACCATACTGCATTATCTACATTTGCAATGAGTATGGTGACCACAACTCTTGGATTTTATTCAGGCTTTCTATCAGGCGGAGTAGAGCAAAAAGAGTTTCATTATTAAGTCTTTCTGATTATAGAAATGCTAAATGCACGGAGTTTGGAAGCTGAGGTCTTAACCGTTAGTCCTGCACCTAATCTCTCCCCAGTCGTGTTGGATAGCCGTTCCGTAGGATTATGAGAGTGAGAGAACAGAGAGTGCACCTGTGTTTGGATTATTAAGATTTTTTTATATATATATAAAAAGACAACGCCCACACCAGGAATAAATCCAGTGTAGCGGGGGACTTTACAAACATACATGAAACGGACACATAGAAGACCCAAAGTCAGAACAACAATGCGTAAATCACATAATGTGTTGTCCCATGTGGGGTTTGAACCCACAACACTCAGCACAGTAGAGAGCGTGACCGTGCAGTCAAGATTGGCCGTCGTGGTTAGAATCTGCTGCAAGGACATATTCACTAAAAAAAATATTGTGCCATATATTTCAGGATGCTTTTAGAATTGGTACCACGAAACAAAACTTGATAATAATTTTAAGTGGTATTTTAAGGCAAAAACAACAAATAAAGTTTATAGGCTGTATTTTCCGAGAAAATTCTCCGTAAATACAACCTACACAAATATAATAAAGTTAAGTAAGTTGGGTATCAAAACGATGAAAATGATACCTAATTATAGTTTTTAAAAATAAAAGAAGTTATGAGTGTAGTAAACAACAAGCTCTGATATTATATAATCTTAGTGTGTAACTCAACTTCCTAAACGCAGACATAAGATTTATCTAAAATGGTATAAAGTGAGTAAAATCATTGCCATAGAATCTTAAGTCAATTTTCCATTTCAATGCCGTAGTTAAAGCAAAGGTTCTTACATTAAGTCAAACCTACAGAAACTATTTAAATAAACCCATATTCAATCGTTGCCCATCCTTGCCCGTCGGGTGCAAAACGGCATTAATAATTCTCTTAGACGCACATACGACAATCGCAGTTCTCATATTATTATATTATTGGCGTCTGTGTTGGACAACCCTAGCCGACGTCTTAAGACGTAGTACGGGAGCTAGGGAGTCACATTTTGAATACATTAATTGGTTTGTTGGGGAATTCATAATTAGTCAGCATAATATTTTTGCAAATGTTTGCTGCTATTAAATAATAGGTAGGTAGGTAGTAGAGCCACACTGATTTCAGCACAAGCGGGCCGGCTCGACCAGGGCAGTACTACCCTCCCACAAAAGACCGACCTAAAGCACCAGCATCGGTGTTGTCGTGTTTCGTTGGTGAGTGTGAGACCGGAGGCCCATTGATGCAGGGGTGATAGTTATCGTGGTAACTGTGTAAGCCTTACACTGTCACGATGACTGCCATACCTTTTACGTTCCCAAGCGAGGTGTGAAAAAGCATCTCACAAGGTCACCATAGTGTGCGTCACCATACTGCATTGTCTGCATTTGCAATGAGTATGGTGACCACAACTCTTGGATTCTATTCATGTTTTCCATCAGGCAGAGTAGAGCCACTTTGGCAGGCTCTTAATTTAGAAAAAAACAAAAATAGTTTCAATGGCTGTGTTCGTTTATTGTTCATTTTACATTTTCACTTCTCAATTTATCTTTTGTCAAATTTATGCCACAGTAAATGGTTTACCAGAGAACATGGTTGTCATGTTCGCGTCTTTGTTGTTTCTTTAATCGTAGGATGAAATTGTTACAGAGTTCTGGAGTCTTTTCTATGTGCTTGTAGTTATAGTAATAAATTTTAATTCTCTTTTTTCATTTCTGTTTTGCTTATCTCTTGTACACAGTGCTTTAATGCGTTATAAAATGTTAAGTAGTTCGCTTCATTTATTGATAACTAGCAACTCGGAACGGCTTGGCATGGAAATCGTGATATTTTCTGCTGTAATATGTATGTTAAAACCTTCCTCTTTAATCACTCAGTCTTTTGAAGAAAACAGTATTAAAAACCGATACATAATTTGAAAGATCTAAGCATAGAAGAATGTTAAGCAAGTTCATTTTATACTGTTTTTTTTTTAAATTACTTTAAGAGACTGAAAACGTAACTCTACTATTGGCATAGTAGAGTTACTTTTCGAGTGCTCTGAGTTGTGGTCACCAAAGCTATTGTGAATGCAGACTGCAGTATGGTAACTCACACTATGGCAGCCTAGTGAAATGCTTTATCATGCTCCGCTTGAAGACCTAAAAAGTATGACAGTCATCGTGCATCAATGTACTGCCGGTCTTACACTCACCAATAAAACACGACAGCACAGATGCTGTCACTGAGGTTGATCTTCTGTGAGAGGGTAGTACTGCCCAAATTGAGCCGGCCCGTTCGTACTGAAATCAGCGTATTATAAGAGGATTTTGTTAATGATTTATTTATATTCTGATGGAGTTGATGTTGCACAATTGACGTAGTGGTGGCGTTTAATGGACTTCAATTACTAATTAGCTGTTTTCACACAGATTACTACATACAAGTAGTTTGTTGATTTTCATTCTTTTTACTTAATGATTATAATTAATATATTCTTCAAAAGCATATTAAAATTTTGGAATATTATGGTGATATTAATAATCTTTTCTTTATGTCATGTTTTATTTCCAACAATATTGTGTTGTAGAACAATTAGAGAAGAATAAGAATAATAATGACGCAGGGAAATTAAAAATTAAAAAGAACGAATGAAAAAGTGTATTCAAAGGACACTTCTAATTGCCATTCGTATGCAGATGTGCAATCTCCGTAAAAAGATATTGGCATATTTTCTTATTTCACCAACGTAAATAAAATATTTTTTCTGAAGTTAAATATTTCTTACTTTCGTTTTTAAAAATCAATTTGATCCAAAACAAATTGTTAAAGTTTATTTATTCTTCTTTGTTATAAGAAGTAATTTTCTCAATGCACATTAATTGTAGTGACTGTCTAATCCACATACCCACATTTATCAAATCCGAATCCTATCTCCTTTCCTAAGAGGGTTGTCTTAATGGAAACATGTCGCCCGCAATGAGGGATATTCGAGGCATATGCTTCACGAGGCGAGGCACGAGGCACTGTCACACGGCACACTTGGCAACTCGACTCGAAGGCAGACAAAACATTCTCTCTACGTGCTGATTGGGTAGAAATATGTTCATTCGTGGAGCGTAGGTTTGAATCATTTTGATACTTTAAGTAACTAGGTTGCTCTATGCTTAAAACGTAATTCAAGGTGAGTCACAACAAGTTTGAAATTTACATGTAAATACATATAATATTTAAATATTTTAAGAGAATATCTTAAGATTTTTCATTAATCCAGAAAATAGATTAAAACACGTTAGTTTCCTTTAAGTATATCTAAACTGCACTAAGTGAGTTTCAATACTACTCATATTAAAAGCTACTAATTAGTCTGATAATCCAGACATATATGTGTTTATATCACATATGTGCTATAGAAATAGTTTTAATCAGTCAGTTTCAACAATTTTGATGTGTGGATTATGTCCATAGATAATCATATCTGGCAGGTCGAATACATTTTAAATCGCATGAACTAGTCTATGAATTGGCGCGACAACTTTTAAATTTTCATTGTGCGATGCTGCATCAGAAGTTATTATATGGTTCAGCTCATCTTCCACCATATGACAGACACCATCCGTAAGGTGATGTTAGATTTCGTGTTGTACAAGAAACTTAAAGAAGTTAGAGAAATCTTTCCTATCAAGAAAATTGTACATATTTTTATTAACAAGTATCAAAATATATAATCGTAGTAAAATAATGACCACCGGCTGGGTGAGGTACAAATCTACATATTGGGGTGTGGGCATTTCTTGCATCCCCGGCTGAGATATGTGTCTTAGCTCCCCGTGTCCAGACCGGGGTGGTGACAGGACCGCACTTCGGTGTAACTTGAAATTATAATTTATATTTTCACTTTAAAGTATGTATAGTCACAATATGTTTTTCCAAAAAATGGTGTATAATAAGAAACAGTACCTAAAGAAAAAAGATTAAAAAGCCTGACCTGATTTGTTTATTATCCGTACATTTATCTTAATATAATTATCACATCAGATAAGAGATGAACATAGACTGCTCGGTGGCGCAGCAGTATATATGTATAAGCCGCTGTGCTTGAGGCCTCGAGTTCGATTCCTGGGTCAGACCAAAATGTTTGTATGATCTGCAAATATTAGTCTCGAAGTTTGAGTGTCTTCTATGTGTAATATGTATGTATTCACACTAAAAAACGTGTATAAGTATTCTATCAGTCAATCTAGCTGTCGTAGTTCAAACTCTGTTAGGCTTAAAACCAGATCGCGTTGTGTATCAAATGTATTAAGAGATTATTATTTATAATTTTTTCATTGACTTCTGCGTAGTGGCCGATATGTGAAACGCAGACCTTAATCTCATTAAGCATGCAAAGACGAGCTTAGATGACTAGTGATACAATAAAACTTCCGGTAACGCTTCAAAGTTCGAAATTTCTTATAGAGACTCGAAAAATAGTGCTCAACATCGGATGAGAAGCTTAACGTACACATTGTCAAACTGTATAGTCGCCATAATAACTGCATCTAGAGGTAATACAAACTTTTTCAATTCTTGTTTCAAGTAATTGTTTTTTCTTTTGTATCCTGTCTGAATATAGCACAAAATGATACATTCTTTTTATCACTTTCTTTTAAAACGTATCTAAACGTTTAATAAATGTAATTATTCCGATACGCTAGCATTCTTGATGTCTTTTGTATTGTTGATTTTGTAGTTTTGTGACCTTAAATTCATTGAAATAGCCTGATTTCATTGCTCGTTCGTGTATTTTATTCTATTTAATATGTTTACATGATTATTTATTCTAATGTAATATTGGATTGACGTCGACACTGTCGTTGGCAATTTTCGCAACAATCTTTTTAATTTGCAGTGACACAAAGTGCCGAGTCCGTCCCCAACACATAAATGTTTAAGGTATGCAGATGCGGTACCAACGTGATAAGTTAATTCCTAGTGGCGATCCCTTACCCGTATCAAAATTATAATAGAGCACGAATATTCCGCAATATGTGGCCCATCCTCTCTTATTGAAAACTTAATGGCCTCCCAAGATTATTGCTAAGTTATGTTGGGATTGTTTGGATTTCATGTGTGGATTGTTACTAACTAAATTTTGAATTTTGAATTATAATTTCAAAATTGGAATAATAGTGTTGTGACATTATAAGGTGGCACGTTTTAGATTGTGGGAAGTATATTTATTACGAGTTCTAAGTATATCAGGTGTAGCTTTTCATCACGGTTCACTATAAAATGGTAGATAATATAGTAAATCGCGAAACTGTACATGTAAGGCATTTAATGCCAGGATCTTAATAAAGTCGAACTTACAACCTGAAATGGCTTTATAAAAATATGATCTCTTCATATTTTAGCAGAGAGAATTACATTGATCTAATATTAGTAATAATTTACAATTATATATTTATAATTAGATATTGCATAGAATTTTATTAAGAAATAAAATGTCAATATCATGTTAAATATTCTAACGGGTTTCTAATGTTTTAATGTTAATTAATATAGTTAATTTTAGTTCATAAATATATAAATAAACTAAGGCAAAATACTGATCTAGAACTACTATATGTACGCCTGGTACGGTAAGTACGCTCTACGGAAACAAAATAACATTTTGTATTTTATTTCAGGTGTGTGTTTTATCAATGGTCTGAAAAATTATAAACACATACTAGACTATTAAATCTCTAACTTACATATTCAATAAAAGCCGTAAAAGTATGTATATATGTGTACTTAAAACTGTAAATAGAAATTCTGTACCCAATAAAAAACCATAGTAAATAATATTTAAAACTATTTCACAAAATCTCTGCAGGAATTCAAATGAACTTTACTCTGGAATCATTCCATTAGTAAGCACTCTATAAATATGAAATCTTAAATAGGAGTTATAGCTCACTCTAGTGGATAACGAGACAATTTGAAAGCTCTATATTCGTTCACATCATAGTTTTAAATGTGTTGCAATATTATGCAAATGGGTTTAGCCATCCTTTTAAGATTTACCATAGAATTAAACATTGGAGCATCTTTTGTGTAGTTGCCGTATGGCGATGGATTAAGAAGTGTGGGTCTCGTAAGAGGTGACTAAGGAAGTAAATTAAGCAGGACAGCTGAAAAATTAAAAAAACAAGCTCTACATCAATCTTTCTGGCCAGCATTAGTTGACAAAAGTCTCCTTTCTAAAGAGAGGTCTATGTCGAGTAGTGAAATGTTAAAGATAACTAATAATCCCTCTTTGGAAATATTATAAAACTCTAGTATGCGTAATTTACGGACATACGATAATTGTTAGAAAACATTGTACTGCATTAAAATATGACAAAAAATCAACACCATTTCAAAGGAAAAGAAACTACAATAATTGCATCTTTGTGAGTAAACTAGTGACTTCTGACTGAGTAGAGTTACTATAAGCGGTAACTGCAATTTCCTTCATGATAATTATCATTCTTTTGCTTTTATACATTAGTATAAATAAATATTATTTATCGTATATCACAAAAAGTACATTATATGTGACCAGCATTTAAAACGAAATTTCTTAGTAAGTAACTCTGTAACATCCAGCGAAAAGTCATCATAAGCATAAATGTTTACCAGGGAACCAGTGTTACGGAATTCTTTTGTTACTCTTTGCGGATAGAGTCATGCTACTCAACTCCTTGCTCTTTTTGAGGGGACGGTGTCTGCTCTAAGTGACTGGTAGTTACAATTTTTTTCACTCTGTCTGATGGCAACGATAAATAGAATCCAAGATTTATGGTCACCATACTTATTGTAAATGTAGACAATAAATAAGGTGATCCACACTATTACGAACTAGTGAGATGCTGTTTCACGCTCCGCTTGGGGACGTAAAAGGCACAACATGGCTGCCGTGGCAGTGTAAGACTCCCCACACTTACCATGGTAACTGACACCCCTGTATCAATGGGCCTCCGGTCTTACACTTTCCTACGTACCACGACAACTCAGATACTGTCGCTATCAGGTGATTATACTATAAAATTTAATTAAAGATTCGAGATTGCACCTAAACATCAATATATACATACATTGCACCACCATGAAATTATTTAGAAATAAAGTAGGTTTCGCATAAATATTGAAGTTTAGTATAATTCTGTTTTGGTATAATGAGATACGAATGGTGAAGGTAATGTGCCAGATGTTCACACGTAGTCGTGTGGAGTCATGTTGCTGGCTCATACCGTAAATATCGTCCTGAGTTCAGGATAGGTTGAGGATATATTACGGAGTAAAGAGATTTTGTGCAATATCCTTGTATTGTGAACATAAAACGCCTTGAGCTAATTCTTCACGGTTTAAGGTGTGAGTGTAATGTAGTGTAAACTTGTAGTTTGTCAATTCGATAAACAGTGTAAAACTGGCCTGAGTATAAATTTACATTTACACTTTAAGTTCATCATTGGATTTAACGGTAACTTCAAGTGTCCAAAACATAGAGTAAGGATAACCATAGGATAACCAAAGATAGCCGTTTTGTAAATTGTGGCTATTCTCAATATAAATGACGTCACTTGAGCGTTACCAATCCTGTTCTCCTCTGTCCACTCTAGCAGCACATTGACCTATATATTACCAGTTCCAGACCACGATAGTTGAATTATTCACAAATCACTAAAACAAGATATTTCTATTCTTGTTTAGAAACTTCTCTCGAATGTTCTTATCCAGCAAAGAGACTATTTGACAGTTACTTAAACGAGAATTTTCACATGCTAAAGTAGAATCTCAATTAGGTATTTATGCCTGATATATGAAGTAAAATATAAATTTATTTTATGTGGTTCTTCTTCTTAGTAAAATAAAGATACTACCGAAGGATTATTGCTCTACGATAAGTCTATAGTGGAATTAGCGTATAAAACGGTTTATCTAGCGTGTCTCCTAACACTATGGTCGTACCACATGTCATAGATAGGCCAACACCGTAGGCGGTGCGTAGGCGCGACGAAAGTTCCACACTTATAACTTGCGTTGCAACGGCGAATCAACTTCTAACCAATCTTGCACGACCTGCCCACCTCTGTGGTTGTACAATACACGGTTAGAAACAATACTCTGGACTGAGGTCACCAAAGCTGGTTGTAAAGCTGATTCAATCAGACACGGTTTCCGTAACGTTTGCCAGATTAATGATGATATAGGGATGTGTGCTTTCTAAAGTTCATGCTGTTATTTGCATATTGATTTAATGATCTTAATAATAATCTAACTTTGAATATTCTAGTATTAAAATATGTTTGCAGCTTTTACTAGAGAACAATTAGGTACTATTTCATTTAACATTGTTTAAAGAGTTACTTAAATCCCATTCAATAGATTTTTTTTCTTTTACAACATATTTTAAAGTTAATGACATGTTTTAATGTAAAAACCCGTCATTTAGCTTTCCTGCAATATGTTAGAGCAATTTTATTAAAAGAGTCGGAAAAGCGCACACACCGTGTCCGCTTAGCGGTGACATCACATGTCACCGCTGAGCGGACACGGTGTTAGAGTTAATCATCGGCAATTAGGTTGTCAGATATATATGTATCTATAAATAACTACATACAAATTGGTGACAAACTACGAGACGAAGAACTAAAATTGTGCTCATTGCACAATTATTTATTGTCAGAACGCCAATTTTGTACGAAAAATGTACTAAATACCAAGTTGTGACGTCACTGTTTTAGACCACTCAATTGAACAATATATTTCAATTTATATTTAATTTGAATTTCGTAATAGTATTATAATTAAAAGCTTGAAAATTGTATTTTCCTAGATGTTTCGCGATATTAGTTTTAATGAAATGGACATTGGTATTTGACCAACAGACCAGTCAAATTAACATGATGTGTAAGTACACAAGTGCTGAATGAATTACATTTTATTTTAAATATAGGAAAATACAGTGTATAGTAATTTCGTCAATACTTTTAACAGTCCACTGCTGGACATAAGCCTCTCTTCGAAATAGGTATACGATATAGTAGTAGGTTAGGTAGTAATATAATAGGTATATTTCAGTACTTTCACTTAATAAGACAATTCATTTACATTTTCATGTTTTCTTTTCCAAACCACATTACAAATGAAACTCACAGGCATTGCCTTTATCAAAAATGCTATTTCAAAATACGTATCCTTATTAATTCAAAACTAAATACTCCTCAGATGGAGGTGACCCCACATCCCGTCGGGGGAAGTCCCGGTCTGTCCCAGAACTTAGTGGCACATGTGTGTCTAATATCCGTACATTTGTCAGTCTGTAATTGCGAAGTGATTCTACTTTCCGCTGTCCCTTACTTAAATCTTAATGTTAGTTCGGTCTATAGTTTTGATAAAGGTTGTAATACACTGATTGCGTTCGGTTAGCATTGATGTTTTCTGTATGTAATAATGTATAAAAAGTAACATTACGATATCTATTATTGTGACTTAAAATTATATGGTACGGGTCCCCCCCTCAGAGTAGGGTGCCAGAGGCCGGCCGTCAAGGCGGTTTTTAGTGGGAATTGCACATACTTCTGACTCCTGCACTCCAAGGAGTGGGAAATCAGATTTTCCGCCTTGTCAAAAAAAATGCGACTACTGATCCAGAAGTCTCGAGTTCAATATCCGGGTCGGGTCAAAAGAGTATTACTGAGTTTTTCTGATTATATAAATGCTTAATAACAACCTAGAATTTGGAAGTGCTTCGGCGAGCACGTAAAGCCGTCGATCTTGCACCTGATCTGTCCAAGATCGTGATGGATAGCCGTCCCATCGGTGTGCGAGAGCTAGGGAACAGATAGTGCATTTGTATTTGCACATATGCTTGTGCACTATAATATCACCAGCGTTATTGACTGGCCTCCTTTGAAACTGGCCCTCATGTCCAAAATCGGCTAGGAGATCATCATCATCATTAAGTAAAGCCATAGATTGGATAACATAACACCGTATCGCTTGAAGTACAAAACGTACTTTACGAGAGCACATCTGTTAGTAGTCACTTGGTATATGGGTTCCAAGATTTCCCTAAGATAACCCCATAGTTATGGAAGCTAGGCTATTTACTACTATCTTTTTCTGCCGGAATTTTTTGATGGACTTACTTTATCATCTGCTTTATTAGGAGATACGCGTGATTTCTAATGTCAATTTTTAATAGAACCTTTAAGTTAATGTATACTAATCTATTAGAGTTTATTTACTTCAAATTACTGGGTAAGTGGCCATCTTGTTTTCTAAGTTGTCTGTATGTTAGTGTTATACTCTGTCTTTCTTCTTTTCCTCACTTTGGCACACGAGTAATTTTCTAATAAATCCCCATCTAAATATTAATAGTATTAGCCTGTTCCTCTATTGGTCAGTGCTAGATAATCAGATAGAAAACTCTGTATTTGTACAACATATTACAGAATATTTTCCTAGATAGTAGAGCCACGCTGATTTCAGCACGAGCGGGCCGTCTCGACCGGGGCAGTACTACCCTCCCACATAAGACCAACCTAAAGCGACAGCATCCGTGTTGTCGTGTTTCGTTGGTGTGTGTGAGACCGGAGGCCCATTGATGCAAGGGTGACAGTTATCGTAGTAACTGTGTATGACTTATACTGTCACGATGACTGTCATGCCTCTTACGTACCCAAGCGGGGTGTGAAAAAGCATGTCACTAGGCCGTCGTAGTGAGGGTCACCAGTGGTGTGGTGGTGTCTGTATTTGCTATGAGCATGGTGACCACAACTTGTGGATTCTATTCATGCTCTCCATCAGGCAGAGTAGAGTCACTTTGGCAGGCTTTTAATATAAAAAAAAAAAGAGTTTCAAGAGAGTATATACAATGTCAGATATATAGTGCACAAAGGCTCTTCCAGTGATCTTGACTGCTAAGGAGTTCGTGGATTCAATTTTCAACCAGAATAAGTATCATTTGATAAGCACGATCCATTAATCTACTTGATTTAATTTACTTATTATATGTATGTGTTTAAAATATATTTATAAGTGTGTATTAGCATTGCATGTGCTTGGTAGACAAAAATAAGATTACCCTCTTATTTTATAAATGGGACTTCAATTATAATAAGCGTAATATGAAAAAATAACTATGATTAAAAGTGTAACCTGTAACATTTTAATCCATTTATTCCAAATGCGGGCGTTGTTTTTTTAAAAAAGAAAAAGAAAAAAGAGGATACACAAATAGTGCTACAAACAACATAAATAAATGTCTCTTTAAATACTGAAGAACTATTTCTGTCTCTTTCTACCTCATAACTACCATGTATGCATACATGCATACAATATAAATATGTTCAGACGTACGCACGGGACCAACTGTTGTAGAGAAGCTTAACGAGGCTTATGTCCAAATGTCCAAAGGTCTATGGCCTGTGTGCCTTTTCGCTGAGATATTGATAATGATGATATAATCTTACTTTGGCCTTTATGTGTAAACGTGAAACCTCACATTAAAAGCTGATACAGTACAGAAAGAACAGAAAAAAACATGTTCGTTTTCAACATGTATTCCATCCAGTGGACATACATCAATGGCTGATCAGAAATATGGCTGGCATTGTACGCGGTACTTATATCTAAAATGCGTGCAGCTAACGGCATCGTATATCTTATAAAGGTCTTTGTTACATTAAATTGGATGCTGCTAATATCATATCACTTTGTCTATTTATTACTTTGGATTTTATTACTTTTGCTCCGTGTGGGGCTAAGGTCAAAGTTGGGAGCTAAGTTAATGTTCGTTCGTAAATGTTACGTTGATGAGAGATAAGGTTTTGACGTGCAATATCAACTTTTAGGCTCATGAGGTAACCGTCGATTGAGACAACTAAATTAGGGCAGAACCTTTGCAATGGCTCTATCCTCTTAATAAGGTAGAAGCGTTTCGCGTCGAATCTTTTTTTACAATCGTTTGTATTCACCTGCATTTTTTTTATTTAGAAAGTATTTTAATTTAACTGTAATGAGGGTATTTTTTGATATTTTTTCCTACTTTTTTAAAGACACACTCGTTATAAAAATAATGCTATCTCTTTGTTATGTGTGTGTGGGACAGTATACAGGGTTTTAACTAAGTTATATCGTTCATAATTAATATTTCTATTGAAGATAGCACTACTTTACTTTTAACAGTTAGTTTAGTGCTGAGTCTCCTATTTGGAGGATAATTATTGTTGTTATATATATATATCTAATTATTTATTATTAAAATATTAATCCAATTAAAAAAATCTGATTCAAGTTATCGTTATATGCACCTGTATTAAAATGTGAATTGTCAAAAAGCTACGCTTTGACGACTAGACGCATTTTACTATTAAAATTGCCAAATAAAAAAATAAAAACAACAACAATTCCTATTAGACGATCATACAGGTACATGTACGAAATCGATATAAACAACGTTTTTTATTTAATATCGATTATAAAATTGAATCGAAAAAATAGTACACTGAATAATCTCTCCCTGACACTCATATCTTACGACACGTGTTAAGGGTAATCTATATAATTATTTAAGAAACAGTAATCTATGCGTCAGATAATACTAGTACGGTGCGCACGCGCCTCTAACAATACGTTAGATCACTGGTAATCAATGTAATAGATGTGTTAGATGATTCGTAATTTTTATGGTCAATCAAACGTGTGGAATTGATTGCAGGGTAAAAGAAACTTCCACAAGTAAATTTTTTTACATCAATGCTAATGGCATAATAGTCACTTTTGGAATAGGGTTAAGGGTACCTGTCTGGTTGAAACTAACTACACAGGACACCAGTGCTGCTAAAAAGAGAAGAAAGACTTTTACTATCCCAAAACCTGCTTTTAAAGGAGAGAACTATGTCTAGCAGTGGACTATTAAAGGCCTTTGATAATAATTATGATGAAGAATGGTATAAATATATGAATAACAGGCTGAGAGATTATAAGATGGCATGTTCCCTTTGTGGCTCCCTTTGTGAGTTTATTTCTGGTTTAAGCAAGGAGAGGCGACCAGTTTAATGAATAATATGTAGATCCAATATACAAACTGTTTTTAAGCAACATAAAATTTAAACTTCGAATACAAGTAAATATTTTGTTGTTTCAAAAATCGAAATTCGAGACGGCAGCAATTAAAAAATATACGACTCGTGTGCACTCAACATTTATTTTACACAATTCGACGCGAAGTTGTGCGAAAGTTTGTGAAATGCATTCGATTCGAAATTCAAATACAATACGGCCATTCGATTGGTCGCAAATTGGGTGCAATTAAAAAGTTTTCGATTGTGACTCAGTTTTGTTTCGTGTTTATGGTTTCGATTAAGGAATAGGCATGTATTTTAAAAAAAATTAAAAAAGTATAACGTCGACAATTTTTTATGATTACTTGTATTTAAGAAAATATACAATCAGTTAATGTAGTCTTTAATAAACCAAGTTTTATTTATTTTTTAAATGTAACCATATCTATGGTAGAAAACAAACTTAAAAATGTGTATCTTAAAAACATTTTCTTTGCAAATAGCTCTCACTCTATAGTGAATAAGATTGAAGATACATAGAAAACTGTCATTCGAAACACAAACTGTCTTTCAAATCTACATAAGTGAGTAGTGCTACGACATCAATATCAGGTTTTTTTAAAGACATTTTTAAGAATGGGTATTCTTGTCAATCGTGACTGAAATGGTAGACGGCTAACCGCTTATCATAGGATAAACTTAATAATATTGAATACTGACACAGAACAAACCCATTATTAAATCCTAGAAACACTATTCATGAAAGTGAAATTATTGTTTGCTTAAAAATACTTAGACTACAAAACTGACCTTATAAAACTACAAACACATATTGAAAAGCTAAGCTTAAACTGCTGCACATTTTACAGTGCAGCACTGTAATATACTCGTATAATACAGGCACACTAGGTTCACAGATACAATCTCGTTTGAAAAGAACCTATGATATAAATAAAGAACTTCCATTTTAATTCGAATCTTTTTCATAAATCGAACGTAAACGTTTGAATTCAAATATAGAACAAACAAATACAAAGCTTCAGCCAATATGTAAACAAAATATATGAATTTTCCGCTACAGCAAAAAAGTGCTGATGTAGGACAATCGGCCATTTTTGAATCAACAAGCCAGTGGCGTACCATGCAACGGTGCAGTCAGCAATTTCGTTACAATATTTGTTTGTGAAATTGCGATTCATTTTGTTTTTATTTAAGTGATTTCCAAACATCACATTTCTTAATTTTACATACATTTACTATTTTTAGTAAAATGTTACAGGTTACACTTTTAATCATAGTTATTTTTTCATATTACGCTTATTATAATTGAAGTCCCATTTATAAAATAAGAGGGTAATCTTATTTTTGTCTACCAAGCACATGCAATGCTAATACACACTTATAAATATATTTTAAACACATACATATAATAAGTAAATTAAATCAAGTAGATTAATGGATCGTGCTTATCAAATGATACTTATACTGTCCCACACACACATAACAAAGAGATAGCATTATTTTTATAACGAGTGTGTCTTTAAAAAAGTAGGAAAAAATATCAAAAAATACCCTCATTACAGTTAAATTAAAATACTTTCTAAATAAAAAAAATGCAGGTGAATACAAACGATTGTAAAAAAAGATTCGACGCGAAACGCTTCTACCTTATTAAGAGGATAGAGCCATTGCAAAGGTTCTGCCCTAATTTAGTTGTCTCAATCGACGGTTACCTCATGAGCCTAAAAGTTGATATTGCACGTCAAAACCTTATCTCTCATCAACGTAACATTTACGAACGAACATTAACTTAGCTCCCAACTTTGACCTTAGCCCCACACGGAGCAAAAGTAATAAAATTCAAAGTAATAAATAGACAAAGTGATATGATATTAGCAGCATCCAATTTAATGTAACAAAGACCTTTATAAGATATACGATGCCGTTAGCTGCACGCATTTTAGATATAAGTACCGCGTACAATGCCAGCCATATTTCTGATCAGCCGTTGATGTATGTTCACTGGATGGAGTATATATTGAAAACAAAGATGTTTTTTTCTGTTCTTTCTGCGCTGTGTCAGTCTTTAATGTCAGATTTCACGTTTACACATAAGGGTAAGATTATATCATCATTATCAATATCTCAGTCAAAAGGCACACAGACCATAGACTGTGGTCATTTGGACATAAGCCTCCTTAAGCTTCTGTACAACAGTTGGTCCCGTGCGTACGTCTGAACATATTTATATTGTATGCATGTATGCATACATGGTAGTTATGAGGTAGAAAGAGACAGAAATAGTTCTTCAGTATTTAAAGAGACATTTCTTTACGTTGTTTGTAGCACTATTTGTGTATCGTCTTAGCCTTTGCCGAAAAAAAAACTGTTTTTGTATGGATTTTCATTACTGTTCTATTTATAAAATTGTGCAATACTACTACCTAACGTTGGCCTCTGTACTCTTTATATTGTAAATATTTAGCGCTCACTTGAAAGTAAAAATCAATATATCTCTTCCAGTATTTCTATACATCAATCAGATGATATCGGCAGGTATTTATATCGTTAATAGGATCGACTCATTTGGGCATGACTCGCGGAAAATATCGCATGTGGGGTCTCCCCGTACTATATTACGGGACCTTTCGTTTTGATTCTTTTTCCTTTATCGATATTGTTTGTTTGATTTTAATATTAGGAATTGAATTGATGTTTTCATATATTAAATCTTAAGTGATTAATTTTAAGGTTGGTTTTTAAAACAAAGTACCTACTTGTCAAAAGACTGTTTAAATGATCTTTGTCATTATTTGAGTAGGTTTACGCATGATTGTCACTGTTTTTTTTGTGGATAATCTTTTGAAAATAGATTATACATAATATTAATGTACTCCTCGCTGACTTCGCAAAACAAAAGTGCAATCTCTGTTCCCTGACTCTCACAATCAAATGGGACGGTTATCCGACGCGACCGGGGATAGACCAGGCGCAGGACTGATGATTTTAAATGCTCTCTGAGGCACGGGAGTCAAGACCTCAACTTCCAAACTCCGGTTTGTTATTAAGCATTTCAATAATCAGAAAAACTTGATCGTATTTTTGACCCAACCTGGCAATCGAATCTAACACCTCTTGATCGGCAGAGGTATACACTAACCGCTAGACCAACGAGGCAGTTAACATATATGTATTTTGTGTAATGCTAAAAGTTATACCTAATACTAAAAATATAGCTGACAAAATGATGATCTGTAACACAATTCTGATTTCTTTACTTCTGGTTATTCAGGTGTTTATAAGGGATTGGGCTTTTCAACAATGAGTTCGAGTTATACGAACGCGACTCTTACCGCTTGAGCAATATCCTTTTTTTCTCATTTCTACACAGACGTTATGCGTTTATATGTTTTCTGTTAACACATTTTTGCAAAGCGTCACACACACACAAATTTATTACTCTTTGAACCCCCCTTAACAATAAACAATGAAAAAAAAATAGATATCTTCACAAAAAAAAATGTGGTAGACAAACCAACGGTGTACAGTTGTGTTGTGTACAATTTTATGTTTTTTTTTACAATTTATGTGTTATATACGATTTAAAATTAATAGAGTTAAAAAACGTACCGTTGGTAAACGCATTTGTTACAATAATACAGGCAAAAAATACTTCTATTAAATAGTTGCTTAGCACCAGTAACGTGAACCCTAATAATATATGTTAAGAAACTAATAGTCGAAAATCGATCAACAGTAATAGAACAACCATACATTACAGTACTATTCTCTTAGCAGGAAGAACGCGCACGCGCACGTTCCCACGTGCCTTTGTCGGGCAGCGACAAAGCTCCGCCGACGACATACCGCATTTTGAACTCATTCAAAAACATACTTTAATTTTATCACGTAAAGATTCAAAACAACAATGTAACGCATCAGCAAAATAAAATTATGAATTCCATTTTCAAAAGTTGTAACTGTCATCAACGTTAGTTGAATTGAAACTTTATCTATTGAAGCTAAGGTATCGAATTATACGTTTCGTTCCAAAGGTAGTTTCAAAAAGTTTAGTCGTAAAGGCTCAGTTGACCCCTCATTTAAGGTAGGGCAATTGTTTATCAATATGCCTATGATTAATGTGTATGATGTGCCGTCGTGATCGCATTGTGGCCGGCTGTAGGCAATTAGCTGTGATCACGATCCGCCCAATGATATGTGATGGCTAATGTTGCTAATTTGTTTGTGTGGTTGAAGCGTGCTCAGTAACTTGTGTCCACTTTTACCTTTTTTAGTAAGAAATGATTTGACGGTTGAGAAATATATTCGGATTTTTTAAATACATCATCAACGTAACCAAACAATCTAAAATATAAATTCAAGTGTAAGTGATAGTTGTATTAAATACAATGAAATTCAGAAATTACAACATGAATTTTTCATATTGTTTTTTTTAAGAGCCTGCCAAAGTAACTCTACTTTGTCTGATGGTATGTATGAATAGAACCCGAGAGTTATAGTCACCATACTCATTGCAAATGCAAACAATGCTGTATGGTGACCCACACTATGACGGCCTTATGAGATGCTTTTTATCGTCTCACTTGGGAACATCGTGGCTGTGTACGGTTCACACACTTACCACGAAAGCTGTCAACCTTTTATCAATGGACCTCCGATCTCACACTCACCAATCAAATACGACAACACGGATGCTGTCGCTTTAGGTCGGTCTCCTGTGAAAAGGTAGTCGTACACCGGTCGAGTGGGTTCGTTGCTGCTGAAATCAGCGTGGCTCTACTACCTATTAAAACTATTGTTTAGACATTGATGCTGTGTAAGATATTAGAATAATTAAAAAAAAAAAATAGTTCAACGCAAAGCAAAACCAATCCAAATTTAATAAATTCCCTTATATATTAAATATTAAGTGAATGTCACCAATAAATATTCATAATCCTGCGCAGACATCACAGTTGTGGGCGTCAAGCCGTTTCGGCCTAATTCTAGTCAAATAATTTCATTTAATACGTACCTTAGTCGACGTTGAGCGCACAATACGATAGTATGTCACACGTAATGTGTGCACTGACAACACGCCATACAGTTTAGAGTTTGTTAGTTTACGTGATCTTGATACTTCTGCGTATTCCAAATAATTCAAGAGACATATTTGCCAGTACTAAAATTAAAACAAATATTTAAAAGTACTCAAAAATGTTGTAAGGATTATCTAATAAATAAATTATTATTAATGTCATTAATTTAATAGTGTATTTATATTTGATTTTCATCCTTTTTTAGAGTTGGGTCTATTCTATACATAATCTGTATGTATTTATAAAAAAAAGTATACAAGTATTTTATCAGTCAATCTAGCTGTCATAGTACAAGCTCTGCTTAGTTTGACGCTAAATGGCATTGTGTGACAGATTTTCGATTTATTATAATTATTAGTTCATCTGATTATTATCAAACTGCGTTTGGACATTAAATTTTCTAGCTATTAAAGTTATCTTATCGGTTTCAGTACTGAAACTCCATATTGAAACACAGTTGTGAGTTCCCATTACTTTAGACTGACTATTTCTCATTTATTTAATGACATATCCCTTTTTTTGAAAGTATCAACTCTATTTAATCCTTGTTTCACACAGTTTTGGCGACACTAGTTCAAAGTAACTGCGTCGTTTATCCGATATACGAGAGACGCGATCCGTCGTCCGTGTACAACGATTAAACACTAATGCACGATGTGTTTAATTCACTTATATTGGGATTGAATTACGTATGATAGACACTCAGCTATGTCTTCTACAGTTTACTTTCAAATTAAAAAAACTGCCTCGTTGGTCAAGTGGTTAGTGTATACCACTGTCGAACAAGAGATGGGTTCGATTTTTGGGTACGGTCAAACAATGTTATTGAGTTTTTCTGATTATTGAAATGTTCAATAATACCCAATAGTTTAGAAGTTGAATTCTTAACCCCGTGCCTCAGAGAGCACGGGAAGCGGTTGGTCCTGTGTCTGATCTCTTCCAATTGTGTCAGATAACCGTCTCATCGAATTATGAGAGTGAAGGATAAAGAGTGCACTTGTGTTTGCATACACACTTGTACAATATAATATCACCTCTGTTGATTTTCTTTGAGACTGGTCACCATGGCCGAAATCGGCTAGAAATACTACTATGTCTGCAATTTCAAATTATTACACTTACACAAATTATTACTATTTAATTTTTTAAAAAGGAAATCAGAGATGCCATATGTACATTAGTTATATTATTTGTCTCTTTATATATCTTTACATCACTATTATTTTCCAGATAACCAAAAGTACCTAGTTCAAAGTCAGTAGTCAGTCAGTGTGTCATAAATTATTAATCTAAGCATCTATGGACTGTCAACCACTTGCATGAGAAATTTTAAACTGTTAGAGTTTAATTATTTAATTTTAGGAGCCTGAAATAAAAAAAACAATCAATATCTATGGCAAATCCTATTCAAAATCGTCTTTCCAGTATCTATCGGTATACGTAATGTGATTCGCCAACTTTTCACTAGAAGATAACGACTTACAATTACTATCGTAAACTGTAAGCATTACAGTGCACACTGTTCAGTATTACCTAGGTACAATTTGAATGTAATTCGAGCCTCTATGCTTACCACCTCTGTGAGTTTTACGTGCCGTTATTGTTAAATTTTATTACCGTAAGTATGTAAGAGGCAAGTATACTGTCAATTTTGTTACAGTTTCTTAACTAAATAGTGAATACAAGATCATGACGTACAGCATAGATCTACATACAAATAAGTACTTAATAATAGTACAGAGAGGTTTTTCCCCTTTTTAAGACCCGACCAAAGTGACTCTACTTTGTCTGATGAAAATCGTGAAAAAAATCTAAGGGTTGTGATGTCCATACTCATTGCGAATGCAGACAATGCAGTATGGTGACCCACACTATGGTGGCCTTGTGTTTTCACAGCCCGCTTAGGGATGTAACAGACATGACAGTCATCGTGTAAAGCACACACACTTACGATGATAACTGTCACCCCAGCACCAACGGGCCTTCAGTCTCACACTCACCATAGAAATGCCGACGGCCCGTTCGTGTTGAAATCAACGTACCTTAACTATCTTGCTAATATGTATGTGTTATGTACACACTACACTTATAAATTATGTGTATAAGTATCATTATACTATATGATATTGTGTATATATATATGCTATATTTATAAAAATATCATTTTTAATTTCGTTGTATCTATCATATTAGGCTCTGCATCGCCTATACCAAAAAATGCTTGCGGCACCAAGTTCACCTTTGTCACATTTGTGTATAAAGATGAAGTAAATAAATATAAATATATACTAACTTCATTTTTTTTATTTTGTATTCGTATATAATTGTCTTTGTGGAGATGGATTAAGAATATAGAATATTCCTACCTCTATTCAACATACGGGTATCGTAAGATCCAACTAAAAAAGCTAACTACAAAGGACAACAACGTCACAACAAAGAGAAGGAAAATTTTAAACAAACCACATACCAAATCTGTCTGGCCATCATAGTACAGTATGTTAAAATCTCCTTTCTTAGGAGAGACCAATGTCCAATGTTATAGTGGACTGTTATAGGCTGTTGATGACCATTGACAAATAATACAATGTTTTAATTTGCAACTCCAATTTTATATCATCATCATCATCCGCCGGAAGATGTCCACTGCTGAACATAGACCCCCCTCCTAGAACGCCACGCCGAACGACTGGACACCAACTGCATCCATCGGCTCCCCGCGACTTGGACTATGTCGTCGGTCCATCTAGTGGGGGAGCTACTTACACTTCGTCTTCCGGTACGTTGTTGCCACTCGAGAACCTTTCTTCCCCAACGGTTGTCGGTTCTACGAGCACCAATTTAATATAGAATTAATTATCTCTAAAAACAATGATTTCTGTGCATTTTTGGTTTCAAACAACTGTATTTCAGTAAACCGAATTAAAACCTTTTTAGGGTCACGAGAAAGAAAAAATACGTTACAGGTGTCTCAAGTGATTGGTAATAGAGAGAAAAGCAAGCATCGTAGTCAACAGGTCTTGCTTCATTAGTCCCATGCAAGCATTAAATAATATTTAATGTCTAAACATCTTGGATATAGCTCCATCGTTCCAACTTCTAAGAGTAGAGGAATTAATTCTAACTAAAAATCGACTTTTATACTTCAAAGACGGTGTAACTTGTAACGTTTTTTGAACTTTAAACATGCAATACCAGCTAATGGCGTTTACTTTCAACTCCGTTCATGTATTTTAATCAAAGATATGGTCTTAGTTAAATAAGTACACAATACGAGTACATATTTCTTAGAAACAAAATTCGAGTTTCTATTAATAGATTCAGTTTTCAAGTTTGATCTACTGACGTCATAATAGTAAGCTATTTCGTGCGTCACGTAACTTGAATTTGAAATGATAAATTATCGTTGCATAGTCAAAAGAATGCACAGATGGAATAGTGGTTTGCATGGTAACCTCAACGCTTCTTAATCAAGCGAGTGTCGTGGGCTCCACAAAGTTTATTATTATTATCTTTTAAAATGTTCTCTTTTCCTAACTCTAAAGACCCACTAGGGGAGGGATTCCCAGTTTGACGACATGCTTGTGACTCTAGAGTTACACGTATTCAGTGACTCCGGTGATTACTAAGTATCAGATGTCTGGTCTACTTGATGCCCCCTTATACCATAAAAAAGAAAAAATATTTTCAAAAAGCCTCTATTAGGTACAACTACCCCACAAACTATCAATGCTTTTCAAACAGACTTGGCTACAGAACAAAAGGTTGTACATAAAATCTACGAACTTTCTCTCACCACCATCACCTACATTCGCGATCGTGTTACCCGACTTGTTGCGCTGATGCAGCATGCAAGTAAACACGTCACTGGGACAGGTCCGGCCGGGACACGAACCGCGACACGTACAGATACTACCGTATCGGGTTACTGATTTAGTACGGCCTCGTGTCACACCGTGTCGATTAGGTGTAGCTCACAGCAATAAACGATAGCGGTTTTAATTTCATTTAACCTATAGGAAAATAAAAGGGAGTACACAAATGGTAACAACAAATATTTTTAAAATAGATTTAGTGACTAGAATCTCTATAATAAAAGCAATTATTTATCGATATTGGAGGTCTCCAAACGTTTTGTTTATGTCATCTTATTTTGATAATCTCTATTTTAGTATATATCTTTCTAAAAAGCTAACAAATATTGTCAAAAACTGTCTCTAGAATCATTTGGAGGCAGGATACAGTAGACAGATACG
This sequence comes from Hypercompe scribonia, assembly GCA_949316085.1. NCBI lineage: Eukaryota > Metazoa > Arthropoda > Insecta > Lepidoptera > Erebidae > Hypercompe > Hypercompe scribonia. The sequence continues at coordinate 7,795,910 of OX438979.1, forward strand.
ATTGCATAATTATTACTTTCTAGTTTAAGCTACCCTTTAGCGTGACGTGAAAATAAAATAAAATAAAGTACGGCAAGGCCATGACGAATGTCTATATAATACAGTTGTAGTATAAACATCTAAAGCGCCATAAAATTTTGTCAATATATCTCTATGTATACTCCATTAGTAAATGCACATCACACCATACACCTCTGGCTATTATTTCGGCAGTAAGTCGTATACGAATGAAAAAATAATTAATTTTGAAAAATAAGATTCACAAACTAGGGTTACTGATCGAAGGCTCTTTTCGAACTGATTGAGCCATCTCCATTCCTTTATCGGACTACTAGGCGCAGGCAAAAGTTTCATCCACACGTTGTTGACATACCCAAAAGTCGAACTAAACGGTTTGACAGCTCGTTTTTGGTGAGAGTCGCCAAGATTTGGAACGACTTTCCTGGGTCTATTTTTCCTAATAAGTTGAACTCTGGAGCATTTAAGAGTAGATTAAACAGGTTTCTTTTGAATGAGCGTGTACCACCTTCGTCTTTATTTATATTTTCCATTAGGTGAAATGGAGGACAAACGCCTATTCCATTACAACTGTAAAAAAAAACTGATCAATTTTATTAAACCTTGACAACAATGAACACCTATTGTGTCGAGTCGTTAAGAACTTATGTATAATATATTCTAAAAATTGAAGGATAAAATGGTTGCAACAAAACTAAATAGATTACTTGACGAAAACGTAGAACTTTTAAGTGTTGAAGAGAAAATGCACTTACTTTTGATTCATTACTGTCACTACAGGCAGATCATTTGTTTGCCTCTTAAATCCAAAAAAAGTGGGCAAACATAATGTTCGCACACGCCCCGCCTGCTTAAGTATCTCAAGGCTAACTCACAGAGGGGTTTGTAGGATACAAGATTAACGTTGTATGTGATATTTATTCAGAACTTTATTCTGCTGCACTATTTTGTATCGCCTGACAATATAACTGCTTTTTTGTATTCGCTTCAACGTAAGTGAAGGAGTTCCATTGTTTTCAAGATATTTGGAGCAACGGAATGTAAGCTCGTTGTTCGGTACGTGATTTCAGAGTTTTTACTAAAGCCAAATCGGAAAGAAATTTACAGAGGCCTACGTAAGAATGTTATGTGGTTATATACAAACTTTTATAGACAATTTTATACGAATTTCTTACAAATAACTTTAAATAAGGGCATTGGAAAATGTTTTGAATGAATCGAATTTAATATTTATTATTCATGGTTGGTATCTTTCCTATTTACACCTCTATTCTATTATTTACTCGCAGTGGGACGAAGGGCCTGAAATTCATCGGGCGTCCCTAAAGTATACACGGCAGTAAACTCTAAATGTTAAATATATAAGAATAACGCTCGTGAAAACTTTTCTTATCATTGTTAACACTGTCAAAAATATCACGTAATTTCAGTAACTGTATATCTAAATGACTAAATTCACTCTTCCAGCGCTAAACTTTATACAGAACTGAATCTTAATCCAGCCTCCACGTATACTTTGCTAGCAATAAAGCCGTATGGGGCATTGATAAGATTATCTCGCACATAAATTTGTCAGCGATCTGTCTAGCCTACGCCGATACTACGTCTCGAGATATGTATGAGCGTGTGTTGTAACCAACAGCCGACGGTTTTGTAACGACATTATTGATTTGTTGACTCAAATCGTTAGTTGTGCGGGCTCTGATTTCGGTATGCTGAAATTAAAATGATTTGTTTGAATACATTTATGATATTTATTATTTCATTGTACATACAATAGTCTTTCATACTGTATATAACATTTTTTTCTAAAGTGTATATTCTGTGAGGATCCGGTTAGTTTCCCACACAATACTTGTATTCTACATGCCAACAATTTTTACTTTTATAATTTTCAAATACCCAGTGTTACTTTTACAATTAAAATACATCTAACGACACCTTAAATGTCATCAAAATTCATGAAGCCAGAGCGTATCAATGAAATATACACATATTAGCGGTCGCCCGCGGTTCCGCTCATGTGTACGTCGATTATCGTGGTAAATAGTAGCTTATGTGTTATTCTGATGCATAGGCTATATAACTGTAAAGTTTTACCAAAATCTGTACTATAGTTTTTGCGTGAAAGAACGATAAACATCTTCAACTTCCACATTTATAATATTTAAAGAAAAAAGTATTAAAAAATTATCGATAAAGAGTCTAGATACTTTATTCGATGTAACGGCAACTATCAGAAACCGTGGGTAACTTTATAGAGTCTAATGAAACATTTTATACTGTATTAATCGGGCGGCAAAACCTAATATTTATCAGAAATTACAAAATTAAGAATAATTCAAACACACATCATAATTAATCTTCCCATGAGAGTCAGATGTTTTACAACCGTAAAAAAATATGCTATATCATTCTCCAGCCTCCTACCTACCTCCAGACATAAAAATCATACCAAACAATCGCCCCGTTGTGCCGTGAAACAAAGACAAACATTCAAACAAACGGAAACACTTTTTTATAAAATAAGTAAAGATACATTCGAAAAACATCAGCCTCCTGTCGCAGTCTGTTAAAAAAGGCAATTGTCGGTTTGGCACACTAGAGTAAAATCATTTACGCTCTTAATGCTCATGAAAATAGTTATAGCATTTATAAAAAATATTATTTTTTCTTTTTTCTTAAGTACCGACATCTATTAGAAAACCTATACATAATTTTCTCTCTCGTTTTCCTGAAACTCCCTTTTAACACGAGAATACCCGTTATTCCCCTGTATTTTTTTTTGAAAACATTTTACTTCGTAGTATTCTTTGAATATTTATATTAAGTTTTAATATTTTTTTGCAATATCACCCTCAGTTCCTTATTTATCTACCTGCTAAGAATATCATTTACGAAGAACTGCATGTACCTTTACTTAATTTTAGTTTTAAATTTGCTAAAATTTAAAAACATACTTTGTGGCGGCAACTGAACTTTTGAAAGAGACTTATGTCCAGCAGTGGACTGTAAGATTCTTGAAAATAATTTTACTCACACACATTCCTAGACAAAACAGATAAAATCAACATATACTGAACGCAAGGTACTTTCACCACGGTGACGCCTACATGACGTCAAAGCTTTGAACAATATGGCTTTTGACTTTTGACGCTGTATGTAATAAGTGTTTCGCAGGTCAGAAACAACCCACGATATTGGAAGAGGTTAAATTCTGTTTGAAGTGTATATTACGTAGTTAATACACAGTATTGAGACAAGTTTGAGGAGTTGAACTGTTTTGTTAGCGAGAAATTGTTGACACAATTAGGAAAATAAGTGTTTTGGATTAACCTTTTCGATCAAAAATAGACAAATGGTGCCTCTAAAATTGTATGTTTTGTTGTAAAGTTCGGGTAATAGTAGCTCCTGAGGGTTAATTTTATTTATTAAATTAACATTTTAAAGTAGAGTAATTATCGTTAGATTCAATATTTCAGAAACCTATAATGCGTTGCGTTTATATAATTTTCTGTTCAAGGCAATTTATTCTATTACTTTCTCTGACAGACTGGCTCGTGAACTCAGACCCTACACCACTAGGGTGGGGGCACCTAAGGGAAGGGAACGTTAAAAAAATTTTTGGAGAAGCTTTTTATATTTTAAGCACCCACCAAGAAGTTCCTCATTTTTGAAGTTATAAACACGAAATAAGAAATAACCGAAATATTGTAACACTAGCAATAAGCATTGCTCGTGTAACAATAAAGCTGAAAAAATAATAATAATAAAGTTGAGTATAGATATGTGGTATATTCAAATTCACATTTTAATTTTTTTATTACTAAAGCAGGGAACTAACCTGTTCCTCCTCGTTAGACAAGAAGTTATTTGTAGTACCAGTCGTCAAAATAGAGTTTACCCGAAGATGGTGCCCGCACTAACGGGCAGGCGCCAGGAGCGGTCCGGATGTCGTAATAAAAACTGTTCCCGGATCCCTTCTATCACAAGCGCAGAGTGGCATATCGTGTGGTTTTAGTCAGTCCGATCCCGACACATCACTCTACCTTAAACCCCAATGGGGTGACGGCCCGTGAGAGTTTCCACACGTTAAAAAATAAAAGGAAACTAACCCGTTAATTGATTTCAACTTGTTACAAGTTACTATTATGAGTAAATAACGTGTTCTTTCGTTCTTAATACGAAATCTTTGTCGGTCTTGTTTACTTTAAGTTGTACTCGTAAGTCGAAAAAAGGTTGCACTATATTATGTCCGAACATTACCTAACAAAAGCTAGGAAAACAAACTAAATATTTGTTCGGACTATAAGTCAGAATTGCGCCACAGTAACGGCGCGTGCACATGAGTTAGTACTGCATTAGCGTCAGAGATACGACATCTTAACGCCTTGCTTAAGGGTACTGTGCAGGAAAAGATCAGTAGGTTTAGTAGTGAAAGTTTTCTTAAGTCGATTACAGCAGAAAAATACGTAAAATTGCGTAATGAAATGTAGAAATAAAAATATATTTTTCAATCTATTTTTAACATACACGTATTGTAATAACAATACTAAAGACGTATGTTCTGTATCGAACTTTGATACTTACAAGTACTTAGTTAAAATTTTAATTAATGAAAGATGACGTTTGGATGTAATGACGATTTTTTTTGACCTGATGTAAAGCATGAATAGAGTTGTGGTTGTCATACTTATTGCAAATACAGATAATGTAGTATGGTGACCCACACTATAACAGCCTAGTAATATGCTTTTTCACGCCTCGCTTGGGGATGTAAATTATAACTTCTCTCTTATATATATGTATAATAATATTTCATCGGTACAGACGATGTAATCATCAACTCAATTTTAAACAACAACCATTTCTTAGTTTTAAGTATAAGTGGGTTTCGTATTCTTTTGTTTTATTTTTGGCAGCTATAATATAAATAAAAAAAAATTTGAAAGTTGAAGTAATTTTCATCCACGTCATGAAAAACAGTCCACTACTGGATATAATCTTCTCCTAACGAAGTAAATTTTGACCTAAATGTACGAGTAATCTACCTATTTGGTAAAAATTACATCGACGATCAAAGAAAGCTTAAAAATTTTCGCCTCAAACATTAACTCATTTGTACTTCAAAATATTTGAGTTTCTGAAATAAGAATGTTGTCAGAACTGGAAATAAAATATATCATTTAACACACTTCACCTTCTGCCACCAAAACGATAACGAACAAGCACTTGGCAGAAATAGTTGTAACACTCAAAACATAACATAAACATTGTGAGTTCATGTGATAAATACCAGTTATGGTGAAGTGATTATGTTTCAGATCTAGTTCCCTTACTTATTGGTCGGGAGATAACCCTGATTTGTATATGATTGGTCCTTAGATGATATATAAGGTATTTACCTTTAGATTTGGACAATGAGAAGGCTTGCTTTAGATCACAGCCTTATCAGTTGCTTTATGTACTGGTTTGGTTAGGTTAGTTTAATTTGACTTGTAAATTTGATGTAATTTTTACTGCTACATTTTAGTGGTGAGATTTTAATTGTTATGTTGGCAATACATGTAAAGAATTCGTAGTAAGTGATCGGTCAACGTATATCTTTTTCTCCTGTTGATCGACTAATTGGACTAATTGCCTGTGCGACCGAAAAATTTCACGTCGACCGTTCGATCGAATTAGCAGAAAGAAAGTACGTGGTCGGTTGGACTTTTGGTCTCAAAGCAAATAACAGTCCAGGTCATCCGGTTAGTATAATCGTGTTTTTACATCGAACTAACGTAAAAAAATGCCCACGTCGTTCGGTCAAGTGGACGTAATTTGACCACGTGATTATAGTCCATTTTTTTTTCCTAACAAGTAATACTGGCAAGTGTGGTACATATATATCTAGTAATACCTATATCACTAAATCGGTTTCAAAATAAAATAAAACTTCGAGCTGAGCGAATCGGGTATGGATATTTGTCGGCATCTCAACCCACGAGAGTATATTGAAAGCTTCACTAAGGCGCCTTCACCGAAGTGGGGTATACTGTACAGGTTGAGACGATTGTTCTCGCCTGAGCATCTGTGTCTTCTTTATAAGACCCAGTTTCGAACCTGCGTGGAGTACTGCTCTCATTTTAGCGATGAATCCGCACAGTATTTGATGTGCGCTTTAGATTGGTTGCAGTGGCGACCAGCCTGACTACTGAATCCCTTAAACCTCCAACTAGTCCCACCCTTCCTCTACAGGACAAAACGAGCGCGCATCAGAAGTCACTGCTTTAGAGTGGCAGAAATACGTTCCCAAACTAAACGGTTCGATTCTTCCTTCCTGTGTAAATTGATTGAAAAACTGGAACTCTTTACCGGCGCACGTGTTTCCCTCCCACTATGATCCCGGGTTCTTTAAGCGGGTCGTGAAAAAGCATCTCCCTAAGCCGCCCTAGTATGGGTCGCCACACTGAATTATCTGCATTCGCGATGAGTATGTAGACCACCACTCTTGGATTATATTCATGCTTTCCATCAGACAGGGTAGAGTCTCATTGGTAGGCTGAAAATAAAAAAAAACACAATTATTAAAAAGAATTTTACGCTTGCTAAAAACGACCAAGTGTCTATTTTAGCAAAAATTTGTTTGGGTTGTATCATCATCATCATTATAAATTCTCACGAGAAATACATACTTTAAACCAGTTTAGGTTTGAAGTATTACAAAAGCTTACAACCAATAGCGAGCGAGAAAAATACTCCTGTAGATATTTCATTAAGCGAACAGACAAACATACTCGTACATACATATATACAAGCGAGTATCATAAACCTTGCTTTTTAGATATAATCCTGTCATAAAATATTCCTTTACATTTAAAATTATATCAACCAACACACATTCGTATTAAAAAATCTCATAAAACCGTTCATAATGTGCCCGAAGCCTGCAAAAAGCATTACAGTAGACATTTTTCCACACTAGCGCCTTTAAGGGTGTATTCATGCACACGTAACACCTGAAGTGGCGCGGAGAGGCTATTACTCGGCTATTATGCTGTTATGACTATGTCGTGTAATAGCCCAGTCCGTGGAATAATGTGTGGAAGAAATGCAGTCCAACGCGTTGAATGGTAGACGCGGATTTAAATGTTTTGTGAACGAGGTTTTATGTAAACGGTTTTATTGTTTTTAATTTTTGCCTGTGTTAATGTCTGTGATATTTAATACTGGTAAGAGTGTTATCAAGATCTTTTTAGAATCAATAATAATCGAATTTACTTTAGTATGTACAATGGATTTGTAGTGTGATGTGATACAATGTAAACCCTATAAGAGCCTTATTGTCACAGAACAATACAAGTGAAGGACGATGATATAAACGAACTGCCTCGGTGGCGCAGCTGTAGTGAATGTGACTGCTGTAGTTAAGGTCTCGGGTTCGATACCCGGGCCGGACCAAATGTTTGTATGATCTGCAAGTATTTGGGTGTTTTCTGTGTACAATATGTATGTATTTACAAAAAAAAAGTTATCATAGCACAAGATCTGCTTAGTTTGAAACTAGATGACGTTGTGTGTCAAATGTCCGAAATAATTATTTATTTTTGGATTATTTTTTAATATTTATATAAATTCGGGTGTTTTGTTTTATCTGATATTAGCTTCTACCTGCGGATTTACTAGTAATAATGTACTTTCTTGATCAGTTCACTATTTACACGTATAATTTACTCTCCATAACTTGCATGCATTCTCGTGATAATTGGTTGCGTAGTAACTCGTAAAATTATTATGAATATAGAAAAGAGTAATCTAAAATTAAAAAAAAATACACCTTATAAAAAAAATGTATTTTCATACAGTACAAAAATCATTTCTAATTGAATAATTTTGTTTGAGTATTAAGTGGAAGATCAAGTGGAAGAATTAATATTTACCATTTATGTCATGGTCTTAGAAGAATACAGACATTTTCGTCTAGTACCGTCTTATGACGAGCCTGTTGATCTAGTGACCCTGACTGTTAAACCTGGAGGTAGTAGGTTCGATTCCCAACTAAGAAATATATTGTATGATGAGCATGATCATGCCTTCTGTGTCTGGGTGTAATTTATATATTACCTAGTTTGTGATCAGACTACCGTGTGTGAGACGTGCAAAAATATTATGATTATATCTGTACTATTCTGTTAGTCGTTTGAACTTTAATTACTTAGAATCATATGAAAGAATATATTATCTATAGTATGTAGTAGCACTTTTTATATTCAGGCGTGGTGGAGACCTGAAAATGCCACCGGAGAAAAAAGGAAGACAGGAAAATATGTAATGTTTTAATATTCCTATCCGTCACTGTATGGGCCGAGACATAAGAAGTAGCGAAAGCTGACTGCATTTATCATATATCGTTACATTAGTGACACTTTCAAAAGACATCTATTGCAGAACATGGCTTCCTTCAAAGTTCTCCACAGTAGGTTTAGTAACTAAAACTACGAAATTGTTCTAATTTTCTTTGTCTATTTAGGAATGAAGGTTAAATAACTTATTTACTTCTTGACGTAGGACTGTCCTACGAACATTGTTACAGGCGTCCAATAACTTATTATAAATTGCATTTTCAGAACGAAATTAGCCAAAGATAAAATGCTATTTATGTGAAATGAGTAAGAAAATGTTTAAGTAGATGAATAAACGTGCATTTTGTTGCTGCATATATAAAATACGCATGATAAAAAAAATTACCTATGAATACGCTATCTCACAACATCGACTCGTTTCTCCCACAGAGTTTTAAAGAAAGCTTTTTAAAGTTAATTACACACAATAGCAGAATTTAAAAGATTTTTTTTCTCATTCTCGAGAAGTTAAAGTAAGGATGTTACTCTTATTCTAAATGTGTGAAATAAATGTTACAAGAAGACGCGTTTCTCTCAGAGCTTGAAGGCCATTAGTATGACGTGCGGACGTGTCATTAGACGGTTGATGAATGCCGCGCGTTAATGCGCCTCCCATTCAAACAGACGCGTCGGACAACACGCCGTCTTCTTATTCTGATACATCGTTAATCATTATCATATTTAAATAGTTGAGATGTGATGTGAGTGAATTTGGATAGTAATTTTACGGTAATATAGCAGTAAAATAGGCTAGCCTGCTCAAAAGTTGACATTTAGAAGTTGAAAATATATCAATTGTAATCAGTGTTTTAATTACCGAGTTCGGGATTCAGAAATAGTTTAGAAGTAGTTCGACTAACAATCGTTAGATGGTGACATAGTTGAGGGAAATATTGGGATTAATTTAATTGTTTCAAATTGTTGAGTTCCAAAAAGTCACGAAATGAAAAAGCATATGTCAAAAAATAAATCCGAAGTATAAGCGTTCCTTTGCATTAAAAATTATGTTTTTAAACATTTGAAAAATAGAATACGGACACTGAATACAGAAAATGTGTGAATTAAAAAGATTTTTATGTTAAATACGTAATGCGAGCCTCAGTATACATTATACGGTATTTACAGTTTATTTTTAAATCTGTCTCATACTTATAGGAGTGCCTACAAATCTTTTCATGACGCATACTGTATTGCTCTGTTTCAATCATGAAAAGTGGTAGAGTAAAGGAATCAAGATATAGACATTTATTCAGTGTCGTTGTTCTTAGATTATTATAAATATCAGTGGCACATTCTCACATTGTATATTGTTTACGTGGACGTTACGTGTTTACGTTGTGTACTTTTCTATTAGAAAAGTTATAATTGTGCAACGAAATCTAATTCAGTTGACGCCATTTCAGACGAAAAGTTGTGTAGCTACTTCCATTTATAGGGCTACAGAAACATTTTACAGCGCCCTCTACCGAAGACATAGAAAACTATGAAATAACTACTAATTTGTATCGTGATATAGAAATCCTCGTGGTATTTGGTAGTGGCCTGCTAGGCATGATCACCTTGTCTGATTGGAGATTCCTCCCTTTTTGTTAGAGGAACACGAGACTCGTTCCTCTACAGTGGTGACCACGACGTGATTGGAACCGGCTTACAAAGAAGTAGATCAGCAGCAGCGCCTTTATTGTCATCATTGTGTTCAGTCCTAAAGCGATGAGCAGTAATCAAATTTCCCAACAGTGGTAATACACGTAGGGAGTGACCAGTGGCTCAGTATATTGCATCTGCATTCCACGTAAACACATCTCTCCCATCTACGCTATAGTCAGCTAATAAGCATCAAAACACCGCGCATTGCATGCAATTCCAGCTTACTGCGATCAGCTGACTTCGGCCCCGATTCACTGGGACTAATGGCACACAGTTTCGGCACTGACAACAGACAGCTGACTCAATAGCACATCGACTGCCGGTCATGAAGGGGTGTGAGGTGGCGAATTCCATATCACAAAATATACTACATCGCTATCTGCCGAGGACACATCGAATTATGGAGTAACTGCTAATCCTGTATCACGATATAGAAATCCTCGCGCCGATTAGCATATAAACTTCAATCGTTGGGTCGTGACCCATCAAATATGATCACCTTGCCTGGTCGAAGGATCTTCATACTGTGCTGAGCGGGATATGACACCCGTTTCTCTTCAGTTGAAACTATTTAGATTCCATTCCCGATAATCCCTAGTTTTTTAAATAAGCTAAAAAACAACTGGTAAAATAATCATTACCATCCTTTGCCCCATTTAGAGCAAATAATCTACTTATTTATTTTGAGTTTCAGAATTTTAAGTAGTTTGTTCACAAAATCTTTTAAGAAATTAAAATGGATTAGCGTTAATATGTTGTTAGTGTGTTGTGACGTAAATGACTCATAACACACCACCACATAATTGCTCTTTAAATTGTCTTGACATAACAAAATTAACCAATAGGTTTCTATTAAGTCAAAGTTCTGATTCAGACCATATCAGGAACAATCAGTACGGTGTGGTATGAATGCAAGGATCACTTATTAAACGTCTACCTTATTTATGTCTCTACAGATTTGGTCTAATTGTAATGTGCGCAGAGTTGTGCCGATTTATCAGTAGCTCTATGGAAGGCTTGGGATGGCGTGGAGTTGCTATTCTCGCTAAATATTGGTTTAAAATATCTGTTGACAAACAAGTTAGAAATTGACAGTTCCTGTCAGTTACGTTTATTATAAAATCAATTTCTTCCTCTCCTTTCTTAGTGTGTATTTAAAATAAAATGTAAGAAAACGATTGTAATACTATTATAGTTTTGTGTTGTCAGTCTCAACAGCTTGAAGTTTTATCTTAAAAGCATTTTCATTCACATATACATAACATGTAATTTATTTATTACAGAATAAATGTTTCAATGTGGAAAAAGAACATCTCTCAGTCAACAAAAACAAACAATTAAATTTCTGTTACAGAGATGTCTTATCAGATTTTTTTTTCCAAATGGAGAGCCAGCCAAAGTGAGGCTACTCTGCCTGATGAACAACATGAATAGAATCTAAAGAGTAGTGGCCACCATACTCATTACAAATGCATACAATGTAGTGTGGTGACCCACACTATGGTGGCCCAGTGAGATGCTTTTTCACGCCATTGGGGATGTAAAAGACATGACAGTCAGCGTAGCAGTCTAAGCCTCACATAATTATCACGATAACTGTCATCCCTGCAGGAATGGCTTCTGTGCGTAAGTGTATGCCCAAAAAGCACATTGCAATTGTAGCTTGGTAAGATTGTAGATTAATTATGTATATCACTACGGACATCTTATCTAATTTAAAAAAAAACAACTACTCTATGCCATTTTAAGCACTGCATTGTCCAGTCATCTGATTGCATAGTCTAACGACTTAGGTGTAGTATAAGCAACGCCATTTACAATACTAATATCATCTATTGCAATTATTTATACAAAAACACACCTACCGACTCCAGGAATAAGGACTTTTCATTTAATTTTGTGTGGGTTTCTTGGTTCTGTATATTTATTTAACTACTTCAGACCCGTGTCATATTTTGAGCCGTATCTGTATTCTCATGCAAATATATTCGCTTATTTTAAATTGATATTTTAGATGTATGATAGTTTGGTGAATAGGAAATGTATTTGTTACTTACTACTTTGTTGTTTTATAAGAAGTTTCAACCTTATAAGTATTTAGGAAGCTTCCCAAAAGCTCTTCAAAGTACACATTGTCGTATCGAGCGAGTTTATTAATGAATAGTAATGTTGTTGGCGCGCGTAGATCCCATACACAGAAAGTTTGATGCTAAAGAAGAAACGAAAATTTAAAATTGGATTTTGATTGTGTGCGTACACAGGTGGCTGTGCGCGCAATACCTGTGCTTAAAGTATATCTCTTAGCATGTTACTGACACGAATCCGCATAATTTTCATTAACCAAAATTCATCTAACGCGGCTATGCAAGTTTTCACTTTAAGAAAAGAGTTTGGAGTATTAGAACTTGAAATATTTCAAAATTCTTAAATTAAACCTCACACTATTCCCCAGTAAATGTAAACAAGGTACTAATCGCATTAAATGTTTTAGAAAGGGTATTTCTGTTTTCTCCCGGTACCGATAGCAAGACGCGTATGGTAGTAGCGTCAGCAACACAGCGTGCGTGAGATAGCGACACGCAAATAACTTACGCCGGGAGATTAGACAGCGAATAGCGGGATTGTACTGTTGGCAAAATAGTTTTCTATTTTTGTTCGACTTTCGTGTGAAACTATTTTGTATATTAATAATAAGTACTTAATAGATAACAAGTCTTATTTTTATTGTCTTATTTTTAAAAAGACAACACCCACTTTAGATATAAATCATGTGTCGCGGGGGACTTTACAAACATACAAGAAACGGGCACAAAGAACACCCAGACTCAGAACAACAATTGTGGATCACGCAAAGTGTTGTCCCATGTAGGATTTGAACCCACAACACTCAGCGAAGTGGAGATTGGCGTGGTGACCGCTTAAACCGCTAGGCCAATCGTTCAGTCGTTTTTTTTTAAATAAGATAATAAGTAATGGTATAGTGCAAACTGCAGCTTTTATGTAGTTCGGCTGTTTTTAAATCTTACTTTATAATAAGAACTGTGAAAACAAAGTCAGTCAAGTCAGAAACTGAATTTTTCAGACAATGTTGGACAAAAATTTTCTGTTTATTTGTTTAATAATATATATACCAAACCGCAATACAGATATATTACACATGAGTTACATCCAAATGATCGTGGTCCTCACACAATTTTGTTGTGAGTGTGCTTTAAACCGACGAAATCAGGTTCTAATTTTTGTGATTGTGTAATTATCACAAAAATCAATAGCTCATATAAAATAGCAGCTTGTATATGGAATGCCGGTTCTTCTACCATATTTACATTTCTAGCAACTATACAAAAAATACCTAACTTTGTACTCACGAGTCAAAATGGAGAGGCCACAGTAGAGAGCTAAGCTTAAGTACCAGAAGCTGGTACTTAAGCTTAGTACCAGCTCCTCGAGCATCAATCCTCACAAACAGTTTTTGGGCAATTGTGTGGTCAGAACTTGGAACAAGCTTCCAGATAATGTTATATCTGCCTAAAATGTGAACCAATTCAAAAATCGACTTGACAAGTTCTTGGTGGAATGCAAAAAAGAAAATTGATTGGAACCTTTCAGGATGCAGGCTTTATCAGTTGTTGCAACTACTTGCCTGTCTATGTAATATAATATAGTATAAAAATAACTAGTTAAAAATAAAGTAGTGTAACTACCTACCTACAGGCTTAGAAAACTTTTAACACCCTAAACGTTTTAAAAATGTGAATTCTATGATAATCTATCTACCTTTAATAATGGATTATTCTCTTTACTATATTTATGTTCATATTGATAGATAGATAAAGAGGTACTCTTTATTGAACACCATAACTAGGAAACATACAATATAGAATACAAACCAAAAAAATTGTGGAACAATGGGCGGCCTTACCATGTCTGCGATCTCTTTCAGGCAACCTTAAGATGCACTATACTTTATAATAACATGTAGTGTGAGGTGTATATTTCCAATTTACGTATAAATACTATTACATATTATTTACATACACTTTTACGCCCCATATCCAAATCTAGTTAACTTTTTTAATACGATATACCAGCAGCTACAACACATCACTTCGTTCGGGAACTCAAAGAGATTTATTTTGAATAGGTTTACTTACTAACTAATGGACCCTGTTCCACAAACTAAAAACTGTCCAAAAGTCAAGTGGCGACCAATACGATTTTGCCGAAATATGAGTACATATTTTCTTTCTCTTCCACACAGCGTTCTATTTCATCGTCACACACCTCCTTATCTCAAATAACATTTTCAGTTCTTCAAAAACACACATTGCCTCTGTAATGTAAATTGTTATCGGGTCTCTACCCGAGGTCATCTGAGAATTTGAAAGTAAAAATACCAGACATTCCACTCAGTTTGCAGACAAATCTTTCATTGTGCAAGCTGTTAGACTTTGGAACAACCTTCCTAAGACAATCCGACAAGCAAAAACCTTGCCTGTTTTTTAAAAGCTACTATTAGCCATTATGAATATTTTTTTCTTGTTTTTTATTAGTATATTATATAAGGTGGGCCATGAATTCGTTAACATTTAAATCTAACATCCAACGTAAACATATTACGGGGTTCTTGGGACCGTTGCTACTGGAATTTGCTGGCTACAATCGTAACACATGGTTTTAACAAGATGGAGTCACTTGTCACACATCCAATGAGTCCGTGCTGCTGGTCAAAGACATGTTTCCGGAAAAGCTGATTTCCAAACGAGGCGACATTCCATGGCCACCCAGAGGTCCAGATCTATCCCCAGCATTCCTTTTTATGTGGTATTTGTAGAATTGTGTTTACATCAATAAACCAAATACACTACGTGAACTAAAAGAAAAATCAGCAAAGAGATGTCGGCGATCTCGGGGTCCTTTGCCGATGAGTATTCGAAAATTTCGGTGCTCGCTTAGACTAGAGCAAACTTCGAAACGGTAGTCATTTAGATGATTTAATTTTTAGAAAGTAAATTACAACTCATTAACTTTCTTGTAAACAAATCATATTTATAATATATCAAATGATTTTTTTATATGATTTTTCAAATGTTAACTAATTAATGACCCACTGTACATATACGTATGTTTATGTTCTAGCGTATGTATGTATGTATGTGTAATGGCAATGTGAGTTCTATTAGAATTTTTAAATAACTATTCACGTAATTCCGTGTTACTTCAATGTACGCAACCCTAAGGGTTTTTAGTTACGAGTATTGGTGTTAAAATTGTCTGGAAGAGATCACCATGAGTGGTAAAACCGCCGATTGACATATCTAAATATTTCTAACTCATCTATTGTTACGTAGCGTATGTATAGAATAAAGATAGAAATAAATAAAAAGTTTGTAATAATATAAATTTTTTTAGAGTATCGTAGCCAAATGGCAAAAAGCGATTATAGATTTGACACGTCTGTCCGTCTATCTGTCCGTCCGTAAGTCACAGCCACTGCTTTCTGAAACTATAAGAACTACACTGTTGAAACTTGTTAAGTAGATGTATTCTGTGAACCGCATTAAGATTTAAAAGGGATATCTATGGACAGGTCTTTAAAAATGATATTGAGATTTCTAATATCATTTTTTTCTGAACTGAATAGTTCGCGTGAGAGACACTTTCAAAGTAGTAAAATGTGTCCCCCTCCCTATAACTCCTAAAATAAGATAATGATAAAACTAAAAAAATAGGTACATTACAATGTAAACTTCTACGGAAAATTGGTTTGAACGAGATCTAGGACATAGTTTTTTTATAAGCCATAAATCACTTCTACGGAACCTGTCATGGGCGAGTCAGATTCACACCGAAAATCCGAAATTTAATTGTGTTTTACAAACATTCTCTCCACATATTCTGTAATACATAATTACTGTACCAATTCCGGACCTTTGTATAATCTAGTACGTGTATACTACTGCATAAACAATAGGGTTGCCTGCTCCTAAACAGTAATTAATAAGGTCAATAGCCACCTTATATTTCTAAATAGACTCCTTAAATGTTTTATCATGCATACCCTACCTCTTATAGGCACATACGAAACTAGATTAATGAACAATTCATGTAAGTATAATCCTATTTGCTGGCGGTTAACGTTCGTTCGATACTGCTTGTAATGTGCTAGGATAACCAGGCTTCGTGGAGTATGGAGACATGGCAGGATAAAATTCTATAGTTAGAAGACAAGAATAAAAAAACAGTAGCAGTCGTGGGACTGCCGATAGAAGTGAAAACGGAACTATTAAGTTGAGAGTAATTAAAACTATATGCAAAAATTATATGAAATTTTTTATGTTTCATATATAGCTATATATAATATATAATATCATATAAAATATATAATAATAATAAATTTCATATATAATATATAATATCATATTCTCCATAGCTATAGATATACTATTATCATTAGCATGTCGGTGACGCGAACCGAGGATTTTACCCTCTACCAAAACGCTCAACGTGCCTAAAGAAGTTTTCACTTCAAAATACAATCTAAAATCTCTTTCATAAAATTACAACAAATAAAATCACAAGTCCTTAAACTATCTAAATATTTAACTAAAAAGACATCGAACAAAAAAACCGGTCAATCTGGCAAACAACTCAAGATTTAATCACGACTGTCATAATATATAAACTTAATACAGTTACATACACTTATAAAAAATCACCTATGTTCCTTAAAAAAGAAAACCTTTTAATTACTTAAAAATACATAGATAAAAATGATCGGGCAGTCTCAACCGAGTGAGAGAACAGAGATTGCACCTGTGTGCAGAAACACAGGTGCACTCTTTGTTCTCTCACTCTCATAATCCGATGGGACGGTTGTCTGACACGTCCGAGGAAAAATCAGGCCCAGGACTGAGAGCTTTACGTGTTTTCCAAGGCATGGGGGTTGAGACCCCAACTTCCAAATAACTTTGTTTAGCCCGACCCGGAAATCGAACCTGAGACTTTAATCCACAGTCGTATACAATCACCGCTAGACCAATGAGGTCATGTAGATTCTGTGTTTGAATAAGGTTAAAGTATAAATATCTACTTGAAGTCTTATATATGATATGACAAGAGTACCATAACCTACCATATTAGGCACATTTTTTGTTTGTTGTTAATTTAGTTTAATACTTATTTTATTAATTGAATATTACATTACAGTTACATATTTCGATAGAAAAATACAATAAAATAATGCGCCTGGGCACCCTAAACGCACGGCATGCACAGGCGCGGACGTGAAATACTCAAGCGATAGTAGTGTCAGGAACTAAAGCTGTAGTCTGTAGGTTAGCATACCTGGCGTCACCGTAAGTAGATTATTGTGGTTCACTGTGCTTAGTGAAAACTAGTTAGCTCCTACTGAATGTGGAGAACTTATAATTCTTAGATCAATGGCTATTATACATTGATAAACAAAATCCCTTTAAGACTGCCAGTTGTAACATTTTGATTCCAATTTAAGTATCTTTAATATATTTTCATAGCATCTGGATACAAAATTATGGGCAAAAAAAGTATTATTAAGAACAATCTTTAGACCGGATATTTGTGAATATATTTCTAAAAATTTTGGTATATACTTTTTAAAATGTAGTCACAAAACATATTTAGGTGAACTGGGCCGAAAGTACCAGTAGGTTTCTGGTCTGCTGGAAAAACCTAAGTTGGCCCACCGAAGCAGCCTTATCTGCACTCATAAAATACTGTTTTTGTGTCTTGATATAAATTTTAGAACCAATATCACTTGCAGAAGGTTTTATTAAGAAATTAAATAGGTTAAAAGGACCAAAGGATAAATTTGCAAATATGGTATTAAACTGTTAAAATTAAAATAATATTAAAATCAATTTAAGTAACAGTGTCGTAAACTAAGGCTAACCAAAATTAATCTCAAAACTGATTTAAATAAAAATTTTGTTATTGTAAGTCATTCAAAACAAGATTTATCTATTCATACTTAAATGAGTGCTTAGTTTATTACAGTTGAGTGAGTAGCTTATTACAGAACTATGTTGACATCGAAATCTTCACTCAAGTATATATTTAAAGAATCTGAAACTAGTCTCAAGCACAGATTTCTGAGGCGTTTAAGGGAAAATAAATAATACATTGATTTGTTTGATTCTGATGTGAACTGTAAACTAATTTCAGGTAACCAAATTTCAACGAATACTTGAGATATCTTTTAAAATATGAGCCTAAATACGGTATACTCTATTCGAACCCCATCAAATTTACCACTTAACTGATTCGACTTGAAATAATCTGCTTCAACATGATACTACTACTATATGGAAATTAATTACTCCACGCGTTAAAGTTTATCTCACATTTCTAATGAAGGAAGTTTCAGTTGAATTAGCTCGATATTTACCAGCTCGTGTAACATTCTATTACACACATCAACAACTCCCAGGGCCGTTGGGGTGACGTTATCATCCCGTGGGACCCCTCGTATTATCACGCATTACGCTAAACGCCTGTTCACGGTATGCGGTTACGAGAAGTGAAATCGAGTGACAAGTGATTTTATGGAATGATTTCTGTTATTTTGGTGATGTATTGACATTTTTCTGGCTCAAAATAGTGCATAAGATTTTATATTTGTATATTCTGAATACATCTTAGTGTGTTTCTTGAGCTGGATCCATTCTGGTAATAGCTTTAAATACATACTAACCAATGAACTAAATAAAGATAACACATACTTTTCCTTTCAGGTTTCTTTTTAGTTCATTAATTGCTAACATAAAAAGAGGGTATTTAATTACTTCAAAATTTTTTGTGTTTGTGTGACTCTTTCTGGCATAATGGCATCTTAATGTTATCTTTTTTTTTTAATTTCTTTTAGTGTTTACAAATATTTTTAAATTTAATCAAATTTATTTCTAATTAAACTAATTAATTTATTTATTTATTAAGAATAACTTATATGCACTAACAATGTGTGGTCAATCCACGAAAACGTCTTAGAGTTCATTTGGTTTTTTTTTAAGTATATTTGTATTTACATCAGTTCTTTAGTACCTGATTTAACAGCATAAGCTCCGATTAGTTTGAGACTACACGGTGTGTTCTAAACAAAAACACAACATCCCTACTATATTTATATTCTGTGGGGATTTAAATCACCACACTCAGCACCGTAGAAAGTGGCAAAGTGACTACTTAAATCACTAGTCAAAATTCTGTACATTTAAATCCTCAATTTAAATCTAGGAACCAAAAATAAGACATATATAAATGAAACACCACACAACATGAAAACAAAAGAATTATTATTACTGTCAGAACATGAACATCAAAAGTCAACATTCACATAAAGTCAGCGCATAAAAGTCATCCAATAAAATAAAACAAGAGTCACATATGAATTTAACCCTATACGGAGACATGAACCGTTCCACATGTCTTCATAAACAGCCGGAGTACCGTATAAAGCTCGCAAAAGCTCCGGATAAAATTTATTCAGTGTGAGGCCGTAAAACAAAAGTACGACATAAATTGCCTGCCATGGGCCCTTACACGTTGACTGCGGAATTTCCCAACATATGAGAAAACATTTTCCGTGTAGTGCAAACGGATTCGTATTCCAGATGGTTGCTCTACTTGAAAGATTTTTAGTTAATTTATTTAAGTTAAAAAAAAAATTTGAAGTTGTTTCACTTAGTTTAAGTATTTGTATAATGCTAGTGAAAAATATACTAAGTGAATCAAAGAAGTTTTCTTTTGAAGTTTGAAAATTGCAAGTGTCTTAAGACGACAACAGGCAAACTATTGGCCAATCACTAAGTTTATTTGCAGGCTAGCTTTTAGTAAGTACTAAATAGAAAAATGGTTTAACGGGACATTTCAACCAAGGATAGTATTCCCTAAGCCTGAGTCCTACATCCTTAGAACCTATTGTTTTCGTTTTTTTTATTTATTTTAAGAGCCTGCCAAAGTGACTCTACTCTGCCTGATAGAAAGCATGAACAGAATCCAAGAGTTTTAGTCACCATACTCGTTCCGAATGCAGGCAATGCAGTATGGTGACTCACTGACAGTGATTGTATGTGCACTCTTTTTTTTTTTAACGTTTGGAAACCCCCTCGGGCCGTCACCCCACCGGGGTTTTACGGCGGGGTGGTGTGTCGGAATCGGACCGACTAAAACCACACGGTGTGCCACTTTGCGCCTGAGATAGGAGGTTGTATGTACACCCTTACCACAACAACTGTCACCCCTGCATCAATGGTCCTCCGGTCTCTCACTCCCCAACGAAACACGACAGCAAGTATGCTGTCGCTTTAGGTTGCTCTTCTGTGAGAGGCTAGTACTACCCCGGTCGAATCGATACGTTCGTGCTGAAATCAGCGTGGTCCTACTACCTAAAGTACGTATAAGTAAAGTATCTAGTAATGAGGGTAACATAGTTTGACTGTTACATAATGTTATTGTAATCATTAACAGTTTACTTTCTTAACGTACTTTATCTACAGAGTATAAAAAATACAACACACTATAGTCATTCATAAAAATTTCAAGTTTGCTTAATCTGTCCAACACTCTCAAAGCAACGCACATATGACATCACAAATAGAGCACGCGTCCCAACCCATACAGTACACCGTTTAACCCTACGGGCTACCACCTGTTGCATTCATACGACAACCCATATAACGTGTTACGTCCCCTACGGAACACACGTATAGGCTGGGACATTTTCGTTCAGCGGCGGAAAATTCGCCGGGACACGGTTAAGGAAAATTGAGTTCATTTTATGTGGAAGGGTTTATTTATTTTGGCGTTGATATTAGGGGTTGAGTGGGTTACTTTTATTGCTCAAGTTGTGATATGTTGATACGTTTTATTTTGTGACAAAACATGTTAACATGTGAAGTTATGTGAGGGTGGTTTTTGATACCGTTATCACACCGAACATTGCGCTGATTGGCATGTCGTGTTTTTGACGTTCGTAATGTATATTGTTACTACTCTTAACATGATTATTAACTCCTTGACTTACTGGAAGGAGTGTTTGACTTGATCCCTGTCTGTTAAGTTAAAGGTCGTGGCTTTGATTCCCATCCAGGACAACATAGGAAAAGGACACGACAGTTTTTTCTATATCTAAGTGTAATTTATTTATTATACGAGTGTACATATGTAGAAATATGTATGTTATAATATGTTAGACCGCAGCAATCTGGTTACTACATGCCTAGTTTGAGATCTGACTGCTGAGCCCAGAGCCCAGCCTACTAAGGAAATATTACAGTTTAGAAATGCACACATTTTTACACTATGCACTCTTATCTGATTGTGAGGGTGAGGGAACAAAGAGTGCACAAACACAGGTGCACTCTCTGTTCCCTCACCTTCACAATCAGATGGAAAGGCTACCTGACACGATCGGGGAAAGATCAAGCGAGGACCGACATCTTGACATGCTCCCCGAGGCACAGAGGTTATGAATGCAAACTTCCAAGCTCTGGGCTGTTAATAAGCATTCTTCAAGTCTATGTTTGCGCATATACTGGTGCACTATAATATCTCCTGCGTAGTTTGCTGGTCTCGTTGAAACTGGCTGCCGTTTCCGAAATTGGTTACAAAATACATCACCTAAAACTAATATGGAGTATGGCAATAACCCCAGAAAGAACCAGTTAGTTAAAATAAAGGTATTTACATAACAAACATTTCTTTTATCCTTAAAATCTAATCTCCTTCTACTCTGTCCTTCTCACTCCACTGAGTTTGTCGGTTCTTGGTTCTTCGTGCAGGCTATCCTTTCTTGGAATGCGCTTCCACTCGGAGTCAGGATGGCTAAAACTCGCGACTCGTTTAAAACTAAAGTGAAGAAGCTTTTACTGGCTGAATTGGCGACGTCTTAGTTCATCACCTGGTATTATTATATTTGATAGTGGTAATATGTATGAGTTATATGTATGTGTATTATATATGTATGTGTTATATACTTATGTGTTTATTTATGTA
Organism: Hypercompe scribonia; assembly: GCA_949316085.1. Taxonomy (NCBI): domain Eukaryota; kingdom Metazoa; phylum Arthropoda; class Insecta; order Lepidoptera; family Erebidae; genus Hypercompe; species Hypercompe scribonia. The sequence continues at coordinate 7,817,989 of OX438979.1, forward strand.
AATGTATTTGCGTATCTATGGTCAAATTAGTCTATATATATACTGAATCCTCTGTCAATTACTTCTTATCCTTAAGTGCACCTACCTCATATTTTCGCTGCATCGTCCAATCGGTTGACTGGCAGAAAATGCCTTAGGCATTAAGTCCGCGGATGCTTGTATTTGTGCATAAAGTTGTAAATAAATAAACAAAACTGTAATTTATTTAGGTAAAGCTTTTGGATGACAGCTTCTATCAAATTAATAACTAAATTTAAAGAATAACAGTGAAACTGTCGTACCAAAAAATTTATGTATACCGCAAACACTTCTTTTAAACGTAGGTCAACACTATCTAGCCCCAATTAACTCAAACCCCCAAAGAAAGTGGTTACCCGGTTGCCCACCAGTTGTTAAGCTTGTAATGAGCCAATAAAAAATTCAGCTCAGAGGTCTGGCACGAGCTTCTCCCGTTCATTCATGGCGACCCTTAACCTTTGGCTACACGTTAATAAGACGTCGTTAAGGTCTCCACACACGTTTCACTCTCGTGACTTTTTGGAGGAGTTGGTTTGTCTCAAATAATAAGTGGTAAGCGATTTTGTTATAGGAAATTCATTTTATCAAGGCCGGTAAAATTTATTTTGCAATTTTAGTTACACACGCTAAAATAACTATTGGTATAAATTATGATAAAAGGTCATAACAAAATGAAATAAAGAAAATAACGAACAGTTAAGACATTCTGTCTAACTTTTAGCAGGGATCATGTACTATATAAGCATAGTACAAGGATAATGAAGCACATTTTCTATAATTTTATTAAATGATATCCAATTAATTGTAAAGGTAATCGTTTAAGAAGAGGTGAGCCTGGAGCTTATTTGAACACCATAGAATGCTTTCTTCATTATTTATCCTGAACGATAACGGATATATGGAACTATAAAAATTTAAAACAAAGAATAGTCAATAATTGGACATATTACTCAGCAGCTTGATCATAAATCGATCTTATCGTACCTTAAGCATATTACAATATGTAAAAAGTCGCTGTTGTTTATCGTTTAGACCACAATCTTCACATTACAGAGTTGAGTTACTAAAGACGACCGCACACGATGAAGCGCCCGCACTAATTCTAATGACGTTATTATGAGAAATTTGATTGTGTGGATTATTATAATGTATGTCAGACCTTTAATGTATGGGAGAGGTATTCCAATTTAATACTTTGAACAAACAATCTTGATGGTTTTGTTGATCATTTGATAAAAAAAATATATTAAAAAGATTGTTAATCAACACATATTGAACACATGCTAGCGTAATAATAACTACTTCAGTTTGCTACATACAGTACAGTATATTTTTTTACGATTTATTACAGTATTGAAACTATTGTAAAAGCTAGATAAACATGACTTAAAAGTGGAATTCACAGGTAACCCACTCAGGTAGTCAAAAAATGCTTGCCAGTATCTTATAATAAATTCAGAATAAATAAATTAAAAGTATCATATTTGTATTCTAAACGAATTCTCCACAATCAGACACGAATCATAACTTAAATTGTTTGTCTGTATATAAGTTCCATATTAGTAATTTACATCTCATACTAAGATAAAAATACAACTAAAAAAAATACAACAAGATAAAGAAAACCTCTTAAGCTTTGAAATAAGTTATAGAACTCAAAATATAAAAATACAAATAAGTAAAAAAACTCTTAAAATAAAAAAAAACAAACCAAGTATCAAAATCATTAACGCCCACAACAGATGCTATCACACTCATGCGCATACGAAGCGAAGATCAACAGACCAACTTAAATGTAACTTACTGTCACCATCGCGTCTCAAGTTCCCACCATCGATCAACACTCACTTATCTATAACTTAAAAGGCTTTATCTATTAACTGTTTATTTATAAATAGACCTTTAAGATGATTTAAAAAGTTAAAAAAGGATGTGCTTGCATACTCATATAACTCCTTGTGGATCAAGATTATTCTTTGATCAACTATCACGATTAACGAATCCATTCAGATTTGAGGTAAACGCTGATAGCAACAATTTATCGAAAGAGTTTTAATACAATAACTTGTTGTGTTAAGCTCAATACCACTTTTTAGCCTGACCAGTGAATCGCCTCTTGATCGGCAATCGCATATACTAATCGCTAGACCAAGACGCAGTTGAGCTACAAGTACAGTTTTGTCTGTGATGTTGTTGTTGTCAATAAAAATCGACGTCAATTTTAAATATTTGCGGAAACAACTCAATTATTCTTTGCTGCTATCAACTATTACGATTAGCGATTCCATTCAGATTTGAGGTAAACGCTGATAGCAACAATCGGAAGAGCTCTAATACAATAAGTGAACTGTTAGGACAAAGATGTCAATAGAAATTCATTCTAGAAGTTATAAAAAAAAAGTTAAAGCATAATGGACTTCTATTGGTGCAAACTCCAGAGTTACGTCACCGAACTAATATTTCTTTAAAATTCTCTTATTTTTGTAAAGTGGTTTCCAAAATAATATTTCTTTTTTTTTATTTTTATATTAATAGCCTACCAAAGTGACTCTTCTCTGCCTGATGGAAAGCATGAATAGAATCCAAGAGTTGTGGTCACCATACTTATTGCAAATGGAGACAATGCAGTATGTTGACCAACACTATGTCGGTCTAGTGAGATGCTTCTTCACACCCCGCTTGGGGACGTAAAAGGCATGACAGTCATCGTAGCATTGTATTGCATATACTTACCACGACAATTGTCTCTCCTGTATCAATGGGCCTCCGGTCTCACACTCACTAACGAAACACGACAGCACGGATGCTGGCGCTTTAGGTTGGTCTTTTGTGGGAGGGTAGTACTGCCCCGGTCGAGCCGGCCCGCTTGTGCTGAAATCAGCGTGGCTCTACTACCTACCAATATACGTAATATCTATTTTTACTGTGACAAATCTAATTTTAATCAATTTTTGATATTTCTAACGTCGTTTGGTAAGACAAAACTCATTTTTTGTGATTTTTCGGTGAGTTTTCGAACAACCGAATTAACACTGTTATCTGTCTTAGTAGATTACAAATAATCCTTAAGCCATTAATAACCGGTTTAAACTACTTACACTCAGTTTTTATTCTAACCGTAAAAAATTATTCGAAAAAATGTGTAAAAGTAAGTTTGCAGTTTTAAATATGTTTTTTGGTTTGAAGAAAGGAATTGAATTCGTAAAATAACTTGACACACTTAGCCGTCTGATCCCAAATTAGGCACTGATAATCAACGGATTTTTTTTATACATACATCGTAGAGAAAGTACCAAAGACAAAGAATAAATAACTGTACTCATAAGATATTAGAATTTTTATTGATTTCTGAATATCCCACTTCATTTCATATGTGATATAGAGCTTGTCCCAGAAATAAGTTTCGAAAAACTTGAAATGAATTTCTCGTGAGGCTGTGTGAAAGACACCAGCTTATAGTGGTCCACTGCTGGCCAAACGGCTTGGCATAAGGTTTGTGTCAAGTGTTCCACTTCTTTGCCGTAATGTTGCCTGCTCTGTTTAGCTTCCTTAGTTGTCCCTTACGACACCCATGGAATGGATAGAAGTGGTCACATTCCACATTCATAATCCATCATCACACGGATACAAATAAGTTGAGTTGTTACAACTTACTTATGGAACATAATTTAAATTGGAGTGCTGTTTTGCGTTTTTTACCATAGATTAAAATTAAAATCTTATGTTTCATTAATTTATTTTTAATGGGTATAAAATTTTGTAAATCTGTAAATTTGAATATGAATTAAGACTTCACTTGTAATGATACTAACGAAGTATTTATTCTAATATTTTATTTAATATATGTATATATTATACACGGTATATACACGATAAATATTTATCTTTTATATTGGACTCCATTTTCAGTTTAGTTAACAAAATTTGTGGTTGCAGTAAAGCACTCACATCAATAACCTAAGTGCTCTAAAGTTGTAGTCAACGATGTCCTTCAATATCTTCTGCCTGTGCCTTATGGTTTATCAGGGTGAGCATACAAAATATATATATGTGTATATATAAAGTATCCAGTAGGTACACGGTAGACTAGATAGATATCATTCATCTAAAAATTGTAAGAAAAAGTTTTAATAATAAAAGTATAATATTTTTCTGGCAATAAAAACACCTCCGGTGTTGTTTAAATACTTTTCTGTCACAAGAACACCTTATCGAATTGCCAACAAAAGAACGTTTTGAAATGATTGATAAAAACTAAATAATTACGAAACTGTAGTCGAATTCAAACCACTCACCGGACAAGTTGTAAAAAATAATTTCATGTTTAGAAAATATAGTTATTATAAATAAAAAGTAAAGTGGAATGTACCGTGACTTATGATACAATTTAATGTGTTGCTAGATTAAAAAAAAAACTTTTAAAATCACCTAGACTTTCAAAAGAATAATTTCTAATCGTATTCCTTGGTCAATATATGAAATTTCTTTTCCAATTAACTGAACCCTCGCTATTCCTACACTAGATTTTCAGACTCACACAGAGCTTCAATGTCCTTTCATTATCGATACACCATAGAGTCGAAGTAAACGCCTTAATAGTATTTTTAGGATCGAATCGCCAACATCTAGAACCAACGGCCAGGGTTTATTTCTACAGATTTCTTATCCTGGATAGTTTAAAAGAAGAAAAATATGTATCTCAGTTAAGATTGTTCTAAAATTGCTGTAAAATTTATCTTCGCTAAAGTTACACAACCTCACGAATGCAATCTGTACTTGAACTCTTTTATAATCTATTATAAAAAAATAAAAGTAAACACACTCTCGTAAGCGTTGTTTATAAATGCCCCCGTTCACGAGACAGTTACCAGCATCAATTATTGTACGATGGCACTGGTAGCACCCGGTGACGAGTGACAAGACGGCTTTAGATCATATCAACGAATGAAGGTGATATAGGGTGTTTATATTTATTCATAACTATATACTTCATTACTGTGTCATATTGTAATTTTGTGTAAGCATAATTTATTATAATATAAGTCATCAACAGTTTTTAATACTCCAATGTTGGGTATAAGCTTCTGTTTCGAAAAGGGGTTTTGGCTTGCTATATAACGCTGTCCAGATGGGTTGGTACAGGATTTCTTTCAAGTGTTTCTTCTTTTTTCATTGATGTTGTCCCACATGGTTAAGTAACTATTTCAAATATATTCATTTGTGTAATGTACTACAATGTATGATCTACAAAAGAAAAAACCAACTGATAGACTGAAAATACGGAGTGTCACCAGCCCTATTCACCCTTTGGGAGTAAACTACGCTGAACGACATCACCACAAATAGAAAGAAAACTTGAAAAAAAGCCCCGTACCTGACCAGTGTGGTATAGAAGGCCAAACACTCTTTTCTAAGAAGAGACCTATATCCAGCAGTAGACTGTTAAAGGTTGATGAATAAAATATTTATAAGCCATATGTAATCAATTTAACTTGACATAACATGAAGAAAGAAAATACAATATAAATTGTAAAATAGAACTTAATCGACAAACATTGATAAAAATAAAAAAATAAAATTATTTAAGTCAAATCTTTTAACATCAGCCTGTATCTAAAACCCGTTACACACTATCAGTTAGGATGCACAGCTCTTTGCTCCATTGTCTCCGGTACAGGACAAATTAATGACCATCTATTTCATAAGTGCTGCTTTTATTATTTTTCTTTACACGTGGGAACGATACGTGGTTATTAATACCCAGGGTACCATTAATTGCTTGTCAGAAATCGAGATGGATAGGTGCCCATTACATTTTAAGTCTGTACGAGATCACTCCGGTTTTAACGGACTTAATCTGCTGGTACTTAATGTTCTATTAAATAAAACAAAAGTTATACCTTATTTGTAATTGTTTATGATATTGTGACAGAATTTTGGAATACATTTTAATTTCACTAAAATACAGGGATGTCACAATACTGGGGCATAGGAAACCACGCTTACCGACTGCGATAACTGGAACAGTGCCTACATGGTACCACTCGGAATTTGTCATGAAGATATTGTTCTCCACTTTGTCAGGGAGTGAAGATCCAACAGTGCGCCTACTTCGAGACAGATATGACTAAGAGAAACCTCACGCTAGACACTGGTGGTAGTCGTTTTATCACTATCATAGTGGCATAAGCTTGAACTCAATATGCTACTCCGTGTTTTTTTTAATATATAATCCACAGCTAAGTGTCATAGCATATAATTCACTGTTAATTATAAATAAAATAGTTTGTAAATTTCATCCAATGAAACTATCGTCTACAAAACTATTTACACATTTAAATTGAACATGTCTACAGGTTACTCATCTGATTACTAATCAATTTAAATAAATAAAGTAGAAAGCTGAGGCAAAAATATGCTGCCTCAAATCCTTTTATTCCAGTTAGGCCGGGCACACACGTAACGGTTTACCTGACAGGTATACCTGTACAGGTAAACCTGATCGTGTGTGCCAGTAGCTACAGGCCAAACTGCACAGGCGTAGCGACCTGTACAGGCGACCTGTACGGAATGAAAATTTGGTATTTCTACCTGCGCAGTAGTCTAGACCTGACCGTGTGTGTGAGGCCGACAGTTCAACTGCGCAGTTGTTTTGTTATTAGTTTGGACTTGCACCTCGAGTAGAGAGCTTTTTGCGACACTTTCTTTTGAAGTTTCTTTAGTTTCTTGTGACTATATTAAGTTCTAGTTATGTCGAGTCGAAAACGTAATCAAGTGATTGAAGAGTTCATTGAAATTTATAGACAGGAGCCGTGCCTTTGGCGAGTGAAAAGTAAAGAGTATCATGACCGTGAAAAGAGAGATGCATCTTATGCAAAACTTTTGCTGAAGTTGAAGGAGTTGGAACCTGATGCAACAAGAAAATCAGTGGTTGCAAAGATTAATAGTTTACGAAGCAATGTTCGTAAAGAAAAGAAAAAACGTGACATGTCAATTAAATCTGGCGCATCAGCCGACAATGTCTATGTATCCAAGTTGTGGTACTTAGATTTGTTTGATTTTCTTGGAGATCAAGATATTCCCAGTACATCTGTGTCCAATTTAGAAGAGGAATATGGGAGCGAGATCGAGGAAGTAAGTACTATAAACAGATTAGTTATAATAGTTATATAATTGATTTTAAGTACGATTACACTTGTATTTTTCTATAACAATAATAGTTATTTACAAATTAAATGTTAATAGTTTGAAAGAAAACTTTTCTCTGACCTGTGTGAAATGTCTAAATGATTTTTTTAGTTTATGAACAAATTTGAACGGATTCCACGTATCCTATAAATAAGAGCAAAAGTCTATATTCAATTTTTGTTTCGAAGAATACGTTTGTCTTGCCATGGCACTTTACCTTCATTCATGAAGTAGGAAGCAAACTCATTTCTGAGCTGTTTGGCGGCCAAACTTACATTACCTAAGTGCACACGTTGCAATGCTATCATATTCGATTCATTAGTATTCAAGCCTGCATTAATGATAGCGCCATCATCATTCTCCTGATACGTACTGTTTGGAGGAGCGTAAATGGCTGGGCGTCTTTCCATCAAAAAATTATGCAATGCACATGTTGCTTTCACCACTTTTACTATGTTCTCTGGCTCTAAATTTATTTGAGTATGGAATACACGAAATCTGGAGGCCAGTATACCGAACCCATTCTCAACAACGTGCCTTGCCCTTGAAACTCGGTAGTTGTATATTTCTTTACAAGCTGAATCTAGTTGTGCTTGTCTGAAAGGCTTCATTATGTTAATTGTAAGGGGAAAGGCGTCATCAGCCACAAATACGTAAGGAACATCTTTGAAATTTTCTGTTACGCTGCATGGTTTTGGGAGTTTAAGGTCATCAATCTGTAACTTTTCATAAAATTTAGTATTTTGAAGAACGCCTCCGTCAGAAACACGTCCGTTGGTCCCAAAATCCATTAAAAGGAACCGCTAGTTAGCATCTACTATTGCAAAAAGTACCATACTCTGCCTTCCTTTGTAGTTGAAATAATATGATCCGGAATCCGCTGGAGGAACTATATCTATGTGTTTGCCGTCCATGGAACCAAGGCAGTGTGGGAAATTCCATCTCTCTTCAAACTCTTTAGCAATCTCTTTCCATTTCTCAGTGGAATTAGGAAACTGGAACAATATCAAATAAATAAAAACTGTTCACAACATAAATAAAAGTCTACCATAATGATAATGATGACTGTCTAAATGTTGATAATTTTTAAATTCAGTGTTTTAAAATCAAGGAAACATTATAATTAATTATATTAACGGCTTGGGACTATGCTTCGTTTCCCTCGGCTGATTGAATTAGCAAATTAATTTCATTTGGTGTTTAGTTAAATTATAATTGTTATCATATCTATATTATAATATTACAATATAACAATAGTCTACATTATAATATGATAATTGATATTTTATACAAATTCTAATGTATCCGTTGTAGATTCCCTTTTATAACCCAACATGAATCCAGGTATGAGCTTAGCCCGTTAATAACATGATATTCGTAACTTTTTCAATAGTAGGCCTACACGTTTTATATTTATTTAGTTCTCCTTTAAACTATATTAATTAATAAAATCAATGTAAAATACTTTTTTAGTGTGTAATAATACATAATTATTTCAGGAAGAAATAAATGATTCTGCTGGAACACCTAGCAACGAAACACCGATCAATGGCGACGAGATACCTCCACCTGCGGTTGCAAGATCAAACTCAAGTACAGGAGCAGTAGGCTTACTTCCGACCTCCCGACCTAATTTGGCCAAAAAAAGGAAAAGTGAAGAGTTAACTAATGATGTACTGGTCTCAGTAAGAGACCACTTCAAAAAACCGGTGGCCCAAGATGACAGGTATGACTTGATGGGAAAATCTTTTGCTATGAGAATCAGGGCTTTGGAAAAACGAGAGGCTTTGATAGTTGAAAAAAGAATCAATGATCTCCTTTTTGAGGCTGAAATGGGTATGCTTAATCCATACAGCTCCGAACTTTTGAACAGCAGCTCTAATTCAAGTAGGAGCACACCTACTCCTTCATCTGCTACCTCGTACGGCCAATTTTCTCAACAAACTTCGCCAGGTGGATTTGCAAATGAAGGTCTTCCTCCTTCACATTCAATGGCAGCTTACTTTTCTAGTTATAGTGATCATTGATTTGTTTTATTTTTGAGTTTTCTTTATGCTATACTAATGTTATCAAACAATATTATCAATTAATTTTATAATTCCATACGCTCATTGCAATTATTGTCTCAGTACTCTGTTAAAACTTTCCCTTTCAAAGACAGCAATAAATTTTTTCAATAAAAACTAATAGTAAATAAAAGTTGTATATTTGTTTAACGTACCTGAAGATACTCATTTTTCAGCACTTTATAGATGGCTTCACATGTCTCTGGAATGATTTGGCCTAGAGCTTGTGGTGATATCAACGTAGAGTACTTAAGACATTCGTACGATCGGCCCGTCGCAAGAAACCTCAAAGTAGCACTTAGTCTTTCATGGGGAGAAATAGAGGTTCTCATAACCGTGTTTTTCTTTCTAATGAGAGGAGTTACAAGTGATAACAGTTTTTCATATGTTTCTTCATTCATACGCAAATAATTACGGTAATCTGAAGGATCTGCACTCAACTCTTTCAGTAACCTTGTATGAGTATATTCATCTCTCTTTGTAAGCCACTTCTTACACCAGGTTTTACGTTTACGCTTCTTCTTACTGTCCAAAACCACTAATAACCCGACCAAGGCGATCGCGTCATCTACATCTTGTTTGCTCGCCATGTTCTCTCAACTGAACTAAAATATACGGTTTACCCTTACGTGTGTGGGCTCGAGCTTGCACAGGTATACCTGTCAGGTTTACCTGCGCAGGTTTGCCTGTCAGGTTTACCGTAACGTGTGTGCCCGGCCTTAGTCATAAATTAGCAAGTAAGTTTTATAAAATACAATACATTTCGCGCTATCTATCGACAAATTGTCGCGTACTCGCGTCGCGAGGCAAAAGTGCAAAACACTCCGGGGATTCCCACCAACTTATTTATAGAGGGTTAGATTTGAAAATGAAACAAAATTTGATTCCTTTTATGAACGGCAGAATATACTCACTCGTGAAGCTAAATTTGTTTTTACAATATAAGAAATATTTCATATTTCGCCAAAGAAACAAAACAAGACTTCATCTCTTTCTTGTATATTAGTCACGTCGAAAGAAAATGTTTTCCAAAGTAAATATACACATAAATCATTCAACGCAAACAAGTATACACATCAATTTAAAATATTTGTACGTCATATGGCAAAACACAACACAAATACTTCTTACAATAACAACTTACAATAACTTACACTCAAAGTGTTTCCTAATAAAGTTTTCTGATTCCGAACTAGAGAAAAAGACATAAACAACAATACAAACATGTTCATATTAAAAATGATCACCCACATAAACAGTAATTATTAATTAAATTGACATAATCTTTAAACCACAGTCTCCTCTACTACTCAAAACATCAATAGGTACACCCGAACTAAGTATACGCAGTGTTTGCTGATCAAATAGGGGTGCGCTAATTTGAACGCTATTTTCGTACATTATATTGATGGAAATGGGTACATTAACGACTAATGTTGTTTGGGTTGGAAATTCATTGCTTTCGGTGTAACCTATTATAGGTTGTTACGTGGTTCTACGTCCGTATGAAACATTTAATGAAAGCTCTAGGGGTGACCAATGTTCAAATTGTCACTGTTATAAAAGACTACAAGACAGACTCATTTATGAGTATATGACCCGGTCTCTTGTGGTTGTCGTGCGTCTCGTCTGTAGTGGAATGAATTCCAAAGACGCGTATACGTCAGCCAGACAGTCGATCACAAAAGAAACCAGCCAAACTCTTGTATAAAACTTAAACTCAAATTTTTACAAATTTAAATTCACTTGCCGTGACTTTATACTGTAGAAAACTATTTTGAGGAACTTGATCATGTCTCAATAACATTTTGCATGCAGCCATTAAAATAATTGATGATAAATGTATAATATTAACCACTTATAGTCCGTGTCATCTAAGAGGTACTGTATGACAGTTCTGACAGATTGAAGAATGGGAAAGTGTCAAATCAATCATTTCCTTATACATTCAAATCAATTTCCATCACACTTATTATGTACTAGACATGTAGTACGTATAGGAGTAGATAAATATCACATAATTGTTAAAATAAACAAAGCTAATTTCCTCTAGATAAAAACCTCCACGGTTAGTGTGCGGTTAATAAAGTAAAAAACTTATTTTCATTATGCCATTTCATTGACAATTGAATATCAGTTGAAATTGAAATATTACGAAATACTAAAAAACACTTAAATTGAAAATGATTAATTATTATATAATAATAAGTTCGACTGTTCTTAAGTTTTGACGATTATTGGTATAAAACTGAATTAGAAAGTCACGACACTATGGTAAAGGACCTAACTATGTAAATTTTACATGAAGTCTGAAAAAAAATTCTATTGTATAAAAATTACTATTTTTACTTTGTTTCATAGGTTAAAAAATAGTTTCATGATTCCATAGTTTAGCGGCAAAGGTTATTGACATAATGTGAGTTACGCTCAAACAAAGTTGTTTCGTGTTAAAAAGTATGAAACGTCAAACGGTACCTCTCAGATTGGACGAACTACAAGTATTCGGTTTTAAATTTAAAAATTTAGTTCAGTATTTAAAATTGTATTTATACAGACAATTTCAAACACCGACGCAATACTATGGGTTTTGATTTGACTAAATTAAATTAAATATCCCTATTTTATTAAACATACTCGTAGCTTGTTAAATTTCCCACCATAAATATAAGGTATGAACTGCAATATAAAACGTACCACTTTATGCTCCTATCCATATGAAACAATAAAACATGGAGAGAGTATCGGCGCTAGCGCAGTGCGGTGAGCTGTGCATGTCTCGGACAAAAGGGAGAGGTCGCCCGCGCGTAGGATTATTGCGATATGTAGTATACGTTAAGATTTCTTATAAAATCTCGTTTATTATTTCGTTTGATTGCTATATCTTTTAAAGATAAGTGAGATGATTGGTTGTTGACATTTATGGTACTTGGCGAATACCTATACGTTAATAAATGTTGTACCTTCAACCCGTCTGCTCGATTGCTCACAACGTCCTCCAGTAAACGATTAGACGAGTTGCGTACATATTTTACATATGTCACTTGCAATTTAAAAGTCATAATTACCGGCAAAATTATTAACTATTAATGCAATTTAACTTTAAATTTACTTCCACCGCCCATGGACTCCTTAAGAGTGACAAGTGCATAACATTGAACGAAACTAATAATAATAATGATATAACACATATCCAAATCCCTGTGAATTTCTTACAAAACGACGGACTTTAGAAAATTCAATATGAAGCATCTAAGACTTTACCATATACAATAATTTCTATGCATGGCCATTGAAATAATCTATAAAATTGTCATGCACATACCGACCACAGATAAATAATACGGATCAGATAACTTGTGTCGCACAATAATAACATATTATTGTAGTAATTCTCTGTTTTGTGTGCCATTACCTCCGGTAATGTTAGGAGGGTACAGCACTGTCCGTATTATACAGTATACGTATCATTTAGAGAAACTTTCGTGGTGATTGTCTTCGACTGTATAGGGCAAGCTATTGAGGTTTATGTTGTCTCTAATGGGTATTGTTTTACGTAATGCAATGTTTAAAGATCGTTTTACTTTGGACGGTTTTTTTAATAGAAACGACGTATTACACTTTTGTTATCTTAACTTGTACATATGTAAATAAAAATTAAACTTTGCATGTATTTATAATTTCACGAATTTATATCTCTTTTTGTATTTAGCACTTATCTGATTAAGCAGCCAGTTGGTTTATTGTTGAATTCTTAAATTATTTTTGTGTGCCACGATCCTGTTCTCATAGGATTGTTTCTGATGATTTTAACAACATGTGGTAACAATTAATTGATGCTGAAGTGGAACATTGATTTAATTTTTATTATGATTAAGTATTAAACTCTTCTAAGGCGGACAGCAGTGGAAAATGAATGACTATTAATTTAAAAAAAACTGTTAAAGTGCATGTTTTAGTATTGAGCTATAGTTTCTATTAACAGTTGAATGGTGGATGTCAAATAAGAGACTATGCCTGTAGTAATAGTATCATAAGAAGTGATGGCTTTAGTTGGACTAGATTTATCACTGTCTGCAAGTAACTTCTTGATTTGCAGAAACCTACCTTTTTCCTTCATATAGTGTTCTATTTCAGCTTATACCAAAAAATTTTGTCATATTCCAGACGAAAATGAGTACGTTTTTTTTTTAATTCAATTACCAGATCCTGTGAACAAATAGGCTCAAACCAAGAGCTTTATTATCACAACCTAGGTAGAATAACTAACATTTTAGACCCGTTAGAAACTGTTTCTTAAACAAAACACATATCGTAATCAATTTGTATAAAAGCCAATCTAGCCATTGTTCTAGCTGACCCAATGTATTTAATTAGCACAACGAGTGGCAACAGTGTTCGCTCTGACATTTTGTGTGTTCGTATGTTTGTGTGTCGCAACCGAGTGCAAATTGCTATCGGTTAACTAATTAGAAGTCGAAACATAGATTGGAGTGATAAAACTTATGCAGGATTTGTTCACATGTCGAATGGAGAAATATTATAAATAATGATAATAGATTTTTTTAAAAGGGTCTTTTAGAAAACTTAATGATAAAGAAGTTTCACAGACTTATCAGTGGTCTTTAAAAGTCCACTGCTGGACATAGACATCAACATTTTAGAAAAGAGGTTTTGGCCTGCTATACCACGCTGGTCGGGTTGGCATTGTGTTTATTTCAACTTTTCTTTCTATCAGCTAATACAATGAAGTTATGCATCGAACTTTAAAGGGTTTCCGCTGAACGTGACTACGTTTCTCTAGGTTTTTTATCACAATAGATTTTAAATAAGTGAAAATTTTATAAAATGTGACTAAAATGAATTATTTTGCTTTGCTTATACGTATATGTATTATAGATATATCGTCATGTGAAACGGAACGTACGCGGCTTAGTACCGCTAAAACTGATAATCAGATTGATATGAAAATGTCAACATGTTGCAACCGTAATGTCATCATTTGACTGTGGGAGTAACACTGGCCTATTTGAATTCTATTTTAATTTACTTTTTTTTATGTTTGTACTAATTTTAACTACCTCGGCCGCGCAGTGGTAATGAATGCAACTGCGGTGCTTGAAGTCTCGGGTTCGATTACCGGGTCGGAACAAACGTTTGTATGATCTGCAAATATTTGTTTTGGAGTTTGGGTGTTTTCTATGCATAATATGTATGTATTTACAAAAAAAGTATATAAGTATTCTATCAACCAGTCTCGTTATCACAGTATAAGCTCTGGTTAGTTTGAAACTAGATGGTGTTATATGTCAAACGTCCTAAATATTTTATTAAAAATTCAAATATCGTGAATTTGATTATGTTTCAGTATCTTTAAAAAATATATAGGATGAACCATACATACCCTTAAATTAATCCGAAACGTTAACTATTAACAGTTAACATAAAAACTAAAATTTTTTTTTTAATTAAAATAACAATATGTCAATTTTACACGGCATTAAGTTTATGCTCTTCAAAAATCTCTTGACCATAAATGTTCATTTTAATATCATTTGTTACCTGTCAGTACATTCAACCTTTAAACTACCTATTTCTTGTATAAAACCATCTACACTACCTACTTTAACATCATATCTCAAATCAAAGAAAAATAAAACAATTTAAATTTAGAACGACAGAGACGCCATGCGTGCGCGCATGATTTTATTACGACAAGAGAATAGAAATTTCGAATTACTAGCCGAGATTGTCGACCATTTTGGCTGGTCACGCACACAAAAAAATTATAATGATATGACCTTTGATTTGGACCATACGCGTACTAGAGGTTAATACATTTTTTTATTGGTAACGGTGGCTTGATTTGACTATATAGAGCTGTGAGTACACTGACACGTTCTTGAAAGGTGACTTACTCGTATTGTTGTAATCCTGGCAGTTTTAAAATGTGAATAAGTAGGTTGCTTTTGAGTTGGTACCTATGTACCATCTTTGTCTAAATCGTCGCTTGTACTTGACTGAGTTTGAAGGCAAACTCTTATTCGATGAAGAAAAATCAATTTTTATTAGTATGAAGATTTCTGCCCTAAAATCAACAATCTTTAGACAAACATGGGTGTATCTAACGACATGATTCTAAAGGATTTTAAAACAATTCTGGAATATAACAACATTATTTTTTTAGCGTTTGAAAATATTAATGAACAACTTATATGACTAACTCATTGTATGTATGTACAAAAATATAAACAGTGAAAATAATATATATATATCTAATCTAAATAATTCATATGGGACGAGTGAAAACGACCATAGAGATGTATAAAATTATTATTTAGATTTTTATATTTCAAACTCATCTGATGAAATGAAATGAGTACCAAGTCTTTTAGGCTGGGTCAAGGAAAAAATATTCAATCTATTCTTGCGCATGTTTAAGGTAAAATCAAATCAATTTTAACACAGGTTTTATCTACCATTTTAGAAGGTTAGTCCATATTAAAATTATTTAATTCATTGCATCACATCTCGCATTCGACCACCGCCTTAGATCAGCGGTGAGATACAGACCGCTTGGCATTTCGTTCCGGACAACGGGCTGTTGTTGCGCTTAATGGAAATCTTAGTGTTACTGTTATATGTTATAATTGTTTATGTTGGTGTTAGGAAAGCGTCAATGACGTCATAACTGTCGGTGTTAGAAGATGTATTGAGCAAAAATTGCGAATTAATAATTCGGACTGCGTCTATTCAGTTGATCAGAAATGGTTGCTTATTTCATCATTCGTTGTTAGACGTTAAAATATTAGTAATCTTTTTATCAATTAACAAAATAATTGAAGTCATTTTTTGCACATTAATAAAATGAAGTTTCCTCTTCAGTTTATAAAAAAATACCCAAAATATTAGGTTCAAAAGTTAAAATTAAGTTCTGATATCAAGAGATGGTCTAAAATTTAAAGGATCATCAGTTTCATGTTTTATAGCCACAGGCGAGAGATGATAACCCGCTTTCAAAAATGAGGATGTTCTATGGTCCACTGCATGTATTTGAGGGGCTTGTTCTCATCTAGTGGTTAGTCTAATCAAGAAAAGGTTCAACTTCCACCCAAGACAAGTAAAAGTGTGGTGAGCACGGTGATTTTTACTATGTCTGAGTGTATTTTTTTTAAAAGACAACGCCCACACTAATAATAAATCCTGTGTCGCGAGACACTTTACAAACATACAAGAAATGGACACACAGAATACATAGACTCGGGACAACAATTTGTGGATCACACAAAGTGTTGGTCCGTGTTGTGTTTGAACCCACAACACTCAGCGCAGTAGAGAACGGCGTGACGACCACTTAAACCACTAGACCAACCGTGCAGTCAGTCAATTTATCTATAATATGTATGTATTTATAATAAGTACTTATATAAGTATGTTTGTCAGCAGTCTGGAAACCATAGCACGGGCTCTACCTAATTTAAAACCAGACGGGCGTATGTGGGATGTTTATAGTTATTATTACTACTTTCACTCTCCTCTTCAGAGTCCTTCATGAACAAGTAGTTCTCTAAGTAGCACTTCATAAACAAGTAAAAGGAAAGTTTATAAACCTACTTGCAATATTTAGAATAACACGCAAATGTAGCTGCGTGGGAAAGTGAGTAGGTACTTTATATTATCGTATTACTCAACATACACAAAATACAAGCCCCGAGCGTCCATATGTCATGTCGCAATGATATGTGATTTGGTATTACAATACTAATAAGGAGAGCGGCGCGCGCGACAGCGGGACGCCGTAGTTGCGTTGTAACTGCGTGTTGCTATTAATCGAAATGTGGAATTAACTGCGTTGGTTAAGAGGACTGTACATTGCACTTGCATTCGCTGCGGCTAATTAAAAATCTACTAGGTTAAGCTCTGTATTCAGTCTACATTACCCACACTGTTAGAGAACCATGCTTCGAGACATATATACCAATATACATATACTGTGATACTAGTTTGGCCTTGGTGTGTATCCTCACTTCCATCAATTTCCATAAGGTGAGTGCCCGTCTTTGGTTCCAATAAGTACAGATTTTTTTTCAGATAATCTTTCCAGGTTTAATTAACTATAATTCTGTATCGCAAGGGATTTTACAAACATACCGTCATCAAACGAACGCAACACTCATAGCCAAAACAACATTTGTGGATCAAACAAAATTTTGGCCCACATGGGGATCGAATGTACAATACTCAGATTAGTAGGAAGCGGCATCAATCAGTTTAGTGTCAGTTAGTGCAGAAATACTTACTTAGTTATAATAATTACTTAACAGGGCAAATATTAGTAATTATTGTTACATTAATTCAATGGGTACTTTTATGAGTAACAATCTGTGATATATGTTTATAATCACTACCTTAATTATCTTTTAGTATCTAGTGAACAAACTCCTTAATAATGTTTTCGCTTTGTATGCGCTTCCAAAACAATATGGCGTCTGAGAACGTGTTAATTTGTACCTTCTATCTACAGCAAATTATATATTAAACTTGTTACAAGAACAACAAGTGTGTTCACTTGTACCAATAAGTTTGTACACGCAAATTTAAATGGCGATATGTTTAGAAAGTTTCAGAGTACTTTGTGGCTTTGCGAGTTAAAAAGTAGGTGTTTTGAGTTTTAACGTTAATTCAGCTTAAATATTTAAAATTTTTTTGGACCATTTTACTGATTTTTCGTATGGTTTAGCTAATTATCCCAAGCAAAATCGTTTAAATTATTATATTCTATGTATAGTCTAACCAGTACTCAACGCTCGACGCGTCAGTCTTCAATTTCAATAGTTTAATCTTTCCCGTAGTATCAATAAAAATTTTTAAATCTGACGAGCACCACTATCAAGAACATTGAGTGTGAGGTCAGATATTGTCGCGGCGAGATGAGTCCGAAAAAAATCCCTGTCAAATTCTGAACTAGTACACCAGTGTAAGCTGTGGTAAATAGAGAATCTTCTGGACAATGTATGGTAAGGCATAGTATCCATGCCGTAGTACAGCTACAGCACATATTGACTGCACGATTGGCCTAGTGGTTTAAGCTGTCACCAAGCCGCTCTCCACTACGCTGAGTGTTGTGGGTTCAAATCCTACATGGGGCAACACTTTGTGTGATTCACAAATTGTTGTTAAAAGTTTGGGTGTTCTTTGCGTCCGTTTCTTGTATGTTTGTAAAGTCCCCCGTGACACAGGATTTATTCCAAATGCGGGCATTGTCTTTTATAAAAGAAAAAAAGAAAAGAAGACCGACTCAATTGATTTTATATCTGTATTCCTATCTTTGACAACGGGAATGCAAAATTTCATCCTATACTTAGGCAGTACTATATTCTGGTGTGAGTGAGAAAAAAATAAAAGTGTTCCTAGAAATCTGATAGCTTAAAAGCGAGCTGAGCGTAATGAGCATACAGATACACACATAGAAAGAGATGATTTTTTTATTGAAATAAATAATAATTAGTCGATATGATATCATTAAGACATTGAAATGTTTTCTAAGAAATATTATTAGTAATACTGTTATGAAATGAAAGATACAATAGAAAGCTAACCGCAAGTTGTGATTGGTGGTTTAGATAAAATGTTTTGAAAGATATGTAGAAGTATTTGTTAATTTTATATACGTCATGCAAGTATTGTGCTTCTAATTTAAAAGCTATATCATGATTACTGTAAAACTGTTGTAGTCAATGGTACAATTACCGAAATAAATGGTTTCTAACGGTGACAGTAATGAGAATATAAAGAGTTTAAATTTAATTGAGAAGTTCATCATGATCATCATCTCAGCCAAGAGACGTCCACTGCTGGACCTAGGCCGCCCCCAAGGTTCTCCATAACAGGCGGTCCCGTGCCGCCCGTACCCAGCAGCTTCCCGTGACCTTCACCAGGTGGTCCAACGTGGTCCCAACGCTGCGTTTCTCAGTACGCGGTCGCCACTCCAAAATTTTATGGTCCCATCGGCCATCGTTTCTGCGTGTAATATGCCCCGCTCACTACCACAGAAGATTGAGAAATTAGCACATATAAATTAAAACAGACCAACCAATGGATTGCTAAGCACAAAACTCGAGAACAACTGGACCAATTTGGATGTTTAAAGTAGAAGTTCAGGTATAGATAGACTAAGAAATAACATAAATTGTACGACATTCCTAGCGTACTCCGTTCTCAAAGGCCGGCAACGCTTTTGTAACTTCTGGTGATGTTGTTCATAGGTGACAGTGGTCACTTTCTATTAGGTGACACATCTACTCGATTGCCCGCTCCATCACGTAAAAAAAACTTAAGTGAAAAAATCTTGAAAGAGGTTTTTTAAGTGGTTTGTGACATCATTCAATAATAGTATAAAATATCTGGGTTTTTAACCCCGTACCTTGGAGACCACGTAACACCATTGGTCCTATACCTGATTTGATCCCCCGGTCATATCGGATAGCCGTCCCACCGGGTTCTGAGAATATGAGAACAGAGAGTGCACCTATGTCTGTGCAAACGACCAAACTACCCAAGACAACTTCACTGCACAGAGAAGGAGACCATGAAACAAACACTTTATCAATCCGCCTGGCTGACGTGGTATAGTAGGCTAAACCTCCTTGCTAAGGAGTGGCCCATGTACAGCAGTAGACTGTTGGAGGCATATAAAATAAATTAAAGAAAAAAAACAATTTTGTCTATTCCTTTATTTAGAACAACAGTAGTAGAGCCACGCTGATTAAAGCACGAATGGGTCGGCTCGAATGGGCTATTACTACCCTCTCACAGAAGATCAACGTAAAGCGACATCATCCGTGCTATCATATTTCATTGGAGAGTGTAAGACCGGGGGGCTATAGCTACATGGGTGCCAGTTATCGTAGTAAGTGTGTGAGCATTACAATGCCACGATAACTGTCATGCCTTTTACTTCCTCAGGGGCGTGATAGAGCATCTCAATAGGCCGCCATAATGTGGGTCACCACACTGCATTGTCTACCCTCGCAATGAGTATGTTGAGCACAACTCTTAGATTCTATTAATGTTTTCCATCAGACAGAATAGTACCTTTACCAGGCTCTTAAATAAATAAAAGAAAACAAAATGTGAAAACTAATAAAACAAATTCTTATAAATCAAACAAATCACCAATAAAACTCCCTCAAGTGATTTACGTTGAATATATTGAATAAAGTATATCGTAACAAAATTCACCACGTCGTTACGCCCATACAATTTATAGATAACTTCCTTAGGCTTGAGCCACACGAGGGCTTCTTATCAAACTCGTCTTTCAACCAGTTAAGTATCGTTCAATCACCTAATAATGTGCAATACACGGTGTAACAATGTCACCCAACTTACTCTTACGTAGAAAAAAGGCTTAAAACATATTTATTTAGTCTTATAATATAAACCTAAATGTGATACACATTAGGTTCAAAAAAATCGTGTGTATATTTTCCAAAAAAGAACGTGCATTTTTATTTTATTTCTACAGTCTAAATCAGACTGTAAGTGGTAGCACTAAAGCCTATTATCACTTGGTAAGGTTAAATGTTAGTAGCATGGGGGAAAAGGGCAAACACCATCATATTAAGTGAGCACATGAGAGAGGGAAACGCGAAAATGTGTGGGAAAAGCGGATATAGACGTTTATCGTTGGATTTTTCGCCTGATTTACCCGCGACAAATCTGAGGGCTTAACTCAGCAAGTTTAACTTGAACTTTGGTTGTTATAGTAATTGTTAATGTTTGGAGGTCATGTAAAGGTTGTGCTTCAATATTCACTAATACGCTGTTGACATAAGGGTATGTCGATTTATTGCCGTTTATTCGGCAAAGGGGGAATTTTATTTATCTTTTTCTAGTTGAAATAATTTGTCCTAAACGTATGTCTTGTGGCCTTGTTGAGTGATTTCCTTATTGATTGATTTATTTGAACAAGTTTTATCTGTTTCTTTCTTTCATACACAAACGAATCTCTCCATAGTCATGAAGATATTTTATTATTTGAAGATTACAGAAGTAGAATAGGTTATTTCATTCTATAATGCCTCAATGACGCAGCGGTAGCGAAAACGACTGCTGGGCTTGAGGTCTCGGGTTTGATTGCCGGGTCGCTCGGTTCAAATGTTTATATGATCTGCAAATATTTATTTCGAAGTTTGGGTGTTTTCTAAGTTTAATATGTAGTATTTACAAAAAAAAAGTATATAAGTATTCTATCGGTCAGTCTACTTATCAGTACAAGCTCTGCTTAGTTTGAAACTAGATGACATTGTGTGTTAAATGTCCGAAATATTTATTATTTATTTATTTATTATTATTTATACATTGCTAAAAATAAGAAGGATTTCTTGTATACCCTATACATATATATATGAAGCGAGTGTGTAAATTAACAATGTTGATCCTAGTGGTTTAAATTAATCGTATTTAGAAAATAGGGCTGAACAAAATTGGTAGAATATTTGATTTATTTTCAACTCAATTATTCTTTGAGAATTGGTACCACAGCGACTTATACAATTTTACATTCAGTCTGAAATAGAGTATTGTTCTTAAGTTACAATGAATTTGGTACCTAAACAAGAAAGTTATATTAAATGTAAAAAGCTTAGTAGGTACTTGTTATTCGACACGTGTTCGACAAAGACATTCAAATTTTCACTTCTGTGCTCATTATATAGGGTGGGCCAAGAGTTCGTTAACATTTGAATCTAACATCCCACGCAAACACTAATGTCCAGACTAGGCGACATTCCATGGCCACCCAGAAGTCCTGATCTATACTCAGCAGACTTCTTTTTATGGAGTTATTTGGAGAATCGTGTCTTCATCAATAAACCAAATACACTTCGTCAATTAAAAGAAAAATCAGCGAAGGGATGTCGACGATTTCGCGGTCTCTTTACCGACGGGTATTCCAAAATTTCGGTGCTCGCTTAGAAGAGTGCAAACGTCACAACCGTGGTCATTTAGATGATATAATTTTTAAAAATAAATACAGCTAATTGGTTGTCTGATAAATAAACAGTTTTTATAATATATCAAATGATTTTTTAAACGAACTTTTCAAATGTTGACTAATTCGTGACCCACCCTATACAATTTATTTTTCACAAATATGATGATTCAATACACGGGCAGGATAGACATGCAAAACTAAAATAATAATCAAATACATACTCATACGTTTGGTGACGGATTAAGAACATAGAGTGTCACCTCTACTTTTCTTATGGGTGTCGTAAGAGGCGACTAAGGAAACAAAATATACAAGACAATATCACTACTACATACTACCCTCTCACAGAAGACCAACCTAAAGCCACAGCATCTGTGCTGTATTTTAGAGAAGATTCATTTTGGCATGCACTTTAATTAAAGAAAAAGACGCATTAGAATAGTGTATTAAGCGGGGAGTGCTTAATCTACTTAATCAGCTTTTCCATATTCTACTTTAAATACTATGCTCAGACAGATCTATCGCACATATATTCAATATAAAATCATGATCGTATGCCTGTTGATGATCACTATACCTATATCTCTGCAAAGAAAAGGAAAACTTGAAACAAACCTTGTACCAATTCGTCTGGCCAGCGTGGTATAGTAGGCCAAAAGCTCGTCGCTAAGGACAGGCCTATGTCCAACAGTGGACTGTAAAAAGCTGTTGATGATTAATGATGATTATTTCCTCTAAGCTTTTTTCGCAATTCATGTCTGGTTCGGTTTTAAGTCGACTACATACGGTTGAAATTAGATATTTTACGCGGAGCGACTGTCATCAGACGGTAAGAACTTAAATACTAGACAATAACAAAATTCTTTGGTAAGACTTGTCAGGCTTTTTAGGGCTGCAACTACCCGTAATTACGGCCAAAAATGTTCGTATGACATCTAAGACCGACGGCTTAATGTATTCTCCAAGGCACGGAGGAGTCTTTGTAGACTATCCTAGCTGGGATTACTTAACTTTACAATATGTTAACCTTATGCGATTACCGAGTGATGATTGATGATGACATATACATTTATTGAAGACCTTACCTTATGGTGTACTTTAACATCCAAGTGTACAAAAAGTAAGTGTCACATGTGAACGAATATAATTCTATCGAATAACTAATCGATGTAACTAGGTGTATAAGATTAATCACAGACCTAAGGGCAAGTCTACCACTACAGGGTAGAACAGGAACCATGGACAACAATTACTAGATGTATGATGCATGGTGTCGGGGACCGGCCTCGGGCGAACATTCGTCTTTTGTGTGGTTCATATTATAAACTTTTGGTGTTGAAATGATACCGTTAGAACGAGGACGTGTAGATGAAGTACTTGATTCAATTGTCTTTAATCTAAGTAGTAAAAAAACAGGTGACATGTATCTATTTGTAATTAATTGTGCATTTATTAGTAGTAATGTTTAGTAATATGTAAATTTACTGTTGGCTTAAAAACTGTGAAATTGAATACCTCGATGATATGGGATAGTGTGTTGGTATAATATGGAAAAACCTTAAAAAAAACTCTTTTACTACAAAATTTTAACTTAGTTTTCTATTAGAGAGTCTAATGTTTTCTTGGCAACAAGAGTAGATTAAACACGTTAACCAAAAGTTGAGGTAAACATTACGTTAGTGGACACAGCGCAGAAGGGAATAAAACTGGAAAAATAATTTACAATACAATGAGCCCTTTATCCTGAACTTAAATAGTTGTAGAAGATATGTTTCCCCTGTTACAGGATATCTCTAAGTTCATTAAAATGATTTATTTTAATATAAAGCGCAGAGTTTATGCCTTAGACCAAGATTCTTAAGTGACTATAACTTAGTGAATTATGATACATTACTGGTATGTCAAGCTGTTAATAAAGTCTATTATGTTCAATATATTCTAATAAATACCTGTTTAACGTTTACTTTTATTACTTCGTTTATATGATCTATCTTATAGAGGGCGTGTGGCTCAGTGGTAATCGTTAAGTAATCCTAGCCAGGACAGTCTACGAAGACTCGTCCATGCCTCAGAGATTACATTAAGCCGTCGGTCTAAGATGTCATACGAACATTTTTGGTCGTAATTACGGATAGTTGCAGCCCTAAAAAGCCTGACAAGTCTTACCAAAGAATTTTGTTATTGTCCAGTATTTAAGTTCTTAACGTCTGATAGCAGTCGCTCTGCGTAAAAAATCTAATTTCAACCGTATGATAGTAGACTTAAAACCGAACCAAATTGCGAAAAAAAGCTTAGAAGAAATAATATAAATGTATATTACACATAAGTATTTGTAAGTAATTAATTAATAATATGTCATACATTTTGCGAAAATAGTGAAACAAATGATTTTTGATTGTAACACAATATATTTTTTTATGATTAGGAGACAGTTTTTAGCTTTTTTTTTGTTTTATTTGAGAGCCTTCCAAAGTGACACTACTCTGCCTAAAGCATGAATAGAATCCAAAAGTTGTAGTCACCATAGTGATTGCGAATACTGACAATGTAGTATGGTGACCCACACTATGATGGCCTATTAAGATGCTTTTTTACGCCTCACTTGAGGACGTAAAAGGCATGACAGTCATCGTAGCATTGTGTTTCACACACTTACTACGACAACTGTCACTCCTGCATCAATGGGCCTCCGGTCTCGCATTCACCAGCGAAACACGACAGCACGGATACTGTCGCTTTAGGTTGACCTTTTGTGGGAGGGTAGTACTGCCCCGGTCGAGCCGGTCCGTTCGTACTGAAATCAGCGTGGCTCTACCACCCGTCACGTTAGCTAAGGTTAGTCACATCGTTCATAAACTAAACTAAACTTGGGGTGCAATATTACTCTTTATTTTAGTATTGTTAAATGTATATTTATGTATAGAAACGTAATTGTGTATTGTGTATTAGCACCACAGAAATTATTATAATGTATGCTTTGAGTTGCTGGTTTCGGTGGTATTGTGGTAGCAAATGCTGTGTTAAGGTCTCGGGTTTTGATTTAGTCGGACCAAATGTTAACATGATCTACAAATATTTGTTTCAAAGTTTGAGTGTTTTCCATATATATCAATGTTTGTATTAACAAAAAAATTAGACAAGTATTCTATCAGCTGATTTGAAACTAGATGGCGTTGTGTGTAACATTTCTGATATTTTTATTTGTAACATTTATTCTGTTTGATGACGGATTAAGAATACATAGTGTTACCACCCCTATTCATCCCGTGGGTATCGTAAAAGGCGACTAAGGGAACCAAATATGCAAGACAACATCATTACAAAGAGAGGGAAAACTTGAAACAAACCCTATTCCAACCCGTCTGGCCAGCGTGGTATAGTAGGCCAAAATCTCCTTGCTAAGGAGAGACCTATGTCCAGCAGGGAACTGTAAAGGGCTGTTGCTGATGATGATGATGAATTTTTATCAAACAGAAAGATGACTATACAATGAGCATATGTCCTGTGTCGCGAAGGTCATAAGGAAGAACCTTCAGACTCAGAAAAAAATATTTATGGGTCACACAAAGTGTTGTACCTTATGTAACTCGAAACCATAACAGACGGTGCGGTGAAGCTTTATGGAGACTGCTTAAGCCACCACATCATCACCACCATCACACATTTTTAAATCGATTCAAAGACCCAACAGAAATTTAAGAGGTTAATTTTTTAGCATAAGTCCGACCTATTGTCGACAATCTTTAAGATGAAAACACATTTCAAAGTCTGAATAAGATAATTGCGTAAACCTCATATATTGGATCGCATAAATTAACTCTATTGTCACTTCATATCAATAGCATTATAAGACTTAAATAGATCAAATCGCGAGCCATGAATGCAACACATTAAGTTTTAATTAACGTTTCAATTGCTTTGATATTGTTACAACACACATGCAAACACATTTAATATTATGAACAAGGGATATGGTCATTAGACAAATAGTTTGTCTCCAACTGTTTGCTATTTTTTGTTAAGTGATCGTCGGTACATATTATAGATTATTTTTTAAATTGTCAAAAAGCTTTATTATTTAATTTAGTCGCCTTTGTTTCCAAGATTAACTTTTTTTGAAAATGCTACGGGTGTGACGATAAAAACTTTGTTAAACCATAGATGATGTTCTCTTAGCCGATTTCGGCCACGGTGGCCACTTACAATGGACACGCAGGAGATATAACAAACTCTCTGTTTGTTTGTCTGTTCTCTTTCTAACACAACCGAGAAAAAATCGGGCGCTGGACGGACGTCTTCACGTGCTCTCCGAGACACGGGGGTTAAGACCCCAACCTTCTTACTCCAGGTTATTATTAAGCATTTCTATAATCAGAAAAATTCAATAACACTTTTCTGGCCCAACTCTAGAATCAAACCTGCGATCAACGAGGTAGATATCACAGATATCTGTCAAATAAAAACTACATCTGTGAAACTCTTTGTGGTGCCTGTCTCAAATAGACCAGATTAACTAGCAAGTAATGAAGTGTGTAGCAGACAAAAGTCATGCTTCTCACTTCACTTATATTCAATTATTACATATTACAAAGAATACCCAATTAAAATCAATTCGCCTGCAAACTATAAGCTTAGTTAGAAGTTCTCCTTACAACGATCATTATAACAGGTATCGCCGTCGAATGGTCGCAGTATTTGTAAACAATATTATTAGCAAATGTATTGCAGTTATATCGGGCTTGAGAATATAAGAATGTAATTATTGGTACACATTTTGTACATGAGTGGCACAACTAACGGTACTCATTGTAGATTAAAATAAATGGAACATGATATATGTACTCCTAACCGAATTCGGCCACCGTTTTCAGTTTCAACGGAGACCAGTCAATTAAACAGGAGATCTTATAGTGCACAAGTGTGTGTACAAACACAGGTGAACCTTCTGTTCTCTCACTATCACAGATCGGGGAAAGATCAGGCGCAGAGTTGACGGCTTTACGTGTTCTCTAAGGCACGGGGACCTCAACTTCCAAACTCTAGGCATTTCTGTAATCACATAAAATCATTGACGCTTTTTGGACCGCCCCGGGAATTGAACCCAAGAATTCTTCATTGGCAATACGCTAACCAAATGGCAGTCGTAAATGGAACATTTATACACATACACTAACATACGCTATTGCATGCACATTGTAACTAGATTGAATCTTGATTGCTATTGTGAGAGATAAGTATTAGATAAGTTCTCTACGGTTACCTTATCAACGTAGTCGATTGGTGTCTTGTGTAACTAATTTGTGTGTCACATATTGTAGTAAGCAATAATTGCAATATGTGGTAATCCCTACTAATATTATAAATGCGAATGTAAGTTTGTTTATTAGGGTGTCACGTGAAAACTACTCAACCGATCATCGTGAAATTTTGTACACATTTTCTTGTAGGTGTTAGAAGTTACATAGGATATTTTTACAAAAAAATAAATATATTTATTTAAAATGATCTGTTACGAAAGTCAATATGGCAGACCATATTCCACGTGAACAAATTCCGCGGCCAGTAGCCAAAAGCCAGTAGAAAATAAAGGTAAAACAAAAGAAAGGTAAGCTTGAAATGCTAATACTCTTACAATTAGCTTACATTGAATCAGTAATATTTGTTAATAATCGATAGTAAACTTCGATTTACTTTTTAGAAACCGTTTGTTTTTAGGCTTGTATAGTATAGGGTGGGCCAAGAATTCGTTAACATTTGAATCTAATATCCCGCGCAAACATGCTGCGGGAGTTCTTGGGACCGATACGGGAATTTGCTAGCTGCAATTGTACCACATAGTTTCAGCAAGATGGAGCCACTTGTTACACATACAATGAGTCCTTGCCGGTGGTCAAAGATGTTTCCAAAAAAGCTGATTTCCAGACGAGGCGACGTTCCATGGCCACCCAGTAGTAAAGATCTATACTCAGCAGACTTCTTTTTATGTGTTTTATTTGGAGGATTGTGTCTACATCAATAAACCAAATACAGTACTTCAACTAAAAGTAAAAATCAGCGCAGAGGTGTCAGTGATCTCGCAGTCTCTTTGCCGATGAGTATTCAAAAATTTCGACGCTCGTGTAGAAGAGTGCAAACGTGGAAACTGTGGTCATTTATACAATGAAATTTTAAAAAAAAAAATCCATCTTATTAGCTTTCTTGTAAATAAACAATTGCTTTTTTACATGATTTTTTCAAATGTTAACTAATTCGTGGCCCACCCTATATAACTCTTTATAAAAGTAGCTTCTTTTGAAATGATTTTATTTTTGTTATTAAATGATATGAAAAACACATCATTACTTTTACTACTACTATTCATACTAAACAGTTGTGTAAATAACTGTATATTACTCTCAAATACCATCTCATTAGGATACATCAGACGAAGTAACTTCGCAGTAATTCTGCATCGCGCAATTAAAGTTCTTGCGCCGATTAATATTAAATATAATTTAAAATTGTAGATACATACAAAGTCCTTCCACGTATGGTCACCTAACGTAGTCAAAAACTCTTTTTTTTGTTAAAGGGCCATTACTCTCTTTTTTCAAAATTTAATTGTATACCTACTTAAAAAAAAGTATAAATCGTTGAAAGGCATTGGACAAAAAATAACTTTCGGTACTAGATAATTGGGTACAAATTTATTTAAAACAATAAAATCAACTATAGAATTCCCTAATTAATTCAATTTTAACATACAATACATGAAAATAAAATAAACTTAAAATAAATTAACCACGTACAACAAATTACATTTACTCATTTTAAAGCACCATAAATAAACTAACTGACAATAGTGGCAATACAATCAAAAGCGTATAAATAAGTTAAATAGGTCCCAACCAAGCCTTTAACAAGCTTAGTTAAACGTATGCTGATAGGATCGCTTTCGTTCCACGTACATTGTATTGTAACAATAAGATCTTGTCATACACGTGTGTCGAACTGGGCCGTATTATCGGCTGCCTTCGATATTTTGCTATTTACTATCACTTCGTAATGTCAGGTGTAATATATTCGTGAATATTATTGCAAAAACTTAAATGAAATTACAGTAATTGGGCGTAAGTTTTGAAGCAAAATCAGAAGATTGAGAAAAATGATGAGAATAAATTTTTGCGACACCCGCGCACACCGACAGAAAAAAGCAACAGTCTGAAGTTAGTTGCTACCGACAGAAAAAACCAACAGTCTGAAGTTAGTTGCGCCAAAGAAGTATAACTTCTTACGTGCTTACATGAGTATACGCACTCTTTTTTTACTGCAGTTTGTTTATAAAGTGATTTTGTGACAATCAACAATGTATATAGATTAAATTTGATACCTACCCTCATTGTAATATATAAAATATTGTCAAGACTATGTCGCAGGAAAATACAGGCTCGGTACACTTACACAGTTAAGTGCAAGATCACAAACAATGTCGGATCCTGACCTGAAAAAACCTGAAAACAAACCCTTAAACCTCAAACCCAATGCTAACCCTCGTTTGGCTAGCTTGTTATAGTAAGCCAGAATCTCCTTTCCTATGTCCAGCATAACAATTTTTTCTAATATAACAGAGAATTAATCAATATATATTAGGGAAAGCGAGCACCCATTGTGGATAGGATAGGGTTTTAAACTCACCATAGTTTTTTTCCATATTTCGGACATTTGACTCACAACGTCATCTAGTTTCTAACTATGCTGAGCTTGTGCTATGATAACTAGACTGACCGATAGAATATGTATTTATATATTTTTATAAATACACAAAACACTAAAACTTCGAAAAGAATATTTGCAGATTATACAAACATTTGATCGAACCCGATACCTCAAGCACAGCATATATTCACGATTGCTGCGCCACCGAGGTAATTAGAAATTTAATAACCCGACAATGACCTAAAAATTTCATATAGAAACAGAATAATAGGTATATTGTGTAAAATATTAATTAAATTTTTCAAATTTATATTAAATTCTGTACACATACACTATAAAATTATATAACGCGCGAAATCCAGAATAAACCCGTTAGAAACACTGTCCTTCACAGTCCCAGCCCGTTGAAGCTATCGCTAATTGCGATCGAGTGTCATTTTACGGCTACGCATTAGTGTTATTGCGTTGCCTAAGCTATCAAGCTGGTAGATCTCGCAAAAGTGCGAATGGGCATTGTTGTGTTAATGCCAACTGTCTATTTGCAATTATTGAGTTAGGTGAGTATATGTTATATGTAGTTATGTAGGCAGTTTGCGTATATGTAGGCAGTTTCTCCCTTATTCTAAGCTATATTTGATAGCCATACTATATTATCTTAGATTTTAGATGTATATGGAATATGTAAATGGTACAATTAGGTAGTAGAGCCACGTCAATTTTATCACGCACAGACCAGTTCTATAGGAGCTGCTCTACCTGAAGACTAATCTAAAGTGGCAGCATCCGTGCTGTCGTCTTTCACTAGTGAGTGTGTGACCGGAGACCCACTGATGAAGGGATGATAGTTATCGTGGTAAGTGTGTGAGCCTTACACTGCCACGATGACTGTCGTGTCTTTTATGTCTCCAAGCGGGACGTTAAAAAGTATCTAACTAGGCCATCATAGTGTGAGTTACCACACTACATTGTCTGCATTCGCAATCGATAATAAACTTTAGATTAAAAACTGGGTGATGGTGCAGGGGTGACAGTTGTCGTGGTAAGTGTGTACAATAGAATGCCACGATGACTGTCATGCGTTTTACGTCCTCAAACGAGGCGTGAAAAAGCATCTTACTAAGCCGCCATAATGTGGGTTACCATACTGTATTGTCTGCACTCGCAATGAGAATAGTGACCACACTTGGATTCTATTTATGTTTTCCATCAGGCAGAGTAGAGTCATTTTGGCAGGCTCGAAAAACAAAAAATTAATTTAGTAGCTATTTACATATGTACATGTAAATGTATATACACATACACAAATCAATACATAACCGGCAATCGCCAACTATAAGGGTGTTATATAAATGGTGCAAAAAATAGTTATTACTGATGCAATAAGAAAGTAAGCACTTCCTAAGTGCTTTCAAAGTCCTCTTAACATGAAATGCATACGAAAAGAGCATGGATGATTCTTTAACACACGAACAACTCTTTATAGCCATTCGCAATACGACTAACTTATATTTAACGCCTCTTAACACATTTACCAACAGCATAATGTATATAAAAACTTAATAAACATTCAATTTTAAACCTTATGCCATTAACTAAAGGGGAGAATTACATTTTCACGAACGAATTATTTATCTTGGTGAAGTTATAGTATTGAACGTAAAACTTATGTGAAGCATACTTGAAAAGTTTTATGGGGCTTAAAGTTTCGATTTAAGAAACTGCAAAGTGAAATTTCATCTAAAAAGGTATATTTTCTTGTGTAGGAATATTAATATCAAAGTAAAATGTTAGTTGCGCTTCAATCTGTTCTCTATTTGGTTGAAATAATTCTTAAACTCTAGACTCCACAAATTAGTAATTTTTATACCATGCAATTATGTTGTGACGGCTATAGAATACTGAGTGTCACCACCCTTGTTCATCCCATGGATGTCATAAGAAGTGACTAAGAGATCAGACTGCGTCGAAAAACATCATTGCAAAGAGAAAGCAAATTTACAACAAATATCAACCTGTTTGGCCAATGTGGTACAGTAGGCCAAAATTTCCTTCGGAATAAAAAGGTTGTCCAAAAAGCAGCTCCCACCCCACAGTCGCCATCGGTGGTAATCACTGCCAAGAAGAAGCCATGGCAGCTACAGCCACCAAAAACCGCGGGTGGTTATTGTAACGCCGGTGACGGTTAGTAGAATGTCCTATTCAACCTTATTCAAGAAAGCCCAGGATAGTCTCACTATTGATTTCGCGACTGTAGAGGTCAGGTTACACCTCGCCCAGACGGTAGCTCGGGTCCTCGAGCTTCCCGGAGCTGAAGGTGCAAAGACAAACAAGATGTACATATATATGTATATTCAATGCAATATGCAATTTTAGAGTGCTACGGCAATTCGACACATGTAGGCCAGCTAGACCTCGTAAACTGATATTGAGTTATTTTATTTTTGTTTGTACTGAGTACGTTGACCGACTATTATTAAAACATAAAAACTAAAAATTTGAATCACGTAAAACGTAATTCATTTTACGATTGAAATTTTAATTTGGAAAAAATCTACGTTTAATGTTCCTTACATTGTAGGTAATGTACATTGGCTTAGATATCGTTCGTCCAGAACAAATAGTGGCGGCACAGCGGTCGATTCCCACAGGCTGCGCCGGCGCACATTTATGTATCACGTACGGACACGCGTGCGCGCACTCGATTGTAGTACTACATATCTATAAGATATGGATAGTGGTGCTTGTTTTAATATATTTTTCTATTCAGCATTTAAGTTAAATGATTACGAGTTACAAAGTTCTCACAGAAAACCTATTAGACATGCATTAAAATGACTATAAAAATGCGAAACTACTACTTAGCATCGGAATGTTACTTATGAAACGTTCGAGAAGATGTGTGTACTACAAATTAAATGTCAAACTTTAGGATTTGACTTATCAGTAACTATGATCTTTAATTAATGTAAAGATAAAATAAATGCTGCCAAGCTGCTAATGTCAAACTTACTTAAGATCTATTACATCTCCTGCCATCTATCTGATATACTTAAGTGTAACATAACATCATGAGGCATGCGAGCAGACTTCTCACAAACACACTAGGTAAACTACAATTAATACGGCAGTCTTCCCGTACCTTCTAACCGTTCCTAAATCAGTATCGATCTACAATAGATCCCTCTTGCGGCCGCCGGCGCACGACCGTGCGCACGATTCAGATTAATCTATCGAAAATCGTTTTACAACATATTATTTATAGAGCGCATGCGCCGGCAATGATCATCAGTCCGTGTGCGTAGTGATGCGCTGCGACGCATTCCCCGCGCACCGGCCAATTGTCGATGCGGAAATATCGACAAGACGTTATCGATATTATTGATCATATCTATATGTGAGTGGAGAGTGCTCGTTTGAGATTGAAATTATGCGAGTCATGATACGTATGCGAAATTCTTAATTAGAATAGCATTGGTATTAGTGTACATATACACGTTTATTGATTACTCGTCACACTTGAATTGTTTTGGTAAAGATTGGATCAGAATTAATAATAATACACATTTTTTTTTGGTTTTCTTTTTAGTGGGTAGACAAATCCTCAACACAATGTTTTTATACATAGAAACTCTGCTGAAATTTTATCGACAACGAACTGGAATGGAACTAATTACATGTACATGATATTAGTCTGAGTGACATTGACTGTCAAGTCTATAATCATGAGTGAGAATATCAAAAGTCAAATATCATGCGCTAGCAGACTCCTTTACTACGTAAATCAATAGCTAGTAGTCGACGTCTTAGGCCCGTATTTTAAGAGACGTCTCAAGTATCCATTGAACTGAGATTACCTAAAATTAATTTAAAGTTCACATCAAAACTTAAGCGTCATTCTTACCATGTATTTTAGAATATATTTATATGAAATTTGTATCATGCAAAACATACATTTTATAAACATCATTTCTAAGAATTTATGTATTATACACTTTTGGCTAGTGAAGCAATGTAAACACATTAATAAGAATCAGCTCGCCATAAATTAAATATCATAAATTTTAAAATAAAAATGACTAACTATTAGCTATAACGGAACATACAAATTATTATCAACTCTTGTCATGTTGAATTGTCAAAATATGTCTTTGGTTTTTATATTATCATAATAATGTTACAGTTTTGTCATCAATCAAAAACTTTTGGTGATTTTGATTTAAATGTATAGTTGAATGTGTATTTCTGGAAGTTGAATATCAATAAGGTTAATTAAAGTGCATTGAGATATGTGTGATAAGTAATGCTTGCGTAAATAAAGTAAATCTTTTATAATTATTCATCGTAAAACAGGTTCATTTACCCTAAAACTAAGAAATCACCGCTTGAGACTAGTTTTGGCTTACTTTACGTAAATAACGATCATATT
Organism: Hypercompe scribonia; assembly: GCA_949316085.1. Lineage (NCBI taxonomy): Eukaryota > Metazoa > Arthropoda > Insecta > Lepidoptera > Erebidae > Hypercompe > Hypercompe scribonia. Next base: position 7,852,376 of record OX438979.1, read on the forward strand.
TGTCAAAATCTTTACCGAAGTGAAGTTTTCAATTTAAACATTAGTTTGTAATAAGCTATCATTGACTTAAGTATGGACTATTGAATCTTGTTTTAGGTGACGTTCAATAGTAAAATTTCTGCTTAAAATCAGTTTTAGAATTAGATTCACGACTGAGATACATTTTACAAAATACGTAAAATTTACGGCGTACGTTTTAAAAATACGGGCCTGAGACTAATATTTTTATCTTAATTTTTTTCTCTCTTTTCTCTCGCTGTTGGAAGACTGAAGGGCATGTGTACGGAAGTCTCGAAGAACCGATCTACCCACTAAACCCCGAAGCAGCTAACCTCGGCAGTCGGGGGAAACACCAGAAAAGCATTAGAGGCTAGTACCATCCGACCACAACATTAATTTAAGCGTTATTGTCATTCACCGACTTACACTTTTATTTTTAGTATTTCATATATTACACAGACTAACCTCAGGTCACATATGGGGCAGATAACAAAACCCTTTATTTCGATTATACAGTACCGTGTTTTGAGGCTCTTTTTCTAAATTAAAATGTAACAAAATGTTATTGGAAAGAGCTAAAGTTCATTTGTTATCTATTCAAGGCAAATATTACTTTATTATTGAACTAATTAAGTACATTTTAAGTAGACAGTTGTAAAATTTTATGTACTCAACATAAAACATTTTACAGCTTATATATATCTTGAAACGTTCATTATGTCACATTTACCGTTAATCCAAGATTAAAATTCAAAAACCATTAAAAATTAACACCATCAAATCACGGGCTTTACTGTCAAAATCGGACGGTACCAAGTTGTACTTCATAACTCGTAAAAGTGAAGTGATGTCGTAAAAATAAAACCGAAAGCATTCTAACTGGAGTCAACAATTAACCCCGGCCGTAATGAAACTTCTGAACTAGCGCCGGCTACGACGTAGGATCGCGGAGCCTATTTTAAAGACATTGAATATTTAAGAGAGCTAATTGAAATGAGCGAGACAGTTTGGAGTGTCGCCAGGATAATTACCTAGCTCCTAAGATGAGATTTAACGTGCCACGCTTAAATGGTTGGGATCCTTTTTTTAGAAAGTTTATTCCCAGATTATATTTTAATGAGAGAATTGCAATCATTATAAATTAAAATGGTTGACTTTGATGTAATTTGGTAAAACTTTTGCATGATACTAATTATTTGCAAACTAATATCATTACTTTTATCTTATGCATACGGTACTAGTAGTATTAACGTTGCTTGTAAAAGTAAGACAATTGTAATTTTAAACATACATACATACACTCACGTCTTTCTTTCCTTTTTTTAAGTTCTTACTAACATAGATACTTATTTAATTATAAAAGTATTTTAAAATACAATTTAGGAGTCCCTTGCGACCTGGCCCGACTTCTTATGGTAATCGTCATGAAATTTTCCATTTTTCTCTACTGTAATATGTATGTATTGGATAATATACATATAAACTTTGCTCTTAAATCACTGTTTCTATCAGTCACAACCGCATTGACTGATGGGAATAGTGATTTAAGTTTTATATTATTGCTTTAGGTACTTTGGAAACTGGAAAATCTAAGCGTTAACGTGATATAATTTTATGCTATATATCTATATTTATTTTTATGCTGCAATGTTTTATCGATATCGATACACTCCCCGCCTTCACCTGTGTGATGTCGAAGGTTGTCGATTCGTGCCATCCGTGTGCGACCTCTCTTCCGGTGTCCAACACTGAGACGCTAATGGACGCTTATTTGTACGTGAATTCACATTCAACCGATTACCTTGTTTGCTTACAAATTGCAAGAGTACAATTATGCTGATTCCGTAGGGAAACGACCGCATACGTTTGTTGAACAGAATGCTGTTATTCTCCTCTTTTTGTGTTATTTTTCAAAGGGGAATATTCGATCTATACTGGCGTGGAAAGTTCAGCGTTTTGGAATTGGTTTTTTTTTACATCATAAGGCTTTAGGTTTAGAAGTACTTATACAGACCATTCAAAATCGACTCAGTAGGCAATAAATTTTAACAGAATAAGTATATCAAAAACTCAGCGTGTTTGGCATTCTATTCATGCTTTCCATCAGACAGAGTCACTTTGACAGGCTCATAAAAAAGAAAAAAAACACAGCATTTTTTTATTTTTCTACATTTTTCTATTATTTTTAAAACAAAGATATGATTCTCTAGGAATATCAGTAAAAGAAAGTTACTGTTCCAAGCATTACTAAGTTTAGTTTTATTAAGTATGGCAGAGCTTACGAAAAACATCACTCAAACATTCAATACTTTACAAGTTCACAATGAGTCGAAACTATAAGCATAATCTAATATTAAGCAATGACACCCAGAGTCCCAACACCGTCAAATCGACGTTCAAACTTAGATCGAGCTTTATCACAAAGATAAATCTATGTTTACGAGTATGTACATTAAATTCTCATAACTTGTATTGCAACAGCAACTCGAGCAACACGGTATAAATCTTTCCCAAGTACAACTTATTCTCGATCCCCTTTCAAGTCGATGCGGTCATTCAAACATACAAATCGAGTGTAAGGCCATAATTGTTAATTTCAAGCAAAATGCCTGCAATAGCTTTCGAGTTGAACTAACTAACGATCCTATTGCTAGATGCCTATCGGGTTTCTGGGCATAGTACCAGTGAAGTTGCACCTCATAGTTAAACGCCGATTAAACTAACCAGAAGATTACAGTCATTACAGATCTAGGACGGAACAGTCTTATCCAAACATTTTCGGAAGGAGTGGTTACAAGACCCTTGCATGATTTTATCAAATAAGTTATCGTTTTTTTCGTTGGGCTATTGTAGACCCTCATTACATAGAACAAACCATCGGTCCTCCGATTATATTCAAAGACCATCATACTCGGTAGTGAGCATACTGTTATATCAAACAAAAATTCTCGGTTCCTTACATAATAATCACTAATTTGTATAGTATTAATTTCGTGAATACCCTTTACATACATCCAATAGGACAATGGCTGGCATGTATGTATGTATGAAACTTTTGTACCACCATGCGTACCCCATGGCAGGGATTATTTTTGTATAGAATTGACTGGTAATATCATTGACAATAACATTTTCAATTCTTAGATTTTAGAAACTTTGCGTTATAAAGTTATTTCAGTTTATAGTTAACAATTTAATACTTAGGCTGTACTAAATTCGACAGACATGACAGCTGACAGCCATGACTCATACAAATGAGTTGTCATTCTTTTCAACAAGATGGCGTAGTGAGTACCATTTTTTTAGAATCAGAATGATTTGTTTACGATTTCTTGGTCCGCCAATAACATGTAACTTTGCTGTTAAATACACTAGTCAGTTCACTCATAAATATCGATTCACATATTTTGTCATTTTTTATGTAATTTGTATTTGACACACAACGTCATTTAGTTTTCATCTAAACAGATTTTAAGTGTGACAAGTTTTAAAAACGTAGGAATGATAATTATATGAAACTATTTCTGATGATTCACTTTATAAGCAGTATAAATCTTATAACTATTCATTATATATTGCTAGTGGTACAGGATCTGAAATTCCCTTGGCCACATCACTACATTACAACTATAAATTTTTACCAGTTCAACTTTTATAATAACAAATTCAAATACAGCCTTTTAATTTTAATAGTTCACATATCACACAAAAGCTCTTTCAAAAATCTGAATAGTAAATCGTTAACATGAAATTTAAAATGTGGCTCACAGTGCAACTGACCTCAAAGAATGCGAGTACATAATGTATGCGTGCACGCCGCGACGCGCACAGATCGATGGATCGTATCGATGCTTACAAAGGATCGAGTCGTGATCTCGATTGCGTTACGTTTGAAAGTTTCGCCGTTTATGTAAACCCTAGTTTTATTTTATTGCGTGAGGCATACGCTGTGATATTGTTGGACGTTTTTGTGACCGTGTGGGGTCCACCAGCCGAGTCGTCTTAGTTGTAAGTAAAATATAAACTTCAACTTGAAAGTCTATTTCTTTCAATACCTCTTGGTATTAAAATGTTTTTTTTTGTGTTGCTACACAGGTTTAAGTGCCGTTTTTTGCAGATGAACCCAGACTGTCGAAACAATAACCTATGACAGCAGTAAGTATTTATTTTAAATGGATAGTGACATTTATTGAAGTTTCGTTTGTTTATTAAAATATGCTTTAACACACTTACTTTTAGTAAATGGTTTTTTGGTTAAAATCACTATGCTGGAATACAGGTACATAGTAAAGTTTTCTTTCTTCATAGACACTTCTGAACTTCTGACATGTTGGTACATACCAGAATTCCATACATTTCAGTCACGAAAGTCTGGTTTACTTACGTCCATAGTTGATTGATTATAAAGTTTAATCTATAAGATAAGTAAAGTTTGCTCACTTAGGAAATAACCCCTTTTTAATATTATCAAAGCACTTAAATTTACAAAATGTTGATCATTTCAAGCACGATTAGGATTACAAATAAAAAATTTAAGATTTAATTATAAAAATTTAGTTAAAAATTGCTGCATCATGTGTGTTAGGATTAAACTCGAGATTCAAACGAAACAAGAAATCAACTGCTATAAGACCAAATTCATCAGCTTGGGAACCGATCTATAAAAATCCGTATCCGTGACGGACCCACTCGAGTGTAAACAGTGTGTTAAATGTAAAGAACTTTAAAAAAAAGTCAAGTTTTGACATCATTTCACGTCGATCAAGCAAGCCGATGAATAACTCGATCCAACGAAAGAAAAAAACCTACGTTCTGAATGCGACTCATTTTATGAATGAAATAAGATTTTTTCTTACGGAACCGCGACAAATACGTGCTTTCCTTTCTCGGCCGTCTGAGGCGACGTGCATTCATTTTCGATTACTTTTTTAATTCCATTTCGATCTATCAGACTTTTACTAACATTCTAAACTAAACCCTATGATTGCAAGACTTCGGTCTAAAATATCAAATGTTGTAATTTTTATAACCGCATATCGTAGGTTTCTTTGAGAAGTAAGTCCGTCGCAGCAACTGTTTCAATGTAACGCTCGGTACACAGATGCGGTCTGAGTAACGAGATTTTATTTGTAGCAAGTGATTTATTAGTGAGATTAAAGATTTTGTGGGGTATCGAAATCAAAGTTGTTTGAGATCATATTAAAGTAATTTTAAATGAAAAATTTAGATGTATTTACCTGCAGAAGAAACGAAGAAATACATTCGTAATTACATTTACTGAATTCTATACTAATATTGTAAAACGCAGCGTTGGTAGGCCCCCACAAGGTAGTCCGACGACCTGGTGAAGGTCGCGAGAAGTCACTGTATGCAGGCGGAACGACACTGGCTGGTATGGAGAACCTTATGGGAGGGCTATGTCCAGCAGTGGACGTCTTTTGGCTGAGATCATGACAATGATGATTGTAAAACAGATATTTGTACAAAATTTCAAATAACATAACATGAGCTAACTGTAACTAAACAGAAAGATATTTATTTAGTGCATAAGTTACCCACCAAGAACTTAGGGTCCTTTTTTGTTTTTTTTTTTTTAACGTGTGGAAACCCCCTCGGGCCGTCACCCCACCGGGGTTTAGGGCGGGGTGGTGTGTCGGAATCGGACCGACTAAAACCACACGGTGTGCCACTCTGCGCCTGAGATAGGAGGGATCCGGGAACCGCTGCTATTACGACATCCAGAAGAACTTAGGGTCCTAAGCCAACCTCATCCGCAAGTAGTGCACCTGTTGATCGACGGACGAGACCCTGCAAGCAAAACATGCCGATTAGCGGCAATAAGCTCACTATTTATTACGTGGGCGTAAAACAATGGTATAAACCCACGTATATAATGTGCCTCTGCCTACCCTCTGAGAAATAGACGTAATGTTATGCATTTATGTATATATTTTTGTAAAACTGTGCGCGATTAAGTAAATATAATCAAATATAAATAATTGTTAAGATATTAATTTATATTGAAATCTTTCTTGAGTCTATCAAATCACAGCTTTAACGATACGTATGGAAAAAATCGTCATCAATTCTACTAAAGAAACTAACTAACCAGAACCCTAATGACTTATTTATCTTATCTTAAAAAAAATCAATTTTTAATTTTTTTTGAAACATAATTCTCAAAACTTAAACGATATATTAATCCGCCAATTTCTAATAAATGCTCATTTCCTTGATTAAGCACTCTTCACTTCCATTGAAATAAAAACTAAATACCCAGTAACCAGCATACACAGAGATTAGAGGTACGGAGCGGCAAAAAAATATCAGTGCTCGTCGGAAGTCAATTATACGATTAGAGCCTTCTGTGGAGTGGTCAATGAGACCGGGGAGTGTGGCAAAATGGGTATGTTAGGGTTGGCAGACTTTTATATCACTTTATTTTTATTTTTGTTAGGGTATTTTTTGAGGTACATTTTATCAAACTTAATACAGTTTGATATAAAATCTTGTGTAAAGAATTTAGATATAATCACTGTAACGTATACTGAACTTCAGAAACCGAAAGTTGTTTCTTTAGACATATTTATTTTTAATTCATTACCATAAAACAAACTATCATCCCATCTTCATATAAAAGTATTTAAAACACTTATGAGACATATGATTTTGTAGTGGTAAAATTTTTTTTTGTAAGTAAATCTTTTTTAAAAAAAAGTATAAGTCGGACTTTACAGCTAGAAGTCGGGCTATTTATAAAGGTCTGGATCAATCGGTAACCACGGCTATACACAACCTTGTCGAAACGTCAAGCAATTTCATAACATACAACGTGATCACTTTAATTCCCTTACATTTAACATTTCTTTACGGAGTTTAGTCACAAATACGTCACTCAATCCAACAAACCTGAAAGTTTAGAAGCTAATTCGTACTTATTCCTGGAATTTTTAGACAGCTTCTGTTTGTCTTGACTTTCAAATACTGTCTATAAAAAAAAATATAAAATTTATTTTTAACTTTCGAATATTGTTGATAAATGAATCGTTCAATTTTATCTATCAAAAAGCATTGTGGTTACAATCTGTTTTCTACATACACAATGCATGCATCCACTGACTATCACTGCAAGTTAATAGATCTTTTATGCATTTCTTTTTATTCATTTTGTTGCATAAAATGTATTGAATGAGTTTTTTGTCCGGAAGCAATGAATTGGAAAATACTGTTATATAGACTCGGAATGATCGGTGATTTGTTTTGTGGTTTTACTTAAATAATACCTTCATTTCTAAGAAAGAATGGTTCGCAAATAATTTTGACTGAATGGAGTATTATAACATCACGATTTAAAAGTCCTGTGTTTTGATATATGTTAGAACTCAGAAATGAGGTTTCACCATTTATACTTTCCGGAAGAGCTGGTATAGAGTTTGTTTCAAGTTTTCCTTCTCTTAGCAGTGATGTTGTCCTGTGTGCCACTCTGTATTCTTCATCATCATCATCTCAGCCAAAAGAAGTCCACTGTTGGACATAGGCCTCCCCCAAATGGGGGTTTTGCCATAATCGCCCCGCTTGGCATGCGGGTTGACGATCGCAGTGAGATGGTGTACTCAGAACGACGCTGCTGCCCATCCTTTGGTGTATTATCCCTTAGCCGACTTTTACAACACCCACGGGAGGAGATGGGGTGGTTATTATTAGCCGGCAGCATAGGGCCATGTATTCTTAATACATCATACAGTATTGGTTCATCGGTCGGGGACATACTAACTGCGGCTATAATTACAACGCGTTTCAACAAAAATGAACTTTGACATGTTATAGGTACATTGGCTATAGTTTCGTGACTACAAAGTAAACGAACTTTCAAAGCAATATTAATATCTATTTACGGTTTTGGTACATCGGTCGGGGAATCCCGGGTATCCCACACTAACTGCGGCTACAGTTATTTATTACATGAAAACAATCAGTTCAAATTAAAAGAAACTTTGACACGTCATTGGCTACACTTTCCTAACTTTACAAATTCTTTTTCGATTTTTCGATTCGATTCAAATTAACAGTAAAATTATATTTTAGATTTATTTCTCGCTCCCTTTAACTAAGTGATTTAATTCATAAAGAGCCTGTACGGACGATACCTGTACCTACGAGTATATTTAAATATCACCATCATCTCAGTCAAAAGAGGTCCACTGTTGGACATAGGCCTCCCCAAGGTCCACAACAGCTGGTCTGTGAAGCAGCTTCCCGTGACCTTCACCAGGTCGTCGGACCACCTTGACCTATGATTGAGATGGCTGCCCGTAAATATTAATTTACATGCTAGTTACAATACAAAACTAATTTTGGCTTATGCATGGGTATTTACCTAATCTTGCTAACGTATTAATAAAACCATTGGACACCATGGGACTGATTGTTATGGAGAGTCTCGGGGAGGCTATGTCTATGTCCAGCAGTGGACGTCTTTCGGCTAAGATGGTATTGATGATGAACGTATCAATTTGTTGTTAATATGTTAAAGTGTCTTCAAATCTCTTGAGCTATTATTTGAATGTGAAACAAAATATTGATCACCTACTCTTAAAGACAGCTTTAGAATATATTAGTCGGGTCTCTAGAAAGGTTTTTAATACTAGACTTCCTTTTTTTACTTATAGTTAGTAAACAAGGGGGCTTTTTTTCTATATTTTTTTCCATATTAAGAGCGTGCCAAAGTGACTCTACTCTGCCTGACTAATAGAATCCAAGAGTTGTGGTCACCATACTCATTGCAAAAGCAGACAATGCAGTATGATGACCCCCACTATGGCGGACTTGTGTGATGCTTTTTCACACCCCACTTGGGGACACAAAAGGCATGACAGTCATCGTGACAGTGGAAGGCTTTCACAGTTACCACAATAACTGTCACCCCTGCATCAATGGGTAAGAAGACAAGAAGGTTTTTTGATCGCCTATACTCTAAAGTAATATGAAAAAACTAGAATGATTGCTCTCGAAGTTTCGACAATTTACTGTTTTGTGATGCGCTATTTACTGTAGCGTTAGTTCTAGGTCTATAGTTATTTATCTTTCGTTTCATCTTCAAATGTAAATTTTTATTACTGGCGCTATTTGAAACACTTCACATTTATAATAGAAACACGTTTTTATTAGGAGCAAGAGATAGTGAATGTTAAAAAAAATAAACTGGTGATTTTTTCTAAAAAATAGATATTAATATGGTATTTAATTACTTTACTGGAAATTAGATCTAGCGACTTTAACTAAGCATTCTTCAGTGTTTCTTATCCACCAGAGCTCAGTGAGGAATAAGTGAAATATGATTGGTAATAATTCAGAAGACTATGTGTTCTACTCTATTTAATTATTAAGGTACTAGTAAGAAATCCGTTCTCGGAAGACGAAACCTTTACAAGATAATTCCAATGAAGATCTTTTACTCATGAAAATATTTGCTTATGTTATGTATTAATTTTAACTTATGTTCGCGTTCTAAACCGACGTACAAAAAATACAGTAGGTATATCAAATCGAAACCTATAGAATGCTCTGATTTCAGCATAAACGGGCCGGCTTGTCCGGGGCAGTTCTACCTTCCACAGAAGACCAACCTAAAGCTACAGCATCCGTGCTGTCGTGTTTCGTTGGTGAGTGCGAGACCGGAGACCCATTGATGCAGGGGTGACAGTTGTCGTGGTAAATGTGTGTAATACAATTCTACGATGAGTGTCATGTCTTTTACGTCACCAAAGAGGTGTAAAAAACCGTAATAGGCCGCCTTAGTGTGGGTCACCATACTGCATTGTCAGCATTCGCAATTAGTATGATGACTACAACTTTTGGATTATATTCATGTTTTGCATCAAGCAGAGTAGGGTCACGTTGGCAGGCTACTAAAATAAAGAAAAAAAAATGTTACATATAAAATTTAAGCGTGATAGTAAAACTAAAGTAGTGTCTCTTGTGTACAGTATAGTAATACCTTGACCAATAAAACGTGATACACAGTTCAAACTGAAGACGGACCGTAAGATTCTGTGAGTACCTTCTGTCGTTCAATTATGTTTAGGAATCAATTTCCCTAATAGATGGATTGTGTACTAGCCATCTAAGCGCACAAGTCAGACTTACACTTATCCAGTTTACTTTATACAACGTGCCCGATTAATCGCCGACATTGTGTCTCGCAATCGTGGCAGTCATTCAACTATAACACTTTCCGATGACCACACCGAATTCCCCTTCAAAATTTAACTAGAACATAGGCGTTTGTAATTATTGGAGGCAAAAAAGTCGTGGCGACTGATTACTTTCACAAGGTATCACAATAGACCATGAAATGAGCTTCGGCGAGCCACCGCGTTACGCATCGTTCGTGTACACTGCAAGTGGCTCCCGAACAAGTGTCGATTGAATACTTTTGAATTCGGACGAGTCTATCTACTGCCTCGGTAGTCATTAACTTTCTTTTTTATTTGTCTTGCTAATATTTAGAGTTTTTTGTCTTAGTTAGCATATCGATTTTTTAACGTTAATTGTTATACAGTGTGCGCCACGAACTAGTTAACATTTAAAAAATCGTGTAAAAAGTTTGATATATTATAAAAATTGTTTATTTAGAAGAAAGCTAATTAGTTGGAATTTATTTTTTAAAAATAACACCTTCTATATGACCACCGTTTCGACCTTTGTACTTTTTTTCTAAGCAAGCACTGAAATTTTCGGCAAAGGGACCGCGAGATCGCTGTGATCTCTTCGCTGATTTTTCACTTAATTTACGTAGTGTATTTGGTTGGTTTATATAGACACGATTTTTCAAATAGCCTCATAAAAAGAAGTCTACTGGGTATAGATCTGGATTTTTGGGTGGCCATGGAATGTCGCCTCGTCTGGAAATCAGCTTTTCCGGAAACTTGTTTTTCACCACCGGCAAGGACTCATAGGATGTGTGATAAGTGGCTCCATTTTGTTGAATATATTACGATCTTTGCCAACAAATTCCAGTAGCATCGGTCCCAAGAACTCCCGTAACATGTTTGTGCTCGATGTTAGATTCAAATGTTAACAAATTCTTGGCTCAACTGTACAATTTCACATCATCTGAAGATAAGGGTGAAATAGAATAAATTTCATGTTTAGATGATTATAAAGACAATAAATAACCAAGTTTAGATTCGGTTACTTCTAACTGTATAATTTCAGATTAAAAATATGTTTTTATTATCTAACTCTATAGGTACATACTGTGTGTGTATTAGTAATGGTCTACTACATAAAAGACTGCTACTAATACACACACTACATTATGATAGATCAGCTGTATCTAGTTTATTGAAATTAATAAATATAATTGTATGTTATCTTAATACATTTTTGTTGTCGCTGTTAGAGACCGCCGGTACTTTAATTTAATCAACGTGTAACACTTTATATGAAAACCGGGTCTTTACTTTTTAAAGATTGTTTTGAAAAATGTACTTTTTAGATTTTCATGTGTAGTAAAATCTGAATTGCTGATTAACCAACATTTGTAAGTCCTTTTCCATGTTACGGATAAACAATACTTATATATCTTCACACATCTTACATAAGACAGTTTAATAACAAAATAATCAGCCTGGTACCCAGATTGCTGATTAACATCCTTAAATATTTAAGAAATTGTAGGTAAATTACATCCAGACACAACGAAATTACGCACTATCTCTAGCTTAGCAGTCTGGGTCCACTGACCACCAGATCCGTTTAAAATAGTAATAATAATAATATTTCGGACATCAGACACAACACAATCTAGTCCCAAACTAATCTGAGCTATGGCCACCGATATAAATATAATAAATGCTTTTTTTTGTTGTAAATACGTATATATTACACATAGGAAACAGACAAACTACGAAAAAAATATTCGTAAATTATACAAAAATTTGATCCGACCCAGGAATTAAACCAAAGACCTCAAACTGAGCAGTCGTAAACGCTACTACTGCGCCACCGAGGCAGTCAAATACTTATGTTGTAGTGAAGTTTGTCTGCTCGTGACTATGTTACACAAAACACCTTAGGGTTTGGTTATATTTTGTTCGATAATAACCAAACCATTTTAGAGGTGATAGCATAAATGTAAGGTTAGTACACGCAAGTAGCTTAAAAACACTTGAAAGAAGAATAAAGTCCTGCTGCAATAGTTTATAAAACACACAAAGACTTATGACAGATCATATGTAATATCACACCGGTTAAAAACGGAAAATCGTTGATACATTTTATAACGGCCTAAAGGGACACTTTGACTGTGGAGCACAGTGAGTGAAACTGGCATAAATGCACAACTGATTATATGTGAATGGCTCAATCAAGGCTCCGAGTTGCTCAAGGTGTTACGTCGATATGTTTTGACGTGTCCAGGTCCAACAGTCGCCAGTTGTACCGGTAAATTGCTACAATTATATCGGTAACTGTGTCAAGTAGTAAGCGAGAGGAGAAGAGGTTTAAAAGGCACTATGTGCTTGAAATAGAACTTACTGAGATCTTTTTGTTTTTGTTTTGATTTTTGTAATTATGTAAACAATATGTGGTTTAAACATATAACTGATTAAAAATTAGTAATTAGTTATATATTATGTACGAACCATTTTGTGGTTTTATAAGGGCTGTGATTTTTGGAATCATTGGAATAAACTGTGTTCCTAAAAGTTTTCAACGTTGGGTATGCCACTTAAAAGATATTAATGAAAAAATGTGTTAAAAAATTTGAGATGGTGGTGACAGTATCATCTGATGGCTCAAATTAAAATAGCTATGTCTTTGTCTTGTATTTTTACATATTATAATTTTTGCAAAATAAAAATATGCAACAGTAAATCTTACTTAAACGTAAAAACATCTTAATTTAAATACGAGTTAGTATTCCGAATAACAAATCTACTAAATTTATAAATGTCGTACAACCACTGAATACATACATATATACATTATACATACATACAGAAAAGAATGCCTGTTTCCACGGAAGGGTAGGCAGAGGCTTATTAAACGCTCTCTTTTCGCCAGTATTTTCGTCCCACGTGCAGCGAGCGTCACACGACGAGTCTAATGCCGCTAATCGGGATTTTTTGTTTACCAGAATCTCGTCCGTCGATCAGAAGATGCACCACTTGCAGACGAGGATGACTTAGGGCTCTAAATACTTGGTGGACACACTTAATACAAAGCTGTTTAAAAACAAAACTTAATTTGCCAATTCGCCCCTACGTCCTCATCAAGTAGCAAAATCCGCCCTGAGCCGCCACATATCAAGAGTATCATTACAAAAGTACAAGCCTATTAACTGATTATATGTTATTGACAACATACTCGTACGTTGTATAACTAGCTTTACCGTATGATTCACTAGATAGGTTACACATTGAACATCAAATCTATTTTAATGTTTTTTATTTATATGGATTATTATGTTTAATATAGTTGTGGTGTCAAGAGTAAACCAAAAGACAGCTTACTTGATAGTTAATTTAAAAATTTCAAGCTTAAATTTGAAGGTAATATGCTTTAATTACTTAATTTGTTATCAAATTAACATTACATCGGTGATAGTTTAAAAAGATGCCAAGTTAATCTTTAACCAACGTTTCATGGTTGTTTTGGGAAATAGAATACTACACAAATAAGGAATACTCAATCTTCTTAAACTTGTCGTATTATATTGATTACGATTCAAAAAAAATAATATTTCAAATTAATTTAAAATCCGTAGTATCGGTAACACAAAAACAAGATCAAATGCAAGATCTTATAAAATAAAAAACCTAAAATTAAACGACCACAAATCTGGCATCTATTTTGTAATTTTAAATTTATCATAACAATGTTATTTATATTCGCACATAATAGAATATACTTAGAACTATTATATAAAAGAAGAAAAAAAATCATAAAAAGAAAACCATCAAAATAATGACCTGATATAAATTTATTATCCGAACGAAAGAACTTAATCTCGAATTCGTCGCGAATTTCGCAATCGATATTGTATTTCGATAGAAAAAAAAATAAGAATCGTTATTGATAATCGCTCATTACAAAAGAGGGGTTTCACTTCCACGAGCGTCACGTCTCACGATCAATTGGAAATAACATTAACTAGGAATTAGATCAAAACTAGATGCGGTTTACATCAAACGTATGTAGTTCAGAAGTGAACGAAAATGTAAATGTCCTATTTTTAACTGCCTCGGTGGCGCAGCGGTTGTGAATGCGACTGCTGTGCCTTGAGATCTCGAGTTCGATAGCTCGGTCGGACCAAATGTTTGTATAATCTGCAAATATTTGTTTTGAAGTTTGGGTGTTTATGTGTAATTTTGCGAAAAAAATATAAGCATTCTCTCAGTCAGTCCAGTTATCACAGCACAAGCTCTGCTTAGTTTGAACCTAGATGACGTTGTGTGTCAAATGTCCAAAAAAAAATTTTTATCTGAAACTAATAGTGTTCTTTACTCTAGCTACTTCACTTTATTCGTTGTTCTTACCCCCATTTTTAATTTTTCCACTTTCAAGTCTATGTCTGTGCGAGTCTAAGGCGAACTAGCGCTAGACCAATGATAACATGCCCCATTAAAATATTTTGTATTGATAACATTGGGTTGATTCTTTTTTATTTTTATTTTATTTTAAGAGCCTGCCAATGTATCTCTAAACTGCCAGATGGAAAGCATAATTCAAATCCTAGAGTTGGGGTCGTTATTCTAGGCCCGAGGTATGTCGGGGTTCCAGGGATTGCCGTACTAGGGTGCACCTGGTCCCCTGGCTATTGGTACCTGAGACGGCGTGCGGTTTTTGATCGGTTTGAGTCCGACAAAACCACCCTTCGGTGGTATCCGTGGGATTTCCGCTCAGTACAAAAAAAAAGGTGTCATTATTCTAAATTTAAAAAAACTGTAATAAGTGAACATGTACAGGGATAATTTTAGTGAAATTAGTTTTAATATTTTGTGTAGTCTGATTTATTCGAATGATATAAATACAACTACAGGTGCTATTCGAATCCAATTTAAAGTTTTAATTAGAACATAAACATCATTATGGTCATACATCAAGCTACATGCTACCGCATATTTTGACATGTGAAGATTGATAAAACTTTTTTATAATTAATAACCACTGACTTAATAGTACATTATGGATTGCCTGCTTCATTGATCTAGCGGTTAGCGTGTACGACTGCCAATCCAGAGGTTTCGGGTTTAATTCTTGAGTCGTGTTTGACACTTAATAACAGCCCGAAGTTAAGCAGTTGAGGCCTTAATCCCCGTCGATCCTGCACTCGATCTCTCCCCGGTCGTGTCGGACAGCCGTTCCATCGGATTGTGAAAATGGGGGAACAGAGAGTGCACCTCTGGTCTCTCTTAAGACTGACCACCGTGGCCATAATCGATTAGGACAGCATCTAATTTTAGATTGATTGATTGGGCATGAATGTAAGTATTATTAAGCCTCGAAAAGGGGATATTTTAACTATGCTTTAATTGTGAGAACAAAACAGTTGCTGTTTTATTGTTTTTTGTCACGAGAAATATTTTTTTTTGCCGATAAACAAATATGCGTGCTTTAACACCTCATAAAGCCACTTCCATTGAAACTCAACCGATATTAACAATCCAATACTCAGAGTCGTGGTCCGACTACCGTTTTGTTATTGTTCAATATGTTTTCCAATAATCCAGTTATAGATTACTGGTAGAAAGGCTCGTTTCGCACGGTTACGTAGAAAGCTAGTGCGTGCACGCCCTTAAATCATTCAATGATATCTCGCGTTCAATGCAATCAATTTTGACATTAATTTATTCCGAAATGGTAGCAGATCAGTACACCAGCCACCTACAGTAATATAGTTGTAGAAAAGTTCTTCTACTATCAATAAAAAATGTACATCAACCTATTTACAATCAAACTGTGTTGAAAAAAGACGTACGCATATATTAAAAGAATAGCCAAGCAGCATTTTGTAGCGAAAAGTAAAACCCACACAATTCTTTTAGCTCAAATTTCTAATGCATCTTTTAGTGTTTGAATTATATTTTAGTATCTACCTGACGCTAACACTCCTTAGAATTGTAAATATTTTTAGTTTACCTCATTTTATCAAATTTTAGGAAGGACGTAAGTGAAAATGTTTTATAGTAAAATAAATAGTATTTGGTAAGATACATCATTTGTGTTTCAACAATACCCGTGTAATCAATTACATATAAACTAAAAACTATAGTTTTGTAAGCGGGATTTAAACAATAGTTACGGAATTTCATTTTTTGACCATAACTCATTACCTAAGTGTTATTCATACCCTTTTTTTTCTGTGCGATAATCCCCGCGGATACCACCTACTGGTGATTGTGTCGAACTCGAACCGACCAAAATCCGCACGCCCGTCTCAAGTCCCAGTAGCCAGCCGGGGAACCAGGTGTGAACCCTAAGTTTTGTGTAAAAATAATGTCTAACCACCTCTTTGTTTTTTGAAAAATAGTTAAATATTAAACTATTTAACTGTTACGTTACGGAAATATTAATAGAGACTACATAGAATTATAAATAAAGCCTCCTTTGCTAATAACCAAGAGAGTATGTAGTCGTAATCGTAGATCATAACATACTCGTACACTACTACCAAACGTCTCATTACTGTCGTGAGATGTCGCAATAACATTGCAAGTGCGGGTTATTCCGAACAACACTGGAAAATGTATACTAACTAATTAATATGTGTGGTTTATAAGTACATATTTTTTACACTAAACACTTTTAACTTCTTTGTGCCACCTGACTTTGTGTGAAAGGTTTTGCATGAACAACTCGCGAAGATTAGGTGTACTTATAAAATGAAGAACAATTGAAGTTGCATACTTTTATAGACTCAATTTCAATTAATTAAATTGAGCATGTTCATTAACTTTTTAATCGATTTTGTGAGTAAACGTAAGTTTTTTCTGTTTTTACATTTAACAACGTCTTCACAACTTAGCTATTGACGTGACTATCAGGAAATCTAGCATCTACGTTAACATTAAGTGACCAATAACTGTAACACATTCAAATTTATTTACAGAGCCTGGTATTTTTTAAGGTGACTGTTATAATAGAAAAATGAAAACGATCTTGTGGTTAATCTTTTTATTTTAACCTCCACATTCTTGTATTGCTCATAAAAATTATAACAAAATTAACAAATTATATTCTTATTAAGGTTCTAGTCCATAAATGACTGACATTTATAGGCCAAGCCACAGTAATGAACCCGAGATTAATCGTATTAAAATCAGGCAGTAGCTCATTATGTTAACAAGTACCCTAATGCAATAGTTTTAAATGCAATTTTGCCTGGCATGATTAGGAAGGGATAAAATAAAATGAGATTTCAATTTTTATGATAACTAAATCACTACAATAATACAGGGTGGGCCAAGAATTCGTTAACATTTGAATCTAACATCCCGTGCAAACAAACGGTGCGGAGCGCGGGGAGGGGTTTGACTACTAGCTCGTTTCTCGGACATATTGTCGCAATGGATCGCTTCACGAGGCCGCAGCGCGCTTACTGTGTGAAACAATTTTATTTAAACAACAGTTCACTTATTATTATGAGACGCTTATTTGGTGTTGAATAGTGTATGTCAGTACCTAAGCATAATTCATTTTTTTATATTTTATTTATCATCTTCGTCGAACTATGTAATTTATAAATTGATTTGAATGTAGTGGATATGTTACTGTAAAAGCCCGAACTACCCATTAATGGTAAAAGTCCGAACCGTTTTATAATCATCATTTATTTTGAACTATTACCATCATTCACTTGGTGAGTCTTAAAATTATCCTCAAAGATACGGTATATGTTAAAATAAACATGTCACAAGAATGTCTGTGCTTACATATTTTGCAATAGTTGATTAGATGTTAAGCTCCTAACCCTTTGTGTGATAACAAAAGTATTTTTTTGTATTTTCTTCTTTTCCTTATTTCCCTACGTCAGATACCATATCATCACCAGCATCATCTTAGCTGAAAGACATCCACTGCTGCATTTGCCTCCCACAACCACCGTTCCTGTGCTGTCACATACCATATATTGTTATTGAATCATGTAGATGATTAGGTTAGAACAGTGACCATTAACGCGCCAGCGTGTTGTCGTTGTATCATATGAATTAGATGAGTTTGAGCGCATTGTTTTGTTCCCAAAATCAACATTTAAGAACCATCACAGGTAAAAATAACATGTACACTAATTCCAATGGTAAAAAGCCAAAACAAAATGTTCTTTTTTTAGAAATTCTTACATAAGCAAAGTCGAGTTTGTTGGTAAATCTTAAAATGTATTGATAAATCCGAAGATTAACCAATATTCGGGTTTTTATAGTAACAGAAACAGTACAGTAATATAACTGTGATATAATATTTAAAGTCATCACACTTGCTTAATTTACTTGATACGAATTTAAAAGGGGCGGTAGAAATTTTAAAGATCTTTTTGCAGTTGCATAAACACAAGTCCTTACTTATTATCTAATACAATACTTCACTATTTTAAAAAAGTAGTGTTAATGATAATAAAGATATTTTTTTTTGTATCTCTTAAATTTTAAAATCTTCTTAACTTTTAACATATATCTTACTTATACATAACTACTTAAGTTTTATGTGAAATAAAATACATTAAATCATCTCTCCATTGAAATTCAATCACAGAATACAGATCGACTACTAGAACACTTTGTTGACGTTGTATACGTTTTGGAAACTTTCCCATCAGATTTGTGTAAAATAAATGTAAATATACCCGGGGGGGAGACCTGGTGTCCTGAAACACAAGCCTCGAGCTTAGCTTAGGCACCAGTCTGCCACAATATTATAAAAATAAGATAATATGTACATTTCTAAATGTAACGAATATAAATAATAATTATTGTTATTATTAGATTGCATGTCTCTACAATCCCCAGAAGCATTGCATATGAAATGACCAAAACCAATTTTACATTGTGTTCTTTTCATCATTATCATTATCATCATAGTCACCACTTACCACTACCGCACCATGCTCCTTAGAAGGAGGATTTGGTCTACTATGCCACGTTCGTCAGACGGGTTGGTATAGAGCTTGTGTTAAATTTTCCCCTTTCTTTTCTGCAGCGCATAACCACGTGATAAGTAAGGCTGACTACATCCTTATTTTAGTCCGTTAACACACGGACTTGTATTGTACTCATTAATATTTCTCTTTTTTACTACACACATATCAAAATTTCAAAAAGCAAAATAATTTAAAAGCTTCTTATATTATATTGTCATATATTCATACATATATCATCATACACACATCATATATTCTACACTATTCCATTATTAACACCTATTTCGATAGATATAAATCAAAATGGCCGCCGGCTATTAAAACTTGGAACAACGAAAGGTGAATTAATTTTTTTTGAGCCTTTATTTTATTTATCGTACAATTTATTTTGATTTATAACTATGCATTATATTGTTATAATGATCGAGGTATACTATTATTATTGGCTACTGTTTTTTTGACTTAATACTATAAACTATAGAATTTATTTAGGATAAAAACTTTGTTTATGTGACAACCCCACAGTTTGAAGTCGTGCGGTTAACTGCTGCTGGTATAGACTACTCAATCTGATTTTTTTTTTACACAGGGAGTATAGATAACAATGCTGTTCATCCTATTAACAACTGCAAAGAAATACTTCTTAAAAGGATTGCCAACCTTTGTGATTCTCCCATAAGAGCAGGCGGTCATCGTCTATGTCCATAAGTTGATATATTTACTTTCGACGAGATATAAACAAAACTTGAGATGCGATTTATCAACATGGTAGTGTCATTCTTAACGTTTCGTATCTACAAATGTGAAATTTATAGCACTTAATATGAAAAAAAATGTGATTTATTTTAATCTTATATATATTACACTTTGTGATTTTTATTCCACTGTCGAATACTTTGTCGTCTATCTTACAATCTCTGACAAATAACACTCAATTCAATTCAGCCTCAACAAAATATAATTGAATTGAAAATGATTACAGAATAACACTTCAAAACCACAGCAGCCATATTTCTTAGTTCGAAGCAAACCTCATAATTACACACACGACTCCCGAGTTCCGCACACTGGGACCGATATATCAACTATAAATCGATGTTACGCTACAGACAAAATTTGAATACGGTATTTGGTACATTATTCCTTTCATGAACCGGTTCGAAAAAAATTATATTGATTTTTGTAAAGTTTTAGATATATCATATAATTTATTTTTTAGCATTTATTCTACTACTACACTACAGATACATTTAATATTAAAAATTTCAGAAAAAGGATAGAAAATTACAGTCAAACATAGTTTTTTGTCATTATTCTTTTTATCTTGTTCAGGCAGCTTAGCCTATTTTTACATACAGAAATTAATCAATTCAATTATAAGCAGGTACATTGATTTATTAATTAAAGCATAGCAAACAAAGAAACTCATTTTCGTTCTTCATTTTCATTTGTAATATTTATTACAAGAAAAATAGACATAAAATCCTAAACTAATCTATTTATCAATCAATATGAAGCACATTTGTTAAATATTGTTATTATGGATGTTGTTAATTGTTGTTGTGGAATCTATTTTTATCATAATGGAAAATTTAGCGATTCGATTAAAACTGCTACTTAATACAACAAGCTTTTTTATACCTATAAAAAAATTGAGTTACTCTCAGAAAAAGATTAATTATGTAGAAACATCTAGTCACTATCATTTGTTTCGGGATATTTCTCAATTCAGCCAACTTCACACAATACCGTGACACACAGTTGAGCAACCAAGTACATACACCGTATGTGAATTGGATCTACCGTCCCATCATTATCGTATAAATCAGTAACGATTCAACCGGTAATTGGCCGATGTATCGATACGATCAAGCTCCCGGAGCAGTAAATTAAAGTTTGCGTTCAATATAATTTTCATGTGATATGTGTGACGTACATAAATTATTGGGTATTAGAAACGGTGTGATGTATATCACGGCCATAGAAGTGAACGGTGTACAAATTCATAGAAGTATCGATAACACTAGTCACGTTATGAATGATTTAAATTTAATTTGAACTAAGAGTAGTGTGTGACGTTAATGTTCGTCTAGATCCTGATTGTTAAAAGGTCGTAAGTTCAATTCCCACTTTCTTTCCTTTTTTTTTGTCGTCGGGATGGAAAATCCCTTCGGATCTTCGGCTCCTTGGGGACGTAGAGTATGTGGTGTTGCCACTATGAACCACCCTGGTGGCCGGTGTCAGGCGTCCTTCTCTGAAGGGACCAGGACCATATTATTTCAGGTCCCCTCCAGAATCAACGCCGCGCTTAGTCAGAACCTATCCAAGTTCATGAAGTTACTTTAGTTTAATGATTAAAACAGCTTTTACCTGCGGTTTCGTTTGCTTGGCATTTGATTTGCCATATTAAGTTTCGTAACGGATGGTTTAATTTAATTTTTTTTAATAAAAATCTTATATTACTTGTAATACCTCCAAGAACATGTGTACAAAGTTTCATGATAATCGATTGAGTAGTTTTTGCGTGCAACCGTAACAAACGAACTTACATTCGCATTCATAATATTAGTAGGATTATATTTACTGGTCTTAAGCGAGCACTCTAGTTCTACTACCATTCTTCTATTATTACCGTCTGGAACTATTATGAACTAAATTATTCCTAAATTATTGTAAATATCAAAAAGGATTCTAAACGGAAAAGTTTTAATTACGGCTAAAACATGGCCTGATTCTTTGAAAAAGTAAGGTTTATTTTTTTTATTGACTGACTGCACGGATGTCGTGGTTCAAGCCTTGTTACTGCGCTGAGTATTGTGAGCCGAGCCCTACATGACACAACACTTTGTGTGATTTATAAACTTTTTTTCCGAGTCTGGGTATTCTCCTTATCTGTTTCATATGTTTGTAAAGCCCCTGTGAAACAGGATTTATTCCTAGTGCGTAAGAAATCTTCATCATGATCAACAACCTTCAACAGTCCACTGCAGAACATAGGTCTCTCCTTAGCAAGGAGATTATTTGAATAATGTAATCTATCGCTCGTGAAATCATCGATTATATTTTATTTCTTGTAGGGCTAGCGGTATAATAATGCAATAATCTATTCAGATAAACTATTTTCGTTTGATTAAAGAAAAGAATAGCCTGCAGCTGATTCCCTATTTTATACCTTCAATGGTTCAAGTTGAGAAAAGTAGTTTAGTTACAGCAATAATTGATTAATTTGCCGAGAATGATGCTTCGTGTTGTAAACTATAGATACTGACACAAAAATGAAATAAAAAGTATTTCAGTAATTTTATTAGTACTTTCTTTATGTTGAAAGGTTTAAATAAAGTACTTTAAGAACTGTGGTCTCCGGCACTGCAGTTTGTGTTGACGTTGCATTAATTCTGTACCATATTCATAGAAATACAAGGAGAGTTCGTAAAACTGGTGTTTAGTTTTTCATCGAGTGAGCGACTTCTGAGTCTGGAGTTCACTCATTAATCGGGGCTAGACGCCACCTCTCTTGTGACACTTGAGTTACTGGTGTCTATGGGCGGTGGTAGTTACTTACCATCATCTCGTTTGCCCCCTAAAATCATAAAAAAGAACAAAGCAGTGTAATTTATCATAGCAACATCGTTGCTAGAATCACTGATATGAAAGTAAGACCCTTAATCAATATTTGTTTCGAAGTTTGGGTGTTTTCTATGTATAATATGTATAACAAAAAAAGCCATGTAAATATTCTATCAGTCAGTTTAGTTATCATAGCACAAGCTCTGTTTAGTTTGAAACTAGATGACGACGTGTCAAATGTCTGAAATATTTATTTACTTATTTATTTATTTATTGATTGCTTTTTTAAAAAAAAAAATAAACTCCCACATTAGCAATATATCTCGGTTCGCAGGGGACACGATAACCACACTAAACGGATACAAAGAACACCCAGACCAAGAATAACAATTTGTGGTTCACACAAAGTGTTGTTTCGTGGTTTGAACCCACAACAATCAGCGGAGTAGAAAGCGGCATGGCGATCGTTTAAACCAATACGATATCCGTGCAGTCCTTATATATTGGCATATAAGTAAATAATTTTTTCATGAAGAATTAATATTTCAAGAATGCCGACGTAACTTTAGATTCTGCACTAGGATCTTCTTTGAATATATAAATTCAAGAGTTTAGTGTAGATTTTTCTCTTTATATTGTGTGCCTAGCTTTCACAACTTTGTCTACCAACTCTTACTTTGTTTATTGACAGCACTATTTATCTAGTGTTAACAACTTAGACAGTGTTGCTCATAATACCAGCATTTGCCTCATTCTCTAATTATTGCAAAGCTTATGTTAAAAGCCCTCCTGGAACCGCTATTCGTTTTAAATCATCCACGCTATCACAAGCAGTAGTCTGTAATTGTAGCCTTAGGCGTCCGATGACATATTCCATCAAAACACGACTTTTCTTTAACGGTAACTCTAGTTATACATAACACACCCTTATCGATACTTCATTGTGACCTATAAATCGAGTTCTCGAGAAAATTACTCTAATACACTTAACATATGCAAAGGGAACATCCCCGAGGACATAGTAGCGATTATGTTTCATCGGGCAACTTTATAGGCATTACAGGTTTATTCTATACTAACTTTTACCTATGCCTCCGCCAACAAATACTTACAGATCGTACAAACATTTGGTCCGACCCGGGAATCGAACCCAAGACCTCAAACAAAGCAGGCGCGTTCACTGCCGCTGCGTTACCAAGGTAATCAAAATTGCATCAACGGTTAAGCTGTGAAAACGTAACAAAGTTTTCACATTGATAATATAATGCTAGTAGCAGTTTTTATATAAAATAAGGTTCTAATTCTGAAATTAATTTTCTCCTAGTGATGTGTAAAATTTATTTCCTTCTTAAAACTTACTTAAAAATCGATACATTTCGATTTGAAATAAAATCGAGAGTATCTAGTAGTCATGACACACTTGTAAACCATAGTTAGTATAAACACACGTATGTCTGACATTCCGCACATAATAAGTACGTTCGTAATAAGCATGGAGGCAGTTATACTTAAGGCGATGACGAATTGAAAGTAAAAGTTATTTTGAAGAGAATAATAACACACCTCATACTTACACTTCATGATTAAAGAATGAACTGACATAATAACATACTATAAAGTCACACCTATTTCCCAGAGGATTAGGCAGAGACAACCGATTTCCACTTACTATGGTCTTCACAGACCTCTTTTCCTTCGTCTACAACCATTTATTGCTGCATATATGCTCGTCAGTTCTTGGTGCTTTCACACTTCATAATATAATAAGATAACCCATGTGAAACCAATATTTACAAAGGTTTTTTTGGTATCCGACATAAAATTGCATAATGATAAATTTGAATGAAGGAAGTTTGTTTTTTTGAGACTAGTCGCTCCAACACACCCGCCACTGTAACTCCGAGTACACGTGATCAACGGCTTACGAACAAATCGAGTTATGACATTCCAAAAGTCCCTGGAAAAATTAAACAACTCTCAAGTCTTGGAACTCGCAACTAAATTCATTGAAAGAAAACCTGGAGAATTTGGAATTATAATAAGTCCACTTACCTTAGCAAAGCGGCATATAAAATAACTTAAAAATAGGCATACCCCTTTTAAAAGGGGGGGGGGGGGGGCGGTCATCATAGGCCTAAAATATTATTATCGATTTTAAAATATTAGTGAGTTAAAGGTACGGCAATACACCCTAGTTGACACAAATGCTCTAAATATACCACCCCAGTTATTTGTAAACTATTTAACGTTATATTTCGTTCGTTGTACCAAAGACTACATTCCCAGAGGATATAATGAGCAAACTATTCGCAGTAACAGTCAAGTGTTGAGCATAGACAAAACGGTGACTCGACCAATTTAAGTGAGTGTAGTTGGTTGTTAAAGTTATTGTGACCTATAAGAAATTCACGGACACAGTGATGCACCTCAAACCATGTCCTCGACAAAAAATCGCAAACGGATGGAAAAAACCGGTAAGATTGCGGCCCTTAGATGAATATACCAATAATTTTAACCTTGCGTCTATGAGGTCCGCGTCTGTCCGTGTAGTGACGGATTAAGAATCCATAGTGTTACATCCCTATTTATCCCGTGGGTGTCGTATCGTAAAAGGCCACTAAGGAAACAAAGTATGCAAGCCAACATCGTTACAAAGAGAAGGAAAACTATTCTAACCCGTCTGGCCAGCGTGGTATAGTAGGCCAAAACCTCCTCGCTAAGGAGAGGCCTATGTCCAGCAATGGACTGTAAACAGCTGTTGATGATGATGACGATGATAATGATGAAGTCTATGAGGTCGTTATAGATATCAGGCTGTTTACTTCGTTTTGCTTACTCTTTATCACCTTGCGATTATATGGCGGTCTCACACCCAAAAAATAACATTTTCTGTTTCCTAGTGTTTCCTAGAAATCAACCGGAAGCTATTGGATAAACTATTGGATATCCGAAATTAAAGTCTACATATCTACATGAAACGTAATCAGATCTGATGTCAAAGTTTCATATCAGTTTGGTTAAATTCATTCTTTTGTCGATGATACATTATACAACGGATACCCAAAATTTTAATAAACTATTATATTAATAACTTCAAAAGTATTGCACGATGCAATGCGACTTCACGGTTGACCTAGTGGTTTAAGCGGTCGCCACGCCGCTCTCTACTCCGCTAAGTGTTGTGGGTTCAAATCTCACGTGACACAACACTTTGTGTGATCCATAAATTGTTGTTCTGAGTCTAGGTGTTCTTTGTGCCCGTTTCTTGTGTATTTGTAAAGTCCCCCGCGACACAGGATTTATTCCTAGTGCGTGCGTTGTCTTTTAAAAAAAAATAAAATAATTTTTCTTAATGTTCAGTCGATAGTTTGAGTTATTAAAAAAATAATAGACGTTACACACACGTAATAAGTAACTAAGATTTTGTTTATACATCCAATTACTTTCATATTTCTATAATATGGCTCAAAATAACATATTTTCAAAATAAAATGGTAATGATTACAGTTATTACAAAGATCACCGGGATCCCGTAACAAACTAACATCCCTTTCAGTGTTGGCTTCATAAATTTATATTCAAATAAAAATTACTGCGTGTTAAATAACTTCTGGGCCTTAAATAAAATAGTATTATTACACTATATCGTTAGTTGTATGTCAACAGGGAGTTAGAAACGTAAATACACGTACAGATTTAAAACAATAATTATAATGTATTGATTTTGTAATAAATCGATAATATAGTGAATAATATAACATAGATAAAGTGTTGCGGGACGGCGTCGAACGACGTACAGAATCTAACAAATGATATAATACAGTAAAGTTAGTAAAAGAAGTTCAATCAATCAACCTATCACAGTCCACTGCTGAACGAAGGTCTCACCCAAGGAACGCCAATCATCACGGTCTTGGGCAATTCGCATCCATCCGCTGCTAGTTACCTACTTCAAGTCGTCGGTCCATCGCACCGCAGGGCACACCATACTACGTTTACCCAATCGTGGTAACCACTCTACTACACTTCGGCTCCAGCGACCATCGGTTCGTCTGGAGACATGGCCAGCCCATTTCCACTTCTTCTTCTTCAAAAGAAGTTACTTAGAAGGAACTATTATTCAAAGGTTGCCTGGCAGAAATTACTTTTAGCGATAAGATCGCTATTTGTACATGGTCACCCAACTGATATGGTCTTGTATATAATCTGTAAAAATTTTGGTGTACAATAAAGTTTATTCTATTCTATTCTATTATTTATGTATACTAAATATACCTCATTACTTTCCACTGACTACACCTAAAGGTCAAATTAAATAGATCAAATCACGCGTTTCCGTAATACTGTTAAGTTTCATAATACTTGACGAATCTATTGGTCTAGTTACAACCAGGATACAAAGTTATGTGGTGAACACGATCATTTCCTCTGCTTTTGTAAGTTATCTATAAAATAACTGCATATTTAAAAATACATTATAATAATTATCAATGTAAGTTGATAACTCGTTAATATTGAGAGACAATTACAGAATACGAGCGTAACCATACCAGTTACCCGACAAGATCACAATCAAAAACTCGGATACAATCACCAACCAATCACTATAATAACATGCCAAACCGATATGCTAATACGTCGCATAACGTATCTAACGCAGCTAATCGAACCAAACTATCAAATTTAAACACTAAAGAGACAAACATTAACCCGAGATAATTACAAGAAATACGATATCGCTATTAAATTAACTGTTTAATGATAGAATTGTATTGATTCGGTTCTATCAGTTACACTCTAACAACCGTTATGCATATATCAAACTGTCAAATACCGGACCAATTGCTGTGTTTAAAACGCAAAGGTGCGTTCAAACATGTCCCCCACTAGAGCGAATTCCTCCGCACATTTCGCAACTACCGAGCGGGTACCCAACTCCGCCCTAAGAAACCCACCTATTACGCCGTTCGCTACTGAACAACCTTGACTATTATTTAGAACACTGACCATTAACCAGAACGCGTAAGCATAGATACGACGTCACCAGAGGCTGATAGCTCGTCGACAGCACGAATTACATTACAGAATTATCCTATTTTCTGTTCTTGAGCCTCGAGCGAACCGCTAACAAGCCTTCTGACGTAGAAAGCGCTCTCATATTTTCTTCTCTAATAAAACTGATGATAGTCTTGGGGTGTTCTAAAAAACGAGCGCTGTATCAAACGCATGTTCCAGGTAAACTAGTTGAGAATAAATTCTAATAAGCGTTTATTCTATGCGCCTCCTGAGGCAACGACGCTCTTAATCTTGACCATTATAGGTAGGAAGTTTTAAAATTCAAGAGTTACTTGGTTATACTTAATATTTAGTTACCTCCTACGATCAGTAGGGTAATAAATCGCGGTGTACTGATCGTTAGGTGGCTTTTTAAGCTTCCGTGTGTTTAGATTGTACTGAATCAGTCACGGTTTTAGAGATAATTCATATGCGCGATGGGACATGAATAAATCTTCGTTTTGAATCCATTTTTAAGTCGTGTTTCGTGATTAGATTGGCGTGGCATTTACTGATAAGTGTGACGTTTATGAAAGACGTTTACCCGACCTCGGGACGTGCGCTACGGAACACTTACAATATTTAGTGTTCTTCGTGGATTTTATTATAAACTTTATATTTTGCTTTGTTGTATGAATAGACAAAATATAAAGGCGTTGATTATTGCTAGATGCATTCATAGCTAATAAATTTTTATGATTCATTGTGCGTCAATATTGCGGTAAGTTAGATTAAGAGAAGGTCATTATATCTTGAATGGATCATATGGCGAGCATTAGGGTGTCCCTTAAATTTCAAGTTCGATATTTTTTTACGCATACCTTCTTAAAAGTTTCGTAATAACCCTATATTGTCTAGAAAAAAATATTAGTTCGATATATAAACGATAACCCGTACCGACTTGCTATTTAAACTTGTCGATACAAGTTGCTTAAGTACTGCCCAGTGACCTGTTACGACATGTTTTATTTGCCATTTCGTACGTGATTTTTGAGACTATTAGTGCTTCATTGTTTAGTGCGTAAACATGTCGGTGGAATTACGGAGTGATAAACAAAATATTTTTCTTATCGGATTGACTAGCTACCAAATAAATGGTGCAAAATTACCATCTAATCGACAAGTTCTCTCAGTCCTATTTTACAATATTCGTGAGGTTAAATTGACTGTTAGTGAAAGTGCAAATCTTGTGATTAGGGAGTGCATCATATATTGGGAAAAAGCAAGAATTCCAACAAGGGCATTTCCTAACTGCGTGAAGAAACTTATTGATTTATATCATGTTTGGAGAGAGTTGCAAAAAAATTGTAAGAAAACTCAGATTACGTTTAAGAGTCGTGAGAACAATTTTATAATTAATCTTGATAATTTGTTTGATATTGCACATGCTGATGCTTTTGAGAGAATGAAAATAGAGGAAGATAAATTATTTTTAATGAAACAGAGAGAGCCAGGTCGACCGGGATGCTTAGGTGGTGTAGATAAAAAATTGGCGGAAAAAGAACAAAGATCTAGACAACGACGATTGGAAGAAGAGGAAAGGATTGTAAGACAAAGAGAATCACTAGCTGTTACATCTACTTCCACCACAAATAACTTAGACAGTGTAGAAGATTCAGACGAAGAACAGATCTTGAATTCTGAACTCAGCTTGCCGGACGTTCCCTGCCATGAACAAAGTTCAAAAAGAGGTAGAAAGAATCTTATAACACCTAAACTAGTTGCAGCTTTAGATCGATGCCAGTTAAGCATTAGAGATACCGTTTACATTCTTAATGCGGTGGTAGAAGCGCTTGGTCTGAGCAGCGATGATTTCTGTATTAACAAATCCTCGATTCAGCGAATTCGTACTGAAACTAGAAAATCAAGGGCAGAAGCAATAAAATCTAACTTCCAAAACAATGTACCCGACATAGTCACAGTCCATTGGGATGGAAAACTATTACCGGGGTTGGATGTACGGAGTTCAAAAGAAGAACGCTTGCCAGTTATAGCTTCATTTGACGATAGAGAGCAGCTTCTTGCAGTGCCGAAACTAGAAAGTTCTTCTGGAAAACATCAAGCGAAGGCTGTATCAGCAGCTCTCTTTGACTGGAACCTTTATGATAAAGTGCAAATAATGTGCTGCGACACAACAGCTTCCAATATGGGCCGTTTCAATGGAGCTTGTGCTATTTTGGAGCAAACTTTAGGAAGAGAATTGTTGCTTTTCGCCTGTCGTCATCATGTTTATGAATTGGTCCTAAAAGCTGTCTTTGAAACCAAGATTAAGCAAATTACTAGTAGCCCAAATATTCCGATGTTCAAAAAGTTCCAAGAAAATTGGAAAAACATTGATTGTACTAAAATTGAACCATCTCTTAATTTCGTAAAAGCACGGGTTGCCGAGACAGACATTCAAGCGTTGTTACTATTTTATAAGGCAGAATTAGATAAAGGTTTTGTAAGAGATGATTACCGCGAATTGGTCGAACTGTGCGTAATATTTTTAGGAGGAGACACAGAGGAAAAATTAAAACTAAGGCCCCCCGGAGCTATACATCAGGCACGCTGGATGGCGAGAGCGATCTATTCTTTAAAAATATGTTTACTTCAGTCACAATGCAGAGTAACTGCGAAGGACAAAAAGGCTCTACAAGATGTTTGCTTATTTCTCGTAATATTGTATGTTAAACCTTGGCTCGAATGTACAGTGGCGACCAAAGCACCTAATCAAGATTTGCGCTTCTTAAAGATGTTAAAAGAGTATGAAAAAGTTGACGCAACAATTTCTAAAGCTTCTATAAGCAAGTTCAGCCATCACTTGTGGTATTTATGTGAAGAGACAGTCATTCTATCACTATTTGATGATGAAGTTGACAACCAAACTAAGAAGAAGATGATTGCCAACTTCAACAGGGACAAAATCTCGGATTTTAGCAAACGCTATGACCCGTCGAAGGAAGAACTGACTCAAAAGTTGTTTGGTAAGTTAAATTGACTTTTTGTTGGATTTCAATTTCAATGTCCAATACTTATTTATTTATTTTCAAAATTGTTGTTGATTTTTATTTGTTATTTAACTTATTTTTCTTTTTTTTTAGACAAAGCACTGGATGATTTCGTATCGGAAAAGAGCAAACAATTTTTATTACGACTGCAGATCGACGACAGTTTTCTAAAGGAAGATGTATCTTCTTGGAATAACAATGCTGCTTTTCTGGAGGCTAAAAGAAGAATAAGTTATTTGAGAGTTGTAAATGATACTGCTGAAAGGGCTGTTAAATTAATACAAGATTTTAACGGACTTATCACGGCTGAAGAAGAACAAAAACAGTTTTTGCTGCGCTGTGTCCAGGAACATCTAAAATTGTATCCAGACTGTAAAAAAACTACTCTAAAAAGAAGTTACCCTGAATGATTCTTATTTCTTTATGTTTTTAATTAAAGATTAATGTTCATCTTATTTATTATTTAATTTTATTCACTTAATTCATTGCATTTATAGTGAAATTATAGCAGACTGAAATTTTAGGACAAAACACGTTTTTTACTAAACTTTGAAGCTCGGTCGGCACTGGTTGCAATTATGCTAGATTGATAAAATTTTATATTTAAGTATCTTATAGCATTAGTAAAAATTATAGAGGGTATGCATTTCGAAATTCGAAAAAAAAATTTTTTTTGTCATATAAGGGACACCCTAGCGAGCATATTTATTCTTCAAAACGTTTGTACTACATACCACCACCAGTCTTGCGAGGTCTACTGCGAGTAGCCCATTACAATCAACTCGACCAGCCTCAAAAAGTTCGTTTATTGTATTTTGTAAAGACATAAAGGGACTCCAGATAAAGTCATAAAAGTCTTTTCAAACCTAGAATTTCTCATGATAGCTCTACAATATTATAATACTTATATTTTTTTTGTATAAGTTAACGCCTTTGGTATAGCATTATCTTAAATTAAAAGTACTACATCTAATATTTTTTTATGTAAAAAGTCATATAAATACGTAAATATAATTGCACCTACGCTCCAGTTGGCCAGCTGGGCTAGTGAATGGCGTAAAGGACCTTTCAACCGATCGAACAAGGACCGTACAAGGTAGCATGCGGTGGTATCCGTTATCGAACACTATAGGATCTCATCAGCCTCGAGCGGATATTGTTCGGCATCATATCTATAGTCTAGATTATTGTTAGCAGCTGATCTTGGCTTGTTTCTTAATAAAGATGCGATGTAAATGTATAAAGAAGATTCAAGGTCACTTAGCAAGGACTTCCATTACATTTACATTCGATATACAGTACACTTTACTATCTTCCACAGCATCATATTGTACTTTCATATTGTAGCCAAGTTTTGGGTTAAACTGTTGGATGTGATTTTTTTATAGTAAGTCTAAATTGCTGTTAAATGAATCGTTGACTTCTAACTTTTCTTTTAAACACAACACCCGTTCTAGTAATAAATCCTGTGTCACGGGGGACTTTACAAACATACAAGAAACAGATACAATGATTAGCTTTTTTCATACAGTAACATAATGAATATAAAGATTATTTCTAGCAAACATATTTAAACACGACCCATGTCTTATGAACCTAGTCTTGTCTAAAGGCATTACTACTGATGACGTACTCCTAGCTGATGTCGATAACGGTGGTCATGCTCGACAGAAACCAGCCAACTAGGTTGGCAATATAATAGTACACAAGTGTGTGCGCAAACAGAGATGCACTCTCTGTTTTCTACTTCTCATAAACCGAAGAGACCGATACCTGACACGATCGGGAAGAGATCAGGCGCCGAACCGACGGTTTTACGTGTTCTCCAAGGCACGGGAGTTAAGAACTTGCAAACTCCAGCTTGTTATTAAATATAATCTAAAGAACTTGATAACACTTTTTCACCTGACTCGAGAGTCGAACCCGAGACCTCTTCAGCTTCGATTAGCCGTCGCATACGCTAACTGCTAAACCAACGAAGCAGTACTATAACCTAAAATATACATACCTATAGAAACTTAATAGTACCATGACACATCTTATATGCAGTCTCCTAATCGCCGATTAAGAATAGTTCGATAACTAAACTACTAATAAACATATTATAGTTAAAGTACACCCAGAGACAACAATTGATTTTATTTTTCAATCAACTATTTTTCCTGGCTAAGAATCGAAACTACGATTTCTGGCTCAGTAATTAAGATAATCACTAGATCATAATTTTACCCAATCTGAAAATATAGAGATTACCCATAATAGGGCACAGTCCCCTTGCAGCCATCTTTATCAAGAATATGTCATATTCTAAATTTATTTGTGATTTAACTGGACTAAAAACTAAGAAATAATATATTTATTTCTATCAATTGGCAAAAGCACAGTTTATATTTTAGGACTAGATAGTTATACAACAAAAGGTTAATTTAATTTACCTGCTAAGAAAAGCATTGCCTAACGTTACAAACTGTTATATTTACTACAGAAATATTAGGTTGTAAGAAATACAAACAATCATAGATTGAGTTATTTTATTTATTATTCTGCTAATAAAATGGCCGCGGGCCTATCTCTTGACCGATCTATAGGTAGCACACGGCAGTGCACGAATTGTAAATAGTGATTTCATTGTATATTTTACTATGAAACGAGAATTTAACTTGTTTTGACAGACTGTAAAATGGTTGATTCGATGAGTTATAGAATTTGAAGTTTGAGAAAAGCTATTTAATTGAGAAGTATCGCGATCGCAAAGCAATGCTATTGTGTGAGTATTGATTTTAAAAATTATACTTTTATGTTTAATTTTGAATTATATTTGAATTTTTAAAGGTAACCCTTACTGTTATCTGGTCCTTCTTTTCGGCCTATTAAATCAACTAAATCAGTACTTAAGTTTTGTTTTGCTTCATCACACGAACAGTACCGACACAGTGTGTGATAATTTATCATCCTCATCA
Source organism: Hypercompe scribonia (assembly GCA_949316085.1). Lineage (NCBI taxonomy): Eukaryota > Metazoa > Arthropoda > Insecta > Lepidoptera > Erebidae > Hypercompe > Hypercompe scribonia. Next base: position 7,886,089 of record OX438979.1, read on the forward strand.
TCATCATCAACAGCCTTTTACAGTTCACTGCTGGACATAGGCCTCTGCTTAGCAAGGAGGTTTTGGCTTACTATACCATGCTGGCTAGACGGGTTGGAATAGGATTTGTTTCAAGTTTTCATTCTCTTTGTAATGATGTTGTCTTGCATACTTTGTTCCCTTAGTCGCCTTTTACGACACCCATGGGATGAATAAGGGTGGTAACACTATGTATTCTTAATCCATCACCACACGGACAAACAAAAAGCGACAAATTATAGTAATCACTAACTATTAGATTGTCCGTCAGCTCATTTCCCTTAAATACCATAGACTACATATAAAATTTCTAAATTCTCTTTAGCCTTCATCGTACACTACTTACCAAGTAATTCATGAGTCAGCACTAGCGTTAAAGTAACCGTTCCCACTATGAATACAGTGTACAACAAAACGGTAACGCGGCTTGTAATCCAGTGTGTACTCGTATTATAAGGCCGTGAGGAAAGTGAGAATTACTACCTCCAGGACATCGGCCATATTACGTCACTTATACAGATGTTTGCAGACAAGCGTGCGGTGTTTTGGATGTGGTATCGGTCAATCATTAAAGAATATATGATGATAGTAGGCATAAACTTGTGTTTGTTAGAATACTATTATCAGAATTAACTTTGTAATACAATCGATTTTTTTTTTGTGCATATAAATAGACATATGACTGATTTATCAACGAAGAAGTTAAACCACTGTGGCCTTGGAATTTAGGAAGCTAAGGCTTTTTATATTGTAAGTATCCACTAAGAAAAGATTTTTGTAAATTTTACACCTAAAAGGATAAACTGAGGCACCAGCAGTTGCATGAAAGATCATCATTTTTAAAGTTAGAAACGTGAAATTTTAGGACGAATTATGATAAAAGGCTTGAAACTGAGTTGTGTGTGAACTATTGAACAAAAGTACATAATGTAACTGAATTAACGTTACTACTTTATATAATTTTAAATTTTACAATCTTTGTTAAAAAATTGGGTAAGGCGGTGTATAAACAAAACGTATTAATGATCTGCTAGTGCCTGCTAGAACGTATCCTTAAACAATCATCATCATCATCAGCCGGAAAACGTCCACTGCTGAACATAGGCCTCCCCCCTAGAACGCCACGCCGTACGACTGGACGCCAACTGCATACATCGGCTCCCCACGACTCGGACTATGTCGTCGGTCCATCTAGTAGGGTGCCTACTTACGCTTCGTCTTCCGGTACGCGGTCGCCACTCGAGAATCTTTCTTCCCCAACGGTTGACGGTTCTACGAGCGATGTGGCCTGTCCATCGCCACTTCAACTTGCTTGTTCGAAGAGTATAAACAGACAATTATAAACAAAATTTAAACAATATTTACTAGACATTTAAAAACAACGACATTTACTACCTAAAGTACTCGCAAAGTAATTTCTTTCTAATATACATTTATAACTAAATCCTATGCTTTATTGATCCCAACAAATATAATCCCTCACAACAATTGTATAAAGCTAATACCAAGTTGAGCACTGATACTAAATGCCGTATCCATTCTACCATTACATTCCTTCCATGTTTCATAACTACGTCTTACATGAAATGTGATTACTATATTGTTCTACCGTAAGTAGATATAGTCACAGTACAAGTGTTCTAGCTTCCTCACTGCTATCATTAACATTTTTTTTACTCTGTTAATATTGAAATTATAATATAAAATAACACTTCACGACAAAGTAAATAAAACTAATTATAGATATAGCAGTGCCAAACACCCATAATGTTCAATCTTCAATAGCTGAAAAACTTAACAAATATCAAGATCTGGCAATAGAATTGAAACGGCAGTGGCAAGCAGTAAAGATGCATATAGTCCCCATAGTAATATCTTCAACAGGAATAATACCTAAAAGCCTTCAACGTAGTCTAGACATTTTAGAAATGCCACAACATGCTTTACACTTGTAGACTTCCTCGGAAATTCCTCACCATATCTTCAGTTTCATCCACATACACCAACACTTAAACTCTGATTACACTTGGCTATGGCACGTGGAATCAGAAAATTTTACCTCGTTCTAGGAGATTAACAAAATTAAAATAATAATAATAAATATTTCAGACGTTTGACACACAACGCCATCTAGTTTCAAACTAAGCAGAGCTTATGCATAACTAGACTGACTGATAGAATACCTATACACTTTTTTTTGTAAATATATACTTTTCATACATAGAAAACACCCAAACTTCGAAACAAATATTTGTAAATCATACAAACATTTGGTCTGACCCAAGAATCGAACCCGAGACCTCAAGCACAGCAGTCGGATTCACTACCACTGTGCCACGGAGGCAGTTGAGCTTAGCATTATACCACTATTATCATGTACCAACCGAAATTAGACGTGTGCAAATATTGATCACCTTTTTTTGTCACAAAACGTTATCCCGCATAAATACATACATAGTATACATAGAAAACAACCAAACCTCCCAAAACAAATATTTGCAGATCATACACACATGTGGTCTGACCCGGGAATTGAACCCGAGACCTTAAGCGCACCATTCACATACTCCACCATTGCGACACCGAGGCAGTCATGTTAGCCTGATAAGGAGGGGTCCGGTAAAAGAATATTCTATTCTTTTTTTTTTACTCGGGGAATGCCTTTCGCACCATACCCTCCGGAGGGACGAAGGGCGTGTGTGGGACTCTCGGAGAACCGGTCTACCCACTAAACCCCGCGGTTGCCTACCTCAGCAGTCGGGAGGAGCTCCAGGAATGCATTAGCGACTTCTAGAATCCTCTCTACCGTACCTATCGCACCTCTCACCGCCCTGCGCGGTAAGAGGCAGACCTGGGAGACGTCAATATACCGTAGTTAACTTTACTATATTCAGGTAGATTAAGATATTTCCCTAGTGTATGTGCGGAGTATCAAGAAGTTCCTCTTTTTTGTATGTATTTATTTAAACATTCACACTATATGTTACGAGTATTTTATATAATATACATACACTAATTTCCTTTTCCTATGCACTTTCTAATACACCAGGCGTATACTCTGACATGCCGTTAATGCGGCAGTAAGACCCGTTATAAAGGATTGACTCGAGAGGCATCACGGGATCCTCTCATATCGGCTGACACCTGATCACGGCAAAAATATGCTTCGGAGATCACCTGTATCTGATCCGAAAGGAACCAACGCATGAGACAACATAACCACCCGGAGATTTACACTCAGACAAAAAGGCGCTACCGTAAAGTTTCCATCCCATGCTTTTCTTGCCATCCCATGGCTGCCTGTAAGAGATTGCCTCTAAGCAATAAGGCCACCACTTGTACTTTCTTAATATTAAGTTAACTTTGTAATTAGTCTGGTGTACAATAAGGTGATATATTATTATTATTATACCACTTATTAAAGTCGCAAAATAATTTTATGTTCGGATAAGTTAATGAAAATGGTAATTCTCACCAGGGCTACTTAATCATTGTACGGTAGTTTTAATTAAAACGGACTCAAGTAGTATATATATTGGTCTAATGGATAGTAATCCTTGCTGTTAATCCGCGTGCCTTAGAAGCGTGGGTTCGATTCTCGACTGTGACAAATAATTTTGTGTTAAATGAATGTTCCTTGTATGGTGGTAATTTATTTAACATTTTTAGAAATATCTGTGAATATGTTTATTAGTAATATGTGTATGATAGCACAGGCTCTGCTAAATTTAAGAACGTAATGTGTGAATCATATCAAGTTGTTATTTAAAAAATACTTGAAAATGTTTGAAAGTTTTGTGTTTATTCTGCAAATTAGGTGAGTTCATCGGGAGTTACATATATTTCAATACTTGAATTGCCGACAGGTATCTTTTGATAAAGAATGGTACAATTCGGTCCAAACATTGAGTAACAAATAATCTTGTACCTTATAGTTATAATTTAAAAAAATAAGGCAACGCCGGCGCTAGGAATAAATCCTGTGTCGCGGGGACTTAACAAACACACAAAAGACAGACACAAAGAACACCCAGACTCAGAATATTTGACAGAACAGAACTGTGAGTAGGTAAACTTAACATTACGTAAGATAAAACAAAAATCAGCTATTTCGACCATTATCGTTAAAAATTGAACCAAAAACATTGATTTATAACTGTCTAGCTTTTGCCAGCGGCTTCGCTCGCGTGGAATTTCATTCGTAACAGATCAGTTTAAATAAATATATAATTTTTTTTTATAAAAAATATCCCATGTTACCGCTTATACCTCCAAGAACATGTGTACCAAATTTCATGGTATTCGTTTGAGTAGTTTTCGCGTGAAACCGTATCAAACAAACTTACATTCGCATTTATAATATTAAGTAGGGATTAGATTTAGGTTTGAACTATTATGAGGTAAGCTCAGAGTATCTAACATAGTTGGGAAACGACTTTAATTCTTATCACAACGCGATATACATCTGATTGTTCCTAGAACTAATGCGCCTCTGTGTTAGTATATCATTTTGTATCTGAACATAGTAAACATATGGTATCCAATAAATATCTACAACAAATATGCATGCTGGGTTATCACATGATCTGGTATCTGGTATCTGGTATCGGTATCTTACACGATTCGTTTGGACACACCTAATGTGCCGTGACGCCACTGATAAATGACTGTAGCGTCGTGTGTTGGGGTTCGACTCATTTAGTGATTGTTTGATGGCGTCTTGATATTCAGAAACTTAACAAATTTAGAATACTTACTTCCAGCTTTATTAAATAAATTAATATGTCTCGATTTTTGAGTTATCTGACTAATGTTAAAATTCTTATTTCTCTTCTTTTCGCTATCCAAATACAGCGTCAAGGTAGACTGACTTAGTTCTCGATTCATATCCCTAAAGAGGTAGATAGAATCCTAATAAAACATCGAAATTAAACCATTTAAAATTTTAGTCTCTCTTATTTAATAGGAGTAAGTCTTGTAGCCTTAAGTAGAAACTTTAAAAATAATTAGAAAAATTAAGAGTATATTTGTGTCAAGTCAAAGGTAAGAAAGGATATTATTCATAGATAGGATAGATAAGGGACTGTAAGCAACAGCTCTAATAATCACTCGATAGAACCATTTTCACGTCTATAAAGAGAGATAAACGTTCCTTACGACATATAGTTATTTTAGCAACACTTTTAAAAAGAAAAGTAAACTAATATATATGATGTCTTAACTGATGTATCAGTTAAGACATCATATTAAAGTTCAAATTTCACAGTCTCTGGTCATTAAAAGTGACATGTTGTTTTTTTAATTTTGCTCGTTCCAATTTCAAATGAGATAACACAAATATCACAACGCGGTAGCAAGCCGCCGGCGCGTGCGTGTCAGTACAGTACGGTTGCCTCCGTATATTAAATATAAAGTATTTAATCACTTAAACTGTGATCCATATGCATTACTTTCACATGGTGTCCCATTACTTGTATAATAATACACTCGGACTGATAAATGGTTATTTAACATGCCGTTGCAATGAAACACTGATAATTTATCGTTAAAAATAGCTTTAATCTAACGAAACTTGTCTTTGTGTGATATAAACTTGTTTAATGGCTTCAAAGACTGCTGTTTCTTTTCTTAATCCCTGAGGCAGAAATGAGGTGAAATATGTATTATTTAATTGATTTTGATTAAGTTTTTTTCTCTAAGTATCGACTTTTTCTAATTGCAATCTTTAAAATGACACTTTTAAAAAAGTTTATTTTTCTATATGAAGAGCCTGCCAAAGTGACTCTACTCTGCCTGATGGAAAGCATGAGTAGAATCCAAGAGTTGTGGTCACCATACTCATTACAAATGCAGACAATGCAGTGTGGTGACACACACTATGGCGACCTAGTGAGACGCTCTTTCACACCCCGCTTGAGGACGTAAAAGGTATGACAGTCATCGTGGCAGTGTAAAGCTCACACACTTATCACGATAGCTGTCACCCCTGCATCAATGGGCCTCCGGTCTCCCACTCACCAACGAAACACGATAACACGGATGCTGACGCTTTAGGTTGGTCTTCTGTGGGAGGGTAGTACTGCCCCAGTTGAGCTGGCCCGTCCTGAAATCAGCGTGGCTCTACTATTAAAGTTTTGCATTTTCGCGGTTTCACAATCACGGTATAGAACTTTGAAAATAATTCAATTATTTAAAAAAAAACCAAAATCCCACATACTGTATTAAATCAACAATGACCACACAACGTGTTACACGCGGACAGTCCATCTGTCAAGCATACTACTTGAATTCCAGGAACACTGCCCACGTGCCTCTTTGACGGTGTTTAATGGTCACCCTAATCCCGCTGTGAGATCATTTGTCAGCATACGTGGACAAAATAGATTTTACTATCAATGGACACATATTGGACCTTATTTCAAGGCACTAAGACCGAAAATTATACTTAATTTGGTTTGACAATGTGAAGGTGATATTGGTTGCGAATTGCAGTGGTTTGTTTATTTTGGTATATACATTAATTGAACTATACCGACGTCGTATTAAAAATTACCAATATTTCTATTTTGCTTTACATCTAGCTACAAATAACATACTCATTTTCATACTTTCATTTAAGATAATTTAGAGTGTCACAAACAAAACTGACACATTACTTTTCAATTCCCAATTTATTTTCGTATTGTTTCGTAGAAGCGATAAAAAATTTAAAAATGAAGATTTGTCGGTATAGTTCAATCGTAAACAAATCAAATGTTATTTTTATGAAGTTGCATAGGAGCATGCGTTATTCGTAAGTTACGTACTCCAATACGTAAAATCTGACATACAGTACTTTGTTCTATTGCTCTTTTTAGTGATACAATGCTAATTGACTTCGTAAATGAAGTCTACACGTTGTTGACATACCCAAAAGTCAAACTAAACGATTTGACAGCTCTTTTTTTGGTGAGAGTCGCCAAGACTTGGAACGACCTGCCTGGGTCTATTTTTCCTGATGACTTGAGCTCTATAGCCTTTAAGAGTAGAGTGAACAGGTATCTTTTGGACGGGCGTGTACTACCTTCGTCTTCATCTGCACTTTCCATCAGGTGAGATAGAGGACAAACGCCTATTCCACTACAGATGGAAAAAAAAGAAAAAGCACACTTTTGCTACCTTTTTTTTTTAACATGTGGAAACCCCCTCGGGCGTCACCCCACCGGGGTTTACAGCGGGGTGGTGTGTCAGAATCGGACCGACTAAAACCGCACGGTGTGCCACTCTGCGCCTGACATAGGAGGGATCCGGCAACAACTGTTATTACGACATCCAGATCACACTTGTGCTACCATAACTCAACGCATTCTAACCACACTCTTTTCTATGTCTAACAGCCTTACTGAAATACAGAACTAAATTCTTACCAGCAGGCATTATGCCTGCACGGATGGGTTACTGGCTTAAGCGGTGGCCATGCCGCTCTCTACTGCGCTCAGTGTTGTGGGTTCAAACCCCTTATGGGACAACACTTTGTGTGATCCACATATTGTTGTTCTAAATGTGGATGTTCTATATGTTCGTTTCTTGTATGTAAAGTTCCCCGTGACACAGAATACATTCCTAATGCAGGCGTTGTCTTTTTTAAAAGGAAAAAATCAAGAGAAGAAAAAATTGATAAATATGATCGTCATCAACAGCCTCTAATAGTCCATTGCTGGACATATGCCTGCCCTTAACAAGGAGGTTTTGCCCTACTTTGTCCGTTAACCAAACGGGTTGATCACATTGATGCCTAAATTAAAAGTTATGTCTTATCAACATATCGCCATCCTCTGTTGAACGAAGGTCTCCCCGAGGAACGTCAAACATCCTGGTTTTGGGCAATTCGCATCCATCCGCTATTATATGAAGTTATGCACTTTCCATTTAAAAATAAATTGAAAAGTACTTACTACCATGACAAGGGTCTTAAAAAAACTACGACATATAAGTATATATAGACTTCTTGGTATTATTGCTGTTTAGTTAGATACTATAGTATTTACAACTGCCTCGGTGGTGCAACGGTAGTGAATGCGACTGCTGTGCTTGTGGTCTCGGGTTCAATTCCCGGGTCGGACCAAATGTTTGTGTGATCTGCAAATATTTGTTTCGAAGTTTGGGTGTTTTCGATGTATGACATGTATGTATTTACAAAAAAAAGTATACAAGTATTCTTTCAATCAGTCTAGTTATCATAGCACAAACTCTGCTTAGTTTGAAACTAGATGACGTTGTGTGTCAAATGTCCGATATATTTATTTTCTCTATCATTTCTTAGCGCTACTGCGGAGTTATTTAAATATTTAATACAAAGATTTGTACAGTGATTTACATAAGTCATGTTTGTAAGCCCACGGGATTGACTGTAATCCAAGATTTGGTGACGTTTGTGCGATATCCTTTTGAAGAATTGCCTTGGTCTGATCTTTCGTATATGAACCCCCCTTTGTTCGGAATATTTTGTTCAGTGTGTCATATTTAAAAAAAATACAGAAGTTTGTTTCAAAATTCATTTCAACTTTCATTAATAACGTAGTGTCAAATAAACTAAATGTAATTTTAATTTCATTAGTACCCTAAAATAAATAAAAAATATAAAGAAGGAACAACAAACAAGGAACATTAACAAGAAATTTGTTGCGTGTTCCTAATCGACGTCATCGCATTTCGTCACAAAGTGATCAAGGTAGAGTACTTACTGATTATGTCTTGATCAAATTACTTACTAAACACAGAAATTAACGTAATGAATAAATACCACATACTTTAGATTAAAAAATATTTGAATGGATATAGAACCTTTCTCCTTTCTCACAAACAAATACTGTTTGATGTTCTTGTGTAGTAGTGGTTACTCTCCATAAAACTAGCGATGTTCGCTTGTGATGCAAACCACTGAGGGTTTTGGACAATTTATATTTAATATACTAAAATTCAGCCATTAAATGCACTTGAAAGTGTTAAACTATATCACATAAGAGAATATTATCATCGCAATTTTTGTTTAGGTTTCATAATTTAGCGGCAACTCCTGTACGTATTATTTATTCTCTATTAAAAAATTAAGTTGACATATAAAATTAGTTATTGCAGAACATAGCTTAATACTCTATCTAAGTTATGTTGTGAAAAGAGCGATGTAATGACAAGACACAAACTAATAAACATTGAGTTACATCTCCATGTACCTTAATAAAACATTATGAACGTTTTCACTGTTCAGTGCCATTAAAACCTCGGGCCGTCCGGTAAATATCTGTGCAATATTTACTGAGTAATATCAGACGAAAATTCCGGCTCATTAATAATTTACAAACAAAAAGAGTAACTATCAAAGTTTCATCGTCCGCCCACGGATGTGGCTTTATTACTCACAATTTTTCCATCCTTAATCCTTTACGGAGCTCATTTAGCCGAGTTTTAATCTCAATCTCACCTCATTACCGGATCCCGAATACTCGGAATAGCCAATTTTGCCATTAATTACAAGCGGAGGCTCCCTTACCCTTCCTTTTTCGAGTAAAAATAAATTATAACTCATTTATCGTTACAGCGGAGTCGCGGACGACGGAGGCATTGAAATAAATAGCTGTCACGTTGCCGCACACTGAAGTAACGTAAACGTGAAACGACATCACGTTAACGTTCACGGTGGGGGTTGAAGCCACGCCTAGCGGCTGCGCAGTATACCACACACGCCCATGTGTCGCACATACGTTGCGTCACGTAACTGGGGCACATATATGTAACATTGTCGGGGGCGTGTGCACCGGTGGGCGTGTCACATGTGATATGTGTCAGTAAATGGTTGGAGGTAGGCTCACGTTAAAAGGGAAATAGCCGCTCGCGTTCGACTCTCGACGACTTTAAGCCCAGCCTGCGAGTATTTATACGACGACATGTGTGGCTCACGCCTGTGCCACTCATCGACTCCGTTCACGCTACTGGTTGACATATAGATAGAGCAATAGCCATGCAGTCTCATAGAAATAGTAATAAACGCTGTCGGCGTTGGGAATTAAACAGACGGGCGAGAGAAAAAAACGAAAACAATATTCCCACCTGCGTCCGCAATTATCGGCGCAAACCGCGGAAAATTGCGAGGCGAACGCCAAACTGACACTCGTGGAACTTCCTCAAAATAAAACTTTGGGAAAGTTCAACCGGAAAAGAAAGAAAACGCGAAAATAAAAAAGCCATTGACTCCGCAGTCCGGCCTCGAAAGTTTTAGACGCCTTTTTAAACATTCCCGCGGATGAAATCACGGCCGGAGGGATTTTTTTATCGCCAGAAGGATTTTCAGTGCTCGTTTCTGTCAACTAATTAGAGTTTGCTCTTGAAAATAAAATTAAATGCAAATACTGACGTTATCAAAATGACACTTGACTTGCGTCATAGTAATTGGACATTGGAACGTAGAAAACGCCGGGTACATTGAAGACTGAAAAATATAGACTGTAGGGCGATTTTGCAGTGTAGCGAGCATAAGAAACAATATGGCAGAGAGTAACGACGGATCAATAATATATAGGCTAAGAAAACGCGGGCACAGAGCAGCTAAGGAGTCCGAGGCACGCGCACATAGGCAAGAGCGAAAACAAATCAGTGCCGGGAGGCGCAAATTGAGCACGTACCCGTTCCGGCTAATTTTATTTTGCAATTACACCCCGTCCCTCTCCCCCCTCGTCCTACTACCTCACCTCCTATACCCGCGACGCCTCGGTAATACAACATTCTTAGCGACAGTCAGTTTTTGGAACAGAGACTGGTGAAAATCTCAAGGCCAAATTATACCAGAACAATAAAACACTCTAAAATATATAATATGTAGGTTCTATAACTATTATTCTAAATTCAATTTATATATACTGTTGATTTTAACCAAAATCTTACGATTCAGCATTTTTTTTTATATTTTTTTAAATTCATTCGTTCTAATAGTAGAACACACCTAAGTAGAGACTATAACAAACCTCTAATGCCATTATTTGCTTATTCACAACTTACATAAGAAAACTTTTTATTCAGAAATATTAAAATTAAAAAAAAAAGATTTTTTGGTTTTTAAAATTAGCACAACCCTAGTTTTACTGGCAAAAATTTCGTCACTTAGTAAATAGATATAAACCCTTTAATTTCGGAAAAAAAGAAAAATACGAAAAACATTTTTCATTAAAATGATAATGATATACCTTCGAAATACTCATTAAAAATCTACAAGAGGAAATTCTCAATCTACGCATACAAAGTCTCTGTAGGCTATTACTCTACACCCCCCTGTGTAAAAAGGTTGTAAGAAGGCGGTGGACACCCCGTCTAAGGGAGGCGATCGCCTCCACAACCCTTTCGCTTTTACCCCCACTGGACAGGGTGATGTTATTGTGAAGAATATATTCTTTTCATTTGTATTATTATGGATGATAGCCATGATATATACATGTATATGTTTAACAGTGTTATAGTATGTCATTACTTACAACTATAAAATTTCTACCTAATTTTTGTAAAAAACATGGGCAGATGGCTAAAACTTTTAGATTACCGAGGTAGCTAATTATATTAACATGTCTTTAGTGCCTCTAATTCGCAATTATTATAATTTTTCTGTAGTTTTTTAAAGTGTAAAAAGTTCATAGTACAGTTTCAAATCAGTAGTATCAGCAGTAATTTTAAACCTAAAGCACCAGCATCAGCACCAGTGTGGACAGTTATCGTGGTAACTGTGTAAGCCATACACTGTCACGATGACTGTCATGTCTTTTACGTCCCCAAGCGGGGTGTGAAAAAGTATCTCACTAGGCCGCCATAGTGTGGGTTACCATACTGCATTGTCTGAATTTGCAATGAGTATGGTGACTACAACTCTTGGATTCCATTTATGCTTTCCATCAGGCAGAGTAGAGCCACTTTGGTAGGCTCTTAATATATGAAAAAAAGAAAGTAAAATTTATTATTTGGGCAGTATATGCATTTCTTCTCATGTACGAGTATTTCTTCCGTTTCTACCTCGTGGTATCTGTCGTTGCTCATAAAAATAAAAGCATTCCAAAAAGTCGGCGTTGTTATAATAGTTTTCAAATACAATAAAAGTAATAAAGTTAAATGAAAATCTCTAGGTTTATTAACATTATCATCATTGTCGTCATTATTTTAACCAAAGGATATCAACTCCTAAGCTTCCGATCCCTGAAAAGATTCTAAAAATATGCTTTGAGATGAATTGTTTTTGATTGGTATACAGAAACACTTGTTAAACAGTTTTAGGGATGATTTCGAACCCTTTGAATTCATATAGCGTAAACCAATTTACAAAAAATATACTCAACCAACTGCATTAAAAGTCTCAATGTAATAAATTAATTTAAAAGATGTTAAATAATTTATGAGACTTGGTTCATCTGATTTAAATTGATACAATTAATATAATTAATAAATGAGTGATGGTTAATTAAACATTAATCTTAAAAATCATTCTGAAATACAAATATTTTTATTTTAAAATCGACTTTTTCGGCCATTTCGAAAACAGCAACACCCTGTACCCGCTAAGCTTCTCGCATTTCTTCGACGCTTCTTAAAGTGTTTTACATACAACCATTTACGTTTGTGTGCGTTCGGTAAATACTTACGCATTGATGTGTGAGTCACTACGCATTTTTGCCCACCCCCCGTTCCTCGAAGAAAAATACCTTACCCCTTTCACCACCCACTTTGATGTACCGGTGCCGCCTTGCTAAAGAAGATATGAGACTTTTTCAAAAAGCTTAATTTAAATGAGACGGTTGGGAAGACTCAATGGGAATATTCCTTAATTTAAATACTATCTTGAGGGCGAAAGGGTGGAGTACATTTTAATTGGTATTGAATTTCGATCGGAGACTCTTGTGACATTGTTTTTTTTTCTTTCATTTAATGTATCTAATGACTGCGTGGCATTTTACCACTTAATTTTAAGGTAAGATAATTCAAATCCTATTAAATTACTAGTCAAAAAGGCACAAGACACTGATTTGACCAACAAGATATCGTGTGTGGTTTGTTTAGGTGCTATAACAAAGAAAAAAACTGCATATGTACATATGTTTCTTGCTACCCATTCGTTCTAAATGTAAAGAAGCCAATTTTTCACAAATATGCCACATGGACAACATAGTCACACAAAAAAACGATGTTAAACAACTATTTTTTTATTGTTTGTCACCGAGCTTAGTGAACTTACTGGTGTACTAATTGACTAATTATTTTGACCAGCTTCATCCGTTCACAGCTAGTGAAAAAAAAAAGTGACTAGCGGTCAGCGTAAGCAAATACTGATCGCGTGGTCTCGGTTTCGATTCCACGATGTCATTGAGTTTTTCTTACTATATATTAATATTTAATAACAGTCCGATGTTTAGCAGTAAGGAGAGCACGTTAACCCAACGGTCCTGCGTCTGATCTCTACCCAGTTTCTAGCCGTGCCATCGGATTACGAGAGTGAAGGGACAAAGAGTGCACCTGTGTTTACGCACAAAGTTGTGCACTAAATTATATTACCTGTGTAGTAGGCTGGTCTCCGTTGAAGCTCGCCGCATTCACTAAAATCGACCAGGAGTAAGATTTTGACACAATTACTAGATGATATGTGGTCAAATATTATCAATCATAAAATATTTGTGTCTATACCTACTTCGAGTTTTGAATTAAAATACTTATATAACAGTTACCAGCCAACCAGCTTAATAATAAAATTTGTGTCAAATTCCTAAATTTAATTTCGACACTACAATGTAAGCTATATTACGGATATAATTTATAGCAGCATTTCAACCCGTTCTCGTTAAAAAATAACACCCCTTCGAAATTAAAATGTCGTCAACAATTAATAATCGTCTTGAATTCGGTGCTGTAATAAATACTAGTGTTATACATGGATCCGTCTGTCTCTGAAAATTAATTTGATTAATTAATATTTTTAGGTTAGTTAATAGTTTTAGGACTTAAGTGTTTAGGAAACAGGTACGCTTTCTTATAAGCGATTTGGACTATACTTATACAATAATTAATTAATAATTACAAAAAATATAATAATAAATAATAATTGTTACAGGTTTATTTCAGGGGTTCGCACTCTACTTTTAGTATTATTGTTTGAATTTCATGTTCTGAAAAAATAATAAGAATTACTAGAGACGGCAAAGGTCCAAGGGAATATTTCTTTGGACAATTGACGTAATCTTACAGCGGCTCTTAAGACTGAGCACACGTTCATACTTTACTCTTTGAACCCGTATTATTATTATTAGTAGAAGTCAAATTCTACAAGTAGTTTGACATCACTATAAACTAAATTTAAAAATAAAAATTGTGTACTTGTTAAAAAATAAGCGCGAGTATAAAACTATAATTAATGTCAGTTGGGAACAGACGAACCATTTTAATGTCTCAAAAGAACTACTACTGTTTTAGAACTATATGAAATTAAAAAAATACTCACTTGATAATATCTAGAGGTGTCATAAAATGAAAAGGCTACGTCCAACAAAAATCCACGTCATCTTTCAGTCAGTCAGAGAAATATGTTCAGGTTTACAACTTAAAGTAAGAATTTGATTGAGTTTTTAGGTTTGTCTGAAGATGGCATTTAGCTGGTTCTTCTACGTGACCATATTATGGTTCTTGGTTTGTTATTTTTCTGAGTATCTCTGTCTATCGAATTAAAAGGGTAGGTCACGCTGATTTCAGCACAAGCTGGCCGGCTCGACGGGGCAGTACTATCCTTCCACAGAAGACCGACCTAAAGCGCCAGCATCCGTGCTGTCGTGTCTCGTTGGTGAGTGTAAGATCCGAGGCCCATTGATGCAGGGGTGACAGTTATCGTGGCAACTGTGTAAGCCTTACACTGTCACGATGAGTGTCATGCCTTTTACGTCCCCAAGCGGGGTGTGAAAAACCATCTCACTAGGCCACCACAGTGTTGGTCACCATACTGCATTGTCTCCATTTGCAATAAGTATGGTGACTACAACTCTGGGATTCTATTCATGCTTTCCATCAGGCAGAGTAGAGTCACTTTGGCAGGCTATTAATGTAAAAAAAAAGAACTAACTGAAACATTATCTTCACGGCACAAGTAGCACCGTGGCACCTTTGCTAGTAAACAAATTACTATCATATGTCTATGTAATTTCTACCAAATGCCGCTTTCAGTGCAGTACAGTGCAACATCTGATAACAAAGGAACCTGTCGATTCGATCTTGAGTCATTGTTAAGCAAAGTACAATTCTATAGATATTATACTCGTAACACTTACTGTACTGTAGATCGTTTCAAGATCGTTTCAATCTTTGTCAAAAATGCTATTCAACGCTTAAAAATCACCTCACTGAACATTAAAAGTAAACATTAGAGAAAGAAATTGAAAGAAACCCGTTAACATAAAATAATGAAACCTTTCAAACAAACAATAGCTTCTGAAACAAAACAAAGCTCGCTGAATTGGCGTTCGCAATCAATACATGTCTTAAAAACAATTTAAAACAAGAATGTCTAAGCCGCCGTTCATAATGAAACAAGGAGCGATACGCCCAAGCGATGCTTGCGATTTGTTCTAGTATATTGAAGAACGTTGAAGAATTCTCGGAGAATCCACTTATAAAATACTGAATAAATAATATATTTAGTGTTTATTACTTTCATCACAGGGTTCTGTTTATGTTACATTTGACTTTGTTACAGATGTGTTATATTGACTATAATATTAACTATAAAATATTCTAGATTTACATTATAAAAACAAGATATATTCTAAGTTTTAATTAAATGTTATGTAAATTTGTATGTAAAATACGTATTGTATTGTGTCTCATGATAATGTGTCCACTGTGAATGTATTCTCTTCTCATTGTGTCAATTTTTTTTTTCTATTATTTTTTTATGTATTATTTTTAATATTAAGTGACAGTTGATTAGACTTTAATAAATATCTTAATTGTTTATTGGAACACCAAATTGAATTCACTGTCTTTCTTACATCTGTTGACAGATATTTTGATAATGTGACGTAATCACAGAGTTAATTGTTAATTTATAAAAGTTAATTAACTCAAGTAGTAATCGTAAACGGGTAGGTATATAAGAATTGGGCTTGTTTAGTCGTGGTAGTTGCTTGCCATATTAATAAAAATCTTAAAAGCCAATGCTGATATGCTGCACCTTGAAGACTGTCCTCAAAATTACATCATTTAGGTACTTCTAATATGCTCAGCATTCGCAATGAGTATGGTGACCACACCTCTTGGATTCTATTCATGCTTTCCATCAGGCAGAGTAGAGTCACTTCGGCAGGCTCATAAGACTGAAAAAAAATATAGTTACAATGAAAACACAGAAACCATATTTAGCAAAAATGTTGACATGCTTTGTCGTAGCAACGGATTTTTACTTGCTCTTTTTAATCTAAACAAAAAGACACAAACTTTTTTGTATATTGTATGATAACTTGTAGAAATGACATTATTATAAATTTTTAAATTATATAATTAAGGAAAAGCTACAACTAAGGAATGGAAGTATGATATATAACCATGAAAGGAACCGCTCCAATCGCAGTTTGATTTTTTTTATTTATGATATTTTTATTAATTTTAGCAAACACTATGTTTTACATCGAAGCGTGGCAGGTTATGTTGCATCATCAACAGCTTGTAACAGTCCACTGCTGGACATAGACCTCTCTTCAGAAAGGCGGTTCTGGTATACTATACTACGGTGGCCAGACGGGTCGGTATAAGGTTTTTCCCAGTTTGCCTCCTCTTTGCAGTGATATTGTCTGTCATATTTTGTTCTCTTACAACTCCCATAGAAAAAATTGGGGTGGCGACACTGTGTATTTTTAATCCGTCGCCACACGGTGTGGGTATATGTAGATGATTGTACAAAATAAAATAAAAAATTGAGAAGTATACTAAAATACATTTTGTCATTATCTAACTTGATTTCTAAAAAATAATGACACTATTAAACAACAGCTGAAAGCTAAATCTTGGTTAAAATCGAAATGCAACAAAAAACGTCTCACAAATAATTTTCTTTTCGTAACATCGTGTTTCCAATGAGCAAATATTACCCCATTTAAAATTCTATTACGTACATCCATCGTATACGTACAGGTGGGGGTGTTTCGCACCCCTTTTTAACCCTTTCGGGGTCCAAACATTTCTTCTTTACATTTATTTCTTATGGCCTGTTTCTTCTTCTTAAATTATAAAGCTATACGTAGACCAAACGATTTTGATACTTTACGAAATAGGTATTTGGATTGTTTAAGTATGTAATAATCTTTATAAGTAATTATATTGAACTGATTGTGAGACATTACTAGTAGGTTAGTACTTTAAATAATATCTTTTAATTTTTTATATTTCTGTGTTTAGATAACAATAAATTTAATTTTACGCATTATGAATTAATTTTTTCGTAATAAGAGAGGACAAAATAAGACAAATATAATACAAAAACAATGAAATACAACACCTTTTTTCTGGTTCTGAAAATTAAAATAGTATAAAAAAGTTAATTTATACAAAATGTATGATTTGTAAAAAATATTTCTTTCATTCTTAAATTTTATTTAAAAAAAGACGGTACCATTACAAAAATATTAGGGTCATTATTTAGGACTTAATATCATATTCGTAGAATTTCAATTACAATTACATATTTCTACGCACATAATAAAGAAAACTCAAATAAATATGTAGCAATAAGAATAATTAAAAATCCCATATTACGATTACATATCACACCAAATACATCTACAATCTCACCGAAAATAAAATATACCTGATAGAAATACCATTCAAAAAGTAACAGTTCCAACAACAAAAGAAAACTCTCAAAATTAGTTGGTCGCAGTAACTCAGCAGCCGAAATGATGTTACAAAGGCGCGGAACTGGGCTAACACAAGTTTTCTATATTACAGTGCGTACCTCCTCCCTTCACCACCCCGTTTACCCCCGAAAGGGTTGCGACCCACCTTTGAAGATGCGCCGAGCTTTTTCTATAATTCTCCTCTCCTAAGCGATTTGAATTTCGTTAAGTCTCGTATTTTGAGCAAAAAATAATTGTTTGAACCGATTTTCGAGTGTTTTGCCCGTTCGTTGGTATATTTCTTGTGTTTTTTTGTGTCCGCAAGATAAAGGCGTGTCCTTAACGGAATTTTTATTACTGATCAGTGAATTGTGAAAAGAGCGAATCAATTAATTAATTTAGTAATTTTAGTGGCAAAAGAAACGCAGAAATTTCTCACCGTCGTGGAATCCCTTTACGTATTCAACCATGCTGAAATAGACTGAAATGTAACAAGGCTTATTTTTTAGGGTATAGGAGAAAATATGAGTATATGAGTCACCTGATTATAGTTCAGGAGTTACAAGTGTATTCTCTTTAAATTATTTTATCTAGAAGCAAAGTACGGAACAAATGTATCCTAGGAATTACTTAATTGTGTGCGTGTTCCTACTTGTAAAGTCTCACTATACAGAACTCTCCCTCGCTATTCTCCTAGTACATTAGACTGTTTAAAACAAAGCGCAACCACATTCAAGCACCTTAAAAAAAAGAAAAACTTAAAAGAATAATAACAGATAGAACAAAAACTTTCAAAAAAAGGGAATTAATTCATTGTAACATACACTCTAAAAACAAAACAAAAACCGTTTTCAAAATCTATTTAAAAATAAACTGTTCTTTTTTTAAACTTTTTACGTCAGTCTATGGTAGGGACGTGCCCTAAACACTGCTTGCTAGAATTTTCGTAAATCCTTTTTTACTTTCGCAAGGTCGAACGACTTCGGGCCCGTTTATTTATGTTTGTTACATTTCAGCTTAGTTATTATTGTCTTACGTAATACCATTGCTACTGTTAAGAAAGTACTTAACTCATTTCTTAAAGAACCTTAGTGATTTTATGTTTTTATTTGTGACGTTTTACGTGATGATATAAAAGGCTATTGCATTAATAACTGATGCTGGAAGTTAGGAGCTTAACATCCTTGCCTGGGAGAGCACGCAAAGGTCTCAATCCTGGGTCTGATCTCTCCTCGGTCGTTTCGGATAACCGTCTCATCGGATTGTGAGAGTGAGGGAACAGAGAGTGCACCTGTGTTACGCGCACTTGTGCACTATAACATGTCCTGCGCAGTTGGTTGGTCTCCGTTGAGATTAGCCGCCGTGGTTCCGCTAGGAGTGAATTATCAATAACTGATATGATATTTGTAAAAAATATTGCTAGAATATTAATTAAAACAAGGAAAATTCATAAAAATTCAATGACAACGTAGTTTCTAGTTCTTTTTTTCGATTATCGGTACTTGGTGGAACTTGTTGAAATAAATATGAAATATACGTACATTAAATGATATATTAAGTTTAAATGAGTTTTTTTTCGTAATATACGACAGTGTAGTTCCATTATGGTTTAATTTTTTTTACCCATGGACACAAGTCTTTTATAGAAGTATTTATTTACCTAATTCCAAATTAAGTAGAGCTTTTATTATGGATACTAGACAACAGACACGAATAACTTTTTTTTAAACACATATATATTATGGATTTACAAAAAAACCGAAACCTCAAATAGAGCAGCCGCATAGGCTACCACTGTGCCTCTGAGGCACTCACTATTTGCATAAGGAGACTAATAAACTAATTAACTCCTGAAGGTAAATACACAGCACCGCTCATGTACTTACAACACACAAATCATAAAAACGTAGCTAGACTTTGACCGAGCTAGAGATATGAGAGAGAGCCTCCAATCAACCAACTCTAGTTTTCAGCCAAACTGTGGTCAACTATGGTCAATTCATTAGCCGACTCATATACCTTTCCCATTTTCTTCTTCTTTTCTTTTATATATCTGTTGTTGAATACAAATATAATTTCATAAATAAGTTAACACGAAGAATTGTTGTTGTGTTGTTAATTAATTGTTGCATTCTGTTGTTAGTTGTGTGTGTGTGTGTTTAGTGTTAGTAGTAATAGTACTCAAACAAATCTACAATAACTATTTAAGATAACGTTACGTGTGGTTAGTTAAGCACGCATCACGTCTAATTTATCATTGTCCCTTACTATGAAAATAAAATGACAGTATTGTAGTGCTACAAGGCTTGGAGGTTAAAAGTCATGGAGAGTTAAAAGTACAATTATAAATCCATTCGTGACAAGTTAATGTTGAGTTTTCTGTAACGATATTTTCAGTACCTAGTCAATCTAAACCTACCTATACTGTCACTAAAAGAGACGGAAATCTGTAACAGGAAGCCGGGCAACAGATTGCTAGAATATGACGTCACGTGACGGGTGCGGCGTCACATGTTAGTCAACTACTGCATTTCTTTATATATTTTAGTGCGAATATAAACATATATTTATTAAAAATGACAGCAAAATGGTCGACTTATACTGTCCTTGTCATTAAAGAGCAAATTGCTAATATATAAAGTAGGTTAAGAAGTTTGAAAATACGTAAGATACTATTGCGATGCTAAACCATCATAAAATTTTAGAACATGTTAGATCTACTGTGCGACTCTTGATTTCTTCTAAAATTCTGCTTATTGATATCTGAAGTCAAATTATTGCGATATACAATTAGTTAGTAATCATATCCGTAGTTGATTTACATTCCGCTTTCTTTCTTTCAACAGACAATGCCCACTTTAAGAATACATATATCTTGTGTCACGGGTGACTTTACAAACATACAAGAAACGGACACAAAGTTGAAAACACAATGGTATACATTTACAACTTACGAAATCAATAATAAAGCCGAGTTTTTTCTTCTAGTTTATACCCCACTTTATAACTGCTATATTCTTTATCGTTATTTTAACTTAGTTAGTTTATAATAACAAAAGATCAATGTTCTCCAATCAACTCCAAAAATTTTTACCTACATAACAAGGTTCTTCCTAAGAGATACAAAAAGAATAGAAAATATTTACAAAGGGACCGGTAGTTTTACAAATTCAATAACGATTTGATTTTACTTCAAACAAAACTAGACTTTATATATTTAGATAACAACTGAATAAAGATTATAATTTGCCTATAAACTTAACTAACTTATTTCGTCAATATTCATAACAAAGAGAGCTGTTGAAGTTGTTCATTACAGCTAAACGGCTTTCTAATAATTTCAGGTCGATATTTAGTTGGTAGTAATAGAATTTACCTTGAAATTAGTAGAATTAAATTGTTTCCTGTTGCAGACGTAAAGTAATGAGGAATTTTTTTTCAAAGTGTGCTCATTGGTATGGTTTTTATTTTGAACTCATATCGCTGAATAGGAAGTAATAACTTACCCAGGGTATAGTAAGACATTCTGGAATTAGACACGTGAAGTAAACCAAATATTTTAGAATAGAAATTTGTCGAATAGTGAGACAACAATCACATACACACATGCAACATATATCTCCCTAATTTGGAAGATATTCATTTGTTCGCACATTGTAACATCCGTCAAAACATTATATTGAAGTTAATAAAAAAATGTGGTAATTGAGCAAAGATAGATCTTAACATGAGAACTTTTTTATATTTCGTGTAGTTAAAATAAAATATTCAATGGTAGGGGTAACAAACGTAGATATGCGATAGAACACGCGTGTCCCGGGCGACCGTTTAAGGGAGTGCTTGAAAAAGACGGAGACGGATCAAGATAAATTGTGAGTGGATGATCTTGCAGTGTGTTCATAAGGTCTGAAAATAAGCTTTTTAACATATTTGTTAACCCTTTTGTGTGTGGACGATGTTAAAATTCTCTTTACAAATTATTTAAACTGGTATTTTAAATACCGTGCTTCAATGTTTGATTTATCGGTTTTACTTTTGCATTCGGTCTTCAGTTTTTAAGGTCATCAGAGTGAATTTTTCGTGTTTATGTAAGTGAAATCTCTACATATGTTTCACTCCACAAATGACGTACTGTTTTAAGTGGTCACTACTCCGCTCATTACTGCCCCAAGTGTTGTGGGTCCAAAGCGATCACACTTTGTGTGATCGTCAAAATGTTGTTCTGAGTCTGGATGTTCTTTGTGTTCGTTTCATGTATGTTGGAAGAGTCCCCTGCGACACAGGATGTATTCCTGATGTACCCGCGTTAGGAATACGTCCTGTGTCATGTACGTCCAGTCTCAGGTATGTTGTTGACATTTTTAAAACGACAACAATATACCAACGTAACACAAAGCGAAATATATATATATATATAACATTATTTATCAAATTATTATTTTACTAATATACATATACATATTAGTAAAATTACGTTCGTTACGTTCAATACGTTCGTTACGTTTTTTTGACATAAAATAAGGCTTTAAAAATCTATTATATAAAGTAAATATATTTTCCAGTTAGTTTTAATAGTTTAGTTTTAATAGTTAGTTCTAATAGTGTAGTTAATTAATAGTTTTCTAAATTCGAGACAAACAAGACTAAATTCCAAAATTAAAATATTTGAACCATTTAGTGTATTTGTTCCTTAAACTTTTATTTCTACTTCTTTAATTATTTTCTTTCTTAATCTTTTTTTCTTTAATCTTTTGTTGACAATCATTATACCTATATAAATGTAATATATGCATTTAATACCTTTTCTACCATTGTGGTCAGTAACAAATATTTGTCTCTCAGTATTTTATTTGTGAGTTGATTCAATGTTATTATTTTGAAACAAGTCCACAGTGAAACTGTCTCCATACTAAACGGTTGGAAGACGCATGTTGACACAATCTGTCTTCTTCAGAGCTGTCAACCGCACCTATGTGCGTCAACCGCGTTGAGCATCCCGTGTGAGACCGACATTATCATATCTTTAGAAATATACTCACAGATATATTCACTTATATTTCGTTTATTTTTACACAATTTAAATGTTGAAAGTTTTCTTTTTCCATTGAGATCTTTTATTTTATTATTTTTATTTTTTTTTTATTTTAAGAGCCTGCCAAAGTGCTCCTGTCTTATAGAAAGCATGAATAGAATTCAAAAGTTGTATTCACCCATACTCATTGAGAATGAGTACGGTGACTCATTTACTCTTACCAAGTAACGACGTCTATAAATGCTCACTACGTTAGACTTTTGTACGTAGGTTTTATAAAGGTACTGCTCCATATGAGCTTCATTATTTATTTTTGTAGTGTCTTACCAAATGTATTTCCAATTTTATTTTCTTTTTTTACTCTTTTAAAAAAAGATAACACTCACATTAGGTATATGTCTTGAGCTGCAGGGTAGTTTATGAACACACATGAAACGGACACAGAGAACACTCAGACTCAGAACAACAATTTGTGGATCACATAAAGTGTTTTCCCAGTGTGGGGTTTGAACTCACAACAAGCAGTGTGGCGACCGCTTAAACCACTACACCATCCGTGCAGTCGTAAATGTCACATGCTCTTCATAAATGTCTCAATGTGAGCCAAGATGCATAATTTTCTTTTTTTGTTAATTTTCTTATATTTTAATGAGAATACAACTACTAGATATTTTATCTTCTAAACTCTACAAATGATAAGTAAAATCACCATTTCCTATTTTTTTAAATTGCTTCAATAAATAATATTTACAGTATACATTTATACTATTTTAAGATACAATACGCTTAAAGTATCTTTCGGCCAAGACTGACATGTTTCTGGCCTCACAGACTCAATACAGACGGAACGAAACGACTTGTTTTAAAAACTACTTACACTTTTCTGACTTTCATTACCTCTTCAAATCATGCTTAAAGTTGAAGGAAGAAAAACTAAAACATACAAAAGCCTAGAAAAAAAGATTACATGTAAATTACGTTGGTATGTAAATCTGTAATCATCGCTCACAGTCTTAATTTCCACTCCTTATCAGCATAGTACTAACACCCCACCCTTTCAACCACCAGTTCTAATATTGTACCTTATTTCAATGTCACTGAGTGTAGAGTTGGTCAGCAACTGTTTTTATCTAAAGGAGTCTTAAGTTACGCTATCAAGAACGACTTTTAGTGACGCGTGAAGAATGAACAAAATGTCTATTTTTTTTTGGGTGGGTTCAATGACTTAACATATCCTGATTCTAAGACTCAGTGAGAAATAATACTTAAGTTAACTATAGATTGAATTTTGAATGACGTATTCGTATATTAAGTCTCTAATCTTTCTATCTCTCTCTATTATATACGTACTCAAGAAACTTAAAACTTATTAAGCGAATTATATTTAAGTTTGAGAAGGGTTCATGAGGAAGGTTCTGGTGTATAATCTATTAAAATTAGGCTATAAAACACTATAAAAAAAAACATTTTGAAAAATGATGTCTGCAAGTTATTCGGACTAACTTCTAGAATCGGTAGACCGATTTACACGAGACTTTCACTGACAGATAGCTAATATTATAAGGAGTAAGTAGTACTTTTAATCTTAGGAAAATAAGTCAAAATTCTACTCAAACACATAAATATATACACATGAGTAAAACTGTAGTGGGCATGCCTATTAAATAATACAGAATGAGTAAATTGTATATCAATTTATGGCTAAAACCAACCTAATACAATTTAGGTAAGTACGTTTATTATATTTTAGTAGTATTTATTTAGCTTTTAGCTAAACAATAACGTTCAGTTTTTTTTATGGGTAATTTAACTTTATAATTTTTTTATGTACTTAACATTATGTACTAGTCTTTCAGATCTCAAGCGAATATATATATATCTTAATAGGTATTCCAAGAAAATATGTTAGTGCTACAAGCGCAAGTTCTGAGCCAAGCTCTAAGTTACCAAAACTGATGTCGATTAGAGGAATTAGCCGATGTTGCTAAACCTAGTGACCTGATGCAAACTTGCTGAAACTAATGTGTACTTTAAGATAGCAGCTTAAAGTTTATAATAGTATATACAACCAACAAGAGTCGGCGATAGACTTTGAACTATTCAACTGCAACTTCAAGTACCTATGACAACTCGCCTTACAAACATTTATCTCATAAATATGGTAA
Organism: Hypercompe scribonia; assembly: GCA_949316085.1. Lineage (NCBI taxonomy): Eukaryota > Metazoa > Arthropoda > Insecta > Lepidoptera > Erebidae > Hypercompe > Hypercompe scribonia. The sequence continues at coordinate 7,911,180 of OX438979.1, forward strand.
AGGATTTATAACTGTTATAACTTCTGAGTATACATGTTTTTAGTTTTTTTCTAATAGACATCAAAAATGGAAGCGGTTCTCAATTCACTTCAGAAATTTGCTATTTATAAACCGATTTGGTGAATTATTTTTTATTTTGGAGTAAATGCTTTCCACTATTCAAAAGTAAGGTATTCATTATTTTTGAATAACCAGTATCTGTGTCATAAAAATGTGTGATGGGAAAAAGTTCAACTGAAGGGCCCTCATTAAGTGTTATTGTATATATCACACCAAAAAGTTTACTAATTTTGTAAACAGACATTTTAAAATTAAAAAAACTAATTTGAATTATTTCTCATATTATAAAATCTGTTTAACAACACCTATACAAATATATACAAAATCATGCCCGTTTTCCAGAGGGGTAATCAGAGGTATATTCAACGCTCAGTTTTCGCCAGGGTTTTGATCACACCATAGGTGGTAAGCTTATTGCCGCTAATCGAGATGCTTTGTTTACCAAAACCTCGTTCGTCAATTAGCAGGTGCACCACTTGCAGGTGATATTGACTTGGAGTCCTAAGTTCTCCGCTAGGAGGAGTCTGGATGTCATAATAACAGCTGTTCCCGAATGCCTCCTATCTCAGGCGCAGAGTCACACACCGTGTGGTTTTGGTTTCTACACGTTAAAAAAAGGGTTCCTAAGTTCTTGGTGGGAACCCTATGCATCAATATTAGTTAATAAATGAGAAAACTTAATTTTTAGACCCATTGTATTGCAATACATATTTAAAAGTCATAATTTGTCACTCCAGTTCTTACTTGAACAACAACAGTACTGGGTATGTAATTTATTAGGGAATCCATGACAAAACAATATTGAATACATTAAAAAAGTACATACATACAAAATACATACAGTGGAACATAGAACCACTTCCTTTTTTGAAGTCGGTTGAAGAGATTAGTATCATAGAGTTAGTGATAGCGAGATTAGTAATAGTAATGTTAGGAATTTCTTTTTCGGTTTGATAACTTGCTTCTGCTATGCTTACAAACTGTGAGCAATAACTGTTACTCGAAGTTTGTTTTACCTGGAAGTTGGAGCTCTCTAACAAGTTATAATCATTACAGAACTTAAACAAATCCAAACACACTTCATTGACTTAAATATAACTAGTCGATGGAATGTAGTTACATCCGTATAAGAGTTTCATCCAGTTTACAAACATCCTTAGAAAAGATGACAAAGAAAATAAGCATCTGAAACATTATTCTTTGAGCAACACTGAGCGGTTTGAAAAGTGCGAGTTGGTACAAAGTTTCAGCTAATGGGTTAAAATGGAGAGGGAGTGACGGTTTGAATTTTTGGAAATTTCGGATATAATTAGAGGAGCGATCGCATTAAAGACGTCACTTTTGGTTTATGGCGGCGCGTCAAGCGTCCGAAGACATTCAAGTTTTATTGAGGAACTTTGAAACTTCTTGTCGCGGTAAAGCGTTTAGAAAAAACGATGGTTGGATTAATATTAAAGACTGTTTGGTTCCTAAATTCGATTGATATTCGATATTTCTTACAAATAAAACATATTTTAATTCCTGCCTGTATGTAACAAGTACAGTACAACGAGATAATAAATAAAAATGGATGTTAATTTGTTATAGCCTTGATGTATGTATACATTTTAATAATAATAATAACATCCTTACACATCTCACACACGGCCGTCGGATCCCAAATTAGGCAAAACCTGCGCTATGGTGACCAGACTGCTGATAAACATACTTATATATTTCTAAATATATACTTATTATAGATAAATTATACTCAGACAGTGAACAAATGATTGTGTTCATCACACTAACATTTGTCCTGGGTGGGAATCGAACTCACAACCTCTGGATTAGCAGTCGGAATCACTAACCACTAGATCAACAGGCCCGTAAAGATATAATGAATCTATCAATCAGCCTATTGTAATTCTTTGCTGAATAAAAGCCTCTCGTAGGGTTCATCCTAGTAAACAGTCCTTCTCTTTTCGTGTACAATCTATAACATCCTCCATACCACCTACTTTCTCAAGTAGTTGTCTATCTGGCTAGATTGTAAAATTCGAAATTCGAAATTGAAATTTCGAAAACTCGCTGCTTGTATATACAAAATGAAAATAAAAAAAAACTTAGAGGATTTAAAATGCAAACAAACTTCACATCAAGTCGGTTCTATGCCATTAGCTGCACATTAATTTACGAGTACGATATTAAGGTTTGTATGGGGGCAAACACAACAATTGGTATGCACCCTCCTTCCTCCGAGACACGTGTATGTATGATGGTTTTTTGTTTATGCAAAATTACTAAGTTTTACAAATAAAAATATAAATTAAACGATTCAGCGTGTTAACTTAAACATAAACATTGAAAGACTTGTCAAAAAACGCATATATTACTCACTTCATATTTGTTTTAATTTGAATAAACTCAACAGCCATGCCTTACACGACCTTCAAACTAAAGCCAATAAAAATCAAGCAAGCTTTTAACTAATCCGATATTTCGTTCTATCACAATACATGATAACATGACACGCAAACAAACTTCTCCATTACGAGCCCCTAAAACGTACCACAAAAGTACATATAATAAATATTTTTTAACAAACAACAAAACCAATAATTTGAAAGCTTAATATTATGCTAAACGTACGCGGTACGGTATGGTACAACCTGTTCGTGCATAGATTTTAATTATTATCATGTACCGAATACGACTTCTAATAAATGTCATTATGAGGCTGTGTCTCTGCCAAGTTCGTTTGTACCTTTAAAATATTATACACACTCCTATCCCCACAAAATAAAGTTTATTTTAGTTTGATTATTGATTTAATAGAGGTAGCTATATGTTGGTTCTGATATAGTTCTTTAATGGAACCGCAATGTCACGTGCGTGACAATGATGGTACGTAAATAATATAGTTGAACGTTTTATATGGATGCAAGGCTAGCATAGCCTCTGTATTGAAACTTTTGTTGGTATTTTTGCATCGAAAATTGTGTATTACGATTATTATCTTATGATTTAGATTGCACAAGTTCTAAATTTTCGTTTTAGTTCGCCATTAAGCTTTGCTGTGTTTAGTAATTTCTGCAAATATTGTTGCAAATGACAAATGAACGTTAGTACCTTGTGACTTTGATTACTGCTGGAGGCCAGAAGGAATGTCATACAATTTTGAAACTTTCGTTGGCTTACCTTGTTTGCTACAATATAATTTATTTAATAACTATTATGTTCGATTTTAACACGTCAATGGTTGTCTCTTTAAACAGGCTCCAGACAGACCTCATTAATAAGGCTTTCAATTAAATTATTTTATAACACAAATGTTATTATAATGTAATTGTTCGTTTCTGAATATATTAAGCCACTTCTAACCACTTTTAGATATAAAATCAAATATAAATACTGTTTTTTTAGTATAAATTTACAATTTGATTTACTCTTAATTTTTGTTTTTAACCCTGAAATAAATGTTGAAACGTTTAAATATCGAAATGTAGCAAAAGCAAGCAAAATTAAAAATGTGTAAGAAACAGAAAAGGTGCCGTTAACGGTGTCTTTTCTGTTTCTTTAGAGACTATTAATAGTCTCTTTGAACATTTCTTATGGTAGGGATCAATTTACTAAATTTCATAATTTTTAAAACTACATATTATAAATGTTAACATAATTATCTCATGACATACACAGTAGTTATGTAATATTTTCTTTCAAAATATAATTGAGGACTGACCGATTATCAGGCGATCACTTATCCCACTATCCCCTTTGTACACTAAGACTGTACGAGTACATCGTCCAGGTAAACGTACCTCTATAACAAATACAATCAATACTTTCAAAGTCAATTTCACCTTTGAAATAAGAACACAAAAGATAATTTGCAAAAAACAACACTTAACCCACCTGATCGTCATCAGAATATCGAACCAAAATAAGGAACAATAAGACCACTAGGCTGTATAACGCGTTTGCGCGCACAACATCCCAAAGGGGGCAATGGGGGTGGACGGGCGGACTTAAGTCCTACCCTTTTAAAGATTCCACCGTCCTCTCATTTTTAAGACTTTACAATACTAACACATAGACATCGCATATATTGAGTTTGGGCGTATTAAGGGGGAAGGAAGAAATCTTTGCAAGCGGCATACCTGTGTGAGTAGGGATTAAGAAACCGACGTATGTGTTAGATTGGATTTTTCCGTGTTGGCCGTAATTAGAGAGTCGTTCATTAGGGGATGTGGGATGATCCGTAATGAGGCCTTTGGAGGACAGTGAACGTGTCGTTCGAGCACGCGATGTGGGACTCCAGTGTATTTAGATATAGATGTTTCATTGGAATGAAATTGAAGGTATAATTAATGAGAAACAAATTATATCTTATTATAAACGTATTATTTTTTTAAATAAGTATACTTGTGAGTGTACATTTTTGACGATTCCTCTCACTAATTTCACGAAACGGTTTTCAAGGGTAAATTCCTAGAATAATTTCAAGAAAATCCCACGAATATTGTATATTTTTAAAATATAATCAGGTAGAAATCCATACTAAATAGCTTATTATTCAAACAATTAAGTTGTTCCGAGAACGTTTACTAAGCCGACAAGTTTACATAGTTACGTCATTTAATATAGATGTACATATTGCAACACATAAAACGTTCATAGCTATATCTAGCTAACTTTTACCACTAATTGGCAAGCAATGATTCCTTGTTACTGAACCCGGTGACCGGAACTTTGTAGTGTTGTTTAGACTTCGCCATTTTAACTCGCAGAGCTCATGGCATGGTCCTAATTATTTTATGCTTCAGTTTGAGTACTGGCTAACTTTCTGTATAAGTTTTGTTTATTTTTTTTATTATTTGTCGTATAATGTTCATTTGTCATGAACTTTAATATAAATATAGATGATGTTTATATATTTTCTAAGGGTGGTTGGTTTACTATATTATGTAGAGCTTTGCTAATAAAAATAAAATATTTTTTCGATATACATCAAAAGCCCTTGTTTGACTGTAACTGTTAATATCAAAGCGTCTCGATACATGTCGCTGTATCACAAGGCTGTAACGCGCTATAGTTTGTAACCATTTCGATCATAAAAGATTGTAGATATGTATATCGCATAAATTATATACTTTCTGAGTACGTATAAGGATATATACGTGGAGTATGTATATCATTACTTTGAATGGCGCAGTACCAGTCCTTCTAATTTGAAATAATTGTATGAAGATAAAATGACAAGTTTTAAACATCAGAATAGTAGTTTAAGGGTGATATTTGTATTTTTATTATACTATCCCTAAATAGAGCGATACAAGTAATATATCATACAAGGTTCAAAAAACATATAAGAATATAGCAATTAATACTTACATGTATTTTTTTGTCTCCCTAAAATTGACGAATAAAATAAGCCTTAAATAAAATTTCTAATATGTCAATTATAATCGTAAACCTAATGTTGGCAAAAATGAAAAGGATATTTAAAAAACTAAAATTTAATTTCTAAGACTTCAATTGTTTTAGTAAAACTAGTATTTACCAAAAACGAAATAACCATTAAAAAGAAGTCTTAAATCATTTTTCTAATATGTCAATTATTTTGGAGAAACTAAAATTCGTCAAAAATAAAGTGACAGGTAAAAAGAAGTTTCAGACTAAATTTTTAATACGAATAATGTCTCGGCCTGAAATTGACCCCGAGACCTCTTGATTGGTAGTCGCACACGGTAACTGTTAGACTAATGAGGCAACTAATATATTTCTAGGAATATTACCCGAAATGAAATATCAAAAAAATATATATTTACATAATTCTCTAGTCGAGCGGCGAATTCCTGATGTACTTTTCTATGTCTAAAAAACCATTGTAAAAGTAAGCTTGTAATATATTATGCACAGATCATTAAGTATGTATAAAGTAGTTAAATTAGTTAGCAGCTAAGCATCATTAGTTTAAAAAGATACGAATTAATATCATCTTAAGCCAAAAATTATCCAAAAACCCCTCGATACTAACATTACAAATTATCACCCCAACTTTCTTTGTCACCTATACCAGTGAACAATTATAAATAATTATTGATATAGCAACATTGTTCGTGTCGCATTACGTGCCTTTGCTTACACCACCACAAATTATTACAATGGAAAATATATTTTTGTGGTATAAAAGACCTCTTTGGTTAAATATCAAAGAAGACGGTGGCAAAGTTACAATAATAACAAAAGAAAACAATGCCTCCCTAAACGTTTAATGCCAAAACAATGAGAATTTCTCATAATAATAAATTAATGAATTTGTTTTATTTGTTTGGAAGATTTAGAAGCAATGCGATATGTTGTAGATCAATTATCAATAAATATATAAATAAATAGATATTTAAAAAAAAAATTGACTGTAAAATCTATTACAGTAACGCTGAATTTTAAACTTTCACATGCCGATCTGTAATTATGTATGTATACGGAAGTTTTTATATGAGAATACAGTTGCCCGTGTTTAGAGTGTGACTGACCACTCCGTGAGGGTCTGTTCCACTATCCCGTGGTGTTGTCCCATAATGAGACAATTAACACTTTATCATCCAAGTAGTCTCGTGAAACAGGTGACACCAGTATTTCAGTCAAAAAAGCCCCATTACCATCAATACCATGGGACTAGTGGGACAGACAGTGTTTACATTTAACCGTGTCGTGCCTCTTTGGCAGTAAAAGGATTACTTTTTACTATAAAATACTGTAAAATGGCCAGCGTGGAATAGTAGGCCAAAACCTTGCTAAGAAGAGGCCTATGTCCAGCAGTGGACTGTAAGAGGCTGTTGATAATGATGATGATGATGATAAAATATCAATTTCATTGTACACAATATATAAATAGTACAAAAAATATAATTATTTTATTAAAATTATTAATTGGCAATACGCTTATCTCAAACAAATAACGGAATCCGAAGAAGTAGCCCTCTATATTGGTGCTCTAGATATTAATTGTCTAGTGATTGTCTATTATTAGTTGTAATAAATTATTATTTTTCTAAATATGTTAGTGACATATTTATTATTTACTTTATTTTTATACGTAGTGTATTTCAGTATAATAAAATATAAAAATAATATCTAAAAACTGTCTTTTGCTACCAAAAGGGTTGGTAGCAAAAGACTGTTAAAGGTGTCCCACGGTGTTGACGGTAATGGAAATTCTGGGACCAAAACACTGATGTTATTTATCCTATCATGACTCTTCGGTGAGCCTATGACCAACAGCAGTACAATCTGACAGTTAGACAATATTCATTATTAATTATTAGGTCTGTTAGACAAACCTTAAGCTAACTATATACGTATATTCTTTATTTCCATATAAATTTTGCAGTCCACATTGTAACAAATACAAACTCATATAAGAACTCATTGTAGAAACGTGATTTCAGTAATCGAAAAAAAATACGATATATTGGTACATTTTTATGATACTTTCGCCTTAATTCGACATAGATTTTTCCAATCGAGATAAAAGGACACTGAAGCAATCCGAAAAAAGTCACGTAAAGTCAGGGGCGGGACACTAATTTCGGCATAAATATTAAGGCCCAGTGTTGAATTTTAAAGGCGGCAATTTGAACCTACACTCTCGTCCTGATCGCAGGATAATTTATCTTAACGAAAGAAAGGGGTGGCGCGACCAGGCGAATGGGGATGGGGGTCCCAAAAATTGGGTAAAAATGTTGCCAGCCAGCGATTAAACCGTTGGGGGAGATGCGTCGTATTAATCACCACCCAGGCGTCTTCGAAGATTTTCGCGGTATTTTTATAGAGATGTTGATGAAAATTTTGTTTCGCAATCAAGCAACTACGTTACGGTTATAAAACTGTTGTAGATGGATGTTAATTAATGTACAAAAAAGGGGACATAAATTACTGTTAACCATGATAACTGACATATGAAGAGAACCGTGGGCAAAAGCCAATTGATGTATATTCAATTAAATATTGCCTTTTACGTAACATGGCAACACACCAAAAAATTAGAAATAGTTAAATAATTTAGTTCACTATAATATTACAAGATTCTTAAGTATACATACAATGGTTTTAAAGAACAATTGTAAGCCTAACGGTGACAGAATCAACAGCTCTATATAGATGCGCAAGTTGGCCTGTCCGTAGAAGGCGGGGCGGCCACCTTGGCTTTGTTTTAATATTTTCGCAAGCATTATGAAGGGTTTGCTTACTTTCAAATAATTTCGGCTTCTGCTCTTGAAGTTTTGATAAAAGTTTCATTCTATCAATAATTAACGGGAACAATCCTCGGTTGCTGATGCGATTATAAAGGTTTGGGGTTTTTGCATTATCTACGATTTTTTTATCCTCAAAATGTCAAAGTTCGGAAGTTCGGTCAGTGAGTTTCTTTGTTCATAATTGAGTTGCAAAGTTTGAGAAAGGGGCGCGTGGGTTAATGTTTATTTTAATTTATAGGTGCAAGAATAATTTTGATCTGAAAGTATTTTAGATCTGTGGCAGACTCTTTGGGTAAGTGAAAGTAGGATAATTAATTTTTAATCTGCTTAGTATTAAGAAGTTTCACATTGGAAAAGGTGAAGAGAAAGAGGCATCAGATTTTGATCAGATTAAAGATGCTGTTGTTGTTTAAAGAACTGCGCCTATTGAGCTCCATGGGAGTTGGTTGTGCACATCTGAGTGATCATGTGAGCGTTTGGCATTTTCAAAGTAAACCATAACCAGCTTCTATAGCGTTGAGGGTTTTTTCAAAGCAGGTTCCTCCGAGAACATTAGTATATACAACCTGCCTATGAACTCTAGACAACACGTTACATGATAAGTCGCTTAAGCAGGTAAAGTCGTAAAGGGGTAACAAATCAACAGAATGAAGGCTTTTGAAGATTGCCGCAGAACCGACAGCCGTTAAAGTAAACGAGTTCTAGAGTGGAGACAGCGCTCAGCAAATGTTGTCTAAGATGCCCATAGGCCAAGTGGGATAACGATTTGCGATCACAGTGGCGTGCAATAGGAGAGGCCTATGTCCAGCAGTGGACTGCGATGGGCTGATGATGATGATGAAGACTCCTGTTTATATTAATACTAAGAAAATAAATATCTTAATAATATATAAATAAAGGAATAATAGCAAGATAAAGTTCTTAGTATTTGTTCGCTTATAGTCCTTTGCTGGACATAAACATTTCCTAAAGCTTGTCACTTAAATCGACTTTAAACTTGCATGTTACATATGTCCAACAGTGGACTGTTAAAGACGGATGGTGATAATTATACAGTAGGTATGATATTACATATCTTGTACGTAGAGCACATTCATATTCTTTTAATAATATCATACGCTCATTCCCCAACATATTCTTGCGAGATGTTTAGAAATGTGTTTGATGGCCCTTATTATAACATTCAAGTATAAGTGGCCATTCATTAACCATTAATAATATTGTATTATCTTTTATTGCATTGCTAACAACGTAGTTAAAATTATTTTTAACCGATGTTAATAAAGAAAAAGTTATCGATGGTGTTTTTTTTTTAATTTGATAAACAGTACCGGTACTATTTCGAAGCGACAGTGGTAGTATTTTAAGTATGTTACCTAATAGCACCTTCATTTGTAAACTCATCACATCAACAGGATTTAACAGTCCACTGCTGGACATAGGCCTCTGCTTAGCAAGGAAGTTTTGGCCTACTACACCACGCTGGCCAGACGGGTTGGTATAGTTTATAAGCTAATTAAGGACATCTTTCGTTATTTGAGAGGATATACCTCTCGTTTTATTTCATTTTGTTATCTTCTTTAGATAAATCAATACCACGATTATAAACCAAGATATATATTATTTAACTTAAGCAACTTTTTGAGTGTTACTGGTCATAAATTGGCATGCCTTTTTGATGATGTGACGTAAATATTTTTCAGACTTAGCGTGCAATATGATACATGTTATTGCATATTGAATAACTTAGTCACGCCTATTTTCAGAGGGGTAGGCAGAGACATAATCTCTCCTTACCACGGTCCTACTTTAGCTCTTGTGCTTCGTCCACATTCATCAGTTGCTGTGTCACTAGTCGGTCGCTGGTACTTTTCACATGCCCTATTTCAGATAATCACCAATTCTGTCAGTGAATAGTCGTCCTCTTCCGACGCTTTCGCACACATTTGCTCTTCAATTCCTTGAATCTTCTATCCTTTCTACTTGGAGAAACCATCGAAGCATGAATGCAATCTAGACATATTAATATGAATTCTTTAGAAATCTACTAGAATGGCTGTATGTCATCTAAAGTAATCTTACATAGAAATTTCTAAGTAATCTATTTTGTTGTTGAATAATACATTATATATTCTTTAAAACTTTGATACATTTTCACCATCTCATTACAAATGGGAAGCCACAAGGATCTAACTGTGTATCATAAAAAAGAAAGTAATGAACACAGTTTGTGTCCGTGCCAAATGTCACACAAGTGCGACGACGCGTAATGTCAACACACACAAACAGAGAACATATATATGTACACAGGCATACATACAAAAGAAGATATAGTATGGGGACGGAAGAATGGAAAACTTCCACGAAATTTGTTCACCGAAATGACGCCGCTTGTTTTTTGTAGGTGGCTGCTTATGACGATGATATTGTGTGGATGAGACTAATTAGTGTGTCTAACGAATATTAAAACTGTGAAAACAATAAGGGTTGTACTTTTTCCGTAGCATATATTTTATACAGTATATATTTGAGTTAACTGCGCAGGAGTTATTATTTGGTTTTATGTTTTTAAGGTGATTACTGGTTAATGTTAGAATGTAATAAATAAGGATATATACATATATGTACAATATATATATACGTATACAATAAATAAGAATGATCAGAAAATAGCCCAGGTCTTACAAGTTCTTATTTGTGGGTAAATATAACGACAATTGACATTTCTAATTTATTTCTGATTATAAATTTATTGCTGGTTTTAAGTATGAAATGCATAATGTGCATTTAATTTTTTGATAAGCGTTCAAAACTTTAAGATCATTAGCTTATGTAGTAATTAAGACTAATGAGACTAACTAAGATAAACTATGAAGTTTTGTTAATATCTTGGCAGTGCATATAACATAGTATACTATGAAAAATTCATTTAAAGTTTTCTCTCGATTCATTAAAATGTCATATCCATATAATGCTATCCTACCCTAACAAACTTATTAAGATTTCTTTTCTTTTTACTCTACGTGGTTAGCGACGTATGACGCAAGCTAACGGCCGCAGGGGGGGAGGAACAACCAGGGAGTAGGGGGGCGGGAGACCCTCGCACGCATGGCCGCTCTCATGATTTAAGCACAGGGATAAGAATGAAATTAAAAATACATCCTCGCCATTCCTTAGGGTGCCGGGGGGACATATATGCAAATGAAGGGGGGGTTCATAAGACAGGGGGAAGTTTTTTGTTACGAAGCTATTAATTTGGGGTGTAACTCACTAAGTATGGGTACGCATATATGGGGTACGGTGCGTCTTACAGATTCTTTTTCCATTTTTCTCTTTAAATTATGTTGGGATGTGAGCGGAGATTATTAAGTGTAATTCAGGTAAAATTTATTAATTTTTTTGGAGGCTTTGAAGAATTCAATTTGAAGGTATATCGTAAGACGATTGTAAATATCGTATTTTCCTTAATACCTTAATACACTAACTTTATATTTGGCATTCTGTTAATTTAATATAATCTAGAAATTAGATATACCTACTGTCGCATTAATATATGTCGTATAAAAAAATTGTAACAAAATACAATTTACTTTGATATGTTAAAATGGTAAAATCAAATGTTGACTAACGTAAGAAAACTTCTAAACATATATTCAAGCAGGTTATGATCGGCAACTGTGTATTTATATAAATTCAAGACAAAGGGTTAAAAAGACAGTGTTGCTACGCTCTTTGATAGAATTTACTAAAACGTCTGAAACATCAGCCAGCAGCAAGGTTTATTGTTAATTTAACTGATTGCCATGTTGCAAAAAATATATAAAATTTATAAGACATGACCTAAAGCTTAGTAAATTGAAGAATTTGGTCAGTTTCTCATACATGCTGCACTAAATTCCCTCCCTAACATGCTAACTCCCAACGGTAATGAAATATTAAAAAAAAACGAAAGATCTGTTAAAATAATTGAAGAATATTTAAGATTTTATAGATTTTTTTGATCCAACAACAAAATACAGCACATTTCTTTAATATAATCATCAAATTACTTGTTAGATATATTATAAAGAAAAACGGAATCAATCAGGAGAACTGCTGAAGGCAGTGAACATTTAGAACTGGTTAGAAATTTAAACTCACTCTAACATTAAATATTATAATTTCATAAATTATGAACTAAAGTGGTTAACAATTATCTGATTGTTATATCTATCGGCGTAATACAAGTATACGCTCGTTAACTGTGTTCAAAGTATGTCTATAGCTATACACATAAATATATATCTGCCTCGGTAGCGCAGCAGTAGCGACTGCGGCTGCTGAGCTAGAAGGGGAGCTAGGCGGGTTCGATTGCCGGATCTGACCAAATGTCTGTATGATCTGCAAATATTTGCTATAACATTAATATTTCAATTATTTGAATTTGGATGTATGTACAAAAAAGTATATACGTATTCTATCAGTAAGCTAAGTTGTCATTGTACAAGGTCTACTTAGTTTGAAACTAGATGACGTTGTGTATCAAATGCTTGAAATATTTTTGCTATTATTTATTATTATTACACCTTAAACAGCATGTTAATGACGCAAACCCATAGGATTTTCATCTTCCAAAAGTAGTCTAAAACGGGTATAGAAGTTTTGACTTCAAAAAAGTGTTTACTTGTCTTAGAAAATAATTTACAGCCACGATCTTAAACTAATTATACGCTAAGATTTACAATATGGTATTAGCACTGGTTTCCAAACTAGGCTGGAACCTTTATTTTGGTAGACAATGAATGTGAACTTGAATTTTCTTCTGTAATTTAATTAAAATTTATTTATTTTGATAAATTTATTAGCGTAGCTTGTAATATATTTCATTGGTATGTAATTTCTCATTTATTAGTTTTTTACTGTAGTCTGTGTAAAGAACGCGTTAGTTACTGCGCTTTTGGATTAAAACTTCATCAAAACAAAATATATACTAATACTAATTTATAAACAATAAAATTGTCATTGTTTTAAGCAAGTAGAAAATAAAATAAATCTAAAGTAGAAACATTGTGAAGTTGATGTTTAATGCACCTGGCATCACTCTTAAGTGTTTTATACAGCTACCCTACTAAATGACCGAATAACATTTTTTTTTATTATTTTAAGAACCTACTAAAATGATTCTACTATGCCTGATGAAAAGGATCCAAGACATGTGTTCACTATACTCATTGCGAATGCAGACAAAACAGTATGATGACCCCTGCATCAATGGGTCTCCGTTCTCAAACTCACCAACGAAACACGACACCACAAATAACTTCAGTAAGTCTTCTGTGAAAGGGTAGTACTGATCTGGTCGAGAAAGCTGAAATCAGCGTGGCTCTACTTTCCGGAACGATAAATAATAATTATTAATTATGTATGTAGAATAACTTTTATTTGTCTCTAAAAACATCTTACTTTAACAGATTTTTTGAATTGAAAGACATTCTATTGATTTTTTTATAATCTCCTTTTATTTTTCTTAATTATGCTATATCACCAGTATTCCAATATTACTGGTACAGTAAAAAGGATTTAAGCATGTTTAAAGACTTATATTTCATTACAATACCCGTAAAACTTCAAAAAAGAATTTTGAAAATCTTTTTAACAATTTTTAAAACGTTAGGTGAACACCAAACACCATTTTAAATCAACTTTATACACGTAACAATGTGTTGAGATACAATCGCAGCCCGGGGTGTAAGCTGTACACATTCATTCGGATGATTTGACACTTTATAAGACATAAAGACAGTGCTCCAGACGTGAAGATAAAGATTTCGGATGTTCCAAGTTATATTGGCTGCAAATCCTTTTGACTATATCGGAAAAGGTAGCAATTTATTTCTGTTTATGTAATGCTTCATTCAAACCATTACTCTAGTTAGTGAAAACTATGTTTTTTTTTGTTCAGTACCACAAAGGTTTTTGTTACTTGTTAATATAGATATGACTCGCTCATAATTTCGACACAGATTATGTAAAACTATAAATTCTAATAAGAGTGTTATGTAGGCAATTAATCAATGTTATTGGATGGTTCAATTGATATTAGCTGTCTTTACAAAGCTCACCAGCAGAGCATGGGTTTCTTAGAACTTGTTTACTGCAATTAATTAAAATATAATAATTGATAATACATAAAACCCAAGACTCGAATCTAAAATTTAGTCTTTTTTTGTTTTGTTTTAAGAGCCTGCCAAAGTGATTCTACTCTCCTCTATGGAAAACATAAATAGAATCCAAGAGTTCTGATCACCACACTCATTGCGAATGCAGACAATGAAAAATATGTTTACATACTATTGTGTCTTAGTGAATTGTCACCTGCATAAAACAATATTAAAACTGTCCTGTGTTTTATGTGTTTAAAGTTATTTAAATATTAAAGTTGTTTTAACACAAAAAAGCTTAATAATAAACAAGGGACACCCGGATAGAACGAAGTTCCATTCGATTAATTAGTGAAGGAAATGTAATATTTTTTTATTTTTATTTTTTTTCATTAAGTTATAAAAAATACAAAAATGATCGTCGCGACACTAAACTGTTCAAAGCAAAATAGAAAGATGAAACGAAAATAATTGGCTTGCTTTATATGAGAGAGAGAGAGAGAGAGAGACAGACAGAGAAACATATGCACGCCGCATGGCTTATTACAGTTTAGTAAAAAGTGTCGTGACAACTTTTCGTCTGAATTTTTCCGTCTAGCTTCCGTTCCAATGTCGCCAACTTCGTTCCAATATGATACTATAATTCAACACAATAAGTATGAAATAAATTCTAAATATTGCCACATCAGAATAACTTCAATGTCACCATCATTATTTCAAAAGGGTGGATTTCGTAAAGGGTTGATTTTTGTTTGTAAATATAATACTACTGTAATACAAGGATCAATTAACGGTTGTAAAATAAAATTCAAAGAAAAAGTGAAGAGTCGTTTTAATGAAAATCTAAATACTCTTAAAGTTCTTGTATTTATTTACATTTTTAAATTAGTTGATAAGACCTGAGTATAATTATTTTAAGATGAAATCTTTTATGAAGTTCTTGATCTTGCGCAATAATAACATGTCTGATATGTGATAGACATTATGAAAAGCTACCGTTGTGTCTGTATGTAAAAAGCATTTATAATATTAATTTAAATAACATTAAAAATACGAATACAACACTGTCTGTTTATCGTAATAATCCATCCATCATCATGAAATTTAGCACACACCTCATCAAGCGTACAAGTACAAGCGTAAAAAGAACTAGAGTCTGAAAAATGCATATAAATATGCCAATATTAATTGAAAATAGAACTCAGTCCAAGATTTAAAGTTTTCATTTGACCTGATGTTGATATGTTAATACATGGCACGACTTGGGTCTTGAGTCTTTGGGATATCGGAAGCCCTGTGGCTCCAATTTTTCCTCAGGGATTCTTTACACATAATATTATTATGACAATAACTTAAAATTCTAGTAAAAGATAGACCTTGAAAGATAGGACTGTTACAATGTACAATAATTAGCTTCCGCCCGCGACTTCGTCCGCGTGGAATAGTTACTTTGGGCTGACGCTTACTTTAACCTACGACTTCGTTTATATAGGTGAGTAAGGGAACAAGTCTGTCATACATGATTTATGCGAAACGTTAACCATTTACGCAGCACAAACAGCGGAAGCTCGCAATAGGAACAAAGTCTCCCGATTTTGAAACATTCTTCATTGGTGCTCCGTTCCTATTGATCTTAGCGTGATGATATATAGCCTATAGCCTTCCTCGATAAATAGGCTATCCAATACAAAAAAAAAATTTCAAACCGACCTGTAGTTCCTGAGATTAGCGCGTTCAAACAAACAAAACAAACAAACTCTTCAGCTTTGTAATATTAGTATTGATTACGTCATGCAACATCTCTCGCACGACCGCCTAATCTCAAATTAGGCAGAGCTCGTACTTTGGTAACCAGTCTGCTGATAAACATACTTATATTATATATTTCTAAGCACAAACTTTTAATAAATTACACCTTAAACAGTTGTTTGTCCTCGGAGGGATCGCATCCACGAACTCTGGTTTGCTCAATCAATTATATTGACTTATTTGTGGTAAAATACGGTAATAGTCCGATTTGGAGTTAGTGAGAATTCGATGCTGCAATTAACGTAAGATATAAAATATATTCGCCGTCACAGGTTACGCAACAAACCTACTTCATTCAAATCGTATGAAAGGATCGATGGGAATTACATTCGGGAACGACGTCCGTGAACAGATTAGATAATCTGCCGCGGATTTAGTAAACATGTGACGTTTTGGTAACGCGATATTAAACGTTATTACTATGTTTATGGTTATATTTGTTTCAAATTAAAAATTAAATCGTTCTGTTCAAACTATTAGATTTCAGTTTTGTTTTTTACGCATGTACATTGGATTAATTGGCAGACTTAATACCTAAGGCATTCTCTACCAGTTATGCATTAGAAGATGAATTGAAAACTTTGAGTATGTGCAGTTTGGTTGAAATAAACATAGCATAAATGGAGGGAATGTACTATTGATCCCGAATCAAGGTCAAGGTACGATGCTTACACGGCAATAAATCCCGGTAACCGCTGACAATCAGATGTATAGAGTTTTTATTGTTCATTTAGTTGTGTGAAACAATATTTAGTGTATCCTAAATTAAAGAGCTTATTCTGTCGCAATAAACTTTTTCAGTTCGATTTTCAGTCACACGTTTTCAGTACCTAATAAGACGCTTTTTCACCTTCTTATACTTACATGAAGACAAAGCTGTTCCACTTTTCAATTCAAACACGTCCTCACACGGCACACCTGCAATACCGAAGCCCCATTATTCCTCGGAAGAGGAATACCCTATGAACTTTGTCTGCTTCACGCCTCGCATAGCAAAGGGCAGATCGATGCTTGTCAAACAATAAATGTCACGTCCACTCCCTCATGTTAATTTACAAAAATGCTAATACTATCTTACAGAGGATAATGAACTTTACATTGTGTAAAATAGAATCTAATATAAGTGCAGGAAAGGAGCCGATGAAAAACTCCCGATTTTTCTTTGAGGTGCGAACGATGCCCCAATTTTGGCGAAACGTTTGGTATATTAAAAAGTAAACGTTGGCAAGCGTGGAACTGAGGCAAGCTCCCTGATATACGAATTATTGTGCATGTACAAGTTTTCTGACACGGCGACGTACAGTTGACACAGATTTAAAATAAGAACAATTTTTAAATATCCAACCAAAAAGGTGCATAAACTTTTTAAAAAAAAAGTATCTTATAATTAACCAGAGAGTATAGATAGACTACGGAGTAACTTTAGGCAAATGGTTTTTTTTTAATTTATATGTAAGTGTAAAACAGCACACATTTCTAAAATCATGTTGATGTAGTTGATGAAAAATCTTTCTCCTTACAGGTTCGATGGCGATAGAAGGTTGTCACCACTGAACTCTCATCATCATTATCAGCCCGTTGCAGTCCACTGCTGGTCATTCACCGCCGACGCTCTTACGCAAGTCGTCCCGTCATCTGACCAGAGATCAGCCTGAAAACATGATCAATGCAGACAATCAATCATTGTGAATGAAATTAATAAATAGAAATTAAACGTTTGCTTACATCTATATCGAGTGATACAACTTTTGTAAAACTCTCACGCTCGACTGTACGAGCTAATATGTACCACTTTCCGTGACGATGCTGGCGGAAATCCCAAGTTGAAGTACGATTACCTCACAGTCGAATTCTCGATGAATTTTGTCTATAAGAATTATACCTGGGATTGCCGTCGTGGTACAGTGGTAGCATATAAAACACCTGCGCTTGAGGTCTCGAATTCGATTCCCAGGTGACCAAACGATGATCTGCAAATATTTGTTTTGAAATTTGAGTGTTTTTTATGTGTAACTACACTCATATATTTACAAAAAAGTACATTTGTATTGATACCAGTTTTCCAACATCCATAGTACAAGTTCCGCTTAGTTTGGGAGTAAGTGGTATTGTGTGTCAGATACACAGAATATTTATTATTATTATATCATCATCATCATCAACAGCCTTCAATAGTCTACTGCTGTATATGGACTTCTCCTTAGAAAGGAGGCTTTATATATTAAAAAATTAAACCAGCGCTATACAGCTGTCATATTCAATGTCATATATACTTTTAAAATTATGTCTAGTATCACTTATGATGACAAATAATGGCAAGATTCTAACGGTATCCCACAGCTGCAAATCTGTTGAGCTATTTAGAAGTTATTGTTAAACAAATAAACTTGCCTAATATCATATACGTCACAACTTAGAAAGTAAGTTTATTAATATTAATCAATGGATAAAATATTACAAAAAGTAAATGAATTTCTTCTTTGAACAGGCTTAACAAATAACATGCAACATTCTCTTTAAAGTAAGTTTCGCAGTGTACATACTCCTTAAAGTCCTAACACATTGTGATATGCTAATAAATTGAAAGATATAGGAACTCATAAGCTGTAATATATAGTACAATATTACATTGGACTTATACAAATAAGCTGTAAACTTCATTATACTGTATTGAACGGTACAGATTTGAAATATCTGTAAATGCAACAATTGATGTTGTGTTTAGTGCATGGCTAGACGGTTAAAATCTATTTCAATTGCAACATGACATAAGGGTTAAACCAACAGATAGATTACCTGACGGTAAGTGACTACCACCGCTCATGAACACTTACATCTCAAAAGTAACTAATGCAATGCCGTCTTTTAAATCCCTTCCCTAGATACAGGAGGATATGGTACCCTCATTCACTTGGTGAAAAACAACGGGACAATAGCTTAAAACTGAAGTATCACACCGGCTGAGTCGATATCTAGTAAAACTAAAGGAATAATTGTACAAGCTAGGTTAAGCACTGCTCGTATTATTTATGTGTACATTATAACAACGAAAAATTTTTTAAATGTAATTGTAATCATCATCATCTCAGCCAAAAGACATCCACTGCTGGACATAGGCCTCCCCTAGGTTCTCCACAACAGCCGGTCCCGTGCTGCTCGCATCCAACAGCTTCCGTCGTCGGACCTCCTTGTGAGGTTCCTACCAACGCTGCGTTTCCCAGTACGTAATTGTAATAGTAACAACAAACTCAAAAAGCAGTGGATGTAGATGGAGGAATAATGTGATCTTTAACCACACTTTGGATTCAAGTGCTTTACTGTAACAATTCTCAATCATTTTTCAATGATTGCTCATTTATCATACATCATCTTAGATAAAGCCATTACTGGACATGTGCCTCGACCAATAACTTCTAAGGAAACCGGATAATAGCGGTCGTCATCATTATATATCACGTTGATCTATTTAGAATTTAAAATACCTTTATTTTGACTTTCCCTATCTGCACAAAAGTGAATTGAATTTTTGTTTTTGACTTCAATATTAGACATAGCACTTGAAAAATGACAAATAGCCGTCTAACCACGTCCTAAGTCTCAGCACCCACGTTCTACGCATGACTTATTCCAGTTTGTCACATTCGCAATCAACGTAGAGCTGTCTCGATGCAATGATAAATGCGTTTCTTAATTACTAAGTTATCGTTCGACGGGGGGTATGCATGTGTTCCCGGCCTAATTTATTGACATTGTGGCGTGTTTTGGGGCGGCTGATTGCGTAACTTTGTTTGCACGTGGCTTTTAATTTAATTTTAACCTTTTTTGGACAGTGTCGCTTTGTCTCGCTTTACTAGTGATATTTAACAGGAAATACTGTAACACTATTGGTACTAAAATGGAAGGCTAGTCAATAAGAGACCGATGTTTGTCTGTTTTAGAATGGTAATAATTTAAAAACACCATCGTAAGCAATTCCGTTATCTCATATTTGCAGTATCAAAACCTTAACAAATATATCAGGAAACAACATCAAGTAGCAACTGTCGTGTTAATAAATGCTATAAAACGTCACGCTCTGTTTTTTTCATGATTGTTTTAATAAGTGCAAAAAATGTCGTGTAAGTTTTGTTTACATTGTAACATGAGTCATAAAAGACATGAATTTCTTGAAAGTAAATTACATTAAATTCTCTTTATACTTTTAAATACTGGCGGTATACTCTTTGTTTTTTAACAAGAAAACGTTAACGAAAATCTAACCTGTGAAAAAGTAAGGACAGAACTGGCCATAAATATAGAATAATCAGGCAAAAAAATCGAACACAATCTGCATAATAACAAATTTGGAACATAAAAAATGTTGAAACCGTCACCTTAAGCTTAATACACACGCGCGTCACGTTTCCCGCTCATTTTGAGGCGTTCATCGATCGGAGACAAAGCCTCGCCAGGCCCCGATAAACGAATTAAGGAAATGGGAGATTTTTTATCTGGGCCGTAGTGTTCGTAGGAGGGGGCCACGCGTCGTAAAGCGCAAGCAATACTTTCTTATGCAAAGTCCCTTCGCGCCGATAATTAGGTGAGCCTCGCGAGCTTCGTCAGTGTGTGTGCGCCTTCATGTCCCTGTTTTGTTTTTAATTTTTAGAGGGGTGACGTGTTTGTTAAGTTTGCGAGTGTTTTGAAATTAGAATTCTGTATGATCTTATACTATTTTATGCATTTTGTACACACGATTTAGACTTCAATTGTTTTTCAAGTTGCTTCTTTTTTTAGTAGATTTGGAATTTAATTAGAATATAAAATATAAAAGTCTACTTAAATACTTTGTGAGCAGTATTTATACAATACTAAATAAATCTGAAGGAAAGATATAAAAAAATATTCACACCAACTTATATTAAAAACCTTTTAAGGCTCATTTTGCTGAAGATAATTACATGATCAAATTTATAGTTTACGATTGTATAAAGGCCTTACAGACAGACAGACAGACAGACTAACATTCATTTTTATGTATATAGATATATTCTACAATAAGATAATTCTCTAATATGATATAAATTAATACGTACAAATGAGACTTAAAACTGGATTTTTTAGCCTGGAAAAATATCTTAAAAGTTAAGAATTCCTAACAAGAAGTATTTTAATTCATGTACATAGTATATAGTCATAAATAACAGTAATTCTTTTGTAAAGCGCAGTTTCAAGTGCGTAAGTATCCGCAAATTTCAATAAAGACGCGGTTACACGACACAGATGCGCGTCTTCTTGATGAATGTTTGAATAGGCCTTGAGTAGCTCGTAGAGGGACTCGTTTGGTTTGCGTTTTGTCAATGATGTTAATAAAATATAAATAGATATGAAATAAAAAATATAATAAATAAATAAATATACTTTTTTGACTACTTTTTTTTAATTTATATTCATAATGAATAATATACTGAAAATGTTGCCATAAAAAGGAAAAAAATTAAACTGTGCTATTCAACAAATGATTTCTTAACGATAAATTGTCAAAATAGTTTTTTTAACATGACAATTAAATTATTTATTTTTCGTATTAGAGCGCGCATATGGGTCAAGTCAATCGCAGTAATACCGAGATCTTAAAAAAAACAGTGTTAATCAATTTTCTATCTATTACACTCTATTTTCATTAATAAATCTGTGAATGAGTACAGTTACCGCGAAAAACACATCTGTTAGTTTACCATGCATAAAAAACAATATACGCATTTGATATTCACTACTTTCTCTAAGTAGTTATTTGGCTATTATTCAGAAGCTTGTAAAGAAAAATATTGTAATAACATTGCGTAATACTTACAAGGAGTCGACAAATACACGACATCACGATCGTTCGCAAATGAGCGAGCGAGACGCTTGTCCTGCACATGTCTTTAGCAGCTCGTAACCAGTCTTGATACTTTTACTTTTTTAATTTACTATAATTTGATCTTATTGGTCTAGCGTTATGATTTAAATAAACGAAATTACTGTAGTGTCAATTAATTGATAAACTGGTTAACCTGGCCTAATTATGTATTGGACTGATCTCAGTCTAAGAACGGGTGACCATCTGAACATATTGAAATTCTTACATGCCTCGGAGAGCACCGGTAACCGGAACCAAAGGTTTGTCACCTTTGGTTCCGGTTGCCACATAACAAACGTAAAACTAAGATACACGTTCAGTTTTTCTAAGGAATTTCGAAATGACCTAAAACCTGCTACACTTACGTAGATCTAAAAACAGTTTTTCTACATAAAAATCCTAGTTAAACCATATGCTAGTGAACTTAAAAATGCCACATAGCCATATAAAAAACAACTAATTTAATTCAAATTTAAAAACACGCTCATTCATGTAAAACACTAAGTTATACTAAACTATTGATCACAGACACAATAAGTCATATACACATATTTCCAAAAGAAAACTGCTTTTAATATTACGGTAAGAATACTTTTAACTAAAGACAAGAAGATGTGAAAAAGATACGAGATTATATTATGAGACAATAAGTGTCTGTTTTACTTCAGACCCATCAATTTTAATGGTCTCCTCTAAGCATAAAGATAACACCTCTCAAAAACAAACAAAATGATTACCAAAATATTTTTTATTTATTCACTTACTTAAAGTATCAAGCCAAGTACACCCACACATAACACTTTTAATTTTCCCTCCTTAAAAAAGGGAGGGCAGCGGTGTTTTCGGCTCTACCGTGTGTTAGGGAGGGCGCCACCCACGGGGAGTGGGGGCAGTAATCAAGACACGCAATCTTCGGCGAACCCTTAAAAACTTTAAAACTCATCGCCGCCTTCATCTAACATACATATACGTAGATATGTGTGTTTATGAGTACATTTTTTTGGGTAGCTTTGGATGGAAAAGAGGAAAAACTCGGGATTTATTTTAGCAGGTAGTGCTTAGGACTTTTAATTAGCTCTGCGTTTGAGATTTTATATAAATAGATTTATGGAACACTATGATGTATTGCATCACAGTCACAGGGGTTCTGCTTTATGATCACGCTTTGGACACGTGTTTCTTTTGCGTCTTATCTAATGTAAAGCGAACCGTCATCGTTTGTTTTTCTAGTATTCAATTTTTTTGTATAAAAAGGTAAAGTTGCTGAAACAGATATATGTATTTATAGGTATGCTAATTAAAAATTCACATATACCCGCCAAGAAAATGATTTTCCTAAGAAATATTTTTTTCCATTTCAAATTTTTCAAATTTTTTTTTTTAATCACGGCTCTTGTAAATTTTATCACTCTATAATGTTTGTAAATCTTGATGTACAAATAAAGTACTCGTATTACCTATATTTCTATCTACTCACAACACACAACTGGTCGTCAATATAAATTCCTTCTGAAATAAAACCTCCATTTATATCCGTCTCCATGCGTGATGATGTATGGTAATGTGAAACTTAGGTTTTTATTACTTAATAAGCAAACAACTACACACCATAAATGTAACGTACGCGAATGTAACGTCATAACTAAACTCACCCTCCAGCATAAAACAAACAGCTCCAAAGTACTTTACTAAAAAATATTCGTTCTTGGTAGTTGCTACACGAAAGTTGGCGTTAATTGCACGATGGGCGTAGGTTAAGCGGTTACCTCACCACCATCTATTATGCTAATTGTTGTGATCTCAATCCCGGCATGGGACAACACTTTGTGTGATCAATAAATTGATGTTCTGAATCTGGGTGTTCTTTGTGTCTGTTTCATGTATGTTTGTAAAGTCCACCGTGACACGGTGTTTAATCCCAGTGCAGTGGTTTAAAAAAAAAAGATAAAAATGCTGTTCAGGTATTATTATGTCTCAGCATTTCAAGGTTTAGATTTATATTCATTTGATAATGACGACGATTCGCAGGAATTATATGACGAAGAATATGTAAGTACCTCGTTTTTTTTCTACTTAGTCTGGCCATAAATACTGTTACACTTAATTATAAAAAAATATTACATTTGAATTTCGAATCTGTCATTTTTATACGATTGTTCATTGTGTTTTCTCATTTTGGCGCCAATACATTGTAAAATATTTTGCGATATTAAAATGGTGTGGGGTGATAAAGAGAACCGAATCGCTGTGATAGCATTACACAAAGTAGGTATGGAGCCAAATGCAATTTTTAAAACTCTCCATACACTTGGTATTAGTAAAATGTTTGTGTACCGGGCTATTAATAGGTACAATGAGACCTCCTCTGTTTGTGACAGAAAAAGATCTGGCCGTCCACGTAGTGTTCGTACGAAAAAGGTGGTCAAAGCAGTAAGGGAAAGAATTCGAAGAAATCCTGTCCGAAAGCAAAAGATTTTATCTCGGGAAATGAAGATAGCACCTAGAACCATGTCGCGTATTTTAAAAGATGACTTAGGACTTGCAGCCTATAAGAGACGCACTGGCCATTTCTTAACTGATAATTTAAAGAAGAATAGGGTGGTAAAATCGAAACAACTACTGAAGCGGTACGCAAAGGGAGGTCACAGAAAAATTTTGTTTACGGATGAGAAAATTTTTACAATTGAGCAACATTTTAACAAACAAAATGACCGTATTTATGCTCAAAGCTCTAAGGAAGCTTCCCAATTAGTCGACAGAGTGCAACGTGGACATTATCCGACTTCAGTGATGGTTTGGTGGGGTGTTAGCTATGAAGGAGTGACTGAGCCATATTTTTGTGAAAAAGGTATCAAAACATCGGCACAAGTGTATCAAGATACCATTCTTGAGAAGGTAGTTAAGCCCCTTAACATCACCATGTTCAATAACCAAGTATGGTCCTTCCAGCAAGACTCGGCGCCGGGTCATAAAGCTCGGTCCACGCAGTCTTGGTTGGAATCGAACGTTTCGGACTTCATCAGAGCTGAAGACTGGCCGTCGTCTAGTCCCGATCTTAATCCGCTGGATTATGATTTGTGGTCAGTTTTAGAGAGTACAGCTTGCTCTAAACGCCATGATAATTTGGAGTCCCTAAAACAATCTATACGATTGGCAGTGAAGAATTTTCCCATGGAAAGAGTGCGTGCTTCTATTGATAACTGGCCTCATCGTTTAAAGGACTGTATTGCAGCCAATGGAGACCACTTCGAATAAGCTTTTTATATTTTTAATTGTTTTATATTTATGTATTAAACTGACACACTGTAAAAGTAATAAATGTTATTTGCAGTTAACAATTTTCTTTTTTCTTTATTACAATATTTATGGCAAGACTAGGTATATTATTTCTAGATCTAGTACATTATTAAATACATTCTAATTTAAAAATTTTTCGAAATCTTAACTCTCAATTACTCACATATATCCAAATCTTAAATTGACATGTGTACGCTTCAAAAACTTAATTGATCTGGGTTGAACTGAAATTCACGCGACGATAAACTACCTCTCACCGTCGAGATAGCATTGAAAATGTTACTCTTATATTTCTGATCATATCAGGCTTCACAATAGCTTAAATTATCTTCTAAAGCGAAATTACTTACTATCAATAGCTATATTTCAAGGAAAATTAAAAAACGATCCCTTTAAAATAATATATTATTACAAGCAGATTACACAGAAAGAACAAGTTACATAAATACTTAAGGAAAAGGTAAGTGGTCAACAATTGCGTAGAAAATTTAAGCTGTGGTCAGAATCTGTGACCCAATAAAAAATGAGGGTAGGAAGATACTTCTTGCAAGTCATTTGTCAAAAGTGTTTATCCCTTTTGAACTTGAATTTTATTTTTATTTTGTCATCTTATATTTTTACGTTATACATTTTGTGTGTAAAAGAATTCTAGTGTGATGAAAATAGGTTTGTTGTGCTTTACGAATATGTTATCTAATATCAAAGGTGTTTGAGTTCAGTTTACGATTTAAGTTAAATTATTTGAGTTAAGCTTTTAAGAATATAGTAACTGATGCAGTCCGGTAGGGTCCTTTAAGTAAGTATTATAAATCGCAGCCTACTTTTTCATTGAACATTTTGAAATTTTTTTGAACATCTTTTTTAAATCTAATCAAATCAAATCAAACTATCACCGTCCACTGCTGAACGAAGGTCTGCCCCAAGGAGCGCCAACCAACCCCGTCTTGGGTAATTCGCATCCATCCGCCGCCAGCCATCTTCTTCGTCGGTTCCCTCTAGCTCACTTCGGCTCCAGCAACCATCGGTTCGTCTGGAGACATGACCGGCCCACTTCCACTTCAGCGTACTGATTCTCCGCGCGATGCCAGTTACTCCCGTTCTAAGTCGAATAAGCTTGTTACGAATTATTCAAAATTTAAAGATATAGAAATTTAATAAGACGTGTATAATTTAGTTAAAAACCCATTTATAGATATTTCACCGCAGGGCGCCCTACACTACGTTTGCCTAGTCGCGGTCGCCACTCTAAAACATATCGACTCCAGTGACCATAAGTCCATCGCTTTAAATAATATTTTGTCTGCTCTGATTTATATAAATTCTTGCAAGAATTATATAACAGAAACTGTATTAATGACGAAAGAATAATAACAAGAAAACTGATCTCCAACTGATTCAAATCAAAACAATTTTAAGTTGCAAGTTACGACGCACCATAAAAAGTTCAACCCTATATAAAATCGCACATCCTACCGAGAATAGTTCATTAACTTTTTTATATGTGTGTGCATCTATTAGTCATATTAACATGCGCGTGTGTGGGTAAACACAGGGAGTTTTAATTTTTCGGGGGTTCTTTAATGACACTTCTTCGCATCGATTTTAGCATTTTCGTGAGGGTTACTCTTTTGTTTTGCCTTATCGATTGAACTTTTTTATTTGAATAGTCTAGTGAGTGCATACGTGCTTGCTGGGTACACATGAGGGATGTTCGTTTGTAAATTAAAACTGACGTCATCGTTTTATGGCTTAAGAGTTTGATGGAGGAACGAATAATTTTGCACGTATCTATGTATCAATTTTCTGTTATCTCAAACAGTATGTAATAGATATTATATCTAAATGATTGAATAGAGATTAAAATCGTTTAATTTTGAATGCTCTACTCGTATTCATGAAGACGAACAAACAAGTTGAAAACTAACTTATTTTTTAAGAGTCGTCAAATACTGGTACATCCTCGTACAATGTCAATGAAATACATGCAAATAGTATTGTTTTTTAAAACAGTGTTTTCAAACTGATCAATGTTTAGTCCACCAAAAATGTGTCTAATATTTACTAATTATGCAGTTCAGACTTAAATATCCCACTCTGTATAATAATATATGTGCATTTATAAAAATGTTAATTCTGCTTATTTATTAAACATGAATCAAAATACTTGTACAAGTAATGTGCGTGCAACACTCACTACATATTATCTAAAGCCAGTAGCGTCACTACGTTCTAAAACACAGGCAGCAAAAAACGCGATACACATTAACAAAGGCAAAAAATTAACACAAATTAAAGAAACGAATAACTGGATGAAGATACGCCAATGAAAGGGGCAAAGTTGCCACCCTAAACACCCCCTAAAAATTTAATTCATCACCGCCGTCCTGAGACATATCTCCTTCGTGTCCCTTCCCCTTTCTTCCGCCATTCTTTGCTTTCTTGCAAGCTTTTTCCGAGAGTACGACGGACATATACAGCCTGTATATCTTTTGCATACCGAGAAGCAAATTTGAACTCTAATGTATTCAAGCTAAAGTTGTGATTGTCTTGAAAGAAAATTTGCTTTGTGTCGTTTGTTGTAATACAATACACAGGCCGTTTCATTCGTTCACATTGAAAGCTTAAAACAAATAAACCTACAGCCAAGTGAGATAAGGTTTTCTTGATGTCGGTAGGTGATCAAAAGGCGATGTATCTTATCGGCGGTTGGTACAGCTCGCATCATTAGGCTTTTGTAAAGCCTACACTCTAGGCAGATGCGACCGATAAATAGCAATTACGATGAATAATAGATTTACTGAAAATTTAAATAGGTTGAATTTGATTTGGATCTCTCTGCTATTGAAACATTTCCTTAATATTGTAATAATATCACTGGCTATTAGTATTGATTTACGGTGGGGCAGTAATATGTATATATGTATGATATTTCGTACATTAAATGTGTTATAAAAAGATTGAAAAATATTTTAAAATCAATTCAAAAACTTGAAGAAATCTGAGAGAGCTAAAAGTGTTTTAAATGTGTAGTTATTTAGCATTGAAGGGTATATTGATATCATCTTTTTGACTACATTATTCCCAAGATCGGTATTCCCAGCGGTAGTGAATGTAACTGCTGTGCTTGAAGTCTCGGGTTCGATTATCGGGTCGGACCAAATGTTTGTATGATCTGCAAATATTTGTTTCGAAGTTTGGGTGTTTTCTATGCAAAATATGTTTGTATTTTTTAAAAAAAGTATATAGGTATTCTATCAGTTAGTCTAGTTATCATATCACAAGCTCTGCTTAGTTTGAAACTAGAAGACGTTGTGACTTATGTCCGATTTTTTTTTTAATTTTTTTTTATTTGTTTTTATTATTTTTTATTATCACTTGGGGTCGACTGTTGGTTCAACCGGTTTGACCTGAATGTCAGTTTTTCCACGAAGCGACTGGTATCGCACCTCCGCAACACTGAAGGCGAACTAAGTTCCAAGATTAAACTAGTTGTCAGTATATTTGAGGGAATTTGACTTTCCAATACCGATTGCCATTGGTGTTCATGACACTCGGGACCGACGGCTTAACGTACTCTTCGAGGCACGGACATGAAACACGGCCAACTTACATACTCCGAGCTATTACAGAATTTCTTGTCAGAAAAACCCAACAACTGAACCGACCCGGGAATCGAATCACTAGACTAATAGCTAGTAGTAATATAACATCAAGACAGACAAAGCCTTTCAAACAAATGACGTCTTCACAACGTCACAACGTCATCTAATTTTAAACTAAGCAGAGCTTGTGCTATGATAACTACACTGACAGATAGAATACATATATATTTTTTTTGTAAATACACACATATAATACATAGAAAACACCCAAACTTAGAAAAAAATATTTGCAGATCACACAAACATTTGGTCCAACCCGGGAATCGAACCCGAGACTTCAAGCACAGCAGTCGCACTCACTACCGTTGCTCCACCGGTGCAGTTAAACAATGCAACTAGTACAATGAGGATGTTGCCATATCGAGCGACAGCTGCATCACAAAACTGCCAGTAGTGTAAAAAGAGGAAATATGTCGCGCTGTCTATATCTGTCTTAGAACAAATCCTTATCTTTAAACAATTTGACAAGTAATATATATATATAATGTCCGTAATTATCATTACCAAATTTCATTGGAAATTATAGAACAATGGTCTTTTTTATTTGTAAAAGGTCGAACAGGTCTGGACAAGTGCTAAGTAACAACCAGTCTCAGTATTTTTTTCACTTCAAATAATTAGACTCTATGGAAGATTCGGGTCACGAGATGTATTAGCGTGAGATTACCGTAATTCGGAACAATTTTAGTAACTGGATTAAAGAATATAAAATTGGGTACGTATAGAAAATTAAAATATGGAGTGGGCCAAGAATTCGTTAACATTTGAATCTAACATCCCGCACAAACATATTACGGGAATTATTGGGACCGATGCTACTGGAATTTGCTGGCTACAATCGCAACACATAGTTTCAACTAGATAGAGCCACTTGTCACACATCCAATGAGTCCCAGCCGGTAGTCAAAGATATGTTTTCGGATTTATCGAATTATTTCCAGACGAGGTGACTTTACACGGCTACCCAGAAGTCCAGATTTATCCCCACCAGACTTCTTTTATGGGGCTATTTGGAGAATTGTGTCTACATATTATGCAATAAACCAAATACACTAGTATTTGATTTATTAATCAAGAACTAAAAGAACTAAACGTCAACTAAATGAAAAATCAGTGGAGAGATGTCGGCGATGTTTGCCGACGTGTGTACTTGAAAATTTCAGTGTTTGCTTAGAAGAGGGCAAACGTCGAAACGGTGGTCAATTAGACGATGTATTTTTTTAAAAATTAATTCCAATTGATTAGCTTTCTTGTCAATAATGAACTTTTATAATATGTCAAATGGTTTTTTATTTGATTTTTCAAATGTTAACTAATCGTGGCCTAAATATAGTAATTATTATATATAACTTGTTTATTTATTTATTTATATATTACACAGTGTTTACAATTTGTGAAGCAGTTTGTTTTGTACACTATTATGAATGGTTAAAACAATGTTTATGTTCAGCTGGTACTTAAAATAGGAAGACCTGTGCTATAAGTACCAGCAATCTATCAATGACACATTTTCCTTTTTACAGTGGACAATTAAAGTTATAATTTACTATGCAATGTTAAAATAATTAAGCTAGTAATTAATTTCATAAGAAGCATGACATGTACATACTTCAAAATACATTAATTTAAATACAATATTAAGAATAGTAGCAACTTTTTTTTTTATAAGCAAACGTTTACTGTGTACGCATGTGCGTGTGTGTGTTTGGAGTGGACTAAACTGGAGTTTAATTTATAGCTATGTTAACAGTAGTTAATGAAATTGTTCATTTTTTAACCCTTGACTTGCATGTTCACGAGAGTTATAGATTATTTAAAATATTTAAACTTTTTCTAAATTAAGACCCTCTAAACATATTGTTTTGTTGTGTGTTTGAGACTATTTGCTCATTAAAAACATATATTTCAGAAGCAATTACAATTTAATTTTGTATTATAATGTCTTAATTGAGTTCACTGTCCGTTTACATATTTTTTAATTTAGTACGAAAATAAAATTTTACTGCACGGCTGGCCTTCTGGTTTAGCGGTCGCCACGCCGCTCTCTACTGCACTGAGTGTTGTCGACTCAAACCCCACATGGGACAACACTCTGTGTGATCCACAAATTGTTGTTCCGTTTCTTGTATGTTTGTAAAGTCCTCCGCGACACAGGATTTATTTCTAGTGCGGGCGTTGTCTTCTTTTTTTTTAAAAAATAAAAAAAATGAATATTACACTATCCATTATAAATAAAAAAGTCAGGGAATTGTGTATTTTTCAGTTAATTTTCGTTTTATTATTTTTATAAGAACTTAAAACTTTAGCTATGGATTTACTGTCTCTGTAAAACAAACATATAATCATACAATAAAAACGGGAATTAATTTTATATCGAGTAATTTTCACACTCGACTGTCTGATTCCAAATTAGGCAGAGCCGGTATTATGGTAACTGCTGATAAACATACTTATATACTTCTACACCATATCATAGATAAAAATTCTAGCCCTAAAGAGCTTCTAACGTTTTCATGTAAATATGACTTGTATTTTAACGTATATCTGAATAATACTTGACATTGGTGAACAAATGTGATTAAAGAAAATTTTAAACACTTTGTCAGAATACAAAAACAAAACACAAACACCTTCCGACTTAAAAAAAAACAAACGCTGTTTTTTAATTATACCTGATTGAAACCATACAGTAACGAAAAAAGACACAGAAAAACTCAAAATCACTAAACTAACTACAACTCAAAAATATGGCACAAATTATTATAAAACAGTAAATGTAAATATAAACATCGCCCAGGGTTATTCTGAACCCACCCCTATGATTCTTTGCATCATTAAACCCTCGGGGCTTAGTCCTGCAAGTAGCCTCTTTAAACGGCATTGACCATGACCCTTTTATTACCCAAAGGATCTTTGTAGAATAAATTAGATTTTTGACGAACACTTTTCCTGCTTTTTCACATTTTTTTGGATTTTATCTTTTGTTTTGTGAACACAATAGGTGTACAGGGTCGTTTATGAATATTTGCCGCTGGGTCGTTGTAGGTACAAGTAAAATGTATTTATGTGTATACAATCTGCAGAGTTTTATTAAACGTTCGTGATAAATCTCACAATGAAATGATACTTGAGTCATGGATTTATCGGAGACTAACACTTAGCCCACGGATATAAGAAACTCCTAGATTCGGGACTACTGTTGGAGGAATACATATAATGTTGTCCTGTATGGGAACTGAATTCCAAGACGATAGGCAAACATTTGAAGAGTTCAGTTGTCAAAAGTTTTGACAGTTTCTGTGAATATAAGCAATTAAGACATTAAAACTTACAGTGACTAAGTTCATACTACTTGTACGGTGTTTAGCATCTTGCACGGGGGAGTTAATCAGAATGCTGCCAAGTTCCAAACCAAGCTGAAATTGTCCTTTACGCTATGACATCTCTCAAGCTGTTGCGCATTTGAGTTTCAATTGATGCGTAATAAACTAAATCCTAACGTAAATACATGATAGACAAGATCTGTATGTATTTGAGCATAGTTGATTTCGTTTGCCTTTTGTATTTTTTTTGTGTATATTCAAACTCTTCGACAAACATCAATAACTATTAATTGTTATATGATAGCAACAAACACAGAGCCTTCTTTAACCGGCTATGGGGGTTGGAGTGTAGGCTTAACCTGCCGCATTCTTAATTACTTGATCACATTTTTTTTTCTATATGCAGAACCTGCCAAAGTAACTCTACTCTGCCTAATGGAAAGCATGAATAAAATCCAAAGAGTTGTGGTCACCATACTCATTGCAAATGCAGGCAATGCAGTGTGGTGACCCACTATAGCGATCGAGTAAGATGCTTTCTCACGCCACGCTTGAGGACATAAAAGGCATGACAGTCATCCTGGCAGTGTAAGGCTCACACAGTTATCACGATAACTATCACCCCTGCATCAATGGGCCTTCGGTCTCGCGCTCACCAACGAAACACTACAGCACGGATGCTGGCGCTTTAGGTTGGTCTTCTGTGGGAGGATAGTACTGCCCCGGTCGAGCCCGCCCGTTCGTGCTGAAATTAGCGTGGGTCTACTACCTAATACAGTTTTGTTAGTTTCTAGTGCATATATGTGATAGTACGAATAGGTTAGATGGTTGTTGGTGGGAAATTCCAGACATCAATATGTGATCCATAGTAATATTTAGAATACTAATGACATTGTTTATTTTATTAGCTGTCATTCGGGACTGTACTAATTTATCTCTTTGCATGCTCTTATAAATATTTGATAGAATATAACACTTTCTTTTTTTATAAAGTTAATTAGATTAGTGTATTCGGCTGTTAAACATAAAAAACCAATACACACATTTGGATAGAAACGGTTGTTAAAATTGTATAGTAAAATTCAATTTCTTTTATATTGCAAATCATTTATATTGTGGTATAATAATGAGTTTATAATAGTCTTTCAAATAAAAGTTCAAAAAATCTATGGTCATAGCACAAATTAATTCTTCTATCTCTCAGACTTTATGGAGTTCGAAAATAAAATTTAAATTTCGAATCCAGGTAGCACCCAAGTCTAGAAGCCAAACTTTTCCGTGGCTGACTTCATTTTACGTAATAACAAAAAGGACATATTAAAGACGAAAATCAAATAGCTAGCAAATATCTCGATACCGCTGTCTTTACCGAGCTCTTATCGAAGAAACCGCTTTCAATTAACCAGTAAATAACGTTTATGTACTTACTAACTCTTCACATAATGAGTTAATAACACAACACCTACACACAAATGGAAAATCGTCGACACACTCATAAAATACACACACACTTTGACAATTTTCGCGGATGTACATAAAACGCGTCTTTCTTCTTGTATTCTTAATTAGCGTGTCGTATGGCTCCATCTCTCTCTTGCCTGTGGTGTTAATTAGAAGGGCGTCCCTTTCCCGCTTTCTTAATACATTCTTCCTCTCCGCGGTGTTTCTTTACGTTTTTATTTGTGTGCGTGTCTGTGTGCGGTGGTGTTTAATTTACATGTACTTGTATGTCAGTGTACAGTTGAAGGAAAAACTGGACGGAAAAGTATAGACGAAGAAGACGTTGCGCTAATTCTAACTATTATATACTTTAGTAGTATGGAAAATATGTAATTTACTTGGCCGTTTTCTAAGTATTTTTTAATATATGGTAGATAATTTAGTAATATAAATCAGTGGTCTTTGATAAAATAATGTGATAAATTAATAGATATTTGTTCTGAGACATTTTTTTTCGTTTTAAACAATCTGCAGTTTACAAAAGCTCATATTTATGTCCTTTTTCTTTAGAAAGTCTACACAGAGGAAATACCTTCTCTACCCTGTTGTAAAAATCGTTAATTCTTTGAACACAACCAATTGCAGACTGAAGATGCAATTTCCGAGTGTAAAGCATTAATTAAGATATCTCTACCTCAACGTTTCTCACAAAACGTTTACTTAAACCAAATCTTAGAAAGAGAATAAGTACAACTACAAATTCCAACATCGCGTTTGACTGTACTCTGGGTGTTTTATACGAATGTGGGTATGCGCGAAAGGGTGTCAGCGGCGCGGGGGTGCCCCGCTTCTTGCGACGCGAGGGGGGAGGCACGTACACATAAACACTTATAAAAGTTTTTTGACAACAACCCCCCGCGTCTCAACCCCTCGAATTCGCTAATTTATGTTGCTTTTTTAATCAATACCGGGGTGAGTACGAGTTATAGGTTCCATCGACTCTTTGTTGGATTGTCTGAGACAGTTTTCTTTCGCGCTGACGTCAGAGGTACGCCGGCTTGAGAGGAAACGCGGGTATATTTGGTATTAGAATAATCATTCCAGACTTTACCTTAGTGTGTTTATTCAAGCTTGTGTTTCTTTGAGTGATTTATCAGGTCTCGTACGTTACTGAATGGTAAAATTTATTTTTGAAATAGAATATACCTGCGTTGTACCGAAATTTTCTTACAACATATTGAAGGTGGTTCTGTGAGCTTCTCTTACAGCGAATTGTTTTTTCTAAGAACAGAGATCGCGTTATCAAATGCTAATCTCGAGGAATATCCCATTGATGCAGTTGTGACAGTTATCGTGATAACTGTGTGAGCCTTACACTGCCACGATGAGTGTCATGCCCTTTACGTCCCCAAGCGGAGTGTGAAAAAGCATCTCACAAGGCCGCCATAGTGTGGGTCACCATTCTACATTGTCTGCATTTGCAATGACTATGGTGACCACAACTCTTGGATTCTATTCATGCTTTCCATTAGGCAGAGTAGAGTCACTTTGGCAGGCTCATAATATAGAAAAAAAATACCATCTGTTTCAGCAACCACCTCAAAAGTATATAAAAAATATTAATATCCATAAAACCTTTAGAATGGCATCCTTAAAAAGACTCTTTTATTACTTTTCCTGTTTTATTTTTTGTTTTAAGAACCTGAAAAAGTGATACTCTGCCTGATAGAAAACATGAACAGAATCCAAGAGCTATGGTCACGACACTCGTTGCTAATGCAGACAATGCAGTCTGGTGATCTACTGCGGTCTAGTGAGATGGTTTTTCACACTCTATTGGGGGTCGTCAAAGGCATGACAGTCACTGTGGCCCTGTAAGGTTCACACATTTACCAAGATAACTGTTACTCTTGCATTAATGGGCCTCCGTTCTCGCACTCATCAACTAGATACGACAGTAAGATACTGTCGCTTTAATTTGGTCTTCCGTGTGAGGGTAGTACTGCCCCGGTCGAGTCGGCCCGTCCGTGCTGAAATTAGCGTGGTTTTAATCCCTTGTAAACTAATAACTACTGACTATTACTATTGAGTTTTCTTGAAGATGAAGCTGCCCCGAGATCCTGGAACGCTGTTCTTTATGGAGCACAGAAATTTATCAGCTACACTTATATTATTAATTTGTAGTTTTATTATAATAACATATTGCAAGTATTTAACATTTTATTCATATATAAAAAAATTTGGATGGATAATTAAAAAAAATTAAATAAAAAACTATTGTTCCCAGAAGTGTTTTAATCAGTTTCAAATCCAGTTTCATACACAATTTAAGATTTCTCTTTTAAATATCTTCACATTTATTTTGTTATTTTAGAAGGAAATAAATTAAAAAAATAAAACATCATAAAATCAGTTCAACTATGCTTGAGTTATAAATGGCGTTACTAAACTGTCTTTGTTCCATAAACTAAGATGTGGTAATATTTCTTGAATAATTAATGCCAGGATACTTACAGTTGAATATTAAACACGAGTTTTTCGAAGTTTGACTGTACTTTTCTACAAGTTCCAAGAACTTCAAGGTGCAAGCTACTCACTTAGTAATAAATAAATCAGTAGCATTTCATTCGTCAATAAACGTAACGAGATAAGCTCATATCTCGAATGCATAACGATTCGCCTACTTAAGTCGTCAATCTCATCCTAAAAATAAAGTTACGTCGTAATTTTCCGTTTCGCCAACCCCCTGTATACGTGTGACGAAAAATCTGTGAACTGACAAACTTCATTTAACTGCCCCTGAAATAAATTTGCGAAACATTTTGTTCGTAAAAATGTTTCGCGAGCTGCAACTTTAAATTGGTAACATATTGTCGAACATGTTTCTGAAGTAGCTCCTTCAAAACATTTTCAACTCTATGTCTTTGCCAATACAATTGATATTCACAATGTTTGTAGTTAAAGAAGGTGTTGGCACGCAGCGTGATGGATGGTATGTCACACGCGTGACGTCATTGTCACGCTGAGGTTCACGCGCTAAGTGACGTAGGTATTAATACTTTATTTGCGGAGTGGTTTTGACATTAATTTTATTTATTCCCCTTTTTCGTTTAAGGTGATGACAGGCAGGTGATGGAAGATGGAAATGATGTGTCGTGAGAAAATATGTTTGAAAACAAATACTTAATATAATATTTTTTTCTAATTATGTAGTAGTATTTAATAAAAGACGTGTTGAAATAAAAGATGTGTTTTTAAAGAAGGTATCCAGAATACACTCAAGTTTACTAGCAAGATATGCCTAATCAAATTTAATAAAAAAAAAATATCTACTACACTGTTTAAGGATAAATTGGCAGTAACAGTCAGTCGCTGGTGTATCTAGGCACAATGGTAATTGAGCATCGGACCTGTTGAAGTAAAAACAAAATGAAATTGAGTGCAATTTGACCACGATATCTCCGAAGTTTTGTAGGACGAATCTAAACAAGACTGTAGTTTTTTTCCTTATAACACAACGCCCGCACTAGGAATAAATCCTGTGTCGCAGGGGATTTTACAAACATACAAGAAACGGACACAAAGAACACTCAGAACAACAACTTGTGGATCACACGAAGTGGTGTCCCGTGTGGGGTTTGAACCCACAACACTCAACGCAGTAGTGAGCGGCGTGGCGACCGTTTAAACCACTAGACCAACTGTGCAGTCAAAAGTCATTATACTAGTAGTAATTCGCCCCGGCCTCGTATGGGTGCAAGCGGTAGCGCTGTCTACTCTGCCCATACATTTTAATCCTCTGATATCTTCTAAGATATTCATTACAATGACATGCTGTAAACCGTAAGTTTAGCCTGCATTAAGTGCACAATAACATATTTAAACAGATAAGGATTAATAATATATTAATAGGAATTACTTTGAAAGTGTTACCCACACATCAATTAAATCTTGAAACATAAAAATGGTTACGGTGCGTTATCAGTAGGATTATTATCATATGCAATTTCTTAGTACCTTTTTTTTTTTTGTTCTGTGCGGAAATCCCCACGGATACCACCGTGGGGTGGTAATGTCGGACTCGAACCGACCAAAAACCACACGCCGTCTCAGGTACCAATAGCCAGGGGACCAGGTGCACCCTAGTAAGGAAATCCCTGGAACCCCGACGTACCTCGGACCAATTACGGCTACAGTGGCCCCTCCTGTGTGGAAATTTCTTAGTACCTAAATCATTTTTATATATCTAGTATAGTTTCATTAGTACTAGTGGTCGCCCATTGGTCGAAATTCGACCATAATAAATTTAAATTGTAAGTGACTTAATATACATTATTAAAATATAATATTCAAACATTATTAAGGTTCTACTGTCCAAAACTAAACTACTATAACCACAGATTTGACCAAGACTGTTATTTGCCAATTTCTTTTTTGAACAAATTATATGAAATTAAAAAGAAGTAAAATAATGAATACCTATTTAAAAAATGTTTACTAAAACTAAACATGCTATAAGAGGATGCAAAACAAAAAAACATTTTTTATCGCATATTGCAATAATTTAATTAATGATTTAAAACTTATCTGAAAACAATGTTTTTTGTAAAAAGTCTTTCATCGTTTGCTAAATGTCCTTGGCCATTATATTCGGATATATAAAACCTTAAATCAGCGAATGAACGAACTCTACTTGCTGCGACATACAATTGCCCATGTGTAAAAACTGGCCGATTTAATAAAACTCCAATTTTTTGGACTGTTTTGTCCAATTCCAGTGAAATTTCACGCATTATGTTGTTATTACATGTTTGACAAATACGTTCTTGTAATCTATAATTAATAGCAGTGTCAACATCATAAAAATATAATTGTGCATAACATGGTGAGCGACCATATGCAGCAGTCATTGGGCCTGATCTGTGATAAAAAACATCATGTATTTTGAAATAATACACTCCACTTGTAACTACCTCAGCAACTTTGGCTTCTGAGCTAACCATAGCAAAACATGAATTATATTTCTTAATATATTCTAAATAATTTTTTGATTTACTTTTTATTAAAGGTTCATTTGAAGTAAGTCCATCATACGATGATTTAAAATATGCATTTTGACTTAAGGGCGGTAATATTGCTTGTGACAACATGAAGTGAATGCAGTTCGGTCGCCTAAAGTCACTTCAGATTCAAAATATTTCGCATTGCAAAATCTGCACTCTAAGTCCATTAATCCAGAATCATAACTTAAAAACACTTTTGGAATGACATTTAGAGCACATTTAAATGTATCTCTCAAAATCATATTACTATTGAATATTACTGGTGGGAAATTATTCCTTCCTCTTAGAAAAATATTCCTTCTTCTTTGTCTCTCACTCCGACCCGTTAATGTTCTATGTTGAGGCATAATTAAAGTTCTTTCATTAAATCACTGAATCAAAAATAGAAAAAGATTTTACCTGTATGATGATGTTAATATAATTCGTGCACATTTAAGTGTACGTATCTCTCAAAATCACTTATTTATCCTGAAGTATTACTGAAATCGTAGACTACAATAATTGTTTTGCACCAGCAAATTATATTTTTTTGTACCTGGATGTCGATATTGCAGATTGCTGCAACAACAGAACTTTCTTTATGCATATAATGTAATGTATCTTACTGCTACACAACTTACATATATTACATAAATTCGTATAAGCGCTCAATATTTCACGCAGTATTCGTCAAATAAAATTTTTCTGTTTGATATTCAACTATGTCTATAATAAACAAAATAAACAGTTTGGCCACAGAGTATGTATACTATACGTGTACAAATACTTGTGTATGCGTGTGTCAAATGCATGCTGGTTGTGTAATGTTTTATTTATTGATTTAATGTACTTTTTATGCATTATTATTAAAATCTCTTTTTATATTAAATGAGGCAAATAAAACTTTTTTTTTGATATTTTATATTAAATGAGGCAAATAAAACTTTTTTTTTTGATATGTCTATGTCAGTACTCTATGTCTATGGACAAAATGGCGTGTGGACAAAATACATGTGTATGTATATGTGTGTGTGAAATGCATGGTAGTGTGTGTAATGTTTTATTTATTGATTTAATGTACTTTATAAGCATTATTATTGAAAAATATTAGCGTTCTGCACTTCTCCAACGCATAAACTATAAGTGTGCCAAATTTTTTGCTCCTGCGTCCGCGCAATTTTCGTAAAAAGCGGAATAAAGTTTTTGTATCGCGTATTAATATATAGATTAGGAGTAAAGCGTTTAAAATTCTGTGCTTTTACAAAACATATACTTTATTATATACATACATAGAAGCCTTTCTTGAAGCATAATCTAAATGATGGTGAAAATCACTTTAAATCCGTTGGTTACTTCAGAAGGTCTAAACGCACAAGAAAAAAGTATAGTAAGTATATAAGTATAAAGTAACATTTTGTATTATGTAACGATTCTGCGTTAAGTATCTTACTTCGTTTACATAACATTTATTGATGTAACATAGTTTTTCGCACTAATTT
Organism: Hypercompe scribonia; assembly: GCA_949316085.1. NCBI lineage: Eukaryota > Metazoa > Arthropoda > Insecta > Lepidoptera > Erebidae > Hypercompe > Hypercompe scribonia. The sequence continues at coordinate 7,951,567 of OX438979.1, forward strand.
TGTTATCTCCATTAGGCCAATTTTATGAAATTAACTCACCCAATAGAATATTATATTCATTCTGTAACATAAACTACATCATCGCCAAAAACCTTAAATAGTCCACAACTGGACATAGCTCTCTCCTTAGAAAGTAATTTTTTGTCACACATACCACGTTGACTACATTATCAAAGAATTCGGAGAAGTCATTTTTGTCATCACCATTAAGTTAACTTAGCTTCACCTGTATGTTTGTTTGTTTGTAACCGACTTTTGTAAGAGTGTCTTTTTGTTTTTTTAACAATATTACTTTTTAACATATTTTTATTTAGCTTAAACTGTATGCATGTTTGTTTATAACTTTTTAGTTTTTTTTTAAACTATTATTATTGTATAGGGGCTAGTAAACAAAATGATCACCTGATGATAAGCGAAATCCGTTGTCCGTGGTAGTAGAGCTACGTTGATTTCAGCACTAACGGGCCGGCTCAACCGGTACAGTACTACCTTCCCACAGAAGACTAACCTAAAGCGACAGCATCCGTGCTGTTGTGTTTCGTTAGTAAGTGCGATACCGAAAGCCCATCGATGCAAAGGTGACAGTTATCGTGGTAATAGTATGAGCCTTACACAGTCACGAAGACTGTCATGTCTTTTACGTCCCCAAGCTGTGTGTGAAAACACATCACACTAGGCCACCATTCACAACAAATACAGTGACAACTTTTCGATTTCCTCGCATTTTCCATCGACAGAGTAGAGTAACTTTGGCAGGCACTTAAATAAAAAAAAATGTACGCCGTCGATGAAGATGCCCTGGATCGGTCGTGATGAAATATGAATGGATGTGGAGTACGAATGATGAGAGATATCCCAGTTTATACCATAATTAATTTCGAATTTGTGTTTTGGTTTTAAAAGGTTTTCTAAACTATATCTATCTCTGTGCCAAACATCATCTGGTTCCCTTCAGCCAGCGTGATTATATTAAAAACATATATACATCTATTTTCACTTGTTTTTACATTTTAGATAATAATCGAATTAGTCATACGATGAACCAAAACGATCTACGAAATTACGAACCATTTTAAATAAAGAATCCATAACAATATGGCATAGAGTGGCATATAACGATACAATTAGAACTACCGTTATAACCGCACCCTGGTCTACTCTCATTAAGCATAGTGCACAAGGACTGAATCGGCCACTAACTCAGAAGCGGCCCGCGGGCCCGCGAACGTGTAATACTAGCTCATAAATCTTTTGTATCGGCCGTTTCGAGCTGGTTTGAGTTTTTATAGTGTGTTCAAGGGTTGATTGCGATGTATGGATAAATACAGGGCTCCTCTTGTCATAAACATTAAGATTATATATAGTGCCTTTTTTGAAAACTCTTTTAAATAAATGACGAGTAAATTTTAAATTAAGGACTTAATATTTTAATCCCAATTCTTCAGTAGTCAATTGACTGCCTCGGTGGCGCAGTGGTAGCGTTGATAACTACTGTACTAAAGGTCTCGGGTTTGATACCCGAATCGGACCAACAGTTTGTATGATCGGCGAATATTTGTTTAGAAATTTGTGTGTTTTACATGTATAATATGCATGTATTTACAAAATAAGAAGTGTATACGTAATAAATTAATTGTCTAGTACCTACAGTACTAGCTCTGTCGCTGATGTCTGAAAAAATATTATTATTATAAATTAATCAATAAATCTTGTAAATATCTTTTTTATCTTAACTTGGTATAGTAACAGATTAGCCAATTGATGCAGCTACAACAACTAAAGCATGTGTATGTATAATTCTAGACATAGCGTACAAAAAAGTTACATCAATAAACTTATTAGCTATGGTTTGGGGAGATGTTTCATTTAATTCAACAATTGCTGGAAGTCTGAAGCTGCCTTTACAAAGTTTTAGTTTAGAAAAAATATTTAAAATCTAAAATAAAGATATATAACAATTTACTATCAAATGATCATCTATCAACCAGAACCGACAACCTTTCCGGAAAAAGTTCTAGAGTGGAGACCGTGTCTTGGTAAACGTAGTGTACTACACCCATAGATCAGGTGGGGTGACGATTTGCCCAAAATTTCTGGCAGATGTTGGATGCGAAAAGCCTAAAATCGATCAAAGTGGCGTGTAGGAAGAAAGGTCTATGTCTAGTAGTAGATTACAATAGACTAATGATAATAATGGGCACCACCAGAATTATTTTCAAGGGGTTGCATATACGAGTATATCTACAGATACTATTTACCAAACAAAATCTTAAATTATACTACATCTTTACCTATAAAATTGGCGTTTTTATGAAATAAGCTAACGCTTTTTTTTATGTTACAGGGTAAAGTAATCATCCATAAAATTCATGCATATTTACCAACACAATGGTAATATATTGAGGCCCTTCTCAAAGAAATCAGCTGGACGAGAGGCAACAAATTCTTCAAAGGCATTTTGTGCTACCTCTTGGGTAACAGCACACCTCTACTGGTGTAGTCGAGTAAAAAGTACGTATTTTATTACCTGACATTGGGGTGCAAGTGTACCCTCTTGAGCCCCCCCCCCCCCACCCCTCCTAACCATCATGAAACTCTTTCTTAGTGTTTATTTAAGGTACATTTCCTTATAGCAAAGTTTTTTCTTGGCTATTAGGCGATAAAAAATAGCAAATCCAAAACAAACTGACTGATCGTCAATTTCTTACGCGATCTTTTTAAACTCACGTCTAAGATACTGTTGAGTATATCTTCGGAACGATCTTATAGCATTCTGTTTTATTGATAGTAGCTTGCCTCGTTGGTCTACCGGTTAGCGTATGTGACTGGCGATCAAGAGGTCTCGGGGTCGATTCCCTGGTCGAGTCAAAAAGTTTTATTTACTTTTTGTAATTACAGAAGTAGTTAATAACAACCCGGAATTTTTAACTTGGAGTTTTAACCTTCGTGCCTCAGGGAATACATAAAGCTGTCAATCCTGTGTCTGATCTCTTTCCGATCGTATTGGATAACCGTCCTTTTGGATTGTGAGAGTGAGGGGACTGTATGTCCTATGTGCACCTGTGTTTGCACACACACTGGTGCACTTTGATATCTCATGCGTAGTTGGGTGATCTCCGTTGAGGCTGGACGCCGTGGTCGAAATTAATTAAGAGTATATACACATACAGTGGCTTGCAATATTTTGTTCTTTACTTTTTCGCTTAAAAATAAGCGGTATAAGGTCTAGATTTCTATGACAATTTTTTTTTATTCTTTTCTGAACCATATGCAAATAATCCCACAGTCCACTTGGTAGTAAGTAACTGCCGGGGTCAATGGTTACTATTAGTATGATGTCAACCCTATCGTTGTCCTATAGAACTGTTTTTAACCTTACTCTGCTTACTTCTAGAATTGCCTTTGTTTCATATGCTAATGAGAGTTGACATTAACTATCATCCTTCTCTTGAGTTGTGACTCCTGTTTCACTATTGATACCCCTTTACCCCTTGATTGGGAGTTTCCGTCTTGGTTTTAATAATAATAGGAATAAATACATACACAAATATTCAGGTCTATATCCCCCCAGTTTCAGTGATTTCCTTTCTATTGTACACCTTGTTGCCCAGCTCCCAGTACCTCAGTTTGAGTCCGACATAACCACCGGAGGGATACTCGCACAGAAAAGAAAACGTAAAAAAGGGATATGCCCCTAACAGATATAAACTTGTTGGTCAAAACTAATTTCGTCCATTTCGTACAACATTGTGAGTCTATTACCAGTAGCCAGTTACTAAAATAACACTAAACGGGTAAATTGGAAGTAGGTATATCAAAAGGAGAGTAAGAAAGAGAAAGTAGTTAAAAAGGCAATAAACGAAATAGTATAAACGCTCTGCGGATGTACTGTTAAGGAGTGAGTCAGGATTGTACTTGGTTGATTTTGTTGTTACCAGGGAGGGAGTTAGTATTCCTAAATATATAAAATAAATTAAATAACCAGTAACTAATTATTTCTCAAATATAAAATAAATATGGTTTATGAGATTAGTTCCGTAAAGTTATATAAAGTAACTTGCAGCGTATTATAAGTTTTACTCTCATTTACTCATAACTAGTGGTTTAGTTAATGTAATTTTATGTGATTTGATCGTGATACCCGACAGAATATGTATTTAGTAACTTATTTACATTAATATTATGAGGTTGAGGGTTTATTTGTTTGTTTAAACGCACCAATCTCAGGAGTCACTAGTTCAAATTGAAAAATTATTTTAATGTTGGACGGCCCCCTTATCAAGATATCATGCCTTGCATCTATGCCTTTTACAGTCCACTGCTGGACATAGGCCTCTCCTTAGCAAGGATGTTTTGGCCTACCATACCACGCTGGCCAGACGCGTTGGAAAAAGGTTTGTTTCAAGTTTTCCTCCTCTTTGTAAGGAGGTTATCTTGCATACTTTGTTCCCTTAGTCGCCTGAACACCCACAGGATGAACAGGGGTGGTAACACTATCTATTCTTAATCCGTCACCGCATGGACGATATATCAAGATATGGTATATAAAATTACACTACCAATAGCAACCGAACATTAATGAAAAATATTGTAAGAATGGAGAAAAAATGTTTCATTTCAGTGGTACAGACGAAATTGCACATGTTAGCTAGCTATATAATATAAACAACCTGTGGCTTAGATTACACCTGCCAGCTGCCACTATGTCAGATGGTTTTAGGTCGATTCCCGTATGGAACAGTTATTTATAAAATAATCCTTTGTCCAGTTTTGATTCAGTCATAGTTTCAAAAAATTTTTTTCAGTATTAGTGGTAAGTGGTAGTTTTAAATGGGTTATAAATTAATGAAAGCTTTAGGTAAATAATAAACCAGTACTGACAGGAGAAAGTAATACATATCTATTTTATATTCTCGTATTACAATTTAGTTTCTAAATGGCTATAAAATATTTTATTAATACTACCCTATTACTGACAATCTTATGACCAGACCTACAGATACGGAAAGTTACCATATTTTAGTTTTTATACCGATATATAAACGTTTAATGACACAAATGACATTACGCACAAAGCACACAGTTAGTGTATGCCGTCTTTTTCTTCCTGTATGTAAATACGTCACAATCAATCATTATGTACACTGCTGGATATTCTCCTTAGATAAGAGCCTACAATGCTACGCTGGCCAGACGGGTTGGTACAGTTTGTTTCAAGTAGTTGTAGTGTGTAGCTTGCTCCCTTGGTCGTCTATGATGACAGTTATACTACGTGACAGATAGGGGTGATGACACTGTATTCTTAATCTGTAAGTAAATCGTAATTAAAACGAATGAAAATCTTAAACCACTCATCTCGCCTATAAAACTTGGAAAATACTGGTAGCGTTTAATTAATATCCTACAACTAACATTCCCATACATTCGTACGTATAGGACCGTGTAACATGGTATCGCGTGGCAACTTAATTGCATATTAATCGTAACGGAATCCGGCCCTGCTTAACTGTAATTATTGACCGCACTCATATTGTGGCACGCCCTGAGCCGGCCCTGTACGGTGAGAAACTTTGATTAGTGAGTACTATCTATTAGAAATATTGCTTGTGGCAAATAAGGAAGGAGTTTGTAGGGAAATTTCGAATCAATGATGTCACATACTATGAAAAAGTGATACTTAATGGTAATATTAAACTTGTGGACGGACAGGTGTCATATCCCTCCGACACAAAGGCAGGATTCCCCGGCCAGACGAGGTGATCATGCCTGACGGACCGCGACGATGGACTATGAATTGAGATGTTGGGTATATGCTAATTGCCGCGAGAATTTCTATACCGCGATTCAGGATTAGTAGTTGCTGCGTAGTTCATTACTTCGTAGTTCCATGTGTCTTCGCTAGAAAGGGCTGTAGTATGTATTTCTGTTTGCATTGTATGTGGAAGTCATCACAAACCGAACTTTATATTGGTCTAAAATGTTTACAATTATATAATTCTTATTAAAATTTGTGCCAAGCTTCAGCACAAATGGGTTGGCTCCACTGAACTGATACTAAAGCCTCACAGAAAATAATTTCATAGTGTCCAGACCAGCACTCTTACAGGTGCACAGGGAGGAGGGTCTCAAAGGGCAGCAGCTCACTGCTCGCTGTGACTCTTGAGTCCATGAACAACAGTAATCAGTAGACTGCAAAGCTTTACCGTGAACGAATTGGATCATCAGATAACCGTTTATGATTTGTTCTAGAATAATCCGTGTCAGTTAAGTTAGAAACCAAAGTGGCAAGTGTATAGTGATAGCCTTTGATGGTCCACTGTTGGACTTAGACCTCTCCATAAAATAGAGGTTTTGGGCTACTATACCACGCTGACTGGACATGTTGATAGGGTTTAGTGTTCCTTCTTCTTGCAATGATATTGTCCTGCTTAATTAGTCGTCTCTTACGACACCCCCGTGTTAAGCAGGGCTGATGACACTCTGTATTCTTAATCCGTCATCTTACGGAAACGTCACCATACGGAAGAGTGTAAATTACTGGATATTTATAGAAGAATTCTATAAAGAATTATTTATAACTATTTGAACGTACTGAGAATTGTCTTCTGCATATATGACGGGTACTTTATGCTTAAAAAACATCATGGGACACTAGAAAAGATCAACCATGTAATGTACTTTTTAAAAATTTAAAACAACTAATAAACAGATTTCTTTGAATTACAAAAAATGATACTTTTGTTCAAATCATCCTTTGAACCAATAAAACTAAGTCTAATTTGAAAGGGAAAGGTGGAAATGAGTGGGATGTAGTTTAGGAGTACAAACTGTACAGCACAGTATACCACGTAAGTTACATTCACGGGAACTTAACCACGACCAAGTAGTGCTCAGAATTCAGAATAAGGTACGAGGGTAAGTTTTTAAGTTCGCGGAATGACAGTGAAAAAGGCGGGTAAACGCGCTCTTTTGATGCCTACCGTATTCAGTGACTCATAATTAGTCTGCATAGTAAAATTTGTTGTGATTGGATCATTAGTTATTAAACTATCGTTGACCAAGTATTTTAATCGGGAACGAAGTGAAAAAAATGGAGAAAATTGAATTCCGTGCGGTGATAAAGTTCCTTACTAAGCAAGGAAAGTCTGTTCAAACCATACTCAATGAGATGTCATCGGTTTACGGGGATTCTTGCCCAGGAAAAACAATGGTCTACAAGTGGCATAGTTTATTTAAACAAGGCAGGGAATCACTTGAAGACGACCCGAGGCCGGGGCGCTCCGTTGAGGTGACTACGCCAGAAGTTATTGCAAAAGTAGAAAAAATTGTATTGGAAGATGCTCGACTAAAAAAGAAACAACTCGCAGAAATGGTGGGAGTATCGGATACAACAATTTTTAAAATTTTACACGATCATCTTGGCATGACTAAGGTTAGCGCACGGTGGGTGCCGAGAATGCTCACGCCATTGCAAAAACAACAGCGCGTGGAATGTTCACGTGCGGTTTTGGACCTCTGCAATGAAGACAAGGATGGCGTATTGAATCAAATTGTTACTGGGGATGAAACTTGGGTTCATCATTATGAACCCGAGTCCAAACAAGACTCCATGCAGTGGCACAAAAAGGGCACAGCACCACCCAAGAAATTTAAGGTTTCACAGTCGGCTGGGAAACTCATGGCAACGATTTTTTGGGACTCAGAAGGAATATTATTGATAGATTATAAAGATAAAGGCATTTCTATAACGGGGGAATACTACGCTTCAATCTTAGAACAGTTAAAAGAAGCCATCAAAGAAAAAAGACGGGGAAAATTAACGAAAGGTGTCCTGCTATTGCATGACAATGCTCCCGTTCACAAGAGCCGAGTCGCACTGGCTGCCCTGCATAAGGTGGGCTTCGATATTTTGAATCACCCACCCTACAGTCCAGATTTGGCTCCGAGTGATTATTATCTCTTTCCAAAAATGAAAAAAGAATTACGTGGTAAGAAATTTTCAACTGATGAGGAGGTTAAGGAGGCGGTTTCGGCGTATTTTTCAGACAAAGATAAAACTTTTTTTTACGAAGGAATGAAAAAACTAATTGAAAGATCTGAAAAATGTATTCGTGTTGCAGGGGAATATATAGAAAAAGAAAAATAATTTTGTGTTTTTATTATTACTCAATACCCTCCATTCCGCGAACTTAAAAACGCCCCCTCGTATATCCGTAAGTTATTAATGTGTTGCCATCATCATCATCATCAACAGCCTTTAACAGTCCACTGCTGGACATAGGTCTTTCCTTAAAAAGGAGGTTTTGGCCTGCTATATCATGCTGGCGAGACGGATTGGTATCAAGTTTTTCTTCTCTTTGCACTCATTTTGTCCTGTATGATTAGCTCCCTTAGGCGACTGTTACGACACCCCTAGGATGAATAGGAGCAGTGACACTCAGTATTCTTAATCTATAACCGAATTGAATCTTCTAGAGAAAATGAAAATTTTTAATTACTTTTTTTATAAAGTTTATGCGCAGATTTTAGGACATTTCATGGGTCATGAAAACAATAGACTACATTATATTATCTATGACCCTAAATTTTTGATGTTTTAGTAACTCTTTACCTATTTTATGTTGTCTAACAGATCCTCTCTACATTTTAATCGTTATTTTCGTTTGAATTTTCTAACCCATCTCATTACCATTTGAGTAAACCTACATTTAATGTAAATTTCTCATCAGTGCTTTACCCCACAAGATGCGATTAAACAATCACGAATTTAATTAATAAATAGTACCGCAAGGTTCAATAACCAGTGCGGATCGGCGCCAGCGCAGTATGGCCACCCGGCTACTTAGCAGAATCAAGATATTTATTAAACTTGATTGCACGGATGGCGTTGTAGTTTAAGTGGCCGCATCGCCGTTTCCTACTGCACCGAACCGCACCTGTTGTGGGTGCGATTCCCACATGGGACAACAGTATTTGTGATTCACAAATCGTTGTTCTCAGCCTAGGTGTTCTTTGTGTCTGTTTTATGGTTGTTTGTGTGTTATGTTATTGTGAGAGTTCCCTCTTTAAAGAATAAAATAAAAATTGATATCAATTTAAAATATTAAATAATATCTTATATTTCTTTTACTAATTTATCCAGTTTTAGTTAAATTTTTCATTAACAATTGAAAAAAAAAAGACTAAAATTAAAAGTTACAGTAATTGTTGCAACTAAAAGTTTATAGATTAGACAAAGAAAGTTAATGCTATCTTGATTGCACAACTGCACGGTTGGCCTCTACTACACTGAGTATTGTGGGTTCAAACCCCACACGGGACTACACTTTGTGTGATCCATAAATTGTTGTTCTGAGTCTGGGTGTTCTTTGTGTCCGTTTCTTGTATGTTTGTAAAGTCCCACGTGACACAGGATTCATTCCTAATGCGGGCGTTGTCTCTAAAAAAGAAAAAAAAAGGTTATAAATTTAGTAATATGTAAGCTTTTATATAGACTGACTTACATACTTTGTACAATATCCATAGTGAACCAATTTAGACAGTACTTTAATAAAAATAAACTTTAATTTAAACGACTTCTCTATTTACATTATATGTTTTTTGTGGCAAGACTTCTTCTAAAAAAATTACAACATTATACATCTTAAAATAAACTTTCATTTCGTTTCAAGTATTAAAATCCATATACTACAACAGAAATGCTCTTTTAAACTGGATTTTGATACTTTATCGGCTACCAACGTGACTTGTTGGGGCTCCCATTAAAATAGCTACCACTTCAAGACGGTGTGTGTTATCAATATCTAGATACTCACCTAACATTGTTATGGATTGTATACCGTGGACCGTTTTATTCTATATTACATTAAGATGGAAGGAATGGATACTTTTTGCTCTCTATTGAACTTACACAAGTGACTTTCGTTTTCGACCTTAGCTTATTGAATTCATGACAAGGTAGGCCATGATACGAGGGTCAATTTTCTCAATAAAAATTTATTTAAAATTAAATTCCAATCTACTCTTTACCCTTCTTTATATTCTGGGCTTACCGAAGTGTAAAGTAAAGTGTAAGTATTCTGCTTGATGGAAATTATAAACAGAATTCAAAAGTGGTGGTCGCTATGCTCATTGTGATCGCAAACAATTCGGTATGGCGGCCTAGTGAGATACTTTTTCACGCCTCATTTAAAGGAACCGGGGTCATAATGGGAGGGAAACACGTGGGCTAGTAGTGAGTTCCAAGTTTTAACTGATTTGGATAGGAAGAAAGAGCAGAACCGTTTAGTTCGGGAGCATAGAGAGAAGATGGGACCAATTGGAAGAGCTTGTCAAGACACTCTACAAATTTTTTTTTTATTTCAACAGCCTACCAAAGTGACTCTACTCTGCCTGAACGAAATCATGAATAGAATTTAAAAATTGTAGCCACCATGCTCATTGCAAATGCTGACAATGCAGTATGGTGACCCACACTATGGCGACTCACAGTAAAATATTATGAAGAGTAACAGATTTCTGACTCAAGTTTCGGTTACAATCTGATATAAACACATTACACTTAACGTTGAATGTTTAATACTAACTTTCTGGTCACGCCTAGAATTTCACAAGTGGGTTAATTAAGTGCGATGCCCTGCTAACCAAGCCATGCAGGCGTATGACCGTTGAGCACCCGCTTACCAGGTAATGTGATTAAACAGTTGATTGTCGATTACTAACTGATTATAAGTATCCTTTCCAGTCAGTTCCGAAGGTATAACTAGGTAGAGGTTTTCAAAGGTTTTCTAGAGAGCGAAAATCATCAATCTATCTTAAGATTTTTGTTTTCTTTGCAGCTGCGATGGTTTCGCTTTAATTACCATACTAGATCACAGAATATACTAAATAAATTAATGAAATTACCATCTGATATTGTACCTCGTTGAAAAAAAAAGTGAAAACGCAACAGTGAAAAAGTAAAAACCAATCCTAGGCCTTGCAGGTTTCGCTTTAATTACCATACAAGATCACAGAATATACTAAATAAATTAATGAAATTACCATCTGATATTGTACCTCATTGAAAAAAAAAGTGAAAACGCAATAGTGAAAAAGTAAAAACCAATCCTAGGCCTCGCAGATGCATATGATGTGAATCACGTTTACCATCTAACTATTAACAAATTCATGCACTTTTCCAAGATCTTTTCAAACATTTTCTACAGATTATAAGAACGCGAAAAGAAAGGCCTTAACCGTCAAGAAATCTTTACGAAAAAAACATTCTTAAGAACACACGTCTAAAGAAAAACATCAAAAGTAACAACTACAATACAACCGAAATGTACGCGGAGAGATGATACTTTATGCAACTGTAAAATGCACATGCACCTAATGTACGCAACTTTGTTCGACTATGGAAGTACTAAGTTATTGTTTTCAAGTTTTAAGTTTTTACTTAACTGTTTTATTTTTCTTTTCTTTTTCAATAAAAGAATACTTATGGTATTCAGCTTAGTGAGCGGCAACGCACGCGTTAGGAATAAATACTGTGTCACGGGGAACTACAAATATACAAGAAACGGACACAGAACAACAATTTGTAGATCACACAAAATGTTGTCCCATGTGGGGTTTGATCCCACAGCACTCGGCTCTGTAGAGAGCGGTGTGGCGACTACTTAAACCACTTTTTTCTTTTTTTTTTAAGTTGTGGAAACCCCCTCGGGCCGTCACCCCACCGGGGTTTACGGCGGGGTGGTGTGTCGGAATCGGACCGACTAAAACCACACGGTGTGCCATTCTGCACCTGACATAGGAGGTTTCCGGGAACAGCTGCTATTACGACATCCAGATCCCTCCAAGCGCTACACTAGACCAACCGAGCAGTCAATAATATAATAAAACATTCCTGTCCTGTCAGTATCTAAATTAATTTGGAAAGAAAGTACTTTTACGAAAACAGTATAAAATCCATTAACTGTTAATAAAAATATATTTTACCTTTAAATTTTAAAATTTAATGTTAAAACAGCCAGAGCTTTAGCCTTGCGAGTCCACTGTACGTGAACCTATAAGCGGTCAACTGTTACGGATCGTCACGATCTTCAGATATATAGTCGGCACTTGTTCTAAATAAATCACTTCCTACAAGACATTCGACACGATATTTTTTGTACGGTGTATAAAACTGAAAACATGTAACTGTATACTGTATTAAGTATTGTGACTTCATATTAGCGTCTACCCACCTTCAGTGTAATCTGAATCAGGCAATTCGAAGGTATGTACTTCATACCTAAAAACCGTAATGTGAACTCTGGTACTAAATAGTTATCTATTACTATTTTTTGCCTGCGTGTATGTCGGTTACAATGGTAAATAGTGGTCTAGATCTTTCCTCAAGAATCAAAGTATCTCCATGCCAAATTTCATTGATATCGGTGCAGCAGTTTAACCGTGAAAGCGAAACAGACAGACAGACAGAATTACTTTCGAATTTAAATTAATAGTATGAATGAAATAACAGTTTAAAAGTCAGTATTATGACTTCAATTTGGACAGAGAAACAGTGATTTTCTTTTTTACCGTCGCCAAAAAAGTACGAGTACGCAATCGTTATTATGAAAATAAATGTACTTGACAAGAAATCGCTTGTTATGTAAAAATATCCACAAACCTGTAGTGCCCGGAGTTTATCCGATTATGTTGTCGATGCTGGCGTATGACAGGTTGTAACGGCACATGATCATGTTACATGACATCGCATGGTGTCAAGAGTTTACGAGAGCCGACGGCATCCGGCGTTATTTCTATAATTCAATTGACGCAAAATGGTTATTAAGTGTCATTAGAATTAAGTAAACAGTCATTTATTTATTGTTATTATGATTTTGTCAGCGCATGAAAACAATTTTCTCTTGCTATATTAGTATACTGTAATATAACTAGAAAAAAAATGGTTATACGGAAATGATTTTGGATAATTTTGTAAACATCAATACACCAAACTTAAACAAACACGTACAACATAATATGCTCCCGACTTTATCACTAAAGTGGTAGACAGAAGCATGATTTTATTCAATATTTATAATTTCCATTGTTGACAGCTTATATTTTTACAGGTAAATGTCACAACTATTAAAATACTAATATTACCAAAATTTTACATATGTATACCTACTCGAAAGGCTCTCTTTAGTCCGCTGGTTCTCTATATTAACTTAGTAATATAATATTTTAGTTCTTCCATTATGATATGTGAAATTTAAAACTACCTAAAGTTCAAACCTTATCCCTTAATCACGTAGTTTAATGTAGAACAAATACTTGAGAATGTTCCAGATCAAAGATTCAGTCTACACATCCCTATCGTTGTCCTTACCTCAATCCTGTATCTTGCTTTAGTACAGTGAGCTCTAAACAAAGGTTTTGCTATCGAACTGTTCTTTTATTTTGTACAGTACAAAGTCCCTCTCAGCAGAACCTCGTAGAACAAATCTAACATTGTCCGTTCTATGGAATTACATTGTGTGTATGTGAGACGACGTCCGTATGAGGGCGGGCGTGATATATCGCCCCTGTAACGTTAATAAGCGAACACGGGACTCGTGATCGCCAATAGCGAAGTTGAGTATCATATAAGGTGAATTTGAAATAATCTTTGCGGAAATGTAACGTTCGTATTTATAATGACTTTTTATGTTAGTGAACGGTTTGAAATTGACGATAATTTTGTTGATCATCATGAATATACATATATCCTGACGGAAAATGTTTAATATGCTTAATAGATGCTTTTCATTGTATGTTTTAAAAATTAAAATTATTTTTTTAAAAAAAAAAAAGACAACGCCCACAATAGGAATAAATCCTGTATCGCAGGGGACTTTACAAACATACAAGAAACAGACAGAAAGAACACTCAAACTCAGAACAACAATTTGTGGATCACACAAAGTGTTGTCCCATGTAGGATTTGAACCCACAACACTCAGCGAAGAGGGGTGCAGCGTGACGACCGCTTAAACCACTAGGCCAATCGTGCAGTCAATGGTACTATATATAAAAATAAACATGTTTATCGCCAAAATCAAACACTAGCTAATAAATAAATAATAATATTAAAAAAATTGCATGGTCACTTTGCTTCTTTAATAGCTAAGAACATAATATTTTTTTTTATATTCTAATATTCAACCTAGGCAGACCGTACTTCTTGCATCTAGGTCACATTCGCGCGAAGTGCCCGTGTTTGGACGCGCTGCGCCGGCGCCGATAAATATACACGTCACAGGAACGTGTACTGCAATAACAAACTTAACTATATCCTTAAATCTAAAAAACTATGCGAAATTGAATCCTATCTTTATGTACATAAAATTCGCTTTAAATTTAATCTAAGAAAATTTTAATTTTGCAGCATGTGACAAGATGCTTATATCCAAGAATGTGCCTTTAAATTCTAGGCTTTACCAAATTGAAAATAAAGACGATAATGTGTTTTAATGATAGTAAATCTGATGTGGTGGTGTTTTAAGATCCACACACGAGCGTTTCGTGATCGCCGTGACAAACATTCATTTAACTGATTAAATTTCTTACCTTTGCATAATCTACCTGCGTCTTGCAATTGATTTATTTCCTGATTATCATTTTCATTCTTAAGGTAGAAAATTTCTTCAACATTTTTGTTTGTGAAGTGTCTACATTAGTTTATGGTGTCAGTAGAACTACAACAGAAACTCTTGTCCTTTCTTGAAAAGGCAAGAAATAATTCATGGAAACACCATTCATTCATTCATTCATTCATTCAACTGCCATATTGGCAGTCAATTGAATGTATATTTATCGACTTTTTTGGCAGATCATTCGTGCCGTATGTTTGATAATTACATCTCATACAAACTTAAATATTAACTTTGATAAAAAATGGAACTACATAATAAATAAATAAATCATTTCAAATATCTCTCACAGGGTTATATAATGCCAAATTAGGCAGAGTCTGTGATATGATAACCAGACTGCCGATAAACATACTCAAATATTTCTAAATAAAAATATATTATAGATAAAATACATCCAGACACAGAACAAATAATCATGCTTATCACAGAAATATTTACAAATGTACAAGTCAGGGCTACTAACCACTAGACGGACGGTTCCAACGAAGTAAAAAATAGCACTATGTGGACAGTGGGCGCATCATGGACCATCGTTACCAAGCTGATAACCTAATCTTGACTTGTTAATACTAATTATAAGTAACTCCTGGCTTCTAACACCAACATTAGATCAACTCCGAGATGACAAATTCTAATATCATTGTCCAAATTGACAGCACGGATGTTAAGCGGGTTCGATCCCCACACAGGAGAACACTTTGCCTGGTTCACAAATTGTTGTTCAAAGTTTGAATGCTGTTTGTTTATGTTCGTTTCATAAAGTTTGTGAAGTCTCAAACAACACGGGATATATTTCCAGTGCAGGAGTCGTTTTACTTCTTCATAGAGGCGCTTCTTCTTCTAGTACTACAATTATATCGATTTGGAGGTCGTTATGAATCACTTCCTTAAACTTTAAGATTACCTTCAATATGATGCAATAGTTACCTTTTGACCTATATAATTTAATAACACGGAGCTCACCTCTAGTTGCCGTGTGTTCTAATGAAATCTACTTTCAAACCAATCTGTAGCCTAGAGGTGTGTATTGTTATCAAACTAATACTATTTTATATGTATTGACTATAAATATGGTGGTGTATCGGGCACAACACATCGTTCAATAAGTCCCGAGACTAACTATGAGAACAACATTTTATCGGCAAAATTCTTTATTATTCATTAATATCGTTATAATAAACTGCTCCTAAAATACTCAGTGTGCAATCTGTTGCAATATATTTTTTAACATGGACCGAACAAATAAACTCACAATCAAAGTCATAATATTAGTTAGGTTATATTTCACAAACAAATAGTTATAATGAGACTACATTTATTGTTTTTTTTTATTTAGGAGATCCTTTTTTGAAGGGCTACAGGAAAATAGGTACATTTAATTCAATTATGTTTTAAAATCATAATAAGTGGTGTACACATTGAATATTGCTTTTACAAATTGCTACGATTTACCTAAAGTGGGCTGGTTATAGAGTTTAAGTTATTTGAGCATTTTAATGGTTTATGAATGACGTACACGCAATATTTCGTCTTATTCAAATAGTGTTCTTTTAAATGGATAAATAGATTTTATTTTATTAAGTACCAGTTTCAGCAGTTCCTGGTAAAGTTTCAGATAGTAAACTGCCATATATAGCACTATTTAACAGATACAAGTTGCTAATATATATTTGTTAGTCTGATTTATGATACCAAAATCGGCTAGGAGTATGTAGCAGCAGTGACCAGTCAATTACGCAGGAGATATTATATTGCACAAAGTGTATACAAACAGGAGCACTCTCTGTTCTCTCACTCTCACAATCCGATCGGGTGGACATCCGACACGATCAGGCGCAAAATCGACAACTTTGCGTGCTCTCGAAGGTACGAGGATTAATTCTACAATTTCCAAACTTCGTCCTTCAATTCAAAATTAATCATTTCTATAATAAGATGAACTGAACAACTCTTGTTGACCGGACCATGGAATTGAATTAAAGATCTCTTGATCGGCAGTGGTATTCAGTAACCGCTAAACCAATGAGACAGGCATATATCTGATATATATGTCTTCATCAAAGACCCGTGAAACCGAAAACTATAGTCATTTGTCAGTTAAATTCAAAAAAAATTATCAGAAAGTTTCATCAGCAACTGATGAAACTGGCCATAAATAAATTAATCTCTATAATATACCTACCTACGTTATTTATGATTAAAAAACCTAGTTAGTTTATGTCATTCGATTTACGTCGATAAATATATAATCTGTGAAATTAAATCACCCAGTACATAAAGACATGTACACACATTTCTGGGCGAATAATTTGCAATCACTTTCGTAACTACTTACTTCCAAGTGCAATAATTACATGACAATGATATAAGAACACAAAAAAATAAATCGTGTATCAAAGTAATCCCCTTTTGATTCAGATTTTGAAACAGCACAAAACAACAACTACTAACGCAATAAACATTGACCAATTTTTTTTTCACAAGCTGTAAGAGAACTATATTCGTAACCGGGCGCTGTAACTACTGATGCGTTGACAATTTTTTTCTTCAATACAACTGACAAATGTCTTTGTGTTTTTCTCAGTGTGCCACCAACCTAAATACAGGTTGTTCGGCCCTCCATAGGATGATATAATATAGTTTCTAACACGGATATTGCGAGATAATTCCATGTTCCACTTATTTTACACTAGTCAAGAACTCGGCTTTGGTCGGACGGAAGCCGTGATACCTAAATGAGTGTTATAAAACTTAAAAGCTAATCTTTTCTAATGTCTATGTTTTCGGATGTTCAGAAGTTAGGTGTAATTGAAAACGATCAACTTACTAGCTTTTATTATTTTCAAGATTATTTGAGGTCGGCTACTAATTCAACCAATATTGGATATAATTTATGGTTCCACTATAGCGTCATAGATAAATCTATCTAGATGAAGCAGAGACAAAAGCAAAGATCTGCCGGGGTACTCGGGGACCACTTTCCTGGCAGTAAGTCGAAATGCGGTGTAGGTTGCAATTGGTAGTAAAATCAAAGCGATCAGTTGGCGTTCAAATTGACTTCTTCTAGTTTACATAGCCATATGACGTCACAACATGGCGGCTACTAGTTTACGGTGTTCAAAATCGGATTAAAAACTAAAAAAATAAATTTTAAAATTTAATCTGTTCTAAATTTTATTGAGACTTCGTTTTGGCTAAGCCATCTCAATACATAAAACACCTTATTGTATTTATACGCATACACCCATTATATAACGTACCTATTAGGTGTATGAAAATTGTGTTGATCTCATTTATTAACTACCCGTGAGTTTTGTACTGTATAACAAAACAGAACAACATATCAACATGCGCGTGCGCCATACGGAACAAGGAGCGGCTAACAATAAAGCGTTAAACGGAAGCGTATACGCAATTGTTTATGAATCCGTTTGACCCTGGAGTTCCAATTCTTCTCCAGCGCTTAAACCAACCTGCAAATGAAACAGGGGAATTCCCTAGTTATAGTTGGTAATATATTTTGATGCAAGCAGCAAGTGAGTGTATGCAGCTTCAGAGAAAGATTTCGGTTACAATATGTGAGTTACAATATTAGTCTCCGTCAGTTTAACCAGATTTGCATGTCTTTTTAGCGTCTGTAACACCAGGACTCATATTCGATACGTAATCTTTGAGATACTACACTTTCAGTGCCTTTCTGCCGCCGAGACTTACGGTATGCCTTCCTCTATCTATTATCTTTACTGAAATTTAATTTCTTTTTTTATCTCGTTTAGAAAGAATTATTTCGTAAAGAGATTAGGCATCAAGAAGACGATCATTTAAATAATTAACTAAGATTGTAGCAATATTGCATAAACGTAAATTTAGGAACAATAATGACAATAATTATCCTGGCTTTAAAAACAATCTATATTCGTAAAGATTCTCTTCAATAAATACAATTTCTCAAGTAGTTTTCAGTGGAGGTTTTTATTGTTCAAAGATGATTCTAAATCAGTCGATTAAGTCCTGTATGCGATAACGAATAACCATACCAACACAATGTGACTTCTTAAACCTTAGAACAAGAGGCTATTAACCACAAATATCAACAACAAAATATAAGTGCACCGTCTAAAACCTATCTGATATCTGCCAGTAACAGTCAATTTGAAGCTAGTGGACGTCGGTCGGTAGCACATTGTTCGGGAAGCTACTGTGATCCTATCGTACAATGATATATGTGTAACGAACAGCGCCACGGTGGTCTGAAACCCTGGTAATACTTTATGTAGAAACGTGAAAAACATAGAAGGAAATATGGGCAGGACTTTATGATTACAAAATCTTGGGTTATTTTACTCGTGTTTCCAATAACTTGGAAATAAAATACCCATATATATACGTTAAGTTGTTTGGAAAACTTGAACCAAATCTTATACCTACCCGTTTGGAAGGTGTGGTCTAGAAGACCAAAACCTACTT
Source organism: Hypercompe scribonia (assembly GCA_949316085.1). Taxonomy (NCBI): domain Eukaryota; kingdom Metazoa; phylum Arthropoda; class Insecta; order Lepidoptera; family Erebidae; genus Hypercompe; species Hypercompe scribonia. Next base: position 7,970,709 of record OX438979.1, read on the forward strand.
GCGGAGGAGAGGCATATGTATGTTAACAGGGGACTGCTAAAGGCCACTAATAATGAAATTTATTTGGGTTACTTCAAAAACTCTCTACACTGTTTCAGCTCAAATTTTGACACAATATACGAGTATAACATGCTTCAAAGGTGGTTGCATAATTTTTTTGCGCCATTTTTGTTCCAAACCACAATGTGTCCCTGGGAATCGTGGCCTAGCAGAGTTACTTGATAATAATATATACAAAATATAAATAAATATACTTTAGATGTACATAGGATAACAGAAACAGGTTTTGAATATTATCATGGTGAAGAGTTTATATAGTTCCTACATTGTTTTCGGCTCCCATTTTACCAAGATAAGTGACGAAGCAGTACCGATATATCCTTTAAAAAGCTTCGTTAATACATACTTCGTGTAAAACATTTATAACAAATCTTAGAATCCAACCACAGCTGTGATGCTACTTTGTAAAGGCAATACTAAGTAATCAATAACTAAGTAATCAATTAGCGTTTAATTTTCACTTTTTTGTTTTTTAATATAAGATTTTAGGGTTTGATATAAAGATATAGTGTCAACATGTTGCACGTTGCTTTTTAATCAAGATGTCAAGAAAGAGACCGTACTACATATCATAAACGCCCCAAGCGAGCTAAGCAGGTCATCAGAAGGTCTAGTGTGACTTTACCAGAAATTCATATCCCACGTGACAAGATTCGACGTTGCGATTGGCCCGCACTGAAGTCTGCACCAATCACAACTCCGAACGCATTCGCCATATCATTTCGTCAATAATAAAAAACAGCTTCCACTAATTATAATTTCGCAATTATTTTTTGACTATAAACTCATGAATTTGTCTGTAACCCCACAAATACGCTACCAGATTTCAAGGTAGAACAAGGTAGACTCTCATATCCTACGATTAAATTTACAAGACAGTACTTCTAAAACTTAATATTATAGCCAATACATGGTACCAAATATTAATTTATAATATATAATAATAATACTAGGCTGCATTGGTTCTGAGACGCTTCGCTATAGCACATTGTGATCGCAAATAATATTTGTTTGTGTTTTATCATGTTAAATTTGAACTCAACCTGTGTAGAACTATTCCAGTTATTGAAACACACACAAAATAACTTAACCTTTATATATATTTCATATTTATTCATTTAAAAAATAATTATGTTCCAATTCAGACAGAGCCGAGAAAAAACTACATCCACCTACCGGGGTAGTCCGGGGACTTACCCTATAGAAGTAGATCATATGTATACTTTTATGTGTTATGAAAACTAAAATTTATGTAACTTGACAAATAGCTTATACATGTCAAATTAAATTACCCGACCACGCTATTCATAGACCAGGGACAACACACACAACAGTTAGCAAATCGCAAACTGTCGATTCCATAGATTTATGTCTGAATTTTCTATAACAAGTAGCATAAGATTGTTTTCAATGAATTCCTTTATCGATAACTTTTGCCCGTGCGGTTTTGTTGAGTCTGACCTCGGACCTCATGGCTGTATGGTTCTAAATTTACTCTACAATGTAAAGTTTCAACAGTCGTGAAATGACGAAATGTAGAAAGCTATTTATTGTTTAATAAACTTGCTTCGAATAGGGAAATTTTTTTTAATAGACCACCATTCTTATGTAGATATTTTTCATAGACATTTGTTCTTTAACACAAAGTAAAAAAAAGAATCCTCTGTCTCGTCTATTTGTTGAGTATATTCGTGCCAAAATCGAGACACAATAAACAAATTTCAACCAATAGACAAATATAAAACAGGTACAATAAGAAAGACTTTGTTGTATAATATTGGAGTAAAATAACGATAGTGCATAAAAAACGACAAGTCGTCTTCAATTTGCTTAAAACACGAATTTTACATTGATGACGCTAATCTGCATATTGGACGCAACACACTGTACGACTTTCAGCAATAGTCTTTAACAGTCCACTGCTGGACATAGGCCTCTCCTTAGCAAGGAGGTTTTGGCCTACTTTATCACGCTGGCCAGACTTTACGGCATAGAAAACATCGTATTTATAATATGCTCTACTAACCGTGTGCAGCCACAACGAATTACTAGTATATAATTTTAACGTGTTCTCTACAGTCTTCACTGTTTAACGGCTTAGCGAAGTTATGAGAATCGCTGTCAGCTTTTTCTCATAAAAAAAAACAAAAATTAAAAAACTGTAAAAAAAAGTAAATCAGGTACCGATTTAGAGGTTTATGTAATGGGCTTCTACTGATGTTTAAACAAAAGGCTACTATCATCCGTGTCTAAGCAACTGAGTAATTATAATGTTTTTTTTTCATTGTTGTTACGTTGGCAGTATTCTTTTTGTTTTAATGTTGCATAAAGACAAGGAGAAATTATTCATGATCACTGATCATTACGTCGATAAACATCAGCAGAAAGATTTTATATTTTTAAATGAAGATAAAAATCATACTTTATAGGATTACAAGTTGTATGTTAACTAATGTCATCTTCTCAGCCCTTATTAATCTATTGTTTGAGGTCGGCTACCAGTTGAACTGGTTATACCTGAATATCATTTTTTTAACGGAGCGATTGGCATCGGACCTCCGTAACCTTGAGACCGAACTGAATTTGAAGGTTGTATTAGTTGTCAGTATATTTGAGGGTACTTGCTACCCAATAATGATTGCGATAGATATTTATGACAACCAGAACCTGTCTTAGCGTGCTCTCCGAGTTATGGATGTAGAGCACCACTAAATTTTCATACGCCGGGCTGTTATTAAGAACTTCTTCTTCAACTTTTGGCTCGGGAATCGAACCCGAGACTTCTTGATTGGCAGTTGTATACGCTAACCGCTATACCAACAAGGCAGTTAACTAACATGGATAGACATGATTGGACGTCCTAGCCCTCGGACATTTTGTTATAGTATAGATGGCAAATGAGTATATAACCTCCTTGTGAAAGAAAGGCAGTTCAACAGTGAACTGTTAAAAGCTGTTATTTGGTTCAATGAGCATACGGGTCACCTAAACCGACCACTGTCCAAAGACACCTGCAACATAAGAGTTAGAAATTTATTGCTACCTTTGCAATATCTTGCCCTAAAATTTCTGGTATCAGTACGGTTGATCCTACCTACATGGCTACATAAAACTTGTATCAAAAAACAGTTAATATGTTTAAAGACACATCTTTGCTCGAAGTTGATGGATTTGTTCACTAAATAACATTCGCTAAATACGCATTAACATTACAGATTTGTTTAGAAATCCTATATTACATAGCTATTTATTACAAGCTCTCATAAGCCTTAAGAACATCGACTCCCACGTCTAGTCACAGTATCAAATCGCAGCCGCCAGCATTCGGCTAAACGTATGACAAATGTCGCTATTAATTTTAATATCCTTCATTTCGACCGATACTGGTGCAATTCTGACTACAATTGTATGTACAATACAAATGTACTTGATGCCATATGACGGAAGTGACTTTATAGTGCCTTATGCTTAAGGGGATATTTTGTTACGTAATATCGTATTTTGAAATAATACAAAAATAAAATAAAAATTTTTCGACTACTCCCACAGTTGTAAAATCCCCCGTAAACTGGACACAGAAAACCGACTTTGAACAACAATTAATGGATTACACAAAAAGCTGTTTCGTGTAAAGAACGAATCCAAATCACACAATAAGAAGCAGCAAGGTGACCGCACCACGCCATCCAAGTAGTTGAACCGAGAACTGATAATTAAAGATCATCACTAAAAGCAGTTAGTTTGGTACCAACCATTGTCACGCACGTATACGATCATCAATGACTAACAAACAGAGCTATTTGATAGTACGCTTAGAGAATAGAACATACATATTGTTTTTAATGGAAAATGTAAATGGAAATCTAATTCATTAGGAATTAGATTTCCATTTACATATATCTTATACCTCAATGGAACTGCTGAATTCTTATACAAAAGTTTGCGTTCATGGGTAAGTGAAAGAAGGCGAAATACGCATTAAATATTTCATTCAGTGAATCGCTATACCTTAAACAATTTGCTGTTGATATTTCAGCGTAACTACAAAATCTACTAGGCTGCTTCAACTATAAAAAATACTGATACTAATACACCATCTCAAAAAAAATAGAATCAATTCATATGTGAGATAAAATACGATAGATATTATTTGATTTCCTATTATGTACAAAACTATCTCATCTCTCTGAATTTATCTACGCCTAGCTCTACGTAGGTGTAGATAAACATATATTCTCTTTTTTATATCATTTTTCATAGCTCCAATAATGAGGTCTGTTAACAATGAACATGTGTCATGTGATGGCAAATTAAGAATACGGAATATTACAATGACTATTCATTTCAGATATCAATAAGGCCGTCTAAAGGAGCAAATTACGCAAGACAAGAACAACAAGCTATACCAAACCATCTGGCCTACGTTCTAAAAAGAGTCCTATATCCAGCAATAGTCTATAAAAAGCTGTTAATGAATCATTACCAGGTCAAGACAACCAATACTGACTGCACAGTTGGCCTAGTGGTTTAAGCTGCTGCCACGACGTTCTCTACTGCGCTGAGTGTTGTGGGTTTAAACCTCACATGGGACAACACTTTGTGTTATGCACAAATTGTTGTTTTGAGTTTGGGTGTTCTTTGTACCCGTTTCTTGTATGTTTGTAAAGTCCCCTACGACATAGGATTTAATCATAGTGAGGGCGTTGTCTTTTTAAAGAAAAATAGCAAAAGATTGAAAGTCATGAAGAAATAAATATAAGAGGCAATGCAACATGATTCTATGCACAGTGCTCCTTAGTGGAAACAAAGCCTGATTGCATCTGACGGAACTAGCTGCAAATTTAACATGTTCACACAAGCTGAGCCTCCCAAGTAAGAGATTGCGGCGCGAAGCGGTGCTGTCACATAATTGTGATTAATTTCTAGCGAGCGTGTGCCTGCGGTCACTGGTGGAATGTTGTCCTAGCGAGCGATACGGGCTGACTATGAGCTCCGTTGTGAGAGGAGCGTGTAGCGGGAAATTTGCTATTATCTTGAATAGAAAATATTATACCTACGTTAATTATTTTTGAGAATCAGCACTACCTTGCACTTGTGGTTTCGCTTCCGTGAAATATATTTAACCTATATTTAAAGGGTCAGAGAAGTTAAAGAAGCAGATTTATGATAATTGAGGAATGGTGAACTGTTGTCATATGAGGGTGAGAAAGAAATGATCAGATATCTTTCAACATTCTTATGAATAGTAAGAAGAAATGATCGAAGAGCTTAAGAAGATTTGTCAAATCACCTCTACCAATTAAACTTCTTCATATCATCACTTGGAATATTGCTGTCAGGGTTTAGTCAAATGGGATCAGACCCGACAAAAGGTGTTTCATCTGTTATTCTGGTACGACGACCGTTTTCTCGATAAATTACATAGTACTTGTCTAGATAATCGTAAACTATTACATAATTGAAAGTATACATATATACGTAGACTTTAACACTAAAGTGTGGCAGAAATTACTCATCATTCACAATCTATGTACTGAAAAAAATAATTAAAATTAAGTTAGGGAAAGAAGTAATATTGTTTATATATAAATTTGCCTGCACTTCATTTTTCAAATTCTGTGTTTTTCTAGCACCGTGTCCACACCCTTAAACCGCATTTGCTAATAGAAAACTCCTGCGCACTGTATTCCCTAGAATTAGGCACATTTCCACCACTACGGCACAATTGGGCAACACTTGCAAAATCACGACTTTTGTACATCTCGGTTGTGTTAAGTCGTATTACAATTTTGAAACTAATTTGTTAATCAGGTCAAGTCTCAAGTAGAGATTTGAGTAGGTTTAAGAGATATAATACCACACCCTTTTTTCTTACTTAGGTATTATGGTTTTTATTCAAATTCTGAGTTTTGTTAAAGACACTTTAAGTTTTGTTTGTATGCTTCGTAGAAAAGTAGAGTTTTGTGGAACGAAGTTCCCTATCGTGCATTACGAAGGAGGTTAGATGGAAAAAATTCAGACGAAAAGTTGTCACGACAGTTTTTGCTATAGTGTAGTAAGCCGTGCGGCGTGCGTATGTTTCTCTGTTTGTCTCTCTCTCTCTCTCTCATAGAAAGCAAGCCAATTATTTTCGTTTCATCTTTCTATTTTGCTTTGAACAGTGTAGTGTCGCGACGATTATTTGTTTATGACGATGAACGTTCCATCCGGGTGTGCCTTGAAAACCCTCATTTTTTTTTTAATTTACTACACATTTCTTTTCTACACCTGCTCATTAATATATTTGAATTGATCTGCTTTTATTTATTATTTTAATTTATAGTTTTGTTCAAATACTCTTTTTTATTCATTTTCAGAAAGTTGTATTAGAGATAACACCAATAGACATTTTCTCTGGAAGTCCTTTCTGACGTATTACGGAGTCCTTTGTTGGCTTACATACATATAGTGAGATAGCTTTTTAGGTAAGTTTTTGTTTGATGTTATGTGTTTTTTTTCTGTATTAAGAGCCTGCCAAAGTGACTTCACTCTGCCTGATGGAAAACATGAATAGAATCCAAGAGTTCGTCACCATATTCATTGCAAATGTAGACAGTGCAGTATGATGACCCACACCATGGCGGCCTTGTGACATACTTTTTCACACCCCGATTGGGGACGTAAAAGACATGACAGTCGTTGTGACAGTGTAAGGCTTACACATTTACCACGATAACTGTCACCCCTTTTTTTTTTTTTTATCGTGTGGAAACCCCCTCGAGCCGTCACCCCACTGGGGTTTACGGCAGGGTGGTGTGTCGGAATCGGACCGACTAAAACCACACGGTGTGCCACTCTGCGCCTGACATGGGAGGGATCCGGGGACAGCTGTTATTACGACATCCAGATCCCTCCTAGCGCGTGCCCACTAAAGCGGGCACCATCTGCGTATAAACTCTCTATTTAGACGACGTACGGTATACGTGGACGTCGCCTCCTCGCGGCTGGCCAAGATAGCGGGTAGAGGGGAAAACCCATCCCGTCCACCCGCGGCCACACTCAAGGCGGCATGAGGCGCTGGTACGCGCGCCTCCGCCGCCCGGTTCGCCGGCGGCGAATTGGGTCCGAGTGAAGGTCGTTCTCCCGTGCCCTCTCCGCCGCCTCCTTCTGCGAAATTACATCTTCGCAGAAGGTTGCGACCGCGGTAAAACAACTGTCGCTACCGACCATGGAGCGTATGACGGCCGGTAGCGAGAGATCTCCTCCAATAACTGCAGTAAGGACCCCACACTGCGCCGCCCAGGCGGAACAAACCGCTAGCGTGTGCTGAGCCGAGTCCTCACTGCAGTCGCAGTGGTAACAGGCGGGACTCAATTCTCTCCTGGCGACCGAGTGCAGATACTTCCCGAAACAACCGTGCCCTGAAAGGATCTGCGTCAGTCGGAAGGAAAGGGTCCCGTGCTGTCGCCCTGCCCACTCGGAGATGACCGGCTGGAGAGCCTCCACGGTGGCAAAGCCAGCACGTGGAGCCTCTAGCCGGGACGACCAACGAGCCATCGTGGCTCGACGAGCGGCCTCTCGCCACTCGCGTATATCTTCGGGCGGGGGCCGTATGCCGCTACCCGCCCGGAAGTCAGCCGTGCGCCAATAAACTTCGGCGAGCACTTCCGCCTTCAAATCCCACGGGGGAGTTCCGCCCAAGGCGCATGCCGCTTCCGTCGATACGGTGTGGTAACCACGTATAGCTCTAACCGCCAATATCCTCTGAGGGCGCCAGAGGTGAGCTCTATTCTGGGCAGTCAGAGCCGCCGCCCACACCGGTGCACCATACAACGCCATTGCCCGAACAACCCCCGTATATAGCCGTCTCGTCGCAACGCTGGCTCCACCCAAATTGGGCAAAAGTCGCCCAAGGGCAGAAGCAGCGCCGACCAGCTTTGGAGAAAGCAGTCGGAAGTGCTCGTCGAAGAGCCACCTGCCGTCGAGGGTCAGGCCCAGATACTTCATCTGGGCCTGAACCGGTACGAGGACCGAATTGACCACAATGGAGGCCCCGGGGGTAACTGTCAACCCTGCATCAATGTGTACTCTTGAAAAACCTATGTACCTATTGAGCTCAAACATTGTTCTTAACTATTTTCGCGTTATTTTGTTCCTCATTGCATCATCAATGCGACCAAGTTACAACTCAATAAGTTTTTTTTTCTTTTCGCATCTGTTAGTTACGGCCGTCTGATCACAAACCAGGCAGAACCTACACTATGAGAAATAGACTGCAGATAGACCTACTTATTTATTTCGAAATACATACAAATTCTATATAAATTACACCCCGACACAGAACAAATAAATATTCTAATCACATAAACATTTGTTCTGGATGGGAATCGAACCACCAGTGCTGTAGCAGTCAGGGTGACTACCCACTAGACAGGTAAGTTAGTCTAGTCAGCTATCAATAGCATTACCATAATAAAATCACATTTCTTTCACAGTAGTTCTGGCAACCTCGTACAATCCCTCAACAGACTCGCTAGTACAACATTAGTTACAACATCTAACAATAAAAGCGTTGACCTAAATACTTACGCATTTTATGACCAAACTAGGATAATTTAAACTTTAATATAACTACTGCACTTAACGTAACATGTTTTGTGTGGGAATTCAAAGTTATAGCAGCGATTAAAGCCAGGTAACTGTTTATACATGATTACACAAACCCAATCGTGCAAAGAACAGTAAAAGTAATAAATAATTGTCGATCATCAAACAGCTCGATGTAAAAACTGGAAATTTAAAAAAAACAATGTAAGATTTAAAGTACCAAGAAACTTAAAAGTACCACGAATTTTGAGGCTACTGAAGACCTACAGACTTAAGCTCTAAATCTTAAGACCTAGTTACTTAAGATTGCCGTCATACTGTTGCACGTATGTATATCGTGTATCTGAAAAGCTATTTTTTAGAAAAAATTCAATTAGAGTATCTATATAATGCACTTATCATAACCTAATACATTTGACTATTATATATTACAACAAAAATATTTTATTATGTGGAATTTTATATCACAGAATCGTATTACACAGTGACAAAATCTTATAGGATATTGACGATAAAAACTTGTCTCTATAAGACATTTATAACTTTTACAAGTCCATGTGGTGACGGATTAAGAATACATACACCCCTATTCATTCCGTGGATATCGTAAAAGGCCACTAAGGGAACAAAATATGCCAGACAACACTATTACAAAGAGAAGGAAAACTTGAAACAAACCCAATTCCAACCCGTCTGAATAGCGTGGTACAGTAGGCCAAAACCTCCTTGCTAAGGAGAGACCTATGTCCAGCAGTGGACTGTAAAAAGCTGTTGATGATTGATGGCATGTCTCTAACAATAAAGCCTGAAAGAAGATTGTCTGGAAAAAAATGCTTTTAGCGATAAGGCCGCCATTTGTATATGGCCACCCAACTGATATGCTCTTGTATATAATCTGTAAAAATTTTGGTGTACAATAAAGTTTATTCTATTCTAAAGCCCTATATTTCCAAAATCTTTACATTGTTTTTCGTATATGCCTTAAATGAAAATTTAAAAAAACAAAGCTAAACAATAAAAAGAAGGTTAAACATTTTAAAGATTATGAAAAGAACTACACATAAAATATATCTTAATACGGATTATATTACGGCAAAGGCCTCCTCCAACGCTCTCCATTGCTTTTTGTCTGCCGCTACTTTCCAAACTAGTCCTAAGGTGATTTTTATGACGTCCTCCCATCTTTACATGGCTAATAGAATCATGTATAAGGTAAAATAAGGTAAGGTAAGGTAAGGTAAAAAAAAAATCATCAAAAAGAGATAAATATAGCACGTAAATAAAGTAAACTTTAAATAGAAATCGATTCCTTATTATGTAAAAATGTCGGTGGTCGCCACAACATTCGCTCAGCATAGCTTAACACGACAGCAGACCATAATTCGCCCCTAATGGAGTCTGCAACACGCACTAGCTACACATCAACCTGGGACAGACAGACGGACTGTTGGGCCAAGTTAGGACCCACAAATGAAAGTAAACTTTATTGTTATTATCTAAGAGTTGAATTCAAATGGAACTGTTGTAATGAATATTTTTAAGGAGACGGTAGATTAGAGGTAAACTAGTATCCAAGCCGTTTCACAAAAACGTAAATTCAATGATTTTATGAAAAAGGCATGTGTTATAAATAAGCAAAAAAACTTGTGTCGTTTCCAAAACATGTATTAAGAAAAACTTACTTCATATATTTTTGATTATCACCTAATTAATCACTTAACTCATAAAAGTAAAATGCAAATTAATTATTTTGACATTAAAGTCATTAAAAAATCACATACTATTAATTTTGATACATCATCATCATTATCATCTCAGCTAAAAGACGTCCACTACTGGACATAGGCCTCCCCCAATTAATTTTTATTACTTTTTCATAATTGTGTTACCGTTAATAGTTTTCTGTTATTTGTAACATAAATCAAGTTATTTATGATAACTGTAATAGTAAGAACTATCTATTTTGTCAAGTTAGCTTTGTTGGTGTTACATATTATAAGCAATTTTACATATTTAAACATAATAGGGTACCTTACCTTGTTCCGAGAATTTCTAGGGCACATCTGGTTCCCCGGTTACGAGTATCTGAGACGGCGCGCGGTTTTTAGTCGGTTCGAGTCCGACATAACCACCAGTAGGTGGCACAGTTAAAAAAAACGGGTACCTTATCTCTTGCATTATTGACTTTGTAAACTTTTGTTATATAAAATTTCCAGCGTTACCGCAGACTTAGGAGAATACACGAAACGGACATAAAGAACACTCAGATTTAGAACAATAATGTATAGATCCCACAGTGTTATCCTTTGTGGGGATTGAACCCACAACACTCGGGGCAGTAACAAGCAGCAAGGTGACGGTTCAGCCATTAGTACAGTCAAATTTCACGATCATTGTTTTAATTTCTCAATCTGCCATGCAAAAAGAATTAATATACTCGTATATAATATTAATAATAAATATTTCGGACACTTGATACACAACGTCATCTAGTTTCAAACTAAACAGAGCTTGTGCTATGATAATTAGATTGACTGATAGAATACTTATATACTTTTTTTGTAAATAAATACATATTATGGTAGTACTATAGTAGTAATATTATATACTCAAGCAGAGCAGTCGTATTCACTACCCCTGCGCCACCGAGGCAGTTGTTATCTTCATATGTTATATTCATATAGATAAAAAACGTCAATAAATATTTTCAGTCAGTGTACACGCTCCATTCTAGAGTTGAGTGTGTGCCTATGTCACATCTCAACCGTCAAAGACGTCGCATAATTCTACCTCAAGATGAAGCTACAAATCTAAAACTGGATATATCTATCTCACAGTCGTCCATACGTACCTGTCTAACTGAATAATGTAGCCATTTTAAAACTAGGTTAATACTGCCATTTATTTAATACATTATAATATTAGAATGTATTACCTAACGTTTACTGGCAAAGCGGAATATAAATTGAGAGGCAAAATAGGTGTTAGATATTGTGTGCTAATGTGTTGGTGAATGTTTTTGTATGTTAGTGATTATTATGTGACAACAGGAGTTCTATAATACTCAACCAAAGGTCTAAATAAGTATATATTTCAGATACCGGACACACAACATCATCAAACTTCAAACCAAGCAGAGCTTGTACTATGACTGCTATACTGCTAATACATACATAATGTTATACATAGAAAACACCTAAACTCACACAAACACACCCAAACAAATATTTACAGATCACACAAACATATGGTCCGAATCGGGTATTGAACATGAGACCTGAAGCACAGCAGTCGCATTCACTTCCGCTGCACTACCACGTTATTTAATGTTATCGAACTAAATGAGTTCCATTTAATTATTGATATTAACGGGCAGAATTGTTCTTGTTTATCTTTAAACTTTTTAATTATTCAAAACCTTTTTTTACATATGTCTGCAACTTTAAAATTACAGATATACTTAAACTATGAGTGTAGTGGGTTTCCATCAAGAGCTTAGGAATTACAAGACAACCTCACGTGCAAGTAGTGCACCTACAGATCGACGGACAAGGCACTGTGTGCACTTTTAACCTAAAGCGCCAGCATCCGTGTTGTCGTGTTTCGGTGAGTGTCAAACCGAAGGCCCATAGATGCAGGGGTGACAGTTATCGTGATAACTATGTGAGGCTTACACTGCCACGATGACTGTCATGCCTTTTACGTCCCCAAGCGTGGCGTGAGATAGCATCTCACTAGGCCACCATAGTATTGGTCACCACACTGCATTGTTTGCATTTGCAATGAGTATGGTGACCACAACTCTTTGGATTCTAATTATGCTTTCCATGCAGGCAGAGTAGAGTCACTTTGGCAGGCTTTTCACATAGAAAAAAAAAATAGCAAACAAAATATCTGGATTAAGGTCAATAGGCTTGCCACCTATTACGTGGAACCACAACATTGGCAAAAAGTAGGTGTTTAACATGCCTCTGTTTACCACTCCAGGGAAACAGGTGTGATTTTATGTATGTATATTTTAAAATTGTTCTACCCCTGTCATCTTCGACAAAATGTTAGTAATTTGTATACTTGACTTTTTACTTGCTACTGTTCGTGTGATAACGGATTAAGAATACATAGTGTTATCATTCCTACTCATCCCGTGGGTGTCGTAAAAGACGACTAACGGAACAAAGTATGCAAGACAACATCATTGCAAAGAGAAGGAACATTTGAAACAAAATCTATTCCAACCCGTCTGGCCAGCGTGGTAAGCCAAAACCTCCTTGCTAAGGAGAGGCCTATGTCCAGCAGTGGACTGTAAAAGGCTGTTGATGACTCGGGTATAAGAACAAACCTTGTATACAAGTTTATTCTTAAACACATGTGTAAGAAAGGATATGGATTATATTTAAATAACATTACTAATTTGTTTTAAGAGTATGCTCCACAACCTTTCTAAAAATAATCGTTTAATTAAATTTAACTAAATATTATAAATTAATGAGACAAATCTTCAACTTAAAATGTGATTGTAACTATTTTTTTTTCATAATTATTTTTTTTTTATAAATATTTCGGACATTTAAAACTAACATCGTCTTGTTTCAAACTAAGCAGACTAGACTGATAGAATACATATATATATATATATATATTTTGTAAATACATACATATTATACATAGAAAACACCCAAACTTTAAAACAAATATTTGCAGATCATACAAACATTTGGTCCGACCCGGGAATCGAACCCGAGACCTCAAGCATAGCAGTCGCATTCATTACCGCTGCACCACTGAGGCATTACAAGCTAACCAAATGTTACCTTAATTAAAAAAATCAATTTATTATATATTCTGTTTTCAATTAGTACCTGTAATAAAGCATTTTAGTGTTGAATTTCCCGACCACATCAAAGGTAACACTTGAACATTGGATACGATTTCATGGTACACAATTAAACGCCCGCATATGCCGACACCTACGTATATTAATTAAAGATTCGTTGACACTTCTGAGGTTCTCACTAATCCCGCAAACACGTTAATGATTCGTAAACTGTGGCAAGGTACGATAAGTTCTCGTTCAAACCCGTATGGTTATTAATAACTAAGTGGTAATGGTAAGACTCTAGGGTCGGGCTAAATCATTTTATAAGCTTTTGTTTAATCTGAAGTGTTTGTATATATCTTTACTGTTGTCAAATGAAGCTGAAACTGATTTTTAATTACAGTCAATTAATGTTCTCCTAGCCAATTTCGACCACGGTGGTCAGTTTCAACGGAAACCCGCCTACTACCCAGGAGATATTACAGCACACAAGTGTAAATATAGGTGCACTCTCTGTTCCCTCATTTTCGTTATCCGATGGGATAGTTACCAGACATGACTGGGGAGAGATCAGGCGCAGAAACGACGGACTTACGTGCTCCCTGAGGGACGGGGCTAAGACTCCATCTTCCACGCTCTGGGTTGTTATAAGACATGTTTATAATCAGAAAAACTCAACAATACTTTTTGACTCGACCTGGGAATCGAACCGAAGATCGACATACGCCAACCGTTAGACCAACGAAATGGTTACTACTACAACCGATTATGCTCATATTTTACATACATATATGTTTATATTTGACGTGAAAAAAATAAATATAAAAATAAAGACAAACATTAATTACTCTGTTCTAAAATACACTTGTAAATGTATATATCTTTTATTTTGTTTACAATAAACAACATAAAAATAATAATACATGTTTTTAAAATCTTACCTCAAGGTTTCGGTGTAGGTACAACGATGTGTTGGAATCGAACCGACTAAAATCCTAGTGTCCTATATTACGTTTTTAACAGAAGGTATCCCAAAATAGATTGAATTAAATAATCCAAACTATGAACGGAAACCCTAGGTTCAGTTATTTAGGCAGTAACATTGTGAATCAATCATAACGTATTCCTTTTTTTTGAAAATTAACACCAAAGTGATTGTTTTTTTTTTCTATGTTATATTATATTAAGAGCCTGCCAAAGTGACTCTACTCTGCCTGATGGAAAACATGAATAGAATCCAAGAGTTGTGGTCACCATACTCATTACAAATGCAAACAATGTAGTATGGTGACCCACACTATGGTGGCCTTGTGAGATGCTTTTTCACACCCCGCTTGGGGACGTAAAAGGCATGACACTCATCGTGACAGTGTAAGGTTCACACAGTTACCACGATAACTGTCAGCCCTGCATCAATGGGCCTCCGGTCTCACACTCATCAACGAAACACGACAAAACGGATGCTGGCGTTTTAGGTTGGTCTTCTGTGGGAGGGTTGTACTGCCCGGTCGAGTCGGTCCACTTGTGCTGAAATCAGCGTGGTTCTACTACCTAAAGAGTTCCTAATATTCCTAAAGTTCCTAAAATTAGTATACAATACAAGTCGTTTAAACTTGTTACGTAATAATTAATTATTCACAACCTAACAAACAGCCACTTACATTATAATAAAACTTACACAATTCACTATATTCATTGTTTTACTAAATACAGGAAATATATTAGCGGTTTCCCGAAGTGAGAGTATTAATAATTAATAGAACAAGATCTAACAATGTCGATACACATTCGCTGTATACAACTATAGCATTTTCCGTCGTTTTACACTTAATTAAAGGATTTGTACGAGCGGCGCCGGGGCGCGGTGCGATGCAAGATACAAACTTGCTCTCTTGTGCGTGTAAAGGTAGTATCACATTAGCACGACATTTAATCAACATGTGTGAACTTGTTTATTACATTTTAAAATGTGACTTCACCCTATTTATTTATTAATAAGGTATAATGTTATAAAAAAAAAAACAAGCAAAGATACTAACATCGAATCTACTAAACACAGTACTTCAGTATTTAACCGATACTCGCTCGTAATGTATGTACATAAGCCGACCAAAATATTTTGAAAGTTTGTTTAGATCAATGTGTTTTGTAGGTTTTCTGTAAAAGTTGTAAATTAAGAAAATACGTAAAAAATAACTATGTTTTCAACTTCTGCACTAAATTCCTGCACGGTTGGCCTAATGATTTAAGCGGTCGTCAGATTGCTCTCTACTACGCAGTGTTGTGGGTTCCCACACGGTACAACACTTTGTGTGATCCACAAACTGTTGTTCTGAATCTGGGTGTTCATCGTATTCATTTCTTGTAAATTTGTTAAGTCCTCCGCGACACAGAATTTAGTGAAAAACAATCTCATCCAGAAACGGAATTAAATGTTGAGAAATAAAATACACGTTTCGTTCGCACTAATAAGACCAGTGAGTTGCATTAGCACCTTTACCATATAAGATTTCATAACAGATTTTATCTTATTGTTGTTTTCACCGCGCCTATAGGCTTCCTAGTTTTAATTGAAATGGTGCTCTTAATACTGAATATTCATACAGTGATATGCGTCTTATGTATAACTGATAAACTTTCTTTAATTAAATATTATACTTTACATGCTTAGCAGCATATGCATAATGCAGTTCAGGTTATCGTGGGCGAAGAACTGTTTCTATTATGTAAATAATACAGGTTTAATGGGTAAAGCCTTGTTCATCTAGCGGTTAGCGTATAAGACTGTCGACCAAGAGGTCTCGAATTCTCTTCCCGGGTTGGGTCAAATAGTGTTGTTGATTTTTTCTGGTTTTAGAAGCACTTAATAACAGTCCGAGGTTTGGAATTAGAGGCTGTTTTTCTTTCTTTTCTTGTATATTAAGAGCCCGCCAAAGTGACTCCAATCTGCCTGATAGAAAGCATGAATAGAATCCAAGAGTTGTGACCACCATACTCATTGCAAACGCAGACAATGCAGTATAGTGACCTACACCATGGTGGCCCAGCAAGACGTCCTTTCACACCCCGCTTGGGGACGTAAACAGTATGGCAGTCATTGTAGCAGTGTAAGGTTCACACAGTTACCATGATAACTGTCACCCCTGCATCAATGGGCCTCTGGTCTCAAACTCACCACCGAAACACGATAGCATGAATGTTGTCGGTTTAGTTTGGTCTTCTGTGGGAGGGTAGTACTGCCCCTGTCGAGCCGGCCCATTCTTGCTGAAATCAACGTGGCTCTACTACCTAACAAAGTGCCTTCAAGAGTAGGTACGTAAAGCTGTCAGTCTTGGGCTTGATCTCGCCCCAATCGTGTCGGATAACCGTTCCATCGTATTGTGAGAGTGAGGGAACAGAGAACGTACCTGTGTTTGCGCACACACCTGTGCACTGTAGTATCTCCCGCGTAGATGACTGGTTAGGAGTACATCATCAATAAGTAAGTTACTGAACTGGTTTAGCAGGTTCTTTTCCAAAATAAAACTTAGTAGGCAGTATCAGTCGAAAAAAAAAATTTGCAGTTGAAGAGCAAAATATACTTTATTTAAAAGGTACTAAAGTTAAAATACAGTTGCTGCAATTTATATTTATTATAATACGTATTACGTAATTCGATTCCTGTATTGAGTTTAAATATTAAGAAAGAAGTAAGAAACAGTATTCAAATTATATACTTGCTCCTAACTACCCGAAATTATGGCGAAAAATTTATAATAACAATTTATTAGATGTAGAAAAGACATGAACCAGTTTAGAAAACAATTTTAAATAGAGGTCCTTTTGACCTATATTTAAACAGTTTATTCTTTTTAATTGTTTTTATTTTCATAAAAGACAACACCCGCGTTAGGAATATATTTTTTTCAACTTTAAATAAATATCAATGGAAGCTGAAGTAGAAATAAAAGGGTTTCAGAACTTCACCTCTGGATTTCTGACATAAAATTCAGGATATTTGTACAGTAATCACGGCAGTGTACGGCCCACACACTTAAAACGATATCTGTCATCACTGTTTCAATGGGTTTCCGTCCTCACACTCAGGAATGACAAACAATAGTAGGGATGCCGTTGCTTTCGGTTCGTCTTCTGTAAGAGAGTAATGCTACCCCGAGGGTAGTTCGTGATGAAATCAGTATGCCTCTTGTATCTTTTTATTGCTGTTTTTTGTGAGTCTATCCTGCCTGATGGAAAGCATGAATAGAATCCAAGAGCGGTGGTCGCCGTACTCACTGCGAATGAAGACAGTGCAGTATGGCGACCCACGCTATGGCGGTCTAGTGCTAATGCTAATGAGTTAATTTAATGCTTTTTCTAACAGCTCTGTTGCTTAACTATTTAAACTATTTTTTATTAACTTCAAAATTAAATTTTAACGACAAAGACTTCTGCAATCTACAAGTAAAATAAAATCTAAAATTAGTAAATTTCATTATTCTCTTGTTTTAATTACTTTATTCCGACTTAGAATCGGACTGATATTGTATCTTTATAATTCTAATAAAATTCTAATTTAATTCCAATTAAATAGCATTTTTTTTCTTTTATCCTGGATTTTTTCTTCTTTCTTTGACAATTTTTCGAGCTCATTTTCTATGAATCGAAATATCTGAGTAACCGTAACATGGAAGTTGGAAATGAAGTTTATTTCACTGTGGCGTACCGTACCGATTCACATTGAAACTTCTACGACCATATTTCCTGATAAACCGCCATATTTTCTATACTAAGTATATTATAAGTAACTGTACTGGAGAATGTTATAACAGTACCGGCACACAAGGCACGTTAATGCAAGGAGGCGTGTGTCCAATTTAACATATCGCTCGACGGGCTATATCTTTCAAGCGACAGGCGACAGAGGCAAGGTGCGTAGGCCGGCGTAACGGACGCGGTAGTAGCGGCTAAATCAACCATTGTCCGATTGGGTGTAGCCGCATTCTACGGAATAGGTGTGTAGAGGAGACGACTCTATGATTATATTGTTTCAAGCCAAAAATTCAATTCAGTTTTGTGAAATTGGCGTGCATTTATTTTTACATTAATTTTTAATGATGATGGTTTAATATTAGAGACAAGGCGACATACAAATAATTAAACTAATTTGCACACTTATTAGACACTTTCACTTTCACTTTTTTATATTGTGTGTCTTATTAATTATTTTTTTTTTCTTTTTATCGTGTTACACATTACAACACAACCAACACGATTGTATTGTATTGTGCTTGTATTATTAATTTTAGTCCTACACATTTGTGTTGGATGTAGTCTGTAATTATAAAGTATGGTATTAAATAAATAAATACATAAACAAAATTTTATCGAAAGACCTTCACTAGAGAAACAGTTTTCTATCATTAATTATATGTATAACATAATCTCGAAAAAGAATCTTTTATTTACCATAGGTAGTCATTTTTTTGAACATACACTCCAAGCAATAGCAATGGTATCTGATTTTCTTTTTGTCGTATGAAATGCTGTTTAATAACTAATTTTACATTAATCCTGAAATGGGCCGATTATATATGACTGGAATTGAATTTATAAGGTAAGAGTCTAGGTGAGAGATCATAGAAATTTTTGACACACTGTAGTGAGAATAAAAGTGAGAATATCATCTAGAAGACAATAAAATTTTCTAGATTCAATTCTAGACTTCCACCTTGAGAACATAATAACACATACCTTTTTAAGATATTAAAACTCAATAACTATCAACTTCGTAACCGTTACGTAATTGAAAAACGGTACCACATCAAGTAGCTGTTAAGTTACAGAAGTAAAAAGTGTAACATAACCTAAGAAGTTACAGCATCTAAACAACATCCAGCTCCATGTCTCCCGTCGTCTTGGAGAGCATACGTTGGTTGAACACGCGGTCGCGTGTCTGCGCTCCCGCTGTTATATATCGGCCATAACTCGCGGCACCGTTGCGCAGGAGTCCTACCGCGTCGATTATACTCGTACGTTCGTACACACAATTAAACCTCATAAAACCTATGATCGCCTGATACGTTCTTGCTGTTTATTACTTGCGTATTGCAAGACGTTTTATGAGGGATGTTTTGCGTGTATGAGTTGGTTTCGTGTCGTGGTTTCTCGTATTATAGACAAGTGTAGGTTATTAAACACTTACATGTAGGTTACGTATTTGATTAGTTGCTACTTATGCTATTAGAGGTATGTATCAAATAAGCCATAATAGGCCACAGTCTACCAGATTGTAACTTGTTTTTAATAAGTGTATTTGCCAGATTATTTAAACTATCCTTCGAACAGCACTTTACTTATAAAGTTCTTCTTGTCAATTCCTCGGGAACGCAATGCTTTTTTCACATATGGTAATATCTTCATAAAATTTTATTTTAAAACGCTCAACAACTATATTACTGAGGTCAAGGTACAATCGGGCTACAAATATTTTCTTTTAGGAAACATATTATTAGAACACTGTATAATGAACTAGAAACATAAATTTGCTTAGTTTCTGAACGAAAGAAATCTTATATATCTTTTTGCTTTCATCGTCACTAAAAACAATTAAAATCTCAATCAATTATTTAAATATCCAAACTCTCTACTTTCATAATAATACAGATTTACAAAAGTGATTGAATAAACTCTAAACACAGACTCATTTAAGCTTTTCTATTTCAATCTTCTAAGCCAGTCACTTTCTATTTCAAACCATAATCAATGAAATGAAAAAAAAAATCAAATTTGATTTAATTCTTTATTTCATCATCATCATCAGCCGGAAGACGTCCACTGCTGAACATAGGCCTCCCCCCTAGAACGCCACGCCGTACGACTGGACGCCAACTGCATCCATCGGCTCCCCGCGACTCCATCCGCGATCCATCTAGTGGTGGGCTAACCCACGCTTCGTCTTCCAGTACGCGGTCTCCACTTTTCTTCCCCAACGGTTGTCGGTTCTACGAGCGAGGTGGTCTGCCCATTGCCACTTCAACTTGCTTATTCTAAGAGCTATGTCAATAACCTTAGTTTTAATAATTCTTTATTTCATCTGAAAAAAAACTAAGACATTTCTAGGTTTCCTAATTTTTTTAATGTTGAATGTTCAGGCTCACAAAAATTTCATATCGTACGTAAGTGTCAAATGTGTGGAGTTTTGGCAACTTTTACAAAAATAAAATCTGTTTCATCTGGAACGGACTTACTCTTGGCAATCGTGTTTTAGTGTTGGCAACAAATGAAAAAAAAAAATTGCAAATTACCAAAAACACATCAAGAATTTATTAAACTTAAAGTCGTAAGTCACGAAGGTTAGGAATGTCAGTGACACTTGTGTAACACCTGTTCGTGATCATATTCGACGTGATTATATACATTAAGTACCGTCAGGACTCTTAATTAGTTAAAAGTATAAAGTTTCAGTCAAAAGTATTTTTGATCACCACGTAATCTTTTTTCTTTGACGTGTGGAAGCCCCTCGGTCCGTCACCCCACCGGGGTTTGCAGCGGAGTGGTGTGTCGGAATCGGACGGACTAAAACCACATGGTGTGCAATTCTGCGCCTGAGATAGAGGGGATTCGGGAACAGTTATTATTATGACATTCAGACAATCGCATCGCGTCATCCTGCTATAACTTCATCTAGTCCAAATAATACAATAACAATAGAGGGAACCTGACACGGTAATAGTCACTAACCCAAATTTTTCTATAACCGTAGATGGTATATCGCTGGTGGCTAGATTCCGAGCTTCTGAGTGAGGTAGAGAGATTCTATGGGCAGTTATACACGACAACATTGGATCCTGTTACTGACTTACCGAAAGATCTAAGGGCTAAGTTAACCCGACGTTATACCGAAGACATACCGAACGTCAGTCTGTGCGAGATTGGCTTGGCTCTCAGACAGCTTAAAAACAACAAGGCACCTGGTGAAGACGAAATTACGACTGAATTCGTGAAGGCAGGAGGCAGAAAAATTGGAGAATCTACCCTCGAAGTGGTTGACCACAACGTATATCTAGGACAAACTATCCAGTTAGGTAGGTCCAACTTCGAAAAAGAGGTTATTCGTCGAATCCAGCTAGGTTGGGCAGCTTTCGGGAAGTTACGTAACGTTTTCTCGTCGCAAATACCGCAGTGTCTCAAGACAAAAGTCTTTGACCAATGTGTGTTGCCAGTGATGACTTACGGCACAAAGATGTGGTCGTTCACTATGGGCTTGATAAGAAGGCTCAAAGTCACCCAACGAGCCATGAAGTGGGAATACTCGGCGTTTCTTTGCGTGATCGAATCCGCAGATCCGCAGACGAACCAAGGTCACCGATATTTCCAGTAAAATTGCTAAATTTAAGTGGCAGTGGGTGGGGCATATTACACGCAGAAACGATGGCCGATGGGGTCATAAAGTTCTGGAGTGGCTACCGCGTACTGGGAAACGCAGCGTTAGTAGGTCCTCTACAAGGTGGTCCGACGACCTGGTGAAGGTCACGCAAGCTGCTGGATGCGGGCGGCACGGGACCGGTTGTTGTGGAGAACCTTGGGGGAAGCCTATGTCGACGTGTGGACGTCTTTTGGTTGAGACGATATAATCGATATATAGACGGTATTTTTCACAGCAGTCAACATTAAGATTGACTTATGCCGGTTACAAACACTTTTGGCCGGTTAAGAGTTTTTACTGTAACACATATTTTATTAAAAGCGTTGTTAAGCACTTTGCACTTTAAGTAACTACATATCACTGAATAGAAAGTGCATATGTAGTTACTAAGCATCATATTAACTAAGCTTTGTCCATAAATTATGCAAATAACACGTACATAGTAAGTACTAAACCAAAATGAATATCATATTAAGTCTCATGAGATGTGGCTCGTATCATTAAACTGAAACAGTTACTTTGTAACTTTTAACTGTATTGCGATATAACTGTACAATTTATAGTGACAAGCTTTTTACATAGTAAGCTATAGATTGAATAAAATGGAAGTAATCAAAAGTCTTATTCAAAATATGACTTACAATTTTAGTTAAATTAGTTTCATGATTATATATAATCCAAGCACTATATAATCATCTTAATAATCGGAGAATATTGCTGCTTCAACATTTGTCTTTGTTTTCTAATATTTTTTACTATCACACATTCGACGTTCACTTTTAATGATTGTGTATAATAATACAGTTATGTGTCACCAAAAACAATGAATATTTTGCAAAAATAGCGCAGAAAACTAAGCAGTGCAAAATAGTAATTGAAAAGCGCCGTTATAGTTAACGACACCATGCTTAAAAACACATGTATTGGAGGTACAAAATATACATGTCCTTTCGATTGGCCACTCTCTGATCTATACTCACACAAAAAACTGACGTGATATATTGGATACATGGAGTATAAAATTATTTCTTTAAAAAGAGGTTCCAGTGCTAAGAGGCTTGTCCCGTTTAGATAGTACATATGTCACTGTAAAAGTCCGAACTACGTAAATCCTAAGATTTGTCATTAAAACTTAAGATTTACAAACTCTTGCGGAAAAAAGTCCGTACCGTTTTATGATTATCGTTTATTTATTATTATTTCGTTTTGATCATCGTTATCGTATGATTATCGTTTATATGAAATCTTTACAACCACTATTCACTTGGTCAATCTCAGGATATACCTCAAAGATATTTTAAAGGTTAATAAGCTTGTCCCAAGAACGTCTGCTTTGATTTATATTCAAATATTAGATATTAAACGCATGCTATTTTTGCGATAACTTATACTTTTGTATTTTCTTCTTCTCCTATACCTAGGTCAGATTGACATCTATGGTATATATAGTTATATTGTTGAATCATGTAGATTTAGTTAGAACAGTGACCAATAACGAGCCATCATCTTTGTTGTTGTTGAGTAGATTGCTTTGTTCCCAAAATCAGTCATTATCGACTGTCACTGCTAAAAATGTAGTATCTATTAAATTGTAGTAGTAAAAGCCCGAATTTGTCGTTCCTTTTTTAAAAATATATACACTTACCAAATCACGTTAATAAATCCTAAGGTTTACTAGTAAAACTTAAGATTAACCAATATGCAGGATTTTTATTCTCATAAAATCAATACAACAATAATTTCAATTCTAATTAATTAGAATTAAGAAATCAATACATCAGTATTACCAGTTGCCGAAACCCTTACAGTACTATTTCTTTTGACCTCTAAAATGCGACGACAGTATAAATGTTTTTATGCGTCTTTTTTATCGATCTCAATATTTATTAAAATAAACACAAAATTAAACAAAACATCTGTATAATCGTATACTAGACCTTAAGTCGTGAAGATTTTCCAATATGTCTAAAAATATTAATTAATCTAACATTTTAATAAATAATAACATTATCAGACAAATCACAACCCTATGCTAGGAATTCTAATTTCTGCTTTCCGTTACATTTTACATGCATGAGTTTGAAAAATTCACTGTAATTAATAATTAATTCATTCATTATTCGTAACAGTAATACAAGTTTACGGACATCGTCTCACGATCAATGAAATCGAATCTATAAAAGGAGCAACTGTTCGCTTATCGAGATCATTAGAATATTTGATAGACGTTCATTGATGCACGTACGGAACTTCTAGGCTAATGTAGGCTTCAAGTTTCATAGCCAGCTTTTACGAGTTTTTTATTACCAATGCATAAGAATTACACACTTTAGAGCTAGTAAGTGTGTTGAAGAAAATTGTCTTGTTTTACTCTCTGAGGCAGTTTCATATGCTCAGGAAGTTATAGGGGTAAATTAGATTAGGTTATAAATGGCTTAGTTAAAATTAATCTTTTTCTAAAAGTTTATTACTGTACGTTTATTGGCTTCAAACAATGGATTAATACATTTAAAACTTTGATTTGAATTTAATACAGCTTACGAGCAGAACTTTCGAAATTAAGGTTTTTTCATCCGTGGACATACAAACACTGATATCTATATCCCCAACAATTGAACAGATAATTATGAAACACAACTTTCGCTTAATTAATAAGGAGTACGCCCAGCACTTTGGAGTTAACTGAGATATTAAGAAGTATAAACAAAGAATAAAGATGAAATCGTCGGTGGATATAAAACAGTAAGTGATGATTTTTTAAATGTATTTTATACCAAAAACGCAACAATGTTCAGAACCTTACAATCATCTATATGAAAAGCCTGCTAAAGTGACTCTACTCTGGCTGATGGAAAGCATGAATAGAATCTAAAGAATTGTGGTCACCATACTCAGTGCAAATATAAACAATGCAGTGTAGTGACCCACGCTATGGCGGCCTAGTGAGATGCTTTTTCACGCCACGCTTGGGGACGTAAAACGCATGACAGTCATCGTGGCAGTTATCGATAACTGTCAGCCCTGCTTAATAAATACTTATGAGATCACTATAATTTTAGCAAATGATACATAATTTTGACTTGACATTTCTAGAATTAAGGAAAAGGAGAAAAATACGAATATTTTAGTAATCTGAGCAGAGAAGTGAACCTGATAGTAATGCCTGATATTAAGCGTATTACTGATCTACTATGACATTGGTAAGGTCAATAGGTCCAGAAATATAACATATTTGCCAAATTTGCAGCACAATCACTTAACAAACCACAACTAATTCATACCAAAAGTAAAGGTCAAAATATTATATAATTTAGACAGTCAGATCTCAAGTAGCAAAAACATTTTTATTACCATCCATGTGGTAACATATTAAAAATACGGAGTGTCACCACTTCTACTCATCCCATGGTTGTCGTAAGAGGTGACTAAGGGAACAAACTACGCAGTACAACATCATTGCACAGAGAAGGAGAACTTGAAACAAATCCTATACCATTCCATCAGTGTGGTTTAGTAGGCCAAAACCTCTTAGCTTAGAAGAGGCCTATGTCCAGCAGTCCAGCAGATTTACCTGAAACAAGATACAATATGCTTTACTAGTTACATAATCGATATCAAACGTCCCATAAACGATCACTTTAAGCTGCTCATATCCTCATGCAGAGTGTGGAACAAAATGAGAATGGAATTCAGTCCATACAGCAATATATGAAGGCACGTGCTCCAGGATATACCGTGAGTAATGTTTCAGGTCTCGCCTTGCTTCATTTATGATTACAACTGTAACATACATAGATAAATGGGTTTGCTGCCGGCCAAATTAACTTATACATATAAATACTAGCTGTTTAACGTAATGAAGTTATTTGTATGGTGATTTATACCGATAAATAAGTTAGTACCAAGGTATTAGGCGATCAGTGGTGTAATAGCACCACTCGAGGGGTAAGACAATATATTATAATTAAATATTATTGTATGGAAGTTGTTTCTTACAGCTATTTATAATTGGAATATAATGAAAATTGGTTTAATATTTGTCTATTTTAAAAGCTTTTCAAAGATATATGTAATTGTTTTAAATATTTAATGAAAATGTAATACTTTTCTTTGAAAAGACTTTTATTTTGGTCTCTTAGTTCCTTCTTTCATAGTAAAGTTTATTAGTTGGTTAATGTATACTAATTTACAATAGAAATACGTTAGTATGTATAACTAACATAATGAAAATAAATTGGCGCATACTATAATTTTACTGCTTCTACAATGGAATCATGGTTTAATAATAATGACTAGGATATCATTTATAAAAGCTTTTGGATAACAAATATAGTTACAGTATTGGTTATTAAGACTATCGACTTCATTGTGTTTTGAGAAGAAAATCCATAGTGCAAGAGGATTAAGACAACAAATATCATGAACCTTGTAAAAAGGGTGGAAAAAAGAAACTTTGATTAAGACGAGCTAAGACTTAATTTAATAGAATACTTAATATATTGATGGTTACAAACCCTTGCGCCCCGCGAAATTTACCGTGTTTTAGGTTTTATTACCGATTCACCCCGTGAAACATATGACATATTTATATTCCCCGTATTAAAAATATATTTAAAACACCAAAAAATTCAAAATTATCGAAATTTCAGAGCCATGTTGAAGAGACGTAAGCTCTAAAAACCTCTCAAAAAAATTACTAAAGAAGTTAATTCAGTAGAGCGTATGGACTCGTAGCCTTCAGATGGCTATAAGGTAGGAGATCCTCTATCAAACACTTATAATAAGCATTTTGGCGTGTAGTCCAAACGCATCTATAGCAAATCGTCTATTAATTAATCGTTTCGTTTTTGTTGTTGTTGGTTGAACTTAGTGAAGTTAACTGGTACTTAGTGAAGTTAACAACTTCACTAAGTACCAACAACCCTATTTTCTTATTTATTACTGGTTCTTCTTCATAATGAAACTTACCCACTTCGACTGGGCCAGCAGTGTATCGTTCGTATCTATCAATGTACAGAATCGCTCCTGAATAGTGCTATACGACGGCAGGTGATTAGCGGCACGAGCGGCGCGCGCGCATGTCCAACTACATATACAATGTTACGTGTACATGCGCGAACAAGAAGGTTGGAATGTAAGAAACAAACTTTTATGATTACTGAGAGAACAATTATCTCATTAACACTCCTGTAGATGTACAAACACTTTACAAATATACCATAAACAATACTTATACATCTATTTAATATTTATTATAAATATATTATACTATATTATTTCCACATAACCAAACAAACACTACAAACACTATATGTCTATGGTATATTGTCTATGGTATGTTCTACACGTCCGACAAATTATAAAATGCGGGTAGACGTAATCCATTATATTTTTACTTTGACACCTGACACCAATTAATACTGACTACCGCGATTAACCCTTTTGGTGCCTTACGTTAAATAATTCAAATACAAATAGTCTTACAACGTAAATACATTAAATATTAGGTACTAGAGCCACACTGATTTCAGCACGAACGGGCCGGCTCGACCGGGGCAGTACTACCCACCCACAGAAGACCAACCTAAAGTGCCAGCGTCCGTGCTGTCGTGTTTCTTTGGTGAGTGCGAGACCGGAGACCCATTGATGCAGGGGTGACAGTTATCGTGATAACTGTGTGAGCCTTACACTGCCACGATGACTGTCATGCCTTTTACGTATTCTAGGTCGCCATTGCGTGGGTCGCCACACTGCATTGTCTTCATTCGCAGTGAGTCTGGTGAAAACTACTCTTGGGTTCTATTTGTGCTTGGCGTCAAGCAGACTAGAGTGACTTTGGTAGGCTTCTATAATAGTATATATTAAACTACTCAAATATGTATATATATATATATATATATATATATATATATAATATATATATATATATATATATATATACATATTTGAGTAGTTTAAATTATACTTGTGTAACTTTTGTCGTGTTTTGTGTCTATCTTTCTAACTTTTATTCGGCCTTAAGCTATAAACCTCGTGTCTTGTGTGGTCTTTTAAGTGTTATTATAAGTACAGTATTGTTTTCTTTTCTTACGACCGTGAGTAAAACCACATCTTGAAGACCTAAAGTCTCTCAGTTATTTTATTTTCTGAAAGAAATTAAATAAACTATAGTCTATCTAAACACCGTGTATGCAGATGCACAGAGAAACGTATCTTCCCCACAATCGCTCGATCTATCGCTTGATCGCGCAGAGTCTGGGCAATTATTCAAATCAGCTCAGTATTGTCACTTGCACAGGTGATACTGATAACACGAACGCTAGTTAGGAACTGACTGCGATGATGCAAAGAGAGATATGAAAGGCAGAAATATTTATTTTGTATTTCTTTCGAGTTATTTATTAGAGAGTTACGTAACGTGGACATAAAAGTTTATTAAATTTACTAATACTTCGATTAGAACTAAGTGCGTATGCATGTCATAACTTTACTTTACGTAGTTCAAACTTATATTTCTAGAAGACATCGTAATACTATTAGCACACAAGGAAATAGTATACTTATTTCCTGACACATACTTCAACATCTGCATATAATTAACATACATGATAATTAACATCATTTTTTAATCTTTGTCCATATTTTATTTGACTGGCTGACCGGTCACCTCCCTGACACAATTAGTAATGAGTTTGCCATGAGTATTTCAATGAACCAGTACGTCTCATAGATGGTCACAGATCCAAGTCCCACGTGTTTACATTACGCTGTAGAGGTGCTGCAGCTGGCCATCAGAAACTGGTAGGGACAGAATACTTTCCTTCTAAAAAAGAAGAAATTTGAAAGGGTTAAATTATTATCGTTAATCACAAGACGTATTACTTGTACCACAAGAAGGCAGCCCCTTTGGAACGTCTTGTCAAGCAAGAAAAAATTTACAGTGTTTTGATTATCAAGTATAAAAAAGAGAAGTTGTACTTCTACATGATTCCAAACAAGAAGCTTGGCCTTCAGTACTCTGCTAAAAGTACACGAATAAAAGGAAGGCATATTCTGAAGATGTATCTAATGTAAATTTAGTAAGCTTTACATATCTTGTGTCCAAAATCATTAATGCACGTATATTGCTTTCCGGTGATCGGCGCCGGAGTATGTTACAGGCAGTTAGTGGCGGCGCGTGCGCAGTATCTGATCTTGTGCCGCACAGCCATTGCTCGCTACACACGCACGTGGTTCCATCAATCTAATTTATTCTATTAGGTTAAAAATTTATAACTATCTTTCTTGAATATGTGATGTTAAGTACAACAAAGAATTCTTATCAAAAAAGCGTTCTTGCAATCAACTCAAACGAAGAAACCAGAAATATTTTCTTAATAGTTTTGGTAGGTCGTGGTTAATGTTTCAACAAGTTGGCAGCTGTTTACACTTTGCACTGTTTAAATTTGACCCTTATACTATAAGATATAAATAATAATAAATATTTTTGGACATCTGACACCATAATATTCTGATAAGCAAAAGTCGTACTATGGCTACTCAGCAACTGATATAAGTACATATATATTTTTTTTATAAATACAAACGTATTATACATAAAAAACATCCAACCTCCTTAACAAATATTGGCAGATCTTAAAAATATCTGGCCCGACCCAGCAATCGACTCCCAGGCCTCAAGTACCGCAGTCGCATACGCTGCCACTGCACAATCGATCGAAATAAGGGGTGATCGAGTAAACGGTTCTCCTGACGAATAGTGACATCAACTCCGTTGCTGCATTTGAGGCGGGAGTATGTTCGTTTTTTAAAGATTTCAAAATTATATCGGCCAGGACGACATATTGGTCTACACATTACTTCAGAGAGAATTTTATTAACAACTGAACGGTGGTGGAACGTTCATTATCCAAGCGATCTAAATTGATGTTTCAGATTCATGTTACCTGTATCTACATTACTTAAAATATAGCTTGCTCTTTGTGACAGACGGTTACGAAACAGACGGAGTAACTTTGAACAAGCGATTTTATCACCTATATTTCCATTAATTATGTACGTGTAAGCTTTGTATGTACAATATACTGTAAATATAAAATTCATACCTAAAATTTACTTTTTTTTTCCTGTGCGAAGATCCCCACGGATACATTGGGCAAGTGGTTCTGTCGGACTCAAGTGTACCCTAACGTAAATGTACCTCGTAAGTTCTAAAATGACACTATTGACAACTGATACAGAAATCAAGCTATAGTTTAGGACTATAATCACAATCTTGTATCTATTTCTAACCATTCTAATCTTCTCCTACCTCCTCCTAATTACATTAATATTTAACAAACCATTACTGGCGATAAATAAAGCTTAATAAATTGCAACAATAGTACAAGGCCATTACGGTGAACACGGCACCAAAATTCTCTAATAATTTATTCACCGCCCACACAGTACACGTATGCGAATAACAATGCTCCTGCATACGTTACATGCCGATGCACTACTGGTAAAGTAGATATACTTAAGTAGTTTACATACGTTGGGTTCAGATCGTTTTAGAGATATTTAAATCACGTGACGTAATACTTTTTTAATGTTAAAAGAAAATGATTAGGTACTGAATTAGTCATGAATCGTAACATTATGTTCTACTCGTAAACAAGCCCATGCATTTATGTATATATGTGCATGATAATCAAATAAGAAAATTAAAAAAATACATGCGTTCGAGACCTTACGAAGGTAGCAATATTGTACAGTGCGTCTATGACTAATAAAAATAGAAACTTTTTTCCAATAGTAAAATTATTTTTAGCACTAGGAATAAATCCTGTGTCGTGGGGTACTTTTATAACATACAGAATTTATTATATTTTATATATTAAAATAAAAAATACAAAAAATGAACACAAAGAACACCCAGACTCAGAACAACAATTTGTGGATCACACAAAGTTTTGTTCAATGTGGGGTTTGAACCCACAACACTCAACGAAGTGACCAATAGACCAGTAGACCAGTAGACCAATCGTACAGTATTATTAATTAAATTAAATGGAAATTTGAATTTGTGTCTCTTTTCCATTGGATGCGGGCAGCACAGGACCACTGTTCTGGAGAATCTTAGGAGAGACCTATGTCCCACAGTGGACGTATTTCGACTGAGATGATGATGTTTATTTCTTACTAAATAATAACGTGTATATGTCATTGCCACATTGTATTTTTAGAAAGTGTTGACAAGAAAACTTTGCGGTTGAAACTAGGACTTCTAATGGTAGTTTAGCACCAGTTATAATGATGTATCGGTCGTTTAAACATGTTTAATATAACGATAAACTGCTAAACACATACTCAACTACATTCCCTGTGTCTAAATGCAACATAGTATTACAATCTGTTTATATTTAGCGCTGGGTGAGCGCTATCATGAGCGCTAGGTGAGCATAGTTTTACTATAGTCTCTGCCATTCTCGTACAATTTATTTAAGTAATGTTTATTAAATTTAAAGCCTACTTTAGAATTCTAAAGTTGGTATGTACTTACATGCTTTAGTTTCTTTCAGTTTGAAAATATTCAGGTTTGGATGTATTTTCATACAAGTGCGTTTCAGTCAACACTTGGATAATCCAGGTATTCTAGATAAACACATTAAACTAGCTAAGCACTTAATAAAATGTAAATGATAGGAACTTTTATGGACTACTTACAATAATAAGTTAGTACTTGTATATTGTACAACTAATAATTTTTTCACAAGCAAATTTCTATACAATTTGTTCGACTAAGTGACCTATTTTGTCTATAGTAGAAGAGATTTTTCTTTCCTTCACAATTATTTTCATAACCCTATTTATGTTTCAGGACCAACGAACTATATTTAGGTAACCAATCACAGCCATTGTTATCCTAGGTAGTAGAGCCACGCTGATTTCAGCACAAGCGGGCCGGCTTCCACAGAAGATCAACCTAAAGCGCCAGCATCCGTGTTGTAGTGTTTTGTTGGTGAGTGTGAGACCGGAGGCCCATTGATGCAGGGGTGACAGTTATCATGGTAACTGTGTAGGCCTTACACTGTCACGATGACTATCATGCCTTTTACGTCCCCAAGCAGGGTGTAAAAAAGCATCTCACAAGGCCACCATAGTGTGGCTCACCATACTGCATTGTCTGCATTTGCAATGAGTATGGTGACCACAACTCTTGGATTCTTTTCATGCTTTCCATCAGGCAAAGTAGAGTCACTTTGGCAGGCTCATAATATAGAAAAAAAAAAAGCGTCAGTCGTTTTATTTTGTATTATATTTATATACAACATTTAAAAAACTAGTTAAGTCTAGTAAATATTTATCGTAATCATTGCTTTAAAACTGAGCCTAAATAAGGCAAACTTATAATGCACAATGCCTTATTAATGTAACATGCTAGTATAATAAATGCTGACGCGCACGCATGTACGCATGACATGCGTCTCGACTCCCGCGTCATCAGTCACCGATGCATGCGGAGGCGCTGTCATTGGTAATGACGCTGATCTTCAATACGATACGTAGGGCTTTACGAGCTTTATGTGGGTAGGCCGGGGCTGGTGGATAATAATGACATAATGTCACAAAACTTTCAATAAGTAATTTAAGAACTGCTGTAGTTTTTCCTATAAACTAACCACATGTTATACTGACCCACTTCTCTGTTAACCGATAGTTTTACTTACATAATCTCTTTTAAGTTTTCAATTGAGTGTTTACTAACCTTCATTGATGTAAATGTCAGGTAAATGAATTAATGAACCAATTAGGAAATAATAAATAAATAAAATTATTTATTGTCTCATAAAAATAAATATACAAGAATTGAGGCCCTAGGCCCTGCAGTAGGATTCCTTGTGTTGTGAGATCTAATCTCTTTCGTTTTGATATATTTATTGACAATGTTGTTATTGTTGTAGCTATATGCTTGCATATGATGTGTACCTTCTCACCTACTACCTGATTAAATATGTTCTAGCTCCGTGTGCATCCATTGGACAAATCATGTGGCAAGCGCTTATCCAGTATATTGTTACACACTTAAGTCCCTATTCGCAAAACCACTCTCATAAATTGCAGGAAAGTGAGAGGAAAGGTGTTACATATCGTTGTTAGCAATTGTATGTTAATTTTTTTTCAGTAGATAATTTTATTGTTGACCATCTTTTCCTTTTAAAAACTCAGAATGTTATATTTTTTCTGTGCTATCTTTATTATTTTTGCGAACCTTTCATATCATCCTTTTCTCTATTTATTTTTTCAAACTAATTTCAATATCTCACATTTGCCAGACGTCGCGCAACGGTATTTTTTTATTGTTACTTTTGCCAAAATTACAAAAAATAACAAAACTACTATTCCACCAATTCAAGTTGCTGCGTTTTATTTCGTTTTGCAACTAAACAATGGCGCATGCGTATCGACATGCAGCACTGTCATTCTAAATGATGTTGCGATGTCCGACAGAGATAGATCCATCTGCAACTTCTACTTTGTATTGTGCATGCGTGATCTTGTTGGTGATTTAATATTGCCATATATTATACTGGCAGCTTCGCTATCTTAGCGGCTCAGAAATCTTGCATCTATTTATTTGAAATTGTTCTTGTTAACTGATTGTGTTTGTACGATGGCCTTTAATAGGAAATCTGTTTTGAGAAATGTTCGTCATGTATAAAAGACAATAGTTATAACTAGTTCGTCAAAAAACATGCTGTACTATTAACAGGTGGACGTAGTGCACCGATTGAAACGTGTACGATTACGGGTTAGAACCTTCTCGAATATACTACCATCGAATAAAAAAGAATATTACTGTAAGTAATACAGTAAATATAAAGATCTCATGAATGTTTCTGATGTTAGACACATTAAATTAAGTCACTTGAAAAATTATTACATTTATATCGAAATATTACAAAATATAAGTAAACAGACATATATGAATACATTGTTAAAAGTTTAGTGGTCAAACGATGGAAAAATAACCAAAAATCCCGTACCTTCTTTTTGGTTTATATTAGATTATATCCACAGAATAGATTAAGCGAAAAGTAATTGTAGATTCGTAAACTTTTGTTTCAAACCTAGCACATGTCTGTTTTTGCCCGACTATGAGAAAACCAAAATGAAGGGTAATGTTTTTTGTTTTGCTGGATGGATGAATGGATGAATAAATTAAAGATAACTGTTGTATATTTCATGTGATAAACTCGTTATACTCTCACTTAAATCAAGCAATTTTCTCAAATATATTCCAAACGGAAGTGAGTTTAGTGCACAAGTTGAGTGAATCGATTGTATGTACTAGTAATCGTTGGCCCCAGGGAAAAGACTTTCCAATCCTGTATCTATCATGTAACCATTACAATGCATGCACCTACAATTCATATAGAAAGTGTTCTGCAACCGCTTAGTGACTGCTGTAACTCCATACTTGGACAAAAGACGGCAAGTATAAATGATAAAAATAAAGTCCAACCTTGATCCTACTCATTAAGTAACGCTACTTAACTTTTGGTTAGAATATTATACCTGTATGTAGGGTTTGATGGAAGAATCTAACGGTTAATTCAGATGACACTTATGTGTTTTTATAATTAAACAAACTGTTTAGAACACGGAAAAAAGAGAAAAATTACATTTCGAGTATATCGTATTTAACAGAGATCAGAAAGGTTCTATAACTGTTAAATGTAGCCAACTTAACAAAATACAGACTATACAGTAATATCAACTAACAACAAATAAGTTTGCGTTTCTAATTACCAATAAATTTAATAATGCATTCTCTTTTTCGCTGCAGCTCTCATGAGTGTCTTTACAAGTAACACAAAAGTCGTTTAGTAGTATGGCCGATCATATTGTAAAATTTCTTAAGTGATGATAACAACTAGTCAAATTTTACGCTAGAAGTATAAAATCAGAAATATGTAGCTCCGTCGACAGATCAGACTAACTCTGTTAACTACCGCTCGCTGGCAGGTCCGACATATCATTTTTAACATGCACATTCAGCACATTATTGTGAAAGTTTTGTTATAGTATTATTATATATTATGTTTATCGACTATCTGTCTGTTGGATGAGAGTAGCACAGTGGCACTACGGTTTGTTGATTTTACTCGTAAGAGAAAAGATGTGGCTCAAAAATTATATAGTATAAAATAATGACTAAAATTTTAATACGGATTGACTCCGGAGGTCAGTATCCACAAATCAAACCTCCACAATCCAAGTGTTAGGCAATATCGAAGTTCTGTAGCATGGCATTTGTCAGACTTTTTAGGAATACAACTGCCTGTAATGGTTGCTACAGATGTTTGTGTTCCAGTTCGCGAGGAGACGACGTCCGCGTGTGCCGTACGTCACCTAATTAGAGAGTTTACCCACAGATGGTGACCGCAGTAGCGGGCAGGCGCTTGGAGGGATCTGGATGTCGTAATAGTAGCTGTTCCCGGATCCCTCCTACGTTAGGCGCAGAGTGGCACACCGTGTGGTTTTAGTCGGTCCGATTCCGACACACCACCTCGCCGTAAACCCCGGTAGGGGTGACGGCCCGAGGGGGTTTCCACATGTTAAAAAAAAAAAAGGATGTTTGTGTTCCAATAAAATTATTTCAAGTTACATATTATTGTGAAAAATTGTGATAAATGACGGCACCTTGGCTCCTATTCAGATAGACGATACTGTTTCAAGATTATTCGGTTATTTCTTTTATCATCTTATTTTATTTGTTGTTTACATGTTTTTATTGTTCATATGAATCTGTTATCACTATCTTCCATATTCTGTATATTTAGTAGTAGGTATATTATCATTAGAGTATTTAAACACGTTTACTGTAATTGTAAGCGTATAACAGTGCTATTTATTCTCAAACATAGCGTCAATTTATTTGCGAGTTCTAACTCTTTCTCTTTTTCTCTTTTTTAAAAGATAACGCCCGCACTAGGAATAAATCCTGTATGAACACCCAGAATCATAATAACAAATTGTGAATCACACAAAGTATTGTCCCATGTGGGGTTTGAACCTACAACACTCATCGGAGTAGAGAGTGGCATGGCGACCGCTTAAACTACTAATCAACTGTGAGTACTTTCTCCATAGATTTTTGTAGCAGTTTTGGTGACATAAAAATTTAGGTATGAGCTAATGCTTTCTTATCTACAAGCTTAAGCACGCATTATTTGATGAAAATAAGTGTTTTTTTTTATGCTTCTGTGTTAATTATTTGTGTAAAATAATCTCATAAAATGAATTTTTTTATAAATTTCTTTTGAATAATAAAACTCTTTAACTACAATTAGATTATCACTGCTCTAGTTTACGTGGTCATCCATAGAAAGCTGGGTGCGGTGTATGTATCAGATCGGGAGTTGGCCCCGAGACATCCTGTACAATGTGCTGCACATCTAATGACTGTTCCATAACTTGTCTCGACTATTGCATATTGAACTAGTCGTGGTGAAAAACGAAATTGTCGTGTGATAACGCATTGAGGTCATTTTATTCATTCTATATTAAGTGTTTAATTATTATTTTTAAATATTTAATGTTGTAACTAAAATATAACTGTTGATACATACAAATGGGAAGTAATAAAATAAATAAATATTTCGGACATTTGTCACACGACGCCATCTAGTTTCAAACTAAGCAGAGCTTGTACTATTATAACTAGACTGAGTCATAGAATACTTATAAACATTCCATTTCCATTTCCATTTTTATTCCTAAATACACACATATCATAAATAAAATACTCTCAAACTCCGAAACAAATCTTTGCAGATCATACAAACATTTGATTCGACCCGAGACCTCAAGCACAGCAATCACATTCGATACCGGTGCACCACCGAGATATTCGAAAAATACCCCACTTATAACTATAATGATATGTATCTCAAAAATTGCTAACAATGAGTGAGAGATTATAATTGGGTAGATGACTGTATCGTAAATAAATACCAATGTCCACTTCATTAAAACTAACATCGCGAAACATCTCGGAAAATACAATTAACATAGCTTTTTATTATTATTACGAATTTCAATCAAATATATAGTGAAATATATTGTTCAATTGAGTAGTCTAAAACAGTGACGTCACAATTTTGTATTTAGTACATTTTTCATACAAAATTGTCGTTTTGACAGATGATAAAAAGTAACTAATTAGACTAAGGTGTCGTCTAGCCTATTACCGGCTATCAAATTAAATAATTGGTCCAAATTTTATTTAAAGAATGCTTGTTACATAGTAATTTAATTAAATAATTATGTTTAATTGAATTTTAATTTAAGAATACCATTTAAAGATAATTAAACACTGTAGTGACTAATTTACCATTGTTTAAAAATAATAATACTACGTTGATAATAATATGATTAAAAAGATGCAAAGTGTTCACACCCAGACGGCTATTTAACACAGGCCTCGCTACAATAAAAAAGCAAATTAATTTAGAATGTTATAGGTGTTCATTTGTTTCATGTTCTTTTTATTCCACTTTTACGTCTTTATCGTTAAGTAATGCCATCATTGTTATTATCAACATACTTTTACAGTCCACTGCTGGACATAGGCCTTTCCTTAACAAAGAGGTTTTGGCCTACTATACCACGCTGACCACGCGATAGTCGTCATAGTGACTATTTTGAGGCAATTGCTAAGTATGATAATCATCAAGGATAATAATCGGAGGGATACAATTTATTACTAATCTTATTTCCTTTGATTATTTTTTTTCTTATTTTATTTTAGTTTATTTATTTATTATCATACTATACACTATCATTACAGAATACATCCAATACAATAGTGCAGAACTAAAATTAACGACACATAAATAATACAACAACAACCAATACAACACAAAAAAATTATAAACCTATATTTATAACATACACACCAATACTATCCAACCATTACAATACGTTAAACAATACAAAAGAAAAATGTTGCTATCCCTCCTTCAGAGATAAATCACTAAATATGTAAAGACAAAAAATTATAGGTAAAGTTTAAGTTCAATAACTGAGTTGAATATTCATGTAACTACATACGTTTTTGAATACCCTTTGGTGTATTTTCATTCACGTGTGTGTGTACCAATACCGATGCAATACATTGGTGTACACAGTACACATTGCTGGTATTGGTAAGTTTGTTAGCATTAGTTGACAGTAATAATGGCAGTAATTTGTATTCACGATCAATAATTATAAAAACAAACAATAAGGTTTTGTATATGACAGTAAAACAATATTGTAACGTAATTTACATACATACATTCATGAATGTATAATTGAAAACACTCAACCGATTGCGTAGTATTTTAAGCGGTCGCCACGCCGCTCTCTACTGTTGCGGGTTCAAACCCCACACTTGACTACACTTTGTGTGATTCACAAAATTGTTGTTCTACGTCTGGATGCTCTTTGTGTCTTGTATCTTTGTAAAGTCCCCCGCGACACAGGATTTATTTCTTGTGTGGGAGTCGCCTTTTTAAAAAAAGAAAAAAATATATGACAATTAAATAAAAACCGATAATTTTTTTATGACTTTTGATTACACTTGAGTTTAATTACTAAACATTACAAATCAATGATTAAAGTTTCTATAAAACGAATAGATTCGAAATCTTAAACGACCTACATTCTCATTGGCTGATTGCCTACACATTATACAGACATGTTCTTAATATGTTCCATTCAGAATATGTTAGAATAATTTCCTCTAGACTTGTACGGAACCTTATGCTACGGGTCTAAATGCTCCATAACATCAATAACCATTTGCTCCATTAGAGGGCAATAACCATTCTGTACCAATAGCCAATTAAGGCTAGAACACATGGTATAATTTTGTATAAAATGCTAGCAACTACGTCGGTATGGTAATAAGGCCTGATTTGTGTAGCACTATCATAAGATCTGAATTCTACAACAGAATTAAATCTATACTTACGACTTATTACTTTGGATGATGCTATTGAATTAGCTATAACAATAAGTGTTTTTCTATAATTAATAAATTTAAGATAACCTTATAATGTGATCAACATCACTGCAATAAGAAGGAAATTTTAAAACAGACTCTAGTAAACTAGTAGTAGTATGCCAAAACCTCCTTCTAGAAGAGAGGCCCATGTCCAGCAGTTGACTGTCGAAGGCTGTTGAAAATATAGTGTGATATACAGAAATGGTCTTCAGTGAAGTGTCTACAAACCTTTAAATCCTTTGACAAGAGTGTGTAAATAGTATGAAATTTGAAAGCTTTCCAAATAAAAAGAATGTGTTGCATCAATTAATTTAATTGGGAACGCTTGACTATCATTAAGAGAGTCAATATGCGTATCGGTTAATTTTTTTTGAGACTGTTTAGTAATTTTTTGGAATAAAACTGAAAATATTTTTCAGCCATACATTTTTGTCACTGTAAAGAAAGACAGCGATATATTCGAAAAAGTAGATACTTAAATATTTTTTTTATTTTCTCTAGATCTACTGAAAATTTTATGCTATGTTCATTCACACAATTAGTAACAAAACCTCCTTATCGAGTTTTCTTTTAGTAAAAGTATAACTAAGTATATATCTTTGTAGTAAAGCCGCGCTGATTTCAGCACAAGAAGGTGCAAGAAGGTCTAACAGAAGACCAACCTAAAGCGACGACATCTGTGCTGTCGTGTTTCGATGGTGAGTGCAAGACCGGAGGTCCAAGACTGACAGTTATCATGCTAAGTGTGTGAGCCTTAAACGATGACTGTCATACCTCTAATATCCTCAAGTGGGACGTGAAAAGCATCTCACTAAGCCGACATACTGTGGGTCATAAATTTCATTATCTAAATCCACCATGAGTATAATGGCCACAGCTTTTGGGTTCTACCAATGATTCCATCAGTTAGACTAGAGTCATTTTGGCAGACCTTTAAATAAAAAAAAAAATATAAAAGTATCAAATTCAGATGTTTTAAAGAACGGCAGGCGCTCAAATTGCGACCGTTGCAGATGGAAATATAAATTTTTACAAATGGACGCCCACGTATTTAAAATATTGCCTTTTACCAGTAAATAATGATGTACCTATTATATATATTCACAAAATTAACACACTCCTAAGCTAAATTATTTAAATGCTAATAAGTACTAGTATTTTTCTACTTGGATGGGCAGTATATTTACTTTTTCAATGTCATCATCCTAGAAAAGAACATGAATATTATAACTTTATGAAATAAAAATACACAATAATTAACACTAATTAAGATTACGCAGTACACAAGTCAAGAAATCATCAAATGCCGTCCTTTAATTTAATAGTTCTAACATAGACATTAAACTGGTTAATCTACTGACTCAATCCCCTAATTACTAAGCTAACTGTGTCCTCAATAACTAGCTACTCCAAGTATTTCTGTTTATCAGGCCAATTTGTTAATAAATATTAAAATTTAATAAACCAGAGCGTTTCCCTTCCCGTCTCTCGTCTAGTACTGAGGAGCTACAGGTTGGCGCCTTATTCCGTCCTACCGAGGTTAATTGCTAATTATACTTTTTGTACTTTAATACAACTAACTATGATAGTTAACTTCTTTGGGACTATGAATACTGCATATTGATTATTAGACCTGCAAGTCGGGACTTCAACGCAGTAATGTTTATTATAAGAGATCCGAGATTTCAACCGCAAAAATCTATATCATCCATTCGAGATCATAATCGCTGCAAATCGGTTGAAAGGGAAAAAGTGTACTGTCTTTCAAAATAATAATAATCGCTGTTTAAGTAACTATGTGAACCTAAACACATATGCTTAGAAATTTGTAAAGTTCAAGAGAATTTACGACATATTTTCTCATTTCAATGTCATTCTTTCTATGAAATATTAAATCAATCATTTTATACAGCTCAATATAACACTTATACTCAATTGACATACTCGTATAACGTAATAGGTTCAATAGGTTCAGTGATAAATTAGATTCTTATGATGTCATCGTCTCAAGGTACTATTCATTTCCAAATATATGTAGATGAAATGCAAAATCAACCATTTGTATCTATCGCTACTCAACTGTAAGCATTTCTAGAGGTTTTAAATTTAAAAATAAGACAAGACCTGAGCCCACGACAATGTCGTGTTCCAAACTTACCCGTGTACGGTATTTGAAATTTCTGTGTAATATATTACTAGCTTTGTAATGAACGTAACTTTAAAAGTATAGTCCAGGTCGCTGCAATTTCCTATGCTCGAGCAGAATTATCCAAATGTTATAGTTTAACATGAAATTTATATTTGAGAGTTGATATCTACATGCAATATTAACTCTCAAATATAATATTATAATATATAATATTTCGGACATCAGACAGAGCGCTATCTAGTCCTAAATTAGGCTGAGTTTATACTATGAGTACCAGACAACTAATATAAATACATGCACAGATTTTTTTTGTAATTTGATACATATTATATATAGAAAGCAATCACATTCCAAAACAAATATTTGCATATCTTACAAACATTTGGTCCGATCCGGGAATCGAATCTGAAGCCTCAAGCACAGCGGTCGCATACGCTACCACTGCGCCACCGAGGAGGTCAACAAATGATAGAAGAAATTAATAGGTTTCCTAATATGCTCGCGAACCTTGAAATCCTAACCGTCCTGGACGATGTAAAAATATACTCAACCAACAACAAGGACCGCTTGACAACTTAACACTTAACCAAACCTCTTACCTAAATGTTCTTACAGCTTAACCTGATTATAAGACTCAAAAGAGCCGGTGTGATGACTTATGTCACCATACTGCATTGTCAGCATTCGCAATGAGTATGATACCTACAACTTTTGGATTCTATTCATGCTTTCCATCAGGCAGAATAGAGTCACTTTGGTAGGCTCTCGAAATGAAAAAAATAAATAAAAAAGGAGATGCAATGGCTCTACTTCCCCAAACTCTTGCCACTCGCCTGATTACAATCTAGACGACTGATCAAACATTACAAAACAGGCGTTTCAGAATACGGCTTTCCACATTAGGTTTGATTAGAATATGTCGTATGCATACATTATTGTAATGGTTCGCATTCCGATATGTATTTACCTACGTAATTAAATGGTTATTGGTAAGCACATAATGTGCACTTACAGATACCGCTACGCGCGTTTTTATGGTAATCTGGCCTTTAATTGGATTAAAATGATAGTTCTTACAAATGGTTGCGAGCTAGTGGGTCAGTGAATGACTTCGTTCGCAAAAACTGAGTGCGTTAAGATAAGCATGTAATGGTCCAAAAATTTGTAGCTTATTTTTTGCTGATCGATGCCGCCTCAAAATTCTTAAAAGAGGTTAGTAGTTTCAATTTGAAAGTAACATTTAGTTGAGAACTTTTTAATCAGTAAATTTTTCTTTTTAAATATTGGTTACCAAAATATGTACATTGTATTAAAGTTCTCATAGCACATTTAGAAGTATCACCTACAACAGACTGACTCAGGACCCAGGTGCTTCTTACTGTGCTGAGTGTTATGGGTAAGATCCCGACAGAATAATAAAAACTGTACATAAGTATATATACTTTTTTTATTTATTTAAAATTGTTATTAATATATTTATAATTGTAATAAAGACCATAAATTAATTCAATTGAAGTATTTGTCGATAATAAAAGTGATTGGCGATATGTGGAATGTGAATTCGGTGATTATTGTTCTGATAATCATATCTGTTCACGTATTGATAGCCAAGAACCTCGACCAACAACTTAAGAAGCTCACGTTAGAAGGTTGGATTATGGGTCTGATGGAAAAGACAGTCCTCCTTGACCTGGCTCGTATAGTGAGGAGGTTCCTGTCCTTGGAGCCCTAACCACCGGTGTCTTGGTCCTTATATCTGATGTCGGTGGCCTACTATTTTTTATATTTTCAAATATGTATTTTTGTTTTCCTTTTTTATGTATTTAAAATTGTAATAAATATAAAATAAAGAGAATAATAATAATAAAGCTTAAATTTTTTGTCCCACAAAACACATGACATTTGTTTAAACTTACAAAATTCGCATGTGTGTATTTAATATATTCAATAAGCAGCAAATTGTACGCCAAATAGAACAAACTTTCAAAATATAGCTGGAGGCAATTTCGCTTCGACGTCGTTTAGCGTTTTTTTTGTCTGCATGTTGTTGACATTACTAATTATCCTCTTTAGCTAACCAATTTTGTTTAACATACAATATGTTTAATATTTGTAAGTTGTGATAGCGGTACATATTTTATAACTGTTTACTTTCATATTAACATACTCGTATTATGTTAGAATAATAACTTTCAATGGTGGTATTCAATTATTTACATGCGTATTAATTTAATTACGTGCGTAAATACACTTAGTACTCCTTTTTTCTTAACGTGTGGAAACCCCCTCGGGCCGTCACCCCACCGGGGTTTACGGCGGGGTGGTGTGTCGGAATCGGACCGACTAAAACCACACGGTGTGCCACTCTGCACCTGACACAGGAGGGATCCGGGAACAGCTGTTATTGCGACATCCAGATCACACTTAGTACCCCACCAGTTCTCATCTTTCTAGGTCCTATCCGAAATTATTAAGAAGTTTTGTTATGGTATAGGTTGGCAAAGGAGAATGAGTTACCTGATGGGGACTATCACCGCCCATGAGGCACGAATGTATTGCTGCCATTTAAGTCCTCTTCACCAGAACGCGAAGATGGACTCAGATTACAGTGACGTCACTAATTAGTAAAATGCAACGAAAAAATTACTCAGTTACGGTTTTCTGTAAGGGTCGGCTTGATCAAAGTGATAAGTACCAAGGTATCACTTTCACCCGAGCCAAGTGGGTCGAAAAATGGCTCTCCCATATGTATAAAAATGATTTGCCGTATACAGTTATATGTTTTTTTACAATTTTAGCAGCAATAGTTAATTTACTGCTTCGATTGTGCAATAGTAGTATATGCAACTGCCGTGCTGCGTCGTGTTCGACGTCCAGGTCGGACCAAATGTATATAAGATTTGCATATATTTATTTCGAAGTTTGGATGTTTGCTATGTATAATATGTACATACAAAAAAAAGTTTAAATGTTTCAGATGTCTAGTACCTTTAGTACAAGCTCTGCTTAGTTTGAAACTAGATGGCGTTATGTGTCAGATGTCTAAAATATTAAAAAAAAACAATTTAGAATCATGACTAAACCTTTAAAACACACTGAATTAATATGATCATATTAATATATAGACCAATAAATACTTCATGTCGCTAATTTGCAAGCAGATCTGGAGCTATAAATCAACTGCCTGGTACTCTCATTAAGAGTGCTGTTATCGAGAATCGAACCTTGGACCGGTCGTGTTCGCGTGTGCGGGCGGAGGAGAAAGTGTTTGTTGGTGTTTCGCTACAGTTGTGTCGATATATCAAAATGTTAGAAAATTAATTATTAACTGAGATTAGGTATGCATAACTTAAGACATATTAAAGTGTTGGTTGTGACTCTGAAAGTTTACGTTGATGAAGTAATAAAGTATTGTCCATTAGTTAAAATAGTTTTTTTTTGTTACGAATTTCGTCCAGCGACTTCCGTTACATGTGGTGACGGATTAAGAATACAAAGTTTCCTCGTTCCTATTCATCCGATTTCGTAAGAGGTAACTAAAGACCAAATTGAAACCATTGACCAAAGAGAAAGAAAACTTGAAATAAACTGTATACCAACCCGTCTGGCCACCGTGGTGTAGTAGGCCGAAACTTCCCTTTTGCGGAGAGGTGTATGC
Organism: Hypercompe scribonia; assembly: GCA_949316085.1. Classification (NCBI taxonomy): domain Eukaryota; kingdom Metazoa; phylum Arthropoda; class Insecta; order Lepidoptera; family Erebidae; genus Hypercompe; species Hypercompe scribonia. The sequence continues at coordinate 8,015,423 of OX438979.1, forward strand.
CTACTGTATGGACTTGAATCTTGAATCTTTTCCTAAATTAGATTAGGGTCGGCTTTAAATCCACTATGATAATGATAGCTGAACTTTATTTTTTTACGTGGAGCGACTATTAAAAAGCTCTGTTGAAAAACTTTTGTCGGGCTATTAGGAGTGCAACTATCGTAATAATTGCTTGATTGATAAATTGAAAAGCTATTGGAAGTGCAGGGGAATTTCAGTGTCTTAAAAAATGATCACCCATCCATAATTTGTCCTAGCTAGGATTGCTTAACTTCGCAATATTTAAAGGTACTCGGCTGTCAGGCGTCAGGCTTTTTACAGTTTTGACGTCACAGCTGACGTCAATCTTATCCTGGAATTCGTTAATATTGTAATTGTGTAATTTACTTTAATGAATTTCTCAAATTGAAAAGTTTCAGATAACATTCAAATTTAAGGAAACATAAAAAAGAAACTTCTCTGAAGAAGAAAGGTATTAAATGCCATTTTAAAAATAGACAGAGGAACAACACTGTTCAAGGATTAATAAACCCTTTGAGTAGGTACCGTTGTTTATGAAGAGTCGGTAATATAAAACCAATCAACATTTAATTACGAGAAGTCCATAGACAACACAATAGGGCTTCAAGTTACGCAATATCAACTTACAGATTTAAGAGATTAGTGCGATGTTTTGCTATTTTTCCGCTGGCCACTTTGCTATCTTGATCATTTGGATATACACTTTAAGAAAATAGATGCTAATTTTATATATATTGTATTGAAAAATAAAGACTGCTCAAAAATCTTCTTTTAGCTGATTTCAAATCAGCTGAAATTTAATCAATGTATAGACTTATAACATTTTTTTTTAATACCCTTAAATTATGTACATTGTATTTATATTATATTAATAACTATTAACTTTTTCGTATAAAAAATGACAGCCTCGTTGGTCTAGCGGTTAGTGTATGCGACAAAAGATTTTGGATTCGATTCCCGGGTCGGACTAGAAAAGTGTTATTGAGTCTTTCGATTGAAATGTTTAATAACGACCTGATGTTTCGAAATGGGGGTCTTAACCCCCGTGTCTCGGAGAGCGCGTTAAACTCTTGGTCTTGCGCTTGATCTCCCGCCAGTCGTGTGGGAGAACCGTCCTATCGGATTGTGACAGTGAGGGAACAGAGAGTGCACCTGTGTTTACACACACACTTGTGCACTATAATATATTTTCGGTAGTTGACTGATTTCTGTTGAGACTGGTTTAGTCTGAAATCGGGTAGGATTACATCATCATCGACATAAAAAACAGCAATCAAACTGCTCTCAAAATCTGTAGAAGTGTTGATTGTGATGTAAGTTTAAAACCTATGTACATAAATTTTTATGCAGCTAAACAATATCGCAATTCAGCCCCATCGAACAACGCCATCTATTGCGATGTATATAAAATAATTTACTAATTTTGTCACTAACTCTGAACAGACCTTACGGGTAGTATAAAGACAATTTTAAACCAGTATTTATTACACCTGTGCCTACTAAATGCCCACACTTTGTCTACTATTCACACAGTATCATATTACCTCCGCCCACATAATCCTATGTATATAGTCTATCAAAGGCTATCAAACGAATAATTATTTAAAGCAAAATAATTAAATTAGCAATAGTAATAAATAAACTACTGGTTTTACTCGAAGATCCTTGTCACCATACATTTGATTCTCCCTCTTGACAATTGTATTTTACTGTCCTTAAATGTATTATACAATGAAAATGAACTTTAAAACAATGTGATAAAGTTGATTATTTTTACAGACGCTGATTGTAGAGCCCACCAAAAGTTTGTGAAGGTATAAATCTAGTGTTGGCATATGAATACGGCAGCACAATGCAATGTCCAGTCGATACTCACGTAAATAAAACTAACCTATCAACCCTTAATCTTCTTAGCGCCTTAGCTAAATAGTATCAGCAAAGAGGAATAGAGTTGCGCTGTTACTTTTATATACTACTTTGACTCTACTCATTTGTTTATTAAAAAAAAACCTTACGCAAACTAAAAAATACTGACATGTTTTTATTTCAAATGGAAAAATCAAGTTATAAAGTACTAATCTACTTTTTTTATCTCGGAGCATTTTAACTGTTACCATTTTTATTTTACAAGGTAACGTATACCTTTTACATTAAAAGTAATAATAATAATAAGGTTCAATTTTCCAATTCAAAAATAAATACTGAAGTACCACTCAACAGTTTCCACTGTTCCCTTCAAAGACCAAAAGAGAAAACAATTAGTGGGTACCCTCAAAAGTGCTATAAATTAACTCTATCTACATCCACAGTGTCCCATAAAACTGTATTACTGTGGTCTTTTACTGCTCACAATTTAAACCTTACTTACTATAAGCCGTTATTTTAAATATGTGAATATTTTGCTGCAAAACCTTTATTTTTATTATTTTACTAAACTTTGCATTATCTTCTTTAAGAGATGACTCTTGTGCTTGCACTTATTTACTTAGTACACTTTGATCCGTCTTTTTTTAATGTTTATTGACACATTGCTAGCTGCTATACCATTATCCAACTTATTGTCTCACAAAACTAAACTACTTTGTAATATTAATCATTGTCTTGACTTTATATACTCTTACAAATGCCACTAAGAGTTAAATACATTATACGGAAAAGAGGACCGAAAGCTAAGTGTAGTAGAGCCACGCTGATTTTAGTATGAACGGGCCGGCTCGTTCGGGGCAGTACTACCCTCCCACAGAAGACCAACCTAAAGCGACAGCATCCGTGCTGTCGTGTTTCCTGGGTGAGTGCGATACCGGAGGCTCATTGATGCAGGTATCACAGTTGTCGTGGTAAATGTGTGTAATACAATGCTACGATGACTGTCATGTCTTTTACGTCCCCAAGTGAGGCGTAAAAAATCGTAATAGGCCGCCATACTGTGGGTCACCAAACTGCATTGTCAGCATTTGCAATGAGTATGGTAACTACAACTTTTGGATTCTATTTATACTTTCCGTCAAGCAGAGTAGAGTCGCTTTGGCAGGCTATTAAAATAAAAAAAAAGTTAAGTTAAGAGTTAAGACTCTAAGACTGTCTTCAGTATTTATAAACGTTATGGTGACTTACACAACAACGAGAAAATATATACTTATATATCATTAATAGTAACTAGTCTTAATATTTTCACAAAATTATGGGAATAATTAATAACTGCACAATAAAAAGTTCTAACGTCGACTAACATTTACACAGCCCGATAACCCAATGAAATTCTAATAGTTACTGCTGGGAAGCTGTCCTCGAATCTCGACTCTCCTAACTTTGTCAGACTACCTTCCCTTTGTCTCAAAGAAACGTGTACATTATTAAGAGTTTTAAACAAAATTATATATGACTAACCACAAACAAATAAGCTAATTTAATACCAGGACAAAGTGGAGCCGCAAATCCAGTTTCACCTACCAGGAGAAACTCTGATATTAGTTGTTAGATATTAATTAACACATGCCGTTCCCGTCGCATAAATCTACAACGTCGATACTTCCCCGTCGATAATGTTTGACGCTCCACAGAGTACTGATCGAGTTCTGTGCTTTTGAACGTAATGATGTCCGATAGATAACCAATGATGAGAGGTTATAACCAAACAAACTTAAACGTAGCGTACACTTTTTTTTTATTATCATTTTAAATGAATGAGTTTTTGAAAATTTTAGTACAATATAATCAACATAGATTTCATAACTACCCAATCATGTAAGGACATATGTAAGTGTTCTAAATTTAAAAAGAACGTGACGTATAGAAAAGACGTTTTTCATTCATCGTCTTTGACTGAGGTTTGATAAATACGTCATCATGTCACGTTAAAACACCTACGCAACATGTTTTTAACTTTTTATAGACTAATAATATTTTAATAAAACTATTGTTAGTGAAAATAGAAATTCGGTTCGTTACTAGAAGAATTTTTGATAGTTTTTTTTTTTGAAAAATATTATTTAGGAATGTACATTAATTAGTGTAAGAACCTACTCGAACTAACAATGTTTCTGTTTTGTTATTTCTTATATAAATCTGTTTTATCCTTTTATTTATATGTAATAACCACACTACTTAATATAAATAATTCAGAACGAAATATTGTTAGAACTGCGGGCACAGAAGATTTTTTCATCGAAAATATTTATTTTATCATTTTAATGGTTAAATCTATGGTAAGAAAAAGTTCTGAGCTGTTTATTTTCGATACTTTTAAACGATAAGCTGCACACGGCTGTAGCTTTAATCATTCTCTGCTGTCGACACTTCGGCTACCGTCTCGTCGATAATGGTTGACAACGCTACCGCTATCCGGTACGCTGCGCAAACGCACGCCGACTCACGCTCGGTACGTTCAACCTATGTTGTTTACATGTCATTATTATAACAGGTTCTTATTGCTGATGTCCTGCTGTAGCTCTAATTAAAAGGGAGAAAATAAATAATGTTTTTGTTACAATTTGGATGAACAAGATCGAAGAGAATAGCAACTGTCAATTCTTTTTTCGTCGAGTTGAATTGAAACTCATTTTTCAGAAAACCTTTTTTTTACAAATAATACTTCATACAGATAATCTGTAAATGATAGGTTATCGTGAAAGAAATATTTCTCTATTTTATCTACGGGAATAAGTTTCCCATATTTCTGTACACTGTCTCCACGATCATGGATCAACGGTAGTACTAATTTCCGAAAACGAACATAATAAACGAATAATTGAATTTGTTCTCATAATAAAAAAGAAATAAAAGTAAAAAAGAGAAAACATTGCAATTAATTAAAACTCCTTAACAATTGACAGTATAATGATTGACAGTTACATTTGACAACCATCTTTCATTAACACACAGTCATTATGTCCAACTCGCGTACGTCGTAAAACCTTTAATAATATGTCAAGTATGGAAATATGTTAGTTTGTTTACCTTTATTTCGCAATACTGATATGACAAAATTTTTTTCCAATAACCCTCAACGTCTTATGTTTACCAGTATATAAAAAAGAAAGAAAATAACTATAGAAAAATACATTAATACAACTGTACTACGGTTTGTACTACAGCTGTTAACTATATTATTAAAGATTGCCTTGCGTGCCAAGGGTCATCTTAAACATTTTGTTTTATGTCAATTATTAATACAACTATAAATATCATTGTAAAAAACCTTTATACATTTTTTTAATGCAACGCCCGTATTAGGAATGTACTCTGTGTCGCGAGAGGTTCTACAAACATACAAAAAATGGACACAAAGAACACCCAGGCTCAAAACAACAATTTGTAAATCACACAAAGTGTTGTCCCATGTCAGGTTTGAACCCACAACACTCAACGCAGTAGAGAGTGGCGTGGTGATCGTTTAAACCACTAGGCTAACCGTGCAGTCCAATGTCAAATTATTAACTAGCTGCCTCTATAATTTGCCGCTACCGTATATGTATTTTTTTTATTGAAGTGCCTGTCAAAATACTCTACTCTGCCTTATGGAAAGCATGAATAGAATCCAAGAGCTGTAGTCTCCATACTCATTGTGAATTCAGACAATGCAATATGGTGACTCACGCTATGGTGGCCTAGTGAGACATCCCAAACAGGGTGTGAAAAGCAAGACAGTCATCGTGACAGTATAAGGCTCGCACTATTACCACGATAACTGTTACACTTGCATCAATGGGCCTCCGGCCTCGCACTCACCAACAAAACACGACAGCACGGATGCTGTCGCTTTAGGTTGGTGTTCTGTGAGGGGGTAGTACTGACCCGGTCACTAATACCTGACTGGTTGACCTGTACTACTTGATATAGCCAAAAGCCAACAGACGTCCGCTGCTGGATATAGGCTTCCCTCTGTAATCACCACGCTTGGCATGCGGGTACGTTGGCGGTCGTAGTGAGTGTACTCAGGACGCTGCTGCCCATCCTCTCGTGTATTATCCCTTAGTCGACTTTTACGACAACCACGGAAGGAGGTGAGGTGTTACTATTCTTAGCCGGCACCACATGACTATCCTGATATGCTTAACCATAGAGTTAAGCGAGCGAAACTGTTAGTTTTAAGTAGTTAATGAGTAACTAAATAAGTCATTTAATTAACTTTAAGATAAACTTTAACGACAGGAAGCAGTTAATTCGTTACATTAAGATGAAATATTTTATTACCAATACACAGATTTTATTTTATTGTTCATTTTACTGTAGTGCGTAACACAAGGTGAAAGTTATTCATTTAACGCTTCTAATCTGATCTCATGTCTACTAATTAATAGGTTTCACAAGTTTGACTCGTGTTGACTGTTATTTGAATAAGTACATTTAAAGCTTAATATGGAACTCTAAGTCCAAATCGTATTCACATCGAAAATTCGTCTTAGTAGTTGAGATTATTTCGTCATTATGTTATTAGTGTATTGTATACAATCTTACCAATATTATAAATATGTAATTTTGTGCGGATGGATGCAGAATGGCAGCAGAAATCTCACATTGAACAAAATTTTTTTAGTTCCGACATCTGACACACAACGCTATCTAGTCCCGAACTAAGCAGAGTTTATATCATAGGCACAACACAGCTGACAGAAATACATATACATATATATTATACATAGAAAACATCCAAACTTCGGAACAAATATTCGCAGACCGTATAAAGATTTGGTCCGACCAGGGAATCTTATCGGAGACCTCAAGCAAACGAATACCCTACCACTGCGCCACCGTGGCAGTCAACTGACACTCCAATACTTTATCCAACTAGTATAGAGGTTTCACTTTCAATCTATGAACGTACAACCAAACACTTTGAATACTATTTTTTGGTTAAAATCGCCAAAGTACGTTCTAAACCTATTGTTTATTATTTTTTGCATTATAAAACTGAAACGTTCAAGAGTATATTAAATGGATTATCCTCTTAAGCGTTTACCATCTTGATCTTTAACATCTCTTGCTTACTGGTGATAAATAATACAAATAATTATTCTCGTATTCATCAAAAACAAAAAATGTATATATAAAGGTAAGCTTTAGTTAGTTAAACGTATCTTTAGTTATATTGTATCATAACAGCTAAACCACAACACGAAACCGATCCACAGGTAGATCATTAAAATGATCCACTAGCTTCTTAACCACATCAATAATACATGTATCTACTCCGCATAAATCAGATTAATAATTAATGTGCATATGAAAATACATGGTGTTTTAAAGGCTTTTCTAATCAAAACTTTGTTATTTATAGTGGACCGGTCTATTTGCATATGCGGAGTGAGGCTAAGTAATGGAATCGCTCCGTGCTTTTACTGCGTATCTACTGATTTGTGAGATCGTATAATTGTTTGATTAATTAGCCTGTATTACGAGAGGAGGTTTGTTATTGAAGTATACATTCAAAATATTAAGATTGTATTGCAATTATGCTGTAATGAAAATGAAATTAATGAGATATGTTATACATGTGAGTATTCAAAGATTTCGTGATCAGTATTCTCTCATAGATTTGACGAAAGCAGTCTACATCACACAGTCTATATACGGCCAGTGCAACTTGGTAGAAGGTTATGCAATTCAAAGTCTTTTAATATCTACCACGTGTTAACATTAATTTCCATATATACGTTACAAGCACACTCTGAAGCTGCGGCGCTCCTAGATTGGTCTGATCAATACTTAGCTTTAACTTAATGACTTAGTCAAAACTCAAATAAACATGTTTTTTGACTTCTGACTAGGGTATCTTCATCAAACCTAGGAGAGACAAATTTGGTTAGTTTAGGTTTCACCAAAAATACTTCAGTGAAAGGATAAAAATTGAAATATATTTTGGGGATCACCTCAGGCTTTGGCCAAACCTAGGATCAACCAGTTCTTCCACGAAGAGATTGTACATCGAACTTTGACTATGACGTATACTCGTACATATTATCATTGCAAGTTTGACACTAATCCTCAATTTGTATGAATAATAGTTTAAGCTCATAATGCCTGAATTTAGGTATTTATTCTTTAAGTTATTTCTTTTGTATATCCAATGTAATTACATAAATTAATTACGGCCAGTTATTCGTTTCGTTACCAATTGACAGCTATGCAAAACAGTTCTTTCTACGAGTCAGTCTGAGTCGTTAGACTTTATAGACTTCTCAAATTGTTACAGGAATAGCAGTGAACAACGTTCTAAAATGTTTCATTAAATTTAAAAGAGACAATTTAAGCATTTACCAATCTGTGAATATGAAATTTGTTAAAAATAGTAAATTATGAAATATGCACCTTAAGTTTAAATAAACTTTACGATGTCTAATGTTGTAGATGAATGTATTTCGGGGATTCCCGGAAGGACGACATTAGCTTCAGTAAAAGTTTAGTAATTATAAATTCCGTAAATAACGTATAATAGGGTTATAGGTTATTTAGGGTATTCAGTATAAATGACGATAGTTATCAATTACGAAAAATAAGTCCTTGCGCGAAATATTTACTTACATATCATATATACATAATAATAATTATGTCGTAATCTCAGAAACGTTGTGAGTTACACGTAAAACGTGTATAGTTTAATGGTAATACTTTAAAAACTATCTTCTATTTCATACATTAATTATATACTCTTACGTAATAAACGATTTAGTATTAGTAACTATAACTGCTTATTACGACGAATTTTATTACTAGAAATAACTAGTCGATAACCAGTTATACCGTTTCTAGTCCTTCTAAAATACGGGCCTATTTCATTATTTTTATCTGTCTGAAAAGTCTATGAAGTATTAATATTTTACGGAGTCATAAAAAAACGTTATAATTAAATAACGATATGAAATTTAGTTACTAGACCATTAGCTCTCGTTTAACAGTTTCGTAACTCAGAATTGTATATACGATAAAATAATCAACTTTATATAATGTCATTACAGTTCTATGTTGAGAATAATTAACATATAAGCGAGCAACAAAACATTTCGTTTAAATTAATGTATTGTACAAACAGCTGTAAATGACATGACCATTGCAATTGAACATTGAATGACGTGTCAACCCGTACATATCACACGGCAAACAAACACTCGACGTGTTGTCGTAACGTGCTTTTATACGGCTATTGACGTTATTAGCAATCACTGTTTATTTCTACTACTGGTGTGTTACAACTAATTTATTAATATTATTTCAGATATGACTTGCTATGTCCAGAGAGAGAGGGACTACCATCATTCATGGACACCTGTAACTAAGAGTCAAGTGTGTTGACTTTTTTTATACTTCTTCCCCCAAGATTATGGGGATGGATTGATCAGCAGTGAATTTAACTTCACGGTTGATTTAGTGGCTTAAGCGATCGTCCCACCGCTCTCTACTTCAGTGAAAGCTGTGAGTTCAAACCTCACATGGGACAACAATTTGTATGATCCATAATTTGTTGCTCTGAGTCTGGGTGTTTTTCGTGTCCGTTTCTTGAATGTTTGTTAAATCCTCCACGACACAGGACTTATTCCTAAGGCGGGCGTTGTCTTTTATAAAAAACAATCATACAGGATAGTCATTGCCTCCTCCCTATAGGTATACCAAATAGTTAAAACTCTACAGAGAACGGATAAAAACAAGTGAACCATGTTTTTTCTAAATCAGTGTCAAAATGATTATATGTCGGTTTTTCTTTAAGTTATTTGTAAGCATCTTTACGCAATCTACACACAATAGTAGCAATCTGTTTTATCAAACATTTAATAAAATTAATTTATGCACCACCAAGAACTTAGGGCCCCAAGCCCACTTTACGCACAAGTGATGTACCTGCTGATCGACTGACGAAGCTCTGACAAACGAAACATCCCGATTAGCGTCAATAGACTCTCTACCTACTACGTGGGACCAAAATACTGGAGAAAAGTGGGTGTTTAATAGGCCTCAGCCTACTCCTCCTGGGAAACAGGCGTGATTTTATGTAATAATATATATTAGCGCACTTTACTTGCCAGTGGTGCTCTACTACCGATTATTTCATTAGATCTACATGAGAAGAAAGGGCGAACTAACTTATAGCTCAACTTTTACTTTATAACTATCATACAAATCAAAGGCAACGAAAGCTTTCTACTTCATACATATAAAAAGTCAACATAGAAACGGACTTGAATATATTGAGTTGAATACATCAATCAGGTATGAGTCGGTACTAACGAGAGGCTTTTCTCCAAGACACATATGCATACAGAAACCATAATTTAGACATTGGCCCACTCACTAACTCATAGGCGACTGGCGACAGGTTGATTTCACGTACACATCAACAGTACTACCCTACATGCATATATTTCTAAGGCTGTGTGCTTCCTCGTTTCCTGATGTTATTTAGAAAGTGTAAACTCGAATGGGCGTATAAATGACTAAGGCTATTTTAAATAAGATAAATTAAGATGTTTTAAAAGGTATAAAGACTGAAAACGACTATGAAACTGACCATTAGTCATTCATTATGTAAATCAATTACTCGTTAATTTAAAGATTCTTTTTATATGAAAGGATTATATAGAACGAAAGAAAAGTAACTAAAGCTTAATGTTCTTAGGAGTGTTTTTTTTTTTATGAACGTAAGAAAAGTTTTAATGGGTGAAATTGATTTGATGCAATGCAGTAAGGCAGTTGGATACGTACTTAATCCTAAAACTATGTTATAACACACTGAAACTGACAGGCATGTACACTATATATATTAAATTATTTTATGTGGTTGATGGTGTATTCTTGTTTATTTATTTATGTGAAATTACGGCAAGAGACAAAGCCATATTCTACGACTGCCGATATCAGATTAGGTGCCCGGGTCGGGTTAAAAAGCGTTAGAGTTTTGCTGATTTAAGAAATGATTAAAAACAGTTCGAGGTTTGGAAATTAGAGTCTTAGCCCCCTTGAACCGGAGAGTACGTAAAGAGGTCAAGCCTGCACATGATCTATCAATGGTCGTATCAGATAACCGTCCTATCGGATTGTGACAGTGAGAGAACAGGGAGTGTACCTGTGTTTGCGCACAAACTTGTGCACTATATTATCTCCTACTAAGTTGACTGAGCTCTGTTGAAACTGGCCAACGTGGTCGGCATCGGCTAAGAGATATACTTACCAAAATATTTTTTTGCCACAAAATTTTGGCAAATATCATCCGCATTGTTAGTTGATAATTAAGCAAGCCTAACTCATATTTGTCAGATATTTACTACCATTTAATCTCACATATCATGTTATTACAAGCTCCTAGTATTTATCAATAGACATACTGATTTAATCGGACAGATCTAATCTTTTTAAACCAATATATATATATTGTCCGTTCATTGCTATTCTGCTCTCGAATAGGCCGTTGTACTAATTTCTCTATTACTTTATTTACTCACCATTTCAGGCAGTTGCCATAAGAAGGTATCAAGGTCGAACCACTATCGCTGCATGCTTCACACTGCGCTTAAAACGGACGTGGACCGATGCAAAATACATATACATTAACATTTGTGAGAGTCATAAATTACTTCTAATTCGAATAGATAAAGACGTAAATGACATTTTCTAAATACTTAATATTTTATTAATATATCATAAAATACGTGCAGCTACATTAAGTCAGAATGCCTTAGATTATCATAATTTATATTCTGACTAAGGCCGAAAGTTGGGTTCAATATTTTTACGAAACCACACAAATTAATTTGTGAATGTTAAAATGTGTGTGTGTGTGTGTAGGACGACATTTATACCTCGTCTAAAAGTTAAATAATTCTTTTGGTGCCATTTTTATTTTTATTTTTATTCACATATTAAATTTTTGGAGCCTCAAACCTCTCTAGTTCTACAGACATTCAACAGCTTTACTAGAAGCCCGAACAACTAAGAATTTAGAAATATTATGTAAAAATATTGGGTCAGATACAATGGGAACTTATCAGAATTCTCGAAGCTTGTAGTATAGTATAATCACTCTAAAATCCAATGTGGAATGAACCCTAGAAAGTGCGGTAAATAACAATCTGCGCAAACGAGCCGTGTTGATGTGGATACAGCTCACACAAATCACGCGCGCGCGCACCGACCGACACACGGTATGTGCGACTGTGTCGAGTATCGCAAGGCTTGGTGAAATATTTGTTCAATGTCCATTGTCTATCTATGTATGACTGGTGCAGTGTAAAGTGCCACACAGTGAAATAGGTATTCCAAGGTTACGTGGAACTATGAATTACTTATATTGTACGAAGATCAAAGCAGAAAGAATACTTTATATAAAAAAAAAACAATATCAAGGAGAATAATGACAGTAATAGAATGTGTACGGTCTAACAATTTTTTTAACAAAAATAGAAATTAATTCACTAAAGTTTATATATTCAGGAACAATCAAAACGAGAGTCAAACATAAACCACGAAGTCAAATTAACAATACAATTATCCTAATCGTTATATCTTTGCCGTAATCATGTCTAATTAATAATATAAATTAAGAAGTAAAATGAGCTTGTTACACATTTTAGTATGGGTACAAAAAAAAAGAGCATAGAGATGTCTACATTCATTTGAAAACACAATATAAATGTAAAGGAAGCCGTTGGAGCCTATAACTATATTAGAAACTATATTGAAAGCTTGTCCTCAGAAACTATAATATTCGTAAATATATTAGTTATAGTTACCAAAACTAGTTATCAAAAACGTTATTGCAAGGTACTAAACTAAGTGACACTAATTTTTACTTCATTACTATTTTACTGTGAGTGTGTGTGTGCTTGTGTTGTGTTGCTCCTATGATGCCAACCTGACTAAAGAACATAAAAACAGCGTTCTTTATTCTACATATCTATCGACCAATAAAAGCTGATTAAGCTGTAGATAAAAAAAAATGCACTCTCTGCACAAATAACTCGTAACATTTCCACTTGACATAAAACACGATAGACAAATCTACATTACGCAACATTTATCTAGCTTTAACTTATTTTCTTTACTAACTTTGTTTATTTCAACCTCAACTTCTGACCAAGCGAGTTCTTTATCAGCGAAAATTTATTCGCGCTCGCCAATCAGTTTTGCATACGACACGTCGCATGCCCGTTGGCTGTCCACATCGTAAACCAGTGGTATGGCCGTTACTCATAATGTTATGATAATCCATCGAGTGGCGCGTGTACGAGTGACTTGCTCCACTCACTCGCCTTGTGTAAACGAGGCATAGGCAAACTTTATTTAGATATTGTTATACGAACTGCAAATGAAGTTGGTATCGCTGTAATGATTTATGCTCAAAAACTTTGCATTTGTTTTGGATTGACCAGGTGTGCATAGTGTTGGGTAAAAGTAGATATGAATAAATTTGTAACATGATACCCTTGTTTTTGATTGTTTCTTTGTTAGTTTTTTTTATACCTGACACTCAAATTCATCTAACCTCAAACTAAGTAGGGGTGGTACTAAGAAAACTCGATAGACTAACTCAATGCTTATATACTTCTTTTGTAAATACATACACATTATAACATACAAACATTTGATGCGACTCGTGAATCGAACCCGAGACCTCAGCACAGTAGTTACGTACGCTAACACAGAGCCACCTTAACATTAAATTAATTTACATTTAATTAAGCAGTGAAATAAAAGTGTTAACATTTGTTTTATTGATGGTAGTCATATTTACTAACAACATATGTAGTTACTTGCCCAAGACTACCGTTGCCCAAGTGCACCTCAAGTAACGCAAGTGCAACGCTATCCTTTATGCGTTTTTCGCCATTCAACTTCTCCATCCCCACGAAATTAAGTGAGAGAGGGATAAGGCCTCCAGAATCTGCACGCACTCGGTATAACACGGAAAACAACTCCTAACATTGTTTTTCACCTAAAGATCCTGGTATATCTAATCGTTCGTCATCAACACGGTTTTTTAAACCTCTGAACAGACCTCACCAGAGATACAAGGAACCACTTCGAATCCACTCAAAGTATCTCTAAAAGGGATTATTTTAAAGAAAAAATTAAGCTACTGCATACAAAATACTACTCAAGTAATATAAAATCAAAATATACAAGAAATCATCCCCGTCCAACATTAAAATCGAAAGCTATTTTCCATTTAGCCTGCATACATCAGCTAAATCACTAGATCAGCATTCCAAAGGACATTGATCCCCATAAATTTACTGTATTGTTAACGAACAAACCAACACACGAACACACATGACTCGGTTGTAGGTGATGGTAAATCATAATTTATTGCTCACAGCTCTTAAGAATTCACAATATGCAATGCTTGAATTATGAAATCTGTATCGCACAATATAATTTATGTTTCACTTTTCTTCCTTATCTATTTATAAAAAGGCATAATCGACTATCATTATAGCATCAATTACATGGTATATTAATCTTTTTTTTTATTTCAAGAGCCTGCCAAAGTGACTCTACATTGCCTGATCTACATCACTATACTCTTTACCAATGCAGACAATGCAGTATGGTGACCCAGACTATGGCGGCCTAATGAGATGCTTTTTCACGCCCGCTTGGGGAGGTAAAAGGCATGAAAGTCATTGTGGCAGTGTGAGGCTCACACAGTTAACACAATAACTGTCACCACTGCGTCAATTGGCCTCCGGTCTCACACCCACCAACGAAATACGACACAGATGCTATCGCTTTAAGTTGGTCTTCTCCGAGAGTGCAGTACTGCCCCGGCCGAGACAACCCACTCGTGCTGAAATCAGCGTGGCTCTTCTTCGAATTTATTTATTTCTAAATAAACTCAAAATCAAAACATAGCAGACTTTCTGGCTTATAACATCCAAAACTAAGTTTTAAGTAGCTAATCTCTGTTTTGTACAAAGCTAATACAAAGAAATGATACAACTGAATGTGGATAGCTATATAAGTACAAGGAAAAACATGTTATTTCATTGTTAATAAGAAGTGTATGAATAAAATATTAATATCCAAAAATCCTTAAAAATTTAACTCTTTGTGTATGGGATTAATTTCTCCCATATGTTCACTACAATTTGTGAGCCCACCACAATTAACAGCAGTGACCCACGAATACAGCGGTTTTTGACACTCGAAAAGTAGCAGGAAATGTTAAACTGCCTTGAACTTTTTCTGTTATTGTGCGAAACTTACACGAGACACCAATAATATAATTATAGTATTTCGGACATCTTGCATCTTGACAAGCAGAACTTGTACTTTGGCAACCAAACTGCCGATAAACATACTTAAATATTTCTAAATACTTACATATAATAGATAAATTACATACAGAACAAATGGGCCGTCGGGCTTAGCCGCGCTAGTGTTATCGTGAATATTGCTTTTTCGCTTTCTCATAGAAAATGTTAGGGTATCTACTTGTTGTTATTTACACTTGTTTATAGTGAGGGGACCAGACGATAGTTAGTGACAGACAATTGTAACTTGTATGTTTAATTGTAAGTTGTAACCCATGAAATCTTGTAACGCAAGAGACACATGTGTGACAGGTGTTCTAGAATAATCCGGTCGATTTTTGTAATTATGTCGATCCGATCCACATTACCGGTCGATTCATGTCACCAGTCGATCCATATCACTGGTCGATCCCACTCGTGTGTGCCCCAGCACAGATCTCTCACGGTAAAATCTTTACTTCTTGTATTATGACATTTGTAAATAATACCAGCTGACCCGTACAACCACGTCTTTGTCTTCTATTGCCCGTAGCGTGATTTTATACAACATAAACAAATTTATTTACTATAAAAAGGGTTATTGTGAGCTAACATGAAAAGATAGTCATACTGTTGCGCCATTTGTTTTAGAACCATTTTTTCTCATGTAATTTTTGGAAATTGAAATCGTTCATGCAGCACACGCAATGGAAACTCACAAAAGGTATATTTTTACCTCATTTTTACTAAATATTTAATTGATACTCGTATATAACTAACAATATATATAAATATGCTCGATAACTGGACTATCTACCATTAACAAAAATTATCGGATCAGTAATTCCTGAGATTAGTGCGATCAACCAATAAACACATTATTTTCCGCTATATATAGATTTTCTGACATTCGACTACACATATATGTATTGCCTTAGTTATATTCATACATTTCTATATGCACTTACACATGCACCCTTGAAAACGTAGGTAGAATCATATTAAACGCCCACATCTAGCTAATTATAACTTCGTGCTAGTCACGTAATAGGTGGCAATTCTGTGGCTGCCAGATGCAAAAATTGGAAATTGTAATTTGAAAAAGATAATTGGTCCAGTAAAAAAATCGTGAGACGGCTCACATGAAATTTTTGTCTTAATTAATCTACGTTAATAACCGCTCAGTTAGCTCTAAATTTAGATACTGTATTGAATGCTTACTATTCATATACACACCATAAAATATTAAAAACATTGCCTATTCCTAAGTACAATTGATTTGGACTGCCTGTCACTGAGACACCTTCCCAGGTTTCTTTAGCGACATTCGGTGCTGGTAAACTGATTGCCACTTCAAACAAATAGAACCATAATATCATTTTTTATGAATTATAATCGATGGCAAGTACCGTTAAAACACATACTTTGTTTAATGTTATTATAATATTAAAATGATAAAGCTCGGGCACCTTCTAACTGTATCACAATAGGGTTGTAAGGTATATTTATAATATCATATATAAGTGTATACAGTGATAGGTTTTAGATTCCGCACAGTTTTTTGTTGTTTTGACGTGACAACGTCTTAAATTAGATTGCGGCTGGGAGTCACTTATGAAAAAGTGTAACGCCCGGTAACGTTACGATGAGTCACCGAACGAGAGAGAGGCCCGCCGAATGCCTTGCGTCTCTCTCCCACTCAACTATGATCGGTCTGCCTTTAGAATTAACTTTTAAATCTATTAGTATAGATACGTACAAGAAATAACCATAAAATTATTGAAGAGGGCGTGATTAGAATCAATATGAAGCTTATCTCTGCAATGCCATTATTTCCTAAGTATAATTGTATTTTAATGTTTAACGCATGTTAATTATTTATCATTTAGTTTGACGTTTACTTGAAGTTCTTATAGTAATTTTTATATTTCAAATTTTGAAGACTGCAGTACAACTGACTTAGATAAGTTTATCTTAAAAAATACACCAAGACGGAAACTAGGAGCCGGCTGTCGCAATTAGCCGTATCGTATACCTCGCTTAAAGTCATGTGTTATCTGCTAAAGTGATTAAGTATTTAATATATTATTAATTTACTTATAAATGTTTGAAATTACGTATGAAATAATTTCGGTGTCAACCCTATACTATGTTTGTATGTGTTGAGCGCGCGCAGCGTCCGCGCCCGTGGGCGAGCGGTAGCACCCACGATACCGAAGGACAATGTACCGTAAGAGAAACATTACATACAGTCTGCTATTATTTCTTCTTTCTCATGGCCAAATATAGAAGACTATCTTTTACCCATGGTTTCGTCCTTTAGTTATCGTGCTAAAAAGTAACTTAAATCCGTCCTTTCTCCGCCAAATCTCAAAAAAACCGTAATTGATAGACAGATTAAGTTACTTTCGCATTTACAATAATTTTAGCTATAAATATTAAAAAAAAAACAATTGCTAAAATAATGATATTTGTCAATAAATTATTACTAATTACATGCATTCCTTTACATTGACTGACGGTTCGAAGAGACCACACTAACCGTAATTCGCCTGGAATCACAACCATACTAAGAAATAAACTCTCACTAGGTCCTTTGAGAGCCTAATTTAAGTTAGGTGTCCGCACTGAAATCGAGAGTGACTTAGTGTGAAATAAACACTAGGCCCACTGATCCAGTGTAATGTCAATGAATATCGTTAATACCCGTTTATTAATAGTCATATAATGGAAAGTAAAGTTTACGGGTCTGTCGCAATAGGTTAATGTGACCTGTTGCAAATGTATATCATAATTATATCCGATGCTTGATTAAGATCTTTCATCTAATTGTATGATCAATTAGCATCTTGCAACTCTTAATTAAAGCATGGTGTACTCATAGATGTACAGTTAAACATCCCTAGTCGACACTCGTTTAATATGTAACTAACTGATCTGCGCAACCTCGTCTGTATCTTCAATGCCCCGTGCTATGGTGTTATAGAGCGTGAATAAGTTTATATAGTTACAGTGAGCCAATCTCAAAAGATATACATATGCCGTTGTGGACTTTTTTTTAAACTTTTAAAGGGAAACAAATTTTAAATTTTTCGTATAATTTTACTCCGCTTTTGCAACATTTTTCATTGATACTCAGCTCCTTTTAGTAGCAGAGTAATGATATACAACCTATACCTCTGTCGATAACGGGGCTATCTAACAGTGAAAGAATTTTTGAAATCGGACCAGCAATTCCTGAGATTAGCGGGTTCAAACAAACAAATAAACAAACTTTTCAGCTATATACTATTAAGTATAGATATGTCTGCGGCTTCGCTTACGTGGTTATTTTTCATTCCAAACAACAAAAAACTGTTCTCAATTGGAGTTTATAAGATAAAAAGCGTCATCTACCTTATTTCAAGTTAAGGTAAAGCGCCAGTGGTTTAGGTTCTGTGTTGAAATATAAGCCAGAGTAATTTCATGATGTATTCATGAAAAAATGCACTTTATTATAAAAAGATCACATTCTATATAAACATAGTCCCGTGGCGTTTCCATTTCGCGTTTTATAGGGTACCGGGTAACACCTGATTATCTGTTCGCATTGTATCAGACTTGCGCCTGCGCAGTATTTCGCTATAACGTGCTTGACTATGTAGCTATTAGGGCTGATTATTTCAAATGTACAACGTTTAGTTTATAATGATAGACATTTGATTAACTTTAACGATTAAAGTAGCCACAGGTCGTTTTCAACTTTTATAATTCCACAATTCTAGCATCAATGTCGGTATAAGCGACTAGATTGATAACATCTATACAATAACTACGCAAGACAAATTTATTATACAGAGCAGGAAAACATGTAATAAACCCTATATCAAATCATCTGGCTAGCGTGGTATAATAATATAGACCTAAGCCACCTTTCTACGTAGAGGGCTATGTGCAGCAATGGACTGTTAAAGACTGTTGATTTTGACAATTAAGCATGCCACAATAAAAAAAACCTATTTTATAAATAAAACTGAAACATACATAGCATCTCCAAAGTTATATACCAAGTTAAAGACTTGACATTGTTACGGATAGTACATAGTTTAACAAAACTTGGATGATGCTGCCGTGGCCAGTGTGGAGGCAACGGGTGTCATGTCCCTCGAACACAAAGGGAGGATCCTCCGACCAGGCGAGGCGATCATGCCTGGCGGGCTGCGACCCAACGGTTGATGTTTCGATGTCTTATATGTGCTAATCACCACGAGAATCTCTATTCTGCGATACAGGATTAGTAGTTACTCCATTCTTCATTATACTCCGTAGCTCGATGTGTGTTCGCTAAATGGCGCTGTAATATGTTTTTCTGTTTGCACTCTATGTAGTAGACATCACATCAATCTCAACGGAGTCCAGCCAACTATACATTAGATATTATAGTGTACAAGTGTGTGCGCCAACACAGGTGCACTCTCTGTTCCCTCACTTTCACTATCCGATGGAGTGTTTATCCGACACGACCGTGAAGTGATCTGGCGCTGAACTGATAGCTTTACGTGCTCTCTGAGGCACTGGAGTTGAGACTCCAACTTGCAAACTCTGGGTTGATATTAAGTCCTTCTGCAACGAAAAAACCTCAACAACAATTTTTGACTCAACACAGGCATCGAACCCAAGACCTCTTGATCCTAGACTAACGAGGCAGCTACATAACATACAAATACATTACTTTACGTAACATGCAAATACCTTATTATGAAAATAAATTTGTCGACAACTTTTGTAAGAACAGAAATGTAATAAAAGAAATCTTGCATTGGCTGCAAGCAATAAAAAATATAGAATACTTTATTTTTAGGGCCCTCTGGTTCACTATACAAACATTAATATAACTCAGATATTAATGGATAAATTAACAGTTACTTAACTAAAACTTACACTATACTTTTTTTACACGACGTCATCTAGTCCCAAAGTAAGCAGAGCTTGTGCTATAAGTACTAGACAACTGATAAAAGTACATATATACTTTTTTCTGTAAACATATACAATATACATATTATACATAGAAAACACTCAAACTCCGAAACAAATATTTGCAGATCATACAAACATTTGGTCCGACCACAGCGCCATCGAAGCAGTGGTAGCGTATGTTAACCTTTTTAGTTATTAGCAGATTCTAATACCAATTTAAGTACTTCTACAGATAATTACATAATTACTGCTGACTATTCAATTAATAAATAGTATTCGTGACCATCATCGCCAAACATATAAATGTTGTTAGCTTAACTAAAATAAATTATCTATTTATTAGCAACATAACAATAGTTAAACAAACATTAAACTTACGTGTCTAACTTAAGTCTAACAACAAATCATGTCTGAACTATAAGGAACTGCCTATAACTTTTACTACAATTAGTAATGATGTGGTCCCTACCTCGGAGAGTTCTAGTACAAAAGCAATTACAATAAACTGGAAATTAGCGCGACTAGGTATGTAACAATAGTTTAATAGAACAGGCAGTTTTGTGTAATAGACGCCGAACGTAAACGCGTTACCTGCATGTCGCGGTAACGACGTACGTTAGGGCGTGGACACACTTTACGTTTACAACTTTTTGACTTAATAAACGTAGACAACATGTCAATATTAAAACAAAAAGAGCAAAGGTGGAACTAGAGATTAATGCCATCTAAATGATCCAGCGCTGACAGAAATAATCCTTTATCAATTGAGTGCCTTTGTGGTGCAGTGGTTACGAATGCGACTGCTGTGTGAGATCTCGATTTCAATTTCCGAGTCAGAAAAAAGGTTTGCATGATCTCAAATATTACTGTCGAAGGTTGGTCAATTCTTTTGTATAATATGTGTGTATATAAAAAAAAATATATAAGTATCTATCAGTCAATCTAGCTGCCATTGTACAAGGTCTGCTTAGTTTGAAGCTAGATGGCGTTGTGAGTCGGATGTTCGAAATATTTAATTAAATCGGAAAGAAGGTAAGTGTATCACAATAATATGACAAACATTTAAGCGACATAACAACAACACAGGTATATGACACTAACGAGACTGTGAATTTAAATTCATACAATTCCACATTTGTATATTTTAATAATTTGATAACCGATAGCTAATACATCTTATTTTACTTCCTTTAGAATATATGTTTGGGATAAAAGCAAGTTCTAGGAACTCAATTCCTTCATATTTCAAATCTAAGTTATCTTGTACAATGTATAACTTGCCGTATACGCTTATGCAAGTCCACATGTCCACTTATCTATAACGGTCACGACGAGATCCCCGATTGTTACTTTCGCGTTAAACTTTTATTATTGTAGCATTAAAACAATCTTATGCAACTGTGACTCACGACTCGCGTACGTGTTGTGGACCTGCCCTTATCTTGATTTCCACTTCACATAATTACATGTGTAGGTATGTTTAGTTTTAAGTCAGATACAGTTTAAATATGTCATAAAAAGCGGCTATGTGCGTGTCGGGTCACGCACATTGTAGGGTTTTGTGGTATACTCATTTAAACAAATTATAACTTATAATTGATTTTACAAACATACCAGAACCGAACATAAAGAACACCCAGACTCAGAACAACAATTTGTGGATCATACAAAGCGTTGTTCATGCGGGGTTTGAACCCTCAACACTCCGCGCACAAAAAGCGCCGAGGTGTGCGCTTAAAACACTACGCCATCCGTAATTTCTGTTATAAACTATTTTATTTTTTATGAATTTTGAGTTTAAACTGTATATTGAAAAGATTTCAAATTCTCTACTCTCTCTAAATGTTTCAAGTGACTCTGATTCAGTTTTTTTATCTAAATCAGACCTGGTTCTCATTCGTCTTAATCCATACTAGATAAATATATTACTAAGATAACTATTTCATATTTTTTAACCCACTCTTGGTAGTCCAATTTGATAAGCTATTGACATAACTCTTCCACTAGTGTGGAAGAGTTATGTCAATAGCTTATCAAATTATTGGTACCTCGATGATCAGTGATCCGCTTGAGAAATTTGGAAGTGAAGAATTTCTCAAACGGATCACACAATAAATAAATAACCTTGATGCACCCTCAATATTTTTGAAATATCAGTCCAACGATAGAGGTCCTGCACTATGGGAAAGATGTGAAAAAATGTGAACGATAAAGGATTCTTCTGAGGACTACGGAACCCTATGAAAGTAAAAACAGTTATAGATAAAGCAAAATTATAATATATGCAACATAACTTGTAAATATACTCAGTTCAAGGCAGAAGCAATACACATTTGTCATTGCTAAATTAACAAACATTCAGAATTTTTTTGTTTGTTCCAAATGATAATAATAATAATTAATATAGTTTATTTCTGTCAAAAAGTACAATAATATTCTTATATTTATAAATTCATCATAAACAGAACCTTGTTGAAAGTTGGGATGTGAGCTAGGTTCGAAACCTATGTATGTGAAAAATCTCCAGTTCTCGTCTCTGAACACTACAAAAGTTTTGTTAGTTACTACACAAATATCAAACAATGTCACAAAATGTAATAAGAGGGATATTTTATAAGTTTTCGTGGTGTGTGTGTATATGTTTGTGTGTGTGTGATTGTACGTGAGTATTGCTTATGAGTTTTGTTTTTTTTTATGTGTAAGTGTAGTGCCTGAGAATTGTATGTTCTATGTATTTGGATGTATATAGTTTTAAATTGAATATTGTTCAAAAAAACTTTGTTTTAATTACAAATATCACGTCTTCACGTTTATGGGAATGATAAAGTCATTCCTTACTAGCGTTTACAATTCTCAAAATGACATCGTACATAAAATTATGCTTCAATCACCAGAAAGAAATCTGCGTAATTTCTTCCTCTAGGATCTGTTTTACTAATTATTTTTATCATCTGACTTGCACTCAAAAGATCACAACCGCAGCAAAATACTTCGGTTAATGTACAGTACAGGTGACCTGCTGGCCTTGCGCTGTCATGGGAAGTGGCATTAATATAGTTGAAAACATGGACATGACATAAAATAATGTGAATACTAAACTTGAAGTTTATGAGCTTCAAAGTTCAAAACAGTCATTATATGCCGGCTCTATTTCTCATTTGAGTTAGGAAACAAACATTCAATAGACACACACATATTATTATAATTGCAGTGCCATGATTACAAAACAAATTGTCGCGCGAGCGGCGCCCGCGCTTAATTGCGAACAGATTACAAAACTAGACACAAACGTGCGAAGAATTTTGTACTTTATGTTGTTGGATAATATTTATTAAAATATTTATATAATCACGCTTGTATATCTTGTTAGGGGTTGGCAGTTGTGTATTGCAACATATTTATGTACTCTTAACCTCTTAATTAATCTGAAATGAATCATTATACAGTTATATTTTAATAACGTTTCTAAATTTGTAAACATGAAATAATGTATTGTGATTTACTAATATTGTTGACAGTTAAATAAATGATGTGTACATTAAATTAAACATTTAAAAACGTCACGTACTTATAACTGAGACAGTCCTTTGTAACGCGTGTGTCAATAAAGATAGAAAATATATTTAGGTCGATCTGAATTTATTATCTATTTTACATTTTTGAGATTCGATTTTAACCTTTTATTTTTAGTTTCGATCAATAACACTTAACAAAAAACTCGACATAGATTTCTTCTTACACGAGATTAACTCCACTACCTAAATTAAATACATCTTTCTGGAAGCCTTAAGTACAAGATCAAGATAGGACTCGGTTTTTTTTTAATAACATCACACAGTTAAGCACAGCCTGTGCTACGGTAATCAGAACGCTGATAAACATAATTAAATATTTCTAAATACATATATACTATGGAAAACTTACACCCGGACATAAAACAAATAATTGATGGATGGGAATCGAACCCGCGACCTTCAGCCTAGCAGTCAAGGCTACTAGCCACTAGACCAACAAGCTCTTCGTTAAGTATGTTGTAAAGTTTGTTGTCCTTCCAACCTATCAATTTTCACATACTTATTTAAAAGCACGTGACACAGAACAAAACCCGTTACTTGTGCATCCGAGATATTCTAATTAAGAGCAAGTCAACCGCTTCATTACTCCAACCTACGGGTCCTGATTACAAGCCGCTCTTATCATCACCACGCATGTAGGAAGTGAACAGATGGTATCTCGTAATTGTTCCATCATTTATTGATGTAATCTGTGACAACTTATTGGCGCAGAGCACTCTGCTGATAGTTGATTTAATTTTACATATTCAGCTGATTATACAATTAGTTCCATGGTTTTATTTCATCAATATTTAGTAGGATACTATAGTATTTTGAATATTTATATTATTGGATTTTGTAGCTACCGACAATTGCTTACAATAAATCTATTAATATGTTCTAAAGATACATATTTACTTAAAAACACGCATGTTTCCTCAGAGGGAACAGATAGAGGCATATTAAACGATCACTTTTCACGAGTATTTTTGTCACACATGGCCGCTAATCGGAATGTTTTGTTTGCCAGAACCTCGTTCGTCAATTAGCAGGTGCAACACTCACAGATGAGATTGACATAAGGTCCTAAGTTCATGGTGGGAATCCTATGCACCCTTCTAAAAATAAAGAGAACACCAATTAATAACATTAATATATCTGCACATACCATTCATAGACCTCTAACCCCAAATTAATCAGACTAAGTGTGTATTACGGTGACCAGAGTGCTGATACTTATATACAGTTAGGTGCAGAACTGAGTCAATGTTTCACGATTATTTGATTACATGAAATAAGTCCATATTTAATAAAAATGTTTAAAGAATTTTATCCCATAAGTTAAATCCATATTCCTTAAGTTAATAGTTCAAATGGATATTTATTTATTTATTTATTTAAAACTTTATGCACAAATACATGCATCGGCGGACTTAATGCCTAAGGCATTTTCTGCCAGTCAACCGATTGGGTGATGCAGAGAAGATATGAGATAGGTGCACTTGCCAGAGAAGTATATATATACCAGATAGACCATAAATAAGTAAATATACTTACATAAACACATAAATATATAACACATACATACATACATATATAATACACATACACACAACTCATATACATACGTGCATACATATTACCACTATAAGATATACTAATACCAGGTGGTGAACTAAGACTTCGCCGTTTCAGCCAGCAAAAGCTTCTTCACCCGAACCCTGAACGAGTCGCGACTTTATCCAGTTATCCAGTTACTGCGTTTTAAAACGTTGAGGTATTTGAATGTGATAGACTCACTTTTGCATCGTGTTTGTACTGACTCTGCGCTCAAGTATGAACATGTTTAAACTTGTCAGGATTAGTAGAGAAAGACAATTTCGCTTTGTTTATTACTCAGTGTAATTTTATATCGCAAAGGGAACGTTTCGTAGGCTTTATTGAAATCATGAAACCGACATCGAAGTCCATTATAGAATCTGCTAAAGAGTTACTCAAAAGTGGAAAATCGACAAGATTTATCGCTCAAGAGTTAAACGTGAGTCAATCAACAGTACAAAGAATAAGAGCTAAGTGTAAATTTCCTGTGCCAAGTAACGTTGGTGGTCGTGTTAAAAAGTTATCTGACAGAGACGTAAGCAAACTTATTCACTACTTAAGATCTAGTGAAGCGTCTTCAGCACCAGAAGCGGCGGCAATTTTAAGACAAGACACTGGCACGTCAGTGAGTAAGTGGACTGTTCGTCGGGCATTACACAATGTAGGTATGCGAGCTGTAGAGAAGAAAAAGAAACCTCTCCTTACTAAAAAGAATATTAGAGCAAGAAAAGAATTTGCAAAACAATATATTAACTGGACTGAAAGTGACTGGATGAGGGTTATTTGGTCCGATGAGACCAAAATTAATAGATACAGCACAGGCGGGCGAAAATGGTCGTGGAAGAAAGAATGGGAACCATTACAAGCAAAGGATTTTATACAAACGGTGAAACATGGTGGAGGTAATATCAAACTTTGGGGATGTCTGACAGCTTTTGGTGTGGGACCAATTCACAAAACCGATGGAAATATGGATGGTAGAATGTATCTCAGCATTCTTAAGACACATCTGATGGATGCTGTAGAAAATATGCCATATCCTGTAAATAAAGTAATATTTCAACAGGATAACGACCCCAAACACAGTCAAAAATAGTAAAAAAATGGCTTGATAAGCAAGTGTTTCAAGTCCTTCCATGGCCTTCTCAGAGTCCTGATATCAACCCTATAGAGAATTTGTGGGTATATTTGAAAAGCATGATTTTAAATAAAAATAGCGCACCACTATCGAACTTGAACATTCTGTGGGAACGAGTACAAGAATAGTGGTACAAAATTCCACCCGAATACTGTGAAAAACTTGTAAAAAGTTTGGTAAATAGGTTGCATGCGGTTGAAAAAGCAAAAGGTCTTTGGACCAAATATTAAAGATATGTTTTCATTATATTTTATAACTGGTGCAAAAGTAAACCAATTGTAATTGTGATGATTATTCACCAAAATAAGATTTAAACTTATAAGATTTCTTTAATTAAACATTCAAGAAATAAAGTTTTTAAATATTACAATACATTTTTTATTTAGTAATTAATACCAATTTCATACAGATATTTTTAAAAAATTGTAAGGTACTGACTCAGTTCTGCACCTAACTGTATTGCCAAAAACATAGGTTTAAATTTCTCCTTTGTACGGCTAAACCTAAGGCCTCTTACTTAAACCATAATTACTTTTGAGGAATAGACTTGTCAAGGTTAAGAAGAAACGTATTCTATAAAAAGAAAAAAGGATTTTTAATCAGTGGTTTAAGCGATCGCCACGCCGCTCTCTACTCCGCTGAGTGTTAAGGGTTCAATCCCACATGGGACAACACTTTATGTGATCCACAAATTGTTGTTCTGAGTCTGGGTGTTCTTTGTGTTCGTGTCATGCATGTTTTTCGTTTTTATATTAAGAGCCTGCCAAAGTGACTTTACTCAGCCTGATGGAAAACATGAATAGAATTGCACACAGTTACCACGATATCTGTCACCCCTGCATCAATGGGCCTCCGGTCTCGCACTCACCAACGAAACACGACAGCACGGATGCTAGCGGTTTGTTTCTAGAAACCTTAACGCCACCGGATATATTCCTAAGAGGTTTTATGTTGAGGCATACTAAACGTCTTTATGTATACATATATAAAGCACATAACAGCATCGCCTATTATATGCAAGCGTACAAACTTGAAATTCTGCCTATTTAAAGTCGCTAAAGCACGAACTTGTAACTCACATGTACCTATTAGCGATTCTAAGACCAGATACATACGAATCAACTCTCGAGCCTTATCGCATATTCTTAAATCTCTCTGTATCTCAATCATTTATCTACAAACTGGATGCATGCAAGATGTGCCACTATGTTAGTATCCTACTAGGCGATGTTGCTACCGTGTGTTCATAACCTATATCGTGACTGCGCTTACCTGCCAGAGATTGGCAACATTTTTATTAGATTGTTTCCTTTTAGTAATTTTCGTCCATCTATCGTCCAAACATTTGTGTCACTCCGATCGAAGTTTCCTATTTCCAAATGTAAGCTAAACCAGAGAATGCAGCAGTACAACTGAACTTAATAGATGTTTACTTTAAAATGTTAAATAATGTTAAACTTCGTATACGTTTTGTAAGACACTAATTGAGTAATAAATGCCGTTAAACTATAGATTAGTGTTGAGTCTTTACGTAATGTTAAGTACTGTGTATAAATCAAATGTCAACTTTACACATACATACATCATTGTTCCTAATTTATTTAAACATATGTTCTTAACCAAAATCTTGGCGACCCATATATTAATCACCGAAAGTGTAATCGACAAGAACTTTACATACATCTATGCCTACCCTGTCGAAGATAAAAACTTGAATATATGTTGAGTTATTTTTTTACATATATATAAAAATAACTCGACTTTTACTGAAGGTTCACTGGCAGAATTTAGTAGCGATAAGGCCGCCATTTGTACATCGTCATTCAACTGATATGCATATAAGAAATATACATATAATCCGTATTAATTCGTGTACAATAAAATTTATTCTGTTCTGTGATATTATTAGTATTATTATTGAATATTGTAGGAGATAACACAAAAGTACAACAGTAAGTTTTATTATAAAGTTAAGTTAAGAAAAAGTTGAAAAAACAAAAATCTGTTGCTTGTAAATATTATACACCGTCGATAAATGTATTTATGTATACCTATTGCTAAGTAAATTGTATATATAAGGATCTACACAGCCATACTATAGATAAAATATAGAACAAATGGCCGTTCTTATCATAGAATAGTTTGTCTTTAGTGAAAATCGAACCTCGAAAACCTCGGGCGCAACAATGAGGTTTATCAACCGGCTGATATCTTTTTATACTTGTAAATAAATTTGTTGCCTTCAATCGTGGCTTTTTAATCGAGTATTCCTCTCAGGGACAATTCCAATAATAAACTGGTGTAAAGTAAATCGAAGCGATCGTCAACCATCGGCCTATATTTTAACTAGCACGAAACTGCACCGCGATTGTCCAGAGAGCGCCACGGTCTCTGCGCTAATAAGCGTCAGCAGCGCCTGCGCACCCGCTTGGCACACATTCTCTCCCTTTATTAGCAATTCTGATATGCGAAAGCGATATTGTAGGCTCATAAGAAGAACTTAGTATCGGGCGAGCCGTTTCATTTCATCATGTAGATATTATTATAGATACTGTATTTAATAGAATATTGTAATGACCGATCGATGCAACATTATTATACACGTAAACTCGCTTGACGTAGTAAGGCACAGGCTTCATATATTTTTCGTACAAAACGGCCATTTCGCTGGGTTAACTACATATTTAAGGTATTTTGCATATAAGTTACTTTGCTTTTATTGTGAAATTTATAGGAAAATTATCATTCTACTTATTACGAAGTGTGGTTGAATAAAGTGTGTATGGAAATTTTGTTCTCGCCTAGAATGCCTATTATCTCAGCTATTACCTTATGAATGGGACAGTCTAGCTAAGCAATGCACTACTGACTTTATTTCGTACTAGTTGCGCCCTACGGTGTTACCTACAGTTATTATTGCTTTTGAATCGGTTACTGCAAATTAAAAAAATAAATTCAATAGTTTTAATTTAGTTTTTGCGTAACTCTCTTTTTTTTTCTAAAATTTAAAGTAAGCTTTAGTTACTCCTTATAACATAAGCTTTCTCTGCAAGTGAAAGTTCTGTCAAAATCGGTTTAGCCGTTACAGAGATTAGCCAAAACAGACAGACAGGCAATTTTTTTTCCACTAAATACTCTAAAAAACTCATAATTGAAAATTACAAACATACATTTCAATATTATTTATTCATATGGATAGTGTCGGAACAGACATTGTCGTTCGAAGTATTTCTACGAGTACTTTAGATAAAGCGTTTATGTTCAACAAATACGCTAAATATAAATATTATTTCTTATTCGTACAGTTGTTTCAATGTAAGAGATTGTTACCTAAGATAATGCATGGATTATCAATAAACTAGCACTTAGTAATACCAAATGAGATCTTTCAATTTGTAGTCTAGTTTAAGTCATTGTTATATTGCACACTTACGTATATAGGCCTCTTCTGGCTTTCTGTTCTGGATGTTACAGCTAAGTAAGGTTGAGTATTCAAACTTCACACATCAGAACGCTTTTTAAACGAATAGATTGCCGGGTGTTTTACAATTTAGTTTACATATGTATACAAATATTTGTAGTGAGTGTCCTACGTTAAGTTACCAAAAGGCCTGTTTTTAATATTACAAGATAAAACACAAGTAATTTTTTTATCAATTACACATGTCTGAGAAGAATAAGAACTTATAATTGAGTGTTCCTATACCTATATGAAAAGTAATGTTAATAATATTTGTTTTCATTTTATTTGTTTAAAACTCATACTTGAAGAAGTATCTCACTAAGCCGCCATAGCGTGGGTCGCCATACTGCATTGCCTGCATTATCAGTGAGTATAGCGACCATCATTCTTAGATTCTATTCACGCTTTTCATCAGGCAGAGTAGTCACTTTGGTAGGCTTCCATACCAAAAAAACTATCTCTCGTGCGTTTTCCTACCGACAGTCACAGCCAACTACATTATTTTAATACTTAGGTATGTGACCCCTAAATAAAATGACCAATGTAATCAAAATAAAATAAACAAAACATGTTTAACGTATGACAAATGTTTTAACTATAGTAATCTAACTTGGCTACCAATATGTGTATTCATTTGCTAAGGTTGGTAGGCCCTCCACAAGGTGGTCCGATGACCTGGTGAAGATCGCGGGAAGTTGCTCGATGCGGCCGGCATGGTACCGGCTATTGTGGAGAACCTTGGGGGAGGCCTATGTCCAGCAGTGGACGGCTTTTGGCTAAGATAATGATGATGGTTTGGTAATGTAACCACTAAAAATTGAACGAATTAAACCCTCCTTTGGCAATGTTCAAATTTTGCTTGTTATGTCCCTTAGTTACAGAAATGAAGCGACTTATAGAATTTAAATATTTTATTAAATAATCGTATGTTAATATCTACTAAGAGTTTTTATAATATCCTCTTAAAGAATAAGCCTAAACTAGTGGCATACTATAAGCCGCTTGCTTATTAAATCTCCAACAAAATTACCTGTAATTCAAATTCTAATCAATCAACGTGGTGATTTTTATTGTGAAATGCAGCAACGAATGTATATAATGAAGTTCGGCTATTTTCCGCTAGAGGGCACTGACATATATTTTGTATGTCTCTATTTTTTTGTTAAAAATTTATTAACACATTTTATTTAGTGCTCATCTCTAAGATTCGGTGTTTGTCCCAATTGAGTCTTAACTGCTTACGCCATCTTTGCACAATTTTTTTTTGCAACGACGTCGCGTTTAGCACCCCATCACACGGATATTCATTAAGATTGGAACTTCAAATGATTAGAGCATGCCGTTAAGCGATTGATCAATAAAGAGATATAGCATGTATGCAGATGTGTACCCGCCCTAACCGAATAAGGAATTGCAAAATACAGTTATAGTTCGTACTCTGGTATAAGACTTTTAAGTGAAACCTTGTATGGATACGCATTTATCAGTAGTCTAGAATATAAAATAGTCGTATTTTATGAGAAATGAATCGCAAAATTAAGATAATTACTTACGTACATTAACCTGAAATTATATTTCTAGATATCATAGAACTTAGATCGCATTAGAAAATACTACATACTATTATGTAATTTCATCTTATACATAATTTTAAAATATTAAAATAAATTATTATAAAAATAAAAAAATTAAACCTCCTTGCTAAGGAGATGTCTCTATTTGGCAGTGGACTGTTAAAGGGTATGGTGATCATAGGCGATTTGTATTTTAAAATTTTGGGTACCTTAGAACAGCAAAGCTGGTCAAAAAAAAATGTTTTTGTGTCACGAAAGACTTTACAGACATTCAAACAATTGACTTTACAGATACAAAGAACACCCATCTTAGAGATTAATATTTATTGTTAACACTTTTTCGTCCCAACACTCGGTGTGGTATTGTCATGCGAACATTACAATAATTGCGCTATTTGTGCAGCAAAGATAGCTAAATTATATGTAACTAATTGTATCTGTGTCAATACATTTATGAAATTTAAATATACTCTTTAACAATCTTTAAACAAAAACCGGAAAACAAATTAAACCACATGAATCAAACAGGGGTTTTTGCTAAAGACTTACTTACACTTACATTCGATTTTTTTTTTAAATTTAAAAAGTTAAAATATACATGTTGTCTATGAAACTTTTCTAGAATCTATGAACTAAAACCTACATGGGTATCTTTATTAAAAAGTTGAGATAACATAGAGCCATTCATCGACTTCGTCCTAAGACCATATATGTTTATAAACTAGAGTGGCATTGAAATGCGAAGTCTTACGTTCGTTCATATGAGCACCATTAATTTACGTGGTCTCATTAATGAGTGAGATTTGTCAAGTAGCCTGTTTAATTGCACACCTTCATATTAAATAGTGGTGAATTAATATTCACACACCGTAAACGTTAATTCCTGCAAGGGAACGAATGTGGTGTTATGCAAAAATGTATGCCTACATTTTTCTTATTGAAAGCATGGGACCTGATACACATTGTTATTTTCTAGTTAGCTTGTGATTTTAATTTATAGTTTATAGTCAATTCTGTTGAGGAGGAGGGAGTATTTAGTGTTTAACCTAAAAACAACACCAATGCACGGTTGGTCTAGTGATTTAAGCAGTTGCCACGCCGCTCTCTACTACGCTGAGTGCTGTGGGTTCAAACTCCACATTGGACAACACTTTGTGTTGTTGTGACAAATTGTTGTACTGATACGGTGGAATGGGTGTTCTTTGTATCCGTTTCTTGTATGTTTGTAAAATCTCCCGCGACGCAGGATTTATTCTTAAATCTGGCGATGTATCTTTAAAAAAAAGTGCTTAGATGGCCTAACCTGTCGAGTATCAAGACCGTGTCTTGAGAGACACTTCAAGTTTATCCAAATCGACCCTACGAGTATGTCTACGCTGATATTTCGCCCTGATCGTGTTTTGGTGCGATCAGGCCGTCACTTTTCTGTTCATAAACCTAGGAAGATAACAAAAAAACGGAACCCAGTCTGTTTAAAGTCGAATTGATTCCGACATAATCCCTTCTCTGAAATGAGTGAAGTAATGCCCGAAAGGATTTTTTTATCTTAAGTAAAATAATAAAGTTTAAAAACTATAACCCCTCTACGCAAAAAAAGGGTCTAAAACGAACGATCTAAGAAAATAATTCTGTTATGTCTGTTCCTTTCCTTTGATACCATACAAGTGATGATTATCTCAGTTTAATTTTTTTCGTAATTGAAACATAAGGTTTAAATTCTGTCACAAAAAGTTTTAAAATAATTAATATAATCTATGTCACCCAGACTATTAGAATGAATCTATTTACACCTCTGTCCGTGTAGTGACGGAATAAGAATACAAAGTGTCACTACCCATATTTGTACCCATGGGTGTCGTAAGAGGCGACCAAAGGAACAAATTACGCAGAACAACATCACCGCAGAAAACTCTATACTAACCCATCTGGCTAACGTGGTATAGTAGGCGAAAATTTCCTTTCGAAGGAGATATTTATGTACAACAGTGGACTGTTAAAGACTGTTGATAATACTGCCACCTTATTCATTAAAATCGGTTCAATAGTTTAGACGTGATAGTGGAACATACAAACATAGACTCCAATTATCACACCTTTCCTTCTATTTTTATTTTAGTACATATTTGCAATTCTTATCTTTGTTACTCAGTAATTGTTAATAGACCACTTATCACTTACAACTGGAACCTAATTTCCTAGCTCACTGTTTCCATTTTTATAAATTACACAAAATTAAAGTTTGTTATAACAATGTAGTCTTCCTGTAATTTGTACCTCATTACCTACTACAGTGGTAATGAGAGACGCTATCATCTCGACCAATGATCTGTGACCAAGGATATGCAAAAAGCTAACAATACTTTTTGTTGTAGATTATATAGGTTTTGTACGTACACGTAAAAACACAGACAACATTACAATAGATAAATAATGTATCGTAATAACTTCTAAATGGAATTGAAATGTAATTCTATCTTCAGACCTTTTTAGATAATTTAGATAGTAGAGCCACGCTGATTTCAGTAGGAACGGACTGGCCGGGGCAGTACTACCCTCCCACAGAAGACCAACCTAAAGTGCCAGTATCCGTGCTGTCGTGTTTCGTTGGTGAATGCAAACCGGAGGCCCCTTGAGGCAGGGGTGACAGTTATCGTGATAACTATGTGAACCTTACGCTGCCACAATGACTGTCATGCCTCTTACATCCCCAAGCGTGGCATGAAAAAGCATCTCACTAGGTCGCCATAGTATGGGTCACCACACTGCGTTATCTGCATTTGCAATGAGTATGGTGACCACAGCTCTTTGGATTCTTTTCATGCTTTCCATCAGCCAGAGAAGAGTCACTTTGGCAGGCTCTTCATATAATATAGAGACTTTAGGGTCACTCTAGAATGGCACTGCAATATGAAATCTGAAAACAAACCAAAACAAATATTGACAAGAAGACTAAAAAGTGCTAACAAGTAAATGCTTGTACATTATACCAATTATTTAATAGATTGTCATTATATATAACTTCATAACAAAAGGTTTTTTCTGCATTTGAAACAAAGTATTATAATCATTACATACGGCACACGTACACACAATATGCACGTCGCATGCAACGATTATAACAAAATATCGAGGCTCAGTGTATCGTAAACTGCTCTTTAGCAGCGCTATAGTCGTCTAGTAACAGTTACTAAGAAAATAATAAGCAAGGAGGTCAGGATGCAGATTTTTAAAGAAGTGTTATCAAAATCACACACTCATACGGAAAAACAGTGAAACACACGAAAACGTCATTTATCAGGATTACGTTTGTGATATTTCCATATTATTTTCCAAAGGTGTATTATTTTTATTCAAAAGACAATAATTCACGCATTCAAATCGCGCGCCGCCATTTTTTATATCGCGTGTGTTTCGCGCCTTTTTCGGGTGCGGGCGCGTTCCTAATAAAATTAGGCTCGGGAATGTAGAAGTATAAACTAATAGAATAACGTTGTTCAGGTTTCAGTCAAATATTATATATTTAATGTTGCAATATAAATTACCGTATTAATATATATCATTATTTAGATATATAGGGGGCTATGATTATTTGCCTCAAAATTCTGAAACCCAAATATTTTTTCTTAAAATTAAAGACCACATATTACCAAGAAGTTCTTTATAATGACTTCTTTTATTTAAAGAATCACTCTTAACATTCCTGTATGGATGTTAATGATCATTACATTTATTCCTATTGTTTCATTCTATAAACAGATTTACAATTCAACCATTCCTTACTCACTATCTACGGAACAATTTACAAAGCGCGGATACACTGACAAAGAAAAATTCCGGTAATTTGCCTCTTCTATCCGTTCCACGCTCTACGCGAACACAGACCATAAATTGTCGGATTCGTTTCTTGTCTTTGCTTCGCCCAATGTTGATTTAACATGGTTTTAGTCTTATTGATTCTTTATTACGTAAATAGTCGCGCATTGTCTATGCGCACGCAAGTTTTGTATGCCTTTTAATTAATATAAGGGTGCAATCATTTATTGTTTGATTATTACGTGTTGGCACGCTAGAAATAGATTGATATTAAAACAGTTGCAATATATCACTCATTACTTTAGTTTAAATAGTTATAATTATTCATTGAAACATAGTGTAAACGATTTTGTGAAACAAATTTAGATATAGTAAGTCATAGTACTCCTCTCATTAGTTTACTCTCATTACTTACTTTTACTGAATGGATTTGTAGAATTAATCCGAGTTTTTTATTATTAACGTCTTAATTGTTCGATAGCCGATTGTTCTAAGTGTGATATATTAGTATAGCCAATAGTAAGGTTACTAAAACCTTTATTCTGTGGATAGGCTTGGCAGAATTCTACTGACATCCACTATGTTGACAGTAGTTCTCTTTCAACCTGCACTGCAATGGGGCATAAGCTTGCTTAGTCACCTATTATCATAAAAAACCTGCGTAAATTTTTTAACAACACAATTTTAAGCAAAATCTTAACTAAGTTTCTTGGTGTTCAGAAGTCTCAAGTCAACAGGTACAAGAGATATTACAAAATGTTGGTCACTACTTCTATTAAGTCTGTTTTTGGTTTTGTAAACATATTCAGAATAAATGGTCTGTTTTCAAAATATTCTTTTTCGATTTACACTTTTTACACAATACGCTGTGGTCTCTATTAACTATAAGAGTGCGCAGCCCTCAGGCCTGCAGACCTCACAGGCAGACCTCTTCGATAGATACTCATAAATTCAGATAATATTTTCATACATAGTTTAAAATCTATTGGCTTTATTTCCCTACGGTTAGTTCCACAATTTCCTTTCTTCTGTAGAACTAAAGTTCGTCTTAATATTACCCGATATTGCTTCAAATCGATAAATACGCATGTATGAGTTGCAATATGGTAAGAATGAAATTACTTTCAAAACTTTTCAAGGAACCTGTTAAGTCAGATTACCTATCCACGATTTAGCTCAGAATACAATCAGATTTACCATAACAAATTACAATTTTTTCATTTGTACTCTTAATTAAGATGCAGTTAAAAGGGCTTTATTTTTTAATTATTAGCCATTGTAACTTTAGCTAGTACTACAATACGACAGTTAAAAATTTAAAACTCATTTGGGTAACACCTTGTATAAATGTACTTTAATTAATATTCCAGTTCTAAGATTAAATTGAGTAGGTGTTAGAGTTTAAATCAGATAACGATCATGATTGAAATAAATGAGAAACTTATAATATTATGTTTATTAAACTAATCCTTGACAGATATTGTCACTGATATATGTATGTTTCTCTGCAACTATTAGTACACATTAACTATTCAAAATGAAATCATAAACAATGTTATTTTAGAGGGTTACGATTATACGTGGATACGTCGTCATCAACAGGCTTTAATGATCCAATGCTGGACATAGGCCGGTCCTTATAAAGGGGTTTTGTCCTACTATACAACACACTGGCCAGACGATTTGGTATAGGGTTTGTTTCTAGTTTTTCTTTCTTTTTGCAAAGATGATGTTCTGCGCAATTTGATCCGTTGGTCAACTTTTAACTGCACCAATGGGATGAATAGCAGTGGTGACATTGTATTCTTAAACCGTTACCACACAAAGCCATACTCCGGTATAAATGGGCAGGCTCGGTCGGTAAGTCGAGTCTGCCGTTTGTCAAGCCTCATGAGTGAGCGAAATTTTCAGAGTTCAAACTCCCCGTTTCCCTGATTCTTGGGTGACTCTTGGTGTGGGTCTTGTATAATTCTTGTGTAACACTTACATATGTGACTCTTATGTGATTTTTATGTGACTCTTACGTGACTGTCACGTGCTCCTTGTGTGACTCTTATGTGACTCTTGTGTGACTCTTATGTGACTCTTGTGTGACTCTTATGTGACTCTTGTGTGTATCTTGTGTGACTCTTGTTTAACTCTTGTGTGACTCTTATGTGATTCTTGCGTGAGAATTGTGTGACTCTCTTTTGACAGTTATGACTCTAGGGTTGAAGGTGTACATGTTACAGTTGTTATTACTTACTATACTTTTAGTAAATTCAAATAAGTCCAAAATTTATCTGATCGTAGCCGATGTTTGTCATAGAAAATAAAGATGAAAAGAAATTGTATTACTGAACTGAAAGAACTGTATTGTATAACTCACTCCTATCTGTGATTTTTAAAGATAAATTTCTATAAATTAAGATTAATGTTTCATTTATCTTCTTATTGCGACAGATTGAAAACACAGAGGAATTGCTCGGATATACAACATATTATTGAAATATTCACTACGCCAGTACCTTTGCGGTAGCTTGTCAATGTTTATATATAACCCAACAAGTTCGAAGCGTCTAGACTAAAATAGGCACTGAATACAACTAGGAGTATAATAAAGGAATCAATTCGAATAAGTTTCGTATTGAAACTCGGCGAGATCCTTTTGCTAATAACTGGCAAGGTAACAAAAATACACAAGTCGATACATTACAATTTCCTTTTAATCGCCTCGGTTAAGAAAAAGATTCGATAGGTTGAGAAAAGTTACACCTGTAACTTTGCATTTACAAGATTACAGGTTTTACAAAGGCATGATCAAGGCTCCAGGTATCATGGTTGGTCTTAACCATGATGCCTGATCTGTAATAGGTCTTGTCCACCTCCGGATGATTTTTAAACAGTTATAAAGAATATAGTTTATTAAGACTTTTTATAATAGACGTGGACGTAGATTAATACAGAAATAGCCATCTCTTTTGTGTAAGACTATGTTTTGATTCGAATTCAAAGGTTCTTTCAGTATAAAGTTCTGTTAACTTATGAATACTCAAAGAGAGAATGTTAATAATAAGGATTCTATGATTGTAAATATTCATCTTCGAGACATTCAGGGCCGTAAATAACACAAGCAAAGTAACAAAAACTAAACACAGTCTTGTAGCATCTCACAAGAGGTAATGCCGACGCCACCCATATTTCCAATATAACGATGTTCTAGGAGCATGCCATTGCACTGCCATTCACATATCCAACTTACTAATTAAGTCAACAACCGAGAAGAAAGCTCTAACTTTGACAATGTTCAACATACGTAACAGTTCAAAACGACATCCAAAAACTCAAGAACTCTATACACCAAACTGATTCTTTTACCACGTTACGTCAGAATAGCTCTACAGATATTGGTTGTTTCTAAAAGCCAAGCCGCAAGCATAGATCCATGCTTATTTAGACACGTCCAAATGCGCACAGTAGCGCCACCATATAAAGTAAACAATAGGGCACCAATGACAATCGCTGTGGCCTCATTATGGTAGCATGTGTGACTTGACTTGCCTTTGATATTAAGGATATGAATACGCCGTTTTCAATAGTGAATAGGCGGGCTAATAAATTTTATTTTACAGAATGAAGATTGGATTGTAAAGTTTTGAATTTAGAAGCAAATGATGTTGTTAGTAACTATTATGGCAGTAAATAATGAGCTCGGAGAAGTTATTGTAATGATATTTTTATAATCACCGGTGGCATATGCTTATATTTTAAAGAGTATAAATAAAATTCTTAAATTTAAATACTTATACTTAAGAATTTAAAACGTAACAAAACGTTAATAAAAACATATTGATTTAAACACTTTTATAGTTGTTGCTGTAAATCGATGTAGGTTACAGAGATTGAAATATGTACTTCTGGTTATTATTTTGTATTATCAGTAACATTGGAATTTTTGCAAATAAAAAAAATGTGCCTACAAAAAAAATAGATACTTCAAAACATTTTAAAATAACAATTGTACTTATAAAATACCCTCTCCTAATACTTATCAGCATTTATGAATTATCTATTTCTACACCACCCTGTTATGTTGGAAACAGTTTAGTACAGAATGATATAGATATGCAGTACTTTCACTAACAACTTGATAGTGTATCTCATTAAGGGAACGTTCGCGACGGACGTTCTGTGTCATTAAATATGTAAATAGTTGGAATACGGGCGTCCATTCAAGTGACATGTCGCGACGTCGACTCCCACAGAGTTAGTGGTCTATGGAGGTTGCCAGAAAAATGTAATATTAAAATATGGAAATATGTGTTATGTAATACAATTTTATAATACTAAATTTTCATTTTTACATAAGATTTTTACTTCAAACGTAAAACATTCATTCTCCACGCACTCGGAGTTTCGTTAGTGGGCCACCAAAAGAATGGTCTGACGTCCTGGTGAAGGTCAGGGAAAGTCGTTGGATGCGGGCAGCACAGGACCGATTATTGTGGCGGACCTTGGACGAGGACTTCCTCCAACAATGATCGTCTTTCGGTTGATAAATAACAATGATTTAAAGCGTTGTCCAAGAATCAAGTGTTTTTATTACAAAAAAAAATATGTGTAGAAATGTCGTATAATTTTTTACGTATATCCTTCTTTTTTGTGATAACACTTCTATTTGATGAATGATTCTGTATTCTTTTGACTGTAATCGCCTGTAGTACTGACGTACGGTAAATAGTGCCAATATTATCTGATAAGTTAAGATTACTCTGCTACTGTCACTAGTTCGAATCATCTAGTTTTAATCCTCTTGAGAGAATAATTTATGATTTCTACCAATGAATATCCATGTTACAAAATATAACTAAAGAGCCAGAAATGATCAATAAATAGAACATGAAGGTAGGATACGACTAGTCGAGGTAGTTTGACTGTTGGGAAATTGCATCTGTCCATATATGCAGATATATTGTTTTGACTGCACGCTTGGTCAAGTGGTTTAGCGGTCGCCACGCCGCTCACTATTGAGCTGAGTGTTGTGGGTTCAAACCCCATACGAGACCATACTTTGTGTGATCCATAAATTGTTGTTCTGAGTCTGGGTGTTCTTTGTGTCCGTTTCTTGTATGTTTGTGAAGTGCCCCGTGACACAGGATTTATTCCTAGTGCGGGCGTTGACAGTTAAAAAAAAATTAAAAAAATTGTACTTAAGGATAAGTATTGATACTTACCTTTATGTAAGTTGTATATTGCTGAAGTTGTTGTTTATTTTCCTTACATTTAAGATACACACTCGGACTTGATGTCAAGAGCATTCTTTGCCAGTCGACATTAAGGTGCCGTAGAAATATAATGCAGTAGGTACAAAAGTAAAATATTAAATTATTTACAATAAATTGATTAATTAATTGGAACTCGGCGTCTATTTTTATGACCCGTCGCGAGTTCCACAGAGCTATAGTGCTGTCTGGAAGTTGGTCTGGTCAGCGACGTAAAGTAGGCCAAAACCTTCTTTTGAAGGAGAGGCAGTAGTGTTGTTCAGTAGTGGGCTTTTATAGGCAGTTGATGATAATGATGATGATTAATCACAATTAAACCTAATAATTCGTAATCAGGCGAGATTCATATCCAGCAGTTGACTACAATGGGCTGATGATCTTGATAAAACCTGATTTAGGTATAATACACATCAGTTATACGTACATATATAATAAGTCTACACGTTTACACATAAAATACAGAAATTAATTCACTAGATCTATTTTAAAGAAAAGTTAACTATATATTAACTTCACTACACCAAAGAGGGACAAGCAATTTCTGTGTGACACTTTCGATTAGAACGGATGTTGTATGTTAAATACTAACATAGTAGTATTAACCTGTCTCCTTCATCACACCACGGCATTTAATTAAAGACTTCACTGATATGGAGATTGGCTATATTTCTACTTGGCATGTAAGGCTAACCGTATACGAACCGTGAAAGTCAATACTAGTGGTAAACTACAAGCAACGAACTTTATATTTTGTTTTGTCAACATCACCAAATGAAGTGTACTTACTTTTAAAAAGTAAGCCACGAGACGCGTAATACAAGAGCGAGATACGTCTTATTTAATTGTCATAATATAAGCAATAAAAACAAAGGTATACTTCTTAATTTCAATTAATTAGTACAAACACTCTGACAAAAACAGTCTCAAATTATTAATTTTTAAATATAGTATATAGGCAAATAGACAGACACCGCCAAAAAACACTTGCAACTCTGGACCTCATTGCCTTTCCACCTGTACGGCGTATCTCAATAAATTCCTTCCCTTCCATACGCAATGTTTAGATTATACAATAGTTTATGTATTGTAAACAAATATACTTATATCCGACGACTTGAAAAAGGTAGCTGGCAGCGGATGGATGCGAATTGCCCAAGACCGAGATGGTTGGCGTTCCTTGGAGGAGACCGTCGTTCAGCAGTGGACGATGATAGGTTTATCGATATAGAGGCGGTTGCGCTCACCGTTAAGTCAGTCTAGAATAAACCCGGTTTAGTTTAGTTAAATTTTATGTATTTGACTGCACAGGTGGCGTAGTGGGTGCCACGCCACTTTCCACTGCGCTGAGTGTTGCGAGTTTAAACTGCACACGGGTAGGCACTTTGTCCATTCACAAATTGTTATTCTTAGTCTGGATGTTCTTTGTATTCGTTTCATGTACGTTTGTTAAATCCCCCGCAACACAGGATATATTTCTAACGCAGGTGATGTGTAAAAGGTACACACGTACCTAGAACCCCTTCTTAGGCTTACCTACCGTTTGAGTTCATTTTGGGGTTAGACTTAGCTCACTCGGTAAAAAACAAAATTAGAATAGCTAATTACCGGTCGTCTGAGAGGTCATTGTATCGCTTCGGTCCAATATATTACGGTTCTCCTTCACCGAAACGGTAAGTATAATGGTTGTCATAAAAATTAATTAGATCTGTAATAGATATCACTAATAATAAAAAAAATATTAGCAGTCTCTTGCGTGTACTTGACACTCGACAAAACATGACCGACATTACCAATTCAGGTCTAAGACAAGGATCAATACCATTCTTCTTCTCATTCGCTCTTATTAAAGTGTAAATAAGAGTTATAAGGGCTGTCCCCAGCAGTACATAGAATGTTATTAGGTATGTACATCTACAAGAGTTACCGCACGCAGCGCCGTCACTTTGCGACGTAAATTGCTTTACTCGACGTTCACGCCGACGAAGACGCTGGCCAGTTTTAGGGTTCTTACTCTGAAGAAAACTTTAAATAACTACTTTTATAAGAACATTTGATATTCATGGTGACTAAAAATATGTATTTTTTGTAAGTGTATACGAAGTAGCAGAGTATATTGCGATTAGGATTAAAATTTTTTGTCTCAACGTATCAAAACTGTCCACCAATCATTAAAGATAAATATTTATATGAAAATGTTTATTCGAGTATTCAATCCTAGTTCTTTGAGATTTCACATCATCAATAAACTTTAACAGTCCACTGCTGGATATAGACCTCTCATTTGATTAGTTTTTTGGTAAATACCGAATAACTCATATATCCAAAACACAGACCCACGAGTTATGATGAACAATTCGTGCTTGACGTTTTTTCCATTCGCCGCTAAAATTAGCCGACGGATTGTTATTGGTTAAATTATTCAGAAGGCGTTCGATGCCTTTAAGTGAATTTTGCGATCGGACCACCACGGTTTTCCATCGTACACAGAGCTGCAAGTGAAATGATGTCGGGCTGAGTCCGGTTAAAATAACTTTATTAGTCAAC
This sequence comes from Hypercompe scribonia, assembly GCA_949316085.1. Classification (NCBI taxonomy): domain Eukaryota; kingdom Metazoa; phylum Arthropoda; class Insecta; order Lepidoptera; family Erebidae; genus Hypercompe; species Hypercompe scribonia. Next base: position 8,058,567 of record OX438979.1, read on the forward strand.
TAACATCTACGTTATTTACGAGTATATTTAAATATGGGATACCTTTATACATTTCTACTACTCTGTACATACTATCTTTAAAAATGTAATGCTATTAGCTCTAATCGAAATTTCATATACTAAGCAACTGATAAAGCTCTTGGAAAAGTAGTGGGTTTTTGCGAAAGAATTCAACAGTTGTGCTCGATCAGATTGATCTACCGGGTGGTTCTTAATCAGTAACAGGCGGTTTTTTTTCGACGTTTGGAAACCCATTCGGGCCTGCACTCCACCGGTGTTTACTGCGGGGTGGTGTATCGGAATCGGACGAACTAAAACCACTCGGTGTGCCACTCTGCGCCTGACATAGGAGGGATCCAGGAACAGCTGTTATTACGACATCCAGAATCAGTAACAGGTCCTACATCAACTCTTTTACCCTGTTATGGCATTGCTTTGGTGATGAATTAGATCATTAGAACTCTAAAACTGGCACTGTTGTGAGCGTTTAAGGATTCTGACAAGCTTTTCCTGTCATACATAACTGCTTCGATGGTGCAGTGGTAATGAATACGACTGCTGTGCTTGAGATCTCGGGTTCGATTCCCAGGTCGGACCAAATATTTGTATTAAATATATATTTACAAAAAAAAAGTACATGAGTATTCTATCAGTCAGTCTAGTTATGAAGCTCTGCTTAGTTTGAAACTAGATGACGTTGTGTGTATTTATTATTATAATTGTAATTATATAATAATAAATACACACAACGTCTATTATTAATAATAAAAATATTTATTAATATTAATTAGTATTTGTTTATTATTGTTATGTTTATGTACGCCGAAATATTTATTATTATTTATTATACAAATTGCTTATTAGTATAGTTTAAAAAAATAATTACTTTTCTCACAATATACATATATTCACAGTATACATATGCTCACAGTATATTCTAGTACACGTACCATACTTTGTGTCGTTTAATGTAGATAGTCCACTATACCTACTTCTTCACTCCAAAGCGAATAAAAGTTGGAAAGTCTCGTAAAATCTGACGAAAGGCAAACACATTTGTTGAAGTCATGAAATAGTTTTCAAATAATATCAAAGCCGTAATTTCAAAATGGGATTGGCTTTTAATGGCATATTTTTGGTCACGTTCTAACTACACAGATGTAACTTTTACTTGAGGTTTTGATAATTTGTTTACTAGACCATAAATTAGTTTTAGAAACCTTTATTAGGGGAGAGATGAGTAGTTTCGTGGTAAAAACTAGTCGAAACATTCTTTGTGGGAACCAGACAGGTGGATTTGTCTTTTTTTATCTGATGAAAAGCATGAATAGAATCTAAGAGTGGTGTCTCCTCTTGTGAACTCATTGCAAATGCAATCAGTACAGGCATATGACCCACACTATTGTGGCCTAGCCTAATTGTTATAAAAGACAACAGAAAGAGAACGAAGAACAAAAAGAAACAGAGCAACTAACCGTAAGTGACTATCATTGTTTTCGTGGGACTCAAGAAACAGGTTCTAGCATCCTCTAAGTCCCTCCAAAGATACAAGAAGTTATGGGTCGCGGTACCGTAACTTAATTAGTGAAAACCTTTAAAAGAGTTGTATAAAACAACTTTTTTAAAAAGCCATTATTTCATTTACGCATCGTATAATAAATAAACTATCAATTAAAATCAGTGATCATGTCAATCACTTTAGTTTTTCAATAAGGTTTACATTATCGTCTACGTAAATTATGTTCTTAAACTTTAAAAACAAATGGTTTTGATGACTTGATAGATCTACCAATGGCCGAAGAAAACAAAAGGCTTGGGGGCAAATTGACAACGTGCTCTCGTTACTCCTTGTTGTCTTTAGTTTCAACTTTCGGCGGAAATTAATAAACTGTCTAATCTAACATCTAAAGATTACAATTAAATTGTTTGAAACACATTTGAACAACGACTGCTCAGTCGGCCTAGTGGTTAACGGTCGTCACACCGCTCTCTACTGCGCTGAGTGTTGTAGGTTCAAACCTCACATGGGACAACACTTTGTGTGATCCACAAGTGGTGGTCGGGGTTTGAGTGTTCTTTGTGTCTTGTATGTTTGTAAAATCCGCCGCGACACAAGATTTCTTCCTAGTGCGGGCGTTATTATTATTATAAAGAGGTAAATTCTTTTTTTTTTCATCACACAACTCTCTTAGGTCAGCAACTTCGCCTCTTTAACAACAGTAATATGACTCAATACGTCTCACACACGGAAGTCTGATCTCAAACTAGGCAGAGTCGATAACCAGCCTCCTGATACAGATACTTATATATTTTTTAAAATAATGTAGACTATTTTTTTGGGTAGTAAAACCACGCTGATTTCAGCACGAACGGACCTGCTCAACCGGGACAGCACTACCCCTCTCATAGAACGCCAACCTAAAGCGACAGCATCCATGCTGTCGTGTTTGGTAGATGATGCGAGACCGGATTATCATGGTAAATGTGTGAATCTTACACTGCTACGCTGACTGTCCTATCTACTATGTTCCCAAACGGAGCGTAAAAAGCATCTCACTAGACCGGCACTGCCTGTATTAACAATTAGTATGGCAATCACAACTCTTGGATTCTGTTCATGCTTTCTATCAGGCAGAGCGGAGTTACTTTGGTAGGCTCTTAATTCAAACAAAAATACAACTTTACGGGTTGGTCTGACCAACGTGGTATAGTTGACCTAAGCCTCCTTTTCACGGAGAATTTTACATATTATTATATCCAACAGTGGGTTGTTAAAGTCTGTAAACACATTTACGGCTTCGAAGTTCAACTTGTAAAAATATATGCGAAAGATTTACTTACAAAATTAAATTTCGTTTGTTATTTATTAAATGATGGCTTATTACTTTACCCGAACTGGAAGGAACCCACGACGTCTGACTTGACCAATCAGGGTTACTAACCAATGTACCAGTCGAAACGGTGTACTCAAAATGTTACTTTGCTGCGTGTTCACTTAGTTAATATAAGACGGTCCAATTATAGTTATTTAACTTGTAAATAAAGACCAAAATAGTCATGCTAGTCACGCATCATTTGTCCTGGATAGGAATCAAACCTTTATCATTAGGCCCTTCAATTTTATGGCATTGGTCACTAAAAAAAAATAATTTACGATTTAATTTTTTCTTTATGTATTAACTCCTAGCATCAATAGCAACAAGAACACTATATTTAATTACTGTATTATTCTGCCAACTTCGGCCATCAGTTAAAATAATGCTGTTCTACTTCCTAAAACATAGTAAAATTTTTGATGAAAGCTCAAAAGAATGATTTCTTTGCGCAATGATTTTCTTCTCTTTGGAAAACTGTAGAAATACATTCACTCTGTTCACCTGGACTCATCTCCCAAGCAGTTTTTCCGTTTAATATTACATAACTGTGTATAATTATCCGAGTGGTAACGGATCATGAACACGGAGTGTCACCACCCTTACTCATCCCGTAGGTGTGATAAGAACCGACTAAGATATCAAAAAATGCAGGAAAAAATCTATAGTGATTTTTTCCTGCGTGGTTTAAGAAAAGAACACTTGAAACAAGCAAACCGTGTAGCCTGCGCGGTGTAGTAGGTCAAAACTTTCTTTCTAAGAGCCTATGTTCAGTATTAGACCATTAACAGCTGATGATATGATGTGAGAATAGCTTTATGACCTGTATACTTTTTTTTTGTTTTTTTTAAGACTCCACTCTGCCTGATGGAAAGCATGAATAGAATCCAACAGTTATGATTATCATACTCATTGCAAATGCAATCAATACAGTATAAAAATTTCATAAACAGTTGGCCGACTAAGTGAAAAATATGGTTGAAAAGTATAATTGTTACAGTCTTACCTCATTATATTGTAACAAACGATACTGTTTCTAATTGAATTATAATAACCACGTAATTCAAGTATTTAATTTGATATAAAAGGATAATACAATTTCTGGGTTCTTAAGGCAATTTAACAGAGCAAGGCATCACTTATGCTATAGTAATAAGTACCTGTATTATATTTTATTTTATTTTTCTTTTTGTTGGTAGTGAAAGATACTGAGGACAGGAAATGTCTGAATAACATGGTCTGGCACACTTTTAAAAAAAATAGTTCAGATAAGTTGATTTGTAACGGAATATTATTTACTTCAACATCTTTGTACCATAAATGTTCATACAGTAAGCAAAGAGTTTTATACGCAGACAATGCTGTAGTATCTGTAAAATTCCTCAAAACAGCAGAATCTAGCCAGCTAACTTACAAAAAATGAAAGACAGCCTACTCACATAAAAATAAGGTTTAATATACATCCCTTACACATTAACTTACCAGAAAACCTGTGCCGCCTTAAAAAAAAAGAAACGATCAATCTTGTTCAACATCTTCCTTGAAACTTATGTAAGTGGTCGCGTGCTTCACATCGTAAAATGGTAGGCGCGCATTACCGAAATACGTATCAGCACGTATCGTCTGCGTGTGGACTATAAATTATACTAGTTAATACGAAAAACCCTTCCACTCGCCTTATTCGACTGTAATTAATAACGAAACCATACGATACCATCTTTTGGTTAAATCTTAAGTCTGACACGCACATGAATTTTTCATCAGCTTGTACATATTAGGTGGACATAACTTGTCTATTCTTACCCTTAAAAGACTTACTCATCTATTATATATACTATCTTCCTTCACCTTTTCTCTACCGATTAAAGAAAAATGAAGTGACCAATGGAACGGCATATCGTGGCCACGTGACACCTCTTTCGAGGAGTGAAACGTCCTGCCGCGGCGGCATGTGTGTGCATATGAGTATGAATACGAAAACTAAATAAATATGAATACTGACGGCAAAACATTTAGCACAACATTTTTTTAATACAACCTCACTCATACCTGTATTAAGTGCTGATTAATGAATCACCGTTCCAGGACCGTGACTACAGAGTCTAACAAAGCCTACTTATAAGTACCACTGAAACTGTAAGACTAAAACGAACCGGATACGTTGAGAAACGAGGGAGATATGTGTGTGTTCACGTAAACTAACAACATTCTCACTTTGACAATACATACAAGTTTAGAGTTTTTACACTGAAAATTTTACATGCTCAAACAGTATATAAAAGCGACCGTTGTTGTTAAAAAACATAGTTCTCGCTGTTCCACATCGATTTGAGGCGAAAGGCGTTAGTTCGATTTTTAACAATAATTACTCTGGATCGTGCCCTCGAGTAGGCATAAAAACCACCAGTGTCGGGCTTATTTTTCGAGTTTTTATGTGACGGATTTTAACAAATGAGGTGTCGCCAGACGCGTCTCGACGAGTTCTATCTAAATATGTAACAATATTGAACGTAGGCGGGGACATTGACGAAATATACGCGAAAGAATTTGAAAAATGACAGTCTTACAGTTTCAAATGGTATCAGTATTTGTTGGATTGTTTTATGTATAAAAGAATCCCACAGATACTGATACTATTTTACCTAGAAACTACATTTTTATAGAAAAGATGTGTGTGACAAATTTGAGAAGAACAATTACAGTTCTAAGTATATGTGACTATTACCATTACAAGTAAAACTTTAGTGATATTTCGTCTCAGTATATACTTTTCCTAAAGAAGCTGTTTCAAGCTCTGCTATCAACACATCACGAGACTTGTGCGCTAAGTTTTATAGCAGAGACGGTAAAACTAACTTATCTTTTTAAATGTTCTACTATTTCCAGTATCCTATTGTGTACAAGTCCCTCAGTATTTTCAGACTAAGTTAATAGGTTACAACGAATAGTGGAGGCCGTGTTCACACGTCCTGAAATTAAAGATTAATCGTCACGATAAAGTGACGCGTTTCGTTCTTACACACAGTTGACAAAACGCCATCTATACTGAATAAAGTTTTCGTGTTTATTTTGTACACGATTGTACCTACAACTCACTTTTTTATCTTAGCAGGTAATCAAACCCTTGTTCACCTTCATATAATTACAGGATTCCACATCTATTTCAGTAAGAGGGCCACTTCGAAAAACATTTTGTCCGCAAGCAAGGTGTGGAAAAGCATCTTACTAGGTCATCATAGTGGGTCACCATGCTGCATTGTCTGCATTCGTAATGAGTGTGGTGACTACAACTCTTGGATTCTATTCATACTTGTCATCAGACAGAGTAGAGTCACTTTGGTAGGCTCTTAAAAAAACTTTTATTCACATTTGTGCCTCTTAAGAGATTATGTTATTCCAAAGATAGCATCTAACCTAGTACTGACTAACGTCAGTAAAGATACTAACTTAAAATGTTTTTTAAGTTAGTATCTGTACTGACTATCTCTGTTCTGACTATCTGACTAATAAACAATGGCAAATAGTGCCTCGCACTAACTTTAGAGCTAACTAACTAACTAACGCTCTACTGACAGATAACACAATACTTGTGACTTTTATTATGAAAATAATGCCGTACAATTTACATAGGTAGTCAAATCCAGCTAAGCTTATTTTAAAACGTTTTAAATCGAAATCCTTATTATCACTTGGTAATTTTCATTTAAATATCTCTAAGAATTCAAGAATTAAGTTGTAAATAAATCTTATACGAGTAGTTATGTGGGCTTTTGTGTTTTTTGATAAAACATATTTTAAAAAGACCACTTTTCACGCTCCCTTTGTGGCCCTCGACTTACCATCCCAATAACAAAAGAAACCATACATATTTTTTCCACATTTACACAAAAAGCCGACTGCTCCGATCTCATGTCGTTGTTCGATATTTGCGGTTACAATATGCTTAGTGATTGGTACAAAAGTGGTTCGGTTTCACACGTACGCCGATGTGAGACCGCAGGAAATATTATTGATTCTTTGAAATTTTACTTAGAACAGCTCCTGGTTCTGACTGTCTGGTTTTTGTTCAGAAAATTAACGATGGTGGCAAAAAGAGAGGTTAAAATTGTGGATGTGGATGCGGTTTCCGATTAAAAAACATATGTTTCTATCTCTTTCCATGATGTTAATAGGTTATTTTAGAGTAAATAAATAAGAGATATTAACACAAGTTACTGGCAGTTGTATAATTTGAAAGTGTTTAAAGACTGTTTAACTAAAGACGTGACCTAAAGACATTGTTTCAAAGCACAGAGCATAAAGAAACCCTACATAAAATAGAGCAGTGTGTCTAATTTGCATATTCCACTGATAAACCGTAGTTTACATGTTTGTTAGTTAAACAACACTTTTAATATGAACAAAAATTACTAGTACTAGTATTTTTTGGGTAACATTTATTGTTGGCCTAAAGTAAAAGACTCTTTATTAAATTTAGATTAAAACCGAATGTTGGAAAATGAAAACATTTATGTCATATCTCACCAAAGAAAAACAAAGAGAGCCAAAAAATAACAACAAAAACAAAAAAGATGAAAACAATGATAAGGTGTAATATTTCATTAATTTATTTATTTCAAAACTTCATTTAAATTTCTACAAATACAAGCTTATGAGTAATAGTAAGGCAAAGACAGCTTAGAACTCATAACAAGTTGTCAACATTACTACATCTCTAATACACACAGTAGTAAACACAGTTTAAACCGTACAAAACACATCATTACATTTTTAATGAATTTAAATAGTATAAGATGTTTATACTGTCTGTTTCTAAAAGTATTCGTGAATTGTAGTGTTAAAAGTGAAAAATGAAGTCAGGAAATATGAAAACAAATGAATGTACACATTATATAATCCCTACAACTAAAATGTATGTTGATAAATAAATCAGTTTTGGGCTAAAAACAGCCTGTAATGTTCATTGATTAAAAATGTGGGTAGAACAGGAAAACTTTATTCAATTTTGTATATTGCAACTATTAACTTCGTCTATGTGCTATTCTTTTGAGTTTTCTAAACGGTAACTTAACGATCGCATAACCGTACCTAGGTTCGCAACCTGTCTCATTTAAATCATTGATACCTACAACAGTCTGATCTTACATAATTCATAGTGTTCAAATAGTGATACGGACTTACAAACAGAGGCGCATTCCCGTTTCGACCGCAAATTTCCTGCTTTCCGACTGATTGCAGGAATCACGCTTCACTCCACACACCTGCCTGTTGTGGCTAAGAAAGAAATATTCCTAACTCCTGCACTGGTTATATGTATGTATGTGTATAATGCTAGATCTACCGATTTTATAGTTTCGAAATGGGTTTTAATGTATGCATGCAAAACGAACATACAAATTGTGATTTTTGAACAATCGCCTAAATAAAGGTAGTTTTCACTTTCTTAGGTACATTTTAATGGCAGTCAAATAATGTCTAATCATTGAATTTCTATCCCTACACTTCTGTTTTTGCTATTCAAACCTGTGTCATATATTCTCAGCACAAAGGGAGGATCCTCCGACCAGGCGTGGTGATCATGCCTGGCGGACCGCGGCACAATGGTTGCTGTTGGGCAGTTTTATGTATATATGCTAATCGGTGCGAGAATATCTATATCACGGTGCAGGATTGGTTATTTCGTACTTGTCTTCGGTAGATGGCGCTATAATGTGTTTTTTTTTGCCGTATGTGGAAGTCGCCACACACTTTTCTAGACGCCCGACTAGAATAACGCCTAGTCGGTATAAACAAAACTAAACTTTTACCAGTATTCATGTTGTAATGAATGTAATACTACTTAAATTCCATTGCTTTTTATCATTGTCCATATGTTGTATTCATATTCAAAGTAATATTGCCTTATATTTACTCACATCAAGAATTTTCAGAACTATCATGATAGGTTGTCCTACTCACTGAGCTATTAAAGTTGTATTTTTTGTACGTATCTTATTTCCCAAATCCACGAATCACTTATATTTTACTGTCATCACCTCGTCACTGGTATATCCAGACCACAGACGTGAGCACAGTGCCTCGTATTCTCAGAAACTTGTGTAGACAATCGGCTTTAATGTGACTGGCCTGAAACAAGGGGCGTCATTGCCCGATTAGCCACACCAACATAAAAGCTAAATTACCATCTGATAGACAACAGTTTTTTGTTACGCATTGCAAGTAAGTCTTCGGGTAATTACGGTTTTAATCGGTAACCACTTTTTCTGGTGGCTAAGAATTAATTAATAAGTCGAGAAAGCGACGAAAAGCAATTAGACGGTTTAACACTATATGGTATGCGTAGAGAAAAGTATTTTAGCTGTTTTTTAAGAGATCTTATATAATTTTAACTAGAGTTACTAGACAGATTAATTTGTAAAATATTTATAATGTAGAAACATCAAAACAAGTACATTAAGGTATATTCATGTATAGAATTTTTTTTTTCTGAGGATGAGAGCTTCAGTTCTCTACAAGGCCCTTGGGTGACTGATTATGCTGAATATCAATCTCTTAAGTGTCATATAAATGCTCAGAGAGTCCTCACAGAAGATAATATACGTGCCATCCTGATTTTCGAAAATTGTTTTAAACCGCATCTACCTTCTATCTCTAAATCTCTCACTAGCTTCGTACTCATTCGCAACGACCGACTACAAAAACCTTGCCACTGTCTCTTCCGAGTTTTGTACTACCTCTTCCTATTAAGGGATTTAATGTTTTACTATTTATAGTTTATTGTCCCTCCACTCTAAACTACTTCTCCACTTTGGTAACAGTTCTGGGATCTTTAGGGTCAGAGTACTCACATCAAATTATTGTGGACTATTTCAACACTAATCTTTGAGCAATTAACACCTCCTGTACTCCTAAACCCTTCGACATTATCCAATCTACTAGCCTCCATGTTCTCTCTCTTCAACACAGTATTGAGTATCAGGATAGTTGGCATTGATCTGTGGCATTGGTAAAGAACAACGCCGTGAGGTTAAGATGACAATTGGTTTAAATGATACAAACCGCCATTTCTCAATAACACCTCAGATGAATCATCCAAACCAATTCAAATTGACTAGAATGCAGATCTTTGAAATAACTTAGACCAATTTCTCAATAACTGCATTCGATTCGTCTTCAATTTTCGCAAGTATGATCATATGTCTGTTTTACGTTCCCGGTTGCAATGGCTTCCAATTCGTTAGTGCCGTAGTTTGCGAGCTCTGACTTCTCTTTTTTCTTTATTCAACTCACCATCGATACTCATGTACCTCATACCACACTTCCGTTTCTTATATTTCCATCACAACCGAAATCTCTAGTCAACAAATAATTTGCTTCTTCTGTCCCCCTCACACCTCCAACTACATCAACGTTTTCTTCCATATGCTGTCAATTCTGCTCTAGTATGTACTTCCCATCCAAATCAGGTTGTCCATAAACCGTCAACACACAAATATTCAAGTCGAAAGTACGTGAACTTCTTTGGAATGAGTTGGCAGTACAATCACACCACTATTACGCGACTGCATATTTTATATAATATTAAATTTATGTACATTTGTGTATGTTTACATGTATTGTGCATTTATTAATTTACGTACATTAGTTATATTTAAATGTAGATTTATCTCTTATTTGGTAAAATTGTAATGTATTATAAAAAACTGACTGCACTTACCGTGTCTTATTTCTACATCACACGAAGGTCGACTGGGAGAGAATGCCTCAGTGCATTCAGGCCAACTTTGTACAACAAGGGCAACAAGCGTTAAATAAATAAATATTTCCATTCAGCAGGTTTCGATGCAGTCTTCGTTGGTGCACTGGCGTTGTCTCTTACATTCATTCGGGAATAAACGACTCATTGAAACTAAAGGTTTCATATCGACCCAGTGTGGGTTTACTCTAACATAAACTTCGTTCTTTCTGTCAGATGAAATACGAATTTTAACAAAAAAACATAATCCTACTAATATTATCAATGCGAAAGTTTGTGAGTATGGATGTTTGTTACTCTTTCGCGAAAAAATTACTCGACGGACTTAGATAAAACTTTACAATAATGTAGGTTATACATCGAAATAACGTATAAGCTACAATTTGTAATGATTTCATGTAATTTTGGTCATAGTATAACGATACATGTCAATTAAGTCGGAAAAAAAATTTGGCGTCTGAGAGTTATCTTGGTGTACGCTGAAAAAACCATTGAAGTTACACAAAGATGATGTACCGTAGGATTGTTTCTATGTTAAAAAAATATATAATAAATATATAATAAGGCATATTTTAGTATGGATTTTGTGGTTTTCTAATGTCCAGTATGATTACAATAAAATTTCTACCAAAAGTGCGTCGCAAAACAGATAACAACAATTTAGATTAGAATTAACAAATTTTACAGTTTTCCAAACCGAAGCAAAAGTGACTTTCATAGGTCAGTAAGCAATAAGAGTAATATCGGTGACGAGTCTAATACTATTTTAAATTTATGTCTACATTTCGTGAAAATCTACAACAATGTAACGGGACAGCTGAAATTGATCTAGATAAGCGAGAAATTTGCCAAATCTGGTGCTAAGTAAACTTTTACAATTTATTTTCATCGGTTCGACGACTATGTGTTTCTTTATTTTATATTTCGTTGGTAATAAATATAAATGAATTTAACTGTAAATAATAACAATGACATACGTCATCTAGTTTCAAACTAAGCAGAGATTGTGCTATGATAAGTAGACTGACTGATAGAATACTTACATACTTTTTTTTGTAAATACATACATATTATACATACGAAACACCCAAACTTCGCAACAAATATTTGCAGATCATACTAACGTTTGATCCGACCCGGGAATCGAACCCGAAACCTCAAGCACAGCAGTCGCATTCACTACCGCTGCACCAACGAGGCAGTTTAATAACATGTTTGTTGGTTATTATTGTATCCTTCGCAACTTAAGCGGAGTAGTTGTCGATGATTAGGTGCTAAATGTGTTATATGAGATGAAAAGATGACAGACTTATCTAGAAGGTACTAAACCTTCTAGATAAGTTTTACCTTGTTTTATATGCTATTACTATCACGGAACAAGAAAACATTAAAAATGATATGATCTAATTTATACCAGATTACGATTTTTAACGCCACCAGACAGCCATTAGCCATAATTATTAACATAAAAGTGTCGAATTTAAATCATCATCCCACCACCATCAGTGTTTATCTGCATTCTCTTTTCTTTTATACTGTATCTTAATTCTAATTTAAACTTGTCCGAAAAGAACACGCTCATAGTAGAAGTATGACACAATGTTAAAAAGCACATTTCCGTCCGTGTCGGTGTTTGGACAAATACATTTACATTTTCCACACTGCCGGTACGAATGAGTGTGTTGGTTTTACCAATTTTTTTCTTAAAGTTCTACGTTCTTGTATTGTTTTTACAGAGAAACATAATTGCAGATATTTTTAATTTTTTTTATTTTACAAACTTACCAAAGTGACTCTACTATGCTTGATGGAAAGCATGAATAGAATCCAAGAGTTGTGGTCACTATACTCAGACATGCAGACAATGCAGTATAATAACCCACATTATGGCGGCCTAGTAAGATACTCCTTCACGCCTCGCTTGGGGACGTAAAACTCATGACAGTCGTCGTGGCATTGTATTATACACACTTACCACGACAACTATCACCCCTGCATCAAGGGGCCTCCAGTCTCGCACTCACCAACGAAACACGACAGCACGGATATTGTCGCTTTAGGTTAGGTGTTCTGTGAGAAGATAGTACTGCCCCGGTCGAGCCGGCCCGTTCGTGCTGAAATCAACGTGGTTCTACTACTCTCTCTAATCTTCTCTTTTGTGAATTAGTTACATTATTTATTATATAATAATACAATTTAATAAAGTATGCAGTCGCGCAATGGTCAGATAGGCCTATATAATGGATCTAAATCTTATCATATCTGTGAGGAATACTCGGCATATCTCTTCTTATACTTGACACCTGCAAATAACATTTTCAACTATCCAATAAGGAACCTACTCATTGACTCGTATATAAAAATTCTGTATATATCACATATATTGTACTAAAACATGAAGACGTTTGTATTACACAATTTCACCAATAAACTATCTTATATTTAGTGACGTATTGTTTCAACACCTATACATAACAAGTATTATACTTGTAAATACAAGACACATTTTGCGCCAATATTTTTAAGAGAATGTGAGATTAATAAATTTGAACTTTGAGACGGTTATAAGACTGAATATGTAACATAAATTTAGGAAGCCATTTTTTAATTAATTACTTGTTTCTTGCTCTAATCAGTCACGTTTCATAAGAATTTCTGGTACTTGGTCTTGATATGACCGTTCCAAGCAATTTAAACGCGAAGTCATTGATGGTGCTCATTTAATATAAGTTGCATAATGTAGTAAGTATATTTTCATAAGTTTCTTATTTAATTTAAGCACTATTGTTACTTACTTTTTGGATTTTAATTTTGTTGTATTTCTCTTTTGATTTGGTAACTGTATAAGTTTTTAACTTATCTATACCATGTCTGTTAAGTCGTTGGTAACAAATATATGTAAATATTTGTGTTTACTCTGTAAATATGCCTTAACAAATAAATTAAGAAACAGGTTCAATGACACGAAGAGTAAAATTCGCTTTATCCGACAAGAAACTGTTAATTTCTCGGAAAAACTATTAGAGCAGACCAAACGACGTGTACGCATTAATCTATCTGTGTTGGAAAGTAACAGATAAAGTGTTGGGAGTAAAAAACGACAAAAAGCTTATATCTAAGAATATAGTCGATTACTTTTTTGTACAACTAAAGCGACAATAGAAACACGGATTATCTAATCGTTAAAGGTTCGGCAGCTTTACCCATCGTCAGATAAATACAGTACTGCGTCAATAACGGTTTTGAGTCAGACGGCTTTGTTTTGACCAGAAATCTGCAGTACGCTTTTTCGTTAAAAATATTTAGTAGAAGGATACTTCACGTAGTATTGGCTACAGATGTTATACAATTAATTTTTCTGCATACTAACAGACTCAGCACATAAGGATGAGCCGTTGAATGGTGCATGGAATAGACAGACATAAAATAGGGGTTACCTACTAAATAAATGTGGCCCTACCTTAGGTAAGTGCACACTACACTTTAGTGTTTCCCGTTCCTGGTCACAACTTACAATTTTATTTCTTTTCGAATAACATTTAAGATGTTGAAACTTTAATACTCAATGTTCTAAAACGCGGCATCCTGTCACTCACGTCAGTTTTGAGACACGTTTATTTGTTTTTTATTATATTTTTTTTATATAGTTCTTTTATATAGTAATTTTTAGAATGCTATTGCGATCTTTACCCATAGCAAAGAAAAATGAATGTATTTTTATCTAACTACGCACGCATATCTCATAACGTTGTCTATTTTAATCGTAAATACTAAGTCTGTGTCTACTGTGTCCACAAGATAATAAAAAAATACAATTTGAAATGATCTAATATCTGTCACATTAATTGCGACAGCGATGTGGATACATTTGTCCACAATATTTGTGATAAAAAGAACATTGTACACTTGTTCGTAATACCCAGTACCCAGGTTGTATGAGTCAGAAGTTTAGTGTAAATTACCCACACGAATACGGTCAAGAGTCATGAATCATCACATCACTCGGTAAAGTGATGATATATACGTGAATAATTACTTGTTATGACATAGTTAATGACAATGCATTATTAACTAATTAGAGCCCTTTAAATGATGATAAATTAATTATCGATTACCAACTTTTGGAGTCTGTTTTTCCACCTTCGCTTTGAATGGGTTTTAAAAGTTTGGTTGCTGTTAGACCAGAGGTGTGTAGGGAGTAGAATAATAACAAAAACAAATAATAAGCATGGTAAATAGAACAGGTGACTAATTGACATAGACGTGAACAAATACTGTACAGTTAGCCTAGTGGTTTAAGCGGTCGCCAGGCCGCTCTCTACTACGCTGAGTGTTGTGGGTTCAAACCTCTCACGAGACCACACTTTGTGTGATCCACAAATTGCTGCTCTGAATCTGGGTGTTGTTTGTGTTCGTTTCTTGTATGTTTGTAAAGTCCCCCGCGACACAGGTTTTATTAGGAATAAATGCTGTGTCGCGGGCGGGCGCTTTCTTTAAAAAAAAATAGTAAATAAAAACAATTTTCTGATCTTCCTTCAAATATTACTTCTTTATTAAGTGTTTTCTATGTATAATATATATGTATTTACAAAAAAAAAGTGTATAAGTATTCTATCAGTCAGTCTAGTTATCATAGCACAAGCTCTGCTTAATTTGAAACTAAGTAGATGTTGTGTGTCAAATGTCTGAAATATTTTTATTTATTTTATTTATTACTATATGAATACCAACTAAGATCTAATGACTAAAATATTTCTGAATTTAGGCAAATACACTGTTTAAATGAATAAATAGTAGAGTAGAAAATAAAATTACAACAACTACATACTCATATGTATTAATATTGACATCTAATTATATCATACTCAGATCCTGAATCATTTAATAAATTTACTAATAATCTTAGGAGAGCCACTAACGTGCTTCCCTCTTCTAGAGTACGCTAACAAATCCTTACAATATTTTATTACAATCTTCGCACAAATATTTACGATATACTCTGAAGAAAATAACTGAACAAACAAACATATACCAAGGCCCTACAGCTTCAAAGAGGTCCTAATCCAAAAAATAAACCACCTAAAATCCCTTAATACGGAAAGGGGCTACATACAGGAGGTGTAATAAAGGTACCTACACGCGGACGCCTCAAGAATTATAAAAAAAAAACCCACGAGGGCGCACAATGTCTACAATGTCACAAAAGTCTCCGACGTCAACAAACAAAGTAAAAAAAAAACTCCATATTCTTAATTTAACTTGAGTCACTCTTACATCCCTACTTGAAACTTCCCAATTTCAGTGACCTACCGCGTCCCTCTTTGATTTGAACGATACAGATGTAAAAGAAGCAATTACCCGCAATCGTAAAGTTCAAATTATAGTGGACGCGTGATACGAATAGGGAGGTAAAAGTAAGCAAGCCCCCTATTTCTTAAGGCAGTTCAAAGCAGTTATATGTGTGTGATACTTAGCCGATTTTGTTCGGGGTTCACCTTAACACGTCGTTTGCGGTAACTTATAAGGAGAAGGAAAAACTGGGCTATTTATTAAATATATTTTTTTCCTTTTTTATTGAGTTTAGAGGTACGCTGACTGTTAAGTAATTTAAAGGAGATGAATCGCTTGAGGAAATGTATTCATATTCAATTATGTATGTGAAATATTACGTGCATAATTAAAACATCAATAAGTTCGTTAAAAATATGAACAATACTCGCCATTCTTGCTACAATTCATAGAAAAATATACTGAGTACAAATGTAGTGTGGCTATACCACTTTTAATTGGTCATTCAGGTCATTATTCTGTAATAGAATTTATAATGAGTAATGCTTCCAAACAATAAAACAAAAACGTGTTTACTTGTGTTTTGGCACGACTTGGTAAAAATATTTCATGTCACGTTTGTTTATCATTATTTTTAAAGCTCTGCTCAAAAATTATGTGTACTAAAGTAACCATACTACTGCTTAACATACATATTTCAAAATAAATAGATATTATAAATAAGTTACATTAAAATACAGTAGAAATAAACGTATTTGTTAACCAACTGTTCTTTGTTAGAATTTATCCAATTCTGCCCCAAACAGGAATACTTACAATTAGACCAAAAACCAATCATTTTTTGGTCAGTAATGTGTTTACTTAAATTGTATTAAATGCTTTTAATGCGCGATACAGTTCTAAAACTGTATGCCACTCGTTCTAAACTTATTACGCACCATCAACTCAAGAGAAAAATGAAAACAAAATCTAATTAAAACGCACATAAAAATTCACCTCCCATCCTACGATCGATACCCAAAAAACGTCCCTAATCTCTCCCTTATCAACTTGTCACAAACTTAAGCAACCCTCCTCACATACACACGCACACACACACTACTCATTATAAGGGTAACTAATCACTGAGCTGAACGAAAAAAAATGTGAATTTTTTTATTCATTAACCACCCTCACTTCTTAGGCTGATGTCCCTGAGGAATAGAGAAAAGAAAGGAGTCGCGTTGTAATTAACTCTCCTCATCATCTTCATAATCAAGTAATTTAAACAAAGTAGTTATTGTTAGCATGTTAGACATAAAACACAACGTAAATCTGTCAACTGTTATTCAAACATAACATTATTTCAATTAATTGTGTCTCTGCAAAATCTGATTGAAAATCTAACATAATTTTAGTGAATATTACAGCTTCAAGAAATTAAATTATAATCATACTACTACAACTACAATACTAATAAAAATTGATAGTCCATTTTTAGTAACAAGCTAAAATAAACATGAAAAATATTTTCTTCTGCAGTTGTGTGTAGTAGAAACATACATCTTTACGTTATCTTTTTATATTACTTGTAAAAAAAAATTATATTAAAAAACTCGATCTATATGCGTTAAAATGTATTTTTATAATGACTAAGCGATTATTAAAAAACTAAAAACATGCAATATACTTTACCAGGATTCGGACACTTAATATAAAAAATAGGAATCCACAGTCTCCAGAGACGCCTGTAACCATTTCTCCATACGACGCACACTCGGCAGCGTACTAAAGAATGAATTTGCATATTTGCTCGCTCACTAAGTGCAATAGCTTGTTTGTACGCACTTCATGAATTCTTCTGCCCGCTGTGTACAACGATTGTTTAATTAATACCGTTTTTCAGTGAACAAATGTTTGTTAGACGTTGGGTGCAGTCAATGACGACGTTGTTTTGTTTTTGAGGAAGTATGGAGTGCCTCGCTCCTTCAAATATTCTGTACCTTCTTGCATTAGTTGAGCTCAAACGACTTCTTAACTTAGCTTAAGTATTTTAATTTATTTTATGTTTTAGAGATTGAATTACTGATACTCTATTGCGAAAGGTTCTCATATTGACATCACAAACTAAACTTGTTTATTTTCAAATTTTGAGTTAATATAATCTCTCAAGATGAATAGGGTACCACTTCAAGGTCAGTATTTAGAGACAACAGTGTAATATTGTATTATGCCTTTTACCATAAAGAGATAGACGAAAGTATCTATGGTTTGACGGCTCTTGGATAATTATATAGGTCATTCGAGAGACATCTCGTAAGTAACTGGATCATACTTTCTTATGCCGTTGGGATACAAATTGTAAATACCTGTTTGTATATGTTTATTATCAACTTCTATAGAGTGAGAGGTTTTTCCTAAAACTGAAGACTTCAAAGTCTCATTGTGTCATTATAAAGTCAAAAACTATACCAATTAGTAATGTGTGACCTAAATTCTTAGTAATGTTCGTACAAATAGAGTAGCACCATTAGGATCGCTGGAAGTATGTGAATGATTTTATAAACCTGAATGTGTGACCATACCTTGTCCTGGCAATTAACATTTGGCCTGTTTCCTTGTTACTCCAGCTTGACTTCCCCAAGAGCTTAAATATTTTTGATAACTTTTTATCACAGTCATTTCTGCATAGACATAATATATTATAGGTTAGGGAGGTAGTCGTAAACACTACGGTAGTAATAAAAAAGGTATTTACTGAAAAGCAAAGAAATTTGTAGTATCTTTTATCTCGTAACTATCATTATATGAAACCTCTCACCGTTCTCATTATACAACATACTTCTACCTTTATTACTTGAAGTTTACAATAAACTTTATTAAACGCGAGCTTCGCATCATTTAGAATGAGATGAAAATCAAAGAAAAATAACTCACCGTATAAAGGCAGTTATAGGACGCCCGTCAAACAAACGCTTTTCTTAAGCAAAGCAGCGCCTAATTTCAATATCCGAACGGAACGTGGACCGTTCGGAAACTCTCCTCGGGGAATAAATTACTCCGTCTATTCAATATTTCATCAGGCCGAAAGGCCGACTCTGAATATTCAAAACTAGAGGAGACACGTAAAAGCACGCGCAAGCCATTTTTCGCGCCTATCATCTCGGTAACAAAACGCACTCGTAATTACCCCCTCCCCGCATCACCCCGCCAACCCGCGAATCCCCACCCCCTGCTACCATCGTTGCGGGGAGAGGGGCCGCCCAGTGACAATTATTGATCAAAAATTCTCTCTCTTCTTTCGCAAAAGAAAACTTGGACGGGTTATGTGTGAACCGGTATAGCTTGATATTTGTAATTAGATATTTTAATTATTATTTTTTTTCTAAATAAATCCAATCTAATGTTCTACGTTACACTACTTTGTAGATTTATAAATATATGTTGTTCTTAAATGCTTTCTTATATGAAAAAATCTTAAAAAATGTATGGAACCATACTCTGTCCTGGTGAGACCGTAAAGAAGCACATAAAGCCGTCGGTCCAACGTCTAATGTCTACCTGATCGTGTCGGATAACCGTCTCGTCGAATCATGAATGTGAGAAACTGAGTAGAGAGTGCACCTGTATTTGCACATGCATTTGTGCACTATAATATCTTCTGCGTAGCTAGCTGGTCTCCGTTGAGACTAGGCGCCGTGGCTAAATTCGCCCAGAAAAATCTCATTATCATCATAGTGAGACCAGAGTATCTATATATATATTACAGTTAAAAATTTTATTTATAAATATTCGATACTTATGACTACGTAGTTTCAGTTAGGATTATTTATATAATATTCTTGTTCGTGATCAATCAAGTCAATATGATTGATTGGTTAATTTGATTGATTGACCTTCTCTGTTTTTAGGTGACTGTACCGTGAGTTTTTGCTTATTTTTGTATGTACCGAATACAGGTTTTTTTACACACGCCATGAAACACTGGTCAAATATTATGTATAAAATCCACTTTTCTAAAAGAAAGAACACTTTAAAACTAATAAGTCTTATTAGTCTATTGTTTTATATAATAGAAGTAATAAATATCTAAAAATCCGAACATTCAGGCAAGTATCAAAATGTAGTAGTCGAAGTACTCGCGGCCGCCTCGGCATATTAATTGCACGCGGCGCTACCGGGCGGGTGGCAAGACATGGGGAGGCGCGGCCGCGAGGTCAACCGTCGCCTCGCCATTGTTTTGTGCGTGCGACTGTACTTTCCAACCTATCTATACATTTCTTAAATAAAGTGGGGTAAAGAGTTTGTACATGTATACCTGAATTTCAATTCGAAATTAAAAAATAACAAACTGTCTGTCTACAATTTATGGGGCGTAGTAATGTACATATATACGAGTATTTATCAGTTTATTTATACGACATTATTTTGAAAATTTTTTTTTTAATTAATTATACATCTAATTAAAATTTGAATGTCTATATACTAGCATACCTGGTGCCAATATTTTTTTTATTAATTTTTACTATAATATCATCACAGTGAAATTTGTAATCAGTAATTATCTATTTACTATTCGTCTTTATCAATGTTTCAAATGCAATTTTAAAAATATTGATCATGACCACGAAATCAACAAGGCCTAAGACCTAATTTTAGTTAATTTTGAAATATCGCTAAAATAGTCTTAGACACAGAGACCTAAACCTACTTTTCTAATTTGATATCAAAATATATATAATAATAATTGGTAAATTATTAAAATAATCTATAATTTGTAAATGGTTTTCTATGTTCGCCATATAATTATTGATATTTTAAATAAAAATTAAAGCTACACAATTCTTGATACTTTTACAACATTAATTTTTAATATGATTATTTATAAATATGTAGTAACTTTAACGTACTAAGAGTAAGAAGCACTAAAATAGTATATAATACTTTGTGAAATGGTTCTAGAAAATTAACTTTTATTTTACACACACAAATAAAATGCTTTACTTCTTAGATCGATTGTGAATTGTAGGTTCATGGCCAAATATACGATTACCTTTTTAAACACATTCTATTTCTTTCTTGTATCGTCCGAGATGTATATTCCATGAGTCCAATAAACATATGCAAATTTTTAAATATCATAAGTTCATATATGTATAAAACAAAACTTATATATAAATATTAAAAAAATATGTTTAATTTAGTACTTTAAGTTTTCCGTGTGGTATTTAAAATTTCAAGGCGAGACGTATTCTAGTAAATAGATAAATATATAATTTCAGTATTGCAAACGGCGGCAACGCGTTGGTGACTCTTTAGATATAGATGTCTATGACCGGTGGTAGCTACCGCCTGTCCAATGATAGACCCACTTACTCGTTTGCCCCCTATTATCAACAGTCTTCTTTGGTGGCCTATATTCGGCAGCGGATAGTCCACCATACCATAAAGAAATTAAAACCTCAAAAAAAATAACTTTGTTTATAAAAAAAAAACTTGTCTTTTTGGTCAGCAAAACTCTGAAAAAATACAAAATGATACTAAAAAAGGATAAACCGTTGTCAACACGTACCATAAACAGAAACTTTAGTGATAAAATCTAGTCTGTCTTGATCTTCAGTACTTCAAATAAAAAAGAAGTGGGTACTTAGGAATTAAATATTCCGTGGCAAATAGTTCTGTTTTTACTTGCTATGAGTGTCATAAAAGAAACAGTGGCGTCTTGGACAATTTCGACATTTGGAACATGTTCTTGAATCAATACAGTAATAAAAAAGGCCTTATAAAAAATATCTTATGATTATAAATGACCAAAATATTCATAAATATTCTAAATATCGTAAGGAAGGCATCGACAGCCTTCAGTAATCCGCTGCTGGACATAGACCTGTCCTTGGAGAGGGGGTTTTGGCCTACTATACTATAAGATAGCCACACACGGCACATATGGGTCGCTTCAATTGATATCGAAGTGATACCACGACTATGTAATAAAAAGTAGAATTTTTTGTATTCCGAACTAATAATTAAGAAAAAGTGCATTTTTTGTATAAGTGTATTTTTTTAATTCCCAGGTAACACACAGGCAACACACAGGTAGGTCGTTAATAAGTACAAGCGTATGCAATAAAGGAATTACCACTTATAAATGGAATAAATATCAAGGATTCCCACAATAAAACGCCATTATCCATTGTCCAGAATTAAGGGTTATTGATGTGTGAGGTGTTCACCTCAATATACCTTGGGATCTTAACCCCCATACGTTAGAGAACACATAAAGCCATCGTTCCTGCGCCTGATCACTTACGGGTAACACAGGTAATGTTGAGAGAGAGGGAACAGAGAGTGCACCTGTGCTTGCACATACACTTGTGTACTGTGTCATCTCTTGCTTAGTTGACTGTCTTAGTCTCGGTTATCAGTTAGGCTTACAGAAGTACATCATACACGTATAATTGAATATCAGGGTTAATATACAAAAATCAATTTAAAACCTAACTTTGTTAATGATGGTCAGTTATAATAAAACAAATATATAAGAGTTACCGCAAGCTGATACGAATATATTTGCAATACAGCATAATGTATTCATATTTTCAGCCTTTAATCCGTGGGAACGGGTTGTGTTCTCGATCTAGAGTCGACTCTCCTATTAAGCAAGACTACTCGAAGTGCAGTCCATCGCATAAAGCAAATCGGAAAACCGATCACTTCCTTCGATTTTCCGCGCCTCTATCCATTATTGTGTTTGTGAGCTCACCACGTATGTAAATCATTCAATCCGAGTCGCACACTCAAAGTAACTCTGTCTCGGTCTCGCACAATGTATAAAATTAAAATAGATAAGGATGGCAACAACAGAATTGGTGTTAATTTACAGTTGGCAATTATAATTTTCGTATTCATGTCCCTTTCTTGCGTTGAATTTTTTTGTTGTCCGTCTCTCTTGCGGCGGGGGGTTAAGATAAAGCGGTGAAGACGCGAGATATGTAGAATTTTTTAATAAAAACCGCGCTTCTGTGTGCGCTAAGTGATATGCCTTGTTCTTTTTAATTTCGTTGCGAATGCGGGCGCAGTCGAGATCATCTATCAAGGTTTTTTTTTTAATTTTTTCCACTGTGCTTCCACACGGCGCGTTATGAAGATTTCGCATGGGATATGAATATTGATTGTTTCGTTCGCAACTAATGAAAGCTTGATTTGTGTGCTTGATGTTGATGTGTAATGAACCCATGGGGATTAGGGAGGCGTAAAAGGTTTTTTACGCGCTAGTTAATATTTCTTATTTGAATAGAACGGTTTTTAATTTTGAATGACGATATTAACTCCTGTGTCTGATTGCCGAAAATAATTTTTTTTTTTTTGTTTCATCGCAGTATATTTCTATCGTGTTAGTGCTAATTATGAGCTAAGTAGGTTTAAGATGAAACTGCCAAGGGAGAAGCTTTTTGTTTCAGTAAAAAACAACAATAAATTTATAATTTTTTAATAAAATTATAAAAATAATCATAACAAGAGTATGTAGAGGAGTAATTTTAAAAATGAACAAATGGTTTCGTAGAAACGTAGCATAAGTGTGCGCACACGCTGCTACACCTATGCGTAGACATGTCTACATATGTGTAGAAGAAGTCAACGCATGCTCGCTACGAACGAACACATAGAACTAAGCCTCGTCTGTTGTTCTTTATTCTATTTTTTACATTATTTTCATTAAATTTTTAAACTAATTTTGTTTGTGGTTTATTATGCGCATATAGCTTTAATTCAAGCAACCGTTTCTGAGTTATGATTATAAGTTAATTACGATTAAAAATAGTGTAGTTTTGTGATACCCCTTATTGTTTATATTAGACGCTAAAAACATTATGTAAAAAGTGCATAAACAAAGATGGCAGATGATTGTAAAGATAATTGTATAAACTTTTGGATAAGTCATACAAAAAGGTTTATTTTTTAGCTAGATATTTATCATCTGAGGTAATATTTACAACTCAATTTCACATTATGCAATGAATTCTCGTGTTCAGAAATGCAAGAGCATGCAATTTCATTCGCTTCAAACAAATCAGAAGCCAAACATTAAACTCACAAGATCTGACTCAAAGGGCAAAAAGAAAAAAAACTACAATGTATTTTTCCAAATGTACTTTGTAAGTTACGTACGTGTAAACATATATATGTATATTTATCTGTGTATATTTTTTAAAATTTTACTCTTATGATAATCCTTAAAATATAGCTTCATCTCTATGGCTAAGAAATCGACAAAGTAGAAAAGAAACTGTCAACAAGCGATTTTATTTAATATTATCCATATTTTTATTTAGTTTTATTATAAATAAAGTGCAATACATTATAAACATAAAAAATCAGACCTAAAATATGCCTTTAAGTTTTAAAATGACACTTGTGACAGCTGTCACAGCGATCAAGCTATTCTAATTCAATTCTACTGGCCAGTAAGTACGGTAGCTAGTGACCCTGACTGCTATTTGTTTTCCAACCAGGACAAGTAATTCTGTAATAAGTACGATCATATGTACTGTGTCTGAGTGTAGTTTATCTATGTATTACACGTGTATCAACGATTGATTAGCTACCATGGTACAAGCTCTGTATGTTTTGTGCTCGAAAGGCTGTGTATTGGATGTGTGTTACTGTGTTGTCAAACCAAAGGAGTTTTTTTATGTAAATATAATCTGGATCACAACAGTACAACTTAATCGTGGAGTTGAATTAATTAATTGGGTGGGATTTCAAAGTTATTTTTTTTTAGTTTCTTGAAATTGTAACTTTTTTTCCTTTCTTTCTGTTTTGATAACACGATCATATTTTGAAGAGTTGATTGGTAGTTCTTAGATCTGCAAATTCAAGTTTCAGGTTATTATTTAAAATAAAGACTATCACTAAATGGACAATGGCGAGAAATTAGAGTTTCATCCATATTAATTATCCTAATCCTAAGACATTACGTAAATTAGAGTTCTAAGAAAGTTGAACAGTTTTAGATATTTACTCAAAAACTAAAAAATTACAAGTATAAGTATTTTTTTTTTAATAAATTCCATAGAGATGAACTTGATCATCATTCTAAATTTAAATGCTTTGCGCACATCTGTTCTTTTCTCCACGTTTCGTACGTTCTTCCACATTTTCTCTGGAAGGTTTTCATTTTTCCTTTTTTTAAATACCCTATACATACATGACATTTGAAAATCAGTTCAAAAGTTTATTCCTAACAACTGTATACTATTAATTTACGTGTATAAATATGCAAAATTGTAAGTAACTTTTCAAAACTTATTTAAGTACAGTGGTAAAGAGAGCTCTAATTTTGCAGCCATTGAAGTCAAAATAAACGAGCTCCGCATAAAATTACATAGATTCTTAGATACATATAATAAATAAATGTAACTTTGTTCGTTGTAACAAAGTTCATAATGAAAGCATAATTTAGTTTTAACTTGAGTCCGAGCCCAAAACGAAGGCCTTCAAGCCTTTACAAAGTAAAAATTAAATTTTGGATCGTGTTCCGTTCCGTAATTTTTCATTAAAATTCTGTTTACTATACATTAAAAATATACACGCGTTTTTATTTCACTGGAGTAAATAAATAGGCTTTTTAAAACCTATTTAAAGTTCCATTGGTACTTTTTTTTAATTATTTTTGGTATTTTAAGAAAAAGTTCAAAAATATTTTTTGTTTACTTTTAAGAAATACTAAAGAATGTGTCAAAGGAAAGACATTAAATTGTGGAAAAGAATTTATTTAAGATAGGAGCCTGCCCAAGTGGCTCTACTCTGCCTGATGGAAGGTATAAATAGAATCCTAGAGTTGTGGTCACCATACTCATTGTGAGTGCAGTCAATGCAGTATGGTGACACACACTATGGCGGTCTAGTCAGATGCTATTTCACGTTCCGCTTGGGGACGTAAAAGGTATGACAGTCATCGTGGCTGTGTGTGGTTCACACACTTACCACGATAACTGTGTCCCTGCATCAATGGGACCCCGCTCTCGCACTCACAAACGAAACACGACAGCACGGATGCTGTCGCTTTAGGTTGGGCTTCTGTGAGAGGATTGTTCTTCCCCGTTTGAGCCGTCCCATAATTTCCCACGTCCCGTCCCACTATATACTTGACTCTTAGATACAGATAGCCATAAGTGGTGACAGTCACATATCATCACATTACCCGTGACACATTTGCCCCCTACACCATAAAAAATAAATGACAGTTGGTTATTTCGACTCTGTTTTTGTCTATAGTCAGACAACGTCAGGTATCAAAACGTTAGTTAATATACTATCCTATAACTTTTAAGGTTATGTAATGAAACGTTATTTCATTAGTTCATTCATTGGCCGCGCTCCGCGCGTTTTTAGGTTATCTGTGGCGCATAGAGAGATTGACACGTCATTTTTAATGGTGGATAATATTTTAGTTGTTTCGTGAACATTGGTTGTTATAAAAACTTATAGAGTGATAAACGAAAGGATCCAGTTAAGGAATCGATATTAGTAAACTTTAAATGTATACCCAACTAACCTATGTGGACATTGACTGGTTTGAGTCAGTAGATCTCGACACCATTGCACCTGTAGTGGATCTACGGACTAAATTCTCATGTACATTTTTTAAAGAAGTGTTTGAACGTATGTTTTTAAATTGTATAAACTATATCCTTAAAAACTACATTAATTTAACAAACTTATAGTAAGTTATCCTTATCTAAAGAGACATACAGACTCATGGTCATAATAGGTGTAATTAAGACGAAACAAAGAGTAACCAATAAAATTTCGTATATTATACACAGAGTTCAAACCATACAAAACACTTAGAAGTGTTACTTTTAAACTGTAGACTATTATTTTACAAATGTCGTAACGAATCCTGTATCCGATCACCTATCGTAGCGGAACGCATCTGTGCGATGACTCTGCCGTTCCTGTCACCCCCCAGCAGTCGCGCGTGAAGGAATCGAACCGAGATTGGAAATGGTGTAACACTTTAATCCGATCATGCAAAGAAATTTCCACCTTATTTTAGTAATCTTAAAAAACAAAATGCAATTAAACTTTTGTAACATAACTTAAAAATAGTTAACAAAGTAGTTTGATATTTATACAGTTGTTTCTAAAGATGATTTTTGATTAATGTTGAGTGTGTAAGTATGAAAAATGGTCAGTGTATTTAAAGGCGTTCTGGTCTGCGTGTCGCGAGTCGAATCATCTTCCGGCGTCAAACGTGATTTCTCGAAGAAAGTCGAATCAATGGAACGGAGTGGACATTGGCCTCCGGATTGTATTAAGATTACGTCCTCTAAGTAAGAGGTCTACAATTTTTATATATAGTACTGGGTAGGCATATAGTAAACTAGGGAATCATAGACCTATAGAATGTAGCTATTAGATTTCTTTTAGACTGATTGTCTCAACACTAAGACGAAGAAGTAGTGTTTACAAAACACAATGAATTTGAAGAACAGTGTTTTTAGTTTCTTCAAAGTTTTGGCATTAATATATCCAGTTTTAAATATATATTTCTGTTTCGTAATACAAAAAGATTCACACTATAAATACACGTATATATGTATTGTTTTTAATTGTCTCTGATATTTAAATAGTTCTAAATAATAAATCTAAATTATACTTATTGTTATCATCAAAACCCTTAAAAAATCCCAATCGAATTAAAAACGCTTTTCTCAGAACCTCACCTTGTTAGACTCTTAGAGCGACGGTGAATTGAATTCCTCGGCTTTCGGGAAAGACTATCAACCATAATGGAGTTTTATTGATACTTTCATAACGCTACGCTATGAAGAAATGAAACAATAAAATTAAATGTCGGCTGTTGCTATTCGCTACTAGATAGCTACGTAATAAGAACGCATTTGGCTGAATTGATTGAAGCAATAGTACAATACTGAATTTTTATTTAATGAAAGAAACTAAGATTTTCTAAACTGATTGTATTTTTGAGTTAATTTTATTTATATTGATATACATATTCATCATAATCAAACATCTTCTTCAACAGTCATCACTAATTCACTTCTGGACAATGGTTTCTGCTAAGTAAGGAGGTTGATATCTTATGGAAAGAGTTTGCTATTTGAAAGTTAATTTCAACAATTATTTATTAATGGAGACTAAAATAATGTTACACCGCAATTGATTTTGAGAAAAGACTAAAAAATTAAGTGTTTAAGCCTTGGTTCATTCCCAATAGTTCCGTGTGAAACTTTTGCAACCTTAACATAGACGATTTTTTTACATTCTCCTCGGTTGTCTGTATTCATATTTATTTGGAACGCATCTTTTTTAAGAGAAATATAACACAAGTTTCGAACAACCGTTTATTGTAGCATTTTTAAGCATATTTTTATCATGCCAGTGCTACTGTTGTTATAAGTGGAATGTATTTTTTTAAATTTTCATTCTTATTTTAAAATTCTACTTTAAAAAAGTTTGTTTTATTTTCAAAGAAAGAATGGACTTACATATGTCGGTAAATTTAAACATATATTTTCTAAAGTTTATAGTATTTGGATATTGAGTATTCTAGATTAGGAAATTAACATATTACTGAAAGTATTTAAAAATATTTTTTTCAACATGAGTAAATTGTACGGTTTGCCATCCCTAGGTACTTTTGAAGCAATATTCATGACCTGACAGTGTACGGACGACCTTATAGGTTTGTATAATTTTAAATTAATTATTAATTAAAAACCATTTGTTTTCTTCTGAGAGACAGTCATGTAAATAACATTAAAAAAAAAACCGGAATAATCAATAAATGATTAACAGTGGCACAATAAATTTTACTATTAATATTTATCTATGTATTTAATATATCATGCACTTTTGGTACATTGGCAGAATTAATGCCTTTGGTATTCTCTACCAGTCAACCATCGGGTGAAGCAAACAGGACAGGCAGTTGGTGCATTTTGGTTAAAATTTATATTAGAATTAACAGACGCAATAACTTGTCAAATATATATAATTTATAAATCTATCTATAAGAGTATAATGTTTTCTTTCTAAAATTATTCAATAAATCAAGAAACACAAAATGAATTTGTTGCCTGTGTTACATATGTAAAAACTAACAAAAGTCCGGTGAAATGAAACTATCGAAAACTAAAGAATTGTGCTGTCAAAACAAAATACCCAAAACATATTGTTCAATACTTAAAAATAAGTTCATTTTTGTATAAAAATGTAGTTCAAACGAGAGGTGTTCCATTTTTAAAAGTGCGAAGTGCCAGTAACCTTTAATTTCAATAGTGGGGTCGCGTTCAAGGTTACCGCCCGCAAGGGGACAATTCACGATCAGCTGATACTCTATTATAATAATTTACCGCGTTTTTTAATCTGTGCTCATTTTAACCGTAAGCTTTGTGTTTCTTGCATGAATATTTTTTTGTTTCTTCATTACTAATAATACCTAATATTTTTCTTACAATATCGTGACTCAAAAAGTTGGTTAAAATATTGACGATTTAAGAGAACTTGAAAAGTATTACAAACAGAGTAGGTTTAAATCATTTTTTATTTTTGTATGATCTTGTTATAAAATAATTTCGCAGATGACGAAACGTTACCTTGTTTAAATTGTTGTTCTATATGACAAGTTAATATATGATGTTAAAATTTTTGAGCCCAAAAATACCTTAAACTTAAATAAGTTCACTTCACGCTAATTGTTTTAATAAGTGCTACTACGAGGAGCATTTACTTATCAAAACTAGTATGTATTACCTCCGTCTGTGAATAAAAAAAATGAGTTTCAAGTTTCAAAGACGTAACGATAAAACTTTTGCCAACTTTTTCACGCACTTTCAACTTAAGAACTACCAGTTGCATCTGAAGTTTAGGGACTCGATAAAAGTAGCAATAAACCACAAAGCGTGGGCAGAGGGCAGCATGGCACGGCGAAGGCAGGGGTGATCGCGGGGGTGAGGGGCGCGGGGGTGTCGGTCATCTCCCCCTTTTTATCTTCGCAAGTCAAGGGCGCGTGGGGCAGGTTCGGCCGGCCGGCGGCTATTGACATTCTGTTTTCAAATTTACCTACTTTTTTCCATTGTCCGTAACTTTTTAATATAGCGGGGTCGACGAACTGAATGGCCAGTGCTACCTTTTATGTAATCAGTTTTATAACATTGCCGTTTTAGATCATTCTTGTTTTATTTCTAATCGCCCATTTGTAGAGTGTTCGTAGTTATTGCGTAATTATCTTTTATATTTTTAAGACTTATTATTATGATATACTATGAGTTATAGTCATCGATAAATAACATAATCTTTTGCGTGACCTAAAATAGGAAGAAATAATAAGATCTAATTAGGAAATGGTCTCGAAAGTTGCGTTCAAACCTACGTTTTTGAATATCCGGGTTTATTATTTTGTTTTAGCCTAATTAGTACCAGACTCTGCACTGTTTCATTTACTTCAGTAGTTAATGTTTACTTACTTATTTGGGACGAAATACTAAATAAACTCTCAAGTGCATTGTAAGCAGAACAATGACAATAATTTTCAAATAATTTTACGTAGGTATAAATTTGATGAAAACCTACTACCTATACAACTAGAAAGTTCGTGCATTTTAAAAAAAAAAGGAATCAGAATATCTCTGACCAAGGAGCTGTCATATCTTCGAACACCAAAACATAAAGAAAGCCTTCATAAACCATAATATTTTCAAGTTCAAATCAAAGCTGAGTGTTATAGTGAGAACTACCACTCTTCCGTAGCCTCCATTAACAACACCGATGCACAATTTTAATAGCTTTGTTTTGTTGGCACAAAACACGTTACAATGTGGCTTAGAACTAGCTATTTTCCTTGTTGCTTTGAAAGTATTAAAGATACTGAATATTCTTTTAGATATTCAACGAAAAAAATTCAGACTCGATGACGTAAGGAGTCAAGAACCACGTCATAATGCGAGGCCGCGGTATAACTCAACTCCGTTGCGGCAGACAAGCAGCAAAACTCTTAAGTTGATAAAGGGACGCTATGGGGTCTCAAAGTAGTCAGATATATCCACATTTCAAACACGTCATCAACAGCCTTTTACAATCCACTACTCGACATAGGCCTCTCCTTAGCAAGGAGGTTTTGGCCTACTATACCACGCTGGCCAGACAGGTTGGAATAGGGTTTGTTCCAAGTTCTCCATCCCTTGTAATGATATTGTCTTGTGTACTTTCTTCCCTTAGTCGCCTTTTACGACACCCATGGAATGAATAGGGGTGGTAACACTATGTATCCTTAATCCGTCACCACACAGACAAACACGTGCGTCAGTTTAATCTTTAAGTTAATATCTTTAACAAATATCAATATCAAACAACAAAAGTCAAAATTAACCGAATTCCGAAAATACATGTGCAACGGTAAATTTCTAGCACTTTTAATCACATTAATCATGCATGTATTTGGTTATAAATATAAGGGTCACAGTGTAACTTTTAACATTACTTTATGATAGATATTCCGTGTGGTGATGGACTTAGAATACATAGTGTCATCATCCTCATTCATCCCATGGGTGTCATAAAAGGTGTCTAAGGCAGCAAATTACGCAGGACAACATCACTGCAAAGAGAAGGAAAATTTGATACAAACCTTTTTTTCTACGTTTAGAAACCTCCAGCAACCGTCACCCCACCTAGATTTGCGGCGGTTTTAAAACCACACGATATGCCACTCTGCACCTGGAATAGAAGAGCCAACCCGTCAGACCAGCGTGGTATATTAAACCAAAATCTCCTTTCTAAGAAGAGGCCTTTGTTTAGCAGTGGACTATTACAGGCCGATGACGTGATGATGACATGGTAGTTATGTCAATAGTGTATTTTAGTTAGACTACTATTGAAATCAAGAGATTTCGATTACATCTGAAATCTCAGTAATTTACGTCTCAGAGCTGCAGACACAGTTAAATTTTAAAAGTTAATTGGCTACACAAAGCTTATATTGAGAATCATTTTTTAGCAACGACTTCTAGGGGTCACGTGCATTGTTAGTAAATCTCTCCAATTCCAACAAATTCGTGTTTTACGGAAATCGATATATTTTCAACCCAATACTACATAGAAATATTTATTGGTGTGTCTTTACGTATGTATTAGGTAGTACACCCAGGTTGATATCAGCACGAACAGGCCGGCTCGACTGGGGCAGTACTGCCCTCCCACAGAAGATCTACCTAAAGCGACAGCATACGTGCCATCATGTTTCGTTGGTGGGTGACAGGTGTCGTAGTAAGTATCTCAGTAGATATCTCATACTATATTGTTTGCATTCACAATGAGCATGGTGACTCTTGGATTCCAATTATGCTTTCTATTAGGCAGAGTAGAGGCACTTTCGTAGGCTCTTAAAATAAAAAAAGTGGAGATGGATTTATTTAAGTGTATACGTATTTCTATACCTATGGACCAACCCGATGGCTGATTCGTTAAGAATGTCTAAGGCAATAAGTCCACCCATGTATCAAACGTGGATGATACATAAACAACATATCAACAGCTAAGGAGCTATTCTCAGCCTCTATAACATATTAATCGCCGTGTGGTGACAGATTAAGAATACAGAGCGGCACCTCTCTATTTCTCGTACGAGTGGCGTAAGAGCTGACTGAGTGACCAAATTATGCAGGACAACAGCAATGTAAAGAGAACGAAACTTGATGCCAACCCGTCCGGCCAGCGTGGTAGGCCAAAACCTCCTTGCTAAGGAGAGGCCTACGTCTAGCAGTGGACTATTCAAGGTTATTGATGATAACGATGATAAGATATTAAACATAACATTCAAGTAGTGAATTAGTGTTAAAACTGAGTACAAAACACAAGATACTATTGGTCCAGATGAGACCGTTCAAGATATCGGTGTCTTACACAATTTCATATCACCATCACGAGTGATATCGACATATCATCTGTAGCGGCTAATACATAACTCCAGGTTTTGCAGATAACTCCTTGTTTAATTAAGTAATAGGCTTAATGGACGGCATCTAAACACAGTTTTTTTATTGGCATGCTCTTATTAACTTTACTTTTATAAGTATTTTTTTAAAGTATTTTATGGTGGGAGAGCCATGCTTCAGCATATGAGGTAGGTTCGATTGAAGTGATACCGCAGCCTCACAGAAAACAGGCCTTAAACAGTTTTTTCGATACTTTTATTTTTAGATACTCTTCTACTGATTCTGGGGTGAGACTGAAAAGACGACATAACTTGATTTCTGTGACAGTTGTCACTAGTGTCATTTAAAGACTTACAAAATTCGTTTTATATTTGAATTTTTGGAATAATAATGTATTGTAGTGATAAAGCTGGCACGTAAAGATACAATAACGTACGCACTTAATACAAAAATAATAGTTCTTGGTTTTGGTTGACTACTCAAATGCCTTGAACACCATCAGGCACGATATTTTCTTGCCCAACCTCTCCTATCTGATGATCTCACTTGAAGTGCACGAATGATTCTTATTTTGTTCAGGCATGACATCAGTCCTTTCATTGTAATGATCTCTACTCAAATTGGTGTGGTATCGACTCTGTTGTCCCTCAAGGCGATAAACTCTCTTCTCTGCTTTTGTCTTTGTTTATTAATCTCTTAACACTCGAACTCTGTAATGCGTATCATCTGTATAGTAACGATTTGCAACTGTACGTTCAAACCTACATTAAAGACATAGCAACAGCAATCGATAGAATTAACACAGATCTTAAAACTATACAAAACTGGTCGGAAAAGTTTGGATTATCGTTTAACCTAACAAATTGCCAGGTAACAATAATCGGCAGTCGTCGTTCGACGGTGTGTCACTCTGCGCCTGACATAGGAGGGATCCGGGAACAGCTGTTATTACGACATCCAGATCCCTTCTAGCGCCTGCCCGCTAAAAGCGGGCACCATCACCTCCTCGCGGCTGGCCAATATAGCAGATGGAGCGGAAACTATTTGTAAAACGGTGAAGGACTTAGGTTTAGAACTTGATTATACTCTGACCTGGTGTGATCAAATTACATACGTATGCCAGAGGTTACTGGCATCTTGAGAACATTGTACCACCTGAAAATTTCCTCCTCGTAAAATTAAAGCAACGCTTGTGTAATTTCTAATCTTCCCTTTGATTGACTTTGGTGACGTGTGTTACTACGACTAGAATGCAGATTTATCTTTAATCTTCGTAAGTATGATCTTATCTTCAGTTTTCGATCCCAGCTTACATAATTATCTGTTCCTCAACGCAGAAAATTTCGCGTACGCACTCCACTATATACTTTTCTCATTTCCCCATCCCCATCTACCTATTCAACAGCACAAATTCAACTCTTAAGCAATAACCATAACAGAAACCTACGTTCGGCTAATAATCTTCTTCTATTTTGTCCTTCACACTCCACTGAGTTTATCGGCTCTTCGTTCTTCGTACAGAGTACACTTTTGTGGTATGCGCTTCCTCTCGGATTCGTGATGACTTTAAGTCTTTACACCTTTAAAATTAAAATAAAGGTGCTTTTACTGGGTAAATTGACAGAACTGACGGTATCGAAGGTCATCACCCACTATTATAGTATGTTTTTTTTTTTGAGAGCATGCCAAAGTAACTCTACTCTGCCTGACCGAAAGCATGAATAGAATCCAAGAGTTTTGGTCACCATATTGATTGCGAATGCAGACATTGTATTATGGTGGTTCAAACTGTGTCGACCTAGCAAGATGTTTGTTCACGCCGCGCTTGGGGACGTAATAGACGTGACAGTCATCGTGGCAGTGTAAAGTTCACACACTACGATAACTTTTACCCCTATATCAAAGGGCGACCGGTCTCGCATTCACCATCGAAACACGACAGCACGGATGCTGTCGCTTTAAGCTGGTCTTCTGTGAGAGGGTAGTACTAGCCTGTTCGTGCTAACTCAACTACCTAAGATATATGTGTTTTATATATATGTGATTTAATATGGTCAAAATAATTTATGTGTAGAATCCTTTCTCATTTATTGCCCATCCTTAAGGGCACCTCACCTATCTCATCTTTTCTCTACATCGCCCAATCGCTTGACTGGCAAAAAAATACTTTATGCATGAAGTACGCTGATGCATATACTTGTGCATAAAGTTATAAAATAAATATACAAAAGGAAAATATAAGTGATAGAAAAGAAAATTGCTTGTTTAAGTAACTAGTTCGTTGGTTTCCTGGCCATCAGCCTCTGTGACAGGTAGCCAGGCTATATCATCAAGCTATTTGTAAGGATTGTAGTCATTTTTCAGTCGCAGAAGTCTAACAGCTGCGGTTACTTACTATGAGGTGACATGTCTGCTCGTTTGCCGCCTGTAGCATAAAAAGTAACTATGTAAACAAATTCTTATAGTTATATTTGACATAATTCAAATTTACTGTCGGATTAAAATGTGAAATACTTATGTTATTTGGATAAAAGAATCGCGTAAAAATAATTTGCTACTTTCAAAATGACCTGATATTGAAATCAGGAGATAGACAACGGAATTCTTCAGTTACTATTATTAAATATAAATTGATGTCTTATGGTACTAAGGTCTATAATATTATAGTTCAAGTGTTATTGATCAGGATAGTAAAAAATGAGAAATTCAAATCCGTCAAAACTGCCAAGCGATTTCTAGTGTGTTCTAAATAGTATTTAGCGGTTGTTCGAAAACCAACGCAATTCAAACTTCACCAGCAACATATCGATATATCGACGAGAGCACAAAAACTCCGAAAAGTTTGAGTGACAGGACCGCCGTAGAAAAACAGATGTCGATAGACGATAACAACAAAGCACCCGCCAGCCTATCTCTATTGACAGGGCAAGCTAGAGCGTGTGCTACGTGTGAATGTTATCGATAATCGAGATGTTCATGTCGATAGCTTGACCATTACGTGCGCGTAAAAATACCTTGGGAACCGAAATGAGACCGATTTAATCGATAGCTATTGTATATGGTGTATATGAGAGAGGAAATACTTGGCAGTTTATCTTTTTTTTAATAATAGTCATGCGAAAAAATACTGTAGAACTTTTTTATTGAAGAATTTTAATGGGTAGTTTAAATGAATTTTATATAATTTTACAAACCTTGCGTAATTCAAGAAATTAATACAAAATAATATTTCTGAATGATAGAATAGTGCAACGTAAGAAATTTTAAGGTATAATTTGAATATTTGTATATTGACGACTAAGTCGAATTTCTTTTTAAACACAATTGAATCTCTTACGAGATCGAATAATAAATGCTTAAACACTTTGATTTAAGTAATCTTTAAAAGTTAAAAGCTACTTATTTTAAATGACATATGTATTAATGAGAAAACAATTACTAATGAAGACACGTTTCTAACACACGAACAAAGTTGTATTAATGACTAGCATTCGGTGCCACCTGTGAGAATACTTACTGCCATTTAAGAAAATTACAACATCGAAAAATAACTTCTACTTATACTCAAATATTACTTTACACTTAAATTTAGAAACAAAGTAAACAGACCAGCTTCCACAAAAAAATGCAAAAAATGTTTGTATTCTACAAGGCGACAGACGAAACGTGTTCGTTGACCCCCGTGTGGCGGCGCGTGCGACGAACAGACAGATGTGCCAGTCACTTCATAATCATAATGGCGGATAAAATACAAAGCCAAATCAAATCTATGAGATATCTCGACAGGATTACGTTACAAATTTTAACTACAATTATCTTACTGTTAACTCGACGCAGCTGTGTAATGAACTTGAATTTGATCAAACACTAGACAATACATTACGACCCACGTGATGTGATATCTTTACGAAACGATAACGTAACGTAAACAAGCGAGGTAACGATAATGACTAAATAAAAATCAATTTAGAAATCGCGCGACGCAATCAAGACTCGGCTCGATTGACGATTTCGTCTCGGACGATGGGCGTGTGTAGTCGATGAAAAAAACATATCACTCCCACTCCGACCGGTTACACAATAGCAATCTTATCCAATTCATAAAGGTTATAAGTTGAATTCTTTCACTGATGAAATAAGGGTTACGATACTCGCACTGCTATGTTTGCAGATTCGCACTGGCCACACCACGCCTCGACACCCGTCATTGGCAGAAATAAAAACGGCGACCACGCGTAACTCGTCACGTCTCACTGGACAGTGAAATCGTGCGGCCGGTGACAATGTGTCACTTTGCCAATTCATCAAGACCTGCCCTGCCTCTACAACTGTTTTACGCACAGTGGCCAGCGGATCAAGACCGAGGTTGGAAAACGTCATACGGAGGTCAGTTTTGGCTGGACGCGTTACTGTTTACCGCATTCGTGCCGTTACGTCGCCGTGGCTTATGAAATGACAGTTGAAATATCAATGCAAATGCTTCAGTGCGCAAACGTTTACCCGTAAAGTGAAATTTTATCGATCATGCTCACAGATTGCTACGTAACTATCTAGATGTAAATCGCTTATGGCTACCGTTATTTTGAAAAATCGATCGTTGATAATCGATTCGTCACAGTTGCGTTCCGTTTACGCAGTGGACTG
Organism: Hypercompe scribonia; assembly: GCA_949316085.1. Lineage (NCBI taxonomy): Eukaryota > Metazoa > Arthropoda > Insecta > Lepidoptera > Erebidae > Hypercompe > Hypercompe scribonia. The sequence continues at coordinate 8,096,072 of OX438979.1, forward strand.
TCCCACGGTCTTTCAGTATGCGCGACAAAACGCCAAGCAACATAGCTCGACTAGTCGACCTATGTGACAGCTCCGTGTCGAACTGTCGTGCGACTGCGAAATAATTAACTGTAAAATCAGATTTGAAGGACAAATAAAATGATTACAACAATGTTGCAATTACGTTTTTTATCCGATTTAAAAAAATAGTATACCTTTACTAAATAAATTCCGACTTTTATTCAGTTGTACATATTTTGCAATGGTATAATTAACCCTTGATTCTGACATCTGTAAACAAAAACAGCCGATAAAACAGTAATTATGAATATCGAAATAGAAAATTCTCCTACAAAAACAATTCCTTTCAGAAACTAACCAATAAAATACTAATTGGAAAATATAACCTACCTTGTAGATACTGTAAGGTATCGTGCAACAAAAAATATAAAGGAAATGCAAAAATATGTCTACTTACCCAACCAGAATGATCTGGCAGATATAGACTGGTAACTTCAAAACTTTAAGAATTAGTTACTTTTCACAATCATAAATAAATAATTAAATATTTCGGATGTTTGACACACAGCGCCATCTAGTTTCAAACTAGGCAAAGCTTATACTATGACAACTAGACCGACAGATGGAACACGTATGTGCTTTTTTTTCTAAATACATATAAGTTATAAAGAAACATTTGCAGATCATACAGATATTTGGTCCGTCCCGGGAATTGAATCCGAGGCCTCAAGTACAGCAGTCGCATTCGCTGCCGCTGCACCACCGAGGTAGTCATGAACTAAGATGGCGTATAACAGACAAAGAAATATCACAATATTGATATTCATATAAGAGTCCATAAAACAAGTCTTTAACCGCACGCATGGACATAGGCATTCCCTACGAAAGGCAGTTACCCTTTAGTCCATAGAAAAAAAAAGTTTTAAGGAACTATCGAAATAATTTTGCAACCCACATTACCAGTAACACTGAAAATAACTAGACAGTATAATTGGCTATGAAAATCATGAAAAGATGAAAAAGCATCTCACTAGGCCGCCATAGCGTGGGTCGCCATACCGCGCTGTCTTGATTCGTAGTTAGTACGGCGACCACCGCTCTTGGATTCTATTCATGCTTTCCATCAGGCAGAATAGAGTCACTTTGGTAGGTTTCTTATTTAAAATAAAAAAAAATGTCCTAAATGCTTCTTAAATATAGAGAACAAGTCAATTAATAAAGCCACATACTACATATTAGAGTGAAGCTATTAGATAAATAAACTATGCTGTTATCAAGCTGAAAAGTTTGTTTGCTGAGTTATAAGAACTAATCTCAAGAACTACAGCTTCAATTAGAAAATTATTTTAATGTTGGATAGTCCATTTCTCGAGAAAGGCTTTATAACATCACGCTACAAGCTAAAGAAACCGAGCATTAATAAGAAATGTTGCAACAACGAGGCAAATTTAGTCAATTTGAGAGACAGACGAAAGTCCACTTATCTGATAGTTTATTAAGAAGGGAGTCCTATGAGCCTAGGATCTCCTATAGAGCTTAATTGTTTGATGTTTCTGCTGGGGCTCTTATTATCGTTGCAGAAGATTCATCTAATATTTAACTCGAAGGATTAGTGACCATTTACTTCTAATTCCAGTTGCAAGCGTTGCGGGGTCCAAGATAATTTAATTTCTCATAGGTCATCCTGAATGTCATAACTCAATGTGTTCGTGGATCACTTGACTTTGGTGTATATAAGTTACAGTTATTGGCATGTGAGGGATTAGTTACAATAAGAAAATGGATAATGCACAAAAGTACAACAGATTTCTGCTCAAATTAGATCCGACTTCTTAAAGAGTTACCATATCCTACGGCAGATGATCTTCAAGTCAGCTAAAGAAATCCTGCATAAAGTCTGTTCATAGCTTGAAAGAAATCGTAATACCACTACAACTTTTTAACAGTTTTTCGAACAGTTACTGCCACAATAACGCGCAAAAAAGACTTCACTATATCATACTCCATAAACACATCCAACCATAAAACCTTCATCGTAAATTTACCCAAAATTAAACATCAATTAATAACAAACCCCTCATGACTGTCAACTTAAATAACTGTGACGTCATAAAAAAATAAACTTCGGAACTAAAAAGTGTTGCTATGAAATTAGAAGTTTATAAAAAGTAAGAACATTAGCCGTCATAAGGGCACACGTGAATGAGACGGGCAATTATACAAGGTGGGCAGAGCGCGGCCTGGCACGGGGCTTACCCGAATTTGCGCCAACAGATATAGGCTGTTGGAATTAGTAATGCTTTGAATATTAATTAACTTCTATATTTTACTAAGAATGTATTTTTCCAAGTTTTACTAAGTGATGTGTGCAATTTAATGGGTTAGATATAAATTAAGAAATCGTGACAAAATGTTGGAAATTTCGACAAATGAGTAGAGTTCGAGTTATGTATTTATTCAAATTCTACCAAACATTTATACAATAAGTTTTTATTCGAAAAGAATAAAGGGTCTGTAAATATGATATTAAATTTTCAGTCACCATATTTTTTATTTCATATTAAATCCTAAGCCTTACTTGTCAAATAGATACTTGGTAAATTAAAAAAAATAGTAACTGTTTGAGTTACATGTGTGCAAATTTATACAGATGATTGATTCTACGAGTATAATATACCCCGTCTCATTCACGTGTGCCCTTATAACTGCTAATGTTCTTACTTTGCTTCAAAAAAGTGAAATCTAAAAGTCACTCAGATGTCATTCAACTACGAGTTCAATCTAAGTATATACAAGGTAGTAGAGCCACGCTGACTTCTGCACAAACGGACCGGATTAACTGGCACAGTACTTCCCTTTCACAGAAGACCTACCTAAAGTGACGGCATTCGTGGTGTCGTGTTTTATTGGTGGTGCAAAACCGGAGACCCATTGATACAGGGGTAACAGTTATCGTGGAATATGTGTGAGCCTTACAGTGCTACGATGACTGTCATGCCTTTTAGCTCGCCAAGCGAGGCAAAACAGCATCTCACTAGGTCACCATGCTACATAGTCTAGTGAGTGAGTATGGTGACCACGCCTCTTGGATTCTATTCATGCTTTCCATCAAACAAATTTAAATCATTTTGGCAGGCTCTTAAAATTTAAAAAAATAAATAGGTTCAAATTGTAGCCAGTTTTGAGAGCTTAGATAAGCTCTCAAATCTAAGTACATTTTGTAAATGATTTTTGTGTAGCTGGAAAAAACAAAAACTTTTTCACTTCCTTTAATAACCTATAATTACAAATATAAGTCTAATAACAAACGCCTTTGTATTGTAAATGTTTAAAAACATGCATCTATACAGCTAAAGTTAAATAGCTACACAAATTACAGCCCTTACCTGCAATTAAAATAAAATGGGCATTAATATTAAAACGTATAATTGTAAGCACCCTATAACGAGTTAATATCAAAGCTTATTCATTTGCATTTGTCGTGGAAACACGTGTGGCGGCTCGCGTGCCGCCGATGTATTACGAAAAACGAATATCGCACGTACACCTGTATATATGTAGATGAATATGATATACAGATGTGGAAATAGGTAGAATAAAAACCAACTTGAAAGACTTACAAGTAGATTAGATTAAGTCCCAAATTCCAAATTGTTGTAATTTAAATCAAATTATATAATAGGACCTTCAGTAAGTTCTCGCTGTTTCTTGAAAGATGGCGTAGCGTCACTCTATGCATGGAATTTCGTATGGTAACGCATCAGCTAAGTAGTACTATATGTAACCTAAAAATATAGTATAATCAATTAATCAATATACTTTCATATTGTAGCTTCCACTTTAATTTAATACAAGATTATGTGTATTCATGTTTAAAATTCATTGATATGTTTCGACAGTCTTCAACTTTAACCTGGAACATATTTAATTCGAAAGTTCTACTAACTATAACATTTAAAAAAATATGTAAGTTTAATCTCTATGTTTAACATATTTTTCATCATTAGACTCTAAAAAAATAAGTCTAAAAATATTTCTTCGGAGGTTCGTCATTGTTTTTTGCTTGAAATGTCGTTGTATAAGATGAGCCATAAATTAGTTAACATTTGAAAAAACACATAAAAGAACCATTTGATAGATTATAAAAATTGTTTATTTACAAGAAAGCTAATTCATTAAAATAATTTTTTTAAGTAACATTGTCTAAATGACCACCGTTTCGACGTTTGCACTCTTCTAAGCGAGCACCGAAATTTTCGAATACTCGTCTACAAAGAGACCGCGAGATGTTGTTTTTTTCTTTTAGTTGACACAGTGTATTTGGTTTATTGATGTAGACACGATTCTTCAAATAACCCCATAAAAAGAAGTCTGCTGGAGATAGATCTGGACTTATGGGTGGACATGGAATGTCGACTCGTCTGGAAATTAGCTTTTCGAGAAATATGTCTTTGGCCACCAGTAGAGACTCATTGGATATGTGACAAGTGGCTCCATCTTGTTGAAACTATGTGTTACGATTGTAGCCAGCAAATTCCAGAAGCATCGGTCCTAAGAATTCCTGTGACCTGTTTGCGCGGGATGTTACATTCAAATGTTAAGAATTCTAGGCCCACCCTATAGAACCACACGCCCTGACATCGTAAAGACTTACTTACTTTTTTAAACTTAGCCGTTGCAAAACGAGTTTATCTTTATTTCTAGTGTTAATATCATGAATGTCGCTCTTTATCTTTTATTACATTCTACGTCATAATGACCACCATTCTCATAATAAATTTTTCACGTAATGGGATTGGAAAAACTTCGTTTTGAATTAGTTGCTTAACCAAAAAAAAACTTTCTATAAATATACATATATTTATTATTCACAATTTAAATAGTTGATGTAATCTATCTACACGCTTAATCTATGACACAACCCAGCAGGACTGTATGAGCCAACGATGTATCGCCATTAATGAATCACAACCCCCAAAACAGTTGGGTAACTATACTCATTAATAGGAATTGTGTGATCGATATCATGAATTACCTTTATCCTAGGGCTGTCAAATTTTCTTTCGTTTACTGGATAGGTGGAAATATTTAAAAAAATCAGAAATAAATAAATATATTGTAGGGGTTATACAAATGACGAACTTTATATCGGAAGCGCTTCTCACTAGCGCTTCATACTTACTTGTACCTTTTCTTGCTCGCGTGATTGAGGCTCGACCAGGAAATCACTACCTTCTCACACAAGACGAACATAAAGCGACAGCGACCGTGCTGTCATGTTTCGTTGATGAGTGCGAGACCGCAGACCTATTGATGCAGGGGTGACAGTTATCATGCTAAGAGTGTAAGCCGTACGCTGCCACAATGACTTTCCCAAGCGGAGCGTCAAAAAGCATTACACTGGGCCACCGTAGTGTGAGTCACCACACTCTATTGTGTCATAGTGTACATAGTCTTAGATTCAATTCATGCCTTCCATCAGTCAGAGTAGAGTCACTTTAGCAGGCTCTTAAAATATAAATATAAACAAAATTATTGTCAAGTGGGTACTTTATAAGACTTTTTTACTTCAACTCTCCCCATTATTTGAGATAATATATATATAAATGTATGGCTGTGTTATTCCAATATAAATCTAAAACAGATTCGACTTAAACTGTTTAACATACATTTTCACATTGTTGTCATATAACTTATAAGATATTTTATCATATAACTTATAAAGTAGACTAAGGAAACCTTTTTTTTCAAGTCTTACAAAATCATATTGTATTTGGTGTGATTTACTCCTAAATTTTTTAACTTGAAGTTCAGACTTATTTCGCTACTCTAGCAATAGCGTACTTTAATTCTTTTATAAATGTGGCAACCCTGTTTGCAGTTGATACGATGATACCTGATCATATTCCTGTGATATACAGCACTTTTGTTCGTTATGCGACTGTTTTTAAACATAGTATGGAAGTATGTAGATGTGATCGCTCATAAAACGTCGTATTTGCAAAATGAGGTATTAAAACCTTTGATTTACTAACATGGGATGTTGTTTCATTTTGAATTCGACTTTATAGTTGATTAGGAAAACGTCTTTGTGATTCTGTATAGTAAAGTGCGCATGAGTTGAAATAAATAGTACCATTTTATCTTTGCGTGTCTGCTCGTTTAAACGCACTAACGTTGAAAATTTATTTTGCTTTACACCATTATGGTTTTCTACCTTTCAACTTTATCTAGCTTCCTCGAAAGGAAAAAATATTTTCACATTAAATGTAATTCCAATTTATAATATTTCTAAGCCAATCAGTGAGGGTTCTTATAACACATATAATCATTTACTTAAAAACCTAGAGATAGTCAGCATCCAAAAAATATATATGCCACTTTAATAAGAGAAACTATAAAGAAGACGACAGTAGACAATTATAGACGAGTTGCTCTTCTACCAATATTCATCAAAATATTTGAGAGTTATGCACAACAGTGTATGAATGTGTATGGAAAAGGAGGCCATTTTAGTGCCAGAGAAATACTGTTTTCGAAAAAATAGAAATATAAACATGGTGGCTTATATTTTCGTGAAATCGGTAATTACTAGCAGGGACAAGAAGTAACCGTAAATTGACTTGTGAATGGACAAGTCCAAAGCTTCTGATCAAGTAAGATATGACATTCTTATTGAGAAACTTTTTCAGTATGTCATAAGAGGTAACGTACATAATTTATTAAAGTCATATTTATCTAATTGAGAGGCTGTTTACCGATATCTCAAAAATGTGTCAAACTTCTTAAGGGAAGGTAAACCGCTTTGTTACGTAACGCGTTACAGTGCTAGTCTGTTTGGCTTCTCTTTCTCTCATGCATACGGTAGCGGTAGACAGGCTTCTCCTCTCTCGCTCTACGGCTAGCCATATTTCAGACAGACGTGTCTCTCTCTAAATAACCTTTCCTTAGAATATCATACAGTGGACCCTCGGTAATCCGACCCCTGTCTAATCCGGACCCACCTGTAATCCTACATCAATCAAACAATTTTCACAAATGCAGATCGTGCATGATTGAATAGGTTACAACTTGTGCTCGACGCGTAGGTATTGTTTCGATTCCGATTGCTTAGTTTGAATTTGACTACGTGTGATAGCGGTGTAGCTTAGCGTGCGTTCCTTGTTTGCTGTTTATTCATTGTGTATTACTTATACGTACCTAGTAATGTCATCACAAGCCCAGAAGACAACAATATACACAATCTTATCATTTGTCTGTAATTTGTCGGATTACAAGGTACTCTTTTGTGAAGAAATCCGGACTATAGGGGGTCTTAGGCAGTACTCTATAATCCGACAAATTCGATAGTCTGACACTGCCCTGCAAAACGTTTGTCAAATTACCGCGGGCCCACTGTAATCACATCTTAGAATATAATACACATTAAGTTTGAGGAATAACCTAAGTTTTTCTCAAGTTAAACAATTTCAATGTTTTATTACTTCCACTTAGTACTCTTATGGTTGAATAAACAGAGTATCTTTAAAGAAAGAGCTAGTTCCCGATAATATCTAGTGTTACTGTTATTTTTAAGATCAAACACATACTTTAATCGGAACTAGGGATACAGGGTAAAGTTTTAGTAAAACAAAAAATGTACAAAAAATTGCACTTATAAAAAAAACAGTAATTAAAATCTTAACTGTAACAGTTCAATACATGTTCCCCATATTGTGAAATAAGTGTTCCTTTTTATCAATCACCTGTACAACAACGACAAACAAAACCCTGGTGTATCTTGTGCAGGTACCAAAATTCAACGCATTCTGATATTTTTCTTATGTACAAGATTGAGTGTAACAATACGATACATTGCCTATTGATATTACCTCATAAGGATAATACACAATAAACATAATGACTCCACGTATTTAACTTCAGTTTAATCCTTAACTAGAAGGAGTCTGAACTATCGTAACCAGACTAAACATACTTAAATACTTCTAAATACGTACACATTGCAAATAAATTACACCCAGGCACAAAAAATCATCGCATTTATCAAATAATTATTAACCATGGGTGAGAATCGAACACACAATCTTTTGCACAGCAGTTAGGGTCTACAAATAATAATATTAAAACGATTTTTTTGTGTCAAGAAGTAAAAGAAAAGTAAGTAGGTACATTGGTTTGTTACAACATACACACATACACATTAAACTCTTACAACATTAGACGTGAATAAGTGTGTGTGTGTGTACAACAACATTAGATATTCGTATGTGTGTGTTTATGTTCGTGTGTGTGTGTGTATATGTTCGTGTGTGTGTTTGTATATGTTCGTGTGTGTGTAAATGTATGTGAGAGTGTGTTCTCAACAGTGTGGAACAAAAGGGTGAAAGACAAGTTTACCTGTTTACCCACTTTACTATTAAAGAAGTTCTGATGACATTATATATCGTAGCGTCTAGAGACTTTATTCGTAATCATTTGCGTATGTGTATAGTGATAGTAAACAAGATCTATAATATTTCAATATAGAAAAAGCAATTGACAAGTAATTTCTCAATTCTACTCTTCCGCTTGGCATCTCTCGTCAATAAAACACAACATGATAACAATACAACGCCTTTTTGCATAAGGCCTCCCGTCGACAAACTGTCGCCGAGACCCACGGACACTATGAACGGATCGTTATGCCACTTAAAAAAATCTTATGTTGCTATTGAAGACCCTCGTACCGAGAACACAAAATAGATAATTTAATTTTTTTTCGTTATTAGTTTTGTAACATGGACTCGAAAAATGTTACACACATTTGAACACGGGTGACTGTTCAGTGGTGACAAACCCACCTTTTTGTGAGAAAATCACATGTAATATAACTGTCGGAACGCGCTTTGAAGCAAAGCATACTGTTTTGAAAAGCATTTGTTTGTACAGGTACCGTCTGCCATAAACATTACTTATACTGCAAGCAAAGGCCGATATCGTATTTTAGACAATAGCCATTTTTAATATCGATGATAAGAACAAAAAACACTCAACTAGACAATAGAAAAATGTGAATTCAAACCTAAAATCAGCTTAACTATTTAAAAACCATGGGAATATAAAATTATTTTTTGTTGTGTGTGTATAATATTGAATGTGATACTAAAAGAATAATATGAATCATATGAATTACTAAAATACAAAAGCCAGAAGGAGGTACACCTTAAAACACATTTTGTAATTTCAAAAAATACCTTTTTTTTGTAATATAACAATTTCCTGTTAGAAGAAATATGTTACAATTTTTTTTAATAAACAAAAATAGAAAACGATTTAGACGTATTTTATCGTAGTTTCCACATATCTATTATAATAAGCTCTACAATTTGTGGATCACACAAAGTATTACCCACTTCATCACATTCAATGCAGTCAGGTGACGAGTTGGCCACATTAAAGCACTAATTATGTAATCCGTGCCGTGTGCAGTATGCGGTCCAACAGATATCAAACATTTTTGAATAACACCTCATTTAAACCCAATGGTTTTAATGACTGGACATCGATCCTTTCTCGTGGTATTTATTTATTTGCGTCTCTTACTTAGTATATCTTGCTTCTCCTAGTTTGACTATATGCAGTTCGATTTCGACATACCGGCCCGTGGGAGGTTGTTTAAAAGGGATTCCTACATGAAAAATAATGATTTAGTATTTCAATAACGTACGTGTGGTGATAGATTAAGAATACAGTGTCACCACGTCTATTCAGCTTATGGGTGTCATTAGAGGCGACTAAGGGAACAAACTAACTAACTACTAAAGTAAAGCATAATCTCTTTTCGTAGGAGAGGCTTATGTCCAATAGTGCCCTAACAAAAGCTGTTGATGTAATAACAACAAATGTTTAACAAGCAAGTCGACTAGCTGACAACATTTTACCGACTACACTTAAAACAAAATTTGACATGCAAAATTTAATACCGGACACAATTTCTTAAAAAATTCTTTGGAAATGTAACATAAATAAACACATAATAAACAACTCAATAGAGTAGTTATTCAAGTTAATTACTGAGGGCGACCACAAATCCCTTGTTAATATAAAATGAACATGTTTTTTAGACCGACTGTACGTCCACTCTCGTGACGATAGAGGTTATTTCGGGCAATTTTATAAATAATTATTGTGTGGCTTTGAGTTGACGTTGTTTTAATTTTTAAATGATTTGATAGCCTTTGAAGTATTACGATAAGGATTTGAATTACGTCACTCTTTTTATTATAGGCTTAAAATATTTAGGTGTTGACTTGTTTCAAGTAGGCAGTCCTTAAAAATATTTGTTGTTAAAATAAAATCTAAATCTGTTTAGAGTTTAGATATGAAATATATTTTGTTCCGATAGAAAAACACGGAACTTCTTAAGCTCTCTTCGTTGTTCGTCTGTTTGATAAAGTGACTTAAAAATAGAACTACCCTTTAGGTGTTCTGACTCCCCCAGGATAAGGGCGTTGATTCTGGAGGGACCTGAATTACTACGATCCAGGTCCCCAGGGTCAGAGAAGGACGCCTGAGACCGGCCGCCGGGGTGGTTTTAAGTGGAAACACCACATACTCTTGGCTCCTGCGTCCCCGAGGAGCCGGAGATCCGAAGAGTAAAAAAAAAAGGAGTTCTGGCCCGCTGATTGTTTTTTTCTAGATTGTTTTTTGTGATTATCAGACCACTTACTTTATCCTGTAACCTCACTCACTTGGTTCACGCGTTTTCATCATGCAGTAACAAAATAATGATTATCATCATATTTATATATCCGTATTATTTTAGTCGAGTCGACCCGTATAATATAATAATAATAATAAAAGAAAACTTCATCAAGAGTTTGATGCAAAAGGTAGTCCACCTTGAAATGACCCATACAGTTAGGAGCGCTTTTGACACCTAACTACCGGTTTCTTGGTCCATGTACCCGAAGTCGGTGGCCTACAGTTTTTATATTTTTAAATATAAATTCTTATTTTTCTTTTTATATGTTTAAAAATGTAATCGATGTGTAAATAAAAGTAATGACGAGAATAATAACAAAAAAATAATGACAATAACTTGGATCTATCTCCCGAGATTGCCGATATGTGGAATGTGAATTCGCTGATCATTGTTCAAACAGTCGTATCTGCTCACGGATTGATAGCCAAGAGCCTCAACCAATACCTTGAGAGGTTCACTTTAGAAAGCTGTATCAAGGGTCTGATGCAGAAGGGAGCTCACCTTGTCACACCCCATATAGAGAGGAGGTTCCTATCTTTTGAGCTCTAAGCACCTCGGTTTCTTGGTACCTGTACCCGAAGTCAGTGTTTTACTAATTTTGATATCTTAATGTGTATTTTCTTTTTCTTTTTTATGTATTTAAAAATGTAATCAGCAAGTTTTTAAATGAAATAAATAAGATAATAATAAAATATTCTCACACATCTCACACACGGCAGTCTGATCCTAAACTAAGCAAATCCTTTACACACACGTATATTATATTTCTAAATATATACACATTATGGATAGTAAATAATCTAGTTCGTCACACAAAGATTTGTTCTGATAGGGAATCGAACCCACAAGCTGTGGTTAGCTGTCAGGATCACTAGACACTTGATCAACAGACTTTCCCACTAATATCATACGTGTTTTAATATTAATATGTATTTATGTAAGAGTGTAATTGTACATCTAAGTTTATGTTAGTTCTATATCTTTATTGGTGAAGAAAATATAATTATTCACCATAACTGTAAACTAACCTTACAAGAGTTCAACATCATCCGAAGCTTGGCTAGCAGAGAGCCCTGGTATTAATTTCACCGACCTAAATGAGTTGTTTAAATAAATGAATATATTTAAAAAATACCACACTAAGTACAACACTAACCGATGGTTACCTAACAGTTTCTTTATCACCACTAACGATTAATCACTCTGCCCCAATTACAAACATTAGTGGGAATTAACTATAGTTAGCCACAGTTCGAACGATAGTTTAATCGGTGCCATTGTAACTCCTGTTGTGTTTATGATAGTTGAGTAGAAATGGGTAGACGATTAATTTTGTTGATAGATAGCCGTATCTCAAGTTATTTGCGGTGAGGTAATGACCACTGCCTTTTTTTAAGGGCTATTGGTTGCTAGCTAGCAATGGCAAAGAGCAATGTATGTCATTTTTAAATAGCATACAGTTATATTCGTGAAGTTCAAGTGTAGAAAGTTATTTGTCTAAAAACGAAATATTGGCGTCAGACAAACAATCGACCATAAGAGAAACAGACAATAAACCTATGCATTGTTACACATTATGTCGACCCCCAATAAAATGAAAAAAACTTCACAGAATGTTGATGACATGACAATTAATATTTATAAGGAAGTATTTTATTCTTAGAAGTCGGTACAAAATGGCTTCGTGTTAAGTATAAATGATGTTCAATTATTACATTTGAATTTTTAAATTTTACTCAAGATTTTCAGAAACATTCAACAGTACGTATATTCCTTATTTCTTTTCGTTTTGTGACCCATAATCCTAACACCGAAAGCCATTTATTTTACATATGGCGGATAATAACCTTAAATCCTGGCAGTAAAGCTCGCGTGAGTGCTACCAACATTAACACATGACCTCAAAGACATACTACCAGCATGCTACAGAAAAATGCTAATGCTCCTGATCCTAATCGTAGCCTTAACGCGTGCACCGGACCACGCATACACGACTAAGTGTAACCCTTGAGCTATCTGATAACCCACCTTTGATTGAAACCAATAAAAGTAGACCTCCCTGCTTTCTATAAGAAAAACATTTACGGGCTATTTGTTTGAGTATGAGGGGTCAAATTAGGCGGATTGTGTCCAACATGCGACGTTTGAAATATGTGTAGTGACGTCACATTTATGTCAGCCAATCCATTAATGTCCTTATCTGGACTTCCGAATTCGAAATTCTTTATACGAGGAAAATGTGTGGTTGCGAGAGCGTTATTAGCTCAAGACATGACAAAGCAACTTTGTTCTACAAATAGAATCTTTCGCTTTTGAGGGTAAAGTTTACCCTTATTTTGGTATTACGATAGTTGTTGTTTAATAGCGTTTACTTTTTGTTTATCCTTGTGTTTTTAAAGTCTACACTTGTTTTACTAGGCAACTTTATTGGGAACATTATTTCGGTATAAAAGCTCTTTTGTAAAGAATACATAATGAGACCCATATCACCAATATTTGAAAAAGCGAAAAACAATAGTAAATTCAGTATTCAGTACGAGGACCAGGAGAAGTTCGTGAGAAATCGCTGGATTTGGGTACGACGAAACCGGTTCTTGTGGTGAACCTTGAGGGAAACTAATACCTAGCAGTGGAAATCTTTCGGCTCATATTTAACTACCAAAAGCAAAATAAAACTTAATATTTACAATAATAATGATATAGCCGATGCTGACCACATCGGCCAGTCTCAAAGGAGACCAGCCATCTCCGCAAGAGATGTTATAATCCACAAATGTACTCGTATGTATAAACACGGGAATAATAATACTAGTATAATAAAAGTATTAAACTGTATGTACCGAAAATGTGTTTACGTCACAATAACATTTTTAAACCATTTTTGAGTTCAGTCATATTGGAGCTAATTGTCCCCTTATTTTATAAATACAAACAAAACCACAAACATAACCATTCTTTGAGAAAAGAATCTCTCTCTGAAAGGTCTTAGAAAACAGTGTTGGTTTTCAGTCTACAGTGACACAGCTGAACATCAATTTGTACTTGGAACGACTGCCGTTAAAAATGGGTAACATAGGTTGTGGAGGTCTAATGACATGGTTCCGTTGTTTTGTATAGGATTTAGCGTTTCTCACTTGTGAATAAGTGGCAATCGAGTAAGTTAACATATTATAAAGTTAAGCAATCCTCCTCAGGTCAATCTATGGATGGGTGACCAGTCTTAACTCGATTGTATTGTGTTTATAAGTAGTGAGAGTCACTTTTATCCCTATAGTATACGCTTTTACTCCTATAACAATACAAGTAAGTGGCAGAGTATTCGTAAACGCGGACATGCGCAGATGACAACAAATATATGTTCACACCAATAAAAGTGCCGTTAAGGGCCTTTTAAAAAGTTCCAAGAAACAAAAAAAACATATTTGCCTACCCAAAATTATCAAGACACAATAGCTCTTTGTGAAAAGCGTATGCGCATGTCAGGTAAAAGTATTATTTAATTGTATGTAAAACTCGTGTCCATTTAAATCTTTTGTTCATCTCAGCAAAAGTCATTTGTACCAATATCAGTACGGATAACAAAAAGTATTTCTTTTAACACAAACTTTACAACCACATGCCCAGCGGACCGTACCTTATTACTTCACACTCATAAGTAACCGACGTATTACGTGTGGCGGCGGAGTATCAGCACCCCTCTCCGTTCCATGAATCGTGTAAAAACCGACCAGAGTAACAAGCTATGTGTTTAAGAAAACGTAAACTTGAAACAAAAACCATACCGACCCATCTGGCCAGCGATGTATGTAAACCGCCTTTGTAACAAGAGGCCTATGATCAATAGTGGGCTACTAAAGGCTTTTGATGAGTGATGATGAAATAACCAGCATTCTGGAATAGATATCTCATATACAGACGTGTCATTAAACAGAAAATAATATTTGCATTGCAAATGTTATTACAGAAAATTTTCAAATGATCTAATATGATTATGTTTAAGCATTTTTAATCGTATATTAACTATAACTTGTCTGCCGGTAGGTACATCTAGGAAGAAAAATACGTACTTCAATATAAAAGGAAAACAAAAGAATTTTAAAACAAATAAATTGTCTTCATAAACAACTCGAGCACTAGAAATGTATCCTGTATCGCGCTGGACTTTACAAATATATATAAAACAGACAAGGTCACCCAGACTCGGAACAACAATTTGTGAATACACACACTAAGCGTGGGAATCAGACCCATCTCAACGCAGTAGGAAGCGGTAAGGTAACCGCTTAGACCCCTACGTTATCCGTTCAGTCAATTATCACAGAACAAAACATAATTTTTTTTTAGAGTTTCTTACTATCTGCAACATACAGCATGTCAAGTATAGTATATTATCGCTGAAGCTGTTTTTTTTTAGTTTTTGAGGTATAAAGACCAAACAAGCAGGCACGAACATTTGAAATACAATAAAAAAGAGCCATTAACAGTGTATACGAGACTATCATATGTCTATTTCGGTGCAATATCAATAAGTTTTAGTGAAATGTCCCATAACATCATCATCATCATCATCAACAGCCTCTTACAGTCCACTGCTGGACATAGGCCTCTTCTTAGCAAGGAGGTTTTGACCTACTATACCACGCTGGTCAGACGGGTTAGAATAGGGTTTGTTTCAAGTTTCCCTTCTCTTTGTAATGATGTTGTCTTGCATACTTTGTTCCCTTAGTCGCCTTTTACGACACCCACGGGATGAATAGGTAACACTATGTATTCTTAATCCGTCACCACCCGGACAGATCTCATAACATATATTCCTGAAAGTCTAAATTCGTTAAATACCTAATAGGGCTTTTTTAACTTCTGTCATAAAAGTTCTAAAACTGAATGTTATCGCACCGTTCCCCATCTTCATTCTTCAAACATACCGTAGTAAGTACAGCTAATAACTGGTTGGCAGAACATAAAACGAAGCAGACACTAGCCTAACATAACAGGCGTAATGGCGAAAAATAAACAAAAACCCGTGCAGCTTCGAGTGAGCTTTGCCTGTGTTCGCGGAACGTGAAGCTACTAAGATCGGAAATTTCTTTCGTTGAAAATATTTTACTCTAACCAAGTTAAGATCAGTATATTTATATTATAGTATATTGAAAATACCATATGCATAGATATTATTACCAAATGTGGTGTAAGAGCTTGTATAACGGGCTGCTATAACAGAGGTTGTTGATTCGATCCCGCTCAAGTCAAACATTCGTGTTCATGAACATTTAGTATTTATGTCTGGTTGTTTCTACGTATAATATATATGTATTTATAAGAAAACCTATACATATATATACTTAGTCTGGCCATAAATACTGTTACACTTAATTATAAAAAAATATTACATTTGAATTTCGAATCTGTCATTTTTATACGATTGTTCATTGTGTTTTCTCATTTTGGCGCCAATACATTGTAAAATATTTTGCGATATTAAAATGGTGTGGGGTGATAAAGAGAACCGAATCGCTGTGATAGCATTACACAAAGTAGGTATGGAGCCAAATGCAATTTTTAAAACTCTCCATACACTTGGTATTAGTAAAATGTTTGTGTACCGGGCTATTAATAGGTACAATGAGACCTCCTCTGTTTGTGACAGAAAAAGATCTGGCCGTCCACGTAGTGTTCGTACGAAAAAGGTGGTCAAAGCAGTAAGGGAAAGAATTCGAAGAAATCCTGTCCGAAAGCAAAAGATTTTATCTCGGGAAATGAAGATAGCACCTAGAACCATGTCGCGTATTTTAAAAGATGACTTAGGACTTGCAGCCTATAAGAGACGCACTGGCCATTTCTTAACTGATAATTTAAAGAAGAATAGGGTGGTAAAATCGAAACAACTACTGAAGCGGTACGCAAAGGGAGGTCACAGAAAAATTTTGTTTACGGATGAGAAAATTTTTACAATTGAGCAACATTTTAACAAACAAAATGACCGTATTTATGCTCAAAGCTCTAAGGAAGCTTCCCAATTAGTCGACAGAGTGCAACGTGGACATTATCCGACTTCAGTGATGGTTTGGTGGGGTGTTAGCTATGAAGGAGTGACTGAGCCATATTTTTGTGAAAAAGGTATCAAAACATCGGCACAAGTGTATCAAGATACCATTCTTGAGAAGGTAGTTAAGCCCCTTAACATCACCATGTTCAATAACCAAGTATGGTCCTTCCAGCAAGACTCGGCGCCGGGTCATAAAGCTCGGTCCACGCAGTCTTGGTTGGAATCGAACGTTTCGGACTTCATCAGAGCTGAAGACTGGCCGTCGTCTAGTCCCGATCTTAATCCGCTGGATTATGATTTGTGGTCAGTTTTAGAGAGTACAGCTTGCTCTAAACGCCATGATAATTTGGAGTCCCTAAAACAATCTATACGATTGGCAGTGAAGAATTTTCCCATGGAAAGAGTGCGTGCTTCTATTGATAACTGGCCTCATCGTTTAAAGGACTGTATTGCAGCCAATGGAGACCACTTCGAATAAGCTTTTTATATTTTTAATTGTTTTATATTTATGTATTAAACTGACACACTGTAAAAGTAATAAATGTTATTTGCAGTTAACAATTTTCTTTTTTCTTTATTACAATATTTATGGCAAGACTAGGTATATATATATATATATCAGTATCCTAGTATCCATAGTGGTTTGGTTTAGAATTAGGTGGAGTTGCATGAATATTGCACACTATTACTATTGTCACTGTCATCAATCTACTATTGTCTATTACGATAAAAGAATCATAAACAATCGTAGACATAACTAAATAAATATAAATCGTGGATGACGTAGTGGTTTAAGCGGTCGCCACGCTGCTCTCTACTGCGCGGAATTTTGTGCGTTCAAATCTCACACGGAACTACACTTTGTGTGTTCCACAAATTGTTGTTCTGAGTCGTGTTAAAAAGTTACCAGCTTATGTACTGTACACAAAACGAATACGTTTCTGACGTAACAGAACATTAGAAATCCCACAGAAACTAAAGCGAACTAACAGATGTTTGAAAAACCCAAGCTAAAACTTTCGTTCCAATCCACACGATATCACAAGCGTTCATGAGCGGCGGGAGTCACTTTCCATCAAGTGAGACGCCTATTCGTTTACCCACTCTATTATAAAAAAGAAAAAGAAAAACACATCTTACCGGTTCTCATAAGCGAAGAGTGCTTAACACAAACTACCACAACTTTTCTTGGATTCTATTCAAACTTTCCATCAGGCTGAGTGAAGTCACTTTGGTGGGCTCTAAAATTAAAAAAAAATCTTCAGTAACTTTATTCTTTACACATACACTCACATCTTTAACCCGAAAGAGATAGACAGAGGTTTATTGAACCCCTACGTTTAACCGAACATTATTTTAAATATCACTCACACATCATGGAACTAACTTATCTATACATATAAATGAAATTGGAGTGTCTGTTTGTAATATTGAAATAACCGCTTTTTACTACATACATATGAATATACATACGATACATACACCAAATTAACATTTTTTACAATTTATGTCTGTCCGTCTGTCTGTTTGTGCCGTCTAATCTCTGGAACGGGTGGACCGATTTCGACAGGACTTTCACTAACAGACAGCTGATGATGCTTACATTTTAGGATTTTGGCATTATAAAGAAATACCACGCGGATGAAGTCGCGGGAAACAACTAGTTATATATATATACATCATGTTATAGACACTGGATTCAGACCAAATGATCACATTTGTCCTTTGTGGGAATCGAAGCCTCGAACTCTGTTGAAATAATCCGAATCGCTAACATCTGCATCAATGGGTCTGTCTTCTCTTTTTACCCCCTTTTTTACATATGCGGCAATTGCCACTTGTCGCTTTTCCATAAAAACACTTACCTACTAAATGCAAAGATTACTTTATCACATTTCTTCATCCGTCTTTCCATTTTGGTTCTCAACGAGGTTTAAGAGTTTAACTTCTAGTATTATCAAATCTTTGTCCTATAATATTTAAAGTAACTCCTTAAGACCTATTTTTTATAGACATATTGACCATAAATTTTCATCAGTGTTTTTTTATTGACTATCGATATACAAGTACTCTAAGTCAATGTTGTTCACAAAAGTCGACAACACTGGTTTACTTACTTCACACAAAAACAACAATATAATTTTTTTCAAGGTTGAAATGTTGTCACTGTTCCGTTAGTTAATTTCACCGCTAAAGTGCTTAATTTATTTATTAAGTAACCCTTGTAACATAACTCTGTTTAATCCACAATACATTTAACGTAAATTAATGTTGCTACATATTCCATAACTCATTACCTTATCCATTAAAATGGTTCCCCTTGTTGCTTATAAGCACGTGTGCTTGTACAAGGCGGTGCCTACGGAAGGCTAACCCGTTAAAACTGTAGGAAAACATTGAAAATTTCGGCTCTTATCAGCTCAACTTCTAACTTTTATTTTTGGCGCCCC
Source organism: Hypercompe scribonia (assembly GCA_949316085.1). Taxonomy (NCBI): domain Eukaryota; kingdom Metazoa; phylum Arthropoda; class Insecta; order Lepidoptera; family Erebidae; genus Hypercompe; species Hypercompe scribonia. The sequence goes on from OX438979.1 coordinate 8,115,312, forward strand.
AGGGCGGACGTCGAGCCGTGTGTGCACGAATCGGGTACAGAATAACTAATCTCATAGAGAAGTTTTTTATTTCTGATTACCACAAGTGGTTTAAAATATATTCACATCTAAATTAACACTACTGAAACTCAAACAAAATTGATTTTATTTCAAATTATGTAGATATTTATTGCCTTATAACATTTAATTTGCCTTCAAAGGGTATTATGCTAATAGTGTCTTACTGTTTCGTTAAATTCTTAAGAAGTGTGTAACTGTTTGCTTAGGCGTCAAGTTTATTCCACCAATTTTCGTTATAACTGTAGTGATTTTCCATCAATTTAAGGTGCCGTAATTTTAGTTAAATCAATAAATATATTAGCACTCTTACCTATCACTCGTAATCAAAGTTACCGAACATCAGAGTTCAGAAAGTTCATTGAGAAGCTTGATGACTGATATCTTTTAAATACATCAGAAAATAATTACATGAATATATATTTAAAACTAATAGTCACGTCTATAATGTTTTCAGCACTGTACAAAGCGCACGCGAGCTGGTATTTACGGCTGTTATTTCGGCCGTATGTTCTCACACGTCCAGATACAGATCTGATTCATTACCGCGCCGATCCCTTGTCTATAAACGAGGTAACGTTAACCTGCACACGATCATGTTGGCCCACCAGTTCACTTGCGAATTTCCTTTCAAGACTTACCTGCTTCAAATAATATATTGTTTCAAGTCTAATGGCAGAGTTATCTGTTAATATTGTGCTAGAATCAGTGTGGTGACCAATTAAGATGATTTATTAAACATTCTTTCAAAGAAAATACCTTTGTCCAGCTGTGGACTGTTGAAGGGTTTTGGTGATTGGTACCTAATGGTGAACAGCACTGCAAACAGAAGGAAAATTTGACACAAACCTAAGCTAAAAACTCCTTTCCAAGGAGAGGTCTAAGTCCAGAACTGGATTATTAAACACTGTTGATGCGCTGGAATTACTTTTTGTTCTTTTATTTGAACTTGTGTTAATAATCGTAATACCATGAACAACTGTGAATAATGTTGATCAAATATTCATAATTCTGCAGCCTATTCTATTCCGTCAAAGGACCATACTTTTATACAAATAGGCGGTCAATCACGACGATACAACAGTATCGCAAAAAAAAAATGTGACAAAAAAATTGTATTTTGTATTTGAAGTTTGTATGTAAAAACACATAAATTGGTCATCAAATAACAATAAAACTTACTTATCTATGTTTGTATAGAAAATATAATAAAAACTTATCATTGAATTCTGAAAAAAAGTAAAAATAACAGAAATCTTAATCCAGAAAGAAACTTTATTTTTTCTTAATACTATTTATTCTACTTACTTTACAATTACTAATACTGTAACAATTGTATGTAAATGTGAGCATAGCGTAAACCATAATGTTAATTTATACATAGTAACTTTGTGGTGGTTTGAATGTTGCCACAGCCTACCCAAACACCCTACTGGATGTTATTGTCCTAACTAATATATTTAGGTTTACGTTCACGTATGCCATTAGTAGAGACAGAGCGACTCAAAACTATGATTCTTTCTTGAAAAGGCCAACCCGGACCCAACACTGTGCTCATAGTTTTATTTAACATTCTTCACGGATTTAAAAAAAAAGACACCTTTGTCGCTTGTTCGGCATTTCTAAACAAAGTGAGTCATAGTAAATGCCGACGCCTTCTAGCTGTAAAGTCGGACTTGTAAGAATAACTGTAACGACTTACTCACAAATACAAATTCATTTATCATTTACAGGATGTTATATAATAATTGCACATCATATGTGATCACTAGCTTCGATATTTTTATATACTTATACAAGTTGAAGTAATGTTTGTAGACCCACGCTGATTTCAGCACGAACGGGCCGGCTCGGACCGGGCCAATACTACCCTCCCACAGAAGATCAACCTAAAGCAATAGCATCCGTGCTGTCGTGTTTCGTTGTGTGTGAGACCGGAGGCCCGTTGATACAGGGGTGACAGTTATCGTGGTAAGTGTCTGCAATACAATACCACGATGAGTGTCATGCCTTTTACGTCCCCAAGCGGGCGTGAAGAAACATCTCACTAGGGCGCCTTAGTGCGTGTCGCCATATGCATTGTCTGTATTCACAATTAGTATGGTGACCACTGCTCTTGGATTCTATTCATTCTTTCCATCAATCAGAGAAGATTCACTTTTACAGGCTCTTAGAAAAAAATCTAATTTATGCGCGCAACAACCTTTGCTTGGCAATCATTTTCTCCTCTCACATATTTTCATTTAATAATCTTTGTATCTTCAATTCAATATATCCAAAACCTGTTCCAACAAAATAGACATGCCCTTTTCAATCTGTCGTCAGATATGAGTCACAGATTAAAAATAACAAGATCATTATCTTTTCTTTGTTATGTGGTTGTCAATTGCGGACCTGATGATAGACTGTATTATATGGCCTATGCACAAGATATGTGAAAGTGCGGAAATGATCGTTTAGAATCACATACCACGTTGATCATTGATATTGATAAGTTTGATTGATTGATAAGGACGCTAACTTTAATAACAGGATGCGTGATCCATGAGTAACTTATAAAATAGTAAAAAAATGAACGTGAGAAATTCCCCCATAATACTTTCTCCCAATATAATGAAGAATATTTATATTTCTTTCTATTTAGAAAGATACAACAACAATGCAATTTTACATACATACATGAAATAATTTGCGAATCACATTTCATCAATTCTCTAGGTAGTAGAGTCACGCTGATTTCAGCACGAGCGGGCCGTCTCGATCGGGGCAGTGCTACCCTCCCACAGAAGACCAACCTAAAGCGCCAGCATCCGTGTTGTTGTGTTTCGTTGGTGAGTACGAGACCGGAGGCCCATTAATGCAGGTGTGACAGTTATCGTGGTAACTGTGTAAGCCTTACACTGTCACGATGACAGTCATGCCTTTTACGTCTACAAGCGGGGTGTTGTACCATGTCGGAATCGAGCCCATAAATCTCGACAATAATCCGCTTAAACTATTACACGATCAGTGTGGCCAATATTCCAATATGTCGAAGAATCAGATCAGTATTTATCAGCCTTTGGCACTACGAAATTATTTGATAAATAAAGCAAATCTAATTGACGACCTTTGTGTGACACGGCGGTTGTCCATTCGACTGCAACATCTAAGGTCGCGGTTTTGATTTCCGCTCAGTATAAATATTTGTCTGAATAAAAACGTCTGGGTATTTCTGTGAGTAACAAGTATATAGATATATGCTTTAAAAACTTGTCTATGTTCTAGAATCTAAAGTCACAGTTGTATTTAGTGTGAATCTTGTTAGTGCTTGCCTACATAGGCGAACATATAGGTAAAATAAATAATATGAGGCCGTATACTGTAACATACGTTGACAACCCAGTAGATGGTTAAGTTTACTTTCAAATGGGTAACAGTTGCCAGAAACAATAAATATCATCATTATTATTATGTTTGTTTAAACTTTTGAACTCGTCAGCGCCATTCACATTGATTTTCCGTTCACTTAACGGTGTGATCTAAGATTATCGTTCTGAAACCAGTAAAACAAATTAGTTTGTCTGTGGTGCAGCACTAATTTCTTCGTGATGTCCGCAATCATAACTGTGCTTTATTTTTTTTAAATATTATGCAGACAGGGAAATAGTATTGATTGTTTTGAGAAGTTTTCTTATTAAAAGACAACTCCCGCACTAAGAATATATTTTGTGAAGCGGGGCATTTTTTGCACACACATAGAATGAACAAGAAAAATATCCCGAATTAGAACAACACGTGTGCTCCCAAGTGGGGATCAAACCACAACGCTACTATACCACACTTCTTAATTCGTTAAAAAATATAAATGGGTATATGTGTGTATATACATGTAATAACATGTATATTTACGTAGACTACTTTATGCCGGCTCGTCTATCAAACTCTGTGCTATATTACTTCTTAAATGCCAAACTCAAATAGTTTACTCTTATTGGTCTACATTGGAATGAATTATACGAAATTGTATTCTTCATTATCTTTCTTTCTGTCTTTTTTTAAAACAAGCTACATTTTTTTAAAAACGATACGTGTGTACCCACTTGTTAATAAAAATAAATTATTGGAATGAATTCATAAGAGTAGTTGTAAAGATTTCTACCTTATCAACAAGAAGTACACATGAATAGAAAAGCTCTACCTTTTTTTAATGCCATTAAAAATAAAAAAAAGGTTGACGTCATCAATTACCTACCTATCACGTGTTAGTGACATATTTGTATTGTGCTCTTACTTTTAAAAAGGTCGGTAGGTTTTATTATTTTTAATTATTGTTTATTATATGTCATTTATTTTATTTTACTTATATTAAGGAGAAGCGTATGTCCAATAAACAGTACAGACAATCTTTTTAAGGATATTATCAAATCTGATTCCGATGTTTAGGACTATCCCGGTCCACCAATCCCGGGATGTTGCAGACGTCTCGGTTTCCAAAAGTTGTAAAAAGATCTCCACCTTCCATAAACGCAAGTCTCAGAATGACAGGTGAGACCATCGGTCACCTTAGCTGAAACAAGCCGGGATAGAGCAGAGTGGCGCCACACGCTTTAGAGCACACACTCCCTTTTGAGGACTGAAAGGAAACATCGGGGTTCCCACACCGGAGGGTATCATTTTCAAGTCGTGAATGGTCCGATGTAATTTAGAGTCCCAGGGATTTTCTTTAAAGAATCTATTTGGTACCCAAAATGACGGTTTTTAGTCGGTTCGATGCCGACATAACCATTGGTTATGATAAATAACAAAATCAATAGACATCATCATCGATCACGGACGTATATTTGTTTATATTGTGTACGTACATATATTTATTAGATCATAGATCTTATGTTTTTATTCTAAACATAAATAAGCAAGCGTTGAACAAAATTCAACAAAGAAAGCTTCTAGGAAGTGTCATAACTTGCCCCAACGTCACATGTCAAACATCTCACCCGTCACGTCACGTTCTCAATAAAAAAAGTTCAAGTTTACCAAGTGAACGGCAGGGGTTGCAGTACAAGTTGGAAACTAATCTAAGTGGGGGTACAAGTTGGCGGACAGCCGTGAGACGTTTTTTAGGAGCCTTCAACGAACTGCTCCACCGAGTGATATGAGCATCGCATGCATGGAAGGCTCACAGAGTAGATGTCCACAGAGAAAACTGTAATTGATTGTTAGTTATTTTTCGTTAGTTTGTTTTTTATATAACCAGGTATGGTACTTACATACCTCCTCTTAAACTGATGTTATCTAATTTAGGAGTTTAATTTTAAACATGTGAAATAGTTATTTAAAATTTGAAGTACACCACCAGACAAATTATTGCAAACGATCGCCAGTTGACATGTTCCGGATTAAGCTGAAATCTAATTTAACACAACAAAAAGAGTAACTTTGTCTAGAATTTGACAACCGATAGGTTAAGTACTTTTTACCAATGATATTTTGAAATTAGACGAACGACAAACTGTCAGACTCCTTGCATCAAATCTGTGTTATAACCATCAACGTGATTTTAAACACGATATTGACGCAGATATAATACTTTAAATATATATTTTTATTTTCCTTTTTAAGATACTTAAACGAACTTAACCTAACTTCCTTGGGGGAGACCTTCGTTCAGAAGTGGACGGCGATAGGTTGATTGCGATTGAGATACTTAAATATGTGATTAATATGTATATAAATATATTAAAGATAATAATTATAATCTAAGACAGCCGTCTACTCCCAAAGTAGGCAGTCTGAACTGTAGTAACGCTTGTATATTTCTAAATACATACATATTATCATCATCATCATTAACAGCCTTTTACAGTCCACTGCTGGACATAGGCCTCTCCTTCGCAAGGAGGTTTTGGCCTACTATAACACGCTGGCCAGACGAGTTGGAATAGGGTTTGTTTGAAGTTTTCCTTTCGTTTGTAATGATGTTATCTTGCATACTTTGTTCTCTTAGTCGCCTTTTACGACACCCACGGGATGAATAGGGGTGGTAACACTATGTATTCTTAATCCGTCACCACGCGGACAATACATATTATAGATAAATTATATCCAAACAGTGAACAAATGACCATGCTTATTACACATTTGTCCTTTGTGGAAATTGAACCCACGCCGCTACAGTCAAAATCACCAAACATTGCTAGTTACAGAAGGTTTTTCTGTAATTTATGAATGGAAAAGATAGGCAACTTTATATTACTCTGTATGGAGTTTTGCACGAAGACGTTGCACAGGGTGTGCGGTGCCAAAATATTCATTTGTTCCGGACCGGCAGCGAGCGCATCGTACTGAACTGAGCTCGCTTTCCACTACCTGATTTATATACCTTACTGCAGTTGGATTATACGTGCTTTCAACTCACTGCACTATGTGTTTCCTCGGGAAGTACATTTTTGGTTAGTATATTCGTTGTCTAAAAATGTATAATTAATATCTAAACGATCTTATAACGCTTCTGTAAGCTGGATAGTGGTTCTTTATAATATTACTCAAGTTATTTAATCACCCACATCGGCTAGAAATATAACTCATTAATCATAATACACTGTTATAGACATATTGGATGTATCGGATCGTTCTAAAGATAACTCCCGCAGTAGAAATTTATCCTGTGTCGTGGGGGGCTTTACACACATACATTACGATAGGCACAAAGATATATACTAAGACTCAGAACAACAATTTATGAGACACACAAAGTGTTGTCCCGTGTGGGACTCGATCCCAGAACGCTCAGCACAACAGTAAGCGGCAAAGTGCCTGCTTAAACCATTTTACCATCGGTGTATTGAGCCAATGAGGCAGATAGTTTACCGGTTACTCTCAAAATCATGACGAAATGGCCTGTTGCATGATATGATTCATACGCTGTTTCAATCACATTCATGTAAATCCAAATACTATATTACTTGCTATACACGTTTTGCTTGGCTAGACTACACTTCATAATAAAACTACATAACACCTTCATATCTATCTAAATAACTAACCTAATCTAATACTCATATCTCTTTAACAATAACCGTTGCAGGAACTGAGAAAAAGATATGTTAGAAGAGAGAACTCAGATCCTCCGGCAACAGCCTGTTCCCGTTACAATTATACGATCTTGGCCAGTTCGAGCTATCGCTTTATCTTTTTAATGCACCTGTGTAAGCAAACCTCTTTTCTATCTTCCCCTGTACTCCTTATTTTTTTTTTTAAATAATCATGAAGTTCCTTTTGGATGTAATGTTCTTCGGTCGAGAGTGATTCGCACTGGACAACCACAAAGTGTTGATCCCTTTTTCGTAACTTAATGTGGACTTTTGATACGCATCTGTCCTTTCGGTAAAATACGTGTGAGTATGTATTTTAAAAGGTGTTAAAAGATTTGTATCTTACTCACATGGTAAACATTTTGATATTCTCATATGTGTAGTCACATGCATTTCACATGTTTATATATTTTGAAACCATAATGCAAGCAAAAGCCAAACCCCCTTTCTAAAGAGAACCGTATCTCCAACAGTGGGCTATTAAATTGTTGATGAATAAAGTCCACATCACATCTAAGGCCACGGATTATGGGCTTATATTGGGGAATTCACAAAAAATATATATCTGAAATAAAAAAAGTCAAAATTGTGTTACTGTGAATTTTATTAGATATTTAATGAGGCTAAACAAGTCATGGTATAATATTAAAATAATTAAACCATAAGATTAGTTTCCCATACCGATGGCGTCCCATTCACAAAATTGTTTTTTCCGTCCAGCATTCGGGTTCGATGTCCGAGAAAGTGACAGCTATTTTCACGCTGTATATTTCGTGAATGAAAGCTTTTTATGTAGTGTTTCACAGATATTTTTATCCCACGATCTTTGTTCTATTTAGGCATAAATTTATCAAACTGTTGCTACTAACAATTTATTAATGAAATATAAAATCCACGTAGGCTATATTTTCGTCTCAAATGACTACACTAAAAGAGATCTTTGGTAAAATCGAAGCCCTATAATTAGGTATACTGAAATTGAGTTTATTTATAATTTATTGACGGTTTTCGCTTTTAGACACTGAGATAAACGATGAGAAGCCTCAAAGTAGCCTCCCTAACGTTGCACATCCCAATTACATTCTTCTATTCACCTCATCCTTAAAGTTGTATCTACATTATTGCAATGTTTTCCCAACGTAAGGTACATAGGTACATTTCTGAACAACTTCAATAACGACACCGTGTACTACGACACTTTCCGGTGGTATATGTTCATTGAGTATGGTCTTAGTTTTATCTGAATTCGTCCGTAGGGCGATGCGTATAGAAGAAGCAACCAGGTTATTCAGCAGTTATAAGTCCAGCAGTATTTCTGCAATAATAAAGATGTTGTCTGTAAATCGCAAGTATAGCCTGTCTACTTGGCAATGCTGCAGGGACTCCAGAACAAACGAAACCTCGATCGAGTCAAAGGCCTCCTCATAGTCCACGAATGCTAGACGCAGGGTGATCACACTGTGTGGATGTGGTCTAAGGTGCCATATCCGCTCTGAAACTTAGCTTTCTCCAGTAGTTGGAAATCTTCGAGTCTTCGCACAAGACTGTTTGTGGTGACTATTGAGAACAGCTTGTAGACGAGACTTAGAAGGGAAATGGTTCCATAGTTCTTCAACATGGTCTGATCACCCATTTTGAAAAACAAGATGACCTCACCTCTACTACCCGCTTCCGGATTTCTGCCTTCGATCAAGACAGTGTTAAAAAACTTTTAGAGCTCCATCAGTACGGGTTTACCTCCATTCTTAACAATTCTGTTGGGACAAAATCCTGTGACGGCAGCTGTCCAAGAGCTGTCTAGATTTTGTCAGTGCTGACTTAGTTTGTAGTGACATGTTAATGTTGGGCTTACTGTATGCGACTGCTGATCAAAAGGTCTCGGGTTCGATTCTGTCTCGAGTTTTTCTGATTATAGAAATTCTTAATAACCACCCGGAATATAGAAGTTGGAGACTTAGTCTTAACCCTCGTGCCTCAGAGGACACATAAAGATACGTATAAGAGACAGAGAGTGCACCTATGCTAGCCCACAGATTTGTGCACTATAGTATTTCCTGTCTAGTGGGCTGGTCCTCATTGAAACTGGCCGTCGTCAATCAAACCCTATCATATTATCAAAAAGTTGCTAAATTATTTCTATATATAGAGTTACACCTCTATTAATAGAGATTTAGAGCGATGCTAATAAGTGGATCGCGTGGCGTTGTTACAATGAAATAAACATTTAGTTCAACATAAGTGGCTTGTTATGTTACGATTTGTTTCCCGATAACATTTAGAAAACTACGATTGGATATTTCTTGTCGTAGTTTATGGCGGTATGTAGCAATGTGGACGGGAATTAATATGTTTAATAAAGTATTTATTATAGAACAAGGAGAACATGAGAATGCTTGAAAACAATAATTATAATTATACGAGTATAAACTTAAAACGATTATGAGTTGCTGGTAAGGCAAGAGGCACAAATGCATTGCTTTCTGTGCTCAAGAATCTGAGAAACACCCAAGAATTTCTACTTCTTACTTCGAGTTGAACTTGTAATCGATATTATAATCGGACGTTGCAAAAATCAATTCGATTCCAAACAACACCACGTCTTCGGTTAGTGAAATATTTCAAGTTATGAATAAAATCAATAGAATGACATATGTAGTAAATAGCAATGCACCAATGACGTCTATTAATTGTTACAATCGTGGGTAACCGCTGGCCTGATTTTGTAGTTAAGTAGTGATCGCTCTTATATCACACTTATGCAGAGATTGCCGTCACCAACATTTTATGGTGATGGTTTATCTACTAGTTTATTACGAACACAAACAATCAATAATAACTTTTTTATTTATTCGGATATGCATAACTAGAGGGTGGTAAACATGAGGCTCCAGTCAAGGGGTGCAGGAGGCATTGGATGTTAAAAGACCATGGAAAGTACAACCTTTTAAGAATGGTTTTGATGTTGTCCTGTTTTGTTGTTTAACATGAACCCAAAACATCATTTTTATCATCATATTAGGTGTGGCTCGTGCTCATCGGTAACCGAGTAGGTTAAGACATTGGAAAGATAAACAATTCAAGCCTGGTCAGTCTTTGGATGGGCGACCATTTTTAAGATATTGAGACCCTTCTGTGTCTCAGAGAGTACTGTCAATCGGCACTATCATACCAACATCTGTGTCAATAGTTATTGATAGTTATAGCCCTGAGAAGTCTGACAACAGTATTTCTACAGAACTTGGACATCATTTAACACTTGATTTCTGGAAGTCTGGTAACAATTAAACTTCAGCCGTATCACCATTATATAAAGAGGCTCGTTGTGACAAATAAATATTAAAATCGTACCTTGCCGCGCTTCGCTGTGGCTACTGAATTGAAATATAGATAAAAACTATATTTGAAGCTTGTTGTTTATCGTGTTAAAATATAAGCCAAATAAGAGCAGAATTTTTGAGATACACAAATCAACTTAACAATTTCATATAGAAATATATTATGTTCTTTGGAAACGTGTAAGTTATGACAATAAGAAACCATAAGTTGTAAATAATACTAATATGAAGTGATAGTCAAGAACCCCGACCAACACCTTATGAGGCTCAAGTTAGAAGGCTAGATTAAGGGTCTGATGCAGAAAGCAGTCCTCCTTGACTCTGCACGTATAGTGAGGAGGTCCCTATCTTAGGACTTTATCTCTGCACTAGTCGGTAGTCTACTATTTTTATATTTTCAAAAATGTATTTTTGTTTCCCTTAGTATTTAAATTTTCGTGTGATGATAGATTAAGAATATGAAGTGTCACTACCTCTATTTATCCCGTGGGTGTCGTAAGAGGCGACTAAGGGCACAATTTATGCACTGGGCAGAGAATCAAAACTTGATACACACCCTATTCCACCCTGTGGGACCAGCGTGGTGTAGTAGGTTAAAACTCCTTTCTAAGAAGACGCCTATGTTCAGCTGTGGACTAATAAAGGTTGTTGATGATTGATGTTGATGATCTCGAGAAAGAGAATAATAAAAGGTCTGATGCAGAAGGTAGTCTTCCTTGACAACGCCCGTATAGTGAGGAGGTTCCTCTCTTCGGAGGCCTAACCACCGCTGTCTTAGTCCCTACACCCGATGTTGGTGGTCTACATATTTTTAAATATGTATTTTTGTTTTTCATTTTTTATATATTAAAAAATGTAATTAATATATTTGTAATTGTAACAAAGAGAATTATAAAAAAAAATATTGAATAGTAAGTATGCCGAATGCGCATTCACACAGACTATGGCGTATGACTTGTTAAGTACCGATTGGAAAGCGAGTCAGGTAAAAGAATTATAGAGATAAGAACATGTGCCATATTGTACAGATAACGTTCGGACAATTAGAGGGACAAGTTTTAGGAATGTGCGACAAAAGGACTGCAAATGAATAGACTCTTAACACAACGTGTGACGCTCGAATATTTCCTTAATTGACTTCTATTGTCACAAGTTCTTGGAAAATACTTAAGGTTTATTGATAATAGGTGTATATACGAGTAATATATCTAATTATTGTCTACCTATGAATCATATTTGCAAAATAGAAAAGATTATTATCTGCTTATACTTTTTGTAATATTTTTTTTCGTTTTAAAAAAGACAATGCCCGCACAGGAATAAATCCTGTGTCGTGGGAGACTTTACAAACATACAAAAAACGGACACAAAGAACACCCAGACTCGGAACAACGATTTATGGATCACACAATGTTGTCCCATGTGGGGTTTAAGCCCACAACACTCAGCACAGTAGAGAGTGGCGTGGCAATCGCTTAAACCACTAGGCCAACCGTACAGTCAAATGAAATGAATATTTAATTTTATGGTGTAGTGTACTCAGATATGAAGTAAAAATTTAAACTCGTTGACGTTGTTCGACGTTGTCTTTCTAAAGGTTGTCTGTAGGAGATCGTTCCCAAAGTACTTTTATTAAAAAGTCAAGCGTTTGCGATCTGGAGACACGGCTTGGACTCTACCCATAGTTTAGTAGTTTAAGTCAGGTCATTCTTCATAGAGGGTGTGTGATCCACTAACTGTTGTTCTGAATCTGGGTGTTTCTTTTATCCGTTTCATGACTGTAAAGTCTCACTCGACACAGGATAGTGCGAGAAATGTCTCATCAAAAAAAAAAATTAAAGCCACGCTATAGACAAATGTGTTATTTTGTAGTATACGTGACTGTGAAAACGGACAGCCGCTTTACTTTTAAAATTTCAAATTTTGAATAATTTTTTAATGTTACTGACATTCGGATAAGCTAAAACTGAAAGCTAACGTCGTTGAAAAGCTAAAACTGTCAAATTATTACGACTTATCAGGCATATTGCTTACATATTAACAAATCTATTCCTCGGCGCTTTTACTTGCTAAAATATTTATAATGCTTAATTAATATTTCTCAACCAAAAGGGTAATGATTATAAATAATGCGCATAGATTAATTGACAGTATACCGTTAAACAGCTAGACACAACTTAGCATATCTTGCCCTATTTGTAAATACTTAACTTATATCAACATTATTTTATGTGAAAATTTGCCCTAAGCGAGACTCGAACTTGTAATACGTCACCGGTGACAGATTAAGAATACAGACTCTCACCACTCCTATACTTCTCATGGGTGTCATAAGAGGTGTCTAAGGAAACAAAATATGCAAGATAACATCACTGCAAAGAGAAAGTCAACTTGAAACACCCTTCCGGCCAGCGTGGTATAATAGGCCAATACCTCCTTACTAAGGAGATTTTTATGTCCAGCAGTGGACGTTAAAGGCAGTTGATGATTCAAACTTGTCATCTGCAGCTGCTAAAACAGCTACTTACAGCTAAAACGGACCACTGATATGGTGAATAATGACTGTAACCTCAGTGTGCTAACGGGTGTCATAAGAGGCGTCGAAAGGGAAAATATGTAAAACAATTTCATTGCAAAGAGATGGATACCAACCCGTCTGGGCAGCGTGGCATAGCAAACCAACACTTCCTTTCTAAGGAGATGCTTATATCCAGCGGTGGACTGTTAACGGCTGTTGATGAGTCTTAAACTTGTCATTTGCGTGAATCATTAAAAAAATACGTTTAATTACAATTTTCTATAAAATCTAGATGATACACCTTATGTGAATATAATAGAGAGTAAGTTTGTCGTTAGTCCCATATTATTTTGCAAATCACGTGTACACGTATCACGTTACACGTGTAACATAATAGCAATATAATATTATTTTTTAATAAAATAGTAAGTAACGTTAATAGGTTATCATTACTTGGAAACCCTACAATTCTTTAATTATACGAATTATAGATCATTAAGCCTACATTAGCAACAATTATTTACTTCATATCAAAAATATAAATCTCTATATTGCATTTTTTACGATAACTAATGTGGTATTTATACTAATAGGTTAATAGGTGTATGACACATCTAACACACGATCTGATATCAAACTACGTAAAACCAGACACGGTAACCTGACTGCTGATAGACATATGTACTTATGTATGTCTGAATACAAACATGAGACCGGTAAATTACACGTAGACATAGAACAAACACTCGCTCTCATCACACGGCATATGATGCATTTAACATACGATCTGATATCAAAGCAACGCAAAACCAGACACGGTAACCAGACTGCTGATAGACATATGTACTTATGTGTGTCTGAGTACACACAGAAGACCGGTAAATTACACGTAGACATAGAACAAACACTCGCATTCATCACACGACAAGTAAAAGCTGGATGCGAGAAGTCAGAGATCAAACCAAGTGTCGTACAACTAGAGAAACCTATACCCAATAGTGGACTACGTTGGGCTGATGATAATGATACGACCATTATTTACAGGCGGGAACCAAAGCCAGAAAAATATCGTTCACGAAATAAGAAACCATTTTTAATTAGCATAGCTCCTATATAACCGCAGAGGTGTGGATGTTTGAAAATATCTCTGATGATGGTTCAAATACTCTGTTAAGTCGTGACAGAGTGACAAAAGCGCGTAAGAAACTTATACATTTATATTACTTACCTTTCGCTGATGAAACGGTGAAAAATCCCTTCAAATCCCTTGCTCCTTGGGGACTCAGGAGTCAGGAGTATGTGGTGATTCCATTGAAAATCACTCCGGTAGCCGGCCTCTTGTTGAACTTTTGAGGACTCAAACTACCGAAGTAAGGGCTCAATGTGTTAATAATGGTCACCCATCCGAAAATTGACCTAGCAGAAGTTGCTTAACTTTACAACGTGTTGTTTAACTGTTACAATATTTGTTTATTTTAAAAGAAAGTGTGTATGGTTAGCACATTTTTAAAATATTCAGGTAAGTGCGTAACATATAATAATAGAAGTTAATAGAAGTGAACAATGGGTCGGACACCCATTGTTTCATGGGGTACCTGGGCCCACCCAACAGAGGCTTACTAGCTTCGATTGCCGTTTCAATTCATTAATTTATTTCAAAACACACTGTTACTATCGTATCGGCAGATAGAGCGTGGGGCAACGACCCGTCGAAGGTTGCGGGAAGACGTTGGATGTGGGCAGGTGGGGTTGTTCTGGAGAGCCTTGGGGAGGCCTATGTCCAGCAGTGGACATCTTTCTGCTGCGATAATTTTAATCTTCAATCTTGTACACAGTACACACACTAATCTGCCTGATGGAAAGCATAAATAGAATCGAAAAGTTGAAGTCACCATACTCATTGCGAACGCTGACAATGCGGTATGGTGACCCACACTGTGGCCGCCTATTAAGATGTTTTTTTTACGCCTCACTTGGGAACGTAAAAGGCATGACAGTCCCTAGCATTGTAATATAATTAGACTTCTCTCACACGGCCCAAACTAGGCAAAGGTGACACTGCTGCTGAAAAACATACATACATATTTCTTAACACATACATATTGAAGATAAATTACACTCAAACATAGAACAAATGATTGTGTTCATCACAGAAATATTTGTCCTGGGTGGGAATCGAACCCATAATGTGTCAAATGCTACAAGTGTCTGCAGCGCTGGCTTTTAAATACCTTTTAAAGCCTAAACTAACTACGAAGTTACGAAATCACATGAAATTCAACTTTTCAGGACGTATGTGGGCAAATACATACTTACTGTGTTTATTTACACTACAAATATTTTGAAAGGGTTGTTTTTTTATTTAACTGCTTGCCTCGGAGTGAGAAAAATTTTGTTATTAATTTCATTTTTGTTTTACTTAGTGCGTCTAAGTAATCTAAAAAATATTTCACCTTACATCGGTCACCAACCTACCGACCTAGGCTCTGAAATGAGCATCCTAACGTTAGCTCTCTTCCTCACTTTGAATAGATAGCTAAGTTTTCTTAGACTTGGCCTAATTTTCGCTCGACCTCCAGTCAACTAAAGAAGCGCGCCAATATCACATTTCTTTCGCAAAAACTTGTGTATCTCCTCAGTTATACACAGAAAGTTATCAACCGCCATCTCAAGTCTCCAGAGACCCATGTGCCCATGTGAGACAAACAGAGCGAATAATACACTTGTCATACAGTTTCTCTGTAAGCCTTCACAGCCGTGAGATAAATAGATCGTAGGTATTCGGAAAGTATATATTGTGAAGGAGGCGTCACATGTGTGTAGGTATTCGAGTAATGTGACACATGTGTGTCGTGCGGGGCGAGGGGGGTGGCGCACGGGTAGGTGTGGAGGCGCGGGCTGGTGCCGTACGTGTGTGTGTGTGGCCGGGGCGGGGCCCGGGGGCGGGCCCCACACCGGCGCGGGCGGCCAGTGCCCGCCGACCGCACTCCGAGCCGATATTCGGCATTCGCGCGCCACCGCCGTCCCGCGCGCTCGTCTCGGTAGCTCACTCCGCGTTTGCAAGCCTTCCGCGACACACGTACGCGCCGTGCTCGCTCCCGTTGCCACCCTCGACACGAGTATCAGCAGCGACGCGAATCGTGCAGTGCTACCAAACTTTACGGTGACTCAGTGCACGACTGTTGTTTAAAAAAATCTGTGTGAACTCAAACGGAATAGTGCAATGCGAAGATTGCGGTCCGGCGGGAAGGCGAGTCTTTGAGCGACGAAAGGGTTGGGGAGAGCGGGGTGCGAAGCGGGCGGAGGGCGGCGCGAAGCCGCGCACGCGCCCGCCGCTGGACCGCACCGCGGCTCCGACACACGCGTTGATACCGGCGCGCACGATGGACGACAAGCCGAGCGCCGTCGGCGGCGAGGAGCACTACAGCCTGCGATGGAACAACCACCAGGCGCACCTGCTGCGCTCCTTCGAGGCTCTGCTGCACGCCGAGAACCTGGTGGATGTGACGTTGGTGTGCGCCGAGCGCCGCGTACGCGCTCACAAGGTGCTGCTCGGTGCTTGCAGCCCTCTGTTTCGCAGGATATTTAGCGAGAACCCATGCAAGCATCCTGTGATCGTATTAAAGGACTTCCAAGGATGGGAAGTGCAAGCAGTGGTGGACTTTATGTACCGTGGCGAGGTGTCAGTCGCGCAGGAGCAGCTCGGAACGGTGATACGAGCGGGAGAATCTCTGCAAGTGCGCGGTCTAGCAGACCAGGATCGTGAAGAGCACGTGAGATCTCCACCACCAACGCCGCTGGCGAGGAGCCCGGCACAGGCAACACCGCCGGCAGCTTCGCCACCGGTCAGCCCGGCGAGTCCACAACCGAGGCGAAAACAAGCACGTCCACGACGTCGCTCAGGAGAGTCGGATACTCCAGAGAACTTGTCTATGCGACGTTCCCCGAGTGGAGGGTTGAAGTCAGTGCGATTATCGAGACCTCGTTCACCACCAAAACAAGAACAAGAAGAACCAGAAGCGGAGGTTCCACCGCCTCCGCGAATGTTCCCGCCACATCAAGACATGTTCCCACCGGTACCTCCAGCTGTTGCCGCGTTATCACTGACGCCACCGCACAGTGAGTACATTTTTAATTTATTTTTACCTTTTTAGACATATCTGCCGTTTCTAATATCATAAAATCAATCTCATGAAACATTTGAAAATATCAAAGTACCTACGTATTTAGGTATCATTTAGTGAGTAGACGTAAAGTCAAAAAACAAAGGTCAGTGTTATCATTGCCGCCACGGTTGAACAATTAAGTAAACAAATAATTTATGATAAAAAATGACCTCAATCAGCCATTGTCAATATCTTAAAATCAAGTGTCTAATGGTTTTTATTGAAGTATTTATACATCCGATTTGTCAGCAACATTACAAACCATATTATATTCCGCTCCGTTTCTTATATTATGATAAACTCCCATTACTACGTGTAAAAGCAAGTTTTTCTAACACTAATGTAATGAGATGTGATCTACATTGCAACGGAAGTTGCTCTGTATAAATCAAAAAAATCTAATTAAAGTCGTATCATCAAAGGATCCGTAATCGATGGATCGTTATCGATTTCATAAATCGCATGCAGGTTATCGGTGACTCGATTAGCGGCCGATACCGAGTGTTAGCCGGAACGCTTCACAGATAAATTAAGATCACCTATTCATACGTCGGGTGCATTATCAAGGCGATCGCGTGAAAGGTTTCAACTTTATAAAGTCCATTAAGCGAGCATGTCGCAAACATCAGCCGTAAACTATCGTTGTAAATGGCCACTAGTGTTTTATACTACTGTGCGATAGATACTATGGGCCCCATAAAGGTGTGTCAGTGTAAATTTTACACTTCAATAATTATTACTTGTGGAGTTTCCACCGTGTATGAAAGAGGAAGCAATTCTAGCAGTCATCTCTGTTTTACGAGCGCGTTTCGATTTCTAAACATGTTTATGGTGGAAATTCTTTGATTGTCATAATCTAATTTAGCTGTATTATTATTATCTGGAATTGTTCAAAAGTTTATTGAGAACCATGAATTTTAGTACATATTGCATAAAAGCTCTAAAAATAACAATTAACAATAACGAGGAATGCATAATAATCTTTGATATGTTTTCTTTAAGTAAAGGGACACATCAATTTCATCAATTACAGCTCAGCACACAGCGTATTCGAGAACGTGGTCATAAATTATAGTCCAATATATTTTACACAACAGACCTTTAGTGGCTCAGGTTGGAATTAGTCCAAGGAGTGGTTTTATACGTCAATTTTGTTTTATTGTTTCCTCAGTTTCGCGTATGTGTCGAGAGCTTGATTGCGCCATAATAGACGTAGGTTGTAATGAAGGGTTGCACGCACAAGACTCGCTCGCGTCTCACCCGCACCGACGTGCATGGGGATACTAATCACGAGGGGAGTTCAAATGTTTCCGCACTTGTCATTCTATTTCGAAAATCAAATTTTAAATTGCCCTCACTCAAGTTATCCATGATTATAGTTTATATTTTTGGCAACTCTATTCATAGACTATGAATAGACAATTTTATCTTTTTAGTTTTAGTTTTTTTCTTGCTATCCGCCGGTATGATATTTGGTACTTCGGTTGTGTATATATACAAACAAAGTACCTTTTTACCTTTTAGAGGATTTTGTTATCGTGGCGGTTTACTTTAAGTGTTATAAGTGTGCATTTTATGTGTGCATCTCCGTATGTGATGAACTTGATTACAGTTAATGATGGCGCGTAAATATAATGAAGGGTTGCCGTGGACTTGCAATCACACAGCGTCGGCGAGCTTTCCTGATTGGAGACGAGCAAATCCGAATTTCCTCGCTTACTCCTTCATTACTATTTGTATTATTAAATCGTAAATGGTTATTTAAATGCAAATTGGAAACCTGACCATCGAGCTACTAAATATTTATGTGTGTTTGAAAAGAGACCCTATTATTTTCACTGTTTTATATTTGCAAGTTATTGATCTACTTTGGTTCAAATGGAATAATTAGACATCTGATTTTAATTACAATATCTAATCACTATAAGCCGTCTGTGGTCGAGCTCGTTTCGCAGGATGTATGCGTCTGTCCGTTTGTGTATCACAAATAATTGTTATATTCGATATACAGTGAAATATTTCACACGATTGCCCGTTTATAATCTAAACATAAAATCAATTAAATCTAAAAATATATCACAAAAAAAATCATAAAAAAAGCATTTAAAAAAAATATATTTAAGCACACTGGCAAAAAATCGTTATTTATCGTATCATAATATTGAACTGACAAAATATTACACACTTTACAAAGAGAACGCAATAGAAACTACGTTTTGTTAAACGAATTATGTTTATCGCAGCAACAAATAACCACATTTTAAATGGCGTCATTTGTTTACATTAATTCATCACCCGACACGCGAGGCTTTACATTAGGTACACGACCTTCAAGGGTGACAAAAAATAAGAAAAAACTGCGCAAGCGACGACATTGGCACGGAGTGCTAGATACTGTGCGCGCACGCAAGGGCGGCTAGGTACACTATGCGTCACTAATATGTAGGACAATTCAGTTTCTTGTTAATTATTATGCAAGGAAAACCTTTGTAACTGACCACTAAATAGTTATAATTTAATACGAAACAGTCAAACAAATGTACCTACATTTTTCAAACTATTTCGCTAAATCAAAAACACAATAATTTAAAGGAAATACATAAGAAAGTTGATCAGTTTTTACCATATCCACCTGTACCTATGGCCAATTTTTGTTCCTTGTTCTGGTAAATATGTTCTATTTTCACTAGATTTGTCATTTCAACTACGGTATAGTCCAGTTAAACATTGTCAACTAATATAAAAAGGTTTGGGGAATTCACATACACGAATTATATACATTAGAATTTTTCACTTTTAGATTTATATGTGAAGTTTGTACCAAATGGACAACAATTTTCCCTGCCTAATAGGATTTACCCTCAGTTACCACTAAATCATTTACTATACCTATAGTATAATACCTGTCAACTTCGCTTCGCATGATATCTTTAAGTTAAGTAAGCTATCTAAATTGACCGAACAAAACAGCATCCGGACTTCGCCTTTTCAAAAAACCTCAAACATTACCATTTTCAAAAAAAAAATAGTAGTGCGCCAAATCGTATATATTAAAATTATATGTCAAATAGCTCAGTCACACTCATGACAAATATTGACCACACATTCATAACGTCATTTCACTCTTCAACACACATCACGTCAATTTCATTCAGATAACTGTGCGTACACAACCTCCTTGGTACTTACGTACCAATAAGCATTACTCAGTCGTGTATAGGAATTACATTCTGTGTGTAATTAGTCATCCCCTATTCCAATTAATTACAACTAAAATTCTAGGATATTAATTGTTGACAACATTTATTCAAAGATATGTCAGTGTTACTGTCACTTATTTTATCCTGGGGGTTCGAATTACAAACATTTGTTAGTATGAATTTAAATACGCAAATATTTTAAACACGCATAAAACAATTGGAAACTAAAACATCTGTCATTATTGTGTCGAAGTTCAAAACCACACAGAAGATTTAGTCATGTTTTTATGGGAGATATTTTTGATGCTACCTATCAAAACTGAACAGGCAAATTTGTAGACTGCTATTACTTTCTTCTTCTTTAAGCACCATCGTCATTCAGAACTTTAATAGACATTAAAGTTTGTTAAATTAAATTGCTGAAGTCTAATAAGTTGGTTTATAGAGCATTTGATCCACTTCTGCAAATTCTGTGGCCAAAAGAGTTTTTTTCTTTGAATTTTATATTGTAAAATATTAAACCTTAGAAACTGCAAAAATCAGATTATTTGCCATGACTATTGGCATCGAAAATAAGGATGACAAAATGTCCGGTAAAGTGTCAACTTTATTGGTCACCCTACAAAGGATGAGATCGTAGATGCGCTTGCGCATTTACATTCAATTGACACCGCATGCCCGGTGACCCACTTGTATTCTCCACGTTTTAGTACAGCCTCGTTTCGTTATTAAAATTTTGTTATTGTTTAAAAATAAAATTTGCTGAAACTACTACTGGTTATAAAGTGTCAAATATGTACAGACTTACATTCAGTCTTAAGACCCTTTAATATTGAATCCATAATAATAGTAATGGATGTTTATAATGTTCGTTAAAAACATTTTAGAATCATGAGCACCCACAGCATAATACAAGTCTCTTCCAAAGATAACCCACAGTGTAATGCATCTGATCTAATAGTTTATTTTTATCTTCATACGAGTATTTTTTGTTAGAATATATATAATATATGTATATATACGCAAGTCTGTGCGCAAGCACAGGTGCACTCTTCGCTTCCTCACTCTAACAATCTGATGGGACGACTGTCTGACATAGCCAGGGAAAAATCAGGCGCAGTACCAACGACTTTGTGTGCTCTCTAAGGCACGGGGGCTACGACCCTAACTTCCAAACTCCGGGCTGTTATTGGAAACACTCAATTTATGACCTGACCCGCGATCGAACTTGGCATTGATCGGCAGTCGCACACGCTAGCCGCTAGACCAACGAGGCAGTTAGCTATCTATGGTAATAAACAGAATAAAAAGTCCCCTCACATGCTCCAGACACATTAACCTACAATTTTTCTTACAACTTAGAAAATAACGTCTGACCATGTCTGCTTAACCGGTATTAACACTGACCTACCACAATTAAAAAACCCAGAACTTGAAACCGGTTTTATTGTAATACACGTACTAAGAAACATTTAGCACCTTTTTAAATTACGGGGTCCACTTTAAATATTAAGTACTTAGTCATAGCAAATGACATAAAAAAAATTTTGTTTATTCTTATTTATTTTTTCTTCTCTTTTTATAACATGGATAATATATTTTTTTACAATGTAAAAGCCACAAATATTAGAAAAAACTAAAACCAAAAAGTATTTAATAAACAGAGCTTTAAAAAAACGATTGTAATGCTCCGTTGAAAATAATTTCTTCGTCGACAATTTTCTCATAAATGTTTGCTTGCGGCGGCCAATTATTATGACCATAAAAAGAGGTAATAAAATAGGTACACACTACTAATCCGTCAATTATGAAGTACGTAACATATCTTCGTGTCTCAGTCGTAATTAACATTCTAATCAAGCATTGTGTTATGAGCTGTGCCGATATAAAAACGAGCAAGCGCGAGCTGCAAGTTTGTTTCGCACCTGAGCTGATTTATGGTTACAAGACTGTACGTCGGCGAATTTGGCTTTGTAAGTGACAGTGGAGGCACTTGAAGTAATTTTAAGTATTTTCTGTCACTTGTAAATGAACAGTTGTGTGTGTACTTCCAATTAGTACAAAATATAAATAGAGTAATAATAATAATATGTATTCTATTTACATTTTTCTTATTTGAATCTTTACTGTATGATCTTAATGGCAATATTTTCATATATTTGTGAATTATCTGTCCAGTTGAGTACTTACATATTTGTATAATATTTCTTATGCACAATGTTCTTCTATAATTGAGGAAACACATAAGTTATATAAATATTATTTCCATTAATCCCTATAATTTCTAAGATTAAAAAATAAGGTTTTAGTATTATTTTGCCGTTAAGATTAATAGAATCATCTTGTTTTACAACTGTTTCTCTATTTGTGTAGGTATCTGTCTGTCAAAATTTTTTTCAATCAGTCTACCTGTCTGTATAAGCTCTGTCCCAAGAAAGCTTAAGGATATAAAGATAAAATTCTCTGCGATGTTTAGAAGCTGCAAAAAATCCAGATAGTAAACTAACGTAATAGTTACGGTCAATTAAGAAATCATTTGAGAGATTTGTCATTTAGATAAAAAACGTGTTGATTCCCAAAAAGGATAACATAATCATGATGCAAACAAATAAACAAACGAAGAAAAACAAAAACAAAAAGATTCACACTCGTTCCTTTGCAGGAAGAGAAAATTATAATCAAAAGATTTATATAAATAAAAGAAATGAAAAGACTAGTTGATCATTTCAGGAGCAGAATTCACAATAAAAATCTAGTCATCACAGGCATAAAATTTGTATAATTTCTCGTCTAGATGATAAAAAGTAAAATTAAGATTTGATTTGATTTCATTTCATGATCGGTTACCATCACCAATTGTCAAGTTTTTTTTATACGAAGTTCTACTGGCAAAGGTTATGTTGACCGTTTGTTAAACAGGCCGCATTCGCTTGTCACCTTAGCCTCATAATTATTATCAAAAATATTCTTTGACAAGTAAACTTTTTTTTGAGTTGAGTCAATGGTCTAAGTTTATAAATAGAATAATTTTATGGCCGTGTTACCTAAACCAAACTAAAATTAAGTGTTTCAAATAATTTACTTGTACATATCTATCAGAGACAATTTATTCAGCAGGTGACCGTGCCGGCGTCGTGAAAGGTGAGAGTTGTCGCAATACGTACACCGACCACTTGAATATAAGATCGGCACGTTTACATGTAACACACTGTTTTACTTGTACTTGTTTAAGAAATTGACACTAAAGCAGTTTAAAGCGTTTGATTGGCAAATTCTAGCAACTTTGTCTTTTTTTGTACAATACAACAATTTCCACCATCTGTGGAAGAGACAACAGACACCTGTCAAAGCCCATATCTCAATGTCGAACAACAAGGAATTTAAAAGAATGTGCTGCCACCATCTTTGTCTTTTGTCTTCTTTCTTATATTTCACTTCTGGGATATCGTTTCTTTTTTTTCATTTATTTTCGTTAGTTGTGGTACGTATGTTTTGACTTCACTGCAACAAAGACAGCTCATTAATTTCTTGCAAAAAATACCTTTCTCAAATATGCAGTACATGTCATAAATGAATGTCTATTATTTACATAGTGTAACATATTTTTTTTAAGTTTAATGTTAAAACTTTTTACTAATACGAACGTCACCCATAATTTTTTTACCTTGAAATACTTAAATGTTTTCAAAGTTGTTCGTCTTGTGTTCCATATTTAAAGATTAAAAGAAATCCAATGGTTTATTGTGTTTCTTCGTTAAGCTAAGGCAAACGCGTTAATATTTAAATACCTCGGTGGCACAGTTGTAGCGTTCGCGACTACTGTACTGAACTCTCAAGTTTGATTCCCGGGTCAGACCAAATATTTAGTTGATAAACGACAAAAGTACATAAGTATTTTATCAGTCAATCTGAGTACAAGAATACAAGGAAGTATAAAATAAATGCACTTAATTATTTAACTCTAATTAAAGACAAAATACATGGTTTTAAACCCTAATTAATCTATTTAATTTCACACTAAATTAATTAATTGCATGTACTATCACTAAATATTGTTAACTATTTATAACCTTTATCCGCTGGTGGCTTATTAAACAGTAAACCAGAGAAGATAGGATGAACGCACTAAATTTCTAACTCATTCTAATGATAGCATGGTTTAGGTTCATGAAATATTTAAAACTAGCACGAAAAACAGTTTAATTCTTATTCAGGTCCAAAACAACAAACTGCGTGGGTAGTCAGTTTTACGTCATGAAAGCATTTAACGTCTTTTGTGGAATTGATAACCCTTGCGTTTGTCTACGTAAAACTTTGAGAATCCCCACTGATTAGCCCGACTGGGATGTACGCAGGCGCCTGTAGTCAATAGCGGGTCGTTACTCACGCGCATTGACAAATACTCACTGTTAATTGGATGAAAATACGCATGCGCCCGCGCATGGTATCAGCGAGGCGTGCGCGCTGTCCGCGCTGTAAATAACGCTCTTTACGACGCACCACTGTTATCAATAACCGTTGTATTGAAAGCTGTCCTGCTTTA
Source organism: Hypercompe scribonia (assembly GCA_949316085.1). NCBI lineage: Eukaryota > Metazoa > Arthropoda > Insecta > Lepidoptera > Erebidae > Hypercompe > Hypercompe scribonia. Next base: position 8,140,204 of record OX438979.1, read on the forward strand.
TATGTACGCTTTTGATAGGTTCAGTTATCGCATATCCGCTTGATATATCTAGTTTATGAATGGGTTAAGAACAGATAAAATCAATTTCTAACTTCCTTGGTGAACCTAAGAAGTTAGAAATTGATTTTATGTATAGTAAATGGGCTATAAATTGAAACGTCTACTTTAAAATTGATATAAACATCGAATCGTTTTCGTATCAAATCGATTTTGTACAACGTGAAAATACAATCGATTCTAAACTGGAAGATGCCATACGCTCATATTCTTATGATTCCACTGTCTTATGAATTGAAAATTGATGTCATTTAGATGTTTAATATAATTTATAAACATCCTCTCTGTCAATATGCTGTAAGACTGACGTTATGTGCGGTCAAATATATAAAAAATCAAATTAGTAAGGCGAAACTGTTGAATATTTTTCCCAGTTTCCGGTCGTCTGGCCACGAAATGACTAACGCAATAACAGGGATCTTCGACTACCACACGAGCGCCTATGCATAAGGTGCTGCGTCATCCGTAGTCGATATGACGTACCTACGTATTGTTTTGCGCTCAAACTGTGCCGGCTAACACATCACGTTGTAGAGAAAACAACACATACACGGAAAATAACACACATTGAAGATAATCACCTCCTTGCATAGGCAATCATTCTTAGTAAAACAACCATTATATTAAGCATAATAATATACAAAAGCAAGTTTAATGAAAATTAAAGAAATGTAGATGCATATCTTCTAAATACGGGAGAACAAAAATTGCTATTTTTTAGACACAGATTTGTTTGTTAGAACGTTAGAGAATCTCATTGAGAACTGTTACTCGGGTTCCCATCGCAAAACCGGAACTGAAATCACACATTACATTTAATTTTATACGAATTTAATAACAAGTGAGATGTGAGCCAGACCCATTGTGTGCTCCGTGACCATGAGAAAAAAGAAGTGCTCGATTTTTTGTTACCGATAAAGAGGTGCCGACGTACAATTGGGAGTAAGATTGATGCGTGTACATGATCATAACTACCCGCTGTGCGCGGCCGCGGCAATAATTAATATTCCATAATCCATTCATCCCTCCGCGCCGGCTCCTTTCACCGAGCCCTCCGACGGGCCGGCCGGGCCGCCGCACACCCGCCACCGGTAGCAATATGTAATCGTCACACAACAGTAATTGATTCCGCCCGTAAAATTCGTTATTTGAATGAACGTTCGCTGAATGAGAACCGAAATAAGATCACGAGTGCGCGGAGTGCGTTCGGAAACGCTGGCGAGTCTCGTCGAACCTCTCACTGAGCAGCACAATGACCGCGGCGCATACAGCCAGATCTCTCTCTCGATAAACATAAAAAACGTAACGAAAAAACTACATGTCATGCATCTACGTGTGCGAGTCAATTTCACAGCGACCGTCATGGGAATCGAGCGACGAATGGACTTTAGAAAGCAATTAAAATCAGTGCCCACGAAAATGAACGCAACCAAAAAGTGCGATTGATACATGAAATCGGCGAACACGTCCGCTTTGTGCACGAATGTCTCAGAATATTCCTGCGCGATAGACCGCTGCGATGCACGACCCTCCCTGTCCGACAATACTTCGCCGAATCAATGATTTTGACAAAAAAAGTGTACAACGAACGCCGGTAACGAGACATAAAGTAGACAGGAAAAAGCAAATCAAAGAACGATCTCGTCTTCTTTACTCCGCACAAATTGGTTATTACTTTAAATAGCCACAACTGTTTAATCTTTTAACGATTTTTACCTTGGCGCCACAAGTTTTATTTGGACCTAAATCAAGGAAAATACCTTCGTTAACAACTTTAAAAACTTTCTGTACATTTTACAGTAGAGATACGATACAAAGGGGAAGTACTTAGAGGCCGAACGTGGACTTTACTTTTTTATTGCCACAAAAAGGTCGGTATGAAATCGAAATCAGATTACGGATCCCGCGATTACAAAGTTAGGTTTCGGCTGCGCACAAAGGGACTGTGACCACAATTTGGTTGTGGCGACCACACGATCATGCATTATGTAGATACGTTACCGAATATACCTACGTGTTATTTCGGACGTGACTTCCGAGATACAAAACGTCAACAAAAACGCTATCAAGAAATTGTTTCCTTGTTGGTTTGGGTTCAAAAGTTTCCTTAATCTCATAAACATATGATGTCTTCAAATGTTTGGAATGAAACATTCACCAATGAATTCATTGTTGTTTCATAAGTTTTTAACTGGAACAGTCTTTTTTTTGTAATTATGTGGTATCGTTAGACCTACTTGACATCATAATTAGCAATGGAGCCTCTGGCGCCTACTAATCAATAGTAACTTAATAGCCTCATCAATAATAGTAATAATTACAAGCTGATCACAACTTGTTTCTGATGAATCACGATCAAAACATTATTTACTATAGGTAGTACAAATTCATTAATGAAAACATGAAAACATATATTTCATTCAACAAATTAATTTTGCGTCACAATAACATAATTCATTCGATTATAATATTAAGTAAAAACTTTACTAGGAATTAAATGTCACTGCAATATTCTCGGGAATTTAATTACAAATTATAAAGAGGTTTATTTATCTGCGCACGAGTGAGTCACGCATGTGAGTAATGATGGTGGACAAAGCGCCGATTACCGGTGTTGCCACATAAGAATATTTGCCCATTTTAGGGGACATCGACAGATTAGTTTGTTGATTGTAGAATACTAAATGTACTGGAAAGGAATTGCATGTAGGTTATAAGCGGATAAGTAAAGATAAATCTTTCGTAGACGACTGTTACCATTCTAAATACTTGGGCCTATGATTCTCCGTAACTTACTCGTTCAAGTTCTTGAATAAAGTATCAATTATCAATTTAAGGAAGAAATTATATTTGTTCGCTTAGAAAACAGTGATAAGTAATATTTTAAAAACATAAATTCATTGATTACATGCAACATGTAGGATGTAACGGAAGATAAAGCACTTATGCCCACATTCAAATGGTTTAATTGTGTTCTTACTTGCATGTCTTTACCTTTATGTGGGTATGTGAAACATACTTGGGTAATTATGAAGCAATAAATGGGGTGTCTAAGTATCTTCATGTAGGAACCCTGACTGACAACCAATCATTGACGCGGTCAACCGCACTTGTATACTACAGCAATTTTAAAACCAATCAAATTTTTTTATGTTATGTCTAATATCAATAAACTTTCATTCTATACATATAAGGAAAAATATCTTAAACAAATAGGATACTGCCTATACATAAAAAATACAACATTTTAGTGGACAATCAAAATTGAACCGTATTTATTAAAAAACATAGTTGATATTTATAAAATTCTTTTTAAAACAAGCCAAATGTTGCGATAATACACATATGGCTCACTTTGAATTGAATTACAACAATAATCTGTACATACAAGTTTTCCTTCAATATGAACATGCGTAAATGACAGCATCAATACTAGACATCTGAAAACAAAACGTCACTTTATTCTTATCAAACAAACGTCAAACAAATTGTGACGTTGCAGGTACCACAATTGAAGACCGCAATTTACGTGCAAATCAATAAACAAAAAATTTTCCTTCAAACTTTCGTCATTTGACGACCTAACCAATATGGCCACCACATTCACTCTGGTACAAAAATGATTCAAGCCGTTATTAACACAACAAAAGGTACTTTAATTTATAATTGCACTTCACTTTCCATTGCGCTAACATAATTTATGTAACGTTTGCATTGTAAAGAATTAATTTAGCACTTATATTATAATGAAAATTACATACAAATAGATTACAGATTGTATGCTATCATGATTGGATCGTGTGAGGCGCCGGTACTATACAACGATATTGAAAATTGATGGTGTGTATTTTTTCTAGAGTAGACACTAGCTGACTGCTGTGAGAACTTCGTCTGTCTCTCGAAAGAGACAAATTTTGCCCATTTTTGCAATATTTGTCCAGCCAACCATAAACCATATCCAACAATAAAATAATGTTCGTTCAATTCGAACCAGACATTCTTGAGATAAACGCGTTCAACTAAACAAACTTTTCAACTTTATAATTTTAGTATAAATACAAAAATCTCCAATATTGTAATATATTGTTATTTACAGGCATTACATTCTTTAACGCAAAGTCTGCCTTTCTCTAAAAGAAAAATGTAAAAGGAGTAAAAGTCAGCAATTGCGAAAGTTATAGGTACGAGTATGTCATATAACCCGACATCACTCTTTAAACTGTTTCAGGTACAAAAACTATTATTAGTGTTTAAAAGGTTCTGAAATAGAATTTTACATCTCTGATAACGTGGCGAGGGTTACCCACCCTAGATATGGGTAATATATAGTTAAATTATCAGAACAACTTGAAACCCTTCTTTTCTGTGCGGCAATCCCCTCGAATACCACCGCTGTAATTCTGTCGGAATCGAACCGTACCCGTTACGAACGAAAAAAAAAAACACCACAACCATAACCTAAAACCCCTCAATAAAACTTAACTCTTTATTCAATTAGGTCTCAATATCTTTGGCAATATTAATATCAAAAACTAAGTAGGAAATAGTCACAATAAAAATAGATCTAAATAGACTAGTCACCTGTCGAGTCAAACAAATCGGTTTTTATTAAACAGCAAATTGAAAATTGTTGTTTACATTTATTTTGTGGTTCTTTAGAAACTTATATAACTAGTTATAACATCTTACACGTCGCATTTACAACGTATCGTGGAACAAAGGAATTTTCTTGCGCACATGACACGTTAGGTGACGCATATGACACTTAGGCAATACAATTATTATGCTATATAACTCATTGGAAAATAAGTTCAAATTACTTCGAAAATTGGTTCATATGAAGATGTTAACCTTTATTAAAATAATTAAAGCTTATTTATAATTTTATCTATATCAATAATTCAGATTAAAGCCTAATAACTAAATGTACCATAAACAATCTATCAACTTCATTCCTATCATATCTGTAGACATGAGTCCTACAAAATCGCTTAGAACATTGCAACATACGATCTAAAAAAACCAATTCAGTAATATTTTTTCTTTAAAAACTAAATACGACCAAACGCTCGTACGTTCTACAAATCTTATTTTTACGTTACGCAACAAACTAATTTCATATATAAATTACAATGCACTTTTTGTTAACTTCACGGAGAAAGGCGCTAACACTCGATTACAAAGAATGTATCGATTTTTTAATTTACTCATATCATTTGAAACTCCGAATCGATTCGAGAGCCGCAATCGTTTTGGATATATGATAGATTACATACGCAACGGAAGCGAATGCTGACCGCAGAATATATTGAATAAAAATTGACTTCCATTTGCTGGCAAACATTTGAATAATTACATCGCAATACCTATATAAATACTATTTGCGGTGGTCAAATAATATCTATTGCAAGTTTAACGTAGCTTTATATACTTTAGTTTTGCACCTGTTACATTTTTGTAATATATCAGTAAATTATTAAAAACCCTAATAATAGACCTATCGCACTCTTTTACATTAAAAGAAAATCAATAGAGCATTTTCGAGTATTCTAAACTCGTGTGAATCTATATTTCATGTTGTAAAAGAAGTGATAAAAATATTTAGTGGAAAGTAATTTTTTTAAGTCTTTTCTCGATAATGTTAATATAAACACCAACCCCCTTTCCCTCCCCCCTTCCCCCTCTCTATTGATACTATAATCCCATGGATGTCGTAAGAGCCGACTAAAGGAGCAAACAGCGCAAGAAAACATCACTGCAAAAAAGGAAAACTTGAAACAAACCCCATACCTACCCGCCTGGTCAGCGTGGTATAGTAAGCCAATACCTCCTTTTTAAAGAGAGGCCCTTGCCAGCAGTGGACTGTAAAGACTATTGATGTGTCCGAAGAAATAGGTGCAAGAGTCATGCTTCAAAACAAAAAGGCCGGTTCTATCACGGCTATTCAAACGGTGTTAAACAATTTTTTCATTGCTTAAAACCGAACGGTGAGACAATAACAACTTCACCTCCTCGTGGTTCTGGAGAGTGAAGCTAAAATGGCGACAACCCATTTGCGACTCTTTAGTTGTAGGTGGGTGGCACTAGTCAATTACCGTCAGCTCTATAAGCATCCATTTAAACGTATGGGCATGTGTGATATATCTATAAATTTATTTAACGGTCTCCTACAAATCCTGTCAAGTGGGAGATATAAATAGATAATCTAGTACGTTATAAAGTCTTGAAATAATACGGAACTTGAAAGGACTGAAAGTTATAGTGTACTAAACATAATGTCCAGTGAAAGTATTTTAAGATTTAGCTGTTAACCACATTATTTATTCATGGCTCGCAGTAAACCTCAATTGCACTTTAAACAAGTGCATTTTACAACTCTTTTAAAAAGCAACTCTAAGTAAATTGTGATAAGTTTTATCTTTCACCTCATAAATCTTTAGTCAGATTATTATTAACTTTTCGCATTCGGACAATAATTGAGTGGGATATACATTATTTTAATAATGTACACATTTGATTCATACTGTAATAAAATCTGATAAAATAACACTTTCAAATAAACAATTGAATGTTTTTATATAACAATGACTGTGCTGTGATCACCGTGGCGTCGCTCGTGAAGCTGTTTATCCAATATCCCTATCTGCACAGGCAATATAATTAATTAAATATTGAAAACTAATGACGCTTAAAATACTTCTTAAAGATCTGTCACCTGCCAGTATACCCGTGAAAACAGATTCACCCGTTCCGAAGATTAGCCGGAACAAACATACAGACATACATCTCATAAAAATGTGTCATTGTGACATTAAAAATAGGTCATTATTTATTTGTATAGAGTAGAGATGTCAAATACCATAAGCCGGACCTGTTACCTGCGGAAGGCTCTTCTTTAAGTGTCGGTGCGCATAGATAAAGAACGAAGTTACGATGCGCGCTGCCGTGCTATATACATTGCTCATTGCTGAAAAAAAACCTATTCATCTGTCAAACATGACAGATGCGTTTTTTTTTAATATAGAATTAGTGTATTCATGGAAGTGGGCTGTTGTCAATAAGTAGTGACGCCAGCTTTGACTATGCGACACCGCAAAGCGTTGCGCCCGCCCATAAGGCGCAAAATAAAAAACAACTTGAATGATTATTTTAAGTGTCAATACTTTAGTGCGTTATTGAGCCATTTGCTTGTTTGTTTTGATTATACTGAATTGTACAGTTTTTTTTAAACAGTTTAAATATTTGCTAACAGATCTGTCAAACATTGGTCAGTTATTCTGGTTGCAAATAGTTTTTTTTTCGTACAACCACTGTAATATTGTTTAAGATGTTTTTAATAAAATTCAATTATTAAAATTAATTGTATACAAGCTTACAAAAAAAAAATGAAATGTGTTCTCCTCGAAATCAATAACTAGACATCTAATCAGGTGAATGGTCTCAATTCAGAAACAACAATGGACAATACATATTACAGTGTGAATACGGTGTGGTCCACAAATCGAGCATACAAAAATGAGATGTCTGGTATTAAAGCCTCATCTATGGTCGGTACTCCGCGCGCATAGACAATGAGCGACTCATTTTGGAAGCTCGTTCAGAAACAATAGAAAGCGGGGCCTCCTACAACTTCACACGGGACGCGCAACCAGTGGAAAGTTAACGAAAATACATTTCAATAGCTAAAAGCAAAATTGGATGAGTGAGCTTACGAAATTATCGCGTTAGTGACCGTAATTCATTTGTATTTTGTATGAACTCTCCCAGGCGTCTGGTCGTGTGAGCGTGTGTGATTCCACTAATGTGTTCTTGTTATCGCACCTATTGCGCGCAATTTGGAAACCGTTCTGTCATTGTGAAACTAACTTAATTACGATTCACACATGTACTAATGTTAGAGAACTCTTTTACATGTACAAACTATGCACCAGTTCCGTTTGGTAATAAGCGACGTTACACGCTATAATTTTGAAGTAATCAGATATAGTATTCTTATTATTATTCTTATCTTTGATAATCGAACAGTATCCAAGGTCTTATAAATATTACGTTGCTTTTATGGGCAATCGCCAGTATTTACACCCCATAATATTTATGTATTGGGGACTTATACTGTACACGCGATCTTCTCGAACAATGCAAGGATAGGCGCCCATCACTGTCGACCTAGACTTCTTTCCACTTTAATTATTCCTCACATCGATTACACCGTATATTTCACTGAAACAATAGATTAACCCAGTTGCGGCATGTTCTAAAGTAGGTAGTTATGGCGATTCTCGTCCCGCGTTATTATTGCTTTCGTATCCTTGGCGTGAGCGGCTATCTATCATGTGATCTATTGTACCTACACTCGACATCGGTATTAGATTAAAACGATAATTAATGCTGATTCCATACGACCTAGATTCGGGCCCGCTCGATAAACTTAATTTACAGTTATAGTTGTAAATCTCGTTGCAAAATAAATGGCAAGCACGCGCGCCTGCCTGACCGTAGACAACACGCGGTGTCTCCCACACACCACGGCACGTCACCGTTCCTTCCCCCGCACGTGTGAGCCCTCGGAAGCGGCGTGAATGGAACCCTTCCCGGCCGTAAACATCACGTGGCTATAACCCGACCCCGGCGGCTGACATCTTCTCTCAGTACCGTTCAACCTACAGTCGTAGCTTCTTCAGCTCGTCGCGTAACAGGAAAACGCACGCATGTGAAACGAAACAACACATGCGTGTGGAGCACGCGCGAGCGAGAGGGTGCCTCAACTTTTGTCTGAATGAACGGGGTGAAGTTAGACAAGTCGTGTACACATGGCCGCGAAAGGGTTGAGCCGAGTTGCAAACTAACTTTGTGAGCACTTTCGATTTCTACGCGTGTTGCATATGGGGCGAACAACGATCGATGTTAAACTTTATCGGCGGCTAACTTTGTCTGAAATTTGATCAGATTAGGATTATTGTGAAAACTTTGTTCACAGCTTCAGTGTGTTGCGAAAATCTGTTAAAAATGATGTGATGAAATGTGAAAATCTGTCTGCAAAAATGACGGATCGAATCGTGGTGCTAACGTATTGCGGGAGGCTAGTTAGCGCGGGTGAGTTTCGTAAATCATTGTTTATGGTCGAATAGGTCTCTGAAGGGGTCTTATAGACCGGAATTAGAAAGCGTCAAGCGAGCCGACTTCGCTACGACTAATTGACCGCAAGGTTTACGCTATTCTGCTGGAAATTGTGATGTAATATAATAATACTGAAAATAGAGTTAGCTGTTATAGATAAACACAAAAATTAAATTTCTAGACCGACTTAATAATTATTTCACAATGGTGGTAGATAATGTATTTTTACCAAATTTCTATTTTAAACTTGACGTTAAATTAGATGTAAAATTTGTCAACTTTCGCGTTAACTTGTTCTTGTTTAGAAATCGATATTTCGCTTGATTTGATGATTGAATCGATTTTGAATTATGTTTTGTGATGAGATGTTGCCGTAAAATTAAACTTATGTGAATGTAAATTCGTAAAAAATTATGAACGTTCAGTAACTTTGTAAAAAGCTGTATTTACAATCATATACACAATTTCCACTTTAATCACAACAAGGTGCGCACATATTACTCAACAGCCCTTTTTACGAAATTCTTGGCCTTCCCATAATTTATTAATTGATAATTTTTCTACAGGCACTGACCTTGCACAGTAGTCATAAATATATATAACAATAATACAATTTACGGTTATTGATGTAATGGATCAAGTAGATGAACTTTAATCATAGTAGGTACTTATTTTATATTTCACACTATAAAAAGTAACCAATTAAAAATATCCATTTATATCTCGATCTAAACGTGTCTATGTTTAGAGTTCCGTAATTGATTAATAAAAACATTTACTAGGTTTTATTGATTCTAATAATAATGTTGTAGTTTTCCTTGGTAAGGCATACCTAATCAGGTTATTGAAACCATGAGTGTAGATTATTGAATTTATTATACATGATAGTATGCTGTTTAAACAATAAAATACGCAGTTAAATCAATCTGAGAAATGTGTTTACAATTTTGTGAAACTTAATATTCCATCTTTTTGCAAATATATACTTTATTATCATATAGAAACTATAAATAGTGTGTTTTCTTGAATAAAATAGTCTAAACAGCATGTACCTTAAAATAAAATGAATTAGTTGAGCCTTAAACGACTGTAAACGTATGAGTGTCATCATTTTTATAAGGAATATTCATTAAATAATTCATTATCCAAGTGATAATTAATGAAAAGTCAATATATTCATTTATACGCTAACAAACAACTCAACGAAGCAATAAACCGTACGGAACCAACTTTCTACATCAACATAATACATTTATTTTTAAGTTTCCATCCGATACGAATGTGGGCTTATTGATTGTCGGTAATTATGCAAAATAACGAGTCGCTGACTGGATCTCAGTGCTCTAACTAGTGACGTGTATTAACGGTTCGTTAGTACCGTCAGTAGTTAAAGTACCCGACGTTACAAAGACACTACGTGCGGAAATCTTAATTAATTTATCGCAAAAGCAATTTTGTAGCAAATATTTTGATAGTTAGATATATGCAATATATCTTTAGGTATTTTATTTTGTTTGTAATAGTAACTAGTATGTACGTTGGCTTATTACCAACAATAAATTTAAATTTTAATGTAAACTGGTAACATGTTATAATTAAAAATAGCAAAATGCAAACTATTTATAAAAAGAAATTGGGCAACAAAATACCTTGTGTTTAACTTTTCTTTAGAATTCCCTTAATTCCCTTCATTTCTTCTGAGTGGGAATTGAACCTACAATCTAGGCATGATAATCGAATGAAATATTGCCGCGCTACAGAAATTGTCATCGTTTCACCCTTTACCATTTGCCAGTCACGGTCAACTAAACACCCTTTACACTCCATAGGGACAGTGCACTAATTAATGCAATTGTAACCGTGATAATACAATTATAACAAACTAATCTTTCTAAGATTATAAAGTCAAAACATAAAATGGCGCCAAAAAAACGGACATATTATTTTTTATAATTTGCAATACTCACAGTTGCCATTCTCAAAGTTAAAATGAATGTCACTGTCAAGCCAAAACCTATCAAGGCATTTAGGCTTTAGTAGTAACATACCAAAGAAACATAAATACTTGCATAGATACTCGAGAAGCAAAACCTGCCTGGCACTAATTTTACAACTTACAAAATGTCACTAAATTAAAATCAAGTGACAACTAACTACCCACACAAAGCAAGAAGTAATTCTTTTGCTGACTATACCTTTAGAATATTTTATACTGACCGTACATAAAATACTGCCAATAAAACGATGGTCATGTAGTGAACGCACATATCGTAGTAATATATGCATGTATAGTATGTCTAATTAAACGTGTAAATGTTTAATGTAGTAATGCTGGATATAACATGGGATTATGACCTAAGGCGGTGACGAGGCTAAAGAACTTGGCGTTTTTCTTCTGTTTTTAATTTTCAAAAGTGGAAACACTATGGATTTTTTTCAATTATAGGTGTTTATTGTTAAATTTTGACACTGGCAACATCTATTGTGTCATGTGTCAAACATCTTAATTTTTTACCGTAGATTTATGAATACTATAGCAAATAGGAGCCATTTTCCTATAAAATATTTTTTTATAAAATCGATTTTAACAGATGTAAACCGAAACATAGAAAAAAATATTACTAACATGGTTTGACAAATAAGTAAAAATTTGAATACCTAAATACCAATCCAAACATTACTGAATACATTTTTAAAAGTTAATTCGTTTTTAAAAGTAATTTAGTTTTTTTCCAATTTTTTATGCATTTTTTACCAGGTAACACTCATTGCTAAAGTGTCCTTGTGATTTTTGCAACATCGACAATGCTTGTAATACTAGTGTTAAAAAATAAACGTTTTAATAGTCTATGACCGCCACACTTTACGAGAATTTTAGTGTTACCTCTCTAAGATGTATGGCCAATAATATAATATTCTTATTATTTGGAAAGTCGATCGACAATATTCTGATCAGAAATAAATGCGTAACTTACATACCTCTATAATTAATTATTTGATAACTTTATTGAGTGAAGAACCTAAGTTATTTTAACTTACAGCTAAAACAGACCACTGATATGGTCAATGGTAACTGTAATAACTGTGACCGCCATGTGCTGATTGAGAATACAGAGTGTCATCACCCTTATACTTCTCTCGGGGATCGTAAGAGGCGACTAAGTGGAAAATATATTAGACTACTTCATTGTAAGGAGAAGGAAAACTTGAAATAAGCTCTATACCAACCCGTCTAGCCAGCGTGGTATAAGTAGTAGCCCAAACCTCTTTGCTAAGGAGAGTCCTACGTCCAGCAGTGGACTGTTGATGAACTGTAATGTCACTTTTTAAACGATTTCTTTTTTATGACTCCGAGTAGGACTTTCTAAGGCCATCCACCATTGATTTAAAAAAAGAAAAAGTATTGCCAACTTAAATAAACAGTGTAATGTAACGGTGAAGAAAGTTGCTTTCATGAGCAAAAGCTTAGCTCAACCTAATTAAATTTTCATATGAGTGAATAAACAGTACCGATGCGCTCCGAGATTGTAAATGTTAATTAATGCTATTAATGTTTTCGATTAAAACGATTTTATCGATAATGTAGATAATGAAAACAAATACTTTGTCATAAAATCAAATATAAAATAACAATCAGCTACAATTTGTAATATGTGGAGATATAGTACATGTGAGTGGTGATCGACCTGTGGTGAGCGGTGGCATTTCTATTTCGTAACTTACATGTTATATTGAATTCATTTTAGCAAAAAAAAAATGCCGAATAATCACATGATGTCTAGGCGATGTGTGATTGGCGATTATCAATTACTACAGACTGTGACACACTGCCTTGCTAGTCTAACGGTTAGCGCATATGAGTGCCGGTCAAGAGGTCTCGGGTTTGATTCCTGGATCGGACCAAAAAAGAGCTATTGAGTTTTTCTGATTATAGAAATGCTTAATAATAGCCCGGAGTTAGAGTTTGGAAGTATGCAAAGCCGTTGATCCCGCTTTTGATCTCTCCCCGCTCGTGTCGGAAAGCCGTCCCATCCGATTGTGACAATGAGAGAACAGAGAGTGCACCTGCGTTTGCGCACTTGTGTACTGCGTAATCGGTTGGTCTAGATTGAGACTCACCGTCGTGGCCTATTTCGCTGTTTCCACCTATATGTATGTATAAATAGTCGATACAACAGTATGACGTCAATGACAAATAAGAAATACCCAACCCGACATAATATGGCATTAAATTAGTGATCCTTTTAATCAGTGACAGACAAAAACAATACAAAGTTATAAATAGTAGATTGTTTAGTTAAAAATATTTAAAGTTTTACTCGAATCAGAAATGTATCAAAATATACACGCGAGTAAAACTAGCCGGACATCCGACTATTTACCGACCCGATGGGGGTTCTTTGCCAAAGATTATAACGACCCACCGTGTCAGTAGCGTTAAACATCTCTAAAATGTTTTTGTTCTAGTAAACATTTTGTTTAAGAACTTGATAGTGGAAACTTAATCCGTGAAAACAAAAGCTGCAACGCTTTAGTCGTATTCGCATTCGCAATAAAGCAGGTATTGATTTGTCGTGTCCGATTACCGGTCGTCGACACCTAGGACGAGATGGTATTTACATTCTTCTGTAATTGTTAGCGTCTGGAACTCTGGAGGCCACTTAGCGTCGCTAAACTTTTCTTTATCATGCTATAGGTAAATGGACTAAGTGAACAAACATACTTGGTTACGCAACGTTAGACTTCATTATTTTAATCGATTTCATTTAACAGATTACGTAAATAATACATACTTTTAGTCTTTTACTAAAACTACACATCTAGCTCGTTAAAAATAATCGCATCCACTAAGAAATTAACTTACATTTTGATAAAGAATTAAATATTTTTCTTTTTTGTCCTAATATTGCCAAAACAAATTGATATCATCAAATAAATGTTGTTAACAAACAATTTAACTTTCATACCTCTAGCGCCATCTAGTAGTGAGTAGAAACTTCATACAGTCGTATGAACATTTTTGCACAGCCTTCAACGCGCGATACTTTTACGCTAACCGTTGTATAAATTATTCATAACTTTACATAGGTATTCAATATTTATGTCATTCAATCAGTACTATGCATCGAGTTGTTACAATTTTCAACTAACTCGTTACTGACAGCATTGTCGTAACACAAATAATACGTGTACCTAAATAAAAGGGTTCAACAAATGTAAGACAATGCTTAATTGAGTAACCCATCCAGTAGTGCTAACTCCTAAATTTAATTAAAACGATCACATTTTAAGAACTTTATTTATTAGTAAAAAGGTTAAAATGGATCGCATTTTTGTAAACTTAGAATCGTTATCTATCTTAGTGTTGGACTTGCTAGAATTGAAACCTTTCAATTACCGTAGTCATGTCTGTCTTGTATTGTATTTCAAATTAAATTGATTAGATATAATTTTAAAAGCAACGTAACGTGACAAGTATGTACCTAACGTGACTTGCCGTGTAGTCAAATGGAATGTGTAAAAGTTGACTAAATGTATTTTATTTGACTAATGTGATTAATAGTCTTTTAATAAAGACCCGTTAAGTGATCTTGTTTTGAAATTGAATACATTACTGTTAATCTTTTGTAATAATAAAAAACTACCTCAGTGGTCGCGAGGTTGCGTATAAGACTGCTAAGTTGAGATCTCGGGTTCGATTTCCGGTTCAGATTAAATCTTTCTTTATATTGTAAATAGTTTTTTCAGAGTTTAGATGTTTTCTTTGTACATTTGAGCATCCTATCAACCAATTTAATTTCTATACTACAAACTATGCGTCATTTGAAACTAGATGAGGTTGTGTCAGATCTCCGAAAATATTTATTTATTACTATTATTTTTATTCGTCTCTTCTGATATTGGATAAGCTGATACATAAGTATTTTATTAAAGAATCAATGTGATGCCAATAATTACTACTATATTTCCGTTGATAACTGACGTGCCTGTTAATCTAGTAATTAGTGGCTCTTACTGTTAAGCCGGAGATCGTAGGTTCGATTCCTACCTAACATTTGTGTGATGAGCACAATTATTTGTTCTGTGTCTAGATGTAATTTATCTATAATATATATATTAAAAATGTTTAAGTATGTTTATCTGCTGTCTGGTTACCATTACACAGGCTCTGCCTAATTTGGAATCAGACAGCCGTGTGTGAGATGTATAAGATTATTTAAACGAGTTTATTATTTTGTCCTCAGTGTTCGGAATGGATTCGCCTCTGGGTCTGTTCCCTCCTGGCATCGAGCACAAAATGTACCCCATGATGGATGTGGAGCATCGCCCGCCACCACTAGATGCACAACTCTTCACAAACGTAAAAAAGAAATGTAAGTTGTTGCTATGTTAAATATTTCAACTGTGATATAAAACTTGTCAAATATTAGGTAGATTTTTCTCTAGAAAACTACTGGTTTCAAGCTTCCTTAAAGTATCTCTACAACTGGAATATCACTATGTTTTATCAAAGACAGCTTTAAGCAAAAATTAATCTAAATTAAAAACGATAAAAGTAAAATAAAAACAGTAGCAGTCGTGGGACTGCCGATAGAAGTGAAAACGGAACTATTAAGTTGAGAGTAATTAAAACTATATGCAAAAATTATATGAAATTTTTTATGTTTCATATATAGCTATATATAATATATAATATCATATATAATATATAATAATAATAAATTTCATATATAATATATAATATCATATTCTCCATAGCTATAGATATACTACTATCATTAGCATGTCGGTGACGCGAACCGAGGATTTTACCCTCTACCAAAACGCTCAACGCGCCTAAAGAAATTTTCACTTCAAAAAATTGACGAATTCCGATAAGAATGCAAAGTTTTCCGAGAAAGCTCAACATATAGTTATTCATAAATAAGTAGTCAATTGTATTATCACATATTTAAGTTATCTTAAACAATGCAGCACGCGCTCTTTACTCGTATCAGAAATAGAAGGAGTACGCCACTAGTAACAATGTATCGCGACGCAATATTGCACAAACTGCATGTTAGCATCCCCATCACACATCGAGTACTCTCGCAATCGCACAGCGCGAATGTTAAACGCCCATTGTTTCCGAGCAAATGTTTATTAAGACGATCTGATATCATATCTCATAGGGGAACAGACGGCAAGTCTAACGTATGCTTTGAATACGCTCCCAGTTGTGGCCGGCGCGGGCGCGCGGGCGGTACATTCCCGACTCTGTTCCCGACCGCACACAATAGTCCCGATCGATTAGAGCCCATCGCTCTAGACAGGCACATGTACGTAACTCTGTCACCGCCGCAGCTCTTTACTCACTAACGACCTATAAATGGAAAACATCCTTTTAATTTCCAAAAGCGCTCGCGTGTCCATCGATGACTATTAAAAGAAAAACTAATTTCCATAATAAAATATCATTCCTCCGACGTTCCAAAATGTTCCTTAAATTATCTGATCAGAATCGAGTTAACGTGCTCCGTTGAAATTATAAAACTATAAAGTAAGGGGCGACGTCGCCGGCGTATGCATGTCCGCGTTTCTTTTTGACAAACCGCCTTAATAGTCGCGTGCTCGCATCGAATTAATGACAAATCGCCGCCAACAAAATGTCGCCGCAACCCGCTCATTTTGCTCAGAATACCGCTCGGTACAGTTATTGCTCCGCCAAAACATAGTTATTAGATAATGGTGCATTCGGGTAATGCCGTCGCGGTGGTGCGCGGCTCACGGCACATGTCGTGCCGATTTACCCGTACATAACCAAATTTAAATCACAAAACTCCGAGCTGGTGTTATTTTATTATATAATTACTTGCACAAGTAACTAGTAGTACTTCTATAAAAATGTTAGTTGTCATGACATGTATTATTAAATCAGTTTAATATCATTGTTTTTCTTCTGCAGGGAGACCAAAGGGGCAACACAGCGCACCGCGTGGCGGCCCTCCAAGGTCGTGGACTAACGCCGAGCTAACAGAAGCGTTACAACACGTTTGGAATAAGAAAATGACAACAAGCCAAGCGTCCCGAATCTTTGGTATTCCGTACAATTCATTGCTTATGTACGTACGTGGTAAATATGGAAAGAGCCTAAAGTTAGAGCAGCTGAGGAAAGACTGTATTGGCGGTCCGCTAGATGTGCTGAATCTCAACTCCGGCCATAACAATAACAATCAACCTTCAAGCAAACATCATGAAAAAGACGATCACCATAATGCGAGCCAAAGACCGGCGAGTTCTGAGCCAGATATCGCTTCAAATCCTATGTTTAATCCGTTCCAGCAAGGATTCTACCCAGAATTCCCTCCAGGATTCCCGATGCCGATTAACATGCTGCATCTCCTCCCACCTAGTGAAAAAACGAGGGAACTATACCAGTCGATACCTATGGCTTTGGACTCGTTGTCAGGGACAACAAAAGAAGAAGATTGTAAGAGTGATAGGTCAAAGGAGAATTCAGCTGACGAAGAAGGAGATACATACCGCACGCCCTCACACGTAGCGCATCCAGCGGACAATCGCACGCTTCTGCATCACAACGGACAGGAGTAGGCGTCCTAATCCTTCCATCATCACACGTCTTCGATATGCACTGTACCTTCAATTGTTAGATATACATTTAATGCATTCAGGAACAACTTGTCAAGCTGTCGGCTGACAGCCTAGCATCTTTACATGCAGTTGATTTATTAGGTATATCTTTTGACGAACTAAAACTGGAATTTAGTTAGTGTATTAAGTCGTAAAGAAGTTTAATTATGTGCTTTAGAAATTAATTTTATATCTTACGGTCGGTTATTAGCAGAACTTCAAGTCGATGTGCTTAGTGGTACTTATGTGAAATTTAAATAACTGAATGTTGACACGCCGCAAACAGGCGATGACTTGTTATACCTTGAGTGTAAATTGCAGGAATATGAAAAATATTTTGCCACCAACTACATAAGTAGAATAATATTGTTTATATTTCTGTGATGTAGACTATAAATTACTTGTTACTTTGTATATGTATATAGGTATCACTCGCGAGGCTAACTGAAGATCTAGCGAAAGGCGACATAGTGTAATATTTCGATTGGAACCTAAAACTCGCTTAAATAACTTGAACGGTAGCTCAGAGTGCTATTGTTTCAATTGAGCAATACTTTAATTAATGGAACTTACTATGAATACACTAGAAAAGTTTCAGTTTTAAGGTAAACTTACATGTATTAAAATGTATTTGTGAATTTTCCGGGGATCGCTACCGGCGGCGTCCACATTAAATTAGTTAAATTTATATTAAAAGATATGTTAATATTGTAAATGTATATTAATGTCGCGTAAATGATAGGCGATAATTTATTTTGAAGGAGTGCAATAAGTATGAAAGGTGTTGTGATTGTTATCGTTAAGACATTCCGAATTGCATAATTGTTGACATTCCGTTAAATTCCTTATTTATAGTAAACGTACTATATCATTTCTTACGATTTTTATTGAACAAATTGATATTGATCGCCGATTCATAACGAACCTTATGTAGATAAAATACGTTATACGTGCGAATTCACTTCTGTATTTCACCAAAGTTTGTAAAATAATTAATAATAGTTTATAATTCGATAATAAACAATTTTTAAATGTAAATAGTTATTGATAAAAATTAATGGGATATACATTTTTCAATTAACCAGTAAATAAGAGGACATTATATGTGTCCGAAATGGTAAATAGTAGTGTATTTGTAATTGTTGTAGTGTTAGTGATGTAAATCAGTGAGCTGGCCCAACTGAGGGGACGCAGCACGCCACAGAAGGTCCGCGACGCACTAGTCACACACAGACACGCCCACACACCACCAAGACACTGAAACGTCACAAAATACAGATACAACAAATAGCAGCACTGGCACAATTATTCATTACTTGTCTATAAAATTTACAAAAACGGTTTTAGGCAAGGCGAGAGTCTTCATAAACCATAGAGTTAACTTTACAAAACAATCTAATAATTGTTACTTTGGATCCCTAAAAAACTTAAAAAAACGTGAAAATTAAATGTTATTAAAATGACAGTGCGCGCTACGATTAGACAAATAATGTATCTGCACTCAATGTTCAAATAAAAAGGAGCTTTCAAGATTTTAGTAAATAATGAAAGTTAGAATAAAAGGTTCATACTATCTGGCTTTAGATAAATGTATACAGTGGTCACTAGAGATACCGTGTGGTTAGTTGAATACATTTTACCTGTTGTAAATATCATTTGTATTATAAGCAACTTTATCTGTTAGATATATCTAACTTTCTTTATATGTTATACTTACCTATACCTATACAAACGGTATTTACGTTCTATAACAGTTTCATTTCTTTAAAAGAAAAGCAATGATCCAGGACAAAGTATTAATCAAAATTGTTTAACTATAGTCGTCGAAACATGAAAATCTCTCAACAGAAGACTGAACACTATTTACGATTCTATTTTATAAAAAATATTGTACATTACACAAACAGTACAGCTGCAATTAAATTCTCATAACTACATACAGTAGTAACACATAGTGTCACTTCATAATAACAATATTATCATTACAGGGATTTTATATATTAAACGATTAAATATGATTATAATATTGTAATAGTTTTAACAGATTTTATATTGCTTTTTTCTCATTCTGTTTAGGCTGGCAACACTAGAACATGCCAAACCCGCGCGCTTTTTGTAATGGATGTAACGGATCACGTGTAGATATTAAATAAAGTCATGTATTTAATAAATAAACAATTATCTGTATAAAACGTAAATACATGTGCCAAAAAATTGTAAACAAATATTTTCACGTTGAATGTTCTGTTTTTTATTGTTCTCAATAAACTTTCAGGGTTTGTGTTGTGACTTGTGACCATAGATTACGTCGAATATTTTACCTAATTCGTACAAATTCAGCAGTATTAGAGTGATTTTTGTTAAAGTTTTAACTGAGGTTTTTTTTGTAATTAAGTTTTGTTATTGTTAATATGTAAGTCCTGCTATTGACGAAATGGTTATGATGAGTGTTTTACGAAGTTCAAAGGATTTACGTTTTGTATGTCTCAATTTTCAGGGTTTATGGTTTATCTTGTGCTATAATTACTTCTTTTTATGTATTCTTTTTTTCTGGCCTCCACTAGACACAGTCTTATAAACTACCTACGTTCAGCTTTTCAGCACAGTTCTCACTAAACATAGGTGACATCAGGAGCCAAATGTAATTACGTAAAGAATTAATAGATAATATATATTGTACGATATTGAGTACTTACTTTTAGTTAAGTAAATAATGTGATCCTTTAATTTTAGTAAAATTTCTAAATGTTTAGTTCCTTTAACTTTTGTTATGAATATTTATAAATTGTAATTGAAATGATTTTTAGCGTTTAAATAATTGTTCTCTGAGATAAAGAGTATAATTAATGGTAAGTTTTTTTTTTTGTAATTTAATTTGTTGTATTTTTCTTAATGTAATGACAAATTAAATTAAATGATATCGTTATATTAGGATGTAAAAAAGATTATCTATTTGATCTTAAATAAAATACGAAAAAAATATTTATGTTCTAGTATCATTCTAACTTGTAATTGAAAAGATGGAGCGATGTAGTAAAATTCGTTTACGGTCACCGACGTAAAGTGTAAAAAATAAAAATGAGAAATATCAATTTGCCGTTTCATTTCCTTGCATTATGCATCATTTACATAACACGAAGTCTATTTGTTACGAACTGAAATAGTCACCGAAAACTTTCTAAACTGTATATACAAACAGTTAAGAAGAATGTCCCATTTTTTCAGTCTGTTAAATATTTGTTGAAATACTAGCTTTTGCCCGCGGCTTCGCTCGCATATATGTCGGATTTCTTGGTAAGTCCGTTTAGTAGTTTTTGCGTGCAAGAGTAAATTTCACATTGATAATATAAATAATATAAATTTACTAACCAACTGAATACAAGAAATAAACTACACCCAGACACATTGCAACGCAAAACAACATGTGTAGGTACTATGGGAGAATCGAACCCACGACCCCTAGATTGTTAGTCGTCATAATCACTGACCACTATACCAAGCCCGTTAGCATACCTCACCTAACGTATGATATTTAGGCAACTAAATCGTTCATCATATAGTTTACCTAAGAGTAAAAGCTGTATCCATAGTAAAGTTAAGCAGGTGTAGGTAACAAACGAGGCACGCAAGTCACTTGATGACGAGTAGGTGACTATCATCGCACTTTCACACCTGCAACTCAAAAGACACAAATGTGTACCCGCCTTTACTGCTCTTCTTCCTAGATTTAAGGATTTGACTTCCCGTAAACTCGCGTAACTTAGCAAAAGCACCAAAGAATTACACTGGTTGTCTCTGATACCGTGATATTTTTTTATTTTAATAACGTGCCAAGATTCGCCAATTTGCCTACCTGATGGAAAAACATGAATAGAATCCAAGAATTGTGGTCACCATAATTAATGTGAATGCAGACAGACAGACCCAGTAAAATTAGTAAAATATTACCTCAGTAGAGCCTTAGACAACTCTCTATCTCCTCTGACGACAATGAATTCTGATTCAATTCTGAAATTACAGTTACAACTAAATATGAATATTACTCTTATTTTTGTGAAAAACTAACGTTTTAAATAAACCTAGATTGGATTCTTTAACGCCACAGTCTAAATACAACGAAATGTCGAATTAAATTCGACCGTACGTGTGAATTGGCCGCAGCCCACTTGAATTGGTCGGAAAAAGAGTGTGCAACGCATTTGTAGCATGATACCCAGGCCTGTCGCATAGAAATAAGAAACAGTAGGAACCAATAAAACAAACATGTTCGATATCACATTAAATCATACCCTTTTATTTTCAGTTTAATTAAATACGATTTTATAAATACAAAATTATTCACTAATCGAACGGTGGATACTGTAAGCTTACAATTATCGTAAAAAGTTCACATTGAGCAAGTGCAAGCATCGTTTCTAATACAACTATAGGCTGGAGTTCTCAATTTTATCACTACTCAGTTCTCTGTCTATAGTTGCACAGTAATACTCGTACATACATTTATTTTAGAATGTCCAGTCATTATTTTATATAATTCTATCTATTGCATGTTTTGTCTAACTTCCAAAGAATATTTGATCAATTATATTTATTTATTCGAGTTTTTATCACCAATTCGCGTAACAGTTCGCCTTACAAGTATATTATGTACAGGCTAATTGCAGGCCGTTTAAAATGCAGCCTGATTAAAAAATTTTCTACCGCCAAATCAGACAGCTTCAGAGTTAAGGTGTCTGAGTTTGGTCAGATACTATCAACTTACTATTGTCACTGTACAGAATTTATATAAACAGGAGCCTAGCCAACGAGGGCCTTCTATTATTTAGTTTTGACCGCGTAACTTAACGTTGAAAGGACATAATTCCCATACATTTGATTAGTTTTCTAATAACGTTTATGTTTGTAGAATGTCAACTTAGCTAACGGGGCCGACTTGAACTGGCAATCTATGAATTTTAAAAACAAACCACAAACAACGAGAACAAAATTACTAACAATTTATTTTTCCAGCAGTACATATTGGCTAAAAAGTTATGTAGAAAGTCACAACTTTATCAAGGACTTAATAAGCCAGCACAGTCTAACTATATTGTGTTGTATTCCGATATATGCTTATAATTGATTAGATGTTGTCTTGATGGAGTGTTGCACTACACAATAGCAACAAACGGGCCAGCTATATTACGCTAGTGTCAATCGAACGTCCAAGACAACGACAAACAGCGATAGCGGAAGAAAAATTAGTGTTCAATAGTTAGTACGCTATTTTCTTTTCCGTTTTCACAATTTAGACAGAACAATTCGGCTGTAAGTATTGGAACACTTACTTGGTTACATATTCGTCGATTGTTGGACTGTTGGGGTTGGCTTTTTAACCTAACAATTTAACGGTTGAAACATTACTCTAAATAATTTATTTAATTAAGTACCTATTATTCTAGACTGGCCTAATTTTGGTTCATTTTTATCCGTTTTAGGTCCATAATGCTCCATTTAGACATATACAACATAATCCAAATGCAATACATATCATCGATCGAATGTGATGTTGACTTACCTAATAATAAAATAATAAATTTCTTTCTTATTATTTATTCTGTAGGTAACATTAACCAAAAATAACAAAGAGGTTCTTGGATGTCTATTTTTGCTTTAAATTAAATAAAAAAAAATTACTACATTACAAGGATTTCAAAGCTTATGCTGCTAAAATTCCCTCAAAATAAACATAAATTAATATTTTATGGTTACTCTTATGAGTAGTGCTCTGAGGGCCTAGTATGAGGTTATCTCACATCTACTCAATCATCATGGTGACCACTTTCAACGTTACGATTGGCCTGCATTAAAGTCTTCAGTAGACGTGACATAAACTCACACTAGGCCCTCAGTTGTCGACTTTAACTAAAATGGACCTCTAAGTTTCAACAATTTAATTTCAAATGCGCTTATAATTATTATATGTTATAACGTCACATGTAATAAATCGGTTTTGGGTTAGTCAGTTTGTTCATACCATGTAAAAATAACTAAGTTCGACATCAGTATTAGTCTAACAATATTGTTACAGTTTAATTCTAAATTCTGTTCAGAATGTATCCCTTTTTAGGTAACTAAGTTTTTATATTATCAGTATTTATATGTGTATGTTGCGTTTAATCCTTTAATATCACACGGTTTTATACCAATTATATTCGAAATTCGATAACTATTTATTTATATACAAGTTACATATATAATAGAAAGTTACATGAATTATATTAAGTACTTATACAAACGTACATAAATAGTCCCTTCTTACTTATAAGAGTATCACTAGAAACTAAAGAGATATACAAGGAGTCAACTTAAAAAAGTTTAGCAACAAATATAGATATAGGTTGTGTTCGAAATTCAAATAAATTTTGATTTTAAATAAACGTATTCTTTTATTTTTTAGTAGGTACAGATAGACAAAAGAAAAATTAAAAAAAATAATATATGAAAAACAAGCATAGGAAAACACTTGTATTTGGTAAATATAAGTAAGAAGGTATTAATAGTCATTCGATACAGGATATGTAGCAATTTAATGTATTGACTAATGTGATTATAACTATAGCCCTTTCATGTTTATAAAATAGTGACGTATCGATCAAGCCCCATTCCCGACCAATCAAGTCTCAGAAATTTTCTTCTCGTCCGAAAGCTTGGAACATAATTGGCCAGGGTGCAGGACTTGAACAACATGTCACTATTTCCTTATCGTGAATGAACTATAGTATATTCCCGGGTTCGACAGATTTGATGTGTACAATTTTCAAATAATATTCACTGAAGTAATTATCTTTGTACCTCGACTTGCTAAGTTACTCGTTAAGTACTATTTAAAAAAAATGCTAGAGAACTTCAAATTATTTAATATATTTCAGTAATATTGTCAGTCTCTGCCATGTTAGTATTATATATTATTACACAGATATAGCGATATTTATAAGTATAACACTACAATATTATGTGATTAAAAGTGCACGATGGGAATTTGGCAAAATATAAGGACACTGAAATCGTCAAGTTTGACACTTGAGCTGTCAAGTCTGACACTTAAACTTGGTAAACCTTATTTGAAACTCCATTATTTTTATTTGATATAGGGTGTAAATAAGCAGACAGGTCACCTGATGTAAAGTCATTACCACCACTAATGAACACCTGCTACTCAAGAGGTAATTGCTGCCTCAGAGTACCCCCTCCTCTTTTTTACGAGAGTGTGGAGATTTAGGATTGACTGGTCACCTCACTCACTCGGTGACAAGCAACGAAAGATCTCACTTGAGTAACAAAGGTCACTGATAATATTATGATTATTATAAATATTTTTGGCCGATGGGGCCACAAATTTCTGGAGTAGTGTCTGTGCACCAGAACACGGGGCGTGGGTAGACTCCTTACCCTGGTTGAACCTGAACCTTGAACCCTGAACCACTCTTGGTTCGATGACCTAGTGAGGGTGGCAAACCTTTGGATGAGAAGGCTCAGGAGCAGTTGTTGTGGAGAACCTAGGAGGTCTAAGTCCAGCAGTGGACGTCTTTTATATGTGACGATGTTGATCTGTCTGTAATTACATTAATTGCATGGAAACGTCTTTTTTAATACAATGAATCACAAGTTAATGAGTGTACACATCAAACTAATGTCGACTATCTACATTAAATTCTTTATATATGGCCTATTGTTTCGTTAATTACTATTAATTAATTAGTTTCAACATACATAAATACTATACAAATAGCCAATAAATTCCTGTATTGAAAGTTTTATAATAATAAGCAAATATGACGCATATAGACGTTGGTTAGGCAACGTCGCCTGTAGACGTCAGATGATTTCTTATACCTACGCGTACAACTCGCATCAAAAGTACGCATTATCAATGACAACTTTAATAATAATTTAAATAAAATAATAAACAAAACATTACCTAAATATTATTGTTAGTACAACTTTATTCTAAATTCAATGTTAGTTCAGCTTATTTGGTAAGTTTTAAAACGCAACTGAAACCATAATTTGCCCGCCTAAAAAGCCAAATTGTTTTTTTTTTTTGGAGATAATAAATTGGAGTATTCTCTCGACAGTGTTTTTTGGGAAAGCCATACACGTCTATATTCAATCAGACTTGTAATTTTTTTTATACATAGAAATAAGTCTTTTTCGGTTTTGCAGGCATAAGAAAACATTTATCAATGCCTCTAAATATTACTTTTAATTATATTTGGAACTTATTGAATAGAGACGCGTATTCGAAGTCAATTATCTATTTACACATGTTATATAAAACTTCTACATATCACAGACCACGGCGCGGCTTTTTTATTTTTAAATCTTTAGTTTATAACCTAACCTAGGCGTCTGGTTGTAACGCTACTGGCTATTAAAGTTTTCTTTGTTTTATATTAATATTCTAAAATTAAATAGTTTTTTTTTACTATACCAGTCTGATTTGATGTATTATTTTGTGTTTTAAATACCCTGTTTATTGAAATGTATAATGAAGTACCGCCTCATGGAAGAGGACAAGTAGACTACTTGTTTTAGGACTTCAGCTTCCTATTAAACAAATTTATAGAAAAGTATTAGATGCGACACTTAGTCTGCACTTCTTTGTGTTTTTTCCTCTAGATCTACGTTATACTAGGCCAAAGTATCGTTTTATACGCATGGAAATGTCAAGCGATATGTAAATATGTGCATCTATTTTCAATAATTTTAGAAATGCTTGAATATTTTAAATATATATTATTAAGCGACAGGTGATCTTTATATGGTTTAAAAAAGCTAAAAAGCACGCTTACAAAAATCAGTTACAAAAGAACACACAGGTAAAAAAACTGAAGCTAGTAAAACTATGTTAAAAAATGGCTACCCAGATTATAATGTATGTCTCTGCTACCTTTCTTCCAGTTCTATTCAGACGTTCTGGCATGATTTAGAAATACATTTGTACGTCTATTCCCTAAAGCATTCGCGTTTGTAACACCAACAAAATATAACACGCAAATAACATTAGCACCAAACATAAAACATTGGTAATCTCACTTACAATTTGGCTAATTAGGAATGGTTAACGGCTAATTCAGTTACACACTATCCAGCTTACAAAATATAATGCGATAATAACCTGTAATACTCGGTAAACTTATCGCTGGCCAGTTAGGCAGTGATCGATTTTAGCCCCACCGTAGGGAACACGACTTTCGTAATTTATATCTAAAGTTTACGTAGCGTTATCGTAACGTAACGTAACGTTACGTAACTGAAATAACGTTATATAACCATAAGTTAGATATGATTGGGTGGAATATGATAATTTATTTATTCTACGCATACTATTTTAATACATTTGACGCATACGAATTCAATTATTAAACTAAATGTGTAGTTTCAAATTGACTGAGTGTGTGAGAACCCTTAATTTATGCATGTAACATTTTAAATTGATTTTTAATGTTAAAAAATTAATCAGCAATAAATACACAATATACATTTTGTTAATGTGTTTAAGTTTGTTGTTTTGTTCTACAGGAGGAAACTAATAGACATAAAGACATTAAATGATTGTTTATAATAAAATTAATGTTGGGACTTTAATTTGTTATAGTTACCATTATAAAAAATAAAGAGTACGTAAGTATAAGAACTTAAAGTGACAGATAGTTAAGAGATTTTTTTTTCTTTTGTAGTTTACCCGAAACTAACCGTCCGCGCAATCTTGTCGGCGTCTGTTATTGCCCGTGCGTGCAGCGTGATATTATACAGCATGAACAAAAAAGAAATCATAGTGAGCCAATTTTTATAGACATGCTGTCGTGAACTTTTTTAGAACTTTTAAAAGGAAATTATTCTTTCATACTTTATTTCTAGGAACTATAACCGTTTACGCAGGTCATACAATGAAAGCTCTCAAAAAAGAATCACTTCGCCCGTGTTTGACACATTTTTCACTGATACTCAACTCCGTTTGGTCAGAGTGTGACGATATATAGTCTATGGCTTTTCTCGATAACTGGGCTACCTAACACAGAAAGAATTTTCAAATCGGATCTGTAGTTCCTAAGACGAGCGCACTCAACCAAGTAAACAAACTCTTCAGCTTTATAATGTTAGTATAGAAGAGTGTTTATTTTGATGGTACAAGAGAGCAAACGAGCAAGGGGGCTACCTGACGGCAAGTGAGTACCGTCACGCATATACGCATGTATGAGTTCGTATGTTAAGTTTCATATAAATATTGTTTATAAGACATCCCTAACACTCGTGTTTATCATCTCTATCTGAGTGTAGTTAAAAGATGATAACTTATGACTCGGTGTTTAAGTATTTAAATATAAGTAACAAAAATTTAGTTAATGCAATATACAGTAAGTTCCGTAGAGTGGATACATAACAACAACTTAAGGTGATCTCTTAGTCGCACAGTTAAAACAGAGCAGGTAATTTAAACTTAAGCTGTGATGTATTAATGTAAACATTCAAGCATAAAATTTATCTCTACGCTTAACTACCAGTTAAAGATCTTTGAATTAAAACAATGGCAGTGATAAAGAAGTGGCAAGATGAAACAAACCTCCGTACACTGGTCTACACTGAAAATCACTTAATCCCTCACAAAGTGGGACCAAATCACTCTTAAAATGCAGCACAATTGAAAAAAATCTATTTTACATAAACTTTGCAAATCAGTTCACTATTGAGAACCACACACATCAAGTCAATTCAAACCAAAATATTTGCAATCAACGCAATTAAAAATCTCATGAGATCTTTCAAAAATATAAACATTCATTTATTAATTTTATCATATCATGACAATTTATTCTATGCATATCAAAATTCAAGTAAAAATAATAACCGCAGGTTCCTCACCCACAATGAAGACAATTCGTTTAGTTTTAACATTCAACTATTCAACACATTTCGGCGTATACATACCGACATGGTCGCCACAATTAGAGTATATAAAAAAATCTAAGACCACCTCAGTCCTTAACAGAAAAATCACTTACGAACATTCACTAACAACATATTTCCTTTACCGAAGATCCATATTCAAACATGTCCAAAAACAACACGTAACTTTGTACATTAAATGTTCAAACGTATTAATTTCACAACCACTTGTCGACCCAAGTGTACCTCGTCTCATTTCCTATGCTGCAAATACCTGGTGACAATAGCGTGAAGCTCTTGCGGTAGCTTTGTTCGGTCGTACTTGGTGGAGTAAGAGTGGACCACGTGAGACATTTGTGCGTGCAAGTCCAGTAAAGCTTCGAGTCCTATCGTCCGCAGAGACTTTGCATTCTTATATACAATGTTATCTAACTCAGTCTTGTTTATCAGTACTTTTTCAGCGTCTGTAAAAAAATATAAATGAATCATTATCTTAATAATATGAGTGCCTTAATATTGTTCACATGTTTGTAAAGTCTTTCGCAACACAGGATTTATTCCTAGTGCGGGCAATGTCTTTAAAAAAAAAGAAATGATGCATGCAAATGATACCAACTTCCGAGTCTCTAGTATCCTCATTCACTTTAACAATCTTTACATTTCACTGCTGGACATAAGCCTCTCATTAGTAGTCCAAAATTTCCTTCCAAGGAGAGGTCTATATTCAGCAATGGATTGTTATAGGTTATTGATGATGGGACGGCTATCCGACACGACCAGTTAGAGATCAAGCACAGGATCTCATACTGGTCGTGTCAGATAACCGTCCCATCGGATTATAAGATTGAGGGAACAGAGAGTGCACCTGTGTTGCGCACACATTTGTGCACTTTAATATGTATTCTATAGTTGGTAAGTCCCCATTGAGACTGGTCGCTGCGACTGAGATCGGCTATGAGTTCATCATCTCAATGAAATAAAATGCATACAATCGACAAAAAGTACGAACCTCCACCTGTAGCGTCATGGCCTGAATTTCTCTTCTTTGGTGATGTCTTTGCAGGTGACTTCTCTGTTGATTTCGTGGGACTGTAACCAATACAGAAGGTATGCTATAACTAAATATCAAACAAGATAGTCCCGTGGAAGTGATTGGATTCGCTGCTTCGCAATATCGCAATGCTGCAAAAAGCCAAATGTCTACCGATACTTATGAAACAGTGCATAAAAAATTACATGAAAGTAATGAACGAAATGATCTTAAAGGGGTTCCTTTTTGAGGAATGGAAGCAAAATAGACTTTAATTCAAAAAGATATACATCATTGTAAAGTTTCTTAAGCAAAAGCAACCATCTTCCTTCAATGAGTACCAATTAATTTCAAAAGTAATGAATCAATCAATACCGACTAAATGATATATAAACAGCTGACCTTTCTAAAACATGGTTGTACGCGAGACTCTGCGCCGTGATGTTGAAGACGGACGCGTCGGCGGAGTCCTGCGGCCGGCGAAGAGGCGCGTCGTCGTCCGAACCCGACGATGACGTCACGTCCCCGTTGGGCAGAGGCGTGGACGTTATCGGCTTGTTCTCTTTTGATTCTTCGTCCGTGATTGCCATACTTGAATCTTTGTAGTTCTGTAAAAAGAATTTTTATTCATTAGTGCCGAGGAATGGTGCCACTACATACAATATGTCTAGAATTTATATATAATAGGTATGTAATTTTAAGTGCTTGTGGCGATTCCACATTATAGCACAAACGAAAATATATAACAGAGCGATCTAGCGAAGATACATCTAACTACGAAGTATGAACGAAACGTGTGAATGTAATGAACTACAATGCAACTACTAATCCTGTATCGCGATATAGAGATTCGCGTGGCAGTTAGCATATATACAACATCCCAACATCAACCGTTGTACCGTGACCCGCCAGGCACGATCACCTCGCCTGGTCGGAGGATCCTCCCTTTGTGTTGGAGGAACATGACATTCGTTCCCTCCACAACTAAACACCAACTTATATGAGCTACTACAGCATGACTGATTAGAAAACTGTATGTCAAAACGAAGTCATATAACTGCACTAGTATCAGTAGTAAAACAATATCAGAATAATGTTGCCTTCGTAGGTAGGTAGGCAGGTGAGAAAAGAACCAATGAAGAAGTCCTACTGATAGTAAATCAAGATAGGCAGTTATTGAATGCTGTTAAAGACAGAAGAGGTAAAATGATTGGCCACTAGATAGGACACGACAACTTCTTCAGAATAATGGCAAAAGAAAACGAGGACCGCCTTGATTAACATACATACAGCAAGTGAAGGAGAAAGTGGAAGTCGTGGCCTATCAGGAGGTTAAACAGATCGCAGAGAGCAGAGAAGAGTGGTGATTGCTCCACCGACAAAGGCTTGGTTCTTAAATAAAGAAAGAGAGGCAAGTAAAAATAATATTAATAAAGCATATGTTTAATATACACTAAAAACGTCACATGTACTTATGTATAATCCATTGAAGTTAAGAAAATAGTGACATATCGATCAACTCCGTCATCTAACCAATCAGGTTTCAAGGAATTATCGTTTGGTACGAAAGCTTGGAACCTGATTGGTTAAGATGCGGGGCTGAGTTATAGGAAGGTAGGTTAACACGATAAATATAAAAAGACACAAATTATGTTGCCCTTACCCTGGATGTTTTAGGCCGTTTGGCCACTAAACCCTTGGACCATGCGTTCATCTTGCGACGCTTCCGTTTAGCCGAATGTGGGTCACTCTTGTCCCCGTTTTGTGGAGTTCGTGGTGATTTCTCGCCTGCTATCCCGTCGATCATTGAATGATCTGAGTAAAAAAAATTGCAAATGTATTAAAATTTTATATAATAGTAAATAATAATAATAAACAAAACTTAATTTTCACTTCCTTCCACTTTCCACTTTCCTTAAGATCTTATGATTTTGCAACTCATAACCTCAAGTTAGGGATCAATTACCTTAAGAGTTTGATTTCGAGAAACATCAAAACTAATGTAAGGTATTATTTTTACAAATATTGGATTTACAACTTACGTAAATTAGAAGCCGTGTAAATAAAGTCTGGTAGATCGTTATCAGCATTGCCCTCCTCGCGTCTTCGGTTAGCGATCTCCTGGCACTCGAGCTCGAAGTCACTATCCATCTCCACATCGATCAGCGCGTGCGCATGATCCCGAAGCGAACACGCCTCGTGACGTATTTGTTTGTCGGATGACGTTCTAAACGACAAATTTATAAACTAATTATATAAGAAATACGAGCATTACACGGAACTATGGAAATACTATTTAAAATATTACTAAGTTAACTACATACAGCATTTAGTCACTATGATTACTAATTAGCAGTCTAAAGATTGGAGCAGACAGGGAGTGATTGTTTAAATGTGCTTGCGTTAAGTACGACAGACGTACAACAGTAAGGCATCCAATATCAGGTAATAGCTCATTACAATCTGCCCACACCACGTGTCCGTCTCGCACGTCACGTCCGTCCGCTGTCTGCCCCCATCATATATTCGAAATACAAATAAATAAATTATATACAATTTATCATCTTATGTTACAAAGTGTATACAGTAGGTACATATTATATTATCCTTATTTTTATTGATTAAATATTATAATTTTTAATCATTTGTAAAGTTATGAGAAATGAGCTTAATTACTGTCATAACTTATTCCTTAATGAATTTTACTTTGTTTGAAAATTAACAATTTTTAGCAATATTTTAGTTCAATTCAGATATATAAGCGATCTTCTTTATGGATATTTTTAGTTGAATATTATGAAATGCAAATACACAATGTTTGTGTATAGGTAGGCCATGGCAGACTGAATAAACATATCCAAAATCAAGCTGCGAAAAATTTTTTCAAGTGATGTCAATTTTTTTCAAGTGATGTCCTACGTAAATGGCTCCCTTAGTCGCCTCTTAGGATACCCAAGAGAGGAATACGGGGAGATGACACTATATTTTTAATCTGTTACCTCACAAACAGGTAAATCAAAAGGTCAAAATTTTTCAGACCAACAATAGAGAAAAAATTACATCGAATTATGAAAAAAATTGACTACGATTACTAGATGTCAAATCGAAATCGAGGATATGTAGTAGTAATAGATATTTATATAAACCTTACTACTCTATTCTGATCCAGTTTTATTGTTTATATTTCATTAACAATAATAATGATAACTTCTCACACACGGCCGTCTAATTGCAAACTATTAACTTGATTTAATATATTATTTATTTTCTTATCATTATACTGTGTAAAAATATATTAGTTCATAAATACATGCTATTCCGAACTCCATGCAAATAGGTCGAAACACAAACGGACAAAAGGTTAGAGGATGTAGATTTTATTATAATAATAAACAGCAATAAACAATTCTAATATTATGCATTCAAAGCATTTGAATCACCCATACCTATACAGCCCTCTAGCCCTTTGATTGGCACAAGGGAAAAAAAGAAAACATTAAAATAAGAAAATATACAACAAAAAATTAAAACCATAGAATGGGTTAATGGCGATGATCACCGACTGATATTTAAACATCATAATTTAACAACTAAAATTACTTAATAGTACGAAATATTCGAATACTAGCGATCTTTGAAATTCTCGATTCCTTTCTATTATAATACACATGTATTATATTATATGAATTTACTATATGTAACCTTCAAATATGTTAATGACAAAATACCTACCTAAGAACTAACATAGATTTCAATAAATACTTCTAACTTAAACACATATAGTGCATCAAAATTTTTACTGTTAGTAAACGACGAACAACCCTTACTTTATGCTTTCTCTCTGGAAATAATCTTATATCCAGACGATTATAAGCAGGAATCGAACCTGCAGCAACCGAGAGGCAATACTATTTATGTGCAGTGAAGACAATATTCATCGACTAATATAAGTAACGTTTTAATATAACAATATATGTATATTAAAATGAAATATGGCAGTAGTAGTAGTAACTTACCTATCAGGATTGTATTCGAGTGCGTTTGCGCATATGAGATCAATGTCGTCGAGGAACTCTTTAGCGCAATTATACTTATGCATGTCGACCTTGGTCATCATAGTCTCTAGGTCCATCGGCTGCTTCACTATATCTAGGTAGTCCGTCACCTGAAATTCAAATTTACTCGTTGTAAACAGAGGCCCTGTGGATGGGTGACGGTTCTTAACACATTGAGACACCGCCGTGCTTCGGAGAGCACGTTAAGTCGTCGGTCCCGATTGACAATCGAACGTCTCTGGCAAACCCTACGAGTAGTGGGACACCTAAAAAGACTAACAACAGTCTTTTTACAGAACTTCGAAATCGCCTAGCAGCATTTGAGTTGAGAAGTCATTGATAGTAGTCATTCTGCGTAAAAAATTGTAGTTCAGCCGTATCGTAGCAGACTAATGGCCGACTCCAAATTTGTTTAGAAAAAGACTTGGAGTCTCATGAGTAGAACAAAGATATAAGTTTTTAAAGTTGTTATTTTTTAAAACAAATTGCCACCACGAATTAAACTTGCTAAATTTAAAATATATTTACTGTAACATCAATGTCTCCTGTTAATTTGTTTGCGTCTTTATATTTTATATTATAATCTGTTCGCGTTAAGAAAATAGTGACGCAACGGTCAAGCGTCACCTCCCTGACAAAAAGGTTCCAAGAAATCATTGTTTTGTTCCAAAGCTTTAATGCCATACCCCAGATTAGTCACTAATTCTTAAAATTGTATACTGTGATATCGATCACTTCACAAAATAATGTTAAATCACATACCTCCTCCAAGTCTACAGGCTTGGTGAACTTATAGAACCGTCTATTAGACGCTAATTTTCTACAGATGTCTCGAAGGAATATCCGCAGTTCACGTAGCTTGTAGTCTTCCTTGCGCTTGCGACGGGTTACTTCCTCGGCGGTTTCGCGAGGAGGTGGCGGGGGCGGCGCTGAAACAAGTTACATATAACGTTATGACTTAGAGTTTTAACAGGCAACGTTATGACAGAATGTAAACTTAATATTAAAAACAAAATAACTCAGCATATACAAGAAAAACTAATTCATTTTAAAACCTCTTTGCAATAAGGTAAGCTACAGTAGCGCTCAAAAGTATTTTGACAACTCAATTTTATTCCATATCACAAAAAATGATAACAAAATTGTTTCCAATCAAAAATTATATTTTAAGTAATGATACGTTTCACAAATTAAGACACTTAAATGTAATGTATTTCTACACATAAGAAAACATAAAGAAAAATTATTTACGACACGGCTCAAAAGTATTTTGACAAGGAAAGTTTTTTATTTTATAAAATAAAAAAAATATTATTTTTGATATTAACTTTTAGTATTTTGTTGCATATCCATTAGCCTTCAAGACCGCTTCACAACGCGCCGGCATCGAGTCAACTAGTTTCTGCAAATGATCAATGGGTATTCGGCTCCATTCGTTACTTAGTGCTTCATATAAAGCATCTTTATTTGAATAGTTTAGACATCTTACGCGACGATTCAATTCTTCCCAAAGATGCTCTATCGGGTTTAAATCGGCACTTTGACTTGGCCAGTCGAGAATTTTGATTTTAGCGAGTTTCATGAAGTCGTTGACATGTTTCGATTTGTGCTTTGGGTCATTGTCTTGTTGAAAATACCAACCAGGTGCCATATTTGCTTTAGCATAGGGTAGCATTTGTTGCTTTAATATATCTGCGTACATAAAGCGATCCATAGTACCTTCTATCCTAACTAAAGGTCCGACTCCACCGCGAGAAAAGCATCCTCAGTCCATAATATTGCCACCTCCATGCTTTACTGTGGGTATTTGGTATCGAACATCAAATCTTTTGTTTACAGGACGTCGCACGTACCGTATACCATCAGATGACACTAAATTAAATTTGCTTTCGTCACTCCACAACACCTTGGACCATTCTAAACTCGTCCATAATCTGAACCGTTTCGCAAACGCAAGGCGCAGCTTCCTATTCCTTGCAGAAATTAGAGGTTTCTTAGTTGGACGTCGTCCATGTAATCCGAAGTCCGAAGTTAGTCTGCGTTTTACAGTTGAAACGTGTAAATTCACGTCGTAATTTTCCTGTACCTCGTTTTTTATTTGCACAGCCGTTTTTCGAACATCACTTGTCGATAACCTTTTTATCAAGTGGTCTTCCTTAGCGGATGTTTTTTTCAGACGGCCACTTCGAGACTTATTTTTAATAGCTTTGCGTTTATTATAAGCTTTGTTCCACGAACTAACAAGTTGTCGTGACACTTTAAAACTTCGAGCAACTTCTGCTTGCGTCATTCCACTTTGAAGGGCAGTTATCACGGTATTTTTAATATCATTTGAATATTCTTTAGTCTTAGGCATGTTGATAAATGCGGAGTAATTATACCTTATAGGCAAAAATATATGCAGTGCAGTGTGAGTAGAGCCGCTGCCAGCAAGGAACTGAATGGTTGTCAAAATACTTTTGAGCGCATGTATAGACGTGTTTTGTTTTTAACAAAGAAAGAAAACAAACAAGTTCCAACTTCTAACTCACAGAGGATGAAATACATCATAAATAATAATATAAAAAATACTAAAATTATTTTGAAGTACTCAGTAAAAAGATAACTGCAAAAGTAGTCTTGTCCAAATACTTTTGAGCGCTACTGTATATGTGGGGAATGAAGTATGGATGTATGTCATGTTTTAAACTAGATTTTTAATGTGTGAGATCTTTATCCTCGTTTTTCTGCAATCTGTGAGAGGGACTTTATAAACGGGACGGAAGTGTTACAAAGCCGAGGAAACTTTTTAATTTGACCAATGAGCGCACGTGCTTTTTAGAGTTAACATATTCCTCTAACATAATATTTTTATTTGCATCGTGGCTGAATAGGATAGCTCTTCAGCTATATTATTATATTCTTTACTTAAATATTTAACCAAATGCAAACTACTTTAAAACACAAAAGTAGAAACTATTTTCGAAATAAAAAACATGTAAATGTGAAAAGAAGTGATTGTTTTGCATGGTTAATATTCCATGACTATGATTGCATGGATAGAGTAATTATTTAAGCAATCGCCACGCCTGCCGTTTTCGACTACGCTAAGTGTCATAGGTTAAAATCATACATGGGACAACACTTAATGTATAAATATTTTTAGGCTTTCGTGATTTTTACACATACATATAATTTTGTTGTGCAGTGGGAAAATATTACGATGCCTTCTGTTTCCCGACGTTTCGAACGACAACTTTGGTGATCGTAACCTTTTTAAATAATTTATACCAATAAATACATACCAATAGGTAAAGGAGGTGGCGGTTCGTTGTTCTCAGCGGGCGGTGGGTCGAGCAACGCCTCGGCGATTACGGGCTTCAAGAAATTTATCACTTCGGAAGCATTCGGCTCACGGACGCGGTACACACATTCTTTATATATTGGGAACAGTTCTTGTAGCTGTAATAGGGATAATAGTTATGTTAACAGTTATACACACGTCCCTGTAACCGAATTTAAATAGAGTACTATTATGTAAGAGCAGTTCAGACTTAATGAGAGTCATGAATCAAATTTTCTAAGATAATTACTGATTTGACTTCCTCATCCGTGTTAATTTATTTAAGCGTATGCTCGGTTATCGTATTATCGGAGTTTACTAACGGAAAGTTACTTTGTTACAATACTACTGCTTTTTTTGCAAGATAATTTTTGACATTATCTGTTTTTTTCTCGTTTTTTCGCTACTCGTACAACGGTGCAGTAAAAAAGGAACGAAAGTGTTCTACAGGAAGCCCGGCAAGCGCACGTTATTGTTATGATTACAGAACCCGCACGGCGTTACAGTCGCTCGACAAACAGTAGGTGAGATATCGGACGTTACACGTCAACTTTTTTGAATATGAAACGATAACAATAATACTGACATCGGCGGGCAGGCTGTCGTGGTGGCAGTCGGCCGTGGCGAGCAGCAGCGTGTTGGGCCCGTGCGCGCGCGCGCGGCACAGCTGGCGCAGCAGCGCGCCCGCGCCGCCCAGCGCGCCCCACACGCCGCGCACGTCGCGCACCAGCAGCACGCAGCCGCGCACCGCGCGCCGGCACTCCGAGAACACCTGCACACACGTGGCTTTCTTGTATAAGGCAAACGAGTCACTTCCTTCCCGTCCACGTTTTTAAGGCCCCTCGAGGAGCAGGCGTCACCGTAAAATAAAAAACACGCTTTCAGTCGTAGCACGTAAACCAAACTAATAATACAGGGTGGGCCGAGAAGTCATTAACGTTTGAATCTAACATCCCGCGCAAAAAATTGACAGGCGGGACGCGGGGAGAGGTCTGACCGCTAGGTCGTTTCTCAGCAATTTTGTCGCAATGGATCGCTTCACGGGACCGCAGCGCGCTTACTGTGCAAAACAATTTGATTTAAAAAACAGTTCGTTTATTACTGAGCGAGACGATTATTTCACGTTGAATACGATTTACACGACTTAATTCAGTGTTCGAATGCTACTTTAAGAAATGGGTGAAGAAGTTCGAAGAGACGGGATCTACGCTAAATGTAAAGCAAATTGGAGGCCCACAGACTTCTCCGACCGAAGATTTATCGACGCGCAAACGTTCGGCTGAATTAGGGTTATCTCGCACATCATTACACCATATTTTGAAATTAAATGAAATGAAACAATGTTAGAACGATTCAATAATTTCGACAATAGCCCATTTTCTCCTCAATGGACGTAAAAACAAACAGAATTGCAGGTATTGGAGAACTGAAAATCCCAAAACTAAACACGAGAAGCCACTTCATTCTGCCAAAGTCCATTGCGTGAAATTGCAGTCCATACAGTTATGTATGGACTGCAATTTCAACAAATGGAATCACTAGACCCTAGTGTTTCGAAGATTCTCGTGGTCGTACACTTACAGCCTGTAATACTGCTGAATATGTGAAAATGTTACGGGAGTTTTTGGGACCGATCCTACTGGAATTTGCTGGCTACAATCGTAACACACAGTTTTAACAAGATATGTCACATATCCAATGAGTCAGTGCCGGTAGTCAAAGACATGTTTCTGGAAAATTTGATTTCCAGACGAGGTGACATTCCATGGCCACCCAGAAGTCCAGATCTATCCCCAGCAGACTTCTTTTTATGGGGTTATTTAAAAATCGTATCTACACCAATAAACCAAATACACTACGTTAACTAAAAGAAAAATCAGCGAAGAAATGTCGGCGATCTCGCGGTCTCTTTGCCGACGAGTGTTTGAAAATTTCGGTGCTCGCTTAGAAGAGCGCAAACGTCAAAACGGTGGTCATAGACAATGAAATTTTAAAAAAATACATACCAATAAATTAGCTTTCTTGTAAATAAACAATTTTTATAATATATCAACTGGTTTTTTATACGATTTTTTCAAATGTTAACTAATTCGAGGCCCACCCTGTATTAAATGATGTTTTTGTCGAAAGTATGATCGTTTATGTATAACAATGTCACGCCTCGACTATTACTATAACGATCTGTATGTTTTTTTTCATGCGAATAATTCATTTGCCCACACTTATGCACAACCACAGGCACGCACACCCGCTGCGCATGTGCGCGTTTGACATTCACTTTAACTTTGTTATTAATAAAATATGATATTATGTTGACTCACCGATATCAAAGCTTGTTCTTGAGTGAACATCTGAGCAGAGTGCAGAGTTGACATGCTGAGTTCCTTCACAGTACAATGTTCCAATTGAGCTAACAATGCCGGGGCGATGTGTGTGTCTGCACACTCACCCGTAACCAACAATGTGCTTTGAGACAAAGATGGATCGTCAAATCTACAAATAGAAAATAATCGTATTGTTACAAGATGCTGCATTTCACTTTCCTGTCTGCACCTGCACGTGGACAGCCGATTTATAAAGAACATAAATTAGTTGTTTTTAAATATTCAATAAATTATGGCCAAATCAAATCAAATCAAAATCTTTATTGCTAATTAAGGTTACGTGTGATCTTGTAAAATAGTTTGTCTCAACTTAGTAGCCTTTGCCAGGCATTGCAGATTTGAGAGAATATATTTATATAAATTCCATAAATTTTTACACAACTCACATAATAAATTATGAAATTTAAAATTTATATAAAAGATAGGAATTAATGACTATGACTAAAAATTTTAAAATGAATCTATTGAAAATTTTTAGTATCGTGGAAAAACGAAGAGTCATTAATGAATATCACTATCCAATAGCACACAAATGACATAGTATATTAAAAAAGATTTTCATAAGATCTTTATTTATTTACGTTAGTTTTAATCATCCGAGTTGTCGAGTAAATAAATAATCAAATGCAGCAAGGAAAACTATTCAAGGACAAAAATGAAAAAAAAAAATGTAAATATTTTAAAATAACAAAAGTACATCAAAATATAAAAAGAAATGTAAAAAAAGATGTAAGTACTGGTTGTAAATTAAAATGACTAGGCGACTAAGGTTTTTTTTTTCATATCCTAGCAACACTTGATTAACGTCAACCTATGTTTCTCATCTGCGTCACTTGTCATATGCTGTGCGCACACTCGCTCGTACTTTTGTTTTACGTGTATGTTTTTCTGTTTCGACCTATTTTATTTTATAACTAACTTGATACTAACTTCACAAAATTATGTTTTTTTTTTCAATGACTTATCATTGAAAAATAATATAGTTAATAATTTTTTCATGTCTAGACCAAGAGCCCATACAAAGCCTTCGATCTCGTTTGTTATCTTTAAATTACAAAAGGAGAATGGGCAAATTGGTCTATGAGCGGCCATCAACGGAATAGGTATTACATGAAAGTACTATTACTAAGGACTAATTTTTACTAGGAACGTAACATTGCAGCTCATTTAGAAAAAAAAAAATTACATATAGGTTAAATACTTAGATAAAAAATGTAAGAAAATGTGGAAACTCATTTTTTAAAATACATTAATAAGTATTTAAGTATTTCGTGAATATAGTTAATGAACGCATTGAAATACCAAACGTTTTAGCGGACTATGTTATCCGTCACAACATAAATAGACAGAGGGCATCATTTGAAAGACTCAGCAGTGATCAACCTATTTTTGAAGACTTCCCGGTTTTATCTGTAGAAGACCTAATTCTGTTTGCACTTGGCACAAACCAAATCAAGTTGGCTCGCAGCTACTACGCTGAACACGTAGTTGAAGGGTTGTACAATATTGAACTATACCGGGAGCGTCAAATAAGACAGCTCAGAGATTTTATTGAAGAAAACTTTTGATTCTTACGTGTACGTATCCAATCGAGACATGTGAGGTCCAGAATATATTATTCTTACATCGTAATTAACCGCGAAGCGCAAAACAGAGAAGCAATTGTTCATTATTATTGCAATTAGGTAGAAAAGTAGACTTTTGAACGTTCTTTTTTGATCGTTTTTTCGAAG
Source organism: Hypercompe scribonia (assembly GCA_949316085.1). NCBI lineage: Eukaryota > Metazoa > Arthropoda > Insecta > Lepidoptera > Erebidae > Hypercompe > Hypercompe scribonia. The sequence continues at coordinate 8,181,462 of OX438979.1, forward strand.
TTCTGATGACGTTAGCGTTATTAGTAAATGTATTTTTAATGAAATCTACAAGTCATTTTATTTTATTTCCTTATTTTTAAGACTAAAACTTAGTCATAATGCGCTAAATCAGAGACTGACTTATCTAAAATAAAAATGTGTTAATTCTATTAATAATTACACCACAGATATAAAACAACTTTAGGGGGATGGTAGGGTGATAATACACCAAAAAAAAAAAAAATTGTTCCTGGCCGCTGATAGACCAAGCGCCATACAAATTTGCCCATTCTCCTTTTCAGTTGACTACGATAGATCTGATCTTTTCCATAAAAAAATCAAATTAATCTTGATTGCATATCCATTACGCTTCTACTTACTCCGTCACGAGTACAGGTCTGAATATATGCATTAATAAGAAATCTAAAAAAATATTACAGTGAAGTAGAAGCAATTGAAAACTTAAATTTATAAAATTATTAAAAAAAACTCTGAGAAAACTACTATTAATAACATCGACTTTAAGTGGCAACATTGTGAGATAGAATATTCATATTACAAAGAAAATACCTACCTCTTTTCGGTATCAGAATAAAGTGGAAATACATTCTGCAATACGGCGGCGGCACTTTGCACTTGCGTTTGTAATAGTGGTATGCAGTGGGGTGGGAGGCGTTTAGCAGCTAACGGACTGGTTCTAGCCCCCGCAGCCACTAAGGAATGCATCGCTTCTAGAAGATCCTTTCTTGTTACTTCCACCTGACATAAAAATGGTTACTTTAATAAATCGACAAAATAACTTAACTTGTCAATCTTAAGTGGCAGTAGGATTAGATCACTACTAGTAATAGTGGTTAAATATTATATCCAAAGACAATAAAAGGTTGATTAAATACGTATTTAAATTATTCAACTTATTATTCAATAAATTTGAATAAAATCTACAAAAACATAAGTTATACTTACATTATTGGTGTCGATTACCAGTGCGTGCTCACTTTCGTAAACTTGTGGGTAAACTCTTCTTAACGCTTTTAATACTGCTTCGGAGCACAGCGCTTTCAGATCGGAACCTAAAAATTTAATAAATACCACGAAATTAACTAGAGTGGTTTTGTCCTATTATACTGTGTTAGCCAAATGGATCTGTATAGAGTTTTTGTAAAGTTTCTCTCCTCTTTGCAGCGATGTCTTAGTTTATTTTTGTTTCTACTTTGCTTCCTTAGTCGCCTCTTACGACACCCATGGGATGTATAGGAGTGGTGGCACATTGCATTCCTATCTATGCGATATTTGATAATATATCTTTTAGTGTTACCTCCATAGCCACCCGTGATGTCGGCGATATGGTCCAACGTGTCATCGCTCGGCCTGGGCAGCCAGTCCTTGGTGTAGATGTTCAGTATATCGCGGCGAGCGACAGCGTGTGGTGGTGCGAAGTGCAGTTCGCGGTCGAAGCGGCCCGCGCGTCTCAACGCCGGGTCTACTGCGTCCAGTCGGTTTGTCGCCCCTATTATTACTACCTCGCCTCTGTGGATTATCAGATATCCATTTGTAATATATTCAGACTATGTTCAACATAGTTTTAATTTATAAAATGTGTACACACTCTGACTGTTCATTTTTTATGTGTTTTATACACATGATTTCTTCCGATTGGTAGGAGTTATTTCATGAAAAGGGACGGAAGTATGTAACGGGACACCGAGAAAGTGTTCGCTAATTGACTTGACCAATGAGTGCGCGCCGTGCAAGGATTAGTCGTTAGATGATTAGTAAAAGATTAGATGTTACACATTATTTACGACTTCTATAAGTTTTCGTTTGTTGGGTTCGCGAATTTTAATAAAGCAAACTATTAAACTCTTAAAAATTATCCTTATTTATATCTTTACTTCTATACATACAAAATCGTTAATTTTTCAACTACAAAGCCATTTCTTTCCATTGTTTGTAATTAACTATTTTTGTTATACCCATGAAGTGATCTCGTATAATTAAAGAACCGCTGACATAAAATCGTATTCATCGTAAAACTAACATGTATCTTTAGACTTAAAATATAATTAAAAAAAACATGTAATAACCTGTCGCAAAGGCCGTCCATCTCGGCGAGCAAGGTCCCCACAACGCTCGTGTGCACTTGTTCCTGCCTCACACTCCGCACTGGAGCTAATGCATCTATCTCGTCGAAGAAAATAATCGATGGTTTCATTTTATTTGCCTATAACGATAAGAAAATTTATAAAAAAATAAGTCATTACGTAGATTATAACAGTGGCGTTAGATGACGGCATGACAAGAATTCTGAGAGCACATTTCATAATTGAATAATTAAATGAATAAAGTTTTACTGGAAGCCTCTTACATTGTAATTCAATAAAAATACACTTAAAAAAGAGAAATGGCGACCCTTGAATGATAAATAATATGACCGAAAAGCAATAAGTAATCTCACCTGCTGAAACAGCAATTTCAAATGCCTCTCACTCTCTCCAACCCACTTCTTTAAGCAATCTGCCCCCTTTCTCATGAAGAAGGCCACTTTTCTTCCACCCACTAAGGTACATTCGTTCGCCAAAGCTCTGGCCAACAAAGTTTTTCCAGTGCCAGGAGGTCCGTGGAACAACACACCTTTGGCCGGCCGAGTTTTGAACTTGTTGAATAGGTCAGGATACATTAGAGGAAAGAGGACCATCTCTCGGAGACATTTAATATGTTCTTCGAGACCTCCCACCTAAAAAACATAATTATGTAATATAATTGTAAAAAAAATATATAATATCATTGTTTTTTGGGAGAGGACTGATGCCCATCAAATAGTTCATGTTAGTTTGGGCATCAGGGCTTGTACTTAAATTGTATGCATCCTATGTTACAATAAATAATTATTATTATTAATGTGCTTTTTTTCTATTTAAAACATAAATTCAAGTATTATAAATATACCCCGTGTTGCGGTAGCCTTTACAAACATTCGGGCAACAAACACAAAATTAGAACAGACTAAGAGTAAAAAGTTTTAAATCACACAAGTGTTGTCCTAATTGGAGATCAAACCCACAACACTAAGTGAATGGTTTGATTGAACTACTGTCATCAACGTGTCAAAGCGTTTACAGTTCAAGGAAATTGAAAAAGGAACTTTGAACATTCTTATTTATTTATTTATTTATCTATTTATACTTAATGCACATGTTGTACAAAGGCGGACTTAATGCCATGGGGCATTCTCTCCCAGTCAACCTTCAGGTGATGTAGAAACACGATGTGGTAGGTGCAAAGGTATAATAAAGAAGTTTACATACATTACTAATAAAATATTATTTTATATAAACAATACTTACACAATACATAAACATAAATGTATATAAAATTAAAACAATATTCCATATAAATGCTCACTCGGGTACTCGTTACTACGATTCTATCAATTTCTATCAAGCAGATCATGTACTTTTGCGTTTTTTATTCGTGGTAAAGTAATTAATTAGTAATACTTACAGAAGTAAATCTGACGCTGCCATCAACTTCTACAGGTTGTATATCTCTTAAAGCCCTGTCTGTTTTCTTGTCATCTGTAGATTTTGACTTTTGCCTGAAACACAAAAACATTATAAGTCATTAAAATAATAACGTCTGGCAGGTTATAATCATAGGAGCACAGAATCTTCTTCTACGTTTTTTTTATATATTAAATTCAAAATAAGGTAAAAAGTAACTTACTCACCTGCCTTTAGTTTTATTTTTCATTGAAACGTTAAGGTCCTCTTCTGTGTCTGAACTAGAAGTGCTAGAGGTGCTAGTAGTACTGGACGGTGATTGCGCTGTAAAGATATAGTTACTTGGTAAAAAAATTCAAAGGAAAATATACTCAATAATAAGATCACTAAGATCGCAATTCACACTGATGGTAAATTGTGACAGTTCTTTTAGCAATACGCTGTATTTCAGTTAGGAAATCATGTTATTACTTACATCTGATAGTTTTCCTGCGTAATATTTTTGGTTTTCGCTCTCTTAAGCTATACGGCTTCTTTCGAATTGTGAATGTTTTAGCTAAAAAGAAAAATGATAAATATAATTATTGGTATTTAAATTCTCAGTATTTTTGAAGATATCTTTCCTTAATGATATAATAAATATTACTAGTTGATTTTTTGTCTCGATTATTATCAGTTCTAGTCTTTATTAATATCAGCTATCATTTTTTGTTTTATATTTGGGATCAGCTCTTGGTTCAATCGATTTTACCTGAATATCTGTTTTTCACATGGAGTGATTAGCATCGGACCTCAGTAAAGCAAAGGGTGAACTGATTTTGAAGGATGAACTAGTTTTCAATATATTTGAGTTCAAGAACTTCTCAATAACGATTGTCATAGATGTTCATGACAACCAGGACCGAGCTTAGTGTGCTCTCTCTCTATGTGATGAATTCCTTGTGGAAAAACCCAACAATATTTTCTGAGCTGAATCTGAGACCTCTTGATTGGTAATCCCATACGCTAACATTTTGTAGGCTTGGGTGTTGCAATTGCAAATGAGTATTTGCCAAAGTAGGCCTAAAAGCTCCTTTTTAAAAAAATCGAGAACGGTATTGCCAGTTGCAGAGATCTATGTATTATATAATTACAATGAATATAATAAGTGTATTACCTCTGCCTCTAGATCGCGTTTCGCCGGGTTCAATCTGCACGAAAGCGGGCTTGGGCTTGCGCGTGCGCTTGGAACGACGCAACGATAGCTCGCTGCCAGACTCGGAAGACGATGACTCTGGAATATTCAAATATACACTGTTATATCAAAAAATGGTTAGTAACGAGTGTTAGATGCTTACTTTATTGCTTATGTTAATTGCTTTAATCTATAGCAAAAGTGTGGTCGCTTTACAAATCTTTTCGGAAAAAGTTAAAAGAAAAGTAAAAAATATATTATTTTTCAATTTTAAAAAAACACACCACCTATTTATTTTTTATAAATTATTGTGGTATATATTTTATTTATTAAGGGACTCAAATCTAAGCAACAATGACCAAAGCTATGAAAGAAGTGAATAAATTAAGAAAATAAATAAATTAAAATTCAGTTGTATAGTTATTAAAATGTATGTATATTTTAAGCTGTCATTTTGTCCAATTGGAGCATATAAGTGTACATTCTAAAAAGTTTATACTTGCTCCTTGACTTTTTGGGACTTGAAACAATCACACGGATAAAAATGATTTTATCATATGAAATCGTCATCTGTCTGTCTATTCCTAGTCCTAATTACTACACAAGGTCATCTAGTATTCAGTATTCAAACCATCAGTGTGTGTGTAACATTAGTGGACTAATGGCTTTTGATGATGATGAGATGATGAATGAAAAGACAATAGACGAAATTATTCACCTGATTCCTGCTGACTGTCTTTCTTTGTCTGTCTACATCTTCTGGTCTGTCTGGTCCTTATAGGGGCTTGATTACTGTAAATAACAATACTTAGACTGAAAAAAAAAGTAAAATTCAGGTATATCTAATATATATCTCCGTCATGGTGTCAGTGGTTGCATTTCTCCGAAACAGCTCAACCTATTTAAGGCCTATGTTTGTATATTTGGTAGTAACACATACATATATGTATAACTCACAAGCATTCTTATGTCGCAACAAAAGTTAACCATCTACAGTGTTACACAATAATCATCTCATTGTACTCAAAACACAAATTTTGACTGACCTCTCGCTATCCTGTCCTTGTACAGGCTGTTGTCTTTCCGTCTTGACTTCTTTGTCGTCTTTGGTTGCCTCTTCTGTTTCCATTTTCTCTTCTTCTTTCTTATTTTCCACGGGTTTCTTCTCGATGACGGTTTGGTTGTTCTCGTCATCTGAATCGGACTCTGATTGATCCTTGAAGCACAATAGAGAATGTCATAAGTCAACTTCTAGTGTTAAAGGAAAACGGGATAAATATTTAACGCATCTCTTAATCTATAATTTAAAAAATACACAAACTCTAAATTGCTTTGGTGACAAACAAAATTTTGGCAGTCAATACTTTTTTTACATATGTTGTAAAACAAGTAAGAATGGGTTTTCAGAAATTGAATAGGATATGGTATGAACGGCTGTTTAAAAGTTCGTTATTTTCAAAATCAGATACGATAGTTTCATTTAGGAATATATGGAGACTGAGACATTGAGACTGATTAAAATATATCTTATATTGTCAGCCAGTCAGCTGTTATTTTCTTTAGCAAATCATCGGGTATCGATATTATATTGTTCACAAATTTTAAAATAATTTTATAAAGAATATTCTGCAGAGATTTGTGAAAAACTTTAACATTTGGGTAAAACTCGAACTATCATTAGGTACCAAAATATTACAAAAAAGGAAAAAAAAGAAATAAAACTACTTACAATAACCTTCGACTTATTAAATCTAGCTGAAGTCCGTCTCTGGCGGGAAAGTTGAGCATCCTCATCCGTATTTACTGGAGCATGTGGACGGGTCTATGGAACAAACAGAAAACTTCAATGGAAGGTGTATATAAGACGCAGAATAACTTAAAAAAGAAAAGAAGCACCATGTTATATTAGGAACTATTCAATATCGGTCGACAGTGAATAAAGCAAAATTACGACGGTTTAGGCTTTAAACAATGATTCAATAGCTACTACATCGATTAGACTTTAAGTCGGTACTACAGTTACAGTAAACTTTTATTATATTACAAAATAATAAGTATGTTGTACGTAGTAGAGCCACATTGATTTCAGGACGATTGGACCAGCTTGACCGGGGCAGTACTACCCTCTCACAGAAGACCAACCTAAAGCGATAGCATCTGTGCTGTTTGTGGTGGTGGTGTAAGTCTTACACTGCCATGATGACTGTCATGTCTTTGATGTCCCCTAGTGAAGCGTGAAAAAGCATCTCACTAGGCCGACATAGTGTGGGTCACATTACTGCATTGTTTGTATTTGCAATGAGTATGGTAATCTCAACTTATGGATTATATTCATGCTTTCCATCAGGCTAAGTAGTATCTTTGGCAGGTTCTTAAAAAACAGTGTAAGCAAGTGATTCGAAGGCGTATATTCACACATTCTATACACAACTTGCTTACATTTCCAACAAATAAAACTATGTCAATCATTCTTTATTCTTTGCGAGATTTCACTCATCTTTCAATCGATTAATATCTGCATATTTAAGTTTTCTAAACTTTGTGAAGTTTTTAAACTCGTATTGGAACTTAGTGGCGGCTTGTTCTTTAACATTAAAAAGAAACACATGCCCCAAAGCAAATCAGGTTATAAACAAGTCTATAATCAAAATGGTGCCACACAAATACTCACCAATTTCTTACTATTAGACCTAACTCTAGCTTCATCAGCCGAAGTAGATTCGTCAGAAGAACTGGAGCCGTGAAACCCGTACAAGTCTGGGTAGCCTTTGACTTTTAGCTCGTTAGTGATCCAGGACTCGTTGAAGTTGTGGTGGAGGAGCTTGCGCTTGCGACAACTGCGGCGTACGTCTACAAAATAAGGTTAAATTTAAGGAAACTAGAGACGGTTTTAACCCAAATTATTAAATCATTTTTGAAAAGTCTTTCGAAAATCTTAAACTTAAAAAAATCTTCAACTGGCAAAAGCCAATTTAGATATACATCTATTCTGTCCTGATAGACATCTATTCAGGTTATTTAATGCCTTTCTTATAATTTCTATTTCAATTTTTTTTTTAATAAAAAATGTCTACATTCAAATATACTATGTAGTTTCTACTCACTTTCCTGTATAGGTTTATCTTCACTCTCCTCGTAATTCTTTCTGGGACCTCGACTGCGCCGTATCTTCACGCTTCTATTTGTGGAATCATTGTCATCAGCGAAGAACACTCGTACTTGCCTTGAGCTAAAAAATGACTCTGACATTAACACGATAATGTTAAATGCACAATGATTAAAAACAACAACAGTACTAATGGTCATAGCGCAGCCACATTATTTATCGTTTAAACAAACCCATCAAAAAAACTATTTAGTTTTTTAATATATATAAAAAAAAACCTTTTTTTAAGGAGAACTCAATGTCCAGGAATGGACTATTAAATAATGTTAATGTGATGATATTGTTAGGAAATATAACAAATTTAACAAAGGAAGCGACAGTCGATTCGGCCGTACGGTTCTAAATAAAATTCTGATAAAGCATTGCAGCACAGAACAACGCACTTTATCATAACATCCATAAGGTCAAATATAGATTGATTGTCACGCGGTTGGAGCGTTTCTCGGAAGGATTTGTGTCCGAGTGTTCTGTTGGCAATGAGAACTTTGAGAATGAGGTAGTGACCTGTGGCGAGTAATATAAGCAAGCATCTCGTCGACCGTAAGACAGTTCAGTTTTGGCTATAATGCGATAAATGTCGAAATGAGCAAGTAATTAACACAGCGACCTCGAGGATAATTAAGGGTGTTTATAATAAAGCCTAATATAGTCATCATAAGGTTTATTTTTCAAATTAAACGAATCATAACACGTAACAATATGAATATGGAAGTATAAATATAAGGTTTAAAAGGTTTTACGTTCATGTTCATATTTGATGCTAAACTTGTTCCGTAGTATCAACTTTTGCAGTATTTCGTTGGTGTTGAGAGGTGTATTGGCGTATCAAGTGACTCGTAACACCGTCTCGCCTGCACTGCTTGGAATGGGATTACCGTCTACTCCGAAACTTACACCAGAAATTTACACAAGAATGATAACATATATCTTTAGTAAAGTGAGTAGGTAAACACGGATTTAATTACTGTTGAAAATATTTATTTATTTATTATTTTTTTTAAATCTTCATGCACTCATGTGCGTACGCGGACCTATGTGGAGAAATCTTGTAAGGTAAGTCTACTTTCTGCCAGACCAAACACCCAGACATTCTATCGATTGTTGTAGGTGCAAACTCCACATGTTATGTTTGTAACTGTTTGTAACAATTGTTGTTCTGAGTCTGGGTGTTCTTTGTATCTGTTTCTTGTATGTTTGTAAAGTCCCCCGCGACACAGCGATTCTATGAAGCGCTTCATTATTTAAATTTAAAAAATATTACACTACAATTAAATACCAAGAGATTTTATTTACAAGTAAGTTTATTTTGTAAGACAATGGAGTATTCGGTACACTCTATAGTTATCCAAAACTGTAAATTTTGAGACTTATTTTTCGTGCATATTATTATTATTTCAGTAAGAAAAAAATTACCTACAATTTGCCGTCGCCTAAAATTTGTTACGCTTTCCCCTTTTGCTTTTTCGGTACACTTTAGTGGCAAGCATACATTAAAGAAAAATAATTTGCCTCTAATACTTCTCCGTGTGGTGACGGATTAAGAATACATAGTGTTACCACCCCTATTCATCCCGTCGGTGTCGTAAAAGGCGACTAAGGGAACAAAGTATGCAAGACAACATCATTACGAAGAGAAGGAAAACTTGAAACAAACCCTATTCCAACCCGTCTGGGCAGCGTGGTATAGTAGGCCAAAACCATAATGAGAGGCCTATGTCCAATAGTTGGCTTTAAAAGATTGTTAATGATAACTTAACTTAACTAAACTTAACTTAACTACTCGACTTAGATTGAAAACAGTACCTGAAACTGCAAACCCTTGTGCTCCTAAAACACCTACATATACTATAATATACTCCTTTTTTTCTATATTAAGAGCCTGCCAAAATGACTCTTTTCTGCCTGACGGAAAACATGAATAGAATCCAAGAATTGTGGTCACCATACTCATTGCAAATGCAGACAATGCTATATGGTGACCCACACTAGTGGTGGCGGTCTAGTGAGATGCTTTTTCACGCCCGACTTGAGGACAAAAAAGACCTAAATCTATCTAAAGAATTTACCATAAAATCAAGTTACTTGATTACACTATTTCTGCCTTTTTTATTTCATTAACAAAAAAGAAACCAAGAAAAAGGGACATTAGGAACTTTAAGTACTTTTATATGATATTACCGTCTTGAATATTTTTCTGGTTCGGTGTCACTTTCAGGAAACATTATTCGAGGCATTTTTATCGTCCGAAGACGGCGGTTATCTGAAACAAAGTTATAGAATATAGTAGTCCTAAAATAGGTCTGCTGATTTCGTGATATTTATTATTTCTTTTACGTTTAACTTTACATTAATTACCTTTTTTTTAATACCAAATTAACTTACATATATTAATTTTAAGGCGGAAAATCTTGAGGAAAGCCTATGTCCAACAGTGGACGTCTTTTGGCTGAGATGATGATGATGATGATTAATTAAAAATATTATTTATTTGTAAATAAATTCAACAAGTTGAACTTTAAAATTACAACATGCCAGCCTTATTTTAAGATTTCTCTGGGAAGAAACGCCAAAACAAACAACAGAAGTATCTTTTTATAAAGTCCATGAACATTGTTAAAGAAAAATATATATGACTCAAGCATTTAAAGCTTTAATGGTAAACATGGTGCATAATAACAAGTGAAATGATCACTGAAACTTCTACTGACTATTTTACTATTTATGAAACCATCAACAATCATAACTCACATTTAGTAGGCCAGTGTTGTATCTTTCTAGTAACTTTGTATTGGCTACTTCTTAACTCCCTTGGTGTCCAATTGGGTGCCTATGGACATTAATATCATGTTTATTAAATAAATACACACTTGCACACACTCACACACACAATATACACAAGGTTCAGTCAAAACAATCAGGACTACATGATAATTATTATCAAAACTTTTTTCTAACAAAAATAAATGTTCAGTTGTCAAATTGTTAGAAAATTCTGATAATATAGTCTATTAAATTGATTTTAACAGTTATACAACAATGATGAGCAATTTCAAAAGACTCTTAATTATCTATGAACATATCAACACAGCAAAAATGAACCACAAAACTATACCATGGATATAAAAAAAATCAGTTTATCAGGTAATTTAACCACATACACCACATGCGAACACTAAATATATGATTCTAAAGAAATATTTATTAATGCATTCCATTGAAACTTAGTAACATTCAAAGGATAGCTGTTCTATACTATAAGTGTTCTAGGCAAATTCTGCAGCTCAGGTGCTCCTTGGTTGGACTGGTAAAGAATCAGTTCTGACTGACTTTGTCAAAACTCAAATAAATTACATTTCTGACTAAGGAATTTTTGTCAAACCTAGGAAATACAAATTTAGCTAGTTTAAGTTTGATTAAAAATATTTAAGTCAATGGCCGAAATTAAAATATATTTCAAGGATCGTCCGAAGCTTTTGGCAAAAGTAGGATAAACCACTCCTTCTACAAAGAGACCGTGCATCGAACTTTGACTATAGCATGAATATATAATAATGATAAACTACAATATTAACTTCAGTCTCTAACTGTAAGTATTAAACTGATAGATTGTGTTACTTGTTTTCTTCCAGTAGTAGCTGTCAATGAGTGTCATGTTTGTCAGGTTTACAAAAAAATTACTTACAATCAGTTTACTATCAAAGTATGTATAGTTATACATTTGTGGTTATGGATAAATTTATTATGTATTCATAATACATGAAGATGGCAGGGCAGGGTTTAATTAACAACATTCATTAATTTAACTATGTAGTGACAGATTAAGTCTTTAAGTCCTATCATCCCATGGATGTTGTAAGAGACAACTAAGGGTACTAATTATGCAGGACAAAAGCACTGCTTGTAATAAATTGCACTAGTAGAAAATTGAATGAAAACATGATACAAATCAAATAGCCACCTGTCTGGCCAAAAAAAGTACGAATGGGCCGGCTCGACTGGGGCAGTACTACCCTCCCACAGAAAACCAACCTAAAGCAACAGCTGCTGCTGTCTTGTTTCGTTGGTGAGTGCGAGACCGGAGGCCCACTGATGCAGGGGTGACAGTTATCATGGTAACAGTGTGAGGCTTATACTGCCACAATGACTGTCATACCTTTTACGTCTTCAAGCGAGGCATGAAAAAGCATCTCACTAGGCCGCCATAGTGTAGGTCACAATACTGCATAGTCTGCATTTGGAATGAGTATGGTGACCACAATTCTTACATTCTATTTATGCTTTCCATCCGACAGAGTAGAATAACTTTGGCAGGCTCTTAATACAGAAGAAAGAATACTTGATTCTAAGGATAGACGTATGATCAGTAGCGGACTATGAGAGACTGTTAATGTGATGTTGTCATGATTCATTTAAACAAATGTGCAATATCTACAGAAAAAAACAGCCCTGTTGCTGATGACAGGTTATGTACTAAGTGCTTTAAACATGTTTTAATATCATTCAGGTGCTCAATTTAAAGAAAACAGTAGCAATTAAATTCAAGTTCTTTCATTTCATTGTAGACTGAAAGTGCACTCCTACCTAGCTTAGGAAATGATAATGATTTTCTAAATTATGACATGAATAATTTAGAATAATTAACATGTGTTTGAGTGTCTATGTGATTGTTGCCTTTAGCTAATCTCAGAATGTGTAATATGACTACCATTGGGTTTTCACTCAGCACATTCTACTAATGTTTAAAAAGGTAGCTAAGGGTACTATTGTTGTGGCAAAATAAGCAAACTGGCAGACAGTGAAATTTTGTTCTAGAAGTATCAACCCAAAGAAAAGATTTGGTAAAAGCAGTAAGTTTGCAATTCAATTTATTCAAACAGTCCATAAACTATTGGGAATATTACATGTCCTAACTTTTATTGAAGAATTATTCAGTTTAAATATCATTTGAAACTACAGTTAAACACTATGATACACGTATTGGTGCAAAGCATAGTGTAACATTCACTACCATTATTTTTGATACATACAAGGATATTTCTTTTTGTGTAAAAGCTGAAACACCTGAAACATGTTAACATAATAACAATAAAGTAAAAACAATATAGAAATGAAAAAATTTTACTGAGCTATCAGCTGATTTAGTTGCATCATTGTCCTTATGGAAACATTGTCACCTAATACATCAAAGACTGCTAACTGAAAATGCTTTGGACATAGGACAAGGCGGGAGCATGTGTCTACTGCCTGATAGGTGCCGCCAGACAAATATTGATCACCAATGAAATAGTGTCAAGTTAACAAGTTTTGATAGAAATTTGGGATAAAACTTTCAAAATTATTGTATACAATTCTATTGCTGATTCTGAACAAACTGTTTTCAAACTTCAAATAAAGTAAGAACAACATTATATATCAAAATTATAATGTCTTCGTTTTCAGTTTAGAACTTTATTTTACAAATCTATCCTAGGACCTTACTATTCACAATAATAATTTGAGTTCCAATAATATGACTTGAAGAGTAACAAAACTTATTGTTTAATAATACTAAATAACAATTACATCACTGTTAACACAGATTACATCAATATTCAAAAGATATTATGCCATTCATACCACTATAAACAATATAATATTCATAACATTGTAGACAGCTGACATCATTACTATACACACAGACTTACAAACTTTGTCTCAAGCTAAATATGTCAAAATATTGTAATATAGCTTGATAGTCAAAATAGTAGGACTGCTAAGTGTTAAATAGACCCCAAATCTTAATAATCATACGAAAAACCTTCTAAAAAGCACTAAAAGCACATGCATTTACGTGTAGTAACACATTTATGTACCTACAAGGAAACAGGGACAGGAAGTTGTGTGCTAAGAGTTTTACAACAAGGCTTCGTACCAAACAATCGCACAACAAATGCAAGGCTCATACAATGTCACCTTTTCTGTTTTCTCGTCTGATACGCTGCCCGCGTCGTTCAAACCATAATTCCCATCCTCAACCTCCCCGTTTTCTCCATTACTGCGACGGGTTTTCACCATTGCAGTAGATGTGTCGTAACTTTACATACAAGCCGAAAAATCGTTATATAACAAACGTAAAATGATACAAACACACTCAAGTTGTAAATCAATAACAAACACAACTGTTTTACACTCAAAATAGAAACTAACACGACAAAGGAAGAGCGTTATCGCTCGCACATGTCGTTACACAGCGCCATGTTATAAACGAACAATGTAAGTCGGTTCGCAGCAACTTTTAACATAAGTAACTCACCGATCGCACACACCGTTTTCTCAAATACACTTTTTAAAAAATAATACTCTATTTCACTAAAGAAATCCTCGAAAAATCGATGAACTTGTAAGATACACACGAAATCCACAACTCACGATGTTTTTATTGACAACTGTCAAAAATTCCCGCAAATTTGTCATTTTTTTAAATGTCGAAGCTATACGCCGCAGACAGCATTTTACTTTATAGGTACTCTTTAAACGCACTAGAAAATACCTTATGTAATTTTAATGCAGCCAATGCTCAACAATATAGAAATTTTTACCCAGACATTTCTAAAACTTACACTGCAGTCCAGAAACAATTTCACAGAAAATTTGTCTCTGCCAAAATTACACATAACTAATTGATTAGTTAGTGTATTCGATTATGTTTAAAACAACAAGATTAGGTAACATGATTACCTACTATTCAGTATAAAAATTCCGAAAAAAAATTGTGCAGTAATAAAATTCATTTCACAAATCTCAAACTAGTCAGCTACCGTGTTTGAGGTTTGTGAAATCTATTTTTATATGGTCTTAAACTAGACAGCACCTGGCTTCTCCCATACAACCATACCGATCTTGAGCAATCTGTATCCATCCGCAGCCAGCCATTTTTCTCAGTTCGACAGTCTATACCGCTGTAGGGCGTCCTGCACTACGTTTGTCTAGTAGGGGTCTCCACTCTAACATATATCGGTTCCTCATTTGTTTACCTTAGAGTATGTATGTAGTCCATGGTACTGGAGCTTCTTCTTTCTTCTTCTTCGGTAAAACGATGCCTTTTATTTCCCGAAAACAACCTGTACAAATGGCTAAGAACTAAAATTGGGAAGTAGTTCCTCAATTCAATTCAGTTCAATTCAGTTCAATTTTTCAAATCAATTCAATAAAACAGCTTTGAGAGCTTTGCTAACGAAAATTAGAAGATTTATCAACATTTGCCCACAGTGATTTCTCTCTCTCGTCTCGTCTCATAACCGAAAAGTCTCATTCTGGTTTCACCGTATTCATATACTCCCACTTTCCCATTGATGTTGCTCATGACAACCATGAAGGCAGTTTTGGTACAAGACAAAGTTTCAACTGTATATTTATATGTAGCCTCGACCTCGTCGTTAGGATGTACAGTCGTGGAAGCATAGACCTTTACAACTTTCAAGGAATATCTTGTGAATAGTTTTAATAGTATTATTTTCTAAAAGGACACTAATGACAATTGTCACAGAGATCTAGCGATATATTTAAGGACTATATATACATAGATCCAACCATGCTGGATCATTGAATTTCGTTTTCGAATGTTTATTCTTTCAATGTTAAAAATTTTAAAGAAAGAAGCGTATCTATTTTGATTTTGTCAAAAATTCGGTATTAGTGAACCATTTTAAAAAAATACGACACTATTTTCGAGTCAATTTTAAATGGTTTATTCTCTAACAAACGTTATATTTATTTGTGCTGGACCTTGCCATCTCATTAATGAATTTTAATATTTTTTTAAACGTAACATTCATTTGTTCACTCATTCAAGTGTTATTGAATGAGACGAATGTTATTATTTTGACTGATTGTGATAAAATAACGAAAATCAAAAGTTTTATACATTAGAGCTATTATACGGAAGACAGAAAGCTATGCAATCATAATCATCACAACGTAATTACTAATGGCTGAAAATATTCAGCAAAGCTCCCCTTTGGGAGAACAAAAAGATATCCTGAATGATGTTTCAAAACAAAATGATATTGATGGTGATGAAGAAATATCAGCCAGGATGACAGCGTCTTACAGTGAAATATCTTTCCATTCTGACCAAGGACAAGCAGAGGGACCCGATAGAGTGGCTGGACCTTCGAGACCTTACGACTTGCCATCAGAGAACCGCAAACAAGAGAAGCTTCCCTTGGACATGGATGGACATGTCAGGTATGAGGGAGACATGACTCACTATGTTGCTGATGACCTTGAGTTTAAAATTAAATTATCTAGTCCTATTGCTAAAAGAGGTGAAACACCTGTTTTTGGTAGTTCCAGTGCATCAAGATCGAGTACACCATCAGGAAAACTTTACAGACAAATACTTGCTCCGCAGATTGGCCAAATTGATATAACAGTGTTACATGACCTGGAGTATGAAGCTCAAAGAATTGCTCAGTCAGTTGATAATTTAATAGAAAACTTGTCAAGTATATTACATTCAAACTCATCTTTGACAGCTGAGAACATGGAAGTTTATAAAGATGCTGTAGGTAAAACATGTGACGCAATGGATAATAACATTAAAAGTATGTACACAATCTTGGCAAAAGGTGAAGAGGTTTCCCAAGCTATGATCCCGGTACAAGCACAGGCGGCAAGAATAGCAGAAATAAAAAGACTCCTTCAAATATTTGAGAATAACTTTTAAGAGTTGATTGTAAATTTTAGATTTTAATTATAAGCTATTATTTAAATTATGTCATATTAGGTTTAAAATATATTTATCTTCATAGTAATTGCTTATGTTACTTCTAAAATGTTGAATGTGATATGTAATAGCTAACTACTAAAAAACTTGGCTAATATTGGTTGTAGATTTTCTACTGTTTTTTTTACTTTTTTTTTTATTTGGACCCTAGCAAAGTGACTACTCTGCTTGATGGAAAGCATGAACAGAGTCCAAGAGTGGTGGTCGCCATTCGTATTGAGATTGCAGACAATGCAGTATGATGGTTCACAATATGGCAGCCTCGATATACATATCCCTTAATACATTCACAAAAGGCCAATTCGAATCACCTTGTATCATTTTTCTGCAATCTTAACAAGGTGGTTTCTGCCATAATATTTTATCAACATATATTAGCTTCCCTAGTTTCTGCAACTTTCCTCAGCTTTCTGGTGGTAACACCTTTGCCTCTTCATTAACACATTGACTGACTAAATTTACTCAATATATGTAATGGAATTGACTATTGACTCTCTCTCTAATTTAAATCTCATTGAACTGTTTATGAATAATAGATCTAGATGGAAATATTACATATAAATATGTTTCAATTATGAAATTGAAATTGAATTTCTGTTACAATGATATTCATACAGTAATACTTACTTTTTTCACAGAATGCTAATACCATGATTGCCTATAGGAAATAGACAATACAGTGTATAGGGTTTCCACCAAGAACTTTAAGACCCAAGCCAACCCAACTTCACTTGCTGATCAAAGGACAAGGCTCACGCAAACAAAACATCCCGATTAGCAACAATAGGGTGGCCATCTATTGCGTGGGACCAAAACACTGGCGAAAAGTGGATGTTTAATATGCCTCTGCCTATCCCTTTGGTGAAACAGGCATGATTCACCGAATCCATCACCATTTCTATGAGAAACATTAATTGTTTTATTTGCTCAGCTGAAGAACTTAAAAAAAGAAGCAATAATAAAGAAAAAGAAGATACAAATATGTATCATTATCAACAGCCTTTACCAGTCCACAGCTGGACTTAGGCCAAAACCTCCTTGCTACGGAGAGTCCTACTATACTATGCTACCCAAATGGGTAAAATTTTAACAAATATGTATACAAGTAATTAAAACAATTGAAATAACACCTCTTAATTTTTAAACCTCTTAATAGTTTTCATCATTCATATTTTTTTTTTTATATAGTAGGGGACAAGGGGCATTATTACTATCACTGCATATGCTATTCAAGAGAGAAGTGCGTTCACACTTTTGAGTTCTCCACCCCTTCCGTCAGAATTATGGGTGGGGAAGTAATTCAAATTTGCCCCATCTGAGGTATGGCTCTCCCAAAGTTAATATTAAAGAATATATAATAATAATATTAGGGCATTTAGTAGTTCTCAGCTGGTAACACAGCTTGTCACTAGCCTGTGATTCTCAAAGTTTTTTCATTAGAATAGAATCCATACTGCCCATACAGAAAATTTGAACAGAACGAGCAGATCCTTAGCAAAAGATTACAATTGGGGACCATTTACTATAAAATAACCCCGAAGGTACAGGTTTGTAAAGTGCAGTGTCTTTCATACAACCTCTCTATGAAAGACTATTTGTGCAGTAGGAGTAATTCGGAAACACCTGTTATTACGACATTCATACAGATCTTCAGGTCTCTATATTACGAGCCTGCCAAAGTGACTCTACTCTGCCTGATGGAAAGCATGAATAGAATCCAAGAGTTGTTGCAAATGCAGACAATGCAGTATGGTGACCCACACTATGGTGGCCTTGTGAGATGCTTTTTCACACTCCGCTTTTGGACGTAAAAGGCATGACAGTCACCGTGACAGTGTAAGGCTTACACAGTTACCACGATATCTGTCACTCCTGCATCAATGGGCCTCCGGTCTCACACTCACCAACGAAACACGACAACACGGATGTTGGCGCTTTAGGTTGGTCTTCTGTGGGAGAGTAGTACTGCCCCGGTCGAGCCGGCCCGCTGGTGCTGTAATTAGCGTGGCTCTACTACCTAGGGAAAGGTCTTCACTAAGGAAAAGAAGTTATAAAATATCTATTAACAGAAAAACAAACAAAACGAATATGAGTGTTACTGCACCTCCAAAGAAAGAAAATATAGACAAATCGAGATCTATCTAAAGTAAGTATGTTGTGTGAGCGTATGCGTGCAAGAGATGCGTGCGTATGCGAGTGTTTAAACACGAGAGTGAACAAGTACAATTATTGACGTACGCATTGTTTGGTGACTGGATGGCGCAAAGCGTCAGAGTTTGTGTATGTCCAGAGACAGTTTAATACAGATTGGTATGTGCTAATGAAAGTACCCACCTTACGAAGGAAAGGCCTATGTCTAGCTGTGGACTGTTAAAGGCTGTTTATGATAATGTGTGAATTGTGGAGTAATACAATCATAATAACTCCAAAATAATATCTGTAAAAGATTTTCTGTCTCATCATAGGTCTAATAAGCCAATTGGTAGTGTTTTTTTGCATTCTAGGCTCTTATGATATGAATAATTTACGGAACACTTATTGGATGATTCGCGAAATGCATGAAACTTTTGTCCGTTACAGATATAAAAGTTAAAAAATATAAATTGTGAACGAACTTGAAAATTTGTTTGTAAATATAGCAGTACAAACTATTATGAACTAACTGTAATATATTAAATATGTACCGACACTTTTTGTAATCACAGCTTATTTATACTATCGGGTTTCTTTCTCTCTTTCCTTCTTAAAGATGTCCATAAAGATATATCAAATGCTAATAAAATATTAAAATAAGATTAGATTCATTTCAACACGAAGTAGCTAGTTAATCATTTATGTTTAGGTATCTTTTTTTGGCCGTTTTGTTTTCTACGTTTGCATTCGCTCTAACCTAATTATTCGTTCGTATTTGCTCTTGAATGACAGCTTAATTGGCATCTGTTGTCATTCATTCTGTCATACCGCATCGACCGAGGTGGTTGTAACATCTGAAAAGAAGCGAAATGTGTTTTTAAGTAAAAAATGTAAATTGAATTACTAACATGAATGTTAACAACATTATAAGATTAAGCTTGTGGTTGTTGGTCTCATGACCATTTAGCATTCAGCTCCCATTCGGATATAACGCAAAATGGGTGACGTTATAAGCTTGTTTTCTGTGATAATAATGAAATTTAAATCTAAGTTTAATGAGAGTAAGATATATTTCCACTATGATCTTCCGTGGGATAAGCTGAAGACCGTGAAGTGGATGAATGAGAAGGCCACATCCAACAGGGCTTATATTCCGACAACGGTAAGTACTAGTTACTTTGGCTAAATTTAGAAAACTATTATTTTTATTCCGGCAGCTTTTTAGTCGTGATCGTAACTGAAGGTTAATATGTAGACATAAATAAAATAAATAATATTATATAATTATTTTAAAATTTAGACAGTATATTAATGTGTTTGAAATCTACGAAATATTTTAAACTAAATATTTAAGTTTACAAAACATTCTAAAGCTTTCCTTATTTTTTTTTTAACTCTTTCTTATAAGTTAGATATTTTTTTTAGAAGTGTTGCTATTCCCACCATAATTTTAATGAAGTGTATAAAGTGCTGGAAGAATAATATTTATTTTATTTATTTAATAGTAATTAGCAAGGCCAATTAATTATAAGAGATTTGCATTATAAAATATAGTATATTGTGAAATGAGGGCTGTTTAAGTGATTGTGATTAATCTTATTATATCATGAACATAAACAGTGTACTAAGTTACTAATGATGTATAAAATTATAATGAAGTAAACAGTTTATGACATTATGAAACTACAAACTGTTTTACTATTTACTCTTAATTATCAATCATATTCATTGTAAGCCTATTAACAATATGTGCTAGATATTTTGAAAATTATTTAAAAACAGACAGTTTAGAAATTAAAAAAAAATAGTCATGGACAACCTGTGCTACTAATATTATTAAAAAAAGAATCATTCAGTAATTGAATGACTTTTATTTTTGCTGTGCTTTTTTAGTTTTCTTAATAGTTATGCAAGCTCATTTAGTTTGTCACATAATTACATTTATTTTTAAATTCTGTTAATAAAACAAAGAATATTTACAAAAAATAATTTATATATTTTTTGAAATACATGTTCATGAACAAACAAACTCATGAAACAAATAAATAATTATAAACTAAATTAGAGTCTAATGTCCATTGCTGGATATAAGCCTCTCTATGGGAAGCAAGTTTTGGCCTACTATATCATGTTGGCCAAAAGGGTTGGTAAGGGGTTTGTGTCACCTGGTATCACTCTTTAGAAAATCACTCTTTTCTTGGTGCCAGGATGTAAACTTCAGGTTTTCTCCTCGTTCTTTGGTGATATGAGCATAAATTGCTTAGCAAATATATTACAGTTATCATTATGGAAAAAATACCTGTAAAATAATATTTATTTGGTAATATTATGGTCTTCATCAGCAGTTTCTCTTCTCCATATAGTGCTTTGTGATATTAAGCCACTAGTAATTAGTGAAAATATATAATATAAATAGAGGCCTATAATTTATGAATTCAAGAAATCAATTTGCTCCAGGATCTCATTACTAGATGTTGACCTCATGAGCATCTGAACAATTAGACAGACTTTTTAAACAAAGAGATTCTAAATTGGCCAATTATTTTCAAGTAATAGAATATGGTAGATATAGACATGACAGAAAATAATTTGAAGATGGAGTTGAGTTTTGCTCCCCCTATAGTTTGCTTTCGAGTGCAGGAGAGCAACGAAAGGTGAACACTGCTGCATATCGGCAGTAAACTGAAGAAGAACTAAGTTAAAAGGACTCGTAACCGCCGACTGTGTACCGTATACGTCTGTTGAATGTAGAAAAAGCGTAAGTTCGCTCGTCACTACCTATCCTGGATATAACATGTAATCAAGTATAATCTAAGAACAAAGTCATAAACCTGAAAATAACGAGTTACACTCGTAGCATCATTATCTAATTTTTATAACATAAAAGCTATCTAATCATCATTGTCTATGTTCTTCCCTAGGCGCTATGAATTTGAGTAAAAATTTGATGTGCTATTTTCGCCATTGACCGCCATTGACCACCAACAAACAATTCGCCTACACAAAGATATTCTTAAATGTTTTTTTAGATAATATTTTAGTATATCTCATGGTAAGTTAAAGATAAGCCTCCTAGTGTACCTACTTTTCAAAACCTATTTTTCTACGATGAGTGGGTATCGAATTAGAGTAATAATAAAACGTCGAGTGGTCGACTTAATATGATAATACCGCGAAAAATACTCTAGAGAATTAGAGTACAATGTGCCATCCAAATAGCAGGGTTAAGGTGCCCGACAGGATACACTCACACGGTTGAATGAAACACCAGAGCGGCCTTATTCACCTATTGATCACCACTGACATTAATAGATAAAAAAACCTAAATTAAACAACATTTTGTAATTGCATTACTCGCAGTAGTAGGGTTACCGTAATCGGGTTAAGGTTAACGTTACCACGTTAAACACTGTCTGTTTGCTCTAGCTCCGGCACTGGTGGCCCGATTGACACGGGATTCACTAAATTAAGGAGTAATTTACACTGTTTTTATTTTGCAGAAATAGGATTCTGAACAAAGTAAATATTTTTATGTATATTTATATGGTATAGTAAGTAAGTAGGCAAAAGAGTAGATAGTTTACCTGTTCATAAGTTAATCATAAGATATTCTGCGAGATAAACACAAAGGGTTTAACCACAATAATGACATCATAACTATGGCTAAACTCCATATAAGAAATTAAAAAAAAAAATACATAGGGCAGTTTGTGAAGTATAAACAAAGCTCGTCTCCTTGAGAAGGTTTTAATAACACACGTGCACCTTACGACATAGGTACAACCTTCGTTTACTATATGGAGAAATATCATGAAGTAATAACTGAAAAATGTTCTCGATCCTTCGGTCACACGTACCATATTTGATCAAAGTTCAGTATATTGAATCAAAACCTTGTGTGTAGACTTATTAAGTGCGTACCTTTCTTTTTTATTAGACAATGCCCACACTGTGAATATATTAATACCGTGTCGCAGGGTTATATTTTATTATTTTTTAAAAGGACACAAAAAACACCCAGACTCCGAACAAAACTTTGTACATCACACTAAGTGTGGTTACGTGTGGGGATCGAACCCACGACACTCAGCGCATTAAGAAGTTGCTAGGTAGCCGCTTAAGCCACTACGTAATCTGTGCAGGCCACTTTTAGAAAAATTTGACTGTTCGTAAAACAAACATCATTAAATATTTTAGCCACTTTTTTTGCCACTCTGTAAGGTAAAAACAAATCTACAAAATATGTACCTACATGCACTTGAATCAAACAAATGCTCTGAGTATATACATACCCATATTGGTACACTAAAATATTATTATAATCATTTTCAAACAAAAACTAACTACCGCAGTTTTTATTACACGGAGCATTAACTTTGATCCTCTGATATGAAATGTATACATATGAAATATTATTTACCTAGTAACTACTTTATAATTATTTTGATGTTTTGATATACAATTTAGTCTAGATCATCTAGTTGATACCAGAGTAAATATATCGTGTTAACATATATGCTTATAATGTTATGAACATCTAAGTATTACGTAAGTACGTATTGTATGATAGACGTGAATACATCTCATCTGGCGTGTCACGTAATTTAATTCAAATAAGCACAAGTACGAGAATCTGTAATACACGTGGGTTTCTGTTGCTGTATCTTTCTATACAATAGTACTTACTTTGATTTAAAAAAGAGGCCACTAACGCAGTTTTTGTTATCAATGTGTTATATTATGTACCGTGCGTTATTCAGGCTGTAACAAAGGAAGATAGGCGCTCGTGTTAGAAACCATAACAGCTATGTTAATATGTGTGCCTGGTTTAATTACCCCAAATGTCATGCTAAGACACCTGATGGAAAATAAAATGGGGTTTTAGTTAAAACAATTCTAAACCAGTTATTTCTTTTATACATATATCTTCTCATACAGCTATGTTGAGCACATAGCTATAAATTTCATAGTCATCTAATGCTGTTGATCCGATCCGGTCGCGACATAGACAAACGACCCGCAATATGTTTCATAAAAGTTCAATTTACGCCTTATTGAACTCTGACAGCAGTGTATAAATTAGATTTTGTTTGTTGTATTTGATTGGTAATGTTTAAATAAAAAAACCGTATCAGTAATATCAGTCCCATTGATACGCTTTTAAAGTATAATATTATAGACGTGCTATCGTTGTGCACACGGTTTTCGTCACGCAAACGACTGGTAGGATGTTACTAGTGATTTATGGGTTGTTTGGCCGTATACGAGCGGTGAAAACATGAGTAATGAGCTCGGTACGTTTCGGTTCATTGATTGTTTTGTAACTAATATTATTTGATATAATCATTAACAGTTTTATATTATTTTTGTTTATTATGAACTTTGGTCTAAATTATTGAATCTGAAATTATTTTAGAACTTGCAATTCTTCAGGGTAGGTGGCGCTGTTGATTAGCAAACATGCACCATCGATCATTTAAATCCATTACTCCTATACCACTCATTATCAGAAGAGCAGCACCAAATTCTGTAACAATGTATGCGTTGGAATTATGTGTAGTTTGAGCATGAACCATCCTTTTCTTGAAACCATTTGAAATATTTTTGAACTCCTTGTAAGTTACAGTAAAACTAAAAATCTATATTCTAAGTATTTTTTTTTATATTAAGAGCCTGCCGAAGTGACTCTACTCTGCCTGATAGAAAGCATAAATAGAATCCAAGAATTGTGGTCACCATACTCATTGCAAATGCAGACAATGCAGTATGGTGACCCACACTATGGCGGACTTGTGAGATGCTTTTTCACACCCCGCTTGGGGACGTAAAAGGCATGACAGTCATCGTGACAGTGTAAGGCTTACACAGTTACCACGATAACTGTCACCCCTGCATCAATAGGTCTCCGGTCTCAATTTATTAACAATAGATTTTGTATTCTCTACCAAGAATTTTTGTGTAGCATTAACATGTTCAGCGAATACATCTGACGTTTAAACTAACATATCTAGCGTATCAGTGAATAAAAGAACAGTACCTTTAATAAAAATTGTAAGACGGATCCAATGATACTCTATATTGTGGGATAGATGAGAAAGATCCAGCCATCATGTCCACTTTCCCTGTAGGGAAAGTGCTTGTAACACTAACGTTTACAAGCTGCTTGCCATTTAAGCCATTTAAGCGTTGTGAATCAATGTTCTTAAACTCACTACCTACGACAACAATAAATTCGTCTAAAGATGACACCGATGAAACAGACACCTATCCATTGAACGATATAACACAGTCACATGCGTGGGAAGTCTCCGAAGGTGGTCGGCTCGATCCTATTAGAAATATGGGAAGGTCGTATTATATATAGATGCGATTATAAGCTGACCCGTTACACCAGAATAAATATATCTTTGTCTTTTGAAGAAATTAACTCACTGTGTATAATGTGTTGAGGGGACGACTTTTAGATAATACTTACGTTATGGTTTCGCTGTCGTTGGACTTACTTTATATTTTAGTTTAAAAAACTATTCTTTTCATACCTAGAAAAGAATAGTTTTTTTTCGATATGAAACATATAATTGACGAAACGTATGTTAACATGTTTTATAAAACATATATATAGATATAATATATAACACACAACAATAGCATATATGTAGATAGAACTTTTTTATGTCAAGTAAATATGTTCTACCAATGAAAAAAAATTTTTGTACTTTGTACGCACGTAAGAAGTTCGCGTTTTCCTATGTTTGTAGAGAATACGACACTAATAGTAGAAAAAAGATATTTGCCACATTGAAAAAAAGTTTTATTATAAAGCATAATCTAATAAAACAAATTTTGCGTCAAAAGAAATATAACTTCAAAACAAGTTTCTGGGCCGCCGTAGCGTGGGTCGTCATACTGCATTGTCGGCATTCATAATGAGTATGGCTCTTGAATTCTATTTATGCTTTCCATCAGGCAGAGTAGAGTCAGTTTGGTAGACTTCCATTAAAAAAAAAGAAATGTTGATTAGCTAATTTCATGGTGTCGGTTTTTCGTGACGGTGTGCGTGCGGATCGTGTAAATTTACTCTCATCATTTTTTTTAACGCGCCAAAAGAAGTATAACTTCAAAAGGTATATGCAAAAGTGTATAAGTGTATGCAAATATAAAGTTTTGATCATCAACGTCAGAATATTATATCTTTATTTCATTCATATCCTTAAACAACTTGACAATACAAATGTCAAGAGTTATTTGGTATTCACTAGTTTTGATGACTCGTTATCTGTAACTAATATAGTTTATACATAAGTTTTCATCTGTTCCGTATTAAGAGTACTTAGAGCAATTTGTGTTTAATATATACTAATATTATACAGCTGAAAAGTTTTTTTGTTTAGTTGAATCTGCTAATTACAGGAATTAATGATCGGATTTGTAAAGCAGTGTAAGATTGTCCAGTTATCAAAGAAGGCTAAATACAGAGAGGCAAGAATTTTTCCCCTTTAAAAATTCTAAAAGAGTTCACGACAGCATATGTCTATGGTCTAAGTTAGTTCACTAACACCTTTTTATTGTAAACCAATTTGTTCACGCTGTATAACATCATGCTACAGGCAATAGTTATCATAGATCAGTTAGTTAAATACAATAATGACTCCTTTATGCAGTAGTGGTTAACGTTTATTGATTATCTAATCCTAGGAGACGCCAGGATGGACAACGTGCTCTAGAGTTGTATACGTCCATGGGCAACGATAGTCACTTACCAGTAGATATACGCTCGTTCCCTCCCTATTTTTAGAATTTAAGAATTATCAACCACAGAACGCAAGTTAGTGCTTCACAGGTATGTTAGTGTGTGGGTTATAGTGAGTAGATGTCACGACCCTTTCTCTTGATAATGCTCCCCACACACGGTATATATGATATGTCCGGTCGCTGTAATGTCGTGTAAATGACATCATACATAATAATTTTCCTCTGTTTTGTATTCATACGCATTTTCTAAGAGGGGCACACATTAATTTATGTGAGACTGAAATTTCTTTAATACAAAATCGTCACGTCAACTTTAAAAGAATGTATTAGTATGTACTCGCTGTAGTATTATTTTCCTGCATGAGGTAATTATCTTTAAAAACTAGCCTTCAAAACTGTACTGTGGTCATGGTGGTCATGAGAAATATATTACTACCTGAATTTAATTTATTATTACTAGCTTTCATTGCACGAAAGGATGACATGAAAATCGTCAAGCGTTCCACATTTTAACGTCCATGTGGTGTCGTATTAAGAATACATAGTGTTACCACCCCTATTCATCCCGTGGGCGTCTTAAAAGGCGACTAAGGGAATAAACTATTCAGGCAAATATCACTACAAAGAGAAGGCAAACTTGAAATAAACCCTTTTCCAACGCGAACGTGGTATAGTAGGCAAAAATCTCCTTATTAAGGAGAGGCCTATGTCCGGCAGTGGGCTGTAAAAGACGAAAGTTGATGATTGACTGCTGGGATGGCGCAGTGGTTTAAGCGGTCGCTACACTGTTGTCTACCGCACTGAGTGTCGTGGGTACAAATCCCACGTGGTACAACACTTTGTGTGATCCACAAATTGTTGTTCTAAGTCTGGGTGTTCTTTGTGCCCGTTTCATATACGTTTATAAAGTCCCGCATAATACAGGAAATATTCGGAAAGCGAGAGTTCTGTTTAAAAAAAAAACTAACAAAGAATCCTTAAAATTATTCTCAAGATAACTTTTAACTCAATTGTGTTTTGAAATAATTATACTTAGTTCTCTACATTGTTTTTGTTAAATTGTACGCCCACAGAGTACATGTTTGTGATTAGAATGAGTTAATGGTATTTATCTTTAACTTTATAACAAAATATATATTTTATAAATTTAAAAATTGGCATCTTTCTAAATTTACGATTTTTCTTTTCTAATTTTCTAATAATCCGAAGAAATGTTGACGTAATTAGTTACGAGTTGTGATGAGTATAACATGAAGTTGCTCCTGTTGCGATGTATATTTAGAACTTTCAAACTCCGCAACGGAGTTACATGCAGTTTTCGCCATCATTTGGGACAAATATTTCATGAAATGGCCCTGGAAGTAGAATTATTGTTTTGAGATAGGCAATGCTCCCTTTTTTCATTTGTCTCATGTGAACGACGCTGTCTCATTCCCATATTCACGCAAATAAAATTACTATAGATCTACTAATAATCAGGAAATAAACAAAGTTTTACTAAAAAAGGAAAACTGATTTCCAACAGAAAATATTCTAAGAGAAAAAATGCACCAAAAACTAAAAATTAATTACATAATCTTGTGCCTAAAATTATTGTTATTTTTGGGGTCAGTGTCAATAATGGAAAAAGCAATAAAACTAAGATATTATCTCAATTATGAAATCAATGACAAATACACAACTGTATGTCCCTCCCAACCGCCCGCGCACTTCGACCCGCCCCCGCCACCGTGCTACGTCTGTGTTATGTTGTAATTATCGTAATGTTAATATATGTTGACGGGCACCGACTACAAAAATAACAATAATTTAAAAAAGGTAAAAGAATATGCAATATTTACTATATTTTTCAGTGCATTTTAGAACTACTCGGCTCGTTTTGCTACTTTTCTGATTAATTATTCAAATTACAATTTTTTTTACTTATCACTTTCCTAAAGTTAGTTGACATCTCTTTGGCATACCGTTGCCAAAGAGTAGTGTGCAAGCATAGCATTGAATTTGTTATAGAATTAAAATATGTGAAATTCCTACTGGATTCATCACCTAAATAGTAAGAAAATCATCCAGGATTTGGTAAAAAATGGTGTAAAAAAATACTGGATTTAAATAAAAAATATAATAAAACATTTACATTACTCTAATAAATTAAAATCTAAATATCGAATGTCTTCAATTGCATTAGAGTTTTACGTATTTACGCCTACTTTTGTGTCATTTACTTGCAGTGGTTCTGACATTGATTCATTACTAGTTTCGTCATAGGACTCGCCGTTTACTTGTACATTGTCCATCATGATATGAGGCTTTGAGAGGCATTACACGATAAACTTTGGCCTGATACCTCTCAAAGTCATATAATAAAAGACTTCCATCACTTCTGACATCTTCCTTCATAATTTGAAACACTGAGTTTAGAACAAATAAAACTATATTAACGCTATAAGTATATCTTAAATGAAAACTTTTATTTATATTAATCATCTATGGTTTAATATTGTCTCTATTAGTAAACCAGCAATGTATTTAAAATAAAAATTGTTCTCTTTGGCCAACTGAATTCAAAATTATTTAGTCGCGCTATGTGTAAAATGGCTTTATGCTATTATTGAAAAGTTTAAACAATACCTATTCTCACTATGAATAAACATGAAAAGTATTATTTTTTGAATGTAATTATGACTTCTCAATGCTATTTCATAGAGTTTTATACAATTACTTATCTGTAGTATCTGCTGAACAGAAAAAACGACTTCAAAGTTGAATAGCAATTTCCCGGCTTGAAATTCTGTCGTTCTATAGTGCATGAAAACTATATATTAATTCAGGTGCACCACCATGAATATATTACGAAATAACATGTATGAAATACATTGAGG
The DNA here is from genome assembly GCA_949316085.1 of Hypercompe scribonia. Taxonomy (NCBI): domain Eukaryota; kingdom Metazoa; phylum Arthropoda; class Insecta; order Lepidoptera; family Erebidae; genus Hypercompe; species Hypercompe scribonia. Next base: position 8,210,815 of record OX438979.1, read on the forward strand.
CCGCCATAGTGTGGGTCACCATACTGCGTTGTCTGCATTCGCAAAGAGTATGGTGGTCACAACTCTTGTTTCTTTCTACTCATGTTTTCAATCAAACATAGTAAAATCGCCTTGGTAGGCTCTTAATATAAAAAAAAAGAAACAAAAATATTGACAGTTCAAGTATTTATTTGAAATGTTGCCAGTTATTGTCGATACATTAGTTCCTAAATATTTTATTTCTTTTCTTTTATGTCGCATAGTACAGTGTAGTAGGGTAAAAATTGAATGCAGAAGCTGAAACTGCAATATACATTAAATTCTAGAGTGCAGTTAATTAGGTCGTTCCATTGTAACCTGCCATGAATGGAAGTCATTTCGCTTCGTTCGTTCGCAAACTTATCCCTACACTACGACTGCTTAGATTCTCTTTACCAAGCGAATAGATGTTACTTAATCTAATAATATCTTTGGAATATTGAAAACCTGACTTATGTAGGTATCCTTTTCGTGAAAAGTGATTGGAAAACCTTTGCAGTGTCTAAACTTAAATTATAGGCAGGCAGAATTAATAATAATAAATGTTTCAGACATTTGACACACAACGTCATCTAGTTTCAAACTAAGTAAAGCTTGTGCTACGACGACTGACTGATAGAATACTTACATCCTTTTTTTTTGGAAATACATACACATTATACATAAAAAATACCATAAACTTCAAAGCATATATTTGCAGATCATACAAACATTTGGTCCGACCCGGGAATCGAACCCGAGACCGAAAGCCTAGCAGTCGCATTCACTACAGCTGCGCCACCGAGGCAGTTTAAACAATTTTACAACAACAATATAAGCGATGTTTCTTATGTCAAAGAAACCGTAATTCTTTTAATTTTAAATTCACAAACTTAATAATTCCCTCTTACTCTATGCTACACTAAACTCACATTGTTGTAATAGTATAGGAGCTAGCAACGTTTTCGAGAAAGAATTTTAGGTCAGCTGATTTTGTGATATGTCGTCCTTCTAGCACTTTCGGTTAGAGTCTGGGCTATCTGGCTGGCGGTAGCGGTTGCGTTCATTAGTGCGCATCCTACCTGTCCAGGTAATAATGCTGGATTTTAAAAACATTTTAGAAGGCGTAACTTTTAATTTTTTGTTTTTAAATAAGTCTACCTAACATACTTTTTTTATTGCCAGACATTTTTGACATTGCTAACTATGTGCCATACGTGAATTTTTTTTTTTTTTTTATTAAAATTTCAAAGTATTTTATAATGTCTGTAATTTTAATATTATGTTATTTAAATATAAGAAAACTTAAAATAAATTTTCCAGACATTAATTCAATTGTTAAGTCTTGAATTAAAATTAAAAAGTCATGAAAAGTATTGCAGTAGTCCAAGAGAGACAGTTGCAGAATAAGTCGAGAATGATACAGAGAACCATTACGAAAGTAAATTATTTTTCACTGTGCATATAATAAAAAATAATAATAATATGTATCTAGGTTTTTCACAGTACTTGGGAATACCAGAATCTGGCGTGAAACAAATGTTACAGGAACGCTTCTTTGGCCGCCTAAAACAAATACTTAAGTCTTTTATCGGGCCCTACACGGGCTTGATATAGACTTTAAAGCATCATCGTCTTGGCTACGGTATGGTGATCTCTTCGGAGAAATCGAAGGTTTTGTTTGTGCAATTATGGACGAAGTTATCATGACAAATAACTACCGGAAATATATCCTAAAAGATAGTACGGTTGATATCTGTCGGGCGTGCCACCGTCCTGGAGAATCTATTATGCATATTATTTCTGGTTGTTCTCGTCTTGCTCACCGTTAGGTGAGTATTTGCACAGGCACAACCAAGTAGCCAGGATCGTACACCAACAACTTGCCCTTAAATACCAACTTGTCAATTTTGAAGTACCTTACTACAGGTATGTGCCCGACCCAGTTCTCGAGAACGGTCGTGCTACGTTATATTGGGATCGATCTATTATCACAGATAGGACTATTGTTGCCAATAAGCCTGATACTGTGGTGATAGATCGATTAGAGCGCCGCGCAATGATTGTCGATATCGCCGTTCCTCATGACGAGAATCTCGTGAAAGTTGAAAAAGAAAAACAATTGAAGTATTTGGATCTGTCTCACGAGATTGCCAACGTGTGAAATGTGGATTCGGTGATTATTGTTCCGATAATCATATCTGTTCATGGATTGATAGCGAAGAGCCTCGACCAACACCTTAAGAGGCTCACGTTAGAAGATTGGATCAAGGGTCTGATGCAGAAGGCAGTCCTCCTTGACACGGCCCGTATTGTGAGGAGGTTCCTGTCTTTGGAGCCCTAACCACCGGTGTCTTGGTCCCTGTACCCGATGTCGGTGGTCTACTACTATTTTCTATATTTTTAAATGTGTATTTTTTGTTTTTTTATATATTTAAAAATGTAATAAATATGTGTATATAATTAAATAAAGAAAATAATAATAATAATCATTCTAGTCAGAGCAAGTTTAAAAAAAAATTAAGTATAAAAAGGAATATAAAATTAGATTAAAATTTAAAAAACAACACTTTTTATTTAAATTGTTCTGATTACTAAATGTAAATTATAAATAATTAATATTAAGTTTTTCAAGTTGTTTCAGCCTTTTATATGAAAAGTATTATGTTATCGTTATGTCCTTTACAAAAAACACATTTTATTTTATCATTGGCCATTGTAACCAAATTAAAAAATAAACATTAAAATCAAAACAAAAACAAACATGTGACATTAGACTGACGCCATCTTGCAAACTTGCCTGTCGCGCCACTGTCGTTGTCTATCTCTCTCGGACTACTAGCATCATACTGCAATACTTCATGACTTTTTAATTTTAATTCAAGACTTAACAATTGAATTAATGTCTGGCAAATTTATTTTAAGTTTTGTTATACTTAAACAACATAATATTAAAATTACAGACATTATAAAATACTTTGAAATTTTTATTAAAAAAGTAAAAAAAATCACGTATGGCACATAGTTAGCAATGTCAAAAATGTCTGGCAATAAAAAAAGTATGTCAGGTAGACTTATTTAAAAACAAAAAATTAAAAATTACGCCTTCTAAAATGTTTTTAAAATCCAGGATTATTACCTGGACAGGTAGGATGCGCACTAATGAACGCAACCGCTACCGCCAGCCAGATAGCCCAGACTCTAACCGAAAGTGCTAGAAGGACGACATATCACAAAATCAGCTTACCTAAAATTCTTTCTTTTCAAACGTTGCTAGCTCCCGTACCATAATGCATGCCTTTGAGTGACTTTAATTGACTCCTTAGATAAATTCGTTGAAAAATATACTTTAAATTAAATAAAGAATACGTATTATACTCGTATAACACTCGTATAAAGAATGTAAATATGTTTCAAAGCGAACATAGCACAAGCATTCCATACATGAACAGGCGTCAGCTGTCGGCTCGTCTAGATACCGTCAAGATATTGCAGAGGCGTAACGAAGCCTTTCTGCTGAACCTGAAACATATTGCCATTTTTGTAACATAACATAGCGATATAATAGTAGCGTTTGTATTTTTATGAGAAAAGAAAGAAAGCTTTTTGTTATAATGTATTGCTATTCTCCGCTGACGCAAAGTGGTCATAAATTATGGTCTTTGTTATTTGTTTATTCTTTAAAACATACCTTCCCTATTAAGAAACTGAATGTGAGCTTGATCTGTTTCTAATGTATGTATTTAACGAATCTTTTTAATGCAATTTGTCTGATTAAATTATAAATTAAATTGACGAGAAATGCCACTGCTGCATATGTGATTTACTGTCCTAGCCGATTTCGGCTACGGCGGTCAATCTCAATGAAAACCAGCCAATATAAGCAGGAGATATTATGATACACAAGTATATGCGCGCAAACACAGGTGCACCTCTCTGTTCCTTTACTCTCACAATTCGATGGGACGATTTTCAGACACGACCAGGGACCAGTGCAGGACCGAGGAATTTACGTGCTCTCCGAGGCACGGGGGTTCAGACCCCACCTTCCGACTCCAGTTGTTATTAAGTATATCTGTAACCAGAAAAACTCAATAAAACTTGTTAACCCAACCCCGGAATCGAACCCGAGACCTCTTGATCGGTAGTCGTATACGCTTACCAATAGACCAACGAGGGTACTGTGTATGACCCTTAAAATAAGTTTCTGCCTAGTATCGCTCGCTGCACTCGGCTGATGGGTTACTAAAGGGTTTGTTTCAAGTTTACCTACTCTCTACAGTGCTGTTGTCCTGCCTAGTTTGATATTGTGTATTTGTAATTAAGACAGTGACACTCTATTTTTAATCCGTCACTACACTAACAATAAAATGCTTTTTAATTATCAGTATAATAGTTATATTTCTTCCAGAGCCGAAAATACATTAACTCAAATTAATGCACTCACACTCAATGTATGCACTCACTGGTAATATAACTTGGTACTGGTGAAAGAATTTTTAAAATTGGTTTCGTGGTTTACAAACTAATGCTACTTACAATAAAACAATGATTTTATTATTCAATTGGTTTGTTTAGCTCAAACTCCTGGCACTACCAACCTGATTCAAATTGAATTACTTGAATTATTCTTATATATTGAGATGTAGGTATAAAAAACGTAGGTAAATAAATGTTACTATTTATTGTCCTCAGGTGGAGAATGTCGCAAACGTTTGCACACATGCATTGTGCGTGGCTCCAGCGTCACTTGGAGCACGGGAGCTGCTCACGCGCAGCATCAACGCGCCACAAGCGATTGCTGCCGTCGTTTACGGACTTGCCCTTTGCCTCCTCTTCGCGGTATCTACCACCTTCCACTCTGTGTGTTGCTGCAAATCTGATACGTGAGTAACAAATAATTATATTGGCATATTTGTTTCTAACTACCCTTAATATTTAATACACCTAATTTAAAATCTTGTGCTAAGTGAACATACTAATAAGAAATTTAGAGATGAAGGACATTTACGTTATTAATTTTGGAAGATGTGTAAATCGACCAACGTCAATACTCATAAAAATAAGTTTTACAGTTGGTAGAATACTTTTTACTAGCTCCCGTATCGATATTATTGAGAAAATATATGGCCAACCCGAACGTTGTACTTCGTAAAAAGTGGAATGGTCGAAGATTGGATCAATTTCATCTATTATGAACGCAATCTATACCTGACTTCGATTATATCTTATACAGTATTAAATTTTTCAACATTATTCTGGGTGTTACATGCTAGAGACAGGAATGCAATAAAATATTTGCTGTCTCGTAGTTTACTCTCCATTTTTATTATCCTTCTAATAAATAAATGTTTCTTAGTGCTCACCTACGCTACATATAATATTGTACCTATTTAAGAAACTTCATAAATTCACCAATTTACTTTAACTGGGTACTTACTTACTTACTACGTGTACTAGATTTATTTACGATTTATAAAATGAATTTACAATAGGATAAAAATACGCAAGAAACTGCACCGTTCTTTCTGTTAATCAGAAAGAAACTCAGAAAATTGGAGATATATATATACATATATAAAACTCCTAAGAATGATCTCCTAGCAACAAAGATGTTTTCAGTATTTCTAAACGAACACTGAACTCTGGTATGCTCTAGAGTAGCCCTCTTTAGAAAGAGTGGAAAGTCACTATTAGTTTATAGTTATTAGTTAATAACAAGCAAATATAAAGAATCACACACTGCTGCATAAAAATCTATTTAAATTAATCTTACTTGAAGAAAAAATTCATAATTGTATGCGTGTATCTGTAACATTTATAAAAGATAATGAACTGTGTAACTAATTAAGGAAATGCCGGTCTTATTAGGCGAACCTTTTGGTTTGGTTGACTTTTAGGCTAGCTTACATTTCTGGAACAAGTATGTAACATAAGACATTGTTTCTAATATAAATTGTATTGACCAAAAAACTTCTTCTGAATAGTTACAGTTTATTAATTTACTTGTATTAATATTAATTCTGGATTGTGTAAGTTATGGCACTAGACGACATTTTTCTATTGCCATACGCCTTTTATTGATAACAGTATCACGAGTTAATTTGTATATTTCTTTATAAAAATGTAGTTAGATGAGTGCTAACTTACAAAACTCCAGTTTCCTTTTGTTCTAAAAATGTCTGCATAGTGAGACTAAGCTAATTCTGAAGTTGAAGGGCGCTGGGTAGCTGGGTAGCGCATGCATAATGCAAGCTAATTATTTATAACCGTTTATTCTATAAGCAGGCTTTAAAAGGATCATTTATCATAAGTTTTTTTCATTTTTCTCAATTATTATAATTTTTATTTATTAAAATTGAGAAAAATGGCAATGCGACCAAGGCTGTAAAAATATAAACCTACATCTTTAATAGTCCATACATATATAAGATCACGCCTGTTTCCTCGGAGAGATATGCCTCTGCCTATCCCTCCGAGGAACATAAATATTTAATGGGGCATATTTAACGTCCATTTTTCGGCAGTATTACATAATGGTATATATCATCAAGAGCCTTTTACAGTCCACTGCTGAACATAGGCCTCTCCTTAGCAAGGAGGTTTTGGCCTACTATACCACGCTGGTCAAACGGGTTGGAATAGGGTTTGATTCAAGTTTTCCTTCTCTTTGTAATGATGTTCTCTTGCATATTTAGTTCCCTTAGTCGTCTTTTACGACAACCACAGGCTGAATAGGGGTGGTAACACTATGTATTCTTAATCCGTCACCACACGGACTATGGTATATATACATATTTATAAACTGTTCGCGAAGGCCAACACGTAATTATTATCTCAGTTTAATTTATTTCGAGGTTAGAATCTAATGTCTAAATTCCATCATAGCTAATTTTCAAAAAATATTTATAATCTATATCACCCGGATACTTATTGGCAATCTATTGACACATCAATCATTAAAGTCGGTTATGTAGTCTAAGATGAATAAAAAAACATATACTTAGATAGCCAAAATTGCTACCATTCTTTTGGCTTCACCGTAGTTTTTTAAAAATAGAGGTGAATATAACTCTGGACACAAACGGCATAGTCCATCTCGTGAGATTAAGAAGAAGGTTAAAAAGCAAGTAGTGAAACTCTTTTCGTCTATATTATATGGCATTTTTAAAGAATGCGGTCATTCATAAATGTCTACTATAATGTGTGTTAAGTAATTTTTAAACATTATAAACCAATATCACCTAACTCAGACATCACTGAATGGTTGAATATTGTATAAATATAAGATTCTTCCTATTATTGTTAATTGAAGGATTATTTCTAAGGTTTAAGTGGAACAGCCATGACGCAACTTGTAGTATAAAAATTTAACGATAAGGTTAAAAATACTCTCACGAAAACTTGAAATCATTTCAAGGCTGTAAGTTACGTTCAATTGTAAGTAGTTCATACTTAATATGTACCTTAACGCACAAAAGTATGTCCGATGTGGTCGTATTCCTGGTTCAAACGATCACTAATTACTTTTTAGGGCGATAAAGCCAAGGAAAGCTTGTTAATGGGCTTATCGATCGATAGATGAGATAATTCTGTCGTTTTAATATTGTTTGCAGTTAACATTTTCTTAATATATAGTCGTACAATAATTTATGTTAGGTGCTTTATTATTACAAAATTTATATTTGTAACTAGTTGTCGTTTTCAAAGATTCGAAGTTACATTGATGTTTAAATATCTGGTAACGTAGATTTTATTCACTGCCCGTTATATTTCAAATTAATAAATGTAAAATAACTAATATATGTTGATTTATTAATGAAGTAAAGAAAACATGCTTATTTCCGCAACAACACATCAACAATATAGGTATGAAAAGTGGGGAAGGAAAGAAATGGAGGCGCAAACGCCTGAATTTTTTTGGCGTTGAACTCGACCAGATTCTCATAACCCCATTGAGAGATGCGGGCTAGAACCAGGTCGAACTCAGCGATAAGCTCCTATCGTTTAACATACAATTTCAACGTTTATGACAAAAATTAACAATTTTATGGATTCAATATACTCGTAAACATAGTGTTAGATTTCTTATGCTAATAATAACTGAAAATCTTAAAGCAAATTTCACCAGTTTCTGAAAAATTTTCAGATAGTTATCTGCTATTGTTATGCTACTACTGCACTTGAGGTCTCGGGTTCGATTCCCGGGTCGGACCAAATGTTTGTATGACCTGCAAATATTTAATTCGGAATTTTGCTGTTTTCTATGTATAATATGTATTTATTTATAAAAAAAAAAAAAAAAAAAAAAAAAAAAAAAAAAAAAAAAAAGTAATCTATCAGTCAGTCTAATTATCAAAGCATAAATTTTGCTTAGTTTGAAACTAGATGATGTGGTGTGTCACATGTCCGAAATATTTATTGATTAATTAATTTATTTAACAGATAAATTTTACTGCTATACATACATGTATATGTCTCTATCTAAGACTTGTGAATACGAAATCTGTAGTTATTTGACAGATATGTTCACATTAGTCTATCAGGAAATGTGAAACTGCCTTATAGGCTGCCTTTTTAATATTTATTGCAATAAAATTGACTGTAATCTCTCAATAGTATTTTGATGGGACTAATCTCTTCTACTCGCCCACCGCTGTAACTCCTGTATACGAGTACATGATGAACAGCAGTGACCTACGAACAAACAACGAAACCACATAAAAAATTAAACTGTCTTTGAACCCACAACAAAATTAATCAGAAGATAATTGGATGAGTTGGATATAATAAATCTACACTTTAAAAAAAATAGACATGACTTAAAAAAATAGGCACACAGGTAAACGTACAGAATAATATAAACCCGAGAACTCTTAGTATTTCTTCTTTGGATTTTTCATAAATAGTATAATTCATTATGTAGCAAAATTCTCACGTGTAAAACATAGATATTTCCCCTTAGCATGTACATTGCAACTCAATAATTACCTCGAAAAAATTTGATTGTAGACTCTCATGTGTTATGTAAATGGATTGCTTGAAGCTTATGGGGCCGTTCAAGTATTACGTAAGCAGATTTATTGCAATTATTTACCCCCCCATCCCCCTTGTCAGCAAAAGTAAGCAAAGCTCTTACCCCCTCCCCCCATGCTTACGTAAACATTTGTCAATTAATGTATTGTTTTTTTAATTTTATAATGTTATAATTATAATTTGAAAAATAAGAAAATAGATTTAGGATAGAGATTATATTTTACTGAAACGGTATTCAACATAGAGTAAAGGACAAAAATATTATATCTTACTAACATAACAAACTTATTTTAAATTTTTGGTACATATATTAAATTCAAATTAACAGTCTTCAGTCCATGAAACCCGAATCCATGATTCTAAGTTTTCGATGACATTGGATTGCTTTGATTGCTGCTCAGTGTTGTGAGTCTGCTCGCTTTCATCCGATTTTGGAATGTCTACGTCATTCTCATCGAGCCATTCAACATCATGGTGCTCTAAATTTTGAATAATGCACATCAGTTCATTAGCACGACGAGTAGCGACTCTTACAGGTCTAACTTTCCTATCAGTGTGCGTGTTTACTTTCTTATGGATCTTTTCGATGTGACGATTTAGTGACTTGACGGAAGCATGATAAAGACCACACGTTTTGCATGTTCGACTTGATAGCCTCAATTGTACCGTCGGACAAAAATAATCGTATGGCATTTGCAGGAAATCTTTGAGTGAAGCACTTAAGCGTAGAGCTAAATTGACTGGAAGATTAAGAAATTGCCCTCCTTCATCTAAAACCAAGTCATCAACTGTTTGTTTTACTTTTACAGGTGGTGGAAGAAACCTGTTGTCTAGTAATCTAAATAGTCCACTTCTTGGACGACAGCATTCTGTATTTCTACATTTTACAATTTGGAGCAAGTATTGGCTTTCACGCACATGTTCTGAATACCATTTAATGTCTGGAAAATCAGAAAGATCTTGTTCACCTGCCCCAACATATTTTGCATTAACATTATAGCCATCAATTTCCATTGAACTCCATACTTCAGCTAATACTTTTCCTGCAAATTCGAAATTAGATCTTTCTAAATGTTCATCAATTGTATCGCCACGTTCATCCAAATGAGACCCAAAATGGTCATGAGGCAATATTAAACCAGCCAGTTCCCGACTAAGAGGAGCCATTCTGCGCTCTACTCTGTTATACGCACTTCTTCCGGGAGCATTGGTAGCTAAAAACAATGCATCGAGATCATGTCGCTTAAAGTGTTGTATAGCAAACCCTATGACTTTTTGATAACGCGGATTTTCATCTGGCCCTCCATCAACCGTCATGATTACCACTGGTTTTACTAGTCCATGGTCAGTTTTAGCTAATGGTCGAAACTCTTCAAGTTCGAGAAGCGTCTCGAAATCCTGAGCATGAGTATTAGCAGTAGATGAACTATGCTTTCCACTTCGAATAGCGATGTATGTTGGTCCAGAATATCCAACGGCTTACGGTTGTCCTAGCATATTGGAAGTGATTTTGATACCAGCATAAACAGATGGTATTAATTTATGACGCTCAGCGATTACCCAATCGTGATCAGGCAATTTGATTCTATATTCCATGTGCATTAGAAGAGGTGCTTGCTTATTTGCCGCAGTTACGCCAATAGGGACTCGAGCTTTATCATCTTGAGATATGAAAAATACTTGATCTGGTCCTAGTATGGATGCTATGTTCTCTAAATAATGGATTGATGTTTCAGCGAACTTGCTATCTAAGTGGCTCTTGTGGTGATCAGTTTGAGCCCGAATGAGCTTAACAGGGACTGTCGATACATGTCTTCGTCCCTCTGCAGAATTAGATTTTCTGGGAATCAAACGAAGATATGTCCCACTGCGACTAATGTCAAATCCCATTTTACGTAATTCTTGTGTGAGTTCATCAAGAGTTTTTACGCTGCGAATTGATTCCGTTCGTATTCTATCATCTGCTGCACTTCCAAATAAAGCTATATCCGCGATTGTTTTCAATAGTAAAGGTTGATTGCTTTCAAGATTAGGACGTCTCACTGAATCCCTCAGAGATAGTCTTTTTTTCATTTCTGGATTTTCATGACAAATATCTTCTAACTTTCTTTTCATATCATCCCTGTGTTTCTTCTGGGCAACTGCGTTTTGAACCTTCCTGTTTAAAGACTGTTTTGCTGTTTTTATTTCCTCGCGCAACTTAATGATCTGTTTATCAACTTCAGCACGGATTGACATAGTATCTCTGGCAGAATACAAAGCATTCAAATTTTTTTTGAGTAGAGCAATCTTATTTTTCATAGCCTCCTGAGAAGGTTTTGGTCTCTGTTTATCTGTATTTTTATTAATTTCGCATTGCTGTTGTGATTCATTACCGGTTTTTATTTTATCTTCTTCCTGTTTTTTAATATTTGAAGCTGGCTGTGTAATTTGTGTTTTTTCTGCAGGTTTACAGGTTGCCTAAAAATAAAAACTTTCTATGGGTTCTGCTAAAGATTCTCTTATTAAGCTACATAAATACAAAGTATGGCAATAAATATGGTAAATACAAAACCCTATGGCTTTAAATCTAATATCTTTAAACGAGCAAATCGTTCCGGTCACAAAATACAGGGTGTTATAGTCTATTCAAGTAGGTATTTAAAAGAATATAAACAATCTTGATATGTCTTTTTATTGAAATATGCAATTATAAAATCAGATATCTGTAAAGGTGCGTACAGACATCGCGAGGCTTGCGCCGCGAATGGTTCGTCTCGAATACATCAACCTGAGGCATGCTACGGCACATGTATACGTGCGAACCATTCGCGGCGCACGCCTCACGATGTTTGTACGCACCTTTATGTACTTACAGAAAAGCAATTTTTTAATATTGGTTGAGTTTTTAAATGAATCACAACAGATTTTACACAGTTTACAATTTTAAACCACATATTTCAATAAAAAGACATATAAAGATTGTTTACATTCTGTTAAATACCTATTTGAATAGAGTATAGTTTTCTGTAGGTATATATATATATATATATATATGTATAAAACTGGCATCCTGTATTTTGTGACCAATTGACGGAATCAATTATAAGAAATAAATCTATATAATGAATATTACCTCTATACTTTAAGATAGGCCATAATATTTTTTAATTAGCAAAGAGAAACTTTTTGGCGATTTCTAATATTTCTAGTAGGTAATCATAGGTACCTAAAATGATTTCGTCACTCACCTTAGAAAAAAAATGTAGTAAATTGGATTTATTCTTAGTCGCTGCTTGCAATTCTTCTTCGATTCTCTTAGATACAATAATATCTAGTTCCTTGTCGGATTTTGCTTGTAATTTATAATTTCGCCACACTTCGTTAACTAACTTTTGTACATTTTGTACTTTCGTACTTGCATGAGATTTTTTAAAACTTTCAAACAATTTTTGGTATAACTTAGATTTGTCTATTTGAAATGACATCTTATTTAAACATTAAACTTTGGATAATGGAATGAATGGTAACACAAATGTTAACTTGCTTTACTATGCTTACAATACGTCTACTCGCTATAGCAGCCAAACGAAACAAAACACTGATAAAGGAAATTTAGACAAGTGAACAGCGCGCGGTAATTCCCTTACTCGGTTCTAAAGCGAGTAGGGGAATTACCACGCACTGTTCACTAAATGTATGTATTACTTGCGGGAATCCCCGAAAATGCTTTTCGTTTTCAAGCAAAGACAATGTGTGGGTTGCCATTCGTGTAAAGAAGAAAATAACTACCGATGACGTAATCATCATCTAGACTCCCCTACCCCCCATGTCATCCAAAATAAGCAAAGCAAAGACCCCCCCGCCCCCCCATAGTGCTTACGTAATAATTGAACGGCCCCTATTTTTTCAAGACGTTAGCAAAAAAAAATTTATAAAGAGTGATTCTTTATAAAGTTGCAAGTCTGGAACGTATAGTCTTAAGAACTTCATACTGATTTTGATGATAATAAGCTGTCATATGCGTGTCTTTTAGTACGTGATCATTTCGTTGTCATCACAACATAAATCACATTACGCTCCGTGCTCCAAATGCAAAATACAACGAGAGCGAATCCCGTTTTTGTCTATTGTAGATATTATTAAATTCTCAGCTCATAATTTTGTTTTAAATCAGATGCGACGTGGTCTTTAATCTAAAAGCAGTAAAAAGGACACCAGCATTGCGAAGAGAAGGAAATAACTCAAATCAAAGTGCCTACGTTACGTGCTCGAAATAAAAATGTCACGAGAACAAAACCCGTTTTCATCTATCGTTGATTTCTCAAATCAGTTGGATTTATAAAATTCTTCATAATTTGTTTTTATTCAGATGTAACGTGGTCCTTAATTTAAAAGTTGTAAAAAGGCGTTAAATAAATAATATTTGGCGTAAATGCGATGGCGTTAATCTTCGGAAAACTGTTTATCTATTACCTTTTGCTTAGGTCAGTCCTAGGTTTAAACTGTATTACCTTGATATTTTAATCAATTATTGATGTTTTTTTTTGTATTCTGTACCTATCTACTCTGCCTGATGGAAGCATAAATACATAGAATCTAAGAATGGTGGTTGCCATACTCACTGCGAATGCAGACAATTCAGTATGGGGACTCACACTATGGCGGCCTAGTGAAATGCTTTTTCAAGTTTTTTTTGACGTTGTATCAATTACATCATCTCTTCGGCTTAGAGAGGATATCAAGAAGAGATAGCATTAAGACGTGACGTGACGTGAAATGTCGTGTGGTGTTCCGCAGGGGTCGGTCTTAGGGCCTCTCCTGTGGAACATTGGCTACGACTGGGTGCTTCGCGGTGCATACCTAGATGGTGTAGCCGTCACATGTTACGCGGACGACACGCTTGTGACGGCGTGCGGCAAGACACACCGTGAGGCAACCCTGAGGGCCACGGCCGGTGTTGCCCAAGTCGTCCAGCGAATCCGGCGACTGGGTCTCGAGGTGGCTTTGCACAAATCCGAGGCCTTGTTTTTTCATGGGCCTCGGAGGAAGCCACCTGATAGACTCAGCCTCACAGTAGGAGGTACTTGCATCGGCATCGAGCCCTCTATGAAGTATCTGGGGTTAGTACTCGATGGCCGATGGGACTTCGGACATCACTTCCGAAGTCTGGTTCCCAAGTTAGTTAGTGCAGCGCGTGCATTGGCACGTTTGCTGCCGAACATGAGGGGACCCGATGACTCATGCAGGAGACTCTACGCTGGAGTTGTGCGGTCCATGGCCCTTTATGGGGCCCCAGTATGGGCAGAAGTCCTGAAGGCCAGCAATATTGCGTTACTGCGACGACCACAGCGTATGCTGGCCATCAGGATTATAAGGGGGTACCGCACGATCTCCTTTGAGGCGGCGAGTCTCCTGGCCGGAACTCCACCATGGGACCTGGAGGCGAGAGCCCTTGCAGCTCTCTATCAGTGGCGCAAGCATGCGCGGGAGTTGGGTCGGAGTCCTGAAACCCGAGACATCGAAAATCAGAAATCCCAACTCCGCCAGGCCCTCGTAGAGGAGTGGAAGGAACGACTTGGGCAGCCAAGCGCTGGACATGCCGTTGTTTCGGCGATAAGACCCCTTATGGAGGATTGGCTTGAGAGGCATCATGGGACCCTCTCATACCGACTGACGCAGGTGATCACTGGAAAAGGATGTTTTGGAGATTACCTGTGTCTGATCCGTAAGGAGCCAACGCCTGAGTGCCATCACTGCGATGGCCGGACCGTGGACACAGCGCTCCACACGCTGGCAGAATGCCCGGCATGGGTGGAGCAGAGGCGTGACCTCATGGCGGCCATCGAAGTGGGGACTCTCTCGCTCGGTAACATGGTTGCCCCCATGATACGGAGCGAGGGTGCGTGGAACTCCGTCGTCTCTTTCTGCGAGCAGGTTATGCTTGCGAAGGAGATGGCGGAGCGGGACCGAGAGAGGTTTAGAACTCTCTCGGTCGGCCAGGCCCGGGAACGGGCCAGGTACCGCAGAAGGCTCAGGCGCCGGAGATCACTAGAAGATCTCCGTCCTCCATAAGTGCAGGCCTGGGGGTGACAAATGAGGCCATCTGTCACCCTAGCAGAAGCAGGTTGGGGGGGGATATCCGAGTACTACGGACTGCGCGCACCCTTTCGGGGGGAAGGAGGGCAGTAAAGAAACCATGAGTTTTCCACACAGGAGGGGGCCACTGCAGCCGTAGTTGGTTCGAGGTACGTCGGGGTTCCAGGGATTTCCTTACTAGGGTGCACCTGGTCCCCTGGCTATTGGTACCTGAGACGGCGTGCGGTTTTTGGTCGATTCGAGTCCGACATAACCACCCTGCGGTGGTATCCGTGGGGATTTCCGCACAGTACAAAAAAAAAAAAAAAAAAGGTCAGTCCTAGGTTTAAACTGTATTACCTTGATATTTTAATCAATTATTGATGTTTTTTTGTATTCTGTACCTATCTACTCTGCCTGATGGAAGCATAAATACATAGAATCTAAGAGTGGTGGTCGCCATACTCACTGCGAATGCAGACAATTCAGTATGGGGACTCACACTATTGCGGCCTAGTGAGATGCTTTTTCAAGTTTTTTTTGACGTTGTATCAATTACATCATCTCTTCGTCTTACTTGATCATATCCAGAGAGGATATCAAGGAGTGATAGTATTAAGACTAAGAAGAATGAATTTTAATTATTCAAAAAATAATAAGGCTTAATTAGTAAAAATTAATGAGTTATTTAACTAAACGTGTTGAGTTTTTTACTAACTCATTTAAAAAAAGTCGAACTTTCTTGCCCAGTACGTGCCAAAGTTAGTTAAATGTTCGCCTAGTCCTACACCTTTTAATTTGTTTTATCAATTTAATTAGTGTTACAACACCACTTAAATGCCTATAACACTTTTATTATCAAATTAGATAAACAATTATCTGTCTTTACGAAAATAATATGATTGATTGTATAAATAACGTTAAACTTGTTTAAACGAGTGTTAAGCAGTTACTAAACGTGGTACTCTTTTAGAATAAACAATTTTTTAATTCTAGACTATCTAGCTCCTAAAACTACAAAGTTAAAAGGAATTACATACTGAAACCTCATCGTGAATTTTCTCCGTAAATAACGTAAAGATACGCCCACATATCTTCATACTGTAGGACGTTAATGTTGAATAAAAACTTTCTTCCTATTTTATAGGTCAAAGTTTTATGTCGATGTAATTTTATCTCAGTGTTATTTTACGGATGCTTTTTACATACAAACTAACTTAACAAAAAAAGCACGACTAATAAAAAAGTTTCACTAGTTCAATAAAAGAACCGCGAACGAGACTGAAAATCCGATTTCTTTTTCTTCGGACAACCGCCACGGCATTAACTTTAATCTCCGGCGTAAAATCAATCCGGACAATTTCCTGTCTCTGATATTATCTAAGTAGGTACTTCTCTTTGTTCTACATTCTCTATTATTATTATGCAAACGCGTATTATATTTACTGCATTAATTTAATTTATTATATAAGCATTAAAACAATGAAATAGCATAACATTTTCCAAAGATCTTTCAACCCCAACAAATGCCAATTTTAAAAACTTGAATTTATTTTTTAACGTTAAACATTTGAAAGTTAAAAAAATACAAAACTGTTTACGTAATATATATGTATGTTAATGTAAATAAGTATTAACGACTGAGCTATATTTGACAGTAATCAGGAACAGTTCTGAATGCATCGAAACCTTTTAGTGCTTCAGAGAGCAAGTTAAGCCGTCGGTCTTGATTGCCATACGAACATTTGTAGCAATTTGAGCCCTAATAAGTCCGACACCAGCCTTTCGCTGGAACCACGATATCGCCTAGTACTTGAATTGTGTAGACCTGATGGGAATCGCTCCACTTAAAATTTTTAAGTAGACTAAAAGCAGACCCCGACCCAATACAGGCCTGGTAAAGTTTAGTAATATAGCTAAGTAATAAAGACTTACTTGTAAATCACTGTGCTAAACCACTGGATAACATATAATATAAATAACATATTATGTGATTGACACTATTTCTTTTATAATCATCTCAATAAAACTGACCAAAACATTGATAATAAAAACAGATAGTAATGCTTGTAATCACAGTATATGGTACCGAGTCATTAGCAGCACGTGAGGGTGATTCAGATATCAATACAATTATATACTGTTTATAGATCCATATTCATACTCAAATATGAATTTTTGAAACAAATATTTCTTCTTCAAGTTATGATCATGAATATTCAATCGCATAGCTATACTCGTGGTTAATTTTTCGGTACCAAATGTTTATGAATAATACATATGTCGCAGCAAGTTGATTGTAGCTGTGATGTAATTATCTATATTCATCGTAATATAGCTATAAGTGATGTACCAGATATCGGTACGGATGAAGGAATATCTGTATCCGTTATTTTTAGCAAATCTTTCACATTTAAGAAGTTTTAGACTCATTAGATAAATAAGTTAGGGTATATTAAATTGAATTATTAATATAGGGTGGGCCAAGAATTTGTTAACATTTGAATCTAACATCTCGCGCAAGCATGTTACGGGAGTTCTTGGGACCAATGCCACTGGGGTTTGCTGGCTAAAATGGAGCCACTTGTCACACATCCAATAAGTCTCCTCCGGTGGTCAAAGACATGTTTCCGGAAAAACTGATTTCCAGACGTGGCGACATTCCATGGCCACCCTAAAGTCCAGATTTATCCCCAGCAGACTTATTTTTATGTGGTTATTTGAAGAATTATATCTACATCAATAAACCAAATACACTACGTCAACTAAAAGAAAAATCAGAGAAGAGATATCGGCGATCTCACGGTCTCTTTTTTGCTAATGAATATTCGAAACTTTCGGTGCTAGCTTAGAAGAGTGCAAACATTGAAACGGTGGTCATTTAGACGACGTAATTTTGAAAAAATAAACTCCAACTAAACAATTTGTATAATATATCAAATGGTTTTTTTATAGCATTTTTTCAAATGTTAACTAATTCGTGGCCCAGCCTATGTTATAAATAGTTATTTATAATGTTCCATTTGACTATCTTTGAAATCAAATTGAAAACCAAACATTAGTGATATACGTATGTATTAGCATACATCAAGTTATTAAATTTAATCTTGAAGGACAACATACAGTTGTTGGTAGGGCACGTATCTTAGCGTTATTGTAAAGATAACTAAATCCGTGTTTGTATTCACAGTAGACCTATATTTTTGATAATCCGGTACATCACAAATAGACAAGTACCGTCAGAATATATTAAAGTGATTAACAACTTAATAACTAAGAGATAACTAAGTTCTCAATATGTAAAGTTAGAAACGTCACATAAATAATACATGTCGTGAAAATACATGTTGACTAACTTTAGTAATATAAATTTATATAATGTAAAGTGATAAAGTAGATTTTGTATGTAGTGTAACAAAGATATTTTAATTCCGTCATATACTTATCTATGTTTATATTTAAACTAAATCACCGTGACAGTGTTATCTTAAATAAAAAATATAATGAGAAACTGCCAAGAAAGAATGCGCCTGGAAAAGTACGAGGCCATTCGAATCCCTTTGAGATTGTAAACGATTCTCGTCAGCTGTTTGTGAATTGAATTTTTATTTTAGAACTCATTTAAAAATTAATTATTGCGTTATTAAGAATGTCATGTCGAGTTGACCAGTAAAGAGTCGTTATAGCCTATTAAATAAGTAATAAAAAACGAATTACGGTAAACCTTCTGTCAGGTAACCCTGGTATTATAATGCTACAATAATACAATAATTAATACAGTATTTACCCTCTAATGAGCAAGAAGTTCAACACATTATAATAAAGACAAATATTAACTGGCAAAGTCTAGTTGAAAAGAAAAAAAATATTTATTCAATTTTGGTGGACATAGGCTTTTTCATTCTGATTAGACGGTTTGAGTTGGGATTTGTTTCAAATTTTCTTTTTCTCTCTGTTATCCTGCATAGTTTACTCATTTAGTCAGATCTTCCAATACTCACGGGATGAATAGGGGTGGCGATACTTCGTATTCTTAATCCGTCGCCACAAATTTCTGAACTAAATACGAGATTTCTAGTGAAAATTGAGTTTAGTGACGTGAACTAGAGTATCGGTACCAGTACACTACCTATTTGGACTAATCTAATGAATAAAAAACAAACGCCTGTAACTTCTCTAAAGAAAGGCCTAAGTCCAGCCGTTGACTGTTAAAGGCTGTTGATGTAAACCATACAGTGCATGAAGAATGAAAGACACGACTCATTGTAACGACTTGATACTGGGTAGTTATGTGAGAAATATACCTGCTTGATTGCTGAAAATTCAGGCTTACAACAAAGTTATAGGGGGTCGAAAATGGTCTGAACTGCTTCGAGAAAAGTATGGTACAGCCATGTCGCTTTTTTGTTCGACATAGCGGGGATAATGCCGTGCCCCCAGATAACCGGTAACCCTGTACTGCAAGTGTTTATCGACTGATTGATCAACGATAAAATGGTAGATTACATGTTTTTTTTTTTGTTGTGGAAAAGTATACTGCTCCCTTAGATGCTTAAAAAGATTATTTAAGTTGATGGAGGTCATTTATACTCAGTGACAAGGTCTTGAAAAGTTTAAAGTCAACGAGAAGTGAGAGTTTGTGAAGTATGCAAAGATAGCTGACAACAGCCAGTCCCGTGCCGCCCGCATCCAGCAGCTTCCCGCGATCTTCACCAAGTTGTCGGACCACCTTGTGGAGGGCCTCCCAACGCACCGTTTCCCACTCGGTCTACGCGGTCACCATTCTAGAACTTTATGGCCACATCGGCCATCGTTTCTGCGTATAATGTGCCCCGCCCACTGCCACTTAAGTTTAACAATTTTACTGGCAGTATCGGTGACCTTGGTTCGTATACGGATCTCCTCATTCCTGATTTGATCACGCAAAGAAACTCCGAGCACCACTCCCTCTCCATTGCTCTTTTGATGACTTTAAGCATTCTTATCAAGCCCAAACAACCACGTCTCTGTGCTGTAAATCATCACTGGCAACACACACTGATCAAAGACTTTTGACTTGAAACACTGCTGTATTTGTGACGAGAAAACGTTATATAGCTTCCCGAACGCAGCCTAGCCTAGCTGGATTCGACGATTGACCTTTTTTTCGAAGTTGGACCTACTTAACTGGATAGTTTGCCCTAGATACACGTAGTCATCAACCACTTCGAGGGTAAATTCTCCAATTTTCACTGGAGTGTATGAGACATAAGCATTCAACATAATTTTTGTTTTATCATAATTAATTTTTAAACTGTCTGTTGGGCAGAGCCAGTTGACAAAACTGAGGACCGCTGAGGACAGAATTTTAATGTCGAGATTCGAGCTTCTGAGTGAAGTGGAGAGGTTCTATGGGCAGTTATATACGACAACACTGGATCCTGTTACTGACTCACCAAAAGATCTAAGGGCTAAGTTAAGCCGACACTATACCTGGATGTCGTAATAGCAGCGGTTCCCGGATCCCTCCTATCTCAGGCGCAGAGTGGCACACCGTGTGGTTTTAGTCGGTCCGATTCCGACACACCACCCCGCCGTAAACCCCGGTGGGGTGACGGCCCGAGGGGGTTTCCACACGTTAAAAAAAAAAAAAAAAAAAAAAAAAAAAAAGCCGACACTATACCGAAGACATACCGGACGTTAGTCTGTGCGAGATCGGCTTGCCTCTCAGACAGCTTAAAAATAACAAGGCTCCTGGTGAAGAAGAAATTACGGTTGTACTCCTGAAAGCAGGTGGAAAACCGATTTTGAAAATCCTTCAGAAAATATTTAATTCCGTTATACTCAATGAGAAACCACCTCAGGCACGGCTCAGGGCTGTGGTTGTGCTTTTCTTTAAAAAGACCGACAATACACTGTTAAAGAACTACAGACCCATCTCTGTTCTAAACAATGTCTATAAACTGCTCTCGAGAGTCATCATCATTTGTCGACTTCCAGTCTTCCGAACAAGCCGGATTCTGAAAAGGCTTTTGGTACCATAGACCATATTCATACACTGCGGCAAGTTATACATAACTCCGAAGAATCTAACCTTCCACTATGCTGTGTTTGTGTGTATGGCGTTTGTGGACTATGAGAAAGCTTTTGATTCGATCAAAACTTGGGCTGTGCTACAAAATCTCTGTACATCGAAATATTAAAGTGTTTATATGAAAACGCCAGTATGTCAGTCCGTTTACAAGATCAGAGCTCGAAACCTATCAAACTATAGCGAGGTGTAAGACAGGGAGATGTAATATCTCCGAAACTGTTCACCGCAGCTCTGGAAGACGTCTTCAAGCTTCTAGACTGAAATGGAGTTGGCATAAACATCAATGGCGAGTACATTACCAACCTTCGATTTACTGATGAGATAGTTGTCATGGCCGAAGACGTGGCAGATCTTAGCACAATGATTGATGACCTTAGTAGAGACTCTAAACGAGTGGGTTTCAAAATTTTGTTTTTCTCAGTCTGCCTTTATTTCTGTTCGTTACTCAAAAAGTGGCCGAATGAATTTCAATAAAACTAGCTCTTGTATAGAGCTGGTAGTCTCAGGGCGATAAATGCTTTCTACTTAAAAGTGAGTGGTCACAGGTTCAGGCCTTGATTACATTTTGTTTAATTTTTGTATGCCGTATAATTTTCTCTGGATATAACAATAGATATAGAGGTATAAAAAAATTTTTTTTCATCATTTTTAATCTGTAGTACAAACTATGTTTATGCTTGCTATGCCCATAAATATCAGCTATATCAGATGTAATGAGCATTAATTAATGTAGTAAAATTACTGATATTGAAAGACTAGCCACAACACACAATAATATTGTGAATAAACTACATATTGTCAAAAATATTGCGTGTGTGCGGTATATATTGTTCAATATTATTGTAAATTCTCAGAAAATCTGATTTTGTCCCGACAATACCGGGGGGAATCAGGGGTATCTAATATTGGAGTGTGCGGGCGCGCGCCAATACTTTAATTTCAGAGCAGATGGATGTTCGTGTTGTTGTTTCAAATGTAGTGCGAAAGTAGTATGGATAGCGAAAACTATGTTGACACGTGATAATAATACTCCCAAAATTATAATTTATCGGAGTGTAAAAACTTGGTAAACGTTTCTTGAATTGTTGAACACGGTCGTCGAAGCATACTGTGATAAATTTAAAAAAAAAATGCACTAGATAAATTACTTGAAATTTATGAAAAAAAAATAACACGGGAAATAGTTTAAAATTGAATTACTATACTCGTATATTTAAATACACAGGGCATAGATTATATTTATTATTATTTTTTTTAAATGATAAAAACAAAGAAAACATGTCACGGTAAAGCAGGACTGTAGAGAAAATTACGCGAAGAACAAAATAAAAATTATACATGTCGATAAAAAACTTAACATTTCAACTTAAAAATACTATGAATTTGCTTTACCCAGATTGATTTTGCGTTATGGTATTGCTCAAGTCAACTAAATAACTCACTAAAAAATGCTCACACTGGTGTACAGTAATGAAATATTCTACTGTTTTATCTAAATATTTTTTTAGCCTTGTTTGTCCAAGCAACCTTCAAGAAAAAATCCTTATTAATATTTAGTCGGCTAATGACAATAATGAGCGTCTATTTAATCAGCTTTAATGTCATATTTAAGAGAAAAAACTGTAGCTCTCATTGTAATTTAAATTGAGAAAAACAGAATTTAAATAATAATTAAAACGTCTTTTGTATCATAAGTCAAGAAGAGAGTGACGATTACTTCTATTTCTTTTTGCTTACTAAACTATCAGTATTTGAGAGTCGTGCTTGAAATGAATATATTCTATCAACTGCTCCTTAAACATAAAAACTTTCGTTTTATAAAGTTGCCGTCTATTACTATAGGGTGGGCCACGAATTAGTTAACATTTGAAAAAATCGTATAAAAAAACCATTTGGTATATTATACAAATTGTTTATTTACCAGAAAGTTAATTAGGCAGTATTAATTTTTTAAAAATTACATTTTCTAATTGACTACCGTTTTGACGTTTGCACTCTTCTAAGCGAGCACCGAAATTTTCAAACACTCGTCGGCAAAGAGACCGCGAGATCGCCAATATTTCTTTTAGTTGACGTTTGGTGTGTTTGGTTTATTGGTGTAGATACGATTCTTCAAATAACCCCATAAAAAGAAGTTTGCTGGGGATAGATCTGGTCCTCTGGGTAGCCATGGAATGTCATCTCTTCTGGAAATCAGGTTTGCCAGAAACATGTCTTTGACCACCGGCACTGACTCATTGGATGTGTGACATGTGACTCCATCTTCTTAAAACCATGTGTTACGATTGTAGCCAGCAAATTCCAGTAGAATCGGTCCCAAGAACTCCCGTAACATGTTTACGCGGCCCTATAGAACTTTTAAAATTTTATCAAGCAATTTGTTTAGAGTTTTGTGGGCGTCACCAGGAGAGGATCCAGATTAGTTTTTCTATGTGTTAAAGACAAGAAACTAATGAAGATATACAAGTTATTTAATCTGTAAACAATTTTTATAAAATAAAACGAAGCTTACAACATACTTGAAAAGATTAAATTTTATTTTAAGAACGTAAAAAAAGCATAGACAATAGATATTATCATAATTAAGGGACAATATCTACGGAGTACTGTATCAAATATTCAAGTCCAAATGTGTTTTAGAAAGAAAATAAACAGGTATTGTTTTTATAAATAAACTTTGAGAGCAAAGATGTATCTAGAAAAAATGTTCTTGCTACAAACAGGACCTAACATTATCCAATAACGCTTTATTCACTTCCCCACTTAGGACGTCGTTACTCATGAAGACTTCCTCACAACTATGGCCTAACAACACATCTACATAAAGCGTTAATTTTCAATACACGCATGAATCTCTCAATAACCTAATCGTTGTATAACGAACGACTTCCT
Organism: Hypercompe scribonia; assembly: GCA_949316085.1. NCBI lineage: Eukaryota > Metazoa > Arthropoda > Insecta > Lepidoptera > Erebidae > Hypercompe > Hypercompe scribonia. Next base: position 8,234,870 of record OX438979.1, read on the forward strand.
GAGCTCGACCTTGCGATACGCAAACATGAAGCCTTAAACTTACTATGGTAGTTACTGTTGCTATTTACATCTTCGAGTACGATGCAATACAACCTTTGTGATGTAATTGCACCAGGTTACGTATAAATTATATTTTATGATAAGTGTAGTGCTCTATGGGCATGGTGTATATTAAACAGCGGTAGTCTACACTCTTGACAGGCCAATGATATTTATAATTGTTGAAATGAATATTTATTTGAGACCAAGCCCATTTGCAAATATATTGTTACGACACATACTTCTATACAATAGTTTTTTCAATACATAAAAGGTTAATTAATTAATTAGCTTTTCCCCTCTGCTTCGCCCGTGTCGTTGTCGGTTATCACAGTAAAAAGTGCCAAACATAGTAATAAAAATATAAGAGTGTACTTACTTGTTGGCGTTCCTTGGAGGAGGAGACCTTTGTTCAGCAGTGGACGGCGATAGGTTGATTGATGATTGATGATGTACTTACCATACCAATATCACATCTAGTTGAACAATTATCATACATCTGTAGTTCAGTTTCATAGATGCCTTTTTTTTCCTGTGTTCAATTCCAATCGGATACCACTTACTAGTGGTTATGTCGGACTGGAACCGACCAAAGACCGCACGCCGTCTCAGGTACCAGTAGCTGGGAACCATGTGTACCCTAGAAAGGAAATCTCTGGAACAATTGCATAGGTGCCTCGTGATTACTTAGTTTGAGTATTTTATAACTTTATAATCTAGTTCAAAATATGTTGACTACCCACTTTGTTTTATGTTAGGTTAAGACGCTCACTTAATTTGTTTACATTTGTGTGTTTTCTCAGTAAGTGAATTTTGTAAATTCTTTTGTAAAATAAAGATTCTTTAACCGTAATTTCATAAAAATCAGTTCAGTAATTTAACCGGGACAACATAGCGGACAGACTTCAGCATTTATTGCGGTTGTAGAAGATGTACATATTGCCTTAGATATGAAATTTATGCCCTTTGAACACTACAGATGTTAAAATAGGTTATTTGTATTCTAAAAACTCAATCATATAAATCCTCACTCTTATACGCCGACACAGTATTTTGCCGAACTCGTATCTTACCCGTGAATGTCCTATTCCCATATGTCTAGATCGCAAATAAGATGAAGCATAACGTATTTTATTTAAATTATATGAGAAATAAATTCTTTTATCATTAACCTCAAATCAAACTTAGGCGTTCCAGTCTAATTTGGCTTATCTGACTGCATGATTGGCATAGTGGTTTAAGTGGTCAGTATTGTATTTTTTTACTGAGTCTGGATGTCTGTTTTACGTACGAGTAAGTGCGGCTCTTATTTCTTGACAGAGGATAAATTAATTGAACGGGAATTGTGTTTAAATAAGGTTTGGCATTTAAAGACTGCAATCAACAAATAACATTTTAGAAGCAATAAAGGTGTGCTAGTAGACAAAACAAACTCATTCCCGAAAGTGGCTATAACAATATTAGCTACTCAAATTGATGAGTATCCATAACTGACCTAACATGTGATAAAATAAAAGTATTTGAATTGTTGAATAATTACTTAACAATTGTTAACAATCGTCATAAAAGTTGGTATATGTCCCTGTCCTGAGGGCCTCGCCAGACACGTGCGGTTACATGGATTCGACCCTATGCGAACTACATCTCACTCACTTGTTTCGTATCCGAAGCTTGCAGTGTTCGTATCTAGTCTTTCCCTGTCCTATCCGTGGCTCTTTCCTTGCTACGAGTATGTCTTGGTTGAAAATGACGGTTGTTCTAAGGAGGGTTTTATCATTCAGATAGACCACAGTTCACGTTGCATCGACCTCAAATAAAATTGGGAAAAGAGTTAGAAGATGATGACGATTTTTTCCTTATACCATAAAATCCTTCAAAAGTAGCAATGTGATTAAAACCGAAACTAGCAAGTAATTAAAAATTTATTGTATATCATTAAGTCTTAGGTGGTAATTTAAATTTAATTTCCATTTGACCATTCAACGATACATAATGTCTTAGTAATACAAGTGTCACTGTGTCACTGTGCCACTGACCGATGACTCCACCGAATTAAGTAAGCTACACCACTTAATCATTCGCCTTTTGTTTCAGTACATTTGATATAACTTGAAATTGGAGTAGTGAACTCTACAGTAATATCATCAAACGTATTTAACCTCAATCCTAGTTCTAAAGTCTTCAACCATAATTCGTATAGGCACGAAACTATACACCCTTTGAGTTATGAGTCTCTTTGTAGGTTCACTATAGCTTAAATGTCAAACCAGTATTAGTTGTTTCTTAAAATCAATCTTTTTCCATCATTATAAAATGTACAATATATTACAAATTTTAATGTAAATGTGAAATTAATCTACGTAGTTTTACCGAAATGTACTTAAATAACAATATTTGCGATTACATCCTAAAGAACAAAAATGTATAACGGTTAACTGTCATTTGATAATTTCAGAACTAATAGGCTGTAACTCCCACAATCTCTCGGTTGTTATTATTATTATTGATAATAAAAAACTTTTAGTATACATCTAATGAGGCACTGACGCATTTTTTTTAACTGTAAATGTCCTAATCTCGAGCAAAGCACGCCAAACAAAGTAACCCTGACTGCTTGCATAATCTACATCCATGCTAATATAAATCTACTAATAAATTGTATGAGCTAAACGCAAACTAAATTTCACAGTAAAATGAAACACTTCCTACACCGATGCGACCGGGCAATGATTTACATATTCATCGCAAGCTCATACTTCCCATGGCTGACGGTTGGTACACTGTCGTGCTGGATGCTTCGAGAGCTCCGGTGGGTGATCTGGCTGCTCGCTGTTCTCGGCATCACGTATCAACAGATATTCCACGAGAGATACAAGATGTTGGAGTTGCTCCTGTATCTAGTTATGGGGCTGGGTCCAGCGGCCATCATTGTCACTTCTAATGTACGTCCACATCTTAATAAGCACGTCGTATTTAGCGCATGCACGTTTTTCTGTAATGGCTCTTGTAATCGACGTTTATTTCTTTTAGCTATTTTTTTCTACGTACAGTAGTGACTTGACTTTATATTTCAGGAGTTTCTTTTTTTCATTCTGTTAAGTGAATGTGTTAATATTATAATATGTAACTAATTAATTTCATGTGTTCTTCTATTTTGAACTTATTATTTTCAAAGTGTCCTACCATATTTTCGCCAATAACGCCATTTTTATCTAATTGTAAGATAGCAGGTTGCTTATGTACAATTAAACAGAAGTGGAGTGCTATTAATCTTTTGTTGGTTCTTTAATTTTTACGCGTGGATTTAACCACAGCTATTAAACGGTAAAATATATAAGTATATTGAATTACTTCTGAATCGTGAATCACAACTCTGAAAAGAGGTTATGATATCTAAATCGTCAAGAAAAAACAAAAAACGCTTTGAACACAAAGGAAATTATCTCTTACAGCTATTTTATCATATTCGAAGCTAATTTTAAAAGAGACATTCCTCATCTTCATAACACCAGCTCTGTAAGTAAATTTTCCAGAGCTAAATGCTCATTCTCTACTAAGACTGTATATCTACATAACTGGACCAATGTTTATGCTTTCTTAGTTTGAATTGAATATCAAGTTGGAAACAATATATGAAAAAATAACATGGCGTGTCGCTTTTATGGGTCGTTTTGTTTCCGAATCTGTGATCTTATCATTCATACATTTATTACTTTCAAGTACAGTTGTCGTGTTAAGAATATTACCTGTTAGAAGAGCTTGTTTTTTTGCTTGTACACTTCGTTGCATTTGCATGTTATCGCCTGTTTGTACATATGTGTTGTGGTGTATGGTGTGTGCTTTAATTACGGTTATCATTTTTCCTATGCTTTGTTTATTACAGTGAACAAGATCTAGGACTATCTAGGTCTAAGTAGTAATTATGTCTAAAGGATAATGTCTATAGTAAAAAATGTTGACGAATAGTGTTTTTGATTTAGTATTTTGCGTTTGCAGACATTACATTGTATATTTTAAAACAAACTAAACTCTTTTCTCTTCTACGTATCTCTTTTTTTACATGTGGTAGCCCCCTTGGGTGATCCCCTCATACTGGTTTGTGGTTAGGCGAAATTGTGGTTAGACTATGGTTACCTAAAAAATGGTTGCCTTAGTTTCCTAGACGTTGAGCCAATACAATAAATTGTGATATAATAATTATTTGATTAAGGTTTGTAATGTGGAGTAATTGCAGAAATGAAGGTATGTCTGTGTTGCACTTGTTTACAGTTGTGAAGTACATACATGACGTCTTAAATAAAAGAGGGCCAATTTTATATGACGTCATCATCTCTATCCAAGGTCATATCAATTTCGCGAATAAAAGTATGCTATCTACCCTTATCAAGATGAAAACAAGTCACTTCACATGCTTTATTAGATAGATAATACAAAACCTGATTCCGTTTCTATAACTAATGTTGTTTTACCTAATAAATAGCAAGAATATCATGGAAAGTATAAGAAGTATCTATGTAATGATCACAGCTGCATCCAAAAAACCCGGTTGTAAGAATAGTGAATAACATCAGTGTTAGCAACCTGAAGTGGACTGATTATCGTACCCGGGGGCGTAAAATTATCGTACATGGATCGAAATTATCGTATTTTTTAGGATAATGTCTATTATAGATAAATAAATCATATAAATTGTAAAATTGATATGCATGCAAGTACTCTATAGTTTATCTTTTTTTTTTTTTTAAACCACCGCTGTCAAATCAACAGAACACTGAAACCCAAATGTTTTACACGTAGTACAGACCTGAACTGATTTCCTTTCCACTTCAAGGGAAGTTCAATAAATGCGATAAGTTTAAAATTCACTCAGACAAAATTTCACTGTTCCCATGCAAGTTGGGTATGAAACATGCCAAAATTTTGTATATATAAATAAGAAATGTATTCATAAAGATTAATTATTAGTGTTATCACTTAGGAATCGCTAACGGTGAGCGTGAAAAGCACGAATTGGACCGCACGTTGGTACGCTATGAGCGCTGTGAGCGTGATTCGGACCACGGCCATAGTCGAAATACCGAACTTATATTCCCTTGTTCGCATTGGTAGATGCTATACTAACCAATAAGAAAGCGTGTACAGCAGGTGCTGGATAAAGTTACCGTTTCGGCAATGGTGAAACTTAGCAGAGCGGATCGTAAGAATCAATAGGAATAGAGAACTTGTATTTCCTGGTATTTTCCCAAGATTTTATTGGACAAAATAAAATCATGCTAATGCGAAATTTAGACTATCAGTGCATGAGTGAAATAATATAAATTCTCAAATTTTGCATCATGATAGAAATTATCGTACAATCTGTGTACGATAGTAATATGCTATCGTACATCGTACGTAGGCACAAAATTATCGTAAGTGTACGATAATTATCGTACGGTTCCGAACACTGAATAACATTGGGATTGTCAATTAAACGTTCTAACCAAAAAATAAGCTTAAAGTTTAAATTATGTGGTTATTCATTCTTATTTTTATTATTCAGGAGATGTATAAGCTAATGGTAGATAAAGAAAATTATATTTTATAACAATCCATTATACTCGTATATTCATTTTTTTACCGCACTGACATTGAAAAGCAGGTATAAAACACATCACGTTAGCAGTTAGGTCACAAAAGTTCTTCAATCATTAATTGAAACTCACAATGTAATCACGGTATCTGTTAAATAGGACCGTAGATTACATTGAAACAGGAATATACGTTATAATAATTAATGAACTTTTATTCAGGACGTCATATTTTCTTATTCAGTAGTGTGTCCACAGACAAAAAAAATATGGGGACTAGATGCATCGGGAGCGTACACTCTAGTGAGGTGACACTGCGATGGATTATGATTACAACTTTAACCATACATTGCAACAGTATTGTTGCAAAGTTCATAGTACCACAGTAATATATAGTTATATGGTAATTATCTTTTTTAATATAAACATAAGTATGTTGGTAATAAAATACGTGTTATTAGGTTATTTAAGACGCACTTTTGGACATTGTATTTCATTTTTAATATAAACACAAGTATGTTGGTAATAAAATACATGTTATTAGGTTATTTAAGACGCACTTTTGGACATTGTATTTCTTTTTTTTTCATTTACGATAAGAATACTTGTATTCTTGCTATATTAAAATAGTTGAAATAAATCGAACTCAAGATAAGAAATACATTATACATCATCATGAACAGCCTTTAATAGTCCACTGCTGCACATACGTCATTTTACCGTAAAAGCCCGAACTACGGTAATAAGATTTAACAACTTTTAATGGTATAAGTCCGAACTGTTCTATGAATGGTAAAAGTTCGAAATAAACAATGAAGTTTACTTCAAACTTTTACCACCATTCAACTAGTAAAGCATGTCTACTTTTTTTTTTTGTAATTTACAGTAACCTTTACATACATTCTACATTACATAAATTTAAAATTTTCTCTGCACCTGCCAATGTTTAACCTACTTACAGCAAAATACATTTCAGTAAAATTACGACCATAGACTAGACTGCCTACCAAAGGCTCTTTACTACCTTTATACGCAGCTAAAACTTAGTTGTTGCCTCATTTATACATAAAATTGTCACTCTTAAGTACAGTGTAGGAATGAAATCTTGCCCATACATAAATGTAGGTTAGAAATGAGGCATTTCGTTTTTACCTTTGATCGCGTGACCAAGTGGAAACGAGTTTATGAGGCGGACTCTTTATGTTTCGCAATTGTACTAAGGTAAGGTTTGTTAATAGGTATTATGTTGAGAGTTATATAAGTTTACACCGATCGTATTTATTTTAGCATTCTCATAAAAGCAAACTTTATCTCGAAAAGCAAGATGTGTACAAAACATAAACTTGGTGTCAATTTAAAAGTATGAGTAGTAAATGTTATATTAGTTAATTTGTTACAGACTTCCTAACCTTTATTACTCTCAAGATTATTTGAGTTCGGCTACTAGTTTAACGTGTTTTACCTGAATATCAGTTTTTCCACGGGGCAACTTTACGAGCGAGTTAATTTGTTACAGACAATAAACTAATGTTAGCAGGTAGTCCAGCTGTCATGAGCTAAGCAACATCCTATTAATATTATAAATGCGAAAGTTTGTATGGATGTTTGTTACTCTTTTACGAAAAAACTTAACAGACTTGGATGAAACTTTACAGTAATATAGGTTATACATTGGGATAACATATAGGCTAAAATGTGTAATGATTTTATGTAATTTTGATCGTAATATAACGATACATGTCAATTAAATCGGAAAAAAATCTGGCCTCTGAGAGTTATCTTAGCATGCGCTGCCTACACCACTGAAGTTACATAAAGATTATGTACCGTAGGATTGTTTGTATGGTAAAAAAAAATTGTTAAAATGATCTGTTACGAAACTTAATGTAGCAGACCAAATTCCAGCGAAGCCGTGGGCAAAAACTAATACAAAATATTTATACCTGTCGCTACTATCTAAAACAGTCCATATATTGAATTTTTTATGAGTTTTATTTTGTTAATTTTTTTTAGTACGCTCTGCTATTAATTCTACGCCATAATTAAAAGAGTAGCGTTTCCAAAATAGTTGGTTATCCGATCTCTCCTAAACTTTGGAATTTATGGATCTATTTTCAGCAAGTTCATTTTCTAAATACACTTTCTGTAAATCTGTTTATTCACAGATTAATCGTTGTACGAAATCGAATTAAATACTAAATATACAAAATGAAGATCATGTTGAATTTTCACTTAAAAACCACGTATTCTCGAAGCTTAAAATTGTCAAGATGTGTCTGACCATTTCAAGAAATTGTCATATTGTAAACCATTCTTGGCCTTACTCAATAAACATCATGAGACCAAGGAAGCCAAATAAAATACTATAATTCGGCCAAGCTTAGTGTAAGTTTGGACACCTTTCTGTGCGTTTGTCTTTCTCGCTGTAAGCTATGTACCTTTCTAAACCTAAGTGGTTTAATCAGGAGTGTAATGAACTCATTTTAACTTCCGTGATACAAAAACAAGACAATATAAATTACCTTTGTCATAGCTTTGATGTATTCAATTTCATTGACGTTACTATGCATAAAAGACAATGGGTATAAATAAGCTCATTTAAAGCATTTTCTCACATAAATTAGATTTTTTAATTCAGAGGTGTCGTTTTAATTTTGTTTTCTGTCAAATGTATTTTACCACAGTATTATAATTACTAGTTTAATGTGTCGGTTGGTCCTGTGTTAGCGACCCAGAGTGCTAACTTAGAGGTTTTGGGTTCGACAGTGCTCTCGAACTAAACGGTTCGACTCTTGCTTCCTATGCAAATCAACCAAAACCTGGAACTCACTACCTACGTACTCGTTTCCCTCTCAGTATGATCCCGGATCTTTTAAACGGACGTGACAAAGCATACTCACTAGGCCACCATAGTGTGGGTCACCATACTGCATTGTTTGCATTCGCTATGAGTATGGTGACCACAACTCCTAGATTCTATTCATGCTTTCCATTAGGCAGAGTAGAGCCACTTTGACAGATCCCTACTAATATTATAAATGCGAAAGTAACTCTGTCTGTCTGTCTGTCTGTCTGTTATGCTTTCACGCCTAAACCACTGAACCGATTTGGATGAAGTTTGGTATGAAGATAGAACTGAACTTGGGAAAGGACATAGGATATTTTTTATCGCGAAAATAAGGGTAGAAGGGGTTGAAATAAGGACGAAAGTTTTATGGAAGTTCCTTATTGTCAAACGTCATGATTTTATATTGTTATGTTACTGTTGTCCAATTTTGAAAAATAGTCTAGGAAAGACTATAGCCTATTCCTTACCATGTCGCGCGATATAACCAGGGGGGGGGGGTATGGGTAAAGCCGCGGGTGGAAAGCTAGTTCTTAACAAATAAATAATAATAATAGGTGGACATGTGAAAGGGTGGTATAACGCTTGTGTCTCTGGAGTAGCAGTCGTACATGACCGGCGGTAGTTACTTATCGTTAAGTGACTCGTCTGCTCATTTGCTCTCCTAACATAAAAAACAAAAAATATTTTTATCAGCAGTTTAATTATCATAGCATAGGCTCTTCCTAGTTTCAGATCAGAAGACCAATAGTAAGATGTGTCAAGTTAGTATTATTACTAGTGAGCGAACAATATTTGGCCAGTATCTAAAACTATTAATATGAAACTTTCGATCACGCTAAGACTCGTGTGTTGGCAAATTGACGTGGGTCGCTCGGCAAACTGCTCGCCCGCCCGCACCACTGATCATTGTTAAGCACGGTGAGTTTAGGTTATGTTTTGCATATAAGCGATTAATATACAGACTGGATTCCAAGGTAGGAACGAAAAATATCCGGTAGTTAAGAAACAGGACAACTTTAAAATTTTTATAATTCAAAACATCATGTGTAAATGAAGTTGACCTCAGGCAGTGCTCATCTGCATAAGCGGCGCGGTAGCATCACACGTTGACTGTTGCTGCTTTTACTAGACTCGTCCAATGAAGTAGGTCTATTATGATACATATATCATCAAGATCGTAGACACTCGTTTTTAATGAGTACTCCCAGACCATCCAAATCGCTGCATGATTTATGCTTTTCTGTGTAAATGACGAAATATTGTAATTTAAAATATTGTCGGTCGTTAGATATTTGTTTAGAAATTGTTTAGTTGATGTGTTGATTGCAATCAAAACGCATCATTAGCTTTATGGATATACAGTGGTTTGGACTAAATCCTGTATGTCCTACAGACTACTGATTTTTTGTAAGGGCAATACATAGATAACTATTTAGACAACCATAGTACCTCCTTTTTAAATTGCCGTGTCCAACGCTAGTCGAGCATTTTCGAAATAAACGTAAATAAAACCATATCAAATAAATTGTCGCGGCGACGTCCCTTTGATATCGCCGACATTACGACACTGCCGTCTACAGTTGAGCGACTCATATAAACAATAGTGTTATAACTCGGCATTATTGAATTGTATTTATTTTGGTATTAATTCACGTTTCTCAATAAATTTTTTTAACCGACTTTCGTTGTCTGTTTGTAATTTCGTATTAAAAGCTTTTCATTAGATGGTCATAGAAGTATATACTGTACTAACATTAACAATCAGTTCTTAAAATCTAAATCTGGGACGGTTGGACTGATTTTGACGAGACTTTCACTGATAAATAGCTTATGTTATAAGGTGTAACTTAGGCTACTTTTATTTCACAAAAAATAGGGTTACTCGAAAACAAAATTAAAACCAATGAAGTAGTCAGCAGTATCCAATTCAAAATCAACAAAACGGTTAATGCCGCGGGGCGCAGCTAGTAACGTAATAGTAACATATTTGTCTAAATATTTTTGACATAAAAAATAAAAAGAATTTTTGTTACATGCTTGAATTATTGTTTTTTTATTTAATACCAATTAAATGACTGTATATTTATACAAATAAATGCATAAAAATACATTAGACTTTAGTATACGACAGACATTTTAAACATGTTTGTACAAGTTCCGATTTCGGCTGAAAAACTAGTTTCGGTCATACATTAACTACTATTTTTATACGTACTTTAATAATAAAGAAGCTGAGTGGGAGTTAGAGATTAATCTAGCATTGCGCTGGTAGTTATAGAGCAAAAGGCTGTGAATGCCAGACCTTCGTCATTTTATAAGAGCTGAAAGTTCTTCTATGTGTGTCCCCTAGTACAGGTAAGAATGATCCCCAAACATGAAGCTGAGGCAGCGGTGGCTTTGGCAGATAACAGGCAACAAAGGTGTGTAAAATTCCATCTCAAATTCGTCATGATATAAAACTTGATTTTTTTATATTTGATTCATAATAATATCAAAACTCGCGTTGCTCATTGCCAGGCAGTTAGTATGGTTCCAACCCTCTGCCGGACACCCCTAAACTATTATAATTTATAATTATACTTACGTTATATTATAAAACCTAAGTTTTATATATAATTTTTTGGGAGCCTATTAAACTATGTTTACATAGTAGCCGGACAGTTTCGAAGGTTCTATCATCTTGCCAGACGCATTCAAAGGCTGCGGTCCGAATTGTGCTCACAGCACTTACGACGTTTAAACTGCTAACGTGTGGACCGATTTAGTGAGCGCGCGATAACGATGAAAATGATGAAAATATTTAGATTTAATTAAAATAAATTAATTTCTGTGTAAATTTCTTATCTTAAAAAAAATGTGTCCTTTGGTATAATAAACACTAAAATTTGATTTACTTTGTTTCATTGGCTTTATAATTTTAATAGCATTGACAATAATAAACTCCTTAAAAATGAAAAATAATATCAATTAAATTATTAGGTTTTCGACATGATTGACATTGTATGAGAAAAATTTTACTCAGTATTATTTTAAATATTTGTTATTGAAATTGTAAAAATTAATTAATGAAATTTCTGGATTAAGAAAAAAATAAACTGCACAATTTGAAATTAATAACAATGGATGCACAGTGAAATCCCGCAATAGACCAAGCGCTCTGTTTCATTCGCACTAGTTACTATATACGCTCCTTGCTCTCCTGATTACTGCTGACTTTGAATGCGTCTGACAAGATGATAGAACCTTCGAAACTGTCCGGCTACTATATAAACATAGTTTAATAGGCTCCCAAAAAATTATATAAAAAATTTAGGTTTTATAATATAACGTAAGTATAGTTATAAATTATAATAGTTTAGAGGTGTCCGGCAGAGGGTTGGAACCATACTAACTGTCTGGCAATGAGCAACGCGAGTTTTGATATTATTATGAACCAAATATAAAAAAATCAAGTTTTATATCATGACGAATTTGAGATGGAATTTTACACACCTTTGTTGCCTGTTATCTGCCAAAGCCACCGCTGCCTCAGCTTCATGTTTGGGGATCATTCTTACCTGTACTAGGGACACACATAGAAGAACTTTCAGCTTTTATAAAATGACGAAGGTCTGGCACTCACGGGCTCTTGGACTATTAAGCAAATTGCTAACACGCGAAAATGCGAATGCCTACACCATCTCAAAAAGATGCCATTGGAAGTGCTATGCTATGGCTGTATTGCACTAAAAATTAGGTATCACTGTGTTTTGATCCAAATAGTTAATCTACTCTCGAGAAGACCTTAAAAACAGATCGGTGATGAGGTTTACAACGCAGAAATGGGCGAGTGTTTATAGCCACCGGTAATCGTTTACTCTAGTCGTGTGTTTGTTTGCCAATTTAGCTTTACTAAATAATAGGTAGGACCCACTCCATCGTTCTCTTTGTGATTTTCAAGAAATCGAACTTGTAAGCATTTTTATATGTACGATTAAATAAACAAAATCAACTGACAACCTATATTTTGCCGTGTAGTTTACCTTGACACGGTCACTTTATCAGACCGACGAGTATTACGTTTATGCCTAATTACGGCAAAGGGACTACGTTTTATTCCACAGTAATATCTAAATTACTAAATCGATTAACCGACTTCTAAGGATCTAGGTGGTTCAAGAACGCGGTTTAATTTTTGCGTACATTTCTAAACAGTCGTAAAATTAGTAAAAAACTGTGGAACCCAAGATGATCATCTTTATCAGGCAGTGTTAAAACTGGCCTCACCTAGCTTGTCAACGAATTTCATCAAAGTTTACAATGGACGCAAGATTTTCTATTCAGAATAATTATTTCATCTTTTGATAATTATTATCTTATGGTCTAAAATACTCCCAGTAGTCTGCATAAATAGTCAATTTAGGATCTTTACAGATTCACCTTTTAATTGTAGTCTGACTTGTCGTAAGTCACAGCTGATAGTCTGTGGTGTTCTTTACTAATTTTACGACTGTCAACTGTACTGACCGCTAATCCCTAATCGTACCACCGTAATCTTGTGTCTATTGTACACTTTGATAAAATTCGTTGACTAGCTAGGTTAAGTTTAACAGGGAATTAGAAGACTAAGGGTCAGTGTCACTACTTTCTGATAAAAATTCTAATAGTTATCTGCCATATAATACTATTTAACGGATAAAGGATAAAGGATATATAAGGTTTATCTGACATCCGAGACTTGTGATATCGAAATATGTCGAAATCTGGAAAATATGTTCAAAATAATCTATTACGGACTTAAACAGCAAGTGGTGAAACTGTCCCTGAGCAATTTATACCTTAAAACTTTAAAATTCGGACATTCTACAGTTATCAAATAAAAATAATTTCCCAAACCGACAATTTTTACTAATGTATGTTACTATGTCAATTGAAATTTTCTAAAATTTTAGTTATATCTTGAATGCACATTTACATATAATAGTTAATAATTTAAAATATATTAATAATTTTATCTATATATAAAAATGAATGTTTATCTGTCTGTCTGTATGTCCTATACAGAATCGTAACCTATGCATTTGATCATGTGATTATATTTAGCAAAGTTGTTGTGCTTGAACCCACGTGGTTTCTGAGGGTCTTTCCTTCAAATTTATTTTAATTAGTGACGTAGCAACGCGCGCAGGGTGCAGCTAATATATTATAAATTATTATTATATATTTATTTAATATAAATTATAAGTAATTTTATGTAAATAGTTATGTAATATATTCCGAACTGTTCTAACAATTGTTTACCGACCATTCGCTAAAATAGTTGGTGTAAAGTTTCATAACTTCGTACTCGTATCCCTTGTTACCCGAGATAACATTTTCCAATTTACTAACTTAATGTACACGGGATATTAGATTGAAACAAGGTTAGGTTATTTCAGCCACAACAGCCCCTGGGGACGAGTGGTGGCTAACAGTAGCCACCTCATGTCTTCCGAGTAGGTTGTACTTGGAAAAAAATTATTTCTTTGTCCCCACATAGATAATTAAATACACAGTCACATTTATGTACACTTTTGATATTGAAATATACATCTACACTCAATGTCTTCAGCGACCCCATTACCGCGTGAGTATACACTTTGAATTGTATTGAGCAATTTAGAATTTTATTTTACTCCACTAGTCTTCTTTCTGCCCTGCGTTGGTATTTATTCCAGCTAGGGCCACGCGTTTTTTTTGGGTCATCACACTGGCTTAATACACATTGTTTGCAGCTGTATTGCATAATATATATGCTTTCTGAAAACTGTTACTTGGTGAAACAATGATTGTTGCAACAAGTTATAGATTCTTAGGCAATTATTTAGTGCACTATGTATTAGTCTGCGGTAGATTACGGACAATATCTCTAAAACTTATCCAAATAAATATACATAATGAATGTTCTATGAGCTTCATGTATGCTTAAAGATGTATGTAAGAAGTGTGTGTGTGTAAGAAAAATCATAAATTTAATGTCATGTTGTGAGTGATAACCTGCGCATTATTTTTAGAAAATTAGCATTTGAAAATGTTTACGCAATTTCAGAGTTGGTTTGTTTAGAGCGCTTACGTAAATGCGATCTTGGAAAATTTTACACGACAAGGTATCTATTGGACATAACAAGGCATGACTTGCTTCCTTGGCCAGAAATATTGTCGTTTTATACTGGTTGTAGTGAATGATACACCTCCAGCTGGTTTGGTATTTATATCGGCTTACAAAACATTCTGGGCTTATGCAATTTGGTTGCAACATTATTATGCTACGTAGCTCATCGCTTGGTTGCAGTGTTGTCAGTTCAAGCGTCAATTACGCTGGAATTCGAGAATGAAAATGTAAATTTAAATCAATTTTTGTTATATAGGCAAACTCGGTAGTGCTTACACGGGTTTTAATAATTAAAATATCATGCCATTGACATGTTTGGGCAAAATAATGACTAAAATGTTATGTAATTTATAAGTATATCCACAATCTTTTCCTACCTGTTTAAATAAACTCTCTCAAATCGACATGTGGGCATTAGAAACTAATACACGTTGTTGAATCTCTGATAATGAATAGTAATTATAATAAAAATAGAATAGAGAAAAAAAATGTAAAAATTGTATACATTATGTACAACATTTAATACAACGTGAAAATTTGTGATATTACAAGTAAACTTAACAATAGGTATGGTTCTCTCCATTCAAAAGAAGTATATCCAAAACTCAAAAATCCAAATTTGTCGTTTACTATTAGCTAGTAACTTAATATTTTACTATTAATATTATTAATGACACAAAGTTATACATTAGATCATTGCCTACAACATACCCTAGGTATATAAATACATTTTGTTCTCGAATCCCTCCTATGACAGGCGCAGAGTGGCACACCGTGTGGTTTTAGTCGGTCCGATTCCGATGCACGATTAAATAAAAAAAAGGTATATAAATACATTTATAATCTACAAATTAGTACATAACAGAGTAGAATTTATCTATCTTACAATACAGGGTGGGCCACGAATTAATTAACGTTTGAAAAAATCATATGAAAAAACATTTGATATACTTAGTATAAAAAATGTTTATTTACAAGAAAGCTAATTATTTGAAATTTATTTTTTAAAAATTATATCATCTAAATTACAAATCTGGATTACGTTCAACAGAAACGGAAACATGCTGCACGTTCTCTTCGATCCGAGAAGTCCGTGGGTCTCCAGTTTGCTTTTCATTTAACGTAGATCCCGTCTCTTCGAAATGCCGAACTTCTTCACCCATTTCTTTATTAAAGGACCACTCAGACACTGATTTAAGTCGTGTCGCGAATTAAGTGTCTCACAGTATCAATTGCGACAAAATTGCCGAAAAACGAGTTACCCCGCGTGGCATTTGTTTGCGCGGGATGTTAGATTCTTGGCCCACCCTGTAATAATTAAGTAAATGTAAAATTAACATGTTGTCTAATGTATGTCACTTGATGAACTTTTAATGAACTATTTGAATATTTAATTATTTAATTACTGTACTTAAAAACGCTTCCATGCATAATACTTATTATGCATGAAAGAGTTTTTATATTTGAATACGCTACTATAAAAACTGGAAACATTGGTCTACTCACATTATGAATAATTATTACTGTTAACTATTTTGTATAAGTAAAATTCTAGTTGCGACCTATATGTTTATGGCAAAGATAAGTTAAAGACAAATTTCCTTGGAGGGGCCCCCCACAAGGTGGTCGAACGACCTGGTGAGAGTTGCCGGAAGCCGTTTTATGCGGGAGGCATGAGAGCAACTGTTATGGAGAACTTTGGGGTAGACTTATGTCTAGTAGTGGATATCATTTGGCTGAGATGATGATGCCGATGATGAAATTGCCTTAAATTCTTTTTTTTTATGATGGTCTTGCCTACCTTACGCTAGAGCTGTAGAGAGATTTTTATTGTAATGTTTTGGAAGAAACTTACTAACTTGCCCACTAGTGCACACTGGCTTTATACTATACGTAGTGTGGTGATTTCCACATTACAACACAAAGGAAAATATACAACAGCGCCATTTAGCGAAGATACATCGAACTACGAAGTATGAACGAAACATATGAATGTAATGAACTAGAATGCAACTACTAATCCTGTATCGCGATATAGAGATTCGCGTGGCAATTAGCATATATACAACATCCCATTTTTTTTTTTTTTTTTTTTTTTTTTTTTTTTTTTTTTTTTTTATCGTGTGGAAACCCCCTCGAGCCGTCACCCCACCGGGGTTTACGGCGGGGTGGTGTGTCGGAATCGGACCGACTAAAACCACACGGTGTGCCACTCTGCGCCTGACATAGGAGGGATCCGGGAACAGCTGCTATTACGTCATCCAGATCCCTCCTAGCGCCTGCCCGCTACCGCGGGCACCTTCTACGGATAACCTCTCCATTTAGGCGACGTACGGCACACGCGGACGTCGCCTCCTCGCGGCTGGCTAATATAGCGGATGGAGGGGAAAACCCGTCCCGTCCACCCGCGGCCACACTCAAGGCGGCATGAGGCGCTGGTATGCACGCCTCCGCCGCCCGGCTCGCCGGCGGCGAACTGGGTCCGAGTGGAGATTGTCCTCCCGGGCCCTCTCCGCCGCCTCCTTCCGCGAAATTACATCTTCGCAGAAGGTTGCGACCGCGGTAAAACAGCTATCGCTACCGACCATGGAGCGTATGACGGCCGGTAGCGAGAGATCTCCTCCAATAACTGCAGTGAGGACCCCACGCTGCGCCGCCCAAGCGGAACAAACCGCTAGCGTGTGCTGAGCCGAGTCCTCACTGCAGTCGCAGTGGTGACAGGCGGGACTCAATTCCTTCCTGGCGACCGAGTGCAGATACTTCCCAAAGCAACCGTGCCCGGAAAGGATCTGCGTCAGTCGGAAGGAAAGGGTCCCGTGCTGTCGCCCCGCCCACTCAGCGATGACCGGCTGGAGAGCCTCCACGGCGGCAAAGCCAGCACGTGGAGCCTCCAGCCGGGACGACCAACGAGCCATCGTGGCTCGACGAGCGGCCTCTCGCCACTCGCGCATCTCTTCAGGCGGGGGCCGCATGCCGCTACCCGCCCGGAAGTCAGCCGTCCGCCGATAAACTTCGGCGAGCACTTCCGCCTCCAAGTCCCACGGCGGAGTTCCGGCCAAGGCACACGCCGCCTCCGTCGATACGGTGCGGTAACCGCGTATGGCTCTAACCGCCAATATCCTCTGAGGGCGCCAAAGGCGAGCCCTATTCTGGGCGGTCAGAGCCGCCGCCCACACCGGTGCACCATACAGTGCCATTGACCGGACAACCCCCGTGTATAGCCGTCTCGTCGCGACGCTGGCTCCACCCAAATTCGGCAAAAGTCGCCCGAGGGCAGAGACAGTGCCGACCAGCTTTGGAGAAAGCTGTCGGAAGTGCTCGTCGAAGAGCCACCTCCCGTCGAGGATCAGGCCCAGGTACTTCATCTGGGCCTGAACCGGTACGAGGACCGAATTGACTACGATAGAGGCGCCGGGTGGGGGACCACGCCGGGGCCCATGGAACAAAAGGGCCTCCGTCTTTTCTAGGGCCACCCGTAACCCCAGCGCCTCAATACGCCCGACCACCAAAGAGACTCCCGTGGTGGCCAGGCGCGCCGCCTCTTGGAAGTTCGCTCCCCGGGCCGTGACCAATGTATCATCGGCGTAACAAATTACACCCAGCCCGGGGGGAAGACGACCTCGAAGGGCCCAGTCGTATCCCATGTTCCACAGAAGTGGTCCGAGGACAGACCCCTGTGGAACACCGCACGACATAAGCCGCCGCCGCAGAACACCATCTCGGTCCTCGTACATGACGGTGCGCTCCTCAAGATAGTCTGCCACAAGCCGCCTCAGGTACTCTGGCACCCCATGGTATTGGAGTGCTTCCCTGATGCAGCTAAATGGCAGATATATACAACATCCCAACATCAACCGTTGGGCCGTGGCCCGCCAAGCATGATCACCTCGCCTGGTTGGAGGATCCTCCCCTTGTGTCGGAGGGACATGACACCTCATCCCTCCACAGTAGTAATGCTAAAATTACTACTTGTTGTAATAAAAGTTTTTTAACTGTATGTACCAAGTGTCAGGCATTAGCCTTAACATCTTTTCAATCTACATTCATTCTTTTCTACACTTAAAATTCACTATTAAAGTCTACACGGCAATTTCATTAAACTAAAACCGATTTTAATAAATTATAATTAAACCTACATACGTAAGTTATAAAAGCAACGGATATGGTCTATTGCAGAGAAGGGGTAGAAGATTATTTTAATATTTAGTACAGTAGCTTTAAAAGAAGACTTATAAATTGTATCATACTGCCTTTATAGGATACAATATTATATTTTGCTGGAGCAAAGCAAACCAGACTGTAAGGCAACTACGAGTAGGATTAATTTTGAGGCACTTGTTGGCGATGGTCATGTTTGACAGTGCCTGAATGTACCCGAAGTTCAGATTACATTTAATAAAACCCTAACGACTCGTCGGCATGTCTTGAATCTGGAAACATATCACCGAAATACACGTCCAGTATAGAAATTAGTATGATCTGTAAATATCTTAAGAACATGTTTCTAGACCCCAAATGTGTATTCGTAAATTTTTTGGTTATAATTATATTTTTGTAGGACTTTTAAAAATATATACCTACTTTTGATTTTTTTGGAGGTACAATGCCTGTTGCCAACATATGGCCAGAGTATTCTTTACTTATCTTTTAATTTCTATTGATGTTTACGTTTAATAATATTCATGTTTTTGTAGTATACAAAGCAAAAGTGAATTTAATAAGCTGTTTTTTTTATTTTCAGCACCACTTTCCAGCAATGCACGACTTGAAGTTGGGTGGCATCTTGTACCTGATCGGTGTATTCTTCTTTAAGTCAGACGGGCGTATTCCCTTTGCCCACGCCATCTGGCATGTGTTCGTCGCTTTGGCTGCAACGGTACACTACCTGGCCATTCTCCGACATCTCTTCCCCGAACTCAAATCTTTTTGAAGACTGCCGTTTAAACTATTGGATCTCCGTTACTAGAGCTCTCTAAAGTTATTTTTATATCTACGATAACAAGACCACAGATTATATAATTCAGTCGACAATCGGTCGACATTGTAGGAAGATTGACACAGTGCAGCTATCATTGTGGCTTTATTAGTCACTTAGAAAATCTGTAATATGTGTGTGTAAATCTTTAGTGTAGCTGGATTAGAATTTAGTATGTTCTGTGCTATTTACCAATTTCGAATATATGTAAACGTGTTTGTCGAGCCTACGTGATAAGCTACTTTTCATAACCACTAGGTTTATTTCCGTAGAAGTCGAAGTCTCACATGATGAACTTTAGTCATGATGTGTGTTAGTGTATAAGAATGCATGATCTACGTTTTGTATGTATCTCTTCTGCAGATGTTTTGAGTAAGTAATTGAAAAATGTGGATTAATTTCGAATTTTAGAACAGTAGACCTTTAGTACGAAACCTGGTAAACATTCTACAGATATAGCAATTCAAGCAGAATGTTATTCCTGTGGGCTGTCAAGTCGTTCAGGTTGTGAAAATAATGCCCCATAGTATACAGCTACGCGAGTTTCCAAGCTCCCCACGCGCCATGTCGCAATCAATACTTGTTAATATCAATATGATATAAACGTATGTTCATATTAATGTTTGGTTTAATGGTAATCTGAGCATCCAACTCACACTTAAGTTTGAACATGCGTAAATGTGACTTATGAAGATATATTATTCTACCTTACTGGTGAGCTACTAGTTGATCGATTGTTCCGACGGAAATTGCAAAAACCGTTTATCGTTTTATCGTACGCCCACAACATCGGTTGTCTAATGGACTGCTCATAAAAGTTATAAGAGTTCAAATAATGCCGCATTTCTGAAACTCAAGTGGTTGCTACCCCTGAATTTGTTCTGTATTACTTAATAACTTGTCCGATCACGAAAGCGATTAATATTTTGTAGTTTCTTTGAAATAATTGTTTTGGCTCAATTAATTCAAAAGTACTCGAAAAAAATTAAGATTTTACGCTGTACGTTTCGGGACGTTACTCATTTTGTTCAAATATTGATTAAACAGATCATAATAAGAACGGATCCTCATGTTTTAGTCTGAATGAGTGTTTCACAATAACAAATGGGGCAGTTATTAATGACATTTGATATTGAAACAATACAGATTGCAATCATTTTAAATGCTTAACATTTCTTAAGATTTTTATTCTGAACATTAAATTAAAATATATGAGAAACTTTTCTAACAATTTATTCATTCCGTATTCTGGACACTGATGAATTGCTCTAACACGTAATAGAGGTATTGTGTATATTGTAATATTGTTTTTACGATAACAAACTTTCTGAACCCTGTAAGTGAAGGTGTTTGCAATATGGCGTGTGTTTCCTTGTTAACTGTTTTATTGTGCAATTACTATAAAAATCTATTAAAATCTATTGAATGTAAAGTGCTTAGCATCATGAACCACGTTCAGCCAAACTAACTACAAAATGATAGGAAATGTGTGTATATTTTGTAACATATTGTTGAACTTATTGTATAGTCTTTGTAGTCGTATCTCAGAGTTTCGAGACCAATCCAACCTTTTTTAGAGTAACTATTTAAAACAAAAATCTTATTGAGGGTTTTTAGATACATTTATACCTATTAACTTATTATAATTATATAAAAATCCAGTGTTTTCAGCGATATCTTTTATACACCTCAATGTGACTTTTCTTAGTATTAGCTCGTTATAGTTGTAGCTAGTTGAATGTATATAACGTCACGTAATGTATAGATTGTAAAGTTTAAACATCAAACTGATATTTATTTAATGTTTAAATTATTTATTTATGTCCCAATATAGATGGTTTAAGAATTGCTCAATCGTTCGTGTCACTAGGTTATGTTCTGTCAGAGTTATAGTTTCATAGATAAATGTGTTGAATGTTGAAGCGTATCTCTTGTGTCACGATGACACGTACCTCGAGAACTCACTGTTTACCGGGCCTTGGGCATTGTTCGTTGTGCTCGCATTACGATAGCTAAACAATCGACACTGTTTGAAAACTGGGGTGTCTTACTCCGCGCCCGTAGTTACACAGTTACGTATTCATACAATATACGATTGATGTATTAAACTTCAGACCTTTCACCTGTTTAGACTGTTGGCAACTGTTCGGTTTTAAAGACACATTTATAAGTATGTTTGGGTGTTTGTTGGTTTGACTTCATAACTGCACATTTCGATTTGCAGATGCTTTAATATTTTATTATAAAATCAATACTTTACCTAGAAAAAACAACACACACACAACAACAATAACATTAATAAACTTTAATTTAGATTTTTTAAAATTGTCTATAAAACTCAAAGACACAAAACTATGAGTCGGTCTCCGAAAATGGAAATAATTCGAAAGTGTAACAAATGCTCGTATTTTACCGTGCATTCTGATTTAAGAGTTCTAAAATAAAGCCTAAGTTGCAAGTATTTTATGAAAGTCAGTATGAGATGTTCCTGTACATTTATTTCTATTAAACCAAAAAAAATATATATATAGAGATAAGTTTAAACATACAAAAGATCTTTAAAATCACTTTTAAATATTTTGCAATCAAATCGTAATCATCGCAACATCTTGTAGCATATTAAAAAAAAATACTATTTTCTATTTAGAAGTATATTGTATTAAACACTCAAAATCATATTGACAATCTAATTTCATAACAATTTCTAGTCATTTTTATTTGCTACAAAAACGTAAATATAGTTGTTTAAATAAATCTCAAAATAAAACGTTACTACGGTCGCGTCAGTACTGTCAAATGAGGTGAATAGATCTGATTGACACCTAAATCTCAATAAACGAAATAGAGACGGGTTAGTTTAAAAGGGCTGGACCGACTTTTATGATGTTTGATTTTTTGAATTTGTCTTTGCCCCAAATAATTATTCGGGGCATAATATATATATATATATATATATATATATATAGTGAAATATTTAAAAAAAATGCTTATTTATTCTGTATGAAATCTGATAACATTTATAAAAAAAAGGAGTATTTTCTTCCATATTATCTTATATGATTTTTATATGTGCTGGATATCAGTTTTGATAACAGAATGAAAATGCCGAGGAATCTTGTTTCCTAAATAATTTATTTATATGGGCATTAAATATCAGAGTAGCTATTATAAGTATATAATAAATTACTCACTACGTTACATAGTAGAATTAGATATAAACATAGTAACTAATTAAAAAAAAAAATCATTTTCTGTTATAAATATAACAAAAAAATATACTTATATAGGAATTTCGATAAAAGTATGTATTGTATGATCGTTGTAAAAGTAAAGAGAACTTCTTTTCCCAGCAAAAATTTACTACTCACCTCATAGACGAGAAGTATTTTTTGTGTTGAATTGGCAATACATGATCAACTCTCGTTGACAAAAAAGAAATTTGAATACTTTATGAATCGATAAACGACATCATTTGATCACCTTTCCTTATTTTTTTATTAATTTCGTTTAGTCATTAGGTCCGAATCGAAAAAAAGTGATTTGGCATTGTTATTATAAATTGATGATTGTTTTTTAATGTAAGTGAATGAGGCTGGTAGCATTGTTTAAATTTCTTGCACCTATTGCATATTGGTTATCATGAAAACCGGTTAGTCAAGGTTATCACAGGGTAAAAAAAAATTGCTAAAATGCACAAAAAAAATAAAATCTAAATTGTTTTAATTTTACGTACATATAATTACGGAGAGGTGTTTTTTAATTTAAAAATAACTGTATTGGGTAGTGTAGCGCTACCTAGTTTGAATTTTAGAGAAGATTAGTCGTTTAAAGTGCAAAGTATTCCTAAGTAGGGATGGGTAGCTAAAGAATAGATCTCTAATCAGATATAATATTGAAAACACGGCGTTGTATCTGACTTGAAGAAAAAAATTCGTGAGCGGTATTCATGTTAATTAAGGGTATGTAAAACTATAGATCGTTGATTAAAGTGTCTCTGGTGTTATTAGGGTCCTTTATATTAAATACGTACGATGGAGACAATTTTCTGTAGATAAATTTAGTTATAAGTTTTACATGTGATGGTGACAGTATCGAAGTAGCTACTTGAACCAAAATGAATGCTATTTTCACTCTTAACTTCATTATCGTAAAGCTTAATTTTTCCTGTTTGTTCATCTTGGTAAAGCGGCTGCGTGTCAAGTCTTCCAAAGAGATGCCATCGGTAGATTTTTAACTGTACCAAATTGTAATATGGCATACTTGTGAAAGTAATCTTTAATGGACCGTCTTCCTGTGACGTATATTTTATGTTTTCCAAGCACTTTAGTTGCAAATCCTTTGATGATTAAACCAAACAAAAGTTTTTATATTATGTATTTTTAAGCAAATCTTATAAGAGTTTCGCAATAAATACACAATGTTAGATAAATTCATTGCTATTAGTACTTTATTCTTATGTAAATATAAATTTCGCATCGTAAGATTATGCCCATATTACTATCTGACTGCCCTGAATGTGATGTCATAAAAGTATTTGGGATTTCGTATATTGTTAGTGAAGTATAATCATTGTTGTAATTATGTTTGCATAAGTGTCAACTATATGCGTAGTTTATCTAAACATGTATTCAATTCGTATTGTTCTGTTTCTAAGTGCCAAAGCAGACATGCTACTCGATACTCATATGTAGTGGTGAGTCATAAAAAACAAAATCATTTTAATAAAAATATTTTCTATCGTTCTAACAATTTTGTTAGATAGTGTCTTGAGTTGCAGGTTCATGAGCGTGATGAACACTTTTCATCAAGGGTCTACTCGTTTGCCACCAAAAATAGTTGCCTATGACATTACGGCACCTATAATTGCACAGCCTACAAAAAAACTAGTTAGGAATGCTCTGTTTGCGTTTGTGGTCGATTAAGTAGGTAGCGTGCAACATATTACTACGCGTCGTCTCAGCCTATCAGCTCTAGTTTACCATTTTCCTCTTATTTTTAATTTTTGCCGATTCTATTTGTAAATAGTATTCTCTATAATAACGACGGTAAGATTTATCGTACTGTTTCAATATGGCTAGTACATCTAGACGTTGTATTAAAAATATTGGTATGTTTTTTATATTTGTGGTGACCACATATTGAAAGCTCAATGAAAATCGATTGCAGACCTCTGAATCGCTCTTACTTAAGTTACGTAAAGTGTGAATATGTAAAATTTTCTTTGAACTTTTACATTAATGGGAGAAAGGGACACGTAATTCTTTAAAGTTTGGAATGCGTAACATTTGGCGAGAATAAAAAAAATGTTATAAATGGAAATACTCGAATGTTTCTTCAGCGGAACGACCTATTTCTCATTCAGAAAATGTTTCAATGCCAGCATTTTAGCAGACAGTGCAACAATCTCATGAATCACTGAAATTCTAAGTTTTTCTCAAGAAGATGATAACTGATATATTCTGACTTAAATTCTGAAGAATTAAATTTTCGGTGGATTAAAGACGCTGCTAATTGAGAGGCTTCTATAATTGATATTCAGAGACTTACGTGGAAATCTTTTGTACTGTTTACACAAAAATTAGAAGGCGGAATTATGTACAATTAATTGAGGATGATTTCCAAAAAATTACACATTGTAACATAATAACAATTTCAACATAATTTTGAGGATCTTAGCGAAGAATAATGAGAATGTTTCCACTAAGTCATAAAGAGGATATAAAATAAATATTAAGGTAGATGGGTCGTGTCTGATTGGCTAAGACAGTTTCATTCGAGAAAATCATAAAAGACAATTCTTTGATTTTTAATGCAAAAATTAATTGAAATTCTGATAACAACTGGATTTGTTATTAATATGATAGCATTTTTAAGATACCACCATATAGGATATTCTTAGTCAGGTCTAATATCCCGAGTACCAAAATAAATGCAGACAAGTGATATCATTAACAGATCTCATAAGATACATTTATTTATAACGTAGGGCTTGCCACATATTATAATGGGTCTACTCTTGTGTGGAAGACTGAGCTACCTCAGTCTTCCACACAAGAGCCTGAAGAGCCTGTCACAGGAGACCCAACCTGGTAATATACTTTTCTAATTTAAATTGAAATAAATAGCGAAGAAATAACTAATTCTTGACACATTTTGAATATAAAATGGGATGTATTTGTAAATTTAATAATATAGAAAAGAATAATAGTAACTATGTATCTAATAAATATCCAGTTAACTAAATGGTGGAAACTAAATGTCTGCTTTGGCTTTAAATAATAACATGGAAGTTATTTGGTACACATCGCTATCTAAGGCCAAATCAAGTTGATCTTTGCTATGGATCCTAGGATTCGAATAGACAGAACATTTATGTAATACATAGAAACACTTTGACCAAAGTATAAGATAGGTATCTTTTTTTTTGTTTTATAATATTAAAGATATAACAAACGCTTGTGTCTAAGTAACCTGTTGTCTATGTGTTTTGAATGTGATGTAAAGTGTATTGTTGTAAGTTTTAACATAAACATACATCAGAATAAATAATGTTAAAGTACCCCACGCCCGGTAAATACTATTCCATATAATTTTTCTATCATATAAAAATAGTGTTATTTCATTGATGTTACCTTTGATATTGGACCCTGGTATAGTTTTGTAGAGGTTTTTGGGAACTCAGTAAATAAAGTTTTACAAACATTAAACAGTTTTTTTTAATTGTTATTGAGACATCTTGATAGGTAAGTGTTGCTGTACAATGTCTTGCATTAATCGTTTGAGACTTAACACAGATACGAGTGGCCATATATAAAACCTGTGTTAACCTAAAAAAAATTCTTTCATTTCTTTTACCGAGTCACCATCGTCATCAGCGCATGCAGTCCACTGCTGGACACATCTCTTCAATTGCACGCCACTTGGTTCTTCATCTTGCGTAAATCGTCGCTCCTGTGGACACCCTACACTTTCGAGTGCAGTTATGAAATAGGACGAATGCATTTATGTCTCTTGATCTGCAGATGTCCATGGGCGACGAATCATTTACCACCATGTGACCCTTCCCGTGGTGGACCTGACCCGTGATAGAAAAAAATACTTCCCTCATTTCAAATAATCCGAGAGCTGTGGTTTGGGCAGGATATCTAGCCTCTATTACACATTGCTATTATATTATACGAACTAATTAATAATATAGTGTAGTAAAACAACTTTGACGAATGGACTAGCTTTCATGAAGGATGGTCCATTCTGCACAACTGTTTGACCTTAATATGTCATTTTTTGGCAAAATATGATAGCAAGAAGTTAACAAATGCGGTAGTCCTCATTGATGATGACCGACATGTAAAAATATCTGTAAAAGGTATACTAGAAAAAATAAATATGATTTGTCATTTGACAATTTAATATGAAATGAAAGAAATAATTTGCTTTTGCTAATGTTTAATACAAAATTCAAGTACATTGATAGTATAAATAATTAAAATTGTGATATGAAATGTACCAAGTATGTGAATTTAAAATCCTATTTTATAAAATTACAATATCAAATTGTTACACAATACTCTTAAATACTGTATTTACATTTTTGATACAGATTTAATTCCTAAAATATCAAAGCACTTATCCATAACAGTAGCGGTTGCTTCACACAGCATCAGCCTGGAGTAGTTTATAGTAACAACATTGCCTTCTTTGTCTTTTTCAACACAATAACATTTGTCATAGAACTCGGTGAAAACTGATGAAATTTCATACAAATACTCGCACAGGGAGTGTAAGAAGAGATCATTGGCTACTTTAAGTAGAACTTCAGGGAACCTAACAAGAACTTTACCTAGTTTCCACTCAGCATCATGTGTAAATTTAAATCCAGTTTTTTCAAACTCAGCTTTCAACTGTTCCTGTGAAACTTGGGCAGTTCTAGCTATGGACCTGATTCGTGTTAATGCATACAACAAATACACAGCAGTATTCCCCTTATCATCCAACATTTTATCAAATGAAAACACATAATCATTTAATCTATTGTGAGATAAATCTGCATATTTAATGCATCCATATGCAACTGCTTCTTGAGCCAGTTTCAACTCTTCTGGAGTCAAGACTTTGTCTCGTCCTTTCTCAATTAGTTTATTCAGTGATCGTGTTAGACCTTCATCTAATAAGTCAATCAATTTAATTGTATCACCTGACCTAGTCTTGAATTTCTTCTTATCCTCACCTAAGACCACACCAAAACCTACAAATTCAATTTTCTGATCTCCTTTCAGAATACCAGCCCGACGAGCACAGCCATCCAATACCACGAAATGGGTTGCTTGGCCATTATCAACAACATAAATGAACCTGTCACCTTTTTCTTCTTCTACTCTGTTCTTAATTGTTGCTAAGTCTGATGTATCATATGTATACCCACCATCAGATTTCACCACAGTTAGAGGTATTAAGCCTTCTTTATTGTCAGGATTTGCCCACATAATCAGTCTACCATTATCTTCTTCTAAGAACCCACCATCTTTCAATTGCTGAATGACAATAGGCATCCTATCATGATAGAAAGACTCACCTCTATCAATAATACTAACATCAAGACGTTCATATATCTTCTGGAATTCCTGGCGAGAGACTTCACATATGAGCTTCCAAGCAGCTATATAATCAGATTCGTAGGATTGTAACTGTACTACACACTGGTAAGCACGTTTCTTGAAATCCTCCTCTGTATCAAATCGTTTCTTTGATTCTTTATAAAATGCCTGCAAATCTGCTATAGGAGGTGATGTTGTTTTGAAGTCAGGAAACTTGTCTTGTAAATGAGCAATTAACATTCCAAATTGTGTTCCCCAGTCTCCTAAGTGATTTATCCTGAGAACATCATGATTCAAAAACTCAAGCAAACGGCAAATACTTTCTCCGATAATCGTAGATCTCAAGTGACCTACATGCATCTCTTTAGCAATGTTAGGAGATGAAAAATCTACTACTACCCTTTGCCTCTTTACTGGAGGTGGCTTTATTCCTGACCTGAGGATACAGTTGAGCACATGTTCAACTAATGCTTTGTTAAGATATATATTTAAAAATCCAGCCCCTGCAACTTCAACTCTTTCTATGAATGGAGAAGATGGAGTTTTATTTAATATGTTATTGGCTACCTCTCTGGGGTTTGTTTTTATATTCTTAGCTTTCAGTAGTTGCGAAATAGCCATGGCAGAGTTGCACTGATAGTCTCCAAATTTAGGATTGTTACCGGAGAGAGATATCGCAATGGGAGGATCTTCTAAGTCCGGATACGCAGACCTAATACCAACTTCGAACACATTTTTAAGTTCATCCACTAAACAAATATTTCCTTCAACAGCATTTATGTCGGTAATTAGCGTCTGGAGTTCCTTTGATTGTTTCCGAGCAGCTGGTGCTTTAGAACTGCAGCTTTCAGCTTTGACAGCATTTTGCAGATGCTCTAAACGATTTTTCAGTTTCTCGTTTTCAGTCAGCAATTTGTTCAGCCGAGGATCACCAATAAAACTGAGATCACCTTTAGCTATCTTGTTAAGCTCTTCCTCGATTGCATCAACTTCCTTTTCTGCATGTGCTGTGCGCTCTTCTAACTTTTTCTGATCTTCTTCAGACATTGCGACAAATATTTACTTACAACTTTATTGTAATACTGTTTAAGTAAATCTTGGACGGCAGGATAATAATACAATTAGGTTATCTGCCACCACTACAACATGAGCTGACGCAATGGCTGACATCTATTTCTATTTTGACAGAATTTGACTTAAACTACAATGTGGCCACAGTTTGGATTTTTGGAAGGATTCTACTTCAACACATAGCCTTTTTGTATTAAAATCTACCTGTAGTAAAATTTTAGGAAGTACATTTTGCTATAAAAATACCAAAAAATAACACAATTTCAAATAAATGATATTAATTACATTAGATGTGTATATATTGAAAAAAAAAATACAAAAACAAATTTTGTGATAAAAAGGGGCAAATGAGCAAACGAGTCACTTGCAACTCAAAAAAGTATAAGTACTTTACCCACCTTTCAGTCCCTTCCACCAGAATCATGCGTAGGGGGATGATTTGGGCTTCAGTAAATTCACTCACTACGTGATATGCAACGTAAGAATGGCGTCACAGACACCTATTTTCTGTGAGGTCATAGAATTAGCTTGATCTGGACAACAGATCAAATATGTTGAAGCATGGCTCGCCCGCTGCTGAACATATGCTCATAATAATCATCATGTCAATAGGGAACTAATATTTTTTTCCTTACATTTTATCTGCACTACCGCTTAAGGTATTAAAATATGAATAAACCCCATGCCTAGACGAAAAGAGAATTCTAGATTGAACAGATTAATTTCTTTATGAGAATCGTAGAAGTATTTAAGTTACATAACATAGTATTATGCCGATTTCAGATAAGAAATAAATTAGTAGTTTGTATTGGTACATTCAAAGGCTACAATTTTTTATAACACATAGTGTTATAATGTTTATATACACTACCACGACAACTTTCTATTAAGAGAAAAATATTTTCAAGGAACGAAAAAATTACTAATATGCGAGTAAAAATGTAGTTATAGCTAGTATACATTTTAATAAGATAGTTTAATACTACTATAGCGTAGCGTAAGTACTCTGTGGCTTAGATAAAAGTTATATACATACATTGAAGAATAGATAACCATGGCAACCAAGGTCAAACAAACAGCGGCAAAAATATGTTTCAAAAGAGACAAGTGCGTCTGAAACTATAAATTAGAAATAACAGTAACAAAAAGCTACAATAGTATTTTAATTCATTGCTTTACAGTGTTAACTTATATAATAATATTTCAAACAGAATAATTTTACCAACAGTGAGTTATATAATGAACCTACAAACTTTCAGTTTCTCGTTTTCTGTGCATAGATAACGATAATCTCATGGCTCAAGGATGGCACATCAACAAAAAGGTCTCGATTATACTGGCAAGGACAAGGATCTTCCTTACTGGCTTGAAAACATTACCAAGTAAGTGGTTTCATTCTATTATAACGTAGAATGATTAATGAACATAGGCTCAACATTCTCACTCTTAATTACTTATAAGACGTCGATATGGAAATAGGTACAATGCACTCACTACTTCCGTGTCAAGGTTGGGCCTATATTTAAAGACTATAATACTCGTTCTGGACTTCACACAGTTCATTTTCTTCAGGGAGATGAAAGAGACACACATTCGACACACTAGTACGGATTCTTCGCCTTCTTTAGAGGAAACAAAAATCACATTTGAAAATACTAAATCAGAGTTACGAAGGTACGTTGTAACTTTTTTAAGAAACTAAGAAAAGAACTGAAAATTATTGCGTGTTGATGTGTCCAATTAATCTTGTCTTTAATCTTAGATTAAATCGAAGAACATCGTTGGATACCAGTATGGAGTTTTTATTAAAACCTCAGATACCACCAGTAGCGCACTCAGCTGGAACTTTGCGTCCCAATAAAGGTAATTTTGCCGTGCCTATTTTATGAAAAGAATTGCTTCGTATGTACTCTAGTCAACAATGCCGTTTTGCGTGTTTTATTTTAAGTAACACGAAGATAACAATTTTTTGTGTGGTCAAAAATTTTATATGTTCAGTACAATATTATTGTGTAGAACTGTTCTATCTAAAATAAACTACAGACCTAATTTCTTTTTTTATTATTTTCCCTGGTTTATTTTTTTTTAACTTTTAGGCGCAACCAATCTAAAAACAGACAGTAACCGTTCAAATTTCGATGAAAATAGGACTAGCACTTTGACAATAATTCTAAGTCACTAAACTTTAATACATAAACAAAGATAAATAGGCCGGTAACCTAAATATATACCTATTTAAATTTAGTAATCTTACATACATATGTTCTTGAACTCTTCACTTTAATAGATATAATTACCCAGTGGCGTGACGAAAGTTATTAGTCTTTAATATTTTTTTTTGTATTTTAGGTTACGTACAAAATGGTCGACGGGTTTACAATGTGAGAGGTAAATTGGACCTGGGGGAATCGTCGAATGGATCCTCTAACGATTTTTTGTCAGATTTGTTACCACATTACGTCACACCGAGACACAGGCGGGTGAGCAACGGGATCGATGATGATTTCCGTGACGTCATCATAGGTATATCTATAAATTAGTATATAATTATGAGTATATCTTTCTGATTCGTACATTGCATGCATGTAGCTGTACGTAGATTGAAGGAAGACCTGAAGAACTTCTAGCATGTTCGTATTCTTATATTTAAAAAAAAAAAAAAAGACAACGCCCGCACTATTAATGAATCCTGTGTCGCGGGGGACTTTACAAACATACAAGAAACGGACACAAAGACCACCCAGACTCAGAACAACAATTTGTGTATCACAAAAAGTGTTGTCCCGTGTGAGGTTTGAACCTACAACACTCAGCTCAGTAGAGAGCGGCGTGGCAACCGCTTAAACTACTAGGCCAATTTTGGAGTCATATTCGCTGTCTTTGCCTGTTCTTTGCCACCGGTTTATTGTTGGCAACAGTTAATTCTGCTGGAGTATAACATCGGCTTATAAGAAGATCAGAGTGAAAATAACCCTGCTGGTGCAGCATTTTTTATAGTACCAATAGGGGGCAAATAAGGAGATGGGTCACCTTAAGGGTTAATACACTACTGTTTCATAGGCCCCGTTGTGGTCCACCCCCCGGCGCCTCTATCGTTGTTAATTCGGTCCTCGTACCGATTAAGGCCCAGATGAAGTATCTGGGCCTGATCCTCGACGGCAGGTGGCTCTTCGACGAGCACTTCCGACAGCTTACTCCAAAGCTGGTCGGCGCTGCTTCTGCTCTTAGGCGACTTTTGCCCAATTTGGGTGGAGCCAGCGTCGCGACGAGACGGCTATACACGGGGGTTGTTCGGTCAATGGCGCTGTATGGTGCACCGGTGTGGGCGGCGGCTCTGACCTTCCAGAATAGTGCTCGCCTCTGGCGCCCTCAGACGATATTGGCGGTTAGAGCCATACGCGGTTACCGCACCGTATCAACGGAGGCGGCGTGCGCCTTGGCCGGAACTCACCCGTGGGATTTGGAGGCGGAAGTGCTCGCCGAAGTTTATCGGCGGAGGGCTGACTTCCGGGTGGGTAGCGGCATACGGTCCCCGCCCGAGGAGATACGCGAGTGGCGTGAGGCCGCTCGTCGAGCCACGATGGCTCGTTGGTCGTTCCGGTTGGAGACTCCACGTGCTGGCTTTGCCCTCGTGGAGGCTCTCCGGCCGGTCATCACCGAGTGGGCGGGGCGGCAGCACGGGACCCTTTCCCACCGACTGACGCAGGTCCTTTCCGGGCATGGTTGCTTCGGGAAGTATCTGCACTCGGTCGCCAGGAGGATTGAGTCCCGCCTGTTACCACTGCGACTGCAGTGAGGACTCGGCTCAGTACACGCTAGCGGTTTGTTCCGCCTGGGCGGCGCAGCGTGGGGTCCTCACTGCAGTTATTGGAGGAGATCTCTCGCTCCATGGCCGGTAGCGACAGTTGTTTTACCGCGGTCGCAACCTTCTGCGAAGACGTAATTTCGCGGAAGGAGGCGGCGGAGAAGGCCCGGGAGGACGATATACACTCGGACCCAATTCGCCGCCGGCGAGCCGGGCGGCGGAGGCGCGCATACCAGCGCCTCATGCCGCCTTGAGTGTGGCCGCGGGTGGACGGGATGGGTTTTCCCCTCCATGCGCTACAATGGCCAGCCGCGAGGAGGCGACGTCCGCGTGTGCCGCGTGTGTACGTCGCAGATGGTGCCCGAGGTAGCGGGCAGGCGCTAAGAGGGATCTGGATGTCGTAATAGCAGCGGTTCCCGGATCCCTCCTATCTCAGGCGCAGAGTGGCACACCGTGTGGTTTTAGTCGGTCCGATTCCGACACACCACCCCGCCGTAAACCCCGGTGGGGTGACGGCCCGAGGGGGTTTCCACACGTTAAAAAAAAAAAAGGGTTAATACACTACTACTACTACAATAAATACTTTTTCTACCAAGTACCGCCAGGAAAATGCTTTAGAATGTAATTCGCGGTGCCAGAATGGCATATTATATTGTAAGAGCTTTGTATTCTTGTCCTGATCTTGATTTTCAAAAGTTAAACCGTAATTTTCGTTGGCTTAACAAAAAGTTGTGTACCGTGGTTAAAAGTTCCTTTCTAAAACCAGATTTCAGGGATACTATTATTAACATTATAATTGTTTATGAATTTAACTAAATATATTTTTATTTTCTGACGTATAGAAAACAAAAATCGCAAGAAAATAGCAGCAAAAGATGGTTTAACAAATGTACAGCAAAACAATTCGTGGACTAAGAGACCTGCTTTGAAAAGTTCTACAAAGAAACCATCCTCACTTTCCGCAGTTCCTATAAAGAACACACAGAAAGAGAAAGTCAAGAGTGAATTTATCATACCGGAATTACCCGAAGGGAGATTGTTGGAACTGAAAATATTTTCAAATTGGGGAGACAAGTATTTAGTTGGTTTAAATGGAATTGAAATGTTTGACACAGATGGTGTTGCTGTTCATGTTAAAAAGGTAATTTTCTAAAATTTTCTATTAATGAATATACCACATTAATGGATATACCTAATAAATACACCTATGAGGATACCATATAAATTTCTATACTAAAAGAAAAATGCACCTTATTTCGAGAAAGTCGTCCATAAAATGACTCTATACACAGTGCCTTTTATTTACGTACTACGAGGTATGTTTGAAGAAAATTTTATTTTGTTGTTTCTTAGGTATGGACAGATTTGGATACGGGTGACCAGTCAAAACATGGACGTGCAGAAAACATAGTGGATGGTGTTGTGCGCACACGCGACGAACGGCACACGTGGACGGCGCCATCTCCGCGGGGTAGCCCTATCGCACTGACTGTACTCCTAGCGGGTTCCGTCAAACTGGCTTTATTGAGGATATGGGTGAGTTTCAGTATCTATTTCTTGTTTGATATTTGTATTTGAACAGCGCTAGAGATGTCGACCTTCCCGGCAATAGTTTTAGGTAGGAGATCCTGCCCTACTACTCTATTACTTGTACTCTCCACTCTATTTCATCCGTGGCCTTTTGTTTACCTACGTCTCCCTTTCTAAATACCACCTCTTTGTTGGCAGTAGGTTTCTTCCTATCAGTTAATGGAGATCAATTTAAGTTTTATACGCATCTGCCTACATCATCGGTTATTTCGATAGCCGAATATGTACAATTAAAATTTTGTTTATATTTCTGTCATTTTAATTTCTATTGGGATTCATTCCCAACGGTCATTACTAAAAGTGACACTACTGGTGGTCGTTGGGACATTTTTTCTTTTCTACTCAACCACCACCACTGGAGGCGGTTGGAAACAAATATAATAAATAAAACTTTATTCCCAATGGAAACCACTAAAACTGCCAGCACTGGAGTTCGCAGGCGAGCAGACCAACCAGCTGGGGATTTGCTCATGCGGTGGCCTCACACACTCGCTCAACAACCCAAGTTTGCCAAGTATAAATATATGTTTAGTTAAATATCACGCTTTACGACGTGCAACCACTCCCGCGCTAGGAACAGTCCAGTCGCTGAAAACTTTACAAATATACATAAAACGGACACTATGGCTTGTAAATGACTCCTCCCTGGACGAAAACCCCGATGTTCCCTTTTCTGCTCTCAAAAGGGCGAGCGCATTCCATAGCGCTCGCGCCGCCTCCCCGGCCTGCTGTTGCAAGAAGACTTGCCACTAACCGCCATATTTGTTCCAGAATTACAACAAGTCTCGTATATATACAACACGCGGTGTCAAATTAGTTCAGATTAAATTGGACGACAAAGTTATATTCCATGGAGAGATTGCAAGATCTAGCGGCGAGCTTAAAGGTCCTCTTTCCTCCTTCGGTGATGTAAGTTGCTTTACTGACCTATTACGTGACCGATATCTTGGGCGTACAAGTTTATACAGCTATCCATGTAAAAAAGGTGAATGTCTTCTTAGCCAATCATAGCAGTTCATTGCTCTGAGGTCTTTATTGATATTTAGAGTAGATTGATATATTATTTATATGTAGCATAGTGTGTAGTAGTAGTATTTAAAAATGTATCTAATTAAACGCCAAATGTAAGTATTCAAATAAGACATTTTTATGTTTAAAGTTAACGCCTCATGGTTTATTTGTGTAAAAATAGTGTAGAGTTTAACTTAACATACATATTATTTCAGACAATACTTTTCACAAAAGACGCAGCCATCCTGGAATCTGTAATGCTAAGCGACAAGAACTTCCAAGCGTTATTGAAAGATAATGAACCGATGCATGATTACTCGAACACGATCGACAAGAGACCGCCCACAGCGAACGATAGTAATCACAACATGAGTCCTGCAGCATTACTCGAAGCTTTAGACATTGAGGAGAAGGAAATTAAGTATATCGCCAAGACAGTGAAGCTCACTCTTATGTCCAACTGGGGACAAAGACAATTAATTGGGCTTACAGGTATAGATCACCACACATATAGACAACCTAAAATCAATTATTTATAGTAGAGCCCAGCGCATAAGTATTGGTCGCTATCTATAGTGCGGAGTGGGTCTGACTTGGACCTCGTCCCATAATTACATGGCAGCTGTACACAATTGGTCTTGTCTGACTTCAAAATGCACGTTTAACCACTTTGTTTATTAAATCTTTTCCAAAAAAATCTGCACCACCATAGAGATTATCTAACATAGATATTTCATATCCAATCGATAAGTTAATTATTTCTCTTTACCTCTTACTATAGGTCTTGAACTATTATGCTACAACGAGCCCATAACAATTCAGCGTGCCTACGCTTACACGGCTTTCATCTCAGAAGATCAGATGTCCGAACGTAATCAAATCATAGATTGCAAAAAATTATTCAACGGACGCAACATCTCGACAGACTATGAAGACATGTGGTGTTCAAACTTTGAGACTGGTGAAAAATTTTGTCACATCGTTATGGAACTCTTAGAACCAACGGAGATAACCAGTAAGTTGTTAACTTAAAGTAAACTTTACTGACAGAAGAAATTATTGATTAATTTTATGCGAAAATATTTTATAATACATGTTTTGGTTATAACTTCAACTTCGACATACGCGCTGAACATACTTCGGATCTATCGGAATAATTCCACGATCTCGCAGATAACTAGTGTTTCTATTTCTTTTCACGAAGTGAGTAAGGTAACCGATAGCCCAATCTGCTGCAATTTCTAACAGGCGTTGACGGACTCGTGTCTCTCGGATTATATTTGCCCATGGGCGGCAACAATCCGTCTCATCGTTTTTTATTTTTTTAACATTGAGCCTGCCAAAATAACTCTACTCTGCTTGAAGGAGAACTGGAGTAGAATCCAAACAAAGCAACAACTATGGTGCCCTAGTGAGATTTTTTTTGCCACCTCTTTTGATGCCTCTTTTGCCGATTCTTTGAAGTGGGGGGGAAACACGGATATATAAATACACGGGGATACAAAGGGAGAGCCTCACCGTTTAGTTCGAAAGCGTATATACCACTTAAACAAAAAGAACTAGAAGACAAAGTACTGCATTAAAGTAAAAATATATATTATAAGATCGTGATTGTTAGGTACCTAGTATATAGCAAATATCTATGCAGGTATCCGTATCTGGAATTACAACGCAAACATGGAGCTGTCGTATATTGGCGTGAAGCACGCGCGAGTGGCCCTGGACGACGTGTCCTTAAACTACAGGCCACTACTGCTTCGTCGAGCACCGGGAGACACGTGCTACGACTACGTTCAGCAGATACAACTGCCAGCCATTGATGACAGGTTGGTAGTGCTGTCTTATTACAAGCAATATCTAATCTTCCCTCTGATTTACTATGGTGACGTGTGCTATTACGACCTGAATGCAGATCTCCTCTACAAGCTAGAACGTCTTCTCAATAACTGCATTCGATTCATCTTTAACCTTCGTAAGTATGATCATATCTCCAGTTTTCGGTCCCAGCTCACATGGCTACCTATTCGTCAACGCAGAAAATTGCGCGCACTCGCATTACTGTATACCTTTCTCAATTCCCCATCCCCTCCCACTTATTTAACATCACAAATTCAATTATTGAGCAACAACCATAACAGAAATCTACGTTCGGCTAATAAACTCCTTCTACTCTGTCCTTCTCACTCCACTGGGTTTGTCGGTTCTCCATTCTTCGTGCAGGCTATCCTTTCTTGGAACGCGCTTCCCCTCGAAGTCAGGATGGCTAAAAGGCGCGATTCGTTTAAAATTAAAGTGAAGAAGCTTTTACTGGCTGAATTGGAGACGTCTTAGTTTATCACCTGGTATTATATATTTTGTAGTGGTAATATGTACACACGGATATGTATGAGTTATATGTATGTGTTTTATATATGTATGAGTTATATATTTATGTGTTTATCTAAGTGTATTTGCTTATTTATGATCAAACTAGTCTATATATTATATACTAAATACTCTGTCAATTACCTCTTATCTTTAAGTGCACCTACCTCATACATTCTCTGCATCGTCCAATCGGGTGACTGGCAGAAAATGCCTTAGGCATTAAGTCCGCCGATGCATGTATTTGTGCATAAAGTTGTAAATAAATAAATAAATAAACACTCTTACCAACGAAATGTTAATAAAGTTGGAATTAATTTAGATTGTAATTTTTGTTTTGCGGTTGATATTCAGATACCCTCAAAAGGTATATGCCTACATCGACTTATATTGTAATATACTACTTTTTATTACTTAATTTTTACCTAAAGAACTTACCAAACTAAATATTTAAATATGAAAGGGACGGGATGTACATCCTTTCAGTAACCTAAATTTGTTTATAAGTGACGGTGTGTTAAGGTAACAAAGTAAAATAAATCCAAATTGGGACCTCTTCTTTTTTAAATCTATTTTCATGAGAATCACTCGACCATAATTTGTTTACAGTAAACTAAATTGAAATCACGTGGAAGTACTGTTTATTGATCACATGCTAATACTTTCACAGGTTGGATGACGCGAAAGATTCGGACAGTTTCAGAATGGACTGTCTTGTTTATGGTACGAACTTCGACATGGGCGCGCCGACCGGCTTCGTGTTGCAGTTGAATATATTCTCTACGTGGGGAGATCCGTACTATGTAGGTTTGACTGGTGTTGAGCTTTACGACCCACACGGGAATTTAATACCACTGACAGAGACTAGTAAGTTACCTTACGTTACTTTATAAATAATGTTTTATACATATAAAAGAAAGAAAGAAAAGAAATAGAAAAAGCTTCTCACTAGGCCGCCATAGCGTGGGTCGCCATACTGCACTGTCTTTATTCGCAGTGAGTACGGCGACCGTCGCTCTTGGATTTTATTCATGCTTTCCATCAGGCAGAGTAGAATCACTTTGGTAGGTTATTATAAAAAAAATAAATAAATATACTTGTTCACAAAGTTATTTTATACCTAGGTGTTTCTTGTTTCACATATTAATATATCCATGTAATAAAATTGTGAGAGGTTGATATCTGTACATTAAAGATGTTGAAGAAAAACTGAGAAAGAGTAATAATAAAGTAATAAAAAAGTTTTTAGAATTTCCACATTTGTTCTGTGTTTATAAGCGCTAACCCAGAAGCGACTTAACCGATTTGGATGCGGTTTTCTCTTATATATAACCTTCTGTTAACGAAGCACCGCGATAACCGAAATATAAACGGCCGAAGTCGAAAAGCTAGTAATGCATGTTTTAAGCGTTGTCTGTGTTAGACGTAGGTAACGTTGAATCGACAATGCAATAAGTGTATATCGTTCGTCAGACGTGTGCGCGCACCCGGCGAGCGTGAACGTGCTGGACGCGCGCGCGCAGGACGTGCGCACGCCCGACAAGCTCATCGACGGACACAACGCGCGCGTCGGCCACGGCGCGCACTCCTGGCTCGCGCCCGTACTGCCGCACACGCTCAACAGGTACGCACGCGCACACACACGCACACACACACACGCACACACACACACGCGCACACACGCACACACACTCGTACTTTAGCTTTAATTAAGTTAAAACTAATATCAGAATATATTAACAACATAAATAATAATAAAGTATACACGGTATTTTTCGAGTTCTATTACCATTTTCAATAGACTAACGTACGAATAATTATGTAAATATTCAGTGTATGATGATGATGATGTTTCCTAACTGATTTAAGCCACGGCGGCCAGTCTCGACGGAGACCAACCTTTCTACGCAAGAGATATTAAAGTGTATTAGTGTGAGCAGTATGTGTCCCAAAAACACAAATGTACACTATGTTTCCTCACTCTCACAACCCAATGGGACGGCTTTCCAACACGACCGGGGAGGGAACAGACGCAGAATCATCGGCTTTACGTGCTCTCCGAAACACGGAGGTTAAGATTGCAAATTTCAAGCTCCGGGCTCTTAATCAGCATTTCTATAATCAGAAAAACTATAACACTTCTTGCCTGACCCGGAAATCGAACCCGAGACCATTTGATCGGTAGACACATACACTATTTGACAAACGAGGCAGTCAATACATAAATATATCACCATACGATGAGTACATGTATCCTTTAAAAAAAAAGAAAACAGATATACCAATTATAAATCTACATAAATATTTGTGTATTAATTTTCTCAATTTTACTTCCAGAGTATTTTTCGTATTCGACGTACCGGTCTCCGTGTACAGTATGAAGATGTGGAACTACGGCAAGACCCCAACACGAGGCGTTAAAGAGTTTGGAGTAAGTTATAGATGACGTCTCAGTAATTATTGCTTTTACTTTCACAAATGCATTTCTTTTTACGTAAAAACTATCATGTATCTGCGACTGCGCTGATAAGTTCTGTCCGTTTTTAGGTTTTAATGGACGACCTGCTATTGTTTAACGGAACGTGTGAATGTGCCAAAAACGACGATACCCTCACACCAATGTGGATATGTTTACAGAATATTGACGTCGATAATTTAACTCCTTTGTAAGTAATTACAAATTGGTAACACAGTTATTTTTTAGTTGTCGTTTTAACCCCAGTCGTAATAATATTAGCAATATGTTTGCTTCTCTTAATATCGACCGTTATGCTCTAGCATTCACACAAGCCAATGTAGCAAAGATCATCACGCCACACTGTTTATTTTAATGCTTAGGGTCGATTTATACTAGCGCCGAGTCGAAGCGCATCGAAGCGTCTATCCAAAACTGAACATAACAAATTTAACCTTAACTCCACAGCGTAACGCATACATTACTTCGGAGATTTTAAAAAGACGCGCGCATTCTTCGGAATTCGCGCGTCTGCGCGAGAACAACGATGATTGAAGCGCGCGCGTACGCGCGCATTCTCGTGTATCCACGCGCCCACTAGCGAACCAACGCGTCATCAGTCGGAAATTGGCCTGCGTCGGTGTTAATCACAATGGACGCCGACGAAAAATTAATTTACCCGGTGCAAAAACATGAATGCCTATTTAATCCAAAAGCTAAAAATTATAGCGACAAACATTCCAAAAATAATACTTGGGAAAAAGCTGTTGATTCTATTACTACACGTGAGAGTCCGCGCGTATTCTAGCGAATACGCGCGCATTCGTGCGGCTTCGCTTTAGTTGTAAAAAATTTGACGCTTCGATGCGCTTCGACTCTGCGCTAGTATAAATCGACCCTTATTGTTGGACAACTTTCATAGTACCAAACTTGTTACACTATCGAATTCAAACTTTAACGGTGGTAACATCATATAGAGGTTCTCATGTCATAGACTCCTCATCTCTTCAAGCATACCTAAAATAATTACAATTTATGAAAAAAAGCAACACCAAAACGAAGAAAAAAAGAAAACAAAAGTTGTTATAGGTGAATCTCCACACAAGAACCTTTTAAGACCTTTTATTACCATAGACTAATGAGTTTCATATAGCACTTGAACCTTTGTAAAACAATTAATTCCAAATACTATAATTGACTCCCGATTGATTACCTGGACTCTATAAAAGATTTTTATTTATGGCGTCTAGGAAGTGTCCGTGGTAAAATTGATATTGATGATTTACTTACAGGTCTTCGGATCTAAGCCAGCGTACTACAACGAGCGGTTCGAGTGAGTCTGCAGATCAAAATGCAAGACCACACACCAGCGTCAACGACGTAAGGATATTTCATAAATCGCGACACCAGTAGGCAGAATATATACTACGGATGGCTTGGACTTTCAAGTTCTTGGTAATGCGTCTGATGGTGAGACACTCTTATTGTTTTAAAGGAACGAGACACGTATGGACCAAGTTTTGCGTTACTGACCCGACATGTATGCACCAGGTTTTGTGTTACTGACTCGACATGTATAAACTTATATTAGGTTGTCAATTCCAAGTCAGTGGTTTAGTTTAACTGACATTGGATTACGTAACTTTATGTTAAATATGTGTATTTATATATAATTTATGAAACTAAATTATGAAAGATGACGGCATAAACTTCTATTTGGATTAAGCTGTTTTTTTTTAATAACGGTTCTGTGTTTAACGTAATTTATAGATTATAAAATTTATAAAAGCAAATTTTCTTTCATAAGCTAATAAATTTCAAAAATATAGTATATTAATAGGAATTTATTTCTACTAATTTAAAAGAATTAAAAAGAACTCCATACAAGCAGTTATATGTGTTATGTAAATTTGTATATAACTAAGAAACAATTAAGAAAATAGGAACCAAAAACTTTTTTACTAAATTGTGATCCTTATTGTTGATAAATAACCACGCGATAATTTGTTACCTGTAATTACAAAAAGTGTGTTTTGAGCCTGAGATCAAATGACCGTTTCTAAGTTATTATTAAATTATGTCCCACCCCAATTGTGGAAAATATTATTCGTAATTTGATGACAAAAATTGGACTATCTATGCTATGTATAGCTAAGTCAAGTAATAAATATAATATGGCGAATTATAACGAGCTCTTATAGACCAATACGGTGTTGCCTACGGAATTTATTCGTAGGTAATTTTTTGTAATAGAAACACATATGTTCTACTGATATGGAGGTTGTAAAATGTTACGATATAAAAATGCCCCATTTTTTTAAGATTGTAATGATAAGTTACTTTAAGCAGTAGGATTGCATGTTTTTTTTTGTAAAACTTAACATACCACCGCATGATTTATAGCCGTAAATTAAATATATAAAAATACTTAAAATATAATACTTAAAAATATGTAGTTACGAATGGTATACCAGTATTTATAAGAGGGAAATATTTAAAAATCAATGTAGGTGTCACTAAGCACGAATTTCATGGCAAGCTCCTTGTTAATAACGAGCCCGAGAGTAATGTTTTGTTGAATTTAGGCAATATTGTAGACTGCACACCCGCCAAACTATTTTTACTATATTCTACATAACAATTTTTCATTGTTGGACCTCAATAATGTTAAAAATCGAGCACTTTTGTTTCACAAAAATACGTTTCACGAGTTTTTAATTCACAATTATCGTCCCGATTCTTTTTCAATATATGAAAACATTAGAAACAAAAACACACTTTCGTAATTAAAATAGAATAGAATAAACCTTATTGTACACCAAACTTTTCACAGATTATATACAACAGTACAAATGGCGGCATCGTAAACAATTTTTTTTCGTCACAAACTAAATTCCCTTTAATTTTAACTAGTCTCTTAAAATTGAACATGGTTAAACATTATCTTCAAATTTTGCCTGATAATTTAAAAAATCGAATATTTCCCTTGACCCCTTTTACCGA
Source organism: Hypercompe scribonia (assembly GCA_949316085.1). Classification (NCBI taxonomy): domain Eukaryota; kingdom Metazoa; phylum Arthropoda; class Insecta; order Lepidoptera; family Erebidae; genus Hypercompe; species Hypercompe scribonia. The sequence continues at coordinate 8,278,325 of OX438979.1, forward strand.
TATTATTGTGCAATTAATATATTTGAGAAACGTATTTTGTAGGGAAAAGCAACTGTTATAAAAATCGTAAAATAAAACTGTTAAAATGTAAGTTATTTTGAAGACTTGTGCCCGTCCAGTGTTAGTGAAGCCCGATGTGGTAAACGTTTCTAGTCTTAAATTGCTGTAATTGGTTACGTGGTATTGTAACGTAGATTGGAATTTTTGTACTGTAATAAACAAGTTTAATTTTTAAATATACATTTTATTGTATGCTGTTTTTTGACTGCCACAGTGGCGCAGCGGTAGCGAATGCGACTACTGTGCTTGAAGTCTCGGGTTCGGTCGAAGCAAATGTTTGTATGATCTGCAAATATTTGTTTCGAAGTTTGGGTGTTTTCTATGTATGATTTGTATGTATTTTCAATAAAAGTATATAAGTAGTCTATCAGTCAGTCTAATTATCATGGTACGAGCTCTGCTTAGTTTGAGACTAGATGGCGTTGTGTATCAAATGTCCGAAATATTTATTTATTTTTTGTGACTTCACATCCTCGTGGACTCATCTGGTCTATTACTAAAACGACTTCGTAGCACGTTTATAATGATAATTCACGGTAATTTTCACGGTAATTTGTGTTTATTTACGCAATTTTAACTTTTTTAAATAAGTACAGTATGTAAATATATTATTTACTTGTCTATTTATTAAGCAAAATAAAAGTTAAAATTATTTCAACATGATAGTCTAAGTAAGTCCCGATTAAACGCGAGCGAGATCAAAAGAAATTTTACGTGCCTACTCTCAGATTCCTAGTTTATTTTATCTTCATTATCACACATCAATAGGAATAAATGAAAAATGAATTAAAAATTATGTTAACGTAATAATTGGCGGTCTTATCGTTCACGGCGATCTCTTCACAGACAATCCTTGTACGGATATTCAGCATTTACAAATTTGAATAATTTGTGGCACACAAATCCAGTCTACGCTTTACTTAAAAAAAAAAAGTAAATAAAAAATATCAATTACAAAACTATAAATATAACACATTCAACATATAATATATAAATATCTATTCACTTTAAACATAAAAATACACATTCATATACAGACTAAAATACATGTTGTAATGATATAATTTTTCACTATATTTTTAAATGCAGGCATGATTTTAGACGGATGGCTCGTCTCGGGCAAGCTGTTCCCGCATAGTCGCACTACTTGCACAGAAAATAATTTGTTTCTAAATTTTGTGAAATGTTTGGCATTTTTAGTTTTAAATTCTCTGATGACCTCAGGTCCCTGCAATGAGTCTTATGTAATAACCGAAAGTTTTCTACAAGGTAAGAGGGTGTGTGAGGATTAAAAAGAAAACTGTGTAACAGAGACAGAATATGAACATTGTGGCGAAAGTTTAGATCGGCACTAAGGCACTAGAGTTTAGATCGATATTCTAAGATATGATCATATTTGCGTAATCCAAATATGAATCTAATCAGAGGTTTATAGGGTATGGGCCTTTGAGCAAATAAAACAAAATATAACGTATCTCAATTAATTTATCCAACTACTAACAATCACAGTTTATGTTCCATACACATTTGCAGCTAAATAATAATAATAAAAAATCAAAATTATCACTATATTTGGTTCACTATTTAAAATATATGAAACATACACAACATTTTTTTGTTTCGATATTATTATATACTCCACAAGAGTAAGCTAAACGAATTCTCTATAAGAAAAGTATAATACATAATCTAGTATGTAAGCAAGCAAACCTGAACTTCATGTTTAAAATTCCATGTAATGTTACTGTCGGTATTAAAAGCCATAAACGCAATTAGGATATAAGTAGCTTTCATACAAGTGCATCTCATAACAAATTCTAAGTTATTAGATTAATGGACGAAAAAATACAATCCTTGTGCGATGATGTCTGGGAATAATATTTCATAGAAAATTACAAAAAGACGTTCAACAAGCACACACATTTCAGTCTATCCTTAGAGTCCCGTAATATCATCAGGATTTTCATTTCGTAACAACACACTACAATTTTATCAGAAAATTGGAAGGGCCGTAACATTTATTATAAATTTAAGAAGTACATTGTTCTCGTTAAGTAATTGAAACACTGAAAACTAAAAATGACGGTGGCGATCACTCTTGCGTTCCACTCGCTTTCCGTCACTAGAATAGTCACTTTGGCAGGTATTATAAAAAGTGATTATTTGAGCATTTATTATTTTAAGTTTAGATAGTTGTATAATGGAAACAATTGAACTATAGACAAAAAAGACGTCATAAATATTTTGTGACGTAAACTAGTTTCCAGAATAGGGACACATCTAACTTGTCTCATTTTATAGTAGCTTCTATATTTAAATCAACTACCCTCTCTTGTACATATCTTAGCAATCCAATAGTGGTTCACATTATATAACGAAACAACCAAAGTAACACTACTTTTTTATTTATACTCCTTTGCAAAGAACGTATATTGCATTGAAAAATACGTACACGTATTAAGTTCAAAAGAATAAACTGAAAACAATTATTTACTGCCATATCATATCAGGATTTATTTAAATATAGGAATACTGACGTTGTGTCTAAACACGATTGCTTTATTTTCATCACAAATAAGTTGACTACATAAACTGTCCATGAAACAGACAAATCAGTTAATAACTATGGCAGTCGATAAGGAATCATTTGTAATATAATGCCAAAATCTTATCAAACCATCACGCATTTGCTTCTGAGAATTCATAGCTTAATAATATATTCACATTTCAATACGTACTATGTCAAAAGGCACGTGCGGTACATATTAACTGAAGAAGTACACAGATCTGAGAACGCTCTTGAGGTCAAAATCTCCTTTACTCGGGACCTTTTGAAGCAAGCTGTTGACGCGTTTCTTGTTGGATGCGCCCGCGGTTCCGTGTTCCAATTTACTGAAATAATAACGTGTTTTTTTGGTAACGTTTCTCATCTGATCTTATGTCATCAGAGATATTTATTGCTTCGTATTAAATTAAGCTATCAATTTGATTGTGTGTATTGAGGGACACTTATAGTCAGTAATAAACTTGAGGTAATTGTGTTATTTTGCAATGTAATAGTACGATTTCGTACTCTGGACAAATCATAACTTTACTTTCATTTATTTAAGAATTTACCGATTTTTTATTTATTTAAAATAATTTTAATTAATTAATTTTATATAACTTATATATAAATGTTGCTTTGCTATACATAAATATTTTTACTCACGTTTGCCGAGTTAAATTAAAGAAAAATTATATGTTTTTAAATAAGGAGGTTCTTTACCTTTCGTCATAACTATACAGTTCCATCATAAACTTAGATAGGTCTTCTAAAATCGGTTGTGAATGAAGGGCGACGAATTGTTCTCGGCAAATCTGTATAGGAAGAATTTTTTTTTAGCCGACTGAAAAAAACTAGTAGATTCTCAATTCAGTTGATTATTTTTTTATGTGTGTTCTCAAACAGTTTAGTTTTTGTAAGTTATAGTTATTTTGCTCCAGCTTTTCCAGACGCAGCGAGTTCACATCGAAAGCGTTTAACGAGCCACTGCTACCGCATGGGTTTCTTCTTAAAAAACAGTCTATGAGTTTTGGAGTTTCTTGCCTTATTCATGAGGTCGACGGTGTGCGGGTGCGTCCAGAAGCAGTCGTGCACGGACACGAAGGTGACGGCGCGCGCCTCGCAGTGCAGCCCCGTCAGCATCATGTGCGACGAGTCCAGCGAGTGGATGAAGTTCGGCGGGAACGCGTTGCGCTGCTTCATCGTGCACGGCCGCCTGGGGAAACGCGAGCATTTCTCATTAAGTCTTCATAGAAAGTTATAATAAAATTAAGAGGTTATCGCTGAAACCTTTCTTTATACATGAAAAGTTATTAAAAATAATTTTATACGCCATGCTCCTCGCGAAAAGGTTAGTGTAGAGTATATGACGTCATAAAAGACCGTCATACCGTTTGATGTCGGACGTTAGGATAGGATTTATCTTCCAGACGTATCAATAAATTTACCTAAACAAAATTTAAAAATTCATTTAAAAGTATCAGTAAAGACATACGGTTAAAAAAAAACTCGCTCATACTTATCGAGGTCACGTAAGTAATCTTCGATAACGTTACAAGGTGAAATCGGCCAGGTCAGTTTACAGTGAAATAAATTATGAGTAAGTTTGTTAAAATAACGTGTTTCACTGAGTGTCATCAACGAAGAGCATAAGCGATAGTTGTAAGTAAAGCAGGCGGGGCGGCACTGACTGCGTGAGGTCGAGCGGCGCGTGCGCGTGCGGCGCTGGGGCGGGCGCGGCGCGGCGGTAGTAGGGCTGCACCACCGGCAGCCCCAGCGGCGTCACCCACTCCACGCTGCACCCCACCACGCCCGAGATCAACCTGCAATCCAGGACACTCGTTAATCGTGAATTCCCGTTCACGAAGAGTCGATTTCGGTCACGGTGCTCAATCTCGACGGAGATCGATCGACCTCGCAAAAGATATTATAGTACACGAGCGTGTGCGAAAACACACGTGCACTCTCTGTTCTCTCACGCTCATAATCCGATCCGCTCATTCGACACGACCGGGGAGAGATTAGGCGTAGAACCGACGTGCTCCTCGAGACCCGAGGGTAAAAACCTCAACTTCGGCTGTCCGGACTGTTATAATTAGAAAGTCTCAACACCACTTTTTTAGTTCGACTCGGGAGTTGAACCCAAGATTTCTTAATCGGCAGCCGCAAGCGCCACCCGCTAGACCAAGGAGGCAGTTAGGTTGTTAACATACCTAATTTAACATGATCATTAATTTTCAAGTAATAACATCACGAAGTCATTCCTAGTTCTAGAGTTATCTTTTAAAAAATAATATAAAATTTTAAAAATAATATATATAAATAAATGAATAAAAAAATCATCATAAAATTACAAAAAAATATAAATTGAAATATTACTTTTTTGAGAGTAATCGCAGACAAAATCTAAATAATCATGTACGGGTAGCTTACTTGGCACATTCAGTGAACCAGTCCTGTATAAGCTTGGTGGAGGTGAACATCTCTCGCAGACTGTCGAACGTTTTCGTCGTTAGGTATTGCGAGCACGACCAAACATGCTCCTTCGGGAACTCGTCTATATCTGTTACAAATATAATAAGCAACTTTTCAATAATTAAAACAAATATTATTTTACATTTTAATTAACGTTTTCTGTTGTATTAAAAAACTGTTCAGTTGTTCGTACGCGCTAATCTATACTACCATTCGGATTTGTATATTTAATTAACCTGTTAATCTAGTGATTTCTAAAATTGACTTCTAAGCCAAGGATTGTAGGTTAAATTTCTATCCAGAACAAATAAATGTGTGATGACCACGATCATTTCTGGATAATTTATTTATCAACAGCGTTGAGCAATCACTCCTGAACACAGGCCTCTCCTAAGAAAGAAGGTTTTGTCTCTTATACCACGCTGGCCAGGCAGGTTGGTATAGGGTTTGTTTCAAGTTTTCCTTCTCTTTGGAATGATGTTGTCACGTAGTTTGCTCTCTTAATCTATACTATTATACATATAGTGTATTTATCTATAGTATCTATGTATTTGGAAATGTTTAAGTGAATTTTTCAGTAATGTGACTCCTATAGAACAGGTTTTGCCCAGTTTAAAAGTAGATGGTATGAGATATGTATATAAAGACATTTTATTATTTTCAATTAACAAATTTTAATCATCATTATTCTAGGACCGTAAGGTCAGCAGAAATAAGTGCTATCATTAGTGGAACTACATATAACAGTTAGCTTAAGATAATAGACTATTAAAAATTACTTGCCTAATTTGTTTCTAATTTTTATTAATCACATTTAATGCTAACCTTTCAACTGCTTGGCGATCTGCAGCCTAGCGCCAAACCTAGTGACTCCATACACGGTGGTCATGACCGTCTGCTTAATTACTTTTCTCCTTACGAAGTTCTCCAATATAATGGCTGCGGGAACTCCTGCGGCAGCGTCTCTTGCTCTCATTTCTTCTACCTATTAAACCATTAAAATGTGTATAAACTTAAGCATGTATTTTAATAGAGGTAATGTAATCCTAATTTCCTAACCATTCTAACAATATTTGCGGTCTTTAATTCGCGTTTCGATTTAATTTTACTTGCAAAAAGGAGGCTATGTTATAAGAAAAAATGTGATAATCAACTATCGTGCTTACATTGATTCGGCCCAAAGGACCAATGGAAATTTTTTTATCAAGTTGGTCGTGGAATGAATATCATTGTAACAATTTGTGATGCAGTATATACCATATACTAATGAAGTTCATTAACATATAATATTTACTTATTTATGTATTATTAAATTTTTAAGAGAGGTAATTATTATATATATAGCCTGATTCGTCAATATAATTGGGTAGAGTTAGTATTATCGATTCTAGAAAACCAATTCTTAAGTAAATAATACGGCATCAAACCATGTAATTACTATTTTCTTTTCGGATTCAAAGGAACAATTTGTGGATTACACAGTTGTTGTAGTATGTGGGGATCGAATCCACAACTCTTGCACAGTAGGAAACGGCGATGCATGCAATTGCAATTATTTTTTTATTTTAAAAGACAATTGCTACACTCGAACGAAGGATTTTTACATACATGCTGGAAAATAACATCCACTTAGATCATCAATTTGTGGATCACAAAAAGTATCGTCCCACGCGGGGTTCGAACCCACAAGGGCGGTGAGTGAGTGGGTACGCACGAGCGCGGCCACGGCGCCGTAGACGTCCTGGGGGCGCGCGCGCGGCGCCAGGTTGACGGCGGCGGCGCCGGCCGCGTCCCCGCCCAGCGCCGCGTAGTGCTGCAGCCCGTTGCACGAGCCGTCCTGGTGCACCGGGAACCCGCTGCAGAACTCTGCACCCGGACATCCAACGTTACCGTCGCTACTTTTAATTCGACTTTCGTTTATGATAAACGATTATCACACAGTATTACATTTAAATAGAATTCTATTCACAAATAAACTACAAAAGCCCTGCAACTAAATTAACTATGCTCATAGAAAATCACAAAGATTTTATACTGAATATCGAACGACACTCTTTAAACTGTAAAGAAACAAAAAAAAGGGTATTTTCAAAATATCGTTGCAAGAATTATTGTAAATTAAAATGTGACAGTTCAGTTTTGCAGAGTAACCATTTCATCTTACTCTACAAAGTATTACAAATTATAAGACAGACGACGATTACAATTACCGATGATCGCGTGTGCTTTCTCGCTCTTTTATAAACGTATTAACTTTGGTCCACTTAATAAATTAATGTAAATTGAATTTTTACAGCAGTATCATTTTAACTATTTATAGCCTTCTACGCCAAATATATATTTCCGAATCTTGACCGACCAAGTTCCAAGAAATTATTGTTTCGTAAAAAAAATTGATACGAAGTTGCGAAATTAATGCATTATAGTAAATTTACTAAACATCTTTAACGTGACAAATTATAAACCTTAACAGAAAGAACAATTTGTTATTTGTTCATCAAGTTTTCTCGTACGTACCTTCGGGATTAGGTGATCGTACGGCGTTTGCTATTTCCATGCAACAAGCGAGCGTTTGCCAAGGCTCCTCGGACTGCATCCACCATCCCTCTCCGTCCAATGGCTTGTCAGCAGAGTCCAGGATCTTGTCCATTATGCTATCCGCGTATGCCAACCTAATGTGAATCATCAATAATATTTTAATATAATTTTCAGCGAAAATTTAAGATATTCATAAAAGTTTAACTATAATTAAGTTATTTTCTGTAATATGTTTTAATAAGCATTTAACTGAATGGTAATATGTAAACTAGCTTTCAGATTAAATTACCTTTACATTAATCTCCTTGTACCTACTTTTTTTTAACGAATAACGGTCGTTACCTCTCGTCGAGCGTGGCCTTCTTCATGGTGCCGGTGAGGTTGACGGCGTGCAGCTTGAGCCAGCGCAGGCCGGCGCGCCCGAGCGGCCGCGCGCGCGCGAAGCGCAGCAGCGCGCGCTGCGCGTCCGCGCCCAGCGCCGACACGTGCGGCCCGCACGCGTACACGCGCCCGCGGAAGTCCAGGTTGTGCGGCAACCAGAACACCGAGTCCCTGCACGCGACAACCGCCCTTTATCTACACCTAACTTTACATAGCTAACGTTTAACTTTTGAAGTCAAACATTAAGTGTGTGATCGATTTTACTTTTGTTTATAAATTATTGAATAGCGATGTCAATTTAAAATTAATAAAAACATCATTTATTTCACACGTTTCAATTCGAACTCGATTATATTTTAATCACATACATGTAAAATATATTTAACATAATGGTAAATACATCATCAGTCATCATTAACGGGAGGTTTTGACCCACTATACCACCCTGGGTTAGACAAAAAAATAAATAAAAAGAATAAGTTTTACAGTAGTTACATTTAATATAATATAAACATGTAACATTTTCTTTCCTTCTCACTTTGATCCCGGGTCTTCTAAGCGAGATGTGAAAAATCATTTCAACAGGCCGCCATAGTGTGGATCACCACAGTGCGTTGTCTGCATACGCATTAAGATGGTGATTATCATTCTCTTAATTTGAATTTTGCTTATGCTTTAAGAGGCAAAGTAGAGTCATTTCGGTAGGCACTTATATTATGTAAAAATAAAACATCTAACAACTATTACCAGGCGTACCAATACAGGTCCAATCACATTTAACTGCCGTCCTTTATCACGAAAACACTTCGAAAGATAGGCTTGCCCTTTATTGTAATTCATTTCACTTCAATGTTAATCACCGAAATATGGACATTTAATTTACCTCTGTTCGGGGATAATTACATATTTGTATGTAAAATGTAAAAATGTAAAGCGTTTGTTCAGTAATTTATGGAAAGTGAGTACTGTAGTGTACTGGGGCGCGAGACTAGCCGCGTTCGACATCAGAATGTGGGACGCCTGTTGCCGAAAAGTACAGTTTCTTTATTCTTCTTGCCGAGCGCGTTGTGCCTTCGGTATTAACGGGTGACTCCGTCTTGGGCATACAATACAAAATAGTATCTGTGATATTCGCACGCGGTAGCTAGTTAGTTTATTCTTCTCGTGTCGTTCGTGGTCCGCGTCCGGGTTACAGAGAGTTCTTCATGTATCGTGATACGTCACTAAGTCGGTAATTGATGGCTGTGTGTAGAGTGGTAACCAGGAAGTTACGGTAACCATCATTTAAGCTACAACGTTATATACAGTAAAATTTACCTGTAATGATTGGCTAGTGACAGCTTATATAGCGAGTCACACCAGAGCGAGTGCATTTCAGCGCGGGCTCGGTTGATAGCCACGCGACGTTTGAACGTGTCGGCGGCGTCCCCATTAGTCACGAGCTCGAACTGGAACGTATCTAATGCTGATGATGGCGGAGGTATGTCCAACTTCTTATTGCCACCATTTCTGTATACAATGAAATAAATAAATCAGTATAAAAAAAAAGTTTATGCTACCTGTGGAGGGACGTGTAGCATGTGTCCCTCCGATACAAAGGGAGGATCCTCCGACCAGGCGAGGTGATCATGCCTGGCGGGCCACGGCCCAACGGTTGATGTTGGGATGTTGTACATATGCTAATTGCCACGCGAATCTCTATATCGCGATACAGGATTAGTAGTAGCATTGTAGTTCATTACATTCATACGTTTCGTTCATACTTCGTAGTTCGATGTATCTTCGCTAGATGGCGCCGTTGTACATTTACTTTGTGTTATAATGTAGAAGCCGCCACACTACCTATAAATTCAAAATAATTTTCTCTACTACATAATTTATAGTTCATTATTAATAACGTGCACGAGTTTACGTACGTCAGTATTTACTTAACGCAAATGGATTATAGTAAAATTGATTATTTGACATCAAATGTTTATAGCTCATTAACTAATTAATTGCCTCTCTCTCAATATTTTGCTCAAGTTTCTGTAACATCTTTTAGGTCATATTGCCGTATCAAAAAGATCAATCAACCTATCGCCGTATATATCATACAAATCTGTAATTATAATGATGTGAAATTGAGTAAAAAATAAAAATATTAATATTGACTTATTCACATACCTAAAGAGTTTAATCTGCAAGTCAAGTATAGGCTTGTTGATTACCCATGGCACTTCGCCGAGTTGATTGAGGCTGTCTAACACGGGGTACAGTGATTCCGTCGGTGCAGACTCGAAGCGTTTCAATTGACACGTCACGTTAAATGGCATTCTAGATGAATAAAAAAACAAAATGTAAATATATCATTCTCATTAATGTGTGACTCGATCGTGTCACATTATTCTTTCTAGCATGTTGTCTATGTTAAAAATTGGATGGTTTTTATGGTCTATGACAGGGTAGTTTGGAATAGAAATGTCATCTTTAAAAAATCGATGACACGAGGGGTTCGTGGCTAAGTGGTAACCAAGGAGATTAACACATTGCAAAGTTAACTATTCCTAGTCCAGTCCAGTCTATAGACCATTTCTATACATGTTGAGACCCCTTTGTGCCTCCGGGAGTACGTTAAGTCATCGGACCTGGTCGCCATACGATCTTTGGCAATCGAGCCAAAGCTCGAATCAAAGCCTTTGTAGAGAATTTGAAAATGTATAGTTAAAGGAGATTAAACATGAGCAGGTACGTAACGGTCGAGGGGCGTTTGCGTGAGCAGCACGACGCAGCGGCGAGTGAGCGGGTACGTACCTGACGAGGGGCGAGTGAGCGGGTACGTATCGGACGAGCGACGAGTGAGCGGGTACGTACCGGACGAGCGGCGAGTGAGCGGGTACGTACCGGACGAGCGGCGAGTGAGCGGGTACGTACCGGACGAGCAGCGAGTGAGCGGGTACGTACCGGACGAGCGGCGTGTGCGTGAGCAGCATGGCGCCGCGGTCGACGCGGGCCCAGGGCGCGGGCGGCGCGTGCGTGGGCACGAGCGCGGCGCGCATGCGCAGGTCGCGGCGCGCGGCGCCCACCCACAGGCGCGCCAGCACGGGGTGCGGCTTGAGCTCCAGCCGCACCAGCCGGCCCCACGGGCGGTGCACCTTGTACACCGCGGGCAGCTTCTTTCTGTTGTAATAAATCAGTTTACCGAACTTATTATTTTTAGCCAGCAATATTATGGTTAAAGTATCTTTTACTTTTGTACTCTATAGGCTGCAATTAACTTACAACACACGGAGAATCACGATTCGGTGAATCTATTATTGGACGAATTCTCTCCGAAAAACGGATTTAGGAGCAATAGCAACGAATCTTCTAAACCAGAATATTTTTCATTAACATTTATTTGAGGAGTATTTTTATATTAGTAAATTTGTTTTCCAATTAAATATACACAATGATAATTTCATATCGAACCGAAAATTCAGAGGTTTATATGGTCCGATACTACCATAATAAACGTTTAAAAAATACTTACTCTTTCCCCTTCGTCTTGAACATGTTAACATCAATTTTGACGTCATTTACAATGATGTTATATAAGAACTTGCCGACGTTCTGTCGCATTTCCATAGGCCAAGGTGTTTCTTCTATATCCTATATAAGATTACAAACAATATCTGTTAACTTTCATACTCCAAAATATCTTAAAAAGTGACATTTCAACCGTGGTGTCCATTTATACCGTACCTGACACCACTTGCTAGTTTTAATAATAAACCTTTTAAAAATTTCAACTACTCAAAACTATCACGCATATGTAGCACGCAGGCTCGATAGTGCATCGTATTTCTCGCAGCTAATCGATGCATCGTTTGACTCGTTTCACGGCTTCCTTATTTTAAGATAGAGTAGGTATACGTGCATGCGTATACGAGTACAAAGGCAATGTTGATGTTTGCTACTGTATTATAGTGGTTTAGAGGACAGAGTCTTAAAATATTGTTATCGATATAATAATTAACATTCTACATGACATTTACTTTAATTAGTATGAGCTAATGTCTACGACGCATTTTTTTTAGTTTTGAAGTTGTGAATGTTGCGGGTGTGAATTAAAGAAATTTATTGTTATATTGTTAACCTGGAAGAGATTCATTTTGGTAATAAAAGCATCCTTTTGTTCATTTGACATTGTATGTACTTTCTTCAAACTTTGTAATATATATGTAATATATCCATATTATGTTTTAAATATTCTAGCGTCTCATAAGTACGTTAGAACTCACCATACTAGGACCTTCTCTATTCAAATGTATGAGCGTCTGCCACGCCTGCCGGCCGTTGTACGGCAAGCCGGTGTTGTCGACCGACGTGCGTTCCACGTACCACTTGCAGTACTTTTCGTAAATACGTTGTATCTTCTGCAGGATGCCATTGTGCCGGTATTGTTCTATCTGATACCTATGAAAAAACATGATGAATTAAATTTCAAGTCATATTTTTGACATAGGCGTTCACTTAGTAGGTTTTGGCCCTGTATGCTTAATTGATGACAATTACCTGTCCAAAATTATCTTAGAAATATATACCGTGTCGTGGAGGACTTTACAAAAACATACAAGAACACAAAGAACACCCAGACTCGGAACAACAATTTGTGGATCACACAAAGTGTTGCTCCATGAGAGGTTTGAATCGACAACACTCAGTGCAGTAGACAGCGGCGTGGCGACCGCTTAAACCACTACACCATCCGTGCAGTCAATTATAATCGAACTAGATTCAAATCTGTATGATACGAATCAATGCGCTTAGATGACATATTTATAACCATAACGTATCGTTTGCACCTGGAGTCGTAACTACAGTGGACCCTCGGTAATCCGGCCCCAGTCTAATCCAGACCCCCCTGTAACACGACATCAATCAAACAATTTTCGATGATGTAGATTGTGCATAATTGAACAGGTTACATCTTGTGCTCGACGCGTAGGTCGAGGTTTCAATTCCGAATGCTTAGTTTGAAGTTGACTACGTGTGATAGCGGTGCAGCTTAGCATGCGTTCATTGTGTATTACGTATACGTACTTAGTAATATCGTCACAAGCCCTGAAGACGACAACATATACAATCTTATCATTTGTCTGTAATTTGTCGGATTACAAGGTACTCTTTTGTAAAAAAAAATCCAGGCTATAGGGGGTCTTAGGCAGTACTCTATAATCCGACAAATTCGATAGTCCGACACTGTCCTGCAAAACGTTTGTCGAATTACCGGGGGTCCACTGTCTATACATTGTGGTGTTAATAAAACACTGTTATTTATGAGTACGTGACTACAAATGCAGTAAGTGTAAACGCCAATTATTAAAGTAGACTATTCACAGTAAACTTGTGAATTGATAAACTGTAATTAGCTAAGAATAACTAAGTCAATATAAAAACTGCCTCCGTGGTGCAGTGGTAGTGCATGCGACTGCTGTGCTTGATGGTTCGATTCCCAGGTCGGACCAAATGTTTGTATGATCTGCAAATATTTGTTTCGAAGTTTGGGTGTTTCCTATGTATAATATGTATGTTTTTACAAAAAAAAGTAAATAAGTTTTTTATCAGTCAGTCTAGTTATTAAAGCACAAGCTCTGCTTAGTTTGAAACTAGATGAGGTTGCGTATCAAAAAAAAAAAAAACTTTGGATTATATATCGACACATGTTAAAAAAAAACGAATATAGCTTGTAAATGTGAGAAGACAACACCCGCCTTACGAATATATCGAACTTAAAAAACATGCAAGAAACGGTCACATAGAAACACAAAAGGTGTTGTGCCATATGGGATTCGAACCCATAGTACTCGGCGTAGCAGAGAACGGCAATCGGTTAAAGCACTATGCGACTTACTTGTGATATACTTGCGTCCCTAAATCTCTTTGTAGTAGTTTGAGTGTAGGGCTGTACGTCTCACTGCCATCCACCAATTTGCTTAGCTCACCCATTATCAAATCGACAAATTGATCGACCTGTAACAAGTTGTAAATATGAGTGATATTGACAGTTTGTCTGGCCTGTTGGCTAGTGATGCTGACTGTTAAGCCAACACTATTCATTAGGATGCACCAGTAGATCGAACACCATAAGTCGTGGGTTCGATTTCCATCCAGAACAAACAAATGTGTGACGAGCATGGTTGAGTAAACGACTGTTGTAGTAGAGTACACTTTGTGTTTGATTGGATTTGAATTTTGGTTGTTTCCTGTCTGGGAGTGTCACTTATCAACCATCCAAAAAAAGAGATGTGTGAGGTTAATATTATTATTTCTGTGGTAGCTCTACTTAACTAACATTGAAATGAAATTGAAAATAATTGCGTGTTTCTTTTTTTACATTGAATAATACTCGCCTGTAACACTTTAAGGTAGGGATAGAGAGTAATGGCCGAATGAGAAGCGGAGCATTGAGATTTGAGTGTACCGAGATTTCGAACAAATGCTTCACGGATCACACCGCGCCATTCATTTTCTGTCTCTTCAAGTTTCTTTCGCTGTAAATAACAAAAACAAAAAGACATTTATGAAAAATATATTCAATTATCATCATTTTTAACAGCTCACTGCTGGACGTAGGTTTCTCCTTCCGATGAAGATTTTGAAGAACGACATAACTATGGCCAGATGAGTTGGTATAAGATTTGTTTCAATTTTTCTTTCAAAAACTACACTAAATTTTGAGTTTCATAATTTATAATAATTTACTCGTACAGGAATTTAAAGAAAAACGGATCACATAACAGATATAATGTACTTTGGAATTGGATGTCATCTCGACCAAGTTACACTGGTCATAGTCATAGGTATCTACGAGTATCTATAACGCCCAGTATCATCTGCCTATCGCTGTCCACTGCTGGACAAACACCTCTCCTAAGGAACGTCAATCATGCCAATCCTGTGCAGACCGCATCAATCTCCTGGCAGTCACTTTCTTTGACTTAATTCCCATGTACAACTACATAAGATATTCAAGTTTCTTAGTATTAATAGAATATACAAAAAATATCTGTTAGTTCTTGAACGAAAGGATATAGTAGATCAACACTTACGCAAAACACCACATTAGGTGACGTCTCATCCTTCACAGCAATATTCCGTATTTCTATTTCTCCTTTAATCTCATATTGTAGCTGCTCTTTCCCCTTTCTTATCATCTCTTCCAGCGATACGGCGTCTCCTACCGGTGACGTGAGCAACCCCTGTCTATTCTCCACATTATTCAAAGTTAACTGGTCTAGTAAACGACAGTTGTAGTCTAGAACGGGTGGCGTATAGTTGGGTTCGAATGTCGGCTGTATCCTGTGTATGGCTTTTAAGACTACTTCGCGTTGATCGTACAGAAACTTCGTCTTGTCAAGTAAGTCATTCAAGCTTATATTCTGGAAAATTAAAATAGAAAAAAAAATATA
The DNA here is from genome assembly GCA_949316085.1 of Hypercompe scribonia. Classification (NCBI taxonomy): domain Eukaryota; kingdom Metazoa; phylum Arthropoda; class Insecta; order Lepidoptera; family Erebidae; genus Hypercompe; species Hypercompe scribonia. The sequence continues at coordinate 8,293,757 of OX438979.1, forward strand.
GACCCATGACCTTATGGTAAGCGTTTTCCTATGCGTGTGTAAATACTTATAAAATTAGTGGCATCACTGTGCGTAACCACCTGTTGTATGAAAAATAGTTTTTACCCGTCTTAGAAAATTAGAGTTACTCCTTCAGTTGTGTTTCTGCTGGATCTACACTATATAGTGGTCGTAGGTTCGATCCTATCCAAAAATTGTGTAACAAGCACTTGTAAGTTGCCAAATTTATAACTGCCTCACTAGTCTCAGTATTAATTTCTTGTGACTTGACTGGTATGACTATGAATACTAAATTATAAGGTCCATAGAACTACAACTTGCTACAGTAACCTCTGTGTTCTCATGTATAGAATGTTAGTTTATTTTTACCCATACCTTATCCCGCATTTCTAGTTCATAGCGAGAGAGTAAATCTAACTTCTTATCGAGATTACTTGTGCTTCGTTCTATGCACTCGAACACTGCCGCATATGTCTGTGCGTTCATTTCTATTTTATCCTGTGACATATAAGATAATATTTTTTGTGTGTCTTCCAGCAATCCCTGAAAAAAGATGAACTGTTTATTTTTTATTTTTTTTATTTAAGTGAGTCAACTCTGCCTGATATAAAGCATAAATAGAATCCAAGGGTTGTGGTCACCACAGTTGTTGCGAATACAAATAATGCAATCTGGTACCCACACCGTGAGATGTTTTTTACGCCCCCTCCTGGGGATGTAAAATGTTTATGATCATTTATTGCATTATTATCAACAATTGGTGATTGGTTCCAAATTATAAAGTAAACTACACGCTGACATTATACGCTGTGACCAGAATGTCTCTTTACTACTTGAGGGGATGATTTATTAGTATTATATTGACGGGCCTATTGCTCGAGTGATTGACCTTTGCTTAGCAACTGGAAGTCCTAGGGCTAGGTTCGATTTCCACCTAGGACAAATGATTTTGTTATGAGCTTGGTCATGCACTGTGTCTTATTGTACTTTAAGTGTAACATATATTACAGTTAAAGTTATCTCTGTTTTTGTAATTAAGTGTAAAACTTAGCTAATATATTGCAATAAAAAACTTATGTACTCTATTGGCGCATGCATGAAAAATAAGTAAACATACACAAAATAAGTAAAATTACTTTCACGGATCAGACCAGAATACAAAACCAAAAAAAAAAAAATGAAGTCTCATTTTATAATAGTAAAATAGACACAAACTTCATGGCAATACTTACCATTTTAGCGTAGCCGTGTAATAGTGTATTGTAAACTTTGACATCATTTATTTTAGGACGATTGCCTGTTCTCAAACCCCGTTGTCTAAAATACTGTAATACTTGATGACCCTGCAAAAGATATTATCTAAATAATTATGATTACGTATATAATATATAATTATAATAGGATAGTTGATAGTGAAAGAAACTTCATAAAACATCTCAGAAAATATAATTACTGTATTGTTTTATAACTATTAGCTACTTAAATCAAATAAACATTGAGATAAATCATCAACAGCCTTTAACAGTCCACTGCTGGACATAGGTCTCACCTTAGAAAGGTTTTGGCCTACTCTACTATAAATGATTAGTGTAAAATTTTAACATCGGCAGTTGCTGTTTAGTACATTTTTCATACGCAATTATCGTTTGTGCAGATAATAAAAAGTAAATAATTTGACAAAGCTATCAGTTTGTTCAGCCTAGTTGCCGTCCAGTTGAACAAGGTGTCCCTATACTATTATTACATAAGTATGGGCTGTGAACTATACTAGAAAATTTGATACTTGGCAATGTTCATTTTTGGATATTTGCCCTGTTAGTTTTATTAATAACCAGGGTGGACTTCCTCTTATCAGTTGGTCATGATAAGTCTGTTAGCACTGATAGGTGTGCTATTGCAAATTAAACACAAACTGGCGTCTGGTTTTATTGTGATGACTAGAAGGTTAAATGGCTAAATAGCTCTTAAGCCCTCGAGGCTAGTTCTAATTATGGTTTTTGACTAGCTTAAAGCCTTGATTCTTTCTTACAAATTTTACAACTTCTTTTAAGACTTATATTTTTGAATTGAAGCCATGACTTTTTTAAGAACCTAGCTCTCTTCCGTTTCATGAATTTAATTGAAGTTCTCGTATGTTATTTGCGATGACAAAAAAAAATACTTTAACGCTAGTATTAACTTTACTAGTATACCTTACCAGCTTTACTAAGTGGTTACATCAACTACTACGCCCAATTCTACAAGTTACTCTAACTTAGTACAAATACACCCAATACACCCCAAAGATATTGTTACAAGAACAATTAATGTAATAAAGAGGAAATAGAAATAAAAAAAATTCATTAAACTATCAGCTGATTTGGTTGAATTGTTGTTCTGGCGAAAATATTGTCACCCAAAGTGTCAATGACCGTTCGCTGTTCGCGCCACGTGGTAAGTAGGTAAACAGCCGCCGGTGGCTGCTACAATGTGTCCCCTTTTACCAAATTTTTATAAGACGTTTGGGATAAAATATAACATGGTTTAAAAACTAATGTAATCGATTTTATTGATGATTCTGAACAAACCATTTTCAGATTTTTATGACGTAAGAATAACGTTGAATATAATTCATATAGTTCCCGTTAACCTGATCTTCAAAAGTGATTAAAATGTTTTTTTAATTGGACATAAAACTAGCAAGAGCCCTAAGTACGACGTCAGTCTTCAAAAAAGACTTGAGATTTAAACAAAATCTGTGAAAGTATATTTTTGGTAAAGAACTTTTATCACGCCTATGTTGTGAGGCCACCTCCAAAAAAAAATTATAATTTTTAAAAGGCTGTTTAGTATTTTCCTCTATTTCAAAGTAATATTTTTCATATATAGTTGTATGGCTAATAAATGATATTATTAATTAATATTAAGTGACGCTGTAGTTTCTATTCTGTAGTCGTTGAGTACCAACGTACTTTAAGATGAGAGTTAAAGGTAAGCTTAAATAGAAATGTTCATGACATGGTATAAAATGTATCACAAACTTTAAAATCAGGATAAGTCATACATAACAAGAGATAGTTGTTCGTTAATAAAATATTTCTTAACTATCTAAGGGTTAAGTCTTTATTTGTGGTATATAATATGACGGAATTAAATGCCATGCAGAGAGAAACTCACAAAAATGAAATCGATCTTATTACTTATCACATGTCAATGTTCTCGCTTATCAAACGCGGTCAGCGATACTGTTGATCACACCGAAAATAAGACGTGATTTAGCTTAACAAAATACTAGACACCAAATCGGACTATTATAAACTATAATAAACTTAAAGAAAACGGATTTTGTTTTAAATGATAAAGAAAACATATTTTAAGAGTGTCACCAAAAAGTTTTAGAGTTTACCGATAAGTAGCAAGTCAAACAGATATGACCTACTTGAGTATTTTCTCCGTCTGATGTTAAATGACACGCTAATCGAAATACGACTGGTCTGTTAGAAATTTCGTTTGGTTAAACATGCAGCCTACATCATAATTTGTATCAAAGTACTTTAAGAGCCAAGGAGCTACAAATGTAATAATCAAACACACATTCAGTATCATCATCATCATCAATAGCGTTTTAACAGTCCACTGTTAGACATAGGCCTCTCTTTACTTAATAATAATAGCAATACTTTACAAGTATAATACCCATACCAACCTCTTGTATCATGTCTAAGGAGCAGAGTAGCTGCAAGTGTGCAGCCAAGACCCGATGCAGTGATTCTTGTTTACCTTGCCGCTCCAATACTTTCATGTCTTGTTTCATGTTCAATTCTTGCTTTGCTTTTCGTTTTTGACGTTTCACCTTATTTTTCTCTCTTATTAGCTGTTTCCTGTTTTTAAATTATAATTAAATTTATTAAAGATCTAAAAACTATTACATGAACCTAAATAATGTTATACAAACTATAAATAATACACATTAGTAATACAACTGTCATGATGTATTCTGCATATTAATTATAATACAAAACTAACATCTGGTAGCCAGCTCATTCTAGGTGTTGATACAATGTCACGTTTAAAATATCTAAGACACTTCCCTCCTACAAAATAGGGTTTCCGTAGAGTCCGAAATTAGCTGGTGAACACCAAAACATCACCAAAATAATAGTTAATATGAAGACAAATATTAGTGTAATAACAGTGCTACCTGAAATACATATCACCTTAAAAACTCAAGTTATAAAATATAATACTGACAAAATACATTACAATTATACAACTTACGCTTGTTTAATCTTTAATGCTTTTGCAGGAATAGATTCAATATGATCTAAATCTAGATCCTCCCTAGTGTCACCTATTTCACTGTGGAGTGCTGGATCACCATAGATATCTTCTATTGCTGGATGTTCTAGACCTTGAGATCTGAAATTTCATTACAATCATTAAATTTTTACAAGAATATTCAATTATTCAAGAATATTTAATCAAAATCCTCAGTTTTGTTGTGTTTCAGAAATTAATTGTTACCATTCACTAATTGTAAGGTGGTTGGCAGTGGATGGATGTGGATTGCCCAAGACCAGGATGGTTGGCGATCATTTGTGGAGACCGTTCTTCAGCAGTGGACAGTGATAGGTTGATTGATTGATTCACTAATTATATGGGTTGTAGGAATACTGTTCTACTATTGGAATCTCCTAAAAATCTATTTTCTTTTTTATTTCAATAATATTAAGTGGAAATTAGCCTTAAAGAAAATCTTAAAAAAAAAATATTATATTTTAAACACTTACTGTATGTGTGTAAAATGGCTCATAAGTTCTTGATCATAGCTATCCAACTGGTTATCTATAAACAACTCTCTAAACACTGCATGAGGACCCTTTGCCAATGGGGTGAATTCATTCTTGTTCTTTAAAGAATCATTTTTGCTCGACGGAACTTCATCTAAGTTGAACTCTTGAGTCAATCCTTCAGTGATAGCATACCTCAAGTCTTGCAACCTCTGATCGTAAATTGTTGCTTTTCTAAAATTGTAATAGCTTTCCTTCACCATGTCTACATATTGTTTTGTCTTGAATTTATCTTCATTATTAGATAATTTATGACTAGTATATATTAATGCACATTTATCATCTTCTAAAACAATATCTGCTCCTTTGGGGGTCTCCGGAACTGCAGAATATTTACTTACAGATGTTTTCTTTAATATTTTATCTCTAACAGACTGTAGAAGCTCTGGATCTACTCCAGTCACCTTTGAAGTTTTTGTAGGCTTTGTTGTTAATTGATGCAGTTGACCAAGGGATACAGAACTTGTGGCTAACTTTGATAAATGTACAGCTCGTAGTTTGCTTATTGAGACTTTAGTTTCTGTCATAGCTTGGGCACCAACTAAAAAACATTATTATGGATAAAACCAATTTATTAAATGTGAAACAATTTACTAAGTCATTTATTTGTTACTAAGTCTTCAATGCCAAAATTTTATTGCAAGGTCATGTAGTTTGGAACTAACTGACAAAAAAATGATCATAGAATTGCTAATAAGTTAAAAAATTATATATTTAACTGACAAGTAATATACAATTCCACACAAATTAACTGGGTTATTTTATTTAGTTAAGTGTTTTTATTTAAAATGAATTATTTTATATCTCTCCACTATGAAATTGACTTACAGTCACACAAGAGTGCTCTACAAGCATGTAGATTTTTTTTGTGTGATAGAAGTTACAAGACGAACACTATGAACTTGAATCTACAAATTATAGTATGGATATAAATTTTGTTTCATTAATTTCACAAAAAAAAAACAGATTGGAGTAAAATATATGGAAAAGAAGGCAAGTACATTCAACAGACAGGTGATTCTACAAAGTTTTGGATTTAATTGAAATGATGTGCTGTTTTAATGTTGATTGTTTAATAACACTATTTTTAAAAACAAAAATGTCTTAAATTTCTTTTGAATGTTTTAAATACAAGTTCTTTTTCCTACTGCAGTGAACAATTTGAACAGTAAGTCTAAAGTAACATGATAGTAAGACATTAATTGATAAGATTTAAATGGGTTACTTTAAAGTAGTATTTCTATTTTTGCTTGTCAAACATACCTTCAAGCAGTTCTCCATATTTTTTATAATTTTTATGTTTCTTTTTCCTCATTGAATTGAGTAAGTTAGCCGTTTTTGTAGATTGATGTCTTGTTGCATAGAAGTTTTCTAAAATAAATATAAATACAATGTTATGCAACTAGATAACCTAGGTACAAATAAAACATTTTTATTCATATACCACATACGTAATAAAACATACGGAAGGATTTTAATAAATACAAATTAAAATATTACCTGAACCAACTTGGCTCAACAAAATATTGCGACAAAAAGTACATTTTATTTCTATAAATGAAGTATTTCTGACTGTTTTATTCGATGTCAACGAAATCCCATGATATGAACTTTGATAGAAATTTCTGGCAGATGCAAGCCGATGCATTCTCACCGATTTAATTCAAAATTATAATATATTTCTATAAAACATGCCGAAATGTGAAAAACCACGTGAAAATTGTAGGCCGAGTCGCAGAATCAAAATACAATAAGAGATGGACCCATTTGCAATCATGCATTCCTTTAGTTTCTTAGTCGAATAAAAAAAAACAATTTCTTAAAGATTTGTTTGTGACATTTGAAAACTTTGATACCAGTGTGTATCAATGACTACTGTTGAAAAGATACTTTATAGTATTTTGTTAAGTCGCTGCAGGTATTTCAATTTATTTAAAGGAATATTTTTTTTTATTTTATTTAATTTGAATAACCAACAAATAATACACGAATATACATATTTTCTACATCCAATTAAAAGCAATCACAGATAACAAGAATAGAATTTGTATTATTTTAAATTTAAATTAAGTTTCATGAGAAATTTATTTTTAACTGTCTAGCGTGTTAAGTTATTAGTTGCCTCGGTGAACTGTTTAAGGACTGTTACTTATACAACTTTCATATCTATCATTGGTTAATTTTTTCAAAGTTTAATCAATTTATTTTATCAAAGTTCAAGTTTTGTGTTAGTCGCTACCTGTTTCCCATCAATTATCATTATAATTTTATTTCATAGAAAATATTAAAAACTGTCGTATAAATGGGAATAAAACTTTAAATGTTTGTCTTTCATACAATTTTTCAATTTAATTTAATAGCTTGTCAGAAAATTTGTAAATAATAGAATTATATTGCGTAACCTAAAGGAGTCCTCCATGAAATGCGAATATCAGGCCACTATGCGGTGGTAATCACCTTCCAGTATGTGGCTAGTTTGCACGTTTTCACTTACATTTCAAAAAAGTAAATTCTCTATGTTTAACAGTCCGATGACAACGATTTATTACATATTATATTTTATATTCAAAAAAAATAATATATATTTTATTTATAATGTAATTTAAAATTTATATGTGGGTTTCAAACAAATAAAGTGAATATCAAATTCTGGTGTTTTCTTATATTTGTGTCCCCATATAATTTATTCTCATGATTGTTATCACTTGGTAGAACTTGTTGAAATACATTATTAAAACAAATTCACTTGTACTTGTTCCATTATTTAATTCAAATTGACCAAATCGATTTCGCCTTATGGCACTATCAGACTTTACTAGTAGCCTAGTAACTGTTTTCAAAATGAATATAAATATATATGCCTCCGTTATAATTGCTAAAATAAATTTATTTAAAGTTGTTGTATTGACTTTTATATATTTAACAAAATTGGGCGCAACAATATGACCAAACAATAAGCGAGTTTCAGTAATGTCAATTTCAAACTAGCAGCCAACTTGTCAGTTGTCATCAGTTGTCATGTAGTACATTAAATTTGATTGTTGTGCTGGATTTGTTATATTTTTTGTAAATAAATAACTTAACATTAAGTTTTCGTTGTAATTCAGTAACAAATTTTTACTATTGATTTTAATATGAGTGATAAATCTTTCGTGTGTAAGTCATTAAATCGCTGTAACTATTATCTCTTGTTGTTTTCATAAGATATAATTTAGTTTTATTGTTCAGGGACCTCTGAGCTTAATAAAAAACTATTTCAACTTAGATTTGAAAATGATTCGCTGTTTAAAGCTAAAAAACAGCCTTGGGGGTGAGTACAAAACTATTTTATTTAAGTTTATATCTATTTTATTTCACAAGTTTTGACTTCATTAATATACATTATAAGTGTATTAAATTAAAATTATCACTGTTTAATAACTGAAATAATCACTTTCTCTTGTTTCAAATAGTGAATTTCACAAAATTTTACTGGAGAATGGATTTCCACAAGAGATGACTGTTGACCATGTTAGGAAGAAGTGGTCGTATAATTATGACGTAAGTAGTTTTAGAGCAGTATATAAAGATATATACAGCACACTTGTTCTCACCTATTTTTTTCTCTACATAAATAAATATTAATAAATACATTATGTGCAATTTTTGTCACTTATAGAATATTTTGTTGTTTGTTTCCAGATGTACAAAATTGCAAAGAAAACAAATAACAAAAGTTGGAAATACTTTAAACTATTTGACAAACAGTTTGGAAAGAGTAAAATTCTTGACAAATATGAGTCATGTAAGTAGAATCTTATTAAAGTATAACTAACTGAATCATTAGCATTCACCGGAAATAGGTTTAAACCACAGAGCAAATAAGAGAAACCCTAATCATATTTTCCTACGACATGCGACACAATGTACAATAATTTGCAAGGTGATGGGGGTGTTAAGCTCCACCCATTTCAGTTTTTTCTATCTACTGAACTGGTTTATGAAATAGTAATACCACTTGTATCTTTCTTTTTCAAGGTTTCTATATAAATTAGCTACCTCACACTGTGTGTAAAGCGTAAGGGACATACTCAGAAAATCTTAAATTTATTTTTATTTGCTGTCTTTCAGAATTTCTTTGAATTCTTTTCTTAACTGCTTTTTTAGTACAATGACTAAATTGTTATTGTAACTAACAGCGGAAGCTCAATCAATAGCCCAGTACACAATTGACTATTATTAAGTGAAGGAAGAATTTCAAAAATTGCATTTGGTTTCACGACCATGTAATGCTACTCATATCAAAGCAATTCGTTTTCTTCACCACCCTTCTCCATTAAATTGACGTCAATCATCCAAGAAGTGTTTGTTCCTCTATGAATATGATACTATTTCTCTTTTCTTTCTCATTTCACTTCTACGAAATGATAATCTATTTAATTTTAACTGGCTCGTTGGTCTAGCATTTAGCCCATCGAAAGGTCTTGGGTTGGGACAAAAATGTTGTTGGGTTTTTCATGCAAGAAGTTTTTTATAACAGCCCAGAGTATGTAAGATTGACTGTGTTTCTTTGACCTCCCATTGCCATTAACATCTATGGTAATCACTGTTGCGAAATCGGTGCCCTCAAATATACTGACTTTTTTTTACTTCTCCGTTACCCCAAACGGGGCTTGCCTCTGTAGGGAGGACTTCAGTCGGAAGGCAAGTGTCCCGTACGACAGCCCTACCTACTCGACGATGACCGGCTGGAGAGCTTCCACGGCAGCAAAGCCAGCACGTGGAGCCCGCAGCCGGGATGACCAACGAGCCATTGTGGTTCGACGAACGGTCGTTCGTCGAACCACAATGGCGCCAATAGAACCACAATCACGCCACTCGCATACCACTTCGGGCGGAGCAAACCCGCCCGTCTCAAACATACTGACCAGCTTAACCTTCGAATTGAGTTCGTCCTCAGAGTAGCTGAGGTCTAGAGCCAGTGGAAAAACTGATATTCAAGTTTAACCAGTTAAACTATTATAGTAGCCGACCCTAAATAATCTTGGAAATAATAAAGGCTAGGAGTTGATGCTACTAGATGAGATACAAGAAACATTCTACTTCATATGTCGCTACTAATCGAATTTGGAGAAATAATTGAATTTTTTTACTGTGTATCCCTACCAGTAGAGATAAAAGTTTACAGGAGTTTCTTTGATGTTTATGAATTGGACTTGTAATTGGGTATTTGCATGATTTTCCAATCCATTAAATAGTTATGCCTTATTATTTTTAAAAATTTTTTAAAACTTTTGAAAGAAAAATTTTTTTTTTTTATTTATAAACATTTAAACTATTTAACAATAAAAAAATTGTTAAAATTTAAACGTACAGGTAGCTCCCTCTTGCGTATGTGACGTCATTGTGCATATTCCATTTAAATTTGTTCGCGCCAATCCACTCAGAATGTTTTTATAAACACGCCTGATCAGCTGTTGTGATTGTTATTTAAAAAAACAACTGTTTAAATTATTTCAAAGCAAAAACATAAACTTTATAACTTTTTAATATGTCATTAAAAACAGTGGTTGTTGGTGTATTGTACCAACATGTAAAAATACCGGTAAATCTAATCCAAATAAAATTTTTATAAATGTTCCACCAAATAAACTAAAACGAAAAATGTGGTTGGATGCATGTGGGAATAAAAGTGAATATTCTTTATCAAGTCGACTTTATTGTTGTGAGGATCATTTTGATGTAAGTAATAATAAAAATCAAAATAATTTTATTATAATCAACTTATAACCTCAAATTTTTTTAAATATTTTGACTGTAAATGAGTAATTAATTATTTTCATTTTAGTTAAAATCAGATATGGAAAATTATTTAGAGTGGAAAATGATTGGTGGTAACAAACGGATGAAAAGTAATATTTTGCCACATAAATACATTGAAGAATCAAAATTTACAAGTGTAGAAGTTTCTCCAATGGAAGTAGATCAACCAGAAATCCAGCTTCAATTTTGATGATAAAATGATAGGTCGAAATTCAAGCAATAATATCGATAATATGGATCTGGAATATTTGGATTATCACAACAATAGGGAATACGCATGTGACACCAAAATGGACAAAATATTTTTATTTGTAAGCTTTATTACTAAACAAACATACAGTTATTTTTAAAATTTATCATAATTACATAGTGAAATTTTATCATCAAAAAGTGACTGTTTTAAAATTTACTTACATATTCCGAAAACGCAGTGCTACAATTTATATCCAATTTTAGTATTGTAATAACCAGAAAAAATTGTTTAAAAAATTGAAAAAACTACATGCATACTCACTATTGTGATACTAGAGACAAAGACTGCCGGAACAGCCGGAAGTCGATTTCCTCCTAGCGACTGAGTGCACATACTTGTCGAAGCAACCGTACAGCAGCCCTATCTACTCGACGATGACCGGCATTATATACATTACTTGATTTATAATTTTTATTTGTTAGAATTACACTCATTATTATTTTAGTAATTATTGTTATATACGATTATAAAAAATAATGTAAGTACAACAAACAACTCCGAGTTTTTTTCTACCGGTCCAAACATTGAACTTATATTGTAATGATTATTTAAGTATTTTTTTTATTAAATATTCCTAAGTTGCATCTAACTTTACATCAATTCTATTATGCATGCTCCGTTTATAACTTACGTATTGGGTATTGAAGCATAAATAATATTATTCAAAAAATAATGGAGAGTTTTAACATTGCGCTTACCACATTATTCATTTGCAAATACTTACGAGTGTCGCTCGTAAATATAGCGATCGCCGCGCACGTGTGCAACACTCGTGTGCAACCTCACTACTTTTGTCTCGATTGTTTATGCATGCATGCTCAGTCTTTACGTCTTTATTGGTCTGAGCGTAAAATAAAAACTTGCCAAGTGCTGCTATTGTAAACATTTCACAGTAACGGTTTTGGGGATCAACTATTACTGTGATATGTTTACAATAGTACATAACAAGAATACATAGGCAGTCTGTCAACTATTACTCCGATTGCTTGTAAACTAATAAAACCAAATTAATCGTGATAGTTTTTGAGATCGTCTGCAATACCGGGTCCGTTCCTGGACCTGGCGGATCGAGAGAGTTCTAAACCTCTCCGAGTCCCACTCCGACATCTCCTTTGCAAGCATAATTTGCTCGCAGAAGGAGACGGTGGAGATCAAAAAAGACCCCTGGGAACTTTTATTCCTACTGATAGGTAAACAGAAAAAAAATTCAATTGACCCTACTAACTCGATTAGTAGCGATTTATGGAGTAGAAGGTTCCAACCCTACCGATAAATCCAAGTATCCCTATTAGTGAGGATATTTAAGTAGGGATACAATACATGGATCAGGTGGTTTTAGTCACGATGTATAGTCGTTTAGGTCCTCTCTTTGTGTTTGCTTCTTAGTTTAAGCCTCGCACTTCCACATCCAATTTTCATAACAATAAGAATCTAGTGAAGTTTTTTGACTTTATAAGAGGATATACTCAAATAAATACAGTTTATGTGTCTGTATGTCTGCTTGTGGCATTTTTATAAATTTTTGAATATTACCAAAGCTAAAATTAACATAATAAAAAATCATCTTTGAAAATCATTATGAAAATATTGTGCCTCGAAATCACGCTGCCTATCAGAACTCCTGGCAGTTAATTACTTACCTGATTATAGTTATCTTAGACCGACGGTTGTAAAGTGTTGGTGCTATTTCAATGTATGTAAGCGTTTGTTCGGCCCCTGACTTCACTCGAGCAGTCCAAAACTTCCTAGTACAACAAGCCAAAAACGTCCTAGCGGCTGTAACCATTTCACATACAAGTCACAAATTCCGACGTAGTGACTGGCGCGTCACACGAATAAATTTTCCATTATTCCTATTATGACCCAAGGATACAACTACGCGCTCACGGGGAAGTTGTTTTAGACGCTGGCCACACCCAACAGACTCACTGCCGTTCACACGACCGCGTCGCGCCCAACTTCACGGCCGACATTCCGTTCAAGATTGCCGAACACGTTCAAATGTTAAAAAAACTTGTAAATATTTAAAATATGCCTTCTTTTGAAGCTAAATGGTTATGCATTATTCTTGGTATTAAAGAGTTTCATATAAACGTCCTAATAAAAATTAATACTAAAAATTAAAATTAATACTAAAATAAAACGTTTCTTCCAGGGAATGACGAATGGCGTCTTAAGTTAATCATATGTATATCAGAAGCAAAAGAAAATAATCTAGATATCTTGACTATGTGGAGGTAATTAAATAAAATTTCTATTATTTCAACAGTTCATGCGCTTATTTAAGCTTATTTATTTTTTAAATTTTCTTTTTAACGTATCTTCCATAATTCTAAAGTTAGTGGAGTTCTTTTTTGTTATGCTTTCCTATTGCTATTGTGCAAATATATTGACATATATATAAGCTTTTTTGTGGATATATGTATAAACACATAAAAGAGCTTAGAATACTCTTTTCTTTGAAAGATAATCTTCTTAACCTTAACATTCCCAAGACTATTTGGGGTCGGCTAGTTATTTGTTTATAATACGAAACATTAGAATATTGCGTTCTTGAATTTCTATTGTAAAATATCTTACTGTTTAGTGAAATATAGTACCATGAATGCCTTGCAAAACAGTAATTACTAGATTAATGTGGTTACAAAGAGATATATTAAGTACAACATTTGTACTATGCGCTATAAACCTGTAATGACAACATGATAGTACAAAAAAGTTCATACCATCTATGGTAAGTCAAGTGCGTAGATTCTGCTTTTACGGTTCTGCAGTAGACTCTAGAACTGTAATAATAATAAGAAGGCCGTCTAAGCTTAAAATAGCTGCAGCCTGATGTAACCGGACTGCTGACAAACATACTTAAATAATAATAATAAATCTCTTTATTGTACACCACATTAATTATAAAGTTAGCTTAACACTAGTACAAGTGGAGGCCATCCCTTACAGACCACTATAAGGCTAAATATAAACACATAACAAATAAATTACATCCAGACAGTCAGACAGTAACTGTCCTGGGTGGGAATAGAACTCACAAACTGTCTTAGCAGTCAGATTCACTGATCATTAGACCAACAGATCAACCAGAAATATCCCATGCACGCTTGGTTTACCATAATATTTGGCACTCGAACTAGGCTCAGTGGATTAAGTATATTCTTATACCACATTGCTGTAATATTATTATTACATTGCAGGACTGTTGAAAGAGCTATGAGATCTCAGGAACTGCCCAACGACTGCTGTATACAAGACATACAAGGCCTATGGCATCACATTAGAATGACGTTTAATGTAAGTTTTTAAACTTTAATAATGCCAGACCTGTTTTTAACCGACTTTTACAAAATAGAGGAGGCTCTCAATTCTGTTTTATGTCTGTTTGGAGTCTATTTAACTTTTTAGTTAGTTAGTATACTTTATGTGAGTCATAGTTTTACAATATTTGGTTATTATATAACACGTCTAAATTGAACATCAACAACTTATAGGTATTAAATGTAATTTTTAAACTATAACTTTTGGTTTAGTGTAGTGGTAATCGCACGCTTAAGTTACCGAGACACAGCAACAGTATTGTCTATTGATCAAAGTATATCGACTCGACGGTCCCTACGTACAATCCCTTACGTGGTAGTTCCGTGACTTGCATGTTACGCTTTCCTAACATATTCGTACAGACCATCCTATAATATCGTTTAGTTTAACCGGAATAACTTAAATTATTTTTGTACTTTATACATCATAAAATTACAGAATTGACAATTACGACTGCTATTTATTTGAAATCTACCGCGATAAAGTCAATAAATTTTATTTGAGACAATTCCGATTTGTTTATATTTTTGATGAAACATCTCATATCAAACCTACATGCCACATTTCATCACTTTATGTCTCAAAGAACATGATTTACACATGTTTAAAACTTCAAAGCGCTCTCCTGTAAAATTTGATATTTGTGGATAGAGGATTCCTCTTAGGGACCGTCGATCTTGTAATCTAATTCTTAAGGATTTAACGCTACTACTTAGTTTGTACGAGTATATCACTATTGTGTAACTGTTATGGCTGCTTCAAAAGATTCTTATCACGTCATCTTCAGTCTACCTATAGGTTAAATATGACGATCTCGTGAATAATTAACATTAACATTGCAAACACAAGGAAGATACGAAACACACACAATTTTTTTTTCTACCTGTGAAAACCCCCTCGGGCCGTCAAACCACCGGGGTTTGTGTGGTGGGTCGGAATCGGACCGACTTTAACCACACGGTGTGCCACTCTGCACCTGGAATAGGAATGATCCGGGAACCACTGTTATTAAGCCATCCGGGCCCATACGAAGCATACATATATTTTAAGGAGTATAATTTCAAGTATTTAACTAATGTCTCTTTTTTATTATTGTTAAATTTCTAATCTAGAGAAAACATCGCCAAAAACTAAGGAAAGGGTGTGAGGAAAGCGACTGGCCGTTGTACGACGCCATGATGTGTTATCTTAACAAGTTCGATCCGGAATACTTGACTAGATTAGAAACGGAACCGTCTAATGTATTTGCGAGTTGCTTTAGAGATAACCCTAGATATTTGAAGAACAAAAATAGCAAGAACGAAATTGAAAAGGAATTTATCTGTAAGTTCTACAGCACTTGTACGTATAAATATTTCGGACATTTGACACACAACGTCATCGTCGTCGTCGTCAGAGCTTGTGCTATGATAACTAGACTGACTAATAGAATACTTACATGCTTTTTTCCCAAATTTCGAAACAAATATTTGCAGATCATACAAACATTTGGTCCAACTCGGGAATCAAACCCGAGACTTCAAACTTAGTAGTCACATTCACTACCGCTGCAGCACCGAGGCAGTTATATCTATATATATCAATACTACTAGTGTTAAAATAGTCTTTGTACCATAGCCGGGCGGCGGAGGCGCGCATACCAGCGCCTCATGCCGCCTTGAGTGTGGCCGCGGGTGGACGGGATGGATTTTCCCCTCCACCCGCTATAATGGCCAGCCGCGAGGAGGCGACGTCCGCGTGTGCCGTACGTCGCCTAAAATAGAGAGTTTATCCGCAGATGGTGCCCGAGGTAGCGGGCAGGCGCTAGGAGGAATCTGGATGTCGTAATAGCAGCGGTTCCCGGATCCCTCCTGTCTCAGGCGCAGAGTGGCACACCGTGTGGTTTTAGTCGGTCCGATTCCGACACACCACCCTGCCGTAAACCCCGGTGGGGTGACGACCCGAGGGGGTTTCCACACGTTAAAAAAAAGTCTTTGTACCATACTAGTTGTGACATATCAAATTTAATAGTATAGAGCCTACCAGAGTGACTACTCTGCCTGATGGAAAGCATGAATAGAATCCAAGAATTGTGGTCACCGTAGTTATTACGAATGCAGATAATGCAGTATGGTGTCTTGCACTATGACGACCTTGTGAGATGCTTTTTCACATCCCGCTTGTGAACGTGAAAAATAATATGCATCAAATTAAAACATCTAAATTTTGGAAGGTTTCGAACACCCAGTGGGTGTGTTCAAAAACATTCACAGTGCCAGTATACTATCGATATAAACCTACTCCTAATAGAAATGAAAAACGTTAATCGATAGATTACTCAATAACTTAGACCCCACCAATATAAACCCCCACACCATTAAGTGCAGAGAGCCTTGTCATCTTAAGTTTCTTTCTGACTGTACTTAATATTGGAATGCATCAATTAAGACACTTAGACCAAGTGTTATGTTATGCTGACAGGATATATTATTATGCAATATATCTTATATGTGTATATAGTAGTCTATGTGAGGGTGAATTATGAATACGGAGTCTCACCACCTCTGTTCATCACGCGGGCGTCGTATGAGGTGACTAAGGGACCAATCTACACTGGATAACGTCACTGCAAAGACTTATAATATCGAAACAAACTCTATACCAACCTGTTTGGTCAACATGCTATAGTACGCCAAAAATTTGATGCTTTAACTACCTCAGTGGCGCAGCGTTAGTGAATACGACTACTGTGCTTGAGGTCTCGGGTTCGAATCCCAGGTCGGGCCAAATGTTTGTATCTGCAATTTGTTTCGAAGTTTGAGTGTTTTCTATGTGTAATATGTACGTATTTACAAAAAGAAAGGTATATAAATATTCTATCAGTCAGTCTGGTTATCATAGCACAAGCTCTGCTTGATTTGAAACTAGATGACGTTATGTGTTAAATGTCCGAAATATTTATTTATTATTATTATATATTATTAAACTTTGCAAAGGAGAGGCTTACATCTAGTAGTGAGCTGTTGATGTAATATTATTGTGTAATTTAGCGCTACAATCACATAGATCCTCATCATATGTTAAGCAAGTAATATAACCAATTGGTGACCCAATATCACGAGAAATATGATCTCTTTTGATCTATTTAATTTAAAACACTCAGACGAATTGGGACATCTAATAGAAATGACACAATTAATTGCACGATCTAACGTCTTTATGCGAGTTTAACGATCTGACTTTATTTATTGTTTCAGGGTCTAAAGATATCACAGAAACATTTATACAAATTAGATTGCAGCATGATTTATTGTTCAAACAGAAAAAATGGGCTTGGAAGTGAGTTCGCGTAATCTCTTATTACATCATCTCTTTACTAATACTCTGACTTGTTAGTCTAGCGGTTAGTGTATGTGACTCGATCTTGAGGTCTCAGGTTCGATTCTCGTGATTATAGAAATGCTTAGTAAGAGGTCGGAGTTTGGAAGTAGATGTCTTAGAGTGTCTCCCGGCCTTCGGTCCTGCGCCTCATCTCTCCTCGGTCGTGTCGGATAGCTGTCCCATCAGGTTGTGAGAGTGAGGGAACAGAGAGTGCACCTGTGTTTACGCACACATATGTGCACTATAATATATTTTGCGTAGTTGGCTAGCCTCCGTTGAGACTGACCACCGTAGCCGAAGTCGACTAGAAGAACATATATATACACACACACACATACGCATAGATAGTCAGTGGTTCTTCCATTCTGTTACTTTTTAATTCGCCTACTTTATAATATACAGTGTTTATAGCAATGTCATATATTGTGTTTATCAAATATTACATCCTTGATTATAAAGTATTCTACTATTATTATTACTCTATGGTTTAAAATGTTTTAAAGTCTTACTTATACGTTTGAAATACTGGCAATTTTGAGTTAAAAGACCCTATAGTTTTGATAAGTTCGAGACATCAGAAGTTTAACTTTTTTTTTAACCATAAATAGAATAAGTTCAGTAATTACATCCTACTAACTTAAAATTATTTTTAGTGAACTATCAAAAATAATGATAGAAGAGTATAGTTTTCCTAAAACGTTGTCACCGAGAGAGTTAGGAAGAAAATGGGCAGCCACATTTGCAGTAAGTGTCAAATAGCTTCTTATTTGTCATAGAGTCTAATATTAATAAAATATATTTGTCCAAGTTAACACCGCTGTTACTAGCAATAGACAAACTAGTCTATTTCTATTAAGTTGAGGCGCTAGTGATTGTCTATATCAGAATAAATGTGATCTTAATCATTATCAAATTTAAAAATATCTGAGTATATCTTTCGATTATTCTCTTCTGTTTGATATAATTATTTGTTAATATTAACGTACGTAACATCAACAATTAACTGATATCTGAATCTTAGCTTAGGTGTTAATCTCTGAAAAAAAGTACCTGTCTGTGTGGTGATGGACTAAGAATACGTAGTGTTACCACCCCTGTTCATCCTGTATGTGTCGTGACAAGTGACTAAGGGAACAAACTATTTGGGAAAATATCACTACAAAGAGGAAGAAAATTTAAAACAAGCCCTCATCCAAATCGTCTGACTAGATGAAAACCTCCTTGCTAAGGAGACGCCTTTTTTTTTACGGAAATCCCCACGAATACTACCGGTGATTATGTCGGTCTCAAACCGACTGAAAATCGCACGCTATCTCTCAGGTATCAGTAGCCGGAGAACCAGATGCACCCTATTAAAGAAAACTAAGGAGAGGCCTACGAGTATGTCTAGCAGTGGACTGTTAAAGGCTATTGAGGACGATATCTCTCTAAAAAAAGAATAGACTAAATATTCTATATTACCAATTATGTTTTAGGAATATCAGAAAGCTAAAGCAACAAATAATACGACTTGGGTGTACCATCATTTGTTTGAAGTATATTTGGGCGAATCAACTTTAAGTTTAAATCCACTTGCCGGGTGTAAGTATTGCACATTTTTTTTTAATCTTGGAATTACTTGCCGAAAAATACACATCTTGTCCTGTCCATACTTCAGACACTAATAAAAAAATAATCAATGGAAACATAATTTAATTTAAAATCAATGCCAATTTTAATAATTAGGATGAATATTAATCGCAAACAATGTTATTAGATTTTGATATTAATAATAACAGTTATTAAAGCCATCCATATTATATAATCTGCATCTCGGAAACGGCTCTAACGATTTACATGAAATTTAGTATGCAGGGAGCTTCAGAGACGATAAATCGATCTAGCTAGGTTATATTTTTAATATTATTAAATTGGTTATATTTTATAAACACGATTTACCAAAAAAAAAAATACCGAGCAAAGCTCGTTATACCAGGTACTAACTATTATACAACAAACTTAAATATATAAACTGCTTAAATATATACAGTTGACTGCACGATTGGCCTAGTGGTTTAAGCGGTCGCCATGGCGCTCTCTACAGTGCTGTGTGTTGTGGGTTCAATTTCAAACTCCACGTGGGACAACACTTTGTGTGATCCACAAATTGTAATTCTAAGTCTAAGTGTTCTTTGTGTTCATTTCTTGTATGTTTGTAAAGTCGTCCACGACACAGATATTTATTTTCTTTTTAGACTGTTTGTTGTTCATATAAACTAGACATACTAGATATCTAAATACTCAAAACAATAGATTTTTTACAAAATGTATATTAACAATATTAATTCTCAGTAAAGACGATTGTAATAACAACACATTAACACTTATCAATAATTAATATTCCCCAACCTGTCTATCATACCACTAAAAATTTCATCTTTTAACCCTTATAAATTTGAAAGCGCCTATTATACTACCATGTCTCATTTTAAGTGGGTTAAATGTTTCATCTCCCATAAATAACATGAGTGTAACTGTACAGGGCAAGAAGAATGGGTGTTTAATTTAATTAGCTCAAGAACAGATTTGGAACAGCTATTTAAAACTGTTAAGGACCAGAATCGTGGATGGCGGTATGTAACGTTGATGATAATATTTATGGGCTACTTAGCACGAGAATTTACAGCTTTCTTTTAATACAGGGAAGTCGAGAAGAGGCTAAGAAATATAGGATTGCCACTGGACCACAGTTTGTTGGACTTGAAAGAAATTTGGACATATTTGTTGAAAACTTTTAGGGTGAGTAACTGATTCTATGTTCCGTGTGATGAAGAATTATCGCTATTACTTACGTGGGTATCGTAACAACCAACCAGCTCTGCCAAGGAAAACTTGAAACAAACCCAAAGACAACCTTTCTGGCCAGCGTGATATTGGAGACTAAAACCTCTTTTCTAAGGAGAGGCCTATGTCCAGCAGTGGACTTTTAAAGTCTATTGATGATACACATGGGTAACTAAACAGGCTGCTCTTCCATACGGATTAAAATTGTGTCAAACACACACTTCTGTCTGTTGCGTCAGCACATATTATATCTTCATAAAACATGCGACGATGTCACAAGATGTCATTTTTATAAATCACAGTGTTGTAAGAGGGTCGTGTCTAAGTAGTAACTCAAAAGTTACTTACATAGCAATGGGGGATTCGTTAGGCCGTCAGCCCCAATTGCCATACGAACATCTGTGGCAATTGCTGCGGATAGTTGGAGTCCTAAAAGTCTGACAATAGACTTTCTATAGAACGTCGATATCGCCTAGTATTTGAATTTCTGAGGTTCAGCCGTATCGTAGGAGAATTTAATCCGACTACAACCTAATTTGGGCAAAAGGCTCGAAGGCAAGCATACCTTAACGTAAAGTAGGTAATGCGGCGTGTCACTTTCGTAACTATGTTTTTAAATTGAATATTGCAAGTGTATATCAAGAGTAACTGCTTTCATATATTATAAGAGGTAATTATAATATTATCGCGATTAAGCCTCGATTTGCACAACTAATGGTGTAAATACACTGATGATTACAAATTAAAAATATATTTAAGACTAATATTGAGATATTTGTAGGCAAGATTAAGCGGAATCAAAACATATATTTTTCCAATTGACATAATAAGATATAAAAATACGTGTACTTACACATAAATTATAAATCAATTAAAAAAAAACATCTCATAAAGAATCTCCGTCTTTCAAAATAGTCGAGTGTGGTCAAACTACGGATAAACTCGTGTATGTAGATAAAACCTTTTTTTCTTTTAACTATTGAAATTAAAAAAGTATCATTAACCATTATCATAATTTAATTCATAATTTCTAAAAATCATATTCATTAAAATCAATCATAATTTATTTTTGTTTAAATGATTGACTTTTGTATATAATATTGCCTTTCCTATAGTATACTATATATACTATAGTATCCTATTAGTATTATATTAAGCGGACAGTTTTTCCACGGATAATATTATTTGACTTCTGCTATTCAGATGAAAAAAACATATAAACGTACATAGTTACAATTACAAACAGTTAAAGGCAACAAGGGACTATTAAGAAATGTAAGTGTTATGAGGGCAAAAATTTGATTTTTTTTTAATTTTGAAAGAGTGACTTTTCAATTTTTTTTTTAGTTTTAAATCAATTTAAAGTTCATGAGCCACTCTAAAAATCATTGTACACTACATGTACTGATCTGGAAGTTGTTTAATATATGCTATTCGACATGGGAATTTCTATATCGCGATACAGGACTAGTAGTTACACCGTAGTTCGTTATCTCTGAGTTTTCGATAGATGACGCCGTATATGGATGTCGAGACATTAAATTGGGCAAAATTACTTTGTAAGTATAACCCACAAATAAATTAAATCTTAAAACAAAAATGGAAACTGTGGCTTGTCCTTAGAATATAAACATCGCCATCGCAGATTTTTTTGTAAATATTTTTTGTGATATATAATTCTGTCAAATGTCAAAAGGATGTACATCCTTTTGACATATGTTCAATAGTTTCCTTATCATTAGCAATAAAACGTTTGAAAATTCTATGATTTACGAAACATTGATTATATAAATGTTCTATTTATATATCACTAGTATATTATATGTATAAACCTTCACTGAAATATAACCTCAGTGAAGATGGAAACCGTATTTAAATCCGTTGGGTACTTTAGAAGATCTAAGCGCTCAAGAAAAAAGCAACTTCACATTATACTATACAAAGATTCATTTAAAAGTATTCAATAGCTTCATCTCGATAACATGCTCGACCGGCCTTGAAAAAATATACATAGATACTCGTACATTTGGTATCATGTTACTCGATCAGAACCAATACTTGACTACCATCTGTTTATGAAATGTTTTTATTTAGAAATCATAATTTTAAATTAGATCATATGAATAAAGAAATAAGAGTTTAACTCCTTCTGTTTCAGCACTAACGTAAGACAGATTTGAATAAAAAAATCCATCACTATATATGTATATAAATATTAGGCAAATTATCACTTTGTCCTTTGCCTTCTTCCATTATCTATACGTATAAATAAATTGTCAGAGTTCAATGACCGTACATTAAAGATATTGAACAAAAACTAATGAAGGGTGTCTTTATTACAGTAACAAAATTCAAAACAACAGTTTTTAGAATTTTTACCTGTCTGTGCATTTGTATGCGCTAATCTCGGAAGTAGCTAAACAGATTTAAATGCGATTTTATCTTATGTATTGTGATAAACTTCACTTAACATTTTGTGTTTGTTTTATTTTATTCAGTTGTCAAATAAAAAACATATTATTTTAAAGAATCACTGCGATAACTGACATGTATGCGAGCAGAGCCGCAGGCAAAAGCTAGTAGTCAAATAAAAACTACATACGTATAAAAAAAAGAAATTAGTGACTGTACGTAAATTAACACAAACACTACCAAAACCCTGACGACTCTGAAAGTAACACTTGAATGATTCCTGGTGCGGCGATCTTGGATAGGTCAAATGACGGCACAGGCAAATCGGAGATCATAGACGTTCCGTAATAATATCCAAGTAGTATTGACGAATTTAAAATTTCAATATTATAACTTTAGACATAATATAAATAACACTGTGAAACTTCTCCTTTCACGCAAATCGTCCTCCCGGGCCCTCTCCGCCGCCTCCTTCCGCGAAATTACATCTTCACAGAAGGTTGCGACCGCGGTAAAAAGTTTTGATTATTGGTACATTTTACGATTTAATCGTATACAAGAGAATTTGAAGAGTTACGACACTACGGTAAAATACTTATCTACGTGATGTTGAAATTGAAGCTTGAAACACGCGAATTTATTGTATTTATTGTTTTTTTTTGCTTTGCTTAAAAGATTTACATTTATATTTAGATATAAATAATTGTTCATCTTGTGCTAAAATAGAATAGGTTCATAATTTCATAGTTTTACGGCAAGTTTATTATAACTGTAAGTTATGCTTATATATTATATAGCACAAGTTTTTTTTACTAATTGTACAATTTACATTATTGAAGCAATAAACTATTCAATATTGAGTTTCAGGTTGAAAAGTATGGATCGTTAAACAGTACCTCTTAGGTTAGATAAGCTATAACTATCACCTCCACTTATTACATGGTGACAACTCCAAACCACCAGTTACAATGAACTTAACGATTTGAAAATTTAAGTTAATATAAATAGCTTAATAAGCATGCCTTATATCAAACCAATTCTCAATACAAACTTAACTTCAAAACGAAGTATTCCACGTTTTTTTAATTAATACAGCGTCACGCACGAGTGCACCACGAACGCTGAGGGTTCTGCACCTTTGTTGTTAAATACAGACAACTGCTATATGTATATATATCTATTTATCATCTTCGTAGTGCTGTTTTGATAATAACAAATTCGATATACTTAACCAGGGCTTATAGGCTTATTCAAAAAAATGGCCAAAGTTTGAGTAACTTCACTATCTTTGAAATATCTTGACCACTCGTTCAGATGAACTAAATTTTAATTAGCCATTTAGAAACATAATTTGCTTGGTTATTGGTTAACTGTCTAACAGTGGTTAAAAAATTAACGTCCACCCGTGCTAATGCGGGCGGGCCGCTAGTATATGTATAAATTTACCTTATATTTTGGTTATTTCCAGTGGAAACAGAAATTTGCAAACAAAGGTATACTAAATGAGCAGTGGCCATATTTCGAAGCATTAAGTCGATACGCTGAAGTGCGAGATAAACATTCAATGAAAAAACAAAAAGAGGAAGATTGTCACGATCACTTTGATGATGGTAATCACGATGACGATTTCGAAGACGACATAAAACTCATGGATCTAAAGAAAAAGCTACAGTTTGAAGTAGAACCAAAATTTGAATTTGAAAACAGTGAGCAGTGTCGCTCTTGCTCAAGTTTAGAGGCGAGTGTAGATATATTTGAGCAAACAGATGATGACGGTTTGGATCTGGCACATAAACTAAAAATTATTGCAGGCATTGAGGTGAGCTCTATTTTTTACAAATCGAAACAATAAAGGGTTTTTTTGCTTTTATATAGGAAACTTTTTAAAATATTATGTTTAAATTTTATATTTAATGTATGTATAAATACAGAGTTGCTGGTAAAGCGGGTCTATTCTTTAAGGGGTTGTAGCAGCATTTATTTTTAAAAGAAATCCGTACAAAGCACAATATGGCATACCCAACCATTTTTAGGATATTGCATTTTTAAAACATTTGATAAAAATTACAAAAAAAATTGATTATACATTTTATTCAAACTTATATCCTTATTGTGCTATCCATTACTAAAACTGTGCCTTACTTAACATCGGGCCAAAAATATATGGTTAATTTGTTTTGTATTTTTTTTGTTTCGCAAATAAGTTGCCCTTTGTTGTATTTAAAACCATGTACGTATTGTCAGCTGTCCAAAAAAGTATAACAGTCTAGAATAAACTCAGAATTCATGCAAAAAAATATATGAATTACTGGGAGTACTAAGAATTAGTATGTATAAATGTATATGATGATAATGTACTCCTAGCCGATTTCGGCCTCAGTGACCAGTCTCAACGGAGACCAGCAGGAAATATTATTGTGCACAAGTGTTCTTACTCCTAATCCGTTACCGCATGGGGAATAATGTAAAATACACCTGTATAATATAAATTAACAAATGCTCACCGTGCCGGAAAATGTTATTCATACTCAACTGCCTAGTTGATCTCGTGGCACATTATGTTATTATACCTATATATGCGTGTGATTACGCGACCTGCGACCAAAGTTTTCAGTTAGAGCATCTTCGCATAAAATTTGTTATGATTCAATAATTTCTCTTTTTAGGTTGATAGGCTTGATAACTTGCCCACACAAATATGTTTGAGTTGTCACGAACAGTTACAAAACGCATACAAATTTAGACGGAAATGTCAAGATGTTGATAAACAGTTCCGCTGTACTAATAAAGATATAAAAATCGAAGTTACATCGAAACGCGAAGACGACACCCACGACGATACTAAGGACGAGCAAGACATTAACGTATCGGATGACATGCCAGACGTATCTTTTGAACTAGATTCTAGTGAAGTAGCTCAAAAAAATGAACCTAAAGCCAAGAATAATAAAGTTATGGTTAAGAGACAGAAATCTAGAAAATTGAAATACGATTATTGGAAAATTTGTGAAGTATGTGGCAAGTACACCAGAAATCTAATGAATCATTTAGACACTCACGCTACTGACAAAGCATATTCCTGTAACGTGTGCGACAAAAAGTTCAAGTTCAAAAGTGGTTTGGTTATACATAAAGCGATTCACGATCCGACGCCGAAAAAAAAATGCGAAGTTTGTGGCAAAACCTTTCATATTTTAGCTCAATATAGAAGACACTTTGTTTATCATGCAAATGAAAGGAAGTATGGATGTGAAACCTGCGGCAAACGGTTCAATACATTAGATATATTACGAGTACATAATAGAACGCACACGGACGAAAGACCGTTTACTTGTCAAGAGTGTGGGAAAACTTTCAGGACGGCCGGGTGTGTAAGTAGACATAAGAGAATCGTGCACAGAAATGTAAGGAAAAATCAATAAATGTTAAAAGTGACCTTGTTATTTCATTTACACTTCTTGACCTTATATTATCTATGTACTAAGAAATACTTGTTATGTTTTCTTTATTTCACATTTACTTGATTACAATCATAACTCTTAGTTGATATTCCTAGTTGTAACTGGATGTTGTCGCAACTTCTTATCGATGCTATTCATTTGTTGCGACAGCTTAATTAGGGTAAAGAAATATCAAATAAATTAACAAAGATAGCGCCAGCGCTAATCACATTACCGTGTTTACCTGACCGAAATTATAAGAGCATTGTCCTAGGATACTAAACTCATATTTGCGATGTTCTCATCCTGAGGTGAATTAACTTTAATGAACGACGGTTTGTATAAAATATATTTATAGTGCCCCAATACGAGTATTTATGGGTAATAATATGTATTGCGATGATTGACCGATAGTGTTCTAAAATAAAGCCTCTCATCCCCTGGAATGTAGATCGAAATGTACGTCAATAAGTGATTATATGAGGCACATGCGTTTACCGGTGCCGCCTGCAGCGGGTGTGGGCGCCGGCGCAGCTCTACAAGGTTCATCGTCAGTTCGTAGCGGGCAGCGCGCACGGACACAGTGCCGACCGACCAATCTCGCACATATTTAGACTCATCTTCGGTCACGTTTCGGTGCAACACTAAAAGGAACAAAGGGTGCTTCCTAGTTTTATTTAGAGTTGAAAGGGCGACATGGCGATATATAGTCCGGTGAGTTTTTTTCTTTTTATTAGTCGATTTTAAGATTCATTTATAACGAGATGGATTTATAAAACTATTTGCGCGTATATTATGACTATTTTAATTGCACAATACTATAAATGTCATAGGTCTACGATAAACTAGATCATTAACAACATTCTTTGCTTCATAATAAGTATTACTGCTGTATTTTATTATTTACAGATAAAACCAGAAAAAAGGTCTCTGAGGGATTATTTTAACAATTTAAATACAACTTATTGTGTACAGTAATAACAGTTGATAAAATACTCATTCAATTAAATTGAGTATTTCTTTATATCTATGTGTGATAAAAAATAGAGTTAAAAGTACAAATAAATTTATTTGTTGACATTTTATCAGGTTAGTCGAGCACGATAATACATATGTATGTATGTGAAACGAAAACAAAACTATTTCACGGTAACTTACTTTTTTTTACCGAAACTTAATTGAATTATTTCTACGATAGCGATTGCCCATCGATGCGAAAGTTTATTGCCCCAAGGCGTTGCATTAATGAGAGCTTTTCGCACCTTCGTTTCAAAGGTATTTGCGCACGCGCACGTCTCGTATATTACCGGCTATTTGCTTGTTTTGTGAGGACGGTAATTGAACTAAATAACTATAATGTACTTGACTCTATTAGTTTTGATACTTAAGAAACTCGTGAGCACCCGTTAGTTGCGGCTGGTTGTCTCAAGACTATGAGTAAGTGTTATGTTGCGTTGTGGTCGCATATGATTTTCACTTACCTCACTTACTTCCGCTTACCTTACCTAAAAGCAATCTCCTTATTCTGCCATGTCTCCTGGATTCTGAGAAGAAGAGCAGGGCAAGAAATTGTCCGCAACTAGCTCCAAGAATGACCTATTTTGAATGATTCCCAGTTATAATAATTCAATGAATAATAACTTGAAATCACGGCTACTGAGCTTCCATTAATTTTGGTGATTTGCTTTTTTAGTGACGGTTTTTTTCCTGTAATGGGGGCAAATGTGTAGATACGTCAGATTACCAATGACTATGGACACCTACAACTCAAGAGAACCTAGATCCGTGTCTACCATTTTGTGTGTAAGAATTCAAGACGAATCGAGTTTATCCTCGAGAAAACCTATTTCTTTAGGTGAAATATATAATACCATAGACTAAAGCCAGGTGATCATATGCTCACTACCTCTATAATCACTTTCCGAGTTTGGAAAGTCCTGTTCCTAGTGTTCAACACTTTCATTTTGCTAAATATGACTAAAAATAAACTAGAAAAGATTTTGAAATAATGACTAAGAATTCATAACACGTTTTGTATTGACCATATGACAAGTGAACTATTAGCGGTGAATAGCATTAGCATGCTGGTTACATACTAAAACAGTTCACACACTTAAACCTTAGCAACGAACAGTGAGTCATGCACATCTACTTACAATTAAGACTTCCGTGAACAGAGTGAATAAACAAAGTTTGCACTAGTGAGTTACAAGGGCCGTTGGGTTTGCAGAATTTTTTTCCATCATCGCACTGACCAACGAACATACTTAATGAGTACTCGTAGTAAACCTTTGTCCGTCTGAATGACTTGCCTGGATTCCGGCCAAGGCTTTAAGTTTAAACTCCTTTCGCTTCGTCTCAAACATTTACTTTTAAATGGTATTACGTATTAGGTAGGTAGGAGAAAGACCAATTATGAAAATGTCGTGAACATATTAAACAATTGAGAATACAGTTGATTTGTTTAAAGAAGGTTAAGTAATTTTTTAGTACACCGTAACCGGATACAATTTTACTGCGTAAGTAAATTATGGATCAAAAATTTTAATGCCAAAGGGTTACTACAAGAAATAGGACTTATATAATAACTCTATTCTGAACCATCAGAACCTTATAAATAAAATAACACACATGAAGAAATAGCTCATGAATTGTTTCACTTGTTCCTGTCCATAGCATCTATCTGTTTAACATTCAGCACTACAGTTTAGGAATATATTTTTTTAATAATTAATGTCAGCTCGCTACTTGTAATCGCAGGCTTCGACCAGGTAGAAAATAATGAGAGATTTGCGAAACATCGCTTTTCTATGACGCCGTGAGATCCTTCTGTTCAAGCCATATGTGCCATACGTCCATATGTGCCGAAACAGGCCGGGTAGCCGAACACACTTCTACTGTTACTATAATTAGGTATATAATGCTTATTACGTTATGGTATAAGAGGGCAAAGCCGCGGACGGGTCGCTGCGGGCAAGTAACTTTCTATGGGGTGGGTGAATGTCACATATGAACTATATATGCCTGTAGCTCGAGTCACAAACGCGTTGCCGGCTTTAAGAATATACAATACGGTACGCTCTTTTCTTGAAGATTTAGGAGTCGTATAGGTATAGAAATATTTCAGGCGATAACTTGTTCCACAGACTGATGCGAAACAAAAAGATTCTTAAAAGGTGCCCAGTGCTAATTATCCAAGTGATCTGGATGAATATTTTTCCAAATGGAACGATGGTGGCCGGTACTAGTCCAAACGATTCCTCCACAACAAATGAGAAAGAACTTAAAACTAAAAAAGTTTCTTTGAAAATAATTTCTTATTTAAACGCACTAAGAATAAATTAAAGAACGTCTAGACCGACGGCTTTACGTGCACTCTGAGGCACAGGGGTTAAGACCCCAACTACCTAACTCCGGGCTGTTATTAAGCACTTCTATAATCAGAAAAGCTCAAAAACACTTTTTGACCCGGCCCGGGTATTGAACCCAAGACCTCTAGATTGGCAGTTGCATACACCGGCTGCAAGAGCAACGAGGCCGTAAAGACCTGGAAAGTATTTAATTGTAGGTAGAACAATCTAGATAACATAACAAATCAATCTTAATATCAAAATATAGAAATGACAAATAATACTTAGATAAAACACACCTACTCGAAATTAACAATACTTTGCCCTTTTAGTTTTCACATATTAGTCGTTACATGGCATTTGTCTGTTATAATCGGAAGTAAAATCCAGAGAACGCTTCTTATGACATGATATAGGTAGATAGATGTGAAACAGAAAATATACTAAAATGGCGGCGTCAGTTTGCTCAATTTAGTTTAGTTTTTTTTTATGGAAGCCTACCTTAGTGACTCTGCTTGAAAATAAAAGTATTTACTTAAATACGACCAAAGAAGAAAAAAGATTAAAAAGAAGAAAATGTTTTCCAAAATGATCAATCATTTAGGGCTCACAGCAGTTTCTTCATAATCCATGATAGTTATGTCTACTCATCATTTTAGGACATTAGTGGTGAGTTAGCTTGTTAATAATTTCAAAACTTAGAAAGGTAGGTACGTAGATAATGTTAAGTAATTTACTTATTATCATAAACACTACATACTGGCTTTTGAACATTTTTTATTTAACAGCGAAACCACCAATACCCCTTGCATTTTTTGTAATTTCTCAGTAGGGCTACATTAATTTATTTTAATTCTGTGTTGCATACGATGGTTAAATTGACCCTTTAAGTAGTGTAGGGGAAAAAGGGTTTTCTCAACAAAAAAGCAGATATGCTTAACTTTTTTAAACATCAAGAAGGGTAATCGACATGGACAATTTTTTAATCAAAAGATTTTGAAGAAGTTTGAAACTCTTTGGAATATGTATTCAAAAAGTTTAAGAAATTCCTGTTCTTTAGATAATCTCAACTAGTATTTCTTAGTAATGTGTAAGTTATATAAAGAGCAAGAATTGAAAGACCTTCTAAGTATGTAGGTACCTCAATAATTGTAATTACAATACAAGTATCGATGGGTGTCTAACTTTCACTAGTCGTGTCCAATTGCCCCACATACTGTTGCATTTAAATTATGAAAAATGAGTATTTTATTGGCTTGTTACAACATCTCGCAATTGCATCGTGATTGAAGATGTAAACCAAAATAATTTGAACCCTTATGATGAACTGATTCCGTACAACTTAAAACCTTGTAAACATAATCGTAAGCTCGTAACAGCTGTCTATATTATTTATGGTCAGAGCAGGTTCATATTGAGTCCACGAAATGTTTACATTTATTGAATTGTAATAGATAGCTACTGAATATTTGTGGAATCTTTAGTGTGTCAAGTTAATGCTAAGCATTATTTATTTACTGTGCAGATAACGTAAATGAACGTGTTGACCGTTGTGATTTTATCTCTGGCTAAGGTCATTTTCCGATTTAACTTATATTTACAATATTTTGTTTTTCACTATTGAATGATATTTCCATTAAATGTATTCAAACTTTTGCGGCAGTTCACATTAGACCTATTAGACAAAACTTACACGATTCTTTACCATGAGCAGTACAATATAATCAAACTTTTAAAAACATTGTCGCTTATAGTTGATAGTATTTTTAGTCATGCTTTGAGCGGACTAAAAACTATAAAAAATTAATAAATTTTACTATAAATCCATTCCTTGAGAAATAGTGCAATACTAGCATGGTGCAATATAACGACGCAGGCACTTATTTCCGGCCATTCTTCTCCTTAAGCTATTTAAGTATTTGCGTGGATGAAAGTTATTATTTATAACAATAATTAAGTGTTCGAGCGTGTGTGATAATGAACTAAGGTGTATTTTTCTGATATAAGGAACACCCTAATTATTAATACTTTTACTTTACCCCTGTAAAGAGGTAAAGCTAAAGGTGTGATTCTATTCTGTCCAATGAACACAAAACCATGTTATAATAACACCAGTATAATCTTATTTTTATAGGTTAGGCAAAGGAGTAGTAATATAAAGTATCGTAGAGCGAACACAACCGTACCTACTGCTAATTTAATACTTTGACCAGAAGACCAAAGAACTAAGGCATATTGTGTGTGTTTCTTTTCTTTGATTTTGGCGCCACCAATTCGTAATCACACCAAATTGGCACTCTGGTGTGAATATAGTTTATTTTGTTTATCCATAGCCACACTTGTGTGACCATGGAGAATTTTAACCGATCCATAGACACATCAGTGTCCAATAATTTTACCCGGTCCACAATCAATTTATCTTTGGCCAAATTTTGGTCTTTTTTGATGTATTGATGTCAGGTATTTCTTTTAATTATATACTCTTTATATAGTTGCGAAGTATGATAATTATAAAAAAAGAGGTTTTAAGCACAAGTACCTGGCTACTGGAGATTTCGTTTCTTTTCCCTGACTCTACTAAAGAAATATATTGTTCATACATGTTCATTTTTAGTTAGTTATAGAATAATTCGTGTCAAGTACATTTTTGCCAAAGTTGTGAATTTTATCTTGATGTTTTTTGATATATTTCTCATCTAAACATACATATTTACGTACAATAGCTTAAATAGGGTAGCAAGCTCATTTAAATCTTCCTTACGAAAAACTTAAAGTCACTTAAACAAACATTATTCAAACATGCGTAAGTAGACATTCACTGTTTGATCTAGAATTTTGTTGAATGAGTTAAATCTCTACATCTCAGTTCAATCGTTATGCCGGAACTTGTTAGCGCCATATGTGCTCACTCGAGACTCGTGTGTCGATAACGGTCATAAAGTAATCTTTATCCTTGTTATAATCAAGTAAGTACCTACGAGTACTTACGAGGGGGCGTTTTTAAGTTCGCGGAATGGAGGGTATTGAGTAATAATAAAAACACAAAATTATTTTTCTTTTTCTATATATTCCCCTGCAACACGAATACATTTTTCAGATCTTTCAATTAGTTTTTTTATTTCCTCGTAAAAAAAAGTTTTATCTTTGTCTGAAAAATACGCCGAAACCGCCTCCTTAACCTCCTCATCAGTTGAAAATTTCTTACCACGTAATTCTTTTTTCATTTTTGGAAAGAGATAATAATCACTCGGAGCCAAATCTGGACTGTAGGGTGGGTGATTCAAAATATCGAAGCCCACCTTATGCAGGGCAGCCAGTGCGACTCGGCTCTTGTGAACGGGAGCATTGTCATGCAATAGCAGGACACCTTTCGTTAATTTTCCCCGTCTTTTTTCTTTGATGGCTTCTTTTAACTGTTCTAAGATTGAAGCGTAGTATTCCCCCGTTATAGAAATGCCTTTATCTTTATAATCTATCAATAATATTCCTTCTGAGTCCCAAAAAATCGTTGCCATGAGTTTCCCAGCCGACTGTGAAACCTTAAATTTCTTGGGTGGTGCTGTGCCCTTTTTGTGCCACTGCATGGAGTCTTGTTTGGACTCAGGTTCATAATGATGAACCCAAGTTTCATCCCCAGTAACAATTTGATTCAATACGCCATCCTTGTCTTCATTGCAGAGGTCCAAAAACGCACGTGAACATTCCACGCGCTGTTGTTTTTGCAATGGCGTGAGCATTCTCGGCACCCACCGTGCGCTAACCTTAGTCATGCCAAGATGATCGTGTAAAATTTTAAAAATTGTTGTATCCGATACTCCAACCATTTCTGCGAGTTGTTTCTTTTTTAGTCGAGCATCTTCCAATACAATTTTTTCTACTTTTGCAATAACTTCTGGCGTAGTCACCTCAACGGAGCGCCCCGGCCTCGGGTCGTCTTCAAGTGATTCCCTGCCTTGTTTAAATAAACTATGCCACTTGTAGACCATTGTTTTTCCTGGGCAAGAATCCCCGTAAACCGATGACATCTCATTGAGTATGGTTTGAACAGACTTTCCTTGCTTAGTAAGGAACTTTATCACCGCACGGAATTCAATTTTCTCCATTTTTTTCACTTCGTTCCCGATTAAAATACTTGGTCAACGATAGTTTAATAACTAATGATCCAATCACAACAAATTTTACTATGCAGACTAATTATGAGTCACTCAATCAAAAGAGCGCGTTTACCCGCCTTTTTCACTGTCATTCCGCGAACTTAAAAACTTACCCTCGTAGATATAAAACATTCATTGGAAGTTATTCTTCATTATACGTGTAATAGAACCTTTATCTTACGGCTTCTTACATTGAAGTAGCTATTTAAAACTATTATGTCCATAATTTACAGGCCATAGACACCGTGGTATGTTTGATATTAACCTTCTCTAAAAGCTTTTCTTATATATTTCTCATATCAGTTTCTTTATAACTAGATTTTTACCTGAAGATTTATAACATTATTGTTGTAACATTTTGAATATAAGTATGATAATTTGATATTAAAATAAAATATAAAACAAATGCCTAAGAATCTTACATCTATTTAAAGCTAGTTAGGACTTTTTTCGCTTCCAAAATAGTTATATAACTTTTTAGTATTAACAAATAGAAAATTTACTTTAAAATGAATTTTCTATCCGAATATTAGATAGTTTTAACTTTAGACTAAACAAGACTACAAGAAATATAAGTATTAAATTCATGTACACATTTCTTAAACGCACTTGGTGATACAGGCCCTGACTAAACCACAACATGTTACTGTATTCATTAACTATATTATTCTTCACTCTCGATACTTATCTTGATCTGTTGCTCCATCCAGAAATTATAGACTGCTCTGTATGCCATCATTTTCTATCATATTGATAAATATATAAACCTCCCCCAAGGTTCTCTAAAACAGCCGGTCCCGTGCCGCACCCAGCAGCTTCCGGCGACTTTTACCAGGTCGTCAGACTACCTTGTGGGGGGCCTACCGACGCTGCGTTTCCCAGTACACGGTCGCCATTCCAGAACTTTACGGCCCCATCGGCCATCGTTTCTACGTGTTATGTGCCCCGCCCACTGCCACTTATGTTATGCAATTTTACTGGCAATATCGGTGACTTTGGTTCGTCTGCAGACCTCCTCTTTCCTGATTCGATCACGCAAAGAAACTCCGACCATTGCCCTCTGCATTGCTCTTTGGGTGACTTTGAGCCTTCTTATCAATCCCATAGTGAGCGACCACGTCTCTGTGCCGTAAGTCATCAAAGTACAACCACAGCCCTGAGCTGTGCCTGAGGTGGTTGCCCATTGGGTATGACGGAATTAAATATTTTCTCAAGGATTTTTCAAACTGGTTTTCTACCTGCCTTCAGGAGTTCAGCTGTAATTCCGTCTTCACCAGGTGACTTGTTCTTTTAACCTGTTTGAGAGCCAAGCCAATCTCGCACAGACTAACGTCCAGTATGTCTTCGGTATAGCGTAGGATTAATTATGCCCTTGGATCTTTTGGTAAGTCAGTTTCTAGTATAACTGTGGTCAAAATTACTGCTCAGAGCTACCTACAAGAATACTTAACTAATTAGTTTAACTAATTCAGTACTCTTGTACGTACCTCGGAATGGCAGACATTTTGGCTACGTAACACAACTAGGAATTTAAGTAAGAACGTAATAATATTTCTATATTTGTGATGAAAGCTCTTTTGGAGACCTCAATTGATCTCGTATAGAGTTTTGTAAATAAAGTTACACAATATTGTTTATTCGTATTCTACTACGTCTAAACAGATCTTTATAAAAACACGAAACCCGTTACAATTACTCGGTTATTTCGTTTTAAGCCATCGAGATTATTTGCTAGCTATTGAAGAACCTCGACAACACTTTGCATTGAGTACTTGAAACTAGAACGCGAATGACACACACTTGCATCAATGACTATAAAGCTTACAGTGTCATATTAATACCTACAATTTTTAACACTTAAAAATTGAAAATGGTGACCAAACATTAACTTTACTTAATGCATTTTTGAAAATTGATTACTTACTAATTACTAGAGTGGTTCAATTAATTATAGAGACGACACCGTAGCCCTGCAGAAATATTACGATAACAATTAGCTTTTTCATTCACAGAAGATTTATTATATTTACTTAGAATTACAATAAACAAAAACAACATCCAAGATAAAATGTATTTAAACCAAGCAAACATTACATTGACAACGCGCTAGATAAACGTGGTGACACGGTAAAGGTTACATTGTCGCGACCACCTTTACCCTTTTTTTTAATTCTTTCGTTAATCATGTTAAAAAATCTATACATGTGTCAGGATACAGAAAAAAATTTCGGACTTTCGCCTTTTTTAAATAAAGAAAGTTCTGGACAGTGTTCCAAAGTATTTAGATTCTTTATGTTTCATTGAAATCAGATGATATTTCCTACTCTAATTAATAAATAGAATTGCATCGATTTTTGGCGGCAGTATTAAGAAGTCATATCGGGATTTCTATAAAATTTCAGTTATTAGGTAATACTCAGTTCACTTGATAATTTCCACAAATTCTAAATGTATTCTTTATTTACAAAAACAAACAAATATACAAGTTCGCTGTCCTAATCATGATGTCAATTATTAATTGCATGACAATTATATTTATTCCTTGTGTTGCTAATTGTGGTATTTACTGAGTATCAAAGATTACGTGACAAGTCCAACTTACGAGCTTACGAAAGACTAACCGCTTTCATCAGACTGGAAGATGACTTTGCTAAAAATTATTTTCTACCTGTAAGTCATATTAAACCAGTATACAAAATAAGTAAAGTGACAATGGAAAGCTTCATTAATTACTTTTTACCAGTTAGTGTCTTATAGAATGTCTTTTTATGAACTGTGAAAGAGACAGATATATCCTGGTGACCAAATTTCATTTGATACAGAAGCTGTAATTTGTTTTCGTTCCAGTTTTCCTTCACTGTTTGTTGCATTTCATATAATTAGATATTTACTTTTGTTGTTAATAGAGTTTTTGTAAGGGAGAGTATCTCTCATTTATTTTTATTTTCTTATACAATAATTAATGACTAGCCATTTCTACCATTTTAGCCTGCATTATTGGCCCTACTTTCTTTAATCATTATGAAAATATGAGGGGTGTAATATTAAGGGATATAGGGCAGCATGACGTGCTACGAAGCACGTGCGCTCTTTTGATGGCAGATGGCCCGAGGTACGTCGGGTACCAGGAATTTCTTTACTAGGGTACACCTGGTTCCCCAGCTATTGGTACCTGAGACGGCGTGCGATTTTTGGTCGGTTCGAGTCTGACA
The DNA here is from genome assembly GCA_949316085.1 of Hypercompe scribonia. Lineage (NCBI taxonomy): Eukaryota > Metazoa > Arthropoda > Insecta > Lepidoptera > Erebidae > Hypercompe > Hypercompe scribonia. The sequence goes on from OX438979.1 coordinate 8,330,716, forward strand.
TAACTACCAGTAGGTGGTGTTCGGGGGGATTGCCGCGCAGGAAAAAACGGGATATAATATTAAACATTACACAGAGAATATATCAACCATTAAAAATACTTTTGAACTTCATTTTTTCTATATTCTATACAATTCTCTTTTTACTTATTTGCTTTTTAGGCGATATCAATGCTGTGATCGACTTCAAAACAAAACCCTCATTTATTGATACAAAGATAAATATATTACATATGACATAAATACATTATATATGTCAATATATAATATATTTATATCTTATTAATAACATAACATAGGATGTGGACAATGACAGTACCTAAAGGGGGTTTTATATTTATACATATCTATTTGTGAGGAATTATCCTCTAAATTTCCGAATTGATTCATCTCTGTTTTATTAAGTTTTGATGAAGATGTATAAGAAGTCGAAAATATCTACACTGTATATGATTTTGTCACACACTGTATGAACAAATCATGAACATGTTAACCCCATTCGAGTAGTCCCATCGAATTTTCTTTTTAACAATGTTTATCTCACAACGATAGACAGAGTTCAAAATATTAATTTAGTTCGTTAAACAGTTTTTGATGTGCCGGATTTATCGAAAATGATCAAGAATCACTGTCAGAAATCTCAGTTTTATTATATATGATTATTAAACGCAAACAGATATTATTTTATGAGGCCTATGTTACTACCATGCACTTATAATGATTACGATGAATATTATTTTGAAAAACATTAAGTTATCTGCCGAATATGGGAATCTTGGTCATCTCATTTTCCTTAGTGTTCTAAACTCATTTCTTATCCAGACTATACATAGGTGGAATCATAATCTTCACCTATATCATAACCTACACTAATTGCTGATGAACGGGGTAATAATTAAGATAAGATATTTATAAAATTAAGATATTTACTTTTACTTATCAACATCTCTATGAAGTCAATCTTGACTATATTTTTATATTTGTCAAGCGTGCTTTGTATAACATTAGTAGTTCTAACTGGTCATATCGTATACATAAAACACCATACATTTTGTAGTGAGCATATCGTCGCTCACGGAGTCACGAGTTAGTCGAAACATTCATTAATATTCTAGTTATTAAAGTTGGTTTTTGTCCCCAGAGACTATGGTGGGTCGCCATTACCCTACTGTTGTGGGCACCACACACACACTGCAGAGAATTCACGTAAGTATAACTATTGTGTAGTTACCAGTAGCTTGATCTGTAGTTGCACAAGGTAAGAAAGGAAACAGTAACGTATTAGATAGATATAATAAAGTAACAAATAAGGAAACTCAAGAAAATCTACAAATCTATAAGTTTGAAATGAGGGGTAGCTTCACCTTTCTAAATATAAATAATTATTGATTTGGCATTAAAAATGGGACTGTATTTGTTACGCTTTCACACTTTAACTATTGAATCACCATGAAATTTTGACATTTTATCTAGAAAAATAGCATTTTTTCCGTAGGATAGAACCATAAAGCAAGCAGTATGCTTTTACTAGTTTTAATGTAATAACTTTACGCTATCGAGGCCGCAAGCAGAAGCAGGTATACAATAAATAGGACTCAGCTAATAAAGTAGTTTGATTGGTTCCTGCAAATAAACGCTGATTTTCCAACAGGTCATCGTCACCTACACATTTGCAAATGTGTTATAGCTCGTTAATATTATAAAATTAGACCCGTTGGACATTAACCGAACACACGCAAAACTGTTTACGAGGTAACAATATAAATTTACGTAAACTCTAACATTTTGTAGCCGGTACAAATTGTTTGACGGTAAACGCTTTAAAGAAACTACAGTTTGAATTTTGATTGCTAATATTTAAATTTATTTAAACTAATGACTGAAAACTTTGAAGTTGTGAATTTTAAGATTAGAACCTGCAAATAGTCAATTACCGGTGATAACTAAGGATCAATGCTATATGCGCCGATCATGTTTAACAGGAGCGTGCATCTACATTTTTAATACAGAAACTAAGTAATTAGTTACTGTGTATTTTATTTAATGCGTGTAACATGTACTCATAGGTATCTACGCTCTAATTGATTGACAATTCATTTACTGGCTTATAGTTAAAAAGGGTCTGCAAAACATACAATGTGTACACACATAAACATGAAATGTGAATTAATAGGTCAATGTTTTCCGTTTTGCTTAAAACACAATCCACCTGTTGTATTTTCAATTATATTTTGCAATACATATCCTGTTTATTGTAGACTGTGTATTAATCATAAAGCTTTGGTGCACACACTTAATTAGACTACTATTATAACTATGTAATATTATGAACGTGTTTTATGTACCTATTTGATTGTTGTTTTGGCGTTTCCATGCTCTAACTGCTAAAATTATCTTAATTTATTATTTTGCTTTGTTTTCAAAAAACCCTTTGGTCATATTGGAAACTGATAATAGGCAACCAGTTTCCAAAACAGAGTTATTTTTCTTTTTCGGAAACCTGATTTCCAATAAAGAAAATTACATTTGCTTTCGAAGTTGGTTTCTAACATAGAACGTTGGATGTTCCTTTAAAACTTCCAAATATAAGTATCTACAGACGACTGGATTAGAACGAATTGCCTGGGTACGTATCTTATGCACAATGACAAGGCATCATCGAACTATCAGTTATGGTATATGAATGCTACCTACTAATTAAAGAAATATATAACGTGTACTTGTAAGTAACCAAAAGATTCTCTGTAGGGCAAAAAATACTATTATATTATACATCTTACTAAGCATTAGAAAAATAACCGTAACAGGAGCGAAACCGCAGGCAAACGCCAGCACTAATTTATAAAAATCTAAATATTATGTAAGTGTTTCGTCACTTAGTTCTATAAGCTTTTTATTACTTAATTTCTTTTGAAGTCATGAGCTCTGATGGCGCTAGTCGTAAATCTTCAAATAAGTAGGTATCACTGCCATATCCAACCGAAGTGCATAACGATCTAATGCATGAAAACTCATAAATCTTCATTACTCGGTTGCTTAGGAAACGGCCATTATGTAGGCCCGTATTTATTTAGGTGCCGATTGATGTTCTATGAATAGAACACTCAATTTTTGTATTTAATTTAGATTTTGGACACGTGTAAGAATAAATTGGAATCATAATCAAAATTTTGCCCTTCTTTCGCCCAATTTTATTTGGGATCGGCGCTATTTATGATGTCGCAAAGAGTTTTAACTGATTCCTGTTATGAAGGCCTCCTTCTGATGTAAAACCTCCTTGAGAATGTTCCAGTTTTCAGACGGAACAAAGTAAGAAGGTAAATTGTGATATAGAAGATGGGTAAAGGCATACAGCAAGGTCTAGGGAGGACATCGGATGGGGAAACGGGATTGTGAATATTATCGGTAATAACGTTACTATATTTATAACCACCACTTTAGCGAAGATCAGATTGATATGCAAAGTTATAAAGAAAACATTTAATTTACACATTTTAAAATACCTAAAGCCTGTTCTTGTTTATTTTCTCTCCAAGATAGTATATTTACGTAAGAACTTATGAGAAATTATAAAATGTGAACTTTTACTAGTACTGCTAAGTTATTATACTATTTGTACCATTTACACTTAAAATGACAATCATGTTAATTATCAATGTGGTCTATTAATTTGATCATCATTTATCATTCTCTCTATCCTTTCCTTTGTATTTTGCACACTCCTAATTCGGAACCGAATAGGTACAACGAAATCAGATACCGCAGGCTTTTTAAATTTTATGATATTTAATATTTCACACTTTTAGCTGTATTCAATTTAGGAGATTCATAAAAAAAATAAGTATATCTGATAAAATTATCAAATTGTAAAGAAAAACTTTTAATTTTTAAATTGTAGTGTAAATTACACGATATTTAAGGTAAAGTCTTACCTACTTTCTAATTATCACTTTCTATCGTCGTCTGTGCATTTACTATGTAGCTTATCGTATGTGTGATCATAGTATGCTTCTCATGTCCACACAAAAATACAAACATTGCTATTAAAAAACAGCTACCTAGCGAGGTCTAATGATATAATACTATTTAGTTTACTAAGTTTAAGCCTTTGCAGATACAACGAGGTCATTAGTCGTTTAGGGAAGTTTTAATATGGACAATGGTGTGCTAGAATTTAATGGAGAAGTGCCTCAAAACGCGGGATTAAATTATAGGCTGGCAAAGGCAGATTTATTATAGCTACTTGTTTATTAGGTGTCATATAAACCTTAAGCGATTTCTTGCAGCTATGTCGAGCTTGACGCATTGCACTAAAAATATAAGCAAAAGCAGAAACTAGAACTGGTGCAGCGTATTTAATAATATCCCACACGTGCTGATTACTACGAATTAGATGCACAAATATAATATATCTAATAAACTTGACAGTATAGGCTTTAATTGCTTCTAGTTACTGCGTTAAAACAAACACATTTAACTTTAAACGTATTTTAGAAGAAATATGTATGTAGTTTCTTGCTAATCGACCAATATTATTATCATAACACAGAACGATATATTTGAGTCTCCGACAAATTCTTTTTTTTATTCCATACTAGCTTACCCCGCGAACTCTGTTCCGCCTTAGAGGCAATAAATAAGCAGATTTTGGAATTTAGACTGAAACGCGGTCGAACGGGATAAAAAGTATCCTATGTCCGTCTCCTGGTTCTGAGCTACCTCCCCACCAATTTTCAGCTGAATCCGTTCAGCCGTTCTTGAGTTATAAGTGGTGTAACTAACACCACTTTCTTTTATATATATAGATTAAGAGCCTGCCAAAGTAGCTCTAATCTGCCTGATTTAAAGCATGAATAGAATCCAAGAGTTGATGTCACCATACTCATTGCAAATGCAAACATTGCAGTATGGTGACCCACACTATGGTGGCCTAGAGTGATGCTTGTTCACGCCCCGCTTGGGGACGTAAAAGGCAAGCCAGTCATCGGAGCAGTGCAAGGTTCACACAGTTACCACGATAACTGTCACCCCTGCACCAATGGGCCTCCGGTCTCGCACTCACCAACGAAACACGACAAAACGGATGCTGTCGCTTTAGGTTAGTCTTCTGTGGGACACGATACAAGTACTACCCCGGTCGAGCCGGCCCGCTTGTGCTGAAATCAACGTGGCTCTAGTACCTATAGTGTATTTTTTTTTCAATTTGTTGATTGATATTTTTGTGCAAATTTAATTTTAAAGCAAGTTTACATATCGTGTTAAGCGGTTACATGCTTCATAATGACTGAACGACAGCTCGTTAACTGAGAAGACGGCAGAGATGTTATCGGTAGGGAGTTATATTAGTCTTTAAAATGACATATGCTGTTTCGATATAAAAGATCTGAGATTACTTCCGGGAGTAGCCTACCAATGAGTGCGAAACTGTTATAAGGCGCAAAAAAATATGCAATTTTTTTTTAACTAACTTACAAGCATTAGAACTGTACATATATCTACATATTAGGTAAATGGCAGGTAATAATTGAATTTAGGCACATCTATAGATACTCAGGTTATCGTCTGTTATTCGATTCATATTGTCGGGGTCTCAAAAATGAAACATAAATCACGTATTAAAAGTGTCTATCGCTACACTCCAAATACGAAATTATAAGTTGAAAACATTTATTCAAAGTAACCGCCGGAGCTTGCGCCTCCTTGTTCCATTAATAACCACCCACTAACGAAATCTCCTATCCATAATGATGATACCGCCATAAACAATGGGTGTCGTCATCTTGTATGGTAACATCCTAACAAGGTAAACCTATAACGAAAATAAACTATCCGTTATTAAATAAAATTATCACAAATATTTTTAGTTAGGGACTTTTTTACATCACCTTCTTAGACTTTGAGACTAAGGTGGAGCGCCCTGCTAAGGTTCTCGCGTTAATGAGATTATTAAGTTAACTAGCATACTGGCATGCATTGCGTGAGTGGAATCAACATTTCGTTAGAAAAAGTGTTGGATCACTCACAGTTTTAACATTTCTCTGGTTTTTCCTACAAGAACCTGATCCTGGCCCTGTATTGAAACCTTGACCACGAAGTCAATACAGTTTTAAAATTTCACAATTCAGTAGGCTATGATATATTAAACAAGTTTCAAAGAAGGTTCCTGGTAATTTTTATGATAAGTGTCAAAAGACTTAATACAAAAAGGAATGACATTTAGGCAGTACAAAAACCATTAACGATACATAAGTCTCTCACATATTTGTGTATCTAACGGTTTTAGTACTCAAAATGGATATTTTACGAACAGTATGAGATATACGCCTACATCAAAATGTATTTGTTTTGACACAAACTTGTTTTATTTCGCATCTTTTAGCATGGTTCTGCAAGAGTTCGTTAACTTTAACACTATTTGCATTGGTAAAAGTCACATATTAATCAGAGGTTCAAGTATAATCAATTTTAAGTAATGTGAAGCGGAAACGTGTATTTCCGTATTTGTTTATCATGTACCAAGTTTGAAGCCACTGATAAAAAAGGGACAAGGAGAAATGCCGTGAGCATTTTATGTATCATCACTGCACTGTTTCATGGTCTGCCCTCTCCTATGCCGTATTGAAACAGAATAAGACGGTATTGAGTACAATAAATTCTGAAAGAGCACGAACTAAACGATCGAATATGATTTGCTAGCGCACCGCGCACACATTCATTATTCGGCCGCACCATATTCGATCATTGATTTACGTTTTTAACTTGATCAATTATGCCTAAACAGAATTTATACTATGAAACAACAAAAGGTATAAGTTGGTGTCCATTGTTAGTCCAACATTATTAATCTGGTGTCCCTTCAATTCAAGCGTTTCTAGTGGCAGTAGCAGAGGAAAGAAATTAAGTAGCCAAAAGTATGACACTATATTTTACGGTTTCACAGCTTTGACGGTTTATTTAAAGTACCTGGAAACCGAGCTTTTTTTTGGTAAATCGTGTCGGGATAAACACGGATAAAACAACGTTTTCTAAAAATGAAACCTAGCTAGATCAATTTAGCGCCCCCAAAACTGCCTGCATACTAAATTTCATGATAATCGTTGGAGCTGTTACTGTGACTCAGATTACATATATCCAAGAATTGTTTGTTTAAAGGTATTAGATAGATATATCAATGATCTGAAGCTTAAAGTATAGCTACTAGTACCCGGATGTCGTAATGACAGCTGTTCCCAGATCCTTCCTGTCTCAGGCGCAGAGTGGCACTCCGTGTGGTTTTAGTCGGTCCGATTCCGGCACACCACCACGCCGCAAACCTCAATGGGGTAACGACCCGACGGGGTTACCACATGTTAAAAAAAAAACCTACTAGTCTAGTATATCTTAAATTTTAGAATGTCTTATTAAAAGTAGGTAGATACAATTAAACTGTTGCAATTCCTGCTCTTATTAGATTTTGAATAGATCGATAACTAATTTTGATCGTATTTCTGGCGATCGAATTGTTAGTTAAATATTGATCACTTAGTAGCAGAAAACAGAAGGTAATTGATGCTAATGGCTGTAATTGGTACACGTATGGGTAATTGATTCAGAATAAATCGGTCAAGACACATTCTTATTGGTAAAACACTAATTTAAGTACAAGAACATAACCCTTTTTAATGAAATAAAATATGCTGTACTAAACAAGGCCATAACTTAAACCTGTTTTACCGTTTTACGAATACATTATAAAATATTCCTTTAACAATCTAGTATAAATTATAGATTTTTCTATGAAGTCTTAAAATTGAGTTTAATATTATACTTAGGTACTTACAAATATACTACTATTTTCTCTAAAAATATTATCAACAGCAAAGACAGCGAGAGAGACATCCAGCTTTTAATTCAAAAGTGGTCATTTTTGTGTAGTCAGGACGACACATTCTAATTCGATTACGAACGAACTAGATCCAGGCACTCATGAGCCTTTTTCTGCAGCTATTTAATCAAAACAGTAATGTCTTGAATAAACAAAATTCAATCTTCCTTATAGACACGAAGATATCAGAGACGCAATGTTATCACTGGTTCACATGATCAGACTGTCAGAAGACAAACTAGAACGACACGAGTTACGCGAGAGGGCACTCGGTGAACAAGTTAAGAAAATGCTTATTAATCTCGACAAGAAACACAGAGCTTTGGAGCCATTGAAAGGCATGATATCAAGGCTAGATGATCGTCTTTCCAACGTTGAAACTATACTCTTGCAGGTTTGTATGCACATTAGTTAAGTTATCAAAAACAGAAATTATTTATTTATTTTATAAACACAAAATACACATGTCAAGGTAAAAACATTAACAGTGTCCATAAATCCCCCCTCCCAACAGAGATATTTGCTGTCTTTAAATGATTTTGTAACAATATTTAACAGGATTTATTTATAAAACTATAATGAAACTAAATTATATTCATTTCCAGAAAGAGGAGCGTGAAAAATCATCACAAAATAAAATAAATGAAGTCTTAGGAAATATTCAAAAGACTCTAATTACATTGATACCAGCGCCCAAAGCAACCACGGAATTAGACAACAGCTTGACTGTAAACGACGACTTACAAAGGAGATTGGACGCGACGGACGCTAAAATAGACGCAGTCAATAAAGAAATAATAAATCTGAAGAACAGTTTAAATCCGGTGAGTTCGTGGGATTAAAATGTCACGTTCGCATTTGGAAAATATAAAGCGTTCTATTTTTTGTTTAACCAACGCAACTATAAGTATTTATACCATAATCTTAGAAGTTCGTTTTAGATTTAAATACCTACTGACTAATCGGACTATATACGAGTACTTACATTCTAACCAGAGTATATTTTAAGAATTAGGTATCACCAAATTTCGGTGGTGTATTTCGATTACAGGAGTTATCTCTTAATTCCAAGATAAGTCAGATTATACACACGCATACATTCACAAAATTTATCATTTTCTTTTGGGTTCGAACCCCCAATACTCAGCGAAGTACGAAGTAGCGCGGCGGGGTGAACGCTTAACCCGTTACGCTATTTGTACAGTAAAATAATATTTTTAACTACATACCTGAATAAGAAATTTGACTGAACTAATGTATCAACCATAACGTCGGCATATTAAGTAACATCATGCACATAAACTGTAAATGATTATACCATATCTAGGATATAGAATAAACCAATTGTAAGGCATAATCGTTATCTATATTTTAGGATGCGTTGCGCGCTATGTGTTTAGATGTAGCTTCAGACATGAATCCATTCGAGAAACACATTTCCAACGCTGAGAAATTACTGAGCAAGTACGAACTAAAACTGAACGAATATAATGGCACCGCCTACTCGGTACAAACAGATTTTGTGCCGCTCAACGAAGTGGCTGCTGCTGATGAAGCATGGCACAGCAAAATGAGTGAAGGTATGTTGATCCACGAAATTTAAACGTTTAGGGTTACCACATGTTTGACTGGATTTTCCTTTAATCATGAATTGCATGAAGGACAACTCTTATAATAAAAGTTCTTTGAACATTCTGTTTAAATCTTCTCTCGACCCCTCAAACGCCGATTTACTGCGACGTTATGGCATCGCATTCGATTTTCTTTTCGATTTTAAAATGTGATCTAATTATGTTATTTGTATATCACTTCCTTCACATAATAAATGAGATTAACGTGGCCCATAGTATAGACACTTAACCTATCTATCTAATCTAAGTTGAAAAAAGATGTTTTGCCCCAATTCAAGTAAATAATAATATAATTATGTTGACAGTTATGGAACGCCAAGAGCAAGACATAAAGAAAATTCAGCGGTTGCTTGCGGAGGCTGAAAGCATGTGGAAAGACTTACCCAGACTTGCAGATCTCCACCGTTCGACAAACCAGACGCTCGAAGCGTTAACCAACGGCACGGGGACCACGCTACACAATATGATAATGTGTAAGTTTTTTTTTATTTTTTAAATTATATTATATTTTATTAACTAATTATTTTACCAACTGATGCGTGTATAAAAGTGAACTAAATCCTAAAAGGGAAGATAAAATTTCTATAAAATAACTTTTAAGTATTTTTAACCAACTTCAAAATAGTTCCTCCTCCTTTTTGAAGTCGGTTAAGAAAAGGAAGGGATACTCAGTTCGTTAAGTTTTTTATCTCGGAACGCCGTCATTTATGTCTCATTTTAGTAAAATTTTGAAGTGAATACGTTCTTTCTGGCTCCATTTAAATTTGAAATAAAAACATTACCTCTAAGAGTAGCACATTAGCGATTTCGAATTTATTATAATTAAGAAGTCAGTGACATTTTTTCAAAACTTAATTATTTATTAAACTTACATTACTATTAAGTAGAACAACTTACAAAACAAAAATATATAATATGTGAAATTATCAAAATTAAATAATTAAAATCAAAAATTAAATTTCCTGTCATCGAGAGTTGTATATTGTTAATATTCTCAGATATGTCTGTTACAGATGGCAATATTTTTCTACTATTTTAATTAGTCATTATTGTTTTTTAACTAAATTACAGTAACAACAAAGTTAGAGACAAAAGTGCGAGAAATGGGTGAAAAGTTGGGAATGACAAACGAAGACATCCAACGAAGTTTAACTCAGAGCAACACTATGACTGAACAGGCGTTTAATGGCATCTTTAGGAGTTACGACTCTCTTCGTGCTGAGGTGACTTTCTTCAATATTATAATACTTGTAATAATTTTGAGTTCTCTACACTGAAAGAAAATAAGGCAAGATATATGGCTAAGATAACGACTAACCTTTGCGTTAATCAAGTATCAAGTTAATCAAATAACAAAAAATATTTGAGTTGAGATTTTCAAGTAAATAATCTATAACATTGCCATTAAATTTAAATAGAATAAAAGTGATGAAGAAATTGATAATAATTATTATTACTTCACATATCTCACACACGGCATTCTAACGGCATTTTACAGTCCACTGCTGGACATAGGCCTCTCCTTGGCAAGGAGATTTAGGCCTACTATGTCACGCTGGCCAAACGGATTGGAATAGGGTTTGTTTCAAGTTTTCCTTCTCTTTATAATGATATTTTCCTAAATAGTTTGTTCCCCTAGTCACCTCTTACGACACTATGGTGGTAACACTATGTATTCTTAATCCATCACCACACAGAGTAAATTTCCAAATACAAACATATTATAGATAAGTTATACACAAATACAGATCAAAAATGATATTGCTTATCACACAAATATTAACTCTGAGTAGAATTCGAACCCACGTACTCGCGTTTATCAGTCAAACTCACTAACCGCTAGACCAAAAGACACGTCGAGTAATTAATATTAACTATGATATTCACTTCAATAGGTTCAACTGTTGGCGAAAAGCGATAAAATGATTCAAGAGACATCAGACAACGTACTCGCTACCAAGAAACGGCTGGAGTACGTTGTCAATCAGATCATTATGCAGCTGGCAGATGTTATCAGGGGACAACATAAAATTGCAAATAAAACTGCAAATACGAAGTTAGTACCTTCACATATTAGAATCGCTACCAGCTCAAAAAATTGAGCATATAAACTACAAGTATCTACTAAAATTATTTGTCTTGTCTGAAGTGTCTCATAATGAGAAAAAGTTTTCAATCTCTCTAGAATTTCATGCTATTTATTACTTTATTTATTAATTATCGTTAATCCTTTAATAGTCCACTTTGTTAAAATAAAAGACATGAGTTCCTTCTTGATTTGCAACGAAACTTTATTGTGTTCAATATAAGGTAACTGTAAGCAGTGCGTCTAATTGTAGGTACTTGACTATTTATACATTAATTTGCCACTATAATGGTATAAAATTGATTATTTATAAACAAGACGAGCATTTTTAACATTTTGTGGATGGCTATCACTTCCTTAATTTAAAAATGTTGTTACATCGCGTGACTATGGGTGGCGAACCGTTTGTGTAATACATTTCCTACCTGTTCCCCTTTGACACCTACAAGTACCTCATATAATTTTATTACAAAATTTATGTTTTGTCCACTAAAAATGTAAGCTAGGTAGAACTGCTAGTTTTATAATCGGCTTACGCTTTCATTCGTTCATTATTCGCAGGCACATTACGCAAAGTTTATGTGGCAATTTTTTCTTTAGGTTAGATGACATGCAGCTAGCTATAACAAACAACCAGACGATCGCGATCTACAAACTAAGTTCCAGCCTTGAAATTGAGATGTCCAACGTGTGGAGACAGATCGGTATTATGCATGAAAAAATCAGGAAGAGCCAGGAAGCCTTAAATAAACTCTCTGTAAGTAAAATAAGGAATAAATCACCTTAACATGTCAGTTTAGTTACATCATCAATCAATTTATCGCCTTCCACTGCTACACTAGGTCTCCCCAAGGAGCACCAACTATCCCGGTCTTGGGTTCTCCACATCTATCCGCTGCCAGCCACTTTCTTCAAATCGTCGGTCCATCAATTACATACTACATTGAAAACCCATAAAACATTTTTTAATCACGAGGAAGCCCACCGATGGCCCATGTTCCCCTCTCTGTAAATTGCGAAGCGGGCACTCAAAGGCCAACGCACTTTTGTCTCATGAATTGCAAGTTTCTATGAGCAGCTGTATGTACTCAGATGTAAGATCTATGAATCTGATGAACCTGTACTTGTCTGCCTAATTATTTCTAAAATTCATGTTACCAGGACAACTCGGCGCAATACGTTAATAGCAGCACGGCTACAATGGAAAAGGTGCAAAACGAAGTAAGTTCGCCACCTTTTAGATAAGTTTTTGCTAGAAAAGAAACATATTCTTCGCGGTAGGCAGGCTACGGGGTGTCTCTACTTGAGTCTGCGATATAGAGAACTAGTACCTTAACGTCTTGAAGTGGATAGAATTGAATGACAAGTCATTGAATGACCTGCATTCAAATCTATCCAAGTAAATATGGTTCTATTTTTACTCACCTCATCAATTTTCCATGTCTACATTATTTTCATTTAATTCTGTTAATTTTAAAGTACGTAAAAGTTGTAAAAGTAAATCATTTAGTTGGCAACACTAATGCCGATCCTTCCTTGCACTCGATAGACTTACGAGATATTTGTTCTGTTCTACGCATATTCAAACTTTTACCCAAAATTAATTTGTTTGTTTATTTTCCAGATAAACGGCATAAACACAAAAATGAACGATTTGAAGGAAAATATGAACTTCGCGCTCGGTGAATTGTCTATAGTGACACAGAAATTCGGATTAATGACCTCGGAGCTTAACAAAACCTTAAAACGTATTAATAATAATGGCACCGATGTACCAAGGATAGCAGGTAAAAAAAAAATTGAAGTAATATGTTGCAGTAATTTATGGAAAGAAAAAAATATAAAGTAGGATAGTACGTGATGTTTGGAGTACATAGGAATAAAGTACTTATTTGTTTTATAACCGAGTTATACACATACTCGTATATTGACCGGTAGCTATCCTAGTGAAAAAATAATAAGGTAATAAATACAATAAATACGCACAGGCAAACTGTAAATACATCGCAATAGAGAGTTTATTATATTATTTTATTACTTCTAGTTTGTTTGTTTGCAAATTGACTCGGCACTATACTATCGACAGAAAGGCGGTTTATGCATAAAAGTAATGTCACAAAGCCTACATATTTACATAGTTCGAATCAATAATGTTACTTCTACGTTTTGAACAATGTAATATTTTTATCTTGTATCGCGTTGATATGTTGCAAGAGATAAAAATATAGTCCAAAAATATGACAACAAGTATATTATTTATTTATTTTGTAAATACAAAAAGTATATAAAGTTCATCAATAATTAAGTATTAGCTGTTTTTTATCTCACAATTTTCTGCCTTACGTGTTTAAAACTGATTTCAGTTGAAAATTTCTTTTGTTCAAACCCACCATTCCCATTAATACGAATAACTAAGACACGTATATATAACGAGTAACTTTATTATGGGAAGTAATGAGAGCTCCGTTTTCAGACGCTGGCCCCGGACCTCACAACATCACAGGCGAAACGTAGACACACACAAAGAGCTGCTACCAAATAACATAGTCGATAACTAATTAACGTTACATAAGTTTTTATCATGTAGAAATAACTCGTAAGTTTGACATTTAATAGATGTGTTAGTGATAATCAAAATAAAACTCACATAATATTAACTTTTGCAAATATTTAATCTCTTTCATAATCGTGGATCTATATATTTATATTGTACAAGTTATATGATACAATCAAATTTTTCGTGACATATCCCAGCGTCACGTACTAGTGAACGCACAAAACCAACAATATATAACTGACAAGGATCCTTCTAATAAAACGTGAACCAACTGTACAATCATAATATTGATATAATATTTATTATTGATCTTAAATAATATACACACAAATTATTTGTCATCCATTTTGATTATTTTATTTATTCTGATTACAACCTCATTGTCCTATGTGCAATTAATATTAATGTAACAAATGAATGATGCTTACGGTTTTGCTAAATACGTAAAAAAACTAATAAAACTCTGTGCTCTATACTGAACTATTACCATATCAATATACAATGGAACTAAATAAATACAGAGTTTACCAAACAAACCAATGAACATACAAGTCTTAATGACGGCTAATGTTGCCATAATCGCATTAATTATTACTGTACATATTGTGGAATGTAAAAATAAGTTCAAATTGCGGATATAATTCCATTTATAGGTAAAACACATTCGTTGTTACTAAACAGCCTATTTGGGAAGCTTACCTATACTCCTTGGCATAACTCAATGGTAAATGAAAGGCATGTCAGTTAGTACTACGCGAACCAGTCCACTTGTCATCTTTAGAAACTTATCTACTTAGTAGGATACTGGCTTACTATCAATAGTTTTAGTACATAGTTTATCCATTTTATATAATGATAATAAAAAAGGAAATAAAACAAATCACGTAACCAGTAACATAACACAGATGCAAATCTTCATGGCAGTGGCATACAGAACACTCATACGCATATAGCACTTGAACATTTTTACATTATAAATGTATTGTATGTACACGGGTAAAATGTACATGTACACTAAATTAATGCAAAAAATATTTACACGTATCTTAAGTAATTATGTATTAAAAAGCACTTAATCATCCCTTACCACACAGCCCTGGATACAAAAAAAAGTAATAAAAAATGAAATCGAAGCAAAAGTAATCGTAATATGCAAAACTATTAAATATTACATAGAACACTGATCATGCATTAGATAGATAAAGTATTTATATTGATAATTAATAAACAATATTATTATTTCAAGCATAATTAAGCTTTATAAAGTCATTTAGATAATTCAAAAACATCACCTATAACTATATGATACAAAAAAAAACTTAAAAATGGTAAAGTTCAACGTGAATCTATCCAAAGCCCGAATATGAACGTACAACAAGCTCCCTAAGTGAGTTATCCTAAGTCAATAAGATGAACCGTACCACGAATGGTGAGAGACCTATACTTTGTACAATGCGGTATAAAACGAGTGAGTCGCGATAGTGGCACGCGGCCCGGGGGTGTCCCGCTGCCAACACCGCTCTATAATATATTCACTTACGCCACGGTAACCTACTATTTATAATTTATTAACTCCTAACTAAGTTTCAAGTGTAAAATTGTGCCACACAAGCGATCTCGATGGGACATCTAAAGCCGAACGCAACCGTCGGGCGCGCCTACTGCCGCTATTGGTGAAATGTCGAACATGGAATGCATATAATAAATTCCTGTAAACGACAAGGTTTTCAACCCTGTAACATTTGTGAATGAATTACATTGTGTAATTTCCACTACCACTCGTATAATATAAAACACTCGCTACTGATTACTCCACCCGACAACTATTATGTAATACGACTGACTACACTCAAATTTGGTATTAATTGGAGCCCCTATCGCGATAATTTCAATACAATATCTAATTAATATAGACGTGGCCGGATATATAGGTGATGTTTGTATACCCTAATACCGATCACATATACCAGTTACAATACTCCGACATACGATAATCTTGTTGTTATATGATGGAACTTACATAGGAAGACATACAACTATACACATGCGCCTTAAGAACATTCTCAAGAAAATCATAAAAACCTCTTACGTATTACATTTTGTAGGTAATAAAGGAATTATTGCGTCCGCAACAACCACGGTGCTTAACTACTGTGTATATCGCAACAAATCAGCGGAAACAGGAGAGATAATGGACTTCTTTCGTCTTGGATGTGTTTATATCGCTGTTCCTCATTAGCCTGCATGCGTGCTGTCATTGTGTTAGATTTTACAGCTATGTGTGGTTAGCCAAAAGAAGAGGCAAAAAGATGTGGACGCGAATCTGCAAAATTTCGCGAATAGAGGGCGATTTCGCGGCGAAATGTCTCGCACTAATACACACGCAAGTTAGAAAAGTACTGAATGTTTTCAAGGAATTTCCACAGATTTTCAATGATTGCTTGTAAATTGCGTGTCTTCCTGGTGGACTTTCGACAAATGCGTATAGCACCACTGTGTTCAATGTATAAGCGAATATGTGAGTTTTATATTGACTGAATCCGCCCTTAAATGTTCTCGTATTGCTTCTTCTAGGTGTCAGCACATACCCGTGAGAAACAATATGCCGTGAATTCGTCCCAAAAACGACAAGGCTTTGGTGAATGCGCGTGCGCATGTGACGTGTTAGCACGGTCCATTCGATCCACTCACACTTAACATTCTCGGAAACGAGATTGCAAAACAAGTCATGACCACCCCATAAATCCGAGGCACTTACATGATCTTAAGAATAATGATATACAACTACAAACTAGTGGTACCAAATGTTAGCTCATTGTCATCCCGCAAAGGACCCGTTGATACAACGGGCGTGACACAATTAAAGCTATGGACATGTTCCACGTACTAATCGTTTATAAGTCTAACCTAACACGGAGAGAGAAGGGAGCTATCGTACACGTACAAAGTACTTACATACATAAATGTATATCCCTACTTTCAGCTCTTAAAACTTACACGAACTGACCGTTAACCAGTGCGATTACATACAAAATTGGTGTGGCAAAATGAGTGTCCGAATCCATTAAAATATCTAAAGTGCTGCCATGTTAAAAAATATAGTGTCTGCTGGTGTAATTGGAAAAAATTGAACGAGTGCAGTAGTGAAAAATATTAGATCCATTCAAATCATTATTTCTTATCAAATACTTTGTCCTAAAGTAATATGATTAATAATGGTAAAAGTATGTGCCACATGAACCCTTCTATTGACGAACCGAACCTACAAGTGGAATGTCAAGTCCGGCCCCATCTATGTACATTATATCGACAAGTTGCAATAACAAAACAACAATTAATTTATGTATAGTTAAAAACCATCGCACATAAAACTTATATACAAGATCAACGGGTTCAGTGTTCAATATGACTGAACGTAACATCAATAGGGTTTAGTGATCGTGGGCCACCTCGCGGCGGGAAGGTCGGAGCTACTCGATCAATTCCTATAAATGCTATATTACATGTGTGCTCGGGCCTTTACACGACATTGTCGCGTGACCCGTGCGAGGTGACACACGAGGCGTTACAAAATATTAATCTTATGTACATATTGTCGCTCGAAGATAAGAGTAAGAACTAACGTCTATGTTAGGTGCGGGATATAAAAGGTGTTTGCGCGGGGTTTACCTCCGCGTGCTTTTGGAGGAGGGGCGCGAGTGCGAATGCGTATGGGGGGTCGCGCCCCCCCCCCTTTCCTAACTGGAACACGAGGCGGCCGAAACGGGTGATAGTGGAGAGTCCCGGGGACATCCTGACAGCGTCACTACCACCTGCATCAGACATACAATACTTGTTAAGCATGTTAAAAATATATATGTAAGCATCGGTATCTTACAATAGGCAGCCAATGTTTGTTTCATAATCACATAGTTTACAGTAACTTGTTAAGCTCTAATAATGATTTCTTTGCTAAAATAAACTTTATCAATACAGTAACCTACTAGTAAACTGTTTGATTCTCCAGAATGAGCTACAAATCGTTCTATAATATTACAATAATATTCACACTCATCTCAAACACGGCCATCTGATCCTTAACTTGGTAAAACCTGTACTATGGTACCCAGTCTGCTGATAAACATACTCCTAAATTTCTCAATACATACATATTAAAGGGAAATTACACCCAAGAACAGAACAGATAGTGTTCATCACATAAAGGTTTGTCCTAGGTAGGAATCAAACCCATAACCTTTGTATGAACCTTTTGCCTCTGTTAACTACACCTCTACAACAGAATTCTGCTAATAATAATAATAGTGCCTCAGCCTAACTGAAAGCCCTAGTAACTGTACTCCATTTGCTTAGGTAATTAGCTAAACGTAAACAAACCATAAAAAGGGTTCCTTTATAGAGGTTTTTATTTAGAAATAAAATACAACTAATTTAAACCATTTATAATTAAAATTATTATTTTTTATATTTAAATAATTTCTTTAATATTAGTTGATAAATATAACGTTATAAACTTAGAAAACATTATATTAAAATTTATAATGATTCCAGAAAGTGTTGCTACTATAAACTATTTAAGATTAGTTTATTTAAAAATTATTAGTAAAATAAATAATGTTTAACTTTACTATATTTAAAAGTAATATTGCTTGAGAGTGCAGCAACCATTTGACTGATATTTCACTTAGTCGGATTGCCAGACACTATTCGGGACTATATGTTCTTCACAGTATGCTTTATTTTTGTTATATTTCTATATTTGTTATCAGTGTTGGTGATTTTTCATATGATTCAGAATCTACTTTAATGTGTAAAGGCATGTTATAGTGTATTTATTTACCAGTACATAGCAAAATGTAATTTTTAAGATGTCCATATTCATGTAGATACCATTGCAAGGGAAAGTTGAAAAGCCCTGAACGCAGATATTTTCTTTATTAATAAAAGTTTAATACCTAACCAAATGGAGTATAGTACTTTATTACTACTCTAGGGTGGGCCAGGAATTCGTTAACATTTGACAATTAAATCAGTTGAATCTAGCAACCCGCACAAACATGTTATGGGCATTCTTGGGACCGATGCTACTGGAATTTGATGCCTACAACCGTAACACATGGTTTCAACAAGATGGACCACATGTCACACATCCAATGAGTCCCTGCCGGTGGTCAAAGACTTGTTTCCGGACAAACTGATTTCCAGAAGAGGTGACATTTCATGCCCACCCAGAAGTCCAGATTTATCCTCAGCAGACTTCTTTTATATTTTAAGAATCGTGTCTACATCAAAAAACCCAATACACTATGCTAATTAAAAGAAAGTAGCAGCAATGAGATGTCGACGATCTTGCATTCTCTTTGCCGACGAGTATTCGAAAATTTTGGAGCTCGCTTAGAAGAGCGCAACGTCTAAACAGTGGTTATATAGAGGATGTAATTTTTGAGAAATAAATTCCAACTAATTAGCTTTCTTATAAATAAACAATTTTAATAATATATCAAATGGCTCTTTTATATGATTTTTTCAGATGTTAACTAATTTGTGGCCTATACATATATTATAAATATATCTTAAAGTTCTAATAAAAAATAAACAATTACCTTCCGGCTGCCAGCATGATTCCTATGTTCACAGAGCCATACACCCTGCCATGTGCCAAGGTTTAACTTTCCGTCTGTGATGGGGATGGTGAGTGATGAGCCCAGAAAGCAAGCCTTCACATGGGCTGGCTGTACAATAAAAATAATACATACTTAGTCAAGACAGGTGTGGTAGTAACTATCTACAGTTAATAATTATTCAATAATTACTACAGGAATTACTACAGAGTTTAAAATACTTGCTGTATTTTATTAACATTACACCTGAATAAATGCATTATCTAGTTCTAATTCATTTTTAATTAGATTTCATGTGAAGAATAAAGGTATGAATATCATAAAAAGTAAGTATTCCATTTTGTTACAATGCAAACATTGGACTAGTTATCTGTTGAATGTCACTTAAATGACATTTACTGAGATGCACATTAGTAGACATGTGATGTTTAAACTGTAAATCTAATTAGAACACTCTTATTCTTAGCATGTATGATATATGTATAGCATTTGATATGTTCAAACATTGTACAATGCTTCAGTCTAAGTTATTTTATTACTAACTTAGTTAGTATATATAATAGTATACAAAGTAACAACTCACTTAATTATTTTTAGTCATACCAAAACAATAATCTCTAGCTGTGATTGTTTCTTGGCACAGAAAACTAAGATTATACAAAAAAAACATAAACCACAATAGTTCTTTTTTCAAAATAACATACTTGCTGTAACTGTCATTTCAAGCTAAATTGACTAATTACTAACTGACATAACAAATACCCACCATGTCGTCGGGTCCTTCGCACGAGTGGCGGTAAGGAAGACCCTCTGGAACTATTTTGTTGAGCATCATCTCCATATCATCCCGTACATCAGGGTCCCAGCTCTCATTCAGTGCGAGACTTGCCGATGTATGCATTACTAAAAACAACATCCATTGATCAGCTGGCGATCTAAAGTGCATCATCTAGTCTAGCCACCCATAACATTAACTAATACGACTTTACTTTATACAAAATGTATGATATGTTACATTATAACTGAAATATATATATAAATATATATATGACAATCAGCAGGAGTGCAGTATCGGCGGCAAGTTAAGAACGTTGGGCTGACGGTTACTTACTTTGGATATGGCAGAGGCCGACTGCAAACTGTGAGAGCTCTGGCACCTGCTTGAGGATCTCCTCAGTGACAAGGTGCACACCTCGGTGCTGTGGCCTTAAGTTTAGCTTTCGTTGAAACCACGCGGATCCGATCTGAATTCCTCGGTTCGAGGCCATGTTTAATTTTTTAAAACGCTACAGAGTGACCGTAAGAACACAAACGATCTCACACAACATCACTTAGAACAACCTTTACATGAATTAATCCACTATTATCATAAAAGATTCATCTTCGATCTTTAAATAGTAATAAATATATCGGAGGTTATAGGACAGATTCGACACCCTATTTTCTGCGGGAAAGTGAAATAGCCATCAAATGAAAGAGAAAAAGGATCTAAATGTTGTCAGTTCCAAAAATTTTACTGAACCACAATGGTTTTCATTCATAAAAATATCAAGATTATTGCCTAAATGCTGTTACAAAAACTATTTTTTTCGGATGATATTTATAAATGTATTAAATAGAATATAATCATTTAGAAATTGGTTCATTATAGCTTCTGTTAATGTTATTTTCATAAATCAGAATTATTAACTAATACTGCTAAATTCAGAACAATTTACAAATTAACATGAAAATTCAATTCTGTAATTTTATTTAATAAATGGTAAGAATAAACTATATCCTGATACTGCAGTATTACAAGACATACGTTAGGTACTGGTTTTACAATGATTATAACAATTGATAATGAACGTTGAAATGTAATTAATAGCAACATTGCTTATGTAACCCCTTCCCTCCAAAGATATGAGCGGGTTGTTTGAATTAATTGGTATGATTAAATCACATAATTTACGTACTTAAAAGTGACAAACCGCAAGAAATATTTTTTAATTATATTAACACCTATTTCTCGGCATGACAAGAAAGATGATTAGCTGAGGTGGCACTTAGAATTATAAGGGAGTGCCGAGGGGTGATTATTGTAGGTGTGGCAGCAACCACTCCTCTAAATAGAAACAATTAAGTAGTTTCTGGTTGAAACCGAACATTGGCAATCGTGTTATTACGTTTGCTTTAGTTTTTACAAAATTTTAACGTCAGAATAAACAGGCGCGATGGATCTTTTTATGGATGTTACTAAAAATTCTGAGGAACCACAGTGGCTTGAAAGTAAAGTGACAGGAAACCTGAGAGTTTGGCAAATTATGTTTCTATGTTTCGCTAGTATCACCACTATAAGTAAGAGTGCATTAAAGTATAAAAAATCACAAAGTAGCAATTGTTTCCTACTGTAATTTCTTAAGTAAAGACAAAGTATCAATATTTTGTGTATATACTTTATTACTGTACATGTACAGTATAAGTACATCTTTTAAACTAAATTTGACTACATTACAGTTGTCATGGTGTGCTGCTGTTTTCGTTTCCGCATCCCTCGCACAAAGCAGCAGATAGAAGCAGACTATCAAAGGCGAAAGATTACCAATAAGTTCCGTGCAGAGCTGGAAACTATACAAGATACTAAAATGGATGCTATGTCGTTAAGAGATGGTAATATTTGTTGTTTAGTATTATTAGTAAACATATTTGTTATATCTAACAAGATAAATCTCACGTTAATGCATGTGTTCCTCTTATAAATATGGAAAAATTCACTCTCCATGCCAACGACGAAAGATGTGAACCTATATTTTTGCACAGTTTCGAAGTTTGATGCTTAAATAAATCCCTAATAATGATATGTTAATCAGTATACTGATTTTACTCGTATGTCGAGATGACACAATGAAAACATCTCAATAATGAAGATAAAGAGAAATTAAGCGTTGACTTGATATGAATTTTCATACATATTAAAAATCGACCTAATAAAATAATTCTAACTTACCTCTTTGTAATTGTAGCGCCAGACTAATTCAGTATAAGTTTGTTTCTTTGTAATCTAACCGGTGTGCATTATTGTTGGTGAGTTAAAATAAAACAGAATATGTTTATTTTAGTTTGTACGTGTATTTTGTCGTCACCTACTTAGATGTCGACAAACATGTACGTGTTTGCTTTGTAATCCTAGATAAGATAATAAATTCATTTGTAATAAAATACAATTATATGTAATGATTACTCTTACTGCAGCATTGGACCTACTTCACGGAAAGAAAGCTCAAGAAATGGAAGAAGACAACCAACCAGGATCACAACCCAGTTCTATCGCGTCGCCGCAACAAAGTAAGCAAAATATTTCAATACTAATCACTTTCGGTAACAAAAAAATCGCCTGCAACTACGACCCTCAAGAAATAGCGTAGACATGAACGGTATTGCTGCTTGGATGCTTTGCACGTCCTATAGGCAAAAGTTGCTACAGTTACCGCTAATCTTAAGCTTACAGGTTTGTTATATTTTAGAGAAATCTGGTAAATTAATAATGTTTTGGTATTTTTCTTCATCTTATATTATCGATAGTGCTATAGGAACTTGATCTGAGAGTTTTCGAAGACAACCATATTTACTTTCCAGACACGGCTTTGTAGTTGCAAGAGCTCATATTTATTGTGAGTATTGTAACCGGCCCGTAGTAAAAGGGTTATACCAAATAATGACCATATTACCTTTCATTCAGAACATAAAAGTCACTATAAGAATTTCCCTGAGTGATCTTTATATTATTCTCACAGGTCATAAGAGCTTTCGTAAGAGAACTAATTTCGCAATGTGTATATTTGACAGTGAGTTACTTGTTCGCCCTATAAGCGTTTTCAGTCTCTGAGCATAATAATAGTATACCTACATTAAAAATAACTTCTTGACACGTCTCATACTCGGCAGTCTGATCTCAAACTATGGAGAGCCAATACTATGGTAACCAAACTGCTTATATACTTTCGAACACATACATATCGTAGATGCATCCTAACACAGAATAAATGATCATCACACAAGTACATATTTGTCCTACGTGGAATTCGATGACCATGACGTCTGGGCTGTTTTATTAATAATAATAATTATCTAACGGAGCATTGAAAACATTTCAGTAGTCTAATATAAGTGGCCCATAAGTCCACTGTCATCAATTTTATGCTTTATTTCTAAATTAAACGAGCGAAATTGACGTTCCTCTTTTACAGCCAAAATTAAAAATGTATACTCTTCCACTATTTTTACTATCTTTTAACCAAACTTGGCTGGCTCGCCGTTAGTACTGTGACTACAAATAGTCGAAACATTCTTATTCAGAGAAAAGCAGAAGTAAGACGTAATCAGTAAATAGAGACGTGCTGAATATTCGTATTTGACTATTCGCTTTTCGAGGTATTGCTCGACTTTTATTATTTATTACGAGATCAGACCCCAAATCGCTTACCGAAAGATGACCCTAGGCAATCTTGTTATCCATACGTTTCCTAAGCCAGAAAGGATATTATAAAACAGTGCAAGTCGTAACATGTCATATAATTCACCTCTACGTCTTAAAATGCCACTGTGCCGCATTAATGTTAGTTAAAACTTATCGTATTTCTTATCAGTAATATATTTTTAACGCTCCGGCACTTCAATTAACGGACGTTTGTGCAGTGGTAGCAAGATATGCATCCAAATCGAGCTTGGTTTTTCCTGAATATCTCTGAACGAGATGAATTCTACCGGTCTTAATTTTTTTTTCAGGTTCGCTAGATGCTTCGTTTCAACCTGAAAGTGGTCAGAAACCGGAGCCTCAAGCATCAGGACTCAGCTTCGTTAAGTTTGCATCAAAAGTGGCCACAGTGTCCAAATTGGGGCAACCAAAATCTCCAACATCGCCTACACCATCATCACTGAATAAAATGGAATTTTAATATATAACATTTGTTACTATAGAGGTGAAAACAGTCGTTAAAAAATTATTAACATGTACCCACTCGTGATAAACACGAATTATGTTTTGGTTGCAATGTTCTGATAAGCAGCTGTCATATTTACAATAGGAAAACTGCAATGTAAAAATATAATCTGAAATGTTTTTTTTTAATTATGGAACAATCATTAAGGTTAAGATATAATGTCATGTAAAGTTTATTAACATAAATTAGGGCACACTGACCTTTTGACGTTAACATTTACTACATATTTGTTATATATGTATTTATATTGTTTTATTTTATATGGCTTTTCTAAGTGCCATAGAGATATTGATGTTTGGATGTTGTACCAATAAAACATACATTAAAATGCAGTAAGTTTTCTTTAATCTAGAAAATAAAAAATACAGTATAAACGGATTTTTAAATCACAAGAATAATTACATATTCACAAATAACTTCGGTATTCGGCGCTGGTTACATAATCTCGCAATAAAACTGACAGTAAAAACATTTGTCCAATGTAAGCCATAACTTTAAAGCAACATTTAACTTACACTTTATAATACATAAATAATACATCTTGCAAATAAAAATTACATAAATTCAAGTTAGCTAAGTTTTTTCATTAAATAGTTAAATCGTTCTACATACTTGTATTACGTTCCATCTTATCCAAGTATCCCATATGTGGCTTTGAGGACCTGTCATGTTTAGTGTCAGGCTTAATGTCACTAACTTTTTATATATTTGACTTAGTGAATTATAATAAAATATAATTGGAAACTCCACTGACTCGACACACACCTAAGATAGCCTAAGCTCTCAGTCCATGGCTCAATAAGTTAAGCACAATCTCATCCAAAGGTATTACCGTATGTTATGTACACTACGCCATGCACGTACCCCGCTCGCGCCGATTTAACGCAAACATATATCGGTTCATTCTAATTATAAGATACTTATAGCTCCTTGGTGTTCACGACCCTTTGAGCAATTCATTGTTTGTCGGTGCAAATCGATAACACAAGACGTACTCGACAATGACAAGTGTTTACCTAAAGGACGAAACTACTACATTTAAAAATACTTTAAAAACGTGAAATAAATTTTTGCTATAATGTATTTTATAGAGTTATTCTTCTCTGTCTATAACTAAAATGCGTTTTGAATCAAGAACATGGATAATCAATTGAATTGCACTTAAACATTAGATACGTTGTGTATCGTGATCTAAACTAGCGACTCTATCGAACCGAAGACCCGACGGCTCCATAAACAGAGCAGACTGAACTCAATCGTCATAAATAAGGCCATTATTTACTCATCGAGCTCTTCATGTCTATGGAAAAATCTATTGAGAAATACTATACACTCTCACTTACATTATAATTGAATCGGCCTACCTAAAACGTAAGGGTGAAACTCCTATTAAATTATTGTTCGTATATATTGCATAGCGTTATAACTAAATACAGGGGGCGGCGTAAAATTAATAATTGAGTATAATTCGTATAAGTTTTGTGCATGATACCTGTCTCAACATTTCAGTGATATACATTTTTACAAGTCTGTATCCCAAACAGTAAGTATAGGCTAAATTTTATAATACACTTTACCCTACATGAGGATTGGTAATTGCATAACTTAACAAAATTACGTAAGCTACAAGAAAAGTTCGCTCTCGATGGACACTACGTTTAGCTAACATGTAACATTGTATGACGGTGTTAACAACACTTTAGGAACCCAAGTTTTTTAATGTCGCAGCGCCACCGCTATAAATAGAACTCTCGTAATAATAAAGCATTTTTTTGTTATTAACAAGTACTACGGCAACATTATTTATTGACT
Source organism: Hypercompe scribonia (assembly GCA_949316085.1). Lineage (NCBI taxonomy): Eukaryota > Metazoa > Arthropoda > Insecta > Lepidoptera > Erebidae > Hypercompe > Hypercompe scribonia. The sequence continues at coordinate 8,357,263 of OX438979.1, forward strand.
TTTTAACACTATGCTTGGAAAGTTGGCAATAAATATTTATGATAAATACAATGTGCACATTTCTTTTTATCAGTACAAAATATCCGATACACGAAATATTGAGCATAACTGTAGCTATTTGGCAATTTTACTTTAGAAAGAGCATCGAATATGAATTAAACGATAAGTACTTTGTGACGTTTGAATGGAACACAAACACGGTGTGGTACTTAAATAAATTAATGTAACACTATGTAAACTCGTTTACGAAACACGCACATTGTTGTATTGTAGTGGACATCGCGTCCACCCAAATAAAACCTCTGTGTATCCTGTGATCCATTATGACTGTATTCACATTGGCGATGTAACGCTTCATTAGTTTCAATCTTCACCGAGTTGGCCGTTGAAAACATCAGTGCTACCAAAAGCTAATGTGAATTCAGAATGTGATTAGAAATAATGCTGGTGATCGATCTGTGGGTAGTTATGTGACTAAATGTATTGTTCTCCCTTATACTATTAGTCGTGAGGGTTAGTTGGTGGCTGTGGGAGATGTTACCGGAGTGGTGGCATTACAGCTAGCTCGTAACAGTGAAGCTCGGCGCCTACGTTTCGCCGGAACGCAACACTCAATCTCGCCTCACAAACGTTTTTCCCCTGCAATAAAATATACATATTATTATTAACATAATAATTATATTTTGTGTTAGATTGCAAAAGGTAATAAATGTACGTACTTTTATTTATTTCTGAATTATGAATCTTATGTTATGTTTTAACCTCTTTTCTAAGAAATCTATGTCCAATAGTGGACTATTAAAGACTCATAATGATGTTATATTATGACTGATCTCTTGGTTAGAGACCCTGACTGTTACACCAAATTTTATGGGAATTTCCGCCTAGGACAAATAATTTAGACAAGATTTTAAGATTTTTATCTGTTCTTGTAGGTAATTTATCTTCAATATGTATTTGTGGAGAGCTTTGGAGTGATCTATGTTCAACAGTGGATGTCTTTCGACTGAACTGATTTATTTACAAATATTAAAGTATGTTTATCAGCAGTCCGGTTACTCTGCCTGGATGTGGTTGGGACAGCCTGTGTCAGATGTGTCAAATTATTACAAGTATTGTATTGTGTATTCTAAACTTCTGTGTTTTTATCTTCTTATCGAGAGGTATAAAAAAATATGATAGCTTTTAGTTTATAATAGTGTAGTATTACATCAAACAGTATAATATAAGTGGAGCAAAACAACATCCTCAATCAACGACATCTTATTCAAGTCTAAATCGTGATTTTTTAGTACTTTCTAAATAGTCTACGAACTATTAAAAATTACGACAAGTCTTTCTACAGAACTTCGAGATCGCCTAGTGCTTGTGTTGTGAAGTTCTGATGGCAGTCAGGTAAAAATCTAAGTTCAGCCGTATCGTAATATAGTTAGAATCTAATTTGGTGATAAGGTACGGAGGAAGGTTAGTTAGTAGCGGTGAAGGGACTCACGTGATGGTCTTCCGCTCGGTGGGTCGCGCCGCGGTCTGAGGCCTGGCGCGGTTGAGCACCTTGAGCAGGTCGCCGGCCTTGGCGCGCATGCGCGAGTGCACGTACACCTTGGAGCACTTGATGTGGTAGTGCAGGTAGTCGCGGAACATGTGCAGCAGGTCGATCGTGTTGTCGCGCGCCGCCGAGCACGTGTGCCGCGGGAATAACACTGCAACGTCACATCACACCACTTTATACGGAGCCACTCATGCCATTGTACTAAGATTAGGCAAAAAACTGAATAGTAGTAAGTCTTTTTATGCTATCTATTTCTACTATATAGGATCGTATGTTTACGTCAAACTCAGAAATTGAGTTTTAAAACCAAAATGACTCTGTAAAAGTCGAGGCCTGAACATAATAAAACAAAATATGTCTACAAATCTTGATCATCATCAACAACAACTTTAATAGTCCATTTTTCCATAGTCCACAGTCCATTGTTGGTCATAGGTCTGTCCTAAGGTTAGAATAAGGCCTAATTAACTACAAGTGCCAGAATTTTAAATTCTTTTACCAAATAGGTATTACAATCTTTTTTTTAAAGGCAATACCAGCATTAGGAACATATACTGTGTCAAGGGGGACTTTACAAATATTGAAGGAACAAAGAGCACCCAGACTCAGAACAACAATTTGTGGATCACACAAAGTGTGGTCTTACTTGGGGCTTGAACCTGCAACATTCATTGCAGTAGAGCGACGTGGTAACCGCTTAAATCACTACGCCATCCGTACAGTCATTTCCACTGATAATCAAGGCGATATCATATTTGTTAAATTGTGGTAATAGTCTAGAAGTTATGCAGAAATACAAATACACACTAAAATCATATTCATCTTATTAAAGACGTCAAAAAATTGTAAACAATGATTAATGAATAATGTAATTAGCCGGGTAACTTTAAAACAATTGTATACTCATCTGTTAGACATACAAATTAACTCATTTAACACATTAAGAGCAAAAAAATGACAAAAAAATATTGATGGTGTGTACTTACCAAATGTCACATAACTGATATTATCGCCTACTCTCGCATCGGTGTCCATTAGTTCTAGAGGTGGTTCCTTGTGTGAAAACAATACCTGAAAAAAAAACATTGTTTTAAAAAAATAAAAAATAAATTATTGATGACACATTCTTCTAAATAAATAACAGTGGTAATAGAACAAAATTTTTTTTTGTTTTGTTTTGTTCTCCAACGTTCTGTTTGCGTATTTTTTCAAAGATTTCCCGATAAAGGCAAAACTTTAATATAAAAGCGAGTAATATATTTATATATTTATTTAGCTTCTTTAATATAGAATACACAAATATCTTATGTATGACATTTCGTTTTACTATTTAGTTCAATATTCTTATTTTGATACATTAGAAACGCACGAATCAATTTAGAGGATTAGTTAGGCGTCTGTGCATTCAATAAACTACTATCGTGCTAAATAAAATATTTATAAAAATAATTTTGAGCTATTTTTTTGGTGTAATGTAATAATTCGTCATCTTAATTTTCACAAAATCACCCCTACAAATTGCAGGAACGGTTTTAATTTAATATCATCATCAACAGCCTTTTACAGACCACTGCTGGACATAGAATAATATACAGGATATATAGAATTTTCTATACACCCGTATAGAATTTTTGATGAATGGTGGGTTAGTGGAAGAGGTTTGTGCTGTATGTCAGGATATTGGCATATTATTAGGACTTTTTTATCTGCCTATACTGGACGGAAATCATTAGCATTATCATTAACAGTATTTAATAGTAATTTGCTAGACATAGACCTCTCCTGAGCAAGGAGATTTTGGCCTACTATTCCACGCTAGCCAGACGGGTTGGAATAGGGTTTGCTTCAAGTTTTCCTTCTCTTTGTAATGTTGTCTTGTATACTTGGTCCCTTAGTCGCATTCTACGACACCCACGGCATGAATAGGGGTGGTAACACTATGTATTCTTAATCCGTCACCACACGGACATTAATTTAATATAGTGATTTTTTTTTAATGTAGTGTGATGCAGTGGTACCAAGTACAGGAAAGTGTGCTAGTTCTCACCTGCGGCGCAGTGTGTGACGCTCTCCGGCCCTCTTTTAACTCTTGCATGAACACTTTGCCGATAACCATATCATCTTCGTGTCGGAACACTGTCGAAAACACCACTGTCACACGGTCTTCTTGCGCTTCCACGTATCTGTAAGTTTGTAACAATGTGTAATAGATGCCTATAAACCTACATATGTGTTGAGTTTCGAAGTAATAAAAATAAGCTATTAAACCGGGATTGATGTAAACAACAAACCTTTTCCGCATATTCACCTAATAACATGTAGGCCTGTGGTAGGTATTTAATATTATAAGTCGTCCGTATTACTGATGAAGGAACAATAAATAAATACGGACCTTAACATTGTAACAACAAAGTCTAAATTGAAATGACACCATTTATAGTCTTAAAGAGAAGAAAACAAGGCTACGTCATTCTTCAGACATTGAAAATCTTTTGAAGGACTCTTAACCCAGTTTCCTTTCAAAACGATTTTTGCTTTCTTTACATTATATTACACAATCTCTACAGCACACAATTTTTAAATACACATAGATACAGCTAATATTCATATTAGTTTACTTTTTTGGCATGTGTATGTCTCGACCCATAGTAGGTGCTTGCAATATCCTGTTTGAACGTGCTTCAAATAGTTTGTATATCATAAAGTATTTAAATTTATTCTGTATTTCCCATACATACAAATAATATAAAAAAGGTTCTATTACTAACAGCGTCTCATCCTGTCTATAGTTGATGACGGCCCGCTTATGGCCGACGTCACCATCTTCTTGCAGTCGGAAATACCGCTCGAACACTGACGCGAAACAGTTCCTCTTGAGTAAACCAACTTTCTTCACCACATCCTCCCAGTCGTCTGGAATGTTCTCCAGGTCGAGCAACAACGAGATGTTGTAGCCTGTCGAAGTGTTATATCAAAAATTAAGCTCTTCTATTAGAAAGCTTACTACTCATTTTTTTTTTCATTATCATAACGATCGCATGTCTAGTGATAGCGTGACTATTGTTTCAGGGTGTGTGACCATTGAGAGATGAGTGAATGAAAATTTTGAAATACAATTACCAAGTCCTAATATTTATCTGTACAATCTATCACATTTACGTGACATAACACATTTGGCGAGTGTCTTGGTCTAATGGTTAGCGATTCTGATTACTGGGTAAGTCGGAGGTCGTGGGCTCGATTCCCACCCAGGACAAATATTTGTGTGATGATCATGACGAACATTTGTGGGTCTAAGTGTAATTTTTTAAAATACGTGTGTATTTCGAAATTTATAAGCATGTTTATCAGCAGGCTAATTACCAGAGTAGAGGTTTTGCTTAAGTTAGAGATCAAACGAACACAAAGACCACCCAAAATCAGAACAACAGTTTCCGGATTACACAAAGTATTATTCTACGAATCCAAAACCAACACACAGCGTAGTAGCAACCGGGGAGGTGACAGCTAAAACAATTACGTCATTCATTATAAATCAAAGCATCAAAATATGTAATTATGGAGAGAAAACCATCAAAAATAACGCACGCCGCAAGGATCTCGGTGTATTTCTACTGGATGTTAAACACAGTATAATCGCCGTCGAACTAAATATCCCTTCTGTTGCTGCTAACACGCTGCCCACCAAGTCTCCCCTCGGTACGTCAATAGCTACTGATTTATCATACATAACTAGTAAGTACCTGGAAAACGAGCTTGGTTCGGTATTCATGTGTGGTAGTCGATTCGCAATTTACCAAACTTCTTTTGTTCCCATCCCTAATTTTGTCACATAGATAAGTGTCAAAACGGGCCTATTAGATAAACATTTCAATGCTTGAAAACTCGGATAAAACAACATTTTCTAAAAGTGAAACCTACCTAGATCGATTTATCGCTCCCAAAATCCCTGTATTTTAAATTTCATGAAAATCGTTGGAGCCGTTTCAGAGATTCCGATTATATTTATATACAAGAATTGCTCATTCAAAGTTATTAGATAGATAGATAAGCGGTATTTACGACTATGAGACTAGCTCGTTAATAATTCCGATAAAAGGTGTGGCACTTTATTAGTAATCAATACAAACTCAAAGTTCATGACTAACTAACCGAACAGATGTTGTAAATGTGTAAAACACCATATTTTATGTAACGTTTATTTTACATCTTACGTAATAGGAACATGAGGTTATTCCCATTTATAGGGCAGCTTTTTAAATATGTTGCTTAGAATTTTCTAAAAGGAATTCCAACGAAATTGTTGAGAGTTGAAATAATTTCGGTGTAAATTCTGAAAAGTTCGCTTTGACGATAATTTGACTTTTTCTATAAAATATAACAAAGTATGATAAAGTACAATGGCATGAGACTGATAACTTATCATTGGTATTTTAAACTTTTCAACACTTTAACGTTATCACATATTTTTGGCGGTGATTTGAAAATATCTTCTATATTTATATTACACATTGCATTTGAACATTAAACAAAATAGTATGTGTTAGTGCATCGAACCTGTTAGATTTTTACGTGTGGGTTCTAATCCCTAATAAGTATCTAGAAGTGGTGTATTGTAATTATTGTATCGTTGTTAATATATTAAAGAACGATAATCAGAATCTTGCCGGAACCCAGATGAGCTGAAAAGTTTTAGTGGTTCGGTCAGTTAATATATAAAAAAAAATACATATGATCGATAAATTAGAATTTGAGTTGGAATAAATGGAAGCTAAAGCTAAGTGACAATCACAATGCTCCAGGCATTGTGAATGTCTCAAGGATTTGTCTCAATGTGTTGCCCGGCCTTTGAAAGGTACGGTTTATATTGAAGGTTTAAAGATATCGGGCCCGGCAAAATCACAGTTGACAATTTATTCCAGATTGGATGTGTAAAAGAAAAACATAAAAAGCCAATATAAATTTAGCTAGGGAGGTAAACAAGAATACTAGTAATGTGTCAAGTTTCTATTATAAAAAATAACTACCTATTTATTGAATAATGTACTATGACGTCATTATGACCTAGACACAAATAGGTTCAAGAACTAAGATAACACAATACGTTGTTACTTTTGCATTATTTAGTAATTCGAACATGGTGACTGAATTTAAGCATGTTTTACATTGAATTTATAATCAATAAATTACCATTTGTAGGGTTGGGCATGCATGACTAATGAAATATATTTAATGACAAACACATGGGAATAAAACAATCTATATTATAGGTATAATTGTTCAGTTCATAAGTCAGTAAGTTAGTAAGGTTTTGCATGGTACTAATAGTTTTTTTTTCTATATTTAGAACCTGCCAAAGTGACTCTATTTTACCTGATGGGAAGCATGAATAGAATCCGAGAGTTTTGGTCAGCATACTCATTGCAAATGCAGACGATGCAGTATGATAACCTACATTATAGCGGCCTAGTGAGATGCTTTTTTACGCCCCGCTTGGCGACGTAAAAGGCATGACAGTCGTCGTGGCAGTGTAAGGGTCACACCGTTACCGCGACAACTGTCACCCCTACATCAATGGGCCTCCGGCCTCGCACTCACCAACGAAACACGACAGCATGGATACTATCGCTTTAGGTTGGTCTCCTGTGAGAGGGTAATGCAGCCCCGGTCGACCCGGTCCATTTGTGGTAAAATCAGCGTGGTTCTACTACCTACGAAATTAAATATATTCACTGCTGGCGTTCGAGTGGCCTTATGGTGAAGTATTTAATAACAAAGGAACGTGGAAGAGCCTGCTTTGCTTTTTTAACGACATACAGGACAGCATTATATATTACAATATTTCAGACATCTTTGTTAACCTATACAGTGCATAAGAAATTGGTTTAGCTTCTTACAAACATACATATTCGCTATGTGATTTCCAGTTTAATTTATTATCAATGTAAAGGGCCCTAAAATTTTGGTACATCTATTTCCTCAATTTTCCTTTCCTGAAAGGATATATTCAAATTAAGTTCTTCTGTATTTGTTCCTACGCTATTTATTTTATCTTTTTTAATTTAAAACTGTTTTTGGACATCTGACACAATGCCATCAAATTTTCAAACTAAGTAGATTTTAAATATGGCAAGTTTGGAAACCGTATGTATTTTGTACCGCATTACCGTAACGCATTTTGTTATTGCTGTTGTAACAACTTTTCGAACAAAAATTTAAATTATTTTAGCCAAAGTTCTAACAAATATGATAACTACATTAAAATAATTCACTTTATAAACGGTACAAATCTCATAACCACCCATTGCATGTTACTAGTGGTACAGGATCTACCATTCTCCTGTAGTAGATTCTAAACAAAAATTTTGTAACCTCGTATATTATCTATGCACAGAAACGGAAAAGGAAATTACATACTACATTAATTTTATGTCATTACTTTAACCAAAAAATACGCAATAGTATTCTTAAACAAAATTCATCGACTACCTAAAATCCTTGCATTAAAAAGAAGCTTAAATAGCAGGTCCGACCACACCGGACCGTGAACACTGTGGTCCACACACTGTGAATGAACGCTACGTGAATGTTTGGCCTGGCTAGAGCAAAGTCACCAGATAACAGAATAATTTTCGTCCTCCAAAATCACAACCCTGACAGTGATAGGTGAGGCTATCTGACACTAGCAGAAATAGGCTGTGGTGACGGTGCGAGCGCTATGGATAGCGCGTGTCCTTTTAGGGGCGTAAAGAGAACATCAGGGTTCCAACACAGGAGGGGGCGATCTACAAGCGTAGGTGGACCGTGGTACGTCGATGTTTCAGGGATTTCCTTTCTAGGGTGTACTTGGTTCTCCAGTTACGCGAGACGACGTGTGGTGTTTCGTCGGTTCGAGTTCGACATGACCAGCGGGTGGTATCCGCAGGTATTTCCGCACAGAAAAAAAGGCATTTAATGCTTGTTTACTTTTGCTGGCTGACAAAGGGAAGATCGTTGTCATGAACGCCTATATTAGTCTAAGGAGAGGTCTATATTCAGCAAGGCAAGTTAAGGACTTTTAATATCTTGCTTACGTAATACTTAATGGTCCTAATAGTTGAACATATCTAATGTGATAACAATAGCTACGTATGTAATGATAGTTTGACTTGTAGTAATCACTTATCGATCGTTATGATGGATTGTGTGATAAGGCCAATTATACAAAGCATCCAATGGTTAAGACAACCTATGCACCAGGTAAAGTGTTCGACTCTGCGACTATCGAACCCACGACCTCGTTGCACCGTCAACTGTCGCGGGGTTGGTTCAATGTGTATCATATATCTAAGTGCAATTATGGATATTAAACATGGTAGTAGAAGTCTTCCTTGATTTCGGTCAAGGTTATATAGATACAAATCTGTGTAACAATGCGTAATTTATCTTTATAGATCTCTCCTTAGCATGGCAGCTCTCCTTAGAATGGCAGCTCTCCTATGCCTAGCATTGAACAGCTAAAGGCTTTTGATTATGATAATGTTTATAACTTACAAATTTTGCCTGGTGTTATAATAACAATTATAATTACAATTTACATTAAAATGTCATACACAACAAAATACAAGGATGTTATTGAACATATTACCTGCATTACTACATGAATACCATTTATAAATAGCTAATTTTAAGGAAAAACATATATTCCTGCCTGACACTGCAACATTAATTAATGTTGGTAGTCAACTTACAATCGAAACTCGACCTAACTTTATTATGCAATCAATAAAAACAGTATTCACACACTGACTTTCATTTTATGCAACACATGAAAGGTTTTATACAGTAAATTGGTAATTCCACACATGTTTTAACTTCTAGCTGACACGTATTGTCAGTGACATTTATAGTCATAGTTGGTCTTGTGATTAGTGGTCCTGACTGCTAAACTAGATGTCCTAGTTTTGATTCCCACCCAGGACAAACAGGAATTGTCTTTCACTCAGTATAATGGACTTTATTTCTCTACTTAAGCAGCACATTCTTTTTTATTTTTCTGAACCTACAAATCTGACTCTACTCTGCCTGATAGTAAGCATGAATAGAATTCAAAAGTGGTGGTTACCATAATCGCAAATGCAGAAATGCAGTATGGTGACCCGCACTATGGCAACCCTACTATGGCATATTATTTGTGTGATTTATAGATTATTCTGTGAACTTCCTGTTACCTTTACATTCCCTTTCACATGTAAAACAGCATAAGATTTTTTTACTACTGGTTTAGTTGGCAAAAAAGTCAAATAAAAAGAAATATAATAGTAAAAATTTTAATGGAGTGTATTTATTTTTTTTTTTTACATAATGTTGCCACTGCACTGTAGGTCACAAATGACAGTAAATGCATAAAAACATTACACTATAGCTGCATAAATATTGGTACACTGGGCCTGCCAAATAGCTAATTACCACACAGAATTGTTACTTACCAGACTCTGCAGTGGTGAGGAGGGGTCCATATACTCTTTTGAGAAGTTCATCAGCTCCATGTTCCTCTAACTGCTTGTAGAACTTCAATGATATACTAACCTAGAATCAAATTAATTTTAAGTGCCTGCAATTGTATTACCTAAAAACAACTTTATGTCTTAATATATTAATATGATATAATTATTCACAGGTTCAGAGAAAAATAAATTCCCTCTTATTAAATTATCATATCAAAATTATCGTATTCAAGTTCTGTTTGTTAGCTGTTTTCCCTATAATTAGATAAGCACAAAAAATATATTTTCTATGTTTGTATTTATATAAAATATGTGTATCATTTATTGGTGATCCAAAGTAAATAAAATAAAAAAAAAATATAGTAATGTACATCTTGTAATTATATAACATTTTATGACATTTCAGATAACAAGATATAATAACATTTAATAATAAATACCCCAAAAGAGTGTAATCAAATTAAATTGGTTTTGCAATATTTCAATATATCATACTTATAATTAGATATTTATAAAATACATTTGCAATTCATCTTATTTTTTTTATTATTCAGTTCAAAGCTTTTAAGGATTAAAGTTATAGTTTTATTACATTATCAGCTAATTGCAAACCACTAGATTAGGTTAGCTTGATTAATTATACTTGGAAGATTTTAATGTTTTTAAATGTGTATTTTTATTGTATTGTATGTATTTTATTGTAGGAGCCTGCCAAAGTGACTCTATTCTGCCTGATGGAAAGCATCAATGGAATTCCAGAGCTTTTGTCACCAGACTATGCAGTATGTTTATCTAAACTATGGTAGCCTAGCGAGGTCCTATTAGTAGATGGTAGATGGTAAAATTTGAACTGTTGGCATTAACAAATTTAATTCCTTATACCAAACACAATTTCTTATATGACAAATGTGTCTTTATTTTTTTTACTTATCCATTATGTTTATTTCGTTACTTGTATGAATCATTATAAGTATCAACTTATTCCTGTGATAAGCCAGTGTGAGTACCCAGTCTATTTTGAATATTAGGTAAGTTATTTTTATCACACAATGCTGCTGCCTAACCCTTGCTAACTTAAAGGTTCATAACTATGGCTGTACAAGGTAGTATTGGCACACCTTAATTTATAAAGTTTGATAACATATGCTAGATAAGAACCAGTTGATGTTGTAGCACATTTAACAGAAAGATATGAAGTAACGACTATAGACTGCTTATCTCTTGATAAAGGTTTTTATATTGATAAGACTGACAAAAATACTACCTACCCTAACTTTGGTTTTATCTCCATTGACATTTGATATATGAAAGAGTACTCCATCAAAATCTGCAACTCTCACATCTATTGACTCAGGCTTTAAGCTGAAAATAACATAATAAATAAATTAGTGTCCCATGACATATCAACACTAAAATTACTCACATCCTGAGTGAATGCCACTGCATGAGTTGTCATCAATTCTTTTATTGTAGCAAGCAGATATCAGTATCACATAACAAATTCGTTATATTGTTTACCACTGTTGGAATCCAAAAACATTATGGGACGTATCCGCACGCACACACACAAACAGGCACCAATAACAACTGATATGACTCATCCATGCTGAGATAGCACTATCGTGTCATACTTCATCACATCATAGAGGAGATAAATCACTATGAAGTCTGTTTCTATACATTTACACCAATCTCCATAGATGCGGCGGCCAACGTGGGCCCACCCCAGCAGTCTGACACTTGTCACGATACTTATCAGAGGGGTTATGGAGACGAATCATCCCCTTGTAGACATTTTCACAAAAACTCGTACACCGTAAATTCTTTCTTATGAAATTCATGCTCATTAAACACATCACCAATATGGAAAAACAGAACACTTTCTAAGTTTAACGTACTCACCGCGCCAGTGCATTTTTATATTTAACTGTTAGTGTATCTTCTATAATTCTATTATTGATCTCGAGTAAGATCATTATTTAACAATTTATAACCTACAGTTTTTTCATAAAATCAACGCCTATAGCACCTTCATTTAATAATTTATACGGGAATCTTCAACGATGACCGCCCGAACATAGATATCTATAAACGACAGAAAGAAAAGGAAGCTCCAAATGAATGAAATATCGGCCATGTAACCATAGAGCATCTCTCAAATTGTAAACCTGAATACTCATTAAGTTATATCAAGATTTACATTAAAATATTACATTTTCCATCTTAAATTTACTAATACTTATGTAAACTAAGAGAAATTTAATTCAATCTCTACATCAAGAGTTCAAGACATATGCTTGATTTCTAGAAGCAAAGACAAAACCGTAACTTACTAAAAGTATTCCCTCTCTAGTGACATTTGCAAATTAAAAGAAAAAGTCAAAATCAAGTTTATAGAAGGGATGCGATTCTCTTCGAAAAAGACTAATTTTGACATCCATATGAATTATAGTCTCACGTATCGATTCTCAAAGAAATAGATATCTGAAAGATGCATTTCTAAAAGGTTGATTTTTATTAAGTCTGTATTTATTATGGAAGTCCACTTTATCAAATATCGAAAGCAGAAATTATTATCAATTTATTTTATGGAAAACACAGAAAATATCATCATAAACAACCTATTATTGTAAAAGTCAGGGCAATTTTTATTTCAAAGGATTCATTGGCTACAATTACTTTTAAAATCATATCCAAGTGTCAGAAATAAGAAAAATATTTATTTTCTAAATTTATTAGTTACATTATTATTTTTATCAAAAAAAAAACTTCAAATTGTAAATCTAAAACTACTGGACAAATGTTAATGAACTTTAGATGAGACAACACGGGAAGTACCAGTTTTTAAATAGTAAAAGAAGATTCAGACGTTTTTGAGTAATCAAGTAATATAGATAGAAGATAGAAACATCTTACTTACTTTCAATAATTTGTTATTCCGTAATAAACACTACATAAAAGTAAATATTTATTTCAGTTACCACAGTAAATTATTATGTGACTTACGACTTTATGACAATTAATCAATCAATTAAAGCGTAATCAAATGACACAATAGCAACATATTCAAAAAGTCAAAGTTTCCAAACACAACTTTTCTTTATTTATTTAGCCCAATGAAATTAAGCACAGTATAATGAACTAACTTTGTAGGATATTATCATTTTCATCTAAACAGAAATAATGTAATGTTGTCGATTAACTGATTCGATTCAGTACTATGTACAGATTATAACACATTTTTTTTAGTCTGCGAAATCGATTTTTCGAACAATCGTTTACAGATCAGCATCTCTATCCCTAGTTTATGGATCGTCTTCGAGCAGTGTGGAGTATTTTTTGCACGTTTTGTTTATTTATATCAGGGCACAAAATAGCACGAATTATAACTTCCGCGTGTTTAATCACATTTGCGCGATGAAATAAAATAAAAAAATGTCTAATTTGGTAGGATCGTTTGTAGCAGGGTTAAAGTCCCGAATTGTAGATGTACAAATTAAGACCGCTCGCGACCTTTATCGCTATGCTAAGACGGAGTTACGAGAAGTGCCTCAAGAGGAGCTTACACAGTTCCTCGATGAGTTCAATCATCAGATATTTGAAATGGTCTCCAGTAACGATGTGCACGAGAAGAAAGGTGGAGTCCTAGCTATAGGTAAGTCTCCTTAAATTATTTAGCGTTGTTATCAATTTCATTTTTCGGTTACATATCAAATTTAATATTTTTTCGTTGATTCAGTTTGTCTCATTGGTGGCGATTGCGATACAACTAAGACACGAATTACAAGATTCGCGAACTACCTTCGCAACCTTTTACCGTCATCCGATGTTGGTGTGATGGAACTCGCTGCAAAAACTGTTGGTCGATTGGCAACAGTGTCTGGTGTAAAACGAGCTGAATATGTTGAATTTGAAGTTAAGAGAGCATTCGAGTGGTTATCTGAAGAACGTAATGAAGGTCGAAGACACTCAGCAGTTTTGTTACTTAAGGAAATGGCTATAGCCATGCCTACATATTTTTACCAGCAAGTATCTGGGTTCTTTGATCATATTTTAGTTGCTCTTAAGGATCCAAAACAACAAATTCGTGAAGCTGCAGGTAAAGCACTAAGAGCGGGTTTAGTGGTGACAGCTCAGCGAGAAACAGCAAAGCAATCTACTGCGAAACCTCAATGGTATATGCAGTGTTATGAAGATGCTGTGTTAACATTCGAAGATATTCCTACGAAAGAGAAAGGGATGAGTAAAGAGGATAGAATCCAAGGAGGCATACTCATTTTAAATGAGTTACTTAGATGCTCAAATGCAGTGTGGGAAAAAAAATATAGCCATCTAATGCAGAGTCTCAATCCACAAAAAGATATAACTTTATCTGAAGATATAATTTTTATAAGTATGAAACTCCATAGTCCATCAGTGAAGAGAGGGTACCTTTGTGATGGTTACAAGACTGAAAATGTAACATACCCAGTTCCTATTTATGAATCTGAAGTCTGCCGCACTCTACTGACCACACACTTTGAAAAAATTTGTAAAGGTAAGTTGGACAAAGATTCCTTAAATGTAGAATTATAAATATTTTCTTTATACACATTTAATTGTGTTATTTAGTAATAACGTACAGTGAAAATATTAGGGTTACCTGAGAGGTTCTGAAAATATTTATTTATTAATATGAGTTTCACACAACAGCATGAAATTTTCACATAAAAGTCGGGATGCGCTTCATCACATTGTAGGTACACCATATGACAATACAGGTTTCTTTTTTTTAGTCTTCTTTTGTTTTTGAATTGGCTGCTTCTCTTTTTAGTAATGGCCTTGTCTAGTTTGAGTAACCTAAAAATAAGTGACTGCATTGTCCAAAAGTTCATATGATCTCAGTTTTTTTTTGCACTGACCATTTTGAGATTTGCCCAGGCACTTTAGACAACTATTGTTTCTTAGGTTTTCATTGCACTGTTATAGTTAGTTCCAAGGATGTCGTAAATCAATATGTCGTGTCATGACACTCCTCTTATGTAGCATCCATATTCCTTGCATTCATACTTTTGTTGATTTTTGATGCCTCTTTGAATCTTTGATAACCCAAATTACATGCTAATTCTTAAATGGACTTTTCATCGCATTTCATGCTATCCTATATTTATCTAGAAATTCAAGTATTCTGCTTTACACTTTGTTGAAAAGGAAAAACTGCTAGATTTTAATCTTTTGAACCATTTCAGACAAAATTTTGTTTTAATGAAATTTTTACAACATGAGATGTTTCTTTGTCGACACAAAAGACACCATTGTAGGTAGGGTTGTTATGGTTTTTTTTTAACTAGGAACACAGTGTTCGGATGTTCAATGAGACCAAAAAAGCCAAATGACAAATGAGTCACAAGTAACTGCTTTAGTTAAGCTCTGAAAAGTTTTTATTAGGTATCCCAATAATAGAGCACAGTATTCTCCAATATATAAATTAAATGAAATACCTTGGTTGGTCCAAGATATGGTTATCCACACTAATATTATAAATGCAAACATAAGTTTGTTTGTTACCGTTTCACACAAAAACTACTCAACTGATCATCATGAAATTTTGTACCCATGTTCTTGGAGGTATTAGAAGTAACATAGGAGGCATTTTATTAAAAAAAAGCAAATATATTTATTTAAAAATGATGTGTGGTAGATCAAATTCCATACCAGCAAAACCGCAGGCAAAATTAATTGTCAGTTTTACAATAATTAAACTATTATCTTTACGAAAATCCAACATATAGTGTAGTGAATTATCAGCATCATTGAAAACAAATGTGTATAAACAATGAACTAGTTGAACTATAACTAGTTGAAAACTACTTGTAACTTGTTGAAATCTATGATTAAAACAAAGCCATAAATTTTAATAAGTTTATTGAAAAATATATTTTAGGGTATAAAAAAATCTTTTATGTTACACAGTAGTAACAAAAGGCAATTTAAACTAATAAAATGTTTCTTTTCTAGATGTTATGTCCCAGCGACATCTCAAAACACAGGGGATACCACAAGTTCTCCTTCTTATTATTCCAAGGCTTGCTGCATTTAACAAAGATTACTTCTTAAAGAAATACCTTAGTTCCACAATGAATTACTTACTTTCATGTGTCCATCGAAGTAGAGAGAGGGAAAGAAACATGGCCTTCATAACTTTAGGCCTAATGGCTGCAGCTATTGAAAATGACATCAAAAGTTATATCCCAAGTATAATAGATGCCATCAAACAGGCTTTGCCGGTAAGAGACTCACAAACAAAGAAGAGACTTGGCATTGATCACTCAATATTTGTTTGTATAACGTTATTAGCAAGTGCTGTTGAACACCTTGTAGTCAATGATATTAAAGAAATACTTGATGCCATGTTTGCTACAGGTCTTAGTGCATCCTTAACTACTTGTCTAAGAGAACTAAGTTGTTACTTACCTTCTCTGAAAGAAGAAATAACAGAAGGCTTACTAAATATGCTTTCTCTGGTACTAAGAAACAAACCTTTCTTACACCCTGGAGTACCAAGAAGTTTGGAGCAACAAATGAGTAACATGAGTCTTGCCATTGAACCACAGGATACCGCTAGTATTGTGCTTGCACTGCAAACTCTAGGGACATTTAATTTTGAAGGGCAACACAGCTTGCTTACATTCGTTCGACGTTGCACTGACCACTTCTTGCAAAGTGACCAACAAGAAGTTCGATTAGAAGCAGTAAAAACGTCTGCGAAACTGTTAGCCGACGCTATTATCAGAACTATGAAAACACCTTCGAGGACACTTACCCTTTTGACTGCAGAAGTAGTTGGCAAGCTTTTGGTGGTAACAGTTACCGATCCAGATTACGAAGTTCGTTATTGGGTTCTAAAATCCTTGAATAATATTTTCGACATACATTTGGCCCAAATCGAGAACCTGGGCTTCCTCTTTATGGCCATGAATGATGAGCATGTGGCTATCAGAGAATTGGCCATATGTACTGTTGGCCGTTTGAGTGTCGTCAATCCAGCCTATGTCATGCCTGGGCTAAGAAAAACTTTGATACAGTTTTTGACAGAATTAGAACATTCAGGAATGAGTAGGAATAAAGAACAAGCTGCGCGAATGTTGAATAATCTTATACTCCATGCTCCGAAGCTTGTTAAACCTTACATGGAAACAATACTCAACGTTCTAGTACCAAAACTTAAAGAATCTGATTCTAATCCTGGTGTAGTTATCAGCGTCCTGAAAGCTGTAGGTAATTTAGCTGATGTACATGGTGACAATAGTGGGCTGAAAAAGTGTTTGCCAGAACTACTTAGCATTCTTCTTGAACTATTATCTGATGCTACTGCAACTGAAAAAAGGAGTGTAGCCTTATGGGCTTTTGGCCAATTGATTAGTGCTACGGGATATGTTGTTACACCTTACACAGAGTATCCGAATCTCATGGATGTTTTACTTAATTTCCTAAAGACTGAACAACAGCCAAAAGATAGAAGGGAAACTATTAGAGTTTTAGGCTTACTAGGAGCTTTAGATCCATATAAACATAAGATAACAAGAGGGTTAATTGGTGAACAACCAGATTCCAGCTTAGTACCAGTAGCTGATAGTAAAGCAGAGGAGAATAACTTTGACATGACGACAAGTGAGATGTTGGTGAACATGTCTTCACCTGTTCTCGACGAATACTATCCAGCGATAGTCATTTCTACACTTATGAGAATATTACGCGATCCTACACTTCAGCAACATCACACAAGCGTGGTTCAAGCAGTAACTTTCATCTTTCAGTCGTTGGGAATCAAATGTGTTCCCTATATTTCAAGGGTTACTCCTAGCCTTTTGTACGTGGCTCGAGCTACGGACAATAACAACTTTAGAGAATTCCTTTTCACGCAACTAGCTAGATTAATTGCCATTGTCAAACAACACATTCGCAACTATTTGGATAAGATTTTTGACTTAATTAGAGAATTTTGGACTCCAAATAGTCCTTTCCAGCAAACATTAATTTTATTAGTTGAATACATTGCTGTGGCACTTGGATCCGAGTTTAAGGTCTATTTACCGCAACTAATGCCACAAATTTTAAGAGTTCTTGCGCATGATACCAGCAAAGATAGGATGGTCACAGAGAAGTTGTTGTTTGCATTACAAAAATTTGAAGATAATTTAGATGATTATATGCATTTAGTGATACCGTCAATCGTCAAATTATTCGACGCTTCAGATTGTCCGATAAATGTGGCAAAGGTAGCGATGGAAACTGTGGACTATCTCTCAGATTCTTTGAATTATAGCGAACTGGTATCCAGAATAATTCATCCTTTGGTTAGAAGTCTGGACACATGCGCTTCGTTGCGGCCCACTGCTATGGATACATTATGCGCATTGATTGTACAACTTGGTCGAAAATTTACGGACTTCATTCCTTTGGTGCAAAAAGTGGTTGTAAAGCATAAAATTCAGCATCAAAATTATGAGTTATTGTTGTCACGCATGCAATCAAGTCAAACACTGGCGATGGATGAATTTTTGCAAAGTACAAGACGGAGGCCAAAGAATAATAACCAAGAGGTAACATAGTTTCATTTAATTATAATTCATCCCTTTGACATGTAAATGGTTTTCCAGATTTTCGAATTTCACAATTTAGATTTTATCCTTGGAAATAAATGCCCAAAAAAATTAAATCCAAATCACTCTTTCGCGCTCAGACTATGCGAGCGTTCTTATGAGGAAATGTTTAATTTCATTTCATTTTTTTATACTGGAGCTGTGGTAGCAATTCCGGGAATCGCAAAATTATAAGTTTGTTTTTGTAAACGTATTTAAATCTTTTTTGTAAGTTTTGTTTCTCGGCCCAATACCCCGTTCCTTTGAGAAAGAAACTTATTTTATTTTTATTTTCTAGGCTCGTATTGTGACATTGTGCGACACTTCTCAGTCAATACGCAGGTTGGTCGTAAATGCCCATAACTTGAAGCTGGCGTGGACCGTGAGCTCTCGAGTATCAAAGGATGACTGGCTTGAGTGGCTTAGACGATTTAGCATTGGACTGCTTACCGAATCTCATAGTCCTGCTCTTAGGTACGTTGTATTTAAGTTGTTTTCATGTTTATATATATATTAGCTTTCCGTAATACATAAAGTAGATAAGAAATACGTTTTTTTTCAAAAACTGAACATAAAAATAGTTGCTAAGCATAATCAAAACGGTACCAAATCAACTATTACTGATTTTGTTGCACATTGACATGATGATGTTAAATATTTAACTTTCCACACTTTCCACAGGGCGTGTCTGGCTTTAGCTCACAATTATTCCCAACTACTACGAGACTTATTCAACGCTGCTTTTGTATCATGTTGGACTGAGTTAACAGAACCACCGTGCCATACAGAGCTTGCAAATGCCTTAGAACAAGCTCTAACCGCACCTGACGCTCCAGAATTGGCCCACACAGTTTTAAATCTTGCTGAATTTATGGAGCATTGTGAAAGCGGCCCTCTACCTATATCTACTCATTTGTTAGGAGAAAGGGCCATGCACTGCCGAGCTTACGCAAAAGCCTTACATTACAAGGTAATTAATATACATTTATTTTATCTCTTTAATAATCTCATATTCCGGTTTTAATATTGTATGTTTATTATTTAGGAAGAAGAGTTTCGGAGTGGTGCTACATCTCAGGTTGTGGAAGCGTTGATCCATATTAATAATAAGCTTCAACAGAAGGAAGCAGCTGAGGGTCTGTTAGAGAGAGTTATGGCGCAACGTGAAGCTGGTGATGCAGATCTTAAAGTGCAAATCAGATGGTATGAAAAACTACACAATTGGGAGAAAGCCCTTGATCTTTATGGTGAAAAGTTGTCAGTAGATTCCAATGATATGGAAGCTTATCTTGGCGAGTTGCGTTGTTTTGAAGCATTAGGGGAATGGGTGGAACTTTATAACACTGTCTCAAAGAAATGGCTTACAATGACTAACGACGAAAAGTATAAAGCGGCTAGACTTGCAGCTGCTGCTGCATGGGGTTTAAATGAGTGGGAGTCAATGGCAAAATATGTCAACTTCTTACCCGAAAACACTCAAGATGGAGCTTTTTACAGAGCTGTGCTCAACATTCATAATGAAAAATTCGATCAATCAAGATTTCACATTGATCAAGCACGGTCTTTGTTGGACTCTGAACTCACAGCTGTGGCTGGTGAAAGCTATCAAAGAGCGTATGGTGCTTTAGTAAATGCTCAACTTTTGGCAGAATTGGAGGAAGTAATCACTTATAAATCTGTTATGGAGAGAAGGGAAACTATTAGACAAGCCTGGTGGACGAGACTTCAAGGCGGGCAAAGATTGGTAGAAGATTGGCGTAGAATATTACAAGTTAGAAGTTTAGTTTTAACTCCACAAGAAGACATGGCCACTTGGCTTAAATTTGCGTCTCTATGTAGAAAAAGTGGTGCGCCACGTCAGGCACATAAAACATTAGTTATGTTGCTGGGCACAGATCCAAGCAAAAATCGGGACATGCCACTGCCTACACACGAGCCAAGGTTGACACTAGCATATGCTAAACATTTGTGGGTAGCCGGTGACAGACAGTTGGCTTATGATCAGTTGCAAAGATATGTAGACACTACAGAGACAGGTGACGCTGAACATTGCAGGTTATTGGCTCGTTGTCACTTGAAATTGGGATCCTGGTGCGAGTCTCTGCTTGGAATAAACGAACGTTCTGTTCTTGAAATTCTTCGCAACTACGAAGCTGCTACAGAGTTATCTTCGGATTGGTATAAAGCATGGCACGCATGGGCTTACATGAACTTTGAAACAGTCTTGTTCTATAAGCATCAAGATACAAATAACGCTAATGGTGCATCAGGAGAAAGGCGACCTTCTCCTGAGTGTATTCAGCAGTATACCGTCCCTGCAGTTGAAGGATTCTTTAAGTCTATAAAACTTTCTCACGGCAGTTCTCTACAAGATACTTTGAGGTTGTTAACTTTGTGGTTTGATTATGGTCATTATCCTGCCGTTCATGAAGCGTTGGTCGAAGGTATCAGAACTATTGAAATAAACGTATGGCTGCAAGTCATACCTCAACTCATAGCCAGAATCGATACGCCAAGAGCATTAGTCGGCAAGTTAATTCATTCTCTTCTGATAGACATAGGTAAATCTCATCCTCAAGCTCTAGTGTATCCACTGACGGTGGCTTCTAAGTCTTCGTTCATAGCACGGAAAAATGCTGCCAATCAGGTCTTGAAGTCAATGTGCACTCATTCAATTAATTTGGTGAATCAAGCTGCTATGATTTCGGAAGAACTCATTCGAGTGGCCATATTGTGGCACGAACAGTGGCACGAAGCTTTGGAAGAAGCTTCGAGATTATATTTCAGTGAAAACGACGTGAACGCTATGTTTAGAACATTGGAGCCATTGCACGCGATGTTAGAGAGAGGTCCTCAGACGGTGAAAGAAGTGTCGTTTAGCCACGCTTATGCAAGAGATCTGAATGAAGCACAGGATTGGTGCAATAGATACAAGGTATTTATCAATTTTTGCTTATTTTATCATTTTTGTTTCAATTTTCTTGATTCATTACGGTGAATAAGAGATCTAGTACCTTGTGCTCAGGAAGTTTGCAAAATATAAAAACTGATTTTTACTATTCCAGACGTCTGGTTTGGTCCGTGACTTAAACCAAGCCTGGGATCTTTACTACCACGTGTTCCGGCGCATCAGTCGGCAATTACCTCAGTTGACATCTCTTGAGATTCAGTACGTGAGCCCACGGCTCTTGCATTGTCGAGATCTCGAGCTTGCCGTTCCTGGGTCATACGTCCCAGATCAAGATCTCATCAGAATCGCACACATACAAAGTAGCTTACAGGTTAGTACTTAATAAAATTGCCCAATATATTCTAAACAAGCTGCACCCGCGACTCGTCCGCGTGGAATTTTTTTATAATGCCAAAATTCTAAAATGTAAGTAGCCTAAGTTTTTCCCTATAACATCAGCTATCTGTCAGTGCAAGTCCCGTCAAAATCTGTCCAGCCGTTCCAAAGATTAGCCGGAACAAGTAGACAGACAAAAATTGTAAAAAATATTATTTTCGTGTATGTATTGTATGTATATGCATTAGGGTGTCCCTTATATGACAAAAAAAAATTTTTTTTCGAATTTCGAAATGCATACCCTCTATAATTTTTACTAATGCTATAAGATACTTAAATATAAAATTTTATCAATCTAACATAATTGCAACCAGTGCCGACCGAGCTTCAAAGTTTAGTAAAAAACGTGTTTTGTCCTAAAATTTCAGTCTGCTATAATTTCACTATAAATGCAATGAATTAAGTGAATAAAATTAAATAATAAATTAGATGAACATTAATCTTTAATTAAAAACATAAAGAAATAAGAATCATTCAGGGTAACTTCTTTTTAGAGTAGTTTTTTTACAGTCTGGATACAATTTTAGATGTTCCTGGACACAGCGTAGCAAGAACTGTTTTTGTTCTTCTTCAGCCGTGATAAGTCCGTTAAAATCTTGCATTAATTTAACAGCCCTTTCAGCAGTATCATTTACAACTCTCAAATAACTTATTCTTCTTTTAGCCTCCAGAAAAGCAGCATTGTTATTCCAAGAAGATACATCTTCCTTTAGAAAACTGTCGTCGATCTGCAGTCGTGATAAAAATTGTTTGCTCTTTTCCGATACGAAATCATCTAGTGCTTTGTCTAAAAAAAAAGAAAAATAAGTTAAATAACAAATAAAAATCAACAACAATTTTGAAAATAAATAAATAAGTATTGGACATTGAAATTGAAATCCAACAAAAAGTCAATTTAACTTACCAAACAACTTTTGAGTCAGTTCTTCCTTCGACGGGTCATAGCGTTTGCTAAAATCCGAGATTTTGTCCCTGTTGAAGTTGGCAATCATCTTCTTCTTAGTTTGGTTGTCAACTTCATCATCAAATAGTGATAGAATGACTGTCTCTTCACATAAATACCACAAGTGATGGCTAAACTTGCTTATAGAAGCTTTAGAAATTGTTGCGTCAACTTTTTCATACTCTTTTAACATCTTCAAGAAGCGCAAATCTTGATTAGGTGCTTTGGTCGCCACTGTACATTCGAGCCAAGGTTTAACATACAATATTACGAGAAATAAGCAAACATCTTGTAGAGCCTTTTTGTCCTTCGCAGTTACTCTGCATTGTGACTGAAGTAAACATATTTTTAAAGAATAGATCGCTCTCGCCATCCAGCGTGCCTGATGTATAGCTCCGGGGGGCCTTAGTTTTAATTTTTCCTCTGTGTCTCCTCCTAAAAATATTACGCACAGTTCGACCAATTCGCGGTAATCATCTCTTACAAAACCTTTATCTAATTCTGCCTTATAAAATAGTAACAACGCTTGAATGTCTGTCTCGGCAACCCGTGCTTTTACGAAATTAAGAGATGGTTCAATTTTAGTACAATCAATGTTTTTCCAATTTTCTTGGAACTATTTGAACATCGGAATATCTGGGCTACTAGTAATTTGCTTAATCTTGGTTTCAAAGACAGCTTTTAGGACCAATTCATAAACATGATGACGACAGGCGAAAAGCAACAATTCTCTTCCTAAAGTTTGCTCCAAAATAGCACAAGCTCCATTGAAACGGCCCATATTGGAAGCTGTTGTGTCGCAGCACATTATTTACACTTTATCATAAAGGTTCCAGTCAAAGAGAGCTGCTGATACAGCCTTCGCTTGATGTTTTCCAGAAGAACTTTCTAGTTTCGGCACTGCAAGAAGCTGCTCTCTATCGTCAAATGAAGCTATAACTGGCAAGCGTTCTTCTTTTGAACTCCGTACATCCAACCCCGGTAATAGTTTTCCATCCCAATGGACTGTGACTATGTCGGGTACATTGTTTTGGAAGTTAGATTTTATTGCTTCTGCCCTTGATTTTCTAGTTTCAGTACGAATTCGCTGAATCGAGGATTTGTTAATACAGAAATCATCGCTGCTCAGACCAAGCGCTTCTACCACCGCATTAAGAATGTAAACGGTATCTCTAATGCTTAAATGGCATCGATCTAAAGCTGCAACTAGTTTAGGTGTTATAAGATTCTTTCTACCTCTTTTTGAACTTTGTTTATGGCAGGGAACGTCCGGCAAGCTGAGTTCAGAATTCAAGATCTGTTCTTCGTCTGAATCTTCTACACTGTCTAAGTTATTTGTGGTGGAAGTAGATGCAACAGCTAGTGATTCTCTTTGTCTTACAATTCTTTCCTCTTTTTCCAATCGTCGTTGTCTAGATCTTTGTTCTTTTTCCGCCAATTTTTTATCTACACCACCTAAGCATCCCGGTCGACCTGGCTCTCTCTGTTTCATTAAAAATAATTTATCTTCCTCTATTTTCATTCTCTCAAAAGCATCAGCATGTGCAATATCAAACAAATTATCAAGATTAATTATAAAATTGTTCTCACGACTCTTAAACGTAATCTGAGTTTTCTTACAATTTTTTTGCAACTCTCTCCAAACATGATATAAATCAATAAGTTTCTTCACGCAGTTAGGAAATGCCCTTGTTGGAATTCTTGCTTTTTCCCAATATATGATGCACTCCCTAATCACAAGATTTGCATTTTCACTAACAGTCAATTTAACCTCACGAATATTGTAAAATAGGACTGAGAGAACTTGTCGATTAGATGGTAATTTTGCACCATTTATTTGGTAGCTAGTCAATCCGATAAGAAAAATATTTTGTTTATCACTCCGTAATTCCACCGACATGTTTACGCACTAAACAATGAAGCACTAATAGTCTCAAAAATCACGTACGAAATGGCAAATAAAACATGTCGTAACAGGTCACTGGGCAGTACTTAAGCAACTTGTATCGACAAGTTTAAATAGCAAGTCGGCACGGGTTATCGTTTATATATCGAACTAATATTTTTTTCTAGACAATATAGGGTTATTACGAAACTTAAGAAGGTATGCGTAAAAAAATATCGAACTTGAAATTTAAGGGACACCCTAATATGCATGTAGTAAAAAGCGGTTATTTCAATATTACAAACAGACACTCCAATTTTATTTATATGTATAGATGAGTTTGCAAACTGATGATACTAACAATATTGACACGTGCTTAACACACACTTTACTGTTGTAACATCGTTAAATAACGTAAATGAAAACGTAACGTAAATGATATTTGACGTCACTACATACTGTGTCGCAATATGGCCGCACGAGTTCCCAGATTGTTTTTCCGCCTGTGATACCGTAAGCCGTATAAGACTGTATTATCTAAAACTGCTGAGTTTAATATACAACACGTATATCCCACAAGATCTTTTATTTATAAGAAGTCCTGAACAGAACATAAATAATCATGTTTGTCTGATCAACTAGGTCATCACCTCAAAGCAGCGTCCCCGACGGTTATCAATTCGCGGCTCCAATGGCAAAGACTACATATTTCTTCTAAAAGGCCACGAGGATCTGCGCCAAGACGAACGAGTGATGCAGCTGTTCGGTCTAGTCAACACCCTCCTACAGGCCGACCCCGATACTTTCCGCAGGGATTTAGCCATTCAGAGATATGCTGTTATCCCACTGTCAACTAATTCGGGACTTATTGGATGGGTGCCACATTGTGATACTCTGCATTCCCTTATAAGGGATTACAGAGATAAGAGGAAGTGTTTATTGAATATCGAACATAGAATCATGCAGAGAATGGCGTCAGATTTGGATAAATTGATGTTGATGCAAAAGGTTTGTGTTACATGTAAATAGTTTTTATGTCTAACGTTATGAGACTGTATGACAACCAACAATGGTTTAACCTGGTGGGCTATCATACTATTTAATAAATCTCCATTGCTTATAAAGATTTTAGCTGTCCTTAGCCCTATTATATCTAAATTACTTTTACAGGTGGAAGTTTTCGAGCACGCGTTAGAACATACAGCAGGCGACGATCTCGCGAAATTGCTCTGGCTGAAAAGTCCGTCTTCAGAAGTTTGGTTCGAGCGTCGTACCAACTACACTCGCTCCTTAGCCGTTATGAGCATGGTCGGGTACATCCTCGGCCTCGGCGACAGACATCCTTCAAACATTATGCTCGACAGAGTCACGGGAAAGTTCCTTCATATTGACTTTGGTGACTGTTTTGAAGTAGCTGTGACTAGAGATAAATTTCCGGAAAAAATACCTTTTAGGCTAACTCGGATGCTTATAAATGCTATGGAGGTAAGTTTATTTCTATTAGTTTAAGCTTTAAAACCACAATACGACTTCTGTAGGATACAATTGGTATTACTTAGTAACTCATCTTCCTGGCCTTTATTATTCCTAATATTATTTAAGGTCGGCGACCACCTCAACTGGTTTTGCTTGAATATTAGTGTTTTCACGAAGTGACTGGCATCGTACCGCCGCAAAAACTACTACTAACATAATATATCAATACTCAATAATTAAAGACGTTTTTTTTTTATCTTTTAGGTAACAGGTATTGAGGGCACATATCGTCGCACCTGTGAATCTGTCATGGAGGTATTGCACCGACATAAAGACAGCGTAATGGCCGTGCTCGAAGCTTTCGTATACGATCCTTTACTCAATTGGAGACTCATCGACGCGGGCAGACGTTCACGAGCGGATGCGGAAGTGTGCTCAACATCGGAACCCGGAACTTCCCCGCAACCGAGCAGAAGCAGAATTCATATAGGATTAAATGATACCTTAGACCCACCGGCGGAGACCAATCTCAACAAACGAGCTTTATCTATCGTGAACAGAGTCCGTGACAAATTAACCGGTCGTGATTTCCCCCACATAGACGAAATCGTATCGGTACAAAAACAAGTAGATCTGCTCATTCAACAGGCAACTAGCAATGAGAACTTGTGCCAATGTTATGTCGGTTGGTGTCCATTCTGGTAATTTTAATATACAAGTTGAATAACTTTCTAACGATACACCGACATTAACATTACGAAAGGGGAAATCATGGTCGAGTACGAATTCATCGGCCGTCCATGTGTGGGCAAACATTGACGGATATGTTGATAGTGCTACCTGATACTCAGCTTAGTCGCCAGTAGAAGTAGTGCTACAGTGAAATGCCTGATGACTGACTTATCTTGTCTTTAGTAACTATATTTTACGTGTAATATTGTCTAAGTTAGTTTTTAATCCAAATTGTAACAATGTGTATCTACTATACCTTTGATACTGTTATATAGTACATTTGTTGCACCCGCACCTAGCATTTAGTTGTCGTTGTTTTAGTATCGTACGGCTTTTCACAAGAATGCTCGTTTGAATACTTGGTGTTTTAGTTTAAGAACAAAATGTAGCTGACTATGAGAGACAATCTTTATTTACTACGCTGCAACTCTGGAAAGCAATTGTATGTTTTTCACCATCTAGCTAGAGAAAATCTACTGTTATATTCAGCTTGAGTTTCTAACAATACATTCCTTGAATTCCAGTTTACGATTATTGTATATAAATATAAAAATCGTAATTCAATAAGGCATTTTTTACAATAGAAACTATTTAGCAATAAGCCTATGTATTTTAAACGAGTGAGGATTTATTATCGTGAAATAATATAGTGTCATATGTAGACAAATTTTCTAAAAAACGAGACATAAAAACATTTGTTTCCTTGACTACATTCAATACTTGTAGAATTTTAACATATGGTTATTTACGGACCCTTGCGACGGATACTATCTTCGAAAAATAACTGATGGAAATGGGTAGATTGAAAAGTTTGAAGATGCATTTTAAATGGTGAGCTAGCTAACTATACCGCGTTGAGTGCTACGAACTCGAATCCGAGACATGGACAAAATGTTTTCTATATTATAATATGAATAGTTCAATAATGGTTGTGTCCATTAATAATTCTATGTTGCTTATTGTAGCAATAAAAATATTATATATTATTTATATATAATAAATGTTATTCTTGTTATTAAACAAGAATGGCGATAAACATTAGTTTAATTTGTTACAATTTAGGTAGTTGCAGCTTAGTACCTAAGTCTTTTTCATAAAGAATATAACTTGTGCCTATATTGTGATAATTTTGTTTTTTATACTTACGGAAATACCAATTGTTAATAATACATAACAATGTTAGACAAATTAAACTGTTCTATCAACGAATAAATATAATGTTGATACCAGATGTTTTATTACTACGATACTTAAACTGTGGCCACACGTCGTCAAAAAGGTTTTACTTAAAAGTAAAAAAGGGTTTGGGTATTTAATGATAGCAAAAGTAATTACTGCCTCAGGACTACTCTCGGCAATTATTTTAAAAATTACTCGCATGGAGAATCGAGTGATTTCTAAACCTCTCCCGGTCCCGCACCACTCTCTCCTTCGTGAGTATATCTTGCTCACAGGATACCATGTGTCCTCGCTCTATACCATTGCCGCAATTATAGTAATGATTTAAAGACTCGCCACTCTGATGACTGTCACAAGGTCACACCTTTAAACACGCAAATGGGTGAAGAAGTTCGAAGAGACGGGACCTACGCTAAATGTGAAGCAAACAGGTGACCCACGGAATTTTCAGACCGAAAAGAACGTACAGCAAGTTTCCACTTCTGTTCGACGTAATCTAGATTTATCGACGTACAAACGTTCGGCTGAAGTAGGTTATCCCGCACATGATTACGCCGTATTTTAAAATAATATCATCCAGATCCAGATCCAGATAGTGCAGGCACTAAAACCTAAGGATTTAAATTTGCACAAGCTGTACGCTGAAATGATGTTAGAACGAATCAGTAATTAGGACATCTTATTTTCTGACAAAGTCCATTTTGACCTCAATGTACATATAAACAAGCAGAATTGCAGGTATTGGAGCAGTGAAAATCCCAAAGCTAAACACGAGAGGCTACTTCATTCTCCTAAACTGTATGGGCTGTAATTTCAGCAAAAGGAATCACTACACCCTACTTTGGAGCCACTTGTCACAGATTCAATGAGTCCATGGCAGTGGTCAAACACATGTTTCCGGATAAGCTGATTTCCAGACGAAATGACATTCCGTGGAAACCCAGAAACCCAGATCTATCCCCAGTAGACTTCCGTTTATGGGGTTAGGTATTTGAAGAATCTTGTCTATATCAATAAACCAAATACACTAAGTCTACTAAAAGAAAAATCAGCGAAGAGATGTCGGCGATCTCACGTTCTTTTTGTCGACGAGTATTCAAAAATTTCAGTGCTCGCTTAGAAGAGTGCAAAGTTCGAAACGGTGGTCATTGAGACGATGTAAATTTTAAAAAAATAAATTCTAACTAATTAACTTCCTTGTAAATAAACAATTTTCATAATATATCAAATAGTTTTTTATACGATTTTTTCAAATGTTAACTAATTCGTGGTCCACTTTGTATTTTAATTTACTGTTTAAACAGTAAATTAAAATACAATTGTTAGTGTTGTTAACAACACTAACAATTAATTGTAAATTTCATAAAAAATATATTACATGACTTACCTTAGTTTTACTCCGTGATTGGCGTTTGGGTCTATTCATCCTATAGAGTGACTAATAAGTTTTTCTCAATAGTCTAATTCAGGTAAACTTGTCCGTAAGTGTTGTAATAGCCAGCTGAAAATTTAGTAGTAGACTTGCTTTTACATATTAAACGAATACTATCAGCCATTTTAATTTAGCTAGTTATGCAAGGTCGCGACCTATAGGTCGATCGTAATTCCTTTATTCATATTGCAAAAATGTTTCTTACGAGCGAACTGAATGTATCGCAAGGTTTCAATTGAAAGTATACAAAACGTTCGGTTAAATTAGGTTGCGACGATTTGAAGGTAAGTAAATGCAGTACTGCAGCATGCACTATAAAATTATAAATAGCAGTAGGTATGGAATTTTTTAAAAAGACTGTTGCTGCTGCAAATGCATTTTCAATGACGCTTAAAAAAAAATACCTAGCTGTATTCAACAGTGTCATTTAACTAACTGGAAAATTGTTGTTACTGTAAACGCAATGCGAAATTTGCATATATTTAAAGTAGGTGATTGCAAGAATTTTTATAAGTTGTGATATCTACTTCAAATACATGTTAAATCTTGCGTCTTTGTGGTACATTTATTTATAGTAATTGAAATGATATCTTATAATCTTATCACCAAAAAATAATTACAGTAACTTTAGCAATAGTAATCAGAACGTAAATAAAATCATGGTTCTTACAAGTGAAAAATATTAGAAACTTGGACATGTTGGGATGAGATTCGGATGTTAATTGTATAACAATGCAGTTTGTAATATGAGTATAATAGCTGACACAATAATGACTCGAATAAAAAGAATTCGTATAACATTATAGAATCCTTGAATTGCAACTGATATGATGGCTATCATGCACTAAATTCTTCACCCTTATCGAGAGAAATGGAGACTATCTTATTCAATATTTTTTTTAGAGCATACACATCAAATACTAACTCAGTAAGGCAAGTCGAAAAAGAATAGGAGAAATACTTTAATAGGAAATAGTGTCAAATTCTTTCGACATATAATGATAATAAATAGAGAATACAAAATTTTCACAAAAGCTCACAGAAGGTTAATTCATAAATAACAAAAATATAAATCAATATTGTGACCGAAAGTTGAATGGGTATTCTGGTAGTCTTAATAATTGTACTGCCTCGTTGGCCTAGCGTTTAGCGTGTGCGACTGCCTACCAAGTAGTCATGGCTTCGATACCCGATGCCCGACTGGTTACATAAATATCTAATAATAACCCGGAGTTTGAAAGTTAGTAGTAGTAATTAACATGCAGTTTAATAATAAGCTAAGTACCCACTTAATAACATTTAAAACTAGCTCTGTTTAAGCAGTATATAGGGTTATGGAGATTATACATAACTAAAAAGTTTTTACCAAGGTCTTAGGATTGTCTCCTTCTCCAATTATACACACCTATTATGTTGTACTTACGATTAAAACGTAATGGAACATTATTGCAAATAAATTACGCTATCATAATTAGCATGCAATTTAAAAACAGACCAGGTACCTATTTAATAACATTTAGATACCTTTCGAAATCTGTACAGTTCTCAAAGTAGACTATTAATTAAAACTAAAACGATAAGTACTGTAACATGAACGTAATCTCTCCGTGCGTAAAGAAATTAATTGTTACCAGTACACGCCAACCATTTGCGAAAGAAACACACGTCGTTCGTCACAAGGGATCTTCAATCATAACCGTGGCAGTAACACACTGATCAACGATCGTTCGCCTTAATCAGTTGGCCGGTGACCGCTGCGCTGTGAGCCATACGCGCCTCTTATTTTTTTGCCACCATTATTTATTACACGAACGTGCGATCATGGAGAATTTTAAAATTGTTCAGTTTGATTCTTTGAGTGAGTAATTTTGTTTCTTTTAATTTATTACTATCAACACTGTTCTTCTTGTTAATTTAACTATTGCTAAAACTTTCTCATTCTAAATTTTCTTAGGTGAAAATAATTCGGATGATCTGGATCATTATAGACCAGCTTTATTTAATAGAGTACTTTTTTTAAATTGAAAGTATATATCTAACTATAAATATACATACAATATACTAAAGCAAAATAATCACTATAATCGGTGAGTTTTTGTCCTTGGTGCTGACACGCTTTAACACTAAATAAATTGGTTGTTTTCCTTCCACGTATACTCAATTTATTTACTTCCGAATATCTTCAGTCTCATATAAATATTTTAAAGTAATGGAGAAATTTGAAAGTTATTACTTTTTATTCATACAACGTGTATATTTTTTTAATTCAGTAGGGTCAAGTGGGGTGGGGTATATGTACATGAGACAAGAACTCAATCTTTTGAATTTTTATGACTAAAATTATTTTTCACGTATCAAAATGAGTTATATTTATACTGTTCCTTTATAGCTATAAAGTATTTGTTGCGTTTGTAAATAGTTATGCGATAAAAACATGTTTTAGTATAAAATAAGTGTTTGCCTCCAGAAAGGGTAATTATGAGACATGAGCGGTAAAAAATAATACTGCTTGCATTTTCTATGTCTTTCAATATTTTTGACATTGAAGGCGCGATATACGATAAGGAAGTTAAAAATGATACAAAAATTTCATTTATTCAGTCAAAATGTTTTTAAAATATATTATTAATGAATAACATAGCAATTTCCTATTTATATTTGTGATAAATTTGTTATATATTGGGATACAGTTCTATTTGAAGTTTATTTAAATGAAATATAACACTGTCTTATTTTTACCTGCAGTTTTCGATATCGTAGTTTTACCCTACCTGACCCTACTACTAAATTCATATTAAAATTCTAATTCGCATTTTGCACAAACTGCAAGTCAAATTGTACCTACTTGATTAATTAAAAAGTTATTTTAGTTTTGCTAACGTACTAAATTCACACCATACCATATCAACATTTTAAAAGGAGTTAAATTATCTAAAATATTTACTAATTTTCAGGTGCTACTGTTCAAAAAATTCTCAAGTTGGCATCAGAGGAAAGAAAAAACGCATATTGCCCGTATTCTAATTTTCCAGTCGGTAGCGCTATCATAACAGAAAAGGATGATAAAATTTACACTGGATGCAATATCGAGAGCGCAACGATGACACCTAGTTTGTGCGCTGAACGCACAGCAATAGCAAAGGCTGTGTCCGACGGATACACCAAGATCCGGGCCGTTGCCGTGGTCGCTCATCAACAGAGCTTTACCGCACCTTGCGGAGTGTGTAGACAAACGCTTAGTGAATTTCGTAGTTCCAATGGTGACATCGAAATCTTCCTGAGTAGACCTAACCTGGATGAAGTGTTACATACGTCAATATCACAATTGTTACCGTTAGCATACGTTAGCTTTAAAGAAGATAGTTTACCGTAATAAAATATTCACTCAGTGTTAAATTGAGCCATCGTAATAATTCGAAAGAGTAAAATTATGAATAAAACATATAAATATGGATCGGTTTGTGAAAATTTTATTACGCATTCTATATTATTTTCAAATACATTCATTTATTTGTTTACTAAGAATTGAGTGTCTGTCATCCATGTGTATAAACAAAAAAGGTTCTGGACTACCTATGCCACGAATAATACTCCATTATTACGAGTAGATATACTAAAAACTAAAATGAATGCTGTTTTGAACTCATTGACAATGTTTATCTACTAAATAAATAATGTTATTCATATCAACTGAGTTTGTTTTATAGATTTTATGATTCTTTTATATGCTAGTATAAATATTTAAGTTACTTTAATTCTACTCCCGGGCCTATCTTAAGTAAATTTGTGATATTGTCACAACGATTTCTCATATTTTAATTTTTTCATCTATGAATATACTGAGCTCTTATCATTGAGAAAAAATCTTATCCATTTTAATAGAATCAAATCAATCTTATTTATTAAATTGCAAGTAACCATTATTAGGATAACCAATGTTATCAGTCTTTAATATTATAAGTCTTTTAATGCAACAGACGTAACACTGTCCTTTTGGCGGAATGAAAACTTTTCGAGTTATTTTTCCATCCATCCTTAAACTGAACGTTTTAGAATAAATTTGTTGTCTGTTTATCAGTTATTGCTCGGTATTTCTGAACCGATATGACCTACAAACTTGCAAGAAAATGACATACTCCCACCTCAATAACCAACGAAACGCTTGTGACTCCCGCGTATTTCTTATTTACAGGCGTCCACACATAGAGGTAGTCACTTTCTGTTAAATGATTCATTGGAGTACTGTGTCCATAGATTCGTTTGATGACTTTATCATATTTATATATCAGGAACGAGACATTAGGACAAAATTAACGTCAAACACTTACCTTTGCAGTTGTAAACAAGCAGACTGATTACTCCACTTAATTATAAAGTACAATCACTTAATTTAAATTGTTGTGTATGTAAAAATTTGCTTGTAATATAGGTTGGTAGTTTTTATGAATAAAGAACCATGAACAAGGCTGAACGAACCATCATCATCATTTTTCTACCATTTTCTCAAATTTATTTGAGGTCGATGCAATGAGTTTTTTTACTTTAATTTTTCCTGATAACTCGACATCCTCCTACATACATTCCTTCATTTCATTACATAATTGTTTAGTTTTTTCCTTTATGGCCAGCTCCGCACGTTAAGTACGTAACGCCAACTCTCTTTGGAAATACAACTGATTACACAGGCCAACAACGAAAAAACTTTTTTGATAATTTTAACTTATTCCTGCGTAAATTGGTCTCCTGATTACGAAAAAAATAATAAAAAAGTTGTATCACCCACCAATGTCTCACATTTCATTATTATGTAATATTAAATTTTATGTACCAGAATGTATAGGATATATCTTTAACTACGGAATATTTTTTAAGTTGGCAACATTATTCTAATGCAATCTGGTTGGCAATGAAATAAAAACTTTTTAGGTTAGTATTTCTAATGAATTTGACAGCTGTAAGTTTTTTGTCAGTTATTATAACCTCAAATTGCTGTGTGCTTTTAATTCAAAAATAAAAATGGTTAATCGTGATTGTAAAGTTTCTCATAATGCTTTTTGCTATATATGTGGTAATTTTGTAATTAAAAAACATCAAAGGAACATTACTGACTTTATAAAAAAAGTATACTTCGCTTATTTTGGCATAGAAATCAAGAATCAAGACAAGAGTTGGGTTCCTCACAAAGTTTGTTATGTCTGTGTCGAGGACCTCAGGAAATGGTCTAAAAAAGAGAAGATAGCTTTTAAATTTGCAGTACCGATGGTATGGAGAGAGCAAAAAAATCACTTAGACGATTGTTATTTTTGCTGTATAGATGTTAGTGGATATAACTCTAAAAATAAAAAATTTATTATCTATCCTAACGTTACGTCAGCGGATCGGCCGGTAAAACATGGACCTTGCTTTCCTGTTCCTGTGCCACCTGAGCATATTGATGATGTTTTACAGTCTAGCCCCGAATCTAGTCAAAGTCAACCGACTGATGACGATTTTCAATGTACACCGGATAATTTAAAACCACAATTATTTGCACCAGCTGAATTAAATGATTTAGTTAGAGATTTAGGTCTGACTAAGGAAAAAGCAGAATTGCTTGGTTCTAGACTAAAAGAAAAACATTTATTGGAACCTGGAACATCTATTTGTCATTATAGAACAAGAGATGAACAATTTACTAAATTTTTTCGACAGGACGAGGATCTGGTTTACTGCCATGATATTGTCAGTCTAATAAATGAATTTGGAATTGAGTACAAAAAAGAAGATTGGAGACTTTTTATTGACTCATCAAAAACAAGCTTGAAAGGTGTGTTATTAAATAACGGAAATACTTATGCTTCAGTGCCTGTAGCACATTCAATTCATATGAAGGAAACTTACCAAAATCTTAATATTATTCTAGAGAAAATTAGCTATGCATCTCATGATTGGATGGTGTGTGGTGATTTAAAAGTTATCTCCATGCTCCTTGGTCAACAAAAGGGATTCACAAAGTTTCCATGTTTTATATGTGAATGGGACAGCAGAGCAAGGGATCAACACTGGTCTCAAAAGCAATGGCCCTTAAGGACAACCTTGATACCTGGCATAAAAAACATTTTAAATGACACTTTAGTTGACCCCAAGAAGATTCTTCTACCACCACTCCACATAAAGTTGGGCTTAATGAAGCAATTTGTTAAAGCTTTACCTAAAGATGGCGATTGTTTTACATATTTGTGTAGCAAATTTCCTCATTTATCAGAAGCTAAACTAAAAGAAGGGATTTTCGTCGGGCCTGATATCCGTAAATTAATGTTCGATTCAAACTTCGAAGCAACGATGAATGAGAAGGAAAAGGAGGCTTGGATATCATTTAAAGACGTTGTGATTAAGTTTTTGGGAAATGTGAAAGCTCCGAACTATAAACTTATCGTAGGTAACATGATAAACAAGTTTAAAACTCTTGGTTGCCTGATGAGCCTTAAAGTCCACTTCTTGCACAACCATCTTGATTTTTTCCCTGAAAACTTAGGTGATGTAAGTGAAGAGCAAGGAGAACGGTTTCACCAGGACATAAAAGAGATAGAGAAACGATACCAGGGACGGTGGAATACCACAATGATGGGTGATTACTGTTGGTCACTACACAGAGAACAACAAAATGCTATTCATAGAAGAAAAAGCTACGCACGAAATTTTACGGAGAAAAGGGAGAGGAAGTACAAAAAAATTAGCATCTAGTATTATGATTTAAGCAATTAAATATGATTTTAAGCAAAAATATAACAAATTTAAAAAACTGTCATTTCTTTAATTTTTATAGATCAAATTTTCCCAATTTTTTGAAATATTCATTGATATCATATTGTGAGATAATGGTGGGTGATAAAAAAAAACTGGTATTAAATACGGTTTCAGCATCCAAAAATGCATAAGATTTAGGTATTTTTTTTCAAAAAGTTTTTACAAAAAAATTTTTTGTTGGCCTGTGTTATTAATAACAGTAATAAAAATTTATTGCTTACATTGTTTACAAATTAACTACAGAAGTAGTAGGAACATAAAACACGTAGATGATTGTAGGAGATTGCTAGTAATATCTACATGTTAAGTCTTTTGGTACATTTATTTATAGTAATCGAAATAATATCTTAGAATCTTATCACATAAAATAATAACAGTAACTTTATCAATAATAATTATCAGAAAGTACATAAAATTAGGGTTCTTACAAGTGTATAATATTAAAAATGTGCTTAGACATATTGGGATAGAATTCGAATATTAATTGTGCAACAATGCAGTTTGTAATATAAGTATAATAGCTGACACACGATGACTCCAATAAAAAGAATACGTATAACACTATAAAATCCTTGAATTGCAACTCATGTGATTTCTATCACCAACAAAATTCTTCACCCTTATAGAGAGAATTGGAGATTATCTTTTCCAATTATGTTTTAGTTTAGAGTTTAAAGTTAGTGTTTGATTATTAGGTAGTAGAGCCACGCTGATTTTAGCACGACGGGCCGGCTCTACCGCGGTAGTACTACCCTCCTACGGAAGACCAACCTAAAGTGCCAGCATCCGTGCTGTCGTGTTTCATTGGTGAGTGCGAGACCGGAGGCCCATTGATGCAGAGGTGACAGTTATCGTGATAAGTGTGTGAGCCTTACAGTGCCACGGTGACTGTCATGCCTTTTCCGTCCCCAAGCGTGGCGTGAAAAAGCATCTCACTAGGCCACCATAGTGTGGGTCCACTGCATTGTCTTCATTTGCAATGAGTATGGTGACTACAACTCTTTAGATTCTATTCATGCTTTCCATTAGGCAGAGTAGAGTCCCTTTGGCAGGATCTTCATATAGATTTGAGTGCTGTGTGTGTTTTAAGAAAAGAGCACACACAGCAAATCCTAACTCAGTTAGGCAAGTCGAAAAAGAGTAGTTTCTATCACTTTAATAGGAAATAGTAACCAATTCTTTCGAAATATGATAAAGAGAGAACACATATTTTTTACCGATTTCGAAATTGTGTACTAGCAGCGTTTCATTCCTTGTTTAGGGGAACGAGGATTCCTAAATAACCGTCAGATAGTTAAATACTGTTTATCCGACCCTACTTATTTACATTCTCAGTTTGTCTTTTATCTAATATCTTATTTTCACAAGGAGACTAACATATATGAATATAACGCGTACCTAACAATATTCCAAATGCCATTTGTCTTTGGAATAGCAAGCTCCTGACTTAAATGGTGTTAGTGTATAAAAAAGATGACAAATGTTTTTTTTTGCCTAGGTGGGCTAAATAGGCAGATACATACACGTTATGCATGCCTATTGTTTTTCTTGTTGCATCTTTGCAGAAAATTGTACCTCTTGTATACCTCTTGGTAGAAAATTGTTTTATGTACATTATAATATAGGGATAAAAATAGATTAATGTTTAAAATATTACATTGTTGGACACG
This sequence comes from Hypercompe scribonia, assembly GCA_949316085.1. Classification (NCBI taxonomy): domain Eukaryota; kingdom Metazoa; phylum Arthropoda; class Insecta; order Lepidoptera; family Erebidae; genus Hypercompe; species Hypercompe scribonia. Next base: position 8,395,368 of record OX438979.1, read on the forward strand.
GGCAGCACAAGACTGGTTGCTGTGAAGAGCCTTGGGAGAGACTTACATATCTCCAACAGTCTTTCGGCTGAGTTAATGATGATGTGTTATTAAGTTGTTGTATTAATAAAAATTGTTACACAGTTAAGGCCTCAAATTCTTTGAAAGTTCACAGAAGGTTTATTCTATTATTATAAGGCTTATTGACTGCCTCGGTAGCATAATGGTGCGAAAACACTCGGGTCGGTCTCTCCCCGGTTGTAACGGATAACCATCCCATCGCAATATGAGAGTGAGGGAACAGAGAGTACACCTGCGTTTGCACACACACCTGTGCACTATAATATCTCCAGCATAGAGGGCGATGCGATGTTGTGTAAACCTATATGTACGTATTTGTTCTTCTCGACATATTACGACAGTTAATAAATTATACTGCAACCATGTGAAATTCTGTAGTTAAGATCAGCCTTCACAGATCATCACTATTTAATTACGGTGTTACGGTTAATTTCTCCGTAAATACTCTCGTGTATGTCCTTCGTATGCAAGTATATATGTATCAAGACAATGAAAAGGGTCAGGCCCAAGCTTAATAAGGCACTGTTCTGAATTTAAAATGACGTTAGCAAAGTAAGCTTCAGTCTAAACAGGTTACCGAATCCCTCTTATTTTAGGCACAGCGTGGCATTCCGTTCACAACAACAACCCCGCTTCTTGTAACGCTTGAGAAAATCTTGTTACGCTCAAAACTAGTTCTGTTTAAACAACTTATAGAGTTATGGAGATTATACATAACTAAGAAGTTTTTGCTAAAGTTTTAGGATTGTCTCTTTTACTAATTATATATATTATATTGTACTTACAAATAATACATAATGGAGCATAATTTCAATCAAATTACGTTATCATAATTAGCATGCATTTTTAAATAGGCTACTTACTAACATTTAAATACCAGTACACGCCAACCATTTGCGAAAGAAATGCGCGTCGTTCGTCACAAGGGATCTTCAATCATAACCGTGGCAATAACACACTAATCAGCGATCGTTTGACTTAATCAGTTGGCCGGTGAGCGCTGCGCTGTGAGCTACACGCGCCTCTTATTTTTTTGCCACCGTTATTTATTATACGAACGTGCGATTATGGAGAATTTTAAAATTGTGCAGTTTGACTCTCTGAGTGAGCATATTTTTTTCTTTTAGTTTATTACTATTGACACTTTTTTACTTGTTAACTATTGTTACTATTGGTATATTTTTTTTTTATTCAAAATCTTCTCGGGTGAAAATAATTCGGATGACTTGGATCATCGTAGATTAGTTTATTTACTAGAGCACTTTTTTTAAATTGAAGTACAGGATTGACATACGTATAACTGCCGAGTGTCTTATAAATATTTTAAAATAATATAGTAATTTATAAATTATTTCTTTTTATTCATACAACGTGTTTTTTTTTAATTCAGCGCTACTATTTCAATATAAAATTCAAATTTGCATTTTGTACAAACTACACGTCAAATTGTACCTACTTGATAAATAAAAAACGTTTTTTAGTTTTGCTTACGTACTTAATTCACACTGATAATATACCAACATTTTAAAAGGATTTAAATTATCTAAAATGTCTACTAATTTTCAGGTGCTACTGTTCAAAAAATTCTCAAGTTGGCGATAGAAGAAAGAAAAAATGCATATTGCCCGTATTCAAATTTTGAAGTCGGTAGCGCTATCATTACAGAAAAGGATGGTAAAATTTACACTGGATGCAATATCGAGAGCGCAACGATGATGCCCACCTTATGCGCTGAACGCACAGCAGTAGCAAAGGCTGTGTCCGACGGATACACCAAGATACGGACCGTTGCCGTGGTTGCTCATCAACAGAGCTTTACCGCACCTTGCGGAGTGTGTAGGCAAACGCTTAGTGAGTTTCGTAGTTCAAATGGTGACATCGAAATCTTCCTGAGTAGACCTAACCTGGACGAAGTGTTGCATACATCAATATCACAATTGTTACCGTTAGCATACGTTAGCTTTAAAGATGATAGTTTACCATAATAAAATATTCACCCAGTGTTAAATTGAACCATCGCAATAATTTGAAAGAGTAAAATTACGAATAAAACATAGGAATAGGTATCGGTTTGTGAAAGTTTTATTACGCATTCTATATTATTTTCAAATACATTCATATATTTGTTTAAAATTATTAATAAGAATTGAGTGTCTGTCATCCATGTGTATAAACAAAAAAGGATTTGGACTTACTTAATGTTACGAATAATACTGCATCATTACATCAAAAACTAAACGTATCCAATGTTAAACTCATTCGCAATACTTATCTACTAAATAAATAAAAAAAAAATATTTCAACTGAGTTTGTTTTGTAGATTTTATGATTCTTTTATATGCTAGTACAAATATTTAAGTTACTTTAATACTACTCCTTTTTTTTTGCCGAAGTCCCCATAGATACCACCGAAAGGTGGTTATGTTGGACTCGAATCGACCAAAAACCACACACCGGCTCAGGTACCACTAGCCAAAGAACCAGGTGCACCCTAGTAAGGAAATCCCTGGAACCCCGACGTACCCCGGGCCTGCTGCCGCCAAAAAGGTGAGTGCGGTCCATAGCGCCATCGCATCGCCACCCCGGCCTGCTTCTGCTAGGCTGACAGATGGCCTCACCTGCCACACTCAGGCCTGCGCTTATGGAGGACGGAGATCGTTTCGAACGAACGGTCTCCGGCGCTTGAGTCTTCTGCGGTACCTGGCCCGTTCTGCGGAAGAGTTCTGAACCTCTCCCGGTTCCGCTCCGCCATCTCTTTCGCAAGCATAACCTGTTTGCAGAAAGAGACAGCGGAGTTCCACGTGCTCTCACTCAGTTGGGATTTCTGATTTTCGATTTCTCGAATTTCAGGACTCCGACCCAATTCCTGCACCTCCTTGCGCCACTGATAAAGTGCCGCAAGGGTTCTCGCCTCTAGGTCCCATGGTGGAGTTCCGGTTAGGAGACTCGCAGCCTCAAAGGAGATCGTGTGATACCTCCTTATAATCCTGATGGCCAGTACTCGCTGCAGTTGTCGCAGTACCGCGGCATTGCTGGCCTTCAGGGTCACCGCCCACGTTAATTTTACTCCTGGGCCCATCTTCTGTAAATTTGTGTTATTGCTACAATTATTTCTCACGTGTTAGTTTTTTCATCTACGAATATGCTAAGCTCTAATCGTTTAGAAAAAAATTGTATCCTTTTTAATAGGATCAAATTAATCTTACGTATTAAATTACAAGTAACAATTATTAGTATAACCAACATTATCAGTCTTCAGTAATATAAATCTTTTGATGCAACAGACGTAGCACTGTCCTATTGGCAGAATGGAAATTTCTAGAAATATTTTTTTCCATAGAGTTCTATCCTTAAACTGAACGTTTTTAGACTAAATTTGTTTTCAGTCTATCAGTTATTGCTCGGTATTTCTGAACTGATACGACCTACAAACCTTTAAGAAAATAACGCACTCTCACCTCAATGACCAACAAAACACTTGCAACTCCCGCGTAGTCCTTACTTGCAGGTGTCCACGAGCAGAGGTAGTAACTTTCTGTAGTGACCCAGTAGAATACTGTGTTCATAGATTCATTTTTTACTTTATCATAAAAAGAATATATCTTACTCAAGACATGTTCTCACTCACAATCGAGGAATCAGGCCAAAATCAACGTCAAATACTTTTCTTTGAAGTTGTAAACAAGCAAACTGATTACTCCAATTAATTATAAAATACAATGGCTTAATTAAGATTGTAGTTCGAATCGAGAACTATAAAAAAGGTTGAACAAATCATCATCATAATTTTTCTACCATTCTCTCAAATTTACTTGGTGTCTTCTCCTTCCATTCATCTTGATAACTTGTCTTCCTTTCATTTTGAAATTATTTAGTAGTTTTCTTTATGATCGGCCCTGATTCTAACTCTTCTTATAAATGCAATCGATTAATAATAATAGTAACAAAAATTTATTGCTAAAATTGTTTACAAATCAACTACAGATGTAGTAGGTACCTAAAACACAATTTGTGAGAAGTACAACCTATTAATGTCAAGTACATTAGACATGGCATGTAAAACTAAATCTGCATATATTTGACCATATTTATTTTATATACACTATTATTCTATTGTCAAACCAAACAGCTCTACAGCTCTTTTCTACAAAGCAGCCATTGTCCATTAATTGTTGCTTTCCTCGACAGCAGGATTCAGCCCGAAAGGACATCGACCATTTAGTATGGGGTCCTGGCCTAGTCGTGAACAATTTATTAATGAAATAGCAATATTGTTTTTTGTGGCCCATACGTAATAGGCGGAGTAGAGTAGAGTCACTTTCAGGCAGAGTAGAGTCACTTTCAGGCAGAGTAGATTCACTTTCAGGCAGAGTAGAGTCACTTTCAGGCAGAGTAGAGTCACTTTCAGGCAGAGTAGAGTCACTTTCAGGCAGAGTAGAGTCACTTTCAGGCAGAGTAGAGTCACTTTGGCAGTCCAAGAATAAAAAAAAGAAAAAACTGACTCCCATAGAGGCAACAATGATTATATTATATTTGATTATTTTGAATGATTAACAATTTTAACCACAATTCTTTATAGTATAGGGTGGGTCAAGAGTTCGTTAACATTTGAATCTAAAATCCCGCGCAAGTATGTTATAGGAATTCCTGGGACCGATATTATTGAAATTTGCTGGCTACAATCACAACACATAGTTTCAACAAGATGGATGTGACAAGTAGTCACACATCCAATGAATCCCTGCCGGTGGTCAGAGATGTTTCCGGAAAAGCTGATTGCCAGACGAGGCGACATTGTCGGTGCGAAGAGATGTCGGCAATCTCGCGGTCTCTTTGCAGACGATTATTTGAAAATGTCGGTGCTCGTTTAAAACAGTCCAAACTTCGAAACGGTGGTCATATAGACGATGTAATTTTTAAAAAATAAATGCCAACTAATTAGCTTTCTTGTAAATCTTTTCATTTTTTATAATAATATTTCTTTTTATACGATTTTTACAAATGTTACCTAGTTTGTGGCTCACCCAATATAAATAACTAATGTCTCTACTAGAAATCTAATCTAATCTAATCAGATAAATTTTAATTCAAAAGTTGTCTTCTAATAATTTAAGACGCAAGGAAATGATACGTGTTTTGAGAGATTAAGAATACAGAGTGTCATCACCCCTCTCAATCCCATGGGTTTGCCAACACACAAGTAAATTAAATTATCAGAATTTGCAAATTGCTGGTTCAAAAGCTATGAGCTATTCTACATTTCTATATTTTTCGATACTATTTCGTTATGAAGTGTTTACGAAAAATTAATCTCATTTTAATCGTTTAAGCTAAAATTCGACTAAATGTATGATTTGGTGACAAATTCAGACTAACGATAAAATTCGGGAGAAAACAATTACAACAAAGCCCTATTTGTTGAAATATAAGCTGGGGAATATTTTTCGACAAATTTCGACTGACAACTTTTTTGATTGTTTAAACTAATTAAACTTTAAACTAATAGGGGCCAAGACAGTGGCCGTGAAACTTTGAAAAAGTATATACACACACATACGCACATGCACACTTCTTTTCTTGATATATTAACTTGTTGCATCGCAATACGTGCTAATACATATTATATAGCTGAAGGGTTCGTTTGTTAGTTTGGTTGAACGTGCGAATCGTAGGACGTACTGGTCTAAAAATTCTTTCAGCGTTACATGCGCCAGTTATCGAGAAAGGCTATAAGCCAAATCTGGCAAAAACGGGGGGAAATTATTCCATTTGAAAGCTTCCATTGCGTGCGCTGCGTAAGCGATTCAAGATCAATCTTTCAAAGCTCACTATAACCCTTTTTATAGTTATCAAATTTGTTCACGCTTTTAAACACCACTCTATGGCCAATAGGAAATGCAGACGAGGTTGCAGAGCACTAAAAGACGATAATATTTTAGATTAGTTTTATTTCACTTGCATTTAAATGTAATATACTGGTAGGTATTTGTGATTATGATTGTTGAAACATTATATTTATGACAGGTGCTATTGTAATTAAAAAAAATAAAGGCTTTAACAGTTTTATTGCGCATTATATTTACAAATACTTATATATATGTATAGGACCGATATACAAAGTAACGGCAACGTTTATCATGAAGAACTTATTTATAAATGATATTTACAGAATAGTTGATTGTGAGCATTGCTTATACAAAATATAAATAATCGAACTAAATAATGTAAGTTACCAAAAAAATATATTTTAATTTTCTGTCGGTACAGAGTGGTGGTATTATTTAAATTTTCTCAGAAGAGTTTTCATTTAAAAAAAAAGACAGTAAAATATCTATGAAAGTTTTTGAGCAAAATCGGTTTTAACATTCGAATAAACATTTACTCCGATATCGTTGTTTTGAAACTTTTTCTTTATACTTTTACAGAAAAACTGAAAAAACATAATTGATGAAAAGTCTGTACTAAGATACACAGAGGTAAAGATTTTTTATTTGTTTTTTAATTTCTCAATCGTACTTATAACAAATTCGACATCCTTACCTTATATCAAGCAAGCAATATTCATTACAAAAACTACCGATTTGTAATATTCAATCCAAAACTTATTCTTAACAAATCAATTTTCCTTTTTAAATGAAACCATTTTCTGATCGTCCCTTGCAACATAATTTATGTACGTCGGAGTTCCTTCATAAAATTAGACCACCACCCGGTACCGCATTTAAAATCTGGCAACTTTTTAGTACAAAATATTAAATTAATAATAATTAGCAAAGGCGAGGATTAGAATTAAAGATAAAGGGAATAACATTCCACTTTATTACCCGTAACTTACTACAGTGTCATGTGCACTATATTCAGGTGGTAAACAACGTTAAATACTGAGTGTGGAGTTAATTAATAATTAGAAGACTATAATATGTGTAGAGTTATGTACGGAAACATATAGATTTGATTTTAAAAAGAGAATGTGTCTGTAAAATGAACAGTTATGTATATAGCTAAACAAACGTAGTATAATAGCTCTTAATTAGCAATACAAAAATGTTATAGTGTTACAAACTTAAGAGTTAACCTACTTACAAATTAATTTCTTTTTAAATACTTATAAACATAAAATAAATATTTCTTTTAGTCTTATACAGGTGACTATATATTTTATGTTAATGGTGCCAATAGTGATAAAACAACTGTCGAAGCAATAAAAAACTTTACAGTACGCCTGTACTATGTTAAATGCTGGAGCTCACGTGCTCAAAGCGTAAGATAACAGCGTCACGCACACAGAGTTAAGAATTAGTAAGAAGTAAGATATTGGCGAGGCGGGGCGTCATAGTTATGAGCAAACGCTTAGAGTTCATAGAAATTTATCAAATATTTTCGTACGCGCACATATACTTTTGCAGGAAATGTTGCACTTCATTTATTCGTTATTCTCACTTCTGTGATTTTGTGTGCCTATAATTGATCTTGCGACTTTGGTCGAGATATTAAACTTTTTGGCAAGGATCATTACGTGCAGCATCTTGTAACTTAAGACTTGATTTCTAAAGAAGCGGAAACGAGTGGAGAAGAAGAGAAGAGAAAGTCGAACGAAACAGAGAGAGGAGACATTCAGATCGAAAGTTGTTTTCTAATCTACGTTGTATCTTCGGTTAGCTTTCGTTAAAGTAGTCAATAATTATGAAAACTTGCATCTAAATATATGAAATAGGTTTAGAGATACAGAATACAATAGTGTCAACGAAATATCATCCGCTTTAACAACGCCGCTATGCTTATCTGCGTCTCAAAAGCAACAGAACCTTCTGCATTACAGCTCCTTGGATATAGGCGGTCACTGGAACTGGAGATCTGGTAATGCTTTTAGCGGCTTATATATCTACAGGCTAAGACTTAAAAGAAGAAAACATTGAACTCTTTCATAATTTAACCATTTTACTAATCAGTCAGTCTTTATCGAACCTCTTGCTTTCAAACTTCGAATAGCAAAGCTAGGAAGTAAATATCAACAAACAAATGTTGCCAATTACTTCCCACTTTTATCGTTCAGCGTAGAACTGTACAGCTCACTTATCTACCAGTAAGGACACCAGCCAATGTAACATTGACACAAATTTTCATTGTTAGTCGCCTGTTTAATCAGCAAGTCCACTTGTTTAGGCACGCTTACCACAGCCTCTACGTAAGGAAAGTCTCTCCCTGTCAATTTATCTCGTATCCTGTTCAATATTGACAAGGCTCTTTTGTTTAGATTCGATTCAGCTGGTATTTCAAGAGATTCGTAATGTAAATGGTTTCGACTTCTACTCGGTAATGTATATGAAGAGTCAATGTCTGATGAGAAAGAGGATTCACTAAGGGAGTGGTGTTCGTTGTCGACGAGGCGCCAGTTGAGTAACGGGTCGTAGACGAAGGCCTCTAGCACGGCCATTACGCTGTCGCGATGCTTGTGCAGTACGTGCATCACTGACTCGCAGGTGAAGCGGTATGTGCCTTCAATGCCTGTCACCTATGGAATAAAATAATTTAAGTTAACGGATCCACATTGTTACAGTTTGCTTATTGTGAAAGACAATTATAAAAAGCTTTTCAAGATGTATTGTATTATTATATAATACATAATACAATAATACAATACATCTTGAAAAGTTGTATATGTTTTATCTAATTTATCAAAATACATATAAATATGTGACTTATTTAATACTACTACTAATTACATAACATGCATATGGAATAGTTTGATTAGATTAGGTTATCTCAATTTCAGTTATCGATGATTAATTTAATATTTCATATTAAAAGCGTCGTCGATGCATACAGAAACAAGAGTAAAATAAATTTTATGTCAATAATGCAGTCGCTAATCGTCTGCGGGGAATTCCCGTAGCGGACGTAAGACGTAGAATATATGGAGACTCACTCATCTCTGACCTTGGTTCAGAAAGTTTCTTAGACATGTGTTATAGCAGTGACAGTTCAATGAACGCACTAATTAATTGATCGACTTTTCATCAACCATCAATGAACTTGATTCAACAGAAGGTTCAACTAAAAATCTACTATGTTAACAAGTACATATGTCCTCATTGAGTTCCAACACGTCATAAGTCGTGAACACGTAAACGTGTTTCTGATGTCTTCAATAGTCCGTTTAATTTACAATTATGAGCAATTGTATACAGTAATTGCAAATTAAAAGATGTGGAAAGAAGAGGGGGAGGTCTTTGACCTACAATTTCTATTGTTCTCAATACTGGTTAAAAATAAATATATACTTTAGTGTAAAAAGTTAAATGAGTTGAACTATGTGCGAACAAATAGATCGTATTCGTACCTACTTCGCAGAAGTACTTCCTATAATATTAAGCAGATAATTTAAGGTTAAAGTTCTTTTTCCACGACTGAGCGATACTTTGTAAAATATTAGAAAAAATACTAAACACTTAGACTACTGAGTTATTTAGAACATAACAATGTACTCTCCCCTAAACAATATGGTTTCAGGAAAGCCAAATTCACAGAGGACACCGTTTTAGAGTTGACTAACCATGTTGTTCAAAATCTTGATAACAAAACAAAATCCGTAGGTAGTTTCTTGGATCTTGCCAAGGCTTTCGACAAGATTTCTGTACCCATCTTGCTAGAGGAAATAGAGGCGCTCGGCGTGATGGATATTGCACTTGGCATTTTTCGAGACTATCTCATGGGGAGAACACAGAGGGTGAGGATCGAGTCATATGTTAGTGATAATGAAGACCTTGTTTTTGGTGTACCCCAGGGCAGCATACTAGGCCCTACCCTCTTCCCTATATATGTGAATCGATTTTCCCAGCTCTCGATACCCAAAAGTAGGATGTTTGTTTATGCAGACGACACTGCACATATCATAAACGATAACACCTGAGACTTTGCATTTCGCTCTGCAAAAAGGGCTCCACAGATGGTGTTGGAATGGTTAGGTTCTCGTTTACTTACGCTTAACGTTGATAAAACCGTGATTACCTCACGTTTACAGCAAATGCAAAACTCAACCAAATGAACTTTTAGGACCTCGTTTTAGCGTTTGGAGAGAGCACAGACAGCTCTGTCTTGAAGGTACTGCTAAATAGGCCTTGCAGATACTCAACTTTGAATTTATACAAAGAGTTTTCCGTATTAACTGTGAGACAGCTTTTTGTGCTACATATAGTTCTCCGCGAACATTCTTCGCTAGATTCAAACCCTCAACTGCGGATAGATAAACGGCGTAAACATTTTATGTGTCCAAGACTTCACGTTAGGATGGCCTTAGCCGGCAGACACTATTGGGCGTCTTTATAATAGACTAAATAATTATGCAACCTATATCATTTATCAAGACTGGAATGTAAGAACGAAATTACTAGGTACCTTAAAAACGCAAAGTATTTAGAGACGGAAAACTTGTTCATGACAGTGACCTAAGGTTGCTTGGTGTACACTACAATGCTCACACAAACACACACCTCACAAAAACACTCATGCACACATTCATTCAAAATGGCGTGCATACAGTTTTACACTACACACTAGACCTTGTCTTGGTTGTTTACTACTATGGTACTGCTTACTAAACTTGTATAGATAGAGTACTACGTTACCCTCTAAATGTTCGTAAATTGTATTACATCACTGTAGGTTAGAGGAAGGCGTCGATGTCTGTCTTACAGTTTATACTAGCAAAGACATCGCCGTTAACACTATTTTTAGGGTCATGTGTAACGTTATTTTAAAAGATTAGGAACTATTGTATTTTTGATTTTAGGTTAATCAAGAATTATTATTATTATTTTTGGTATTCTGAAGAAATAGATTTTGATTCTTAGTTTACAGCTACCTATACAGGCAGCTGTAGACAGTGTAATGAAATTAAAAGTGAAAAAAAATAATGATCATTCAACTTTTGAAACTAGGTCATAAATCAAAAATTTCACTGCTTTGAAAATTAGATAGATTAACTATAAATAAATGTTAAATTGTGAGTTGATTATGATAAAAACTTATTTGTTTCAGTTTCGCATACATAGCATAAATTAAAATTAACACACCCAAGAAGCTAGTTGCTGATGAAGGAAAGATATAAGTCGATTCATGCAATTTTAGCACAGTGTAGGCTATATTAGTAAAGGACAAAATATGTTTATGTTTCTTTGAAAACTATAAGGAAAATATCGTTAGTTTCTATGGAATACGTAATAATAAAATAACGAGACGTTTCAATGCAATAGTCACGTGAATTTCATACATGTACAAGACCATGCGACAAATTGGAGCTCAATATGCGATGCCAAAAGTTAACTGCGTTAAATTTTTGTAATTTTTTTTTTATTTATATTTTAGAATTGTTCTTGTTGATGACAAATATTTATTTGTTGACAACTTTATATTCTTATAAACATCCGCAGACTTAATGCCCTACGTATTATCTACCAACCAACCTTTGAAAGTTGAGAAATCTAGTAAGACAAGTGTGTTTGCACACCGAACAAAGCCTTTACGAAATCGAAGTTATGGAAATGACACTGGCGAAGCAGTGGCAGACTAGCCACGTAGCAAGGGAAGTAGATGCTACGGGCTTCACGCATTTGGGAGCCTGGAGCACCAACACTTTCTGATCGAAAAAAAAAATCTACTTTTTGGCTATTTAACTTGATTAGAATAAATCGTCAAATTGGAAGCTTCTACACTCACCGGCACGGAATCTTGGCCAAACTCATAACATGCGATAACATTTTTTGAAGGGTGTCTAACTTTGTTCTTATCGTGTAAGTGGGTAGAAAAAATGTTATGTTCATCTCAAGAGGGTAATTCACTAATTTGAAATGCATTTTGGTCTGCGTTTTAAAGTTTAGTTAAATCGTGTCATTAATCCGACGAAGTCGAAGTTTTTAATTGTGCTCTAAAAATTTTAAGTTTTAATTTGACAAAGACTTTTGTTGTTATTGTGGTTAATAAACACCTAAAGGCCCCTTAGGATCCATAAAAATGCCTTTGTCATCAAGTCAGATAGCACAGGCAGTGGCATTAGTCGAACAAGGTTTGACCCATCGTGAAGTGGCTATTGTCCTAAACGTGCCGTGTTCTTCGAAGCAATATGCACTAAAACGGTATCAAGAGACTGGCCGCTACACCCGAAGACCAGGTAGTGGCGGTGTAAGATGCACATCAGCTCGACGACCGCTTTATTGTGTTAGAGATTTTAAGAAATCGCTTCCTGACCGCTGTTGAGATCCGTCAGCGGCTTCAAATCTCCAGAGGTGTGAATGTTAGCGAGCGTACGGTGAGAAGACGTATGGAGGAAGTTAATTTGAGAGCAAGAAGACCAGCCCGTGGTCCACAGCTCCTCCCACAGCACAGAGTAGCTCGACTTCACTTCGCCCGCGAACACGCTAACTGGACTTTTGAGCAATGGGCAAGGGTTTTGTTTACAGACGAGTGCAGGATCGCTTTAAATGCACCTGATGGTCGACAACGTGTCTGAAGAAGGAAAGGGGAACGCTATTTGGCGATGACAACCACACCGACGGTCAGTTTTGGCGGAGGCTCTATAATGGTATGGGGTGGCGTGAGTTCTGATGCTCGTACGGAATTAGTCATCGTCAATAACGCCTTAAATGCAACTCGATACGTCGAAGAAATTCTTCAAGATCATGTTGTGCCCTTCGGAGGGGTTATTGATTATGACCAATTCATTTTAATGCATGATAATGCCCGTCCACATGTCGCTCACATCGTGAACACCTTCAAGAGGTTGGTGTTAAAAAATTGCAGTGGCCAGCTCGCAGCCCGGACTTAAATCCGTATGGGACATTAAATACGTATGGGACAAACTGAAACGAGCAATAAAGTTATCATCGAACCCACCACAAATCCTTAACCAGCTTCGAGATGCTGCACTTACTGCCTGGCGCGACTTATCACAAGTCAACATCAAGAACGTCATCCAAAGCATGCCAGACCGAATGCAGGCGGTCATTAGGGCTAGAGGAGGCAACACACGCTATTAAAAAGGACAGAAAGCGACAAAAAAATCAAACAATTTTAAATTCGTAGTGCTTTTAACTCTAGTGTAAAATTTTGTGAAAACGTGATTTTTTGCATAAACTTCATTATGAACCCGAAAAACCTTTTAATGTGAAAAGAAGTGATCAGAAACGTTAACTGGATAGCCTCCGATCACAATTAGCCAAAATTTGTAGAGCTAAGTGAAAAAAAAAGGAAGTTGTCATACGGTTTGTACTTGGCCAAGTTTCCGTGCCGGTGAGTGTATATCATAGCATACTGAAACTTATGCTAGTAAAGGAAAGGGGCATACGTGAAACTTATTAAAAACGATATGCAAGGAGTTTATCCATCTAATTGGATTAAGCATACTGAACATAACAATTTATAATAATTAATTGCTGCTTTGCTAGCAAAAATACTACTTAGTATCATTGAAATCTACTCTAGATATACCCAAAGTAGAAAACATGACGCTAAAAACACGTCATGATCGGCCACCTCAACAAGTAGAAAGATTTATTAAGTTCTTGAACATAGAGGACTATAGCGCTGTACGAGTTGCTGAAAACTTATTCAATTTCTTAGGTGAGAGTGGCATTGACATCAAAGGTTGTAGTGGGCAAAGCTGAGATAACGCTAGCAATATGAATGCCAAATAAAGTGTCAGAGGTGATTTTACGGTTGGCAAGCAGAGCAACCGCCTGAGGCCTCGCTCATGCAGGGGCATAACGCACTCGTCACATTTTAAGTAGAAAAATATATGTACGTGAATTTCATGTCTTACCCCGTGTATTATATACCTCACGTCACGCTCTTCGCGCTTTTTTGTGTGGATGTTACCGTGGTGTTTACAAAATACATTTCGTGTCTTGGACCTTCATTACATTTGGTTAGCAATCCAGTGCGCTGCAGACTGCTGTACTGAAGCATCAAACTTCTATTCGCGTTAAGTTCGCTCTTTAGTAAAGTTCGACCAAATTTCTTGTTTTCAAAGTGTTGTCGGACACTAGTTGGCCAGTCGGAGCTGATGGGAGCCGTGATACGAAGGAGTTTTTACGTGGTATTATTACTATCAAGTAATTTTGAAAGACATTTCAAATAACGTAGATCAAAGAACAGAATGCAGTAATCAAGCTTTCGAACTAATTTCAAGGACGAGTAAGTTGGCAACGACAATAATGTCAATATTGTGGCACGGCATTCTAGAATGTTTGGAAGCGATTACTGCCGCGCTGTAATCAGTTGATCAAGACCTTCACATTACATATGTCTTTTATAAATGATTACATAGATACGTTCAAGCAATAAGATCCGATCAGATGCTTAGGCAAAGGCCAAAGACCTGACTACCTGTGAGGCAAATTAACAAGAATCGTCTAGAAGGAAGCAAAGCAAAAAGTTTTACCCTTATAGCGACTCGATTACACTCGTCAACTTTGTTGAAAATCAAACACCTGGACAACGATATTAAATTCAGGTATTTATTGTCACCATTAATAACGTACTAGCTGTTTTATCATAAAATTATTTCTGTTCAAAGTATATTCTGAGAACTAGTCTCTTATACCACAAGATCTTATAGACAACCTGGGTGATGAATTAGTATAGTTCGCTGCATTACTTAAACCATCCTCATGGGCTAGTATTATTAAGCTTTTGCTAAATTCAGTTTTTGATGAAAATCTTTACATTTCTGTTGACGCACTATCTTGTTTCTCATAATCACTGACTATGATGGTGAACGAATTTTTACAACAAGATTACTTATCAAAAAAGAATCGAGGACTACGATGAGCCATAAACGTAACCTTAACTTAACAGATGTTAAAAAGGTTTACTTAGAGAAGTCAACATCAACAGTACTATTTCTAAATTAATTGAAGTAAAGTTTGGTTGCAACAGTTTTGTTTTCTTTTCCAGCCGGTCATCGCCGAGTGGGCGGGGCGACAGCACGGGACTCTTTCCTTCCGACTGACGCAGATCCTTTCCGGGCACGGTTGCTTTGGGAAGTATCTGCACTCGGTCGCCAGGAGGGAATTGAGTCCCGCCTGTCACCACTGCGACTGCAGTGAGGACTCGGCTCAGCACACGCTAGCGGTTTGTTCCGCTTGGGCGGCGCAGCGTGGGGTCCTCACTGCAGTTATTGGAGGAGATCTCTCGCTACCGGCCGTCATAAGCTCCATGGTCGGTAGCGACAGCTGTTTTACCGCGGTCGCAACCTTCTGCGAAGATGTAATTTCGCGGAAGGAGGCGGCGGAGAGGGCCCGGGAGGGCAATCTCCACTCGGACCCAATTCGCCGCCGGCGAGCCGGGCGGCGGAGGCGTGCATACCAGCGCCTCATGCCGCCTTGAGTGTGGCCGCGGGTGGACGGGACGGTTTTCCCCTCCATCCGCTATAGTGGCCAGCCGTGAGGAGGCGACGTCCGCGTGTGCCGTACGTCGCCTAAATGGAGAGGTTATCCGTAGAAGGTGCCCGCGGCAGCGGGCAGGCGCTAGGAGGGATCTGGATGACGTAATAGCAGCTGTTCCCGGATCCCTCCTATGTCAGGCGCAGAGTGGCACACCGTGTGGTTTTAGTCGGTCCGATTCCGACACACCACCCCGCCGTAAACCCCGGTGGGGTGACGGCTCGAGGGGGTTTCCACACGATAAAAAAAAAAAAAAAAAAGTTTTGTTTTCTTTAATACCGTTAAATTCAAAATCTAAACCATGAGCCTCTTAACAGAATTTGCTATAGGCCCCGTTCTAGCTTAATCTGGCACTGAGAAGAAGCAAATTATTATTAGGTGAACGAAGATTTCTGTCGTGATAAGAGGTTAAGAAACACAATTAGGTATCAAGGTTAGTGAGAATTAGATGTTGAGAAATGAAAAGAGAGGTCAGCGCTCTTTATTTGCGGTGCAGGCGAATTGGTAATAATATAACATGGTTAGAGCAAGGTAAACTTATGTATGTACATAGATATCGAGGATGATTAGATAGTCAACCTCTCGTGATTTAACTTGTTCGGTTCAAGTGCCAAATCATGTATTTCTTTGACGAAAGTGTTTTTGTAATTCGTTTAGGTTTATTCTTTGTTGATCTTATCGGTAAGATTTTCAAACCAACATACAATTTTATCTATACAATTGTACATACAATTTTATAAAAATATCTCAAGGACGTATAAGAATTAAATCATAAAGATTAAATAATTAAAATTTGTGAGATGGACCCATTACTGTAAACAAAGATAACTCGGCGGGATCAAGTGGTATAGTAAACAAAACAATTGGCAGTACTTTAAACATATTAAGTCCGATCACGCGGACTAACTATAGTCTTTAAAATTTAGCTTGATCTCTGTGACAGTTGTCACTAGTGTCATTTTAGAACTGCCGAGGTTTTTATATTTATAATGTACTTTATTTGTGATTAAACTAGTACGTAAAGAATAAAAATATATGTGATATAACATAAAATCGCTTGTTCAAGTTCGGCGGTTTCGTAACCATCGTCATAGGATCAAGTTATATTATAAAAACTGTGGTTAAACTGTGCAAAAGACTTGCCTCTATTAACGAAGTGTGACAAAAAGTTATAGTCATTAAAATGTAAACGTTTATTTCGCCTTTGTCTACCTCTTCGGTTCTAAGACGTGAATATTAATTTGTATGACTAGTAAAAAAATAACCTACGTAATTCTAATTCAAGTTGTTTAGTTTCAGTAAATAACATGAATTGGCTTTCATTCATCAAATGTTGTAGTTACAATTTTATGAGTTAGGTATAATGAGTTACAACTACGAAGAAAAAATTTTTTTTATGCTAGCTTTGTATTTTATAATTATAGCATAGTATAATTTTTAGCACATGTTTGGCAACCTATTTACATACGTCAATTTAATGTCTATCTTTATATATAATCCGTGTAGTGGTTGATTAAAATACAGAGTGTCACCACTACTATTCATCCTACATATGTCGAAAGAAGCGACTAAAGGAACCACCTCGTTTAGCCAGCGTGGTATAGTAGGCCAAAATCTCCTTTCGAAGGAGAGGCTTATGTCCAGCAGTGGACCAGTTTCTAAATAAGTAAAGTACTTTACAGACATACATGTAACAGACACAGAAAACATCCGGCCTCAAAAAAAATATGTAAATCGCCTATTTGAAATAAATACGAGAGATATTGTGTTCATATTTCGAGTTGAATAATGATATTAAACTATAAACATTAACTGATAAAATACGATTATGGGCACATTAATGACAAAGATGATTAGAAAATTAAAACAATTACCGATGACTTGATAAGAATCAAGGTTATGGTTCTTAACAGTTTCTAAACAAGGCAGTTTTTTATAATAAAGACGACGCCCGCAGTGTGAAATACATTCTGTGACGTAGGTTTATTTACTCAGGGAATGAATAGGGTAGATGACTGTATCGTAAATAAATACCAATGTCCATTTCATTAAAACTAACATCGCAAAACATCTCGGAAAATACAATTAACATAGGTGTTTATTATTATTATGAATTTTAATCAAATATAAAGTGAAATATATTGTTCAATTGAGTAGTCAAAAATAGTGACGTCATAATTTGGTATTTAGTACATTTTACATACAAAATTATCATTTTGACAGATGATAAAAAGTTACTAATTTGACTAAGGTGTCATCTAGCCTATTGTCCCGAGTTCTGTAAGAGGCAATTGATTGGAATTGCACCAAAGTGATGTCGACATGTTTTATTCACATACAAAAGTTTGTTAACTGCCAAATTTCTAATTGTCATTCTTTCATTCACATAAGTAAGTACATATGTGGAATATTTTAAAGAGTCATTTTCAAATGTAATTCTTTTACATCCGGTATTCAATTAGTATAATTAGTTTTATTTATATGCGTGCTTAGCCGCAATATGAAACGACCTTGACCTATGGCAACCCGTCTGATTCGGTAAGTTTGAGTAGGTTTACTGATAGCCGTGTCGGTAACTGGGCCGCCATAGCGTGGGTCACCATAGCGACCACCATTCTTGGATTCTATTCATGCCTACCATCAAGCAGAGTAGTGTCACTTTGGTATGTCCAGAATACAAAAAAAAGAATTTCTTATTGAACTAGGTAAGGGTATTTTATTGTTTTGTGCAACTTATCAGTTCATTCTAAGTCATACTAATAGTCATCAAAAGGTCTAAAGCAATGCGGTTGTTGCCTGTCTAGATAAAAATTATAACCATCTAAATTACTTTATAGATGTATGTGCAGCAGTGGACTAATAGAGGCTGTTGCCGTGATGTGATAAAAGTTAAAGGAAATCTACGCATTCATCTACTTAGTAAATACATAATCTGACAAACTACTTGCTCTTATAAACATAAAAGGCAGGAATATATATGACATATGAGTAGGTTTTATATGAAAGTTTAACACTCACCTCCATTGCATTGATCAGCATCCTAGTCAATCTAAATGGAATTTTCTCTGGAAATTTGTCTCTCGTCTGAGTCACTTCAAAGCAGTCACCAAAGTCAATATGAAGAACTTTGCCAGATACTCTATGCAGCATGATGTTTGAAGGATGTCTATCCCCTAGGCCGAGGATGTATCCGACCATACTCATGACAGCTAGTGATCGCGTGTAGTTAGTTCGACGTTCAAACCAGGCCTCCGCTGAGGGGCTCTTCAGCCAAAGAAGTCTTGCGAGATCGTTACCCGGCGTCTGTGATAGCGTATGCTCAAATACCTCCACCTACGTAACATAATCGTAGACTGAAGTTGATGCCATCAATAAGTTAATTGTAAGCGTGTTCAATTTTTATTATTAATAAATTGTTACTCGTCAATTAAGCTCCACCCTCTGACCCGTCGGGCGTTTAACGGTTAAAAGTGTGTAGCTCGATATCAAATTTTTCAGAATTCTATTCGTGAGCAAGATACAACGTTGAACACTCACGTCGTTCACGTTAAGAAAATACTGACGCATCAATTGAGCCCCGCCCTCTGACCAATGAGATTCCAATCTTTCGCATGAAACGAGTTTTTTGGCACCTGGGGTATGGGTATTGATCGATGTGTCACTATTGCGTATACATTTTCGTAATTCTGAACTCACCTTATGTTTTAACATCAGTTTCTGATAATCAGACGCCATACGCAACATTATTTGCTGTTCGGTATTCAATGCCATTTTATTTGACTTCTTGTCTCTATAATCGCTGATTAAATTGTATAGCGTATCACACTGAGGCACCCAGCCGATTAATCCAGAGTTTGGAGACAACGGTATGACGGCATAACGCTGTATTGCTAGATCATGCCTGTATGTGTTAGTGTCAGCTTGTAGGAGTGTGTTGACCAATCCGAACAGTTGCATTACTCGTTCATCTTGACGCAGGTCTTCGTGCCCTTTCAGCAGAAACATGTACTGTTTGCCATCTGAACCTTGGATCGTGAGTCGTCGTGGACGTTGTTTTGATTTGATAACCTACAAAATAGGAAAAATTGTTGGGAGTGTTTCTAAAACATCGTTCGATTGAGCATAATCTTTCATATAATTATCAAATACCTACCCTTAATAATGGTATGGTAATAATTTATGGACCTAATAATGTTATATTAAGCATCATAGTAATATTTTTTGTAAGTTCTAAGCTATATTATAGTTTTATAAGTAATAATAATAATTTTACACAGCCAGTTAGCGTTACAGGTTTCCTGTTATAATTCACACGCCCCAACATGCGGACGATACGCAATATGCATTTCTATTTATTACCTTTCTTAACTTCTTTAAACCCTAAATTTACATCTACTTCCTAAAGTACCTGGTTAACAGTAACAAGCTTGCCTTTTTTATGTAAAAGGAAAATAATTATGGTTGTCTAAACATGGACGTGTAATACATTTCTGCTTACACCATTGGAAATAAAAGCGTGAGTAGTTCTTTTACTATAAGGACTGTTGTTTTTCTATTTATAAAATGGTATACCAAGATAGATTTGACTTAATTACCTGTAGATGGCTGAGTATATGCGATATTCTAATGACTTTTTCATTTGGTACGTATGAGCCAGGTACAGCCAGTTCGTAGTCTTTACATGTGTGTAGCCTCTTGCTGACGTATTGCAATTCAAGTGACGTCAGTGAGCGAAACTGAGACTCGATGCGCCGCACTACCTGGTAGTACAGATCCCACGCTTCATTCAAATAACGAGTTTCGCCTGATTCCTAGAAGACATGAAAATAATTAAATTCGAATAAAAAAATATAGTAATTAGCATTACTAGTTAACTGAAGTTGATAGTTGGTAACCGTAATTTGGTAACATTATTAATTTTACTTATACCATTTCTAGGTAACATCAAAAATTGTATATATATTAAAAAAAGTGTAATAGCGTCATAGTTACATTTAATACGGTATATCATTAATGTGCAAGAAAGTTTTATTCTATGCGTTTATAGCAATATTTCTATAATGAATTTTGCTCACATTATTGAGAAATGAAAAACATTTTGTAGGCGTCAATGACTATTTGGCTCATGTTAACAATGTTATTTAATGTTTAATTTTAAGAAAATTGTAATTAATAAGTAAAGGCGATTTTAAAGGAAATAAACTAGAATGCTAGTTGAAGCAAATTAAATGTAAGCAGGAGCGTGCACTTTTCATCTGTGCATAGAACACAAGTGTATATCATTGTGTGACAATATAGTGACATGTCAGCTTACTTCACACACACAGATATACATAGATCGTACGAGAGTGACAAAAGTGAGTTGCGTGCATTTCGCTACGAGGTGTGTGTGTGTGTGACCGATAGCTTACTTTATACAGTTCGCAGCACCGTCTGGCTTCTTGCATATCTCTTCCGTACATTTGAATGAAAGATATTTCTTTTAACGTTTCTGGAGGCCTATCCAGCATCGTGTGCATTTTATCCAATGTTTTAAACATACCTCTGCAGTCCTTCTCGCTATAATATAACCTGAAAAATTGCATATTTAAAGTTTTTATGTAATATTTACTTTTTTTTTTAATATGTTTATGAGAATATTAAACATCATTTACCTAGAAGCCTCAACAAGCGCTATAAAAACTTGATCGTGCCACAAAATAGCAACTTTAATTAGTTCTTCGGATATCACCGCAGCTTCGTTGACCAAGTTCTGTGAGTGTGAACACATAGTCTTCAAAATATAACTAGCAGCATTTTTCCTCGTTACGAATGATGACTTTGTCGCTACAGTTAAAGGATACACTAAAGCTTGTGGATGTAATTTCCCTATATCTATTAACAATATGTGAACTAGTTTGGCCACTAAACTTCTAGGGGAATCGATTCTCGCTATCAGTTGAGGTATTACTTGTAACCATATCTTAACATCGATCTGCCTAATTCCTTCAAATAGAGCGTCGTAAATAGTCGGATGGTGACCATGATCGAACCACAGTGTCAGTAGTCGAAGTGTATCCTGTAGCGCGCTGCCATTTAACAGACTAATAGATTTAAAGAATCCTTCAATAGCTGGAATAGTATGTGTATTAATAAAATCTGCTCTGGAAACTTTTTTCTCACCAGAACCTCCAGCAAGGCTACTCTCAGATATATTGTCTTGCTGTTTGTAAAAGAGAACTGTTTCAAAGTTCATGCAAGCCCAAACATGACACGCTTTGTACCAATCGGGAGCGAGATTGGTAGCCGCTGCGTAGTTTCTTAATATCTCAGGTATAGATAGCTCATTGATTTCTTGAAGGGACTCGCACCAAGATCCTAGCTTAAGATGACATCGTGCCAACAATCGGCATTGTTCTTCATTGTCGGGTTCTGAATTATCTACGAATCTTTGAAGAACATCATAAGCAAAACGTTTATTGCCAACATCCCACAAGTTTTTGCTATAAGCTAGCACAATTCTAGGATCCTGCATGCGCAGCAACACGTCAGGATTAGTTATGGGATCGCAACCTATTATAGAGAGAACTATTTTTTGAGCTTGATTGATAGCTCCCATTTTTCTACACAATGATGAGAACTTTAGCCAAGTCTGAAAGTCTTCGCGTGGCGACATTACTAAGCTGCGTATTTGAAGCATTTTGCGCCAGTCTTCGACCAATCTTTGACCGCCTTGTAGTCTCCTTGACCAACATTTGCGTATTGGATTTCTTCTCTCTTCAACTAATTTATATGTCACCACTTCTTCTAATTCGGTCAAAAGCTGCGCATTGACAAGCGCACCATATGCTCTTTGGTAGCTTTCACCAACAACAGTGGTCAGTTCAACATCTAAGAGATTCCTGGCCGAGTCAATATAATGCCTGGACTCAGACCATTGGCCTTCGTGTATAGCAATAATAGCTCTATAAAAAGCTCCTTCTTGACTGTCTTCATTGACAGAACTGACATATTTTTTCATAGAATCCCACTCTTGTAGGCCCCAAGATGCTGCAGTGGCTATTTTAGCGGATTTCTTTTTAAAATTTTCTGACATCGTATCCCACTGCTCAGATGTAATATTATATAGTTTCCTCCATTCTCCTAATGCTTCCAAACACCTCATCATCCCCAAGCGAGAGTCATCGTCTTGCGGTTCAGTTTCCAGCTTTTTATTGTATAAATCCAAGGCTTGCTCCCAATTATGCAGTTTTTCATACCACCTCGCGTGGACATTTAAAGAAGTGTCGCCATTTTTCTTCTGCATGATGACTTTTTCCAGTAATCCATTACTTGCCTCTTTTCTTTGAAGTTTGTTGTTTATATGTATTAACGATTCAATAACTTGTTTGGACGGGTTTCGTTTGTATTCTTGTTCCTTTAAATAAAAATAGATAGTTTTCAATATTTCAGTAAATTCTTAATGTAATTTTAAGATATCACCTATTATATGTAAATGAAGTTACTAAAATTGGGTGCTGTTTGTTGTTAACGTAAAGAATAATTCAAGTGTTTTGATATTCTAGTTGTTGGGTGTGTTACATGACCTCGAAAAATAAAGTATCGAATACCATATATATGTTTCATATATATGGTATTCGATACTTTATTAATAATAAATGCACGCTACCACGAAAAGCTCGACACCGTACTCGAATAGCTAAATCTCTAATTCATCAATTTCGAATCAATTAACCTTACTACGCCGTATCAATTGTGTAATCGTACGATTGACAGTCGAAAGTACTAGACCGAAAGACCATTTATATTCCTTAGTGTTGGATCAGCACCCTCACTATGGCCGGCTTCTAATCACACTATAAATTTTACACTTCCACATTTCTACAACATATTGTTCCAAATTTTGACTAAGTATGTTTGAATTGTTTAAATTTAATTTTTCGAAAAGTGATGTAAACATAATTTGCTGGCAAACTTTACTAACTAATAAAGAAAATCCATCTTACCTTATAATATAACGCCTTTGCATAAGCCCTGCAGTTAATCGCTGTATCGCCGAGCAATTTTATAGGTATCGGCAAAGGGCCCTTCTCACAGTGTTCCAAGAACTCGGCTAGGTTCAGTACAGCTAGTGACACTTCAGGTGTATCGGGAACAGTCAAAGCACTCTCAAGGGCCGCAACGAGTTCTTTTCGAGCCCCATCGTCAAGCTCCGTCCAACACGACATAAGTGCTGCGTTGAATAATTCACTCGATAGTTGTGGGTAGTTATGCGCAAGAGAAGAGCAGGCTCTGTTAAAATAAAAAAAAAAACAGTTAACACTTTCAGTCCTTATTTTTATTTTTAGTAATGATGTTAGTAATGATGTTACCTGATAGCCGGGCTGTTAGATTCAGTCAAAAAACCAATGCTCAACCTTCTAAGCCATTCCATCCAATCTTCTTTCGAAATTATGTTATTGGTTGACCAGCATTTTCTTAAGTTTTGCACTTTCAAAGTCAATTTTGGAATAGTTTGCATATCACCAAGACCACGCTGAAAAATAAATTTTATTATGTACATATCTCTCTTTTATATATATAAAAATGAATGTTTGTCTGTCTATCTGTCTGAAGTGTGAATTATTCATTTGATCATGTGATTAACTTCAGCAAAGTTCTGCATGAGCCCACGAAAGTTTGAGTTTTTATGAATATTTTTATTTAATGTCTTTCCTTTAAATTTAGTTTAGTAGGTAGCGTAGCAACACGCGCAGGGTACAGCTAGTCTATTATAAAAAAGGTACTTATTTTGCGGCAACTCATCATATTCTTATCTAGAATGCTACAAGCATTAAAAATATAGCACTTATGAAATGTACTTAACTAGAGATGTTACGTTTTGAGAAAAAAAATGCTAATAATATCAATTAAAAAGTTGATAAGAATGTTTTGCTATATTTGCAGAATAACTGAGAAACCTTTTATACTTACATCAGTCTTTTGGTTCCTTAATCTTAATCGAGTTTCATCTAAGTAATCGTCATCTGATGCCAAGGTAGATATAGCTTGCAATCTCGTCACCAAAACAATGTAATTAGGACATTGTATCTTATGTTTTATTAATATTCTATCTACAGATGGTATGTAATCGATATACTCGCGCCCAAGTTGCACAATCAAGGCACAGAGGGTGTTCATTGCTGTTGGTCTTAACATCGGATTGTTGTCCAAAACTTTTGCTAGAGCCTGAATAATAACGGCTGAGTAAGGCCTAAAGTACAAATACATGGATAAATGTCCAATAGTTTCCATAGCTAACTTTGAAATAGACATTGGTATATTCCTTCCTTCAAAAAGGCTGGTTATTGCAGGTACTATAGACAACAGTACATCATCCAGATTATTTTCAAACTTCTGTATAGCTAACAATAGTTTTTCTGTTAACATTTTATCTTTGCTATTATCATATTTCAGTACTCTCAAAATGTTCGGTAGGATTTTCCGAAGATAGACTTTAAACTCAGTACCGATAGCAACTGTTATATGTTCAACTAGCATTATGAGGGTAGATTGTAACTGACTAGTGGGTGTCCAATATTCCTTAATTAGATCAAAAATATCCTCTAAGTAATTTCGAATGTGTATTTTCACAACAGATATCAATTGTGCCAATTGGGTCAATAGAAATTCACGAAAGTTGCTATTGTCTGTTGCTCTTATGACATACAAGAGGTTTGGTGTCACCCGAGATATATAAGGCACACATTTTATGCCAAGGGTCTGAAATATAACTGTCACTGAATGTACAACGTTTGTGTGATGCTGTGTCAACATTGGGTCGCGAAGCATTTTCATTAACGACGTAAGAACGATTGCCGGATAAAATTCGTCGAGAATGAGGGGTGACATGGTAACTACCATATCATTTATGTTGGTATCAAGAATATCATTTGTCGAAGCATTTGTGGCTGGGATTAAAGTAGAGACTGTTTGAAAATCAATAAGTCCTTGATTAACTTTGTGTTTGTATGGATCTAAGGCGCCCAATAATCCCAAGACGCGAATAGTTTCACTTCTCTCTCTTGTCTGCTGTTCTGTTTTTAAAAAGTTTAAAAGTAAGTCCATTAAATGTGGATATTCCATATAAGGTGAAACTACATGACCAGTTGCGCTCACCACTTGACCAAACGACCAAAGAGCCACACTTCGCTTTTCAAGTTGATTTGGATCGGAGAGAATTTCAATTTGAATAGACGTAAGTTGTGGTAACCATTGATTCAGGGCATTCCCACCACCGTTCACTTCAGCAAGATCACCTAAAGCCTTCAATATTATAGAAACCATAGTGGGATTGTTCGCCTCTTCTTTCAATTTTGGAACAAGAACGTTGAGTATAGTATCCACAAACTGCCGTGTAATCCTTGGGGCGTGTGAAATGATATTGTTAATCATTCTAAGTGCCTGTTCCTTATTCCTTGTTGATTCAGAATGTTGTAATTCCATTAAAACTTGAACAAATAGTTGACGTAATGTTGGTATAGTATAACTAGGATTTAAATTGCTGAGTCGTCCGACTATACACAAAGCCAATTCGCTCACGTCATTATTAGAATCGTTGATCGCAACAAACAGACAATTTAGGTGTTCTTCTACGGCTAAATATCTATCGAAGACGGGATTTGTGAACAATTCTAACACTCGGTATCGAACTTCATGATCGAAATCTGAACGACCTACAGACAGTAATTTTCCAAGAGACTCATCTACTACAACATTTAGGGTTCGAGAGTTCGTTTGAGCACATCTTTCCACAGCTTTCATAAGCAATTTTGCAGAGGTCTTCACAGCTTCTATTCGAACATCGTGTTGCTCACTTAGAAGGTAGTGATCCGTACACCTTCTTATGAAAGACATTAATGTGTTGTTCCATTCAAAGTCGAATGAGGCAAGGGTGCGTAAAGCCAGCACCAGCTTGGTTGCATCATGGGGCTCTACCAACATAGCTGTAGTAAACATGTGAACTATTTGATTTTCCTCATTTACTTGTTTGCTTCCAACAAAAAAACCAGAACTTGTACTACCACTTGTGTATGGTTTCTTTCGTAATATTAACGACAACATATTGAGTAGCCGATCTGTTATTTCCTTTTTTAAAGAAGGTAAATTTAGGCTAAGTTCTTTGAAACATGTTGTGAGATGTGGACTCAAACCAGTTGCACACATTGGATCAAGTAATTCTTTGACTTCGTTAGCAACATCTTCTTTCATAGCAAAACCTAACAGAGTTATACAATTAAATAATGGAGTGTCAGTGCCATTACGTTTCTTTGGGGTGTCTCTGAGTGGTAAACTTAGCTTGATAATTTCTATGATTCTACCTAAGTATTGTAGTACATCAGTCTCTACTGCAACACAAATAAGGCCTAATGTGGTGAACGCCATTGCTTTCTCCTTTTCTCGACCTCGTAAAAAGGTTATTAAATGGTTAATAGTAGACTTGAGATGTTTTTTGGTGAACGCATGCCTGTCAAAGGCAGCTAATCTTGGTATCATTAAGAGAAGCTTTTGGTGGACATTGTTAGCACGTGATATCTGTTGCGCCATAACATCTGAAAATAGAAAACCGTTGACTATTTGATTTTAAATCTACTTAATTTTGTTTTCACGTCACTTCAATAGATGGTGTTAGCATTATTATATTAATTCTGTGTGGCCATGAATCTTGCCTGTTTCAATATTTTACAATGTTATTTGAATAAAGTCATCGGCAAAGTTGTTGTTATTGTAATATTCAATACTTTGTAGCACAACATATGTTACAGATATATTATAAATTATAGTAAAGTAACATATTACAAATTATAGTAAAGTCTACACTTCACCTCAACAGATGGAAATGAAGATGATTAAATTGTAAAAAGTGGGCCAGGAATTCGTTAACATTTGAATCGAACATCCCGCGCAAACATGTTACGGGAGTTCTTCGGACTGATGCTACTGGAATTTGTTGACTACAATCGTAACACATAGTTTCAACAAGATGGAGCCACTTGTCACACATCCAATGAGTCGCTACCGGTGTTCAAAGACATGTTTCCGGAAAAACTGATTTCCAGACGAGGTGACATTTCACAGCCACCTAGAAATCGAGAGCTATCCCCAGTAGACTTCTTCAACTAAAAGAAAAATCAGCGAAGAGAAGTCGGCGATTTCGCAGTCTCTTTGCCGACGAGTATTCGACACTTTCAGTGCTCGCTTAGAAGAGTGCAAACATCGAAACGGTGGTGGTGGTTTAAACGATGTAATATTAAAAATTAAATTCCAACTAATTAGCTTTACCTTTTATAAATAAACAATTTTTATAATATATCAAATGGTTTTTTTACATGATTTTTTCAAATTTTAACTAACTCGTGGCCCATCATTTACTTAAATTAGTTCTCATTAAACATCAATAATGATTATGAAACATTCATGACACTTGAAGCATTTTTGTCATGTATATAAATAAGTATAAAATAAGAAATTACTTTTTCGTTAAATTTATTTTTTCTTTAGATACTGTATAGTATAGGTACATCTATACTTTTGTGCTGGAAATAGGCCTTCCTTTAAGATATATCAAAAAGAGAAGCCTGTATCCAGGAGTAAACTACTAACTAGTTAAGGAATAAACAAGCAGCCCATCTACTGATGGTCAGTGAGTATCGCCACTTACATGATGACACCTCAAGAATTACAAATGTGTTGCCACTCTTAAACTCCTCCAATATAATTGAGGAAGAGGAGTTTGAACCTTTGGTAACCTTACTTATTCTTATAAGTTAACTAATTTACATTCCCATAGATATGGTCAAAAGATTATAATTATATTACTGGCCTTTATTATTCCTAAGTTTATAAGTTTCTCAAAGTTGGTTACTTGTTGACCCTGAGGGTAAACTAAATACAAAAGTTGACCTAGTTATCAGTACATTTAAAGGCATTGATTTCCCTATCACAATTGCCATAGTTGATCATGACAACTGGCACCAGCAACTTAACATACTCTGCATGGTAAATACAAGAAACTCAATCAAACAATAAATAATTAGAAGGGATACTGACCTGAACAAATTTTTTCATACATCTCTCCAATCAGTTTCTTACAAATACTTGATTCATAAATTACTGTTTGCTGACACCTATCATTGTGAAACTGTTGAGTCGCCCAAGAGCTTTGTAGTTTTGAACTTATTAAGGGCACCTCATCAGATATGTCCTGCTCAGAATCTAGTTTTTGCATTAAAGTTGTATACTTTTTCTCCCAAGTTGCATTGGAGCATCTTAGGAGCTCATTTAGTATTATAAGACCACCATGCACATAGTCATCTCTGCTGAGACTTCTTTCTCTTCCAGTCTGATCAGTAAAAGATATCATAGCTTGTTCATAGCTCTGAATATACCAGTGGGCCTTATTGCTTTGTTCAGGATTTTCCCTTTGAGCTGTAATCACAAGAGCAGCCCTCAATGCTTTGCCTGCGGCCTCCCTAATTTGATCTTTTGGATCTCGAAGACCAACCATAATATGATCAAAGAAACCATTTATATGCTGAAAGAAATAGGATGGCATAGAAATTGCTAATTCCCTTAATATCAAAACTGCTGACAGTCGTTTTCCTTCATTTCTTTCTTCTACAAGCCATTCATATGACCTCTTTATTTCATATTCTATGTATTCAACTCTTTTGATACCAAGAGTCACCGCAAGTTTGCCCATGGTTTTAGCTCCTAATTCTAAAACACTTAAATCATTAGAAGGGAAAACATTTCTCAAGTAGTAGGCATAGCGGATATTTCTTGCTTTTGTTATTTCTGTGTCTCCTCCAATCAAACACACTGAAAAGAATACAAACAAATCAAGGTGTCCATTAGTGAATGTTAATATGCAGAAAGTTCTAAAAAATTACAATATTGTATAGTATAGTACAAGGTCTGTAAATACTAGTTTATTTTAATAACAAATGTATGTTTAATAATTGTAATTAGTAATCAAGGCAATATAACCTATAAGTTACACACCTATGGCTAAAATCCCTGCCTTCTTCTCATTGTTGTCATAACTGGAAGTTAATGCATGTATCTGTTGATTAAAATCATCCAGCACTTGTGTCAATACCTCTGGAGACATCTCTCTAAGATCTGTTTTTGTGAAATGCAATAACTCTCGAATCGCTTTATGTCTAATCTCCGCATGGCGAGACTTCAGCCCGGAGACCATCTCACACACTTGAAGGCTCGTCATTTCCTTATAACACTTATCACAACTTTAACTGTACAATTAAATTGTAGGATAATGCTATCAAAAGGATTACATTCTTATAATATCAAATTGAAAAATTACGTTGTTTACATTGTTACGTTAGTACAATGTATTTATTTTAGCACTGAATTTAAACATAAGATTAATTTATAGTTTCAAGACTTTTCATTAGAAAGCGCACAGAGTATTTTTACAAATTTATAACAATACAAACGTAAACAAATTACCAATCCATGCGGCCATTGACCACATACCTTTCGTCTAGAAAAGTATAAGCGATTTGTTTCGTTTTCCTATTAAATTCTAGGATGTCTTATTTTTAGAAAATATTCATATTATCTTATAACATGTAATATGAATTATGAGGGCTAATTATCATTTAATACTTTGTTTTCCAGCTGTATTAAATTGATCGTTAGATTAAACATTTTAGAACGAAATTTACAATTTTTAAAAAATCTAAATTGTAAGTTTCTAAACACGAGAATTTTTAAAATCGTGCAAAATGACAGAAGCATTATGAGGGTAGTACTATGAAAATCATTAAAATATTATATAATAAATATTCTTCAACGACTCAATTATAATACTGTATACATAATAAACATGGCTTACAATTTGTAAATGTAACACCTTTGTGTCATTTGTGTTTTTTCTCTTTCACCCGTTGCTAAATATACCTTGAAAGAAAGAGAAACTTACAACTTATGCTTAGTTGAGAATCTTGGTGTACGGATAGGATGACGCGTGTATTTTCAATACTTTCTCGTCATTCTACCAACCACAAACGTCAAACAGCTGAGCGAGGTGACTGACTCGCCGTTGTGTGGCTTGCTCTTCATTTTTCTCATTCAAATTTTTGAAACTAAATTGAAAGGAATAGTGCTTTCAACACGGTTGTTCCAAGTGTAAAGTAGTAATTCATCATTATGAGTGAGCTGAGTCAGGAAGAGGTAAGTTGAAAATTTGTTTTGTAAACGAACCTTGGCGTAATGCGTATGGCCAATCTAATTTCGTAACAAAACAAAGCGTTGGTGTTTAACGTTGCTGCGTATATAGGGTTTATGCACGTGCACCAGGATCTCATGTTGATCGTTTACAGATACGGAGGCGCCGTTTGGCGCGCCTCGCTGCGCTCAGCGGTGCAGGATCAGCACCATCACCAGCTAGTCCTCCAGCAACTCCAGGAGCTTCGATGCCGTCTCCAGACTTGCAAACCTCCTCTCAACCACGATTTTCTTCTGCACCACTACCTCGTGGCTCCACAGAACCCACAACGCCAGAAGTAGCTAACACAAACAAAGAAAGTGACTATTCAGATAGTGTCAAAAACAGTGAAACAGATCAAACTAAGATTCCAGCAGATGCTTTAATAGTGACTGAGAAACCTGATAATCTACTAGATGAGATGCCTGACACTAAAATGACAGATCTATCACAGACTAGACAATACAACAGCTTTGATTCTATGGGGGAAGATACTCTATTGAGTTGTGGATCAGTGAGAGTATCTAGCTTACCACAGTCAACAGTTGGTGGTTCAGAGGGGGCTTCTACCCGAGAAGATAGTACTTCTAGATCAATATCTCCTGCACAGTTTGCTGAACCTTCACCAGTCCGGCCAAGGCCTAGTAATGCTTCACCTAGTTGCTCACGCCGCTCACTCTCTATGGATGTTGATGATGTGTCAGAAAGGAATTCACAATCAGAACAGCATCAAGAACCAATGGAGGTCAGTAAGCATAATATATATTTGTAATTCACCTTAAGTACTAGACATATAAATGCATAACAAAAAAGAGGAAGTATTAAAACTTTTTTTTTAATTTACACAATTTTTATCATATGTAACATATTATGAATAAAATATGAGAGTTGTCAAGTTTTCAAATCTGTAATAAAGCATTACAGTATTATTATTTTTTATTAAAGTTGTTTATTGTTTACCTATTAGGTGGATGACAGTGACACACAAGCATCCCCAGCTAGAAAGATCCACCGGTCACGAACAGTCAGTTGTACTGAATTGACAGAAGACCAACTGAGAAATATTGTTGCCAAGATCTTACAAGTGTCTTGGTCTGAAGACAGTGCAGGTTTGTAGATATAGGATAATTTTTTTACAATTTCAGTGTTTTAAGCTCAGCGCGTTATTGCTGTTTAGCAGTAATTTACAATCATAATTATCACTTGATAGGTAAGTTAGTATTATACTATCACTTTTTAACAAAATATATTTAAATGTCAAAAGAATTATAGTACGGCTGGCACTACCCTCTATAATTAATAAATAAGTAAAGGAATGATTTATGCTCTATGTTTACTTTTATTCCATAAGCCAAATATGTATTGTTTTCAGTCATAAATTTAATTATTTAAGAAAATTATTTGTATTCTAAATTATAACATATTCATGACCTATAAGATTGTTGTAATGGCTGTGAATACATATAAACATACTGTCTGTTCATTGTTGCATAGATTTGTGCTTATGTGTAACTACTGGATTATATACAAACTCGCAGGTATGACATACATTTATATAAAAAAGAAATTATGCAAGAAAACTTACGCAATATAATTGCAAATTAGGAGGGTAACTAATTTTTGTAGGAGTAACTATTTTGCTAATTGAAATCTATTAAGAACAGGCTATACAGGCAGGAACATTAGCTAAAATAATATTGTATTCTATATGTGTGTGCAACCATTATTTGACATTTTTATTTTTCCTCTATTTAAAATATATTATTTGGGCACATATAGAAATATCAGCATATCAGAATATTGGTCTAGAAGGAATAGCCATAGCATAAGGCTATTCTGATGATATGTATTTGTTTTAGCCTCTTATCTAACAAGAATCCCATGTCTATGGGTGGCTGATGGTTGATCATGATGATGACCCAAGCCTAATTTTGATGTTTACCTAAGCTTCTAGTAACATTTAATCATTATTTTAATTTACAGGAGGAATTTTTGTGCCATCAGTTGCTGCATCTCTTCTTGATAACCCTAAACTGAGCTTAGATGATCTTGCATCTCAAGCTCTAATGGATGTTATTACACAAATAGCAGATGGTTCAGATCCCCTTAACCAAAAATTAATAGCAATCACGGAAACCACTAAAAGACTTACTGAAGATGTTGATGAAATGTTAACAAGTGGGCAAGTTGCGCCAGAAGCAGACGCTGACAAATCGGATTGTCCCACACCATCTTTGCCACTACCGAAGACAATTCCCACACAAGGCCTAGCAGTCAGCTACATAGTACGTTTCTACACCAACATAAATACTTATGAACGAGAACATTCAAAGAAGAGTTCAGAGCCTCCGTTAAGTGACTTACTTCAAAGTTTAAGAACTTTACTGGTGAATTATTTAGTGTTAGTGCTTCAATGCAAGTTTGACCTTGAGAAGTGTAGAAAATCTGCCTTACTTCCATATGTGCTAGTAGTGTCACCGCCAACAGGGCTAATTCCAGAGCTGCTTCTTGCCACCTATACCAATAAGGATGTTTTCGAAGAAGTGAGTATTTTTTTTGTAAATCTTTAAATATTAATTGTCTATTTATTGATAATTTCTAATCATCAGAGAAATTAAACAATACTTTTTTTATGAATTATAGTTGAAATTTGATCTCTTGGCAAACCAGAACTATTAAAAAGTTAAGTGTTTTATCTATATTATGTAACTCTAGCAGTAACGGTTACATGTTGTAGTGGAAGTAATGTTGTAACTTATTCAGTACTTAGTTTTAGCTTTAAAAACATATTTAAATATTTAACATTATAATTTAATAATTATTGAAATAGTGTATGAGAAATCAATTTGATTATATATGAAAATTTATGAAATATTTGATTATATATATGTGAAAACGTTTTTTTCTTCACTACTACTGTCATTACAGGACATCATTGTCTTGTTAAGGACACAGCCTAGATATTCCTGGAACTTGAAAATATAGATAGTATGAAACAATAAACATGAATATTTAGTTACATGTATGTAAGCTGAACAACTGTGTTACCCTAGTGTTAGCTACCAATAAGCTCAAAGTATACCGGTGCTGTTCATGAGACTACGCCTGGGGTCACTTAACCGCCTATATTGTTAACGACCCACTCATTCGAATTGGCTGTTTATTTTCCATCTGGGTGCTAACTTTATTTATATTCTTACAATGATTCAATGACCTTTTATTTCGTTGCTTGTGAGATCAGTAGCCATATCATAAGAAAATATTTTTTTACACTAATATATCTCTACATGCATACAAATAGATATAACAAAACAGAACTACTTCCTCATACGTTTGTTTACCAATTTTCTTTGTTTTCATTTTATTCTGCAGCTTTGGACTAGTTTCAATTTAGTAATAATAAGAAAAAAAATGAGTTAACTATTTTTGTTTTGATTAAATAGTATAAGTATTACAACAAAAAGCTAAATACATCCAGTATATTAGGACTTATCATGTATATAAAGTTTGTAGTATATCAGTAAATATGGTTACTTTGGCTAATAACGTAAACAAACCATTCATAATTTAATGTTATGATCGAATCGGTCGATCTACAAGAAAAGTCTTATATAATTAACAATCATAGGAATAAATCTAATGATGATTTACGGCTGCGAGGTAGGGTTCTTAACAGGTGAAAACTATAGAGTATCGTTTCTGTCAGGTGTTCGTACCCCTAGTTATGGGGATCCGCGAAGAGATGCGTCGTGCGGTGTCGCCGCTAGGAGGGCGCGGATCGGGCGGGGGCAGCTGCGCGGCTCTGCGTGGACTGCGTGCTCTGTGCGAGCTGCGCGCTGGTCCACGTCACGCACGCCGTCCCTTAGCCGAGCTGATCGCTCGCCTGCCGAGCTTGTGCCCAGACCCGGTCACTACCGCTCCCGGAAGAGAAATCGCCCGAGTCAGTTTTCTGGGACCATTCTTTGGTGTAAGTATATTTTTCATTTCAAAAAATCGTCTGTCATCATCCAAATACGTCAGATCAGGCATTGAAGTGATACTTTTAATGCATTATTTATATTTTATCACCCGTATTTTGTGATTCATTCATATTCAATGTACGTCGGTAGCTCTCTATTAACATATTTTTATATTCCTGCGTCTACTATAGTATCAGATAATATAACAGCTGTGGCATTCGCTTAGAATAATGTTGCTTCGAGAACATACATATATTGTTAAAATTTCGTTTAAAATCGTCTATATATTATGTAATAAAATTGTAAGAGGTCGATGTCTGTATATTAAAAATATTAAAAAAAACTTATGAAACCATGAGGGAGTTCTTATTAAAGTAACAGAACTCGAATAACAATTTTTAGAATTTCTGTCTGTTTGTCCGTGTATTTGTGCACGCTAATCTCGGAAATAGGTAAACTGTTTTTGATACGATTTTCTCTTGTGTATTGTGGTAAACTTAATTTGACGTTTAGTGTGTGCTTTATTAAAATCGATTGACAAATAAAAAAGTTATATCAGATTGAAAAATGACCGGTTATAGCACCGACATATACGCTGGCGAAGCCGCAGGCTAAAGCTAGCTTATAATAGAAATAAGTTTACTGTTCGAACTATAAAGATTTGTCTAGTTTCCGTCTGCCTTGCAAAGAACGACTGCTAAGCCCACCACAGTACCGTAGATTAAATATATAAAATGTTTAACGTAAAAAACAACAACAATACAAGTCCATAACATAGTAATCGACTCTTCTTCTCATCTTTATCATTGTGTGTTACGTCACATATCTTTGCTTTGCACCTAAAAGAGATTAAATAGAAATAGTAGTTCTAAAGTTGCTAGCGGAACCTCGCTAATATTATGTTCGTATGAACTCGATGGTCAATATAGTCATATTATTACCCTCTTAGCTTGTGATGTAAATTAAAATATGCCCTAGCGTGTATACACAATTCAACATATAAAAATTAACGGAGAAACTTCTTCTTATAATAATACACTTAATTCCTTAACAAACAGATCTCACTATTTGCGGAAGAAAACCCCCGTTTGGCCGAGCGTCTATTCGCGACGGGATCTGGCGATCGAAGCCTCGCGTTCGCGTTACAACGCGAGGTGGAAGTGAGTCGCAACACGTTACACAACATTTGCCACAACATTCTATTATGTCCTGATGCGAGAGAACCGCTGCTCAATTACTTCGCCGCGCTCTTGCAACGAAACGAACGCAGAGCGCAACTACAAACGGATGAGAGATCTCTGGCTGGTAAGTTAACTAATGGTCCAAGAGCCCGTGAGTGCCAGACCTTCGTCATTTTATAAAAGCTGAAAGTTCTTCTATGTGTGTCCCTAGTACAGGTAAGAATGATCCCCAAACATGAAGCTGAGGCAGCGGTGGCTTTGGCAGATAACAGGCAACAAAGGTATGTAAAATTCCATCTCAAATTCGTCATAATATAAAACTTGATTTTTTCATATTTGATTCATAATAATATCAAAACTCGCGTTGCTCATTGCCAGACAGTTAGTATGGTTCCAACCCTCTGCCGGACACCCCTAAACTATTATAATTTATAATTATACTTACGTTATATTATAAAACCTAAATTTAATATATAATTTTTTGGGAGCCTATTAAACTATGTTTACATAGTAGCCGGACAGTTTCGAAGGTTCTATCATCTTGCCAGACGCATTCAAAGTGAGCAATAATCGGGAGAGCAAGGAGCGAATACAGTAACTAAACGTTATATTATAAAACCTAAGTTTCATATATAATTTTTTGGGAGCCTATTAAACTATGTTTACATAGTAGCCGGACAGTTTCGAAGGTTCTATCATCTTGCCAGACGCATTCAAAGTGAGCAATAATCGGGAGAGCAAGGAGCGAATACAGTGACTAAACGTTATATTATAAAACCTAAGTTTCATATATAATTTTTTGGGAGCCTATTAAACTATGTTTACATAGTAGCCGGACAGTTTCGAAGGTTCTATCATCTTGCCAGACGCATTCAAAGTGAGCAATAATCGGGA
The DNA here is from genome assembly GCA_949316085.1 of Hypercompe scribonia. Classification (NCBI taxonomy): domain Eukaryota; kingdom Metazoa; phylum Arthropoda; class Insecta; order Lepidoptera; family Erebidae; genus Hypercompe; species Hypercompe scribonia. The sequence continues at coordinate 8,432,149 of OX438979.1, forward strand.
GAGCAAGGAGCGAATACAGTAACTAAACGTTATATTATAAAACCTAAGTTTCATATATAATTTTTTGGGAGCCTATTAAACTATGTTTACATAGTAGCCGGACAGTTTCGAAGGTTCTATCATCTTGCCAGACGCATTCAAAGTGAGCAATAATCGGGAGAGCAAGGAGCGAATACAGTAACTAAACGTTATATTATAAAACCTAAGTTTCATATATAATTTTTTGGGAGCCTATTAAACTATGTTTACATAGTAGCCGGACAGTTTCGAAGGTTCTATCATCTTGCCAGACGCATTCAAAGTGAGCAATAATCGGGAGAGCAAGGAGCGAATACAGTAACTAAACGTTATATTATAAAACCTAAGTTTCATATATAATTTTTTGGGAGCCTATTAAACTATGTTTACATAGTAGCCGGACAGTTTCGAAGGTTCTATCATCTTGCCAGACGCATTCAAAGTGAGCAATAATCGGGAGAGCAAGGAGCGAATACAGTGACTAAACGTTATATTATAAAACCTAAGTTTCATATATAATTTTTTGGGAGCCTATTAAACTATGTTTACATAGTAGCCGGACAGTTTCGAAGGTTCTATCATCTTGCCAGACGCATTCAAAGTGAGCAATAATCGGGAGAGCAAGGAGCGAATACAGTAACTAAACGTTATATTATAAAACCTAAGTTTCATATATAATTTTTTGGGAGCCTATTAAACTATGTTTACATAGTAGCCGGACAGTTTCGAAGGTTCTATCATCTTGCCAGACGCATTCAAAGTGAGCAATAATCGGGAGAGCAAGGAGCGAATACAGTAACTAAACGTTATATTATAAAACCTAAGTTTCATATATAATTTTTTGGGAGCCTATTAAACTATGTTTACATAGTAGCCGGACAGTTTCGAAGGTTCTATCATCTTGCCAGACGCATTCAAAGTGAGCAATAATCGGGAGAGCAAGGAGCGAATACAGTAACTAAACGTTATATTATAAAACCTAAGTTTCATATATAATTTTTTGGGAGCCTATTAAACTATGTTTACATAGTAGCCGGACAGTTTCGAAGGTTCTATCATCTTGCCAGACGCATTCAAAGTGAGCAATAATCGGGAGAGCAAGGAGCGAATACAGTAACTAAACGTTATATTATAAAACCTAAGTTTCATATATAATTTTTTGGGAGCCTATTAAACTATGTTTACATAGTAGCCGGACAGTTTCGAAGGTTCTATCATCTTGCCAGACGCATTCAAAGTGAGCAATAATCGGGAGAGCAAGGAGCGAATACAGTAACTAAACGTTATATTATAAAACCTAAGTTTCATATATAATTTTTTGGGAGCCTATTAAACTATGTTTACATAGTAGCCGGACAGTTTCGAAGGTTCTATCATCTTGCCAGACGCATTCAAAGTGAGCAATAATCGGGAGAGCAAGGAGCGAATACAGTAACTAAACGTTATATTATAAAACCTAAGTTTCATATATAATTTTTTGGGAGCCTATTAAACTATGTTTACATAGTAGCCGGACAGTTTCGAAGGTTCTATCATCTTGCCAGACGCATTCAAAGTGAGCAATAATCGGGAGAGCAAGGAGCGAATACAGTAACTAAACGTTATATTATAAAACCTAAGTTTCATATATAATTTTTTGGGAGCCTATTAAACTATGTTTACATAGTAGCCGGACAGTTTCGAAGGTTCTATCATCTTGCCAGACGCATTCAAAGTGAGCAATAATCGGGAGAGCAAGGAGCGAATACAGTAACTAAACGTTATATTATAAAACCTAAGTTTCATATATAATTTTTTGGGAGCCTATTAAACTATGTTTACATAGTAGCCGGACAGTTTCGAAGGTTCTATCATCTTGCCAGACGCATTCAAAGTGAGCAATAATCGGGAGAGCAAGGAGCGAATACAGTGACTAAACGTTATATTATAAAACCTAAGTTTCATATATAATTTTTTGGGAGCCTATTAAACTATGTTTACATAGTAGCCGGACAGTTTCGAAGGTTCTATCATCTTGCCAGACGCATTCAAAGTGAGCAATAATCGGGAGAGCAAGGAGCGAATACAGTAACTAAACGTTATATTATAAAACCTAAGTTTCATATATAATTTTTTGGGAGCCTATTAAACTATGTTTACATAGTAGCCGGACAGTTTCGAAGGTTCTATCATCTTGCCAGACGCATTCAAAGTGAGCAATAATCGGGAGAGCAAGGAGCGAATACAGTAACTAAACGTTATATTATAAAACCTAAGTTTCATATATAATTTTTTGGGAGCCTATTAAACTATGTTTACATAGTAGCCGGACAGTTTCGAAGGTTCTATCATCTTGCCAGACGCATTCAAAGTGAGCAATAATCGGGAGAGCAAGGAGCGAATACAGTAACTAAACGTTATATTATAAAACCTAAGTTTCATATATAATTTTTTGGGAGCCTATTAAACTATGTTTACATAGTAGCCGGACAGTTTCGAAGGTTCTATCATCTTGCCAGACGCATTCAAAGTGAGCAATCATCGGGAGAGCAAGGAGCGAATACAGTGACTAAACGTTATATTATAAAACCTAAGTTTCATATATAATTTTTTGGGAGCCTATTAAACTATGTTTACATAGTAGCCGGACAGTTTCGAAGATTCTATCATCTTGCCAGACGCATTCAAAGTGAGCAATAATCGGGAGAGCAAGGAGCGAATACAGTAACTAAACGTTATATTATAAAACCTAAGTTTCATACATAATTTTTTGGGAGCCTATTAAACTATGTTTACATAGTAGCCGGACAGTTTCGAAGGTTCTATCATCTTGCCAGACGCATTCAAAGTGAGCAATAATCGGGAGAGCAAGGAGCGAATACAGTAACTAAACGTTATATTATAAAACCTAAGTTTCATATATAATTTTTTGGGAGCCTATTAAACTATGTTTACATAGTAGCCGGACAGTTTCGAAGGTTCTATCATCTTGCCAGACGCATTCAAAGTGAGCAGTAATCAGGAGAGCAAGGAGCGTATACAGTAACTAGTGCAAATGAAACAGAGCGCTTAGTCTATTGCGGGATTTCACTGCGCACCCATTGTTATTAATTTCAAATTTTGCAGTTTATTTTTTTCTTAATCCAGAAATTTCATTAATTAATTTTTACAATTTCAATAACAAATATTTAAAATAATACTGAGTAAAATTTTTCTCATACAATGTCAATCATGTCGAAAATCTAATAATTTAATTGATATTATTTTTCATTTTTAAGAAGTTTATTATTGTCAATGCTATTAAAATTATAAAGCCAATGAAACAAAGTAAATCAAATATTAGTGTTTATTATACCAAAGGACACATTTTTTTAAGATAAGAAATTTACAGAGAAATTAATTTATTTTAATTAAATCTAAATATTTTCATTATTTTCATCGTTATCGCGCGCTCACTAAATCGGTCCACACGTTAGCAGTTTAAACGTCGTAAGTGCTGCGAGTACAATTCGGACCGCCTTTGAATGCGTCTGGCAAGATGATAGAACCTTCGAAACTGTCCGGCTACTATGTAAACATAGTTTAATAGGCTCCCAAAAAATTATATATGAAACTTAGGTTTTATAATATAACGTTTAGTTACTGTATTCGCTCCTTGCTCTCCCGATTATTGCTCACTTTGAATGCGTCTGGCAAGATGATAGAACCTTCGAAACTGTCCGGCTACTATGTAAACATAGTTTAATAGGCTCCCAAAAAATTATATATGAAACTTAGGTTTTATAATATAACGTTTAGTTACTGTATTCGCTCCTTGCTCTCCCGATTATTGCTCACTTTGAATGCGTCTGGCAAGATGATAGAACCTTCGAAACTGTCCGGCTACTATATAAACATAGTTTAATAGGCTTCCAAAAAATTATATATAAAATTTAGGTTTTATAATATAACATTTAGTTACTGTATTCGCTCCTTGCTCTCCCGATTATTGCTCACTTTGAATGCGTCTGGCAAGATGATAGAACCTTCGAAACTGTCCGGCTACTATATAAACATAGTTTAATAGGCTCCCAAAAAATTATATATTAAATTTAGGTTTTATAATATAACGTAAGTATAATTATAAATTATAATAGTTTAGGGGTGTCCGGCAGAGGGTTGGAACCATACTAACTGTCTGGCAATGAGCAACGCGAGTTTTGATATTATTATGAATCAAATATAAAAAAATCAAGTTTTATATTATGACGAATTTGAGATGGAATTTTACATACCTTTGTTGCCTGTTATCTGCCAAAGCCACCGCTGCCTCAGCTTCATGTTTGGGGATCATTCTTACCTGTACTAGGGACACACATAGAAGAACTTTCAGCTTTTATAAAATGACGAAGGTCTGGCACTCACGGGCTCTTGCTCTATAATCTTCTATCTCATAAACGTTCTCGTTATTTAACTTCGTTACCGAAACTAAATGTTTATCTGTGAGAATGTGTCATACAAATTTAAGTGTAGAAACATAGCTGTCATTGGAATCTTGATATTGTTAAACAATTGGCAATATTGATATCATTTATATATTTATGTTATGCCTTTATTCGAAATTAATTTCTTATTTAAAAGAGTGTAACATTCTAGTTTTTCCTATTCTAACCAGGTGATGGGATCTTGGAGAAATCAAGGGAATTTTATACAAAATCAATACTTAAAAGTTATTCGGTATATTCTTTCATAACCAATAATAAATGAATTTTAAAATAAACATTTATTTCTTCTGGATCCATTTTTTGACCATCATTAGTTAGTCATTAAATATATAGTTAATATGTATGCAATGAAAGCCCGTGAGTTCAATAATTTAAAATGTCAAATAATGTGCCAACAAAGACAATACAGCCAATTTCTGTACAAAAAGTATATTTAGAATATATCGTATATATTTTATTAAAAGTTCTACGTATGTAGATATATGGCGTAGGACTCTGCGATTAATGTCTGGCAAAAATAGCGCACATATTTTGTTTAAATGTCGCTCACCTCGCTCTTGTCTATTAGACGAATTTGTATTGGCGTTAGTCCAAAATAATTGACTTTCCTAGATCCAGGTCGAATCATTAAGTCGCAATTGTTGATAGTTTACTGTAAACATTGATATTTCATTGTTTTTAAGTTGTTCGAGATATACGAGTATAATGTACTGTATAATGCATGAATGATTACTTCTATATTTACACCGAGTACGTCAAAACTGGTGATCTGTAGAAATAAATACTTTCTTATTACCCTTTCAAATTACAGGATAAACGAATTCCCACTGTTAGTCACATTTGCTTGCGATATGCCAATATACCTTAATTTATATTTTTTATATACGAATTTTATTTTTTTGTTATCTTAAACAGTTAAACAAAGTATTTGTGTTTATTCATAGCTTGTGAATTACCTTTTACCCCCCTAAATTGTTATAAAGTCAGTGATAAGCCTTTATCGTCAACCATTATATCTTTAACGTTGCACGTTTTCAGGCGACGGGTTCATGCTGAACGTGTGTTCGGTGCTTCAGTTGCTGTCAGTGCGCATCAAACTCGAGCGCGTTTACCCACTGTACACGTTCCAGCCAGACTCGTGGGTTAACGTGCGCGATGAAACGCGATTGTATTTCACAGCACAAGAAGCACAAGACTGGCTAGATTCATTAAGTAAGTTTTAAATATACATACTTTGACATTTTTCGCATCATATCACGTCAAGAGCCTTTCATAGTCCACTGTTGGACATAGGTCTCTACTTAAAAAGGAGGTTTCGGTTTTCTATACTACACTGTCCAGACGGTTTGGTACTGAGTTTTGTATCAAGTTTTCCTTCTGTTCATAGAGCTGTTGTCATGCTCAATTTGCTCCCTTATTCGCCCCCTACAACATCCATAGACTGAATAGGGGTGGTGTCACTTTGTATTCTTAATCTGTCACCACACGGTAATGAAATTGTTAATAATAATAAATATAATTCGCTAAATTCTTACTATTTTCTTTACAGACAATGACCCTAATCACAAATGGCCGGAGGCGAAGTTCCAGACAGTATGCTGGTTTCTAACACTACACATGCATCACGTCGCACTAATACCTGCACTGCACACACATCAAAGACGGATAAGGTAAAATGCACATTTATGTTAAGTCGTTCAATACATTATGTGTTATCATTTGATGTGTAAAGAATATCTAATAAACTTATTGGTGATTTAATTTTCAGAGCCTTCCGCGACCTTCAAAAAGTGATCGAAGAACTTATGGCTGCCGAACCACAGTGGCGTAACAGCTTTTCTGCATTACGTAATCGTGAATTACTTCGACGCTGGCGGCGACAAATCAAAAGACTACACAGGTAAGGCAAGGAGAATACTTAGGTCATACTGAATGCTCATAGTTTCAGATAAACCATGGCAAAATGTACTCTAAAAAGATACTTATTGTTTAATCACTTGCGATTTTGTATTTGAGGGAAAGTTTTTAAGAAGAATTTGGACTAGAGTTAGTATACTTTTATAATCTATATGCTAAAGCTGTTGGTCTAGTTTAGTCGGGTTCGATTCTCACTAAAGATAAATAATTATTATGATCATTTGTTCTCTATGCATGTCATTTATGTATAATATGGTGGCGACTTCCACATACAACATAACTAAAATATATTATCACAGCGCCATCTACCGAAGGTATAAACGAATTATGGAGTAACCGTTAATCCTGTATCGCAATACAGAGAATTCTCGCACCGATTAGGATATTTACAACTGCCCAACATTTACCGTTGGGTCGCGACGGATCCTCCTTTCGTACTAGAGGGCCATGACCCTCGTCGGTCCACAACGCGTACGGTTACGAGAGTGGTAAAGCACGGTGCGGTGCGGCGGCAGGTCGAAGCAGTGCGCGGAGACGGGGCTGCTGGAGGGCGAGCTGATGCGGCGCAGCCTGCAGTTCTACGCGTCGGCGTGCGCGCTGCTGGCGGCGCAGCTGGAGGCGGCGCGCGCGCAGCCCGCCGCGCGCGCCGCCTTCGCCGCCACGCCCGAGTGGTACGTCGAGGACATCGCCGAGTTCATGCTCTTCGCCGTGCAGTGAGTACGAGTGTCAACGCTTAACGTAACTCTAGTTTATTAAACCGATTATTAAAAAAAAAGCTATTATTTCTCATAAGATACTTTTTTTTCACTTTAACGATTTGTAGTGGTCAAAACTACGTTTAAGTTTAGCAATTTCGTCTTTCTTGCAACTTACCCATCACAAAAGTTGACCTTTTAAATATTTTAATATCGCACTTAAATTAAACAAATTTTCATTAATCATGCAGTCAGACAATTATTTTCAGGTTAAACTTCTAGAGTCCCCTCGGAAACAAAAGCAAACAATGTTAAAAACGGCTCAAAACATTTTCAATTTTATAAAATATTTCACTGAATAACTTTAATCCTTAAAATATATATTCGTCCTGACGTTACCTGAACTTTTATCGATAATAGTTTTATAAAAAAGGATCAAGTAATAATCCATAATAAAAATCATAACCAGATCTACCCTGAGAAAAAACTTCCCCTTACACTCCAATGCTCGCGTGCGAGCCTTAGACGAGCTGCACGATGAGTCCTTGAGAGCTTGATACAAAAAATACACACTCTCGTCAGTCTTCACGGAGTCACGGATAGCTTGGTCGCTAACGAGTATACTGGTAGCTTCCCATAATCGCCTCTGTAAAGTATAGACTGTAACGGTGTGACTCGAGTTCTCCCTAATCCACGTCTTCCAGCCACACTACTTATCTCTGGTACCGTACCCATACACTTCGGATAGCCCACCTCGACACAGGTATCATAAAGCTACCGATCACTGAGACTCCCTCTTGCAATAGTATCACTACTCTTGAAGCAATTTCCATGTTCATATGACGTCGAATATTATATTAACTATATAATACTAACTCTTTTAGAAATTTAGTGACAAATTGCAAAGTTAAGCAATCCTAATCAGGTCAGTTTATAGATGGGTAATCATTTATCAACTATTGAGGCCACTCCTCCCAATGTTATATATTTTGTTATGGCCCGTATATTCGTAATATTTCATTTCGTTATATCTACCCTCAACTCGTGGCTAGTTTAAAACCCACGCAGATACAGTACACGCTCTATAATATCATATCGTAATGAAACATTTAAAGACTGGCAACGCGCTTGTAACTCCTGAGTTGCAGGTGTTCATGAGTGGCGGTGGTCTCTTACCATCAGGTGACACGTCACAAAAGTCTAAAAACAGTAATTTCTATTGTGTATTGTATGACAATATATTTTACAGATATGTACCACAAATCGTAGCAGACTACATAGAAGATCCAATAATAACTTGGTTGTTGTCTGCGATATGCAACTCTCGTCTCTTCAAGAACCCGTATCTCGTTGCGAAGATCGTCGAAGTCCTCTTCGTGATAAACTTATCCGTTCCGTTAAAATTGAAGAATGTGTACGAGAAGTTTATGGACCATCCCATGTCACAGACATCCCTGCCCAGCGCCTTAATGAAGTTCTACACGGATATTGAAACTACCGGACAGAGCACCGAGTTCTACGACAAGTTCACAATACGATTCCATATTAGTATTATATTGAAAGGCATGTGGGAGCGACCAATTCATAAACAGGTGAGAAATATTTATTTAAATGAAATATCACTAAACTGTTATTATAACGCAGTTATTTATTTTTAGCTATAATCTACACTTAATATCTTATCAACCAATTCTGTGTAATAAATAAAAACATAAGAAAAATTCAGAGTCTACTGTTTGGACTTTTCCTAGCCGTAGATTTCTTCTAAACCATCTCGGTTTCAGATAGAGATACGAACAACCTGGCAGTAAGCGGTTATCGTAGTGAATAGATATTTTGAACTCAGGAAGACTAACATATGCCATGTCAATACTTCAAAACCTGCAATGTCTACAATGTAATGGATAGAAAACTTATTCTACAAAGGAAATGTTTGCGAAAGACATTGCCTCTAAAAACATAGCGCGTGCGATTATATAGCTACATAGATTTAGGAGCAGTACCTACGTGTATACCAAAAGTTTGCGTTTAGTTTCACTTAAGTCAGTCACGATTCTCTAAATATTTCCTTTTGAAATACAAATTATATTTTTACGTACACAGGCCATAGTAAAGGAGTCTCGTTCGGGTCGCCAGTTTGTCAAGTTTATCAATATGCTGATGAATGACACAACATTCCTGCTTGACGAGTGTCTCACGGTAAGTTTTTATGTTAGCTTATAACACGATATAGCATTACACTGCACTACCTTTTTAATTCTTATATAGGTTAGGTCACGAATTGTTTAACATTTGAAAAAATCGTATAAAAAAACCATTTGATAAGGTCTAAAAATTGTTTATTTATTTAATTAGTTGGAATTGATTTTTTAAAAGAAAAGTTACATCGTCCAAATGACCATCGTTTCGATGTTTAGCCGACATCTCTTCACTGATTTCTTCTTTTAGTTGATATTGTGTATTTGGTTTATTAATGTAGACACGATTCTTCAACATAACCCATAAAAACAAATCTGTTGGGGATAGATCTGGACTTCTGGGTGGCCGTGGAACGTCGCCTCGTCTGGCAATCAGTTTTACCGGAGACAAGTATTTAACCACTGGCAAGGACTCATTGGATGTGTGACAAGTGGCTCCATCTTGTTATAACCATGTGTTACGATTGTAGCCAGCAAATTCCAGTAGCATAGGTCCCAAGAACTCTTGTAACATATTTGCGTGGGGTGTTAGATTTAAATGTTAACGAATTCTTAGCCTAACCTGTATATAATAACTGCCTCATTGGTTTAACGGTTAGCGTATGCGACTGTCGATCAAAAGATCTCGTAGTCGTGCGCAGGTCGAATAAAAAATAAGTGTTATTGAGTTTTTCTGATAATAGAAATGCTTAACAACAGTCCAGAGTTTGGAAGTTCTTCTTTTTTCAAGTTTCATCTTAGCCCTCGTGCCTCGGAGCGCATATCGGCCCTGCGCCTGTTCTTTCCCCGGTCGTGTCGGATAACCATTCCATCAGATTATGAGAGTGAGGGAACAGAGAGTGCACCTGTGTTTGCGCACACACTTGTGCAGTTTAATATTTCCTGCGTAGTTGGCTGGCCTCCATTGAGACTGGCTGCCGTGGTAGGAATCGGCTAAGATTACACCATCACCATCAGTAAATATGTATGCCACCTGATGCCAACTAAGTAGGTAGAACTGGTACTGTGGGAACCAAACTCCTGATGAATACGCTTACATATCTCGAAACACTTTTCACTGCACTTTTTTATATTATAAATAAAAAAAATACCCCTAGACAATTGTTTGTTCTGGATGCAAAGCGTATCTATGACGGTTGTTTTAGCAGTTAGGATCATTGGTCACTATATCAATAGGTTGATAAACACATAAACGTAACAATGATTTAAAACTTCAAACTAACTAAAACCTATCTCGTCCCGACTCTGCGAAGACATGTTTTTTTGTCTATATTAAAAGCCTGCCAAAGTGACTCTACTCTGCCTGATGGAAAGCATGAATAGAATCCAAGAGTTGTGGTCACCATACTTATTGCAAATGCAGACAATACAGTATGGTGACCCACACTATGGCGGCCTTGTTTGATGCTTTCTTTACACCCCGCTTAGGGACATAAAAGGCATGATAGTCATCGTGACAGTGTAAGGCTTACATAGTTACCACGATAACTGTCACCCCTGCTTTAATGGGCCTCCGGTCTCACACTTACCAACGAAACACGACAGCACGGATGTTATCGCTTTAGGTTGGTCTTCTGTGGGAGGGTAGTACTGTCCCGGTCGAGCCGGCCCACTGGTGCTGAAATCAGCGTGGCTCTACTACCTAGTAACCTAATGTTATGTAAAAATTATAAACGAGTTATTGTTGCTGAGACCATGTTATCTTTGTGTAGTACCTATTAAGCCACTTAACGCATTGTATTTATCATTGCATGTGTACTTATCCGCTAATTGCTGTTAAACTACGGATTTTGATATAGGTAGTTATAACCATCTGTTAGGTTTATTTTCATTATATAAAATATAAAATAAACCCTATGTAACTGTGGTATGACCCTAAATAAATAAAAAATAATGTCCCACAGTACCTGAAACGCATCCACGAAGCTCAAGAAGGGGGCGCTGGCGCTAGCGGTTCTTCTTCCGACGCGCGCTCACGTGCTCTAGCGCAGGACGAGCGACAGTGCCGCTCCTACCTTACACTCGCGCGGTAAGTCTTCACTTCACAAGTAGCTGCTTTTGACTCTAAAACACTCAAGTGTTTAAGAGTCAAAACACACGGAGTGGAACAACGCTGTGTGAACCCCAAAATGTTATTCTTGGTATGGGTATTCTTTGTGTTCGTTTCATGTATATTTTTAAATCCCCCGCGACACAACACATCTAGACACAGGAGTCCAGGAGATCCTAGCGCAGGGGTTAAAAAGCATAAAAAGTACACCCCTGCTCACGAAAACTTTAAGGTCTTTGTGCTATATAAAACAATACTTACTTTCATTAATTAATTAATCAATATTATAATCATATATTTCAAATATCTGACACACAACTCGATCTTGTTTCAAACTAAGCAGAGCTTGTATTATGAAAGGTAATTGATTGTTAAAATACTTTTATACTTAAAAAAAAATAATATAATTACACTCACGGCTATACGAGGCGTTAAGAAAGTAAGGTGCCTTCCACATATATTTTATTTTTTTACTGTGTTTGTGTACTAGTCACTATAATAATAGATTCTAATTTGTACTTTTTAGAGAAACAGTGGACATGTTGGAATACTTAACCGTAGAAATTAAGGAACCATTTCTACGAGCGGAACTTGTTGATAGGCTTGCGTCTATGTTGAACTTTAATCTGCAGCAGTTGTGTGGGCCTAAGTGTAAAAACCTCAAAGTAAGTCAAATATCCGTTTGATGCCATTCTTATTATTACATTGAATAGTCAGTGGTCTTTAATTTTTTTTAACTAAACTAATACCTAGTAGTGGTTATAGTAGCACAAATCACATTTGCATACTAAAATTATATTGAACCTTACAATATTTGGTTATTGTTTGTACGACAATCCAGTAAAAATGTTATGTATCCTAATCCTACGAGTGTACTAGACTATTATGAGTTCTTAAAAATTCAAATGTCAATAAATAAAAAAAAAAGAAATGTAAACCAATATTAAACCGTATAATATTTCAGGTTCGTCGACCAGAAAAGTACGGATGGGAACCAAGGAGATTACTAAGTCAGTTAGTTGATATCTACTTACATCTCGACTCTCCACAGTTTCACGCCGCACTTGCAGCTGATGAGGTATCCATTGGTTTTAAATGATAATTTAACTTATTTATATGAGAAGTGAGTTTATCATACATAAAATACACAGTATCAAGTCAAACTTCAGTTCAAACTTTCAGTTTAAACTTCAAAAACCTAAATTTATTTTAAAAATGTTAATTATTTTCCTTAATTTGATTTTTATTGTAAGTACTGACTCATCTGTTAGATAACTAAAGAATTAATACGTAAAAGATTTACTTGCGGGCTGCTAGGTGTGAACTGAGAAAACACTACTTACTTTATTTACTATTTGATCTGTAATATATACTAGCTGACCTGCGCAACTTTGTCTGTCTTATATTGCTCGTGGCGTGATGTCATAAGGCGTGAAAAATTTGTTTAGCATAAAGAAGGTTATAGTGAGCGTGATGATATATAGCCTTTCTTATTAACTGGGCTATCTAACACTGAAAGAATTTTTCAAATTGGACCAATTTTGGTGATACGAAGATTAGCACGTTCAACCAAACAAAGTCTTCAGCTTTATAATATTAGTGTAGATTAATAAAACTTTCTCATGAATTTTCAAAATAAAAGAAATATTTCAAAAGATTTTCAAAATTCATTCATAGTTTTGAAACAATGGTAACATTATCCTTTTTTTTTGTGATGTCAGATTCAATTTTAATACCATCTCATAGAACACTATATTTACTTCGACTTACAACAGACTAGTATTTGGAAATCATTTATCTAAAATAAGATAATTTTAGCTTAGCTATGTCAACAACAGAATTACCACCATTGGCCATAAGGCGGGATATAAAAAAGACATAAGAACTGTACCTGGCTGTACTAGCATACCAAAAGTGCATTTCAAGCCATTAATTACAAAATAATTGTTCTTTATTATAAAAATCAAAGGCTCTCTCCAGCTAAAATGTTAATCTAAAAATACATGATTAAATTATTGTATTTTTAAATAGGCTAGACGACACCTTAGTCTAATTAGTTGCTTTTTATCATCTGTCAAAACGACAATTTTGTATGAAAAATGTGCCAAATACCAAATTGTGACGTCACTGATTTAGACTACTCAATTGAACAATATATAATATAATATTTCACTGTATATTTGATTGAAATTCATAATAAAAATAAAAAGCTATGTTAATTGTTTATGCCGAAATGTTTCACGATATTAGTTTTAATGAAGTGGACATTGGTATTTATTTACGATACAGTTATCTTACCAATTGAAAACAATTTAAAAATTTTCAACGTACGATTCCAGCGATCATTCCGAAAAGAGCTATTCGAAGAAGCTGCCGTCCGACTCGCTAAGTCGTGCATCAAGACACCCACGGAAATAGAGCGATTCAAGACAGTGGCAGACAATGCTTACCAAATTGTTGGTATGTATCACATATCTAAACTTTAAAAAAACATTGCTTGAACATTTTACCAACCGTAAATCTTAGTTTATAGTGCAGCTTGAGCTATCAATTGTTTGAAGTATTGTTCAATGAATCATGGGGATGTTATATTCTAGTTATTTTTTCTCTGATGTACATAAAATCAAATCCTTCATCAATATTAGTGGTGCCGATTTTGTCTTTGTATAAATTTCTGAGTTGAATTAAGTATATTTTGGCTATATAGTGGAGGACATGTTACAAATAATTTATTCTAAGTGGGCAAATAAAAGATGGCTGTATTTTTTACCTTTAAATATTAATTATCTACAATTTTTTCATGGTTCAACTAAAACAGTAAAAGTTGAATATACAAACGTAACCTGTATTCTCAATTTCAGTGTCGAATCAGCAAAAAAGTGATGAGTTTGCTGATGCACCAGAAGAGTTCAGAGACCCCCTCATGGACACACTTATGACAGATCCAGTGTTATTGCCATCTGGGAAGGTAAGTCAATGTTTTCAGTTTTACAAATTATTTTCTCTGCATGTGCTATAAAATTGTTTATTATGCATTAGAGCTATTATTGAGCGAACTTATTTTATTTTGGTGTGAAATATACATGTATATGTATAAATAAAAAGCTTTTACTCTTGTGTGTTAAACAAATATGTAGAAATGTAACAAAACCTTGTAATAAATTTTAACATATTCATAGCGTTAGATATATTGAACAATAAGTGTATAGCATCGGAAATGAGATATATCTCGCTCACATATCGACAAAACGGTAATATGCATGATGTAATTACCGCAAAATATTTCAAATCCAAGAAAGATATTTTAGTTCGAATGAAAATTCAATAAACTTAAAACCTTATTACTTAACGCAAAAATGGAAAGGGGTTAGAAACGTAATATAGGTGTCGTAAGAGCCGACCGAGGAACAAAACTCAATTGAACAACATCCATCTGGTCAGCGTGGTGTAGATTTCTTTTCTAAAGAGAAACCTTTGCCCAGCAGTGGACTATTAAAGGCTGTTGGTGGTGATAATCACCCTAAAGATAGTGTATTATAAAGAAACCATAAACATTTAGGAAATTCATATGCGTGTTATATTAGATGTTACTCAGTGCCAATATGAAGCTTATCTGAGTTTAGAATTAATCAAGTGGCCGTAACATTGTAGAGACTTGTCTATGGGAACCATTGTGAACGAGTTCTGTGTTAACATCTCTAAGCATAAGGTTCATAACGATTGCGAGTGACAGAAGTTTATACTCTTACTTGCAATGGCACGTAATGTGCTCTTATTTTAATTTACGTTACTATTTCTTATTTATAAGTTGTATACTGTGTAGCCGTAGCCTTACATAGAAAGTGACGAGCATAAAAAAGAGTGACGTAAATTAGAAAGAGGACACATTACAAGTGTAGTAGTTTCAAGATTTTTGTACTTCCTAAATAAGCTGTAGATGGTACACAAATAAACATTTTATTCAAATTTGCTGATACCTGATGTTATATGATTGATGTAAGGATTAATCTATATGGATGAATATTGTTAATTTTTATTTTTTTTTATTGCAGGTAATGGACCGATCAGTAATTCTTCGTCATTTACTGAACAGCGCAACCGATCCATTTAATCGACAACCTCTTACAGAGGATCAATTACGTCCAGGTAAAACAATTATATGGTTACTATTTTTATTTTTCTACAAATCAATTTTACAAGTATCCAAGCATTTTTAAGTACCAAATGTATAAGAAGTTGTAGTTATAGAAACTGCGCGGTTGGCCTAATGGTTTAAGCGGTCGCCATGCCGCTCTCTATTGCGCCAAGTGTTGTGGGTTCAAACCCCACACGGGACAACAATTTGTGGATCGTGTGATCCACAAATTGTTGTTCTGAGTCTGGGTGTTCTTTGTGTCAGTTTCTTGTATGTTTGTTAAGTCCCCCGCGATACAGGATTTATTCGTAATGCGGGCGTTGTCCTTTTTAAGAAAATAAAAAAAAAAGTAGAAACCGAAAGAAATGGAGGGTACAAATACTTCTTACTTGAGTTTAAACTCTTATTTATGCGAACGAGAGCATCTAGATACGGCGTCGGACCTGAAATTACATGGTCAGAATCCTCTCCAGCGTAGGGTGTCTGAGGTTGTTGATCATTGGAGTGCTTTTTAGCGAAAAAACCAGACTTTTTCGTCACTTAGGAATCGGAAATCTGAATGCTGCCCTATCATACAAAAATTAGCTAACGAGCAGTCGTACATGAATTGCACCGCCATTTACACCTACAACTCAAGAGATTTTTTTGATTTTACCTTGGTAGTGGTATATATGATAATTAAATTGTTAATTACAGCCACTGAACTCAAAGAAAGAATCATCCAATGGCAGCGTGAGAAGAAATCGTCGACGTCATAAGCCTCGGAGGCCAATAATAAAGTCTGATGTATATAACGTAACCCATATATAAAGACTACCAAACGGATTTTTCCGCCTTGGATGGACTTTTGTCCATATGCATGAATGTGAGATTATTACATGTATGTTATTCCATACAATGTTTTTAGGTTGAAACTACAACTTAAGCGGTATACCAACCAAACGGTACGTTTTTATGTACAGGTGTTAATTTAAACGGCACATGTTGAATATGTTATTTGATAATGTTTTCACAAAAATCTTCCATTAATTAGCATTTAGCTATTGTGACAAACAAATTTTTTTAATCTTTTAACCCACCAACTTAACACTTTTAACACGAGTTCGAAATTTTTTATAAGAAAATTAAGCTCAAAATTAATAAATTGGTAAAGTATTTGGCAAATTTAAAGCTTGAACGTAATGCACATAAAATTCTAAATAATGTCATTTATGTATAGACACTAATTCTAAATTAATAATATAAAAATATTTAAATTAACATCTGTAATGTGTATGGCATAGTGGAATGCTAAATACAGTATGTTACGGAGTCTAATATCACAGGTATAAAGGCCTAAACATTAAAATGACAATAGACGTGACATTTGAACATTTCCTGGACAAAAATCTAGGTGTTATTGTCTCGGCCCTAAATTGTAAGAGTGCAAAGCAAGCACAACATAGAGTATTTAGTGTGAAGCGTGTAAACTGAATGTCTTTGTGCATTTTATAGGTAATCTCTGTTATGACTATGTGTGCAAGTAATTACAATTTTAGAATGGATAGTCTGCATTAGTTTAACTAATGGTTATACGTTAGAATATAAATATATAAACTTGTAGGAATTGTATGGAATGTTGAAGACTTCTTATTTTTTGTGCAAAATGGAAATTAGAAAAATGTATTTAATTATATTATGGATTTGATTACTATTCATTTTAGTGATATTATGTTAGTCTTTGTTTAGTAATACATATTTTTTGTATTATCATTTAATACATTGTGATTTGTTCCTTTAAAACTTTAGTTATGATATGAAATGGATTTTCACATAACAATTAGGGAATAGCACTCAATATTATTAATTAATCCCACTTCTAAGGTAATATTATAATGCTGTGTAATAATAATTAGCTCTCGGAAGTGACCTTAGCTAGATATTATCATTGCATTACAAATATATATCTAATATGTATCTCATCTACCATTTCTCCAGTCACTGCCAATATATTCAATGTAGTTCTTAGACAGGCATTCCTGAATGAAATCCATTTCTTTAATTACATGGTCTCACTTGTATGATAATTTGACTTGTAATTTATCAATATATTATAAAGATTCTATATTATAGAGGTCTCCTACGTTGATTATATCAATAAAATTAAATAAATGGCAATTTATTGTTTTTATCATAATAACAAACGCACATTCGCTTAATAATAAAGTATATTTAACTCAATTTTATTATTCTTATAGTAAAATAAATAAGTTATTGTCAATTCACAATAAAGAGATTTCATTGTATGATTACAAATGATAACAACCACTTTAATAGTTTATTTAAAATCTCAATAAACAATAAAATGCAGATTTTCAACTGCTGGAGAGGTAGTTGTTTTCATAATTTAGTATTTATTTAAACATTTACAAGGAAAATTTACTGTTTTTTTTTACTGCTCACACCATTACTATTATCCATACCGTACATTATCCTAGTTACAAAAAAAATCAATTCATGTTTATGCAAATTGTTATTCCACTTTAGTATTCGTAACATGAACATTTTGCATTTGTATAGAAAGATTCATTATCTCTGACCTATCTATCATGCAGGAATAATATGAAAATGATGGGAGTCTATGCTTACATTATCCAATATTTATATTATTTTATAACAAAGGTATAACAAGAATTTATACAGCTACTTGACCTCCAGTTCACATACTTTGTTAGGTCTTAGTTCATATCCTACAAGATCTAGTAGATAGGCACTTACAATCTAAGATACATTTGTTTTTGTCAACACAGAAGTTATTGTTGTAGAGTTCAGGAAAGTACAATTGATGAACAATTTTGTTACAATTGTGTGCTCATGTTCTTGAAAACTTGTTAAGAATAGAATAGCCATTTGTATATAGTTGGACACACAAACTCAAGTGTATAACAATTTAGTAAGCAGTGATTGCTTTCATCGGAGTAGGAATGGCAGGCGAGAAGCAAACAAACAAGAAATCATATACAACATGCCAAAATAGAAATTTAATCTAGCAGTTTGTCTCGGAACATATCTCATTGCATCAATATTCCTAAACCTTCTTTCTATTTTGAAAGCTCTAGGTAGAGTCAACATGGGAAGTAAAAACCAAAGAGAGCAACGGACTGATGCTACCACAAACATAATATATGGAGTAAACAATAGAAAAGTATATAGAAAATAGGAAGGCGTTCTTCCAATTAGTATGGCTAAAGTTACAATCTCAGCCTTGGAGTCTGTCTCCAGGTCCCTTGTGTTATTACTGTGTAAAATTGCTTCTGTATTGAGTGCTAAAGGTATAGCATAATAAATAATAGGCCAATCCACTCTGCCTGTCTGAGCTAAAAAAGCAAAAACCACAGACACTGGTCCAAATATCACTAACACTAATATATCACCAAGAGCTATATATTTTAACCCTATGCCACCTGTATACAAAAAGGATGATGATAACCCACCAAAATAAACGAGAGCTAAATGCTCCATGCGTGCAGGTGATAAAAATACTAGTGGCACAAATGAGGCACATCCAGCCAGATACAATATAGCACCCAGTGAGACAACTTCATCTATACTTAATATATGATCTACAAGCGTTCTGTCATCAGATTTACGGTTGTCTATTCCTTTCACAAAATCAAAGTAAGTATTGACTACATTTCCTGCACCATGGACTGGAATTACAGTACATAGAGTTAGAAATAGAGTACACCAACTGAATCCAGTATCGCCAGGAAGACGGTAGGCGAGCGCAGCACCCAGCAGTGTTGGCAGTAAACTAGCACTAAGCGACCACGGACGCAAGGCAAGTACGTAAGTTCTTACTTTCATTAGTGGATTTCGAGTTAATAATGTCTTTTCTTTAGGTTGCTCTAAGAGGTTCCCTTCGGCCGTTGGTCTATCCATGTCTTCCGGTTTCTTGCTGAGTTCCATATCACAGAATTTAGTATATAAATATTATCAATTTAGTTCATTAATCATTGTTGTTTTCTATTGCGGTTAATGTGTCTATTTGTCAAACGAGTATGTTGTAATATACTGATGTCTAAATCGTCTAATACTGTGTGCTTTTTGACGTACAGTCCCGTAATTTTAACGGTAGACAAGAATCGAAAATTACTTCGTTTCAAATGATAGCTGATTTAAAATTAAGACAAGTTTTTATAGAAACGGGAATTCTTAGTTGTCAATAGCGTCAGTGAAACAGTGTTAGCAACCTGAAGTGGACTGATTATCGTACCCGGGGGCGTAAAATTATCGTACCTGGATCGAAATTATCGTACTTTTTAGGATAATATCTATTATAGATAAATAAATCATATAAATTGTAATATTGATATGCATGCAAGTACTCTATAGTTTATCTTTTTTAAACCACCGCTGTCAAATCAACAGAACACTGAAACCCAAATGCTTTACACGTAGTACAGACCTGAACTGATTTCCTTTCCACTTCGAGGGAAGTTCAACAAATACGCCAAGTTTAAAATTCACTCACACAAAATTTCACTGTTCCCATGCAAGTTGGGTATGAAACATGCCAAAATTTTGTATATATAAAGAAGAAATGTATTCCTTTTGTCAGATCGAATACAGACGTATAATCATAATAATGTAACCGTTATATTATAACGAAATGATTGTCAACTTTTCTACACAAAATGTACGATACATATGAAGTGTGAACATAGGCTGCGGTCCGAATTGTACTCACAGCACTTACGACGTTTAAACTGCTAACGTGTAGTCCAATTTAGTGAGCGCGCCAACGTCTGTTAACAGTATTAATAATTCGGACCACCTGTGAGTGTGCTTACGAATTCAAAAAGTTGAACATAACCTAACAGAGCATTTTTTGACATAAACACCAGTGGATTATGTGGTGTAGCCAATGCAGATGATAAAATGCTTGTATTTCAAGCATTTTATCTATTTCAAGCGCCAAATAACGCCAATGCTCACGGTGCTAACGATCTGACCCGTCAGTACTGTAAGCACTAGGTAGTGACGTCACATGTGACGTCTTAGCATTCACAATGCTAACAGTGAGCGTGAAAAGCACGAATTGGACCGCACGTTGGTACGCTATGAGCGCTGTGAGCGTGATTCGGACCACGGCCATAATCGAAATATCGAACTTATATTCCCTTGTTCGCATTGGTAGATGCTATACTAACCAATAAGAAAGCGTGTACAGCAGGTGCTGGATAAAGTTACCGTATCCGGCAATGGTGAAACTTAGCAGAGCGGATCGTAAGAATCAATAGGAATAGAGAACTTGTATTTCCTGGTATTTTCCCAAGATTTTATTGGACAAAATTAAATCATGCTAATGCGAAATTTAGACTATCAGCGCATGAGTGAAATAATATAAATTCTCAAATTTTGCATCATGATAGAAATTATCGTACAATCTGTGTACGATAGTAATATGCTATCGTACATCGTACGCAGGCACAAAATTATCGTAAGTGTACGATAATTATCGTACGGTTCCGAACACTGCAGTGAAACGTCAAACTACTAAGTAACACTATATATGGGGTTGTCACATTATTAACACATATACATATAATGAAATCGATAAAGTTGACTAAAAAATTATACAAATTGCTTACTTCTAATTATTGACACCTGAAATATAAAACTTTAAATATCGGTCTGATAACATTAGTACGTCAAAAGATGTCTTTGCAATGAAACCTATAAATACAAGTAAAGCTCTAAGAACATTTGTAATATTAAAAACCTCAGGTAATATATTATTATATAATGTTTATTTCAAGTTAAATGTAATATGCTATACGATATAAAAGAAAAGAAATATATATATATATATAAATAAATTCTTAATTTAATCATTACTTTTATTTATGAATATATTCACTTCGACATTTCCTTCAAATATGTAGATAAAATAAAAGATACAAAATTATAAACAAAAATCTAGTCGTAATCCGTAAAATGAGTTTAATTTTAACTATGTACTTCATGACCATAATAGTAAATACTGTTTTATTCGTCCTAGAAATTTCTCTAGGCAATGTGAGCATAAAAAATATGTTCTTTAATCATTTTAGCCATAGTACGAGACATTGGCCTATATGGCAACTGTCGCAGTGGCATTTTCTTATATAAAATAAATATCTCAGTACCACCAAACTAACAATTCAGCGCTCTTAGAATACACATTTGAAACAAACAGCAATCACTCGATCGAATTTCACCGTGCGCGAGTCCTATCCGCTGATCCTATTACTTTTACTCAAGAGCTGTACGTGAAGCGATTGAAATAAAAAAATATAAAACTTGTAATCAAAAAAGTTGTTTCAAATTATCAGCAGCGTGGAAGCAACATACTTTTAACCTTTTATGTGCAGTTGGATAAGCATCTGAATAGTGGCGCGTCGTTTAGTTCTTCAACAACACCTCGATATGATGAGGTCAACTCAAAATGTCACAATACTATCACCGTAATACGGTAATATATCGTGTCGTCAACTAGCGACTGGTTCTTTCTTTTACTGAGGTAGTTGCTCATTAGCGCCAGCGCAGCTCACAGTGGCACCATGTTGTATCGACGACGAACGACGATATACGACGTTGCGTCGTGTTACGATTCAGGCACCGTACATGGTGTCATGGTCAGGCCTTTACATAATAGAGACACTGTGATTGTGGTATGTGACAGTACATGGCGCAAAGAAAATATCAATAACATCAAAGAAGTGGGGGTGGATGAAGAACTTCTACCTCACAGACTCGACGTTGGATGGCGCGCATCGCTGAATCAGTCAGCTTGTGACCATGGTGATTGACACCCGATCGAAACGTTTGTGTATTCGAAGGTGTTTAATACCTATTGTGATCCCGTTAATTCTCGTAAATATAATTTATGTAAGATGGAATTTTATTTCTTAAAAATATTTGTAAACCTCTTTTACAGATTAAGATTACGAAGTGTCACCTTTCAAGAACCTCCAACAAAATTTGATGCAAACCCTATACAAACCAGTCTGGGTAGCATGGGATAGTAAGGCAAAATCTCTTTTCTTAGAAGAGGCCTATGTCCAGCATTGGGCTGTCTTTTTTTTCCTGTCCTGTCTGATAATTCCCGCACCAGGAAACGGACACAAAGAACACCAGACTCGGAACAACAATTGTTGCATCACACAAGTGTTGTCCCATGTAGGGTCACCCCAAAACACTCAGTGCAACAAAATGTTACATTGACAATGATTGATAATAAACTCTACGCTGTACATTGCAATATTATGCCCACGCCCAGCAGTCTCTGGCAGAATTAAATTGTAAACTAGATGTAATGCTGGCACACTAAGACACAAGAATTAAATCAAGCATCAATAGCAGTTGCTCTTTTAACTGGGTTGCCACATGAGTGACGCCGCTATCTAATGAAATATCCATCTCTTTTGTGTCGGAATGTAAATGTGAAAACATTTTTGAATACACGCATCCCCTGGATTGTCAAAAAGATATTGAATCTAAAGGAATCCCATACTTTCTTTGTTTAAACGAAGCTTCGTTTGTATCAACTTCCAATTCAGCATATAATTAACTAGCTTTTGCTCACGATTGCGTCTGCGTGATGGCCGAGATCAGAAATCATAGCAGAGTATTTACTGTAAGTTTGAGTTTGCTACCACCAAAAATTAAGAACATTACATCTAAATTGCCAACCCCACTCTTTTATTTAAAAACCTTTGTTAGTGCACATCTACGTCTAAAGTAGTCCAGTAACAAAACAACAGATCTGTTATCAATTTTCAAAGGGCCACAGTGCATGAGGTTATCAGAGTCCAAACCCCTGTCCCCGGATTCTAGTGTAAGGGAATAAAAGGGCGGCGATACACTTATTCATTGGTGATAACCACTTACCTTCAGGTGATCCATATGCCCGTTTGACACCGAATACTATAAAAACAGGAAAGAATATGTGGTGACATCTACATACAGTGGCAATAATATATACTACAAAGTCATCTATCGAGAACGCACTGAACTGAGCAGTAACCACTGATCCTGTATCATTATACGGAAATTCTCAAGCCGCATATAAAGTACCATATGTACGACTTCCCAGCGTCAATCGTTGAGCCGTGCCCCGTCAGGCATGATCAACTGACCTGGTTGGAGGATCCTCCCGTAGTGTTGGTGGGACATGACATGAATTTTAGACACATTTGATTGTTACCTACGCTAAATATTATCTTCTTGTAGTACCTCTTAGTACCATTATCTCACGATTAGAATTATCTACATCTGAGTTTTCTAGGACGGTACTTTTAATTAGTAAGTTTTAGAAATATTATGTAAGTATATACATGAAGTGGAGATAATATAAGTACGTACTCACCTAAGAAACAGATACTGACAACTTTGACACAAAACAGCAAGTTACAACTTGATACTATAGAATAGTCTGATTTAATCTATGCAGCAAAGTAAGGATAATCTGTTGAGAGTTTGTAAGTAACCTGCCTTCATAGTCCGTTAATCTCAGTTAATCTAAGAGACTGTGTACCTGTAGTAATATAGACGGAAGTTAATCTGTTCAACATGACCATGACGGAATAGCACGTTTATGAAACAATAAATTTACATATTACGTAATATAAAACATATATATTGGTTATTACAAATTTATAAATCATTCACTGTCATGATACAAATATTAGCAGCCACTTCATGTTTACTGGTATCTATTAGAATTACAAAAAATTAAAATCGGTAGATATTTTTATTGAAAACTTTAAATATGTCATGATTGGTTGAAAAATTAAAGTGGCTTGTTGGTCGAGTGGTTAGTGACTCTGAATACTAAGTCGGAGTGAGTGAGGTCGTGGGTTCGATTCCAACTCAGGACAAATAACTCATAAGGCATAATTCTCTGTTTCTGGATATAAGCTATATATAGTACATGCGTAATTAGGAATATGGAAGTATATGTTTATCAACCGTCGGCTTACCATGGTACAGGCTCTGCCTTGTTTGGGATATGACAGCGGCCGCGTGTAAAATTTTTATTATTATTAAAATGTAGTGAGACAATGCTATATCTTCATTCACCCCTTAACAGTCCACTGTTCAATATAGGTTTCTTCTTCGAAAGGAAGTTTTGACATAACATATCAGATTAGGATATTTTTGAAGTACTTTCAAATATTTGTTTATGTGATTAATAAAACATTATCCCCTGTGTCGTTTCTCCAATTTACACGTACCGCAGTAATTTAACTCTGAGACTCAGAGATGTATCGTATAATAAAAAAATTACACGTTAAGTTGATTTTTAGGATTTCGTTTCTTTGCCAAAACTAAAGTTGCGTAATCCCACCGTCCTGGAGTGCTCGTTAATTCAGAATATCGTGAATGATTTTAACATAAAGACTATAAATAAAAACAAAATTCACACATATTCACATTTACACTGTGAAGGTCATACGCTATTACTTAGAAGTTGTGAATTGTGACCTAGTGGCACGAATTACCTTTTTGTATTACCGTGACATCGATGCATTGAGCAATAACGTCAATGTATTCGTATATTGTGGTAAATGTGCTTTTACTGAACCACAAACTATGAAGTCAAACTCTCCACTCCACGATGAATACAACGAATGAGTGTGAGTACTCGTAAAATCAATTACCGGACCGGGTTGGCCATTTTGGCAAGTGGATTTGCTGATTTTGCCCTAACACACTCGTTACATTATATACTAAGTAATTTTGAAAGAGAACTAAATCTCTATCATCAATATTTTATTTTTTACTTTCTTATTCTACATCTCACTTGGATTAAAGAACTTTATAGATTAAGTATAATTTCGTCAATAACCTTTAACAGGCCATTGCTGGGCACAGACCTCCCCATAGAAAGGAGAAAAAAAATGAATGAATAAAATTCTCTAATATTCTAGGGCAATTTTTTTTTGTCTGGTTTGTACTTTAAACTAATTTAAAAAATATTAGAATTGGTTTCAAGCAGTGATAAGTAAATGAATTTAAACCCTTCTCAACAATTACATAACAGGTGCCTAAGTTAAGACAAAATTAACCTAACAGCTTACATTACTTATAACATACAGATACAAATATCTAGGTACAGATAAAAATGGTTTTAGGCAATGACAGAGAAATGATAATAAAACAAATACAAATTTGTTCTCGAATGACTTATACGCATTACGTACGTACGTTCTTTTCTGGACATCCTTGTTAAATGGAGTCGAAATCGGCGTCATCCTATCCTCTTCGTCCGGTCACGCAGCGCCGTTTATCTCGTGACTCATTCTTTAGTCTTACTCTACGAAACACTGAGCTACATTTTTCAAAATGTTTCATTACCGAATTTGAAATAATTTTTCTAATGAAAATCTATTCTATACTTATATGAATCCATATATGTGTACCGATTTTAGAAAATCTGGTTACTAAACAAAAATTTAGTCGATGGATTAGGTGTAAGGCAACTAATTTAGTAAGTGTAACAAACTCAATAATAAAACTACAGAAATTCATTTAGGTTTCTTTTTATTACTGCTAAGCTTAGCTTCTAGAAGTTCGATCCAATTTTCATACTGCTTATTATCCTCCTCGGTTAATTCATCGCAGAATTTATCAATATCTTCATCTTTAACGTCTTCTTCCCTTAACAACTCCAAGTCTGTTTGTTTGTTTTGTTTATCAACTTCAACGGGTTCATCATCAGTAAATTTAATTTTTTTATTTTGCCCTGGTTCGTTGTTTGTTGCCTCTTTGTTCTGGGGTGAAGATACAAGTAACTTCGTGTCTTCGTATACTTTAATGGTAGGTTTGTTAGCTAAATCTCTATCGTTTCCTGAGACATCATTATTTTTTTTCGTAGATAATTTGTGTTCAGATTTAATAACGCTTACATTTTTTTCTGTTTTTAGTTTATGTTCGAGCGAATCTTCAAAATTTTTAAGTTTCTTACTTTTTGTAGGCATAATTTTATCAGGTGTTTCGCCGAACAAACTTGGTTTTATTTTCTCATCTTTTATTTTTATCTCTACGTCACTAGTGAACGACTTCTTTCGCTTGCCCATTTTTCTAGAACAAGAAGTAATTGTCATGAAATAAATATTAGATACAGTTACAAAAATATGAAAGGAAACAGATCATGACTAGCGTTAATAAAATAAATGACAAGTTTCCTTTTCCTTCTTTCTTGATCTTGCCTAAAAATGGTTGTATTCCCAAAGAGCGTTGCCATCAAACAGGCTGCATGTCGTTAAAAAAAAAGAGTAAAATATCTTGCAGAATTGTCGTTTATTGCATAAATATTATTTACTCAATCCTCTGCCGAAATAAATAAGACTAATTAGTCGTTATGAATTCAAACATTTCTTTTTTTGGATATAATTAAGATCTCACGTCTATGTGTAAACACTTTGATATTCGCTGCAGCTAGTTATTACCTGTAGAAGGATAAACTTGATTTTACTCTAATCTACATTCTTCTAGTATCTGATATTGGTCACGAGTAGAAATAATATTTCTAAGTTTGATGAATTAGTCAAACTTGGAAATATCTCATAATGTATCATCAAACAGTGTGGTTGTTAGCAATTGCTACCAACCACACACTGTGTTTAGACGTTCATTTGATGTCAGTTTAGTTCAACTTAAATGCTTAGAAAAAAGAATCAACATCCAAATTTAATGTTATTTATTATTATTATTATTTAATAATTTGTGGAATTAATAATTGGTTCGGAAAGTAGTAAATACTTCTTACATATAACTTACTTGGTACTCAACATATTGGTTACAATACATGAGTATTGTTAGTGATAATTTAGTGAAAAAATAACGACGTTGCTTTTTAGTACAAACTTTATTTTAAATCAAACAAAATTCGTGACTTTTTTACACTTAGACAAATAATAATTAGTAACTTTAGCTTCGTGGCGTAATCGGATAGCTAAATATTTATTTAATATTGGCCGAAATTATTAATATATTAGGCAATAATTAATGTAGTACTATAAAAACTGTAATATTCAGATGGTTTAATATAAAAATATGACTGTTTATTAAAAATACATTTGTATTAATTGAATACAAAATCATCCGCGCGATTAGTGTTGCGTCGTCATAACGTTTAGGCTCCCGGTCTAAACAGTAGCTTGGACCGGGCGGCTAATTAAAAAACCGTTACTCACTTAGTTCACTAAAGATTTAATTCTTACGTGTTAAATCTGAATCATTCATTTTGATCAATAATGTTATTTTTTATAGAAATAAATAATAACATTATTAAAATATGGAGAAAAGAAATCTCCAAATTTTAACTTGACAATATTTTGGTAATATAAAGTATACCGTGTCGTCAGTACTTGCAAACTTACAGAACGTTTTGTGAATAATATTTTTGTTAATACAAATTTTTAAAATGTTCTAATAACCAATTCGTATCAAGTTTTCCTTCTCTTTATAGCGCTGTTATAATGTATAGTTTGCACTCGTAGTAGAGTTGGTGAGAATTCGTGCTGTTAATGCGTCACCACATAGACTAACAGAATTTAAAAAAGGGCTGACCACTCCACCACGTGGAACAAATAGTTGAGAAGACAGAGGTCGATTTAACATCACCTTAACACATATAGATGCATTTTCTCATGGCTTTACATACATAAGTTTACGCATGTACCATCATCATCATTATCATCAAGCCTTTAATAGTCCACTGTTGGACGTAGGCCTCTACTTGTTAAGGAGGTTGCTACAGGGTCTGTTTCAAGTTTTTTTCTCCTTTAAGTGATGTTGTCTTGCTAATTTTGTTCCCTTAGTCGCCGCTTACGCCATGAATAACACAACAATATTATATAATTGTTTGAGTGAGCTTTCTTGCTTTATACGAGTGAAAACTAACCGCAGAGGTCAGTCGGGATGGTAAAAATTAAATAGCCTACTGGTACCAATAGCTACAAAAATAATTATGTAGCTTTCTAATCATAGTAAGACTTGCAATCCGCTGATATGTAACAGTCCATGCTTGCTCCAATACACCGTCCACATAAGTTGTTCAAAACAACACGACCCCCTCACGGCTCTCACGCGATCCCATGATAATACACTGAACTAGATGTTATCTATGATAATAAGTAATAATTTACAATATGATCGTTATTTTCTCATCTACTATATCACGCTTAATATTCGAATATTCACACACCGCAGTGATGTTATTTTATGTTAACAACATCACTGCTGTGTGTGTGCACTGGGTGTATACTCTCGGAGTTATAATATGAGGAGCCTTTGCTCGTGATTCTACCTGCTTGTATCCCATGTCTTTCTCAAGAATCAAAGTGTAGGAATGCCAAATTTCATTAACATCGGTTCAGCGGTTTAATCGCGACAGACAGACAGATTTACTTCACGTGTAATTTATGCATTTATAATTTTAATAGCCATAAATGCCTTAAGGTTTTAAAAAATAAAAAAATAATATCTAGAAAAGTGAAATTCTCAGAGGATCTGCCAGATTTAAGATACCATAGAGATAAGTGTTCTAGTATTTAATTAAAACTTCAAAGTCTATTGATATCTATAGAAAATTTATTAATACCGATTTAAAAATAAAACACGTTACATTATCCCAGTACATTATTTTCAATATGTTTAGTATCGCATAAGGGTTTTCCAGAATAAATATATATCGAACGATTCTATACCTACTTTACTTACAGTGACCTAATTGCTGGAACAATATCAAATGGTTTCTGTAATTGGTTGAATTACAGTGAGCTATTTGCGTAAAACTGGAATTGGTTTTATGTTGTAATTACTTTTTTAAGCGATTTTAACGACGCCTTTAAGACGAAACTTAAACAGTAGACAATGAATTTTTCAAGTCTCTTGTGATTTATAACCACGTCTAAGGAAGTTGGCTTTTTATTTATTTCAACAGAGGCGTATTAAATGTCCCCATTTTGGTTACGATCTCGGGATCTTTGACTTAGCAATCAGTATTGTTAACCAGATAACTCACAGGCCCGTCATTGTTCATTGCCATTTATACTAAAAAATTTTTGTCTAGAGGTACCCGTATCCTAATGCATAGCATTATATTAGATTACCAAAACATCTGGAATCTTCTTTATTAAAAGTCGCTTCAAAAATCAACTATCCCTACAAGTATGTATATAACAGTTTCTATATAATGTCAATAAGAATATACGGACCAGTGTCTATTTATACTATAGCTTTACCATAATCATAGTCAAAAAAGTTATGATTGTAATTTTAGGTAATGAGATAATAACATTCTTTATTAAAAACAAAAATATCTCGAGAATTTAATACCCTAAACGCCGGGTTAAAAAGTATAGTGTAGTTACTAATCACGATAGATACACCTGATCAAACAATAAATTGAACTACTAGAATAAAAATATAGCGAAGTATATAGTGGAAAATTTCTGAGGTTGACTGTCAGATAATAAAATAATTATTATTTAATTTAACACAGATACAAATTAACGAAGACATCAAAGTTTCTACAAAAAAAAAAATAGTTGCATCAGACCCGAAGCGATTTATTTTATCCAAGCGCTGTAAGATAATTAAATAATCGTTCGTTTTTCACAGTATCATTCAAGATAAGCGATAAATATTTACATAATGTAACCTAAAAGTAGACAGAATTTATAGTTTTCTGACTAAACTGTTACACATCTGTATTTATTAATTAGTTGTAAGTCAGTGTATTTGAAGTGTTTGGTAAACAAAGTGTCCACTCAAAGAGATAAGAAATACAAGCACCAACTTTACGTAACAGCTAGCACGAGGTAAATGTGGGCGCATTGCCACCAGACTAGACCACCCGCCACCCACTTCTCTTGCCAGACGCCGCGATCGAGCAATCGAAACAATTTGCTTCGCCGGTTGTGTCGTGTCGACTCAATGTACAGCGACTGTATTATTTTATCGCGATAAGTTTTTATTTCTCTTTAAGCGCACGATGTCTGAAAAAAAATATATTCTGGGTATGGACATTGGTACGACTTCAGTGAAAGTTTGTATTTATGATCCTGATGTAAAGGATATAGTGGCTAAACAGAATAAGGACACTGCAGCTAATATACCAAGTGACCAGGGTATTGGAGGCAACAAACAAGACGTTCCAAAAATAGTATCAGCTGTTCATTATTGCATCTCTCGTCTACCAAGAGATTTATTGCGGCATGTCGCTAAAATTGGGATTTGTGGCCAAATGCACGGAGTTGTGTTATGGAAAAAAGGGTACGTATATATAATAAAGGATTGATAACTACAAAGTGTACGTATTTAAGCTTAACTCATTACAAGTCGTATACTATAAATAAGAGTCACCAAACATTAATCGAGTAAACATTTTTTTTTATTTAGTTATACAGGGACGAAAAGATTTATATCTATTAGGGTATCAGAGCTACAAATTGACCATATATTTTTGCTATTGTTTTAGTGCTTGGGAAACAGTAGAAAAAGAAGGAGTTGTGATGCGGTTTGAGGCAAAAAGAGAGAATATGTCGGCTCTATATACCTGGCAAGATGCAAGGTGCAAACCCGAATTTTTAGACACACTTCCAAAACCTGAATCTCATCAAAAATGTTATTCTGGATATGGATGCGCAACTCTCTTGTGGATGGTGCAACACAAGCCTGAAAAACTGAAACAGTTCCAATATTCAGGAACAGTACAAGATTTTATTGTGACTATGCTGTGTAACATAGAAACACCAGTAATGTCAGACCAAAATGCTGCAAGCTGGGGCTACTTTAACACAGAAAAGAACGAATGGAATGTTGATATCTTGAAAGATGTAAACTTTCCAATTAATCTTCTACCAACAGTTATTAAAAGTGGTCAGTTCGCTGGAAAGTTAAGCGTACCTTGGAACGGAATACCAGAGGGTACGCCAGTAAGTGTAGCAATGGGTGACCTTCAGTGTTCAATAAGGGCGACTCTCGAAACTAAACAAGATGCCGTGTTAAACATATCAACTTCAGCGCAACTTGCTTTTGTTGTAAACAGCATTTCGGACATGAAGTGTAAAACAATTGAACATCTACCATATTTTGATAATACCTATTTAGTAGTCGCTGCGTCTTTAAACGGAGGTAATGTACTAGCTACGTTCGTTAAAATGATTCAACAGTGGATGCTTGATTTAGGGTTTCCAACACCTCAAGCTAAGGTGTGGGAAAAATTGATTTCTCTAGGGTTAGAAGCTCAAACATCTTCTATGAAAATAATTCCTCATTTACTTGGCGAGAGGCATTCACCAACAGCAAAAGCCTCGGTAGAAAATATTGATCTCTCTAATATACAACTCGGCAGCGTATTTAAATCTCTTTGTGATAGTTTGATAGAAAATTTGCATAACATGATGCCTAAAGAAGTATTGCGGAATGCGGAAGTAAAGAGAATTGTGGGAAATGGTTCTGGACTTTCAAGGAATGCTGTTTTGCAGAGGGCAGTAGAGCATTATTACAGTTTGCCATTGGAATTTACAACAGGAGGCGATGCAGCAAAAGGTGCAGCCATAGCAATTATGTAGTTAAGCTATTGCCATGTTTACCTATTCTTTACATTTCGTTATTCACAGACCATAAATAGAATACAGATAGGTTTTAATATGAGATCAGTTTGGATTTAGATAAAAATAAATCATATTGCACCTATGTCTATTAGTGACACTAAATTATAACTATAAAAGTAGTGAATTTAATATCTATGTCACATATGATTGTAAAGTAATTGTGTAGATCTTTAAAAATATCAGAACAAGAAGTAGGTGGCAATCTTGTGTTAGGTCAGAA
The DNA here is from genome assembly GCA_949316085.1 of Hypercompe scribonia. Lineage (NCBI taxonomy): Eukaryota > Metazoa > Arthropoda > Insecta > Lepidoptera > Erebidae > Hypercompe > Hypercompe scribonia. The sequence continues at coordinate 8,464,497 of OX438979.1, forward strand.
CAACAAATATGTTCATTTGCATTTAAAGTGCATAGATAGGGATACTAGAACTACTACAATGCTACATATTTGTATATTTCGAATATCTTAATTTTTTTTTTACATTTTCTAATGATATGGTATAAAATTTGTGTATGTTAAGTAAATCAGAAGTTATATGTTCAAAGAAGTTTAGTATATTAAAATGTGTGTATCATTTGAAGGATTTAAAAACGACTTACATTAAATTTACAGTTCCATTATCATTCCATTTTAGATAGAAACACAATGACAATCCTTTATTGAAAACTTACTTTTCGAAAGGATGAGAGTGTAGTATAGAGGTTGTATGTAAAAAGAAAATCGTTTTAGAAAGATTGAAATAAATCAAATTGTCAGTGGCAACTCTAAAACACCTAAACAAGGGTGGTTAAAACATTCTGCATCTATTTTGGATTTTTTTGTAGATTTTGAGAGTTGAGTTGTATTATTCATATTCTTAATTAGAAGTTATTGTAACTAGAAAAATTTAAATTATGTAAAGCTTGGACTCAATAGTAGTACTTCAAAATTTTTTCGCAGTAACATTATTGTTTCAAAAACATTTATTTCTTTTCTTAAATTTTATTTTACTTATTGTTGACTGACGTTATTGCACCTATCCATAAAAAATTTAAAAAAAAAACATTCATCGTTATTAATTACCAATCATAATTAAACTGTGTTGGTTTTACTTCACAAAATTATTGTTATTATAAATGTTATTGTGTTGGTATGTTATCTGTGTTATACCTATAGCTATTTACTTAAGATTCCATAGTATTTTATGGTAAGATAAATCATGTTTTAAAATAGATTATCAAAAATTAAATTATACATTGCAAGCCATTAGTTTTTTTAAACAATAATTTCATTTGAAATAAAGAATGGTAATGTTAGTAACGGAGAGTCAAAGCATTTTTCCAATCTATTTATTCTATTGAATTTATGATGAAAAGTAAAATTAAAACTCAATAGCAAATTAGAACATAATTAAGTATAATACCTTCATGGAAGTAAGAAGTGCCTTTATATAAAAAATGTCTTTCTCCATTACATGTTTTATATAAAATTTTTGGATATAATCATTGCTAAAACTCTTTAAAATTACTTAGTATTTTTAAAAAAATCAATTGTAATGAAAAAAGTTACAAACTATCATATCATTGTTCAATGTGTGTCCTCTACAATAGTGGGTACAAATTTCAAAATGATTCGAGAACTTACTTACCAGGCAAACTGGCATTAGCATTCACTTCTAGTGTTTAGAAAGTGGATTTAGATATCATATTGTCTTCTTAACCATTTCTCAAAGTCGGCTTATTGAGTTTTTCTTTCCATTCACCTTTATCACCATCATCAGTTCACTACTTACTCCCATTTTAGCTATATCCTCTTTTATGCAACTTTTCACAAACATTTTGTGGATATGTGTAGTTGGTTTGAACCCACAACACTCAGCGCAGTACGAAAGAGTGTAGCAACCACTTACTATACCATCTGTACAGTCCTCTACTTTTATGCCAAGATAACTTGTTACTTCTCATCTTTTTATCTACTGTTGCTACTATCAGGCTGCCTCAACATAGTAATCCTTCACCTTGTTGATTCTAGTGACATCACACATCCATCTCAACATTCGTTTTAGCTACATGCAGACACATGTTGTAATTTTTTATATACACTAATTATAACAAAGATGCATTGATTAAAACACATTGAAAAGCATACTAAAAATGGTTAATGCGAAAGATGGTGAGTTACACTGTATGCTTATAATGGACAATAGCTTTGCTTAACAAACATTTAATTTTTACAGTTTATTTAAATTTGTATCCATTCTCTAATACAAGTCCTAAGCCCCAGCTTTGCCGCAAGAAGCTGAAGCCACCACAACAATCTTCTATTTTGATAAAACTAACTAAGAGTACCATAAACGAGTTAAATCAACAATTATTTAAACCGTACCTTTCACTTTGTTGTGATATTTATTATAAAAATACCCGGTACAATGTAAAAATATGCTATAAATTATTGGTATTGTAAATTATTTTTAAAACTAACCTCAAAAAGACACTGTTTTGGTTGTTGCACTTGGATTTGATTAATTTGATACAAAGACAGGATTTGTAGGTTAAAAATGATTACAGTGTTGCTAGATTGCGAAATTAAGTGTCGTAACATCATATTTTCCGATTATTAACTGCCTCGATGGTGCAGTGGTAGCGTATGCGACTACTGTATTTGAGGTCTCAGGTTCGATTCCCGGGTGTAACTGAATTTTTGCATGATATGATCCGATGATTTTTTGCAAATATTTGCTTCAGAGTTTAGATGTTTTCTGTGTGTAATATGCATATATTTACAAAAAAATAGTACATATGTTATTAGATCAATTGTTTAGTTACCATTTTGTTATTCTTTTTTAACATGGCAGCCCCCTCGGGCCGTCACCCAGTGGGGTTTACTGCGGGGTGGTACGGCGGAATCGGACCGACTAAAACCATACGGTGTGCCACTCTGCACCTGACATAGGAGGGATCCGGGAACAGCTGTTATTACGACATCCATATTCCTCCTAGCGCCTGCTCGCTAACGCGCGCACCATCTACAGATAAACTACGGTACACGCGCACGTCGCCTCCTCGTGACTGGTCACTATAGCGGATGGAGGAGAAAACTCTTCCTGTCCACTCGCGGCCACACTCAAGGCGCATGAGGCGCTGATACGCGCGCCTCCGCCACCCGGTTCGCCAATGGCGTATTGGGTCCGAGTGGAAGTCGTCCTCCTGGGCCTTCTCTGCCGCCTCCTTCTATGAAATTACATCTTCGCAGAAGGTTGCGACCGCAGTAAAACAACTGTCGCTACCGACCATGGAGCGTATGACGGCCGGTAGCGAGAGATCTCCTCCAATAACTGCAGTGAGGACTCCACGCTGCGCCACCCAGGCGGAACAAACCGCTAGCGTGTGCTGAGCCGAGTCTTCACTGCAGTCGCAATGGTGACAGGCGAGACTCATTTCCCTCCTGGCGACCGAGTGCAGATACTTCCCGAAGCAACCGTGCCCGGAAAGGATCTGCGTCAGTCGGAAGGAAAGGTTCCCGTGCTGTTGCCCTGCCCACTTGGCGATGACCGGTTGGAGAGCTTACACGGCGGCAAAGCCAGCACGTGGGGAATCCAGCCGGGACGACCAATGAGCCATTGTGGCTCGGCGAGCGTCCTCACGCCACTCGTGCATCTCTTCGAGCGGCAGCCGTATGTCGTTTCCCGCCCGGAAGTCAGCCATTCGTCGATAAACTTCGGCGAACGCTTCCACCTCGAAATCCCACGGAGGAGTTCCGACCAAGCCGCACGCCGCCTCCGTCGATACGGTGCAGTAACCACGTATGGCTCTAACCGCCAAAATCCTCTGAGGGAGTTGTTTAGTAACCATAGTATAAACTCTGTTTAGTTTGGGACTAGATGGCGCTGTGTCTCAAATGTCCTAAATATTTATTCATTTATTTGAAGTAAGTCTCAATGTGACGTAAATGGTACATAGTGGAATAAACACATTATTATTTAAGAAATTACTAGAAAATATAGTTAACTATGAAAAAAATATATTAATAGTTGCGTTTTTATTTATGGTATATACCCAAAAAGAGGTATCACTGTCAAGCATTGTCACACACACCGTCTGCATGCAAGACAGAGAGATTGTTTGACATTAGCCAAGTTGAAATGTTTTGGTGAGCTAGTAGTGGCATTCCGTAAAAGAACACGTGTGTTAGGAATTCATTAATTTATAGTTATATTGCGTTCAGTTAAGAACTGAGAACATCATGACGAGATTTGCTAGGGCGAAAGGTTCAAAAGCGTCTAACGAGAAAACTGCAGAAGATAGTACACCATGGGAGGTTATGAAAGAACAGTTGTTGCAAGCGAAAAAGGATAATGAGGAATCTAAAAAGAGAAAAGAAGTAAGTTTTATTCGATTCGATTACTTTTTCTGCAAACTTTCCGTTTTCCTCATTCCATTTTTATAAGTAAATACTTTATTTTGTAGGCTGAAGACAAACGCATTGAAAATTATGAGAACTTTTTAAAGGAACAGAAAGTTTTGAAAAGGAAGGCTACTTGGTGTGACTTTCCAGAAACTGAACAAAGAGTCCCTATTAATAATGGACCTGGAGAAGAAACTGTAAAGAAGAGTAAAAAAAAGAAAAAGAATAGTGAACAATTTGATATAAAAGAAACTAAAGTGAGTGATCAAGTGCAAAATAGTATTAAGTCTAAAAAAAAAAAAGACAACACTGAAAAAATTACTGATTCACAAAACATTACAGAGAATACAGATTTAAAAGAATCAAGTCAAAATGTTAAGAAAAAAAAAAAGAAAAACAAAAAAATAAAAAAAGCCGAAGTGGATGAAGCTTTGCCTGATCATCAATCTGATAATACACAAAATACAGTTGAGGCTAATCCGCAAAGTAATAATGAAAAAGTAAATAATCAGAAACAACAAAAACAAAAGAAAAAGAAAAACAATTCAGAAAAACCTATGCGAAGGAAAGAGATAAATGACCGTAGTTTTAAACTTATCATTAACGGTAAAGATGTAGAATTAGTTAGATATGATGGCTTCCCCGTTATGAAAAAAGATGCTGAAAGAATAGAAGAATTGAAGTCCAACATGCTTAAGAAAGGTATTCCTAAAAGTGAAGTTCAAAGGACCATCAAGTTGGAACGAAGAAGAGCTGAGAAGGCATTAGCTAGAGTAAAACGAGATGTTTGCTATAACTGTAGGAAAGGTGGTCATGTATTGTCTGATTGTCCAGAGTTAAAGTCCAAGATACCAGGGGCAGATGAAGCAGATGGTGTCTGTTTCAAATGTGGTTCTACTGAACACAGGCAGTTTGAGTGCAAAGTACAAAAAGATAATGAATTTAGATTTGCTACATGCTTTATTTGTAAAGAACCTGTAAGTGTAGTTTTTATTTATTTATTGATTGAGTACAATAGATACACCACTTATTAGCATGTACAGTTACGAACAAGGCATCAGTTCCCCAAAAACTAACTCTACCACAGTAGAACCATGCACTAGCACTGAAGCGGCCGAGTGACTCGAGTGATACAAATTACCATATTTAAATCAGTAAGATTACTAGAGCCCAAAACCCCTTCTAAATTTGTGTTTGGGAATAGGGACTCAAATAGCAAAATACTTTGACGTTAGAAGTGTTCATGTGTGATGGTAGATACTTGCTATCAGGTCACTCATCAAATTGCTTCTGCGCCTTATTGGATAAAAATTTTTATACAGCATATGTACAGGTCTAAAACTAAGTAAAGTTTGTATTGTAGATGTATAGAACACATTACTACATCTGCATATTTTTCTAATATGTACTGTAAAATTATGAATAAATATATATGTGGTAATATAGTAGGGTCCCATATCTTGTCTAATGTTTGGTAACACTTACTGCTAAGCAAGAGTTCATAACTGATCTCCCACCCAGTGAAATAACTATGTGATGACAATGATCATTGTTTGTGTTTGTGTGTAGGTGTAATTTATTTATAATATGAATGCCTTATAAATATATGTAAGTTTATCAGCTGCCTGATTAGTAAAGCCCAAGCTCGGCTTAGTTTAGGTCCAGCCAGTCTCGTATGAGATGTATAAGGCTATCAGTGTAGAATATGAACATTAATGTAGAGTTGTAGAAAATATACAATGTAAACTTAACCTGAGGATGTGAATATTTTCAACCTACCAAACCCAACATGTACTTATCATAACAAAAATAAACAAAACTGTATATTTTAGTAATCTTGCTAATTAATTTCAGGGTCACATTGCCAGACAGTGCCCAGACAATCCAAAAGGCTTGTACCCTAATGGGGGTAATTGTAGACTTTGTGGTGATGTCACACATTTAAGGAAAGATTGTCCAACAGTAAGTATAACAATTAAATTATTATTGGTTCTTAATTCTTTACATAGTATAAAAAATGGGGTCATTTTCCATTTTTGTATGCCAAGAGTGTTCAAATGACAACAGATTTAATATGGTTTACATTACTAATATGTTAATGATATATATATTTACTGAGATTATGTAAAATATTAACTTAATTACTCGTTACGCCTCAGTGGCGCAATGGTTGCGTTTGCAACTGCTGAATTTGAGGTCTCGCGTTCAAAGCCCGAGTCGGACCAATTGTTTATATGATCTGCAAATATCTATTAGAATTTGGATATATTATACGTGTGATATGTATGATATACATAAAATTATATATATATATATATTTGTATAAGTTGTTTAGTACCCATTGTACAAGTTCTGTTTAGTTTGAGGTTAGATGGCTTCGTGTGTTAGATGGCCGAAATATTATTATTAAAAGTAAGGCATAGGTCTTTCATCATGAATGCATCGTATATTGTTTTTATTATAATGTTTTATGTTTTTAGGTTGCATCCACTGCTAATAATATAAAACTTCAGACACTAGACAGTGGCGAAAACATTGAAGACTTTGATCAACCGACAAATAATGTGAAACCTCAAGAGACCAGTAAAAAACCTAAGAAAATTAAGTTTTAATACATAGTGATATGTAGTTACACTGCACGGGTGAGTCGCCACGCCGCTCTCTACTGCGTTAAATGTTGTGGGTTCAAACCCCACATGGGACAACATTGTGTGATCCGCAAATTGTTCTAAGCTGGGTGTTCTTTGTGTCTGTTTAATGTATGCTTGTAAAATCCCCCGCGACACAGGTTTTATCAATAGTACAGTCGTTTTTTTTTTAAAAAACAGTCAATGTACAATTAAATTTACTATTTTATCTCGTTAATCAGGTTAGTTATTTATTTATCTTGACGCCAGATTTTATTTCATTACATCTTAAAGATTACATCCAATAGCAGCAACTATCACTGAAATGTTTTCTGGTTACAATAATAAAATTTCTGTAACGTTAGTGTGTTATTAAATAAAAGATTTATTTTGATATTTTTTTTTATTTATTATGAAAATGCCAACAAATCTAAATTTACCAAAATCATTAATATATTGTCTTTTTTAAATGCCTGTTATCTAACTAAGAACAAACATAATTTCAATCTGTAAAGATATAGAAACCAGTTTTGTATGGTGACCCATTCTTTATTATGCTAATGTCAGTCGTGTAAATCTTGCTGAAAATAAATTAAATAAGCTTGAGAGACTAAAGATTCATATCTGGATTACACAACTATGACCATGTCTCCGATTATCGTAAACAGCTTAAGTGGTTACCCATTCAGCTTTACCAGAATACACATATTCTTTCTCTTCTAAATATATAACATTCTTTTCAATCCTTTTACTCCATCTTACCTTAAATCCCGGTTACCATTCCTTCATGACACATATCCAAATTGCTGAGTTAGCTAGAGAACTTGAAATCACAAATTCTCGACCATTCGTTCTCTACCCAAGCAATTCGCCTTACCAATCGCAATAAGACGTTTGCAGACACTGACTACTTTCAAGAGACTAGTAAAGGAATATTATCTGGATGACGTCAATGCCTTACAATGAGCTTTGCTATATTCAATTAGGTCAAGGTATTCTTATATTTGGAATATCTATACATTTTACCTAATCACCCAAACTATATGTTATATAAAATTATATATACTACTTTGATTTTCTTTTCCTATGTACTTTTAATTACATCAGACACTACCCTATACTTTCTATCCCATTCTATTTCCATCCTATGGCTGCCCGTAAGAGTAGCAATAAGTCCGCCATTTGTACTTCCTTAGTGTTAAGTTAACTTTGTTATTAATCTGATGTGAAATAAAGTGATATATTGTTATTATAACATGTTTTTGGGTCTATTAAAATGATATTAAAAAAGAAACAATCATTTATAAACAGTCAAGACTAGCTTTCAATTGTTCCATTGACTGCTGTGCTATTTGTCCAGTGATGCCCTCAGGACTTTGCGAGTCCTCCCTCATCAATATTCTAGCGGCTTCAGCGAGACATTGGATAGGCTCCTGCAGTTTTTCCTTTAGTTTGTCATTGGTGATGAGCCCAAGTCCGAATTCATTTCTTGCCAAGAACATCAAGGGAGCATGTAGTTCATACAAGATCATACCTAAAGGAACAAAGATTACAGGTGTTTATACTGTATTATTGAAGAATAGTAGACATTGAAATATAGTCAATACGGGTGCCGCCGATATGCTTACACATTTCAGTAAAAATATAATCATTGTCACATTGAACTAACGTTGTATTCTTGATTTCGAGTTAATCTGTTATCGCCTACGTTTCTCAACAGTAATAGTAGGAAAACAATAAGCCAATGGCAAGTGTCTTATACTTGTTAGCAGACAGTATTGTATAAAATTTAAAAGTAAACAATTAATTAGTCGTAAATTATAATTGTAGTCTTAGTAGCAGTAATCAATAATTGTGAAAGTCATATTCAAGAAATTATTGTTTACTCGTAAGAACAATTTAGCCTAACTTAAAACTGTTGAGTTTTTACACTGTTAACGTAATTTATATTGATTGATTTAAAAGTGGGTTAACCACATGCTACATAAATGTGACGGTTACCTCTCATTCTAGTTTCTCCCGGCATAATAACATCTAAAGTCTTGAGAACGAGACGGCAGAATTCTGCTTTCCTCTCCAGCATCAAATCAGGCAATTCGTCAATGTTATATCCTTCCACTCGCCCGTATAACTGCGCCAGCGAGTGTTTAACCGACAGAAGGAACGCATGTCGCGGATGGAACACCGATTTATACTGGAAACAGTAAATGTTTTTGTTGTAATATTAAAATTTAACTCTTCTTTACCCATTGGCACAACACTATTCAACGTGATACACATCACTACTGTACTCTAGTGATCTATGGTGTAATCTCTCAAATAAACTCGTTTTGCTAAAGTTTCTACCTTTTTCTTTTGAAATATTAAATCATCAGTTTTAAATTATTCTTAAAAATACTGTGGCGGGCAGGAACAAATAGTTGCTATGGCCATCTCCCAATAGGTAATATAAATGAGTTGGATATAGATTTAGTATATATAATGTACCTTCACTTATCAACCAATATTACGCTTACGCGCATACACGCTTAATAAATACAAGATTTTATAGTCGCGAAAAATTAAAATCAGGGAGCGTAGTATGTATTGGGTTTTTTATCATCTTGCTCTGGACGGCGAGCTTGTTTGGAGTTTGGGGTTGCAATTAGTGAAGGTTTTACTGCCGGCCAATCACAGCAGCGAACGCGGCTACTATGACGATTACCTAACTATTAAGAGAGACATGTTTCTTGTACACTATCATCATGTTTTTCTTGACGAGTGCTTTTTCAAATATTATAGCATAATAAATTAATGGTTAACATGTTAGATGGACAATTAAAATTATATAAATCTCTATTAATACCTCTGTTTTAAAACTACACTCATAGTTTGATTTTAAATTGATGAAATAGATACCTTGTTTATCAACGCTTCACTTTGTTCAATAGCAGCGGGCCCAAGCTCCAATGCGTCAAGCTGATCGATCTCTGTTTGTACCACAGCCAACATCTTGCGTACTGCAGAGGATGATGTTTTGAAACCGCAGTTTTTTTCATTGCATAACCAGAGTGCTTCATGATCTGGTAAAAAGATGATAGGTATTTAGCTAAAGATAAAAGGTAACTATCGAGCTAAGTTATTCTAAGATGCTATATTGGGCTCTACTAGTAAAGTGGCTAAATGTTTTGGGTGAAAATGTCAAAATGAACAAGTAATCGTTAAGTATTGTATCTACTGTTTTACGTTAATACTTTGCATGTCCTCGTGCTTATAAGGAATATGTACATTGGACACAGTGTATATAGGTATCACAAGTAAGTATCTACTTACGTAATTTTCTTCTTGACCTTACGTGAAAATGAAGGTATGAATTCAATTTATCTCAATTCACGGGCCTGTTGGTCTCGTGGTTAGTAGTCCTGCCTGCTAAGCCAGAGGTCGTAGGTTCGATGTTAATAATTTTTTGTATAAAAAATATAATTCTTTGTATGGTGTCAACACTCTGGTTATCATAGTACAAGCTTTACCTTGTTTAGGATCAGACGGCCGTGTGTGAGATGTGTTGGATATTATTATTATTATCAATGCACTATACAACTTTGATGTTGCAGTCGGAACTCTTGATTGGTGAAGTGTTTTCACCGGCATTGGACAGAATGCTTTTGACTGCTGCATCAAATACGTATCATTTATTGTTATTGAATCATTTAGGTAGAGTAGCGTCCGTTAAAGTGTAAAGGTTAGCGAACGAAGAGAGCTTTAAAGTAATTACAAGGCAGCGGCTTCCGAGCTATATTGTTGAACTAGGTGCGTATTTTTGCACATAACTTTTCAAGTCCTATTTTCGGAAGTCTGGAAATATTTTTCATACCATTAGCTACCTCATAATGATCATTCTTTATAACAAATGTTACTATTGATCGAAACTCGTAACCATTCTAACGCTTAATGTCAATTATCATACATTTGTTTTCGATCAACTCTTTTTTTCTTAAAATTTTTAATCATAAGTGTTAATGAAGTTAGATAGGTGGCAATAATTATTTATTAATGTTGCGCTACAAAAGCTAGTGACGGAAACAAATCGCCAAAAACCGTCTCCATGTAGTCCTGCCCTGCCCCTAAAGTGTTATTCAAGCCCACGTAAGCGTGGAAAAGCGAGGCGCACAGTGTGTTAAGAACCCTGTTTTTGTGTCATCGTGTTTTTATTGAATTAATCGATAGAGTCTACAATCCCAACGATTAGAGTCAAACTCCGGGCACGCTAAGACTTGTACTTTTTTTTTAAAAAAATGTCAAAGTTTCGCAATATTCGACTCTTGAAAACCGAAAAAACAAAAAATATAATTTAATGGAAGTACCTATTACAGAATTTATTTATTCTATCGAAAGAAGGACTAATAGCCGACCGTCCTACCAATTCCTGTTGCTTTAGTATGAATGGGTCGAGAGTAATGATTTATTTTATGATTTTTCGTTTTTATTTTTTTATTCATCAAAATCGCCGTATTAGGTGATCATTCCTACATTAAAAAATAGCTTAAGCTTTCTATTATGTGTGGTATTAATTCCAAAACCTAATTCATTGGTTTCCAGGAGTTATTGGGAATTTTAGTAATATCCGAAATATCCGCACTTAGGGCTGGCACTTGAAGAGGCACTTTTTTACAACTTATTTTAAATCAATTTTGGCATACACATTTTAGTTTATATTTTACATTTTTTTAATCAATTTTAATATACTTTTTGATTTATAACAATTCATTATATAATTTATATTTTATTTTTTTGTTTACATTAATTATATACAACTTTATTATTTTAAATCAATTATCATTTTGTTTTATATCTATTGTATTTGATACATATTATATTTATATATGTATGTAACTATATTTATTAAAGTATAGTTTTGGCTATAAAGCAAAATCAATGGTTGTTCCATCTGAAGTTGGAACAATTTCAGGGGACTGAGCGCCAGTCAACTAGTCACTATAGTAAGAATTATGCGTTGAAACATGTTCTTAGTAAATATTCATAAAAAAAGAACATTATAAAATTATAAACGTTATAAAGGAAACATTTATGTAAAACAAAATTATGAGTTCACACATGTTCTTTATAGTTAAGACATTATTACGAGGGCGTAACATGGGCGCCAAAATTATTTTCATGAGTGTGCATCTACATTTACACATACTATATTACCCATATTTAATTTACGTTTCTTATGAAATAAGTTAACGTATATTTTGCTCTGTAAGTTTTACATCTATTATATCAATTAAAGATTGTTAATTTTGTTAACATAGTGGCAGTTTATTGATGTCCTTCTTGAAGAAATCAGCTGGACGAGAGACAAATTTATGAGTTTCATTGGTTGGTATAAAAATTCATGGACAAAAGAGTGAAAATATGAGTGGTACGAAATCAAATACTTGTCCAAAGTTACTTCTACGGTTTTGTAGCCATCGGTCACAGAGATCAAGCTATATTTTAAGGACTGTTAGGATCAACAATTCTAAACTTACCTAGCGGATTAGAACACAAAATGACACCGTTATCACATTTATTGCATTTGAGTGTACTGAGGTGCGTCCCCAGTTCAGTAGGGTCGGCACATCGTAGACAGTCACACTGGAAGAATTTCGACTCGAAAAGGAAGTCTCTTCGCACAGGTGTGGGTGACAACGGATATGTGTAGCAAAGGTACAGAGTTTTGCCGGCTTTTATTGGAATAGCTGCTCTAACATGTACCCTGTAAATGTTCAATAATATAAGAAAGGTATTTGAACAAATTTCTTAAATATTTACTTATTTAGTTAGTAATGAAACCTGCTTAAAGAGTTTGGATTATCTCGGTAACAATCGATTCTATTTGCATTACCATTTAATTATATATTTTTTTAACTTTAATGTAGCCGTTACAACAATATTTATAACTTAACTTATACGTAATAATTGTATTAGAAATACCCCAGCTCTCTATATAATAATAATAATAAGACTTGTCCACTACTGCTCTCGTGAAAATGGAGATTAAGAGAAAATAGTATTTCTTCCAAAAGATTTTCATTTGAGTCTCTGCTTATCTATTCAAAGTAATATGATGAACTGGTTGTATTATTTAAAGTTTCTGTAAATAATTTAGGAAAATACTTACGTGTTGTCTTGCGTTATCGTGTGTATAATGTTGGGTACACAGCTGTGGGCTGCGATTGCCAGGCGGGGATACAATGCTCGCACACTAAAACCTCCTCTAGATGGAACTTCCACTGAATTTACCTGTATGGAGAATCAGAGATTATCTTGAAAATATAAACATTTATGTAACTGGAAACGCTTTTCATCCCACCAAGGATAGAATTTTAACACCGCAGTCACACAAAAGATCCCTACTTTCATGTAAATCTACACCATACGTACTTGTTACATACCGAAACTCTTTTTCCAAGGTGGTTAATGCACAACAGTTCTTACGAACATTTAAAATGTTAATTACTTTATGTTTGTAAGCCTCACTGCAGGCATTTTTCGTTGTCTGAATTTTTCCTCCTTTCTTCTAAGTCTAAAATAAACCTTATTTATGATTATTAGTTTACTTCGATTAATCGTAATGTAAAAGAATGAAAATAAATGAAATATATTAAATTACGTAGACTAAATATTACCTCGAGAATACCACAGACTTTCTGCACTAGTTCCTTATTAAATCTGTTCTGTAACTTGCAATGGTCGACTAGGAAGTCAGCAATATTTACTTGATCTGCACCCCAGATTGCCTTTTGCTGTCGTGCTGTTGTGTGCTCTTCCATCACTTCAACTTCATACTGCCACCTCTCAGGATCTTGCTCTTTCGCTAAAAGTACTCTGTTTGAAATGAAATAATAATCCAAGTTGAAAATGAAAGTCATTTTCTTTTTAATATATCATCATCATCATCTCAACCAAAAGACGTCCACTGTTGGACATAGGCCTCCCCCAAAGTTCTCTGCAACAGCTGGTCTCGTGCCGCCCACATCCAGCAGCTTCCTGCGACCTTCACCAAGTCGTCGGACCACCTTGTGGGTGGGTGACCTACCAACGCTGCGTTTCCTAGTACGCGGTCGCCACTCCTGAACTTTATGGCCCCATCGGTCATCATTTCTACGTAATGTAATATGCCCTTCCCACTGCCACTTAAGTTTGGCAATTTTACTGGCAATATGGTGATATTGGTTCGTCTGCGAATCTGTTCATGCCTGATTCGATCACACAAAGAAACTCCGTGCATTGCCCTCTCAATTGCTCTTTGGGTGGCCTTGAGCCTTCTTATCAAGCCTATAGTGAGTGACCATATCTCTGTCCCGTAAGTAATCACTGCGTGTGTGTGTTGCCACACACTGGTCAAAGACTTTTGTTTTGAGACACTGCGGTATTTGTGACGAGAAAACGTTACGTAGCTTCCCGAAAGCTGCCCAAACTAGCTGAATTCAATGACTGACCTCTTTTTCGAAGTTAAGCCTACCTAACTGTATAGTTTGTCCTAGACACGTAGTAGTCAACCACTTCGAGGGTAGATTCTCCAATTTTCACTGGAGTGGGTGTGACATGGTCATTCAACATAATTTTTGTCTTATCCATATTCATTTTTAAACCCACTCGTTTAGAAATTTTACTAGGTTATCAAGTATTGTGCTAAGATCTGCCACAGCCAACTATATCATCAACAAATCGAAGGTGGGTGATATATTCGCCATTGATGTTAATGCCAAGTCCATTCCAGTCCAGAAGCTTGAAGACGTCTTCCAGTGCTGTGGTGAATAGTTTCGGAGATATTACATCTCCCAGTCTTACACCTCGCTATAGTTTGATAGGTTTCGAGCTCTGATCTTGTAAACGGACTGACATACTGGCGTTTTCAAATAAACATTCTAATACTTCGATGTACTGATAGTCAATTTGGCATCGCTGGAGAGACTGTAACAGAGCCCAAGTTTTGGAAGAATCATAGTGAAGCATAGTGGAATGTTATACTCTTCGGACTTCTGTATAACCTACCACCGCGTATGAATGTCGTCTATGGTACTAAAGCAGCAGTATTAATAATTTGGACCACTTGTGAGTGTGCTTACGAATTCAACACTTCAGTATTTATTGTAATTAACATCAGTAATTGTTTATTTTTACTCCTTGAATTAAAGACTAGCACGCAGGCCTAGAATTATCAAATGAAATCGCACATATTTAAACTTAAAATATACAACCTTAAACCAAACTGTCAGGTCACCATACCAAAATAGGTTAAAGTCTCCTATCTAAAAAGAGGCCTATGTCCAGGAGTAGACTTTTTCGGTTTATATATACAGGACTTTTTAGATTTTTGCCCTGAAGCCGTGTGTTCAAGACATTTAAATGTCTAAATGTCAACCAAAAAAGCCAAATCACACAACCAATCAGGATTTTTAAGTTCCGGGACATCCCTTTGCTTTTCCGCCAGAAATATTTCAATTTCTTCTATTAAATTTAGAAATTGTTCCAGTGTCAATCCACGGCTTAGCCACCTTACTTCTGTATAATATAGTAAATTTCCGTATTCGCTTTTGATGTCATCAAGGAATTGTTTGAATTGTCTGTGATTGAGTCCTCGTGATTTTATGAAATTTACAGTCGAAAGTACCACTTTCATGACATTTTGGAATTCCATTTTTTTAGAACAGAGGGTTTCTTGGTGTATAATGCAGTGCAAATCAAAAACACTGCATGAGATCTTCAGCGTTTATGTTTTTTCCTTGCTTGATGCTTCAGATCAGATCAGATGCTTTTGCAGCAAAGTAACTAGCCCGGAATTGACACCAATCATCGAAGGAGCACCGTCAGTCGCAACTCCCGATAATTTTGATAATTATTTGTTTTATTTTAATATTTGGCCAACATTAAAGCTAAATTTGATTAAAATTGATTAAATAGGTAAGGGAATCACTTATTAATAATAGAGTTTTACTTACGATTTCACAACACAATTATACACGGCACTTGACGGGTTAACAGGAAATCTACGTTGAATATGAATCAAAATATATGACACCAGCTAGTCGAGTTAAAATCTACACTAGAACTATTGCCTCCCCAAAACACTATTAAACTGCACTTATTCTCAATCACTTATTACTTCGCTTTGTATTTTCGCGCTTATTTCTTTCTGTTGACATTTCACTCAAATTAAAACCGAACTGTCGGTCGCTGCGGTTTTTTTTTTTTGATTTGACCTTAGCTGTTGGCCTCGGATGGCCTCTACAACTTTACCCGGATTTTTCAGTGAGCGCTGAGGGCTCTCAACCGGTCATTTGTTAAGTAACATAGCCCAAGGGCACCCCCTGTGGGGTATGGACCTCAGCTTGGGGCGTTACTGCTAAGTTGACCCGACGACGGGGACGAAAACGCGGACGGTTCGTATTTGATTCCCTAGCTGCGTTCACTCTACGTTGAGCGAGCGTAATGTCGTCGTCTTCTTCCCCTAATGCGTGTTTGGGTCGACGTATGTTTGAAATCCTACTGGGTGTGTAGTTTACGGCCGCAACCACTAGAGGGTTGGGGTGAGTCGGAGCAGAGTCAAAGTAGCTAAGAGAGCAATGTTTTATGTATTGCTTGATGGTCGGCAATCTGAGGTCGATGTGAAGATCGACGTTGCGTACAAACCACGGTGCTCCCGTAGCTTTGCGCATGAAGTTATTTTGTAATGTTTGAAGCCTATGGATCCTGTGTAGCCTAACGTGTGCGAAGACTACGCTACCGTACGTCATTATAGGTCGTACGCATTCCGTGTATAACCTAATTTTGTTTTTTAAATCTAACTTTGACCGCGCGTTTATTAAACTGTGGAGACGTCCTAGCACGAAGGCAGCCCGGCTGCGGACTGCCTTGATGTGGGGGCCGAAGGTCGTCAAGGGTTATGCCTAAATATTTGGCCTGCCTAGCCCAAGGGATAGACTTGCCGAACATCCTAATCTGAGGGGTCTTCTCCAAGGGATACAGGCTTAGCTGTCTTCTGTGAAACAGCACCGCCTGGCTCTTCTCGGGGTTGACTTCTATTCTCCATTGCCGGAATCAAGCGCCTAGTACGTTGGCTGCGGGCTGGAGTTTTTTGGCTACTGTCGAGGGGTTCACTCCTGAGCAGTAGATGGCCGTGTCGTCTGTGAAAAGTGTCGTCTGCACATACCGATGCTTCGGGATGTCGCTAGTATAAAGCGTGAAGAGTAGGGGGGAGAGCACGGACCCTTGCGGGACACCAGCTCGGATAGGGTGAGGGGAGGATAGAGACCCTTCTACTCGGTAGTAGAAGCTTCGGTTCGATAAATAGTTTCGTATGATGAGCACAAGTCTGTGGGGCACTCCCATGGTGAACAGCTTAAATAATAAGCCGTTGTGCCACACTTTGTCGAAAGCTTTCGTCACGTCAAAGAAGAGGATTCCTGTGAACAGGTTGCATTGAAACCGATCGCTGGTGTATTCAACGATGCGGTGGACTTGTTGGTGTCGGTCGCTTTTTTTTTTTTTGTTTTGATGTGACTTTTAGCTGTTGGCCTCGGATGGCCTCTACAACTTTACCCGGATTAATTTACGGTGAGCGCTGAGGGCTCTCAACCGGTCATTTGTTAAGTAACATTGCCCAAGGGCACCCCCTGTGGGGTACGAACCTCGGCTTGGGGTGTTACTGATACGTTGGGGCGACCTACTCCCATGTTTGGTGAACGGTTTACGCGGCGCGTATTCCGCCCCCGACGACGGGGACGAAAACGCGGACGGTTCCTATTCGATTGCCTAGCTGTGTTCGCTCTACGTTGAGCGAGTGTAATGTCGTCGTCTTGTTCCCCTAACGCGTGTTTGGGTCGACGTAATTTGGAGATCCTACTGGGTGTGTAGTTTACGGCCGCAACCACTAGAGGGTTGGGGTGAGTCAGAGCAGAGTCAAAGTAGCTAAGGGAGCACTGTTTTATGAATTACTTGATGGTCGGCAATCTGAGGTCGATGTGAAGATCGACGTTGCGTACATACCACGGTGCTCCCGTAGCTTTGCGCATGAAATTGTTCTGTAATGTTTGAAGCCTATGGACCCTGTGTGGCCTAACGTGTGCGAATACTACGCTACCGTACGTCATTATAGGACGTACGCATGCCGTGTATAACCTAATTTTATTTTTTAAGTCTAACTTCGAACGCGCGTTTATTAAGCTGTGGAGACGTCCTAGCACGAAGGCAGCCCGGCTGCGGACTGCCTTGATGTGGGGGCCGAAGGATAGACGGTCGTCAAGGGTTATGCCTAGGTATTTGGCCTGCCTAGCCCAAGGGATAGACTTGCCGAACATCCTAATCTGAGGGGTCTTCTCCAAAGGATACAAGCTTAGCTGTCTTCTGTGAAACAGCACCGCCTGGCTTTTCTCAGGGTTGACCTCTATCCTCCATTTCCGGAACCAAGCGCCTAGTGCGTTGGCTGCGGTCTGGAGTTTTTTGGCTACTGTCGAGGGGTTCACTCCTGAGCAGTAGATAGGCGTGTCGTCTGCGAATAGTGCCGTCTGCACATACTGATGCTTCGGAATGTCGCTAGTATAAAGCGTGAAGAGTAGGGGGGAGAGCACGGACCCTTGTGGGACACCGGCTCGTATGGGGTGAGTGGAGGGTAGTGACCCTTCTACTCGGTAGCGGAAGCTTCGATTTGACAAGTAGTCTCGTATGATGAGCACGACTCTGTGTGGCACTCCCATGGTGGATAGCTTAAATAATAAGCCGTTGTGCCACACTTTGTCGAAAGCTTTCGCCACGTCAAAGAAGAGGATTCCTGTGAACAGGTTGCATTGAAGCCGATCGCTGGTGTATTCAACGATGCGGTGGACTTGGTGGACGCACGAGTGTTCGGTTCGGAAACCGAATTGCTCGTGGGGGACGAGATGATTAGCATCGGCATACGCTTTCAACCTATTGTAGATTAGACGCTCGTATATCTTGCCTAATCCTTTAAGCAGACTGATCGGTCTATAACTAGTCGGTTCGGACTTTGGTTTGCCGGGTTTGGGTATCCCAATAATGTCGGTCGCTGCGGTTAGCGTGGCTTTTATACCGCGCATACGACTCTGGAAGCTTCGTGTATCTACTCGTACCAACGCGAGCAATCGGGAATTCGGGACTATTGCTATCTCGCTTGCTCACACCGCGCTAGAAAATTCTTGATTTCTCTACTATTTTGAACTTTATTTATAGGTGGCAAGTGATGTTACTTGACTTAGCATTTTTGGGCGCTAGATTCAAATACCGTGCGCGCGAGATTCAAATTAGTTTTCAAACATATTTTATTTTGGTTTTATTCTGGAATAGAATTAAATATTCTTCGAATGTACGAGAGTATTATTTTGCTGTCGGCGAGCCACCAGTATTCGACCGGCGGGCCGCGGTCTGTGCATCCATGCTTTAAAAGGTGATGATGAAGGTTTTATGTACAGCTTTAAAGAGTCCATTATATAAATCCTTATTCACAGTTAAGCAAAATCTTTCAAACATTTTATTCAAAGCTTCATTATTCACTTTTATAAAAATACAGAAAAAAACATGCTAATCTCCTCTTCCACATTTTTCTACTTCAGCAGCAAAGTGGTAAGAAATCTGACTGTTGTGATTGAGATTTTGAGTTCGATTTGATTTTTCTTATATTTATTCTGTAATTATACGATTTATATTTATTTTATAACTGTTATGTTTATCTATTATCTGTATAAATTAAAAGATTACAGAGTTTATTTCATATAAATTATCAATATGGTATAATAATATCCGTACTATGCTTAGGCTTACAGTCAGAGGGAGCGTATACTCCACTTTCTTTTATTTTATGACCTTCTATCAAATCCCCATCCATTAAACTAACAGACAATGTAGTTCTATCGTATATAACACCACGATAATCACAGTCAATTAAAGCAGCACTTGAAAAATTCTCAGAAACTTCTGCCAAAATGTTGCTCAGAATATTGCTTTTTGCAATATATTCGTACATTCTTGGTGGTTACGTTTCAGGATGGATTAGTAGTATCATCAATGTTGTAACAATAACACCGCAAAATAAAATTTTCTTTTTAAACGCATTTTTTACGTTCACGTAAGCCAGTTATTCGTTTAGGCAATTATAATATTCTAACAGTATGTACCACACAGTGTTATATATTATTTTGTGAGCTACAATGGGTAAAAAAATTATATAAAAATTACGCTGTATTGATTAACGCCAGACGTTTTTTCGGCTTTTTAATTGACAGATTTGACAATCATGCCGTCAGTTGATTTTACGTTCGGAATTTTACATTGCAATTTCGACATAATCTTGTACAGGAAAAGTAAAGTTTTTTAGATTTACAATATAATTTTTTGGTTTACATACAGAAATAATAAGTAAGTACTAATTATTATACATCAGCAGAAAACTTGAGTTTTTGAAGGGTACACAAACCGACTAAAAATTTTATATTTGCAATATAAAATAATAAAAAACATCTCACTTTCTCAATAGTCATTCTATATATGATTTTTTCAATATTATTAGAAAACAAGAACTTTTTAAATTTCTACAATTAAACCACAAATCCCGCTCTAGAGGAGACTAGGTAACATTGAATCACAGGTTACAGCGGATCATTTTATACATTGTTGGACTTAATGCCCTGGGTATGCTCTATTTGCCTTATATAAGTAATCTATGTATTATTATTCGACAGTAAAAGCATTTTCTTTTCAGATTAAATGCTTTTCTTCCTAATTTAATTACATGAAGTATCTAGCTCAAATGAACAAAGTAATAAATAATAACACGATACAGTTTAAATACCTACCCAATAATATATACAACGGCTTTTTATTTTTGATATCTCGAAGCTCTTGCAAATAATAAATTATACATAAATAACCTAAAGACGTTTATTTAGAAAAAAGTGATTCACAACATCTACGTTCATCCATTTAACATTCTAACCATTTTTATTAAACGAGGGTAGTTGACGTAAATTTTTTGATATACCTTACATAATACCTTCGTATATTTGTGAGACCAAAAAATCAGTCAATGAACAAAGGAGTTTTTATGGCTGGCATATTGATTGTAATACAAAAATGTCGTTTGAAAGTGAAGAAAAAGTATTTTTTGTTGACAGTGAGATGTCTGAAGACCTTTGCATTATTAACCCAGAAATCATAAGGAAAAGCTCTGTTAGTTAAGTTATAATATAGTGTAAAATACCGTTTATTTTTATGCAATCATGACATCATCACCTTTGTTGTATGTAAGAGGATGACTTGAACCTAAAAATTAAGTATGATGTTCATCGTACATCAATTTTACGTAAAAATATGAGCCGTTTTTTACGTCAGAATATGATTTGTAATTTATGTAATTGTGTGATTTATTCGTTACATAAATAATACATAAATTTATGACTTATATATGACGTCGCAGAATGACATGAATAGGATATACCACTCATAGCGTACTCGTAGCCTACCAACGTGCGGTCCGATTCGTGCTTTTCACGCTCACCGTTAGCGTTGTGGATGCTATGACGTCACTACCTCTTGCTTATAGTA
The DNA here is from genome assembly GCA_949316085.1 of Hypercompe scribonia. Classification (NCBI taxonomy): domain Eukaryota; kingdom Metazoa; phylum Arthropoda; class Insecta; order Lepidoptera; family Erebidae; genus Hypercompe; species Hypercompe scribonia. The sequence continues at coordinate 8,485,712 of OX438979.1, forward strand.
CTGTCGGATCGCTAGCATCGTGAGCATTGACGTTATTTTGTGCCATTTATTTGGATTGACTTTCCTCGATTGCGGAAAATGCTTGAAATACAAGCATTTTACCTTCTTCATCGGCTACACCACATACTCCACTCATGTTTATGTCAAAAAATGCTCTGTTAGGTTATGTTCAACTTGCCATACGCGGTTACCGCACTATATCGATGGAGGCGGCGTGCGCGTTAGCCGGAACTCCCCCGTGGGATTTGGAGGCGGAAGTGCTCGCTGAAGTTTATCGGCGAACGGCAGACTTTCGGGTGGGTAGTGGCATTCGGCCCCCGCCCGAAGAGATACGCGAGTGGCGAGAGGCCGCTCGTCGAGCCACGATGGCTCCTTGGTCGTCCCGGCTGGAGACTCCACGTGCTGGCTTTGCCGCCGTGGAGGCTCTCCAGCCGGTCATCGCCGAGTGGGCAGGGCGGCAGCACGGGACCCTTTCCTTCCGACTGACGCAGGTCCTTTCCGGACACGGTTGCTTCGGGAAGTATCTGCACTCGGTCGCCAGGAGGGAATTGAGTCCCGCCTGTCACCACTGCGAGTGCAGCGAGTACTCGGCTCAGCACACGTTGGCGGTTTGTTCCGCCTGGGCGGCGCAGCGTGGGGTCCTCACTGCAGTTATTGGAGGAGATCTCTCGCTACCGGTCGTAATACGCTCCATGGTCGGTAGCGACAGTTGTTTTACCGCGGTCGCAACCTTCTGCGAAGACGTAATTTCGCGGAAGGAGGCGTCGGAGAAGGCCCGGGAGGACGACCTCCACTCGGACCCAATTCGCCGCCGGCGAACCGGGCGGCGAAGGCGCGCATACCAGCGTCTCATGCCGCCTTGAGTGTGGCCGCGGATGGACGGGACAGGTTTTCCCCTCCATCCGCTGTAGTGGCCAGCCGCGAGGAGGCGACGTCCGCGTGTGCCGTACGTCGCCTAAAAGGAGAGTTTTATCCGCAGAAGGTGCCCGCATGAGCGGGCAGGCGCAAGGAAGGATCTGGATGTCGTAATAACAGCTGTTCCCGGATCCCTCCTATGTCAGGCGCAGAGTGGCACACCGTGTGGTTTTAGTGGGTCCAATTCCGACACACCACCCCGCCGTAAACCCCGGTGGGGTGACGGCCCGAAGGGGTTTCCACACGTTAAAAAAAAAAAAAAAGGTTATGTTCAACTTTATGAATTCGTAAGCACACTCACAAGTGGTCCGAATTATTAATACGTCATTTCAAAGTCAAATTTGAGATCTATGTTCTGAGTTCCATGTCATAATTATATCATACGATATGATAACATCTGAAGTCATATGAAGTCATCAATAGAATTATTTTTAAGTCCTATTTAAGTATGTGAAAATTTTATGATCTCTATATGACATGTCTATGACGTCATATGAAGGTCAAATGTTCACTAGTGGGTATAAGATTGTAGTTTTTAATATAAGAAAAATTTAAGTGAAATTCTAAGAGGAATACTGACGGCATAATTTTGAGCAACACGCGTCGCTTCTAATGTCCTAATTAGACGCCTTTACACAAAAGAAGAGCTTTAGTTTAATTAATTCTGTATTTTATGACAAACAAAAGAAAATCAATTCTATAGTAAAGTAATACCTTAAAGGTGTTATACAGTCAAGTTGCGGTGAACTCGCTGTCCAGTCCTCAACGGGCTGGAAACGCACCTTTACTTCAGAGAAGACTTTACACTCAGCAGCGTGTTGCTGAGACTTCTCACATTCTTCACTACAAATAGGCCATCCACATCGAGAACACAACTTGTTTTCAATCGGATAGTAGCATCCAAGGCATAGTGGAGGGGTATCTATAAAATATAAAATAAAAGGGTTTTTAGTACTCGCTTCGATTTTACACCAATCTAATTGTAATCCTCATCATGTGATGCTGTAGAAAAATAGATGATAATTTTAAAATAAACGGTGGTCATTTAGACGATGTAATTTTTAAAAATAAATTCCAACTATTAACTTTCTTGTAAATAAACGATTTTCATAATACATATATCAAATGATTTTTATACGATTTTTTCAAATTTTAATTAATTCGTGGTCCACCCAACACAACTAATTATTTTCATTTTTACATTTTATTATCTTAATTAATAATTATGAAATAGGTATATTTCTATGCTCCAAAATATATGGTAATAGTTTTTTTCTGATGTAGGTATTTGATACTTGCCTGGCTTAGGTCCAATTGCAAATGGTTTATCCTTAAATATAATTTCACCACTCGATAAATCCTTGAGTGCTGTTAAATATCTGCCATATTTGTCGTTTTCTTTTATCTCATAATGACAACCGTCGTCTACCATTGCGAGAAAATTTACACGGCGCACTAGCGTTCAGTGAGTTTATTGCCTTGCGATTGAAAACGTCAGAAAGTGTTTGCCGACTGAACAAGATTAGCGTCTATAATAAGCTTCAGACCATTCGAGAATTGGGCCGACCGAACTTTCAAAACGCTTCTGTATCATATGCGTTTACATTCCGTAAATTTCATTGTGTTTTCTTCTACGTATACTATTAAAAATAACGTGAACGGTAGCGTCGAGATAAAAGCATTCTTAATAAAACCATAACTCGAGATCTATTGAATTTGATTTTATAAACTAATCCTTTCTCATTACAAACTATGTATATTTTACAGTTTCACTCATATTTCATTTTTTATTGCTAATGTTCCGTGTACCTATTTCAATATGTTGAAGTTTAAATTCTGTGATTAACGAGTTCCACAACTCAAACAAACTGCTCAATTTAGTTTGCGTCGCTAATGAGGTCATAACGGGTGTAATTTGTTACACAGTATTTTTATTAACTTCTTATAACTCAGCATAAATGAATCCAGTCATTTCTAGAAAACATTTAAAAAACAACATTTATAAAAACAATAGTAATGTAAATCGTGGTACACCTGATAATCAAACTCGTCGTGATTGTTACTGTCTAATTATATCAAAGTATTAGCAGTAGTATTAACGCACTGCGCCTAAATTATTGGGATAAAATTTAACCATCTTTGGAACAAAAAAGGTTTACAGTCGAATAAGATGTTACGGTTTATAACAGGCAGAGAATTTGCGGGACGCTGGGCTAGAAAATCTCCACGTGGTGCACCCTGGTGACGTTGGCGATGTGTTATTCATTACCACCAACGGCTAATATTCTAGCACGAAGAGGAGGCCATTTTCTTCGGCCATTCGGTTGAGGCTTGGTCCAACAGAGCGGGCATGTTAGTGGATTCCTCTGTTGGCTCTTCGCTCTTCGAAGCAATGAAGAGGAAAACCTCGTTAAAAAATTACGAAGGTGGGACCCTTTCCCGGGGCGGAGTTTCTCCACTATCAGTGGTGGAGAAAGGAGAACGGACTTGGTGTGCACTAACAGTACCAGGTAGGCATTTGGAGATTTAATCTTCCTGCCACCGTCGTCATATAGTAATCTCGAGACGGGTGTCGTGGTTATGTCTCACGGCTCTCCTCGGGGGCGAGGGTCTTGGCTTAACCACCTGCACTGCGAGAAAGTAAACCACTATTAAAATTACCTCGAATCCCGTGTTCTGGTGCGTGAACAGGGGATGCATGGCTCATGGGTAGTTCAGTCGTAAGCGTACTCCCAGCCGGGGCACCTACGGACCTCTCGGTTTGGAATAAATTTACGCTTGCCCAGGTACTGGGGGACCTCTGCCCAGGTCGACCATTAATTCTCCCCCACGCGTGGGATTAAACGTGGAAAACACTGAACAAACACAAAATAAAGAAAACAAGGACAGAAAGAAAGAGAAAAAGGAAAGCGGAAGCAGTAAACGAAAGCAGAAAAATTTAAGGACGGACGAGATCCATTTCAATGAAGAGAACGTATTAGTCGGGATACCTATCTCGGAGGGGCTCCCAGAAGTCTTTCCGGGAGCCCAAGAAAACCGGAACGATTACGTTCCATATCGGCTAATCCGACGGACGGAGGTAACTCCAGTACGACTATGGACGTACTGGAGTCGACAGCGATGGAGTTCTGCGAAAGCAGGAAACGCAGGCGCTCTAGAGGTGATGAAAGTGATACGTACCAGGAGATGCTGCCTCCAAAAATGGATAGCAGTCGAAGGGAGCGATCGCGAACGCCGATCTCGGCCCCATCAGGCTCTGTGTTTTCGAATGCAGAAGCCTATAGAAGGGTCAGAGCGGAAGGTGAAAGCACAGCCGAGGAGGAGATTGCGGATCTCCTGCAGAAGATCCGAGAACCGGCGAAGGGGGTGCTGTCCCCAATACACCGGTGGCGTTGCAGGAGAGAGCAAATGTGGGGGTGGCTATAATTCAAAAAGTGGTCACCAAATCCAGGAATCTTAAGAGTGCTTTTGTAAGAGCTCTTACGAACTCCTCCTCCGCTATTGCCGGTGTCGTCGAAACCCTCATTGGGAACGTAGCTCGCCTGGAGGCTGCTAATGAACCCCTGACAGGGCAAGTGGCTGAACTGAGCAGCCAGTTCGCCCAGTTTCGGACGTAGATGAAAAGACCTAATAAACAGGGCCCGGCTCCAGGGCAGCCTGCTCCCACTCCCGGTTCTGGTGACGTCCATGATGCCCACTTGCGCCAAATTCTTGACGCAGTGGGGCATATGCTGGAAGGGCGTATCGTGAGCCTTTAGCGAGACTGCCTTCAGCCCCCATTGTTCAGCCGCCGCTCGATGCCGATAAGCAAAAGGAAACATTAGCGTCAACTCCGATGCCCGTCACAGGTGGTCGCATATCATATGCGGCAGCTGTGTCGGTGTCTGCTTCTTCGGTTGCTCCGAAGCCACAACAGGTAGCCAAGGCAGCAACTAAGGCGGCTACAACGAGGGCAATCGTCCGATAAAGTATGAAACAACAATTTGTATTTTGTGTGATGTGATTACACCAAGTGTAGTCAGATAAGGGTCGAACTCACAACATTTGGCGCAGTAGGAAGCGGCGAGGTGGCCGCTCAGGCCACTACGTCATTCGTGCAGTCTAGTCAACTATCTAGACTCCAATCCGTAATGTGGGATTGCATTTATTGCTTTCAATGTGTGTGATAATCTCATCACATAAAAAATGTACGATTTTAAAAACCCTACTATCAAATTTATAACATAATGAATTAATTGAATTTAACAGGTTAAAATTACCTCTTTCAACTATGAATATGTAGGTACTAGACTCTTTTGGCGACTAAATATAGTATTATAAATATCTGAAGTAACTAAGATACTGATCAATTGTCGCTAAAGACGTGTTATGAACTTAAGAGTGACCTCTGAACTGATTGATCTGATTAAGAAATGAACTTAAATACCGTTCGTTGTTTATTTTCGTTGCATAATAAAAAAATAAGTTCACATAATTTAAAAATCTCATTAATATTTTTTTGAATTATTTCTTTCTAATGCAAGTCAATAATTCTCATCAATCAAAAATAGTTTATTTAAAGTAGATTTGTCCTGCCTCGTAGAATGCTCTCAAATCGTACCAAGTTTTTCTCCACCTCATACTTTACAGGTACAGCGTGGCATATAGGTAACCAGACTGACAAAAATAACAAAAAAACGTTTTGGTCTTAGTATCAGTTATAGTGCCTTCTAAAAACATTTTAAACGTCATCAGAATCAGAGGTCGTAACTTACTTTGAAAAAGTTGAATTATAATAGACATTAATTTTATTGTAGGCTATTGTTCTGAACAATTTTCGATAGGCGAAACATTTTTTTTTACAACTCTGAATAGACGTTTCTTTATTGAAAGCAACCCCAGCACCAAGACAGTGAAATCCATTAAAAGGGGTCTAAATTTGTCATTAAATAGGTATACGCAATGTTAGGTACATATGTACATATATATATATATATGTACACGTATGTATGTATATACACGTATGTATATACATGTATGTATGTAACTGGGGTTGTGAATCACTTTTCTTCGACACATGTTAGTTTCAAAATCGAATATTGATTTATAAGATAACTACTAAATTACTTGTAAATGCATAGGTTATACTCTACCTAACAGAACATGTTAATAATTTTGATAGCCTATGAGATTATAAAGTTAGATTCAAAATTTCCGTTAATCTAGACGTACTCGGTTGTCACAATTTTCAGACAAGTTTGACTAATTTAATTATTTTTTCATAATCAGGCATGACAATTTTAGAGAATTTATTTATTTTCACAAATGATAATATCATTGTTAATTATTTACGGAGTGTGAAAGTATACCCTTCAGTAGAAGCGTCATTTTGGGAAGCAAACGTAAGTACGATAGTTTTGTTCATCAACGTTTACTTAACCCTATTCAATCTTTGTGATCACTGAAGGCTGAACCTTCAGTGATCACAAAGATGGAATAGGCCCTAGGTGGAAAGATACCCAGCATTTTAAAGACCTTAGTTAACTTTTTGACTGGTGCGCGGCAAAGCAAGTGGAATAACCTTAGTTTACCATTATAGCGACCACGGTGGTAGCAATAGACGATCATCTGATAAATACTATTGATTTGAAACTTGAATCATCACATTGTCACAAATATTGATAAAAGAAGTGTAAATTAAAAGCTAAATAGATCACATTCTTTCCCTCTAAGCAACATTCAGCGGCGAGCGATACATTGAGAGGATTTCACCTCATAGTAGAAATACAGTTTCATTCTGTGTATTATATGCCTTGTACTACGAGAAAAGTTTTTATAAATTGTCCGGTTGGTATTCACTATCGTTAAAAGTTTGCTAGGTTTAATATCCATACTGATCACTTGGATAATTGGACTACATCAATGTACTTTTTTCTGGAAACAATTTTTCTTGGACTAACAAGCTGTTGAATAAATTGGCTATTGTGGTCTGGACCATTTTTTTTAAATGTAAAAGCTGCCAAGATTACTACTCTTTCTGACGGAAAGTATGAGTAGAATCCAAGATTGGTGGTCACTATGCTCATTACGAACTTAGACAATGCAGCAAAAATAACAAAATAAATAAATATAGTTGAATAAAAACTTAAAAACATGCATAAAAATTCAGTTTTAAATAAATATACAGGTGAAGCTAATGAAAGGGTGTTAAAAATTATTTTGCATTTTCAAATTTTCAAGAAAAGAATAATCTTGCCTCGATGACCGGCAATAAGCTTGTAGTTTTCGAGTTGTAAATGTCGACGGGCGACGGTAATCACTTTATTTCAAATAGTCTATTAACTCATGTGTACTCTATATCATAAAAAACGTTCGTTCTAGACAAATTTAAGGGATGAAATGAGATGCGCTTTAAAAATTGTTAACTGAAATCCTGCTAATATTTGTCTTTTTACAGCAAGATGATAAACAGCAATCGCAAACGGATGACACAACCGAAATTAAAAAACCTAGAAAATGTAGATGTAAAATAGTGGAGCAGTTTTCAGATGAAGATTCAGAACAAGAGAAACCGTCATCAATGATTCCATTTTTCTCGAATATTTTGAATGAAAAATCCATATGCCCGTTAACACAGGCTTCATTATGTGATCCGGTTAGTAGATAATACAATATATTTATGTATAAAACAATCTAAGGTTAATTGCTACATAATAATTTCATCTGAGACGAAAATGTAAAAGTATATTCCTTCAGATTTATAAAAGATTCAGATTTATAAAATACTCCAATTTCTGAAGCACATTAGTGTCTCTTTATCATCTGTTTATCTTTATTTTTAATATTTTCAAACAATAAAAGTTGTGACAGAATTGCAAAAAGTGTAAAGAAACACCATTACGATTAAGCGGACTTTGCGAGTTAACTTTTAAATCATGCTTGGAAAAATATAAATAAAATATGGTGTGAATTAATTTCAACACAGCTGAAATTAAATTAGACAGGTATATACAGCAAATAACCGTATATATACACCAAATATAGGTAATTGTTTCTCTCAATATTTATGCACATGAAGGTGTACAATGTGTTATTATTTTACAACGAAATTTAATGAAGAATAAACAAAATTCTTGGAAACATGAATCTCCTACAGCAAAATGGTTCCTTCTTTATTTTCGAATTATAGGATTAGTTCATGAAAAGTTAGGTAAATAAGGCAATGTTTGTAGGTCTATTCCAATATATTACTTTCTTTGTCAGTGTCAACCTGTGAGTTCTTTGTCAGTACTTAGTATCGCTTACTTTACACATCAATCAGTAAAATTAAACTATAAAAATCAGCATATATTAATACCCTGCTCACATTGTTAAATAGACATGTCAGCAAGAACTATTAAAATAATGTATTTAACTACTAAAATATAATATATAGATGCATAAAAATGACGTGCTTCTTTTTTATAACACGAGATTATTAATTAATTCTATAAAATAAAACTACAAAATACAGGAATCCACCATGATAAGTTAAACACCAATCAGATTGCTTTACGTAGACCTTAGACCTCATACGAATTTCGATTGTATATGCGCTTCTAAACTGTTTTAATTACAATTTTAGTGGTATTTCATGTTTTTAATAGTGTATAAATCAAATTGTTGATTGTTTTCGTGTTCTCAATAAGAATTTGAGGCATGGAACAAGGATTTACTAAGGCAAATAGTTACAATTTACCCCGAGTCGATTTGTTAATGCTGGTAGAGTTTCTGGCATCAAACAAACGCTTCTGTTCTGCAGAATTTAGAAATGTGAAAACTGCAGTGTAAGTAACGTCAATACTTTATGAAATTATAAGGTTAACATATTAACAAACAAAGTTAACATATCGATGTCTTTGTGTTAAACATGTGAAACATGAATAGTGTTAATTTATTAATACAGTGGCAAACGTTTCAAAAGTTCAATTCATTTTAAGGATAGATTTATTAACATATCAAAATTGTACTTCGTATAAACTGTAGAATGTATTTTAAATCACACACAAATTGAACGTACGTCAAAGTGATCTTCATAGAAATAAATAGGAGTATTTATATTTATGGTTTTAGGATCTCTCCGCGCAAGAGAAAGCCATTTATATCTCACTGTTTTATTGTTTGGAATATAAACAAACAATTCGTTAGGGGTTTTATGAATGTATTAAAGCACAGAGGGGCCGCACATGATTTATATACTAATTAATATTTAAATAAAATATTTATTGCTATGTCTATAACACACTCCAATGTTTACACTTAGTTTTCATAGGTGTGACGTTAGAAGCAGCGGCCATGACACCCACTGCCGTTTTGGCGCTAGAATTTGAACATTTGACTAAAATAGCATTTTTTTCAAAAATACTTTTATTCTCTGTCGAAATCATATATTTTTTGGAAATACTATACACTAAGGAGTACTATTGACCAACTCGTCAAAATCCGGCATCATGCCTATTACTTATATTACTAGGACTTGTGTGATGGTTACTGTAGCCTATCCACAATTTTTACAACTCATTCTCAGTATGTTAGCCAACTGCTCGTACTATAATGTCTACATCAAATTTTGAAATTTCAATTTCATAAATCGTACTTTAAACTATTTTTTTAATCATTACACTTATTTTCAAAGTAGATTTTCTTTTGTAAATGATCGTATATAGTTGTTGCGAAATTATGAACTTAATATCAATAGTCTCAGTTCCGGTATCAGCGCCCTCTTCAGGTGATTTCGTGAAATTGAACTTGTCTTGTGGTGTGCTAGTGTTAGGAGGTCTTGTCTTGGCCTGTATCAGGAATTCGCAGTTATATAGGATCAATCTGTGAATAAATTTAAACCGCAGTAAGTATTACAGTAGTGTTTCTTATTTAGATATTTTAGGTGTAAAATGAAACCATATTAATGCCATACATGTAGGTTACGATTTTGTGTGTCAAGCCGGCTAAGGCAAGGAAGTATCGACGTCATTTTATAATTTTTAAATTTCTCTCATTATATTGTTTCCACATACGTTCCACATACACATACACATACAATCCACAATATCTACGTTCTCTATACGGTATCTACACACTATATGTTAATTTCAGTTTATGTTGAATTAAAACGTCACCTGACTAGTGAATACATAATTGACGCATGTGATTCCAATAATTTCTAGTTCTAACTTTAGTGCTTTTACGAAGGTCAAGTTTACGGGCTCATACATAGTGCTAACGGAATTGTGTTAAGTTAGAGTACTATTTTAAAACGAGTACATTTTATAATAATAAATAGCCTTAGTCATGGTCATACTGCATACGTTATGTAATACTCTAGGTAGTAGAGGCATGTAAATAAGCCAGTAAGGTGATTTTAACCCTGACACAGCTGGCACTAGGAACAATTTCGCTAATTTGTAAGATATAATTTATTCACATTTAGGTTTATGTGACAAGGCATACAAAATTGAAAATTTAATGATTCTACGACCGTAAGGTTATTGACCTCTACTTAAACAGGTTTTAAATATTATTTGTTAAAAGAAATATTTTCCAATAGCTAATGGCTCCCCCATACTATGCTGATCTTGGAAAGAAGGCCAATGATGTCTTCAGCAAAGGGTACCACTTTGGAGTATTCAAACTCGACCTCAAGACCAAGAGTGAATCAGGTGTAGAATTCAGCAGTGGTATCATCTCCAACCATGAAAGTGGCAAGGTAAAAAATGAAATGATTGAAAATTTCATGGTTATATGTCAAAATTAGTCTAATTTTGTAACAATAAAAGGCAATTGTCAGTATCAAAGTTTTTTATACTCAGTAGCTGATAAAAAACAAACAATCTAATAAGAAAAATAAACTAATAAGATTATCATATTAATAAGTCATCTACTTAAATCTTATAAGTTTACTTTTCCTACTAATAATTACTTAACCTACCTGTAAAATGATTAAATATCAAATTTTTACAATTATATAAACTGTATTATCACAAATATTTAGTATTTTAATATATCGTTCTTATAGGTTTTTGGTAGTCTTCAATCTAAATATGCAGTGAAGGACTATGGCTTGTCATTTACTGAAAAATGGAACACAGACAACACACTGGCCACTGACATTACTATCCAAGATCAACTTGCAGCTGGTCTGAAAGTAACTCTTGAGGGAACGTTTGCACCACAAACAGGGTAAGAAAACACTAATACTTGAGTCATGTTGTAGACAAAAATTTGATTACTAAACTCAAATTTCAATTCCTAGGTACAAGACCGGTAAGCTGAAGACCTCATATGTTAATGAAACTGTAGCTATCAACAGCAACTTGGACTTAAATAGGGCTGGTCCCACTGTTGATGTCGCTGGTGTCCTACACTTCCAAGGCTGGCTAGCTGGTATTCACACACAATTTGACTCGCAAAAGTCTAAGTTCACAAAGAACAATGTTGCTTTCGGCTACCTTACTAATGATTTCAACCTGCACACCAACATGTAAGTAAATTTGAGCTGCACATACTTAATTCTGTTACATACTCAAAATATTACATTTCCATAAGAGCTAAAGTTAATTGACAATAATGGATTTTAATGGTTTAGAATTGTCTTTGTCTATGTTTCTGTTTAAAAAGCCAATTATTTTCTATGGTCTGGTGTATAAGTCCAAAAAAAGAAGGTATTATTCACCTTGCCGATTAACAAGAATAAGAACTCATTGTTAAAGGAGTATAATAAAGAACTATACCTATCCAGGAGTTACTGGTATTGATTTTAAAATTGCATAACACATTCCCTAGTTAAGTTTAACTCTTGTCATAAATTATTGTTATGTAAACTGGTTACATCCACTTCTATTGTATGACATTGTTGCTAATGTAAACCTATTTGTTTTTCATGAACACTAAGACTTATTCTTGATTTTATTGACTTGGTACTAGTGTATCTTGAATTGGTCATTGTTCTACAGTTATTTATTTTCCTCAATACTATTTTTGTTAATAAATACTGGCTGTATGATTATTTTTAGTGACAATGGTAAGGAATTTGGTGGCTCCATCTATCAAAAGGTGAGCGAGAAGATTGATTGTGGTATAAGCATGAAATGGACCTCTGGAACAGCCGACACCCTCTTTGGTGTTGGCGCTAAGGTGGCATTGGATGCTGATGCCTCTCTCCATGCCAAGGTCAACAACAAGTCTCTAATTGGTCTTGGATACCAACAGAAATTGCGCCCAGGTTAGAAGTCTAGTATTTTTATTCTAATTAGTAAATGCAAATTAGAATTTATTTCAATTGATTTCACTTAAGCTTTCAGTTAGAAATTTCAATACTTGTAAGTAGTGGTGGTTGATCATATTTATCATTAAGGATGTGTCTTTAATTGAAAGCTATGTATGTAAGTTTTAGTTTTATAAATAAAATAATAAGATTTCACAGGTTACAAATCTGAATAACAAGATCTATCATCTTCTTAGGTAACAAAGTTATCTTATCATTATCATAAAAACTATTTACATAGTCCAAGTTGGTTGAGATTTTGTTACTACAGAAGGGTTACTAAGTGGCAAACAATCTCATATGCTTACTTTTAAATATCTAGATAGCGAAAGTCGTAGGCAAACAACACACAAACACAATTAATGAGTTTGAATTTATTACAGGTGTGGTGTTGACTTTATCAGCTGCCATTGATGGCCAGAACTTCAATGCCGGAGGACACAAAGTCGGTGTCGCCCTTGAGCTCGAACCCTAGGTCAACGAGAGTGCATCGGCTTCTAATCATGTAGATAATACATATGCCACAATGACTGTTATTAATAACAGAAAAAGAAGTATAACATAGCAAAATCAATTAATTAAATGGTCTCTTCAAGTGTCCTCTGCATCGTGTATTTGTGCGTTCAGAACGCAACAATATAACTGTCGTACACCTATTTCACGTCTTTGGCGAAAGAGAGAGGCCTCGCTCGGTGTCAACACTGATAATAGCTTATAATGTCTGTATCAAAAGGGCGAGTCCGCTTTTTCTCCCTTGAATTATTGTTCTCAAGTATTATGTATTAGCATGCGTCGTTATGAATCCCCTTTTAATATATAACCATAAAATAATGTCACTCCTATGTCTTGTAAATAAATAAGCACCTATGGTGTATTATTCTATTGATTGAATGGAAATAAAAATGAATAGTCTGTTGGAATCATTGTCTATTTGTTTTATTAGACCTACCTAGACTGTGCTGTCTCACTACTGTATCATTGTCTTGTGTAAGTTCATCCTGATATACTTGTCACCTTCATTAGATAATGTAGCTGAAACTTTAGTGATATATATCTATATTTTTACCAATTTGTTGTACTGTTTATACTTTATTTTTATTTCAATAAAGCATTTTTATAATACTCCTCTATTCAATTAAACTTATCAATACAACATTTATTCTTTTTAATTTTTTTTGCAAAACAGACAACTAGGAAAGTCTTAATGCATAGATCATTAAAGATTTTTCAGACAAACATGCAGCTATTATAATTTTTATTTTGATGTCTTTGAACGCACTGACATTTAGAACTATCAATTCTAATTGAAAAATTATTTCAGTGTTAGCCCATTTTTCGAGGAAGGTTTTGTAACATCACACTACGAGCAATAGAAGCTAAGCACCAAATATTGCACAAACCATTTGAGACAATATATTGTTCATTTGTTTTTAACACGGTTTTATTTTTTCAGCTATTTGTAACACTAGATTTTTTGTTTTTTTAAACTTATTTATTTCAATGTTCACTCATTGCTCCATTTTTGTAAGCAAGTACAATTCTAGATGAGCACCATAACTTTTAAACACTGAACAATTATTGTCTAGGAACATATGGTCATATAAATATAGAAAAAAAAATACAGTGAAACAGTACCTCCTGCCTTTATTAAGTCTGTTAAAAATTACGCTCGTTCTGTCGGAACGGGTCATCACTTATTAAATAGAAAAAAAATACATATTTAGTACAATGATATATTAAAAAAGAAGAGATTTTAAAGATACATTTAAAGTTACTACTGAATCATTTCTTCTTCCATGAGCTTTGCCATCCAGTCTGGTTCGGCTGCTCCTATCTTTTCTATCAAGCTATTCACTTGATAACAGAGACTCTGGATCTGCTTATCCCATTGAGGAAGAATTTCACGAGCTGGAAGGAATACGACGGTTAGAATAATATTGAGAAAATCGAATGTACATTTGTTAAGCTACTGTTTGTTAAAACATAAAAATATAGGATTTAACATGAAACTAATCGTATATTTTATTACTATGGAGAATTGCTGATATACACCATGCACAGCAGCCGTCTAATGATAGCAGTTTCTTGTGGTTATTAAAACTCGCACTATCAGTGGTATTTATTGAGCAATGCACATCGAGATTTGATATCGTTAGTGCCGGATATTTTAAATCGTGAATTTCGCTTTTTCCGTGTCTACGCGTAGGCAAAAGAATGTCTTTAGAAAAGTAGCTTTGAAAGGAAAGTTGTAGTTCATTTCCTATGTAAAACTATAAAGTATTATGTTCACTACGTTTTATGAATATATATATATATATATAATAACACTAAATTTTACCGCCATTAATATTATTATTACTATCTTTACATTAAGCACCTATCTTATCTACCTTAGGATCAAAAGACAAAATGAAAATTTGGACATTAGACTACTAAAATTACGGACGGCATTTTCAAGTACATTATTCCAATTTTATGCATTTTTTCGTATCAGTGGCCGTTTTGCAGATTTTAAAAATCACGTAATAAAAGTTCTAAGTTTAGTTCCGATCTTGTGTCATATAATGATGTATTCAGTTAGTCTTAGTGAAGTACTTTTTATGAGATTATATTTTAAGACACCTGTGAGACCAAAGGTTGATAATTTCTGTAGCAGTTTTGTAATTTTGTTATATTAGTTAGTAAACTTCTTTTATTGCCTATCTGAATGCTTCGTTGGTCTAGGTTAACGTATGCGACTGCCGATCAGAGGTCGCGCGTTCGATTGCCGGGTCGGGCCAAACGAGGTTCTTGAATTTTTCTGATTAAAGAAATGCTTAATAACAGAGTTGAAAGTTGTGGTCGTAACCTCCGAGCGTTGGAGAGGGCTCCGTCCCATTGGCAGAAAAATCAAGCAAGCGTGACGGTCGCCACGCTGTTTCAATATCTCTATTTATTAGGACTGCGTATAAAATATCGAAGGCGCGATATAAACTGAAAAAACAGGAAAATAAATATGACACCCAAACTGAATTTCCTATCTTGAGCGTACATAGTGTTCCAATAAAAGCCAACCAGCGGCTAGCTTCAGATTCTTGTGATGAACGGACCATGTGATATCAAGGTCTTTCCCGGTCATACTTTTACTATGAGCGTAACACAACACGTATTTTAGTAAAAATCGTACGACTTTATCAATACGTTAACTTGATTGATTAGACTTCAATGAGATGGAAGGTATTTTTTGTTATCAGTAGATATTTTTTTATATTGAAAACACAAACAGATTCAATAAATTTATCAAAACGTAAAATACTACACAGATTAACTTAAAAGTACCTGTAAAAGAAATTACCTTCAAAGGCCCTACATATATAAGATTTATAATTTTAATAACAACATTGCTATTACAAATATTTACAGACACCGACAACCCTTCACAAAAAAGACTTGACAATCTCAGCTTCAGCTGCCACGTCAGGTCTGACTGAGTCTTTTACCAGCAAGAGCAAATGCTTGCATGCAAGAATATACTGTAATGTGATTATACGACACAATGCTAACACATAAATGTATCAGCTAACCGATAGCCAATTTTGAGCCTAGTCGCTAATTTAGTTAAACGACATTAGGGAATATGCATGTATTTTTTTTATTTTCAAAACATTTTTAGCGATATTACAATTTTAAAAATAGAAATAACACATCCAAAATATAAACCAACAAGCTAAAAAAAAGGTTAAAATCATTATAATTTTCGGACGATTTAAACGCGGCCATTTTGGCACGTTTATCCTGTGATAACGTCAAATTTTATTCCACCAATAGCGTTGCGTTTTAGAAATTTATGAGGAAATTTTAAAAAATCCATTATTTGATTATTAAATTTCAGTAATAAATTGTAATGAATTTCAAAAATATTCACATAGATATGTTTTTTTAGTAGGAAAATTTATAAGTAAAAATATTTTGTTTATTTTAGAGTCTAGTGTATATACTCTATTATAAACCTTAGTAGAGGATTCATATTCATACAATAAGTACTTACTTTCAAAATGCACAACTGAGCTAATCTGATCTATGTATCCGTTCATTCGCCCTTCACTGATCATGTGACTAGCGATCCTCTCGGCCTTGGCAGGAGGAGTCTCGAGCAATGCGCCAAGCTCTTCAAATGTTATATTATTGTAAAGTTTACTGGCAGAAAGCAGGTTGTGTTCGAACACTGCGCGGTCCAAGATTGTGGAGCCGTCAGATGTTGAGGCCTATGCAACAAAACATTTTTTTTATTATTTAGATAATTTACCACAGTTGTCTGTAATATATCAGACGTGTACTAAAATAGTGTTATGTAAGTATTAGAGTTTAGAATTCTTAACAGAAAGAGGCGTAGGAGGAGGAGGTTGGGCCAAGAATTCGTTAACATTTGAATCTAACATCCCGCGCAAACAAGTTACGGGAGTTCTTGGGATGCTCCGATGCTACTGGAATTTGTGGTCTCTTTGTCGATGAGTATTCGAAAATTTCGGTGCTCGCTTAGAAGAGTGTAAAAGTCGAAACGATGGTCATTTAGACGATGCAACTTTAATAAATAAATTTCAACTAATTAGCTTTCTTGTAAATACATAATTTTTATAATATATCAAATTGTTTTTATACGATTTTTTTAAATTTTAACTAATTCGTGACCCATCATATAGGTATTAACCACATTACAAAAAAATAAAATTTCAATCTTCAGTGTAAAAACTTAATCTGTTGTCATATAAAAACCATTACCTTCTGATGAGTTTGCATGAGTGCCTCAAATTCATGTAATTCTGAACGTCTTATGATACGATCTAAATACATTTTCTCTAATATAGAGTATGCTGGTAACTGTTGGCATCTTTCGTCTTTGAACAAAGTGGCTAACATCCTGGAACGTTGCTGACCTGTAAAGACAGAACTGTCAGTTATGAAAGCTAAATAAGTTGAAAAATGTTATCAACTGTAATTTAGTTTTATGAAAGCTTTAAAACTTAAAAGTATTTATTAGGCTCTTGTGGGGATAGTTGTTGAGATCTACATTCGAAGTCATCTAAATAGCGTTTAAATTAAAGGGAAGATCAGAGCTCTGCTACGATCAATAGTGATTATCCTCACAAAATACAGATTGCTCTGATGAGTCTTAGGTGAAAGGTTAGGATTAAGGAAAAGCGGCTGGTATTAATATTGAAAGAGATCTTCATGCTGATGAGTTTTCACATGTTCATTTTGTCGTAACTTACCTAATGATTCATATTATACACTTGTATAATGACATAATTGATGTCCCTTGGTCGTGTTATTATTAGATCTAATAACCGCTTCAAGGCATATTACAAATTACGTCACACGTTAACTGGGAGGGGATCAATGAAACGTGATATAGGGCAAGGGGTAAGAGGCATCCTAAGCTACGTGACCTCACATTTCATAAGCCTGTATGTATATACACGACATTTAATTATTAATAGTAATATAATTCATTGTTTTGTTCATTTTTACAAATATAACAAAATTAATTTCGAAAGTGTATTTTAATTTAATGATTTCCATGCGTAATATCGTAAAAAAATGTAATGTCACACCAGGGAGGCGGGGAGTGTAACAAATGTGACAACTACAGGAGTAAAAAAATGTGTAATTAGTGTGACACACACATGGCTTGTTTTCCAGCTTAGGAATATAAAAAAGAAGAATTACCAGCTGACGCAAGTACTGTGCAGATGAGTGCGTTCCTGAGACACGTCATCCTCTCATCTTCGTGTATAATGTTACGATATGAAAGCTCATTATACCTCTGAGCTGCTTCTATAAATTTCCTGTACAACAAAAATAGCCTTAGATTAACAGGAATTGCAATACGGAATATGCATGTGACAACAAAATGCATAAAATATTTTTATTTGTATGCTTTGTTGGTAAGCAAACATATAATATACACTATACACACACTTATTACTTATA
Organism: Hypercompe scribonia; assembly: GCA_949316085.1. NCBI lineage: Eukaryota > Metazoa > Arthropoda > Insecta > Lepidoptera > Erebidae > Hypercompe > Hypercompe scribonia. The sequence continues at coordinate 8,503,875 of OX438979.1, forward strand.
CTGTACACCTTCAGGCATAAAGAAATAAATTTTACAATATTAATAATAAATATTTCCATTGTAATAAATTAATTTAATCACTTTATTTTTGTAAACTTTGTAAATCAAACACTTTATGACTGACTGAGAGTAATCTGACGTCACAGAATAAGCGCACCAAGTTGGCGCGTTTACATCACTCGAAAGTGGTAGTAGTCCAAGAGCCCGTGAGTGCCAGACCTTCGTCTTTTTATAAAAGCTGAAAGTTCTTCTATGTGTGTACCTAGTACAGGTAAGAATGATTCCCAAACATGAAGCTGAGGCAGCGGTGGCTTTGGCAGATAACAGGCAACAAAGGTGTGTAAAATTCCATCTCAAATTCGTCATGAAATAAAACTTGATTTTTTTATATTTCATTCATAATAAAATCAAAACTCGCGTTGCTCATTGCCAGACAGTTAGTATGGTTCCAACCCTCTGCCGGACACCCCTAAACTATTATAATTTATAATTATACTTACATTATATTATAAAACCTAAGTTTCATATATAATTTTTTGGGAGCCTATTAAACTATGTTTACATAGTAGCCGGACAGTTTCGAAGGTTCTATCATCTTGCCAGACGCATTTAAAGTCAGCAGTAATCAGGAGAGCAAGGAGCGTATACAGTAACTAGTGCGAATGAAACAGAGCGCTTTGTCTATTGCGGCCCTTCACTGCGCATCCATTGTTATTAATTTCAAATTGTGCAGTTTATTTTTTTCTTAATCCAGAAATTTCATTAATTAATTTTTACAATTTCAATAACAAATATTTAAAATAATACTGAGTAAAACTTTCTAATACAATGTCAAGTAGCCGGACGCTACTATGTAAACATAGTTTAATAGGCTCCCAAAAAATTATATATGAAACTTAGGTTTTATAATATAACCTTTAGTTACTGTATACGCTCCTCGCTCTCCCGATTATTGCTCACTTTGAATGCGTCTGGCAAGATGATAGAACCTTCGAAACTGTCCGGCTACTATGTAAACATAGTTTAATAGGCTCCCAAAAAATTATATATAAAACTTAGGTTTTATATTATAACGTAAGTATAATTATAAATTATAATAGTTTAGGGGTGTCCGGCAGAGGGTTGGAACCATACTAACTGTCTGGCAATGAGCAACGCGAGTTTTGATATTATTATGAATGAAATATAAAAAAATCAAGTTTTATTTAATGACGAATTTGAGATGGAATTTTACACACCTTTGTTGCCTGTTATCTGCCAAAGCCACCGCTGCCTCAGCTTCATGTTTGGGAATCATTCTTACCTGTACTAGGGACACACAGAAGAACTTCCAGCTTTTATAAAAAGACGAAGGTCTGGCACTCACGGGCTCTTGCTCTATAGTGATTTTAATGTATACGGTTTTTGCTTAATGGTTTGGATTTTAGACGTGTTATATTTAGTTTTGGTAATGTAATAAATAACTAGTAAGAATAAAAAAAAATACATACATATTCCCTACTATTTGCAGCAAATTTTTGTTCTAAATAGAGCACCTAGACTAGTAAAATACTGTAGTGTTGTTTTTAATGTTACTCTAATGCTCCAATTACATGTTGCAGATGGGCCAAGCGGGTTGGTATAAGGTTTGTTTCAAGTCTTCCCTCTCTTGCAACGATTGTCTTGCGTAGTTTGCTGCCTTAGTCGCCTCTTACGACAGTCATGGGATGAATAGAGATTATGACACTTAGTATTCTTAACCTGTCATCACATGGACGATAAGGCGCTGTTCAACTGGGGGTTGAATAACATTCAGCTGTAGCGACTGTTACAATATTAAATGACATGATCTTGTAAAAAAAATACAAAATAAGATGAAATTTGACATTTCTAATTGTTTATCTTAATATATATATATTTAACGAAAATATTTTGTCCATTTCGGAGTCACGTGAATAAAGCCCATTACTATCTTAAACTAAGTCTTACATGTTCAATTAGGAGAATCTGTGTCATAGATTGGTATCTCTACTAGGAGGACCTGTATGATAGATTTACCAGCCTCTCCAATTCTAGATAAATAACTTACAAGCATAAGAGATGTGAAATGAAAGTGTAGATTGAATGTCGTGTGATGGACTATGTTTGTGTATGTGTGCACAAGTGTTGAAGCGAGGGTGTGTATGCTCATTTGTGTGTAAGCGGGATAGAGTATGGATACATGAGATAGTATAATATTGTACGAGAGAGTATGAATGCACGGTTGGCCTAGTGGTTTAAGCGGTTGCCACTCCGCTGTGTCGTGGGTTCAAACTCCACATGGAACAACACTTTGTGTGATCCACAAATTGTTATTTTGAGTCAGGTTGTTATTTTGTGTTCCTTTCTTGAATGTTTGTAAAGTACTCCGCAAGGATGTAGTCATAGTGCGTGTTTTTTTTTAAAAAAGTAAATAAAAAAAAGAATATGAATAGTACGAAAGTCTTACCACAAATTTTTAAAGTGTCGATTCCTATGCTCACAAATTGTTTAACTACGACAGCCTAGCCCTTTTAGGTAGTAGACCCACGCTGATTTCAGCACGAACGGGCCGACTCGACCGGGGCAGTACTACCCTCTCACAGAAGACCAAACTAACGTCAGTGCTGTCGTGTTTCGTTGGTGAATGCGAGACCATTGGTACAGAGGTGACAGTTATCGTGGTAAGTGTGTGTACTTTACACTGCCAAAATTTCTGTCACACCTTTTACGTCCCCAAGTGGGGCGTAAAAAAACATCTTACTAGGCCGCTATAGTGTGGATCACCATACTGCATTGTCTGCATTCGCAATGAGTATGGTAACTACATTTTTTGGATTCTATTCATACTTTCCATCAGGCAGAATTACTTTGACAGGCTCATAAAAAAAAAATGAAAAAGAAACAAAAATAAGTGGCGATTTGTACCAGTTCACATCGGACAAATCAACAACTAACTTGCTGGTTGAATGGCGCCGTAAAGAGACTACGCTGTGAATTAAACGGCTAATTAAACTAGTTCGTTGTGAAATATGTGATTTTAGATTGACTACTAAAATGTTAAGAACAAATCCCAATTACATCAGTACAGTCAGTACTTACTCATACCAATTAGATTACTTTAGTACTGTTTACGGAGTTTCTATTATATAATAAACAAGAGTACAAAAGAGAAACACACCTTCTATAGTCTAGAACTCTGGCGTAACAAACTTTGTAGTAAATCTGTAGTTGTTCATTAGTAGTTTCGGCTTGCAACAGTGATGCCCTATTCACAAAAGCCTCTGCTTGGACCGGATCATCAACTTCCAGATACAGCCGTGCTATCTTCAGATATGTCTCTAGTTTGTAATCCACTGAATATTGTCTGTGAACACATAAAATATACTATAAGTAATTTTGCAGTCTCTGAATATTATTTTTCCTAATTTCAGTAGTTTGCCTGACAACTTACAAGTTTGTACCAGAAAAAAAATAAGAATTTTCTTTTAAAAATAAGAATATTTGGAAAAGGACAAAGTTAATTTTTAAATACATATTTTATGACTTGAAATGGTGCATCCAATAAAATACAATTACTAATGAAAAGTGAATAATCATCAATTTACCCCTTATAAATAGATAGTATGCATATAACTGATAAAACTAATTTATAAACCATGACAACATAAACTAGTTAGACAAGCTAACTAACAAAGGCATAATTTTAAAAAATAAACAATAATTTTAATATGGCAATACCTACTGCTCACCAACTTCTCACCTTAATGCTGGTAATGTTACTATATTTCAAATTAGGAACTTGAATTTTGAGTTCAACATAATTTATTTTTGTGATGTAAGCCTACAGAGAATGAATTAATCAATGTCTCCATTAATAACCTGACTAATTATAATATTTTATTCAGTTAAGTCCAAGTTATGAAAGTTTAAAAGAAACATCTAGCAGATCTAACTTTTTATTTTTAATGTGCATTATTAATATAAAATAATTTTCATACTTTTGGCCTGTTTCCAATGGTATCCCGACTAGTACATTTGCAGCTTCTTTCCAATTCTGGTTCCTTTCATAGATATCAGCTAAATGTTGCCTGATGCTGGCCACCTTAAATGATGAAATCAAAATCTTTACTTATTGATAAATATGTGTGATCTTTTAATGTAGTTCGTATCAACTTAGTAGCCTTCTCTAGGCATAGTAAATTAGAGAGAATATATTATTTATATATATACATTGTTACATAATAAATTATCAAATGTAAGATTTATTTAAAAGAAAACAAAATCAATTTCTATAACTAAAAACATATAAAATCAAGTTTTAGAAAAAAAAAATTAATCATGAATAAGTAAATGTTTAAGAGATAGTTGATGCCAAATTAATAATAATTAGTTAATGTCAAAAACACTGTTTACAGGAAGTCAGCAGGTTCAAAATCTCCAAACATAGTATAAGAATTCTTAATAAATTTACAATTAAATCCATCACCAGCTAAAAGATATCCACTGCTGGACATAAGTCTCCCCAAGCTTCACCACATCAGTCAGCCCCGTGCTTCCCGTGACTTTTGCCAAGTCATCGGACCACCTTGTGGGGGGCCTACCATAGCTGTGTTTTCCCAGTACGCAGTTGCCACTCTGGCGAACGAACCAACCTACCAACCAACTACCAACCCATCTTGCCAGCATAACATTATAGGCTAAAACATCTGAGCTATGAATAGGTCTATGGCCTGTAATAGACTATTAAAGACTTTTGATGATTATTGATGTATAGAAAAGAGGCTAGGCTATGAATTGACCCCAAGATAGGGTCTAACCAGGTGAGGTGTTGTTCCTTAGTATGAAAAAGTTTGAAACTATATTGCCAACATTTATATTCCAGGGGTTTTTTCAAGTTGAGTGACTGTCAGCATTATAGGATTGTTAAAATTTGGAAAATAATTACCTGTTCTTCAAAAGAAATGACCCTCGGTTGTATAACATCCAGAGCAAAATGTGATACATCTTGTGAAACATGGTCTGTTAGAAGAGCTAAGTGAGTGCTCACATCCGTTAGCAGTTGGCGCGATATTACCAGACTGACATTTTCATTTACAACTGAAATATTTAATAAGAAATAAACAGCTATAAGCAAGAGATAGATGAGAATATAATTTTAAAGTCTAAAAGTACGTACTTGCTTCCACAAACGCTTTGAGGGAATCTGCAAGTTCAGCTTCGGAACTCTTTAAAATTTCCATAAGAACATTGCGGTACCTTGAAACCATTGGAAATATTAAATTAACATCATGTTTTTAAAACTTCTTAGTGGTTTGGTTAAAAAAAAGACAAATAACTCTTACTTTTCAGCTTGATCTTTATGCAATCCACCAGAATTTCTAAGCTCACTTAAGTACTGCCGTACACCTTGTAAGTTTAGAGGCATTTTAATGATGTATCAACTATTATAAATACAAAAGTTCTTAAATACAATAATCACGAACAATTACTACAAATTGACAGTTTTAGTCAAATTTCAGTGTTTTGACAAAAATATGTTCTATGACGTTTGCCAAGGTGCTGCCAACCCTATACTACACTTTCATTCTACTAGATATGCAGCTTAAACTCCAACTTTTGTTAACATCATCATCGTTTATTTAAAGGGTTCGGATTATTTTATTAGATCTGAAATTTCTATTGCCATGACATAAGTCAAGAAATCTATTATACTTATAACGCTTTAAGTTTGCATAAATGTCTGTTTTAGCATTTTGAAAGTCGCCTCATAAATAGACTGTGACAAATTAGGGTCTCTAAAATCCCAAAAATTCCATATTTCTTGATTTTCATGGTTTTGATATTATATGCCATCTATTAAAAAATGTAAATTTTTTGAATATTTAAATTTTGAATTCGTAGCATAATATTTTTTTTGTCCTTATTTGCTGTATCCATTAAATTGATTGGACTAATTACGAGTAGGTACAGGTTCCAGACATATAGAGGCGTTGGTAATAATTTAATTTAAAATATTTAAATTAGTATACATGTGAAAACAATATAATGCTGGTTAAATTTAACCAGAGGTGTAGAAAAGGTTAATATAGTTGTGGTCGAAGTCGTACCAGCGGGACCCCTTTTATCTAAGACCCAAAATACCCACTGACAGTGAAGACAAAATAAATATTAATTGCCAGTGATAGAAGGTATACACTTTTGCCAACATTTTTAGTAATGTTACCATTGTGTTTTCTAGTCATATACCGTATTTACGATGCCTAAAGTTGTGAAAAATGTTGATTGCGATATAAAATTGAAGGCGAAGGAGGTTTTGCCCGTGTTTGACGACAGTGGGCGTTCCTGAGGGAAGTTGATGTTATTATTGTGTAAAACGTAAACGACGTGTGTAAACGACAGTAAAATAAATTTCAGACTGATTAATAGGTTAGTTTGGATTTGACAGCCATTCGAGTAAGACGTGTTTCGTGATTTTCGCTGAGATGGAAAAAGAGCAGTATCGTTCGGTAACTTTTTGTTTTTGGATGGGGAAAAATGCGAGGAGATAAAAACAAAGTTGGATGCTGTTTATGGGACACTGCACCATCTATGACCGCAGCTAGATTTTGGTTTAACGAATTTAAACGTGAACGAACATTTTGAGGAGGAGCGATCAGGACGTCCGGCAGGTCATAGAGTTATGATTACCGAGGAAATCATTCAAAAAGTTCATGACACGATTCTCGCTGATCGATGAACGAAAGTGCGCGAAGTAGCAGAGGCTGTGGCCCGGTGGGTGCCGCGATTGCTCACGGTGGACGATAAGCGGGTGCGGCTAGTAACTTCGAAGCAGTGTTTGGAGCAATTTAAGCGAGATCCGAAGGAGTTTTTGCATCGAGTTGAATTGCATTCATCATTTCACATCAGAAACTAAGCAGCAATCAAAACAATGAATTTCTCCCAGTGAATCTGTTCCAAAGAAGGCGTAAACGGTGACATCGGCCGGAAAGGTCATGACGACGATTTTTTGGGATGTGAACGGCGTCATCCTCATGGATTTTTTAGAAAAAGGAAGAACGATAACTGAATAATACTACAGTGAGTTATTGGACCGGTTTGACATAAAACTGAAGGAGGTACGGCCGCATGTGGAGAAAAAGAAAGTGCTGTTTTACCACGATAACGCACCAGCGCATTCATCTGGAGTTGTCGCCACCAATCTGCACGAACTGCGTTATGAATTACTACCGCAACTCCCCTATTCACCTGATCTGGTTCCTTGCGATTTTTTCTTGTTCTCTAACATGAAAAAATGGCTCGAGGGAAAAAAAAAATATATTCAAATATAAATTTATGTATTTTGGGGAGTTCAACAAATTCTATTTTTTGAAGGGGTTAAAAAAATGGCATGGCACGTTGGGAGAAGTGTATTTTCCTAAAAGGAGATTATGTAGAACAATAAAAAACATTTTTTGAAAAAAATGGTGTCTTCATTTCTAACACGGGTACTTATTGAACCACCCTCGTAGAATCTAGAGTCTTTTAGAACTAGAAGAGAAGAGAATCTACTAGAATCTTTTAGAAAAATTAGGTTTCGTTACGAACAAATTACTATTAAGATATTGATAAGTTATTAGATCTGTATATTCATAGAGATGTTATATAAATTTTTATATGACGTTTCTTTTTAAGTAACATTATTAATAATATATAACTATTACTTAGAATATTAGAATCAAGAATTATTAATAACAAAACTAAATTATTATTTACTGAGGATAAAATTACCCTACACTATAGTTACTAATTTAGCTACTTCTTGAATTATTTATTTTGTTTCTTATGTTGGCCAATTGTGACATCAAAAATTGAAAGAAGCGCCATTGGAATTTTATTCACTTTTATTGATATTTACTAGGAAATTATTTGTTTTGTTTACTTTCTAAGCATTACAAACCATCGAAAATTGTACTAATTTTGTAGTTAAGTGCTTGTGAACTATTATATGGCGAGGTTCTGTCTTATATTATTGTTATATGTTTATGTGGATTTGTTTTCAACCGTGGCGACAGAAGAGACTTCAGCAGCTTGTCGGAGAATTTTGACAACTTATAAAATGGCGGCCTCTTTTGAACTCAAACATGGGTTTTATTTTTCTCCTGTATAGTGCCATTACATTTCTGTTTAAAGAAAAATACAACTACATAAAATCTAGACGTTACCATCTTTAACATGGATCACAATCTGGATGATTCTTTGAATTTAGAAAGTGCCATGGGAAGTGTAAGTAGATTTTTTATCATGATAAATTTTAATACATTCTTTAACTTTGTATAAACTTAACATATGTTGGGGATAATGTTCTGTATATTTATTTTGATCTTAAATGGATATTTAACAAAATTTTTCCTATTGGTGTAATTCATTCAAGCTACAACATATTTTTAATACTATTTTTAGTATCCTTTACTGTATAGACTTGTAGAGCTTTTTAAGAATAAAATTACTTTAAAACTATTTAATGTAGAACACTACATATCTATTTTGGAACTATAAAATACCAAAATCTCATTTAATCTTAATTCCAAAATACAAATTTATTAGTTGTTATATTCATATAATCTTGTACCTGAATCTGCCTTCAAAGTTAAGATTTACTTAAGTATGTACTTAATGTTTTTGAGCAGTGTTTACGTCAGATTCGGCATAAAAAGTAAACAAATTAATATTTAGATCTGTAGATTGAATGTTTCTCTATAAATTTGCAATAAAAATATATATATAGACAAACTCAACTTCGACTGTATGCATTGACAATACATACAAAATGCAGTCATTAACGAACACATATAAAATTGTAACTTTTTTATCAGTTCTAATTAAAGAATTTATTATTATTTAAATAATAAATTCTTTGTTTAGAACTGATTAGAACTTATTTTATACCAAATTAAAGGTGCCCTCTGTTTTTTGTAGTTATTTAAGCTTAAAATAATGATCATCCAACTGAGTTTGATTTGCTTTCTTATCACATTTGTAACATACAAAAATTATTTTTTGCTAATATAAAGAAAATGACAATATTTTTATTAAAAATTCTTTTGATTCAGATCGCAATTAGTTTTTCCATCAAACCAATATTGTGCTTTTTCAAATACCTTTATTATCAACTCTACTGTCAACCAAAAAATTGTTTCATTACGTTATCATTAAGTTTATAATATTTACAATTCATACAAACAATTTATGACTTTCAAACCTCAGCTATTTTAATATTCACATTTTAAAAATTTCGGGATCCTCTGATCCTCTATAAGTCATTCTTCAATTAAATGCTAGAGTATAATCTTATCCAATAGACAATGACATATGATTTTTCTTACAATTCTTAACTGCTGTTCGCTTTTCTTTTTCAGATGGACTTTGATCATTCAGGTGTGGTAGTGACACAGGAGGACATAGCACTAGAAACAACTGACCATGAAGGTAACATGCCTATGGAATTTGAGCACATAGAGGAGCAGCCAATGCTTATGGACACAGGAAATGAAGAGATTATTGGTAATTGATTTTTTTTATCAATCCTATTACTGTCCATTATTCGATGAAAACTGCCCCATGGAGCACCAACTTGTTGTTTAATTATAATAAATGGCCTTTAATAAACCTATGCTGGACATATAAAAGTAAAAATTTACTGCCGTTGACACAAAATAGGTCTAACAGCATAGTAAAAAACAAAAATTAAAGTAATTAACAGCTATGACGACTTGCTTACATGTATAAGTTAATAAGATCCGATATTCATTTTATCTTCAACTTAACTCGGATATGTTGCAAAATTCAGATCCAACCAACTAGTTACTCTAAAAAATAAAAAGTGTACTTTTTTTAATAGTTAAAAAAACAATTGTTTTTAATTGCAGATTATCAGCACTAGATAATCTTTTATTACAGATTTTACACCAATACATAGACTGTTTTTCACACCTTTATTTTTATACATTTATTTTAACCCCCTTCTTAAGTTTCAGATTTCATGGGGGAAGAATTTACATTGCAAGAGTATGCAGCACAAGATACGACAGATTCAGCAGGAGTTTGTGAAACAGTTGATGTAAATGTATGTTTATTTATATTTTTCATTGAAATTTGGCAATAATTGTAGAAAAAAATTGATCTCATTGTAAATAATAAGTTTAATTTACCTATATAATGCTACAATTGTCAATGTAGTGACAGATTAAGAAAGTGTCAACAAAGTGTTACCATCCCTATTCATCCCGTGGCTGTCGTGAAAGGCGACTAAGGGAACATAGTATGCAAGACGATATCATTACAAAGAGAAGGAGACCTTATTCCAACTTGTCTGGCCAGCGTGGTATAGTAGGCCAAAACCTCCTTGCTAAGAAGAGGCCTGTGTCCAGCAGTGGACTGTAAAAGGCTGTTGATGATGATGTTGATGATAAAATGGTACAATGCAGTAAAGCAACTCAGATTAGATTCCTGTTTAGTGCAAAAAGTTGCATGTCTACATTGTTTATACATATGTACAATGTATAAAGGAATTTAAAAAAAAAAATTCAACTGATCATCCTAGTTCTATGCTTACAGTTGGCTGAGCTATTAGTTTGGGTCATAATTCGTAATACATTACGATAAACAACTTATTTTATTATTATTATTATAAATATATAAATATATATTCTTATAATAATATATATTTTTAAATATATTTAAAGTATTTGTAAGATGTAGGACCAATGGTCTCACACCGGATCTCTCCCTGGTAGTGTCGGAATACCACCGGTAGTGAGAGTGAGGGAATAGAGAGTGTATCTCTGTTTGTCCACATACTTGTCCACTATAATAACTCCTGTGTAGTAGCTGGTCTCTGTTGAGACTGCCCACTGTGGCCGTCATCGGCTAGTGGAACACCATCAAATATAATTCTGATGAATTACTGAATTAACTCTTTTATAAAAGATATAAGCAGTTCTAATGTTGTAATAATAATTTTAGCATCTCAATATTCTGTCTCAGTCAGAATCAATCATAGACCTCAAGTTTGACCCAGAGATGATGACACAAAGCGTGACTCCTGAGATTCTCCAACAACCGAAATATATTCAAGTTAAGGTAAACTATATAAATAATATTCTTTTTGAACATACAAACATTTTCTTAAAACGGCGTAATTAAAATCTAAAGTGTTAATAAATATGTGATTTTTTTTTAATATGTAGATTTATTCCTAGTTCGGGATTTGCCTTTATTGAAAAAAAAAGTCTGTGTCTTCCAATTAGCCTGACTAACAAGTTATGAAACCCACATCGTCTGATCAGTCGGACTAACAGGAAAAAAGTCCGCGTCATCCAATCAATCGGACGAAGTGGTCGGACCTCATGGTCACACTAATAAATGATAACTAGACTGACTGAAAGAATACTTATATATTTTTTTGTAAATACATACATAATATACATAGAAAACATCCAAACTGCGAAACAAATATTTGCAGATCATATGAAAATTTGGTATGACCCGGAAATCGAACCCGAGACCTCAGGCACAGCAGTCACATTCACTGGCACAGTTTATTTATATTATTATGTTGTGTTTTTAGAATCAATAAAAAATTCTGTTGTTATATACTCTAACTTCACGATATTTAGTTTGAATATTATAAATTCTGTGAATTGAGATTTTTAACTTGCTCAATGTGTTACTTACGGAGGTAGGATGATCTATAATAGTCCATTCACGTTAAGAATAGCTACACATCGACCAAGTCTCGCCCCCTGAACTATCAAGCTTCAAAACACATTCATTTCGGATGTAGCCTTGGAACCTGACTGCTCAGAGTGTGAAGCTATATTTGACTTTCCTATTGGTCTAGTAGTTAGTGATCCTGATTGCGAAGCCGAAGGTCGTCGGTTCAATTCTTACCTAGGACAAATCTGTGTGAGACAAAAATTATTAATTGTTTAGTGTATATATTTAGAAATATAGAAGTTTATTTAGGCTTTGCCTAGTTTAGGACTCAAATGGCCGTGTGGGAGATGTATTAGGATATCATATAATTTTTGTATGTTGTAAATTTGGCAAAGAAACATTTAAAGTACTAATCTGGTATGTTTCAGGCTGCAGTAGCTCAACCTCGTCCTATGAGGAAGGAAATGACTACAGCAAGCACCTTACCACGTCAAGTAGCGATCGCACCGAAACCGCCTAAACTTACTCCTGCAGTCTCTAAGCCGTCTTTTACGCCTGGAAAACAATTCGCTATTGCACCCAAACCCGTCACGTTAGTCGCTAACAAAAGTGCGAGTTTAGTGAAAAAGATGGCCCTCACTGGTGTCATTCAAGGCGGTGCTAAATCTGGAAATGCTGTTCTGAGTAAGTGTATTTTATTCCATACTATCTACCCAGGCATCTTTTTCTGTGTCTTATACAATAAATTAATTTTCCCTTTTTTGAAACATTTTTATTGATGCCTGGCTTCTATTGATGGTAGTGTGATGATGTAATACTTTAGCCATTCTGGATAATTGGTGGACTATCCAACATTAAAATAATTTTAAATTTAAACTTGCAGTCCCTAGACAAAACACATTCAACAAAACAATCTCTTCGGTCTTGTAACAATAGTATAGTAGATATCTATATATATTGTATTCCATTTTTTTGGGTTTCATTGAACATACATTTTCTTACAATTGTTATTTTGTATAAATAGACACTGCATAGTGTTCATCTATTTTTTTTTTATAGCACAAATTGGCAAGCAACTAGTCATGATGCCAGCAGGAAGTGGTCAGAAAATAAAACTAGTAACTTCTGGTTCAGGAATGTCTATGCAATATGTACGACCGAATACTGATCAGGTATGGTTATACTAGCTACACATGTTTTGAAAATATGATATACTTGCACCCATATCCCAAAGGCTAAATGTGGTCGTGTAATTTATCCAAAGATCTAATACAATGTTAAGAAGTTGATGTCTGTACATTAAAGATATTGAAGATAAACTAATTAAGGGGGTCTTTAGTAAAGTAATAGAACTCAAAACATCAGAATTTTTGTTTGTTTGTCTGTGTTCGTGCGCCCTAATCTCATAAGTAGCTTAATCGATTTTGATGCGTTTTTCTTTTATGTATTCTGTGCACTTTACTTAACATTTAGTGTTTGTTTTATATTAATCAATTGAAAAATAATAATATTAACCAGTTCAAAGTATCACGACGATAACCGACGTAAACGCGGGCGAATCCGTAAGCAGAAGCTAGTCTAAGCATGTTTATCAACAGTCTGGTTACCATAGTACAAGCTTGCATAGTTTGGGACAGTCGGCCGTGTGTGAGATGACAGAGTATTAACACCCACATTTTGCCAACTGTAATTTGATCATACTCGCCTAATAGGAGACAAGCCTAATGCTGTCATCAGGCACTTTGACAATAACGCAACAAAAATAAATGGAAATTGTTTATTAGGATGGCAAGTCATGCATGCCATTTTATGAATTATATATTTATATAAAAATGTTTCAGAGCCAATTAATAACGACGAAACAAATTAGCAGCGCCAGTGTGCCAAAACCATTAGTTGGAAAGATTATTGTACAAGGTAAGTTCCTATGTAAATTGTTTATATAAGAGGATTGAAGATACACATAACACAGCCACATACACAAGGCCTTATAGTATTAGATGTAAGTGGGAGCGAGTAATAAAAAAAGTAAAAAAATTATAGAGTATATTTTTTAAATACCAAAACTTCAATTGTGAATATATGGAGCAAAAACATCATAATATATCAATATTATCAGCCTATTGCAGTTCCCTGTTGGACATAGGCCTCTACCATTGTACACCACTCTGATCAATTGCTCATATTATACGACAGAAATCAAATGTAATGTAAATTTTAAAGTTCCAAAAACTTGTCAATATCCAGAGACGTAGATTTGCTTTGCTTAAGTGTGTTACACAGACCATTGTGAGTAAATCTGAGATTGCAAAATATTGTTTTTTTTTTAAGATGAAAAGAGGTTAAATAAATATCAGTAAACATGCTGTATTGAAAACATGGGGATATCTTCATCCTCATATTGTATTATTTTTTTTATGGAATTTAAAAAAAGTATTTGTTCTTGGCAGCCGGTCAATCCAATGTTTCTAACATTGACCCGTCAAACCAGCCAGCCGTGATCACAAAACTTATGCCAAGCGTGAGCACAGCCCCACACACTAGATATGTGATGCAACAGAAGACTGTACCCATTAGTATCGGAGGAACTAAGGTAAAAATAAACATTTAATATGTGTTTGCAAACATTTAACATTAAAAGCATAGTTTTATCTTACATTAAAATGACATGCTTTTGTCTTTACATTGCCAATAATTTTTTTTTTTAATGTATTTTTTATAGTAATTTCAGAGGTAAAAATAGTATATCTTCATGGGTGTTTGGGGCCCAGCTTTTATTAAGACATTCAGATAATACGTTTTTCTCTTTTTTTTTACGTGTGGAAACCCCCTCGGCCCGTCACCCCACCGGGGTTTACGGTTTATCTATCTAGTTTAACCTCTTCACTTAAAATATATGTTTTTTTTTGTTATAAACACATAATATACATAAAAAAAATCATTTTTATTAATTATAAATACATTAAACATAAAAAAAAAACAATGTATTAATTATAAACACATTATACACAAAAAAAAATAATTATAAACAAAAAAAAAATATTTTCATGAAACTATTTCCCGTAAAAATGAATTTTTACAACAACTCAGTCAGTAGTAAAAAAATCGTTTATAGGAACTTAATATTTATAAATTTATTTTGTTATTTACTAAATCTATTTTTACGTAACTTACAGGTTTTTTTGACATCGCCGACAAAACAAGGGATGAAATTCAAAAAGCAAATAATATCAATACAGTCACCATCGCCGAAATTGTTACCAGCGACTACACAAAGTATAATCTGACACTTTACTTACAAAATACAGTAGAAGTTCCTTATTCGCGGGGTATGCGTTCCGTAAATATGCCGCGAATACAGAAACCGTGAATATGGAATGGTAATTTGTATGGGGTTATAGGGGATACGTGCCTAGATGACGAAATAAAAAAGCAAATTGTAGATAAAAAAATGTTTAATTGAACTTTCTGATCATACAGGTTGATTAATTACATATTATCATCAGGTTTAGGCAATGGTTTAAAGAATTTAGTAATTTTTTCTTGTTTGGCATTTTTTAAAAGCTCCTTCAACTCAGACTGATATTCAGCAGTGGCATTAGCAATTTGCCTCTTAAAAATAAGGCTTCGTTCCATAGATGGATCAATTTTCATAAAGAAATCACAAAGCTCATTTGCCATTCTTAAACCTTCACTAAGATTTTTCAAATTAAATGTTACGTTTTCAGCGCTTGTTGAAGCCTCTTCTTCGATGGGTTGCGAATTTAACATTTCCTCCAAGTCGGTTTCAGTCAAATCTTCATCTTGTGCTTCAAGAAGTTCCTGAACATCACTTGATTCTATCTGATCGAACCCATCTCGTCCTATTCCACTCGCAATTTCGACAATGTTTGCAGTTAAACTTTGAATTTGCACAGGTTCTTCCTCATTTTCCGCTGTCAGAACAGGCCACAGTTTTTTCCAGCATGATTTCAATGTGTATGCCTTCAATTCTTGCAATGATTCTTTTATGTTTACGGTGCATTTCGCTATGTCAAATTGCTTCCAGCATTCTATAACATTCATATCAGGATCACATTCCATATTATCCAGTATGATTTTGAAGGTTCGTCTAATGTAGTAAAGCTTAAAGGCCTGGATTATTCCTTGGTCCATAGGTTGAAGCAAAGCCGTCGTATTGGGAGGTAAAAATGTCACTTTTATATTTGGATGCATAGTTTCAAGTTCGCGTGGATGACCTGGTGCATTGTCCAAAACTAGAACTGCTTTAAAGTCTTCTTTGATTTCAAATAAGTTTCAACTTCAGACACAAAACAATTCCGGAACCAGTCACAAAAAATAGCGCTTGTAACCCACGCTTTCTTATTAGCACGCCAAAACACTGGCAGGTCGTCTTTGTTTTGATTTTTTAACGCACGAGGATTTAAAGATCTATAAAGCATGAGTGGTTTAATAACACAATCTCCAGATGCATTAGAACAAAGCAGCAATGTAACTCTATCCTTTGCTGCCTTAAATCCAGGGGCAGACTTTTCGCTTTTAGAAATGAATGTTTTGTTTGGCATTCTTTTCCAAAACAGTGCAGTTTCGTCTGCATTAAATACTTGCTCAGGCTTATACCCTCCATCAGCTATCAGGTTCGCAAATTCGTTTGGATATCTTTCTGCTGCAGCAGTGTCTGCAGATGCAGCTTCTCCAACGATTTTCATGTTATGCAATGATTGTCGCATTTTAAATTTATTGAACCAACCTTCCGATGCTTGAAATCCTCCATCTATACATTCACCACCACCACTACCACCAGGTTCCTTAAAATGTGCGTAAAGACGCTTTGCTTTCTCCCGTGCCAATGGACCACTTAGAGGCACCCTTTTTTGATTACGGTCTTCTATCCATAATGACAACGCCACTTCCATTTTTTCTATTGCTGGATCACGAACAATTTTCGCTGACAGTGAAGTTGAAGCTACAGACGACCTTATTTTATCTTCGGATTTTTTTATCGATCGTACAGTTGATTCGTTGACATTGAATGAACGTGATATCGATGCAAACGACTCTCCAAGTCGTAAACGATCAAGCATTTCTATTTTCACTTTAAGTGGTAACACTGATTTTTTTCGCATCGAAACATGTTTTTCATTTTTTTTGGTTGACATTATTACAGCGAAAGACACGTGTTACTCGATCAGAATTTTTGTAACGAATGGAAAAGTAAAACAACGAAACACGCAATGCGGCTCTTACCCGAGGACAGAACGTCCTATTGTGGCAACATTTAATAAATTACTTTATGTTTTGAGTAATAATATACATAATTTTACCTACACATTCTGTTTGTGTATTCTCAAAAACACCGACTGCGGCGAAGGCGGCTTACGTCAAAGAAACTGCCGCATAAAACAAACAACGCCGATCACTTTAGAAATCACAATCTAGACGTCGTTGTAATAAGGTCTATTTTATTTTTTATCCTTCTACTGACGTGTCGACAAAGGATAGCGAATGCATTTTTTTAGGTAGGTACATGTACGCATCGATATTTCGATTCGATCCGCGAATAAAGAAATCTTAGACCGCGAATATAGGAATTGTATCGCATTTTTTCAATCCGCGAATAGTGAAAACGCGAATAAAGGAAGCGCGAATAAGGAACTTCCACTGTATACTTATTAAAAGGTTTATATAAATAATAACCCCTCTATTGGACTGTTGCAGGTGGTACTGCTACCAAGAAAGTAGTTATAACGGCGAACCCCACTCAGAATGTTATACTGAAAACAACTGCTCCGCCTAAAATAGCTCAGGTAACTAAGTCGTCCGTGTGGTGACGGATTAAGAATACATAGTGTTACCACGCCTATTCATACCGTGGGTGTCGTAAAAGGCGACTAAGGGAACAAAATATTCAGGAAAATATCACTACAAAGAAAAGGAAAACTTGAAACAAACCCTATTCCAACCTGTCTGGCCATTGTGATATAGTAGGCCACAAACTAAGAAGAGACCTATGTCCAGCAGTGGACTGTAAAAGGCTGTCGATGATGATAATTGATGAACCAAGTTAGTAAAGAATTATAATAATGTAGCCACACCTGTTAGTCTGACAACTGCTGCAACTCAGAAGCTGTGGGTTTGATTCCCACCTGGGATAAAAAAGTGTATGATGAGTAGGATCATATTTTCTGTAACTAAGTGTGTATTGTGAAATATTTAAGTATATTTATTAACAATCTGGTTATCATAGTACAGGCTTTGCGTAGATTGAAAGAAGACTACCATTGTTAGATATGTAGCCTTATTATTATTATACAATTATGTGAATGATGTTCACACATTATACTATTAGTTTAAATTTGATGAATGAGGTTTTGTGCCAATTTTTTTTTGACATAAAAAATCGTTTCTTCAACTGTTTATGTCAACATCAACCGATGTGTTCAATACATGTTGACATACACAGTTTTAAAGATTAATATCTGTTTATGTTTTTAGAGTCAGGCACTTGAAAAGTATCTTGACTTAACACAATCTGTAACACGCAACAAATATATAACATGGTGCTACATTTATTTGACGGGCCCGTTGGTCTAACGGTTAGTGGCCCTGTCTACTTAGCCAGAGATCGTGAGTTCGATTCTTACCTAGAACAAATATTTGTGTGTTGAGCAAGATTATTTGTTGTGTCTGGGTTACTTATATATAATATGTATGTATTTAGAAATATATAAGTACATTTATTAGCAGTCTGGTTACCATAGTACAAGCTCTGCCTAATTTGAAATCAAACAGCTGTGTGTGAGATATATGAGGTTACTTATTTTTTTTATTAAGATTTATGTGAGATTTTAGTGACGAACTTTACTTTTACGTTACATACTTACTGTTGTAACACTCAAATCAGTTCAACTTCGCTCTATACATGAACAGATAAACAAATGATATGTATAACATCTCTTAAATAATAAATTCTAATTTTAGGTATCAAAAGAAGGGCAGAGAACTCAATTACATCAAATCAGTGTTCCCGGCAAAGGCGTAAGTTTAACACTACTGTCCTTAATTATCTTAATATTACACTAAATATAATCTACTTAAAATTAATATGCAAAAATTCACAGAAGCGCATAGTTTTTAATTATAATTCAAAGTATAAGTGTATAAAGCGTTAATAAGTAACAGACGACCTCCTTGTAAAACCTTTGTAGATCCAATACATCCAGCTGATTACCAACCCAACGCCTGCATCCCAGAAAACACAAACACCAGTCAGTCTGCCTTCGAAGAGTTTTGTTCTCACGGATACTAAAGGTAATAAATGTTTATTTTACATAAATTAGTATATGTATATAACAAATTATATAAGTATTTACACAATCAAAAACTACTACAAATTTTATTTTAGACTATTTTCTGCAATATATTATATATCTATGTATATAAAAGCGTTAAGTTGATTTGTGTACACTTCAAAAACTCAAATGTTCAGTACCGTTTGAACTCAAATTGTGACATGATACACAAATTCATAGGTTGTCATCTATTCTTGACGTCAATTTTGACCTTTATTTCTTAACAAGGCGATTTTAAAGTACTACAGCAATATGTGGCAGGGTATAGTTAGTTTTTTTGTACTTTTTTTTTTCCATAATTTTTACGTAAAATTATACTTTACAGGTAATTTAATTTATATGTCAGGACAAAACGTAGTTAGTGACGAACCGCCTCCATTAATAACAACCGGAAGTGCGACAACTCCCAAAAGTAAGCTTACAATTTGGCATTTTAAACAATATTTAAACTTGAAATTGAACCATTACTAATATTTTCGTAAAAAAATATTTTGTTTATGAGTAACCGGGATGGACGCACTTGGTAAAATATCATTATATTATATTTTTTTAGGTTGCCAGACTTTTTGACCAACTAACTTTTTAATCCAATATCTGAATAAATTTTAGAAAATAAAAAACGCTATTCAAATATATATGACACTACACTAACTCTAATTACAAAAATATGTTTCTCTATTTGAAACGATACAATTTGAAAATATTAAACATGGAACAATAATCTTTTGGAATGGTTCAAAATTAAAAAGTCAGTTGTCAACAGTAGAATAACAACACCGATACAAGTGCGACGGCCGTGAAGCGTTTCATGAGAATTGTTTTAATTGTGCAGTGACATCAAAGCCACAGAAGTTGGTGCGAATAGCGCCCGTCGCCGCGAAACCCGCGCCTGCTGTGACGGTAAGGACGCCACATTCAAACTTTATGTAAAAAAACTTTGACTTTAAAAAAATATTATAGTATGCTTAAATGTGAACGAAGTCAACTTTATTTTAGCTATTTTGCCATTTCTGAAAATATTTCTTTCAGTGCAAATTTAGCCAAAAACTCGTAACACGCAAGTTAAAATGTTTTCAGTGATGAAT
Source organism: Hypercompe scribonia (assembly GCA_949316085.1). Taxonomy (NCBI): domain Eukaryota; kingdom Metazoa; phylum Arthropoda; class Insecta; order Lepidoptera; family Erebidae; genus Hypercompe; species Hypercompe scribonia. The sequence goes on from OX438979.1 coordinate 8,524,006, forward strand.
CTATCGGGTGGGTTATATTTGAAACGATTACCAAAAAATAGTTCTTATTACACTTTATGTTTATGGATCAAACTGTGAGTAGTCGATTATAATGTGAACATTTATTATTTTGGAAAAAAACCGGATTTTTCATATATTTTTCTTTTATTTTGAATATTTTTGTTTTAAAATTTTAAAAGTACAAACAAGCTTTTCTCTATACGGCATAGTTTTCAGCCCTGATTAGTATGTTATGGTTTATGATTATTACAGCAACATCTGTCGCGATCATCGCAGAGTTTGCTTGCCCCACTATCGCCTATCGAAACCACGATTGAACAAATCGAACAGTCCGGAGACTCGCTCGAGGAACGCGTAGAAGTAGAAGACAGCGGTATCGTAGGACAAGACGACTCGCAGAGCGAATCCAAGACCGCTCTTCGAGTTTTGTATGGTGAAGTTGCGGGAGCCACTGACTACCAGCAGGAGCAGCAAGACGAGCTGCGGGCTCAGGGACAATTAGAGCCTGCTATGCACGAGGTTGAAGTGGAGTTTGAGAGACAACAGGTGCATATTATAACATGCTTAGAATAGAAATATGTAAAATGACCATAAAAGAATTTACAATTAACTGTTCTGTCCAGACGTCGTTAGCGATTATAGGTAACGAGTTCCGATGCTAAGAGTTTAGCCCAAGGTCCCCTGTAGACTGATTTATCTCCACTATATTTAATTGTTGACTCCATAAGGTTTTACATTTGTTAAACCAAAATCACAACATTTTAAGGACACTCGTTCACAACTTTTTTGGCTAGTGAAAAGACAGTTCATGTTCTCACTACGAGTAAATGGATAATGCGATTAAGACTACACTGTATTCTATCACAGTTGGCTCTATAATTACCACTCTATAAGGCATGATCTTGGACTAGCAATTTTCTCCTGGTGTGCTGGGGTTTTTTTTTTATTCTTTCGTTGAAACTCCATTGTAGTATACTTTACCCAACTGTTTGGTAAATTCTCAGACACCAGTGGAGGAAGATTCTAACAGCATGGACGCGCTCGATTCTAGCCAAAGATCGGATGAGCATCAGCTCATTGTCATACCATCCAGTTACGGGAAACAGGCCCAAATTAGAGTCAGCACTGAGAACTCGCGACGAATAGTAAGTTGGTAGTTAGTTTAGAGTAGTTTATACTTAGACATTTCTACATATTGCGTACTAAGCCCTTGTGATGAGGTTAAATCAAATTGTCTGATTTTCCTTTCAGAGTGATTCCAAGGACTACCCCAATATGCAGGTCAATATAGAAGGAGAGTCACTGCCAGCACCTTACCTATCGCCAAAGCAATCTCAAGCCGCTCTGTCTGAAATTGGTAATTATTTTTTTTATTTTAATAATTCTGTGTTATCGTTATCCTTATGACTGTGGCTCCATTTTGCAAACTGTTTAGAAATATATTATGTTTTTTTTTTGTATTATTTTATGGTTTATTTTGTTAACACGTTAACGTTTTTTAATGTGTGCGAAAAATCCAAATTTTCATTCAAATAAAAGATTACTCCCGAAAGAAAAAAAAGCTAATTTACACGAGTGAAGTCGCTTTTATGTTCAAGTATTTTAAATCTATAAAATAACGTAAAAATTTATCCAGCCATCAGACTTCCAGGTAAACTTCGTTTGTTATGATTGCCTACTCAAACTTACTATTATTTTAATTTGGATAACATTCTTTGACCAAAAACACTCAATGTTCCCTGTAGTTAAATGTATAACCATAGTTAAAACTAAAAATCTGTGTATAACACATGTTTCAAACTAAACAGAGCTCGTACTATGAGTACTAAACAACTAATATAAATATATATATACTTTTTTGTAAATAAATACATATTATACATATAAAACACCCAAACGCCGAAATAAATATTTGCAGATCATACAAACTTTAGTCCGAGCTAGGAATCGAATCCAAAACACCTAAATTAAGCGTCAACCGGCTTAACCGAAACATTTCTAGATAAATATTACAAAATATGATTGTTAAATACAGAATATACAGACTGACTGGTGAGATACCTTCAATATTTGAGGACGTGATAGTATGCGAACATATATCATGAAATAAAATAACATAAAAACGAAATATTAAATAACTTCTTAGTAAACTTCATACACAGTACACCGAGAGCCCAGTATTTAACTGCGGAATACTTGGACACCGCGCGGACTTATTTTTTAGAGACATTTCGATAAAAAATAAGCACCTATTTTTTTTATATCAAGTTAACGAGAATCGAGTACCGAGTACTCTCCATAAGTATTGAAGGTATCTCACCAGTCACAGTGTATAGGCAACGTAATTGTTTGTCAATATTAATCGCTTATAATACACTTACCTGTTCTACACAACTTCGCATGTGTCGCTCATAAAGAACGAATATTCCTGTTTTTTTAGCATCATTTTTCATTGTTACTCTGCTCCTATTGGTCGGCACGTAATGCAATTAGGCGGTCTGGACAACGTCCCCTTCGGATATGACTAATTATTCTATATTTGACCATTTCTTGTTACGCCCAGTTCTAGTAAAGACCGCTTCTGTTTTTGACAGCTTCGTGTATCAATATCAAGTGCAATGTGGACAAAAAGAAATACTAAGACTAATTCACCTTTAGTTCTTGTGAGCTTAGATCTTTTAAACTACGCAACGGATTTAAATACTGTTTTCACCTTCATTGAGTCATTACTCAATAAATGGGATATCCAAACACTAAAAGGGTTTATTAGTTCGAACCAGTAGTTTCCGAGATTAGCAAGTTCAAACAAACAAACAAACTGCAGTTTTATACAGAGCTAACTGATCCGCGTAACTTCGTCTGCATCTCTTATTGTCGTGATAACACAGCGTGAACTAATTTAATTACCACAAAATGTTATAAACTACGTATAGGTTCCAGCGAGACAACCTTTTAATATAGACATATGTTGTCGCGGCCTTCTTGTAGAACTTTCAAAAGGGATCAATTTTTTCATACATTATTTTTGCGAAACTCCCGTTTACGCAGCGCACACAATAGAAAACCTCAAAAGGAATAAATTACCCTCGTTATCTAGTAGATAATGCCTTCTTCAATAACTAGACTATCTAATACTGAAAGAATTTTTCAAACCGGATCAGTAGTTCATGAGATTGGTGCATTCAACCGAATAACACTCTTCAGTTTTATAATATTAGCATAGATGTATGCAACCTGTCCCTATTGTAATCGCATTTCTTAACACCTCATTTTCTGTTCTTTATTTTGAGATCATTTGTAAAATTAAAACAAAAATATGCTCTAGTTTAGAAATAAGACAACTTTATATTTTCGTAATTTATAACATCATGTGAATATAGAATACCTTAAATCTGTGGTGATCAGTTGTATGCGCACCGCGGTAAATTACCCACTGTGGCTTCTGGTATGTCTCCTCTACACTACTCGCGAAGTTGGCTGTAAATAAGTAAGTAACACAGGCCGTAGTCCGAATCACGCTCACAACGCTCCGCATAATTCAAGCATTTTCCGCGACCATAGATTCATATATTCAAATAAATGGTGCAAAATAACGTCAATGCTCACGGTGCTAACGATCCGACCCGTCAGTACTGTGAGCACTAGGTAGTGACGTCACATGTGACGTCATAACATCCACAACGCTAACGGTAAGCGTGAAAAGCACGAATTGGACCGCACGTTGGTACGCTATGATCGCTGTGAGCGTGATTCGGACCACGGCCTGTGTGTTACTTACTTATTTACTACCAACTTCGCGAGTAGTGTAGAGGAGGCAGTAAGCTTGAACAGAAATAAGTTAATTATTACGTCATAAGGATCAAGAACACTCGTTTTTAATTAGTTCATCCAGTCAGTCGACGATTAGCCACCGCGATTCGCTGTTGTTTCACAATGCTTTGTACAATTGTTGGACTCGTGACGAATTATCGTAAAATCATTGTTGATGTTCGTGAGGTGTTTGTTTTAAAAAGTTATAATTAGACTTGAATCTTATTGCATTCGTGATAACACATTGGAATGATGTGAACAAATGTTATCGTGGCATACGACTTAACGTAACGAGTCCTGATACTTTTATTTTGAAAAATGCCAATATTAGCTTGTGTTGTGTATAGGGCTGCCACCTTTCAGGAAGCGTAGACCCGGAGAAATTTAAACAATCGTTTTTTTTACAAACCAGTTTTGTCTTTTACATATTATGCACACAAAAAATGAAATAAGCCATATTTTTTTATTAGTATGAGTTTGTTGTAGCATCTTTCCTTGCTCAGGTTTTTTTTAAATAGTTTATTAAATCTTGACAACTCATTTTATAATTAACCTTTATAGTTAACTCCGACTTTACCATGTTTACTGGTAAGCAGTTTCGCTCGTCGTTGAAAGAGCGTTGCTTTCCTTAAAATGTACATAGATGAATTTGTTTTAATTTGTTGATCTCATCATAAACTCGATCCTCGTCTACATTTTTTAAACAGAGTTGACAGCTTCTATAACATCTTCGTAAATTATTGCATTTTTGAGATCGAATTTTGAAAATAGTTTGAATATAGAATTCTCAGTCATAATTTTTATGTATATATTCAATAGTTCTTTTGTATAGATACATCATTAAATTGACTTCAATTGCTCTTGCTCAGAAGCACTAAGGTATTTTTCATTATTTTAGCGCCATAAAACTTATCAAGTACTTGATTTTCAAGTTTTCTTGAAGATTTTTCATAATTGAATGCAACTCGGTAGATGTTACAGTGTTTTTTCAAGCAACAGTATGGATTCTGAGAACATATTCATATAATGATGTATAAAATATAATTTAATTTAACTCAGCTTTTGATCGCTGGCATCGCCGCCCGGAGATGTTGTTGCTAAACCCGGAGCCTGGATATGTACAGTTCCAACCCGGAGGCTCCGGGTCAAACCCGGAGAGGTGGCAACGCTAGTTGTGTAGTGTGTGTGCAACTGAGCATATTATCAGTATCAAACATTCATAATGCCACGAACGACCTTCACATGCTAATTTACAAGGAACACTGGCTTTTCTCATATTCGTTCATTCACATCTAAGCTCTACAATTCTTTAGCTTTTAGGACGTATCGACTTATGAAATCAATTTTGTATATTCTACCAATTGCCGAATCTTTCTAAGGGCGGTAGAAAGATTACGAGACATTCAAAGTAGGTATCTATTTTTTCAAGTATATGGCACGCACTCTGGCGAGTCCGAAACTAGTGAAGCAATCAAACAAGCTATAAAACCGCGTCTTTCATAAATAAATTTTAAAAATGAAGTAAAGTAGGAAAGTGATTAGCTTTGATGTCACCGACATTGCGACGCTGCCGTCTACAGTTCAGCGACACATGTCAACAATGGTGTTCTAAATCGGCATCATTTAAATGATATTTATTTTATTCTGAATTTGCGTTTCTGTATTTTTGTCCAATTTTATTTTTAATTTTAATTAATTTAAATTGAACTGCATTCACAATTCATTGTTTTTTCAAAGGCTAACGGACCCCTGTATATGTCTCAGTGTATAGTAACGAACACCATAAAATCTGATTATTAGACTTGGTGTCAGGTGATCTGGGGCTGCGACCGCGCAAAGCTTGTAACTGCACCAAGTCTCAATGTCTCAAGTTGTACTGCGACTGCTTTGCCAATGGAGAGTTCTGTAATCGGTGCAACTGCAATAACTGCCACAACAACTTGGAAAACGAAGAGTTGAGGCAGAAGGCTATCAGAGCGTGTTTGGATAGGAATCCAAATGCATTCAGGTAAAAATATTCAGTACCCACCTTGTACTACTAGCTGTATAATATCTCGCAATAGTAATATTGACTATTCACAAAATATTACATTTTATAACACTCATGGCAACATTATATCTGACGCATGGTTTATAATCATAGTCTCATATTACTAAAATACGCAATAATTGGCTATAAACTATTACTTCTTTTTTGACTGCACGTTTTGTCTAGTGGTTTAAGCGTGGGTTGTGGGTTGTGGGTTGTGGGTTCAAACCCCATATGGGATGACGCTTAGTGTGATCCACAAATTACTGTTCTGAGTCTGGGTGTTCTTTGTGTCCGTTTCTTGTATGTTTGTAAACGACGACACAGGATTACTTCCTAGTAAAGTCGTTGACTTTTTTAAAAGATAAAAATTTTTTTTTTTCTGTTTCTAACTTTGAAATGGATGAACTTCCATACAACCGTTCTACACATATTTTTCTCCTTTTTGTTGTAAAATTTCGAAAATTACTAGGATGCTTGAAATATTAAGTCGAGGCATCAGCTGCAAAAACTTCAAGTTACCAACTTGTGTACAGAGTTTTTAATACATGAATGCCTAGTTGCATTTATTTACAAATATGCTGTTTGCGACCATATCTTAGGACTAAAGTACATGTAAATAGTATATTTATGTGTTAAGAACATGTGAATAGTTGCAAACTGGTAATATAATTTTTGTTTTTTAGGCCAAAGATTGGTAAAGCGAAAAGTGGGGGTCCAGACATAGTCAGAAGGCACAATAAAGGATGCAATTGTAAAAGGAGTGGATGTCTCAAAAACTATTGCGAATGTTATGAGGTAAGTTAGTATTTATATACTACTAAAAAATTTTTTTTTTCCCGGAGCAGTCCCACTAATTAAAAGCAATCGGGTCTTCTGCATGTTTTTAGTTAATAAGTTAACACCATTTTAAATAAAAACAAATAAGTTTAAAATAAATCTTACACTCTTATGATATAGAAATATTAGTAAATAAACCTTTGTATTCACGGAAATGGGGTTCAGCTGCGATCTTGGTGTTAACATTTTAGCGCATCATAAACTTAACCTTTCCCCATATTATGGTATTGTTTGTCTATTCTTTCGTTTGTCGGTAGCTTAACGTAAACTTATAGTAAAGCATAGCATTACTTATGAAACTGTATTTACATAAACATGAGTAAAATAAAATTTATTTAAGATATTTTTAAAGCCTCTAAACAATAACAAAAGCTTTTAAAAATTTACACGTAAAGTGTATTTTTTGATTCTGTGATTCGTTTTTGTGATTGTTGATTTGATTGTTAATTTTTGTTAGTGATTACATTCTAGGGAGGAAAAGCTGAACATTTTAAAATGTGCATCTGTAACATACCCTTTGAGAATTATCCATATGCATATAAGAAATATTTTTAAATTATTGAATTACAATAAAAAAAAATGTTTTAGGCGAAGATTGCTTGCACCACGATGTGTAAGTGTGTGGGGTGCCGCAACGTTGAAGAAACGCTAGAGCGACGACGAGACGCCATGCGCCTGCGAGACAAGCTGGCCGACCCCATGTTCCGACCCCCCACCGTCGGACAAGTCAAGTTAGTACATTTATTAATTTTATTAATTTTGAAAAGAACTCCTGCACTAAAGATATTACTGTGTCGCGGGGGACTTAACAAACATATTTGAAACGGACTTACAAATACACATTATTTCTGGATTATAAGTGTTGTCCCATGCGAGATCTGAACCCACAAAATTCACCCCAGTAGAAAGCGGCGAGGTGACCGCTTAACATCTACGCCATAAAATTTACGTGCGAAACGACTGTCATATACATGACCTCTCCAAAGGAACGCCAACTATCCCGCATCTATCGACTGCAGTCATTTTCTTTAAAATCCTCGGTGGAGGTTTTTCTTCATCAATAGCCATAACTCGCATTTAGTATATAAACATTTGTAGCTGTCTTTGTTTGGCACACATATTGATAGTCTTTGGCTACATGCTTCTTACGAAACACGATCTCAAAGCTTTATCTTATTTTTATCAATCTTTCTGGCTTACCTCGGTGAAATCAACTTATATTTTCCCGTCCTTATTTATGATTTCACAATACTGGATATGCTCGATAATCTTCTATAAATTGTTCCTTTCTTTTATAAATCTAGAAAAACCCTCGTAATGACGATTATGACAGGTGTTGGATTAGCGAATGACGCCATTAGCTTAATATGTTATATTGTTTCGATACAAGAGTTACAAAATTATAAGAACTAATATAATTAGTTAGCAATGAGCAAAAAATATAACTGCTTTCACTATTTTTATGATATTAATTATCAATTTCTTATACTCAGGCAACCGTGCAGCTTTATGACTTCGGAGGTTATAGAAGCTGTTTGTCAGTGTCTAATTGCTGCTGCCGTCTCGAGTGGAGAAGGCGAGGGAGAGGGAGAAGGCGACGGAGACGAGGAAAGCGGCCCGAGGCCTGACGCTGACCCTATCAGAGACGTTATAGAGGAATTTGCACGCTGTCTACAGGATATCATCAGTGCTTCACACCAGTCTACGTCTGTCAAAGACGAGGTATTTATGAGAGCTACTTAATTGTGCAGACATTATGTGGTTCATATTAATTACAGATGTCGTCTCCGTGTGGCGACGGATTAAGAATACAGAGTGTCACTGCCCCTATTCTTACCATGGGTGTCGTAAGAGGCGACTAAGGGAACAAAATATGCAAGACAACATCACTGCAAAGGGAAGGAACCTGAAATTTGAAACAAACATTATACCAACCCTGACGAGCGGGGTATAGTAGGCCAAAACCTCCTTGCTAAGGAGAGGTCTATGTCCAGGTGGACTGTAAAAAGCTGATGATAATGATGAAAGTTATTGTTATGTAATACGGCTACGGGGATACACAGCTACTATCATATTTTTTAATATACTTGTTTACATAAAGATTGGTGTTGTTATACCAAGGAGATTAATACTTGAAATTATATTATATGACTTTAAAAGAAGTATAAATCTCTTTTTACACTCTCTGAACAATGTATATATTGGAGTTTTCAGCTTCTGTTTGCTATGATAGCTATTTATGTTAATATCATGCCGTGTGTTGGCGGTTTCACGTCATTAATATATTTTTTTGTTGCAGGAACAATCTTGATACAAGAAACGACGTCGTATGACGTTGACACCTAGGCATTTTACATTGATATGGATTAAATTTGCATTCTTTTTACTCTTACTCCATGTTTGGGTAAGATTTGAGGCGCCAAGATTGCGCAATAGATACAATGAGCTTAATACCAATGCAATAATGAGAAGAAAACATAATCCTAAATGAATTTTATTTAAAAGTTTGCACAAAGCTAAATACTTACTACGTATTATCGCCTCTTTTAAACGATTGTAGAGTATATCAATAGGACACAAATAATATCAAGACGAAAAGGTACAGCATACAATTTCTGACGTCATTATAATATGCCTCTTAAGTTACAATTGCCCAATTGGAAGCATGTTAATCTTAAATGCAAAATGGTAATGGGACATTTAGTAAATACTTAAAATGCTGAATCTTCAAATAACTGTAAATATTTAATAAATATCCTAATATATAAATTTATATTTTAATTAAACAATTTAAATATACATACATGATACCTAATTTCGATAACACTTCTGATCTTTGCAATATGAATTGTAGTACAGGGTGGGCAACGAATTAGTTAACATTTGAAAAAATCACAAAAAAAAACATTTGAAATATTATGAAAAAAAATATTTACAAGAAAGCTAATTAGTTAGAATTTATTTTTTTAAATTACATTCTCTAAAGGACCACCGTTTCGACGTTTGCACTCTTCTAAGCGAGCACCGAAATTTTCGAACATTCGTTCGCAAGGAGACCGCGAGATCGCTGACATCTCTTCGCTGATTTTTTCTTTTAGTTGACGCAGTGTATTTGGTTTATTGATCTAGATACGACTCTAAATAATCCCACAAAAAGAAGTCTGCTGGGGATAGATCTGGACTTTTGGGTGGCCATGGAATGTCGCCTCGTCTGGAAATCAGCTTTTCCAGAAACATGTGTTTGATCACCGGCAGGGACTCGTTGGATGTGTGACAAGTGGTTCTATCTCGTTAAAACCATGTGTTACGATTGTAACCAGTAAATTCCTATAGCATAGCGGTTCCAAGAACTCCCGTAATATTTACGTGTTCAGCAGAACTAACAGTAACTGAACGGCCGCGAGAATCTTCAAAAATTAAGGTCTAATGATTCCTTTTGCTGAAATTGCAGCCCATGCAGTTACCTTGGGAGAACGAAGTGGCCTCTCGTGTTTAGCTTTGGGATTTCACTGCTCCAATACCTGTAATTCTATTTGTTTACATGTCCGTAGAGGTGAAAATGAGTTTCGTCAGAAAATAAGATGTTGTCAACGTTACTGAATCGTTCTAACATTGTTTCGGCATATATGGATCTAATTTCAAAATACGGCGTACTGATGTACGAGATAACCCATATTCAGCCGAACGTTTTGCACGTCGATAGTTTGGATTACGTCGAATAGTAACGGCAAGTTCCTGCACGTTGTCTTCGGTCCGAGAAGTTCGTGGACCTCCAGTTTGCTTCACATTCTCTTCTCTTCGATCTCGTCTCTTCGAACTTCTTTACCCATGTCTTTATTAAAGGAGCACTCGGACACTGATTTAAGTCGTGTAAATCGTTATTCAATTTGAAATAAGCGCCTCGCAGTAATAAGCGAACTGTTGTTTAAATAAAATGGTTTCATACAGTAAGTGCGCTGCGGCCCTGTGAAGCAATCCATTGCGACAAAGTTACCGAGAAACGAGCTAGTGGTCGGAGCCCTTCCCGCGCCTCTCGTGCACATATTTGAGCGGAATGTTAGATTCAAATGTTAAAGAATTCTTGGCCCACCTGTATTTAGTGCATCTATGGCCGTATTTAGACTGTTACTATACAAATAATCGTTAATGAAGAAACCGACTCGTTTCCAATATTGACTACATTTTAAATAAAATTATTCAGCAATAATTGTGTAGAATAGTAATAATTTTAATTACTAGGTATATTTATTATACCATTTTAAGACTGCTGCTAAGATTATTGGGATTATTCATTTAATAAAATTATACAATTTTGTATAATCTGTTTTAAAATGGATTGGAGCTGTACAATAATAAATTGCTAGATTTTTATGAAGATTTTGTTAATATACATGTACATAATGTTGTTGTAAATAAAATATTTACTAGCTTTAAGTATACCTTGGACATAGGTAGAAGTTATTGTAAATAATCAATATAAATGCAATGTTTCTTTATATATAACTGCCGTTTTATTTTTCTTTTTAAAGTTTCATAGACAACTAGCTTTACTCGCTTCTGTGTCCGCGTGTATGTCGGTTATCGCGGTAAACAGTAGCTTATGCGTTATTCTGATGTATAAGCTATACTACTGTAAAGTTTCATCTAAATCTGTACAGCTGTTTTTGCGTTAAAGAGTAATAAACATTCATGCATGCATTTAAAGATAATTTATTGATAGAGTCGTAGGTACGTTATTCAATTTAGCGCCATCTATCAGAAAACGTGGGTATTTTTGATGGCAGTTTAACGACAGATTTTGTACAGTTTGCAATTTGACACAAAAATCATACCATATAATCGCTCAGTTGTGACGTGAGAGAAAAACAAACATTCAAACAAACAAACACATTTTTGATTTTATAATATTATTAAAGATTGTACGAAAGCCGACTAACGTACATAATCATCTCTCCCCCAGTCAACCTTTGGATGATGAAATGATGCAGAAATCAAAGTGTGGAGTTGAAATTTAAGAACAAAGGATGAGATTGAAATAAATACCAAATTCGTGAATTAAGTTTTTATTATTATTTATAATTATTTCTTTGATCGAGTCATTTAACCTAATATAAAGAGATACACTACACTATGTTGCACGCTGATAATGTAGCTTACCATTGCTAAAAGAAAAAACAAATTAGATGAAAAAGCGTGACGAACAAACTCACATTCTTGTCGATCATATTAGTCCGATGGTCGCTGGAGCCGAAGTGTGCTAGAGTGGAGACTACGATCTGAGAAACGTAGTGTAGGGCGCCCTGCGGTGCGATGGGGCGACGACTTGAAGATGTTGGCAGCGGATAGACGCGAATTGGGTAGATGACTGTATCGTAAATAAATACCAATGACCACTTCATTAAAACTAATATCGCGAAACATCTCGGCAAATACAATTAACATAGCTTTTTATTATTATTACGAATTTCAGTCAAATATACAGTGAAATATATTGTTCCATTGAGTAGTCTAAAACAGTGACGTCATAATTTGGTATTTAGTACATTTTTCATACAAAATTGTCGTTTTGACAGATGATAAAAAGTAACTAATTTGACTAAGGTGTCATCTAGCCCATTGCCCAAGACCGCAATGGTTGCCGCTCCTTGGGGGTGACCTTCGTACAGCTGCGGACGGCGATAGGTTAATTTGATTTTAATTTGAAATCTACGTGTTACGATAAAAAAAAATCAATGTGTTCCTGATCCTACTTAACGCTTACGTGTAAGCGGTAATCATTATCCTTTCTTTGGAATATCTCTTTTTCTTCCATTGCCTTCCCTCCGATTTACTCCATGTCTAGCTGGGAACTGTTAAAGGTTGTTGCTGATGATGTAGATAAGGGAAAATAATAGTTCCTAAGATTTTTTTTATCAGACTGACAGTTTGATAAGAGCATGTTAAAATAACATATGTTATAGCTAAACATGTTTAATCATTTTTAAACCCCAGAGATGGAGATGCGACGATTTGTAGCGAACGATGTGTTGGTTAAGTACATAATTAAACTTTGATGGCCTAAAAGTCAATGTACTGTGAAAGTCATCTCTCACAGTTGTTACTGAATATTCGTCTCATCCTAACCCCTATTCATCATAATCATCAGTCTATCGCAGTCCATGACCATTAAACCGGATCAAATAATACCAACAAAGCAGCTATCATCAGAATTGCACGCGGTCACTTCTCTTGTTTCTATAAATACATCAGTGTAGTTAAAAATATAACAGTATTCACTACGTTCAGTTTCTCGAGAGCGTGCAGTGGTTTTGGTTTTTGTGTGCGATTTTATAAAACTGATACACCATGATCTCTAGATACGAAGTTCAGACTTCTGAGGAGCTCGGCAGGTGCGTGCAAATAAATTATGTAGTGTTAGAGTTTATAACAAAACTATCTATGTATGTGCTGATATTTCGTGTATCAAAACCACTTACTTATTGTTCATGATCTGTATCTACCATCCAGATATTTTAATAATTGACAAGTTACGAAAGCATTTAAAGATTTTGTTTTAATTCAAATAGGTATTGTTTGTTTAACTAATGCAAGTTATTAATAATTGTGATAAAAGCCAGTAGTGAGACAGTACAAGTAACATGATACATAATTGTATATTAATTATATAGGTACGCGTAGCTCATATGGATTTCACAGCTAATGAAATGGTTAATCTCGATGTCCTAAGAAAAGTTTTTTCTCTATCCTTGCCATTTCAGGGCAGAGTGGCATATCATGTGGTTTTATAGGTTCGACGTTAAAACCCAACTCCACTGCAAACTCTGTGTGGGGTGATGGCGCGAAGGGGTTTCCAGGCATAAAAGTGTATTTTAACTTTATTGGGTTTGCTATGTCGTAGACACTTAGTTGCTGCCAAAGATCTAAAAAGTGGTGAGACGATACTGTCGGAAGAACCATTCGTGTTGGGTCCAAACAGCTATACTTCTTTGGTGTGTTTCAACTGCTATCTGCCGTTGATGAGCAAGTTTGTGGTGTGTAAAAACTGCGGAGTAACTCCCGTTTGTCCTGGAGATGGATGTTCGGATCACCTTGCTCATAAAAGTTAGTAAGGTTTTTTGTTTTAATTTTAGCCTCATACAGTTGCTCTTAACTGGACATTAAGGGTCTATATGATTCTTAAAATCTCAAATATTTTGTCTTCTGTAGTCGTGCAGATGTCTGCATTTTTAAATCCTCGATAGTTTTTAATGTTTTAAATAAATTATTGATAATTAATTAGATATGACGAGCTATTGGATGAGCTTTGCTATGAATTTTTATTATTTTGGCTTCCAAAATGCTTCTACTTTCCCTGACGGAAAGCACGATCCAAGAGTGATGGTCACCATCTTCGTTGCGAATGTGAACAGCGCAGCATGATGACCTGCACTGTGGTGGTCTATTGAGATATTTTTTGTAAGATACCCGAGATCATAGTGGGAGGGAAACAATTACTTATGTTTTTTTAGCAAGTAGAAAATAGTAATTTTTAATTTTTCTATTTCAAACATATGTCTTTTGGTATTTCCAGAGTGGCATACTAGTACAGAATGCGATTTCTTTAGAACTTTAAAGTTAACAAACGGCTTACATCCAATGACACTGGTTCAAAATGTGGGATCTTTATTAGCTTTACGAGCATACATGAAAAGAAACGTCGATACCAAGGCTTGGGATGAATTTATGAAACTGGAAACTCATTTGGAGAAAAGGAAGGGTACGAGTGTATGGGAGTATACAGATAATACTGTTCAGGTGCGCATGGATTATTTTTTTGTGTGTGACCTATGGTAATTCTAAATAAATAAAACAATAATCAGTTTTTTATATACTTTTTCTACTTATTTGAACGTAGTTAGATTTTAGTTTTTATATGTAGGTGTAAAATGTTCTATTATTCCTATTTTCGGCAGGATTCTGATAATAATATCCTGAATATATTAAATATCCAGTGTTACACAGAATAGTTAATTCTCATCTATGATCCTTTTGAAAAAATAATCTTCATTATCTCGAATGACTTACGTTTCTCAATAATAAACATATCATCGGTTGTGATACTATAATTTTAATAAATATTTCTTACACCTAAGCAATAGATGAAATTGTGATTATGAAATATGCTACGTAGGTACTTTTTAAATACCTCAAAGTCGATAACCTTTTTTCTTAAATTCATTACTTCTGGCTTATATTTATACTTATGTCTTCATGATGAATTCTTACAAATCCACCATATTTGCTAAATATAAATTCACCGTGTCGTTTCAGTTTATCCGGTCGTTGAATGTCACAGGCGTCGTACCAGACGAAAATTTGATCCAAAAGATATGTGCAGCAATAGATGTTAACAGCTTTGATGTACGTGGTCCAGCCATTCCAGCAATAGGATGTGCAGAAGTCTTACGTGGAGTGTATCTAAAGGCTGCATTACTAGCCCACGACTGCGTAGGCAACACACACATGTCCATAAATGATAATAATGTTCTTGTATGCCATGCCAGTACTGATATTAAAAAGGGCGACATCATTTATTACAACTATACAGATCCTTTAAAGGTTCGTATGACACAAATAAAAAGAAAAACAGAAAAGTCAATTAATTTAAAAAGATCATAATGTTAGCGATTACATCTTGTATATTTGACTCGGTCGATGTCACTTTTGGTGATTATGTCTAATGTAGGTTCGATTCTCACCCATATCAAACATTTAAGTTGATATTTATTGTTTTATTTTTTGTCCTGGTATTTGTTACACAAGTTCTGCTGCTATTTATCTCAGAATCAGATCAATGTATGTGATGTTGTTTGATATTTGCTTTTTTATATTGTAAGTTTCATTCGCTCATATACCTACCACAAAACATGCTAATTATTAGAAATTTCTATTAAGTACAACATTGTATAATTGACGGAAGAAAGAGAGGCAAATCTCGAAAAAAAAGACGCAAGTCACGTAGTGTACACGTGACTTACTTCCTTTTTAATAAACATTTTTTTGTTCCAGGGCACTGCCATACGTCAGCAACATTTAATGATAGGCAAATATTTAAAATGTGGCTGTACAAGATGTGCAGATAACACAGAGATGGGCACTTTTATGAGTTCTTCTAAATGTACAGAGTGTAAGACTGGCTTGGTTTCACAAACGACACCTGAAGAATGGACTTGCCACGATTGCGAAAATACATTTGCAAATGATAAAATTAGTTACAAGGTCCAATGCTGTTCGGAAAAGTTTGGGGTTATTAGTAAGTGAATAATCAATATTTCAAAAAACAACATTCAAAACACTACGTACTGTTATGTCTGTTATCAAATTGTAACGTGATAAATTATATTCAATTTAACTAGTTTAATAAATCCGTTACTTTATTTAGATAAGCTAGTAAGTTAAAGTAAGAAGTAAGAAAAAATAAGAGTAAGTAAGAGAAGTAAGTAAGAAAAAAAGTTTTTCACATTAATGTACCATTAGGAATAGTATTCGTATTTGAAAGGAACCAAAGGAAAAATTATATTCCACCACGCCGTTTTCGGAGTTAATAGTACCAAGAACTAAGTGATATCGAACTTCTGTTGAAAAATTCTTTAGGGTTCATACTATCCGTAACGTTGCTCGTATGGCAATCGGCACCGACAGCTTGACTTACCCCCTAAAAATAGTCACTCATCTATAGACTGACCTGGCGAGAATTGCATTTTATTTTGAAATTTTTTAAACCAACTGAATACGAGTACTTAACATATTCACTTTCGTATCATAAATTATGTTATAACATAAGTTGATGTTGAAGGTTGTCATAAAAAAATTTTTTACTTTTAATTTTCTTCTGATAAACATTGTTGCGGGTTCCAAGACAGTTTAATTTTTCCTGAAAATTCGCGAATGTTATAAATCGAGGTTTTCGTGGTTCACTGCTGTTGATTTTTGTGTACAGTGGTAGGCGAGTTGAAGGGATTGCTCCTACACACAATGTCAGATTGCCTCAACTAAAAAACATATTAACAAACCTAACAGTTGGAACAAACGACACATACACGCAATGTTCAGTGTCAGGATTTAGATTAAAAAGTTATTTACACATGTGTGCATTTTGAAATTCATTGCTTGACTAAACTTGTTAAAACTCATCAAGCTACATAAAGGAAAATAATGTCAATCCTTTGCTAAAGTGCTAGTTACTTCTACTTATATCTACTATCTATCTACTTTATTATTAAAATCTATCATCAATTGCCAAATAACTTTAATTATATTTTGGAAACCACGAAGAGATTTTCTAGAACTATTTTAAATAATTAATTAAGATTAGAATGAATTACAATGTAAATCAAAACGTAAATCTAAATAACAATACCACATCCTTTTATTCTTAATACCATGAAAATATACTGATTTGACATTTTCGACACAAGAGCACTGTACGAATAGCTGTACGCTGTCAGAGTAAAAACTGTTTCTATTGAAAATTTACTTTGAGAACACAAGGTTGCTTAAGAGTAACGTCTCGATTTATAAAAGGAATTTTTGACCATGAAAACTTGAAAAATGTGTGTAGTCTTATTAATTGAACAATTACGAAATCAATCTTCGTCTGCCGATTAGTCGGAGTAACAAAAAAAAGTCCGTGTCTTCCAATCACCCCGACTAACAAGTAATATAGTCCATATCGTCCGATCAGTTGGACTAAAAGGAAAAATGACTGCACAGATGGTGTAGTAGTTTAAGCGGTCTCCTCACCGCTTTCTGCTGCCCTGAGTGTTGAGAGTTCAAATCCCACATGGGACAACACTTTGTGTGATCCACAGATTGTTGTTTTGAGTCTGAGTGTTCTTTGTGTCTGTTTCATGTATGTTTGTAAAGTCCCCTGTGACACAAGATTTATTCTTAGTTCGGGCTTTGTCTTTATTGAAAAAAAAATTGTGTCTTCCGATCAGCCTGACTAACAGGTTATAAGACTAAGAGGAAAAGAAGTCCCCGTCGTCCGATCAGTCGGACGAAGTGGTCGAACCTTATTAGCCTTAGCTGGATTCAATTTCAAGTTTTGACTAATAAATAAATAAATAAATATTTCAGACGTTTGACACACAACGTCATCTATTTTGAAACTAAGCAGAGTTTGTACTATGATAACTAGAACTAACTAACTATTAATATCATTTTTTTTTGTAAATACTTTAATATAAAACATAGAAAACTTCCAAAGTTCGACCCTGGAATCGAAACCGAGACCTCAAGTACAGCAGTCGCATTCACTACCGCTGCGCCACCGAGGCAGTTTTTGGTATAGTTTAACCACAATTACGCCAATGCCATTTATTTGAAAGTAAATCATATATTCAGAGGCTTCCCACGACCATCACCAGATCGTCGGACTACCTTGTGGGGGCCTATCAACATAAATTATTATAAATATTTTATTTCTTTATTAGACAAAAAAGACGAGAAAGAACTAGAAGAATATATAAGAAACGTATCATTGGTTCTTGGCCCCAACCATTATCTGTTACTTGAGGCGAAGCAACGGTTGGCTGGGGTTCTTAGAGATACTATTAACCGAGAACCACGTCCTACGAAAAAGTTGATGAAGCGGAAAATGGAATTATGCGAAGAAATACTAACCGTGCTAAATAAATTATGTCCAGGAATATCTAGAACTAAAGGTAGTCAAAAGATTCTAAAGATGCTTGCTGTTACACACCATAATAAAACTAATTTTGACATAATTTATTTTCAGCGATCACTTTATATGAATTACACTCTGCGATAGTGCGCTTAGCGAAAAAACTTTTTGATGGACGAGAAATTACAGGTTCTGCCTATCTGGTAAGAATAAACATTATTATACTTATAGATATCTTTATAAATCAATTAACTCCACGTTCTAAAGATGAACCAACTTTACAGGATGAACTAATAACAGCTGAAAAACACTTGAAACAAGCTCTGGAAATGCTGTTCATCGAGCCTGGTAATTCTCCAGAAGGAGAACTTTGCGCTAAAGCTTTAGAGGAATATAGAGCGTTGAAGGGGACCATGAATGCTGTTCTCGACGGAATACATGCCGAAGGAAAAAGTTATCAATATATAACAGAAACAAATAATACTACAAATGAATAAACTTTACCAAATATTTTATGTGCGTGTTTATTTCTGTGTAGGCTATGTGTGTAAATAAACAATCACACCAGAAATTAATCTGCCGAGGTTACACGGAGTTCCACTTTATTATTACGATTTATTACGCACATTTCACGTAAAACTTTGGTTAAAAGTCTAAAAAATCTCTAAAACATTGTTTTAAAACAATTTATTTTAATTGGATAATTAAACTTTCAAGGTGAAGGTTATAAGTATTGTCGTATATGATAATATACAAAGGATGTTGAGTTTCTAAAATAAATTGTTCTACCTTCTAATTGTTCACCAATAATTACAGGTGTGCAACAAAAAAGCTGTCTGGATGTTTTCAACTGATTTATATATATTTAAGTGTTCTGAATACAAAAAAAATACTCAAAAAATACCAGAACGTCAGGTTATTTAGCAAAACGCAAAGTTTTATTATAGAAAAAGGCTCTTTGGGCTAGTTTGAAGTCATAAATAAATAGTTACAATTTCATTTTGATTTCCAAATTCCCTTGCTTTTTGTGTCTATGGGATAGTAGAGACCGAGCAAATCATTGGACCAAAAAGTGTTAGCCAGCAAGGGAGCTTAAGGCTGGCGAAAAGAACGTCCTGCATGAAACTTTCGTACCTCGTCACAAAGTTCTTCCTCCACCGCTTCACATAAAGCTGGGATTGATGAAGCAATTTGTAAAGTCACTTCCAAGAGATGGAAATTGTTTCAAATACTTAGTATCAAAGTTTCCAGGTCTATTGGAGGCAAGGAAGGTGTTTTCGTTGGACCAGATATTCGACGACTTATGGCTGATCCACAGTTCATCGCAACCATGACGGATCCTCAAAGAGAAGGGTGGATTGCCTTTAATGAGGTCATAGAAAAATTTTTAGGCAATAAGAAAGACCCTAACTACAAACAAATTGTCAAAAGAATGTTAAAAGCATTTCAAACTTTAGGTTGCTTAATGAGTCTAAAAGTACATTTCCTTCATTCCCACCTTGACTACTTTCCAGATAATTTAGGAGGTGTGAGTGAAGAGCAAGGTGATCGATTTCATCAGGATATTAAAGAGATAGAGAAAAGATACCAGGGAAGATGGAACGTCTCAATGATGGCCAACTACTGTTGCACACTTCAAAGAGACATTCTCCTGATGCTTCGCACAAGCGTAAATGTACCAAAAGGAGTCTCACTGGGAAAAAGAAATGTGTTTAGTGATTACTAATTACTGTATTTTGGATGAATAAATAAGTTTTGTGTACGCAATTAAAAATATTTGAAAAAATTAGGCTATCGTCTTTTATATTACGATAAGGACTTGTTTAACATAGATACCTACATTGTCAGAAAACGTGACATTCTACAACAAAATAAAAGTCATTTTCGGATTCAGCACACCCAAAAGCCTAAGAATTACGCAAGAAAATCAAAACAGCTCTCAATTTTTTTTATTTTGCAGACTTGTGTAACAAGTCGGTTACTTTAATTTTTTTTGCCGGTTTGATCACTTAACAACTGGTATAGTTATTTATAAGTAGAAATATAAATGTACTTTTATGTCGCAACTTGTAAAGGTGCGAGGCGTCATTAATTTTACAAGACAAGATTTTTGCTTCTAACTTCTAAACTTCAATAAAAATGTCAAATTTAATTGCAAACGTCAAATTTAGTGTCTCAAATGTCATCTCAATCAGAATTTAAGCGAAACTTGAACCTCAGCGATTTGTTATTAATTATTGTTATAACTCAGATTTACACAAAATAATATTTACAAATAAAGTAATCAAAGTTATAAAGTCTAATATTTATCGAATATCTTCACTATTCATTCATCATACCGCTACTTGTGAGTGTACACTTCGATTTGTGGAGGTAAAATTTACCGCAATTGCTGAGTGGTTTTCTATTATTATCTCATTATCTACTTAACCCTTGGTTGTCGTAGTCCAGCTATGGCGGATCAGTCATCTGTGTTAGCGTTGATGATATTGGCAGTTGGCGTAACAGTGCATTTTTCGCTCCATAAAGTTGAAGAGGGTCACGTAGGTGTATATTATAGGGTAAGTCTTAAGAAACGAGTTTCATGCCTTGATATGTAACGTTTATTTCCTGTCATTGTAAAGACAAAGTAATTAATTTGTAAATATATTTCATTTTATTACCCTAGCCAAGGTTTTCCTTATCCAAACTTCAAGCAATATGTTAAGCAATTTGATGTTCACTTTTATTATTATTTTATTTTCTTATAGTTATTAAATAACTAATTAATTAATTCTATAATAAAAACATTAAAAAAAATTTTGTAATTTCTGTAAGATCCTGCTACTGAAAATGTTAGTGAACTTGTGAAATACATAGATTATATATGTTAAGGAAAATCCTAGATTAAAAGTGATTAATTACATCCTCTTTAACTGACTATTGTTTTGACACAATATGTTGTTATATTGTATTAGAGTATAGGGTATTTTATATTTTTCTGTAGAGTAATGAAATTTTTGTTACACTTAGGGTGGAGCCTTACTGCCTGTCACCAGCCAGCCTGGGTTTCACATGATGATACCCCTGCTCACATCATATAAAGCTATACAGGTGAAAAGAAAGCACTTTATGTGATATAAAACTCATTGCCATACTAGTAATCATAAAATAAAATGGTTTAACTGTGTGCTCTATAAATTTTTGTTTTGAGTGTAGGTGTTCTTTGTTTCCGTTTTATGTATGTTTGTAAAGCCCCCACAACACAGGAGCATTTCTAGTGTGAAAATTGTTTCTTTAAAAAAGAAAAAAAACTGTGTCTCTTGATCAATTGATGGTAAACATTTACCATTATATGTTTCATCCTACTTGCGCTATACATATCATATAATACAATGTTGTTACAAAGAGCTAATAAGCTACACACTTTCATCACTGACACAGACTCACATATTGACTGCTTGTTGGTGCAGTGGTAGCGTATACAACTGCTGTGCTTGAGGTCTTGGGTTGGGTGCCCAGGTCATATCGAGTGTTTGTATGATCTGCAAATATTCATTTCGGAGTTTGTGTTTTTTCTATATATAATATGTATGTATTTACCAAAAATAAAAAGAATAAGTAATCTATCAGACAATTTGGATGTCATAGTACAGTCTGCTTAGTTTGAAGCTAGATGCCGTTGTTATTACGCAGATATTTATAATATATCTAAACACATGGACAGCGCCAGAATAGTTTTCAGGGGGTGTATCTACATCCACACATTGTATTAACCAAAATAAAATATAGAATTATACCTATGAAATCTACTTTTTTATGAAATATGTTAAAAGTAAGTGTCTTTCTATGCATTTTCTTTTCTACCAAGGGGGTGCAAGTGCACCTTTCCAGCACCAATGTCCTAACATGACTAGTGCTAAGACAAACAAAGGATGGGTGCCCTGTTGTACGATGGACCGACGATTTGAATAGTATAGTATAGCCCAAGACCAGGATAGTCGGCGCTTATTGGCCGGGACCGTTCTGCAGTGAATGGGGATAGTTTGATTGATATATCTAAATATCTTTACTTTTTACAGACTACACTTCAGACGGATGAAGTAAAAAATGTCCCATGTGGAACAAGTGGTGGTGTGATGATCTACTTTGAGAGGATTGAAGTTGTCAACAAGTTAGAGCCTGTCAGTGGTAAGTATATGCAGAATAAAAAAAGAGAAAAGGTATAGTTTGGTAGTAGTAAGGCGTTTGGTTGATACGACCAGAGATGTTACAAATGCTCACTCATTGTGCCTGCGTAACCTACATTGCATTTCTACTTTATTTTCTGTTCTATGATGGTATATAATGGCTATGATAACCACTGAATAGTCTTAATTAGTTTTTATTTTAAAGAAAATACCTTGTTACTAGTTTTATTATGAACTGGAGTTGAATGTAATAAATATGTATTTTTCATTTGTGATGTAAATTGTTAACGACTTTGGTACTACAATATGTAAGTTTATAACAGTATAAAGTGCCAGCTTTCACCCGCAGCTTCGTTCGCGCGTATAGCGGTTATCGGGGTAAATAATGGCCTATGTCTTTCCTAAAGAATCAAAGTATCTCCACGTTAAAGTTAATTAAAATGGGTACAGCGGTCTAGCCATGTAAGCGCAACAGACAGATTGAGTTACTTTCGCATTCATACAAATATTATAAATAGTAAACGCTCCCTCGTAGTAAGCGCTTAATGGCACTTCATTCGTGTCAATCTTAAGGTGATAACTTCTTAACTATTCGATCAAGTTATTCAGTGTAATAAACAAAGTCCATCTACATTCAATTTTGAAAACGGCAAATGTATCAGTTACAATAAAAATTTGATATACTCTAAAACGTTTAGAATGTACTGGCTTCCACGTAAAAGTTAGATATACAGATGTATGTTGTCGCGAATTTTGTTTATAACTATAATATTTAAGACAAACAATCCCACGGTATATTATTGTCGTGTATCTCCAACTGTTAAGACTTGGCACGTCAGGGTAGTTCGCAAGCGGCACATTTTTTTACGATTTATTTGATACTTAGATATTGTAACCTGTTTTATTCTAATGTATAAGCTACTCGTATATTACTGGAAAGTTTCATCTAAATCCGTTCAGTAGTTTTTGCGTGAAAGAGTAACAAACATACAAAAGTCTATCCTCACAAACTCTCCAATTTTTAATATTAGTTGGATAATAGTTTACAATATTGTAGTAACTAACTCTAGCTAATCCTCATACTGTAAATAGCACTAGTTATAAAAAGAAAGAATAATTGGTTTTACAATGGTATTTCTTTTTCAGTGTTAGATATGGTACGCAACTTTACTGCAGATTATGATAAAACCCTGATATTCAACAAGGTGCACCACGAGCTCAATCAATTCTGCAGCGCTCACACATTGCACGAAGTCTACATTGATCTATTTGATCAAATTGACGAGAATTTACGAACGGTAAATTGATATGATTGAAGATGTAGTCAATATGAAATGTGTTCATAAGCTTGTACACCCATACATGCAAATATGTACAATTTTAGTACATTTTCTGAAGGAGATCTTGATCTTAATGATGATACTTTGTTTACACATTGGTATAACAAAAACGGTATACATTTTGGTATAATTAAAACGATTTATGATATTTAAGTGTTGGATTAAACATGAAAAACAAAATACATATACCTGTATTATAGACATTATCAAGAAAACATTTAATAACAAAAACTCGATTGTATGAAAATAGAAGTGTTGATAATTCTAGTTTGCATATACCTAGGTTACTGTCACAATTATGATGAATCGTCCTTTCTAAGAAGAGGCCTATGTCCAGTAGTGGACTATTAAAAATCGATGATGATGATAATAATACCACACAATACACTACAGCATGTAAAAAAGTAATATACGTAGATACACTCGAAACAACCTGCTTATAGTGCAGCTTGGCAATACTTACGTTCACAATTTCGTACTACAATACAATTCATACTACACTTGAAAAAAAAACAACAGTTTATACCCTAACAAACTGACATGCATGCATTGTTGACAGGCCTTGCAACAAGATCTAAACGAAATGGCGCCAGGACTGAGGGTTCAAGCAGTTCGTGTTACGAAACCCAAGATTCCTGAGATGATACGTAAAAATTACGAACTCATGGAAGCAGAGAAGTCTAAGTTACTCATTGCGGCACAACATCAAAAGGTTAAAATGAATAAATTTGTTTCTAAAAATCATTTGACTTCTAATACTCCGCTAATATTTATTGAATATTAGCTGCTTCCAGCGGTTTATCAGATACATTTTAATTACTCTCTCATCTCACTTTAATACTAAATGTTTTCAAAATAGGTCCAGCTATATAAGCGTGAAGAAGTAACAAATATATAAAAATACACATATATACTTTCGCCTTTATAATATTAGTCATTTTTATAGGTGGTGGAAAAAGAGGCGGAAACAGCAAGACGTAAGGCTGTTATCGAAGCCGAGAAAGAAGCACAAGTTGCCAAGATTCAGTACGACCAAAAGATCATGGAGAAGGAATCTTTGCAGAAAATTGAGCTTATTGAAGATAGCATTCACAAAGCTAAACAACGAACTAAAGCAGAAGCTGACTTCTACCATCTGAACAAACAAGCAGAAGCTAACAAACTACTTCTTACTAAAGAATACTTAGAGTTAAAGAAATATGAGGCTCTCGCACTCAATAATAAGATTTACTTTGGTAATGATATTCCAAAAATGTTTCTTCAAGCCACCGTCGGTGACAGCGTTCCAATAGCTAAAAGTGTCCAGGTTGAATGAGTAATGGTTATTATTCCACCAAAATATCTGCTAGTCAGTAAAAGTTCTAAGAGCCAGTACGAAAGCAGTGAATGAATAAAGTCGTATTGATATATGTATTTACATGTGGCAATTCAGTATGGGTTAATTCCTATTAGAGTAGAGTCGAAGTTCATCGAAGCGTCAATCTGAAGCTCAACAGAACAAATTCACCCTTATCTCGACAATATAATGCAAATATTTTCTCTAAAATAAAAGAAAG
Organism: Hypercompe scribonia; assembly: GCA_949316085.1. Lineage (NCBI taxonomy): Eukaryota > Metazoa > Arthropoda > Insecta > Lepidoptera > Erebidae > Hypercompe > Hypercompe scribonia. Next base: position 8,549,415 of record OX438979.1, read on the forward strand.
ACGCGCGCAATCTGTTAAATGCAATTTGTCGGATGCATTGTCAGAGCGCAACTAACGCTAATTGGTGCATAACTAACGCTGATAGGACTGCGCGCTTTCGCGCGAACCTAAATATTAATTGTTAGTCGACCTCTGAAACTGGTCAATGTTTAAGAAAATTTAAGACTTTAAGACTACAAATATGTGTGTGTGTGTATTCTCTAGAATACGACTCATGGAACTTCGCTTTAGTTATGAAGTTGGCGCTTCGACCCTGCGCTAGTATGAGTTGACCCTAACAATATTGATAGTAAATAATTCTCAAAATTTAGCTACTAATGAAACTGAGGTACAATGAAATCACTGATGTTATTATATCGTAAGTACGTTAATAAGCATGAACATGCTTATAAAGCATTCCACAAAAGAATATATGCCTGGACAAATTGTCAATACCCATCAATTATGTGAAAATAACAGTTATTTAAATTAATCTTGACAAGTGTACGATACATCTATGCGCCGTCCCAAAATCTAAGCGCTAGTAACTTGGTATTCGGTTGGTTAGGTACTTACTTTTTCGCCACATTAGTTTTATAACAAAGGATGTATGAAATAGATCTATTCAAAACCAAATGGGAAACAAGTTTTCCTGCATACAAGATTAATTAGTAAATTAAATAGTATTGTGTATGCATAATGAAGAATTTGAAGATTGTTGGAATGCTATTTTCTGGCTCATGATTTAGTGTGGAATTAAAAAAATAACTTGTTAGTCCATGTCTTGGGCATATAAAATTGGTTGGGTGTACAGTACATAGAATAATTTATTTATGCATAATAGAACATCTCTTATTCATCTCTAGTGATATGGTCAAGATTCTTTATTTGTGATAATGGCTCCATACAGGTTTTGCTAATCTCAAGAGTAACTGTCTAGTATAGGAATTTACTTATTTAATCTCATTATTCAGGAATAGTAGTACTGAAGTGTCGTTTTTCAATGTTTTATTTTGTATAAAATGAAATTTTATCTTTTGTACATCAATGTTGCCTAAATACATTTAAAAAAACAATCATGATCACATGGGAATGTGAATGTAAAAATATGGCTGCACCTAATTTATTTGACTGAAATTGATGTAGATTGTCATTGTAAATAGTTTTTTTATATGTATAATAAAAGAAAATAAATGTGGAAAAACTGATTTTATTGAAAATTATAACTTAAATATTAATTTGCTTCACATTTTAGATTTTGTTAAATGCAGCAATATCAACCGATTGGACGAAGTCTTCAAATTCTTGTATTTGTTCAGTGAGAAGATCAACAGATACCTTTTCATCTTCAATGACACACATGATCTGTAGCTTGTTGATACCGTATCCAACAGGAACGAGTTTGGAAGCTCCCCAAAGGAGGCCGTCCATTTCAACGGAACGTACTTGCTTTTCCATTTCCTTCATGTCTGTTTCATCATCCCAGGGTTTGACATCAAGGAGAATAGATGACTTGGCAATAAGAGCTGGTTTCTTTGACTTCTTAGCGGCATAGGATTGTAGGCGTTCCTCACGGATTCGTGCTGCTTCTGCATCCTATACATAAATAATACATATTTAGGCAGCTGCTCACAATATTAATCTACAGACATTTTTAAAGGCATCGAAAGTAAATGATTCAGTTTAAAATCTTGTTTATATGAAAAACAACTCACTTCTTCCTCATCGCCTGAGCCGAAGAGGTCGACGTCATCATCGTCATCGTCATCTTTAGCGGCTGGCGTAGGTGCCGTGGGCTTGCCTCCGGCGGTCAATGGGCTCACTCCAGCATCCCATGACTTGCGTTCGGCGGGTGTGTAGGAAGCGATATGGTTGTACCAACGGAGAACGTGAGCAAGATTGGAGGCTGGTGCTTTGCCAACTTGATCGAAGACCTGAATATCGGCTTGAGTTGGTGTGTAACTAAAAATATAAGATAGGCGCTATGTTAGGGGTCTATAACCAATATAAAAACAAATAAGACTTTGTGACATAGATTATTCAGAATATTCAGCATAGTGTAAATTGAGAATTTGAGAATTGAGGTTATAAGGTTTCTGCAAGCTGTGTCAGGTTGACGTGGTAATACAATATTCAGCTTACCCTGACACATAACTCCTTTCAGCTAAATAGGTGTTCAGGTCATTAAGGCCTTGTGCTGTTTTAACATCTCCCACTGCCATTTTTTGAATAAAAACTTATTCTTTTCTAGCGTTAACTACACACCCCAGCACAATGTGAACGAGAAGGAAAGGGAAAGTTTCAACTAGAAGGAGAAAAAGAATGATCGAATGAATTATTACGTCACCAAAAGCCATACATTTCAGTAGGGCAGTGATCTGTTGTAGAAAATCGACTACATACAGTTAAAACCGAAACTTCGCTATTGAGTGTTTGCCTAAAAGATCATTGACAGTTCTGTGTCTGTTTTAATATCTGTCATTTTACTAAAGATTTTCGAAACATATTTTAGGTAGGAATTCTATGAAAATATAAAGCTATTTCTATCAACTAATAACTGATTCTCAGTATTAAAAGAATAGGTGTATGGTGTAGAGTATATAAATATTTAATTATCTTAATATTTGTTTAGGTTAAGTGTTCATTCTTATGTAATAATACTATACATTTACTTTAAATTTAGTGTTAGTTAATTGATTTCTTTGGTTGCGACAAGAATTAACTGTTTTATAAGTATTTTAAAATTAACTACAGTATTGCCAAGTCTGTGGAAATTCAACAAATTGGTGTGATAACAATTGTGTGTATATTGGCGTTTGATGCAGAAAATGCTGCGCCAGCCGCTATGTCGGGCGCTTGCACTGAGCTCACCAGTACGTGTGGCTCCTTTGGCGTCTCGCTCTTACTCTAACCCTGTACCAGCTGACCCTGAAAAAGTGGAAGTCTTTATTAATGACAAACCTGTATATGTAGCACCGGGAACTACTGTCTTACAAGTAAGTGTTTAAGAACTGTAGGTTTAGCCGACGAGTAATCTTTCTAAATAGGAAACAGATAATTTATTTTGTGTAATTGTTTAAATAATTATGTGTATAATATAATTTGTCTTCATTGATTCTGATTAACACAGGTTGAATTCAGTAGTTCTTAATAACTTGATATTGTGCTATATGCTAATCTATGTACATTACTATGATTTGACCTCTTTAGAATGGAAAGAGAATTGGAAATAGGTCATATGTAAAATTTGTCTATTTGAATGGAGTTTATATCAATTTTGTATCTTATGTAAATAAATATTTTATACATTTATTACATTTAGACTTTAAAAATTAGAATCTTTTTTACTAATAGGGAAATAAGTTGTCATCTTCATCTGTTGATGCTTTTGATACTACTGGACATAGGCTTCTCTTTACAAAGGAGATTATTATAATAATGGGTAATTAAAAATCTTCACATGTTGACAAATTAAATGTAAAATAATTTGTGTTTCTTCACCAGGCAGCTGCTCAAGTTGGTGTAGAAATTCCCCGTTTTTGTTATCATGAGCGTCTAGCTGTCGCTGGTAACTGTAGGATGTGTCTCGTAGAAGTTGAGAGATCACCAAAACCTGTGGCAGCATGTGCTATGCCTGTCATGAAGGGGATGAGAGTGAAGACAGATTCTGACCTAACAAGGAAAGCTCGCGAAGGTGTTATGGAGTTCCTTCTTGTGAACCATCCTTTAGATTGCCCCATCTGTGACCAAGGTGGTGAATGTGACCTTCAAGATCAGTCGATGGCTTTTGGCTCAGACAGGAGCCGTTTTACCGATGTTCACTTTTCTGGCAAGCGGTAAGTTTTCTGTTTTGTATAAGAATTTGCAAAAATATGTTACTTTAAATTTTAAATTTTATAAATCTTAAATTATTTTAAAAATCTGGCAGTTCTAGATATATATATGTAGGAGCAGCAATGGTGTGAAATAATGGGAAAATCATTCTTAATTTGTGTAGAACTTTAATGGAGTTTACCTCATGATTTTTTAAGGCTTTAGTTGTAAGCTATCTATTCTGTTGTACATATATATGTGTACAACGGAATATATTTATATATATCTTTGTCATAAGAGTGCATAAGAGCATAAGAGTATGGATGACAGAATCAATCTTGTTGTCTCCTGTTATATAACAGGTCTATGGTGTGACAGTTGGGTGTGGTATAGTTTAAATTACTCCTTAAATGTAATTTAATCTTTATTGTTAAGTTTAAGCATAATGATATGAGTACATATAAGTAGAGTATTAGGTAGCAATTGAGTGTTGTTTGAGTTTGTGCACTTTAATGTCTATAACTATCACTGATGACTATACTGTCATCACTATAAACATCACAAAAAACCAGTTTCTGAATTACTTTTAAAAAATACCTAAGGTCTAAGTTGGGACTGTTGAAATACTAAAGTTTTTAAGTACAGTGACTTAATTATTTTAATTTTATTTTAATCTCAGTGCTGTAGAAGACAAAGATATAGGTCCTCTGATCAAGACAATAATGACCCGGTGCATCCACTGCACGCGTTGTATTCGATTTGCGTCAGAAGTTGCTGGCGTTGATGACTTTGGTACCACTGGCAGAGGTACTGATATGCAGGTAACCTACCACTAATTTTACTTAAAACAATAATTATTTCCTTGTAACTTGAAATTAATTTTTAATTGCAGAAAATATTTTCTATGAAATATTCTACTTCATAACAATAATAAAACATTTGTTATTTAATTGATTAATTATCCAAAATGCCCAATATATTTATGAAGATTTTAGAATGTTAATAAAACTATTAAAATAGATTATTTTTAATAACAACAAAACACACCTTAAGATAATTTCAAAGGTATTCAGATCGATATGAAAGACTTAATTTGTATTGTTTGATAAAATGTCCTTACCTAGAGTTACAGAAACTGAATCAATGTGTATTGTGTGGAAAGTCTTATCAAGCAGATTTGATTTATAGTTTTAAAAAACCAACTAATTTAGTAATTAATTTCAGGTTGGCACATATGTCGAAAAAATGTTACTGTCCGAATTATCTGGCAATGTTATAGATCTGTGCCCTGTCGGTGCTTTGACTTCGAAGCCTTACAGCTTTGCTGCTCGACCCTGGGAAACCAGGAGGGTAAGTTATTAAAGTCTATTTATTTAACAGAATACACATGTACATAGTATGGGTGGGCCAAGAATTCGTTAACATTTGAATCTAACATATCGTGCGGGGCGCGAGGAGGGGGTCTGACCAGTAGATCGTTTCTCGGAAGTTTTGTCGCAATGGATCGCTTCACGCAGCTGTGTGAAACCATTTTATTTAAACAACAGTTCCTTTATTACCGTGAGACGCTTATTTTACGTTGAATACGATTTACACAACTTAAATCAGTGTCCGAGTGCTCCTTTAATAAAGGTGAAGAAGTTCGAAGAGACGGGATCTACGCTAAATGTGAAGCAATCTGGAGACCCACGGACTTCGCAGACCGAAGAGAACGTGCAGCAAGTTTCTACTTCTCTTGAGCATAAACCAGGTTTATCGACACGCAAACGTTCGGCTGAATTAGGGTTATCCCGCACATCATTACGTCGTATTTTGAAATTACATTTGAAATTACATCTATATAAGATCCAGATAGTGCAGGAACTAAAAACTAATGATTTAAATTTGCACAAATCGTATGCTGAAACAGTATTAGAACGATTCAGTAATTTCGACAACTTCTTATTTTTCTGACGAAGTTCGTTTTCAGCGCAATGGACATGTAAACAAACTGAATTGCAGGTATTTGAGCAGTGAGTAACTACGAGAGGCCACTTCATTCTGCCAAGGTAACTGCATGGGCTGCAATTTTAGCAAAAGGAATCATTAGACCCTAATTTTTGAAGATTCTCGCGGCCGTTAGTTAGTTACTGGTAATTCACTGGCTACAATCGTCACACATGATTTCAACGAGATGGACCCACGTCACACATCCAATGAGTCCCTGCCAGTGGTCCAAGACATGTTTCCGGAAAAGCTGATTTCCAGATGAGGCGACATACCATGGCCACTAAAAGTCGAGATCTATCCCCAGTAGACTTCTTGTTACGGGATTATTTAAAGAATCGTGTCTTCATTAGTAAACCAAATATACTACGTCAACTAAAAGAAAAAATCAACGAAGAGATGTCGCCGATCTCGCGGTATCTTTGCCGACGAGTATTCGAAAATTTCGGTGCTCGCTTAGAAGAGTGCAAACGTCGAAACGGTGGTCATTTATACGATGTAATTTTTAAAAAATAAATGCTAACTAATTAACTTTCTTTCTGTAGATAAAACTTGATAATTTAGATCTAAAAAAAGCTTTCAATACCGTCAGTCATAGCTTGCTGTTAGAAAAATTATCATGGATCACCATTGATGACAATGTATTCAAAATGTATCGATTACACCTTCAAAACATTATATCAAGTCACAAAACTTGGCAGTATCAGTAAGTGCACCCAATATCATTAGTTAAGGGGTGCCCCACGGTTTAGTTTGTAACTCATCATTATCCCTTATCTATATTATGTTAATAATAATCATTAACGAGGACTGCAAATACATATCACTTTATTTGCTGATGACACTAATCTTTTTTATTTTGTATGTACCATAGAAACAATGCAACATGCAAGATGACCTTGCAGTTTTGAAAAATATTTCAACAGTAATCTTCTAACCATGAATACTTCTAAGACCAACTACATATTTTTTTTGTGCTAAAAACAAAAGTACATAACCATATTTCTTATTTATTTTTATTCAGAGATTTATTCATAAGTCTCTTACTATCAATGGCGATACGCTAGTAAACAACGAAAATTATCTTGGACTGATATTGGAAAGTAGATTAACCTGGGAGACTCATATTAAAAAAAAATATACCAAACTTTCAAGTCTTGCATGAACATTGTGAGAAACAGTTAGATGTTTGCCTTTAAAAGTACGTTATTTTAGGTAGTTGATGTAAAATATAATTAAATTGTGTTATTTTTATTTATAGATTGATTCTGTGGATGTCTTGGATCCTTTGGGAAGTAACATAGTAGTTACCACCCGAACGAATGAGGTACTGCGTATTCTTCCTAGGACCAATGAGGTAATGATTAAAAAAATGTAAAATCTTAGTACAAACACTTTCTTTTTCTTTGGTTAACAACGTAAATACGATGTTTTGTGACAAAACTAATTAAGATCATACTTTCGAAAACAAAATCTGTTTTTAATGTGTTAATAATGAACATAATTTTAAAACTTCATTGTTGTAACAAGATATATTGGCGTTACCAATGTAAGTTTGAGCATAATATGACTAAAAAATAGTAAGGTTTAATTTAGTCGATTTTTCATATTTAAATTTAAATTTGACGTAATTAAAATTGGTTTATCTGCGCAATGTATTTCATAACTGTTAGATTTATGGTTTGACTTAATAATAAAATAATATGATATAATTTTATTTGCTTAAAGGTTGTGTAAATGGGTGGTAAAAAAATAAAAATGAGCACGTCACACAATTTGCCTGCAACAGGCATGCAAATATAACGTTGTAGTTTCTTGTTCAATAATTAATGGAAACTACCTTAATTACTAGATTAAATAACAACTAATTATAAAAACTTTACAATCAGAAATGTCAATTTCTGGTTATTTGTAATTTATAGAAGAAATACATTCAAAACAATTTAATTTTGACTGTCAACCAAATCAGTGCCTATTATGTATACTTATTTTTTTTTTTTAAATCAGGAAATCAATGAAGAATGGCTGTCAGATAAGTCACGTTTCGCATGTGATGGACTGAAGCGGCAGCGACTGGTGACACCAATGATGACAGACAGCAGGGGTAACCTTAGGCCCGTGGACTGGGAGGATGCGGTCCTGGCCGCTGCTAGGGCCTTAAGGGAATGTCCTCCTAACAAGGTGAGCTTATTATCATACTAATATTATAGGCGATGTTTTTATGAATCTTCACTCTTACAGCTAGAATATCCCTTCAAAGTATCCCACTTCATTGCATATCTTTAGTTAAATTAAATAACTCATTGTTGAAGTCCGTAAAAATCGACAGTAACAGTTTGTTATTTCAAAGAAACTTGTTTGCAGTAAGCAATAATGCTAAAGCAATCTATGATATAAAAATTGCTCAATTTCTAGCTACTGGCTGTCGCTGGTGACATGGCTGACGCCGAATCCCTCGTTGCCCTGAAAGACTTGGTTAACAGACTGGGCTCCGAAGACACCTGCACTGAACAATACTTCCCGTTAGATGGCGCTGGCATCGACCTACGTTCATCGTATCTGTTTAACACCAAGATCGCTAGTGAGTTTCAAATTGTTTAATTTTTGTCGTTCTTGCCAGATTTAATGTATTTAATTGTAATATTAAACAAACAGTAGGTTAAAGTAATGTAGACTACCTAGTTATCTAGTGGCTATTGAGACCCGATCGAATACGATTTAATTGCATAATTATAGGGTCAATTAAGAAGAAGGGCGTATCTCACCATCTTGTGTAGTTTCTCAATTCTTTTGACTCTGATCTGAGCATAATGTTATGTTTATGACCAGACCGAAAGCGAAATAAAACTAATTAATTTGAAATTTCCTGCGGGTCAGACGTTGAAGATGCGGACTTCGTGCTGCTGATCGGTACGAACGTGCGCTTCGAGGCGCCGCTGCTCAACGCGCGCATCCGCAAGGCCTACGTGCACAAGGACACCGACGTGGCGCTCATCGGGCCTAAAGTCGACCTCACCTACGATTACATGGTAACTTAAACTTTGATTGTGCGGAGGGATTATGCCAATTTTATCTCTTTGTTTAGTCAGAGAATATGTCAATTTCTTTAAGATTTTAATAGATGACAGAATATCCGTATTAAGCAAAAAACTTTATTAAGCAGTTTTTTCCTTGCTTGTCACCAAGCGAGGGTGGTTACCGATACCTATGGGAACTCCTCTTCTCTTGACTCGGGGGAGGGACTTAAATTGAGTACACATTTAAATAGGCTTCCAAGTGTCCATGACTGGCAGTGGTTACAGGTAAAATTGACACAGTATATTAGTCGATCTAGTATAATATTGTGGAGGGACATGTGTCATATACCTCCGACACAAGGGGAGGATCCTCCGACCAGGCGAGGTGATCATGCCTGGCGGGCCACAGCCCAACGGTTGATGTTGGGATGTTGTATATATGCTAATTGCCACGCGAATCTCTATATCGCGATAGAGAGTTAGTAGTTGCATTGTAGTTCATTACATTCATACGTTTCGTTCATACTTCGTAGTTAGATGTATCTTCGCTAGACGGCGCTGTTATATATTTTCGTTTGTGTTATAATGTGGAATCGCCACAATATGTAACTAAACAATGTACCTAAAATTATTATCTATATACTAATACACTATTATAAAAGTACCTATTACTATATCATGTTTTTATCTATTACAGCACGTAGGCGACTCTGCGTCGGTTGTTAAAGATCTTGCTACAGGTTCGTCAAGCCACGAAGTTCTGAAGCGTCTGCAGGAGGCTAAACGTCCCGTCGTTATTCTGGGCGCCGACCAGCTGAAGGGACCCGAAGCACCAGCTCTGTTGGCATACACGCAAGAGCTCGCTTGCAAACTACAAGATAAACTCCAGGATAAAGAATGGAAAGTTTTGAACGTACTTCAGCGCACGGCATCCCAGGTAGCGGCATTAGACCTGGGTTACAAACCTGGCGTGGGCAAAGTCTTGCAAGACGGACCCCAGGTGGTGTACCTGCTCGGAGCTGACAGTGGTGTGGTATCTCGGGACCAACTGCCGAAAGACGCTTTTGTTATTTATCAAGGTAAGGTTTTTTATATGGTTTTAATTTAGCATTGAAATTATAGATACAATATGTTTTTGAATGAAATAGTGACGTATGACGTCACATAAAGCTACTGTCAAATTATTTATTTTTATGTTGGTTCGAAGATATTCCGAAATAATATTGTTAAATTGACAATGAAAGGACTGCTTACAATGTATTTTAAGTTAATGTAAGATTAAGTCATGAGAATGCTGTGCAGTAGCAGGGTGATGGAAGTTGGCTGCTATCTTAAATCCGTATGAATATACTCACTGATCGATCACTTTTTTGATGTAGTCCTAGTCGATTTCGATCACGGTGGCCAGACTCAACGGAGACCGACCAACTGCGCAGAAGATATTATAGTGTAAAAGTATGTGTGCAAAACACACGTGCACTCTCTGTTCTCTCATTCCCACAATTTAATGGGACGGTTACCCGACACGACCGGTGACAGACCAGGCGCAGGAGCGACAGCTTCACGTGCTCTCTGAGGCACTGGGGTACAGATCGCAACTGCTAAATGCCCGGGCTGTTATTAAGTATTTCTGACTTTAGACTCGGGTATCGAACCCGAGAATCTTTGATCGACAGTCGCATATGCTAACTGCTAGACCAACGAGGTAGTTGTTATGTGAAGGTAATACCTCAGGTGACTACATAATATACTAAAGTCGAAAGACGGTTTTCTTTTCGGGTTATATCGAAATCGTAACAAATATTTGACTTTATCGGTGGTTTTGTGGCCGCTTGTGCAGTTGCTGTGCTCAGGTGTCGGAGTCCATATCTGCGTTGGACCAAATGTTCGTTTTATCTGCAAGTATTTGCTTCTGAGTTTGGGTGTTTTCTGTGTATAATAAATTAATTAGTATTAACAAAAACAATTGTAGAACTATTCTATCAGTCAAAGCTGTCATAGTACAAGCTCTGTTTAATTTGAAACTAGATGACGGTGTCAGATAATCAAAAAATTAAAAAAAAAATGGCTAAAAATTTGTAATATGAGGTGTAATATGATACCCGCACAATTAGGGAGACAGCATATCTGCAGTTCATAAAAGACTACTAAACCAACGAAATAACTTGGAATAATCGATTTTAGTTTGTATCACCTGTATTTTCACTCTTCACGTGCCAGTTTTATCATAAACAATATCGTTTAACGAAATGCAATACATTATAAATATAAAAATGAACACTTAAAATGTACCTCGTGAGTGATAATATGACACTATAACGATGTCAGTGACGGCGCAGGTCACCACGGCGACGCGGGCGCGGCGCTGGCGGACGTGGTGCTGCCGGGCGCCGCCTACACGGAGAAGCGCGCCACCTACGTTAACGCCGAGGGCCGCGCGCAGCAGACGCTCGTGGCCGTCACGCCGCCCGGCATGGCCCGCGAGGACTGGAAGATCATCCGGTGAGTACCGGCGTCGTCCACAGCCACAGAGGAGATTCACACCGTGCCCGGCTCTACGTTTCGCAGTCGCGATGGATGCGAGAGTGTAGGGGAGCTAACCGAGATGCGAGTGTTTCGCATCAAATCTTTTTCTACGATCGCCTTTATGCCCTGCTATTATTTAGTTTTGACAACGAGGTTTTACGTTAATATGACGTCATTTCCATACGTTTGTGTGATAACGTTTATATTTGAACGACTGGTCATCGTGGGAGTCTCTGGTAGTCAGGCGCATTGACCCGCTGGGTTTACGAGTAGTCCTGGATAAGACAGATGCCCTTTTGTTCCATGAACCCCATCGTTATCCGCCCCGAGGCGCCTCCATCGTAGTCAATTCGGTTCTCGTACCGGCTCAAACCCAGATAAAGTATCTGTGCCTAATCCTTGACGGAAGGTGGATCTTCGACGACCACTTTCGACAACTTGCTCCAAAATTGATCGGTGCTACTTCTGCCCTTGGGCGACATTCGCGTAATTTGGGTGGAGTCAGCGTCGCGACAAGACAGCTGTAGACGGGGGTTGTCCGGTCAATGGCACTGTGCGGTGCTCTAGTATGGGCAGCGGCTCTGACCGCCCAGAATAGGGCTATATATATACAGTTAGAGTCATAAGCGGCATGGTTGCTTTGGAAAGTATGTACACTCGGTCGCTAGGAGGGAATTGAGTCCAGCCTGTCACCACTGCGACTGCAGTGAGGACTCGGCTCAGCACACGCTGGCGGTTTAATCCGCCTGGGCAGCGCAGCGTGGGGTCGTCGCTGCAGTTACTGGAGGATATCTTTCGCTACCGGCCGTCATACGCTGCATGGTCGGTAGCGACAGTTATTTTACCTCGATCGCAACCTTCTGCGAAGACGTCATTTCGCGGAAGAAGGCCGCGGAAAAGGCCCTGGAGAATGATCCCCACTCGGACCCAATTCGATGCCGGCGAAACGGATGGCGAGGTCGCTCTTACCAGCGCCTCATGCTGCCCTGAGGATGGATGGGACGGGTTTTACCCTTCATCCGCTTCAGAGGCCAGCTGTGAATAAACGACGTGCACGTGTGCCGTACGTCGTCTATATAGAGAGTTTAACCGCAGATGGTGCTATGGGAACACCCATGGGAAGTGTAGGGGTGGCGACATTCTGTATTCTTCATCCGCCACCACACGGAGGTTTGCGTAGACATTTTATTTCGACAATAAGCCTTCACGACGATGATATCTTAAAACTATGATCTCTATCATAGTTAATGTGTTTTCGCACGTATTTTCTACAACCAATGTTCTTAATGTTCCACAATATTTCCAGGGCACTGTCTGAGGTGGTAGGCGAGCGCCTGCCGTACGACAATCTGGACGAAGTACGCGACCGCCTGAGCGAGATCAGCCCCGCACTCGTCGCCTACGGAGACGTGCAGGACAACAACTACTTCGCACAGGCCCGCGCTCTCGCACAGGTATAGAATACGTATACTTATTTTTATATGTTTTAACTAATTAATAAACCCTAAATATGTATATATTGTTGCTCGGCATGCCGATAGATGTGAAAACTAGACTTAATGTTAATAACTTTAAAATAAAATTTATGATTTTTATTAAGTTTTTACTGCTGTGGGCAGTCCTCACCTTTGGTTTTTTATAATATAAGGGCAAACGGACAGACTGGTCTCTTGATACTAATATAATAATGCTTTCGAACATCTTTTATACAACGCCAGCCGAGCAGGGCTTAAACGGGCGCTAGGAAACTGATATAAAACATATATGTACTTTTTTTGTAAATACATACCTATTATACACAGAAAATACCCAAACTCCAAAACAAATACTAGTAGATCATACAAACATTTGGTCCGACCCGGGAACTAAACCCGAGACCGAAAACTCAGTCACTGCGCCACCGAGGCAGTCATAAGTCGACCTCACCTGCGGCTCGAGAGTCACAAGTGCAAGTGTGTTGCCACCCTTTGAGATCGAGGGTATCCATGTTTTGACGAATGAAGAATACAGGCTGTAACCACCTTTATTCTTCTCATGGGTGTAGTAAAAAGAGACCAAGGAAAATATCACTACAAATAAATGGAAAACTTGAAACTAATCCTGTACTAACCTGTCTGGCTAGCGTGGTACAGACGGCCAAAACTTCCTTTTTAAGGAGAGACCTGTGTCCAGCAGTGGGCTGGTAGAGGATATTGCTATTATTATGTAAATTTTGCCAACACTGTATTGTGGTTTATAATTATGGTGGCTTATGGTCATATACAATTTAATGGTCAACCACATGCTGGGATTGCCGTTACTTACGCTCATGGTATGTAAATGTATAATGATGTCTGTTACAGAGCCTTCAGAAACCCGTGTCGGGCAAATTAGACGTGCAGCTGAAGCATTTGGAAGATTTCTTCATGACAGACACGATTAGCCGCGCCTCCCCTACCATGGCTAAGTGCATCCAAGCTGTACTCAAACAGAAGGATTCACCATATTAATTGAACAACTATTAGCTGAGCAACACACAATTATTTAAAAAAATAGCAACTCATAAGAGCATTTCGGAAGTTGTGTGTTGGAAATATTTAAAATATTAATTATATATTCCTAATTCTCGCGCTCGAGTTTTTTGTTTCCATACTTAATTAAAATAAGAACAAGAAACTCGAGCGTTCGAATTTAAATTTAGAATAATTATAAAATTTATATTTTGCCTTTCTGCAATCATTTTTACGTGGAAAATACTACAGAAATGCACTTCGCGCTATCGTATGTTCCATACATATAATTCGACTTGCTCTTCAATTCTAAACGTTCGATAGCGCCTGTACATTGTGATCATGGGCTATTTATTTTGTTATTTAATACATAAGCGTAATTTTTATTGCACTTCGAAGTTTTAATGTTCAATACAAAAAGTTATAATACTTAGAAAAGGTAAGGAAAGATGATATGAGAGTTGGTACACCATTGAGACAGGTATTTGTAAATAGTAATGTTTGTAGTATAAATAAAATGTAGTATAATGATTGTCGAATTTGTATTTTTATTTTTATTTATAATTTTCATGTGGACAATTATTTAATAATAATTGTGGACTTCCAAGGAATCCAATTTGTTGTACTTGATGTACTCCTGCAAAGGAAATTGTAAGATATTGTTATTTGAGAGAGACTTATAGGTAAGTACGTTGAGAACGCAAAGTGAAATAGGTTTTGTGTTATTTTGTGAGACTACCCAGAGACAATTATATAAAAAGGAGGAAAACTTAAATGTGTTTAACGCATATGTCCGCTACCCATAGACACATAGCGGTAAACATGGCAAATGCACATAAATTGAAAGTGTAGTTTAAAAATATATAAATGCAATACGTAATAATAATAATACTATATATTCCGCGAAAGTTTGGAGGTCGTGGTCTATTAAATATCAAGACTACACAATCGCGAGATATACAATCTCAGAGAATATTTTCTACAGACTAATGTGGGAGTGCATCGCAATGTAGTTGCAGTAGATACTGGTTTTACCCCGCTCGCTCTGGCTAAAGAGAATTGGCGCAAACCTGTAGTACTTAGTACTACTGATCGCAAGGAAGTATGGAAGGGTAAAGAACTTCATGGTCGATTTTATCGGGCCCTACACGGGTCTGATATAGACTTTAAAGCGTTGACGTCTTGGCTACGGTTTGGTGACCTCTTCGAAGAAACTGAAGGTTTTGTTTGTGCAATTATGGACGAAGTTATCATGACGAATAACTACCGGAAATATATCCTGAAAGATAGTACGGCTGACATCTGTCGGGCGTGCCACCGTCCTGGAGAATCTATTAGGCATATTATTTCCGATTGTTCTCGTCTTGCTAACGGTGAGTATTTGCACAGGCACAACCAAGTAGCCAGGATCGTACACCAACAACTTGCCCTTAAATACCAACTTATCAATTTCGAAGTACCTTACTACAGGTATGTGCCCGACCCAGTTCTCGAGAACGGTCGTGCTACGTTATATTGGGATCGATCTATTATCACAGATAGGACTATTGTTGCCAATAAGCCTGATATTGTGGTAGTAGATCGATTAGAGCGCCGCGCAATGATTGTCGATATCGCCGTTCCTCATGACGAGAATCTCGTGAAAGTTGAAAAAGAAAAATAATTGAAGTATTTGGATCTGTCTCACGAGATTGCCGACATGTGGAATGTGGATTCGGTGATTATTGTTCCGATAATCATATCTGCTCATGGATTGATAGCGAAGAGCCTCGACCAACACCTTAAGAGGCTCACGTTAGAAGGTTGGATCAAGGGTCTGATGCAGAAGGCAGTCCTCCTTGACACGGCCCGTATTGTGAGGAGGTTCCTGTCTTTGGAGCCCTAACCACCGGTGTCTTGGTCCCTGTGCCTGATTTTTTATATTTTTAAATATGTATTTTTTGTATTCCTTTTGTATGTATTTAAAAATGTAATCAATATGTATATATAAATGAAATGAATAAAAGAATAATACTATACATTTATACATAAATAATACAAAATTTTAGAAGGGAGAGTTCAAAATAAGGTGGATCTGTCCTTTAATTTTACCAAGGTTATTTGGAGTCGTTTTCTAGTTCAACCGGTTTTACCTAAATATCAGTTTATCCACCCAGCGTCTGGTATCGCATCGAAGTTTGACCCCAATAACGAATGCCAATCAATCAAATCAGATGGTCATGACCACCGAGACCAATGCCTTAACGTGCTTGCCGAGGCACAGGCGTGACACACCACCAAACTTCGATACTCCTTGCTGTTATAATAAATTACTTGTAAGAAAAATCCAATAACACTTGCCCGACCCGGCAATGGAATCCGAGACCTCTCGATCGGCAGTCGTAGCACTAGACCAACGAAGAAATATTACCACTATCTACCCTATTTTTGAATTGGATCATTCCAACTAAACCGTTACAAATGGGTACTCTTTTACATTACATTAGTCACAACTTTGTGTGTAAAGCGTAAATATTACTCGACTATCCGGTGAGTTGATTATATCCAGCCAACGCTCACGGTACTCTTAAAAGAAATTATAAAACTCTTAAAGAACTAACATCAACAACTTTCCTTCCGGGGCGCTTATACTTGCAATCTCGTAGCATTACGTCGGCGTTACGCGCGAACTCTTGGTGTGCTGTGTTTACACTAGTCCACGGTGGGGGCTGTTGCATGCGTTTCTTGAGCGCTGACATTAACTTATTGCATGGCCCAAAATGTGGGAGACGTTTCTCTATAATAAATGATAGATTAAAAATTGCTGTGATGACATAAATTATATTTTTATTGACATCATCGCCGAGGATTTATGTATCCAAGATACGTATGTATGAAAGAATTGATGAATGTCCAATCCAAGTGAAGTAAGTGAAGTTAATCCAGGTGGATGAATTTTATTAAGATTTTCTTTAAAATAAGTTTTCAACACATTTCTCCAATGATGTGAATACTTTTAATTTCAAATTTTTTTTTCGTAGTAATAATTCAGCTTCCTGTCTGGTGCCATTAAAAGTTTGACAAAGAAAACCTACTTCTAAAGTAAAGAAAATAGAGAATGAAATATATAGTTTATTACAATTATATTATGATGGAGGGGCATTGAAGAAGGAATAGAATTTTTCTATAATATTTAAAATACAATGTCGTCCTAGCGCTGAATTTTTGTTGTATACATATGCGTTTATAATATAATAATATAATATAATTTAATATACAATACATATAATAACGTAGACTGAGGTGAATGTAGATTGTCATACCGTCATATTCTTCAACTTTCTTATAATCTCTTTCTTTTTTCTTTATACGACTTTTGTTTCCTACAATCAAACTTTGTCTATCGGAAGAGAGCTTGTTAGTCTCGCTATGTTTCATTTCTCTAGTACACATAGCTTTTACTTTGTTGGCTTCTACTATTTCCAGTCTTTTCTCCCGTGCTTTTGTTTCTTTGTTTCTTTCTTCTCTTTCTTCTTGCAATGAGCTAATAAAAGTGAGTGAGTAAATATAAATGTACCTACATTTATTCCTGTTCCCTGTATGTTAAAAAAGACAAATCCACGTTACACTAACTATAATTCGTTTTCACGCACGATTAGGCGTAAAATTGCGGTTCTCAGCTGAGCATTTTGGGAGTTTACAATGGGAAAATTAGAAGAATTGTACCAATAGGGATTATAATGGAAGGTAATGACAGAAATCAATCATGCTGTTACTCACAAGCAAGCGGCCTACCGCGCATGAGCCAGGACCCGCGCTCAAGACCATCCAGACGTAGATCGCCTAAAAGCAGCGTACAACAAAGCCACAGGGAATGCAAGGGGGCTTACATTAGAGCGGATGCCCAGTGCATTGCACGGACTGGCCAAGATCTCATCGCACACCCTACGGGTAGCCGTAAGTTGTGGGAATTGGCAAAAGCCGTGCAGTCCAATCACTGCCAATCCTCTCTACCGCTCGCCCATCAGCCGCAAGAGAACGTGAATCTGCTTGCTGATGTTTTTGCGGCCAACTCCCGAATCGAGGACCGTGGCCTGTACCTGCCCGCCATTCCGACCTGCGACGTTACAATGAGGAATATTCGTATTCGGTAAAGTGACGTCCGCGCGGCGCTACGGTCACTCGACGTCCGGAAAGCCATTGGACCAGACGGTATTCCGGCGGTGGTTCTTAAGAACTGCGTTCCAGAGTTGTCTCCAGCATTGAAGCACCTATACCGTCTGTCGTATTCCTCAGGGATTGTTCCGGATATCTGGAGAGAGGCGAATGTCCAACCCATCCCCAAAAAAGGCGGCCGCTCCAACCCGGCCAATTACCGACCTATAGCCATCACTTCTATTATCTGCAAGGTGCTCGAACGTGTCATTAATAAACAACTAGTCCACCACCGGAGGATCACTCATTGTTGAATGATCAGCAATACGGCTTCAGACCGAACCAATCCACGGCGGATCTTCTAGCATTCTTCACGCACCTTTGGGGTGAGGCTGTAGATAAGCATGGGGAGTCCTTGGCTATCAGCCTCGATATGGCCAAGGCTTTCGATAAAGTCTGGCACCGTTCGCTCCTCTCCAAACTTCCGTCCTTCGGCCTGCCAAACTAAGCAGCTGGGTGGCCGCATTTCTGCACGAGCGCCGGATTAGAGTCCTCTGTGACGGCGCCACCTCCAATTTTCAGTAGGTTCATGCTGGTGTACCTCAAGGTTCCGTCCTGTCACCCACACTGTTTCTTCTGCATATCAATGACATGTTGACCCTTGGCAACATTGCTATGCAGACGACAGCACAGTTCATGGACGATCTTATAGTCACCCTACAGCCAAATTAGCGGACGTTGAGGAAAAGCGACAAAAGCTTGTCATTGAGCTGGACCGGGTCCTAGGCCGCCTTTCTCAATGGGGTCATGAGAATCTGGTCGAAATCAGTGCCAAGAAAATACAGGTGTGCGCGCTCTCTGCCAAAACGTCTCCATTCCTTCCCCTCCCCACTTTTCAGAACACTCAACTGCCACTGCAGGACAATCTCAGTATCCTGGGTATGAATATTGGCCGGGACCTCAATCCACGAGAATATATTGAAAGCGTTACTAAGGCGGCCTCGCAGAAGCTGGGTATACTGAACAGAGTGAGACGGTTCTTTGCACCTGAGCATCTGTGTCTTCTTTATAAGACCCAGATACGCTCCTGCGTGGAGTACTGTTCTCATCTTTACGATGGATCCGCGCAGTATTTGCTGGACGCTATGGATCGGTTACAGCGGCGAGCAATCGGGATTAACAATAACCCGAAAGTCACTGAATCCCTTGAGTCTCTGCAGTTGCGAAGATATGTCGCCTCTATGGCAGTCCTTTATCGCCCATTGTCATGGAAAGTGCTCTGACGAGCCCTTCCAACTGATCCCATCCTCTCCGTTCCTCTACAGGACAACCCGTGATAGCCTTGGAAGTCACCCTTTCAGAATAGTAGACATACGCTCCTGAACTAAAGGGTTCGGCTCTTTCTTCCTGTGCAAATCAGTTAAAACCTGGAATTCTTTACCAGCGCACGTGTTTCCCTTCCATTACGATCTCGGGTCCTTCAAGCGGAGCGTGAAGAAGCATCTTATTAGGCCCCCATAGCGTGGGTCGCCATATTACACTGTCGTCATTCACAGTGAGTATGGCGATCACCGCTCTTGGATTCTATTCATGTTTACCATCAGGCAGAATAGAGGCACTTCGGTAGGTTGTAAATAAAAATAAAAAAAAAGAAAGGGCATACGGCTGGTCAAGTTAAAATTCTACGTTAACGCCATTCTAAGTTAACGCCATTAGAAAATTATTAAGTATGTGGGAATGACTCATGTGGTCAAAACAAAATATTACCCAATAATACTGCCTCGACTACCCAATGACTGCCTCGGTGGCACAGTGGCAGCGTATGCGACTGCTGTGCTTGAGCTCTTGGGTTCGATTCTGGGTTCGGACTAAATGTTTATATGATCTGCAAATATTTACTTCGGAGTTTGGGTGTTTTTTTAAGTATTTACAAACAAAGAGATATATATTTTTTTATATCAGTTGTCTAGTAGTCATAGTACAGGCTTTACTTAATTTAAGAATAGATCGTGTTGTGTGTCAAATGTCCGAAATATTATATTATAATACAAAGGAATAGAGGCGTTAGCATTATAGAAAGAGAATCGACATGAAACACTTGCTCCTTGGTTAAGGGGGCTGTGCTGCCCGCATTCAACGATATGCGATACGTATAACTATGTAAAGTGAACCTACTTTACCGGTTCATTGCCATTTCCTGCATTCTTAGAGCATTCTATTCCGTTAATTTTGCACACACAATTAATTTTAAGTGAAAACCATAAAATATTTAGAAAGATATAAGTACTGTAATTCTCAATGTTATTCAAAACGTTGTATAGGGTTTTATTTATTACTTGGTAACATTTCTATAAGATATATTTGAATTATATACTTTTTGTCTGCTTATTTTCAAGTACACAGGACTTTGGCCTAACGTTCGTTACGATTCTTTTTTGTTTTACCTTCATTTTCTTCACTCTAAAGATTCGCTGAATGAAAATTCAGTTTTAAGTTAAGTTCGTCTTTGTACATATTTCTTTTCACTTAATTATTGATATGTTAATGTATACAATAAATAAAATGAAGATATGCTGATCTCTCTTTCATCAGATATCCACGCGAACATGCTTTTTTAATATTGTATCCACATCAAATAAACTTTAAAGTTCTTCATGTGGTTATATTAGTAAACATTTGGCTCTTTGAGCGTTTGGTAGGAAGTTTTATTTCTGTCGAGAATAACGTTAATTAGATTAAATAACCGACATGGTATGGAGTGAGATAGGAAATTGAGCGTGGCGTTGGAACTGCACCATTTGAGGCGGTGCGTCGGACTCATTCGTCACTGTCGCGACCCAACGTTGTTTGCAGTATATTTTTGCATAAAAATAACTTCAGTAGCAGTAGACAATGTTGTAGAAATGATAAAACGTTTTGAGTAAAGTCCTTTTGTGTATTAAATGCGATTAAGAGAAATGACGGATGTTTTTTATTGTGCCGGTTTCTGGGTTTTTTGTTTTACAAACAATCTAAATAAGCTTGATTGTTAGCGTTTGAGCTTAGAAACACACCACTATTTCTTTAATGTTGCAGAACACATTATACACTATAAAACTTACAACTGTACAGAGAGCTAATTCATTAGAAAAGAAAAAAGGTAATAACGCTTGTGATACAACTTTAAACAGTACTCGTATAACATAAAATTAAAATATTTTAACCATATAAGAATTAGTCATACTATTTCCACGATAGTATATTACAAATATGTATATTAGTATAAGTATATAATTGAAAAGTAGTTTTGGTAGACTGCACGGATGGGTTAGTGGTATGAGCGGTTACTTCACTGAGTGTTGTCAATTTGATCTCCACATGGGACAACACTTATTGTGATCCACAAATAGTTGTTTTAAGTCTGGGTGTTCTTTGTGTCTGTTTCCCGCGTGTGCGGAAAGTTTCCTGCGGTACAAGATGTATTCTAATTGCAGGAATTGTCTCTTAAAGCAAAGAAAAAATGGTATATTTTTATTATAATGTGCTTGCATAGATAATGTAGAAAGCCGTATATTTCTATGTTAATTTAGTTTTTGTTTTAATTATTCGTCACAACAAAATATTATCTATGTCCTCTACTACCTAATCATAGTATCTGTATTGCCCCGTAAGATATTTGTATATATTGACCTTAAGCTCTTAGGAGAACGCTGTTGTGGAGAACTTTGGGGGAGACCTACATATGTACGTCCAGTGGTTCTTCGGCAAGCATTTCCGACAGCTTACTCTAAAGTTAGAATAAAAGGATACTGAGTATAAAATTATAACTTAAAAGGAGGCTATGTAATCAACATCTCTGTTAAAAGGATCGAAGTCAAAATAACTTGTATTTACAAATAGTTTTTTTTTAAGAACCTGCCGAAGTGACTGATGGAAGCATGAATACATGTAGTTGTAACAATACGTTGCAATTCTCGGTAAAGTGATTGTGTTTGGATTTGCGGCGATGGTGAATTTATGTCTTACATCGTTAATTGATGTTGAGCTTAAGTGGATTAATTAGCACTATAATTATCCTCATTATCTATGTTAATATTAGACTTCCAAACATAAGACAAATCAAATTGTGGAACTACTATTAATTTTGCATCACGTTATGAAAGTTATCGGTATTTCTAATTTCCCAAACAACGGCGGTCGACGCCAGGCATGGTCATCTCACCATGTTAGTAGATACTCCCTTTGTATTAAATGGATATTCGCTCCTCTATACGTATAAAAACCATACGTGTAAAGTGTTAATATTATTAAAAATGAATAAGTTTTCACACCTTTTCTACCAATAGTAGAGGTGACACCTATATAAACATTTGATAGTGTGTTAAAAACATCATAAATCCATTCGAATACATCAACAGGATGTACGTGACTCCTTCCAACAATATCATTGCCACACGAAATATACAATTTCCAAGATATTAGTTTTCCGTTGTCCAATGCAATACGAACGATACAGTCCTATCAAGCTTAGGTATACCAACGTGTAGTGTGTTCGATGTGAGCTTTATCGGAAAGCCGTGAGATACGTCTGCGTGACTGGCATGGAAAATTATTCGTGAAAGTATGTTCTTATGCATTCATACAGATCTTAGCGATATGATATGATATGATATAAAAGTCTCTTTTAGGTCGAGATTATTTAACTTGTCCGTAAGAATATAGAGGGTGAAAGTGTTCCTTTTTTAGGACCTACGTAAGCAATAACGGTAGTTAAAAGAAAAAAAGTATGTGTTCTAAAATCATTTTTAAATTTAGTATAAATTTTTATACTCATCACCTTAACGGTCGCCTTTTTAAAACTTAAAAAAAAATATTTTTCTGTTTTCATTTTAAAAGCTGCCTGTAAGTACTTTTTACTTACTTACTTACGTCAATTTTTAAGCTACACAATATATATAAATTGAGATACAGTAGTAGGTAGTAGCTATAGACTATTCTGAGGTAGGTTTGGTATACCGACTAGTTAAACTTAGAATTGTAGCCTTTATATGGCAACACTGTTTTTGACGACGCCACTTTTTATGCACAGAGTCGGGTACACAAAAATGTTAAGTGGCCGCTCTGATTAACAAAGCGTGTAATTCAAGCTCTTGGAGACAAATACTGTGAATATTAGTACCACCAGAACAGTAAATCCATATTGAATGTATACTGTGTTTAATTTGACCATTCAAGTGGTAGATGCATCAAATAAAAATATATTGTGGAGTAACATTCAACATAGCAACTCCAAAGAATATTTTAATTGTTGATTGTTCATCAAGATCATAAGGTTTACGGTAGCTTAATTCGTAATAATTTTGGATTATACTGGTTCCAAATGGTGAGATAAAATATATCCATCAGTCTGCCTTCGGTTGAGTGTCGAAAGGAATTACTTTATAATTGTAACTCTAGTATTATATACATGATAATCTGTACCTACTTTTAGGGTGGCAGCACGACCAACCAAAAAGACAAGAAAAATAAGAAAATTAAAGAGTTATTTAGTAAAGAAATTATAATTATATCTCTAATATTATATTTATTATTGTGAAGTTCGAAGATATGGGAATTAAGTATATTTACAAGTCAACCGTATCGCTTGGCTCCACTTGACAGGGTCAAGTGGTACCGTGCCGTACTTTTGTCTCGTTCCGTAGCACTTGATATATCAGGTAAAGACCCAAATGCTAACAAGGTTTTAAATTATTTATAAGAATAACGAAATTATTTTATTATTTTAATACTTAAGTAGAAGACACTTTGATAAGAGATTCGTATTAAGGTATTTATATTCTATTGAAGTTTTAATAAGACTGATTGTTGCCATGATTTTTGTAACCTAAAGTTATACTTTTGTCATTAAAATAACATTTATTCGACAATTTTTCTTTCTATCAAACTTCTTTTATTTATTATGTATGTAATAAGTTTCAGCTTTACTTTCACGTGTAAAAAGATATTACAGAGAAAAAAGCAGTTAATCAAATATATACGTCCGTGTACCTATATATTACATACATCGAAATCTATTCTGATGTTGTAAAATTTTAAGAGTGAAATATTTTACGATGTTACAACATGCAGCAAATTTATAACTTCCATAAATCAAACTTGAAGTAAAAAATGTCATATTTTATAACTAAGTTCTGTTACTGAACAAAATTGGTCACATCTGTGCACTGTTTAAATTAAAAGTAATTTTCTTATGCAGAATTAATTAATGACTAACGAGCTCAATAGGGTTCATCAAGCGGAAGCGTTAAAACGAGATAACAATATACACAAACTCCATTGAGAGACAAAGATAGACAGTGTAGAAGCTGGAGTTGAATGAATTTATGCCGGTCTATTTAGTAACGCGTCAATTTGGCGCGAGAAAGGTTGTGAGGGAGGTTTTGTAAGAGATTTGAAAAAAGCGCGCGAATTCGTAAATCGTGTAAAGTGACTGTGTAAAATTAAAAGTGGATCCAGTGACATTTTTATATATGAAGGTTTTATAAATTTAAATAAGTGAAGTGTAGTGCATACATTAGTTATTAGGCTCGTAGATAGTACGAGCTTGATAAAGTGAACACAATAAAGATAAGACATGTTAGGGAGTTGGTGTTGAAGACACATGTCTTGAAATAAGACAGTATAAAAATAACTTACAGATATTAGAAAGAACAACAGACTGATAGCAATAGGTACTTAACAAACTTTTATTATAGTTTATGCATAGTAAAAAAGTAATAGGTCAGAAAGTTTAAATATATTGTTGACAAGAAAGATGAATCAAAGAATAAACAATAGTTATGTCAGTAAATATTTGGGAGCGTCTGCGTTTTTTAAGTGACTGAATAACAAATTAAAAAAAAAATGTTCAGCGTTAGGTACACGTTATTGTTTTTAAAATCAATTTTTGTTTTGGTTTACATTATATTACAACAAAAAGATCTAATTTAAATACATATTTATTATAATTTCGGTAGGCATAAATTGTGTTTTTATTTTTACATCTTTATGTGGCCTAATTTCAAATGAAACATTTCCCTTTGATCTAGTTCGTGACAAAAATTCGTAATCAATCATAGTGACAGATCTCTTGATCTAACATTTTTAAATTAGTGTTGGTAATTAGAATACGAAGGTTTATGGCGGGATGTATGTGTGTACGCAATTCAGGGTATGTTTATCTTGGTACAAGTTTAAGAAAGATTTAAAACCATCAATGGTTATTAGTCTCTAGAAAGCGAAATTATGCAAATCTAACTTGAGCAGAAACAGAGTATAATGTCATAATAATTCTTAAAAGATACGATGTACTTCTAGCCGATTTCGGCCACGGCGGCTAGTCTTGACGGAGACCAGCCCACTACACAGGAGATGTTATAATGCATACAGGAACAGAGAGTGCACCTGTGTGCACAAACACAGGTGCACTCTCTGTTCCCTCACTCTCATAATCTGATGTGACAGTTATGCGACACGACCGGGAAGAGATCAGGCGCAAGACCTATGGCTTTACGTGCTTTCCGAGGCACGGGGGTTAAGACTCAACTTCCAAACTGTCGTCTCTTATTAAGTATTTTTGGAACCAAAAAAACTCAACAACACTTTTTGACACGACACAGGAATCGAACCCGAGACCTCGTGATCGGCAGTCGTATAAGCTAACCGCTATATCAACAAGGCAGTTAAAGTTAAAAAGTTAAAAGTAAAAAAATATATAGTATGATCAAAATGAATACCCTGTAAAACTAACTATATATTTTAAACGTATCTTTGGACCCATTTTTGATTGATAAATGAAAGGATGGGAAATTAGGTACTAAAAGTTTCATTTTAAGGTAAATTTGAGACTGTTAATGTTAATATAAATTAAAATTTATAGTTTTTTATAATATAGACATGAATGTTAAAAATAAATTACAGTCGCATTAAAAATGTATAGAAGTGAAAGACAGTGATGGTCATAAATTTAAAATCAAGTCATCGGTGTCGTAGAGGTGTGAGAGGACAGTTTAATGGTTTAGTGTTTACCTACTTTATATTAATGATAATTAATGATGATATCAGTATGACGTGTAGAATGTTTCAATTGATGTTTTAAATACGTGATTTATCTATAAGTATAATTCTATTTAACCTCTTAATAGGTTGCTAGAAAGTTTCATCTGTGTGTAAATGGGATAATTTTACCCTTAATTTGATATTGGATTCTGTTGGTTGAAGCGTGATGCTATAAATCTTATAGTTTTCCTTGACAAATTGGTTATTCAATCAACAGCAACATAGTATTTCCTGAGACTAGCGCGTTCTACCAAACAAACAAACAAACTCTTCAGCTTTAGTTTATCTAGATCTTTCGATATGTGAGTTTGTAGATACTACTAGATTGCTTAATTTTTTTTTGTATTTGTTTTCGTTTAGGAAATAATTTTGTTACACACCCGTTTGAATACCGAACTTTTAAAACACATCGACATTAACCTGCTTTTATCTTTGCACTTCTAAAGAGAGACACTACATTTCATAGAGAAAAAAAGTTCATAATATATAAAAACAACATACAAAATCGACATTTTAATTATAAATGTTTCTTTAATACTGGTCAAAATATTACAAATATATAGCTTAGTATCATAATGTTTGACTCTGCAACTTTTATAATGATCGTGTTTCAGTCTGTCAAAGTTTGATTTTTTTTTTGAATAAAGACCTTTTACTTGGTTACTTTGCGTGAATACATTGTAGACACGAATAGGACCTGTCTAATGAATGATTGATTTAGATTAGCCTTAATTATTAGTCGTTTCATATCTTATCTTTAACTCAAAATCAATTTTTTATTAAATATAGTAAATGTTTTATATTTAAATGCAGATTTTTTACCACGACTTTAGTCAGGAAAACGGGTCACGTGACTTTGATTTACGAAATACACTTAATACTTAATTTTTCCTGTCAAGAATTTCAGTTTTTATAGTGATGTTTATATAGAAGCTATTCCTTTTAAATTATTTATTGGCACTATATCATTTTAAAAGCCAAACTTGTAGACAACGCTCTCCGAACGTAAGGGGCTAAGTACCTTCAAAGTTTGGTTTCTCTACGAACATATCGGCTATAAAACATTTTTATTTTCGATAAGATAGATTCTCACAGCCCGCCCAGCACGTTTTATTTGTGGCAAAAATTGTGTCGACAATTAATGTAACCGCAAATGTTACATGTAGTAGGCATTAAACCAGTGGTTCTCAAACCCAGATATCCTAATCATATAGAATCCTAATCAGAAAAGATCACTTAAAGATATATAACATAAAAGATATCCCTACTAATATTATAAATGCGAATGTAAGTTTGTTTGTTACGGTTTCACGTGAAAACTACTAAACCGATCATCATGAAATTTTGCACACATGTTCTTGCAGGTATTAGAAGTAACATAGGATACTTTTTATTAAATAAATAAATAAATGTATTTATCTAAAATAATCTGCTACGAAGCTTAATGTGGCACACCAAATTCCATGCGAGCGAACCCGCGGGGAAAAACTAGTATAAGATAATCTTTTGGCAAACAAGCATTTATAATCTTATTAAATGGCTAAAATGTCTATAAACAAGAGCATAGAATTTTTGCTAGTTATTGAATAGATACTGAATATTTTTATACCTATGACATTATAACAAACCAAAAAAAAAGCATTTTATATATAAATGTGTAAAATTAATAAGACAATAAAAATATTTTTGAGACATGTCAAAAATGTAGGCTACTTTGTGGTAAAACATAAATGTTAAACACTTATTTTTTTGGGTATAAAAGAAATTAGGGGCCCACACCCCACAATAAATATCAAAAGATTGATAGTCTCCGAGTTCAACAGACCACATGTTATTGTGAATTTACATGTGTTCTAATGATTACTACGTTTCTTACATTCGTATGATTGTTTGATTTGCCGACAATTAAATTAACAGTCAGTTATTTAGGTCACATTCGAATAAATGAACTAGTTCACAGGAGAAATATCACGTAAGGATGGATGGAAAACGTGTTCATTACTAATTAAATTTTTACATATTACAAACTATATTGCATTACTATTTATTTTTCTTTGTACAAATAAATTATCAAACGAGAGAAATGATTAAGTAACTGTTTACTTATAGTTGTTACAATCACGGATTACTTCAAATATTGTCAGTGCCGGATTAGGGCAGCGTGGGGTCTGTAGCAAATTTTTAGTAAAGAAGGCCCCCTTTGAATTGTTTTATGTTTTTAATTTAATGATATTAAATAAAATAAAGCGAAAAACAAAGGAGAAGTAGCAATTTCCAAAGAAAATAATCCCAAGTCCGACTATCGAGAAAAATATCTCACAAAACATTTAAAAATGAGTATTAATAAATTATATTCCTTCGTTATTGTTCAGAATATTCATTTAGGCGCTGTACATTACCTAATGATATGGACCAAAGTTTGAATTCTTGTTTTTAGTATAGAGTTTATCAAAGTGACTCGACTCTGCCTGATGGAAAGCATGAATAGAAACCAAGAGTGATGGTCACCATGGTCATTACAAATGCAGACAATGTAGCATGTTGACACACACTATGGCGGTTTAGCGAGAGATGCTATTTCACGTCCTGCTTACGGACCCGTGATCATAGTGGGAGAGCAACACGAGCGCTGGGAGTGAGTGCCAGGTTTTGACTGTTTTGAAGCAAGATCTAAACCGCGTAGTTCGAGAGCATATGTCTATCGTTATCCGCATAATTGCATGAAACATAGTGGACTAAACCAATTCATGCACAATTCATACCATCTCATTAACAGCTTTTTACAGTCTACTACAGCTCGACGTAGACCTTCTTCTTCGAAAGGAGGTTATGTGAAATAAAAATAATAAGCTGGTAACATTATTGTATTATCACTGACCCTGGCCGTGCGAGAATAATAGACGGTGCGTAGAGATGAGGGGTGCAAGAGCAACTATTTATAAGTCAAAATACTTTATTAAAATGTGTTCAATAGTTTAAAAGTTACTCAAATAAAAATACACCCGTTCGAAGGCATCAAAGGTCGATTAATATGTAGATATTTTTAATGTCAGAAAGCGATGGTGCGCGTGGTCCCCAAAAGCGAACCACGACTAAATATAGTGAATTGCGAATCTTTCATTGTAAGAACAATTACTTTTGTCCAACACTGACTGTAATTAAGTTCCTGCAATAGGCCATTACGGTATATAGAAAGCTGTAACTCATTTTCGTAAAATGGAAGCAAATTCAACAATCTATGCGGTTGTGCCGCCTATACCCAGTGGAAACATAATGATGTCAGTTTGGCCCAAGAGGGCTTAATTTGTTGAACTGAGATATTGTCTTTATACATAGAATTACATACTATATAAGCGACCTGTAGTCGTTTCCGTTGTCTGAAGATAACCTTCTGTCATTGTTTACTGTGCTAGTCTATGGACAAATAAATTTGGCGATAGTCAAGACGGAACAAAAAGTTAAAGTCCTCGTTAATAATTTTAGAGGTGTTAAAGGTTTTATGTTATAAATACATATAAATATAAAATAAATAAATGCAAATTTTTAAATTTCTGTAGGCATATACGAAGACTGTCTGTGACTGGTAATGATTTTACAAATGAGTTTTTTTTTTTTATAAAAGCCTACCAAAGTGTCTCTACCTCTACCTCTACCTGATGGAAAACATGAGTAGAATCCAAGAGTTATGGTCACCATACTCATTGCGAATGAAGACAATGCAGTTTGGTGACCCACACTATGGCGACCTAGTAAGATACTTTTTCACGTCTCGCTTGGGGACGTAAAAAGCATGACGTGGTAAGTGTTACTTACATTTACCACGATAACTGTCACCCCTGTATCAATGGGCCTCCGGTCTCGCACTCACCAACAAAACACGACAGCACGGATGCTGTCGCTTTAGGTTGGTCTTCTGTGAGAGGGTAGTACTGCCCTGGTCGAGCCGGCCCATTCGTGCTGAAATCAGCCTGGCTCTACTACCTATTCAAATAATACTCATTTTCAGTTTTTCATCCTATTAGTCTGGTACACAACAAGCTCTTATTTCTTTTAGTAGTGATATTTTGTGGGAGATTTTTAATGAACATTAAAATGGATTGCCTTAGTAATATGTAATATAATATCTTGTCTTTGTAAAGTATTCTGAAAAAATGCAGAGAGCCGAACTCGGTGTTTTATTCTTTATAATTAAGACATTATATCGAGTTACTAACAAATATTACAGCTCTTAGCAGTAGCTCAAGGTAATTAAGTGGGTTATACAAACTTGTCGTTCGTGTCGTATCAGTAAACGAGAACACACACCAATTAGTCCCAACACGGCGATAAAGATGGTAATGTGATAAATTAACAGGTCTTCCTCATACGCCGCCTTTCATATCAAAAACTTGCGTTACGCTTCGCTAGGGTTAATAAAATTCTTTGTAAACAAGCACATAATTTGTAAGTAAAATATGTGTATTAACTGTGAAAAGCGAAACATTTACCCAGTTCACATATATGTCTTTTTGTATTTTAAATTTCTCAAATTTTCTTCGAAGAAATAGCTGTGTTTCTGTTATATAGTACGTTTACAATCAGGATATCGGGACTACATACGTAGGTCATATGAATGTACACTCCCAATAAATAAAATATACTAAATCTTATAGATTTAGTATATTTTATTTATTGGGAGTGTACATCTAGAATGTTCCTTGCTGCAGAATAGTATTATTATTTTTGTATTATTGACTGAAATCTTTTACAAAAATAAGAGTTGTTCAAATAGACGCAACTCATGGGCTTCGGCGCTGTGTATCCCATAGTCTACGCATGAAAACTATGAATATTATTTGTACTGGTAGCGCTAAGGTCTTGCAGTTTGGAGTACAAGAAAATCTTTACAATATATTGTTATAAAGTACATTATTTTATAGTGTTCTTTGGGATAGAATAATACGATTTTTAGTCCTCGCCACGGTAGTAAGGATAGTAAAGTAAATCAAGTTTAATAAATCAATTTGTAGGGACTGAGTTATTCATGCAACTGGTTTTATTGAAGCGCTATGATTCAATCTAGTAACAACTCAATGCATTGCTCTTTAGAAACACAATCACTGTATCCACACATTATATCGATATTTTTGTTATATTGGAATACAAAAATTAAAAAGACGGATAGAATTGTTGTAATAATGGCTTTGTATGTTTAAAACTTGTAACAATATTTGTACGTTTAATACACCCACATACTGCGTCATCTATCGAAGACACACTGAACTGCGGAGTAACTACTAATCCTGTATCACGATATAGAAATTCTCTCGCTGATTAGAATACCTTTCCAACATGAACCGCTAAGCTGCGGCCCACCAGGCATGTTCACCTCACCTGGTCGGAGGATCCACAGTACTTAAATTAAATTTATTACCGTAACACCGTTTGTAGTGTCGACCTAGACTTTGATGTAAACTTGGCAAGCCAACTATATATCTCTGTTCAGTGTGCATGTTTAATAATAGATGTATAATATAAAAATGGTTCACGTAGTTTCTTTTCTTTTAAATAATACTGCTCTGCACCGTATTTCATCGTCTACTGTTCTTTAATATACCCACCAACTATTTCAATTGGTGGACCTATTAGCCTAGTGGTTAATGGCCCTGACTGCTTAGCCAGAGGTCGTTGATTCAATTCCCACCCAGAACAAATATTTGTGTGACGAGTACGATTATTTGTTCTAGATGTAATTTCTCTATAATATGGTTGTATTTAGAAATATTATATTTAAGTATGTTTATCAGCAATCTCGTTACTATAGCATAGGCCTCTGTCATCTTTTATTTGCCTAATTTGAAATCAGATATCCGTATGTGAGGTTATTTATTCTTATATATTTTATATATATTAGTTGAGTCTTGAAAAACGAATTGACAGAAGAAAAATAAAACGGTTAATGCTTTAATACGCTTCGCTTTTATCTTTCCAATTTATTGCAAACCTTAATACACAATAAACATCTTATAGTATTTAATTAAAAAAAAATCTAAAGATTTTTTTTGTTTCATTGTTTACTTGAACGCGGTAGTCTTTAAAAATTAGTCAAAAACCTAAAATATTTATCTTTTAGGAACAGTGACTGCAAATATAGGCAACGATTAATCTATAATAGCGACTAAAACTTTCAAAAATAATATTTTATTTTAAAATTACACGTGTTAACTTATTGTGTATTTTCTTTCCACAGATGTAGGAGAAAATTGTTACATATCGAAAAATATGGAGGCCATTAAATGTTGTAGAAGATTTCAGCGAATCGGAAATATGTGGAAATCCAGTCTCATATTTGCTGCAGTTACTCTAGCTTGTGTGAATTCGCAAGGTAAGGAAAATAATACAATTGTAAGTGCTGTAATACTAGAAACTGCTTTACTTATGAATTTAGTTAAACGGTCGAAACATTTTCATGAAAGGTGTGTTAGAATGTGTCACGAGAGTAGAACTTTATCAAATATCGGTTTAATAAACTTGTATTTTAACAGATTATATATTATTATAGTGATAATAATCCTGAAGAAAGTTATTCGTGGTTAAGAAATTGATTTAGTCTATAAAGTAGAAAGAACTGTTTCTTTATAAGGCACAGACTTGGTCCCACATACGAATATTGCACCTGTAAGCTAGAGCACTTGGATACGTGCAAGAGTCTTCACGCTGTCTTAGTTTTAAGAGCTGCCGACGGTTAAAATTCACAACTGGTCATGAAGCTCTAAGCCTTAGTGTGATTTCGTGTTATTTTGAGTGCTATAGGTATCGCCTGCAGACTTGCATTGTAAGGATTCTTGCGGCTTGATATTTTTTGCTAATATTTAACATTGCAGCGCATGCATAGAGTACTAATGTATTCCAAATTTTTTTCATTAAATCCTTTCTTTGTTAGTCTACTCACTTATGGAATACATGGCTGTAATCATAAAAATATTACACATTTAACGAATTTAGTTCTGTTTTGTAACACTGACGAAACAAAACTTGTCAATAAGTCTAAATAGTAATACGAGTACATTAGAATTATAGAGCTTTATTCGAGATAAATGGCGCCAAGCAAAATTAACAGATTCAACTCTGAGTGGATGAGTCAACATTTCTCATATTGAAGCATTTCATTCGGAATCCAATCGGTAAATATCCTAATCTCACTTCTGGCAGACAGAGGAAATATTAATAACTCTTTACAGCTATATGTTTTGCTTAGAGTAGATAGAATTTATGTATTTATGCGGGTTGAGGGCAATATAGACTGTGGTATTACAGGCTCTTTAGAATTTAATTTCGTGATTATCCGGTTGGTCAACAACGTAATCATGCACAGTTATCCACTATTTAGTAGGCTGCGTACATAGCACCATAGACATTTTAAACCTTTCTGGTATAACCTATTTACCTGTATATTTATTATTTATTGTTCGAAAGTATACAAATATTCGTTGAAATAGCAACAGGCTAATATATTAATTATCATTATCATTAATCTTATTTCTAAGGGGTTAACGAGAATATATTTCAAACAATAATAATAATTTCTTATTTAGGTATTATATGATTTAATTAATTTTGGTGTTATGCGTAAAATTATGAGTGGTGTCCTTAATTTATAATCTTATTATAATCAGTTCGTTTTATCTCTCTATCAAATTAATAATCCTAGTTTACACTTACTTAGAACCTTACACTGTCACAATGACTGTCTTGCCTTTCATGTCCTCAAGCGGGGCGTGAAAAAGCAACTCACTAGGTCGACATAGTATGGATCACCATACTGCATTGTCTGCATTTAGAATGAGTATGGTGATCACAACTTTTGGATTCTATTCATGCTTTCCATTATGCAGATTAAAGTCACTTTGGCAGGTTTTTAAAATAAAAAAAGAAACTTTGAAAAGTTGACAATGCATGGTGTAAAAAAATGCCAAAGAAACAATTGTAATGTAATTTTAAGTAATTAGTGTGATTTGATTCAGTCAAATTACACTAATTGAGAAATTGGTAGGTACTTTGTAATTAGTAATATATAAAATGACAAGAAGACGTAACGAAATTAAATTGCGATACATACATAAATATCTACTAGAGAGATCAAATCAGAAGACGTTATAGAGAATAGATACAAAAGATTAATCTCATTACTAACCGTTCAAACGTTTGTGTTACTAAAGAAAACACTGAAATTCAAGCGGTTCGTCCATACGTCCATGTAAACTGATCTGAACGAGAATAATTTACTTCTAAGCTAGTAAATTTCCTATAATTTGGTTCTAACTTAATCGTGTTCTAGGGAGTCGGTTTATAAAACAGGTCCACAGACAACTTTATAAACACTCCTGCTTTCACCGGTTTAATTGAAAGTAATTGTTTCCCCTATTATGCAAAATACTGGTTACAATGTATTATATTATAAAAGAAGTTACATAAGCCCTTAAAGTAGAGCCACGATGATGACGTTCTCCTAGCCAGGTGACAGTAGCCGGTCTCAATGGAGACCAGCCATCTACACAGGAAATATTATAGTGTACAAGTGTGTGTGCACACTTATACACACAAACACAGATGCACACTCTGTTCCCTCACTCTCACAATCCTATGGGATGGCTACCCGACACGACTGGAGAGAGATCAGGCGCAGGACAAATGGCTTTACGTGTTAACAATTCAATAGCCCCATTCTGGCCCGACCCAGGAATCGAACCCAAGTCTAACCACTAGATCAACGACACAGTTTGGCAAGCAACTAAAGGACAGTAAACTACCGGAATCGGAATAACTCTACAATTCAAAAATTGTGGAATTTTTCTTATGTTATATTTAGTTATTTTCTCATACGGAGAGAGGTTGTGATTAAATGTCAGATCAAAAGCAAGCAAAATGTTTGATCTTTATAATCGTGAAACTATAAAAATGAATGCGGACTTTGATATTATGATTGATAGTATAATGGCGGAATGATGAATAAGTCTAATTAGTATTTTCAGGTCAAGTAGGCACATTAGTTTGTAGTCAGTATTCATCTCAATATAAAAGATGATCGTAATAATAGAAATATGAATAAAAGCGGTCGTTAGAGGGAATAGATCAAAAGCTTTATGCCGTCGTCTGTTACTGTCACAGCTACTTTATTGTGGTCTGGCACCAGCTGCTGCGCTCCAGTCGACTGATCCCTCGTGTACGTTTATACAGATAAGTTCGATGCTATAAGACATGCTGTTGTATTAATGATTCTAATTTTGTTTCAGACGTTACAGCTTGTTGTGACAAAGCTGAGGGAACTTGTCGTAGTGTGTGTGACAAGGTAAGTTTGCTCATCGATTCTCTATTTTATTCGTGTCATATACCTAAAAGAACAGTGATTATATTGTTTTAAAAATAGAAAACAATATAATATAAAAAACAGTAAAATTTATTTTGCAGTTGATACATATAAGAGACTTAGGGTGGTCAGGAAGATGAAGTAGTGCATTTCATTTGATTCTCTACAATTATTGAAATCGGATCAACAGTTATACATATTAACCACATGTAAATAAGCAAGTATCAATTTAAATATTCCTCGAATTGTGTCGCCTCTAAATGAATGTTTATTTAAAGCAAACAACATTCGATAATGTTAAGTTGAAAGTTTTAATAGAACACTACTGAATACCACCACCCACACTACATCTTCATCATATCCTTAAAAAATTTCAATGCAAAGATTTTAGTGGAAAGCCGAATTGACTAATTAAGTAAATTTATTGCTTCCCTAAAACTTTTTGGCCGTCGATATTTTTATCCCCGTTCGCCGAGGTCATTCAATATTTTGTTCAACATAATGGTGCTGTACTAAAACCACAAAGCAGCGCCAGTCTTTGAATTCCTTTTATAGAATCCCTACCATTCTTTGATGTAGCGTTTCATCTATAAAAGAAATAAATAAGACGTTGACACGAAAAAAATCATCAATGATTTTCATGCCGAACGAGTCTTCCTGTGGTTATTGAAATATTATGCTAAAGGAAATCATTCGAAGCTAGTGTCGCGCGTACATCCTAATCAAGAATCACGTCACAACACGGTCTGTTCCAAGAAAGCGCGTCGACGGAATAAAAGTTAAATTATTAACGCGTAAGAAGAGACAAATGCTGTAGACTAATACATTCGTATTTAATTCCGTCTTGTTAAGGAACACCGCGTGACGGTCGCTTCCTCCCCCGCGACACTGTTTGAATACGTTACGCGCTACCATCGATACTTTATTACATTCCTAGTAGACATGTTCAATAAACATTTTTTATGAATCATTATCTTAAGATACTCCAGACGATAGTGTAACAAATACTTCTATTAACTGTTATTTACGTGCTTTGTAACATTACCTTTATGCCTAGTGACAGTATGAGTATAGCATAATGTGGTGGTAGTATTTCACCGTTAGGGATATTTGATGATAAAAATAAAAAGTAAACATATTTTTGAGATAATTGAAGTCTTCAGACCATTTTGATTTGTTTTTTTTTTGTGTTTGTATTAAGTGGTATGACGATATAGTGCTAGAAGTAACAACTTTAATTCATTCAATGATATTGAACCTCACGACTCAGCGAGGCCGAGTCGAAGACAATATAAATAAAGTGGCTCCTCGTTAAATCGTCCATTAAATGTACCTAACCCTTTGTGAAGACCCTTTGAGAATTAATAAAACTGATATACGATTGTAGGCTTTTCTATGAATAGAATAATAATTGAAAGACAAATAGTCGCCTGTAATTTAGACAAACGCACATGTTTCATTCGTATAGAACTATAATTGATACTAGATGACAGGGCAGTGGTATTCGGAGTAATAGCTTAATAGCGATGTCAGCCACTTTGCTTTGGGGTGGACGGGTTAATGACATCAGAAAATAGTTGGAATAAAACCTAAATAGTGAACCTCAATGGAGTTTTCTTCTAGGAATAGTCAACATTAGCGTTAGGAAACTATAAACTTTTATGTAAATAGCGTTACTATCTGGTGACAGCGAAACGTATTTTATTAGCTACAAAAAGCTTTACGAAATTTATAGAAGCACTTTATACTAAAACTAATTGCTAGTTGACCCTATTTTAGTATGTTTATATTTAGTATGTATGGAATGTTGTCTGAAATACATACCTACAAACAGGCAAATGAAAAATATTTTAACTTGGAAGCTTCATAATATGTCAAGTGAAAACGTATTAAGAAGTTCATACTTTAATAATATCGTAGTTGTAATTGTAGAGGTTTGTAGATTTAACAATATCATAAATTGCAGTGGAATTTATCGCATGACAGTGATAAATCTAACCGCTGAACGTGGAGTGTGATGTTGAATAGACTGACAAAAATTGAGTTCTAAAATAATGCATCGGGTAGATATTTTTATTTTACAATGTCATTTATGAATTATTATTATATTTTTATTAGTATTTTATAAAATTTTCATGTATTTAATATAAAATGAAACAATACATTACACTACTGAAGTGAGTTTCAGACAACAGTACAACAATACTCGTATAAGTATGTTAGCACTGGTTACAAGTATAGTTTCAGAGTTAATTAAGTTAAGCATATTGGTAGTAGGTATCTAGTTAATTTCAGAAAATCATATAAATGAAAACAAAATTTGCTGCTTTTTATTTTCAATTTTGAATTTTGGATTTCAGAACTAATTTATAACCACTTTTGTAAAATAGACGTAATTTTTTTTATAATATAGCACACCCAGGTTATATTGTTTGCATGATAAAACAAGTGAAAAGCAAGTAAATTAGACATAAGCTGTCAGTTTGACAGCCCTGCAGTAAATGGTTTGTTCAACTAGCGAACAAGCGTATTTATTAGAGACTCGACGTGCGATCTTGTAGTTGTTAAATACTCATCGAAATGAATGTTGTTTACGGCTCTCACCGTACGTACCCACACAGTTTAACCACCTAAAAACGTTTTATTAATATTTGCAGCTGTAAATAGGTTTATGCCTACGACGGTTTCAGCCGACTAGATCAAAGATAGCGGCTCCTTTGATTCGTGAGTAAATGACTCAGGTTGTCGCAGCTGTTCTAAAATTTGTTTGTTCATGATAAATATTTTAGTGACATACGAAAAAAAGTGAGAATCAAACAGAAAAATATATTTATCGCATTTATAAAATCGTCATCAACTTGTCGGGTCAAGATTACGTAATTTTGAATTCATGGTAGGTACGACAAGTCAAACGGGGAACAAATGTGGACTGTATTATTCACATCATGATTTGTGTTTGCTTACTGCAGCCGCAACTATTTCAATTTGCTTCTATTTCAATTTAGATGTTTTGTCGTTTGTCTAGACAAAACTGAAGGTATTAAAATAACCTTATAAATAATTAACAATTCACGTGACTTTGCCAAAATATGTAGACAAATTACTATGTGAGACATATTTCTATACTAATTTTTACATTTCTATATAAAGTTTTGCAAATAGACAGTAAATATATTTTGATACAGGCGGTGTTTCAATAAAAAAAATCTTGTTGTAAAGTACAATCTGCGAGAAAGCTAACTGTAACACTTGTAGAACATTATTTACATTCGATCGAGTTCGCAACAGTGATTTTGTATGAGATTGCTAAACCAACAGCGATTTTTATTATTTTAATATTCCGAGTTAATAACACAAGCTTGAATGATATGAAGGTTGTCAGCTGTGACAATCACGGCGCATTTCCATCGTATAGGGAAATTGTGAAGCGTGCTTGAGCCCGGCGGGTGGATCTATTGGATGCCGATCACGTAGGAACAACTTTAGTGACGTTTACTCGGCATTCACAATTCGGTCTTGCAGCCCAAATAACTTTGTAACAGATGTCCGAATTAAATGACAATTATTTCTCGAAAACTAAATCTACTACTTTTAATATGTACCTATGTCTAAATATAATTTGAAATTTGTCTTAGAGAGCTTTTGTTTTAGGAATCCAAAGAAATTTTCAGATTTAGACCTTAGTACTAGAAAACTGTATATGGCACGTCTTAAAGTAAAGTTGCCTGCTACGAAAATTGAGTTCATTTCGACGAGCGACAAATTAGTTCAAAAGTATCATATCATAATCTATCGCTGCAAAACCACTTTAACTTGAAAGTTGCGAAAACAAACAACAAATCTGTCTGTCTGAGTTGGTTCAAAGCGGGTGAAAATAGACGCTTCTGAAATCCTTTCATGTCTGTCTGTCCGTCCCACGTCCGCGCAACTCAGAAAGGTGATATGTAATATCTCATTAAAATTGAGAGCTATAATTCAAGCGACCAAAATTAGTCAACAGCTGTAGCTGAATCTTGCGTGCAAATTTGATACAGCATAACTTGGAAAAATTGTTTATTTTAATAAATTTAGAAAAAATATATATTACCTATTCGGCAATCCCTTTAGAACGCTAATAGAATTATGTAATAACTGCAGAAAAAAAATTATGGCACCAGCAATACTGTAAGACATAGATTGCAATCTTTA
The DNA here is from genome assembly GCA_949316085.1 of Hypercompe scribonia. Taxonomy (NCBI): domain Eukaryota; kingdom Metazoa; phylum Arthropoda; class Insecta; order Lepidoptera; family Erebidae; genus Hypercompe; species Hypercompe scribonia. The sequence continues at coordinate 8,588,969 of OX438979.1, forward strand.
TTCTTTGATTTTCAAGTATTGTCTTAGCAGTACAGGCATTCTTATTCAAATTAGAATAGGATTAAAAGTGGTTCATGAATAACGGAAATCTGAGGTAATACAGATAACAAAAAATACAACAGTATTGAGATCCTCTACCTTTTCAGAAGTCGGTTCAAAATATTATATTCATTACAAAAACTTGCATTGCTGTAATGTACTTACATACGTTGATATACTTGCGCTGTATTTTTGGTAGGTACTTGTGTTATTGTACTGATACGAAATAATAAAGAAATGAAAGGTACCAAACTATATCAGTACAGCATTTGTTGATAAGTTGAGTATTCTTTAAGTTATGTTATTTTTTTTCTCAACGTCATAATTTTGCAGTTCTAATAATCTCAGATGATATTGTTACGAAGAGTAAAGGAGAAGAGAAAGGGAACAAAACATCACCAGGTCGTTAATCACCGTTCTGTCGACGTTCTTGTGACGTTGTCAACGTTTTGGCCAAACTTTATTAGTTCTCCGACAAAGCGTTCAGTGATAAAACACGTTCCAATGTCACCGCTGTTTTAAAATAACAATCCACAAATAAAACCTCATTACATTCTATTCTTTTTATAACAAATGGAAAATACTTTCGTACTTTGAAAATTTTTAATTTAAATATTCAATTCAATTCAATCAACCTATCGCCATCCACTGCTGAACGAAGGTCTCCCCCAAGGAACGCCAATCATTCCGGTCTTGGGCAATTCGCATCCATCCGCTGCCAACCACCTTCTTCAAGTCATCGGTCCATCGCGCCGCAGGGCGCCCTACACTACGTTTGCCCAATCGTGGTTTCCACTCTAGTACATTTCGGCTCCAGCGACCATCGGTTCGTCTGGAGACATGATCAGCCCACTTCCACTTCAGCATACTGATTCTCCGTGCAATGTCACTCTAGTTCTCTGTCGAATAACCTCGTTACGAATTTTATCAGCCAGAGAAACGCCCAGCATCGCACGCTCTATGGCACGCTGAGCTACTTTAAACTTAAATATATAACTTAAATATTATTATTACTATATGTATAAGCCAAGTAGAATATTAGCGGAGATTGGCGAATTTTAGATTCTGAGAGCATTTTACTTCAAAGTCAGTTATTTTGAAAGGAATTGTGTGGCTGTGTAGGTTGGCATGTAAATCAAGCAATAGAAATGAATGAATGTTTTGGAGATTTTACTAGAGAAAACTCAAAGCCGTAATGGTGACGCCGCCGTTTGATTCCGTCCTTTGATCACGGGCTGAGTTTGTCTCGTCACACTATTTTTGTTTTGTTCAGTATAGCTTGAGGCCGTTAATACATTGCGAACGACTGTAACGATACAAAATAAAATGTAAGGGCTGAATATTTTCCTGTTAAATTACATTAGCGACAGCCCTGCGGTACGTCACTTGCCACTGCCACGCGCCGTCGGCTTCCCCGTGGCAATAATTACAAGCGGGTAGTTGCTAAACTATTTAGGGCATCGTTCGGCGTACGTTCTGTGTGTCGTTTTATACTGTCAACTGAGAACCCTTTGTGTTTTAATTAGCCCCGAATGGCACTCGAGATCTTTATTAGATGTTGCGGTGTTTTAAGATGTCGTTGTGTGTTGAGTTCCATTATATACTTTAGTTATTGTTCATTATAGCATTGTTTTATAGATGAAAATAAATGTCCGTGACATAAGAATTGAGAAAAATTCAAAAGCACGTATTGGCTCTTGGCTTCGTGTATTAATGGATCTAATAAAGCTGGTTGTATAGGAGCTGAGTCCACTGTTAGTAATGGTAAAATAATAATATTTGTGTTATATAGTTACATACATAGTAAATGAAAAATGCAGCGGCACAAATGTTAAAGATTTCTTTAAGAAGATAAGGACTGTTTCTTAAGTACTTAAATTACCTGACTATTTATATTTAGTATCGAAAACAAATAGACATTTTATATTCCGTGTGGTGACGCATTAAGAATACGAAGTGTGTAGTAAGAGACGACTAAGTAGGCAAACTACGCAGGAAACATCATTGCAAAGAGAAGGGAAAACTTGAAACACACCCTACCCGTCTGGCCAGCGTGGTTTAGTAAGCCAAAACCTTCGTTCTAAGGAGAGGCTCCAGCAGTGGACTGTTAAAGACAGTTGATGATGATGATGAATATTTTTAGTCATCTTTAAGTATATTGAGTAAAATTACACAATAGAATGACTAAATGGGTTGTTGATTTTATATCATCAACTAAAATATACTTTTTTATTTCTCCAGAAACAAACTTAAGATTCACATTAATATTACGAAAATCCTTATGTTTCCTTAAGCACTAGCCTAATTGCCAAAATCATTCTAAAGTTGATGCCAAATATCAATTTGAACTGAACTGAATTTGAGAAACAGGAATTTCTATAAACTAATCCTTAAATCTGACCCGAAAATCCGTTTTCATTTGACATCTCCCAATTTTATAACGAACTCGCAGTTCGTGATACGTCAGTATATACGTAGCTTTTTGATATTATTTATGCATAGCAAATAGATCGGTTTGTCCTGTAATTAAACTTTACGGACTGAATCTAAAACAAACAACGATTTATAGAACGTTCCAACAAATCGTGCAAAGTGCAAATTTAGATTTAATGCAACTTTCACAAGTTCTAAAACTGTGTAGTAGGATGGGATTGTGTTCATTATCTACTCCGAACGAACGAGTGTTAATGTATTACGATAGATCACAATACTCTCCGATATAATATAATAGTTTACAAATATTGGAATTTGATTGAATATTCATGCCTTTCGGTACTCCTCATGACGCTGGTACCCCATGAGACATTTCAAATTGAGGCTGTTACTCATAATAAAGCAACAATTAATTGAGCTTGAAATTGAAAACTACTTATTTTTACAAATATTAATATACCCTGGAATTTTGCTTGTGAAAGACAATGATTTTATGATGATTGATTTAAAATGATATCGAATAACTCTGTATAATGTTACAATTGGTTACTGATACACTCGGTAACGCTACCGTTGGTCTTGCGGTTATCGTATGCGACTGCCGATCAAGGGGTCGCGGATTCGCAGGATTCCCAGGTCAGACCAAAAAGCGTTATTGGATTTTTCTTTCAAGAAAACCCTATCAGGCCAGAGCTGTGCCCTATTCTGGGCGGTCAGAGCCATTGCCCACACTGGTGCACTGTACAGTGCCGTATGCCGTCTTGTCACGATGCTAATTTCACCTAAATCCGGCAAAAGTCGTCCAAGGGCTGAAGTAGCGTCGACCAGCTTTGGAGCAAGGCGTCGGATGGTTTGGAGCAAGGAAATGCTCGTCGCAGAGCCACCTCCCGTCGAGGATCAGGCCTTGAGAGATACTCATCTGTGGACTGAACCAGTATAAGGACCGAATAGACTAGATAGAATATCATTTTCGTTCTCTCTGTCGTCTGCTACCAAGGAGGTTATCGGTGGGCGGTGTGTTCCGAAAAAGAAGTGAAGGCCCTCGACAAATTCTTCCAGTAAGCTGGGCTGGAGAGTCTCTGTAAAGGGGGAGGTAGGGTGGTCGGAGCACGGAGCTTTTGTCGCGCCGCCTGATAAAGATAACCCCAAGAGTAACGAAAGAGATCCTCTTGCATTTTATTTCTGTAAACTTCTTTGGGGCGGCTAGCTACCAGCTTAAGAATTTTTCATGCCTTTCGGTACTCCTCATGACGCTGGTACCCCACGTCTTCTACACAGCGACGTCGCGGTGACTACGGGTGTGCAAGGTAAGGCCGCGCGGAAGTCTACCTACTCCTGGAACTACTAGAAAACTTTCTTCCGTAGAGGCCAATGACCTCGGATCTATGATCTGTATCTTTCAAACAATGTCAGGAAACCGTGTGATAAGGGATTATTTGCCGTCTAACGGAGACATTTCAAATTGAGGCTGTTACTCATAATAAAACAACAATGAACTGAGCCTGAAAATTAAAACTTCTTAATTAATATTATTACACAATTCAACATACACAATATACAGCAATACTATATTTTAAATGTTTAATGAAGAAATTAACTCCAGCCAAGTATTATTGGTCAATGGAAAGCAACCAGTATAGTGCTCAAGTTTACCTCAAAATGCATCGGGGCGCGCCATTAAATTTTATTAGAGCTATTATTATTACGTTGTAATAATGCAGAATTGCTCCAGCGTGTGCGTTCCGAATTCTAATAGATTCATTGTCTTTGTGGATACCCTGAATGGTGTCGTTTGTCACAAGTGCAGGTTGGTTACCCCTGGCGACATCACGACTATCTAATCGTGCACATATAATCACGCTACCGGACTTTTATATTATGACTCCTGAATTTCTAGTACCTTTTTAGTTTAAATGTGAAATATTATTTATGTTTAATATTTTAAAATAGTAAAGTTTCTTTTGGCAAAATGTCTCGAATGTCTTATGGTTCTTAAATAAGGTTTATTTAGAGGCCATAACCTCAATTCTAAGGAGAGGCCTATGTTCAGTAGTTAATGGTTGTTGATAATGATCATGATGATGTTTCATCTCTGAAAGTACGATACCTTTTGAATAGCTGATATGTCAAGTGAAAGTAGGTGTTAACTTTTTCCTATTCGTATATTTAGTTTTTCTCGTACACCTTCAGTTAATTTACCTGTTACTATTGCCTCATGAGTGGTGAACTGTTTGGTAAATGGAGTTATTTTTTTATTAATTAGTTTCACCAACGCAGATATCATAGTTATCACAGATATTAAACAAAAAACAACTTACAAACATTAGTATTTTTAATCTAAATACACACTACACATCTAATTGTAGGCAAATACCACATATTAAGTGTTCTCTGAATCGACATTTATAAAATTAATCAACACTTCAATAGCTGTGCATAATAAACAAACGAGACGACAACGTTAGTATTAAAACCTACATATCCAGGAAGTATGTGATGATTGAATAGCTGCATAGTAACTAAAAATTCCGAACACGTATACGACAGGACGTGTTAACTGTCATGGCGTCAATGCCAACACAATGATGTCAACCATATCCGATTGTCTCCATGCTAATGCCATGAGACCACCTTCGTTTTATTATGATACAATCCGATAATTTTAATTCACAAACATAAATGACAAATTATTGTTATGGATTGAATAACAAGATTTAGATTCCGCTCTTCAAATGTGAAATATACAGAGCTGCATAATTGAATATGATATATTTCAATTCAGGGACTCTCGAGTATCTCCATTTGTCAGTATGACGAAAATTAAGTACAAGTTGTATATCACTAATTTAGCAAATCGTTAAAGTTTTTACTCTGATTAATAGAACTTTTTATTTTTTAACTTGTTCTTCGTTCGTACACTGCGATATTTTTTCAGGGATGGTCACTGTCTTTCTTTCTTTTCAAAGAGGTTATTAATAACTTTAGTATCAAGTGTTATCATCACTTTAGTATTCATGGTAGTAGATTGTGTTGTAGTCTCCTATTCAGTGTGGGAGAGTACCACTTTACTCTAGTTCTCTTTATGGTTTCTCTATTTTGCTATACACATTCCTTGGGCAATCATGATATCAACGGAAGACTAAAATTTGAAGTATGAACTTTAAGGACTTTAGCCTTCATTGAAGTATAAAAATATATGATAAAATAAATCAAATAAACAGTACTAAATTTGACATCGAAATAAAGTTCATAATAGCTTGTAAAAAATGTATAGCTAGATGAATAATGTAAATATAATGAATATTACTGTCCATTTTCTCCGTTTTGAATTCTAACAATAACTAATATGTAATATATAAATCTTCATCAACAAAATAATTTGACAAAAACGCATCCGCATAGGCAATGATATTTTTCCGTTTTACCTTGCTTTCGCACCTCTTCTCATTTGAGTTTAATTGTGTCTGTCACATTAGGAAGTTATATTGGAGAACGACGGTGAGTGTTGCCAACATTTTATACTATGTCTGTCGCTGAAAAGTCATTTAGAGACTATAGCTACGAAGTGAGATTAACTGCACTGCTGAAAGATTTATACATTTAAAATATAACTTTATGGGAGACAATTAATTCTCATGAAAAATTATTATTATAACAAAAATATGACTATATCTCGAGTAGGTATTAAAATAAAACAAATTAAAATTTGACAACTGCATCCGTAAATACTTTTTAAATATTAGAGATCAGTTTTTATTAAAAAAAATAGACAATGTTAATTTAGTACGACATTGATATATCGTAACATCGTTGAATCGTCCTGAAGCCCTCTACCATAGAACAAACATTAAATATTAACGTTAATTATTCATAAGCAAGCGTTACTAATGGTTTTGCAACGGACTACGAAGATTCCTTTTGGAGCCGCTTCTATTATGCAATCATTGATGCCAAGATGGCGAGAGGACACAAACGTGGCGTACTACTGGCATAATAATGATTAGATTTGCATCTATGAATCTACACATACCTCCTCTTCATCAGCCAGTCACAGTTCATTGTTGGACGTAGGTCGCTCTTTAGGGAGGAGATTTTGGCGTACAAGTCTGGCCACGCTGGTATAGGGTTTAACTTTAACTATCTTTAGAAGTAAGAAGTATTGTATTACATATACATAGGTTTACACGTAAAAATACTCATGGACGTACAAATATTTGTAATGTACTGGAATCAACCGTGAAATTAAAAATGTGTTTATATAGAAAGTACACCAGCATCATCCACAGTCTATAACAGTTCGCTGCTGGACGTAGGCCTCTCCTTAGCAAGGAGATTTTGTCATACATGCCATACTATACCGAACTAAACGGTTCAGCTCTTCCTTCAGTTAAACTCTGGAACTCATTACCAGCGCACGTGTTTCCCTTCCACTATCATCCTGGGTCCTTTAAGCGGGGCGTGAAAAAGCATCTCACTAGGCCACTATAACGTGGGTTACCATACTGCACTGTCTTCATTCGCAGTGAGTATGACGACCACCGCTCTTGGATTCTATTCATGCTTTCCATTAGGCAGGATAGAGTCACTTTGGTAGGAGTCTATTAAAAAATATGGCCAGACTGATTTAGGGTTTATTTCAAGTTTTTTATTTTTGCAGTGATATTATCCTGTGTCGTTTACTCTCTTAGTCGCTTCTTACGACACCCATGGTATGTCATGGTACGACTAGGGGTAATGACACTCTGTGCACTTAATTCATCATCATGACGAATTAGGTATTGCCTATATAATGTAAAAATGTAAAAAAAACTATATCACTGTAACAAGTGATTCAAATAACTGAGACTGAAATAGAAAAATGCAAACTATAAAGACATAATACTCACAATAAATCTTTTATTTGGTTTTAACTTTTGCCCGCGGCTTCGCTCGCGTGGATTTTGGTCTGCCACATTAAGTTTCGTAACAGATCATTTTAAATAAATACATTTTTTAAAATAAAAGTATCCTATGTTACTTCTAATACCTCCAAGAACATGTGTACGAAATTTCATGATGATCGGTTGAGTAGTTTTCGCGTGAAACTGTAACAAACAAACTTACATTCGCATTTTTAACATTAGTTTGATATGTAAGAAACAACATCTTGAATACATACTTTTAAAAATTTAAGGACATGGCATGCAATTAAGACGCTCCTTAATCTATTCATTTAGATTAGAGGACTAAAAACATAACATTTGGCTTTTGATATTCCACACTTTTGCCCTGCCCTATTTCATTTTATAACTTGACTTTGACTCTAATTTAGGTGTCTACAACACTATTAACGGGATAAACATGCAGGTATTTCTTTTTTCTACAATGAAACACGACATTATTATTCAGTCGATTGTCAAAGGACGTGATTACAGATGGTGTGGGACGAATTAGTCCTGATAGAACCAGGACTGATTTGTATACAATGATCATTGTTCCTACACTTGACAGGAGATAAGCGATGGCATTAAGTATTTTCACATCTTAATATTTACTTTGTGATTTTATTGTGGCAGTTTAATGGGTTTGAATATATTATATTATGCATAAAGTTTTAATTTTATGGTTGGCGCTTGTCGCCACGGTTGTATTTTTACACTAATAGCTGTTGCGTTTCGTCACTAAGAAAAGTATCGTAAATTACGAAGTCGGAGAAGTCACAGATGTCAGCGTCGGTGATTAAATTTAAAATAATGTATCTTGTTCAGAATAGGGTCAAATTATAATTATTGTTATGACGCTTATTTAACTTTATGATTTTGTTTGGTCTACTTTAGTAACACATGTAATTATAACCTGACTGTTAATAAGCAATATTTTTAAAATTTCATAGATTTTGTGTATTTGTAACACTGTTGTGTAACGTGGGTAAAACTATTGGCAAAGAAAAGAAATCAGTGTAATAAAATAAAACTGTAAGTTTTAAAACATCGTTCACTTGAGGTGTTAGCCAAACTATAGAGTGGCATCTACAAGCGGGTCATGAACATCACACCTTAGGAGATGCAGTCGTAAGAGGATTTATCTAAATTTACACATTTTTTGAGCAGAATTAATTTAGACAAAAATAAATAATCTGAGTATTAATGCTAATGAGTACTAATGTTTTTGTGAAAGGCTCTCGTTGAATGCCAATAACATATCCGAGAGCTTTAATAACACCTATATTTAAAAATAGTTTTTAACAAGTAGGTACTATACAATACAATCAGAGAATAGTTATTATGCAATACAATCAGAGAGAGTTATTACAATTTGATATCAATTTCACAAGCATGTCACTTTAAAATGTTAAGTGACTGATAACGAACGAATGTTATAAATCGACTTAATTTCTTATTACATTGACTGTGCCTACGAATTCATTGATATGGAAAAACCCACAGTATTATTTTGTAGATGCTATACTGACAAAATAAGTGAGGATATAAACACTTAGAGCTGTCCATTCATAGGGTACCTACATTCGGCATGTTTTGCCAATTTCCGATTTGGTTTTGTTAATAATGTACCCGTGCTACGGTATGCACAACCTATGTTGTTGAAGGTACTTTTTACTGTAGATTATTTCTCATAAAATGATCTTATCGAATGCTATGGTAACTATTTTCTTTTATATAAGTAATTACGTTTACAATTATAGACATGAAACGTCATGTCGTAATTTTTTAGAATAAAAAATAGTTTATCGACGAGATGTGTCTGAATAGCTATTACGTGTACATAAAAGTAATTCGACTTATTTCATTCATATTTGAATCCCATGTTTGGGTGTTAAGTGTGGATCTACTTGAAACGAACCAAAGGACCTTTTGATAACCTTAGCGTCACACTCAGATAGCTAGAGCAACCAGACACATTTTTTAATAAAGATATGTTTACATTCAATAATATTTATTTATTTTTAAACTTATTCAAATAAATTTAAGTTCAACTATCATACATTATGAGACGATAGACAATTAGATTAATCAGTTAACGTTTATAAATCTCAATTTTTGTAAATATACGCGTTGTTTTGTCTATGTTTTTTTGTGATGTCACAATAATCAAATGCGGATTATGATCTCACATAAATTTTGTTTCAGTTCTTTTGACACATTTCCTTTGATAATTCTAATAAAATTGTTTTAAGTGCCAGAACGTAGATGAATAGCGTAATGGAATGTAAAAGAATTTAAGCCCATAGACAATATTAATAGATGCTATGAAGATATTTATATCATAACTTAACTGCGTGTAGCTATAACATATGAGCGGTGACTAAAATAACTGAACAATTTAAGTGTTGGTTATATCGTGTGTAATTAATATTAAAAGTTTTTATTAACTTCCAACACCCATTTGAAATAAGTGAAATATTCGACTATATATTTTTTGTTTTTATTTTCCGTTCCTCGATAGGACAATTAAAATTAGAATCCTTATAAGACGGGTTTATTAATGCCTATAGAATATTTTCTTTTCACCGAGAATCTTGAAATATAAACTATTGTTTTTACTGTATCATGTATGGTGATTTAATTAATTTTTGAAATCATTCTAGTACCAGATATTTGAAATCTTACTGCTGTAGGTACTCCTGTTAACTGAAGTTTTTTTTTTGCTAAACTTTCTCTCTCTCAAGCACTATAGGCTCAAAAGCTCTCAACTGTACAGACACGATAAAGCAACTTAGTGACAACTGTACAAAACTCCTAAATTAATTAATTCAATGAGGGACGTATCTAAATTGATGATGTAATTGGATATTTTAAAAGGGACGACTGTCATTCGTTAGTGTTGGGCAACATGTTCGTACATCAATTAATGTCATTAAAGGGGGCTGGCGGGTGTTCCATGAGTTACAGCCATAGATTACATTAAGATAGATTTGAATAACTGTGTGCCTACTGCTTTTGATGTACACACAAGATTAAACAGTTATTTAAAGAACAATACTGTACCTTTCTTTATGTAATACTTATATCCGAGAATCATTTTGCTCTACAAAGTCTTTATTTTAATTGTTTTGGTTTTTGATTTCACAGGTCGAATAGTTAGTAACTTGATGAAGTACACATGACTGTGAATTAAATGGGAACAACAGAGTTACATTATCTTATTTTAGTTAAAGTTACATGCCAAAATGTCCTTTCTAAGGTGTGTTCTATGTCCAGTAATAGGTTGATAATGATATTTACGATGGCGAAGATTAAATTCTTACACAATTACGAATATGTACTCAATTCAATATACATCTATGGATACGTTCGCCCATGCCTTCAGAAATGGTGTTAGTTCCCAGCTATCATCAGTAATATGCTCCGTAGTTGTACAACTTTTATGAGAAGTCCTATTGCATGCTATTTGCTCCTAATGTAGTAATTATGAGGATGTGGTTGCGTAAATTTGTTCTATAATATGACATTTATAGTTTCGGGATAAAGGATAATAAACCCTGTGAGTAGAATGTAAGATACTTTTTAGTGTAATACAGTGGCGATAGGCTGATGAAGAATATATAGGTAGATGGATATCTTTATATATTGTTATGTATTATTTATTAGGTACTTTTTAGATACTTATTGTTATACGAAAAATTGTGCATTTTGTTTGTGTGGCTACGGTGCCAATAAACAAAGAAGGTTACAATTCTTCTAAGTGTTGTTTTGCCTTTTCCTTTTTATATTTTGTGGGTATGCAGTTATCTAAAGTCTTCCACGGAGGTTCCGATCGAAACAGAAAACAAAACAATATAACTGATCCACTAGTTAATCGGTTTCAGGTGTGCTGCGGTTAACTATTGAATTTTATTAATAAAAATCAAGTTTTAGTTAAAAACAAGTATTTGAGTATCTTGATATATCATCATCATCATCAACAGCCTTTTACAGTTCATTACTGGACATAGGTCTCTCCTTAGCAAGGAGGTTTTGGCCTACTATACGACGCTGGCTAGACGTGTTGGAATAGGGTTTGTTTCAAGTTTTCCTTCTCTTTGTAATGATGTTGTCTTGTCTACTTTGTTCCCTTAGTCGCCTTTTACGACACCCACGGCATGAATAGGGGTGGTAAAATTATGTATTCTTAATCCGTCACCACACGGACAGATATATATGTGACAGTTTCTAAGGTAAATTAAAAGTTCAGTATGTTTGTTTCAGATGTCTCTAGTAGAGATAGCGTCGAACTCGTCTACATTTGAACAATGGGTACCTAATATCTACAGATTTTGTACACCTCGATTAGTGAGTATTACACGTTTCAGTTATCTTTTGAATTCAGTTACATTACAAATTACTTTATAAATTATGGTAAATAGGGCCAAATGAGCAGATGTGTCGTCACCTGATGGTTCTGCCGACCTTGCCTATGGTATCAGCCAGCATTTCCTTTTTTTTAAGACAACTCCCGTATTTGGAATAAATCCTGTGTCACGGGGGACTTTACAAACTTACAAGAAACGGACACAAAGAACACACAGACTTAGAACAACAAATTGTGGATGACATAAAGTGTTTTCCCATGTGAGGTTTGAACCGACAACGCTCAGCGCAATAGAAAGTGGCATGGTGACCGCTTAAACCACTACGCTATCTGTGCATTTAAGCGGTTTTCATCCTTCACGTTTCCCCCCGAATAGATAAGAGGCAATGAAAGAATCGCATGACAACGGTTCAGCGATCCATTTGTGCCAATGTGTTGTAAATTTCCCATAAATTAAATAAACTAATATGCTTATATTTAACTATCAAGTGTAGAAGATCGTAGGCAGTAAGTCGACACCGTTCATTCAAACAATCACAGCTTAGGCCTCATGTATTGAGTGAGCGCTTCGAAATAAATCTTCATTCATTTTCGTCAATAAACCGCCTATCCTTATTGTATTGTAATTGGGGTGGGTTTAGAGTTTCCTGCCTTCGCACAAAGTGGTTCACCGATGTATAGAGTTACTTCCAACAATAGCAGAGGAGAATAAAAAGTAAAAAACAGCACTTTGATTTACAAATGGCGGCATCAATGAATAACTGCGGAATTGTTTGCAGGTATTTTAATGTTGTCTCTTCTTTTGTTGCAGATAGAATTTTGGATTTGCATGAATAAGACAATTCAAGGTAATTTTAATTCTTAATATGATGATCATATAATATAAACACAATTTACATGGTAGTATAATTTATTTTAAGCTGTAGTTCAAGTTCACTGGTGTACACATATTCACATAGATTAGTGTTACGTTTGACTTTTTATTGTTATGAAATTTTAATAAACAACAGACAGTGTTAGTTGATAAGAATTACGATAACTATAAGAGATGTTGGTAATAAAGGATACAATTATTTATAAATAAACTTATTCATAGGATGTTACAAAGTTGGCATCCGTTTTATGAATAAGTCACGTAACTGTGTGCCGATAGACGATAGTAGAAGTTACTGCAAAAGAAGTTTTGATGGGTAAGGTGAGAAAAATCTTTATTGTTTTGATTAAGTAGATACAGTTGTTGTAGGCACATAATACTCATACTGTAGCAACAGAGTATGGACCTATGATAAGAGATGAGAGAACTTAGTTATTAATTAATTAATTTTATTTGTTCTCTAAGCAGAAGTGGTGTCAGGCTCAGGCTGGTGGGGTAGAGCGTGTTGTTCCTTAGGGAGACTAACTACCTGCCGACACGCATGCGCGATGGCCGCCAATCAGAGTGCTCTTGTCGGCGCGGGCGCATGCCGCAGATCTGATGAGATCGATTTCTTTGACTGTGTTCAGAGACAAGAGGAGGCGCAGCAATGCTGTTGTGAGTTTTCGTAATTCAAATTAGTTGATATATTTTAGAATTTAGAGATCGTTGTCACAAAAAAAAATCTAAATTGAAGTTTTCGATTTAAAATGACGTATAAAAATTAAACCAGACGTATTTCTAGTTGTAATTTTAATTTTACTTTTATTGAAAGAGACATTTTCGTAAGAAAATAAAAATATATGTTTCATTAAATTAAACAAAAACATATCTCATTTCAAACTAAAAACAGTTTTAAACAAAATGGGTACCCAATACAAATGTTTAATAATTGCGAACTATAAACAAGTAAGGTCATATCAATTTGAAGCAATCAGAAATAAACAAGACGACTAATTGGGAAAGCTATGTTCAGTTCAAACGAGTCTCGTGTAAAAAATTAAAGAGGAAACGATAAATTAACATGTGTAACTTCCTTTTTATGATGGGACAGTTATTTTTTTTAGTTTGTTTTAGGATGACTTTTGTCAGCATACTTAAGTATCTGTAGTTTAGTTTGCTATGTGTTTAAGAATGTTCAATTGGTATAATGGAATTACATATTACTTACTAATAAAATTGAAAAGAATGTTAAATGTTTTATTCAAATGAATAAATAAATATATAGTCCAAAGACACGAAGGAAATCTATAAATGATAGAATAAAGTGGAGTAGACAGACAAGGAAAAATGATCCTACCACATCCTCAATAGCTTGGAAGTGAAAGAGAGAGTGAGTATATTTAATTATTTTAAATATTCGCAGCGCAGACCCAATCGTTGACATGCCACGGAGAGTGTCAAAAGGCATTGTGGCGTCTCGGCCAATCACGAGTCGACCTGCAAGCAACATCCACGGCGTTGCAAGCGTGTGAGGAATCCCCTGATTTGTTGAGGTGTCTAAGGGATCTCACCGATTCGGTAGTTTCTACTGATACATTAAAATGTAAGTTATTATTCTACAAAGGCGGTAAGGCATTTGTAACTTTCGAGTTACAGGTCACTATGGGCAGCAGTTGACACTGGCTCTCCACTCTATAAAAAAGTAAACATAAAAAAATTGAAAAGTTCTCGAGCAATGGTAGTCCGGCTATTAATCATGGTCGGTATGGTATACCTTAAATTCCAGAAAATCTAGGTAATAAAGGTAACAAAATCTAATTGATACAATATTTCTTTTCAATAAAATAATTTCTGAAAAAAAAAAGACAACGCCCGCATTGGGAATAAATCCTGTGTCGCGGGGGCTGTATAAACATACAAGAAATGGACACAAAGGACACCCAGACTCAGAACAACAATTTGTGGATCACACAAAGTGTTGTCCCATATAGGATTTGAACCCACAATACAGCGAAGCGGAGAGCGGCGTGGCAACCGCTTAAACCACTAGGCCAATCGTGCAGCTTAACAATACTGTCAAACATAGGCATCAATCTGTATGTGTTTTTTATTATTATTAATTATGCTGTTTCAGATCTGCCATGTTGTCGTGAATCCAACAGGCAGGAATGCCAACCAACTTGCGAAAGAGTCCTCCGAAGTACGCAAGTATTACAAGAAATTGTAGATGCTTTAGAAGACGACTGTGGCGCGCCTGTTATACACGACGGTTTCTGGCAATGTTTCTTGAAGAAGGATACACCGCCTGAACCTAAAGACCTTATCCCGCATGACATATCGAAACTCCATTGTTGTCAAAAGGTAAATCAAATAAACTATCATTTTATATACTAAACATACTGACTGCACAGATGGCATAGTGTTTTAAGTGGTCGCCAAGTCGCTTTCTACTGCGCTGATCGTTGTAGGTTCAAACCGCACACGGACAACACTTTGTGTGAGCCATAGGTTGCTGTTCCGAGTTGTCTGTTTTTTATGTTTGTTTCTTGTATGTTTGTAAAGGCCCCCGCGATACAGGATGTATTGTTAATGCGCGTGTTGTTTAAAAAAAAAGGAAAAAAAAATTCGTTAACCTCCATTTCATTATATTTTTAGGCAGCAACGATAAACTGCAGAAGATTGTGCTTCGACACGTTCAACACGGGTTGGCAAACTACTTGGCAAAAGTTTTACTCAGAATGTTTGGGTGATCCTCAAGAGATCAGATTATCTGAATGTATGGATGACGGTAAGTCAATACACTAAGAAATGTGTTCTATTTTTATGTTAATATATGTTCAATATACACACTGGCATACTTGATACAGGAGTTAAAACTTGAAAGCTTAATTACATTATTTTTAATAAGTTTGATTCTCGTTTTCATCATCGTCTTCGTTTTCTTTGCTAAGTTGGCTGAATAAAAGAGATAGATAGATATATGGTACATACATTATTTGTTGATATACAGGTAAATAAGTATAAATGGAAGATGACCTATAGCAGTTCGGCCCTTTTAAGCTAATTTAAATTAATTTTCATGTCCTGTCCACCGTTACATTTCCTTATGTATGTGTAGAATTCCAGTGCTTTGATGTCACGATCTGTTTTCCATTTTAAATAAAGGTATCTGCTTAGAACACACCGTACCTTCTGATTAACTTTGTTTTGTAGTGCCGATAAATGATGCAGCCCACAATCGCTTAATATATGTACAAAGGTTACTTAATTTTGTTAAAATGATTGTATGCAGCACACTGGGATATTTCTCGCTTGTGGTATTAAGCCGTCATTTCTCAGCTTAGAAAACATATATTTAGACGGGCAAGGGTATAAATAAGGGTACAACCGTAAAATAGAACAACCAGTAGCTTTAGGAACCCAAATCAGTAAATTTTTTAAATTTTCTCATAAGATATTCAAAGGATCACTTGATTTAATATTTTTGACAAACCTGTTAGGTAATTTTTATCCATTTTTGTATTTCAGTATCAAAAGAAATTTATTAACACATCGTAAATATTCTCAGCGACCAATTAAACTGCTGAAATTTCAACCTTTGACTTGCCTATTTACCGATTTATAAATCCAAAAACCAAGGTCAGAAATAACTTATATATACATATATTTAAACGTTAAAAATAGAATATATATAAATTTCTACTGAGATTATTTTTTGATTTTGATACAGTCTTAAGATAAGGCCTGCAAAGTTAAAAGCATACGTTAAATTATTGCCATTTGGTTTTTTCAGTGGACGCTCCTTGTTCGCTAGGCTGCGCGGGCTTAACATATTGCAGCCAACTCAACAATAGACCAACTACTTTGTTCCGGTCATGTACGGCGCAGGCCGATTTAGAAGCTCATTTAGCTGTGGCTGAGCAAAAGGGAAGTGGGTAAGATTTTTAACTAAATCAATTAAGACTTAATATAGGAATCAAAATTAAATCATGGAAAAATCTATATGATTACGTTTTTCATTCTCGTGAACCCATAATGTTATTAGAATTTTGTTTGATTAAAATTGCTTATTCCAGAGTTTTGTTAATATCGGGTATGGAGTTGCCACTGAAAAACTCAACCTTGTGTCCAATTGACATTTGGAAAAGTGTCGCTTGCGCTCTACACGTGAAACCTTGCACCGCTAAGGTAAGCTTTTTGATAAGTCGCCCGGCTTCTTTTGTGAGTAATAACTTATCACTTAAAGTGCATTTGGAACTGCACGTCGTTCATTTAAAACGTAGTTTAAAAAGAACAAGTATTATCATTACCATTTTTCTCTCGTTTTCTGAATTTTAGTTAGATTCTACGCAATATGCAACTAGGTTTTTAGTGGAGTTAACCTAACGCCAAATCTTTCATACTGTCATGACAATAGTGATTTTCGACGAAAAAAATAAAGAAAAGTAAAGAAAACGGATAGGGTGAACTTCTGACAGGATTTCGGACAAATAAATCAGTTACACCTATGAACTTTAGCCAAAATCGTAACAGCATGCAGGTTCAGTTCAGTTGAGGTGTGACGTAATCGAGTGCGGTTGCAGGGCCACAGCAGCCTGCTGTGCGCCGAGGAGTGCGCGCGCGTGGTGTCGTCGTGCGTGGAGTGGGCGCGCGCGCCGCACGCGCTCACGGCGCGGGCGCTGTGCGCGCGCCTCACGCCCGCCAGCCACGCCGCGCCCTGCGTGCCCCTGCACCACTACATGGCCCACAGTCAGTTACCTTTTATACTTTACTATCTAAACATATTAAATTACTTGCCTCGTCCTGCCTTAACTGATTCGTCGACTTGAATCCAAAATGTTAAGGTTATTATCGACAGCCTCTTACGGTCCACTGCTGAATAGAGGCCTCTCCTTAGCAAGGAGGTTTTGGCCCACTAAACCGCGCTGGCCAGACGGGTTGGAATAGGATTTGTTTCAAGTTTTCCTTCTCTTTGTAGTGATATTTTCCTGAATAGTTTGTTCCTCTAGCCGCTTCTTACGACACCCACGGGACGAATAGGGGTAATGACACTATGTACTTAATCTGTCACCACACGGACAATGTTCGGGCTATAAACTTGAAATTTGATATCTGACGTTTTTATGTCTGTGACACCCATTAACAGAGGATTTGTGAAAATTTTGCACTAGGGGGTAAACGACTTTGATTTGAAAATATGGTACCACACTATCTTAATGACAACAATGACAACTCATTTGTTTGAACCATAGCCAGTTGTCATGTCTGTCGACTTCAGCTTATAGTCTATATATTACATTATAAACTACAAACTGGATAACCCCAAAGTTCTACAATCTGGACATTTAAAATGTTACTGTCCATGATGCTATCAGCCAAATAAATATAAAAAAAAAAAAAAACAGTAGCAGTCGTGGGACTGCCGATAGAAGTGAAAACGGAACTATTAAGTTGAGAGTAATTAAAACTATATGCAAAAATTATATGAAATTTTTTATGTTTCATATATAGCTATATATAATATATAATATCATATATAATATATAATATCATATTCTCCATAGCTATAGATATACTATTATCATTAGCATGTCGGTGACGCGAACCGAGGATTTTACCCTCTACCAAAACGCTCAACGCGCCTAAAGAAGTTTTCACTTCAAAAATAATTCCTATCATTAAAAAACTGCAGGCGGTACAGAAGTCTCATACATATCTGCCATTGTAATGCCATTGTAATACATAACTGCCATAACTGCCTCGGTGGTGCAGCGGTAGTGAATGCAATCGCTGTGCTTGAGGTCTCGGGTTCGATTCCCGGGTCGGACCAAATGTTTGTATGATCTGCAAGTATTATTTCGAAGTTTGGGTGTTTTCTATGTATAATATGTATGTATTTACAAAAAAAAAAGTATATAAGTATTCTATCAATCAGTCTAGTTATCATAGCACAAGCTCTGCTTAGTTTGAAACTAGTTGATGTTGTGTGTCAAATGTCCGAAATATTTATTTATTATTATTATTTATTATTTATTGTACTTTACAAGAAGCATGATTATCCACTAAACGTATGAGGAATGGGAGATTGGTGCGCTAGTGCATATCTCTTTCTCCTATGACTTGAATCACATATGAAACAATGTAAGCAATTGATGAAGACTGATAGATATAACGACAAGGACCAATTCTTGAACTTGAATCCTGGATATACTGTATTACATTAATATTAGCTGCATCAAAGCACCCTGTTGAGTAAACACTTAGCCGAATAGTAAGCGTGAATATCGCTACCTTCTGGAGCTAACTTTGTTACTTTTTCTTTTAAGGTACTGAACCCCCATTGTTATCTGCAAAAGAGGTTGTGACTTCACCATGTACAGGCTCGCCGTGCAACTCGTCGCAGTTGTGTGTCTTCAATAGAAACTGTTTGCACGGTGGAAACTGTCAAAGGTATCACTGCATCGATGGATGTCCACTTGGTATGTTAGGTATTTATTTACTAAATTTTATGCGGTAAATCTAAACCGATGTATCTACTTCATAAAATCAATTGTTGCCGTTTCAGGGGATAGTGCTTCTCCAATGGTCCCTATTGGATCTTGGGTACGCGTGCCGATGTTGTCCTCATTACAGAAAGCCTGTTTCAAGATTTGTCGATGCAGTAATAAAGGACTAGTCGATTGTCAACCACTACCTTGTGTTGAGCTCGAAAACTGTCAGCTGCACGATCGAGAAGTAATGCAAGGTATTTAACTGTTTTTTTTTTAATAATATTGCGTTTGGAACGAAGTTCACGAGAAAACAAACCTTTTTTTATCCTACGTTTTGTCTTTTATCTGTCACTCTGTAACGAGAGGCAGAAAGTAATCCTAGACGTGCATTTTTAATACAGAGCCATCTAGTTTAATGTGAATGAAACTCTTAATATTTTTAACTTTTAAGAACTCGTTTAAAAAGTACAAGTAAGAGACGCTACCGTTTTCGCCCGAACATTTAATGTAAAAAATATTGGTATTATTTTCATTTTTGAATAATTCGCATCAACTCACGATCGAAGTATTTTTTTTACTAAAATTTAGTTAACCAGCTTATTATTTGTATTCCACTGAAGATGCGAAGCGCTCAGGGTTATATTTTTGCCATCTCAGTTGTATTCGTTTAGACGGAAGCGTCTACACGTACAGGTGTAGCGTGTAGCGTGTAGCGTGTAACGTGTGCGCGTGCGTGCAGGGGAGAAGTACTACATGGAGTGCAACGCGTGCGTGTGCCGCGGCGGCGAGCGCGTGTGCGCGCGGCGCGCGTGCGGGCGCGGCGCGGCGCTGCCGTGCTACTGCCCGCCGCACCACCTGCCCGTGCGCGCGCACCACGCGCGCTACCCCAACGCCTGCCTCGCCAAGTAAACGCCGCTTTTTTTTTTCTTTTTTTTTTTTTTTTTTTTGTGATGACCTAGCTGTTGGCCTCGGATGGCCTCTACAACTTTACGCGGGTATTACGGTGAGCGCTGAGGGCTCTCAACCGGTCATTTGTTAAGCAACATGGGTAAACGCCGCTCGCATATCTTTCCTTTTATTATTGTTGATGCGCCTGTGACCGTCGTACGCGATGCGTTTCAACATACCTTTAGAAAACTTCACATCACCATCGACGCAATCCTCTCCTAAGCGAGGCAGTTTTGGCCTACTCGACCGCGCCGGCTAGACGGGTCGGTAAAGGGTTTGTTTCAAGTGTACTTTCTTTTTGCCCTGTTGCCCTGCGAAGTTTACTCCCGTGTCCTCCGTGAGCGATAAATACGACATGATGCTCTACGCGACAGGTATCCTACGGCTGCGGTCCGAATTGTGCTCACAGCGATTACGACGTTTAAAGTGCTAACGTGTGGTCCGTTTTATTGAGCGCGCCGACGTCTGTTAGCAGTATTAATAATTCGGACCGCTTGTGAGTGTGCTTACGAATTCGAAAAGTTGAACATGAACTAACAGAGCATTTTTTGACATAAACATGAGTGAAGTATGTGGTGTAGCCGATGAAGATGGTAAAATGCTTGTATTTCAAGCATTTTCCGCAATCATAGATTCATAGATTCAAATAAATGGCGCAAAATAACGTCAATCCTCACGATCCGACACGTCAGTACTGTAAGCCCTAGGTAGTGACGTCACGTGTGACGTCATGCAATCCACAACACTAACGGTGAGCGTGAAAAGCACGAACCGGACCGCACGTTGGTACGCCATGAGCGCTGTGAGTGTGATACGGACCACGGCTTACGTCATTTTGGACATTACTTCTCGAATGATAGGGAAGGACGATGCAATTTTGCTTGAAAGTAAAAAAGTAAAGTACAAATTAAAAAAAAACAATTATATATTAAAAAACATAGATAGAAGAGAAATATATTATTTCTTTCACACTTTCTTTCATTCTAGCTTTGATACTGAAATTATAAATATAAATATAATACGACGACCTATTAAAGGTCGCGGAAACTGTCGAAAACGGACAACACAGGACCAGTTGTTATGGAGTAATTTGGGAAAGGCCTATGTCCAGCACTGGACGTCTTTTGACTGAGATGATGAGATGATGATGATGTTTGAAAATTAATTTTGGCGATGCCCATGGTCGTTTGCGGTTATTACGAGTTTTGTGAGAGAAACTGACACTCGTGATATCATTGCAACATCAATTCTCTAAACGTTATCCCTTTTACTCTTTTGGTATACAGATGCGCAGGCGCTTCGGACGGTGACATAGAATTTGGCAACGGCGGCGCGTGCGCACGAGTTAACTGCGGCCGGCGACACGCATGTGTACCAGCACACACCGTGTGCTTGTCTAAACTGCAGACTTCGTGTCCACAACATATTTGTGGTAAGACACTGCTTAAATTCTAAGAGTTTATTATTAACATTATTGTATCGAGTCTATTTTTTACTGAATGCATGGTTTTACTCTTCGTATTGATGGGGCTTAAATCTAATACATTACTTACAGACTACATACGCAGTGGATACGCACACACACTCCACTGTCCTTCAACAATAACTGAGTATTCAAATATGGCAAAAGAAATACTAACGCGCTAAAATTACAAGTAGCCTCATCACTAACTCAACACCGATATTAAATTTAACGTTGATTAATGAAGAATACTCTCCCATGTTCACAACATGTTTTTCAAAAATAAAAAAATGTACATTGATGCTATATATTTTATGTCTATTGTATGACAGTGAGCACTGTGAACTGCAACTCTCAACCTGCGATGGCGGTGTGTGACACAGACGGTCGGACCCACACGAACCCCTGCCATCTTGTCATGAGCGGCCGAAAGTTTGCCTACTGGGGAGTTTGTCTCGATGGATGTTCTTCCGTAAGTTTATATCAATTTTTATAATAGAAAATATTTATTTTGTTAAAAGTATTTATCTGACTCATAAGTCGAATGTATTTTTAAGGCTATAATTTTCTTAACAGTGTATAATCATACTCTTTTAACAGTTAAATATTTTATTACGAAATAAATTTGACACTTCACAATAAGTACAGTAGCTCAATCTTTCTCTCATCTGTTCTTTCCAGGCAGGAACAGTATGCGGTGTCAATGGAGTTACCTACATCTCTGAATGTGCCGCTTGGGCAGAATATGTGAGTGTTGATTACTCAGGTCCCTGTCTAGCCGTAGGACCAATTTCTGACCTCATGGAACCAAAGTGTACTTTCGACAGGATTGTTTGTCCAAAACTCAAGAAACCAAATTGCCTAGGGTTTACCGCCCCTGGTGCTTGTTGTCCAAAATGTGGTGGAGCTTTAAGAATTCTTTATTCTAAGAAACAAATCGATAGAGCTTTATACGGAACAAATATTTCAGCGACTGTTATTAATCTGAATAATATTTTAAGAGCACTCGAAAGGCATGTCAACATAGCTGAATGTGCTTTAAGAGGTTACCTAACAATAGAGATGGAAATATTTGTTACAGTTGAAACTATGTTAGATAATCCAACAGATTTACAACTCAAAGTATGCATTCTAGAGGCTGAGAAGATAGCAGATATGATTAATAGAGAGAGTGTATTGATATCTAGTGATTTAGGTTTAAGTTCTCTAACATATGCGTTGACTGTTCATACGTACCCAACGCAAGGTACAAGTAGTGTTAGTGCATCTATTTCAACGTTATTATTGGGCTTACTAATCTATTTAAGCAATTATATTTTAAGATAGAAACTGAAACCAATGTTGTGTTAGGTATTTTGTACATATTGAGAGTTATTGTAAATATTACTTGTAGTGCCATTACTAGCAACGTAAATACAAATTACAAAGATTATGCTTTGGTTTGCTTTAAAATCAGTTACGAAATATTGAATCGTGACCATGATGTGAGTTCGTTGTGCCATTGTAGATATAATGTGATTACGGGAGTCTTTTAATTCTGAAAATAATATACGATAGACTGGAACAAGCATTTTTATATAATTTTAACAAAAGACATTTTTATAAAGTACACATAGTCTCTAAACCAAATATGTATTACAATTTATTATTACTTTGTTATTACTTTTTAGATGTTTAACAACATTGAGATTATATTGTTTACGAGTATAAAGGTTATTAAAATAAAACTTTGCTCATCATGATATTATTTTATTTTGCACGTAACACCGAACATTCAGGAATATAACATTATAATGTGAAAGTTATAGTATCACATTAGTTTTTCATTTATAATTCATTTCAGATAAGTCTTTTTTATCGAAAAATATATTAATCCTATCGAGTAGTTGAGGATCCGTTACTGTTTTAGCAAGTTGTGCGAATCCATCTTGTAATACTGGATGTATGAGTTGAAATCTTTCCAACGAAAAAGTTAATACTAATTCCAAATAAGCCATTAAAATATTCTGAAAACATTGTCGCTGGACTTCTGTATCCTAAAAATAAAAAAGAATTATAATATTTCATTTTATCACCTACACCACTAAAATATAGGTAAATGGTATAATTTAAAACGAATTTTACCTTATTAATACTTAAAGCACGTTGTTGCTCTATTTCAGGTGGCACAGGTTGTGGTGGCAACAATGGTTCAATATTTTTAATTTTCTCAAATGTTGGTCCATCAGATATCGTAATATTAACTTTGCGAGTATCCATGTGATTATCGATAGCATCTGTTTCGCTCCCTTTCTTTTGACGAACTAATTTTTCTGTGCTGTTTTCTAATTCATGAGTGGTTTTTATAGTTACTGGTTTGTCACTGATCGCCTCAAAGGAATCGTCTTTGGGTGTATCCATTTCAGGCAACTCGATATTTTCTGCTTCTGCAATAATTGATGGAGATTTTTCACTGTGAACCTCTGCAGTTATTGATCTTTGACTACTTGTTTTGAAATCGGCGAATGTAAAAGGTTTTGGTTTATTCACACTTTCGTCACTGACATCGGAAAATTTACCGCTAATCATGAGTGATTCATACATTTTCTCTGGTTCTTCTTTACAAAACTGTTCGTAATGATTTGATGATGAATTACTTTCCACTGAACTGCAAGATACCCTGTCTTTAATTTCGTGATCATCAAAATCTGATATGCTAATCATGTGTTTCACATAATTATGACAGAGTAACTCCCAAGTATTTTTCAAATCAAAAATCTTCGTCACAAATTGATCGTATTCGAGCGTCATATTTAAGCTGGTTGTGTAATTGTGTAGTATGATAGAAATATCTGTTGATTTTAATTTAAATCTGTTAATGCTGCTAAAAAATATTTCAGTTAGTGTAATTATTTTAATAAGCCAAGATGAAGTAGTTTGCTTATATAAATTAGCAGCATGATCTAAATTGGAAACTTTTTGTACCAGGAACTTTAAGCCAGGTCTTGAATCAAATTGCAATGCCCTTGTAAAAGATAATTCTAATGCTTTCAGCAATAAATCTGTATTGTTACAGTTTAGGAAGAATTTATAGTTGCAAACATTGGAGGCTGTTTTCAGACTCTCTAGTAAAATTCCATTAATGCCTTGAAATACATCTGACGAAGCCTGAATCAGGACTGTTGCAATTATTTGAATGAGTATTTGATGTGCCAATAAACCAACAACCAATCCTCTGTGGGGTATTCTACAAGTATAGAACTCTGGATTCAGAGAATTGATAGATTCTTGAAGGTAGATTAAAAATATGTAGCTTCTATCATCAATTAGCATTAAGTTCTGAGATGAATTCTTAGGAGTTACTTTAACATTGCCATCTCCTTTCATTTGTTCAGTTAGAAATACTTGTTGTGCCATTGCATGGAGTCTTACGTTATCATTTACCGAACAGTCTCGCCTCGCAGCTACTTTAACGATGGCTAGATCCCCGTAGAAACTATTTGAATTTTCTTTGAATGCGTAAGTAAGTTGTTTGAGAGGCGTCAAACTAACATTACAAGCTCTGTGAAGACTTGTGCAAACAATTTCCCATTGATTGTCTGTTAACAGGTGGCCTGATGTCAGAATAATATGCCGTATACACGATGCCCCTAATCGAGCAATGGGTTCTTGCGGCTGAGCAATACATTCTACTAGAATTAGCATGATCTGCTTCAAAGCGAATGTAGCTTCCTGACTTTCAATAGGTTCTATTTCTTCTTCATCTTTTTCCGTTACTGTAGACCTTTCCACATTTATTGCTTGTAAATGATGCAAGTAAATAACAATTGTGTCAGTAGTCAAGCCACAACATTGTTTGAAATTCGGCATTACACTGTCCCAGTGTGTATTGACGTTAGCTATTTGACGCAACCAATTCTGTACAGTTGGTAGAAGAAGATGATTAATGCAATGAAGGCCAAAATGTGTGCCAGGTACGTCGACTATATTTCTCAGTAACTTAAATAAAGTTTCCATGGCTGCTGGTTGATTTTTCTTAGAACATACCACAGTAGCCGAAATTAATCCTTCAATCAATACATACCATACTTTCAATATATTGCTAGGCTTGTCAAGTTTGAGAAGACAGTTGTTAGTTGTGTTTGAAGGAGGAAGACTTGTGGATAACTTTCTATAGGAAATCAAATCTTCTTCATAGTGCTCATTTGTAATAAACTTTGTGATATCCAAAGATCCACTTGGTATTATAGGGTCGACAACACATAACGGCATGTCACCTTTAATACGGTTTCCAGTATTAAAGATTGGACATTTGGGCATATTATACATCATGGTCAAAATATCCGCGCAATTTTCCAAATGATACAAAGCTTCCCTACACATATCTACTATAACTTTTTCGGATTTTTCCTCACTGAGTGGAATAAACTTACTGTTTTTGGAAAATTTTAGTGACAAGTTTGGTTTTGGTTGGACTGGAGACGTAGCTTTCTTTGACTTAACTTCATTACCTTGAACGTCTTCATAATGGAGTCCTTTGATATGACTTAAAAGGCATAGTATACAGTCTAGTGCAGCATTAGCAAAAACTAGTGTATTATCCGTACTTAAGAATACTTTAAATATTTCTAAAATAGCCGAGTATTGATTAGAATTGTTAGCCGCTCGTAGTGTATTAAACAGTGGTCGCCATCCAGACCTTATTTCCATTCTATTGGTCTCAACGAATTCGCATATACATGATATGATTTGTTCCTGGAAGTAAGTAGAATATTGTTAGTGTAAAAAGCTATGCCAAAATTTTAAGAGGAATTAATCAAGGTCTCTTAAATGTTTCCGTACCTGTATGTCATCGTCACAAAGTTCTAGGCACAAAAGGTTTTCGAAGGGTTTCAACAATGCTTCGTTGAAGTGAAAATGTGGCAGCTCTACCTGCTGGTTCAGTAATGCAGTTGCGCAGTCATGTAGACATTGTATTGCTAGACTTGCAATTTGAATGTCTTTGTGACAGGCCGCCTGAAGTGAAATATAAACGTTAAATAGTAAGTAAAAAAGTAGGTCGTATGGACAGGAGACATCTAAGAAAAAAGATTTATTGATCTAAGAAAGAAGAAGTGGTTTATATTAAAATAGTAATATATAACAACCTGCATAAAATGAGGTCCTACAACAGTCCATATTCCCATTCGATGTGCAAGCGGTCGCGCAGCCCTGAGACAGCGCAGCGCCACGTCCCCGGCGCGGCAAAGCGCGCGCGCCGCCTCACCCCCACCGCGCGCCCCGCCCGCGCCCGTCCCGCGCCTCCACCACCACACGTTATTATTCGTCTCGTCTTGGTCCCACGCGGAAAACAGCTGTAGTGGAAGATATGCCGTACGTTATTTTGTTTCGACTGTGTTGAAGTTTAAAATTCTTCCTTTCAGTTGGGTTCAAGGGTTGTTAAATAAAATTTAAAATGAAGATTTTGATAGACCTATGAGTCAGTTTAGTGATGTATTATTGCCATGTAGTGATGAATTAAGAACTCAGATGTTAACACCTCTATTTATCCCGTGGGTGCCGCAAGACCAGATTAGGATAGACACACACAACACAACAAAGAGAAGGAAAATTTGAAACATACCACAAGTTAACACGTCTGGCTATCGTGATATAGTGGGCCAATACCTCCTTCGTAAGATGAGGCCTATGTCCAGCAGTGGACTACTAAAGACTGATGACGATTATGATTATGAGGTTTATAAGAAATGTACCAGTCGGTGGTGGTGTGCGACGAGCCTCTGCAAGGCGGCGCTGAGCGCCGGCAGCGTGGTGGTAGCAGCGAGGCGCGAGAACAGCGCGTCTGCCGCCGCTGACAGCGCACAGCACACACGCGCTGCACCTGCGCCGCTGATTACGTTTCCGCCCTAGCGACAAATCAATTAAACGGAGTCTTTTCCCTTGTTAGTGTTTGTATTTTCTACTAACTTGTGTTATGTAGAGCACCCATAAAAATAATATACATTAAAAATCAAGGAAATATAATGGTGATATTAACAATAAATATTGTATAATACTTTCTATACTTTTCTTTATTAATTGTTCCAGGTAGTAAGAGGCAACATACTACACACGCACACGTATCTACATATTACCTCATTAGTGATAATTTCTAAAACTACTCGTGATAAAGCAAAATATACAAATCAATAAATTAAGAAAGTTTTGATCCACTACAGAAATTACCTCTTGACGACAGGCTTCTACAATCTTGGCCACTGACATGTCGTTACTCAAATTATTTTCAAGTACAGGTTGTAAGAAATTGAACACATCCACACTGAAAAAGAGAATATAAATGTTGGATACCTTCAAAATAACGGATTTCTTTAATAGCATGATTACTTTTAAGACGAACTTCTTACCACGTCTCATCGTCTTTTCCATCTAATCCTAACTTCGCGTCAGCTTGTAGTATCGACACAGTCTTATTTCTGCCAGTCTGCATGGTCACTATTGGTGTAGCGTTATTGCCTTGCTGGCCGAACAGAGAATGCTCAAAGCTCGAAACGTATTGGCAAGCAGCGAATATATGCTCCCAACATTCCGGTGCTTTTGATCCTAGTTCCAAACCACCTAAGAAAATTGATTTAGAAATGTAATAAATAACAACTCCCTAAAAAAATCAAGTTTTTCTACAAAATGACATTTTCCTTTCATATTTATGTAAACTCGTATATACTCGACTGCATATCCTTTAAAATTTCCGTATGGTGACGGATTACGAATAGCACAATCCTCATTCATCCCGAGAATATTGTAACAGATGACTCAGGAGCAAAGAGAATGAAAACTTGGAATAAATCCTATGCCAACCGGTCTTACCATCGTGGTAGTGGGCCAAAACCTCCTTTCTATGGAGAGGCATGTTCAGCAGTAGACTGTTACAGGCAGTTGTACTTTTAACATATATATTTTTTAACTGATCACTTTTCGGGAACAGCAGTGTCACAATTGATTCCAGTACATCACAAATATTTATATGTCCATGAGTGTTTTTATGTGTTACAAATCTATGTAAATGTAATACCGTATCTGTTATTTCTAAACTTAGTGGAGTTTTAAGGCAAATGAAATAACAGCTAGGCACCAAAAAGGTTTTTATAATAAAGGTCTTACCTGTAATTAAAATGTCCAAAGATAGTGCATGTGTTGACAATATCTTCCCATTGGGTGGTTGTGATATTGCAGAATTAGCTAGCAAAGCCAATATGCTGCTGCATCGAGCTTGTAAACTTAACGTGTTGCTCACTCTAGCCGCCTAGAATTCATATCTACATCAGGTTTACAGAAATAAGAAGTACCAAAATCTAATCCCACATTGTAACATCATTAAATTATAATAATATACATAGGACAAAACTTAAATCTAAATTCATCGTAAAAATTATGATTTCGTGATCTTAGGGGGAGGGAAACAAAGGTTGGCAAAGCAGTTGTGAATATTGATTTGCAACTGTCCTGGACAGTGTTAATCACTTACCGTCAGGTCGCTTCTTATTTCATTAGTACCTCTACATCACGAAAAAATTACCTTGTGAAGTCCTTCGAGGCATTGAATAGTCAAACCCTCCCAGGCGATCCGCTTTCTCTTTCCAAAAGTATTGATTTTCTTTGAGATCATTCCATGCAGTTTCTGTTTTCTGTTTCTATATCCAGTTAACGGCACGCTTAGTACTGTTACCATTGAGTCCCAAATGCACGTCAGGATCCTTAAAAATGAATATCTTATGTAGTTCTACACGTTGCAAACGATTTTAAACGAGCCTTTCTCTGACGATAATATTTTCTATAAAGTCTTATTGTCAGAATTTAACAAACTTAAGCCTCACGATGTTTCACCATTATACTGTCGAGGGACGGGTGTGATGTCCCTCCGACACAAAGGGAGGATCCTCCGACCAGGCGAGATGATCATGCCTGGCGGGTCACGACCCAACGGTTAATGTTGGGATGTTGTATATATATCTGCTAATCAACGCGAGAATCTCTATTTCGCGATACAAGATTAGTAGTTGCTTCTGCTTCGCTAGATGGCCCTGTTGTATATTTTTTGTTTGTGCTGTATGTGGAAATCTTAAAGACCGGAGGTCGATTTATTGATGAATCAGCTGTCAATGCTCTATTGTGGAGCGTGCCAGTGTTAGGAGTGAGCAGTTCCAGTGAGTCGGAACGGAGTGCCGCAAGTTCCAGTGAGTCGGAACTGAATGCCACTAATCCCAGTGAGTCGGGGCTGAAGTCTGCTGATCCCAGTGAGTCGGGATTGCATACAGTGCGTGGTGCTGCGGTGAAGTCCCTAGTGAGTCGAGGCGGTCGCTGCGCAGTGGCTGGCTGCTGCATAGACGGGAGAGAGATGCTCTGCTTACGTGGACCGAAGGTGCAGTGTGCTGTGCCTAGACGCTGATGAGGCCATAGGGTAACCAGGCTGGAGCGGGCGCTACCTGCGTGTGGTATCCCTGTTGAGGCCGAGGTTGCTGGCTGGCTGAGATTTGATTACCGCTCATCGTTGTGGGAGTAACGCTACTGCTGTTGATCTGCTTTTTGAAGGCTGCTTTCAATCACGTCAGGGTCACCACTGTGGAGGGACGGGTATAATGTCCCTCCGACACAAAGGGAGGATCCTCCGACCAGGCGAGGTGATTATGCCTGGCGAGGCACGGCCCAACGGTTGATGTTGGGATGTTGTGCTAATTAACACGAGAATCTCTATTTCGCGATACAGGATTAGTAGTTGCTTCATAGTTCATTATACTCTGTAGTTCGATGTATCTTCGCTAGATAGCGCTGTTGTATATTTTTTAATTTGTGCTGTATGTGGAAGTCGCCACAATACTATAAAGCTGAGTAGTTACTGCCTGATATAGGAGAAGTCTGATGAAGAGTAACCTATAGGAGAATCGACTGAATTCTTACATGGTATGAAATGAAATTGCTTTATTTCTTATACGCTTAAATCTTCTAAAGTACCCAACGGATTTAAATGCGGCTTTCACTATCATTTATATTTATTTATATATAATACACTAATATTACATAAATAGAACATATAACAAAGTCAACATTTCGTGAAACAGATTTTAAACGCTTTGTTGCTAATACTGATGAAACTTTACTAGACATATCAAAATGACGTATAATTGAAAAATATCTTCAAAAAACTATGCAATAGTATACGTTTATATCCTACGCTAAATCCACAATGACCATTTTTAAATTTTAAGCTTTCTTTTTTTTAAGTAATTTTGACTAACATAATATTAATCCTCATCCAATATTAAAAAAAACATATAAATATCTTAGAAGATATCAGAGGATTCAAATGTATGGGTAGAACAGCCAAAACAGCCGATTGCACCCGTGCGAAGTCGTAGCGGGTCGCTAGTATACAATACACACACTTACGCCTCATTCTTTATTGAAGCATCAATTTGTAAATGCTTGTTAACGATATTTCTTTCAACCCACACTGTTTTCTTATCTCAACATTCCTCCTTTTAACAGTCAATCTCACATTATTCATTCTTCTACAACTCGCTGAAATTATTTATAAATTACCTTCTAGCCCAACGTAAGCAGGCTTGATATTGAGGCGAATCGTTGGTGTTGTTGTATATTAATGAAACTTCTTTTAGTTTTTGCCAGTCTGACATAACTGGGCTTTGGTCCAATCCACCAAGGTCTGTAAAATATTAAAACTATTACATAACTATCGATATAATGAAAAAATAAATAGAAATTTAAATTAAAATGAGGTATGATTAATTTCCAAAAAACAGCGGAATAATACTCGATGTTTGACCCATCTTTAAGATAAATAATGATGCTGAGCCATCCAATATACTCTGGATAATTGTGTAAAAACTTCACAAAAGGTATAGAAAGCACAAAAACATTTTACATTTTTCCGAAATCAACGGAGGATACCTTTCATAAATTCCGTTGCTTTTTTTAATAGACTTACCGGATAGTAAGTGTACTAGTGGATGGTCCGACGTAGGAACTTCTTTCAGTAAATCAGTGGCAAGAACTTGCTGGTAGAGCTCCCGTAACCACGTCGCTGATAAATATATTAACACTCCACTGCCTTGAACTTCTTCTATGAACTGATCTTCTGTCATAGAAACTTGGACTTTCTGTCAAAAATTAATAGTAGCAAAATATATATTTGGTTTATGTGTTGGTTGTTGTGTTTTATATTAATATACACCTATATAGTTTAAATAGTGCGATTTAACCACTTTCAATCTAACTACTTCGCCGTATTAACATTCATTTAAGAATCTGAATGTTTACACGGTAGTTATAACGATTAATAATAAAATATTTTTCCATCTGTCTGCACGGCCGTTTTAGCTACTCTACGAAACGGGTGGACCGCTTTCCATATGACTTTTACTGGCAAGTAGAAAATAGGAATACTTAAACAATTTTTTTATCAAGGACTCCATAAGTAAAGGCAACACGAGTAGTCTGTAGTTGATGGGGCTAGTACATTGAACCCATAAAATGAATCTGTATTAGTTAAGAAGGTTTTACTAAAATTATAACGGCAAAGTCTTTGTGAATGTAGTATTCCTATGGATTACATGCTACAAAAACAACTACAAATAACACTAAGGGGTGCAGCTAGCTTTTAATAATATTTAGAATTCTTACAGCAGGCTGATTATAGTAATTACTCCTGCGCTGTTTAAGAGTGAGCAGTAATGCTGCGTATGTGGCGAGGTAGATGCCATCGGCGTTCATGATGCAAGCAGTGGCCGGTGGCTGGGCTGCGTTGTGTTGACAACATTTTGATGCAAATTCTTGCATAGCTTCATCCACCTGTTGGGAAACTTTTTATACAATCCTAAGTATATTTGATACATATAAAATTAATTAGTCTAAATTGCTAGTGCTATTAACTTTAATTTTGACATCATGTTACCGAAAGTATAATTGTGAAATTTTCGATGGGCAGATGAACCGATCAAGATGAGCTGAGGGATAGAGTAAAGTTTAAAATAGTACAAAAGGCTCTTCTTTCTACAGAACAAAATACACAAAATACACATTAACGCGAACAGTGGTATGTATATTATAATAACCTTACCTCAATACAAGTTCGGAGATTTAGTAACCTTGGTAGCAAAGAATTTTGCAGCGTTTTGACAAATTGTCTCGCGTTATGCCTTTCTAGATCCACGTTGCATTCAGTTATGGTGCACCTAGTAAAAGAAAGTCATTTACGTTTATTATTGAGTACAGATAAGCCGAAAGTGCAATTGTAGAGAATCTTTATATATTTCAAACAGATTTAAAAGTGGAACTCGTGGTTTTTATTTTGTTGTTATACTTTTACACTCTCAATACTCAATCGATTATAACAAAATTTAAGAATGATTCCTCTTTTATTTTTTTTTGAAAAGCAACTGCCACACTAGATATATATCCCTAATCACGTGGTATTTTGAAAATAGTTATGAGATTGACACAAATATGGGTCACACCAAATGTTGTCCCATGTGAGGATCGCACAGAACTCTCAGCGTAGTGGGCAATGGCGAGGTGATCAAATAAACCACTACGAAATCGGTGTGGTCGCTTGAGCATAGAAAAAGATATAGAATACCTTAAATTCGAAAAAAGTATTTTTATGATGGATACTTGAGCCTAAATCGATTGAGAAATTCATAAAATGATAGTAAGTTTTTCTAATAAATAAAAATAAAACAGTTTTATTACCTCCCTAGGTTTAAAGTTTTAGGCACAGCCCTGGATGTGTTGTTTATGTTATTTCTATCATTATTGTTAGAAGTGGGATTGTTGGCACGTGTTGGTAGGAACACGTTGTCTGCGTCAGAATCTGCCTCACCATCACTCCCTGAGCTCACGTTCTCTGGTCCTGACGTATCTGATGAGTCGTGCTCCTTTGTTTCGTTACATTGTAAAACAGCTACCACATCTCTGAAAGGACCCCAATCGAAAAATAAAGTATGTACTTAAAGTGTCTTTATCTCTTTATGAAATTTTTCGTGAAATATAAACAATTAATGCAAAAGGAATTATTAAAATTATGCATACAAAGAATTATTCAAATTGATAATTTTGAAGTCAATTAATAAAGTAAAAATATCTTACGTTCAATTATGAGTAAGATATGAACTTATTTTATTTTTCTTTTATTTTTTGGCAGGAAAGTGACGCCGTCTATGATATAGACGATTATGGCCTTTAATCAAATAGCTTTTTAGTTTAAATTTAAAGAGCCTTACAGGGAAATACGATAGAAGAGTTCAAGTTACAGTAGCTCGGTGTGGGTGGAGCCCACCATATTACAGGAAGATTTAAAACCATTAATTTTGTGCGCACTCAAAATTTCAATATACTCGTAAGGTTGTATCCAGAATTTTATTTGTATCCCTTGCTCTAACATCTTACTGACATGTCTCCGAAAATCAAACCAATCTCGATGTACATGTAAAATATACATATGTTGAGTATAAATATATATTACCTGTAAGGGCTAGGTAGCCTTGCCAAAGTTTGGTAAGTGAGTGGTCCAGTATAATCAGCATCGTGTAACTTCGGCCAATGTGCCAATATAAGCGACGCTATCTCTGGAGTCAAGTATTCGGCAGAACCTGTGCACAATTTCTCCAGGGCATCCAGTAGAGAGACTACGCACTCTACAGCTGCTGCTACCACTTCTGGATTACCACTGCGACCGCATTCTTCTATGCCGTCCATGATCCTTCACAAAAAGTTAATAATGTTTTAGCCTTGATGCGTTCAGGTTTGAAAGCCAATATAACTGTTAATCCATTGCGGCATAGTAAACCAAAGCAAAAAAAAAACAATCTGTTTAGCTTCATTCCAAATGTTTTAAATCTAGACTGTGAAACAAAATACGAAAATTCACAAATGGAGAGAATAGCGCGTAAGGTACTCATCCAAAATAATTTGTCGTGTTGCAAATCTTCTGTTTTAAAGCCGGTAAAAAAATAATATAGTACTCACAGTCGAATTATCGCCATATCATCACTGTGCCTTTCATGATGATCAACTTTCTTAAGCAGTACTAATTGACAAAGTCGTTTTGGATTTTGTAACAGTTCTCTTGTACTCCTCAACGGTTCCACTCGGTGCGATACGGGTGGGTACAGCAACATTCTGTGATACAGAGCCTCCAAGACTGGTCGGAGATTCGACGTGGATCCTACTAACCGCACCAGCTGGTTTGCAATGCTGTAATATTGAAAATGTAAGAAAGAAATTTAATAATCTTTACAGTTACTGTATTTGAGATGTTATTCTCTCATACATACTGTAGACAATAACATAAATTAGTCATTAGTGTCAATATTCACATTGTTTACACGCTTAGAGAGGACTATGTCTTTCTCCTTACTTGTAACTTGACACAAAAGATTTATATATAATAGTATATACTAAGTACGATAAACTTTACCTGTAAATAGCTTTGGCCTGTTTGCTGTTAAAACTAGGTGCTGAGTTCAAAGCACCCGAGCCTCTGCCCGAGTCGTCTACTAAATGGCCTTCGTGCTCCCTGCAATTTAAATTGTTTATACTTTATAATATATCTAATAGTTATATCGATCCTTATTGCTGCTATAGCTAGTTTTTTTCACTATTGTAAGGAAAAAAATGCCTGAAATTCGGTATAATATTTTAGGATCTACAAGCTTTTGAGAGGAGACTGCGTCTTGATAAACATAGTGTAGAACGGTTACAGGCTAAGAGTGATGATTTGCGTAAGAGGGCTTGCAGGAGTTTGATGTGAGAAGCCAAGGATCGAACTAAGTGGCGTGCAATCGCCTATGTCAAGTAGACTACGATAAGCTGATGATGATGATGATGAAGCTTTTCGTAAAGTGTAAAATTATTTTTCTTTTTTATAATATTTTAAAGTATATATGAGTAGCTCAAACTTTTAAGTCTAAATTTATCTAGATAGGTTTTTGTTACTTTTATTAATTCGTCACTTAGACAATTTTTTAACCGTCATTTAAGTTTTCGGCCGGAAAGAAATGAAACTTAAAACGAAAAAGACTCCTCTATTAGTATTAATAGTATTATTAGTGGTGTAAAGTTTTAAGATTCAGAAATTTACAACGATTCACGGTAAAAGCAGTTGCATTGTTTTTTAAGTTAACCATTTAAAATTACATAATTACCTGGATTTTATATTTTTGTCCACTCTTGGAGTACCGAGGAAAGAAATAAGTGCTGGACAAAACTTCTGCCAGAGGAATGTGGTGAAATGTGAGTTAGCGCTCACGCGCTCTGACAGGCTCGACATCAGCGTCAACAAGCAGTCCAGGAAGAAGAGAGCCAAAGGGTTTTGTTTTGGAGTCCTGTAGAGAAGAGTTTGTCATCATTTTCTTTACATCGATATTTTTTAACAAAAATTTTACTAAACAGGATACTTTGTTAAGTTAGCGCAATATAAGAGCTGAAACATGCTTCCTATAGTAAAAATATCTTAAAAACATCTTATATGTGTACGAAGGCAAGTACATTTAGTAATATATGTGTAAGCAGTATGCTATATACATATATCATAAAAAACAAAATTCCAATTGATAGAATAGTAAAAATTGTTTTAAAATGTCTATCTATTCTACTTAAAAATTGAATTCAATTTCTTTTTAGAGAACTAATAATACTCTCTTCGATGTTAATAAAATATGTTGGTAAGGAAGTGTTCACACACTTTGCCAGGATAATTATTACGTTTCTATATATTATGTATTCTAGTACTTACAATTCAGTTTCCGACAGCCTGCTGCACAAATATTGTATGACAGGGATAACTTCGCTGTAGCATCCCACCGCTACTATGTGATTCCTACCTAACGGAGAGCCTTCAGAAAGAAGCTCCTGGCATTCCTCATCTGAAATAGTTCGGATGAAATTTGAAATATTCATCTGCGAAAATATTACAAATACAAAGAAGGACAAATAATAATATTATAATAATAATATTCTTCCATATTCACACAACGCTATCTAGTCCCAAACTCCAGGCCAGCTTGTGCTGTGGGTACTGTACTGTACTTGTGCTGTGTATAGTGTTTTCTACGTAAAATATGTATGTATTTACAAAAAAAAAGTATATATGTATTTATATCAGTTGTCCAGTACCCGTAGCACAAGCTGGCAGAGCTGTGGGTATGCATATTTTACGTAGAAAACACTAACTCCGAAACAAATATTTGTAGATATATAAACATTTGGTTCGACCCAGGAATCGAACCTGAGACCTCAAGCTTACGCAAGCAAGCAGTCACTTACGTTACCACTGCGCCACCGAGGTATTTACTAAAAATACGGTAGTTACGAATAAAAATGGTATGGTAAGTCACTGGATACGACAGATTATAAGTTCTTTACAATGAATTCCTTAAACAATCCCCTGCCTTTCTTAGTCTGCAATTTATTTACGTCATTTTATACACTGTAAAAAAAAATACATAAGGTCTATTATTTTTTTTCAACTACTTTTCTTGTATTGATCTTTTATTGAACACTGATATTCGATATTGACAATAATTGTGATGTGATGGGTGCGTGTTTTTGCATTTGAGGATTAAAGTAATTCTTCGTGTAATCTATGTATTTAGAAAACCGTGGGTAGTTTTACGAAGACTCTAATAAAATCGAAATGCAAGTGAGTATCTAGAAAAGAACATCCCTAGTAAAGCAAAACCAGGGGGATAGAGCTTTTTTTATCTGAGATGATATGTGTTTAGTCTTACCTAACTGTGCGCAATAAGCTCTAAGAGCCTGAGCAGCAGCAGCCCTGGCAGCGGCAGCAACATGGGGCGGAGCTGCCGCCGCCTCACCACAACGTCCACACGCCCACACGCATAGACGACCATTTAGTGTACGTCGTGGAGACAGTGCAAGAGAGAGATACATGCGGAATATTTGCACCTACAATGAGGAAAAGTTTAACTTTTAGGTTGTCCTTGATCATAAAAAGTTTTGACGCCATTTTATTTGGTAATATTTTCAAATGTAGAATGCCAAACTGTTTATGTAAAGCGTGTAATGAAATGCAGTGTGTATGAATTTAAAGACTAGTACAAAACTTATATCAATGAAAACAGTGCAGTTTGTATTTAAAGGTACGCTTAACATTGTTGCCCTTTGTCATTGTGTTTCTATCTTTACTATTACTGTTATTTAATCAAAAATCAATATGAATTGGCTTGTGCTTTGTAGTATTTTGTGAATTTTCATGTAATAAAATAGAAGCTTAGTAGCAGTAGTTATTGATTTAACATTTTTATGTAATCTTCAGTTATGAGTGTAATACGACACTTGTTGAATTTCGACTTATAGTATTCTTTCTTGCACTCTAATAAATTAGATACCTGGGTGTCCGGTAAATGGTACATGACAGAAGCTGTGGCGCATAGCAGTTGCGAGGGCATCCACAGTGAATCATCTTCTGGTTCGATTCCTCGATGAAATCTATCATCGCGTAAGATTTTCTAAAAATAAATATTATACTAATTATACATTCTATATGTAATTATTTTTTATTTATTTGTTTTGCAACACAAATATAACGAACTTTCAGACGTTGTTTTATGGAAACTCATCCCTTAATTTATCCACTCAAATGCGAAATTTTAAAATAACACAGTCGTAGTAAGTCCTCATAACATAAAAAGCAGCACATGTCAAAATTTCAAGTTTGTGGCCGTAGCGGTTTAGGCTTTAAGTTGATTAATCAGTTAGTCAGGCTTTGTTTTGAATGGATTCTTAAGAATAAAATAGTATCTCATGCTAAACTGAATTCCAGTTTCTACTTACATGGAAACCTTGCAGAGCAAATGTGACAAGGCGTGAGCGTTTGGTCTCGAGCGCAGTTTGCAGCGGTAGAAGGCATGCTCGACGTAGCTCGTACGAAGGTCGGCGTGCGTTGCTTTCTTGTATACATAGTAACTCTATATAAAGAAAACGTTAATTTCAATCGATTTAGGTACTAAGTAAGAAGCGTGCTTACTTAAATAGAAGTCTTCGAGATTTGAACACTTTTGAGGTAACCTATTCAGCAGCAGTACAACAGAAATGCATTGTACTGCATGTTCTACCCTCTTTTTAAATAAAATATTGACGTTCAGATTTTTTTCATAAATCTTTATTTCGAGATTTACTTTAAGGCTTTAAGAAGAGGTTGACTTTAAGAAGACTTTTTAGGAATAGAACCACATTTGTACATGTTTATTATTTTGATGTACATACGTACCCTTGTAAACATAAAATGTTGGTGAACGACAAAGTTAATTTTATTCTGATAAATAGATTTATTATAAATAATATACAAAATATACAATAAATAATTTTGAATGAATAGCTGAATGTATTTCGAGAAACGAACTAATAAAACAATATAACAAAAATACTTTTCGCTCTCTCCGTCTGGAGTCAAAGCTGGTTGCATGATCAGATAAGGCCACACATTTTATAAAAATGCAACATCATCAATATTCAACCAAAATTTCAAAGTAACATGATACAGAATAAATTATCCAAACTAACATCTATTGAACGTTATATAAAACGTACTTTTAGTTACTCTACCCTTGAGAGCACCATTTAGTGCATTTTAGAATAATAAGTACTTACAATTATTGTTACATATGTAGGTAGTGCATTAGTCTTCGACTTTTTCGTCGGCAGTACTAGCTCAAACATATATAATACCAATTCATCAACGACAATATACGTAAAGCATATTTTATAAATGTATTCACGAAATAGAAAGTCTTTGCTCTCTTGGGAACGAGTTAATAGAAAAAAGGAATAGAGGGAATGGAAGGGGAATATAATGGCGTATTAAGTGCAGATATTGACTGGACCAAGCTAATGTGATGGCCCATATGATACATAGAAACACTTATAATTTACGTAGATAATAAGATTAGTTACCTAGTGCGTCCTGACAAGATTTCCTAAGGCCAGTGAATTTCACTCCAGTAGCTTCTTTGAATATATCTTGGAGTAACTCCTCCATGGTTGTAAAAACATTAGGCACACCTTTTAGAGCGCTTAGTACAGCCCACACAAGACATTTATATTATTTTCGAGAACTGACCGATGCGAAACACAAATCTTTTAAATAAAAATATTTATAATAGCAGCAATAGTTGCGGAATACCGTTTTATGAGTGGGAGTCTTATCACAGTTCTACGTAAGCACGTCTATGGAGCATGCCCAGTCCGGAAAATCAATACTCTAATACGACGTAATGTTTGCGAAAGGACTCATTCAACAAGTGGTTGTATTTTTTTCTTATTTTCTCCAATTCCTTTGTTTTATACGTACGCCAATACTTTTCCCATTAAATAGCAGTTGTTATTTTACGGTACACATAAATGAAAGTGTTAAAAACTGAAGGGTCAGAAAAAAATATTTATATGTTTTAAGGTCATGGGTCTGGGTAGTTGAAATTAAAATTTTTGAGCTTATAACGCGATAAGTTTCAAGTAAAGTAAAAGATAGTTAATGAATTCTCAATATTCTTAACATAGCTGCATAGTTATACAATTATCTTAAATGCTTACGTTACATTTAGTCAGAATTGCATACAAATCCTTCTCCAAATGCATACAATTGAAGAAGCTTCGTAACATTGGCTCAGAATTATACGAATCTTTTAGAAATTATGTATAACAGAACTCTTAACCTGGCAAAAGTATTTTAACCTACCTAAAGTAAGAACTTGCTTTTAACCACAACATCATACTATTAGACTCTAATTTAGACTAAATAATTTCATAGTACATGGCAGGAAACTGATTGCCGATCAGAAATGTAACATAGGCCGTGGTCCGAATCACGCTCACACCGCTCATAGCGTACCAACGTGCGGTCCAATTCGTGCTTTCCACGCTCACCGTTAGCGTTGTGGTTGCTATGACGTCACATGTGACGTCACTACCTAGTGCTTACAGTACTGACGGGTCGGATTGTTAGCACCGTGAGCATTGGTG
Organism: Hypercompe scribonia; assembly: GCA_949316085.1. NCBI lineage: Eukaryota > Metazoa > Arthropoda > Insecta > Lepidoptera > Erebidae > Hypercompe > Hypercompe scribonia. The sequence goes on from OX438979.1 coordinate 8,629,515, forward strand.
TTATTTGGCGCCATTTATTTGAATCTATGATTTTTAGGCAATATTTTATTCCAATGGTTTAAGAAATGTGTTATTTTTCAGCTGGACTTTGTTTCCTATGGCATTTAATATTGCATTCAAGCATTTCACCAAATATAGTCTTGATTAAACATTCTTCGTTTTTTTTTTAAATTAAATCAACTTTTAAATGCCATTTTTTTTTCCAAAAGTATCTGTTATACTCGTATGTACGTAGCAGGTTGGATGTTGAACCACTATTATATATATCCATGTTAATCACCTGAAATAGGTAATATAACCATCAACAACCTTTAATAGTCTGCTGCTGGACATGGGCTAGAAACGGGTAATTTAAATTTTGATTGTGGAAAATGCTTGAAATGCAAGCATTTTATCATCTGCATCGGCTACACCACATACTCCACTCGTGTTTATGTCAAAAAATGCTCTGTTAGGTTATATTCAAATTTTTGAATTCGTAAGCACACTCACAAGTGGTCCGAATTATTAATACTGCTAACAGACTCTGGCGCGCTCACTAAATCGGACCACACGTTAGCAGTTTAAACGTCATAAGTGCTGTGAGCACAATTCGGACCGCAACTAGGTTTCATAATTGATGAAATTATTATTATTAAATTAATGACAATTAAAAAAAATAGGGTTGCCACCGCCATATTTGCAGTTTGTGATGTCCTATTTTTTAATCAAAATAATATAATAAATAGGGATTATTTTTGCATTTATTTGACGGGTAATATCATCGACAATAATATTTAAAATACCCAAACTTTAGAACTTTACAATAAAAAGCTATTTCAGTTTGAAACTTAAGATGACTGTACTAAAGTCAACGTAGTACGTAGTTTACAATTTTCACAAATAGTCACAAAAATGTTACTCTGTTGCTAGATATATCCATAAATATTAACTTAAACATTTTATCGTTTTTTATGTAATTTATATAATATTTTATAACAATTTAAAAATATTTTCAGATATTTGACACAGCTCATCTAGTTTGCACCTTGGCAGAATTTAAGCATGATAAGTTCAATAAACTATGCGTGATGTTATTGCAATTGTAACAAATTTTGAGAAAATTTTAAATTCTTTTAGTAAAATTCTAAAAATATGATAATAACATGAAAACTGTTAGTGTGATTCGCTATTCACTCATAACTATCTATAACATTGCTAGCGGCACAGGATCTGTTATGCTCCTTCATAATTAATAAAAAAAAAACTAATAATTATTTTTTCATTGATGAGCCTATTGGTTAAGTGGTTAGTGATACTAACTGCTAAGCCAGAAGTCGTGGGTTCGATTCGCACCCCGGATAAACAATCATGGGATGAGTTGTTCAGTACCTGGGTGTAATTTATCTGTAATATGTATGTATTTTGAAATATATAAATATATTTATAAGTAGCGATTCAGTCTTCTAACGTGAGCCTCTAAAAGTGTTGATCGAGGTTCTTCGTTATCAGTCCATGAGCAGATACAACTATCGGAACAATGATTACCGAAACCACACATCACATATCGACAATCTCGTGAAATAAATCCAAATATGTTATTTGTTTTTCCTTTTCAACTTTCATGAGATTCTCGTCATGAGGAACAGTGATATCGATAATCATTGCACGGCGTTCTAATTTATCTATCATTAATAAATCTGTGATTATTATTATTACCATTAATTTAGTTTGTAAATTAATAAATTTAATGAAATTTATCTTAATTCGTCACAAACGAATGAACGGCCCTCATTATTATACTCTCTATCCTGAGGAAAAATAAGATCTCAATGATTTAATTACCTTCTTAATGTTTTAAAATTGGTTAAATAAATGTGAGTAAGACTGTAAAAAAAATATTGACTCAAGAATATTTTGAATCAAAATTGATAACAACGTTTTGAGAATACAATAAACGTCACTCTGAATCTTTTAAATACTATCAAAGTGGCAACATTTTATTATAATTGTCAAAGTGGCAAAATAGAGTAGTACAAAATAAAAAATGGTGACCTGGAGTGCATTGGGACGATCTTTTGGAATTAATTTACTTAAAACTCACCTCAGGCAGCCTCAAACAATTCAAAATGTGACTTTTTCGACGAGTAAAACCCTGAATCATGGACACAAAACCTTCGCTCTTCAACCGTCAAGGTATGGTTTTCCGGTGATTACCTAATCATTTTTATATTATTATCTACAATAACAAATGGATATCCCAAATTTTTTTAATGTTTTACATTTAAATAATCATAGAATTTTATTTTAGTTTCTCTTAAGTGTGATGGTTGTGACAATTATAACCTCAGCCTTCGAAACATTGCAGATGGCAGTGGCACAAATTCAAGGACATGCTCCACTTGTATGCCATGGTGGGGTTGATACCAGTTGGTGCTATTATCTTCTATACCAACGTGTTCATTGGCCCAGCAACTCTAACACCAATCCCTGAAGGGTATGAACCACACCACTGGGAGTATCATCGCCATCCAATTTCAAGATTCATCGCTCGTTATATTCATAATCCACCACAGCAGGTAACTTAAATGTTCTTAAACTAGCTACAGTTACAGTAATAACTTATGTTACAGTACTTTTTTTTCTTGAATATTAGTAAATGTATCCAATTAGGTTTAAAGATTCTCATAAGAATTTTTAGTGCCTAAATACACAACAAACTTAGGTTGCAAAATACCAAAAAACCTAAGCATTTTTCTTAGATGAGAGTATGCCAAAATTTCATTTAAGGTAAAATTTGAATATTTTTTCTGAAGTCAAATCTTGTTTTCTTCCTACTTTAAAATAAGTTATTTAATTCAAATAATAAATATCTCACATTATTAATATTATCATTTACTCTTGTAATTACTCCCATAAACAACTTGTAAAACTAACTTCTGTTGGTTGTTTGTGATATAAATTTAACCCATTACTTCCTAACCATTGAAAAATTTAGAATTTTCTGTTCAAATCACAACATATATTTGTTAATACAGTAAGAAAAAATAATGTGAAGCCAAAAATAAAAATTGATTTATTTTAGGGTCTGAATCAGTCTGTCTTATATGTATGACATTGGTATCATATGTTAAAAAAGAAAAATATTATTATGACTTTATTGGCTATTTCACATTTAGTAAAGGTTTTCCAACAATTTTAGGTAATTTGAAATATATGATTACTTTTATTTCTATAGCTATAATTAGCTATGTAAAACAAACAAGAATGCACTCTTAACAGCTTTGAAATATATAAACTTTGAAATTATATATCTAAATAGTGTCACTGTATTTTTATCAAAATATTTTTTAAAAACAGAAAAATAGTTAAAAATTTTTGCTATTCACAAAAAAGGCTTAAAAAATTTAAGCCAGTTTTAGAAACAAAAATGGTAAACTGGTGTCTTAAAAATTTGACATTAGGTAGTAATGGATTAATTTAATTTTAACAACAGTTAAAAGAATAGATCAGTGCTTGTTTATACTTTTATCTGTTACTTCCATAGCAAAATTCAATTTTCTTAAGTGTTCTTTTTCATTTACATTCATGGAACTATTATGATGTTCCATTTGTCTCTCTTTTAGAGGCTTCTCCAATCACAGTATGAATGTGCAAAGTATTTAACCTAGACTTCTAGCTACTGCATTCCATCCTGTATTTTCTATATATTAAGAGCCTGCCAAAGTGACTCTACTCTGCCTGATGGAAAGCATGAATAGAATCCAAGAATTGTGGTCACCATGCTCATTGTAAATGCAGACAATGCAGTATGGTGAACTACATTATGACGGCCTAGTGAGATGTATTTCAAAAGTAGATAGTTCCTGTATCCTATCGAAAACCTGCAGTATCAGACTAAATTTCTTTTTTTACTTTAAAATCCTGCCAAAGTAACTATTCTGATGGAAAGCATGAATTAAAGGGTCAATTCAAAGGGTTGTGCTCACCATATTCATTGCAGTTGAAAGCATTGTAGTAAGGTGACTCACGTTATGGAGATCTAGCGATATGCTTTTCTACACCCTGCTTGGTGATGTAAAAGACATGACAATTATTGTGGCAGTGCAAGGATCACACACTATGTTAAATGTCAGCCCTGCATCAATGGGATTCCAGTTTTGCACTCACCAATGAAAGACTACAGCACAGATGCTGTCGCTTTAGGTCAGTCTTATGTGAAAAGATAGTACTGCTCCGGTTGAGCCCACCCAATCATTCTGAAGTCACCTACAAGTTAATTTTTTTTTTTGTGTTAATGGCCTGCCAAAATGACTATTTTACCTGATGGAAAGCATGAATATAATCCAAGAGTTGTGATTACTATACTCCACACCCCACTATGGCGGCCTTGTGAGATGCTTTTTCACACCCCAGTTGGGGACGTAAAGGGCATGACAGTCATCGTGACAGTGTAAGGCTTACACAGTTACCACGATAACTGTCATCCCTGTATCAATGGGTCTTCGGTCTCACACTCACGAAACACGACAACACGGATGCTGGCGCTTTAGGTTGATATTCTGTGTGAGGGTAGTGCTGTCCCGGTCGAGCCGGCCGGCTCGTGCTGAAATCACCGTGGCTCTACTACCTTACAAATAAACTCCATTTCTACAATAAGAAAAAACAGTAGATGATGACGGTTATTGTACTATTGTGAGACATTAATGTTTGAAGTGTTTTAACGCCAATAGGTTGAGTAGCAGTATTTAACTGTACCTATATTAGAAATTATCAGTTGCTTAAATGACAGAGAATGTAGTGTCAGTAGGAAAATCTGTTTCAACATGTGTCTCTTCTTTTTTTCATATTTTTGAGTATATTTATGTACAATATATTTAAATGCACATGACAAGGATACAACAATACAAGGATTTTATGAAGAGAGAAGGACAAGGAAAAGGAGCAGAAAAGATAACTCTCTACACCACCATCATAGTAGACGAAATCAATATTATATGTGCTCTATAAAGATCTGTTTTTTTTAAAAAAGGATAGTCCCTTTTTATGGCATAATCATAATAACTATTTAACAATCTCTTCTGTTTCACCATAATTTGTGTAACCAATCTATTGGATGAGAAAAAAAGAAAGAAAATATTAGTAAAACTATTAACATTATCCCTCTCTCTTTCTGGTAAAACATTTAAAAATTATAAATATGTATATGGTACCATTGTTGAAGTTTTCAGTTTAGTACTTAGCCTTTCCACAGTTTAAACTGAGGCAAATAAACAAATACAATTCCACTTGTTAGGAATTAGTTCAATTATCATTATCTAACACATGGGCATGTGGCTAAGTGAAAACCAAGTAACACATTGCAACCTTAGCCAGATTAATACTACATTTTTTCCTTTTAAGAGCCTGCCCAAGTGATTCTACTCTGCCTGATAGAAAGCATGAATAGAATCCAAGAGTTGTGGTCACCATACTGCAGTACCACACTATGGCGGCCTAGTAAGATGCTTTTTCACGCCTCACTTGGGGACGACGTAAAAGGCATCATCTTGGCATTTCATTACACACACTTACCACGACCACTGTTATCCCTGGCACCAATGAGCCTGCACTCACCAACGAAACACGACAGCGCGGATGCTTCAGGTTAATCTTCTGTGAGAGGGTAGCCCCGGTCGAGCCGGCCCGTTCGTGCTGAAATGCAGCGTGGCCCTACTACCTCGAAAAGCCCCTATATTGTTACCCCAACATAATTCGGAGAGCACAGAACTTTAATATCATTTAGTACTTGGGTTGAGGTGTTCTGATGATATTTGCTCAACCTTTTTTTTTTCTGTGCGGCAATTCCCCCGGATACCACCTACTGGTGGTTATGTCAGACTCGAACCGACCAAAAACCGCACGCCGTCATAGGTACCAATAGTCGGGGAATCAGGTGTACCCTAGAAAGGAAATCCCTGAAACAATATATTTGCTCCACCTAAAAATATCGAAGTTCAACCTTATCGTAGTAAACTTGAAAGCGACTTCAATAAAACTTAGGAAAAAGGCAGTATGTATATATTATGAAAGAACGTTATTATAATATTTCGTGTAAAGTTGAAATGAAGAATAGGGAAATATATTGATATCCCAATGTCCACTGTTCCTTGTTTTGAATCAATGTCTTATACCTACATTTATTGTTTTACAGGAATATGAAAAATTTTTGCACTTCATTGATGAAGAGAAACAAAAAATTAAACTGCGAAAATTAGAGGCAGACATCTTGAAGAAAATGGCTGAACGTGCAGACTACCAAGCATACTACTACAAACCTATGGTGAATAAATATCTACGAATTAACAAAAAGACAGGAGAGGAAATAATGGAGCGTATGGGAGATGATTACGAAGAATAAATCTGATTCAAAGTTCTTACACAACGGGTAGAGTTGTTAGTAATCATATGTATTTCAATGTAGATAAATAAATCTTTTGATTGTTGCTTAAAATTTTATTTTTTGGCAACCCTACACAACTCTACAGCTTTTGTTTAAGTATATCGGCTTATAACATTTTTAAATTATATTGTACAAAAAAGATTTTAGGTTATAATAAAAGATTAAGTTTATGGTAACATTGTTATTTATTTTACAGGAAATTTCTAACGATTGACAATAATAAATTCCGACAAGTGGAACCCTTACAAAATAAATGTCAACACTTATCTAGCTGTATGCTAAATATCTGATATGATGCTACTAAACATTAATGCATTAATTTTTCAACATTTCTCTGGTCATTTGGATCATTTTGAAACGATGGAAGGGAAATAATTAGATAAAAACTTTTTACTAAAGAGGTAATATTGAGTAATACGGTAATTTAAAAAAAAAGTATAAAAATTATTAGTTTAACTTTCTCGGTTTTCTGTTTAAATGATAACTTGCTAAAGTAATAAATTCTAATATAAGCCTCCTCTACAGACAAACTAAGTACGACGAAATCTACATAAATAAATTCTTCAGCAGTGCTGAGTTGCACGAAGCTCTTAATTATACGGTTACACAATTAAATTACAAAACGATATGATTTCATTATCCCGTTCTTTCAGTCTTCGCAGTTTGTAGAGTTCCAACTATGACCCAACAACTATGTACTTAGATTGCTTTTCACAATAACGTTTTTTTGACTTTAAAAATATTTACATTTCTAAGTTAAATAACAATTTCGGTAAGAAATTGCAACTAAGCTAGATAAATACAACAAAATTGTAAATCAGTATCAAAGCGTAAAACAATGTCATATCCGATCGAAGTAAAAAAATAAAATTTAAACTAACAGTATCTAGATCACTGTAAGTATATGGACTACATTATACTGTTACATACTCTATTTAAAATTGTTATTTTTACGATTTCTCAATGATAACAATTCTCAAATCTAAAATTTAAGACGGCTACGAGTTACTACAATGTAAAATTTAAACATTCTATTTCTATTTGGTTTTCTCTTTCTCTGCCTGCGCCGCGAGCTTAGCTTCTTTTTTGGCCTTTTTCTTTTCTTCCTTCGCCCTTAATTTTGCTTGTCTTTCTTCTTCCTTAGCTAACAATTTAGCCTGTCTTTCCTCTTCTTTGGCTTGTTGTTTAGCTTCTTTCTTTGCCTCTTTTTCAGCTTTAAGTCTATTTTTTTCTTCTTTCTTTCTTTCTGCTATTTCGTTCTTTCTGTTATCACTGCTCTCATCTTTTTTGCTTTTGTCTTCCTGCTTTGTGTTTTCATCGTCTTTTTTCTTTTTATCTTCTTTTTTGGGTTTTGATTTGGGGTTATCTTTTATAGGTTCAGTCTCTTTGCTGTGATCTCTGGAGTTGGGCGGGTCATCTTTGTTCGATGGTTTTAATGGCCGGAAGAAGTGTTGTTTCTCCTTTTGTGGTGATGTTTCTAGTTGAGTAACTATTTTTTGGGCACACCTGGAATTAAAAAGTATGACGCTTTAGATGAAATTATTTTTCATTTTGTAGTTATATAATAGAATTATTGTACAAATCTTTATGTCAGTCTGCCATTGGAAAGTAAATTAATAAACTAAACGTCAAATATTTTCTTTACCACTTTTTTAATTACATATAAACTCTATAGGAAAATAAAATGTATTAAAAACTAGTCTGTCGATTCAATCTCTAAAACCTATTCAGCCTTTGGCATTTTTGAGAATACCTCACAAACAAGTCAAATTATAATTCTGAACATTGAAATAAGATGTTAATCATTTTTGGAATTCTTAAAATCTGCGCAATATGATAATGTCATGTGTTGTCACTTGGACTCTATGTGGAATAGGAAGAGACCGTTTGAGAAGTTAGTTTGTTTTTCGTACCGTGCAATCCAGGGCTGTCTAACGCCGTCTATTTGAACCGAAGTCCCTATTGTACTACGTTTATTATCACTGATTTAAACTAAATATAACCCACACCAAATTCACCTTATTCTAGTAGAAGCGGAGGCTGCAGCGGCGCTCTCACGTCTTCCCTCACGAAATTCTCTCTGGAATTCTCTAATGGGTGGTAGGCGGCCTGAGGGCTCTCCAGCCGGACCTCCTGTGTAACTATGTACTTGGTAGTCCTGTAACCGTGCCTGAAACAGATTTTCACTTCTTTAGTTTACATGAAGTGCGAACATGAAGGTGTGTGTGTGAAAAAAATTAAAAAATTAATGGACTACAGCAGCAGGTGCGTAATATTACCCGAGAGGCTGTACACAATGGTCCTGAAGAATTTGTTGCCATTCGTTTAGCTCATTACTTCAAGAAAGACATCAATAGACTACTGCTGTGTTTGTGTGATTATTTTAATTGATAGATTAAAACATACAGGAAAAACAAATAATTTATTTCAGAAAAACGTTAATTTCATAGATAATGCTATGTTATGTTTTATGTTGATTAAAAGTATGTGTAGATGTAGATGTATCGCCCTGAAAATAATTCTGGCGGTGCCTATAGTAATGACTGTTCGACTAAAGTATATTTTAAGTGTATGTCAACAGCAAAACAGAATTATTTACTGTATTTTTTGAAAAGAAAAACGCTAAATTGTTTTAACAAAATTTACGACCGATAGTCTACATAATTTGACTTGTCCTGGTGCCAAAGTCTATTTAACGAAAGGGGTATTACACTGGTTAGTAAAATAAGACACTCAAAACCAATAAATGCAGTCTAATTTTACCCGTTAGACGCGATTTATTAATTGCCATCTCCGCAATAAACGCCATCTGTTGAGATTAATGGGCAATGTTGATAGTGTCACCGGATTTTACAACTTGTAAATGTAACTGACTAAAATCTTGTAACTATTGCACCGTATTTGGAACGATCTATTAAAAACATTTAACGTAAGTAAGAACAATACAAATGTCACATGTTTTAATTAAATAATGCTCAAGGAAATAAATATAAAAAGTTTTTTCCTATGATCTAAATTAATAGCATGATAAATCCTCAATCTTCAAGTCTGTTCAACTTTTAGAAGGCTGCATACTATCAAACCATCTTATTGGCATAGCGGTTATGGATGGGAACTATTCATGTAACTAGAAGGTATCAAAATTCGAGTAGGTAGCTGATTTTGCTGAGCTTTTGCTTTACCCGCTTGCTACATAGTACCTAAACTAAAATTTAAATCTATCATGTTCTATTCTGTAACTAAACATAAGTTTCATTTTACCTTCATGCTGTGGTGTTGAGATCGTCGAAGCGAGTTAGAAGCCGGTTGCCTAGGTTTCGGCGGTGCGGCTGCTGGTGGTCGTGGTATAGCTCCAAGGCATGCGCCTCCACATTTTGAACCACCACAAAGCTTCGTAGAGCAACTATTTGGAACATTTCCACCGCTGTTAGATGAAACGGAAGACACTCCTGAAAGATGTCGAAATGTTAAATTAAAGTTAGATGTTACTTTTGACGGTCTATTGATGGAATGGGGTTCTCCTTGGAAAGGAGATTTAGGCTCACTACATATTTCTACTAGAGTAAATATCTATATTTATTTGTTCACTACATACACAGTCAGATCATCTCGGCGGGGACACTATCATAAATGGGAGAGTGCGATAGTGTGAATGTTGCTCAACTGTTCTTACGGGCAGATTATCCTTCTTTTTAGTTTAGTATGAATTTGAATTATAGTAAATTTTGACTTTAGATTCATCCTTTTCAACTTCTCTTTTATTTATCAATAACGATCTTAAGCATATACTGTACCCAGGAATAATGATGTTTTATTACTCACTCAGCAGCGAGTTCATGATCGTAATCCTACTGTAGTAACACTGGAAACTCGCTAGCTAACATAAGAAAGTAAATAAATAAATAATTATTTTTTTTATTTACTTTTATTTTATTCCTAAGTAGCATTTAAGTATTATTCCAATATCTTTAAAAATGTTTTAAACGAAGTTTAGTTTCAACTTTAACACGCTTACATTTAAATTTAAGGAAAACCTGTAATTATTATTTATGGCCAATAATAAGATTCTGAAGAGAGAAGGGTTATTGAATTCACATACCCGACAGAGAAGATTCGCCACTGGTGACGGAGTATAGCGATGCGGAGGCTGGTACAGAACGTGCACCCACGGAGTAACTCGACACCGATCCTGGAACACCCCATGACTTGGCACTACCGGTTGACACCTGAAATATAAATATAAACGACTTTATGAAGTAAGACTCTAGGAAGTAAATATCCATAAATGAGCCGTATTAATTTAACTATTTTATGTTTAATGGCGACCTGCTGGGCTACATGTATTAAGCGAAAGATAATTCACTGCTAAATCTTGTTCTTTCTTGTAAATCTTAATTTTATTTTAATCCTATTTTTTATGTTTTGTTAAATTTTGCATTAAGTATGTAATATGTTCAAATGTTTTTTTTTTTATTTTCCGTTCACAAAATGTTCTGTACATCTATAATGGACATACGTATAAGTTTTTATTTTCAACTTCTAATATCAACTTGTTGTATTGTTGATATATCTTAAAAATAAATAAATAAAAATGACATTTCATGTGGTTCGTATTATTTTTCAAAATGTAAATCTTAATCATATATCGACCAATCTACTCACCTGCCAGCTCTTGCTGGTAACAAGCCGTGGCGCCTGCCGTAGCCTCAATATTTTTGCCCGGCAAATGACGCAGCGTAGCGGCAGTAGGCGCTGGCTGACTGCCATCTGGATGGTCTTTACAAAACATCGACGGCATACGACGCGGTGGCCGCATGGAGAGGTTTGCATTGTCGCCTTTGCGTTCACACATATTACACACTGTAATCATAAGATTGACATAAATGAGTCAGGTTATAAAATTATTGTATTACTCTGTAAAATAATTGCTAAGGTCTTTTTAAATATTAGTGAAGAAACAGAATAGAAACACCGGTAAAGAAAGAAGAGACCTTAAAGACACGGATAAAGATAATTTAAGACATTAATTAGCACAAAAGATTCTCCATATCGAGAGAAATGAGGCGGTCAGAACTGCGTTCAAAAGTTAGTAACCACATACTTTTTTTGGGTTACACATAGCTGCAATTCAAATATTTTTTGAATGATTAACTTTCTTTTTTAAGTAGGAGTTACTAAATTTAATTTGAATTCGGTCATAGTTTTAACATTTAACTTAAGATAAAACTAATAATGTTTCTTTTCTTTAATGAAATACTGAGAGATGAAACTAATCACTATGGGAGGTCATATGCCATTTTTCTTTTGAGGCACCATACCTCAGTAGTATAATCGTTACTCGTGTTTGAGCTTGCGTATATAGTTTAATACTACTTAGTAGCAATAATTTCTTCACTGCCATTTTGGTCAGTCTAATCATTTTGGTCGACCTTGTGTTGTGGTTGATCGAAACAATCGATTCGTTATCACTTTCATTTTATTTACTCCACGCGCCAGATGTTTAAAACAAAAAATATCCAGCAGATATTTAAATAGCATCAGATAATTGCGTCTTGCATCCGAGCTGTAGGTAGCCCGTAAAAGGCTCTCATGGATACGTCGATTGTCATTATCAGGTAAGGATTTGATGGTTTAGTAGTTTAAACTTTCAAGTTTCTAATTTCCCTATTCTTTTTAAATCTGTTTATAAAAAAAAATGTTTGTGAGAACTACTTATTAATGGAATTTGACTGTTATTGGCGCAATGAACGCAGTGGTGAAGTTCTTGATATACTCGTATTATGTATATGATGTTATCTGTTTAGAAAAACCAACATAACTTTTGGACCAGGGCGTCTCTTTTTCTCAACTGTGATGGGGAAATCAGTCTATTTTGCTACGTTTAATCAAGTATCATATATAGTAGGAAAAATGTCTTATACATATTCCTACTTACTTAAATACACATCATATTATATAACCTCTTAAAAAGTAATTAGCAGTTTCTATGATAATCCGTGTCAGTCCGTGCGTTAGGTAACGGCTGCCCTAGAGCTTCCTAAAATTAAAGTGCATAAAATACAGAAGAAGGATCTTAAATTTTACTCTTTTAAAGTTCAAATTGTGGAAGCGCTTACGCGTAACGATTACAATTGGCTTAAAAATTTATGCCAGACTATATTGGCGCGATTTCTTATCTTTAAAGATTTGAAGCCCATTTCAATTTAAATGGCAGTTTAATCAATTAAAATCGCCCTTATTGGTCACGTTAGTGCAAAACTCATGTTAAATATACGAGTAGATCAACAGTCACTCTACAGCCCTAAACTGATGAATTTTTGAAAATCCTCGAGAGCAAAGAATTTCTGTGGACAAGTATCTCTTATTGGTGTATGCTGAATTATAACGAGTATTTTCTGGCAACAATGCGTGAAAATTCTTTCTTCTGTACACACACAAGGCATCGCGATGGTCAACATTTAGATAATATAATTTTTAAGTAATAAAAACAACACTTTTTTCTTTGTAATAGTTTTTGAAATATACTAATATCATAAACAGTAATTTTTAAAAAACTTTTAATTCTGAATTTTACTGCTGGACAACATGGGGCAACACGTACATATCGACGTATAGTCATAAAATTATATTATTGTAACTTTAGAATCTAAATAAATTTTATATGGTTATACCTATATGTAAAACATGAGACACAATATCAAATAATAGGAGAAGGAAGAGTAATTCTTAACTGCTCATATCTCTGAGCACAACAATGACGAAAATTTAACATTCAAGGGTATAATGAGTAACAGGACGATGTTAATTACATACATATATTTAGAGTGGACTTCGATAAAATTTAGGTATCGATAGTATGTATATAAGTTATTTAAGTACAATATGATCACGAAAGCGATAAAGCGAAATCGAGAACCTAATCACTATATCGATATCTTAACTTTATAGAAATATCTAGGCGATTGACGGATTAAGTAGCACATTGGCCCACTCTACCCTTAGCCCTTTTGTAGTATTAAAAGTTTTTTAGGAGGTCGCGTTACATTTATTATTATATTTATGTATGTAAGGTCAACACCAATCTAGTAAACTAGTAATCTAATAAAGACGAAAGTGATGTTAATTTGTTTTTGTTGTGTACAAACATGTTTTCTAATATTTTTTATTTAAAATAAATAACTAATTAGATTTAAATGCCTTTGTTTCTATTTTCGTCAAACTTGATCAACGAATCCATCCAATTTCGTTTTGTAATTTTAATTGATTTATTCTTAAAATAAATCGGTAATTTACAACAACGTTGGACTTAAGAGTACATACATTTTCTTGAAAGGTTTCAGAATCTTTCAAAAATTTAAATACTTACTTCCTCATCGGGCGAAGTGGCAAGTTCTGGTTCGTTTTCTTCCAACTTATTGAGCAATTTATCCTGTAACAAAAGAGATGTGTTTTTAAAAATTACGCATTCCTCTTATAAAATATGTACTTACTGGCTTAAAACTTCGCTTACTTTAAAATGCGAAAGGGGCTTAAGAACATCCTAACTGTTGTTTTTACAAAGTTGAACTTGTTATTTTACTTACTCCACCCTTATTTATACAGGCTAAACACGTTATTCTGTAGATAATTGATGTCGAAGTACAGTCGGCTATAATGTAAAATGTAAAAGGAAAGTACAGAAACTTAACAACTGAGTAACAACGTCTTTAGAAGAAAGGAGAGATGATATTTAAAATTATTAAAAGAAATTATTTTCTTAACAAGATGGCTGGCAGGAGCTAAATGCGAGAAGCCCAAAATCAATCAGAGTGACGTGCGAAGAGGGCCTGTGTCCAGCAGTGGACTGCGATAGGCTGATTATGAAGATGGTTTTCTCAATATATTATACGTTACTCGATTATACGTGTACCAAATTTAAGTAGTTTTTTTTTTGTGAAATTGGCGGCAAACGAGCCGTGGCGGGTAACCAGTTATAAATTACCACAGAGACCATCGACAAAACTACTTATTTGCTGTATGAAAATTACTAATATAAATAAATAAAATAAATAAATATTTTAGACATATTACACACAACGTCACCTAGTTTCAAACTAAGCAGAGGTTGTGCTATGATAACTAGACTGACTGATAGAATATTTATCTACTTTTTTTTTGTAAATGCATACATATTATACCTAGAAAACAGCCAAACGTCGAAACAAATATTTGTAGACAATACAAACGTTTGGTACGACCTGGGAATTGAACCTGAGAGCTAAGGCATACAGTCGCATTCACTACCGCTGCACCACCGAGGCAGTATACCTAATTATAAGATTTTGTTGAAGCATTTTAACAGGATGTTTATTGAACAAAAACTGTGCTAACCCTTTAAAAGATTTTTAAAAAGAAAATTCGATTGTTTTTAATCACGTGCACTCCTCTTATTCTGTTATAATTTTACGAGTATATTTCATCTATGTCGTCAGCAATCTCCTTCTGTCAGTTTATAAATTGAAAGAATGAATAAAAAGAAATACCCACAGGCTTTTTAGATATAGGTAAAAGCGATACCTTTTCATACTCTCACAATATATGAGTGAATATGGGACAAAAATAGAAAAGTTTCAGAGAAAAAAAAACTACCAACCATATCGGGATTGCTTTGATGTATGTGATCCCAACTGTCACTGACGTTGATATGAATTCGATCTGGTTTCTTTGCTGTATATAAAGCGAAATGCTTCAACTTTCGTAATATGGTAGAAGGTGCTTGTACATGATGTATTTTTATTTTTAACATAAATATATTGATCGACTTGTATCTGTTATATCAGAATCATATACTGAACTAACGTTCTTTGATGAACTGTTCACAAATGTTCTACAAATTACAGATCACCGATAAACCGTTTGTTGAAATCATCTTCCTTAATAATCTCTTAAAAGAATAAATCGTTACAAGTTTAACCTTCATCTATAGTCGCTTTTATAAAGGCACCTAACGTGTGTGCCTACTGATTTAATCAAAAGAACCAAGGCCTGACAGGTGAGCTAGGACGTACTGATTTTGCTGTCCTGGTCATGGGCTCAATATTAGAATATTTTGTAGTGTGTAGATTTGAGCAAACCCAAGTCTCTATTAAGAACTAAAAAGCATCTTGGTTTTAAGAGTTAAAGCTTTTTAAAAATTAAAAAGAATAGAGTTAGAATTTGCCTGTTCATGTCTATATGTTTATTAAAATGTTAAGTTCACTCGTGAACGACTTAAATACTCGAAAAGTACTGCGCTGTTTGAGTTCAAGTTTTAAGACTACACATAAACCGCTTTTAAGATTATTTCTATTTATTTTGAGCGTCAGTTTTAGAAATAGAATAGAATAGAATAAACTTTATTGTACACCAAATTTATCCAGATTATGTACAAAAGCATATCAGTTGAGTAACCATGTAGAAATGGTGGAGTTTTCTTCTTCATTTCCTATCAATGCAACCAAAATGTGCCACAGTCCACAGCGAGGCAATCTGGGTGTAACTAGTTTCTCTTAAATCTGTTTAGTCATCAGATGATTAAATCATTTGTGCTGAATCATTTGTATTATTTGTGTAAATATTAGTTCGTGTTGGACATAATTATCACTAAGCAATATTAAACAAATATTTACAACAATCTATGACAAAACTACCCAGGAGTTAATGAGTTCTGTATACATTCATAATACAATGAACATTGTTAAAGTTAGAGTTACATCTTGTCAGAAGAGTCTAGCTTCGACGGAGATTCTACTGTATCGCCACTTTTAAGCAGTCGCGTTTTCTGTTTGAAAGAATGTAACCATTTCCCGTATCACTGTGGCGCCTCGGTAACGCAGTGGTAATGTTAGTAGTAGTAGCTGTAGTAGTCTCGGGTTGAATTCCCGAATCGGTCCAAATGTTTGTATGATCTGCAAATATTTGTTTCGAAGTTTAGATGTTTTTTGTGTACTAGACACAGAATATTCATCTTCCTAGCCTTTATTATTCCTACGATTCTTTGAGGTACGCTACTAGTTCAACCGGTGCTACCTGAAAATCAGTTTCTCCATGGAGCGACTGGCATCGGACCTCCGCAACTCTGAAGGCGAACTAAATTCGAAGGTTGAACTATTTGTCACTATGTTTGAGGGCACTGAATTCCAAATAACTGATTGCCATAGATGCTCATGAAACCCGGGCCCGAGGGCTTAACGTGTTCTTCAAGGCACGGGTGTAAAACATCGCCAAAATTCCATGCTCTGGGCTGTTATTAAATAATATATATATAATCCTGATAGGAGAATTGAACCCGAGAACTCTTGATTGGTAGTCGCATACGTTCACTGCTAAATCAACGAGGCAGCTGTGTACATACTTAAAAAATATCTAAATATACCTATTGTGGGCTGCGGAGCTCTATAAGGGTGGTAACACATTCGTGACTCTTACGCTCCAGATGTCCACCGGCACCGGTTGTCACTTGTCACCAGATGACCGGACTGTTCGTATGCCATAAAAAGCTACAAGTTAATTTATCAAGCACATAAATTGTTTAAAAATTGAAGAAGCTATTTTTTTCTCATGAAAATTGAGTGATTTTAAAATAAGTCTCTTTATGTTTGTTCTTTAGGCGTAGTGCTTAAATTGTGAATTTATAATTCTATAATCTCTCTTCTATAATTTACCCTAAGACGTAATGTTTCAAAACAAACTTTAATAGTTTACTGCTGGTGATAGGCCTCTCTTTAGAAAGGTTTTGGCTTACTATACCACACTGACCAGACGGTTTGGTACAGGGTTTATATTAAGTTTTCTTTCTCCTTGTAGTAATCTCCTTGCAGTGATCGTGTACAGCGTAATTTGCTTCTTTAGTCGTCTCTTACGACATCCACAGATGAATAGGGGTGATGACACTCTGTATTCTTAATCCGTCACCATTTTGGAAAATGGCAAAAGAAAGGAAACCTTAAAACAAATCCTATATCAATCCGTCTAGTCGGCCTGGTTTAGTAGGTCTAAGTTGATGATGGCGTATGCAAGTGTATTTGCATGTATATGAAACGTAATGTTCTTTGCAACATTCTTTGCCTAAAAGTCTTCAACTCAATCACTCTTACAGAAAGTCCTAAATATTTATAAATATTTACAAAGAACTCAGGTAAAATTAATGAATTTAATCGCTTAGCTTCTTAAGAAGTCCTTATGGTTCAAAGGCAAGAGGAAGGGGCCGGAGCGGTACTTGAAATACAGTAATTAGTAGTCTTTTTACACTGTTTCGGGTAATTTGTTCTTTTTTTCTCATTTCGTTTAAAAATTTAATACCAAGGTAGTGTGTTACTAAACTCTACACTTTAAATAGTATTTAACGTACTAATTTAATATGAGATGTCTGAACGCGTTTTCACTAAAAACAATACTAGTATTGTGTAATCTCAAGACACTATCCTTTTTCTTTGTATTTCCTTTTTGTCTCTATGTGAGCTGTGACATTTTAAAATGAAACAATATTTACATTTAAACACAATATTGCTTTAATCAGGTGTGTAAATGTCCTCCTTCATACATACGTAAGTTAAAATATGAGAATTTTAAACTGTTTGTATTAATTAAAGCTCCCTTGTTACATGTCTAAAGTATTACTGGCAATAGTTTAGAAATAATGGTCTAATAATATTAGTTTAATATAGCAGTTCACAGCGCACAGCAGAGTTCAGACAAGACGCTTTAATAACATCCACCATCCACCGGCACTCCCCTTGAATAGCTCTAACCACCGTTTAATTAACTCTTCGCCGGATCTCGCCACGGATCTTAATATACAAGTCTTAAGCTGTGCGACACAGCTCAAGATAACGTGGTTAATTTCTTCTTCAATATACTCTTATTAAAATGAAAAGAAGATATTTCTTGATTTTTACTAATGAGATATAATTTGCTTATAAAAAAATATCACTGGCAAATACTTTTTACGAGATTGGAACAAACTGTACTCTTTATTCCAGAATTCTCCACGCTTAGAAGTGGTATTTTTTCTCCAAATTTGAATGAGAACTATAGAAATAAACCGAATTGAAACATTCCTCCTTTTTACCTGATTTCATGAGAAAGAGAGTAATGTATTTCGGGCATATGTACGTATGTATGTGTTTTTTTTTGGCACGATCAACAAAAAACGAATGGACGGTGTTTGACATGTGACGTGTTGTTGAATTCATCAAAATTGTAGTAGTGATAATGTAATTTTTTAAATAGCGTCCGCAAATGAAAAAAAAGGGGATAGGTTTGTTTTTTTTTACTTTAGGAATGTGGGTATCAAATAAAAGATCATGGAAAGACCATTTGAAAAGAATATATATCATATCACTTTTATGTAACTGTTTTGACACAAATTGTCAAAAAGAGTACCAAACAAATATCGAGACACTCAAAGTACCATTTTCTAAAAAAAATGTATTCAGGTCAGGAATGACACTCTATATATTCTATATTAAGTCGGTTAATAAAACTAAAAACTCGGAAATAAAATTATCATTATAAAAACAATAAAACGACTGCTTAAAAGTAATGAACAGAAAAGAGAAAACAAGTATCACAATAGCTACTTAAACTCAACTGACGTTGTTTTGTTTTGTAAGCTTACTTTATGAAATAATGAAATAATTACATATGCAGCCGTATATTCAAATTAGTCAAACTAAATACTTTATGGTGCCGCATGTGGTGATAAACGTAATTTTGGTAAATCTTTCTTTGCTCGTAGGTAACAAGGTATTGTTTGTCACCGCCACTTATAAGCAGTCGCGTTTTCTGTTTGAATGAAACCAATTCCCGTATCATTGTGGCGTCTCGGTAAAACAGCGGTAGTGTTAGTAGTAGTAGCGGTATTAGTTTCTGGTTCAATTCCCGGATCAGTCCAAATGTTTGTATGATCTACAAATATTTGTTTCGAAGTTTAGGTGTTTTTTATGTATCATATGTGTATTTACAAAAAGAAATATTGTATTTATATCAGTTGTCGTACTATGGGTACCAGCCCATAGTACTAACCTATACCCACTAGGTAGTAGAGCCACGCTGATTTCAGCACGAGCGGGCCGGCTCAACCGGGGCAGTACTACCCTCCCTCAGAAAACCAACCTAAAGCGCCAGCATCAGTGTTGTCGTGTTTCGTTGGTGAGTGTGAAAACGGAGGCCCATTGATGCGGGGGTGATAGTTATCATGGTAACTGTGTAAGCCTTATACCGTCACGATGACTGTCATGTCATGTCACTGTCACGTCCCCAAGCGGGGTGTGAAGAAGCATCTCACAAGGCCGCGATAGTGTGGGTCACCATACTGCATTGTCTGCATTTGCGATGAGCATGGTGATCACAACTCTTGGATTCTATTCATGCTTTCTATCAGGCAGAGTAGAGTCACTTTGGCAGGCTCTTAATATATATTTTGTTTCTATTTTTTTTCTTTTCTGGTATAAAAAAAACGAGCTTTACTTAGTCTGAAACTAGATGGCGTTGTGTGTCAGATTGCCGAAATATAATATCTAATAATTGAGAATCTAATCTAAGTATCTATAATCGTTGCAGGAGTCAAATAATTTTCAAAGGTATTTATAGTTTTCAGTATATATATTTGCTATATAATTCAAAATTTTATAACAATATCAATATTGCCATTTAATTTTAAGTACTACTTAGACATGTATAATTAGATTAGACGTTATTAGTATCTCATTATTAAAGTATTATAAAAGAAAACCTCTATACTGCAGAATACACTTAGAGGCTCTTCAAGGTGTTGTCTTATTTTAAAAGATTACGATCGATGGTTAATTAAACGTGTAATTGAAACAGTGAAATCAATTGGATAGACTAGATAATTTGAACTTTATCTTACAGAATACAATTGCGTAAGTATGGCCGCCATTAGTACCGCGGTTGCCTCGTAAAGTTGACAAAACAGTTTTTTAGTAAACCTCGGACCAAACAGTTCTGAAGGTAAATTCGGACTCTTTCAATTTCGAACGGAAAATATGATTTTGACGTAATAGGATGTTTGCACGAGTGATTTATATCATAGAAGAAAAATAACGTTTGATTTACATACATATATACGAATGGATTTCCGTGTTTTCTTGCAGTATTTTATGAAACCTAGTAAGCACCGTATCTCTTCCTAATATAGTGAATTTTTCAGACAAAAAAATCTTAACGAACGTAAAGTATTGTGTCGCCCTATTATTAAACTTAAGTATAGTTTTCGATTTTCTAATTTTGTTTAACGAAAAGTGATTTGTGCGCAGAGATAATGTGTTTCAGCAGTTTCAGTGCTGCAACAATGTGTTTTCAATTGATACTGTAAAATTGTGCTTGAATATGTTCGTTAACGTTAAGAAATGTCAGGTGGCTACATTTTTTATAGGTAAGAATTCAAAATTTGCACATTTATGATTATATATATTTTGATGATTATTTATTCTTTCAATATTATGTAAATATGTACTTTTACGTTTTAAAGCAATGCAGTTTCATTCCCTTGTTTTGAAGATTAGTTTCATAAACAACTTTATGTAATTTACACGATCTATTCTATAAACACATTAACTATTTATAATTTCTTTACAAAACCATCATTAACATTTTTAATAGTCCAATGCTGGACATAAGCAACTCCAAGAGGAGGAGGAGATTAAAATTATTTTAAAATAATACTTTTTAATTCTTTAATAATTAATGTTACTTGGATTAATTATCGTTAAATTGACGATTTCTCTCAGACAACCTTGAACAGATAGATCGGAGTAGTAATCCGAAGAGTAGTTTCTACTACGAATAGTATCTGTACAAAAGGTAATATTGATAATTTGTTGTCTATCCAGAAAACCTGTAAACAGTATACTGGAACTGCATACATATTATAATATACTTAAGCATAGTTTACTGACTATTAGGTAGGAACGTACCAACGTACGACACATTGGCAGCTTTAAGTGCACTAATTTGTCTCATATTCTTTCACAAGTATGCTTCAGAAGAAGGTGGCCTTTTCGACCAGAAAGATACTTTAGACTCAGAAAAACTCGGTTTTGAGCAATTCTTGCGTGGCTTTTCACAGAGTCAGTGAGGCTAATGTCACCCCAAATCTCTTCCTAAAAATTCTAGAAAGGAGGAATTGAAAGGTAGCAATACATTTTGACCCTTGACTTGCAGATATACGATTGAAACGTCCACTCGTCCTTCCACCCCTCGTAACATAAAATGGAATAAATAAGTACATACAGTTAAAATATGTACACTTACAAAAATCGGTTACAAATAAGCAAAAAGTTAATAAAAGCGATTTAAAAATAGTACTCTCCAATAGGTGCCTACAAATAATCACAACAATTGTTACGTTTCCAAAGGTTTCTATTTCTCACAGGAAACATTTATAAAAAGTTTTTGACAATAAACATCTTCTGTACGCCGTTACAATTACATTCTCACTGACAAAACCATTGTACTTAAAGTAAGTAAGGGTAGCTAAGGACCGTGAGAGGTTTAGAACTCTTCCGGTCCGCCAGGCCCGGGAACAGGCCAGAACGTTCTCCGTCCTCCATAAGCGCAGGCCTGGGGGTTTCAAGTGAGGCCATCTGTCACCCTAGCAGAAGCAAGACGGGCTGGCGATCCGAGCACTACAGACTGCAGTCTCATTTTTGGAGCCAGGAAAAGAAGGGAACATCGGGGTCCCATTAGGAGAGGCTATCTACAAGCTGTAGGTGGCCCGAGGTACGTCGGGGTTCCAGGGATCTTCTTACTAGGGTGCACCTGGTTCCCCAACTACTGGTCCCTGAGACGGCGTGCAGTTTTTGGTCGGTTCGAGTCCGACATAACTACCTTTCAGTAGTATCCGTGGGGACTTCCGCACAGAAAAAAAAAGTGGGTAGCTAAAGCAATGTTAAGGTAGATAATTGGTGAAATATTATCAAAAATTGCCTCCCGTTGTCACGAAGTTCAAACATAGTTCACGTTTTTTTTAATTCAATCAAAATTTACGAGGTAACAATCAAGACAGAAATAATGAAATGTAAATGATCTCTTGCGACATTTTATTTGCGGTTCAGATTGCAACAAAAAAGAAAAGTGTTCATGTTAAATTTTAGTTCACAACTTTTATTTTAACAATTTGACGGATTGTATTGCGCTAATTTTTGTTTTTATACACCTAAGGCGTACTATGTTTTGCATAATTATTTTTATTAAAAAATAAGACGGTAGCAGCACTATTTAGAAATATATTATCACATCACATCAATATGTTGAATATAGGCCTCTCCTTAGACAAGAAGTTTAAGTTTAATACGGGTTGGAGGTTTCTGTGTAGTTTGTACCATTAGTGGCTACTTACAATATCCATGAGATGAAGAGGGATGGTGACATTGTGTTGTCATCACACGGACGGAAATATGTCATGTCTCAATATATTTTATCATGAGGTTATTGTTCGAGTTATATAAAATTATTGGTGTATTTATATATTTTTATTGTATATATTGTTATTTATATCTATTTTTTGTCGCTTTATATATTGTTTGTCGCGATAACTTGTAATTCAGAGTGAGTTTTACAAGACAAACAGCACAGAATAAATAGTTTTCGAAAAATATAATGTTAGTAATAATAAAAGTAACGATATTTACATCTTGTACATGGCAATCCGTTTTCAAACTAAGCAGAGCATGTGATATGGTAACGAAACTGCTGATAAACATACTTAAATATTCCTAAATAGCGACATGTTCATTATAAAGATACGTCCATACATCGAACAAAATAATCTTTCTCATTTTGATAACTTGTTAAAGGTTAACTTGGTAAAGGTTTAAAGATAAAGATTCAGTAGATTTTTTTTTATAGAAGCCTACCAAAGTGACTCTATTCTGCCTAATGGAAAGCATGAATAGAATCCAAGAACGGTGGTCGCCATACTCACTGCGAATGATGACAGTACAGTATGGCAACCCACGCTATGGCGGCCTTTTTTTTTGTTGTCAGGGTGGAAAATCCCTTCGGATCTCTGGCTCCTCGGGGAGCAGAAGCCAGGAGTATGTGTTGTTTCCACTAAAAACCACCCCAGCGGCCGGTCTCAGGCGTCCTTCTCTGAAGGGGACCCGGACCATATTATTTCAGGTCCCCTCCAAAATCAACGCCGCGCCTAGTCAGACCCTATCCTGGGGAGGCCACAAAGGCTTCCCCACCTATCAATCCGGTTGTTATAATTTGTTTATATAATTATTTGTTTATATTATAAAAAATATCCTATCGCCGACCGCAGCAACTAATTCGCCACCAGAGGTCCCCACTCTCTGGCGGCTCGCGTTTCCATCGACGGCTCATAACGCCAGTGAGATGCTTCTTCACGCCCCGCTTAAAGAACCCGGGATGGTAGTGGCAGGGAAATACATGTGTGTAATGACTTCCAGACTTTAACTGATTTAACTGATTTAGCGGTGTTCCTGTATATTATTCAAATTGGTTTCTGTATAAGCCGAAGCAATTTTTTACCATTAAAGTAGCAATTGAATCAAATTGATGTTGTCATTTAACAGTCTTATTTAATGCTATTTAGCTATGACGAAACCTTAAACAAAATCATAATAAAATGTTTAACGTGTATTATTTAAATTATTCAATTACCCAACAATTTGTTATAACAACAATTGTCAATGGAAATAGTTTTGAATTACAATGGCTGGTATGTGTGCATCATTGAAATCTTTATAGATTGTTAGAACCTCCAAGACGTGTATATAAAATGAAAATGATTATCATAAATAGAATAATTTATAACCATTTACTAACTGGACACGCTTTACAAAAAAGATTTATACATTTTTTAGATATAACAGTCCTATTCAATATCAAACAAGGCTGTAATATGGTGATAATTAACCATAGAGTATACTCGGCCTTGTCATAAGTAGTCATCATAACTTAGCAGTAATTATAACTATCCTTTAAACTTTAATACCAATAGAATCAATGCTAAAAAAATTAAGCGTGACGGAATGCCTTTTGACGCCTCAACCACTGTGTCAAGAGCCTTTTGTGATATAACACAGAATTAACAGAATTTTCGTCATGGTTCTGCGTGACTGAGTTAAAACTAAAGAAAAAAATATTTCTTTTACTTTTATTTTTATTACAAATGTAGGTTATTGTGGTTTATGGTTTAAAAATATAATAATGTACTCCTAGCCGATCTTAGTCACGGCGACCAGTCTCAACGCGACCAGCCACCTACGAGAAGATGCACAAGTGTGTGTACAAACACAGGTTCACTCTCTATTTCCTCACTATCATAATTCAGATGAACGGCTATCCGAGACGACTGTAAAGCGATCAGGCGCAAGACCGATGTGTTTATGTGTTCTCCAAGGCACGGCGGCATAAGCATTACTATACTAAGAAAAATTCAATAACACTCTTTGGGACTCCCGCCCGGGCATCGAATCCGATCGGCAGTTGCAAACGCTAACCGCTAGACCAATAAAAACTACTAAATCTATTTAAAACATGTTATTTTGAAGAAATTATACTAATATCTGAACGGCTGCTCAAGAGACGTTACTATTCATCCCGTGGGTGTCGTAAGAGGCGATTAAGGGAAAACTTGAAACAAACCTGTTATTTCCTAGAAGAAATTCTGTGTCGCAGGGACCTTACAAACATTATAGAAACGAGCACAAAGAATACTCAGACACAGAACAACAATTTGTGGATCACACAAAGTGTTGTCCCACGTGGGGTTTGAACTCACAACACTCAGCGAAGTAGAGAGCGGCGTGCCGACCGCTTAAACTAGTAGGTTAACCATGCAGTAAAAATCTTTTAGCGTGTGGCAAACCCCTCAAGTACTCAACGCCCCAAGGGTTTGCGGCAGGGTGGTGTATCGCAATCGGGCCGATTTAAACCACATGGTGTACCACTTTGCGCCTAAGATACAACGGATCAGGGAACAGCTGTTATGAAGGTGGAGAAGGTGGATAGGATATCGAACGGAGAGGTAAACCCGTCCCGTTCACAGGCGGCTACACTCAGAGCGGCGTCTTGCACCTCCCGGTTCGCCGGCGGCGAAATGGGTCTGAGTGGAAGTCGTCCTCTTCGGCCTTTTTGCAGAAGGTTGCGACCACGTTAGTTGAAATAGATTATTTACCAACCCGTTGGTCCAACATAGTATAGTAGGTCAAAACCTGCTTTCTAAGGGGAGGTTTATATCCGTAATGGACTGTTAAAGATGATGATGACGATCAAGATATTGTACAACTAACTAAAAATCTCACATGAAAATTGCCATAAACCCAGGTTTCCAGTGTTTTAATAACATTATAATATGTTACATGTTAATATATTTTAAGTTCTAGTCATAAAAACTGTTTAACTTTTAAATAAGTAAAGTCTACTCAAATTGTTTTTTTCTATATGATGATAAAAAAGGTGAATGAATCAACAATGATTCATTATTCACCTTTTATTCTGAGATTAGCATTACTCTAAGATCTATTTTACTCGAAAGAAAGCGATTAACTCTAGTACAGTTTAAATCTCAACCCCTTTTTGAGATTTATAAACTGCACTCGAGAGATCTTTGCATTCTTTTGTGTTTTTAAAAAGTAACTCAGAACGTCTACTACTTGCAACAATAGAAATAACACAAGTGCTTCTGTTTGTCATCCGTGTATACACCGATTTGTCCTACATACGAGTATAAATATACATAAGACCTCTTTAGATGCAAAAGTTGCGTCAAGAGCATTTGAAATGGCAACTTTTTGAACAAAATTTAAATATAGAATGCTAAACTCAGTATTAAGTTTAGAAAATACTTGATTTGACGTCGCTTCTTATGAAAATTTTATGTGACGTAATAATATCTACTTTCAATCGCAATAATAGAATAACTATAATAAGCTGAGACATTGGCTTATTCTGGCATCGCACAGAATGACTTAATCAACTTCAATAATGTTTAACAACAAAGATAGTGTGTTTCTTTTTGTGCATTTTTATGTGTTAGTATAAACGTTTTTCTTTCTTGCTAGTTTTGGTGCAAAAATATCTAAATTGCATTTTTTAGTTTACTAAACGTATACTTGAAAAACTATATCATTTAAGTTTTTTTATTACAGTCGTAAAAATACCATAATGTGATACTTTTATTTTATTGACTCGGATATTTTTCTTCGATATCTTTTAAAAAACAATAAAATTTATTGTTTAAATATTTAATATTTGCCTTCTGGAGCAGTCATCACTCATAATCATGACTCATACAAGTTATCAACTGTTAGGCATTTAGGTGACATTTTCTAATTCAATTAACGAATGCATAACATTATTATTATCCATCTAAAGTTTCCATCTTTCTATCGGTATTTGCCATCCAATTGAAATAAGTCATATCAATAAACATACGTCAATGTTATGAATTTTTTAAATACAAAATAACTCTCAAACTTAAGGAATAACGTTTTAAATAGAAGCCAGAAAAGAGATTGTAATTTAACGACTATTATTCGATAAGCAACATATGTTAAAACATTTTTGATTATAAAGAGTGTTATAATGATACATTTATAAACATACTTGGTTTGTTCTCAACTGCCTAAAACTGTCATCATGTCCTTACGACAAGTGTACGATAAATCAATATGCGAATCTGAAAAGTGGGGCATCGATCTAATCGTGGGGGATCTTGAATCCTTAAAGTATTCATATTTCCTTGGCTCCATAGTTATACTAGTTTATGGTTTAAGGTGTGGCATGAATTAAATAAGGTCTGAGTTTCTGTAGCCTTGTGCCAAATCTTTATTATGCCGTATCACGAGTACCTACATATCCAATCGCCTTGTTTTTGTTTGTCTACGTGAAGCACTTTTCATATTCATGGAATACACGTATAGGGATTATTCCTGGGATTATCCCACGTCGTATTCTGATAACTTTGGTGATTCAACTGTTTGCGTTAAGGTCGATATTTAGAAATAAAAATGGCATGGTGACGTATTTGTGTTACGAAATTAGCCATATTATTTTACTGGTTTCACCAATATGCTAGGAATTAAGGAAATAGTGAACTAGTGTACCTTGTACTTTGGGAAAACAGAACCTACTGTGGAAACAAAATAACTGTTACGCTATCTAAAAATAATGCTATTTATATGTTGAACACTATTTAAACAAAATAATATAAAAAAGCTAGGGCAATTTTTGAATGTATTTCATTGCAGGTACTACCAGATTAATAAGAACAAGTCTAATCATATTAAATTAAGTCCATTATTATTATATAATTTATAATTATTAAATATTCATTTTTAAAGTAGATTTTAGTTAAAATAGCTTTATATAGGGTGGGCCACGAATTAGATAACATTAGAAAAAAAATCGTATAAAAAATCATTTCATATATTACGAAAATTGTTTATTTACAAGAAAACTAATTTGATAGCATTTATTTTTCAAAAATTACATCGTCCAAATGACCACCGTTTCAACGTTTGCGCTGTTCTAAGCGAGCACCGAAATTTTCAAATACTAGTCGGCAGAAACCGTGAGATCGTTTCATTTCTTCTCAGATTTTTTCTTTTAGTTAACGTAGTGTATTTGGTTTATTGGTGTAGATACGATTCTTTAAATAACCCCCCATAGAAAGAAATCTGCTGGGTATAGATCTGGACTTCTGGGTGGTCATGTAATGTCGCTTCGTCTGGAAATCAGCTTTTTCGAAACTGACAGGGACTCATTGGGTATGTGACAGGTGGCTCCATTTTATTGAAACCATGAGTTACGATTGTAGCCAACAAATTTCAGTAGCATCGGTCCCAAGAACTCCCGTAACTTGTTTGTGCGGAAGATAGATTCAAATGTTAACGAATTCTTGGCTCACCCTATATTTCGATTAACATTTAAATACATTTTTAATGAGCTACAAACGATTTATGAATTTATCGGTTATGTCTAAGAAAAACATTATTTAAAAAAGATAATATCGTGATTGTATTTAATTTTCAACAGGTATAGCAGAAATATGTTTTATGACAGCACCAGTGGACCAATGTAAAGAATGTTGCCCGAGAAATGAAACTCTAGATATACAATATAAATTATTTACGAGGTATGTATACTGCGCATCGAAACAAAATATGTTAGTTTAGTTTTGTTTGCATAATCTCCTTCATCAGTTGAATATTCCACTTTATGTAAATTTTGTGTACGGTTAATTCATTGTTTATGGTACTATAATTGTTTTTTTTGACAGTAAGTTACAACTTGGATGGCGTAGTGGTTAAAGGGTCATCTCATCTGGCTACTATGTCGAGTGTTGTGGTTTCGGCTCTTTGTGTGATCCACAAATTATTCTTAGTGTGGATTTCTTTTGAGTCCGATTCATGTGTTATTGTAAAATCCCCTGCGACACGCGGTTATACCTTCCTAGCCTTTATTAGTCTCAAGATTACACTGATAGACAAAAATAACCTTAATGAAAGTTAAATTAATTTGAATGGGATATTTTGTATCTACAACTAGCCTGTTAATAATCTGCATTTTGAAAAAGTTCCAGTCACTCTCAGTTTTCTTGCAACTGCAACGCACTCTTTTTTAAGTAAATATGATTGAAAATTGAATTTAATCAAGAAAAGCAACTAAAAACCATCTCTGTTTCTGTCTTTGACGAAGTTTTCTATAAGTCCGAGTTTGATGTGCAATGGAGGTAGCAATACATCTTCAGGATTTATTACTTGTAAATTGTAAATTCGGATAGTTCACGGTGTGTCTAGATTTGTGATTAATACCTTTGAAAGAAGTTTGGCAGAAATAAAAATCTGATACATGGTCTTTCTGTTCAGACCATATCATAGGAACTGCAAACGGCATATGACGAGATCCTTTAGCCCATGATGTTAATAAACTAACACACTGTGCACAACAAACACTAAGAGTCCAGATTTTGTCCAAATTTCGCACCGGAAAGCCAAAATAATTAAAATAACAGTTTTTAACTAATGGTGTCAAATTACGACGTTGACTTTTAATAGTAAGTTGACCGCAAATGTAACAAAAGTTATCGGGATGGTTTACACACACTCTGGGCATCTTATTACGATTTACAGAAACGACAATCACAAAGAAAATCGTTTTAATTTCAATAATTTAATATTAATTTATCGGAAACATACGTCAGTAAACAAAATTCGCGTAATCAATTTAGTTTATGTTTAACGAAAACTGAGGGTGATCGAACAAAACTAAGTATGAGGTTTATATGCGGGTAGGTAGTAGTATTTAAAAAACCGACTTGATATTGTTTTACAAAAAAATTGTTTACCAGTGTTATTTGCGATTGGCTACTAGTTCAACCGATTTTATCTGACAATATTTTTTCCAAGGAGCCACTGGTATCAGACCTCTGTAACACGGAGGGTGAACTAAATTCACAGGTTTAACTAGTTATCTGTCTATTGAGGGCACTGACTTACTAATGACGATAGCCTGAATGTTCATGTCAACTGGGACCGATGGCTTAACATGCTTGCCGAGATATGAGCGTGTAACACCGTCACCTTACTCCAAGCTGGGTTTGAGAATTTCTTGTAAGAAAACCCCAACAACACACTTGATCGCTAGTCATATACGCTAACCGTTAGACCGACGAGGTAGTTTATTCTGACATGCGGTTTATTAACGATCAAATTAACATTTCAAATTGTGGTTTCGGTGAAAACACAAAGATCTTTTAGCGGCCCATACAACAATCTAATGTCAATGTACGGCATAGTGACCTAATAAGATTGGATTTTGTTTCGACTACGTAGGTTTAACAGCAATTATACGTTCGCAGGTTTACAGCTTATGTTAATTATATTACAGCTATCTAAAAACCATCTAAATTAAGTAAACTATATAAATGTGAGAAATATTTTAATTGTAACTTTAATATAAAGTTCAACAAGCAACCAAAATATTAATGTTGTTTGATTTCTACTAAAAAGTTAATAAATATAAAATATAATTAATGCAACATATTATTCATTATAAAGTAAACATTAAATCAAATTGATGGTAATGTTTAAAATCATAATGGTTTTGCTTTAACTCTCAGTACTGATAACGTAAAAGCCTTTGTTTTCTGTGAAGATTAATAAATCGACAATTCTATCCAATAGGCGATATACAAAAAGAGACACGAATGAAAACATTCATTTTACACAAAACACAAAATTATTTGTAATCATTTTAGCTTTAAAAACACGTTGACCATTTGACTTCAGCAATTTACACTTAGTTAATTATTATGTAAGATAAAACAATATTATATCTATTTTACGAGATTATATAACTGTAGCAAAATCCCGTGTTTAGCAAGCCAGGCAAGTTCATTCACAAGGCTGTCATTGCTATTATACAAGGTTGAATTAGCAATCAGGTGCTAACAAAGCCTGCGCTTTGTTCACAATGTAATTGCCAACCTTTGCTTAGGTCAAATTG
Organism: Hypercompe scribonia; assembly: GCA_949316085.1. Lineage (NCBI taxonomy): Eukaryota > Metazoa > Arthropoda > Insecta > Lepidoptera > Erebidae > Hypercompe > Hypercompe scribonia. The sequence continues at coordinate 8,660,458 of OX438979.1, forward strand.
AATTCATGACTGGACATCGTTAGAAATTAACAGCGAGCAGAACATGGGTTTGGACATGAGGTCACATACTCGTGACAATTTCACATATTAATATACGTACGTTTACACGTAACGTACGTTTCTGACGATGGCGGAAATATTATTTTGAATACAAGTGTACTTCAAGGTGATTGTTTTAACAGAAAAATAGTATAGAAAATTAAAAATATGAACAAGAATATGTATTTTTTAGGAATCCTTGTTATTTACAGACAAATTTAATTTCTTATTTGAGATTTGTAGATCTATTTACATTTACAGTCCTATAATTTTTGACTTTTATCTATCATTAACATATTATTTATTTAATGTGATAAATTAATTTCTAGTCTATTGTGGTCATTCTTGTCACTGTCTTTTCAGTTTTGCACGGCCAGGACCGTACGTACAAATGAGTAGGACGATATATGAGTATAGTTGACAAAACTCATTCCTAAACCGCTATATTGTTCATGTAATTATATTTAATTGAACAACAATTTGGTTCCATTAAATGTCACAAAGGTTTTTCGAACAAAACAAAGACCTAGTTTATAAGTTCTAAGGCTTGTCCAACTTATTTGTTTATAGGTCAGATTCTACGACATTTCGAGTTATACCTCCGAATGACGCCGCCGGGCTTCGTGCTTCGGGGTTTAACTTGAATAATCCCACTGTTATATACCTGATGGGATTTTCCGAGTCGTCAAGTGGCATTAGTACCTCTACTGTGAGAGATGGTAAGTAAGGTTCTAAATATTTGGGAGAGGCTAAGCTATGTTAACTGTCAGCAGTCTTCGGGTTTTGAAATCTATACCGACCAGGGTTATAGTAATAACATGTCCTTCACCAACAGGCCCGCTATTGCTCTACTTGTTACCGATTCTGATTACTAAGACAGAGGTCGTCGGTTTGATTTTCACGTTTGATAAATAATTGTGAAACAAACATGTTCATTTGTTTTAATTCTACGTGTGGTCATACTATATGTCTATGATTAATTTGTGAGCAAAGTGCCGTGTTTACTTAAATTATTTTTTTAATTATTATTTTGTTACAATTTTAAATAATACATTTTATATTATAGATAGATACGTTATACTGTATAACAAAGACATTTGTTCAAAACTTTACCAGCTACGTCGTAGACTTAGTAGGCATCCATTCAAGCTACGAAAGTTGATCACGCTATGAAAGCGTCAAATTAGAAATCGTACAAAATTACTTTGTAATGTAACTTAAAGTGGAATTTGTTGTTAGAGGGCATTGACCGCATTGTTTATCTACAAGTAAAAGTAAATATTGATACTAATTTCTTATACTCGTTTAAGAGACACGAATGTCTTATTTTTATATTTTGCATCAAAAATCACATTGACGGGATCGTGGCTCAGTGGTAAACGACTAGGTTAAGACATTATGAGGTCAAGCAATCTCAGCCAGGTCAGTTTATGGACAGTCAGTCAGGGTAATCGTTCTTGACAAATTAAGATCCCTCCTTCCGTGTAGTGTAGCAGTAGTAGTTACGAACAGTTGAAGCCCTAAGCATCTGACAACAGGCTTTCTACTTAGTACTTGGTTTGTAGAGGTCTGAGGTATAAAATTGAAGTTTAGTCATATCTTAGTAGACTTAACGCTGACCTCAATTTAGTTTCGGAAAAAAATATAGGCGGTAGACATCAAAAACCATATACGTATTAAATGTATCTGCATCAAAACAGTTTCGACATATGTTTTCAGATAAATTTATAATCATTGTTAATGAACCTTTCCACAGATCATGTCATAAAAGTTATAACAAGTTCGGAAAGCAGTTAATATTGTATACAATATAAATATGGTGGCTATCTGGTAATAAAAGGGCAGTATCGCTACTGTCACAGTGCCGTTATTTTTATGATAAAGGCTATAAATTGTTTGATAGGCTAACACGTTGATATTAAAACGCAAGAAATGTGCTAGAGTGGAGAAAGATTAGGTAAACGTAGTGTGGGACGATAATTTCATTTTTAAAACAGTTGAGTTTAGAAAAGTGGTGTTTAGTAATTCTTTTGTTAGTTTTGACTGAATGAGTGAGGTCACTGGAAGTCCAACCTCTGTTTCTAACTCAGTGAAGAGGATGGGAATACTTAAAGGGCGATAGTGACGTTGTCTGCTCCTTCGCTCCCTACACTATAATAGTAAGGTTTTTTTATAAAAGCCTACCAAAGTGACTCTACTCTACCTGATGGAAAGCATGAATAGAATCCAAGAGTTGTGGTCACCATACTCTTTGCGAATGTAGACAATGCAGTATGGTGACCCACACTGTGGCGACCTAGTAAGATGCTTTTTCACGTCTCGCTTGGGGACGTAAAAACCATAACAGTGGTCGTGGCATTATATTGCACACACTTAATAATTATTTATCTAATTTTTTTTTCTGTTTTTGGAACCTTTAGCATCGGTTTCTTGGTTTCTGTGGTCTACTATTTTTTATATTTTGAACATATTTTATATGTATGTAAATATATTTAAAAATGAATATCTGTAATAAAATAAAAGAAAAATAATAACAATATATTATTGCAGACGTCTGACATATAATGTCATCTAGGTCTAAACTAAGTGAAATTAGTACTAAGTACTTTAGTACGTTTACGTAGTTGACGTTTTTTATAATACTTTTTATTTGTAAATACCCGCATATTGCACACAGATAACAAACAAACTCCGAAACAAACATTTACAGATCATATAAACAGTTGGTGCGACACGGGAATTAAACCCGAGCCCACAAGTTCAGCAGTTGCATATACAACTACTGCCCCACCGAGGCAGTCAAGAGTTTTGCTAGTACGACAGCTTACTACTGAAAGAATGCGGTAGTGGTTTATGAAAGAAAAACAATTATATATATGTTATCTTGAGTACAATAAGTTATAAACAATATTGTTTCTTACTTACAGCGTTCCTGTCTGCAGATGATTATAATTTCATCGCAGTGGATTGGTCGAGGCTTATCGTTTTTCCATGGTAAGATTTTTGCATCTAAATGATCGCTGTTGAAAATCAATTCTATATCATCATTTGTAAAAACATTTTGTTAATTAACATTTACTGTTTTATTGGATTGCACTATTCGTGATAATATTAGTTACTATTACCACGCAAATGTAGCTGACGTCAATATTTTGCTATTTGACTGCCTCGGTGGCGCAGCGGTAGCGTATACGACTGCTGTGCCTGAGGTCTCGGGTTTAATTACCGGGTCGGATCAAATGTTTGTATAATCTGCATATATTTGTTTCGAGGTTTGGGTGTTTTCTATGTGTAATATGTATGTATTTAGAAAAAAAAAATATATAAGTATTTATATCAATTGTTTAGTATCCATAGTACAAGCTCTGCTTAGTTTGGGACTAGATGGAGTTGTGTATAAGATGTCCGAAACATTATTATATGTACCTCTACTGTGTGTAGAACTTGTATGTATTTCTACATAAGAAATATCGTTTATCAAAAGTCTGGATACTATAATACACGTTTTGTGTAGTTTGAAATCAGATAACCTGTTAGAGATGTCTGAGGTTTTTATTTTTACCGACCAAAACTGTACAGTGTTCCACTATCAGTCCTTTTGCTGGAGCCTCAGCTGTATTCTACAAAGGAAATCCTTTTAATTCCAGTAGATTTGACCGCCTGTCGAGCAAGGCAACTCCTTTGTTTGAGTATAAGCCAAGAATTACTCGCCGGTAGAAACATATCTTTGTGTGCCCATATATGTGACTTTTGCAAGAGATGGCTTTTGATCATTGGGATCTCTCATCAACTTTCCCTACATCAACACATACATATTTAGAACTTACAAAAAATAGTTTAGATAATAATCAATTCTGATTTTATTTAAAACATACACAGTATAGTTTAATTTTAAATAGACTAAAATGTATTTTAAATAAATTAAAAATAATTAAATTTGAAAAACACACATATTATGATTTAATCGAGCTTTAATTTTTTTTTTAATTATATTTATTATGTTAGTGTAACATTTTTTTTAATGCGAATGGTCTATGTTGTATGGTTGTTATTGTTGGATTCGGTCTCCCTGAGGACAAATAAATATGATTATCACAAAAAGTACTAGTGGTTTCGTGTATTTGGGTGTAAATAATTTTGTGTAACATGTGTCAAATTATTATTATTCTTCATATCATTGCGTATATATGGCTCCACTTATAAGACAATACCCAAGTAGATTACTGAACTGCCACTCAAGAAATTTTATGTTGTGCTTAGGAAATGGTTTGTAGAAAATGATTATTATTCTATCAGTGAATTCCTCTAGAAAAACTCGTGTCCGTTTTATTATTTTACAAATACATTGTGTGTATTACAATATAAAGTAATTATTGTACGTCGTTTCAAGGTGTTACATATATATTGTTCGAATATATTTAGTCAATTAGTTAATATTTAATCTAGCAACTAAGGTAGTTTTCATTAATTATTTAACGAGAAATTACAACGTTATATTTGTGTTACATCCGAAATGTGTATCGTGCTTATTTTTATTTTTTTACAACCCTTATATACCACATTTAAGAAAATGAAATTATATTATTATTATATCAAGTAGATTGTTAATACCCCAGTACTTCTAATGCTCGGTATACCTATGAATATGTTGTTGTTTGCAGGTACATAACAGCAGTTCGAAATACACGTTACATGGGCAAACAATTAGCTAACTTTATACAGTTTCTCAATGAAAATGGATTTCCAGCGTCTAGTGTTCACATAGTAGGTTTCTCTCTCGGCGCGGAGGCAGCTGGTTTCGCAGGGAAGAACTTGCGGTCGCGAGGTTTACTTGTCGGAAGGATTACGGGTGAGAAATACCACTATTGTATATTATACGAGTATATATCCAAGAAATTTAAACTTAAATGTAGAGTCAAGTTAAAAGAATAATATTGATATTAATTAGTCACCATATACTTTTGAAAAATTGTTATACTGTTGACCTAATTTAGAATTTCAAATGTGTGTTGGAATGATAAAAAAATATTGGAGTATTTCTACCTCATTTTTTTAAATTTCAATACTGTTTGGTATTCTATAAGATATTCAGTCCAAATTTAATATTTAATGGAATAATAGATGATATTTAAATTTGTTCTGTTAAAATTTTCCGTGGGAAGACGGATTAAGAATGTAGAGTGTCACCACCCTTACTTTTTCCTATGGGTGTTGTAGGAGGCGACTAAAGGAATAAAATATGCAATACAATGTCACTGCAAGAGAGAAAACTTAAAACAAACCCTATACCAACCTGTCTGGGCAACGTGGTATAGTAGGCCAAAACTTCTGTGCCAACGAGAGGCCTATCTCCAGTAATGGACTGTTAAAGGCGTTTATGGTTGATGATGATGATGATGATTTAAATTTGGATATTTACGAAAATGAAGCAACATTCCCACTGACTCCAGATATTTAATTTACTACTGTTTTGTTGTTGTAGCTATAGTTACAGAGAGCTAACTGGACTGAAAAACTACCTTAAGGATATCGCAAGTTGTAAAACACTCTACAGTTTTTCTTAATATAATTTCTTCTGCAAGACAATATTTTAGTATATAAGAGTTTACTTTTATAGAAAATATATTATTTTACCATATTATTATCATCACATATTTTTAATTTACTGTATCAGGTTTAGATCCAGCATACCCGGGGTATAGGTTCACAAACAACGACGGCCATCTTGCTAAAGGTGACGCAGCGTTTGTTGATGTGCTGCACACAAATCCTGTGCTTGGGTTCCCAACGTCGATTGGCGACGTGGATTTCTACGCAAATCCTGGTTCTTTCATCCAACCGGGGTGTTGGATAGACGAGTTATTTAAAAACTCGGAGTTTGCCTATATCTGTAAGTAGTACTATGTATATAAACTAATAAAGCGATTTGACTTATGGTTATGATTACGGATTGAAACTCCCAGAAAGAATTGAAAAGATTGTCTCAAATAGTCACAATGCAAAGAGAAAAGATATATCGGTAAACTGAAATATTCCTAATAATCTTTATATCACATATTGATGTATTAAACACTAAATTAGTACTTACGGACCATAAACATACTTATTGCAACCATAAGCACAGGTTTGGTCAAAGCAAAAGTCACTTTAGTGTTCAATGTGGCTCATATCAAAGTTAATGTAGTGATAAGTGGCAACAACAATCATTAAAATGGGTAAATGCGTAGTGAAAGAATGCGATTCACAGTCACAAAATTATCATTAATCAAACTGAAATGCTTTTCACAAGCATATATGTAGATTGTCTAGTGTTATCATTAATACGTATTTTTTTCCAAATTTATGGCAGAATTTGTAATTTATGTGATAATTTGCTTTATTCTCTGTTTTAACAAGTTTTGGTAGTAATAATAAATCGTAATAATATTAGATTATTAAGTCTTTCTACTCAAATTTCATTGTAAATTGATAATTAGCAAATTAATTGTAGTCGAGAAATTTCATGAATGCACGAATTAATATGTATGTGAAATTTCATCGTTTCATTCGTTATCATTCGTTTCATTCACATTTATGCTAATTAATGTCATTATTTATTTATACATAAAAATAAGATTGTGTCATGAAAGTGAATTATTAATTATTCAATTAAACTTGCAAAAAAGAGTCGGAAAAGACAATTGTTTCACAGCTGTTTGTTTTTTTTATTTAAATTTTTTTAACAACAAATTGCCAGTTATTTTAATAGTCATACTTATTCCATTCAATTAGAAATACATTATTTAAAATATTTTAACAATTTTTAACAGAATTTATAAACTCCTCTTGTTGTAATGTTTATGTTTTTGGTTTGTCTAATTAAAACGACAATATTGTTCTTGTGACGTGTGTAAGTGAGACATGCGTGTGTTTACTTATAAATATCTAATGATTTCAAAGCTACGTCATCACAGTCAATTTTGACACTACACTTTTGATTGTGATGACGTAGCTCGACGTGTGGTAGTGAAGCTTGCTTCTTTATACATTCAGTTCAGTACGTCCTTTTACGTCACGCGGGGACACATGACTACTTAAACGGGGATATAAAAATAACAAATAACATTCATTTGGATGGTTATGTGTAATTTTTATATCTTATAAAATTTGTATATAGTAATTTTTGGATACAAAGTTAGTGTATATTTTTTTTTAAAGTTAACAATAAAAATGTTAAAACAACAAAAGACATTTGTTCTGTTAGGATTTCATTGACAATATATGCATTATTTACTTTTTTTATTAGGCACTAATCCCTCCCACGCGACCATCCTTATAACTTCTGTATATATACGAACACTTCGAGTGGCACTTGGGCAATCCCCAAAAAAAAATTTATTGTCTTGGAACCTGCAACGAAATTAATCAGAAGAAAATTGGAGGAGCTGTAAATATAATAAGTTTAAATGGCCATAACAAAGTTTTAATTACTTTTGAAATTGAGATAATCTACAAAATAACATACCAACTTTAATAAATGAAAAACATGAAAATACATTTTCGCGATTTCAATTTGAACCGATCTGTCAATCAACATCAATTTGCAAATATTGCGAAATGGATAATGGTGTCAATATTCGATAAAGCAAGTGGCACCTATCGATATACTCTTTGACGTTGGGAGCGAAACAGACAGATTGTATAAATTATTATCTGTGAAATTTGATTTGCATATTTAAAAAAATAAAAATGTTTGTCAAGTATTATATCTTTTTTATGCGGCTATGAGGCGGGCTGCACATTGACACTGACATCTTTTATCTCTTAAAGCTTTTAAAACATATTTAATAATTAACAAATTTTAATAGTCAACTTCTGGACATAGGTCCTTGCAAAGCATTTATATTTCATAATATCATTTTTATTTTTAGGGATGGTTATTTCTAGCCCAATGAAGTTTACAAACATTCAACATTGCTGAGTAGAGTGTATAGGATCTTCTTGGACAGGCGTGGTGTATTTACCATTTTTATTTAAAGTACTTTTTTTAAAATCCACCTCAAATCCTTTATGCCAAATTTTATTAATACTTTATATTTAAAGCTAAAATGCGTAATACGTGACCAACCTCGCGCCCGATTTCATATTATCAGCTCTCTTATCTGTACAATTTAGCTTCTTTGCCAACGAATCTTCTACACTTAAATAGCTATTTCGTGTTACGTATAAACTTTCGGAAGGAAATTTCGACATTGACCTCTGCAAGGTTGGTAGTCGATTTTGCGTTACAGAACCGTTATTAACGTATGTGTACGCATAATGCTGATACTCCATTGCCATTTTATTTCCTGTTATACGTTAAATACATATTTTGCGTGCTAGTTAAGGAGCTGCCTGTCGCTGATGACCTTTGGTATGACTGTCAGTATTTTATATAACTCAAGTATATGAAAATCTATCTGACCTGCACGATTTCGTCTGTATCTCTTACACGGAACAAAAGTCCTCGTTTTTGTAATGTTTTATTGATGCTCGGCTCTCATTAGTGGTAGCGTAATACTATATTAACTGTAACCTTCTTGGTAAATAGATGATAAAAGCAGCTGACATCAGCGCGTTTAACGAAACAAACAAATTATTCAGTTTTAAAATAAAAATTCAAATGAAAATAATTATCAACTATTGTGACAGCTCTAAACTTTTGCTGCGTAATATTACTATGAAAATGTTTGACGGTGATGTAGTTTCGGTTTTGGATGCGAAGTCTTAGAGTATTGATAATACTGGTACCGCACGCGCTAATTCTTTTTTGTTGTAATGTTTATTCCTGACGTTTCTTGACTGTTTTTTTTTACGAGACAACGCCCGCATTAGAAATACATATCCTGTGTCGCGGGGGATTTTACAAACATACAAGAAATGGACATAAAGAACACCCAGACTCAGAACAATAATTTATGGATCACACAAAGTGTTGTCCCATGTGGGGTTTGAACCCACAAAACCCAGAGCAGTTGAGAGCGACGTGATGACCGCCTGAACTACTAGGCCAATCGTGGAGTCAATAAACGTGCAGAGTGAGCAAGTTACTGCTGTAGAGGAATATTATAGAAAATGAATGTACCAGTTTCTTTTGCTGAAGTTGTACTTACAGTTAATATACGATACCCTTGACTTGTGTAACCTGTGTATTTTACATTTATACAGTACAAACAGCAAAAAATGTAATGAAAGTCTACTATTTTATAAGATCACGTTTAAAACAATAGCATTACGCTTACGTAACAGGTTTTATCCTGTATATCACTATTAAGTCAACTTATTATCATAAACGAAGCGGGCTTAATAAACAATTTACTCTGCATTAAACTAATTTCCCGTCAAATTTGCTCCGTAAGCTTGTATGGTGCAGCCCTAATAACCGCACATTTCGGCTGGAGGGTACGATCGATGCTCTGACGTCACTCCGCGGATGCTGCGGGGTGGGGCAACGAAGGACGAGGAGCGAGGGGGTCAACGTTACTATTACGCCATCCCTGATTATTTGACTTTCAAAAAGCTATTATTAGCGTTTCGTATTTACAGAGCGACGTCTGGCAACCTCTAAAATTAAAATACAGGCTATTTTTTTGTAGATTTAATCTGCTTGCCGCGTCACGTCACTTGCTTTAATTTCATGTTATCTGAAACATGATTTAGTCTTTTCTTGTTTCAATCTAACTACGTAATTATTCAAGCAAAGACTTTTTAATTATGGTAGCAGTACTTTTATTCCATAAAATTCATATAGATTTGGTACTTTTCAAAATCAGAATAAACATATTAGCAAGTCTGTATTGTCTTTTACATTCATTTGTACGTTATCCATTTAGGCTTGCAGGGAAGTAAAAACAAGTTATAACAAGTTATTATGTATTTAGTTGAAGTAAAATTCAACTAAATACATAATAACTTGATTTCACATAATTATGTATAATATGCAAAGAGTTGAGTATATTAACCGTATATTATAAGTTACAGGACTATGATTCGGGTTAGGCCGCAATAAGATCTACGCAAGAATAACTTTATTTCTCCGAAAACAATCTCGAGATAGTCCTACTCGCCTTTTTGTGTCACGTATTTTCAGCAACGTTGATTGTCCCAGAAAAAAGCCGGCATTTAGTACAACACGTATTTTTTTTTAAGTAGACACTACCGTGTAGGTAAAATTGCATATTTATACTTTCATAAGTTAAGGTAGATTACGTAACGCTATGTTATATGCTTCTTAATACTCCTCATGACTATTTAAAACGACCTCGCTACGAGCTTTGCGACTAGTAATAAAAAGTTACTTGCACATTGCACAGGTACTTGAGAAGTGCTCGCTACGCCATCGTAGCAAGTGCTACGTCAAATTTAACAAAATTAATGAGTTTTTAAGTCGGTAGTTTTTCAAGATATTTATAATTTCTTAGTAAAATAAGCTTCAAATGTGAAATGGACGCTATATAGATGTATATTTTTTCTAATGAATAGCATAAATTTAATTTATCGACGTTTAGTAATTGTTGTCAATGTGTTTTGGACGATATTGCTGTAAATGTTACATTATAGTAGTGGCTTCTGTAAATGAGAATTGATGAATCCCTTGAAAAGGGTCTTTCATAACTTATTTACTCGACTAACTTACAGTTGTGACGCCCGAATAAAAAATGTAGATTAAATATTAGCTAAATAATTATGTTATAATAATTACCACGTATTGACGATATACTACCATATCAACGATTTTTTGATAATACAACACTCAATCTGACCATCAGAGTAAAAACATAAAGTGATTCCGCTTTTTATTTCATCAAAAAGATTTATATGTTTCGTAATTACATCGGGTAGAACATGAAACAACGTTTACAGCCCGTAACGAGAGCTATACGCTGTAAAAAAATCGAAATGAGCACGTACTGTGGAATGCTTCATAAAAGTTATATGGAAAGGAATTCAACCTTTATGTTGTTTCATAAACGTGTGCTAATTAAAAGTGATGATACTATTGTTTTTAGGATACAGATAAAGGTCAGTATAGGTGGAATGAGAATCGGAAACTACCTCTACTAGTTAATGGTATAAAAATGTGTTTTACTCAGATTTAATTAGTAATTTTTCACAGTTTAGCTAAGTGTTGGAAATGAATAGTGGTTCTGGGAATGTTCACCAAGGACTCCGTCTTTATTGTATTGCCGATTGACAATTTTTAGACAAACGGACAGACAAGTTAGCAGGTGGTAAGTGACAACTGTTGCCCAGGGATACCTACATCTCAGATTATACCACCTTCTGAGTCATTACCTCACTCCAGAATAAGGGCAAGCGAAGTATGAGTTCCGGTACTTTTACTCAGTAAAAAGTGGCAACATAACTACTCAATACCCGTTTTCTGTGGGGACGGTACACCATTCCAGTGGAACCGGCTTGCGCCGAAGAGTGACTCTTGCACGAGTAAATAATTTCTTGTATATGTTCTTGGTTCGGCTACTTATGTTAGTGGTAATTCTCTTCATAATCCATAAACTTGACCCTTTATTCGATCTTAAGGTTTTTCATTTTCTCCCTAGTGGTGTTAATGACGTGTTTATATCGATTGCTATCGAATTCAAAGATCGTTAACCAACTTGCGTGCGGCTACGTAGCCGGTCGTTGACCTATCTACTATAACAATAACATTGTACTGCATGGCAATACGAGAGCGGAATAGAACTCGGATCAGTTTTTCTAACCACTCTACACTTATGTTTATCTATGAACAATTTAGGTATTCAAGCTACTTCTCAACCTTCTCAAGAAGCTCTACTCAATATTAATAGATGTAAAAAAGTTGTTCAAGAGAGAAAATAATGATTCCATCAACATTTCTCATTCGTGATATCGATTCAGTTATCAATTTAGTTCAGCCTGCTGTATAAATTTCGATAACCTTAAGGTTTATCTATTGCTGTGGGAGCGTACTGCTACTTGGCTCGGAGCCAAGGATTCATCGTTAAAGCAAAATGTCAATAGCAGGTTTCTTATAGGGTATACACCGCACAACCTTCACTTTACAATTTAAACAATAAATTAAATGCCACGGAGGCATATTATGTAGGTTAACAACTAAATGATGATAAGATATATTACTTTGTACTTAATGGAGTTCATAATAACTTTTAGAAAACTTACGTCGCAAATTGTACATAAATTTCCAGTATTAGTAGTTTCGGTTTAAAGGTCAGGAATTTTAATTTTTAATTCTTTTGTCACATCTCTATTGAAAATATAAATTTTCAGAAAATTTTGCTAAGTTTTTCTATCAAACTAATTTCCAGTTAGAGCTGACATGACAATCCATCGTCATTCTTTACTTAACGAATGTTATATAGAGTTATACGTCAAACACTTAAATACTACACTTAGAGCCAGTTTCACCACTTGATAATAAAGTCTCTGATAGACTATTCGTTTTCCGGTTTCACAATTCTTGAATTGACATATTATATCAGATACATTTACATATATCAGTACTTTATATCTAAATATTAAATAGTTTTCCAGAATCGGCAACTGTCTAAAATTTTATCAGGAACTGGCAAAACTGGCTCTTAAAAATTAATGAGTTTTTACACATGTAAATTAAGATATATGTACAAATTAAGAAATATAATTCTTTCTCTCTATTGCTTAAAATGTTTAGGAGAGTTCAAGTCCACCATTAAGAAGAAGTAAGGTTATTCACATTTTGCGAGATCATATCCAGGGATTTACTAGTCGTCTGCAAACTGATGTCTATCAAAGTGTTAAGAGTAAAATAAATAGCAGTATTTGATTAACAACGTTAGTGGATAAACTATTTTGTTTTATAGATGGATGTAGTCACGTACGTGCTTGGCGGCTCTATGCAGAATCTTTGAGCAATCCTTACGGGTTTCCAGCGACACGGTGCAGAGATTGGACCTCGGCAACGAGACGGTGCAGTTTTCAGACGGATGGATATATGGGAATAGCAGCGTCAGCAACGTAAGTACTTTACAAGTACTTCCTATATTTGATAACTAAATTAATTTATATTAAAATACTGGGAGTTAACATGTTTGATAGATCATTCGAAACATTCGATTTACAATAAGATGTGCTCGAATTTTTCAAATAAATTCAGAAAAGTTAATTGACGAAGCAGGGGCTATTTGAAATTTCCTTTGACGTCACATAAATCGTGCTCTGCGAATAGAATGTATCTATTTCATTTTATTGAAACCATAAAGATTATTGTTAAGTTTCTAAGTACATCGGAAAGCCAAATTTAGTACAAGGTACACAACTTTAATATTATGTTTTATTCGCAGGTTAAGCGGCAAAATGTATTTTCACACAAACGGTAAACCCCCATTTGCCAAAAACGGACCTTAAAATCTTCCAGTGCTATACATAAATATGACAAATTAAACTACTTTTCGCTTTTTATGTCTTTTTATTTGCCGATTTTTTTTTACACAGAGCAACCAATCAATTGTCAGTTACATTAACTTACTTTTACATATTTACTTTACAAGACGGTATTACTACTAGAATCTTAAATGTAACTGACGTAGAGCAACATTGTTGAGTCAGAAATAGTGGTAAAAATGTTTGCACGGTTCAAAGCTTATTGAGACTTTTACAGAACTGTTTAACACGAGTTACAAGTTATGCAGTTATTGATATGATCGTAGTGTTTCGGCAGCAAGAAATTAGTCTGCGCTATTTTTTCACCAGTTAGCTCTTCCGTTTTCAAATATTCAGCATGCCATTCCTTGGCCATTCTGACGTTACCTCTCAATGAATCTATTGCATTTGTTAAATATTCAAGTTCAAGTGAAGTGAGTTTTGAGGGCAAGTCAAACTGATTGCCAATTCCCGCACTATTCAGAGTTATTTGTTGCGTAGTGAATTCACTGGAAAAAAAAGGAATAAGCCGTACTTTTGAGTATTTTTATTTGACACCTTTCTTATAAATGAGTGACAATTGTTTTTGTTATACACATAACACCTTATATGTCTCCGTGTGATAACGGTTAGTCATCACCCCTATCCTTCCCATAGGTGTTGTAAGATACCACTAAGCGACCAAAATATGCAAGACAATATCACTGCAAAAGGAAGGAAAACTTGAAACAAATCCTATACCATCCCGTCTAGCCAGCGTGGTTTAGTATATAGTGGGCCAAGACCTCCTTGCTAAAGAGAGGCCTATGTCCAGCAGTGGACTGTTAAAGGCTGTTGACGATGATGATGAAATGTGTGGCAATTGTATTAGATTAATAACTATCATTATTATCTAATGTTGAAATTATTAAATTTTTGCAATCATCCGTTCAATCAAGTAAGTAGTTTTCTAAATCATAAAATCCTACTATCATGTGTTTAGGTGATGGATAAGACCCAAAGGTAAAATTTTATACCGTCATAAAAACAATAGTAGTAGATTAACCTTAGTAGTAATACAACTACCGCAGTAAAATATATGAATTTCCATATTATCACTATCATGTATTGAGCACAAATAAAGCATTTCTAACGGGCGCCAACAACCTCAGATCTAAACCTTTCGTATAAAAAAAAATGTCTGTAAAATCCTCCAAATAATCAATCAATAAATAATCAATCGTGTGGCCAGAACTTGGAACAAGCTTCCAGATGATGTTATATTTGCCCAAAGTGTGAACCAATTCAAGAAACAACTAGACAGGTTCTTGGTAGAATCCAGAAAAGAAAATTGATTTTAACTTTTCAGGATGCAGGTTTTTCTCAGTTATATCAACACCCTGGGTGTCTAGGTATTGGAGGAACGTTGGAACAAGGGTCCGATGCAGAAGGCAGTCCTCCTTGACACGGCCCGTATAGTAAGGAAGTTCCTGTCTTTGGAGCCCTAACCACCGGTGTCTTGGTCCCTGTACCCGATATCAGTGGTCTACTATTTTTATATTTTTAAATATGTATTTTTGTTTTAGTTTTTATATGTTTAAAAATAAAAATAATATGTATATAGATAAAATACAAAGAATAATAATAAATATGCTGTACAAAGAAAGACAAACATTCAATCATAATCTTTATTACAAAAGACCAGTTATATATTTATAAAATCAAAGGACAATTTCTCAAAGCGTTATCACAACAATTCAATTCACGTAGTAATTTGGATCGCACCCACAATTCACAAAGTAGCGTATGCACAATCGTCAAATCTGCTATAACTTCTCGGAAGGAAGAACTGGTATTGGGCAGCGTCAAGTCTACCGCTACACCTGCAATATTTGGCAAACCATTCTTCCACCATCTTCTGCTTGCAATACAATTCGCTCACAGCTAAATCAAGTAAAGCAGTCTCTGAGTCAATCATTTTCGGTAGGCCCAAGTTGTTAGTGATGCCAGCGACACTTATCTCCACATTGTTCGAGATGTATCTGAAGACAGAAGATCTTGTTGTAGTCTTCTACACTACGACGGGTCGCGAAGCACACAATAACATTTTCCAACAAATGCACAGATTTATTTTAAAATATCAAATATATAGTTTAAATATTGTGTTAAAACGCAGCGCTCAAAATATCTTTGGATACGAGTACATATTTTTATCACAATACTTAAATTCAACTATTTTTAAAAACTAATACTTGCTTGTAAAGTAGGTATCTAAATAAGCCACTTAGTTGGATTTAAGTTTAGGTCTAGATATTTATAGTTAATATATATGGTAATGAGAAGGTTAACATGTAATTAAAATATTGTTATTATGAATTCATTTATAAAATAAAAGATATTGCTTTGATATTGCTACCGCCTTTTCGTGAAAGCGGTCTAAAATGAAATCACAATTTTGATGTGGAACTTTTAATATCAGAGGATCAGACCGGCTGTTATTGTGGCGTTGGACTACAAGTACAAGCGTTCTTAAAAAATCTAAATATAATTTTTATCGTGTTATATTTATTATTTCCTTTTATAAGTTATCTTTTAATGCTCATTATTGCTACAAATAATTTTAAAATGTCACATCTGCCAAATTGCCGTGGGACGGCTCGATTAATAGATCAACTCCAAGTCTTGATGTTTGAATCAGATTTATTTGTAACGACTCCGTGTCTTCGATGTTTGAATCAGATTTATTACGAAGAATTATTTAACTTATTTATAGTTCCTTTCTAATTAGGGTCAAACAGAGTTTTTTTTATAATAACAGACTAAAGTTTATAGGGTAGTGAGGTATACTATACGGATAAAAAACTTAATATTAGAGGATTTCAAGAAAACTGTAACCTTGCTGGTGATATGACTTGTCTAGGATCTGTCTCCACAAAGCCTGACACAATCGGTACGTCCTGACATAAGAGAGCGTGAGCCACACTAGTCACCAAGTTAGCTAGAGCATGGGCCTCGCTCAGGTCGGCTGCTCTACTACAGTTACCCTCGACTCTCTTCACCGCAGACGGGGCGTTACGTACCGCTTCAGTCATTAACATCGCATTGTTCTGTTGAGGAGTGAGTGATAAGTTTAAATACTTAATAGATGTGAAACTTTAATTTAAACTAACATGTCTGAATTCAAAGCAATATTTTATATTAAACTAATGACATTACAAGTCCTGACAACCACACAGAATGACTGCTGAACAGTACTTACGATGCCACAAGACTGCCTCATAGTTTACTTTTGTTTGACGTGGTCGTCTAATTTTTTCTTCATCTTTAAAGCACGAAATTAAGGGACAAGTTTGTTTTTTTTTTATTCGACTTGTTTTAGCAGATGTTGCTATCTAAGAAATTGTTATTGGGCTATGCACTGTTTACTAACCCTAAAATAGATAAAGTAAGTAAAAAATGATAGCATACCTCAGCAAATTCAAAAAACTCGACAGCTCTAGAGAACAGCGGCACAAGTGAAGTACCTTCGGTGCCACCGACACAAGGCACCCGCGTGTACCTAGGTTCTAGAGCCAGTGCTCGTGCCGCGAGGGTGCTCGCACGCATTTCGGGAACAGCCACAGATCCTAATAGTTTCCGCGGATTGTACCAGCCTGTTTCTTTTAAAGTCTGTTGGATAAGGTAATGGAAGTTAAATCCGTCGGATGTTCGTTCTTTATCTAGATTTATACGTTCAGAAAATAATAACATGATAAATTCATAAAATATTTTCATCACGATGTTTTGCACTAAGTTTGTTTATATAGTAATAATAATTTATTTAAAATCAATTTTACATAAACTTCAACTTATACAATAAACAGCAAATATTCAAGGCACTACTGGTAGTTGAACTCTGGAACCCATGATAAAATTTAACTTGTGTTATGGATACCAGACACTCCCAAGTAAAAACGAACATGATAAAATCATTTGTGTAGACAGTTGTTCTTTGTGTTGAAGATTAACATTTTACGTAGAATACAAAGGTCTTTTACTCCAATGTATATAGCTGCTGAGGAGTACTCTTTAAGGGAGAAATATATAGGTGTTCAACCACGTAGGTATTGTTGAGTTCGTAGTCATTGAGATTTAAACAAATGAAATTAAGACATCAAATTTTATTACTACAATTTACTTTGACCTAAAATCGTACAACGCAGCAATAGATTTGAATTTTTTTATCTGATTATACAATAAAATAATCATGCTTATATCATCGCGTGACGCAAATACCTTCACCATGATTTGTGTAATAAGCCACTTAACACTCAACTAAGCAGCAGAAAAGGAAATCCGTTGTAGAAAACATTCATCCAAAAAATTCTTGGAAAAGTTACAATAATCGTTTTTCTTCTAGATTCTATGGTAAGCGATTTTGGGTCAAGAGATAAGAAATACTATATTCTTTACCACAAGTAGAACCTGTTACGTAACACGGATTGTAACAAAAACAACCGCTCAATTTCTTAGGTAGACGTTCTCTTCAGCCTTACGTACATATTATGTATAGAAACTGAGTAAACAAAAAATGGTTCCCTAATATTGAACTTCTAAAAATATTTTATTTAGTAGCTATGTTTGCATTTTTTTATTATCTTTCATAAACCGGGCAAAGAGTATGTATTATTGTATAAAAAATATAGAGTACGGCATCGTGGCATTTAGCACGTTTTCGTTTATGTTTTGTTGTTGATTTAAGAGTATATCAAAATTATACACTAAAATAATCGATAAATCAGGCTTCCATAAATTAATGAATACAGTTTTATAGTTTACGTAGTACGTAACATAAAACGAAACCGCATGTTTACACAGTCATATACGGTTAGTCAAATATTGACTAACATTAGTAACAAAACAAATAGAGCCGGAAAGCTAACTTCTACTAATGGAGCTCCAAATAATTATTATAAATCGCTCCTAAAGATAGAAGGAGATCTGATAAGACCTGCTTTGACAGTACTGATACCCTAGTTGAAACTTTGGACCTATCTTTACATTCATTGCCATTCCTTAAATTAGTTGCTTTAATTAACTGAAGCGTTAACAAAGATTACGTCAATCGCACTATCCCTTAGTGACAGTACTTTATATTGAATGTAACATTGCTTATATTTTTATATGCTTAAATGCAAAATTTTGTTTGAACGGTGAAGACGCAAAAGAGTCAAAGAACTCACTTGCCCCTATGTAAACGATGAACATAATTACACTTATGAATTATACGCGTTGCTACTGAAGAACTGGCTTTTCAAGTTAAAAACTTTTCGAAGACACGTGTCCACCATTTTTTGTACACACTTCTCTATGTATTTCTAAACAAGCAACATTTTTTCTATTTGTAAATGATATTAGAACGCGAGTGAAGCGGCAGTTGATATGTACAGTGTTACACAAAATAAAAAGAGCTGTGGCAAACAACCTTTGTGACTTTTTGTCACATAGACAAAAATATATTATTCCATGGCGATTAAATTTTTTACTATAAGCGTCCGTACCTTATTTTGAAAATTGGCTTTGGCTAAAAATACTGACTTTTTTACAATTATTAGGTTACCGATTGTTACAATGTTAACTTGAAAAATATCTCTGTTTTTACGGATGGGATTTGCGAGAACATTACAAATCAAGCAGAGGTCGAGAACGATCGACCCTTAGGGAATGAAGCAGTAAATATTTATCACTTGCCTTCTGGCGATTGGGTAATTTTTATAAAGCATTAGAGAGAGAGAAAGAAATATCGAATAAAGTTTTTTTTGCGACGTTGATTTTTTTAACTTTCTATAAAATCGGCGTAGATTAGTAAGTACTGTTATTGAGTCTGAATATCTTTGAAAAGACAACGGAATCAAGAGTCAGTCTATGCGAGCGTTTATCTCTGGATCATCATTAAAAAAATTTACACAATATTACAAATAATGTAACATGTATATAATGTGTTATTTGTTTGTCAAAAAATTAAAAACCATTCATATTTTTAAGTAATCTTTAAGCTACGCCTTATAGCTTAGCTATGCTTAATATAAGATTGACAATAAAAAGTCATCAAGCTTCGATCAAAACCAAGTCATACTGTAACCTAAGTTTATTTTAACTATATCATCATTGCATTTTAAAAATAACAGCTGTAAGCCAACAATGTATTTCTTTATGATCCCATAAAAGTATAGAACAATATTCAGAACAGATTACGAGTATAAATTATGGCTTCTTTACGGGCCATAAACCCAAAGTTGCATAGAGACTATTAATTTCTCATTTTATAATTTGTTGTTTCTGATAATTGGGATTGATAACTAACAGATTTACGTTACAATACACTGGTGACCCTACGGATTATGAGGATTACTACGAATAAGCAATCGCATTAAACGATATGTATTCCTGTATTGTACGATATATGCATGAAATAACGTAAACGTAACGCTCGTAATCAGCCTATTAGCCAAGGTCGTTTTTTATCCCAAATAAATAAAATAACGATATTATGTTAGAATGGGAACGATTTCTACAGACTTATATCAAACAACACGATGACGATTGCTTCACAGCTTCAGCAACGTTAGTGGATGATCTCTACCTACAGGAAAAGTTGCTATGATCAATTGGTTTTATTGATTTCACCAGTAGAGACCGTCCGTGTCTAAAGATACCGTGTCAGTAAGACGATGAACGTCATCGTATTTAACAGTCCACTACTGGACATAGGCCTCTCCTTTGCAAAGCGGTCACAGCCTACTACATCTCGCTGGCTAAACAGGCTGGTATGGGATTTGCTTCAAGTTTTCCTTCTCTTTGTCGTGATGTTGTTCTACGTGGTTGGTTCCCTTGTCCCTTATGGGATGTTTAGGGCTGGTGACACTCCGTATTATTAATCTGTTACCACGTGGACTATTATGGACTGTACTCTATTACACATCTTATGATGGCGTAAAAATTTATATATCTGCACTAATCCTTCGTATTGGGAACAGTTTATATATTTAAAAATGAATGTTTGTCTATATGTCTGTCTGTATGTCTTTTATAAAATCGAAAACTATGCGTTTGATTATATGATTATCTATAGCAAAGTTGAGCATGAGCCCACGAAGGTTTCCGAGTTGGTATGAATATCTTTTTTTGATGTCTTTCCTTCAAATTTCTTTTAGTTGGTGGTGTAGCAACGCGCGCAGGGTACAGCTAGTATACTATAAAGGCTCGTAATTTACTTAGGTTGTTAGGAATAAACAAATTATGGCCACTTATCCTAGTTTAAGTAGCTCATCTTTTCTCAGTAGGCGTATGAAGCGGCCAATAGCTCTCGAACCTTATATTTCTAAACGGGTACAATGTTTAAATTATGAATAATTTACCTCAGCTATTAAAGGCACCATGCAGTCTATAGGCGAAGCACAAACGATAATGAAGGCTTTTGGACATTCGTTAGCGATAGCGTCTGCGTAGCACTTTACTAGTGGTGCTTGACAATAGAACCGCTGCTCGAACTTCATATCCATATTAAAGTACCCACTTTCCAGCATGAGAACTATGTCAGAGTTCTGAGAGAGGAAATAGAAAGGTTAGGTTTAAACTAGGAAAGGGATAAGTTGGATTGATATTGTTTTAACAAATTAAAAATAAATACCCATTTGAAATTACACTATATATCAATTCCATCACTTTATCTTCATAAAAAGTAGCCAATGCTATTCAAAATTGTAATCTATCAGCACCAAATTTTATCTAAATCCGTTCAGCCATTTTGAGTTTCGTGTGAACAAAAAAAAACATCTTAAAATATCTCCAGTTATCTAAATATAATATTATATTTACTATAATTAATAGATTTTCATTTCAGAATATATTAAACTTTTTGCATTAGCTGTATTGTTAAAAGATAAATTACGCTCCGGTTGTTGCATTCAGTTCAGAGAATATGGAGTGAATAGTGAATTAACTAGTTTACTGGAACAGTTGACAATTTGCAATTATCAATTGTTCTGTATCAATTATACTTAGTCTGGCCATAAATACTGTTACACTTAATTATAAAAAAATATTACATTTGAATTTCGAATCTGTCATTTTTATACGATTGTTCATTGTGTTTTCTCATTTTGGCGCCAATACATTGTAAAATATTTTGCGATATTAAAATGGTGTGGGGTGATAAAGAGAACCGAATCGCTGTGATAGCATTACACAAAGTAGGTATGGAGCCAAATGCAATTTTTAAAACTCTCCATACACTTGGTATTAGTAAAATGTTTGTGTACCGGGCTATTAATAGGTACAATGAGACCTCCTCTGTTTGTGACAGAAAAAGATCTGGCCGTCCACGTAGTGTTCGTACGAAAAAGGTGGTCAAAGCAGTAAGGGAAAGAATTCGAAGAAATCCTGTCCGAAAGCAAAAGATTTTATCTCGGGAAATGAAGATAGCACCTAGAACCATGTCGCGTATTTTAAAAGATGACTTAGGACTTGCAGCCTATAAGAGACGCACTGGCCATTTCTTAACTGATAATTTAAAGAAGAATAGGGTGGTAAAATCGAAACAACTACTGAAGCGGTACGCAAAGGGAGGTCACAGAAAAATTTTGTTTACGGATGAGAAAATTTTTACAATTGAGCAACATTTTAACAAACAAAATGACCGTATTTATGCTCAAAGCTCTAAGGAAGCTTCCCAATTAGTCGACAGAGTGCAACGTGGACATTATCCGACTTCAGTGATGGTTTGGTGGGGTGTTAGCTATGAAGGAGTGACTGAGCCATATTTTTGTGAAAAAGGTATCAAAACATCGGCACAAGTGTATCAAGATACCATTCTTGAGAAGGTAGTTAAGCCCCTTAACATCACCATGTTCAATAACCAAGTATGGTCCTTCCAGCAAGACTCGGCGCCGGGTCATAAAGCTCGGTCCACGCAGTCTTGGTTGGAATCGAACGTTTCGGACTTCATCAGAGCTGAAGACTGGCCGTCGTCTAGTCCCGATCTTAATCCGCTGGATTATGATTTGTGGTCAGTTTTAGAGAGTACAGCTTGCTCTAAACGCCATGATAATTTGGAGTCCCTAAAACAATCTATACGATTGGCAGTGAAGAATTTTCCCATGGAAAGAGTGCGTGCTTCTATTGATAACTGGCCTCATCGTTTAAAGGACTGTATTGCAGCCAATGGAGACCACTTCGAATAAGCTTTTTATATTTTTAATTGTTTTATATTTATGTATTAAACTGACACACTGTAAAAGTAATAAATGTTATTTGCAGTTAACAATTTTCTTTTTTCTTTATTACAATATTTATGGCAAGACTAGGTATTATTATGTTATATAAAACAATAATATTGGATAAATCACTATTGGTAATAGTTACTATTATTAAAAGGAAAATATTCAGGGAAATGTTGTCTATGCTGCTGATTTAGCAGTTAAAATAACTTCCTTAAAGATTAAAAAAATTAAACAAAACTCTTTGGCGTTACTATATTAGTATATATACAAGGTTTAAGAGGCTTATCCAAATATTTCATGATTTTTAAACGATTGGGAAAATATGCCTAATTTACGAACACACGAGACAAACACAAGAAGGTTTGAGTCAGTACTGATATTTGATAAAGTAGGTGCTTGAGCGAAGAGCGTCTCACGTTAGAGGACTGTCAATGAAGTATGCCTGGATTGCTCGACACTTATACCAATGTATTATATTAGCAAAAAGATTCAATGTTTTATCATGTTGTCATTTTAAAATTACTTTCAAATCTAACTGTACAATACTTATCGTTATCGTTGATATCGTTATATTTGCTAAGTATGCCTACTTAATATCACACATAAACGCAAATTTTGTGTACGTAAAAAAATCATAAAAACACGCCCGTTTCCATTATCCATCCTGTTTCACTAAGAGTAAGCAGAGGTATTTCGCAAGTGTTTTGACCCCACACAATTACACTAATGTCGAGCCTATTGCCGCTAATCGGGATGTTTTGTTTGCCAGAGTTCGTCCGTCGATCACCAGGTGTACCACTTGCAGGTGAGGTTGGCTTGGGGGGCCCTTAGTTCTTGGTGGGAACCCTATACACCTTTTATTAAGTATTTTATACCTAGTCTTGCCATAAATATTGTAATAAAGAAAAAAGAAAATTGTTAACTGCAAATAACATTTATTACTTTTACAGTGTGTCAGTTTAATACATAAATATAAAACAATTAAAAATATAAAAAGCTTATTCGAAGTGGTCTCCATTGGCTGCAATACAGTCCTTTAAACGATGAGGCCAGTTATCAATAGAAGCACGCACTCTTTCCATGGGAAAATTCTTCACTGCCAATCGTATAGATTGTTTTAGGGACTCCAAATTATCATGGCGTTTAGAGCAAGCTGTACTCTCTAAAACTGACCACAAATCATAATCCAGCGGATTAAGATCGGGACTAGACGACGGCCAGTCTTCAGCTCTGATGAAGTCCGAAACGTTCGATTCCAACCAAGACTGCGTGGACCGAGCTTTATGACCCGGCGCCGAGTCTTGCTGGAAGGACCATACTTGGTTATTGAACATGGTGATGTTAAGGGGCTTAACTACCTTCTCAAGAATGGTATCTTGATACACTTGTGCCGATGTTTTGATACCTTTTTCACAAAAATATGGCTCAGTCACTCCTTCATAGCTAACACCCCACCAAACCATCACTGAAGTCGGATAATGTCCACGTTGCACTCTGTCGACTAATTGGGAAGCTTCCTTAGAGCTTTGAGCATAAATACGGTCATTTTGTTTGTTAAAATGTTGCTCAATTGTAAAAATTTTCTCATCCGTAAACAAAATTTTTCTGTGACCTCCCTTTGCGTACCGCTTCAGTAGTTGTTTCGATTTTACCACCCTATTCTTCTTTAAATTATCAGTTAAGAAATGGCCAGTGCGTCTCTTATAGGCTGCAAGTCCTAAGTCATCTTTTAAAATACGCGACATGGTTCTAGGTGCTATCTTCATTTCCCGAGATAAAATCTTTTGCTTTCGGACAGGATTTCTTCGAATTCTTTCCCTTACTGCTTTGACCACCTTTTTCGTACGAACACTACGTGGACGGCCAGATCTTTTTCTGTCACAAACAGAGGAGGTCTCATTGTACCTATTAATAGCCCGGTACACAAACATTTTACTAATACCAAGTGTATGGAGAGTTTTAAAAATTGCATTTGGCTCCATACCTACTTTGTGTAATGCTATCACAGCGATTCGGTTCTCTTTATCACCCCACACCATTTTAATATCGCAAAATATTTTACAATGTATTGGCGCCAAAATGAGAAAACACAATGAACAATCGTATAAAAATGACAGATTCGAAATTCAAATGTAATATTTTTTTATAATTAAGTGTAACAGTATTTATGGCCAGACTAAGTATTTTCATTTGATTTGATGAATTTAATTTGATGGTTAATATTTTTTCTTTTTTATTTGCGTCAACGATATTTCATTTAAAAAAATACTTAAATATCAACCATTAAGAAATTATAGTTAAGCTGTGTTTTATAAATTATTTAACAACAACAAAAGTTCTTTTCTTTAGCTTATTGCCGTCCAGAAGTTGTAACAAAAATATCAAATTTAAAGTGGATATGTGTGCAATACCAAAGGCACTTAATTTGTTTGGTAACAAAAAAAAGGTCATGGAACTGTTATGGACAAACACAAGTTTAAAAGTCGACGATTATAAAATTTTCAACCATGCTTATACACAGTTCTTTGTTCATGTTTAGGTATATATATTTCGCAGTAATGGGTCGATGTTATTGATTGTGTATGTGGGGTCAACGCCATACTCGCGAATACCATGCATGGCTGGTAAAAGAAATCGAATGAAACTTGTAGTACAATTGAATCCATTAGCGCTTGTAGATTGGTTTCATTTTTAAGTTTATTTCATGCAAGCTAGTGGATTTTTATTAAAGAAGTTTATGTTGTTTTATTTTTAGGGTTGTTTGAGGAACTATCAAATTATTTCCATAACATATTAACTGTGTAATAGTATGTAATATGTAGTAGAACCACACTGATTTCAGCATGAACGGGCCGGCTCGACTGGACAGTACTACCTTCTCACAGAAAATAAATCTAAAGTGACAGCATCCCTGTTGTTGTGTTTCATTGGTGAGTTCGAACCCGGAGACCCATTGATGTAACGATGTCAGTTATCGTGGTAAGTGTGTGAGCGTTATATTACCTCGATGAGTCATGCCTTTTACGTGCCCAAGCGGGGTGTGAAAAATATCTAAGAACGCCTAACAACATGATCATCTAACTGAGCATCAACATAGTGCAGCATTCGCAATGAGTATGGTAACCAAAACTGTTCGATTCTTTTCATGTTTTCCATTAGGCAGACTAAACTCACTTTGGTAGGCTCTTAAAACAATTAAAAATGGTATTATATTAAAAATTATATAGCAAATCCTCAACTCAACAATGAAAAACTAACATATCATGGGTTATAACTTATATTTAATGATGATAGAAACTTTGGAAATACGATAACAGTAAATGAAGTTCAATATAAAAGTGATTTTATCGAGAAAAGTTTAATGACGATGTGGGTAGCGGATATTCTGCGGAGCAGAAATCCGATTGGAAGAATAAACTTGTCCGTGAAGCGTGTAATTGTGATTAGAACCTTGCACTCGTTATGTATGTAGTTTTAAATAGAATTTGTTTATTATAAATTAAGTTATTGTAGTCTATATAGTCTAAGCAGTATCCTATGACTTTCATACTTTCCAACACGAAACACTTTTGTGTAGGTTTATCTCAAACAATCTTAACTTTTCCCATAAAACGTTAGAATTATGAAGCTATTTTTATTTTATCACTAGATGTACAGTTGTTTAAAACTAAATTAAAATCTTTATAACGAAGTTAAAAAAACAAATGTAAACAGAACTGATGAGTTTTCCAGACGTCATTTCAAAGTAACGTAGTGCATGCCACATAATATCACCGCAAGTTACACGAGGAAAAATTTATTCCTGTTGGTAACAATGCTGTAGATATTGATCACGTGATCAACTTGAGATTGTCGATAAAACAATTGATTAAGATAACAAAAAAATATGTGACTAAAAATCATGTTACGTCAGCAAAGTCCTCACTGTCCAGTTTGTGATCAGGACTTCACGGCAAAATAAAAGAAGATATTTTAAAAGATGACATTTTCGTCACTACACAAATAAAATCACTATGAACAGTAAGTCAACTGCTGGACTTCTCTTTTTAGAAACTTTGGAGTAAAATAATATTTTATTAAGAATTCTACATTTTGTAACAAAAGAAAGATAGTTTCATAATTCCCTGGTTTGACGAAAAAAGTTATTGAGATTATGCGAGTTACGCCTATGTAAAGTTGTTTTGTATTGGTAAGTATGAAACGTTATACGAGACCTCTTAGATTAGATGGACTATAAGTATTTGAATTGTCGGCATAATATAAGTAATGACTACTCTAGTAACTTCAGACAATAATTAATAGTTACTCTAATCATGGGTTATCACTTATATTTAATGATGATAGAAACTTTGGAAATACAATAACAGTAAATGAAGTTCAATATAAAAGTGATTTTATCGAGAAAAGTTTAATGACGATGTAGGTAGCAGATATTCACAAACCGGACAGTGAGGACTTTGCTGACGTAACATAATTTTCATTTACATATTTTATCCAGTTCTCGAGAACGGTCGTGCTACGTTATATTGGGATCGATCTATTATCACAGATAGGACTATTGTTGCTAATAAGCCTGATATTGTGGTGATAGATCGATTAAAGCGCCGCGCAATGATTGTCGATATCGCCGTTCCTCATGACGAGAATCTCGTGAAAGTAGAAAAAGAAAAACATTTGAGGTATTTGGATGTGTCTCACGAAATTGCCGATATGTGGAATGTGGATTCGGTGATCATTGTTCCGATAATCATATCTGTTGATCTGTGATAGCCAAAAGCCTCGACCAATACCTTAAGAGGCTCACGTTAGAAGGTTGGATCAAGGGTCTGATGCAGAAGGCAGTCCTCCTTGACGCGGCCCGTATAGTGAGGAGGTTCCTGTCTTTGGAGCCCTAACCACCGGTGTCTTGGTCCCTGTACCCGATGCCGGTGATCTACTATTTTTGTATTTTGAAATATGTATTTTTGTATTCCTTCTTGTATGTATTTAAAAATGTAATAAAGAGAACTCTAATAATAATATGAATTATAAGTTACCAATTATTAATCAGTCTATATATACATATATGTAGTATGCAAAATACACCGATGCCACGGTTTAACTGACGTGTTGCCAATTATTTATTTTTTAGTGAATTCTTCCCTAATTTTTAATGTACCCATTAGCCACATAGAAAAGTAGGACAGTAACAGATAAAAAAAGAAACACGCTTTTTATTTGTATACACAACAACTTGAACAATGATTGAAAGGCAAAAAATCAGTAACATGAACTTACAAGTTTACTCAACAAATACAGTAGTAATGTTCTATACATTAGCCTCAAAGCAAACAGACTTGCTGTTGCTAGTTCCCTAGTTTGAACGTTGAAGTGGCAGAAGCGACAAGCGCCTGCATCTGATGATATGCAAATAGCAATTGAGTCACCCCAACTCTGATGGCTATCATACTTATTTATGTTAGTCTCCATGTTAGAAGCCAGTCATTTTAAGTATAGACATTTATGTATCAGATCATAAAAAATATTTATGTAAATAATCATATAAGTTCTTATGTTCATAATTTTAGGGCTTATAATAATATTGTAAGTGAACTCAACCAAGTTGAAACCAAAGTGTTGCCGTATATACACACTATTATCATTGGTGTAAATGTATGAATTTAACACAAATGCCACGTTTGTGACAACATGCTTTATAATATGTAATAATTTCTATAGTATAAGTTTTTTTAAAATGAATTTCAATATCATAATTTCTCTTATATAATTGACTTCAGCATAGGATGAGATGTGTTCTATTTTTGGAGATGTTCCTAATAACAAATGATTTATAAAATGAATCGGCAAATTCTTTTTTGTTCCTGCTTGGTCCCATTAAAATTTGAAGAAAAATTCAAGCCCTAAGATGAGAGAAATGAAGAATTTTTAAATTACAATTTATCATAAAGTAGGTTAGTTTAAGTCGGTGAAATTTAGTAAAAATAGTATCTCAATACCTGTAAACACCGTTCTAGTTCACAACAGGCACAACTGAATGGTTCCACAAGACAATTCGTATTTATATGATGCAGGTCATCTACAACTTGGCCCACGTTGCGAGTGCAACCTCTAGTATCCATGGCTTCGTAAAGACGTAATCTGAAGAAGTAAATGTAACTGGTGATACAATTTATTTAACTTAGCTCAAAAATGGAATTTTAAGACTATTGGCAAATATTTTCTGGAGCTTGATCAAATAGTACTATCCTTCCGCATTTTAATCCTATAGTCTATTCACGTTAACAAAATAGTGACGCATTTATCAAGATAGTTGGTCAGGTGACCAACCGGATTCCGAGAAATTATTATTTCGTACGGAAGCTTGGAACCTAATTGGTCAGCATGAGGGTTTGATTAATGCGTCACTATTTTCTTAGCGCGAAACGGCTTACAGTCACTATGTAACTAGTTGGTATTTTTTGCTAGTAAGAACTTCACTGTGCTCCTTGGGGGGAGACCTTCCTTCAGGAGTGGACGGTGACAGATTAATTTGAAAATTTTTATCCAATTAATCGTTCCAAACTGAACAGTTTCAGACTATGTTTCAACATTTTTAAAAATAACAAAATGCGATCATAAAGAGTTGATTTTTATACTATATGTAGGCGCTATGCATGTATGTAGGAAGAAGCTTCTATTATATACACTGTTTACGACACCATGTTTAAAAAATTCGTCTTTCAACACAAACATAAATATGCCCTTGGTACAACAATGTCGTACATTCTCACCATAACCTTTAGAAATGTGTGAGGTATTCGAGGAGTATACATTAAACTTTTACTGAAGCCTTAGATATGCCATTATATGGATCATTCAAACGAACATAATAAAAGGAGGCAAGATTTTACGAGTTGGCCGTGACTACCGTGTTCACCATTTTTATCAAAAACATTTTTATTATTAGAAAACGGAGTTTGTACTTAAACTTTGACATTATAATGGGTTTCAGATTGATTTATGTGATGTCATAATCGTAAAGATGTAATATTGTTTATCGTTACTCGTAAATGGATATTTTGGGCACTCTGGTATTCTGTGATATTATCCTTTATAGTGATCAAGTTATTAAAATTTAGTCACATCACCAAAATTAACCCAAGGTTTCTAATTTTTCCATAGTACTGTTTTTGTAACGATAATTTAATTGGTATTACAAGTCCCAAAGCAAATGTCATTGCATAACTATTTTTAGTATTAACGTCGTAGGCGAATCCTTTGGTAATAAAATCTCATTGTCCAGACATCGAGTGACTCCCTTGGGACTCAATTCATGAGCCGTGGCTTACTGCTTTCTGTTTCCTCTTATTTTATGTTCGATACGCTATTTAAGACCGATACGGTAATACTCAAAAAAGTGCTTGTGCAAATAAATAGTTGCAATGTTATTTTCAAAATCTGAACTTGTACACTCATAACTTCATTTTACTACATTTTATGGATTGGAAAAGTTAAGGAGTGTTGTGTAGCTATTAAATAAATAATTGAACAAGAGTACTTCACAGCAAGTACGTTGTACTACGCTTTAAAATGGCCTTAAAATTAAAACAGGTACAGAAACAGTGGGAGAAACAGATCTCTCGTCTCACTTTTATCTAGTATGACGCAATATAGTAGGTAGGTCAGTGTTCAAATAAACTTTTATTACCTCACATTAACTGTTAATATAACATATGATTTCATTTTTAATTTAAAACACTCATAAGGCACATTCAGATTTACAAGCCTAAAAAATAGTAAAATAGAAAACGTATAATATAACACATTTTTTTACAATTTAATTATTTATCTACATAGCTTTTGCAAAAGTTTACTTTAAATCTTGCAATTTCCTACATTTTTGACCTTCAAATGTCAAATCTAACGTACCATAAATCCAAATGACCCCATTTGTTACACGATCGTGTTGCGACATAGGCGTCCCATATAAGCTTGTGTAGTGACACAGGCGAGACGAACGGTCCCCGAGGGCCGGAGATTTCATGAGCCGTACACGTCTTCAGGGCCAGCGAAATTGTTACGTCACGGATCGTCTACGAAACGATAATGTGTAGTCTTTCTGTGTCTGCGGTTTAAGTGTGTGTTTCATTACACTAGAACTATCAGTTTTGTCTGTCGACACAAATATTTTTCATTATATTTGTGCCCATTATGCAATGTATTGTAGTGTAGATTTGTGTATACATAGTAATATTTGTTAAACCTATGATTAGGACAGCAAATGAGTACCTATGCATATATTTCCACATGAAAGTGAGGTTGATATGAAAAGTCTTGTTAACACCAGTTTTAGAAGAGCAGTAAACCGTTATATTAGAACAGCGACTTTAAGAGTGATATTCTGATCTTGTTCAGGTTAAAAATTAAGCGGGTTTGTAAGTCTATGTGACTATTTCGGAGTTGAACTGGTCATATATACAAAAGGCCATGTGGTTTGCTAACAAATTTAAGGGAATACTTACTTTTTAATGCAAGGACACTGCTTCAACAACAACGCCACATATTGTCCTATTCGTGTATCAGCTCCAAGTATGGACACCTGCATGCCATGCCGATATACCGGCACCGGAGCTGTCGGTTTCTTTGGAGGCGGAAGCGCTTTCGGCGGCTTTTCGCCTGCCGGTTCTTTACATTTAAGCATCCGAAACGGAGCTGTACAAGATCACAGGCTTGATTTGAGATTTACTTAAAGGTTCCATATACTCGGAATGAGCTTGACTATAACAAAACTCTTAAGAACGCTTATCATTGAGTTAAAATAATACTTGGACATCTTATAAAACTTTTGAAGTGCTGTTACAATATACTTATACGTTATACAATTGAAATTGATTTACGATTGTAACTAAGTACTATCACACTGGTTAGTTATTTTTCATACTTTTGGGGTACATCAAAAGACACAATCACACCACTATAACTAGCATAATGATGTAAAACAGAAATATAACAGAAATAAAACAGATAAAATCAAATTATTTCAGCCAAAATGTGATAAAATTTTCTCGGGCATATATAATAAATGCAACTTACTGCCGAAGTTTGAGCCACCTTCTAGGACCTTTAACTTTATCCTTTGGAGAATGCCCAATTTTTTTGTTTTCGTAACACACGGTTTTTTACAAATTTTATCAGGAGGATCTTCTGGGATGTCAACTATAGCTCTTCTACAATCATCTTTCGAGGGTCTATTGACGTAGTGTCTACAGAACACGCACTCAGCCTTGTTGTTCAAAGATTTCGATGTGTGAACCACATTTGACCAAAAGCCGCGTGTGTTTAATAACATCTTGTTTAAAACGATTTGGTGAATTAATTTTTTATTATATTTTCATTTATTGTGGGTATATCTTGTTGCTACTGTGAAATTTCGATTGTTTTTGCATGTTTTATTGACGTTTCTGTTTATTATTCTAGATATAAAAAGGTTACTTCTTTTTGGTCTTTAAATATCGTTGGAGTTTGTATACGCTTTTATAAGCATTGGAGAATCTTGTTTTAAAGTTCTACAACGTTCTTGAAATCCTATCAGTGTAGAAAATCATTTTTTCTTAGTTGTTATATAGGATAGATATGTCTAATAAGTGGAACACACACAGACTGCCCTACAAGCTTACCATACTACTACACTACCGTGTACTTGCTTGCCCCTAATGCTAAAATAAACTATCTTTGTGTATTTTTAAAAGAGCATTGAATTGCATTCATGAACTTTCGAAGACCTTTGACATATTTATAGTGAACTTTGGCTTGTCGAGAGGGAAAGTGAGCGTCAACGGCTTGCCTTGACACTGCAGTATTAATACTCTACTCTCAACCGTTATTGGCCTATTTCCTCACTACTAGTATTGTTGAATCGAGCTGCGATTCAATCAGAGACTGTGTATTGGTTTGATTTATCTTGTTTATGTTTTGGTGAGATTTTGTTTTAGTTCTTCTTTGTCGATATCTTGAGGACATTATAAACTTGACTATAATTTGATCAAGGAGGTTGGTTAGCAATTCTATATAGATAGTATTTTGTAACATAAATACACCTTAAATATTTTATAATTCTATTCAATTAACTGATTTTAGAAAAATAACCAAGACTTAGACCAACTAATGAAACCTATTAAGTTGAAATTTGGCAAAAAGCTTAAACCTAATACACAGTAGAGAGAAAAGTACAAACTAGAGGGTCTATTGCTATTTTTTATCGGTGCATGACTCTATAGGCTATTAATTCTGGACATCTGCCTATCCAGTTGTCTAGGAATAAGAAAGTCGTAAGTTCAACTGAAGAAGATCGATGTTTGATAAGTCCCCTCGCACATAGATGGTACAGGCAACAATATCACATGACACACATTTGATATTTTGTATCAGGCACACAAGCTCACAAGACAAATACCGTTTAGTCAAAACATAACTTTGAACTGTAAACTTTGCCAAAATAGAAAGACTTAGTTTTACATATAAGTTCTATTGTGGAAGATGCTATTCTAATTCAGGTGTTTTTAAAATACTACCTTCTTTTGGCAATCGTATAAATATAGAGATAAAACAATTTATAACAAATACAACACCGCTAATTATATAATATCTAACCACAACCAACATATAGAAAACATTGTGGCAAATTAAAAGTTTGGAAATGAACACAAAAATTGCTGAGGCTTAGGCCTGTCGTCACGGCAAGGAACCAATTATTGCGTTTTATATATATTTTAATCATAGGTTTGCACGATATTGGGTTTGCACTGCGTGTGCCCTATAAACAACTTTTATTTGAAAGATAATTTATGATAATTGGAAAAACCAAAGGCTTCCAAAAGTAAAAAAATAAAAATACACAATATTCACCTTCTGTATTTGGTTTATTTCATTTGTTTCATCATTATCATCTTAGCTTTAAGACATCAACTGCCGTTCCCATGCCGGCTGCATCCAACGACTTCCCGCGACCTTCATCAGGTCTTCGGACCACCTTGTAGGGCTTACTAACACTGCGATTTCTAGCACGTGGCCGCAACTCAAGAACTTTATAACCCCATCGGCCATCGTTTCTGCGTGTAATGTGCCCTGCCAA
Organism: Hypercompe scribonia; assembly: GCA_949316085.1. Classification (NCBI taxonomy): domain Eukaryota; kingdom Metazoa; phylum Arthropoda; class Insecta; order Lepidoptera; family Erebidae; genus Hypercompe; species Hypercompe scribonia. The sequence continues at coordinate 8,694,265 of OX438979.1, forward strand.
CTGCCACTTAAGTTTAGCAATATTACGGGCAATATCAGTGACCTTGGTCCCTCTGTGGATCTCCTCATTCCTGGTTCGATCACGGTAAGAAATTTCTTGTTACACAAATAACAAATTATGTTTATGCATTAATTGAGTTTAAAAAAATGGTTTGTTTACAGAGATTTGTAATAATTCAACAATATATGTTATCCCTATTATCTGAATTTCTTACTTTACTTTTATAGGCATTTATGTGATCTCGATCTATAAATACATTATTCAAAAGTTATATAATATTTATCCTATAAAAGTAATTGAGTACAATAATTGCTTAATTGACAATTACAGGTACGTTCAAAACATACAAAGCTATCATTATTGTAATTTCTTTTTAGTCGATGGATGAAGCTATAAAAAAATAAAACTTATTTACCGAACCAATGAACTGAGCTTGGTGAGACTACAGAATAAAATAGCCCATCAAAACCAATCACATAGGTGAACAAATCATAAAGAGAAAATAAATTGTCCTACTAACTATTTATCTACTGGGCAGCGTACCAATAGAGATTATGTCTCTCGGTTGATTTGATGACAAGTATAAATTCGATACTATTGTCATTCTGGTCGAGTGGATCTTTGCCAAAGTAAAAATACGATAATTGTAATAAGAATAACGAATAAGGTCACAGTGGTCACCTACACTAATAGTGCGAGGTTGTGAGTTTATTTGTTAAGCTTGTAGGACTTAACAAATTAAACAATCATCGTGAAATTTTACATATACGAGTACACATATTACTAAGACACATCACCAACACATTTCTGGATTTCTATATGAATTATTCTCTTGTTTCGTACTTTTTAAAATTGTTTTTAAGAAGTAGGGTTATAATTCTTAAGCTTTTATTTTTTTTATTTCATACTTGTACGTTTTTCAATGTAATATCTACAAACTTTAATATATCCGTGCAATATCTACATCGTTGTACTCTAAGGTATAAGATAAGGTATTGCGGCGAACACGGCGATAAACACCGCAGCACCAATAGGGACAATGAGAAACATTAACTAAAACGATTGGACCGCACGAACTGTACAAATACATTTTAGGCGTGTGTTTTGACTAAAACAGTATGATATATTGTCCGTGTGGTGACGGATTAACAATACATAGTGTTACCAACCTTATTCATCCCGTGGGTGTCGTAAGAGGCGAGTCAGGAAAGAAACTGTTAGGAAAATATCGTTGCAAAGAGAAGGAAAACTTGAAACAAACCCTATTCCAATCCGTCTGGCCAGCGTGGTATAGTAGGCCAAAACCTCCTTGCTAAGGAGAGGGCTATGTCCAGCAGTGGACTGTAAAAGGCTGTTGATGATGATGATGATATATTCTATATATTCTTTTGATATCAAACACAGGATAATTATCTCTGTTTAATTTTTTTCGAGGTTAGAATCTGTGGTTTAAATCCTATAAATTTATGATAAAATTTACTCAGCCTATGTCACTCGGATCATTATTAGAAATCTATAAACATCTCACTCATTCAAGTCGATACAGTATATTAGGCACTATGGTGAAACATACAAAGATACATACATAGACTGCCAAAACTATTACCTTTCCTTTTGGTTTTATCGTTTTAGGGTAAAAACATCGTAAGTAAACTCATTATCACATAGTAATTTCAACTTAATAGGGTGAGAATAGAAGTGATCAGTCACGACGTCTGCTCAAGGAAGTTGCGTGACGGGCGTTGAGGTTCGTGGTCACTGAACGTTCGTGATATGAACTATTACTAGCCGACTGACCGAAGTTGTATGGACTCATAAACTAGGTCTCTTTGAAGGCTTTTGACCCCTGAACATGCCTTTAGAAGCTTCTTATTGCTTATCGCTCACAGGTTTGTTTGTATTTTTACCTAATCTTAATGTCGTCGTTTATATTTTAGATCAAATAATTTATGTTCAAAATTTTACTTTAGTTACTTTACCATTCCCGGGTTCATATGGCTCTCAGACTTTCAGGTCCGGGACTGCGGTCCTGATTTTCCGTTTTGATGAAATGTTTATATTTGAGTAGTACATTGGGACTACTAATAAAAAACATTATAGAGAGAAAGTTATTATTATAAAACGATAAAATATTTATTTCGTTAGTCGTCTATCAATCGTCGTATCAATTTTTACCCCAAATGTAAATGTATGCAAATGTAAGATAGTAGTGCTGAGTTCAAGGTCGATGTGATTCAATTTGATACGACCATACGACTAAAACAGTTACTCAAATTCCGTACCAATTAACATAGATAAGGAATTGACTAAGTACTTACCGACTTTTAAGTTAGTTCGCAGTTAATTTTACTAGCGTAATGTTACCACTTCTAAAAATTAAAAGTTTTGTTCCAGATTCAATCATAATTTTATTAGAAAATAAAAATACTAAGGAAAATAGAATATGATCACGTATATGGTGTAGTAGTTTAATCAATCACCTCACCACGTTTGAGTATTAAAAATTTGATCCCCGTATGGAAACATTTCTTGTAATCCAAAAATTGTTGTTCCGAGTTTGAATGTTCTCTGTGTTCGTTTTATCTATGTCTGTAAAGTCCCCGCAACACAAGATGTATTCCAAATACGGGAGTTGTCTTTAAAAAAAATAGGCACTTATTCGTGTTCATATGGAATATTCTTTATTTATTGCAATTTATTATTACCCACAGAGTAACGCAAAAAAGTCACGGTGTCACCAGTCTTTAACGTTTACAACCGAAAAGTTTTTTATGGCCATTAAAAAGTTAAGTTATTTGTTTTGAAGAAACTCATACTCAAATTACTTGAGAAAACAACTAGAGTAAAAAAAATGCTTTTTAATAGCTGCATGAATAGTTTGAAAATTAAGTTAAAGTTATGCATAAGAAAAGTTTTCACTTCAACTAAAGTCTTTCATGCAATTTTTTTCTAGAAACTAGTTTCACTATTCCAAATTGCATTGTTACGAGATATAATAAAAAAAAAATAAGAAGGCAAATATTCCCGTCTATAACAGGCTTAATGTACAATGTACATAGTGTAGAATAGAATGAATTTCCTAGGAACAGCTGAGTCATAGGAAAGACCACTACACTAGAAAGGTCGCGTGTGAACTTCGCCACACCCAGGCTACGGACATTTGGGCCTTTTAGTAAATATAACCTTTGGCAACAACTATTGTTAACGGACGCTATTTGCTGTTGATTGAGGGTCAGAATTTTTTACTGTAAATAGTTCAGGAACCCATCTATCACTTATTGACAACTCATTTATTAATTTTTGTTGATTTATCATACTTTGTGTGTGTAAAAAAATCAGTATCTGCGTTATCAAACCTTACATTCTAATTTCAAATATTTAAATTGATTTATGTTTTATATTTTTGTTTTATTAATGCCAAGTTTAACTAGTGACATTTCTAGATAACGAAATACGATGTACTGTTAAAAGGAACAATCCACTAAATCTTGTGCTTTTTACATTCTTATAAAAAAACTTCCCTTTATCTAAGTATATGCTCGTGTTACGTATACTGTATTTGTTGAATTCATAATACTCATTAAAAATACTTCTTAGAGAGATTAAGGAGTATCTTAGAATATTTGACAAGTTGTGCTAATCTTTTAACAATAGTGACACTGGATAAATTACTAAAAATACACACCAAAAGAAACAGTGAAACAGTTTCTCTGAACACGAGCTATTAATGAGTTGTGCTCTAATTTGGACAAAAAAAATGTCTAACATTAAATTACGGACAGACCATCAACCAAATTTTCCATTTAAATTGGTTATTTGAAATCGGCTCCAACCTATTAACCTATAATAAAGCTAGCATGATTGATAGCTAGTAAACCTTCTAACTTAATTAATAGCCTCCCTTGTCAGAGGTACTGTTTCGGTTACCTGAATATTTTTAGTGAAAACATGCGTATTGTTTTTTACAATGTATTAACGAAAGGAGAATGTTAAGTGCTAGTTAATTGGTTTTTGTCACCGGTACTTAAATATCAGGATGAGGACTCTTGAAGACGTTTATAAAAAATGGTCGCGTGCAGAACAATGATGAAAGAAAAAGGACAGTCATTGATAAAAGTTTTTAGAAAAAACAAACGCATAAATCCTGAAGCTAATTCTACGTCTAAAGTAATTATCAGTTGTCATCTCCAATCTTAAATTATCAGATTTATGTTGGTAATATTCACTGTTGTGATAAGTAAGGTCATTATATAACTATATACATGATGTGTTCGAAACGTATTAAACTACGACGTTAATAAAACGAACTCAACTTTTCAGTTGTACGTACACAACATAACTAACGCGGAAGCCGAGGCGAATATTTTTTGCAAATATTTCTTGATCTAGGTAATAAAACAGCTTGCCGACGTAATAATAGTAAAATACATACGTGGAATTCAGTATTTACGTTATTCGTATACACCCAATATGTTAGCTACCTCTGCCACTTTATGGTTTTTATATGATATTCCGGACTCCCCACGATTCAGCTATAAAATATTACACACATATTTACTTTCCTCTTGGAACATAACCTACCTAGAACAGATTTAAAGGATTGTGTAAAATGATTGTTTACATAACATTCACTCATTGATCAACAGTGGCAATATGTTTTGCTAAAAAGTGACTTGGAAGCATGTACTATACATATATTAAAACAACAAACGCTACTTTCGTTTTCATTTTGTTATTTGCATGGATTTTTAGGACAGTCTTCTAGTAACAGATAGCTAAAATCTATTGAAACATTGTATGTACATATCATGTTTTATATAACTTCATATCTATCAAAGTTACTAAAATACTCACGATTTTCGTGTTAAGGTGCATAAGCTCGCGCTCGGTGACTCGGCGCCGCGCGGTCTCCATTTGCTGCTGACGGTACTGGTTGTACTTATACAGCAAATACATTCCGGGCAGGGCCAACACGACGAACGGTCGCATCAAGTTTGAAGATGTCGGCGCGCGCTGCGGCATCTTTTTATTACCATTATATTATTCATTTAACAACTATGCACTTTCGTCTTCGACTGTACAAGCGGCATTTTTGACATTTCGCAATATGACATTTATGACATTTGAATTAAAGATCATTTTTTATCGTTTAACAACTACAATCACGCCACAGTTTTTATACTAATGTTAATATGGAAGATTTAATTTTATTAAAAACTTAATGCTATTAGCACTTTGTATAGCGTCACTACGGGGTTTCTACGTTTATAAATGGATTATTGCTTTAGTAATAGACCTATTTATTTACACAGAGAGCTCTTCTCAGGACGTTTCCAGCATAGTAACGACTCTGAAACAAATTAAGATAACATTAGTCGGCTATATTTTATTTAAAACTAAAACTATCTACTAAGTTTACAAGATTTAAAAAGTAATGAACATGAGGAGACATTTTGAATATAAATCATCATTTGTAATGCTAGTTAAAAATAACCATTTAAATCTGTACTTAATCTTAACATTAAAATGGAAAAAAATATACCGACAGACAATTCTAAAGTGTGGAATTTTAACCCAAATTATAAGACAGTAACACATTCTAATCCTTGTTATAGTTTAAAGAAACTTCGCACCATAGCTACTGTATCTTCTGACAACACAGGTTAGTCAAAACAGAGTGCTCTTCGAGCGTATCTAATCGATGTCACCGACCATTATGTCTAACATTTTGTGTAATTTGTAATGATGGATGTTGTTCCATGTTACTTTAAGATATTATTTAATTTCCATACGTATATATGTACAATGACATGAACATCCATCAATACAAGTTACACAAACCATCTTTTATTTACAACCTCGAATATCCACACTCATAAATAAAAGCAAGTGCTTGGTTGAATGATATTGCAAAAGTGATGGTACGAACTCGATAGCTGACTAATAAGCGTTGTATAAGAGAGTGGGAGGGGGAGAGGCCAATGAGTTGATTGAAAGCTTCCTCTCGGGAGCAATGTGGACAGTGTAAGAGGTTATTTTCCTCCTATCGACGGCTATAAATGTTCGTAATGGGATATTAAGAACCAGATTTGATAGACGAAAAATGAGTGAATTATTGCGGATTCTTGACGGTGTATTCACGAGTAAATCGTGATGTTTATTTGTTTCTGTTTGTTAGTTAGTCAATTTGGTTGTGTAATGGAACTTTTAAGTCACTCAATCAATCAATCTTAGTCAGTACATGGCAAATGTTTACATGATCTGCAAATATAGATTTCGGGGTTTGGGTGTTTTCTATGTATAACATGTACTCGTATGTATTTATGAAAAAAAGTGTAAAAGTTGTCTAGTATCTATAGTACAAGCTCTGCTTAGTTTAGTAACTAGATATTTGAGTCTACTATCACTCTCAATCGGTGTGTGTGTCTAATGTCAGTCTCACCCAGCACTATCAGTTTTTTGTTTTACTTTTTGAAATGTTTTCATCATTTTATTATTTCAAAACTGTTCTTTTAAAAATTTTATATTCTATGAAAACAACTTTAAGGATAATATATAGTATTTCCAATAATATAATATTTACATTGACCTAACTTGATAGACACCCGAAAAACTTTACCCAAGACCCGCGTCGAACTTCCGTACTATATTTAGTACTTGTGACTTTAAGCTCTTAGATATAGATCAGTTACGTCATCAATCGAAATTATCGAACGTTAAGATTCATAGCATTTCGGTATAAGCCAGTGCCAGTCTCAGTATTGACGTGATACGATCGGAGACAGCACAAGAATCAACTTGATCGACAAACTACGACATGACATCGTGAGAAGTGAATGAAGTCCGACTCCTTATGTCAGCAACAGAAAATATTTTAAATACAGAAATTATAGAAAAGGAAAAGTTAATAATTTCTCTGTTTTTATTTATTTATTTATTCGAAACTTTTTGCACTTTGTACATTGACCGACGAGCTTAGGTTGGTGTAGAACCATTGAAGGGAACGGGAAGGTGCCAGGAGGGGTCCGGATGTCGTAATAAAAGCTGTTCCCGGATCCCTCCTCCGGTCAGGTGCAGACTGTCACACGGTGGGGTTTTAGTCGGTCGGTCGGTAGTTAAAAAAAAACTATTATAAGGAGGCGCACAGAGGTTGCATTATCAATGAAAATATACATTGCATACGAAAACTTATAGATAGACCAATATAAAATACACAAGTTTTAAATACACACACTAACATAGAAATTTTTTTTTCTTCTCTGCATTAGATTGAAAAAGGAAAACTCTTCAATATTACACTGCGCTATGTTTTATATAGCATGAGTTCTGTACTGCTTGATGTTAGCGAAGTAAAATGGATCATGCAATTACTTTCTAAAATAAAATAAAAATACATGATGAGAAAATTAATTAGCATGAAATAAAAATATATTTTAAAAATTATTTTACTTATTGTTTATTTTAATGTCTTTTGCATGATTCCATTGTATTCCTCAATACCTCGTAGAGTATTTAATACTCATTTTAATTTCATTCTGCGTTTTATTTCTGTAACACTTTCTCTTGATTCTTTTTGATGCAATATTGAATTTTTGCTCTGTCAGATTATATATTTTTAAAAAATAACAAAATACTGAAACTCTGTTGCAACATGCGTAGTGGCATTTAAAAAAGTTTTAACTTTTGTGTTACGTAACTGTTACACTTTTACACCTGGATCACTGATCCATATTGAAACAGGTAAAGTCTGCAAGGAGAACATGGGCTACTTTTAAGCAAATCCCCACTTAAATATACGAAACTATAAGTAGTAGGTAGTTGTATGTTAATAAAATCTCACATGAATCCTTAGCGTCACTTCAAAATAACTTCGCAGTATAAAGAAAAAAAGTTGTTTATACTCGTAAACCGGCCTTGAAGAGGTATTGTATTTTTCTGTGCCGTGTTTTCATACAAAGGTGTAAAGTTGTTTTAGGAACTAAAAGATGAAAATCAATCAGTACATTTCGGAGCTTAAATACATCGGAATTGGGTATTTTTAGTCAAACTAATTATTTCAAATAACTGTTAGCCGCTATACTACAAGTCAGAACGTAACATTACTATTAAAATTTCCATGAACCAATGAATAAAAAACTTTTGCCAGACACGTGCGGGTAATCTATGCAATCATTCGCGTCTTTCTACGAAACAATCCAAGGATGTAATTTTCATGTTCGTGGTGTTGCCAATTTTCCCATACGTAAATAAATTTAAATGATTTGCGTAAAAATATCCTCAGGTGATTTCATGAATTCATCTACATTCATTTTTATTACTTAGCGTTTCTTTATTACCTGTTATTGTGGTTCTATAGGGGTTTATTTGTCTAATTTTAGTAACGTTAGACTAAATAAGTATATTTATTATGTTTATTTCTCTTTATTGTATACATATAAAACAAAAATAAAAGAAAAGATGAGTTAGTCAATGTGTAAATGTAACAATTGGCGGTCTTATCGCTTACGGCGATTTCCTCCGGACAAGTAACACATCATAATGAGAATATTTAAATATTAATTGAGATTTATACACAAATACACATCCATTTGTGTTACACGTATGCTAATATACATATATACACCTACGCAAATTCATATACACATACATCAGATACACTATATACCATCATCATCGTCATGATCATCAACAACCTTTTACAGTCCACTGCTAGACATAGATCTCTCCTTAGCTAGGAAGTTTGGGCCTAATACACCACGCTGGCCAGACGAGTTGGAATAAGGTTTGTTTCAAGTTTTTATTCTCTTTGTCTTGGACATTTGGTTCATATTGGTTTATTGGTCTTGTCTTGCACATTTTGTTCCCTTAGTCACCTTTTACGACACCCGACATACACTATATATACTGAAATCAAAAGTATCCACAATGACAAATAGTTATTCACACAAGCTTTTTAAAAACAGGTAAGATGTTTGTGTGCCGCATTATTTCAGGCAAATTATACCAAAGACTTATTGCCTGTACAGTAAAATATTTATCTGCAAACTGAGTAGAATATTTAGGCATTTTTAGGCTGAAAATTATTTCAATTGTTTGTATCTTCGTTTGCACTATGAAATTTAGTATTATTTTTTATTGCATCACAGACGCGTTAGTCCAGATGCTATTCATACTTGTCTTCAATACTCGTAATAGTATTATTTAACAGTATTAATAATAAATAATAGTAATAGGTTTGGTATTAGGTAGATTGAAATTAAAAAAAAAGACAATATTCTGTTTAATAGAATATCTTCATACAACAATGTGTTACACTGGTTTCGTATTTTCTTAAAACTTGAGAAGTCGTGTGTGAACTGCGGCGTTTCCGATTTAGCTTTCACCCGATTGAGTCAGAGGATAACAGGCGTGTAACAAGCTTAAGCTCCGAATACATCCAGTATCTATTGTGTTTAATCTCTATGATGTTAATTCTAATGGGCTTTTTTGCTTTTAATCACTATTCTTCGGTATAAAAACGAAATATAAGCACAAAATAAGTATGTAGTACAAAAAATGTAAGTTAAATAATTATTAATTAATAGTAATTAATAATAATAGTAATTTTCGAAACTATTATTCGGTTTTGTAAATAAAAAAATCTTTTTTGTACAATATGTGCAGATTTTTCTATTTTACGTATAAAAATACTCGTACGTGCACCGCTCTACTACTCGCCTGATAACGAAATCGTGCATACACGTTGCCAGGAATAAAGAAAAGTATAGAGTACTATAAAAAAATATTTTTACCCAAAAATGAAAAAGAAAATAAAAATAAGAATAAAAGGTAAAAATTAATCCCCCCTAAAAACATAATATATCGATTTAACGTATTTTGTTAATTTATTTTATTTTATTTTAAAATAAATTATAATAAAGGGTGCGCAGCTTAGATGCAAGCAACCCACTGGAAATGTAAGCTTGATTCGGCACACTCCTTAATTTGCCTTTAAATAAAACAATTTTAAGTTACGATTTATTGAATTTTCAATGAGTATTATGAAAATATTGATTATACATTAAAAATTCATAGCTTATTAGTATACGTCGGTTATCGTGGCAAATAGTAACTTATGCGTTTTTCTGAGAGGTAAAATATTTTACTGTGAAATTTCATCTAAATCTGTACACTAATTCTTGCGTGAAAGAGTAACAAACATCCTTAAAAAGTTCGCATTAATAATATTTAAAGTTAAAAAATATTAAAAAGTTTATCGATACAGAGTCTAGGTACGTTATTTAATGTAGCGCCATCTATCGGAAACGGGGAATATTTTTTATAAAGTGTAATTACAGATATTGTACCACTTGCAATTGGGCGAAAAATTCTAATAGCACCTCCTACTGAAATTCATATAATATGGAGTGATTTAAATACGGAAATAATGGATCTTCTAATGGGAATGGTATGTTTTACCACAATAAAAAGTAGCCTATATAACTTTCCAGTGTACTAACTATCTCCAGAAACAAAAATTACACCATAAAATTATACCACCAATACATGATTATCATCTTATACTTGTTATGATATTTATTTGTGTATGTATGTATGTATGTATATAGATTTATATCCACTTAAGTATGTATATGTATCTATTTATGTATTTATATAAATTTTAGTATATGATAAGTTTGTACATATATGTTTATTTCTGTTATTCAAAATCACCTGAAACGCACCTACTTCCTATTTTCTCTGCATCACCCAAAGGTCGACTGGTAGAGAATGCCTTAGGCATTAAGTCCGCCTATGTACATAAAGTGCATGATGTATAATAAATAAATAAATAAATAAATAAAATTGCTTCGTTGTGACATGAGAGAAACACAAACATTCGAACAAACAAATACTTTCACAATTATAATGTTAGTAAGAATAAGGAAGTAAGGATGTCTTATTATTGCGCAAGTTACGAACGAGTAATATTACGTTATCTGTTTTCAGTACATACATTAGGAGGGTCACGGAGTTACATACTATGTTAATGTGATAATAAGGAAAATATAAATATAACAATAAATAATAGAAGTAGGACGCTTGTATTAATAACGCATTCGATATTATCGACCGATAATAACACACCTGTGTGGGGAGACCTTAATTAATGCCGTCTTGAAGCAATCGTACAAAAGTGACGGTGCTCTTTAAATATTTTTTCAAATTTTAATATACCTATGGGTTTAATTAAAAAAATAGCTTTATACTGTAGGTCTAAAGCTAAAACATACTTTTACAACATAATTTTAATTAAAATAGATTGCTATCAAAAATTTATGCAGAAACATTAAATATGTATGTAGGTTTTCAGGTTGTAGTTGTACCTCGTTGTTTCGATAATGTTAATGTTAAGAGGGTCATTGACCATAATAATTTCGTGTGGATTAAGTTCTTTTGTTGTACCGACTGTAATTCAAATTATTGTGATAATAAACCATACGACGTTTTTGTAACAAAGATTCTAGATTTCCGTTTTAAGGTTAGTTACGGAATTATAGATCAATAAGTTACTTCGTTTTTAAAGAGAGGTCTATGTCCTAATAGTGGACTATTAAAAGATGTAGGTGATGATGGAGTTAGATTAGATAGATGACGACAGAGATATGAAGACAGACAGAAGGAAGTAGCGGGTAAGGATACCAAATTCTTAACAAGAAACTACAAATATTCGAACGGATGCAGTGTATGATCATTGAAAGAATAATCAGGGCTGTATAAATTAGACGGTTTGTTGTCTTGTGGTACTTGGGCTTTGACTTTGTTTATTTTACTTTATGCACTTTATATATCGGCGGACTTAATACCCAAGGCATTTTCTTTTAGTCAATCTTAGGGTGGTATAGAAATATTGTAAGGGAGGTGCACAGAGGTTATATTGACATTGAAAATATACCATACATGAGTACATATACATACATGAACACATACAATACATACATCATAAATACATATATAAATATACACATATATACATAATTAATTAATTAAATTTTTACCATTTTTTTATAATTTATTTACTTCTTAGCTTGATGTTTACTTTAGTTTCTTATTTATATACGCTAAAGTTTTATCAACTCTATTACGGAACATCCGTTAAAACACGACTCGACAAAATATTAACCTTTATTCAAACCCTTGAGGTTTTATAAAGATAAAGAACAGCTGCAAAAATCCTTTTCCACGAAACCTTAAATGGCAAAAAGGGAGTGCGGTTTGTAAGTAAAAATACGTTTCTTCCAAAGGCTAATCAGCTTAAGAGCAAGCCTTTGACTTCCCTCTGTATGGGAACCAAATAAAAATGGAGTAGCTCAGTAGTGCTTAGTTTGTATTTGGAGTGTGCTGCTCTTAGATGACGTAACTTTCATGAATTTTACAAATGGAACTTGATTTCGCAAACAAACAAGATAAAAAGAGAACAAAAGTTCTGCCATTGTCTGCTACTAATGTGTTTTTTTATGGGTGCAGAAGAATACCATTGTCTTATGAATGATATAAGAATATACGATTGGCCTAGTGGTTTAAGCGATCGTCATGCCGCTCTCTACTGCGCTAAGTGTTGTGGATTTAATTCCACATGGCACAACACTTTGTGTGAATCACAAATTGAGATTCAAAGTAGTTTATTTATGTTCTTATACCACTTAAAAGTTGTGTGACTTTTAAACCTAGAAGTTGAAATTCTCCACTAGTTATTAGGAAGTAGGTTTTAAAAAATGGAGACAAAATCTAAGCTAACATCAATATTTATATATTTATAAATATTTCGTTCGAAAGTAGTCATACTAAAAATATACTCGTAACACAGAAATGTATATCTTTCATATACTAATATACTGAAGTATACTTCAATAGCCTGTTAGTCACACATATATATAAAGTAACAATTGTTTACGATAAATGCCTTGGGTGAATTCGAAATCAACTCAGTAATTGTACTGAGTGGTGCCGTGATGTGAACGATCAACTTTTCTGAGCCTGAGTACGATTCGTCTGTAACTCGAATATAATTCTCGAAAAGCAACTCTCGGTAACAATCGTCAGTTTCAAAGATGTGTAGGTTGTCTTGTATCCGTTCGTAGGAGTCATTGTCTGTCTCCCTTTTGTCTCAGCCTCCATCTTAAAAACTTTTATTAAGACGTCTCACTCAGCGAAGCGTAAACTCGGTAAAGGTGCTACCATGTAATTCTCGGTAAGTTTACGTCATTATTTTATTACACTTGTGTAGAAAAATGTAACAAGCAGCAAGCATTAATAACTAAATAGTGGCTAAGCCCTCACAGATTTGTTTCAGTTGAATATTTGTAAACGTGCTCTATTCACTGAAATAGAGACACGCTGATTTCAGCACGAACGGGACTGTCTAATAAGAACAGTACTACTTTTTTAGAGAAGACCAAACTATAGCTACAGCATCCATGCTGTCATGTTTCGTTGGTGAGTCCGAAATAAGAGGCCCGTTGATGTAGGGGTGGCAGTTATCGTGGTAAGGTTCCTCACCTTACACGACCACGACGATTTCATGCCTTTTACGTCTCCAAGCGGGGCGTGAAAAATTTTTTTTTAGCCGCCATTGTGTGGGTCACCACACCGCATTGTCTGCATTTGCAATCAGTATGGTGATCACCACTCTTGGATTTGCCGTCAGGCAGAATAGAGTCACTTGGGCAGTCCATGAATAAAAAAAAACTTCAATAAGGGTGGTCAGAAATTATAAATGAGTAATAATAACCAAAACCACGTCCTTTACCGCTGTCTCCTAAAATACGCAGTATAAACCTGTGCCATTATGTCTCGACTTGTCATTAAGCTACATAAATATATATGTACTACTGTAAACTTACACCCAGACACAACAAATTATAGTGCTAATTTCACAATTACATACATTTTGTTCTCTGGCTTAACACTTAGTTACCACTAACTATAGACAAAACTAAAAAGAAACTGCATACTAATCGCCGGTAAACCATTGTAGCTGCCTCTTTATAATCCTTTGTTTCCTTGTACAAAATTATGTAACATTGGAGCGCGTGCGTCAATCTGTACCAAATTTATGTGCTGACAATCTTTTCAAACAATACCTTTGTGGATAATGACATGAAAATTGGAACTTATTTTGATAAAAATTAAATTAAAAATATTACGTAAATTTTATAAAAATATCGAGTACCACATATCAAGTAGGTACACATTAAAATATTAAGTTGAAGACGCTACGAATGACGCGTCAAATCAAAATCACAGAATCGTTGAATCTTTGAAGTTTATGACGAAATTATAAATTTTAATGAGTCTCTTGACTGTCTGTATTTAGAAACTCTTACCTCAAAGAACATGTAGGAAGCGCAGACATAAGAAAAACTCAAACATAAGTACGTAGTTATGTTTCCTACTCGTATGGGTGGGAGACCACTCCCACTCACATATAGAAACATAAAAATATCTTTGGTTTTTATATCATCTATCGATTGTGTCAGGAGTAGTTTATTTCTAGTTAATGGTAAATGAGTCACGTAACATCTATTGATATTTTAACAGAATCTATTACAGTTCAGAGGCTTGATCATCTTTTTTAGTGCAACAGAGAAAAGATTCACACAAACATACAAACAAATATGCTTATTAAGGGACTATTTAAGCTATATTGAATACTTTCATATTTTGTAAACCCCTCAAATTCAGTTGCCCTCACATAATAAGGAGCAAACCTATTGCCGTGAGATGAGCACCTTAGGGATTAGATGTAAATATTGAGAGTTTATTGAAAAAAAAAGGTACATAAGTCTTCGAGTAAGAGTTTATGGAAATTCATTTTAGTTATAGGCTTTGTAGACGCTGTACCTACAACATTAAGTCATATTTACAGGTGTATAAGATATATATTTGTAAATCTACATCCTATCATACATTTGTCTATACCTAGATGGTTATTATACCTTTTAATTATGGTCTTTGGGATTCATAGGGTTTATATAGTAGGTAATAATCGCTTTATAGTAGCGGTTATTTATATCGTTTTAATTAAAACGGCATGAATGACCGCTATTAACAGCTATTCAGGTCATAATTACAAGATTAAAGACTAGTTTTATAGACGCAATAACAATCGCTATGCAATACTTAAACCTCAGAACATACGTCGGATAAACATAACTGAAGTAGGTACCTATTATTTTTTTAATACTGGCAAAACCTTAGACAGTTCTGCTAATAAATAAACTATTATAGGGATCTACACTTTGTTACAAGTTAAAGCAGATATTTTCAAAACGATCGCCTTATTTCGAAAATGGAATTGTCTATTCGGAGATAATTTCTTGGTTCATTGAAGTTTGTCATCCCAACTCCATTACAGTTTTGTAGATATTCACTTTCCATCAATCCACACACACTATTATCACGTTTAATATGGTTTTTTTACTTTAAATAAGTGAAAATTTCAATAGTCTTTTTATACTTTCGCTTCATAATTATCTGCAATAAGAAAATGCGGAAACATTTCACAATAAAACACGCTGGGTTAGGCTAGCATTGTCCGGGCGAGGGTAGGTGACGTCACATCTGCACCCGCCGGCCAGTCTGCCATGCCGCAGCGCGCCAAACAGCCACGGACATTCTACCAACCACAAATTATTGTTGTCTTCTGAGCAACTTGTGCTTATATTTCTCATATTCATTTTTTTATAATTTCTTCAGAAAGAAGCGTTTAACGGTAAATTAAAAAAAACACCTGCTAGGAAAACAAATGCAACTTGGGTTAATACGTGTATTATTCTCTTACTAGTATGTCTCTGCTTTTGAGGTGAACAACAAATGTATAAAGTTACAATGTTATTCCTTTTCTCGGTGTTACATAACAGCTAAAATGAAGTGAGGAAAATAGGGAATATGTAAAGCGTTTGGCCCAAAGTCGGATAATACGTGTGAAAGGATTCAGGAATGAAATTTATGGTTACCGCAGACATGTGCATGTAAATGGTGTTTATTTTGTTGGATGCTTGTAACAGGTCTGAATGATATCAAAGAAGGGTTACACATAAATAGGGTGGGCCAAGAATTCATTAACATTTGATTGAATATAACATTCCACGCAGATAAATTATGGGAGTTATAGGAACTGCTGCTACTGGAATTAGCTGGCTGCAATCGTAACACATGGTTTCAACAAGATGAAGCAACGTGTCACACATCCAATGAGTCTCTGCCGGTGATCAAAGACATGTTTCCGAAAAAGCTTATTTCCAGACTAGGTGACATTCCAAAGCCACACGGATGTCCAAATCTATCCCCAGCAGACTTTTTTTTATGGGATTATTTGAATCGTCTTGTCTATATTAATAAAACAAATACACTACGTCAACTAAAGGAAAAAATCAGCGATGAGATATCGGCGATCTCGCAGTCTCGACAACTAGCAGACGAGTATTCGAAAATTTCGGTGCTCGCTTAGAAGAGTGCCGAGTCGAAACAGTGGTCATTTAGACGACGTAATTTTTAAAAAGTAAATTCTAAAAAAAACTTTCTTACAAATAAACAATTTTTGATGATATACCAAATAGATTTTATAGGATTTTTTCTAATGTATTTTTGTATTTTTCAATTCGTGGCCCACCCTATACGTTAG
This sequence comes from Hypercompe scribonia, assembly GCA_949316085.1. NCBI lineage: Eukaryota > Metazoa > Arthropoda > Insecta > Lepidoptera > Erebidae > Hypercompe > Hypercompe scribonia. The sequence continues at coordinate 8,710,931 of OX438979.1, forward strand.
TAGCTATTGTACGCGGACAAGACTTATATTACGTGTTAGTGAATCAATGAGCCAGTCTGTCAGTTCGGGATTTTTTTTTATTAAGAGCCTGCCAATGTGAGTCTACCCTGTCTGACGGGAAGCATGAATAGAATCCAAGAGTTGTGGTCATCATATACATCATCATAATGCAGTATGGGGGCCTAGTGAAATACTTTTGACGACCCGCTTAAATGTAAATCATTTTTACCCTTCTCAAATGGAATTTCTTCCTTTACATTTTATATATTTTCATAGTTTTCTTTCTCTATAACTTGGGTTCTAGTGAGGTTGTGCGGTAAGTTTCGATCTAAGAAAACTCGCTGGAACGAGCTCTTCCGTTTGAAATTCCTGACTTGAATGCGATTCAGAGTGTAACTAAGTAACATAAACTTAATACTTCCGAGCAGCATGATTCCTATTGCCATGATTTATCAGTTGGCCCTTCAGTTGAAATCGAAAAATAACCGAGGTTTATTACTATCAAGTATAATATTAAAATTTTTGTATAAAATGAAGAATAATGATTTTTTATTGTTACTTTTCACATAAATTTCATACATTTTATTAAGATTGACGTGAAACAGGAAGTAGGAACAGAGAGACAAGGCCAGTGTCAGGCAGTGCCAGCAGTTGATCAAAGAAGTTTATTGATGGTGACAATGATCATAAAAGCAAGACATCTCCTTATAATTGACTAATATTTACATAACGCTTAAAGAAAAAATATCAAAAAAATAAATTGATATATTTTAGGTACATAGGTAAAGCAGTAACGCGCATCTATGACTATGTTCGTATAGACAATTATCGGTACGTGACTGTTTTTCTAAAAGATCTTTCATAAAAATGCACAAATTTAAAAAAAGTGGAAATTATAATTACATTCTGATTCTATTCATGCTTTCCATCAGTGCAGAGTCATGTTGGCAGGTTCTTAAAAAAAAAAGAAAAGGTAAATGTAAATTTTAAAAAAATAATTATAACTTTAATGTTCGAGTATCCTTATCGTCGAAAGGTCGCTGGGAGTAAATGCACTTTGATAATAAAGTGCAAATTACCACGGCGCGAGTAACAAGATAGCCGTCGCTGCAATTTGCTAAATTAGGAATGAGAAGTGCCATAACCCTGGAGAGGATTCGAGGGTAGGTTACAATTTAAATCATCTTCCTGCACTGCCTATTAAGAAAATGAACTTATAATTATATATACTAGTAGTCGCCCAGTGGTCGAAATTCGACCATAATAAATTTAAATAGTAAGTGACTTAATATACATTATTAAAATATAATATTCAAACATTATTAAGGTTCTACTGTCGAAAACTAAACTACTATAACCACAGATTTGACCAAGACTGTTATTTGCCAATCTCTTTTTTGAACAAATTATATGAAATTAAAAAGAAGTAAAATAAAGAATACCTATTTAAAAAAATGTTTATTAAAACAAAACATGCTATAAGAAGATGCAAAACAAAAAAATCATGTATTAAAAATACTATCCATTTAGAGCATTTTTTATCGCATATTGCAATAATTTAATTAATGATTTAAAACTTCTCTGAAAACAATGTTTTTTGTAAAAACTCTTTCATCGTTTGCTAAATGTCTTGGGCCGTTATATTTGGATATATAAAACCTTAAACCATCGAATGAACGAACTCTACTTACTGCGACATACAATTGCCCATGTGTAAAAACTGGACGATTTAATAAAACTCCAATTATTTGGAATGTTTTTTCCAATTCCAGTGAAATTTTACGCATTATGTTGTTGTTACATGTTTGATTAATGCGTTCTTGTAACCTATAATTAATAGCAATGTCAACATCATAAAAATATAATTGTGCATAACAAGCGGCAGTCATTGGGCCTGATTTGTGATAAAAAACATCATGTATTTTGAAATGATACACTCCCCTTGTCTCAGCAACTTTGGCTTCTAAGCTAACCATAGCTAAACATAAATTATATTTCCTAATATTTTCAAAATAATTTTTTGATTTACTTTTTATTGAAGGTTCATTTGAAGTAAGTCCATTATACAATGATTTAAAATATTCATTTTGACTTAAGGGTGATAATAATGCTTTACCTTTGTGACAACATGAAGTGAATGCAGTTCGGTCGCCTAAAGTCACTTCAGATTCAAAATGTTTCGCATTGCAAAACCTGCACTCTAATTCCATTAAATGACATTTAGAGCACATTTAAATGTATCTCTCAAAATCATATTACTATCAAATACTCAGTAGTATTGGGGAATTATTCCTTCCTCTTAGAGAAATATTCCTTCTTTGTCTCTCACTCCGAGCCGTTAATGTTCTATGTCGAGGCATAATTAAAGTTCTTTCATTAAGAACCAGCAATAGCAAATTATATTTTTTTGTACCTGAATGTTGTTATTGCAGATTGCTGCTACAGAACTTTCTTTATGCATATAATGATAATCCGTGTACATTTAAATGTATGTTGCTGCTACACAACTTATATATATTACATAAATTTGTATAAGCGCTCAGTATTTAACGTAGTATTCGTCAAATAAAATTTTTCTGTTTGACATTCAACTATGTCTATAATAAACAAAAGAAACAATTTGACCACAGAGTATGTATACGTGTACAAATACTTGTGTATGCGTGTGTCAAATGTATTCTGGTTTGTGTAATGTTTTATTTATTGATTTATTGTACTTATTATGCATTATTATTAAAATCTTTTCTTATATTAAATGAGGGAAATAAAACTTTTCTTTTTGATATGTCTATGTCAGTACTCTATGTCTATGGACAAAATGAAAGTATGCGTGTACAAATACTTGTGTATGTATGTGTGTATGAAATGTATGGTAGTGTGTGTAATGTTTTATTTATTGATTTAATGTACTTTATAAGCATAATTATTGAAAAATATTAGCGTTCTGCACTTCTCCAACTCATAAACTATAAGTGTGCCAAATTTTATGCTCCTGCGTCCGCGCAATTTTCGTAAAACGGAAAGCATTGAACATGTTGACCGTTCAAATTATATTGGCTCAATAAATTAAAAAAATCTGTGTGTATGTACTTATGTACGCTCATAAGAAGTTATACCTCTTTGGCGTAACAAGATAAAAATCTTTTTAACAATTTTATCCTTCGCATTATCCTGTTTCCAGAGAAAACGACACTAATTATAGAAAAAAATTATGTAATACATTCAAAGAGAATTTTATTATTACGCATTATCTAGTTAAAAAATATCACGCCAAGAAAAGTATAAGTTCACAAAAAAAATTTTAAAAACTAATTGCATGGTGGCGATTTTTCGTGACGATACACTGCACATCGTAAAACTTAACTCTCATCATTTTTCCGTAACGCACCAAAAGAGTTATCATCATCATCTCAGCCAAAAGACGTCCAGTGCTGGACATAGACCTCCCCCAAGGTCCTCCATAACAGCCGGCCCCGTGCCGCCCGCATCCAGCAGCTTCCCGTGACCTTCACCATGTCGTCGGACCACCTTGTGGGGGTCTACCAACGCTGCGTTTCCCAGTACACGGTCACCACTCCAGAACTTTATGGCAAAGAAGTACAACATCAAAAACAAACTAACGATCTTTTGTACATATAAATTGCACAACGGGCATTAAGTATATGCTTGGCATTACGAAAAAAAAAACATAATACCAAATTATATTTTTTGTTTCTTGCACAAAAGGAACATTCGCTTTAGGGAAATAAATGTCGCGGGGTAGACATTTGACATTGGCATATTAAAATACATCACGGCTAAGGTAAAACGCGATACCGCGACTCAGAACAATAACCTATAAACGTCGCTTATAACAAACATACGTAAACTTAAGCTTTTCTACTTTAAAGTCAGGCAGATATAAGCATTACAATTTGTTCTATCTTTATCAACTATTTTAACACACCTATTGACCTGCCCTTTCTTTAAAATATTAAAAGCAATAATTTAATTATATGCTTTAAAAGGATGAGGATGTTACAGACGTTTGTAACTTGAACAGGACCTAACCAGCCCCACATTCCCCATAAACTTCTACTATTGTATTCCTAATTTCAAGTATCATCTTATTTTCTATTTACAATAAGAATTACTCGTTTGCGTAAAATCATCCTCTTTGTCATTTGAGGAATAAAACATTTCACATACAGCCTCCCTAAGGGGCTTTCAAATAGATTGGAAAGAAATAGCTGTTATTGCGTACTAGCTGTCCCGACAGATTTTGTCATGTCATAATTTTTTGTAATTTGTTTTCTCCGAATTCTTTTTCGGTCAACTTTTATCATTTTTCTTCGTATGACAACTTTAACGGATTACATTTAACACATAAGACTAAGAAATAGGCAAATTAGTCAAAATGTTTGTGATATCTGAGTTTAGCAATATATGTAATGGAACACACAACTTGAGAGTTGCAAGCGATTGTCACTTACAATCAAGTTACTCTGTGTCGTTTTATCCTTTTTTTTTTAACTTGTGGAGACCTCCTCGGGCCGTCACCCCACCGGGGCTTACGGCGAGTTGGTGTGTCGGAATCGGACCGACTAAAACCACACGGTGTGCCACTCTGCGCCTGACGTAGGCCCTCCTACGGAGCACCGGGAGCAGCTGTTATTACGACATCCAGATCCCTCCTAGTGCCTGCCCACTGCCGCGGGCACCATCTGCGGGTAAACTTTCTATTTTGAGCGACGTACGTCTATCGTTTTATACTAATATAACCTTAAGAATAAAAAAAATGAAATATCTCGAATAGAAAGCAAGATAGGCCAAAAATAACAATTTTTATGGATTGCCTAAAAACCATACGAAAGGAACATGACCCGCGTTTATTTACACACACGTTTATTTTTTTACAAAGTCAGGCACATACATATATTACGTAATTTCTAAAATAGGAATAAACGAATGAACAGAGTATACCTAATGTCTTTAAATACTCCAAACATTAGTGCCTACAATAAAAGCCTTACAATTAAGTACTATTAATACCCATTAATACGAGGTCGTCCTGGAAATTGTACATGTGCACTGATACTGAAATATTCAGCAAGCCCCGTAAGTGTGTCATTGTATGATCTATAGCATAACATATACGTTTTGTTAGAATGGTAGTTTTTAATGCTTGTAAGCGATAAAAACTGGACACACAGGAGGACGCCAAAGTTGTCAGTATCACAGTCTGTACATTTACTCTAGACTGCTTAGAAACATTAGAAATATAGCTTATAGATAAATTACACCGACACAAATCAAAAGAACATGTTTCTCATTTCTACTGGTAGGGAATTGAAACTCTACCTACGATCTCTTGTTTAGCAGTCAAGTTCCACTAACCATTAGACTAACAGACCTGTCAAATAATTATACGTAGACATTGCAACTGTACATTTGTCTATGAAAGTCGATTAGTTTTAGGCCTAATGTAAATCTTATGTCAATAGGTGAAGTCTTGTCGGTGTTAAGTGCACCATTTCTGTATTACAGAACAGATACAGCGATTCTTACACAGGAGTGTACACTAGAGTCACGACTCACGAAAGTTTTAGTAATACCACAAGAAAAAACTAAAATAGGTAGTACAGTTGAAGAAAGAACGCACCGAATTCAAATACAAAAATAATTAAAAAAGATTAAAGATTTTATATCAAGTTATATACCTACAAAAATGCACCACAAATCATAATAATGATCGAGTCTTTTCAATACGGTTTGAATGGCGTTTCCATTCTTCTTTGTATTCCTTCCCTTATTTCTTAGTCTCAGGGTCGAAGCAATCGAAGACGTTCAAGGAATAAATAAATGATAGCTTAGAAAAGCCTTCTTCATTTTTTTAATATCTGTCTTGTCTTTGCCGTGGTATTGATCCCAGTATAGACTGTGGATACTCACTTCGTAGAGTGGTCCAAAATTAGAAAATATTTGTTGTATAGACAAATATTAAAAAAAAAAGAAATCTTGTTTTATTCTTGTGTTATTATTGGCCAACCGTTAATAATAATAGAACGTATCTTTATGATTACTTAAAATCAATCAAACTAATGCAAGTAGATATATTTATGCATATAAATATAAGGCACTATTGGCAGTTGAAAACACAACCACAAAGTCACAGGTTACGGCAAGATTCAAAGGGAAATGAAAATAAAGTTGCGGTAAGCAGATTTTTTTATTTTCTTGAAGAGCCTGCCAAGTGACTCTACACTGCCTGATGGAAAGCATCCAAGTAAAAAAAAAAGTGTATAAAAAGTTATTTATTCCTATAAAGCGGTTTCTAACATAGCTTTAGCTACATTATTTTTTTGTTTAACAGTCGAATAAAACTTCCCTGGCACAGAAAAAAACATCTCAAAACATAATCTAAAAAAATTAAAACAAATGATTGCTTCAAAAATAATAACCCAAGTAATAACAAATAAATGAAAACTGAAAAAAATCAAGTTTAGTTCAGACGTTTAGAAAGTAATTTAATTATTAAAACATTAAAATAAGTTTATTTTTAAAACAGACATAAAGTAAAACATATAATAAATTCTAATAAGGATCATATTGATCACAACACTCAAGATCCATTTTGGGTAGAATGATTGTAAACGGTCTTCAAAAAAGGGGGATTTTTTTATGTCGGTTTACCGATTACTCCATTAATTGTTGACCGATTTTGAAAATCATTTCTGAATTCAAAAGAGTATGCTCTCGAGGTGGTCTCATTGTCACTATGTCAGGATTTGATTATAATACTGACATGGTGAGGGCCCCAAGGAAATCGAAGGCAACCATCGAATTTTGTAGGCACGATTATATCTTTAGTATACTTTCTAAAGCTAGTCTAGTATTCACGTCTGTTCATCATCATCTCATGGTGATAAACTGGTGATAGAAGATAAAATTCCTTAGCGGGTAGGAGTTGGAGTGGAGTATAATTCTTTTAATATTATGCGTTGTATAGAATTTTAGTTGTATTTATATTTTACAACTAAATAACTTGAAATGATTTAGTTGAGCTGATGATAGAAGGTATAATTCCTTAACAGTAAGTAGTAAGATGATGATTATATCAATATTATACATATACATATAAACCTTAACTTGTATTCTTTCAAGTTATTCACATAGGCTTCTTCTGGAAGGTAAAATTTCTTAAGGGTTAAGGCTCAGAGTAGTTATTAAGAGGTAGGTAAGGAATTTAAACATCACATCATTACAGCTTTAATCTTCCATTGCTGGACATGCGCTTCTCCTTAGCCAGGAGGTTTTGACTTATTACACCACGCTGGTCAGACGAGTTGAAATACGGTTGGAATAGGGTTTGTTTCAAGTTTTTCTTCTCTTTGTAATGATATTTTCCTGAATAGTTTGTTCCCTTAGTCGTCTCTTACGACACCCACGGGATGAAGAGGGGTGGCAACACTATGTATTTTTAATTTGTCACCACATGGAGTTATAAATAAAATTATGAAGTAATGAATCTAAAATAGACAGGGTCAACAAAAATAAGAAGGCATCCATATTAAGAAGACATTCCACTAAAAACATGTTGACTACTAATTTATTCTGTAATAATATTTCCTTTTTTTTAATTACCTCTCCAAACAATGACTGAAGGTGGTGGGTGTAGCGCGGTGACCAGGAAATTTCAAAATCAAAGCCCCCAATAATTTTTGGCTACTTTAGGTGCAAACATGCGGATGTTCGTGTGTGCTTGTAGTCAACTCCTCGCGGTTGGTTTTATAAGTGTCTGTCTCAGTGCGCTAAGAACATTTGGTGCCCATTCCATAATAAATTAATTAATAAAATAAATCACAATATAATTGTGCATGGGGTAATTAGAAATAACAGATAGAAGTAGAAAATTTGTGATATAACTATTAGGTTATTATTGTAGACATCCTACTTTTATACGTCGTCTGTAATGACTAAGAAAAGTTGAAAAAAACATTTTATCAGTAAGTTGCCGTAGCTGGCGTTGCTTGCTTACTTACAATTTTTATAACCTTCTGTATAAAGGCAAAGTATTAAAAGAGGAAATAGCTCCTTTCTTTTTGATAGTTTGAACAATACTGACATATAACGCCATATAGCTTCAAGCTAAGCAGAGCTTGTACTATGACCGTTAGATTGACTGATAGAATACTTATATACTTTTTTTGTAAATACATATCATACATATAAATTACAAAAGATCATACAAGCACTCTGTCCAATCGGGGAATCGAAACCTCAAACCCAGCAGTTGTCACTACCACTTAAACGCCGAGGCAGTTAAAGGCAGTGAAATGTAGTCTTGAAGTATTACTTAACCTAAAAAAAATTATGTTAAACAAGCAGTTTTTCATTTTAAATATATGGGTAAGTAGTGGACTTACTGTTTAAAGGTGCAAAGTTAAACATTGTCATAAATATTGTTGCGTATTCAAATTTAAACAAGAGAATTATTTACAGAGGGGTGCAACTACATCTACTCATATTACTAATCAATATAGTATATAGAATTACTAGGTATTTACCTACGAAATTGACGTTTTTTATGAAAGAAGTAATTGACAGAGGATTGCAAGTACACCTCCTTGCGCTACTATCCGGGTGCCCATAGACAAGGTTTATTAAACTTTCTTTCTGCGTATTGATAAATTCGATTTCATATTTGTACTACTTAAGTAGCTTGCAAATAATTGGTAACTATAACCATAATAGAAAATCTAAAGAGTTATTTATTTAATTAGTGTAGTGTTAGTGGTTGTTTGGTGTGTTTGTGGCACTTTGATACTAATTTAATATTACTTTTAGTATTTATATTTTACTGTGAATTTATCATTTACTTAATTCCTTAACGAAAACGAATTTGAGAGGTCAACATACTGTGTTTAAAACTATGTGTTATTTAAAAATGAATACGTTCACTTTTATAAAGAATGATTACAGATTTAAACTTTATTAACTGAACCGATCACGTACCGAACTAAACGTAGAAACTAGCAACTACTAAATATTTCAACCCCTAGTAACAGTTAAAACTAAAACAACATCAAGCTCTGATTAAACCCAGTTCTGTACACGAGATCGCTAGAAAAGGCAATCAGACATTTTACACGGGATTTTAAACCTTGAGTTCTAAGGTATTAGAATTATATTAGGTTATGTTGTTGGCTGAGACCGTGGGTCTGGATAATCGTCATGAATAGGTTTTGAAATAACGTATAGACTTCGTTTTCGATGCAAGAATGAAGTGAATAGAAACATTTACCGAGGTGTAGTTAAACGTACGCCTCCATCCCGTGAGTTTGCTCGACTTTTGTTATCGAGTTTAAAGCACAAACTTTCAAAAAACTTGCAATACAGCTTTATTAGGTTGTCCCGTAAGCTTTAATAAATATATAAGGAAGTTTTGATCTGGTTTAGTACAATTTCCTTTAAAAAAAATGAAATAAAAACCGATTGCGTAAGACATTGCCAACAATAACTAATTAATATCTTTAAATATAAACTAAAAAGAAAAAAAAACAATTATGTAATGTACCCCTCCTACCCAGCATTTTTGACTATGGTGGCCAGTCTCAAAAGAGACCAGCGAACTACACAGGAGATATGTGCACACTACACTTGTGCACTACAAGTGTGTGCGCAAACACAGGCGCTGATCCCTCATTCTCACATTCTGGTGGGACGGTTATACGACGGGAGAAATCAGAAATTTAATTACTACGCTAAAATAATTTATAATCAATACACACAAAAAGTAAAACAAATACTAAATTCTAATACGGAAAATATTGACTGCAAAAGTCGGCACCCATTTTAAATTGTGGTTTATACAAAGTGTTGTCCCATGTGAAATTGAACATTCAGCACAGTATAGTAGTGTGGTGACCTAAAACACTACGCCCGCCATGCAGTCAGTTATATGGCTTATGTGTTACTGGGGCTGAGCCCTGGTGTCTAATCTCCTAGTTTGTGTCTTATATCGTAAAAAAAATTATACCTAAATATTTTAAAGTTTAAACGAAATACCGCTGTCTAATAATTTTATAAAATTAATTTCTCAACAGTCTTAAGAAGCTGTGGCAGTACCCGTATCCTGTGTTACACAAAGGATGACCCAGAGCTCCGCTGTCAGTCCTCTTGTCACATTAATCATTCCTTTTCGCAAATCCTTTTAGTCGTCGACCTTTCATAAGTGAGGTGAACCGGAATAAGCCTATTACAATACGCTTTGTAATCTGTTATGAAGTTTTCAAATAACAGGTACGTTTAGAAATGATATTAGGTATAATTTGTAATACTCGTGCATTCCAGACACATATCTATTATTAATATGTTAAAAATGACCCTTATAATTGTTTTTTGTTATGGTACGGTATTATAGATGATTTAGTTGTGCTATGGTTACCATAATACGTCTGAGTCATCTGATGGCGAGTGACTACCATAAACAACTACCTCAACGGAAGAGTTACAGAGTGAATTGAGACCTTTTGAGTCATGGGAAAGTAGAGGTGATTACTCTCACTCACTCGGTTTTTTTTACCCCTCTTTACTGTGTTTTCAAAATATAGTTCTCCCACAATATTAGTATTAGGCATTGATCTGTATTTAATGGTCTAGTACCATTCATATTTATCTCACTATAACGCATTTTTACTTCTAGCCTGGAAGTATGCTGATCACTTTGTAACCTTCCAAATTTAAAAGTAGTATATTCCCAATATGGTATTATTATACATATAAGTAATGTATTTATTTATATAGGGATCAAAATACGAGCAAGTTAAAATGATAAATGTAGTACACATGGGCGTTCTTGGCCTGGCCCGGGGGAAATTTGAGTGAAGTTTCAGCTGCCCGGTGTAAATCCAAAATTTTAACTTTACTTTGAAATACTTACTGAAGAAAACGGTGTGTTTCTCTACTCTCCTGTATCTTATTACGTCAATAGTGCTACTCATTATCCCCTTACATAAGTCTTTTTAATTATAAGTTACTTAATTTAAAAACCTAGGACACGCAACACGCAATACGTTGTGCCTTAGACTTATTTATGATATTGACTATGGTTAATAAATTTTGTGATTAAATTTTGAACAAAAACACACTTCTATTCACCTGACAATAGCCTGTTTAAATAACTGATGCCCATAAGCTATAACAATGTAAGTTTTTCAATATGTTTTCCGTACAGGAAATATACAGAGAAATGCACTTCTGCGTATAAAATATGCACGAATACCGACAGGTGGATCGTAATAGTGTTGTTGTTTATTTGAATCGACTTTGTAAGAGTATTTTCAGCGCTATTATTATTTTTTACTATTATTTACTTTTAAACTCTGTTATTTCTCTGATTACATTTTACTCTGTATGTTTTTTTATACTAATCATTATTTTGTAGAAAGCCGGCAAGTAGTGGCAACCGTGGGGTATGTAGAAATCATCGTCATCATCATCGAATCTTTAGGAGTCCACTAGATATAGGTCTCTCCCTAGAAAGTAGATTGTGGCCTTCTATATCACGTTGACCAGACGGGTTTGTTTCAAGTTTCCCTTTTCTTTACAGTGATGTTGTCCTTCAGAGTTAACTTCTTTATTCGATCTTACGACAACCTTGGCTTTTTGTTAGAAATAGGGTATTGAATTTAATGTTATCTTCTTTTCATTCTCATCCTCACTAGTTTCCTGTACTGCTATTCTACCTTTCACAGGCTCCCCTGAGTTCACAAGGATTTCTAGGGTATACCTGGTTTCCCAGCTACAAGTATCTGAGACGGTGTGCGGTTTTTGGTTGGTTCGAGTCTGACATAACTACCAGTAGATGCTGTCCGGGGGGATGATCACACAGAAGAAAAAGGCTCCCCGGGTTCGAGTACTTTTACCATGCCTGTTCTTTACAATTTCATAAACTTAAGTATATTCTGCAAACTTGAACTTAGCAAAATACCTAAACCCAAACAAAGAATTGTAGGTAGGTAGGTATAAAAAATAGTCGGAGGTCAAAAAATAACTTGATGTCCTAATAATTGTTTGGAACTGTATTGAGAAGCTGATACATCGAGTAAATATAGTTAAACTTAACCTATTTAGTATTAACTACTAGATTTTAATGAAATGTGTAGTGAAAAAAATGTGTATACATTGTTAGAGATTTAGAAAAAAAAGTACTATTACCGAAGTGAAACTGAATTATTAATAAAAGTTATATTTTAACAAGTGTAAGACCTGATTCAGATGGTTTTGTCAACGTTTTGATGCTTTGTTATGTGATGGGTGACGTCCAGCGGACCTAAGATTTTTATTTCATAATTTAAACCGTATCTTCTTACGTATGTACATGGACAGTACTGACTTCACTCTTTTCACAGTAACTTGTTTCAAAGTACCACTTTTCTAATCAATACAAGATGATAAATGAATACTAACATTTCAACAATGTTATTTGATTAACAGTGTTATATAAATCATAATTGTATTCAAGAACGCCATTTGACTCATTAGGATTACATTACCTCATGTTACCTTAAAAAAACAGTATTAAATTTACATTATACATATATTATATGCCGCAAATTTATTAAAATATCAAATGACTGTTGATTAATGAAAACAAAACCTCAACAGAATATGCCAGTAATTTTCTCAATGATTTTAACATTCAGGCCGGTCACGCGAACATTTCGCTACAATATATGGGCATAAACATATGTACCTGCTCGCGTACATGCCATTACCAAGGACAACTTTTGACCTTAAAACAGATAAGAACTCACCTCATCAAAACAACGATACTTTGAACAGTCAATCACGTCTCTATACTAAAGGAAGACACTACGGCGGCTAACTTTAACGTTCGCAGACACTACAACAGCTAAATTGACAGGTTACAATAACACACACGGTTTTAACACTATAGGACATTATTTTTATTGATGAAAAGGACATTCGTCGAGCGCGCTGGGGGCCCGGTAGCGAGCGGCAGGCGAGCGCGCAAGCCGGCGCGCCGCCTTTCTTTGACTGAAATACGCGCTCGCGAACGGTTTTTTGCGCAAGCGTAGTACAACGCAGGATCGGCCGAAATTCACCCTAACCAACTTCCTAGAAATGTTTTAACTACCCATACATCCTCAAGCAATAATACACTTTATAGTTTAGGTTTAAGTCTTTTTTTACTATACTTAAAATTAACCTTTATTTCATTCTCGCTAGACTGTTGCGTGTGCCGCACTGCACACGATGGTAATTAAATATGTGTTTGACAATAGTATTGAGGCTCTGTGGCTGTGCTGTCCTGATGACGTCAATGTTCCAAACGCTCAGATGAGCCCGTCCGCGTGGAAACAGTTTTATAGCAATCCACAGTCAAAGTAAGCGAAAGGAAAAAAGATAAAAATGATTAGCATTTGAAATTGGAATAAAGCGTTTTCGTTTTAAATATTCTGTTTAATTTCGGCCAGAGTGCTTACCGCTTTGTCTTTGTGATATGTATAAAATAAAGAAGACTTTAAGAAAGTGTGAATTTAAATTACTAGGTTTTGTTTTATATTTATTGAACATTGTGGTTATATGGAACGCAAAGATTATTTGGTACGGGTATAATTACAAAATAATAGTTGTTGATCGAAATTAACTTTACCTATTTTTTGTTGCAATATTATGTTTAGTCTCAAATTGACATAAGTATCTAGTAAGTACTTTGACGTGACAAGTTTGGTACCGATTTTTGTTTGATTTAACAATTACAAAGAAATTTTATGTGACTAGAAAATTGTAATAAAGTTGTCATAATTAGAAAACAGTTTTACGATATTTAAAAATCAGGACTAAGAGAAGTCAGTAAATAATTAAATTGTTAACTATACATTTACTGACGGATGATTGATTGAAAGACTTTCTGTGGATCGGGTGCTATGGAGTTTAATGATAGTGAATCATTAGTTGATCGATACTTTACAATATCAATAATTTGAGCATTTATGATTCTACTAGCTTTCTTAATTTAAAACGTTAATAAATTGAAATTTGATCAAAAAGTAAGAAATAAGAAAAACAAAGGGTTGTGGGTACTGACAAAATACTTCTATGATAGAAGACATATTTAGATATGAGAGTAAATACTTAATTTATGTAAATTGGGTATTTGCATGATTTTCCAATCCATTAAATAGTTAATTCTTATTATTTTTAAAAAATTTTTAAAATTTTTGAAAATAAATTTTTTTTTTTTTTTTATAAACATTTAAACTATTTAACAATAAAAAAATTGTTAAAATTTAAACGTATAGGTAGCTCCCTCTTGCGTATGTGACGTCATTGTGCATATTCCATTTGAATTTGTTCGCGCCAATCCACTCAGAATGTTTTTATAAACACGCCTGATCAGCTGTTGTGATTGTTATTTAAAAAAACAACTGTTTAAATTATTTCAAAGCAAAAACATAAACTTTATAACTTTTTAATATGTCATTAAAAAACAGTGGTTGTTGGTGTATTGTACCAACATGTAAAAATACCGGTAAATCTAATCCAAATAAATTTTTTATAAATGTTCCATCAAATAAATTAAAACGAAAAATGTGGTTGGATGCATGTGGGAATAAAAGTGAATATTCTTTATCAAGTCGACTTTATTGTTGTGAGGATCATTTTGATGTAAGTAATAATAAAAATCAAAATAATTTTATTATAATCAACTCATAACCGCAATTTTTTTTAAATATTTTGACTGTAAATGAGTAATTAATTATTTTCATTTTAGTTAAAATCAGATATGGAAAATTATTTAGAGTGGAAAATGATTGGTGGTAACAAACGGATGAAAAGTAATATTTTGCCACATAAATACATTGAAGAATCAAAATTTACAAGTGTAGAAGTTTCTCCAATGGAAGTAGATCAACAAAGTTCTGAGAAATCCAGCTTCAATTTTGATGATAAAATGATAGGTCGAAATTCAAGCAATAATATCGATAATATGGATCTGGAATATTTGAATACTCCCAATTCTACTGCATCTCAAGATTTTAAAACCAGTGTATCTAATGTTTTTTATGATAATTTTCCTCCTCAAACTATAAAAGTTAATGCTGCAGTTCAAGTCAAGATAAGAAGTTTGTATAGGAGTACACAAATTCAGTGTAAATAAACAGTGTAAATTCAGTGTAAACTCACTTTAAATAAAAACCAACTTAAAATTTTTTTCAATAATTTATCATTCGTCGTTTATCATGCATTCAAATGACGCGCCAATAATATGCACAATGACGTCAGACCAATCACATCACGTTTCACATCACGTGATTTTTACATCATATTTGACCACTTTTATTTATTTATTTATTTAAAAATTATTTGTGTAAATTAAATTTTAATCTTACGTAGGTATTTTATGTGTATCAAAGAATTTATTAACTGAACTTTATTTGAAAAATCATTTTCATGCAAATACCCAATTAAAATCTCTTGAAGAAGTAA
The DNA here is from genome assembly GCA_949316085.1 of Hypercompe scribonia. NCBI lineage: Eukaryota > Metazoa > Arthropoda > Insecta > Lepidoptera > Erebidae > Hypercompe > Hypercompe scribonia. The sequence continues at coordinate 8,726,429 of OX438979.1, forward strand.
GAGTTCCAAATTTTTTTTCGAGTTGTTTATGAATCCAACGTATAAAACATCGTAGATATGTTAATTGTAATGTATATTATACATGCAATAAACTTCTGTAAGTTTATTATACGTATTATATAATATAAACACATTACTAAAATGATTTTTTTTAAATGAATTAAATAAAAAGTAGTAAAGGAACACTATTTCTATCTCTATTTATCACTCTTAAAAATGGCACACTTTACCAACCATAATAAAATAAAACCACGTGGCACATGTAATAAGCCAACCGCAAATATATTGCTGTGAGCACACCTATGCCCCTGTATTGGACTTCAGGAATGAAGGCTGGTTGGCATGCAGCCATCTTGCAGTATATAAGTAATTCTTGGTTCGTGTGATAACTTGTGTAGATGTAGTACATAAGAGAAAAGATATACATATTTCCGAAATAGTGATATTTACATGTCATTGAATGAAATATGAATGACTTTATTGGTTTATACATTCGTAATCTATGAAATCTAATGAAAATGAGTAAAATGTAAACTGTATTAGATGAACTGTCCGTGTGGTGACGGATTAAGAATAATGTTACCAGTCCTATTCATCCCGTGGGTGTTGTAAGAGGAGACTAAGGGAAGAAACTATTCAGGAAAATGTCATTACAAAAAGAAGGAAAACTTGAAACAAATCCTATTCCAACCCGTCTGGCCAGCGTGGTATAGTAGGCCAAAACCTTCTTGCTAAGGAGAGGCCTAGGTCCAACAGTGGATAGTAAAAGGCTCTTGATGATGATGATGATGATTATATGAAATACATTACCGTTAACGTATGTGAACTATAAACTATTACTTTAGAATAAATACTACCACCAGGTTACAGGTTTACTTATTGTTTCACTGGTGTTATTATTCTCTGGATCAGTATGGTATTTAGTATGAAAGAAATCTGTTCTCTTTTTGATGTGAAGGCGTAAGATTATAACAAGCCAAGAAGGCCTTAAAACTCATGTTCACTTAAATATATCATCTTCACTTTTATCTTTTATTTTTTAAAGACAACGCCGGCCCTAGGAATAAATCCTATATTGTGGGAAACTTTACAAACATACAAGAAACGGACACAAAGAACACCCAGACACAGAACAATAATTTGTGGATCACACAAAGTAGTCCCATGTGGGATAAACCGTCAAACCATCTCATCTCCCACTGTATATAACATGTACCTATGTATTAAAACTTAGCTACCTCCTTTCATTGAAACTCGACTAATCGTTTGCAGGCCTTCCCTCAATAACAGACGAAACAAAAATATTTTACTACGTTCTATTTCCGTATCTGCCTATTTTTGTTTGTTTATTTGCATAGAAGTGTCCGGTCAGCGCACTTGAACCGGGTGTTTCCGATCTGGATTTAGTGAACATGGACATAGACTAGAATAGATAGAGTATTGATCTAAAGTTTTGATAAGTTCACTGATCTCAATCTGTTTAGCTTTCAACGAAGAATTTTTAGTAGTGAGAAATTCATATTTTATGTTGGCTCGCATAATATTTTTACGTCACATTAAGAGTGACTTAGAGAGGATCATCATCGTCACCAGCCCGTTAAGGTCCACTGCTGGACATAGGGCTATCCTAAGGCACACTACAGAGCCCGGTTTGCTGCTTTTTGCATCCAGTTACCGGTGGCCCTCTTATGCAATTAATGAAATTTGGGCAACTGCCTTGTTCGTCCAGCAGTTTTCGTATGCGACTGCCGATTAAGAGGTCTCGGATTCGATTCCCGGGTCGGGCTAGAAAAACGTTATTGAATTTTTCTGATTATAGTAATGCTTATTAACAGTCTGGAGTTTGAAAGTTGGGCTCTTAACCCTTATGCCTCGGAGAGTACGTAAATACATCGGCCTTGCGCCTGATTTCACCCCGGTCGTATTAGATAGCCATCGCCTCGATTTTCAAGAATAAGGGAACAGAGAGTGCACATGTGCTTGGGTACACACTTATGCGTTACAATATGTATCTACCGTGTAGTTGGCTAGCCTCTATTGACACTGCGGTCGCGCGGTCGCCGGGACCGAAATCGGTTAGGAGTACATCATATCTGCAATTATTGCCAAGTTTTTCAGACAGTTTTTAAAATTGTATTTTGCAAACAATTTTCATATTGTATTTAATAAGTTTCCAGTTTTTAAAAATATTTTCAAAGTTAAGTTCATATTTTCAGTGGTATTACAGGTTACATTACATTACATTACAGCAAAAATCTTTGCTGTTGTTGTTTTATCATTACCGTTATTTCTGATGTGTGTAAAAAAAACCCCATTAAACATTTTGTAGAATAGTAGCAATACTAAAATTTGTTACTTATATTCACAATTTAAATCTAACTGTCTTATCTAATCGCGATCAAAAAACATAATAAAAAACAGTGAGACCCTGTGTTTTTAAACTTATATATAACTTTCTAGAACCTTAAGAAAACCATACATTATTTCAGAACATAGGTAAGGTAAGGTTACGCTAGTTACATACGTAACTCTGGATGTCATAATAGCAGCTGTGCCCGGATCCCTCCTATGTCAGGCGCAGAGTGGCACACCGTGTGGTTTTGGTCGGTCCAATTTCGACACACCACTCCGTTAACCCCGGTGGGGTGCTGACCCGAGGGGGTTTCCACAGGTTAAAAAAAAAGTTACATACATCACTAAAACTTACGAGTACATAAAAGATCTAGCTAAGTTTTGTATTGCTTTACTTTGGCCTTTTTCTTGAATCAAGTGTTATAATACTTACTCTCGTAAGTGTAAAAAAAGGTCTGAATCTTTCAGTATCGTTACATTTAATTTTAGAATGCAAGTAGAAATATAATATACAATTGTTTGAATTTATAGCTCACATTGTGCGCCTGACAAAATATAATAGCAAAACATTTTACTGTCACTTGCAGACATATATTTTTTAGGCAGTTTCATACATGATTGATGGTATTGCTTTATAATTTTATACTCTATGTAATATGCTTCCATGCCAAAAGCGTATGATATAAATGACTCTGTATAGAAAACAGCAATAGACTTTCAATAGGCAACTTTTTGTTATTTTAAAGATATAACATGTCTAAGAAAATGTGTATTGTTACAATAAAACATATGAATACAATAAGGGATGTTTTAATACAAGAAAAACGTGTGATTTGAACCAGTTGGTAGAGCGGTGGACTGGAGTAATTAAATCAGAATTGTCGTCCATAGGTCGCTGGTTCAAATCCTAATTAAAAAACTCTCCTTGTGTGTAATGATGTGCTCCTTTTGCGAAGTATTTATAAGTTTCTTAAATTACAAAAATGAAAAATACTGATTTAATTTAAGCGTTTGTCGATTTTATAGATATATTCTATAATTTATTGAAATTCGTACTCGTTACTCAATTGTTGATCGCTAGAAAAATATGAAGAAAAAGTCCACGAGTTCTTCAGGAACGTGGTATGTTTGGTATAAGTAATTAGTTGTGTAGCCAATTATCAATCTGGTGATCAGACCATTTCAAGAACTTGTATGCCACCAAGTTCTAAAATATTATTACAGGGGTAATACAAAATCGACTAAGCTAAATTCTGCAAATGATGACCAAGATCATCACTTATAAGGGGCCGCATGTGTTATTAAAAATAATAATTACAGCATTTCCATTAAATACAATGGGTATATCATATATCTATTCACATTTTCCATTGCGCAGAGTAGAATAAATTAAAACAAAATGTCATAAATTTTGTAGAAAGTCTTAGAATACATTCGGTAATTTCACAAATAGTTACTAACCTTCGATAGCTCAGTTGGTAGAGCGGTGGACTGTAGTAGTTATTGCGGAATTGTTATCCATAGGTCGCTGGTTCAAATCCGGCTCGAAGGAACCGTATACTTTTTGCAATTTGTCTACAATTTAAAAAATATTACTCCCTGGAACATTTGTTTTTATACTTCAAAATTTTATCAAAATATACAACGGTATCATGTAATTCAAAAAATTCAAATTCAATAGTCAAAAATGCCCCCGCAGCTTGGCCTACCGTTATCTAACCTGAATGTCTAGCAGAATGGCATAGAATGGTAATGCTAATTCTTTGTGCTAAAAAGACCGCAAAATTAAGTTAAAATTAACGATCGAAATCTGATACAAATCTCTTTATTTAAAGTTAATATAGTGGCATTTTACAATGAATGTCACTCGTTTATAATTACAATAATTTCAATGTTCATGACGCTCCAAAAGTAATATACGCTGCGGACAGGATTCGAACCTGTGCGGGTAGAACCCAATGGATTTCAAGTCCATCTCCTTAACCACTCGGACACCGCAGCTTACACAGTATATAGTGAAAATGCTTATTGTATATAACAATAGTTATTAAAAAATTGCTCTAAATTGGATTCTTCAAATGAAAACTTCAAAAAAATTAATAGGATTTATTTTCAGATAACATATAACGAATGCTGACAATAACAACTCTTGAGTTTTTAAACTACACATTTACGTCTTCAATCAAGTTACTCAAATACTTTTGCACTTCCCTTCAATGATGTTGTTATCCAGTCAATATTTTAAGTTATTTTATTCGTTTATGTCTCTACGCTGACATCTATTGAACAATATTTACAAATTCCACTAAATATTTCTGAGTACATTTCGCTATTCTCCACTAGATGGTACTACTAAACAAAGAGAGATGAAAAAATTGAGATTAAACTTTTTACCGATAGATGTCGCTAGCAATAGTTCACCATCAGTTGTAACGTTTTATTTAAATTTGAAAATTGATAGGTTGACTACCAGTGTTACAACTCATATAAACCCGTACAGTGCATACATGTTCTAAACTTAATTTTAACTTGTTAACAATTTACAATATTTCAATGCAAGTTAGAAGAATCTATTAAGACTAATTATTTTAAGTAACTAAAATTTAAATCAATTTTTAACAGGTCATTATTATCACTAACCCATTCTAATAGATACAACACTCTATCCGCTTATAAAACTTTTTTTGCTTTACATTACAAATTTTTAATATAATTCTAAATTAACTGCAGTTTACGTGATAAAACGAATTTTAATTACGTTTCGACCAATAAAAGAATGGATTACAATTCCTAAATATTAGTATAGAACGTAGGTAAGTGTCACACGAATCGCACCGGCTAAAACACATTGTGCCACAGTGTGCATTAAATTATAAGATTTCTGAATCAGAGATGTGACCATTAGTCAATAGCGGACTTAATTATTATGTCTACTATTTTGAATTACATTGTTGCTTGATAAATAGGACCAATACATAGTGATAAAAACCTCAGAGTGTTAAACCAAATGCTCTAGAATAAAAACCAATAAAATACATAAGTAATTTATCATGATTTTTGTGCATCTGTCTATCTTTATGACGGTTGATCTAGTGGTTAGTGCCCCTGCTAATCCAAAGGTCGTGAGTTCGATTTCCCTGCCTTATATATGTGTCAAACTATTATTATTTTTAAAAGTCCATCTATGTTTAAAACTCTAATAAAAAGTCGATTGATTTCAAACATAACGTGTATCAACATTGCCTAACATTGCCACGAAAGTAGAAGCAAGTTGCTTGTGAAAAGGGACCATAGCTAACAAACCTCTATACTGCTAAATACTATGAACAGCCTGTGCTAACATGAGGTGTTTTTTGAACATGTTTAATTTATAGATCGATTGATATAGAATCATCATGAATCGACATGTTTACAATCGGTACTGCGATACTGTCCTTATCATAGTTATAATTTTAATATAAGTAATGATTTGGTACTTCATGAGTTGGTGGATTAAGAACTCGGAGTGTTACAATTTCTGTTGGTACATCCCGTTGGTGTCGTAAGACCTGACTTAGAGAGTAAACTACACAGGACAAATTTACTGCATAGACAAGGAAAACTTGACATAAATGCTTTACCAACCTGTCTGTCCTGTCGTAATTTTTTTGTTAATTTTTTTCCACCTTTACACAACGTCATCTAGTCCCAAATTAAGCAAAGCTTGTGCTATGAGTACTGGACAACTGATATAAATACATTTATATTTTTGTTTTTGTAAATACATACCATACATATTATACAAAGAACACCCAAACTCCGAAACAAATATTTACAGATCATACTAACATTTGGTCCTACCTGGGAATCGAACCTGAGACCTCAAGATCAGCAGTCACATATGCTACCACTGTGCCATCGAGGCAGTTAGCCACCTTTCTCAGGAGAAGTCTGTTGTTGATAATTTAACAGCGAATCACTAGACAGTAATATTACACTATAACATTTCTTCATCCATGTATTTCTCTATTTACAATCGATTTCACCAATCAAAACTATCTGTGCAACATTGCTTTTTATAGATACTTTCCTAGGCCGCCATAATGTGGGTCTAAGCCTCCATAACGTGGGTCACCATACTGCACTGTCTTCATTCGCAGTGAGTATGGCGACCACCGTTCTTGGATTCTATTCATGCTTTGCATCAGGCAGAATAGAGTCACTTTGGTAGCTCTATATCTAAAAAAAAAATTTTGCAAAAACAAAAGGTACGCAATAAAGTTTGTTCTCACCCAATCTTGTGGGTGTATTTAAAAAGTAGATATTTAAGGATACAGTTGCGTCAGATTGTAACAGCAACCAAAACATCTTACGATGTTTGTGAGTTTCTAATGAGAGTCCAACCACGGGTGTCCTAATTAAACATTTTAATAATATATTCAAGTACAAATTACTTTGTCTCTAATTAGCGGTGGCCCAGGTTTCAGAAGAAAGATGCCAAATGCGAAAACCGAAACATAATGACATTGTCGACAAATTTTATAATACTTATTACACTCTTATTTTGATTTTAATGCTTAGCAACATTAAAATGTACGGATTATATAAATGTTTCAGAAATCGTTGCCAATAATGTTTGTTTATCAATCCTGCACGAACATAACCGTTCAATGTAGATTCTATCTCCACATAGGACAACACTTCGTGTGTTTTGCTAATTGTTGTTTTGAGTCTACGCTTTTTTGTTCCTAGCGCGTTTCTGTTTTGACATGGTCCCAGTGCGCTACTTGCCTTTAATAAAAAATCTCTTTCTCCAATTATAAATGTTAGTGGATTAAGTGTGGCCATATAAACATCTTTATTTTGATGCCAAAAATCTATCATCAGCAACTTAAAACTTGCAGCAAGCAACACACTCAACAAAAAAGGAATCGCATGTTTATGTTTTTTTATCCGTAATTAAAACAAAGGAGATCGTTATCGCTTCAGTGTTACCAGTTTTGATGCTTCGATATTCAGCGGTATTTGAATACTATGAATCATAATTAGCCATACGATTTAAGAAGGTATACTCTAATCACTTTATAATAAGCGTTAAACTGTATGTTTACGCTTAGTTTCATGTTTAATGCAAAACAATGGAATTATAATTATTTTTGCTTGCAATAATTATACGCATCATTTTGCATTCAAAACATGTGTCATATCTTCTTATATATCCTCGTTAGATTGACATATGTTTTACGTAGATTATGATTAATAATTAAATTATTTTAAGAATAAAAACTTTATTGAAAGGTATTTATACTTATTGAATAATTACATGTTCAGTTTGATCGTGTACGAATTAGTCGTGTAGGCTTTCAATTAATTGGAATGGATTTTGATTGTCTGTAATTCGAACAATAACTTTATGTTAAGACGTGAATAAGAAGGTAGGATAATCTGAATCAAGTAGTATACTAGTTCCGTAAGCATTCTGCTCGTTTGCCCGTAGTAGTACCTTAAAAAAGGTATTAAGGTAGTAGGTACCTTTGTAGTGGTCCGTAGTAAAGAAATTGCCAGAATCTTTACACCTAGACCAGGTTAGACCAGGAAAACAAACTTTTTCGAAAAAACCAACTTCAAATTGAAAATAAGACTCTTGCATATACAGAGAACTAGTTAAACGAACAGAGAATATGACACTTATCAGGTTTATCTATTCGTAATCTGATATACAATAATACACTTTATATAAATTAGAGTTATATATATTAGAGTTATTTTATCTTTTAACGTAATTTATCTCTTTATTTTGTACGGAAATCCCCACGGATACCACCTACTGGTGGTTATGTCGGACTCGAACCGACCAAAAACCGCACACCGTCTTGGGTACCAATAGCCGAGGAACCAGGCACCCTTGGAAGGAAATCCTTGGACGTAATTTTCCTCCTGCAGAAATAAAATTCAGCACTTGTTCTTATACATAAAATTATTTAAATCATACACATGATATGTATTGACAAGATAAGAAAATATTTAGTGTATAAATACAATGTCAAAGTACGCTTTAAGTTCACTTACCATCATCTAACAATTGGGTAGCTGACTGTATCGTAAATAAATACCAATGTCCACTTCATTAAAACTAATATCACGAAACATCTCGGAAAGTACAATTAACATAGCTTTTTATTATTATTACGAATTTCAACCAAATATACAGTGAAATATATTGTTCAATTGAGTAGCCTAAAACAGTGACGTCACAATTTTGTATTTAGTACATTTTTCATACAAAATTGTCGTTTTGACAGATAATAAAAAGTAACTAATTTGATTAAGGTGTCATCTAGCCTATTGTCAATATGAAGTATCACATCCAGGTGTCCATAGACGTGACCTGTCTGCTCGTACACCTCCTCCCTACGTAAAAAATATATACCTAGTCTTGCCATAAATATTGTAATAAAGAAAAAAGAAAATTGTTAACTGCAAATAACATTTATTACTTTTACAGTGTGTCAGTTTAATACATAAATATAAAACAATTAAAAATATAAAAAGCTTATTCGAAGTGGTCTCCATTGGCTGCAATACAGTCCTTTAAACGATGAGGCCAGTTATCAATAGAAGCACGCACTCTTTCCATGGGAAAATTCTTCACTGCCAATCGTATAGATTGTTTTAGGGACTCCAAATTATCATGGCGTTTAGAGCAAGCTGTACTCTCTAAAACTGACCACAAATCATAATCCAGCGGATTAAGATCGGGACTAGACGACGGCCAGTCTTCAGCTCTGATGAAGTCCGAAACGTTCGATTCCAACCAAGACTGCGTGGACCGAGCTTTATGACCCGGCGCCGAGTCTTGCTGGAAGGACCATACTTGGTTATTGAACATGGTGATGTTAAGGGGCTTAACTACCTTCTCAAGAATGGTATCTTGATACACTTGTGCCGATGTTTTGATACCTTTTTCACAAAAATATGGCTCAGTCACTCCTTCATAGCTAACACCCCACCAAACCATCACTGAAGTCGGATAATGTCCACGTTGCACTCTGTCGACTAATTGGGAAGCTTCCTTAGAGCTTTGAGCATAAATACGGTCATTTTGTTTGTTAAAATGTTGCTCAATTGTAAAAATTTTCTCATCCGTAAACAAAATTTTTCTGTGACCTCCCTTTGCGTACCGCTTCAGTAGTTGTTTCGATTTTACCACCCTATTCTTCTTTAAATTATCAGTTAAGAAATGGCCAGTGCGTCTCTTATAGGCTGCAAGTCCTAAGTCATCTTTTAAAATACGCGACATGGTTCTAGGTGCTATCTTCATTTCCCGAGATAAAATCTTTTGCTTTCGGACAGGATTTCTTCGAATTCTTTCCCTTACTGCTTTGACCACCTTTTTCGTACGAACACTACGTGGACGGCCAGATCTTTTTCTGTCACAAACAGAGGAGGTCTCATTGTACCTATTAATAGCCCGGTACACAAACATTTTACTAATACCAAGTGTATGGAGAGTTTTAAAAATTGCATTTGGCTCCATACCTACTTTGTGTAATGCTATCACAGCAATTCGGTTCTCTTTATCACCCCACACCATTTTAATATCGCAAAATATTTTACAATGTATTGGCGCCAAAATGAGAAAACACAATGAACAATCGTATAAAAATGACAGATTCGAAATTCAAATGTAATATTTTTTTATAATTAAGTGTAACAGTATTTATGGCCAGACTAAGTATACATCATAAAACAATATAACAAATGTATATCAAGGTATATACCTCACCATTTTTGTTTTACGCAACACCATTTCAAGTGGTATTATCTTGGTTTTAGCGTAGCAAAGTGTATGTGATATGTTGAGAATTATCTGTGAGTCGATACTGCTAATGGATAAATTGTTAGTAATCTTGCGGAGTCACTTATGTTTAAGTGAAAAAAGGTACGTCTATACTGCTTTTATGTTTTTATGCTCTCTTTTTGACATTTATTTGTAGTGGGTACAATATATTTCTGAGTTTATAAGTTATTTTCGTATATTTTAAAAGATTTCTTGACTGTACTGCCTGACCTTTAACTAAGAGCAGGTACCACCTACTTGGAACTAATAGAAATAATCATATTATCACGTCATCATCACATCAACAGTCAGTCGAATATGTCCAGCAGTGGCTGTCTTCACCTTAGAAAGGTGATTTTAGCCTTATAAGCTTTTTTTTTTAATTTTCCTTTCTCTTTGCGGAGATGTTGTCCTGTGGAGTTTACACCTGTAATTGCCACTCTTACGGCACTCGTGGGATAAATAGGGGTGTTGATAATCCTTACTACCATACGAAATTATGAACCATGCTATAGTAGGATAAATTTTATTAAGAATAGTTTAATAAATGAAAATGTTTGTTACTTTACCTCCCCACAAACAATACGTAAATAATAGATGTACAAGCAATAGACAAGTCATTATATAATAAAAGAAACAGGTTTCTTTGTGAGAGAAAGTTAAGGATTATCCCTGTATGACAGATCTCCAAGCCCCATCCCTAATTACATGGACGCTTTTATAAAGCAGAATGTAGTACTAGCAAAATATACAAATGAAGAGTTTAGTATACATGCCTGTTTATGTGTGGGTGTATGTGTGTCTATGTGTGTTTGTGGTGTGTCTGTATGTGTATGAGTACGTGTAGGCGTGTAGGTTTGGTGTTGTTTGCATAAGATATGTTATTACGAAGGTGTAATCAACCGCAGTTCAGTTTTGTCGTAATCCAAAGATTGTAGTCACTTGGATAATGCTTTCTGGCATTGTTGGTAGAAAACAAGGAGACAAGATGGAGCGGAATTGAGTTTAGATAAATCTTGCTAAAAGTACACACTCACTAAAGAAGAATGACGATTATTATGCCAGTATTCGTAATATTTCTAGATTCTTAGAGAGACGTTGACGTTGCTTTTAATTATTTGTTGGACGTATTCAGTTTGTATGCATAGCTTTTAGAATATGTTTATAAATAAAGACCAGAAACAGTGAGAGATCTCTAGAAAAACCCTTAATCTGACCCGTAGAACTATTTAGTGGAATAATTATATATACTCAACTCAAATGTCCTACCATTCAATGGTAAAGATAATTCATTTCTCCTACCATTCCTACCTTTCGTTTAATCGCAGATTCTAGTAAAATAATAACACTCACAAATTGAGGCTACAGCGTTGAATGTCGTACCTTACATACATATCACATCACATTTTGTCCATCACAATTAATCGAATAAAACGACTTGGAGTATGTATGATGAGAGACAGTGCGTCTCTTGATATTATTTTCTTAAATAATCAAATATCTAGTCTCGTCCTTATTGCGTTACACACCTGTGCGCTACCCGGGTGGAATTACGCACATCAAGTCAAGAATGGAACGCGGTCAAGTATTTAACCGCGGTGTCATTTACAGATACCGTGACAACCGCAGTCACGTTGTGTCCGACGTGGGAGACATCGATAGTCACCACGTGTTCCTCATTATGTCCTGAGAGCTTCGAGGAAGCCAGGATTACGATGTTACGATAGGATAATGAGACCTTGACCACTGGCAGCAAAAAACTTATTAGTAATCAATACCAATCGTTGTGTGGAATTCGAATTGGTTGTGATGCAAGAAATGTCAAGTCGAAGTCTACAGACAGCGGTGACAATATTGTTTTTACTCAATTACATGAGAATAAGTAGTAGAGCCACGCTGATTGCAGTACTACCCTCTCACAGAAGACCAACCTAAAGCCACAGCATCCGTCCTGTCGTGTTTCGTTGATGAGTGTGAGACCGGAGGCCCATTGGTGCAGGGTGATGCAATCATCGTGGCAACTGTGTGAGCCTTACACTGCCACGATGACTGTCATGCCTTTTATGTACGTTCCCAAGTGGGCGTGAAAAAGTATCTCATTAGGCCGCCATGGTATAGGTCACCATACTGCATTTTTTGGATTTGTAATGAGAGTGGTGACCATAACTCTTGGATTCTATTCAAGCTTTTAACCAGGTAGGGTGGAGTCACTTTGGCCGACTCGTAATAAAGAAAAAAAGTAGCACTATTTTTTTCAAGTGTGTTTATCTTTTATCTATGTATGTATGTTCTTTAGTAGCTCTATAGTCAAAACAGTTTGATGAGTTTTGATGTTTCAAGTGTTGTTAGATTTGGTTTAATTATGAGAGACACTGGTATGTTAAAAATTAAAATTGTCGATATTTAAATTTTAGGTATACATTTTCATGTAATCGCCTTCTTTTTAATAATTAGCTTCTTGTCTATTGCGATCTATTTTCAAGTTTATTTCTCGGCAACTTCGGTTATTGAATTTATGTGAAATTCGTATAATTGAAATTTTACCATTAGTTTATTCAATATCTTATATGATATAGACACGATTTTCTTTAGAGGTAGATGTTATAGTGTATTTACTTACTAATCAGACTAACTACCCTGCTTATAAAATGTTAGAACATTTCATTATGTCGCGTCGTATTTGAATACTTCAAGAATTAAGCAGCAAATAATGCCATAGCATTTCATTTTACGATAAAACAAGGCATGTTGCTTACATGTAAACCGCACAACGTAAATACACCAACGAGGGGATTATATTTTTCTCGCTTATTGTTTTAAGAAACAAACACTGGTTGTTTTAACTGTATCGATATTCATATAATCGATAAATGTAGAATCGATCATTCGTTATAATCATGTTGCAAGGCGTGTGCGTTCCTTAGATTCTCAGAAGGTGCAGTGCGTACGTGATTGTATTGTAGGTTCGATGCGCACGCGCCGGTCTGTAAATAAACGATAACTGACGATTGAGGGTTTAAGGAATTCTGTAAACATTAATATGTTTCAGTTTACTTTTTCATTATGACGTTGGAAATAACTAATCTATTTGTACACATTATCATCATCAATAGCCTTTGATAGTCCACTTACATACACTGTTTACGTACATTGTGGCTGTATTGCCTAAATACAGCTTAAGTAACAACCAAATGAATTAGATGCATTTATTAGGCAAAAAAACGTTATTTTACTTGACACAATTTGACTGCACGGTTGGCCTAGTGGTTTAAGCGGTCTCCACGCCGCTCTGTACTACGCTGAGTGTTGTGGGTTCAAACCCCACATGGGAAAACACTTTGTGTGATCCACAAATTGTTGTTCTGAGTCTGGGTATTCTTTGTGTTAGTTTTTGTATCTACCTAATTATTTGTTACGTCTAACTTATTGGATACTTTATATTTTAATTAGTGCTCAGATAACTGAGCAAACCATAAAAGATTTTATATAAGGTTATACTTATATAAAAATTTTCATGATTATGATGACTATTTAAGATGCTATTAACATCGACAATTGTCAACTGACTACTTTATTTGTTAAAGAATATAATTTATATAAATAAAACATATTTTTTTATTTCAACATTATACGTACTGTGGTAACTATAACGATATTTTATGGTAAGCTGAACGGTAAACTTATCAAAAAAGGTAAAAAGTTTTTTTTTTAAAAAGTAGATACTCATAATTACCTAAATATGTACCATAAAACTTTTATTGTGTTGTTTGAACAAACCAAAGAGTTTTTAAGAGTCGGAACTGTTCCTGCATACATTCTGAAACAGAAAAGAGAATTGAACAATTATCATATTGAATAAAAACATGACATTCCTTTTGGCGCCAACAATTTATTATCTATAAATAGTTACTATTGACTTACAATCTGTGTCCTTTGCAAACATTTAAAAGCGTTACCAAAAATAGATAAGAGTTTAAGTAACTTTTACTCAAATATTTTTGTATTTCTTTATCTCGTTTATTTTTAAAAGGTTTTCAAACGTTATGTCAAACCATAGACATTCAATAACTATAAAGTGTGTGATCTAACCTGCGTGGTGGGTTTAATCACCTACTGCGATCCGGCTTGCTTGCACTTGAAGGATTGTTGTTGAATCTACTCGTATATACAGTGGTGTACAAAATTGTTAACCATATTTTTTTTAATATACTTTACTTAAATTTATTAACTTTTGTATATTTATTTTATTATACGTTTTATTGTGTTAAAACATGTATTGTGTGTGTGTATGATTTTGTATTAATATTTTCTGGAACTTGAATAGATATACTATTTCACAAGCTTATTTAAGTATTTTTTTAAATAAAGATATTGGACAAATTACAACAGTCGCATTGAATAAACACAAATTATGTAGAGATGTATTGTATTATAATGATACGCGTAAATAAATTGTGAGTGGCGTTGTAGCACGCGCTATGCCTTCCTGTGTTTTTGAATGAGTACACTGGTAGCATATTTAAATAGATGATTGAAACTCGAATTGTATTGCAGCGTGTTGAAAGTGGATTGATTGAGCACTTATTGAGGGTAGAAGTGAGTTAAATATAGAATGATAACGTAAAATAATAATCATTTCATGAATTATGAAATAAATGTACATCGGTGTTTAAATATTTTTAAATACTTTGTAATGGAACTACTCTTAACAATTTTTTCCACATTCTGTCATCATTAAGTACCAAATATAGAATACAAAATTACTATGGAAATTCACTTTAGTCTTTATATGTACTGTTTACGTTTAGTAAGCGCACTCTAATGCGAGTTTTACGAGCTATGCCTATGTGCGTTTTATTTTTATGTCTACCCGGCTGTCTATTCGTCTGTCTTGTCTTAACTGAGACGTAGTAAACTTTAAGTCCATAGATTTTATTAGTCTAGTGACGTATAAACGACTTGAGGAACTTTAAAGGATTTTATCTTAAGATGTTAGTAAAAAGGTTTTTATTTATATCTGGTATAAATATGCTAATTAAATTTCATTTCTCGGTGTCATTGTGTGTTGTTGTATATAATTTATGAATTGTTCAGTAATACTTTTATTATAGTTTAAATGGTTTTGTTTTGTAGAACAAATAATGGTAAAAAAACAAATAAGATCGAGTTTGCCGTCACTAGGGTTTTTTAGAATTTAAAAAAGTATGTAATCAATTAAGCGCGATGTGTGTGGTAGAGTTGAGTGTATTTGATAAATAGTAATTTTCACTTAATTATAGGAGAGCCACAATTCGCATAGAAAACTTGTTTTAGGAAGTTTCATTGCTTTTACTTAACAGAGTAAAGTTACTGGAAAGAGAGGTTCCCTTTCCTCTGATTCTGTTTTTGGTTGGAAGGTTGAATCACTTGAGGTTGTAGGACCTCAACACATATATAGAACATGGACCCATGGGCGGAGGCAGACCCTCATCGTCAGGTGACACGTCTGCTCCATGGCTCTCTTATCACATATAAACAGAAATACAGGGATATTCACAACAAGGTTTATATTTTAATAAACAGTTTTTGTTTTTAAAAGACAACGCCCGCATTAGGAATAAATACTGTGTCGTGGGGGACTTTACAAACATACAAGAAACGGACACAAAGAACACCCATACTCAGAAAAACAACTTGTAGATCACACAAAGTGTTGTCCCATGTGGGATTTGAACCCACAACACTCAGTGAAGTGGGAAGTGGCGTGGCGACTACTTAAACCACTACGCCAATCGTGCAGTGCAGTAATAGTGCAGTAAATATTAAAAGTAACACACTTCGTACCTGACGATACGTAATGTATTACGACTGTACCTTCTGACGTACCAAGAAAGACATTCTAACATTTTGAACAGAACTAGCATTCAAGAAGTTTTTGCCTGAATGTTTGCCTAGGCCAGGAAGCATAACCTTCACGGTGAATAGTCCAATTGTCCGTTACAATACTGTTTCTTGTCTTAGTACAATATTATCAGTATAAAAAGTCCAGTGTATTTTTTGTTCATTTGAAAGGAATGATTACTTACGTCTTTTGTGACAAATACCTTAAAGTTAATCGTTTTTATTCAAATTGCTGTTTTTTAGATTAATAGGGAACTGATAAGACTATTTAATAGAATACTGACACTGATTTAGACGTGGAGAATTTACGCAATACTAACCGCTAGTCTAACAGGCGAAGCGTTGGCCTAGTGCTTAGTGATGCTGACTGTTAAGCTAGAGGTCGTCGGTTCGATTCCCTTTCAGTACAAGTATTTTTGTGATGAGCACGATTTGTTCTGTGTTTGAGTGTAATTTATTTATGATATGTTTATATTTAGAACTGCATCGTTGGTCTAGTGATTACTATATGCGACTGTCAATTAGGAGCTCGCGAGTTTGGTTCCTGGATCAAACCAAAAGTGTTGTTGGTTTTTTCCAGAAAATCTTTAATAACAGCCTAGAAAGTGAAAGTTTGTCTGTATTTTACGGTCGTACTTCGGAGAGCACGTTAAGTCGTCGGTCTCTGTTGTTAAGAACGTCTATGGCAAGCGTTATTGGAAAGACAGTGCCCTCAAATATACTGACAACCTTCATATTCATCTTGTCCTCAGGTTGCGGAGGTCTGATGTCAGTCGCTCCGTAGAAAAACTGATATTCAGATAAAATCGATGGAACTTGTCAACCCTAAATAATCTTGAAAATAACAAGGCTGGGCAGATGATGTATATATTTAGAAATATATAAGTATGTTTATCACCAGTTGGGCATAGTACAGTCTCTGCCGAATTTTAGACCGTTTAAGCGTACTGGAACCCAATTCCAACCCTTCATCTAATTTACAAGTGTAATTAAGTGCTCAAGGGCACTTGTGACTCTTGATTAGTAAGCGTGAAGATATTCACTTACAATTAGATGATTCATCCACTCGCTTGTCGTCTTTCCATAAAAAAAATAATTGAAAATGAATGAGGGATTTACTAATATTATCATAACTTAACATTAGTTTTTTTCAATTTCTAAGTATACAAGAACAAGTTGTAGTGTTTTTTTTCATAAGTTAAGCGATAACGTCATTAAGTAGGTTTTATAACACTTATTTAATAAAGAAACCGCTGTTAATGCACAAGTAAAAGTGTATAACTTTATATTTTTTATGGTTCACTTATTCTGCCTGCATTATGACCTCATTTCCACGATAAGAAAGGTACAACAGTTTTTAAAAATATATAGCCTTATCAACAAAACCAACTGACCAAAAATAACTTAACATCCCGGATTAGATAAGCATGTAATACATAATATAATTTCCATTTAAGTTTTAATTTATTTATTTCAGTTCATTAAACTTTATCATATTATCGAGGACAAAGTGTTAGAATTTTAACTATATTTGCAGATCAAAAAATTTACATTAAAAAAAATACTAACCGGTTGGAAATCAAAATATTCAATGAGTTGAAATCTCGTGTGTTATTAGATCGTAATGTCAGACCTTACCAAAGCAATTATCGACTTAACACTAGCCAGCTTCAGTTCTATTTGATATTCCAAATTTAAATTTAGTATCTCACAAAGTTTTTATTAAAATATCTACTGACATCTCGCCGTCAGATTTTTTTAATTAACGTTGTGTTTGGAACAATTGAAAAAATAGGAATTATCAGAAAGTGTGTGACCACAGACACAAAACTTTAACGAATTTTTTTTTTAATAAAGTTTGTACCTAAAGTAAGTGACTTAAAATAAAACTAGACCAAATCTATTACACGTCGCCTTACCCGCGTTGATATTTATAGATTTTGGTAATTATTTGGGGTATCGCACGGAAAAGCGAGCTATTTTCAGAATGAAATATACCCTCTCTTTTTTGTAGTGTTTACAACACGCTCTGTAAAATTTTATTATTGGTAATCTTAATCAACCATCATAAAATTTAGTCACGGATTTAAAACATAAACACGGATAAAAAACTAGAACTAAAAAAAAATAAAATTATTTAATCTTAAAACATCTCAGCATATGGGTGAAGGTATAAATAATTCTGATATATTGAATTAATTGAGCAACAAATATGTATAATACTCTATAAGCGACGTTTTCATAGACAAATGTAAATGGAATAACAACGTGGGATTGTTTTATTTCAATCAGACTGTTTACAGTTATTTAGATTATATTTTATGCAAATCTCACTTCTGCTTCTTCTTACACCACTTCTGCTCTTTCGCTTAGCTTATCCTGTTCTGAGACCTTACCTGACTACTACTGATTACAGCTAATTAATCTTTAAAAAGGCTTCAGATCCAAATATTTCAACTGTAATATAGTATAATATATTTCATAGTACATTGATACAAAAATGTATACAATATATATGTCTAGTAAGGATAGTAGAATGTTCTTTAGAACACATGTCTGTTGGATAGAGTCAACGAACTCTTTAATAACAAGTTCCACTTCCATCCAAAGCTAAGCTGCGGTATAATATACCTATTGTACATACATAAAATGATTCCTGTTTCCTCAGAGGGGTAGGTAGAGGCATATTAAACACCCACTTTTCGCCAGTGTTTTAGTCCCATGTAATAGCCGTTAATTGTGATGTTTTGTTTTCCTCAGAGCCTCGTTAATCTCGTACTCGTAGGTGAGGTTGACTTGAAGTTTGGATCGCAGTTATTAGTGGGAACTCTATGTACCCTTATGCAACGATATAAACAATGTGTCATATTATACATTTAATATATTTTTTCAGATTGCTTTGCCAGTGGTACGGATAATATCAATTTTCGTTTGATTTAGTTCGTCTTTGTTGAGTAGTGATTGGTTAAATTCATACACATATAGTTAAGATGTATTAGTATAGTCAATAAACTATACTTAATAGTAGTTAGTATTAAAGCTTATTACGATTATAACCTTCTAGTGACATATTCCAACTAATAAAAAGGGTGATGGAAAGTGATTTATGCCTCCAAGAACACAGAGAAAGTACATAGTAGAAAAGTAGAATAATTATTTTTTAACTTATTACGTAAAATACCATTGGCGAGAACAATAAGTCATAAAAACACATATTTTTAGAACAGCTTCATTATAATAGAAGTGTTTAGAAGATGTACAACATTTGTATATGTATAACGTCTATCAAGAAGATGCACTGGGGTCCTTGAAATAAGTATGTTGTGTTCTCAGAGATTTTTTTTCTTAAGACCAAAGGTTCAAAAAAGCTTTCATTTTAAAACTGTTAGAAACAATAGTATTAATTGATAGCTGGGTATTTGAAGTATAAAGTATCGCTATAGCTGGAACTTTAGCAAGCACTTGGCAAGCACTTAAACGCTGCAGACCTGGAATAGTGCCAGACTGTGTGGCGCTCCAGTTCGCATGTGCACTTAAAGTCAAATGGATCCTGGACAATATTTGTATTTATGATTCATGAGATAGCGTAGTGGCTTGGACTCAGTAATTAGTTTATTGTCATCACTTCTATCACTATAATTATGTGTATACTAGTAGGCACACGCAACTTTATTTGCGATAGGAATAAATTTTCCCCGTTGGCAACATTTTTCGTTGATGTTTGGCTCATAAAAAAATCAATTTGAATCAGCAGTTCCTGAGATATGCGCGTTCAATCAAACAAACTCTTCGATTTTATAATATCAATATCCAAGTTCATTGAATTTTATGCGTAGGTGTTACCGTAATTGGGGCTGATAAAATGAGGTTGAATACTATCTTTGCCATATTTAAAAATATCTAACAACAATAATTTCAATTGATGTTTTAAAACTATGTTACAGTATTTTTAATGGTCCAATTGAACAAGTCCCCTTCATATTAGTAACATGATTAATTTATTCATCCAGTCATTCATCCATTCAAATATAAATTAATGGTTCACATAAGTAACGGTGATGAACAAAAACTATATTATCTATTGTACACCGTCGATCAATCATTTATGATCTGTCATTCTCGATTAAATATATATGATGTCAACATGCGTAAATTCACTAGTCACTAGTTAAGTAATCGATAAAAAGTAGATGAATGTTACAGGCAGAAGTAACAAGCGTACTTTATCATGACGCTCTTTTCCATCTGAACTGTAGTTATACAAGAAATAAATAAAGCTTCAAACTAAGCAGAGCTTACTATGACATCTAGATGGACTGAGCGAATACTTTTTTTTGTTAATACATACATGTTAGACATAGAAAACATCCAAACTTAGAAACAAATATTTGAGACCTCAAGCACAGCAGTCACATTCGTTACCGTTGTGCAGTTAGGAGACTATGTGCTTGTCAAGTAGCTGTAGACGCAAAGTTGCCATAAAACTAAAAAAAAAATCTTCAACAGTATTTACTAGTACACTGTTGGACGTGGACCTCTTCTTAGAAAGGAGGTTTTGACCTATTACACCATGCTTGCCGGATGGATTGGTATAATAAGAGTTTGTTTCAAGTTTGCCTTCTATTTGCAGTGTTGTTGTTATACATACGTAGTTTGCTCTCCTAAACAGTTCTTTCGACACCCACGACATGAATGGGGGTTATGAAACTCTGTATGGTTAGTCAGTCACCATAAAAAATATTCCCATATATGATGATGATGCCTGATGATCCTCTTCGCCGATTTCAGCCATGGTAGTCAGTCTCAACGAGGACCAGTCAAATACGAATGATATATTCTAGTACAGTAGTGTGTACGTGAACATAGGATGTACTCTCTGTTCCTTCGCTCTCAAAATCAGATGGAATGGCTATCAGTCATAATCAGAGAGGGATAAGGTGCAGAATTGACGGCTTTGCGTGCTCTCCGGTTACTATATATACTACTTATAAATACACTACTATACTGAGCTTACTTCTTCCTCATAGGCTGGCAACGTGCTTGTCGTTGCGACTCCTGAGTTACAAGCTTGGGCGGCGGTGGTAATTTTTCATCATCTCTGATCTGTCTTCTCCTTGCCTTCTCTTTCACAAAAGCAAAAACAAATCATATAAACCATAAATTACGGCGAGAGTTCTGAGAATTTGTTCCTACGAATCCCAGCCGCAGCTTTTCACCATTTTGAAAACTTTTATCCTTGGGTAATTGACCCTATTCAGGAAACTTTTTCCTCCCACAATCATTAAAAAAGACTAGTGCAACTATTCCAGATACTGTAAATAACTTCGATAATAAAATTATTAATTCGCTACAGGCGCGGTCAGAAATCGCACGGTCATAAACATTTACGCTATAGACATAAGTAGGATAAGCGCTGTTTTATATTCCCGGCTTGACGTGATGAAGAACTGTGATGGAGTGCCCTTTGATAGTACACTAGACGTGGTTTGAACTAGAAATATCTTGATGGCAAATTGTTATGAGATTTTATGTCACTCTTACCCGCTGACTATAAAAAATATATAAAAACTATGTGCGATTTGAAGCGTATGCCGCTTCAAAATAACGTTTCCAAATTTGAACTCAATCGATACAAAACATTTAGACTTTTTGAACCACACACAAAATGAACTTAACATTTATACTTTTCCTGAGTAGATTTCTAATTTACACTGATATTATGATCTCTATATTCTGTATTAGCAATTTATGAGAATGTTTATAAGTATTCTGGTCACACCAGTTCACAGTCTCTGCTCAATTCGGCAACAAAGGACAAAAGGCAACAAGGCGAGAAAAATTTTGAATAAGCAGTTTTTTATATCACTAATTGTAATTTTTAATTTTGTACAAAAATGTAGGTACACGAATGGGTTAACAGCACCGTAATTTAATTAATAACATATGTTTAATACTACTGTAATAGTTAAGTTGACCCCTCGTCCCCTTCCGTATCAAATCCCGCATGTTCGATCAGTTAGATCCCCCCTTTGCAACAGGATACGTGTATTAAGTCTTTGTGAACAAATCAGCGAGGGGCAATAACGGTTATGGGAATCAGATGTCGTACGAATACATGTTATTACTGAATGTTACTTTAATAGCGTTGAAACGTTGCCAATAATAATTTCAGATTTTATTCTTTCAAGTTTTTTGTAAATTTCCTATTGATTTAGCTCGAAGAGCAAAAAGAGTGCGTGAATAACTTCACTATGAGATTTGGTGTAAATAAACAGATCTGATAGTAGATCACTACTTGTGCTCTTTGAATCCTGTATCTCAAGAGATGCAAGCGTATTCTCACTATATGACTACCCACCCATGAATTAAAGAAACTCATATATGCCTTCGCAAACGTCTCGACTAAAAAGAAAATGCTTCATCACATTTAAACTTTCTTCACTTTTTATTTAATTTATTCAAATGAGAACCGAGCTACAAAAATCACTACCACATGTTGCAATACAGTTTAAAGAACAGAAGAAAAACGATGCAACATCCTCCTCGACTATTAAGTTCTCAACAAAAAGCTCTTACGCTTTCATGCACCTGATTAAGCACTTCAATCAATTAAACGGACCACAGTTCTAAATTTAAAAGCTCACTCAAAACAAACCATAAAGTTCGACATGATTAATCGCGCATTAGTACCAACATCAGCCCACGTGTCTGTGATACAAAGGTTCAAGATCCCCTGCTACACGTTCTGAAAATGATTGATAAAAGAAAGTTATGTTGTCTCATTGAGTAAAATAGATATGAATGAGTGAAAAAAGAAAATAAACTAAAACTATAGAAGTAACTTTACAATTTGTTTAAAATTTTCTCTAAATCAGTTATTACTAACAGGCACATAGGCGAGTTACTATCGGTCGGTAATATCGAATGCGTTATTGTGATATCTGTTTTTGGTATATGTATTATGTATTTTAGGACGGCTATGAAGTTACACACTTACCCCATGCTGCGATAATAACGATACAATAGAAGTAGGACGCTTGCATTCCTGCGTCATGCAATTTTTCGATATAAGTTCTTAGAACAGCTGTAGTAATCCTTACACCCGTCACCGATAATTGCTAGGACTAGTAGTACGTCAAGGACTAAATTAGATTTTACCGACAGTATTCTAAGAATCTATAATATGGATATTGATTTATCATCAGACGAAAAATGTTTATCACTGGCAATAAACTATGGAAGATATCAGCGAAGACTGGTAGGTGATCTATGCTGTACAGTGTAACCATAACCAAAAATTACGAATATGCTTTAAATTAGGGATACACCTGCGAAAAACACAAATACGAATTAGAATTATCAGACGATAAAAACACACTTGTGTGCAAAAAATCGAGATGATATATACCAATAACGCATCCGATATTGTCAATCGATAATAACGCGTCTGTGTGGAAGAGCCTTAAATCGTTAGACTAATGAAAGTTTGCTGAATGCAATTAGCGTGTTTTGTTATCCCACGGGGAGCAACGACCCTTTACACCATTGTTTATAACGTCGGATACCTTTTCGGTGCCTTTTTAATTAGACTTGAGTTAGTGTCATGTAAGCTAGGGTACACGGTCAATAAATTTTGAAACAATGGAACAGAAATTGAGTTTTCTTAAAATGGAGCGTTGCGTATTTTCATGTCCTAAAATAGCTTTTGTAAATATTCAACAATAACTTGTGGAAGAAACGAGAAAAAGACCAATGGTTTGGTGTAAATTTTTGCCTTAAATGGATGATTTGTGGGTAAGTAGATTTTTAACTTAAAGGCTAAACCTGTATCATGTTATTTTTATATTCTGTTACCTTATTACAAAAGTATACTTATAAACATTTGAAAATTTACATTTACATGACAACGACACAATTTTCAATAATCTGAAAACTTCCACGAGGTTTTTTTAAATTAAAATGGTGACCAGTAACATAATTTGGTGTGGCAGCATAAACCGTCAATTGGGTTGCGGTGTGAGGTCAACCACTTGTAGCGTGTCATTACCACTGTAATAACGAAACGAAACACGGTTTCACCTTTCAACTTTGAATTTAGAACACAAATTTTGAATTTGGAATTCCAAAGTATCAGACCATTTTCTAAAGAATTAGCCTAGTTTATTAGATAGTTATGCGTAGACAAAAAAATGTAATTCTAATTTTTATAAATTGCGTCATGGTTTGGTCTTTATTGAAGCTGGCAATTTTATTTCTTGTATAACATGATCGATTTACTTGGATTTCTTGTTAATTGTTTGTATTTCATCAATGGCCATAAATGTGAATGAAAACATATTCAGTGTAAGCCTATAACTGAAGAAAAGACAGATCGTCACCTTTAATAGCTGTCTTTTCTCACTAATAATAGTTAGCCAAGTTACGTTACCCTCGTTTAATTATTGTCAATACATTACAATCATTACAGAATACTATTGTTTTTTTATGGTGTACTTACACGCATAAAGTTTTTATTTTAGGACGTGTAATATAACTCCTTTATCGACTCCAGCACTTGACCACGTTGGCAAATATCGGTCTGTTTAATTCTGAAGTTTATTTTATAAAGAAATAAGTTATTAGATTCCTGTCATAAGTAACTTTTGCAATGACTCTAGCACTCATAAGTATGATTATGAAAGGAATTATGAGAGAAAACTTGAATGTCAATAAAAATCATAATACTGCAAGGCAGAATGTTTGAGTAACTTTTTAGATTATCAAACAAGAAGTTACTGTAGCATTGTTAAAACTAGTGCTGTCCTCAGCGTGTTTTTCTTCTTCTATTTACTAGTGAGTGTACGCATACGTATTTCTCTAGCAGTCACATAATACGAAGGAGGCAAGCATCTGTTATTTCCTATTTACTGTTAATTTTTAATCTTGCAGTTTGCACGACACGACGATTTAGACCGCTGCACGCTGTGTAAAATAATAATGTGTAACACACACGACCGTCTGGTCCCAAACTAGACAGAACCTGTACAAATGACATCATTAAATTAAAAGAGTTACGAAGAACTGTTATAATATAAAAAATAGCCTATCATATACAAAAGATAAGCCTGGGAAAATAAAAAGGAAGTGAGATATAAAGAAATTATAATTAATAACAGGAAAATTGTTTGGACGTTGAACTTATAATTATATTATACTTAAACAAATAATACACAATTATGCAACCTCGGCTTCACATTGGTCAGTTTAAGAAGTCATTTCCACATTTATTATGGTCAATGCAACTTTTATGTCTTTTTATTCAATTTACATATCACATTTGAACGTAAAATTATTTATAATTGCAGTTTTACAGCGTATTATTATGCCTTTGTCTGTAGAATTTGAGCAACACGAATCAGACAGAAGTAAATGAATTACAGACTAAGGAAGCATTGTTTTCTTATTAGTTCTATTGCACATATTTCCTTTTTTTTTCTAAAATAAGAACTTTTTCGTTCTTCTTTTAGAAAAAAAAAATTGAAATTAAATCTTTTGAAAAAGGAATGTCGTTGGTGTAACAAGTCATATCGATTATAGAGACTTGGAACCAGTAATGTGTGGTTTTTGTATAATGTTTTATTTTAACGATATGACCAAAAACTAAATCGTTTTGCTCATATGACGTATGAATCTTTCAATCCATAATTTATAAATTACTAGTTTAAAGAACTCGAGAAAGTAATCATTTATACATATTAATAGGTTTGCTTGGCGAAAATAATCATTATGGTATCACACCAAAAAAATAGCATTTGTATTTAAATGGCATCTAGACACTAATGGCAACCTAAATTACTCGTGTAGGTTTCTTTTACATTTGCTTGCTGTTATAAAAATTGAAGAACATTTTTATCTTTATATAATCAAATCGTAAGTGTAGAAACATTAAAGTAATTATCTAAACAATAATGTATTTCTTAATTATTATCTAAAACTAAAAATTACTAAAACCTTTATCTGTAATTTGATATTTTAAGTCTGTTTTGTGCACGGCTATTACAAAGACAAATGATTGAAGGAGGTTCGAGGTGATACTGGAATATAAAAAAAATGGCAAGTGTGTGTCGAATCACGTGCAATATAGGGTTCCGTAATTTACTATTGCTTGTTTTGACTAAGTAACAAATATATCGAAGTAATAAAGTGAAGTTTAAGTGAAGTGAAGTATAGTATTAATAATAGGGATAATTATTATTATACTTTTTTTTTATTTTAAGAGCCTGTCAAAGTGACTCTACTCTGCCTGACGGAAAGCATGAATAGTATCCATGAGTTGTGGTCACCATACTCATTGCAAATGCAGATAATGCAATATGGTGACCCACACTATGGTGGCCTAGTACATTTACATCTGTTACTTAAAAGGCATGACAGTCATCGTGGCATTGTATTGCACATTCTTACCACGACAACTGTCACCCCTGCATCAATTAGCCTCCGGTCTCGCACTCATCAACGAAGTACGACAGCGAGGATGCTGTCGCTTTAGATTGAGCTTCTGTAGGAGGGTAGTACAGCTCCGATCGAGTCGACACGTTCATATTGAAATCAGCGTGGCTCTACTGTCTATAAAAATAGGTGATTATTTCAAATTTTGAGGCCAAAGTTTAGCTTATAGGAACGATTAACTGTAATTTTAATTATATATTTAATGTGTCATCAATTTGATTATTAAATTTAACAATAGAGTGTTACAATATTTTTGTATTACTTGTTTAACAATACTTGTGTACGATACCTGATCGTGTGAAATATGTAGATAAAAAAAAAAAATCTCACCACACAGGACGCGAAAAATTGTTGTTTCAAGGTTTAGTTAGACGCTAGTTTAGTCTCTGACACACAAGCTCACAGTCTTTCAAATTACGGTTTTCGGCGACAGTTAGACAAAGATGATGAGACCATAAAGGTTCTTATTGTGATTACGGAATTCTAAAAAGACTTTTATTTCGGTACTGTCTTGGATCATTAATGATTGTCACCATAACAAGCTGTCAGGAAAGAAATCTGAGCCATTTTGTTTTAGTAATGATGCTTCTAAGAAGTTTGTATAAGTGTTTTAGGGTCGGCACGCAGCGTACGGGTCGATGAGGCTATTGTTTCTGAGGCGTCCACATGTTGACAAGGCGGCGCCCTCTGTAATACAATCTCGTCTAAATGCTAGTAGATTATTCGGACAAAACAAACAAATGTGTGGGGTCGTTTGAGGCTTTTTTGTTTTAGTCCTTGGGTTTCGTAGATTTTATGGCGATTAAAAATGTTTGTAAATTTATTAAGTAAATTTAATATACACTATACTTTTTTGGATGAAGAAATAAACGAAACAATGATTAAAATCGGTGTAAGTGCGTAACTCTAGTACACTTATAAAATAGAAATTATAAAAAATATTATTTTAAAAGTTATGACTATTTCAATTTTCATTTACTCTCAGCTCTGATTCTTATCAAAGCAGATAAAACCAATTTCAAAAGCATTCCCTAATTTTTGAGTTATTTTTTACGAATTTTCAATAATGGATTGAATAAATTCAGAATTTAAAAAAAAATTAAGATGCTTAACATTACACATTGTACTTGTTTTATTAAGAAACAGACCGACAAGTTCTGGCAACCCATATAAATTTTTAAACTGATTGGTTTTTATATTGTATTAAATTGTAATTAATAAGAAAAATAGTTTAAAAATTATTTCAATTGCAAATGATTAAACATACAGGTGAATTTAATAAAAATGTGTTAACAATTACTGTTAGTGTTTAAACCTAGTGTCACAGATTCAAGGACGTAATAACGAGATAAATTTTCAACAATGACATTTTGAGGTAAAGGATATTTAAACATGATGACAGGAATTATCACCCGGCGAACGCGAGTCGCAGGTGTTGCCATTAAGTGTTCTCGTCATGTTACGAGGTGACAGCTTACTGTCATTTATTGCATATAATAGCACTTTCTTAATTACCAGTTAATAAAAGATTACACTACTTTACACAGCTGTACCAACTGTACCTATAGTACATGTTAATTTTATGCAAAAGTGAGGTAGTTAAAAAGTGTAAGCACAACACGATTTTGTTACCCATAGATTTATATAACAAACAGTGTCTATGAACACTAATAATTAAACTATACCATGGTATACCATCACACGCGTTTCGGTAATGTTATAATACTAAGTCAATTCGTGATTTGAATCTCCTTCAAAACATTATTTAAAAAAAGAACATTCTCTTTAAATTTATCGGACATAGACAAAAAACAATTCAGTTTTTAAATGAATGTGCTAGAAACAGCTCTATAATACTCATAACATTTTAGACTACTTGGTATCTTAAAGATATTTTACGGGATATAAACCAGTCTGTAATCATTGTAATGTTTTAGAAAGTCATTATAATTGATGAATTCCTACAAAAAAAAAACTTGTCGGCAGGCGGAAAGTTTTTAATCAGTACTTGAGTTTAGCACGATATTACCGTCGCAAATTTCACGATGTTAAATTTCTAGATAATATCATATCTCACGGATGACACGAAAAGGAGTGTGTAATGTCCCTTGTTATTTAGAAAGGCTAGAATCATTTCTGTATTGCCTCAATTATGTTCATTTACTCGTAACATGTATAGGTAAGTGAAAACTCACTACAGTATAAAAATAAAAATATGATATTATGATCTAGGCATTTTCGTTTTAATCTTTATATGACAACTGGATAAATGTGTATAGATAGACACTGGGCGGTTGAAATACTTGTAAGGTATGTTTTTAAATATTAAAGAACAGGTTCAATTTTTTTTTATTATATACTTACAAAATTATGTAATAGTGGATAATTGGAGTGTTCCGCTACTGTCGGGTCTCATCACACGTGGTTCGGAAGCGTTTATCTCCGTCCTTCACGGCGCGCGCGCACTAATCTCTACACAGCTTCCTGCTCCGACGCTCCGGTTGTTACACTGTTCGCTTGATAACTAATGAATGGGGAATAACATCTACTTATCTACACTAGAACCATTTAAATCTCGTGTATTGACAAAGGTATTTGTTTTGTTAACATTTTTAATTTGTGTATTAAAAGAAAACACTGCAAACTGTATTTTTTATTTACTTGACAGTGGGATCGTCTCGTAACTGATGTCTTGTAAACCTATACAAGTACTTTGCTTGAATAGTAATAGAATGCTTTTTATGTCTGATACACAATGGTTCTAAACAATTGAATAAGGCCGAATCAATTTTAAAATAATAATAAAGGAAGGAAACCAATCTTTAATGTTACTAATAATAATAAAACGAGTACTTAATGCCATAGGGAAGGGGTAACCAGAGTAATAACAAAAATATTCAGTTTGCAGCGTATCCGAGTATCTTGTTGCTACTAAGCTTTATCGTATTTGGCAATAGAAGATTTTCCTGCCAAAAAAACTAAACTGAAAAGTTTAATTTTAACAATATTTATAAGTAAGTAATATATTTATTGAATTCATTGTGAAATAGTAATGGAGTTGTGGATTCCCTATTATCAGAGCAGAATATTTCCAGCGTGTTGAAAAATTTGTTATTTCCATTTGTCATGTTAAATTCGTTTTAAACCGCAGGGTACTTACAATTTAGATATCTTACAATAATAAACTTTCAAAGAGAAAATATTACGAATATTGTTATTTGAAACCGCATAAATACTGAATTACATTGTATTATATTTATTGGAATGTAATGAAACAGATAATTACATCAATCAATTTATTACAAACAAATGTTATTATAAGGTTATGACGCCATAGAATAAAGACACTGATAAATAAATATTTTTGACATTTTGAGACACAACGCCATCTAGTCCCAAACTAAGCAGAGCTTGTATTATAGGTACTCGACAACTGATATAAACACGTAAATACTTTTTTTTTATAAATACATACATATTCAGAAAACACCTAAACTCCGAAACAAACATTTACAGATCATGTAAACATTTGGTCCGACCCGAAAATCGAACCCGAGACCTCAAACACAGCAGTCGCATACGCTACCACTGCGCCACCGAGGCATTTAATGGAATAGAGCCGTATACAGTAAGCATAGTAGTTATAGTTTTTTTATAACTTTATTTTCCAATTTGATAACATTGATAGGTGTTAAGGATGATCAAACTCCTAAAATAATCTTTCGTCCTATCAACTTTAACAGTCCACTGCTGGACATTAGCTTTTATTTGGAAAGGGAGCTTTGGCCTACTATACCTTGCCGACCAGATAAGTTGGGTTTGTTATAAGATTTTTTTTTAAATTTTTCCTTCTCTTTGCAACGTTGTTATGCTGCTCGTCTCTTACGATACTCATGTGTAGGGGTAGCGACACTTTGTATTAATAATTCGTCACCCTTTCAACTAAAATTAATCACATTATTTAAACTTTGAACCACACAAAATTGTTAGTCTTTGTGAGAATGGTGCATACCACACTTCACACAGTGGCGAATTTTCTAGACAACCATTTTAATGATTACGTCTTCCGTAACGCTCAAACAAGAGTATTGTCGACAGTAAAGCATTGATCGAAGTATATTCCTCATTATACATTTATATCTACAAAAGTGTATTCCGTACAAAGAAGGGAAGGCCTTGGAATGGTAGGTATATATGTGACATGGTCAAGTTAAGTATATTAGAAATTCAAATATACCCAATTTCATAAAATTAACAGAATAAGAGTCAAAATTTCCTCGCTAAGGAGAGGTATATATCCAGCAGTAGACCATTAAAGGCTATTACGATGATGATGATGATGATGAAATTATAGAATAGTCGCCTAGTAGATAATACATTTATCCGTACCTCAAGCAACACACTCCATGTGGTGCAGGATTAATACATAATGTTGCCACTCCTATTCATCCCATGGGAATCGTAAGAGGCGACTAAGGAAACAAACTATTCAGGAAAATATCATTACAAAGAGAAGGAAAACTTAAAACAAACCTTATTCCAACCCGTTTGGCCAGCGTGGTAGTATAGTAGGCCAAAACCTCCTTGCTAATGAGAGGCCTATGTCCAGCAATAGACTGTAAAAGGCTGTTGATATGAATATAGCAATAAAGTAACACAAATTGTGAAGTTACTCTCCTTCTAATGTTGCGTTAGTTATTAAGATCTTCTCGTGTCTGCTGTTTACTTAGAAAAAAGTGGAAGAAGTAATTGCAAATCGCGTTAAAAAAATTCGGACTTTGTCAAACAAAAAATACATTTCAAATTCTAAAAAAATGTTGAATATTGTATCTTGTAAATAAAGTAACTTACTCAATAGCGAACAGTAGAAAACTAGTCCAGATTACACGGGCAAAGAATCATGTAATACATGTAATAAATTAATGAACGATAAATTTTTGTTATCTAACCGGTTATGCAGGTACTCTTATCAACGCTTTCACTGATACTCGCTGAAAATTTCGTAATATGAGCTGTTTTAATCAAGTATGAGGAAATTGCACTAAAACATACTCGTAGTATGCAAATATCTTGCCACGCAGTATCTTCGATAGCATAACTTTAGGAGATCTATTTATGTATGTAATTGGTTACATAAAAGTATTTTATGATGTGACCGTCGTGTTGTTGTTATCGTTTTTATGTATATGTATACTGCCTCGATGGCGCAGTGGTAGCGTATGCGACTACTGAGTTTGATGTCTCGGTTTCAATTCCTAGATCGGACCAAATGTTTGTATAATCTGTAAATAATTGTTTCTTATTTTGTATTCCTATGTATAATATATGTGTATTTATAAAAAAATAGTATACATGTATTTATATCGGTTGTCCAGTATCCATAGTACGAGTACAAGCTCTACTTAGTTTAGGACTAGATGGCGTTGTGTGTCAAATGTCCGAAATATTATTTGTTATATAAAACTAGCTTTCGCCCTCAACTACATTTGTGTAGAAATTAAAAATGTTTGTACATTAAGAAGTTCATTTAGATAAGTACATCACAATAGAAGGTATATTGTATTATTACTATAAATAAGATAAGAATAGATAAACTTAAAAGATAGACTTTGTAATATGTATATGCTCTAGCAGATTTTTGTTAGAGTTAAAGGGAGCAATTCTTTCATCCACGGTTTGATCGTAGTGTGATGTTATATAGCCTTTCTCGAGAAATGGCCTATCTAATTGTGAAAGAATTTTTCAAACTGGACCAGTTGTTACTGATGATATTAACGCGTTTAGCCCAACAAACAAACTCTTCAGTTTTATTGTATAGATAACTTACTCTGAGAATCAGCACGCTGAATTGAAAGTTAGCCGGCCATGTCTTCAGACGAACCGGTTGTCGCTGGAGCCGAAGTGTGATAGAGTGGAGACCACTATTGGACAAACATAGTGTAGGTACGGCGCCCTGCGGCGCGATGGACCAACGACTTGAAGAAGGTGGCTGGCGGCGGATGGATGCGAATTGCCCACGACGGGGATGGTTGGGGCTCCTTTGTTCAGCAGTGGACGGCGATAGGTTGATTTGATTTAGCTTACTCTGACTGACTAATCTATGAGCGTAAAACCTAAAGCTAATGCTTTTAAGTTGTAAGCATCTGTTAAGAATCAATATTTCGAAATTTAACCTCTAATGGTTTAAATTAATAGATGAACGGCTATATACAAGTTTATGATTTTTAAGTTAAAAACACGAAATAAGAAAAAATCTCGCCGCTCTCGTGGGTAACAGCTAGTTCTTTAAATAATTAGAAAAATTAGGGCACAGCGTATCGACATAATCTCACGAAAGAATAATCTACTATTTAAAATGTTACCAAATAAACATAGAGCTAGGCAAACCTTTGTGTGAACCTGGTAACAAAACTCGACCTAACTACTGTGCCTCAGATAAAATTTACGACCAGAAGTTTATGGCTAACATTTAACAAAAGACAGCTTAAATAACTCTTTTTCAAAGCATATTTAAGAATAAAACCTCTTGAGCAGGTCAATATGTCACATACTTACATTATACATAGTCACTATGTAACTGTTGTCGCAGTATCCCGTTAATAAGATGTTAAAACAGTTAACCTTTTTATGTGTTTTTGTCTAATTAACATTTGATAAGGAAAACATAACAGTTTTTAATATGTTACCTAAATGTTATTTTCTCGACTGTGAATATTCACGTCACTATTTTTTTATTCTTTTTAACTTTACATTCCATGCACTTAGGTGATAATGCGTAAGGTTCTTTTAAAGTAATATTGGTGTATATTTTATCGATTAAGTTCATTTTAAATTATACGAATTTCGTAAAGAATCTACCAATAAATAAGTATTACTTAGTGTAAGCTTACATAACATTGCAACGTTTTAGAAACTCTATTAACTGTTTTAAAGTAGCGAGCATCTCATATTAGCTCATCAACATACTTACCACATTTTCTCACATAAAATATTTCACAGTCAAGTCATTATCATGCCTAGCATAGAGTTAACATAAAATACTCATAATAAATGCAATATTAACCAAGCTTTTTATTCATTATACACTCAGTTGTATATCGCAACCAGAAGTTATAGAAATAACAATACCTGACTCACAAAAATATAAACACAAAAATAATAGGTATTATTACGAAAAGAGGTTAAATAGTGAGGCAGTTAGAGGTTATGAAAAGTGCCTACAGTCATTTCAAATGTTTATTAATCTGTAAAGAAAGATAGTTAGCTCTTTATACTATAGTTAGCTAACTCTTTTACACAAAAACTCCTTTTACGCAAAAGATGATCACTTATTGAAACATTAAAGTTATTAAACCGTCGATACGTCACTCTCTATTGTGCTGAGTGTTGTGGATTCAAACCCCACATGGGTCAACAATTTGTGTGATCCAGAAATTGTTGTTCCTAGTCTGGGTGTTCTTTGTATGTTTGTAAAGTCCTCGTGACACAGGACACATTCAGAAAGCGGGCGCTGTCTTTAAAAAAAAAGAAAAAGATAAAATAAATGAGGTACTTCATTCTAGAATTTACTGTTAAAATAATGAAAAGGGGCTCCGTCTTTTCAGTCTGCATTAAGAAATTTTTATCAAGTGTTCAAGAGATTTAAGCGGATAATTATGATATCGTGGGTTGATGTTCATCGAATAATTTCTTTGTTTAAATAAATCTAATCGTAGCACAATTTTTGTAACTTAGTTGTAAGTAGCGTCATAATTACGAGTATGTGCGAGTCTAAGTATTATTTACTCAGTTAAAGTCTGGGTATTTTTTGTTACGTGTGTTTTTTTATGACGTATCAGACAAAAAACCAGAGGGGTAACTTGAATTATTTTTAAAAACAGTAAAAAATTATAGCAAGAAGAAATGGCATAACTATTAAATTGACTAATTAGTCATTACACAATAAAAACATTGTGGCTAGAGGTAGTCGAGGTTTGAAGAGTCCACTTATTTGTCCACTGCTCAAATTTCCATATAGAATAAATGGGGCTGTGGTCTTTTAGTTGATAAGAAGCAGATTTATATCAAATCACTTTATATTTTGAGATAAGAACAGAACACCTATCACATTAAGCCGCTCCATTGCTTAATACGTGGCAATTTATTTAAATTTTCTTACCCAACATACACATTAAATATATGAGAGTAATATTCTTAAGTATAACTTATTACCTAAGTAAAACTTACTTGGGCAACATCGACACTTTGAAAGTTGCATTTACTTTTAAAGCTGATTAGACTAATCAACTTTTATTTATGCAGATTTATTTACGCCACGTTTCCCAACTTTTAATCGTGTGTATGTGTAGTTTGAAGTTTGACGACATCACAAAAATAGTAATATCACACTGCTTGGTATACTTCTAAAGGCGTGTGGGTGAACAATATCTGCGTCAACAATGGGTGAAAAAAGGCTGAAGAAGTAGAAGAAAGTGGGATTGCCATGCACAACTGGTGTGACTAGAGCGATATCACGGTTTCGCAAAACGGGTTGATTTTCATCGACTTCGAATATTGAATTCCTAAATAATTCTCAATTGTTACAATTTTATTTTAAATTTCGAACTAGTCCATCGATTTGTATTGATTTAGGATTTGAGAACGTCACAGCGATTTGTTCTAACGATGCACCTTTCACCTGTGGTCAAGCATGCTACTGACATTGTGCTAAATAACCGTTTGCTGCTCATTAGTAATGGCTTACTTTCACAGTACTTCCTTTAAGTTGCAAGACGTTTGGGAAAGAAAGCATTCAAACTTTCATTACTTTTGTTAGAAGTGAAGATTTGTTTTCTGTGTGCTCATAGTGTAGTGCGTAAATAAACGTTCCATTTTAAGCAGCCAGGTCAAAGAGAATATAACTGAAATATTATTGTGTCAACATAATTATGTCATTTATTTTTAATTATTGACACAAAGAGAAGAGTTCATGGTGACGAAGGCTTTATGAAACAATTAGATTTAGATAATGACTAATAACTCATGTTAATTTTTATAAAAGGGTAACTTTAGGCCTGCTATTACAAAAATCGTTATATTTTTCTGAAGAAAGTCACTGAGAGTCACAAGATAAGATATGGTACTATGTGTTTATCTAGGAACCGAGAAAAGTTAATAAAAAGTGTTTATGTCTGAATTCTTAGTAATAGAGCGTAAATAAATTGGTAAAAGCTAAGTTAATGCAGCAAAACCAAGTAACAAGTGCTTTGCATTTGTTTAGTGAAATCAATTCATATAGAATCAAGTTTCTGTGATCTTTTTTTAGTTGGCAACACTGGTCACCGACCAAATAAAAGACACCCAGCACCCATTCGTTTACTATCGTATTATTCACTTTCCATATTATGAAAGACTATTCGATGGACATTGCTACATGGATCACTGTGTTAACTTTACTGTGAGTGTGTTACTGTGTTTTAACATAAGTTAGTGGATTAATTCGTCAAGTAATCTGTTATGTGCCGTTTGACTGTTTCAATCTCAATTATTAAAAATTAATAATAAAGATTTTATTATTTTTCTGAGGTTTTCTTTTACTTCTTCTTGTCTGTTTTTTAAAAAGGCAACCCCACTCTTTCTACGTCATGAATATTTGATATAAAATCTTAACTTCGACTGTAGTAACCGTGCCGGCAACATTTGTCAAATCTTTGACGCACCATACATGAAGGCTCTGTATTTACACTTCATGCATGAAAATATTACACGTTACACATACAAATGTTTCGTAAATACCACCAAAAAACTACAATCTTACTTTACTTATACTTTACATAACTTAATATCTGCATAGTCAAATATCACAAAATTTTTAGTGAAGCCTTAGTGCTCTTATAAACAAAATAAGCATAAGTTAACACCATGACCCAGGGAACTATAGAATTGTCCCCTTCTGTGTGATTTAATAAAGATTAGAAATTGATAAACTGTTCTGCGGTTTAAGAGTGACAGAGTAATATATATTCAAAAATAGGTTAAAAATTATTGTTGCAGTTCATTTTCATTTTCAGTTGCCGTTACTACAAAGTACTAGTTCCTACTGATGGAACATCGCATGATTTAATCTATTATGTTCCTCAATGAAGTAAAATCTATCTACAAAAGTATTGTGCTAATCAAACCAGCAGAAATTAGCGCAATCTCTTGCGCATAACGTACGAGTGCATAACTCAGATTGCACCTCACTTCCTTGCACAGCAGTTGTATTAATTAGATAGCTGAAAAGGAAACTGTTTTATCAGCTTTAGTTGATAAAAAAGGTACTCGTAAACTGTAAATCGATAAAAAACGTAGTATCAGTAATTACTTTACTAAGTGAGTAACAACTTACAAGAAATGGTAAGTATCGCCTATTTGCCCTCATGATCAGAATGATTAGATTAGCCATATTATGATATAGGCGATGCTTACGAATTTTGATGCATGTCAAAAATGCGTTGCGATATATTTTCAGTATATGGTACGGTGGTACGTACGGTTTAAGGTACTACGTATCATCCTAGCGTTATCCAGCGTTTCCACTTTGGTGCCCAGGGTCTGTGTCATAATGAATACTATTAACTAGTCAATTTATCATGTCAAGTCATGTGGAAAAAATAATTCCAAATAAGTACCAAGCGTAAAAGTTTCCTATTCGAAAGAAAAGCACTCGATACTTTTGGTTCTTCTCTAGTATCGTACCGATACACTTGATGACAAAAGAACCTTCTTCTTTTTAAAAATGGTTAAAAATACTGTGATATCTACAAGCCTATGAAAAGTCACAATTCTTTGATAGGTTACCAAAAGTGCATGCACAATCTAGCTAATTTTGACTTTCTTGGTGCTTATCGATATTATATTACGTAAATAAAAAAATTAACACATTATGAAAAACTCATGCACAATTCCCATTAGATATTCGTAATATTTTATAAAAATTAAAAAAATATATATTTGAAAACTTTATTGTCATTCCTAATTTAAACAATCATCGAGCGAGTCTCCATCGTTCAAATTTTAAACAGAGAACTTCCGTTTAGAATTTTTTCTTTATGCTTTAAACACACATTTTTTATTAGAAATACCAACACAGTAGTATAACGATCGGAAATAAAAGCTTCGGTGACAGTTTTACACGTTTTCTAACAATAACGTTCTGAGAAAGTCCCTTTGTCAGTATTGAGGAGTCGTCCTGTGCGTTCCTGTGTGATCGTCACGACTCGGGATCCATATACGTGTCATTTATACTAATCTAATTGTATAATTTGAATCTATAAAGTGATTTCTTTTATGATTTTATTTTAGTGATGAAAGTTATATATTTTATGGTGTTCGAGTTACATTTGAATTAGGAATTGAATGTTTTACTATATATATACATAATTATATATGTTATATTTGTAATAGTAGAGACAAATTGCACATTGTTCTAAAAACGCAAAACAATTCAATGAATTATGAATAAAATTTAAAACTTTTTCTAGGTTCATATGTTCGGGTATAGCACGTGGAAGGGTGAAAGGTAATATTTTAGTAATAAACCAATTAGTGCGTTACTAAAATGCCCTTTAAACTCCACTGACCTTTATATCGTAGTATGTAGAATTAAGGATAGAAATAGCTTCTCATAGAGTGAGTGAGGGTGTCGGAGGCCCTTAACGCCTCACATCACATCAATAACTTTTAATAATCCACTGCTGGACATAGGCCACTCCTTAGAAAGAAAGTTTTGGTCCACTATATCACGCTGGCCTGACGGGTTGGTTCAGGATCTGTGTCAAGTTTACCTTCTCTTTGCAGCTCTGTTCTCCTGCGTAGTTTGGTCCCTTAGTCGGTTCTTACGACACCCATGGGATGAATAGGGGCGGTGACACTTCGGATTCTTAATCGGTGTCTACACGGACTACTTCTTAAATTCTCTCTTAATCTTGAGATTACTCAAAGAGTGGCAACGTGGTCTTTGTCTCTTGAAGACAAGGAATAAATAGTGTGCTTGTGATACCTAACTTACACGGGTTTAGAAGTAGCGATAGCTTTTTTATTTTTTTCATAAGCTGTCAAAATAATTCCAATCTGTCAGGTGGAAAGTATGAGAAGAATTTAATAGTGGTGGTTACCATCCTCATTGCGGACAATGCAGCATGGTGGCCGACGCTATGGTGACCTAGTGAGATGTTGTTTTACGCCCTGCTTAAAGGACCCAAGATTGTAGTAAGAGTTAACACGTACACTGGTAGTGAATTTCGGGTTTTCATTGATGGACACGCAAAGGAAGATCCAAATCGTTTAGTTCGAGAGCCTATGTCTACTGTTTTAAATGGTGACTTTCAAGCCCAGATTGTGTTGTCGTGGAAAAGATGGGACCAGTTGGAAGTACTCATCAGAACACTCTCCATAATAAAGGCGATAGAGAACTGCCATAGAGGCGACAAAATTAAAATCAGTCCAGTTGCCATATAAAAAATTCATACATACTTGATTACAGGATATACGATAAACCAAATCCTAGACATAGATGTAAAGATAATATAAATCAGTATATATGCAGCGTGTGTTTTCGTGTAGAAATAGTTCTGTCTGATGTAAAACAATTGTTCCCATAATTCAACATAAACACGTCCATAAATCACGACCATTATTTTTTCAAAGGAAGCAAATACTGCGGATGCCGCCTTCTACGAAAATAAACTTTAGAAAAGTTTTGTATATTCCAAAAAATCTTACTTTTCTTTCGTTTTACGATGCACATAAATATTTAAACAAGAATTTATGACGAGATTTCGACAATAATTTTATTTTCTTGGCAAGTTATTTTAGTAACAGATATGTATGAAGAAACTTACTATTACTGTACCTAACCTTAGTCATAAATTTGCAGCGGTTTCTGTTTAGCAATAGAATAGGTTTGAGAAAAAAGTGAACATTCATACCACTGGATTACCATTAAAGTGTGCTTTATTGAAAGAACTCATTTGATTAAAGTAATGAGACAAATAGAAATTTAATTGCAATACTTTAGAATGTCGCGTAAGTTAACTTACCTTATTTTATTTTATATTTAATGTTCCATTTGTTTCCAAAAAAATGCTCTGAGTACTAGGCACACTCAACTCCTGCTTTGGGAACTACGACTATCCTAAAACGTTGATATGAGAACTGTAGATATATCACTACTAAAATTGCTATAACGTCAATTTCAACCCATATTCCATAGCACGCAAGCCATTCCCGCCACTTTTCATATTTAAAACCTTAATATTTTGTTTATCCCTCTATTAAATAATAGTAAGCTAAAAATAAACTCGTACATCCATTAGCCCAGGTGTTAAAGTAGTGAATTTATAACACCTGCTTTGTACACCGGTGCTCATATCAACGTTATGCATTAAACAAGTTTGTTTTCAATTACATTGATAACATGGCGATGTGTCTCACTTTGAAGTTGGAACAAGTTTATTTTAGCGATGAGTTTTAATTTATGTGGTTTTATTATAAATCGTTTTATTGAAAAGTATTAACTTTGGGGTCTTTCTGTATATTTGTGAAACGGTCGAGTAGTTTTTTTTTATTTGTTTAAAGATATTTTTGTACTTGTTTTGAGTTGTAAAAGTGTATCACCGAAATCGGTTGATTGAAATATCAACCCACCTCCTTCTTTTAACTGGCAAAAGCTGGCAGTCAAAGGCGGTTACGGAACAGCTGATTTTTGTCTGTGAGTGGCGGTCGAAAATCATTAACTATCTGCTCTTTCGTGCTGGGCTAATCTTTGTCCCTGCCCTAGTTCATCTATTGTATTATTACAAAGCCAATTAATATCAATAGAAGAAGTGTATCAACGA
Organism: Hypercompe scribonia; assembly: GCA_949316085.1. NCBI lineage: Eukaryota > Metazoa > Arthropoda > Insecta > Lepidoptera > Erebidae > Hypercompe > Hypercompe scribonia. The sequence continues at coordinate 8,766,827 of OX438979.1, forward strand.
AAAATGGTTCAAAACCGGAGGAAATTTATTCCTTTAAGAACTTTCATTGCGTGCGTTGCGTAAACGGTTAAAGTACTCGTACCGCAAAAATTATGTATGACTCAATTATCCCTTTTTAAAGTTCTGATAAAAAGTCGGCGAATGCGTATGTGTCTTTTAAGGTTGACTTACTACAAGTATTACCTTTTTAGGGTAATTAAATTTGTTTATCCTGTATTACACCACGCTGCGACCAACAGGATTTCTTATAAATATATACGTAGTTGCGCGGGTCAAGTAGTAAAAAATGTTGGGCACGTAAGTACTATAATGGCACGGCAAGTACTTTAGTATTTACTAACTATACCTATATTCTTCAAACACAAATACCAGTAATATTTACTTTAAATAGATTTTTATAAGCTTGACTTGTTTAAGATTCAGATAACATAAGCGCGTCAGAATTTTGCAATCCATTTACGTACAGTCGAGAATAAAATATAATATATTTTTTTACTAGCCCGTAATTTTTTCTTGGTTTGTTTTTGTACATGTTATGGTTTAATTATGTTTACGCTGCATGCTAACTGTCAATTTTTGTTTTTGAGATTTATTATACTTCATGTCTTTTTTTATTCTGGCATTCGGTTCTGCTTCGAGAAGGTTTTGTTTTAAAATTCAGATTATTTATGTAATAAGTAGCAGAAACCTTATATCCAGGAAGTAGTTTTCGTTGAAATAATCGGGTATTAAAAAATTTAAGTAAGTACCATGGGCTATATATTGAATATAGCCCATGGCACTTACTTACATTTTTTAATAATATGACATAAAATAAATTTAAATATTTTTATGCTGTTGGATGCGGGCGGCCTGAGATCGGCTGTTGTGCTTGGCCGACACCTATGTCCAGCTGCGGACGTCTTTTGGCTGAGACGAGAATAATGTTGATGGTGATTTATTTCATTGTGTATTCTACTCGGCAGAAATGATCCTGAATAACATTATTATTTACAAAGGTTAGTACAGCAACAATAACTACATATATTTGGTGCTCATATACATTTTTAAATTCTTTATATTATAAAAAAATCAAACTATTGTGTGCATCAAGATCCATATCAATACTAACTATAAATTCAAACTCTCGCTTTCCGGCGACATTTTCCCACCCAACCGCAGTCGCACGCGCATGTACTATACCAATTTGTATAACAACCGGTCCACGTTGTAGTGGTACTGTTAAGGGCCCCGTGTGTGCGTATATTTACGAGCATGCACGTGGCTGACGACCTTCAAGGACGACCAGTTCACTCCCACTGTTCTAGGAAAAATATTCAAGAAGAATATAAATATTGGTTTGTAAATGTTATGTTTAAAATAAACTTTTTAGTATGGTCATTGTATTGTTAAGTTGTGTTTATTTATAAAAAGAACGTAAAATACTGATAACAGTATAATGTCAGGTAAAATATAGATAAGTTTTTATTTTTTACTTAAGGTATATAGTATCAGTGTTATCAGTTTCTTGTTTCTTTTATGGCCTGCCGTCTATACGTGGGTCACACTGAAAATATTTAGAATAGACCTATAAGAAAAGCTGCCGATGAATAAATTATTTGAATTACGAACACATTTTCAAATGAGGTTCTAGCCTCATTTGAAAATGTGTAAATGTTTAATGACTTCAAATGTCATCTGTTTTTACAAATTGGCGCTAATTTAAAAGTGTCTGTCGCTCAACAAAATGAGTTTTATTTTATAAAAACTTTCGTTGTAACCCCTCATAATGCCAATTCTTTTTGAAAATGCTATTGATTTTGGACGAGACAAAGAAAGAAACTACATAAATGTAAGGAACAGTCAAGGCCAAGTTGCCTAAGTATATTGCAAGTCAGACAAGAACCGAGATGGAGATTGAAGAGTAATTCCAAAGTGCTGGATATCCGTATGTCGATCCTGCGATTGCAGAAGATACTTAAAATACTGTCAAGCTAAGTGCTATCCATATCTATATTATATAAACATTTTTATATTTAAATTTTTAATATCAGACTGACAATTCTAAGAATATATTTAGTTACTTGCATTTGGATGGGTTTTTATAATTTGAAAGATCTAGGGGATGTACGTTTGCCTAAGCAATATTACCGAAAACATCACATACTCCTGGCTCATGCTTCACTAAGATGGTGTCCATAAGAAATCGGCGATCTGAAAGAGTTTGCCGCCCGGGGAACAAAAAAAAAATGACGTAACTATATGCTAAGCCGTGTTCCGTGTGGCCATCCTAAACCAATCTGTCTGTTCAGTGTGGTATAGTAGACTAATACCCCCTATTTAAATATCATGTCAAGTATGTCCAACAGTGGACTGTTAAAAGTTTTTTATAATAATGATGATAACGACAAACTCTTTATCTAAATATGATTGAATGTAGATCACTTAAAAATGTAGATATGTTTTATTAAAACTTATGAAATTAATTATTATTGGCAACTGAACAAAATAAATTAATGAGCGTTAATACTAGTCGTAATAGCCTAACACAGATGGGTGTGGTTCGATCAAACACAACTCCGTCTATTAGAGTACGGCCATAAATATGTCATAATAAACAAATCAAAACAATGTTCGCAAAATATATTTATGAACGTAAGCCATTATAGTACAATTTTAAGTAACTCGTTTGAAGATTTAGGGAATATTTACATTTAATCGTAACGTTTTGGGTCTAGTGCTTACTTCAGCCTATTACCGTCCACTACTGAACGAAGGCCTTCCCACTAAAAGCGCCAACCATTCCGATCTTTTTTGTTTTTTAGTAGTAAGTCCTTTACACACATACAAGAAACGGGCTCAAAGAACACCCAGACTCTGAACAACAATTTATGGATGACACAAAATGTTCTCCCATGTGGGGTTGAACCCACCACGCTCGGCGAAGTAGAGAGCGGGGCTGCGACCGATTTTCAAACTTTAATAGTGTTATGTTTTGGAGGTAATGTAGAACACGGAAATTAATCATCTTAGGTTTATTCAAGAAAATACATGTTTAGCAATAAGTCTAACCATAGACTAACATAACCTAACACGACTGTTAACGTATGCGACCGCGGATCAAGAGTTTCTCGAGTCGGGCCAAAAAAGTGCAATAACAGCTCGAAGTTTAGAAGTTAGGGTCTTAACCCCCATGTCTCGGAAAACACGTAAAGCCATCGGTCCTACACTTGATCTGTCTTCGATCGTGTCGGATCGCCATCACATCGGATTTTGATTATGAGGGAACAGGGAACATCCGAAATTGGCTAGGCATCATCATGACCATTCTTGTTTCTTTTTAATTACGAATAGTTCTAAAAATATGATTCCTAGAACCTGATTTCAAAAGAAAAAGTAAGATTTCTACATAATCACCTTCCTATCTAGTCTACTGCATTGCTTTCACCACATATCACCATCTCGATCCACATGCTGTTTGACCAGACCTTTTATGTCAGTTTACTAAGATGTTCATTTAAGAAACGACATTCTATCATTCTGGTTCTTACTTACTTGAATGGTCCTATGGCTAGTTTGACTTTCCATCCTAACAATACTTACCACATGACTGACAGGACCACATTGGCACGCAATATAGTCATCTTAAGCCGAAATTTCACAATGTGTATAATCGAGATAGCAGCTTCCAAGTCGACTAGCTCACATTTACAAACGAGTTCTATAAGTTTGCAACGAACATGTCTGAATGACCCTTTATACGATTCAAAACAACCTTGAGGAAATGATTTATATTGAAATAACGACATTCTTTGATTTAATTGTTGAATGTACGTTTTATATGCAAAAATATGTTACAAAAGTACGTGTAGTAATTATTATTAAAATAGTTCTGCCATATAAATTATCAAAGAACGGAAATCACGATTCAAAAATGACCTAACCTTCATTTACGTATCATAACAAGCCACCAACAGTCCACTGCTGGACATAGGCCTCTCCTTAGCAAGGAGGTTTTACTCTACTATAGTTTTTATTCTTCCTGAAAAGTTTTTCTTCTCTTTGCATTGATGTTGTCCTGCACCGTTTGATCACTTAGTCGCCTCTTACGACACCCTCAGGGTGAATAGGGGGTGGTGACATTCTGTGTCCTTAATCCCTCACTGTGGTCCTTTTTTTAGGTTCGGAGTAGGAGAGTAAAACTAGAACCATTTAGAAAGAGTACCTAAGAGAAGTTATTTACATTTTCGTCCACCATGCAGTTAAAGGTTTTTTATACCAACATTTCGGGACTACTTCTTCATAATTAACTCAGCAGTAAGGATTCAATATTCATTTCTCCTATGATATCTAGAATTTGCAGGTATGTGTATGCTAATTACATCTACTTAAGATTCATAATTCAACTTGACCAATCCATTACAGAGATAAAGCCTTATTGTAAACTGACATACCTTCATACTGTATTCGGCCATGTCATAGCAAATCTCATTATGACATCTAATACGCATGATTTTTTCTTACGAAATTATCATCATTGATACTTATGGCCCTCAAATTTATCAGCACTCGGGATCAATAAGCAGTAGACCAACAGATTAATCATCTAATGCTAAAATAATGCTTAATATACAGCGTCATACACGAGTGACCATGGAATGTCGTCTCGTCTTTTTCGGAAACATGTCTTTGACCACCGGTAGGGACTCATTGAATGTGTGACAAGTGGCTCCATCTTGTTGTAATCACGATTGTAGCCAGCAAATTACAGTAACATCGGTTCCAAGAACTCCCATAACATGTTTGCGCGGGATGTTAGATTCAAGTGTTAACAAATTCTTGGCCCACTCTTTATATTTTATTTGTGTTGTCTGTGGCTCCTTTATATATGTCGGCTATCGCAGTAAAAAATAGCCAGTGTTTTTTATCAAGAATCAAAGTATCTTAATGGCCAATTACATCAAAATCGGTTCAGTGATTTAGCAGACGTATACAGATTTCGCATGTATAATAATAAGTAGCAGGAATTGTACATTTAATCTAGGTAGGTACTATTTTATCGTAAATCTGTAGCTTAATTTGATCAATTAAAATCAAGTCGCGGTTCCTTTGAACATGATTGATGAGATGACGAAATTATTGTAAAGGTATGCCAGTGTAAGGAGCGGCGGTAATATAAAAGGTATAGGCATAATATTTATTTGCGGTACAATTTGAATGGGTTCGAATAAAAAATTGCACCACCGTCTTTAAAGCACCAAAATTATGATAAATGGAAGTAAGTACATCAATCGGCATTTTTACTGAATTATACGGCATCTAACGTTGATTTTTAAACGATTTAGTCAGTTTTAGTTGACCATATCGTTTACGTAGTAGGGACTCTTTTGTCGTCTTTTGTTGGTGAGTGCGAGACCAGAGGCCTATTGATGCAGGAGTGACAGTTATCGTAGTATGTGAGCCTTAGAATGCCACGATGATTGTCATGTCTTTTACGTCCTTAAGTTGGGTGTGAAAAAGCATCTCACTAGGCCGCTATAGTATGGGTCACCATACTACATTGTCTGCACTCGCAATGAGTATGGTGACCAGAACTCTTGTATTCTATTCATGGCTTCCATCAGGTAGAGTAGTCATTTAGGCAAACTTTTCAAATAAAAAAAAAAACAAAAAAAACATTATACCAATATTTCATGTCATGATTTTACTCCATGATATGCTACACACATGAGCACTTTATACGTAGAATGTGAAACGTTCGAGACGTCACCAGGTTTATATACCTTAATGTCATTTATATCAGGGTAAATGCTCAAAAACTTCAGCATAGATCAGTCACAGCGTACAGTAAATTGACTCGAACGATGTAATCAATAGCCAGCTATCTACCACTGTCAGAACTAAATTCGCTGACCTGAATACCCAAGACGACTAACCCAACAAATTAACCGCATTCGCTGTCAGCACTCGATATAGGTAATAAGAATTCCACTCGCCTTATGTCTTATGAAAAGCATAGTAATGATATTAAGGCCCAGTTTTGGAATGTTCCACTGTAACGGGGCCTTAATGATATAATAACAGTAGGTCTGCTGTCGCGTCTGTAATTGCCCTAACTCGAGTGTTGAGGAAAGGCAAGTTTGGATTTATTGTGCTTGGATAGGATTCAAACAAAAGAATAGAGGTTTTTTGGGTATGTTGCTTGATTTTGATAATTATTTTATTGATTTAAACATGTAATTTAAGTTCAAAAAATAATATACGTTATGTTTACATCAAATGATCACTGTTAGCGAAGTCTTTAATAATAAAATTTAATATTTATGATTTCACATTGACGTAGGTATTTATTTTGCTTATGAATGCTAATGTGTTAAAATAAATCTCTTTTTTTATCTCTGTTAAATAGCTAAAGATAACATTTTAATTTGCAAACAAGAAGTTGCTTTGTACTACAAGTAGCAAATTTATGTGTTAAGAAATAAAAAGATTGCTAAACAACAATGCTGGTCTTAGAAGAGTTTTATTATCTAGGTGTTTGCACACACTTAAATACGTCTTAACTTTTATGGTACAAAGAAACGGTATTTACGTATATTTTACGATGATAATGATGTCACCAGTGTAGAGAACGGGTGTCCACCGACGTTAGGATGCAGCAGTAGTACTCCTAATCCTAACCTACCTTTTTTTTTTTTTTTTTTTTTAACGTGTGGAAACCCCCTCGAGCCGTCACCCCACCGGGGTTTACGGCGAGGTGGTGTGTCGGAATCGGACCGACTAAAACCACACGGTGTGCCACTCTGCGCCTGACATAGGAGGGATCCAGGCACAGCTGTTATTACGACATCCAGATCCCTCCTAGCGCCTGCCCGCTAAAGCGGGCACCGTCTGCGGAAAACCTCTCCATTTAGGCGACGTACGGCACACGCGAACGTCGCCTCCTCGCGGCTGGCCACTATAGCGGATGGAGGGGAAAACCCGTCCCGTCCACCCGCAGCCACACTCAAGGCGGCATGAGGCGCTGGTACGCGCGCCTCCGCCGCCCGGTTCGCCGGCGGCGAATTGGGTCCGAGGGGACGTCGTCCTCCCGAGCCTTCTCCGCCGCCTCCTTCCGCGAAATTACGTCTTCGCAGAAGGTTGCGACCGCGGTAAAACAACTGTCGCTACCGACCATGGAGCGTATGACGGCCGGTAGCGACAGATCTCCTCCAATAACTGCAGTGAGGACCCCACGCTGCGCAGTCCAAGCGGAACAAACCGCCAGCGTGTGCTGAGCCGAGTCCTCACTGCAGTCGCAGTGGTGACAGGCGGGACTCAATTCCCTCCTGGCGACCGAGTGCAGATACTTCCCGAAGCAACCATGCCCGGAAAGGATCTGCGTCAGTCGGAAGGAAAGAGTCCCGTGTTGTCGCCCCGCCCACTCAGCAATGACCGGCTGGAGAGCCTCCACGGCGGCAAAGCCAGCACGTGGAGCCTCCAGCCGGGACGACCAACGAGCCATCGTGGCTCGACGAGCGGCCTCTCGCCACTCGCGTATCTCTTCGGGCGGGGGCGGGGTGCTGCTACCCGCCCGGAAGTCAGCCGTTCGCCGATAAACTTCAGCGAGCACTTCCGCCTCCAAATCCCACGGGGGAGTCCCGGCTAAGGCGCACGCCGCCTCCGTCGATACAGTGCGGTAACCGCGTATGGCTCTAAACGCCAATATCCTCTGAGGGCGCCAGAGGCGAGCCCTATTCTGGGCGGTCAGAGCCGCCGCCCACACCGGTGCACCATACAGCGCCATTGACCGGACAACCCCCGTGTATAGCCGTCTCGTCGCGATGCTGGCTCCACCCAAATTGGGCAAAAGTCGCCCAAGGGCAGAAGCAGCGCCGACCAGCTTTGGAGAAAGCTGTCGGAAGTGCTCGTCGAAGAGCCACCTGCCGTCGAGGATCAGGCCCAGATACTTCATCTGGGCCTGAACCGGTACGAGGACCGAATTGACTACGATGGAGGCGCCGGAGGGTGGACCACGACGGGGCCCATGGAACAAAAGGGCCTCCGTCTTGTCCAGGGCCACCCGCAAACCCAGCGCCTCAATACGCCCGACCACCAAAGAGACTCCCACGGTGGCCAGGCGCGCCGCCTCTTGAAAGTTCGCCCCCCGGGCCGTGACCAATGTGTCATCGGCGTAACAAATTACGCCCAGCCCGGGGGGGAGGCGACCTCGAAGGGCCCAATCGTATCCCATATTCCACAGGAGTGGTCCGAGGACAGACCCCTGTGGAACACCGCACGACATGAGCCGCCGCTTCAGAACACCGTCTCGGTCCTCGTACATGACAGTACGCTCCTGTAGATAGTCTGCCACAAGCCGCCTCAGGTACTCTGGCACCCCGTGGTAGTGGAGTGCTTCCCTGATGCAGCTAAATGGTAGACTATTAAATGCGTTGGCGATGTCCAACGACACCGCCAACAGCACGCCGCCACAGAATCCTAACCTACCTACACTAAACTAGTGACCCTGACGTGATTTGCCACACTTATTTTTAAAATGAATTTTTGCTACGATCTCTGTCCTCCATAAACGCAGGCCTGGGAACGGCAGGTAAACTCAACTATCACCTTAACAGAAGCAGGTCGGGATAGCGTTGCAAGCGCTATGGATCGCGCTCGCCCTTTGCAGGTCGGGGTGCGAAGAAAAAAGGAAACATCGGTGTTCCCACATGACAGGGACCATCTACAAGCCGTAGGTGGCCAGAGGTACATCGGAGTTCCCGGGATCTTCTTACTAGAGTGCACCTGGTTTTCCGGCTGCTGGTAGATGAGACGACGTGTGGTTACTAGTCGATTCGAGTCCGACATAGCCACCTGTTGGTACTGTACGTGAGGTATTCTGCTAAAAAGAAAATGGAGAACTTTTGCTTTAAAGTTTACGTCACCTAAAATTAATAAGTTAGCCGCCAGTTTTACCACCAAGAATCACTCCAATCGTCGAGTGCTTAGTCAAGAAGTGAAAGTTATTGAGTTTATATTGTTTTTGCTACCATTCCACAATTTTCAATTCTATGATAAATCACAACACATTTCGCGTGATTTAGGGACTCGGTCGAGAGTTCGAAACTGTAATTCTATATAATCCTAGCCGAGATTAGAGCCAACACACAACTAATGTAATATCTAGTATTGTATTGTACTGTGGGAACTAGGAAATATGTAACTGTTATTCAAATGTAGGTGATGACTAAATTTGTCAATGCTCTGTGTTACCTTTGTTCGAGGCCTTAATTACGCGTCTTTATTTCATTGCTTAACTGTAAATAAGCCGTAACATGTTAAAACATTGCCTTTATGTCTTCATATTAAGAAAAACACATTTTGTTTTAACAATTACGGTCGAGAATTTAAATTAGGTATTTGGCCGAATGATGAACGTACAACATAAGTATAGGGTGGGCAAGAATTCGTTAACATTTGAATCTAACATCCCGCCCAAACATGTTACAGTTTTTGGGACCGATGCTACTGGAATTTGCTGGTTACAATCGTAACACACGATTTCAATAATATGGAGCCACTTGTCACACATCCAATGAAGCCCTGTCTGTGGTAAAAGACATGTGTCCGGAAAAGCTGATTTTCAGACGAGGTGACATTCCAAGGCCACCCAAAAGTCCAGATCTATCGCCAGTAGGCTTCTTTTTATGCGGGTTTTTGAAGAATCGTGTCTACATCAATAAACCAAATACAATACGTCAACTAAAAGAAAAAATCAGCGAAGAGATGTCGGTAGTTTTCCAGTCTCTTTGCCGACAAGTATTCAAAAATTTCGGTGCTCGCTTAGAAAAGTGCCAACGTCGAAATGGTGGTCATTTAGACGATGTAATTTTTATAAAATAAATTTCAACTGATTAGCTTTCTTGTAATTAAACAAGTTTTATAATACATCAAATGATTTTTTTATACGATTTTTTCAAACGCTAACTAATTCGTGACCCACGCTATACATAAATGAATGGTGTCGTGGGACACCAGGTAGGAACGAAGTTCCTTCGGATAATGTGGAATCGACACAATTTGCAAAAAAAATCGTGCTCAATTTTATGTAGGTTTTCTTGATTTTTCTCTTAAATTTTGCTGATTAGTTTTTATTTAAGTACAAGAAAGTATTTAGGAAATTCAGTATTTTAGGAAATAAAATAATAAATTCCTTAAAATAAAAAAAACATCGTAATTCAAATTTCAACTGAAATAACAAAAAAATATGTATCTTTATTTTTTTTGTCAACATTATTATTAATTAAAAATTACATAGAAATAGAAAAATAGAAAAAAGAGGTAGAAATAGTACGAATGTTAAGTACGTGATAGATAGTATGAAATGTAGCACACATGACGCGCTTTCGCGCCTGCGCACGTCTCATTTAACGGTTTTATTCCACGCACTTTTTTCCACAGATTTATTCCACGCACTTTTTCCACGGATTTTTTCTTACGGTTTTACTATCACATTTTTTTCAGTTCGGTCCCGCAGCGAAATCCCTATCCCCTCCAAGCCTGCCGTAAGGAACTTCGTTCCAATAAAAATGAAAATCCTTACGAGGATATATGAATGTATGTACTCGTACAATTGTACATAGACGTGCTTATCTGTAGGGATGGATAGAGGCATATTAAACGCACGTATTTTGTAGAGTAATTATATTCAGACATTAACCAGGGTCACAGACTAGCGGACCAGCTATTGTATTTTCGATATACTTTTATTAAGATCACCTGTATGTATGTGTGTGACGCCATTTTTGAACGCGATTATTGCCCTTTTTTAATAATAAAACTAATCCTATCAATAATGATATCGAACAAATAAAAGCGGACTTCGCTCTGTTGACATTACGTTATACATTTATCATCATCATGGTAGCAATAATCATCATTATTATCACCACTATGAACATCATCATCATTACTTATGAACTTACGCGTTCCATGATATATTATAATTCGGTTTATACATAGCAATTAGTACAATCACGTTACAAATATAACACACATGCTATTCATCGTAGAATTAGCCTAGAACCGCGGACAATGCAACCCTAAACCCAATCGTGAGGCCGTTAATTTCTGTAACATAGTTATAAAAGTATTACATACGTTTAAATTGACTGACCTTTCAACCAGGCTTCGCAGTTAGTGGTTATAGTTTGTCTCAAAGTCTAGCAATTTGTTAGTAGGTATAGTAAATTGATTAACCTCAAAAAGGAGAAGGATTTCAATTAGGATAATGAGTTTTAAATGTCCTTCAAATTCCGTTATTTTACAGCTTTTCAAAATTCTTTTTTAGATTTTTTTTCTTTTAGATTTTTTTGAAAATTGTTCTTCCGTTAATGATGTCATAAATGAGGTCCTAAGGGTAGAAAGTTAAAGTGGTATGGTGAAGGCGGTAATACTTCTTTAAAAGTTAGTTATTATCACTTTCTTCTATAAATCTTTAAGCTAAGCTCTTTGGTTCCTTGTTAGGAACACGAAACCTTAAAATAAAATTAGAACTAATTTAAGAATTAGAGAAAAAATAACATAAACATATAGATGACATAAAGTATAAGATAAAATTTTATATTATACCATCATTTCTTGCGAGATGTTTCTTAGGCAATACTGGAATAATGTGAAAATTTAAGATTACGGATTAAGTCATAAGAATATGGCAGTTTGTGGGATATTGGGCAAAGAAAACATACTTAAAATGTTATGTACGATTTTACTTGACATACAGTTTACAATCTAAGTCGTGTATGATTTGATTATTAATTACTAGATTTTTTTTTAAATGTATAACACTTAATTTTGGAACTTTTTTGAAATTAGAATATTTATCGCCGTTTCCTTTTTTAGTGTAGACTTAAAAACTTTTTGTGATACTTCGTCGCAAGTTCTATTATGGCCAATTAATGGGCCGTGTACGATATACATTAAATTGAAGAGCGAGAATATTAAATAATCCAATACTATACGTAACCAATAATGGGTTTTGCGTCCGCTATTTGCTCATATTTAAGTTTTCAACAGTTTGCCTTCACCAAGAATTAAATAAATCTCAGATATGAAAGTAAATTTAAGTTGCAAGAGAAAGTATTCGTGTAACTTATGCTTTAAAATTATATATGTACATTTACTTTATAATTAAATGTTTCATTTGTCACCAGCTTAGTATAATATGTGTATAAAAATGTCCATTACGACTAATTTATTCTAAGTGAAAGTGTCGTATACGGCTTATAGTTAGTTCACAACATGATGTGAATGTCGAAATAATATGCTGGTTACGCCTATATTAAGTGTACTAACAAGTACCTGCTAGTTATAAAAGTTAATGAGTACAATATCGCCCACAGAACAAAAAAGTTTCAACTAGTAAATTTTATATGTGGACTTTGTTTTTTTTCTTTGGTAAATTATCTCTAAAAAAAGATAAAAGGACCTCAAAACACAAGTTACAACCAAGATATACCAAACTATTCTCTGCCATTTACCATTTTTATTTGAACTCTAATTATCAACTGGTGTATTTCTTTATAGTCTTACATGTTTAGGCACTACTATGTAGTGATGGGCTTCTGAGGTCTGTCATTGCAGTGGTTTTTGGTGGCAACCTCCTATACCTACTCTAGCATTTCAAATTTTATTAAAAATCTAACATTTCATGCTTGGTTGTATTTGCAAAAAAAATATTTATTACTTGTATATGATTTTTATTTGGATTGTATGTGGAGTGGATGTAAAGATATATTCGTAATTTAAATGTATTTAGTAAAGTTAAGAAATATCAAAATGTTTAACAAAATTTTCGCTTGATATACATATTACAAAATTGCTTTGACCGCACGTATGACACGACGCCTTAAGCTGTCGCCACGCCGCGTCGTACTGCGCTAAGTGTAGTGGGTGTTTTGGCAACACTTTGGGTTATCCACAAATTGTTTTTCTGAATCTGGGTGTTCTTTGTGTCCATTTCATGTATGTTTGTAAAGTCGCCCACAACACTGTATTTATTCCTACTTACTCTAAAGCTTACTTTTTTATGACAAAGGATTTCATAGTTTATTTGAACACACAACGTTTTAAATTTTAAGAACATAATATACATGATATAACATAATAAATAACTTATGACAAATGAATCAGCCTCAAAATATAAATAAATTTAACTAAAACTCAAAATAAACTTTGGACTAATTCTCCCTATTCATTATGGTTTGTACTAGTTAACAAAGACGTTCGATAACATTATACTGTGCAGGAATCGAGGACATTTATTTTTAGTGTACAGATTTACGTAGAAAGACATTTTAGTTGCCACTACATGACTCACTAGATCGCCTGAACAGTGTTCGGTTATAAGAATAATAATTTATTTAAAACCAATTTTACAATAACCTTAAACTTATACAAATAAACAACTATTACAGTATTATATTGTTATATGTAATTCATTCTTGGAGTTAAGTTAGTAAAACTCTAAGTATGTCATTTCTTTTTTTGTTATTATATCTATCTAGGTAAAAACATGGAAAAAGTTTCATAATTTAATAGTATTTTTACAATAAAATGATATTTTTTTTGTAACTTTTTTTTAATGTTTGATTCAGCTAGATACAACAGCATTTATTGTTTTTTTCAAACTCAAGTCTAATTATTTAATGCTCCTGATAACGATAACAAATAGTCGACCTCCTTTTTGAGAATTTTTTTCATTAAGTTCACCAATAAGTTAAGGTTTGTAAGATTTATAAAAAAGTTACGTTCATCATAGTTTAATCTTAGGTTCTTATCTTAAAACTATGTCTCAAGTTACGGTTGAACTCTGATTATCTGAAGTTACTTTTAAGTTCACATCAAAATTTAAGCGTCATTCTTATCATAGGATCCATTTTGAGTTTTGCTCACTTGAAATTCATCTCAAGAATTGATTACAGTCTATTCTCAATTACGTTTCCAGATTATTGATATTTCGTATGACGTAGCAAATAATACTCAAATATGTATATTTTATAAACATAAATTGTATGAATTTAAAAGCAATAGTCACTTATGCCTACGGTCCTGCCCGTGTGTATGTTGAATATCGTGGTAAAAAGTAGTCTATGCGTTATTCTCATGTATAACCTATATTACTGTCAAGTTTCATAGGAATGCGTTCAGCAGTTTTCGTCTAAAAGGTAACAAATGTCCATAAATACATAAATAAACAAATCAAATACATTCGCACAAACTGTCGCATTTACAGTATTAGTAGGATAGGATACTATTGGGTAGTGAAGCAATGTAAACACATTAATAAAAACCAGCTCGTCCAAAATTAAATAAAATAAATATTGAAATAAAAATGACTGGTAATTAGGTATAATGGAACGTTCAAATATCATCAATTCTTGTCATGTTGAATTGTCAAACTATGTTTTTGTTTTTATACTATTATATTATGATTATGCTTTTGTCATAAACGAAAAAGTTTTGTGGTAATTTTAATTTTAGCAGATAGTTGAATGCGTATTTTAGCTAATTGTGTATTAATTAAACTAAATTGAAATGTATATGTATGTATGTCTGAGTGATTAATTCGACATAAACGTCATTTTAAAATAAACTGTCACTTCCTTAAGCATGGATCGGGGAATCTCATTTTAAGTGACGTTCAATAATAAAACTTCTACTTAAAAACAGTTTTAAAATTACATTCACGACTGTGACACCTTTTAAAATGGGGGCTTTAATCTATCAAAACAAAAAGAAAATTTTGCAAAAGACCGTTTATGATTATATTATAGCACCTATATTTAAAACCGTTAAGTCATAACATTACAGGATGTAATCTTTAAACATTTAGCAATAAATTAAATATACTCTAATCTTAAACCGTAATTTACTTTCAGCTTTGTTATTATTATTTCCTATAACATAAATAACAGCAGTGTCATTAATTTGAAAATCATAGTCCAAACTGCCAAAACGTCTGTCTGACAAACGACGTTTTCCAGAGACTAAGTAATCTATAAACAAACTTCAAAAATCGAATCCAGCATGTGCTATTCAGGCCACGTGTGTCCGTTTTTGCCGGTGTTTTTGCCCCGCATTCCTTCCCCAACAGTTAAGAAAAAAAGAATAAACGATTGTCTCATTGTAATGGAGATCACGTAGTGGGCGGCCAAGGACAATTTCGACGTGTCTCTATGCTTATTAAGTATTATAATTTTGGGTTTTTGTAGTACATATAAACACTGTATATTGACGCTGTGGACACTTTGATTTAAGGCCTTGTTATTTTTGTTACGCGTTTTAACTAAACAATGTAATAATAGTACGAAGTACCTATTAAAGCTCCATTTTAAAAATATGTATAAACAGACTGAGGAATGAATTACATTTTATAATAAATTTTAATTAAATTATTTTAATGAAAATAAATAAATAAATTTAAATAAATTTGACAGGTAGTAGAGCCACGCTGATTTCAGCACGAACAGGCCAGCTCGACCGGGTCAGTACACCCTCTTACAGAAGACTAACAGCATCCATGCTGTCATCTTTCGCTGGTAAGCCCTTTTTTTGTGATATATGGTTGTTGGCCTCAGATGGCCTCCACAACCTTATCCGGAGTTTTCGGTGAGCGCTGAGGACTCTCAACCGGTCATTTATCCGAGACTGGGGGCCTATTTATGCAGAGATGACAGTTATTGTGGAAAGCATGTGATCCTTACACAGCCATGAAGACTGTTATGCCTTTTAGGCCCCGAAGCAGGGCGTCAAAAAGCATCTCACTAGGCCACCATAGTGTGGATCGTCATACTGCATTGTCAACATTCACAATGAGTATGGTGGTTATTCCAAAATATGCAAAGGTGCATAGAAACACGACATCGAAACATTACAAACTCTTTTGCAATCGGCCTGAGATGCGTATATGTATCAGGTAGTCGCATGACTGTGATGTGGTGTTAGATAAATAATGTAAGTTACTAAAAATACAAGTTTACAAACAAAAAACACCCATCACTTATTGCTAAAAATCTAATTGTAGTCAAACATTGAGGAATGTATAATAATTTTATCATTTAAAGAAATTTTATGTCAAAAATCTTAAATAATTCTGAGGGAGATGTTCCTTCTGCCATCGCAGTTCAATTCGTCCTCATGATCTACTCTCACAACATGTTACTGGTCGATTTCTCTTCGTGTCTTTCTAAGTTATAGCATGTAAACAGACGCAATGCAATAGAAGTGTGTGTAAAGTAACACTCATTTACTCAATGACACATGTCACTACTAGTAATATATATAAAGATGGCACTAAGTACAAAGTATAATAATAATAATAATTCACATTGCCCGTATTTGACAAAATGCATCATAAAACAAAGCACATCTACTGGATTTAGAAGCTGTTTTATAATTAATACTTGCGGTTCTTAATAGACTATTCACCTTTTCTAGTGTTTTCTCCAATCGTTACTCTAGTTTCTTAAAATTCTAGCTATTATTATGTTACGATTCACACTTTAGCTTTTGAGGTATGGGATAAATCTACAAACCGAACAAGATCTCTTTGAAGTCGGTAAATAGACCGATTTTCCAATTGAGTGGTGCTCCAATACCGACAGTGTTGTTATTTTCAAGTATAGAATTCACGTGCAAGATAATGTTCAATCAATCAGCTATTTGACGAACGTAACTAATTGATTGATCGATATCATCGATCGATTCAAATCGACTAACATAATGTACCTTATAAAGTAATAATGTATATTTAGAAAAAAAAACATAAAATATCATAAATATAAAAAAACATAAAATAATAAAAAATAGTCTTCCCTAAGCAAAACTTGCAAAATTAATTTAATTTGAATGAAACGGGACACCCCTCAAATTCATATTATGTGCTCAGGTTCGATCTCGCAAGCATTTGCTTTTTATATATTTACACCAATTAAATTCGAACAAAATAGTACGACAAAAAATTAAGATTGTAGTCGGCTTAAAAACCTTTGCTTTTAAATAAAAATTACTATACGTGGCCTTATCCTTTTAAATATTAGCAAACAAATGCAGACTTAATTAATACATAAGTAGCATATGGGCTAGATGACACCTTAGTCAAATTAGTTACTTTTTATCATCTGTCAAAACGATAATTTTCTATGAATAATGTACTAAATCCAAAATTGTGACCTCACTGTTTTAGACTGCTCTGTTTTATATTTGATTGAAATTCGTAATAATAATGAAAAGCTATGTTAATTGTATTTGCCGAAATGTTTTGCGATATTAGTTTTAATAAAGTGGACATTGGTATTTATTTACGATACAGTCATCTACCCAATTGCAAATATAACAATAGTTAATTAGTAGGAAAGCATAAGTGTATTTTACCGCGACCAAATACACAACCACTAACAGATTTTTGCGTTAAAGCACATGACTGTGATAAATCTAGCAGCGTTTGTGACTGTCCTGAACTTAATTCTACCTATAGCATAAAATACCTTGGTCTAATTCTGGATAGACATCTTAACTGGTCATTACATATTCAATCTGTAACAGCTCGAATCAGAAAACTAATACCTCTCTTTTATAAACTCAGGAAGTCTGCAGATCCTCCTACATTACTGTGTGTCTATCATGCACTAGCGCAATCTTTGCTACAGTATTGTATAGTCGCATGGGGCGGCACTTGTACCAGTACGTTACTTTCCTTGGAGCGTGCCCAGCGTGCAATCATAAAGGTGATTTTCAAAAAACCCCTTAGGTATTCCACAACCCTCCTTTATCGCGAAAGTTCTATTCTCACTGTACGCCAGATATTCATAATGAACACTATACTTCGTAAACATCAAACTCTGATGTACTTTCCGCAACTAAAACGCAACAAGACCAGAGTTTGCAGTATACCCCTACATAAGACCGCTCTAGCAGGGCGACATTTTATAACAATTGGTTCACGCCTATATAATATTGCGAATAAGGAGAACAATATTTATCAACACAGATTAAAGAAATGTAAAAGTGTCGTGCGGGACTGGCTCCTGACCCTTGACTATTCTCACACAGAAAAAATAGTTCATACAAAAGACTCAATATAATACCTATGTTTAAATTCACACACAAACTCACAGACACACACACATACACAAAAAAAAAAAATAACACACACTCACACTTAAAACATACACACACGCGCGCCCACGCACACATTCGTACTCATAGTTGAATTGGTCTCACACAAGCACTCTAAACTCATAGCCCTGGCAAACACGATTGTCCAATTATTTCTGTTTAATTGTTTGATTATTTTTTTATTATTATTTTTTTTTTAATTTTATTTATATTTTGTTTTTCTATTACTTCTACATAACTTATTTTTATTATTATTGTTTTTATGATTTTAGTTTGGTGTACATATTTAATGTTGCTTTCCTAAAATACAAAGATCGAATCACTAAGTTGCAATATTTGTATTGTATAACATAAAGTAGATTCAATTGTTAGTTCCCAATTGAAGGCGCTGGCAGCTATAGCACAGTTTCATACTATTATGGCTGCCGACGTTAATATGGATTGTAAGGATTTGTTGCAATGGTTAGCTCAATAACTTTGTAATAGCCCTAAGAAAGAGTGAATAAATGAACTTATTATTATTATGAACTTATTATTATTTTATGCTTAAAAAACTCTTTTGTACACCTAAACAAAAGCATAAAGAAACCCTTCAAGTCTCATCAAACGACAAAAACGAGATTAAAGACAGTTAACAAATTAACGAGTCGCCGACTGAATTTATCTCGATGTTCAAAGGGGTTAACTCGTGTCAGCTCCTGTGCAATTGGTGAGACAGATAAACAAACAGTAGCCAGACAGAATAAGAAGATAAGGATCTCGGAGACCGTCTGTTTGATTAATTACTGATGGGAGGGTAAGCGTCCCATTTAAGGGACGGGATTGTTCTACATGCTTCGTTGGAGTTTGTGTTTAGCTTTACAGGGGATAAAAGGTAGGGTTCAGAAACTTTATGGAACGGTTCGTTAGATCTACATGAAGTTTACTCATTAATAGGGGAACAGTTCTTCATGTTACGTGTTGTTCTGTGTTGTACAGACAAAGTTTTGTCTGCCTTAAATCATGTTTTGGTCTATACTCAAAAATAACGGTTTATAAGCAGATATTGTTTTCTTTCGGAAATGAAATTTTATATTTGTTTTTTTTATTATTTTTATACCCAAGAACACCTGCAAATCAAGAAACACTAGGGCCTTTTTGTAACAACCGGACTGATAGGTGGGGAAGCCTTTGTGGCCTCCCCAGGATAGAGTTTGACTAGGCGTGGCGTTGATTTTGGAGGGGATCTGAAATAATATGGACCGGGTCCCCTTCAGAGAAGGACGCCTGAGACCGGCCACCGGGGTGGTTTTTAGTGGAAACACCACATACTCCTGGCTCCTGCTGCTCGAGGAGCCGGAGATCCGAAGGGATTTCCAACCCAGACAACAAAAAAATAATAAAAAGAGGGTCCTTGAGTGTTATGATAAGGAGTAAAGAGTTAGAGAGTGGGCTTTTAATAACCTCAGTTACTGGATGAAAAGAAATGAAAAAGTTACTAGACACTAGTTTGATGTCACATACATGGTTCTCCCACAGCAATAATTAATGTAATAGTATATTTATTTTATCATAATTTAATGTTCTGTAACATCGTCATATTTTAAAGTAGTAAGAAGAAGCGAGACACAAGAACCAACAATCATAAGTTTCACTATTGACTTTTTAAACTCCTCATTTAATACAAAAGGAAAATGTTTCAAATTTGGAAAAGAACGTCTGTCATTTTAGGTATTTAATGAAACGCTAGATTTTGTATTACTGTAAATCAATATTATTCAATATAGCTACTTAGCCTAGCCCTTTTCAAACAAACAATGATTCAGCTGCTCGTAATTGAAATAAATTAAATAGACAAAATTGATTAAAACTACTGGTTTAGTTGGAGGAGTATAAAACAATGACTAATATAAGATACGTAGTCTAAAAATATGTCTACGCGTGGTTCGTCCCAGTCTGTTCTCCCCTGCATTGACGGACTTTGTACACATTCAAGCATCAATTCAATGTTACTACGCAATACACTGCTTATTTTATTCTTAATTCATCTAAAGTCTTAAAGAAATACTTTCAGTGGACACTGACCGTATGAGTGTAATCGAAATAAGTTGGTTGTTTTTCAGTGTTGGTCATATCAGTGGCCTAAATGTGTCAACATGTGACTCAGACAACAGTCGGGATTTTGAAATGGTTTTCACATTACAGATTTCTAAATGTAATGTTAAATAAATAAGAATAATGTGTATTATGAATATAAAAGAGATTTTTTTTTTAATTGAATTGATCCTGTAAAGAGGTTGACCTTATAAATGTCGTATTCTTTTATATCACCTCATAGCCGTAAGGTGTCTTAAAAAAATCAATTAAATAAGAAAAAGATGTTAACTTTAGGGAATTATTGCCACAGCTAAATGTTGTTGCTTTTTTTTTACTTAAAAAAAAGGAATAAAAAAGCTAACACCACTTAATCTGATTATTATGGTTTCTCTTTATTCTATTCTAAAATTGTAGAAAATAATCAGATTACACGACAATAATCAATATATTTTACGATACGTTTACTTTATCGGGTTTTTGCATTATGTATGTTTAATTATATATAAATATAAATTATATATATATATAAATATAAATATAAATATAATTCAAGGGTCACATACACTGAATAGACTTATTTTTTTTAACTAAACTTACTCGATACTTATTGTTATATAAAAGTATTTTTAAGACTAGTATTTCAATACGTGCCACAGGAAACGGTATCGATAAACCGTTCAAAACATCGATTATTTTTTTATTATGTGTGCATCGAGTAACTACTCGTACACCTTATTTAAAATTTAAAAACACCCATCGTGAAACCCCACGCATTTAATGTGAAGATTTATGGTCACGAGATCATAATCAATACTAATTATAATCTGTGTGTCCAATAAAATTTAATCAACCAGGAAAGTAGTTGAATTTTTAAAAGGTCCTTAAATGTAGATCGGATGCATCGATAACGAATTTTTAATTTTCTATATTGAATACTTAAGAATGATATGAAAGGAGTTTTTTTATCCCGTAAATCAGTAGAGGCTTTTTAATCTGGTACCGCCCTTTGACTTATTAAAAAATGCTTATTCACCTGAATTTTGAAATCGTTTGACGCAGTGTTACCATAACAAAAATCTTGTTGATTTTCCAATACATTATGTGTAGGCTGTATATACACACGCAGATATATTTTTGTGACCTTAATGTATAAAAAAATTCTCATTTCCTCTACCTACTCCTTCGGAGATAAGACATACGAGTCTGTATGTATTTTAAAGAATTGTTTCGTATACTTTTATCCTTCGCAAAACGTTGATGGGTTTATTATTTTCTTGTTTCGTATCTAGCGTTTATAGTATATGTAGATTCTTAAACAACCTTTTCTTAGAATACGAATACAACAAATGAAATACATTATTAATTATAACTTTTACTTGTAAAACAATGATGTATTAGTAATATATTTCATTTGTTTAAGAACTTTTACTTCCTGCGTTCAACATGTTCTTTCACTCAGTGTAAGTGTTATTTTAGGTGTGTAAGGCAAAACAAAGAGTACGAAACAAAAATAATCAATATCCGTCTGTAGATTAACACTGTAACCTCAATTGTATGTAACCATTTATTATCTTTATTGTCATATTGATCAAGAAATATTCCACTTACTTTGCAAAACTTTCCCAATACTGTTAATACAATAGCAACAGGATTTATTTTTTGACAGACAATATGTACAGAAATTGAAATTGGCACAGCATTGATCAGTATGAATATAAAACTTTCCTTTGTCTGTGGTATGAAAGTTTAAAAAGCTAAAATTTGTATTTCGAATCTTTGTTCAAGACACTTTTATTTTTGTAGTAAAAAGGGAAACTATACGATGAGTCATGTAAGTAACTTTAACTTGTGATCTGGGACTGGAGAGATATAAAAGTGTTCCAAGGTTTTTATGTCTCCCCCTCTCTCGCAAGAATTAGGAACGTAAGTAAGTAGGCCTCTGGAAAGTTTACTTACTCGGTATAAAGTTTATGCACCATTTTAAGGAATGACAAAGATAATTTAGATAAGATAATCTCTAGCACTTATAGTACGAACAGTACCTAATATTTATTACAGTTATTTTTTTTAGATAAAATCATCAACAGCCTAGTGCAGTCCACGACTGGACATAGACTTCTCTCATTGCACGCCACTCTGTTCACGCCATTCTTTTTATGTATATATTTGTTTTTTTGCTACTTATATGATATCTTTTTAATTAATCACAATCTAGTTTGGTGATCGTTGTGGAATGAGAACGAATGAGTCATAAAAATTAATTCGTTTTTTGTTATTAAAAAACGCTATAGTGTTGTGTGTTACCTACATACATGTTACGTACGTATATTTAGGTAACTACCTAAATATATGTATCTGGTCTACATGTCATATTATATAAATGATATATGTAGGTACCATAATTTAGCACAAGTGTTCCTATGACGCAAACCATGTGATTATTACAACAATTATGTCAGGAAAATATGTAACGTACGTAATATAGAATGACGCATTATATTTGCTCGAGCTTTAGTTTATCGGTATCATTGTCATTAATTTGGGCTTCGCTTTTCATATGTTTTAAGCCTTAGTGCTTTATTGTGTCAAATATGACAATGTCAAAAGTGACAGATCCTAATATCAAAAAACCTATGATCAAGGGTTTATTATTCATGTACGCTGCTATAGTAAATATTATGATGGGAATACCCAACTACTCTGATCTTAACTCATACGAATATGACCTAAACGACATCGAGTTTATTTGTCACCTTTTTACGTCCTTCCTACTACATAATATTATTATGTATGAACTTCGCGGAATGAATTCATAAAAGAGGATATTGAGTTATCAAGGAGAATGAAGGAAGAAAATTCATTGCACCGACTCCAAATAAATTTGGGTAAAGAGTATAAATATAATGATGGGTGGTATGTTCAAATGACGACCTTTGTGACAATGAAATAGAAAATAAAACAGCAATTGATTCATTTTATGTAATTTTCTTAAAATGGGTACTGATTATTTCCAACGAGCACGTGACTTCAAGTGACACATTACAAGTATTAAAATGGTACCACTTTAAAAGTTTGCCTAAATGTTGAAGATTTTTGAATTGTTTACAATGGCCAGGAACTAAATAAAAGGAAAAAATTACCAATAGAAATAATACAGAAAGAAAAACCTACTCACGAGATGTATACAAATAATATTATATCCTTATTTATTTAAAAAACATATACTTATGTATGTAAATTGGCGGTCTTAATATCCTGGGTATTCTCTATCAGACAACCAATGTGTAACGAGATCACAATTTTGACACTTATAATTTTTTTATATTAGTAAGAAGATACTATTAATACTAGATTTATGTAAATTGGTCTAAATAAGGTCGAAAATACACGCCAAAGTGACATTGACAATTGATATTTTATCCATATCCTATGGTATGTTGAGGTAAAACATATTTATCTTAAAGTAATGGGCCTGCTATATTCAAGCCATTTTTAAAATTGTAGGAACGTGGTGTCCATATATTTAAGTACCTTAACACTTTAAACTCGTCTATATAATATTAGTATTAGAATGTGATTCAAGTCACAATCATCATTAACATCATCAACAACCTTTTACAGTCCACTGCTGGACATAGGTCTCTCCTTAGCAAGTGACAATCTATATATCCAAACTGCGACATTATGGTTCTAAAACTTTTCATAAAGCTTCATTAAAAGTGAAAGTACAAAGGCTTAATAATACTAGTTAGTGAACCAAATACCACTACAACAAGTAAAAGCAACAGTCTTAAGTTCTCTGTGAATGATGGATACGAAACGATAACCCAGTTTGGACGTAGCGCCCTACAGGTGCACACAAGGCGCTATATTTGGGCCAACATACATCATTAAGTGAACTAGAACGTTGAACTTTATAAGCATCTATTTCCCGCAGTTTCACCCGCTTTTATAACCACTGCTCCACTGCTGAGGGTCGTCGACTGATATTGTATATCCTATAACTTTCCTTTTCAAGTAATTAATCTAGGTAATACAAAAAGATATTATCGAATCTGACTAGTAGGTTAGGAGATTAGCGTACTTAAACCGACAATCAAACAATAATCTCTTTAGGTTTTTTATTAATATAGATAAAAAGCAAAATCATGTTAAATGTCACTGTCTGGTTACTTTTTAACACATTTTCGTGTGCATTATTAATATTTTGTGACGTACCTACTTTAATAATCTTTCTTTGAGTGCATGTAAGATTTTGCCTTTGAGTTACTTTAATAAAAGATAATTGATCACTTGTTGTCTTCCTTTTGGTGAAATATTTGATCTATCAGATAAACATTCTAAACACTAAGTGTTATAATAATGTGTGCCCATAATAAATTTTCATTTTTTACCATACATCCCTTCAACGTTCGTTATCGAATGATATCAATTTAAATCTTATATAAAAAAAATGTGCTAATTTTAACCTTCCATGTCAGCACTTTTGATTGGCATTGGGTGCATTTTTTAAACGTTGTGATATTGAAATGTTTTCTTTTAATTGTGAACTGAAGATTAATCTTAACTAATAATTAATTATATATAAACTAAACTTAAGATTAATATTAACTGAACTTTAATATTTTTAGTATTTATAAGGTCATATTTCATGCTTTTAAGTTGATTAGATTGTAAAGATATTAATCTTTTTCTGCTTATAAATAACGTTCGAAGAAAAGTGATCACTCTGAAATACGTTTTATCTATTTATATTTTCTATTGGAGTACGACAGGCCGAAAACTTAAACGACGAAACGAAGTCTCTATCGGGGCAGCTGGTAAAAAAGTCTTGATATACATCCCACTTATTTAATAACATTAAAGTATTATACACATACAAAACATACCGCCAACTTATCATTGAGGATTATTACATTTTAAACTTAAACGTCATTTATAATTACACTAAATACATCCTTATTGTCTTCACTATAAGTTAGCTTTTCCTATGTTCAAATTGTTACATCCGAGACAGTAGAGGAAGCAAAGGAGAACTGTCAGATTTGCACGATTGAAAGGAGCTTGCAACTTGAAATTTGTAAACTACTTTCGTGCAAAATTGTAAGTAACACGGTTCATTGCGAGTACTAGTAGTTCCAATGCAGTAAGAAGTAACATATGACACGCAATGTATAACTATTATAGTAGATGCGATCGTAACGACTTTACCTTTTAAATAACAGAATAAATACATTGTGATTTTCATCCATGTTTTAATTCACATTCAGGCTATATGTAACTATCTCACAACTTACCATTGCTGTTTTACAACTGTATCGGTGAAAGTATACAGGTATGCAAGTAAAAAATATTGTGAGCGTTTGCTCATAACTTCAAAATAAGCAACTATTCCCATTCTGTGCCATTGACAGGCACATAAATTATATTTCTATGTAAAATTACATGACCACTCCGCATGTTTGTACAACAAAAACCTGATGCCACGGTTTTCAGAACTTACCCTTAAATCATCTATAATCTTAATTTATTTAAGAAGGAGACACATCTGAATAAGCAAACGGCATTAGTGTTGTGAAGGGCAGAGTTGACAACCCTAATCACACCTTAACAACAAAATGAAGTGCTAAAATAAACTCTGTTACAATGCAATAAGATCTATTAAAACTCGCTTCAATGGTAAAATAAATTGTTAAAATATTTGTGAATGGTATAAAATTATTCAAGTGTTGAAATAAGACTGTGGTTATATACTTATATAGTAATCCTTTAGCATTGGATGCCTCATGCATAATAATTAATAAGTACCGGGACATTAAAATAAATGTGTGAATAGTTGTAAGCTGACTCAGTTGAGTTCAGTGTCAAAAAAGTCATAAAAAATATAAAGGTTTATAAAAATGACTTATGATATTTTTATGTTTCTTAAAATAATTTTTACAATGTAATTTTAATTATATAGAGAACTAGCTGCGATTGGGACTTCGTTCACGTAGGTTTTGAATTTTGAATTTTTTCTTTTGAGACGTGGTTTTTGATCCCGATGCCGCGGGCAATTCGGAATAAAAAGTAGCCTATATGTTGCACAGTAACCTCCTCGATTTACTAGTGAAAGTCCCATTAAAAATGGTTTAGCGATACCGGTGATAAGCCCGGACAAACAAATAGAGACAGACAAAAATTTAAAAACACATAGTTTGTGTTTTAATATCGTGTTAAGAGCTATAAGCACTTGAGAAAACACAGTTTTTTTTAAATCACATACACTTCAAATTTATGGATATGTAATGACTCCTAGCCGATTTGAATGTTGATGAGATGTAATGTTAACTTAATACAAATTATACTACCTACTAAATATTACAATTATGATGATAATACATATGTATATCCCTATAAAACATATTTAATGTAAATGTAACAAAACATATTATATTATTTCAAAATAAAAATATAATTTAGAGTCACAAGAAGCAACAGGATTTGGCACTACATTATCTTTCGCTTAAACACTTTGAATGAATCATGAAAAGTGCGTAAGTTTAACAATAAAATACCCAGTTAAGTACGTAGTTAGCTATAATTTCTTAAATACTTAATTTGCCGTCAGTTTAATTTCCTTTTTGTTTAGCTTTTATTTTGTCATAACACTTACCAAAGTTCACACTGGGTCATGGACTAATTAAAAGTATAAGAACACCAGGCGTTGAGGTCTTCAAGTTTTTTGATTTTTTTGTAAAAAATTATCTCAGCTTTTTTAGTAAAGGTCACAAATTAACATCACCATAAAAAGGTAACTAAGTCGAACATTTGACAATAGGGGATGAAACCTTTATTAAATCACATTCTGAATGGTTTAAACATTTTTATTGTCCTTAAGCTCTAACAAAAAGGAACGCCGTTCCCAAGGACATAATTTTTATATTTATTTCTGACTCCCTTTTTAAAACGCGACGGATCACGTACGCGTTCTATGTTAAAAAGTCAACTAATTCATCGAAAAAAACTTTAGGTCTCAAAGCATAGAGTTCATTTTTGTATACAATGAAATACAGATAGAATCAAAGTGACACAAATGATAGACACTGAAGCAATCTTTCTAAGAACTACCCAAACCATGAGATTATTTGTTTAGTAGCAAGATTAATTTTATGAAACTTTAGAGGTGTGAAGTTTTTAATCTTCAAATGTATCTTCTAAGAAAGGCTAATGATTATTTAAATTCTAGTTTTTAAACCTTTTAAATCATGTGTATTGTAAGTTGAAACGTCAAATGGTAATGGGTCTTAAGTTGAATGCAGCTGGTGAAGTGCCATGATATTAAAAGGATGGTGGTTATCTTTGCCTTTTATTGATGTTTCATTTTTAATTCCATTCACTCAGACTAAATTTACACGCGGCCTAAACCGAGTACAAAAGTGTGAGTACAAAGTACGTAGAAAAGTGTTTTTTTTTTTAAATCTCTTTTTTTTAATAATTAAGCATAATTACTAGTAAGTGTATATATTAATTCGAGGTGTGGAATATCAAAGTCACATGTAAACTATTCTAAAGAATCCGACCCATAACAGGTAGCTTCGAAAATGCATCCGAATGATTAGCATAGAGTTTTTGTTTACATTTTTTCTAATCTATGGTTGATTTATGGTCCGTTATTTTTAGGACCCATCTTGGTAGCCAGTTTTGTATGTCAACATGCGTTTTTATCAAGACCTTTATCTGGTGTCAAAAAGATGGATTCCTTTCGTAGTATGTTGTGTACAAAGTTCACGTCTTAAATAATAACTCATGGGTTTATTTAAAGATCAACCCTGTCTGAACTGCGGATAAAAACACTACTGCTACTGAACTAACACTGCATTTGAGAGTCATATATACTCTCGCAAAAAATATTATTTTAATAATTTTTTATTCACTTTTTGTAATTATTTAAAAACGGATTTTCCGTACAATAAAAATAATGTGAAATTTGATTCTGTACATCCTCATTATCAGCCTTTAGTAGTTTACGGCTGGACATAGATTTCTCCTAAGAAAGGATGTCTTGGCCTACTATGCTGGTATAGTAAATACCAGATGATTGGTATAGTGTTTCTTTGAAGTTTTCCTTCTCTTGGTAGTGATGTTGTCCCACATAGCTTGGTCCTTTAGTCGACTCCTACGACACCCATGGGATGAGTAGAGCTATTAACATTCTGTATTCTTAATCCGACACGGACATCAACATAAATTAAAAATTCTTCACGATCTTTTCGGCACATGTTCTATTTACATATATACCGACAAATGTATACTCATACTATGAAACTATAACAAAAACCTCTGAACTAGTTGTAAAATAAAAATAGTCCATTGTCCTTAATTTGGCCGTTACATATGATTACATAATTAAAACATTAAAATTTTTCGGTAAATAAATTACGTCCGAGTACCATTAACATCATAATAGAGTAAAATATTGCCAGTCGTAAAAATCCCATTGTGTGTCGTCATGAGTTTTACGATTCGACATATAAGTATAAGTGTTAAAATGTAATAAAATGTTGCCACCCTCAAAGCAGATTAAAGTTCCTTATAATATTTACAAATAGATGAATTGCAGAATATAAAATCGTAAAACTTAATATGTGTGAGAACAGGCACAGGGAGGATGTAACGGATTTATTGTACAGCCCTGATAATAATTTCTGTTATCTACTAGTATTATTACAATGGCGTTACGGAATTATTGTTGTATTGCGTGTAACAAGTGATACTCAACCTAATGTCGTAAACGATGTGTAATGAATAATAACGATTTAGGATACTTATATTACACCACTATGACTATATACTATATATTTTGTGAATAAACTACCTACGTAGAACTCTTTGCAATATTTAAATGTTTGACTAGAAGAAAAAGCCTTTGGATTAAGTCCACCATACGTAATATATATGCGGGAAGCTGCTGGATGCGGTCGCCACAGGACCGACTGTTGTGGAGAACTTTAAGGGTGGCCTACGTCTAGCAGTGGACGTCTTTTGGCTGAGATAAATGAAAAAAAAAATGAATGCAGGAAGAGTAAATAAATAAATACAACAATTTCTGATGGAGTAATTTTGGTTACCTTGAAATTTCCATGTTGCGCGTCGATACTAGAGCTCCACGTAGAACATACTCTGTTGAAATTAGTGTTGTTCTGAAGATGAAGTTCCGAAGTTCTGAAGAATGATGTACTGAAGAAAGAACAGAAGCTGGAAACATACGAGATTATAAGAAAATAGACAGAGAAAAAAAAGGAAAAAGAAAGTTTAAGGATTCTTTGAAAGACAGACTGAAAATCGCTATATACCTCCGAACCACCTGTAAAATTGGTGGACTGTTGTCACTGAGTACTCTGCACAGAGTATTAAGTTAAGAATTTGTATTCAATTCTATTGCATTCAATATATGTCTAATTAATTTAAAAAAATAATGATTGACTAGTTAGACGTCGATAGATGATTGATAGATGTTTAAGGTGATTAACATATATAGTCATAAGCAACTACATATTCTTTCGTAGTGAAACCAATATAATATTTTGTCCACAGAGAATTTAAAAAAAAAAATAAAATACAATGAAATACACACACACTTGTAAATTACAGTATCTCCTGCGTACTTGGCGGGCCTCCGTTAAAACTGGCTGCCGTAGCCGAAGTCGGTTAGGAATATATCACAATGAAATGCAGTATATGTATATATAAAGTATATAACATGTATATATACTAATTAAGAAGAATTAACTGAAAATTGGAAACAAAAATCATAGATCTACATATTTAATACCAATGTGTTTTCGTATGAGTTTAGTGTGCTATTGTTGAAATAGTCACCAGTGTTTTAAAAACAAAAGAGAACAAAAGCGGAAATGCGGTAAATCTAGTAACGATGAAGTAATGTTTCACAATATTGCAGTCTTAGATCATTGTTACAGAAGTTGAAACAAGACTTAAAAATTACTTTAAAACACATTTCAACGCAAAATCGAATCTTATAGCCTTAGTTAGGTAAGATGTCAACTGTTTGACTATTGTCATTTACGATATTTATTCCTAGTGATGGACTTGGACGTCATATGTTTCTCAACTCTCTTTTATTAAAAAAAAACAACAGCACATTAAACTTTGTAAGACTTTGAATATGGATGACTGTATTTTAATCCGTAGCTAAAAAATATATCTGGTTTGTTACTTTAATGGTTAGTGATTCTAACTCGGCAGTAGGTGATCACTTGAGCTCTAATTTCCTAGAAAAGAAAGAAAATTTGTAATGTGATGATCATGTCAGATATAAGTCTGGATACCGTAGTACGGACTGTCTGGAATAGAATCAATCAGCCTTGAGTGAGATGTGTGTTTGCCTACTATTAAATGAAATGAAGAAGTTTTGCGCTATATCTTTAGATTTCACTCTGTATTTAAGTTCCACGAAGAACAAATATTTGCAGCTAAAGTCCTAACAAACGCTCTTCAAGTGTATTGTTTGGCTAAATTCATTTCACACTTCGTTGATCCAAACATCCTTCATGGTGAACCTGTACATGGCGCTAATGACCTTTCGTACAATAAATTATGTCAATGAACTATGTAAATATTGGTTAGAAAATATTGTAATTGTAAGCTGTGGAAAAATCACTAAGTGTATATAAAAATGAATGTTAGGATATTTATATATTCTTTATTGTTTTTTAATAAATATATAACAAATAAAAAAAAACATAAAAAAAAATATAAAGAAATAAATAAAGATATTTATTTGTCTATCGAAAAGTACTTAAGTTAATGTAATCATTGTGTCTACACAAGTAGGCAGGCTGTCACGAATATTATTATAAATTATATTTTTATATTGTTACTCTATAAGTGGGTTTAGTTCATTTAATGCACTCAAACTTCAGTCCCGTTCAGGACTGGCAGAGACTACAGCAAGTTCACCTGTAGCGGCTTTTTATATCAAGACCTTTCTTCTTATATTACCAATGAGCCTTTTTCCTGGGAAGATTAAAAAAAGATCCGCTAGGGGCAGCACCGGTGGGGGGTACATATGTTTTGAATTCTCTATTGACAACAACGTTAAACGTACGTTTTATTACTATAAGAATAAATAAATATTGTGGTTAAAAAAATTAAAAAACAAAATTTATCATGCCTACTAAACATTGTGCGTTTGCTAATTGTACATCTGATAGTCGTTACAAGCAGGATGGTGTTAAATTCGTGCCTTTTATAAAACCACAAGTTGACAAAAAAAAATGTTTGGAGTGGATTCACTTATCACGAAGAGCGGATTTAATAGTTGAAAAAATTAAAAAACATACTTATGAGTGAGTAATACATTACTTATACATGTGAGTGCATCATAACCATAACGTACAGTATAATCCTCAAGTTTATAAAGTAAAGCAACAATATGAGAACAGTTCTTTGAAGAAGATGCTGGACACTGACACTGAGCATCTATAATTTTGCTACTATTCTTATCCAAAGCTATACTTATTTTATACTTTACAGTGACTCGAAAAGAAGATTGTACATCTGCTCTTAAGTAATATACCAAATCATTAGCATTATCTTCCAGATTTAACACAAAGTCACTCAGACAATATTGTCTTCCTCTTTGAAGTGCTTTCGAGTTTCCACAATTTGGAAGTTCATCATCGTCTGATAAAGTTGCATTCAAATCTAAAGTATCAATAGGACCGGTAGTGATATAATTATACATGATAGCATAGCCAAAAGAACGAGGGATAGCTTGGGATGGAAAATTTGCCCAGTTTGTAATAGGAAAAGTGCAGGATGTTGAATTTGGTAGAGTTGGATTGGATAATTTCATGCGTTGCTGTTTTTCCGCTAAACATTTACCACCATCAATTCCAATGAAAATTTTTTTATCATTACCATTCGCAATGCATTCTTCAATTCTTAAATAGATAAAGAAAAAAAAACAACAACAAAATTTATTTAAAATTAAATAAATTTATACAACACAATGACATATACGATAACATTTATAAACCAACTAACCTTTCAACTAGGACATTTTTATTACCAGACACGGTTAAGCCACGACATGCCAACCATCGTTTTAAGTCTCGGACAAGATGATCTTGCACTTTTGCAAATTTAAATTTCGCCCCAGGTACATCATCTTCCGTTAATTCCATAATAATTCTAGATATTTAACGTTGTTGTCAATAGAGAATTCAAAACATATGTACCCCCCACCGGTGCTGCCCCTAGCGGATCTTTTTTTAATCTTCCCAGGAAAAAGGCTCATACAGTACATTATCGATCTAGTAAGTATTTTTATTGCAGGATCTGCCAGCACAGGCAATATCTCATTATAATAATAACATTTCTGATCAAAATTCACGGTGGCTGCTGTAATGGTCAACGAAAAAAAGCCTAACATCTGTTCAGCACACATCTCTCATTCAAATAAATACTTCACAAATCAAAACGGAACCCATATTGACCTCTAGAATACCGATAATTCACCGACAAACATGTCGGGGGCTTCCGACTGGCGCCAACGTCACCAGATAAAAACCCTTTTGTTTTTAGCATCAGCCAAATGGACTGAAACACGATAATGTAAAACAAATTTATCTATATACACTTTGCACAAAACAGACTGACGATCTTTCAAAGACGGCGCCATTTTTTTTTTCTTCGGATAAGTTAAGGCACCGGTAAAACAATAGGCTCGTGTTTGTCTATTCCTTTTTTTATATTGTTAACATCTGGCGAAAGAACATTGACAATAGGCATATAGACAAACCTATATTTTTTGTTTAAAAAGCCATGATATGTGTATGTGAAATCTTACTGTGATTTTATGTAAATTTTGTCTTTCCGGATACACATAAAAAGTTTTTTTTTTAATCTGTAAATACCACAAGCAAAACACGTGGTTCGCCCTTCCAGTTTTGACTTGTCAGGCGTTTATAATGACTGTCTGTAGTAATGAAATTGACATAATATATGTGTTTTAAAAACATTTTAAGACATTTTTTTTAATATATCAGTTGCCGTTTCCTATGCTTCGAGATAAAATATCCCTATAGTGTCCATTTTATAGATAATTTTATTTTGAATGAAATCCAATAAAATTAGTAAAAAAAGATATTTTGTGAATTGACAGCGTCTTCAGCTTCCCTGACGAGTTGCTTCAAGTAGTAGGAAAGCAATCGGATGAAGGTGGAGCAAAAACACTCTATGATGAAGTTTTTAATACTGTTTACTGAACTAATATATATATATATATATATGTATAGTAATGCTAAACTTTTATTCATGTATGATCAAATTACGAAACGAAATCGATACAATTACTTACAAAATCGAATCTTGAACAATTAAGTGATGACGCATAGCGAAATAACGGAAGAATTTCTAAGAAAATCGGATAGGCTTTGCTTTTAATTCGAAGTTTACATTTACTTGAGTTATCACATATGTGCATAATATCGAAATTATTATTATTACCACAAAAGACTGCAACCCGGGCAATACAAGCATTAAGACTCCTTTAAGAGGACGAGACACGTGGTGCTACATGGGCGGTTGTAAGCTATTCTCAGGAATTAAACAGTCCAGTGCGAGATGACTTTTCGTTCGAAAATTATGAAATTAAGTGTCAGCAAACACAATTTATAGTGGTAAAAAATGGTACATTTTAATGGTCAAACCTTTTTTTACAATCTTGCATTATTAACTGCTTCGGTGGCGCAGTGGTGACGTATGCGACCGCTGTGCTTGAAGCCTAGGGTTCAATTACCGAGTCGGACCAAATGTTTATACGATCTGCAAATATTGGTTTCGGAGTTTGGGTGTTTGCTATATACTATAGACACGTATTAAAAAAAAGGTAATAAGCTGTCCTAATACAATCTCTGTTTAGTTTGATGCTAGATAACGTTGTGCGTCAGATGTCCAATTTAATATTCATCCGTGTTGAAATTAGGCGCTCATAGGAATAAATGCACAGCTAACCAATGCACTAATAGTGCCTATGCGTCAACTCTGTGGGCGTTGGTACTATATTAAGCGTGCGTGACAATTTTTAAACGCGCGTTCACATTCAGAACGTGTGTAATGTGAAAAGGCCTAATAAGACCAAGCATTATGTAACCACTTACGTCACAACATCATATAGATATTCAACAGATACTTGAGTATTAAGTTACCTATTAACCTTGTGCATGGAGGCTTCTCAGATGTCGTCTGACCGTGACGAATGACAAAATGATCGTCTTTACTATATTCTACGTATAAAACTAATGACAATAGAAGCCGCCAATGAATGTTTCGAGGTAAAGTGTCAAGTATATATTTTGTTAAATATTTTTGTTAGACACTTTTCTAGTAGATCGTTTTTTTATTTCGTAAGCTGTTTCGTTAAGCTTGGTTCTTGTAAAATACAAAGAATTTCTAAGGCTTTCGATTATACAATTTGTCAAAGATATGATGACATAAAAGACGTGTTTTGAAACTCTGAGCTTAGATTTCGTTGAGAAATTTCATAATTTTGTTAGTTTGGTAGCCATGTTCATTTTTATCAAGTACCTTCTTAGACCACTATAGGAATATAATATAGGCTTTTTCATAAACAAGGTGTGGTTAACGAAAGTTTTTAGTTGCCTGTGGTAAATATTGGATGATAGATTTTACAGAAAAAATTATAATAATACATTTTTTTCAGACATTTGATGGTTAATAGGTTCCTATGTATTTGATATTATCCTTTCGTACGAACGGTTTTACTTAAAGTGTCATTATTTTCTTAACACGAATGAACTATAGTCGACTTTTTAATAGTAACTATAACGTGTAGTAGTTAATATTCAATG
The DNA here is from genome assembly GCA_949316085.1 of Hypercompe scribonia. Lineage (NCBI taxonomy): Eukaryota > Metazoa > Arthropoda > Insecta > Lepidoptera > Erebidae > Hypercompe > Hypercompe scribonia. The sequence continues at coordinate 8,801,917 of OX438979.1, forward strand.
AAAACAAACAAACTAATATTAAAATATAATGAAATAAACTCTTAACAATAGAAAAATATTTATAGTAATAACCGTTTACAATATAAATAACTTTGGCATTGTACACGTGTTAAATTGTAAATGTTAACGATAACAAAAATAACTAAACACTGCTTTATTACCCTACGTCTCAATAACCATTTATTCTGATCACTGAAACAAAGTATAATCAAGGTAAAGGAAAGAATGATGGTATGTATGATACCAATAAAATAGGAATAAACCTATATTGTTATGCCTCTTCTATACAAAGTTTAAGACAACTCTTCTTATATCATTTGCCTTATCTAGGAACGGTTCCTAGCCCTTTCCCTCGCGTAAGGTTATACATAAAACATGTTCAAATTATTTTGTCTCGGGTAGTAAGTAATGTTTATCTCACCGAACTAATTATATAAAATATTGTGCTTCACTCGCAAGGCCTTAACATAACATTGGTTGTATTTATTCTATGAATAATTCTGGCAAAATTATCGAAAAGGACTTTAAACACTAGCGTGTTTACCTATTTTTAACTAAATCAATTTCTATGTAATTGGCTGCCGGATCAATAAAATCTTTAGCGAGATATTTGTTCTTAGATTGTAAAAATGGTTGGTAAACCTAGAGGTATGATGTTCTAATGAAATATAACTGGCGACAATTACTTTTAAAATATTTTATACGTAATGCTTTTTGTAAAAATATTTATTTAAAAACAGCACAACATACTCTAGGAATACTTCTAGAATACAGAAGGCACTTCTCATTTTGCACTGCTTTGATTTCAAACTTCCATTATAAAAATATTTACAATTGCTGTTTTAAATCAATCTTGTGCAATAACATACACACTGAGAGCAGCGACTGATGGAAAACAATTGATTTTATTTAACGTGTAACCTCGATGCACGTGATATGTGTGTTCTCACGGCAAATGGCGCACGCGCAGCTCGTTCCTCACACGTTTATAAAAGGTACTTGTCGGTGGAGTGTTGTTTTCCACTGGTCCTAAAATCTCGAATTGTTTATGTCAAATATTGAAGACATAGCTACTCATGACATTATATAATGGATTATGTAAATAGTATCCAACTTACGGCTGCTGAAATCGCACGGAAAGTATTGTTGGCGTCAACGGTTCGATTCCAATATTTAAAATGAGATGGCTTGACCGGAGGATGGGCCGGACATGGATGTATGGATGGATGGATGGATTCACAGAAATCTGATCTTAAACAATTCTTTTATTACTTTTCACAGAGAAAATCAGGTTACAGAAGCTCAAATACAGTTTATTTTTGAAATAAAGTTTATTTTTGGAACTAGAAAATAAAAAAATACACGGAAAAGGTATGGTTGAAAACGTCTGTTGTACTTGAATAAGTATTTTGTAGTCATTAACTCCCATCTCATTTAGACAAAAAGAAAATGCCAAATGAGTTTGGTGGTTATTTTGATTTTTTCAAATGATAACTAATTCGTGGCCCACCCTATATTAAGAATGAATGAACATGCTTTTTGAATGAAAACCGTTAGTAACTTTTAATTACTCTTTCCAGGAATAATGATTGTCGATCCATACTCCAAGGTACTTTAGTTAAATTAGTGATTTGCGCGCAGAAGTAGCTACGATTATGAGCACACAAATGACTATGAATCATCAAAGTTACACCAGTAGGCATTAAGGTACATTTTAGCGCAAAAGTAATGAATTTTATTTTCACCACATCTAAAGTTTAGAGCTTTTTGGATACTCAGGTGGTAATAGTGCACATCCCGATTGACCGTAAAAAGCTGTTATAGAAGGGATAGGTCACTCAAAACGAGACAACACATTCCGACACTTATCATTAAATTACATCTCTGGTCGTTTGCTCGTCTATTTCATAGAAAAAAGAAAAGAATACTTGTAAGATAGGTTTCATTATTATTTTAATTGTTAAAATATTGCCTTCATTACTTTTACAAGCTCACTTTGGGAACATTGGAAAACAACATTATGTAGGTACATCTGCCAGCAAGAACGCATGCTTACAGCCATTCATTCGACCTTGGTCTTTGTCTTAAAATTAATTAGGCCCATATTTCTGTAAAAACATTTCCGTAAAAAAAAACTTTGGCATTAACGGAAGAAACAGTTATCTGTTGATGTTTGGTTAGACAATAATTTTAATTCATTTATTTAGATGCCGAGATAATTCTTGTATTAAAGGCTTTGTCAATTGTCCCATTGTATATTTAACAAAAGGAATTTGTTTACGTATAATCTTTATTTTGAAGTATAAGATATACTAAACATTAATAATGTATCCTTGTTGCTGAGTTGCGATGGTGAATTTATGACGACTGGCAGCATTAACAGAAGCCAATTTTCGAATGGTGTGCAATTCCGGCAAGTAAAATACATCACCAAGAGGCTAATGTACTATCTAAGCTAAGATATACATATATTTGTATCAGACGTATTGGGGAAGTTTTTATATAATGCGAGAAGATATATTCATATTGAAACTACCGTTTTTTATAATTCTTGGTAACTCACTACTTAACTGATTTTCGTTGTTCTTCATTAACACAGCACAGTTATAGTTTGCACAAAGAAAGGAAAAAATACATTTATGGTGCTCAATGAGTCTGATCTAAAGTTTTGTTAATAATAACGGAAAGAAATCTGCTATATAGTTGCATTTTTATTGGACGAACTATGTGGTATAAAAATAGACGCAGCTTCAAAGAGATTTTCAACCTTTTCGTCAACCCTTTTTACGAAACTGTCAACTGATGGGACCCTTGTCTAAATCCCTCACAAAAAGGAATAATTTTAGCTGCTGCTTCACTTTTTCGTAGGCTCACAATTATTCTTTTGCGTCAAGAAGATAGACTGACAAAGTATTATAAATGTCAGCCGTCTTAAAACGAAGCGCTCAAGGCATATTCTGAAATATTTGTGAAATCTTCTTTAGATCATTTTTAGTTATGAAATAGTTAATTTGTAATGTAGTTGCTTTGTAATGTAGAATAACTATTGTATGAGGCGTAAAATAGTAATGTTTAACAAATTCAATGCAACTCATTTCTAATATATATTGTCGTAAATCTATGTTACTAATATACTCATTACTTTAATTGAAATCATTGATGAAATTTCTTTGATTGTTTTGTTTAATGATTATTTTCAAATGCACATGATTTATTGTACCTATACTGTACCTATGCAGTTCATTAGTTCGAAAATTTTACCATAAAATCAGTATAAAATCTTTGTCTTTTTTCCATTATTTCGTATTTTGGTGAGTTCTCACTTCTCAAAGACATCAATACAGCTAGACAGACAGTATATTACCTTCATAGTTAGATTTAGAAAAAAATAACTCCTTGGCGAGTCTACTTTGCTGAGCCTTGTGAACCTTAAAATCTTTACATGCATTGAACAAAGCCACAAAGTTCATATTCAATAAATCATTAAAATAATTAGTTAAGATGATCGAATGCACCTTGACGATTGAATCATTTATATAGAAACTAAATTGGTAAAGTCGCCTACGACATTCCTTGTTAATCCTGCCTAAGTGGGATGGTAAGGTCACCGTACATCATCAATATATTGTTATCTTAACAAGATTTTGCAACTTGCTACGTTCCTTTAAATATGATGATTATGTGCTCCTCAACTCAAACGTTTTCGCAAACAGAGGTGCGTTCTCTGTTCCTTTTCTCTTACAATCCGATGTCACAGTTATCCGACACGACCGCAGAGAAGTCCGGCACAGAAGCGACGGCTTGATGTGCTCTTCGAAGCACGGGGGTTAAGACCATAATTTCCAAACTCCGGGCTGGTGTCAAGCATTTCTGTAATCAGAAATGTTGTTAAGCATTACTGTAATCAGAAAAACTCAAGATCATTTTTTGGCCCGACCCTGAAAATTTATCCAATACTTCTAGATTGGCAATTGCATATGTTAACCACTAGACCAACGAGGCAGTTCTTTAAGTATAAAATGATATTATAGAAGACAGATTAGTGACGTTGTAAACTGAACCCAATATAAAGAAAAGTTAAATTCTATTTGTAAATCATACGTCTATGTCATAGGGTAGAATCCCATTAAGCATTTCAAGCCGCTGGTGATCAATGGTTGAGACTCTGGCAAACAAAACATCCTGATTAGTGGCAATAAGTCTTGTCACTTATTACGTGGAAACAAAACACTAGCGAAAAGTGGGTGTTTTAAAGCCGTGATTTTGTGTATGTATGTTTATATCAAAAAGGAACCTCTTTATTTGTAGGTAAGAATAGATATACTACTAGATATATATAGATAGATAATACACCTCTGTAAAATTATTTACCTTAATTTTTGGTTTTAGCAGAACATTCTTCACTCGAAAAATTATAATGCCCTAAGATCATATTTCGGATTTGAACAATTAAATTAACATTGAAATTGGTAGGGTTTCTTAGCGTAATTATTTAATTCAAACCCTGTGGGCGGGCCGATAGCGTGCGTCATTGATTGAGACCTATCTTATACTGCTAGAAGGTTAATAGTTGAAATGTATCAAAATGTACCTTATTGACCTTTAATTAGTTTACATACTTATTACTTGACGGGTTTTTAACCAGGTTTTAATAGAGAAAAGAAAACGAGACAGGAGCAATACCGCTGATCAAGTGTGATTGATTTAATTTTTTTTTTCATTTCTCTTTAACCAGAATTTCAAACAAATTACTTACTGTTCTTACAGCATATGTATTTTTTAAGCTATCCTGATAAGATACTGACGCAAGCGAAACAAAACAAACAATTAAATTGATAGGGTTTCTTAGCGTAATTATTTAATTCAAGCCCTGTGGGTGTGCCGGTAGCGTGCGTCATTGACTGGAACCTATCTTTTACAACTGTAAGGTTAATAGTTGGAATGTATCAAATGATATTAGTATAGAACTATTATTTATGGTATTATCACTGTTAAACTTAACATTTTTTTTTGAAACTGTAGTTATTTTTTTTTTAAAGGAAGGAGGTTTATTTTAAAACTCTTTAAAAGTATGCAGTTAATTATATTATTGTTTAAAAAAAACGTTTGTTTATACAGCCACAACTTAATTTCAACACTATTTTCAGTTTCAGGTACCAAAATCATTGTTCAATCAAAGTATTGCCAGCAAATGGCAAAATTTTACCAACAAGATCATTATTTGGGTTTTGACCGTAGTTTCAAGTCAAAACGCTAACTATGACCAATATGTTTATTGGTCGAAAATAGGACGAAACAGAAATATCGGTCGAACACTATATTAGTAATAAAACATACACATTAACAAGCTATTTTACTCTCTGCGTATGATTGTCACTTACTTAACTATTCGCTTCATTGAATTGTTATGATTGGCCATTAAATTGATCATACGTGTGTGCCGATCACGGTCAATGAACTTCATTATACTTGCTCATATCTATTAGGTAACGATTATAAAGTTGATTTAATAGCTTGGTCGTTTTATTGACATGCTATGTATTTAACTGCAATACCTCTCTCTTTAAAAGGATTGCTGTTTCAATAAAAATGTGTTGCAAAAATCTTAGACTTGTGTACGTTATACTGTAATTTACGATTAGTTTTCACAGGTTATCTTTGTCCCCTCTGTATAATTTGACAGCTGCAGGCTCATGGTGATGATGATGACGCCCTGCGATAGTTTGTCGATTTCCGGTCATCATACTCGCTGGTTACGAGTGCATTTAGCTTTGACCTTAGTAAGTTATATTATTAGAGAGAGATACCAAGTAGTAGAGCCACGCTGATTTCAGCATAAACGGGCCGGCTCGACCGGGGCAGTACTACCCTCCCGCAGAAGATCAACATAAAGCGACAGCATCTGTGCAGCCCATTGATGAAGGGGTGACAGTTGTCGTGGCAAGTGTATGCAATACAACGCTACGATGACTTTCATACCTTTACGTCCCCAAGTGAGCCGTAAAAAAAGCATATTAATAGGCCGCCATAGTGTGGGTCACCATACTGCATTATCTACATTCGCAATAAGTATGATAACTACAACTTTTGGATTCTATTCATGCTTTCTATCAAGCAGAGTGGAGTCACTTTGACAGGCTCTCAAAATAAAAAAAATAAACACGAAATACAGTGTATAAAATAAAAATATATATATGAATGAAAAGCATGTGTTTTCACGTTAGGAAAATGTTAAAAATCTAATTCAATTACAATACAGGTAGGTGACTTTATAATATTTATGATTATAATTGCTAATACACAATCGACAGAGGCCTACAAACATTTCCAATTATAATCTAAAATATGCACGAATAAGAGAATGTCTATTGAACCCACGTCAGTCGTGTTAAACGAAGATCCTACTCATGAAGTTGCCAGTTGCCACATTTGTATGACGTTTAACAATAGGTAATAACTCAAGGTGGCAAGCAACAATCGACGCGTAGGTATATTTAGGTTATGATACTTTTAGATTAAAGTTTTCAATTGATTCATTTTTATTGGGTATATTTTATACCATAGCACGATAATCTTTAACATTGTAAGGAAATGAAGAAGAAAAAGAATAATAGGACTTGACATTGCTTATGCCAGTATTTAGTTTGAGTAAATACTACAATTGAAGTTTACTACTAATACTACAAGAGTTTTTCGTCACAAATTACTATACACTTACATGCATTATTTACAATATTCAATTCTAAACGAACACAATACCATCCACTAACGTAAACATTAAACCATTTACATAGATATGTAAGTTAAATTGCATCCACTTAAATAACAACTAGTTGCGTCGATGTGTCGGTAGACGGCTCGGCGTCGCACCTGCGCGTGCGCGTGTGTGCCATCAAACCGGCTCCCTGTTGGATAAAGAGTTGGTCAGACAAGCGTTGCGTTACCGCTGTTATCAAAGTTTGTATAAGAAGTGATTACTGTTTCAAACGATAACATGTCTTTAATCAGGCCAAAACTCGTATAGTATTTCGCAATCACTTGACTAAACATAATTAAGGTTTTGGTTTCGGTATCATTCGGTTTTATGTCACTGTATAAATCTAACTTTTAATCAAAATTAAATAATTCACTCCAATAATTCTTATTAATTGGATTTCAGGCACTATTTCGCAATTTTTTTTTAAATAAGCATTGTGGCGACTTCCACATACAGCGTAATGAACTCATACTACAACGCCATCTACCGAAGACACACTATGAACTACAGAGTAACTTAAATCATGTAACGCGATATAAAAATTCTTGCCGACTAGCATTTATACAACTTCCCAACAACAGCCGCAGAGACGGTCCACCAGGTACAAACACCTCGCTGAGTCGGAGGGTCCTTTCTTTGTGTTAGAGGGACATGACAACCGTTTCCTCCATAGTGTAATTTTAACTTTTGTGATGTGAACGTTTTCCCTTTGCCGTCATGTTAATTTGACAAATCGTTAACTGACTACTACTAATTTTACGCAAAAACTACTTCACATGAAGTACATCATGCACACGGACCAATGCCACGAATTCAGAAAATCTCTCGATATTAACAATAGTATAGCTAAATAACTATTGGAACAATCAGTGTAATAAGAAAGGACAATCGATAGTCAATTTTTGAACACCTTACAAATATACCTTTCTTTCAATATGCACTACCTTCTTTTTTTTGTTGTCGGGATGGAAAATGCCTTTGGAACTCCGGCTCCTCGGGGGTACAGGAGACAGAAGTATGTGGTGTTTCCACTAAAAACCACCCCGGCGGCCGGTCTCAGGCGTCCTTCTCTGAAGGGGACCCGGACCATATTATTTCAGGAATTTGCTTTTAATGAAACCCATTTTTTTTGTTTTGAATTTTAGGTGAAGTACTTGTACTCGTAATATCTATTACAAATTAATAAAATAGTCAACGCATTAAAATATTGATAGTATTTGATTCTTATTTTTATTGGAGTTCCTTGAGGGCTTTTTGCAAGATTTTGTAAGGTTTTTTAATTATTCTAATCCGATTTGGACTGTCCTCATTTTTGTGTTTAGTAATTCATTTACTTGGTATTTATTAAATATCGTAATACCATCTTTACTACTTTCCAATAATTGAAAGTAAATTAATCAAAATGCTTGTATGTGTAAACCTTTGCTAATTCATGGTTTGTGAGTAATGCTTGAAATATAGCCTCTTTCCTAATGACAGACCTACGAGTATATCCTGTCGAGGACTTTAAAGGTTTTTGTTGTTGATGATGATTTGAAATAGTTTCAGTCAAATGATGCTTTTTAGCGCGAGTAAAGTTAGTATGAACTAGGTTTTACTCCATTGTCGGACCTGACCGGTAACTAGAGCACATGACTAATAGCTTTCTACGCTAACCAGTAATGTGTAAGAATTTAAAGAAAATCAATGTGAGTATTGTCATGTTTGTTGTGGTAGTTAATTAGTAAGCCAATATTTCCTGAATACTACAGAAAATTACAGGTAAACATTAATTAGCGGTTAACCGTAATGTCGAATATTTATTACGAAATTTGAATGCATGTCGAATGATGCATACGGCGCTTACCGCTGACGTCACTTCTATTTTATCAGCCTTTAATTACTGTTTAGATCGACTTGTAGCAAAATTATTACATACTATTTTATATATTAACACATACATATATGTATCTATAAACATATTGTAGTGATAACAGAACACTTCACTGCTGCAAAATAGTGTCGTTACATTTCTTTGTGTAATTGCTTGAACGTCATTTTATTCACTAACTTCCTGCAGGGTAGTCAACAGTCTTGTCCTAACACCTTTTCCAGTAATGGAATAAACATGCAATAAGGGTATGTGAACCAGGTTTCTTTGAGTCATTGCATTCATAACCACGAGTATGAGTATGGTGACCACAACTCTCATGGATTCTATTCGTGCTTACCATCAGACAGAGTAGAATCACTTTGGCAGGCCCTTAATATAGAATCATATTTTCCATTCTGGGATTTGTGGTATCTCTTACTGTAGTTACTTCTTCTATCCATTTTCCTTACCATACCTTCTACCTTTCTTGTTTTGAAACGATAACATTGCCAAAGATGGTTGTCGTCAAGTAGGCTGTCGGATATAAAAGAGAATAGCTTAACTTCTGTGCAAAGTTACACATAAAATTTGGAAATGACGGAAAAATTAGGACTGAGAATGAACTATCGTACATATGCCTTACTTTTAACAGAGCAGATGTCGTTGTCACGTGCTGTGGCTCTTGCTAATGCTGTTCTGTTATTACACCGATAATTAGATATTCATTTAATAAATCGACAATGCATACATAGTTTAATTGGGCACTGCCACTAAAAATATATATATATAAATCACAGTAGATTTAACATAATAAGATGTGCAAAATTAATAAATGCGTCCTTAGTTTGACTTATCTGCTGATGAGATTAGATTTTCAGATCATACCACCTTACATAGATTGCTTTTTTTTTTTTTTTTTTTTTTTTTTTTTTGATAAGGACCTAGCTGTTGGCCTGGTATGGCCTCTACAACTTTACGCGGGCATTACGGTGAGCGCTGAGGGCTCTCAACCGGTCATTTGTTAAGCAACATAGCCCAAGGGCACCCCCTGTGGGATACGAACCTCGGCTTGGGGTGTTGCTGCTACGTTGGGGCGACCTACTCCCATGTTATGTATACGATTTACGCGGCGCGTATTCCGCCCCCGACGACGGGGACGAAAACGCGGACGGTTCCTATTCCTAGATTGCCTAGCTGTGTCCGCTCTACGTTGGGCGAGCGTGATTTCGTCATCTGGCTCTTCCAAAGCGTGTCTGGGTCGTCGTAACTTCGAAATCCTACTTGGTGTGTATCCTACGGCCGCAACCACTAGAGGGTTGGGGTGAGTCGGAGCAGAGTCAAAGTAGCTACGGGAGAACTGTTTTATGAATTGCTTGATGGTCGGCAATCTGAGGTCGATGTGGAGATCGACGTTGCGTACATACCACGGTGCTCCCGTAGCTTTGCGCATGAATCTATTTTGTAGTGTTTGAAGCCTATGGATCCTGTGTGGCCTAACGTGTGCGAATACTACGCTGCCGTACGTCATTATAGGACGTACGCATGACGTGTATAACCTAACTTTATTTTTTAGATCTAATTTCGAACGCGCGTTTAATAGATTGTGGAGACGTCCTAGCACGAAGGCAGCCCGGTTGCGGACTGCCTTGATGTGGGGGCCGAAGGTTAGACGGTCGTCGAGGGTTATGCCTAGGTATTTGGCCTGTCTAGCCCAAGGGATAGACTTGCCGAACATCCTAATCTGAGGGGTCTTCTCCAAAGGATACAAGCTTAGCTGTCTTCTGTGAAACAGCACCGCCTGGCTTTTCTCGGGGTTGACCTCTATCCTCCATTTCCGGAACCAAACGCTCAGTGCGTTGGCTGCGGTCTGGAGTTTTTTGGCTACTGTCGGGGGGTTCATTCCTGAGCAGTAGATAGCCGTGTCGTCTGCGAATAGTGCCGTCTGCACATGCCGATGCTTCGGAATGTCGCTGGTATACAGCGTGAAGAGTAGGGGGGAGAGCACGGACCCTTGTGGGACACCGGCTCGTATGGGGTGAGTGGAGGACAGTGACCCTTCTACTCGGTAGCGGAAGCTTCGATTCGACAAGTAGTCTCGTATGATGAGCACGAGTCCGTGTGGCACTCCCATGGTGAATAGCTTAAATAATAAGCCGTTGTGCCACACTTTGTCGAAAGCTTTCGCTACGTCAAAGAAGAGGATACCTGTGAACAGGTTGCGTTGAAGCCGATCGCTGGTGTATTCAACGATGCGGTGGACTTGGTGGACGCACGAGTGTTCGGTTCGGAAACCAAATTGCTCGTGGGGGACGAGAAGATTAGCATCGGCATACGCTTGCAGCCTATTGTAGATTAGACGCTCGTATAGCTTGCCTAATCCGTTAAGCAGACTGATCGGTCTATAACTGGTCGGTTCGGACTTTGGTTTGCCAGGTTTGGGTATCCCAATAACAACGGCTTCTTTCCATTGTTGTGGAAAGATGTTGTTTTTGAGTGCTGCGTTGAAAATGAACGTCAGCAGGACCAGTAGCCTCTCCGGAAAGAGTTTTAACACCCTGTTTGTGATACCGTCCGAACCGGGCGCCTTGCGAGCGTGTAGGCCCTTGACGATCGTTTCGACTTCTTCGGGGGTGACCGTGTCTAGGTCTGGTTGTGTATCTGTCATCCCCGTCGGCGTTGATGTTGATGTAGGAAGTGAGGTTATTAGGCGCTCTACTTCCGAATCAACTTCGGCTATTTGGTCCGAGTCGCAGTGTATTACGCTGGGCGTGCACTGATTCTCTAGACTCTCGGCCAGGCAGTCTGCCTTTTCGATATCGTCGAATGCCGGTGGAAGGTTAGGTCTGCTTAGAGGAGGCATACAGGTGATGGTGTCTCTCTTAAGCGAGCGGGATAGCTGCCAGAAGGCAAGGTGGGTAGGTTCAAGGTCTTGTAGTGTCCTATCCCACCTGTCTTGGCGCATTTGATCGATGCGCGACTTGACCGCTCTTTCTAAGCGTCGTAACCTGATCCTGTTGGCTTCGCATGGATATCTGTCGTAGGCTCGTACGGCGGCGTTCTTCCGCCTCAGCAGCTCACGTACGTCATCGGGTAGGTCCCAGCGGCGATCGTTCGTCGCCGGTGCCTCCCGAGTGCATTCGTTAATTAACGATTGCACGTGAGCTGTGAGGGAGTCGATCGCCATCGTGGTGTCCTCTTGGCTAATTATATGGTCGGGTATCCTATCTAGATGCACGGACGAGGTTGCCTCGAGTTTTGTCCCGAGGCGTACATAGATTGCGGCACAACTGATCTTAATCTAAGCATGATTGACAGGAGACTTGTATGTAAATGCGTGTAAATGAATGTGTATATAATTTGAGGATATCGAGTGCTACAAAACATGATGTTATGAATCATTATTTTAATAAAATATAGATTTTGACACTCAATATAATGTTGTTGAATTAATATAATTACATAAATTAATACTTAACACTTACACTATTTCTGCACAATCTGGGCTCGGACTCGACGACAAGTTTCTAAATGGAATAGGAGTAAACAAATAGCCGGGAAACTTGACAATAAGTTAAACTACAGAATAGTCACAAATTTAAAGTAGAATTACTTTAAGAAACCCAATATACATCGTATGTATATGTTGGAATAGATTAAACGAACAAACAGTGAAATGAGATAGGTAGACTGTGATAGATTTATATTATCATGTAGCTCTTAATCCTCCTTTTCTGCAGGATTCTCAAGAACAAGTAGGAAATCAGGTGTAATACAGAATCATTGCCTGTGCAAGAGTTCAGTACGGACCAATCGCAATGCTGAACGTTGTCATCGTGTAATGTGTATGTCGCTGTGAAATAAATTCTTATGCTGCAATGTTGGCGGGTGCTAGGACTGGGGTGTAGTGGTCTCTTTCTGTGAAGCTGTACTGCTCCAGAAAGAGATCACTGAACGGAATCGGGAGAGGACTGATCCCGAGCGTAGATTACCTCGGTGGCATTACCAGCCAAAGAGTGGAAACCTTTGGTGGTAACTTAATCATTGCGGTCGGCGATAGGATGGCGGCCTGGTCATAAAAATGTAATCAGACCCCAACATATTGATTGAACCGATACGCAGGGGGAAGTTACAGAAGGTTATAGGGCTTGCAGAATAGGATTTGGCGGGGCACAGCATCGATCCTGAGGGGAATTGGCAGGGTTTGAGTAGGGTGCCTGACACCGGCCACTGCGGTGATTTTTAGTGGAAACATCATATACGGGGAGTATGAGAAGCCGGTGATTCGAAAAGATTTTCCACTGAAACAACAAAAAAGAAACTCTCTAGTAAACGTGCATCACTGTCAAATAATTGAATTAGCCAAGAAACACACTTACTATTGGCATATAATTAATTTCGATAACCCAATTACATTTCCTTGCACAATCAAGTTTATTTCACTAATATATAAAATTACAGACACGTACATACATTGCTATATTTATATGGTTATAAAATACGTGACTACCGATCGCCCTGTTTGCGACCAATTAATTCTAGAACTTTCACTTTTACGAGCTTGTTAAATGTGCGATTGATGTGTCGATGGAAGTGTGGGGTAACGAAGTTCTATCTGATAAATATATTCGACTTAGTGTTTGTAATTCAATTTTTTTCTAATTTTATTTTTGTTTGTAGTGCTACCTATTTTGGCTTTATATCACCTATAAACATCGCCAGCATTAGCCTACGCGCTATGTTTTAACGTATGTTATAAGTTTGGTTATTAGTTTTGCCTAATATAGGCACTTTGTTATTCTTCAAATCACTTAAGATTCGTCATCTTTTTACCTTTTTCTTTTCCTACTCTCCTCTGTCATGTGTCATATATTCTGGTTGTATGTTCTGGTTGTAAAAATAAAATTAACTGGTTTAATTAAATCAATTTCTAATTACATTGATAATTTAGCAATAGAAATGCAATTTATTCAAAATGAACAAGATAACCAAAAAGGTATGACGAATAAAAGTCAAAAAACTTTTTCACAGTTTAGCGCCAGAAAATTTCACTTTTCGCTGCTATTTTTAATTTCTCGAGTAATTATGCGAGCAAGTATTTTTGACAACCATTAAGTGAAATCTGCAACCACTGAGTTATATTTTTAATTACAAAAGAAAGTTGGTACACAGATTGGCGAATTTGATTTATAATTGGACCTCTTTAATAAAACGTTCGCACTTAGTTTGACGTTACTTTATTGTTTGTAACCTGTTAAATTTCAATATGTTGCATAGTTACACAGCGTTTAAAATAATTAACATGTAATTACCAGTAACGTTTAGTTGTGTTTATGGTTGAGGCTTAATTGGCGGAGTATAAAAGAGTAAAAATGTTAATTTAAAACAACAAATTCAGACGCGCAAATAGACTGTATATAATCATACTTACATATAGTACATATATCTTGCTAAATATGCACTCATCATTGGTAAATGAAAGCCAGACTCTAAACCAATAATTGTGACCAGTATACATTCACCATCACTCTCTGCAAAGCCCCAAAAAATTAACATCTGTACTGGTTTATATGTGATATATTTTTTTAATATTTTATTTATTGTGCAAAGTGTTCTTGCAGGTATTTGGATACACAAATAAGTTATGCGTGCAACCATGATTTAAATAGTTTTTAGTCCTGTTAATTTCTGAAACAGATTAAAACAGATAGTTGACAGGATGAAAGGAAGCCACGATTCTCAGTAATGAGGAAAAGATTAAAAAGAAGAAAGTTGTCTATTATACATAAAATGTTTATTTGGTTCATCTGCTTATTATTAATTACATTTATTTAATTTTCTTTATACCGATACACGATGATTCTGACTAGAATGACCCCCTCTCTATTCTTAAGGAAATCACTTCTGTGAAAATCTAGATATAAAAAATAATCGAGGATTTTCAAAGTCAAATTAGATATGACTAGATTTTGCCTGCTGCTCTACCTCTCTGCTCTCTGTGGTATGTCGAATACCACAGTCAATAGCGGCCTATGTGTTATTCTGATGTGTTAGTTAATTATTGTAAAGTTTCGGTTCAGTAGTTTTTGCGTGAAAGAGTAACAGACATCTATACATCCCTACAAACTTTCGCATTTGTTATAGTAAGGATTTCACACACCACAAGTGCGTGTACCCGTTAGTGTGTAGTATATAGCTATTATGACTAATGTGTTTATTGAAGCCAGTGATACGAAGTTACATAGGTATGTCATTAAAGTGGATATTGTCACTTGGCCATGAAAATGCAACGTCTTGGCTACTTAAGCTGCTAATATGTGCGTATATCTGAGTATGTGTATAGATGAATTTATATAAATTTTTGGTACGAACAATATGAGTAGGTATATTGATGTTGATATTTTTAAATTAAAAAAACTTAAATTAACTTTATTTTTAAATGAAGCTGTAAAATTGCTGAAAATGTAATTTTTATTTATTAATTAGACATGTAAATAAGTAATTTTGGATCGTTTCGTTTATGTGAAGTAAATACTCGTAAATGACCGGTACATTTATATTAATCAGGCTTGGGGTCTAAAAGAAATATTATTTATACGCCTTAGCGTATACATGATTTTGGAAAATTTAATTTAACGTCCATTAAATACAGTATTCAGTAGTAGTAGCAGCAGAAGTATACGATAGTTTTTGGCGGAAGACATACTGTATATCGATCAGAAAACATCACACAATACATATAGACGAGATATCCCATAATTTTATTAAAATATATAGCTTAAACAATACATACAAAATTAAGGATATTTCCAACGTGCTTTCTTAGGAGATGTCTTTTTTTTTTTTTTTTTGGAACGAAATTCCTTACGGCAGGCTTGGAGGGGATAGGGATTTCGCTGCGGGACCGAAATGAAAAAAATGTGATAGTAAAACCGTAAGTGGAAAAAAGTGCGTGGAATAAATCTGTGGAATAAATCTGTGGAAAAAAGTGCGTGGAATAAAACCGTTAAATGAGACGTGCGCAGGCGCGAAAGCGCGTCATGTGTGCTATTTTATTATTTTAAGGAATTTATTATTTTATTTCCTAAAATACTGAATTTCCTAAATACTTTCTTGTACTTAAATAAAAACTAATCAGCAAAATTTAAGAGAAAAATCAAGAAAACCTACATAAAATTGAGCACGATTTTTTTTGCAAATTGTGTCGATGCCACATTATCCGAAGGAACTTCGTTCCTACCTGGTGTCCCACGACACCATTCATTTTTTTTTTTTTAACGTGTGGAAACTCCCTCGAGCCGTCACCCCACCGGGGTTTACGGCGGGGTGGTGTGTCGGAATCGGACCGACTAAAACCACACGGTGTGCCACTCTGCGCCTGAGATAGGAGGGATCCGGGAACCGCTGCTATTACGACATCCAGATCCCTCCCAGCGCCTGCCCGCTAATGCAGGCACCATCTATGGCTAAACTCTCTATTTTAGGCGACGTACGGCACACGCGGACGTCGCCTCCTCGCGGCTGGCCATTGTAGCGGATGGAGGGGAAAACCCGTCCCATCCACCCGCGGCCACACTCAAGGCGGTATGAGGCGCTGGCATGCGCGCCTCCGCCGCCCGGCTCGCCGGCGGCGAATTGGGTCCGAGTGGATATTGTCCTCCCGGGCCTTCTCCGCCGCCTCCTTCCTCGAAATTACGTCTTCGCAGAAGGTTGCGACCGCGGTAAAACAACTGTCGCTGCCGACCATGGAGCGTATTACGGCCGGTAGCGAGAGATCTCCTCCAATAACTGCAGTGAGGACCCCACGCTGCGCCGCCCAGGCGGAACAAACCGCCAGCGTGTGCTGAGCCGAGTCCTCACTGCAGTCGCAGTGGTGACAGGCGGGACTCAATTCCCTCCTGGCGACCGAGTGCAGATACTTCCCGAAGCAACCGTGCCCGGAAAGAATCTGCGTCAGTCGGAAGGAAAGGGTCCCGTGCTGCCGTCCTGCCCACTCGGCAATGACCGGCTGGAGAGCCTCCACGGCGGCAAAGCCAGCATGTGGAGCCTCCAGCCGGGACGACCAACGAGCCATCGTGGCTCGACGAGCGGCCTCTCGCCACTCGCGTATCTCTTCGGGCGGGGGCCGAATGCCGCTACCCACCCGAAAGTCTGCCGTTCGCCGATAAACTTCAGCGAGCACTGCCGCCTCCAAATCCCACGGGGGAGTTCCGGCCAACGCGCACGCCGCCTCCGTCGATACGGTGCGGTAACCGCGTATAGCTCTAACCGCCAATATCCTCTGAGGGCGCCAGAGGCGAGCCCTATTCTGGGCGGTCAGAGCCGCCGCCCACACCGGTGCACCATAAAGTGCCATTGACCGAACAACCCCCGTGTATAGCCGTCTCGTCGCGACGCTGGCTCCACCCAAATTGGGCAAAAGTCGCCCAAGAGCAGAAGCAGCGCCGACCAGCTTTGGAGTAAGCTGTCGGAAGTGCTCGTCGAAGAGCCACCTGCCGTCGAGGATCAGGCCCAGATACTTCATCTGGGCCTTAATCGGTACGAGGACCGAATTGACTACGATAGAGGCACCGGGGGGTGGACCACGACGGGGCCCATGAAACAAAAGGGCTTCCGTCTTATCTAGGGCCACCCGTAAACCCAGCGCCTCAATGCGCCCGACCACCAAAGAGACTCCCACGGTGGCCAGGCGCGCCGCCTCTTGAAAGTTCGCCCCCTGGGCTGTGACCAATGTGTCATCGGCGTAACAAATTACGCCCAGCCCGGGGGAAAGACGACCTCGAAGGGCCCAGTCGTATCCCATATTCCACAGGAGTGGTCCGAGGACGGACCCCTGTGGAACACCGCACGACATGGGCCGCCGCCTCAGAATACCATCTCGGTCCTCGTACACGACGGTACGCTCCTCAAGGTAGTCTGCCACAAGCCGCCTCAGGTAGTCTGGCACCCCGTGATAGTGGAGTGCTTCCCTGATGCAGCTTTCTTAGGAGATGTCTATGTCAAGCAGTGGACTAGAGGCTGATGATGTGATGTGATAAAAAAATTACAACTTTTTGAAACAAATACTTTTATAGTTAAACTGGGTCCGGTGCTCGGCAAAAGAAAACAAAAGAAAAATTATAAAAGGTGAGTTAGTAAAATATTTGAACTGAAAAACAAAATGTATCCTACACATCAAAATAATTAATCGATCAATAGTAAAAGTTCACGGCCATCTTGACAACACAGCTGGTAACCATTTTGTATACTTCGTGAGCACGGGTTTATGCTTGTCAAGATGTAATATAGATAATCTAACGTCTGTTATACTTATTAGATGTGTAACTCGTGAATTTAGGATGTTCATATACTTATTACACCTTTTAAACACAATACCATTTTGGTTGCGTGACGTTTCGATCGAGTTGAGTATTCGATCAAAACAACACACAAAGGATAGTGCGGTAAGAATATTTGTATAAATTCCTATCATGAAGTATAGCTAATATTAATATGAATGAATTTCAGAATATCACTTTTTGTTCATTGTCCTCTTCACGCGCAGTGCCTGCTAAATGAAATTGATTAATAAATCAATGAACTTTCAATCCGTTCGTTACTTATACGGTACGTCAAACAAGATATATGACGTCATTTCTTATTTAATTAAGTATGGATATGAAACTAAGAACTTTACTTGATTTTACTCTTTTCCTTCTAAATAATTAGCATACGTCATCGGGAATACAGTAGCTGCTCTATTATTTTTGTGAATTAAGAAAACATAATTATATTATGTTTTGTTGTATGGACTGTGTAAGGAATATGCTTTTCCTGTTCAGTTTTTCCTTCCTAAGTTACTTAACCTTACTATAAAGATTTAGTTTGTTATTATAGGACTTATTTAAAACCGAGCATGACGTCATAGAAAAATGACCTTCATTTTCAATACAAAGTTTCATATTTACTTATTTATTTGTATGAAATACATGATCATTAGAAAAAAAACTGTATACACTGTGGTGAGAAGGAAATGATAGACTAAACGTTTCCAATAGGAAGTCTGTAGCGAATATTTCGGTTCACTAGTCAGCGAGCGGCACAAAGTCAAACGAAACAATAGCTAGGATTGGTTCCGTACCGATCCGTATCGAATGACACGACACGCATAATGAAAGTCATCGCAAACTAATTTGCACTCCAGAAGTCTGAAGCAAAATGTTTCTGAAAATTGAAAAGCAAAACATTGTGATGTAACAAGTTTCCTACAAAATATGTCTAATTGGAATCTCTTTTGTTTTTTGAAAACAAGAAGACATAGTTTGTTTACTTTGAGGGTTAAAATGTTACAATAAATTTGACCATTAAAAGTTAATCAATTTGTATTACAATGATAATAAATAATTGATATTAAAATGACGAACATGATTTTATACATTTTCTTATATATTTTCCTAATACATGCATTTGACCAAACTGTGTAGGACACACTGTAAAGATAAGGAAACCTCTACACAAACTGACTAAAGCTGTTTGTTCAGTGTGACATGGTAGGCCAAAACCTTCTTTCTAAGGAAAGATTTATATCCAGCAGTGGATTGTTTAAGGAATGATGATCATGATGTCGATGATGTGCAGGTTTTACTCTTAATTTAAAGTAGGTTTTGTTCAATAAAAACAACATACAATTGTTTTTTATAATGGCCAGTATGTCAGAAAACAAAAACGAGAACTTTTACCACGGCCTAACGATATATAGTAGTGCTGTTGAGAATATTTTGAAAGGCTGTTCTATACTTAAATTATTAAACTATATCTATGCTGTGTACATGAGTTTGTGTAGGTGTATGTACATATATGTAATATAAAAGGGTGTGTAATTGTCTATGAGTCTCTTTTGATATTTAAATATTCTTGTTATACCGGAGGCCCATTGATGCAGGGTTGACAGTTATCGTGGTTACTGTGTGAACCTTGCACTGGCACAATGACTGTCATGCCTTTTGCATCCCCAACCGGGGCGTGAAGGGGTATCTCACTGGGCCACCATAGTGCGGGTCGCCATTCTGCATTGTCTGCATTTGTAATGAGTGTGGTGACCACAAATTTTGGATTCTATTCATGCTTTCCATCAGGCGGAGTAGAGTCACTTTGGCAGGCTCTTAATATAGAAAAAAAAAGTGTTACTTGTGTGTAAATTACATTTTTTTTACTGTGTGGAAATCGCCACGGATACCACCGAAGGGTGGTTATGTCGGACTCGAATCGACTAAAAACCGCACGCTGTCTCAGGTAGAAGTAGCCAGGGAACCATGTGTACCCTAGTTAGGAAATCCCTGGAACCCCAACGTACCTCGGGCCGAGTTAAGGTTGTCTGGAAGAAATCACCGTGAACGATAAGACCGCCAATTGTTACATTTATGTATTTTATAACTCATTTCTTCTTTTATTTTGTTTATGTACACAATAAAGAAAAAAAATAATTGAACAATACATTCAGATTTGGAACAATCACGTCGCATTTGACACATAGATTTAAAACAAAACAGTATTGACTATATAAAAGTACAGTAGCAAAATTGAACATACAGGCATACTCGTTTGTACGTCACTACAACTCAGCTGCCGTTTTGCTAGCACCCTTGTATATAAATTCACTAAAAAAACTATTTATTTTCATTAGGACTACATTAGGGATGTGGAATTAAAAATAATATATGCGCACTAACAATTGTACGATTATATTACATTATACGGCTACCATTGAAATTGTCTGCACGCGATAAATTGATGACTTGTATGCTCAATGATAAAAATATAATGATGATATTTAAGTAATGTTGCCAGACAGAGAAACATAAAAAATGTATAGAGAAAAATAGGTTTCATTAAACTAAAGTAATATCATTATAAATTACTATAGTAATAATGTTGGTATCGATCTTTGAAATTGGAAGATATTTAACAAAAGAATAAGTTATTTATGAATTTTAAAAATGTAATTCACATGAAAACTAATTGAATTACAATTTTTCCGTTTATAATCTTTGCTCGCTACCAAGTTCGCTATAAAGAGAAACTGATTAAATTTTATATAAGAATTATACTTCAGTCAGCAGTGTAAGTAAGTAAATATCTCCTACGGGAAAAAGGAAAGTCATAACATGGTTTCACTACTGCTAATGAAGGTTCCAGAAACCGAACTAAGCATGACTTATAAGAATGTATAAACATAGATACTTAAAAAAGTTTGTATAATACATACAAATTTTCATTGGCCTAGTCCGATTAACGGTTAATTATGTAATTTTACTTATAAATTCAAATCTATATTTCGTTCGTAAAAAAAATTTTTTTACAAGAAAATATTTATGGCAACACTCACAAAGATATATTGGGGAAATGATACATCCAGCACTAATGTGTATTTAGTTTTTGTTCTGTAAAATGACTTGTCATTCAGTGAGTTGTGTTTAATTTTTTTGTCAAAATATAATGTGTGTATACAATTATTGGGTAAGCAAAAACAAGTTCAATGTTTTGGAAAAAAAAATGTTTGTAAGATTTTATGAATTTTAGTTAATTTACACATTACAAGTTGCTTTTCATAGTATGAGTACCTTGGGGACAAATATTAATGCGTAGATTGTGAATTCTTAACTAAAATTTAAATTTACGATGAATTAAATAATGATTACTTTAAATAATAGATTATTGATTTCTTTAGTGCATGAAAGTTCTTTCTAAGTCTTATTATATGTACGTTAAAGTACAATGCGATACGAAAAGCTTTCTATTTTTGGAACGAAGTTCCTTACGGCAGGCTTGGAGGGGATAGGGATTTCGCTGCGGGACCGAACTGAAAAAAATGTGATAGTAAAACCGTAAGAAAAAATCCGTGGAAAAAGTGCGTGGAATAAATCTGTGGAAAAAAGTGCGTGGAATAAAACCGTTAAATGAGACGTGCGCAGGCGCGAAAGCGCGTCATGTGTGCTACGTTTCATACTATCTATCACGTACTTAACATTCGTACTATTTCTACCTCTTTTTTCTATTTTTCTATTTCTATGTAATTTTTAATTAATAATAATGTTGACAAAAAAAAATAAAGATACATATTTTTTTGTTATTTCAGTTGAAATTTGAATTACGATGTTTTTTTTATTTTAAGGAATTTATTATTTTATTATTTTAAGGAATTTATTATTTTATTTCCTAAAATACTGAATTTCCTGAATATACTAAAAGTGACTGAATACTTTCTTGTACTTAAATAAAAACTAATCAGCAAAATTTAAGAGAAAAATCAAGAAAACCTACATAAAATTGAGCACGATTTTTTTTGCAAATTGTGTCGATTCCACATTATCCGAAGAAACTTCGTTCCTACCTGGTGTCCCACGACACCATTCATTTTATTTTTAAAATTAATAGGACAGGACAATCGATTTTTTAAAGAAATCACGTAATTTGGTCGATATTTTTAATAGTAAAGTGTAGAAATACGAACATTCTCGTCGGTAGGTTTGATATACCGTGAGATTTTTATCATTATCAACCTTTAATTTACCTTCTACTTTAATTGTCTACTACTGGACATAGGTCTCTCTTTGTACGTTGGTCTGACGTACTAAACCACATTTTTCAGCGTGGTTGGTATAGGGTTTGTTTGTGCTGCCAGCGCCTTATACCGTCCTGAGTCTGGCCGCGGGTGGACGGGACGAGTTTTCCCCTCCATCCGTTACAGTACCCAGCCGCGAGGAGACGACCTCCACGTGTGTGTGTAAATAGAGAGTTTACCCGTAGATACTGTCTCCAATAGCGAGCAGGCGCTAGGAGGGGTCCGAATGTCGTAATAAAAGCTGTTTCCGGATCCCTCCTATCTCAGGTGCAGAGCGGCAAACCGTGTGATTTTAGTCGGTCTGATTCCGACACTCCACCCTGTCGTATACACCGGTGGGGAGGCGGCCCGTGGGGATTTCCACACGTTAAAAAAAAGGATTTGTTTGTGCTGTTGTCATAGGTGTCGTTCCTTTAGTCAGCCCTTACATATGCTTTTAGTGTATTCAAATTCAATACAGTCTTTTCCTCTTATGTTCGTCAACGGGAAATTATTCAGGTTTAAATGTTGTACTCCACGATAATGTTAAAAACAATAGTGACGTATTTTGGAAATTAAATCACGGACTTGGTGTAAATGCAGCCATAATGAATTGATTTCAGGCTGACGTTTTACCATATCAGAAAATGTAATTTCCCCTTTCGCAGTCTGTACCTATTACATACCATTCATAAAAGATATAAGTAGGTAAGTATTTTACCAACAGTTGGTAACGGCAAACCACAAACTAAAGCCTCTGGATGTAGTCTTGAGTAAATAAATACTGATTACATTATACCTAGAACTAAGTGCATGTACATAACAGTTGTATTAATATACTATGTTTACGTGTTATGGTGATGTTATTTGCCTCATATATACTTATCGACGATTATTACATTCAATGGTAAAGAACAATAGCTTTTTTATGCAGTAAATTTGCCTCCAGTTCTAAAGCAAAGTTTGTACCTCCTGTCCCGTAGCCAAGTTGACATTCTATAAATGAAAACGTTATTAAAAAACTACCAAATGTATAGCAATGACGTCTTTCAACCCCAAATCATGTAGCCAAAACAAAACATTAGCCAATAATACAAGAAAATCATAACATCTTGCACAACAACATCTTGCATCTTGGTTAAGGGGGCTGAACAAGTCATTGACGACCATAACTGCGGCCATCAATCACCATCATGGACTACCACAGTTACTTTTCATCAGGTGACTCCTCTGCTCATTGTCGATTATATTGAATGTACAAGGATTTATCTACAATGTGTAATCATAAAATATACGATCACGACTCTCACCAGTGGAAAAACTGATTCAAATAGGAGCCAATAATCTGCAACAGTATACGGAATTAATGTGAAAATACAACAAGTGAGATGTTAATTCATCGCCCTAACTCGTGACTTCGTGTTTATACCTCTACTGTCAAGTCTCTGTCGATATAACGGATAAATCGCAAATCACGCCGTGGTATTTGAACGCCTTGTTTCAATATCACGACTCACGGGACTTTTGTTAATAGTTAACGATATAATATTACAAATTTGTATGCGTAAGGATGTGTGATGTGTTTTTTTTTGTAAATGGACTCTTCTCGTGTTTAGGAAGTTCAACTAAACTTAAGAATTAATAATAGAATAGGTATTCTTATCGTTTAAAGGGATCTCTATCAGATAACTATCATTATAAGTTATTGATACAGTATTAAAATGGTACCATACATTAACTTTTATACCTTTATTTATTACAAAACCCATAACAATTCCACTTTTACCTTTTAAAGGAAGTCAAAGTCGTTTTTCATCGGGCTTACTCAAATCTACTTTCCACATTAACTAATACATTTCTCTACACACATACAGATATTTATCTTGCTATTTTACATACAAAACAAACTACTCACGCAAATAATTAGTGGAAAACGTGTATCATTGTTTTTGGCAATATGAATAGTTTTATTGCTGATAACACTAGTCCTAGCATGACATCTATTAAGATACGTGCAAATAGCACGTATCTAATCTATCCCTTTACACGTACAGTTTCGAACGTGAGAAACAGGACGCACTGTTCCATCCCTCGCTCCGAAACGGACGTATAGACGCGTGGGTCTGACAGTTCGATCTGGTATGTAGACGTGCGCGTTAATATCATTGTCTTATACGTTTGTCACCTGTAGATCTGTAAAGAATATCGAATTGGAACGTCGAAGTTATAACAAAGTTTATTCGCTTGTTTATTTATTCGCACCAATGCTAATAAGCAGTAAAGCTCATAATTATCCATTATAAGCATTTTTTTTTAATTTTCTTCTGATATACACTCTCATAACTCTCAGAACATCGAAAATATTTATTTATTGTTGGTTAAAGTCTGAATTTCCATCTGCATTCCTTTACCCACAATAGCCGTTTCTTTGTTGTAAAGACAGTAAAAAATAAAACTACCGTGATGACAATGAATTCCTACCTATTTGTCTTACCACTAAAGAAGACTTTTAAAATTTATAACGTTCCACGTGCCAGTCCAAACTGTAATCGAAACTCTTGAAAATGAATTTGCACAGTTCGGACGGTTTACCTAAATTTGAGGTTTGCCGGCACTCATACTACGGCCACAAATTTGTCGTAATTGCCATGACAGTTTGATCCGCAGTTCGAACCGCAAAGATCTATCTACGGTTTGCAACGCAGTCCAGATGCGTCGGTTTAAACTTCACGTGTAAAGGGCGCTAATATGTTGTTATGGCTATCACTCTAACAGATATCGACACACGTTTCAAACATATGTAGAACATGCTTTTTCAACCATCTCGGTGTAAAAATTATACTTTGCTTTTGTTACAGCCGACTGGAGAGTGTAAACGATAGCTAAAGTAAATGGATTGCCTGAAAGAACAAATCTTTTAGTCTAATAATTGGCATAGACAAAGTATTTTTTTAAGATGTGAAAACAAACGAGGCGTTAAATACAGGCGTTTACTGCTGGGGAATGCGTCAGAATAGAACGAATTAAAACCACATGTTGTGCCATTTTATGCCTTACATCAGATCTATTTTGTAGATTATTAAGTTTTTAATTTAAAATGGTAGAAGAAATGTACTTAGCTTTTAGACAAGTCCTAAATTGGCACTGCGCGATCGTATACTTAGTTGAGTTAAAAGTGATAACAAAAACACTTTTTAAATAGCTACTTAAATACACTTTCGTAACTAAAGCTAAACCTTATAACACGAGTATTATACTTTTAACATAAAGTGTTTTACTTTAGCTCAATAGATTTTGCAATACCGTAGCTGTACGTTTTGCAGTATGTGAACTGTAACTAAATTGTTCGCACATTAAAAATGCATCCAATCAAAGCAAACAACGCAATTTGCTTGAGCTAAAGGTCGTCTCACACCGATAATGAAGACATGACATATTGAGGTCCCTTGGTGATACACTGCTGATAACAAGGACTTATGTCTCCATTGTTTTCTGACGGCTCAGACGCACTGACTGTCTGCTGTATTCAGCTCATTTAACTGGCATTATACGACGATTTATATTGTTTTGTTTCTCACTGAATAAAGTAAATATGTCGATTTTAACTGGCAACTTTGCGAGAGCTGATGTAAATTCATTCTAACATATCGTATTTATTGTAAGTTAAATGTTAAATACGTACTCATGGTTACGATAGTTTAAAACAAATATAAATAAAATTGTTCTATGCTATTATATGCTGAAGTGATGAGTGTCTTAAATTAGTGGGTATAACTACCTACAAACTCACAATATCATAGAGAACACCGTTGTCATAGATTATTAATTTAGTATCTCGGGGATCTTTATTGATCCTGTCCACGACTTATTTAGCAATATCATCACGTAAACAGAAGTAAAGTAAACAAAATCAATATGCCTGTATTTCTGTGTGGTTTTTAAAGTAAACAGGGTATAATTTCTAGAACATATTAGAGGCTTTTAGTATAAACCCGTTTATTCATTGTTACGACCTATATCAAACAAACGACATAACAAAATATTCGTTGTTACATTATCAGCGACCACTATCAGGGACTGTCTATAACTGTTTAAAGAAAGCCAATATCTTCTATTTGCGAGGCAGGATGTTTACAAAAGATACAATACTATGGTCCATAGGCGCACTTCCGCTCAAAAGTAGTAACCGGGTTAAGGGCCCTCAATGTCGATTCATACATGTAATAAACATATTATACACATTTCTAAAATATCACAACAAAGAATGCAGTATTGAATGTTTCGACTGCCTTTATGTCGTAATAAGAGCTGTTCCCGAATCCCTCCTACCACAGGCGTAAAGTGGCACGCCGTAAGGTTTTAGTCGGTCCGATGCCAACAAACCACCCCGCCGCAAACCGCGGTGCGGTGACGGCCGAAGCAGGTTTCCATAAATTAAAAAAATGGGTCATATCTTGACTGGAGTGGCATAACGGTCTCGCAGAAAGCTGGTGTTAATAATTCTTTCGATTTATTCACTAATTAGAGTAGAGAATGAATATTTAGGAACTATGAAAAGTATTTATACTTATTTTTCTTAGATTTCAGAGTGCCAGGCAACTCTCCGTTTCATCACCTCTTTCAGGTTTCCCAATTAAAGTACATGAGTTTAAAAGTTTATTATTATTATTAAAAAACGGGCAATTGTTGTTATTCCCACCATTGTCTTATTATTTCCTACCGACCCATGAGTCAGATTACAGTAGTTTAATTAACATAAAATTGTTTTTCAACAATATCTTTATAACACACGCATTTATTTATCAAGTACGCTGGCTGGCTAGTCTCAATAACAAATATGGGAAATTCCTGCGTGATTCAAAATAGGTTTTGAGCGTCGAAACTGGTTTTAACTTATGCCTTATGGTTTTCGACCTGTATTAAATAACAATTCTTAATAATAGTTTTTTTTTTAAAAGCCAACACTCTTGGAATAAATCCTGTACCGCAGGGGACTTTACAAACATATAAGAAACAGACACAAAGAACATCCAGACTCAAAACAACAATTTGTGGATCATACAAAGTGCTGTCTCATGTGGGGTTTAAACCCTCAGCACGCAGGACAGTGGATAGCGGCAAGGCGACCACTTAAACCACTAAGCAGTCAGTTAGATTCTGAACTAGGTAGAATCTGTGTTATAGTAACTAGACTACTAATTAACATTCTTAAATATTTCTAAATCTAAAACTATCGTAGAAAAGGTACACCCAGACCTTGAACAAATTGTCGTGCTCATCACACAATTATTTGTCTTGGGTGGGCTTCGAACCCACGAAACTGGCACTCTGGGTTCCTAAGTAGTAGCGCTAGTCACTTACCATTAGCCGACGTACCTATGAGTTTGTCACCTTACATTGTAAATAAACAATAATTACAACCAACAGGTCAACCAAAATAAATAATTTGATCTAAATTATGAAAATGGACACTAATATAATCAAAAGTAAGATAGCTTAACTTACAACACTAACTGTAATAAAATATAAGATAATTATATATTTCGAAAACCTCTTCATTTGAGTTTTATTTTGCCTGAAACTTTATGTATTAAAACACACTAAATATATAAGTGAAATCTTGTTATTCGCACGTACAACTTCAATTCCGTTAGACACTTTACCTTCCCACCTATACCTACACGTTATACCTAAGTCTGCAAACATTTGTTCATGTCGAATGTTGTGCTAGTCACCACTCCTTGATGTCGAAACTTTGTAAACTAACGAACATTGTGACGCAATTGGAGTGTTTCATTTGAGTAAGGTATGATATCCTCAAACTGTCACACTGCTCTAGTTATAACTTCGAACATTGGTGTCATGAAATAGATATTATATAGGTTACTGAGCCACACAAAGATGCTTCTGTCTGCTGTAAAGGAGTAGAATATTTCTTCCTCTTTCTCCGAGCCTTTTAATACAACATTGTTTAGGGTAATTATATCTACCGCGATATGGCTGAACTTAGATTATAATTGAACTTTGTAAAGCATTAACCTACACGGTTAACACTGAGTCAGAAGCACCTCAGGACAATAAGTGACTAGCCTATTGCCGCTGATCAGAATGTTTTGTTTGCCAGAGGTTCGTCCGTCGATCAACAGGTGGACCACTTGCAGGTGAGGTTGGCTTGGCAGCCTAAGTTCTTGGTAGGAACCTTATGAACCTATGGAACCCTATGTTTTAAATACACATACATATATTATAGTGAAATTATACCCATACACAGAACAAATAATTGTGTATATCATATAATTTTTTGTCATGACAGGAATGACAGGAAATCAAACCCACGACCTACAGCTTATCAGTCAGTGTCACTAACAACTAGACCAGCAGTTCAATCAATCATTAAGACAGACCAAGCTTTATATTCTACTATATTTAAGATTTTTATGGGCAAAATACATGCGGTTTAGCAGCCCAAGTTTAATACCGATCTGAAACACAATAACGTTACTTTTATAACTATCACTGCCATCCTTCTTCAAGCCACATATTCTTCTAACCACAAGAGTGTCTGTCATAGGATTATAGACCTATTAACAATTCAAAAAGGGATTAAATCATATTACCACATGTCATAAGGTACGCGTGCAAATAGCACGTATTTCTGAGTAATTTATATTTGACTATCTATACCTATCAATAAACCACAACAATAACCAAAGTAGTGAATAACAAATGTGTGTATTTACTTTACGTTTCAGTAAATAAGGTAATAGTATCATGAAAAAGCGACTAAATTTCCTCCTTCTTCCAAATGATTTTGTTAGAATAAAACTGTTCCTTCATGTAAATATTAGTTACTCTCCGAGTATTTTTCCGAAACAGGGTTGGGGTCGGTGTTA
The DNA here is from genome assembly GCA_949316085.1 of Hypercompe scribonia. Taxonomy (NCBI): domain Eukaryota; kingdom Metazoa; phylum Arthropoda; class Insecta; order Lepidoptera; family Erebidae; genus Hypercompe; species Hypercompe scribonia. Next base: position 8,830,995 of record OX438979.1, read on the forward strand.
AGTCTACTATAGGGTGGGCCAAGAATTCGTTAACGTTTGAATCTAACACCCCGTGCAAACACGTTATGGTAGTTCTTGGGAGCGATGCTACTTTAATTTCGCTGGCTAGAATCGTAACACATAGTTTCATCAAGTTGGAGCCACTTGTCACATATCCAATGAGTCTCTGCCGGTGATCAAAGACGTGTTTCTGGAAAAGCTAATTTCCAGACGAGGTGACATTTCATGGCCACCCAGAAGTCCAGATCTATCCCCAGCAGACTTCTTTTTATGGGGTTATTTGAAGAATTGTGTCTACATAAATAAAACAAATACACTACGCCAACTAAAAGCAAAATCAGCGAAGTGATGTCGGCTATCGCACGGTCTCTTTGCCGAATTCGAAAATTTCGGTGCTCGCTTAGAAAAGTGTAAACGTAGTAACGGTGGTCGTTTAGACGATATAATTATTAAAAAATAAATTATAACTAGTTAACTTTCTTTTAAATAAACAGTTGTTGTAATATATCAATAAGTTTCTTTACATACGATTTTTTTAAATGTTGACTAATTCGTGGCCCACCCTACATACAGCTGAACTGTCGGTCTTTTTAAAAATCTAACTGACCGTAAGAATTGCCAAAGATGAATGCCAAAAATGGCCATCCACTCATAGAACGACCTGAGTAGGCTTGCTTAACTTTGCAATCTGTTAATCTACTGGGGTATCACTCAGCCACAAGCCCCTTTTAGTTTTTTGGATTGTAGCCCACTTGACGTATTAAAATCAAGTGGGGTGTTACACACAGTACCCACCTACATTAACACTTCTGTGTTATCTTGTTATCAACAATATACATACTAATAATTTTTTATCACATTAACACAAACCCAGGATGGGAACCCAAACTAAGCAGTGCTGGTGCTATGGGTACTAGAAAATTGAAATAAATACACTTTTTTTTTGGTAATACAGACATGAAGATGGTGTATGTTTCGCCGGTTTCGGCTAAGGCGACCAGTCTCAACGTAGAACTGCCCACTGAGCAGGAGACATTATAGTGCACAAATGTGTTCACAAAAACAGGTGCACTCTCTGTTCCCTCAGTCTCACAAGCCGATGTGACCGTGTGGTTATCAGACACGACCGGGGAGAGATCAGGTGCAGGACTAACGAATGACTAACCCAGATGCATACATAATTTATAGATACTCGTATTTAACATATAGAAAACATATAAACTTTGTAATAAATTTGTGCAGATCATACAAACATTTGGTCCAACTTGGGAATCGAACTTAAGACCTCAAGCACAGCAGACACATCAATACCACTATATCACCGAAGCAGTCATATATCTATTTATATTATTCTTAATTGAATACGTTTGAAGAAAATGTATTAAGTAAAATATGCAAGAAATAATCCACTCTATATATGTACACTTAATAATATTTTAGACGTGTTATATAACCTTAGTTATAGTAAGTATTTCAAAGTACAGAATGGATAATTTGTACCAACAACTACACACAGTACAAAAGTGCTTATTTTTTTCATTCAATTATAGGACTTCAAGTTTTAGTCAAACCTTGTTAAATATAAAAAAGTCACAGGTTTTAGTGACCTTTCATCAAACAGCATGGTACACAATTTTCTTTTCGATTTTTTAGTGCGCATACAAAAGCTTCATGATCTTCTATTACTGAAGACTAAGTGTAACTAAGAAGGCCACGGTTATGACGCGTAAAGTTTCAATTGACACTCTGCATTGCAATAAGATAACAACTCATATAAACCCATATTAGTAGTAGTAATATTACTTAAAAATTCGATAGCAAACCAGTGAATATTTAAAATAAACTAACAAGTCCAGTGTAACAATAACGTCCGATAACATCTCTTAAACTATGAAAGTTACGAGACTTAAAAGCAAACAAAGAACTGGCTCACTGCTGCTTATTTTCAAAATTGGAATATGTCCTATTCAAAATTAAAAAAAAAATACAATGAGAAAAGTGTGCGTTGGTTGAGACGCGGTTTCAATTAGTTTGTCATCACCAGATGGTCATCATAGATGTCACGCTGATATGACAAATGTTTATGTGACTTTATTTCCTGCATACCATAATAAGTAAGTAAGCAACATTTAATAAATAGTTATTAGATTTATTTAAGGTTGTCACAAATTGCTTTTAAGAGTTTATACTGTCATTTACTTTACTTATATTTGCTCATAGTCGTAACACTCTCACCTAGTCTCGGAGTGCTAGAATTTAGGCTAATGGTAAAACCACTTTCAAGTGAACACAACATGCACTTGGATAAGAGTGAAAACAAGAAAATATGTACATATGTAATATAAATTTAATTTCAATATACGAACAGGAATCAAAACTACCGATAGCTATATATCAGAAATAGTTCTTACAGCAATTTCTCGGGAGATTTCGAATAAAATTTCAACTGCTTAAGTTTCGTAATGTTAAGCGATTTTAATTATATAACCATTAAATTAAGCGATTTATTAGTAATTTCTAACACAAAGTTTTCCATTAAATTAAACTAAATGTTTCGTAGCTATTTATAGCAGTCATTGGCAACCCTAGTTATACTTCATAAACGTGCTGTATGATCTCAATAAATAACTGCTGAGATGATGGCAAATACCGAGACTGTCAATACGATAATAGTTTGAAGTAATCGGTCACCTAGTTTAGGAGATCGATGGAAGAAACTGAAAGATATAAAACAAACATAACTTTATTTCATTCTCTTTGTGGTAACGGATTAAGAATGAAAAGTGTCACCACACCGATTCATTCCATGAGTAAGAGGCAACTAAGGGAACAAATTATGCAGGATAACAGCACTGTGAAGAGAAGGGAAACTTGACACAAACCCTATTTCAACTCATCTGGCCAGCGTGTTATTGTAGGCTAAAACTTTCTTTTTAAGGAGAGGCCTATGTCCAGTAGCAGATTATGAAAGGTTGTTGATGATGATGAATTAGGAATAAAGTTCTAATAGTTCAATAAAGATATTAAGAGTTAATTTCAGTGTTACAGAAGTACGTTGCGCATGGCCTCACATTCATTTAGATTTTTTTATAAACATCAAAGAACCCTAAACACGTTACGTCTGCCAATTGTCCTCAAGTTGTAATTTATCTATTACCCAAACTAAATGCTATTAATACATAAATAAAAGCACGTCTGCAATGATATAGAGTAGTGTCAGATTATTTTAAAAAGGGGATTGATTTATAAGCTATAAAACTTAGGAACTTGAGTTTCATACTTAACACTCGGCCTCCTAGACTACTCTATGTCGTCGGTTGTACATTCCTGTGCGTTTTGCGCACATGAATTAAACATAATGTGACGTAATGAGTCCTTGGTTGACCACATGTCGGTACTCTGTCTACTTAGATACCAATCGAATCTGTTTAGAATATGAACTTGCTTTTGTACGCGACTTTACGCTCCTAGAAAAGTAAAACAGGAGACTAAAAGGAACCAAAACCTCTATTCTAAGAAGAGATATAAAAAAGGTATAGCCCCAGCCAGTGGACTACTAAGTTGTTAACGATGATGATTAGGAAATAAAAACTATTGTATCGAAACCCAACAAGTGACCATGCATATCAACTTATTAATCGATTTTTATGCATATACATTCTTAACTTTCTATCGTTTTTCAATATAATAGGTAAGTTCACACTGACAGTGTGTAGAAAGAGTACAGCCATCTACAAAATTAGCTGAACGAATCTCATTTCATAAACGATTGGAGATCTATAACGAAATTTTTAAATTGCTAGTGGCGAAACGAGAAAGCGTTCGTAAAAACCTTTGTATATAATTGTGATATATGTAACCAAAAGGATTTTGGAATTCACTTCTGAAGTAAGATGCAAAGTAAATAAAAATTCGTGGTCAAAGCAACGCGAGTCATATTTACCAACAGTATACAATTCATTTGTCTTCTAGAATTAAGCCTGGTATATTGTGGCTACTTAGAATTTAGCATTTAGTATCAAATTAAAAAAAATAACAGAATTATGTAACAAGAGTTAGGTGCATGAATGGAACAATGAAATAATGAATTCACAATACAAATTACAGCTTACGGTACAAAACTCTATACTATAAAAACATAACAACTATTCATAACCTCTTTTATATTTTACTTCATTATGTCTAAAGACTGAAAGCATTTGTAAGTATGTAAACCTAGATCCAAAGAGCAATTTTTCTTCTTTCTTTTTTTTGTTTTTTTTTTTTGTTTTAATAGCCAGCCAAAGTGACCCTACTCTGTTTTAATGGAATGAATAGAATCCAAAAGTTGTAGTATACTCATTGCGAATGACAATGCAGTAAGGTGACCCACACTATGGCGACCTATTACGATTTTGACGCCTCATTTGGGGACGTAAAAGACATGACAGTCATCGTAGCATTGTATTGCACACACTTACTTCGACAACTGTCACCCTTGCATCAATGGGCCTCTGGTCTCGCACTCAACAACGTAACACGACAGCACGGATGCTGTCGCTTTAGGTTGGTCTTCTGTGGGAGGGTAGTACTGCCCCGAACGAGCCGGCCCGTTCATGCTGAAATCAGCGTGGCTTTACTACCTTGTGAGTTCTACTACCTACTTATTCCCGCAACAACCATTAAACGAACTTTAATCTATAAAGAGGATAATATACAACGTGTAGTATGATAAATGCATCTTAAAAGACCTTATTGTAAAAGAAAAAATAATTAATTGTTAATATAAAAGTAAGAAAAAGATCTCTTTCTTAAAGTTGCATTTAATCTAAATTAGCTAAGTAATTTATACATTGTAACACTGTAATGCGTTTGTGTTGCATTATCTGAATGAACGGGTGCAGCTGGGTGAGACTCAACTAATTATAGCAAAGCTACGACCCTTAGATAACCTTAAGTCTGAGTAGCAAGTGCTTGCAAACGCCATTTGTGGATTTTAGTGATGAATTTTCGAATAATCAAATGTATACTTTAATGAAATAGTAGAAGTGATAGAGTGCCTATTTATTTTGAGTATTGTAGATAAAGGGATTAAAGTTTCCAGAATAAAGAGGTGGGGATATCATTTATCATCATCATAAAATGTATTTATTGTGCTTATATATAGACGAAACACTATTTAAATCATTGATAAGATACTAGAAAGATTGTAAACTGTGTGCCAAAAATCATATCCAACTATGATTATTGGTTAATAAGTTACTTTCAGTACAAAATTCTTAAAGAACAGTTACTCCAAAACCATTTACATTAAATATGTCTTAAGTCTATGGTGATAAAAATATCTTAATCTAAATGAATCTCATCATTTATTATCTATTAAATATCTACTGCAATTACGTAATAATAAACATGTCAGTAAGGAAATCAAATACTTCTTTGATAATAATTATGTGTCAAATTTAAATGACTTGACTTAAATGAATGACTGATAAAACTGTACTAAAGACATCTGCAATTTTATTATTTGCAAGATGTTACAACAAATTCACAAAAACAACAGGTGGTTTATTAATAATTCAAGTGCGTTTGGCTTGCACCATTCTGCATTGAATACTAATAAAAAGGCATTTATTCAACAAGCCGATGCATCTTTTTTATTACCTGTGCGGAAATTATCTCGGATACCACCCGCTGGTGATTGTGTCGGGCTCGAATCGACCAAAGATCACACGTCATCTCGGGTACTACTAGTGGAGAAACTAAGTGCACCCTAGAAAGGTAATCCCTGGAACCTCGACTTATCTCGGGCCACCTACGGCTTATACATAGATGGTTCGCTCCTGTGTGTTGGGTGCACGTGTTCCTGGAGCGCGCACCACCACTCAGACCTGCTTTTCCTAGGGTAATAAGTGACAATTTTCACCCTCAGAAAAAACAAAAAAGAGATTCCATAATCGCCTTAGTAAGCTTGAATACAAGATTAAGTCCCGCAAAAGTACTGGTATCTCAGTAACTACTATTTTGAATAGAAAAATTTTGTAAATGTAAAATAGCCTATTTAACGAGAAAGGCTATTAGGCTGTTATAACATTACGCTACATGTAATAAACGACAAGCAATGTGAAAAATTTTACAAAAATTACAAACATTTGTCCATAATTGACATGCAACAGCATCAGTCACAGAAAGTAAACATTTGAAAAGAGTCGAATTTATTAGATAAATACTCACCAATGAATGTAAACAGACCTCAAAAAACCTTTGGGTCAATATATTATAATAAATTATCTATCAACGGGGCCATGGAAACATATTGCCGTATTTGTTTAATACAAATTTAATCATGTAATAAATAGTTTACGCAATTGTAATTTATAACTGTAATAAACTGAGTAATGTCTCTATCTATAGTCTACATGTATTGAGATGTAATTAATGGTATAAGTCTTATTTTATCTTCATTGTTACACATCATATTGAATGCACGGTTGGCCTAGTGGTTTAAGCGGTCGGGGTGCTGGGCTAGAAAACCTCCACGTGGTACACCCTGGTAACGTTGGCGATGATGTTCATCACTGCCAACGGCTAATATTCTAGCACGAAGAGGAAGGCATTTTCTTCGGCAATTCGGCCGAGACTTGGTCCAATAGAGCGGGCGTGTCTGTCGTACTGAGTGTCGTGAATTCAAACCCTACATGGGACAACACTTTGTGTGATTCATAAATTGTTGTTCTGAGTTTGGGTGTTTTTGTATGTTTGTAAAGTCCCCCGCGACACAGAATTTATTCCTAGTCCCGCACTAGGAATAAATTCTGTGTCGCGGCGCGATGTCTATTTAAAAGAAAAAAAATTAACAGGAACAAAGAAAATTGAGTTACAACTTATGCTAACGTAGCAATCGGCGGTCTTATCGCTCACGGCGATCTCTTACAGGCAACCTTTGTATAATAATGTAAATATGGACATCTTTATCCATAATAATAATACAGGCTTAACGAAAAGGTATGTTAATACAATTAGACCTATGGATCAAAAGACTGAAGTAAAACAAAAGGCGGTTTTCCTCAACACGACTTATGTAAATAATGTGTAAAGAAAATTTACATTCAAATGGTAACACATCTCACATACTTAAGAAAATACACACACTAGGCAACTATTTGTACTGGATGTGACACGAACCATGAAGTCTGACTTAACAGAATATTTGTATGCAGGATTAAATATAAAATGTTTAATTAGTGTACGTGTAAAGTAGTAAGTAGTCATCTGGCTTGAGTTTAGAATTTTACAAAAATACCATACGATACGACCTTTACAGTCCACTGCTGGACATAGGCCTCTCAATAGACAGGAGGATTTATAAATGAGTATGTTGATGTTTCTAAAATGCGAATCGTGGTTAGAATCGTCAAAGGGTAAAATGCAAAAATGATACGAGCGAACCTGCTTATCAGTTCACGGAAATAAATGGATGCTATAAATAATTATTATTCTTTATTAATAATTATTGAGTTGCGATAAGTAGGTGTTTTATTGTTCTTTTATTGCTTTATAATGTGATTTATTATAAGTACTTTAATATTATTTATATATTATTATTTTTTGTACATATCTGTCTATTCAAATACGAAATTATTACTGTATTATGAAATCTTTTCAAGAATTACAAGAGAAGTAATGATTGTCCTGTAATTTGCCTATTAGTCAAATTAGTCGTCATTTGTGATCAACAGAGTAATGGGAAATTCCAGAAAGTTCGAAAACTTTCTAATAAAGTATTGTAAACAATTTATCTAAAAATTCTACGGGATTGTTGGTTTAATGGTTAGTGATCTTCACTGCGGTGGTGGGTCTATTCCCACCCAGGATATATTTGTGTGATAAACACGATCATTTGTTCTTTGTCTGGGTGTGATCTACAATATGTCCGTGTGGTGACGGATTAAGAATACATATTGTTACCACCCCTATTAATCCCGTGGGTGTTGTTAAAGGCGACTAAGGGAACAAAGTATCCAAGAAAATATCATTACAAAGAGAAGGAAAACTTGAAACAAACCCTTTTCCAACCCGTCTGGCAAGCGTGGTATAGCAGGCCAAAACCTACTTGCTAAGGAGAGGCCTATGTCCAGTAGTGGAGTGTAAAAGGCTGTTGATGATGATTATGAATCTATAATATGTATGTATTTAGAAACATTTAAGTATGTTTATCAGCAGTCTGGTAACCATAGCACAGGTTCTGCTGATTTGGGATCAGACTGGCGTGTGTAAGATGTGTGAGTTTATTTATTTATTTATCTATAACACTAGTTCCTAATGTATATTTGATTCATTAATCATTCAAACTATCTATGAGGTCTCACTTATAGACAGTTATGTTTGCCGAATTGATTTTTAAAATACTTTTCGTCGCGCCATCTGTGGAATAAATAGTTTAATTAAGTTTTTCCAGACTTATATGACCGTCTCAAAAAGAGTGTGGTATCTTAAAAGCCGAAAACAGCCTAGTAACTCTATCTAAATTGCAGCTGTCCACAAGACGCGTAAGTCGGTTACTGACAGATGACGTGTTCGTTGCATATATATTACCTTCTATTCTCATATTCTTATATCTTCCATTTTAGTATTCTTCACCAAAGCCTTTGACTGCACTGATGGCGTAGTGATTTAAGCAGTGGCCACGCCGCTTTTGACTGCGTTTAGTGTCCTGGGTCCAAACCATACATGGTACAACACTTTGTGTAATCAATAAATTGTTGTACTGAGCCTGGGTGATCTTTGTGTCCGTGTCTTGTAAATTATTCCTAATGCGGGCATTGTCTAAGAAGAGTAAGTTATTTTCTCTCTGCATCTCTCTTTCTGCATAAAAGTAACTCTATAACATTCTCTGTTCACCTGACAATACGTAGAGAAATTTTTGTTGACAATCAGATTAACAATTAATAGAAAGCTTAACAGATAGTGTTTTTTTGTCTTCATATTAAGAGCCTGCTAAACTCTACTCTGCCTGATGGAAAGCATGAATAGAATCCAAGATTTGTGGTCACCATACTCATTGCAAATGATGCGATCAAACAATACAGTATGGTGACCCAACCTATGGCGGCCTAGTGAGATGCAATGATTATGGTTACTAATATTGTAGTAATAAATTAGGATAAAATACTATCTCATCTATTATTATTTAGCAAACATAGAATAACCTTCTCAATATATTTTTTTAAAAGTCTAAACTGTGTTTGTAAGTTGATTCCTATGCGGCTAGAAATTTTCCTTATTCCCTAAGTAGGTATAACCTAGAATAAACAAGGAAATTCCCTATGTGTCAAGTATAATACTTTGTTAATTAACATAAACAATGAACCACAAAATATGTCACGATTAAAAGTTCATTAATTGCTGTTAATCATTTCATGACAAAATCTAAAGCCAAGTGTTTTTATAGGTAAATTCATAGATAGATCAATGATTGTTGATGGTTTAGACATGTTGAAAGGAGGAAAGAAATAGAAATGAGTAAAAGAGTACATACGGTCCTTGGAAGAAGTACTTCATTAAAGGTCCTTGTGACTGATAACTAACTACATTAATGAATGTGATAGAGATGATACCTGAGGTCCTTCCACATTCAACTGGACAGTAAAAATCATTCCACCTTAAACGTGTCCATGACAACTTAGAAAGGGAAAAATACAATTAGCTAAGTACGCGCAGAGGTATTTATTAATTAAATAGACGAACTATCAAATTAATAATCGTATTTATTACTCATACATAAATTTTTATCAAGTATAAAAGTGTAATAATCATGTGATTAAAAAAGGATTAAATCAAAATAGTATAAGATTAACATGGTTTATGGTCATACTTATTTATAAATAAAAGCAAAGTAAAAACTTAAGACGGTTGTAACAACAATATATACATAAAATATGTAAATGTTATAAATGTCAGGATGTCTACAAACTGCCACATATTTAAGACGAACGTACGCGATCTACTTCGGAATGAATTGGTAGAGTCGTCATAACAATAGTATGTATTCGACTGATTATTTACAAAAATGTATTAAATAAATACTAATTAAATATAAATAAACTAAGTATAAATGTGTATATTTGTATCGCGTATTTTATGTTGGTCAATTTCACGTTCCATGTAAATATAATATTTAGTAGTGAGTTTTTGCATATAACTTATATTTAGTATCATTTTTAATCTAAAAGTTTTTTTTTATCAAACATTTCAATTCCTTATTTTACCTTTGCCTTTTACCATCATATTTCTACACGAACCAAAGGTGAGAGAAAATGCCCCCATGGCATTAAGTCCACCTTTGTACATATTATATAATTATATTAATTTATGTATAAATATTAAATTAATTAAGCATTCATTAAGTTAAATAACAACTTTGTTTAGTTCATACGTCTCTAGAAATTCTCATACTTAGAATCTTATTCTAACACATGTTGAAAAAGAATAAGCTAGCCGTCAAAACTGATACTATGAAACTTGCCGGTTGAATGTGGAACAAATATGTATATATCCTTAGAAAAAATACCAGTTTAATATGGAAGGATTCGGTATCTGTATGACAGGATTGCAGTAAATGACGTCCAATGGTCTTCGTCTTCCGCGGATGACAATGAGGCAAGAGTGGCCTTCTCTTTAGATGTGTTGTTTAAGGGTTAAATTATAAAAATGGACCTTATAAAAAGATGAACTAAATATTATTCTGTACATGAAGTTGTATACACTAAATAAAACACTGCAGTGACAGACACTGACTGTACGATTGGCCTAGCGGCTTAAGCGGTCACCACGCCGCTCTCCACTTCGCTGAGTGTTGTGGGTTCAAATCCTACATGGGACAATACTTTGTGTGATCCACAAATTGTTGTTCTGAGTTTGGGTGTTCTTTGTGTCCGTTTTTTATATGTTTGTAAAGTCCCCCGCGACACAGGATTTATTCCTAATGCGGGCGTTGTCTTCCTAAAGAAAAAAAAAAAAACAAATTATTTTTTATTTTCGATGTCTGTAGTTCTATCTGAGTTAATTAAGGTTTCAGTCCAAGAACCTTTGTTGGTATGAGATCTTTTATTGGAGCTTTCGCTCACTTAAATTATAGGGAAGTTAGATGTGGACCTTCAGATTAAACTTAATGTTGCGTAACAGCACGGATCCTCTTCGTATAATCAACATATGTATATAGAAATCGTGATGTATATTACTTTGTTGTAATTGTTAACTGTTTGTACGAAAATTGCGCGTTAATAAAGGCATGTATTATATTTCATATACAGTGAATAAAGCACGATATTGGCCAGCGAACTTTGAACCCTAATTTGTACATTTTCAGATTTGATTCTCACGATCGACCTTATTTTAAAGGCGAATGTTACACGTTGATAGTCTTATTATATACTATACTTACAAATCAGCGCAACTTCGACTGTTTTTAGTAATTTTAATTTTTACTCGCTCCTGCAACATTTATCATTGATGCTCGGCTTCTATTGGTTGTCGCGTGATATTATATAATTCTTGGCCTTCCTCATTAAATAGGCTTTCTAATACTACAAGAATTTTTCAATTCGAATCAATAGGTTGTGAGATTAGCACGTTCAACTAAACGAACTCTTCAGCTTACAATGTTAGTATATTATAGAATATGCCTAATTTATTGAAGAAATTTAGTATGGCTTTAGAGTACTAATGACTGCAATAATTTATTTAATGTAAGAAAATTATGCGTTATAGGAAACTACACACAGAATTAGAGGAAAATGAGGTCGTTGCCTTAATTCAATTAATAGACATAACTGGATATTTAATGCAACAACTTAATATGTGACAAAAATGTCTTAAAAATATCTTTACTCTGTAAAACTCGTTGGTCTAGCGGTTAGCGTATACGCCTGCCAATCAAGACATCTCGGATTCGATTTCTGGGTCAGATCCAAAACTGTTTTTCTTGTAAAAGCACATAAATCCGTCAGTAACGCTATCTACCTCTGGAGAGTGAAAGAACAGAGAATGCACTTGTGTTTTGCGTATACTCTTGCACACTATAGTATCTTTTGCGAAGTTGACTGGTCTCCATTGAGACTGGCCACCTTGACCGAAATCGGTTAAGAATATATCATCATCATCATCACTTTCCAAAATCTATAGTACCCATGCCTTTATGCGAATGGAGCCATCTTGGATTACAATTTAGAGAAACCTAGTTTGTAATACCTGAATTACAACACAATTCACTTGGTCAACTAATTTCATAATAAGCAATAGTATCTACAAAATATTATTTTATCATAAAACTCTTAAGTAACATAATGTCTGCAACAATAATCGATAAGTTTAAAAAATCGATTTTGTCTTTTCCTTTCATAAACAGTAGTACAATAACGGGCATTCATTTGAACCATAAAACCTTATTGATTTTGGTTCTGTCTGTGACTGTTATAAAATAAAATAGTCCACAAGGACAGTGTAAAACTCCCTTTAGGGTTTAAGTTATTAGCGTCGATGCAATGCAATTATTTAAGTTCCAAAGTTACTGCCGAGTTCTTAAGTTCTGCATGATTCATATATATATAATTGTATTTACGCTTTGATAAGTTATTAAGATAAATTGCTTCGTTTGTGCATAAGATGTTAGACATGCATCTTAGACGTTTCAAGAGTCACGTATTTTCAAAATCTGAATATTGTACTATGTAATAACTCAGGGTTTTGCAATTTAATTGCCCAAATGTGTAATTGTAATTGTTAATAGTTGTTTTACACCATAAAGCCAAGGGAAATAGTGTTATGGATGTTATAGTCGAATTATACGAGTGGATATGACCATCAAATTGTTTCCGATTTCTTGTACCGGAAGAGGCTATTGTGACGGTTGTAATTGATTTATTTATAGTATTTTATGTGTCGCTTTAAATTATTTATGTGTTTAGTTAGTGCCTGATGGTCATCAACATTATTTTTACTTGGAATCGGCAAAATGCACGGATAGCCTAGTGTTTTAAGCGGTCGTCACGCCGCTCTGTACTGCTCTGAGTGTTGTGGGTTCAAATCCTACGTGGGACAAAACTTTGTGTGATCCATAAATTGTTGTTCTGTCTGGGTATTCTTAGTGTCCGTTTTTTGTATGTTTGTAAATTCCATTGCGACATAGGATTTATTCCTAGCGCGAGCGTTGTCTTTAAAAAAAAGCAAAAACAAAAAAAAGTTTGACATTGTAAAACGCTTTAGCTAGTTTTGCAACATACACACTTTTAAATAAGAGTTTTAATACGTGGCATCATTAATGTTATTATTACATATATTATGTATATAGTTTCTATATTTTTTACACCAAACAATTCCATACGTCTAATCATTGTCTCATTTTAATTTTGAAGCGAATTACGAAACGATGACCTTAGAAAAACACAAGTCGACCATCTATGAGGGAAGCTTATGTCCAATAGTGGAATTTCTGTGGCTAAAATGAAGATAACGATGTAAAAAAGTATAAATGAGCGTATGCTCTTAAGTATTGTCTTTAGTGACATAATGATCGATGCAATTATATAGGTTCTTGACTTAACAAAAAAATATTTGAATGAACTAAATCTTACCTTGAACCAAATGACAGTTTATTATGAGTCATGTGTATTTGTTCTCCTTGTATGCTCTATGCAAAAACATTATAAGCATTTTATGGTCCATAATTGTGTAATCCCTGGGCCAATTTAAAAAAAAAGGTCTATATCTACGTTTATTTGGAGGATTGCAAATTAATTTTACATACATGGAACATATAGCAACTGATGAGTTTTATGAACTTATATTGACGCAATAAATGACGAAAACTATTGGATATTGATTGAGATCAAACATGATCAAGTTAATGGACTTAAATAATTATTAACACTTAACATAAAAAATTTCGTGGGGTGAGGGATCAAGAAACCACCTATTAAAAGCTATTGTGAGGACTAAAATGGATTCGCCTAAAGCAAAGCATTTTTCAATGTTCGAATAGGAAACTGTGGTTGTAAATTGATTACATTAACTTAATAATTTTCTAGTAAGCTTGTTTTCAAATGAGTCGCATCAGAAACATGAGACACTAAAATGGTAACGTAGAAATTGGTTTCACTCAATATATACGAGGGTAAGTTTTTAAGTTCGCGGAATGACAGTGAAAAAGGCGGGTAAACGCGCTCTTTTGATGCCTACCGTATTCAGTGACTCATAATTAGTCTGCATAGTAAAATTTGTTGTGATTGGATCATTAGTTATTAAACTATCGTTGACCAAGTATTTTAATCGGGAACGAAGTGAAAAAAATGGAGAAAATTGAATTCCGTGCGGTGATAAAGTTCCTTACTAAGCAAGGAAAGTCTGTTCAAACCATACTCAATGAGATGTCATCGGTTTACGGGGATTCTTGCCCAGGAAAAACAATGGTCTACAAGTGGCATAGTTTATTTAAACAAGGCAGAGAATCACTTGAAGACGACCCGAGGCCGGGGCGCTCCGTTGAGGTGACTACGCCAGAAGTTATTGCAAAAGTAGAAAAAATTGTATTGGAAGATGCTCGACTAAAAAAGAAACAACTCGCAGAAATGGTTGGAGTATCGGATACAACAATTTTTAAAATTTTACACGATCATCTTGGCATGACTAAGGTTAGCGCACGGTGGGTGCCGAGAATGCTCACGCCATTGCAAAAACAACAGCGCGTGGAATGTTCACGTGCGTTTTTGGACCTCTGCAATGAAGACAAGGATGGCGTATTGAATCAAATTGTTACTGGGGATGAAACTTGGGTTCATCATTATGAACCCGAGTCCAAACAAGACTCCATGCAGTGGCACAAAAAGGGCACAACACCACCCAAGAAATTTAAGGTTTCACAGTCGGCTGGGAAACTCATGGCAACGATTTTTTGGGACTCAGAAGGAATATTATTGATAGATTATAAAGATAAAGGCATTTCTATAACGGGGGAATACTACGCTTCAATCTTAGAACAGTTAAAAGAAGCCATCAAAGAAAAAAGACGGGGAAAATTAACGAAAGGTGTCCTGCTATTGCATGACAATGCTCCCGTTCACAAGAGCCGAGTCGCACTGGCTGCCCTGCATAAGGTGGGCTTCGATATTTTGAATCACCCACCCTACAGTCCAGATTTGGCTCCGAGTGATTATTATCTCTTTCCAAAAATGAAAAAAGAATTACGTGGTAAGAAATTTTCAACTGATGAGGAGGTTAAGGAGGCGGTTTCGGCGTATTTTTCAGACAAAGATAAAACTTTTTTTTACGAGGGAATAAAAAAACTAATTGAAAGATCTGAAAAATGTATTCGTGTTGCAGGGGAATATATAGAAAAAGAAAAATAATTTTGTGTTTTTATTATTACTCAATACCCTCCATTCCGCGAACTTAAAAACGCCCCCTCGTAAGAGTATACAGTAATATAACATTATGCGAAAAGCACTCTTACTTATGGCAAAAAAACATACAGAACTTTATTTACTACAGTAGTTGATCAGTGCAACTTCACCTGAGTTAATTTGTTTACCCTAAAGAAGGTTTCCTTTTTTAACATATGGAAACCTCCACGAAACGTCACCCTACCGGGATTTACAGAAAGATGGTGTGTCGAAATCGATCCGACTAAAACCACACGGTGTGCCACTCTGCGCCTGGAATAGGAGGGATCCGGGAACTGCTGTTATTAAGCCATCCGGAAAGAATATTGTAGTGAACCAACCTTAAAAGATAGACATATATTGTCACGGACTTTTGTTTAGAACTATTAAACAGAAGCTCTCAAAAAAAATATCCCCCGTTTTTGCAGTTTTTGCAACATTTTTCATTCATACTCAACTCTTTTTGGTTGCAGCGAAGTGATATATAGTATAGGCTTTCCTCAATAACTGGGCTATTCAACACTAGTTGAAAGAATTTTTCAAATTGAACCCGCACTTCCTGAGATTAGTACGCTCAACCAAACAAACAAACTCTTTAGCTTTATAATATTAGTAAGTAGCTATCATTTAAATACGTATGAATGAATTCGCTGATAATCGTTCTGACAGACGTCAGCAATCATATCAATGGGTCGCGGTTAGAAGGGAGTTTGTCACGCGAAATGAAATGTAACATACGATCTTCGAGCTATGAGGTGACTATCTATTTATTGCCAATAATGTTACGAGATTGATATGTCTCACTCATTGTCTCATGTAAACACTATCTATTCATTTTTTTTATTACTTTTCAACACTAACAATATAAATTTTCTTTAATTATGAAAATGTGTTTTGATATAACCATCACGTCAATTAAAATAGTTAGTACAAGTACAGAGTACATTAGATTATGTTTACTTTAAAACTTTAAGAAGCTCTTTCATTTCCAAAATCTTTTAGATCATATTTAGAGTTAAGTATATTTATTTCCCTCTCTCGGACAAATTGATTGAATAAAATAAGAAATGTAACGTTGAATCGAGTTAGGACATACGTCTGAAACGCTCTTCCTAGGTAATTTTCAAGACTAAGCCGGTACCTACAATTCTAAAATGAAGTACATATAATACTCGTATGACTCCACAAAAGAAGTTGCCAAACGATATGATAATTGTGTTAAATGTACTTGTGTGTTCCTTCTGTTTTGTAGGGTAGTCAGTTCCTCGTGAGAGATCACGGAGATGATATGCAGTGCACACCTTTAGTGATAACAGGTTTGTTGTTGGCATAAGCTTCATTAAAACTCTACTACTTCATTAGAAGAGTAATCATTCTAAGCTTAAAATACTTAATCAAAAATATTCCAGGCACGACTTTAAGTTCATGAATTTTTAACCGACTTTAATGTTTAACAAGTAGTTGGTGTGATGATTTGGATAAAGACAGGTAAAATAAGGGTGATGAACGGGGAAAGACTTATATCTCACAATAAACTGAGATAGAATGGAACAAATAAAAGTTTTCTTTAATAAACTGCATTTTTTTAAATGTTGCATGATTACCTAATTTTTTTTCTATATGAAGAGCCTTCACAAGTGACTCTACTCTGCCTGATGAAAAGTATGAATAAAATCCAAGAGTTGTGGTCATAATACTCATAGCGAATGCAGACAATGTAATATGGTGACCCACACTATGGTGGCCTAGTAAGATGCTTTTTCACACCTCGCTTGGGGACGTAAAAGGCATAACAGTCATCGTGTCATTGTATTGCACACACTTACCACGACAACTGTCACCCTTGCATCAATGGGTCTCCGGTCTTACACTCACCTACGGAACAACAGCACAGATACTGTCGCTTTAGGTTGATCTTCTGTGGGAGGGTAGTACTGCCCCGGTCAAGTCGGCCCGTTCGTGCTGAAATCAGCGTCGCTCTACTACCTCTAATTTATCTTAATATTCTAAATGGTTACTGTTTTTTTTAATATTTTAGCCTTTAGTATCCTTTCATCTTAATCCTTATTGTTACCATAGGGTTTGTTACCATAGGGTAACAATAAAGGTAATTTCGTGGAAGGAGACGGCGGAGAAGGTTCGGGAGGACGATCTCTACTCAGACCCAATTCGCCGCCGGTGAAACGGGCGGCAGAGGCACGCGTACCAGCGCCTCATGCCGCCTTGAATGTGGCTGCGGGTAGACGGTACGGGTTTTCTCCTCTATCCGCTACAATGGCCAGCCACACCGTGTGGTTTTAGTCGGTCCGATTCCGACACACCACCCCGCCGTAAACCCTTGTGGGGTGACGGCCCGAGGGGGTTTACACACGTTTAAAAAAAAGGGTAACAATAAAGGTATAGCTTTGTCGTCCGATCTAACACTGCACCGCACCGAAGCTATACTGCACTCTAGTGAATATATCTAGATATTTATAGATACGAGCATGTCTACGTGTACATAAAATTAATTGAGTCATTATCTTGATAACCACTTTGTAATGCAAATGTTAGGATAGTGCAAGGATAATGTAAATGTTACGTGAGGTACGGAGTCAGTGTGACTCAACCTCTAAAGCACCCATTAAGATGTTCATTCACTATGTGTTATGTATATTATGCCATTAACACACTCGTGTTTAACATGGTCACATGGTGTACGTAAGCTATGATATTAATATTATTTACACGTAACTCTGTAATTGGTGGACCTGTTCGTCGAGTTTTTAGTGATCCTGACTGCTAAGCTTGAGGTCGTGGGTTCGATTCCTATCCAGGACAAATAATAGTGTGAGCACGATCATTTGTTCTGTGTCTGTGTGTAATTAGCTATAGGCTCTAGTCCTCCTAGTTTGGGATCGGACCAAACTGTGTGAGATTTATAAAAGTAAAATTGAAAAAATGATGGGTTCCTCGAAACGAGTCCTTTAAACTTAAATCGTATCCAACTTTAAGCTCCATTATCGGATCAACTTCAAAAAACAGCATGTCTTAGAAAGAAAGAGATAGATGCAAACTTTAGATGTGAAGTGATAACTGTAAGTCGTAGTCTTTCATTGAAGTTCGAAGTTTGAATTAATAGTGTATTATAAATGGCTGATTTACGTTAAGGCAGAAAAAATGTGGTTTAAAACACACTAGTATAGTACATTTCGTATACTCATAAAGCACTTTAGGATTCCAAATCTTTTGTTAACACTACCCTGCCTCATTCTGTACTTTAATGTCTGCTTCAAGTATTCATTTGAGTTGATGCCATGCAACTTTAATCAATCTTCTGCAGGAGGAAAGAAATAGTCAACAATTTAGTTTTTTTTTTTATTAAATGAGTAAGACTAATCGTTATAGATTACTTAATTTTATGTTTGAACTTTACATTCTAAATGTCAGTAATGTGTTAGACTTATATTTAAAACGAAATCATGTATCCAACAACAAAAAGTAACATACACCTTATAATAATAATAATAAGAGCGTTACATAAAACTCTTGTTCTTACTTAATGCAGAGTAACATTAAAAATTTCAAAAATGGAACGTCAGATCCGCCCATACATTGCGCAGACGCATCGGCGTTAACAGAAAACATGTCAGCCGTATAATGTAATCTTCAGAAAGTGTTACGTGATTTGTATGACCTTTAACTATCTGTCATCGCCCACTCGTCTAATATGAAGTTGCTGACGGTACAATATCCCACTTTTACCATTAGAAAAATGAAGTATACAACATTGAAAATTATACCTTAAACCTTTACGTTAAGGTTTATATTCTTTTGAATGCCATGGTAGATTATATAATGTTTGTTCAGCTTCCTTGTGTAAACTTTATGTCTAGCTCACATGTCAACAATCAATTAGGGTGTAATTGCTACATTATACAGAGGCTTTCTTTTATACATATAGGTATATATGGGTAATTTTGCAAGTGGAGGTCCATGACGTAATATAAATATTATGATTGATGTTTCAGAAGCTTCGAGAGTGTCAGTAAGTGCTTATATAAATATACAAGTACTTACTTTTAAATTTAATTCTAGTTTTTAAATTGCAATGAGTAGGTAATCTCAAGTAAATATTTTTAACATTGTGGTTTTTATTTATTATTATCATAACTGGTTGCACGGATGACGTAGTGATTTAAGAGGTCGAAACGCCGTTCTCTACTATGCTGAGTATTGTGGGTTCAAATCCCAGTTGGGACAATGATTTGTGCGATCCACAAATTGTTGTTCTCAGTCTTCTTTGTGTCCGTTTCATAATGTTTGTGAAGTCTCGCGCGACACGAAACATATTCATGTAACGGGAATTGTCCTAAAAAAAAAATATGTGAAGAAAAGCAGGGACAAAAAAAAAATAACAAGTCCCTGCTGGGTTGCCACCCTACGGACATCTAAAATTGAGTTTTGTTACTTAAAGTTGTGATAGACTACACCACCGCTACCGGTGAATCTATGTCGAGAGCGTATTTCCGAACCCATTCTTCCTGTCAAAGACAAGAAGAATACGCGGGTGTGGCCTGTTAAACCATTTTTCTGTTTCTCCTTGAAATATGTGTGTCCGGTCCTCCACTTGTTGATATTTTTTTTGTGTGGGAACGACGAATGTTATAGATCGTGTTAAAAAATCATTGTACGACTAACCCACAGATCAGTCTTAATAGATTAGACGTCCGAATAGTTACAGAAACTAGAACCGTGTATGACCCTGAAGCTACAGCTACACTATGAATAAGAGACGGCCAAACAGCTGCCACCGTTCTTCTGGAGAGCAATAGAGTGGTCCTGCTTGAGTAATTATCCCCCCTGACACAAAATTGCTTCTAGAAATTTGTGAACATTTCAAGAGGTTTCTGTGTTTCAGGAATAAGCTACGGTGGCTTATCTAGTCAGCCTCTCCCGCAAACATAATTAACTAGTTTCAAAGTGAACACAGAGGCACACAGAGGATTAATACTAATCCAGAAACTTAACTGTCCCCTCGACTTTTGAACTTGTAAGCCCATTAAGAGGTTTATTTCAATAATATTCCTCTACAAAATATTAATGTTTCAAATTTGCATTAGGGGTGTCCCAAAATTTATCATAATTTAAAAACATGTTAGTTATCTGTTAAGTATCATCAACAGTCTACAATGGCAGACGGATTGGAATAAGTTTTCTTTCCCTTCGCAGAGCTTTCACTTTGCGTAGTTTACTCTTGTAGTCGTCTCTTACTACACCCATGGGATGAATAGGGCTTGTGACACTCTAAATTCTTAATCCATTACTAAAATTTCCATTAACGCGAACGGAGAGTCAGACAAAAGGTGGTTTACAAAAGAAATTCAGTACATAATAATTTCATGGCGCGCCGTAGCATTTAAGTACCTATTATTAATATTCACAGAAGCTAAATGTACTCCAATCACTTATATTTGGACCACCCGCTGACTGATTCATGTCGAGGACTGTTCGTCACGTCAGCAGCGTCGGGTTAAGTGATGTGGGAACACTTGGTATTCCAACCCTCCCTTGCAAGAACAATGAGTGACGCATTTAAGTGCTATGTGTTGCCATGGGTGCATAGCTAAAATTACTTTCGCTTGAGTTATATGACAGATTATATTTGTATATGTATATGAGGATACAAAAATAGTTTGAATTGAGAAATGGTGTACACTTATGTATGTGAATGTTATTCATTCACCAAGTACATAATTGCTTGTTTGTAGTTAACAATTACATAAAATATTTACACCGTCTGAAACTTAATGACTGTTTTGTTTTGTGTTAATTTCACTGCGTAGATATTAACCTGCAGCATAATTTTTATAAGCATAATTGTTCTAATACATTTATTTGTGTAAATGAATTATTCAAAATTACGATGAAGATCATCAAGATTCAAATGTAGCTAATTTACTTTCATATATCATTAGCTATAAGCATTTTGTGTAGCGTATAATGACTCAGTATTTTTAACAATCTATTGTATATGAAAAGGTTCATAGTTAAGTGGTAAACGACTAGAGTAAACATAATGAAAAATTAAGAAAATCTAGACACATCAGTCTAGGAAGAATCAACAATTATAACATATTGAGAACTCCGTGCCTTGGAGGGCACGTTCATCCGCCTGTCTTAGTAACTCTATGAAATGTGTGTACCAATTGTGTGTTGTTGGAAGCCTAAAAAGTTCGACAACAAACTTTCTAGATAATTTCAAAATCGCCTAGTACCTATTTAGGTTATACAGCTCTAATGAGAGTTGCTCTATGTTAAAATCCGAATACCTTAATATAGTGTTTGAAAAAGGTGCGGACAAAGAATTCTTTGCTTCAAGAAAAGTTACAATAATAAGTTAAATTTATTTTAATAATAGAATCATTATTAAAAAAATATTTTTGAAATGTATCTACAGAGATAAATTCCAAAAAATTGACTGAATGCTCTGATGTTCCGACCCCAAACTAGTTTAGAAAAAAAGGCTCGGAGGGAGCTGTAACACTTCATAAAGTTCAGAAATAAAAGATCTATGCGTAACAAGTTTGTAACTAAATGATATTATTATGATAACGAAATAAATGAATTCAATTGCGCACATATTAGGGGATGTGGTTCAAGTGTGAACCCTTTATACGACAAAGTAATGATGACATTTAGTTCTGTATTTTATTACCTCAAGGGTGCATTTTTTGGCATAATTATACGTTAATCATATGAAGTTATTAAAATATGGCTAAGTTACCATGAGAAATAAGAGCGTGAAATATTATAGTTTATGGAGACATCCTCAAATTATTACTGTTCTTTGTGTCTGTTACGAAACATCCTTTTTTTTTTGTTGACGGAGTGGAAAATCCCTTCGGATCTCCAGCTCCTCAGGGACGCAGGAGCCAGGTGTATGTGGTGTTACCACTAAAAACCAATCTCGCATCAGTCAGCATGGCAACAATGATGACTGGCGAGCACAGGTCTCGTTTGATTTGTCCAACTAAGACTCCGTGTTCAGATGCCCACGCGCGGGGCAGTCCTCTAGCGTATGCTGGGCGGAGACCCAGTCGGCTGCGCAGTGGTGGCATAATACTGTTTCCTCGCGTCCGATCCTATGCAGATAGTCACTGAAGCAACCATGTCCTAAATGCGAATGTTAGTTTGTTTGTTACAGTTTCACGCGAAAACTATTCAACCGATCATCATGAAATTATGTACACATGTTCTTTTAAGTATTAGAAGTAACATTGGATACTTTTTATTAAAAAAAAAATATTTGAAATGATCTATTACGAAACTTAAAGTGGCAGATCAACTACCACGCGAGCGAAGCCGCGAGCAAAAGCTAGTATTTTATGAAAGATCCTTTTTACAACGTTCAAATCAAAAAATAAAACATTATTCATTTTTGTCTATCCAAATGGTCTATTAACCAAAATAAAAAAAAAATAATTAAATGAAACACCAATAGAAACCCCTATTGCTAGAAGTTGTTAAGTGCTAAAAGAAGTCGCATTAAATACTAAATTAAATTGAAGGTAACAGTTTTATCGTCAAAATTACACAATTTATCAACAAATTTGTCCAAAACACGTTTTGATGTAGGTTATTGTGTTAAGAACATAATTAAAAGAGACAAACTCATATATCACTCATTCAATTAAGTATGTAACATAATTAGGCAACCATTTCCATGGAATAGAATTTCAATATGTTTATATTAACAAAATATACCTTATTCTACATAATTTAAGGGTTTCTTTTGCAAAGTGTTGCTTCATTTTTATGATCATTTCTTGCATTTTACATTGGTTCATAGAAATATGATGCAATGGTCTTGTCTTACGATCTGTGAACAACTTTCGTTGAAGTCGAAGTCGAAGTCGAAGCGTCAGTGTACATAGCTAAACTATGTACACTGATGCTTTCTGTTTCTCCCTCTTCCTTCTTCTTATTCCTTTCAATTTCTGTATCGATTTTTTTATATATTTGTAATGGAATAGGCGTTTGTCTTCCATCTCACCTGATGGAAAATGTAGATGAAGACGAAGGTGGTACACGCCCATTCAGAAGAAACCAATTCACTCTACTCTTAAAGGCTCCAGAGTTCAACTCATCAGGAAAAAATAGGCCCGGGCAGGTCGTTCCAGATCTTGGCGACTCTCACCAAAGACGAACTGTCACACCGTCGACTTTTGGGTATGTCAACAACGTAAGGATGAAACTTTTGCCTACGCCTAGTAGTCCGATAAAGGAATGGAGATGGCTCAATTAGTTCGAAAAGAGCCTTCGAACACTTTCTAAAGTGTATCCTACAAAAAACTGATAAACTGGCAACACGACGACGATGCTCCAGAGTGTGTAGTCTGCTGTTTGAGAGCTTCTCGTTGTTAATTAACCTACGGCCTCTTCGGTCAACTAAGTCCAAAGCTTCCAGCTAATATTTGGCTGCACCGTACAAGAGGTGACTGCAGTACTCCATGCAGAATCGAACTTGGGCAGTGTAAAGATTAAGCAGCTGTTCAGTATTGGCCTGATGACCATTTAGTCCATAACACCCAGAGTCACTATCAATGTCAAGGCACTATATTAAGATCTTCGTCAACCAAATAAATATTATGTACTGAAGCATATTGAAATAAATTAAATAACAGACTAAATTTAAATTTTGGTTTCGAAATCTTTCTTCGTTAAAAGGAACACATACGAGTACATTTAATTTTATTTCCCTTCCGACGGTTAAAACTCATAAAAAAAGAATGGTTAAACTAAACTGCATCTAATAGATAAATAAATAAATAAATAAATATTTCGAATATTTGATACACAACGTCATCTAGTTCTAATTAAGCAGAGCTTGTACTACATAACTAGACTGACTGATAGAATACTTATATCTTTTTTTTTTGAAAATACATACATATTATACATAGAAAATATCCAAACTTCGCAATAAAATTTGCAGATCATACAAACATTTGGTCCGACTAGGGAATACAACCCGAAACCTCGAGCAGCAGTCGCATTCACTACTATTCACCACCGAGGCAGCTCAATAGATAGGCAGATAATAGTATTGCGCAGATTAGATGGCAAGATCGTAACAAATTAGGTTGTCTACGAAGAGACCTCCGTAAAAAACCTAATTTATTTACAAATTGGTTTATTGCAAAACCCAACTCCAGCAGCCTTGGGACTAATATGAGTAAGAAAATTTGGTTCCCGTTATTAAATTGCCTAGAGTGCCTCGGAGCCAAATTTGTTCGTAAATCCAATTCGTTAAAGGCATCTAGATAAATTGGTTTATATTAAATTTTGTCTTAAGGTTTCTACATTGAAGTCTTATTCAGTTATATCATAATTAGATATACCTGTAAATAGTGGAGTCACTGTTTCTGGAGGGCAGTTGTGAGTGTGATGATTGATTACATTGGACTCTACAGTTGTGACTGAACAGTTATTTTGAGCCACCAGTAATCTTACTCACTCGGTAAAAACCAACTAAAATTGCCCAACAAGGGGCTCACCGATGTAACAAATACAGATTTAAGTGTTTGACAAATGTTCACTAGGGTATTCAGTGTTGATTTTTAAATTAACGTCGACCATCGCGAAAGATACTTTGTATTTTGTACATACCCATCAAATATATATATATATATATATTTGTATTTTGGAGAAAAAAAAAATTAATGTTCGTCAGAAAAGTACAATCATAAGCGAATAATACTTGTTTTACACTGTGCATTTTTCATATTTTACAATTAAAGAGAAAAACATCGATTAATATTAATCAAACATTAATTGATTAACAATATAGTGTACTTTACCTAATTGACACAAAAGAAATAAAGTAAGGTATAAATTATTGGAAAAAATATACATTCCAATAATAGTACCCTGGGTTTCATCGTAAACTTCATCCGTTCTTTGAAATGTAGATTCGTTTCCATTTGAATGGTCAATTTTCAGATTAGAGTTTACCACTTACTAATATAAAATACATAATTTAAAATTAATAAATAAGTAACATCAAATTCAATCAAAGTATAATAAACTAATTAGATAATTATTATTGGTATTTATTCACGCGGTTGGGCTTTGGCTAGTTTATTTAAGAAAAAACGTTCTGCTTAGTTTGAAACTTCCGAAATTAAAAAAAATACATATAACAAACTTAAACTTGCCGTGGATTCAACCGAAAATGTACAAGGAAAGTTTTTGTATTTTACATTTCATACATGCTACAATATCATAACAAAGTACATACGATCCACACCGAAACTCATTAAAAATGTCAAAATCACACCGAACATAAAACATCGAAATTACAACGAATCCAGTCAGCTATGAATAAACCTTAGTCCAGCCGATTAAATGATACAAGTTTTACATACTATACTCAATGTCATTATAAATTAACCCTCAGACTATCATCCTTATTGTAACTAATGTATTACGAAAAATACACCGTCGCATTCGACCATCTCGGTAGCGCAGCGGCAGCGAGTGCGAATGCTGTGCTTCGGGCCTTCGGTTTGATGTCCGGGTTGGATCAAATATTTGTATGATCTGCAAATATATGTATTTACAAAAAAAGTATATAAGTATTCTATCAGTTAATCTAGTTATCACAGTACATGCTCTGCTTAGTTTGAAACTAAGTGTCGTTGTGAGTCAAACGTCCGAATTTAAAAAAAAACCAGTAACAAACTTAAGTTTGTTATTGGTTTTTTTTGGAAGTTTAAACTTGCCATGAATTCAACCGAAAATTTACAAGAAAAGTTTCTGTATTTAATTGAAAGATTTTGAATTTTACGTGTTACTTGAAACGCTTACTTGTATTTATTGTACTCGGTCACTCTAAGTTAATAAACGCTATACCACTTTGTTCAAATCTGACTGTCAAGTAAGCAAGATTTTGAAAAAGTAGTTCAACGTCTAAAGAATTGATATGTCATGCAACGGCTATAAAATAGTCATAAAAAATTCTAAGTATTTAATAGCTTCATAGTTGATGACTATCTGTTATTTTGTCAACAATTATTTTATATATATAATGGAGATACAGACCTCCAAACACACTATCATACTTATGGATCTACGTCTGCTGTTTTATGTCATTCTGTCAACATTGTCAAATAGCCTAGTCAGACGGACATACTTTCTACTTAGTCTGTGATGTTAGATATTGTCAATTTTGTGATGACACTAAGTATTCATATTTATTTTAACACAGTTGAAATAAATTTATAAATTAATATTCAGGACATTTGACGCACAACGTCATCTAGTTTCAAACTAAGCAAAGCTTATGCTTTGATAACTAGACTGACTGATAGAATACTTATATACTTTTTTTGTACATATTATACATAGAAAACGCCCAAACTTCGAAACAAATATTTGCAGATCATAGAAATATTTTGTCCGACCCAGGAATCGAACCCGAGACATCAGGGACAGCATTCGCATTCACTACCACTGCGCCACCGAGGCAGTTAATTTGATTTATTTTAGTTATTTACTTTAGCTGCTGGATGCGGGTGGCACGGGACCGGCTGTTGTAGAGAACCTTGGGGGAGGCCTATGTCCAGCAGTGGACGTATTTTGACTGAGATGATGATGATGATGATAGTCAGTTGTAACACATACTAAATATTTGTTACCGTGCAAAGAAAGTTTTGTGTCTCTTTCTATATAAATATTGTAGATATCTTCTATTTAAATTACATGTTTATATGTAAAAATATAAAATTATAGTCCAGTATATATTTTATTCTGATATAGTGGTAACCTATCTAATGATAGGTACTTGAAGTTAACGAAAACGAAACATGGAAAATTATTGAAATTTTATAACCAAGTCATTTTTAGTAGCTATCGGCAGGCAAATTCACGTACAATATCAAGAGGGTTGGAAACGTGTCTAAACTCCTAACTGTACAAAAATAATAACGTAACGTAAAGAATGATGCTATATTAATCTATATATTTATATAAAAATAAATATTTGTCTGTCTGTCTGTCTGTATGTCCTTTATAAAATCGTAAACTATACATTTGATCATGTGATTATCTTCAGCAAAGTTGTTGTGCATGAGCTCACGAAGGTTTCTGAGTTGGGTTTTTTTTCCTTTTTTATTTTAATAGCCTGCCAAAGTGACTCTACTCTGCTTGATGGAAAGCATGAATAGAATACAAAAGTTGTAGTCACCATACTCAGTGCGAATGCTGACAATGCAGTATGGTGACCCACATTATGGCGGCCTATTACGATTTTTTACGCCACACTTGGGGACGTAAAAGACATGACAGTCATCGTAGCATTGTATTACACACGTTTACCACGACAACTGTCACCCCTCCATCAATCATCCTTTCTCACACTCACCAACGAAACACGACAGCACGGATACTGGCGCTTTAAGTTGATCTTCTGTGGGACGGTAGTACTGTCCCGGACGATCCGGCCCATTCATGTTGAAATCAGCATGGCTTTACTACCTGGTGAATATTTTTTGTTTTTTTTTACGTTTTCCCTCAAATTTATTTTAGTTGGTCGCTTCAGTTCTTTAACAGTTCTTTATAAGCTAGTTCTTTATAAATACAGGTTTGATAATCTATTTGTCATCTTTTAACATTAACCTTAATGAAACAGACAATCAATGATTTGCTTTTATTTGCCTTCCACGCGTCCATATGATGCCTTACATGCGTCATTATGCTGTTCAAATGCCGTTTTATTTTAGAGTATACCTTAGCGATGAGTTTAACTGGTAATCCCATCGTCGAGATAGGAGGATAAGTAAAATCAGTGGACACTAACTTCGGGAAACCCTGATGACTATCCCTAACATTCTATACGTGGAGAACCCACTATCATATAGCCATAAAAACTCCTTCTTCAAATACATTTATCCTTATTTGATACATGATATTGGAAAGTTACCAATGAAATAGTAATAATGTTTAATAGTATCTTTGTTTCTTTCATTTTTTTCCTACTGTTAAGGGGTCAAAAGTATATATTGTAGTAGTAGTAGTAAGAAGACTAAGAAAGAGCTATACTATATTTTTTTTTACCCGGGCAATGCTTTTCGCACCATATCCTTCGGAGGGACGAAGGGCGTGTGTGGAACTCCCGGAAAACCGGTCTACCCACCAAACCCCGCGGTGGCTTACCTCGGCAGTCGGAAGGAGCTCCAGGAACGCATTAGCGGCTTCTAGAGTCCTGCCTGCCATACCTCACAAGTGAGGTACATCCCGGGCACGATCGGACCGGTTCCATTGCGTCAGTACTAATTTCTCTCCGTGCTGTCGTTCCTTTAGTGAATGCGAGACTGGTGGCCCATTGATGCAGAGGTGACTGTTATCGTGGTAAGTGTGGGACAGTGAATATAGTGACTAGAACTCTTGAATTTTATTCATGCTTTCCATCAGACAGAGAAGAGTCACTTTGGCAACCTCTTTATAAAAAAAAAAGAAAAAAATCATCTGAGCCTAAACAAAACAAAAAAAACAGTATCGTTTCCATATGGAATCTCATAACGCTGACATAGTCTTTCAGTGACATGCCTTCTTTATGAACGTTAACAAATAAAACTATATTGTAACGGTACATCCGCATCTAAAACATTCATTTTTAAGGCACTTAAAAATTATGGTTAGCATATATTCAAGAGAAATTCGTAAATATCAACCTCAAAAACATTATCTACACATATATTTTTTTATCTATTTCGTAAAGAGAATAATATAATAAAATACACATGACAATTCAACGACATACTTTAAAATGTAACGTCAGCATCCACCCGTTATTTCTTACAATGCATGTGAACACGAAACTTCTTTATCTAGCCATCTATCGTCCAGTCACTGCACTGATAAAATCTACTCCTGGCTCCCGCCACAACTTGCACAATCTAACTTGTGTGCGACTCACAATTTAAAAATGTACCTATCAATTGTTATTTTTAGGTGTCGTTTTGAATATTAAATTGGAATGTTATCAGAGAAATATCTATGCTACTGCCATTGGCTTGTTAGCCGTGATATGCAAAAAAATGTCGGCAGTGAAGAATTAACATAAAGTTTAAGTGGTTATCGTTCCATATAGTTCGTACAATGTTCGTAGTAAATGACAAAGAGCGCTAAAATGTTACTTTTTACGTACATATATGCCTCTACATTTTCTATTAGAGTAAGAAAAATACTTATTAAAGCTTCTAAAGTCTAGGAGAGTACCATGATTACTATTATGCGTAAAATTACTGAACATTTAGGCTCCTGCCTATATTTAACATATTTTCGGTTATAACAAGAAAATGCCTAAGAAGCACTTACAGCTTTAAATTATCTCTAGAAAAAAACCTACGGTAAATTAACTTAATTTATGATTTCTCTTTTTCTCCACATAATGATAATATTTAATATAATGTTACCAAATACAAAACGAGAAATGAGAATAAAAACAAAATGAATGGTGTCGTGGGACACCAGGTAGGAACGAAGTTCCTTCGGATAATGTGGAATCACGTCTCATTTAACGGTTTTATTCCACGCACTTTTTTCCACAGATTTATTCCACAGATTTATTCCACGCACTTTTTCCACTTACGGTTTTACTATCACATTTTTTTCCGTTCGGTCCCGCAGAGAAATCCCTATCCCCTCCAAGCCTGCCGTAAGGAACTTCGTTCCAGTAATAAATCTTTATTGACATATATAAAAAAACAGCTTCATTTAAATGTCCCACGTTTGTATAAAATAATCCTTTGAAAGATCAATATGTGCTCACTGGTCCCTGTTGCCTAGGGGTAGTTTCTCTCACACCCTGTTTAACATTATTATTTACACATACTATTCAAGGCTATTCGACCATCGCTAATGTTGATAAACTAGTTGCGCATACGATTAATTGTATTAGAGTTTTTATCAAATAAGATTTTTTGAGAGTATAAGCTTACATACGAACAGACAGGGTTGCCACACAAGAACACCTGCAAGGCAACTGTAAGTAAGTGTGTTGCTGCTCTCTGTGTTCCCCCTTCCCTAGGATAAGGTGATGAGTGAAAGGGGATTTGAACTTTTCTAAAAAATCGAAGAATACTGTATCAACAGATCGAGAAATATATCTTGTGTATCTCTGTGGTCTATTGGTCATTACAAATATATCGTAACTCAAAATTTATTTAAAGACTGACGACGCTTGTTAGTAAGTTTTATAATGAAAAAAATATATATATACAGTCAGTAAAGATCCATTCATTCAACACAGAATTGTAACAAATTACAACTCTCCCGCACAGATATCCTGCTGGGGCCAATGATGGATGCTGTGTTTATGTCAATGGAAATGTATTAGCTAGGGTGGGTTACTGTGAACGGACGAACGCGAAATAATACCTAAAACTATTTCACATATAATTTTATTATTACGATTCATTGAACTACTAGACGGCATATATTTTATAAAACTGTGTTCATATGGTTTAAAATATTACTTTAACAGTTAAATCTTGCTACATTTTTACTAAATAGTACGGCAAAGAAAGTTGTTGTCAATTTATAGACCCATGTGAGGAAGTCTGAGCTAAACAAATAAATAATATATTTTTATTACCAAGATATTAATTATTTTTAACCGTTTGTACAAACCAATCAGTATACAAAGTCATTCATTAAATTAGGTAGACTGGAAGGTAAGTATTAAGTCCGTCATTGTTCAATTGTACTTATGTATAAAGTATTAAATTAAATATCGACATTTATGATTTATTTATATGTAATTAATGTATAATTTATTCCATATTTAATATGGCATCAAATACGAATTAGCGCTACCAGTGTCTTTTAATCGTCTTCTGGAGCTAGTCGTAGTGCTATTTCATATTTTCTGCCAGTGAAAAAATCACAGATGTGATGCAGCTAGCTTGAGTGACGTCACTACTATTGCTAGCGAGTATAGCCTTGTATTTGTTGGTGTGTGTTAAAAACATCTGTCACTGTACATGTCATGTCACACTACGTATCTGTCAGCTGTCATACACACCCACGGCGAAAGAATTTACTGATTACGGTTGGCTTAGATTTATCGTTTGGATATACAAGGAAAAAACTGTAATTTGTAAACTAAAGTGCTTAAAGTCTATTTATTTTCTCTTGAGAAGCATTTTCATACAACATATATTAATGTTTGCTAGTAACTCGCAATCTTTAACAATTAAGAATACAGATTAATTTTTATTCTAGAATAAAAAGTAGTTTGCCCTAGGGATACCTCAATTGAAAGCAATAACTAGTTTGATCGATGTCGATTATTAGATGTACATACGAAACGTCGTTATTAATGCATTAAATATACATATATCTAGTTACTGTTTAAATAGAATCATGACCATATTTTAGGACATATCAGAACTCTATCTAGAACTGAACTAAACATGACTTATATAATAAAAATGTGTCAATTCACACACGGCAGAAATGAACCTCATGAAAGATTTACATACAGGAGCAAGCTGAGTACAATATCGATATACCCCACTACACCAGGCGTACATATAGACAATACTCAGCAGTGGAGAGTGGGGGGACCCAGAAAATAATATACTGTGTAATGTATTCTATCTCATTCTTTCACCGACTTAATCCTATACATTAATGTGTTTGTTTCTTTATCGAGACGCATTTTCGTTTCATCGAGTTTCAAATAACAATGACTCTAAAGAAGTTTCACTTCAAAATATTCAAGAATAAACGAATATGCTATATTTAGTTTGAATCCGTACGTACATATTACATACATACACACTCATATCGAAGCAAATTAATTAATTTATTATATTATTTTAATGGTAATTAAAATAATGTAATAATTAACAAATTATGTAATTTATCAGTTTTAGTTTTCAGATAGCAGCGTGTGTCAGCAAATTCAAAATTTGCTGCAAATTAAATATCATCTTACACATATACAAACAATAAACTTATTACATATAAGTTTTAGGTTATTTTTGACAGTGATTCAAAACTTTATAGATATATCTAAATATTATATTATTGAAAGCATTGTATTTCCAACGACATAGTTGATATCTTCAAACGTCAGATTAGATTATCAATTCTTATCATTATTACCAACGAGATCTTAAGGGTAATCACCCGTTTATCACAACTTAGTCAACTGACAAAGGGATTTGATTCAAACGTTAAATACATTTTCAATAAATTGTTCACATTTCACAAATAATTATAAAGAACTTTGAACCCACAGTATGTTTGAGGACCTCCTGCTATCGGTTTAAAATAAACATCGCAGATGTTGTTAAACATAACTCGATCTATTTTTAGAAACCATTTAGTACTAACATTATTAAAGTATTGTAAAAGCTATAGAAGTTAATATAGCAGAAAAACTAAAAAAAAAATGAATGGTGTCGTGGGACACCAGGTAGGAACGAAGTTCCTTCGGATAATGTGGAATCCATACAATTTGCAAAAAAAATCGTGCTCAATTTTATGTAGGTTTTCTTGATGTTTTTCTTAAATTTTGCTGATTAGTTTTTATTTAAGTACAAGAAAGTATTTAGGAAATTCAGTATTTTAGGAAATAAAATAATAAACTCCTTAAAATAATAAAATAGCACACATGACGCGCTTTCGCGCCTGCGCACGTCTCATTTAGCGGTTTTATTCCACGCACTTTTTTCCACAGATTTATTCCACAGATTTATTCCACGCACTTTTTCCACTTACGGTTTTACTATCACATTTTTTTCATTTCGGTCCCGCAGCGAAATCCCTATCCCCTCCAAGCCTGCCGTAAGGAACTTCGTTCCAAAAAAAAATTGATAAATAATTGATCAATACTATGTAATAATACCTATTATTATATTCGCATTTAACTGATTGGAATCAGATGGCCATTAAAGAAATGTGTAAAGTAAAAAAAACAAATATAGAAGTGATTGACGAAGTATTTACTGAGTATCATCATCATCATCTCAAACGAAAGATGTCCACTGCTCAACATAAGCCTCCTCGTAAGAAATGTGTAAAGTAAAAAAACAAATTACAGAAATGATTGACGAAGTATTTACTAACTATCATCATCATCATTACCTCAGACGAAAGATGTCCACTGCTCAACATAAGCCTCCCTGTAAGGTTCGTCCCACCAGCTGGTCTAATGGAGTATAATGTCTATGGAGTCTAATGGAGTCTAAAAATAAAGACAAAATTTCGTTTAAACATTATAGAAACATAGTTTTAGCTACATTTTAGCGGTCCAAGTGTTGCAACCGTGCACCTAAAACAGTTGCATGATCGTATCGCTTTGTTGCGAGGCTTAAGTATGTTCACAATGTTCACGTCGGACGACTTTCGCAAACGAAACAATATAATCGTTGATGGTAAACATGAATAATAATGCCTTATTAGTTCATTCAGACAGTTTTCCAGTTCAAGTGATATTAATATGAATAGGGGTCTGTTGGTTAAGGGTGGTTGTCAAAGTTTTTTAATCTTAGAAATTTGGAGACCTTTTGAATTTTTTAAGAAGTGGTTTTGTTGATTAAATGATTTTTCAAAACTGTTTCATAATGTATTACGTGTGGTTTAAACCCAAATCTTTTTATTGAAAGAAATCTTTTACAATTCCAGCGTATTATTACCATAAAAAATTGATTTAGAGAAAGTGTAATTGTAGTTAACGCTTGCCAGATAAAGATTAATGTTATTTTTTCAAGTAGAATACTTTGAGCATCAAAAAGATAAATTAGGTAAATTTTTTTAAATACAGTTGCCTTTTTTAAATTTTTGGGGACACATTAACGGGTCACAATTTGAGAACCACTGGTTTTATTTGTGTTATTGTGGAGTATTGTGTAGATAATTTATAATCTTAAAGATATTATTAATTAAAATGTGGAATTACTATGTTGTAATATTGATAATTATTACCGTGACCGCCTCAGTAACCTATTTCACACAATTATATAAAATTATAGGTATTATGTACGTATTTAAGCAAGACTACTGAAATAATAAGATCTCTGGTACAGTTAACATCAAAGTTTAGAGCAGATTTCTGAAATTTTATACCCTAAAGGCGTATACTTCAGAACAGATGTACTAAATCGATACACATGTTATACGAGTATTCTAGGAAAAAATATTTTCGTGATATTTTTCGTTTTCGTGACGTGACGTTTTCGTGACGTATTTCTGTTAGCGTGTTTATTAAAAACAGAATTATTAGCACTCATATTTCACTGTGTATTTTAAAATTTTGGGGCTCTTCATAAGAAATTTTAAAATACATAGGGTCACTTCTATATTTTTATCACGACATTGAATACTTAAAAACCTTTAGCTCTATGCATTTAAAAACGTGACCCCCAAAACGTTAATAATAGAATGAACCGACGGCATTAAATTAATTTACAAAAGAAACAAATGTGTTATTCTTCCATTGCTAGAAAAGGCTGGTCTATGCTGTGAATTAAATAATTATTAAATAATAATAATAAATATTTCTTATATTTAACACACAACGCCATCTAGTTTCAAACTAAGCAGAGCTTGTGCTATGATAACTAGACTGACTGATACAATTCTTATGTACTTTTTTTTGTAAATACATGCTGCAAATATTTGCAGATCATACAAACATTTGGTCCGACCCAGGAATCGAACCTGAGATCTCAAGCACAGCAGTCGCATTCACTACTGCTGCGCCACCGAGGCAGTAATTAGCGATCTAGACCGCTAAGTCAAACGTCATCGTACAATAGGTAAGAAAGTTAAAAAAAAGTTTTGTGAAAAACGCTAGGTCGCCACAGTGTGGGTTGCCACACTACATTGTCTACAATCGCACTGAATATGACGACCATCACTTTTGAATTCTATTCATACTTTATATAAGGTATAGACCAAGAATAAAAAAAACTTTTCAGTGTCACTTTTGTTAGTAAAAACACACAAACAAGCCGTTTTCGTTCCTCAATAATTAAAAATGTCGCCGGAATTAATTAGAGATACAGCAATTAGATAGAAAAGGTTGTTGTAGCACCAGCTGATAATTCGTAATAGCAGCGGTTCCCGGATCCCTCCTAGCTCAGGCGCAGAGTGGCACACCGTGTGGTTTTAGTCGGTCCGATTCCGACACACCACCCCGCCTTAAACCCCGGTGTGACGGCCCGAGGAGTTTCCACACGTTAAAAAAAAAAAAAACACCAGCTGATAATTACATATGTGTATGTGATACGGCGGCGTTCTTGGGCCGACAAGTTGAACATACGCTAGTATAATAAATGACAAGAACAGGAAGAAATAGACACAATATGCTTCCTACATTCAATAATTTCATATGACGTGTGGCAAAAAGTAGCGGAGTCAACTTTCTCAACTGAAGTCTGACATTAATAATAATGTTTCAAATATGAAAATTTCTACCATTTTATACATTAGCCATAATATATTACCATACATACATACAATTAAAGTAGTTACTCACTCAAGAATGATATTACAGTATGGAAGAAAAATGTCACCTTTCGCCAGATTATTTTATAATAATATAATAATAATATTTCGGACATTTGACACACAACACCACGTATTCCCAAACCAAGCATAACTTATACTATATGCTTTTCCTGTATTACATACATATTATACACAGAAAGTACCAAAACATCGAAACAGATTTTTGCAGTTCGTACACAGACTTGGTCTGACATAGGAATCGAACCCGAGACCTCTAGCACAGCAGTCACAAAAGCTATCACTGCTCCACCGTGGCAATCATTAGTTTATTTTGCAAGTCCAGACGTAAATAAAAGGTTTCTTATTAATCATTTGTTCGTATTATAAAGATAATATAATATCTCCGTACGTAGGTAGATCAGTATTTCCACTCCACTCCACTCTACTGGTCAAGTCATCTGCCTAAATCCAGCATAGAACTGTAAAGGTCATACGTCGGCACAAGAAACAGTCACAAGTCACAGAAAACTGCTATGAAGCTGTTTTCTCGTTGTTTTTCCCTAAGTGAGCGATGTTACCCGAACCTAACCCCTTTCCCTGATTTTGGGGAGAGCTACTCAAACGGTGGTAATACACTTGAGACTCTTGAGTGGTAGGTGTCTGTGGGTCCGTGGGTATCAAATGAGTGTCACTACCCTTTATCATGAGTGTCGTAAGAGTCGACTAAGGGAGCAAGCTTCGCAGGACATCAACACTACAAATAGAAAGAAATATAAATATATATAGTTTAAAAAATTAAAAAACACTTAGAAATGTCGGTTATAAACAAACAAACATACAGGTGAAGCTAATAAAAGCGTGTTAAGTAAAAAACCAGTATTTCATCCACTTAGACACACAATTACAATAGAGCGCTAATCCAGCAACGAAATAGCACATGATTCATGCTAATCACAAAATGACTTCGATCTTTCAATGATTCCGTGGAACTGACGTATGTAATACTGACCGTAATCTGCGGCTATCTTTAATTAATCAATCACTTACTTTGTCCTGTCATCGTTGACTTGAAGGCCATCGTTAAATTGTCTTAAGCCATTCAACTGAGACCGGTTGACCAATCTTACATAGAAACTAACCTTTAAGCGTGACTTCACTTGAGTCAACGATAATTATTGCGGTTATTTGTCTAAGAATGCTATTTCTTTGACAATTTTCATCTTGATCGCTTCAAAAGGTTTATTTTTAATTAATAGACCAAATAAACACGTTTTGGTATATTGAGTTGTATAAAAGAAGAAAAATTTGATCAGTTGAATTGAAGTCTGGTCAGTTTCAAAACCAAAACCCCCTTTCTAAGGAGAGGTCTATACCCAATAGTGAACAATGGAAGGCTGTTAATGCAATATGATATTATTTGTATAATTACAGAAACTTGCAATCATTTAAAAGCTATTATTCAAGTCAATTATATGTCATATAAGTCAGTCAAATCATTTATAGATCTTAAAAATAATCTCTCAGATCATTTTTAAGACCATCCAAAACTAGTACAGAATTATAAGATATCTTTCATGTGGACAGCGCAAGCACATGCCTACGGGATGTTATACTCGCTCCATTTTAGTAGGCCAATGATACAAAAAATAAAACGTAATAAATTCTTCTGCTAATTTGTCGAGAATTATCTTTCCGTAGAATGCAGGAAGGTAAAATTTGCAGCAGACATGAAATTTAAATCGATCTTTATCCAATCAATTGACAACATTCAATCATCATCAGCAACCGAGGCTTCTTTGCCGTAACCAATGCATTGCACGGCGACTTTAACGACTAGTATCGAAGAAGTGCGTGACGAAAGTGATATTGAAATAACACATGCTTTTGTTTATCGTATCACAACAAGCGTAATTACACAAAAAACGGCTTGAGCAAAAAACTTCTCGCTTGTTCTCGTGCTAATAATAAGCAAATTACTTTTTATTAACATTCACCACCATACTACATAGTTAGTGGCCATTTATTTAATTGCTTTTAATAGAGCAAGTTCTGTTCGCAATGATACTTTACTGTATTCTTGTAAATATATAGCTAGACAGTACTTTATACTTAGATTTTCGATCCAGAAGAGGGTGTTCGGTAATTTATGGAATGTGAGTTGTGGAGTGGGACGCGCGTCTTGGTCTCGGTCTCGTGGCCGAGGGTCATTATTGTGTAAATCATACTATAAGTTTTAGACTGTTTAAGTGAAGTCGGGATCCGGCAGTTCAGCCTGTCTCAATCGCCGTATACTCACTATTCCACACACTTACATACGTTCACTCATTCAAATAGCACCAATATTATACAACTGTCAGTCTACGATAAGAATGATCAGGTAAGTACCTCCACGGTAGCCGGATTACGATACAGAGGACTAACCAATTATGACTATGGTATGTGTTTGTCTGTCTATAGATGGCATCGCTTCCAAAACGAAAATTTGAAAATTTGAAAACCACTCTTTCACCACATTTAATAATCAGAAATGTTCACAAAAAGAAATTTTGATAAAATTAAAATATATTACACTTCATAACACCTATTTTTGGGTAAACCTTTTTATGAAAAGAAATGTGGGTATTTCTTGATTTAAGATTGGAACAGTATTCAAATCGCTTCTCATCTGGCATTCCATTTAAATTTCTTGAAAGCTGTAAAAACTCATAAATGGCAACCATTATTTTTTTTAGAGTACAGTACAGTACAGTACGGTACAGTACAGAATGGAGTAGTTAAATCGAAAATATCACTAGTTGAGAATGTCAATGAACCTTTGATCTTAATACACTGGCTTAATGCAAAACCCCAAGAACTTTTACGCTTTAGCCTTTTACGTCAAATATCAAGCTTCATTTAAAATTGACATCTGACAAAGTGTCATCAGTTATCTGTTTACATCTGTATAAAAGTTATAGCTAAGTTGCGCATAATGTCGCAATTCCCTTTTCCTTATTTCTACGATCACAATCGAAACGCGCAATTGCCTGATCATTGGTAGTTCCTGGTGAAAGGTGAATAAAACAGAAGAGAATGGTGTGATCAGTCACATAACATTGTCCTATCTATTCACTATGTAGAGGTAGCGACTGTTTCTTAACAGGCATGCAAACGTCATCAGTTGAAGCACAGGACCTAATATACGAGTTGTCGACGTGCTTCAAGGTGGAACCCATGCACAGCACGAGTCTGTCCCCCAATTCTAAGCTATATTCTTCTTTTTTTCTCTGTTTTTTTTTTATGACGAATGAAATACATCATTGTTTGTATGATATACATATCAAATACTGTCGTTTCTATTTTATTCACCATTTCTGTCCTGTTTGTTACTTCCGTAAATCACACACAAAAAACACAACACAACAATAAATAAATTTAAGAGTATTTTGAAGAAAAAGATTCAAGGTTTTGTCTCTGGCATTCCTTGAATTGTTTAAAGGATGTTATCAAAAATAAAATATTGCGTCGTTCAGAGTATCCTCATGATATCAAAACGTCATCCAGATTATTTGTTATCAATAGTACTCAGAAATATATCAGATAATATAATCAGACTTCGAAAAACTGATACTAAATCTTTGGAAAACATGTGGGATATGTAATGACATTCAATTGAGAGGAATCAGCTCTCGGTCTACAGATTACTGTTTGCATATCATCACAATGACGTCATTATCGCAGCAGATTTTCCAATACATAAAAAATTTAACATGTTTTCAATATCCGACAATAAACATTTCCTCGTCACGTGGGTTTTGTTGTTTTTCATTTTGGTTTTGACAAAAACAGCATTTTCGTGTCTTAATTACCTGGAAACCGAGCTTTGCTCGGTATTATTGTGTGGTAGTCGATTCGCAATTTACTAACTTCTTTTGTTCCCATCTCTAATTTTATTAAGTAGATAAGTGTCAAATGGGTGTATTAAATAAACATTTCATTGCTTGAAAACACGGATAAAACAACGTTTTTTACATTTCATGAAAAACATTGGACTCGTTGCCGAGATTCAGTTTACACACATATATATATATATACAAGAATTACTCGTATAAAGGTGTTAGATAAATGGCGATTTTGTCATCACCATTAGTGTAATCATCATCATCAATCATCAACAGCTTTTCAAAATCCACATGGGCATAGGGCTCTCTTTAGAAAAGAAGTTTTGACCACGGTCGCCAGGCGGGTTTGTGTATAGTTGTATCATAGTACAGAAAAATTACATACACACATATTAGAAGCGCGATAAAATTCAAAGACATCTTTTTCATCTGGACACACACATAAAGGATTAGGTAATAATATTATATACGCTTAACGAAGTCTATGCTAATTTGTCCAAGGGGCATAATGTATCAATCCTAAACGCAACTTACAATGTTACTAAATAAGACCTTATTTATTTTCAATAAGGTAGCATTTCACTCGCATATCTGTGGTCTGGAGGCAGCACCGCTAGGTACTGTAGTGGTGTAGTTCCTTCAATAGTTATTTTACTACGTTTCTATAAGGAATAACTTTCACTTTTAAATATTGCTATCATGTTCTTTATCAAAGTTACTGTAGTTGAAATTGATTGAGCAAATGGTTCTCGTTTTTTGGAAATTAAAAAAAAAGAGATCTAAAAAGGATTTTTGTACCTATTCAGAAAATGTATACAAAATTGGTCAAAGTAGAACCGTGGTCGCACCCACTGTATGTCTACCATGTCTGGATTTCTACCTGAATTGTACTGTTGTTTCATACTTTTAGACCCCTTCTTCTACGTAAAAAACTATAATCCGATTATATTTTTTTCAAACTTTATTTTTTATTTAATATTTCATTCGTTACATACATACATTGCCAAATCGTAACCTTTCTTTTTGACTTCGTGGTAGTCGGGTCAAACAAGATAATTTGTTGAGTCAAAAAATAAGTAATGTCCGGTGACTCTACAATTTTGAACTTTAAAATATGTGTTGACTTTATTTAAATTTTGCATTACCATTTCATTTCATATCAATTAGATGAAAATGATTTACTATATCTATTTCGTCTGTTTTACTAAAAAGTTTCTGTACGTGATCTATTAAAGTAATTGTAAATCCTAAAATATTTTTGCTTGAAATCCTAATAAAATTGAATTTGAATTGAAGATGACAAGAAAACTGCAATGACGGAATGGATGGACGTAGTTCAGGATTGGGTTAGATGATGCAATCTGAAGGTTTTACAGCAAAAGATCCCCTGCTAATCAACAACAGTACAAGTAAAACGACTAAGAAGAAACAGGAAAAAACTTAAAAAAATGCACACAAGTACATTAGGCTGTATTATCTCAAAATACTCGTACCTACATGTGATAATGTAAATGTGATAATGCAAAGCGATTAAGGTGTTAAATTATCAGTTATCAGTAACAGCATAAAAATGATCGCAAAATCCATGTCATGTAAGGTACGTAGGTTCAAGGGTACGAAGTTATTAATTAAAATAAAAACTCCCTCTAGAAAATTCTAATAAACATGACATGGGTTCTTATTCCTTCACTGTTAATTGTTTAACTATATTATGTTTATTTTAGACTGCTAGTCATCCATTTGTAAAACAAACATTCAAGTGGAACATCTTGACTGACCTTTTAATCCGTGACTACGGCCACATTTTGCTTAAATTCAATGTTATTTTAACTAATTTACAAACGCTATTAGCCTGAGCAACACTGCGGTAGGTCTTCTTCGACAGATTTCACGGTGATCGCTACGAGGATTGACAGCCAGACGCTGCACAATGGGACAGCCATTAAACGAATGTCCTATTATCTCATAATAGTTCGGGTTACGCTGGGTTACAGTGAACGCTTTAAGATGAATTGATTTGGATTAGGAACGCAGCCATGACTGATGCAGGACGTTCCGGGACTTGACGCCATGTTTAGTAGTATTCAAATTTGGAACGCATTGATTCGAATAGGAATGATGATTCTAATTTCGAATTGTAGTGTGAACCAAAATAGATAATGATAGCTGTCAAACTATACGGACACGAAGTGCATTCTGTAATTTGGGTTGTGTATTGGAGGCATATATCAGCCTAACAAATTTAATAGTGTGTGTAAGTTTTACATGAAATGGTTTGTAAAGAATACTATAGATATGACGAATTTAAATTAAACCACCTTTTCCCACCAATAGAAGAATTTATCAGAATACATACGTAAGTAAAACATATTTTATATAACGTTATTTGTAGGTTGCATAGAACTCATTGAGGACTGAGAGTATTTAAACAAGATTATCTTTGAACAAATATTACTTTGTTTATGTTAGAGACCGATAGGCATGCAAATATTTTTTCCTTGAAATACAAATATTATCACATCTCTACATAATATTTAAATATTGAAGAAGACTGGTAATGCCTTAACTTGTTTTTAGGGTTCTGTAGCCGAATGGTAGAAAACGAAATCCTTTTAGATTCGTCATGTCTGTCTGTCTGTTTGTCCGTATGTCGCAGCCCCTTTTTTCCGAAAGTATAAAAACTATACTGTTGAAACTTGGTAAGTAGATGTATTCTGTGAAGCACATTAAGATTTTCACAAAAATAGAAAAAGAAATAATAAATTTTGGGGGTTTTCCATACTTAGAACTGAAACTGATTATTTTTTCATCTAACCCATACGTGTGGGATACCTATGGATAGGTCTTCAAAAATGATATTGAGGTGTCTAATATATTTTTTTTTCTAAACTGAATAGTTTGCGCGAATGATACTTCCAAAGTGGTAAAATGTGCTTCCCAACCCTGTAACTTCTAAAATCAGAGAATGATAAAACTAAAAAAAATATATAATGTACATTACAAATAAACTTCTACCGAAAATTGATTTGAACGAGATTTAGTAAATAGTTTTTTTTTAATACGTCATAAATTGCTGCTACGGAACCCTTCATGAGTGAGTCCGACTCGCACCTTGCCACTTGTTTTATATTTAAGGTTAAGGACGAATTTGACGAATGACTAAAGGATATCGTCTAATCTTGGGCCGATTTGCTAATAATATTAATTATAATTATTTGTTTTTAAATATTTAACAAATTATGGTCACAATTAAATAGTATCAAATAACAT
This sequence comes from Hypercompe scribonia, assembly GCA_949316085.1. NCBI lineage: Eukaryota > Metazoa > Arthropoda > Insecta > Lepidoptera > Erebidae > Hypercompe > Hypercompe scribonia. The sequence continues at coordinate 8,874,067 of OX438979.1, forward strand.
ACGAATACATTAAAAATTATTTTCATAAGATCTCTAATTGATTTACCGGAGTAACAGTCATTCGTGTTGTCACAGAAATAATACGTAAACGTCACGTAAATAATAAATAAATAATCACATACAGTAGAGAAACTATTCAAGGGTAAATAACGAAACAACTTGTAAAAATGTTTTCAAAAACAACAAAAATACATTAACATACTTTTCTGTGAAACCTTTTATTTCTTTAGCCGTAAACGTAAAAAATTTATTGATTGCAAACTAAAATATTGTGACTAAGCGTATATGCAATTTTTTTCCTATCCTGGCAACACTTGACTAATGTCAACCAATGTTTCCCGCTCGCTCGTACTGTGGATGTAACTTTATGTTTCCTTTTCTATTTCAACCTATAGTGTTATGCAATAGCCTTGATACTAAACTTCATAAAATTGTGTTTTCAATCGGGTCTGGGTCACTGAAAAATAATATTGTAATTTCAGTAATAAATTGTACATATTTAGACTAGGAACCGATACAAAGCGGTCGATGTCCTTTGAAATGCTACGACTAGAGTGTATCTATACCTACTATAGTATCACTCATAATGATGGGTGAAAGTTAAAAACTAAACTTTGTACTACAGAGAAACCTAACTGAAAAATTGTTTATTTTTATGCGGGTCCACCAAAGCGACTCTACTCTGCCTGGTGGAAAGCAGAAATAGAATCCAAGAGTGGTGGTCTCCATAGTCCTTACGAATGCAGACAATGCAGTATGGCCACCTACAGTATGGTGGCCTAGTGAGATGCTTTTTCATGCTGCACTTAAAGGATCAGTATTATAGTGGGAGGGAAGTACACTAGTAGTAAGGGTCCAGGTATTTAACTGATTTGCACAGGAAGGAAGAACTGAATCGTTTTATTCGGGATCGTATTTTTGGCTACAAAAACACTTGATAACAGTTTGGAAGTTGGGCTTCTTAATCCCTGTGACTCGGAGAGCACATAGAGCCTCTCCCCTGACACGAAGGAACAGATAGTGCACCTGTGTTTGCGTACTCACGCGTACGTAGGATTACATCATTATCATCTTCATCATCATATATATATAATATACAAACTGCTTTAATTTCCTTCTCCAATCTTCTCTCTCATCATTTGTATACTTTTACCGTATATTGTCTCTGAGCGAAAACTTATGCTTCAAAATCAACCTATCGCCATCCACTGCTGAGCGAAGGTCTGCCCCATGGAGCGCCAACCATCCCGGTCTTGGGCATTCCGCAGCCATCCGCTGCCAGCCACATTCTTCAAGTCTTCAGTCCACCATGCCGCAGGGCGCCCTGCACTATGCACGATTGGACAGGGGCGCCCTGTGTGTACTTGTGCTTACGTAACATTTAATTTTCTTCTTCATTAACCGGTGCACAATAAACCAATGTATTATTATTATTAAAAACTTCTAATAAGGTTCAGACTAACTTTCGAATACGTAGTTTCATAAAAACTATCTTGTCTCTGTCTAGAGTTTGCATCAATACCTGTATTAGTAGCATGTCATTAATAACTTGAATGATACCATTAAACTCTTATTTCTAGCTTTCTTTCTACCTATTAAGTAATAACCAAATATTGACTCATGTCTATATAGCTATCTACGATTACATCGGAGAAAGTGGCGTAATTAGAAATCAAACTAGCACTAAATATAACATGTATGCTTACATAAGGATTTTAATTATACCAGTTATTTCTTGTATTTTTGGAATAAATTAGACTTTAATATTTCTTTAATTTGAAAGTATATACCAGAACATCTCTACTTTTTTATGCGTACTTTTTACATGTAAGTAAAGTATTCGTTTTTTAAAACTCCGTAATACAAGTGTCACTTTGTCTATGGTATCAACGTTGTTATGTAATCCACTGCTGGATATAGGACTTTTCTCGAAAAAAATATTTATAACATTATTCAAAGACGTAGATCAAGGCAAAACAAAACTTTGTAATATGATAAAAAAAAGGTAAAAGACCTCGAATGTGGTGCAAAATTCAGTCACAACGTATAAAGAATTCAAAGAGCTTTAATTTATAACATACACATTGATGAAGACCGGCTGGCCAACAGATGTGGGGACTGATGGAGACTGGAAGATAAACAGTACTTAACACTAAGTCGATCAATGGATGTATTCATACGAGTTGATATCTAACTTCCACGCACTGTAGAACGTTACTGGGAAATAGAATATCGGATTCTGCGCGCTCATCTAGATATAAGATTATCAGTGGTACATTTTGTTTCACAAGTGTCATAGAGATGATAAAACCTAATACTTTTGGACTTACGTAACTATAATATGTAGTAGTCAATTTATGTACATTGGTTATATATAATGTAGGTTTATCTTGCATTTAAAAGTATTTTTTATGGATAAATTTGTTACATTTAATATTTTATATTTGCACCTACCGTGTCATATGTCTATGTCATCAGAAGTTTGACTAGGATTGTCTAAGAGACAGTGCCGCATGGTATTCAGAGCACATTTTGTACAAATAAACTGATTTTAAACATTCTTGCACTAATTGAAAGCTTCATTATCAACCAGTAACATAAGTCACATTTTACCGTGACAACCGACATACTGAGTCGTGGGCATAAGCTAGTAAAAGTTAAATAAAAATAAAAAGTCACATAGCACTTGACAATTCCACCGCTCTAGTAAAATGAAAAAAGTGATTTTATTATGAAATTTTTAAAACAGTCAACTTTATAAGGCAACTTCTTTGTATGATTAATGATCAATAATTTAAAAAAAATCATGGTAACAGTAGCACATAAAACTAAAATGTAAAAGCAAATATCCAACAAGCTGTCAAACGTCACAACCTCGCTACCAATCGACCGTTAAAGGACCATCCAAACTATCAATTTAAAAAGAAAGATGATTTCTATCATTCATTTTATCTTGTCCAAAGACATCACCCCAATACGCACAATGACAGATAAAAGTGCAAAGGTAAACAAGAAAGCAAACGCGTCATTAAAGCGACACGGTATAGGTAAAAAATGAAACCTGGTAGGGGACATTCGAACAAAGGTACAGGCCAACCCGTGGGAACATTTACGGGTTAGAGAGAATTTGCATCAGTGCCTCGTACCAAGAGAGCGTACGGCGATGAATAAATTCAGCATTGTTGTTGCTTTGAAGATGGTAATGAAACGGAAATATTTGCTATTGTTGTTATTGTTCGGAGTTATTTAGTGGTTAGTGGTTGAACTGGTTTTTAAAGAGCTCCGTTTGATATTTACGATCACTGGAAAGGGTGTTGAATGTATTTTCGATTATTGCCGCTCAGCGTGTTAATTAAAGGAATATTCAACGGTACTGGTACTTGATTTGGTCTCAAGGTTTTATATCTTGATATCACAGCTTCAATTATGTCATTAACATAGTGTTGTGTCAGTAGGTAGTCATATAAGCATGTACATGTTTTTATTATAATAAGTTCTTAAGGAAATGTTTTAAGGAAGTATAAATCTTAATAATCATTTTATTATGAAAAATAATTGAACTTTAATGGGGTGATAAATTATTTTATTATGTTTAATACAGGTATTCTTTTATATTTTATCATTATCATCAACCTATCGCAGTCCTCTGCTGGACATAGACCTCTTACACGCCACTTGGTTTGGAATGTACGTACGTAAGTGTGTTTGTTCGGATGGCATTTTGCAACTTAATTTTGAAGCATATATTGCGTGACAATACGATATTATGATGATATGAACCTGATGTGATTATAGAGCCGGAAGGTGACCATAGGAAGTCCGTAATGAAACGACACAACCCCAACGAGTTTGAACTCGTACGATTCGTCTTGACGGGTACTTTATCTGTATTGTGCCTTGAATATATTATATAAATTGAATAACTTTCAGGAAATAATTGTGTTAAGTGAAAAGTAACCGCCACTTGTTATATAAACGTTATGAACGTACAGAATCAAGTTTTTATCAATATCTGCATCGTCTATTGTACTCGCTTACTAGTTATTATATACACAGGTAAATATTTTTGACTGCAGGAATAGCATAATTGTTTCAGCGGTCACCTTGCCGCTTTCTACTGCCCTGAATGTTTTGGGTTCAAACTTCACATGAGATAACACATTGTCTAATCCAAAAAATATTGTTATTGTGATTCTGGGTGTTCTTTTTGTCCGTTTCTTGTATATGTACAAAGTTGAGGTATATTTCTAGTGCGTGAGTCGTCTTTTTTCAAAAGTAAACCACAAATTAGTTAACATTTGAAAAAATCATATTAAAAATCATCTGATATATTATAAAAGTTTATTTACAAGAAAGTTAATTAATTGAAATTTATTTTTTAAAGATTACATCGTCTAAATGACCACCGTTTCGACGTTTGCACTCTTCTGAGCGAGCACCGAAATTTCCGAATACTCATCGACAAAGAAACCGCGAGATCGCCGACATCTCTTCGCTGACTTTTTCTTTTAGGACACGATTCTTCAAATAACCCCATAAAAAGAAGTCTGTTGGGGATAGATTTGGACTTCTGGGTGGCCACGGCATGTCGCCTCGTCTGGAAATCAGCTTTTCCGGAAATATGTCTTTGACCACAGGCAGGGACTCATTGGATGTGTAACAAGTGGCTCCATCTTATTGAAACAATGGGTTACGATTGTAAACAGCAAATTCCAGTAGCATCACTCCAAGAACACCCGTAATATATTTTGGAATGTTAGATTCCAAAGTTAACGAATCCTTGACCCACTCCATACAACAAATTACGTTCTATCACAGTTTATGGGTCTTTAGGATCGATGGACATTGAAATTAATTACCCTACAGGGCAAATATTGTTTGCTTTTCCTTGCATTAGAAATTACTTTTACGTTTTAAATGACTTGTACTGTTTTCACTTCATTATTTTATTTCTAACTAATGGACTACTTTCAAAACTGCATTAAAAATGATTGTTTTGGAGTAGATTGAAGTATTTACACAAGTAGTAGGTGGTACTACAATCATAACTTCTGAAAAAGTTGGCGTAGAAAGACACCAATGGCTAAGCTCTTAAACTGAGAACCACTATTTTAGTATTTTTGAAACCTTTAACTATTGCACCACTAGCGTTTATGGTTAAGACAGAAAGGGACTGAATTGTGACACATTCTTTTGTCTGTTTTTAATATTTTTTTTCTATATTTTACTCGATAAATACTCGATAACTCAATAAAAGGATATTACAGATAAAAAAGACACAGGACGGTATTTCTCTTTCGTCCTTGGTATGTTTATCTTATTGGCTCTGTGTTTAAAACTTGATAATCGACGACATACTTTCAATATCAGTTACGCGATTACATTCCTTTAAAATACCAAAACTTTCGAGACGTACTGCAGTCACAATACTGTGTTGGAAGGAATTGGTATTTTTTAGACGTACAATTGTTAAAAACTGATCGATTGACGATTGCGATTCCTTTATCTTCTATTTTTATTTACATCACTACAATTCGTAGTAGCTGTTATAGTCATTATATGAACATCTGCGTGATACTTTATTCATAAAGATAAACTTTCTATTATATTTTCGAATAAAACCATTACGGCACCATAGGACATTTTGTATTGTATTCGATCAACAATCACGGGTCCGTTATAAAATTTAATTTTATCGTCACCCCTACGATTGCTATCGAAATTAACAGTAGTAAATTTTATTATTCATTCATCATTCATCTCCGCCAAAAGATGTCCATTGCTGGATTGCCTGCCTACTCCAAGGTTTTCCACAACAGCGAGGCTCGTGCTGCCCGCATCCAATAACTTGCCATGACATTCACTAGGTCGTCGGACTACCTTGTCAGGATTCTATCAACACTGCACTTTCCAGTGCGCGGTTGCCACTCAAAAACTTTAACTCATTTTCTTATACTGTGTGTGTACCTGTGTACTAAAATATATTTTATGGTACACTCACATTTGAAATATGCAAATATACGAGTATGTAACCTTAAAATATTTTAAATATTATATGGGGCATTGTAGATTGCTTTTCCAGTGGCTACCACAACTGTATTCTTATAAGAAAAAGCATCTCACTAGGCCACCCTAGTGTAAGTCACAATACTGCATTCACAATAACTATGATGACCATAACTTTTGTATTTTATTTATGCCTTCCATCAGGCAGATTAGAGTCCCTTTACATAAAAAAACGTATATTCTGTCTCGTTGGTTTAGCGGTTAGTATATGCAACTGCTGATGAAGAGGTCTCGGGCTTGATTAACAGATCGGATCAAAAAGTATTGTGGAATTCTTCTCATTACAGAAATACTAAATATAAGTACAAAGTTAGGAAGTTCAAGTCTAAACCTCTGTGCTTCGGCGAGCACGTAAAGCAATTGGTCCTGCTCCTGGTCTCTCCCCGGACGTTTCAGATAACCGTCCCGTCAGAAGATCATTATATGAATATTCTGTAAGTGCTACTAGTTGACAACGATACAAAGAAACCATTGATACCCATTGTGTAAAGATTTATTCTTATACTTTAACCATTGCATGTTACTATTTTTCTCTCTCCCTCTCTCTCTCTTTCTCTCTCTCTCTCTCTCTCTCTCTCTCTCTCTACTGTGAATATTAAGATATACAAGACTCATATAAAATCAACAGATTTATTAAGTTCCTGGACATTAACATCTGAGCAGGTTATAATCAGGCACCAACTTTAACCTTACCAAACCTGTAGAATCTCTCTTAAAATGAACGAAATCACCCTAATTGGCATATGTAATTACTAAATTAATGTCTCCATAAAAGGTGAAATAAAACCATCAACGAAAATGTTTTATTTACTGTAACCAGATTTTGGCTAAGCTGGTATCAGCTGACATCTCGAACTCGCGTAGTTCAACCAGTTCAACCACTTACACTAAAAAACGAGTATTCTTTAAAAGAGAGTTATTTATATGTTTTGAATCGGTTAAGCTAATATTGAATTCGAGAGATTGTTGCATCTGACTTTCGTACATTCGCATTGCAAAACATAATATCATGTTAAATAAACTGCTGCTTATATGAATGTCAGTCAACCTTTTTCTCCAAAAACAGTTAAAAATAAGTGTTAGACAGAGTATCTGAAAGCGTAACAAAAATTAGTGCTATTTTTTTAGGTTACAGAAATAACTGTACTATTATTGACAAAGTAATGATTCTGTATATATACATAAAAGTATTAAATAAACACGTAGTTGACACTGTGCTAAACTATATCTAGAAGAATTTGAATACATGTAGTAAAACTTGACTGGTGCGTTACCGTACGAAATTCCATACCCAGAGCGCCACTAAATCATCTTTTAAGAACCAGTAAGAACTTATTTAAGGTCTTATTATTATAAAGAGTAGATATGTTCAACCCGAAGCAAAGGGATTTTATTTGGTTGGATGTGATATGATTTGGTGGCCCTCTATAGTCAGGTAAATGTAAAAAATAGTACAATTCTACTAAAAAAATCACAAATATATATTTCATTCATTCATCATCCATTCATTTCCGTATGGCTAGAGGGTACTTACATGCTAGTAAGTGTTAATCCTCTTTCAATATCTTTCACCTTTGTATCCTTTTGTTTATTACGACTCTTATACGCATAAACTTGTTTATGACAATAATTTTAAAGATTCAATAATTGAATATACTTCAATGATATAAACATACACACATATATATATATATATATATATATATATATATATATATATATATATATATATATATATTGTGTATTGTATTGTTGTGTATTTATACAAGAACTTGATATATAAATAATGGGCGTATTGTATTGTAGCAGCAGCATCTATTAGTCAATGAACATGCGTCGCTGGATATGATAAATATATAAATAGACAACTTATAACTGTAAGGCTCATTAAATCATCTATCAGAATATTCCAGAATTCCAGGAGTTCAGATGGTGGTTAAACGAAGGAAATGAGGTATTAGTTACGTAAAACCAAACCATCTCGTTTCAAAATCTGATCGCAGTGCAAATGAAACGTAATCCTGTCAAATCTTCAGTATTATTTCTGGCGTTTTGTTATTCTATAGAATCGAATTTAATCTAAATAGACTAATATAATATGAGATAAAATCTATGTAGACCATATCTTTAAATCAAAAGAGAGTGAGTGTGACTCAACTTGTAAACACAACGGAAGCTCAGCTCTGTGCAGCGATCCGTTCTACGCTCACATGTACTCGTAAACGGTCGGCCCTACAAGTGAAAGTTCCAGCCGGCACACGTCCATTCATCATTCGCTACACTACTTAATAGTCGCAGTGTAGGAGTGCTTACAACGAACGGCTTTTAATATCCGTCTGTCTGCGATTCCATTATTCTGTACAAACCGCCTTATGTAACGCGGAACTCGGATCTTGAACAGTTTGAGTTCCGTTTTCGGGTGCATTGCGTTTATTTTTATATTCATCAATGTTTGTATTATTGAGAGTTGACAATGCAATTATTTTTTTATGGTAAAAAGTTTGCATAAAGAATAGAAATCTATAAACGAACACTTAAATTCGATAACTCGGAGTTAAAATGTAGAGATATAAAATACATTATTTTGAGTGCAAACAAACATTTCCGTTTTAATTAATATTTATACTTTTTAATGTGTATATTAAAATGTGATCATTACTTTTCTAACAGTTTGCAAATGATTTAATCAGTTGTCAACATTTGATACCGGTTCCGATTGCATAAGCTATGAATTAGTAAGTAAGTAAGAAAGTGCAATAAAATCTACAACTAAATAAAGACATAAATATACCGTAACATTGACTACATTACTGTAAACATTAAAAAATAAAGTTATTCAAAGAAAAACTGGAGAAATTTACAAATTGGATTTACGTGTAACACTACTAGTTTCAGTTTTGATATCAGAAATAAATAATTAATTGTAAGCAGCTATACAAATGCAGTGTTTATAATGAACTGCGACGTGAAGACATTACAACATATTTTTTTTTAAATACATTGCACTAAACGATGCGTTAAGTGAACAGCAATACACGCTCTATTATTATTAATATCAGTTATCGTAGACCTTGCTTCAAATATGTAGCGTTAAAATAACATTAAATTTACATTTACGATTCGTTTTAGACAACAATGGCATTGAGATATTAATATATGTGTAATAAACATCTTAAAACTTGTCTTTTATATGATATGCAAATTCTCTGTTTCTCTTACTTACTCGTATATCAAAAGATTCATGAATAATGTTAAATCTAAAGCAATTTTTATATGTTTAATATTTTATACTTATTTCTAATATATGTCAAAAAAACCGCATACGCAACGCATCAAATTCTGTTCGTGTGGTGAAGGATTAAAAATACATAGTGTTACCACCCCTATTCATCCCGTGGGTGTCGTAAAAGGCGACTAAGGAAACACAAAGACGAAGGAAAACTTGAAACAAATCCTATTCCAACCCGTCTGGCCAGCGTCGTATAGTAGGCCAAAACCTCCTTGCTAAGGAGAGGGCTATGTCCAGCAGTGGACTGTAAAAGGCTGTTGATAAACGAATGAATGAATGTGAGTGACAGCACAACAAAACAAGAAATTATGTTGATACATACGTGTTCACTTCTTTTTTTTCATTTCATGACAATAAAAGTAGTAAATGAAACTTTAAATTTAAACTAAAACTTTAAAAATTAACACAACCCACCTTATCATTTAATTACATTTTGTTTTTGAAGGCTTTTAGTACTTATACTCACTAATAAGTAGGAAGATGGATTTCAAAGAGGCGATGCCCCCTTTTTTATTGATTCGCTAACACAAGGTCAATTCTACATTAAACAAATAAAACTTCTTTAAAATAATACAATTTTAAGCTTAATTTGTCTAGATTTTTCAAACAAATTACCTCATGTGTTGAACTGTCTAATTTATCGTCATCAATATCATCATCATCTCAGTCAAAAAACATCCACTGCTGGACATAACCCTTTTTTTAAAGTATTGAAACCCTCACGGGCCGGCACCCAACCGGGGTTTGCGCGGAGTGGTGTATCGACATCGGACCGACTAAATTGGCAGTGGCACACCGTGTGGTTCTAGCCACACGGCGTGCCACTCTGCGCTTGGAATAGATGGGATCCGGGCACTGCCGTTGTTAAACCATCCGGTGCTGGACATAGGCCTCTCCCAAGGTTCACCACAACACCCGGTCCTATGCTGCCAGCATGCTAATAACTGCCTAATAAAATATCATTAATTGGCTAGGATCGTCTAACACCATATGTGAAACAAAATCGATTCGTGTATACGGTAATTGACCAATTTCGTCAACGTGGTCTGCTTGTATGCGGAGTATATATCAGATGTAAATGTCGCTTGCACCTAATTAATCTTAACCGTTTATAGAACAAAAATAAGATGTGCTCTTGACAAATCATTAAACCCATAAATAACAATAATAATTTATTTCAGATCAGTAAATCCATATCAACAGCCTTTTACAGTCCGCTGCTGGACATAGGCCTTTCCTTAACAAAATAGTGTTAATTTTACAGTTCTATGCCGAATCTAGGCAAATGACTTGATCTTGGCCTTAATTGAACACCACATGAATAGTTACCCTTATTTGGTGTACTTAATTTAACGAAAGCAAAGTCACTAAAGTGTTTTAGAACTGAACGTAACAAAATGTCTTTAGAACCGAACTGTTTTATTTCCTAAGTGTTAAGGATAACGACTCAGTTATTTTCTCACAGTAACTAACATTTAATTAGCCGTGCCTAGGGCATATTATAGTATATTAAATAAACATTATAATTTTTCCTTCCTCGACCGCAGTCTTGGCTGTTTTCTGTGAAGTTTCCTTCGTAGTAGTAGTAGTAGTAGGCCTATTTTATAGAATAAATAGCATAAATGTTCAAGTGCTTCGATTGTTAGTTTCAGAATCTGATGCCATATTTTATCATTCAATTTCTTTTTCTGGATAAAGAAATCAAACAATAGTGTCTGCCACTAGCTTCCAATTGAGGACATCCACAACGCCAAGAAGAAGTATCAGGCAGAAGTATTTATATTAAATAAAAATGAATTACATTTTGAAAATAACTATTACAAAAGTAAAATTATAAAACTGTAAGTGGCAAGCAATCACTAATGAAAACACCATTATCTAACACCATCTCTAAAACCACTTAGTGAAACAAAACAAGCATTGGTGCAGTGCATCGTTTACCTATTTGAAAGTAAAAGTGTGTGCGTTTGACCCGACCGTTCTTAATTATCGACACCAAACACCATTCATGGCACAATGCGACGCACGAGCCGCGCGAACGCATCCTATCGCTCTCGTTTTCTGCAACGGTGTAGAAGTAGGAACGATTAGAAGGGAAAAGCCATATTAAATAATGCAATCAAAACCTTGTACTATATACAATTTATTTTGCTGCACGTTTGATTTTCTCAAATATAACATGAGTATAAAAAATAAATAATTGACACGATAAAAAATCAAGTTTCGTGTGTCATTTCGCTTATGCTATGCAAGTTTTAACAAAAAAAATTTGCGCATATCTTGGATTCACTTTATGACTATTTTGATTAATCGACGCAATCAGTACTTCTTCAAAAGAACAGAGAACTGACTGTTGATGATAATGCCAAGCCAGTAGATCAATTACAAATGAAATAGCAATCCACCAAAAGAGAAAGTCACATGCCACATATCTCAAAAACCCAGAACAAATCGGACAAATGAGCCTTATTCCCTTAATCACCTTTTCCATCGAGTTCTAAGAATACATTTTTCATTTGAATCAAACCAGGCCGTTGAACAGTAACTATCTTTCTAAACAATTTATCAATTACCTGTGAACGGTATAGAAATCCCACACGCCCATTAGATAGTAATTGAATCAGTATTTGGTAAGTCGTTATTTTCGGAGATACGTTACAGATGTATTTATTGATAACCAGAACTTTAATTTTAGTAAGTGTGATGAAATGTTCTCGTATATCAATTAATTGGAATTACATAACTACCAATACTATTAATGCTGGATATTTAGAAAATTTTGTCTGAGTGGTTTAAAAACACAGAGTGTCTTCACTGCACAGAGAAGGACAACTTGAAACAAACGTTATACCAACCGGTGCCAGTGTGGTTTAGTAGGCCAAAACCTCTTGATCTGGTTGTCGTAATAGCAGCGGTTCCCGGATCTCTCCTATCTCAGGCGCAGAGTGGCACACCGTGTGGTTTTAGTCGGTCTGATTCCGACACACCACCCCACCGTAAACCCCGGTGGGGTGACGGCCCGAGGGGGTTTCCACACGTTAAAAAAAAATATTAAAACCTCCTTCCTAAGAAGAAACCTATGTCTCTATTTCCCGTAAGACAAAAGATAGTGTGGAATGTCCTACCATACAAATCATAAACAAACCGCCATAAAAAGAAATGTCAGCCGTAAATCAGATATAACGGCTTCCTCTTCCCTTCTAGACCATACAAGCATACGAAGACCATACAAGCACCATTTTAGCAGAAGAAACGAGGCAAGCCTATTTTCACTTTCCTCCTTTCTTACGCTAAAATGGTTTATAATAATTGAAATACTAAAATAAAAAGTTGTTTAGTTTCTAACTGTTTTCTTATGAAAAAAGGCACCTTTCAAGACCTTACCTGAATAGAATTGAGTATAATCTTTACAAATAATCATTTTCTGGAAAAATTTACGCATGTTCTTATATAACGGCAGTATACAATTATATTTACTATCAATATGCAATCCCAAAATTGATGCCTATATTATATATCTAAAATTTAGTGTAGCGGTTGAAAGAGTATTGACTTAAAATTGTAAAGGTTCAGCAGTAGACGGCGACAAGTTGACGGTAATTGTGGTAAAACTCTTGATGTAAATTGGCTAAATGTCTGGAGTCACATTCTGCAAAACTGGAAAAGACTGTCAGGAATAATTTGGGTATACTTAATGGTAATAATATATTCAGGTGATAGCCTAATTTGTTTCTAGTATCTATGAAGTGTGTAGAATTAAATTGCGTTTAGGTAAAAATAGACTTAGAAATTCTTTTAAACACTACGGTCATAGTACCGCAATTCCCAAAACACTAAAACCGAATTCAATTCTACGTATAAGATGATGTCATTTAGTGAGATCGATTTTAGCAATCAGTTCGCCCACGAATGTACAAGCTTTAGTATCCTAAAACGGTATTTCAAATTAAATTCAGTTATTATTTTTGGATTAGGTGGATTATTCAGACTTGTATTGCGAATTTGTTCCGTTATACTGTTTTTGTGGGTGGTAGGATCGTCTATCACGAGCTTTAGTATGTTTTAGATATTTAAACTTACAAGATAAATGGTGTATGATACGTCTGCTTGTATGTTAGTCTGTGCAAAGGCCTACGACACGACTATTTGCAGTTCGCTTTGTTTGGCCCGGCTGCCTCAATGCGCTACGTCGTGACGGGCTCACTCGTGAAAAAGTTGCGCTTTCACGAATTGAGGTAGGGCTGCATGGTTAACAATTTGCGTGGCGATTGCTGCTTAGTACAATACTTACATACACATAATGTTTATTGTAGTAACAGTATTACATCATCGTTTTATGATTAAATGCATAGCTATTACTGTTTTTAATGGTTGACTATGACTTTTATTTTGTTTATACAAGTCATAGTCAACCAGTTAGTCAATATGTCTCCTTCTGTTTTCAAACTTGCGATGAAGAACATTTCTACATTTATATTTTATTTCATTAAATTAGTTTAAATTAAATTAAAAAAAAAAGATTTAAGCTTTTTAAGTTATAGGAGTATTCTAGACCCAACAATAATTGACGTACTTGCATAGACAAATATAAATTCAATAATTAATCAAATTAATTATATTCTAACATAAATTAAAGCTACACAGCCCTATTCTATGACTAATTGATACCTAACTTGGTATTGTTCTTATTATTATTTCGTTTTTACGCAACAATATCACAATCACGCCCATTAAAGTACGTTACACAATGAAAGTGTAATTTTGCCTTTTATTAACCATGTGAATGAGTTTTCATTGATTCTCTTGTTACATTATACAGTTACAATGGCAGAAAATGTAGCATTTTAACATATAATCACATTGAACTCTATTATCCTTCTAATTTGTGAAGGTAAGCAAATTAGTATGAAAGCTAATTTAAACAAAAATGGTCTACACGTTTATTACGCCATAAAATCAAGGCAATACAACTACGTTTAACCTTTTATCAGATATACAACTGGTTATAGCTGTTATGATATGTTACTACTGAGACAATGTCAAAGGACCATTTCGATGACAGTTTAATACCCAATTTATAGTGATCTTCTAATAGAGACTAGAAGACTCAATCGTCTATTCACGTCGGTTATTCACGCCTTAGTAGCAACGAACCCTTATCCTACAAACTATTAATTCTACTCTCTCTACTATAAAGGTCTACAACGAACAGCTGTTTTGCAAAACTGGTCTGATTAAAATGTGACTCAACTACCATTATCAAAGGCAACCAATATTTAAAGACCCTCATCCTATTATAATTGCTTTTAATATTACCTTACATTTGTTGAGAAATCTGAATGTCGAGAGGTCTTTTTGGTTTGGTGAATGTTATTGTGAGGCACCGGAATTAGGCGTAAGCGCAACCCGGCTTGCAAGTGCCATTTACATTTGTTAAGTTTGTTCAGAATGCTTATATTAGATATCTTTGTGTGTAATGTAATGATAATGATTATGTGTTCTGTCATTATTTGGTATGTAATGTTTTTAAACGGAAATTGTATTAGATTTCATCTCAGTATCATTAACGATTTTTACATTTGAAAGGGAATCCAACAGTTTTTTCATTTATTCATTATTTTCCGTTCTCGATATTCAATAAACTCATTTATTATGTTTATTTTAAGATAATTATAAGCTTTCAGCTTTTCTAATATGTCTGTAAAAGTATAATCACAGCTTCTAATAAACAGGTAAACAATTATTCCACTATGTTTACGCTAAAAACAAATCTTTTATCTGTTTGTCCTGGCTTATCTCCGAAACAGATAAATCAATCGGCACGGGAGTTGCACTAGCACTAGTGTCATTATAACTAAAGGTTTTTTTTTGTCTTGAAATTAGGGTGCCGCCTAAAGAAATGCAAATCACAGGTCACGGCTAGATCTTATATAAATTAAAACAAAAATATAAGCCTGTCAAACTCATTAATGTCATTTCGAAACAAGATGACGTAATATGATTACGTTATAATGTTCATCCAATTATTATAGAATCGGCTATGTTCAAACATGTCCGACAATATTTCACGGTTGTTACAGTTTATAACGAAGTCATTAACTAGACTTATTACGAAGTTTATGGTCATCTTTGAGAATATATCAGACAAATGACCCCATTAGTTAATGTCTCGAAACACT
This sequence comes from Hypercompe scribonia, assembly GCA_949316085.1. Taxonomy (NCBI): domain Eukaryota; kingdom Metazoa; phylum Arthropoda; class Insecta; order Lepidoptera; family Erebidae; genus Hypercompe; species Hypercompe scribonia. The sequence continues at coordinate 8,889,601 of OX438979.1, forward strand.
TTCTTTGAATATTAATTGATACTGTTTCATCATTTTTTTCTCGGCCAATGGCGAGCGTCAACCTCTACTACCAAGCTGACGTAGACTTCGTTAGAATGTCAAGCCAAACACTATAAAAATATATACATGTACAGAGTGGGCCAAGAATTCGTTAACATTTGAATCTAACATCTAACGCAAACAAATTCCGTGTGGGGCACAGGGTGGGATCTGACCACTTGTTCGTTTCTCGGCAATTTTGTCGCATTAGATCGCTTCACGGGGCCGCAGCGCCTTTACTGTGTGAAACAATTTCATTTGGAGGCGACATTCCATGGCCACTCAGAAGTCCAGATTTATCCCCAGCAAATTTCTTTTTATGGGATTATTTGAAGAATCATGTTTACATCAATAAACCAAATACATTACATCTACTAAAAGAAATAATCAGCGAAGAGATGTCTTCAACCTCGCGGTGTCTTTGCCGATGAGTATTCGAAAACGTGGTAGAGCCAAGCTACAACAACACCAGTAGCTCAAAAGGGCTAGGCTCGAACCGGGTAATTACCACGCTCTCACAGAATACCTTCATGAAACAGGAGCATATGCTGCTGTGTTTCGTCAGGTGAGTGAGAGTTCCGGATGCCCATAAAAGGGAATAGGTCTGGGTGTTTGTGCTATATTGGACGGCCGTTTGGGCTCGCAAGCTGTCGGTGCATTGGGTCACTTGTTCTGGAGGTCAGCGGGATCCGAAGAAACGGTGCTCCGCTAGCCGCCCGTGGTTTGTAGGGGGCCCAACTAGCGTGCTAGCCTCACGTGAAAGGCTGCCCCGCCGGCTACGCATAATCCCGGAGTTGCTCCATCGTGCCGGTTGGCGACCGGATGGAGAGGACCCGATGGCGACTTCCGGGGGGGTTCGGGCGTCCCCGCGCTCTCCATACAAGTTCCCCATCGGTGTATCGTTCCTTGCGGGCTGCTTGGCTCCTGGTGTGGTACCTTTTCCCAACTTCTTTCCCCTTCCCCTATTCACTCTAATTATGAAAAGAACCAAAAAGAAAAGTAAGTTTAACCAGCGGTTGCATTTCCTCTCCCTTAAAGTGCATTTCTCTAATATCCGAGGATTGCACTCAAATCTCATTGATGTCCATCACCATCTCGAGACTGAGAAACCGCACTTGCTCTTTCTAACGGAGACGCAGATCTGTAACCCGTCCGATCCAACATATCTGGACTATCCAGGGTATATACTGGAGACCCAATTCCGTGCCCACGCAGGTGTGTGCGTATACATCAGGGACGTGATCTGCTGTCGGCGTCTTCGTAACTTGGAGGTTCCAGACCTTTCTGTTTTGTGGGTTCTTGTGAATACTGGCCTTGATCAAATAATTTACGCCAGTGTCTACCGTTCGCATAGCGGAGACCAGGAGACGACAAGGCTATTGAATCATCTAAGTGAAGCTACAGATTCGGTCCATCGACGCTTTCCATCTGCGCAGCTGGTGTTTCTTGGGGACTTCAATGCACACCATGAAGAGTGGCTGTACCCGTATGGTGACACTGACCACGCTGGAAGAGAGGTCTACAAATTTGCATTATCATGTGGCCTCTCTCAGCTCGTCCACGAACCCACTCGTATTCCTGACGTCGTGGGCCACACTGCGTATTGCCTGGACCTTCTGCTGACAACCGATCCTGACAGATATTCAGTTTCCGTTTCACCACCACTCGGGACATCGGATCATTGTGTGGTGAAATCTGTGTCTGCCTACTCGCCTCCGGACACCAGCCCTAGAGACACTAGGCGAGTGTGGCGATACAAGTCAGCGGATTGGGATGAGATGCGTCACTTTTTCGCCTCTTATCCTTGGAGGCAGGTCTGTTTTTCTTTTAGAGATCCATCGTGCTGCGCGGATGCTGTCTCGAGTGTGATCTATCAAGCTATGGAGTACTTTATTCCTTTTGCTGAAGTATCCCTTGAGACCAAAGCCCGCCCGTGGTTTAATGCTGAATGCCTCCTAGCTGAAAAGCGTAAGCGTGAAGCCTACTTATCTTGGGTTGACGCTCGTAAAAGCGGGACCTTGGATCTCCAGGCTAAGAAGAAAATATACAACGCAGCTGCTAAAAACTGTAAAAAAGCGATAAGAAAAGCTCGTTTTGATCACATTGGCCGTATAGGTGAAAAGTTAGCTTCCTTTCCCTCAGGAAGCAAAGCTTTCTGGAGCCTCGCCAAATCTGTCGAGAAAAACTTCTGTCGCTCTTCACTGCCCCCTCTGCACAAACCTGACGGATCCCTGGCCCACAGCGCTGAGGAGAAGGCAAATTTATTTGCCAATCTCTTCGCAGAGTATTCTCGTCTAGACAGCAACGGCAGGTGTCCACCTCAGTTACCTCCGTTTGGCCCCAAAATGAGCGCCGTTAAAATCCACCAAAAAGAGGTACTCAAATGTTTGCTGAACCTGGACGTTAATAAGGCCAGCGGTCCCGATAACATTCCAGCAGTGGTACTGAAGTGTTGTGCACCCGAGTTGTCTCCGGTTCTGACTCGTCTGTTCCAACTCTCTTTGGAAACTGGCAAAGTGCCGAGATCCTGGAAGCTTGCTAATGTTCAGCCTATACCGAAAAAAGGAAGCCGTGCAGACCCAGCCAATTACAGACCTATCGCGATCACCTCTACAATCTGTAAGGTTATGGAGCGTATCTTAAATAAACGTCTCCTGACATATCTTGAAGCAAACGAGCTCCTCAGCGATAACCAATATGGTTTTCGCAAGGGACGCTCGACCGGAGATATGCTAATATATGCCACCCACCTTTGGAGCGAGGCCTTGGAGGGTCACGGTGAAGCAATAGCCATTTCATTAGACATCTCAAAGGCCTTTGACCGGGTCTGGCACGAGGCACTACTTAGTAAGCTTCCAGCATACGGCATACCTACTGAGCTCTGCGACTGGTTACGTGACTTCCTGAGGGAACGGTCGATTCGAGTTGCCTTGGATGGCTGCTCTTCCGATCTAATGGCAATCAATGCTGGTGTACCTCAGGGATCTGTTCTCTTTGCAACCTTGTTTCTGCTGCACATAAACGATCTTTTAACACCCGGTATTATTAGCTACGCCGATGACAGCACCGTAATTGAGAGGTACATGTCCAACGCGCGAGCTAGTCCAGAGGAAATACGGTCCTTGAGAGAGTCCATGATTGAACGGGTGAACGTGACATTATAGTGGGTGTCCGATTGGGGTGACGCCAATCTCGTCCAGTTCAACCCTTCCAAAACACAGGCGTGTCTTTTCTCCGCGAAAAAGAGTACCTTCGATCTAACACCCACTTTCGAAAGTGTATCCTTACCGATTACTAACCATCTAGGGCTTCTAGGTATTACCATCACCTCTAACCTCAACTTTGGTCAACAAATTGAGTCTATGGTACAAGCGGCGTCAAAGAAATTGTCAATTCTTTCAAGGGTTCGGCGGTACTTCAGCTCTGAACAGCTGCTTAATCTTTACACAGCCCAAGTTCGATCCTGCATGGAGTACTGTAGCCACCTCTTGGATGGTGCAGCCAAATATCACCTGGAAGCTTTGGACTCAGTTGACCGAAGAGCCCGTAGGCTAATTAATAACGAAAAGCTCTCAAATAGCAGACTGCACACCCTTGAGCATCGTCGTCGTGTTGCTAGCTTGTCGGTTTTTTATAGGATACACTTTGGAGAGTGCTCGAAGGCTCTCTTCGAACTGATTGAGCCATCTCCGTTCCTTTATCGGACTACTAGGCGCAGGCAAAAATTTCATCCACAAGTTGTTGACATACCCAAAAGTCGAACTAAACGGTTTGACAGCTCTTTTTTGGTGAGAGTCGCCAAGACTTGGAACGACCTGCCTGGGTCTATGTTTCCTGATGACATGAACTCTGGAGCCTTTAAGAGTAGAGTGAACAGGTATTTTTTGGATGGGCGTGTACCACCTTCGTCTTCATCTGCACTTTCCATCAGGTGAGATAGAGGACAAACGCCTATTCCACTAAAGACGTAAAAAAAAAAAAAAAAAAAAAAAAAACTTCGGTGCTCGCTTAGAAGAGTGCAAATGTAGAAACGGTGGTTATTTAGATGATTTAATTTCAAAAAAAAAAAAATCCAACTAATTAGCTTTCTTGTAAATAAACAATTTTCATAACATATCAAATTATTTTTTTATACGATTTTTTCAAATGTCAACTAATTCGTGGACCACCCTGTATAATTTTATAGTCTTTAACTTGACTCTAAAGCTCTCAAGCTGAAGTCTAAAAAATAATATACATGTTGTTTGAAAGTCAGGTCACTAATATTTACTCAAAATGGCGTTTTATGACAACCGTACTTTAATTATGTTGTTTTCTTCTCTTAATATATCCTAACTGATATTATAAAAGAGAATAAGAGTTTATTTGTTTCACTTAATAAGCTGATTTGGCAAATTCTTTCAACGATGGTAAGCTACATTATCAGCGAGTAACATAAAATAATTCAAAAATCTAAGTCTCAGGCAAGTAGCTCATGGTGCTTTGAAGTGCTCGTCGATCCGTTATCGTTATCACTTGGTGGTGATAAGCGATATCCTAAATGTTTAATTATCTCATTTAAGGACATTGTACACACCATATATCTTGTACGAAATATTCAGTAAAATTCATTCAATAATCAGTAAAAGTCTCACAAAAACTATACTGAAGATACAATAGAATATTTATAGAATAAGAAGCCGATTTGTGTTTGTCAATATTTTTTAAGTACCTACCTATATCGGGTAAGATTTTTACTACAATATTTTGTTCTTGTGTAAATGACTGACTGACTGTTTGTCTTACTGAGAAATAATGATCTTTAAATCGATGTTACAGTCGCTTAGCACTAGATAAATCGTGTGCTGCATTTAACACTTATTTAATCACAAAAAATTGCGGATACAAACAAAATAAGTACTAAAATGAATGGTGTCGTGGGACACCAGGTAGGAACGAAGTTCCTTCGGATAATGTGGAATCGACACAATTTGCAAAAAAAATCGTGCTCAATTTTATGTAGGTTTTCTTGATTTTTCTCTTAAATTTTGCTGATTAGTTTTTATTTAAGTACAAGAAAGTATTTAGGAATATCAGTATTTTAGGAAATAAAATAATAAATTCCTTAAAATAATAAAATAGCACACATGACGCGCTTTCGCGCCTGCGCACGTCTCATTTAACGGTTTTATTCCACGCACTTTTTTCCACAGATTTATTCCACAGATTTATTCCACGCACTTTTTCCACTTACGGTTTTACTATCACATTTTTTTCTATTCGGTCCCGCAGCGAAATCCCTATCCCCTCCAAGCCTGCCGTAAGGAACTTCGTTCCAAAAAGATAGTATGTTTCGTTTCAGAATTTTATACACAATATTAAGCTCTACCTCTTAAACTAAGTTTATTCCAGTATCTTAAGGGGCAAATTTTGCAAATTGGGCACCTTAAGGTTGGCCGTAGGTGTGATTTTCAGTGAAAGCGTCATATTCTCCTTTCCCATAGAAGCCGGAGATCCGAATGCATTTTCCAGGCCTTGCCAAACAAAGAGATTGTATAGGCCTTACTATTAAGGAAATATGGTATATTACTTAATTTAACTATTAGGAATAAAAAGAAAACGCTAAAGTACAACTGGACATAAGAAAACTATAAATAAAACGCAATATGTATATGACTACAAACTTTCCTTGGCTATGAAACGGTTCATTAGACATCGATATGCTTGGTGTAATCTACTCGTTATAAGTAATGTCTGATGTTACTACTATGATCATGCAATTGTAATAAATTCACTGTTTCTGTCACGGTCGGCTGGAGAACTAGGTTTACACGCATATCTACTATTATTTAAACATGTTCAAAGAATTTTATTTACAGCATACTAGTATTCTGTATAGATGGCAGGTAATATGAATTTTGAAAAAGGAAATATAAAAAAAAAAATTAGTGTAACAAAGACTAACAAAGAATCTCCTTGCAGTTAGAGGTTTAATATGACACAAATTTTGACATTTACGATAGCTAAACACGTAAAAATCATCTTTCAAACTGTGTTCAAATAATTTGGGTGTTCTAAACAATTTTTTAATGTCTCTAATCTTCAAAACGTAATAAAAAATCGTCACACGAAGATTTCTAAATAGTGAAGCCACGAAAATTCATGACGTAACGCTTAAAATGTGAAACATTTATGAATTAGTATTATGATATGCTAGTTAGGGTTAATGTATTTGAAGAACTGGGGGCAGACTCGTAGGTAATCATAAGTGGTAACGATTTGGACCTCATACTTGTGCCTACGTGGGAGATTCCACTCGGCAAAAAACCTAGGGTTGTTAGTGTTATGTCATTTTTTTGCAGCATAAAACTCAGACTTTATCTCTACGCAAATCTATCTAGATCAATTCAGTTGTCCTGCAGCGATTGAATAAAAAACTAGGTATTTAGACTTTTACATCTATGCTGCAGTATGATAATTTTGAATATGAGTATATTTTATGAACACACTCATATTTTAAAGGTCGGTGGGACAGCAGCAGTGAATACGACTGTTGTGTTTGAGGTCTCGGGGTTGATCGCCGGGTCAGACCAAATGTTTGTATGATCTACAAATATTTGTTTCGAATTTTTGGATGTTTTCTGTGTATAATATGCATAAAAAAGTATATAAGTATTCTATCAGTCAGTCTAGTTATCATAGCACAAGTTCTGCTCAGTTGTAACCTAGATGACGTTGTATGTTAAATGTCTGAAATATTTATATTTATTTTTATTTTTTATAAAAGCTAAAAATGACCGTGTGTATGTTGTTAAAAACAACACAACAATAAATTAGTTTATAAAACGTTTCAGACTACAATCAATATCAATTACATCGCTTTCAATATCTTTAGGTGCATGACGTATTCCCTCCATTTTTAGAACCTTAACCCAGTATGGGTTTACTACATACTGGCATGCACAGCATAAGCACCCACGCGGTGTTACTCATGAAGAATAAAATACAGTCACTTATTCATAAACAATATTAAAATAACGAAGCATTCATTATTAATGTACGTTAATGAGGTTTTGTGAGAATCGCTCCGTCTCCGTCGCGTGTTATTTTAACATGAGAGTTTTAATTCTGCCTCCCTCAGATATAATGAGATCTAATTAAATTATATGGAAAACTTTCTGTCTCATTTTAAGCTCGCGTATTTACTGGATGCGTCTGACGCTACTAAGATTCAAAGAATCAATGAAAGTGTAAGAAAGGTAGTCTTTTAGCACGTGCAAACCTAAGAATTCCTTCTTTCTATACAGTCTTCAATTTCAATGTGTCACAGAAAAATTGGTTTACATTATCCAACGGATGGCAAGAACCACAATGACGATAGTTCTAAAGTTTTACCATGTAATTTATTGTAACTATGATAATGATAGGATAACCGGACATATATACTGAAATGTTAATATTCAAAAGCTAAAGAATTTTATTGTTTTGTTTGTTCGGTCGAACGCATTAATCTTAGGAACTACTGGCTCGATTTCAAATGTGTTTTCAGTGTTAGATAGCCCAGTTATCGAAGAAGGCTATAGGCTATATATTATCACGCTACGACTAAAAGGAGTGGAGTACCAATGAAAAATAACTTGAAAAATTATTCCTCTTGAGAGTTACCGTTGCGCGTGCAGCGTAAACGGTTAATTTTGAAAAAAAAATGTATGAAGAAATGTTTCCCTTTAAAAGTTCTAGAAAAAGTTCGCAACAGCATTTGTCTAGCTGTAAAAGCTGGTACGGCATAACCTTGTTATGGCAAATAAATTTGTTTATGTTGTATAACAACACGCTACTGGCAATAGGATACGCAGACGAGGTTGTGCGGGTCAGCTAGTGTATTATAAGATTCTTGCCACTCTTCTTATCAAATGTTTTAATCCATATTCCTTATTCACTCTCTAGTCCTAGTCTATCTCTAATAATATATTTAAAGAATGTCTATACTGATTTCACTTCATCAAGTGTATCTCTCCATTTCTTGGTATTTGACTATGTAGATTACATTTCGGCTCTTCCTCGCCCAAAAATGACTAACCAAACGGCGCCTGTCCCGTCATGGTATGTCGCACGGATTAATTTATAACTCCAGAACCATTGACTCATTGTCTTGAAAATATTCTTTTAAACAAACGGTGACTCAAGTGGAAGTCATCACGTTCCGTTTTGTCGCCTTTTTCGTATCCCGGCAACAATTGGAATACGGAGTACGTATTAAGTTATTTATGGGGATGATGAACAAATTAGTATCAATTTTCTTGATGAATATTAATTCAACCCATCTGACCAGCGTTATATAATAGACCAGATTATCCTTTCTAAGAAGAGAACTATGTCCAACTTGTGGACTTGTTTGATTGTGTATTCAGTGGGTGTGTAGTGGTGGGTCATTTTTTTTTTCTTTTAACATATATACTGTCCCAAGCTAGTCAGAGACAGAGCAACGATAACTAGACCACTGATTAATCTATGTAAGTAAGTACTGTTACGTATATACTGTGTGTAAGATTAGATAAAACAGACACAAAACAAATAATCATGATCATTAGACAAGTATTCTTGGGAGGAAATCGAACTCATAACCTCAGGTATAACAGTCAGAATCACTTACCACTAAATTAACAAGCCAATCATTCTTAATTATCATCAAATATAAAAATATGTCAGATTTTACAGGTACATCTTTAAGCATAATACAAAATTATTGAATGGCGGCCGGCAATGTAAAAAATAAAAATATGTTATTTTATACATTCGTTGACAGTAAGTGTCACCGAATATGACAAAGGTTGCAATTTTAATACAAAACATGACAAGAACAAAGAATTTGACTGCCACATAAGCGGCTTTCGGCAGCTTCATAACTTTGCGGAATGGTTTTCAGATTGCAAACGCATAATGTCTGTTATGTTACAGCAACGTATATCGCTCTTTGCGCATCAATTATTCCACGACTTACAATACTTGTCTATACGCAATGAAGTTTCATCGGAATCAAATTAATTTGATTATGAAGACAAGCTGCGTGTCTAGATGCGTTTTGTAACTATTAATAGCTATTTTACGGCTGTTTCGCTACCTGGTCACTAATGAATCCTGTAACTCCACATTCTTAAACGTTAAATGTAACGCAAATTACTTGTAAGTTCCGTCTTATTACAAAATGCTGTCGTTATGACTTTACAAATAATGAAATTAAGTAATAAATTTGTTAGTAATATTAGTATTAATAATATTTAATGTGATGATGTGATGTGAGATACGTTACATACAACTAAATACAGATATATGTAAATTAATATGTAAATATAAACATGAAAAAAAAACCAGACAAATGTAAATAGACATAAACACATTTGCACGGAGCGTGAGTAGACCCACACTACAAAGGTCGTTAAAAATAAAAACACAACAGAAAAATAATTGTCTAAAATAATTTAATTTAATAAAAGTTATGGCTATTTTGAAGTTTTCATTCTACTTTCCATTCATATTCACTTTAAATATATGAAACTGAACCCAGGTTTGAGTTTAAAACATATAATAATTAGGGTTAATAAGAAACAAATTGATTGCATTGATGATGTAGTGGTATAGGCGGTCACCACGCCGCTCTCTACTGCGCCGAGTGTTGTAGGTTCAAGCCTAACTTTGTCTTGGATCTACACTTTGCATGAGCCACAAATTGTTGTTCTGAGTCCAGGTGCTCCTTGTGTCCGTCTTTTGTATGTTTATACCCCGCGATACAGGATATATTCCACATGCGGGCGTTGTCTTAAAAAAAAAATTCTATGTTACGTATACTAAAAGCATATTTAATAGATTTGGAAATCTTCGGTACCAATACACATACAGTGCATAGTGCAATTTAAATACCATCTTCATTTCTTTCAAATCACTTTCTTCTTATTATTTATATGTAATTCAAGTCCTTAAAAAGTCACTTTCAATCAAAATTGACAGATTGAATTCACATTTCAAACTTTGACTCAGCAGAACTTGTTACTAGACAAGTTCTCAGCAACTCAATATTTCTTATTTAACCTTGACCTCTCAAATTTGACAGACCATCTACTTGCCTACAGTAGATGAGTTATAAACTCGAAACTTAATATGACATTAATCTTTATCAATCCGATTAGACTTATCCGATGCGACAGTTCGAGTATTAGCTCGCCACCGTGAGTGCCATGGCCTACCTCAACTATTTATTTAGTAAGCTATAAACAGTGTCTAAGAAATTCCACGCTGCATCGTATTTGCTAGAAAATGTTTTGTGAAAATATATGTATGTCTTGTTGAAGGTTATTTGAAGATTTCAACTATGGGTAGTTAACCTACAGACATTGGAGTTTGTATTTTTATAACAGTTGATCGGTTTCTAATCCCTGTTGATCACAATTTCGTTTATCTGAAGGGTATACTTAGAGGTATAGCGGTAGGTATAATGGAGAGAAATAATATTCTGACCTTTTTTTATTTTAAAAGCTTACCAAAGTGACTCTACTTCACCTGATGGAAAGCATGAATAAAATCCAATAGTTGTGGTCACCATACTCATTATGAATGCAGTATGGCGACTTATACTTACAAAATAATAGTAGTAATGATAGTCCGTGTGGTGATGGATTAAGAATATATTGTGTTACCACCCCTATTCATCCTATGGGTGTCGTAAGAGGCGACTAAGGGAACAAACTATTCAGGAAAATATCATTACAAAGAGAAGGAAAACTTGCAATAAACTCTTTTCCAATCCGTCTGGCCAGCGTGGTATAGTAGGCCAAAACCTCCTTGCTAAGGAGAGGCCTATGTCCAGCAGTGGACTGTAAAAAGCTGTTGATGATGATGATGGTGATGGTGACCCACCCTACTTTACTAGCTACTACTACTAGCTTACTTTACTAGCGGCCTAGTAAAATGTTTTTTCACGCCTCGTTTGGGAGCGTTAAAGACCGTAATTTCACCGTTTCGTTACCTTAACTGATTGTAAATAGCGAAATACTTATGAATTATAAACTCCTTTGTAAGTCTGCGAGGCACACGCACAACCGATTTAAAAAAATACAGATTGAATAATAGACGAAAGGTCTCAAACACTTTCATTATGTCATTGAACTATCAAGTTCATCGTTCAATTATAGATAAGGGTAAAAGCAATGTTAAATCACCAAACATCCGTTTCCGAATGCCGTTCTACATAAATATTAAATATTTATATAATGGCTGAGGTATTTATGATATTGTTAGGTTATAAAGCGGAGAAAGTTTTATTGGAGGTACTGCTAATGTAATATTAGAACATTCCAAATTCAAAAATTTATGAACACGTTCCTGTTATTACGATTTACAATAGTGTGAGTAATGAACATTAAAAATAAAAAAAAGAAATGATATATTTCTTTCAAAGCGAGTCAAGTTTTTATGAAGATCAAATTACTGAACGAAGGTCTAGTTTTTTCACCTCTAGTTGTGTCATAGTCCGTGTGCCGATGGATTAAGAACATGGCGTGTCACCACCTCTTTTCATTCTGTGGCTTTATTACCAGCTGACTAACGGAGTATACTGCACAAGACAACAACACTCCAAAGCGAAGGAAAACTTGAAACAAACTTTATTCTAAACCATCTGGCTAGCGTGATATGGTAAACCAAAACTTTCCTTTGTAAGAAGAGGCTTATGTTCAGCAAAAGACTGCTGAAGAATGTAAGGATAGAATATGAAACCGAAATTAGATAAAAAAACCATATTATTATTAGAACTGTTTATCGTTCCATTCTACTTCTTATATTCAACCAGTTATTACAACTAGGATTTATAGATTTTACAGTCCGGTAACTTTTTTGTTCAAGTTAATTGGAATCAATTGTACTAGTGTTTCAATACTACACTATATACGAGAATACGATACGTTTTTAAATACAAGATCCTCTTATAAACTGGTTCATAATTTATTTTATTTGGTGACAGAATGGTTATTAACTGAGTTTTAAACAATTGTTTACCAAATTGGGAAACATGCAGCAGAATTTGTTAGTTTTTATTGGAATCAAAATACAAGCCCTGCCCGTATACACTACCCGACACTTTCAAATTAATCTATCTGGTATGTTATAAAAGGAGCAATAGTCTTTATCTACTATGTTGCGATCGTTACTTGCTCAAGACAAAGTAGTAATTAACCATAATTGGACAGAAATGGGGCTTGTCCATATCTTGGCACACATAACAATTAAAATAACTCCTTGAGCAATACTACTCCGTTACGGAGTTAAATGTGAGAATCTGGTGCTGGAGTGTGGTTGAAACAATGGATTCTTGCAATAACTTGTTATGTAAGCGGTACTTTTTCATATCATAACTGTTGTTTAACTTAAATTGTAATACTTAGTGTTTCATATGCGTAATAGGCCTTTATATTTTACTAGCTTTGCCCGCGGCTTCGCTCGCGTGGAATTTGGTCTGCCACATTACGTTTCATAACAAATCATTTTAATTATTTTTATGTATATGTATACTTCTAATATCTCCAAGAACATGTGTACAAAATTTCTTGATGATAGGTTGAGTAGTTTTCGTGTAAAACCGTAACAAACGAACTTAATGAAATAGAAATAACATAATCGTGATAATATAAACAAATATTCTCATAGGGTCACGTTTATTTAAGCGGCCCGGGTTTAATAAACGAACTTATTGTAAATTCATTATTGAAATTTAGCTTTATGATATGTATGGGTCACCATACCGCATTGTCTGCATTCGTAATTTATATGGTGATCAACACTGTTAGATTTTATATATGCTTTCCATCAGGCCGAATATAAGGAAAATAAAAAATAAAATATGAAAAATGGTTTTAGTGTTGCAACACCAGCAACAATTGTTGCCACCAAAAAAAATATATTGTCTCTTCTTGGATAAACCTACTATTGACGCAGCTATTAGGAACTGATACTGAAGATTGTTGTTTTTGTTAATTAGACAGACTGGTGCGCTATACAAATATGGAGTGTCACCAACCTTATTCAAACTATGAGTGTCTTAAAGCTGTCTGTCTAACCAAGTATGTCTTTTTTTTTCTTTTTAACGTGTGGAAACCCCCTCGGGCCGTTACCCCACCAGGGTTTACGGCGGGGTGGTGTGTCGGAATCGGACCGACTAAAACCACACGGTGTGCCACTCTGCGCCTGACATAAGAGGGATCCGGGAACAGATGTTATTACGACATCCAGACCACTCCTAGCGCCTGCCCTCTAAAGCGGGCACCATCTGCGGATAAACTCTCTATTTAGGCGACGTACAGCACACGCGCACGTCAGCTCCTCGCGGCTGGTCACTATAGCGGATGGAGGGAAAAACCCGTCCCATTCACCCGCGGCGCGCCTCCACCGCCCGCTTCGCCGGCGGCGAATTGGGTCCGAGTGGCGATCGTCCTCCCGGGCCTTCTCCGCCGCCTCCTTTCGCGAAATTATGTCTTCGCAGAAAGTTGCGACCGCGGTAAAACAATTGTCGCTACCGACCATGGAACGTATAACGGCCGGTAGCGAGACATCTCCTTCAATAACTGCAGTGAGGATCCCACGCTGCGCCGCCCAGGCAGAACAAACCGCCAGCGTGTGCTGAGTCAAGTCCTCACTGCAGTCGCAGGCGGGACTCAATTACCTCCTGGTGACCGAGTGCAGATAGTTCCCGAAGCAACCGTGCCCGGAAAGAATCTGCGTCAGTCGGAAGGAAAGGGTCCCGTGCTGTCACCCTGCCCACTCGGCAACGACCGGCTGGAGAGGCTCCACGGCGGTAAAGCCAGCACGTGGGGCCTCCAGACGGGACAACCAATGAGCCATCGTGGCTTGACGTGCGACTTCACGGCACTCGCGTATCTCTTCGGGGGGGGGGGGAGGACGTATGCCGCTTCCCACCCGTAAGTCAGCCATTCACCGATAAATTTCGGCGAGCACTTCCGCCTCCAAATCCTACGAGGGAGCTCCGGCCAAGGCACACGCCGCCTCCGTCGACAATACGGTGCGGTAACCGCGTATGGCTCTAACCGCCAATATCCTCTGAAGGCGCCAGCCGGCGAGCCCTATTCTGGGCGGTCAGAATGGCCGCCCACACCGTACAGGGCTATTGACCGAACAACCCCCGTGTTTACCGACGCCGTGTTTTTGCCGTCTCGTCGCGACGCTGGTTCCTCCCAAATTGGGCAAAAGTCGCCCAAAGGCAGAAGCAACGCTGACCAGCTTTGGAGAAAGCTGTCGGAAGTGCTCGTCGAAGAGCCACCCGCCGTCGAGGATCAGGCCCAGATACTTCATCTGGGTCTTAATCGGTACGAGGACCGAATTGACTACGATAGAGGCGCCGGGGGCTGGACCACGGACGGGCCTCCGTCTTATCTAGGGCCACCCGTAAACCCATCGCCTCAATACGCCCGACCGCCAAAGAGACTCCCACGGTGGCCAGGCACGCCACCACTTGAAAGTTCGCCCCCCGGGCCGTGTCATCGGCGTAACAAATTACGCCCAGCCCGGGCGAAGACGACCTCGAAGGGCCCAGTCGTATCCCATATTCCACAGGAGTGGTCAGAGGACAGACCCCTGTGAAACACCGCACGACATGGGCCGCCGCCTCAGAATAACCAAGTATGTCTCAGCTAACCAAGGGAGCAACTTGCATAGGACGACAACACTGCAAGAGAAGGAAAACTTGAAACAAGCCGTAAACCGACGCGTCTGGTCTGCATGGTATACCAGACCAAAACCTTCATTCTAAGGAGAGGCCTATATCAATAATGACGACTGATTTGCTATTTGTTATACTCGAAACACCAATTTTGTGTACACTAGGCACGCTATAAATTTTATTCGCATCTTCAAGTAAATACCATTCATGTACGTGATTTACAATACAACTAGAATGAAATAGGTTTTCAGTGTGATCGCGTCTTATCCAGATAAAGATTTACAGGAGAGAATTCCAGAAGCACTCGTGATTGTAATGTCACCATCATCAATAAAAAGGAATCTAAGAAAGGAAATTTTAATAGAGACATATATTATGGAAATTGATATATATTTACATAACTAAATAAATGTATTGGTCGTGCGATCTAACTTATGCTATTCGAACCACACGATCTCAGTTTTCAATATGACTACCACTTCATCTTATCGATCCGACCTTCGCCAAAAACATCAATCAACAAACAATCAGTTGCTGATTGGTCCAAATGTTACTATCATTGTTCATACGATCAAAATTTAGAACATTATCGAAATCTTGATGAATGAGTATTATTATTTGGTAATCTCAATGTCAAGTGTCAATTTTACCGTGACAGGTTGACATACCTAAACATATATAAGTTTATACATATACTAAAGGTATAACCTGACACACCTACCCTGATATCTCATGTCGTGCCTCTAGAGGTTCAAGACAATTTTGAGAACCTATCAAAGTTACTCTTCTCTGCCTGATGGAAAGCATGAACAGAATCCAAGAGTTGTGATCACCATACTCATTACGAATGTAGACAATGCAGTATGATAACCCACACTATAACGATCTAGTAAGATCTTTTTACCCTCCGCTGTGGAACGTAAAAGGCATGACAGTCATTGTGGTAGTGCTCGCACACTTATCAAAAGTCTGGTCTCACCAACGAAACACGAGAGCATAGATGCTGTCGCTTTAACGTAGCTCTACTAACTTCTGCTAATACTATATTCAGCTGGAAAGTTTAGACACATACCAACAGGTAGAAAAACAATATACACTTGCTAAATTCGACTTAACATAACTTTGCACTTTAATATGCCGTATTAATTGTTTCAATTTGGAATGAATATCTCTTTATGTTTACTGTGTAAGTATATACGAGTAAGTAAATAATGTGGTTGAGATTTACTATAGTAAGATTTAATAAATATTGCAAAGCAACAAAGTGCAGTCGATTTAACCTGGTCGACGTGTGCAATTATACCGAGTTGGTCTGATTCGTTGATGCTCGCTACATAATTGAAGTTTTATACCCTCATTGTGAAGAGGCATGCAATTGCTAAGTTTATTATAAGTAATTTTAAACAAATCTCAGTAGCTCAAGTGCCGGTAAAAAAGAAACATGATTACTTTTAACTACAGGGTGGGCCACGAATAAGTTGCATTTGAAAAAATCGTGTAAAAACAACAATTTGATATATTATAAAAATTGTTTAAATACAAGGAAGCTAATTAGTAAGAATTTATTTTTAAAAATTACATAGTTTATATGACACCATTTCGACGTTTGCACTCTTCTAAGCGAGCACCGAAATTTTCGAATACTCGGCTAAGGCATCTCTTCACTGATTATTCTTTTAGTTGAAGTAGTGTATTTGGTTTCTTAAAAAAATATCTGTGTATTTTACATTATATAAGGAAATAAGTATCATAAGGAAATCGAGAGCATTGTTCGAAATATATTAAAAGTTTTATCAAGGTACTTTCATATCATGTGGCCGTATCTCTCATTACAGAAACTTGTGGAACGGATAAAATTGGCAACAGAGATTAACGATAACGAAATTAATTGGAAAACAAGCATGCGTCAGTGTGCTTTAACCGTACAAGATTAGAACTTGCCAATTTTATGAAACTTTATCGACAAGTTTGTACTGCTGCGTAGGTAATACTCATTATACAGCTCTAGGTAGACACAAACCAATTACAGCTTATATACATATGTATTTACGATATAAAGAAATATCCAAATACATATGTACATATATGTATGTAAATGCAGATTCAGTCGACATTACTTTCACTGCAGCATGTTTCCATCTACATTAGTAAATTCAAGTTTGAAATACGACGGAAAGAAGAACTGGATGTCAAGCGCGATGAGCTCAAGGTTCGTCTACCGACGGCCATAAACTTGAATATGGCCGTCGGTGGACATACTTGAATGATTAAGTATATTGGAGGGATACTGACTTGTAGTGAATGTGGACGTACGTAAACGGCAAAAATCGGCTATGTCAATCACCTGAGAGCATATCAACTAAGCTCTCAGTTCCAGTGCCAAGTCGCCGTAACCGAATGGCCTGGACGGATATATGGTGTACACATACTTTGGGCCACCAAACACTCATTTTATTTCTTTATTTTGATTTTAATACATTAAATCTAACAGCATAATATAATCCTCAAACATCTGTTTGGACTCATAGTAGTTACAGAAAAGGATATACATGTAATACTTTGCGATATATCTTGCGTTACGTTTGTGTTAGATTACCTATTTATATGAATTCTTTTCTTCGCTAACAATGGATTTAAATTGTTACACGGATAAAATTCTATATTTCTCTATGGACGTGGATATTTCTTCAATCATTATTCATTCCTGCTAAACCGGTTATGAAAAAGTGATTCGAATTTGATTGATGGATATCGTAAGGATTGTGTATAAACCAGATTAGTTTGACGAATTTCTCAAATTTTGAATTTCGAATGAATTAAGCTAATTTCATGATCAGGTTTGCTTGTAAAATAGGTTAATCCATACAATTCCTCAATAGTTAACGACTCCCTTTGGGCAGGAGCAGCTTTCACACCCTATTGAGGGTGTGGACGTTTATTTTTTTTGGACAATGACCCAAATTAAATGTTAGTGACACAGTTGTACATTTAATTAAAGGATATTTCATACGTCTGTCAGGCAGGCGTTTCATCAAAGACTGTATTATTCATAGTATAATATAGTATTTAATTAAAGGTTTACCTGACAAGGACCACATATCTAGTGTCTACTTTATACTCATAAATACGTAGTTTTTAATGAAACGGGCATTAAAACTTGTAATGTTATGAGCGATTGTTCCGTTCATCTACAATAGTGAAAATGATTTGAAGTAATTGATTCAAAAGTTAAAAGATTTAAACTTTCTGGATAAATTTCAGATATTTTTTCTATTTTTAAAGAATAAGAATCTATTAGTCTGTTTCAGATTAGACGGCCGTGTGTGGGATGTGTTGAAACATAAAAGTTGTTATTATCTCCATGTTATTATTAGGATGCAATCACGTACTGTTTTTACTTCCACTTCTAAAATACTCTACCCTCTGGTTTCGTTACCTTTGCATCGCTGTATATGTATCATTTATTTATTTCTTTTTGATTTTTTTCCGAAAAAGACAAAAGGAAGCTATTGTATCTCTTAAAATAAAAGCGAATCACTATATGTGTTGCTAAGCACAAACACTCGAGAATGTCTTTGTCAATTCGGTCATTTATTTACATATTTTCGTTGAGGCGCAAGGAACGTTCTTATGGAGATGAAAAACGTGAAACTTACGATAGACGTCAATAATAAAGAAATAGAGGTGCTTTCAAATTATCTTTAGTATACCTTCAAGTTGATTTGGCTGTACGAGTATTATTTGGATATTAATCTATAGGCTGCCCCAAATAAGGTTCAAAAAGTGATTGCTCTGAAATATATACTTACGTATATAGTCCACAATTTTTTGATAGAACGAGTGTGTCGGGGTCGTTAATTTTCAAACAAAGATTGTAGTGAGTAATATAATAAAGACTTTAGATTAAAAGCCCCTCTACCGACACTCTAATAATAAAATGAGTGTTTGCTCATACAACACCCACACGAAACGCCTTCGTAGTGAAAATAATCTCCTATTAAAATTGCTCACTCATCGAAATACCGCAAATACAAGTATCAAAAATGTGGTCGCATTGTTCCGATACACTTTTTTCAAAGCTAACTGTATAAACGCCCATGATGATATGATAAGCCATGTAGTTTTTATAGTTACTGGAGCTGGTTAGTCGTTTTGATTAACATTTTACAGTAGGTAGATCCACCGTGTGGGAGGACCAACATACTTTAAAAGACCAAGATTAACAATGATTACTGCCACAGAACTGAGACAAGTATTCTCAGCAGTCAATTCAATTTCAAGTCGTATTTCATGACTAATATCATGGGCAATATACAGTGATAGTTTTGTCAATTAAGGTGAAGTTTGCGATGTATAAAGTAATAATCAAATATAATATTTGACAATACTTCAGACGTTTGAGACGCCATTTAATCCCAAATTAGGCAGAGCTAACCAACAACTGATATAAATATAATACATACACTGTATACTTTTTTCTTGTATATACAACATACAAACTCTGAAATACATTTTACAGATCATACAAACATTTGACAGCAGTCGTGTAAACTATCATTGGGTCACTGAGCCAGTCAAAAATGCAGTCACTTATGGTCGATGATTTGATTCCGCGGTGATTCCGTATTTATGCTTGTTAATACTCTTCTAAGGAAGATGAATTCGTTATTACGTTAACAACTCTAATTAATTATATTGCAACTCATTCTTCGCTGTATGAGGAAAACAATTAATTTTGGTCTGTATAGAATATGACTTTTTAATTGTAAGTCGTTTATGTATCGTTTTTTGAAGTTATACTTCTGTTGGCGCGATTGGGAAAAATGATGAGAGTGAATTTTTACGATGCGCGCGCATCCCGGTAGAAAAAAGCAAACAGTCTGAAGTTGCTAGCGTGTGTCGTATCAGTACAAATAATCAGTGTGAATAAATAAAAAATATATTGGCGTTTATGTTAATTCAATCGTATTTATGACGGTGATAGACATTTTTAATTGCTACTTTTGGATTGTTACCCCAAAATAGCATAACTTCTTACGTGCGAACATGAATACACACACTATTTTTTTTTTATATTTACTAGATTAACAAAAGTTTTGTCGCACATTTTGTTTTTTACAAACAATCTGTTGTAAATCTATTCAATAATCCTCATTAAAATGTCGGTTAGTGCTAAAACCAATTAAGTGAAAGAGTGTGCCTGGACTAGATTAGAAATATTCATATACCAAGCGTTTGTCTTATTCTATCTATTATACGCTACAAATAATATGACAGTCAATAGTGTGAATACTACACATTCCCGGTTGAAACGACATTGTGTTGCCACACTTTCCTGAGATTTGGTGACATCGGATGAAAGGGATTGATAGGCAATCCCTCTGCTAACAAGACATAGATCGAGATATCTTATCTGAATTGCTTATTGTGTTAACATAGAGTGCCAAGAATTTATAAAAAAACAGTGTAAAAACTATATTGTCTAAAAATATAAGTGTTAATATCATAAAGCTGGTCATTATATGGACTGCCTCACTCCCATAGTATTTTAAATCACAAATTTGTAAAACTAGGCCTGCCAAGAATTGATTATAACATGATCAATAAAGTAGTATGATTTACAACAAGTGGTGACGAGCTCGTAAAAATAATTTAGGTAACTTGCCCAGTTCAAATGGTGTTAATATGTCGCGTTAAAATATTTCAATTGCCCGAGTTTAGTTGACCATCTGAGATCTTGCGACATACTGTTTGAACGGTTATACACCAGTGGTTTAAAACCTTCTCAAAACTGGCAAAAACAAAGGTATATATAGTAAAGGTATATATCGATAGTTTAATTTTTATTATTTTTAATTTCTTATGATGTAGAGGACAGAAGCGCAGACGAGTCACTTGATAAGAACTGTAGTGCCTAATATCGTTAAGGGCCTCTCAAGGCACTAAAGTGTTTTGAGTTCGCCTTTTTAATCGAAAAGATTTGAGGGTTCCAGTACCCTCATTCAGTCGCATGGAATTTCTTAAACAGTCTTTAACATTCCACTGCTGGACATCCAGTCTCTCCTAAGCAAGGAAGTTTTGGTCTACATACTTTGCTGATCAGACGGATTGGTATAGAGTTTGTTTCGAGCTTTCCTTCTCCGTGTAGTGATGTTTTTTTCTTAGTTTGCTTATTTAGTACCTCTTCGTACCCACAAGATGTATATGGGTTACATTCTGTATTCGTAATCGTCACACATCCAGTACTCGTTACTTAATAATGGATTTTTTGCGAGGTGATAGTATTACTATGTGCCAAAGTAATTCTCTTCCACACGTAGGGCATTTCGCAAATGTTGCATAAATGTATATTTTTAGTTAATAAATTGTGTAATATTTATTATTTATTAATAAAATATTGCCCTCTATTTCTATTTATAATTTTTAACGATAGTTTTAAATTGAAATTCGTGGAGGAATTTCGTAAGACGTCCCAATTTGGAATTGTAGGTCATTTCATAATAAATGATTTAATTAATGGGGGTCCCGTCCTACTTTTTTATTGATTACAAAGAAGTCGAACTGTGAGCGGCACTTTCAAAGGTTTTGTTAAGTTTATTACAAACAGAGTCACAGACTAATTGGTCGGAGTTCAGATAAATGGGCCATTCTTTTTGTTTGTCGTCACGTGTGAGAGTGTGCTATATTCAAATCGAGAGATTAAACCGATAACATCTGGTAGAATTGTTTCTTTTGATTTGAGTAATATTGTGAAATGTCAATATAATATACAATGTTGGTAGTGATCACTGCTGGTCATATGCCTCGCCTTAGAAAATAAATTTTGGTATATTACGTTGGTTAGACGGGATGTCATAGGTTTGTTTCAAGTTTTCCTTCTCTAATCCTTTCTGTCTCTTAATCGACTTTTACGACATCCACGGGATGAATAGACTTGGTGATATAGTAGCTATAGTGCTAGTAACCCATCAGCGTTAAATGTTGATTAGGAAATACAAAAACTTGAATTGTTAAAAACAGTACGCGGGTCATTAAAAATCGTACACTGGATATGTAAGTTAATTTTATTAATTTTTCTTTTTTTGTTATGGAATGAACATCATTGTTTTAATAAAAAAATAGTAGTATGATAAGAACATACAATTATAACTTTGAATGATACCGAAGAATAGATTAAACTAAACTTAGTGTTTAGAAAATAAATTTGATTTTATAAAAAAATGTATTATTTAAACATACAAACTAAATCTGTACTCTCTCTACATCAGTGGTCAGATTTAACAAACAAAGAAACAAGCGGGTCACTTTAATAAGAACATCAAGCAAAAGAGTAGAGACCAATTGTCACCACTCCACCTATGAAAAGAATCTCGGAAATATAAAAAAACACCGTAATTATTCCATCCCTTCAGTTAACCCTTTCGTTCCATTGTCGTTTGCTTGTACTTAATCCACAAAACTAGACTGTTCTCATAGACACAATGACGACTCCTGTCTCTAGTCTTGTCGTAAGACGTATTTTGATTCCCACAGGCACAACTGGTTTGCCGAATGAATTTGATTGAATTCGTAGATCTGTGAATCGTATAACGGCTACTGGTCACATGCTCATCTATTTAGCTTCACAATATATTGTGTATGGTGACGGATTACATAGTTATAACTGATTTGGTCTCTTTTGAAGGTAAAGGTTTATTGTGTGTGATTGAAATTAACCTGTTTTTAGCAAAGAGTATGTACTCGTATATGCTGTAGTCGTCATAATTTCTTGTGAAAGAAACGGAATAAAATTAATGAATGTATTGAAGTTTTAGATGCATATGCATTAAGTATATATATTAAGTCAAAACCTATTTGCTAAGGAAATGCCTATGTTGAGCAGTGGACTGCTAAAGGATGTCGATAATGATAATGAAGTATGTTTATGTCTAAGTTTCTTCTTATGCGTTGACTTTCCCTTCGTTCTTATGAGTTATCTCTTTTGTCGAACTTTGCACTATCACTTTTTTTAATAATTGCTGACTAACAATAGAAACGAGAGGAGTTACTTTACAGAAACCTGATATTTAGCAGTTCCTTTATTGCTTTTTACTTTTAGGTTCTAGAGGCTGATACTCAAAAGGTGACAAGGCGCTTGGGACTCTTTAGTTGCAGGTGTTTGTTTCTGTATACTCGTTTGCCCCTATGCCATGAAAGAAAAATATATTACAATTTTTAAAATATATTTTCGTCTCTGTGACAGTTGATGCTAGCGTCATTTCAGAAATTACGAGACACATTTAAGGTGTGATTTTTTATAGTTATAATTCATACACTTCATTTGTAATAAAACTGGCAAGTAAAGAATAAAATTATAGGTAAAACAAAATCAAATCGCTTGTTCAAAGTTACTTCGTCGATTTCGCACAACAAGCTATATTTTAAGGTCTGTAATACGAATTGAAGTGGAATAGCTCAGTAAAATTACACTCCACAACACTATGACTATATTAATCAACATTAAATCACGAACAAATACTCGAATAAACGCACTGAACCTTTCTATCAACGAGTTCACGGTCTTATCTTACACATAGACCTAAAATGTATTATTTGCCAAGGCATTCTGAACTTTAATCTCTATGGAGTTCTAAGCACGTTCACATAACCGTATTGGCAAAACGATTGTAAAGCTAACCTTATTCGTAATAACCTTGCACCTGCTGTTTAACATTCTAATGTATTATTTTTTTGTCATATCACTCACTTTGGTAGTTATCCTTGATAGAGCGAATGCTGTCAACATTGATCTGTTTTTATTTTATTTCTAAATGAGAATCGTTTAACAAGAGCACGCGTATCGCCGACTTTAGTACGTCTACATTCAATTCTTAATATTACATTCTTGCGGACTGTATTTTTACTTTAATTCCTTAAACATTCTCTCAAACAAAGTTCGAATTTTTCTAATCTAGCTCATAAGCGCACGAGATAATAAACTGAAATTAATAATCTACTTTTTTTAAAGGCGATTAAAAACTGTGGCAATGGATTATAATACAAAGTCGTTTGCCTGGGTTTTTTAAGTAAACTATTAAAGTAGTATTAGGAAAACAAATTAAAATTGCAATGCAATTAGGAGACTGTAATTAGCATTTTGTTGTGTTAAATCCAAAAAGAATAACCTATCTACTTGTCTGAATCATCTACATATATGTTAATTCTAAGTTTTTGTTTTTAATTTTAATAAAAATATTTTAACATTAATATTTAAACGTATAATTAAATTTGTAAAACTGTAGACGTGTCTTCATACAAATGTAATAATATTTTCTGTAAAATTTGGCAACCCTTAAACTGCAGACTCCGGTAGCAACACTATTTCTTATGTTTAATTTAAATTTGGTAAAAGCCTTATTCGTTTCCCTGTTAAGTTGTGACGCAACAATAATGAGTTTCATTGTTAGTCAAAAAAAAAATGTAAACTACACAAAAAATCAAATCCTAAAAGCTGGCCTACCATATTATTCCGTCAGATACTCGACTAGCCTCAAATTATATCAATTTATATTTTATTTTTCTGGTATGTATCTAATATATTTTGATAAACTGAAACACTTAATACGAGTTTTTGTAAGGTTCCAGTAGATAGAACTGTATTACTCCAAAAAAACCGTATTGCCCGTCACGTTCAAGGCCAGAGCATTCACTGACCGAGTTATCTGATTGATAATGGCTGTATGGACGAATACCTTCGCTCACAATCAACTGTTCATACTTTTCATGTTAAATTGAAATTGAACGCTGTGTATTTAAATTGGAATACGTGCTGTTCTTTTACATTTAAATCTCAAGGATTTACTAAAAAAATACGTTACTTATTCACATTGTCCCAAGATTTTTTGAAACAGGTTTTATAGTTTACTGAGTGTCTATAAGTCATCACATTTCATTTTATCATCAACAGTTGTACAGTATACCTCTCCTAATTAACGCCACTGAGCTCAATCGTTACCTCTTCGCGTCCAGGTTTTCTCTGATCTTTTGAGCAGTTCACCGTTGGACCTGTCGGCTATATGTCCTACACGTCATTTCTCTAGACAGGGCTTCGTGCCCGTGCTTTTCTAACCCAAATGTTATGGGTCATGTAATTAATAAACTATATTGTTACTAGATTCATTTAGCAGTGATGCAGGGGTGACAGTTATCGTGATAACTGTGTGAACCTTACACTGATACTATGACTGTCATACCTTTTACGTCCCCAAGCGTGGCGTGAAAAAGCATCTCACTAGGCCGCCACACTGCATTGACTGCATTTGCAATGGGTGTGGTGACCACAACTCTTAGGATTCTATAGTATTCATACCTCCCATCAGGCAGAGTAGAGTCACTTTGGCAGGCTCTTCATATAGAAAAGAAAAGTAAGAGCTGCATGGTACTGATGGGGAATTTTGAGGGGTATTTTGGTTCGGAACGAATTTTGTACGGAATATTTTTTTTTGAAAAAACCAAAATTTGTGTAAAATGATTCAGATAACGGCAGATGTTAAACATCGAGACTAATGGTTACGTTTTATGTCATTCATTGTAACGTTGTATGGATTTATTTTTCACTTCTAAGACATACGAATATATTTTTAACATCTGAATGCAGCAACATTTTGGAACTTCATGTAAATATAATGTTAGTAAATATAAGTAAGTAGGTAAGGAAGGAAGCTATGTATCAGACTGATAGCGCACAACCTAAAAAATGCACAAAAGAGTTTTAAATATTGGTAGTAGTTGGTAGAAATGATTTTATAAAAAAAAAATTGAGTGAGAAATTTGGTAGCTAAAATATAAATGTTTATACGTGAGATCTATTGCGACCACAGTTGTTAGCGGACACAGCCGGTGAGAAATAAAAAGATAGACAACATTGTTGAAAGCTTACAGTTATGTTTAAGTGTTATTGAGATTGAAATTTAGGCTAGAGTATATTTTTATTACTGAATTCTGTTAAATTTTGGACGTTTAAAAATGCGAGTTGTCTAGCGTGTGGAAAATAACCAGCACACTGACTAAATCATTCTTGAGATTCTGCAAACTTGTAAACGTTTCTAATTCGCTTGAACAACACTAAATAAATCTTTATTTTATAAAAAATGAATGGTGTCGTGGGACACCAGGTAGGAACGAAGTTCCTTCGGATAATGTGGAATCGACACAATTTG
The DNA here is from genome assembly GCA_949316085.1 of Hypercompe scribonia. Taxonomy (NCBI): domain Eukaryota; kingdom Metazoa; phylum Arthropoda; class Insecta; order Lepidoptera; family Erebidae; genus Hypercompe; species Hypercompe scribonia. Next base: position 8,915,539 of record OX438979.1, read on the forward strand.
CAAAAAAAATCGTGCTCAATTTTATGTAACCTACATAACCTACATTCTTGATTTTTCTCTTAAATTTTGCTGATTAGTTTTTATTTAAGTACAAGAAAGTATTTAGGAAATACAGTATTTTAGGAAATAAAATAATAAATTCCTTAAAATAATAAAATAATAAATTCCATAAAATAAAAAAAACATCGTAATTCAAATTTCAACTGAAATAACAAAAAAATATGTATCTTTATTTTTTTTTGTCAACATTATTATTAATTAAAAATTACATAGAAATAGAAAAATAGAAAAAAGAGGTAGAAATAGTACGAATGTTAAGTACGTGATAGATAGTATGAAACGTAGCACACATGACGCGCTTTCGCGCCTGCGCACGTCTCATTTAACGGTTTTATTCCACGCACTTTTTTCTACAGATTTATTCCACAGATTTATTCCACGCACTTTTTCCACGGATTTTTCTTACGGTTTTACTATCACATTTTTTTCAGTTCGGTCCCGAAGCGAAATCCCTATCCCCTCCAAGCTTGCCGTAAGGAACTTCGTTCCAATAACGATTTGATATTAAAGCACTTGCTAACCACTTTAGTCAATGGACCGCAGATTCGATTGCTCTGTTAATGAAAAGAGGTTTGTTAATTAGTTCATAACTTGTACACCTGCATCCTAATGTCGCCAACGACTACTTTCCTGCAGCATTTGAAGTTTTAAAAAAACATAACGTTATAAGTACTCATAGACGAAAATAACTTTTTTTTATTACCTATACAAAGAACTCTATTACCTATACAATAAGTATATATATTATATAATATATATTATATAACAATTACAATTTATATGTATATATTATTACGTGAAGGGAATTTTTCGTAGACCTTTCAAGTAAAGTTCGCGAAAGGAGGAATCTGAAACTTTGAATTCTTATAGTTTTCATGTGTGTGAACTGTGTGAAGGATCAAAGCATACTTAAAGTACAAATATAGTTATATTTTGAAAATCAATTGGTTAAATAAAATATGTGCTATATTTTTCTTGCACTTTCGGAGTATCTAAGGATTACCTATACTTGTAAAACGAAAAATAGAACTCTTAAAAGTTCTATTTTTAATCTTCGTTCATTTTAGAACGACATAAGTAGGTTTTATTTTTTTATCTCTAAAATTAAAACAAAAAACTTATCATTTGCCAGGCAATATATTTATGTAACGTTTGTTTATGGTCAGTACTACAAATCGTAGGCAGTTTATAAACAGAACATGGACAATCTTCTTCAACGGTGTACGTAATGTTATGAGCGTGTCCGTTAAAAACTTTTATATGTATTCTATCAAAATTCTTTGTGATCCGCTACCTGTCTCATCCCTCGGCGCCCTTTATGTTTTTTTCTTTTCCTAAACTATCTCTATTGTAAGTTTTTTTTTCAAGATTGAATTACGGGTTTGTGAGGTTGCAGCCAACATTCGACACGGCTACATTCCGGCTGCTAATTCGGTAGTATTAAATGAAACACCCATGTTGTGATGGAACGGATATTCTGCTCTCTTTCTATCTTTAAATGACAGAAAGAAATGGAAGATGGATCATAATTTGTAATGGATCATGGTGTAGCGTGCTTTTGATTACGTTCTGTGCTGACACACGCAAGCTTGAATGAAGTTTCGGATGATCGGTTTTGAAGGAAAGTTTGAAGATACTACAAGGTGGTTCAGGTGATATAGCAAGATATTATTAGACAATATTCTATAATAAAAACAAAACAGGTAAATGTTATGTATGTACATTGTAGATACACCCGTGGATTCATCTTTATAAAGACATTCTTTGCACGCATTGCATTCGTGCACGGAGGCATAAAAAGTTTTTGGAATACTTTATTCTAATTTACGGAAGAAGCTTTTTCTAATTTCTAATTTACGGAAGATATTTTAAACAATTTCTAATATAGATTATAACAAAAGACTTCAGAAAATTATAGATGTTCAACATAATGTAGGCCTGTGACGGTAAAAAAGACTAAGCATTGACTAATTAAATGAAATTGGTCAATTATAATAAAACAAAACATTCAAAATGTCGCTTGACGTTTTTGTTCGGTTACATTTTTCAAACTACTCAACGAATAATACGGTTCTCAATAAGGGAGAGTGATCAAGAGGAAGGTTTACGAGTATATGTAAAATACATTGCACACGTCACCTGCAAAATATAAACCGCTGGAAGTTGTCAACAATTATGTACTTATTTCTCTCTTTGTGCTTACTCTGATGCAGAAAGAAAACATTATGCTGACACATAATCGTAATGGTAGAAAACGACTTCGCCAGCTGTGGTTTTAACAAGTGAGTGGGGATGAGTTGAGGGGAATATTCAGTGTGGTTATTTAAGCAGTTGTAGCGCCACCTGTCATTAAATGTTGGCCGAATTACAAACCTTCCATCGAATCTTTGGAAATTATTTTTTAAAAGTCTGTCTTCCATAGTTTGCGGCTATGGCAATTTGTCTTTTTACAGAGATGCAAAATTAAATCGTAATACTAGCATTGTTTATTACTAATGTCATATTTAAAAAAATATTCTATCGGCCTGTGTAAATAAGTATTTAAATAGTATTATGAATCTAATTGAAAGTCTGAAACAGTAAAAAATTACTAAGTAATTATATTTAAAAGCGTTTACTACTGTTTAATGGGTATAGTCGCTTTTCATTTCGTCAGTAATACATTTTTTTAGTTTTTAGTACGTAATAAGAATTGCAAGAGTTATTTCGAAAACGAAAGATTTTAATGGCATTTTGGGCAGTAATACAGGTGTAAGTAAGCACTTTATTACGTTGCGAGTTTATTACACTTTATTCTCTACACAATGGTTCCAGACAAGATTTCCTCAGTCTTAACAAACGCAATGTTTATAAAGCATTTATGTTTTTTTTTTTTTTTTTTTTTTGAGATGACCTAGCTGTTGGCCTGGGATGGCCTCTACAACTTTACGCGGGTATTACGGTGAGCGCTGAGGGCTCTCAACCGGTCATTTGTTAAGCAACATAGCCCAAGGGCACCCCCTGTGGGATACGAACCTCGGCTTGGGGTGTTGCTGCTACGTTGGGGCGACCTACTCCCATGTTTTGTATATGATTTACGCGGCGCGTATTCCGCCCCCGACGACGTAGACGAAAACGCGGACGGTTCCTATTCCTAGATTGCCTAGCTGTGTTCGCTCTACGTTGAGCGAGCGTGATCTCGTCATCTGGTTCTTCTAACGCGTGTCTGGGTCGTCGTATCTTCGAAATCCTACTTGGTGTGTATTCTACGGCCGCAACCACTAGGGGGTTGGGGTGAGTCGGAGCAGAGACAAAGTAGCTACGGGAGCACTGTTTTATGAATTGCTTGATGGTCGGCAATCTGAGGTCGATGTGGAGATCGACGTTGCATACATACCACGGTGCTCCCGTAGCTTTGCGCATGAATCTATTCTGTAGTGTTTGAAGCCTATGGATCCTGTGTGGCCTAACGTGTGCGAATACTACGCTACCGTACGTCATTATAGGACGTACGCATGCCGTGTATAACCTAACTTTATTTTTCAAGTCTAACTTCGAACGCGCGTTTAATAAATTGTGGAGACGTCCTAGCACGAAGGCAGCCCGGTTGCGGACTGCCTTGATGTGGGGGCCGAAGGTTAGACGGTCGTCGAGGGTTATGCCTAGGTATTTGGCCTGCCTAGCCCAAGGGATAGACTTGCCGAACATCCTGATCTGAGGGGTCTTCTCCAAAGGATACAAGCTTAGCTGTCTTCTGTGAAACAGCACCGCCTGGCTTTTCTCGGGGTTGACCTCTATCCTCCATTTCCGGAACCAAACGCCCAGTGCGTTGGCTGCGGTCTGGAGTTTTTTGGCTACTGTCGAGGGGTTCACCCCCGAGCAGTAGATAGCCGTGTCGTCTGCGAATAGTGCCGTCTGCACATACCGATGCTTTGGAATGTCGCTAGTATACAGCGTGAAGAGTAGGGGGGAGAGCACGGACCCTTGTGGGACACCGGTTCGTATGGGGTGAGTGGAGGACAGTGACGCTTCTACTCGGTAGCGGAAGCTTCGATTCGACAAGTAGTCTCGTATGATGAGCACGAGTCCGTGTGGCACTCCCATGGTGGACAGCTTAAATAATAAGCCGTTGTGCCACACTTTGTCGAAAGCTTTCGCCACGTCAAAGAAGAGGATTCCTGTGAACAGGTTGCGTTGAAGCCGATCGCTGGTGTATTCAACGATGCGGTGGACTTGGTGGACGCACGAGTGTTCGGTTCGGAAACCGAATTGCTCGTGGGGGACGAGAAGATTAGCATCGGCGTACGCTTTCAGCCTATTGTAGATTAGACGCTCGTATAGCTTGCCTAATCCTTTAAGCAGACTGATCGGTCTATAACTGGTCGGTTCGGACTTTGGTTTGCCAGGTTTGGGTATCCCAATAACAACGGCTTCTTTCCATTGTTGTGGAAAGATGTTGTTTTTGAGCGCTGCGTTAAAAATGAACGTCAGCAGGACCAGTAGCCTCTCCGGAAAGAGTTTTATAACCCTGTTTGTGATACCGTCCGAACCGGGCGCCTTGCGAGCGTGTAGGCCCTTGACGATCGTTTCGACTTCTTCGGGGGTGACCGTGTCTAGGTCTTGTTGTGTATCTGTCGTCCCCGTCGGCGTTGATGTTGAGGATAGTGTTGATGTAGGAAGTGAGGTTATTATGCGCTCTACTTCCGAATCAACTTCGGCTATTTGGTCTGAGTCGCAGTGTATTACGCTGGGCGTGCACTGATTCTCTAGACTCTCGGCCAGGCATTCTGCCTTTTCGATATCGTCGAAGGCCGGTGGAAGGTTAGGTCGGCTTAGAGGAGGCATACAGGTGACGGTGTCTCTCTTAAGCGAGCGGGATAGTTGCCAGAAGGCAAGGTGGGTAGGTTCGAGGTCTTGTAGTGTCCTATCCCACCTGTCTTGGCGCATTTGATCGATGCGCGACTTGACCGCTCTTTCTAAGCTTCGTAACCTGATCCTGTTGGCTTCGCATGGATATCTGTCATAGGCTCGTACGGCGGCGTTCTTCCGCCTCAGCAGCTCACGTACGTCATCGGGTAGGTTCCAGCGGCGATCGTTCGTCGCTGGTGCCTCCCGAGTGCATTCGTTAATTAACGATTGCACGTGTGCTGTGAGGGAGTCGATCGCCGTCACGGTGTCCTCTTTGCTGATTATGTGGTCGGGTATCCTGTCTAGATGCACGGACGAGGTTGCCTCGAGTTTGGTCCCGAGGCGCCTCCAGTCCGTGATTCGTCTAGTGGGGGTACGATGACCTGTGTCGATGGGACCCAGTCTGGGTGCGAACTCCATGACCACAGGTCTGTGGTCAGAAGTTAACTCGTGTAGCACCTCTACTGAACACGAACGTAGGTTTATGTTCTTTAGGAGTGCCACGTCCAGAATGTCGGGTCGGTGAGACACGTTGTGCGGATAGTGGGTCGGTTCGAGCGGGGCGATGATGTCGAACGCTAGTCTATTCGAGAGCGACTCCAGGGCTCTGCCTTTGGCGTTGGACTGGTGACAGTTCCAAAGGGTGTTTTTAGCGTTAAGGTCGCCGCCGATTATTACGGCGTCGCTCAGTTCTAGCAGTGCTCGGAGGTCGCTCTCGAGTAGTTGCCGATTGGGTGACAGATAGGCTGAAACTAGTGTGATCGATTGGTGTCCGGTCATGCCTATTCGACAGACCGAAGCCTCGATGCTAGTCAGCGCAGGCGGATCCATAGGTACGCAGTGAAGGGACCTTTTGTAATATATGAGAGTTCCCCCTAGCGCAGAGTCAATCCTATCGTTGCGGACCACAGAGTAGTTCGCAACGTTTGGGTTTCTCTGCGAGGGTTTCAAAAAGGTCTCTTGTGCGAATAGTATGTCGAGTTGGTGTGCCCTAAGAAATTCGCCAACTTCATCTCGTTGCCTACTGATGCCGTTGGCGTTGAAATACCCTAGCTTGAGTGATCTTGGTTTGACTCTGCTTGTCGGTGTCCTATCCATGTTATGGGTTGCACTTGAATGCGCCTAACTTCTCGAGTACGCTCGAGTACCTAACACTGACACTGAGGAGGGCCAACGGATTGCCCTCGTTCTGACGAATGAGACTAGCGAGCTGGCGTAGCTCGCTAAAATCAATCGCACTCGCGAACCTTGCCACTAGGGATAGGTCCGGGTCGATTGTTTGCGGTAGTTGGTTGAGAGGGCTCCTGTAGTCGACGACGAGCGGCTTGGGCCCTCCCTGGAGAGGTTTAGTGGGCGTGGGCACGCCGGAGGCTGCCTTTGCGGGTACTGGGGCAGGTATGGGGGCCTGCATCGTCTTCCGCACGGGCAGAGGTGGGAAGGTCTCCCCCGTCTTCCTGGGAGTGGCCCAGGCGTTCGTCTTCGGCAAAGGAGCAGCTGTAAAGCTCCCCCCAGTCCCTGCAGTAGCAGGGACGACTGGGCGGGGACGCTGAGGTCCTTTCGCCTTGGGGGTTTTAGGCGCCTTCGGGCAACCTCTGTAGTTGGCGGGGTGGCCTTCTTCGCCACACAGCACGCACGCGACTGGCTCAGTGCAATTGGCCCTATCTTTGGGTCTTTTGCACGCCTCCGTCGCGTGGTCTTCCAGGCACTTGACGCACCTGGGGCGGGCGAAGCAATTTCGCGCCGAGTGCCCGTAGAGCTGGCAGCGGTGGCATTGTGAGATGCCACTTCTTCGGTGAGGTGGCTCCACAGTTATCCCCGACAGCCCACAGACGGATGACATCTTGAAAATGTCCTTGCCCGCGGGGCTGTCGTCAAGGGTGACCATTACCATGTCGTAAACGACATTGGTGCGGCCTCTCACCATCCGGTGTACCTCATGCACCGGGTAGTTTTCTGCCAGGGATTGTTTGATCTCCTCGGGGGAGATCTCCCTGGGCACGTTGCGCACAACCACACGGAGCTTCTTGTCCTCCGGCAGAGTGTACGTGTGGTATGACACGTCTCTCTCCCAAAGAGCTTTGAGAGCGCCCTGTGGTCGCTCGCGGTGGCTAGGGCAACTTTGATGCCCTGTTGGGTGCTACGGGCAGAGTGGTAGCGGATCCGGCGCTCGTTGCACCAGGTGGAGATCGCCGTCCATCTCGATTTCTCCTGGATGAATATTGGTGGAGGGGCGGGGATCTTCGGCGCGGCCGCCGAGGCGTCGGTGATAGCATTTATGTCAATTGACGTAATTTTTACAGCATTCGTCACAGCCCGGTGTCAATCGTGGCGGGTGACATTACAACATGACTTTAATAGAATATTGATTATTAGATTTTATAGAAGAAATAATAAGAAAAAGTATTATAAAAGTAACAAATCTTATTTGTATGTTCACATATATGAGTTACTTTGATAAGTTTTAATCTCCAGTAGCTAGGCAAGTTCTTATGCAATAACTTTCGAGGGTTCGACTTTTTAACCTTCCAACAGCAGGCAGTTCCAGTCAAAGTTCCAACCAAATCTGTTCAAGATGTTGCATATACTTCCCAGTCCGTATAAGCAAAATCTTCTTCACCTTTCTATATTTTTACGGTATAGGCAATCAAACAAGCGGACGGACATCGTCCATGGACACTTACAGCTACAGCAAGAGATGCAAGTGCCGATTCCGTAGAATCCGGTGGAGGACCTCACCTACAGCTGATCTATACCAATTCCAGCAAGCTTTTTAGCGAAAGTTTTCTGTGAGAGACTACTGTCGTCCATGAACGCTTGTAAGTCAGGAGACACAAGCATTGTTGGGAGCACCAGGGAGCACGCTTTTTTTTTATTGAAGGTTTGTCTTGTTTAACATATTATTGTTATGCGTACTTGTGTGTAAGTATGTACCAATAATGCTTTAAAAATAATTTCATCAATATTTGTTACTTTAGCTGCTCACGCTTGGCGGTTCAATTTAATTCACGGTCGCACACGTCCAACTTCGAAGTTCATGGTCGTATTATAAGCAAAGTTACTACATACATTTAATATTTATACAATATTTAAGGACAATTATTGTAATCTACGTGGTTGAGAGCGTGTTCTCCAAGATACTAAGAAGCCAGTAAGCTCGACTAGATCTAAACATTTTGACTGGACCTATTTGATTCTAGTCACTTTCGTAAACGATGCCACTCATATTTACGCATTAAATAGTCATTAGTTTAAAGATCTGGATTTTTCATTATACCATTTCAAGTATTGCGCAAGTATAGCTTAGCTAATAGTTACTACTATTGTTTGTTGAATCGAAGAGTACTAAACAAGACAAGGATGCAACCAGTTGCTAAAAAGACAAACTTCTACTTACGATGATATTATGACTGAAATGTCAGTAATGAGTTATAAAAAAATTAAATCATAAAAAGTTTGAACTCTTAAACAATAAATTACAGATCATTTCTCAGAGTTAATCTTCCCTTTCATTTCCGTGAACGTACGTGACCTGCCACAGGTATCCAATCTTTAAATGATATCATTTCCATTATGATTTAAACATATAAGAGGTTTGAAAGCCTCTGTCTTTGTGTCCAAACAACTCATTAGTTATCAACTGTGAGTCATTTAACCGTTCAGTTATATTTTTAAATCTTCTAACCAGACCAGTTTCATTTGAAATATTAATAAGGAAGAGTGTTATGACAATGTCGTATTCCAGTAAGGATAACCAACTATAATGGGCAAAGTTGATAACGCATGTAATTTAGGACAAACCTTAAATGTCTACCTAACTTGTATTACTCTAAACGCAATTTGCATAACAGTAACACAGAGCACGTTATTTTGTTATAAGTTGAAGTAAATAGGCAATTACGGTTTTGTTATAATTTTGACAAGTGAACACACAACAATGGCCGAGTGCGGCGTTTAAAGTTAAGAAACATAATGCGCTTACAACAGACTTCGAGGACACGAGCACCGTAACAGTCGACCTTTACGCGCACTGACATTTCACCTCTCTGTACACAAACGATGCTATATAAAATATAATGACTTACTACACCAATTGCCTCGCGACAAATTGGCTTTTCAATAAAGACAATACAATGACACAGAACAAGGCTACACAAATCATTACTTTCGATTGAGTTTACGCAAGACCCCATATATCCCTATGACATTACAGTTCCTCACCACAAGGTCAACGATACAATAAAACTGCTGTATAATAGACAATACATCTCATTTTATTTATATTAGGTACATCTATAACAATACTTTTAACAGTCTTAAAACGAACGACTTAGTGAGATAGCGGTCAACGCCTAGTTCTATCTACAATATTTACAAAAAAGGATGCGTCAGGCGCACGTGAGTGAGGTAAAGGCGCGCGGCACGGGGTTAGGCGGCGCACTGTGGCGTTGTATGCCGCAACCACCCGCGCCGCGCGCCACCGCTTCGAAGAACTGCCTGAGGTCGCTCACTGAACGCGTCGGCGGTGCTTGTAGGTCGTGAAGCGAAGCGGCCCTTCTCGGTGTCGTCTCCGAAGGTGCTCTCTCAATACGAGCTAACTGCTCGCTGCTCCGTGCAAGACTACTAGCCGTAGTTCGAGACATCGACTCAAATAATGCCCTCCGTTCTCGCACAGGTACATACTTGGCTACTGCTTCATGTACATTCGGGGAACATGATCTCGCCCGATTTTCCATCGATGCTGTTTTGCGTCTTGCCGCTTCGATTGCGTACCGGCCCCTTTCAGCGCCTCCTACTGTCCCCTCCCATCTTTTCAAGTATCGGCGACCTTGTTCTGATTCTGAGCGTGCGGCGCGCGGCAACGTGTGATGTTGCTGCGTTCCTGCGTTTAGTTTGCTGCAATTGTCACATTTGATGACCTCTGCCATCCGCACTGGCGCATCGACCACGTCTGTGGTCTTCAAGGCGTCGAGGGATAGGGTTAAGTCGAGGCTGCGGTCAGACGAAGAGTCGTAGTCGTCGTCTTCGACGACGATGCCCTCGTCTGTTGCTGCGGGGGAATGATCCCTGCGCGGTAGTAATGTCTCTGTTGACGTCAGCAACCTCCGGCGAGCTCGCGGGGGCGCCTTTGGTGGGCATAACGGAGTCTCGTATTGAGACGTTTCTTTCTTTGGTTCCCGGATGGCAGTGTCCGCAGCGGGTAACACGTCCAAAAATCGTACTTGTGGTAATGGAGTTTGGCCCAGGATTTCGACACAGAGCGCACGCACCCATCTCGTATATTCAGCAGCATTGCAAGTCTGCAACAATAAACTTAATTGTAGAATTCAACTTGGAGACTACTTGTGACTTAATCTAAAGAAACGTTATGATTTGCATATAATTTTTAAAAAAACTTTTACAAAAACGAGCTAGTCATTTTCATAGGGTGACAATAATGGAAACATCTGATCTTGGGACAAAGTGAGTCACGGTCATATTGCATTAATAGATATTTTTTGTACGGCAAAGAAATGATTAAGGGGAGTTTTCTTAAACGTGTTTCTTTATATGTCAACACCTTCGCGCTTCTAGCCCTTCTTATGGTGAATAGATGCATGAAAAGATCGTGGTGCACAAAGGTCTGTGATTTACGGATGTTTCGTTTTATTGAGGTTATTAAAGTGTACGAATCGTGAGAAAGGCGTTACACGAAAGGGGTCGAACGTCTTGCAAGATGTGCATGACATTATACCGATACCTACTTGTTAGTAGAAGGTTCAACTGGGGTTTATGATTTTGTTGTTTTTTATAAATTTCGAAGCTCAATGTCTCATTTCGCCAGACAGTTATAAGAAACTTCTTATATTTTTATATGTAAACGATTTTTCCGTTAATACTGGAATACGTTTGATTAAAGTCAATTATATTTATGCGATCACGAGCAGTATCTCTTACTACTGTGTATGTACTAGTTTGTTAAATTGTTGATGACATTTTGACTCTCAAAAACATTCGTGGCATATACGCATCGTTTCGTGCTAACGTTACTACGACTTACGTATGTATTGTCAAAACACTATCTTTCAGAATTAACCGGCGAATTAAGAAAAAGTATAATATACATTTATAATAATTATAAAAGGAAAGGTTTTTATTCTTTATTTGAAAATCTGTACCTCTAGTATGTTAATATAGGGTTTGGTAGCATTTTTCCAGGATCACAGGGCCTAGTGTGTGCGAGTCTATTTCACATCAAATCGCTCTTGACGGCGAGCGTATTCGGCGTTGTGATTAATGAAGATTTTAACGAGCTAATTGGAATGTTGAACGCGGTCGCCCTGACGCTGGTGATGTAAAATAATCGTACACTAGGCCCTCTGTAGTCATTCCATAATCATGGTAAGTGAAAGCCTATTTTCTACGGAGAGGTCAATGTCTAGCAGTGGACTGTTAAAAGCTCTAGACTTAATGTATTATCTGCACGATACATTTACACCCGCCAAAGTAATTACAGGTAATACATAGTATGTCCTAATGCATTGTTTTTAAAGGTATCTTGACTAAAATCTTAGCCCCGCAAACAGACATGTAGATGTATAAATATTTTTTATTTATTCTGCATTAGTTTGTTGATAGGGTCATGTAACATCTGTGTTGATAATTATTTATGAAAGCATTGTCTTCAAGACAATGAACGTTGTACGATACCGTATATAGTACATGTAATATTGAACCATCACTTGTCGCGTGTCGTAAGCGTAATTTCTAACCACACGTCGATATTTTTTTGTTTATAATTTAAATAAATAATAGGATGGAATAAGAGTATGTGCTCAAAGTAAGAATGTGAACTCGTTGCTCGAACGGTCTAGCAACCAAAGGATAGAAGTTGATAGAAATAGACTACAGGATGGAAAGCATATGTGTGTTCATGTGTATACCAATTCGTTAGTCACTATTATCTTAATTTGTATTTTTCGTAGAGATTGGACAAATTCACTGGAACATTTAACTTATTAGAAACGTAGCTATTTACACCACGTAATCCAACGTAGTAAAAAGATAGTAAGAGAGTCATTATAACTACTAACCATTTATTATTACTACAAAAACAAGATCTATTGTTTATTATTTCTGTCTGCACGGAGAGGCCGACTCAAAACTATGGTCTTTACTTTAGAAGGTGAGCACGGACTCTATGCTGTACTTTAGTTTTTATTTAATCAATGTTCGTGTTTTATTTCGGCGTTTCTGTCCAGAGTGAGTCTAAGGAAACGCAGCCGCCTTCTAACTGTAAAGTCTGACGTGTAAAAATATGTGTGAAAGATTTACTTGCAGAAATAAATATCATTTATTAAATTGACAAATGACACTAATTAAACTGATGTTTGTAAAGTAAACGAATTGTTTAAATGAGTATTTCAATAAAATGAATTAGCTGAGTAAATGATAAAGATATTAAATTTTGCAAACATCATTAATCGAGAATTGATAAATATATATAATAAATAAATAATAAATATTTCGGACATTTGACACACAATGCCATCTAGTTTCGAACTAAGCAGACCTTGTGCTATGATAATTAGACTGACTGATAGAATACTTATATACTTTTTTTATACATATCATACATAGAAAACACCCAAACTTCGAAAAAAATATTTGCAGATCATACAAAGTCAATTATTATATTGCTTTTATTTATATTTTGTATATTCACTTCGATTTTCATAATAACACATTTCATGTTAGCACAATTATACTAAAAGAAATATTTGGAGTGATAGGATACGATCTACACCGAGGCGGGACAATGTTAAGATTTATTTCTGGCCTTGATGATCGAAATTAAAAGTAAGCTGGAATTCGAAATCAAATTTCTTCTTCTTTCAATCAACAAAGATTGAGAATCTTTTCAAAATATGGTCGAAAATTGGGTCACATAACGTATTTTTATCTGAATACCATTCAAGATACGGTAAACCGGAACTAAATACAAATCTTTAACAATTCCTCGTTCGGGTATGAATTGTGATTTTCCAAGTAAGCGCTAATCAAATTTTCATATGTGTACTTGTTAAATCAGTTGCAGACAAAAAGTAAACATGAAGTATCATTATTATAGAAATATAATAACATGGTTCTAAAGTCCAATTCAATAACATATGTTTATTGTATAAAAATCTCGTGATTTTTCAATTGCTTAAAAGCAAACAAGTTAGATTTGTGCAAATAAGTGACTGACTGAACGTGATTTTGCAATTTGCAACCATTTAAAATAATAATTTCTGTTGCAATGGCCCGTATCAGTGTATGCATAAAAGATACCGTAATTGTAGCCCGTATCAAATTGTTTTCAGAATATATGCGCATTAGGGATTTTTGTTTAGTTTACTAATTGCCTAATTCTTCGGAATAAACATCGTTACCGGTGTTAGCACATTAACATACCCCATTAAATATAGTAAACCTATAGAGGGATTAGTGTAATTTAATTTCACATCAACCGGTCACGGTGACTGCTTTCAGCATTACGATAGGTCCTCAAAGAAATATTGCCGATTGCAGCGTCAAACGCGTTCGCTGTCGAGTGATTGATGTGAAAGAAACTGACACTAGACTCTCTGAAGTTATTTCTGATTTGTTTTTTAGATAATCACCTGAAAAGTGGCGACGGCAGAGTCGTCTCTAAGCCTGGAGAGCTGGAACGCGTTTGGCAACAACGTAGCGGTGCGCAGGTGCAAGTCCCTGAGTGGTAAACGAGCCGCAGCTCTCCTGGGTAAAGTGCCGTCCCTCCAAGCGAGGAGGCAACCGCTTCGGACGGCTGCGCGCACCCAAGCCCAGGATTCTGTGTCGTCATTGTAATACTGACGGAGTACACCTGAAGGACAAAAGAAATGAACGTTAGATGGAAACCACAACTAGTATTTTTTAAGAGAAATAATTGAAGTTTTTTAGGATAATATGTATATTGATTTATATTGGTTTAATGGTAGAGTATGATCCAACAAATAAAATATTTAGTTCTGGTAACATTATCATGTCTATAACCAAAAGTGTATTTCGGTTTTTACTCGTACTTATCTCGACGGCGACGTCTCTTAAAATTGAAAGTCTAAAGTTGATTTTATGGTCCGTCAGTAATAGAAAATATTATCCTTGATGTTGTGAACGTTAACTCCCTTGTAGTTAGCTACATTAACTCATTACTCAATAAACATTATACCTACATTTTAAACATACTTGACTTGTGAAGCTTATGACTATGGCAAATTAATAATGACGACGGTTCAACTTACACTGGAAATGAATAACTTGAATTTAATTATTGCATCAATTACAAAGACGGTGCATATAATTATAGTCGAAATTTGACCACCAGATATATAATCTTTCGATAATAGTGAAAATCAGACCAATACTGCCAATTGTCATAGATTGTCAAATGTTGGGTGTTGTTCCTATGTCAGACACATTTTGTTCGTGTGGATAACAAACATTTGCTCCAACATTAGATTACGTCCATCATTACTATTAGGTAACAGGCGTGTCAACTTTGAGGAGATAATTATTTTGTATGGGAATCGTCCTTAGAATAAATGTAGTTTAAAAAACTGAAAAACATACTTTAATGTTGAGAGTATTATTGTTAAGAATAAAATAATAAACGAACAATATTAGTATTATTGTAAGGAAAGCGAGGGGTGCTCGATGAATCAGTTCTCGAAAATGTTTGATCGGCACGGTACGTCTAAAAATGGTAGGAAAGATATCGCACAAAGCACAATATTAATATTATTCTCTATTATTTTATTTCTGTATTAAAAATTACTTTTCAATTTTTAGTTTCACGTATCATTAAGTTGTGTTTTTTTAGTTTTTAAATTATATTTATATTGAATCAAGATATTAAGATAATCATATAGATATTTATTGTAGTGTGATTAGTTCTTAATAAATCTATAAAATTTTAATGAAATCTGTTCGTTCAAAGTAGGTCTAAATCGAGTTTAAAGGAGTTGGTCATAAACAGGTGAAACTTATAAAACTTGGTAAAAAATAATGTATCTCAGAACGTAACGTAAGAAACCGAGCAGCGTGTGACATTATTTTGAGTTGAAAATTCCTTTACGATAGTAGTGCGACTTTTAAGGTCATTATGAAACAACTATATACATATATTATGTATAAATAAATTATATACCGAGTTGTGTACCACTAAAGGGTTAACAACACTCGTAGCCACAATCAGAGACTATGATCATAAATTACAACAGCTGTCAATACAATCACCCAAGGAAAAGTTCAAGGACTTTGAACGGAGTAGGTTTTATCGAACATTCCATATTTAAACTTTCATTCGATTGTAAACGAATGATTAATCATTATTTATGTAATCGATTTTTATATTGATAACATTATTTCGGTTTTTTAAAGCATGATGTTTATGAGAAATTAATATGTTTATGCGTCACGAACGTACTTTTTAAATTGTACAATCTTACAAGTCAGGATAAAATCTAACTCCGAGTAGAAAACAGACGCCCCTCAGTAATTCCTGTAATGCATTATTTAAGTGAAGTTTGAAGAACTACACAGCAGATTTCATGATAAACTCGCATACCTTGAATTAGTAAGCACTATAATGCAAGGTTCGTATTAAAATACAATGACGCTTCTTACCACAATGCTGATAACTTCCATCCTTTCCGAAATACCTGACACTATTGTGTAAATAAAAACAATAGACCTTTTCACTGAACAACAAACACGTTAAAAAGAAAGTGTTCTCTTAGAATATATTATTCACAAAATAGAAAATTAGTACAAAGTGCACTATTTCGTTTCGTCATTTATTTTTATGTCAACTACACTCATAACAATTCATCAAAATCAATCAAAGTACACCCAGTAAATGAAACACATGCAAAAAACAAAGCATTGTGAACCTCCTTCTTTTATAGTCGGTTAAAAATAATATTAATGTTAAGTTTGTTTTTGTCTATTTTTTGTTTTTTCTTTAATATAACCCACAATACGCCACAGTGACGGGTGGCAGGTTACAGCTAGTATATTAATAAATGTATAGCTTGCCTAAGACACTACTCTGCCTGACGTAAAGCATAAATAACATACAAGAGTTGTGGTCACTATACTCATTGTGAATGCAGATAATTCAGTATGGTGACCCACACTATGGCCTAGCGAGATGCTTTTTCACGCTCCGCTCGGGGACTTTAAAGCTATGATAGTCATCGTGGCAGCGTAAGGCTCATACACTTAGGCTGGTGCTGCCTCGATCCAGCCGCCCGTTAGTGTACAAATCTGCGTAGCCCTACTACCTTCTAAGACGTCACGTTACAACGTCATGTTCTTTGTATTTTATTGTTGTCATTTATCATGGAATTTGAATAGGGTTTATATATAGCAATAACTTAAAAATTGAACTTCGACTTTGAGACTTTTATGACTTATTTACTTAAAATTCAAATTAGTTAATGGTTCAACATCTTAAAGATAAAAATGAAATATTGTCATACAAGCTGGTCAACTATATCCATCAAGTTTTAATATTAATATAGTTCATAATCCATGATAAAATGGAAATGAGTGAGAAATGTCATGGTTATTCGTCCAACGGTACTGAATTTTATCAAGGTCACAAAAGCCTAATTTAATGTTAATGTATTTGCCTTATTATACAAATCTAGCTCTTGCCCGTGACTGCGTTCCCATGGTCCCTGACATCAGACATAAATGATACTGATTGATGAAGAAATTAACTGGTTGATTTACTGACCAACAGCAATACACATTTGTCAACAACAACATCAAATGGTCCACGTCCGCCTCGAAGATAAATTAAAACATGACATTTTGTACTACTTGCAGTCAGGGGTCAACTTTGCTCCGAGTGGTTTTTTTCTGGTATTCGTGAAACAGTAATTTCAAGACATATCGTAGCGATCCTGACCTGTCCTAACTAAGTGTAAACCGGAGACCAGTTGTCCAGTTATGGGTCCACTTGCGTACACAATGCACATTAACAATGGCAGCAATGTGATATAACACTTTACGTAAGGTCAGGCTGAGATCTCGAAGGCATAATATGTAGCCGTTTGTTTTTTTCTAAAATTAGGGCTAAATTCTTCACGGTAACTATATAAAGCAACAATGCCACTAGATAAAACTGTTTTTATTTACATAGCAAGACCTAACAGGCTATGTTTAGTTGAAAAATAGGTCGTGATATTTCGTGAACCGCGTTACTACGGATTAAGAATACAAAGTGTCACCTCCACTATTCATCAATCATCCATCATCATCAACATCATTGCAAAGAATTCATACGAAAAACTTCATACGAACTCTGATATAACCCGTCTTGTCAGCGTGGTACAGTAGGCCAAAACCTACTTTATAAAGAGAGGCCTATGACCAGCAGTGAACGATTAAAGGCTGCTGATGTGTGTGTATGTGACAGTTTTACAAACAGTATAAACCCATTTTAAGTTTAACAAAGTTAATACTGAACTCAAGAGAGATATGCTAGTCACCTATGTTATTATAATGAACGACACGCGACTAACACATCTGTGAAACAGTGACTCGACTACACCTTGCACTTGACATGTGACACGTTAGTCAAGTAGAAACACGTAATCAAATACGGTATCTTAACTTATTTATAACAACACCTGCATCTTCAAGTCAATTCTCATAAAAGAAATTCCTTTAATAGTCCACTGGTTATAATATCAATCTGGTCAGACGAGCAGATTTGGTTTAGGTAAAATTTTCTGCTCTTTGCACTGCTGTCGTCCTACGTATATTGCTCCCTCTAAAGATACAAACAGGATGAATAAGAGTTGTGACACTTAATATTCTTAATCTATCACCACACGGACAAGGTATTCTAGTTGCAAGTATAATTCAGAGTAACAGAATACCGGTTCATTTTTCGGTTACAATACGATATAATCACATTAGTCAACGTTGGATGTACTACAAGAAAATATTTAATGACATCTGTGAGATTGAGAGCAGATCGGCACTAAATGTTGAACAAATTCTTATTTCGACAATTGACCTTCTGACCTCTAAGGGGGAAGTTCGACAAAGACAGTAGGTATCTGGTGAGTTCATGCCCATGGATGCATGACGTATACAATTTATTAGTCACTACATTGTATTCAAGCCACACATGTTACGAACCTTATTTGAATATCATCTTTAGGTTTTATATATTAATATTTTTGATTATACCAATACGGGGGCAAGACATGGTAACGTGTAAATGGTAATTAACTACAGTCACTTATGGACATCGATAGCACATAAGTGCGCTGCCATGATTTATGACAAATGAGACTTTATTTTTGTAAGTAAAGCTTTTACAAATATTTTTACAAGTCGGACTTTATAGCTATAAGGCGCCGACAAACCATAGAGGTTTTTTTTTCCTTAGTCCGTTAATATTGATTAAATAAAAACTATGTGAGTACAGTATAGAGTCTTTTGAGTCCCTCCTCCTTTTTAACTACGCATATAAGACGGAGTATTTAGAAAAGTGGAATTTTGAGACTGTAGATTTCCTTTATTTTTGGTAGAAAAATATTAATTTCTGTTTTAAGCGTGAAATGAAACTGAATCCGAAAGCATGTTGAGATGTGCATGATTGCCATTATTCTTTCATAGTTTAAAAGTAGGAAATATAGTTAGTTTACATATCTCTCATATGACAGCCTCCCAAACTAGGTGGAGTATGTACCAGTGTCTGTCTTGTGATAAGCAGACCGCATTTAAATATATTTATACTACATATAATATTTTAGATAAATGACTCCCAGACGACACGAGACAGGCGGGAATCGAACCCACGACCCCTGGTTTAGAAGTCGGAAGCACCAACAACTAGACCACCAGGCTCGTCAAGTAATCCCTTAATAAGATACGATCACTTACTTACATTTAGGAACATACTTAATGTTGTTTGCAGAGTAAGCTATCGGCTAAAAATAATCTCCCATAGACAATGACTTCTATTTAAATAATTATCTACAAATACTGACATTGAATACTTAGAAAACTAATTAAATAAATACCTTACCAAGAAATACATTAAAACATTAACAATATTAAATAAATAAATATTAAATAATATAATATTACAGAGGGTGTGGTCAGTATCAGTTGTCCATAAATAAAAATAACTAGTTACGAAAAAAGGCACCCAATCTAAATCTTGTCCCACCTCTAGTTGGACAACCTCTAGTTCAACATTGCCCTTGACACCGACTGAGTCCTTATCACTCAACGGTATTTTGTCCTTAACCTAAACAAGTCGTTATGAACACCATCGGAATTCGCAGACGATGTCAACAAACCTTACGACAACAATAATATCTAAATTGGTGACTAAGCAGTTGCCTTTGCATTTGTTGTTCACAGTACTCGTATATAATGTATGTCAGCTGTATATTAGAATTATGGAATAATAACAGAATATTTTACCAACATACTTGAATATTTTGTAAGGTATTTAATGTTACTGTTCAGCTAGTGATGAATAAAAAATACAGAATCACTATTCATTCTATGATTGTCGTAAGAATCGACCATGAAAGCAGACCAGGACAACAGCACTGCAAAGATAAGGTATACTTGAAACAAACCCTATGCTAAACAGTTTACCGAGCGTAACGTAAGGCTAAAATCTTGTTTTATTTGGGAGGTTAGGTGTGAGTACTTTCAGTTTGGTTCCATTGCGAGAAGAATAAATACCAATATTAAAATTAGGAAACGAGGAATACAGTTTTTTTTCACTTCATCATAATGTAGGCTTATATTAATCAATACATATAAATGAAATTAAAATGTCTTCGATTTAAAGCAAACCGTGTTTTCTCAAGTGCTTATAACTCTACATAAAATTGAAACAATCTACTTTTTTTAAAATAAATTGTCAGTCGGTCTGTTTGTTTGTCCGGGCTAATCTCTAGAATCACTGAATCGATTTAATGGGACTTTCACTAGGAGATAGAGGAGGTTACTGGACAATATATAGGCTACCTTTTATAACGGATTTCCCACGAAGTTATGCAGCAAAATCCACGTCTCTAAGGTCACGAATCAAATCATTACGAGCACAGCTGGTCATAAATATAACTTATGCATTTTTAAGGAAAGTTTTAGACTATCATGATCGCGTTATGGCTAAAGAGCACAGCGGAGACCAGAAGTAGACGTGCTGTCTACTACAAAGAACTACTACAAGACATGTGATAGGATTTTTTTCTCGTATTGATCCGAGGCAGATACGAAACAATGATCAATAGCATTTTCGTACGTTACGAACACATTGTCATTGAGGATAAACAGCTGATTCTCATCTTAAGCATGGCCGATTTATCTTCCTATTGTTGTTTAACACGAAAGATTCACGGTTCTTTTTCGGTTATGTTACTTTAAGTTCGTGACATTGTCAGGTAAAAATAGTAAATTATAAGACAAATATGGGACTAAGTTTTCTCGAATATTATAGGTACCTACTTTAGTAAGTGTTCATTCAATCATCATACAAAATTTTATAGTGAAAAAAGTACGATCAAAGAACTAGTTTCATAGGAAAATAAATTTGTTTACTTTACTATAATTATTGACCTTCGACAAGAGGACGTTAAAGTATTAAATATAAAATAAATAAGTAACGTAATTTGAGGGTAGGAGGGTTCAGATGGCAATATACCTTCCTTATAAGATTAAATATTATTCAATATTTACATGGAAAACATTTAAACATGAATGAATCGAAAAAAAGGAAGTAGGTACCTACAATACTGATAGATAAAAGAGCTTATAATTTCATATTATCTCTTCATGTATCATTGGTAAGAAAAGACGCATATTAGACAGGTGCATGGTATGCAAACCAGTGTCTTGCGTAAAAAACCCGATTGCCTAGACGGTGACTCCCGAAACTATCGATCGCAACTTGTCTAGACTTTAAGACTGCACTGTCTCCTTCCCCCAAAAAGGAGATTTATTGTCAAGAGGTAGATTGTCATTGTTTTGTGTCTAAGAAAAAAAATTGATTAAGATCTATGTATGTGTGATGACTTAATCTGATTGGTTACTTAGCTTCGTAAAATGATAGAATCGGGGTTGAATTTCTCAACGTAATGAATTTTTTATTAATTTTTACCATAGTAGTAGGCAATATTTGTATGAGACAGCTATAAACAACAATTGTTTCATTTTATATTTCAATAGGATTTTACTACATGCCAATTTCGAAAACAACACGGTGGCGTAGCATGTAGTAGGTGGTTTGCATAGAACCAACTGATGTGTTTGAATTTGAATAGTAATTAATAATTGGCGAACAATAATTGCAAATAATTTACAAACATCCTTTTATTTTAATGGTGAATTTAAAAAAAAATGAGAAGATACAGCAAGAATCAGACTGAAACAAGAAATGGAAGTTCTAACCGTTTTATGTTAGTACAATACACACGAATGCTGTATATTGTTAAATATGTTATATTCATACTATTCACCATTTGTTTACTAACCTGATATCCTAAAATCAGGATCTACAGGCGTTGGAATAGGTCCAGGTGTCAATTCCGGTCGAAGTTTCCTTAAGCCGGCCACCACCCGTGGTGCCGGCGACTGTTCTCCTACAAGCATCGCCTTACCACAACATTGCACAGAAAAACACTTTCCACCACTTCTAAATAACAATTCTCACAAATATATCACACAAACAAATCAGTTTCATAGCTTATTGGTAACAATTTTTTTTACAAGTCAAAATGTTAACTGTCAAATTCGTATTTAAACGTCGAAATAGTTCGTTACAAATTGCGCACAGCGCATGTTGTCATTCGTTCAACGCGGCCACTCCCTAAGCTACTTTCGTACTGACTGGCCGGCCGGTCGTTGTGTCTATCAATGAATGAAGTTGACTCGCGCGCCCCACTTTACCCACTTCACTACCTACTATATATTAGATACCGAGATTTTTACAAATGATGGCCCTCTATCGGAGAGTAGAAAAAAACTTCCTTAGCTCCATTAATTATTTTGTCCTGTTTTGAAAATACTCATAATAAGACTAAGTGACAACAGTATTAGTTTTAAAGTTTTGTGCACAATATTTAATTTCGTAGTTTTCTTCTCTTTCTCTTTCTTTTGTTTCTGAAATATTGTAAATGCCCATTGTCAAAAATCTGTGATTTGACATGTTAATAAATATAAAATAAATGTCAGTTTAATAAAGAATAATAATAAATAAACGAGATGTATTCCACTTTCTGATTTATAAAAAGTTTTGAGAACATTTTCTTTTATCTACATAATTTTTCAAAATGTAATCTATCGGTGAATAGAAGTTAAAAAGTTTTTTTTCATCTTTTGCATGTTTCATATTTCAGTAAGTGTTGCAAAGGACCGACAGGTGGCAGAAAAATTTGCCATCTATTAGATTATTAGTAAAACTTTTAATTCAATTTCGGATTCGCATAATGGTACCATGAGGTCTACCTAGATGGCGTGGATTCCAGTTTTGTTTTCAAGTTGTAATGAGTTACAACTTGAAAACAAAACTGTGTATTGAGATACACAAACTTTGTTGGTAATTTAGAATTCAAAGTACAATTCAAGTTTTGCATAGATGGCAGTGATAATTTCTTCAAAATTACCTTTAATGGAACTAGAGGTCGCTATGTGCTACACTTAAAATAATTTCATTAGGTAAGTTTTAAAATTTCGTTATAGGAAAAGAAATAGTAATTTATGATTCGTAAAATTCGTGTCTTTACGCTTGTTTCAAGTAGTAATTATATAATAATTAATATAAATGAGTTAATATTCTCCTGAACTATCTACTTAAGTTTTTGTCTAATGTATTCTCATCCGTTCAAATGCATGTTAATAATAATAGGAAGGATGAAACCTATAGTCCTTTAAACATATATTTTTCTGTATATAAATTTACTCTAGGTAAGGTACATTTCGTTCTTAAACCTTTCGATCTTTCTCCAGGTATTTTAATGAATTCTTTGATAATATATATGCATCATGTGTATTATCGGATGGGTTTTAATGTTGACTAAAACGTAGGTATATTAAAGGATAGCTCATATTATTATTGTTTAGCTGAAGTACTTTCGTTTATCATCTTTGAGGGGCGATATTTAATTGTTCGTCACCTAAGGGGTTAAGTATCAAAACCCTTCGTTATACTGTAAGAGTCATATTGCATCTCAAAACGTAAACAAAAAACTGAGTGATAATATTTTTTCTGTCTTTATCACTGTTATTAAAGGTTTAGGTATCAGTAAATAAGTAATGCAAGCTTTAAAACATAGTACATTGTTTATTACACTTTAATTTCAATTACTTTTCTGTATATAGAAGACACGTGTAGCCTTTATTTATATATAAGTACACAATATAGGAAGACATCGAGATCAAAACAATACATGGCACGTCAATAATGTTCAATACCTATTCGATAATAGATTTAAAGTATTATATGATAAGGCGCTTATTTACTTACACTACAATAATAAAACTTAATACATAAATTAAAACAAATTAAAGCTTTTTCGTGGAAGAAGAGACTATTAATATCACAATTGGCGAATGTCACGACACTTCACCACGGGCGCCACTTATTTTCTTCGTCCGCCGGCGGGCCTTCGACTTTTTTGTCGCACGACGCTTCGAGTTCACGGCGGGCCGCCTCCTGTTTTTTATACTCCTGGTACTCGATTAATTTCCTTTTCTTTTTAGGTGGTAGATTGCTGTAATCCATGAGCAATTCGCATTGTTCCGGAACATTAGGAATCACTTCCACTTTGCTTTTTGGAGTTGGATCTAATTGATTAGTGCCGGAGAGGGCGACTGACTTTTTTGGTGAGTAAACAGTTTCGCTAGACTTTACCGGTGATCTAACCTTTCTGAGATCGAGTGTGTCAGTGTTTGCAGTTGGCGGCGAATATTGATACGCAAACTCGGCTCTGTATGGTTCTTCTCTTTGTAAATATTTTGGTTGGGGCGCTGGTTCTGCGCTCGCATTCATGTCAACGATGTCGTTGCCACGTTTGTCCATTATGTGTTGCCTTATTTTTTGTAATATGACATCTTTAGCTTCAGCCTGAACTCTTTTGAAGTATGTCCCATTTCTCGGTACGTTTTGGTCGGCTGGATGATGGTGATGGTTTAGTTTATCAATCGTTGTGAGCAATCCTGCGGGTGGTACTTGATGATGAGGTGTCACAGCAGATGCCTGTCTGCTATATCCCCATTGTTTGGGAGCCTCGCCGGAGTATACAGAATCTTCAGCGTCTGACGAAGATCTGTCATGGTCACTGTAATAGAGATGTCTATCGGAGATAACTGATGATGGTGAAGTGGGTGGTGAGAAGTGAGGTCTCTCTGGCACTTGAATGGTGAGGGGTTGAGCGGTCACGAGTCTTGATAGATGGCTTACTAAATTTTGACTGACATTAGCGTCTAAGTCCGGTACAGACATAATAAACCGGCAAGCTTCAGCGGCGCATTGGCCGAAACCGGCTTGAAACTTCTTTGCTTCCAAAACCGGGTCTCTAGGACTGTGCAACTTTGTAAGATGGTTAACGGTTAACTCAAGGATGTCTGCCTTTTCCAACTTGCTCAGGTTGTCGTCATCGATCTGTGTAAAAAGATAAAAGTGAGTAAAGTGGGAGGCAGGTGCACAGTTTGTTTCTCACGGTACGGACGTCATTCGTATTAATGTAACTGTATACCTACATGTGGGTAAGTGACTCCTGTTCTTTAATGGAACTTGTATTTTTATATTCCAGTTTAAAGACGGAGCGCTTGATAAGAGCAATAAATAGAAGGACGACCAGTTTGATAAAAATAAATTTCGTACGAATGATAAACGGCATTTCGCTGAAGTAAATACGGATAGAACATTATTTTTTTTGTAACACTGTTACTCTTATTACGTTTTAAATAACGTTTTCATATGGCAGAAGACTGACAATGTTTGTATTTAAAAATAACAAGCACTTGTAAGTTTCATGTCATTATCAATTGAATTTCAATTGATCTGTCACGAAGTAACAAATTTGCTAAAACAATGATAAATCAAATATTCAATTTCTATGTAATACATTTAAGTACAGTACTATAATTTAACTAGTATTTTAAATAAAAATTAAAAACAAACCTCCAGAGCGCCGACCATGAGGTCCTTAAGTTCATCCAAACATCGGTTGATGCGTGCGCGTCGTTTTCTTTCCAAGAGTGGTTTGGTTATCTTCTTGTATTTCGCTGTCTTCGACAGTGGTGCTGGGTCCGCTGACATTCTCAAATCTAGTTAATAATTTACCAATTAATTGATTGAGATTAATTAAATAAGTAGGCACAAGTATTATATATAAAACACTCTAAAATTCTAAACTCTAAAAACAACTAAAAGTATTTTTCAAACTAATAACAGTTATTAATTGCAATTAAAATTTAAAGGCCTTCTGGCCTATTTTAAATTGTATACGAATTATTATACAGTCAAGTTTGCGTATGGTAAAGAATCCCAAAACACAAAACCTAACTTCAGGTAAAGAGATCACAAATTGTCAGCGTGTATTCATTTAAACTAAGTAAGAACGATGCATATAGTAAAATAAGTATTTGTTACGAATACTTACAAATTATAAAACTTCCAAAACTGACACTTAACACACACAACAGTCTTTAAAAGAGCACTATAATAAGTTATAATCTTTTAAGCACAGGACGCGCGTCTCCGCCCGCGCTTTGCCTCGTACTGCCTGAAAAAAGCCTTCGCCCCTTGCTCCGCACACCTCGGCCCTTCCCCGCCCTTGCCCTGTCCCATTCATACGCTGCGCAGGAGCACGTGTGGCCCAACGATCGAGTTTCAAACATGCGTAACATACTTTCCCAGGGAATTCTTGAAGATTTGTGAGCTCTTTGTTTTTTTGTGCCATATGAAATATTTTAATAACTTTCGGTGGTTATATAAACAGCATTATGAGTTCATGAGGTGTTTCATGACACTCCTGGAAATGCAGGGGGCACGTGAAGGTTTTTTTTTTAAAGATATGATAAAGAATTCTGGGGTGAAGTTTGGTGCGCAGGTAACTAAACAAATTTAGCAGGAATTTAAGGTCTGTTAGAACGAAAAATAAGTGATATGCCCTTTTTTTAAGTTTACACAATAATAGAGATTTAATGACTTTCTAGCGCTCAGATTAATGCTTAATTTGGTATAAACACGTTCTTAAGAACGTTCGCGATCATTATTTAATCTTCTTCTCTTATCATGTTTTGTGTCAACATACAGGCATAAAAAGTCATTTAGACTTGTGTTTGTATTTTATTTTTATGAATACAATGGTTGCTGTTTTTACTCACTTCACAGAGATAGCATAACATAATATTTATTATTTTAAGACATAAAAATTACGCTTTACTATTTAACACAATATTGCTACTCATGAACATTATATTGCAGTGATAATACAATATTGATTAGAAATAAAACGTTACAAAGGACTAAATTCCGTAAAAAGATTTTTTTAAATTTTTATAGAGAAGTAGAAGCTTATTTTTATTTTTTTTACATTAATTTGCGTTTCATTTTCAAACTAATTTTATTTTAGCTTTTTCGCATATAGATAAATTGTTTAGCATTTTATAAAATTTTAATAAACTGGTCGTGTTTTATTTCCATTAAAATGGTTATTATATTTTAAATAAATATTTAAATTCTGACTTTATTTTTATATTATAAATTGAGTTTTAAACATTTATTTATATTACAGATTAATATTAAAAAATTAGGATTTCATCATCATCATTATTTATTTTCGTAAATGTTGTGATAATTTAGTACTTTATTGGCACTTTGAACTTTAATTTCTATAATACAGGTCTTTTTGAATGTCAAAAGCGTTTAGTCTTACAAATTTATTTAAAATAATAAGCTGAAAAGACGTATTTAATCATTAGCGTAATTATTTACTTTAATAATGTGATTTAAAAAATATGTGTATTAAGTAACTACGAAACAAAAACAGATATAAGTCTTATATTACTTTAATTATAACAGTTCTAATTTTTTTTTATTCTGACTATTAGAAATGAAGCGACTCAAATTATAATCGAAATATCTTAGCTCAAAATTGAATAATATATGAATGCATTTATTCATGTCTATTATTAAATTCAAGTTTATGTTTCTTGTTTATATCTGACAGATGTAAAAAAACGTTTAATTAACATGGTAACACTAAACTTGGGATTATAAATAGCATAATTCACGTACGCATACACACATGCGCATGTATGCTTGCTACACATGTACGAGTACACTTGTAATTGCATGTTTCCACGTCTACTACCATGGTGTATGTATTCGTAGCTGTTTGTTTTACTCAGAGTTAAAAGCAAACGCCATTTTTGGAAGATAATAGTATCTTACGAATCGTATCATCAAAATAACAAATTTCATTACCCATAATGTACCATTTAAAATCAAAATAAAATCAGTGTTACCATGTTAACGGTGTTTTAATTAACTGATGTTGCCGCTTTCGCGATCGGCAAGTCGGCGGTATTTTCTTGAAGTGACTTAGACAAAGAGTTTACACAAAAAGTCGTTCGTAACAAATGGCATGGGCCAAAATGAGCTTAGTTAAATGGGGCTTGTACCGTCCCTTTTTTTTCTTGTAATGGCCAGGCAAAGGCACAAGCCATGCTTCAGATTCTGCCGCCTTTTGTCATTTCGTACTTCTAAAATTATCTATAATTATAAGGCCTTGACTTGACTGGTTTTATATTCGATGTTTTTTTTAAGAGGTAAATAATGCTATTGAAAAAACAAAACAATTAGAATTTTTTATTCTACTCATAGGTATATTAAAATAACTCACAGAATTTACTTTCACTAGCTGAACGCATTTTTGTTAATTCTCAGGGCTTATTAAAAATAATACTTATTATTTACATAAGTGATTCTAAATATAATGATATATACTCTGTAATTAATTATTTTACACGAAAACAATGACGTGCGAATGTAGACGTTGTGTGACACTTCACCTATCTCTTTTTCTAATATCAGATTTAAATATGTAGCAATTGAAAGTAATTTGTATTTGTTAAATTGGTAGGTAGTACAGCCGTACTGATTTCAGCACGAACGGGCCGCCCCCACTGAGGCAGTACTACCCTCTCACAGAAGAAGTGCGATATCGAAGGCCCATTGATGCAGGGGAGACAGTTATTGTGGTGTGTGAGCTTTACACTGCCACAATCACTGTTACGCCGTTTACATCTAAAAGCCGAAAAAGCATCTAACCAGGCCGCCATAGTGTGGGTCACCATACTGTTTCGTCTGCATTGGTAATGAGTATGGTGAACACGATTCGTGGCACTTTCATGTTTCCATCAGGCAGAGTAGAGTCACATTGATTGGCACTAAAAAAATAATTGTATTGTTGCTTGTTCGTTAAGAGGTATCGAGATTATTACAACGTGGTGTTATAAGTAAGCGATGAATAGGACGCGACACTGCAAACGCGCTGAATGTAAATAAATTAATCAATCGAATTTCTGACACACAATGCCACCTAGCCTCAAACTAAGCAGAGCTTATATGGGGTGGACCAAGAGCTCGTTAACATTTGAATCTAACATCCCGCACCAACATGTTACGGGAGTTTTTGGGACCGACGCTACTGTATTTGCTGGCTACAATCGTACACAGTTTCAACAAGATGGAACCTCTTGTCACACATTGAATGAGTCCCTACCGAAAAGCTGATTGTCAGATGAGGTGACATACCACAGTCACCCAGAAGTCCAGATCTATCCTCAGCAGACTTCTTTTTATGAGGTTATTTGTAGAATCGTATCTACATAATAAACCAAATACACTACGTCAACTAAAAGAAAAAATCAGCGAAGAGATGCCGGCGTTGTCGCAGTCTCTTTGCCGACGAGTATTCGAAAATTTCGGTGCTCACTTAGAAGAGTCGAAACAAAGTCGAAACAACTTACTTACTTGTATATATTTTTTTTATAAATAAATACATATTATACAAAGAAAACACCTAAACTTCGAAATAAATGTTTGCAGATCATACAGACATTTGATCCGACCCGAGAATCACCACCACCGAGGCATTCAACAGTTTTCCTTTTCTAAATATAGACTTTTAAAAAACTTTACAGCGTTTATCGAATGATATCATTAAAATTTTTAATTGAACAATACTTATCCCATTAAAATATTGCATACAATTTGTAATAATTGAATGTCAAGGATGATTCATTAAAATTTTCTAATGTAATGTAATATTTCCCGGTATTAAGACTCGAGTCAGATTTTCCCAGTCGCATAATATGAAGTGCGAAATATAATAATAATAACAACAAAAAGTTTCCCATTCATAGATAATTGAAAATGGGATATATCTGGCAGTCTATTTATCTTTGCGATCAATTTTTTCATCCATAGGCTTCTTTCTTTTCCTTTATAGAAACCTACCAAAGTGACTCTATTCTGCCTGATGGAAAGCATGAACAGAATCCAAGAGCGGTGGTCGCCATACTCACTGCGAATGAAGACAGTGCAGTATAGCGACTCACGCTATGGCGACCTAGTGTAGGCAGTGTAAGGTTCACATAGTTATCACGATAACTGTCTCCCCTACATTAATGGGCCTCCGGTCTCGCACTCACCAACGAAACACGACAGCACGGATGCTGCCGCTTTAGGTTGGTCTTCTGTAGGAGGGTAGTACTGCCCTGGTCGAGCCGGCCCGTTCGTGCTGAAATCAACGTGGCTCTACTACCTACTAAAAGCTTTCATACTCCACTGTTAGACATAGGCATTTCTTTACAAACATAGTCTTGGCCTACTACACAATGTTGGTCGGTGTCCTGTGTAGTTTACTCCCTAAGTCAACTCTTACGACATCAACGGAATGAATACAGATGGAAGTACTCGGAATGTTCGGTCATCCAAAGGTTGACTGACGGAAACTGTCTACGGCAATAAGATAACCTTACGAAATATTTTAGCAGGAAATGTTAAAAATATAGTCTTGTACTACTGGAAATAAAATATCGATAGTTAATTAGTTACCTATTATTAAAAACCTAATAACAATAAACTTTATGTGCAATCAAATATAAATTCACGTCTTTTCTTTCCGAATGGGTTAGACAGAGGTGTCTTAAACGCCTACATTTTGGCGACTATAATTCCAGTCGTTATACGAATGCTGATATACGCTCATTATAGATAAATTACACTTCGACGCACGACAAATGATCGTACTCAGCACATAATAATTTATTTTAGGTGGAAATCGAACCCAAATACCTCGGTCTTAGCAGTAAGGTCACTAACCTCTAGACCAACAAACCTGTCGAATATGTCATCATAGTACACACATTATATGTCGGCATATACAATTCTACTTTCTCTAGTTAATGTGATACTAATTCTATTACGGTCAGATGTCATTCTCATTGATACAAAGTTACTGTGATCTACAAGTCATTAATCTTTATGTTAGCGATCTAATGAATGTATCAAATTAGTGTGACATATATTTCATTATATAGAAATTATTTATATATTTAAGAAAATTACTTTTAACGTATCATCTTAGCCATTAGGCGTCCACTGCTGGATATAGGCCTCCTCCAAGATACTTCATAACAGACGGTTCTGTGCTGCCCGCATCCAATGACTACCCGCGTCCTTCACGAGGTCGTCGGATCATCTTGTGAGGAGCCTAACAACGCCGTGTTTTTCTGTACACAATCGGCACTCAAGAGCTTTATGGCCTCGTCGTCCATCGTTTCGGTGATCTTGGTTCACCTACGGATCTCTTCATTCCAGGTTCGATTACGCAGAGGAACTCCAAGCATTGCCCTTTAAATTGCTCTTTGGGTGACTTTCAGCCATCTTATGAGGCGAATTGTGAACGACCACGTCTCTGTACCGTAATTCATTACTGGCAATACACTGGCCACAGAATTTTCTCTGGAGACACTGCGGTATCTGTGACGAGAAAACGTTACGCAGCTTTCCGAATGCCGCCCAACCTAATTGGATCTGACGATTGGACGTTTGACCTCTTTGTCGAAGTTGAACTAAGCTAACTGGATAGTTGGCCAACAGCTTCGATCGTAGAGTTTCTAATTTTCACTGTTGGTACAACATGGACATCTGATGTAATTTTCGTTTTATACATGTTCATTTTAAGACCCACTCATTTAGAAATCCTTCTAAGCTCATGGAGTACTATGCTTCTTCCATAGTTTCAACTAACCATGTCATTATAAAATGGATAGGTGTCTGGTATACTCATCATTATTATAAATGCCAAGTCCATTTCAGTGCAGAAGCTTGAAGACATCTTCCAGTGCAGTGGTTATCCATTTCGGAGATATTACATCTAACCCAAATATTTATCTTGCTTTACACCTCGCCTCACCTCGTGGTATGGTAGTTTTCGAGCTCTGATTTTGTAAATGGTCTTACATAATAGTGTTCTCCTACAAACACTTCAAAACTTCCATGTATACATATATAGTCAAGTCGAGACTGCTATCGTAGCCAGGAATAGCAGGGCCTCTGGGCATCATCAGGGGGTTTTGCCATAATGCCAGCGAGATGTGGTGCTCAGTAGAACGCTGTTGTCCATCCTCTGGTATACTTCCCTTAGTAGACTTTTCCGACACCCACGGGAAGAGATGGAATATTGTTATTCTTCGAAGTATGAAATTTATAAATTAAATGAATAAATAATTACTGATAAATGGACACATCTCAGACACGGCCGTTTGATCTCAAACTAGGCAGAGCCTGTACTATGGTAATCGAACTATCAATTAATATGTTTATATACTTCTAAATACATACATATTATAGATAAACTATGCCCAGACACAGAACAAATGATCGTTGCTTGTGTGTGTGTGATACACTATTAATCCTAGATGGATATCGAACCCATCAACCTCTAACTTAAGTGTCAGGGTCCCTAACTACGAGATCAACAGGGTAATATTTTTTTCTATTGGTTTAGAAAATTGGACCACGACGAGTCTTCTACAGACAAGAAGGTTTCTGTATAAGTTCATACACTTGTCTGTGGAAAATGTACCGTGAAGTTAATTTAATCTGAATTTTTTCATGTGTACTTAGAAAGCATTTTTGGAAATTTCACCCTTTATCACCACTATTATCATTATCATATCAGCTTTTAATAGTAATTTTTTCTTTAGAAAGGAGGTGTGTACCTCTAAGAGCATAAAGTAAAAAAGGCAATACTGTTCTGTTCAAAATTTGAAATATCTCTGAAATAAGAAACCGCCGGTGATATCTGGTGCATGAAAATAATGTATGTACCTACATTTGAAGGATTTTTACTTTTGTGAAAACACCTTACCACCATAAGTATATATAAAACTGCCCACATCATGAAATAAAGCGAAATTTATCATCATACCCGTCATTCGTGACTAAAGACGTAAGCAACCATTCATCGGTTTAGTTTGTAATATTCTGAGACTCCGCTTCGTCAATTTAATCTACAAATAATGTGTACGCAAACGGAACTCTAGACACAACAATGACACAAGCTAAATTAATGTGCTGAGTTAAACTGTATTTGACGTTAATAGACCGCTAGATAAGAAATGGCATTGAAGTCTACTGATAGAATTTGTTTTAACTACAGTTTCCAGGTAAACGTACGTCTGTAGCAATAGTAACGACATTAGTATCATCGTCATCTACTGATGACGTAGGCTTCTTGTTAGAAAGGAGGTAACCTAAAATCCTATTACACCAAGTTGGTCAAATTTGCCTTCTCTGTGCGGTACTGTTTCCTGCGTCATTTCTCCTTCTTACGACATCCGTGTGGTAATGACACGTCATGTTGACTGCCTCGGTGACGCAGTGGTAGCATATTCGACTGGTGTGCTTGAGGCCTTCCGTTCAATTCCAGGATCGGATCAAATGTTTGTATGGTCTGGAAATATTTGTTTCGGAGTTAAAGTGTTGTTTTATGAACAATATGTGTGTTTTTACAAAAAAAAACATATAAATATTCTATCAGTCAATCTAGCTGTCTGTGTAAGCTCACCTAAGTCTTTTTTTTTCCTATATTAAGAGCCTGCCAAAGTGACTCTACTCTGTCTGATGGAAAACATGAATAGAATCCAAGAGTTGTGGTCACCATACTCATTGCAAATGCAGACAATGCAGTATGGTGACCTCCACTATGGCGGCCTTGTGACATGCTTTTTCACACCCTGCTTGAGAACGTAAAAGGCATGACAGTCATCGTGACAGTGTAAAGCTTACACAGTTACCACGATAACTGTCACCCTTGCATCAAGGGGCCTCCGGTCTCACACTCACCAACGAAACACGACAATACGGATGCTGGCGCTTAAGGTTGGTCTTCTGTGGGAGGGTAGTACTGTAGAGACTAGAGAGAGAGTTTGAAGATAAATGGACTTGTGTCCGGTATTTGAAATATTTATATTTATTTATATGATATTCTGAATATATCGCCACGGGACGACATTGATAGGTTTACCTGTAAAGTGTTGTGAGAATTTTGGTAATTGTTTTTTAAACACCATTATATATAATAAAATGTATTTATCATGATGTAATGTGTAAAACTGATGTTAGTCACCATTTTTTGAATAGTGCCAAGAATACAAAGTGAAAATTTTCAAAACTTCCGAATATAATTTCAGGGTAAGCAATTTTTTATTGAACTATTACAATTGATTTTTTTGATTATCTAGGATAAAATTCTATTAAATTACTTAATTTCAAATAGTAAGAGTACATCTCAGATTTTTTTTTGGTGATTTTTGTTCGATCTCTTACAAGTAACCAATAAAGTATTTTTTTTTCTTATATTCAACCTAAAAAAGTGCCTCTATTCTGCCTGATGGAAAGCATGAATAGAATCTAAGAGCGGTGGTCGCCATACTCACTGCGATTGCCTAAAGTGCAATATGGCGACCCACGCTATGGCGGCCTAATGAGATGCTTTTTCACGCCCCGCTTAAAGGACCCGAGATCGTAGTATCTACTCGTGACTAATATAATAAATGCACGTGTTTGTTTATTGTTTTGACTACCCATTTGTTAACTTTGTGTAAATATTGTGAGTTATACTGAACAGGTCATAAAGTACCTTGGCAATATATAATGTCATTTTCCTTCCTTTTGCTCTTTCGCCTTGCTTACCTTATATACCAACCCCATCAATTTGAATGACGTCCACTACTGAACATTGACCTTCCCCAGGACAGTCCAAAATACAACCGGTTTGTGGTGACTTCATTCTGCTTCAGATATAATTCTTAAATTACCGAAGTGCCCCGTGGATATGAAACGAGAATATCGTTCTGGTTTGATGGTGGTTTAATACGTTTCAGTCCAGTCTTTCTAGGAGACGAGTGTGAGTGTTTAAGTATGGAAGTATGCTTAATCGCAGGCTCATCAAGCGTGTACAAGGCGTTAATTTAATCTATGTACTTCATATATTTCTTAACACTGTTTTTTTTTCCTTTTTAAAAGATAACGCCCGACTTAGGAATAAATCCTGTGTCGCGGGGGACTTTACAAACATACAAAAAACGGACACAAAGAACACCCAGACTCAGAATAACAATTTGTGGATCACACAAAATGTTGTTCCATGTAGGATTTGAACCCACAACACAGCGAAGCGGAGAGTGACGTGGCGACCGCTTAACCCACTAGGCCAATTATGCAGTCAGCAGATTAAAACATAAG
Organism: Hypercompe scribonia; assembly: GCA_949316085.1. Lineage (NCBI taxonomy): Eukaryota > Metazoa > Arthropoda > Insecta > Lepidoptera > Erebidae > Hypercompe > Hypercompe scribonia. Next base: position 8,950,340 of record OX438979.1, read on the forward strand.
TGTTAAGAACTAAAAGTGTATTTAATGCTAAATATAACTCATTATATTGATGAAAATAGGTCATTGTCCATAATTTTCACACACTTTCATAGACTAAACATAAGAAGATGGAACAAGTTCAAACGTGCCACTGACAGTAATCGACACATGACGTCATTAGTCACCACAATATGATGTAATGTTTGACCACAATGTAACCTGATTGGTACGTAGTGTTAGTTAAAGGAAAAGGGGTATGTTACCTATGGAAACAGAACGATTGTACTACGTAGCTTGTAGTGACGCAAACGTCGTGACATCATTGGATTGTGACGTCACATTACATCATGTTAAAACGCCTATAAACGTAATAAAGTGACGAAATGTTGTTTTTAACTTTTTTAAATATACCCAAATTTTGGCTTGGTGGATAATTTTAGGATACGATTTGTATATTATATATTGACTATTATATACATATATTGACTAACACTGGTTTAGTTAGATGATGGTTAGGGCTCTTATGCCGTCTGTGTGAACCGACTCAAAACTATGGTCCTTTTATCAAAAGGCCAACCCTGACCTTATACTGTACTCGCTTAGTTTTTATTTAAACAATGTTCACAGACTTAAAAAAAAGGACCCGGAGACACTTACAGAGGCTCAGTAAATGCCGCCTCCTTTTAGCTGTAAAGTCTGATGTGTAAAAAATCTATAAATGATTTACTTGTAGAAATACATATCATTTAAGATTTGATGGTTGAGTGTCAAAAGTAATAAGTAATGTTTTGGCATTTTATAAAATCTGTCTTATATTACACGCAATAAGGCTTTACACTACACATTCACAAAAGTTTAAGTTAGTTTTGGTACCTATAAATAAAATAAAATTAGTATACATGCAAAAGTCCAAATTGAGCCATAATCCATTTAATTGTATTAGTATCTATAATATTAATAATATATTTTTTAATTTAAGTTAGGTATGTATTTTTATTTTCCTTTTTTATGTATTTAAAAAGGTAATCGATATGTATATAAATGTAACGAAGAGAATAATAATGAAGTCATTTATTGTCTCTTATAAAAGTTTTTTATGCCAGTTACAAAATGTAAATCTCTGTCTACAGCATTTAAATTATTATTATCGCTATAGCTGAAGGTCGACAATACTAACTAAACATAAGGACAAAAGAAAATCACATGAAGAAAATCTAGAAAATATACTGAACTATCTATTTAATATAATTAGTCAAATATAATAGTTTAATAACATGTTTATCGATAGGCAGATGTTTACAATACGAGAAATAGCACGAGTTAGGAGAGGTCAGAATGTCTTAATGAAGGCTGTTCTCGAATCCCTCACATTTTGGGCACAATATGGCACTCTGTATTGTTTCCGTCTTACAGAAAATCCCGATGAGGTGATAGCTCGAGGGGTTTCCCAGTAAAAAAGAAGAAATAGTATGTGATGACTAATATGTTTCTAAAGCCTGTGATCTTAGTATTGGATTACACATGAGAAAGGTAAACATTTGAAGCGTGTCCGGATTATGACGTCATTTCTCGTCTTAAAGCCTGAGATTGTACTAGAAAGGAAAATATACGCACTAGCTACGTGTTTTGTGGTGATGCAAATGTAGTGAAATCATTCAAACGTAGGTACGTCACGGCTGAGCATAATCGACGAAAGGTCATTGGTTTAACTTTGAATGTTGATGCGGTCAGTGTCACAGTTTTAATTTCCTTATTTCTTTGAATATATTAATGATAATTGGTAAAATATATGGTTTGGTGAAATCATGTTGAGACACAAGATTAACTTTTAAAGAAGAATCATCAATCACTCACAATCACATTATTTTGAATGGTGATACATTATAGTTACCATTCCTTATTTTTCAACCTTAGAAACGGTACTTTGGTTTTCAATTAGAATGAGAGTAGGAAGTTACACAAGGCACAGTAGGAACAATGTCCCAGATCGGTTTATGAATGTTACAAACATATGAAACAAACAAATTGAAAACTTTTTTCGCCTAGTTAAAAACACAGAAATGAAAAGCCTAAGGTGTTACTAACCAATTTAACGACTATTAATAATAGAATAGCCTATCTGTGTGAATGTCTAGTTATAAGCAATTAAAAGTGCTCTGTTACATTAGCCTTAGTGGTTACGATTGGCATAAATTTCACAACGTGACATCGTTAGTTGTGACGTTTATGTAGTGAAACGTCAAACAAAAGTCACATTAACACGTCACTGATGACAGAGTGTCATCGGTGACGTGTTTATGCGTCAAAGTCGGATAGCGGTTGAGTCATAAAATATAGGTTTTCTGACTATGAGTCGTTGGAACTACCTATTGATTTAAATTGATCTTATGAATCAGCTTTAGAGATGTTTGTTTGACTTTAGACTTCAACCTTTGGGTTATCATCAACGCTTGTTTTAATTATTACTATACAAGGTCGATCGTTTCGGTGTGCTAGCTTAAATAATCTGATAGTCATCGAAAAATTTGTTTCATTTGGACTTTTAAGAGATTGAGGTATTAAATCATATTGGTGGGAGAAAAATCTTGTTTTAGAAAAAAAAAGGTAATTTACAAAGCTTTCTTCTGACACAGTCGTACCTACTGTAGCTTATGGAACACGTACTGATCTTAAAACAGATAACATGCCTAAGGAAAGCTAGGTAAGTTGTTATTAAGTATTTTATCTGTACCTAAGCGCTTTGGCATAAGTATGTAAGTATAGTTGTAAGCGAATATCGATACATTAAATACGTTCTGAAATGAACCAATCGGCAAACGTAGATATGAGCTCAATGTCACGGGACGCTTTTTTAAAATATAACAAACTAGTTTTTGTATATCGGTTATCTCAGTAAAAAGTAGCCTATGTCCTTCTTAAATAATCAAAGTATTTCCGTGTGAAATTTCATTAAAATCCGATCAGACATATCGTGTTACTTTCGTATATTAGTAGAGATTGTTCAAGACTAGATTGCATAATATGTTTACATATATAGTGGTAGATTCGGAGCAAAAACATCAATGTGAGTCATCATTTATCCAACCACTTGGGAAGTAAAGTAATTTGCGTCACACTAAGGGTCTCTTCTCGGTCTCAGTTCGGTCTTTGTAATGTTATAGGAATGTTTGGTGTGTCTACAGGTATTGCCACGATTGACATTCCATTCATATTCGACTCAGATCTGTATAATATAAATATTTGTTGAGTCATTACATACTAAACGTGAGTGAGAAGTTATATGTGTGGTTGACATGTTTAGTCATGTAAACATGACGAGGGACTTAGCTTCAGTGCAAATTTAAGTCACGCGACTGAGAGTTAATATACCTTACAAATTGTTCAAGATGATATTGTGTTAAAGTTATAAGATTTATAGATTATTTCAGTGTCCTGTTGGTCTAGTTGTGATACGACTATTAAGTTAGGGATCGTTTAAGTTAATTACCACGTAATTTATCGACAATATGTACGTATTTAGAAATAAATAAGTGTGTTTATCTATAGTCTGGTCACCATAGACTGGCTCTGATTAATTTGAAATCAAACGGCCGTGTGTGAGACATTATTATTGGAACTATCGCAAATGTTGTATATTTACTTTTGATACCGGTCATCAGATTTCTTACTCATGGCTACTATTACGTTCGTTGTGGTCGTGGCTACGCGTGAGTGTTGAACAGCAAACCTCAATGGAATAACATCAATGGTACTCGAACTATATATTTCTAATCAAAATATCTACTTTTAAGACATCAAGTGACGGTCATTAGGAATGGGAAAAGGATGGCTTTATCGTAAGTAATCGTTTATTCTAAGCTCCGTCTGTAACGTAACTTATAAAAAACTATTGAACCATTTAATTTTTGGCGCAGAATACCTAAAAGAGTTCCATTGATAAATAATTACTTCCTTATCATTAGCCCGAACAGCCAAAACTTGTGCGTGGGTGTTTTTGTTTATCTGTGGCACGCGTGGGAAATGTGCAGAGAACCGTTCCCACATGTGGACAGATATCTGCCATACGATATAGTGATGCGTTAATTTAAAAACTCGACATCGATTTTTTGTATCGGTTACATTAATTCTCGTTTTATAAACTGCTATTCTTCTAGGTGAAAATATTATGAATTTATACAATACATGGTACACAATTGACTGCACGGTTGGCCTAGTGGTTTGAGCGGTCGCCACGTCGCTCTTTACTGCGCTGAGTGTTGTGGGTTCAAGCCCCACATGAGACAGCACTTTGTGTGATCCATAAATTGTTGTTCTGAGTTTGGGTGTTCTTTGTGTCCGTTTCTTGTATGTTTGTAAAGTTCCCGCGACACAGGATTTATTGCTAGTGCGGGTGTCGTCACTTTTAAAAAGAAATATAGTACAAAAATTCTTATGTTACTATAAAAATTATCTGATTACTATATTGCCATTCGAGTAGAAGTATAACCTACATATTAGTATCATAATTTCTTATACAATTTAAAAAAGTAGTTACAAGCAAAATTATAGATTTTCATAAAACTTTATTATAATGAGATTTATTATAAAAGGTAAGTCATTGTTTACGTATTTGTTAATAATATTTACATAAGAATTCAAATAAAATAAACCCTAGTATACTGTGAGAAAGACCAATGACCTCTTTGACATATTTTACACAACGCGCATGATTACTAATCAGAATTCCGTATTCGATTCTCTTTAATCGATATCAAAACTCTTTTATGCATGACGTCACTATGAAAGTACGTCATTGAGCTGATGGCGCAAAGATGTGTGAAGAGTAAAGAACCCGTAATGGTTTTATTATGATAAAAAAAAGGTTGAATCATTTTAGAGTGGAGTTAATACCCATGGTATGAAAACAAGATCAAATTTTGCGCTGTTTGTTTATGTAACACTATGTTTTTAATTATAGTGTGTGTGGGTATTGCGCAATAGATATTATTGTTAAACAAGTATGTATATAGAAACAGCTTAGGTGTAGTAGAAAAAAGTTTAGTCAGGTGAATCTTTATGAAGACAGACATGAAAGATACTTTTCGCACCATGCCTTCCGTGAGAGAGACTAAGGTTGTGCGTGAGGTTGCCGGAAAACCGGACTACCCAACAAACACCGTTAATTGCGGAGGTACATCCCGGGATGACCAAAGCCACCCTCGGGGCAGGATGCTCTCGCGACTCTCATCATTCTACACAGTAAGAGACGGAACATCGATCCTCCTTAGACGGCGACCCCGGCTGCACCAGGGTATCATCTGTCTCAGGTCGTTTGCAATGGTCACATCGCCGCAACATGTGGTCACAGCGACCCTTAGGCAGCGATTGGGGAGCAAGTAACCTCTGCCTCGTCCCCTTCGCCGCCTCCTTCGAGTAGCAACAATCAACCTTACGCGCTTCAATAATATAATAATATTAATAATAATATTTATTTATTCTCAGGAAAATGTTTACAAAAGCTCTTATATACAAATAGGTACAGACTAGACAACAGGGAACATCACTCATCCGAGAGAAAACATGAAAAATATACGTACATAAATTCAGTAGTATTGAAGTATTAGTATTTAAGTTATAAGTATATATAATCATCTCAAAGAAAGGTAACCGTACCCTATTGTAGAACTAAAAAACTGCGAACAGCATCCACTGCCGAACTAGGTGAAACCTGTGTTTCAGCATATGGTGCCACTCCCCTAAGAGTTTATTACAAAAACTAGTCTAATCTAGTCTAAGTCTAATCTAAACTAGTCTAGTCTAAATCAGTAAAATAAATATCCCAAAGCTAAACAGTACAAAGTAAGTTTTGTGTAAGTGATCCTCTCTTTGTGAATTGTGAGTGTGTACGTGTGAGTGTGAGAGGGTGTGTTAACGATTTTAAAAAATTATGTTAATATTCAATTATGGTTGCCTGAAAAAGTATTTCATAATGTACGACGATAAAGTCACTATCTCGGTACCGTCAAAAGATTTTCCGTTTCTCGATAGTCCAGGTTTTGCAGCCAGGATGTAACTTTCTTTTTACAATCATTTCTATTTAAGCTATAGATCGAAATTAGCCCATTTACTTTATTAAAAATGTACGGACCCAGGAACCAGTAGAATCGCCCGATAAACGACGTGCGAAAAGATCTCCTCGTATCACAGACTCTGCTTCTGAGACGGCTTATATCTTTATAAGGCTCATAAGAGAGCTCATCATACTGCTTCATAATTATATTTAGTAGGAATATTTGTCTAACGGTAAGAACTTCAATGAAAACAAACTCTAATAAGCTGTGTTCCAGATCCTTTAATTCGAAGGTAGAATATGTTTTTCAAATTTAAATGGAATGAATCTTGCGCATAGATATTTTGAAACGGTCAAAGTCAAATTCAGAATTTATTATAGTTTATACTCTTTCTGAGGCTCTTAAAAACGACATGGGTTGTTGAAAAACCCTTGACTGTGTCTTTCAGACAGTATCATCTGTACCTTCCCTAATTTCTGATGACTTCATACACCACAGAAAAAGTACAATGTAACTACGGTCTTAGACCATTTGGATGACTATATTTCGTAGTTATATGTATTCGATTTTAGTTATTCAACAGGTGATAACTAATTGTTTAAAGTGATAATTTCTAAAACACATACGACCATCAAATTGTTCAAGCTGAAGAGCACGAGAAGCCATTTAGACATTTTGGTTATCACTGCTTTTAAAGGTGTGAACTTAGGCATTTATAAATTTTAACTTCTGAAGGTTGAAGTTTATTATAAAAAAAAATTCAAATAATTGACTATTGCTTGCAATCCTGCTAGAATAATTGCAAAAAGTATTTGTTGAAAATCTAAACAAATCTTTTTGCGTCGTAAAGCACGCTCTGCTAACAGAAAACTGTGTGGTGTTTAGTTTATGTCACTTATCTGATTATCCGTGTCCCAAAACTACGAACTAACTACGTGTTAGCGAGCAAGTTTTACTAGCTACTTATTTCGACGTGGGCCACTATCACGACACAAGGAAAGGAGACGGTCACTACACCGACGACTCGCAGTTCTGATACCTTGACTACCTACTACACGTGCCGGCAGACACCCACCGTCAGCACGGCCACACCGGTCTCCAGTCCCCGGTGGATATTCAGATCCAGATTACCGAACATTTTTCTAACATTGTAAAGCTAAAGAGTTTGCTATTTATGTTGAATGCACTAATCTAAGGAGCTACAAGTTCGAATTGAACCATTTTTTAAGTCCATTTATCGAGGCAGACTACAAGCTAAACATCTTCAATCACAAGCATTTTTTTCCTCACAATCTTGTTTTTTTTAATTTAAATATGACTAAGAATGTGACCAAATAACTAAAATTTGTTTTAGTTCTTGCCAATCTGACAAAAAGTTTTAAGATGAACTGACAAATCAATCATTGATTGATTAACAGTGCTCAGGTTCGAGAGGATAATAATAATAATAATAAACATTTATTTTCAATAAGTTACAACAAACATATACAAGAAAGTAGTCAACAAGATATGAAACAGAAAGTATAGTATTTGGAACACTGATACCCATGGTAAGATCTAACTTGTGTTATGGGTATCAGGGCATAGCAAGTATCTACCTAGTCTTGCCATAAATATTGTAATAAAGAAAAAAGAAAATTGTTAACTGCAAATAACATTTATTACTTTTACAGTGTGTCAGTTTAATACATAAATATAAAACAATTAAAAATATAAAAAGCTTATTCGAAGTGGTCTCCATTGGCTGCAATACAGTCCTTTAAACGATGAGGCCAGTTATCAATAGAAGCACGCACTCTTTCCATGGGAAAATTCTTCACTGCCAATCGTATAGATTGTTTTAGGGACTCCAAATTATCATGGCGTTTAGAGCAAGCTGTACTCTCTAAAACTGACCACAAATCATAATCCAGCGGATTAAGATCGGGACTAGACGACGGCCAGTCTTCAGCTCTGATGAAGTCCGAAACGTTCGATTCCAACCAAGACTGCGTGGACCGAGCTTTATGACCCGGCGCCGAGTCTTGCTGGAAGGACCATACTTGGTTATTGAACATGGTGATGTTAAGGGGCTTAACTACCTTCTCAAGAATGGTATCTTGATACACTTGTGCCGATGTTTTGATACCTTTTTCACAAAAATATGGCTCAGTCACTCCTTCATAGCTAACACCCCACCAAACCATCACTGAAGTCGGATAATGTCCACGTTGCACTCTGTCGACTAATTGGGAAGCTTCCTTAGAGCTTTGAGCATAAATACGGTCATTTTGTTTGTTAAAATGTTGCTCAATTGTAAAAATTTTCTCATCCGTAAACAAAATTTTTCTGTGACCTCCCTTTGCGTACCGCTTCAGTAGTTGTTTCGATTTTACCACCCTATTCTTCTTTAAATTATCAGTTAAGAAATGGCCAGTGCGTCTCTTATAGGCTGCAAGTCCTAAGTCATCTTTTAAAATACGCGACATGGTTCTAGGTGCTATCTTCATTTCCCGAGATAAAATCTTTTGCTTTCGGACAGGATTTCTTCGAATTCTTTCCCTTACTGCTTTGACCACCTTTTTCGTACGAACACTACGTGGACGGCCAGATCTTTTTCTGTCACAAACAGAGGAGGTCTCATTGTACCTATTAATAGCCCGGTACACAAACATTTTACTAATACCAAGTGTATGGAGAGTTTTAAAAATTGCATTTGGCTCCATACCTACTTTGTGTAATGCTATCACAGCGATTCGGTTCTCTTTATCACCCCACACCATTTTAATATCGCAAAATATTTTACAATGTATTGGCGCCAAAATGAGAAAACACAATGAACAATCGTATAAAAATGACAGATTCGAAATTCAAATGTAATATTTTTTTATAATTAAGTGTAACAGTATTTATGGCCAGACTAAGTATAACGTTTAACAATTGCTAGTTCATTCAACCTCATACTGTTTATATGTTCAAATATATATATATATATATATGTGTGTGTATTATTTTTGTGTGAGTTTATGTGTGTGTGTGTGTGTGTGTGTGTGTGTGTGTGTGTATGTACATTATTTTATCTGATCAGCAGTAACATTACAGAGTTGATATTCTTAGGAGATCTTCGGTTTCCTCATATGTTTTAAGCATAAGCCAATCTCTTACTTTACTCTTGCATTCAGGTCTAAGTGAAGTATATATATCGCAGTATCTATTCACAATATTATATAAATGTGCGCTTAGCACACCATAATGCCTTGCGGCTATTGAGGTGTTATATTTTTTAGTTTGACAAACTTTATACGAACGACGTTTGCTGGAGAACTTTGGGTCAAAGACAAGTGCAGCGTGTTTTCTAGTGACTGTATCAAGCACGAACAGCTGTCGAACAGAAAGTACTTTACAGTCGTTGTATAGTTGCTGAGTAGGGTACCTAAAAGGTCTACAGGTCATCACCTTCAGAACAGCTCTCTGTGCACGCTCCAAAGGTAAGATATGCGTCTTAGCCGCACCACCCCACACCGCAATACAGTAACCTATTATTGATTGACCTAAAGAGTAGTAAACTGTCCTAAGAGTATCCATATCAGCAGAGTGTCGTAATTTTTTAAAAATATAAATGATTTTGCGTACTCGTGCTGTTAAATCAATAATATGAAGTTTCCACTTAAGTACATCATCAATTATGACACCTAGATATTTCACTTGGTTTGTTCTCCTTATAATCATACAGTTACAAGAATAGTTATCGGATTTAGGGTCACAGACATGTGCTTTAAGGCAGTAGGTGTCTAACGAGGGTTGAGTTATATTTGATGTCGAAAACGCTAAGTAGGTAGTTTTGTCAAGGTTGAGTGTTAAATTATTTTTTCCAAGCCACTGCATTACTTGGCTCAAAGATAGCTCTGCAAAGCCAAAAGCATCACTCCAGTTATTAGCACGGATTAGCAACGCAGTATCGTCCGCATAAGTGACAATATTGCAGTTAGGGATAGAAAGTTTACACAAGGAGTTTATGTACAACAGAAAGAGCGTTGGGCCAAGTACTGACCCCTGAGGCACACCGAAATCCAAGGACGCATAACCACTGACGTGGGAATCAATTTTAACGCATTGAGTTCGTTCAGATAGGTAGTTGGCAAATATGTCTAAGGCTAATCCGCGAATTCCATAGCCCTCCATCTTTGACAATAAGTGTGAAATAGAGATAGTGTCAAAAGCCTTTTTAATGTCTAGGAAAATACCCAGACATTTTTGACCGTTATCAAGACTGGCAACTACTTGGTCAACAAGCGATGCTACTGCATCTTGCGTTGACCTTCCATATCTGAAACCAAACTGGTTCGTTGCAAGAATATCGTGTCTATTTAGGAAGTTAATAAGACGAGTGTTGAGTAACCTCTCCAAGATTTTTGACAGTGCAGGTAATAAAGATATTGGTCTATAGCTATTTATACTCTCCCTATCACCACCCTTGTAAATAGGATGCACCATGGCCCTTTTAAACGTTCTCGGGAATATACCGCTTTGGATAGATATATTACATATATGCGTGATGACTGGAACTAGTGTGGGCGCACACTGTTGTAGTAATTTGGTAGGGATCTCATCCCATCCAACAGCACTATTTGGACGTAAGCCATGAATAATTCCATTAACTTCAGCTTCGTCTGTGGGAAGTAAAACGAAAGAATTGCGTAGACCATCATCAGTTGGTGTTACACTATCACAAGATGGTTTGGAGCTAAAGTTGAGTGCCAAATCTTTGCCAACACTCGAAAAATATATATTGACCTTGTTGACAGATGCCTCCGCACTAGTATCGATACTAAGTAGCTCTCTTGGAGAGTTCCTTGAGCAGCTTGTATGAGTGATATTCTTGATGATATTCCATGTTGCTCTTGGGTTATTACGTGCTTTCAAAAACTCACATTTCTCATAGGCATGTTTTAGTCTTTTGAGTAATTTATTGCAGAAATTACGATATCTTAGGTAGGTCAACTTAAGGTATAGATTTTCAGGGTCATTTCGTAACTTTCGACACATAGTGTCCCGGTTCCGGATACAGCGTAACAGTCCTTTAGTTATCCACGGTTTGAATATTCTTTGTTTAGAAGGTACGTTCTCTGTTATAGTATGTCTCTTGATGATTGATCTGATAGTTGACACAAAATTATCTGCAGCTAAGTTAGGGTCAAATGTGGCCATGACTGATCCGAAATCAGAATTAGAGATAGCCTCATAAACTGTTGCAAAATCCACCCTTGTGTACACACTAGGATATAAATAAACTCTTAATTAATGAAAGATATTTAACTATTATGTTTTAGTAAAATGATTAATCACACTAAAGCAATAAGTCATAGCAATAACAATTCAATAATTTACATATACATTTAAACGCTTCAAATATACCGTTGGTTATATGAAAAATTTCACGAGTATTCTGCCACTATTGGCCAGAACAAAAAGTTCAAATGTTCTATAATAAAATTTAGCATAGTCCGCTATTTACAATCGGGTACTGTTAGGTTCGAATAAAATGTTTAGACAAATCGTTTGGTACACGACAGTAAAGGTCTTTGCCGACTGAAGGTATTTCTTTATGGCCCTCGTAAAGGGGCAAGGCCGATGAAAATGTGTCTTCATAAAAAAAATAACAATGAACTAAGTGGAATATACTTATTGATTTTGATTGTATTTTAATTGTTTACATTTAAAAAAGTAAACTGTAAAAACCACATCGAGAAGTGTCACGCCTCATTACTATAGTACCATTTAATGTAAATTTTGTATTGTGTATATAGATGGTACATGTATTGTAAAAAATCAATAGTGTTTTTGTAGACCCCTATCCTTCTTGTTAAAAAAATTGTTTGGACAACTATTTCTTATTGTCTATACTTATATTGACATCATGAAAGAAGGGGCATTGTAAGTTTGTCCGCTATGTCTGTCTGTGTGTCTGTGTGTGGCATCATAGCGTCTAAACAGATGGACCGATTTTTGTTATTTAAAAGCAAATTTTCTAACGATGACTTTTAATCATATGTGATGAAGATCAGAGCAGCCAATCCAAAGATATAATTATATAAAAAATTTGGTAATTTTATAGTTTTTTTTTGTGATACTGATTTTATGTTAGCCAATTTCAGCCACGGCGGCTAGCCTTCACAGAGACCAACCAACTATGCAAGAGAAGTGAACTATTGTACAAGTGTGTGCGCAAAAAACAGGTGCACTCTCTGTTCCCTGAAAGTAAAGGAACAGAGAGTGCACCTGCAAATGCGATGAAACAGCTATCCGACACGACTGAGTAGAGATCAGGCGCTGGAGCGAAGTCTTTTTCGTGCTAAAGTATTCATTGAGGAAGATTATGTAACATTACAACGATGCCAAGAAGTGGTCAGAAACTTAAGTGGAACATCCTCAAATACTTCTAGATGCTAAGATTCTGTTACGACGAAATATATGATCAAAACATACAGACAAGACATTAATAAAAGTCATTTTAAGCTCTAAAATAATTATTCTAAAATATCTTACAACAAACCTAATAAAATATTAATTGTTAACCTAAAAAATTGTAAGAAAATAAAAGTAATATTTATCATCACAATTATTTTAACGTATTTTTGGGTCAATATCATCATTTTCATCATCGTCTACTTCATATTGTTAGGAAATAAAAGATTTAAACAAAAAGCTATACCTCATTGTTGTTTTACTTTTTATATGAACCTGCTAAAATGACACTACTCTGCCTGATGAAAACATGAGTAGAATCAGTGGTGGTCACCATCGTCATTGTGAATGCAGACAATGCAGCATGGTGACCCACACTATGGCGGCCTCGTTGCTCTTGCAATAGGCAGAGGCTGATCGATACTTTTCCATGTGCCGCTTAAAAAACCCAGGATCATAGTGGAAGGTAAACACAAGCACACAGCATAGGAAAACCTAATCCTATTGACAAATTGTTTTTGCAATGAACAACAGTTAATATTATTTCATTTCATTGAGAATTAGTGCTAGGCTGCACATTTTTGAAATGTGCGAAACTAAACGACACACAAATTTTTTATTTAAACAGTTACCTAATTATTGAACTCTGAGTGTTTACGAAATTAAAAATGTGTTGGTATTTGGTGTTATATTTTCTGATAAAAAAATTATCACTTGGCCGGTGGCATTCAAAGTCTTCCTACTTACATTTTCTACATACTGAGTGTATTCAACACTATAATCATTGTCGACTTTAATGTTTAACACAAATAGTTAACATTAATGCTTATCTTTCTCTAGCAACCATAAAAGTGAATTTCTCTGTGTGATCCTACTTATCCCACGGGTATCGTAAAAGGCGACTAACGGAGGTAACCACGTAGGACAACATCATTGCAAAGAGAAGGAAAACTTGAAAGAAACCCTTAACGAACGCGTCCGAATAGCGTGGTGTAATAAGCCAAATCTCTTTTTTAAGGAGAGGGCTAAGTCTAGTAGTATACTGGTAAAATCTGCTGATGATGATGATCTAATGTAAGTAAAAACTCCCTATATTAATTGAGTTTTGGACTAATCATCTTTTCATATAGTCAGTTAGAGGGAGAAAGAGAAGTCGTGGTGTTTATTTGAAAGGGCATTGCACCCGCTTCATGATACAGGGTGGGCCAAGAATTGGTTAACATTTGAATCTATGTATTATTCAACAGATAGTGCAGGAACTAAAACTTAATGATTTAAATATACACAAGTCGTATGCCGATTGCCGATACAATGTTAGAATGGTTCAGTAACTTCGATAACATTGTATTTTCTAACGAAGCCCATTTTCAACTCAATGGACATGTAAACCAACAGAATTGCAGGTGTTGGAGCAGTGGCAATGAGAAGCCACTTCATTATCTCAAGTTAACTGTATGGGTTCCAATTTCAGCAAAAGAAATCATTGGACTCTCCTTTTTCGAAGATTCTCGTGGCCGTTCATTTACTGTTAATTCTGCTGAATATGTGAAAATGTTACGTGAGTTCTTGCTACTAGAATTTGCTAGCTACAATCGTCACACACGGTTTCATCAAGATGGAGCCACTTGACACACATCCAATGAGTCCCTGCCGGTGGTCAAAGACATGTTTCTGGAGACGCGGATTACCAGACGATGCCTTTGCCGACGAAGATTCAAAAATTTCGGTGCTCGCTTAGAAGAGTGTAAACGTCGAAACGGTGGTCATTTAATCAATGTAATTTTTAAAAAATAAACGTCTACTAATTTACTTTTTTGTAAATAAACTTTGTTTGTAATATATCAAATGGTTTTTTATATGAATTTTTCAAATGTTAACTAATACATGACCCAACCTGTATAACATTTTCTCCATATTTTAAGAATTAAGAATTGATGAGAATTTGTTTTCAACTCCATGCTTCAGTGTACTGAAACATTCACATCATATCTAAAGTATTTTGACAAACAATTATATCAGAACGCTGTTGTTAGTTACTAATAAATATAATTTGATTTCAAATTAGTTAGTAACTAAAAAAAAATAGTGAATCAGGCATCCCTTCCTACAAATTACCCACTTTTCTTTTAATGAATGAAAACCGAACTCAACGTTAGTATTTATCATGGGCCTTATAGCTAAAGGCGGTGTGCGCGTGCCCTAAAGAGCCGACAGATCTAAGTCCAGTCAGAAACTAGTCCGCAGCGCCCGCGCAACTAATTGACGGCACTTCTCCAGCGGAAGCGATAGCAAAACCATTGGCGATTTGTTTGTGATAATATTTTTTTTTGTGGTTTTCCTTGGCAATAGGCAAGTTATGTACATATACTTTTTTATGTAGTTATTCATATATATATATACATATATATATATATATATATATATATATATATATTAGAATATTTTGTGTCGCGGAAGGCTTTACTTTTGTGGGCACAAATGCCAGGCTCAGAATCACAATTAGTGGAAACAAACTGTTAATTGCTTAAGCTATGACGTTACCCGTACAGTCGGTTCATTACTTATAGGTTACTAATATTGGAATAGTAGAACTATCAATCAACAGCTTTTACAGTCCACAGCTGGACATAAGCCTCTCCTTGGCAAGGAGGTTTTGGCCTACTATACTACCACGCTGGCCAAACGAGTTGGAATAAGGTTTGGTTCAAGTTTTCCTTCTCTTTGTAATGATACTTGTATTTTCATGAACAGTTTGTTCCGTTAGTCGCCTCTTACGACACCCACGGGATGAATAGGGGTGGTAACATTATGTATTCTTAATCCATCACCACACTAATATTAGAACTAAAAGGCTAGAATTAGTAACTTTAATCTGTTTGTTCTTTAGACTGTTCAAGTTTTCAATCACAGATTATGAGTGTGAGAATTCCAAATGATTCAATATAAAATGTTTTTTCAATGATATTTTTTTTCAATGTACAAAAAATTACATTTCATTTCATACATCAATTATATTACAGTGTACGTAATACACTATAATTATATACCAAAATATCTTTAATGAGGGCGAATCCGGGACCAGAGGAAAAAATTAATTGAGTTTTTAATTAGGATAAACACTGATCAGATTTTGCTATTACAAATAGATGTTTAACTTAGACTTCCGTTAAAACAACTCCGTTAGTATAAACGATGTTTGTGTTTAAAACCTAATGTTCTTTCACTACTTGTTCAATAGGAAAACGTAAAAAGTAACACTGTAAAAAGTATCCGACTAAACGAACCGTAAAAATAACTAAGTGTTTGTACAAGGTAATACCATTAGTTTCTTTTAAAACAGAACTATACAGATGTCAAGAAAGTTGAGCGGAATGAAGAAAAATTAATCACGACAAACGATTAATCATTTAGCTGTTTGTGCTATCGCTACCAATATAGTTAATTCTTGAAGATATCTGTCAAAATTCGCTTCGGCCGGAAGGCTTGCCGTGGGAACCGGGGACTGTCGGTTTTCTCAAAAACAACTATATCTATCACAAATAATATAACTCTTTCCTTTTGATATAATTTTTTTTTTCGCGAATCGTGAAACGGACGAATGGAAATGAGTTTTTTATTGTGTTGAGATTCTTTTTATTTTGTTTTGTTCAGCTTTGTCGATCGCCGCTTCGAATGAGTTTACTTCTTCTTGAGTTTTGTTGATTTTCATATACTTTATACTACGAATAATCGCGATATAAAAGAATGGTGTGAAGTGTTTTTGTTCAAAAAATTTTTAGTTCACTCTTGGGAATGGTATGGTATTAAATATTTAATGGTTTTTACCGCTGAATGGAATTATATATTGTCTACAAATGTTCACGATGCTATCTTGTATACTCTGCACTGTATGTGCCGTCTAATTTAATTAGGCTTCAAACACTACAGAATAATTTCATGCGCAAAGCTACGGGAGCACCGTGGTATGTACGCAACGTCGACCTCCACATCGACCTCAGATTGCCGACCATCAAGCAATACATAAAACAGTGCTCTCTTAGCTACTTTGACTCTGCTCCGACTCACCCCAACCCTCTAGTGGTTGCGGCCGTAGACTACACACCAAGTAGGATCTCGAAAATACGTCGACCTAGACACGCGTTAGAAGAACTAGACGACGAAATTACGCTCGCTCAACGTTGAGCGAACACAGCTAGGCAATCGAATAGGAACCGTCCGCGTTTTCGTCCCCGTCGTCGGGGGCGGAATACGAGCCGCGTAAACCGTCCACAAAACATGGGAGTAGGTCGCCCCAACGTAGCAGCAACACCCCAAGCCGAGGTTCGTATCCCACAGGGGGTGCCCTTGGGCTATGTTGCTTAACAAATGACCGGTTGAGAGCCCTCAGCGCTCACCGTAATACCCGCGTAAAGTTGTAGAGGCCAACCCAGGCCAACAGCTAGGTCACTAACAAAAAAAAAAAAAAAAAACTGCTTGATATCAGTCAATACAGTTTTAGTCTGTTTCATATATGGTTCTAAAGTCACCCGCGACACAAGATACATTACTAGTGCGTGAGTTGTTTGTCTTTTTAAAAAGAAAAAGTAAGAATAGTAAATTCCTGCTGTGATTTTGGTTAGCTTGGTTATGAGTTTCCCTTAGCATCTCAATGCAGTTATCAGGTGAGCCACTAAACCCACAGTCTGAAATTTATGTGAATGTAAAGTATAAAAAAGTTGCCGTATGTTTACATCATCATCATCATCATCTCAGCCGGAAGACGTCCACTGCTGGACATAGGCTTCCCCTAAGGTTCTCCACAACAGCCGGTCCCGTGCCGCCCGCATTCAGCAGCTTCCTACGATCTTCACCAGGTCGTCGGACCACCTTGTGGGAGGCCTACCAACGCTGAGTTTCCCAGTACGCGGTCGCCACTCCAGTACTTTATGTCCCATGTACATACTTAGTAAATTTAAATAATTTCAAAGTAACAATACTTTATAATATCATTGATCATCGTGGAGATGTGTAGCGACCACTTACTTGGCCTTCTAAATTGATGGCCATAGGCTACAATAATGTGCTATATGCATAATAGTATTTGTGTATATGTTATTTAGATTTTACGATTATTTCTGCGGAATCTGTTCAGAGAATTGTCTACATCTATGCTGCTGACTATAAATTAGGCTGACCTATTTGAGTTAGAACGTTTACAATTCGTATATTCAAATGTAAATAGTTTCATCGTATCTCGTGCAGCATCCTTGAACAGTATGACTTTCGTTTATTATTCATTTAGAGTAGGCCTAGATTTAAATTTATATTTTACAAATCCTACTAAAATTATGAAAACGAAAATAAATTTGTCTGCCTATTACGCTTTCACGACCAAAGCGTTGAACCGATTTTGATAAAATTTGGCATGGAGATTTGGATCCTGAAGAAGAATATAAGCTTTGTCTTTACCGCGAGGATCGACAAACATGCTGGCGAAGCAACGAGCAAAAGTTAAAGAAATGTTTGTTGAGAAAAATACAAGTAATTCAATGAGCACTGAAATTTACAATAGCCATCCTATAAATGTTGACTATTTTTAAGTTTATATGGGTTTACTATGGAGATAAACCTTTTAATATGTTTTACTAAAATTATACAACTCACACAATAGTAAAATCAAGCAAAAACTTTGTCTTTATTAAATTGATTGAAGAAAATTTACTTTAGATCAATTTTATATTATCAACTGTTACTTACTAAATAAGGGTCAAATGTGTAAAGTCAAAGAGTCTTTTCCTCTCAGAATAGTTTAGGGTCGGTTTTAAGTCTACTACAATGCGGCTGAACGACTTTTTACGTGGAGCAACTGCCATGAGATTTTCACAACCAAAGTACCAGTTGACGTTTGAGGTCTCCGACTACCTGAATCAATTGCTTAAGATGTTCATATGGTAAATGGGACCGGTGGCTTAACGTGTTCTTCAAGACACGGAGGGGGGCGGGAACCTGGCTAGGATTATTTAACTGTAAAATGTGTTAACCTAGTAAATTACCAATTAGTCAAGAGCCCCTCCCATATTATAAAACTCATATTTAGTAGAAATAAATTAAAAACTAAAAACACAGTCGTTAGTTGAGCTACAAACACTGATTAACTCCTTACATAAAACCTATTTAATATTTATTAAGGTTTTACACTCACAAATGGACGGCACGGGTCTATAATTACCGTATATGAGTTCGAGACTTCTATAACGAAAAGATTATATACCCTTTCAAGAGCCGACTAACTAATCAAGAGGTGTATAAATCAGGAGTAAGTAATGGCTTTTGAGATTAAAGTTTAGGATTTTAAGGATTTGAATGTGAATGAATTTTGGTTGGTTTTATTTTAGCAATTAAAGTTTTTGAAGGAACGGATTCATTCAAGGAGGCGTTTTACTTTTTTTACAACTGAGTGATATTCTCTCATTGGACATTGGCTTGGAGTGGACTCATTGAATACATCTTTGAAGCCTACGTCCAGCTGTAGACAACGATAGACTTTGGTGTGATAATGATAAATAAATCCATCAAACTGATTATCGTCACCCATGGACTCTGAAGTGTGTGAAGTGCGTTGACGGCTTGTTACCGGAGCCCACATCAAAATTGAAGAAACAGGGGTATTACTTTCTGATTTTCTGCGAGGCTTTTGCTTGTATTACTCGGGTGCAGACGGCTCGTACGTAAGCATGGCTCTCGTTAGAAGTATTTTCAATACAGTTCTTGTAACAGTAAAGTACCTCTATAAATAAACATTTGCCGAGTCAACTGCTACTGAAGGAAAAGACATTGAATCTCCTCGACCACATTTTGGGTACTTTTATGAAGAACCTGCGATCTTATTTGGGACGCAGTTATAAGCTGAAAAGAAATTTATTCAGTGATAGTAATTGTGGTATTTACATAAATATATTTAAAATGAAAACATCATACAGAATATCTAAAACGCTTTCACTCATGTTTAAGTATACAGGATATAAAAGAGACACATTGACATATTATTTCAGTATTACCGTGTTTTTAATGGTATTTTAGTTGACTTAAGTTACAATAAAAATCAATATGTTTCTTTTACACACTGTACTGTCATGTACCTGTTCTTATTTAGTATTTATTTAAATTTGTATTAGTTCACCAATCATAGTCATATTTTTCCTTACAATTAATACAAATTCTAGATATATTGTTATACTAATTACACTCGCAACTTCGTCTGCGTGGATTTTTTTTATAATTCCAAAATTGTAAAATGTAAGTAACCTAAGTTTTTCCCTATAACATCAGCTGTCTATCCGGGAAAGTCCCGCTGAAATTGGTCCAAAGATTAGCCGGAACATGTAGACAGACAAAAATTGTAAAAAATGGTATTTTTGTCTATGTATCGTATGTATATTCATATGCATGTAGTAAAGAACGGTCATTTCAATATTACAAACAGACAATCCTATTTTATTTATATGCATAGATTAAGCGTACAGTTTACAATGTCGAGTGGCAAACACAACTTAATAATCTTTAAAAGGTACATCTAATTAAACTTATTGTACTTTATGTAAAACAAAATGTGAAATGAGTTAAGATAACAAACAGGTTTATTCTAACACACCTTATAGTTGCTCCTGCATCGAGGCCCTAAGGACTGTGAGTGAAAGTGAATTTCGATCCACACAATCCACACTTGCATGAAAGGGAACTTTAAATTATGGACACAATGTAAGGATTTCTCTGCTTTATATTTAACACTATAAGGTTGCTTATTACTTATAAATTCGATATGTTTAAATTTTATACAGAGATCGAGTAACTGGCAATGTAAAAATATGTTATTGTTTCTTTTACGGACAGTACGTGAATACTCGTTGCTTATTTTTCACTGAAATGTACTAATTTGACTCTCCCATATATCGTTCTCATATTGTTATAATAATTTATATAGGATGGCCAACAACTAGTTAACATTTGAATGTAATATCCGAAGCAAAAAAAAATTCAGGCCGTATCGAAAAATATAAAAAAAATACACTTGAAATAGATGGTAGAGAGAGAGAGAGTACATAGCGGTAAGGTAACTTAACATTTATGGGTACATGAAACAATTAATCCTGTGATTCTATGAGACATTACCACAAGTAAAACCTACCACGGATAGTGGTAATAGTGGTAATAGTGACGGTGCTGTTGGATATATTTCTGGCATTAATTCCTTCATCAAACTACTAATTCCGACGCTAATCTAGAGGGCATAACGTGCTCGTCTTCATGTTCCGTAATTGATAATTTACTAGAAATTTAATGATACCCTACAATCATGATTGCAGTCACTCTAGTGCAGATGGAGGAAGCTAGCTAAACATACCTTATTTATACATTAATGGTAAATAAAAAATTTCCCATAGAATATCAATATCATCATACATGTAAACCTATGTCTTTTAATAATAATATTATCAAATTACCTATCGACAAAAATATCACCCATTTCAATCTAGTTAAACTAGTATACATTAGGCAGTCTCGATCTATTAAGAAATGAATTGGCCATCGTTATCACAAGTGCTGCACGACTGGATGAAAAAGACGTTTGTGTCTGGGCGTATAGGTTTAAATTGAGTACTTGATTTCTCGGTAGTGTAATACGGTAGGCTGAGCGGGGCGGGTATGCAAATGGCAGAGCTATACTTGGCCACGAAGCAGGCCGCCCGCGACCGTGGGAAAACTATCGCCTGTGGCGTGTTGTTGCCAGGTCCGCATTTAGCTCATGACATTCTTCATTTAAAGCTACAGTTATAGTTGATTGATATTAAAAAAAAAAACAAATTAAAAGCTTTATTTAAAAAGAAGATGACTCGGAATTTATGGAAGTTACTGTCAGTAAGTGTTGAGAGAAATACGTACAAAGCTCGTGTAATCGTCTATAAGACTTTTTTCTGATATAAAAAACTTTCTTTTCAGATTATGCGTGAGCATGAGTAACAGCATACTTTTTTTGTTTTGACTTTTCTGTATTTCATGGTCAACTAACAATGAGGAAATACAGTTCCAAAAACGCTTGACATTGAATTAGCAGTTAAATAATCTAACTTATATATTTTACATTACTCGCAAGACAAAGTGGTTTTGAAGCACTGCTTACTAATTCAATATTTATTTTATATAATCTAACATTCTTGGATTTAATAACGGCGGATATAGTTCGTCCCTGTCCGCTCGTGCATGGCCCACGGGCGCGTGACGGCGATCGGCGCGCGCCGCAATCACGAAGCTTCTGACGTGCGACTTTTGACGCAACCACGGTCGCTCGCCTAACGTAACACTTTACTTTTGTTCTTTTAAAGTAATCACCAATAAAAGCCTATGTCTATAACTTCGTGCTCTCGATTGACAACATGTGTAAGTATGAAGAAATTGCATTATGATTTACAAAAATTGATTGAGGTTTGACTACAAAATATGTAGATTCGACCTTCTCTTCATTTAAAGATTATGCAACTATTGTTTTGTGTTTGATTTAATTGAAAACGTAGGTATTTTTAATAATTTCATTGATGTCTGATTATTGTATATTATATAGTATATTCCGCTTGACTTTATAGGAAACACTCATCGAAACGCATATTGCATTAAATTTCAGAAGATGCAGCATGACGAGTCTGTCTTTGCAGAAACTATTGAAATCTTTGCCTTTTCCTCAAGTAAGTAGTTACGACGGAAATGATAATACAGCAAACCAGACAATGGTCACGTTAATTTTATAGTTTTAAATATTTATTACTAAAAGAGAATATCTCTGCTCCTCCATAGTTTTAAGTTCAATGTTCCCTTCAGAACGCAAATATGGCTGAACCAACGTAACTTGCAAAGCTCAAACTAAAAATTTTCTGACTCTGGTCTAGTTCTTATTGTAGGATTACCTTTAAAATAAAATGGATTGTTTATCTCATTTATGTGAAACCTGCAATTTAGAGAAAAATGACAATAATTAATTTAATGAATCCTCATTAAAAAAAATCAGCAATTCACACCGTCTGGAAAGAAAGTTTAACAGGTCAATCGGAATGTTATCACGACGTCACAGTAAACCGATGTGAAACTGTTTCCCGAACTTTTCATTGACGGCGTAAACTTACCGTAGCTTAAATATCCTTGGGGGTGATCAAAGGGACGCGATCCTGGTAAAAGGGTCTCAAAGAGCGGCAAGGTATTAAAATCAACTGCTGTTTGTTGCCATGACCACAACAAAGACTTAATTTTTTTACCGTGTAGATGTGATGATCTGTGGTCTATTTTTTGTTTCTATTGGTTCTTGTACTATCGATATTTAAAGACATACTCACCAATTTCTTGCAGTTACGGCAAGTCGTTGCATCATTGTTGTAAGTAAAACGGCTTCATACAGCAAAAATTTCCACTCCATTTGGCATAGTAAACGTCGAATGTTATCGAACTTATAATCAGTCTCTGACAATTCTAGAATAAGTAAAATTGTCTAAGCGCTGAAAAACTCTTTCATTAACCGATTTATTTTTGTTAGTTCTACTTGAATGAGCGGCTGTTTATGTAAATGTTGGGCCCATCTGACAAACTTCAGTGCTCTTAGATTACCTAATAACGTTTCACTATTGTTACAAACCGATGTCTTTGTAAGGGGTGGCCGTGTTGATTACGAGATATTCGTTGACAGAAATAACTAGACACAGACTTGATGCATTTTTTATATGATTTAAAAATAGTTTGTGTGATGTAGAATGACTTGATGGCATTAAGAACTTTAGTGCACGTAAATTTGTCAGCTTAGCAGTTAATTGTTAGCAGTCACATGTGTTCTAAACACATGTGACAGAGAGTCATAATGGTGACAATTTTTCAAGGCCAACAAACAGATGGTTCACCGGTAGATGAAGTCAACAGACGTCCATGGACATCTTGAACTCCAGATTCGTAAGTACATTGCCGCTTTTTGAGTCATTCCCCTCTCTAATCAGAAAGAGGACTACGTTAAGTGAGGTCACTTAACCGGTAAAAAGCAATTAAAAAAATATTTAAGACCGTTTTTCTGCGAGACCACAATTTCATTTCGGTTCAGCACCGAAGCATGACTCTTCCACGGGTTTCAACTGAAATTGAACCTCTTTTCTATGCAGAGTGCTTCGTTTAAGTATCTCCATGAATGTGTTTTCCCTATTCGACTTGTAGATTTATTCATTTTAAAGGTCTCTCGTAACTATTACTCAACTTCAATAATTTTGATAAATGATATGTCATTAAATTAGTCTTTATTGCTCAAGTGTCACTTTTGGCACCTAAATGTATGTTTTGGTTTGTTTTTATCTCAAACCTTTTGAGTAAGATATCAAGAGAAAGGTTTATAGTTGCTAATTGATTGATATTCATCATTAGGTGACTTTTTATTTCTGCTTTCTTCATTAAACTAAGATTGTACTCATGAAGAAAACTTGTCTATTTCCAGTGTCTAGTGATGTCTACAAACTCTGTGATGTGAACACTAGTGCTATCAAACTACGGCGACACTCTTACGAAACTAGAGGTGACTGACGGCGGTTTGTTATAGGCACTTCATATTGCAAGATTTGAGAGATGAAGACATTTATATACCTACCTATACCATAAGCTTCGATTAATTTGGTGTATACCGTTATTTTCTGAGCTCTCATAGAAAAACTGATGTTTTTTGTTCGTCCTTTACCATTTCCGTAGATAGTTAACCCTGATGGATTAGTGAAACGGAACTCTAAAAACACATCAGCGACCATCGACACGGCTTTGCGAGTTTTTTACCACAATCAATTAACTATTGCTTTAAGCGGTTTAAAGCGATAGGTCGTCACGATTCTAATTTATTTTTATTTTATTTTGACACGAATGCACACAAGGATATTAGTGATGGAAATTGAGATGTCTTATTAGTAATTTAAGTTATAATGTGATAGTTAACATATCGATAATTGACCGAAACTGGTTACACCAATTATTTATGCTCTTCCTCTTCTTCTTCCTTCGATTCTTTTTTAAAAGTTTAGTTGGAGTCGCATTTAGGTCTACTACAATATGGCTGAACTAAGTTTTTACGTGGAGTGACTGCTATCAGACTTTTACAACCCACGTCACTTATACCTTTCATTTTATTTAAGTTCTTTTCATAAACGCGGTACATAGGGTGCATAGAGCTACCATCAAGAAGTTAGGGGTCCAAGTCAACCTCGTCTGCAAGACGAGTTTTGGCATACAAAACATCCCGATTAGCGTCAATAGGCTCGCCATCTATTACGTGGGACCAAAATACTGTCTAAAAGTGGGCGTTTATTATGCCTCTGCCTACCCCTTTGGGACTACTCGTGATTTTATGTATGTGTGTACTTCATAATTATTTAAGTCCACCGCGATACAGAATCAATCAATAATGCAGAATCGTCTTATAAAATGAAGTATTTATGAAAACAGAAAATGGGAGATCGAGAGAGTAATATGAATTTAGCCCTTTTTTAAATCCTCTATTTTTCTACAAGTATTCCAGCTTTATCGTCATCATCGCCACATACGTGGGCATGACAAATGGGTATGACAAAATGAAAATTGTCGATTCCCACGATTACTTTGATAAAAAGATAATGAGCTAGCATTATTCAGTGTACACACACCTACACACACCCACAGCTTGAATACCATCGACTGTCATTTCTTTCGACTTACCTATAAGTACTGCTGACTTATGGGGGTCACAAAACATATGTCTTTGTCATGATTACTACCGATTTTAAGTATTGAATTATTGATTTTTGTGTCTTTTTATTGGTGGACTTTTAGGATATATACATTGTTTAAAAATAAAAACTCTATCACTTGGAATATATCCTGCGTGACGTAATATTTTACACACACGAACATGGAATGGACCTAAGGAGTACCTGGACGCAAAATAAACAATTTATGGATCACACAAAGTGTTATTTCTTGTGGGGATTGAAAAACAAAACACTGCGCAGTTCTACGATTAAAGATTAATTCTACAAAAAATATAAACAAAAGAAAGTGAAAATGTTACTGAAGGATGCAAATAGCATAATTTCGATGCTTAGAAATTGACGTAACTTTGGTGAATTTCTACAGTTAACTAGTTATGCAAGGCAAGATATTGTTGAACATACTATGTTAATTTTAAATGGCGTGTCGTCTTACAATAGATATTAATAATCATTACATTTTGATGTCTCCATTTATAATTTATTAAGAGGAAACTAGACTAACACAATACGTAAAGCGTTTAAAATATATTTAGTTTAATGTTTAGTGCTTCTGGTTATCGAGTGAGAAGTTATGGATTTGTTTTCATACATTTTTTACCATAAGTATGATGATTTGTTTTGTTTCTGGATATAATTTTCTATAGTAATGATTTACTTAGTAATAGTAAAGCATACTTTTCAGCTGCCAGGTTGTAATAGTAAGTACAGACTTTTCCGAGTGTGGGATGAGATAGCCCTGAGCTATAAGTTAAACAAATGTCAGGGAGTCCAGTGTCCAGTGACATTTGTTTAGCTTATATTTTGAAAACGATATTACAATCATCATTATCATCACCAGCCTTCGATAGCCCACTGCTGGACATAGGAATTTCGATAGAGGGTTTTAGCTTACTATACGACGCTAGCCAGACAAGTTAGTACAGGATTTGTGTCAAGGTTTATTTCTTTTTGATGTCTCTCTCTCTCTTAATTTAAGAGCCAAGCCCTTGCTGCTGGAGCAATAGTCACTCTTCTCTGTCTTCTGCGATCTGTTTAACCTCCTAATAGGTCACGATTCTCACTTTCTCTTGCACTTATTGTATCTACATATGTTAATCTAGGACTTCCTCATTTTCTCTTGCCATCTATTTTTCAATCCAATATTGATCTGAAGAAGTTGTCGTGTCTCATCAAGTGGCTAACTCTTTCTCTTTGATATATTACAAAACTAATTACTTTTACAAATCTTCCAATTCACTTCTGATTATTTCGTAGCGAGCTCTAAGACAGTTTAACTTTGCTGGGACTTCCTGAGCGTCATAATTCAGTGTGTTTGTGACTCACTGCTGTTGTTCCTCGGGTATAGGTGTCACACTAAGAAGTGTGATTATGGGATTAGTCATATAAACACAGTATTAAAAATTACATTGTTAAGGTCATCATCATCATCAGCATCATTCTTATCACAGTTGACAACACTGCTGGACAAAGGTCTCTTCCATTGCACGCAACTCTAATCGATTTTGGGCTAGTCAGATCACTCTCCAGCGAGCGATCTGGTGCGAATCATCACTCTTCCTGGCCTGTGGGTGCCCTATACTAGGTTTACCGAGACGTGGTCTTAAAATAGGGCTCTTAAATTAAAATTATATGGAATGATATTTATTTACTAAAAATCATTTTTAGGCTCTACAGTCTATACTACATTTAAGCGCACTCATCTGTCGAACTTATAAACCAATGACTTCCTATAGTTAAAAAGTATCGATAAAAAAACGTTATATTTATGAACTCTTTGCGTTTCCGTAATAAATTGTTATATTTATTTCAATAGTGAGGTAATTAGTGACGTTCGTGATCGATAGAACACGAGCATCGACAAACTTGTTGGCAACGAAAGGGACTTACGTAAAACTAGAAGCAGGTCCGAATTCTGGCTATGACTTTTACTTTTTATTAAGTTACGCTTTCGGTTCTATACTTTATCAACTCTAGTAAGCCATAGATAAAATGATTGTATTAATAGGGGATATTCACATAAATCCTTTAATTCTTTAGGCAGTTATAAGCTACTTGAATTGATATAATGAAGACATTTTATTTGATATGTTAAAGGTTTGCATGATATTTATAAGAAAAGTAAAAATAATCAATAAAGTACTTGGAAAATTTATGCTTTCTGGTTTTCTTTCTCGAGTTTATTTTAGATGGATCTAATTTGTAACATATGTCTTGTTTGATTGAAATAGTAGAAGATTATATAATAATATGATAGAAATTCATACAAGGAAGAATGAGTATAAGGGGGTGAACCATAATCTTTTGTTCCAAACTAACCTCACTTGTACACAATGCATCCCCCTGAACGACGAACAACGCTCTGGTGACCGACCAATCGCGATATATCCATCCCAATAGGCGTAGTCAAATTTAACAGACAGGTGATGGGCAGCACCGTCACTGGTACAACAAGCTACTGAATGATCACCATCTCACCTGCCCAGCGTGGTAATTATGAGCACAGAAACTTCCATGCAGAAATAAATAAAGCCATATCCCCCAGTCCCTATGTGTACTTTCAACAAAAAACTCACTGTAAACCTCAAGGTAAACGAGTTCTAAGTGGAGACTTCGTCTAGACAAATGTAGTGTAGGACCGTCACAGGCCGGGTGGAGTTATGATTTGCTCAGGATGATTTACAGGACCTGGATGAACCCAAAATTGATCAGAGTAGCGTGCAATGGAAAAAACTTGTGTCCAGCAGTGGACTGAAATAGGCTGTTGATAATAATGATGTTGATAGAGAAGACAGGAATCTGAGAAATGGAATAAAGGGCACCCAAGGCCTCCAATTGTGAAACCAAGTTAGGACTATGGTAGCTTGAAGAATCTTGTCCATCCTATGAGTTGTGATAATTTTAAAAATAATTCAAAACGGAGACATTAATTAGAAAGGATGGAAAATTCTAAAAGATTTACGGGCAGGACGGGCAAATAGTAGCTCTGAACCCAATCACTTCGTAATAAAACGAGAATGGATGTTTATTTATTATAAATACATATATGACTTACGCCATTATGTAAAGCCTATACACGCATGAGACTGTAACATACAGTATTTAACATTACGATACGGAACACAATTAACAAAATCGATTTTCGTTCGAATCGAGTAGGAAGTTGTTTATCCGAGTATTTATATAGTTTTATGTAATTAAGCTGTTGCGACGAGAGTGTGATGAGCACGCGATGTAGATATATATGTGTAGACTTGTTTCAACTTCTTGAGTTTCTGACGGTGAAGGGAATTTTAAAATTAATCAAATTTTTACTTAATATCTCACGTGACTCACGGTCGTAAGACCCCGAGATGGAAAATTTTGTGATTATAGTCGATTTGAATTTAACATAATAATTTCCCGATGGAATCATCACACTTGGGGGTTTTCACACGGTACAAAACTGAAGTACCTTTTAAGGAATCACACTGATTATTAAAAAGCTTGTTAGTGTGTGTTTGTATGTTCGTTAATTCTTTATACACAAACGGCTGGAACTTTGTTTTCTTATGGTATACAGAAGTAAATGAGCAGACGTTTACCTGATAGTATGTGTCTACCGCCATCAATGAACGTCTGCAACTTAGTTGCGACAAATAAGTTGTTGTCTTTTAACTTCTTGCCTGCAGAGACAAGTGGATAGGAGATCTGGCCTCCGGTAATCTAACTCACTCTATGACAAGTAACAGAAGAATTGCTTTACACTCGTTTTTTGAGGCCTGGGTCTTACCCTCGCTGAGTGGGCCGATTTTGATAAAACTTAGTGCGAAGATAGCTAGCACTTTGGTGTATCTTAGTAAGAAAATCCCTGGAATCGCCACGTACCTCGGGTCATCTACAATTTGTAGATGACCCTCTTGTGTGGGAATTCCGATGTTCTCTTTTCTAGATAGCTGGCACCTGGGTTTTAGGAACGTCCTGGTAAGCTAAACGATGAATAAAAATGTGTATTTTCCACTTACCACTCTAATTATAAGCCCCTCGATGAAGGTTGTTCAATACTTTAATAAATAAATTATATACATTTAGATTTTACACATACATAAATTTACATTCACAATGTGTGAGTTTTTCCGCGATAATGTATTTTCAAAAAAATGCATTTTTGTTAAAAGTATTCATGTTCTTAAGGATCATCTCATCATACTGCCTTGGTGGAGTAGTGGTAACGTATGTGACTGATGTACTGGTTCCGGGTTCGATTCCCAGGTCGCATCAAATATTTGTATGATCTGCTAATATTTGTTTCAGAGTTTGGGTGTTTTCTATGCATAATGTATATGTAGGTATTTCTAATATATATATAAGTTTGGGACTAGGTGATATTGCGTAAATGGGCAATTCTTTAATTTTATCTTTATTTTAGAGTACTTATATTTACATAGATTGTATGGGTGTAGATATGTATGGCGGCTTCAAGGCATAGCTTTTGTGTAATGGATCGCTACACGGCAGGGCTCGCTCGCGTTTAAGTCAAAATGTTTGTGGTTCTATTGATTTAGTTGAGGTGCCAAACATGTGGGTATTTATTTATAAAAATAAAATATGTACGCTCTACTTAGTTTGCTACTAAATAGTGTTGTGTAAATTTGATAGAATATTATACTATTATGTTATAAGTAGAAATGTTTAATATCAAGTGTTTATGTGCTATAGAGGTGTAGAACTAGTGTTTAAATAATATTATGTTAGGAATTTGATTCAGATGAAACTATCATGTTTAGGAAATGTGTGGACCTTTTTAAGGATTTTTCGGTCACAGTGGTCAGAAACACAGCAGTACTCTCTGTTCCCTCACTCTCACAATTCGATGGGAGGGCTATTCGATACGACCGAGGACAGATCAGGAGCAGAGTCAACGGCTATACGTGCTATACGAAGCACGGGAGTCAAGACTCCAATTTCATAACTCCTAACTATTATTAAATATTTTTATAATCAGTAAAACTCAATAAAACTTTTTGGCTCTCCCTGGAAATCGAACCCCAGACCTCTTGATTGGCAGTCGCCTACGCTTACCACTCGGCAAGGAAATAAACTTAAAATTTAATAAATAATGGTTGCATATAGACTATCTATGTATCTTTGTTAAATATAGTGTTTTATGGTCCCCTAAAAACGAACATTTGTGTCAGTTGATAATAAGATAACATCAGTTTTCAGTAAGGTCATTTTATCATTTGGGTCCAGCCTACTCTTTTTGTGTCGAAGCACGGCTCTGCCAATCATTTAACAAATCTTTTTACCGCAAGGATAAAACAATAACACTAAAACTGCGTTTAATGAAAAGTGCGGCCACGCATTTGTGCGTTTGATGTTTATGAAAGAAACCATAGATTTAGATTCTACAAGACTCGAGACTCTACTAATCTTAGAAGCTCAACTTTTAAAATAGAAAGGTTCAAAAGTATTTTGCAGTTATGTAATCTTGATTATCCGAAACAAATTGTTCAGAATTGTAACTAATTTTCATAATTAAATATCGGTAGAGATTCACTACCTTTCGTGATACCTGATTGGTTGGCAGTTTTTGGATCGGAGATGGTAAACTTAAAATAGTTTGTTATGTCATCAAGAAACAAAGTCTCAACACTCAGCACCTGATCTAAAGGGCTATCGATGTACTAAAAAGCAATGAGAG
The DNA here is from genome assembly GCA_949316085.1 of Hypercompe scribonia. Lineage (NCBI taxonomy): Eukaryota > Metazoa > Arthropoda > Insecta > Lepidoptera > Erebidae > Hypercompe > Hypercompe scribonia. The sequence continues at coordinate 8,981,278 of OX438979.1, forward strand.
AAGAGTATTTAGCAGAGTAAAAACATATTTATTTCAAGTAAGGTTTTATGTAAACATGCTGTTCACTTTGAACATTGTTGTATTTAAAATTTACAAATGAACTCCTTTAAAAATGGATCAAAATCTTATTAAATCTAGTAACTTCTCGAACTTTAAAATTTGCGATCATTAGTAGTTAAATGAAACCAATATTCTGTACATATTAGAGTTTGGCAGAATGATATACGACGTTCACGGGGCATTATTGTCTTTTTTAATAATTATCTTATTATTTATTAAACTACTTTATCTCTCTCTTCCAAAAGCTTTTTGTTGCAACCCTAAACTAGGTTGTATAACTAATGCCCGAAGATGGTGCCCACGCTAGCGAGCAAGCACTAGGAGGGGTCTGGATGTCATAATAGCAGCTGTTCCCGGATTTCTGCACACCGTGCGGTTTTAGTCGGTCCGAATCCGACACACCACCCACGAGTTTACACATGGTAAAAAAAATAAGGTTGTATAACTAAATATATTACAGAAGTGTCTAAACCTACTGTTGTACCGTGCGTATCAAGTTTTACCTCTGTAGAGAATAGAAGCATGTTCAGCGTTCCACACCTCTCTCAGTATAATTGTTCAATTTTAAAAGCGCTTTCACTCGATCTATGCATGATCTCAGTAAAACAACATGTCTATTGCGGTCCAGCTTAAGCGGATACGTCTAATTAAAAAAAAGTATTCACACGGGACAACTACCGCTTGACCTTTGCAACCTGCTTGGTATGAAAACTGACTTCAACTAGTTGGCAGAATACTCAATAAGCTTAAACAAAATACTTTCACACCTTTTTACACTTGAACACTAATATGCTTCTACGAATTTTGGTAGGTAGTTAAATGTTGGCAATGTTTTTATGATGATATTGGAGGCAAGCGTATTTATAAATACTTGACAGCAAATGGTCCAGACTGTACAGCATATTACAGAAACATATAGACAAATTTAGAAACTTCATATAAAATTCGTAGACTTAGTCTAAAATATTCTATTGAAAAAAGAGAATTTAAGTGTGTATCATATCATAGATCAGGTTAGCATCTTTTATTCTATGCGGATATCCCCTCGGGTACCACAAACCGTTGGTTATGACTCGAGCCGACTAAAACCCCGCGTCTCACTGTGGCCTGGTCCGAACCAGCTTAAGAGAAATAATTAGAAAATTTAGTCGTACATGTTAGACTTTATAGGTTTCAAAATGAAAGAAGACCAAATTGAATAAACTTTATTATAACAAATATAGTTTGAAAACTAAAAAACACGCTTACACACAAACATGCAGGTGAAGCTAATAAAATCATGTCAAAAATAAAATTTAAGAAAACATTTAATTAAGCATCATAATATTTATTAATATAACATGTAAATAACATATCAACCTTTGTTTTTATTATTAATCCAAGCATCGTCAGTCCAATGCTAGACATAGGCCTCTTTTAAGCCTAGTTGGTATCACTCTGTATTCTTAATCTATCTCCAAAAGGAAAACTATATATTTTGGTTCTATTTTGGCCTTATTATAGAATTCCTTTTATGATTTTCTCTCATGAAGTAAAATTACTCAATGTCAAACAAAAATTGTTGTCACTAGACGTCAATGCTGACACTGACAATAATAGTTTTTGACATCACGTGAGCGTAGTGATTGATAATGATTCTTGATAATGCAATGTCATCAATACATTTGAGGATGTGTACCTTTTTGCCACAATTATATTAACATTGATCACCCTTACACTGGTTTGATATAATATTGAAAAAAATTTAAACGACTTTTTTGGACCTGAAAAGTCGAGTGAGAAACTAATGAAAGAGTTAATAATATAATGAGTAAATGTATTTTCTACAATTACAAAATATTTTAAATTATAAATGGAAAGCATGAATAAAATCCAAGGGTTGTGGTCACCATACTCATTGCAAATGCAGACAATACGGTATGGTGACCCACACTAAGGCGGCCTAGTGAGATGCTTTTTCACGCCCCACTTGGGGACGTAAAAGGCGTGACAGTCATCGTGGCAGTGTAAGGCTCACACAGTTACCACGATAACTGTCACCCTTGTATCAATGGGCTTCTGGTCTCCTAAGACACATTTAAAGAAGTATTTTAGCTACATACTTCTTTAAATGTATCTTCTATCAATACTAAAACTAGTAGAGATTATATTGGAAGGTTGTAACGACGGCTGAATGTTTCTTACAACCTAACTTATTTTTTTTAAAGACAAAAAGTGTCCCTCCATTTTGGGTTCAGACAGTTAATATACAACAGTACCATTGACTAGCGGGTCAAAGAATTTGAATATGATTCCCAGGCTTTTGCAAAAAAATAGTTTTATCAGTACAATAGACAATAAACTCATAGACTACAGGGATTACCATCAATCATGTATCTACATTCCTATAAAGATAATGTAATAGGAGTGTGTTCTTTTTTACTGTTTCTGAAACAAACATTGCAATTATTAGCGATTGAAGCAGAGCGATCGTGGCGTTTTTATTGTGAGATTCTTTTCTCACGATTTATCTACGTGTTGTATGGCGGATATTTCAGTGAATATTAAAGGATTAAATCGTGAGATTAACATAATGTGTCTTTATGACATAGATTACAAAAGACTAGATGGGTCTTCTGATAGTAAATAGTTGCCGGCTACCGCTGCCTGTAGACACCAGCAGCTAGCCACTTTGACGTTTTATAAACGTAAATTTAATTGGAAAATTAACAAATATATGGGAATGACGTCTCTCAACTGAAAACTCACAAGTGCCTTACTGCCCTTTGAGTGTCTATGTCAGATTTGTGTTCGTATTAACTTTTTTTTTCTAGATTAAGAGCCTGCCAAAGTGACTCTACTCTGCCTGATGGAAAGCATGTATAGAATCCAAGAGTTGTGGTCACCATACTCATTGGAAATGCAGACAATGCAGTATGGCGACCCACACTATGGCGGCCTTGTGAGATGCTTTTTCACACCCCGCTTGGGGACGTAAAAGGCATGACAGTCATCGTGACAGTGCAAGGCTTATGCATTTACCACGATAACTGTCACCCCTGCATCACTGGGCTCCGGACACTTATCACACCAGCATTCAGCTGAACTGAAAAACCTTAGCAAGAATACTAGCAATATGTGACTTTTGTTACGTTCATTGAACATTATTCTTAATAAATAATCAGGAAAATAACATTATGTTAGGATCGCATGACTCTCATAAGAAAGGAGATGTAAACGTAGTAACATTAACATACGATGTGAACTTAACTTATTTATGGATTTCAAAAATCCCCTTGGCTACATTGTTAACGTGACTTAATGCGGCATCAACTAACACAGGCATTACGACATCCTATATTTTAAAATTCCCCAATTACCTGAGTATAAAAAATTTCCAAAAAAAACTTCTGTCGCAAGGATAAAACGATGCTTTCTCTAACCTAACAAATAGTGTAACTGATTTTCTTTTGCAAAAAACCTACAAAGTATGACTTCTAATTTCTTTACTGAAACTAATTCAAAGTGATACTTACACATCAAGTCTCAGTTTATCATTTGATACAAAAAATCTTAGGTACTGCCGTAACTAAATCCCAAATTGCGGCTGGCCGTAGTATTTTCACCGGGCGTTTCCCACGGTTGCGCTCACGCAAGCGCGTTCCGAATGTTCCAATTACGTTGTACAGAACTAATTCCTATGCTCATGCGCATTCGAAGCCCGTAACCGCTTCTTCTAAAATGGTAGTGAACGTTTTGGAGAATCCCATTTTGTAAGTCATTAATCAGCTACCTCTTGGGTTCAAAAGTAATGGTAGATAAATTTTCACATGATCGTCGTAGACGATGGTTATTATCCCCTAAAAAATTATAACAGATTTAATTGTAACAAGAGTAACACTATTTGAAGAACAATTAAATAGAGTAGAAATAGAAGTAACATGAGCATTATCGTCAATATAGGTTGTAGACTTACTAGTTAGTCTAATATTTTCACTTCCAATTCTAATAGAACAAACAAAAAATAAAAAACAATAAAAATATATTTCAAGAAAAAGTTAAGGCTTTTAAGAGTCTTGTGTTTTTGAGGTGGACATAAAATTAGTTTTAAATTTTATCCGGCAATCAAATTAGTTCTGTCTTTTGGTTGGGACATAACGAATTAGCGCAAAAACGGGGCACATTAATTTGATACCGTTAGCTTCAATAACGCAGTTTATTGTTACTCAAAGAGGACTTTGTGGACTTTACCTAGATTATTTATTACCATTTATAATCTTTTGGAAACTCAAAATCAAAATCTCCTTTTTAAAAAGGTGCTTACGTCTAGGCTGATGATAATGTTCTTTAGAGTTGTTTTGTCTATTTACATGTTTGCACATGGGACGGTTAATCTTAGGCATCATTCTTACGTTTTGATAATTACTTTTCATACTTTTACCTATTGTGCAATTAACGTTAATACTAATGTCTTGTATCCTATATCTCAGATAAAGATATGTGAATCTGCATAACTATCTGAAAACTTATAACAAACTGATGATACTGGTGCTAAGTATTTTAGATTACAATTCTCTGTGAGCGAAAGTTTAACTTTAGTATATTGTCGTACAAAAACGAGATTATGTGTCATAGAGGGCGTTCTTTCTTAAAGTAGGTTTATAAATCGCACATCGACGCATCGGAATGATTCAGTACATAGGTACCTACGTATGTTCACTGAATCACACACATTTAATAATACATATCCATTTAATTAAGCATCAGTACATATGATGGACATAGTGTCACCATTCCTATACATCTCGTAGGTATCGTTAAATCCGACTAAGTGAGCAAACAGTGCAGAACAACATGACGGCACAGAAAAGTAAAACCAGACACAAACTAACAAATTAACCAAAGGTTAGCGTGTTATAGTTAGCCAAAATCTACTTACTAAGGAAAGACTTATATTCCTTAGTGACCTACTAAAGGCTCATATATATATATATATATAGGCTTCATGTATATATTTAGTACTTACGCCATTGATCGTGTAATCAATGACACAAACAAAACTCCTACTTCACTAAGTTCTGAACTTTCGAGGTCATAGGGACGTAGCCTTAAGTCTTTAAAGGATATTTTTCCTTGCAGATCCTGATATACACTTACCATCACACTAAACCGTATGCCTACAAGCTTATATAGTAACAGAGATTACAAGTATAAAGGTGATGACGTTATTTCAAACTAATTCTAAACTATTCAGAAACTAAAGTCATTGTTTATTCAAACTGATCAATTCAGGATGAGAGATCATTTATACGTATTTAACCCCTCGTACTAAACATTCCGTAAAACTCAATTCAACTCTTATACTTTAAAAATCTCGTCAAGAAATTGTTACAAAAGTATAAGTTACTGGAGTAATGACGAGACAGGTACGGTCGTCGAACACCGTGAGAACGACATACAATACAAAGAAATTTACTTGAAAATTTCATTAAACATCACTTAAGTGATTTCATTATGTATATGAAGTGCAATAAGATCTGTGTAAGACAATTTGAATTTTAAAACAAGCATTTTAAGAAATATTTTTACTTGTACAAAAAGTTTTCTCATGCAATTGCTGTTTCAAAGGAAGTAAGATATAAGTAATTATTGCGTGTAGTAGTGCAATATTAAACAATTAAGTTTTTAATTTATGATAATGAAATGTGAAATTTTGTAATAGTTTGAAGATAAACCTGAGAGCAATTTCATGTTTTAATACTATTATTAGATATTGTCGTAATTAAAATTTCCATCGAGAGGAAATAATTGTTGATGAATAGTATCCTAATGAAGATCCAAATAATTGATTATATGATTTTGTATCTTAAAATATGAACATTTGAAAATTATTTCATTAGATCCCCAGTAATAAGCACAAAATAATAAAATAGAAATGAGTGTACGTCTGATATTAAACCTTTTTATATTTATAGGATATTATTGAAACATATATTATTTCAAAATTTGTTTATTGTCTGTACCATAATTCAGTTATCATACATTTAATGTACTCATACCCTAAAAATTACTACCAAGAAACTATTTATCACAGAATTCTTAGGTGCTATATACACTACGGTACTTATCGTAAAGGCTTACGTGGAAGACGTTGAAGTAAGGAATATAAAAATGACAGATATTGAACAAAACTCTTATTTTATTAAATTAATAAAAACACAACTTCAACAAGCAAAGCGAGTAGGACAATCCATACTTCGTTAACACACATCAGTTCTAGGAACGTTAATAGAAACAAACAACAATATTGATTATCACACGATACTTCCTCACATTGTTTTAAAATTTGTACACAATCGCATTTCAACACCAAAGTCATCAAGAAAAATCTTAATGCACCATTTGTCTTCCCACAGTCTCGACTTGGAGTACATATGATTTAAGAGTAACAGCCACACGATCAAGCATGCATCATGAGGAGCAGGGTCACCACGGTCGCCACATCGACTGGGCGGAGTCTGTCTCGGAGGCGGGGCTGTGCGGCGGGGAAGGCGGCGCGTACGCACGCTTTGCTAGCGTCACTTCCGAATCCAACGGTTCTGCCAGCCTTTTACCTCCTCGGTCTGGAAGTACTGTCCTTTGTATAGGAGCCTGTTGTGGAATAGGGCCAGGAGCGATTGGCTGCAACGGCGTTGGCCTTGTAACACCGTTAGGCACAACTGGCTGAGGTTGAACCACTTGGGGATTCTCCAATCTTCTTATACAGTTGCTCAAATGCTGTAACAACCTCGCTCCAGCTTGAGGATCCACAGGACCCTGGCGCTGCATTGCATTCGCAGCTAACGTAGCGTTTGCAATAAACTGCGACACTTCCGTAGCACACTGAGTAAATCCAGCACGAAAGCGCTCGGCGTAAGACATTTCTGGTTTCAACACTAACTGCCCTCGTCTCTTAAGGCTATGGAGGTGTCGGACTGTGAGTTCCAGAATATCTGCTTTTTCAAGTTTGGAGACGTTTTCCCCTTCTGCTTGGAGAGCGGTAACCATGAGATCTTTGAGTTCATCGAGGCAACGATTAATACGAGCTCTGCGTTTTCTTTCAAGCATTGGTTTCATGACTTTCCTGTATTGATATGTGCGGGAGACAGGTTCCTCGTCGGGTTGCGCGTGCGCCGGCGGGTGGAAGGCGCCGTGCGGCGGCGACATTGTACGGGCGGGCAGAATCATTGGGGCGCGCGCGACGGTCTATGAGCGAATGGCGCGCGCGTCGCTCGTCGCATCGCTTTTATGCGCCCTACACCGATTGTGGCAAAACGTCCGTGATAAAAGTAGGGATGGCACTAAAGGAAAATATATTTTGTTGTTTTATGATTGCGTTATTATAAGAAATATATATTTGTACCTTTCTTTTTTATTTAATATATTGTTACAAAACTAATATAAAAGATTTTTTGTAGCGGTATACAAGCGTTAATAATACTATGGAGAGCGATGAAGTAAAATGAAAAAGAAATGAAAAGAGATATTCGAAAGAAAAATAATATTAGTTAAACTAGATAAGTATTTAATTCAATTCTAATAATATATTACTAACTACAAATTTACTTTTATTTATTATTATAATATTAAATATAAATAATAATAATATACAAGTAAAAATATGTTAATCAATATAGCATAATATGCATATAACTGTAGAATTAAACATTTTTTTTTAATTTGTTAAGCATATTCAGTAGTAAAAACAATTTTATTGCTATTATTTTTCGGTATTAATACCATCTAGATATAACAGCTGTTCACCAAAAGTTACTGAGGGTCTGAGACGATGGCACCTGGCTAGCACGCGTTCCCACGCGCATCCCCCTTACCAAATCTGAGCAGACGCATGGCAAGACGCTCCCCTCGATTTACTTGCCAATAATGTGCAGTGACGATGCAACGTCCATTATTCTTTGATTTTGTCTATGTGACTCGTGGTACTCACTTATATTTTTTTTATTAGGAATAACGTTAAAGTTTGAAATAATAAGTATTAATATATAAATAGGCACGTAGTTGAAACAAGTAAATAACAAATAATGGGTATATTTTATATTTTAAAGTTTTGCTAATATTTTATATTCTATTCGTCTAGATAGCTTATTTGTATTTCGTAAGTCTAGGTTTGTAATATTTATTATAATAAATTTTTTTAAATGACGTGGGTGGCAACCCTACATGATTGGCGGTGCGAGCCCAGGTTCGCGGCGACACGAGGCGTGTTATCGCCTCCGTCGGTCACACAGACAGACTGACGAATAGAAATTATTACCGTCGCACTTTTTACTGCTTACCGCTGTTATTAATTATTTATTATTTGTGGCCTACTTTTGAAAATGTTGCCGCTACCTACCGGAATTTTACGACAATCCATAAGCAAGTCAGCCACACAAATTGTAAGTTTCAAAATACAATATTTGTAACTGTACCTATATACTTTGTACTAAATAGTATTGTAACATTATTTTTTTATCTTTATTAATTTTCTACCTTATCTACTTACCTAGTTAAGAGAAAAAGAGAGGACCTTTGAATTATTTGTTCAGTTAACTTATTAATAGTTATAAATTATTAATCTAAAAATAAATGTGTTTCTAATGCTATAAAACAATATGAAGTAAATATTTAACATCAACACATCCTTGAGCGATAAAAACATGATCCTAATTAGTCAGTCAAAACAATAACAATGACTATCACCTTGCAGAGGTGTGAGTTTGTTCCCAGCACCGCTAGTCGACTCGACACCAACCCATTGTGCGGTCGAAGCCGCGTGACGCTACTTACTCCAATTCTGTCTTAGGTAGCTAGACTGTAAAATGTCTTACGTGCCAACAGCGCCTTAAGATAAGGCGAGGAACGTTGTTCGACGCGACTCGCTTCGTACTTATGACCTGTAGACACTAGAGCTCGTTTGACACGCGATCGGATAACGACGTAAGCGACGCTTCTGTATACAGCCAATGAGACGTTCTTCGTCGTAGCACAGCCGCGTGGGAAAGCCCGTGCCGCGCGCGTTCCCACACACTCGGCCGGCACAAGCCAACCGATAAATTATCATAATTCCATTGTGAGTGAGACGGTACTAAGAAATTTTATACTTCATCAATCGCCGCGTTGAATACATTAGCGCGTGGGCACAGCTTTGTTGATACGGTGACGTAAGGATCAAGGATACGTTGATATGAAGTAGTATGATACGATCGACCCACCAGAGTCGTCCTTTTATTTTTTCTATCACGTATCTTTTTTATGACAGGCACAGCTATAAATTCTTTTAAGACGACGCAGTATGCTGATGATATACACCCTAATGTTGGGTTTTTGTGTGAAAAGTAAACCGTTAATTTCACCCACGTTGTTGAGCTCATACTGCTATATTTTGTCGGCAAGTAGCGTCAACTAAGTTAATATTTACTTTTCACGTAATATCGATAATAAACACTTTAAATAAGTAAATAGAGTTATTCACAAATAATTCTGTATGTCACGTAAACTTCATGCTTTAAGCGTAGGTATGAAGGCAATCATTTTGGACAGTTGAATATTTTTGCTGTTCAACACAGCTTTGAAATCAAGCGTACTATGTTTTATATTACTTATGATAGGAAAATTAAGCCTACAAATCAATTTAAATTAGATATTTAGCAGATACACCTACACATGTTATATTTTACCTTGACTAATAATATGAGTTATTTCGTGTATTGGTTAAGATGCGCTATTCTCTGAAGCGACGATTCAAATTTGAATAATGGTTTTGTAATTAGATAGAGTATATTGAGGAAGGTTATTGAGGAAAATTAAATAAATAAATGTTTACTTGTCTTACAAAATAATTTACAGTTCTGATTTTAAAGTGATTATACATTGAGTTTACAATAGGGTGTTAGCACTGGTTTTCAAACTAGGCTAGGGCCTGTATTTTGGTAGACAGTTTATAAAATGAAACTTACAATCTATTGAGTCACTACAATACTCGTAAGTATAAATACATAATTTGAATTTTCTTCTATAAGTTAATTTAATTTTATTTATTTTAGTATCAGCATTATCATAGTTTATGATATATTTAATAGAAAATAAGTATAACATATATAAAATAAGTGAAAAGATAAAAGCGTGTGTGTGTGTGTATGCAAAAGTAAAACAGTGACCTGAAACACCGTCTGGTAATTAATAAATTATTGTAAAAAACTATTCAACTCAGGTATTTCTCTAGATTATTATGTATAAATGTCTGTTGACAGCCGCAGAGAAAGAAAACCCTGTTTTTATTTTTATTACACTCTAGCTTTTTTCTCTCCCTTTCTCTATCTCTCTCACTCTCTCTCAAAAAAATTACTTTGACAAATAAAATACATAAATAAGAAAATATATATCTAGAAATATACAATCGAAGAATTGTAGAGTAAGGAGAACATTTTTTTTTTTTTTATACCACGACGGTAGCAAACAAGCATACGGACCGCCTGATGGTAAGCGGCTACCGCAGCCTATGGACGCCTGCGACACCAGGGGCATCACGTGCGCGTTGCCGACCCTTCAAAAACCTATTTACCCCCCTCTTGAAGAACCCCATGCTATAGTTCCTAGGGAAAACCGTGGCAGGGAGCTCATTCCATAACAGGATTGTTCGCGGGAGAAAATTTCTCTGAAACCGCACTGTGCGTGACCATTTAGGTTCCAATGTATGTGGATGAGCTCCCTGACGATGGCGAGCGGTGCGATGGTAGAATGTGGCTGTGGCCATCATATCAAACAATTCTTCAGAACACAACCCATTGTAGAGACGGTAGAGCACACACAGGGAGGCAAAGTCTCTCCTAAGACTTAGTGGCTCGATACCGTCTGTGAGATCAGGATCGTCGACTATTCTCACAGCACGTCTCTGGACTGAATCGAAAGGCTCAAGCTGGTACTTCGGTGCTCCCGCCCAGAGATGACAGTAATACTCCATGTGAGGCCGAACTTGTGCTTTGTACAGTAGTAGCCTTTGTGCCGGTGTGAAATATCGCTTCGCTCTATTCAGAACACCAAGCTTTTTTGATGCCAGCCTCACCTTTCCCTCCAAATGAGTCCGAAATTGGACATCACTGGAGATATCGACACCGAGGATCCCAATACTCTGTGAGATGGTAAGGGATGTATTCTGGAATTGTGGAACTAGAGTGAACGGGGTTTTTTAGCAGTAAACGCACAAACTTGTGTCTTAGAGGGGTTAAATTGGACCAGGTTATCCCGACCCCAATCAGAGACTCTGTGTAAAGTGCTCTCGATTTGAGACACAAGTTGTTCGCGACTTTCTACTACAGCAGTACGAGGGATGTTAGCCCGGCCCGTGTAATACGCATCTCCAGTACTGTCATCCGCATAACAATGAATGCTATCTATGGTCAACATATCATTGATATGCAGCAAGAATAGTGTTGGAGATAGCACGGAGCCTTGCGGGACACCAGCGTTTATGTCCATGCTTTCGGAGCAGCTACCGTCGACGACGGCTTTTATGCGTCTGCCGGACAAAAAGCTAGCCACCCATTTGCACAAACCCTCGGGCAGGCCGTAGGACGGTAACTTCGCTAGAAGGCCCCTGTGCCAGACCCGATCGAACGCCTTTGCTATATCCAGGCTAATTGCCAAAGCCTTACCTTGACTCTCAATGGCTGAAGCCCACCGGTGAGTGAGATACACTAGAAGATCACCAGTCGAGCGACCGCGGCGGAAACCGTACTGGCGGTCGCTGATCAAATCGTGCTCTTCCAGGTAACTGAGGAGCCGTGTGTTGATTACACGCTCCATCACCTTAGAGAGAAGGGAGGTTATAGCTATAGGCCTGTAATTCGATGGGTCCGATCTATCACCCTTTTTTGGCACTGGATGCACATGGGCACTTGCCTTTTGCGGTAGGAAATCGCGAAAAATCGCGTTAGTACAGGGCACAACTCAGGGGCACACTTTTTGAGCACCACTGCAGGTATACCGTCTGGCCCACTCGACTTATGAACGTCTAGACAGTTTAGTTCCCGCCGCACTTCTCTTTGCGAAATGTGTATTTCCGGCAAAGAGTGTTGGCACGGCGGGTTAATAGGCGGTACCGCACTTCTATCCTCGTTCATGGTCGAGTTCGCGGCAAAGAGTTGCCCAAGTAGGTCGGCTTTCTCTTTAGCACTATGGGCCAAGTTACCATCGGCATTTCGCAATGGTGGTAAAGACGACTGGCAAAAATTTCCTTCGGCAGCCTTAGCAAGAGACCAAAACGCACGACTCCCAGAGGGATAGCTCGTAAGTCGTTCACCAATCCTGCCGATGAAATCGAATTTGGCTCTGGCAATTGTCTTTTTGCTGGACCTCGAGGCAGCATTTAGTTTGCGTCTCACATCAGAGATATTCGGATCCTTATTGGTACGGGCCGTGGTCAAAGCCCTATAGGCGGCCTGCTTGACTAGCCTGGCTTCCTTGCAAAGCCGGTTAAACCACGGTCGCTTTTTTTCCCCCGCAGTTACTGATGGGTTGGGAATAAAATACTCCATAAACACCAGGATCGTCTCAGTGACAGCAGCTGCGCAGGAGTCAGGATCTTCTGGCGTGAAGCAAAGCTGCCTCCACGGGTACGATGCGTAGAATTCACGCAATCCATCCCAGTCTGCTGATTTATATTGCCACATGTGGCGCAAATTGGCTGGGTGAGGTGGAATATGCCGCGGACATGGGACTTCGGTCCGGACGAGGCAGTGGTCGGACGAGCCGAGAGGTGCGTCCACTGCAATAGTGTAGTCGTCCGGACGCGTCGTCAGCAGAAGGTCCAACAAAGAGTGTGCATGGCTCTCAATATCAGGTATTCTTGTTGGAGAATGTACCAGTTGTGGGAGGCCATGGGCCAGAGCAAATTCATGAGTAGACCTGCCTGCAAAGTCGGTGGATCGAGAATTTAGCCACTCACAGTGGTGGGCTTTAAAATCCCCTAAAATCACCAACTCAGCACGAGGGTACCACTCAAGAACTTTGTCAGTCGTCACCTGCAGGTGCTCAAAGAGTGTTTTAGTCTCCCTGCCACCGCTATGAGACCTGTATAGGCACGCATAGATTTGAGTTTCACCTCCGTAGTCTACGCGCACCCACATTACTGACAGGTCCTTGTCTTCATAAAAATGGAGACGGCGACAGCAGATATCCTCCCGGATGTACATGCATACACTGGCACGTCTCAGAAATTTGTGTTCGAGTTTGTAGCCGGGGTAGTGTAGGTATGATGTATCGGCCGGGCAGGATATCTGCGTCTCCGTAAGAAATAAGAGGGTCGGCTGCGCAATCTCCAGATGAAGGTGGACTGCGTTCAGGTCATTTTCGAAGGGGTATTATTTGTAATATTTTTTGCAAACGCGAATACAGAGAATATATACAGGAGTCAGGAGGCGTAGTCTAATTTTTACTGAAGAATTTCTTACAATCACACAGTATAATAAGTCTGTCATTGTACAGACTTTCGATACCATAACTGATCATCATAACTACTGGTCCCCTGAAAATTCCTGAAACTGGTTTTACATAAATTTACGCTTATTGTACTTATTAATATAAAATTCTAAGCTTACGCCATTACATATTTTAAACTTTAATAGATTAATTGAATTCCTATTTAATGGGTATAATTCCTGTGGCCCAGTAGAGGCCACAGACCTTAGAGATTTTTTGGAGAGGTCGTTGAACATTCCTACGGTTTTATAGCTCCCAAGGGACGACATCATGTCGTAGTTTAAGGACGCCTACTAATGATCGCCGTGCCTATCAACGCCCCATTTCGGAAGGAAACACCAATTTAGATTTTTCCTTAACTTTAGCTACACGTTAAGGTATTTTTCGGTTCTATTCCATCCCTTTACTTTATCGGCTGCGGATACCAACGTGTTTAAGCTTACTTTTCCAAGAACTGTTCCATAAAATGTAACTTCCAGAATTGAATAAGTTTAAATATTTGATCAACTATGGGGGTATCGAACTCTTAACACCGCAAGCGGGCATGATCAGTGTTTAATCTATAAAAAATCAACATAAGATATATCTTATATTTACATTGAGCACTTGATAGTAAAAAATGTGTTATCAAACGTCGGTAAGCCATAAGGTACTGAAATAAACAGGTGTGTGTTACGGACTTTTAAAAGTCACTTTTAAGTTTGAATGTCAAAAGAGATAAAAACAACAAAAGAGAAGAGCGTACTCAAAAGCCCCCACTTGTGACAATTGAGTTGCAGGTGCCAAACGGCGGAGGTAGCCACTCAACATCAGGTTGCCGAAAGATAGTACGAGTAAGACGTAGTTACTGATGTAACCATAAAGAAAGCGGGTTTTTGTTGTGTAACTGGTCAGACTCGTGCAACTTCATCAAACTCTCAAAATGTTTTTGCAACGTTTTTCGTTGATGCTTGACTCCTATTAGAAGTAGCTCCTTCCGCAATAAAGGGCAGACTAACCAATAACAAATTGAGCCAATAATTCTTGCGTACAACCAAAAAATTTTCCACCCTATAATGTTAGTATACAGTTACTGGCTGCCTTGGTGGTGCAGTAGTAGCATTTACAACTACTGTGTTTGAGGTCTCGGGTTCAATCTCAAATGTTTGTGTGATCTGCAAATATTTGTTTCGGAGTTTGGATGTTTTCTATGTATAATATGTATGTGCTTACAAAAAAGAGTATATATGTATGTATATCAGTTGTGTAGTATGCATAACACAAGCTCTGCTTAGTTTGAGATTAGATGGCGTCGTATGTCAGACGTCTAAGTTCTGCTTAGATTGAGACTAGATGACGTCGTATGTCAGACGTCTGAAATGTGATATTATATTATAGATGCTTCATTTGTTGACTGTCAGTTTTTGTATCTTTATCTCTGAAATATACATACTTAATACTTATAGTTAATGGGAACCTTTACGTTATTAATAACTTTTTAAGCAATACGCATATAAAGACCTAATCAGCCTTATCGTCTATACGTGTACGAACGAGTACAGACTATATATAGGTACATGGTTTTGATCTAAAATGGAGTAACATTTAAATTCATTATTTCCTAGTATTTATTGGATACTTTGCACGTGAATTGATAATACCATGTTAAATTCATTGATATTTTTAGTAGTATCAATATTTTAATAGTGTCTAATGTACCATTTACTAAATATTGACCAGTACATATATGTCTTGCTAAAAAAAATGGGTGTGTATCCACTTATGTACATAAGAAAGATGTTCTACTTCTCTGTTGTAAAAAGATAAAAATATTTCTAAAAATTTTATCCTTCGCCTTATCCTATGTTTGTTGAACAAAACCACACTTATAATAGAAAAAAAAAGATATTTAATATAAAGAAATAAAGTTTTATTATTACACATTATCCAGTTAAATATTTTTTTATTTAAATGTCATAAATAATTATTTATACATATATAATCTCAATAATATAATATTAAAAAAAAAATTAACTAATTTCATGGTGTCGATTTTTCGTGACGGTGTGCGTGCGCATCGTAAAAAATTACTTCCATCATTTTTCCCTAACGTGTCTCAAGAAGTGAAACTTTAAAAATAGACTATTTATAGAATTCATATGACTTTATTTGATCATTCTCGTTGTTAGGAAAGGCGTGACGGCTTAAAACCTTTTTCCTAAACTACTTACTGTTATATAATCTTACTAGTTTATGTTATGTATACATAAGACACTATTATGTATATTGTATAGTGCTTGTATTTTAATAAGCGGTGTATTTAGAGACAAACAGTTGTACTCAATTGAATAAACAGAAAACCGAATCCACAAATCGAAATCAAATCGAGTTTTGTTTAATATTGAAAATATTAAAAGAAGTCACATTTAATTAACTATTTGTCTGTCGAATTGTAGCTTGTAAGTATCGTATCTTGCTAAGGTTAAACAAGCTCGAGGTTACGATAGCATGTATTTCAATTATTATCGTTCGGAAAAAAAAATGTATATACAGCTTAATTCTAAACGAATCCTAATTCATTAAAATATACTCACTGCCATAAAAACTTCCTTTCCCTTTATTTCGTCATTAATTATCAATTACAGACTCGTGTAATAATTGAAACAGAAAATTAGTTGGCTTGAAAGCCCGGTTAATTCAGTTCCGGTCATCGGAACTGAAAAGCATAGATAAAATTACATTTTCTCTACCTGATATTTACATCGATAACCGTCCATCCGTCGTTAAAGTTATCCATAACCGTCGATCGGTACAATCAAACGGGTAACTTAATCATCGCAGCACGTAGCGTGTTCGTAATCGAATACCGTATACCTATTGTGTACTTACAATACCTATTTTGTCAATGATTTTCATTTATTTTGTCTCTAAACGGCATCTCCTCGTCTTCTGATTTAACGGAATGACGTCCAAATTTATGGAATAATGAAAAATTTCTGATCGTCGTGATGCTGTTGATTACTATGGTTTTTCACGATGAACGGTGTGGCAAGTTTTAAAATTGTGAGTGACATTAATTCCGTAATAGATGGAATAGTTCATCCGATACAACTAAAATTATTTTAGTGTCTCAGCAATTTATAATCCAACAAATTTTTACAGAAGCTATTTTTTGTATATTCACAATTATTTGTAGGCTCTACAGATAAAATAGTCTATGATGTATAAACACTATTTGATATTTAAAATATTTATTCAAAAAGAGGATTCTCGAATCTGTTTACTTAGGCAGCATTAGTCAGTCATAAAAAATAGTACGTACATGGTGCTAAGTAGTTTTGCTAATTGACAACGAAAAGCTGTAAAAATACTCGCACGAGAAAGCCTTGAGGAAGCATTTTAATAATGGAAAAAAGATATACTAGGAAATTCGTGGATCACACAAAGTCTTGTGCCGTGTGGGGATCGCACCCACAACACCTAGCGCGGAAGTCACCGCTAAAACAGTTACGGTACCAATATTTGAGCAGGCTTTCATCACTTATGACACGAAAGACAACTGTAAGTTCTTTATAACTATTCTCGTGAATTTTGCAAGCTTAGCTTATTAGGAGATGCGCGTTTTTAGGCATAGTTTGTCTTAACATGTAAATTTAGACGGTTCATTTCCGCGATTTAAGACTTTAGCTATTGTTAGTCGTTATATTTTAGTGGTGATACCCCTTCACCGAGCTGTATAGTGACATCATGCCTACACATACCGTCTACGTACCACGTCGCCGCCTACCGCCACGCCTGTGCAAATACACGGGTTGTACAAACACGATATGTTGACATATACCAGTGATTGTTCACTGTCCGGTGTGTGTTGACAAAGTTAGAGTGAAATGACGGCAAGTCAGTGTCACTCAATGTCTGTAAAATATAGCATTTGAGTGAGTCGATAGAGATATTTTTATTCGATTGTAAATTGAAGTTTACGAGTTCTTCAATAGGTATGTTTTATTTCAGTTAGATTTTCTTATGAACTTTTTCTTTCTACATTTTTTAACCACAGGCAAATAGCAAACAACAGCTCTTAAAATATTCATACGGCGTGTTTAAAGTAAAGAGCTCCATCAATTTAGAAATGTTTTTTTTTTAAGTTAGCTAAATCTAACTATAACTGTCACCAAAGAAAAGATGGACGGACAGCGTTAAAGAAGTTAGACAAGAAATTAATAAACAGTGATAGAGGAGAATAGAAGAAGAAATTAATGTTGCCGACCTCAAATAAATTGGGAAAGGAGTAAGGTGATGATAACGTGTATTTTTCGAAGAAGTTTGTATAAATCCGGTCCCGACGTAACAAGTGACACGTAAAGTTTACGAAAAATGGTACCTAGCGGCTTATGAAAAATGGTGCCCGTCGAATTGAAAATATTTGGTCCATCCCGAAAACATACGTCAAAATCGTTGGTCTATTTAAATAAATAAATATTCAAATCAAGTTTTGTAGCAAGTTAATAACTCAATTTGAAAAACAATAACTTAGTAATGTAGAACCCGAAAAATATAGTAAAATATAAAATAATACAAATAGATGCTTTCAGTTCAGAGTAATAAAAACAGGAGTTTCAGCAACAGAAACATGGAATTGATCTTAAACAATAATGTTTGTAAGAACTATTGATTAACCCGAAACTTTTTTATTCAACTGACTAACTTTACATCAGTCTACTTAACAACATATATCTTAAAACAAATTTGTAATTATTTGTTAAATTTGGACATAATTTAGTGTTAATTGCTTGTTTACTTTAAATGTGTGCGTTTCGATAAATATTTATTAATGTAGATAACTATTACAACTACAAATGAATTCTTGCTTGACAATGTGGGTTCAAAATCTTCACTTTGATTGATGTAGTATTCGCATGTGTAAATGTAAATAACATTACTCGGGGTATTAAGTAATTTTTGCTACATTCATCAAAATTATTTATTTTATTACCAGAGTGGTTAATAATATCCTAACATTCTATTCTAGTCGAGAATTCAAAGAAAACCTGATGTTAAACTGTTAAATGACGTCGTAGAACATTTTCCTTAATCATTTTATTATTTAAAACCGGTCGTTTGACGCAATACTATCAAGGTTAAGTGATAACTACATGCAAAAAAGAACAGTAGTTATCTGAGTAATGTGCATAAGTTAATAAATTTACATATTTACTTTGGTCAAATCATATGAAGTAAGAAAATACTTTTTTTAGTAATTTTTTTTCTAAGTTAGTTATTTCACTATCATTAATTTAATAGCCTTTAATAGACCGTTGCTGGACATAGACACCCGTGAAACGGAGTTTCAGCCTACTTTACCACGTTGGTTAGGTGGGTTTGTAATTGGTATGGGGTTTGTGTTTAGTTTAACTTCTTTTTGCAGTGCTGTTGTACTGCGTAGTTTGCTGCGTTAAGTGGCTTTTACCACACCCACAGAATCAATAGGGGTGGTCCCAATTATGAATTCCATATTCTGAATCCTTTACTACATGGATCATAATTAAATTCATGTTAATTAATATACATGTAATTTAAATGCGTTGTACATATGTTGGGTTAAAAAATCTATGCAAAAAATGTATTTAATTCGCCAATTAAGCAATGTGTGTTGTTTTTGGCTCTGTTTTTTTTAAATTATTTAACAATGTTACTCACAAAAAGAATTATAGATATTTAGTCAGTTTAGGCATAACCATGCGCTGCCCTAATCAGAGATTAGTTTTGACCTGCCATTATAATCATTGTAACTGTGTAAGAAAATGTTATAGACCATTACGTCACGTAGCAAGCATCGGTGCCGTTTTCATCAAAATATAATTTTTTATCATACTCGTAGATCATAGATAGGTTAGTTATTCTTATGAATTTCATATAGCGGGATACTTTTATATGAATATGTAAAAACAATAAAAAACCACAAGGGCCTTATTTAAAGTAATTTTACACACATAACACAGTTTGACGACTGTTAAGTTTGTTCATCGGTACGGACGTCGACCCATTTAAACTTATTTAAAATTAAATTTGGCAAACTTTTTTTCTGTTGGCAAACTGTCTCTATACAGACAGAGTACTGCATATTAAGTATTTTATTTTCTTTTATAGTATGTACGTTGTATAATTAATTTTGTATAATCCTCTTTGATGAATAAAAACTATAAACTTAGGCACTGGTCGTTTGGATAGTAGAACTACACTATTTAATTGACAACTACTCGTATAATTTAAAAAGTAAGTTATGACCGGATGTATTCGAATTCATATTGCCCTTACTCAGTCTTTTACTGTTTTTATTTATAGATCTTAATTAAATGGTAATCTCGTATATTTCATTTACAGCTTTAATGTATTATCTTGGACATCTTTACTACGTAGTATGAACATACATCTCACTTGAAGAGTATTTTACGTGAACACTCACAAGGTATCTATCTATTTCGTAGACAAGTAGCGATCTTAAATGATCTGACTTAAAAGAAACGCGTTCATTATGTAAAAGGGTTAGAAAAAGATAATATCAACGAAAGTGAAGCCGTCACTTTCTATGGGGAGAGCTTATCTCTGGGTTAATTTACGGTACCGTTAGCACTATTATCTCTTCTAAAAAATAAAAACATTTTTTCTATGTTAACTTCGTAAAACATAGACGGTATACTTTTTCTAGCTAACCATAGATAATGTTTGTGATTAAACTTTTTAAATTCTGACACTTCAATTCAAATATGGAACGAGAAGTATTTTTTATAACAAAAGTAAACCCCACAGATAAGAAAAAAATGAAATACCGAACGGAATAACATCAAATCAAATAACATTAATTGTTATTATTTTTAATTGTAAACACATTTTATTTATGCCTTAACAATAACAATCAGCATATTTTTTGCCAAAGGCGCCAAAACGGTTGCTATTGTTGGTTGACATAAGTATTATGGCTTTATTACTATTTGCTATTGTTACACAGGCAACAGAAAGAGTACACGATACTTTAACAATATCTCTTTCTTTCCTGAATAATATTGGAAAAGCAATTGTAATAGTAGTTACCGTTACTTTTCATTATATATTTTTTCTTTACAAAAAATGTTACTTTACTAATAAAACCTTACCTACCATTACGTTTTTTTTAACTGTGGTAACTAGGATCTTGACTTTATCAAATTTTTTTTAAGAACACTTTATAATTCGAACGTCAGACTGTTCAAGATTAGATACAGATTTTTCTAAGCTAGAGATTATCAAATTATAGCTTTCATCTCCTTTTCTGATTGTTTTTGGTTTGCTAAGTTTTATTTATGAATAGGTTGACAATATTTTTGCTTTCAATTTGAAACCAATCTATTCTTATATTTTATTTTATGAAGATGTACTTAAAATGGTGGCGCTATGTATTACAAAAGGATTTCTTTCCAGAAAGGTAATATTTGTTCTGTGATCAAGTTCTCCTTTTTTATTCCCTTTTTTTCAATATGCGATGTAACTCATATTTTTTACCTGATGGCATTTATTATTAACTCAATCAAGGAACATTATTAACGCTTAAGGAACGTTTTTGAAAATGTGTCCAGTTTATTAAATCCTATAATATATACATTTCTTCCTATAATATGTCCTACTAATATATACATTTTATTTAATAAAGTAAAGATAATTTATACTTTATGAAATAATAGTAAAAAAAATAAAATAAATAAATTTTACTAAAATTGAACTTTTTTGCTAAATTATCTTTTCATTCTCCGTGATCCTATTGCATATTAATTGAATTTGTATTTACTTACTACCTACAACTACTTTAATACCGTATTCGAAAAAACATGACATTACTTCTCTTTTAAAAACAGGAAGTACTGTTCAAATATTATATTTATTCGTTTATAAGTGGAGACGGGTCTAAACAAATGTAAAGCCCACTTACTATAATGATGTGTACATATAAATTGGAGGTTCAATAGTAATTACCTTACAGGATATTGGTCTGTTATTGGCGTTCGTTCACTTAATACAGGCGTGCGAAATCTGCACGCTACAAATAAAAACGAGTTTCGAGTTCGACTGACAGATTTTGCTGAACTACTGTAATTGAAATTGCTATACGATTTTCGACCTAATCATTTTGAGATGTTCATACAAAATGTTCCATATTCATATGTACAGATGATGACCTTGTAAACAAGTTATTTCTGATAATTAAATTTTAAAGAGTTATCAAAGATCAATGTGCTTTCATTATGACGAATTCTAGTTTTTCATTTCTTAACTTTCTATCTTAAGAGGTGTACTTTTTTTCGATTTAAATAGAATCTAAAGTTATAAAATAAAATCCGAATAGGTTTATAAATGACGGAGTTGAAGTAATTACAATTGTTAACATTTTTATGTTTTTGAAGATGAATTAGTAAATTTTATTACCAATGGAGGCGTATAGAGTCACTGTTAGTAAAAATATTAGACAATTAGATTAGATTTCAAATTCAATCTTAAATAGATAACACCTTCACTTCAGGTCGCACTTGACATCATCGACAGCCTTTAACCATCCATTACTGCATATAGTATAGTATGATACTTCTTAGTCTTAGTCTTACGTCCAGTAGTAGGCTATAAAGGCTGTTGGTGAACTTCATTTTATCACTGTCAAAGTACGCTATCGTAGGACAACCCTAATTTGGTACAAATAGCCCATTTCAATTGGGACAATAACATAAATTGATGAATAATTTGTGATGAGTGAATTCTGTTGATATTTTTCGCCAAACCCGTCTCTTGAGGCGGCGTTAGTCGCTTACCTACTTGATGGTAACACGTCAGCTGCTTTGTTTTTTATTTGTATGTATACAATACAGTTCTATATCTCTATGCCTAGTTCCGATTTATACTGTTATATACCAGTTGGTGTATGATTTCATAGGTTCTAATTAAGTGTGTTGCAAAACCGATTTCCGTGTGAGGTTATAACTTGCCGGGTAATAATTTTCTAAACCCGACACGTACAATGTCCATTGCTGGATTGATTTTTTTTAAGAGCCTGCCAAATTGACTTTTATTTGCCTGATGAAAAGCATGAATAGAGTCTAAGAGTTGTGGCCACCATTGCAAATGCAGACAATGTAATATGACGACAGACAGTATGGTGTCCTAGTGAGATACCTCTTCACGACCCGCTTGGAAACTTAAACGGCACAACACTCCTTGTGGCATAATAATGCCCACACATTTGCCATGACAATTGTCGCCACTGCCTCAATGAGCCTTCGGTCTCTATAAGAGGTTTTGGCCTGTTATACCACACCGGCGAGACAGGCTTAGCAAAGAACTTGTTTCAAGGTTATCTTCTCTTTGCAGCGTTATTATCTTGCGTAATTCACTCCCTTAGACAACTTCAACGACGCCCACAGGATGAATAGGGGTGATAAACTCAGTGTTCTTAAACAGTCGCTACATGTATACAAACTATATAAGTCTGTTAATGTACTCGGATAGCTCTTTGTATTTCGGGGCATCACATTCTCGTAATATGTGGAATCGGAGAAAGGTATTAAGGCAACTATATAGAAACTGCATCGTGTTTTAGCAACTCTCCACGTATGTGTTATAAAATCATGTGATTTAGAGATTAGACAGCGATCAGATGTATGGCTGTGTCAGATATTGAAGGAGTAATAAAACTATTAATCTTTAGCAGAGTGTCTACGTAAAGTGTTTAAGAAAGTCTTGAGATATGAAGGTTTATTTAGAAAATAATTTAACCAAAACCCAAGTAAAATATAGGCAGACTGCTTTAGTATAATTCTTTATAAGTAGGTAGCTATGTAGGTTGTTTTTTAGAACATGCAGTTTATTTCATTTTAAGATATTGGCATAGTTGTAACGCTTACAACTACTTTAATCGACTGGACGATTGGTCTAGTGGTTTACGCCGCTCTCTACTGCGTTGAGTGCTGTGGATTCAAATCCCACATGGGACAACACTTTGTATGATCCACAAAATGTTGTTCTGAGTGGGTGTTCTTTGTGTCCGTTTCCCGTATGTTTGCAAAGTTCCCCGTAACACAGAATTTATACCTAGTGAGGCGTTCCCTTTCTTTTTAGTTAAAAAAATAATTAAAGATCAAAGTTTATTAATTTTCTTATTCATTGTTTAAATGTTACGCAAAATATTTGATATGTCACGTTTAACATTTAAACAATTTAGATGTAAATAAATGTATTTATAACACATAGTTTAATAAATTAAATTAAAAAAAAAACAAGAATCGCTTATAACCTGTTTATAATTTAGTAAATTTAAATTTAGAATACATATATTACCGCCAAAATACGAGATACCTACGCATATTTTTAAAAACTAATAAAAAATAGATAATCTGCGAGTACTTAAACGTTTTAAAAATAATAATATAATATCATGACGAAATCTGACCTTAAAATTATGTATACGACGTAATATGATAATGAATCTAAATCTTATAAAATGTCATTTTTAAACAGTGCGAATGATAAAGTTCTAGAATTGCCCATGAATTTAGTATGTTTAAAGGTCCCCCTACAGTTACATACAGTCACAATTTGGAGAAACCAACTTACGCCTTCATTACACTGAAAATTACATGTACAAAACTTTATGGATCCTTTAAGAAGCAAAATCTTTGGCGTTTAAAATACTACAATTATCCCACACCCTATCTTCAAGCGCTCCGTAAAATTGTACAATGAAAACGTTCCTTAAGAGATCATATACCAAGGTGTCATTTAACAGTTGAAAGTAAAAACTTTATCCTCCATAATCATTTAAGTACTTGATCGTGGTTGACCTTGAGTTTATTGGAATCAGACTTACTCTCGAATATGCATTTAAGCCTTAGGCCTTATATTAAATATACGATGTTTAAGACAATAATGGTAGCCGAAGTAGACAGGCATTTAAAAAGTCACGCATAATATAAGTTTCTTGGAAACAAAAATACCACTGTTAACGATCCATATCGAAGTTACTTTTTATCGTTAAGTGTAAGTTATCAGAACAATTTAAGGTACAGATCACATGTATGTGAATTTTTTTGTTAAATTTTAATATGATTAAAATTCACATAATGTAAGACGTTAATATTCGTGACCAAGAAAACTTAAATTTAAAAAATACGTCATTTTCGTTCCATAATTTTCACATGTCCGAAACTTACGAATTTTATTGTATGCTAAAATCTCAGTTTAAATTAATAAATTTATTAAAAAAAATTATATACATTTAGATGGCAAATAATTAACCAAATGTTCTCTGACGTATTTACTTGTAAAAACTCTGCAAGTATATAGTAAATTTTATTTTAATTGTTTTCTGTTACCACATAATCTTGCACCGTTACCATTAAAGTTATGCTTCCAAGAATAATTTCCATAATAATGTGAGTTAAATAAACTAGCTAAATTGTTTGCTAAATATCATCTTTTTAATCAGCAATAAAATTTAAATTAGAAAAAATGGGGCTTAGTGTGAAGAGACTTTTTGAAAACTGACCAGCATGGAACTCAAGGACAGACAATCACACATGCTTAAATAACTATTAAGTATTGAATTTTTATATAAATATGTGGTATTTCATATTTTAAAACATATTAACATCGTTATCTAGAATCAAATTAAACAGAAATTGAGCGATATTCATTAAATTTGAAATGCTTACTCCACATTTCTAGAATAACGATAAGCATACATGGAAATATATTCTACTACTGCGGGCGTTGTCTTTTTAAAAACAAAAAAAACTAATAGATTTCGGCCACGGCGACTAGTCAACTATACAAAAAATATTATAGTGCACATGTGTGTTCACAAACGTAGGTGCACTCTCTGTTACTTTACTCTCACAATCTGATGGTATGATTATCCGGCACGATCGGAGAGAGGTCAGGCGAAGGACCGGCAGTTAACCGTGCTCTCCGAGGTACGGGGGTTAAGACCCCACCTTCATTCTGGACTGTTATTAAGTATTTTTATGACAAGAAAAACTCAATAACACGTTTGATCCGATCCGGGCATCGAGCCCGAGATGTCTTGATTGGCAGTCGCGTACGCTAACCGCTAGACCAACAAGATAAAATTAATTATATACATGGAGAGAAATATCTGCAGTCATATTATCTAATCCAATGCAAATACACGTATTTATGTATGTTATGGACAAAGTTCGATGCACAGTCTCTTCACAGAAGTACTGGTTTATCCTAGGTTTGGCCAAAGCCTTCAGACGATCTCCGAAATATATTTCAATTTCGCCCTTTGACTGAAGTATTCTTAGTCAAACCTAACCTAACCAAATTCGTCACTTCTAGGTTTGATGAACATTCCTTAATCAAAGACCGAAAAACGTATTTTATTGGCGCTTTGACTAAGTTATTAAGTCAGACCTGAGGATTGACCAGTCCAACCTTGGAGCGCCGCAGCTTCGGTGTTTGCCTATAGCATGTGCACAAATATTTGTATTGAACAGTAGACAACCGACATTATAGTCGAATATCACCGCGATTGTCATATACATATAAGTAATATAATCAAGTAATATAATAAATATGAACTGCGATAGGCTGATGATGATCCTGATGGTAATGATGAATAGATGTAAATATCATACTTCGTCCACAGATACCCATTTAACCAATTTTAAAACACTGTCTTTTCAATTTTGAAAAAAAAAACCAAGAAATTTCTAATAACTATTTTGTGTGTTAGATACTTGTGTAAACTTTAATCTTTTAACCTTATAGATATCGAAAGACAACTTGACGTGTACTACAATAAAATAAGCTATCTTTATGAAGTAGACGTCAACAATTTAAAAATGTCCACAACATAAGAATCGTTGCGTTACCATTAACGCAGATGCGTATTATTTGTGGCGTAATCGAGCACCTTTTATTGGACAAATTGCTTTAGGGAACCAGTGCTAACATTTAAATTAGTCTTAATGGAGCCAATTTCCATGAGTAATATGAAGATGTCTTTCGATGTTATAATGCTGTTGAGACGGATGCGGTATATACTTACTTTCAAAACGAAAGATCGCGAACTTCTTCCGAATGAGTTGGCAGAACAGTCACAACACTAGTACCAGACTGTATATCATACAATATTAAAGTTAAGTATGTGTATGTTCATATGTATTAGAAGTAAGTTCATGTTCATTATTTATATTTAAAGTATATTTTAAAGATTAATAACTTTGCACCTACCGTATCTTATTTCTACATCACCTGAAGGTCGACTGGGAGAGAATGCTTCATGGCATTAAGTCCGCCTTTGTACAACAAGTGTCATAAGTTTAAATAAATAAAATAAATAAAAATATGTTGTTCAATCCCATGAATGCTATAAATGTTCTTTTTTCAAGGGATAATTTATGACGTTTGTGTACCGAGTTTAATTGTGATATTAATAGTAATAGTATTCCAAGTTGCTTGTTAACAATAATTGGTAATAAAGTCTTTTTATATAGGTGTTCTTGAGAATGATATTCATTTGATTAAGCGTTTCATTTGATATAGACATTGATAATTAAAAAAGTTTTTAACGATATAAGCATTTATCTTTTATTGATTATCATTTAAGGTACTGAGTGAGGCTTCATCTTGTTTATTAAATGAAACACTAAATCAAAAAAATCGTAAATACTAAAATAACATGAAACACTCTTTAATATTT
This sequence comes from Hypercompe scribonia, assembly GCA_949316085.1. Classification (NCBI taxonomy): domain Eukaryota; kingdom Metazoa; phylum Arthropoda; class Insecta; order Lepidoptera; family Erebidae; genus Hypercompe; species Hypercompe scribonia. The sequence continues at coordinate 9,008,555 of OX438979.1, forward strand.
CTCTGAAATAAAGTTGTGAATTTATATTTAACTTGTACCTTCTTTTTTTTAAAAAAAAGACAACGTCCCCATCAGAACTTTATAAACATACAATAAGCGGACACAAAGAACACCCAGAATAACAATTTGTAGATCGCAAAAAGTGTTGTCCCGTGTGGGATTTGAACCTATTACACTCAGTGCAGTAAAGAGCAGTGTGGCAAACGTTTAAGCCACTACATCAGCCAAGCAGTCAAATGCTTTATGAGGCTTTGTTTCTAGATAGATATGTTCGTCTAAAGATTAGCGATTTAGTCTGCTGAGCTAGAGATCGTGGATTCGAATTCCAACTGAGATAAACAATTGTGTAATAAGTATGATTGTTTGATCGATGTCTGGGTATAATTTATTTGTAACATGTATATATTTTGATAATATCTATGTTTGGGTAGAAGGCAAAAGCCTTCTTTCTAAGGAGAGGCCTACGTCCCGCAGTGGGGTATTAAAGCCTGTTGATCTGATGTGATAAGTAAGTTTAGCAGTAGTCTGGTTACTGTAGTAACGGCTCTGACTAGTCAGAATTTTTTAATATCATGTCCAATTCAGACCAAAGAGAACTCTCCCTACTAAATAGAAACACTTGCCTCTGTCAACATGACGTGACTCAGTAGCGACCGCGTGGATCGAGATTGGCATGGGTCAATCGAAGTTGTCCTTGACCGTTTTGCAGTAAAATGGTTTAGATACATTAAATAAATTACAGTAAATTGCAAGGGTCAAGGTCGACATTAGTGACTCTTAATAATGATATTGTATGGATGGCGTATTGTTTAAAGTGGTCGCCACGTTGTTTTGTGTGTTCTTCAAATCCTTTTTCTGAGTCTGGGTGTTCTTTGTCTCCGCCTCATGCGTGTTTGTAAAATTCCCCGTGACATTGGATTATGTAATATTAATAATGCAGGATTTGTCAAAATAATGAGAAGGGTAGGTTTCGATAAATCGAAGTGGAGCACCTCAATGATAATTAATGGCGTATGTGTATTGAGTAGTATAGTACGACTTCAAATAATCTTGGAAACAATAAAGGCTAGGAAGATGATTATAGTACAAGAGCTGGTGAAGATCGTCTTATGACTATCTGATCTACCCATTAATACAGGGGTGACAGTTATCGTGGTAACTGTGTAAACCTTACACTGTCACGATGACTGCCATGCCTTTTACGTCCCCAAGCGGGTGTGAAGAAGCATCTCACAATGCCGCCATAGTGTGGGTCACCATACTGCATTGTCTGCATTTACAATGAGTATGGTGACCACAACTCTTGGATTCTCGTCATACTTTCCATCAGGTAGAATAGAGTCACTTTTGCAGGCTCTTAATATAGAAAAAAAATGATAACCAGATGAGACAATTTTTTTAAATTTTATTTGTCAATGAGCACACATATGATGGTTGCTCTGATGGCTGATCGCAAAACTGTTCAATTTTTAATTAAATTAATTTTAATCACTCTATTCATAAACAATTTAAGTCCAAAATGTGAGATTTCGTGTACGAAACTGGTATTAAAATAAGGATAGTTTAATAGCAAGTATAACAGTATGGATTGCCTGTAAAAAAAAATTGATTCAAATGAATTTTATCAAAATAGTCATGAAGGCTTTGCGGTAAGCGTTGTTGGTTGTGTTCATTTATTAAAAAAATGTTGCATCTAGTTATCAGATAGGTGTAAGCACGATTACGTATAGATTTTCGGGTAATTTAACTATTCTAATTATTACCATCAGATAGGTCGTACACAAATTGGAACAAGTTATATGGTTAAAAGCAAAGATTAAAATGATAAAGAAATGTCATTAATAATTAGAAAAGAGCTGATATTTTTCGAACAGCTGAACAGTTTTTTTGTAATTACTGCAAAAATCAAACTTTTACTTCATCTAAACTACAGTTTTCCTCAACATTTTTTTAAGTCTTTTAAATTAAAAAAATCAAAATAATTTCATCACTTTAGGAGTTACAATACAGAGACGTGCAGACTTATTAAACTGAGTCTCTTTGCGTTGGAGTTCAAAAATTAAAAAGTTATAAATCTATGGAATACGAAGCATCTCGATCTTAGCACCTCCCCAACATATTCCGCATAGAATTGAGTTATCATCTTAATGTGTTTTAAATTGGTCCTTGGACTGTTTGACATTTGTGCCGATCTAAGGGAACGATTTGGCTCCAAGAAGCTTCATCTACATTAAGGCTTACCACAAATTGTACAATTCATGGATATTTCTATCTCATGATCAATTTTTTATAAGTTCTTACAGTGGGTAAACGAACACCGACCCATCTGGCTTTCGTGGTGTTATAACCAAAACCTCCTTTCTAAGGTAAAACCTATGTCCAGCAGTGGACTGTATGAGGCTGTTGGTGATAAAGCGAGCTGTAGGTTATTCTATGAAAGTGACTTCCGTGTTCCATTTGGGTTATTTATATCAAACACAGTTTCAGAAACATTTAATTGCATTAGTTGTAAACTGACTATAAAAAATAAACCAATTAGTAAAGTACATAATCACAGCTCTGGTTACATATTTATTAGAAATGCAAACCAAAACGAAAAACATGTAAACTTATTTGTTAACTAAGTGATTTTTTAGGTCTCTGAAATTATATTCGAAACTTTGTCATATTATTAAATTATTAAAAAAACATTTTCTTGTGTTTAATTTTAAATCAGTCATATTTATTCCTGTTTAGTAAACACTTCAATTATAAAATTTTTTTATTGCATTACGTTAACAATTTTATTATATCCAATTTGATTTACACGTCTAATAAAGATTTTTAAAGCTGCTCTTGCTCAGTAAAGGATACCAACAAAGTATTATACTTTCACTAATGAAACGATATTTTAATTTTAATACGTAAGAAATTCAGTGTTTCAGGAACAAAATAATCTATCTATCCACTACTGGATATAGACCTCTCCTTAGAAAGAAGGTTTTGGCCTACTATATCACGCTGGCCAGGCGTGTTGTTATAGGGTTTGTTTCAAGTTTTCCCTCTTTTTGCAGCATTATTGTCTAGCGTAATTTGCTCCCTTAGTCGGCACTTACAACACTCACAGGATGAATAGGGGTGATGAATCTTCATGTTCTTAGCCCGTCACCACACGGAAGATGATAATCTAGCTGCTTATATTTAAACGCTTTGTTAGTTTTATTTCTTTATTTATAGCAGTTTAATTATAAGGACTGTCCACGTATTTCCAACGTTTAGTGTCACCCTTACTGACGTGTGACTTATTGTGGTCAATCTGACTAAAGTACGCGTGTCTGTGAATAATTCTCTGACCGTATTACGTTTTTGCATGTGCTAACAGTAATACTCTTACTGGTAAGTACACTGAATTAGTCAGTTTTTGTGACGCTAATGCGGTCATTACCGACAATGCGGTTTGCTATGGATAGTGTGCGTTGCAGTGACAAATTAAACTTGTAGCTAGGTACATTTGTATATTATTAAAAATGTTTTAAAGAGTATGACCCTAGACCAGTTTTACAGTTAGGTTTTCCTTATTTTGTAATTTGGACTTTTAACTAAGTTATATAAATTAATCATTTTCGTAAAGGCTGTTGTATTTTTTCAAGATTACTCGTAAAGAGTAATAAAAAGAAATTTGAAAATGGATTAAACTGCTTAACTTAACTATTTTAAAATATATATTCCAGTAAAAATGAAAAACGATTAGAAAACAGTGTTTAATACTATTTTGAAAACTATACAGATTAGTCTATACCTATTATGTAAATGGCAAATGTCACGAAGATGTCTGAATGACTTGTCATCTGTACTTGTACAGACAATCTATATTTGACATTCTAAATTTGAATTATAATGACATATGTAGTCGTTAAACATGTTAGTTGACAGTTTTACTACTGTACTTACCCCAGCTAGAAGTTATTGCAAGCATTGCTCCCATAACACATTATTAGACTCAGTTTAACGATCGCACAACAACTTGCTTTACGACGATTCATTTGTTTCAATGCACAATCCATCCATCGCAAGTTGACAATTGTCGTGATTGCAGGATGGTGATGACTAACTCGTAGGGTTGCCGCTGATAGTATCGAGCTGCCATTACTTTTATTACCAAAGTGATGACGGATTAAAAGTATAGTGTCATCACCCCTATCCACAAGGTAGTAGATGTACCCTGATTTCAGGAATAACGGGCTGGCTCGACCGGGACAGTACTACCCTCTCACAGTAGGTCTACCTAAAGCAACAGCATCCGTGCTGTCGTGGTTCGTTGGTGAGTGCGAGTCCGGAGCCCCTTTAAGCCTAACACTGCCACGATGATTGTCATGCCTTTGACGGCCCCAAGCAGGGCTTGTAAAAGTATCTGCATTGTCTGTATTGTCTCCATTCGTAATGAGTATGGTGCCCATAACTCTTGGATTTAATTTATACCATAAGATAGAATAGAGACGCTTCGAAAAGTTCTTATAAAAAAACCTGTGGGTGTCGTAAAGAGCGACTAAGGCAGCTAACTACACAGGACTACATAACTGCTAAGAGCATGTAAATTTGAAAAAGGTCCTATACCAATCCATCTGGCCAGCATGATATTGTAGCTCAAAACCTCCTTTATGAGGAGACGCGTATGTAAAGTAGTTTTTTTTTTGTAAAAGACAACCTTCACTTTACAATCATCCAAGAAACGAACACAAAGAACACCCACACTCAGAACAACAGTTTGTGGATCGCATAAAAGGTTGTCTCAAGTGAGTTTTGAACCCGCCTGATCCTCGACGGCAGGTGGCTCTTCGACGAGCACTTCCGACAGCTTTCTCCAAAGCTGGTCGGCGCTGCTTCTGCCCTTGGGCGACTTTTGCCCAATCTGGGTGGAGCTAGCGTCGCGACGAGACGGCTATACACGGGGGTTGTCCGGTCAATGGCGCTGTATGGTGCACCGGTGTGGGCGGCGGCTCTGACCGCCCAGAATAGGGCCCGCCTCTGGCGCCCTCAGAGGATATTGGCGGTTAGAGCCATACGCGGTTACCGCACCGTATCGACGGAGGCGGCGTGCGCCTTGGCCGGAACTCCCCCGTGGGATTTGGAGGCGGAAGTGCTCGCCGAAGTTTATCGGCGGACGGCTGACTTCCGGGCGCGTAGCGGCATACGGCCCCCGCCTGAAGAGATACGTGAGTGGCGAGAGGCCGCTCGTCGAGCCACAATGGCTCGTTGGTCGTCCCGGCTGGAGGCTCCACGTGCTGGTTTTGCCGCCGTGGAGGCTCTCCAGCCGGTCATCGCCGAGTGGGCGGGGCGGCAGCACGGGACCCTTTCCTTCCGACTGACGCAGGTCCTTTCCGGGCACGGTTGCTTCGGGAAGTATCTGCACTCGGTCGCCAGGAGGGAATTGAGTCCCGCCTGTCACCACTGCGACTGCAGTGAGGACTCGGCTCAGCACACGCTAGCGGTTTGTTCCGCCTGGGCGGCGCAGCGTGGGGTCCTCGCTGCAGTTATTGGAGGAGATCTCTCGCTACCGGCCGTCATACGCTCTATGGCCGGTAGCGACAGTTGTTTTACCGCGGTCGCAACCTTCTGCGAAGACGTAATTTCGCGGAAGGAGGCGGCGGAGAAGGCCCGGGAGGACGATATCCACTCGGACCCAATTCGCCGTCGGCGAGCCGGGCGGCGGAGGCGCGCATACCAGCGCCTCATGCCGCCTTGAGTGTGGCCGCGGATGGACGGAACGGGTTTTCCCCTCCATCCGCTATAGTGGCCAGCCGCGAGGAGGTGACGTGTGCGTGTGCCGGACGTCGCCTAAATGGAGAGTTTATCCGCAGATGGCGCCCGCGAAAGCGGGCAGGCGCTAGGAGGGATTAGGATGTCGTAATAACAGCTGTTCCCGGATCCCTCCTCTCTCAGGCGCAGAGTGGCACACCGTGTGGTTTTAGTCGGTCCGATTCCGACACACACCGCTCCGCCGTAAACCCCGGTGGGGTGACGGCCCGTGGGGGTTTCCACACGTTAAAAAAAAAAAAAAAAGTGAGTTTTGAACCCACAATACTCAGGGCAGTAGAGTGGTGTGGTGACCGCTTAAATCACTACACCATCTCTGCGGTGCGTGAACTATAACAGGCTGTTGATGATAATTGAGATAGTATAGTCTGTCTGACATATAGTCTGTCTAATATATAGTCTGTCTGATATATATCTATTAATTTTGATTAGCTTCCATTGATATATTTCTAAGCCTATGCAATGCAGGTAATTTAGCTAATATGCTAAAATATATCAACATGTACATTTTTGTGAAGATGAATATGCCGAGTACTAAGGATGCGTGAGGTTTAGAAGTAAGTTGTCATTGTATACCTAGTATCTTATTAGTGGATGTAAGTATATTTGTTTGTATTTATTTAAATTATTATTAATTTCTGAAACAAAGGCGGTCAACCCTATGAACGAGATTTGATTTAATATGATTTGCAGACACAATTGAAGCAAAATTGTAATTGCAATTAAATTGTTGGTAATGTTGAATGTCGAATACGAGTATGGACACAAATTCAATTGATAACTGTTTCTTCAGCTTTCTTTCTCAGGATATCTTCATATAACTATAGTCCATTTAATCTAAGAGGTACCGTTTGACATTTCATACTTTTTAACACGAAATAATTTTTGATAGGCGTAATTCACACAATCTCAATAACCTCGTACTAAATCAGAATTATGAAGCTATTTTTATTTTATCACAAGATGTATATTATAAATAAATTTAAATGAATATCTTTAAAACAACACAAGAAAACAATATAAGCACAGGTTAAAAGTCACGTAGTAAGGCCATAATATATTATAAATTAGTTTTTTTCCTTTATTAACCGTATATGAACCGTACAACTTTTTATAGAAAGAGAATTTACTTACTCAGCCGGAAGGAAACGATCCCGTGTTGCCACCCTGCCTACTCGTCAGCGAACGGCTGGAGAACACCAACGGTGACAAAACTAGAACTTCGAATCACCAACCGAAATATGTAATATTATTAAATATGTAATATAATAGTAAATAACATTGTTTTCGTTGAATTAAAGTCATACTTGAATTTGTTACCATGACCACCAAACATACCCACCACGTTAAAACATTTCTGTAGAAGATCTTTATATGTAATGACAGTATACTTCGGTAGTCTTCATTTCATACACGCACTCACGCCTGTGCTCCCGAAAGAGTAGGCAGAATGGCTTGAAAAGCTCACAGGTTGTCAATTATAATGTCAGGCTTACATGTACACGCAACTGGAAAACGACATAACTACCAAGTAAATATTGAATTGAGTCAAAAGAACATTTACATAAGCCTACTCCATAAACCCATTACAGTAGCTAGTAATTAACAGAGGACACAATTAAATTAATCAAAAATTAGGACGGAGCTTTATCTATTAAGATCATTTATGGGCTATATCAACACAGAAATACGAATTGATTGAATTTCGTGTAAGTACTACGGTTGGTATAGTTGAATGTCATTGGAAATAGAGTCTTAAATATATTGGGACAAGGAAAAATTTAATTTGTTTATGTATGAACTTATGGTAGTTATTTGTGTGAATATCGAAATTACGTAATAAATGATTATAGATTTTTAATTGTAGGGAAAAGTGATTAAAAATCCAGTTTTAATGAATATCACCGAAACCACGGGGCTTTGATTAGAGAGTTGTAAACCACGCTTAGGCATTGGCCACACTTACGATTTTTAATATTTTTATGTACTATATTTAATTTTTTTTATATAATTTTCCATGTTTGCAATACACTTGGTAAAAATTTAAACAAATTAACTTAGAAAATGTATTGAAACACACGGACAGACGATCTTAAAAATAAACTGCATATAAACTTAGATCTTTTTTTGCGTGTTTTTAAAATAAATATTTTGTAAGTAAATTCTTATCTCTCTCTCTCTCTCTCTCTCCATCTTATTATAAAATCAAGCATGGTTGAAACACAGCCAATCTAAGAAAAAGTCTTTACTCTTTTAATACTAATTTTGAAAGAAATTACTTTTTAATTCAATAAATATGTTCAATTTTTAATTGAAAACGATCAGAGATTAGTTTCAAAAAGTTGACCAAATAAACTTATTCACTATTCTCTATTAAATGAGGGTATCCATAAGTTTAATAAACACACATATTCTGTAGAAAAAAAAAACAACATAAACACTGCTTCGTTAGTCTTAGCTTATGCGGCTGGCGATCAAGAAGTATGGGGCTCGGTTCCTGGGTCAGGACAAAAAGTGTTATTAAATTTTTCTGGCTACTGAAATAGATGATAACAGCTCGGAGTTTGGAAGTCACAATCTTAACCCCCCTGACTAGGAGAGTACTTAAAGTGGTCGCAGCGCTAGTCTTGCACCTGATATTTCTCCGTCGTACCGGATAACCAACCCATCGGATTGTTAGAACGAGGGAACAGGAAGTGCATTTGTGTTTGTGCTTTTTTTTTTTTTTGATGTGACTTTTAGCTGTTGGCCTCGGATGGCCTCTACAACTTTACGCGGGTATTACGGTGAGCGCTGAGGGCTCTCAACCGGTCATTTGTTAAGCAACATAGCCCAAGGGCACTCCCTGTGGGGTACGAACCTCGGCTTGGGGTGTTGCTGATACGTTGGGGCGACCTACTCCCATGTTTTGTGGACGGTTTACGCGGCGCGTATTCCGCCCCCGACGACGGGGACGAAAACGCGGACGGTTCCTATTCGATTGCCTAGCTGTGTTCGCTCTACGTTGAGCGAGTGTAATGTCGTCGTCTTGTTCCCCTAACGCGTGTTTGGGTCGACGTAGTTTGGAGATTCTACTCGGTGTGTAGTTTACGGCCGCAACCACTAGAGGGTTGGGGTGAGTCGGAGCAGAGTCAAAGTAGCTAAGGGAGCACTGTTTTATGAATTGCTTGATGGTCGGCAATCTGAGGTCGATGTGAAGATCGACGTTGCGTACATACCACGGTGCTCCCGTAGCTTTGCGCATGAAATTGTTCTGTAATGTTTGAAGTCTATGGATCCTGTGTGGCCTAACGTGTGCGAATACTACGCTACCGTACGTCATTATAGGACGTACGCATGCCGTGTATAATCTAATTTTGTTTTTTAAATCTAACATCGAACGCGCGTTTATTAGACTGGGGAGACGCCCTAGCACGAAGGCAGCCCGGTTGTGGACTGCCTTGATGTGGGGGCCGAAGGATAGACGGTCGTCAAGGGTTATGCCAAGGTATTTAGCCTGCCTGGGGTGCTGGGCTAGAAAACCTCCACGTGGTGCACCCTGGTAACGTTGGCGATGGTGTTCATCACTGCCAACGGCTAATGTTCTAGCACGAAGAGGAAGCCATTTTCTTCGGCAATTCGGCCGAGACTTGGTCCAACAGAGCGGGCGGGTCTGTCGGATCCTCTGTTGGTTCTTCGCTCTTCGGAGCAATGAGGAGGAAAACCTCGGTAAAAAACACGATGGTGGGACCCTTTCTAGGGTCAGATTTCCTCCGCTCAGCGGTGGAAAAGTTAGGACGGGCTCGGTGTGCACTTACACTGCCACCGTGCAGGCATCAGGAGACATAGTCTCCCTGCCGCCGTCGACATATCGTAGTCCCGAGTTGGAGTCTCGTGACTCCAATCGGGGGCGAGGGTCTTGGCTTAACCGCCCGGGCTGCGAGGAAGAAAACCTCTATAAAAAATTACCCCGAATCCCGTGTTCTGGTGCGTGGCCAGGGGATGCATGGCTGATGGGCAGTTCAGTCGTAAGCGCACTCCCAGCCGAGGCACCTGCGGACCCCTCGGTTGGGCATAAATATACGCTTGCCCGGGCATTGGGGATCTCTGCCCGGGTCGACCTTTGTTCTCCCCATCTCGTGGGTTCAAATATGGAATCATTAATAAATAAAAACAAAACTACAGACGAAAAGAAGGAGAAGAAAAGCAGAGGGGAAAAGAGTGCAAGAACGGACGACTTCTCTTCCAACGAAGAGGAGACATTGGTTAGCACGTCTATCTCGGTGGGGCTCCCAGAAGTCATTATGGCTGCTGGGAGCCGTAGAACATCGGAACGATTACGTTCCAAATCCGCCGTGGGTGGTAACTCTAGTGCGAAGGAGGACACACTGGAGCTTATGGCAACGGAACTTTGTGACAGCCGGAAACGCGTACGCTCCAGGGATGACGGCAGCGATACGTCTCAGGAGATGTTGCCTCCCAAGGTTGCAAGCAGTCGTAGGGGGAGATCACGAACTCCGGCCTCGGTTCCGTCAGGCTCCGTTTTCTGCAAGGCAGGAGCCTACAGAAGAGTCAGGGCGGACGGCGAAGCATTAGCGTAAGAGGAGGTCGCAGATCTCCTGCTTAAAATTAAGGAGCCGATGGAAGGGAGTTCTGTTCTCCAAACACCATCATCGATGCAGGAGAGAGCAAATGCGGCGGTGGCCATCATCCACAAAGTGGCCACCAAGTCTAGCAATCTTAAGGGCTGTTTTGTGAAGGCCCTTAAGGACTCCTCTGCCGCTATTGCGGGGGTCGTGGAGAGCCTTATCGGAGACATGGCTCGTCTCCAGGCAGCCAACGAGCGTCTGACGGGGCAGGTGACTGAGCTCAGTGCTCAGTTTGCTCAATTCCGGGCAGATCGCCCTGAACGAGAGGGCTCGCCTCCGTCACAACTTACCCTCTCTTCCAACCTCGGGGGTATTCCTGATGCCCACCTGCGCCAAATCACGGACGCAGTGTGGCGCATGATGGACGGGCGTCTCGCTGGCCTGGAGGCGAGGCTGCCTCCGGCTCCTGTTGTCCGACCGCCGCTCGCGGCAAATAGACTGAAGACCGTATCGGTGCCATCAACGCCTACCGTTGCGGGCGGTCATGTGTCCTATGCGGCGGTGGCGTCTGTGTCTGCCGCTCCTGCGGTTGCTCCGAGGGCACGACAGGCGGCTAAAGCAACAGCCAAGACAAGTGCACCGAGGTCAGGGCCCAAAACGGCGGCCAAGCCTAGAGCGGAATTCCCTCCGCTCTCCACTCCAGCCGCTGTACCTGGCACCTCCACGCCTGCTCCCCCCATGTCTGCCCCTTCCACAGATGGTTGGCAGATAGTCGGGGGGACTAAGAAGTCCCGAAAGCGGGGTAAAAAGGCTGCTCAAAAAGCAGCCTCTACCCCGCAGTCGCAGGCGGTGGCAGTGGCCACTACGAAGAGGCCGCGCAAGCTGCAGGTACCCAAAACCGCGGCGGTAGTGGTCACCGTGTCACCGGAAGCGGTTAACGGCGGACTGTCTTACGCGGCCATCTTCCAGAGGGCCCGGGCTAGTCTCGCCAATGACATCGGGACGGATGGAGTCAGGTTGCGCCTCGCTCAGACGGGAGCTCGAGTCCTCGAGTTCCCGGGAGCCGAAGGCGCAAAGACTGCAGATGCCTTTGCCGAGAAGTTGCGGGGCATGTTTGCGGCCACGGATGGTGTTAAGATCGCCAGGCCTACTAAGTGTGCAGAGTTGCGCATTTCGGGCCTGGACGACTCTATAACGGCCGAAGATGTCCGTGTTGCAATAAGAGAGAAGACAGAGTGCAACGTGGACAACATTAGGGTCGGCACCATCCGCCCCGGTCCAGGAGGGCTTGGCGCGGTGTGGGTCAGCTGTCCCGTAGCGTCAGCCAAAATTTTAGGCGACGCCGGTAGATTGCTCATTGGTCTCGTCAGCGCTAGGATCACAGTCCTGGCGGCGAGACCGATGAGGTGTTTTAAGTGTCTGGCATCGGGACACACACGCGCCAAGTGTGTTAGCTGTTTCGACTGTAGCGGACTATGTTTCCGCTGCGGTCAACCGGGGCACAAGGCGGCAGAATGCTCTGCCGCCCCACACTGCCCAGCGTGTGCGGCGGGTAACAAGCCCGCCGATCATCAGATTGGGCAGAGAGGCTGTAAACCTCCCTACAATTCTCGGCAAGCGTCGGGGGCTAGCCAATCGACCCAGGCTGCCTCTGATGTCGTTCGCATGTCGGCATCGTTGCCCATGGAGGAGGTTGTAGAGACGGTCGAGTAATGGCCCAAGTCTCCAACCTCCTGGTCCAGACGAACCTGAACCACTGTGCCGCGGCGCAGGACCTTTTCCTGCAAACCATGGCACAGTGGTCGATCGGTGTTGCCGTAGCCGCGGAACCCTATTATGTTCCTCCCCGTCCAAACTGGTTGGGTGACCGGGACGGTTCCGTGGCAGTCGTCGGCTCCACGGCGGCTCATTCCCCGCCCTTGTCGCTAAGAGACAAGGGCACTGGATATGTTGCTGCCGAGTGGGGGGGGATCACTGTGTATGGTGTATACTTCTCCCCCAACCGGAGTTTGAACGACTTCGAGGTTTTCCTTAACAACTTGGAAACCTCGATGCGGCGTCTAACGTCTGGGCACGTCTTAGTGCTGGGGGACTTCAACGCAAAGTCCATTGCGTGGGGTTCCCCCAGGACGGACGCTAGGGGCGAGGCCGTAGAGGAGTGGGCGGCCTCGGTGGGCCTCTGCTTACTAAACAGGGGCTCCACCAACACGTGCGTGCGACAGCAGGGAGGGTCGATAGTGGACCTTTCGTTCGCTACCCCTGCCCTCGCCGCACGAGTAAGGAACTGGCGTGTCCTGGAAGAGGTTGAGACGCTCTCGGACCATCTTTATATCCGATTTGAGCTCTCCCGATCCCAGGACGCCAGTAGGGGTCACGCGGCGCGGCGTTCTTCTCGCTTTCCGCGGTGGGCTGTAGCCAAATTAAATAAGGACTTACTAGAGGAGGCGGCCATTATTCACTCTTGGCTGTCTCCGCAGGCCCCAACCGAGGAGGTCGACATGGGGGCTGGTCGCTTCTGCGAAGCGATTACACAAATCTGTGATGCGGCCATGCCCCGCATCCGAGGTTGCCGGCCTCCATGGAAGGAGGTTTACTGGTGGTCCCAGGAGTTGGCGGACCTCCGTGCGGCCTGTACTCGTGCCCGGAGGTCCTACACCCGTAGTCGGCGGCGACACCGCGAAGAAGGCGGGGAGGACCAGCTTCATGAGGAGTACCGAGAGGCGCGGAAAACTCTGAAGCTGGCCATAAGCCGCGCCAAAGAAATTAAGAGAAAGGAGATGCTGGAGGGTCTCGATCGTGATCCCTGGGGTCGCCCTTATCGTGCGGCGCGACAGAAGCTCCGCACGTCGGGCCCCCCCCTTACAGAGATACTCCAGCCCAGCTTCCTGCGGGAAGTGGTCGAGGGCCTTTTCCCGTAGCGGGTGGAGCACACACCCCTGTCGATGGCCTTCATGGTCGGAGACGACGGGGGGAACGAGGACGATGTTCCGCCCGTCAGGGAATCGGAGGTAGGGGCGGTTGTTCTACGGATCCGCTCTAAGAACACCGCCCCCGGGCAGGACGGGATACCTGCCCGAGTGCTGGCCCGAGCCCTCGAACACATGTCGGACCGCCTCAGGGAGGTCCTGAACGCTAGCTTGGCGTCCGGACGCTTCCCTGAGTGCTGGAAAAGCGGGAAGCTGGTCCTATTGAGGAAGCCGGGACGGCCAGCCGAATCGGTAGCGGCCTATAGGCCCATCGTGCTGCTGGACGAGGCGGGTAAACTGTTTGAGAGGATACTCTCTGCCCGCATCGTCCGGCACCTCCGCGAGGTGGGCCTCGATCTGTCGGACGCCCAATTCGGTTTTCGGGCGGGGCGTTCGACGGTCGATGCCGTGCTGCGCCTGAGGGCCGTAACCGAAGAGGCGGTGAGCTGTGGCGGCGTGCTGTTGGCGGTGTCGTTGGACATCGCCAACGCATTCAATAGTCTGCCATTTAGCTGCATCAGGGAAGCACTCCACTACCACGGGGTGCCAAAGTACCTGAGGCGGCTTGTGGCAGACTATCTTGAGGAGCGTACCGTCATGTACGAGGACCGTGACGGTGTTCTGAGGCGGCGGCCCATGTCGTGCGGTGTTCCGCAGGGGTCTGTCCTCGGACCACTCCTGTGGAACATGGGATACGACTGGGCCCTTCGAGGTCGTCTTCCCCCCGGGCTGGGCGTACTTTGTTACGCAGATGACACATTGGTCACGGCCCGGGGGATGAACTTTCAAGAGGCGGCGCGTCTGGCCACCACCGGTGTCTCACTGGTGGTCGGGCGAATTGAGGCGCTGGGTTTGCGGGTGGCCCTGGACAAGACGGAAGCCCTTTTGTTCCATGGGCCCCGTCGTGGTCCACCCTCCGGCGCCTCCATCGTGGTCAATTCGGTCCTCGTACCGGTTCAGGCCCAGATGAAGTATCTGGGCCTGATCCTCGACGGCAGGTGGCTCTTCGACGAGCACTTCCGACAGCTTTCTCCAAAGCTGGTCGGCGCTGCTTCTGCCCTTGGGCGACTTTTGCCCAACCTGGGTGGAGCTAGCGTCGCGACGAGACGGCTATACACGGGGGTTGTCCGGTCAATGGCGCTGTATGGTGCACCGGTGTGGGCGGCGGCTCTGACCGCCCAGAATAGGGCTCGCCTCTGGCGCCCTCAGAGGATATTGGCGGTTAGAGCCATACGTGGTTACCGCACCGTATCGACGGAGGCGGCGTGCGCCTTGGCCGGAACTCCCCCGTGGGATTTGGAGGCGGAAGTGCTCGCCGAAGTTTATCGGCGGACGGCTGACTTCCGGGCGCGTAGCGGCATACGGCCCCCGCCCGAAGAGATACGCGAGTGGCGAGAGGCCGCACAATGGCTCGTTGGTCGTCCCGGCTGGAGGCTCCACGTGCTGGTTTTGCCGCCGTGGAGGCTCTCCAGCCGGTCATCGCCGAGTGGGCAGGGCGGCAGCACGGGACCCTTTCCTTCCGACTGACGCAGGTCCTTTCCGGGCACGGTTGCTTCGGCAAGTATCTGCACTCGGTCGCCAGGAGGGAATTGAGTCCCGCCTGTCACCACTGCGACTGCAGTGAGGACTCGGCTCAGCACACGCTAGCGGTTTGTTCCGCTTGGGCGGCGCAGCGTGGGGTCCTCACTGCAGTTATTGGAGGAGATCTCTCGCTACCGGCCGTCATACGCTCCATGGCCGGTAGCGACAGTTGTTTTACCGTGGTCGCAACCTTCTGCGAAGACGTAATTTCGCGGAAGGAGGCGGCGGAGAAGGCCCGGGAGGACGATATCCACTCGGACCCAATTCGCCGCCGGCGAGCCGGGCGGCGGAGACGCGCATACCAGCGCCTCATGCCGCCTTGAGTGTGGCCGCGGATGGACGGGACGGGTTTTTTCCCCTCCATCCGCTATAGTGGCCAGCCGCGAGGAGGTGACGTGTGCGTGTGCCGGACGTCACCTAAATGGAGAGTTTATCCGCAGATGGCGCCCGCGAAAGCGGGCAGGCGCTAGGCGGGATTAGGATGTCCTAATAACAGCTGTTCCCGAATCCCTCCTCTCTCAGGCGCAGAGTGGCACACCGTGTGGTTTTAGTCGGTCCGATTCCGACACACCGCCCCGCCGTAAACCCCGGTGGGGTGACGGCCCGTGGGGGTTTCCACACGTTAAAAAAAAAAAAAAAAAAAAGGTATTTAGCCTGCCTAGCCCAAGGGATAGGCTTGCCGAACATCCTAATCTGAGGGGTCTTTTCCAAAGGATACAAGCTTAGCTGTCTTCTGTGAAACAGCACCGCCTGGCTTTTCTCGGGGTTGACCTCTATCCTCCATTTCCGGAACCAAACGCCCAGTGCGTTGGCTGCGGTCTGGAGTTTTTTGGCTACTGTCGAGGGGTTCACTCCTGAGCAGTAGATAGCCGTGTCGTCTGCGAATAGTGCCGTCTGCACATACCGATGCTTCGGAATGTCGCTAGTATAAAGCGTGAAGAGTAGGGAGGAGAGCACGGACCCTTGTGGGACACCGGCTCGTATGGGGTGAGTGGAGGATAGTGACCCTTCTACTCGGTAGCGGAAGCTTCGATTTGACAAGTAGTCTCGTATGATGAGCACGAGTCTGTGTGGCACTTCCATGGTGGATAGCTTAAATAATAAGCCGTTGTGCCACACTTTGTCGAAAGCTTTCGCCACGTCAAAGAAGAGGATTCCTGTGAACAGGTTGCGTTGAAGCCGATCGCTGGTGTATTCAACGATGCGGTGGACTTGGTGGACGCACGAGTGTTCGGTTCGGAAACCGAATTGCTCGTGGGGGACGAGATGATTAGCATCGGCATACGCTTTCAGCCTATTTTAGATTAGACGCTCATATATCTTGCCTAATCCTTTAAGCAGACTGATCGGTCTATAACTAGTCGGTTCGGACTTTGGTTTGCCGGGTTTGGGTATCCCAATAACAACGGCTTCTTTCCATTGTTGTGGAAAGATGTTGTTGTTGAGCGCTGCGTTAAAAATGAAGGTCAGAAGGACCAGTAGCCTCTCCGGAAAGAGTTTTATTACCCTATTTGTGATACCGTCCGAACCGGGCGCCTTGCGAGCGTGTAGGCCCTTAACGATCGTTTTAACTTCTTCGGGGGTGACCGTGTCTAGGTCTTGTTCGTCTGTCCCCGTCGGCGTTGATGTTGGTGTTGAAGCTAGTGTTGATGTAGTAAGTGAGGTTATGCGCTGTACTTCCGAATCAACTTCTGCTATTTGGTCTGAGTCGCAGTGTATTACGCTGGGCGTGCACTGATTCTCTAGACTGTCGGCCAGGCACTCTGCCTTTTCGATATCGTCGAAGGCCGGTGGAAGGTTAGGTCGGCTTAGAGGAGGCATACAGGTGATCGTGTCTCTCTTTAGCGAGCGGGATAGTTGCCAGAAGGCAAGGTGGGTAGGTTCGAGGTCTTGTAGTGTCCTATCCCACCTGTCTTGGCGCATTTGATCGATGCGCGACTTGACCGCTCTTTCTAAGCTTCGTAACCTGATCCTGTTGGCTTCGCATGGATATCTGTCATAGGCTGTTCTTCCGCCTCAGCAGCTCACGTACGTTATTTATTTATTTATTTATTTATTTATTCTTGATGCACATGTTGTACAAAGGCGGACTTAATGCCATGGGGCATTCTCTCCCAGTCAACCTTTAGGTGATGTAGAAACATGAGCGGTAGGTGCAAAGGCAAAATAATAAAGTTGACATACATTACTAATAAAATATTATTTTACATAAACAGTACATAAACAATACATAAACATACATGTATATAAAATTAATACAATATTCTATATAAATATAAACACTAACTCGGGTACTCGTTAAGACGATTCCACCAAATTATCTCTAAGTAGATCACGTACTTTCGCCTTAAAAGTGTGGCGATTTGTGGACATCCTGACATCGGCGGGCAGTGCATTCCACAGAAGAACTGACTGCACAAAGAAGGAGGAATTGATAAAGTTGGAGGTATGAGGGGGGCATAGAAGAAGCATGTTGTTTTTTGACCGAAGGTTTCGATCATGGGTGGAACATAAGAGACGGAAGTGGGGAACAAGGTATTCAGGTAGCGATGGAGAGTTGAGGAACGAAAAAAGAAAAGTGAGTGCACGCAAACTACGGCGCTGTCGAATTGGGAGCCATTGTAGCTGGGAACGTAAAGCAGACACATGATCATACTTGCGAAGATTGTAAACGAATCGAATGCAGTTATTGAGAAGGCGATCGAGTTTGTTGAGGAGGTCTGCATTCAGGTCAAAATAGCACACATCACCATAATCGATTAAGGGAATAATTAGGGACTGCATAAGCGTAGCCTTAGTTTTAATAGGGAGAAAATTTTTTAAACGATACAACGCACGGAGGCACGAGGTAACTTTCTGGCTCACGTGTGTAACTTGAGCACGCCAATCAAGTGACGAGTCCATATATAGGCCCAGGTTTTTAACTACTGCACTCAGAGGTATAGTCAGGTTGTCATAAACAACAGGTGGGATAGTTGCCACGTCCAACCTACTGAGCATTTGTTTGCTCCCCACGACAATCACTTGACACTTAGTTGGATTTACTGACAGACCAAATTTGGTAGACCAACTCCTTATAGATTCTAAGTCTTTGTTGATTTTCTCTACGGCTTCTGATATATTCTCAATTCTTGACAATGTATAAATTTGTAGGTCATCAGCGTACAGGTGATACGCACACTGAAGGTGTTGGGTTACGAGATTAATAAAAATTGAAAATAATAAGGGAGATAATATACCGCCTTGAGGGACACCAGTGAGAAGTTCACGCCAACTCGACGATAAGTCATCAATGTGGACACACTGTTGACGTCCCTGAAGATAGGAAGAGAACCATTCCAGAGCTTCTGAGGAGATCATGAGATAGGAGAGGATGGCCAGTAGGACTTCATGGCAAACGGTATTGAAGGCATTTGAGAAATCTACCAAAGCCAGCACTGTGACTTTGGTGTCCTCCATACCCTCCCTAATATCACCAGTCACCTTGAGGAGAGCAGTGGTTGTGCTATGACCGGGTCTAAAGCCAGATTGTAGCGGACTAAGGAGGTTATGTTCATATACAAACTGTGAGAGTTGTTTATGAACACAGGCTTCAAGGACTTTAGAGAGAAAGGGAAGTATAGAAATGGGTCGGAAGTGTTCTGGGAGCGAGGGGTCAGTTCTCTTAGGTAGAGGGATAATGAAGGCCTTACGCCAGAGTGAGGGATAGGTTGCAGAGTCAAGTGAAAAATTAATGATGTGAGATATTGCTGGAAGGATGTGGTCCAGGATAGTAACGATCATGTAACGGCTAACGCCATCACATCCTACAGCATTGGAACGAATGGACAGGATAATCTTTTTGATGTCCTCAGGAGATACTGGAGAAAAATCAAAGGAATTAATGTCTGGATGCGTTAAGCTGGATATGTAGCTCAAGGTTTGACTTTTGATTTGATAATCCATCTGAGGTGTGGTTGCAAAGTGAACGTTGATATCATCTAAACCAATTGTCGTCTTAAGCTCAGGACATTGCTGCTTTCCAATGCCGAGCGTTCCAAGGAATTTCCACATATTGGAAATTGAAGAGGTTTCTAAATTATGAATTATGTGGCGGCGTTTGGCGTTACGTATCACCTGATTACACCGATTCCTAGCGGTCTTAAAAAGATCCCAATTCTCAATTATCGGGTAAGTTCCAGCGGCGATCGTTCGTCGCTGGTGCCTCGTGACTGGATATATGGTCGGGTATCCTGTCTAGATGCACGGACGAGGATGCCTCGAGTTTTGTCCCGAGGCGCCTCCAGTCCGTAATTCGTCTAGTGGGGGTACGATGACCTGTGTCGATGGGACCCAGTCTGGGTGTGTGTTTGTGCACACACTTGTGTACTTTAATATCCTCTGCGCAGTTGACTGGTCTTCACTCAGATTGGTCACCGTGGCCGCAATCCACGTGGGCACTGCACGATTGGCCTAGTGGTTTAAGCGGTCGCCACGCCGCTCTCTACTTTGCTGAGTGTTGTGGGTTCAAATCCTACATGGGACAACATTTTGTGTGATCCACAAATTGTTGTTCTGAGTCTGGGTGTTCTTTGTGTACGTTTCTTGTATGTTTGTAAAGTCCCCCGCGACACAGGATTTATTCCTAATGCGGGCGTTGTCTCTAAAAAAAAAAAAAAAAAAATCAATCTAAGTAAACAAAAATCTAAACTATGACAAAAGTAAATTGTCTATGGGAATTCGAAAATTTATCGATAAGATTTAAAAAAAAAAATCCTTAATAGTAATTTTTCAGCAGCACATTTTTTTTAAAATAGGCATCTATTACGCATACCCATTATATAGATGACTTATAGTTCACCACCTACTAACGACATCAAAAAACAGCCTAAAGTAAAATATTTACATTTTAATTAATTGTTATTATTTGGCCTCTTAACATGGTATCACAGCTTCCGTAGATGATTTATGTCGGCGTCGATAGCTGGGTGGTCCAAACATGCGCTTGCGCAATAATAGAAACCAAACAATTAATAACGTACACCTGTTCTTTACTGAATATTTATGAGTGTGATTTGATTGTCAAATTAAATAAGCCACCACAGAGGTACTATACTCTTTTTATCAATGTAATTAATTATTTGATTTATTTATAATTCGTGTTTCAGAAGATAGAGAACTAGATATTTAGATAGTTCAGAAGAGAAGTTAGCTTAATACATAGTTTCCATTGCATACTTCTCACGAAACTTTTGACACATGTCAAGCATATATAATATATATGTTTATATGCTGGTACTGCATTGCTGGTACTTATAGTACAGGTCTGACTATTTTAAGTACCAGCTGAACATAAACATTGTTTAACCATTTAGTATACGAAACAAACTGCTCCACAAGTTGTAAACACTGTGTAACATATAAATAAATAAATAAAATAAATAAATATAGTTTAAAACACAAAATAAAGTTAATATAGATATAGTTAGTTACCACTATGTACTTTCATGAAAATTGTTTTACAAATTAGCGTATAATACTAGCCTCGTAAGCTGGGATATAAATTGTCACTGGCAGTGGTTTGTTTTGTCTCATAGACGCATAAAACGCTTGTTATTTTTAAATTAAAGACGTCCTTGGATAGGGTCTGTCTCCTCCCCTGCTTTGCCCAATTTTTTTCTCTAAAATGACAAATTAATTATCGACACTTAATTATAAGACTTTGTTATATCACATTTTTACTAATAGCTGCCTTGTAACATCAGCTTAACGACTTCTTATAATCGAGTAACGTCTGAGTATGCGTGTATTGAAATTGAGGGCATTGGCCTAATTAAAACTTTGACGTTTGAATCACATAAACACTTTGTGACGTCGTTAGCATACTATGAATAATTAAAGCTGTAGTAATATAATACAATGAAGTGTAGTAATGTTAATATTTATTTGTTTATAAACTACATGTAGGTATGTTTATACATAGGAAGACTCAATGTCCAATATGGGATTGTCGCTTCCTTTCTTCCAAAAAGGTGAAAAAGGTGGTGATAGAGGAGGACGAAAAAGAAAACTCATCACGTAAATCCCAAAAAAAAATTGAAAAAAGATAAGATGGTGACGCATAAAATTTTGTCCTTGGGAAGTTTTTAGAAATACTGAACGACATAAAGTCCGTTTTGTAATAAAGTTGTTTTCGCCCAAAGACAGGGCCAAATGCACTGAGCCAGTCGCGTGCGTGCTGTGTGGCGAAACAGGCCACCCCGCCAACTATAGAGGTTGCCCGAGGGCGCCTAAAACCCCCAAGGCGAAAGGACCTCAGCGTCCCCGCCCAGTCGTCCCTGCTGCTGCAGGGACTGGGGGGAGCTTTACAGCTGCTCCTCTGCCGAAGACGAACGCCTGGGCCACTCCCAGGAAGACCGGGGAGACCTTCCCACCTCTGCCCGTGCGGAAGACGATGCAGGCCCCCATACCTGCCCCAGTACCCGCAAAGGCAGCCCCTGTCGAGCGGCCCACAAAGCCTCTCCAGGGAGGGCCCAAGCCACTCGTCGTCGACTATAGGAGCCCTCTCAATCAACTACCGCAAACCATCGACCCGGACCTATCCCTAGTGGCAAGGTTCGCGAGTGCGATTGATTTTAGCGAGCTACGCCAGCTCGCTAACCAAATTCGTCAAAACGAGGGCAATCCCTTGGCCCTACTCAACGTCAGTATCAGATACTCGAGCGTACTCGAGAAGTTAGGCGCGTTCAAATGTAACCCATAACATGGATAGGACACCGACAAGCAGAGTCAAACCAAGATCACTCAAGCTAGGGTATTACAACGCCAACGGCATCAGTAGACAACGAGATGAAGTTGGCGAATTCCTTAGGGCACACCAACTCGACATACTATTCGCACAAGAGACCTTTCTGAAACCCTCGCAGAGAAACCCTAACGTTGCGAACTATTGTATGGTCCGCAACGATAGGCGTGACTCTGCGCTAGGGGGCACTCTCATCTATTACAAAAGGTCCCTTTACTGCGTACCTATGGATCCGCCTGCGCTGACGAGCATTGAGGCTTCGGTCTGCCGAATAGGCATGACTGGACACCAACCAATCACCCTGGTCTCAGCCTATCTCTCACCCAACCGGCAAATACTCGAGAGCGACCTCCAAGCACTGCTGGAACTGAGCAACGCTGTGATAATCAGCGGCGACCTCAACGCTAAAAACACCCTTTGGGGATGTCACGTCACCAACAGCAGAGGCAGAGCCCTGGAGTCGCTTTCGATGAAACTAGCGTTCGACATTATCACCCCGCTCGAACCAACCCACTACAAGACCAACGTGGCACACAGACCCGACATTCTGGACGTGGCACTCCTAAAGAACATAAACCTACGTTTGTGTTCAATAGAAGTGCCACACGAATTAACCTCTGACCACAGACCTGTGGTCATGGAGTTCGCACCCAGACTGGGTCCAATAGACGCAGGTCATCGTACCCCCACTAGGCGTATCACGGACTGGAGGCGCCTCGAGGCAAAACTCGAGGAATCCTCGTCCGTGCACCTAGACAGGATACCCGACCACATATCCAGCCAAGAGGACACCGCGACGGCGATCGACTCCCTCACAGCACACGTGCAATCGTTAATTAACGAATGCACTCGGGAGGCACCGGCGACGAACCTACCCGATGACGTACGTGAACTGCTGAGGCAGAAGAACGCCGCCGTACGAGCCTATGACAGATATCCATGCGAAGACAACAGGATCAGGTTACGAAGCCTAGAAAGAGCGGTCAAGTCGCGCATCGACCAAATGCGCCAAGACAGGTGGGACAGGACACTACAAGGCCTCGAACCTACCCACCTTGCCTTCTGGCAGCTATCCCGCTCGCTAAAGAGAGACACTATCACCTGTATGCCTCCTCTAAGCCGACCTAACCTTCCACCGGCCTTCGACGATATCGAAAAGTCAGAGTGCCTGGCAGACAGTCTGGAGCTTCAGTGCACGCCCAGCGCTATACACCACAATATAGACGAGGTAGCTAAAGTTGATTCGGAAGTAGAGCGCATAGCTTCACTTCCGGCTTCAACAATAATAACAACAACAACGACGGGGACAAACGAGCAAGACCCAATAGCAGTCACCCACGAAGAAGTTAAGACGATCGTCAAGGGCCTACACGCTCGCAAGGCACCCGGTTCGGACGGTATCACAAATAGAGTTATAAAACTCTTTCCAGACAGGCTAGTGGTCCTTCTGACCTTTATCTTCAACGCAGCGCTCGCTAACAATATCTTTCCACAACAATGGAAAGAAGCCGTGGTTATTGGGATACCCAAACCCGGCAAACCAAAGTCCGAACTGACTAGTTATAGACCGATAAGTCTGCTTAAAGGATTAGGCAAAATATATGAGCGCTTAGTTTATAATAGGCTGAAAGCATATGCCGACGCTAATCATCTCCTCCCTCACGAGCAATTCGGTTTCCGAACCAATCACTCGTGCGTCCACCAAGTCCACCGCATCGTTGAGTACACCAGCGATCGCCTTCAACGCAACCTGTTCACAGGGATCCTCTTCCTTGACGTGGCGAAAGCTTTCGACAAAGTGTGGCACAACGGCTTATTATTTAAGCTATTCACCATGGGAGTGCCACACAGACTCGTGGTCATCATACGAGACTACTTGTCGAACCGAAGCTTCCGCTACCGAGTAGAAGGGTCACTATCCTCCCCTCACCCCATACGAGCTGGTGTCCCGCAAGGGTCAGTGCTCTCCCCCCTACTCTTCACGCTGTATACTAGCGATATTCCGAAGCATCGGTATGTGCAGACGGCACTTTTCGCAGACGACACGGCTATCTACTGCTCAGGAGAGAACCCCTCGACAGTAGCCAAAAAACTCCAGACCGCAGCCAACGCACTCGGCGCTTGGTTCCGGAAATGGAGGATAGAGGTCAACCCCGAGAAGAGCCAGGCGGTGCTGTTTCACAGAAGACAGCTAAGCCTGTATTCCTTGGAGAAGACCCCTCAGATTAGGATGTTCGGCAAGTCTATCCCTTGGACTAGGCAGGCCAAATACTTAGGCATAACCCTCGACGACCGTCTAACCTTCGGCCCCCACATCAAGGCAGTCCGCAACCGGGCTGCCTTCGTGCTAGGACGTCTCCACAGCCTATTAAACGCGCGTTCGAAGTTAGACTTAAAAAATAAAGTTAGGTTATACACGGCATGCGTACGTCCTATAATGACGTACGGTAGCGTAGTATTCGCACACGTTAGGCCACACAGGATCCATAGGCTTCAAACACTACAGAATAACTTCATGCGCAAAGCTACGGGAGCACCGTGGTATGTACGCAACGTCGACCTCCACATCGACCTCAGATTGCCGACCATCAAGCAATACATAAAACAGTGCTCTCTTAGCTACTTTGACTCTGCTCCGACTCACCCCAACCCTCTAGTGGTTGCGGCCGTAGACTACACACCAAGTAGGATCTCGAAAATACGTCGACCCAGACACGCGTTGGAAGAACTAGACGACGAAATTACGCTCGCTCAACGTAGAGCGAACACAGTTAGGCAATCGAATAGGAACCGTCCGCGTTTTCGTCCCCGTCGTCGGGGGCGGAATACGCGCCGCGTAAACCGTCCACAAAACATGGGAGTAGGTCGCCCCAACGTAGCAGCAACACCCCAAGCCGAGGTTCGTATCCCACAGGGGGTGCCCTTGGGCTATGTTGCTTAACAAATGACCGGTTGAGAGCCCTCAGCGCTCACCGTAATACCCGCGTAAAGTTGTAGAGGCCAACCCAGGCCAACAGCTAGGTCACTAACAAAAAAAAAAAAAAAAAAAAGTTGTTTTCGTTTCTGGAGTCTTAGAATTTTTTGCAACTATTTTGGAGTTACAGACTTGGCATAAAGTCTGACAACCAAATAATAATAGTTTTTGAAGCATGATCGAAGCAGGTGTTTTAGATTTTATGTCTCACTAGCTGCATCCGCGACTTCGTCCGCGAGGAATTTTTTATAATTCCAAAATTCTAAAATATGTAGCCGAAGTTTTTACCCATAGTATCTGCCAGTGAAAGTCCCATCGAAATCAGTCCAGAGATTAGCTGGAACAAACAGACAGACAGACAAAAATTGTAAAAAATGTTAATTTGGTGCATGTATATGCATGTAGTAAAAAGCGGTCATTTTAATATTGTAAACAGACAATCTAATTTTATTTATATGTATAGATGAACCAAAATCTTTGTATTAATCAATCAGTATCTTTTTAATTTGATTTTATGTATTAACGTTGTTTTTGTCTATACATGGAAACTTGAATGTACAGAATCGAAATTAAACAACATTAATAAATATTTCGAACATTTGACACACAACGCTATCTAGTTTCAAACTAAGCAGAACTTATGCTATAACTAGTAGACTGACTTAGAGAATATTTATATACTTTTTTTCTTGTAAATACAAACCGAAAATACCCAAACTCCGTAACAAATATTTGCAGATCATACAAACATTTGGTCCCAAAAATCATACAAAATTATAATTACATTGTAAACTTAGCCGTAAGCTCTTTGAATAAAATAAAATAAGTGAAATGATCATTAAAAATGTGTGTACTCGTATATATCAATAATATAATCAATAAAAACAGTGTTCAATTTATTTATTAGTAAACTAATTATAAGTTTTGAAACCTCTGTCATCATAATTCCTGGTGTTTTAATTTAAATGGCCGGCCTATTGCGAATGTAAAATATAAAAATCCAATAGCGCTAACACTCATTAAGTTAACCGAGCTAATAGTTACAACCTATGTCACGTGACTAAAGAATCTAAATATAATATATTATTGGTATAAATGATCACTACGACAGTATCACTTGAACGAACAAATCATATAACGGCAGAAATAAATGCGTTTCATTTTACACTAACGTAGGTGGTTCCAACACGTACGTATATGTTTTCAGATAACTTGACAGGCGACATCCGTTCTTGTGTGGGAAAAGTGGACAGGTGTTGTCATTTATCGGTTATATACACTTCGAGAACAGTTCATCTTTCCCGATGCTTGCTGTAAAATAAACCTTGTCATTCAGTGCTATAGTTCACTTTTGATAAACATGTAAATAGAGATAGGTGATTCTAGCTGGTGGAAGAACGAAGTCGAAAGAAAGACTTACTGCAATGAGATATCAATACAGTCGTAAAACAGCATTGAAATAAAGATAGTACTTCAATTTGAACGTGTTATTTTTTGTTTGAGAAATGAGTTGTAAATCTAACGTATGTATAGTAATTTGTACAACGTGTAAATATCTTAAAAATTATTTACATTTTCCAAATATCAGGTACCTTAGATACGATAATTACACTAATCTTATAAATATAAATATGACTGCACGGATAGCGTGGTGATTTAAGTCACCATGCCGTTGTACTGCTCTGAGTGTTGTGGATTCAAATCCCACATGAAGCAATACTTTGTGTGATCCACAATCAAATTTTTCTGAGTCTGGGTGTCTTTGTATCCGTTTCACGTCTGTAAAGTCTTCCGCGACGCAGGATTTATTTTTAGTGCAGGAGTTTTCATTCAAAAAAAACCTGAAGTTTATAAATATGTATTTATGTTTGTTACTCTTTCACGCAAAAACTACTGGATTAATTTATATTTTTTTTTTTAGTAATACAATTTATATATTAGAATAAGATATAGGATACTCTTTACTGCGATAACCGACATACACGGAGGCAAAAGTATTTTGGGCATAAATTACTTAAAAACAAATTATTTAAATCCTTTCTGTTCATCAAATATATTAAATAATACTGACTTGTAAGTGTCCTGACTTGACTGTATATTTCCCATTACCTACCTGTTATAAGCAATTATTTCAAATTAGATGAATTTTTTTGAATGCATTCCTAAATTTTTCAATCATAAAGTTATTTTGAGTTTATTGATATCGATTATTTGGTTCTACGGATGAATTTATTAATGTCAAGACATCGATTTGGTGAATGTTGAGAATTTTTCACCAGCAACGCATACCAACAGCGTCTATATTTTCGTCGATTAGTAATCACTTTTTTCAACATCCATGTCCTGCTCCCTCTTTAACTATAACGAGTAAGTAAACAACATCTCACTAGGTCACCATAGTGTTGGTCACCATACTGTATTGTTTGCATTTGCAATGAGTACGGTAACATTGGATTCTATTCACTCTTTCCATCAGTCGGAATAGAGTCATTTTGGTAGATTATTAATGTACAAAAAGAAAGCTTCTGTGAATTCTGTGAAAAAAAGAAATATTTGTGTGTGACTCGAGTTGGAGTAAGTAATAGTTATCGTATAAAAGCAATTCTTCGGTAGATATAGGCGTAACTCGACCGGAGTTCCACGGCTTCATAGAAATCCGGTGTTAAGCAGTCATTTCTATCCACTAAATCAGTAGGAGCCCAAAGCCTTTTCCTGTCCTCCTGATATTCGTGTCTACTGAGTTCCGGGTGTTCATGTTCACTTACCGTTAAGTAATCTGTCTTCTCATTTGCCTTCCTATACCGTAAAGAAAGGTTAAAAAATTCTCGACTAAACAAGCTTATTTTGCACAAAACGAGTAGCGATACTATTAGTTTTTTATTGCGTGTGAAAGAAGTCGTACAAAATTTACCAATATCATATCCTAACCACTTCCAGTTTGTCCTTGAAATCTCACAAGAGCCTGTAAAAAATGCACATATTATGTTACGGTAAGCCAAATAAATGCCTAACGGTATTTCACTGATTTTCTAGACGCGATGTATCAGTTGATAGCTGTTCAGAGTTTTTGCTATTCTTGACCTTTAAGAATGAAATAAACTTTATGGTATGCTAGTTTAGTTGTACTGTTGTTGTCTCTTGATCACATGAAAAGCTATAAGTAGGTTAACATTCTGAGCTAGCGTGATAGTTAAAAGGTTTTTATTATAATTATGTACGTTACATTTTATACTATGTGTAATAAAACTTACATCTAGGCTGCCATAGTTTGGGTCGCCATACTGAATTGTCTACATTTGTAATGGGTATGGCGACCGCTCTTGGATTCTGTTGATGGTTTAATCAAGCAGCTTAGAGTCACTTTGTTAGGTTAGAAATAGTTTTGGCGATTACTAATTATTCGTATTAAAATTTGATTGAAAAACGGTCCTAAATTTCTGTATTATAAATCAATGGACATTTTCTAAATACATAACATTGACTGCACGGTTAGCCTAGTGGTGTCAGCGATCACCACACCGCTCTCCACTGCGCTGAGTGTTGTGGGTTCAAACCCCACACGGAGTAGCACTTTGTGTGACCCACAAATTGTTGTTCTGAGTTTGAGTGTTCGTTGTGTTCGTCTCTTGTATGTTTGTAAAGTCCCCCGCGGCACGGGATTTATTCCGAGTGCGGGCGTTGTCTTTTTTAAAAGAAAAGACAAAAGAAAAGATAACATTTAAACACTAAAATTTTTGTTTTAATATTGTTATAAGTATCATCAACATTTTAAACTTAAATATCACGCTAATAAAGTTAATAGCTGACGTGTGCTATCCTAAAAAAATTAGGAATACTTACAGTAACTTTGTGATTTGTTCAAATTAATTCACCAAATAATCTAAATAGTTTTATGAAACAAAAATTTTGATAATTACAATTTTTTTTTGTTTTTAGTTTACATAAATTTGGATAAATTGTTGTTGTGAAATAAATTGTTGTGAAATATGTAAATAATTATTTTAGATAGAGTCCATACCCGAAAGGTGTACTGCTATAATATATGAATATCCAGGCAAATACCCAATCCCCGAATTCGGGGAGCAATCAAGTGGCAGTTTAATTTGTAGATGTCCATCCCGTGTATTTGTTGTAATTATTAGATCAGTTATTGATATGAAATCATATGCTTAGGCGTACAATTCGAACCTTTAAGCAAATGAAATTTATAAAAAAAATATTAAGTCTGTACTAGTACTAAGTAAGAACTCAAAACAATGAGATAGTGTCTATTCAACCTTGTCCATATACTACCTATATCATTCGCTGCTCCTTTCATCTTAGATTTATATACAATACTGCACATTATTGCTAAACGATTCGTATGGTTCCCTTATAACGTAATTTAAGTTACAAAAACCTTAAAATAATGCCTAAAAAGTTCAAATCGTCCTATCGCCATCCACTGCTGAACGAAGGTCTCCCTCAAGGAACGTCAAGCATCCCGGTCTTGGATAATTTGCATCCATCTGCTGCCAGCCACCTTCTTTAAGTCGTCGGTCCATCGCGCCGCAGGGCGTCCTACACTACGTTTGCCCAATCGTGGTATCCACTCTAGTACACTTCGGCTCCAGCGACCATCGGTTCATCGGGAGACATGGCCGGTCCACTTCCACTTCAGCGTACTGATTCTCCGTACAATGTCAGTTACTCTAGTTCTCAGTGTATCAGGCTCTAAACTTACCTTTAATTGTGAAACAATAAATTTAAAGCAACAACAAAATTTGAATAACTAACAATTTCATAAGAAAAAGAATTCAGTAAAATATATAAAACTGTAAAAAAAATGATTTACAATTTATAACTACCTAATCAGCTTATCGTCGGTTTCTTCCAGGTCGTTAATATTAATGTACCTATTGCACTACAGAAAAAAAATTCTAACTTATTTTTCTACTGTTAAAAGTTTATATAAACAGTACTAACTTTGGAGTTTAGATTAAGATAATAAACAAGATTCATGAAAGTCAAACCGTTCCATAAAATTGAGAATATTTGATATTCAAATGGTTCTATGAACTAGAGCAGGTATCTCTACTTTACAGAGATATAAAACCAAGTTTCATAGCACCACAGCCACCTTTCAAGGCGTGATAATAAAAAAAAATGTAACGATAACATCGCCACGCTTCCTACTGTTAATTAAAATGCGCACGTTAGACATTACCATTTTAAATACCTCATAGTGTTAATTATACTCGTTTGCATTAAAAGTCATGTTACTTAATTATTTGTAAAAAATAAACGCTACTGAAACGACAAGACGTACAAAATTTACATCGTACTTAAGAATCTTAATGATATAATTTTTTTTACAAGCTTTCATGTTACTTGTCTAGTTAGTATACATCAAAAACTTGTAGGTGAATTTTATATCAGCTCCCTTCAACCTTGTGCAACTCGGTGGTAATGCAATAATAACCTCATACTCTCTGTGTTGTCACGGGTTAAGAATACAGTGTCACACCCCCGCCTATTTCTCCTATGAGTGTCGTAAAAGACGACTAAGGGAACAAAGTATGCAAGACAACATGTAGTGTCAAAGAGAAGGAAAATCTTGAAACTAACCTCCAACTTGTCTGACCAGCGTGGTATAGTAAGCCAGAATCTCCTTGCTAAAAGGAGGTCTACGTTCAGCAGTGGGCTGTTAAAGACTATTGATGATGATGAACCTCATACATCTGACATACAGTCATCTGATCTTCAAACTAACTATTTAACCTGTGCTATAATTATTCTTAACAAAACTGTTCTAATACCTAATGTTCATGTTTATCGTGTTTCATGTCACTAAAACTCTAAAACTTATCATTGGCAAATTTCTGTGGTGAGTTATTAACGATTTCTCTAGAGTATCAATAAGTTGTAACTATACGAACACTGAAACACTGTTACTATATACCAGAAAAACTGTTTTGAATCAAAAAGTAATATTAGGGTTGAATATCGAGAAAGGCACAGTCTATGTAATAATACGCTCCGACCAATATGTCAATATCAATGACCAATATCTCATTGATAGTCAGAACGACTAAGAAATGTTGCAGATACGGTCAAAATTTGTTTCTTTTGAAAGACGAAGAAGAAGTTGCTCGGGTCAGTTACTGTTATATACGAAGCATGAAATGAATTACCGATACGACCTGAAGTTAACGCTAGACAAAATAAAACAAAGTGAAGTTAGCATCTTAATTCAAATTTAGTACTAACTCCTGTGTCAGTATGCCTTTTTCATGTAAGGTCCAAGCGTAAAGAAACTACAGCGACTGGAACGAAGTTAGCCAATAAAATAAAGATGTTCTTTTTAAACATTGTCTATTGAAAAATTTATAATCTTTCGTATTTCAAGACATAACATGAATAGACAATACCTCAGTTTGTATAAACATAGTAGTTTCAATTCAAAACAGTTCTGAGACACATATAATATTATAAAAAATATTCATTTAAAGTGTTGAACATAGATTTTTTTTTTTTTAGATTTAATTTTCACAATTTTATTTTTTAGATTTAACCTGTTAAAGACATTCAAGCTGCTTTATTCAAAGCATACTCGTATTTCAATTCGTTTTATTTAAGTTGCGTAAAAGCTAGGTTTGAATTGCTAGGTTTAAATCAACTAAGCCTACTTAAATTTTTTCTTCATATTTTCAATTTTAATTTTGAAGGCAGTAGTAGAGCCACGCTGATTTTAGCACAAACGGACCGACTCGACCGAGACAGTACTATCCTCTCACAGAAGACCAACCTAAAACGACAGTATTCACGCTGTCGTATTTCGTTAGTGAGCGCGAGCTCGAAGGCCTATTGGTGCAGGGATGACGGTTATCGTGGTTTGTAGGCTTTACATTGCCACGATGACTGTCACGCCTTTTACTTCCCAAGCAGGGCGTGAAAAAGTATCTCACTGGGCCACCATAGTGTAGGTCACCATACTGCATTATCTGAATTCACAATGAGTGTGGCGACCACGACTCTTGGAATGTACTCATACTTTTCATCAGACAGAGTAGTCACTTTAGTAAGTAGACTTTAAAAATAAAGAATAAAAAAAAAATTGTGACATATTTTTTTGCAACTACTTTAAAGTCAAAACTACTAGGTACCTATTTTTTATTATTTATATAATATACAAGAAATAAATGTAATAAGACAATGAAGTAAGGTCTATTTTAAAAATATGAAGGACGCTACACTTGTAATTATAGGTGCCTAATAGGTCTTTCGTCGAACTACTTCAGTAACTCGATCCATTCTGGGTTAGTTAAATTAAAAAAAACCTTTCTGACCTCATTAGTCACTCGTAGTCGAGTGCTACGCGACACTCCTTCCACAGTCGACACAGTTTGACTGTAACATACTGGAGCAGCTACTCATTTAAATATTCGATAAAGTCACTTATTTTGTTGTTTTAATTGTAGTAAATTCAATTGATATCTAACTTTCCTGTTTTTTTTTCTAAGCCGTGTTCAATTATAATTACTTTTAATGGAATAAAAATAATGTGAAATACAAACAACACAAACAAACTACGTCACTGTTTCAAGATAAACTTGTTTGCAAAATAAGACAGGAAACTCTTTAGCACATACATATATATATTATATATTTATTTATTTTAAAATATGAGATTAACAGAAGTTAAACTGAAAAGGCTGAAAGTTACGAAAGTTTTAATATTTGAAAATAAATTTGTGCATGTGATACCTGTCAATTTAAAAAAACTACACAACTAAAAAACTAAAAAACTACATAGAACAACGGAATGGACTCGAAATATTTTAATATTTCTTATCAGCTTTCAATAGCCTACTGCTGGACATAGACATATTTCTTCGAAATATAGATCATAGATATGTAGATTTAACAGTACATATATATCAGTTGAGTGAAGAACAGAAACGTTCCCCTCGATTTTGAATATATTTTCTTCACATTTGTATTTTTCTACTAAATAATCTTCATTACTCTAAACAAGTTTCGTAAAGTTCTTATTATATACCGTGTATAATGAGGTGTTATACTTGTGTTAGTGCCACGTGTGTTGTAGTGAGGGGTGAGCGTGAGAACTGAGCTCCCTCGGAACGTCTTACGTACAAGTAGGGATATTGTTTCTTGAGCACATGCCAGCTCAATGTTGGCATAATATGGATCAGTGATTCCGATGCAATGACATTTGTGTGTCATTGATAACATTCGGAATTCAAATGAAGATTCATTAATAGTTTTAATACACAATGATAAATCTATTAATTATATTATCAAATAATGCAGTAGTTCGGTTATAGTCTCTATAAAACTTGTACAGAAAAATTTGGTTCAAGAAACTGGTAGGAAAGCGGAGAGCAAACCTAGGATAAATCAATGTTCCAATATTTTTTATTTAAGTTAATTAATATACAATATTCCATGTCCTAGTCGCCTATCCTAACCTTTTCCCGTTGAGGTAGCCCGCACATGAAAAGTAATGCAATACAATATGCATAAAAATATAAATCTTAAATATTACTTGTGTAAACTATTTAAGATTTAACTAACATTTAAAAAGGCTATTTTTTTTAAATATTCAGCACATCCATTCTAGTCTTATCGTCATTCCCGCCTGATTGAGTACGTCCCGTATAAAAGGATAATTCGCCATCTGCCGTCGTCGCCCGCACCTCGATCGTATACAATCCTTACATATATAAACATTTGAGCTTCCAAGAAAAACGTCCTAAATTAAACAAAATTATCAAAATAAATATCGGTAGTAAACAAGAATGATGATATTTTTATTAATAGATACCTACGTGTAGTAAGTACGTTGTAGAAATATTTGGTAATATAATATTTATTGTTTCTGACAAAGTTGACTAAAATGTAGTCAATTCTAGTTATTTCGTTCTTTTTCGTACTCTTTCATTATTTTAATAGTGTAATGAGTAAAAATGTGCAATTACAGCTTTACAATGTTAGTGTTAATAATCATATTGAGAATATTTTTTCGATGTTTTGCTCTATAGATGTGTGCGTGTTATGTTATTTATGATAAATTTGGTTGCAACAAGACCTTAGACATGTAGGTAATAACACAAAAAAAAGAAAAAGATGGGGTGGTCAGTTTTATTAAAAAAATGGTTTAAAAATACAACACCCGTATTAGGAATATATCTTGTGTCGCGGAGTACAAGAAACGGATACAAAGAACACCCAGATTCAAAACAACAATTTGTGGTTCACACAAAGTGTAGTCCCGTGTGGTGTTTGAACCTACAACATTCAGCGCTGTAGAGAGCAACGTGGCGATGGATTTAACCACTACGCCATTCGTACCATCGTTAAAAAAATATCCATGTAACAAGTCACGTTGCAATAAAGACAGCTGTTAAAGACTTGAATGTCAACTGCTAATTTTACTTATTTGTCCAAATATGTAAATTGGCATAAATTACAAATTTTGTTACGACTACAAAATCTTTGATTACACGTGGTGCTTAGACAAGCATTTTTGTCACAATGACCTACTAGTCTTGCTATTTAAGTGTAGTAAGAATACATGAGTATAATTAGTAATTTAAAATTATCCTGAAATTAATTTTTAAATCCCCTGGTTAATAAGTTCTTACTTATGTAAGTGGCGTTAACTAATTAATTTTTATAGTATGGAGGAAGGTAAACGAGCAACGTCTAACTAGCCCCCCTAGCCAAGTTGACATCACACAAATGTAAACGGATGGTATCTCTCAACGCTATGTCGTGTGTTCAAAATAAAGTATTAAGTAATAATACAAGAGAATAGAGGAGTTAGCGATTGTAGAAAGAGAATCAACTTAAAACACTGGCATCTTGGCTAAGAGCGCAAATAATGAGGGATAAAGTCAGTGTATCCTTAAGGGTAGTCTTTTGAGCACTTGGAACTTACTTAACAATAAGAGACTCAAGTACTTTATCACCTTTAGAGAGCAGAGAAGGGTTTAAACTTCGGTTATATCAATCAAAAAATCAGCGAGCAACAATAAAAGAATTGCTTAGCATCCATTTTCTGTGAGGTCGTGTCTGGCTTGCATTCAGTGCTTACCGAAAGCAACAAAAACACGCAATAATGGTTATTTAATCTGCGGTTAATTACGTTCTAAATAGACCAAGTAGGTACAAAGTTTTACTTCAAAAAGATTTGGCCACGTTGCACTATAATATAAAAAACTAGCGTGTGATCAATTTGTGACCTTTAAAATATAGACATCAATGACCTTAATTGTTACAACCAATAATAGACTAGAAATGTAAACTATATAACCTTATTTGAAAAAACAATGGTTAAATACAGTTTTTATGAAAAACCTGTGACACATATATCTGCCATAAGTCTATAGTTTAACATGTGTTCTATTAGTTATTTAATAAGTGGAAGCTGTATAGTGTGAACGAACTTTCTAATTTTATACACTTAACTACATATGCATGATGTGTGTACATGTTCCATCACTCTTTAGACAGACATGACTAGTGTTTACTCTACTAGAACTACTGCAAGCTACTCTCTACTTCTTTGTACAAGAATTTCTATTTCAAACGAGAGAATTCCGATTAATATTACAGGGTTCCTCATTGAGCAACTCCCAATAAGTCCGCTCCTAGTGATACTCGTATATTGATATCAAATGATAATGTCGAAGAAACTAGCTGACCTGCGCAACTTTGTCTGCGTCCCTCAAAAAGCATAACTTTGCCCGATTTTGCAATATATAATAAAATATATTGTTCTCCGTTCCTCCTGTGTTATGTAATTATATATCCTATAGCTTTAGTCAAATCCTGGGTTTTCCAAACACAAATATCATTTTTTGATAAAATAATTCGCACTAGAATTTTCTTAGATTATCGCTTGAAAACAAATCAACTACTTCAACTGCATGATATGGTACCGATACGTAAACCGAATCAGTTGTTGGCTGGATGGTTTTCCTGTTATTCCCAGTCCTGTAGGTAGGTATTTCTTGGATTGCAAACAGGATAATGTTTATGAGAACTATAAATTAATGACGCGGTTTCTAGCATTCGCGACTCTCACATGTGGTTGTGAATGAATCATTTCAAGTTGTCTTGTGGTGTGATTAATTTTAATGCTAAACATCAGATCTGAACAACTGGCGCCAAAATTATAAGCAACCACATTTTTCTAGTATTATATAACGTATCTATGATATCCAGTTGATCCAGTTCCATTTTTGTTAAGTATATTTTCCATAAAATATAAGATAGATTAATAGAGATTTAAAAGGCGTATCTTAGTGTCTACATCCTGTAGATTTCTACTTACAACCTTGATCACCTAGTTATTTCATATCTTAAACCAACAGTAATATCTAAAACAAATTAGCCTATTTATTTAAGGTCTACGAGAATGAGCACCACTACGCAAATAATATAATGAACTACGACTGCGTAGGCTCTATTATTCCAATTAAATAGGAGTGGGTAATTCAAAAAAAAAACTGTCAGTTTCATGCATCTAAGTCCAAAAATACTTGGTATGTAACGGTAGCGACCGAAAAATGAATCTCCATATAACAATAAGTCCAAGGCGTGGACCACGTGTCCCGTATAAAGAACTATTATTACCGTCAAGTCGTGTAGGTAGCAGCGTGCGCGATCATAATTGTATTAATCATTCAGCGCAACCGGCAGACGTCGATTTTCTTTAACAAAGTGCTCTTGTTTGTTTTTTTCGTAAGGAAGTCGGCCGAAGGTGAACCGTGGGAACGCCGGGCGGGTGCACTTCCCAAAACATCGACGCACGGCAGCGAGTCCGACATGCGCCGGACAGAACGAGAAGTAATATCTAACAATCTTCAAGAATGACAAGGATGGAGAATATGACGTGTGCGCGCCAAGCGACAGCTCACAATCGCGTGATCATCTACAAGAAATAATAAAACGGCAATAAAAGAAACACGAGACAACGGTAACGATGGCCCACGTGTGTGAGCGAGATAGAACTCAGTGGCCGAAGGCCTGCGCGCGCGCCGCTCGAGTTACCGCATTCGAATTTCAAAGATCAATGATCGGTGCGATAGGAGTGAGACGCGCGTCAAGCGCTTTAGTGTGAAGGAGAAGGTTATATCAAAACGCGGATGTAAAACAAGGAGAGCATTATAAGTTTGGCTCGTGGCGGTTTCAGCACGGGCCGAGTTTACTTTGCCGTTGTGACGACAGAGGGCACTGTTTACATTTCAGTGGCCATATTGAAGGCTTTATGCTATTGTGATCGTTGAGTTTAATAACAAATCGATTTCAATACCGTTAAAGTGAAATTTGCAGTTATGAGTTTAGTAAATATAAGGTGGACAGTTGTTTGTCGATAAACGTCCGGCCGTTGTTAGTACATAGCTCTTTTATTTAAACATCTACGTCTTTATTACTGTTTTATGTAATAAGTTTTTGAAAAGCCGTAGAATCGATAAAAGACAAATTTGTATAAAATTTGATACAAACAATTAATTAAGTCGAGATTCTCATTTTAATATAACTTTTAGGGATTTTTTTAACATAGCAGGTTTTATAATTAGTCAAATAATGAATAAATCACAAGTAAGCTATGAAAAAAGGAACAAGGCATTCTAAATAAATAAATAGTATTGTTAAGAGACAGGCGACGGCAGCGCACGCGGACGTATTTAGAAACTTTTAGTTCAACAATTTTAAAAGAGATGGCACTGTTTGCATTTATACCAGTAGACTTTAAAGGCTTTTATTTTGATCGTTATTGATGCACAAAATAAGCTATAACCTGGTAAAGAAGTCCCAGTATAGTCACGCAACTTATAGTAACTCTTCCCGTAATCACCTTGCATGTATAGAAGTCACAGTATAGTCCACTGAGCTTTTTATTTCCGTCATCATCAGCCTTTCACCGTCCACTGTTGAATAACGCATATTACTGTACATATTTCCAAAGTTTGTCAACGTCCATCTAATATCTCGTTTGTTAGAGCCTCAATGATTTTAGAGAACAAGGAGGTTGTTACACAAGAGATATTAGTTCAAATCGGAGCCGCCCTTATGTGTAAGTACCTCCAGTATGCATTATTATAGAATACTGATATGTAACTAATAGAAATAGCTTCGATATCATCGCAGGGTCATCACCTGTCAGAGGTGACGGTAGCACTTTGATCATCTTTAGACGCTCCTAACGACTAATGAACAAATTAATGATCTTTTTAACAAATTTGGGTATATACTTAAAACGAGAAACGAAAATACGTATTTTTTTATTGGTTTGCTTTACGTGAATAGGCGGCGCAGTAAAAGGACAGAAATTACTGTTACTGTTGTATTGAAGTTGTGTCGATTACTGTCCTGATATTATATGAAAAATGCAAATACTCTTACCAATGGAAAATGATATAATACAATAATAAGATATAAAAATTGATAGGTATTCCGAATTTAGTTCCCAAATACTGACCTGAACGGGTTACCCGTTCTAGGAATACATCCTATGTAAGAGGACTTTACTCAGGCGGGGGGGGCATCTACAAACCGTAGGTGGCCCGGAGTACGTCGGGTTCCAGGGATTTCCTTACTAGGGTGCACCTGGTTCTTTGGTTACTGGTACCTGAGAC
Source organism: Hypercompe scribonia (assembly GCA_949316085.1). Lineage (NCBI taxonomy): Eukaryota > Metazoa > Arthropoda > Insecta > Lepidoptera > Erebidae > Hypercompe > Hypercompe scribonia. Next base: position 9,046,870 of record OX438979.1, read on the forward strand.
GGCGTGCGGTTTTTGGTCGGTTCGAGTCCGACATAAGCACCAGTAGGTGGTGTTTGGGGGGATTTCCGCACAGGAAAAAAAAGGAGAGACTTTACTAACATATAAGAAACATACACAAAGAACATGTAGATTTAGAAAAACAATTTGTGGGCCACACAAAGTATCAGGACCCCATGTGGGATTTGAACGCACGACACTTAGCGCAGTAAGACGTGGTGTGGCCACCGCTTAAACCACTACGTCATACGTACAGTAGTTATTCTTAATAATTTAAATTAAATTTTAAATATTTCGAACGTTTGACACACAACGTCATCTATTTTCAAACTAAGTAGAGCTTGTGTTATGATAACTAGACTGACTGATAAAATACTTATATACTATTTTTGTAAATACATACATATTACACATAGAAAACACTCAAACTTTGAAACAAATCTTTGTAGATCATACAAACATTTGGTCCGACCCGGGAATCGAACCCGAGACCTCAACGGAGCAGTCGCATTCACTACCTCTACGCCACCGAGACATAATAAAACATTTATATAATTGTTTCTTCGTGTTTCGATAAGATTTTGACGTTTTCTGTTATTCTATTTAGCATGTGTATCAGTAAACCCGAGTGTGTCTTACAATAATACATAATAATGACTGCAGTGTTGGCCTAGTGGTTTAAGCGGTCACCACCCAGTGTTGTGAGTTCAAACCCCACACGGAACACCACTTTGTGTGATCCAGAAATTGTTGTTCTGAGTCTGGGTGTTCTTTGTGTCCGTTTCTTGTATGTTTGTAAAATTCCCCGCGACACAGTATTAATTCCTAGTGCGGGAGTTGTTTTTTAAAAAAAGATAAAAATAAAGATAATAATCAACTGTGTAATTTCAAAATACCTGAATTTATCGTCTGACGGTCACTTGTAATATTGATCAAATAAAATAACAAGTGATTCCCCGAATTATTGTAACACAGTTTCGTCTCTTTTCACATATGAGTCATTAATTTACTGAATTTATGTTTCAACCTCACCTCCTTTCTAAAGAGAGGCTAATGTCCAACAGTGGACTCTATTGAAGGTTAGCGTTACAACATGTTTACTAATAGGGGAGAGTCGGATGTATCGTACTAGTTTTTTGTTTTTGTTAATTATCTCTTTTCTATAAATACTTACAAACCGATGATGGTACCTATTAAGTAAGTAGGCTTCTCCTTAATCATAACCCGTGTCATTTCATTCTTGAAACTGATTCATTTGCTCGAAATACGCGTTTTTCTACAGGTCATCAAATGGTACGATTTAAAGAACTAGTTGAATGAATCATGTTAGTTTAACTGTTCAGAAACAAGATGTATATATGTGAAGTATCTATCCGAGTGAGATTTGTTTTAAAAATATAAGATTGTTTCATCTTGAGCACGGGCTCCTCACGAACCAATGTTTAGATAACTCTTATGGGATGTTATGAGTTACAATCAAACATTATACACATGCAGAGCAATTCAAAATGTTAGCTTCAAATGTTTGACTATATAAAATATATTATATTTCGAGCATCTGACATAGATGTAAGTTTTGTCAAAGTTAGGAACAATGAAATTAGCATTTCAAACACGTTTATTGACTGTCTGCAGGGGAGGAATACCTTCAGTTGAACTTTTTTATACCTACCCAGGGGTATATTTCTCTTCTTCTTTATTCTTATTCAAATTCCAAACTTCCACTAAAGGCGGAAAATTAGGGAACGACAAATACAGTTTGATGAAAACGTTTGAAGTTACTAATTTATATTGAACTAATTATCTGACGTTTCGACCAATTTTCACTGGCCGTGGTCACAGGGGTGAATTTATTATAGTTCCAACTCCCCTAACTTTTTCCCATTAATCCCACTTCGCTCAAGACAGTTTAATTTTTCCTGGGACTTCCCCAGTGACATAGCTTGGTGTTTTCTTGGGTCACTACTGTTGATCACGGGGCTAAGAGTAACGATGGTAGACATGTGGGAGGGATTAGCCGCGTAGTCTCTGTTTTATTAGTAATTCTGTTCTTGTTAATTTTAAAATTCAATCTAAAATTGATATATCAATTTACAGACACACATCTTTTTTCTCTCTGCGCGTGACCCATCAAAAACGCGGCCCGGTTTTTATAGGTATGATTTCTTCGCACAAAAAATGTACCTACGCACTCACGCAAGTACGCGATTTCGAGCACGAATCACAAATTAAGATTTATGATGTTGATGTTCGCACTAAAGCGATAACATTCTGTACAGACGATGTTAATTTCCTGCATTTGGACAGATTTATCATTCATTTCAATCAAACTCTCCAAGTTTATTTTTGTAATTTCACAACGGATTGTATCTGGGGCGTTAAAACTCTTTTAATTACGGTGGTAAATTAAAAAAGTGGAATTCAGTTTACCTAAATATAAAATGACTAAATAAATATCATTTTAAAATATAACACACCAGTATTTACTACTTTTGTAAATAATTTTACGTGTACGGCTTCCATCTTTTCACTAAGTGAGCGAGGTTGCTGAAGGAACAATCCCCGATACCTTCTACGAAAATGCACTTGAGTCTCTTGGTTTGCTTTTATTTTAAATATTCCTTTGACGCTCTATCTTCACGTACTTATTATCTTTTAGTTTTGAATACCATTCTTTACTAGCATAGTTAAATACTAACTACCATGTCAATAGAAGGTAGGTATGTTGTTAAATGTAAACATACCTACATAGACTTTGGGCTCTATTTAGTCTACTACTTTATGGTAATGCCTCATTAATTAAGGTAGGTTTCAATTTTTCGTAATAGTCTTGTAAAAGTCCTCAAAAAACCTCTCTTCCTTCAAGGAAAAAAAAATATTCATTCGTCTGCTCTGTCGGCAAAAGAAGCTAAACACGTACTCTGTTAAATTTTACTTGTAATGAATTTCAAAGTAATATTTGGTACTACTTAGTAAGTTTTATTTACTTCTGATTTCCTTAGCTTTTAAACGCAAATTGTTCTCCAATTTACGTAAAAGGTATTGGGTGTTTAAACGAACATTACATATGGATAACTGTCAACGATAAACAATAGCTAAACAATTGGAATACTTTCGAATCTATTCAAATTCAAAAATAGAAGCTAGGAAGGCGTACGCGCGTGCGCCCGTGGGCCGAAACAAACGTTACTATTGGTCAGAACTGAACCAATCACGGCCCGATGTCAGCCTAGGCGTGATGAGATTTTCCGCGCCAAATTGTTTTTTACTTTTTGGAAAAAGCTGCAAATTGCATCTAAAAAGAAATTCCTTGTTATATTTTAGACATGTTTTGGAATTTTCGATTTAATATACAATGGTAGGTTTAATTAGCTATAATAATGGAATTGAATTGACTTTGACAATCTTTTACATTGTTTACACATTTAAAGAGAGGTAAGTACAAGGTAAATTTTCAAAATTAGTAATCACAGGTTACATTACTCAATAAAGAAAAACTGTTGCAAGTAAGCGCATTTTTTGTATTTGTTCTTGATACTGTGACTTAAACTACCTATAAGAATGTTGCTTGATAAACCTCCTTACAATTTACTTCACTGTATAAAATGTGGGTATGCGAGATTTGAGATAATTCTAACTCAGTATTAACGTACTCGTATAATATATGTATTATAAGGCACAAAATTTATATTTAATGATTGTTAACCAATTCCTTTAATATAATACTTATAATACTTTGAATGGACAGTTTGGTTTGCTATATCACACAGGACGTCTAGCTTAGTTCGGAGTGTTTCAGGTTTCCCTCTCTTTGTAGTGATGTTGACCTGCGGAGCTTACTTCCACAGTCGTCTCTTACGACAGCTAAGAAATGAATAGGAGTGATGACACTCTATATTCTTAATCCATTATCACACGGATAAAGTACTAACTGACATTAAGTAATTGAATAAGGAAAGTGGATTAAAAGTGATGTAATTTGAAATCCAACTTACGAAAATAATATTACGTGACAAAAAATTTACGTTTACGACATACATACCTAAATTATCTGTTTCAAATGCAGTTGGAGAAGAGTTAGTTGATAAACCTCTTTTTTAAATACGAAATTCTTTAAACTTTTTAGGTATAACCTATTTTTTGTCTTTCGCTTTTTTATATCAGTCCGAGCTTTTAAAACCGAACAGGTAAATCACTGTTCTCCATATATGTTAAAATAAAAAAAGTGACAAATCGAGATTTTTCAAAAAAAAACACGATCTATCAGGGTTTGCCCTAATGCCCTCGAACGAACAATGAAGCACAAATATAAGAGGTACGCATATTTGGACAATAACAATAGCACACCTGTTGCAATCCCATCCATATTTCGCCTCTATCAGTTTTTGGTCGAGTTTTTTTTGACCATAGAGTTCGGATTTCATTTTACTTTTTTTAAGTTAACATTGCCATAGTTCAATTTTTGACAGTTACAAAAAATATGTCAAATTTGACTGCGTTTAATTATAGACTGAATTCATCTTAGCTTTTTTCAAATTTTTCTTTCAGCCGGGGAACACAGAAGGTTACATTTGAATGCAAAAATTAGACCTAATGAATTAATTAAGTCAAAAAGGGAAGGAGAATAACGTAAGTAATGCACTTTGCGATTCTGGTTTTATTTACATACGTATGTCGTCTGCTTGTTTGTCACTATAAGTATACTTAAATGATTGTGTGTTTAGGTTGTATATTTTATCATATTATATTTAATTGTGAAATAAAGAGACGAATCAGGTCTGTTGATAACAATTCCACCTACTTGGTATTTTTTCTAGTTTCTATCTATAAAATATTATACACACACACAGGCATTTATAGGTTGTATTTGCCATTCGTGCATAAGTCTAATATTATTTGAATATAGTGTTATTTATTGATCTTAAAAGACTTATTATCACAAAAGTCATGATAAAAGTCTACATTTTTTTACAAAGAATCATAAAAACTACGCTTTAAGTGCTTTACTGTTAACTGGTTTTCAGAAACACACCATAAAATGAGTGACGAGACACGAACACGAAAATTGCAAAATTGTAAGGAAAGTGCTTATTTTATGCAAAAAAAAAGTAAAAAAACAAAAGGTGGCCGTGTGTAACACCGTGGGAGAACTTGGCAGGTGCGCCCGCGCAAGGAAAGACACCATACGTCGCGCCGTGTACGTGCACATTTTTTGCACTTACCAATATTGATATTTAATTAATGTGTCACGAATTATGTTCCTTTTTTAATTGTAAACTTTTTGGCAGTTCGTTAACTTGTTGTTGAACGAAACTAAACTAAGTATCTTATCTTTATATTATGTCTTGCATGCCAATGAAATTTATTAATAATAAATATTTTATTATTTTTTATAGTCCAATTTTATAGACTTTATTCGCAGTTCAGTTATCATAATACAACGTAGGTAGGAGGCACTTTTATTTTCTGCTACTTCTTTTTTAAATCTCTCTATAAATCATATCAATCGTAACACTTATCTACCTTTTTATAAAAACGACCTCTAATATACTCATATAGTCTTTATTTTTTTGTCTTGCTTAATAAATATAAAAAAGAGTACCGTTTTACTTTTCGTCCCGTAAGACCAGTCTCTTCCATTACAACCGCTAATTATAGGCACATAAAAAATAAACAGCACATTTGCCTTTCAAGGTTTAGTTTGTCACAATACTGACCGCTCCGTTACCTAGACGTAACGGTGCGCATGCGCTAGTTTTTTTTATTTATTTAGCCTACTCATTTACTACGCTGTCGGGCAGGTTCTACTAGAGCCTGTTGCTTAACCATAATGGGACAGTAGGTATGTTTTTTATTACCATTTTGCATCATTGTTTTCGTTTTAATAATAACGGACTGGATTTAAAAATAATGCCGTTTGTAAAGAGATGTCCACTTAAGGCTGTTTATTAACGGTTTGTTTTGATAGAGTTTATTTTGAAATCACACGGGAGCCTTTTTATTTGAGGTATATCTCAAATGTAACGGTAGGAGATATATATAATTATCTCGTACAAAAGTTTCTATATTGTTTTAATGCACGTATGTATTATTTTACGATGTCATCCTTATGTTAAAAAACGAATTATGATCGTATTAAGAACTGGTGTAAAGAAACCAGCATGTAATACTAAGTGTTATTTTCTGTTGGCTTATACAGTAATAAGTAAGTCTAATAAGATTTACCAATGACACTACGTGCCCAAGTTTTTTCATGCTTAAAAGGAGGTCCAAGCAATTTTGAAGAAATATAAACAAGTTACAGAAACTCTTTTTGTTTTTTTTTGTCGTAAGTTTTTCTCGACGTTAATTTGTTTATTAAAGAAATACCCCAATCAAGTCCCATGTAGGCGTAACATGTATCCTATAGCTTTTAATTATGGTTGCATTTATACGTTACATGATAAATGTGTAGTATTAATGAACACATAATCGCATATACGTACACTATTACGGCCACGCGCTACAGAGATTTAGCCGCGTGACAAGATGAACTTATATGTATATTTCTATGATTAAACCGTCGTCGCCCGCGCACCCGAGTTCACCCGACTCCACTCGAAGACGGCCGAACGTTGTCGTGGGAAAATGCGGCAGGTGTTACCGATCCGTAGCACTTCTTACTGAGTAAACATTCAGCGTATACAAAATTATAACCGCCTCGAAGCGTCTGTGTAAATGGAAAATATATTTTGTATGCTTAATGATACTGCTTGCTTTTTTGGTGCGGCTCAGTTATCGGTCTACAATGATTTTTTTGCGATGCTTTTAGAACTCGTATGTTTCACATTTTTATTTTGGTTAAATTTATCGTGTTTCACTTAATTGGTATGGTTAAATTATTGTAGTCGTTGAATACGTGTGACTTTTATGGCTTCTTGTGTATTGGGGATTGCGTTAAACGGTATGAAGATATCATTTACATGCACAGATTATTATAATTTTAGAATTCGTATCTTCTTTACAAATGTATTTATAAACAAATTGTAGACGCACGCCTTGTCTTTGTACGATTATGGTTCAGGGTTCAATCTTAGTGGTAGGTATGTGTGACGTGCATGCTAATAAAATAAATGGATTTTTTTTAGCACGTACAGGGGTCATAAGTCTAGTATTTTTTTTCTAACTTCTAAATTTTCGAGTTTAATAATAGTTGTAACTATGTTTTTTTTTATTTCGGTACCAGAGGCCTTGTCTTACCAAAAAGTTTCGAGTTTTAGATGAAAAATATAGGTGTGTAGTAAATAGAGTATGTCATTATGTGTCTGTCTGCTTACCACACCGCCCTGGTACTATCTTTGAATAATTCAATGCTGTAATAAACGTTAATAGTTAACTGTTGGAAATTACAGGCAAGAGCAAAATATTAACATATGGTTGCAACAATGTTGCAAGACACCAGAGTTTCATTCAGCTACATCTGTCGTACAGTTACATGCTGCTTGACTATAACTAGCTATCATTTATACAGGGTCTTGGGCGGTCTGTTGCTTGACAATTGAGATGTAAGTAATGATGTGTGAGGTAAAAAATTGACAATTTTTTTATTAATGTGTGACTGCGAAAGATCGCAAAAACAAGTTGTGTGATGTGTATTGTCTTTTCACATAAATAAGTACATTAAAACATAATATGTAACACTATACAGCAGGACCTCTTTAATCCGAACCACCTCTAATCTGAACCCCTCTATAATCCGAACGGCCCATACCCGCTCGCTTTTCTCGCCAGTTGCTGATTAAATACCTCCCGACAAACTGAAATAAATGATTTCTTTAAAAAGTTTGATAAATTTTACTGTTTATATGTTTTTGAATAAGTATATACTAATTAATATTTTGCAATACTATTTATTTTATTTCAGGAAAGTACGTACCATATACATATACCTATCTATAGTTCCTAACATACTATAATCCGAACGGTGGGTAAATTTTCGGCGTTCGGATTAAAGAGGTCCTGCTGTACATCACGAAATTAAACTATTTAATAGTCTCGAACGGTAAATTGTAAACTGTAAACTGTAAATATGTGGGTAAATTTTCGACCTTATGAACTCGACTTCAACCCGTTTGTGTTAATAGTCACTAAAACTTGGTTAAAGTAAGCAATTTGAAGATATATAACACGTATTAATAATTTTAATCATTAACTGACTGCCTCGGTGGCGCAGTGGAAACGAATGCGACTGCTGTACTTGAGGTATTGGGTTCGATGTCTGGGTGGGACTAAACGTTTGTATGTTGTATAAATATTTGTTTTGGAGTTTGGGAGTATATAAGTAAAAACACAAAGTATATAAGTATTCTATCATAGTAGTTATGATAGGACAAGCTCTGCTTAGTGTGAAAATAGATGGCGTTATCTCAAAAGTGTTGCAAATGTTTATTTAATTAAGTATTTATCATTAATTCGAAAGCTAAAAGTTAACCATTTCATTATTTCGTCTGTTTTGTATTGTAAGTCTAATAGATCTTAAGCCTCAGTACTTAAGCAACAATTTTAAATTGCACTTGGTTGCAAAAGCTGGTCTTTTGCAACCAAGTGCAATTTAATATTTAAACATATTATACAAACTCAATAAATATATTACTATCACGATTGTCGCTATTTGGTCTTATGTGCACATTAAGAAACATATAATACATTAACAATCGATTCAGGAAGTATATAAATTTCACAATTAAATCGTTAATATATTTTTTGTGCTAGTTTTAAGGTTGAGAGAGAGAGAACATAATTATTTGCAAAATTGTTTTTAACTATAATTAAGATAAGGACTTATATTGTACGCAGACCTGTAGTAACATAATATCTAACAGCTTTTAAAAGTGCAATTTAATTTTAAATTATGCAAATTTAATTTCATTATTTTGAGTTAAATGAGAAAACTTCTCGATTTAATTAAAAATGGAATATAATATTAATAATTACAAAACTAATGAAATTCATTTATAAAACTAATAAAATGAAAACATTTAAGTTTATAATCTTTTGATGTTCTCTTACCTTGGAGGTAAGAGAACATCAAAAGATTATAAACTTGTCGAATTAACAAAAATTGTGAAAATAAAAACATCTTATATATATAAATTACGTGTTACGGTGTTTGTCTGCAATGGACTCCTAAACTCCTTAACCGATTTTAATCAAATTTTGCACACCGTGTGCAGTTTGACCCAACTTAAAAGATAAGATAGCTTACATCTCAATTTAATGGTTTATTACAATGAAATAATAAAAAAAAATTAGGCACAGCAACGCGTGGCCGGGTCTGCTAGTAATACTATATACCAAAGATTTAATTGAGTTCTTTGTCTAAACTAATTAATTCATATTAACCTTCATAAACTCTTTCTGATAGATTATAATATATAAATAAGTACCTAGTATATTTTTTTCCTTTTTAGGTTAAATTGATCTAGCAACTTTTTGTCAAAACCATTCCCAAGTTTTGCCACATTTAAAAACACACATTCAGATGCAGTAAAGAAAAATGCTACCACGATATAAATTATTACTGACACGAATCCTTCCTCGTGAAGAATCCAAGCAAGCTTTTTAAAAATAATACTTAATGACCCAAACGCTAGGTCATTATAGGCACGCTTTGTAATGAGTTCAAGTTTTTAAAATTATTGCTTACGGACACAAATAGTTCGAAAAAAATTACAACTTACGCGTTTTCTGTTACCAAACTGGATATTTCCTTTTACCGATAAATATAATTATCCCCATATTTCAGGGTACTTTATGTGTGACAATAAAACCTTTACATTCAAGGGTTTTTTTTAAATTTATTGTAGTGTTTTATGTAAATCAATAACTATTTAAAAGAAAATATAGCTTCCGTTTTTTTCTGATATTCCTAATTTGGTAAATAAACATACAGTTATACTCATGGTAAAATGGTCACCATAGCTTATTGCCGTTCATAATGGTGTGACACCTTATTTATAGGGCTATTCATATTCAATCACCTTAAAATAAAATGATATCATCAAATTCAAAGCGAAAGAAGTACGTAGCTGGTACTAAAATAAGTTTAAACTGTGAAAAATGTTTTAAAAACATTTGTTTAAAAGGAGATTTAAATTTTTAATAACACGCAAGCAATAAAGTATATTGGTTCAATAGTATAAAAGGCTTCAAACTGGACATACACATTCGTTAAAATGAAGAGTCGGCAAAATTCCAAAAAAAATCTTATTGTGTTATACTGTTAACTCCAGTACTACTGTATGTAAAAAGTATGATTTTAAAAAGAAAGTGGATTCAAGAATCGACCATTTTGTTAGTACACAATAATTTTTCCTTTCATCAGTTGTAATTAGTTAGCTACCACTAATGACTTCGTCATCATCTCAGCCAAAAGATGTCCACTGCTCGACATAGGCCTCCTCCAAGGTTCTCCACAACGGCCGGTCCCATCCTACCGGCATCGAATGGTTTCCCGCGACCTTCACCAGGTCGTCGGATCACCTTATCCGCCTACCAACGCTGCGCTTTTCAGCACGCGGTTGCCAATCCAGAACTTATAAACATGTAGATATGTATATATAGAAATATAGCTAATACTTATTTTAGGTACCATTAATTTGTCTACACATTAATTTGTTATTTTTCCAAATGGTAATAATGTCTGCAAACTTTATATCGTGTTATAATAATGTGAATAAAATATTCATTCGCTGTCTAATAACTAAGATAACAAAACGAGATGAATGATCCCATTTCGGCACCGTAAATAATGCCAATTAATATAATTTTATGGCTAGCGGTCGCCACGTGATACACAGATAGCAAAATCGGATTTTAATTCCTTTGTACCGTAGAACACACATCAAACATTCTGCCCAGCACGTTCCGATAATTATCATGGATTCATATCCAACCTATATAAAAATAAAAATGTCGAGATATGGATCTTCTTTGCATAACACTTTTATTTTTATGATCGCCGTGCCTTATATAGTTTTCTTCGGTCATAAGGCGACTAATAGAGATCATTTAAATGCGAAGGATCCATTTAAATATTGAACATTCAACATTGTGCATTTTAACTCACTTTGTATTTTATGGTTTATGTGTATATTATACGATGTTTTCTTTATACACACAATCAATTTGGAAAATTAAAACACCCCACGCTGCGGTGCCGACCGTTGCGGTGGTGGGCCTATCGAATGCAGAATACGATTAAAAAAGTTAAACTGATTGTCAATTTGCCTGATTTCTTTCCCTTTTTGTTTAAACTTTCATAGTTCACTTCAGTAACCAAACGTTTGGTCACCCAAAGGCCAATTAGCTAAGATTAAAAACAACAATATGCATAATATTTATTTAATAATAAAATTAAGTATGTGACCGTTTAAACAAAGCCGGTTTTTAAGAATAAAATATTACTAATAAAAAATAAATGTTTATATTAAAAACAAGACTAGTTTCTTCATGTGGCATTGCTTATGTTACAGATACCTTAAATCGTTTTCGTATTACATGCAACATGTTTGCAGTTTACATGATACTGTTAACATCAATACGTTATAGGCCACTGCTGGACATAAAACTTTCCATTGAAAGGTTTTGGCCTACGTTGACCAGATGGGCTGGTAAAGAGGTTTTTTTCAAGTTTTCCTTCTCTTTGCAGTGATGCTGTCGTGTGTATATGTATGAATAGTATGGCAGTATATAAAATACTCGTATATACGAGTACTACGAACATTGCTTTATATTCATTATACTTGTAGTCAATTCGATTGTTATAATTTATTTTTAATAATTAATTGTCATTTGACAGTTCTACAGATGATCACAAAGTGTGATGGAGACATGTGATCTTAGTGACGAACACACGATTTCCCTTTTAGATTAATATAGTTCTACAAACATTCTCGTTAATGACTAACTGCACATTTGACTAGTAAATGGAGATACATCTGACCAATTATAAAGAAGAATTAATGAGGTTTATGCGTTATCGGTGATCTACGGAACCTATTAGTCTAATGCATGAAGAGTGTGCGACGAAACCTGGTATAATGTGGGCGTATCTGTTTCTAAGAATTCTCGCCTTCGTCACTGTCATTACAAGTTTATTTTTTAATATTTATTTTAAACCCAAGTCGTCGTTTATTATTTCTTTGATTATAGGTCTTTCTGCTGGCGGTTAGTATATTTATTTAAAGAAAATAGAGAAATGTATGTCGTGTTGTCTATCTTATAATGCAGTTGAAACATCGTAAGTAACTTAGTTCTCTTGTCGACTTGAGATTTGTTTATTTTGATTTTGTACTTTATTGAGTTTCATCATCATCAACAGACTTTTACAATCCACTGCTGGACATAGGCCTCTCCTTAGCAAATAGGTTTTGGCCTACTATACCACGCTGGACGACAGGTTGGAATAGGGTTTGTTTCAAGTTTTTCTTTTCTTTGCAATGATATTGTCTTGCATATTTTGTTTCCTTAGTCGCCTTTTACGATACCCACGGGATGAATAGGGGTGGTAACACTATGTACTCTTAATCCGTCACCACCGACACTATTATTGAGTTTACTAAATACAAATTTATTTTTGAGCAAACATTGCATACTTAAGCATGAAGAATTATATCTATAATGGGGTTTAAAGAAGGGAATAAAAAGGTAACAGTTTTGGTAATGAAATTGATACATATTCTAATGTTGGGTAATTCTTCTAAGCAATTCGCATCATTCAGTTTGCAAAAACTAAATAAAAGAAATAAAATACACGGTTATTGCTTATACTAAAGCAAAATATAAGGTTTTAAGGTTTGTGATTTTAATATCCTGTGACATTAATTACAATCATTTTTACTTTAATATGCCAATATAATTAATAACCAAGAAGACAAGCAATCATTTTTTTTTAAATTTTTTATTTATATCAAACCTAAACTGCATTCGTAAAATAATACCTACACATAAACAACAGTTATATTTTGATTATTGTAAGTAGTTGTTACGTAATTATATTTTTTCTTTTTACCCTTTATTACAGGGACAAACATTGACTCCAATGGGTGTTATTATAAAAATTATAAACCTGATTCCATTACTGTAATAATTCCAGTCATAAATACTGATGGTTCTTAGGTATACAAGTATGGGACTACAGGTTAAGAAATCACTCAAGAAAATACCTCAAAAGAAAAGAATACTGCTTGCACGGGTGGCATAGTGATTTCAGTGGCCGCAAGGTCGTTTCTTACTGTGCTGATTATTGTGGATATAATCCCCACACGGAATAACACTTTGTGTGATTCATAAATTATTGTTCAGAGTGTTTTTTGTTTCCATTACACGAACGTTTGTAGAGTCCCCCGAAACAGGATACATACTTAGTGTGAGAGTAACCTTTAACAAAACTGTTTTAAGCAAGACAGGTCTTCAACACCCAGAACCTTGGTCTCAATACGGTAGCTGAATATGACATGAGATTCGATGATTACACCCCGCGGCCATTGAGCCCTCGGACCCCAGCTACGTAATTATCTTTGAGAAACATGTTGGCTCTATAATCAGTGACCGAGGAAAATATCACTTTGGCTAAAGATAACCGTGTTTGTCGCTTGTCATTTTGTGACATGTTTTAATGTAATACTTCAAATCTTTATGGTTCGTTTTTGAATTTTGTGTTCTCGGTATATTTAATACAAAATAGTAAAAGAAAATATTTTCATTACTCTTACAACGTCAGTTGGTTTAAAAGCTACTGTCTTATGAACCTTACAATGTCAGTAGATTCAAAAACTACTGTCTTATAAACCTTACAATGTCTACTGACATTTACTGGTTCAACAGTTACTATCTTTTGAACCTACTGACATTGTAAGAGTAAATTTTTGCATTTGCTATTGCTTCGGTTTACAGTCTTAAAAAAAGTTAATTGTCTGTTTTGAGTCTATAAAAGTTGAATAACGTATTAATGTTTTGTTTCTATCCACTGTTAACTTATTTATTTATTTACAACTTTATGCACAAATACATGCATCGGTGGACTTAATGCCTAAGGCATTTTCTGCCAGTCAACCGATCTTCAGTCAACTCGTTCTACTAATGAAAAACGTAAAGAAATTTAAAATTTAAACAATCGTTACTTTAAAGTATTGTTGATTAACAGATTAAGTAACAATTACATCTCACAATTTTGGTAGGGGATTTCCAAGCTAGCTTAAGTAGAAAAGTACCTACCTACCTACCTCTTAAGTAGACATTTACTTTTATCTATTTTTTGTAATTTATTACTTATTTTCTTAGGAGTAAGCTAAATAACAATGGGCTGTCGCTTACTGTATAAAGGTATCTTCAAATCAACATATCGTCGGCCACTGCAAAACAAGAATCTACCCCAAAGAGTACCAACCATCCCGGTATTTGGCAATCCGCATCTATCCGCTGTCAGCCACGTTCTTCAAGTCGTCGGTCCATCGCAAAGACATTTTATTAGTTTGGTATTTGTCATAAAGGTCAACGAGGAATCGCAAAAAAAAATATAAGTGATGTATGAACTAGACTTGTAATCCTCTTCTTTGACGTAGCGAAAGCTTTCGACAAAGTGTGGCACAACGGCTTATTATTTAAGCTGGCCACCATGGGAGTGCCACACGGACTCGTGCTCATCATACGAGGCTACTTGTCGAATCGAAGCTTCCGCTACCGAGTAGAAGGGTCACTGTCCTCCACTCACCCCATTCGAGCCGGTGTCCCACAAGGGTCCGTGCTCTCCCCCCTACTCTTCACGCTGTATACTAGCGACATTCCGAAGCATCGGTATGTGCAGACGGCACTATTCGCAGACGACACGGCTATCTACTGCTCGGGGGCGAACCCCTCGACAGTAGCCAAAAAACTCCAGACCGCAGCCAACGCACTGGGCGTTTGGTTCCGGAAATGGAGGATAGAGGTCAACCCCGAGAAAAGCCAGGCGGTGCTGTTTCACAGAAGACAGCTAAGCTTGTATCCTTTGGAGAAGACCCCCCAGATTAGGATGTTCGGCAAGTCTATCCCTTGGGCTAGGCAGGCCAAATACCTAGGCATAACCCTCGACGACCGTCTAGCCTTCGGCCCCCACATCAAGGCAGTCCGCAACCGGGCTGCCTTCGTGCTAGGACGTCTCCACAATCTATTAAACGCGCGTTCGAAATTAGATCTAAAAAATAAAGTTAGGTTATACACGTCATGCGTACGTCCTATAATGACGTACGGTAGCGTAGTATTCGCACACGTTAGGCCACACAGGATCCATAGGCTTCAAACACTTCAGAATAGATTCATGCGCAAAGCTACGGGAGCACCATGGTATGTACGCAACGTCGATCTCCACATCGACCTCAGATTGCCGACCATCAAGCAATTCATAAAACAGTGCTCCCTTAGCTACTTTGACTCTGCTCCGACTCACCCCAACCCTCTAGTGGTTGCGGCCGTAGGATACACACCAAGTAGGATTTCGAAGATACGACGACCCAGACACGCGTTAGAGGAACCAGATGACGAGATCACGCTCGCTCAACGTAGAGCGGACACAGCTAGGCAATCTAGGAATAGGAACCGTCCGCGTTTTCGTCCCCGTCGTCGGGGGCGGAATACGCGCCGCGTAAATCATATACAAATCATGGGAGTAGGTCGCCCCAACGTAGCAGCAACACCCCAAGCCGAGGTTCGTATCCCACAGGGGGTGCCCTTGGGCTATGTTGCTTAACAAATGACCGGTTGAGAGCCCTCAGCGCTCACCGTAATACCCGCGTAAAGTTGTAGAGGCCATCCCAGGCCAACAGCTAGGTCAATATCAAAAAAAAAAAAAAAAAAAAAAAAAAAGACTTGTTGGTTACGCTATTTTCCGCTGAATATGTATTAAAATAAATAAAACACTGGGTTAACGAAGTTTATCTGCTAAAGGTCGTATATCGCCAGAGGTAGAATCCTCAGGCTACTCTATAACGTATGACCAGGCGTGTGATGTTCGCCGCAGTTGTAACTTAATATTAAAATATGCAAGACTTGATTTACAATTTGCTCTTTGTAATGTCAGGAAACATGTAATCTCTTTTACAATGCAAATTACTAAAATATTTTATGTAAAACGATCGGATTTACAAAAGGTCTAGGATGTAAAAAAGTCCGCAAACAACATCAAAAAGGTATCCGACGTTAATTGTGTTTATAAAATTATGGATGGATTATTAAAATTTTATAAGATCAACTACTATTTATTAAGTATTTAATTATTATTGTTTTGTTTTTTTCGTTGTTTCTTTTTTAAAGACGACGCTCTCGTTAAGGGCTCGTTTCTGTGTCGCAGGGGACTTTACAAACGTAAAAGAAATAGACACAAAGGACACTCAGACTATGAACAATAATTTGTACGTCACACAAAGTATTGTCTCATGTGAGGTTTGAATCCACAACACTCAGCGCAGTAGACAGTGGCGTGGCGACTCCTTAAATCACTACGCCATCCGTACAGTCATAATACATACTTATGTACATGCATACATAATTATGTACTCGTATATTCTTAAGAGAACACGGTTCTTCTCTTATTTATTGTTCACAATATTTAACCACTGGTGAAGGTAAAGCAAAAACTTGCCATTCATGTGGATTATACTGCTTGATATTTTCCATTGTGGTGAAGCGGTTGCCTTAAAAGGAAGCGCCAACACGTAATTACCGTAATCATTTAGCATTGATAATTCATACGTTATAATTAACAATACAGAACTTCCACTAGGGTGACATCGTCGACTTCAACGGTCATAGTGCACGAGCCGGAACACAATGTACCGGACCGGAACAAAAACGGAACAGGTAGTTTAACAGGTATCGGAATAAATTGGTCAAAGGTCGAAAGGGTGAACGATTGTTATCGGTGATCGTTATTGTAACGGCTTTTGTTTGATTTGAGTGGGTTAAATTTGAAATTCGAATCGGATGATTTTTTGTAAAAATTTAGTTGGTTTTGTATTTTTTTTCGATTTTGTAAGATCGATAACAAATGTCGAATCCTAACTTTATATTTACATATTTTTTTGTCTATGTTGCGTTGTTGTTGATTTGACGAAAATGGCACTTACAAAACAATGTAGTTGTTTGAATATTAGCATTAACAAGTTCTTAAATAAAATGAGGCTGATCTTTCTGGAATTAAATAAAAATTTATACATTGTCATTATTTAAAAAAACTATGAAGAGAGAGGTGGTAGTGAATTTAGGTGATTTTTGTTTAATATATATAATTTTGGTTGATTTTCTCTATTTAAATTTCAGTTGTTTCTCTACATAAATATTTAATTATAATAATTGAAATATATACCGTAAGTGTACACATAAATATGTAGTTTCATCCTGATAATTATTGTTTTTTCTTTAAGAGGCTTTTATGGGTACGGATCTTAACAAAAACCATGAAATTAGTTTCGTATAATACGAATTTATTGACGCAATCGATTATATTGGTGAAATCTCCATCGGCACACCCCCTGAACGGCCGGTATCATTAAGATAAAATTAATTGGACTCCACCGGTCTTCCGCGTCCCCGGCGAGATGAAAAAAAACTGGGCACACGTGGTCACTACCGTTCATTTACGAACGCGAATTATGCGTAGTACGGCAGGTGGCAGGTGGCGGAGAGCATGGGAACTCGGGGTTGAGCTGTGTTCCCACGGCCGCGTCATTCACTACACCACACCTGCGCCCCTTAACGGGGATGCTACACACACGCCCGCCACGCGAAGGAAAGCGCCGATTAGAAGTGCCACGAGTGTGTGCGCGCGCGCTCACTCCCTGTCCGCACGCGTGTTCGTGTGCATGTGTGTGTGCGGGGTAAGCGCTGCTCATGTTACACCATTTATTTAAGTAAGTGCTAGTAGAAGGGCTGTTTACGTTATGCTCTACATCGTTTCGCGCTTATGTGTTTTAACAGGTGCCGTATGTGTGTGTAAGCGTGATTTTTAACTACGACTTAGTTGAATCATAGTGATGGTAGTGGGTAGCTTCTATGTAGCTACCATGTAACGATCTTTGTAACGCCTATAATTTATCTATATAAAACTATATCTAAACCTGAATTTAGAGTACTAAAATTTTAAAATTAACACTAATACCATACAGACTTATTGAACTTTAGAGACATTTCAATAATGCATAAATATATTTTTATAGTATTTATAAGTTTCAAGTTATAATTTTTTATTTTTTATTAGTTGCATGGAAAACTTACAGCTAGAAATATTAGAGCAGATTAGTCGTCTGACGATCATAAAAGAACACCGTAAATAAAAACACAACTGTAAATGATATCATATATCTAAATAAAACAATAAAATTGAATAAGTGTCAACATCCCAAATTCAATACATTACACTCTTTATTAGCTGGCCTGCTTCATTAATAATCAATAAAGAATTCTACCTTCTGATAGATGCCCATAGGTATGCATACTAATAAAACCCTTCGTTGCCAATAGGCGACGCATCTAAATGATTGTCACACTTCCCCGGTTCATGATAACCTTTATTAATATCATAAGCTCGTGTGGTTACTGACAAATATTTAAATAGGTTTTCATCAAAATGTCCAAACACAAAAAAAAATCAAATGAACCTTAATACAATTTACTGGCTCTCTTTTTTAAAAAAACCGACTGAAATTAATAAAAACAACATTACATGGTTGGTTGTTTAGATCATTTTTATCTGCACAAATTAACAGAGTGAGTGACTAGTTGATTTATTGTGCGTTATTGTCACGCGAGGGACGCGTGGCGTGTATAGCACACTTGTGCCTCGTTTGCGAAAAGTGTGCTTACACATGCCACGTTTACTCTCTCTCACCAATGTTTCAATTTAATGTATTAAAGGGTTACTTTTAATGCACAGTTAATTATTTTGAAATAATTACAATACATTTATCAACATTGTTTTATTAGATTTAATTTCCTGTTTGCAAAGTAAGAGGCGCTTTTGTGGGCCTTTCGCAACTGCATAGTGTCAAGAAGGCTTGTGATCAGATGTGATCTATGCACTCTAATTATTTGAAAGTGTTTGTGTCATTAGTTTATTGGTGATGTGTTATAAATTTTGCTTAGATGTCGTTAATGTCACTCGATTGAACTATATATTTCTGTATTCGAATTTTATTGTAAACCTACGCTCAGTTAAATCCGAGAGTCATTAAATACACGTTTTTTATAGTTATTATCTATAAAATTTTTAGACTTTTCCAAATTTTCCTCGTAAAACTGACCGTAACATATTACTATAATGACAAAAGCAACTGACAGCCTACGTTGGAATGTCATTGTGACGGGCGCCGCGTGCGTGTACGCACTTATCTACCCACGTGATTGTTTTATTGAAAAAGATACTCTTTGAATAATTATAGGCCATAATAACGATGGGTTACCATAAAGTATTGTGGGTATACAATCGTTTTGTAATAGATTTCCTACGGGGTATAATGGTTTACGCATATGAATAGGGGGAGATTTATAAGAAATATTTTTAAGTGATCTTTTGTGTAATTTTAAAATTGTATCTGACTCTTTGAGATTAAAGGATGTGTATTGATTTACATCCATGTTTTGATGACGTTATTAGAAGTGTTAGTCGTCAATAGTAAACATTGTTTATGAGTTTTTATTTTGAAGCTCTACCTTACATGAATTCATTATTTTTATTTTTTTATAAAATGTTTACTAATTCGTGGTCAATCCTTAAAGTTAATAAAAAGTTGGTTTGTTTTTATTGGCGTTTTTATTATTATTTATAATAATATATTTGGTGGTATTTGAAAACCTAATTTTTTAGCTGCGAAACTGACCCTAAATACTTGCTTCGAAAGAGTGTTAAATTAGCGACATAAATTTTCTTTATTAGTGATACAAATAATTATACTACTCTAAAACATGGGAAAATAAATAAAAAGCCTACTAATTTATACAATTTCTCTCATCACATTAAGACAATAAACCCACACAAACTGTCACAATCACTGATACGAAATCCCCTTAAACTAAATCAACAAACGTGTGTTGTGCACACTTTGTACACACGAACGCACACACACATGCATGCCTCTCATACTCACATATAATTCATGCATACCTCTGTATAAGTACACAGTTGATACGCGCCAAATACAAAGTTCTATTTTGTAACCCTACCCAGAGAGAAGGGGGCAAAAAGTGAGCCTTTTTTAAAAAAGCAACCACTGCACGTGGTCGGTTTGTGGTCCAACTTTTTTTTCGTTTGACGAAAGTATTACGTTATGAAATTCTTCAGAGTGGAAGATATCAGTTACATGGACGTTGGGTGCATTATTAAACTTGATTTCTGAAGTGTCAAGTTTTACTTAAGCTAATGGACGGGTACCCTTGGTAGGTTTAATTAAATTTCTGGAATGTTGCTTCATTTAACTATGTCAATTAATTTAACTACTTGTATCCACAAGCAATTCATTGTACGATCATCATTTCTTTATTATAATGACACCTATGATAAAAACTGTACAATTCGAGAACATCTGTTTATAAAGTACTCGACCAAACTCATATACATAATCTAACAGAGGCAGGACACCACAAGATCATATTATCTGAAAAGCGCATCATCTTCATTAACCTCTAGCAGTCCATTGTTGGACAAAGGCTACATCACTTAGTTCAATTTTAGCTTTTTAAAATAGGTTTAAGAAATTAACTGACCTCAATTAATCCTCGTTCAGTTAAAGATTTAGAGTTTTTTTTTTCAGACTGTAGAATATTCATGGAGTTTTTAAAATGTCTGTCTCTTACCAGAATGTTTAAAAACCGTTACAAAAAATTCAAAATATTGGTAATTTTTACGGTAATGTCATTATGAATGCAAAACGAAACGAAAATTTTTAATTTTGGTGTTTCAACCACGTCTTTAAACTTAAGTTCTGTATCTGTTAAATAAGATTTCGATTTTTTAACACTTTGACAAATTGCTATTGAAATTGTTATGTATTTACTTCAGATTTTGAGTGTGTTATATATATATGTATTAACAAAAAGAAGTATATATGTATTAATATCAGTTGCCTAGTACCCATAGTGCAAGTTTACCTTAGTTTAGAACTAGATGGCGTTGTGTGTCATATGCCCGAAATAATATATTATTACTAGCTGACCCGGCAAACGTTGTTTTGCCATATAAAAATGACGATTGATCAGTTTTCGACCGGAGAGGAAAAATGATTAAATTACTAAAATGGCTATTAAAAAATAAGGGTTGATCGTAGAAGGGTGAAAATTGAGGATTATATGTATTTTTGTATGTTGTATCATAAAAAAATAGAAATTAAAAATTTTGTCTAAGAAATAAAAAAAAAAAATTAGGGTTGTACTACCCCTAACATTTAGGGGGATGAAAAATAGATGTTGGCCGATTCTCATAGATACCAGATAAGCACAAAAAATTTCATCAAAATCGGTCAAGCCGTTTCGGAGGAGTATGGCAACGAAAACTGTGACACGAGAATTTTATATATTAGATATTATATTAAGTGGGACAGTCATGTCTCCAGACGAACCGCTGGTCACTGGAGTCGAAGTGCTAGAGTGGAGACCACGTGTGGGCAAACGTAGTGTAGGGCGCCCTGCGGCACGATGGACTGACGACTTGAAGAAAGTGGTTGGCAGCGGATGGATGCGAATTGCCCAAAACCAGAATGGTTGGCGCTCCTTGGAAGAGACCTTCGTTCAGCAGTAGACGGCGATAGGTTGATTTGATTGATATTAAGTAAGTAATAAAATATCGAAATAGTGAAAAAAGAAAAACCAACCACTTTATTTTAGTGAACGGGGTCAAAGAACATAGTATAAGAAAATATGTAGGGATTTGTTCTGGTCATATAAACGCAGGTTCTTGTAAAATTGACTATTATCTTAATGTTTATTCAAAGTTTCTTAACATTAACAAAATACTCTGAGATAAGCCATACTTAACTTATATTAATTTTTACAAGAAAGCATAAAGTACAAGATCTCAATTTAGAATAAAAATATCATAAAAAGGTTAGTTTCAACTCTTAAAATATATAAATATAATTACGGTAATGAGATTTTTGAATCAAAAGTAGTTCGAACGTAAATCCATTTCCGATTATAAGAAATTAAATATTGCCTACATTATTTTCAAAAGCCAATAATCCAAATTATTTCTTCGTAAAGTATTTGTTCGTAAGCATGTACTACATCAATTATTTAAAAATATCCAGTATAAAACGTCCCAAATGTAGTTAGCGCCATATTTAAAGGCATAAAATCGTTTTTACATCCTGTTTGTACAATCTAAATGAAAATTAAATTCATTAGAGTTCATCAAGAATTCAATTGCACACTTAAGGCTAACGGTCCTTGTACTGCTTTTTATTATAAGCGGTTTATAACATCTTACAATAAAATATATGAAGTATTTATATTTTCATGTAAATTATTTTGCTTTTTCTAGAAAAGCTTCTGAGTTACGGTGGCAAATATCGCGATAAAATGCTGCTTTAAATGCGATAGTGCTATCGACGTTATTAGAGCACTTTACAAAGAATTAATAAGTGTAATATAAGAGACATTTACCATAATATAATTTACGAGATATTTACTTTTGTATGATAAAAATAAGATTATAATAATATTCTTTTACGTATATATCTTTGGGAGTAGATGCTTAGTACGTAGACTGTTTTATTTTTTGTGAGAAATGATTTAAAGTTTTTATTTTATTTTATTAAGTTTGTAGGTGTTAACTTTTGTTCGCGATTTATAATATCTTACAATAAAATATATGAATTATTTATATTTTCATGTAAATTATTTTGCTTTTTCTAGAAGAGCTTCTGAGTTACGGTGGCAAATATCGCGATAAAATACTGCTTTAAATGCGATAGTGCTATCGACGTTATTAGAGCACTTTATCAAGAATTAATAAGTGTAATATAAGAGACATTTAATATAATTTACGAGGTGTCTGATTTTGTATGATAAAAATAAGATTATAATAATATTCTTTTATGTGTATATCTTTGGGAGTAGATGCTCAGTAGGTAGACTGTTTTTGTTTTTGTGAGAAATAATTTAAAGTTTTCTTTATTTAATTAAGTTTGTAGGTATTAGCTTTTGTTCGCATTTCTCCCGAGATAAAATTATTTTCTATTCGTCAAGGACTTTGCTTTTTTCTATATGAAAGATATCTCAAATCTTTGAAAATGTTTGTTCAGACTTTTTAAATTATTATTATTGTTTATTTTTTCAACAACCAAATTAAAAAATTAAAAATATTCTTGTTTAATGTGTTCTGTTCTGTCATTGTATTTTAAAAATATATGGCTATTAAATGATTGCTTTTGAGTCTTATAAGTCTTATAAGAAAGTGTAACCACTTTTCCTAAGTGGAAAGTTTTAACATACCTACTCGTATAGGTACATAAGTATTTGATACCATTGTAATATTATAGCGTTGTAATGGCTCGCTGTACGTGTTGGGCAAACTGTAAACGCAGTGAGCAGTTGATTAAATAAATAAATAAACTTGTGACTTCTGAAGTTTAAGACGTTCATGATGATGAGGATGATGATGTTGAGCACCGACAATCACTTTACATCAGGTGAGACATCTGTTCATTTGTCATAAAAAATAGGTCGTTTTGTATATAATGTTAATATTACTATATGTAACAATTAACTTCTAAAAAGAATCACCCACTTAAATGAGTCTACAATATGACAAATTATAACAAAATTCATTTCTTAGTTTTCTTCATTTCTTAGGATATTTAAGCCTGAATCTAAATGAGTAAAAGTGAATGCCTGAATCTAAATCTAAGTGAGTAAGAGGTTGCTGTGAAATTTTATTTCATTTCTATTTTATTCTATAAATGTCGTTCTGTCTATAATTTAAGCAGAAACCTGCGCCTTTAAATATATATTTATTTAGTAATACGAATTGAGATTTCTATCTAAATCGATTATGCCTAAAATAAACACAACCCAATGGGATTATCTTGCATTCTAAATGAGCATTATCGTCAAAATTATGGTACATTTTAGTCGATTACAAATTGTTGTTCTAATACTATTTGCATATTATTACAAATATATGTAAAAAATACGGACAATAGTTTTGATAAAATCTTTGAAACAAAAATGGGTATCTTATAAGACAACCTTAGGATCGTTCAAGCTCTTGAGTTGATAAAAATCTATAAATTGAAAATATGTTTCGATTGGTTACGATGTGTATTTGTTTAAACATAGCTATATGTATATGCTAATCAGTGATTGTGTGTGGAGAACAAGGAAGCACCTCATAATTACACCAGAGCCTATGAAGATACCTACTTATAATGCTAAAATAACGTGTGTAATTCGCACTAGGGCAGTTTTTCTTCTGCCATTAATTACTAGGCACATTTTAAATTTCTTTTTTCTGCTTCACATGCTTCCTTACTTTCTAACAAAAAAAAAATAAGAAAACATGTCAAATTGTTCAGCCTTAATATAAACTAAAGATTCCTAAAACATATCGTCCAGAACACGAATGAACAAACCTTTTTCCATAAAAACACACAAACACATTTAGCCCGTATATACGTTACAATCTAAATAGTCATTCATACAAATATCAAACTTGACGAAAATCAAACCCATCACCCCATGACATTACTTGATAGGGTCGCCTTTAATTTGGTTCAGAAAGATCCTATATCTTTATCCCTTCATGTTTTTCACCACAATAATGTTAATATGAGTACCAACATCAATTTTCTAATTCCCTTGTACCTTTTCTTTTGTAATAATCTAAAATCTTATAGTAATATAACTTAGTTCTCGTGTATCTTTCAGTTAAGTGACCAAAGGAAATGATTTATCAGAACTCTGTCTGTGATTTGTGTGCAAGTGCATGCGATTTAATCACAGGAAGCGACACCGGCGCACAGTGATAAATCTGCACAGGAACTTATCTATCCTATGGCCAGCTGCAGGCTGTGATTCATAATACATAGATTGTGCTGTTTATTTTCCTAGAAATCGCCCAAGGACCCATGGAATGAACGCTAGCGCAAAACTAACTGGTACTTAGGCATGATATCGGCGCCTAAGTTTATCTTACTCATCCAAACTAGAATATTTATTAGAAGAAAGTTGTATAGCGTACACTATCAAATTAATTCAATGGCACATTTAACTGCTTGTACGATTGTACGATACCACAATGTTACCTTTTCTTGATTTAGACGGTCGTTATCCCAAAAAAATACGACGACGACGACTTGATATTCGAAACATAAAATGTGTAAGAAAACTGATTTATGTTACAGAGTTATCGGGCACGAAATCATATACAACCATGAGTCATATACGAAAGCGAATTAAAATATTTCAAATAGATTTTTAAGTCTCACATCAGTCCGAGTTAGTCATCAATAAAGCTTTACGAGCACCATCTTACTTTGTAACTATTCCAAGTCGCGGCACGTCAAAGCCTCTATTCGTAGAAGTTGTTCGTAAAAACAAGTCTGTAGGCGCGCGCTACCGCTCGCGTGCTGCGCGCGCGCTCGCCCCGCTCCCGTCGCACGCGCATGGGCGCGAGCTACGGGGCCCACTATAAAACGGCGCCCGCCCTTCCCGATTCATCATTCCCTGGTAGAGCACCGCGCGTTTATGACGCTCTGTGTTTAATCGTACCTCCTGTAAATACGTAGTCGTAACTTGTTAGACTAAGTTCGTAGTATAACAGTAGGCGTATTATATAGTTAAGATGTGTTTGGCTAAGGAAGAGAAACAATCTCCGCAGAAGAAGGTCTCGTCACCTTGCTCACCGTGGGCAAAGCTCTTAAACCGTCAGGTACGTATCTTAATATTTACTCAAACTTCAAGTTCTATCTCAAATGTCAACTTTCTGAACAAGTTTATGTCGTATACTTCACTGTATAACGTATTCTTTTTATTATTTACAGAGCTCAAAACCACGACTTCCTCGTAAAGTGACAACCTCAACGCGGGTTAATCTTAATAAATGCTGGTCTAAGTTAGGAGAATTGATCTCCAACTCGGGCCCACGCAACGACCTACCATCACACAAGACTGCATACCCCGAAGAACCTCTACTCGTTCCTTTCTCGGACTTCTTCTACCCCGTGGATCCAGTGAAACCGGTACCCATCGAGGAAAATGACAACGCTGAGAATCAGAACATCGTTAACAACCGTTTCGAGCTTATCAGCGATGATCTGGAGGTCAGTGAGAACATGGCCAACGAAGTGAGGGAAATCTGCTACTCAGCCTCTAAAAACTGTTTCGTATGTAATCTTTGTAACTAGCTTAAACATAACTTCTTCTTCATTCGGTACTTAAATGCAGTGAAAACAAAATCGGGTCTTCCAACAGTAGTTATAAACGTGCCCGGTGGCACAAATCCAACGTCTTCCATTAGACTTAGTGATCGATGATGAACCAGCGTCTCTTTTATGTGATTTAGCAAGTAATCTTTGTGATCTATAGGAGATAATTTGAGCCGCTGTGTTGTCGTTTAAATTAGTGTGTTAACAGTAAATTGCCACAAGTTTTGGTAGACAGCTTTAATGAACTGCACTGTAATTATCAATGCACCGGCTATCACCTAAACCTCTGGGGCATGATATACGTTTATAAGTAAGTAC
Source organism: Hypercompe scribonia (assembly GCA_949316085.1). NCBI lineage: Eukaryota > Metazoa > Arthropoda > Insecta > Lepidoptera > Erebidae > Hypercompe > Hypercompe scribonia. Next base: position 9,073,614 of record OX438979.1, read on the forward strand.
ATATCGAGCTTTTTGATCACATACCGTTTAATAGAACTTGAATGTATATCGTGTCTGCTGCTTATCGATTCTGCTTGTTTTCTATTTCTAAATCCAGTGTCTTCCATTAGTATTTAGGCTGTCTGTGATATTAATTTAGATAATTGAAAGCTTTAATTAGTTCGTAAGTAAAGTTTATTAGTTTTAAGTGTAGACGTACACAATGCTCTGTAAGGTCTGTTAACTTTAACGTGTAAGATAGTTAGAGGTTTTATGTTTTGTTTGATAGTAATGATAGCAAAAGTTTACTAGACTTGAGGTATAAGTAAGGTATAAATTTAGACGAGTTAAAATGAAGCTTTAATAGTTTGTAAGGTAAGGTAATCGCTTTAAAAATTATTATTACTTAATTTCATTATGGTTATAACTATTGACTGTGACTTTTCTAAATTTTTTGGTATAAGTTTTACAGAAGTGGGCCGAATGTGTCAATTTAATTAATAATTTAAGTTTTAAAATGATGTTAGTTTAAGTTTATTTAGGTTACATATAATATTTTTGATGAATTCTTCCGTTTGTGTCAACTGTTTTGATATTAATTTTCCCTTTTATAATTTTTGTAATGTATTAAATAAATTAGTTGATAAGTTTTTGTAATGTAGACTGATACTTAGTTAAGAATTCAAGACTTTCGTTTGATCTCCGAATTTTAATAAATGTCAATGTATTGATTTTATAACTGAATATTATTTCAATATCCCTACAAAAGTTTATTGACACCTGAATGTTTGTGCGCATAAACATGAGTTGTACAAGTATGAACTACAGAAAAAAAATATACGAGCTTAAAAGCTTGTATTTAAATGATTTCTAGTAAAATAAGTTTGACTAGAAATCATTAAAATCATTGAACATTGATTAAAATTACAAAAAAAAAAACAATACAAGTGTTACACACAATTTGAACAGTGTTTGATAAGAGTAACACAGAGGTTAGAAAAATTTTTTCACACATCCTTATATTTTGATAACTAGACTGCTGATAAACATACTTAAATATCTCTCAACACATACGTATTAACTTCATGAAAGAAACTTAAGACTATAAAATGAGAATATCGTGTTATTAATTACACAGATTTGTACAAACGAGAGTTATTCAAATTAAGAGCTAACAGCCTCGACCAACACCTTAAGAAGCTCACGTTAAACGGCTGAGTCAAGAGTCTGACGTAGAAGACAGTTCTCCTTGACACGACCCTTAAAGTAAGAAAGTGCATGTCTTTGGAGCCCTAATCACCGGTTTCTATTCCCTGGACTCGAAGTCGATAGTCTACTGTTTTTTATATTTTGAAATAATATATATATTTTTACATATTTAAAAATGTAGTTACTACGGATATATACAAACTTTGAAATAATATATTCAGATACATGTAATGAAAATAATAATAATATTATATTCTACCATATTCACACAACGCTATCTAGTCCCAAAAGTAGTTTTATTCGAAGTTAGAAGGTAATCGACATTCGGCCATAATGATAAAAAACTACGTCAGCAAATTTTATAACTACATAATTACCAAGTTTAAAATCCATTGATTTAACAAATTTAAGACATTTTATTGCTACAGATATACATTAATGACATGCTATTTGTTTAAATTTATTAGAAATTTACATAATGAACTTGAATAATAACAATGACACCTACTAGATAATAAATTGTTAGACATTCACGCCACGCAGCTATAGATACCACCCTACACACAGCCACGTGCAGACACATACTTACCCTCATGTTTGACCTTTATTATCAATTAGTTTTTCCTCGGGGCTCCGTCCACGTATAAGCTGGTTATCGCAGAAAAGCAGATGCGCTCTTTTTCAATTTTTAAAATTGGTTTAGTGGTAGCGAAATCTAGGTAACAAACACTCGTACGTACTGCTCCTATAATTTACATTCGTATTTATTATGTCAGGATTGTAATAGATTATTTAAGTATTCATGTATCCAAATAGACTAGACACCAGATCTAGATCTACAGTCTGAAGAGGCTGACAACAGTCTCTTAAAATGATTCACGTTCTCGATAGTGTAACACTTACACTTAATTCCGTAAATATTGTTCTGTATGACGCTATCCAAAAAAGCAAAGCAATGAAAATATGTTGTATAATACATAGTACATATTTACGAATATCTATCAGATACATGTTCATAATAATGTACAAAAAAAGCTTTCAGAATGTAAGTATTAAAGTTAAAATAACCTAACCGCAGTATTCATAAATTCTATCTTTAAAAATGTCACCCCTATCTGAAAGTAGTTTGAAAAGATTCTACACGCCTCAATTCTCAAAAAAACCTGTTGATAGATTTTAAAGTCATTTTAAATTCAGAGGTTTCAGAGAAGTTTCTAAATAATACAGGTCATGACCCTAATTCTGTGAACCGAATTATGTGACATTAACATAGAGTTACACTATTTTATTTAAATTGGAGGAATTTTTTGCATAGAAAACAGAAATGCATTCAGTATTTCTTTTAAATAGTGAAAATTAAGGAATATAAGTAACTAGGTGCTGGTAGCAATAATTATAGTACTGTTATTGTAAGGTAAACTGTCCATCGATTACCACTTCGAACGTTATGCTACAAATATGATATGAACCTATGTTTGCTCTTATGACTCTAAAATATTCTTTTTTAATCACAACTTTAAATTGAATCTGTTCTTCTATCTCTATTTTACATGTTTAATGCATAGATGTTTGTTACTTTTTCACGTAAAAACTACTGAACAGATTTCTATTAATTTTCATTTTTTTCTAATAAATTTACTAATACTAACTACCAATATTAATTTCAATATTTTTAATAATATTTCACCATTATTATTCACTCTATTATCTCCAAACATACTCATACCCATCATGCTTGACACTAACCCATGCATTAAAATCACCAAGTAAAATTACTCTCATTCTCTTTTCTTTTTAAGATCAAATCATTCAACTCTTACCAGATTTTTTTTCCGCTCGTCGACTGGTTTTGATATGGAGCATACATATCAATTATAAACAGTTTTGTGGGACTTATGCATCTAGAAATTCTTTCAGGGAGCACAATGCCTACTCCTTGACCAGATTTTTTGTTCTTAGTTTATGGCTGTTGATAATCTTATGGTATAAGGTGCAAATGAACAGATGGATCAACTGATACAAAGTGACTACCGTCGCCCACTAAAGCCTGCACGCAGAATATAAGAATTATGATAACACCATAAAAACATATCAAGACGATTTATCTTAAATAAAAACCTGAGTTTCGTAAAGTGCAAACCTTTGTATTAAACGAACCTGCTTTTGCCGACAGCGCTGGCGTTTCATTTTGCCGACTATAACTCTTTTTTTTATTTTATTTATTTGATAATATTTTCTACAATTATCATTGTATCAAGTGTATAATTTATTTTATAGAAACCTGTTTGGTACGGATGCGATAACGTCATAGATCATTGCAAAGACAACGTGTCTTTAAAATTGTTACGGATAAATTACTACATTTTACATAAAATTATAGGTTAATGACATAAGTACAAAAGTGGCTTATCCATGTTTTCTGTACTTAAGTATTAAACTTGTTAAAATATGTTAAGTGTATTTCGTTCAAATTAATGCAACTTAAAAGTTTTTCCAAGGTCAGCAACCTGTGCTTACCAATATGTATGTGAAAAATAATTACTATACTTAAGAGGTAATTAAAGTATATCCATAAATAAATAATTTATTAATATACTTTGACTATGACATTGACTATGAAGGATCTGCTCTTCATAATTAAGTGAAATTTGTTGAGTTGATTTCTCAATACAACAAATTTCGAATCAAATTATAGAGAGAAGCCCAAAATCGATCAGGGTGTCAAGGTGGCGTGCAATTTGAGAGGCCTATGTCTAGCTGTAGATAGGTAGATGAAGACGAACTATCTGCTTAGATGCAGCTGTTGAGAAACAAATTAAAAAATAATCAATATTTAGTTGCTACATAATATTTTCACTGAAGTAGTAATTAACTGAAATTTAACGTAAAAATTAAGAGCTTTATTAACTTATTAAATGACCTAGAACGTTTAAATTTTAAATATACGAGTATATAAGGATTCCTTACGACGAATGATATCGAAATATATTGTGTTGTAAACCTTTAAATTTAATATAATGAGTATGCAAAATGATTACGAGTACGTACAAAGAGTCAACGCTAAATTCGTTTTAATTTACATGTGTATTTTTGGGGTTGCTTGTTTCAAAAATTTTTATTTCTTTAAGAATTTTGTAAACGTGGCCGTATATAAATTATTGGTAGTGAATATTTTGTTAACAATTAGTTAGTTGTAGAAGGGAGGAAATTTAGCATTGTAAGTATTTTTTGATGCCAGGTCGGAAAAAAAATGTCAAGAAGAATAAAAAAATAACTACTAGTTTAAAAAACATTAAAAATAAACACGGTTTTATTGCTAATGGAACTAAAAACTAGAAAATAATCTTTAATGATAAAGAGTCTAATATTACAGTAATAGAAGATCGAACAATCAATCATAGTGAAAAGCCTCAAAAAAAAATTATAATAAAATTTAAGTTATTAACAGAATAATTAAATTCAGAGTTATTATTTATTTTTCATTTTTAGTCTGTGACGAACTCATAAATCTATTATCAACTTATCGCATTGTCATCGGTCCTTGAGACGTGTGCAAAATTTCAAGTTGATCAGATTTTTAGAAACCGGTGAAAATTAAGCTCAAAGATTCCGTTACATACATAGATACAACCCAAGCTAATAAAAGTGTGTTAAAATACTAAAGAGATCATCTAAGGGTAAAGGTTTATTAGCTTAAGACCTATTCCCAGATGTACCAAATATACCCAAAAATTTTCTTAAAAATTGGTCAAGCCATTTCGAAAGAGTTCGATAACAAACACCATGATACGAGATTTTCAAATATGTTAAATACATCTATTCAACAACAAAATTATTTCTTTTCGAAAACTGTATTAAGAACTTGTGTTGTAACTTCCTCATATAGACTGATCGGTGTTACGTGCTGATATCAATATACCGGTATCAATAGCTATCTATTTATTTCAAAGATAAACAGAAACATACAATTTATAGGACAAGATAAACTATACCTCCGATATTCACGTTTTCCCCATAAAAAATATAAACGTACGTGTAAGGATACAATCAGAAATACGTGACGTTTGACAGCAACCAGGGATGTCCATTTAGTGTGTACAAAGCTTTGGCTAGCATTTAAGAATGATAAATCGGTCGCTATTCTGTCCGCAATTCGTTCCGATACGACCGTGGACACAAAAGTGATACCTTCGCGCACTTTGCAGGGGTAACAAACCTAAAGGTATGTTAATACGCATAGATAACTTCATAATTTAGTAATATTTTTTTTAATATTTAATGTTATAGATATACATTATTATTTTAAAAGGGCCGTAATTCTCTTCGTCCGCCATTCTCAATTGTTTTAATGTTTTTGTTGATAGTGTTTCGTACAACTAGTTATTCTCACAAATTCAAGGTAAAAAGATCCGAGCCCTATGATTCATAGACACAAAATATTTTGGCTCAAAATTTTAAAACGATTTAACTGAAACAGTTGACAATCCCGTTGCAAGACCGTCAAAGGTTTTATACCACGCAGGATACATTAATAGGGCACCGTGAAATCTGTGTGGAACGAATCGCTGAAAAATTTCGGTTTTTCGGTTATTTCTTAGAGATTTGTACGGGCTTTCTTCGTTGATTCGTCATACTACGGGTGTCAGTATTACAAACACATGTCTTTTGATTTAGACTTGGTATTCTATACAACGATATGTTTCGGCTTTTGAATTTCGCGACTGATTTCACGGTTTTGAGCCGTTACATTGATGTTGACTTACCTTCCGTCACAGCTGCTGGTTATGAATCTTCGAGATTGGCATTTCTGCATTATAATCTTCACGTAAAGTATAGTTTTTGCTCTTAGATGATTATTCATAGTCACTATATACGATTCTATAGAAGTAAAACGCATATGGCATTTTTTTATTCCTAAGAAGTAGATACAGACGCTGTAACTGGTCCAACATTCAGTTATAAATGTACATAATCTTAGAATAAACCTCAGAAATATGGTCAATGATAGACCAATTCCTCTTTATATGAATTAGAAAGAGGACAACGAAGTCCAACCTGTTAAAGCTTGACTTTCAATTAAAGTATCTGGGTTAGATTTGTTGACTCACTTATGCAACCATAGTATGCATCACCGGTCTTGGATTCTATTCATGCTTTCCATCAGGCAGAGTAGACACTTTGGGAGGCCTTAAATTTTGTAGACTAGGACACTCCCATATTATACTAGGAACTATTTTAGATATTATAGACTAGGAACTATTTTATTAAGAGTTCGGACAAAACTTTAATTAATGAAAACGAAAATGTATTTCGTAGCACGGAAGTAACAATAAAAAATTAAAACGTGCAGGCAATTTCTACAAATAAATTGGAAATGGGAAAAAAATAAATCAAAAGGGATTATATTTATTAAGTAATTGAATGAAAGGAATTAATTATTATTGTTTTTATTTACTTATTTAAGTAAAGTACATGTATAATAATTTTAAAATATTTTCCAGTTTCACCTTTATTAAGCTACGCTTGTATTTGGGGCTGCACCAAAATCTATAAGTTGCAACAGTGAAATTAGACGCATACAGGATACCTTTTGCTAATCACAATACTTAACAGTAAAACTAGGCTAAAAAGATATAATATAAATAAAGAAACTAAAAATGAAATCAGCATAATAAAAAACTTTTTATGAAGTAAAATAACAAAATATTTGAAGTCAATATTTATCACCAAATTATGAAATCTATCTTAAATTCATTCGGTTGCTTATTTAAATGAAATATATCTATAAATTACCGTGTAGTGAAGCCATAGTCGAATACTGAAACCAACCTAACTTTCAACCGTCTTCCATGACTCTTTTATTTCTTCTTTTTTATTTCTACACTTAAGTATAGTATCAACGGATTCCATGGAGGTATGCTATTCGTTTTGATCTAAGATTTCACTAGATCTTTAAGCATTGAGCATTATAAAGCAAAGTGAGTAAGAAACTGCTTTATGTAGAGTTTCTACGTAAATTTGACGTAATACAGAATCATGAGATTTGTATCATTTATAAAGTCCTAATTATTCAAACTTTGCTAAAAGAATTTAAATTCTTCTCAAAAAGTTGTTACAACTACAATGGCAAAACGCATTTCTAAGTTTTCTAAACTTGCCATGCTTAAAATCTGCTTAGGTAAACTATATTGAAAATATTAATGACATAAACATAATAAAATAATTAAACCGATATTTATGAATGAACTTACTAGTGTATTCAATAGTAAAACAACATTTTACTGACGGATCAAGTAAACCGTAAACGAATGATTTTGATTTTAAAAATCTGATACTACATCATCTATCAACATCAATGTCAACTCATTTGTCATAATCAGCTATCCTGTGTTTAACACAGTCGCAGTCACAGAGCCTAAAATGTAAACTACAAACTGGAATAACTTACTAAGGCCAATTTCAAAAAATCTGGTCTTTTGAAATGTTATTTACGGTGATATTACAACCAAATAAATACAACACTAATCCTTACCATTATTACTATTGTACCCCACCATTATACCACAAGTCTGCCATTGTACTTTCAACTTTATACGTTCATTAGTAAACAATTTTTAAATAAATATATCATTATCATCTCTCATCAACAGCCTTTTACAGTTCACTGCTGGACATAGGCCTCTCCTTAGCAAGGAGGTTTTGGCCTACTATAACACGCTGGCCAGACGGGTTGGAATAGGATTTGTTTCAAGTTTTCCTTCTCTTTGTAATGATGTTGTCTTACATACTTTGTTCTCTTAGTCGACTTTTACGATACCCACGGGATGAATAGGGGTGTTAATACTATGTATTCTTAATCCGTCACCACACGGATATATAAATATAGATATATATATATATATATACATATAAACGATTCTTACTAGAATATATTTCAACGACCGACTAACTTTTAAATTCATGTTGCTAAATTTAATTCTATTTATGGCGGATACTGTCTAGAAGAAATAATTACTGCAAGATTAAATGTTAAGACATGTGAGGAAATGAAACCGCCACACCGCAGAAATTACATCACACTAAATCCTATGTTACATAATATTAGTGTCTGACCGAAACCGATTTTCCGCTGAAACCGAAACCGTACTTTCGGCCTTGCTCTCTGTTACTTCCGAAACCGAAACTTACTCAAACGTATTTAAAATTGCTAGAATGTTACTGATGATGATGTTACTGCGCCGTGTATACAAATGATCGCTGTCTGATGCATTTAATTCATTTAATGGTTTCGATGAAGGCTCTGCCGTGATCGGAACCACTAATTTTATAAAGACATGTATTGTTACGACATTGTTATATGGCGAGGTTCGTTTAGTTGGAAAAATAAACCTTATGACGTAGACGATGGAAAACTAAATCGTGTTTGATGTTTGCTAAGGTCACTGGCTTTCTCACTTTGATTACTTTGATGTTTATTGCAATGTAGCTCAAGCTCAACAGCGTTAGTATTACACGCTAGCTAAAGTTCATTCTAGATTTTGTAAATAAAAAAAAATAGTTGGCAACTGGTTTCGTACAAAGATCATTCATTCTTCCTTCTCAACGAATCCTTGTTTACGATGGCAGCCGTAGCGGTCTGTATATTATTTTTTTATACAAAATATAACCTAAACTCAGTGTGATTTAGAATGGACGGTTTTAGCTATTATTGGCCGAGGCAAAATGTTAAGCTGAAACTAGAATGATTGGCCGAAGCTGATCGATACCGAAACCGAAACTTTCGGTCGGTCCCTACATGACATATGCCCCGTGTGGTTAGATAAGCTGCAGTCGGTCCGTACCACGCGTCTTTCTGTGACCACTGTTAAGAGTTACCGCCTCTTTGTCGGCTTCTCTGTGAAGCGGCGCCTTTGAACCTAATAGTTTACTTCCATAGTGTGGTCGCATGTGTACCGTCGGAATGCAAAATGTAGAAGATTTATTCTGGCTGGTTTCTAGGTGACTAGGATTCATGTAACTATGATTGTAATCTTCCATTAGTTTTATAACGCTTTTTTCATAATTTATTACAGATCCCTTTAAATTATAGTTAAAACGACATTAATGCGTTTTAAGACTATTAAAAAAAGTTTAAAATTGTGAAGTTTTAAAATATTTTTAAAATGGTAGGTACAGTCTTTTTCATTGTTTTATTATTTCAGATAGACAAACAGGTTGTTCGACCATTACAAGTAAACAAAATATAGTGTGGGTTAAGATACTACATTGCCTACATTTGCAATGACTTTGATAACCGCCTGTCTTGGATTCTACTCTTGCTTTGATGGAAAGCATGTATGCATGCATGATGTAGAATCCAAGACAGAGTAGAGTCACTTTGGCGAGACCTATATTTCAAGAAATAAAAATAAAGTATAACTTAATATATATATGGTTCTAAATATATATAACCTTTAATTACTCTTTAGTTGATGACTAGTAAAAACTTATCAAAATACTTTTAATATTTTTAAATATTTTTTAATTTTTGATACTGATAGCTTTAAAATCAAAGAGATAAATAACTAAAAATGCTTATACATATTTTGCAAACTGTACTTACATAAAAAAAATACATTACATAAACAGCTTTATCAAAACGAGACCAAATATGCATTTGTAATCACCAACCTGTAAAATCGATAGTTCGGGCCACTTGCCTTGTTAAAATTCACATCTCAACAAAATTCGTTGACGAAACATTCATCTAAAACAAATAATTCTTGCGTGAAATTCGGATAATACTGTTGGTAAAACTCACGTAAAACCATGATACAGTTGCCACTAACAACAGTAATGGTTTAAAGTTGACCTTTATTACAACGAGATAAGATTTAATTTTACATCGAATTAGTATCAGAGTTGTCATGCGTAAGATTGTTGTTCACACTTTACGCTTTGATATTTCAACAAGAAAAATCGAACCGAAGTGCCGCATTTAACAACTAGTAAGAGCTAAGGCGAGAATTACTTCTTCACGGGCCTTTGGTTTGTAAAGGATACTAATATTGATTCATGGTCAGTCAAGGCGTCTGTTTTAGCAAAGGAAACCGGTGGTTATCAGAATAATTCAGCCAACACAGCTTTCCGTGACAAAAGGTGGGATAATGGAGAGTGTGAATTTCGATTGTATTGATTGTGTTATGTAAACTTCCATTACTCTCAATGAAGTAGGTATGCTTACGGTTATTTCTGCATTTTAAACATCCCTATATTTACAAGAATTTGAGGCAGATAAGCTTAAGCTTGTCTTTAAGTCGAACTAGTTAAGGACATCTATTTTCATATAAAATATATTCAAAAACTGCTAGCGTAAGATTTTCTAGCTATCAATTTAGTTTGACAATCTAATTAACCACATACACTTACGCGTTCACATGGAAAGGGTAGACAGGTGTATTAAACACTCGACATTTAAGCTAATATTTTGTCAAACCCATGTAATATAGGATTAATTTATATATCAAAAGGAAATAAATGAAAAGGAAATGGAAATATCGTTTTCTTTGCTTACATTATCTAATTATGATCGTTTCTAATCAACATAATTGGAGCAACACCTTCTATGGATGGATAAGAAAATGTAAGTAATTACTCGAACAAGGTATAATTAAATATTTAAAATTCGTATTGGCTGTTTTTCGACATAGTAAAATTGTAAAAGTTCGTTTTTGGACTTGAAAAGAGTATGTAAAAGTTTGAACGCCGCCAATAAGTACATGAAGCCGGAAATATAAACAAAAAAAATTGAATAGTCAATATTTTTAATTTTTTGGATTGTGGTTTATGCATCATTAATTAAATATAAGATGCATTTGTCTATTTCATAGTTCTTGTAACACTTAAATTATGAGACTACATAAATCTCAGCTGTGGTGTTTTCATTTACGGCCTATGTCAATCTAATAGTTTGTAAGTCATAAAACTCAAAATGTCATATAAAAAGGGATAAACGTAATAAAGAATTTAATGAACTAAAATAACAGTAAATATACTTGATTAACTTTCTACATGGCATGTGTATATTTCCGGATAGAAAATTGTTTAAACACCCGAAAACGTAATTACTTGAACGACTTTCTCAACTAAATCCCACATTAATCTACAAGGTGTATGTGATGTCCCATCCTGTCTCTGTACCTTGTTACTTAAACTGAAATTAAATTTAAATAAATAGGCTATAATTTCTAATGGTACGTCAGATGAGGCAATAACAGTTTAAAAAAAAAAATTCATTAAACTTTGTAAATTTTAACGATTGTGTCAAGCACTTCACTAAGAATATGTGCAACACCAAATGACCACATTATAAGTGCCTGTTCACACGGCTTAGACAATGGCCTTTAGTGTCCATTGACACGATATTCGCATTAGCATAAGAGATGGTTTTTGCCGCACTTGAGCACAGGAAGCGATTACTGCGAGATAATTAGACGATGTTAAGTAACACTTTGCCCTTCGATACTTCCGATTCTATATCGTAGGGTGTCTCTGAATTTTTGTGAAAATAGAATAGTAAATTCGTAATGTAATTTATTATATTATCCAATATCATTCTATTTATGATCATTCTCTTCAGAAGCTAGTCTACCGTGAAAAAGCGACGTAAATAGATAATAGGTATTAAAAGTTTGTGTACAAGTCTTAAAATACTTTTATTTCTAAATATACCTAAAAAATTATTTTCTACTGTACTGCTAGGATTCTCAAAAAATTCCTTTTCAACTTCTCAGGACTCTTAGTACCTACCTAAGGTTCATTTGAGAGGAAACATAGTTTGCCCAGGGGAAGTGCTGGACCACGAGCGTTATGATACAGTGAAGTAAGATATCTTTCAGATGTTTAATCTCTTATCCCAGATCTGTTAAAAATTATTGTCGCTCGAGAGACAAGAATCCAGGCGCCTAAACCGCAATATTTGACGCAATCAAATAGAGGAAATGTGGCGATAACACAAACCCATTAGTCCCAAACACAAATCAGTAACACGTGACAGTAAATATCATCATAAAAACGTTTTACAATTTTTTGTAAGGCATGCGTTCTTTTGCAGCTTTTTTTAATTTGGTTACAAGTGGTAAAATATATTTTTATCTGCACGTGTGTAACGGTAGTAATTTTGTGCGGTTTTAAATTACTCCGCGTTCCATTTTTTTTCCGGAAGCTGAGGATTTTTGCGTTAAAGGAAAAAACAACGAAATTTTTAGTAAGACGCTGTGAGTAATAATTTACTTGTAATTTTTTTAACATAGTTACTTCTTGATGGTTATGGATTAACGGATTTGAAGTAGAAAAAGATTTTTAATTTTTATTAGTTTATTAGCCAGAAATATTTCATAGCTAACATATCACCAGATACAAACATAAACATTTTATGTTTGAGTTGATATGGTAAACATTATCAGCATGCTTGTGTGTGTGTGTGTGTGTGTATTCGAGTGTGTGTGTGTGTGTCACACAACGTGTGCAATTTGCATATTCCTTTCTATGTGTGCTATGTACGATTTCTTCATTTGATACCTAAATAAATATGTAGGGTGATATCAAAAAACCCAGGAAGATTGATATAAATATTCAATTTTCGTCAAAGGAAAAGGAAAAATTAAGGTGTAAAAAGTACCTGTTATGACATGTTATAATGAAATAAAAGCATGGAAATTGGTGACACCTTTAAAAAAGACTGGTAGGTAATGATTGGTCGTACTTTTATATGATAACAATTCCTAAAAGATACTAAAGTACCATTAATATAAGTTGGGCTTACTAATCGGGTGCGAGGGTAACTTTAAGCAATTTTTTTAACAGATGAAATGATTATATTTCTACACAATTTAAAACTCGGCAGGTGCAACAGTTCGGACTAAACCATCTAATAAAAACCTTTGGCTACTTATCTTGCACAAAACGCAGCCATCACAAAAGATAAAGAAATACCATAGAATTGCCAAAAACTCACGAATTTTTTTTCTAAAAAACTTGTTTTATCTAAAATTCGGTAACCTAATACTTACGAACTGACCGAAAAAAGAAAAAAAAAACGAAAAAACTTTAATTGTTCTCGCAAAAATTTGGTCCAAATCTTGGCACCGGGCCAGGAAATGACGGAGCGGCAAAAAGCTCAATAGAAACCAATGAAACGTCTTCAATTTGATGGATCGCCGTAACACAATCAGTTTACGAGAGAACTCAGAAGAGCCTTAAAGTGCCCCTTAAAAATAAGAGATATTCTTAACTTTTATTGCAATAATAAACAGGATTTGTCTTTCTTGAACACAACCTAATTTAAACCTTAACTGTTGAAATATAAGTTTAATATCTAATATACAATACAGTTTACTTATTGCTTTTTGAATCAGTGTTTGTTTTACAGATATGAGATACTTAGCAATCCAATATATTCTTTAAGAACTGAACATTAAAGTTCAAATTAATTCTTTTGCTTTTGAAGTTTTTGTGCTATAAATGTAACAAAGCATTCAGAACACGTGTTAGATAGCCACTAGAGAGGCATTTGAGCTTGTTTGCGTATAACTAGAGATAATGACAGTCGTTATCACGACCTTCATAAAAGATGGTTTACCTGACGTCAAGGTCTATTTAATTTTTGTAACGTAAATATTAGGTTCTGGGTTTGACGATCGCGTCGGCTAGGTATTTATTTAAATAAATAGGTCTCTAGTGTAGTCTAGTAGGACAGGATAGGATAATCTTAGTTTGCCCTTCATTTTGCTTCTGAACACTATTTTTTTCAAATGTAAGTTTCGATTTCTTCTGTACTTCGTCCTACTCCCCCCCCATTTACAAAATAAAAAAAAAAATTTTTTTTTGTTTCTTAGTTTACATAAAAACCAAAAAAACTTATACTATCACTATCAAATGTGTTTTATGTACCAAGAAGTACATAATTTTATGTACCAACACTCGAACTGATTGATGGTGACCAAACCGGAGCCAGTATTTATCGGTCAAATATACTCGTAATCACAATTGAGTCAATTGTACTTTGCCAATCTAATTTTAGCTAACGTTAAACTGGCTCTTTGCTTTATCAAGTTGGTGGCAATCAAGCCAATGGCTTTAAAGGATCTGTTAAAGAATTTTAAACTTTAAGATTTCAGCCAATTTTTTTTTATATATTTAAGCATTAGCAATTTAGAACTACTTAAGAAGAGAGGAAAAAGGTGTATATATAAAAAGATATTATATTACAAAACACTCTAAAACCTGTATAGTTTTAACTCCAGTAATTTTTTCGAAGACAAAATCGACAAACACAATGTAAATATAGATTATTGAAGCTAACTACTAGACATAATCTAGATTTCTGATCCTATCCGTTTCTAAACGATCCTCCGTGTACTTCCACTATTCCGCTTTTTCAAAATACGTATATAAAATACATGTGATATGATTCTAATAAAAATAATATACAATAAACGTGATATTACAAAAAAGTATTTAAAAAAAAAGCTCGTAACCATAAACTTATTCTTTAATCTTTAAAAACCTTTGAAGACTGTACAAAAAGGATCTAAAAAGTGGGCGTAACTTTTACTGTCATTTCAGTTGAGGCATAATAGTGGACGGCCTCAGCTCGCGCCGGCCTATTATCTAATAACAAAAAAGGTATACCCCGCCTTGCACAATCGAAAAATTCAAAAACCAAGCGTAGCCTTTGCGAATCTGGCCAATAAATTTCTATTGATTGAATTTCGGACCCATGCTGAGCATAGGGGCTCATTATAGTCCCAATAATTTTCTATATTTTTTATTAGATTTTTATTCTATGAGTTCTAACGACTACTTGGCAATGAATAAGATAGATTTTGCTCGAATAAGAACTTCAAAGTTATGAGTTTACCAACAGTTTTTTTTTATGTAGTGTGCTATTCCTTAATAATGTGTTGTTTAACTAAAATATATAATATTAATCTAACAATGAAGCCTTATGAAGCATAGTAACTTGTTATAAATATACATCAATACCTATAAGCCTCTCATTTAGGGATTTGAAAATATATACCTCTCATATTAAATACATCACAGATTGTCCGTGTGGTGACGCATTTAGAGTACATAGTGTTACCACCCCTATTCATCCCGTGGGTGTCTTACGACGCAACTGAGGGAACAAACTATTCAGGAAAATATCACTACAAAGAGAAGGAAAACTTGAAATAAGCCCTATTACAACCCGTATGGCCAGCATGATATAGTAGGCCAAACCATCCTTACTAAGGACAGGCTCATGTTCAGCAGTGGATTGTAAAAGGCTGTTGATGATGATGATGACGATGATGATGATGATGATTATATTAGATACATAGACAGATTGCTCCATTTGTCAAAAGAAAAATGTGTGGGGTAAGTGCACAATACTTAAAAATTATGTATAATATATTATTATAGACATCGTTAACAAAAGTTCATGATATAACCTTAAATTCGATGTTATTATATATTTGTGTTTATATTATTTAAATTGAATAAAAAATGTTAAACGAAAACAACAAGCGTAAGTGATGCGCGTTGAAGTCTTTTGTACCATCGTTATTTGAGTTTCATTGTGAAAAACTAAGGTTTCTACAAGTGGCATAATTGATACAGCTTTATAATGAACGGATTCATTATCATTATTTTGATTCTCTTTTACTATTTCTATTCAATTCAATTCATAATTCAATTTTGTTAATTACATTTAAAAGATTGAATTATGTACGGATTAACGAGAGCAATTACGACTTTTATTTGCAAATGTAAAATTAAATTCATTTCTATATTTATAATTAATATGAACGGTATCATTTTTTTTAATGTTTTAACTGTGTATATGGTTTAAGTCTATATGTATTTAAACAGAGAACAATACAACAAATGGTACAACAGTATTGCATTCATGCACGTAACAATTTTGACAATTACCTTTCGCTATTGTCAAATAATCAAGAAACGTGTTTTATACAGTTACGTGCTGCTTTAAAAACATCTTCAACAAACTTCACCATTATCACGTAAAAACCCCACCCACCTACTGGCAAGAGATATAACAACAAAGGAGTACTCATAAGTCAAAGTGAACATTACGCAACACCATACAAAGTACTCGCTCATTCAATCTTAAGGATCTTTACATGGCCGGGGAATGAATGGGCGGACTCGCAATCGATTTCACAACGGTCACTTGTGAATGGTGCACACTCACTGAAAAGGCTTCTCTGAGAATGACGTGAAATTCTGAGAAACTATCAGAATCCAGAATAAAACAAAATGATTGACTTGATTGATTGAGAAAAAAATTATAATATTTATTTGAAAAATATGAAGCCATTTTATTAACCTTACCTTCAACAGATTTAGAACTAATATTATTTAATCTTCAAGAGATTTTAGTAATAATAGAGATAAAAGAGACTTTCGGTTTTTTAGTTTTAAAGCACTGCATTTTGTTACTAGACCTGCTTAAAAAAAATCTTTGTTTCTATTTTTCTAAATGCTTAAATAATTATTATATTAAAGGTATCTAATAAAATGGATTATGATAAGCATCTGAAATGCCTTCCGTTGTATTTCATTTATTTAAAGCGTGTAATCGGCATTTCCTTATTACAACCTACAAGGTACGTGAAGCATCCTTGCACGACCAATTATATAAGCTTGAAGTATCGTTAAAAGAGGTTCTATGAATGATCTTACAGTTAATAGTACTGATTTGATACGCACACGGTCTTTAAAATTTATTATCTGTTCGCTTTTATTAAGAAGCTATACATACGGACCATTTCAAAGGTAAGAATTAGTCAGTGCTCATATTTATTAAAAAAAATATGTCAATTGTACGTTGGAGTTTGGTAACCCTATTTCCATCTATCATAAAGTTGATACTAGGGACGTTCTGCGTTCGAAATTTAAATAAAAATATTTACATGTATGGGTTCGTTTATTAGCTTTAAAAATTTGGCATGGAGGTAGCTGACATCTTGGATAACCTCATAGGCTACTTTTTATTCTGTAAAAAACTGTAGTGTTACTATGGGATGGCAAATGAATTAAAATGTACTTGATAACTGATAACAATATATTTGATAGTATATAAATATTTGACTGCACGGTTGGACTAGTAGTTTAAGCAGTCGCCACGCCACTCTCCACTTCGCTGAGCGTTGTGGGTTCAAACCCCATATGGACAACACTTTGTGTGATCCATAAATTGTTGTTCTGAGTCTGGGTATTCTTTGTGTCTGTTTCTTGTATGTTTGAAAAGTCCCCCGCGACATAGGATTTATCTCAAATGCGGTCCTTTAAAAAAAAAAAAACGTCTGTTTGGTAATGGATCAGGAATACGGAGTGTCGCCACTCCTAGTGTTTCCATGGGTGTCCTAAGATGCGACTGAGGGACCAGATTGCGCAAGACTACGTCACTGCAAAGGGAAGAAAAATTTGATTATACCAACCTATTTGGCCAGTGTGGAATAGTAGGCCAAAACCTCCTTTCTAAGGAGAGGCCTATGTCCAATAGTGATTTCTATTACATATATGTTCTATTTAGATCTCAAAAAGTAAATACATTATATAAACAACAGGGAATAATTAAAATTTATCTCGCCGTTATAATACTTACTTAACAATATTTCGAATATTTTTATCACTAAATTTTAAAGTTCACTTTTTAATTTTCTTATTTTATTCAAATTATTCTTTAAAATATTCTGACTACCTTAACTCGAGAGGGTAATGAATATCTATGCATCCGTGGACTGCACTACTTGACCAATAAGGTATGAAAGTGCAATACCCTGTGAAAGCCCGGATGAACAAATTCATTTAATTATTATCTATCGTATTTTACAACTACGTTTCCTACTGTTCTTAAATTTTACTCCTGTATGCCTTGAAGAGTATTTATATTCGAAAAACAAGAGCATTTTAATAATAAACTTTACTATTTCTTTTGGTCAAAGTCAAGTAAAAATAATTGATTCGAATGATAATTTAGGAGTTTATTGATGTAGTTACTCCTGCTCGTTTATGTTACAGACCCTGTATAATTCTAATATAAATAACTTTAAGTATAATTGTAATATAAATAACTTTAAATATAATTGTAATATAAATAACTTTAAGTATAATTGTAATATAAATAGCTTTGAATAGACATACTACTAGTCATTTCCTCCTCAAGAGTCCACAATTTTCACGTTGAATGAACTCGATTATACCTTTTTAAAAGTCAAGCTTTTGACTATTATATCGAATGCAACGAATACTATAATCTGTCGATAGACTATTAAATTAACTTTGTAGGACGGAGCTCAAGTTATATTGGTGAACAATATCACAATCTAAACATTCGAGTCGTCCTTGAGAGCTCTACACATATTTGTTTTGGACGGGATTGACTCGTGAGTCGTGTTATCTTTGCAAACAAGTGCGGGGGCTTGTTTGTTTATTGGGAGTAAAATGGCGGGCATAGATACGGTAAGAAATGTTTGTGTAGGCTTAAAACGTTATGGGAAACTTATGGAAGTCGTATTTTGATACTGGAGTGGTTTTTTGTTATTATTTTTGTAAGTTATTTGAGAAATAATTTGGCTCGAAAAGGGTACAGCCTATTTAGAATTTTGGGTTATATTTAATAAAAAAATTACCAATGCACAAAATAATTTTATGGTGACTTATTATAAAACGAGACTTTACGTTTTATTTAACTAATATTTTAAAGAATTTTTTACAAATTAGCAGTTACCTGTAACTCATCATCGAGGAATACTGAATATTATATTAAATAATATTAATATTATTAACCATTTCCTCAGGTGCAATAAAAGCTTGGTGTCGTCAGGACATCATGGAATTTCAAATTACTAACGTACACTTTACTAAACCTATCTTGTTATACAAATAACTAATCAGTTCATTATAGAATTCCTGCCCATAACAAGACCGCAAAATAGATATCTTTGAACCCCTATCCCACTAACAAGGAACATACAATCAAAATACCAATACAAAACAGTAATTACAAAATCGGATCGCTATCGCCCTCATAAGCCGCGCCCTATAATTCAATTAGGCGTCCAAACATAAATAGGGTTGTCAAAGAAACCTTCTAAGGGCCCATTCAGTCCGCACGTGTGCTAACAATGGTTTAAACTTGAGGCTAACCCGACAAACGCTGCGGGTCGCCAATATTGTGAGAGTGAGAAATTTCACAATAGTGTCACACTATTGAAGTTCGGCGTGACGGTTGATAATGGCTCAGTATGAGGCCATTCCTTACGTCTTTGATTTGTGCCCTGATTGCTAAGGGCTTTATTGTTAGTGAATCTATTTAACACATACATGACTTGATGCGTCTCGGTTGATAAATGAAAGCATCTATTAATACGTGCAGATAATCTTGTGGTGTTGTATTCATTGACTTATTTTAAGAACGTAAAGGCCTTTTAATTTTTTGAATCTATTTAAAATAACTTTATTGCATTTCTTTACGACAATAAGCTTTAGAATGTTTCATAGAAACATATTTATTTAAATCATTATATAGGTACATGGTGGGGCACAGATAGATAGTCACGAACAACTTTAAAGGCAATGTGTTTCAAGTTTTGCCACAAATAAATTTAAAATTTTAACTATGCTACGATATATGGCTCAAATCCTCGAAACTTACTCAGAAAAAGTTTCTATGTTTAACCCAAACTTGGACTCGTTATTGAAGATACACCAAATTTAAAAGATTCGTAATAACTGGAAGCTATGGTATAGTTTAGGAACTAAGCTTAATCCATTTATTTATAACATAGAAGCCAAACAAATGAAGCTTAATCATACAGTTATGAGTTTAATCATTTCCTACAGTTATTGTAAATAAGTGTTTACTACAATAAACTAAATAAACTAACAATAAAATCTATATCACGAAGTAAACACAACTTAAGGATCTGTATTCATAATACTTAATGATAATGGTTACCCTAGTTTAAGAATTAATAGTAACTAACCCTCGATCATTCAAGTCCTACGGGACACGTACAATATCTACACGTACCTGTTAACTTCTACACAATTAACCATTCATACACTTATCCCAAGCACTTTCAATATTGACCTATATCAAGCACTAAAATGGAACAACAAGTACCTCTGGCACTGACGGGTTAAATCTTATCTCGAAAAACATAGCTACTACTCACCTTATAGTTTACAAAATAAGGTTGAATATTGGTTAATGTATGTAAATCAAAATGACATTCCTAACCTAAGTCAAGTATACGTAAAGTAAACCCGTCTGTATCTACACAGGATGCAAGGTCGTTAACAGGTTTTATCACTTCCTTCTAAGTATTCAAATTGAGTGTTCCTTTTTGTCATAAACAATTATGTGCATATGTGATAAGGTCGTGTATTATGTAAGTACCACGGTAGTCACGACTTAATGAGGAATTTCACAATATTACTATGTATGAGGAAATATACTTTTATAGCTTGTATTATAGAAATATTCGAGTGAGAGACGTGACTGATCTTTTTGTAAATGGTATGAGTCAAATTATGTCCACTGTGTGTTTTAAATTATTTTGTATATCATCTCATAATTGCAATCGCAATATTAAATGGAAAAATTAGGCTTTGAAATCAAATACTTATTTGATATTCGTATTCCAACGATAGCGTTAAGACTTTTCCCTTGTTTCTTCCATGCTCACGTCGTCTTCCTGACAACAATCCTGTTTGCACAGGATATTTTTTAATCGGGACACAAAAGACATTAAATTAGGATAAGAAAATACTTTCAGGCAGGGTCGAGAAAAATGCAGATAAAGCACAGAGCATATTGTAAGCTTCGGATGTCTGAACAGGTCTGATACTGCAGGAACCCTAAGAGGCCATAGTACTCGTATATCCATCCTTTAATTTCAGAAGCTATTCGAATAATGGCGTCAAGTGATCACCCGTATTTTTATCAAGAAATTGTAGTCACTAAAACCCAAAAAAAAACACTTTACACGATACCAGAAATCTATCCGATATTCTGAGAGGTTACAGATATTATAATTATGCCGATAGAGGTGTCATAATTTGGAATAATTAAAAAAAAATGTAAATTATATCTTGCCGTCAGATGTTTTATATATTTATAATTAATGATGGAGATTCAGAGATACATAAATTGGTCTTTCGAATATTAGTGGGGTCGTACGGAACCAAAACTATATATGCTAAAGGACTATTTCACGTGTAGTTATTCTGGACGTTGTTGCGTTTATCTACACTACATGATTTTAAAAGCTCTTTGCTTAAAAAAAATGTATGCAAAAAAATAACACTCCTATTCTCACTTATGAGAAACTCAGCGTCTTACCACAGCTGTTTCCATAATGACATGTATTTCCAACAAACTCGCGACTTGTAATACAAGTACAATGAGTGGCCATCAATTAGATACCAACAGCTCTACTGCTTAAAATATGTCGTTCAAGTTAAAAACTATATAAAAGTCCAGGTGTTTGTACACAATTAGTGTATAATCACTATATTTGGAGTGTTGTCACGAATTTTCTAAGAAGTGCATTGTTGGTCGCCACCCAGTAGGGCTGTGTTTGCAAACGGGATGAATAAGCCTCGACCAATATTTGCCTTACGAATGAAAGAAACAATGCCTCCGTTAGGACAGTCAGCATTTCTTTTGAGACACGGGACACATTTAAACGGTCGTTCTGTGCGTGTGACTTATTCAAAGAATATAATAAAATATTAGCAAAACTTCAGTACATTACACAAATTAATCAGCAAATCTAATTAACAGTGGTACGGTAAAATTTAGATTTTAATCTTCTGGTTCTATTTCAATTGACATTATAAACATTGTCTTGATCGCATTTTAAAAACTTTCAAAAGAAAAAATCTCAGTTATACATATAAATTTATTCTTATTCAAATAAAATTTTTAACTGATAAATTAATTGTTTACTTTTTTTTGTCGCTATAGTTAAGTGGTAATTGACTCTCAAACTCTCAACCAACTCTAAGATGATAACCAAATGGTTGCAGATCTAAAATATTTTCAAAATGATTTTGAATAAATCAGACTTTTGTATTCCATCTACGTATTAGCATACTAATATTATCACGTCTCAGTTATCTACATAGAGAACAGACCACGACTATTCTCTGTATCAAAACCGTACCTTAACTCAAATTTGGCGACAATGTTTGCACGTCCGCAGAACACCCCGGGAGTTCTCGACCACCTCGCGTTTATTGTACCTCACTGTGCCTTTATTTATCCATCGGAGGTCTAAATGTACGCCATTGTTTGTACATCATACTTTTAAATACCCCCTTAACAAAGTCGTTTCGCTGCATTAAGAGCGTGCTTTGCAGTTAAATATTTAGCTTTAAAATTCTAATGTCCATCTGTCTGCTTTTTCTGGGAACGAATAAAGTGTTTCATGTTTCAAAGTAAGAGTACTTAATTCAATTATTTCAATTTCATTAAATTCAATGCGACTCACATTATCAAGAACTCTGTATATAAAAGAAATATCAATTTCTTTTATTCCCCTTTGTATATTTGACGATATGATCTTGATCAGATGGAATTATTTGGTTTAGTTAAGAGTTTCTGAGAGGAATCTGCTGTCATGTTCAATGAGTTTTTATTCTTTTGGCCTTTTTGGTAGAGACGTTCATACTCATTATGTGCTAAAGAAGCTAGAGTATTAACGTTCTCGTCGATCATTTAGTAACATTTAAAAAGAAAACTACAGGTACTTAGGTTCAAAATCAATAAGAAAAATCACTTTTAGAACTCAAATGCAATTTGTGTCAACTTCGAGTATTTGTTAAGTAGATGTTTTAGAATATTTTTAAATAATAAATATTTATACATATGCTTTTCATGTATTTGATGATGTTATAAGAATTGAGAATTTGCCTTTGCATATAACTAAAAAAGAAACTCATTTTCTTATAGGCGTACCTAGGACAAGTTAGTAAATTAATTGATTAGAAAACAATAATAATTACTATTATATCTACATTAATGGTTGTCCTTTCTATATCATTAAAAAAGTTCTATCTATATTCATATCGATCCAGTTATTGGTATTAAATTGATTTCATTTCGTTTTCTTATCTGCCCACCTAGGACTGATTAGTAAATAAATTGATTAGAAAACAAAAATTACTAATATCTACATTAATGATTATCTTTTCTATGTCATGAAAAGATTTCTATCTTGGTTTTTATCGATCCAATTATTGTTATTAAACTGATTTCCTTTCATTTTCTTATCTGTGTACCTAGTAGATTAGTAAATAAATTGATTAGAAAACAATAGTTGTTAATACCTACATTAATGATTATCCTTTCTATGTCATTCGGAGACTTCTATCCAGGTTTTTATTAATCCAACTATTGTCATTAAATCGATTTTGAAAGCGTAAGTTGTGTTTAAGCAATTACTCGTACTATTGTCAAAGTTCACTTATTTTATAACATTCATATTGTTCTATTTACGAGTATTTATTCAAAACTGACCAATAACAAACATATAATTCGTACATAATATTTGTTACTTTATGTGTTACAATGAATACAAACCTTTTGTCAACTATACTTTTCATATTCCTACGATACAACTCTTGACAATGACAGGACCGTTCTTTTTTGGCCAATGTTTGGTTAGCTGCATCTTCATTGTCGACAAGGAAATCAATTTACGATAATTGTCATTTATTATGAAATAAATATGATGCTTTATCCTGTCTGTCATTGTGTACGAAACTCCAAAAGATTACACTGCTATTGAGCGCATTTTATTTTGCGAAGAAATTCATTGGAGCGTAAGAATATGTGAGATGGCTTTTGACAATAATTATATTAAAGGCGGTCATGACTCGGGAGTTATTAGGTGGAACGCGAAGCCTTTGACGTAAAGCCTTGTCAAGAAATGTTTCCTCAGCTTATGAGCAGATGTTTAGGATATTTGTATTCGTTTTAAATGAAGTGATGTTTATGAATATGTTTACATAGCCAATTATTTCTCTTTCAGACATTGGAATCGTCCTATTTTGAATGTTGTCACGATTAAAACTTTTTTTATGTTACTTTAAATAGATTAATCACCATCATCATAATCTCAGCCAAAAGACGTCCACTGCTGGACGTAGGTCTCGACCAAGGTTCTCCACAACAGCCGGTCCCGTGCCGCCCGCATCCAGAAGCTTACCGCGACTTTCACCAGGTCGTCGGACCATCTTGTTAGGAGCCTACCAACGCTGCATTGCCCAGTACACGGTTAAATAGATTAATAGACTCTAAAATATCATAATATACTAAAATGTTTTTTTTTCTGAATTGGAAGCTCATACCTTTCCTTTCGTAATATAATAACAGAAAAATTTAATATAATTAACAATGTAATAACAAAAATGATATTGCAATATTCATCGATTTGTTTTTTATGTTGAAAGTTACTTATTAAAGTTATTATCAAAGAGTGTGGTGACCATAATACTTGGATTCTATTCATGCATCCCATCAGGCAGAGTAATCTCTTGGTAGGTTTTTAACATAGAAAAAAAATTGAGTAACATTTACTAATTTGGGCAAAAGGAACAGAGACTTTGGATCGGTCAACGGATTCGACAGATTGTTCATCTTTCATCTTTTATTGTTTTTTTATGACGTTCATAAGTGTCTTTTGTGACCTAAATGAATAAATGAATTTGACTTTGACTTTGAAACAAAAGTTAGGACTGTCCCCAACTAGAGTACAGTTTTCTGATCAGTCTTAGAGGATGGTAGTTAGGATATATCCAGCTGTGGACTTTCATAGACGAACTGCCTGAATCATATTGATTGATCATTGACATCATCATAATCTCCCTTTCTACTAGTTTTATTTTGTGTGTCCTATTTGTTTAGCATGAATCACAAAATTTTGTGTCTAAATATCTAAATTGAATCCTCTCGGAGGAAACATTTTATTGGCAGAGCTCCGTGAGAAGAAATCATTTAGAAAATGTATGTTTTCTTAAAAAAGTAATTCAATTCTAATGAGTGTTAATATTTTGACTTCTTCAGTATGTATAAAATAAAAAATATATGTTTGATAGCTACCCAGTACAGCGTTTTCTTAACAAGATCTAGCAGATGGATGAAAAAGTCTAATAATAATTAACATAAGTTATTAATAATACTTTGTAATAATGAATTTTATTCAATGGTTCGAAAGACCATTTTTGTCCGATAACGATGATAATCGTTTCAAGAATGACAAAGAGCTGTGATATTTATCGCTGTAGTCCGTTTGAAAACATATTAAAATTGGTTTTTAAAGTGAATTTGTCTCATTTATGACTACTAAAAGGTCCATTAAATCGTTCTTTGTTGCCCATTGATTTGTTGTTGGATATGACACGTTCTACAAAATAGATACAGGGTGTTATAGAAATGTGAATTAAGTTTTTTAAAGTGTTTTGATTGACTGTACGGATGGTGAAGTGGCTTAAGCGGTCATCCCGCCATTTTCTACTGCGCTAAGTGTAGTCGGTTCGATACTCACATGGAACAACACTTCATCTATGTGATTCACAAATCGATTCTCAGAGGATGAATATTCTTTATGTCTATTTCATAAACATATATCGGCAACTTTTCGAGTGATCTAGGATATATTTGCGTAATTTTCTTTTATAAAGAAATAAAAATGTTAAAAAAAACATGTATACACACCATAATAGGAATTTATACATATATTATTTCTAAGTATTTACAATGCACGCAGTTAATCTAAAATAAATGTGACCATGTGACCTTACATGATTTTACGAAAAAAAAAATGCCGAACGAATTGAGGTAACGAATAGTCTAAATTAATTATTGAAACCATAAACTAAATACATACATCTAATTAAAATCACCATTAACGAAAAAATGAAGCATGCTGTATAAGACATCGTTTAGTAAAAACATGCTCGCTTTTATATGACAAAGAAACTAATAACATCAATAACCAAGTCGTATAATGACTCCCCATTCTCTCGCATCAGCGGTCCTTTTGCTTGCAATATATTCATCTTGAATTGATCAACACTTGGACACATTAAGAAACTCTTATACACCTTTTAAGCTACGACAATAAAGCTATAATATAACTATGAAGTCAATTCCTTTGATGATATTCGTTTGAGCGAAAATGTATCATAATTTTTGTAAAACCTGAATTCATGGAAGCGTTGTAGATATGATATTTTTAATAGTGTTCAATTGATAGTTTTTTTTTTAAGAATAGTTTCTCATTAACTCAATTTTTTACAACAGCGGCAATCGAGAATCCGGACCACTTCATGGAAAGTGAATTTCACCGTCCATAGATGCCTAAAACTTAGGAGGCAAAAGTACGTTGCCAGCCTTTGAGGTGAAACCCCCCAACCCCTTCATACGGTATTTTCTTGAAAGTTTTACGTTTCAATTGTTCCAGAAATACCATAGGGGACAAATTGTTGACGAAAAAACAGTGACGGAAAGCTGTGGCCGGTATTAGTACAAATAATTATTCGAAGCACTCACTATTGTACAAGCAACAGAGAATCCGAAAGAAAAACTATAACAAATAATGGAGTGTTGTTGAGACGTAGCTGGTTAGGTAGCTAATGCTCAAGTTTATCAGAAATAGTATGGCAACCGACGATTCTAGTCACTCTCCGTCAAATGCGTTCCAGAAAGACTGGTACTTTGGTTTCCCTGTTTAGAGATGAGAACAGTGCCTGGTTGTGCCAGCGTGCCTCACACACTACACTTACACTTTAGGAAATACCTAAATAATTTTGAGTCATTTTCAAACATACCAACAAGATGAGTCTGAAAATCAATTTTACATAAGAATTAATTTTCTCGTCTACTGCACTTGACTCATACAAAACAAATGAGGAACGGTATTATGATTCAGATACGATGTGATATCAAAAAAATCGAAAATTGGAATCGGATCACTATATGAAGACGATTCAGTCTTCTTCGGTATTAGTCCCATGAGTCAGATGAGGACAAAGTTAAGTTTGTGAATAAACTTAAATAATTTTAACTTGACTCACCTATGTAAAATATTACTAATTTTTCAACATTTCTATTCTTTAGTATATGAATAAGACTTAAGAATTTTAGCGCAACCATATTCTAGTTACAATACTTTATAAATGATTGACTTTTAACTTTTTTATCTATACTGTTACTGTTAGGTAGTAATAGGGTGATGATTGACAGCTCTGTTAACATATAACAATGATATTTACATTATGTCTGATAAATTTTAGTTTTGTTTGAGGCTACTTCAATTAATAAAAGTCGAGTATCAAACCAAGTGGCATGTAATTGGAGAGGCTTATATCCAGGAGTGGATTACGATAGCTTGATGATGAATTCAATTAAATTGTAGATAGCTTAAGTCTTATGTCGTCATAAGCTATGTACGCCGTTTATTTGATAGAAGCAGTTAGCGATGTCTTAAAACTGTCACAATATTCTGTTGTGCCTAGAATGCGACGAGGTTGTAGACTATTGAACACTTCGTAAACCAGCATAACTTATATTTTGTGTTTTAAAAGTATCTAGTTAGTTACAGTTGGTTATGAGGACGTAATGTAAATTTAGGTGCCAGTGTCAACTAGTACAGCACAGGATGGGGTCAATCGACGTGAAACGTTTCCAAAGTGCGTACTCTACTAAGTCAAATCGATATCTTTTCCATAATGTGCCTATTTTTCTAATTACATTTCTAAAAATTATTTGTGTCGAATTATTGAACTCAAAACAATTTTTTACTATAAAAATCTTATAAGTTTGTACATAAAGAACCACATACTAATACATCAGTGTCTTAAAAGACAATACATTCATTTAACAATAAAACACAATCATAATGCCCAATTTGTCCACGTGTGCCGATCATTCCACGCCATTGTTTGGACCCATACTCGGATTAAAGCCTCCGCGATAAGATCTCGGATTCGTAGACGGAGATGGTTAGATAAGAACATATTGAGGTCTTATTGTTTGGCACAAAGGGACCAGAAAAGAAAAACTGCCACTGATGTGCTTGTCGTTCATTTTTTTTTAGTTTAACTGTATTTTCTATATATACCATTATTAATATTTTAGAGGTTCAGGCACCCTGGAGTGCTTTGAGGATTGTGCGAAGTCATCTACGTAGTGTTCTCTTCATACAGAGATGAGTGTTTTTGTTCGTAATACAATAGTCACGAGATTACTAAGTACTTGATGGGCTATTTATTTGAAATTTAAATATTAACCCGGTTATTGCCGCGGTTGTCAAAACTATCTCAATCTGAATGAATCTCTGTGTCTAGAGAGGGAAAATTAATACATTATATACTTCTTTTAATTCAATTGTTAAATTTCTAAATTATATAATTCATATCTTACTTAAAATGTAGACATTTAATGATTTATCAATAGATAATATGTTTGTAATTGTATATTTCAAATCATAAATAAGCATCGCCTAATATAAATTTATACACTTACTTATTTCGCGAAACTTTACTTTCAAAGTTATTTTTTGACAAATATTATAAATCAGAAAAGGTTAATAGTATTCATCAAAAAATAGAAACGGAAAATCCGTTACCAAAAGTGAAGAAATAGCACTTGAAGTCATCTTCAAACACAAATTGTGGCTTTGAAACATCTAACAAAGGAGCAATCTTGACCAAACAATTTATAAGTCAAGTCGTGAAAGGCCTCAAACAATTTAAAACGAGCGGTCTTACTTTAATGCTCTAAACGAAGAAACGCCTCACGGCATTGAATAGAACATCTAAGCATCAGAAGGTTCACGCTTAGGGCGTGATAGGGCGGAGCACACGATACCTAGGGTGGAGAACTTCAAACTACAATATTTGAATTCCAAACAACTTCTCCGAAATATGCCAATTTATGAAATTAAAGTTAGACACCTTAGAAGTGCCGACACAAGGTGCAAGCTTGCTTAGTCATTTTCAAAAAAAGAAATTCTTTGAGTATGTATAAATTTGTGAACAAGTTAATGGCATATAATAAATCGCCAATATCACTGTGTTTTTTGGAAATTGTAAATTGTCTCTAATATATGTAATAATATTACAAGCAGATTGTGTATAGAACTTACATGTCTTATAAATTGTCTGTAGTTCGTGCAATGTTCACTATAGGAGGCTTTCTTTTTATTTTGTTGCAACGTTACTTTTACAATGAGATTACGAAATTTGGAATTACCCATGTCATGAAATACATTTTTACCGAAAATCATATGCAGTTTTTAAGGTTTTTACTTACGTAATACCGGTATTCCACTACACATACTTTATTTAAAAACAAAAAAAAATGTCGTGAACGCCACTTTCTTTCAAATTAAGTAAAAATCCTATCCCACTAAATCCACCTCGAGAAAAACATTAAATTATTACAATATTTGCTGGTTCAATACACAAACTGTAATCTTAAGTTTTCCCATAGAGAATAAACAAAGGTGATGGGAATGACTACATTTGATCACATTAATTGGCCACCTTCTTAATAGAGAGTAAGTCTATTAAATCTTCTGGACAATTTAGAAATTGAATCTATCCAACCTAAACTATTGTTATATACCTATATATACCTATTTAAGTATTATCCTAATTCTATTTACATAAAAATATTATACAGAGAATAGTTCGATGAAGTCGGTAACGCGTATCTGCGCTTACTTAAATTGGCTGTACTATAGCTGTCTTTAAGACATTCAGGATTTTTCAACTATGATGTAGTTAAGCTGTAAATCAATCGCTTTCCAAGTATATTGTTCAGTAGGAAATTATTAAACGCTATTGACGATGATCATGATTGCTAATTTTCAGAATGTGACTAGTATAAGTCTATAAATGTTATAGTCTTAGACCAACACATCCACATATTATATGATAACCTTTCCAATAAACGCAAGTAAGAAATAGCCATAAATATCAATAATTAATGACACCTTTAACAAAATTGGTCAGCCTATTTCGCAGCAAACTTGTTACTTGAGCGTAGGGCGTTACTCTGGGCGGGAATCAAACCTTAGGCGGGGTGCTATCACTAGTCTATTGATTATAGAAATAAGCAGATGACGGGCTATTCTACTCGTAAATAATTAATATCGTGGGCGTGGATTTGAAGCAGCTGAATCACTTTGATTCTATACGAAAAATTTAATTTGTTTTCTTAGAGATATTACTTACTAAGCAGTATTTATTTGAGAGAGTAGTAATGAGTTTGATATAAAGAAGATTTATTTTTTGTCTGTGTTTTCAAAGATTAACGATTGATTGATGCCGACAAAACAAAAGTTTGCTGGAAACCAATTTTTCCGTCAAAAAAAGGTATAAGTTTTTATACTTTTAAAAATTATTTTATATTAGTAATGATTATCGTCAGGCAATTTTATTATTGCATAGCTAATCGTATTATTTATTTATTAGTGTTATTAATTATGATAATTAACTTTTTTGCATAAAAAGTTTAACCGAAAATTGTTTTCAAAATTTGAAACTTATTATTGCTGTTTCATAACTTTCCTATGAAAACAATCGCTGTTTGTTTTAGTTTTAAAATAATAATTTATTTATAGCTGCTTTTCCTAGCGATTCTGGCAACTGCCGCAACCCTTGGCCCAAAGATTCGTCACTACATATTTCTTTGGTTGCTATTTATTTTTATCAAACTTTAAATTTAAAAAACTAAACTCAATTTAGTAACAAGTATTTTATACACGTGCATGGTTCCTACACTTGGCTGATTAGTGTTTATTATTTAATAGACCTGTTCACAGTCAAAACATTTTTATCTGTCTCAATTTACTAATTCAAGTATTTTGTAAATATTTATCACATTAATCGTTAATACCTATTACGAAAATTACTTGAAGCGTCCTTGAAACATCGTCTAAATATTGAAAGAGCATTAGAAGCATTATTTTCATACAATATCATCGGAACAAAATATCCACACAATGAAACAGTATTTACCGTAACTCATATTATAAATGTGTAAAACCATTTAAATAGCAGAGTATCAATAGACGTACGTTTCTTTGTATGGTGAACCAACTTGGCCGTGATGTTCACGCACATTTTATTTGAACATTTTATTGAAATCTTGAAAAACATTTACAAACCAAATTGTACTTTATTACAAATGGAACAAATCTTAAAATTGTTACAAAAACTAAATATTAAAAGCTAAATATTTCTTTACAAAAATGAATTCAAATTTCAGCATGATAAAGTTTGAATTTAAACGTGTTTAAAATTTATTTTTATTGGATGGGCTTTCTAAGGCAGCTAAAGGGAGACGTATTGTTGATAATCATTGAAGCAAACACTTGTTATTTTAAGAGATCATCCACCCTTAAAGCTTTACATTGAGTTTTGTAACAATGAGGTGTATAATGTATTATTTATAGGACACAGTCGGTAGGCACATTCGGGGCAATGAATACGTATTGTTGGAAATGCTCAGTGCTAAATTGTACGTCCACTATATCATCAATCAGAATATTTTACTTCTTGACAATTGAGTTCCAATATTGTGTGGCATGTTATAAGTTAAATTTAGTAATCTTTGTTAAGAGATATAAAGGAATGCGATTTGCGCTGGTTTCCTTTCGAAATGTAAATTGTGACGTCATAAAAAGTCATATAGATTAGAATAGCCAAAAAGGTCATCGATATAGAAAATTTAAAACGGTTATGATATAAAAACTCAACAACCAATACACAGCAAAACAGTTTTTTTGTTGTTTTCAAATCATTTGTGGATGGCGACAAAAAGTCACGTGGTCTTTACTAAAATATTAATATACAAAAATTTTTTCGGTCTCCTATTTGTTATTTATTAATGTCGCTGTCACGAATCTGACAAAAAGTGTAACCAAAAAATGCCTGACAATGCTGACGCTAATCTCTTAGAGGCACGAACGGAGCATGTCAAACCAAAAAGGGTCGAACTCATATACTTAGTTACCATTAAATAAATTCAGGATGCAAAAAAACATAACAAAAAAATGTCCGCAGGCAGACCACTTCTAAATATTTGTGCGCATATGGCTTCCGGTTATTTTGAGTGGGTTATGCTAAAAAATGCATTAGATAGCAGACCCACAGTTTTTATCTACGAATACCTTATGATTTATTTATCCTACGATTTCAATACGTTTGTCGATTAGGTACGGAAAGGATATTAATCTAAATATATGACTGTCCTTCAACACTACAAAGACTTTATGGTCCATTCAGGATCTTAGGTGTAACTGAACAAAAGTATTACGTATTTTATACATTTAAGGTAATAATTCTTGATAGGATTTCATCTAAAATGTGATACTATGAGATTAAATTTGTCGTGGCTATCCGGAGATGTAATCATACGTTTTTAAGATGCTGAGGTGGGTTCATTGATAAATTCTCTTGGAGTCCTCCACATCGACACATTTTAAGTTTTTAAGCGTGTTAAATCCGTAACAAGAATTATTAAAAAAGTGATACATCTAAGGTACAAAAAACTACTTTTGTTGTGAAAACTATATAAAAATTAGGAAGTGTTTCATTCAACTCAGGTATTGTGATTTTGTTTGGTAAAAGGTACATTACATAGACAGTGTCTTCATCAATATTGTTAGTTAATCATGTTAATTTTAAACGGATAAGCTTATTTTTAAAAAAAAACATTTTAAGAGCTATCAACAATTCATTTCAAAAGAAATATTATCACCTAATAAAATTAGTTTTGTTGCTTGCATAATTGTTAGTCGTCACACCATTACATTGAAACATTCATGATTGTTAAATAGAAATCATCATGAAAATTTAATGTGTTTTAATTTAAATTAATAAAGTCAATCGAAGTTCAACATGCTTACTTTGTTAGAGAAATAACTTGATTATGTAATTTGTTTTTAATTTTATTTTTCTACATCTTACTTCTTTTTACATTTATACATAATATATGACAATTAAAAATGATTCGAAACCAAATGTTTGCTAATTAAAATATTTAAACAACATTTACTCACCATTTATCATGACAAACATGTAAGAATTTTGTATGATTTTTGTAATATACGATATGCTTTGAACTGGAAGTACATATGTTTATACAAATAAATATTATCTTATCTTATATTATTTTCTCAATCAGATACGAAAAAAGAATAGACACTTAAGAAAATAAATGTCTATTATCAATATAGAACCTCATTTACAAAAAGGATTTACTTCTCGGGGACACGGGTATTGCCTCCCTAAAATAAGACTAAATGATTACCACTAGACTACGTGGTTAATGTCTATAATACGATTACTTAAATAATGGAAACATTTAAAAAACCTTCACCTTATATACTATCCCTCAATACATATCACAATTGTAAAAAAATGTCGGTGCAGTGTGAAAAACCAATAGCTCACTATTTTAGCTACTTCATAATACGGAGAAGTTGTTGCATATTACTGCTAAAACTCACGTGTTTCCTTTTAAAATACTGTTTTGAAGTGGCCCGACTCCTCAGTTGAACGGCAGCACTTTGAAAACAAAACTAATTTCGGAGTGTGAGGTGTTTAACATCAAACTGCTAAAGGAACGATATAAATTGATGTAGAAAAATAAATATGTAAGCCGTTACTCATTGATTTAATAATAATGAGAACACAATGCAATGTCAACAATACTTAAGGAGAAGATGGTAGTCGCCGGGCTTCTCTAAAGGTATTTAAAGCTGATGTTCAGAAGAAAAATATTTTTATGAATTAAACATATTTGGCATAAAAGTAAAGCAATATCATATTGGATACTAAATATCATTTATTTAAACTTAAGACATTACATACCACAATATGATCTGTAAATAATTTTACAATAAATATCTAAAATCATTTAATAGTTTTCAATTCGATATCTCAAAAATTTTACAACCTCGATGGTGCAGTGGTGAAGTATGCAACTACTGTGCTAAAGTCTCCTGTTAGATGTCCGGGTCGGATCAAATGCTTGTTGTCATTTCACCGTAGTCCAAATCGGCTGGGAAGGAATCAATTTGTTTCGGTGTTTGAGTGTTTTATGTCTAATATGTAGGTAAACGCAAAAGAAGTACATAAGTATTCTATAGGGCAATCTAGCTGTCATAGTATAAACTTTGTTTAATTTGATGCTAAATGGTATACGAGTATGGCATTGTGCATCAAATTTCTAAAATATTAAAAGTAAAATTAATTTACGGACAACGTAGTCTCAGTACTGAATTTCATTCCATTTGGGCATATATCCTTACAATAGTTATTTTGTCTACCTGTACACACGAGTACAAATATAATCCACTTGTCATAGTGGCAATTAACACTCATGACATCTCTCCATTACCTGCTACTTAACACAGATTTACAGATACATTATTATTCAGATGTTATCAACGATCAGATAACCTGTACAGAAAGTTTCGCAAACGTGTGCACAAAAGTAAACCTTATGCTTATGAAGCATAGGTGATGATATTTATTTCATTTCATCAAACTCTCGCTAATATTAAGGAAAACTTAACAAGATTTTATAACCAAACCACAATGTTCAGATGAAATCAAGCAACTCAGGGTAATGATTTAATTCTAGGAAATTGTAGCGGAAAAGAAAAAATAAATGGTACTCAGAACCGTGCCGCAGCAAAAGAATGGTAGCAAATTTTGAAAGGCTTCAAGTCCATTGAAAACTCAAAGCATGAAACAGAAACATACCTATTGAAGAACACGTAAATTCTGCGTCAAAGGATACAAGGACTATTGAAGAACCCATTCAGGAACCATTCAAGAACCGTATAATGGGTGCGTCTATTCCACATAACACTGTTCACGTTATATCGTAATTCCGCAAACCGACAAAGAGTTCCAAAGGCTTTTAAAGCTGTAAAAACAATCTCTATCCATCCCCGAACATAATCCTTCTCAAAGTGCGCCGGCATATTTCCAAAACAGTAGAAAATCCCTTTCGGTATCAATTTGCCGCTTGAATTACTTCGTTTAGACCCTTTTTTAATAGAAAAATGTTTTAAAACACGTTTTTGCTATTTCCTCCTCCTTAACAAAGGCGGTTGCGAAAAATTGAGCTTCCACCTTTTATGAGATCAAGATAAGAATGATCAGATTTTTTTTATTCTGTTATGTGATTATGAGAAGGTAAATATTGACTTACTCGTATCATCATTAGAGCGTTAACGACGCGTCCGATGACCACACCCGGTTGACTGGTGACGGTAAATTTCTATCAATTGTTCTATACTAGTGCATATTTGTGTAATGGTTAAAAACATCTTGGATTTCAAATCAAAAATAAAATTATTTTTAATTTATTCATTAATCTTTTTATTAATACATAAGTTATTCTAGCGTAAAATTTTACTTATTAAGTAAATTTGTTTTTAATTAATTTATTTTTTTATTTTACAAAATAAACGATTTAACTTTTTTAATATTATTTAAAGGTTTGTTCTAACATTGTTAGAGATACTTTTTTCAAGCGTATTTTTAGTACATTGAAGCAAATTATATTTAAGCAAAGTCATGTTAGACTTCTGACACCTACATTACCACAGAAGAGCGCTTTAGTGATTGAGTTAGACTCCGTCGAGTCCGAAACTAGTCGTTAAATGAATCACATCACCTACACCTTCGAAACATACGTCCGCAAAACCATGAAATTTAACAATTTAAATAAGTGAACAAGTATTATGAGGTAAAAGGAAAAAAAATAGCACACATTTTGCAATTCCAGCAAACACCTATAAAATAACTTACAACAGAAAGATGTAACGTTATGGGTGTACAATGTTACACCTCTACCTACTTACAAAATTCCTCGGTAAACATAGGCGTGTCGGTTATCTAGAATAATTCCTTTCCCGAGAGGAACCGACTCATATTTCCTGCGGATCTATTGTATTAAACAATTACCTTCACAGTTATCCGCCTACGAATCTTAACAAACGCAATTTTTATTGCGGAACATTCGGAAAAGTTCAAAACATTAGTTTTTTTCTAATACGTATAGAATATTATAGGAACGTTAGATCTGAATCCTTGGGTACAATCGACCACGCCCACAAGTGCACTTTTATTGTACCGTATTGAAGTGAATCAGAGGTATTTCGCATCTGGCCATACAATGAGCTTCCTGTTCGACTTACTAGATTCAAATCTTATATCGCCTCAGGACACGGTCCTTTATACAATTTACTTTATCCGATTCGCAAGTGTGGCGTACTGTATCGCATTGATTGAAAATACTTTTTTTTTTAATACAACTTTACTTGATCAGGAACGATAATTATGTTAAACTGTTTACTTTAGAGGCCTATGTCCAGCAGTAGACTACAATAGGTTGATGATGATAATGATTAAGTTTCGAGAGCAAACGCCAATTAGTTTTACTAAACGTCTAAACAGAATATTGTCTTGCTGTTTGTACAAAAATTGTATTTTTTTCTTAGTTCATCGATTTCTGTAGAAGAAGGTTGTTTGTGATCTTACCCAAACATAATCAAATCAAAATCATAATCGTATAATTAATACGTTACTTATGACATTTATTAATATTATATATTTATATTGTAACATTCACAGCTGCACCGTAATTTTTTTACCTACACAACAGAAATCTAGCAAGTTAATTTATGTCAGGATATAACTAATTAATTATTAGACAAAGTATACTCTAAATATCAATTTACTGTCTTATAAACTTTTATCTGACGTTATAATTACCAAAAACAAATTAATGAAAATAATTAAAAATATAAAGTAATTAATATAGAACTCTGACAGTTCCTATATGAAACCGACCACCCCGATTCGTTCCACATTCGAAATTCAAAAGAATCTCAAAATAGATTGGAGTGCCACAAAACTTCACAACCTAATTATGAAAAATAAGACATAGTTTACAGTCTTCGTGTTCGGTTAACACGTGCTCTATTTTTTTTAAATTTTAAATTCTTCTTAATATTAATTCCGTACGAAATGGTGAGGCAAAAAAACCCTAATTGCTTTTTGTATCGGCATAGGTTTTTGCGTGACTGTAGTTCTGTCTCGAAGCAAATGTGGGCTTTGTCAGTGAAAAGTGTCAAATTACGTGGCACGAGATGTGAGATAAGTTCTAGGGCTGGCGCGACAATACGGCGGCATCGAATTTTGTGTATTTCAACAACAATGTCTAGTAAACTTAGGATACTGCAGACATAAACATGCCAAAGTTAATAAATCTGTTTGTTTAGTCTGTTTTCGGCCTCTGTCTACGTGTCAGGTTTACTTAGGCCATTAGTGACTAACAAAGCTAAGAGAGAAACCATCAGCAAAACGTACACATAAAAAATATTTTCTATAAAACAAAAAACCTTTAACCTACCATTTTAAGTTTGCCTTTTTAGACCATCAATCTACAAATTAACAATATAATTAAATTAATAAATTAAAGTTTATAACACAACCCTGCTTTTAAAGCTGGCGGGCGTTTTTGCGCGCATTCATTTTAGTTTTTCGTAAAGATTTCGATGCAGATAATAAATTTCTTTCCATTCGGGAAGGTGTCAACTGCCAAATACTTAGTAAAGAAACATAAACTTTAAGTTATGGAAGTAAAGCTCCATTTAGATGTTATGACTACTTTACTAAATGCTTTTGGTTTTCGAGAATAAGTCAGCATGCAATAAGCAACTAAACGGAAAGAAGCGGTAGATAAAATGGCGACAAGTTGGAGAAATATTTTGGAAATATTTGTAAGTGAAGCCAGGACCGCCCGGGGGCGGGTAGGCATGGCACTAGATACCGGAATTCGCTCAGTGAATATGATGAACTTAAAACCGCTTTTTTGGGAAACGGCAAAAAGTTATGTACATATGAATGTGTGAATGTATGAGTGTTTAGTAACATATGATTCTTTTATTTTACGGTAACATTTCAAGATGGACTGACGTTCAGTAAATAAATACACAGACTCATCCAATGTTTGAACTCTGTTATTAATAGGTTTGATTATGGATATACCTGGATACAAGAAAAGGAGGTGAAAATCTCATATTAGATTGGAGATGTATTCAAACTTAACTTGCCTTTGACTGCTTTATTATCAGTATAATAAAATTTAAAATTAAAGCATGAAGTTTATTACAAACATTGCAATGATGTAATGTACCAAATAATAGGTTTACAATTGGCTATTTAGGAAACATACATATGAATAAAACCATTTAAATTAAAATATAACTCACAAATCCCTTAAAAAGTATGTCCGAAAAAAAAGGTTCGTGTGCAAAAAACCATCGATACATCGCGTGACGTCTTAAACTTATAAGCAAATAATTACACCCTATATAACCAAACCTACACTTTTATTCACATAAAACGTGAAGAGAAGAAGATTATTACATCAGTAACAGCAACAGATGAACGACACAAAAACGTTTTAGGAAATTAATTCAGCCGTGAATTTTGCATTGGAGGCAGTTTCTTACTGTTCATATTGAACGCTGTAGAATGTCTCATTGTAACCAAACACCGTGTAGATGGTGTTCCGAGATAAGGAAGGATTTAGGATGCGAGACTGCGGCAGATTTGCACCGCGTTTCTATACACTATTATTTGTAAATGTTTGTGTATCTTCGACACAAAGGCTTCAATGAAAATATCTTAATTTTAAAATATTTCACAATTTTCTAAAAATATTAGAAAATTAAGTTAAGAATGAATCTGGTATTGGTGGTAATTATTTGCATGCTAATATGGGAGATATCATATTTACTAGTGACAGCATAACTAATGGTTTCATATATATTGCTAACACTTGGTTAAAACCGATTTTGGGTAATATCAATGAAAATACGATGATAGATACTCAAATATGGTTATGTGTAAAAGTAGATATATGCCAAATTCTTAATTCAGTAGTATTATTGCAATTAAAGTGAAACTAGTGATTCTATTCTTGACCTTTAATGCTATTTTTGACTGATTTTTGACAACTAATTTCGCAGAATATACATTATTTAGTAACAATGGGCTTGTCACAAAGGACTAATGGCCGCGGAAACAAATGAACCTGAGAGATATGACCACCAGATAGAGAAGGAAATATACTCCCCAGCCTGATGAACCGACGAAGCCAATCAAAGAAGGTGACTAGAATGTATTGGATATGGAATACGTGAGACCTGTCTCTATAGTGGATTAGGTTTATAATAAATATGATTGTACTAATTTTGATTTTACGTAGGTATATAATACATAGATATGTAGATAAAGGGAGAATACATAAACACCATTAACCCAAAACGGTTTTAGTTTTTTATTTGGTGTCCAATTAAATTATGAACATACTTTGTTATCTTATAACATGTAGGTAAAATGTATAAGAAAAAATTACATCTGTATATTCACTTACAAATTAGGATTTTGAGAACTCACTACAAGCGCAAGAGTTTTCCTCCCATTATGACCCCGGGTCCTTACGTGAAACAGCGTCTCACTAGGGCACTATAGTGTGAGTCACCATACTAAATTGTCTACATTCGCAATGAGTAAGCTGACCATCACTCTTGAATTTTTTTAACGCTTTCCATCAGGCAGAATAGAGTCTGTTTGGTAGGACCAGAATAAAAAAAATATAGCATTAGTGTTTTACTCTCATTTAAAAGTTTTAAAACTAATTAAACCGTTAGCAAAAAGTAATGGTCGATGTAATCATGACTACATATTTGCCACGTTATTCGAAAGCATAAAATGCCATAACTATTTTTCTTAAAGCTGAAAAAATATCCTCAGGGCCACCAACAGAAGACCCCAAATAGCAACCAAAAAAACAAAAGCCTCATACCTACAATACACAGCATAGAACAAACTGTGTACGTATCTATTATCGTCACATATTTGCACAATACTATAATCTCGTCACGGTACACTTGACACCAATAAGGTCGCCATTGATCGAGGATTACCACCTAGATGTTTATCAATATTTCCCTTACAAATATTTAAAGATGCTATTATACAAGTTACGTGTGGAACATAGTATGACAATGACATAATATTTGTATAGAACTAAGATAGATAATCTGTAGCATTGTATAAGAATAACGTAAAATTTTGCATGACATGCAATTTTAAGATGATGCTCACAAAAACTCGGCTTAATGCGAATGTTACGATAAACATGATAATCAAAGCCTTGGTCATATACTCACAAGGAATTGAAGAATTAAGAGAATGCTGTTATTTACTATTTCGATGTTGAACGCTTCGTTTTAGTTTAAGCTGTCAAATTAAAAATTACATATTACTGTTAACAGTATCAAAATGAATTGTGCCGCTATACACAATGTAATTGGATCTGATTTGGTAATTGGACTGGATTTTGTTCTACAATGTAGTATTTGCATACAAGTAAAAGTTATTTTTAAAACGATTACCATGTATAGTATGTAATCAAAAATCAATTCAGGCTCTAAATTAAACTAAACTTGGAATAAAATGTCTAATGTCGTATCTTAACTAAAACCATGACCACTGCATCTGGTACTTTCTGATAATAGAATTCATGGTTTTAGTACTCTTTTAAAACTACAAGATAACAGCTTAGTTAAATACAGTTACTTAACTAAAGCATTATACCGGTGGGACTATATACGTGGAACCTAAACTACTACATTAGTATTACAATTATATTAAAAGATAGACTACAAAAAATTTTCTCTTTAGTTTCCAAATTTTAAAAATATCAACTTACTTCTTTAAAGAATTATCAAAAACAAAAAATAAACACAAACAGTTATCCAAGAACAATACAAATGTGAAAAAAACGGTAACAAACGATATGTTACGTTTCATTTTTCAATTATCTTGGATCTCTTGGTGTGTGTTACATTGAGGGGGCGAGATACGGCAATACAGAGATGGTCCAATGATGGTGTTATCTGATCGAACCTCCACGTCGGCTAGTTATCCTTCAACGCTTCATCTGATATTGGAGTCTGGATGATTTCTGCTCCGCTGAAGGTTTCGATTTGATTACGTTAAAACTGGTCCGAGTATGTTATTTAATATCGATTAATTGTATATTTTATTATTTTGTTTGGGTTTCTTTCAATTATTTTTGTTGTCGGTCAGTATTTCGGTTTGTTTGATGTTGGAAGAGAGAAGAGCTTTTTGTGTTCGAATGAGGCGTGCCACCGATAACATTTCTATGTGTAGTATCGTATTTTAAAATAAAAAGTTTAAAAAAAACTTCACCTTAAACGAACTTAATAGTTTTTACAATTTACTACTAATGAACAAACGATAGCGTAAGTTTGACTGCTTTACTGTTAATAAAAATTAAATGGTGTTTATTTTATTTACATAATTTTAAGATCCCAGAAAAACGGTAGAAGTGTACTTCTGCTTTTCCATCCTTTTAATAGAAATCGAGTTTACAGAATTGTAGTCGTCAAATGTTTAGAGGAGTCTAGTTTATTTAACTTTACAGTTATTCCTCTCAAAATTTGCATGAAACTTCATAGTCACATATATATCTTTCTAATAACATACAAACACGTCTGTAACTCTTAAACAAAACTTAATCGTAACTCCTTAATTGACCGTAAGCTTAAGCTTGTTAAGTCATAAGTGTAAAACAGTATCTTTGTGCTTCTTTCATAAATATTGGAGCCCAGGGAGTCGGGAAGCTCGAAATAATGTGACTTTACTAGTCATGTTTCACCACGTGAGATGCGACGTCGAAGTCCATTTGGATCGCGGAAATCGATGCTGTCCGTTTAACACGTGCGTCACGGTGCCGAAAGTCCGAATGTACCTTAGTTCCATGGCAGGTTTGAAATAGTCTGTATCGTTGTACTTGTTTCATAAA
The DNA here is from genome assembly GCA_949316085.1 of Hypercompe scribonia. NCBI lineage: Eukaryota > Metazoa > Arthropoda > Insecta > Lepidoptera > Erebidae > Hypercompe > Hypercompe scribonia. Next base: position 9,115,804 of record OX438979.1, read on the forward strand.
TATTATTATTATAAATTGTACTCATGCACTCATTTTTTACAAGACTTATACGCACTTTTTGCATTTGCATAATACAGTATTTTAATTTCATAATTTAAAAACAAAATTATTTCCATGGACAAGGTAAATGAACAAATAAAAAATTAACGAAACTCTTTTCGGATTTGTTATATTAATCACCATAATTAAATTAAAATTAAAACCAGTTTAGTGTTATAAATAGTTACGTAAAAACAGGGTACAAAAACAAAGTCAACAGATCCCCGGAGAATAGCAAGTAATCAAATGAGGATTAACTAAGTCAAGACGATCTGTCATCGTTGTAGGTTCGACACACGACAGTTAATATATCACGGAGTAATGACAGGAAACCGGGGTTACAATGACAGGATCTGCGACAGAAGTGTCAAAGATGGTTTGACATTGTGACATATGTGACTGTGAACATATGAGTTTATGTTTATTGTGCCGAAACTTATTGGTATACGATAATCAATATAAATAAGAAACTTGTTACTTTTATATTATAGTTTGAGACTGAACGGATAGGTCTTAATTAATCTTATTACTTACTCTTATGTCTGTTTCAGTTTGGTGTGTTTAGTGTTTGTACAATCAAAAAATTTGTGTCATTCTTCAATTTACATATAATACTAAAAATAATAAAAAGAAGAGTAAAATGTAATTTTTCGTAATAATTTTTAAGAACTCGTATGGTTTTGTGAGCCTTTGGTAACACAAAGGCTTTCTAAATTGAAAGGAAGTATCATCTTTTCAAGTATATATTGAAAATGATGATGTCCGAATTTCATATGTAAATAGTTTTCTAATGACTCTTAGAAGTTAAATTACCATTTTTGAATCATTGTACGACTTAAATATGTCGCCAAAAACGACTCCATTATATAAAAAACGAAAAAAATACATACAGTAGAACATAGAGACACTTTTTTTAAGATAGATTTGTTTGGGCATTCGCATGGACATGTATGTATATCGAATTCAACATAGAGTATTTACTCTAATAGATGATTGAACAAATTACTTGTGACAGATTGTCACATTGTTCATAAAGAGATAAGATATCCTAAAATTATAAAAAATAGCAGACGTATCACTATGATTCCTTCCTTTCCAATTTAAAGAAATCAATTACAGCCTTTACAACCTACAGTCCACTGCTGGCCGTTCTGGCTTACTGAGTAGTACTTAGTTAGTACTGAGTTGGAATAGTATTTGTTTCAAGTTTTCTTCTTCTTTTTAGTGATATTTTCCTGAATAGTTTGTTCCTTTAGTCACATTTTACGACACCCACGGGGTGAATAGGGGTACTGACACTACATATTCTTAACCCGTCACCACATGGACTTCAATATTCAGAGTTTATTGATAGACATTTACAGAAACATAGTGACCAACGCTGTAGATCAGCGTTGAAGAAAAAAGAATCAAAAAAGAAAAAAAAAAGGCTTGATGCGAAAAGGCACACGCGAAAGACCCAACCGAGGCCTGCCTACGACTACACGCGTAATGAAAGCAGTCAACTCTGCTGCCGCTCCTGTAACCGCAAATTCAGGACGAAGTTTGGTTTTGCCAGTCACATCCGTGCACACGCCAGGAGAATGCCATAGGGTCGCCGTCGGTAGATACGTCGAGGAGGATATCATCATCATCATCAGATCAGCATTTTAGTCTAAGTACTCCACAAACTTGTAAAGACAAAAAAGAGTGTTAATGTTAAAATAAAAATAATTGAAACATTAAAAAAAATATATTTTTTATAAAAACATCAACTTGATTATGACTTAAATATTAAACAATATTAGAACTTCTAAATTCTTCGTTTTTATTACTTTTTTATTGCTCTGTTCATTTAATTTTAATTAAAAAATGTGACACCGTGAAATTTATTTTTAATTTATGTAAATACTCCGCAATAGGCATAATAAATAATCATTTGTACGCTAAGTTTCTTAAGCTTTTTATGATTAAATATTTAATAGCTTTATAACAGTGTTACATGTTAACAACATTTTAATGGTTAAATCAATTGGACAGCGAGGAGATGTGCAAAATATACAATCATTTATTCGGACAAACAGAACAAGCGAAGAATTACTCTATTTCGCTTATTCTGTTTGTAGGAATAGAGTTAAAGAATAGTAAATTAGTGAATTCTCTCACTGATAGTAGTTGATAGCATCGATTGTTATCTAATATAATAATGGCTGCCTCGGTGGCGCAGCGGCAGCGTTTGCGTCTGCTGTGCTTGAGGTCTCGAGTGTGATTCCTCGGATGGACCAAATGTTTGTTTGATCTACAAATATTTGTATCGGAGATTGGTAGGTTTCTATATATAATGTGTATATATTTACAAAAAAAAATTGCAAATGTCTATTTATATCGTTTGTCTAGAACTCATAGTACAAGTTCTGCTAACGTTGGGACGAGAGGATATTGTGTGTCAAATGTCAGAAAAAAATCTACTTTAAACCATTTATTATGCAGAAAGATGTGATTACCAGCAGGCTTGTTTATTTAATTTAAGCCTGAAGTTAACGACAAAGCAAAGAGTAAAACAAGAAGGCAGTGAAAGAAAAGTTGACAGAGAATGAAAGATGTTAAAAAGTGATGATAGATGTTAGTACTCGTAGCTAGAAAGAGTGTCAACAGTGTATTTTAAAAGATATAGATGAATTGAAAAAGAAAATATTAAAAAAACTGCAAAATAGACTAAGTTATTTAATAGTTTTTTTGAAGTAAAGTTTGAGTTAAACACACACTACGACATATATGCTCTGCTTTCGAACTATATATATTTATTTATTTTTTTTATGTCAAATTTGTGTAACTCTTAAATTATTCATAAAAAGTCTAATATAGGTTAATTGCCGCGGGAGGGCCCTGGTAACCTGGAATTAAAGGTTTTTTAAACCTATTTCGGACACCAGTATATCACGAAGTTTCCTGGTTAAGTGAAATAAATGTACGAATGTCTTCGTGCTTACCATGTGTGCTTCGGACTTGAAGGAAGAACGTTTTCGAGATGTGAAGTGTCCTACCATAATCGTCGACATCAACCCACACATCTAAGTAAAAACGTCAATTTTTATAAAACTCATTAAGGTATTAATCTCACGGAGTTATTAATCCCTGGTAAGATTATAAATGTTATAGTAACTCTGTCTATTTAGCTGTCATGTTTCTACGGTAGAAATGACTTTAAATAAATTTGGCACAAAGATTCCATAGTTCTTGACAAAGTACATAGAATATTTTTTATTGTGATAACCACGACATAACGCACAGGCAAAAGGTAATTATGAATAACAAAAACTTCTAAGAAAAACAATATATAACTATTTACATCCACTCAATCACTTTGTATCTATTGTGTAACTATAGTGGACTATCTTCAAAAATCACGAAGCCAAAGAATTCATAAACAAAAACAGATGATTGTGTTCAGGACACGTGCCGATTGTGACGAGATAACATTGTTTCTCTCCAAGGAATGCATTACAATACACCCTTTTTTATCGTATTGTCAATAATCGCCTTTAGAAAGAGCACGTGATATGATTTCTGAGAACAATAGGGTTTGTCTTTTAAGGACACGTAACTCATCTTTGTATAATAGATAATAAGGTGTAATATTGTTTAAGTTAAATAGTAGTGAAAAAAAAACAAAAGCTGATAATTACAATAATAAAAATGATTTCGAATATGAACATTTAATATACTATAATGAAATAGAAGTAGAAGAAGAACAATTAGGTAATTGCGTAACGTAAAAATTGAAATACGGTTATTCAGTTTTTATTTGAACCGACTTAATCGTTAAGACTTATTTAAAATAGAAATATACCAGAGCTGATTGACTAAACCAGTTATTACGACCTATAGAAGTCCTAACGCGCTACTTCGGAAACCAATAAGGTAATTAATTATGTAACAACTAATTTATGGTTTTCTTCATCTTTTGGAATCAATTTCTGTGAAGACTTATTTAAAATTATTTAAACATGGTTTTATTTACTGCTGTTGTCTTAAAAACATTGATTACACAAAGAGAGGGATTATACAAAAATATTTCCGATTCTGAAGGCTTATAAAGTTTTTGTTTTTCATAGACCCAAAGCTTTCAAGATTAGAACCCTACCTCAAATATCATCAAAGATCATCACCCTACATCAAAGATATCTAAATAGCAAACAATCACTTTCCACAGATGATTACTCCTAAACTCCCTCTATCACATCAACAGCTTGTAACAATACACTGGTTTAACAATACATTGCTACATAAACCTATCCTTCGAAAGGCGGTTGTGCTGCCTCTAAAATAAAAAAAAAACATATTGGTCTTCGTTATTAGTTGCAAGAAGGAGCAAAGGCTAAGATCTTGAAGACGTATATGACCTTGAGCAGTAAAGCAAGTATTTTAACTTTTAAATGATGTTATTATCAAATTACTTAAGTAGTTCATCTTGAAACCTTGCCTTAGGCACCATTTAACCTCAGGCATTCGTTCTTTACAAATTATTATGTTTTCATAAATATTCTACGATAATGAACACGAATGTCAATCTTAAACAAGTGTGATATAAATATGTGTTACGTAATATGTAAGTTAAAGATCACATAAAATAAAAATAATATACAATGAAAAGAGATCGAATCTTTTCACAGCTCCACTGAAATCAAAATATGCTAACACGCAATATCTAAAAGCATTATCGAGCCTTTGAAAAAATCTGGTAAAAAACTTTGGTGAACCCGGGCCCGGCTATTATCTTCGAACACCAAAGTCATTTTAGCTATAATAAGATAACATTAAGGGAAGAGGAGGTCAAAGATACTCAAAGTTTAGAACTTTGGGTAATTATACTTATGTATTAATATGAAGTAGTTAATAAAGCAGCAGAGTGTATCACTAACGAGTAAATTTTGTAACATAAAGTAACCTGACATTTTAGATATGGTTTGAAAAAATTCACAAATTAATTATGCTTCACAAATATCACGTCAATAATTGATGAAAGGATACTTTTAAAGTATGGTAAAAATAGTAAAAACAGTTAGTTTTGTCTCTTATATGTAATGTTAACGTTTTGTTTAATGCTTAAGCCTTCAGTGATGCTCAAAGTTTGATTACCAACCCCCTGATGAGCATGTCAGTGGACCTGTCGCTCTCGCCTTCGAAGCGAACAGGTATTAGTTTTTTCTTTTACGTTTTTGCGCGCGCGCACGTGTGCGAGCAGCCCCTTAATTACCGACGCATACCATAAACAGATCTTTACGCTCCCTTAAATAAATCTTCGTGAACAATTTTTTTCTTGTTTTCTTAGGACCGTAATTTCGGAGCACAGTTTTTGGTTTACCGAATCGTTGAACAACGGTCTTATAGAAAATGATCGATGATGACTCTTTGTTTTTACAGGTTTATCGGTAAATCGATTTGAGTGTTTATAAAGCTATGCGGAATCACGGATATTTGAATGAGCTTTTGCCGTTGGTTTTAATAGTTTATGCCTTAGTGATTTTAAAGTTTGAACATGTAAAAATATTTATTCTTTACTTTGCATATAATTATCAAGTGTATACTATTTTAACTATAAGCATAATCGATTCCTTAAGCGCATCCCGTCGACCTTTTTTACATCAAATGTTTAACTTTTCTAATCGACAAGTTCTCTTATCTTTTCTAAATTAAGAAAAACTAAACATGTTTGTAGATTAGACACAAACCTTAAACCCTTGATAAGGGTATATTTTGTGGCCTCCCTTGATCCAAGATAAGTTGCCTTTTCCCTTTCTGCTTTTATTGTGGTGTTAAATGATATTTTATTATCAGGACGATAAAATTCCTTCACCGGGACACGACGTATTTATCTCTGAAATCTTTTTTTATTTGGCACTTTATCACTATTATTTAGGGTCATGATAAAATGCTAAAATATGGTGAAGTTTTATATTTTATTGCGGTAACGTAAAAGGATTAGGATATTAAAACGAATAAACCCAATTATGGTAGAATTTAATCCTGATTACCGAGTGAATATGTTCAAATTTTATTTATTGACGTCTATTATGAAAGACACATTTAAGGAAATCTGTAACTATTTATTGGCATTCTTTACATTTACAGTAGTTTTTCCACCCTTTTCTACGTATATTATGAAAAGTGGCCATGTTTTTATCAACAAATATTTTAGATTAGGACTTCAGTTAATAACATTGTGTATTAGTACTTATAATACTTGGCTAAATGTGAAAATTTGGCAAAATGATATAAGTAATTACATTATTTTAAACACAATACAATTACATAATAATCCATCAAATAAGTGAACATAGCAAAAATACCAAAACATCAAATAAGAAATGTTTCTTTAACAGATCGCATCGGTTTAAAGTTTCGGTGAAGCTTCAAGCTATGAAAAAATAAATATAGTTATATTAAACAGTTTAATATTCTTGCTTTTAAGATGTATCCCAACACAAGATACGTTATTTATTAATTACATCTAGGTAGGTATGATTTCTTAAAATAATCACTAAATTTTGCTATAATGGCGAAACAATTGATAATAGTAATTGCTAAAAAGCTGTTTCATTAGGTTTCGATAACTATTTCTTTGAATAACTATTCTAAATTCTAACATAAATGTGCTAATTACAACAGTTTATAACATAACCACTTCCAATTAAGTAAACAGCCGTAAAAGTAAGTAAATAGGCAGGCGGTACTAATTATGGTCAATAAATAGAATTCTTCCAGAAGGTTTTTTCAGTTTAATTTCCAACCCAGACCGCACCGGCGTTCACATTTCAATACTGTAATTTACCATCATTAAGACAAATCACCCGAACGACGGCAATCATCTCAAATTAGGTGTTCCGGGCTTGCATTAGTGCAAAAAGGTGTTATACTTGAGGCTCTTAAACTCGTTCGTGTATTAAAATCACATAAGCGGTCTTGAGTTAAGTGTATCATTTACACTAAAATATCATTTAAAAGTGAACAATTACAGCGGTACAAGAGAGAGCTGCCCTAAAAAGTTTGGGAGGCATTAAGTGCAGTCATTATCATGAATAGATTTACTTACTTTCAGTGAGATTTGAATACCTTTTCATTATTCATTAAGAAATTTTGAACCTTCTCACTTATGTGAAACTATACATAACCCTGTTGACCAGGCAATTCTAAATAAATAAATAAATATTTGGGACATTTGACACACAACGTCATCTAGCTTGAAACTAAGCAGAGCTTGTACTATGATAACTAAAGTGACTGATAGAATACTTATGTGCTTTTTTTGTTAATAAACATAAAAAACATTCAAACTTCAAAAACAAATATTTGTAGATCATACAAACATTTGGTCCGACCCGGAACTTGTACCCGAGACCTTAAGCACAGCAGAACTGTCACCCCTGTATTAATGGGCCTCCGGTATCGCACTTACCAACGAAACACGACAGTATGGATGTTGGTGCTTTAGGTTGGTCTTCTGTGCGAGAGTAGCACTGCTCTGTTTATGCGGGGCCGTTTGTGGTGAAATCAGCGTGGTTCTACTACCTACCTCTGTTGGACAGTTGTTATTTATATTGTTTATTTTTATGAAAGTGTTTAACACATAATACGCTGTAACCGGTACACGACAATCTTTAATCCTTGTTAAACACATTAATTTATGTAATGAACATTTAATGAAACAAACTTAAAGTGCATATAAAAACATGCAGAAACTGGGAAATGATGCTATAAAACGGAGTAAACTTTAAAAAAGTTTGAATATCATTAATCTTCAGTAATGGTTAATTTAAATTACTGCTGAATACCTTCATGGACGGTTATTTAATTTTTCACTGGAAACGGCTACTGCATTAGTTCGAGTAAAAAATATAATCGATTTTAACAGAATGTTGCAAAATGAGGCTGCAAAATGCAAAATAAATAAGCTAATAACGTATTTTTACACACCTACATTAGTTCTTGTAATCACGTGTAATATTAGCTGTAATCGGTGGCTGGTATTTTCGACTTATGGTATGACCATTTTGGGGTTTCTTACACTTTTATACCTTAAACCATTATCATCATTTTCGTCGTCATCAACAGAATTTAGCAGTCCACTGCAGGACATAGGCCTAGGCAAGGAGGTTTTGGTCTACTATAGCACGCTGGCCAGATGGGTTGATATAGGGTTTGTTTCAAGTTTTTCTTATCTTTACAGGGATGTTGTCTTGCATATTTTGTTACCTTAGTCGTTTCTTACAACACTCGTGGGAAGTGCAAGGGTGGTGACTCTGCATTTTTAAACATTATTGTTTTGCCATATCCACCTGTTTGTCTCTTGCTTGTCATCTGCTGCTTTATTATGTAGAAAATTTTTATATAAAACTCTAATTTTGAATCAATTTCATGATATTAAAATTAGTGCGTGGAAAATACTGTTAACATATAGAGCGGTTAACATTTTAGCAATTTTGAAAATTCTGAAAAATGACATCATGATGAAATATATAAAATATGCATATTTAACATATATAAATTTTACTCTAGTTTATTTTCTCATAAATCAAAGTAGGTATTGAGCACATTACCTTTATGTAATAAAAATATCCTCACACATCTCACAGACGGCCGTCTCATCTGAAATTAGGAAAAATGTGCACTATGGTAACCAGACCGCTGATAAACATTAACTGCTTGACTGCATAGTTTGTTTTTATTCATTTATTTATAGTACGAGTGGCTTTTTCTTTTAAAAAAAAACAATTTCATGTATTTCTAAAATATATGCATATTATAGATAAATTTACACCTAGATACAAAACTAATGATAGTGTTCATCACACAAAGATGTGTACTCACTTAGCATTCAGGATCACTTATCAGTAAGCCAACAGGTCCGTTAGAATATATTAAATTTCCATTAAATATATAATTTTCATTCATTATATGCACGTACAAAAGTGCAATAAACTCGTGTCCAAATTTTTACCACACCGTCTCATTAGTCAACTTAACTGTCCATTTAACAATAATATCTGACAAATCGTTACTAATTGCAGTAATCACTGAACATCTTCAACCGATTGATTATTAGTTAGCCTACACGCGAAGGGTTAAATTGCCGTCTCTTCACAACAAAGGGGTTAATTTTTTACCAAATCACCTCAACCCTCTACTGACGTGTTAATTTCGTAATAAATTACAGAATTGTGGTTAACGAGCGTTGTTATATTTCTTCCTTTTAATATACCATCAAAAATCAGGGTGAAAAAATCTATTGAGATTTGAGAACATTTTAAATAATGAATCCTTTTGTGTGTAAATCATATAGCTAATTTTAAAACAGGCTTTTTAAAACATGGAAACAATTTATTTTTCATAAAGGTATCGTAAATTGTGCTTTAGAAAACAATGGTTGAGTGTTTGTTACTCATTACGAGAGAACTACTAAACAGATCTAGATAATATATATATATATATATATATATATATATATATATATATATATATATTCATGTTTTCCATCAGGCAAAGCAAATTCACTTTCACGGGCTCTTAAAAAAACATTTTATCATAAAGATAATTAAAGAAAAAGTTAGTTTCTGATATAAAATATAATTCATTTTTCCTTTCTCTGTAGAATGCACGTCCATTACCTATTTATTATATTATATAACCTCGTGAACAACGAACGTGGTGTTGTTGTTTTTCTCAAATAAATTGAAAAAATGTTGAAAGTACCTACTAACAAAATATTATTGGTAATTTCAACACTAAAGGAGCAAATATGAACTGTTTATGGAAGTTTTTCACTTTCAAACCTATAAACACGTAATAATAAATATTTACGTAAGAAAAGCCGAGGAAAATAACTAGTTATTTAGTTCTTCATCTCATAAACAGTAAACTCAATCATCAATCAATCTAAAATCGTTTTATTACCGATTGTGATATAAATACCAAATCGAAGCGTTTAATTTTATAAAGAAACCAGACGTCTTCCTACCAATTACTGACATCAGTAATTACTTCTAATCCTGTTAAAAGACGGCTTCAGACAAAAAAAGGCGCCTTAATACCTCTACATAGTAACTTTACTATACTGCGAGTAAATGACCTCATTCAATTTTAGTAACCATTGCCTGTTTTGACTAGACGATTGTAAAATATTCTTCGGTTAACGGTCAATGTAATCATTGCAAACAGATGTTAACGATATAATGTAGACCTTTTATAGTAATTAGCGTAGAGCTGCAATTACAAGTTAATGAACTCGGACTGGCGTTTAGATTGGTATACAATTAACACGAGCTCAATGTAGTGAGACTCGCGCATTAAGCGTAACTTTAAAACGAGACTTACTAAATAAGACTTATTTTAAAGTATCATGTGGACAGTAAATAGAATATAATAAATTTTATTGTACATCAATTAATACAGAATTCAAATAACAATACAGCAAATACATCATCATTGTGTACAAGTGACGGCCTCATCGCTGAAAAGTAATTTTTGCCACACAAGCTTTGCTTTAAAATTCATCAATCAACTGTTAAATCAATAACACTAATAAAATGTAATCTTTATTTCTTATTTTGCAACCTTGGGGATTTATATATTTTTTTTTTTTTTTTTTAACGTGTGGAAACCCCCTCGGGCCGTCACCCCACCGGGGTTTACGGCGGGGTGGTGTGTCGGAATCGGACCGACTAAAACCACACGTTGTGCCACTCTGCGCCTGAGATAGGAGGGATCCGGGAACCGCTGCTATTACGACATCCAGATCCCTCCCAGCGCCTGCCCGCTAATGCAGGCACCATCTATGGGTAAACTCTCTATTTTAGGCGACGTACGGCACACGCGGACGTCGCCTCCTCGCGGCTGGCCATTGTAGCGGATGGAGGGGAAAACCCGTCCCGTCCACACGCGGCCACACTCAAGGCGGCATGAGGCGCTGGTATGCGCGCCTCCGCCGCCCGGCTCGCCGGCGGGGAATTGGGTCCGAGTGGATATTGTCCTCCCGGGCCTTCTCCGCCGCCTCCTTCCGCGAAATTACGTCTTCGCAGAAGGTTGCGACCGCGGTAAAACAACTGTCGCTACCGACCATGGAGCGTATTACGGCCGGTAGCGAGAGATCTCCTACAATAACTGCAGTGAGGACCCCACGCTGCGCCGCCCAGGCGGAACAAACCGCCAGCGTGTGCTGAGCCGAGTCCTCACTGCAGTCGCAGTGGTGACAGGCAGGACTCAATTCCCTCCTGGCGACCGAGTGCAGATACTTCCCGAAGCAACCGTGCCCGGAAAGAATCTGCGTCAGTCGGAAGGAAAGGGTCCCGTGCTGCCGCCCTGCCCACTCGGCGATGACCGGCTGGAGAGCCTCCACGGCGGCAAAGCCAGCACGTGGAGCCTCCAGCCAGGACGACCAACGAGCCATCGTGGCTCGACGAGCGGCCTCTCGCCACTCGCGTATCTCTTCGGGCGGGGGCCGAATGCCGCTACCCACCCGAAAGTTTGCCGTTCGCCGATAAACTTCAGCGAGCACTTCCGCCTCCAAATCCCACGGGGGGGTTCCGGCCAACGCGCACGTCGCCTCTGTCGATACGGTGCGGTAACCGCGTACGGCTCTAACCGCCAATAACCTCTGAGGGCGCCAGAGGCGAGCCCTATTCTGGGCGATCAGAGCCGCCGCCCACACCGGTGCACCATACAGTGCCATTGACCGAACAACCCCCGTGTATAGCCGTCTCGTCGCGACGCTGGGTCCACCCAAATTGGGCAAAAGTCGCCCAAGAGCAGAACCAGCGCCGACCAGCTTTGGAGTAAGCTGTCGGAAGTGCTCGTCGAAGAGCCACCTGCCGTCGAGGATCAGGCTACAATCTACACATACAATCTACAGGCTATAATCGGTACGAGGACCGAATTGACTACGATGGAGGCGCCGGGGGGTGGACCACGACGGGGCTCATGAAACAAAAGGGCTTCCGTCTTATCTAGGGCCACTCGTAAACCCAGCGCCTCAATGCGCCTGACCACCAAAGAGACTCCCACGGTGGCCAGGCGCGCCGCCTCTTGAAAGTTCGCCCCCCGGGCCGTGACCAATGTGTCATCGGGCGTAACAAATTACGCCCAGCCCGGGGGGAAGACGACCTTGAAGGGCCCAGTCGTATCCCATATTCCACAGGAGTGATCCGAGGACGGACCCCTGTGGAACACCGCACGACATGGGCCGCCGCCTCAGAATACTTCCCGCAGGAAGCTGGGCTGGAGGGTCTCTGTAAGGGGGGGGCCCGACGCGCGGAGCTTTTGTCGCGCCGCACGATAAGGGCGACCCCAGGGGTCACGATCGAGACCCTCCAGCATCTCCTCCCTCTTCACTTCTTTGGCGCGGCTGATGGCCAGCTTCAGAGTTTTCCGCGCCTCTCGGTATTCCTCATGAAGCTGGTCCTCCTCGCCGTCTACGCGGTGTCGCCGCCGACTACGGGTGTAGGACCTCCGGGCACGAGTACAGGCCGCGCGGAGGTCCGCCAACTCCTGGGACCACCAGTAAACCTCCTTCCGTGGAGGCCGACAACTTCAGATGCGGGGCATGGCCGCATCGCAGATCTGCGTAATCGCATCGCAGAAACGACCAGCCCCCATGTCGACCTCCTCGGTCGGAGCCTGCGGAGACAGCCAGGAGTAAATAATGGCTGCCTCCTCTAGTAGGTCCCTATTCAGTTTGGCTACAGCCCACCGCGGCAAGCGAAAAGAACGCCGCGCCGCGTGACCGCTACTGGGGTCCTGGGTCCGGGAGAGCTCGAATCGAATGTAGAGGTGATCCGAGAGCGTCTCAACCTCTTCCAGGACACACCAGTTCCTTACTCGTGCGGCGAGGGCAGGGGTAGCGAACGAAAGGTCTACTATCGACCCTCTCTGCTGTCGCACGCACATGTTGGTGGAGCCCCTGTTCAGTAAACAGAGGCCCACCGAGGCCGCCCACTCCTCTACGGCCTCGCCCCTAGCGTCCGTCCTGGGGGAACCCCACGCAATGGACTTTGCGTTGAAGTCCCCCAGCACTAAGACGTGCCCAGACGTTAGACGCCGCATCGAGGTTTCCAAGTTGTTAAGGAAAACCTCGAAGTCGTTCAAACTCCGGTTGGGGGAGAAGTATACACCATATACAGTGATCCCCCCCACTCGGCAGCAACATATCCAGTGCCCTTGTCTCTTAGCGACAAGGGCGGGGAATGAGCCGCCGTAGAGCCGACGACTGCCACAGAACCATCCCGGTCACCCAACCAGTTTGGACGGGGAGGAACATAATAGGGCTCCGCGGCTACGGCAACACTGATCGACCACTGTGACATAGTTTGCAGGAAAAGGTCCTGCGCCGCAGCACAGTGGTTCAGGTTCGTCTGGACTAGGAGGCTGGAGACTTGGTCCATTACTGGACTGTCTCTACCGCCTCCTCCATGGGCAACGATGTCGACGTGCGAACGGCATCGGAGGCAGCCTGGGCCGACTGGCTAGTCCCCAACGTTCGCCGAGAATCGCGAGGAAGTTTGCAGCCCCCCTGCCCAATCTGATGATTGGCGGGCTTGTTACCCGCCGCACAAGCCGGGCAGTGAGGGGCGGCAGAGCACTCTGCCGCCTTGTGCCCCGGTCGACCGCAGCGGAAGCATAGTCCACTGCATTCAAAATAACTCACGCACTTGGCGCGTGTGTGTCCGGATGCTAGGCATTTGAAGCACCTCATCGGTCTTGCAGCCAGAACAGTGACTCTGGCATTCACAAAACCGACGAGGATCCTGCCTGCGTCGCCCAAAACTTTGGCCGACGCTACCGGACATCTGATGCACACTGCGCCAAGCCCTCCAGGACCGGGGCGGATGGTGCCGACCCTGATATTGTCCACGTTGCAGCCCGTCTTCTCGCTAATTGCAACGCCGACATCCTCGGTCGTTACGGAGTCATCCAGGCCCAAAATGCGCAACTCTGCGCACTTGACAGGCCTGGCGATCTTCACACCATCCGTGGCTGCAAAGATTCCTCTCAGTTTCTCGGCGAACCTGTCCGCCGTCTTTGCACCTTCAGCCCCGGGGAACTCGAGGACTCGAGCTCCCGTCTGGGCAAGGCGCAACCTGACCCCTTCAGTCCCGAAATCAGTGGCGAGACTATCCCGGGCCTTCTTAAATAAGGCCGCATAGGACAGCCCGCCACTAGCCGCCTCCGGTGTTACGGTGACCACCACAGCCGCGTTTTTAGGCACCTGCAGTTTGCGCGGCTTTTTCACGGTAGCCACCGCAACCGACGGCGACTGCGGGGTAGAGGCTGCTTTTTGAGCTGCCTTTTTACCCCGCTTTCGGGACTTAGCCCCGCCGACTACCTGCCAACCATCTTTGGATGGGGCAGATGTGGAGGGGGCAGATGTAGTGGTGCCAGGTACACCTGTTAGAGTGGGGAGCGGAGGATATTCCGCTCCAGCCATTACCACTTTTTTAGGCCCAGACTTCGGTGCAGCCGTCTTGGTTATTACCTTGGCCGCCTGTCGTGCCCTCGGAGTGGCTACAGGAGTAGTCGACACCGACGCCGCCGCCGCATAGGACACACGACCGCCCACAACGGGCAGAGATGTTGGTGCTGATGTGACCTTTGGTCTATGGGCCCCAAGCGGCGGCCGGACAATAGGAGCCGGAGGCAGTCTTGCCTCTAGGCCAGCGAGACGGCCGTCCATCATGCGCCACACAGCGTCTGTGATTTGGCGCATTTGGGCGTCAGCGATGGTACCAACATTGGGAGACGGAGCAGGCTGAGACGGGGACGAGGCCGGATCCTCTGCCGGACGATGCGCCCGGAATTGGGCGAACTGAGCGCTAAGCTCAGCCACTTGCCCCGTCAGGCGGTCGTTGGCTGCCTGGAGACGAGCCACGTCTCCGATGAGGGTCTCCACGACCCCCGCAATTGCGGAAGAGGAGTCCTTAAGGGCTCTCACAAAGGAGCCCTTAAGATTACTCGACTTGGTGGCCACTTTGTGAATAATGGCCACCGCCGCGTTTGCTATCTCCTGCATGGAGGATGGTGTCTGGGGAACTAAGTCCCCCACCATCGGCTCCCTGACTTTCAGCAGGAGACCAGTAATCTCCTCCTCCGCTAGTGCTTCACCGTCCGCCCTAACTCGCCTATAGGCTTCCGCCTTACAAAAGACAGAGCCTGACGGGATCGAGACCGGGCTTCGTGATCTCCCTCTACGGCTGCTGGTGATTTTGGGAGGCAACATCTCCTGGGACGTGTCACTCTCCTCGTCCCTGGAGCGTCCGCGTTTCCTGCTGTCACACAGCTCCGTCTCCATTATGTCCAGTGCATCTGTCCTCGTACTGGAGTTACTGCCCGTGATGGATTTGGAACGCAACCGTTCCGATGTTCTTCGGCTCCCAGCAGCCATTATGACTTCTGGGAGCCCCACCGAGATAGGCGCTCCAACCAATACTTCCTCCTCGTTGGAAGAGAAGTCGTCCGCTCTTGAACTTTTTCCCTTTCTGTTTTTCTTCTCCTTCTTTTCTATATTATTATTGTTTGTGTTTTTTAAGTTTTCAATTTTTAAACCCACGAGATGGGGAGAACTAAATGTCGACCCGGGCAGAGATCCCCAATACCCGGGCAAGCGTAAATTTGTGCCCAACCGAGGGGTCCGCAGGTGCCCCGGCTGGGAGTGCGCTTGCGACTGAACTACCCATCAGCCATGCATCCCCTGGTCACGCACCAGAACACGGGATTCGGGGTAATTTTTTAGAGAGGTTTTCTTCCTCGCAGTCCGGGCGGCTAAGCCAAGACCCTCGCCCCCGATTGGAGTCGCGAGACTCCAACTCGGGACTACGATATGTCGACGGCGGCAGGGAGACTATGTTTTCTGATGCCTGCACGGTGGCGGTGTAAGTGCACACCGAGCCCGTCCTACCTTTTCCACCGCTGAGCGGAGGAACTCCGACCCTAGAAAGGGTCCCACCATCGTGATTTTTTACCGAGGTTTTCCTCCTCATTGCTCCGAAGAGCGAAGAACCAACAGAGGATCCGACAGACACGCCCGCTCTGTTGGACCAAGTCTCAGCTGAATTGCCGGAGAAAATGGCTTCCTCTTCGTGCTAGAATATTAGCCGTTGGCAGTGATGAACACCATCGCCAACGTTACCAGGGTGCACCACGTGGAGGTTTTCTAGCCAAGCCTCCCTGAAGATGAGAATCTAACCTAGCCTAGTTTTTTTTTTGTTACTGGTTTAATGTTGGAATACAGAAACGATTGGTACTTTATAATGTAGTCTTGTATTTGATAGTCAGAAGAAATACTAAATATCTGAGTGTATGTATGTGTATCTGAGTGTGTGTGTATCTGAGTGTGTGTGTATCTGAGTGTGTGTGTATCTGAGTGTGTGTGTATCTGAGTGTGTGTGTATCTAAGTGTGTGTGTGTATCTAAGTGATTCTTGCTAAGTTATTCTAATCAGTAACGCAAACATTTAAGCTTCGTCTTAATAGGCTCAACAGTCAAGATCACCAACCAGTACACCGAAAGTATAGGGACATACTAGTCATATGTACATCTCTAAACGAGTGTTTACGTACAAACATATAGAGTGTATATATATAAATAAGTTTACTTGATTCATATTCAGCCGAAAAGAAATATCAAACTGAATGTCTTTGGTAGTTTTCGTATTTCGGCAAGACATGATGACGCAATTTGTTTTTAAAATCGAAATGGTCGTTGTCCTAATAATTAATAGCTTTAATAATTATTACCATAAAGACGGGCATTTTAATAGTCATTATTGGCATCCACGTGGTAAGAGTTAATTAGTCAACAAAATTAATAATGTTTACTTTATTAGTCACATACAAAAATGTTATACGTTTATATCTTCGAATTGTCTGATCTGATCTTCAGCATATTTCTAACGTTCTTATCCAAATAGGAATGTTAGAAAACCTGCATTCAAATAAAAAAAATGTTTGTTTAGGTACTATGATGGCACAGACAGACAAACAGACAGACATAGTACTCATACGTGTAACGCCTCTCCTTTTGCGCTAAGGTTTAAAAAACAAAACAAACCTATTTATAACTTTTAACGAGAATAAGATCAGATTCAATACACGTAGCTATGCTTTGTAATCCCACGCAGTGTAGTTGTCGAGTCGGTCGCTGCTAATCCGAGCGGTCTAATGGGCCGGCTCGCGACAACTATTAGCCACAATTACCTTCTGCGTGTGCGCATGTGGGCGTAGCTGATAAGCGGTGAGCGAGTTAAGAACTGGACCTTATTTTTCGTTTACAGAGTCCATAAGTTGTCATTGTAATGTATGTGTTATCCATGAGATGTCATTTACCAATGAAATTAAATTGAAACTGTCACCAGAGTTACTTAGATTATGAATTATGTTTGAACAGCCATGTTTTTACTATTAACGGCCATGTTTTTACTTTTAAATAACTACTGAAAAGAAACAAGACAGATTTTCAATGGCAACAATAATCATTTTTTATAGTTAGTATGATGGCTAAAATAAGACAGATACATAATACACAATTGTTTTTACAAAAATGTTTAATTTTTAGTTTCATTCAATTAAAAAGAAACAAATAAAAATTGCTGTAAGCTTATCACTTGCCGACATTATTTGGAGTACCAACAAATTGCTCGAATTAACCGTCCATTGCACTTAACTATTTATTTATAGCGTATCCCTGTTACTTGTTGTTGCCGCTTGTTGCCGCCAACGCTAATGGAGCTCAAATGATTTGACTTTAACAATCAGTACAACTTTACTATTATGGCGGTGTGAATAATCGACTAACTTAGTAGAGTTTGTAATTAAAACCCTCGTATTACACTATATTTATTCATTAGTACATTTTTATGTGTTCTATAAAGTTTTGATTGCATTAATGAGTTTTAATACTTTGCGCCGCAGTTTGTTCTCGATGGTATCGATTTAGTCGTTCGTTAATCGAGATTGTTTTGTCCAGAAATTTTTATTATTTTGAAAATGTTTATATTTATTACACATTAGAGTTTATAATATTTTATTAGTTATGTGCAATTATTATTATATAAAGGAAAAAAACAGCAAAAACAACCTGAAATAGGCTTTGGGTTCGGTGCCCAGACTGGATCAAATGTTTTTTATTTACAAAAATTAAGTACATATGTGTTTATATCAGTTGTCTAGTACCCATAGTACAAGCTCTGCTTAGTTTGGGACAAGATGACTAAAGTTTTATTATATACATGAATTATTTCGTATTTTTCTCTCATATGTTCACCAAGAAGAGAAAAATAGTTTTTTTTCAAAATCACAAGTATATATCAAAGGTCAGATATGTGATGACATCTCATATGACAATATGCAGTAGAGGATTTTATCCCTTCAGCATCACAAAGAAGAAGTAATAAATATTAAAAAAAAAAAACAAATTTCATTGTAAATACTAAACTAGGATTTACATTATTATTATTCAGTTTTTTTTTTATAATATATAAAATTACCGCCATCAGTATCCCTAAAATAAAGAAAAAGTTTCTTAAATATTAATAGACATCTCACCAGTTTAGTTAGTTAGTTTAAATACCCAACTAGTTAAGTTTATTTAGGCTGATTGCCGACGAATTTGAGTGGTCCATTACATATTATTGATAACATTTGAAACATCATCAACCCATCGCAGTCCACTGCTGGACATAAGCCTCTCCAATTGCACGCCACTTGGTTCGATCACGTTTGAAACGATTGAACCAAAAACATTAAAAAACATTAGTGGCTTTTAATTTTACCAGCCTGTCACATAAAAGTCTACATTTGTCGAATACAAAGACACTTATAGACATTTAATAAACGAATACTTAAATGACAATAATCCCCTAAAATTTACGTTTTTTTTTTAATAAAATAAAATACTTTTACAGCGTTGATAATTGGAGAATATGTTCTACGCCTTCGTGTTAAAATATGGCCATAGTAACTAAAACCTATAATAACTTTTAGATTAAAAAAATATATGAAATAGAAAAAGATAAGTTTAAGTTAGTTTGATTTTGATTGCGCCGCCATTGCGCCAGTCCGGAGCGCGTCGAATCCCTAATTAATACCTCAAAGTAAAAACGATCCTTTTTTACTGAATATCGTTATTAAACTTAATACCCGAGTACAACTCCCAGGCTATTAAGCATTACACCCGACCTCATTTTCTTGAGTGTACAAAATAAAATAAGTGTTGGGCTTGGTGACACTGTGAGCGAGTACAGCCTACATTGATATCGCTATTATATATTTTTGTCATATGTACTATTAACCTAAAGTTATTTGTCATTCTGCTTATAAATTAGTGTTGTAATTCCGTACCCTATTTTACCTTTCTTTCATTAGCGTAAATTGAGTCAAGTAACATTACTCTATGTGCCTATTATCTACGAGGTGTGTTCAAAAAGTAAGGTGACTTTGTATTTTTAAGAAAAAATATTTATTTATTTATCAATATTTATGTTGTCCCCTTCAAAGTAATCCCCCTCAGATACAATACACTTATGCCAGCGGTTTTTCCAATCGTCAAAGCACTTCTCATAAGCACTTTTCGGTATAGCCTTGAGCTCTTCCAGCGATGCAGTCTTTATCTCTTCAATCGTTGCAAATCTCCGTCCTTTCATAGGTCTCTTTAGTTTTGGGAACAAGAAAAAGTCACATGGGGCCAAATCCGGTGAATATGGTGGCTGAGGCATGATTGTGGTGTTGTTTTTGGCCAAAAAATCTCTCACCAGCAAAGATGAGTGAGCAGGGGCATTATCGTGATGCAAAAGCCATGAATTGTTTTTCCACAATTCCGGACGTTTTCTTCGTATTGCTTCTCGCAAACGGCGCATAACTTCAAGATAATACTGTTTATTGACCGTAAGTCCATATGGTAAGAACTCCTGATGCACCACGCCGTGGTAATCGAAGAAAACAGTGAGCAAAACTTTGACATTTGATCGAACTTGGCGTGCTTTTTTCGGTCTTGGCTCATCTGGGCTCTTCCATTGGGACGATTGGACTTTGGTTTCGATATCATAACCATATACCCATGATTCGTCACCAGTTATGACCCTTTTGAGTAAATCTGGGTCGTCGCTGACGTCATTCAACAGTTCTTGAGCGATGCTCATGCGACGGTTCTTTTGGTCAAAATTTAGCAATTTCGGAACAAACTTCGCTGACACACGTCTCATGCCTAAAACGTTAGAAAAAATTTCATGGCACGAGCCAAGCGATATACCAACATCCTCAGCAACTTCTCTGATAGTGATTCGACGATTTTCCAGAACAATTTTCTTCACTGCTTGAACGTTTTCATCAGTTGTTGACGTGCTTGGGCGTCCAGAGCGAGGCTCGTCATTGGCATCTTCCCGGCCATCTTGGAAGAGTTTGTACCACTTGTAAACATTTTTTTTACTCAGAACAGTTTCACCGTATGCCACTGTCAACATTTTAAGTGTTTCGGAGCACTTTATTTTATTTTTTACACAAAATTTGATGCAAATCCTTTGATCCATATTTTTCGATAGCAAGAAATCGCCGAGCACGAAAAACACTTATAACCTTTACGCCTCTCCCAACCAAACAAAAAATGCTATACACTTGAAACTTGGTACAGATGTTCGGGAAGAGTGTACCAACATAACAAAATAAAAAAAATCGATAATCGAAAGTACGTTGCCCGCCAAATTTGAAAAGTCACCTTACTTTTTGAACACACCTCGTATTATATATGCTTCATACTCACCTATATCTAAGCAGTAGGATCTAAAACTCTTTAATAGGAAACAAGTATACCGTGCAAAGTCCATATTAGAATTGTATGTTCTATACACTGCTATATCCGCTGTTCGCTGCTTCTGTCGCCGCTATTTGCATTCTGCTCTTGCAAACGCTATCAGTGAGACAGTGCCTTTAACGAGTATACCGAAAAACGAAATATTATTATCACTTCCCTCCTCCTTTCGATCCTTTAATGATTGCCTCCTCATTAGAGCCGGCTTTCTTAAGTTTTATTATAAAAATAACTTAGACGCCCACGCAACATTTTTACTTTTTCTTTCGTTCATGTACCACGTGGAATTTGATAAAATAAAACAAGGAAAACAACCTGTTTTGTAATATATGAGGGTCCTTTCGATTTCAAAACATTCTAGTCTATGGTTTCGTTTTGTTTACTTTTTTTTAATGCCATGAAGCGTGGTGACGAAGATTTGTATTTTGTTAAGCAAGTGCTTGTGGTGCCTACGCATAAATATTATTAATTAGGAAAACTAAAAGACAAGCACTTGGTTATGGTGCGAAGTAACGTTGAAATTCTTTAAATATATACTTTATGTAACGAATTCATGTATATACAAATATTTAGCGATGTATGGTAATTTGAGAAGGCAATTGACTGGCATATCTACCTGAAAGCCTGAAAGTTTTGCGAGGTAACAAGTAAGAATGAATATTACTTAAATCTGTAAACACCGATTTGTGCCCACTTGACACTAACTAATGTTGTATAGCTAACAAATGTAAAATTTACTTTGAAAGAGTTCTTTCATTTACATCAATATTAAAATACAACCTGTAAACTTGAATATAACATAAAAACTATAGAAATATTAAGGACACAAAAACGATAAAAATAAAAAAGGCACAACTTTTTATTAATAAAAGACATTTAAATATTTATAATATAACCTCAGTCATACGAATCAATATACTATTTATTATTTATAATGTCCCTTTCAACCTCATGCAAAATCTTTTATATTTTATCCAATTTAAAATAAGTTTACCTGCGATTCACTTAATTGTTCGACAACCCCTAAAATTTACCACCCTCCTACCTTGCTTTCACATATTCAATTTTTCAGCTATCGAACGAAGCATAACTAGAAAAAATCTTTAATCTCATCGCAGTAAGGTTCATTTTGCCGAATAACCAATTTAAAAGAGCAGCATAACATGGTGGCAACAAATCTTATAAGGGATAGTGATGCAACAAGTGTACAAACTAACAATAGAAGCGATTAGGGGTGATTTATACATTCCTTTATTTTCCACCCTCGTTTCATATTCAAGTGATACGGTAACTGAAATTCTCACACTCAGAAAATGAAGGGGAACGTAGTGATTTTTTTAAGATGACAGTTGTGAAATCTCGTTTTCTATTGACGTTTTCACATTCAAAAAAACTTATCAAAAAGAATCACTAAAAAGTCTTGAAGGGAAAAATTCTTCATCAATTCCAATAGCAAATTAAGAATATAAGTTAAACTTAAAGTAGCTACGATCGTAACAGAAGCGTCTCCAGAGCCCGCTGCGAGTTCGGGCGAAGAACGCGAAGAAGAGGGACAGACAGAGTCCTCCTCCTCTTCCTCCTCCTCTGACAACAGCGAGGAAGAGTCCTCATCAAGAGAGGACGAAGAGGGATACACCGTGGTTTCCTCACGGAAACGCAGCCGTAAGGCCAAAGGAGGCCCAAACAAGGCCCCCAAACTGACCGATAGCAAACCGACCTCGGCAGCGCCCGGCCCCGCGCCAGCCCCCGCCCCAGCCCCCGCCCCCGCCCAGGCCGCTTCAAGGCCTAAGCGCACCCCCTCCCCCTCAGGGAGGGCCTCGCCCACTACCACCAACGCTTCGGCGGCCCCTAAAAAGGCCCCATCGCCCCCACCAATCTACGTCCAGGAAAAATCGAAATGGACGGCTATTTCGACGTGGTGCAACGAGCGCCGGATTACTTACCATTCCGCACGCAGCACCCAGCAGGGCATTAAAATCGCCCTGGCCACCTCAAGCGACCACAGGGCGCTATCAAAACTCCTCCGGGAAAGGAACATATCTTTCCACACATACACTCTCCCGGAAGAGAAGAAGCTCCGCGTTGTGATACGCAACGTGCCCAGGGAAATCTCCCCCGAGGAGATCAAGGCATCCCTAGCTAAAAACTACCCGGTGCACGAGGTACACCGGATGGTCAGAGGCCACATCAACACCATTTACGATATGGTGATGGTCTCGCTAGACGACAGCCCCGCGGGTAAGGACATCTTCAAGATGTCATCCGTCTGCGGGCTGTCGGGTATAACCGTGGAGCCACCTCACCGTAGAAGTGGCATCTCACAATGCCACCGCTGCCAGCTCTACGGGCACTCGGCGCGAAACTGTTTCGCCCGCCCCAGGTGCGTCAAGTGCCTGGAAGACCACGCGACGGAGGAGTGCAAAAGGCCCAAAGACAGGGCCAATTGCACTGAGCCAGTCGCGTGCGTGCTGTGTGGCGAAACAGGCCACCCCGCCAACTACAGAGGTTCCCCGAAGGCGCCTAAACCCTCCAAGGCAAAAGGACCTCAGCGTCCTCGCCCAGTCGCCCCTGCTACTGCAGGGACTGCGGGGAGCTTTGCTCCTGCTCCTCCGCCAAAAACAAACGCATGAGCCACTCCCAGGAAGACGGGGGAGACCTTCCCACCTCTGCCCGTGCGGAAGACGATGCAGGCCCCCATACCTGCCCCAGTACCCGCAAAGGCAGCCTCCGGCGTGCCCATGCCCACAAAACCTCTCCAGGGAGGGCCCAAGCCGCTCGTCGACTATAGGAGCCCTCCAGCCCAGCTAACCCAAACTATCGACCCGGACCTATCCCTCGTGGCAAGGTTCGCGAGTGCGATAAACTTTAGCGAGCTACGCCAACTCGCTAACTTAATTCGCCAAAACGAGGGCGACCCGTTGACCCTTCTCAACGTCAGCATTAGATACTCGAGCGTACTCGAGAAGTTAGGCGCGTTCAAGTGTAACCCATAATGGATAGGACACCGACAAGCAGAGTCAAACCAAGATCACTCAAGCTAGGGTACTACAACGTCAACGGCATCAGTAGGCAACGAGATGAAGTTGGTGAATTTCTTAGGGCACACCAACTCGACATACTATTCGCACAAGAGACCTTTCTGAAACCCTCGCAGAGAAACCCTAACATTGCGAACTATTGTATGGTCCGCAACGATAGGCGTGACTTTGCGCTAGGGGGCACTCTCATCTATTACAAAAGGTCCCTTCACTACCTATGGATCCGCCTGCGCTGACGAGCATTGAGGCTTCGGTCTGCCGAATAGGCATGACTGGACACCAACCAATCACCCTGGTCTCAGCCTATCTCTCACCTCACCAGCAATTACTCGAGAGCGACCTCCAAGCACTGCTGGAACTGAGCAACGCTGTGATAATCAGCGGCGAACTCAATGCTAAAAACACCCTTTGGGGATGTCACGTCACCAACAGCAGAGGCAGAGCCTTGGAGTCGATTTCGATGAAACTAGCGTTCGACATTATCACCCCGCTCGAACCAACCCACTACCCGACCAACGTGGCACACAGACCCGACATTCTGGACGTGGCACTCCTAAAGAACATAAACCTACGTTTGTGTTCAGTAGAAGTGCTACACGAGTTAACCTCTGACCACAGACCTGTGGTCATGGAGTTCGCACCCAGACTGGGTCCCATCGACACAGGTCATCGTACCCCCACTAGACGAATCACGGACTGGAGGCGCCTCGGGACAAAACTCGAGGCATCCTCGTCCGTGCATCTAGACAGGATACCCGACCATATATCCAGTCACGAGGACACCGCGACGGCGATCGACTCCCTCACAGCACACGTGTAATCGTTAATTAACGAATGCACTCGGGAGGCACCAGCGACGAACGATCGCCGCTGGAACCTACCCGATGACGTACGTGAACTGCTGAGGCGGAAGAACGCCGCCGTACGAGCCTACGACAGATATCCATGCAAAGACAACAGGATCAGGTTACGAAGCCTAGAAAGAGCGGTCAAGTCGCGCATCGACCAAATGCGCCAAGACAGGTGGGACAGGACACTACAAGACCTCGAACCTACCCACCTTGCCTTCTGGCAACTATCCCGCTCGCTAAAGAGAGACTCTATCACCTGTATGCCTCCTCTAAGCCGACCTAACCTTCCACCGGCCTTCGACGATATCGAAAACTCAGAGTGCCTGGCAGACAGTCTGGAGCTTCAGTGCACGCCCAGCGCTATACACTATAATATAGACGAGGTAGCTAAAGTTGATTAGGAAGTAGAGCGCATAGCTTCACTTCCGACTTCAACAATAACAACAACGACGGTGACAAATGAGCAAGACCTAATGGCAGTCACCCCCGAAGAAGTTAAGACGATTGTCAAGGGCCTACACGCTCGCAAGGCACCCGGTTCGGACGGTATCACAAATAGAGTTATAAAACTCTTTCCAGACAGGCTAGTGGTCCTTCTGACTTTTATTTTCAACGCAGCGCTCGCAAACA
Source organism: Hypercompe scribonia (assembly GCA_949316085.1). Classification (NCBI taxonomy): domain Eukaryota; kingdom Metazoa; phylum Arthropoda; class Insecta; order Lepidoptera; family Erebidae; genus Hypercompe; species Hypercompe scribonia. The sequence goes on from OX438979.1 coordinate 9,141,185, forward strand.
ATATCTTTCCACAACAATGGAAAGAAGCCGTGGTTATTGGGATACCCAAACCCGGCAAACCAAAGTCCGAACCGACTAGTTATAGACCGATAAGTCTGCTTAAAGGATTAGGCAAGATATATGAGCGCTTAGTTTATAATAGGCTGAAAGCATATGCCGACGCTAATCATCTCGTCCCTCACGAGCAATTCGGTTTCCGAACCGATCACTCGTGCGTCCACCAAATCCACCGCATCGTTGAATACACCAGCGATCGCCTTCAACGCAACCTGTTCACTGGAATCCTCTTCTTTGACGTGGCGAAAGCTTTCGACAAAGTGTGGCACAACGGCTTATTATTTAAGCTATTCACCATGGGAGTGCCACACAGACTCGTGCTCATCATACGAGACTACTTGTCGAACCGAAGCTTCCGCTACCGAGTAGAAGGGTCACTATCCTCCCCTCACCCCATACGAGCTGGTGTCCCGCAAGGGTCAGTGCTCTCCCCCCTACTCTTCACGCTGTATACTAGCGATATTCCGAAGCATCGGTATGTGCAGACGGCACTTTTCGCAGACGACACGGCTATCTACTGCTCAGGAAAGAACCCCTCGACAGTAGCCAAAAAACTCCAGACCGCAGCCAACGCACTAGGCGCTTGGTTCCGGAAATGGAGGATAGAGGTCAACCCCGAGAAGAGCCAGGCGGTGCTGTTTCACAGAAGACAGCTAAGCCTGTATCCCTTGGAGAAGACCCCTCAGATTAGGATGTTCGGCAAGTCTATCCCTTGGGCTAGGCAGACCAAATACTTAGGCATAACCCTTGACGACCGTCTAACCTTCGGCCCCCACATCAATGCAGTCCGCAACCGGGCTGCCTTCGTGCTAGGACGTCTCAACAATTTATTAAACGCGCGCTTGAAGTTAGCTTTAAAAAACAAAATTAAGCTATACACGGCATGCGTACGCCCCATAATGACGTACGGTAGCGTAGTCTTCGCACACGTTAGGCCACACAGGATCCATAGGCTTCAAACACTACAGAATAATTTCATGCGCAAAGCTACGGGAGCACCGTGGTATGTACGCAACGTCGATCTCCACATCGACCTCAGATTGCCGACCATCAAGCAATACATAAAACAGTGCTCTTTTAGCTACTTTGACTCTGCTCCGACTCACCCCAACCCTCTAGTGGTTGCGACCGTAGACTACACACCAAGTAGGATCTCGAAAATACGTCGACCCAGACACGCGTTAGAAGAACAAGACGACGAAATTACGCTCGCTCAACGTAGAGCGAACACAGCTAGGCAATCGAATAGGAACCGTCCGCGTTTTCGTCCCCGTCGTCGGGGGCGGAATACGCGCCGCGTAAACCGTCCACAAAACATGGGAGTAGGTCGTCCCAACGTATCAGCAACACCCCAAGCCGAGGTTCGTATCCCACAGGGGGTGCCCTTGGGCTATGTTGCTTAACAAATGACCGGTTGAGAGCCCTCAGCGCTCACCGTAATACCCGCGTAAAGTTGTAGAGGCCATCCCAGGCCAACAGCTAGGTCACATCAAAAAAAAAAAAAAAAACTACGATCGTACAGCATGTAGCTAGTGTAAGGTAACAATATGAATTCTTATTAACTTAGTGAAATATGTAATCGCAATGGAAATATTTTAGCATTAAAAACAATAATTACTTATTATTGAAGTATATACTTCATTTATTGACTCAACAATAAAGATTAAACATAACAAAATGAAAATAGTTAACCAATAAATAAAATAGATTAACTTAAAACTAATAATACGATTAAAGAATCTTTATTTCTCAAAAGAACTTACAAAATTCACTTACTGAGAAAACATACACAAACGTAAACAACTTAAACACCTAACGTTAATTTTACTGTATTTTGTTAGTTAGTAACTATTTGTTAATATAAAATAAATAACAAATAGTAAATTTTAAATTAAAAGATTGCTTACATTTGTAAAAGATAAGACCTGAGTTAAAACATAACTAATTATCAAAATATACTTGCCATCACAGATTCTTATTAGATTATCTAACCAAAAATAATATACAATATTTGAAATGAATGAGAAGATTTTTTTATTATTCAATAAAGAAATGAAAAAAAAACTAAACTCCTTAAGAAATCTTATCTAGAAAATTGCTAAAACTAGAATTCATAATAATATAACAAGTAGAATAGAGAAATAGAGTACATAAGTGTATTAAAGATTATGAAACATAGGGTGGGTTACACGACTATGGTCTATAAATTGAGCTTAATTGTTGATAAAAAACAATTATCACACATCCAGATATCTTAAAAATTATATAATAATTTCATATTTAGCTAAGCAGATAGATTTCTGAAATAATAATTGAATTTTAACAAAACCTCAATTCAATTCAACCTTTCCCAACTACAAGTGGTATCATAAACAAATAACAATAGACTATAAAGAGGAATAGGGGTGCCATCATTATCCGTTACGTCACACGCACTTGTCACGCCGCAGGGCACAATGGCAACTTTTTAATTTTTTTTCTATGACGCTAAAGTATCTTCCCTATCTATTATCTTCTTTCTTTGTTACGTTTTTGCATCTTCAAATCGTGGGAAGCTAGACGCGTGACATCATGGTAAACTCCTGAAAAAAGTGACAAATTTATAGCCAGGTAGCATCGGAATACATGTATCTTGTGGTAAGTGCTCCAATTATTGCGTGCTAAACTGGAATTAAGAAAAGTAAATTTCAAAGGAAGGAAAAGCACCATATGCTAAAAAATTCTTTCTCATCGTCTACCTGAGTAAAAGATAGTCATACTCGTACATTTATCAAGTCATAAAGCAAGATCGACTAGTTTCGATTAACATAAATTCACTACTATAATAATGTTCAAAATATTTAGAACTAAAGCCATTATAATTAACTTTTACCCTTAACAATAGCTCCTAATAATCACAAAACGATCCTAATAGACATTTAATTATAGTCCGGGTCGAGTTCCACTGACCCCTTTTACACTTGTTTACATCTTCATCCCTTCAACTCCCCGTAAACGCGCTGAACCATCAAAATGGTATGTTTAACTCCAATACCCCATACGATTTATTATAACAAAGCAGAACAGGAACGATCGACCGCTTGCCATCTGTCGTCGTTCCGAATCTTGAATCGCCAAAAAAACTCAATGTGCGAGCAACCCTGGGAACCTAGGAACGAGGAGCATTCCCACGAACAACCCCTCAATTTTCAATAACCAAATTAGCCTTTGCGTTACCCTATTTCGAATATGAGGGAGTCGTGAATCTATTCATATCGATAAAAAATATCGCGCCTCTCACTCGGGATACTGTCGAATGCATATATTCATCCCCTTCAAATGCACGTGTTCAAAGATCGTATATTTAAAATTCGAACGTGTGTGTGCAAGAGTCTTCGGATTGTAGCACCTGCCGGCGCGCGCGCACCCTATTGGCTGAGCAACTACTATCACCGCTACACTGATTTCTTTTAAACTTAATTTTTTTGTAATACTATCTTCGGACATGTTAAGAAAAAATCTTACATGTTTGGACCGGTACAAGCCGAATATTTTGTGTAGGTGGCATCTTAACTTTGGTAATTTTTTTGTAAACAAAATGCTAATGAACTTTGACTAGGATAATTCCTAACAGCAGATCTAAGAGGGTTACGTGTAAGAATTTTAAATGAGCCACTGACTACTAATATATGTGTTGTTTATAAGAAACGATAATATGATAAAATCTACCTATTACAAATAATGATATGAACATGTCCAAAAGTAATCAATTGCCCTAAATCAGGTGTTATTAGGGTCTCGTGTTATGCGCGTGAATGGCGCACGATCTAATAGGAAGGGTCGATGTTACCCCTCGGCCTATAACTTAGTGACCCCAGCAAAGGGATAACAATTATATTGTCGCGGCTACCGCGCACCGAGGGGGCAATCAACATGTGTTCTATTTGTCCACATTTGGGCGTGTGGACGGCACGTGGACTGTTTTCCCATGAAACCCCTTTGAACACTTGTTACTTATTTGTGTTACAATACAGAATTTAAAAAGGCGTATATGCAAATTAAAAAAATGTAAACAGTTTTAGAACGCAAAAAGAAAGAATTATATGAAAACAACATCTTTCAACATCAGTATGTGAATTTGAAATTTCAATATGGTTAAAATTTTAATCTAAATTTTTCTAATACGTATCAAAAGTAAATCATTTTCAAGTTTTAGATATTAAATTTTATATACTCTTAAAGCATAAAGTAACCATTAATCTACTAACTACTTAAAACAAGAATTATAAGATTTCAAAAACTTGTCCAAACTCCCCGAAAATTATTAAGACCTGTCATGATATAGTAAACGCACATTAAGGTTTCGAATAAACCACTTGACACACCCACACAGACGAAGGGCGCTTTTCACGTACGCGGGCCTTTTGTGCCTGGGGCGGTGAGGCCGGTATAAAAGCCCGATCGGCACCTACAGCCCCACATTCCCGCCTGTGATCTCACTAGCGACACACGTTCTCTACACTTACTATTTATCTATCCAAATCTTCGAAAATGTCGTACTACGCTAACAACGAATACATCATCGCTACAAACAACTCGATCAATGAAAACATATACAACAGTGAAAAGATGAAAAATACTGGTATCAAGGCATTACTGAGGCCTTTGATGAAAATGATCAAGAAGACAACGAAACGCACTCCCACCAAAACAATGGACACGTGCTACGAGGAAGATCAGAACTCGTGCAACGAAATGTTGGAGCGCAAAATTTGCGAGGAAATTGAATCCTGCCAGACCGGCGCTCACTTCCTAGTATACAACAAGGACGACACGTGCGACCTTGTACCTGTGACACCAGACAACTTCTACATACCCGTGCATTTCGCCAGGACCGAGGCCGGAACTTTCTTTTGGACCACCGTCTCCAAAACTGAAGCTGACTTCGCAGCAGCACACTGCTACACCGAATGCCAGACCGCAGAACAGCAATATCCAGTTTTGCAAGACCGTTGGGTGCAAGCCTAAATCTTCAAATGATGAAGCAATCAGTGTCTTCCGTGAAACCAGTGTCTCCTTCGTTGGTTTCTGCAACAGTCTGTGATCTTAGATTTAATTGTAGTTCAAGGTGCCATATATGGATAAGTTTAGGTTTAGCTTGCTCAATACTCGTGATAACTAATTGAAAGCTTTAACTGTATCTCGAATGTGTTGTGATAGAAGTATTTTAAAAATATTTTGTATTGTATAACTTAAGGTTAGGGAATAGTAAGCATTACGTTGTGATCTTCCTGTCAAGCTTTAATTGTTTTAGGGATTATTTATTGTGTACAATTTACTCGAGTTTAAATAAACAAATGAATTGAACGAATTTTATATCTTTCAATATAAACACCAGAAACCCTTTACAAAAAAAATCAACCACACATGTAAACACTGAAAGCCATTTCATCAAACATAAAGAATGAAGTTGTGCAATAAAGTCAACTTTTCTTTAAAAGTAGCCTTACACTTATAAATGAAGTCCTTCAAAGTGTCTTCGATACAATATTACAATTTACATACAATTAAAGAATCAATTCTCAAGTACAGTAGCAAATCTTAAGAATATAACAGACTGCTATAAGAAAACACAGAATCAGTGTGTTAACCATAACCAATTTGAAATTTATACATGGTGTCGTACAAAAAGCGGTCTGACAGGATGACCGACGGCGTCCGGCTCGAGCCACTATGCAGCCCGTCGCCATTGCCATATCGGGAGAGCAACATTTTGCGCGTCACGCGCGCAAGACCTGGGGCTTAAAGCACCTTACTTCTCTTTAACAATATTTTTAACTCGCCACTGTTTATAGATTATTTACTTTCGTTAGTTCACTACACAGGGGATAATTTTACCTTTCTTTATTTTACCTTTGCACCTACCGCATCATATTTCTACATCACCAAAAGGTTGACTGGGAGAGAAAGCCCCATGGTATTAAGTCCACCTTTGTACAACATTTTTGATCCACTACCATAGTTACACTTATTCTATTTCAATCTATTGCCGTTCACTGTTCTGCTGTAAATAGATAGTATGAAAGTTATACCTGACATTCTTATTAGTATTAGGTAGTATGCTTGTAGAGGTTGTAGCGCGGCAACTCCTACTACGAAATAAGCTGATGCCTGGCTTAAAGTTGCAAGAAATTCTTGTATTACTGTAAATGAATATTGAATATTCCGGCAGTCTACAGAGGAGGTTTTCCTACATTACGTGTTACTTCCGAACTTAACATAGTACACACCTATACCTATTATTTTTCATCTTCAATCAATGTTAAAATCAGACTTTCAAATTGGTTAAAGAGCTCTTTTCTACAGAAGCACATTCGATTTAGTTATACGATTCTGAATACTCAACTTATTATTTACACTCCAAAAATTCTTATAAGCTTAATTTTTTTCATAAAACGTAACGCAATTGCTATTTGAGCAATCATATTTGTCCAATAGATATAATTATTAACATGAAAATTTGTTTAATAATTGGTTAATGATATTGTAGTAAAATTAATTGGTGTACCTTTTATTAAACTTACTCTTAAGAGATATTAATGTCAACGTGGAGATGAGTATCTCTGATAGTCATCAACATTACCTACATATCTCATCAAAACTACAACTTTCATTATCCAAGTAAAAATGATTAATTTAATCATTGCAAAATGTAAGATCTTCTCGATAATGACACAGGCCGTACTTAAGTTTCTCTTGCATTAAATAATATTAAAAAGGTGAAGCTACCCTCAAAACGACAAGTTGCAACCTGTTTATAAAGATCGTACCTCGAACAAGTCTCAACATGTCTGTGAAGTTTGCTATTTAAATTCAGAATGCATTGTACAATCAAAGAAAAGCAGTAACATAGAAACGAGATCAACAGCACAAAAAGTTAACAAAACAGTTTATACATTAATACACGTGCAATTCAAAAGACACACCATCACAAATTCGTAGAGTTATTGTTGGTTTGCATAACTATTGTAAGATGTCCATCAAAGCAATTCTATTGGTACGACAGTCATTTAACCACGTGATTGCATACAAATTATTAAAAGTCACCGATCAATTCGTTAAAAGCAAATATGACTTTTTCACTTATAAAATAATTGTAGTCATGAAAATCTAAGTTCTACAATAAAAGCATTTCAACATTCACTTACATAAGAATATTTGTGACCATAAACAAATAAATAGATGCAAACAATTTTAACATACCACTCACATGCAATATCTATGTCATATAGTTATAACTTGTAATTACATTCTTGCAAACTATCTGAAGCCTAATTAAATACTTCAAAACCTTCCACAAAATTACCTTCAAAAGGCATAAAATCGAGAATTAAAACTGACATTTATTTACGACATATTGCTAATATCAATTTAGGTATTCCTATAAAAGCATTAACGGGGATGAATCAGGTTTAAAGGTATTTACATTCGTAATGCTTACTCATCTCGTTACTACATTTTATGCGACGAACATAACATATCCACTAAAGAAACCTAAATTGTTATGCAACTATATCAACCTCCGCAATTTATGCGTAAAAACCAAACGGGTGCACAGATAAAAACCCGGCGCTTTATCCAGAATACTACAGCTTTCAGGGTTTTCTTGTTTCAATTACTAAACTTATTGACATACAAATTTAATATCAAACCATGCTGTAAAAATCAGTCCAAAAGCTATGACATAATACTTAGTTATGTTTTCTTTGCAAAGAAAATCAACATAAACACAATCGTTAACAAAAAAACCAAATCAATTTTCAGTAATTGATAAAACAAGTTTAGCACCAAAAAACTATTCAAAATTCAACATCAACACAACAGCAGAATTTGCATTTCCGCGTAATTTTGTTCTCGTTTCGCAAAATAGACGAAACCAGATATGCTAGTTCCAACTATTGATTAAAAAGTTCTCGGGCGTGAAGTACCGCTAACCAAGTCGTCATAATTACCAGAACACCAGATCTATAATACACGGGTTGAGATAGCGAAGTGGTCCGGTGTAATAATACCATACTCGCGTTCGAGGGACGGATCCGTGAGAATTTTCGGCAGATGTACAATTCTTGACGCGGTACGACGAGTGAGCGCTTATCTTTTTTTTTTCTTTTTCCAGTTTAATAATACGGCGTTCTGTATCGACATTTCGAGGCTCGTTCGTGAGTCATCGACGCATTGTTACCTCATGCACGTGTTCAATGCATCGGACGTTCGAGTTAGAAAGGATTTTTTTGCAACCCTTATTTCGAATTCCGCAACTCTTGCAAAATTTGGGTTAATTTTTTTTCGATCTAATTTCAAATTTGGAATGTACATACATAGTACACGTGCATGACTATTGTTACATTGGAAGAAAAACAAGCTTTGTTTTGGAGCACGTGCAAGGATTACTATTTAAGAGAGGGTCATTTTACAATTGAATCCGTTTGGATGGCGTGTTAATAATCTGTAATTATTATGATCTATAACTAATTGAAGATTGTGCTCTGAGGTAGTATTAATTAGTTTTCAATTATAATTAAACTGCCGTTAGGGTGCTGCCGCGACTGGTATAAACGCGATAAAGGCAATTAAAGTAGCATATAAAACCATTTCACGGGATTTATCATTTATGTTATTGTGAGAGACTCCAGTTCTGGAAGATATTGGATTCTTTATTATACATTTAAGGTCAGTCGAATGTGGTTCATGTTTTTGCATGCAGGCTATATAACAACCGGTTCTTTATTGTTTATGCTCAACGGTCATGGGAAATTGTTAAATCTAATTCTAATGAAATATCAGAAGTATTCAAACTACCTTATATGCTATGTAATTTGTTATCAGATTACATGCTATATTATTGTAGAACGAATCCATAATCAACTTCGCATTACTTTGTAGTGTTAAGCTCTTTGAAAAGCAATTGTAGCAGATTGATATACCATCCAAATTAAATCCACTTCTGATATAAGCTTAATAACAAATACAAGAAGAATAATTGTTATTTTGAAAAAAAATGAATGCGTAAAAATATATAAACAAATATCACAACCTGGCGATTTCATTGTTTTAATTTTCCAAATGCCCCGTGTTATTTTCACGAATAAGAGAAATCGTATGACACCTCCTAAGCCAAAATCCATCAAACCGTTTAAGCGACAGAACGTGCCCAAAAAATATACATATTAAAATATACTCGATAAGCGTAACTCGATGCAGTCAGTTAAAAACACTGTAAAAAGACTTGTGTTATTGTATTCTCCTCAAGGAGGTCTAGTGTACAAACTCACCAGTCGAAACTAATTATGCAAAACATATTACCTTACTAAAACATGCGGTTAAATAGGAGTATAGAGATATATATATCATATGGATTTAGACAAAAACAGTCCAAGTAAACAATTTTGTCTGTCCCCTTATTGTTTTGATGCGTATTGTTCATAAAAATTTAAACGTGGAACACCTTTACACCTGTGTAACTGGGTGTAAGCAGTGGTGATATCATCCAGTCCACTATTTGCTCAGATGATAGTAAATACTATCGTTTCAATAAAACCGCTTACGTCAACGCAATGAGTTGGCTTCAACTTGATTAAGGCCGAGATCTTAATCAAGCAAAACTTAGGTGTTACTTAAGTCAAAAAAAAGAAGAAGCTGAATATCTACAAATCTAAATTTAAAATTTTTATTCCCTACTCCTCTGCTATGTTAACCATATACAATTATTAGTAGTTAAATTACTTAGCAATAGCAATACAAACGAAATCTCAATGCTCAGTAAAGGTTTACATCTGTCAAACGTTTGTAATTTTTGTAGCGCCATTCTTAGTGGTAATGACAAATGAAAGCGTCAAGCTCTTAAGAGTTTATTCTGGGTCATTATTAATTAAGAAGTACTTGGACCTACCCTATCCCATTTACGTATAATTGGCTTGCTGATGACACATCAACACAACATTTTATACGACATAATACGTTTTTCTACAACGTTTTTTAAAAAAAATATTCAAGGATCAGTTTATATGAAGACTGGTCTCTGGTACGATTCCCATCCAGTACAAATTATTATGAGATTGTGAGATGATTTGTTTTGTGTTTGGGTGTAATCTCTATATAATGTATATGTATTCAAGTATGTTCAACATCATCAACAGTCTGGTTAGTACAGCACAAACTCTGTGTGTGCGTTGTGTCAAGTTATTATTACATTGTAGTGTTAAAACATTTGTTTTCTAAAAGATAAATAATTGTAAGAGTATTTTTACAATACTTCGATTTATAAAAACCACAATCGATCGCCTTAACCTGATCAAATAGTGATGAGTCACAATCTCAACACTACTTGTAAGCGACGCGATAAAATTTATTATATATAATTTACTCAATCCGAAACCTAGAAATATAATTACGTAATTACGTGGCTAACATTACATATTAAAAAAGTATCAAAGCTTTTTAAACAATATATTTTGTGGTATGGAAAGTCCTCTTCGAGATTCAAAATATGTTTGTTGCACATCAGTCTTGGTTTTGCGGTATTAACAGGCACTATAAACGAGCACGGATTTTCTAAACTTATTTTAATTAATAAACTATTGCACGATATTACACAAACAAGTAATAACTATAACATATTTTGTCTCATTGTGACTTTCACTGCACTTTTAAAACGAATCATTTAGATTTAACAAAACACTAAAAACAACACTTAAGTCACACTCAATCTTGATCAAGACTTAATCATATCTCATCACTAGTTACTTCCTGGCTGAAGACACTCAAATAACTGAAGATGAAATTATAACGGGATCTATTTATACAGGAATCACCCTAAGTTTATTGTAATATTTTAAGCTAAAGACATTAGAAGAGATTCTATTGTCTGGCAAATAATAGTACACTTCCGAATTCCGACACCCCTTATCTATAGGGATGTCTGCTTCTGATAGTGTGACGATCTATCGATAGATGGCTCTGATTTATTGGCAGGACTATTTTTTTAAACTTTAAAATATATTGATTAGTCCAAATTCGGTATAGCAAAAAAAATTACTAGAAGAAAAAAAATGCCCAAAAATCTCTAAAATACACATTGTATTTTAGAGATTTTTGGGCATTTTTTTTTAAATAAACTGGCTTACGACTGCTTTATTCATTTATGGTGGTAAGCCAAAGTGTACAAGCAATGACTAGCTTGATAAATTTTGTTTGACTTATATTTAAAATGTCTTGCCAAAATGTAAAAATATTCACAGTAAGTGAAACAACATGAAATTACATGACACATCTATGTAAAGAGAGTAGCACAAACAGAACTCAATAAAATTATGATATCATTGCACAAGTATGTACAAACACTTGTACTCGTGCTGCGCACGCGCCGCCATTTACTTTGTAATTATTTAACAATGCCCTAATACTGCCATTGTTTTCTGGCCTTTATGGAATTGAACACAATTGTGAAATGATTGTAGTGGTTTGAGAGAAATTTGGTTGTATTTATAGAATGTGAAATCAGGAGCAATGTGAAAAATTCTAAGTTAATTGTTGAATGATTTCTACAAAGTAGAGAGTATTTTTCAATACTTTTCACAAATTTTAGCCGGTAAAACATTCAAGTTATTATCAATTTAATTGCGAAAATATAAATAAGAATAGAAGTTTATCATTTTCATAATTTAAAAAAATAATTTGATACACATCAAAATTAACTAAACACGAAACAGACACCTCCTACCAATAAGGCATGCTAAGAGCACAAATAAAAAAATTACTGATTGACAACTAAACTTAAGATACATAATAAGTAATTCAATAATTTTGTTAATTGGCAATCATGGCACGGTGTCATGGCACGCAGACGCCCGGTGTTCGAAGTTCGAACCGTGGGAACAACGACAGTTGCTCGCGCGCACCCACCTGCCCCCGCGGTATAAAACATTCAAAGTTCAAAACATTCGAAATTCAAATTTCGATTTGCCCGACCTTGGTATTTTCAATTTTTTTCTGCACCTTGCTAATTTGATTTTAAAATTAAAAAGCCTTGCTTGAGTTTTAATTAAAAAGTAAGCAATGATAGATCATATTATATACAGTCATTAACTCATTTATTTGAAACATCACCCACCATCACAATTCAAATGAGCTGTTTGAGATTCCCAAGCACAATCATATCCAGAAATATTTAATGTATCTAGTACATTAGATTTTTATTTTAGTTATAATCCACAACCCTCTTATTTCTAAAATACCGGTGCTACTGGCTGACAGCTTACAATACCTAGTATCTTATCACAAAAGTAACAAACGACATTATCACAAAAAAATACGGCAAACGACGTCGTATTATACCGGTTTCTTATCTCTTTATACGGGAGAGCATCATCCCATAGATCCGCTAAGTCCGAGTGAGTTTTTTGTGCACGCGTCACCGTTGATCACACGTAAGTGCAGCCAGCGCGCGCCATATGTCGCGTGGATCGTGGGAACGGATCCGCGCGTAAACGCAATGTGTGCTCACCACTCAACTGTCGTCACTCAATATTAAATATGATTTAAGACATTCTACACTTTCGGGCCAACAGTACAGAGTTCAATTTCCTAAAACATTTGCACTTTTTACCAAATTCCCTCTTAAATAAAAATAAGCTTAAAATTTTAAAGAATATGGTTCATAATAATTTGTATGGCAGTACAAGTTTTTATGCACATGTCCCTTACTGATTGAATGTATATTATGATAAGTAACAGAGTAGGTAAATTTAATTAAGTATTTATTTTTTATTAGGCCTTAAATGGCAGAACTTAAAGTTTAGTTCATATGAAAACTGAGATAAGTAAATATTCTGGATATTTTATTTGCCTATAACTAGGTGTCTATAAGTTTTAATTGAGTTTTCGTTGCGTAATAATAGTGCCTACTGTGTAATTACTTTGCTAAACACGTTATTTAGATATAAAAACACATAAAAACTTTTAATACCGTTCCTACTCGCTTGTCACACAGAATATCGCCATAATAGAACAAAAAAATAAGATCCAGGGGAAGAAGCGCGCAACTGGCGCGAGCGATCGTGGGAACGCGACCAGTTTTCAAATATAGAACGCCTTAGAAAAGGTGCAATTCCTTTTTATTCAATTTTTTGTATCTAATAATGTCCATGCGATGCGAATGGATTTTGAAATTGGAAGCCGTATAGATATTTCGGAGGTATGAATTTGAAATATATTAAGCAAAAAATATCATAAGCAATTTGCGAACTGATTTAGTGATTCGTCGCTTAATGATATTTTATTTTTATTTCTTGACGTCATTCTGCTTTGCAAATTGCGTTAAATTTGAATTATTGTCAATGGCAAAAGTGCCGTTTGAATAGCAAAGAATCATATTTGGTTTAATTTATCTTTTCAGCTTTTAACTTTTTCCTGTCAGCCTCAAACAACGATTACGCAATTACTAAAAAAAAGTTGCTAAATATGTATCAAAAAATTACTAAAACAGTGTCTTGTACACTGTTTTAGTAATTTTAAATTTAAATTAAACGTGACATCTAATAAGAAAACAGTATGACGTCAATCAATTCACTTTTCAAACGAGTCCACACTTAACCCTAGAATCGCGCATCTGCCCTCACAATACCGTACCCTCACATTATACCGACACGTATTTTTTCTTGACCTCGATAGGCCTTTATACCCAAGGGGCGAACCGTGGGAACGATCTTGCACAATCCCTTTCCTTGGCCATATGCGACAGAAAAAAGTGCAATTATTTATTCCCCCTCGAAGAAAAGGGGAGTTGTGAGAACGTGACCTAACAATGCGCTTCCTGGCTTACGATACATTCTATACAATGTAATGAAACATAATTTTAGCTCTTAGTACTTAAATCAGAAGTACGGAATTACTATAACGCGCGTCCATGTTTCGATGTTTAACAAATAAACTCAAATAGCAACTTCGTAATCGATTACCAATGGAATATCAACTTTATATCTTGAGGCTTGTAGATCGTTTTGGCTAAAGTAGAGTAGTTTTATTTGTAATTTATGGATGATTTCTTCAGTATGGAGTAATGTAAGCTGTGTACACTGAATGGCATTACGCGTGACCTTTAAATAGTCGATTGTATGAAAATGATAATCGATCTCGCGCCGTTAGTTATTCGATTCTTTTGTAAATTTCTCGCGTGCGTTGGAAGCTTTCCTATTGTATTATTTTCTCATCGACCACTGTTATTACATGATATTTTGCAGAAAATATAGTGGATAGTTTAGCTTATGCAAATTTTAATTAAATGTGATTGTGACCTAGATAGTTACAGAGATAGATAAGAATAGTGTATTATGGCGCCATTCTGGTTTATAGTTGCGGTAGCTGTTGCTATCGCGAACACTATTCACACAATAACATAACAAAGACAATCTTGACAAGTACAATTTAGGAACCCTTCGTGTTTGGCTATGTTAATAATAATGAACAAGTCAGAGAGAATAGAATATTGAATAGGAGCTTACACAACAAAAGTGATAAATATTGATATGTATGGCATTGAGACATGAGGGATGATATCTAGATGTTAGAATGGATAAATAAACCTAGTTTATGTACTAAGTATAGGTAGTGGGGTGTTGTGGTAATTAATATAATTTATTGTGTTCTTTTCAATAAATATGGCCACTATCTACAGCCAATTCTTATCCAAATCTTTACTTTAAACCAATTATTTTAAAAATTCTACAATAGGCTTAGAATCTATAACTGTAATTATAATAATGTAAGCCTAAATGAAGATTTGCATCGCTTCTCTTGATAACGTTATTAACAGTTAATTATATAGCTAAGAAAAATGGATAGCCAATCTTACGTGGTTTTCAATAACTTCAAACATTGAAGTCTATGTATTTGCTTTACATGTCGTATTTTAAGTCTTAAATAAAAACTGATCATCTACTAAGGTCTTTATTAAGCAAATTAAAGTTTGAGTTATTATAACGAAAAATCTCTTAATCTATAACAATGCCTGTTAACCAAGTAAAAAAATTTCTTAGGCAAGCTGATGTGAATGGAAAACAAGAATTCTCGATTCAAAGCTCTTAGTTTAGAACAAACGATTCATTAATAGTAATTTATAGTAACAAGTACAACGATGTGATCCATCATAATTTTTCCGTATTGTCTTAGAATGTGAATGCGTGCAGAGACAGATTAGGAGAATCCACCTATGCCTACTCCTTCGGAGATATAACTGTAATTATGTAAAATATACAAGTACGTATTCAAAATTGTATAATACACTCAGAAAACTATGGAAACTATTTCTAAATTTTAATATTATCTTATTCTAAATACACATTTAATATATATAACTTCTGCGAATAGCGACAGAAGAATCTTAAAAATAAACGACAAATAATACACATTCATCTAATAGTTCCACGGTCTAATAACAACATACCAACATGGTATACATGAGGTTGAGTACTTAACTGATCATCTTCCATGAAATAACTGTCATACTGGGTTATGTTTATGGCGCTGGCGTCGCAGTGTATTGGTGTTGGCGCCGCGCGCACGCGTTAACTGTCGGGGTCGCACGTGCGTTATAATGCCACGAGTACAACACTTTATTCGCCCACTACACTGTTAGGGTTAAGTTTCATTTAATTATTGTAGATTTGTGACGTAAATACTTCATAATTTATATAAGAAGTAAGTTTCTTGACAGTTATATATAAAACTTCGGCTAAAACATTAACTATTAACTGTAATCTATCGAAGAAAGTAGAAAGAACTTTTCATCTTACCCACTAATTAGTGAGAAGGAGGAACAGTGTTACAAGTGTAGAAATATCATTGTGTTCTTTTAGCATGGTAACTATGACAAAGTCCAAGCATAAAACAAAATGTTAATTTAGTGCTTGTTGAATATTCGTTTTCTTTTTAGAACATTTAATTGCTAGTCGCTCGCATAGATCAATCTAGTTAAGGCTTATGACCGTCTAATAAGTGTTACATTGTATTCACTATGTGTTATGTTCAATCAACTATTTCCTATTAAAACATAGTAATAGTAATTATATGTGTAAGTGGACTTCAAAAATTTAAAATGACTTTTTTCAGTCTATGTTACCCGATTACTCAAATATGTCTGTTTCAATTTATAAAATTCACTAGTATTTTCTGGTTCAATGGTCATACTGACGACACGATCTTGGAGAAATTTGAACTCTTCGAAAATTACAGCTATGTTAATAGCAATTTCTATTTTTAATGTTACTCAGATTCAGTCGTGGGTTCAAATTCAAACCCACATAAGACAACACTTTACGTGATCCACAAATTGTTATTCAGAGTCCGGGTGAGCTTTGTGTATGTTTCATGTATGTTTGTAAAGGCCTCCGCGATATAGTATATGTACCTAGTCTTGCCATAAATATTGTAATAAAGAAAAAAGAAAATTGTTAACTGCAAATAACATTTATTACTTTTACAGTGTGTCAGTTTAATACATAAATATAAAACAATTAAAAATATAAAAAGCTTATTCGAAGTGGTCTCCATTGGCTGCAATACAGTCCTTTAAACGATGAGGCCAGTTATCAATAGAAGCACGCACTCTTTCCATGGGAAAATTCTTCACTGCCAATCGTATAGATTGTTTTAGGGACTCCAAATTATCATGGCGTTTAGAGCAAGCTGTACTCTCTAAAACTGACCACAAATCATAATCCAGCGGATTAAGATCGGGACTAGACGACGGCCAGTCTTCAGCTCTGATGAAGTCCGAAACGTTCGATTCCAACCAAGACTGCGTGGACCGAGCTTTATGACCCGGCGCCGAGTCTTGCTGGAAGGACCATACTTGGTTATTGAACATGGTGATGTTAAGGGGCTTAACTACCTTCTCAAGAATGGTATCTTGATACACTTGTGCCGATGTTTTGATACCTTTTTCACAAAAATATGGCTCAGTCACTCCTTCATAGCTAACACCCCACCAAACCATCACTGAAGTCGGATAATGTCCACGTTGCACTCTGTCGACTAATTGGGAAGCTTCCTTAGAGCTTTGAGCATAAATACGGTCATTTTGTTTGTTAAAATGTTGCTCAATTGTAAAAATTTTCTCATCCGTAAACAAAATTTTTCTGTGACCTCCCTTTGCGTACCGCTTCAGTAGTTGTTTCGATTTTACCACCCTATTCTTCTTTAAATTATCAGTTAAGAAATGGCCAGTGCGTCTCTTATAGGCTGCAAGTCCTAAGTCATCTTTTAAAATACGCGACATGGTTCTAGGTGCTATCTTCATTTCCCGAGATAAAATCTTTTGCTTTCGGACAGGATTTCTTCGAATTCTTTCCCTTACTGCTTTGACCACCTTTTTCGTACGAACACTACGTGGACGGCCAGATCTTTTTCTGTCACAAACAGAGGAGGTCTCATTGTACCTATTAATAGCCCGGTACACAAACATTTTACTAATACCAAGTGTATGGAGAGTTTTAAAAATTGCATTTGGCTCCATACCTACTTTGTGTAATGCTATCACAGCGTTCGGTTCTCTTTATCACCCCACACCATTTTAATATCGCAAAATATTTTACAATGTATTGGCGCCAAAATGAGAAAACACAATGAACAATCGTATAAAAATGACAGATTCGAAATTCAAATGTAATATTTTTTTATAATTAAGTGTAACAGTATTTATGGCCAGACTAAGTATATTCCTAACGTGGGAGTTTTCTTTTTTTAAAAAAAATCTGTTCTGTTATTTAATTAATAAAAGCCACATAATTCGTATAAATACACAAAAATGTTAGTCAGTATCTCTTACGTACCTCACGTAAGAGATACTGACTAACATGCTAATTAACATAATCAAGTACGGCCATTTCGACCGCGTTGCACTTAAAATGAATCATTTTTTAGCAGAAATGCATACTTTAAGCACTTAAATCTAATAGTATTCTCCAGACATCCATTTGTAATAGTGAAGCAAATAGCACTTGTAGAGTATGAACTACCTAAACTAAGTATACTTTGAAAGTATAATTAATAATGGTAATTAACATAATCAAGTAAGGACATTTCAACCGTGTTGCACTTAAAATTAATGATTTCGAAGCAGAAACGCACACTTTTAGCACTTAAATCTAAAAGCATTTTTCAAACATCCATTTGTAGCAACCAAGCATATAACACTTGAAAAGCATTAACTTGAAAAGCATATAGTATATGTAAATACTCGGGACGTTGTGACGTTATCAGTTTTTTTTAAATTTTAATAATATAATAGAACTCTGATAGGTAGTGGAAAAATTACAAAGTAGGGTCGCACGCGCTGCCGTGTGAGGTCACACACGCACAACAATGACGCGAATGCACTATTAGTTTAATTTAGCATTGTTGATTTTGAACTATGACTTTTAGTCGAGTGGTTTATGTGGAAGAGTAGTCGAGTAACAATACTTAGAACTACTCATATACGCATCCTATTAGCTGTATTGTTCGTTTTCAAATTGAATTAAGTAGTTTAATCAATTTTAAATTAAGCATATTATCTAACGAGTTAATATTAAAAATATTTACATCAGTCACTGTAATATAAATCATAAGGCTTATAGTCAATATAACCTTTTTGTTAACGAGGTGGAAAATCCCTTCGGATCCCATTCTCTTTTGGGTGAAGAAGTCAGGAATATGTGGAGTTTACACCACTAAAAACAACCCCAACAGCTGGCCTATGGCTCCCTACTCCCTGGTAGACCAGGATCATATCATTTCAAGTCCTCCTCAAATCGACGCCATGCTCCGTTAGGCTCTATCTCGAGGGAAAAATACTTCTCCCCCAATTGAAAATAACAATTGAAACTGAACATTGCACACTGAAAATCGCATACAGAGTAATTTATCCACAGAACTTAATCAATAAATAATTTAATAAAAATGTAAATTGTAATTTCGGACCAGACAGTTGACCTTTAACAAAAGGTGAGAAAAAGAGCTCAAATAATCGCAGCCAAATTCATTGATTAAACAAAAGACAAGGTAGCTCTGTCAGTGCCTCTTGTTATAAAATTGTTGACCAAAAAGAGATTATACCTAGAGCTTACTGTAACCGGTTCAACTGTGTCTTGTCACTTATTTGGAGCAACGCTCGCCCTGTCGCTACTGGAATTTCTCCAACGCCTACACCGAAATGGACAGGCACAGAATTTGCACAATCACTTCGATTAATTATTGTTTGAAACGTTGACAGGTTGCTGATTATCTAGATTTCGAGTTTCAAGCCTCTCTATTATGCAACCTATAACAAAGTTTACGTATCCTTTCACTTACATGTGAATAAGTACTTCATATGCACTTTATGGGTGCATAACTTGGTGTATATAAGTTCTTTCAAGAGTTATTTGCTATTATAATTTTCGTACAAAAATCTCCATATGCATGATTAAAAATGGCTGTTCTGCACTTTCTGAGAAAAAGTTGGCCTTTCCTCCACTTTCATAGCCTTAAAATCTTCAAATAACATTTTGCAATTGGAACGTGCTGTGCGGGCACTTTATTTCATTGGCACGAGTGTCCGGAGTCGAATCACGCGCAACGGGCGAGGAGACGCGCGGGGGACGCGTCTGGCTCGAGCCCGACCGTGGGAACGATCTGCCTTTAACGTGTCGCACGTGCTCGAGACGCTACTACTGCCGCTTCAAGATAGAACGAGATGGAACGGGTATTAACGACCAGTAAAATAAGGACAGAAAATGAATCTACATTCAAATGAAAGCAAAAAAAACTAATACAACAATAAAATGACGAGAACCAACAATAATTTGTGAGCGTTCGAATTCGAAGCGTGAAAGGGACAGAGACGAGTATTATTTATTTGAAAGTAAGAACAAAATTGTTATGGAGACATTGATTTATCTGTGAGGTGTTGCCGGCGAGTCGTCGCTACTGTATTTAAGAGTCGTTTGTTATTTTGCAATTGCAACCGGCCGAGAGCCATGATTACAATAAAATAAATTGGTGGCGAGTCTTTTATTAGCCGTCTATTAGTATGATAACTCAGAGTAATTTAAAAGCGGTCATTACAAAGCTTGATTGAATAATAACAGCTTTTTTGCGTGAGTTAACATGACGTAAACAAGGAAGATAGTAAAAAAAGACCTCCGTAGTTGACCTTTGGCACGCCATGTGTTTAAGCATGTGGCGTGAATCTCAGTTTAAGATATCGGCTAGCCGATATCGGATTACAGACGTAGGCCACATTTGGCGGTGACACTGGTTTGCCAAATGCTGCAAAAAGACTCTATTCAATGAACCGTAGAACCGTCTTGCGACCTGACCCTGTTAAGATTTATATGGACCTTTAATTTGTTCAAAGTGGTTCCTTCTGGTATATTGTAGCCAAGTATAAGTGATAACTGTAGTCTGTAGATCTCCCTAATAGATCTCTGTAATAAACAGACGAAATATATTGCTATAATCATACTAATCACGATACTTGGCAGTTGAATTAATGGCCGCAGTCCGATGTTATCAGTACCAACCAGTAGCTGAGGGCTATTCGATTGATATTAATGTTTTTACTGTTACGTAAATATAGATGCTTGCATCTTGCTTTAGAATATATGGTGAAACTGAAGATAAATAATTTACGTGGGGATAAATTACTCTTTATTAAAAGATTTGTGTCTAAGGAAAGGCCTGTGATTAACAGTGGACTATTAGAGGCTGTTGACGTGATGTGAAAACGTTTTTGGTAGTTTCCCTTTTATCTTGGTTATTACGTTAAAAACGTATGAAGTTTCTTTCAATCTACTTTAATTAAGAGTTTATGAAAAGTTATTTATTCGTGTACATGTAACTTCTGTTTTCACGTCACTTCATTTGTCTTGCGTCGAAATTTAATTACTCTTGCATCAGCCAGTGGTCATAATTCACAATATAAATGGCTTCGTACTTGTGTACTTGACATTTTCTGGATCATCATCATCAAAAGCATACTGTGATCCAATAGCCTATTATCTGGATATTTTAAATACTACTATGTACATTTATAATTTTTCTTAACTCTAAACGCGGTGCTATGTAGTATAAACAAGCTTTAGATACCTAACTTTTTGTCACATGTCATGTAATGTTAAATCTTTCTCTTACTTGTTTTAATAAACATAATTGTAAGAAATATGGTTGGCTGACTTCATGTACTATATCCCCATGATGGCTAGAAAACGACCAGAGTGTAATCCTTCATTGCGTCCTTTCTTGAATTTCGCACTTGACCTCACTCTACGTCTTGCCGATGCTCTTCACCTCATCTGCGACAATGTGTCGCTGAGTACGCTGAGTAAGAAATATAAGCAAACTTTTATAAAAACAAAACCACCCTCGTCGCATACAAAGTATTAAGTGACGTAACATAAGATGTTTTTCTCAAAATCAGTGAAACACGAACGTCTCATCCGGTCTCAACCCGATTTAATAGACTGACCTACATGGTGGACAATCTTGCATCGTATAAAAACTGACCACCCCTGTTATTTTAAAATTACAACCTTAACAACACAGGGTAAAGTTGAAATTTGCTTGTGAGTGCTAAACTTTTCCGTAAAGATAGTCGGGATGAGCAATTTTTAGTACATTCAATGGTTTGAACGTAATCAGATTGCGAACATCCGGGGCGTCTATTCTAGTGGCCGTTCTACAATGTATTATTGTCTGTTGAAGAGCATAACAGGAAAATTACATCGTCTTTTGTGGGTAGGAAGTACGGTATGTTCGTGTAATATGATATTTTATTGCGTTGATTGTCAATTCACTCTATTGATGTTGAGTGATAGCAAAAATAGAGATTTAGTACAAGTGGTATCTCAACTATAATCGTGGAAATTTAGACAGTATCTATCTATCTACAACATTATCATCGCGAATTTAAGTTACTAATAATGATAATTTTATACTTCGCTCGGATTACCGAAAAACATACTTACATATTTCTGAACACATACGTATTATAAATTAATTTCTCACCGACACAGACAAAAGTTTACGTTTATCACACAATTTGGCCTGGATGGGGATTGAACCTGCGTCCTCTGGCTTAGCGGTCATAACCACTATTACAATGAAATTTCGCGAACGTATTGCCAAGAGTAGAGTAACACGGAGAGGAGAGAAAGATTAACAACTATTGCAGACGAAGTCATAGTTAATAACTAGTATTAAAAATTAATAAGATGTGATGTATTTTATGGATATGTATAAATATGTCATGGTTACACACAGCGACGATAATGATGCATGATTCCCACTCAGTGCAGATATTTATGAATGAATTTGTTCTTTTACATTGACTTGTATAAATGTTAAATATGAATAAACATACATGTACTAAACATTCCTAATGTTCTTGTCCATAATTTGTAAATATGTACGATGTGTTTACGAAGGATTATTATTCATTTCTTCTTTTTATTTTAAATAGACAACCATCGCGTTAAGAATAAACCCTGTATTACGGGGGACTTCAGAAATTATATTGTATATTATATAAAATTAATGAAACTGACACCAGAAACACACACAATCTCAAAACAAAGCGGTAACCCTTTGTGATAGAACTCACAACACTTGCGCGAAGTGTACATAGGAAGTGAGGTGAGGTGACCGCCTATACTTTATCCGTGTCAAATCATTTACGCGACATGGACATCCCTCGTATACCAACTATCTACTGGTTATACACACTTATTATTACAACTGCAATGTGTTATGAAATATATCCATATACGTAGTTGTTTATGTACCTTCAAATCAACCTATCATCGTCCACTGCTGAACAAAGGTCTTCTCCAAGGAGCACCAAGTATCCCGGTCTTGGTTAATCCGCATTCATGCGCTGCCAGCCACCTTTTTCAAGTTGTCGGTCTATCGGAGATATGACCAGCCCACTTCTTGTACATACCTTATTAAAAGTAATTATCACTGAAATCACTTAACCATTTTCAATCCTATCACTCCTCATTTCCTTTACACTCACTTTCCTTGGGCCTGATCTTCTCGTCAGTCTCTATAAGACGGGTTCGTGTCGAGCAAAAGCTTGCCGTTTCTCATGTACAAGAACTTTATTTACATATTGTTTTGTCTACTTGAACTTGTAAAAAGTATTTACGACGCAGGCTCTATAAGTCAAAAGATAACAACACTCCCGGGGCTTTCTTGTACAGTTACAGTATTGTACATTATTATATTTGTATACAAGTTCGCTACGTGTGTTAACGGATTTAAGAATAAAAACTGTCACCAATTCTGTTCATCTCATGCGTGTCGTTACATGCGACTAAGGGTGAAAACTACGCAGGATAACATCACTCCAAAGAAAAGGAAAGATTTGAAACAAACCCTGCACAAACCCGACTGGCCAGTAAGTAGAGGAGGTTAAAACCTCCTTTCTAAGAAGAAGAATATCAGACAGTGAACTGTGAAAGGCTGTCGATGTGATATGTAAGTTTTACTTAAACAATATTGATTATCAGACGGTAAGCTCGTTATAGTCTTGCTAAAGGTGAAAGGCGAAAGTTTGTGAATGTGTGTTTATTACTTCTTCATGCTCAAACGACTCGACCAATTTTGATGTCATTTTGTATGGAGGTAGCTGACACATTGGATATCTCTATTATGAAAAAAATATAGTATTCTTTTGATATGAATGGTATCTAATTAACTGTAGGGCACAACTAGTACCAAATAACAGATAACTTTTTAAAAATATAAACCTTTTCTCAGACCATATACCATCCACGAAAATCTATATACAGTTTAGTTTAAGGAATTTTATTATGTGTTTACGTTACTATTGTTCTTTAATAGAAAACTACTAATCAATAAAAAAACATTTAAGAAACAACAATCAATTTTAAAATATATTAAATACGTAAAATAATTTACTTGACCTGTCGTACACCATCAATAATATAAAAAAAAGAAGAAATGTGTCCTTTCGAACACAGTAAATGTCATTACTTATAAACACAAGTGTCTAATATTCACAATGAAACAAATGCTAATGGCATGCAATAAAAAATATTACAGACTTATTTAAAAAGAAATCATTGTAGTGCAAAAAGGTTGACGACCCAGAATCAACCAATTTATATTCAACCTATTTACTCACCTCCATTTTGATAACATTTTCAAACAACTTACTGATATAGTTATATGACGTAAATATTTCATAACTAATGACAGATCAACCCTTTAAATGGGCTACCATCACCCAAACTGAGTAATCATTATCTAAAGGCCTTTCACTCCCCGTATCAGCAAATGTTATGATAATATCATTAACTTGGTATTATTTACGTAATCTAAAAAAAAATACTGGGCATTAAATTAGATATGATTCGAAGTGTAAACCTTTAAGTAATGTTACCTTAAATTTGTACATAGCAACAAAGTTAATTGTTATGATATACAATACAAAAACATGAACAAATTAAATACCTCGATTTACAAACAGAATTATGATCATAAACAAGAAACAAGACACTAAACCAATGAATGCAAATTTTCATACGTCATGTAACAATATTTTTATTATCTGTGCTACGAAGTGCTACGAGCTACGTCATCTATCCCTCACTCTGTCTCCCTCTAACGCTTGCCCACAGTCGCAATGACGCACGTGCAGTGCACGCGAGTCGTAGCTCTTGCTCCCACTCGCACACTTCCTGCGCGCGCCTCCAGCCCGAGCTCGAGTGTGGGAAAAGACGGCAGGTGTTATGCGGGATCGTGAACAACCACGCATTACCATTCACATTATTCAACAATAAATAATAATAATAAGAAGCCGTGGAGCGAGTGGCGAGCACGCGTACCGTCCTCGCCGCGCCTTACATACTAATGGGTGATGCGTGCATGTGTGCGTCAATACATTAACATAGTGTGAGTTTCTTTAGAGATGTAATTCTGGTAGTTGAGGCATGTTTTCTAAAGATGCTTCGTGTGGGCGGGCGCATGTCAAAGATTCAACTTTGGATTAACTTAAGTTAATTGTTTTAGGATTTGGTTTTTTATTCTTATTTATTGATTCTTATATGTATACTTCTTTTTTTATGTAGATAATTTAACTAATGCACATTAAAGTAGACTTCGTTTACTTTTTTTCCCTCTTTGATGTATTTGAATGCTAGATGAAGTGATTAATTCAATTAAGTAAGTCTTACTATCTCTAGTTTTAAGTATTCAAAGAACGGAAACTCTTATATTACTTATTTTTTTACACTCACTAAAAGTATTTACTGTGTTCCTAAGGCTGTTTTCATGTATTTAACTGAATTACTATCTGAAAATTGTATAAGCTCAGCAGTAGTGTTTTAGAATAGAGACGGACAATCTTTAAGAGCAAGATTAGGTTTCTTAATTTACTCTTAATTGCTTGAACGCTGACTGAAATGGGAATTATATTCTAGTGTGAATATAATTTTTCAAATTCCCATCTCGTCACACCTTCTTGAGTCTCCGACGGTTGAACTTGAAAAAATAAGCTTCCATTTATGTACTGTATTGGTAAAAAGTTACTCGAGAATGATCTCTTTGTCCTGTGTCCAATGTATGTAAAAACAACGAGGTTTTAGTCTACTCAAGGACAAACCTATGTCCAGCAGTGTACTATTAAAGGTTGTTGACGATGTGTCCTACTTTGTGTAATCTTTAAAATAAAAAATCTTTGTGCATGTCATATAGAAGAAATATTGTGTTGTGCTTGTTTTTTTTATCTCGGAAGGTGTGAA
The DNA here is from genome assembly GCA_949316085.1 of Hypercompe scribonia. Taxonomy (NCBI): domain Eukaryota; kingdom Metazoa; phylum Arthropoda; class Insecta; order Lepidoptera; family Erebidae; genus Hypercompe; species Hypercompe scribonia. The sequence goes on from OX438979.1 coordinate 9,167,062, forward strand.
ATGAAGTAGAAAATTGCTATACATTTGCTACGGGTCCTTCAGTCACTTTGGGTCTACAGGCTCTACGGGCCTCTTCGCCTTAACTATTTAGTTATCGCTGAAATTTATTGTACTTTTTACTCTAACTATCTACTATCATTATTTGAACACAAATTCCGACTTAGTTCTATCTGAAACCGATTTCCTTCAGAAGAAGAGATGACCAGTCTTTGTCAGTCTGCAATGATAACTGATTGTAGATATTACTTTGATAGTAAATCAAATTATAATGAATTAGAAAATACACCAAAGGTTGACTGAAAGAAAATGGCCTAGACATTAAGTCCACCCATGTACTAATATAGTGCATAAGGTTTGTAAATAAATATGAATAAATAAAATAATTATAAGTTACAAAAGTCAAAAAGTCGTACCAAAATACCATAATTTAAAAAAAATACCTATCAACAGAGATCTCGGAATAACTTTGAAAGTAATAAAAAAACAGATAAATTAATCAATGTCTCAACTATAATTGATATTACCTGTAATTGAAATTACCCAATAAAGAATTTCAATATCTAGGAGATATAATAAACCATGGAACATATCATAAATGACAGTTAATCATTTACAACCACAACTTAAAATGGCTTTATTTCAACTAGGACTTGAAATTGAATTAACAATTTTATTTCCTTCTACGTAGAGGCTGTTTTTAATTGTGTATTCCTATGTAAAAGTAATGTTTTGAAAGCATGCAAGTAGAGTATCGTGATGTGTAAACGATATCATTACTCATACAAGGAACATCTTATTATTTTTCTGAGATGTTCCTTTAATAGAATCCTTTAATATATTTGAGATGTCTTATGTCGGGTTACTTTTATGACATCTTAAAAGGTTACAAATTTAATACTGGCTAGAGATAAAATCATTATTTTTCATATCTAAAATTTATGTAGTTAAAAATGTTTTAAATAATTAATATACTGACATAGCCAAACTATATTCCAAACTCAAATTTTTCAAAAGGCTTTCCATGATGTCACGGTTTGGTCCGACACAAAACTTGTGCGGAAACTGATTCAAAAATACAGAGTTCTTAAACATTCATAAAATCATATTACTGTATTTATCTTGATACTCAAATACCTTTCATAAATGACACTTAATAAATCACTACATTCATGTAAAAAAGAAAATGGAAAACGTATATTATGAATTTAACTTCACACAGGAGAAACATTTTAGTCGAGAACCGCCACAAAACTTTGTCTAAACTTTGAAAACTGTCACAAATACAAATGAATTACTAATTTCTTAATTATTGCACCGCGTGCATCCTTTATTTACTTTTTATTTTTTAAAAAAAACTCTCACACTAGGAATACATCCTATGAAGTGTAGGACTTTACAAACATACATGAAATAGTCACAAAGGATATTTAGACTCAATAAAATAATTTGTATATCACATTTTGTCCCAGTTGGGATCAATTCTACAACAATCAATGCAATAGAAAATGGTACAGGATTATTCGCAGTCTACTAGTCCTACACGATTAATAGTGCTGCAATTTTTAGCAAATAAATTTACATGCGACTAGAAGTTACTACTAATTAATTTGTACTATTCGCATATAGAGTTATAGTTTCGTGTCCGGCCCCATGGGGCATATATTGAAAGTAAAACCTTTAAGATTCTGGGAAGTTTCTTACGATTTTATTTTTATAAGATCTCCAGCGTCTTACAGCGGCTGCTTCACTCTTCATTTAATTACCATGGCTTTACAATGGTGAGGTTTTATCACGAATTTCGTTTTGCCATTTATAGTGGGGCACGGAGTGAATCGTAGATTTTCTGATATAATGATGTGCTGATAGATTTTCTATCTTCAACATTATAATTTAAAACGAAATGTCTATATAAATAGGCAGATAACAATTTCAGTTTATTTTAGAAGTGATGTAACAGATTCTATATTTAAAGTGACTTTTTGAAATGAATTTATTTTTATTAAAAAAAAACTATCAAAATATGTACAAATAAATTTAATTCCTCAAATAAATTTTTACATAAATAATAGCTATTTTTAATTCTTAGACATCATTCGAGACTAATAACTTAGCAAAATTAACTGTAGTTTAAGACATACAGGTATGAATCGCATTACGAGGAAAGGTACTGAGAGGATCTTTAAGGCTCTATTTCTAACAAAATGAACCATAAAAGAATAGAATCTCGTTTCTTAAATCAACATAAAAGTAAGAAACAGTGTGCAGAAATACACTGAAATTACGCAATTAGTCCCGTTATAGAGCTTATTAAGTGCGAGATGTTAATCTCTATAATTAAGTTTCAACTTGTTCGATATGCCTAATAAAGAAATACGTATGAGACGCACATTTTACACGGACAACTGTGAACACGGTTTGAATGAATATTTTGATCTTTGTTTTTCACATTCGTTTTATAAAAAAGTAAAATGATGTCTTTTTATATGAATATGATGACGTTGTCGTAGATATTTTTTGTATCGTTAAGTAATCATCCATCGGGGAAAATCCATTAGTCATTCTGAGTTTGGCAACTCATCGTCCTTCGTATGTACGTAAAAAACACTGAAATTCATTTGGCATTAGATCTACCTTGTGTGCGCTTTATTGCTATTCAAGAGAGATGTCACAGAAGACCAACCTAAAGTGACAGCATCCATGCTGTCGTGTTTCGTTGATGAGCGCAAGACCGCAGACCCATCGATGCAGGGGTGACAGTTACTATAGTAACTGTGTAAGCCTTACACTGCAATGATGACTGTCATGCCATTTATGTCCCCAAGCGTACTGCATTGTCTGCAATTGCAACGACTATCGTGACCACAACGTAGAGTCGCTTTAGCAGGTCCTTAAGACAAAAAAAAAAAAATATAGGGACTGCTGATAAATACGGACATACACCCAGACACATAATAAATGAACGTACTCCTTACGCGATATTTGTTTTGGGTGAGAATCGAACCCAAGTCCTCTGGTTCAGCGATCGGGTTCACAATCCACTAGTCCAACAGAAAATCTATTTATAATACTATAGTAGATGCTTAGTGGGTTAATATCTTGACAGTTATTATTATTTGAGAACATTATTAATTATTAACAAGATTTTTCAAGAGCTTGTTTAATCAGAACCAATAATGGATTAACTGCCAATAACAAAGCTATCAAATACAATTATTGGTTCGTTCATATATCGACGGTACTATGTAATTAACGCATGCATGCGATGCAATCAACTGACGCCCATCGTGTTAATCATGAGAAGTTCATGTTCCTTTTATGTCCTCTATGGACAAGTTATAAATGAGCACCTATGGTAGCAAAATAATTGGCAGTAAATCTTTGGCAAACTTTACTTTTCCCTGTCAATACTTTCCAATTCAGAAAGTCTAATTAACAGTTACTCAGATAAAGTAAAAAGAGAACCTTATAACTGCTTTTTACAACTATAACTTCGGTACACCTGCCTTCATCATCATTATCTCAGCCAAAAGACGTCCAATGCTGAACATAGGCCTCCCCCAGGTTTTCCATAACAGCCGGTCCCGTGCCGCCCGCATCCAGCATGTTTCCCGCGACCTCACCAAGTCGTCGGACCACCTTGTGTGGGGCCTACCAACGCTGCGTTTCCCAGTACGCGGTCGGCACTCCAAAACATTATGGTCCCATCGACCATCGTCTCTGTGTGTAATGTGCCTCGCCCACTGCCACTTAAGTTTAGTAATTTTACTGGCAATATCGGTGACCTTGGTTCGTTTGTGGATCTTCTCATTCCTGATTCGATCACGGAAAGAAACTCCGAGCATTGCCCTCTCCATTGCTCTTTGAGTGACTTTGAGCCTTCTTATCAAGGCCATAGTGGGTGACTACGTCTCTGAGCCGTAAGTCATCACTTACACACTTGCCGTACTAGATTTCTATACCCAGCAAAGGTTGACTGGTACAGAATGTCCAGGGCATTAAGGGCATAAAGTACAAATGTTCATATTTGTCTTTCCTGTCGTGATACTATTCCAAACGGTGTTTGGCTTTTAAAAGCTTATTCGCAAAACGAGTTGGAAAAATATCCTCAGATATTTTCCTTTTGGGTAATACACTCGTGTACACATCACTAACCGTTATTTTTTTAAATTGATTCAGACAGAAAGTTTAGATATTTCAGTTCTTTAGAAGCCATGTATTTTAGAGATAAGTATAAATATTTCTTTATAATTTTTAATAATATCATAACATAATTGTCAGTAGCCTTAAAGGCTAACTAAAATGTAAAACAACCACTTAGCTAAGTATAAACTGACATTTCTTTTAACCATTACAGTCAACATATATGACCCCAATACATTGTTTTACAGAAGGTCATTTCATAGCTATTCTTTACTAAATATTGCTATTCTTAAAAATTACGAGCTTATATAGAAATATAAGCGCGTAATTTTTAAAAATCGACCGATAAATTAGTTCAGCTACCAGCTGTATATGTATTATTTAAATATTATCTCATACTTAATAATTTTTTAAACACTTTTGTTAAATAACTGATAGTCGTTGACGCAGGCACCGGGTGCTCAGGGTCCCACATTACTACACAGGACAAATAAGCTAAATTATACACAAAAACGATTGGCCCATAGGGCCACAAAGTTCTGGAGTGGCGACCTGTTTTTAATTTGTAAAGTACGCGGTGAAGGTCGCATGGTAGACCGACTGTTGTGGAAAACCCTAGGGGAGGCTTATGTCCAGCAGTGGTTGGTTAAGTTAAAGTCCAAGCAAGTCCAGTATGAAGTCTGTAAAACCTTATCCGATAAAATTATAATAGCAAACAAAGACTATCATTTTTTTAAATATCAACAGATGGGTCTACTTTGTAAGTGAATACCACCGAAAATGGACGCTAGCATTTGAAGAATCACAATTGTACCCTATTATAAACCATTGTGATACAGGGCATTTTCCTCTTCAAAGTTTGAAGGTCGTATTTGTCCAAAAATATTGCTAGCGACAATTTACTCTACAGATTAATTCGTCAAAACAAAAATAAGCGAGAGGCTAAAGTGCCAATTATCCAAGTGATAGGAATGGAAATTTTGTAATAATTTTAAGGTACATTTTTGTTTATCACAAATCAATTTTTTATCAACTTAATTATGCCACTATGACTCAGATATGTGGTCTTTTTTATTTAATTATAAGTATATGTATATATATATATATATATATATATATATAATTTATTTTTGTATTGCTTATTAAGTAACCGTAAGGTTGAGTTCCAATCGTAAACTCGAATTAACACTTTCAAAGTCTAAAAACTATCACTTTGTGGTCACGAATATACATGACTACCCGACAAGGAGTATCATGACCGTCCTAAATGCCATCACTCACGATCCAGTGATCCAGTGACGTTGTCGTATAACGCCACTATCAGGGCATGTGTCGGAAACGTTAACACAACTGACATTAAGATAGTTCTGACATACCTATCAGTAGAGAACATTTGAGTAAGTGCCTGTGAAGCAGTCGTGTTCTAAAGGACATCGACCACGCTGTCTAGGCTCCTGACCTAGATATGAGCAATTTCTCTATTGATATAACAATATTATTTTTCTGTGGCCTATACCCCATAGAAAACATAATTTTATGAAATTAAGTATCGAGTCAATTTTTCAATTCAATAGGTCAAAACATAAAAACAAATACAAAATCACATCCAAAGTAGGAGCGAGCGCGCACAAACCGTGACGTGAAAAATGACAAAATCATTTTTCATATTTTTTGTTTTGATGCTATTAGATTGTGACCATGATTTATGAAATATTTAAAAATAATAATATATAATGTTAACAAATCGGCTGTACACATTTAGGTCAAGGTCAATTTATTGGTTAGTGTCCTTTAATCCATTCTGTAACAGTAAAACTCCCTTTTTTGATACAGGGGTAAACGATCAGGCAGCAGTTGTGGTGGTGGTTGATGGTTACACAGAAGATAGGGCTACCTTTTGAAAGTCGCCACATTCAAAAGGCAGCCACACACTGTCACTTGAGTTGTAATGTGGGGGGTTGAGATGTGACGACATTAAGCAGGCCTCCTATAATCAGAGGAGATGGCTTGTTGCTCGGTGCTAAGTAACAGGAGACTCTAGAACACAATTTTCGTCATACTTAATCCATTACATATAATTTCTTCATTAATATTAATATTGGATATTGTTACATAGCAACTACGTTGTGATACATTGTACGGAGACTGGCGAAGACTCCTTGAGACATCTGTGATGATAATGTTTTTATGAGGCCATAATAATTACGTAATCAAACCTAGCAATTTGTTACTCTGCCTCCATAATTGCTGAGACCGCCAACGATCCGTTTGATTTGATTGCTCGCTCCTCATTTCCTCTCGCGGAGAGAAAAATTAATAGTTACAACAGGCTATTTTAATTTAATGAGATTTTTAATGGTGTTATTTATTTTAGTCGTAATAAAAGGCAACTGATGTTTATTACTTAGAGGATATCTCTACTTCATAACTTAGCTAGAAATACGTAATCAGTACCTAGATTATTTTCTATTATTGTGTAGACAAAAATATAGTAGGTAGTGTTTTGTTAATTCGTTCATTCCTTCTAATTGCTTTTGGTTCGGTTGGTGTATCATAAATACTTAAAATAACAAAGATACTAGATTAATTTTAGGAATTCAAAAAGCATATCTCATCATACAATCCAATGGAAAAATTAAAAATACTACACTGAATATATAATTCACTACATGACCAAAACAATAAAAAATCAACAAGTGCGCATAAGTACTTCAATAGAATTCGTCACTAAGACAAGATATCGCCTATTATCACATTACACAATTTCATCATCTTGGATTTACTTTATCGCTAAAGTAGTAGACTTTATCTCTTGCATCTTTTAATATAGTTTTGCCCGTCGTAGCTAGTCATGACTCATTTCACGAGCCCACTTAAAAGTAATGAGGTTCTAGTCATTCATTTTCCAAGATATCGACTCTAGTATGTGTATGTCCTGATGCGATTCACCCAAAATTATAGGGGTGAAAACTACCGAGAAATCTTAGTTGTTAATTTACATGCCTATTTTCATAGAAATCTACGCCTCAGTTCTTGGAAGTACATTTAGAAATACGATTAATGCCTCAGTCAACGTCAATCACGATTTTCCTTATTTTTTCCTGGATGTCAACCTGCCTCATGGTGAAATATTATGCACAAGTAACAGGTTACAAGAAAGGCCGCTGAGGAACACCAACTTATATAAGGTATTCATTTTTATAATAGTATTAAAAAAAATACATTCTACACATGCAGTTTGTAGTACATACGACGCTCTGTGGGTCCACTGCAATAACACGTTCAGGATACTGATGGGATAGCTGCCACACTACAGCGCAAGTTGTATGCTTACAGAGGCTCACGTAGACGGCTTCCATGCGATAATGCGTTAACACTGTGCTTTGATGATACCACGGGTGCGTGACAAAAAAAAATATCTTGACAAAGTGCGTAGACCGACGGGACTTTGCACTGGTGGCACGTTCGATAGGTCTACATATAACGCTTAAATTTTTATAACTATTATCTGTGTTTTACTAACACTAATCATTCTAGAAATTCAAAGGTCAGTTTCACTAGTTCCTTATAAATTATCAGATAACACTATTATACTATAACACTATTTAACAGATAATAGTCGCTGATAAACATTTGTGTATCTGACATAAATATCTTAATCCAAGACTTATGAGGAAACCGCAATCTGTGGTTATTTTTCGGATAAGTTGACATTAGTTTATCAAAAAAATTATCAACTAATGGTGAAACTGATCCTAATTATCCATTTAAAATTAGAATGATTTTCATAGAAATTTAACAAACTTAGAAGATACGTACGTACGAAGATACTACGTACCAGCTTTAGTTGATTGCCACTACGTAACTGTAATGTAATGCTTACATTACACTTTATAATGAATGATTGATTATAAAGTGTAATGTAAGCATTACAGCACTGATTACGGTGTCTTAGGTAAAATCAGTTTTTATACTTATGATTTTTTTTTTTTTTTGAAAAGACGACGCCCGCATTAGGAATAAATCCTGTGTCGCGGGGGACTTTACAAACATACAAGAAACGGACACAAAGAACACCCAGACTCAGAACAACAATTTGTGGATCATACAAAGTGTTGTTCCATGTAGGATTTGAACCCACAACACAGCGAAGCGGAGAGCGGCGTGGCGGCCACTTAAACCAATAGGCCAATCGTGCAGCTCTTTCTTTTCAGCAGTTCATTTCCTATTCTAATTATGTTTGAGGGGGACCTTTTTTTAAGAATATAAGTGTTGGTCGCCGTAGCCCAGTTTAATAATGTATTGAACTCGTGACTCATATGTTTAATTGTAAAATATTCAGGTTACTCTTATTTACTTATTTAATCAACTGCTTGCTGCACTTACAGTTTATTTAACACACACAGCGAGTCATTACAAAATTATAATGTTACTATAGTAATATATACCCATGTACATATAGATATATTAAAACCTACTTTGGAAAAGTATACAAAAATTAAAGATAGTACTGAATTTGGTGTAGAATATGTCAACACCGCAATCTGAGATCGTTTGCAACACAAGAGTTTTGATAATGTGAAAATTGTTTTTGATCCATCACACTGGAAAATCGCCACAAACAATCTCCGTTTCAAGAAAAAATTCTGTCAAAGAGACCACACAGTTTGCTATATATTACAAACCGGATGTTCTTTTCATTTATATAAATTTCTCTGAGTCATTCCAACACGTGAATGAGAGATATTCTATTCCTTTCCGTTAAGGAAATATTACCTATCACTTTCCTTATCATAGGCATATAGCGAGCTAGATAACCTGTCTTATATATCATAACACACTTTTACTATCTCTGGATTAAATCTGTTTAACTGATAGCTTTGTTATCATCAAATATTCAATTATGCCTGTTTTTTGTTTAAAATATATATATGTTGATGATAGATAATACTTATTTACTATTGAAATTAAAAATATTAACCAAATTGTTCATGCTGCTTCCCAATCACTTGGTTTTTTGATTCAATTTGAAACTGAAACTATAAAAAACATTATTTAAATACATGAATGGTTTAAACAATCACCTTCCTGCTTTTCTATAACGCCGAGTGTTTATAGATTCAAACCCCACATAGGACAACACTTTGTGTGATCCACGAACTCTTGATCTGAATCTGTGTGTTCTTTGTGTCTGTTTCATATATGTACACATAAAAAAAGAGTGTGTGAGTACAGTATGTACGCACGTAAAAAGTTATACTTCTTTGGCGCAACTAACTTCAGACGGTGCAACTAACTTCAGACTGTTGTTTTTTTCTGTCAGTTTGCGCGCGCATCGCAAAAATACACTCTCATCATTTTCCCAATCGCACCAAAAGAAATATAACTTCAAAAATGTTTTTTTACTTGAAAATATGCAATTGTAAAATTTATTCAGAATATGAGCATGTTCACTTAAAGCTCTTTGAAAAATGTTTCAAGCTATTTGAAGTTACATCGCTAGAGATAAAGTGTACTAGAGTAGATACCACGATTGGGCAAACGTAGTGTAGGACGCCCTGCGGCACGATAGACCGACGACTTGAAGGTGGCTGGCAACGGATGGATGCGAATTGCCCAAGACCGGGATCGTTGGCGTTGCTTGGGGGAGACCTTCGTTCAGCAGTGGACGGCGATGGGTTGATTGATTGAAGTTACATCAATTTTGGTTTGCTCGAAGATGTCTGCCCGCATATCGTACAAGTACTTATTTTGTAAATGACTTCACAAAAGTAGAGGAGATTTTTGTTCTTCCTAATTACCATGCTGCGTATTGCATATACCGCCTGTATTTCATATTTACGGATGGTGTAGTAGTTTAAGCGATCACTTCGCCACTTCTGCTGAGTGTTGTGGGTTCAGTCTTGTGGAACAACACTTTACGTGATCCATTAATGGTAGTTCGGACTCTGAGTGTTCTTTTCATCTATTTCATGTAAATCTAAAAAGTTTACTGCGACACCGTATGTATTCCTTGTGCCTTTTTTTTTTAAAAAAAGGATAGGTTTGAGCGTAAATACCGCCTCTCGGTAAGAAAATCTATAGTAGATTCAATTCCGGCTTAAATAACTCGTATTGGCTAGTTACTTAAGCCTACCGTAACATAAACTGGTGTATTCTCTTTAAAAAACATACGTCAATAGTTAACAAGAAAATCTAACGCAATTAACTAATATGACATCTAGAAACTTCTAAAATCCAATGCGAAACGATTAGATACTTAGATATCATTCATATCACTCATAACAAAAGATAAACAGGTTTGTGCTCTCAGCTCCGTAATGAAACAATTACGTAGGTTAATATCGTGTCTTGACGTCAAAAGCAAACGTTTACAACCGCAAGATCAGGAAAATAAGCAAGCAAACTCACAAATACACATTCAGAGACTACGTGCTAGACTCAACGTTTCTCATTCTCAGCTTCACAACTGTTGTTAGAAAAACCACAGCCACTTTGACACTTCTTAATTTATTCGTGGAAGAGAGAAACCTCAAAATCAAGTCAATAATAATATTTTAATTAGAATATATGGTATGACTAACAGGCAAGTATTTTAGCAACTAATGTGTGGTCTCGGGTTCAACTCCCGAGTCGGGGCAAATGTTTGTATAATCTGCAAATATTTGTTTTTCAGATTATGTGCTTTCCATGTATAACGTGTATGTATTTACAAAATAAAGTATATATGTATTTATATCAGTTGTCTAGTATTCATAGTACAAGTTTTACTTAGTTTGGAACTAGATGGCGTTGAGTGCCGGATGTCCGAAATATTATAAATAAATGCAAACTTTGTATTTTTATATTGGCAGGGAGCAATGGATATCTTGCTATAGATTCTTTGACATGGTATGATCTGAAGGTCCTGTTGATTGTTACAAAGGTCAGTATAATACAAATACAAGTTACAAAGTAATATATCGCTACATTTTTAATTTATTACCATGGCTTACTACTTATAAATCAAACTGAAATTGCTCCTGAAATCCTCTATTGTACTTTTAAATCAAAATACGATATTTTGAAAGTCTAATTTTTCAATCCAAGCATTGTCTAGATTTTATTGGGTAATAATTACTTATTTTTCATTACTTTTTTAGGATAACAATTCACACATACACATACTAATCTTATGATGCGAGTACTTTAACACACATACATGCAACTGACACAAAGAACACCCAGACTCGGAACAAAAATTTGTTAATTACACAAGTATTGTCCCTTGTGGAGATTGAACCCACAACACTCAGTGCAATAAGAAGCGACGAGATCACTCCTTAAATAACTACACTATCCATAATCAATCATAATAAATCTCTCTCTAGCACACCAGATACATACAATCCATAACTTAACACTAAAGTATTAAAGAAGAGCAAAGTGTATCTTCATTAAAATATGCACTTTTGAAATTGTTTAAAGAAAAGGTCCCTAATATACACTATATGTTTTGCTCCTTTATTGATCCCTAAAATGCCCAGTAGTCATTAAAACGATTACACGCTAGGTGTTTGGTTAGGCCGCTAGCCCTCAGGCAGAGCCGGCGGCAGGCTACATCACGTTGTAAGATTACATGTATTAATACAGCGCTCATAAATACGTCAGCCGATAACCGGATACTGTGATATTAATCAGTGATACACGAACGGGAAGCTGAGCGCGTCATTTTATTGTTTCGTAATTGCGTATGCGCAGTACCACATTACAAATAATGGTTATCTGAACGAGTATAAAATACATAGTGCGCGTTTTTTAAAGTTTGATCCATGATAACGAGAATGACTTTATAATTTATAAGGAAGAACCTCCGTTATTTGATTCATCAAGAGTTTCCATATAAGCAAATAATTAGCTCTATATATTTTTTTATTACCAACCTTGTCTGGCATAAATAGGACACGATATCAGGTTAGGTTCGATTAGTAGTTCGATAGGACCAGTACAACTATAATTGATTTTTTTTACTATCAAAAACCCTTGGGTGTCCAGACCTCCTGCTGACAGTAACTTATTGTTGGGAGTCTGGAGATACTACACTTTTTACTTCGATCTAAAAGTAGTTGAAATCTAGAATTACGTCCCCGAAGAGAAAAACTTAATTTGTATGTTCAACGGTAGTAAACTTGTTATTGGATTCTAAGATATTAATTATGATGCTAATACTCAAACAAATATATATTTTTATTCACAGTATCATTATTTTTCTAAAGTTCACGATATTTCATAAAACTCCAGCCTTGCATGGACGGTTGTGTCACATTTAATATTATACTAAGTATATGCAGTTATCATTTATTCAAAGTATTATTAGAAAATTTTGAGTCTAGAGACTCATGCTCATAAGATTTCGGCATCTACATTCGATATCTACTGAGTAGGTAGGTATTTTTCCTCTTTTGATATCTTGGCAGATATGGAAAGGTCTATGAGCAGGGGAAGATCAGGACGAGTTCGAGCTTAAGTGGCATGCGCGGCTAGCATAACTGCAGAATGTGCGATAACGCCCTGTCGGTGCCGTTCTGCCTAACCTAGAAGCTTGAATAGATAGCAGGGAAGGTCACGTCACCTCGTTAGATGCCCACTGACGCAGATACTCTGCGGGTGTGGTTGTTTTGTTTGTATCTGAATTAGATCAGATACAAAAAACGGGGCAATGCCACCTCGACGCAGCCGACTGGAGCAGCATACGCTGGAAGACAGCCCCGTGTTTATATCTGAACCTGAGGCCTATCCCCCCCAATAATCATCGCAGGATAGAAGAGCCTTTCTAGGCGTCGCGTCGCTCCTGGGTGGAACTAAAAGAACATGCCCTGGAACCCCTTCAGAGTAAGGCTTCTGAAACCAACCGTCAGGGTGAATTTTACTAAAAAAAACACCACATACGCCTGTTTAATAAGTCCCTGAGGAAGGAGGAGTTATATGTGAGGGAACGGGTTGCATGTCTCTTCAATACAAAGCGAAAATACTCCGACCAGGAGAAGTGCCTGGCGGGTCACGGCCCAACGATTAATATTGTGATGATACTCGTATATATGGTTACCAAAGCGAAAATTTCTATATCGCAATACAGAATAAGTTACTTCGTAGATCGGTGTAACTTCGGTAGATGGCGTTATGTTGGTGTATATGGACATGGTCACGGAATCTAATTAAAACATAGCACTAGTATATTTCAAAATCACTATAGGAGTACTTCAGCATTATAAACTGTTAATAAATGAAGTATAGTGCCAATCGATAGCATTTCAATTATATAGAAAGCTAATGAATGCATACTAACAAAAGTTTAATGACCGCGGGTTTCATTTCTTAAAGAAAGTAACTAATAAATCAACACTAATAAATATTGAAATTTATTTGAAAAAACGCGCTAAAAGCATCTAATACAAAGTACATTAACGTCCCATATCTTGTAGATAATTAACATTATAGCAACCATAAAATTGCGGGGACACCACGAATTGAAGACCCAAAAGTATAAAACTAAAATCGGCCGTAAAATTGAAACTTCAGAGTACAATAAAATTTGACTTTTAAAATCGTAAACTTCGTTTACAACTCACAAGAGGCCGAGCTGAATAGACTTACAAAGAAACTCAAGTATTTTTATTATTTCTAGCACATCCTACAGCAATATGAATAACTGAACTGCTCGATTGTCGGCAACAAGCACGTGGATGGTGAAGAAAAGGGTTTTTTTTATAATCATTCGTAGAATTGAGAATATCTTACCGCACGGTTCCACACAGTTACCCAAAACATAAATACGCGCCTTTTCATTGTAACATTCACGTATCAACGTCTTCGACGAAAATTCCAAGGATTATTGAATTTGAAATAAGTAAACCAGCAATTGTATAAGTTACGAATTATGCGGTTCCTTGAATTGTAATGCGAGCAATTATTTATCTACAATACCTCCTCCGGTAGTCATTTCTACATTCATATTGCATTGAATAAAAGATCAGTTAATTTCACACTGAAAATCTGTATTATGGCTCTTGTTAAGAACACAATACATACAATGGAACTACGTTGGTGGAAAATACACGATTAAATATTAATAATATAATATAGATGTACGTAAAATCTATGGTACAAAGTGCGCATGGACATATCATAGTCCATTATCGGCGCAACTATCTGCATCACGTCAAGAGGCGTATCTATTTTAAGGTATATTATTAACCGTCGTATTCAAGTGTCTTGTCTTCGTGACACTTGAAGTTTAAGTACAAAAGCCAGACATTTCACGTCGTTTGTCCCAACACCTCCTGGCGGCGACTTATCTCTGGAGGACTTGACAAGTGGGAAAAAATTGGCGCCATATTGTATTATCTCGACCCCCAGTGCGCTGTAACTGTCTCAAGTGTCGTCTCCTTTGTTTATTCCCAAAATGCACTTGCCTCTGTACCTGTTTCCAGCCCATTGTTAATTTTTTTTCAATTCTGAGGAATATTAGTAACGAACACGTGTTCGCTGGGGAACTGTTTCGTTACTCGTTTGAGTTGTACGCCGACAGGGATGACATGGAACAATAAACTGTCAGTTTATTACCACAAGTATAATCATAAAACTTGTAGAATCATCGTTAAGTGCAAGGATATAAAACTATGCTTTACCTTGACTTTTTGGAGAGCACAACCATGAATTTAACTTATTTTACTCAAGTGGAAGTAGTTAGCTACCAAATGCAATATATTATTATAGTTATTGATTTATATGCATCAATAAAAAGAAATGTAAAATAAATACTTTATAATTACTCAGACATGACTATGTGTGAGATGGGTAAAGTTTATGACTCCTCTCAATCTTGATAAGACATGGCATGCATGGCCTAGAAATTTTTTTTAGTTCTTTTAGACCCAAATGTAGTTTACCATTACAGTGCACGTGAGTTTTAAAATTTGATAAATCCATAACACGATTTACACTTATATATTTATAAAAGTAACTATTTAATTACTCATATCTTCAAGATAACTCATATCTACAGACCCAGAATGTTCTCTAATCAATTATTCGTACTACTAAATCAAACGTTCGATCCGAGTATCTTAATATGAACTAAAATAATTGTATTCATAAAAATTATTCTGTTCAAAATCAGGGCATTTCTTACCCTAAATAAACTAAAGTTATTTGAACATTTGAGAAGAAAGTTCTTGAACTGGAGTCAATTTGGAAGAGACACAAGTACCGTAAAGTAAATCTAACGATAAGACAAGTCTGCACTGTCATCTTTCAACAGCACAGCATCCATTAGCATCTACATCTGCAGCAATAATTACAAACACTAAGCTCTTAAGCTTATGACCTCAAGGATGGGAAATGAAAAATCACTACTTATCGCTCTTGGAATGTAAAAAAATCCTGTGCACATGTAACTCATTAGTTAGAGGCTGACATTTTGGTCTCAAATATTTGGCGATGGTTGCAAATCTCGGCGCCACCGACACGAGAGTTCCTTTTACGGAAGCCGCCAGAGAACCTCAGCGGCGGCTTTTTATAAAGCACAGAACAGTTTCAAAGAACGGCAGCTATAATAATATTGGTTGAGTCGGCTTATAAACACAAAATGACCGTTGGATTTACATCGAGTCAGTGCTAATGCATACGAACTACTGAACACATGCAGTTTGTTTACTTAACGATTGTCCGACCCTTATTTTTATATTAAGATATTTTTGGCTATGTCGGCGGCAAAAGAGTATCTGCTTTGCCTGTTATAATGTTTCTTTTGTTTTATCTCACACCTCCCGCACTAGCAAGATTTACCTGTCGCGGGGACCTTACAAACACAGAAATCAGATACAAAGAATTAGGTGTTCTTTGTATCCTCAGAACAATATGTAGATCACATACAGTTTTGTCCCATGTGGGGTTGGACCCATAACAGTCAGCGTAGTAGAAAATTGGTTGATAACGGCTTAAACTACTACGCTTTCTATGCAATCACCCAAACATAGATTAGAGGGCCTTAAGACATGTGTATATCAACCAGTCTTCTTTGTATGTATGTGTATTAGTAATAAATATTTTTATAGGAAAACCATATTTCCAATATACAGAATCGCTTACAAAAGAGTCCCTCGTGGTAAATGCAATCTTTGAAGAAACCGTTAAATAAATGACTGCCCGGTTTGCCTAATGGTTTAAGCAGTCCCCACGCCGCTCTCGACTTCGCTGAGTGTTGTGGATTGAAACCCTACATAGGACAACACTTTGTATGTTCCACAAATTATTATTCAGAGTCTGGGTGTTCTTTGTGCTGTTTCTTGTATATTTGTTAAGTCCCCCGTGACACAGCTATTATTCCTAGTGTCTAAAAAAAAAGAAGATTCAAAATGAAATTAAAAAAACTAGTACGATATGAAATGGTGATTGAACTCTGCCTCCTAAAATAGGAAGGCCTGTAACTGCATTGAAGATTAAAACCTTACTTGCGCCAAAATTCCCAACTATCACATTTGGATACCTCGGTCCTTCTTCTGTATTTTATTGGTTTTGGTTCTCGTAATAGACCTATATTCAATTGACATATTGGCTAGTGACTCAGACTGCTTTCCTGGATTAGCAGTCTGAATATGTAATCACTTTGTTGTGATTAAGGGTTCGAATCTCACTTAGGACAAATGATTGTTGGACACGATCACTTGTTCTGCCTGGGCAGGATTAATCTGTTTGTATACCATACACGCATGCTTACCATTGTACAGACACAAGCTGGTCTAACAATAGATGTGTCTATATACTCGTATATATATATTATATTTTAGTAAGATACTTAAACCGAAAAAAAGCCAATGAGAGATACACGTTTGGAACGAAGTACCTTTCGTATGTTCATTTAGAAGACCCGTAAAAATCGTTATTTTTGGCCAATCTTGCTTTCCTTATGAGATAACACATTTTTTACTTTTTTTGAGGTTATGTTGTCGTAAAATAATTTGGCAGTAGATTCTGAACAACTGTAATAACTTTCTTATCATACTATATGCTTTTCTCCGATGGTTTAATAAACATATGTATATCAAAAATTATATTGGGTTGAAGTTATGGTAATACGTGCTTTAAAAAAATAAAAAATATTAATAAATAAATAAATATAATAATAAATGTATAATATTATTATAAATTTATATATTATTATTAGTATATTTAAAAATAATATAATATATTTATATTCCATTCATTTTCTTTCTCTTAGGATACTTCATCCCGCATCTTCGTAAGGCGTTACATTTGTCTCGACTAGATCCTCTCGTCAACACACGATAAGAAACTTTGTTCCAATAAGTGCATGAGTCATAAAATTCCTTGGCGTCATCATCATAATCGCTGACTGGCAACCTTCCCAGAAGGAAACTCCTAAACAACACATAGGTACAACATACTCATAGAGAGAAAGATATTATAAAAGTCGGAATCCCAGCATTAAAAAAGCTGTCGGAGATTCCACAAAATTTTTATAAATTAATTTCTGTGAAATCGGAACACAGTCAGCCTTAATTATTAGCAATAACAAAAAACGTCACGGCGTTTCCGTCATCAGTGACACAAACAAAGAAAAAGCATGACTCACACCTACGTGACGTCACAAGTGAAACGTAACATATATCTGTGTAAGTATAAACCAAGCAAAGGTCGCAAGAATGATCATGCTTCGGGCAGTCGCCTTTGAACCGGTCTGACTTCTCACTAACGTAAACATATTCAAATAAACAGGTTTCCACAAACTTAATTATATTTGCGAACAAATCACGTTAATTTTGTGGTTCAGTCCCAGTTCGTCGTAGAAATGTTATTGGAATTTGTTTTCGAAATATGTATCTTCATATGTCGAAATGAGTCATACATTTTACAGATCCTCTAGTCTCTCTCTTATTAGTAAACACCGTTGTAAAGTATCTTAGTTGATTTGTGATGGATTCCTTACAGCTTGTCTGTTTGTTATGTATTTAAATCTACTTTTATAGAAAACATACTTAGTATGAAAACTGTGTACTGTCACTACATACATTAAAACTTTGACTATGACTGATTAGCTGGACGAACTGGTGAGCGCTTCGTCCAACTCATCGGATGTCGTGAATTTTGTTTTCTTGTTGATTCGACTGATCGGACGTGATTGCCTTTTTTGTGTGTTGATCCGACTGATCAGGCTATATATATTATTTTTATTTTCCATTGATTAATGCAAGCAAGTGAGTCGCTTTTAAAGTTTATGGATTTCCCAAATGTGCATTTTTTAACTATTTAGTAAGGTAAATATGTGATAGAGAAGACGTATAGGTGGATTTTGAAAAAATAGACTGATGAATGTACCATGACGTAAGTGTAAGAGTAGTCTCGATTTATAAAAGGTTCTCTGGACTAAGAGAACTTGGAAATTCTGTGTAATCCTTTGAATTGAACCATTACAAAAACAGTCTTCGTCGTCCGATTAGTCGGACTAACTGTAAAAAACCTCGCATGGTCCGTTTAATCCGACGAATACAGACCACACGGTCACAGCGAAAGTTTTATACAGTATAATTTCTTAGTACAAATACTACATCCTTAATCTATAAGAGAAGAAACTGACAGAGATATTCACTGACTGGTCGTTCAATGCACAATTGAAACTGCTGGGTTTAGAAACGTGAAATTTTGCGCAAATATTGGTTAGGCGCGCATGTGTACCTGAAGAAAGGATTTTTAAAAATTCCTCTTCCAAGGGTGTAAAAGTTTGATTCATTATATATTCCCTACAATATCTGATGTCGAACGACGTAGACGTATCTGGTGGAAAGTCGCAGGCAAAAGATATTGTTTCAATAATACATTATTACCAAAAACCTTAGTTATGAACTCTAGCCATAGAGCAACCTGGGCCTCTGACGCAGGGTTGCTCTGTTACCATAGCTTACATAAAGTTAAATTAAAACCTTAATTACTGTACAAACAGTTTACTATTGAAGTAAAGTAATTAAATTTGTAGTCTGTTACACGAATCAGGTTCGTGGTTTTAAGTTAGACTAATATTTGTATAATGAACACGATTATTTATTCTGTGTCTGGGTGTAATTTATCTATAATATGTATGTATTTAGAAATATTTAAGTATGTTTGACAGCAGTCTGGTTACCATACCACTTGCTTAATTTGAAAGCCGTTTGTGTGATGTGTGAGGTTATTTATTTACTTACTGCCTAGAATCTTTTCATTTTGATACATATGCTACCTAAACATTTTTATCAGTTACGTCTATGCTTCTAAGTCTTAACACTTCTGTCAATTATGAAGACATGACTCATTGTAACGTTACGTCAAACTATATTATCTAACTGTCGTTGGCCACAGTATTTTAAATACAATAATATACATAATTAAAACTAGTTAGGTTAATACAGTTGAATCACGCGATGCTACTACTACACTACATAAGAGTGTACGCCAAAACCTATGAATCAGTAAACCACATACGGCTGAGTTGCATTAAAATAAACCGAACGAGGTAAACTGTTACAAAGTAGGTGTTTCCTCGTGCGCCTACGCATTGTACGGCACGCGCGACCATCCACTACTTCGCGTGCGTCATCACATTGCGACTGAATTTCGCACTCTTAATTTGTGCACATAACAAATAATGATGGCATCGCAACGAGTAAATTTTTAGTAACTCTAAAGTGGACAATGAAGGGTAATTAATCATTGCGTTTGTTTTCCTGGACTCTATCTATGTCCAGCCAAGAGGACTCATCGTCTTCAGTCTTCAACTATCCACTACTGAACGCCACAGAGCTCAATCGTTAGTTCTTCTCATCAAATTTTCCATATTTTGCACAGTTCCTCTACAACTTTCTAGAAGTAGTCTCCTCATAAAAAACTTGTACTGAAGCAGTTCTGTAGGCAATATGACTGCAGTCCTTAAAATATAACTTGATTTCTGTGACAGATAGCTACGAAGCTGACGAATTAACTTTGAACAAGTGATTTTATTTCATATCCTGCCTATTTTAAGACAAATGAAGTGCATGCAGTGACATTATAAATGTACAAATTCACACCTAAAAAGTGCGTAGCAACTTCTAAAATAGTTATAACTGATTATAACTGTCACTGAGATCTAGCTCTTGTTTAAGGACTATAATAAATCAATTACAAATTCCACTATTACACCATATAACTATTTCGCGACAATTCTCTTTACCCGTCCTACAACATTAATGATAATAATACACCTAATGAAACTAAGAATGAGAACATTGTTGTCATACAATGAAAATATTCTTGAATCGTACAGTTGCTTAGAATTGCTAATCTAATTTTAATTAGAATTTTATTGAGTCTCGTAAATTTGATACATTTCGGCAAATTCATTAATATACATATGTTCCTTTAGTAAAACTTGGGAGAGGCATATGTACAGCACTGAAAATGTAATGGTTGAAGAAGAAGAAGTGTTTACGTCTTGTCATCCTAAATTACTAAAGATGATAAGCCGTGGTTAAAATAACAGATCGCCGCTAGAGTAGTCTATTAATTGAAATATTAAATGAAATAACCGAGACTGAAAATTATTACTTTGTTGTTCTCAAGTAGTGAATATACTAATCTGAAAATTTATATGAATTAAACATACCTTTTTATCTCTAATACCTTTTTTCATGCTGACCATATCTACCTACTTAATGCGGTACAAAGGTTGTATAATCAAATACGTAGTTCAAAGTCTTATGAAATAGTAAATAATTAAATGAAACATATTAGTGAGTAATCCATAGATTCCATTTCTAGAAACCCGGTAGACTGTCGATTTCATAAGTTTCAGTGAGAACAAAGGCGCTCCAAGACACATAGTTATCGACATTTTTTTGTAGACACGCCATAGTAAATATATGACACATATTTTACAAGATATCTTCCAGTAAAATTGAAATCTTGAGGCAATTGAAAACGTATATTTTAGCACGTATGTTCGTACTAAACCTAGGTATGTAAGCTTCGAGCGCAAAATTTTTGCGGTGTAAACAGGATAACATATTTAAATAATTCAAAATGCTACGTGGCAATATTAATGTAAACATACATTCATAAATATATACATTAGGGTGTCCCTTATATGACAAAAAAAAATTTTTTTTCGAATTTCGAAATGCATACCCTCTATAATTTTCACTAATGCTATAAGATACTTAAATATAAAATTTTATCAATCTAGCATAATTGCAACCAGTGCCGACCGAGCTTCAAAGTTTAGTAAAAAACGTGTTTTGTCCTAAAATTTCAGTCTGCTATAATTTCACTATAAATGCAATGAATTAAGTGAATAAAATTAAATAATAAATTAGATGAACATTAATCTTTAATTAAAAACATAAAGAAATAAGAATCATTCAGGGTAACTTCTTTTTAGAGTAGTTTTTTTACAGTCTGGATACAATTTTAGATGTTCCTGGACACAGCGCAGCAAGAACTGTTTTTGTTCTTCTTCAGCCGTGATAAGTCCGTTAAAATCTTGCATTAATTTAACAGCCCTTTCAGCAGTATCATTTACAACTCTCAAATAACTTATTCTTCTTTAAGCCTCCAGAAAAGCAGCATTGTTATTCCAAGAAGATACATCTTCCTTTAGAAAACTATCGTCGATCTGCAGTTGTGATAAAAATTGTTTGCTCTTTTCCGATACGAAATCATCCAGTGCTTTGTCTAAAAAAAAAGAAAAATAAGTTAAATAACAAATAAAAATCAACAACAATTTTGAAAATAAATAAATAAGTATTGGACATTGAAATTGAAATCCAACAAAAAGTCAATTTAACTTACCAAACAACTTTTGAGTCAGTTCTTTCTTCGACGGGTCATAGCGTTTGCTAAAATCCGAGATTTTGTCCCTGTTGAAGTTGGCAATCATCTTCTTCTTAGTTTGGTTGTCAACTTCATCATCAAATAGTGATAGAATGACTGTCTCTTCACATAAATACCACAAGTGATGGCTGAACTTGCTTATAGAAGCTTTAGAAATTGTTGCGTCAACTTTTTCATACTCTTTTAACATCTTCAAGAAGCGCAAATCTTGATTAGGTGCTTTGGTCGCCACTGTACATTCAAGCTAAGGTTTAACATACAATATTACGAGAAATAAGCAAATATCTTGTAGAGCCTTTTTGTCCTTCGCAGTTACTCTGCATTGTGACTGAAGTAAACATATTTTTAAAGAATAGATCGCTCTCGCCATCCAGCGTGCCTGATGTATAGCTCCGGGGGGCCTTAGTTTTAATTTTTTCTCTGTGTCTCCTCCTAAAAATATTACGCACAGTTCGACCAATTCGCGGTAATCATCTCTTACAAAACCTTTATCTAATTATGCCTTATAAAATAGTAACAACGCTTGAATGTCTGTCTCGGCAACCCGTGCTTTTACGAAATTAAGAGATGGTTCAATTTTAATACAATCAATGTTTTTCCAATTTTCTTGGAACTTTTTGAACATCAGAATATCTGGGCTACTAGTAATTTGCTTAATCTTGGTTTCAAAGACAGCTTTTAGGACCAATTCATAAATATGATGACGACAGGCGAAAAGCAACAATTCTCTTCCTAAAGTTTGCTCCAAAATAGCACAAGCTCCATTGAAACGGCCCATATTGGAAGCTGTTGTGTCGCAGCACATTATTTGCACTTTATCATAAAGGTTCCAGTCAAAGAGAGCTGCTGATACAGCCTTCGCTTGATGTTTTCCAGAAGAACTTTCTAGTTTCGGCACTGCAAGAAGCTGCTCTCTATCGTCAAATGAAGCTATAACTGGCAAGCGTTCTTCTTTTGAACTCCGTACATCCAACCCCGGTAATAGTTTTCCATCCCAATGGACTGTGACTATGTCGGGTACATTGTTTTGGAAGTTAGATTTTATTGCTTCTGCCCTTGATTTTCTAGTTTCAGTACGAATTCGCTGAATCGAGGATTTGTTAATACAGAAATCATCGCTGCTCAGACCAAGCGCTTCTACCACCGCATTAAGAATGTAAACGGTATCTCTAATGCTTAACTGGCATCGATCTAAAGCTGCAACTAGTTTAAGTGTTATAAGATTCTTTCTACCTCTTTTTGAACTTTGTTCATGGCAGGGAACGTCTGGCAAGCTGAGTTCAGAATTCAAGATCTGTTCTTCGTCTGAATCTTCTACACTGTCTAAGTTATTTGTGGTGGAAGTAGATGCAACAGCTAGTGATTCTCTTTGTCTTACAATCCTTTCCTCTTCTTCCAATCGTCGTTGTCTAGATCTTTGTTCTTTTTCCGCCAATTTTTTATCTACACCACCTAAGCATCCCGGTCGACCTGGCTCTCTCTGTTTCATTAAAAATAATTTATCTTCCTCTATTTTCATTCTCTCAAAAGCATCAGCATGTGCAATATCAAACAAATTATCAAGATTAATTATAAAATTGTTCTCACGACTCTTAAACGTAATCTGAGTTTTCTTACAATTTTTTTGCAACTCTCTCCAAACATGATATAAATCAATAAGTTTCTTCACGCAGTTAGGAAATGCCCTTGATGGAATTCTTGCTTTTTCCCAATATATGATGCACTCCCTAATCACAAGATTTGCACTTTCACTAACAGTCAATTTAACCTCACGAATATTGTAAAATAGGACTGAGAGAACTTGTCGATTAGATGGTAATTTTGCACCATTTATCTGGTAGCTAGTCAATCCGATAAAAAAATATTTTGTTTATCACTCCGTAATTCCACCGACATGTTTACGCACTAAACAATGAAGCACTAATAGTCTCAAAAATCACGTACTAAATGGCAAATAAAACATATCGTAACAGGTCACTGGGCAGTACTTAAGCAACTTGTATCGACAAGTTTAAATAGCAAGTCGGCACGGGTTATCGTTTATATATCGAACTAATATTTTTTTCTAGACAATATAGGGTTATTACGAAACTTTTAAGAAGGTATGCGTAAAAAAATATCGAACTTGAAATTTAAGGGACACCCTAATATACATATAGTAATAAGCATATGAAAAATCGAAATATTTGACAATTTAATGCGTAATTGCATTCCTATCCGTTGCCAAAAACATCGGTATCTTAAATTAAAAAAATATAACAGTGCCACATTTAATTATATATAAGAAATAGCCATAAAGATATTTTTAGAAGCCAGAGATAAATTACAGTCAACAACTTGTTGATATTATACTCTGAACGTGTAAAAGCAGTTAGCATATAAGATACCATTTAAAATTTTCCAGTCGATATTATGTTTAATAACACTTGGACCGAAGTGTGTGATTGTGATCAATCTTTTCGATGCGCATGCGTCGGTTTGTGTACATGACCGCTTAGACTCAACGCACACTTTAGGTACATTAATCTTGTAAAATCTACTCCCTATATAAGTACGAAATTCGCTTGCGTTTACCTACATGATACAAAAAATGTACTGTGGCACAACTTAAGAGAACCAACCAGTACATTAGTAACGTAGGTTTTAATTCACAGCTTTTTAACATAGCTCTGATTTAAGTAAACAAATGAAGACAAAACAATACCGTTACCGACAAACAATAATTTTATAACTGTCTCCAACACACTGCACCAGTTTTACCTTTTTTAAAAATTTTTTTTAACGTGTTGAAACCCCCTCGGGGTCCATCCCACCGGGGTTTACGGCGATGTGGTGTGTCGGAATCGGACCGACTAAAATCACACGGTGTGCGACTCTGCGCCTGACATAGGAGGGATCCAGGAACAGCTGCTATTACGACATCCAGACACCAGTTCTACCTACGCTAGATACGATGATCATTTTACAAACTTAAATATTTACCTATTCTTGTTTGATAACGATTACTCTTTGGCAAATTATTAAATTGTGATTAAGGTACGTGACAGATAAGACTTTGAAACTTAGATAGAATTTATGAAAGGATGACCAATAGTATGATAACAGATACGCGCCAGACAATCACTGCGACAGTCGACGTTAAATCGCGTCACTGTCATGAAACCAGTATTCGTTCTTGATCTTGGCTAAGAATTATTTGTGCCAAATATACTCAATAAATATAATAATGCTAATAATTTAATATATCTCAGTCACGGCAGTCTGATCCGAAACTAGGTAGAGCCTAAGGTGACCAGCCTGCTGATAAACAATATAACCTACTCTAATGAAAAGATGACGACTCAATGGACCGACGACTCGAAGAAGGTGACTGGCGGATGAATGCGGATTGTCCAAGCCTAGGATTGTCGGTGTTTCTTGGTTGATTTGAATCAAAAGATGTCCCGTTAGTCTATTACCATAGGCTGTACAATCTAGTCGTATCTTCAGACAATGTAAAGTAATGCAACACCTATTAATAGCAATTTCAACTTTTACTTTCCACATTATTTCAACATCATAAAACGCAAAATGTGAAAATTTCTGTAACATCAAATAAAACAAATGAAAGAAATTATGTAAAAATGTACACATCAGGTGATTTAAAAAAAACATTCATAATTTGTCTGTAACGATAAGTTATCCTGAGTTAAAAGCGGCATGTAATTTAAGAACGCCTTAAATCAGACCACTGAAAATTAATCGTGATTAGCGTGCATAGTTTATCACTCACGTGAGTGTCGTCTAGAACACTCATGTTATCACGCCCTCAAGACAATGAGCAACAACATTTTTATCAATTTCACGTCATGAATTAACCAGGTCCTGTTCAATTTATCTTTGTCGATTGCACAATAATTACACACCTTTTTATTATTCGGTGGGCAGGCGAAATGATGAATCTCTTTATTGTTTTTATTGTATACCCGAAACTAGTCCAAGAAAAATGACGCAGAACAGGAGATGAAGAGGGACGAGCGCAGGAGTAGCCTAATGGCTAAGTTCAAGCAAGGTAAGGTTCGAACCTCGTTTCAAACCCTAACACCTTGAACTCTTTCATTATTATTCATTTAGCTGGAAGATTATATAAATAGTATATATATCTAAAAAAATGGAAGCGTCTTTTAGAAAAAAAAAGATTATAAATAAATAAAATTAAAATTAACCACATGATTATTGTAAATAAGTTAATGTATATAAAGTAAGGAATTTATAAACAGTAGAATAATTTGATGTACAAAACAAACACAGTAAGTAGTTTAAATTTCTATATTCTGTCAGCGTAATAAACCACTAATAATATTTACATTTATTTTCGAGAGCATTACTACATCGAAGACCGTGGTTAACCACTACTAGAGTAATGTTTCAATGTGTCTAATTTGTACTAGTAAATAGGACCACTAGATCTCTGCGAGGAAGAAACATTAGTGATACTTTAACCAATGTTGTGAGTTTTGGCGAGTTTAATAATAATTTCTCCTTAGGATCTTGTACAGCCGAAATTTCAAAATTATTACCGTACTTTATACAGGGTGGGCAAACAATCCGTTAACATTTGAATCTAACATCCCGCGCAAACAAATGCCGCCCGGGGTGCAGGGAGGGGTCAGTCACTAGCTCGTTTCTCGGAAGTTTTGTCGCAGTAGATCGCTTCACAGGTACGCAGCGCACTTACTGTTTGAAACTATTTTGTTCAAACAACAGTTCGCTTGTTATTGTGAGACGCTTATTTTGCGTTGAATTTAAGTCGTGTTACTACTTAAATTAGTGTCCGAGTGACCCTTGAATAAAGAAATGGGTGAAGAAGTTCAAAGAGATAGGATCTACGCTAAATGTGAAGCAAACTAGAGACCCATGGACTTCTCAGACCGAAGAGAACACAGAGTGCAGGAACTAAAACTGTATGATTTAAATTTGGGCAAGTCGTATGCCGAAGCAATGTTAGAACGATTCAGTAATATTGAGAACATCTTATTTTCTGACGAAGCCTATTTTCACCTCAACAGACATTTAAACTAACAGAATTGTAGGTATTGGAGCAGTGAAAATCCTCAAGCTAAACACGAGAGGACACTTCATTCTCCCAAGGGTTTGCAAATGAATGGGCTGCAATTTCAGCAAAAAAAATCATTGGACCCTACTTTTTCGAAGATTCTCGCGACCGTTCAGTTATTGTTAATTCTGCTGAATATGTGAAAATGTTATGGGAGTTCTTGGGAGCAATGCCACTGGAATTTGCTGCCTACAATTGTAGCACATGGTTTCAACAAGATGGAACCACTTGTCACACATCCGATGAGTCCCTGCCGGTGGTCATAGACATTTTTCCGGAAAGCTGATGTCCAGACGAGGTTACATTCCGTGGCCATCCAGAAGTTCAGATCTATCCTTAGTAGACTACTTTTTATGTACAACAAAAAATAATTTTAAGTCGATTACTACGAGCACAGGACCTCAATGAATATTTCGTATTGCATAAAATATAATATTACAACCAATGTGTTCCCAATAAACATATATTTTATCAAGTCATGTCTAACAATACGATATTTCATTTTTTATGCTTCTTGAAGTCGTTTTTCTGCGCCTGGTTTTTCTGCGGCATCAGTACAAAGAATACTCTTCACTTTACTAATAAATAGGAAAAAATATTTAGATACACTGTTTATTGTAAGACCTTTTTTTAACGTCTTGTCACAAAAAAATCTGGCTTTTCTGACATACGCTTTAACAGTCTACTGCTCAACATAGGCCTCTTCTTAGCAAGGACGTTTGGTCTACTTTACCACGATAGTTTGACGGATGGGTATGCTGTTCCCGAATTCCTCTTATCTCAGTGACAAAGTAGCACACTGTGTGGTTTTAGTCCATCCGATTCTGACGCACCACTACACCGCAAACTCCAATGGCTCAAGTGGGTTTCTACACGTTAAAACAAGAGGATAAATAGGATATCAAGTTTCCCTTCTCGTTGCAGTAATTATCCTGCAATATATTTTTCTCAACCACCTGTTATGATACCTATGGAATGAATAAGGGTAGTGATATTCCTACCACCATGTTGTTGGTGGTATTCTTAACCCGTTACCACACGAAATGTTGTTTGAACTCAACTAATGTGAATCAAGTTGTTCAGAACATCTGAGGGTGTTGTGTGTATGGTGATTCAACCGTGACTATTGCATAAAATCAAAATGTCAAGGTCACATTTTGGATAAGCTAATCTGTTTGTAATTGTAGGCTTTGATCTTTGCGGTCATAGAAAACATTCAAGGGAACTTCAAATACAATTAATATTAATTTGACGGTCTTTTTGGTCTGGTGGTTAGTGACTCGGCCAGTTGAACTGAAAGTTGTGAGTTCGATTCCCACCGAGGATAAGTAATTTTTAATTCATCTATCATATAAATCTATATATTTACAAATACTAAAGTTTATTTATCAGCAATCTAGTTAAAATAGCACTAGTTTTATCTTGTTTGGGATCAGACTATCGTGTATGAGATATGTGAAGTTATTTATATTAATACTAATAATAATTGCTCCTAACCAAATACGCCTTAACCAATTTTAAATTAGTCTTTATGCTTTATAGACAGATTATTGAGTATGGTCAAGACGATTACAGCTTAACAACGTACGAACTTTACCGCAATGAAGTCATTCAAATATATAATAATGGTACAAATATCAACTAGTACAATCTCCAAAGAGATTGTCAAGACGTGTGTCAAGTACGTAATGCCACGTGGTGCTCGTAAAAGAACAAATAACATGACTATATTTAAAGTAAGTGACGGTTTATATAATAGTATAGACATTCTTATCAGATAGTTATATTTAAATGTTTATCAGCCGACAGTTACATGCGCGTGCGCAACACAACAAACAATACACAGACACTGATATAAATAGGAAAATTCCTATTATTGTAATCAAGTGCACGTAATTGTAGGAACATGACTTAGGTGATTAGCCTGATTGCTTTATCTGTATGACAACATTGCAAATAGCTATTAAATGTCTTCATTCATTAGTGTACATTAAGAAAAGGAAAAATCGGGAGTATGACTTTTTCAATTAAAATATTCCTTGATTTTTACTTTCTTTTATTTAGGACAAGAGTCCTTTGAAAAAAAAAATTAAATCTCTGAACCTTTTACAAATTTATAAAGCCATGTATAGGTCGTGATTAACAAAATTAAATTAACTTACTATATATACTCACTTTCTATGCCAACACCATTCTATTAATGCTTAAATCTAGAAACTACTTCCAAATAATCATTAATGCTTGTTAAACATTACATGCACATAAATTTAAGAGTGACGTTAAACGTTGAGCCAAGATTATACCTATTGTAGCCTTAGTACATAGGCTTAGAATAGCATACAACTTAAAGATAACATGTAAATTACAGCTAAGAGGGGAAAACCCATGACTCACTAATGAAAAACAAATGCGTATAAACCTAAATGGATTGGCACAAACACGGGAAGCCAATCAAATTCCCCAAACAGTCACTTGTGGGCACCCGGTATAATGATACGTTAAAAGTATGTTTATATATATATACTTTATAGCCTACTTTACAGCCTTCACTAGTCCACTGTTGGACAAAAGTCACTCCTTCGAAATTAGGTTCTGGCCTAACACCGCTATCCAGATGAGTTGGCATAAAATTTGTTTCAAGTGTCGCTTTCCTTTGCAGTGTTCCTGTCTGACCAAGGGAGCTAAATATTGTATATTTCAGCTCATTTATGTCAGCTCTTACGACATCCACGTAATGAATAGTAGTGATGACACTTCGTATTCTTAATCTGTCCCTAAACGGAGAGATCACGCAATGTATACAATGCATTTTAAAAAAATCTTCAAATAGTTAGTCTGTTTAGGATTCATTTTCTCACCATGGCTAGTTCTCGGGCACATGGAAAACAGTAACGTTAATCTTTTTCAAAACTGGCATATTTTTTTAAAAGAAAAACGGCTCGATTCTACTTAATAGATTACATACATATACACACATATCTTTATCCCCAAAGATGGAGAGATAAACCAATATTTTGCTGACTATGATTTTAAGTCCCACTTACCTACTACGGGCAAACCCATTGTCATAATTATTATTTTTTTTAATTTCTTTTAAAATATATAAAATAGATTCTTACATATTTTAAAATTTACTTCAACATGAGAAACTAACCAACAATATGAGAAATAGATAATTACGTTAAAATAAATAATATTTTTCAAATATTTCTTCTACCAGTTATCAACCGAGCACAAGCACACGATATTTTACGTGCTACGACAATAGATACATTTACTAAACCGCACGAGGCTGGGTAATTGATACTACTCTGAAACCACATCATTATCACACGATATCATGTTTATTCTAGAAACTATTTTTATATTGCGCTATTACTTTTAAAATAAGCGTCGAATTTTGTGACACGTCATTCACGTTATGTTGTTTTAAAATATTTCTATTTAAATAAAATCTCTTTCGTATCACATAATACGATTAATCAACAGAAACTTAATGATACAATCGTCGTCAGCAGAGGTCCACAGTGGACGTAGGCCTCTTCTTAGAAAGGAGGTTTTTGCATACTATACCATACTGGCTAGACGAGTAACCATAGAGTTTTATAAGTTGTTCTCTTTGCAGTGGTGTTGTCCTGTAGAGTTACTCCCTAAACCGGCTCTTACGCTACCCACAGGATGAATAGGGACG
Organism: Hypercompe scribonia; assembly: GCA_949316085.1. Taxonomy (NCBI): domain Eukaryota; kingdom Metazoa; phylum Arthropoda; class Insecta; order Lepidoptera; family Erebidae; genus Hypercompe; species Hypercompe scribonia. The sequence goes on from OX438979.1 coordinate 9,197,889, forward strand.
ACACTCTGTATTCTAAACCCGTCATGACATAGACGAATGATATGATAACTAATAAAAATTGTAATCGTGTTTAATCTCTTTTGTACGTATATCAGTGAAATTAAGGTACTAATATTTTCTTTTTATTCAGAAAGGCAGAAAAGATGACGTATACAAAGCCACGTGTTTGTCAGGCCGGTAATAGACACACAAGTCCTCTATTTTCTAGTGTCTTTATTTTTGCGTTGCTTGTTTGTAATTCTATTCACTCTGGTTCTTAAAGAAGATCGTATGAAAAAAAAACATATTGGTACCTTCAGACATCCTTTTTGTAAAAGAGTACATAAATTTGACTACCTCGGTGGTGCAGTGGTAGCGTGAGTGTCTTCTGTACTTGAAGTTTTGGATTCGAGTCCCGGGTCGGTCTAAATGCTTGTACGTTATGCAAATATTTGTATCGAAGTTTGGATGTAGAATATGTATATATTTACAAAAGAAAAATATATATGTATTTCAATTAGTTGTCTAGTATCCACAGTACAAACTCTGCATAATTTGGGACTAAATGACGTTGTGTCAGACTTCCGAAATAATATTATAATAATGAATCTACTAGTTACGAGTAACTACACATCTTCTGTACATTCCAAATATCGCTAAAAATTAACAAGAAATCCTATTAGATAAGTCTGTTGTCGTGAAAAATCTTTTAAATTCACCAATAATTTTATTTGTTATATAACAAATACGTAACACGTTGCATAGTCTTGACTGATAATGAATTGCACTAAATATTCACCTAATTATATAGGTATTAATGTCATTGTCGTAAGTTTTATAAGCACTTACACTCAAACGGTTCTTAAGTTCAATAGACTCAGCAAACCTGGATGAGGACTGCACGATTGGTAGTGGTTTAAGCGGTCGCCACACCGTTCTCTACTACGCTGAGTGTTGTGGGTTCAAACTCCACATGGGACAACACTTTGTGTGATCCAAAAACTATTGTTCTGAGTCTGGGTGTACTTTGTTGCCGTTTCTTGTACATTTGTAAAGTCCCCCGCGACACAGGATCTATTCCTAGTGTGGGTGTTGTCTAAAAAAAAGTTGTGGAACACACTATCTTTCATGCTGCTCAATTGTTGAAAAAACTTGATTAACAAACTTTGTTGCATTTTAAGGAGTGGGTAAGGTTACCGAAGACCAGTTGCTCCAGGAGGGATTCGAAGAGTATCAATGCACTTTTTGACTCGTGAGTTGTAGATGTCAATGGGCAACGGTAGCCTCTTACAGTCAGCTGATCCGTCAACTCATTTCCCACTCTATATCTAAAAAAATGTATGTAATGAAACCGATTGTAACACTTATAACACTTGGCATACCTATATCGAATGACTGTCAGTCGTTCGATAGCCGCCGTGCATACACGAGGCATTCTATAATCAATAATCTACCTCCTACCAGTATAACATTATGTCTGGCTCCTTAAATATCTTGATTACTTTTGAAGAACAAGATAAAGAAAAAGGAAAATAACGTGCGCACCATGCATTCTAAATCCACTCGTTGAATTGATGATATCAGCAATTTTTTGCATTTTACTTTGCATGATTATTGCTTACACACATGTACGATACGATATCAGTGACGTCACACTATTGTAATGAAATTAAATTGCAGAAGTAGAATAAGTACTACTGAATTAAAATGAGTTCACATCAATACTCAAACTGAAACTAATATGGGTGTATCGTTGGTTAGATTATTTGTTTAACTGGTTGTTCCTTTGTGTTAGTACTAAGCTAAAAAAAGCATAATGTTCTGTTAAATAAGTTTGAAAATCATTGTCATTAACGTAATTAATGCAGTCATTTTTTGTATCCAAGATTACGATTATTTAAAATGCTTCGTGCACTAAAACAATGTATTATGAATTATACTAATCATGGATACAAAAAATATTAAAACTTTAGCTAAAAATACATATATTTGATTCACATATACATAAATTATAAAAATAATTATTAATAAATAATAATTATACATAACCTCACACATCTCACAAATGGCGATCTGACTCCAAATTAGGCAGAGCCTGTGCTATAGTAAACTGACTATTGATAAGCCTACTTAAATATTTTTAAATACATGTTTATTATAGATAAATTACACGGAATAAATAATCGTGCTCATCACACAGATATTTGTCCTGGGTGAGATCGAACCCACGACCTCCGGTTAAGCTGTAAAGGAAACTAACCACTAAACCAACATGTTCATCATTTAAATTATGTTTTTGGAATGAGATAGCCAAAAGTGTATACTAAGAAAAACATAAAATATCTACAAAAAACAACTACAAGTCTGTTGATCCATGTACTTACCTAAAATTAGGTTTTATCAGTCCATACACCAAACGTTACTACTGGAGTTATTTTCCTGTATGATCCACCTGAGCGGACAACTGCGTAGAATTCAGTTGATGACACATTTCATAAATAACGTAGGTAGGCACAGCATTACAATAATTGCAACGCACGTTGATACATGTTCGCAATAAGAGTAAACTTGAATTATGAGTAATAATGACGATGCTGAAGCTATGATACAATCATCGCATACGTCAGAGACTATTACCTCTCATTACATATTCGATTTGTCAGTGCAGTTCGATACTCAAATAATCTCGAGATAGCAGGATATCCTGTAATCGGGTAATCATCGGATTATACCTGGTTATATAAAGATCTTTTACTCTGATAAAGAAGCATACACATTTTGAAGATAAGAAAAGCCAGTTCGATACTCTTTAATATCCCCATAGAGACCGATTATTACAATTTAAACGGAAATAAATTTAAGACACTTTTTTTTGTATGACAACACCCGCACTAGAAATTTCGCGTGAAACAAACATGCGTGAAACGAACATAAAGAACAGAATCAGAATAACAATTTGGAGATTACACAAAATATTGTTACATATTGAGTTTGAACCCACAACACTCAGTGCAGTAGAAAACAGCGAGGCAAAACCGCTTTTTTGTACACAAAGTGAGCCATGCTGATTTTAGTAAGAACGGACCGTCTCGATCGGGGCAGTACTATCCTCACACAGAAGACTGACCTAAAGCGACAGCATCCATTGTGTCGTGTTTCGTTGGTGAGTGTGGAACCGGATGCCTATTGACGCACGGGTGATAATTAACGTTGTAAGTGTGTGAGCCTTACACTGCCACGATGACTGTCATGCTTTTTACGTCCCCAAAACGGGGGGTGGAAAAGCATCTCAGTAGGCCGCCATAGTGTGGGTCACTATACCGCATTGTATGCCTTACAATGAGTATGGTGACCACAATTCATGGATTCTAGTCATTCTTTCCATCGGCAGAATAGAGTCACTTTGTCAGGTTCTTTAAATAAAAAAAAAGATAGTTGTAGTTGGATAAAATGGTCAACCTTATTCCAGTTCACAATCTCTTACAGGTAAACTTTAGATAGACTCTACATGATCTGTTCAAGCCATCAAGATCAGAGCCAAGATTTGGCGTAAATAGACCGGGTAGACCGGAGTGACTGACAGAAAACCGCTATTAAGTAATTATTTTATTGCTCTTAACCGGACCGGAACAGGAACCCGATTCCCCACTGTACCTAATTGTGGGGACTTAAACGGAGGCCCTGTACTAATGACTCTTGAATTACAGTTGGTGGTGATAGTCACTTACCATTAAATAACCAGTCTGCTGTTTGCCCGCCTTTACTATACTAAATATAGGTCAAGGTATTATCCTCGAAATAAAATATCTATAAATTTCATCTATTTATTGGTATGTACTTATTTAATAATGTATTATATAAACTTAAACTCTATATACATATATAATGTTAACTTTATTTTGCTATTTACTTTCTTTAACACCAGACACTACCCGATACTTTCCACCCCATGGTTGCCTGTAAGAGGTTATCTCCTAATGATAAGACTACAATTTGTACTTTTTTAGTTTTAAGTTAACTTTGTAATTAATCTGGTGTTCAATAAAGCGATATACGATTATTATAGTTTAAAAACTAAAAAAAAACACCACAAAAGCCAATTACAAAAAAAAACAAGTATATAGGTGAAGTTTATAAAATAGTGTTGAAAACGAGAAAAACACTTACAACAAATAAATGTGATTAACAAAGACCACATTTCTTGTTTTTGTTTTTATATATAATTTTATTTGCGCGTTACGGATAATGTTCCACACAAAAAACAATCAAATTAATAATTTTATGTTAAGTCAGGCATAAGTGGAAAAAATTTGACGTCATTCTTTGTTTTTTTTTTTAAACTGGTTTCTTTGTTTTTTTTTTCAAAGTAAGCCGAATAAAAATGCTTATAATTTGCCAACTAAACTAACACCGTCTAAAATAGTGTAGCAAGCAAACTAGTGCATCAACTTGAACACTTCAGTAAGCACATTGCTGTGGCAGTGTACCTACACAAGAGTATTAGATAAGGCCGAAATTTAGTGCCTCTTACTAATCAGACAGGCAATATGTTTACTTCTAACTCACATATTAAAAAGCAATTACTAATATTCATTATTGCATACAAACAATTTTATCGACTCAGGTGGATTTCATTAATTTATCAAAATACGAATTTATGAAAAGAGCAAAGTCCATATCTAAAGTTCATTCATAAAACCATTCAAAGAATTATCGATCCGGTTTTTAGAATATTATGTCACTATTCAAAGAATAAGAATAATAAGTAAATAGTAAGTACTTGATGAAACCATTTTAAAAATTTAAATAGTTTTGGTTAAATTATCTCTACAAGGCGGTGAAACTTAAAGGAAAAATCTGTCCCCATTATAATTTTCATACGTTCTATTGAGGGTGGCCATCCCGAAACAATGGAAGACAACACCGCCCAACCTCACCTAACAAGTGGACCTAATACCACCCATTGAATAGTGCTTGACAATTGTGCTTTCGGATCTAATTCACAAGTTTCGAACAAACTTTCAAATTTAGTATGACGATATTTTTTTTTACGACTTTTATTTTACCCATCTCTTTTTTATATCAACTAGGTATAAATCCCTTCAGATTGCCTGCTGCTTAGATTAAAGGAGTCAGGAGCAGGTGGTATTTTCACTAAAAACCACCCCGACGGCTGGCCTCTGACGACCTATTCTAGGGAGACTCGGAACATGTGAATTCAATTCCTCCCCGAATCGACACCTATTTATTTCACCCACCAAGTGTCTTGAGTGTATAGAGTTTTCCTATAAGTATGTGAGTGAATATACTAACTTTTTTCTTTCTTACGAGCGATAATGTACTAACTAAATGACAGATGAGACGGTAACGATACATACACACGACGCAAACAAAAACCACAAACTTTCCGTGCGATAATGTGGCAAGATATTAATGCATAACAATGGTCATACAATGTTACAGCACGTGCCTCATAAAACGGAACCATTTCGAATGATTAGTGAGCAACAAATTAACATTTTTCCGCTCCAAACATTAGCCCAATGGAATTTTTATACATTAATGAACTTGCTCGTATACTTCACTAATATGTTTTGTATTACAGTCTGACCCTTTAATAAATATAAAATCGTACCCCCGTACTTTAGAAAATGTTTTAATCATAAAAATAAATTCCCACGAAACCTTTATCAACTTTGCATAAAAAATATATGTACATAAAATATATAAACAGTACTTGTATATATAAACATTTAAAGTATTAAAGTGGGTGTATTTCGGAGAAAGCCCGATAATGAGCGCGTGTCGATACCGGACGCTGTGGACACACATTATCTCATCGGCGCGGCGACGCTGCGTAGGCCGAGCGCCCACTCGACGTGCTCGCCATTCTGACTAATACCCACCTACATACAATACTACTACTTACGGCGCCGGCGCATACGACCAAATACACAAGCACAACAACATACATACTGACATACTTACAGAGAACCCGTTGCAAAATATGATAATTCATTCGAATGTCATAAGGCAATATAATTCCCTCATTTAAGACGCGATCGTGGCTGTAATTTCGTCTGTCAATAATTATTACGTTCCGTAATCCCTGATTGATGACTGCCAACAGTAGCCGGCAAGTTGATCAGAGTATAATTGACGTCGGGCCATTGTGTTGTGAGAGTTGTGCGCCCGGGCAACCATTGACTCCGCACTTGATTGATCGCTTTACACTGACATTACATTGCGACATTGATGCATAAATCTGTTCTTAATTAGATCCAGCTTTAATTAAATGTGGACATGATGAAATAGAAGCGCTGTTTGATCAGCAACAACAATATTTGATTAATTGTTAGTTAAAATTAATGTAGCGTGTGTACAATGACAAAATACTATGCTAAGGGACCCGTAGGTGAACACTACAAACAGCTACAATTTTTGCTCTATAATAAAATTAACTAACATTAATCTTCGCTACCAGTAAATTTTATCCTAAACCCGTGAGTAATATAAAAAATAATATCTTGTATGAGCCACTTTCTACTTAATCTGTTTGAGCTCTGCAACTATAGCTATGAACAACAAGCTAATCCGCTATCTAGCCAAAATTTATACAAGGTGCTATCCAAAACAGTCCTAGGTTAGACAGTAGCGAGTTAGCATAGAATCCGCAACAGCGGCAATTACCGAGGCCAAGCGTCGCGGCGTGCGGCGCACGATTGTTTACGGCGCGCACGCGCGACGAGCGCGTGTCCCCCCGTACCCCGCGCCGGCAGCTGCTCCGCACAGGTGGCGCGTGTGGGAACTCGACGGCTCTGTGCGTTCCCACGATCGGCTCCCTATATAAACCCCCGCCAAGCGCTGAACATCGCATTCCGCGTTCAACGCTCAACGCTAACGCACGCTCTTCACTCGCTCACACAAATGTCCAACATGTCTTACGAGATCGCGTATTCGATCGCAGACGACGGCCCGCAGCCAGTCTCGCGCACTTATCAATACCGCAAAGTGATGAAGCCAATGCTTGAGCGCAAAAGGCGCGCTCGCATCAATCGCTGCCTTGACGAACTCAAAGAGTTGATGGTCAGCGCTCTTCAATCTGAAGGAGAAAATGTTGCAAAACTAGAAAAAGCTGATATTTTGGAATTAACTGTTCGCCATCTTCACAAGCTCCGTCGCCAGCGTCGCTTGTCGTTGAACCCGACAGTGGATGCTGACCGTTTCCGTGCTGGATTTACACATGCTGCCAATGAAGTATCCCGCTGCTTAGCCTCCATTCCAGGAGTGGATGTGAGGCTAGGAACTCAGTTGATGACGCATTTGGGACATCGCCTCAACGACATGCAGCGAGCGGCTGCCTCTGCTGACACTCCCCCGGCCAGCCCGCCAAGCCCAGCTCTATCTACGGCCTCCTCCACCTCCGGATATGTGACTCCATCTCCACCAGCGTCACCCGTTCACATGCACACAGCAACTCCTCTGGACTGCACCACCAACACCTTCACCAAAAGTCCTGCAGTGTGGCGGCCGTGGTAAACAGTTGTGACTGGAGCTGGCGGACCCGGCTTCGCGGTCACATCTGTTCCAGCACCGTTCGGAGTCGCACACGCACTTATGTGTCCGCTATCATCCAACAGTTACAGTGATACGTGATGAAGATATCAAAAAACTTTAGATCTCACAGTTAGTATAATTTAAAAAAATTAGTTGATAAGTTCAAACTTCAAAGCTTTAATAAAAAATAGGAAATAAGTGTACTTGTGATATTAAAAAATAATAATATTATTGTATAAGAAATGTTGTATCGAACCTTATCAAGTTCGTATTGTTATATTTTTTATCGTTGCAAAGAATTCACATATTTGTGAAGAAAATTACAAGAGTAAGTTAATAAAAAAATATCTACTTTATTTCTGCATTTTATTCCCACAACAACCCCAAGATTCAACAAGCATTTTAGTAAAACTATAATTTGAAAATGTGAAGACATCCACAGACTATGAATGACGTGCTTAAACAGTTGAACATAAATGTAACAGCCGACGAGACAGTGATAAATATTGAAAGAGGTTAAGGTCTCAAGTCTAACCTTTGACATAGCTCGAAGCGCGTGCTTGGTAACTTTCCTGTTTACATAGTCTCATACAATTAAAATGTTTTACACTCCATTAGTGGCGCTTAATTTTTATTAGTCGGCTGCCATGCTACGCATAGCAAAAAAGTAGCATATTTATTTAAATAGTTAAAAAAATATGCGATAACAAGAAGTGAAATAAATGCTTAAACACAACACATAACTCTTCATTGCAACTTGTTATATGTATCGCCTCAGACATGATAGCTATGAAGTAAAGCACAATAATTATCTAATGAGTTTATGCCTCATTGAAAGTAAACAGAGGTGAATCAGCTAAATCCGGTTTTTAAAGAGTCCGCTAAAAAATGATTACTTTCAACATTGAAATATGAGAAAGCCATTTTCAAAAATTTTAAGAAAATATATTGCCGATGAGACGCAGACGTATTGTAAACAGAACATGTTTGACGCTGAATAGTGTAGGATGATGTAAAGGATTATTAAGGATTGGCAGATCTGTCTGACAGCATCACATATATTGTACTGAACTATCCACAAATAAGAAAAGGAAAACTAGACATAAATCCAATACCTGGGTTGATATAGAACTATGTGTAATTTTCTCTCCACTACTTCTTTACTTTTGGCCAGTGTGTTTTAGTACAGTAAAACCTACTTCCTATGGAGACGACTAATAGAGGTTATTGATATTTAATGATCGATAAATTTGTCATGTCTTAATATCTAACATGATGGTGTTAAGATCTGGGGTTATGAGAGACTTCTGAAACTACGATAAAAATACGTAATCCAAAATCTTAGGCATACATTAAGGTTTCATTTAGTGCTATTAAACTTGTAAATATTTCAATCATAATATAAGTATCTTAAATGTATCATCATGTCACACATAGAATGGTTTAACGCATTTTTTTTTTAAAGTTACGAATATGCTTTATGTCAGAACCAGGAGCTATCACATTCTCTTTTTTCCTTCTGTTCTACCCATAAACAAACTTTGTTTCGCATTTCTTAGCTTTGGATCACGTGCCTCACAAATTTCTTCTTCTTCACACCAACTTTTTTGTGACTTGTTCTACTGTGTTAGTATTAATTGTGTGTAATGCTAGTTGTACGTGAAACCTTGGGAGGCTATGTACTAATTAAATAGTTAAAGTTATTTTAACATGTATGACAATCATAAGCCATTTTTTAAACAATAACACAGATAATAATACAAAATAACATTTCGTAATCAACACATTATTACAAAAATAACTTTCAGCGTTGATTAACGAACCATACCATTTTGAAATAAAAACAAAATATCCTCGTAAGTTAATAAATTTGACGTATATTACACACTTACATAGTTTATAGATGTAAGCGGTAGTGTGCTGTTATGAGCGTGATCACCTCATATTGAAACTACCAACGCCATCTATTAGTGATCTAAGAAACCTTCATTATTTATCCAATATTGCCATCTACTGGAAAGCTTTAGCACTATAGAAAGCTTTAGTATCATGGTGTAGGACACCATAACTCAATGTACCAAAGAGCAAGCTTAACTAGAAACTTTTTAATTGAACATGCGTAGGACCAATTATTAATTTCTTTAAATTGTTCAGATAATACTTTCTTATTATTTTATTTAAATGTAATTATTGTGCAAATAATATTATGACAGACGTGTGTACCATGTGCTTATATTTACATGCCATTGTCATGTCCATTTTAATCAGTGGTGTATTTACTCTAAAGGCAAAGAGGGCTGCTCTCTAGTCTTCGTTAATTAGGTATATACAGTTAAAGTTTAAACACACCCTTTAACTATCATTCTTAGTGCCAGAGTTAACTGTTTTAAAAATAATTAAAAAAACAGAATAATCAACATCAGGCAACAAACTGTTGGAATTCAGTGAACATACTGACAAACAACTGTTGACTTAGATAAACTTTTTGCCCTTTCTTCGACGTCATTACTTTTTCTGCGACCTGGTAAAATGTGATGATAGAATTCCATGCACCCTGCATAGAAATATGGTCAACATTGAAAGATTTGCTACTGGTAAAGATAAGTGATAGTAACAAGTTAGATAAGGTTACACTTTCAGCTTCTTAATAACACGCTTTTATTAGTTTTATCTGTACGTTTGTTTGTTTGTAACCAACTTTTGTAAACTATTATTATTTTTTAAATTACTGTTCCAAAAAAAGGTTAGTTCATTTGTTTATGTTTCAAAATCTTAGAGTTCAAACAGCAGGTATATACGAAACTTTTGTACCGCCTTATGCATCTTATGGTAGGGATTATTTTGTACTTACTGGCAATATCATCGATAATGACATTTTGAAATTCCAAATTTTTTGAACTTTTCATTACAAAGTTACTTATTTCAGTTTATAGTTTACAATATAAATACATAGACAGTACAATATAAATACATAGACAGCTCATTTATGATTGCCAGCTGTCATACAGCTGGCAATCATAAATGAGCTGTCATTATTGTCAACAAGATAGTGTGGTAATAAATATTTTCATTTACGATTTTCTAGATCCGTTAAAAAATGTTGCTCTGTCGCATAAACCGCCAAAAACAGTAATAAGCTTATCCATAAAGGTGAATGTAAATATAAGTGTATGTGTGTGCATAAATGTTTATTAAATTGAAATGTTATCGTTTTTATGTAATCTATGTTTTATAATAGTACAAAAATATTTTTGTATATCTGTCACACAACACCGCGAAGATTTTAAGCATGTCAAATTCAGAAAACGTAGGAATGTGGTTTGTTATTGCAGTTGTAACAAGTTTTTGTGAAAAAATTAAATTCTTTAACCAAGTTCAAAAAGTATGATAATTATATAAACATAGCTAAGTGATTCACTTTATAAAGGGTATTAATCTCATAACCATTTATGTTATACTAGCTTTTGCCCGTGGCTTCACTCGCGTAGAATTTGGTCTGCCACATTAAGTTTCGTAACCGATCATTATCTAATATATAAAATTCTCGTGTCACAGTTTCCGTTGCCGAATACTCCTCCGAAACGGCTTGACTGATTTTGATAAAATTTTTTGTGCTTATCCAGTATCTATGAGAATCGGCCAACATCTATTTTTCATCCCCTTAAATGTTAGGGGTAGTACAACCCTAAATTTTTTTTTTTATTTTTTAGACAAAATTTTTAATTTCTATTTTTTTATGATACAACATACAAAAATACATACAATCCTCAATTTTCACCCTTCTACGATCAACCTTTATTTTTTAATAGCCATTTTAGTAAAAATGGCAAAACAACGTTTGCCGGGTCAGCTAGTAAATAAATATATATATTTTTTTATGAAACGTATTCTATGTTACTTCTAATACTTCCAAGAACATGTGTACAAAATTTTGATGATCGGTTAAGTAGTTTTCGCGTGGAACCGTAACAAACAAAATTACATTCGTATTTATAATATTAAGTAGGATTATTAGCGGTACAGAAACTGCCATTCTCCTTTTAACACAATACAATAATCTTTGAAGGGGATTGCCCTTCATACCTTATTATTTTTATTCATAGTTTACGTTACATATGTTTCTTATTCCTCATCAATGTAAGCACAGTATGCCACAGAAAAGTATGGCACGTACAGCTAGTCAGTTATTAATATATTTAGGCTTATAATATCAGAACCCTTGATACAATATGTATAATCAAAAAAAATACGTCGTACATGGTCACCCTACATACCTTTTGGTAAACAATACTGGTGTATTAAATCACATTTCATCCACAGCCTTTAATGGTACACTGCTAGATATAGACCACTCTTTAGCAAGAAGGCTTTGGACTACTACATCACGTATAGGGTTTGTATCATAATCTGGATGTCGTAATAGCAGCTGTTCCCGGATTCCTCCTATTTCAGGCGCAGAGTGCCACACCGTGTGGTTTTAGTCGGTGCGATTCCGACAGACTACCCCGCTGCAAACCCCGGTGGAGTGACGGCCCGAGGGAGTTTCCACACGTTAAAAAAAAGGGTTTGTATCATGGATGTCGTGATCTGGATGCTGTAATAACAGCTGTTGCCGGATGTCTCTTTTCTCAAGCGCAGAGTGGCACACCGTGTGGTTTTAGCCGGTCCGATTCAGACTTCGGACACACCACTCCAAAAAAAGGAAAAAAATTGTGTCAAGGTTTCCCTCTCTTTGCGGCGCTTTTCTCCTGCGCATTTTACTTCTGTAGGTTCTTTTACGTCACCCGCAGGACGCGTGCGGGTGGTGGGAGTCCGTAATAGTCCGTATTCATAATACGTTACCATAGGGAGGGTTTATTGGCTGCTTTATTTAATCCATAAAACATATATGTTCATTAGTATTATGTAATACGAACCCCACATAATATTGCTTTTATCTACAATTTTTATCAAGTAACAGTAAATATTTTCTAGTAACAGATTAGAAATACTTATCATATTACGATTTACTATGTACGTTAAATTGATAAGTAGTGCCTGAACTAAAATTAAATGTTAAATTAATACAATATAGAGTGGTATAATAAAAATTGCATGATATATTCTAGGCACCGCGACACAATGCTAAAAAATGAAATTAGATCACACTTTTTTTTTGACTACCGCTGTAACTCAAACGTCACAAGTATTGTTTGTGTGTCTTTAAGACCCTTTGAGGCCTCCAGAATCAGTGTCGGGCGACGCTTAGTTTAATTGTAAACTAAGCATCGCCTGACACTGATTCTGGAGGGATTCAAACAATGTATATGCCACACACCTTTCTTCTCAAAGTAAACATAAATAGAAGTTTTAAAAAATAGAAAATCGTTAAAGAAAAGCCATTTAGTTGTACATTAGAAACTATATTTATAGATACTGTAACCTATTCTAATGAAATATTAATTCTTAATTCCATAATTTTTTATATAATATTAATGCCGCGAAAAATGTCAATATTTAGTACATAAATATTAAAAAAAATTTAATATCATTCTGTAGTTAACATTTGACTTAGACTTTGACCTTCACGTGATTTTTTGATTATCGATACATTCTTGTATAATAATAAAGAGCTTTGATTTTAAACGTCTTAGGATATCAGAGTGAATGTTAAAACCTATTTCAGTACCATAAATACATTTCTTCCATAAAAGGTAGTATTTTTTATCAACTGATTAGAAAAAATAGATTGTTCTAAGAAATTCTAGTTTTGTAGTAGGTATATTTTAATACACAGATATCAGAGTGAACTGATAAGCTACATAGATTTTTTAATTGAATTCAATTGACTCTTGAATCGCCTGTCCTTGTGTTTCGTGGAGTGGTTGAACCTACTCCCCTTAATAAATATTATCGTTAAAAAGGATGCCGATTATCAATTTTCGTTTAAAAATCATCGGACATTCATGTTCTATTTCCATTTCTACCTTTGTGTGTTTAGGCAATCATAGCGCCTTCCCTTCTTGCTGCATCTATGAAATTTTCTTGCTAAGAATGGTAAAGAACACAAAGACACTTAGAAGATTTATATATATTTCTTTAGACATTTGACACACAACGCCTAGACCACTGATATAAATACATATATACTTTTTTTTGTTAATACATACATATTATACATAAAAAACACCCAAACTCTGAAACAAATATTTGCAGATCATGCACAGCATTCGCATACGGTACCACTGCGCCACCAAGGCAGTCAAGATACTTGTTATTTTCTTGCCACGCTAGTAGTGGTATCATTTTATGCGTATTTTCTTATAGATTAAAAGTGTGATTAGGAATACTTATACCGTATCGTTATTATGTTTGTCATTGGGAATTCCTTACCGAATTATCGAGCCACACTATGTCGAATGATTTAGATAACGTATACATGTCTTTTTTATCATACTCTATGCCATTATCTGTTAATGTAGGGTATGGTTGCAGGTGTGTTAACAGATTGAATGGACAGATTGATAATTGGTTTACAAAGTTTGTTCTAATAAGGAAAAAGATTTAAAAATAATAGAAAAATATGCCACTAAAAACTTAATAAAACAGTAAACGGAACAGAATGATAACGTTGAACATTACAGATCATCCACATTACATCCACGGAGATATCGTAATTTTATACACAATAAGACCATTTTGTAATCGTGAACTAAGTTTCATCAGTCTATTATTGAGCTTATTCTTTTTTTTCTAATTAAAAGACAACTCTCGCGCTAAGAATACATTGAACATTACACGTGGAAATTTAATGGGATTTCAATGCGTAAATGAAGATGGTTTTATCAAAACTATAAAAAGAATGTAATAAAAAATACAGGTGTAGTGTGTCGGCATCGAAACGACTAAAGACACATGGTGTACCACTCAAGGTCTGAAATAGGAGGAATCCGAGACTAGAAATACGTCGCGAGGCACTTTAGAAGCATTCATAAGAGAAGCATCCGTTTTATGAAGCATTCATAAAGTGGATACGAAGAATACTGAACCTTAGAACAACAATTCAAGAATCGCACAGAGTTGTCCCACATGAGGATAGAACCCATAAGACTTAGTGTTGTATGAAGTGGTGACCGCTTAAGCAACTTCGCAATCCGTGCAGTCTGAGTATAGTATTATTATTTTCTTCTTCTTATTTTAAAGTCCGAAACAAAATCCTTACACACGGTCAACGCGATCGCTTTGTCACCGTCGCATATAATTTTATCATAATAGGTACCATAAAAGAGGTCATTATCGTGGATGACTCAATATCACAAATAATTGCACGACACATATTTTCATACGTTGATAAACTTTACAATAAATGATCATAGTTGATTACATCATTCTATATATTTTCTCATTATATTGAAATAGTGTAATACGTGTGTAATATTTACCTTCTTAAAAAGTATACCGACTTAACAAAGCACAGGTCTACAATATACTCGTATACAAGCAGCTTTCTTTGAGACCGACCGACCGACTCTGAAAAAAAAGGACATTCTCAATTTTGTAGTATTATTTTTAGTTACCTGACGACTCTGTCAATTGTGAAGGGATTTGGAAAGTTCACCTTTCTTATACTTCCCAGAAAAATTTTAAGACAAAATATCATTAAACAAATTACACCTCCCGCCATCCAGAGTAAAAATGCTCAGTGAAAGTCCACATTATATGGCAATCAATATATATAATAAAACTACTAAATATCTTTAAAAATGATGAATCCCTACACGCTTTTACAAAAAAGTTAAAAGATTTTTAAGGGCAAAGTGTTACAATACAGCTGAAGAGACTTTACCAAAGTTACCTTAGTTACCTTTCAGACAAAACTATGTATATGAAAAATATTATATATATTTTTTTCTATGTTGAGAACCTGCCAAAGTGACCCTACTCTGTCTGATGGAAAGCATTAATAGAATTCAAGAGTTGTGATCACCATACTCATTGCAAATGCAGACAATGCAGTATAGGTCCACTCTATGGCGGTCAAGTGAGATGCTTTTTCACGGCCCACTTGGGAACGTGAAAGGCATAGCAGTCATCATGGCAGTGTAAGTTTCACACAGTTAACACGATGACTGTCATCATAGCTTCAATGGACCTCTGGTCTCGCACTCACCAACGAAACACGACAGCACGGTTGCCGCCACCGTTACCAAAAGTCAACCGTATATTTATATAATCTAATAGATACTAAGAACGCGAAATACGAACGAAAGACCCGACTCTCTGAAAGCGTCAGAAGCGAGTCCAATCTTTAAGGGCGGCGACAGAAATAGTATCAGCAACTACAGACCAATATCTATTCTACCAGCACCCTCAAAAGTTTTAGGCAAGATAATAAATATTCGACTAATCGATTTTCTTGAAAAAAATAATCTATTATCTACAAATTCGTATGGTTTCAAGCATGGAAGGTCTACTGAACAAGCTGTAAATAAGTTCACAAACATAGGGAAAAACTTTTCTGTATCTTTTTGGATCTAGCAAAAGCATTTGGTTTCCGATTCCATCTTATTGAATAAGCTCATGGCAGGGCATGGAGTTCCAGGCACTCAACTAGAACTTTTAAAAGTTATTTACCTGCGTGAGTTCAATGTGTGAAGGTAGGACAATATAAAAGTTCTTTTCTTCCTGTGATACGGCGTAAAACAAGGAAGTATCCTTTTACCTACTTTGTTTCTTGTTTACATCAACGAGCTCACGAATATTAAACTCACTCTAGTTAAGATTATCTCCTTCACGGACAATACTACCTTGGTATTTGCTGCTGCTACATGGGACAAAGTCTTTGATGCTGCCCAGAGCAGATTCAATGTCACAAGTGTGTTAGTCTTAGTGTGTCTCTGACACAGCATTACGAGCTTCTGTGAACATTATATCGATATACATAAACTCTGACTGTAGTTCTGCCAACATATTAATACCAGAGACTATTACGATGCATCTTTTAATAACAATCATCATCATCACCATCATCAACATCATCATCACCATCATCATCATCATCATCATCACCATCATCATAAACAGTCTTTGATAATATGCTGTTGGATATGGTATTTTCTATAGAAAGGATATTTTAGTCTACTACTGCTTGCCAGACTAGTTTGTATACGGTTTGTGTGAAGTTTTCCTTCTCTTTGGAGTGCTGTTGTCTTGCATAGTTTGCTCTCTTGGTCACCCACACGGCACCAAGATGATGTAGTCACTCTAATACGTTCCCACATGTTTTTGTTATTTTCTCCGACTCACCCCGACGACCGATCTGCTCCGACTCACCCCAACCCTCTAGTGGTTGCGGCCGTAGACTACACACCAAGTAGGATTTCGAAAATACGTCGACCCAGACACGCGTTAGAAGAACTAGACGACGAAATTACGCTCGCTCAACGTAGAGCGAACACAAGTAGGCAATCTAATAGGAACCGTCCGCGTTTCCGTCCCCGTCGTCGGGGGCGGAATACGCGCCGCGTAAATCGTATACAAAACATGGGAGTAGGTCGCCCCAACGTAGCAGCAACACCCCAAGCCGAGGTTCGTATCCCACAGGGGGTGCCCTTGGGCTATGTTGCTTAACAAATGACCGGTTGAGAGCCCTCAGCGCTCACCGTAATACCCGCGTAAAGTTGTAGAGGCCATCCCAGGCCAACAGCTAGGTCATATCAAAAAAAAAAAAAAAAAAATTTTGTTATTTTGATAAAAATATGAAAAATATAAAATATGATAAATGTATTCAGTGGTATTCAGATGTATTCCTTTATATATATGTATAAGGGGTCTAATAAAATAACAGATAGATTACCTAGTGGTAAATCATTACCGCCGCTTATAGACACTTGTAGACTCAAAAGTCACAAGCGCATTTATACTATTTGAAGTCCCCTCCCAGAATGAGGGGATTTGGGCTCCGGTGACCTCACTTACATCACATATTACTTCAATAACTTTTGGTCTACTAGGTGCACCATGCTGGCCAGTCGGGTAAGTATAGAGCTTGTATAAGTTTTCGTGCATTTTGCATTGATGTTGTCATGGGTGAAAGCAGTGAAAGAAAACTGGACTCCTGTTTTCTGTGCCTAAAAGTTATTGTTTTAGACGTTAGTACAGTTAAATATGTCATCTTTTATTTGGTTATTAATACTCGTTAAGTTTGCAGGCTGTGAGAGTCTGAGGAATAGTTCGATGTAAGTTTAATAACTAATTCTGAGTATGATATATACTTATAAAGAACTGTTTCTATCCTACTCAGAGATTAGTTTTAAAGTAGATATGTATTACATTTATTATTTTTACATAATTTAGAAAATGCCTTATCTGAAATTTCTATCACCAAGAGCCTTTTCTTTCTTAGATTACACTATATTTCGCAGCTGGTGCTAAATATTGTCTGCTAAATGTGATCGATCGATTCCGATAAAAATATTTAGGCATTTATAATAAATTTATTGGCACCGAATTTATTATAATCAGTTTAATAACTTTGCTCATATCCTAGAACCCAAATTAAACTTGACAATTTTATCAAAGAAACGCACCAATGTTACACAACATAAAAATAAAATTACAAACAACTTCGAGAATAATCTTATTATTAAGTGCGTAAGCAGTAATAACGTACTCGCTTGTCATTGCTTCAATCAGGTGTGTCTCGAATGAACGGCAAACTCGCTGTAGATAACATGAAAAAGGTGATAGGGTAGTTGTATGTATAAGAACTAATATAATTTTTTCCAAAGACTGCACTAGACATAATCCTGTATCGTGAGCGTCTTTACAAACATACATTAGACGCACACAAAATTCTATCCTCAGAGAACAATAATTTATGGATCACATATAGTGGTGCCCAATATGAGGATCAATCCAACAACACTCAGTGCAGTAAGAAGCGGCCGGGTCGATAAACATCTACAACATACGTGTATTACGTATAGGATGATAATAATACGACATATCTCACAAATCCGTCTGCACGACTGGTGATAAATATTTTTAAATACATACATATTATATATAACACATCGTGCTTGTCAAACAATTACTTGAAATGGGTGGGAATGGACAGTAGATCGAAGCTAACTTGATTTGGTAATCAAGATCACCGACTACTAAATATGAAGTAGTTTATTTGCGGTAGTTAACTATTGCGGACATCTGACACACAACGCCATCTAGATTCAAATTAAACAGAACTTATACACTATGACAGCTCAATTAATTGAAATATATTTTATAAATACATACATATTGTAAACAAAACACCCAAACTCCGAAACAAATATTCGCAGATTATACAAATATTTGGTCCGAGCGGGGAGACGAGTCCCACCACATCAGTCGCAAGCTTTCACTGCATCACCTAAGCAGTCAGTGTTACATATATCCATATCATTACAAAGAGAGCAGTCGTATTGAATTTTTTGGACCGTTACTAACATTATCGTACACTAACACTTGTAATAATGTATGTGTTCATTAACAATTTCAAGCGCGATTTACCTATTCACCACCCTTTTTTACGCAGGAAATGCTTTTCATACTGTACGCTCGGTTGGAGAGATGAAGGGCATGAGTAGGACACCCGGAAAACCTGTCTGCCCTCTAAACCCCGTGACAACCTACTTTGGCAGCTAAGAAGAGATTCAGAAACACATCAGCTGTTTCTAATTAAGAAAAGTTTCCACGTGAATCGAGCACTTCTTGTGCTCACAGAGAAAAAGGAAAAGTCATGACCCAAGATGCCAATAATTAAGAAATGTTACAGATAATAGAAAAAAAGAGATTACCTTTGTGACCACATTAGAAACCTTTAGCACTCTTCCTAACGATCAAATCCCTGAACATATTTATTGTATCATTGTTAAAGTCAACATAAGAAAACGCTGTTATAAACACTTAATTCAAAAATTTACTTTACCAGTCTGTGACACTATGGTTTCACTTCCTGTAAACGGTTTTACTAATTACTATGTACTTTTATTGAGGTATAATCGAATTTGATTCAATTTAAAAGCTAATTTTATATAATTTATTACAGTATATAAATATTAATGTTACAATATGTTCTATAGTGTATTGTATACTAGTTCTGCACATGATATTTTCTATTATAGTCACAGTAATCTACCATTTGTACCTATTTTTTTAAATCTAAAATATTGTTAATCGTTCATTGTACTGTGCAAGAGAAGTGTAAGGTAATTAGGCCTAGCTTTTTAAATGGTATTGTAGCAATCATGTTGGCAACGCTGCTTGACAACGCCAATGTTTCCACAAGAGTTTGAAACAAAAATTCTAAGTGGCCGTTCTAACAAAAACTGTTATTGAAGTTTTTGGAGAAAATAAAATGAAAATTACATCATCTTTACAGTAAATCCATTGTTAACGTAATTCATGTGTTTAATTTTCCATTAAAGTGGGAAATGGATTAAATTAATATAGATTGTGGAGTAAAACATTCATTGTAACTCCAAAGTGTCATCGAACAAACCATATTTGCTATTTTACACCTTAAACAGTCAACCTTACAGTCTTAAACGTATAATGATGAAATATTACAGACACTTATTTATAAAGAATAAAATTATAATAATTCCGAAGGCACGTGCATTACTTCGATAAGTGATAAACTATCGGGTTGCCAGGCTAATTTATAAGAACCACGAGAATACATATTGACCTCCTGCCCTCAGTTAACTCCATTGTTTACTGATGATAACAATTATTAGCTATTATTTTACATTCTTAATTTCAACACCTATTTTAATGACGCAGAAGTAAGAGATATGTGTTATACCAATGCTATAAAAGAACCCAGAGATCTGCGTCATTTGATTAAATCTGAATTAAATCATTTGATTAAAATTGAATGGCGTAGTGGATATTGAACAAAAGATTTTTATTCGTTACATTTTTTTTAATTAACATCGTCTTTTTTCCTACTCATTGCGTCACTTTTGGTTCACTTTTCTTTTTCATTTTTTTAAAGATAAACGACACACCATGATTGTCGTAACTGTCGTAATCATGATAGTATTAGCATGTGATCATATTGTGTACTTATAGTTGGAAACCTAGTTTAAAACAAAGCTATACTCTTGTTAGTGTAATCCATAGTACAGCATACTAACTGACCAGGCAAACGTTGTTCTGCCATATAAACTAAAACCTCAATTAAAATATGGAAATCGAGGACAGGAATATTAAAAATACTTGGGAGAAGTGCGATCACAAACACCGTGACTTGAGAAATGTAACATATATATTCGATATGTATTGTAAATGATAGAAGAGTTATGAAAGAAATTGATACAGCGAATGTCTGTGGAAGTGTCGAAAGAGATAATCCACAGTGAATATTTCCAAACCAATTTATTTAGTTTTTTTTATATTCATTTATTTAGAAGCCATGAGAAAATAATATGTTAACCCCATCCTGGCTTGTTGTAAAATACTAAGGAAACAGGAGTTCGTTGTTGTGTAAGTGTATGTGACCGACCAAATTGTAGATGTTCTAAAAAAGAGCCCTTTGAAAAGCAACGGAATCAACGAGCAGACACGCGATTGATGAATGCAAACGAAGCAAAAGAGGTGTGTTGCAACCTTCAGGCAAACGTGACATTATGTTATGTATTGTAATCTCATTGCACTAAGTTTTGTTTCACGTACCACAATTCTATTTATAACTGCAGACTATCGCGGTTGTCTGCTGATGGACTAAATTGCATTATAATCCTGAGATAAATAACTGTTAATATCACTGATTATTACTGTATACGTATTCGATCCAATTTTGGAAATTTCATTTTCACTTTTCAAACATTACCTTCTGTAAATATGCCTACTTAAATAGGACCTATTATAAAAAGATTTTTTAACTTACGGATATTGCCTGCGTTTTAACTCTGATTGACTGAGGATTGATATTTAAGAAAACAATATTATCTTTACACATCTCATTTACACAATATTCAGACACAGAACAAATGAACTTGCACATCACACAGGTATACATATATCATTAAGAGCCTTTTATAGTCAACTGCTGGACATAGGCCTCTCCTTAGCAAAGAGGTTTTGGCCTACTGTACCACGCTGGCCAGACGGGTTGGCATAGGGTTTGTTTCAAGTTTTCCTTCCCTTTGTAATGATATTTTCCTGAACAGTTTCTTCCCTTAGTCGCTTCTTACGACACCCACGGGGTGAATAGGGGTGGTAACACTAATACCTATGTACTAGGTGGCAATTCAATCTACGACCTCCGGCTCAGCAGTCAAGGTTAGTAACAAGTCCGCAAAAATAAAAATATGTATATAAGTAATTCAGTAAGTGTAAGTGACTTCATCTACCATCTTAATTCCACAACTTTTGTGTATTTTAGTCTTCAGCTCATCGTCGTCCACTGTTAACTCCTAGGCAGTCCACATCTTTAGACTGAATGGTGTACGGTATACAATTGATCTATAGATGACGCTGGAATAACACCCATCTCATATCTTAATTATTAGACAACTAATATCACGTAGACAAAGTTCTCGTTGCTGGTTCTGTTAAAAAAACTATGAAACTATGATTGATTTGCATTTTGCAAAAGAAAATTATTTTACCAAGCACCGTTGTTTACTAATTTTTGCACTATTTAACTTTTAATTAAAGTATGTAAACAAATGACACTTAATTATAAATTATAATAAATATATATAGTTAGTTATTTTTAGATGTTTTATCTCTTTGCAACATACCCTACAAATTGTTTTTAGGTCAAGAAATAACCTACGGAAAAATGTGTTTACAAATAAAACATAAAGAACGACAAATACGTGGTTAATTTACTTACTCATGGAAAGTTTATTTGTAAGATAACAATACGTAAGTAAATAAGGATATCAATCACAGCCACACATTCGTACGACACATGATGTTATCGCACATGAGTGACAAGTGTCTCTTGCTTCGTTTTACATGCACTCTTCATCTTTCGAGTCTTTGGTATTGATACTATATGATCACACATTTTGTGACCACATCAAATCGGAATTTATACAAGTAACATTCTTGCAATAAAATAAATTAATCTAACATTAATTAATACGTAAACAAAAGTAACGAGTAGGTTCCTGTGAGGTAACCATGCTGAAGTACAAATAGGCTGGCTAAACCACAGCGATATCATAGTCTCACTGACAATCTTTTTTTTACAGGCATTGAGAGTTTTCAGCGTTTGGGTCGTTTGCCAGAATCAGACCGACTAAAACCACTCGGTATGCCACTTTACGCCTGAAATAAGAAAGGCCCGGGAAACGCTGTTATTAAGACATCGGGACTCCGTTCTCAGACAACCCAAGTTAAGTAATTTCTTTATTGCTTTTAACTGAGTGAATAAGGTTAGCATAAAAGTCTTAGGCTTTCTAATTCTGAGCAGACTTGCACAGAAACCAAAAGGGTACATTGCACTTGCGATTTTTGAGTTCTTATCATTTAATTATAAGCGGTGACAGTTCTTATCATTTGATTATGTCACTCGTCTGCCTGTTTGCCACCTATTGATTGGTAATGATTGGTAATAATATCTTATTGTATATTTACCTACTCATACTCAATCATTACCAATCAATTTGTTGTTCTACTGTATAAATCGATTATTCATGTTGTTTTCGTGGAGTAAGTATTCGTAGAATAGTTTTCACAATCGAAAACAAAGGAATGACTGCTATTGTTGTTCATTTATTTATTTTGCAATATTATATTAACAAGACTGTAGAACTACCTGAGTGGGAATCGAATAAACAACCACTTGGACAGCAGACAGGAGTACTAACCAATAGACCAACAGACCCGTCCAAGGTTCCAAAGGACCTTCTACTAAACATCGACACATCGAGTGTCTACTGCCTCAATACAAATTCCTACATACAATTGCTGGACGATCAAAAACGGCAATTGAGCATCGTCTGACGAGCAAAAAGGAGGTATTATAGTAGAGGTTTTATTTTTTTAAAAGAAGTCACTAAGAAAATTATAAGTGAACAAAGTTATTTAAGTCGTAATTAAAATAAAGTTGAAGATACCGTGATTTCGTGTAGTACTCGATTTCTTATTGACCCTAGCAACAACACTTGCTATTGTTGGCATATCCCAAGTCACTTACTATATTTTTACATGAACTATTTAGATCTTGAAAGTATTCTTAAAAAATTCGGTAACTGTATTCAATTGTTAATACTATTTAAATGAAAATTTCGTCTTTAGCATGTGGATCTGATTCTCAACAGCTCTAACGTGGCTTTATTTAATCTTTAAGATTATTAATAGAATTATCGTTGTGAAGAACGCATTGAAATCATACAGTATTTCAAAATTTACGGATGGTTGTCTTTAACTTTTAATCTGAGCCTGCGTGGGGCACGCGCTGATATCGCGGTAGCCCAATGGTTGGTCGAGTGTTCTTTTAATCTGATAAGTACTGATTAAATGTAAAATAGCGTAATACATTCAGCATCAGATATGTATACGGAGGTCGAAAAGCCTAAATTAAATGAAAAACTAGTATTTTGATGTTATTTACTATTAGTATATATATCATCTTTATCATCCCCAACAGACTCAAACAGGTCACTACTATACACATACCTTTTCTTAGAAACGAGTTTACTTTACCACGCTGGCCAGACAGGTTGGCATAGAGTATCTGTCAAGTTTCCTTCCGACTGACGCAGATTCTTTCCGGGAACGGTTGCTTCGGGAAGTGTCTGAACTCGATCGCCAGGAGGGAATTGAGTCCCGCCTGTCACCACTGCGACTGCAGTGAGGACTCAGCTCAGTACACGCTAACGGTTTGTTCCGCCTGGGCGGCGCAGCGTGGGGTCCTCACTGCAGTTATCGAAGGAGATCTCTCGCTACCGGCCGGTATACGCTCCATGATCGGTGGCGACAGTTGCTTTACCGCGGTCGCAACCTTCTGCGAAGACGTAATTTCGCGGAAGGAGGCGGCGGCGAGGGCCCAGGAGGACGACATCCACTCGGACTCAATTCGCCGCCGACGAACCGGGCGGTGGAGGTGCGCCTACCAGCGCCTCATGCCGCCTTGAGTGTGGCCGCGGGAGGACGGGACGAATTTTCCCCTCCATCCGCTATAGTGGCCAGCCGCGAGGAGGTGACGTGCGCGTGTGTCGTACGTCGCCTAAATAGAGAGTTTATCCGCAGATGGTGCCCGTGTTAGAGGGCTGGCGCTAAGAGGGATCTGAATGTCGTAATAACAGCTGTTCCCGGATCCCTCCTATGTCAGGCGCAGAGTGGCACACCGTGTGGTTTTAGTCGGTCCGATTCCAACACACCAACCCCCCGTTCACCCCGGTGGGGTGACGGCCCGAGGGGGTTTCCACACGTTAAACAAAAAAGAAGAGTATCTGTCAAGTTCTCCTCTTTATAGGGTTGCTATCCTGCGTATACATTTTGTTACAAATACTTCAAAAGTCATCAAAGTTAATATTTTCAAAATTATGTTATGCATCAAAGTGTTCACTTCGAATATAAGTACCTCCTCTAAATGAACACTTTGATAATAAAATAAGTATTTTTAAGTTCGTACTTGTACGTCACGTAATTTTTTAGTAAACAGATATTTCAATCAAATCAAAAAACAATCAGGTGGATAGGAAGGTAGAAGGACCTAAAATACTAAACGGCACAGGCAAAAATGAAGATCACATTCAATGTATAATATGACTTTACGAAACAACAACTCTTTATCGATTTTTTTTATTAACACTATAATATTACATAACCTTTTTGAAAGTCTAAAATAATTTTCACATTGTGATTTGATACTTTGATAATAAACAGAAATGATAATTGGATAGTAACTAATAAACACACGTGTATTACTTTATTACGTTATAAAATTTATTAGTTACTATCCAGTTATTAGATACTACGACCGCGCCTGATTCAGGTATTATCGTATATTTATTATTGCTCGGGGTATTTTTTCAGAGGTTTAGAACTCTCCCGGTCCGCCAGGCCCGGGAACGGGCCCGGTATCGCAGACGACTCGGGCGCCGCAGATCGCAGTACGATCTCTGTCCTCCATAAGCGGGTCAGGGGGTGGCAGTTGAGGCCATGTGTCACCCTAGCAGAAGCAGGCCAGGGTGGCAGCGCGACGTGCTACGGAGCACACACGCTCTTTTAGGGGCAGAAAATAGGTCATCTGCAAGCGTCCACCACCGTACGTCGGGGCTCCAGGGATTTCCTTTTTAGGATACAACTGGTTCCCCGTCTACTGGTACCTGAAAAAAGGGGTATTTTCTTGGCTGACATGGACTTAAAAATAACAAAAATTGTAGATAAAAGAATAAGTAAAAATTTTTTAGTTTCCATTGCACATTTTATTTTAGAATGTTTTCTGCTTAAAGTAAATTTGTTTTTGGTTACATTTTATTTATTTCTAGACTTTTTTTGTGAATGTGTAGTCGGGTTACTAATTTTATTTGTGGGAAATAAATAGGAATCTCTAGAGCCAGTTCAAAATAGATTTGTAAAGTGCGCAAAACTAGACTTTCGATTAAGTGAGCTAAAATGAAAATACAGCTTGGATGTTATGTTTTATTTTGGATTTCTGGTACCTTATCAGTGTCAGGTCAAGAGTTATTATGTACTTTGTTGAGTTTTTCAGCTGCATAAATAATAATAAAAAAACAAAACAAGAAATAAGCGTCTCACTGTAATAAGTGACATGTTCTTTAAATAATGTTGTTTCACAAAGTAAGCGCGCTGTGGCTCCGTGAAGCGATCCATTGCGACAAGATTAATGATAAACGAGCTAGGTCAGACTCCGCGGGATGTTAGATTCAAATGTTATCGAATTCTTGGCCCACTATATATATATATGTATATAATATAGTGCGTAAAAAGAAAAGAACTGAAAAAAGTGCACTTACCACCACAGACCATTCATTGTTCATTCAATGTCTTTCCAGTGCAGCTCTCGTAAAGTCATCTAAAAGCTCGTTACAATTATAATAAAATGGTACCTAGTATCTAGGTCAGAAAATTTAAAATGCTACTTAATTTCTAGCATTATCATTCGTAGAAACAATATGGGATATGTTAGGATAAGCGGAAGCATTCCTAGAAACAGGACATTCATTAGCAAGATTAATAAGATTGTTATTAGTGGTATATGGGATCATATACTCATGTTTGTTTCTTGTTTTGAATTTTTATTAAAAAAACTATAAATTTTGTGTCAGAATTAGTTTCGAGCCACTAGCAAAAAATACCCTTCCACCAACAAACCGTAATATAAAATATGAAGTAATATATATATTTTACCAAAAAGAGACTTAGCCACTAAATAAAATAAATTTCAACTACTCTAATAAAGGTAGATAACATTGTCATACATACTTTGTGCTTGTGATAATTGTGGCCACTTTATGATCACTTTGTAATACTTGTGGCCACTTTGTGATACTTGTGGCCACTTTCTGATACTTGTGGCCACTTTGTGATACTTGTGGTATATTTAATTTATGATTTTAGGAGAGTCCCCTCCCGGATGTACCCTCCTGTTAGGATCGCGTCTGACCAAAATTATGAAATCAATGACACCCACGCACTTCGAACCGCCCGCGCCATCATACCGCGTCTGTGTGCATAATTATGATGTACTTATTATAATATCAATCTACGTTGTCTGACACCGACTCCAAAAACAACAACAACAGGGTAATTGACTGCATCATTAATAAATACCAATGTACCGCTTCATTAAACCGATTATCACAAAACATGTCGCAAAATATAATTATTATATATATTATCTTTGTATTACTGTTACGAATTAAAATGAAATAAACATTAAAATGTAAATTTTAACTGAGAAGTTTAAAATATAGACGTCATAAATTTTTATTTAGTACATTTTTAATTTGAAATCGTCGTTTTGAGACAAGACAAAAGTAACTAATTTGACTAAAATGTCATCTACCTTATAGTAGACACAAGAATGTCATTACTTTTTTCTCTTCAGATTTAGATTTTCTAAATGTCTTATTTACAATTTTCATTTACATTTCGTCCTATTTATTTAGAATGATGTTATAAAGATAAGTTTTAGTACAGTATTACTGCAATGTTGCATGACAATACATTATGCAATAAGTGGAAAATATACAAAAATCAACTTTAAAAAGTTCTTGAAATACGTAGTGAGTCATTCTTTCGTTTCACAAGTCTGATATTATATGGACTACATTGTAGTAAACAGATTAATTGTATAAATTAATGGATTGACGTCACATTGACGTATGTAGAAACAATACAAAAAATACTTAATACTAATTATTTTAAAAAATCTAGCCAAAAAACTAACTGTTTCGCAAACTCTGTAAATTATATTTAAAATAAACGCAGTGTATATCTAAGTAACTAACTACTTATGTTGTGTAATAGCAGTAGGTAAAAACATCTACCGCTGTCAAGATATGTAGCAGCATCGTCAACAACAGCCTCTCCTTAGAAGGAGGTTTTGGTCGACTAAATCATGCTGGCCAGACACGTTGATGAATAAATGCCAAACAATACCAGTTTAAAGCCTCTAAAACTCTTAAATGTTATATCTATTCTATGTATGTAATATGTGTATTTACAAAAATGTATATACATATGTTGAGGTGAAAATGGGCTTCGTCAGAAAATAAGACGTAGTCAAAATTGCTGAATCATTCTAACATTGTTTCGGCATACGACTTGCGCAAATTTAATTCATTAGGTTTTAGTTCTTGCACTACCTGGATCTTATATGAATTTAATTTCGAATAATGGCGGTCACGTTCTTGTTAATCAGACTGTAAGTGTTCTATCAGTCAATTTAGCCGATTTGGTACAAGCTCTGCTTAGTTTGAAACTGGATACTAAACGTTGTGACATGTTGCACATAGCCAACATTTATAATAACATGGATACACCAATGTACTGTCGTGTATTGTAACGTGAAAGAAAACTTATTTAAATTTTCAAATATCTCTAACAAGAAATTAATTATCGCCGTATTAATCTTGTAGTGTCAAAAAAACTACCGTGAATGCATAATTTGCACGTTACATATAAGTAGATAAATTTACATTTTGTTTTTCAAGACTAATTGTTTATTTTACACCGTCATCGACGGCACGTGCACAGCTTGATATAAAATTCACGAAACCAAATACAAATAATATGGTGGATAAGGAATTGTATAATATTAAAACTCTCCAAGAAACTGATACTCTCCACTCAGTTAAAAAAAACTGCCCACTTATTTGTTTACATACATCTGATCAAGATATCTCGAGTTCGATTCTTGAGTCAAATCAAACAGTGTTATTGATTTTTCTGATTATAGAAATGCTTACTAATAACCCAAAGTTTTGAAGGGCCTGCCATGCCTCGGAGAGAAGAGAGAAATCGGCTAGGAATACTTTATCACATTGTTCTGTTGAGCGTTGGTTTTAAACGGTCTATTGTAAAACAGTCACAATTATTTTACAAAAGTCACTTAAAAATATAAAGTTGAAACAGTGTAAATACCCCACTACAAAAGCTAAAGTTTAGAGCACTCGGATTTTCCAACAGTAGCCAGCTTGGGTACGCGAGTCAGCATCTGCATGGCAACTATTATTATTTGAGTTCGCGACTTTCTATAATACTTATAAGCAATGTTTCCTTTAACTGTCACCTTCTTTCTTCGTCAATCATTATCATTAACAGTCTTTAACAGTCTAATGCTGGACACAGGCCTCTCTTAAGAAGGAGAATTGATATGGCCTTTCTGTCAAGTTTATTCCCTTTGCCGGCTCTTACGACATCCACTTGATAAATATGAATGGTGACACTCAGCATTTTAAGTCCGTCACCACATAAGTACATTAACAACGTTTTTTCGAAAAATTTCATATAATTACGTTATTAGATTAAATGTGCGACACGTCGCTATTGTGTCAACAAAAAACAGCACACTCTGTCTGAGCCTAAATTACATCGTTTATGACTTGTCAACCATTTGATTAGATATCATCACTTACATTGTCCTGTTTAAATAACTGTTTGTTTTGTAGTGTTTATCAAACAATTATAAAGTACAAATGGGACATTTCTTTTAATTGCGCAATTAATTATAAAAGGGTGATTGCCTTTAACGTTTGTAAGAATGATTAATAACATTTTTATTTGTGTCAATCTCATTATATGTGTAGATGGCTATTTGAAAATAGAACTGACGTATTTTTAAACAAATTTAAATTTTACAAAAAAGGGAGTATAAATTTCTAAACAAACCATGTTACCTGAATATTGTTTATACAAGCGTGTGCTTAACAAAGTAACTAGTCTGCCGTGTCTGAATTTTTTTTCCTGTATTGGAACATATCTATTAGGTATAAGTAAGTAGTATAGAATTTGTAGAATGTGGCCACCCACAAAAAACAATTAAGGAATTGCAGAGTATGGATTTAATAGCAAAAAAATAGGTAGTATAATGTAGTAGTATCCAAAATGATGTTACCAGAAATTTCGTAATTCTCGCGACGTCATCCACTCAGAAGAGATCAATAGGTGACGTAGCGACTGCAGATATCGTCATATCAGCACTGGCACTTCAAATTGAAATCATTCCTGACCTTGGGTTTACAACAAATCAGCTGTAACTGATCGTCACGAAATGAGTTATCTCAGAGATAAGAGAGAAAAGACAAAGGATGAAATCTCCTTAAATAAACTTTCCACTGAGTAATAATAATAGCACAAGGTTCAAAATCGCTTGTGAGTAATGTTTTACTTGGTGTTGTCTTCAGTTATTTGCCGTGGAATCTTCCCACAACGTCGATAACCTGCGTTATCGGGAAGGCGGCGCCCGCGCACGAGATCGAGTTTGTTCAAGTAGCTATTAATATAATTTACATTAAACAACGATGACACAATTGTATTCCAGAGAAACTCTTGGATCTCCACGTGTTTAGGTAAGTACCTGTCACAGCCTTACTATAGTACAATTTTAAAAATAGATTTAACATTTTTTTTGATACAAATTAAATAGTATAAATATTTTTATTTCAAGAACAAGATGTTAAAAGTAGCGCAAAATCTTATCCAGCCGTTGTTGGTGTGCAAAATAATTATATAAATTATATTAATGACATTGTTTATATATGATTGTGTACAATAGTAAACAATCACATAAAAATGTAAAGTATGTGTAATGTGCCGTGTCAATATCTTGTAAAATGTAACTTTAGGTTCGTTACATTTAAACTAACTATTCAGCTATCGCGTTCTATATTACATAATTAAGTATAACAGGTATAAAATAAATCACACCCACACAACAACTGAACATCAATTATTTATCCTGAATAGGAATAGAACCCACTACCGCCGATTTAGCAGTCGCTAACCGTTAGACCAGTAAGCCAATCAAGTTTGCATTTTCTGCTTAGATGTGGGCCACGCATAAAACAGTGTGGCTCCACAGAATAGAGAATAAGATTCTGCATGTGGCTTAGACCTCCGCCTGACCAGTCGATAACTTTTAAAGAGAGAGAATACTGCAGAAACACACACTCTTAAAAAACAGTCTGATAGTTATGCTAAGTGACCTTTTTTTTTAACGTGTGGAATCCCTTCGGCCTTTCACTCCACCGGAATTTACGGTGGGGTGGTATGTCGGCATCGGACTGACTAAAATCGCACGGGGTGCCACTCTGGTCCTGACTTAGGAGGGATCCGGGAACAGCTCTATTACGACGTGAAATTACGCGTGAAATTATCTAGAGTAGATGAAAGAATGAGATCTTCTATAATTGGATACGGCCGACTAAAAACAAATCACTTACATTTTCTTTTTATTGATTTTTAGACTTTGTTAAAGACGATAAATGGGTTTTCACTTTTTTAACCCATAGGATCTGCAATTTGTTTATTCCTTTACCTGTTGTGCGTTTATAATTTTGTTTGTCGTTGCAAACAATTAGGGTCATACGTTTGTTAGTTATAATTTATAAAAATAGCACCTTTTCACATTTTCTACCACATACCTATATAGTAACATTAAAATATTTTATAAATAATATTTTGAAACCTCTGCTTTCCATCATGCAACATATTCTAATGGTTCAACCAGATTGCTCTGTCCTTAGTTACCATATTTAATCCAGTTATAATTACATATTTATGTGAAAATAAAGGAAAAATAAGTCAGTAGTAAACTTTACTTCCCTTTATTTCGTAAAAGCTTATACGACTGCGCTAGGCAACTTATGATTTTTAGTGTGTGTATGATATGTGTATATTTCTACGCCAGGTGCAATAACCTGAGCATAATGGATTTTCGCTTTTGAGCTGTCGCAAAATCTGTCTTAATTATAAAAGTGACTCTAGATGTATGTCATTTTCAGCAGTTTGCAGTCCACTGCTGGACATAGGTCTCTCAATTGGAAGCCATTTGGTTCGATTCTCGGTTTCTCGCATCCAGCTCGTCAGATATCTTGCGTAAGTCGTCGCTCCACCTGGCCTGTGGACGTCCTACACTACGTTTTGGCGTCATCATAAAAATATCTATAGAATAGGGAACTAAAATAAAAAAATCATAAATGTCTATCAAAATGCATATAAGTTGTATATATTTCAATTTAGTATTTGAACGAAAAATATTTAAAAAAAAATATAATTAAATTCACACAATCGGGTTTCTTGTCCAATTTCTAAACTGTATAAAGAGGTATATAGTTGATACATTCCTCTTACACTAGTAGACATATGTAATTACAAAACGATAAAAGCATAACGACGTCAGCATTCCATTGATCTGTTTTATACTTTATGGGGGCAAAGGCCATCGAGAAATAAAACGATATTAACGTAATCACTCCAGTTATATTCCGTACATTTACAGAACTTTATATCTAGCTTTATTTATCATATGATGAGCGGAAGTCTGCAGCTTCAGCAGTTCTTCCTTGATGAGACGCGTGATTTCGGACTTTGCTTTGGCAACAGCGAGTTCTTGGGAACTTTCGATAGCAAGGTACAGTTTACGTTCGCCCTCAGGAGGTGTCTTGCCGGGTGGGACGTAGGTACCTCGTACTGTGATGCCTGCTTCGGAATACTCGCTGATTAATGCTAAAGCCTCCTGTAAATAACAAAAGTATGGCATTAAAAGCACATAAATATTAAAGAAATATATTCTAAAAAGTTTTTGGCAAAAAGAAATTACTCCAAGTCTAATGTGTCTATGAATAGTCTTTACATCAATGCAATTGGCATACAAATTGTAGGTGTACCTTTAATCTGGCGGCTCTAAGTATGAAATCTTAACAGAGTGCTAACATTTTTAAAACTGATCGAAAGCTATTTAAACCTGCTTCCGAAGAGCTGATCTGCGCAAAAATTCAAACTAAAGAAGTGGCGAAGAAGTGAATATTGGCCTGAATATACTTGTAATAAAATACATATTTGAAAAACAACATTCGGCAATCACAGAAATTTCTCTGAAGTGTGACTAATTGTTTTCTAATTTATATTATACTAAAGTCTTTACGAATTGCCTCCAATACTACATATGTATACAAAATGTTTTGTTTGTTGTAACACATATTTAAAACTACTTGACCGAACGGGTATCGTTCAAAATGTATATAAAGTAACATGCATGTAAAGTGTTTGACTAATACTATTTTAGAAAATAATAAAAAGAAAAATGTCTAGCTCCCTACACTCATGTTATTTTTCAAGAAAATTGTGACAAATATCCTGTGAACGATAACAGATCAAACTGCGTGATGGGGGGTTAAGTCTACGCAGAACTAACAGTACGAGCACGCGTTACCTTTAGCTACGTAAATTATTTACAAAAATGATGGCAGCACTTTGATACCGTAACCTTATTACTTTTAAGTAATTTTACACAAAAGAATATTAGAGCACCGAGTATTGCCAGTTTTAGCAACATGTTTAACGACTTATGGCTTCAGCAACAGAAATTGCACTGTGACAAGTGCATTAAACATGGACCTCCAGTAAAAGGTTATCAGACAAGGTCATATCGACCCCTAAGTAAATAAACAAATAAAAGGTTATTCGCACTCGATAAAAAACGCAAATCGCAGCGTCAATAAGGTCGTGTGGTTATCGCATAATCGTCTGAGAAGTAACTAATAAAATATGTAAATGTATAACATTATACTAATTATATTTTATAAGCGTATATTTATTATTACTTCTTCAAATGCAAGATTTTCTTTTTATTTTATTTATTTTGAATCACCTACATACAAGATACAAAAATACAAAATACCGACATGTTTTGTGCTCACCATTATATATCGTATGATATGATACGAATACGTATATTGAAATATACGAATATGATACGGATGTCAAGCCCTCTATTTAGTATTACTATTCAGTTTAGCCTGAAAATTCTTTCTTAGCGTATCGTAAAATATTTCGACTAATGGGAATGGCATGAAATAATTTCGTAAATATGTTATGTGTGTGTTTATATTGTACCTATAAAGGTACATTAAAGATTTTTATATAGCAGCCAATGTACCAATCATCATTTCTGTGTAATAGTATCCTGTAGCTACAACGTACATCCCTGTTTGTTGTTAAACTATTTATATTTCACTTTATCAGCTGTAATTGTTTGTGCATACTGTGCCTTCCTGTAAAGGGCCTTCATTATATTATATAGCTTGGTAATGTAAAAGAAATTTGCATTTGTTTGAGTAGTTGCTAGTAAGTTCTCTCAACTAATATCATAAAAACAAATGTGAGATTGAGTCCTTGTTGAGCTTTCACGTCTAAACTACAGAATACTACTATACCACGCTGGCCAGACGGGTTGGAATAGGGTTTGTTCCAAGTTTTCCTTCTCTTTGTAATGATGTTGTCTTACATACTTTGTTCCCTTAGTCGTCTTTTACGATCCCCACGGGATGAATAGGGGTTGTAACACTTAATTGTTAATCCGTTACCACTAGGACAGAAATGTAGTAAATAAATGATATAATTAGGCAATTATAATGAGAAAACGCATCTACCTTGCTGGTGACTCTCCACCTAGCTTGCTGCGGGAAGTCGTTGATCTCCAATTCAGTTTCATATTTACGGAACACCTCCTCGGCCGGTTCCGAAGCGCTTTCGTCGCGCGGTTGGTAGTTCAGACGAGTGTTCAATTTCGCCGCGAGCTGTTCCGCTACGATTTTAGCCTGAGAATGTTGGAATATATCACACACCATTTTTAGTTATGAGTTCTAAATCAGAGTTACATGTACAATTCTTGTATATAAACTCCTTCTTAACAAGATTACATCTAATCGATAGTGGGCTTCGCTTATAGTCAAGTTGTTATAGTGTACAAATATAATCTAAATTTGTGTGTATGTGTATATTTATGTATATATGTATATTTGTGACGTATGTATTGAATGTGTTCATGTATGTATATGTACTCATGTATGGTATATTTTCATTGTCAGTGTAACATCTGTGCACCTTCCTTACAATATTTTTATACCACCCTAAGGTTGACTGGAAGAAAGTGCACAAAGTGTAAATAAATGAATTTGTTTTATGCTATAGAGGCAAATAAGCAGTTTTATCACCCAATGGAATGTGACTAACATCGTATCTTCTGTATAGCAGTGGTAAAAGCCGGCCCATAAGGTTTTACAAGGTTATCTAAACATAAAAATATTTTCTTAAACAAATCCTTGACATTTTCGACTTCGTTTTTGTATTTTATTTAGATGTTTGCCTTTTTCCTCAAAGTAGGTTGAAGTTTTGTTATGTCTAATACAGGGTGGGCCACGAATTAGATAACATTTATATATCAAATTCAAAACACACCGGCGAGTATACACGAAGCACTCTTAATTGCATGATCAATATTCTACCTGCTACCAATACAACATTGTGTGTGACTCCTCCAACATCTTGATTACTTTTGAAAAACAAGATAAAGAAAAAGGAAAAAAACGTGTGCAACGCGCATAGTAAATCCACTCGTTGAATTGATGATATCAGTAATTTTTTGCATTTTTTTTTCTGCATAGTGATTGCACACATGTATGATACCAGTGACGTCAAACAACTATAGGATTGGCCACGAATTAGTTAATATTTGAAAATATTGTATGAAAAAATATTTGATATGTTATAAAAATTGTATATTTACAAGAAAGCTAATTAGTTGGAATTTATATTTTAAAAATTACATTGTCTAAATGACCACTGTTTCGAACTTCTTCACCCATTTCTTTATTAAAAGAGCACTCGGACACTGATTTAATTCGTGTAAATCGTATTCAACGCGAAACAAGCGTCTCACAGTAATAAGTGAGCTTAAATAAAATTGTTTCATACAGTAAGCGCGTTGCGACCCCATGAAGCGATCCATTGCGACAAAATTTCCGAGAAACGAGCTAGTGGTCAGACTGCTCCCCGCGCCCCGTGCGGCATTTGTTTACGCGGGATGTTAGATTCAAATGTTAACGAATTCTTGACCTGCCCTGTACGATAAAACTGAACTTCATTACCAAGTAGAAAGTGACATTGAAATTCTGAAGATAGACCGTTGACAAGTTTTTGAAGGCTTCTCATTAATATCGATGGTATAATAATGTATTATAGTAAAAGTTAATAAATCGCAGTGATCATTTATCTTACAATGGCTTAGCATTCTTAGCTTTTGTGTATATCAATTTCTAGTTTGAAACTATCATAACAAAACTCCTTAGCACTGAGATAAGCAGACTTTTTAGATACAGCTCCCACTCTAGGAAGGCTGTGTGGTTTTAGGAGACTTTGAAAACAGGCAACACAAAGAACAGCCAGACTCAGTACATTTGTAATTTGTAGGTCACACAGTGTGGGAATCGAACCCACAGCATTCAGCGCAGCAGGACACGGCGAGGTGACCGCTTGAAGCCTCAAATCGTGACACCAACCGTACAGTAATTTCGAATCGAACAAACATATTCTTAGGTTTCCTCTTATTAGATTAAGACCGCGTTTCCCTACCACTACGATCCCGGGTCCTTTATCAAAAAACCATCCCACTAGGCCGCATCCATACAGCATTCGCAATGAGTACGATGACTATAAGCCTCGACGTGACGGATAATAATTAGGTAGAGAGGTAGACAGTTACCGTGATGAGCGTGTGGGCGGAGGGCGCGCCCTTGAGGATGGCCTCGGCGGCCTGCTGCGTGGCGCCCTTGTGCTCGGCGCCCAGCCCCTTGGCGAGGTTGATGCGGGACGCGGCGCGGCGCGCCGCCTCCAGCTTGCCGTCCGCGCCGGCGCCCGCGCCCGCCGGCACCGCTGCGCCCGCCACGCCCGGCTGTAACACCGAAACGATCAAAAATCATCATCATCATCACCATCATCACAATCATCATAATCGATATCTCGGTCAGAAGACATGATGATCGTGGTGGATGCGAGCAACACGGATCCGAATGCGATGGACGGCCTTAGAAGGCCTACTTCTAGTGATAGACATCTTTTTGCTGCGATGATGATGATGAAAATAATTATAAAGAAACAAAAATCATGACGTGATTATTAAATATTTGACCTTGTAATTCGCGTTCGATAATATCGACACTATTTTTTATACAATAAAAATATTATTTTTCAGTGACTTGTGGTTATGAACAAAATACATGATAAATGAAAAAATAAATGAAACGTGATCAGAACACGTTTTCTGTTCACGTGCACATTTGAACTGCGAAAATTTTATCAAAACTGCTCAGCAACAAAAAAACAACTTTAATAATAAAAACATATAACGAGATAAGCTGACATAAGGACCCATTAATACTTTATAAGAGTGTCTATAGCGATCATAATGAAATGGTAGCGGAGTCATGTCTGTATTACAAAAGTCAATAAACCCAAGTGATTATTTACCTTACAACAATTATAATCTTTGAGTTTGTAAATTTCTTGTTCGAAAAGATGATATTAACTCGTAAATACTGCGATACGCAGATCTAAGGCACAAAAATAATCCATTGAATTTTTTCCCAATCACAAACTCCTCTGTACCGTGAGTGCCATTCCACTCTGTCTACTAGAATAAATTGGAATCATTAGATCCTGTGTGTGTGAGCTTTGCCTTTATCTATACCAATATTATAAAGCTGAGCAGAAGAGTTTGTTTGTTTGAACGCGTTACTCTAAGGAATATGTGGTCAGTTTAGAAAAATTGTTGCAGTGATTGGTAGTCAATTTATCGGGTAAAGCTATAGGCTATATAATATCACGCTACGGCCAACAGGAGCGAAGTGTCAATGAAACATGTTGCAAAAACAGGGGAATATTGTTCCTTTTGCAAACTTTCACTGTGTGCGCTACGTAAATAAGTAGTTTTCAAAAATTATGTATGAAAGAATTCTTCTTCTTTACAAATTAAAAAAAAAAGCGACGGTATATGTCTATCGTTTAAAATTGGTTCACTGTAGTCTTTTTTATAGTTAAAAAAAATTGTTCTCGTCATGCAGCATCACGTTACTACAGGCAAGAGTAGACCTAGACGAGCGTGCGTGGGTCGTCAACTAGTTATTGACATTTAAAAGATTTTTGACCACGATGACCACTTAAGAAATTAGATGCAAAAATTGGAAGTACAATTTGAAAGGAAAAGATTACATTGATAGAGAAAACAGAATGTTTCAATGAATTGAAAAACTTCTTTCTTTGAAGTCGATTGAGTGTTTGGATGTACAATAACGGAACCTCATTTTTAACGGGCTTCACGAAGTACATCGTCAACAACCTATACTAGTTCACTGCTCAACTATATCCTGAACCATCCAATACATTCACAAAGAAAGATAGAATCTCTTTCGTAAGGAGAACCTTACAAATGTGATTCTAATCTACGCAGCCCAAAGAGGTTGGTACAGTGTTTGTTTCAAGTTCTTTTTAAATTTTTTCAATGATGTTACAGTTTTCCTATGTAATTTGCTGTCTTAATCGGCTCTTAAGCCACTCACGAGGTGAATAGGGGTAGTAACACTGTATGTTACATACATGGATAACTTGCACGCGTTAAAGTAATATTAAAGAAATAATCTAACCTTAATTTCCTTAATAATTTTCTTAGCCGCAAGCATCGTCTCAATTTGTTGGTCGAGGTCCCCTTCCACATCTTCATCGTCAGAGTCTTGTAGGCCAAGAGCCGCCTTCTGATATTTCTTCTTTTCTGTTGCCGCTTGAGCTTCAGATTCATCAAATTTGAACCCTATAATAAATGCATCAAGTATTATTTTTGTTTGGGTGTCGTCAATTAATCTTGTTGCATATATATAAAATATGTTTATTTGCTCTGGCTTTGTGTTAAATATTGGACAAAACAAACAATTCTAGATAAAGATTTTAGAATTTACATAAAAGATCAGAAGGAGAAGTCTACATAAATATATTTTGACTTTGACATACGCACCTTTCCCACTAAATCCGCCGCCAGTATGAACTTTTTTGCCTTCCTTTTCTTGTGCCTCCTTATACTTGTCCCATAACTGTCTTAGGTCATTCGGTGGGGTGGCTCCGGCCAGCTCCAACGCTCTCACGACATCACCTGCATATCTCCCTTGTTCAGGTGTGAGGAATGTCCAAGCGTAGCCTTTGTTACCAGCACGCCCCGTTCGTCCGCATCTGGGTTAAACAACGAAATATAATCACGATGACTGTCATGCCTTTTACGTTCCCAAGCGGGTCGTCAAGAAGCATCGCACTAGGCCACCATGGTGTGGGTCACCATACTGCGTTTTCTGCACTCGCAATGCATGTATTCGATTCCATGTATGCTTTGCAGCAACATAATAGTCACTTTGGCATCTCATAAAATGCAAAAAAAAGAAACAAATATTTGCAGATCATGAAACATTTGGTCAACAAACAATCAAACCCGAGACCTCAAGCACAATAGACGCATACGCTACCACTGCGTCACCAAGACAGCAGTCAAATAATAATATGAATTGATATTTATGACATTCAATTGCAAAAGTGTCTACAAGCTAATTGTATCCATACCAACAGCTAGAATTAACTATATACTTATCAGCTATGAGAAAAACACGCTAACGAATTGAATTGATAATAAATCGAAGATCATGTGACTCCGCTAATATTGAAAACAAAGTGATAAGCGTCAATAAACGTTTTTTAACGTAAACATTAATAAAAGCATGTATCCAATCTTTATTTATTCTTTGCTTTCTTAAAATGTATAATAATAATTATCAGTCTTTTATAGTCCACTGCTGGACATAGGACACTTTCACAAAGAAAGCTTTGGTCTATTAAACCACGCTGATACGTGTTGGTATAAGGTTAGCTTCAAATTTCCCTTCTCTTTGTGTTGTCCTTTACAGTTTGCTCTCAGCCGGCTCTTGTCAAACCCTTGGCATGAATAGGGGTATTAACACTTCTGTCTATCACCACACGGACAAGGGACAACCTGAACTATGGTAACCAGAGTACTAACAAACATACTTAAATATTACTTAATATATATTAACGTAAGGATTAGATTGCCACCTGCCACCTGATGGAGGGGAAAACCCGTCCCGTCCACCCGCGGCCACACTCAAGGCGGCATGAGACGCTGGTACACGCGCTCCCGGCGCCCGGTTCGCCGGCGGCGAATTCGGTCCGAGTGGAGGTCGTCCTCCCGGGCCTTCTCCGCCGCCTCCTTTCGCGAAATTACGTCTTCGCAGAAGGTTGTGACCGCGGTAAAATAACTGTCGCTACCGACCATGGAGCGTATTACGGCCGGTAGCGAGAGATCTCCTCCAATAACTGCAGTGAGGACCCCACGCTGCGCCGCCCAGGCGGAACAAACCGCTACCGTGTGCTGAGCCGAGTCCTCACTGCAGTCGCAGTGGTGACAGGCGGGACTCAATTCCCTCCTGGCGACCGAGTGCAGATACTTCCCGAAGCAACCGTGGCCGGAAAGAACCTGCGTCAGTCGGAAGGAAAGGGTCCCGTGCTACCGCCCTGCCCACTCGGCGATGACCGGCTGGAGAGCCTCCACGGCGGCAAAGCCAGCACGTGGAGCCTCCAACCGGGACGACCAACGAGCCATCGTGGCTCGACGAGCGGCCTCTCGCCAATCGCGTATCTCTTCGGGCGGGGGCCGAATGCCGCTACCCACCCGAAAGTCTGCAGTTCGCCGATAAACTTCAGCGAGCACTTCCGCCTCCAAATCCCACGGGGGAGTTCCGGCTAACGCGCACGCCGCCTCCGTCGATATAGTGTGGTAACCGCGTATGGCTCTAACCGCCAATATCCTCTGAGGACGCCAGAGGCGAACCCTATTCTGGGCGGTCAGAGCCGCCGCCCACACCGGTGCACCATAAAGCGCCATTGACCGGACAACCCCCGCGTATAGCCGTCTCGTCGCGACGCTGGCTCCACCCAAGTAGGGCAAAAGTCGCCCAAGCGCAGAAGCAGCCCCGACCAGCTTTGGAGAAAGCTGTCGGAAGTGATCGTCGAAGAGCCACCTGCTGTCAAGGATCAAGCCCAGATACTTCATCTGGGCTTGAACCGGTACGAGGACCGAATTGACTGCGATGGAGGCGCCGGAGGGCGGACCACGACGGGGCCCATGGAACAAAAGGGCCTCCGTCTTGTCGAGGGCCACCCGTAAACCCAGCGCCTCAATACGCCCGACCACCAGAGAGACTCCCGTGGTGGCTAGGCGCGCCACCTCTTGAAAGTTCGCTCCCCGGGCCGTGACCAATGTGTCATCGGCGTAACAAATGACGTCCAGCCCGGGGGGAAGGCGACCTCGAAGGGCCCAGTCGTATCCCATATTCCACAGGAGTGGTCCGAGGGCAGACCCCTGTGGAACACCGCACGACATGAGCTGCCGCCTCAGAACACCGTCTCGGTCCTCGTACATGACAGTACGCTCCTGTAGATAGTCGCCGCCAAGCCGCCTTAGGTACTCTGGCACCCCGTGGTAGTGGAGTGCTTCCCTGATGCAGCTAAATGGCAGACTATTAAATGCGTTGGCGATGTCCAACGACACCGCCAACAGCACGCCGCCACAGCCTACCGCCTCTTCGGTAACGGCCCTTAGGCGCAACACAGCATCGACTGTCGAACGCCCTGCTCGGAAACCGAATTGGGCGTCCGACAGATCGGGGCCCACCTCACTTAGGTGCCGGACGATGCGGGCAGAGAGTATCCTCTCAAACAGCTTACCCGCCTCGTCCAGCAACACAATGGGCCTATAGGCCGCCACCGATTCGGCTGGCCGTCCCGGCTTCCTCAATAGGACCAGCTACCCGCTTTTCCAACACTCAGGGAAGCGTCCGGACGCCAAGCTAGCGTCCAGGACCTCCCTGAGGCGGTCCGACATGTGTTCAAGGGCTCGGGCCAGCACTCGGGCAGGTATCCCGTCCGGCCTGGGGGCGGTGTTCTTAGAGCGTATCGTAGAACAACCGCCCCTACCTCCGATTCCCTGACGGGTGGAGCATCGTCCTCGTTCCCCCCGTCGTCTCCGACTATGAAGGCCATCGACGGTCTGGCCAGCGTGGTACAGTAGGCCAAAACCTCCTTGCTAAGGAGAGGCCTATGTCCAGCAGTGGACTATAAAAGGTTGTTGATGATGATGATGTATTTATAAATACTAGTGGTCGCCCATTGGTCGAAATTCGACCATAATAAATTTAAATTGTAAGTGACTTAATATACATTATTAAAATATAATATTCAAACATTATTAAGGTTCTACTGTCCAAAACTAAACTACTATAACCACAGATTTGACTAAGGCTGCAGAAATTTGCCAATTTCTTTTTTGAACAAATTATATGAAATTAAAAAGAAGTAAAATAAAGAAAACCTATTTAAAAAATGTTTATTAAAACAAAACATGCTATAAGAGGATGCAAAACAAAAAAACATTTTTTATCGCATATTGTAATAATAAAATTAATGATTTAAAACTTCTCTGAAAACAATGTTTTTTGTAAAAACTCTTTCATCGTTGTTAAATGTCCTTGGCCTTTATATTCGGATATATAAAACCTTAAACCAGCGAATGAACGAACTCTACTTGCTGCGACATACAACTGCAAATGTGTAAAAACTGGCCGATTTAATAAAACACCAATTTTTTGGACTGTTTTGTCCAATTCCAGTGAAATTTCACATATTATGTTGTTG
Organism: Hypercompe scribonia; assembly: GCA_949316085.1. Taxonomy (NCBI): domain Eukaryota; kingdom Metazoa; phylum Arthropoda; class Insecta; order Lepidoptera; family Erebidae; genus Hypercompe; species Hypercompe scribonia. Next base: position 9,240,684 of record OX438979.1, read on the forward strand.
TTACATGTTTGACTAATATGTTCTTGTAATCTATAATTAATAGCAGTGTCAACATCATAAAAATATAATTGTGCATAACATGGTGAGCGACCATATGCAGCAGTCATTGGGCCTCATCTGTGATAAAAAACATCATATATTTTGAAATAATACACTCCACTTGTACCTACCTCAGCAACTTTGGCTTCTGAGCTAACCATAGCAAAACATGAATTATATTGCCTAATATATTCTAAATAATTTTTTGATTTACTTTTTATTGAAGGTTCATTTGAATTAAGTCAATGAGTACAATGATTTAAAATATTCATTTTGACTTAAGGGTAGTAATATTGCTTTACCCTTGTGACAACATGAAGTGAATGCAGTTCGGTCGCCTAAAGTCACTTCAGATTCAAAATGTTTCGCATTGCAAAACCTGCACTCTAAATCCATTAATCCACAATCATAACTTAAAAACACATTTGGAATGACATTTAGAGCACATTTAAATGTACGTATCTCTCAAAATCACTTATTTATCCTGAAGTACTAGCTGACCTGGCAAACGTTGTTTTGCCATTTTTACTAAAATGGCTATTAAAAAATAAGGGTTGATCGTAGAAGGGTGAAAATTGAGGTTTGTATGTATTTTTGTATGTTGTATCATAAAAAAATAGAAATTAAAAATTTTGTCTAAAAAGTAAAAAAGAAAATTTAGGGTTGTACTACCCCTAACATTTAGGGCCATGAAAAATAGATGTTGGCCGATTCTCATAGATACCGGATAAGCACAAAAAATTTCATCAAAATCGGTCAAGCCGTTTCGGAGGAGTATGGCAACGAAAACTGTGACACGAGAATTTTATATATTAGATATACAATTACTGAAATCGTAAACTACATACTACTAATAATTGCTTTGAACCAGGTAACAAATTATATTTTTTTTGTACCTGAATGTTGTCATTGCAGATTGCTGCTACAGAACATTCTTCATGCATATAATGAAAGTCCGTATACATTTAAATGTATCTTACTGCTACACAACTTATATATATATGTATATATTACATAAATTTGTATAAGCGCTCAGTATTTCACGTAGGATTCGTCAAATAAAACTTTTCTGTTTGACATTCAACTATGTCTATAATAAACAAAAGAGACAATTTGACCACAGAGTATGTATACGTGTACAAATACTTGTGTATGCGTGTGTCAAATGCATGCTGGTTTATGTAATGTTTTATTTATTCATTTAATGTACTTTTTATGCATTATTATTAAAATATTTTTTATATTAAATGAGGCAAATAAAACTTTTTTTTTTGATATGTCTATGTCAGTACTCTATGTCTATGGACAAAATGGCATGTACAAATACTTGTGTATGTATGTGTGTGTGAAATGCATAGTAGTGTGTGTAATGTTTTATTTATTGATTTAATGTACTTTATAAGCATTATTATTGAAAAATATTAGCGTTCTGCACTTCTCCTACACATAAACTATAAGTGTGCCAAATTTTATGCTCCTGCGTCCGCGCAATTTTCGTAAAAAGGTGTCCTAAATTTTTGCATCACGTATTAATATATAGATATAAATATATTTGATAGCGGTCAACATGTGGTACAGATTCTGTCTAATTAGGGATCAAACTGCCTTGTGCGATATATGTTAATAATTAATCGTCTGTGTTACTATATATTTTCCCTATTAACAATATAACAGTTCATGTTTAGGTTACGCCGTTTCTGAGTGTTATGGATGATATGATCTAACCTCACATGGGACAACACTTTCTGTGATCAACAAATTGTTGTTCTGAGTCTGGGTGTTGTTCGAGTCCGTTTCCTATGTTTGTAGTCTCTGTAACACTGAAAAAAATAACAATAAATAAAAAACCTCACCTATGCACATAATCCTCATAATGATTCGGGCAGTCATAATTGACGACGAGCACCAGTTGTTTAACGTCGAGCCCTCTGGCGGCCACGCTCGTAGCCACCAACAGCTTCACTTTCCCAGACTTGAAGTCCACGATCGTCGAGTCCCTGTCGAATTGATCAATCCCTGTAACAGGTCATCATTAATATATTCGTCACTCAACAAAAAAAATACACCGGCAGTTATAAGCGTTTAAAAAAAAACAATTAAAAAAAAATATAAGGCTGATTTCATGAAGTTTAAAAAATGAATTCTCATCTAAGCTTTGTAACACGCTTATAAATGACGGGGAGAATGTAAATAACACTATGTCGCAGCCGGATCCATTGGTCGCTGAAAATCAAAACATTCTATTAGTAGATTTGTAAATTAATACACTATCTAATATATTTATTACTATGTCTCAATGAACGCTGATGTTATAGCGAACAAATATATGCGCAAATACAGGTGCACTCTCTGTCCCCTCACTCTCACAATCTGAAGGGACGGCTATCCGATGGCTAGCGTCGGATTTACGTACTCTCCAAGGCACGGGGGTTAAGACCCCAATTTTTAAACTAACAACTTGATTGAATTTGTACTATAATTTTTTTTTTTTTTAACGTGTGGAAACCCCCTCGAGCCGTCACCCCACCGGGGTTTACGGCGGGGTGGTGTGTCGGAATCGGACCGACTAAAACCACACGGTGTGCCACTCTGCGCCTGACATAGGAGGGATCCGGGAACAGCTGTTATTACGACATCCAAATCCCTCCTAGCGCCTGCCCGCTAACACGGGCACCATCTGCTTACAAACTCTCTATTTAGGCGACGTACGGCACACGCGCACGTCACCTCCTCGCGGCTGGCCATTATAGCGGATGGAGGGGAAAACCCGTCCCGTCCACCCGCAGCCACACTCAAGGCGGCATGAGGCGCTGATATGCGCGCCTCCGCCGCCCGGTTCGCCGGTGGCGAATTGGGTCCGAGTGGAGGTCGTCCTCCCGGGCCCTCTCCGCCACCTCCTTCCGTGAAATTACATCTTCGCAAAAGGTAGCGACCGCGGTAAAACAACTGTCGCTACCGACCATGGAGCGTATGATGGCCGGTAGCGAGAGATCTAGTCCAATAACTGCAGTGAGGACCCCAAGCTGCGCCGCCCAGGCGGAACAAACCGCTAGCGTGTGCTGAGCCGAGTCCTCACTGCAGTCGCAGTGGTGACAGGCGAGACTCAATTCCCTCCTGGCGACCGAGTGCAGATACTTCCCGAAGCAACCGTGCCCGGAAAGAATCTGCGTCAGTCGGAAGGAAAGGGTCCCGTGCTGTCGCCCTGCCCATTCAGCGATGACCGGCTGGAGAGCCTCCACGGTGGCAAAGCCAGCACGTGGGGCCTCCAGCCGGGACGACCAACGAGCCATCGTGGCTCGACGAGCGGCCTCACGCCACTCGCGTATCTCTTCGGGCGGGGACCGTATTCCGCTTCCCGCCCGGAAATTTGTACTATAATAGACCAACCAATTGAAGGCCTTTAGTGCGACTGGACACAATAAAGTAGTAACACACAGCGTCATCTAGTTTCAAACTAAGCAAACTACTTACTATGATAACTAGACTGAATGATAGAATACTTATATTCTTTTTTTGTAAATACATAATATTATTCATATAAAACAGACAAACTCCGAAACAAGTATTTGCAGTTCATATAAACATTTAGTCCGACCCGGGAATTGAACCCGAAACCTCAAGCACAGCAGTCGTATTCCCGCTGCGCCATTGAGGCAGTCAAACGTAAATGTAATAGAGTATGATTTAGTAATATGAAGCTGAAATAGAGCAGTGATTAATGCGCGTCCGTTCGTAAGATTCAATTCACATTAAGGTAACCTGTAAAAAAAAAATTATAGGCCTGTAGTTTCTTTAAATATCCTTAACTGATCCTTGTCCTTTGAATAAATTGCGTATTTCGTTTAGAATATATTTCAATGATGTGTGTGATCTTTCAATATTTTTCTGATTACAGAAGCAGTCTTCTGATCTAAGCACCATGAATAAATGCTACAAGGGTTTTGATAATGTACGTTTTAAGGTCTTGTAACATTACCAGACCGGACATCCTGAATTGAGGACACAAAACTTAGTAATATATAGTTAAATTTGTTAAACATACAATTTAAAACCATTTCGTTAAATTGATTACACAACAAATTACATTTTTAAAAAGTGAAAAATCAAAAAAAAAAATTACAAACCGCTTCAAATATCAGAATACAACTAAATAGGCGACACCAAATCTCACCTCCGTGCAAACTCATGCAAGAATATGACGCCTTCATGAGGTCCTTGAGCAAGCTATCGGCGTTTTCTTGCTTGTCTACAAAGACTATGATGCTGCCCGATTGGCTGTACAGCCCTAGCAACTCCAACAGCTTGAAGAACTTCGCGTCTTCTTCTAGAATGGCTACATGCTGTTCTACATCTTTACACACCACACTTCGTCCGCCAACCTACAAACAAAATGTCGTATTATAATGTGTTCTATAAATATAGAGCGGTCACACTCGGTTAAATGAAAACTTTAAGAGTGTAAAGAAGATACAGGCTCATGACCAAGTGGTAAACGCATAGGCTAACAAATGGCAAAATTAAGCAATCCAAGCCAGGCCAGTCTATGATGGATGATCGTTCGTAACATATTGAGACCCCTCCGTGCCTCGGAGAGTACGTTAAGCCGTCGGACCTGGAACATCTTTGGCAATCCTTACAGGTAGTTCGACAACGGTCTTTTACAGAACTTTGATGTTGCCTGGCGATCGCGATAAATTGGGTTGTAGAAGTCTGATTGTAGTGATTCCACATGCTAGGCGATTTCATCAGAAATGTGTGAATAGACAGTTTAATTTTAAATACCTGAACTTCAATCGGTTTCTGTAATATTCTTCTTGCTAGAGCCTCCATTTGTCGCGGGAACGTAGCACTGAACATCACAGTCTGACGGTCTGGTCTCACATTGTCTATGATCTTCATAACCTACAAATACATAATGTGTTATTTCTACGTGATACATTAGTCTATACTTATAAAAATGTTAAGTAGACTAACAAAACATCCCGATTACGGCGATAGGCTCACCACCTATTATGTGGGCCACCTTTACTACAAAAATGGCGAAAAGTGGGCGTTAAAATGTCTCTACCCTCCCCTTTGGGGAAATAGGGGTGGTTTTATGTTTTTATTTCATGTATTTTACAATTTAATTTATCCATTGTTGAATTAAAAGTAAGTATTACCTTGGAGGTGGATTTATTATTATCATGTGAACATTACTTGTATTTGTATTAAATAGGAAGAAACTCAACATTAATGAAAACAATTTCGGGCGCTCTATATCTATGTATTTTAAGAGGATTTGCCAAAAAGCAACATCAAGTAAAAAAATTCTACACCCACATGATTAATAGCTAAAATGTTGACATGTTATACAGACCACTTTGCAGATCATTTTCATATGTTTATTAATAGATGGTTCGTGGTTAAGTGGTAACTGAATAAATCAACACACTGCAAAGTTAAGCAAATTAGACTATGGATAGGTGAACATTCTTACCACAGTGAGGCCCTCGCAATCTCTGAGAGCATGTTAAACCACCAATGGTTTGACAATAAGCTTTTATATCGATTCATACTTCGGTTATGGAGGTATGAGGGCACTTGCTCCGTGTAAAAACAAAGTAGTTCAGCCACATCGTAGGAGACTTAAAACCAATACGACTCAGAGGAAGGGAAAAACCAGAATACAAGATAACTTACTTGAGGTTCGAAACCCATGTCAAACATTCTATCGGCCTCATCGAGCACGATATATGTAACTCTTCGCAGGTTCGTCACGCGACCAGAGTTAGCCGCCAACATGTCGATCATGCGGCCAGGTGTACATACTATCATTTCAGCACCGCGTTTTAGCTCCGCAATCTAAAAAATAATATAACAACTATTACAATGATATGTTATAATATGTAGGCATATACAGGAAAGAACGCGATCATGTAATACGGTATTGAATGCAGCAACTTGATCGAAACGTCAGGTAAATCAAAAGTATGTAAATAGACTTTTTCACAGCACACTTTCAAAGGCGATAAAGTAAATAATAACAGCTTAATATTAACATATACGATATTCGGATAATTCTAACAGCAAGGATATACAGATATATGATTTAATAACTATTAGCTAACCGTTAAAAGAACGGCAAATGAACTGACCTGTTCCGAAATACCAGTCCCGCCGTACACACAAACGACCCTCAATCCTAGTGACTTAGCGAACTTCTTGATGTCCTTGCCGATCTGCATGCACAGCTCTCTCGTGGGTGTCATTATCAAAGCCATGGGTCCATCTGTATCTTCTAAAGGTGGCTGGTCGAGTACGTGTCGGAACATTGGAAGAATAAATGCAAGAGTCTTTCCAGAACCAGTCTTTGCAATACCAATGAGATCTCTGTAAATTGTAACGATATTATAAGTGCTACTTAAACAGCAAAATTAATCATTTGTTCTGTCAAGGGTCATAAGTGCGGTCCCACTGCCAATATTGTTTTATTTTACTTAAGTCATTACAAACGCGACGAGATATTTGTAAAGTCAGTTGTCAACGCATGAAGTCGGCTTATCCGTGAATCATCGAACAAGACCCATGCAAAAGTGCAGAAATATTGGAAACTAATTAAATACTGTAAATGTCCCCTTTTTAATATCCTATCAATAGTAAGTTTGTTTAAAGATTCCTAAGTAGTAGTGAATACCATAGCTTTTAATACTTATTGAAATATAATATTATTTAGTTCGTAATCAGACAGATCAATAAGCGACCTCATTTCGCAAGTCAAAATGAAACAAGTTGCACATCTAAACACTTTATGACTATTACGACATATGAACCACGTAAACATAAAGTCACACCTATTTCTCATAGGTGTAGGCAGAGACAATTGATCTCCACTTACTACGGACCTCGTACACCTCTTTCGCTACGTCCACATTCAACAATCGTAGCATGCGTACTCGTCGGGTTCTGCATTTCACATGGCCCTTCTTCAGAACATCACCAATTTGGTCGGTAAATGTTCGCCGTGGACGACTTCTTTCTACATTTTCACACATATTCGCTCTATAAATTTATTTCGTAAGACTTCTATGATCCATTCTCTCTACATGGTCAAACATTTCAATTTCAAACATTTCAGTCCGCAACGTTCTTTTTCACTACATTTCTGACTCTGTCACTAGCATTCACACCGCACATACTTCTTAGGGAACTCATCTCTACAAAATTAATACTACTTTCGTGTTACTATTCTTTCTCAAGTGTGATGATTATTCAAAGTATTTGTTAACATTTCGCTACAACAGTAAAGTTTCTTAAACTTGGATATTGTTGACTTTTTCAGTCATAGATGGAATATATAAGAAAAAAGATATATTAATGATCCGAACTGATGTCTGGGTGATGATGTATGATACAACTACGATAGATGGTTAACATTTTTTTATTAAAAGACACTATTCGCACTAGGAATACATCCTGTGTCGCAGGAGATTTTACAAACATACATGAACTGAACACCCAGACTCAGAACAACTATTTATGGACCGTACAAATTATTGCCCCATGTGGGTATTGGAGCCACAACACTCAGCGTGGTTGGAACTGAAGGTAACCGCTTACACCATCCGTGCAGTACGTTATATCAAGACCCTTACCTTCCAGACATAATGGCAGGTATAGCCTGTGCTTGTATAGGTGTTGGTTTTTCAAAGTTCAATTTTCTCAATATGTCCATCTCTTTCTTGCTGATACCGCAGTGGGCCCAAGTTTTTATCGGCTTTGGACACCCTTTACCCTTCACTCTAATACCTTCCAACTCTGTTCTATAGGCTTCTACTTCTTCAGGAGTCATTCTTGCCAGCTCACTTACCTGTAAGATTTTTTTTATTTTTATGATATAGCAAACGAAGAGACATGTCACGTAAAGGGGACAAGTGTTTTGTCCGAATTCTCCTCTACGAAACGAAGCGAAAGTATTGCTAACACAAGTTTTCAGTACTAAATTAAAAAAATAGTTTACAGCAAGAAGCGTGAAAACGTACACTTTTACACTACCGAATAAAAAGAAGAGTGCCGTAGGGTTACCATATCTCAAGATTTGTCCTTAGATTTCAGGATTTGTAGAATCTTCTCAGGAATCCGGGTTTCACAAATCTCAGGCGATATCAGAATTTTTAGAATTTTCAATAAAATCCAATAGATTTTAAAAATCTCTTTATTAAAAGTTAAACTTCTAAATCTAAACCGTCCTAAGTAATAATCCACGAGATCCGCAGTGTATGCAAACGATAATAATATGACTTTTTTAAATTCCTAAGTACTTTTGAGAGAAAATTCTTAAGCTGCGCAAAATCTCAGAATATTTTAATGAAAGTCAGACATTTTTACCGGATTTTTATTTTTTAATCTGGTAACCCTAGTGATATTCTCATCAATTCACTGACTAAAGTGTTAAAATCACCTTATAAGATATCGCACAAACTATTAGAGCTACATACATACACTTACCCTTACACTATAAGTTTACGTAAACAATAATATTTACCTCTGTATAGAAAGCTTTTCTATAAGGCATATAGTTCAAGCTGGCATGGTCGACTTTAGCTAAATCCTTTCTTTGCTTAGATGCCAGATTAGCAGCCGCATCCTTAATATCTTCCGTTTCTTCTTCTGAAGAGTATTCTAGACCATCTTGATTCTGTTCTATTAATTCACCTGATATAAAAAATCATAAGATTTAAAATTGTATAAAAAATTATTGAAAACATATTTTGTTTTCAACATGGCCTCCTTGTCTACTTGATGCAATCATTAAAAAAAAAAATAAGGTTGACATGTGACAACAAGCTTAAATCTCGTTGAATGTAATTTACAGTATCAATATCCTTCTATGCACTTTTGAAACCATGTATGCAATATTTCATGTTAGGGGTAGAGGATATAGGAGGCGTTATATAAAATATCCTGAACTAATTTTTTGAAGACAACTCTAGAGTTAGAGCTAGCTCTAGGAATATATTGTATACCATGGATGACTTCACAAACATACATATGATAGACATAAAGCACACCCAGACTCAGAACAACTATTTGTGGATTCCACCGGTGTGTATATTGCATGACAAGTGTTTATAAAAGCTTGGAGCTTGTGGAAAGTCACAAGTTCCAAATCTTCATAATCATTCGAACACCACCACCATCTGGGACCACCATTATAACACCACCCTCTATATTATAACTGTTTTTAAATCTTATCAGCATGTGCTTAAGCAAAATAAGTACCTTTATTTTTTTGTTCAGCTACTTTCTTTTTAGCAGTCCCTGTGACGACTACGATAGTGCCCCCTGTGGTCGGCACGTTTATAATTCCCCTGGCCTGGTCAATCTGGTTTACTTTACGCACCTCCTGTTAACAATGTTAAAAATGCAGATACAGTGATAAATCCATATATAAACACAGTGCAGATTATGAAGGCAAATATAATTTGCACAAAAAAAGTATATGTATATAATCGTTCCATATAATTTTATATAAAAATGTATTCCTGTTCGTTAGTTTTATTAAAATTTGAGACTGACTGGTCGAATTTGGTTAATTTTTGTCTTGGATTTTTGTGGTAGTATGAAGTGAAAAATTTAAGATCAGAAAATGTAAAAAAAAAATTAAGAAAGTTTTTTTTTGAGAGAGGAAGGTAAAGCTGCGCGGGTGGCTCTCTCAAAACAACAACTTATGGTCTGTAAAGTAATCTTTATTATCGTTTTTCGTTGTTAATTATGGATAAATAAAAATAACCATGCTGCACCTAACACCAAGATCTCAAAATACATTTGTAAATCCTTAATAAATAAATAAATAATAAATAAAATAAATAAATATTTCGGACATTTGACACAACGTCATCTAGTTTCAAACTAAGGAAAGCTTGTGCTATGATAACTAAACTGACTGATAGAATAATTATATACTTTTCTTTTTGTATATACATACATATCATACATAGAAAACACTCAAACTTCGAAACAAATATTTGCAGATCATACCAACATATGGTTTGACCCGGGCATCGAACCCTAGACCTGAAGTACAGCAGTCGCATTCACACCGCCATCGAGGCAGTTAAATGTTTACATGGAATGAATGAATACAGTAATACTCCGCTTTACGGGAGGGATACGTTCCGGAAAATATCACGTTAACTGAAATTCGCGTATATCGAGGTTTAAGATTAAACATAGTCAAAATTCAATATGTACAAAAAATACGAATCATTTTAATCAATCACTTTAATTCTAAGAACACATAATGCAACACATATTATTAATTATTTTTTACGGCAAAATACATCTATTGTCTTTTGACTACATTATGTGTATACACACTCTTTCGACTGAACGTTCGTTCTTTGAACTTAGCGTTATAGTGAAACCGTGTGTAACGGGGTCGCGTAAAGCGGGGTATTACTATACTAATTCTACTAGAAATTAATAATGAACTGTTAAATAAAAATAAACTCAAATACCTGTTGTACTTCTTGCATATATGCATCTAGAGGATCAATTTCCTCTTCAGCTTCCTCTTGTTTCTTCTCCTCTGCTATTGCTTTCTCTTTAGCCTCTCCGTCTTCGCCTGTACAAGATCATTGGATGGTTAATATGCTAACGAATAATAATTTACTTTGGACTCTATGTGTATTGTTTCATAGAAAAATAAATGGAAATACTATTAATCTACTCCTTTCAAAGTACATTATTACTTAACAATTAAGGTCTTCATTTATGTTTTGCACCATCACCATCAACAGCTTTGACTCCTAGACAGGTCTCTCCTTATAAAAGAAGTTGTAGTCTACTATCCTGTGACTCCATACTCTTAATCCTTCGTCACATTCTTATCACCAATAAAACATTCTTACCTTCGTCACCAGAGTCATCTTCCAAAGACCACTTCTTAGTGGCAGGCACCTGTATGCTAGTTACAATGCTCCCCTTTTGCACCTCCTTCTTGGCAGATTCAATTTCTTTACGTTTACGCTCTGCACGCCAACGTTCAATACGATCACGGCGCTTTTGCATCTCTGCTTCTAAACGACTTTGCTCTTCTTCCTGTTAAAAACATAACATATAGATAAAAAAAACTATCTGTACATCATACTAGAGTTACAAGAGAGTACATAAAATATCAGATGTATACTATACAATAGGAGGCCTTACTGCCAAAAGCAATCTCTTCCAGGCAAATTTAGGAATGGATTATTGGATTATTGGACACATTGATGCAGGGGTGACAGTTATAGTGGTAACTGTGTAAGCCTTACTGTCACGATGACTTTATCCATGCTTTCCATCAGGCAAAGTAGAGTCACTTTGGAAGGCTCTTTATAAAAAAAAAATATATATATTAATATATACATACTCCGACGTTATACATTAGTATTTAAAGTTATAATGTATAACGTCGGAGTATGAATGAAATTATTTTCTTTCGAACGAATTAGAGAATGATCTGTTTTACAATTACGCTTAAGATTAAATCTTAAGCATGTACAATCTAGATAAGGGGCCAAAATAGTATAATTTTTTTTAGTTTCAATCAAAAAAAAAAAATCATGTAATATTTGCAGGCCCCCTCCCCCCTCTCCAACGTGAGATTAGATGAGATTTGACTCGACCCCCTCCCCCCCTTAAATATCTCACGTAATTTATGAACGCTCCCTTAAACTCTCTCAAAAACTTTAAAGTCCTTAACGAAATATGGGCTCCAGATCTGGCATCCATACAGCAATATTGGTCTGTTAGTCTGTCAAATGTTTTGTAAATCCAAAGCATTATTTCAGGTGTAAGAAATTCAAAAATCTTTTCTAATGAGGTAAGTCAAGTTTTAAGCTTTCTTAATAATCACCATTATATGTTCTACCCATTTCAAGTCTCTCTTTTTTCTGACTCGAGTTGAAAGTAGTCAAGATGCAAACGAATCTGGCATTTCAATTCTCTCTTTTTTCTGACTCGAGTTGAAAGTAGTCAAGATGCAAGCGATCACAGTCCAACTTGTAACCCAAACGAGGATGCAAGTGAGAAACGAGGATGTGAGTGAGAAACGAGGATGTGAGTGAGAAACGAGGATGTGTGTGAGAAACGAGAATGTGAGTGAGAAACGAGGATGTTAGTGAGAAACGAAGATGTGAGTGAGAAACGAGGGTGTGAATGAGAAACGAGGGTGTGAATGAGAAACGAGGGTGAGAGTCATTCCTTAGACCACTTTGCTATTTAGATCTTGCCGTTTGTCATAGTCCAAAAGAAGGGCTGACAAATATTTTCGTGTCATCCGCAAAAATATTAACACTACATATGCAATATTTTTAAAATAACCAACACCTATACTGTTAGTAAATATGCATCTGATTTTCTGATCTCTACAAATATCATCATCATCATGTTCATCAACAGCCTTTAACAATCCACTGCTGACATAGGCCTCTCTTTAGAAAGGATTTTTGCGCCTGTTATACAACATTGGCCTTATGGGTTAGTACAGGATTTGTTTTAAGCTTTCCTTTTCTTTGCAGTTCGGACATTTCAGACATTCGACACACAACGCCATCTAGTCCCAAACTGAGCAGAGCTTGTACTAAGGGTACTAGACAACTGATATAAATACATATATACTGTTTTTTTGTAAATATATACACACTAAAAATAGAAAACACCCAAAGTCCGAAAGAAACATTTGCAGATCATACAAACATATGGCCCGACCTGGGAATTGAACCCAAGATCTCAAGTACAGCAGTCGCATATGCTACCACTGCGCCACCGAGGCAGTAATAGTTATATTATCCTTTACAGTTTGCTCTACTAATCGCCTCTTACGATGCCAAAGGGAGGAATAAGAGTGGTGACACTCCATATTCTTAATCAGTCACCACACAGATAAATAACTTTATAACTTAACACTAATTGCTTATAGTTTTTTTTGGGTACTGATTTTTTTTTTGTTTTTTGATAGTGAATTTTTTGTAATCAAAACAAAATATATATCACCATCATCTCGGCCAATAGATGTCGACAGCTGTACTTAGGCCTCCATAAAGGTACTCCACAACAGCCAGTCCTGTGCCGCCTGCATCTAGTAGCTTCCTGTGACCTTCAGCAGGTCATCAGACAACTTAGAGCAGTATCCTACTGAGTACACCTGCCCACTACGATCGCCAAACCGCATGCCAAACGTGGCGATTATGGCAAATTCCCCCCCCCATTATGGCAAGCACGAGAAAAATAGATATAGATAAAAGTATTTATGATTCCATTGTGTAATGAGTATGCATTATGATATGGAATCATTATTTGTGACTATGAAAACCCTTCATTTCATTCATAGTTTGAATAAATTAAAAAAAACTAAACATACCTAACAATTACCACATCTATACATACCTTATCTACTGTCCCTGGATCATACTCAGAAGAATCATTTTTGACAGTTTTCTCATTTGATTTAGACCTTTCCTTTTCCTTTTCTGGTGATTTCTTTCTAGATGACTTACTGTTGGATCCATTTCTTTTATCATCCCGTTTATCACTGAAAAATATAAATATATATGTATATCTAAAGTGTGAGCTTATTAGAATTGAAATAATTTTTATTTAAGATATCATATAAGTAACCACCACTACCTATAGTGACCTTCAGTAATCTTGAGTCACAAGCATTACTGCCACTTGACTCCCTCCCCTAATGTCAGCAGAAGACAGAGTTTGGGTTCTGATCACTTCACTCACTTGCATAAAGTGAAAAGCTAAGGATCTAGAAAGCTAATCGATGTAAAGAATTGTTTAGCACTGCTTTATGTGTAGCATCACTTAAGAAGAAGGTCTTTGTCAAGAACTGCCCGTTAGTGCAGAATTATTATATTTTAGCGTCTTTCTATTAGATTTTGTCATGAATACGTGTATATAAAAACAAAACTGGTCAACTACATAAAAAAACTGTTTAACAAACCTCTTTCTGTCTCTATCACGGTCCCTATCTCGATCCCTTTCTCTGTCTCGTTCTCTACTTCGGTCACGACTGCGATCTCTCTTCGAGTCTCTCTCCCGACTACGACTACGCTTTCTCTTCGAGGATTTAGATGTGCGATCTCTAGACTTAGACCTAGACCTTTTCCTCTTACGTTCAGGTGTTGGAGACCGACTATGGGACCTCCGCCGATCCCGGTCTCTATCGCGGTCACGCCTGTAAATATTTCCATTAGTGTCGAGTACCATTTTAACATACAATAATAGATACAGATTTAAAAATAAAATCGTCCACAACACGTACCCACTTCTAACCATTATTATAAAGTATACTAATTATTACCAATCAAGGTTGTTTTACAACGCAATAAACTAGAATAATCGTTTTCCATATTCACACAACACATCAAAATGTGTAAGACGCGTTGACGAATTATTGAAGCTGTCAACTCAATAGCTGTCAAATTTGAAGTCGACCATGTTTTAGTCAGTGCTGTGCTCCGAGTTAAGAGTTAAGAATCTATGATTTTAGTTTTATTGTTATGTAAAGGGCTACTTTGGTCCATTTCTATGTCAGACTAAATAATCACATCAGACGATTTTACTCGATTTCATTTAGTTGTGCAACTTTTTATGATTCTATTAAGAAAAATTGCCAAGATGACAGGTTAAATTCATTAGTATACAAGAAGTCATAATCATAACAAGTTTACATATCCACATAAAATAAACTGTGAAGATTATGTTACTGGTATTAATATGTAGTTTGCTTAATATTAAAAACATTCTAAGTCCTATTAAATTTTTGTTTGCTTTACGGCTTAAATAAAAATATCAACAAAGTGGGTCATTATTTTAGTTTGTTGATTATACTTTGCATTGTAGATAAGATGTGCTGTTTTTCGGCATACTAAGTTATCATTTATTTGGCTGAGCATCTAATTATAGTATTATTATAATTAGGTATAACTATGGTCCAAACAATTTAAAAAGTGATTTTGACAGTTTACCCTTAAAGTTTGAACCTCTATAAAGCCATTGTGAGAATTATCAATTCGCATTGCAAATGAATAGACGATTACATTTAAAAAACATTATTAATCATTTAAATAGGAGTATTTGTGGTCATTCAGTATCCTCTTTAAAATTAGGCTACATGTATATTTTTAATAGCAGATCGTGGTTAGCTTAATCTACAAAAGATTTAAAGCAGATCATGCAGAAACAATCTCAAAAATCTCAAAATGAATTCGACATCACATTATTGATACATCGCGGCGCTGACTAAAACAAATCTATTTGGAACGTCCAGGCGCAGATAGTCCTGTTAAAAAATAATTTATTCGACATCATTAAAGGTACCAAGACATTAGTTATTACCATGCGTTTTTATTATTGCCAATCCATTTAAAATAGAGAAGAAAAGAAATATTCTTTTCTTCTCTATTTTAAATTCCATTAATTATAAATTTTTACATTCATTTGGTTAAAAAATGATGTGATTTTTTTTTATTTTAATTAAAGCCTTGTTCACCTTAAGTATAAATTAAGTAAATAGTAGTACTTAAGTAGTATTTATGCTTGATTTTTGATAGTTTTGTGACATAGAATCGCATTCTTTCGATTCATATTTCTTTATTATTGTCACGTGTCACTACGTTAATCTCGATTGGCCCCACATTTAACACTAATCTAAAGTTTGCGTTGATCAAGATGAAGTTCTTGATTACAGTGACAACATTCTTGTTTACTAATCTAGTGTATAAGAGAGCAATGCCCTAAAATGAAATTATCAGAGGTTAAAGTGAAACTTTTTCACAAGGCGTACTTTTTATAGCTAAAGTTAAATTATTACGATGCACCGCTAATTTTAATAGACGTAGAAAATTAACATATAATAAGAATGACGGAATTAGTGATTCTGGAAGACACATATTCAATTTAGATTTAAGGTACAGTATGTCACAATAGTATAGGCCAGATTGGACTTTTGTCGGACTAGCATTGTTTCTTAGTGCTAGTGAGTGATTGGGAATCCTTTGTGACTACATTGAGATGCATTTAACCCTCTTTTGCAATGGACTACAAGCAGACTGAAGGAATTTGTTCAGTACTATGCTCTTCATTTATTTTGCTTTATCTCTATATACATTAATATAGGCAAAATACGTTTTTATAGAGTCGTATCTGAGATTTGGTTGGTATAAACTAAACAGAATCTGTTTAGTATTTACTAGTATCTACTAGTAGTAGTAGTAGTAGTAGTAGTAGTAGTCTTGGTATCTACCATATATTATGTGTCAAAATTATAACCTCAAATTCTCCAATTTCTCTTACCGCTGTTCTTTTTAGTTTATTAGTAAACATTATAAAACTTACTTCATTCCATTTAACAGGGTGGTTACTTACGGTTGAATCTCTAACATACTCTCTAAGTAACAAGTTTGCTAATCAATTATGGCTGAAGATGGTGAAAATGTAAGATTACATTATAATAGATATTCAAATATTTTTTACACGATGATATATTAAAAGTACAAGTATTGTTTTAACTTTTTTTACAGATATCTGTTATGACGGTAAAAGAACCATTAGACCTTATACGACTAAGTTTGGATGAGAGAATATATGTAAAAATGCGCAATGAACGAGAGCTGCGTGGAAAATTGCATGTGTGTAATATCTTTGTTTTTAAGTATTTTCAAGTGAAGAAGGAGGGCAGAGTCCTGTAGGATCTAGTATTTAATTAATTTACCACTACATCTTTAAATTTAAAGTCATTTCGCATACTTTGACAGCAGAAGTGTAATTAAAGAATATTACTAAAGAACAATGCACAAAAACTGATACCCATTCTTTGATGAATACTAATGTCATGATAGAACTGTTAGTCGAATTACATTATTGTATAAAATTGTTTTGATGAGCTTGTTGGTCTACTGGTAAGTAACCGACTGCTAATTCAGGGGTTTGATTTCCACACAGGACAAACAAATTCTGTGAAGTGCACAATAGTTTATTGTCTGGTTGTAATTTATCGGTGTGGTCTGTGTGGTGACAGATTAAGAATACGGAGTGGCATTTACCTTATTCATCCCGTAGGTGTCGCAAGAAGCAATTGAGGGAGCTAATTATACAGGAGAATAACAGTGGAAGAAGTAAATTTGAAACAAACCTTATACCAACCTGTCTGGCTATCATGACATAGCAAACCAAAGCCTCTTTGCATTTAGAAATATGTACATATATTTTTCAGAACTCTGAATAACAGACTATAGCGTCTGTCTAGTTTGAGATTAAATATCTAATAATTGTTACAATGTCATTTTGGTCAAATTGATGTCATAAGTGGTAGTTCTGGTAGAAAATGTTACTTGTCTTTTGGTATAAAATTTGTACCAAAAGACAATTATAAAGAAATGATACAACTATATACCAATATTAGCACTAAATTTCTATATTTGTGAACTTGCTTATTGCTTTTTCAGGCTTATGACCAACATTTAAATATGGTGCTTGGTGATGCAGAAGAAACTATCACAACAGTCGAAATAGATGAAGAGACATATGAAGAAGTGTACAGGACAACAAAAAGGAATATACCTATGTTATTTGTAAGGGGTGATGGTGTTATACTGGTTTCACCTCCTGTCAGAGTAGGTGTTTAGAGGAAAATAAATATAATCTTAAATAAAATTACTTTATTTTAATTTTTTGTTGTTTACTTTTACATCCTAATATCTTCAAAACAGCTTCATTTTTAAAATTGCGATTTTTTGGAACAAGCAATTCTTCTTCAGTCATTGGTTCAATAATTGTTCCAGCTTTAGTAATTATGCTAGGACGAATGAGCTTCTTATGTGCCTTTTCTGGTATAAATGTATTCCCCAAAGGTGCCCTTATTGATGCTTCATAATCCTTCACACTTTCAAATGGGAATGGCACATCTTGAACTTTATGAGCAATTAGTTTAGGATCTTTGTACTCCATAATAATAATATCCCCTTTATTTTCGTCACGTCGTGGCATTTTAGGTGGAGCACACATTATAAACCTATTTTTCCTACGCTTCTGTGGTTTAACTCCTTTACCTCCCCAAGAGCCCCATCCTTGTAAACTCACATTAACATCTTTAGGTTTGTCTTTATTCTTTTCATCTTCTTTTTCTTGTCTGAAGCTGGTTGCCACATCATCTTCCTCAAGTACTTCATCTAAATTTACTTTAGGTACACCATTTTCATCATCATCCAGGTGATCATATTCAGTTTCAACTTGTGATAAAGCTGTATTCAAATGTTTTGGCTTACGATTACTAAATCTGGAAACATAAATATTTGTATCTGCAGATTGTTGTGCTGGTTGTTGGCCACCATTTAACACTTTAGAAACAGATGCTATGACCGAGTCATTAGTAAGTTTCTCAACATTTTTAGATGTCTCTATTAACTCTTCATCTATAACTGCTTTCACTTTTGTATGTTTTAATTTAAAGTAGTCTACGTTGCCAGGTTCAGTATTTTCCAGTTTAGTTTTTTTATTTTCTAGTCGAGAAATCTTCTCCAATTTTTCAATGTTCCCTCTGATTTTATTTAATTTCTTTTCAACTAGTTTTTCTACACTTGATTGTTCGGTTTCTGAATCTTCACTATCGCTGTCATCATTTCTCTTCATTTTATTTTGTAAAAATTTTTTATATCCAAAGTCAAATTCAGTACTCACATTTGGTTTGTCTGATCTCTGCAACACCCAAGAATTCTTTGGGTTTTGAGCCAAATTTAAGTCAAGGATTGTTGGAGTTTCATTTTCATCATCTGATGAGCTTTGATTGTTCTCAATTTTTTGAGTTAAACCTCTACTAACGGCCAATTGCTCAGCTAACTCCTGTCTGACCTGAAAAACAAGAGATTACAGTAGATTTCCTTGTCATTTTGTAGAAAGTATCACATGATACCTTTTTCTTCAAAATTTATAAGTGTAATAAGTATCATTTGTTCATTTTTAATTGAGAGAAAACAATTGACTCCATACATTGATTAACAAACATTTATGTACTTTTGAAATAATTTACAGAAAAAATATCTAAAGACATCACAGGGCCATAATATGTTACCATTGGTGATGAGGTCTAGTCACAGTGTTAGTATATTATCACGATTTTTTTTTCTTGCAATTAAATTGTGACTAAATTACATTCCTACCAATTTGTAATTGGCACTAACATGCCTGTATCAATCTCAATTTTCAATAAACACAAGGACGTGTAAGAAAATGGTGTGGCTCTCAAACAGATATAAGTGACAGAAACTAAGGAAGGGATGCTGTCATGGTTTGAGCATGTTGAAAAGATAAGCAAAGAGCTTATATGTCCTTGTCAAGTTAACTAGGATGGAAAAGCATTGGACCGACGATTTGAAGCAGGCAGCAGATGGATGCGAATTGGCCAAGACGGGGATAATTGGCGCTCGGGGGAGACCTTTGTTCAGCAGTGGACGGCAATAGGTTGATTGATTGAAGTTAATTAGGTATAAAGAGGAACTCAGGCTTTTGATCCGGATTCCAAAGTCCCACAGCTCTTATGTCTGCTATAGACATATTCTTACCTCTTTATCGTATTTAGCTCTAATAAGTTTATTCTTTGCCCATTTTCCTGTATTTTTATGCCTCAATGTGTGCCTTTCCAAAGCTCTATCCTTTTCAAGGGTGTCTAGTTTCTTTAAGGCCTCCTCTGGATCTATCTTCTGTAATTCTTCAAATTCTTTCAACTGTTGTTTTAGTTTTTCCTTTTTAAGCACACTGAAAAGAAATACATATAAATATGATATTAGATGAGTAAGTAAGTAAACAGTATGCATATGGTAGTAAGTACCTGAGTACTTGCTACCATGTTTTGTAGGAGGCGACTAAGGGAGCAAACTGTGGTAAACAACAGCACTACAAAAAGAAGGAAAACTTGCATAAAACTTATACCAACTAAAAGACCAACCCGAATCACTAATATCCATGTCATAGTTTTTCGTTAGTGAGTGCCAGACTAGAGGCTCATTGATGCAGGGGTCAGTTATTATGTCAAGTGTGTGAGTCTTTTACTAACATGATGACTGTCATGCCGTTTATGTCCCCAGCGGGGCATAAAAAGCATCTCACTTAGACTACCACAGTACATTGTCTGCATTTTCAATGAGTAAAGTAACCGCAATTCTTGTAGTCTATTTATGCTTTCCATCAGGCACAATAGAAAGAAATTGTTACAGAAAAAAAAATATTGCAGTGTACATGAAGTAAGTTTTTTTACTAACCGATGATATTTTTTGCTCTTTATTTTGCCTTGTCTTTTAGACTTTGCAGCTTTATAGGATTCTCGAGCCCTTATTTTTGCAATATGTTGTCTGTGGTCAACCATTTCTTCATAGGACATTGGAAAAGCCTTTTCCTCTTCTTCATCATCCTCTTCAATTGTAGGCGGATCCAATTCTTCCAATTCTTTTTCTAGGTCGGACTTGCTCTTAAATTTTGAAAGGAACTCTCCTGAGGGTTGAAGCTTTGTAGACACATGTTTTAGAGGAAAAGTTATATAATCTATGGTACGACTTCTAGCTACGACAGGATCCCATCTGCCAACTAGTTTTTTAGTCTCTTCATAGCCCGTAGCTCTTTTAATACGTTCGGCTTGTGGTTTCTCAAGAGGTTTTGACAACACTTTAGATTCGTCCTGAGTTTTCTTAAGTTTTTTACTTATTTGTACATGATGTGTGGTGTTTTCTAATATCTTAGCAACATTATTAAGGTTAAGTTTATTTTTCTTCTTGATAAGGTTAAACTCCGAGTTTACATTCGTTGCCTCACTTCTTGTGGGCTCTGTTATGTGTTGTGTTTTGTCTAGCTTTGATATAGCACTCACTAAACGGTCATGTTCTAAAGCAACATAATCTGTATCTTCAATGTCTTCCATTTTTACAAGAATAATCAGAGTTTGTTTAAAAATGTGTTTTATCCTCACATAACCTACAAACGTTAACACGACGGCACAATCGTATGATGACAAGTAGATGACAGTAGTGATACCTGCCTCGAGTTTGACTCGATCCTTGGTTCTGATTCGAGATCCGAGTAAGGAAGAATCGAACTTGTACTCGAGTCTTTGAGAGAGTTTATGATAAGACCTAATGATATACATTTGAACTATCAGTATTTGTTTTGTTTCTTTGTTTTCTGCTTGTAAGCTCGTATTGTTAATACATTTAAATTGCTGGTTAGTGGCAGGATTTTATTGCAATTAACTTTATTTCAAAATGGCACCAAAAAACCTTATATGCATGGAAGTGTTTTGAGAAAATAGACCAGGATAAAATAAAGTACAATTTTTAGAAAACAAAATATTTATCACGAGATTTGAGTACTTACTAACTTTGAAAATAAAAGCAACTAAAATCAATCTAATCAAATTATTTAATTTATTTGTTTATCTACACTAAAACATCAGGATGTGCCATTCTGTGCCTGAAATAGGAGGGATCCAGGAACAGCTGTTATCACGACATCCGGACCCCTCCTAAGAAAAAAATAGCTTGGTGTATTTGGGAACCAAATACTTCGTTGTTGATATGAGTGTAGTCCGTCGTCACAGAATAAGCGCGCCAAAATGGTCGCGTTTAAATCGTCCGAAAATTATAGCAATTTTAATCTTTTTTTAGCTTATTGGTTTATATTTTGAATGTGTTACATTTATTTTTGATATTGTCGTATCTAGCAGAAACGTTTTTAAAAATACTTGCAGAGTTCATCCTGCTAACCTGGTATCAATCAGTCCTCGGTATGTCTTCACCTTGATATTAGATCATCCATCTAATCAGATGGAAGTTACTTTTATAACAAATGGAACGATTATTTTACAAATTTTGATGACTAAGGGTCGGTTTTTATTTTTCAATGGGGTGCAAACTGATAGCTATTTGATTGTCTTTCATAGCAAAGTTGATTGTAAACATGCGCAAGCGAGATGCAGCGATACAGTTAGTAAAGTGGTTAATAAGAATCACTCGCTATTAAGATAAGATTCAAATTTGACTCTTCTTATTTTGAAATCAGTTTGCCTTTCTGATTGTCTGTTTGATACAGTTACCGTTGGTGTACACCACGGAATGGTGCAAAGGTTGTCACAACAGCTTGACATGTAACATAATTTTGGCATTCCAATTTTTATTTTTAATTAGTAAATAATAATTTATAATATTTAAAAGTCGAAGAATTTCTTTATATCCTTGTAGTAGAGTTTAATTAGCAAATAATGAAATTGACATCTATAAAAAAGAGCCATATGGTATAGTAGTTTGTGTAACGGACTGTTATACCAAAGGTCGATGATTCGATGACAAAGTCAAACATTTAGGTGCATCAGCACTTAATGTTTGATTTGGTTTGAGTTTTTCTATCTTTAACGTGTACATATTTACAAAAAATTTATCAATATATTTATATCAGTTGTGTAATAGGTACCCATTTTTTTTTTTAACCTGTGGAAACTCCTTCGGGCCGTCACCCCACCGGGGTTTACGGCGGGGTGGTGTGTCGGAATCGGACCGAGTAAAACCACACGGTGTGCCACTCTGCGCCTGAGATGGGAGGGATCCGGGAACCGCTGCTATTACGACATCCAGATCCTTCCTAGCGCCTGCCCGCTAATGCAGGCACCATCTATGGGTAAACTCTCTATTTTAGGCGATGTACGGCACACGTGGACGTCGCCTCCTCGCGGCTAGCCATTGTAGCGGATGGAGGGGAAAACTCGTCCCGTCCACCCGCAGCCACACTCAAGGCGGTATGAGACACTGGTATGCGCGCCTCCGCCGCCCGGCTCGCCGACGACAAATTGGATCCGAGTGGATATCGTCCTCCCGGGCCTTCTCCGCCGCCTCCTTCCGCGAAGTTACGTCTTCGCAGAAGGTTGCGACCGCGGTAAAACAACTGACGCTACCGGCCATGGAGCGTATGACGGCCGGTAGCGAGAGATTTCCTCCAATAACTGCAGTGAAGACCCCACGTTGCGCCGCCCAGGCGGAACAAACCGCTAGCGTGTGGTGAGCCGAGTCCTCACTGCAGTCGCAGTGGTGACAGGCGGGACTTAATTCGCTCCTGGCGACCGAGTGCAGATACTTCCCGAAGTAACCGTGCTCGGAAAAGACCTTTTTTTTAAAAAAAAAAAAAAAAAAAAAAAAAACCGTGTTTGGAAAAGACCTGCGTCAGTCGGAAGGAAAGGGTCCCGTGCTAACGTCCTAACGTATGCCGCTACCCGCCCGGAAGTCAGCCGTCCGCCGATAAACTTCGGCGAGCACTTCCGCCTCCAGATCCCACGGCGGAGTTTCGGCCAAGGCACACGCCGCCTCCGTCGATACGGTGCGGTAACCGCGTATGGCTCTAACCGCCAATATCCTCTAAAATCGCCAGAGGCGAGCCCTATTCTGGGCGGCCGGTACGAGGACCGAATTGACTACAATAGAGGCACCGGGTGGTGGACCACGACGGGGCCCATGGAACATGATGGAAGGCAGTGCTACTACATATGTTTTATTGTATGTCGATGATTTACTAATATTTGGTAATAATAAAGGCAAATATGTGACCTTAGTCATTACTGAATAATGAATTTAAAATGAAGGATTTGGGCTTAGTTTCAAACTTCTTAGGTATTCATGTAAAACAAGATTTAGATACAGGTATTACTGAATTAAATTAAAAAGAATATTTTGTAAATATATTACAAAAATTTTATATGCAAAATTGTAAAGAAATATGTACACCAATGGATCTGAATTTTAACACTAAAATATTAGAAGAAAAAAATGAGTCTGTAATTAATAAAAGCATAGAAAATAAATGTAGACAAATGATAGGTTGCTTGTCTTATGCTGTGTTAGGAACAAGGCCTGATTTGTGTGTTGCTGTGTCGATTTTAAGCAGGTACCAAAATAATGCAAATAACACATTATTAACTGCATTAAAGAGAGCTTTGAGATATGTAAAATACACTATTAATTACAAACTTGTTAAAAAATGTAATAGCAATTTATTATCGGGATATTGTGATGCTAATTGGGGAGGAGTCATGAAAGATAGAAGGTCGACGACTGGTTATTGTTTTATGTTTACAGATTGCTTAATTTCATGGTCTTCTAAAAAACAAGCCAGTGTCAGTCTGTCTTCTACCGAGTCAGAGTACATAGCAATTAGTATGGCTGCAAGTGAGGCATGTTGGCTAATAACTTTGCTCAAAGATTTTAATATTGTTGAAGTGTGTCCTGTCACAATGTATTGTGATAATCAGAACGCTATTTTGGTAGCAAATACTGAAAGTGTTAAGAGGTTAAAACACATTGATATAAGATTCAATTATATTAAAGAATTAATTAAAAGTAGAAAATTAATTTTAAAATATATTAAAACTGAGGATCAAACTGCAGATATGTTCACTAAAGCATTAAATAAAAATTTATTATTAAGTTTTATTAAAAACTGTGGTTTGTATTGAATAAGTTTCTGTTTAATAAATATACCTAACTGTAAGAGTTTTTTTTTGGGTTTATTACATTGAAAGGGGGTGTTGGTAGCAATGTAAAAACTATACATAGTAATTATATTTGTGTTATGTTGGTAACACTGCTGTCATGGTGGTTCTAGTGTGCGCTGTGTAAAACATTTTCTTACGTTTTATAATAAAAGTCTTTTGAAGTTAAAACAGTTCTTGTGCTTCAATTTTGTTCAGAATATCCTCTTCCCGGGAAGCTATCGTCCCGTCACGCTCCTCTCGACGACGTCGTAGTTGTTCGAGAAGCTGCTACTGCTGCACATGACGATACACCTTCAGCCACGCGACGAACAGTTCAGATTTCGTGCCGAACACTCCACGACACACCAGCTCGCGAGGGTACTGCACGACATCACAGTTACGCGCAACAAGCGCGAGCGGGTCGTTGCAGTTTTCTCGATATGGAGAAGGCGTTCGATCGCGTTTGGCACGCCAGCCTGCTGTACAAGCTGTCCACATCTACTACTCCTCGTCGAATAGTTAAGATTGTGGCCACCTTCCTGCAAGACAGACGTTTTCAAGTGGCGGTTGAAAGCGCCCTGTCCACAGAGCGGGTCATCTATGCCGGTGTACCACAGGGAAGTTGCTTGTCTCCAGTGTGCTACTCTTGGTACACAGATGACATTTCCGTCACCGACGGTGTGAAGCTTGCGCTGTATGCCGACGACGCGGTTTATATCACGACTTCGAAAAATGATGCCAGATGCACTTCCCAATTGGCTGAAGGACTGGAGACTGACAGTCAGCGTGACGAAGACTCAGACGATCTCCATAGGAAGTGTGACCCTACCACATTGGAAGCTTATGCGGGAGAACGTCGAGTGGTCCGCGACGGTGAATTACCTCGGCGTGATCATCGACCGCAGCCTCTCCATGAAGCCTCACTTCAACAACATCATTGCTCAGGTTCGTGCCGCGCGTTCCCTTTTATGACCCGTACTATCGTCCCGACTGCCACTCCGTGCGAAGCTCGGTGTGTACAATGTGTACATCCGCACGCGACTCACTTATGGTGCCCCGGCCTGGTTTGCGCTTGTTTCCGAGACAAACCGCCGCCGTCTGCGTGTGCAGCAGTCGCTCGCACTACGTGCCCTTGTCGACGCCCCTCGTTTTGTGTGGAACAGGACGATCTCTAGGGATCTGCGCATAGAGAGCCTGGATGACTTTGTGAGACGCCTGAGTTCAAACCTATTCGTGCGTACCGATGGCTCGCAAGCCCGCCACATGCGCGAGCTCACGCCTTACCATCGGCGACCGCCGGACAGGCATGGCCTGCCGCGAGACCTCGTCTCCGTAGCAATCCCTACCGGACTATCCGTAACACCCTGCCTGGTGTTGGCTGACGGGCGCTCTTTGGGATCCCCACTCCCTGGAGCTCGACCTTGCTAAGCACAGGAGGGAACACAGAACGAGATCCGGGCGCAGCTAACATGCTGGTAGGGACTGACACCCGGATATACCAACAGGCCCAGGGGCCCAACCAAATGACCCGCCTGTAGTCGCAGGCGGCGCGGAGGACCACTTCGACAGGCCGTAGACCTGGTAAAATCACCCCGAGACTCATCCCAAAGGGGTCTACGAGAAGAACCACAAGAAATAAGGGATAATACTTATGTTATCCCTGAGGAGGAGAAGGGGCGCTGCAGTGTCGCTGTTTACATCTAATCCTAATAATAACAAACAAAAGTGTGAAGAAGAGACTAATATAATAGAAATATATATAAAAAAAACAAAAAGTGACGAAAACAGTGAAATAAAAACAATTCATACAAGTGACAATTTCCAGCCTATTCACAATTATCGGACATTTATTCTGTGACAATATCAATTACAGTATTAACTTGAAACTAAACTGAATGTACAATTCAAGTGTCACAGAAAGAAATACTAAAGGAAAAATAATACGGAACTTAACCTGCAAAATAAGTTGAAGTTAAAATCTCGCAAGATCATCATAACACAAATCTTGGTTTTAGCGCCATCTACCTTACGTAAATAGTATTACCATCAGCCGCAGCTATCAAACCGAAAGTACGAGGGCGGGCGGCGGTAAATACTTAGCCTAACTGCTAGATGGTACTACTATCGCAAGAGCAATTTCTTAACGCTTAGAACATTCTAGTAGACAGTTACGGCTAAAATTTCAGCCGAATCGAACGCGTATTTTTGTTTTGACCGAGTGTGGAAGAAAGCGTATTCGCAGATTTCGTTAAAATGGAAAAAGAACAATATCGCTCGGTGATTCAATTCTTATTTTTGGAAGTCATCAAATCAAATAACGTTTGGATGCTGTGTACGGGGACTCTTCTTCTTCGATGGCGACCGTCAAAAATTAGTTTAACAATTTTCGACGTGGTCGCACGTCGGTTTTTGATAAGCCACGCCCAGGTGCCCCGAAAACGGCCACCACGGAGGATAACGTCACTAAAATCCACGATCTCGTATTGGCAGACCGCCGATTGAAGGTGCGCGAGATAGCTAAGACAGTAGGCATTTCAAAAGACAGTGTGGGTCATATTCTGCATGAGGTTTTGGGCATGAGAAAGCTATCGGCGCGATGGTTGCCGCGTTTTCTCACTCCGAACAACAAGCGCAACCGTGAGACCAGATCAGAGCAGTGTTTGACGATGTTTAGGCGCAGTCCGAAGGAGTTTCTTCATCGTTTCGTGACCCTCGATGAAACATGGATACACTGGTACACACAAGAGACCAAAGAACAGTCGAAACAGTGGACTTCACCCGGGGAACGTGCTCCAAAGAAGGCGAAGACTGTGCAATCGGCTGGAAAGGTGACGGCCACCATTTTCTGGGATTCACAAGGTGTGATCTATATTGACTACCTGGAAAAGGGTAAAACGATCACAGAGCTCTACTATGCCGAATTATTAGGCCAATTCGACGCCGAATTGCAGAAAAAACGGGCCTCATGCGGTAAAGAAAAGAGTGCTCTTTCACTACGACAATGCACCGGCTCACACCTCCACTGTCGCCACGGAGAAATTGGTAGAATTAGGCTACGCCCCATCCACCTTATTCCACGGATTTGGCCCCGTAGGACTTCTTTTTTTTCCAAATTTTAAAAGACACTCGCCGGGTAAAAAATTGAGTCGAATGAGGCAGTTATCACCGCCACAGAGGCCTACTTTGAAGACTGTAGCATCATTCAGCGCACATAAACCCACGTATTAAGGAAGCTGCATACTTTCACATTATCACGCCACCATATTAGTATATGTATAAGCATTAGCACAACTACAAATAGACAAACTAAAACAATAACTCGTGTCTCACTTATTCCTTGCCACACATATGGCAAATTGGTGACCCCGAAGAACAGCACCGACGACGTATCGCCACCTTGAACAGCAAACAGCCGACGTGTCGACACCAGAGGCACTTTTATCATGACTCCGCCAACATACACATCATGCAGCAGTCAGCAAGCAGGAACCTTAGAAGTTGCAGCCAGCACCTCTATATTATTCCGTACCCCGGAATTTTGGAGAGATCTTCCAAGACTATGGTTTTCCCAACTGGAGGCAATAGTAGCACCACAAAAACAAGGCGATGACTACAAATATTACACAGTGCTAGCCAAACTATCGAAAGAAGAAATATTACAGGTCAGCGACATCATTACCTGCCCGCCTTCAACAGAAAAATACAAAACCATTAAAGAACGCTTAATCAACTGCTATGAGGAACCAGACCAACATCAACTCCAAAAATTACTATCGGAAATGGATCTCGGCGATCAAAAACCGTCGCATCTACTACACAAAATGCAAGTTTTGAGTAAAGGAAAAATCGGTGACGAAACCATCAAACTTTTATGGTTGAGGCTTCTACCACCGTCAGTAACAACAGTTCTAGCAGTCACGGAGGACATGGACATCAACAAAATGAGCCAGATCGCCGACAAAATATTAACGAATGCAAGACTCACAGAAGTGTTAGCTGTGGATGAAAACAAAATAGTCGACAACACAACGTCATTCATATTAGCAGAATTAGCAAAAATGCAGTTAGAAATATGTGCAATTCAACGAGGGCGCAGAAACTATCAACGCAGCACTCAAGGTTATTTCGATCGCCAACGTTCTCCATCAAGGTCAAGAACACGAACAAACTATCGGGAAAGAAAGCATCTTTGTTTCTACCACAATAAATTTAGAAAATATGCGCAAAAGTGCGTTGAACCATGTGACTGGAAACAGACAACTAGGTCAAGTTTTCAGGGAAACTAAATGAAGCGCAGAGTACGGCGGAACTCTGCGCTATACACCCGTCCAACCGCCTCACTATTACCGACCGAAAAAGTGGTATGAGATTTTTAATTGACACGGGAGCGAACATTTCCGTTATTAGTAAACCGCAGAGATATCCTTCATCACAAAGTGAACAATACACACTGTACGCCGCCAATGGCACCAAAATTAAGACGTATGGTGAAAAAACACTTACTTTAAATTTGGGACTACGAAGAAGCTTTTCATGGAACTTCGTTATCGCCGACGTAACGCAATCAATTATCGGCGCGGATTTCTTGGAGCATTACAAATTATTAGTCGATATAACTGAGCGACAACTCATAGATAGGGTAACTGAGCTCTCAACGTCTGCAACCGTCGTTAAATCGCCGCAGCCAACAATTCGCACTATTAACGTCGGAATGAATCCACACACGACGCAACTTCTAAAAAAATGCGAAGAGATTACGAAACCTTCTCTGCGCAACTCTCCAAAGCACAAGATTAAGCATCATATATTACCTCCTGATAAATATCATATAGCAAAAAAGTAATTTCAGAGCATGATGGAACTTGGTATTTATCGCCCCTCGGACAGTCCCTGGGCTAGCCCCTTGCATATGGTTAAGAAAAAAAATAGCGAATGGAGGCCATGTGGAGATTATAGAATGCTTAATAGCGTGACTGTACCCGATAAATATCCACTACCACGTTTAACTGATTTCACCTACACATTAGAAAATAAGAAATTCTTCAGCAAAATCGATATTCGGAAGGCCTATCACTGCACTCCTGTCGAAGAAGTAGAAAAAACCGCTATCATCACTCCTTTTGGGCTTTTTGAATTGCTGAGAATGGCATTCGGACTACGCAATGCGGGGCAAACCTTCCAAAGATTTATGGACTCTCTATTCAGAGATCTAAACTTCGTGTTCATATTCGTCGACGATATGCTTTTGAGCTCCGAAAATGAATTTGCGCTTTATCAGCACTTGGAAACGGTTTTCAAACGCTTACAAGACAACGGATTAACTATTAATCTCGAAAAAAGCGAATTTTTCAAATGCGAAATAGACTTTTTAGGTTACCACACTACAAGCCAAGGGATACGGCCAACTGAAGAGAAATACAGGGCAATCATGGAATTCCCTAGACTAAAGACAATAAAAGAATTAAGAAGATTTTTGGGCATGATTAATTTTTACAGAAATAACTTACCATACGCCGCGGAGTATCAAAATCTCCTAAACAAATATCTGCACGACTCTAAGAAAAACGATAATTTGCCTATTCCTTGGTCAACAGAGGCCGAAAAAGCTTTTGATAAATGCAAGGAAAATGTAATGAATGCAGTATTAACAGCCCACCCTTCCCGAACCGCCCCACTGGCTGTTATGACGGATGCCAGTTCTACCTGTGTAGGCGCAGTTCTACAACAAAGGTATGGACGCAACTGGGAACCATTAGGATTCTTTTCAAAAAAACTAACTGACACTCAACAAAAACACTCAACTTTCGACAGGGAGTTACTTGGAATATATATGGCAATCAAGCATTTTCAAAGGTTAATCGAAGGAAAGAATTCACAGTATTCACAGACCACAAACCTTTAACCTACGTTTTTTCCCAAAAAACTTCAACAAACGACACACCACGTCGAGTACGTCAATTGAATTTTATCTCACAGTATTGTACTAATATTCAACACATAAGCGGACGTGACAATATTGTCGCAGACGCATTATTACGTATCGAGGAAATCAAGATGTTATCGCCAAACAATTACGATGAATTATCAAAACGCCAACACAGTGATCAAGAATTAATTAGACTTCGTGACAATAGCAATTTAAAATTTATAAACATCATACTGCCGGGTTCTACGAAAAGTATCAGCTGCGATATATCTACTGGCGAAAACCGACCATATCTGCCAAAAAAATTTCGAACACAAGTATTTGATATGATTCACGGATTAAGCCATCCCGGTAAAAAAACTACAAGAAAAATGATCACTCAAAGGTATATATGGTCAGGTATGAATAAAGATATTAATAGTTGGTGTAAAACATGCATACCTTGTCAAAAATCAAAAGTACAACGCCACATAATATCACCTGTCGGCAATTTCATGCCACCGCAGCGTTTCGAACATTTACACATCGATATTGTCGGACCACTACTTATTTCTCAAGGAAAGCGATTTCTAATTACAATCATAGACCGTTGTACTTCATGGCCGGAAGTGTTTCCTGCAGAAGACATCACAGCCGAAACGGTAGCTCGAACACTATATGAGGGGTGGATATCAAGATTGGGATGTCCTGTACGCATTACTACAGATCAAGGACGACATTTCGAATCAAGAATATTTGAATCACTTTCACAATTTTTGGGAATACACAAAATCAGGATGACGCTCTATCATCCTCAATCAAACAGAATGATAGAAAGATTTCATAGAACTTTAAAGGCAGCATTAATAACAAGGGAATCGAACTCTAATTGGGTGAAAGAAATCTCTACAGTACTACTCGGATTACGGAGTTGCATACGCGAAGACACAGGATATTCGACAGCAGAGATGACATATAGCGCACCTATGCGTCTGCCCGGTGATTTTTTACCTGAATCATCACAACAACCTACTACATACGAAGAAATTATCAAAAGTATTCAAAAGGACATATCACACATGACTTGAATACCCAAACGAAAAAAACAACCAAACAATTTTCATTCATCCTGAACTTAGCGAATGCTCACACGTATTCGTACGATGCGACCGGATTAGAAAAAGCCTGACTCCTCCCTATGAAGGACCATTCCCAGAGATAAAAAGAATGGATGAAGCATATACCATTAAAATTGGTAATAAGGAAACAACAATATCAATAGACAGATTAAAACCTGCATTTATTATCAACGACCAAAGTTTAGACGTGCCAATTTTAACACAAGCATCGATTCAACACAAGCACTCAAGCACGTACTCCACGAAATCCGGACGGACAGTCAAGCCAGTAGTACGTTTCTGCTCATGCTGAGTCAAACAACCTACCCATTTAAATACTCACCGTAATTATAAAACTCCATCATTTACCGTCAGCAACCACTAGAACGACAATAGGTAACCAAAGCTCCAAAGACCAAATTGTGTATAACTCCGACAGTTGCATAAACCAGAAGGAAGCCGACCAGCTCAGAAGCCTCATCGTGGAAGAACTCCGGTGGACAAGAAACATCGCTATCGGACAGATTATTATAATAACAGTAATCGTCGTAATATATGGCATCGTAAAAACTTTGGACAGAAGAATCAAGGCAATTATGAGAGACAACAACATCAGTCAGCATAAATGCATCGGTTAAGCAAGTGCATCGACCCAAACGTCGCGTCGCCCGTCACAACAAGCATCAGCAATCATCACACTCGCACACACAGAAACTGCCTTGCATCGCAGTTATTTTTTAACACTAATTAATTAAAATACAATACTTTAATTAAAGAGGGGAGTATATGTAGCATCATTCAGCGCACATAAACCCACGTACTAAGGAAGCTGCATACTTTCACATTATCACGCACCATATTAGTATATAAGCATTGGCACAACTACAAATAGACAGACTAAAACAACAACTTGTGTCTCACTTATTCCTTGCCACACATATGGCAAAAAGACCTTCAGAAAGCGTATTTTTCAGACGGCTTGAAGAAGTTGGAGCATCGCTGGATCAAATGTATCGAACTGAAAGGAGACTATGTTGAGAAATAAATCGCCAATTTTCCAAAATTTTTGTTATTCTTTTGTAGGCTAAGTACTTATCGGACCGCCCTCGTATGTAAGAGGAGGTATCGACCAGTACAAAATAGTGTATCCAATTGATAATAGATGGCGTAGTCTACCACATACCACATTATTGATTGATGTCAACAAACCATAACTGCATTATTAGAAAAGTTTGATAAGTCTATTGAACTGCACATAATTTTCTCAAATATGGAGGCGGTTATAGCTGCCCTTAATACGATTCAAAGAGACCTAACAGAGCAAAAAATTGCTATTACTAAGAGTGCCGAACGTGTAACTGAGAATGTAATCGAAAACATAAATAAAATATTAGAGATAAAATTCAGATCTTGGAAGGAAAATCAAGGAAAACTAAAGGAACAACTAGAAAATCAAGAACAAACATTAAATATCTTAGAAAGACAGGTGAGACAGAGAAACATTGTTTTCTTTGGCATAGAATAAACGAAAAGATTCTGTTTTGACCTAGAGACCATCATAATAGCTTTCATAGACAAACATTTTTCAATAAAATTAAATAGCTACGACTTACAAGAAGCCAAAAGGATAGGCAAAAAGTCCGAGAAACACCGACCAATAACAATTACTTACACCACTTTGGGAACTAAAATTAAGATACTGAAGCAAAAGGCAACCCTTAAAGACACCATATATTATACAAAGGAAGATTATCCTCATCATGTACTAGAAAAGAGGAAGATCTTCGAGAGCAAGTAAGAGAAGAGAAAGAGAAAGGAAATAAAACAATAATTAAATATGATAAATTGATGATATTAAAACAAAAAAATGAAACCGAATCAAACGACAATAGGAAACTAAATCTTTCTATATCACCACAACATAATACAAACCCCGAAGATGTTACCCCCGAAAGTATTCAAGTCGCAAAGAAAAATAAAACACTACTAACACGTATACGCCCCAGAGGTAACATTGGTAACGGTGTGTTCCGTTTTTCGCAATGTTTAGTTGTCACAAATTTAGTCTTTCGTATTTATTTTTGTTTTGTGTTTAGTTTTATTTTCTAGTTTACACGTGCATATACATTGTTTGTACCTTCAAGTTTTATTTATTTTTTATCATAATTTGTGACAACTGTTACTACTGACGTCTGTCAAGATTACGTTTTATTTTCTTCGTTCGAGTGCGTTCAAAGACATTAATTCAGTCACAACGATGAGAGTGTCCGAGTTAAATTTTTCTAATTCCTTTCGATTTTAAATTCATGTTTATTTTTTGTTCTAATATTTTTTCTCATTTTTCTGTCTTATTATATTACGTTAAATATTCGTTGCATTGTTTTAATGTTACAAAGCTATTGTTGGAAATACATCATTAATTTTGTGTGTGTAACTGCTGGCGGGTGGTGTAGAAATACTATCTGGTAACTATTTTTTTTTGCTCTGTTTTTTTTTATTACATAGCAATTTTATATTAAAATAGTATTTTTCTAGGTTTTCTTTATAAAATTTCATACATATAAGTACTTAAGAGCGATAATGAAGTTGATGTATTCTTTTCTGCTGGAGATTCTTCAGACGACGTTAGTTTCGGTTTCATGACTGAGACGCTGGGTAAGCGATTGCGGCACATATTTCACACTCCTCTTTCACACTCCAATCTCATCCTTATTTCAATGTTTGTCACATAAACACACAAAGTGTCCCCAGTCATTACGTTGATTTACGAGACTTTCTCTGATAACAACGTTCATGCCATCCTGATTTCGGAGACCTGGCTTAAACCCCACTTAGCCTCCATGTTCCTCATATACTCTACCTGGATTTGTCCTTATCCGAAATGACCGTTTGGATAAAAGAGGTGGCATCGTTGCCATTTGCCTTCACAGCTTTAAATTTATCAGCATTTACCTTACCCTATAAAATTGTCGCCTCTTCCACTTCCACTCACCACCACTGCGGAATATATTTTCTTCCAGGTTTGTGTCAAGGAAGTTAACGTCATTCTAGGTGCCCTATGCCGTGTACCGTTATTGCCCTCCAACTGTTAACTACTTCTCAAGTCTGGAAACAGTTCTGGAATCTTTAGGGTCGGAACATTC
Source organism: Hypercompe scribonia (assembly GCA_949316085.1). NCBI lineage: Eukaryota > Metazoa > Arthropoda > Insecta > Lepidoptera > Erebidae > Hypercompe > Hypercompe scribonia. The sequence goes on from OX438979.1 coordinate 9,275,421, forward strand.
TTATCACATCATCATAGAAGATTTTAACACTGACATTCTAGCCTCAAACTTACTTCGCACACGCAACCAGCCTCCACATCCTGCCCCTTCAAACCACTCATCACAACATTGACCATCAGCACACCTGGCTTGATCTAATCCTCACCTCTTCCTCATACCTTGTCTCTTCCAATGGTCAACTGTCAGCTCCTGGTTTTTCCTATCACGACATGATTTTCCTCTCCTATATCCTAAAACTATCCAAATCACCACTTAAAATCGTGCAGACTCGCAGTTTTCGACGCATGGATTTTGAAAAATTATATTCAGACGCTGTTGGGATAAACTGGACGAACTTGGCAGCTGCTACCGACGTAGACTACAAAGTCTCTATTTTTAATGACACCATCATCAAACTATATGACCTCCACGCTCCAAATAAATCCGTAAAGGTAAAACGTGCGCCGGCGCCTTGGATGACGGAGGAGATCCGAACAGCTATGAGGCGACGGGATCAGTAATTTCGTCGGTTCAAACAAAACCGTTGCGAAGAGAAATGGAACCAATATAAGGCTGCAAGGAATCGCTGCAATCAGGTGATACGCAACGCTAAACGCCGACATATTCTTTACAACATAGAGTCTTCTTCTTCCAGTATTTGGAAATTTCTTAAAACGTTAGGTATTGGTAAAAACAACAGCTCACATTTAATAATACAATTAGTTTGAATGATATAAAACTTCATTTTTCATCTACAACCACGATGGATCTTCAAACTAAGTGTCAAACACTGAACTACATATCTGGTCTAACCAGTCCTACCACTGACTCATTTGAATTTTCTCCGGTGCCTTCTGAGGATTTCAAAAAAATTATTCTATCTATCCATTCTAATGCTGTAAGATGCGATGGTATAAGCCGTCGCATGATTGTCACCATCCTGGACTGTATTCTTTTAGCAGTCACTCATATATTCAATTTCTCTCTCGACTCCGGCACCTTTCCCTCTTTATGGCGAAAGCCTTATATCATCCCTCTTCCAAATAACAATAATCTTTCTCTCCCAGAACACTTTCGTCCTATTTCTGTTCTTCTCTTTCTGTCTAAAGTACTCGAGGCCTGTGTTCATAAGCAACTTTCACAATTTGTACACACAAACCAGCTATTAATACCCTCTATAATCTGGCTTTAGGACCGGTCACACCACAGTTACTGCTCTGGTTAAAGTGAGTGGCGATATTAGGAAGGATATGGAGGACACCAAAGTAACGGTACTTGTACTAGTTGACTTTTCTAATGCCTTTAATACCGTCTGTCATGAAATCCTTTTATCTATCCTTAAATATCTCATGGTTACCTCTGAGGCGCTGGAATGGTTCTCCACTTATCTTCAAGGGCGACAATAGATTGTTCACGTTGCTGATTCGACATCGAGCTGGTGCGATCTCCTCGCTGGCGTCCCTCAAGGCGGCATTCTATCTCCTCTCTTATTCTCAGTTTTTATTAATCTCATAGCTCAACAACTTCAGAGTCCGTATCACCTATATGCTGATGATCTGCAAGTGTATTCGCAGGCAAGGGTGGAAGACATAACACAAGTTGTTAACGTGGTCAACAAAGACTTGGAGATCATAAACTCGTGGTCGATGAAATTCGAATTGACGGTTAACTCAACCAAATATCAGGCGATCATAGTGAGTAGCAAACGTATTATGAGCACACTTGATACTGCCTCAATCTCACCAATCATTTTCAATGGATCAGTTGTACCGTTCAGTCCCGTAGCCTTGATTGGTGAGCTCAAGTTACTCATGTCAGCCAGAAAGTAACGAGAAACCTGCGAACATTATATCGTCTGAAGAACTTCCTGCCTTCTAATACCAACATTAATCTCATGCAGTCCTTAATAATCCCAATAATCAACTATGGTGATGTGTCTTATTACGACCTGAATGCAGACCTCCTTAACAAACTTGACCGACTTCCCAATAACTGCATTCGATACATTTTTAATCTTCGAAAGTATGACCATGTGTCTGCTTTACGTTCCCAATTAAAATGGTCACCTATTCGCCAGCGCTGCAATCTACGAGCACTAACTACCCTATTTTCATTTCTCAACTTACCGTTTTCACCTACATATCTTACTCCGTACCTCCGTTATCTATCCTCTAATCACGACAGAAACTTTCGCTCAGAAAATAATCTGCTTCTCTTATGTCCCTCTCACAACTCTGATTTCGTGAACTCTTCGTTCTTTGCTGAGGCAGTACTATTCTGGAATGCGCTCCCGCTCGAAGTCAGGATGTCCACAAACCGTTTTACATTCAAAAAGAATATACATAATCTCCTTCTTTACGAGATTGAATAATCGTCTTATCGATAGTTGGCTCAGCTTATCGTCAAATTGTCATAGTGTACTAATATAATCTAAATGTGTGTGTATGTGTATATTTATATGTGTATTTATGACGTATGTATTGTATGTGTTCATGTATGTATATGTACTCATGTATGGTATATTTTAATTGTCAATGTAACCTCTGTACACCTCCCCTTACAATATTTCTATACCACCCTAAGGTTGACTGGAAGAGAATGCTTTGGGCATTAAGTCTGCCGATGTACAAAGTGCATAAAGTGTAAATAAATAAATAAACCTACCAGGAAAAATGTATACTTTAATACAAGCCTATGTCCCAACTGAGGCAGCAGACGAAGGCGAAGTAAATACCTTTTATGAAAATATCTACAAAGCCATCAATATAGCGCATAAATATTTCATCTTAATGGACGATTTCAATGCAAAAATAGGAATACCAGGTGAAGACGAATATCTGGTTATGAAACAAAATGGTTACGGAGTGAGCAACACCAGAGGTCAAAGACTTATAGACTTCGCTATAGCAAATAATTTATCAATAATGAACACATTCTATAGAAAGAAACCAAAAAATTGATGTACATGGCGCTCCCCTTCCGGCCAGTATAAAATGAAATAGATTTTATATTGACAAATCGTCCTCAAATGATTCAAAATATTGAAACATTAAATATTAACCATTCATCAGATCATAGACCACTTAGAGCAAAAATCTCACTACAAACACCAAGAAAAAGTAGAGCAAAATATGACAACGATAACTACAGTTCACTCAAAACCGAAGAAGAAATATCCCTGTACAAAAAGTCACTAGAAAAATACCTACCCACGCTATTAGATATGAATTTAGAAGATACAATACAACAATTTCACGACAAAATAATAAACAGTATCCAAACAAGCTTACGTAGCGCACGGGACGCAAATATCAAAACAAACTAGCAGTGTGATATCAGAACGCACAAAAAAACTTATAATAAGAAGACAAGAATTACAGAAAACTAACAATAAAACATTGTACAAACTTATCAGCAAAAATTTATCAAATTAGACTACAAAAAGCACAGAATATAAACCATCAAAAAACATCTGGAAAAAAAAGGAAGCTCGAAGAAAGGATATAAAGAACTACGATCAAGGGAAACATGGATTGAAGGCTTAAAAACTGAAGGTAAAACCACCTACAACCGTCGCGATATTATAACTATTGCTACAGATTTTTACAAGAATCTATATAGCGCCAAAAGTAGCACAAATAACAACAATTACGATATCGTCGCACAAACAACACCTCGACAACGCATAGATCCAGTGGAGTACATGGAAATTGTAGAGACTTTAAAGAAATTGAAACCCGAAAAAAGCCCAGGCTCGGATAATATAGCCCGTACCATATTAGCTGCACCAATAGCTAAACTATTCAATCAGATCATGAAAACTCTGGAAACACCTTCACAATGGTCCGAGTCGAATATTACATTGATATATAAAAAAAGAGATCCGAAAGATATGAGTAACTACAGACCCATAAACCTACTGCTAACGATGTACAAACTATTCTCTACAATTATAAATCAAAAAATAAGCACATCAATAGAACAAAATCAACCGATTTAATAAGCTGGATTTCAAAACGGTTTCTCAACCATCGATGATTATGATGATCGATATTTGATGTTCTACAAATTTTTCAATCGTGGAGAAATTTGTAGAATATCAAATATATATAGCTTTCATCGATTACTAAAAAGCTTTCGACACAATTTCTCATGAAAGTATATGGCACACTTCAAAAACACAAAATATAGAGAGAGTATATAGAAATACTATGAAATTTATATAAAAAATGCACGAGTAGAGTAAAACTTGAAACTGTTGGTCCAAGCTTTCCAGTAGAAAGAGGCGTGAGGCAGGGAGACCCGTTATCACCCAAAATTTTTATTGCAATACTAGAATCTTTAATAAATAGTCTAAAATATCAAAGGCATATATTTAAGTCACCTCAGATTCGCAGACGATTTGGTACTATTATCCGAAACAAGTTCACAACTGCAACTTATGATGAAAACTCTTCATGAAGCCAGCAGGCAGGTGGGCCTCGAAATGAATATTACCAAAACCAAAGTTATGACCAATCAGATAAAAACAAACATAAAAATAGACAGCGGAATAATAGAATATGTAGAACAGTGTATATACTATATTTAGGTAAACAAATTGGATTCAATAGAAATAATAACGAGCTAGAAGTCGAGAGTAGAGTAAAGAAAACATGGAACAAATACTGGAGCATCAAAGAAGTATTGAAAAGCAACAAGTTTTTCGCCGGTCAAGTTAAAAAAGAAAGTTATGGACTCGTGTCTCATTCCGTGCTTGACATATGCGTGCCAAACTTGGATGTTTACTAACAAGATCAAAAATAAAATAGTCACACACACAATATAGTAGAGGAGCCGTAGAAGGAATGCCGGGATTTACTCGAGCGCGGCAGATTAATATACAGGGCGATACCTTGTACTCTATTAAGTACTTACACCAAATATGAGACTTCTATATATGATCATCCGTCAAGGATAAAGGATCAGATTAGTAAAAAAAATTGATCATCAAACATTTTCGAGCGCGTCAGATTAAGATGAGATGAGGTAGTTACGTGCTAAAACGTATGGATTTCACTAATCTGACAATTTGAGTGAGACGTAAAGAAGGGAGAGGGCTACAAAATTGTAAAAAAAAAACGTCACTTGGGCATTCTCGAGCGTGGCTAAATTTTTTTTTATTTTGTACGGAATAATTCGAAAAATATATGATCTGACAATTTCCACAAGCCGAAGCAACAAAAATTCATCGACAAAGTTTAATGCGTGCAGCTACGTGATGCCTATATTCCCCTCTCCGCGCTTCTATTCCTCTCACACAATTTAATTTTTTATAATTATTTTCTCATAAATACAAATAATCTACTTTAAAAAAACATATACTTTCTTATTTGCATGTTATTTCCTAAGCTTTTCAATTAATTAAGTTCAATAGTTTCAAAAATACAAGAAACAATTTTTATAATAAGATAATTGTCAGATTACGAGACAGCACGTCTAGTGCATCAAGATGAACCATATATATCTTAATCTGACGTGCTTGAGTATTTCAAAATGACCCATTTTTTTGGCACATTCTAATAACGGCCATGATTTTGCGTAACAGAAAAATCGTCAGATTATTATATAAGAGCATTTTTTTAGGTTCACTTAACATCCCCTTCGAAAATCTGACGCGCACGATAAAGTTTTTCTTTTTCATTTCTCACCCCTACGTACGACCATCCCCATCACTGAAACAGTCAGATTAACATACGTACATTTTTAAAAATACGTAGGATATATATAATATCATTATCTGACACGCTCGAGTATGTCCATGGAACTGCTTTTTTTAACATTTTTGAAAATCTATAGCCGCTCCCCCCACTGATGAAATGATATGTTTTATATGTCATTTTTCTTTTCATCATCTAAGCTTCACGACCGAATAGGTCTCTATGACGCTCGAGTAAATCCCGATTTAGCATCGTGGCCTCCCGTACTAATAAAGGTAGACCTTACGCACGATGTGATGATGACATCAAGAAAATAGCTGGACCGCAATGGACACAAATAGCTCGAGACCGTGAACGGTGGCAATCTTTGGGTGAGGCCTTTACCTGAGAGGGATTCCTAATCCCTAATCCATTTATAATCTAGTTTCTTAAGAATTATTTTATTAGGTATAATTATTCACATCTATTTAAAACAAAAAAAATACTATAAAATTAGTAAAATAATTTTTAGTAATAATATACTAGATATTTAGTTAACATGCATTTCATTTTAGAGATTAGGAAATAAAAAGCTTTTTATTTTTATTTTATTTATTATCTCCGAGTACTATACTACTTTTTATTTTGACATATATTAAACATTTTCAAAAATTAGTGCTAATAACATAAACAAGATTAAAATATAATATAAAAACATTTGGAAGATAAATAATTTTTACAAGATTAAGTTTCTAAGTGTTTAGAAACTCTTTCAAAAGCAAATAGGTACATAAATCAAAATGGAAATTTCACAGAGATTTAATTGATAACAAATGAATAGCGAAACTGACGTGAAAGTAGATAAAAATTGCATTACAATTTTCCCTATGATAAAAACCATTTGTTATACATATATATACATTTTGTGTTTTTCATTTTATGTGTTAAAAAATCTGACAAGACTCTATTTTTATCATTTCCTCATTCCTCATTCGATTACAAAGAGAAACTAAGTGTTTATTAACGAAACTAATAATAAATAATTAATATTAAATAATCAATAAATAATAAATAAATCGTTAATATTAAATAATCAATAAATAATTAATATTAAAAAATATATTATTTTTTCAGGTTTTTTTTTTATTTATTTTTTATATTGTACCCACCAAAGTGACTCTATTCTGCCTGATGGAAAGCATGAATAGAATCCAAGAGCGGTGTTCGCCATACTCTCCGCGAATGACGACAGTGTAATATGGCGACCTACGCTATGGCGGCCTAATGAGATGCTTTTTCACGCCCCGCTTAAAGGACCCGGGATCGTAGTGGGAGGAAAAGACGCGCGCCAGTAATCAATTCCAGGCTTTGTCCTAAACTACATTGTCTGCATTTGTAATGAGTATGGTGACCAAAACTCTTTGGATTCTATTCATGCTTTCCATCAGGCTGAGTAGAGTCACTTTGGCAGGCTCTTCATATAGACTAATAGCGATAGGTGATAAACATTATCGTTTTACGACAACGTAGTTCCCATGTCAATACTAGATGTGTATGTTCATGTCAATATGTAGAAACTGCTTTTTATTCTCCTATAGCAATAACCCCACAGCCGACGTCATATACGTACTACATCATTAACTTAAGTCTATGGCTATAGTTTTTGTGTTAAATATCACTGCACAACTATGGTGCGGGTGGCTTATTTTCATCTTTTTGTTTTTTACGCATTTCTCTCACTAGTTGTCTGTTTCTGTATAATTTTGCTTCATCGTTGCATGTAACGGTTATGTCGTTTCTGTGGAAAAGAGAAAGTTAGTTTAAAGAGAGAATTGAAAACAGACACATAACTTCTTTTTTACGCAATCCGCACTAACTTTGATTTGCTTGGCGATAAGGGAGAAATATCTTTTCAGGAGTCCAAATTTTATAAAATCAAAGTGCCTCTGTTACAACCTACTTTTTACTTGGTAGATATTCTCCGTGATGCAACATCGTTAAAATTTATAATATTATTCCATCAAATTCTTAGTGTCCGTGGGGTGATTAAAAATATAAAGTGTACTTTTATTAAACCCGTCGGTGTTGCAAGAGCTAAATAAAGGTCGTAGCACATTCACGTAACAGTATTCCCGCACATCACAGGATTGGGCATTCCAATACAAACTTGTAACAATAGATGTATCATTGCAAGATTTCAAGTTATTCATTAGTAATTATGATTACAAATAGTGCACTACAAGCCAGTTCACCCTCCCCCTCTCTATACCATTGGATAGTCACATGCTAACCACGATAGTCCCGTTTATTATCGCATGCTTACAACACACTTCAGGCGGGCGGCACGCGCATGCTTCGAATGCGGACTGTTCGCTTAAAGCACGTTGCTACCCGTGATCTTTGCCTTCTGTTGCTTCCTGAGCAATTCTCTTCATCATCAAATGCAATAGCAATGATCACTAGATTGCGTATCGTGAATCAATACAACGGAAAAATACTAGCTATTTCAAAGAAGACAGATCACAAACTGCGTTTTTCGTGAAAACCGAAAGCGGTCTACGAGTGGACAGCTGGTTGCCTGCTAGCTGTCGGCGCTTGTTTAGCGAATAGTTGTAGACCGTAATGGAGATAACTACGCAGGATAACAGCATTGCCAAGAGAAGGAAAACTTGAAATAACCCCAATACTTGTCTAGTCAAGGTGATACACTAGGCCAAAACTTCTTTTCTAAGGGGAGGCCTATATCCAGCAGTGGAAAGCTAAAGACTACTGATGCAATTTTAAAAATATCAACATGATGGAAAATACAAATTACAAATGATTCCATTATTTCTTAATGTTTTGTCAATCATTAAATTATTAGTTAGTGAGCTTGCTTCCTTCCAGCATAATTATTACCTTACTACACTTTGTGATACTTGACATTGCGCTGATACTATCTTTATGATATCTTCGACGAGTTTGGGGTCCAAAATTCTTTTTGCTGGCCGATTTATAAACGCTGGTGACGGCCTACCAGTTAAAGAATGCGTTGCTAGTACTCTGTAATCAAATTTTATAAATTTTAATGATAGAAAAAGCGATGTCCATATCAGATTTAAAGTTTTAAAAAGTTAATCGTGAGTTGAAAAGTGTATGATGTACATTATATTATTTTTAACACTCAAAACTTCATTTTCGTTGAATTTACTATGATCGTACGAGGCTAAAGTTTCTGACAGACTCCCATATGTATCTTTTCTTATCTGTCAATGGTCATAGATAATTATTTATATAGAATTCGAGAGAGGAATTATATTTAAGTGTAGGTTTGATAACAATGGAAGTAAGTGATGTGATTAAAATGGGTCACTCCCATCTGGCAGAATTTTGATATGGTTCCAGTGGCCTATGACATCGAAATAGTAGGTCAGCTATTCTCGTAAACTAATAAAGTCTAATGAGCTGTACTATTACAAATAAGTTCCCACCGTTTTAATGTAGATGGCGCGGCACAGGGTGTCCCTTAGCTTTCGCAGATGATAACCGGCTTAAAAGATAGTTTGGACATTCAAGAACTACATAACCTATTAATATCATTGATTTCATATTGGTAAAATATGATTTTTATTAGTTGAAAATGCCGAAATTTGATCCAAGTAAGCGTCATTTGCAGGAAATATTAGTTTACTTTTTTAATTTAAGGAAATCTGCTGCTGAGGAGCATAGATTGCTCGTAGAAGTATATGGTGAGGGTGCTTTGAGTGAGAGAACGTATCGTGATTGGTTTCAAAAGTTTAAAAACGGTGATTTCAACGTAGAAGACAAAGATCGCAGTAGAAAGCCAAAAATTTACGAGGATGCAGAATTGAAGGAATTATTGAAGAATAAAAGAACTTGCTTTAACATTAGAAGTCACTCAGCAAGCAGTCTCACATCGTTTAAAATCATTAGGAATGATTCATAAACAAGAAAATTGGGTTCCGTACGAATTAAAACCGAAAGATATTGAACCCCGATTATACTTAAGTGAAATACTGGTAGCTAGACATAAAAAAAGGGTTTTTTACATCGTATCGTAACTGGTGATGAGAAGCTGATACGTTATGACAATCCAAAAAGAAGAAAACCATGGGGATCACCTGGTCACGCGTCAACATCAACAGCAAAACCGAAAAAATTCACGGAAAAAAACTCATGCTGTATATTTGGTGGGATCAGCTAGGTGTAGTGTATTATGAGTTACTTAATCCGAGCGAAACAACTACTGGAGCCCTCTATTGAATACAATTGATGAGATTGAGCCGAGCTCTGAAGGAAAAACGCCCTCAATACTATTCTAGACACGAAAAAAATATTTTCCTGCATGACAATGCTCGTCCACATGTTGCGGCTGTATTTTTAAACTTATTTGTACTCCTAAAATATGCTACCTACTACTACTTTTACCTACAAGAGAATGGGAACACCCGACTGTAACCAAACTTAGGATTTAAATCTCACAAATAGACTCTATTCAAAATATTGCCTTCACAAACTTTTATTAATTTTAAATTTTGTCCAATAACTCCCGACGCCATGAATATTCATCAGAGTATAAATAATAAAAGCCTCGTTATCAAGGACTTTATTTTACCATTTTGTCGGCAGTACGTACGGCCCGACTTGATGAAATCATATATACATCTCTGAAAGCGATCATACTCGAACCGTTATGATCTAATCTTAAAAAAACAATCATACATTGTACTATGTAACTACATTGTGACCACGAGAGCACGCAATGAACTACATTTTCTGCGGGTAAGTATTTGCGTTTATCTGCGGTTGCGATAGTGATGAGCCAAATTATTCTAATTCATTAGACATCGCAAAATCGGTGTCAATTACAATTTGAAATAAAATGAATCGATCCCCAATACCCAAAATCTCTGATCTTTAAAACATTACTTATATTTTGATTAAACAAATGTATCTTATTTTTATCCGACTACGGGAAACCAAAAAGAAGGATAGTGATTTTGGCAGTCTTTGTATCTATGTTTATATGTTCCACCGTAGCGTCTAAACTACTGAACTGATTGTAATGAATGAGATGTCAATAGATTCGTAATAATGGCCTAGGTGATATGGGTTATATAATTTCAATCGTGTATTGGTATCAAAAAAAAGATTTTGGCGAACACATTATAAATATGTATACATACTCGTATATCATATTGTTTAAGTGAAAATATAATTTTAAATGAGGTCGTACAGTTCGCATGGTCCAGTCATTTTGATTATTTACTCGTTTTAGTAAATAACAATTGCTTAGAATGTGACGATTTAGATATTGCATGGCTACCTTATTTATTCGATCACGCAACAGAACAGAATAAAATTATTAAATAAAATAAAGAATTTAAAAAAATGACTGAACCTTTTTTTACTCACTGTAAAATTAGCACCATTTGATTAATTAGACGATAGTGACTAATAAAAAATAAAATATGATAGCGGTATTTAAAAATGGGAGTTTTTTCTTATAGAAATGAAGTAAAATGACTATTGTCAGGACTTCATCACTGCGGTATCTTCTTGTATCGCCACTAGAGTACAAATATGAAAATGAAACGCTACCTTATTCAAAGCACAGAACGTTGTATTTAGTTACGTTTAAGACTTACATCCATTAAATCCTTTGGAAGAATTACAAAAAACTTTTATATGTTCGCGTAATATAATATTGTTAATCGTTTATGTGTGCATCTAGGCGACAAAGGACATGTTTGGCTTTACTGTTGATTGCACTTCTAATGTTTATATCTCAGCTAATAAATAGCCTATAAGTTTACCTTCTGGGAAAGATGGCATGGAGCAACTGTCTTGAAGCTGTGGTGTGTACCTTCCAGTCAATATTGTTCATTACTCTTTTAGGCACCATAGCATAACCATTACCAATTGGAACCTGTTAAGACATGACCATCAATTTGATTACTATCTTATTATAAGTTTACTATACAAGAGAAACCTCGACGAAGTCGGATTATTCAGTATTTAAGAACATGAAATAGTCAGTGCTGCCTAGAGAAAAATGCTTACCATGTCAGGATATGGTACACCCTGATAATTTCTTAGGACATTAGCTTGATCTATAGGATTTTTGTCACTCATACGGGACGGACCTGCTTGTTGTGTGACCCTTTTACAATTTCTAATTGAGTCGTTAGATCTTAGGCCACTATTTCTGTCTTGCACGGAAGTATCACGAGTTTCAACTGCAGGCTGCCGACTGCCACCTCTTTCCTGGTACGCACCTGCTTGTTGCGCGGGCTTTTCACGTTCCCTAATTGGGTCAATAGATCTTAGGCCACTATCTCTGTCTTTCACGGAAGTATCCCGAATTGGAATTACGGGATTTTCATCTCTTATCTGGGACGGACCCGCTTGTTGTGTGGAAATTGAGCTGTTATTTCCCAGGCTATTATCTTTATCTTTCATGGAATTATTCTGAATTTGAGTGACAGAATTACCACCTCTTTTCCGGGATGAAACTGCTTGTTCCGCGGGCCTTTTACGTTTCTTAATTGTGCTGATAGATCTTAGGTCATTGCCTCTGTCTTTCGCGGAAATATACTCAATTAGTACTGCCAGATTTTTATTTCTTTTCTGGGACGGCCCTGCTTGTTGCACAAGAAATGAGCCATTATTTCCCAGGCTATTATCTCCATCTTTCATGGAATTATCCTGAAATTGAACTACAGGTTTTTCATGTCTTACCCGGGACAGTCCTATTTGTTGCGCGAAAGTTAAGATATTATTTGCCAGGCTATTATCTCCATCTTGCATTGAAATATTCTGATTTTGAGCAACAGAATTTTCATCTCTTATCCGGGATGGTCCTACCTGTTGCACGGGAGTTGAATCACTGTTTCCCAAGCTGTTATCGCCATCTCTTATGGAATTATCCTGAATTACAGCTGCAGGGTTTTCATTTCCTATCTGGGAGAGTCCTACTGTATTGGTGACTGTTTCGATACTTAGTTCAAAATTAGTACGATTTTGTGAAGGAGATTCATTATTTGTCAGTGATGATCCATCTTCAGTCAAATCTGATAACAAATCTAATTTTCCTATAAGTGTTCCTGTAATGTCCCAAAAGCGTTTATGTAAGCCCTCAAGTATCGAATTCATTTCTGACCATTGCCGTGACGTTGGTCGATTCAGATTTCTGCGTGTTTGGGAATTTTGGTTAGTTAGAGTATTGTTTTGTTGTGCATAGACGTCATTCATGGGCAAAGGAGTGCTACAATGTAAAGGCTCTTCTCTTAAATCTTCTATAAATTCCCTGCGTGCATGAAGTGGACGTTGAGCGTGCAAGCCCTAGAACATTATTTTTTAAATATAATATACAGTATACTTTTAAGCAACTACATTAGTTATAGACATGAATTTTTAAAAAATTGACATGAGATCATTTTAATCATAATACAGAAGTTTTTAGTTTATTTCAAAAAGCATTAGTTGAACTGAACTATTTTTGATTTCTAACCATAAACTATTAAATACAACCGATTGAAATATGGTCTTCATCGTTTTGCATAGTAATTTTTAGAAATAAGTAGGTATAACAAATCTTTTGATATATTTCTTTCTCTGAAGTCTATAGTATGTCGAATTGATTTTGAACTTATAGATTAAAGCTATATTTGACATACATGTGGTGCCATATACCCTAATGATTTATCAGGTTTATGTATCGTCTCCGCAGGGCTTTTGATGCTTATGGGACCAAAACCCCACTCATCTTATGTCTAATTAAATTTAATATACTCAGAACAAGTAGAATAGGAGGATAGGATAAAGATATCGATTTTATTACCCGTACACATAGTTTTGTTGTATGACAGGACTTATTCGTGTTAAAATTATTTAAAAGTCCACACGTAACGACGAGCAGTGTACCGTTCAAAAAGACTCGGGCATAGACCAAATACTAACATAGACATAAAAACGCGAATAAAAAAGTGTCATTCATTGCCATGTCACTCGTTACGCTTTCACATAAGTTACAAGAAACAGTTTAACATAGTTTAACCGTACCTACTTAATTGGTATGCTTCTATTATAGTAACGATATTATGTATTTTGTGAACCTAAATACAGCTTTCTAGTGTGTTCTTACTTTAATAGTAACTATTTAATTACATAAATTGTAGTTATCATTTAATTTTAAGAGACGTATAATAGTTGTAACCGATTGAAAGAAACTTGAAAATTATGTCCCCTTTGTTTCGCTAGATGTCACTTATATAAAAAAGATACTCGCTGTTCCTCGTGGTTCTTCTCGTAGACCCCAGTTAAAGTTTCAGATTAATTTTTTCAGGTCTACGGCCTGTCTAAGTGGCTTTCTGCGTCGCCTTCAACTACAAGTGGGTCACTGGGTTGGTTCCGTAACATAGTAGTGCAACTAAAGTGGTCGAGCCTTCGTAGCTATGCCCTACGGGTGGGCAAATTGCTAATTGCACTCGGATCTTGTCTAATGTGGTGACTTGCGCTGCTTAGGTCCAGCTCTGAGGGGGTGGTACTCTTGGTATACTGGGGACATCTGCGTCGCCGAAGGCGTGCAGTTTGCGATGTGCGCCGACAATTTAGCCTATATCACGAGGTCAAAAATTGATACCAGCATTACGCTCTATTACCAAGATGCAGTGCACGCTAGACACATTAAACGAAATTATTTTCCCATCATGGGCTCAACACTACCTTAAAGATAGGGTTTTTTATTATTATTTTAAGAGCTGCTAAAGTGACTCCACTCCACCTAATGGCAAGTACGAATAGAATCCAAAAGTTATGGTCACTATACTCATTGCGAATGCAGACAATACAGTATGGTGACTCACGCTATGGCAGCGGCTAGTAAACTGCTTTTTCACGCCTCGCTTGGGGGCGTAAAAGACAGAACAGTCATCGTGGCATTATATTGCACACACTTACTATGACAACTGTCACCCCTGCATCAATGGGCCTCCGGTCTCGCACTTACCAACGAAACACGACATAATGGATGCTTTCGCTTTAGGTTGTTCTTCTGTTTGAGGGTACTAATGTCCCAGTCGAGCCGGTCCGTTCGTGCTGAAATCAAAGTGGCTCTACTACCTACAACTTTTGTAAATTGCGACTGCCGTAGCTGACAAGATCACTATCGGTAGGCAATATTATATTTCCTACAATGAAGTTATCAGCACGAAGATCCACCCTAAGTTCAATCACGAGTGCACCCATGCTCGTTGCGTTGTGTACACAAGCAAACGGCCTACCGCGCATAGGCCAGAGCCAACGCACAACGCTACCCTGACATTGATAACGTAATAGCAGGGTACACCCTGTTACCTATTGTTATAACAAAGCCACCAGGGAGTACAAGTGGGTTTACATTAGAGCCGATGACCAGCGCATTGCGCGGACAGGCCTGGAACTCGTCACATATCCTACAGGTAGCCACAAGTTCTGGTGACTGTCTAAAGTTGTAATCCAACCCTGAGGAGGGTTTAATGCCCCGTAATTTCTTTCCCTCGGTGAAAAGCAACGTAAGAACTCTATCACCCCAGTCGAACCTGACCCATATGTGCCGAAGTATGGCTCTCTCACGATATAATAAAATACCACATAAAATTAATAATATCAATATTGAAAAAAACGACATCTAGTGGTACATTTATGCACTCATTCGATAGCACAGGAACAAAAGTTGAGTCTAGGATTCATATCAGAATAGAAGTTCCGAAAGTCTCGTTGAAATTCGTGATGTGATATAGTTAGCGACATCTAGTGAACATTAAGCTTATTACCTATCGACAGACACGATTTTGTTCAGGGTAATCTGCCTGCATTAGTATTTCGTGTATGGTCTTCTGAAAACAGAAGTTATCGTAACCTTTTAAACATTTTACATCGAATAAGTCACGCTATAAAACAGAACTATGTATATAAGAATACATACTTCTAAGTGTAAAATCTAAAAAGAAATGTTACCAGTTTTGAGCGGGTAAGCTTTAATTCGTTGTTACAAATTGTTTCATGTAACGGTTATGATTGCGACTATATAAAGTCTAAGCTACTTACCTCAGTTTCTGTTGGGCTACTTTGCGCGGGTTTGGAACTATCGATCCGGTTAATGAGCTGAAAACAAAGTTAACGGGTAAATTAAAAACGAAAGAACATATTATAAGATGCACAAGTATTAATTCTATTGGTGTTCAAGTTGAGTGTAACGCTATCTACAAATAGGAACTTACTTGAGCTTCTGTTGAGCTGCTACTGGTTTCACGAGAACTGCAAGCTACACCAGAATCAATTGCAGTTGGATGAAACCTGCTTGCCGTAATCATCTCGTGCAGTACTCTCTACAACATTATATAATTGGCATTAATGTTTCGTTTTGGTCATTTTTTATTTACTTATAAAATTAGACAAAATTTAAATATGGTAAACAATTCTCTAGAATAGAATAAAACGAAATAGAATGGACAAGAATGAAATAAATTCTATAATATCTTTTTTTTCGGTTTCACAAGAATACAATAAACTTTTTTCAATAAATTTTATCCACGGCTCCGCCCGTATGTATGTCGCTATCGCGGTATATACAACCAAAGTAACAAACAAACTCACATTCATAATTGTTTTTATAAAAGTTTGGAGTAAGCTGTCGGAAGTGCTCGTCGAAGAGCCACCTCCAGTCCAGGATCAGACCCAGGTACTTCATCCGGGCTTGAACCGGTACGAGGATCGAATTGACTACGATAGAGGCGCCAGGAGGTGGACCACGACGGGGCCCATGGAACAAAAGGGCTTCCGTATTACCTAGGGCCACCCGCAAACCCAGCGCCTCAATACGCCCAACCACCAAAGAGACTCCCGTGGTGGCCAGGCGCGCCGCCTTTTGAAAGTTCGCTCTCCTGGCCATCGGGCTCATCGGCGTAACAAATTACGCCCAGCCCGGGGGAGAGACGACCTCGAAGAGCCCAGTCGTATCCTATATTCCACAGAAGTGGTCCGAGGACAGACCCCTGTGGAACACCGCACGACATGAGCCGCCGCCGCAGAACACCATCTCGGTCCTCGTACATGACGGTACGCTCCTCAAGGTAGCCTGCCACAAGCCGCCTCAGGTACTCTGGCACCCCATGGTAGAGGAGTGCTTCACTAATGCAGCTAAATGGCAGACTATAGTTGTCTAGTACGCATAGTACAAGCTTTGCTTAAATTGGAACTACATGACGTTGTGTGACAAATGTCTGAAATATTTATTTATTTTTATTTGTTTTACATGTTTCTTACTTTTACAAATACTCAACGTGTTCGCATTCCTTATATCTTTGAGTAATTTATTAAAAAGTTGCCAACCAAAGGACATTAAGGACATTTTAAAGGGTGATTTTGACACTTGACGTTTAGGGTTTGTGTGTCTACAAAAGCATAATGAAAAGTAATCGATTCAGATTACAAACGAGTGATCGATCATCAATATTTACGAAACAAAGTTAATCCTTTTAAACTGAGAACAAATCAGTCTCTGTTTTGAAGAACATGTACTCATGAACATTTCATGTACATTTTGTACTCCACACATTTGGCTAAAAATACGTACAAGATGATTGTGGATGTATTTCTCAGATTGAGTTAAATTTATTATTATTAATTCATTATATGTAACGGAACCGGGAATTTAAACCAGTATTTTTCTTTCACTTGTTTCTGAAAGTTATCCTAAAAATGCACTAGAAATTTAATAAACAGTCTAAGGTTTTAGTCAGACAAGTCCAATACGTAAAGGAGCCACTGAACATATTGCCCGCCCCCCGTCTTAAGTACATAGCAAGCTTATTTCAATTTTTCTTGAACTATGTTCCAAGTTGGAACTATCAACCCCGTTACTAGGCTAAAAGTTAAGTTATAAATATAAAATAATAATATCCTCACACATCTCACACACGACTGATCTCAAACTAGGTAAAGTCTGAACTATGGTAACCAGACTTCTGATAACTACATACTTATATACTTCTAAATACATACATATTATAGATGAATTACACCCAAACACAGAACAAATAATCGTTCTCATCACACAAAAATTTGTCCTGGGTGGGAATCGAACCCACATCCTCTTGCTTAGCAGTTAGACCTTAGCACTAGACCAAAATTAAGAATGTATTTTAAGATACAGAAGTATATTCAACTGGTTTTTAAATTTAGTGTAGAATTATAACAGAAAACATTAACATTACTGGTAGGTTTTATCTGCGGTTCCATCCGGCAGTTAGCGTATGCGACTATCGCTAGAAAGCAATTTCTTACAAATACCCTTATAAATAGAAGGAGGGGTCTATGTCCAGCAGTGGACTATTAAAAGCTGTTAAATTAAACTATTAAAGGATAATTCTTTCCAAGAACCAATTAACTATAAACAGAAATCAAAATTTGTACGTAGAACAAACTTACCTCATTTTCGCCAAGATTATTTCTTGCGCTATTTAATACTCTACGTGGACGACTAAATACCTGAAATTAAAGTTATCGATTTCATTAAAAGATATTATTGCATCTAAAAATTAATTAACGGCTTAGGTCGGGCTTTTTTCCACGGCGGCCAGTCTCAAAGAACACCAGATAATCCAACACTAGAGTTGGGAATCAAACCAGAGACCTCTTGATTGGTAGTCCCATTTCTTACTATTAAACCAACGAGGTGGTTAAAACACTACATATAACGAAGCACTTAAAAAAGTTAGCATTTTTCATGAAATAAATTCTTATGAATAGACACTGACATGTGTTCTCGAGGTCTGTAACAAGCTGGATGTGGATGGATCTGCACTGTTAGATGTAAGTCGAGGTCGAGATTTCACTCTTGGGCTTTGTCGTACTTGCGAACTTAGCGACAAGTTCTAAAACGTTCATAATTATTATTCATGTACCAAATAAAACAGAAGCTTGAAACGTCTGACAAACTATTACGGATTAGTTGTCTAGTTCGGTAATACAGATAGGGAGGCAACTCAAGATTTTGCCCGCTAGTGATCTTGAAACAGTAGTTAACTTTGAGTTGAAACGAAATAGTCCAAGAGCTGGTGACGAAATTTGGGCATTTTGACCAGGTCCTTTGAGTGAGATGAAATTGTGAAAAAATACAGTTTCGTCAATCGGTACATTTTTAAAGTCTTTTGGAGCATTAGCGGTTATTTCGCTATTGTGTAGCAAAGACCATTAGTAAAAAAGATAAAAAATATCCACCTCATTTTATCTTTTATAAATGAAATGGAATGAATGAAATGGAAAAAAAAATTCAAGACGTTTTTTTCCTCTATAAACTATGTCCTAAATTTAAAACACGTATTTACTGGGTAATTATAACCATACCTACAAAATCGTTGTCGACAAATTTTGGAGGTTTTAAACAATACCTAGACTTGAATTAGGTTTCAAATAAGCAAGACAAAAAAAGTCTTATGTGCAGCAATAGGTGCGACAATGATAGCTTATCGAGGTATGCTAGCAGCTGGTGGGATCCAAGCTCCTTGTGCTGCGATTAATTATTGAGAAACCGCAAGCTTTTCGTATGTCTCGGTCGAAGCGCAAATATTTTTCAAAAATCGATTTTTATCAAACCTAGTAATGAAAAACGTGCAGGTACAAAAAATCTGTATTTTTATTGAACACATCCTATTTCAATCCCAAAGGATTTTTTTTTAATAAAAATATAATTTTCACAATTCTTTTACTACAAAGAAATTCAAAATACTGTAAATGGATAGCCCCCCAAAGGGTTTTTACCGTACCGCGTGGCTGTAGGCAATTATTTCCAAAACAGGCCCGAGTCACAGAACTGTTTAGATAATATTACAGTAAGCTAACTGTCGTCATATTACCAAAAATGATAAAGTCGATATTCATATTTGTGTTTTTATTTGAAGTTTGTATGTAGGTAATAAACTTTGTCAAGAGTGCAACACGTATTACAAATTATTCAAAGACATTGTAATATTTTTAACCTTATTTTTAACTTGATAAAAACAGGTTAAATAATTTTAAAAATTGGCAGCTGAGAGCACGACAATGCGTATCGTGCGTAATCACAATCACGGTACGGCAGAAGCTGCCGTCACACTAATGCCTTGTATAGTATGCTGATGTGTGTGTGGCAACGCGTGAAAACACGTTTTCCGGCGCACATCCACGGCTTAAACCAGCCGGCAAACTATGAAAATGATTTACTGTTCGTAATGAACTGTGATATAAACTCACCTGAGAATCTGTTGAGCTATTTAGTTCATTATTCGGACATCTGTCACAGTTAATGGGCTGAAAGTAAAGTTATCGTGTAAATTAACAATGAAAGGATATTATAACAGAAAAATATATTCTAATGATATCTACATTCAGTGTAGAGTTACATTCAAGTAGTAAAAACCCCACCGCGTGTTTACGTACCGTGCAACTGTAGATACTTACAAAATAGGCC
This sequence comes from Hypercompe scribonia, assembly GCA_949316085.1. NCBI lineage: Eukaryota > Metazoa > Arthropoda > Insecta > Lepidoptera > Erebidae > Hypercompe > Hypercompe scribonia. The sequence goes on from OX438979.1 coordinate 9,295,569, forward strand.
CAAGTCACAATATTGTATAAATAATAATATCATGCCGAGACATTCAAACTGGCAGTGTGATACATTTCTATGAATATAATTTACTAATCTTAGTATTGTGTGGTGTAAACTCACCTGAGATTCTGTTGAGATATTTTGTGCAGTGTTGGAACATCTGTTACGGTTACTGAACTGTAAGTAAATTCATCGTGTAAGTTAACAATTAAAGAACATTGTCATATACTAAGTATGTTCTAATAGTATCTAAATTCAATGTAGAGTTACATTGAAGTAGTATAAACTTACTTGAGCTTCTGTCGAACTTGTACATGCTCCACGAACACTGCTAGGCACGAAAGTGTGAGGTCTAGGTAGAGGAATCCTGCTTGCTATGCTGTCCTGCTAAGAAGAAAAAGCATAAGTGGAAAATTTTGTGAAATTTAGTTACTGATATTCTCGAGATCAGTGATAACATGTAACTGTATTGAACAAGTCTGAAAATACACGATTAGTGCATACTTATGTTTTTTTTGTAAGTAAACTTGTAAAAATAAGAAATAGTTTTTTATTATTATTTAATTATCTTCAAGTAATATGACTAGAATTGCATAATATCAAGAAGTCTGTGATTTAAAACGTGATTAAAGGGCCACAAACGTGCGCCACACATACTGATTGTAGCTAGTAACAGAAGTCCAGCTAGAATTGCGACACCAGTATTGACCAAGTTTGTGACTCATAGGAACGCCGAGTTCTTGGCAAAATAAAAATAGTTTTATATTCAAAAATACAATTTCGTCAATCGGTAAATTTTTAAAGTCTTGTGGAGCATTAGCGGTTATTTCGCTATTGTATAGCAAAGACTATTAGTAAAAGAGATAAAAAATATCCACCTCATTTTATCTTTTATAAATGAAATGGAATGAATGAAATGGAAAAAAAATTCAAGACGTTTTTGTTCCTCTATGAAGTATATCCTAAATTTAAAACACGTATTTATTGGGTAATTATAACCATACCTACAAAATCGTGGTCGACAAATTTTGGCGGTTTTAAACAATACCTAGACTTGAATTAAGTTTCAAATAAGCAAGACAAAAAAGTCTTATGTGCAGCAATAGGTGCGACAATGATAGCTTATCGAGGTATGCCAGCAGCTGGTGGGATCCAAGCTCATTGTGCTGCGATTAATTATTGAGAAACCGCAAGCTTTTCGTATGTCTCGGTCGAAGCACAAATATTTTTCAAAAATCGATTTTTATCAAACCTAGTAATGAAAAACGTGCAGGTACACAAAAAACTGTATTTTTATTGAACACATCCTATTTCATTCCCAAAGGATTTTTTTAAGGGGGTATTCTGGTCTAGAAATAAAAAAACATCGATTTTTTTTTCATATTTTAAAAGTTTAACTATTTAAGAATATGTCTACGAGAGGCTTTTTCAAAATTCAAATTATTTTCGGAGATATAGGTACTTTGCTGTGTTGGCATACTAACCGGTTGGGCTGCAACTCATCGAACAAAAGACATAATGGATTCTCCGTCTACCTGAATCCATATTTCTCAGTAAAACCTTTTGTTCCGTTGTATATATACCAATAATAATAACCCTAGGTGACCTGTGTCTTTTATATTTAGTATTCGCTTACATCCAGCTGCTAACAGTTGAATTCTAACTTCTAAACCACGTGGACGTATGTGCTGTGAGTGAAATAAAATTATTTTGAGTGATTATTTCAATTTTATGTCAAATAAAATGGATAAAAAATCCTCAGCGCAAAGGATTACGCGTCCAGATCGACAAAAAAAGGGCGATTTCATGGCAATAGATTTACGGCACAAGAAGACACCAGTTTTACGAGTCCATCAGCAGCAAAATTGAGTAAATCAAGTGATGAAAAGGTGATAATTGATAATAATAGCGGCTACTGTTTTTTGCAGTTTTTCACGGTTTTTTCGGCGATTTCTTCGTTTGTTTCGTGTAGTACATGCAACAACGAGATTAGATTTTCAAGAACGGCTCAACGCGGACTCGGTTAAAAATTGGTCCAGAAGCTCATGCATTTGCCGTCAAACGAGACAACGCCCGGATTGACCGCTCCGAGATACGAACATCCATTGCATCAAAGGAGGCCAGAACTGCTCGATTGGAAGAGAGAAATGCCGAAAATAGTTTTTTCGAAGTCGAAGAAGGTCCAATGTATGCAGCAGGAATGGCAGATTAAATAAATGTAAGTTTAAAATATAATTGTATGACTTAGACGGCAAAAATTTTACTTGAAACTTTAAACGCGTTTTTCTCAGAACTGTCTTTTTTAATACGATACCCACGATTTCTCAGGTTCTACCGAACCGATTTACTTGAAATTTTAAGAGAGTCTTCTTCAGAAACTTCTCTATGTCCAGAACTACGCCTATCCCCAAATTTTCATTCTTACTATTTTTAAAAAATTGAAGAAAGTTAAAAAAGTGGTGAAAAAAAATTTATTTTAAGGCAGTCACCATTTTGTAAAAAAATTTTTTTCCATTTTTTTCTTAGTTCCAGACATTGCAACATTATCATAGATTAAGAATCTTATTTTTTTTTTGGTTTCAGATTACTAGGAGGGTCAAAATCGTGGGTATGGTCACGCACCAAATTTTTGAGACTCCCCACTTCATCAGCTGATAATTAACGGAGTTTTGGATTTTTTTGACTTTTTAAATTTTTTTTGTATTCTTCTAATGTTAATAAATAATGTATAAAAAAATGTATAGTAAAAATGTTGATTGCTTTTTTTTTACAACACTCCAAAAATGACCTAAAATTTATGTCTCTAGACCAGAATACCCCCTTAAATAAAAATATAATTTTCACAATCCTTTTACTACAAAGAAATTAAAAATACTGTAAATGGATAGCCCTCCCAAAGGGTTTTTACTGTACCGGGTGGCTGTAGGCAATTATTTTCAAAACAGGCTCGAGTCACAGCACTGTTTAGATAATATTACAGTAAACTAACTGTCGTCATATTATCAAAAATGATAAAGTCGATAATCACATTTGTGTTTTTATTTAAAGTTTGTATGCTTAAACCAGACGGCAAGCTATGAAAATGATTTACTGTTCGTAATGAACTGTGATATAAACTCACCTGAGAATCTGTTGAGCTATTTAGTTCATTATTCGGACATCTGTCACAGTTAATGGGCTGAAAGTAAAGTTATCGTGTAAATTAACAATGAAAGGATATTATAATAGAAAAATATATTCTAATGATATCTACATTCAGTGTAGAGTTACATTCAAGTAGTAAAAACCCCACCGCGTGTTTACGTACCGTGCAACTGTAGATACTTACAAAATAGGCCCAAGTCACAATATTTTATAAATAATAATATCATGCCCAGACATTCAAACCGGCCGTGCGATACATTTCTATGAGGATAATTTACTAATCTTAGTATTGTGTGGTGTAAACTCACCTGAGATTCTGTTGAGATATTTTGTGCAGTGTTGGAACATCTGTTACGGTTACTGAACTGTAAGTAAATTCATCGTGTAAGTTAACAATTAAAGAACATTGTCATATACTAAGTATGTTCTAATAGTATCTAAATTCAATGTAGAGTTACATTGAAGTAGTATAAACTTACTTGAGCTTCTGTCGAACTTGTACATGCTCCACGAACACTGCTAGGCACGAAAGTGTGAGGTCTAGGTAGAGGAATCCTGCTTGCTATGCTGTCCTGCTAAGAAGAAAAAGCATAAGTGGAAAATTTTGTGAAATTTAGTTACTGATATTCTCGAGATCAGTGATAACATGTAACTGTATTGAACAAGTCTGAAAATACACGATTAGTGCATACTTATGTTTTTTTTGTAAGTAAACTTGTAAAAATAAGAAATAGTTTTTTATTATTATTTAATTATCTTCAAGTAATATGACTAGAATTGCATAATATCAAGAAGTCTGTGATTTAAAACACGGATCACCTCCTAATAGATTCCGCATATAGCTCCACAAACGTACGCCACACATACTTATTATAGCTAGTAACAGAAGTCCAGCTAAGAATTGCGACACCAGTATTGACCAAGTTTGTGACCCATAGGAACGCTGAGTTCTTGGCAAAATAAAAATAGTTTCATATTCAAAAATATAATTTCGTCAATTGGTAAATATTTAAAGTCTTTTGAGGCATTAGCGGTTATTTCGCTATTATGTAGCAAAGACTATTAGTAAAAAAGATAAAAAATATCCACCTCATTTTATCTTTTATAAATGAAATGGAATGAATGAAATGGAAAAAAATTCAAGACATTTTTTTTCTCTATGAAGCATATCCTAAATTTAAAACACGTATTTATTGGGTAATTATAACCATACCTACAAAATCGTGATCGACAAATTTTGGTGGTTTTAAACAATACCTAGACTTGAATTAGGTTTCAAATAAGCAAGACAAAAAGTCTTATGTGCAGCAATAGGTGAGACAATGATAGCTTATCGAGGTATGCCAGCAGCTGGTGGGATCCAAGCTCTTTGTGCTGCGATTAATTATTGAGAAACCACAAGCTTTTCGTATGTCTCGGTCGAAGCGCAAATATTTTTCAAAAATCGATTTTAACAAACCTAGTAATGAAAAACGTGCAGGTACAAAAAATCTGTATTTTTATTGAACACATCCTATTTCATTCCCAAAGGATTTTTTTTTAATAAAAATATAATTTTCACAATCCTTTTACTACAAAAAATTCAAAATACTGTAAATGGAAAGCCCCCCCAAAGGGTTTTTACCGTACCGCGTGGCTGTAGGCAATTACTTCCAAAACAGGCCCGAGTCACAGAACTGTTTAGATAATATTACAGTAAGCAAACTGTCGTCATATTACCAAAAATGATAAAGTCGATAATCATATTTGTGTTTTTATTTGAAGTTTGTATGTAGGTAATAAACTTTGTCAAGAGTGCAACACGTATTACAAATTATTCAAAGACATTGTAATATTTTTAACCTTATTTTTAACTTGATAAAAACAGGTTAAATAATTTTAAAAATTGGCAGCTGAGAGCACGACAATGCGTATCGTGCGTAATCACAATCACGGTACGGCAGAAGCTGCCGTCACACTAATGCCTTGTATAGTATGCTGATGTGTGTGTGGCAACGCGTGAAAACACGTTTTCCGGCGCACATCCACGGCTTAAACCAGCCGGCAAACTATGAAAATGATTTACTGTTCGTAATGAACTGTGATATAAACTCACCTGAGAATCTGTTGAGCTATTTAGTTCATTATTTGGACATCTGTCACAGATAATGGGCTGAAAGTAAAGTTATCGTGTAAATTAACAATGAAAGGATATTATAACAGAAAAATATATTCTAATGATATCTACATTCAGTGTAGAGTTACATTCAGGTAGTAAAAACCCCACCGCGTGTTTACGTACCGTGCAACTGTAGATACTTACAAAATAGGCCCAAGTCACAATATTGTATAAATAATAATATCATGCTGAGATATTTAAAACGACAGCGCGATACATTTCTATGAAGATAATTTACTAATCTTAGTATTATGTGATATAAACTCACCTGAGATTCTGTTGAGCTATTTTGTGCAGTGTTGGAACATCTGTTACAGTTACTGCCCTGTAAGTAAATTTATCGTGTAAGTTAACAATTAAAGAACATTGTCATATACATAAGTATGTTCTAATAGTATCTAAATTCAATGTAGAGTTACATTGAAGTAGTATAAACTTACTTGAGCTTCTGTCGAACTTGTACATGCTCCACGAACACTGCTAGGCACGAAAGTGTGAGGTCGAGGTAGAGGAATCCTGCTTGCTATGCTGTCCTGCTAAGAAGAAAAAGCATAAGTGGAAAATTTTGTGAAATTTAGTTACTGATATTCTCGAGATCAGTGAAAACATGTAATTGTCTTGAACAAGGCTGAAAATACATGATTAGTGCATACTTATTTTTTTTTTGTAAGTAAACTTGTAAAAATAAGAAATAGTTTTTTATTATTATTTAATTATCTTCAAGTAATATGACTAGAATTGGATAATATCAAGAAGTCTATGATTTAAAACACAGATCACCTCCTAATAGATTCCGCATACAGGGCCACAAATGTGCGCCATACATACTTATTATAGCTAGTAAGAGAAGTCCTGCTAAGAATTGTGACACCAGTATTGACCAAGTTTGTGACCCATAGGAACGCTAAGTTCTTGGCAAAATAGAAATAGTTTTATATTCAAAATGTATTGAAAATGACATCCTGTGCAGTATTATGGTGTGGCGAGTCAGCTAAGACATTCAGTTATCAACATAGGCATAACATTTCATGTCAAAAGGTTCATTTTATTTTTATTATGTTAATAGTATATTTAAAATTTACCGGAGTTCAACTTGTATTGGTGAAATAACAGTGCAAAGTAATAGTAATTAAGTAGGCGTTGACGTTTTTTTGAAATGTCCCTTTCACTTATGTCGTAAATTACATTAGTTGTCTTTGTCTAATAATGCACGCGTATCGGTACTGTTGTGATTCGTAAGTCGATATTTCTTGGTCATTTTTTGTTTTTTTTATTGATGCAAAGATATTTCTTTAAAAAGTTTAAAAAAGATATTTCTTTAGAATATTAGTATTAAAAGATTCCTTAATGCCCCAAAAGGAAAAAATGTGGATGATTCACCCTTGTGATGCTCCGTAAAATAATTAACTTTCTCGTAAATTACTGACTGTAAAGTTTTAAATTAGACCACGTTTTTTGCCGGTGAGACCGAACGCACTTAAGAATAAGGAAAAGTGTGCCTTAAATGTTTTTCACCAAGACCAAGCACTCTACGTTACCCAGGTAAGGTACGGATTTTCACATGTTTTTTGAATATTTGGTAGTTAAGAGACACATAATAATCTAAAATTTATGCGTGTACATTTATCGGCATAAAATATCCCAGAGCCCAGTGATACTCCTTATACTTTAATACCTAGGGGCGAGTTAAATTTATTAATAAATTATAAAAGTTTACATATTCTGACGTGTAACCAAACCATTGCACGATCAAAATCACTCCCAATGCTAGCTGTTGATAACATTACAAACAACTGTATATATTGCGGGTAACTGTGGGAGCGAATAGACATGAAAAACGCGAATGTTACACGTTAAAATTATTTCAATAGTGTTTTAATCATAAAACTTGTAAAAGTTATAAGAAAAGTTATTAATATCAATGAAAGGTGATTGATATTTTAAATTGTTATTAAACACAAAATATATTAAATATAAAAATAAATTATCCAAAACATCTAATCATATTTATCGATCAACGTTCTAACTTTGTCCCATCACTGCACTTAGATGCATTTTAAGTTTGACTTTGAAATATCCAATCACAGCACGTTTGACACGGCCCGCGCATCCCGTGCATACCTCGGAATTTTGTGAAGCCGAATCGTTGCAAATTTTTATTAATGCAGTATCTATTAGAAAGTAATCTGTGATTTAAAAACACATGAAAACAAAAGTTCCATGACTCGAACTGCAAGTTAAAGCAATTAAACTAAAGCGCAGTTTTTTCACTTTATCTCAAAATTGGCTTTCGACATTTTCTACTTATGTACCAAATTACAAATTAAGTTAATAGTACAACAATATAGAATGTATTGTAATGGAATGGACTTCAAGGAAGTTAACTATTTTATACATATTTTTTTCCTTTTTCCAAGAATACATCAAATTATTGTACACTAGCTGTTTTGCGGATAAAAACAAAAACAAACAAACTAACAAACAAACTCACATTCGCTTTTCTAACATTAGGTAGGAAGTACAAATAGCCGGCTTATTGTTAGTAAGCAATTTCTTACAAGCCATCTTTAAATGGACAACAAACAAATATAAACAGAAATTTAAAAAATTGAAAACTAGGTAAGTGGTATAAACTTACGTGAGCTTCTAAAAAATTATCTAATCTTCCTGTGTCGTTTGTTTGTCTGATCAGATTTCCAATTACCTGAAATTAAAGTCATTAAATTACATTTGACAACAACAAGATGCTAGAGTCTCGATTGTTACCTCTGGAGTCGCCAGAAATAAAAATAAATTAAAAAAAAAAATTTAGTAGACTACATCATTTTGTATCGATGAAAAACAATAATTTAGACATTATTGAAGTATCTACGACAAAGTCGACAGAAAAATAAAAAAGTTTAGGACGGTGTCGGATAGTTTCTTGGCTGACAATTCTGTTTAAAGTGTTTTTCAACCACTCTGCACCGTTTTGTGAGTGACCCTCATTGGATTTCACCGAAGCTAGTATTAAAACGAAAGAAGGCTCGGAGACGACCTCCTTTGGTCATGGGATGTTAACTAATTTGTAGTGGTAGTTAAAATATCGGAGCAATCTTTGGAACATCAGAACTTATGGCTTCAGTGATTAAAGAAGCAAGTCACAATTTTGAAAAGTGAGGTTTAATAAAAAGAAGTGTGGGTGACTTTAGAATGTCATATTGGCGCCAAGTTACAAACGCCTATCGGCCTCCTCCCGCTGCCGAGCCAAGCTCAATCAAGCATAGCGGGTAGCGGCCATTCGGATCGCACGAGGATACCGCACCATCTCGTCAGAGGTGGCAACAGTCCTGGCACGTTTACCGCCTTTCGATATCCTGGCGGACATGGACGCAAGGCTCTATGACCAAACTTGCGCTATCCGCCGGGGTGAGAGCGGGAAAGATCAGGACGAGCTCGAAATGCGGCAGAATGCTCACCCACAGGCATTGGCACGGTGGCGAGGAGACGGCACAATATCACCACTGCGCAGCCGACTGGGACTCCGTCCATCATACGCTGGAGGACTGCCCCATGTGGGCATCTGAACGCGGAGTCTTAGTTGGACAAATCGGACGAGACCTGTGCCCGCCAGTCATCATTGCTGCCATGCTGGCGGGTGCGGAAGGATGGGGCAGTGGTCTCTTTCTGTGAAGCTGTAATGCTCCAGAAAGAGACCGCTGAACGGGATCGGGAGAGGGCTGATCCCCAGCGTCGAAGTAGTCGGCGGCGTTAGCAGCCGCCGACAGGACCGCAAGCTGCCAGACAATAGGGACCTCTGGTGGTAAATAAATGGCTGCGGTCGGCGATAGCAATGCGGCCTGGTCGCAAAAACGCGTTCGGGCCGCAACTGTAAATTAGTGGGGGTACCTTATAGCGTCCCCCAGGAGAGGGTCTGACCACTCACGGCGTTGTTCCTGGAGGGGACCTGAAATAACATGGTCCGGGTCCCCTTCAGAGTAGGACGTCTGAGACCAGCCGCCGGGGTTGGTTTGTGGTAACACAACATACTCCTGGCTCCTGCAGGATTTTCCACCCCGTCAACAAAAAAAAAAGGTAAAAAGTGAGTCACCCGCGCTAGGAAAAGAACTTTATAAATGGAACGCGTGCAGAAAATGATACCCCTACTGCATAAGTACCAGTGTAGGTCGTAGAAGTTTTCATCAAGATATTTACTTTCACTTTCACTTTTTTATTTAAAACAACAGCATTAGGAATAAATCCTGTGTCGCGGGGGACTTTACAAACATATAAGAAACGGACACAAAGAACACCCAGTCTCAGAACAATAATTTGTGGATCACACAAAGTGTTGTCTCGTGTAGGATTTGAACCCACAACACTCAGCGAAGTGGAGTGCGGCGTGGTGACCGCTTAAACTACTAGGCGAATCGTGCAGATATTAGAATTGTAGATTATACTGTGGAATTAATAAGAGTTGTAAACACGATTGTTTGAACAAGTTTTTAAGCTGTGTATGCTACTAAAATTATGATTAGCTTTTATTTGTTTCACTTTATGATACTAAAAATTTTTATTAGTAACAATGATGTTCTATTACATGCCATTGTGCATTTAGTAGCTGTTAGTTAGTGACTGTTGCAAATTTTTTTTCTTTTAATTTTTATGTCGTAATGAACAAAATATCTATGCGTCGTTAGCATAGGAAAAAATAAAGCAAGTAACGCATTTCTTTTGAAATATTTATAGTAGACACTTACTTCTGCCTGCAAGTTCTGTATTGTGTTGGATGTGGATTCGTCTGAATTATTTCTGTATCGAGGTGAAGATGACCCTCTCCGATTTCTTCGTACTTCCGTATTAAGCAGCAAGTTCTAAAATATTCAAAAATTTAAAAGAAAAAAGATTTTTAGTTAGAAATGTACCAAATAAAACAGAAGTTAGATGTGCTTCTTAGTGATGGCTGCATCGTTAAAAACGTCTGACAATGAAGGGGTTTAAAATGATAGTTAACTTTGAGTAGCAACGACAGTTGACATATTTTGACATGTATTGTTTCTTTAAATAGTAATCTTATAAAATTTCAAATTTCACCAGTTTTTATCTTGATATCTTTGGAAAGGCAGCCATTGATTTGAATTGATAATAATAATAGCTTCGGTGATCGGACGAGAACCGGTGTATTCAACATGGTATGGACGTTGGCATAGCAAGTCACTTTTAAAATTAATATTTTAAAAACTTAATCAACAGCAATGGTGTCAAGATTTCGTAATGTAATATTTTTTTTTTTATTATATATCTGTGGATTCATATGTAAATAAGAATATCTCGCACATCACTAATGTTGTTATTTTTAAGCAGTAAAGTACATATTTACATACAAAATATACATATGATGCATAAAAATATATGATTGTTTTCTTATGCCTTGTTTTTCATGAAAATTAATTAAACGGTGCAGGATTCATCACATATCTGTGTGCATGTCTCAAAAAAACTAGTCGATCATTTAAATATTCTTGGAGTTAATTGTTTCTTTTCTCTAAATAATTATTAATTGATGGTACGCATATTGAAGTTTCGGACGTTTGACACACGCTGTCATCTAGTTTTAAACTAAGCAGAGCTTGTGCTATGATAACTAGACTGACTGATGGAATACTTATATACTTTTTTTACATACATATTATACATAGAAAACACCCAAACCTCGAAACAAATCTTCGCAGATCATACCAACATTGGGTCCGACCCGGGAATCGAATCCGAGACTTCAAGCACAGCAGTCACATTCACTACCGGTGCACCACCGAGGCAGTTACTAATCTATATTTATTTAATTATAAATTATTCTACCGGAAATGTACGAGTCCGTGACAATTAGTTTGCTACATAATCGAAAGTTAGAAAAGCTTGTAAAACTTGATAAAGAAATCTAGCTTATAACTAACCTACCATAATAAATGAATATTTTAGGTCTTAGGTTCTTATACTCATTTAAAAGTTATTAATATTGTTGAAGGTTTTGTTACTTACAGCATTTCTCTTTTTCGCTTTCTTGATAGTTCGCATGCAAATTTTGAGCATCTTGTTAAGATCTTCGTTCTGACGTTCCAATAATTCTTTTTGCTCCAAGAGGAGTAAGTTATCGTCTGCAAACAAATAAAAGTGATAACAATTAAATTAAGAGTATTCCAAAAGTTACCTCATAAAAACTCTATATATATTCGCAAATTTTGTAAGAGACATCTGATAACTTTATTTTTCTATATTAAGAGCCTGCCAAAGTGGCTCTACTCTGCCTGATGGAAAACATGAATAGAATCCAAGAGTTGTGGTCACCATACTCATTGCAAATGCAGACAATGCAATAAGATGACCCATACTATGGCGGCCTAGTGAGATGCTTTTACACACCCCGCTTGGGGACGTAAAAGGCATGACAGTCATCGTGACAGTGTAAGGCTTACACAGTGATCACTATAACTGTCACCCCTGCATAAGGCCTATTGAGGCCTTCATTCTAACACTCACCAACGAAACACGACAACACGGATGCTGACGCTTTAGGTTGGTCTTCTGTGGGAGGGTAGTACTGCCCCGGTCGAGCCGGCCCGCTTGTGCTGAAATCAGCGTGGCTCTACTTTTTTTTTTCTTTATTTTTTTTTTTTTATCGTGTGGAAACCCCCTCGAGCCGTCACCCCACCGGGGTTTACGGCGGGGTGGTGTGTCGGAATCGGCCCGACTAAAACCACACGGTGTGCCACTCTGCGCCTGACATAGGAGGGATCCGGGAACAGCTGCTATTACGTCATCCAGATCCCTCCTGGCGCCTGCCCGCTGCCGCGGGCACCTTCTACAGATAACCTTTCCATTTAGGCGACGTACGGCACACGCGGACGTCGCCTCCTCGCGGCTGGCCACTATAGCGGATGGAGGGGAAAACCCGTCCCGTCCACCCGCGGCCACACTCAAGGCGGCATGAGGCGCTGGTATGCACGCCTCTGCCGCCCGGCTCGCCGGCGGCGAATTGGGTCCGAGTGGATATCGTCCTCCCGGGCCTTCTCCGCCGCCTCCTTCCGCGAAATTACGTCTTCGCAGAAGGTTGCGACCGCGGTAAAACAATTGTCGCTACCGGCCATGGAGCGTATGATGGCCGGTAGCGAGAGATCTCCTCCAATAACTCCAATGAGGACCCCACGCTGCGCCGCCCATGCGGAACAAACCGCCAGCGTGTGCTGAGCCGAGTCCTCACTGCAGTCGCAGTGGTGACAGGCGGGACTCAATTCCCTCCCGGCGACCGAGTGCAGATACTTCCTGAAGCAACCGTGCCCGGAAAGGATCTGCGTCAGTCGGAAGGAAAGGGTCCCGTGCTGTCGCCCTGCCCACTCGGCGATGACCGGTCGGAGAGCCTCCACGGTGGCAAAGCCAGCACGTGGAGTCTCCAGCCGGGACGACCAACGAGCCATCGTGGCTCGACGAGCGGCCTCTCGCCACTCGCGTATCTCTTCGGGCGGGGGACGTATGCCGCTACCCGCCCGGAAATCAGCCGTTCGCCGATAAACTTCGGCGAGCACTTCCGCCTCCAAATCCCACGGGGGAGTTCCAGCCAAGGCGCACGCCGCCTCCGTTGATATGGTGCGGTAACCGCGTATGGCTCTAACCGCCAATATCCTCTGAGGGCGCCAGAGACGAGCCCTATTCTGGGCGGTCAGAGCCGCCGCCCACACCGGTGCACCATACAGTGCCATTGACCGGACAACCCCCGTGTATAGCCGTCTCGTCGCGATGCTGGCTCCACCCAAATTGGGCAAAATTCGCCCCAGGGCAGAAGCAGCGCCGACCAGCTTTGAAGAAAGTTGCCAGAAGTGCTCGTCGAAGAGCCACCTGCCGTCGAGGATCAGGCCCAGATATTTCATCTGGGCTCGAATCGGTACGAGGACCGAATTGACTACGATGGAGGCGCCGGAGGGTGGACCACGACGGGGCCCATGGAACAAAAGGGCCTCCGTCTTGTCCAGGGCCACCCGCAAACCCAGCGCCTTAATACGCGCGACCACTAGAGAGACACCCGTGGTGGCCAGGCGTGCCGCCTCTTGGAAGTTCATCCCCCGGGGTGTAACCAATGTGTCATCTGCGTAACAAATTACGCCCAACCCGGGGGGAAGACGGCCTCGAAGGGCCCAGTCGTATCCCATATTCCACAGGAGTGGTCCGAGGACAGACTCCTGTGGAACACCGCACGACGTGGGCCGCCGCCTCAGAACACCGTCTCGGTCCTCGTACATGACGGTACGCTCCTCTAAATAGTCTGCCACAATCCGCCTCAGGTACTCTGGCACCCCATGGTAGTGGAGTGCTTCCCTGATGCAGCTAAATGGCAGACTATTAAATGCGTTGGCGATGTCTAATGACACCGCCTCTTCGGTGACGGCCCTCAGGCGCAGCACGGCATCGACTGTCGAACGCCCCGCCCGAAATCCAAATTGGGCGTCCGAAAGATTGGGGCCCACTTCGCAGAGGTGCCGGACGATGCGGGCAGAGAGTATCCTCTCAAACAGTTTACCCGCCTCGTCCAGCAACACGATGGGCCTATAGGCCGCTACCGATTCGGCTGGTCGTCCCGGCTTCCTCAATAGGACCAGCTTCCCGCTTTTCCAGCACTCAGGGAAGCATCCGGACGCCAAGCTAGCGTCCAGGACCTCCCTGAGGCGGTCCGACATGTGTTCGAGGGCTCGGGCCAGCACACGGGCAGATATACCGTCCGGCCCGGGGGCGGTGTTCTTAGAGCGGATCCGTAGAACAACCGCCCCTACCTCTGATTCCCTGATGAGCGGAACATTCCTCTCGTTCCCCTGGTCGTCTTCGACCATGAAGGCCATCGACGGTATCGTGCAGTGCGACAAAAGCTCCGCACGTCGGCCCCCCCCCTTACAGAGACACTCCAGCCCAGTTTCCTGCAGGAAGTGGTCGAGGGCCTTTTCCCGCAGCGGGCGGAGCGTGGCTCTACTACCTTAAGCTTTAACACGCTTTCATTAGCTTCACCTGTATTTTTATTTGTTTCTAACTGACTTTGATAAGTGTGTTTTTTAGTTTTTGAACTAATATTATTATTAAATATGTAACTGATACATAGATACGGGTCGTTACCCTAAGTAGGTGGTAGAACTTTACTGTTGAAAGAGCAAGCATGCCATGCTGACCATCGTAAAATTGCGGTTTCGGGCAAATTCGGTCAAGTTTCAGCCTTAGCTTCGGATTCAGCTAAAAATGCTCAAAATTTCAGCTGCTCCGAATTTGAGTGTTCGTAAATGTAAATTATCGTGCATCGTTCGGCGAACTACGTGACTAACTCATGCTTGCCCGCCCATGCCACCGTAGTTTGTTAAACGCATTGAGCTTAGGTTTATTTTTGCATATAGACGAATAAAATACTGATTGGATGCTAGGGTTTTGCCATAAAATCCTAATACATTTAGGGCTCGTTATTCTTAGACGATTCGCAAAATATAAATAAAAAATATCCTGTGGTTTAGAAATAGGATCAACTTTATATTTTCATAATTTGTAACACCATGTGTATCTAGATGGAGTTGTAGTATAGGCAGCGATCATCTGTATACACCGAGCGGAAACATCATACGTTGACTGTTGCCGCTGTTACTAGAGTCGAATCGAATAAAGTAAGTTGATTGTTGCGTGATCAACTGAAATAAGTTGATAATAACTTGATTCAATCATTCGACCTTTGGCCCTTAGTTACAGCAAATCGTTATATGATTTATTCTAATTTATGTCCTCGTAGTTGCGTAATTGTAATAATAATACTTATATTGGTCATTACATATTTAGCTAGAATCTTTTTAATTAATGTTAATTGTTTAGTCTTATTGCGCTTGTTTTCGCAAACAAGAAATGTGTTAAGAAATATGGCACAAGATTTCATATTATAACGAGTTTTATTTTGCAGTGTCAATATTAGCTTTTGTTATCTATTAAACTGTGTCCAAAACTGAATGTATTATCAGTCTTTTAATTTTATTGGGTCATCGCTATCAACAACCATTATACAGCCCCATAGTAGGGATGTCGATCTGAGATCGATTAATCGAAGAATCGATTTTCCAAGCCAAAAAGATCGATTTTTTAAGCCGATATGTAGTACTGAATCGATTCAGTGAATCGATATATCACCCTTGAAAATCAACATTCGATTTTTGTCTTGTAGAAACCATACATTTATTTGCAATTAGTTGAATGGACCCGTATTAAAAGAGTGTTCCCGGTTAAAAGGTAAACTGTTCAAAAACTCGCAAAATGGCTGTGTTTATTTTGCGAAGGATATTAATGGAATTTCCTGATTTAGAGATCGCTAATTGTAATATTTATCTTTTTTTTTGAATAAAATTTATTTATACTTACATTGTAAAAGTAACCTGAAAAAGGATCAATTTTTTAAATAGCGTTTTTTTTTGGGAATCAATTCCTTAGGACACAATTTAAATCGATTTAAAAATCGACTTTTTACAGAAAGAATCGACATCCCTACCCCAGAGTATTCTATGTGCTGATACAGATAACTACTAAAACGTATTACTAGCCTCACGGATGTACCGAAGTATGGCATAAATCGTGTATTTTCTACAGACCGCCGAATTTTTATGAGAGCGGTACAAAGATTACGAAACAACTATAGTACTTACTCGTACAAAGAGTGATACATACTGCCGGGTCCAAAACTGATCAAATATTTCAAAAAATAAACGCGTGAGTAAAACCATATCCAATTAATTGATTTTAAAAAGCTAGTAGTTCCGATGAGTAATGAGAATGTATAGTTCTCTAGCTTATCGCGGCGGTGTCGCTTTGATATCGCTGATATTAACACGCTACCATCTGCAGTTGAACGGTTCATGTAAACAATGATGTTCCAATTTGGTATTATTAAATTGTATTTATTTGTTTAAAATTTACTTTCTGTGGTTCGTCCTATTTTTATATATTTTAGCCTTTTTTTTATTGAACCATGTTATCTGTTATTTAAATTTTCATTAAAGGTATATACACTTTGAGTGTAACGTATTCATTCATGATATAAAAAAAAATAAAAGGAGCATGAGTTCACATGAGATTGATATTGTTGGACAGATCTTACGATAATAGTTTACAATTTTAAGGTACAACTAGCGTGTATGATGGTTTGACCATTACCTTTTTTATTTTTATTACCTTTTTAGAAAGTCGTTTCCGAGTAAATATTTGAAGTTTCAGGTACACATCTGGTAATTGTAATAAGGGAACCTTATTACTCGGCAATGACTTTCTAAAAAAAAAAGGTAATGAAAATAAAAATAAAAATTGCCTGGCACAAAAACAGTAACAACAAATTGGTAAACTTACGAAATTAAAAAAAAGGTGGCGTTGGCAACAATGAAGACAAAAAGTTTCAAACGTCTGAATTCGTGACGTTTTCTTAACTATTAATAGTAATATTTATTATTGTTAGCTGATTAAATATAGCCGAAAAATACTTATGTCGTAAAAAGAAGCAGGTAATGAATAAAAAATTAACTTATATATATAAAGGAGATATGAGATAACTTAGATTTTTTCGGTGAATTAAATTTTCATCGACTAGAATTTTAGTTAATAAATCGCGCTTTAATTATATTTTTTAAAGTTTTTCACAGGACCTCGTGGCACGATTTAGACAGTATTTGTATCACTTTTATATTCAAAGCTTTCTGTATCTGCTTTTATTCCAAAAATATTCGGCCACCTTAAATATTGCATGAAAAAATACAGGAATGTTTATCTTATGTGTTATCTTTGAATGTTTATCTCATGTGCCATCTTTGAATATATATCACACGTGCGCCTAACAGAGACAGTTCGGTACGTATGATTGACAGTGGAATGACAGATTACAAGGCGGATACCCCGTTTTGCTGCACACATACCTAAAACGCGATGCAGCGGTTACGGTCAAAGTAAAGGAATTATTAATTATTGGCTAGTATGCGACTTAAATGGAATATATTTAATATTCATTTGTCTATTACGAATTCTCTGAAACGACTGCATACTTCAGTACTCCACAATGTCTCTCCAAGCCCTACGTCGGTGGGAGGGTAAAACAAAGAGTACGAACATACAGACATTAATTAATCTATTCAGCAATCATAATTTATTTCTATAGATTTATTTGAACAATATAATATAATGCCTGGCAAGTGACAAAATTGAGAATAAAATGTCCTGATTCTTAGATAGGTGAATTTAAGTCAACTGCAGATGGTTACAAATGAGCTTCGTATCAAAACTCCAGTTGTAAGTACTAACCACATTGTAGTGACAAGATTTTTTTCCTTTTTTGAAAAAAGACAACGCTTGGGGGACTTTACAAACATTCAAGAAGTGGACACAAAAACAATTAGACTCAGAACAACAATTTGTGGATCACACAAGCATTATTCCACGCGGGGCTTGAACCCACAACACTCAGTGCAGTAGAGTGCGGCGTGGCGACGGCTTAAACCACTAGGCCAACCGCGCAGTCAATATATGAGTCAACACTTTGTGAAAGAGTGTAATGCATAATTTACTGTTCTAAGTCTGACTCTTCTTTGTGTTCGTTTCATGATTGTTGGCAAAGTTCTCATTCCTCTAAACCGAAAATTCCTTTTCCGAAACAACCATTTACAATCTCAATAATCCCTCGGCAAATGGTTACTAGATGGGATTATCTTGGTCCTTAGTTCATTGTGTTTAATTTAATTTTTTGATTCTGGCATGTGCACTGTGTAACCATGCTGTTGTCTTGGTATAACTGCATCTCTAAGTATTATTATTACTTAAATATCTATTTAAAACAATATAAAGGAATTATTGTTCGTGACGAAGAGAGGAAGTGCGCAATGCGAGCCGACAGGGGCCCGGGGGGTGCTTATTCGCAAAGATAATAGCAGGTAACTAGCTTGTTCATTGTAACTGTCTTAGGTAAAAAAATATGTACTTATTATTCAAAACGTACGTAAAAGTAATAACTTTTGTATTTCAATTATTGGCGACAGTCAAATTCTTAAAAAAACACATTTAGGGCCTTAGATGTTGTTAATAGAAAGAAGAAACAAAGACAACAGGTATTTGACACAGGTCTGTCAGTTTGACACACAATAGGAATGTGTAAAAGAAAGAAATCAAAAATAATCTACGCACGGCTGTACAAAACAGGTCTAGTTTAGCGACGTATTTTTTTTTAAATAATAAATTATCCATGTCATTAACACATGACTTAACACTAAAATAAGACTTTAAATATGGCACTGCAATGTTATACATTATATTACTTTCCTTCTTTCAGGGCTTCCCAAACAAATTTTTACCCCGCTCCCGCCGAAACTATTAGTAGAATTTATATTTTTTATTACAAAAAAATAAAACATAATTTAAGGAAAAACAAAATTAATAAAAGATATGCGACCATTAAAATTTTATTTAATAGTAATGTACAAAAAAAATCGAACCAACTTAAAGCACACCATATTTAATTTTTTTATGTATATCTATGACGGACTCCGTGGTCCGTCACATAAGTACATCAAACAAACTAGACTATTTCATTATTTCTTACTAAACCTAAATATATTTTTGTATTCCCCTTTTAATTTACTTAATTTTGATAACCTACACGATAGGTTTGGATATTTCTTTTACGCACCTATGCTAGCGCTAAAAATTTCGCCATTTTGTTTTTTCTTTTAAGCCATCTTAAGACACTTTTTTGAGACAGACGTAATTTTCAAAATCTATCCAGCCATATGGGAGATACAAGGGAATTAAGAAACATACAAGGTACGCGCCAAAAATATTATCGTTCCTTGGCAGTCGGATAAAATGAACAATAAATCCTTTTTTTCATATTTGAACAGTTTGCACTCAAGCTGTAATTTAGGACACGAATAAACACTGTATTGTTATGCATTTTGTCTGCCTTATTGATTTATCTAAATATAAATTCGCACAAACCCGCTGAAAAAAGAATTAAATGTTAAAGCCAACGCATCTATAACTACGTATCGGGAAGTAACGGTTTATGGGTATCACGTCTATGTCCTTTTGAAACAGTTGGTCATAAAGGAGGGAAGCAAACAAACCACGTGTATCTGACTTTGTCGTTTAATTAAATTAACGTAGCTACGTAGAATACAACGATTATAACACATCACGTTTGACATACACCTAGGTGATTTTAATGCCATCAAGTTGATTGGCTTAAGTTGAAATAATCTATTTTAATCATCACAGAAAATATATGTTTGATTTATTTGTTTTGATTGAAAGACAGCAGAGTTTATTGTTCTATGACACTATGTATAATATATTGTACTTGTATATAAATCTTTTGATAAACAAACAAGAGAGAAGCAGATACAAAGATAAATTTTATAAATTACCTATTCCTTCAGATGCTTCGATGTGGCACAATGTAGTTACAAATTAAAGCACGCTGCATAATGAGTCAAAAATGTATTAGAAGTTTTTGAGTTTTTAAAGCGTATACAAATGAACTTAACATTTATGCATAGATAATATAATTACCTGACGAACGTAAAATCTTCGCCCGACGAGCATGTTCAGGATTTTCTATAATGGCGTACACAATGTTCCCAGGTTCTATGGAGTTGTAATACACTAAATCTTTAAGATTCACCACAGCGTATTTAGAATCAGTAAAAGGAGCCTTTTCCACCGGAAATTCGATAAGGAACCACATTTCGGAAGTCACCAGTACGTCACACCCGCTTATTTGTTCGATTTTCAAAATAATACTGAGTTGACTGAGTCGTTGCAGAGACAGAGCCTATGGCACACCACCCAGGTAAAAAAATGTCTATAATACAATAGTTCCGCCCTAAAGTTCGTTCGTAGACCCTTATGGCAAAAAACGACAATTCACAACAATGTCTCGACAGTCATTGCGGTATAAATTTTTGTGCCTGTTAAGTTAGCGTAATGTTCTAAACAGCGATGCTGATAGGTTTTCTATTATCTATAAAAAATATTTTTTGAATACTTGCAATTAAATTTATTTTACACTCAAGTTTACACATAATCCTATGTTTCTTAAGGTGGGCCAAAAATTCGTTAACATTTCGAATCTAACATCCCGCGCAAACATGTTATGGGAGTTCTTAGGACCGATGCTACTGGCATTTGCTGGCTACAGTCGTAACACATAGTTTCAACAAGATGGAGCCACTTGTCACAAAACCAATGAGTCCCTGCTGATGGTCAAAGACATGTTTCCTGACCTGAAAAACCTGATTTCCAGGCGAGGCGACATTCCATGGCCACCGAGAAGTCCAGATCTATCCCCAGCAGACTTATTTTTATGGGGTTATCTAACACGAATCCAGCGACACTGTTTTTGCTATACTTTCCATTAATTGTGATACGAGGCGTTTTGAACCCTGTCCCAAACCAGCCATTGTGTCGGTACGAGGCCTATTAAACCTCAACGTTCTTACGAGATCAAAATCCTTTTTTTGGCGTGAAGTAAAAAAAATAAGAATTTTCGTCTTGATTATTATTAAGAATGAATTGATAAACCTAAATCTGACGCCGCTGCGGTTAGGTAAGATTAGGTTACAATCTGTACATAAAATAATGTGTGGGATCTTATGCACCCGTACCGCACTGAAAAAGGGCACATTTTAACAAAATTTAGTGATGGGAAGTAAAAAAATCGATGACTTTTATTTTAATTATTTATTTAAAAAAATAGTACGTAGCATCCTTTAGAAAACGAGAGTTTTTCTCATAAGGAAGAGAAGTTATTGTTTTAAATATCTTATTGTCTATTCTAGTTTGATAACATTGCGCAGCAGTTAAAACAGTTTAATCACTCCCAAATAATTTTAATTGCATTCTATTTTGTATTTTGTGAAATTAAGGATGTTTTTCATTAAAACAGGATAAACACTATTATTTTTTGCACTCAGTGTATTCTGTGAGGATCTTCTTCACTTTTTTGTCACCCTGAAGACTTGACAAGAAGGTACGCAATTTTTCGTAAAATCTTACACATGTCTTTTTCGAGATGATGTATTTCGCTTGTTGTAGGTTTTGAAATGATATATCATTTATTAGTAAATTAAAATGTTGTGTGTACGTATTTTACCTCTAACTTTTTAAAAATGAAATAAATTAAGAATTCAACCAATATGATCTGTGGACTAGTTAAGTTTTGAAAGCTTCAAATTAAGTAGTAAGTGTTAGTTGGTAACTAACTTACTGTTTTTGAAATTGCAGTCACAAATCTGATATTGGCTCTAATTTACTGCCCGTATCTTCATTATTGTTTTTTGCATATAACTTTTTTCGGCAACGTTTGTGCTTAGTAAAATTCAGAATTTTTTAATGATGATTTTTTCCCTAATACTTGTAATCTAAAACATAAAAAAATCATATGATCACGATATAGACGAGGTGTTCTAGGCCTTGTTCTGCACTCAACGTCTTAAAGAATTGTGTCTACATCAATAAATCAATATCAATAAAAAAAAACATGACTTAGTTCCAAACTTGACTTTAACTTTTTAGGACAGAGTAGTAGACGACAGAGTTACATTCACATTAATAATATTAATAGGGACTTACTACTTCTCAAAGACTATGTGACTAAGAAAATTTCTACTTATTTAGATAAAATTGGTAAAATATTTTAATTATTTAAATTATAGTTGGCTACTTTACCCAACTATAATTTAAATTATGTTTAAGAAACTTCTTAAAGTGAGCACTGGTTCGGATCACCATTTGTGATGTGCCTGAGGAGGGTATAATACATTATGGAGAAAACATTCTGGATCTTGCATATTCATTGAATTAAGTTGTTTAGTGGTCTGCAGATTGCGGTACAGAAACGTTTATTTTCTTAACGGAAGTACGTCAAAACTTCCTGTTTTAAATTTTTAAATGTTATCGGAGACTGAAACAGAAATAGTGACAAAATTGTGGAACGGAATTCTATAATATTTGTCAGTAGTTAGTGCGGTGTTAAAACATTTGAGAAAGACTAGATACGCCCTTTATGAATCACTGTATTGGTATGTTCAAGCAGTGCGTTAGTTACTCAAAGCATTCTTAAGTCTAAGTTATTTAACAAAAAGCTTATTAGTTGGAATTTATTTTAAAAAAATAACATCGCCTAAATAACCACCGTTTCGACGTTTGCACTCTTCTAAGTGAATACCGAAATTTTCGAATACTCGTCCGCAAAGAGAACACGAGATCGCTGACATCTTTACGCTGATTTTTACTTTTAGTTCACGTAGTGTATTTAGTTTATTGATATTGACACGGCTCTTCAAAAACCCTATAAAAAGAAGTCTGCCTGGGATAGATTTGGACTTCTGGGTGGCCATGGAATGACGTCTCGTCTGAAAATCAGCTTTTCTTAAAAAAAACATGTTAGACCACCGGCAGAGACAGGGAAGAAGAATATAGAAGATAAAATTTTAAATTCATAAATATTTTAAAATTTTATTGTGTAATATATTGCAAAATATGCAGTTCATTGCGTACTCTCTTGGTAACAATGTAGTTCGTACTCAAATTTATGATGTAATGTATGATTATTTTTATAGATTAGACTATAACGGTTCTAGTATGATCGTTTTCGAAGATAGTTTTTAGAGGTGTATAGAAGTACCGCAATTATGAGCGATCGCGCTTGAAACCTGACGCACCTTCGTTACATTTCTACTACATTCTCAGTTTTGTGTACCTCATGGTAAGGATTGTTTTTGTATTTATTTGTTTCGTAATATAATTGACAATAACATTTAAAATTCCCAGATTTTTATAATTGTGCGTTAAAAAGTCTTTTCAGTTCATAGTTTACAATCTAGTAACGTAAGCTGATTAACAAAAGCTACTAAAGTCAACAGCCATGACAGCTGGCCACACAGATGATTTGTCATTGTAGTCAACAAGATGGTTTAGTGCTATATTTTTGAAATCAAAATCATTCCTATCTTGATACATCAACAAAACCTTGCTCCACTGCTGAATACACTAATAAGGTCATTCATTTATATTAGTATTGATATATTTTCAAACATTTGACACGCAACGCCATCTTGTTTTCTAACGACACAGATTTTAAACATGGCAATTTTTATGAAACGAGGAAATACGTTTTTAATATTGCATTGAAAAAAAATTTTAAAAGGAATTTGTGTCATTCCATACTTACCAAAGTTCTAAAAATATGCTAAATTACATGAAGAATAGGATCATTTGCTTTATAAATGGCACTAATCTCATAACCAGCTATTACATATTGGTAGTGGTACAAGATCTGCAACTTTCCTTTGTCATTATAAGTTACGAATTACCTAGAATGTAAATTTTTGTTGAAGATTCTTAAATCGCGGGTAGATGTCAAAAATTTAGTAATTTTGTATTATATAGAACCGGTTTTTTAATTCACACTCATACTGTCAACTAATAAATACCTAATTACGCTAGCCGCACCTCGAGGAGTAAAAAAAAATTAAAGGAAATGGTAGTATCGCTAGTAACATGTTGTAATGATGTTTGTAAAATTTGTACAGTTTATAAAGTAAATCGTCCTAAGTATTTTTATGTAATTATCACATTTTTAGAACTTTGAGAAAAGAATTTAAATATTTCTTAAAAATGTTGTTACAGCTTCAATAATTAAGCGTTCGTATTATCAATAAAACATCTTCTTATCTTTTTTGCATTTGCCGTCCTAAACTCTGATTACTTTGAAACTAGATGGTGTTGTATGTTAGATGTTCGAAAATATTATTATATTAAAATTCCATTAATAACGCTATAATATTCAAATTGATATTCATGAATTTGCTCACTACTGAATTTAGCCGTTAAAAATAAACGGTTTTTTAATTCTTAATCTTGATTATATAGTTTGTATGAAGTAATAGAAGAATGAAATAAATTAATTGACACAGCAACATCTTATTGGCAGATTAAAAAACCTAAACGAATGATTTTACTTTTAAAAATGATACTACGCCATCTTGTTAACAGCAATGACAACTCATTTGTGACAGCTTGCTGTCATTTATATCAACAATTTAGTAGAACCTTATGCAAACTACAAACTGAAATAACTTATTAACGCTAAACTTAAAATCTAGAAATTGAAACTATTATTTTCGATGATGTTACCAGTCAAATAAATGCAACAATAATCCTTACCATGAGATCCACAAGACGGTAAAACAGTCCCAGACATGTCTGTACGCTCCTGCGTTGAGTTCTGTTCTCATCTTTACGATGGATCCGCGCAGTATTTGCTGGACGCTTTGGATCGGTTACAGCGGCGAGCAGTCCGGATTATCAATAACACGAAAGTCACTGAATCCCTTGAGTCTCTGCATTTGCGAAGAGATGTCGCCTCTCTGGCAGTCTTCTATCGCCTTTATCATAGTGTTCTGACGAACTCTTCCAACTGATCCCATCCTCTTTGCTCCTCTACAGGACAACTCGTGCTGGCCTTGGAAGTCACCGTTTGAGAATGGTAGACACACACTCCCGAACTAAATGGTTCGGCTCTTCCTTCCTGTGCAAATCAGTTAAAGCCTGGAATTCATAACTAGCGCACGTGTTTCCCTCCCACTACAATCCCGGGTCTCTAAAGCGGGGTGTGAGGGCGACTACCGCTCTTGGATTCTATTCATGCTTTCCATCAGGTAGAATAGAGTCACTTTGGTAGGTTGCTATAAAAAAAATACTTAATTGGTCTCTTCTCGGGTTTCGGTAGCCCTTGTCAGAGTAATGGATTTCTTGCCCTGCTGTAATAATGGCACTACATTGCTATTGGTGGTTACGAGTGAACTAGTTACTAGAAGTTTGAGTTGCTATTGTATGATGTCAGGTTTCGAAAGTTCAATTCGATCATCGTGTACTCACTCTTCATACACATACATTCAAACAGCACCAACACTTTACAATCGTTGATCTACGACAAGGATGATCAGGTGGATTGTGATCTCACACACGATATTCACAACAGAGTTTAAAGAACTTCTGGTTGTTTACTTACCAATTTCTGTAAGTTAGCGTTTAAACAATAGTAATAAGAGTATTATAAAAACATATCATTAAACCGATTTGGTCATATTGTATACAACTTGAGGCACGGTTGCTAACTTCAATATTTTTCTTAAGGTTTGCAAAGATTCCACCAACAAAAAAGAGGACTTAATAAAAAAAATATTGTTGAACTAATATATTATAAACAGAACAGATTCAAAATATAGGTTCTACTAAACATGTTAGGCCTCCCTTACATTGGTGATGAACGTTCCGTAAGTGCTCAAATGACATGAAAGCTGCGTGCATATCATGACAAATGTAACGACGCAAGCTAAATCTAAGTCGCGTTTTTTGAGACCGGCCAGGGAGGTGGTCTTGAGCAGCTGGTCCCTTGTAGAACACGTTGTAGTGGCTCACACGCGGTGTTTATGTCATACTCGCACTCTAGGAATGCGCACGCATAATGTGAGGTCAACTAAGGTTAAGTTGCAAATAGTAACAGAAAAGAATTCTTAAAGTTAATTTTAAGTGACTACCAATTAGTAGGAAAAAAACTTAAGTTGCTGATACCTTACATACAATCACTCATCCCTATATTCCGACAAGGCAGAGGCGCATCAAACTCTTACATTTTGCTAACTTAAATTATAGTCCTATTTCCATACTAAACGCAATAATGTGGCAACACCGTCAATCAGACACCTAACTAAGTATTTAGATGGGAAAGTTATAGATACCATTTTATGAATAGTGACAACACTAATACTTACAAATCAATAAGTAAAAAGAGAGATATAAATGCTTCGAATGTGGTAATAGAACAAAATAATTACACGTTGACAAATGTTTTTTTATTTAGAAATAATGCACAAAATTACTACTGGCTTAAATAACTTACACTAAATTAATTATAGTCTAGAAACCAAGTTGACGTGTATTCAATGAAACTTAAAAGTTAAAAAACTCATCTTCATCATATACTTTTTCAGCTTCTGAATCTTTGAGTGAAGATAATTTAAAGCCTTTGCCTTCCATTAAGTCCAACTTAGGTAATATATCATTTTTTATCTTCTCTTCCACATCAATTTTATCCAATTCTTGTTGCATTCTTTCTTTGATGGGCCCTTCTATAGCATCCATTATCTGATATCTGAGTAGATTTGGTAGAATATTTACCACGAATTCGACAACGTAATCTATAGTACCAGCTCCGTTCCAACGAACCTGAATATTTCCTATTTCTAAATCGATACCTTTGAAAATAGGTTTCTCTCTAGTATCCAGTGGTTGACCTAATATTATTCGAGCACTAATGTATTCCACCGAAAATGATGCTGTACCAGCTCTTGACATAAGTCCTCCTATTGCTGATACATCCCACTGTGTCCTACCTTCCAGTTTTTGAGTACCAATTTCAAAATCTGCAATTGCAGTATGATTTTCCATTTTTAATGTAATATTGCCGACCCTTTGGAACGATGATATACCAGTGACCCATGTATTAGAAAGCGCAACTGTGAATATGCTTACGGTTGTGTTGTAATCTTTAATCTGATAAGGGTCTAATTCCATATCTCTCACTTTTTTCCTAACATCAATGATCACCATATCCAGAGGTGAAATTGAGTTTGGAAACTGCATGTCACCAGCTACTTCTTCAAGCTTGGCATTAATTTCGGCTCGAGCTTTTGTGTATGCCTCTTTAAGAACGTACGGTTTGATGGAATCGAAGATTACATTTCCCACAGTATTGATAATACCTTGAAACATTCCACCAAAAAAGCCTAAATTTTCGAAATTCACAGCTATTGTGCTGAATCCGAGATCGATTACTATGTCTTGTGCTCGCAATTTGCCATCCCGCTCTACACCGAGGTTTGCTCTCGCCGTAATCTTCAACCCGGCCACATCGACAGTGAAGGGTCCTTGGGCCCTGTTCAGCCAAGTAGACAATGTGTAATTACCACGAGCTTGTAGTGTATCAATACTCATTGCAGCTTGAACCTATAATTTTAAAAGTTTATTAAAAATGTACATATATGATTTTGTGTAAACAAACATAAATAGTATTACATTTATACAAGAAATAAAATGCTTTTAAGTCTCTTAATTGACAGACATATTCTTTGCCGGTTTATTTCCATCAGCTGCCTCTAAAACTGCCACCACTGGTCGTTGAGACAAAATTTTGACATCTGTGAGCAACTGCTACCTAGAGGTAGCCTTTGGAGTTCGCAAGCAGAGCATCCCGGGCCCTTAGTCGTGCCTGGCGCACAACAACCCGGCAAAAAAGCGCTGGATGTGGGTTTTATACTGCGCAGGATAAGGTGCGAAGTCGAAACAAAAATATTTGTATTTTTTTTGTAGAAGCCTACTAAAGTTACTCTACTCTGCCTGATGGCAACCATGAATAGAATTCAAGAGTGGTGGTCGCCATACTCATCACGAATTCAGACTATGCAATATGGCGACCCACGCTATGGCGGCCTAGTAAGATGTTTCTTCACGCCAGGCTTAAAGGACCCGGGATCATAGTGGGAGGGAAACACGTGCGCTTTTAGCGAGTTCCAGGCTTTAACACAGGAAAGAAGAGCCGAATCGTTCATTCGGAAGCATATGTCCACCATTTTAAAATGAATGTATACTAGGGAATCTTAAGCAGTTGCATGAGTGCTAGAGGTCCCTTCACAATTGAAGACCCAGGTTCTACTCTCTCCACTTTACTTCAAAGGCCGCTTCTAGGTGGCGGTTGGCAATAGGTGTAAAATTAATAACCACCAGTGGTGGTAGTTTTAGTGGTGGTCGTTAGGAATAAAGATCTATTCATTGCATTTGTTACCAAGTCTTCGGTGATGATGATTGAGAAAAAAAAATTAAAAAATGTCCCAACAACTATCAGCAATAGCAGTTTTAGTGGTGACCGTAAGAAATAAGCCTCTTTGCTTTTTACTACTTTGAGATATATATATATATAATATAGTGTTTTCTATTTATTGTTATTATTAACTATTATTATTCATATTTACTTTGTACCTTTATAGACATAATAGCTTATTCTGCATTATACACGAATCAAGTTTCAAAAACATTTAAATATATAGAAAAGACTAATATAGATTTTTACGCCTATTCTTCTCACGGGTGTTGTAAGAGGCAACTAAAGGAACAAAAGTAGGTCAAAACCTCATTGCTAAGGGTCTAGGAGTCCAGCAATAGACTGATAAGGCTGTTGATGATGATGATGAAACGAGAATAAGCTTTGAAGTTTCCTATAAGGTGTTGGCTTTTTTAAATCCTCTGTATCACATATATATCATATAATATCAAACTAAACAAAACCTGTGAAATAGGAACCGTAAGAACCTGCTGATAAGCATACTTATATATTTCTAGGTACATGATCGTACTCATCATCATCATCACAAAGATTTGTTCTAAGTATGAATCGAATCCACGACCACTAGCTTAGCTTAGAATCACTAATCAACATTAGACCAATATTTGCTTCTTCTAAAAACTATAAACTACCAGATTTGTATTAGAAATCTGTGAACACACCAGCTCTCTGGCATTTCCGAGAGCTCTAATGAGTGAGGAAGAATGTAATCTAACGACATTTACAAACGCTAGTATATTAATACAGGTAATACTTAAGCTCTGAATTGCAGTACAGATCGAAGTATACTATCGTATTTTAAATATTTTAAAATTAAAAACCATCTACCTCCATGCTACCGATTTCAGCATTCACGTACAAAATACGAAACTTGCTGATACCGTAAACTGCTGTGTTCTTAAAGTACATGGTGCCCAAGCTGATTGGCTGTCTCATATCCGGGACTGGGTAAGGATCTGGTATCTCAGCCCCTGGAAGACCTACAGGATCACGTTGCTTAAAATGCTCCAAAATGACCAGTAAATTATCACTGAGCTTTTTTTCTCCTTCGAGTATTCTTGTGTTTTCTGACGAGTCCTCGAAAGATTCATCTGAAAATGTATGTTAACTTGTTTTTAGTCACACTGAAAAATTCTAGTAGCTTATTCATTGTCCGTGTGATGATGGATTAAGAATATGTTAAATAATCTTATCCCGCTAATTATTATGATGTACATTTTTTGTAGGACAGGAAGATAAACAGGTAGATCAGTCACCTCTTGGGATATGTGATGCCCATGGTGAAATATGACACTCTCACCACGAAGTCTATTTATTACTGTGTATTTATTTAAGTATAGTTTATTATTAGTAATAATCTTATATATACAATAGAAATTTAGTTATAACTGAACTATATCAATGAATCTTATGGCCACACCACTTTCGTGTGAACTTTCTATTTAGGGGATGTACAAAACACACGAACGTCACCTTCACGTGGCTGGCCACTGTAGGAGATGGAGATAAAAACTCACTCCGTTCACCCACGGTCACAATCAGGGCGGTAAGAGGCGCAAGTAAGCGCGCCTTATAGCAATCTGTCTGGCTATCGTGGAAAAATCGGCTGAAACCTCCTTTCTAAGGAGAGGTCTAGAGTGTTAAATTGTTAAAGGATGGTGACAATACATTGTTCTTATAGTGCTATTACTTGAGATAATATTAGTTCTTAACGATATCTACGTAACATAGGACATTATCAACTTAATAAACAGATGTACATGATTTTGCGCAATGAGAATAATGTATTTCTATTGGTTTACGCCCAATAGTTCCATGTACCCAGTTCCACATAGAATTTTGCAACCTTAAAATATACGAGCTTTTCCCATGAGTTCCGTGTGATTCTAGACATGGGGATTGAAAATAAAAATTTAGAAAAATAAGTCTCATGTATGGAAAAGTATTGGATCAAAGATAACTCAATATAATCATGGCGTTCTTGTGAACTGACTTGGCTGACTTGATGAATATAATCAATCAATTCTTATATTTTACATTCTACACCGTAAACGTGACTTTGTAAAATAATATAGAACTCCAAGCAAAAAAACTAAAGATACGATTAGCAAGGACATTTACTTTAAAGTTTGCAAATGAAGCTGCGAACGGGAGAAATATGTGTTGATTATTTTTTGGAATACTAACGACAGACATTTAAGTTTAAAATCAATGATTAGCTGTACACAAATCTTTAAATATGTCATTTAATGAATATATATATCGTCAACTGTTACATGTATGTTACTGTCCATTTATCTGTTTTATTAATCGTTACTGATTAAGGCGATTTCATCTAAAATTCATATCCATAACGGCAAGAATACCGAATCTCATACAAACTTCAAATGCTTACAACAACGAAGACTCTCAAATTTTTTAGTATCAATGTACAACATCACCTCTAACAGTTCTTTTATATGAATATGAAATTATTCTGACGTTTAGTAGTTTGCCAGAGTTTTCTTTTATTTCTTGGACATGAAAAATATTTGATCAATATAAGTAAGAAGTATAAAATTACATGAAACAAATGGAGCAAAGATCATATTTTTAATCTTACGTCAGTTCCATGTGAAACTTGCTTTTTTCCACTAGTTACATGTAATAGAATGATGGTTTGCAAAAGTCCCAAAATTACATGAAACAAATGGAACAAAGATCGTATTTTTAATCTTACGTCAGTTCCATGTGAAACTTGCCTTTTTCCACTAGTTACATGTAATAGAATGATGGTTTGCAAAAGTCCCACGTGGGGCTAGCTACATGAAACTAATGGCAACCATCCTATCTTACTACTTAAATTGTATTTACACATGTGCATCTTAACATATCCGGTTTTTGTCTCATATTGACATTATCCAAGACGCACATGACACTTAAAAACACTCGTTAGAAATTTTAAGTAAAACACTTTTGTTACAAACACATTCTTTGACAGATAAAACTTTTGAAATAAGAACGCACCTTGACAAGACACTGTTAGAAAAGCACAGTACAATATCACTATTTTCAACTGCATTCTGCTATACAAACGTTAAAATAGAGATCTACTCTCGTCCAGGAACGAGTAATGAATGACTGACAGCCCCGCTCCCGAGTCAAGGGTCACAGTTATCATCATTTCCTTATCTCTCTTTTGTACGCATTGTAATCTGCCGGTATTCAAATTCTTGGTATTGTTTTTTTTTGACATTAATTTCCTAATGAGTCTCCCTAAAAGTTCGCTCGTTAAGCTATCGTTATTTACTATGAAGGTAATATATTTGTTAATAAGCGTTATTTTGATCACAGAGTGTCTTGAAATCCAAGTTCAAATAATTCTCATACTATAACATCATGTATATATAATAAAGCTATAACTACAAAGTTTACTTTTAGTTTGAGTAACACTTTAGGCAAAAACATTTTTAAATAAATAATTTATTAGGTAAGTCATAGATGTTCAGAAAACTATTAATAACAAGAAAAACAGTTATTAGATTGATTGGATCCACAGCGCATTTTGAATAAACTTAAAATGTCTGGAATTTTACAAGCTGTTATAAGCTTATTTTTATAAAAATATAAGTAAAAAGGAACTTGGTTATGGTGTTCCTTCATTTTTATTTTATTTATTTATAAAGGATAATGGTAGATACGTATAGAACTTTGCGTTAAAAAGTTATTTTAGTTTGTAAATACAATG
This sequence comes from Hypercompe scribonia, assembly GCA_949316085.1. Lineage (NCBI taxonomy): Eukaryota > Metazoa > Arthropoda > Insecta > Lepidoptera > Erebidae > Hypercompe > Hypercompe scribonia. The sequence continues at coordinate 9,327,567 of OX438979.1, forward strand.
TAATGGATAGGCTGTACTAAAGTCGACAGAGGCGGTCATGGCTCGTAGATATGAGTTGTCATAATAGTCAACAAGATGGCTTAATACCATATTTTAAAAATCAAAATCACTCGCTTACAATTTTATTGATCCGTTAATAAAACGCAATATTTGATGCTCATTGCATTGCATGCAACATTATCTGCTGAGTATAAACTCTTTCATAAATATTATGGTTTTTAACAGCTTGTCAATAAATATCAATATTTATCAATGGCTATGTCTAACATATGGATCGAGCTTTATCGAGCTGTAATAAGATTCACGAAAAATGTACTGTTTAAATCAATAACACATGAAATATTACACAAAGTGTTAATAAGATAGCAATAATAGTCAATTAACGATGGCAAACACATGCTGCTGTCGGATAAGGTATTTACTTTATCCTGAGCAAAATTTCACGATATTTATGTGATGATGATATACTTCTAGCCGATTTCAGCCAGATAACTACGTAGGAAATATTATAGTGCAGAAATGTGAACCCTAACACAGGGGCACTCTTTGTCCCCTCACATTCATAATCCGATGGAACGGTTATCCCACACAACCGGGGCGAGATCAGACGCTGGGTCGACGGCTTTAAGTGCTTTCCAAGACACAAGGGTTAAGACTGTATATTAAGTACTACTGTTATCAAAAAAAACAAGAACACCTTTTGAACCGGCCGAGAAATCGCACTCGCGACTCTTGTCAGCAGTCACATACGTTAACCGCTATTTATGTAATTAATATCTTAAATAAGTCTAGATGAATAAATTAGTATTAGATTGACATGTTAATAAATAATGTGGTCATCAAGAGGTGATAAAACAAAGCATTTATGACCAAACTTGTTAAACATAAACATGTTTAACAAGTTGTTTAATAAGTTATTTGTTATTATTATTGAAAAAAAAAATTAATCGTTATTAGGCTGACAGCTGTTGTCGGAGTCACTACACTTTAGTATTGAAATTAAACAATTGAATCCCATACTCCCGATATAACGCGAGCACAATAGCTCGAGGTTTTCCGTTCCCCAGTTTGAACTAACGTACCAGAGCAACAAGGTTCGAAAAATGAGGAGAAACCCAAGACAAGACGGTATTGCTTCAAAAAGAAATCATCAGAGCAGTTAACAATTAGTCATTTATAACAAATAATGAGCAGAAGAACGCATATAGACTAATCTGTATCAATGTGACGGACATCAGAGGTCTACAAGAATCCGCAAGTGATAATGAGGACGCGACAGTGATAAGTACTCAGTATGTGGCCAATGACGCGGTGATCAATATTATGGACGACACATTATTCCTAATAAATGAATTTATGAAAAAAATGTGTGACTAAATTTATTTCCAAAATCTTTTTTATTACTTTAATAAGCATCTACCTGATACAAAAACATATCAAAGGTTTATCAGTTGTAGGTAAGTCGGTGCTGTTTGATTACGAAACTTAATAGCTATTTAACAAGAATAACTTTACACATTTTATACATGTCTGCCCGATTCCAAGCTGGCAGAGCCCGTGCTATGGCAACAATACTGTCGATAAACATGCTGAAACATTTTCAAACACATACATACCATAGACAATCTAAACCCTGACACAGAACGAATGATCATGCTCAGTACACAGTAATTTACTCCAAGTAGGAATCAAACCAACGACCTCCAGCACATCGGTCAGGGTTTCCAATCACGAGATTAACAGCCCATCATATATACATCAACAGTTCACACCTATCCTCGCAATTAGAAACTTCATTAAGACAGGGTGAGAATTATTTATTGTTCTAGATCATAATCATTTATGAACAATATCTTGGGCAAATGAATAATAAAATTAAGTAAATTATGTAAATATTTACTTAGAGCCTTTAGCAGTACATCTCATTTTTTAAGTTTAGTGTAGTTATGTAAATAATTAAAGTATAGATGTCATGAACTTATCATTGTAAATATGGTCCATTAGACAATTTTAATAAGTGTTATGATGAAATAATAAATAAAAATAATATTACATGTAAATTATTTGCTTTATATTAGTATATAATTAGCATATATACCTAAAAATTCAAATAGTTATTTAATGAAAATGTAAATAAACTTACATTATTCTACTACAATTTGTTTACAGTTTCTGTCCATTTAGGGTTAATATCTAAATATGAAAGTTAAACGTAATAAGAAAACATGTTATCAAAATACTATGTACAAATAACATTATTGAATGTACACTTAGTCTATGGTTTATACCGTTGGTATATGCCGTTTATTTTTTACAATATTATCCTTTTAATGTCAAAAAGTCAAGACATTCGCTTTCTTCTACATCAATCATATCGAAATTAGAGCACAATCCACTTAATGATTTCTAACCTTTATTTTTAATTGTACTTTTAGTAAAATGATACGTTTATATTCTTTATAGTCTATGTAATCTTCACTCCAGTAAACTCGTCGATTGATTTCTAACAATCTCACTTGCACTTTTCCTTCTCTAGTAAGGAAATGGAACCAATATGGCGGTTTAACCAGGAATGTTTGTGTTCGTGTTAAGCAGTAGTTACTTTTTCACAATGAAATTATTATGTTAGTCTATAGTGCTTACAGATCTACTACAATGGTATGCACGTTCATGATAACTTCTTCACGATAGATTGATAATACTTCATTTACACACCAGGGTTTATAAACATTATACAGTAATATAACTAACAACACACTTGTCTGTAGTGTAATAATTATATATAGAGGTTTTCTATTTAAGACGAGGTCTAGATAGACCAGCCTCCTTTAGTCAAGATGCAAGTGTTTTGCGTCTAATCTCTTTTTACAATTGCTAACACCTTTATTCTCTTGCATTATTGGCTAACATTATGTTTTAAGGATGGCGTGACAGTTTTTTCACCATTACGCTATTCATCATCCTTGGTGACGCCGTTCTCATACATTTGTATTATATATCGAGGTTTTTCTATTTAAGAGGAGGTCTTGACAGACCAACCCCCTTAGTCAAGATGCCAGTGTTTCGCGTCTAATCTCTTTCTACAATGGCTAACGCCTTTATTCTCTTGTATTATTGGCTAATTTTGTATTTTAACGCTGACGTGACAGTTTTTTCGCCATTACGCCATTCATCATTCGTGGTGACGCCGTTCCCATACATTTGTTAGTTTTCTTTTATCGTTTATAGTATAGGAGCTAGCAACGTTTTCGAGAAAGAATTTTAGGTCAGCTGATTTTGTGATATGTCGTCCTTCTTGCACTTTCGGTTAGAGTTAGTAGTAGTAGGTTAGAGTCTGGGCTATCTGGCTGGCGGTAGCGGTTGCGTTCATTAGTGCGCATCCTACCTGTCCAGGTAATAATCCTGGATTTTAAAAACATTTTAGAAGGCGTAATTTTTAATTTTTTGTTTTTAAATAAGTCTACCTGACATACTTTTTTTATTGCCAGACATTTTTGACAATGCTAACTATGTGCCATACGTGACTTTTTTCTTTTTTTTATAAAATTTCAAAGTATTTTATAATGTCTGTAATTTTAGTATTATGTTATTTAAATATAGAAAAACTTAAAATAAATTTGACAGACATTAATTCGATTGTTAAGTCTTGAATTAAAATTAAAAAGTCATGAAAAGTATTACAGTATAGCTAGTAGTCCGAGAGAGACAGCTGAAGGCGCGAGAGAGATAGACAACGACAGTGGCGCGACAGGTAAGTTTACAAGATGGCGTCAGTCTAATGGCACATGTTTGTTTTTGTTTTGATTTTAATGTTTATTTTTTAATTTGGTTACAATGGCCAGTGATAAAATAAAATGTGTTTTTTATAAAGCACAAAACGATAACATAATACTTTTTGTATAAAAAGCTGAAAAAACTTGCAAAACTTAATATTAATTATTTATAATTTACATTTAGTAATCAGAACAATTTAAATAAAAGTGTTGTTTTTTAAATTTTAATCTAATTTTATATTCCTTTTTATACTTAATTTTTTTTTAAACTTGCTCTGACTAGAATAATTATTATTATTATTTTCTTTATTTCATTATATACACATATTTATTACATTTTTTAAAATATAAAAAATACGCATTTAAAAATATAACAAATAGTAGTAGACCACCGACATCGGGTACAGGGACCAAGACACCGGTAGTTAGGGCTCCAAAGACAGGAACCTCCTCACAATACAGGCCGTGTCAAGAAGGACTGCCTTCTGCATCAGACCCTTGATCCAACTTTCCAACGTGAGCCTCTTAAGGTGTTGGTCGAGGCTTTTCGCTATCAATCCATGAACAGATATGATTATCGGAACGATAATCACCGAATCCACATTCCACATGTTGGCAATCTCGTGAGACAGATCCAAATACTTCAATTGTTTTTCTTTTTCAACTTTCACGAGATTCTCGTCATGAGGAACGGCGATAACGACAATCATTGCGCGGCGCTCTAATCGATCTATCACTACAATATCAGGTTTATTGGCAACAATAGTCCTATCTGTGATAATAGATCGATTCCAATATAACGTAGCACGACCGTTCTCGAGAACTGAGTCGGGCACATACCTGTAGTAAGGTACTTCGAAATTGACAAGTTGGTATTTAAGGGCAAGTTGTTGGTGTACGATCCTGGCTACTTGGTTCTGCCTGTGCAAATACTCACCGTTAGCAAGACGAGAACAACCGGCAATAATATGCCTATTATTATTATCATTATTATTTATTATATGCACAGTGAAAAGTAATTTACTTTCGTAATGGTTCTCTGTATCATTTTCGACTAATTCTGCAACTGTCTCTCTCGGACTACTAGCTATACTGCAATACTTTTCATGACTTTTTAATTTTAATTCAAGACTTAACAATCGAATTAATGTCTGGCAAATTTATTTTAAGTTTTTCTATATATAAATAACATAATATTAAAATTACAGACATTATAAAATACTTTGAAAATTTTATAAAAAAAAAGAAAAAAATCGCGTATGGCACATAGTTAGCATTGTCAAAAATGTCTGGCAATAAAAAAAGTATGTCAGGTAGACTTATTTAAAAACAAAAAATTAAAAATTACGCCTTCTAAAATGTTTTTAAAATCCAGGATTATTACCTGAACAGGTTGGATGCGCACTAATGAACGCAACCGCTACCGCCAGCCAGATAGCCCAGACTCTAACCTACTACTACTAACTCTAACCGAAAGTGCAAGAAGGACGACATATCACAAAATCAGCTGACCTAAAATTCTTACTTTTCAAACGTTGCTAGCTCCCGTACCATTACGTTTGTAGAGTGTCAACTTAGGTAAGAGGGCAGATATGCTTTGTAGTTTTGGGTAAAGCCGCAGTGCCGTAACTACACCATATGAGGCACGTGGCAAATTCATTAGATAGGGCTCCAATTAAAGTTAAAAAAAGTATTTTAGTGGAACATTTAATTTTAAAAATATAAGACCATATGTTAATAAAAAATCCTTTTTTATATCTCAACATTATATATAAAAGTTTTAATAATATCATCAAAGTATAAAGATCGAGGCATAGAATTTTCAATAGACAAAATAGCCAAGTTACGTAGCCTGTCTTGTCCCATGGAGTTCCTTAAATAGGTAGGTAGGCTTTATTAATTTTAGTGTTAAAGACCTGAAGTGAATTAATTTTGCGAAGCTCTGAGGTGAATAAAGACTTGAGGTGTTTTGGTACCAATAAATAACGTCCGTAAAAGAGTACACACCGTGATTAATATATATTTGGGGATGTCAATTATGTGGTTTTTACCGTTTATTTTGGTTTTAATTATATTTTTGTACCTATTCAGATGAAAGTATTTTTTATTGTTTAAGATTAAGACATTAAATTAAAGTTGAAAACAGAAAAAAACAGCCAAATTGGATAGCAATAAAAAATGGGCGACAATTGTGTTTATATCTCTTTGTTGAGGGTATCCCCTGGATATCACCTATTGATGTTGGTGGATATCACCAAAAAACTGATGGCTTGTTCCGAGGCTCATGAAAAACAAGGCCGTGGACTTGTACTGAGCCAACTTAAGATCCAGCCACCGGATTCCGTGTGTTTATACTCATACACCTGAAGTTAGCTACGTTACCGGCCGCATTGGTGTCGTTCAACACATTACGATGAACCAGTAGTAAAGTTTCGAAATAGTCAATAATTTAAAAAACAAGGCTAATAAATAATTAGAATATAAAAAAATATCAGCGGATTACTTGTATTATTCCCATTTTATTCTCTTGCAAGCAAATACTTTAAATTTTAAATTTATCTTACTATGAAGTATGTAACTAATTTCACAAGCGATAAAATTGATCCAGCTTAAAAATTCTGTCAAAGCAAAATAGATATGTATTGGTATTTGGTAATTACTTCATGATCCTTAGTATATTTTTACAAAACGAAGGTAATAAAGAAGCATACGGCTCCAGCACACGCCAGCGATTACAGAACAATAGGAAAGGCAAAAGGGTCGGTCAATCATCAACCGTACAAATAGTTGTATGTAAACCTAATATTTTAGCTTACAAACGTAGTTCTTAGAGTTTAAATATTGTACGCCCCTGGTCGAGTTGGACCTATTCGTGCTAAGAAATATATGGTTCTTCCATCTAACAAATTTAAAATTTATTAACATATACAATAGTGTTTAGTACTAGGCTGCGAAAAACTTGCTTTGATAAAACGTTACGCATGGGCCTCAGCTACGATAACACATACTGTGCATGTAACTAAATAGCTAAAATTATAATTAAAACATTCATTTAAATATATACACATACACACATTCTCATTAGACGTATAGAGTTACACACGTGAGGACCGCTAAAATTATTATATTTTCAGAGGAGTCCATCTATATCTTCACATACTATTAACCAATATAAAATAAGGAATTATACTAGGTCTTTACCTATAAAACCAGCGTTTTTTTATGATATAATTAAAATTTTGTATTTTTCCATATATTTTTTTACACAGGGGGAAAAAAATATATTTCTACTAAATTATATTCTTTATACTTAAACTTTAAATCAAAAGTATTAAGTATTAAAATAAACAGAAGCTTTTCAACAGCTTATTATTTACTAATTATAATTCATTAGTTAATTATGTATTTATGTAATGTTTTCTAGAAAAAATGATACACTATTTTGGATAAGCAAATAATTAACAGTGCCAGCGTATTTTATTCATATTTTGATTATATAGGTTAATATTCTTTCCCGGTCATAGAGAAAACCTTGTCCATATACTACCTATGTCATTCGCTGCTCCTTTCATCTTAGATTTATATACAATACTGCACATTATTGCTAAACGATTCATATGGTTCCCTTATAACGCAATTTAAGTTACAAAAACCTTAAAATAATGCCTAAAAAGTTCAAATCATCCTATCGCCATCCACTGCTGAACGAAATTCTCCCCCAAGGAGCACCAACCATCACGGTTTTAGACAATTCGCATCCATCCATTGCCAGCCACCTTCTTTAAGTTGTTAGTCCATCACGCCGCAGGGCACCTTACACTACGTTTACCAAATCGTGGTCTCCACTCTAGCACACTTTGGTTCCAGTGACCATCGGTTCGTCTGGAGATATGATCGGCCCACGTCCACTTCAGTGTACTGATTCTTCATGCGATGTCAGTTACTTCCGTTCTCTTTCGAATAACCTCGTTACGAATTTATCAGCCAGAGAAACACCCAGCATCGCACGCTCCATCACTCGCTGAGCTACTTTAAACTTGTGAACGAGTCCAATGGTAAGTGTCCGTGTCTCGACTCCGTATGTCATTACTCGTAGGACGCACTGGTCAAATACCTTGGTCTTTAACGTTTGTGGAATCGGTGACTCGAAGATGTGACGCAGCTGCCCGTATGCTGCCCAGCCCAGACGTCAAGGTCAAGTTTAATAGTTTGATAGATGTATTCTTGCACAACTCCGATAGCAGTGCCATTTACGATTACAGGACTCGGGGAGACATGCCTATTATGCATGATTTTCATTTTTTTGATGTTCATCGCCAGCCCCACTCGTTTTGAAGAATTGTCCAGATTGTGAAGCATTTCTTCCAGATCATACAGAGATTTCGCCAGGATGACTATGTCGTTTGTAAAAGACAGATGTGAGAAGTATTGACCATTGATATTGATTCCCCGTCCGTTCCAATCGAGCGTTCTGAAGACATCTTCCAATGTATTGGTAAACAATTTTGGAGATATAACATCTCCCTGTCTTGTGCTGTTTTTTTGTACTTGGATGGTATTTGTTGCAGTTTCGTAGAGGTATCCCATCACCTGGATATATCGGCAGTCGATGAAGTATCTCTGCTTAGATTCGACAGGGCAGCCCAGGTCTCGACGGTATCGTCGTAGGCTTTCTCGTAGTCCACATACGCTAGACAGAGAGGCTGGTTATATTCCTCTGTCTTTTCGATTACTTGCCTTAGAGCGTGTATGTGGTCCTCGGAACTGTAGCCTTTTCAAAACCCAATATACCTCGCGGATGACACGTACCAGGCTGTTGTTCAATTACCTAGTACCTAGTATCTAGAATCTCCAAAACAATAAGGAATTCAATATGGCCGCATTATTGAGCTGTCTAACGAGTCAAGAGTAGCGAACGCTTGTGGTGATTGGTAATTCCAATTTAGCTTGGAGGACTATGATTTAAGCAGTGATAGTGGTATTTCTGGAGTAAACTATATTATTTAGACGATTTTATCTCAAGATAATCAGAACTATCCGAAGTTTTGCAATACATCGAATGATTCACATGTTTAGTCAGAGTAATAAAATCGGTTGATAATAAATAATATTTTTTACTGTCGTAGTTGTAAGTCCTGATTCAAATAGTCATGACACTTACGGAACCAATATTCATAAGGCAATACTTGTCAGTATTGCCGTATGAATATTGGTTCCATGTATGTAAACTGTATTTTAGTTGTTTAATAAACAATGAAGTAGTGAAAAGAACGCCATTTTCTACTTTATTCAACATAAAAAACGCGATCATTTACCTATTTTATTTCGAAACAAGCGATTTATAGGGATGTTCAAATGTTAGGAATATATTTTAAGTTCCCTTTCAATTTTACAAAGGGGTAAAAATTTTTGTAATCTGTTAACACTATTCCGTCTTCTTGTCAGTCATACTGTCACTATCATAGAGTTACGCCTGCCTTGATTGACTCTGGCTGTCACATTACGATGGGCAGGAATAGAAGGTTGTGGTTGTTTTGATTCAAATTATGCAATCAAATTGCTATAGTCGAGTGTGATTGTTATTGCGATACGCAGCAAAACAATGTCTCTAGATACAGATCTGATAATATTAGTACCTCGTTGTCGCGTGGCAGAATTTTACAATAAATATTACAATCTAGTGGAATCATTTTATTGTGTCACATTGTCTGAAAATAAATACTGGGTTGAACATGAGAATCCAGATTATGTGTATTTCAATGTCACATTCAACTTGAATCCAGATGATGGAAGTTTTAATCCTCAGGAGTTAGTTGGAAGAATACAGGTATGTACTGGAACATTTATTTTTGAATTGTCAACTTGTTTCTATTGTAAACTAGTTTGTATAACAAAGACTAAGGAATAAATTATAGAGGATATATCGTCATCACTTTTTTAGTGATTCTATGGAAATCTATTTGAAACTATGAAAATACAATTTCGTACATAGTTTGTCTAATTCCAAATTGTCTCTGGATAATTTTGAAAACAAAGATTAGAGTAGAAAATTATGGTAATTCGATTAGAAATTAAATTGTTGTCAATATTTAACATTTCAACTACGACTAAATAAATAATCAAACATTCTTAAGACCACATTTATTTTGAAATTCATCTATATTTTTAACATTGAAATTGAACATGTGTCTTTACTGCTGTTTTTGCAGTTGTCTTAAATGTAACTTTAACTCTCTCTATTATTGAAACACTACTATTTTAAACCTGTATTACATGGAGAGATGACATACCACTGTTTTTTACTGCCTAGACATTAGTTTTAAATCAAAATTCCAACATTTACAGCTGACTTCACCAGGAGAGTTACATTTTTATAACTACATTCAATTTACTCATTAAAATTAATTGAGTCACACTTGTATCAGTACTCAACACTTGATTCTAATTGTCCATTTTACATATCCACTGGATCTTTGGTACAATCCACAAAATACAATACAAAGTACATTACAAATTATATCTGTGATAGTATACTATGGGGTTATTGTACCCACTAGACTGAGTTTTCATGTGCTTAAGCAAATCCACCACACATATATAATCTAAAATAACTCACTTAGGACCCATAATAAAATAATGGTGATACCCATTTTAAAAAGTATATGCTGCTTTGCTAAGGACGGAAGTGAACTTATTATATTTTCAACTCCTCCAGTTTTATTAAATTTATCCATTTCATTAATTTTGGTGGGGTTTCCAAGACAGTTAAATTTTGCCTGGGATTTCCTGAGTGTCATAAACTCTATGTGTTAGGGGGTCACTGCTGTTGATTCTGGAATACAGGAGTTACAGTGATGGGCATGTGGAAGGATCAGTCTTATATGGTTTTTATGCAGCTGAGTTTTTATCTAATAATTGCTATGCTATACTCAATTAGATCAAAGTATTCCTCTTGAGATGTATGGAATATACATATGACTATGTATACTGTGTGAACTTTCCATTGGCTTTTTGTTCTATTGCTTGGTCTTGGTATTTTGAAATATTTTCTGAAATTGTTGACTAAAAGTTCTGGCTATTCATTATCACTATATCTATAGCGTAAACAATGTTAATGATTTTATCATACATGGATGGTTGTAATAAATGATTGTATCTGTAATACTTGTTCTGTCCCTATAAGTTTCTCAAGTTCTCTTTTCTAATGTTGTATCAGGCTTATACTTATAATATGAAGTCTCTTGACTCATGAAGTTTCAATTGTGTGCTAGATGTTGATGTACTGTTGCAGCCACTTGGTCATTTGGATGTTTGTAATCACTTTCTAGTAGAACTCTAGGGGCATTGGTTATATGTTGTATGGTCACTGAAGCGGAAGTGCGATGTCTGTATAAATCTGTTTTCTGATTGCGGTCTTTCTTGATACATTTCTTATAATTTCTGGTTGTCTTCAATAGCAAGCATAAACCCTTCTGTGTCCGGGAACTATATTATATACCCTTTTATTGTTATTAGTGAATGTATTGTTTTATGCCAACAACAATTACAACTTGAATTGTCATTGTATAGATTATTAGTCTGACAGACCATAATTTGTACAGGACCATATGGTTTTATGTAGGTGTGACCACATATATTTTAACTTTTTAGGACATAAAAATTTAAGTTTTCTGCTCTTTTTATATATATAAATATAAACCATATCCATATTCCAAGCTGGCCAGATTTCATTGTTTTTGTTTACTGCTGTGCAGTTTATTCTCTTAGTTGGCTCTTACAATACTCACAGGAAGAATAGGAGTGGAATCACTCGATACTTGGAATCCATTACTACATGGACAAATTTAATACATATAAAAACTCAATATTCAATTTCTGTAGACCAGAAAAGTAAATACTTATAGTAAACTTGAGATTTTCAGTACTTCAAGTTTAATAGGTCCTATTTCTCAAATTAAATGTTATAAAATTATGTTACATATGTGTTTTTTTCAGTATTAGAATAAAAAACTCCTTGATTCAACTCAACCTTACTAGGGGTTGATAACTTTATCAGCAACAACAACCTTTAGTAGTCCAACGCTAGACACAGGCCTATTTTTAAAAAGTAGGTTTTAGCCCTGCTGGCTTATTGGCACAGACAGCAGATAGACAGTTTTGTATAGGCTGATTGGGTTTGTTTCAAGATTTTTTTCTCTTTGCACCATAGTGTCGTGCATAGTTTGCTTCCTAAGTCGGTTCTTATGTTACCCACTCTCTGTCTGAATAGGAGTGATGACCCTCAATAATTTTAATCTGTTTCCACAAATATTGTTATCTTTTTTATGTAGGTAAATATTTTAAGTTTGTTTTACATATGCTTTAAAACTTAAATTGAGATTGAGCTCAAATTTTGTGCCACAAAAAAGTGTGACAGGGCACAGCTATTGATTTATATTTACTTATTTTAAAAATATATGAAAATATATGAATGACTTTGATTGTAAAAATATGAGATAAAACATTAACCAAACCAAATATCTTATCTTGCAACATGATGTCTAATGTGGACATACGTTTTTCGCGGAAAATGACAAATCGTCAACCCATTTGGAATCGACTAAAGAATTAAATAGTGACAACTGGATGAACTTATTTATTTAAAAAAAATGAATAATTATGATATGTATTAATGTTCCAGTAATTGCCAGTAACTTTTTCTAATAGGTTTGATAAGTTCTGGTGGAAATAAACATGTCGAAAAACGAAATACTTTTATAGTAACTGATGATATAATAAAAAAATACAAAAAAAAAACTATCTAAACAAATTCGACTAACATCTTTAGTGTTCAAAAAATTGGGAAGCTTGCTTACCTGGTATAGAGGTATACATTATTTTACCACAGACAAACCTCGCATTCCTACACAGCTCTGATTGTTTCTAACATTTTAGGATACTTAAAAAAACTTAACTTTGAGAATAATTTCTCATCATTAGTTACTTGAAAGTATACAAATCTAAATGCGACTTTAAACTATTTGTTAGATTATTGTGGGTTGTCAATATTGTAGCTACTCAATTTTTTACCAGTGCAGTGACACTACAAGTGTTTCGGTACCAAAATGAGTCAATCACTTACGGCGACGCATTGAAACACTGCCATTGATACGAATCGAAAATACTAAAAACAATAGACCAATTAATTGATTTAGAATTAGCGATTGGATAAACGATGAATCTTTTGGGTGGTATATTATATAGCAAAACTTGCAACCTTGCAACAGCGCTTAGAATCGGCTGAGATTTCGTGTGACGTAACAAGTCAGTTGGGCTCTTGTGCTGTGGATACAGCATTTATTTAGCAGAAGTTCAACTATCTGAGGAGGGATTAATAACCTCATCAGCAACAGCAGTCTTTAGTAGCTCACCGCTGGACATGGGCTTCTTAGAAAAGAGGTTTTGGCCTACTATACCATGCGAGCCACACAAATAGACCTTATAGGGTTTGTTTCAAGATTTCATTCTCTTTGTAGTCTGATTAACCTGCACAGTTTACTTCCTGAGTCAGCTCGTACGTCACACGTGGGGTGAATAGAAGTGATGAAGCTCAGTATTTTTAATCCATTCCCACATTTCTTTTTATTTCAATAGCCTGCAAACGTAACTTTACTCTGCCTGATGAAAAGCATGAATAGAATCCAAAAGTTGTAGTCACCATACTCATTGCGAATGCTGACAATGCAATATGGTGACCCACACTATGGCGGCCTTTTAAGATCCTTTTTTACGCCTCACTTGGGGACGATTACACATTAAATATTAATCAATATCAAATTGATTATGTTAAAAATATTTCTTATGTAATATTTTTCTTAACATTACTAGTCATATATATAAATATACAAACATTTGAAGACTAAAACTTTATGGTATTCGAAAGCTTCAACTTTTCTAGTTAGCTTACTTCCGGGTATATGCATCATGAGACGTGTGTGGATGCGACAAATATAAAACTATCGGTGTCACTAGTGGCAGAGGTCAACGGTGCTCAGTTTGTTTGGGGGCCACCCAGCGGGTGCAGTGGGCGCACAACCCGGATCTTGCGGTGCCCCGCTTCCCCTTCACTCAGCGGGCTCGTGCGTGGAGGTGTGCATGCGCTTGCGCCACATGATACGGTAGTCAATAGTCTCGCCGCGAAGCACGCCGCGCTCGCACACGCGCGTGATGCCATGCGACGCGCGCACGCATTAACTAAATATTATGTTCGCGATCGAGAACTCCCAGGTGAGCGCGACATTATAATCCCCGTTATCGTAGTTGTTGCACAGGTGCATAGGAGCATCCTGTTTCTCAAATCATACTATCTGTCCACTTGTGACTTTCACAGTAAGCTGTGATTTAACGTACAGCTCAATGTAACGATGTTCATTCACGATCGACCGATATAACGATCCCGGAAGTAGAGCCGGTTCGTTAACGTCATGTAGATATGCTAATTATTTATTGTATACTGTGCTCAAACATTCAAAACGTCCAAAATGAATATCTCGAGGTGTGAGATGATATAATCAAATAGGTTGGTTGTGATTACTAAATTGTGAACCGAGTGCTTGTGAAGAGAAAATGAGAATATTGACATTAAATTATCTATCGTAGTGGAATATAAAAATCGGTACGTGCTATCGAAGAGATTTTAAATGTGACTTGTGGTCGCCTGTCATGGTGTCAAATTGGATTGTCCTCTTAGTAAGAATTGTGAAAGCAGTGTAAAGAGTTAATTGATGTGCATCTCTTCATCTGCCGCCTTCAACGGCGCAGAATGTCGCAGGTCCGGCACTGGTCGGATATCACCGCAACTTTCACTTCGCCTCCGACATCGCTAGTGATTTATATTAGTTCCTTATCTACGATATCTGCTCACAGATTTGAATTTAATTGAATGAGGACGCGTCTGAGAATTTTAACACGTTTTAATTTAGCTTATCGTATCGCATACTTTTGTTGTTTTAGTTATACCTATATTTAAAATATTTGTAAGGACTGCAAAAGGGGTAGCGGTACTTATAGAGTAGGTACTTTCTAAACTCATTTTCTTTTAGATAACAGAACATTTTCACACAAATTTCTTATGCGTACACACAACCTTTAAAGAAGAAAGTTACGTTACACGCGGATGTTTCACGAGTAAACAAACAGAATATATAAAAGACGTCACTTTCATTTTGTTTTAATGCAATGGTACTCGTGATTAAGATTTACACAATAGATTCGTGGGAATGTTTTAAGATTGTTATCGTCATCTTCATAAGCGTCAGTCATCAAACTTGATTGTGTTATTTCATATGAAGGATATTATGATTAAATTTACTTGTTTGCACTTAACTCACTTTTTTTTTCTTAAATTGTAACTAAAGATACGATGTGATAAACAGATTTGGTGGTCAAGCAACCTTCTAAAATCAAACATATCAGTATCCGGTATGATTATAGTCTGATGTAATTAATGTCAGTAGTTATTAGATATACAACTCTAACAAACGCGTGAAGCAAAAAAATAACAAAATAAATCCAATGTTTTGGTATTTTGATGTCGTCTTAGATTATTTATATGCATAGATAGAGCATCGTGTTGTAACAGAAGAAAAAGAAATGCGCCAACTTTTCTATAGTAGTGTGTGTGATAGCTTGTTTTTACACTAGCATCGCGTGATTTTGCTTTCCCAGTGTGCATGTGTGAATGATACCAGTATTTGAAAATTTTCTTTAAAATAGGGAAAATTTATAACAGTGGTGTATCTATTTTTATACTATTATTTAAAAGTATACTTTAAGAAATAAACAATCGTTTAAAATAATTAAATTTGCCTAATCGTCTCATTCAATACGTAATATTAGTTTTTTAACACACGTTACCATTTGGCTTCAAACTAAGCAAAGCTTGTACATGAAGGCTAGATTGTCTGAATGAATACTTTTTTTTTTTGTAAAGATTCTTATTAAGGACAATGGCAGGCATGTATGAAACTTTTTTACTGCCTTGCGTATCTCATGGTAAGGATTACTGTTGTATTTATTTGACAAAGCTGCTGATACTTATGATTTCTGGTTAACACAAATGAGTTGTCATTACTGTTAACAGCATGGCATAGTACCATATTTTTAAAGTCAAAATCATTCAGCAACGATTTTCTTGATCTGTCAATAAAACGTTGATCTGTCAAATTAATGCGTCACATCAATAGCCTTTAATAGTCTCTTCTTAGAAAGGAGGTTATAGCCTACTATACCACGTTGGTCAGACGGGTTGATATCGGGTTTCTATCAAGTTTTTTCTCTTAGCATAATCTTGTCTTGCATAGTTTACTCCCTTAGTCACCTCTTACGACACCCATGGGATGAATAGGGGTGGTGAAAATCTGTATTCATAATCTGTTATCACACAACAAAAATTACTAGTTACCTTTCTCAAATCATATTTGAATTAAATTATTTTGTAACTTCGTATAATCTGTACAGCCAACATTAGACACCTATTTTTTGTTTTCAACTGCTAAACACAGTGTGCTCATTCATAAATATCGATCAATTACAGTTGCGTTTTTAATATAATTTATATTTTATATTAATGTAATATTATTATAAAACATTTAACACCCATCGCTATCTAGTTGCAAGGTAACCAGAGTTTAGACATGACTAGTTTTGAAAACTTAAAAATGTATTTTATTGACAAAACGAACGTTCAGTTACTGCAGTTGTAACATTTTTTAAGGAATAATTTAAACTCTTTTAGGAAAGTTTTATAAATATGTTAATTTCATGAAAATACTTAGAATGATTCCCTTTATAAATGGTACAAATTTTACAATCATCCCTCATATGATGCTAGCGGTACAAAGTCCTGTCACTCTCATTTGAAACCTTTTAAATGATGATGATGATGATATCCATACATAGGAATTTCAGTAATTCACAATATTTTACAACAGAATAGTTTATTCACTCAATTGTCTTGGTTGATGTGGGTTGAAAATTACGTAGTCTGCACAAAGAAACGGCAGCGACAAAAATTTTTCGATTCAGCTTTTGAAGCTGAGGGCCCCAGAATAAGGTACTATCGATGTAAATCCCCAAGTTCTTCACCTTGTCTCTGTATTCAATAGGTGGGCTATTGCAAGTGATTTGAGTCAATTTTCTCCAATCAATTTTGGAGATGATTCGCAAACTTCAGACGACAATAACCTGAGTCTTGGATAGGTTAATTTTCAGACTGTAGGTGTTGCTCCACTTACATATTACATCCAAGTCAGCATTAGCAATGTTAACAGCATCAGTCATATTAATCAGTGACGTCCTGATCATCGGCGTATACTTAATAGAAAGAAGACAGGTCATTAGTGATGGTGTTGATAAAAACAGAGAAGAGTAGGAGAGAGAGCACGTCACTTTGTGGTATACGGACTGTAGTACTATACCAAGTAGCAACTGTGTTTTCAATATTAATATGTTGTCGGCGACCAAACAGGTACTTGTGAAACTAGTCCATCGCGGTTGGAGGTATGTTGAAAGAGCGTAGTATACAAACTTCGAAGTTATCGTCGTATCACCTCGGCAAATTAATTTCTGTATTTTCTTTATGTAGCTTGAAATCTTCTTCTGAGTTTAATCATAGAACCAATATCTGAACGTAATCATAAGTAACACAACCAATATGTCGTTCTGTTGTCATAGTGACACTACGTATTTGAAATGCAAACATCTAAATACGACACGACAATTCGACAACTACCTATAAATGTTGTCAATTGTAAACCCTTATTTAATTATCTGTATATAGTTATGTTATATAGATATGAGAAACATTTTGTATGTAATAATAAATTGTTATTTTTATTATTATTCTCACATTTTTCCATATTTTTTCCCGCATTCCCGATATTTATTAACGATTAACGTACATTTTTTTTTGTATAAGAAAATTATAAAAGTCAAGGATTCTAGTTCTGTTATTATAAGTATACCTAGTCTTGCCATAAATATTGTAATAAAGAAAAAAGAAAATTGTTAACTGCAAATAACATTTATTACTTTTACAGTGTGTCAGTTTAATACATAAATATAAAACAATTAAAAATATAAAAAGCTTATTCGAAGTGGTCTCCATTGGCTGCAATACAGTCCTTTAAACGATGAGGCCAGTTATCAATAGAAGCACGCACTCTTTCCATGGGAAAATTCTTCACTGCCAATCGTATAGATTGTTTTAGGGACTCCAAATTATCATGGCGTTTAGAGCAAGCTGTACTCTCTAAAACTGACCACAAATCATAATCCAGCGGATTAAGATCGGGACTAGACGACGGCCAGTCTTCAGCTCTGATGAAGTCCGAAACGTTCGATTCCAACCAAGACTGCGTGGACCGAGCTTTATGACCCGGCGCCGAGTCTTGCTGGAAGGACCATACTTGGTTATTGAACATGGTGATGTTAAGGGGCTTAACTACCTTCTCAAGAATGGTATCTTGATACACTTGTGCCGATGTTTTGATACCTTTTTCACAAAAATATGGCTCAGTCACTCCTTCATAGCTAACACCCCACCAAACCATCACTGAAGTCGGATAATGTCCACGTTGCACTCTGTCGACTAATTGGGAAGCTTCCTTAGAGCTTTGAGCATAAATACGGTCATTTTGTTTGTTAAAATGTTGCTCAATTGTAAAAATTTTCTCATCCGTAAACAAAATTTTTCTGTGACCTCCCTTTGCGTACCGCTTCAGTAGTTGTTTCGATTTTACCACCCTATTCTTCTTTAAATTATCAGTTAAGAAATGGCCAGTGCGTCTCTTATAGGCTGCAAGTCCTAAGTCATCTTTTAAAATACGCGACATGGTTCTAGGTGCTATCTTCATTTCCCGAGATAAAATCTTTTGCTTTCGGACAGGATTTCTTCGAATTCTTTCCCTTACTGCTTTGACCACCTTTTTCGTACGAACACTACGTGGACGGCCAGATCTTTTTCTGTCACAAACAGAGGAGGTCTCATTGTACCTATTAATAGCCCGGTACACAAACATTTTACTAATACCAAGTGTATGGAGAGTTTTAAAAATTGCATTTGGCTCCATACCTACTTTGTGTAATGCTATCACAGCGTTTCGGTTCTCTTTATCACCCCACACCATTTTAATATCGCAAAATATTTTACAATGTATTGGCGCCAAAATGAGAAAACACAATGAACAATCGTATAAAAATGACAGATTCGAAATTCAAATGTAATATTTTTTTATAATTAAGTGTAACAGTATTTATGGCCAGACTAAGTATACACAGTCAGTGCTTTATGCATCTTTAGAAATATTACTATCCATTCTATCATCTATACTAATATTACAAAATCGAAGATTTTTTTTTTTATTAAACACTAAGTAACTACTATCAAATCGTCTTCTAAAAATTCCTATAGTGACCTATATATACATCGTTTATTGAGGAAGGCTTGGATGGGTTGGTTATATATATGATCAAGCTACGTCCAATAGGAGCTGAGTATAGATTAAAAATGTTTGCAATTACCAGAGAATATTACTCTTTTTGGAAGCTTCCATTGTGTGCTTTGCGTGAACGGTTAAAAATTCGCAAAAACGTTGTATGACAGGTGTCCGCGTCAGCATGTCTGTCTCTAAGGTTGGCTCACTCTGGTCAACAAAACCGTTTACGCTGTATAGCATCAAGTTACGTCCAATGAAAAGCACCTAATAAATTTAATTTTTTTTATGTTTTAGAAAGAATTTAATAAACACGCTGTTTTAGACTTCCGAGTGTTTTGTGAATGTCTGTTACTATGTTTTACCAATGTATACGTCATGTACTTATTTCTATACTTATATGTAAACACATAAATTTTTATACATATTTGTATGATAAGTAGCTCTACAAATAAAATAATAACGGTAGTCACCACACGTACATATTTACTAAAATGGGATCCGGGAATAGAAACCATAGACCAGCATCAGCTCAAGGGTCCGCCCCCCGAAATTATGCATTGACGACATCTGGGGACGGGCAGCACTCTGGATGACCAAGACCGCATTTACTCGATTTGCTTGTAATGATCTGCCTTAGTTTAGAGATTAAAAATAAAAGCGTGTTAAAATAGACAGCATAAATTACAAAAAATAAAAATAAAATAATATCTTTTAATAAACAATAACGAATTGGCGTCACGGGTACTCTTAATGTATACAATTAATTGTACAACATTATGACATGCTATTATATAGATATTTATGTATACACTAAGCGATGGAGGATTAGAAACACAAAATACTATAATACTTGGCTTTTGTAGTCTTTTTATACAAAAAAAATGACATCTACAGCGTTTGTGTACATACGATATCGACAGCGTTTGTGTCCGTATGATACTAACAGCGTTTTTGTCTTATTTCCAAAAGCAAAATTGCATACAAAAACGCACTTCTACTGGTTATTAAAACCCCTACGTTACATTAACAAGATTACATTTTAATTTTTTTTAACTTTTAGGGAAAAGTCAGTATAAATACAACACTTAGATGACACGGCTAGCTCTTCTGCAATGTACGTTCTGAATATATATGAATGGCCAACCTTGAAATCCGACAACCGGATCATCACCTACTGGAATTTCGAGTGAACATTGCTGTTCGGCTAACCTGCAAGTTACTATTATAGATATAATACGTTAATGATCTTTAAAACATTTAGATGAATATAAAACGAGCAAAGAACTCGTTGAACTCGTTTTTTTTTAACTAAGAAAATTTGTGTGTTCCAAAAATATGACATTTGTTGTCGATACTAAAGCAAAGACGCGATTTGCCAAGTAGATTAACAAACTTCGAACTTAAACAACGAAACCTAAAAATTGTGCCTTAATGAAACGTGATGAAAAAGAAACTCAATTCCCAT
The DNA here is from genome assembly GCA_949316085.1 of Hypercompe scribonia. NCBI lineage: Eukaryota > Metazoa > Arthropoda > Insecta > Lepidoptera > Erebidae > Hypercompe > Hypercompe scribonia. Next base: position 9,348,281 of record OX438979.1, read on the forward strand.
ATCCTATCTTAATTATATCTCGATAATAATGATAAGGATACATAAAAACCATAATCTTTCGTGAATAGTAAGAATGGTTTCCTTCTCCTTAATCATTCAGACTTTGTCCCCAATAAACTAGTTAAAAAATGGACTTTAACCTATTTTCATTTTAGTTTTACATGTAAACAATAATTATTACTAATTACTAGCTCAGCTGGGTGCGTCATCAATTACTTACATGACCGTGAATTCCAAATTAGCAAAACAACAGCTTGTCAGTTTAGTTATTGGAAAACAAATGTTTAATTTATAAGAATACTGCCATAAAAATATAATAACATCTGATTATCGCGTCATCCGTGTAGAGGCTAAGCTTGTTGTGGCAACCGAATGTTACTGCACGATTTACTGTAGACGTGTGAGTGTCTGTATCATATAAAGTATGTCGCGTGCCTGCATCCTGTTCGTCGCTGACGCCATATCGAACGAGGTGGCGTCCGTCGACGTCGCCCGAATACGACTACCCATTGGTCGTTGTTATCTGTTCACAACCAACGATAGAATTTCTCCTCCACAAACGGAACTAATTGTCTCGGCCAGTCACTCGCAGTCGTATATCGATATCTGTGTATAACAATATAATCTAAATTAACTCTACGTTGTTTGTTGAACATTGTTTGTGGGGCATATACATATGGGGCAACAATTCATTTAAATAAAAGTATGTGTTTAAAATCAGTTCAATTCAGAATAGTGAGTGGACGATTTGTTTTTTCCTGAATATTTCAAATTTGTAAGTTAATTAATAAGTGAATTAAAATGAAATTGTAATTTAGGATGATTCGTATAGAGCTCAGGATCACACATCTAACATTTGATATCTAATTTTGCAGTGACCTATTTAAATGAAATAGATCAGTGAAAATTTGCGGTAGCAAAATGTACAATTATATTGTAGGTAAATAAACCTATATTATGGGGAAAATTAATTTATACAGTGCGATAACCTTTACTAATATCCGATGAAATAGATCACAACACACAGGCATAAGTAACTTCTCTACATGCGTAAATGAGATAAAATACTCTTAACTGACGTCAATCCTGTCGAGGGAGTCGGTTAATACGTCAATATAAAAGAACAAAAACAAATACTACTGAATATAATTCAAGTATTTATTAGACAAAGTTCACTATAAAACGGGACATGTCTTTGTGGACTGAATGAAAAGAAAAGAATCAAGCAAGGAGGTCGAGACGTGTTCGAGGACAGTGATGCAATGTTACAAACGAAAATTTATGACAAAATGTAACAGCGAAACGAAATAAAAGGCCTCAGTCAACCTGATTGTTACGTCAATACTTGAATACCAGTTACTTAACAGTTGTAGTATTTCTAATGTATCGCTCAAAAAGTAAGCAGGTGTTACTACGTCAAAAGAAAACTTTTCACAATTAATGAATATAGGATTTGTCCCTTCCTTTTCAAGATATATTTGATTAAGGTTTAAAAAGTTTATTCAAATTTGCAACGATCATTTACAACAAAATAATTAATGTAAACACATGAATACAAATTAAACGTATATTAATTGTAAATAAAAGCCAGGTACTTCAATAGCCGTAGAAAAATTAATACAATTAATTTGCTTCATCCATTTAAGTGGATGAAGCAAATGAATGATGTCCGTGTGGTGTCGTAAAAGGCGACTAAGGGACCAAAGTATGCAAGACAACATCATTACAAAAAGAAGGAATACTTAAAATAAATCCTATTCCAACTCATCTGGCCAGCGTGGTATAGAAGGCCAAAACCTCCTTGTTAAGGAGAAGCCTATGTCCAGCAATGGCCTGTCTTTTACAGGCCATTGCTGTTGATGATGATAATGATTTAAGTGGATAGACCTAGAGCGACACCAGGCTTAAGTGGGACACAGTCATTTAAAATATATTATTTGCTTAATTATTTATTTTATAGATAAACTTAAAAAACAGATGGGAGTATACGTAAGGAGACTGGCGTGTTTCCTTCCCGGTAGACAAAAAATGTAAACAAATAGATGCTTCGACGCAACAACTGTAGCTAATGCGGGATAATCCCATGGGTTTTTTATCGTACTCAAAATAGTTGCCACTCGTTACAAGGAAATTAGACATGGAAGCAATTAAGAAAACAAATGACTTGCCTTCCTGTTATGACGCCTACAAATGCGATACATTCTCTGTTAAGGTTCTTATTTCGTATTCTGATAAAAGATAAGAACATGGTTTATGGAAAAACTGTACTACTATTTCGTAGTAAACATTACGAATAGTAGAAAGAAAAACCATCGGTCGTGCAATAATGCAATGAACAACTTTTTTAAAAACAAGTAACTAGAATACCATAAAGAAGTTTGTTTATTAAAAGATCTACACTACAATAATCATTATGATTGACCCCGAATGCGTAAATCGTATGATGTTTGACGTAACGCTATTGCGGACGTTGGAACCAACGTTTGGATATGTTAATATTTTACAGTAGATAACAGTCGTCTATATCACGAGGAATAGTCATAGTCTTCATCATTTGGTTAACACACAATATCAAATGCTGTGTAGACTTAGAATTTTATAGAAGTACTCATCAGATTCTTTTTATTTACTAAAATCTTTAAAATAAATTAATGGATTAAAGAGTCACCAGAGAAAGAAGATTAGAGAATAAATATAGAAGACACAGAAAAGTTATTTAAAAAGAACAGTACTTAATATTATTACTCTTACCTGTTGCTATTCAATATCATTCTCTAAGCGGCGACTGTTTGACTCGATTTTTTAGAAAGTCGCATCCGGCTAAGTGTTGTAGGCGGGGCGTTTCCGTACTGTGCCCAGCCCGGATGTAGTCACCGCAGACCTACTAAAAATTTTCGACTTACAAGTTTGCCTGGAACCTACTTTTTAAAACGTACACTATTAAATTCGCAGATTTCAGAGTGTAGACAGGTTTTTAGCGAATGTTTGTGTTGCAGATTTAATCATTAGCTTACTGGTAACAGTATCTTTTATTGACACATTTTTAGTTTCGTGCAGTTTGAATCTTAGTAGTTTATTTAGTTGATACCGTACACTTTATAATCGAAATGAAAATCTAGATCTGCATTTTAGTTTGTGAGCCAACTAGGTCTCAACACGGATCTTGGGCATGACTAACCGCCATTTTGTAGATTATAAGTAAATTTTCTAACTGCAAGTAATCGAGACGTTAGATTTTATAAACAATCTATTTTGTAGTCGACTACTAGGAAGTTTTAATTGTTTTGAAGGCTTCTAAAATTATTTTTGATATTTTTTGATTTTCTAGTCCAGGTGACGTACTAGAAATAAAATTTCCTTTCCAACAGATTTCTCGTATTGGTACTGACACTTTTATTTAATCAGTAACTTCAACTGCTGTAAGGGTTGTATATAGTTTTTACTATGTGTTTATACCTACTTGTCGAAACATTTATTGTATACCAAATTGTACATTGATCAATTACAATGAGAGGACCTCAAGCTCTGGTAGCTTACTTTCTTAGGTGATTTTATTTGAAAATGCAAAATCTTTTATGATTTGTATTTTTTCGGATACGATATTATTACATCCCTGGATTCAGGAACGGGATGATTAAATTCAATAATTCACAGGGAGATACCAACATTCATATCAGGTATTCTAAAAGACAAAAAAACAAATTGATTTTAATCAAAACCAATGTGTGCTATTTTACTCTAGGATTATTAGTTAAGTACTTTATAGTCCTTAAAACACAGCTTGATCTCTGTAATAGTTGTCACTAGTGTTGTTTCAGAACACGTGAGGTACATTTTGGGTTTAAATGTTTATGTAATAATGTGTCGCACTTCATTTGTGATGAAACGGCACGTAAAGAATGAAAATATACATAGATGACACTGAATAAAATTGCTTGTCAAAAGTTACTTCGTCGGTTTCTTAGCCAACTTCACAGAGATCAAGTTATATTTTAGAGACTGTAGCTTCATTTTCAACGATTTCAACTGTTTAATTACTAGAATAAGGCGATCTGAACATGTGTTCTTTAACCATGTGTCATTATAATTGTGAGCAATGCCTAGCTTTCCTTATATAGTAATTCCTGTATTTTGAATAAGAAATAGTTTTGTCAATTCGAGGATAATGAATAACAACCGGTAAGGCCAACGTTGCGCACTTTAAAGGTCAATGATCATCTGTAGATCCGCTTCGACGCCCTCATGACCCTGTGCTAAGCCCGTGCCGGCCGCGGTTTCATAAAGTTTGCTTATTAATCAATAAACACTGAAGTGACGATTATTCACATCAGTATTGTAGTATATTTATAGCCTATGTTGAAGCTCTATAACACACTAGCATCCGCACAGTTTTATTATTCAAACTTCAAGATTAATTTAATTACATAAAGTTTTACTGAAATGTAAATGGAATGCGCCTGCTTATTGAAAAGCTAACACAATATCTACAACCTTTTCCTGTAACATATATACCACAGAGCACAAAATGACAGATATCAATTACGTGGTTCGTAAAATTCCAAGCGCAAAGTGCCAAGGCATAATGAAAAACGTATAATAACTTCAAATTAAGCTACTAGCGTGAAACCAGTGACAACTAGAGAGCTAAATGTTACCGATTCACTTCATTAGCACCTTGCATTTATAAGTGGACTAAGTAGCGGTTGAGAAAATGATACATAAGATCTGGAAAAAGCACTTACATGTCTAATGTAATCAATGTTAGTGTCAAAAAATTTTACAGACAATTCAAGCTCATTCCGACTTCAGAGCAAGTCATGTGTTTGTCAATTATACTAATATAATTTACTACTTTTTGAAGATATGCTTGCAGGGTTTGAAATAAATCTTTTTTTTTTAAATGAAAAAATATACAAAATTTTGAAAGCAAAAAAAGCATTTTGCTAATAATACTTCAGTACTGTGTAGTTATCTTGTTTTAAACATATTTTAAAATAAGTACAGAGGGATACAACGAAAAAATGAAACAAAGTTTATTTATTATCATTATTATTTATTTATAACAATAGTTTACACTTAAGATGCAATCAACTTCCTTCCTCTCATCTTCAACTCAACTCAACCTTGAACTGCCACGATCTTAAGTTTCTCAAGCGAGCTGTGTTGATTAAAAGTCCTCATAATAACAACCAATTTAAATGCCTCCTTGGTCTCGAGTCTGTTTCTTAATTTTGAATGTACCAGTCTGAAAATCGAGAATAACCTTTCTATTCTGGCGGAAGATGTATTAAAGTTGCAGTAAATAACTGACATGTGATATCAAACATTCCTGAATCCAGTTTATTACTCGGTGATTTCCACTATACTGACACGTGCGTTTTCATTTAAAGGTCTGTCTTAAGACATGAATGATGACGTGAATTCCAAAAATGGAAAACTTGCGGGGTTACGTCAGGATATCTTTCATCGCTTGCAAACAGCTTGAATCTATAAGCTCCATGCTCATTGTGTTCACCTCTTCAGATAGTCCTTCACCTTTAATATTTTAAGGTCTAATCTCAAAAAATTATGTATTTATCTATAATTTTGGTCATATTTAATTCCTGAACATTTGAATAGAGTTTAATCATTAGAATAATACTATTTTTAATCTCTATTAAACTTAGAAAGTATAACAATTTAAAAATCATATTACCGCAACACCTAACGCTCATATATATATATATATATATATCTACAATATCTTATTTTCTTATTCAGTTTCCTTCCGCTTGTCATCAGTCTATGAACGCAGGACAAATCACTTTACGGAAAAAAAACTGCTCTAGTTATGGCGAAATGTGAGCCTCTTCTTATTTTCTTCGCAAACTATAGTATAATAATAAAAAAATCGCATTATGTGCATTTTAAACGTGTGTCAAATAAATTGTTTTTAATTATGTATTAAACGTGGTGTATATTTTGTAGTGTTTTAAACGTGTTTAAAACATTGTAAACCTTGTTTGCTCGTCATACTGACATGTTAGTGGCATATGGTAACATTAACCGACTTCAAAAAGGAAGTTCGCAATTGTTCGTAATCTCATAACTTGTTACTAAATGTATCGATTTTGATGATTCTTTTAATATTCGAAAGCTGGTGCTTGTCATGTGGTCTCAATTAAATTTGAATGTGATTTGACAAGTAGTTTTAAAGTTCTACGTAATAACGCGTATTTAATAGAAAACCTCGAATTAGTAGACATTGCATAATGCTTTCTATTTTTACGTGTCGATGTACAACGAAAAAAATCTGTATACGATGTTTTAGAAGAGCTTCGTAGTATACAGATGTGGTCCCTTTCTATTTTGATGAAGTTCTTCGACACACAGTGGAACTCTTCAATAAACTTCAACAGCAAATCTGTCGTGGTTGCTACAGTCAACCTGTTGTACCCTCTAAAGGATCTTGGAACATTTAGTTATTATTTTTTTTTATGTTTTGAGTCGCTTTTTTATGTTATTTAACCCTCAAGCATTTGGCGAAAAAGTTGTTAAAAATTTAATCAATTCAGTCGGAGTACTTTGAATGGGTTTTAGATCTACTTCATAAGCTTCACGGAGAGCACAGTTACATACTTATTTATGTGATAAGCAGTCATTTATTTTGTGTTATATGAATGTAACTTGTCTGAATGCAAGTGTTTTTAACAAAAAAAAACAAGAATCTGAGTAGTTTTCAATGCTTTATATATACACGTAGGATCATGAAATCTTTGCTTTCGGCGTGTGGAGACAAAAGGACTAAATGTTTTGGTTGCTGTTTCAGAAATATGTGGAGTCATCATTGGGGTGGGCAGGCGAGCGCGGCGAGGATTCCAGCTATGACTCGGAGTGCGAAGACGAAGGCGCTCACAGAGCAGCTTCTAGGACGCCTTCAGATACACTCGCTGCTGAGTTCGCGGAATACGTCACTCTCACGCCTACACCTGCGCAACCTAATCAGGTAAAATTCGTATCCTTCCTTATACCCCTTTCCGATTAGCTTCTCAGGTTATGTAGGTTACTTTACATTTCCAAATGATGCTTATTTTTGTAGTAAATTTTGTACAAATATTTTTATACGGCGGACTTTAGAGCTCGAAGGTGCTGGCATTTCCTAAGACTCACTCCGGGAAGAAATACCGAAACAAACCAAAGAGGTGCTTTTTCTTTTTATTGATTAAAATAAAGCTATGCGGTACAATTTAGGGTCTGGGTTGGCCTTTTGAAGAAAAGACCATAGTTTTGAGTGTAAAAAAGGTTATAATGAGCTGACCTTAAAAGATAAACATGCGATTTGATCCTCTAAGAATCTTCTCCTTCGTTGCCCCTCCCATACATCTGAGTTTGTTGGCTCATCTTTCTTTGTGCAGTCCGTTCTTCTCTGGAATGAGCTTCCCCTCGAAGTCAGGATGGCTACCAACGCTTTTTCTTTTAAGAAAAAAGTGAAGCAGTATTTACTGAAACAGCTGGCAGAATCAACCAATACATGATTATCATCTTATACTTGTTATGATATTTATTCGTGTATGTATGTATATAGACTTACATCAACTTAAGTATGTATATAAATACATAAGTATTTGTATTAATTTTAGTATATAAAAGTTTGTGTCTATTTCTTCTATTCAACACCTGAAACGCACCTACTTCCTATTTTCTCTGCATCACCCAAAGGTTGACTGGTAGAGAATGCCTTAGGCATTAAGTCCGCCTATGTACATAAAGTGCATGATGTATAAATAAATAAATAAATAAATTTGCAGACTGGCGAAACTTTAATCGTTTAAGTAGTTCACGCAACAGAAGCTTGCAAAGGAATAATTTTCCCCTGTTTTTGCAACATTTCTCATTGATACTCTGCTCCTATTGGTCGTAACGTGATGTTGAACCTTCGCAATAAGTGTTCCAATTCCTGAGATTAGGGCGTTCAACCTAACAAACAAACTCTTAAGCTTATAATATTAGTATAGATATGAGGAGATATTATGTGTAGCTATTTTTATTAAAGTAATGACATTCATGTTTTTATCCATAGGCTAAAATCGAGTTTGCTGTAAAATTAGGCTACTCGGAACGCCTGGCTAGAACTGCATTGCAACGGCTTGGACCAGATCCACCTTGCAATGAGCTGTTGGCCGAATTAATCAAACTAGCAGCTAAGCAGCCCCCTCGGCCGTTGTCACCACCACCGTCGGCCGAGCCCGATCCGCCATCGGACAGGGCACCACTTCGACACATCGTCATAGATGGCAGTAATGTTGCTATGAGGTTTGTCTTTCATATATTATTTATAATACTAGTTTTTTACAATACTATGCAATGCTAAAAATTTGACAATCGCTTTCAAAAACCCACTATAAATAATAAAATGAGATTCAATTAATAATTTTCCGCAATTTTGAATTTTTGACTGCCTGGGTGCTGCACCGGTAGCTTACTACTGTATTGAGGTCTCGGTTTCGATGCACGGGTGTACCAAATGTTTCTTCATTCAATATAACTTTCATGGTACAAGTTCCTGCTTAGTATTAAACAGTATTAAACTACACGACGTTGGATGTCGAATGTTTGTATATTATTATTATTCATATTATCCATGAAAATAATATTATTAAAATGACTTAAAAATACAAGGTTTAGTTACGAATTGTTTTTTCTTTTCGTTTCAGCCATGGTAACAAGGAAGTATTTTCTTGTCGCGGTATCGAAATCTGTGTAGAATGGTTCCGCGCTCGCGGGCACAAAGAGATCACAGCGTTCGTTCCTAAATGGCGAAAGGAGGCGTCGCGACCTACCAACCCGATCGCGGACCGCGACGCGCTCGAACGACTCGAGCGTGACCGCGTGCTCGTATACACGCCGAGCCGCCTGCTCGGGGGTAAACGGCTCGTGTGCTATGACGATAGGTACGTTCTACGCCTCGCCGCCGAGACGGACGGGATAGTCGTTTCTAACGACAACTACCGCGATCTAGCCATCGAAAACCCCGACTTTCGAAAGGTGGTCGAAGAACGACTCCTCATGTATTCTTTCGTGAACGACCGGTTCATGCCGCCAGACGATCCTCTCGGCCGGTCCGGCCCGACACTCGACGCATTCCTTAGGGCACCGGCGACACGGACGGACCCGCCGCCCGCGTGTCCGTACGGTAGAAAGTGTACTTACGGCAACAAGTGCAAATTCCATCATCCGGAACGAGCCGGCCGGCCCCACAAATCTGTCGCAGAAAAACTATCGGAGCGCGCCGCGCGAACTCTTCGCGCCCGCGATTTGCACACCGTCAGTCTGCCGCCCGGCGGCCGGCCCTCGGACGTCAAGAAACCGTTGACGCGAGCCCATTCGGCCGCACCGAGACTCGCCGACGCGACCCTCGCGTCGCACTTCGACCGCGCTCAGCTGCAGGTCGCCGGTCCGTCGCAACCGTCCCTCACGCCGCCGGAGGTGAATCCTCATCGCAAGCTGGCTCGCCAGTTGACCCTGAACCCGGCTTGCGACCCGAGGCTGCACGCCATGGCGGCGCGCGTGGCGAGCGCGCCGGGCGGCGCGGCGGGCGCTGCAGGAGCGGGGGGTGTGGGGGGTGCGGCGGGCGCCCGCGTGCTGGCGCCGTGCACGTCGGACGGCGCGCTGCAGCACTGGGACGCGCGGCGCCGCATGCACTACCACCTGGCGGGCATCTTCCCCGAGGCGCAGGTGGCGGAGGCCATGGCGGCCTACCCGGAGGAGACGGACGCGCAGACCATGTGCGCGATCATCCTGGCGCGCTACCGCCCCAGCGAGGCGCGCGTGCCGCGCTGAAACGGTTACCCGTCTTCCAGTTTACTGCCGATTTTATACTTAAAAATCGGACCGGTGGATGTTGAACTTCTGACGCGGGATTTCGCCGTGCGGCGTATGTACGCAGGTTGCGCTGGCGATGACGGAATTCTTCCCTCGCGACGACCGCTAAATACACATTTAAATAATACTGTACGCCAACGGTTCGGTCGTATGCTTCTGAGAAGCGTACGCTGATAGTATATAAAAACTAAATAGCTTCTAGGGATGTACAAATACATATTTATATTTACTAGTACGGTCCACTCGAGTCCATTACGCAGCATTCGTGGGCTGAGTTTATGCCTGTAATCCTCCAGAGGATATTGTCATAGTTTATTCAAATGTGTATTATAAAGTTTTTGCATATAATATTAAGAGGAAACTAAGACAATTAGTAATATTACGATAATTAAATGTGATTATATATAAAAAGAAAAATCATTATTGGTACCATGTATCAATTAAATTTTCTATTTTAGTTTAACGTTATTAATATTACAAATGTTATCATTTTGTATTTAAAAGTAATATACATGAAATGGTTTTATGTATATAAATAAAAATGTGTAAGCTAGAGACTACACCATGGTTTATGGTTATTTTTGTTATATTTAAATATACACCTGAACTCGTGTTGTGTTTCAAACTTGTCGCATTGTTTTATTACTACGTTAGTTCATATAATGTGTTTAGATGTAAGCAATGGCCAGCTATATGTGACTACTGTCATTATTGTAGATGTAACATTGAACCAATCTGTTGTTTGATTTTATTAAATTGAACTGTTTCAAAACTTAATGCAATGCATAAATTGAAAATGTAAGATACATATATCTACTATCGTGTTATACTTCATAAAATAACTGTCGTTATATTTGTACAAACACTTTTATGAAGTATGTCATGATTTATATTTAGTGTAATTAGCGTATCAAATTTTACCTCAACGAGTTTATTATAATTGAAACCGAGGGTAAAGTTTGGTAGTAGGTAACATGAAGTGTAATGGGATAGCTCTATTTTATTGACGTATGTTACAAAGATATCCCAAACATTTCTGATTACTGTATATAGCACATTTCTTGTGGAATGTTTAACATGAATCATGTCTTTTTTGACATTATAGTTAATAATATTATATAAATAAAGCAACTGTCCCATTACAATTAATTTATTTCTTACTAACTATCCTTTTAACATGCATCCTTGCCATTTCTTTGCTGCCAGTTGGTTTTAATCTGGTATACATAGTCATTATTTCATTATAAACATCAAGCAAACATTCATTTTTTAACCCTAAGCAGCTAGTTTTTACGCCAAAGTTAAGCAAACTAAGTTTCCTTAAATCTCTCACACATAGAACAGGTATTTCTTTAACTGTGCATTTTTCTAAAATTGGTTCTACAATTATCCTTGGGTTGACTGTCGATTCGATCATAAGAGCTGAACATTGGCATCTATCAATAGCTTGGCTGCACTCAGTTATTCCAAAAAACAGACCTTCCACCTTCCTGTAAATATATATATTAGTAGGTATATTTAATATAAACATTTCAACAAATTATGTTGTAAGTCAGTTAATACAGTTTACACATATGATCACTTGCATGATCATAGCCAGGATTATCACTAAAAAGCAATTCCTTACAGGCAACTAATGGCATGAAAAAAAAATTGTATAAGAATTTAAATGATACTGATTGATGCAGGGGTGACGGTTATCATGGTAAGAGTGTGAGCCTTTCATCTCCACAAAGACTGTCATGCCTTTTACATCCCCAAGCGGGGTGTGAAAAAGCATCTTACTAAGGTTGCCATAGTATGGGTCACTATACTGTATTGCCTGTATTTGTAATAAGTATAGTGACCACAACTGTAAGATTCTATTTGTACCTTGCATCAGGCAAACTTGAGTCACTTTGGCAGGCTCTTAAAATAGAAAAAAAAATAAGAAAGAGTTATTATAATACACATTAAAAGAACAAAATAGAAATGAAGACAATATCTACATTTTCATTGCAAGAAAAACATGAAATATGTTTTAGATAACTAATAAATTAAGATGACAGCAATTATTCTTTGACTACTTTCTTTCCCCATATAAACCTGTGACATAAGACAAGTTAACAAAAAATAAATATTTGATTATTTATGAACTTCCAAAACAACCTGAAATTAAACTCTGTTTACAAACAAACAAAACATAATCTATCACTAATTGCACTTAAAATGAAAGAGGTCATTTTAACTGCAGAGGCACATTTGTCACATAACTCGATTTCAATTGACTCTTGCTGGGCAAGGGACATAAGTTTGCTGTGGTAGAGTATGTTCTTGAGAACATTGCCACTTGTTCACTACTTGGAAAGAGAACATTAATGTATTGTTTGCTTGAAACATATTTCTGACTACGGTATTCCAAGGTTAGACATAAATAGGGGCTGCATTTTACAAAATTTTATGTAACAATAGCTTTAAGGCAGACATGAAGAAAAAGTAAATTATATCTATAAAAAAAAAACACCACAAGTACTATTTCATCTATTTAATATATTAGTAAATAGACCCTTCTCACATTCTGTGGCACTAATATCAAATGTATACTGAAAAATATAGACATATAATACATAAAGGGAAAGGTACACTGACACATGGTCAGCCTCAGATTATACCATGGCCTGACAAAACAAGTCAAACAATTTTTGAAGTGAAAACTTCTTTAGGCGCGTTGAGTGTTTTGGTAGAGGGTAAAATCCTCGGTTCGCATCACCGACATGCTAATGATAATAATATATCTATAGCTATGGAGAATATGATATTATATATTATATATGAAATTTATTATTATTATATATTATATATGATATTATATATTATATATAGCTATATATGAAACATAAAAAATTTCATATAATTTTTGCATATAGTTTTAATTACTCTCAACTTAATAGTTCTGTTTTCACTTCTATTGGCAGTCCCACGACTGCTACTGTTTTTCCTTGTATTACAACGAGTGTACTCACATGTCACTTCATTCATTCATTCGTTTACTAATAAATGGAAGAATAACCTCCTGAACACGGGTAAGGGTAGTCCAAAGGTCGGCAAGAGTTCATTGTAGCAGTAGTGGCTGTCAAATGATCGGTCTCTTCATGTCAAACATTTTCACAGCCCTTTTCCTGTAGAGCAGCCTTTATTTATGTCAAAATTGCTTTTCTCTTAAATATATGTTAAAACCATGTGTTTGAAAATTTCTAAATTATTCCTTGTAACAAAGAAACATTCTATTCATTCATTATTTTTGGCATACATACACATTATCCACAATTAACATGAATGTGTTTTTACTCACAATGATGATACCGGTAAAGAAACATACTTGGAGTAAAGCAATTTTCATACAATAAAGGCTGCTCTAGAAAAAGAGGGTTGTGTAACTATTTAGTTTAATAGGAGAAACCCTGGGTGTTTGGAATTCTCAAATATCTTTCATTCTATACACATAGAATATTATATTCCGAGGACCAATCCAAGGCAGACTAAGCAAGTAAAGTATGCAGCACAACAGCACTACAAACAGATTGAAAGAATCTTGTTGTTTGAAGTTAAGCCAGTGTGATCTAGTAGACCAAAATCTCCTTCCTAAGGAGCGGCCTATGTCCAACACAGGTCTATTAAAGGTAGCTGATGATGGTGATGAATAGATAATATCAGAAGTATCTTACTTAATTTTTGGTGGCTTTGGTCGATTTTCTTTGGGTATCAACTTAAGTTCCCTCCAATGTGGTTTCTTGAATTCTGGTATGTTAACTTTATGTCTATTTAAGGCATTTTCTAACCTTAGTCTATTGTCTTCCATTATTTCAGGCCTGAAAATATGAAATATTTAATGTTGAACACACAAGAAAATAAAATATGTACTCGAAATCTATATCAAACACTTACCAAAACACTTGGTCAGGGCGACATATTACATTTTTTATGCTTTTCTTTAATTTACCTTTACTGAGAGTATTTTTCTTCTTCTGTAGTTTTGAAGCTTCCATTACATTCAATTATTTTTAGTAAAGTAAGAAATCTGAGAAGAAACCAAAACTAACGTGTTATGCGGTATCAGACAAGTGTGTTCTGCCAGTCTGTCCTGAATATCATGTGTTGTGTTTCTGTTTTTTTTTTCAATTTGTTTATAGAGTAATAATGCTTTAGTAAAGTTAGTCTGTGACGGAATGTTGCCAGCCGTTACTACTGAATGCCCCAAAAACTCATATTAAACGGATGTACACCAGGTAGTATATAAAATAAAACACTCCGTTCATATGTGTCAATTTATAATATCGAATAAATTTTAAGGAGAAAAGGATCATATAAACAGAATTTAAAATATAAATATCTCAAACATCTGACATATAACGCCATCTAACCATCTAGCTTCAAACTAAGTAGAGTTTGCAGCTAGATATATTTGTACTATGGAAGCTATATTAACTGATAAAATTCTTAAATACCTTTTTGTAAGTACATACTCATGAAAGAAGTCCCCCAGAGGCGGTGATGCAGTCATGCGACGGAATGTTGCTAATCTTTATTATTAAAATCCCCAAAAATCCTTAGTTAGTTCGTGGATTGCTGGTAACTACAACATTAAGCAATTCATTCTTATAAGTTTATTTCAAAGTTCGAACAAATTCCGAAGGAAAAGACAGGGGTGGATCTATCTATAGCCTTAATGAGCTGCAACCCAGGACCCTCAATGTCCATTGAAAATAAAAGACGGTTATTAAGAGGGCAATGAAGACGCAACATCATTTGCCATCTGTTCTAATTGGATACTACTCCAAGAAATTATAATAAGTCAAATAGAAGTGAAGTTTTCTACCAACGAGTCATACGGCTAGGAATTGTTAGCAATATTTATTTATTATGTATCTTTTTTTTAACAAGTGGAAACCCCCTCGGGCCGTTACCCCACCGGGGTTTAAGGTGGTGTGGTGTGTCGGAATCGGACCGACTAAAACCACACGGTGTGCCACTCTGCGCCTGACACAGGAGGAATCCGAGAACAGCTGTTATTACGACATCCAGATACCTCCTAGCGCCTGCCCGCTACCGTGGGCACCATCTGCGGATAAACTCTCTATTCAGGCGATTCACGAAGGTAAATAGCGTTAAAGTCCCAGGCGAGGTTTTTGTCAACTTTTTCCTTTATAAGCGAGTTTAGAACAGATATTAGGTATATAAGTGGTAATGAACACATACCAAAAGCTCTTTCTCAAATGGAAACAATAAATTGTCCCATGGTACTTGATGATGCATGCAATAATGAGTACTTGTAGCCAGCGTTCCGAGTGTAGGATAACAATATGCAGTTCAAGCAATTTTGCTTTGAAGTTTTATTGTGAAGTTTGATCTGATAAAATTAGGTTTTATTTAACTGAAAGTTCTAGAATAATATTTTTTTCTTTCAGTACATGACACCAGTCACCTTCGCAATCAGTGCACTAAACATATGTTAAAAGTGTGTAGTTCAAACATAGATCGTGATGTTACTTTTGACTATAGCACCTACTGCCCGAGGTGTGAAAACATAAAGATAAGCCGTCATCCTATTTCAGGCGTAGATAAATTCGAATGTGTTGACCGTTTTTAACACATACATATTGATACAGTTGGACCTATAATAATCACATCCGAGGGTTATAAATATTACTTGTATGTAACGAATTGTTGACTGCGCCACACATTGATCTGAACCTGTATTAGTTTATTATTTGGAACGTTGAAGTGCTTACGTTGTCAAATCACTGGAACTCTTAGGTGCCCTTATAGTCTATAAAATTAATATAATTTTGTCCAAGTTGTTTGGTGATAACTTCTTTTAATAACCAAACGGTATTAAAAAAAAAGTCTTCATAAGTCAAACAACAAAAGTCTTCATAAGTGGGTGGTGTTGTTTTGTGTTTACATTCCTTAACAGAATGTCCTAGTTTTCCACAGTGGTTACAGATTGGGTTGGTTTACTTTTGTGTCCATATGTGCAGCATAAAAACGGAACAAGGATATTAGGTAGGTAGGTAGACAGTAGGTAATTTACTGCCCCTGAATGAATATTTTGAGCAATTACTAAGTATGATTGTCAGTGACGATAAAAATGGAAAATATGCAATTTATTACTATTGTACGACGTGAGGTATTTCAATGGCAGATGTTACTTTCCTTTGATTGACTTTTAATGATAATTATATAATCCTTATCACTCCCACAGTCCTTACTAATCAGATGACACGTCTTTTGCTGAAATCCATGAAGCCGTGTGTGCTGTAGGGTGTGGTACTGAAATTGTCATGCATACATATATACATACTCTCGAAGTGCATTGCATGCTCTCTGGTGTAGGTGGGTAATAAATATGCATTTTTTTTTTGTGTTTTCTTTCTTGCAAGTGCACTCTTTTACATCTCCTTGCCGTCGCCCATGACGGTCACAATTAAATACAATTACAAAAAAATATGAATTAGACAAAAAAAGCATAGAGTTCAGTTCAACAGTTAAACAGTTAAAATTTTCAAGTAAGTTACAAATTGTCACTTTAATATTCTTTCTAACTTTCTATTGATGAAATGGCAACCAGCCTAAAAATACCAGCTATTTCTGTCAATGTCAAGTATTTAGTTTTCATGGTTAAGCGACTACCAAATTCTTATCAAAAAACTACATATCATTTTTAGTATACGTAAGGTCTTGTCATTTGAAACATGTCCAATTTTTTATTTTTCTATCTGTCTAGTATCTCAAATGTTCCCCAAAACAGGAACTTATAAAGATGAAACAAAATACTGTATAAAAGAGAAAGTATATGTAAATTTCAACGAAAGCATAGTGACAGGTACGATATAAGTATGTAAGAATATATGAAAAAATCACTTCAACCTTTTGTGTATGACGTATATATGACGTATGACAGCCCCATATAATGTTATAAAGCGACAAGGAGAGACTTTTAATTTAAAATACATATGTTTTTACATCATAAAAAAACAAGAAGTGGCCACATTTTCAACCACCGCTGTGTTTTTTTTAAGAATGAATAAAAACAAAAGCAAGACAGTTTTTTATGAGCTCCAGATTTTTTCTTAGAAATTTTGGCACTTTAAATATTTAGTCGGCATTCATTGTAAGCTGATAAAAAATACAATTACAATATCATTTGCTTTTTATATTATTTTATATAGGGGGGTATAAACGGGATCGGACACCGGACACCAGGATAAGGACATACTCGTACAGTCCACGTGTACCGTACGTCGTCTAAATAGAGTTTACCTGTTGATGGTGCACGTGTCGTGTTATGTTATTTTGCGATTATGGGGTCACTTTCAGTTATAAATCATTTCATTTTAAAATCTTCCGTGAATTTCCAAAAGGGTGAAATAATTGTTATGTTAGAGTACAGTTCATGTAGCGTAAAAAATATATATTTGTGTTCTTAACTATATATATTTATATATATAGCTAATTAATTTGTGTACTATTGACTCAGTTTAGGTGAACAAATGTATACTTTTTATTTAACTACCTACTTGTCCCATTTACTAATAGGTAACACACTAAACAAACACGCACACATATTTTTCACCCCTAAAGTTTCAGAAGACTGTTATGTTGTTATTTTGACAATAGTGTATAATGATTGATAAAGATTGAACTACCGTAAAACAATGCCACTTGCTATTCTAAGTACTGTAGTTCACACTAAACAGTAATTTTCGATTTGTATTCCAAGGTTTGAATAAAACAATTGTTGTAAGTTGTAACCAATAAACTTTTAAATTATTTAAGTTGGCAACTTTCACCTAAGTTTTTTTTTGCGGGAATAAAATGACAATAGCATTCACAAGTATTTTGCCGGCTTGTTTTCCGAGTATGTTATAATACAATACTTTGTCGTCTTTATTTTTATGAAAAAGGAAACTATTTTACTAAGTTCGTGTTATTGTGACGAAATTCAAGAAAAAAAATTGGTAGATGTATTGAACAGTGTAGACTTCGACTATGATATAAGTATATGTATATTCTTCGTAGTCGGTGATATTTAAGCCATTCTAAGACTGGTGTTTTTTCAAATAAATTACAGAGTAATAATGTTAAGAAATATTCACTACATCTTTATCATTAGGAATGTTTAATATTTTATATAATAATGTGTAATAACCTCAAGCATCATTTACACAGCCGTACATATATCAAACCTCGGCTACAGTTTGTACCTGTACTATGATAGCCAGATTGCTGATGAACATACCAGTATTTTCATAATTACATACATAATATAGATAAATTACACCCTGACGTAGTACAAATTATAAACAATTATTTCTCCTGAATGAGAAACTTCAAACACACAGTGCGAGGAGCTAACAGTTGGGTGCCCAGTGCTTACCTGTCAGAGAATGCATGACTAATAAATGGATTAATGCCAAAGTGCCTGCCGAAGAACACCTCGGTTGAGTCCCAGATTACAAAATAAAAGATTTTGGGCCTAGGGCTGCGTACAACGTTTTCGCATGGGGATCTTTATCCTAGTTCACTCTTCCCTTCCTCCCATTCATGATTATGAGAGTCAGGATTTAGAAAAAGCAAAAACAGTGGAGATAGAAAAAAAATGGATAAAAATAACTTTTAAGCTCAAACTCAAATATTTATGTACTGAGTAACCAGTGAGTGATAAGAGTAACTCTTATCCCTAGCAGATGAAATCTTAACGCAGTAAAGAGTTTATGAAGTAAGAACACGTGTTTAAACATTTATTTATTGATCTATTTGAGATTTCGTTATGTATTTCGTTATCCGAATAATGGGCAATGGGAGCTTGTGGTTATTCCTCGTATTTTATTCCTTATATCATTTGTTAGAAACTGAATAGTTACAATTTGTTATATTCCCACCAAATTGTGCTACAGTTTATCGGTCAGATTAACGTTTGTTTTAAACAGTAAGTTCGTTTCAAACTGTACCTACGTTAATTAAATATTTGTATTAATGAGTATCACTAAATATCCATAAAAACAATCGTACATCACAGTTTTTTTTATGTTACCTCATTTCTGCGTACATATTATGTGCACAAAAATGAGGTAATTACATATTTTCCTTAACACTTACACTGTAATTTGACTTTGTAACCGACATTATTTTAATTTCTTCAAACTTACTTCATAATGACCTTTTTTTTTTTTTGTTTTTTGTTATTGACCTAGCTGTTGGCCTGGGTTGGCCTCTACAACTTTACGCGGGTATTACGGTGAGCGCTGAAGGCTCTCAACCGGTCATTTGTTAAGCAACATAGCCCAAGGGCACCCCCTGTGGGATACGAACCTCGGCTTGGGGTGTTGCTGCTACGTTGGGGCGACCTACTCCCATGTTTTGTGGACGGTTTACGCGGCGCGTATTCCGCCCCCGACGACGGGGACGAAAACGCGGACGGTTCCTATTCGATGCCTAGCTGTGTTCGCTCTACGTTGAGCGAGGGTAATTTCGTCGTCTAGTTCTTCTAACGCGTGTCTGGGTCGACGTATTTTCGAGATCCTACTTGGTGTGTAGTCTACGGCCGCAACCACTAGAGGGTTGGGGTGAGTCGGAGCAGAGTCAAAGTAGCTAAGAGAGCACTGTTTTATGTATTGCTTGATGGTCGGCAATCTGAGGTCGATGTGGAGGTCGACGTTGCGTACATACCACGGTGCTCCCGTAGCTTTGCACATGAAGTTATTCTGTAGTGTTTGAAGCCTATGGATCCTGTGTGGCCTAACGTGTGCGAATACTACGCTACCGTACGTCATTATGGGACGTATGCATGCCGTGTATAACCTAACTTTATTTTTTAAGTCTAATTTCGAACGCGCGTTTAATAGGCTGTGGAGACGTCCTAGCACGAAGGCAGCCCGGTTGCGGACTGCCTTGATGTGGGGGCCGAAGGTTAGACGGTCGTCGAGGGTTATGCCTAAGTATTTGGCCTGCCTTTTTTTTTTTTTTTTTTTTTTTTAACGTGTAGAAACCCCCTCGGGCCGTCACCCCACCGGGGTTTACGGCGGGGTGGTGTGTCGGAATCGGACCGACTAAAACCACACGGTGTGCCACTCTGCCCCTGAGATAGGAGGGATCCGGGAACCGCTGCTATTACGACATCCAGATCCCTCCTAGGGCCTGCCCGCCAACGCGGGCACCATCTGCGGACAAACTCTCTATTCAGGCGACGTACGGCACACACGCACGTCGCCTCCTCGCGGCTGGCCATTGTAGCGGATGGAGGGGAAAACCCATCCCGTCCACCCGCGGCCACACTCAAGGCGGCATGAGGCGCTGATATGCGCGCCTCCGCCGCCAGGTTCGCCGGCGGCGAATTGGGTCCGAATGGAAATCGTCCTCCCGGGCCCTCTCCGCCGCCTCCTTCCGCAAAATTACGTCTTCGCAGAAGGTTGCGACCGCGGTAAAACAACTGTCGCTACCGGCCATGGAGCGTATGACGGCCGGTAGCGAGAGATCTCCTCCAATAACTGCAGTGAGGACCCCACGCTGCGCCGCCCAGGCGGAACAAACCGCTAGCGTGTGCTGAGCCGAGTCCTCACTGCAGTCGCAGTGGTGACAGGCGGGACTCAATTCCCTCCTGGCGACCGAGTGCAGATACTTCCCGAAGCAACCGTGCCCGGAAAGGACCTGCGTCAGTCGGAAGGAAAGGGTCCCGTGCTGCCGCCCTGCCCACTCGGCGATGACCGGCTGGAGAGCCTCCACGGCGGCAAAGCCAGCACGTGGAGCCTCCAGCCGGGACGACCAACGAGCCATTGTGGCTCGACGAGCGGCTTCTCGCCACTCGCGTATCTCTTCGGGCGGGGGCCGTATGCCGCTACCCGCCCGGAAATCAACCGTCCGCCTATAAACTTCGGCGAGCACTTCCGCCTCCAAATCCCACGGGGGAGTTCCGGCCAAGGCGCACGCCGCCTCCGTCGATACGGTGCGGTAACCGCGTATGGCTCTAACCGCCAATATCCTCTGAGGGCGCCAGAGGCGAGCCCTATTCTGGGCGGTCAGAGCCGCCGCCCACGCCGGTGCACCATACAGCGCCATTGACCGGACAACCCCCGTGTATAGCCGTCTCGTCGCGACGCTAGCTCCACCCAGATTGAGCAAAAGTCGCCCAAGGGCAGAAGCAGCGCCGACCAGCTTTGGAGAAAGCTGTCGGAAGTGCTCGTCGAAGAGCCTAGCCGAGGGTTATGCCTAAGTATTTGGCCTGCCTAGCCCAAGGGATAGACTTGCCGAACATCCTAATCTGAGGGGTCTTCTCCAAGGGATACAGGCTTAGCTGTCTTCTGTGAAACAGCACTGCCTGGCTCTTCTCGGGGTTGACCTCTATCCTCCATTTCCGGAACCAAGCGCCGAGTGCGTTGGCTGCGGTCTGGAGTTTTTTGGCTACTGTCGAGGGGTTCTCTCCTGAGCAGTAGATAGCCGTGTCGTCTGCGAAAAGTGCCGTCTGCACATACCGATGCTTCGGAATATCGCTAGTATACAGCGTGAAGAGTAGGGGGGAGAGCACTGACCCTTGCGGGACACCAGCTCGTATGGGGTGAGGGGAGGATAGTGACCCTTCTACTCGGTAGCGGAAGCTTCGGTTCGACAAGTAGTCTCGTATGATGAGCACGAGTCTGTGTGGCACTCCCATGGTGAATAGCTTAAATAATAAGCCGTTGTGCCACACTTTGTCGAAAGCTTTCGCCACGTCAAAGAAGAGGATCCCTGTGAACAGGTTGCGTT
The DNA here is from genome assembly GCA_949316085.1 of Hypercompe scribonia. Taxonomy (NCBI): domain Eukaryota; kingdom Metazoa; phylum Arthropoda; class Insecta; order Lepidoptera; family Erebidae; genus Hypercompe; species Hypercompe scribonia. The sequence continues at coordinate 9,369,920 of OX438979.1, forward strand.
GAAGGCGATCGCTGGTGTACTCAACGATGCGGTGGACTTGGTGGACGCACGAGTGATCGGTTCGGAAACCGAATTGCTCGTGAGGGAGGAGATGATTAGCGTCGGCATATGCTTTCAGCCTATTATAAACTAAGCGCTCATATATTTTGCCTAATCCTTTAAGCAGACTTATCGGTCTATAACTAGTCGGTTCGGACTTTGGTTTGCCGGGTTTGGGTATCCCAATAACCACGGCTTCTTTCCATTGTTGTGGAAAGATATTGTTAGCGAGCGCTGCGTTGAAGATAAAGGTCAGAAGGACCACTAGCCTGTCTGGAAAGAGTTTTATAACTCTATTTGTGATACCGTCCGAACCGGGTGCCTTGCGAGCGTGTAGGCCCTTGACGATCGTCTTAACTTCTTCGGGGGTGACTGCTATTAGGTCTTGCTCGTTTGTCCCCGTCGTTGTTGTTGTTATTATTGTTGAAGTCGGAAGTGAAGCTATGCGCTCTACTTCCGGATCAACTTTAGCTACCTCGTCTATGTTGTGGTGTATAGCGCTGGGCGTGCACTGAAGCTCCAGACTGTCTGCCAGGCACTCTGACTTTTCGATATCGTCGAAGGCCGGTGGAAGGTCAGGTCTGCTTAGAGGAGGCATACAGGTGATAGTGTCTCTCTTTAGCGAGCGGGATAGTTGCCAGAAGGCATGGTGGGTAGGTTCGAGGTCTTGTAGTGTCCTGTCCCACCTGTCTTGGCGCATTTGGTCGATGCGCGACTTGACCGCTCTTTCTAGGCTTCGTAACCTGATCCTGTTGTCTTCGCATGGATATCTGTCATAGGCTCGTACGGCGGCGTTCTTCTGCCTCAGCAGTTCACGTACGTCATCGGGTAGGTTCCAGCGGCGATCGTTCGTCGCCGGTGCCTCCCGAGTGCATTCGTTAATTAACGATTGCACGTGTGCTGTGAGGGAGTCGATCGCCGTCGCGGTGTCCTCTTGGCTGGATATGTGGTCGGGTATCCTGTCTAGGTGCACGGACGAGGATTCCTCGAGTTTTGCCTCGAGGCGCCTCCAGTCCGTGATACGCCTAGTGGGGGTACGATGACCTGCGTCTATTGGACCCAGTCTGGGTGCGAACTCCATGGCCACAGGTCTGTGGTCAGAGGTTAATTCGTGTAGCACTTCTATTGAACACAAACGTAGGTTTATGTTCTTTAGGAGTGCCACGTCCAGAATGTCGGGTCTGTGTGCCACGTTGGTCGGGTAGTGAGTTGGTTCGAGCGGGGTGATAATGTCGAACGCTAGTTTCATCGAAAGCGACTCCAGGGCTCTGCCTCTGCTGTTGGTGACGTGACATTCCCAAAGGGTGTTTTTTGCGTTGAGGACGCCGCCGATTATCACAGCGTTGCTCAGTTCCAGCAGTGCTTGGAGGTCGCTCTCGAGTATTTGCCGGTTGGGTGAGAGATAGGCTGAGACCAGGGTGATTGGCTGGTGTCCAGTCATGCCTATTCGGCAGACCGAAGCCTCAATGCTCGTCAGCGCAGGCGGATCCATAGGTACGCAGTGAAGGGACCTTTTGTAATAGATGAGAGTGCCCCCTAGCGCAGAGTCACGCCTATCGTTGCGGACCATACAATAGTTCGCAACGTTAGGGTTTCTCTGCGAGGGTTTCAGAAAGGTCTCTTGTGCGAATAGTATGTCGAGTTGGTGTGCCCTAAGGAATTCGCCAACTTCATCTCGTTGCCTACTGATGCCGTTGGCGTTGTAATACCCTAGCTTGAGTGATCTTGGTTTGACTCTGCTTGTCAGTGTCCTATCCATGTTATGGGTTACACTTGAACGCGCCTAACTTCTCGAGTACGCTCGAGTATCTGATACTGACGTTGAGGAGGGCCAAGGGATTGCCCATGTTTTGACGAATTAGGTTAGCGAGCTGGCGTAGCTCGCTAAAATCAATCGCACTCGCGAACCTTGCCACTAGGGATAGGTCCGGGTCGATGGTTTGCGGTAGTTGATAGAGAGGGCTCCTATAGTCGACGACGAGCGGCTTGGGCCCTCCCTGGAGAGGCTTTGTGGGCTGCTCGATAGGGGCTGCCTTTGCGGGTACTGGGGCAGGTATGGGGGCCTGCATCGTCTTCCGCACGGGCAGAGGTGGAAAGGTCTCCCCGGTCTTCCTGGGAGTGGCCCAGGCGTTCGTCTTCGGCAGAGGAGCAGCTGTAAAGCTTCCCCCAGTCCCTGCAGGAGCAGGGACGACTGCGCGGGGACGCTGAGGTCCTTTCGCCTTGGGGGTTTTAGGCGCCCTCGGGTAACCTCTATAGTTGGCGGGGTGGCCTGTTTCGCCACACAGCACGCACGCGACTGGCTCAGTGCATTTGGCCCTGTCTTTGGGCCTTTTGCACTCCTCCGTCGCGTGGTCTTCCAGGCACTTGACGCACCTGGGGCGCGCGAAACAGTTTCGCGCCGAGTGCCCGTAGAGCTGGCAGCGGTGACATTGAGAGATGCCACTTCTTCGGTGAGGTGGTTCGACGGTTATACCCGACAGCTCGCAGACGGATGACATCTTAAAAATGTCCTTGCCCGCGGGGCTGTCGTCTAGAGTGACCATCACCATGTCGTAGACGACATTGGTGCGGCCTTTGATCATCCGGTGTACCTCATGCACCGGGTAGTTTTCTGACAGGGATTGTTTGATCTCCTCGGGGGAGATCTCCCTGGGCACGTTGACAAGAAGCTCCGTGTGGTTGACACGGAGCTTCTTGTCCTCCGGCAGAGTGTACGTGTGGTATGAGACGTCTCTCTCCCGAAGGAGCTTTGAGAGCGCCCTGTGGTCGCTCGCGGTGGCTAGGGCAACTTTGATGCCCTGTTGGGTGCTACGGGCAGAGTGGTAGCGGATTCGGCGCTCGTTGCATCAGGTGGAGATCGCCGTCCATCTCGACTTCTCCTGGATGAATATCGGTGGAGAGGCGGGGATCTTCGGCGCGGTCGCCGAGGCGTCGGTAGTGGGCGAGGCCCTCCTTGAGGGGGAGGGGGTGCCCTTAACCCTTGAAGAGGCGAGAGCGGGGGCGGGGGCGGGGGCTACCGAGGTCTGCTTACCCTCGGTCAGCTTCGGGGCCTTGTTTGGGCCCTTTTTGGTCTTACGGGTGCGTTTCCGTGAGGAAACGACCGTAAAGCCTGTCTGCTCGTCGTCCTCTTTAGAAGAGGAGGACGAGGAGGACTCGTCTTCGCTGACGTCGGAGCCCCCTGACTGGTCCGCTCCTTCGTCGCCCGAGTGTGCCTCGGGCTCTGGAGACGTTTCTGTCTCCATAGCCTGAGTTATCTCCTTGGTTTTATCCACATATTTTCTCCGAATGACCTCGATGATTTCGGGGTCATTCAGCAGGGTTTTAATGTCCACTCTGAGAGTGGGTCCCGCGGAAGGGCCCGCGAGGGCCATTTCGGCGGTTTGGGTGCTGTCCGTATCGCGTACCACGCGACAGCAACAACAACAACACCACCACTAACAACAGTCCTAGTCCCTGGGTGGGACAACCCGGGGGTGTGTGCGTGCTTGGCCTCCCAGCCGGGGTAAGGCCGGGAGGGTGTACTTAAAACTAGGTGTGCCCTAAGAGTGTATTCATAATGACCGACTGTTATAATCATTTCATTCAATTTCAATCATCAATAAAATAGTATTATTATAATGTTAGCATGGTTTCACCGGTTTACAACGCTTACAGCATTACAACAATACGATCGTAAACAAAGAAAAAAAAATTAGCCATTTCTACATGCATCAATTGATGGACGCCGCCATGCAAAATCTATGTCGAGGTGAGTGAAGCAGAGAATATAAGATAGAAGATTTCCCTTACATACTTTTCGTTATTTAAATTTTAAGCAAAAAATATCAATGACGTCACCTCCGAAATTTTGGACATTTAAAACCAACATCGTCTTGTTTCAAACTAGGCAGAGCTTGTGCTATGATATCTAGACTGACTGATAGAATACTTATGTACTTTTGTTTTTAAATACATACATATTATACATAGAAAAGACCCAAACTTCGAAACAAATATTTGCAGATCATACAAACATTTAGTCCGACCCGGGAATCGAACCCGAGACCTCAAGCATAGCAGTCGCATTCATTACCGCTGCACCACCGAGGTAGTTATTATAAATAAATAGAAGAGGCAATAAGGTAATCCAAATTAGAAAGTAGACGTCCTTCTAAGCTTTAAATTGTGAACCTAAAACGCACTAAACAAACACAATTTGTAATTAAATATTTGGAAACATAGTTCTTTGAAACCATTGGCAACTTTGGTCTTTAAGGACGACTTTAAGGGTAATGTACCCTTATCCCTTAAAAATAATTAATAAATTAATAATAATAATAATAAATGAATAATAATAATAAATAAATAATAATAATAAATTAATAGTAATACTAATTTTGAAGTGCCGTATTACATATATGCACCCGACCCAGTTCTCTAAAGCCTCATACATACGTAACGATTTATCGTAGCGATTTCAGACTGTGCAGATAAATCGAACGTTCCTAGTGCATCCACACGCCTCCGATATCGATGTCGATCGGGCAGTTCTCCGCAGAAGCTCGCGCAAGATGCATGTTAACAATAGAAGATTATGACACACTTGCTATATTAGGCCTGGTTTTGTGTTTAAAGAAAAAAAAGAAGCGGAGTCTATGGTGCCAGTCTTTCAAGCAATTTTTTCATACCAACTTGTTAAGTGAGTTGAAATTCGCTCCGCAAGATTGGCATAACTATTTAAGGATGAATGAAGAGGCATATTTAAATCTGCTGGCTTTAGTTTCTCCACTAATAAAGAAACAAGACACTGTAATGAGAGAAGCTATAAGTCCTCATGAAAGATTAACTGCTACACTGCGATTTCTAGCTACAGTACGTTCCTACCAATGTATGAAATTTTCTACAATAATATCACCGCAAGCTCTTAACCAAATAATCCCTGAAACCTGTGATGCTCTGTACGAGCTTCTACGGAAAGATTACTCAAAGATAAGGAATGAAAAATACTGTATTAATCACCAAATTATTTATTAATTAAACGTTTTGGACGTATTGAAGAACATTTTACGAATAAGTTACTTTTTTATTCATCATTAAAATTATGTAAATAGGAAGTAATTGTATTATCAGAAGAAATGTATGTAAAAACAATTGTCGGCGCTAGTGGACGGAATGTACCCTCTTAATGTCAAAATACAGGAATTATTGTATTCGAGTAATACAATTAAGCAATAAAATTTTTTTCAGAAATAAAAATTTACTTCATTTTCGTTATCATCTATATTCGATGTAGATAGTCTCGGTACTTCTTGATCGTATAAAAAACTCAATAACTCAAAGTATTTGGTACTTTGAGTTATTGAGTACGAGGTTTATAAATCTCGTCAGTCCCTGCTCCAGATTTACACGATTTTATTATTTTATTGAGCTCTTTTTTATATGTAGTTCGAAGATTATTAATCTTCTTAACCACTGTATCCCTGGTGGCATTTGGATCTATAGGTTTGTATTTTTCAATTAGCCTGTCGTAGGCGGCATTTTTTTTGTAGCGGTCGTGGTAATCCTTACATGTAGTCTTCCAAAGGCAAGTTTCGTTTCTGTAGCTTTCTATAAAATCTTGAAGTAGTTCGCGGTGTCCAACTCTTTCGTCTTCCGACATGTTTCTGTAAAAGTGATGTGCACGTGCAAACACTAGCAAGCTCCGTGAAGTACTGCCAAACTGAGCGATCACCGTCCACACGTAACGATAAAACTGTGCAAATGTGATCGACAACGATTTATCTGATAGAAATTGCAACTGCCACCGACGAACGATTATCGATAACGATTTTTCATACACACGATCGATAAAACTGCGCAAACTGGTCTGCACAGATTTATCGCTACGATAAATCGTTACGTATGTATGAGGCTTAAGAATGGTCGTGCTACGTTATATTGGGATCGATCTATTATCACAGATAGGACTATTGTTGCGAATAAGCCTAATATTGTGGTGATAGATCGACTAGAGCGCCGCGCAATAATAGTCGATATCGCCGTTCCTCATGGCGAGAATCTCGTGAAAGTTGAAAAAGAAAAACAATTGAAGTATTTGGGTCTATCTCACGAGATTACCGATATGTGGAATGTGGATTCGGTGATCATAGTTCCGATAATCATATATGTTCACGGATTGTTAGCCAAGAGCCTCGAACAACACCTTAAGCGGCTCACGTTAGAAGGTTGGATCGGTGGAAGCTGATTGCTCGCACCTCAGCCGCCGACTCTTCGTTACCGACAGAGTCACAAAGCGTCAGTTTCTGATCGATACCGGTTCTGACTTATGTAGAAGCAGTCCTCTTTGACACGGCTCGTATAGTGAGGAAGTTCCTGTCTTTGGAGCCTTAACCACCGGTGTCTTGGTCCCTGTACCCGATGTTGGTGGTCTACTATTTTTTATATTTTGAATTTGTATTTTTTTAAGTTTTATATATTTAAAATGTAATGAATGAATGAAATATAAAATCGTTAAAAAACATAAAATAATATAAATACACAAATCACAACATTACAAAATATCAAAATGTGTGTAAAATATTTAGTTGTAAATTTCAATATAAATTTGCTTTTGTAGATTCCGATTAGAAGCGGTAAGAAGCTTATACGAGGAGATAAGTATAGCCAAATGAAAAAGTCAAAGTGCTACACTATAGCAGAAGATAAGACAGCTGCAGAAGGTAATGTTACCTTGGTACCACAAGTACAGAATGAGTTGAGGAACTGATGATTTGAAATTTTTATATATTTCTTGTTATATTATATTAAAAAATATAAATGTGTTATCATTGTAATATTGTTGCGGCAGTTTGTATAGTCCAGTGACATTTCCGATAATCATATATGTTCACGGATTGTTAGCCGGAGGAGAAAAAGTCAAAGTGCTACACTATAGCGATATGCAAATTGATGTTGGCTGTACTCGTATTTGCAAGAAGGTAATGTTACCTTGGTGCCACAAATACAGAATAAGTTGAGGAACTGATGATTTTGAAATTTCTATATATTTCTTGTTATATGATATTAAAAAATATAAATGTGTTATCATTGTAATATTGTTGCGGCAGTTTGTATAAATTTTATTATTATAATGTTTATGAATTTCTAGTGTTCTGGCGGCATACTCGTTGAGCTGCAAACCTTCGCCAGCTTTTCAAAATAAGCCTACTAAGAAGAAATTGGATCCACAAAAAAAATCTGAAGTAATCATGGTTGTGGAGAATTCTGATGTTTCTGAGAGTATGGTTAGGTAAGTACAATAATGTAAAATGTTGCAAATGTCCCGTTGCAAAAAAAAACGCATCAGGCAAATAAATTGTCCAGTGACATTTCGCACGCTTATATTAGTTTATATAAAATAAAATGACTTAGTTCCAACAATATATGGCATCGAATAATTGTATGTCGTAGATAAAGACTCAACACAGTGTGCCCGGGCTTAGCCGGTTAATTAATTATAATAAATACTGTAGTTTCAAGGAAAAGTTTATTTTATTCTTTTCAGTGCGTCGTTTCTAGTGAAACGACGCTGTAGTCAGCGTTCCTAATAGTTATTTACCAGCACCATCATCAGATCCGGTTCATGTGATCATAATGTTACATTGTCACGTGAAATACATACGTGTGTAAAATTTTTGCTTATTCGGTTATAGACATCTGTTTTTGAAGCAGATATATTAAAAAATTGAGAATACTAAAAGAATTGTTAGAGTACACCCGAACATAACACTCTCACACAAACACATTGCAATTTAAATAAAAAATCGTTGTTGTTCTCTAATATATACATTGGTTTAAGCAATTAACTCACCGCTTTTTATAGCACTGTATAGTGCTGTGGGTTCCTTGCATGGTAAAACATTTTGTGTGACCCACAAATTTTCGTTCTGAGTCAAAACTTGCAACAAATCCGTTATATGAGCGTTATAGGCGGTCAAAACCTCCTTAGCTGTTCCTGGATCCCTCCTATCTCAGACGTAGAGTGACACACCATGTGGTTTTAGTCGGTCTGATTCCAATACACTACCCCGCCGTAAACCCCAGTGGGGTAACGGCTCGAAGGGATTTACTCACGATAAAGAAAAGGTCAAAACCTCCTTCCTAAGGAGAGGCTCATGTCGAATAGTGGACTACCAAAGGTGATGGGTGCATAACAAAGATGACGCTGATGAAATTACTAAGATACAATGTTTTAATTATAATACATTCAGATGCAATAAAAATCTTAATGTGTCCTGAAGATATTATTTTGTAAGACTAACTGGATCTTCCATCGTAAGTTAAATTGAGTACCAATACATTAAGGAAGGAATTATGTTAATATTAAATACAATCAATTGGTTCACAATTTTATTCACGAATAATTTCCTAAATTACATGAATATTCGTAGGGATTATAACATAGCGATTTATTTAGTTTATTTATTTGGTTCACCAACAATTGTATACGCTGTTTCATGGTTAAAAGACATTTTACAAAAGTATGAAATGGTATAGTGTTTCAATTACTTACAGGTAAGTACCACGTGCACTATAAACAAAAAAATAGTGTATGCTTATGCTAAGAATACAATACAGATTTTGGCGAGAACAGATAAGAAGCAAATAAAGTATTTTATTATTTAATATTTGAGTCAGTGTGTACGAGTATATCAACAATATGTATATTGCAAAGTCGTGGAATGGTGGAGTTTGCACCCAGGACACTTTTGCGAAGCGGGGGATTCAGAGGAGGGATAGGAAAACGAGGATATCTAGTTGGAGCATGGAACTTTATTTTGCCTAAAAGTTGTGGACAATCTACTTTGTGTCTCAGAAGCTTGTATAAAAATATGGAGTGTATTACATTCCTTCGTTTTTCTAGGGTGATTATCTTAAAATGTGTCAATCTCGTTTCATACGATTTCATCTTTTTACATACACCAAAGGCATATGTTATATTATTAAATATTATATTATGCTATCGCATAATGCGGTCTCCATACGGGACTGCAGTACTCTAAGATGGTACGCACAAGGCCCATATACTCGTAAAAGAATTTTAGTTTTATTACGTCGTAATTTAACTGCATTTTTTAAAATGAATCCCAGAATTCTTGACGCCTTTTCTACTACACTTTCAACGTGTGGTACAAATGTAAACTTACAGTCAAAAATAACACCTAAAGTCCTGATTTCTTTCACACTTTGTATAATATTTTGGCCAATATGGTAAACAGATTTTAGAGGATTAGTGTTTTCAGGAAATTACATGTGGTAACATTTATTGGCATTTAGGCTCATGTCATTAATATTGCATTTTCAACACATCCCATTCTACCAACACATCAATGCCTTTCTGAAGCAGATTTATGTCGTCGTTCGTTTTTACAACTCTCGAAAATTTAAGATCATCGGCGTCCATTAAAATTTCGGAGTTATTGAAGCTGTATAGGATATTGTTAACGAAGTAGGTGAAAAAGATAGAACCTATGTGGGAACCTTGCAAAATACCAGAAATAATTTTGTGCACATTAGAATGAAAACCGTTTACTGCCATGAAGAAAGAACGATTATTAAGGTAGGACTTTAGCCAATTTAACTGCCTCGGTGGCGCAGCGGTAGTGAATACGACTGCTGTGGCTGAGGTCTCGGATTCGATTCCCGAGTCGGATTAAATGTTTGTATGATCTGCAAATATTTATTTCGAAGTTTGGATGCTTTCCATACATAATATAATATGTATTTACAAAAAAAAATATACAAGTATTCTATCAGTTAGTCTAGTTATCATAGCACAAGCTCTGCTTAGTTTGAAACTAGATGACGTTGTGTGTCAAATGTCCTGAATATTTATTTATTTATTAAGAGAGTATCAGTAATGCCATATGCTGCCAGCTTCTCCAAAAGGACGAAGTGCGAAACTCGGTCAAAGGCTTTGGAAAAATTAGTAAAAATGACATCCACTTTCGCTCCACAGTCAACAGCTTTTTTCAACGTCTCAGGAAAGGTCACTAGATTAATGTAAATAGATCTGGCTTCCTCAAAGCCATGTTGACAGTTACTCAAAATTAGTGCCAAGTGAGATTGCATAAATGGGTATATCAGTGACATTAACACAGACATCTCTCTTTATCCTACGTAAATACTTAGCGAATATAGGTGCTTGAGTCTGTTTCGAAAAAAAATCTGAGCAATATTGTCTACATCAAGCTCCGCGGGTGTCCGGCCAATGGCACGCGCTCACTTGACGAACGACCGCTTACGGAATTTTTCTTTCAATTCAGTTGAGTGGCGCCGACGTGTACAAAAAAACCATACGCGTCTAAAGATCCAACAGATATAGATCGTGTAATCATTGAAGTACATTTTCATCCCATACAGATCGGACATGTGAAACGAACAAAGACTAATTTCTATCAAGAAACAAGACTTGAACTTTGTCGGTAATTTTTCGCAAATTATCCCAAAATGGAGGTCAGATGGTGTCCAAAGTAAATATCTGCCCCTCACACTCGTATAAGTTTCAAATTAGACCGTACTCTATCTCCTTGATATTTTAACCGCTAAAAAATAAAAATGTGTCCTAAATTCTTTTAGATTGAAAACATAAAGATTATCGAAACTATATGCTTTCAATTGCCTCATCAATACGTGCGTAATTATGTACTTACAGAATTGAATTAAAGTTTCGAAAACACCACGAGCTAAGATCAAAATTTTCAGTTAATAACAGTACAAATCTGGATAGATAAAATGAATTGTCCTGTGTGACCAACAATATATGCCAAAAAAATTTAGATATAAAAGAATATTCATTGTTTTCTACAGTTTTATGACCTCTGATAAGACAATTGAGGCCAAAAATAAACCTTCTACGTAGGAAGGTGCTAAAAGAATGCGTCTTTTTTTTTGTTTATCTTGATTCTGTAAGCGAAAAAAATTAATTGCAGTGGAAAGTGAAAGTAATAATGGTTGTAAGCTTGTGCTTCTGTGAAATATTTACCTGAGCGATCACTGAAAAAAACTTTTGACATAAAGACAGCCGAGAAATACTGCAAACCCTTTTTTGTCATTTTACATTATATTACTACATTTATTATATTTTATATATTTTTATCACTCATATGGAATTCACTTTTGGCGAATTCAAAAAAGGAGAATGTTCTTAATTTCAACGTATTTTTTTATCTTGGTTACTCCAGAGCTCGACCACTTGTCACATTGTGTGAGATTTTTTTTTATTATTTTTAAAATGAATCAGGTAAACATCACAAAGTTGTGACCATCTTTACGTTTTCTCATTTCGCATATAGTGAATTTACCTGAAGATAGTGCTCACATTAGTGGGGGTGGGCGCTGGAAGGAAGCTCTGATGGCTCAATAACAGCAGTTCTCAAATCCCTCCTATTTTATAAATTTCAGCTTGATACCACTACGCGTTCTTGAGAAAAAGGGTTTTGATAGACGGACAGAGGGACAACACTTTATTTGTGGGGTACGTTTTTTCCTTTCACAGTACGGAACCCTAAAACTGTATTATTTTGTAGAACTAACTGATACTTCTTTCACAAATGAAATTAAATACCAAGTTATTAAATGAGGAATTACAATTAAATATAGTTACCAGTTGGTTCACCATCTTATTCAAGAATAATTTAATGAATAAAATATGTCTCTCTTCATTTTCAACATTAAGACTTGCGTAAAATGTAGTGTGTGCCATGCTGTCTGAGACGTGTTCGGGGTTTTCCCATGCGCAGCAGGTGTCGGGCGAATGGCCCGTGCGCACTCCACAAAAGACCACTCGCGAACTTTTTTCTTCAATTGAGTTAAACTGCACCGATGTGTACAATAAACTTCACGCGTTGGAGCAACCGGAGATACAAAAAGTATAATTATTAAAGTGATTACCCAATACTGATGGATATGCAAAAAGAATAGCTAAAGAGAAACAAAGATTGATGCTTGTCAACAGTTATTTGAAAAGTATCCCAAAATGGATTCCAAATAGAGATTTGTCCTAAAATTCTTTAGATTGAGAATATTAAATATTGCTTAACCATCAAGAGTGTTCAGAACAGTTCACTGCTGGACATAGGCCTCTCCTTAGAACGGAGGTTTTGGCCTACTACACCACGCTAGCCAGACGGGTTGGTATAGGGTTTATTTAAAGGTTTCCATCTCTTTGTTGACTTTCATGTTCTGTTTTCTTATTCACCTCTTACAGTACCCACGGGCAGACTAGGGGTGATGTCACTCTGTACTCTTAATCCGTCACCACACGGAAATAAACATATGCTTACTTCTTCACAAATACGTACCTAAATATGTATTTCTCAAATGCTGTGATTAAAATTATCAATTATTATAATAACACAAACTTGGTGCGATATAATGAGTTTGGTACAAACTCATTGTATCGCTCCAAGTTTGTGTTCCAAGTTTGTGTGTACAACAACATTTGCCAAAAAATTTAGGTAGTAAAGAATATTCATTGTTTCTTACAGTTTTATGAGTTTTGGTATGACAGTTGAGGGCCGCACAAAAGATAAATGAAACCTTACCTTAGGAACCTTGGGAACTTACTAAGGGGCAAATTGCAAAAAAAATGCATTTCTTTTGTCCGTCTTAATCTTTTTGGTGAAAACAATTTGTCGGAGGGTAGATATTGGTTTATTGTTTTTTTTTAAGGACACGAAAGTAATATCGTTGATATTTTTTGTTTCTTTCTTTCTTTTTTTGTCTAGATAGGTTAATAATGGCAATCAAAACAATTTATTTTTTTGTTTTTTTTTTTTAAATCTTTATTGATTACATGTATAATGTAGAGGCTTTTAATCAAACATGATTATGCCAGCCTCATTATATCCCACAATAACCAACCACATCATACAGGAAATTTCTAAAATACATAATAACATAAATATAACAATAACAGCAAAGATTTAAATCAAGATTCATAATTTGGACAGACAATCACATCTTCTTTAAATTGTAAATAAACTCGTAAATTCTAATTACATCCTCAGCAACAATTTAATTTAGAATCCAATAAAATCTTTACATGTTATGAAACTTTATATTTAATGTTTTGTCGACATGTTGAACAGTGTGACATGATAATACTGTTCTAGATTTCATCACAAAATATCGAAATGCGTGTAAAATATTTTGTTGAAAATTTAAATCTAAATTTGCTTTTGTAGATACGTACAAAAAAATAAAAAATGCCAAGTATTTTACCATAACGACACGCAAATTGCTGTTGGCAGTATTTACCAGAAAGTAATGTCCCTTGCTCTTTTTTTTCTAACAGGTGTCATAAATACAGAATAAATTGAGGAACGGAACGGTTTTGAAATTTCTTTATATTTTTTGCACTAACCTATTCGTATATTATCACTGTAATATAGTTTCGGCACTTTGTATACATTTTATTATTATAATGTTCATGAATTTCTAGGGTTGTCGTTGAGCGACAAACCCTCGCCAGCGTTCAAAAATAAGCCAGCTAAATTAAAACTGGAACCTGAGAAAATTTCAGATGTAATCGCAGCAGTTATAGAGAATTTCGATGTTTCCGAGAGTATGATTATGTAAGTGTAATAATAAAAAACTTGCATACATACCATGTGTTCGCGCCTCACGTCGTAGCGTAAATTTGAACAACATTTTGGCAACTAAGTCATTTATTTTTGGAATAACCTCAACTTGAAAACTGATATATTAACTTAAACACTGATAGTAATTGACAATTATTCACAATATGCACTCTAAAAACAATTCTGCAACAGTCAATTTTAAAAAGAATTTTAGAACAAACTATCCATTTAAAAGTCAACACCATTTGAGTTTATTGATATTATCACTTTCGTTTTCCTTAAAATTGGATAAATGTTTAAAATTAAACATCGGTCATAAAACAATTTGTAAGGCTGTTGTAATGTAATAAGAGGCCTCAACAATAAAATTAATATTTTAAATATGTTACTGAATAAATATTATTATTGTTGTAAATTATAAACTAAATTTTCGTTATTAATATAACATTTTACAGAAACATCATAACCATAAAATGTGCAGATGAAAGCAAAATGTTGCGAACCTGCTGGAAAAAAACGCGTCAACCAAACAAAATGGCCAGTGACATCATTAAAATTTTATACACTAATGTATCGCTATTTTTAATCAAGTAGAATAAAAATAGACACATAATTTAAAAATAAAGTATTATTCTAGAATATCTGTTCAATCTAATTATTTTTACTTGTTTGACATTAGTCTTTTAAGGTTTTTTTTGTATATTAATCTTAAAAGGCCTAATATCAAACACAATCGTGGATTAACTTTTCTTTACATTTTTGATGAACGCTACGTACTGATCAGGAATATAAATAAATTGGACCATAATTAAAATTTTCTTGACCTCTCCTATTATTAAGCTTTGTACACTGTCAGTTTCATTTTGTGTGTGACCCCTTATCATAAATATATATGAAACTACACTATACTAGTTACATTTAATTAGTTGACCTCATACAAATACAAAGTACAGTGGACCCTCGGTAATCCAGCCCCTGTCTAATCCAGACCCTGTGTAATCCGACATCAATCAAATAATTTTCACTAATGTAGGTCGTGCATGATTAAACAGGTTACAACTTGTGCTCGACGCGTAGATATTATTTCAATTCCGATTGCTTAGTTTAAATTTGACTACGTGTGATAACGGTGCAGCTTAACGTGCGTTCATTGTTTGCTGTTTATTCATTGTGTATCACGTATACGTACCTAGTACTGTCTTCACAAGCCCAGAAGACAACAACATATACAATCTTATCATTTGTCTGTAATTTGTCGGATTACAAAGTACCCCTTTGTAAAAAAATCCGGGCTATAGTGGGTCTTAGGCAGTACTCTATAATCCGACGAATTCGATAGTTCGACTCTGCCCTGCAAAACGTTTGTCAAATTACCGGGGGTCCACTGTATCAATATATTTATTCTTAATCAGTCTATAGGATTTATTCGATAAAATATAACCTGCTTTGATTCTTCATCTTCCGCACACACATTTTTAAATATCTCCATACACACGATCCTATTTCCCTGGCAGCACGTTGCATCTACCTTAGTCCAAAAGTAACAATGTACATCCTTGTGTGCTGTTTTCACTCACCTTCTAATTCCATTAAAGTTAAATTATAATAATTTAACTTCGACTTATAATAATATAATACTTTATTAAAAACTACGACTTTGTTATTTTCAGTTACATTTTGACGATTGGATTGTATTTCAGAACGACTCAATGTCTTTTCTTCAAAACGCTTCCAGTATTTTTCTTCTAAATCTTGTCTTTGATTAGTGTTTAATCGTACGATACATACAAATCACATTGGTATTATTTAATTAAATGTCTTAATAATTAAATTAAAAAATAAAAAAAAATTACAGAAAACCCTTATACAGTTTAACACTTCTAAAAAGAAAACAATAAATACGTGTGGCTTGCATTTCTCAGTTTCATTTTTTGACGCGCACAGTCTGTTGTAAAAGATAAACTTATATGTATAGTTCTGTTTAATATTTTATGTATCAATATACACGTGTTGTACTTATATGGCTGCTTTATGGTCATTATTTTGGTTTCCTCATATATTTTTTTGGTAGAAGCACGAAAATTGCAATTAAAAAGAACCTTTATCAATTTATTTTGTGTTCGTTGTAAGTCATCTAAGGTAGTTTTACCTGCGGTTCCCCATATTTCAACTAAATAGTCAATTTGTGATTTGACTTGGGAATTATGTATAAGATATTTAACTTTATGAGGAATACATAGCCTGAGGCTTTCAACTCAAGTGACTGTCCATAATAATGCCAAGATATTTTTCACTTGTTTTTCTCTTGATTGTTTCATTATTTATATAAACGAACCCACGACCTCCTACTCAGCTGCCAGTATTACTAACCACTAGACTAATAGGTCACTCACTTTCACATAGATTTAAAATATATGCTTCTTTCAAATTACTAAATAACATAAAGAAATTTATATTTTTTTTTTAAAACACCGCCCGCGCTAGGTAGGTAGGTAGGTTTCCTGTGTTGCGGGGGACTTTACAAACATACAAGAAACGGACACAAAGGACATCCAGACTCAGAACAACAATTTGTGGATCACACAAAGTGTTGTCACATGTAGGATTTGAACCCACAACACTCAACGTAAACCACTAGGCCAATCGTGCAGTCAAAGTCAAAAATTTACAAGCAACTTGTGAGTAGTCGACTAGGCAAGTCTCTATTAATTTATTCGTATTTATACATACACAATAGTGTAAACATATAATTTAGCCTAATTAAACCTTATTAACGTCAATAAACACAATTCTGTCTTAATTAAACTTAACTAACTTTACTAAACACAAATCTTACTTAACTAGAAATAACTAACTTAACTAAATTTCACTAACTTAATTACGTCCATGTGTTTCTGCTTACCATGCTTGTCTCTCGAGACGGGCTTTCCATATTTTGCGCTCGTCTGCACATTTTAGTGAGATGATATTTCTGTAAAATATTAAATATGTAAATATAATATTTTTATTTTACTAATGAACAACATAACGACCAGGTTCCCTAAGTAAAAAATTTACGTATTTTTTTGTTTTATGTTTAAAGTTGTATAATTCGGTTGTACTTATTTTCCAGGCATTATAATATGCAACGATATTAAAGTTCCTAGTAAATACAAGTCCTAAAATAAACATTATTACCGTTTTAAAAGTGCCCTAATATATTATAATTTGCCCGAACTGAGAACTGATTGCAACCGAGTCAATTGCAATTTTTGAGTCTCTATTGTACTTGTATTGTACCAACCGCTCTGGAACTTTATAAACTTTCATGACTTTTGCGATCACATCCGAATTTTTTTGTCTTGACCATTTTTCCGCCACATTTTTTACTTTTAAAACCATAGATTTAATAAAATTATAAGTATTTGTGTAAATATAACAACAAAACCAGTTTAGAAAAAATACCCATTCGATACTAGGTGAAAATTAGAGCTCTTTAGCCGCCACCAATTCATATACGATGGGTGCAGGCAGCATGTTTTGTAGGGTTCACCTTTACCACAGACTGCGACGGTATTGTGCAAATACTGCGCGTGTATTGTTCGTTTAAAATTTCCTGTAATTTAAAAGAATTTTGGAGTAAACTTCCGATTTCTTGAACGGCTTTTAATGGGCTAATCAGTTCTGGGGTTTTATTTATCATTTTAAGTTATCCTCAGTTGTAAGTACTCTGTCGACTGTTGTAACATTACTAGTGACGGCTTTGTTCGAAGGAGCGATACCCTTACTTTTCGATCTGGAATATTGTCACTTGAAACATTTTAATGTTAACGTTCTTTTTAATGTTTTTGTCTGGCAAAGTATTCATCTCACTTAAGCTATGTTAAAAGTACCCTTATTGTTAATTGTAATTGTGCTAAAGCACCATAGACAGGTTGGTACAGAAGTTTAATTAATTTTCTGTTTTAAAAAACGATGATCGATATTTCGACGTTCAATTTTAAGAAGTTATACGGTTTGCGGTACAAATCAAACTTGATCTGTCAACGATTGGTATCTACCAAAGGTACTAAAGTTCCAATTTAATTAACTTTATTCAATACCAGACGACCTAATGAACTTTGTATCACTTATGTCTATTTGCCTATTTAAATAATAGTGTCTCTTTTATTCATATTTTTTACCTGCCTTAGCGGCGCAGTGGTAGTGTATACGGGTGCTAAGGTTGAGGTCTCGGGTTCGATTCCCGGGTCGAACTTAATGTTTTTTTATTTTTTATTTTTTATGTTGAGTGCCTGCCAAAGTGACTCTACTCTGCCTGATGGAAAGCATGAATAGAATCCAAGAGCTGTGATCACCTTACTCATTACAAATGCAGACAATGCAGTATGGTGACCCACACTATGGCGGCCTTGTAAGATGCTTTTTCACACCCCGCTTGGGGACGTAAAAGGCATGACAGTCATCGTGACAGTGTAAGGCATACACAGTCACCACGATAACTGTCACCCCTACATCAATGGGCCTCCGGTCTCACACTCACCACCGAAACACGACAACACGGATACTAGCGCTTTAGGTTGATCTTCTGTGGGAGGGTAGTACTGCCCTGTTTGAATGATGTACAAGTATATGTTTCGGAGTTTGAGTGTTTTCTAGGTATAGTATGTTTGTATTACCAAAAAAAGTAGAGGGTGAGCCACGAACTAGATAGCATTTGAAAGAATCGTATAAAAAAACCATTGGATATTATAAAAATGTTTATTTACAAGAAAACTAATCGTTGCAATATTTTTTAAAAATTACATTTATTAATACATATTTACGTCTAAATGATAATAATCATGTTTCTTTTAATATATATTTTTATTTTCCTTTTTTATTTATTTAAAAATATAATCAATGAGTATTTATACAAAATAAACAGAATAATAATAATAATAATAATCTTCATTACCAGAAAATAATTAAAATAACGAAAAATTTTTTTTAAATAATCTTCAAATTTGTTCCTTGTAAAAAGAGCCTCAGAGAAAATCATACAGTATTGGTGGTTGGGGAATACCTTTATTTTTCTGTTTTGCCACCTGAGTGCGAAATCACAATTCAATTTCTGATACTTTAAGGTTTGTTTGTTAATTGCTAGAAATTTTAAGGATCGCTATTAGTTCCATTACGTGCATTTATCATGGGCACGTTTTTCTATAAACAAATTATACATTTTTTTAAACAGGGAACCTACTTTAAACACACTGGGTACCTGGAACTTGTCAGAACAATAGACTTAACTGCATTCATTTGTTTAGTAAAATTATTATCGCAAGTGTCTGCAGCTTAGCGTTTGTAACATTTCAAAACGATCATAACCATAAACCATTTTTGTTAACGTGCACTTTTGTGGTAGGTTTGTTTGGCTTTTGTTCAAGTCCTCGTAGTTTACGATATTTCTATGTTGAACTTTTTTCTGAAAGGGGGATGACTATGAATGTATGCACCAAGGCACGGTACTGCTTCAACTTGTAATTGTTTCACTCCATTACAACATTGACAGCCTTTATTCGTCCACTGCTGGACCTTTCCTTAGAAAGGAGATTTTGATCTACTATACCACGCTGTCCAGATGGGTTGATATAGGAAGGTAGAAAGTCATTCAAGATATATAACTTTATTTCATATAAATTTAGAAAATTCTATTATTATAGCATGCGATGTTATGACTAAATAGCTATAGAAGTAAAAATAATTATGTAAAACAAAATTATGAACTGAATATGAACATTATTGGTACTGAAGTGTGTAATAAACTTTTATGGGTGTTTTCAGACAAACAATTTAGGCGCAGAAATGAAGTAGATAAGTACCCTAGGAGAAGTCTGAATCCTTTTGGAATAACTGTGGCTCAAACGTAGATGTGGGCTTGGTTTTTTTTTTAATTTACGAGCCAACTAAAGTGACACTGCCCTGCTTGATAAAATGCATAATTAGAACCAGACTTGTGGCCACCAAGGTTATTTCTATGAGTAGTCACAACTAACGACAAATGAACTCTAACACAATTGTGTAGTGATAGACATATCTACTAAAATTTTACGATCGACTATTTAGTAACCGCTCGCCTCAACAATCACAATATGTATATATATTCCAAATCTTGTTAAAATTTATTGAGAGGTTTAATGGCAAAATTAAACAAACATACTGTATTTCGGTGTAAAGTGCTGAACACACATCAGTGTATTTACTTTTGAGTACATGTGTTTAAATATTATTTAATTTCGTTAAGTTTTTGCAATGTCTGTTCTAAAAATAAATGAAACAAATGTGTCTTAAAATATACTATTAATAGCACTTTTTGGAAATCACAAACTGTTTTTCCGAGTCTGGGTGTTCTTTGTGTCTGTTTTTTATATTTATTCTTCGTCTGCCTGTTTCTTTATTCTATATATACATATATATATATAGCTTGTGTTTATATACATAGTATTGAGATTTTATTGTTTGACATTACGTTTTGTGATATAATTCTTCTAATCAGAGAAAGGTCGTATAACTATTTCAGATTTTCTCCAGTAATTAAGAATAGCAGAAAACTTTACTAGACCGAAACAATAAACTTTAAATACTAATGCAAAACTTCAGTCACCGGCAATGTCGTATAGATGTGTGATAGATGTATCATATAATAAGAGAAACAGCATCATTACACACGTGTAGGAATAAATGACAAAAATATAAAAAAAATAACTAATACCTTATAACCTGTGGATAAAAGTCGCGTGGAAGGTACGAAAAAAATGTAGGTGTACCCTCTTTTATTTTTATGTAAGTGAAAGAATTCTTTATGATGTTAGTTCGATCCAATCATCTAATGAACGTAATATTTAAGAAGTAATGGAAAAAGTGACTCGATTTCAATATGAAGTTTAGATTGCATACATAGTTACATAAGTAAAATAGCAAAGTGATTGTGGCGTAGGACATCAATATTGTCATGTAAAAAGAAAATGCGCATGCATCCATATAAATTTACATATAAATTTGGCCGTTATATGGGAATGCATAAAAAGAAAAAAGAAAACTTTAATGGATCAGTTACTGTTCAAGTAGGTACTTGTGATTAACATTAAAATTAACTTTAAACCTAGGGATACTAAAAACTGTTTTTCTATGTAGTATAAAAGTGACGTAGTTGTATTATATTAGTAGGTACTAATGAGGCTTTGTTAGGTCAATATAGTGTGTAAAAATTTAAATGTTATCGTATAAATCATGTAAGTACTAACTTCTATGATGATGTCCTCCTCGACGTACCCGCCGAGACGGCGACCCTATGGTAGTCACCTGGCGTGTACATGGATGTGACTGGCAAAACCAAATTTCGTCCTGAATGTGTGGTTACAGGTACCGCAATAGAGTTGACCGCTTTAATTGCGTATATAATTGTAGATAGGCTTCGGCTGAGTCTTTCGCAAGTGCCGTCTCACACCAACATCGTCTAGACGCTGTTGCTCAAACTTGTCAGCTCCGCCTTTGATCCGCCGACTACATTAGGATAGATGTGGTGATAGCCTCTCCCAATCCTCAACGGGTATGCCGCAGTTAGGTAAACATTTTTTGAAGATATCATTGTACCGCAATGTCGTACTAACTACTATAATATTACTATAATACATCGCATGCGCAGTGTGCGTGAGTGTGTAAGTTTGCGTATGAGTGCTTGCGTTCTAAAAATTAAGAATGGTTATATTATTTAAGTTATTTAATTGTAATGACGGTTAAAAATTATAAATCGTTGATTCAATATTATTAACTAGTAGATACTAAATGTGGAGAAGCACATTTGATACAATATGAAATTAACGGGTTTTACAAAATGTTGACGTTGATTGAACAAGGTTACGAGTGTTTATTTTCTACTAGCATATGTGTAAGTATGAAATTAATAATATGTAAACAAATTATATTCTTAACTTTTTAACAAAATATAAGCACATATTTATAAAATATGAATACGAAGTTATCATTATTTGGTTTTGTGACACAGCTTCGGCAAACTTCAATTATTTTAGTCGTCTGGCAACATACATACTTTCCGTCTATGTATTTTAATTTTTGTTGCGCAGCGTTCATATATTAATATACTTGTAATAAAATAATGTCTTATGTAATATTCCAAGGATATTTCTTTTTTCTAAACTTTGTCTAAACAAAGACTTGCGTTTATCTAATCTAAGAATCGTAGGTAACTGGGAAAAATGTTTATGTACTTAATTACAGTATAAAAATAAAAGCTATATTAAGCAAAGCGTGATTGTTTAATTAATTATTGTTATTTTTTTAATATTTTATTAGTTTCCTTTTTCCTTCATCTACATAGGCCATTTGTGGCCACTGTTTGTGTACACATATTTAATTCTTTTTGTAATGAGCATGTTGTGGTCTCCCATAATTGGGTAGATGACTGTATCGTAAATAAATATCAATGTTCACTTCATTAAAACTAATATCACGAAACACCTTGCAAAATACAATTAACATAGCTTTTTATTATTATTACGAATTTCAATCAAATATACAATGAAATATATTGTTCAATTGAGTAGTCTAAAACAGTGACGTCACAATTTGGTCTTTAGTACATTTTTCATACAAACTTGTCATTTTGACAGATGATAAAAAGTAACTAATTTGACTAAGGTGTCATCTAGCCTATTAATGAAGCACAAGACATAAGTTTTAATTATATTTTATGTATATTAAATTGTGTTCCTTTTTAGTGATTCACAATAAATAAATAAACAAAGTTATTTGCAAGAAAATATAGTACTATAAAGCTGAATTAATAAATAAGGTTTATTGTAAATTATAATATTCAGTTAATGAATGAAACAATCGAGCATTTCGTCAAACTCAAAATTCTCACGAAATAAAGTGCCGGTGGAAAAGAAACATGATTACTTTTAAGTAGAGGGTGGGCCACAAATTAGTCAACGTTTAAAAAATCATATAAAACAACCATTTGATATATTATAAAAATTGTTTCATCATCATCATCAACAGCCTTTTACAGTCCACTGCTGAACATGCCTCTCCTTAGCAAGGAGGTTTTAGCCTACTATACCACGCTGGCCAGACAGGTTGGTATAGGATTTGTTTCAAGTTTTCCTTCTTTGTAGTGGTATTTTTCTGAATAGTTTTTTCCCTTAGTCACCTCTTACGACACCCACGGGATGAATAGGGGTGGTAACGCTATATATTCTGAATTCGTTACCACATGGACAGTGTTTATTTACAAGTTATTTATTTACAACCATGTGTTATGAATCTTGCCAGAAAATTCCAGTAGTATCGGTCCCAAGAACTCCCGTAACATGTTTGCTAGGGATGTTACATTTAAATGTTAACAAATTCTTGACCCATTCGATACACAGACAAATTATTTTAGTATTTTTTAACTTTTTCTTATTTGTTAGAGATACAAGTATTGAGACGTCAACGTTTGGATTTTATTACTGGTCTACCTGTTTAATTGTGAATAATGAATCAAAAAATTCTAAATACGAGTGCCACTAATAATAATAGTTTTAATAACGCGTCCACGACAGTAAGTGAGGCATACATATACAAGAGATCCGTCCAAACGTATGCTCCTCCCAATAAAACGCCTCTTGCGTGCTTACGACTACACCGCCCATCCTCCTCTCGACCACATAAAGCCAACTGCAATCGTATATCAAGGTGATGAAGTCCATTTTCTAATAATGTGACATCGAGATATGGTTTTGAATAGCACATATGGAGTAATAAAAAATGTTGATATTAACATTTCTGATGAAGCAATATTTGATAGTATTTGTTGCCCAGATGAGTGCCCTTACTTTCAGCAAAATGTCTTAAAAACGGAACAAAAGTTTCTGAGCAGGTGAAGAACTGTGAGTTCGGAGTAAAGCGGTGCTTCTGTGTTTTAAGAGTTCATGCAATCGTATACCTTCATACATCTTAGTAGATGAACTGTGGATAAGGGTTGAACCCTATGTCTTCCCTGTGACTCAATATTAGCTGAGACATGTTCAAGGTAAGTAGAATGTCCGAAATATTGAGATAATCACCCTAACTGTCCATGTCGGTAATAGTCAAAAAAAACTGTTAAGGTGACCGGATCGGACTACATATCCTCTCACATTAATATTGTTTTAAAGTAGTAAATCCTAATTGTATCTTCGAAAATAAACTTATAATGTAGAGTAAACCTTGTTACTTGAAATATTGTTGAGTGATTTGGACTGTGAAGTGCGTATTTTCAATACAGTGAACCGAAAAACAATAAATAAATTATATTTCTACCATAACATTGCAGTGCAAAGTGAAATATTTGAACGCGTAAGCGACGTTGTATACCGCGAACATATGACCTTTTTCTCGCGTGTGCGCTACGTTTAGAACGGTCGAGGACACAGCTGATATATTTGTTCACACTACTATAAACTTTTCGATTTAAAAAATATTAACTTGTAAAAGTATAAGTATGTCAAAATCCAAAACTACAATGGTTGGAAGTTCCCCTACGCCATTATGGGGGTGTTGTAGTCGGAAACTTACAGGAAATAAACATGCCAAGTGCAGCAAATGTACGAAAACGTATCACTATGCCTGCCTATCGTTTATCGAAAGTTATGTTTTACCTGCTACCTGGCTGTGCGCTGGTTATTTAAATGATGAAATAAGTGCAGAAATAATACACCGTTGCGCAACATCACGACTACCAGAAGGAATAAAAAACTACCCCCTAATTCACTGCAACAAACTTCCTCTTGTTTGAACATGTTCACAGAAGATATTCTCCTAATAATACGGGAAACCATGAACAGCGAACTAAAGCAACAGCTATCTGTATTTAATGACACTCTTAATGGTAATTTAAGCAGAGAATTACATTCGATTAAGGAACAAATGGAACAAATGAATGATTCGATGACTTATATGAACAGCCAATATGAGGACCACCTCAAAGAGTATTTAACTTGCAAGGAGGCACTGAAAAAGCTACAAGTGGAAAACTCTAGTATGTAAAACACAATTACCGATTTAAATATTCGACTTAACCTACTAGAACAACAAACCGGCTCGAACAATATTACTACTAACTAACAACAATACTACTGTGTCCATTGCAGAAATCAAATTCAGAGACTGCATTAGAAATTAACCTAGGCACGTCATCAACTCATTTGGTGATGAATTTGAAGCTTATTTTAGTATAATTCATGTATGTGTATTATAATTATACTATTATCATGTAAGGTGGGCCACGAATTAGATAACATTTGAAAAATCGTAAAATTAAAAACATTTGATATAATATTAAAATTGTTTATTTACAAGAAAGCTAATTAGTTGGACTTTATTTTTTAAAAATTACGTCGTCTAAATGACTACCATTTTAACGTTTGCACTCTTCTAAGTGAGCACCGATATTTTTGAAGTCCCGTCGCGCGAGATCGCTAACATCTCTTCGCTGACTTTTCCTTTTAGTTGATGTCGTATAGTGTATTTGGTTTATTGATGTAGACACGATTTTTCAAATAACTCCGTAAAAAGAAGTCAGAAGTCTGCTGGGGATAGATCTGGACTTCTGGGTGGCCATAGAATGTCGCCCGACTCATTGGATGTATGACAAGTGGCTCCATCTTGTTGAAATCGATTACGAATCGTTACGATTGAAGCCAGCAAATTCCAATAGCATGGGTACCAAAAACTCCTGTAACATGTTTGCGTGGGAATTTAGATTCAAATGTTAATGAATTCTTGACCTATCGTATATTAAGTTGATTTGTGTACGCTACAAAATTTAAAAAGTTTTGAATCGGTTAAGACCAAATCTTGACACGATTGACAAATCTTACTAAAGTTTATTTCTATCTTCTTTTTCGTGTGAATTTGTTTGTATTTCCCATCGATAACACTATAAAGTAAGAATATAGTTGCAATATAATGTGTAATGTAATATTATGGATTTCTAGGGTTCTAGTAATATATTCACTAACCCGAAAACCACCACGAGCGAACCTAAACAAGCCAACGACGATGTTTGGATAAAAACAAAGCTTCGGATGTGATCATGGAAGTAATGGAGAAGTGTAAAGTTCCCGAAATATAAGTCAGGTAACTATATTAATCAAAACTGTTAAGCACACAAATATACCAGGTATTCACATCGAACAGGGGACATAATTTCGTAGATTTTTTTATTTTTGACTGCCTGGGTGGCACAGTAGTAGCGTATGAAACTGTTCTGCTAGAAATTTCGGGTTTCGATTTTCGAGTCGAACTAAATTAAATACAAAAACAGTGGAACTTGGCTAAATGGGACCTGTATAAGTAAGAAACCTCCATTACTGAAACATATGCCTACACTATCACACTGAATCACCTCTGTCAGTGGGACATCATTCATTCTATCCATTTTATCTTCCTAAATACTTCTATAACTAATTCTATAATGAGACAGTGAGTATGTTTTATCACTATTAGTGAGTCGATATTATAAAGAGTCCTTATTCTAAATTAATTTGTTTGGATTTAATAGCCATTGACCCCTTTAACTGAGGTAATATAAATTCTAACTCACACTATGCACATAAAGAAGGCTAGCATGTATGGGACTTATGTACTGCCTTGCGTAGCTCATTATAGGGACTATTGTTGTATTTATGACTGATAATATCATCGACAATAACAGTTTTAGTTCGCAAAACGTTGTTGGTCACTTATTGATTGAACGAAAACATAACTATTCAACCTTGCTTAAATTAATTGATTTAAAATAATATATATTTTGTTTTTTATTTCGTAGAATCTGTACTGGCAACAATAGAAATAAAAAATGTTGGTTCTAACTGTTACTTGTACTAGTTAGCTCATTTCTAAATATCGATGTTAATACTACATGGATATTTTTGTAATTAAAATTTGATCATAAATAAAATTATCGAACGTATACGAGTATATATATAAAATATATATAAAATTTTTAAGAATACGTTTTGTTGACAACACAAACATTTAGTAATTGCAGCCGTAACTAGTTTTTGTGAAGAATTAAAATTCTTTAAGCAAAATGTTATAAATCTCATAGTCATTCACCATATTTCTCTAGTGGTATAGGATTTTGAAATATTAATAATTGATGACTATAACATATTTGATAAAATTTATAGCATTGTAAAACACTTTATAACCGATGCTTACTAAATACTAGAATGATTGATTTTTACAATTGATGCAATCTACATGGATTTTTGTGCTATTTATAAAAGTATTTTTGATTATTTTGGTTCATTATTTTTCTTTTACTACAACGTATGTATGTGTAATGTTCGTTATAAACACATTGTTCGTTGTTTTATAATCGCACTTCTCCAACTGAAAAAACTTCTATGTTCACCTCTATTAATGACACCCTCTGTAATGAGACATATTTATTTGTCTCATTAGACATGGCACTTTAGACTGCACAGTTAGCCCAGTAGTTTAGGCGGTCGCCACGCCGCTCTCGCCTGCACTAAGTGTTGCAGGTTTAAACCTCACATGGGACAATACTTTATGTGATCCACAAATTTATTTTGAGTCTGGATGTTCTTTGTCTCCGTTTCTTGTATGTTTGTAAAGTCACCCGCGAAACAGGACTTATTTCTAGTGCGACTGTTGTTTTCTATAAAAAAAAAATACCTTGACATCTGAGACACTGGATTAGTGGAATACCTCTTTAAGTGAAACAAATTCGTAACTCCTTTAATGTTTCAGCTATTCAGGGTATGTTATATTACATTATACCTATATATTTAGTTGTCTAATACCCATAGTACAAGCTGTGCTTAGCTTGGTGCTAGATGGCTTTGTGTGAATGTAGTAGAATTGATTTCTGGGATACGAACTCTTTCGTGTCCTTTCCCAGGATTCGAATTATCTCAATAAAATACCTCATCTAAGTCAATTCAGTGGTTTAAACTTTCACCTTTTTTTTATAGTAAGAGCCTGCCAAAGTGACTCTGCTCTGCCTGATGGAAAGCATGAATAGAATCCAAGAGTTGTGGTCGTCATACTCATTACAAATGCAGACAATGCAGTATGGTGACCCACACTATGGCGGCCTTGTGAGATGCTTTTTCACACCCCACTTGGGGATGTTAAGGGAATGACAGTCATCGCGACAGTGTAAGGCTTACATAGTTACCACGATAACTGTCACCCCTGTATCAATGGGCCTCCGGCCTCGCACTTACTAAAAAACACGACAGCACGGATGCTGGCGTTTTAGGTTGGTCTTCTGTGGGAGGGTAGTACTGCCCCGGTCGAGCCGGTCCGCTCGTGCTGAAATCAACGTGACCTAAGATAGTTGCCAATATAATTTTGATAATTTTATTTTAATAGGGATAAACAGTACGAGTACTGTGTCATCGATAGAGAGCACTGTGTGTCTCTGATATAAGTAATGTCGTTACAAATAACTGAGTGCTGTAATCTAAAAATGGGGACAGCAGCGTGGCGCTAGGCGCGCGTTACATAGTACATACGTGCTAGTGTCCATCCATATACATCTGATTCTAAAATTCTTACATTTAGAGAAAGCTAGACTCCTTCTAAGTGACATATATTTTATTTAAATATGATAAATAAGGTAATACATTTTCTTAATCAACATTTTACAGAAATACCATCACTGTGAAATGCGTTGTTGAATGCAACAGGCTAAGGACCCGAATTACAAAAAACGCTTGTAGAAACACAAACCTAGGCGGTTCATTCCAGTGAATTTTTTTGTTCTTAATATTCACGGAGTACCTACTT
This sequence comes from Hypercompe scribonia, assembly GCA_949316085.1. NCBI lineage: Eukaryota > Metazoa > Arthropoda > Insecta > Lepidoptera > Erebidae > Hypercompe > Hypercompe scribonia. Next base: position 9,398,386 of record OX438979.1, read on the forward strand.
AAGAGAATGTAAGAAACTGTACTTGCAATGCCAAAAAGTTGCTAAATGCAATCCGTGAAAGGAGATGCGGAGTCGTTCATGGTGATTAAATCTCAGAAGAACCATAAAGGACCTAAAGACATTTTTTATAACAAAATTAAAAATCCAAAACTTAAAAAGTGTGGTTTTGAAATGTTAAAAAAAGTGTTGGTAAATATTTTTTACTTGGACAGGGGTATTCTATAGACAAAAGAATCACTCGCCAAATGAAGACATTGATTGAGTATATTTTAATTTTGTAATTTCTACAATGGCAGAGAATATTATGTTACATATTAAGAACTTACCAATGGAATCTGTAATCTTCACATAGCACAATCGCGAGATAAACAATTTTAGAGATTATTTCTGCATATTGATATGAGAATACATCGCAATGTAGTTGCAGGTTTTACTTCGCTCTCCTTGGTCATAGAGAACTGGCACAAATCTGTAGTACTTAGTACTAATGATCGCAGGTAAGTATGAAAGGGCAAAGAACTTCATGGTCGATTTTATCGGACCTTAAATTGTTCTCAAATAGACTTTAAAATGTCTACGTCTTGGCTACGGCATGGTGATCTCTTCGGAGAAACGGAACGGAACGTTTTATGGACGAAATTATCATGACGAATAATTATCGGCAATATATTCTGAAATATAGTAGAATTGACATCTGTCAGATATACCTCCGTCCAGGGAAAACTTGTTCCGGGTAGTTCTGGTTGTTATTGTCTTGCTAACGGTGAGTATTTGAACAGGCACAACTAAGTAGCCAGGATCGTACACCAACCACTTGGCTTTCAATATCAACCTGTCAATTTAGAGGCAAGGGCGTCGCCAAGGGGGAGTCGGGGAGAGGGGCAGCTGACACCCCACAAAGTTGCTAAATGTAATGCAACCAAAGTCCTAAGTCTTTGAGTTGGTTTGCTTGATCAACCATTCCCGTACATCGAAACTCGAATGAATTCACCAATTCCATTTCTAATATTGCGTACGCTCAACTACGCTCTGCTCATAAGAATTGAAGTCGAGCTTTGGCAGCAATTCTGGCATAATAAACTAAACTCAACAGATGAAACAGTTGTTGACATCCTAAAAGAGGCAAAAACCTTCTTTCCCGATACGGAAAAAGTGTTGAAAATTTTGATCGCTCTTCCATGTACAACGTGTACACTAGAGCGATCGTTTAGCAGCCTCAGGAGACTAAAACCCTGGCTTAGAAGCACTACGAGTGAAAATCGCCTCAATAGTCTGGCGAATGTGCGCAGAAAACTTATACATGGAAACTTAATAACTTAAAAAAAATGGAAAGTAGTCTAGAAGTTTACAAAGAATCGCCGAAAATTATGTTTTAATTAATGTAATATAAACAAACAGCGACCACTATAATATGAAAATCTGGTAATTTAAAAAAAATACGCTGTAAATTTATTCAAATTCAAATTCCTTTTTATATCCAAATAAATGTTACAGCTTATTTACAAGTTTCTTTGTTGTATAGTCAAGAGCTCGTTGAACTCTATACTGTCACAGAAAATGTATATAGTACTAAGGTACTGTTGTTATTACAATCACCGTAGATGTAAGGCTCGTAGTACAAATTGAAAAGTTTTATGTGCTGTCGACTTTACGTACAATTCATACCTACTTTTCTCGTTCCTGTGATGTTAAGAAAACAAACAGTTGGCACACTTGGCACCCAGTCTGAAGAAATTTCACAGAAGTGTTCTTCATCTTCGTATTCATTTTCTTAAAATAAAAATAAATAACTTTACAAAAGTGTCAACCTACTTGAATGCGCCGACGCCTTGCATCAATCATCAAAATCATCAAAGCTATACTATGAACGAGTGACAGACTTTACCCCATACACGCAGGCAGCACTGCAGGTAAAAACTGTTTATTAATGCTTTATAAAACTATAAATACTACTTGTGACATTCAAGAAAGTGTAGTTCATAAGTAGTAAGTACAGTTTTATGAAGCATATTACACACATTTAGTTACATATGAATTAACTGCACGGATTTTGTAGAAGTTTAAGCGGTCGCCACGCTGTTTTCTATTGCGTTGAGTGTTGTGAGTTCAAATCTTTCCCCAGTTTGTAAAGATCTGTGACAATGGATTATATCTACTACAGGTGTAGTCTATTAAAAAAATAACTCTTGATACGTAGAAGTTTCACCATACAAATTTGTACAGAATTATTGGAGTGCAGGATTGCACAATTCCCCAACAAAATCATTTGCTTTTAGTATATTCTTTAGGTTTTTTGGCCTGATCGTAAAAATACGATCAGGTCGCTTCAAACTATAATAACCAGACCGATAGGCGCGAAAGCCTATGCCGCTTCCCCCAGGGTATGACCTGACTAGGTGCACCGTTGATCGTGGAGGGTACCTAAAGTAATATACTCTGGGTTCTTCTCAGAGTAGGACATCTGAGACCGGCCATCGGAGTGGTTTTTAGTGGAAACGTTTGTCCTGGCTATGGTGTCCCTGAGGAACCGAAGATCCGAAAGGATTTGCCACTTGGTCAAAACAAAGTTAATATTTACTGACTTAAAGAGGAAGCAGCTACTCACAAAATCTATTGTTATAACTTACTGAAGTATGCAGACATAGTTCAAAAGTAAATTGTAGTGATCAGTTTGGTGAAAATTTCAATAAAGCACCGCTCTAACAGTCTCTTAGAACAATTGTTACCTCCTCCGCTCTCCGCTTAGAGCAGTATAATAGTTTTCGTCAATAAGTTTAGATCGAACAAAAAACCGCATTATTTGCAACTTCGTAGTAAGTAAGTGCAGGTTTAACCAAAAGTCATAAACTGCAGGTAAACAATGAATATTCCATTGTCTCATTATTCTTTGTTGTCTAGATACACCAACCCATATCATCTACCCATTTGAATCTAACATCGTAACACATGGTTATATAAATAGCTTGTAAATAAACAACTTTTATAATATATCTACTGGCTTTTAATACGATTTTTTAATGTTAAATAATTCATAGCCTACCTTTTATTTTTTGAGGATTTTGACCTTGGCGAAATACTCGATTGTTTCATTCATTAACTGAACATTATAATTTACAGTAACCCTTTTTTGTTGATTCAGCTTTATAGTACTATATTATACTTATAATTAGTAAAAAACTAGTTTTCAAAAAATACATCGCCCAAATAAACACTATTTTGACGTTTGCACTCTTCTAAGCGAGCACCGAAATTTTCGAATACTCGTTGGCACACAGACCACGAGATCGCCGAAGTCTCATAGCTGATTTTTTGTTTTAGTTGACGTCTTGTATTTGGTTTATTGATGTAGACACGATACTTCAAATAACCCCGTAGAAAGAAGTCTGCTGGGGATAGATTTGGACTACTGGGTAGCAATGGAATATCGCCTCGTCTCGAAATCAGATTTTCCGGAAACATGTTTTGACTACCGGCTTCATCTTGTGGAAATCATGTACGATTTGATTACGATTATAGCCAGCAAATTCCAGTAGTATCGGTCCCAAGAACATGTTTGCATGCGAATTCTTGGCCCACCCTATACTTAAACTACTTTCGTTTTCTTCTTATCTACTTTAAATTTACCAAGATGTTTTCAGCGTCCGAATAGTTTAACGTCCCTAAACATGCTGACATCTTTTTTACACACTGTATTACTAACGCTGTATATGTTTCGTGAATTATTTAATTTATTATATCTTATTTTTATTTATCTAATTATATAAACTGTCCTAAAAATAATTAAAATCTATTTATATAAACATGTCTTGTTTGTGACCTTTAACACTGCATTACACTGTCATTTGAACCAATTCATGGCCCACCTGTATAAACATTTCAGGACAGGTACAAATTAACAATTTTGTATTAAATATACGTGTTAAAATATTTCAACTACAAGAGTTGAGCTTGTCATCATGACGCTTATTTAGAATACCTAGTACAGTAATAGTATATATACCTCCTCAACAGTATATTTAACCCATTCTATATAACCTAAAAAATAATAAGTAAAGATTTTTAGGCGACACAAAATACAGCGGACTTCTTACAATGTCCGTTGCAAAAAAAAGTATGCCTTTTTTTTTCGCTCCGGCTCTCCTACTTGTAAAAAATAGTATTCGGAGCGGGGATCGGGGGAGGTACCTGTGTAAGAGTTTACTTTAAAGCTTTACTTGAACGACTGCTTCATTTCGGTTTTCGTTTTGTAACGCAAAGCACGGTCGCAGTAACCATCAAATAGTATAATATTTCTTGACATATTAGACTATTTAGTACTTGAACTAGTAAAGTGAAGTGAAGAATTGGCTACTTCGATTACCCTTTCACGTGAGTAGTACACATTTAAATATTTAAGTAACAAATTTGTTTATATCAAAAATTGAGAAGTGTTTTATAGTGTGCGTCACCGCAACAAGAAGTTTATAAAAATTTTGTGCTTTAGGAAAGTGAAAGTGTAATAGATAATTAGTTTACCATTAATAGCAATTTGTTCGTATGCGTCCCCGTAGCAAAATATTAGTTAAATTAAACCCATAAATAGATAGTTTCTGTTCCGTATTAAATTGTTGTAAATAGCAAAAAAAATAATGATAATTATCGTAGATCTGAAACAAAATGTGACAATAATTCTAGATACCGATCAAATTATAAAAGCTATACTTTTATACAATGACCGGTTGTTACGCGTGCAAACAAAAATTGATAAAATGGTGTAAAACCGTAGTGATCTAAAGTAAAACAAGTCAAGAATCCCGTTTTACAGGTAAAAGAATAATTCAATTATTTTTAGATCAGTATCCACTGCCACTACATTACGATGCACTCCCACATTAGGCTGTTAAAAGTATTCTCTGTGATTGTATATCTCGCAATTGTGTAGAGTCTTGATATTTAATAGACCACGACCTCCAAACTTTCGCGGAATATACTACCTCATAACCAATGAACGTGGGTGGTGCATGCGGAATACAGTCAGCAATGTACGGACTCTCCTGTCAAGGGCATCTAACTCGGTCTGAGTCCATCTAAGTACGCCAAAGGAATACATCAGAACCGGCATGAGCCAACTGTTACAGGCTCGCACCTTGTTACCACCTGATAAAAGTACGTAAGTACTTTTTTTAGGCGGCTAAAGAAGCGTTCCTGTAATATTTGTTTCACCCCAGATTCTGGTATTCTCAAGGACTGTGAAAAACCTAGATACTTGTAAGTTTCAGTGGCAGACAGAGATCTGAGTTTTGTTGAGTCTGAAAGTTCTTTTCCTTCAGATTCTACAATCACGCCCTTTTCCACATACATGACTGCACTCTTGTCTACACCAAATTCCATTTTGATAGACTTACTGAAGTTTTCAGTGATCCTTAATAACGCCATCAATTGTAATTTTGTGGAGGCCAAAAATTTCAAATCATATAAAGAAGGTGAGATATAACTTGATCATCTTTCTGTAACCGATAGCCTAACCCTGAACCCTCTAACAGTGCTGAGAAGGTTCAAAGCTAGATATAACTGTCACCTTGAAATATACCTCGCTCGATCTTTATAAATATGTCATTTATCGCAGTCTGTCGACATCCTGGATAGCGAAGTGTAGTTCTCCATTTAAATAAAATAATAAAATATCTTTTTATTATTATTTTCTTTATTTCATTATATACACTTATTTATTACATTTTTAAATATATAAAAAATAGAAAATACACTACACAATTATATAAAAAATAGTAGTAGACCACCGACATCGGGTACAGGGACCAAGATACCGGTGGTTAGGGCTCCAAAGACAGGAACCTCCTCACAATACGAGCCGTGTCAAGAAGGACTGCCTTCTGCATCAGACCCTTGATCTAACCTTCTAACGTGAGCCTCTTAAGGTGTTGGTCGAGGTCATGAACCGATATGATTATCGGAACAATAATTACCGAATCCACATTCCACATGTCGGCTATCTCGTGAGACAGATCCAAATACTTCAATTGTTTTTCTTTTTCAACTTTCGCGAGATTCTCGTCATGAGGAACGGCGATATCGACAATCATTGCGCGGCGCTCTAATCGATCTATCACCACAATATCAGGCTTATTGGCAACAATAGTCCTATCTGTGATAATAGATCGATCCCAATATAACGTAGCACGACCGTTAATTATTATTATTAATTATTATTTTAATTATTATTTTCTTTATTTCATTATATACACTTATTTATTACATTTTTAAATATATAAAAAGTAGAAAATACACATTTCAAAATATAAAAAATAGTAGTAGACCACCGACATCGGGTACAGGGACCAAGACACCGGTGGTTAGGGCTCCAAAGACAGGAACCTCCACACAATACGGGCCGTGTCAAGGAGGACTGCCTTCTGCATCAGACCCTTGATCCAACCTTCTAACGCGAGCCTCTTAAGGTGTTGGTCGAGGCTCTTCGCTATCAATCCATGAACAGATATGATTATCGGAACAGTAATCACCGAATCCACATTCCACATGTCGGCAATCTCGTGAGACAGATCCAAATACTTCAATTGTTTTTCTTTTTCATCAATTATTATTAATATTATTTATATATAACAAACAACAAATTCTAATCGGAACATATTAACTGCAAAAGTAATTAAATTGTTTTCTATACGTCGGGATTAAATTTGATCATTTCTTTTCAGTTTTATTAAAAGTTGTTATTAGTTATTTTATTATACAGTTAGGTTTATTTTAGTTTATTCTTTTTGCAATTTTTATTACGGTTATAATAAGATGGAGAATTTCGCATTTCTTTGTTACGTTTGTTACCAATGCCCTAAACGATCTAATTGTTTAAGGGAATTTTAATTGAATGTTGTGAGATGTTTTTTTATACGTAGAGGATGACTTTTAATTGTTTATACACTGACGGCACAATACTTTGTGTGTTCCGCAAATTGTTGTTCTGAATTTCGATTTTCTTAGTGCTTGTTGTATGTGTAATAATAATAAATAAACTAAATATTTCGGACATCTGAAACACAACGCCATCTAGTTTCAAACTAAGCACTGCTTGTACTATGAGTACTAGTTTAACTAGACTGTTTACCTAGATAGTTTTAGCTAGACTGACTGGTAGAATACTTATATACTTTATTTTTGTAAATATATACATTTTATACAAAGAAAATACCATAATACCGAAACAATCATATATTTACACACATATATTTACAGATCATACAAACATTTGATTCGACTCGGCAATCGAACCCGAGGCGTGTTTCCTTCTATTTCTTAAAGAATCCACCTAAATCGTGCAAGCCATCGCGATGAACCCTTCTTACATTTGTTTTATCGTTTAAAATTTTGATTGCTGTTCCACACGAGACGCGTACTGCCTCAGCTACTTTGAAGACTTTCGTTCAGCGATCGGCTAGACTGATATCATGTAACTTTTCGGCGATCATCAGTAAACACGTATGAAGAATGTACAGGTCGCGCCTTGTCGAAAATGGTTGTATTACCAAGCCTAAACTCATTGAAACTATATATAACGGTTATCATGAACGGCAAATCATCTCTCAATCTGAAAATGTTGAAATAAAATTAAATTTGTATTTAATTTTATTTCAACATATGCCTTCCATCCTAAAATAAAAAACAAATTATGGATTGATATTGCTTTTTTCCATTTTATTAAGAAACATTGGACACGAAAGACACAAACAGTTTTAAGAAAAAAAAGCCAATGAAATGATCTCAAATTAAGGACATTGCCATGTAATATGACTATACTCGTAGTACATATATGATGAACATGTTCAACTTATTAAACTGTCATCAAAACGGGTACTTATTGATCCACAAGAGTATTTAAATGAATATTTAAAAACAATCTCTTGTTCGCGGTGTCAGACGTGAACAGCTGGATTTATTTCACTTTTATTTTCATTGGATAGCCAATTTATCAACGAAAGTTATAATCTATAAAACATCACGCTTAGATTAATGGGAGCTAAACATTAATGAAAAATATTGCGAAGACCTGGCAAATTTATTTCTTTTGAGAAACGACAACGAAGTTTGAAAAAAATATTGTAAACCATTCTTGTCAACTAATCACACAACAATTTTCTCACTTATTGAGCTAGTGAGAATAAAATTGTAGAGGCAGTAGAAAAGTCCCTCGTTCTAGAATTATAGTACCCTCGAAATGGATTCAATGATCAACACACGAGCATTGAATCTTGTTATCAAGAAACGCTAAACTTCATTTTTTTTACATATTGTAGGTAGTCATGAAATTAAATGTTTTTGTCTCATATGCAGGAAATCACAATTTATTTGAAGCAAGCAATGGAAGCGCAAACTGTGGTTGGTCCGAACTATAAAGAAAAAGAAGTTGCAAACAAAGAGAACTTCGCATCCAGATCTCTCAGCGTTCCAAAAACTAACTACGACAATTCCCATGCAGAGGTAATAACAAAGTAATAAAAATTTCAGCGTGTGTCCAGATCACGTGTATATTTCTTAAATTTGACTAAATTTATTGCAGTATGACATAAGGAAGGATGAGGACTTTAATAGATCTGGCATAGACGTTCCTGTTGTTAGCTATTTACTCATGAGTTATAACAACGCAATGAATGCGAAGAGGATGAAGGAGAATGAGATAGTGGAACAGCCTGTACCCATCGCGTCCAATAGATCTGGCAATAATATTCCAGAACCAAATAATGATAAGAATAACAACAAAATGAATGCGGAAAAAAATGAGAAGAATGTGGCAGTGGAACAAGAATGGGTAATATTTGATTTACATTGTATACTTATATAAACGTATTTAGAGTATTAGAAGATCTTTAGGCTTAAGAGTAAAGAAAGTAATATTGTGAATGAGGCAATAATTACAACAAAAAAAATTGAAATGTTTGATTTTAGATACAATCAAAAAAAGCTTTGTTTGAACTACAGTTTATTAACTCAAATTATGACTTGGGATGTTTTGAAATCATAAAATGAGTAACATTTCTAATAGTTACTCTTCAGTAAGGATTTTACAAATAAGATATTGTTGAAGGAATAATTTGGAATTTCAAGAATTCAAATTCCAATTTAATGTTGCAATACTTTTAAATTCCAAATATTACTGATACTAATACTTAGTTACTTCAAATTTTTAAATTCATTTGCATTTCTAGGTACCAATCGGCAGTGGCAATACTATGGTGCTCAAAGCGAAATACAGTAATATAAACTGGAAGTCGTACACTTCTGCAACACGAAAATTGTTGCAGGCTGTATTTAGCAGGCAGTAAGTTCTCTTACTTCTTTTAACATTCTGTCATGTGCATGCCGTCATCAACTCATTTGGTGATAAATTTGAAAGTTATTTTTGTCTTATTTCATGTATCGGTATTATAATTATATTATTATCACGAGTATGAATAAAGAGTGGGCCACGAGTCAACCAACATTTAAAAAAATCGTATAAAAAACCATTTTACGTAGTATCAAAATTGTTTATTTACAAGAAAGTTAATTAGCTGAAATATATTTTTTTAAAATAACATCGTATAAATGACTAACGTTTTGACCTTTGCACTCTTCCAAGCGAGCACCGAAATTTTTGAATACTCGTTGGCAAACAGACCGCAAGATCACCAATATCTCCACGCTGATTTTTGTCTTTTAGTTGACGTGTCCGATTCCGACACACCACCCCGCCGTAAACCCCGGTGGGGTGACGGCCCGTGGGGGTTTCCACACGTTAAAAAAAAAAAAAAAAAAGGGTATTTGGTTTATTGATGTAGACAAGATTTTTCAAATAACCCAATAAAAAGAAATCTGCTGGGGATAGATCTGGACTTCTGAGTAGCCATGGAATGTCGCCTGACACGTTGGATGTGGATCAAGTAGCTCCATCTTGTCGAAATCGATTACGAATCGTTAAGATTGTAGTCAACAAATTCCAGTAGCATCGGTGCCAAGAACTACCGTAACCTGTTTGCGCGGGATGTTAGATTCAAATGTAAACGAATTTTTGCCCAATATATTAAGTTGGTTTGTGTACGCCACAAAATTTAAAAATTCTGAAACCGTTGAGTCTTACTAAAGTTTTTTTTATCTTCTTTTTAGTGTAAATTTGTTTGTATTTCCTATCTATAACACTTTACGGAGAGTACATAGTTACAATGTAATGTGTAATGTAATATTATTGATTTTTAGGGTTCTAGCAACACATTCGCTAACCGGCAAACCATCACCGGCGTTCCTAGACAAACCACCGAAGATGTGTTTAGATAAAACTAAAGTTTCGGATGTGGTCATGGAAGTAGTGAAGAAATCTGGAGTTCGAGAAAATTTAGTCAGGTAATATTTATTAATCAAAATTGTTAAGCACAGAAATATACCAGGTATTCACATCACGCGCCACGCCACGGACCTGGATAAATAAGAAACCTCCATAGCTTAAACATACTTGTATGCTGAATCACCTCTGTCAGTGGGATTCATTCTTTGCATTTTATCGTCCTAATTACTTCTATAAGTAATTCTGTAATGAGACAGCAAGTATGTTTTATCTCTATTACTGAGTCGATATATTAAAGAGTTCTTATTCTTTATTAATTTCTTGGAATTTAATAGGCCTCTTTAATTGAGATAACATAAATTCTAACTCACACTATGCACATAAAGAAGGCGAGCATGTATGGGACTTATGTACTGCCTTGCGTAGCTCTTTGTTAGGACTATTGTTGTATTTATGTGACCGATAATATTTATCATCGACAATATCAGTTTTAGAGCCCACATTACTAGGACTACGCGTTAAAAATTCATTTAGTTTATATAATAGTTTACATAAAGGATGAGCTAAAGTCGATTTCTATAATAGCTGGCTGTCGTAAACGAGTCGTCATTGCTGTCAACAAGATGACGTAGTACAATATTATTGAAATGAAAATCGTTTCTCTAGAATTTTCTTCAGTGGTCACTAAAATTTTGCTGTGTTAAATTTGCTGAGTTTTTTTTTACATAATGTTCACGATTAATATAATACAGTTTTTGCTTTATTTGTGGTTTAAATATTTGTTCTCATAAAGAATTACGATACAATTCACTTAACATGAGAAGACAATTAAAAGTAATACACAAATATGTATATTATTTGAGAGCATACATAAAAGCGATAGAAATATAATAATATCTTCAACTGCTACCCTACTGTCACAACTTCGAACGCAGATGGCCGTCACCATACAAATATATAAGGTTTAGTGCCTTACTTTAGAAGCAAAATTTTAATTTTCACAACACTTTTCGTAAATTGATACTAAATAGCTTAGCAATCTTTAATTATTTTTATTATTTATAAAGTATTTGGCTTCATTCTGCATTTATCAAGGCAAAACGCTTCTTGTTCTCTAGTTAATTTAACGAAAACGTAACCATTCAACCTTTCGTAAATTAATTGATTTAAAATAATATATTTTTTGTTTATTACTTGGTAAAATCTGTACTGGCAACATTAGAAATAAAAACTGTTGGTTTTAATTGTTAATTGCACAAGTTAGCTCATTTCTAAATATCAATTATTATACTACATAGATTTTTTTGTGCTTAAAAATTTATCATAAATAAAATTGTCGAACGTCTGACACACAGCGCCATATAGTTTCTAATAAGTAGAGTTTAGTATGGTAAGTTTAAAAAAATGTTGGGAAAAACAGAACCACGTTTTGTTGACAACACAAATATTTAATAATTACAACCGTAACTAGTGTTTGAAGAGAGTTTAAAGTCTTTTGATAATGTTCTAAAAATATGACGGTTATATGAAAATACAATGATTTACTTTATAAATGTTATAAATCTCATAATGATGCATCATATTTTGATAGTTGTACAGGATTTGCCGGTCTCCTTTTCCGTTTTTTCTTTATGAAGATGATGATAAAATAGGCTCGGAAGCAGTGTCTAAATACGAAGCAATAAAACCACTAGAAACTTGGCATTTTCATTTTGAAATATTAACAATTAATGACCATAACGGATTTGATAAAATTTATAACACTTTAAAACATTTTATAGCCGATACTTTCAAAATACTTAAATGATAGATTTTTATAATTGATGCAATCTATATTTATTTTTGTGTTGTTTATAGAAGGTATTCTTGAATATTTTTGTTTATTACCTTGCTTTTATTACTTGTAGAAATTACAATGTAATGTTTGTAATTGTAATGTTCGTTATAAACATATTTTGCGTTATTTTACAATCGCACTTCTTCAACTGAAAAAACTTCTATTTCCACCTCGTTCAATGGGACCCTCTGTAATGAAAAAGATATTTATTTATATCCAGATATTTGGGACACTTGATAAGTAAAATACCTTTTTAAGTAAAATAAATTCGTGGGTCCTTTAATATCTCAGCTATCCAGGTTATGTTATGTTACATTATATATATACAGTCGTCTAACACCCACAGTAGAAACTCTGCTTAGTTTCGTGATAGATGGCGTTATGTGAATGTAGTAGTATATGCCTGATTTCTGGGATAAAAATTATCGTGTGTCCTTTCCCGGAACTCGAATTATATCAATAAAAAACTCACTTTGTCATTATAATTTTTATAATTTTATTTTAATAGGGATAAGCAATATGGCGTAGTTGTGGTTAAATATGATAAATAAGGTATAATATATTTTATTAATTAACTTTTTACAGGAATGTCATCACTATTAAATGCGCCGATGAGTGCAAAATGCTGCGAACCCGCATGAAAAAAACGGTTCCAGAAACACAAACCTAGACGGTTCTTTCCAGTGTTTTTTTTGTGCTTAGTATTCACTTAAGGTAGTAGTCTGGTAACTTATGCCTATTTTCATGACTTTTTGGAGGGTGGTTTTTTATAGGAAAATAAAAATGAATTGCCTGGAATATTTAGTGTTTTTATTTACATATCGAAAATTTAAAAATAAATTATTTGAAATAATTTAATAGTTTATTACTATTATTATTGTCACTCGAAGTTGGAACCTCAAAAAAAATTAACGTTGGTAGCCCAGGTGATTTTGGCTCTTGATGTTATCTGAAATCTAATATTCTTGATTATTTTTTCTTAATATTCACGGAGTACCTACTTAAGAGACTGTAAGTCTCTATACTTGCAATACCAAAAAGTTGTTAAATGGAACTAATGACATTTTTTTAAAACAAAAATAAAAATCTAAAACATAAAAAGTGTGGTTTTTAAATGGTAAAAAAAGTGTTGGTAAATATTTTTTACTTGGGTGAGGTGTATCCTATACTGATTCAGTACATTTTATTTTGTAATTTTGTAATTTCTGCAATGGCAGAGAACATTATTTTATATATAAAGAACATACTAGTGGAATCTGTAAACTTTGCACAATAATTCGTTTCTTCCTCAACTCTCAACGCACTACACTGCGATATCAATATACAATATCAATGATACTAATTTAAAATTCATTTTATTTATGCATATAAAAAGAAACATCATAAGTTAAAAATAAACGAAACTTTGTTAACAAAGGCCCTGGGACGATAAGAATACCGAATCGGCCCCAGGAAGGAATCGGTCTCATAACTTCAGGAAATATTTGTATTCATGAAATACTTCGATACAGCAAGTTTCAGATTTTTATCTACTACCACGTCTGAATAAATCGAAAAATACTGAAACTTAGTAAAAATTGTTATTCTCTGCGTCTTGTTAATCGAATGATCTAGTAACCGGATATGTTTTGGGGCATGATAGTAGGGTTTTGGAAAAAAAATAAGAGCCATATTTGTCCGTAAGAACCTAAAAGAAAACGAGGTTTTATTCTCAATTTTGATTTTTAAGCATGTTCAATAATCGTAAAAATATGAGACTATTTTTTTTGAATACCCCATTCAATTCCCGACGAAATTGTGACCTTAGAAATTTTTTTTAAGGGTGCCACATATCAAATACAAATAAAAATCGATTTTTTGCGCAAAAATTCCTTTCTAGGGCCGCCGGGGGTATTTTTATCGTCCCAGGGCCCTTTTATTAATCCAGTTAGAAGGTTCTCAGTGGATCTAAAAACTCAATTAGTGCGAAGAGAATGAAGAAGAATGAGGTAGTGGAACAGCCTGTACCCATCGCGCCTAATTCTACAACTGATGATAGACTACAAGGTTCATCAAGCCAGCCGAATCAGTTTTTGGATGAATCTAAACGGAATAACTCTGAAATGAAGTGAAAATAAGGAGTCCAATAGATCTGGCAATAACATTCCAGTACCAAATAATATACCTGTTAAGAATAACAACAAAATTAATGCGAAAAAAAATGAGAAGAATGTGGCAGTGGAACAAGAATGGGTAATATTTGATTTACATTGTATACTTATATAAACGTATTTAGAGTATTAGAAGATCTGTAGGCTTAAGAGTAAAGAAAGTAATATTGTGAATGAGGCAATAATTAAAACCTAAAAATATTAAAATGTTTGATTTTAGATACAATCAAAATAAACTTTGTTTGAACTACAGTTTATTAACTCAAATTATGACTACGAATGTTTCGACGTAATAAAACTTCCTTACTTGAAATTTTTAAATTCATTTGCATTTCTAGACAGAAGTTTTTTTAGGTTTAGGTAGGTTAACCATAAAGGAACTATTGACATATTTTTAAAAAAAAATAAAAACCCAAAACTTAAAAAGTGTGGTTTTTAAATGTTAAAAAAAGTGTTGGTAAATATTTTTTACTTGGGTGAGGAGTATCCTATACTGATTCAGTACATTTTATTTTGTGATTTTTTAATTTCTGCAATGGTAGAGAACATTATTTTATATATAAAGAACATACTAATGGAATCTGTAAACTTTGCATAATAATTCGTTTCTTCCGCAACTCTCAACGCACTAAACTGCGATATCAATATACAATATCAATAATACTAATTTAAAATTTATTTTTATTCATGCATATAACAAAGAAATATCAACGCACCACTACACTCCTGTGCTAGGCTTCTGGCGTTGTACCTTGAATTACGACAGAATTACATAACTTCTGGAGGAATACCAATACCGGTTTACCACCCACTCTCAGAAGTTCTGTAGTAATTCCGTCGTCACCTGATGCCTTGTTGTTTTTAAGCTGTTTGAGTGTCACTCGAATCTCGCACAGGCTGATGTCCGGGATGTCTTCGGTGTAGTGTCGGACTAACTTGGCTCTTGTGTCCCGAGCATTGTTAGTAACCGGTTTGCATGTTAGGGTGTAAAGCTATTCGTAGAAGTTTTTGATCTCTCTCAAAATCTCGGGCTTAGATGAAATAATACTGCCATTGTCGGTCTTCAGTTTTGTCATTTGGTGCTTGCCAATAGACGAATCTTTTGCGAACACTTTCGAGCCTAGGTTGCGCTCTATTGCGACCTTAACACACGAAGTATTATAGGCACGCAAATCGCGTCGCATGCACTTACAGATTCGTCTATTGAGTTAACCGTAGGCTGAGATATCAACTGAAGACTGCAGTCTCGTTTCACGCCTGTCTGCCATTAACACGAGCGTTTCATCTGAGAATTTGTTCTTCTTTCGGCGGCGAGTCTTATAAAACTGAGATCCCACCGCTTGAAGAGCTTCCACCAACCCGTTATTTAGCTCATACACTGTACCTCAATCGGCTAGGCATCGGAAGCGATTTTGGCGTTCGAGCTGTGAGTTTTCGGGGTTTTGGACTTTGGCAGGGTTTGGTCGGAGCGTAGACCTCACCAGATGTAACCTCTCCAGTTTGACATTGATATTCAATGTGCCTCTAACAATTCGGTGATCGTTACCGGTTTTCACCTTACTGATCACAGAGACATCATTGAATATGTGCTGATTGGTCGTCATGATTGTTGTTTGGTGATAACTTTTTTTAGTAACGAAACGGTATTAAAAAAAAGTCTTCATAAGTCAAACAACATCGCATAAGTGGGTGGTGTTGTTTTGTGTTTACATTCCTTAACAGAATGTACTAGTTTTCCACAGTGGTTACAGATTGGGTTGGTCTACTTTTTGTGTCCATATGTGCAGCATAAAAACAGAACAAGGATATTAGGTAGGTAGGTAGACAGTAGGTAATTTATTGCCCCTGAATGAATATTTTGAGCAATTACTAAGTATGATTGTCAGTGACGATAAAAATGGAAAGTATGCAATTTATTACTATTGTACGACGTGAGGTATTTCTATGGCAGATGCTACTTTTCCTTTGATTGACTTTTCATGATAATTATATAATCCTTAGCACTCCCACAGTCCTTACGAATCAGATGACACGTCCTTTGCTGAAATCCATGAAGCCCTGTGGGGTGTAGGGTGTGTACTGAAATGGTTATGCATACATATATACATACTCTCGAAGTGCATTGCATGCTCTCTGGTGTAGATGGGTAATAAATATTTTTTCTGTGTGTTTTCTTTCTTGCAAGAGCACTCTTCAAATCTCCTTGCCGTCGCCCATGACGGTTACAATTAAATACAATTACAAAAAAAATAATATGAATTTGACAAAAAAAAAAGCATAGAATTCAGTTCAACAGTTAAACAGTTAAAATTTTCAAGTAAATTACAAATTGTCACTTTGATATTCTTTCTAACTTTCTATTGATGAGATGGCAACCAGCCTAAAAATATCAGCTATTTCTGTCAATGTCAAGTATTTAGTTTTCATGGTTAAGCGACTACCAAATTCTTATCAAAAAACTACATATCACTTTTAGTATACGTAAGGTCTTGTCATTTGAAACATGTCCAATTTTTTATTTTTCTATCTGTTTATTATCTCAAATCTTTCCCAAAACAGGGACTTATAAAGATGAAACAAAATACTGTATAAAAGAGAAAGTATATGTAAATTTCGACGAAAGCATAGTGACAGGTACGATATAAGTATGTAAGAATATGTGAGAAAATCACTTCAACCATTTGTGTATGACGTATATATGACGTATGACAGCCCCATATAATGTTATAAAGAGACAAGGAGACACTTTTATTTTAAATACATATGTTTTTACATTATAAAAAAAACAAGTATTTTGCCGGCTTGTTTTCCGAGTATGTTATAATACAATACTTTGCCATCTTTATTTTTATGAAAAAGAAAACTTTTTTACTAAGTTCGTGTTATTGTGTCGAAATTTAAGAAAAAAAATTGGTAGATGTTTTGAGCAGTGTAGACTTCGACTATGATATATATGTGTATTCTTCGTAGTCGGTGATATTTAAACCATTCTAAGACTGGTGTTTGTTCAAATAAATTACAGAGTAATAATGTTAGGAAATATTCACTACATCTTTATCATTATGAATGTTTAATATTTTATATAATAATGTGTAATAACCTCAAGCATCATTTACACAGCCGTACATATATCAAACCTCGGCTACAGTTTGTACCTGTACTATGATAGCCAGGTTGCTGATGAACATACCAGTATTTTCATAATTACATACATAATATAGATAAATTACACCCTGACGTAGTACAAATTATAAACAATTATTTCTCCTGAATGAGAAACTTCAAACACACAGTGCGAGGAGCTAATAGTTGGGTGCCCAGTGCTTACCTGTCAGAGAATGCATGGCTAATAGATGGATTAATGCCAAAGTGCCTGCCGAAGAACACCTCGGTTGAGTCCCAGATTACAAAATAAAAGATTTTGGGCCTAGGGCTGCGTACAACGTTTTCGCTTGGGGATATTTATCCTAGTTCACTCTTCCCTTCCTCCCATTTATGATTATGAGAGTCAGGATTTAGAAGAAGCAAAGACAGTGGAGATAGAAAAAAATGGATAAAAATAACTTTTAAGCTCAAACTCAAATATTTATGTACTGAGTAACCAGTGAGTGATAAGAGTAACTCTTATCCCTAGCAGATGAAGTCTTAACGCAGTAAAGAGTTTATGAAGTAAACGTAACGTAAAAGTATGAATATAAACACGCGTTCTTAACGAGTGTTTAAACATTTATTTATTGATCTATTTGAGAATTCGTTATGTATTTCGTTATCCGAATAATGGGCAATGGGAACTTGTGGTTATTCCTCGTATTTTATTCCTTAAATCATTTGTTAGAAACTGAATAGTTACAATTTCTTATATTCCCACCAAATTGTGCTGCAGTTTATCGGTCAGATTAACGTTTGTTTTATACAGTAAGTTCGTTTCAAAGTGTAGGTATGTTTATTAAATATTTGTATTTATGAGTATCACTAAATATCTATAAAAACAATCGTACATCACAACTTTTTTTATGTTACCTCATTTCTGCGTACTTATTATGTGCACAAAAATGAGGTAATTACATATTTTCCTTAACACCTACACTCTAATTTGACTTTGTACCGACATTATTTTAATTTCTTCAAACTTATTTCGTAATGTCCGACTGTTATAATCATTTCATTCAATTGCAATCATCAATAAAATAGTATTGTTATAATGTTAGCATGGTTTCACCCGTTTACAACGCTTACAGCATTACAACAATACGATCGTAAACAAAGAAAAAAAAATTAGCCGCTTCACATGACTAAGCAACATTATTGTACTTCCCTAACCATACTCTCAGAAACATCATAATTCTCCACAACTACCGCGATTACTTCAGATTTTATTGTGGATCCAATCAAGATGTGGAAAAAATCTTCTTAGCAGGCTTATTTTGAAAAGCTGGCGAAGGTTTCCAGCTTAACGAGTGTGCCACCAGAACAGTAGAAATTCATAAACATTATAATAATAAAATTTACACAAACTGCCGCAACAATATTACAATGATAACACATTTATATTTTTTAATATAATATAACAAGAAATATATAAAAATTTCAAATCATCAGTTCCTCAACTCATTCTCAACTCATTGTGGTACCAAGGTAACATTACCTTCTGCAGCTGTCTTATCTTCTGCTATAGTGTAGCACTTTGATTTTTTCATTTGGCTATACTTATCTCCTCGTATAAGCTTCTTACCGCTTCTAATCGGAATCTACAAAAGCAAATTTGGATTGAAATTTACAACTAAATATTTTACACATATTTTGATATTTTGTGATGTTGTGATTTGTGTATTTATATTATTTTATATGTCTTTTAACGATTTTATATTTCATTCATTCATTACATTTTAAATATATAAAACTTAAAAAAAATACATATTTAGAAATATAAAAAATAGTAGACCACCATCGGGTACAGGGACCAAGACACCGGTGGTTAAGGCTCCAAAGACAGGAACTTCCTCACTATACGAGCCGTGTCAAAGAGGACTGCTTCTACATAAGTCGGAACCGGTATCGATCAGAAACTGACGCTTTATGACTCTGTCGGTAACGAAGAGTCGGCGGCTGAGGTGCGAGCAATCAGCTTCCACCGATCCAACCTTCTAACGTGAGCCGCTTAAGGTGTTGTTCGAGGCTCTTGGCTAACAATCCGTGAACATATATGATTATCGGAACTAGGATCACCGAATCCACATTCCACATATCGGCAATCTCGTGAGATAGACCCAAATACTTCGATTGTTTTTCTTTTTCAACTTTCACGAGATTCTCGCCATGAGGAACGGCGATATCGACTATTATTGCGCGGCGCTCTAGTCGATCTATCACCACAATATTAGGCTTATTCGCAACAATAGTCCTATCTGTGATAATAGATCGATCCCAATATAACGTAGCACGACCATTCTTAGAGAACCAATGGTTTCGAAGAACCATGTTTCCAAATATTTCATTACAAATTGTGTTTGTTTAGTGCGTTTTAGATTCACAATTTAAAGTTTAGAAGGACAACGTCTACTTTCTCATTTGGATTACCTTATTGCCTCTTCTATTTATTTATAATAACTACCTCGGTGGCGCAGCGGTAGTGAATACGACTGCTGTGCCTGAGGTCTCGGGTTCGATGCCCGAGTCGGAGTAAATGTTTGTATGATCTGCAAATATTTATTTCGAAGTTTGGATGTTTTCTATACATAATATGTATGTATTTACAAAAAAAAATATACAAGTATTCTATCAGTTAGTCTAGTTATCATAGCACAAGCTCTGCTTAGTTTGAAACTAGATGACGTTGTGTGTCAAATGTCCTGAATATTTATCTATTTATTAAGAGAGTATCAGTAATGCCATATGCTGCCAGCTTCTCCAAAAGGATGAAGTGCGAAACTCGGTCAAAAGCTTTGGAAAAATACGTATAAATGACATCCACTTTCTCTCCACAGTCAACAGCTTTTTTCCAACGTCTCAGCAAAGGTCACTAGATTAATGTAAATAGATTTGGCTCCCACTAAGCCGTGTTGATAGTTACTCAAAATTAGTGCCAAGTGAGATTGCATAAATGGGCATATCAGTGACATTAACACAGACATCTCTCTTTATCCTACGTAAATACTTAGCGAATATAGGTACTTGAGTCTGTTTCGAAAAAAAATCTGAGTAATATTGTCTACACCAAACTCAGCGGGTGTCCGGCCAATGGCACGCGCTCACTTGACGAACGACCGCTTACGGAATTTTTCTTTCAATTTAGTTGAGTGGCGCCGACGTGTACAAAAAAACCATACGCGTCTAGAGATCCAACAGATATAGATCGTGTAATCATTGAAGTACATTTTCATCCCATACAGATCGGACATGTGAAACGAACAAAGACTAATGGCTATCAAGAAACAAGACTTGAACTTTGTCGGTAATTTTTCGCAAATTATTCCAAAATTTTTTTTTTTTTTTTTATACCACGACGGTGGCAAACAAGCATACGGCCCGCCTGATGGTAAGCGGCTTCCGCAGCCTATGGACGCCTGCGACACCAAGGGCATCACGTGCGCGTTGCCGACCCTTCAAAAACCTATTAACCCCCTTCTTGAAGAACCCCATGCTGTAGTTCCCAGGGAAAACCGTGGCAGGGAGCTCATTCCATAACGGGATTGTTCGCAGGAGAAAATTTCTCTGAAACCGCACTGTGCGCGACCACTTAGGTTCCAATGTATGTGGATGAGCTCCCTGACGGTGGCGAGCGGTGCGATGGTAGAATGTGGCTGTGGGCATCATATCAAACAATTCTTCTGAACACAACCCATTGTAGAGACGGCAGAGTACACACAGGGAGGCAAAGTCTCTCCTAAGACTTAGTGGCTCGATACCGTCCGTGAGATCAGGATCGTCGATTATTCTCACAGCACGTCTCTGGACTGAATCGAAAGGCTCAAGCTGGTACTTCGGTGCTCCCGCCCAGAGATGACAGCAATACTCCATGTGAGGCCGAACTTGTGTTTTGTACAGTAGTAGCCTTTGTGCCGGTGTGAAATATCGCTTCGCTCTATTCAGAACACCAAGCTTTTTTGATGCCAGCCTCACCTTTCCCTCCAAATGAGTCCGAAATTGGACGTCACTGGAGATATCGACACCGAGGATCCCAATACTCTGTGAGATGGTAAGGGGTGTATTCTGGAATTGTGGAACTACAGTGAACGGGGTTTTTTTAGCAGTAAACGCACAAACTTGTGTCTTAGAGGGGTTAAATTGGACCAGGTTATCCCGACCCCAATCGGAGACTCTGTGTAAAGTGCTCTCGATTTGAGACACAAGTTGTTCGCGACTTTCTACTACAGCGGTACGAGGGATGTTAGCCCGGCCCGTGTAATACGCATCTCCAGTACTGTCATCCGCATAACAATGAATGCTATCTATGGTCAACATATCATTGATATGCAGCAAGAATAGTGTTGGAGATAGCACGGAGCCTTGCGGGACACCAGCGTTTATGTCCATGCTTTCGGAGCAGCTACCGTCGACAACGGCTTTTATGCGTCTGCCAGACAAAAAGCTAGCCACCCATTTGCACAAACCCTCGGACAGGCCGTAGGACGGTAACTTCGATAGAAGGCCCCTGTGCCAGACCCGATCGAACGCCTTTGCTATATCCAGGCCAACTGCCAAAGCCTCACCTTGACTCTCAATGGCTGAAGCCCACCGGTGAGTGAGATACACTAGAAGATCACCAGTCGAGCGACCGCGGCGGAAACCGTACTGGCGGTCGCTGATCAAATCGTGCTCTTCCAGGTAACTGAGGAGCCGTGTGTTGATTACACGCTCCATCACCTTAGAGAGAAGGGAGGTTATAGCTATAGGCCTGTAATTCGATGGGTCCGATCTATCACCCTTTTTTGGCACGGGATGCACATGGGCAGTCTTCCATGAAGACGGCACTTGCCTTTTGCGGTAGGAAATCGCGAAAAGTCGCGTTAGTACAGGGCACAACTCAGGGGCACACTTTTTGAGCACCACTGCAGGTATGCCGTCTGGCCCACTCGACTTATGAACGTCTAGACAGTTTAGTTCCCGCCGCACTTCTCTTTGCGAAATGTGTATTTCCGGCAAAGTGTGTTGGCACGGCGGGTTAATAGGCGGTACCGCACTTCCATCCTCGTTCATAGTCGAGTTCGCGGCAAAGAGTTGCCCAAGTAGGTCGGCTTTCTCTTTAGCACTATGGGCCAAGTTACCATCGGCATTTCGCAATGGTGGTAAAGACGACTGGCAAAATTTTCCTTCGGCAGCCTTAGCAAGAGACCAAAACGCACGACTCCCAGAGGGATAGCTCGTAAGTCGCTCACCAATCCTGCCGATGAAATCGAATTTGGCTCTGGCAATTGTCTTTTTGCTGGACCTCGAGGCAGCATTTAGTTTGCGTCTCACATCAGAGATGTTCGGATCCTTATTGGTACGGGCCGTGGTCCAAGCCCTATAGGCGGCCTGCTTGACTAGCCTGGCTTCCTTGCAAAGCCGGTTAAACCACGGTCGCTTTTTTTCCCCCGCAGCTACTGATAGGTTGGGAATAAAATACTCCATACCCACCAGGATCGTCTCAGTGACAGCGGCTGCGCAGGAGTCAGGATCTTCTGGCGTGAAGCAAAGCTGTCTCCACGGGTACGATGCGTAGAATTCACGCAATCCATCCCTGTCTGCTGATTTATATTGCCACATGTGGCGCAAATTGGCTGGGCGAGGTGTAATATGCCGAGGGCATGGGACTTCGGTCCGGACGAGGCAGTGGTCGGACGAGCCGAGAGGTGCGTCCACTGCAATAGTGTAGTCGTCCGGACGCGTCGTCAGCAGAAGGTCCAGCAAAGAGTGTGCATGGCTCTCAATATCAGGTATTCTTGTTGGAGAATGTACCAGTTGTGAGAGGCCATGGGCCAGAGCAAATTCATGAGTAGACCTGCCTGCAAAGTCGGTGGATCGAGAATTTAGCCACTCACAGTGGTGGGCATTTAAATCCCCTAAAATCACCAACTCAGCACGAGGGTACCGCTCAAGAACTTTGTCAGTCGTCACCTGCAGGTGCTCAAAGAGTGCTTTAGTCTCCCTGTCACCGCTATGAGACCTGTATAGGCACGCATAGATTCGAGTCTCACCTCCGTAGTCTACGCGCACCCACATTACTGACAGGTCCCTGTCTTCATAAAAATGGAGACGGCGACAGCAGATATCCTCCCGGATGTACATGCATACACCGGCACGTCTCAGAAATTTGTGTTCGAGTTTGTAGCCGGGGTAGTGTAGGTATGATGTATCGGCCGGGCAGGATATCTGCGTCTCCGTAAGAAATAAGAGGGTCGGCTGCGCAATCTCCAGATGAAGGTGGACTGCGTTCAGGTTGGAGTGAAGTCCCCTGATGTTGCAGAAGTCCATATATGTGGAAGAGGATGCCGCTGTGGATACATTTCTTCTATTTTTCTTCGTCATTTTTTTTTGGGGGGTTTAATTGGTTTGTGAGGATTCACTGTGTTGACAACTAAGGAGGCAATGGGGCGGTGCTAATCTACTCATGGTCGATGCAGGTAGTGCGATTTGTCGGCGCGGCGTACGAAAGGGCCCCCGCTCCCCCCCTGCAGCAGCGGTCGGGTTCCACTCCGGTCTCCTCCTCCGGCACGACTACTACTGCAGGGATTTTTCGCAGGCTGGCGGTTCAGCCTCCCAGGGTGGAGGTTGTAGTGATCCCTGGGTTCGGGAACCCATCTATCCTGCGGGCGGCCAGCGGACAACCGTTTCAGCAGGTCTTCCTGACCGCCGCGCCCACATCCCGCGCCCACACGAGCCAGTAGCAGTATTATAAGCACCACTAGTCCCCCGTTGTCAAAACAGCGAATTCTCTAGAGCTCTGGATACCTTACTCACCACAGGAACACAGCACTGCCGAAGATGCAGTGCTATTTGGTTGTGGTCTTCTGTAAGGCGGAGGTCCTTCCCCAGTCGGGCTGCTCCAAGTTTTGAGCGGAAAATATCACGCTATGCCCTACCTCTCTCAAAATGGAGGTCAGATGGTGTCCAAAGTAAATATCTGCCCCTCACACCCGTAAAAGTTTCAAATTAGACCGTACTCTATCTCCTTGATATTTTAATCGCTAAAAAATAAAAATGTGTCCTAAATTCTTTTAGATTGAAAATATAAAGATTATCGAAACTATATGCTTTCAATTGCCTCATCAATACGTGCGTAATTATGTACTTACAGAATTGAATTAAAGTTTCGAAAACACCACGAGCTAAGATCAAAATTTTCAGTTAATAACAGCACAAATCTGGATAGATAAAATGAATTGTCCTATGTGACCAACAATACTTGCCAAAAAAATTTAGATATAAAAGAATATTCATTGTTTTCTACAGTATTATGACCTCTGATAAGACAATTGAGGCCGCACAAAAATAAACCCTCTACGTAGGAGGGTGCTAAAAGAATGCGTCTTTTTTTTGTTTATCTTGATCCTGTAAGCGAAAAAAATTAATTGCAGTGGAAAGTGAAAGTAATAATGGTTGTAAGCTTGTGCTTCTGTGAAATATTTACCTGAAATATCTACTTGATTACTGAAAAAAACTTTTGACATAAAGACAGCCGAGAAATACTGCAAACCCTTTTTTGTCATTTTACATGATATTACTACGTTTATTATATTTTATATATTTTTATCACTCATATGGAATTCACTTTTGGCGAATTCAAAAAAGGAGAATGTTCTTAATTTCAACGTATTTTTTTATCTTGGTTACTCCAGAGCTCGACCAACTTGTCACATTGTGTGAGATTTTTTTTTATTATTTTTAAAATGAATCAGGTAAACATCACAAAGTTGTGACCATCTTCACGTTTTCTCATTTTGCATATAGTGAATTTACCTGAAGATAGTGCTCACGTTAGTGGGGGTGGGCGCTGGAAGGAAGCTCTGATGGCTCAATAACAGCAGTTCTCAAATCCCTCCTATTTTATAAATTTCAGCTTGATACCACTACGCGTTCTTGAGAAAAAAGGTTTTGATAGACGGACAGAGGGACATCACTTTATTTGTGGGTTACGTTTTTTCCTTTCGCAGTACGGAACCCTAAAACTGTATTATTTTGTAGAACTAACTGATACTTCTTTCGCAAATGAAATTAAATACCAAGTTATTAAAGGAGAAATTACAATTAAATATAGTTACCAGTTGGTTCACCACTTTATTCAAGAATAATTTAATGAATAAAATGAACATATCTACTTTTACGTATGTCTCTCTTCATTTTCAATGTTAAGACTTGCGTAAAATGTAGTGTGTGCCATGCTGTCTGAGACTTGTTCGGGGTTTCCCCATGCGCAGCAGGTGTCAGGCGAATGGCCCGTGCGCACTCCACAAAAGACCGCTCGCGAACTTTTTTCTTCAATTGAGTTAAACTGCACCGACGTGTACAATAAACCTAACACGTTGGAGCTACCGGAGAGACAAAGGCGTAATAATTGAAGTGATTACCCAACACTGATGGATATGCAAAAAGAATAGCTAAAGAGAAACAAAGATTGATGCTTGTCAACAGTTATTCGAAAAGTATCCCAAAATGGATTCCAAATAGAGATTTGTCCTAAAATTCTTTAGATTGAGAATATTAAATATTTGCTTAACCATCAAGAGTGTTCAGAACAGTTCACTGCTGGACATAGGCCTCTCCTTAGAACGGAGGTTTTGGCCTACTACACCACGCTAGCCAGACGGGTTGGTATAGGGTTTGTTTAAAGGTTTCCATCTCTTTGTTGACTTTCATGTTCTGTTTTCTTATTCACCTCTTAGAGTACCCACGGGCAGACTAGGGGTGATGTTACTCTGTACTCTTAATCCGTCACCACACGGAAATAAACATATGCTTATTTCTTCACAAATACGTACCTAAATATGTATTTCTCAAATGCTGTGATTAAAAATTTCAATTATTATAATAACACAAACCTGGAGCGATACAATGAGCTTGTACCTGTGTGTACAACAACATTTGCCAAAAAATTTAGATAGTAAAGAATATTCATTGTTTCTTAGAGTTTTATGAGTTTTGGTATGACAGTTGAGGGCCGCACAAAAGATCAATGAAACCCGGAGAACTTACTAAGGGGCAAATTGCAAAAAAAATGCATTTCTTTTGTCCGTCTTAATCTTTTTGGTGAAAACAATTTGTCGGAGGGTACATATTGGTTTATTGTGTTTTTTGAAGAACACGAAAGTAATATGGTTGATATTTTTTTTTCTTTCTTTCTTTTTTTTTCTAGATGGGTTAATAATGGCAATCAAAACAATTTATTTTTTGTTTTTTTTTTTAAAATTTTTATTGATTACATGTATAATGTAGAGGCTTTTAATCAAACTTGATTATGCCAGCCTCATTATATCCCACAATAACCAACCACATCATACAGGAAATTTCTAAAATTATGTTTACATAATAACATAAATATAACAATAACAGCATAATTTGGACAGACAATCACATCTTCTTTAAATTGTAAATAAACTCGTAAATTCTAATTGCATCCTCAGCAACAATTTAATTTAGAATCCAATAAAATCTTTACATGTTATGAAACTTTACATTTAATGTCATGTCGACATGTTAAACAGTGTGACATGATAATACTGTTCTAGGTTTCATCACAAAATATCGAAATACGTGTAAAATATTTTGTTGAAAATTTAAATCTAAATTTGCTTTTGTAGATACGTACAAAAAAATAAAAAATGCCAAGTATTTTACCATAACGACACGCAAATTGCTGTTGGCTGTATTTACCAGAAAGTAATGTTCCCTTGCTCTTTTTTTTCTAACAGGTGTCATAAATACAGAATAAATTGAGGAACGGAATGGTTTTGAAATTTCTATATAATTTTTGCACTAACCTATTCGTATATTATCACTGTAATATAGTTTCGGCACTTTGCATACATTTTATTATTATAATGTTCATGAATTTCTAGGGTTGTCGTTGAGCGGCAAACCCTCGCCAGCATTCAAAAATAAGCCAGCTAAATTAAAACTGGAACCTGAGAAAATTTCAGATTTAATCACAGCAGTTATAGAAAATTTCGATGTTTCCGAGAGTATGATTATGTAAGTGTAATAATAAAAAACTAGCATACACACCATGTGTTCGCGCCTCACGTCGTAGCGTAAATTTGAACAACATTTTGGCAACTAAGTAATTTATTTTTGGAACAACCTCAACTTGAAAACTGATATATTAACTTAAACACTGATAGTAATTGACAATTATTCACTCTAAAAACAATTCTGCAACAGTCAATTTTAAAAAGAATTTTAGAACAAACTATCCATTTAAAAGACAACACCATTTGAGTTTACTGATATTATCACTTTCGTTTTCCTTAAAATTGGATTAATGTTTAAAATTAAACATCGATCATAAAACAATTTATAAAGCTGTTGTAATATAATAAGAGGCCTCAACAATAAAATTAATGTTTTAAATATGTTACTGAATAAATATTATTATTGTTGTAAATTATAAACTCTAAAATAATTAAAAAAACATATAGACTAAATTTTCGTTATTAATATAACATTTTACAGAAACATCATAATCATAAAATGTGCAGATGAAAGCAAAATGTTGCGAACCCGCTGGAAGAAAAACGCGTCAACCAAACAAAATGGCCAGTGATATCATTAAAATTTTATACACTAATGTATCGCTATTTTTAATCAAGTAGAATAAAAATAGACACATAATTTAAAAATAAAGTATTATTCTAGAATATCTGTTCAATCTAATTATGTTTACTTGTTTGACATTAGTCTCTTAAGGGTTTTTTTGTATATTAATCTTAAAAGGCCTAATATCAAACGCAATCGTGGATTAACTTTTCTTTACATTTTTGATGAACGCTACGTATTGATCAGGACTACAAATAAATTGGACCTTAATTAAAAAAATTCTTCACCTCTCTTATTATTTATTAAGCTTGTACACTGTCAGTTTCATTTTGTGTGTGACCCCTTATCAAAAATATATGTATGTGAAACTACACTACATTAGTTAAGTTTAATAAGTAGACCGCATACAAATACAAAGTATCAATGTATTTATTCTTAATCTGCCTACAGCATTTATTCGAATAAAATATAACCTGCTTTGATTCTTCATCTTCCGCACACACATTTTTAAATATCTCCATACACACGATCCTATTTCCCTGGCACCACGTTGCATCTACCTTAGTTCAAAAGTAACAATGTACATTATTGTGTGCTGTTTTCACTCACCTTCTAATTCCATTAAAGTTAAATTATAATCATTTGACTTCGACTTATAATAATATAATACTTTATTAAAAACTACGACTTTGTTATTTTCAGTTACATTTTGACGATTAGATTGTTTTTCAGAACGACTCAATGTCTTTTCTTCAAAACGCTTCCAGTATTTTCTTCTAAATCTTGTTTTTGATTAGTGCTTGAATCGTACGATACATACAAATCACATTGGTATTTTGTTAATTAAATTCCTTAATAATTAAATTAAAAAAATAAAATTAAAATTAAAAAAGAAATCCTATATAATATAACACTTCTAAAAAGAAAACAATAAATATGTGTTAGCCCTTATAGTTTAAATTAGTAAAATTTTTATTCAGGTATCCTTGTCGCGTCGGAAGAGATCGTAGTAAATAACAAGTCAACAGCAACTCAGGTTTATTAAGTATAATAATACCAGACAATTCAGTATACTCGTAGTATGCCTATCAAGTATTTTTAACAGTATCAACACAGCTTGTAGACAGTTACTAGCTGTGTGTAATCCTAAACCAAACTTAATATTGATGAATATGAAATAATAACAATTTTACAAAGTAATTTACACAATAAAAATTAAAGAAATACCTACTATATTTTTTCTTGCCTTAATAAGCAGTATTCAGACTATTATAAATATATAAGTATTTTGTAGTCTTAAAATACCTAACCTATAGTACAATTTATGAAGAAAAAACATACTCGGGCTAACTTAAACTATAAGCACTAATACGTGTTTATGGCTTTCTTTTTAGAAGTGCTGTATTTTTGTTGGGGTTTTTTTCGTTTTTTTATTTAATTTTTATTTCACTCTTTTAGAATGTATTACTACTTAGTAATACGCTCGACTAACAACGTTTTGAAATTGAAACTGATGCTATTATTGACGACATTTGCTTTGATATAAAGGACTATGTTAAATATGAAAAGCTATTTGAATTTGGATATTTTTGTTAGTTTAATTACCGACTCACGATAGGCAACTGATACTTCTTATCTTAATATATATAAATCTCGTGTCACAATGTTTGTCCTCAATGGACTCCTAAACCACTTAACCGATTATAATAAAATTCGCACACCATGTGCAGTTCGATCCAATTTGAGAGATAGGATAGTTTAAATCTCAAATTATAGTCGCAATTTTAATTTATTGCTAATTATTTGTCTGTTATTATTTGACAGTCACAATTATCTGTTAACTCCAAATGATTCTAACAGATGTCGATACCTTTCGACTGGGTTGAGTAAGTAATCAATAGATGGCGCTGCTATGGTAAACAGCCACAGCAACGCGTGGCTGGGTCAGCTAGTAAATCAATATAAATACATAGGTTAGTTATAAATAAAAACAGAAACATTTTAAAATAATACGAAAGAGCTAGAAAGTTGTTTCATAATCCTGATGACAGGTCGGTTTTAGCAGCATTGCAAAGACTAAGAAGCGATTCTTCAATATTGTGAAAGGTAATTTGTACTAAATTGTTATTTACAATAGAATTAAATGTCTACAAAATATTTTAAAATATTAAATAAAATTAACCAAATTCATTGATTTAAAAAAAAAACATTTAAAATATTTATTAACTAATCCCTGAATCGTCACTTAGATATTAACAGTTAGTTTGTTTATATGTTTTATAACCACATTATATAATATTATCTATGTACCTCGGTCTTTGTCACTAATAGTACGTCTATCCATTCATCCAGCCCTTTTCAATGAGGCTAAACACGATATATCTGCTGTTAGTTGTCGAGGAGTTAGGTTCTCTGCAGACTATTCTGACTGTAGCATCCGGTCAAAGTCACCTTGTTATTATCATGTTATATAATTTGCTCTATCTATCAAGTTTCAATTCAATCAGCACAGTAGAAGTGTACTAAATTAATGAATACCTCTACATCATGTCGGAAAGGAGCTGATGACATTCAAATGCCTGCACAGATTTTCATAAAACGTAGCTAAGAACACTGTCGATTAAGTCACTTTTCTAACAAAAGAAGAATTATCCAAATCGATTCACCCCTTTGAGAGCTATGATGCCACAGACAGAATGACACATTCATACACGTACACACACATACGTCAAGCTTCTAACATCCCTCGTTTTGCATCAGGGGTTAAATTTTTTGTGTTGTGCCATATAACCAACTTAACATACTTTTTTTTTAACGTTTGGAAACCCAGCACGTGGACCCTCCAGCCCGGACGACCAACGAGCCCTCGTGGTTCGACGAGCGCGCTCGCGCCACTCGCGTATCTCTTCGGGCGGGGGCCGCACGCCGCTTCCCACCCGGAAGTAAGCTGTCTGGCGATAAACTTACGGTTAAAGAATCTTCATTTCTCAAAAGAATTTACAAAATTCCCTGACTGAGAAAATATACACAAATGTAAACAGCTTAAGTGAACGTTTTAACCTAACATATAACAAAAGTGGATAGTCAATAAATACATTTTGAACTTATAAAATACTCAAATAAAGTAATCAAGAATGCAACTGAACCAAAGATGTATAGATGGATATTTTTTTAACTAGATATGACATTCGTATGGTAAGTAGAATGGTTTTTCTTTTTTCTTCATATTTTTTGTTTTTCTTTCCTTCTTTTATGTTTTTCTTTTTTTTTTGTAATGTTATGAGCATAGTAAAATGTACTAATTAACAGATTAACAGAGAGCTATCATGAGATTCTTCAATAGTTTTTTAAATTTAGTCGTTGTCGCAGCATTTTTTATATTCAATGGTAATTTATTGTATATTTTGACGCCTTCAAATTCAATATTCTTTTTACTATAGTTCGTTCTAGGTAGACGAGTTACCAGATGGCTTGCATTTCTCAGTTTCATCTTTTGACGCGTACAGTTTGTTGTAAAAGATAAACTTATATGTATAGTTCTGTTTAATATTTTATGTATCAATATACACGTGTAGTACTTATATGGCTGCTTTATGGTCATTATTTTGGTTTCCTCATATATTTTTTTGGTAGAAGCACGAAAATTGCAATTAAAAAGAACCTTTATCAATTTATTTTGTGTTCGTTGTAAGTCATCTAAGGTAGTTTTACCCGCGGTTCCCCATATTTCAACTAAATAGTCAATTTGTGATTTGACTTGGGAATTATGTATAAGATATTTAACTTTATGAGGAATACATAGCCTGAGGCTTTCAACTCAAGTGACTGTCCATAATAATGCCAAGATATTTTTCACTTGTTTTTCTCTTGATAGTTTCATTATTTATATAAACGAACCCACGACCTCCTACTCAGCAGCCAGTATTACTAACCACTAGACTAACAGGTCACTCACTTTCACGTAGATTTAAAGTATATGCTTGTTTCAAATTACTAACTAACATAAAGGAATTTATATATTTTTTTTAAAACACCGCCCGCGCTAGGAATGAATGCTGTGTTGCGGGAGACTTTACAAACATACAAGAAACGGACACAAAGGACATCCAGACTCAGAACAACAATTTGTGGATCACACAAAGTGTTGTCACATGTAGGATTTGAACCCACAACACTCAGCGAATGGGAGAGCGGCGTGGCGACCGCTTAAACTACTAGGCCAATCGTGCAGTCAGAGTCAAAATTTATAAGCAACTTGTGAAAAGTCGACTAGGAAAGTCTGTATTAATTTATTCGTATTTTATTGTGGAAACATATAATTTAGCCTAATTAAACCTAATAAACACATAATAAACAAAAATAAACACAATTCTGTCTTAATTAAACTTAACTCACTTTACTAAACACAAATCCTACTTAACTAGAAATAACTAACATAGCTAAATTTCACTAACTTAATTACGTCCTTGTGTTTCTGCTTACCATGCTTGTCTCTCGAGACGGGCTTTCCATATTTCGCGCTCGTCTGCACATTTTAGTGAGATGATATTTCTGTAAAATATTAAATATGTAAATATAATATTTTTATTTTACTAATGAACAACATAACGACCAGGTTCCCTACGTAAAAATTTTACGTATTTTTTTGTTTTATGTTTAAACTTATACAATTCGGTTGTACTTATTTTCCAGGCATTATAATATGCAACGATATTAAAGTTCCTAGTAAATACAAGTCCTAAAATAAACACTATTACCGTTTTAAAAGTGCCCTAATATATTATAATTTATCCAAACTGAGAAAGGAATTGATTGCAACCGATCAACCAACAAGAGTCAATTGCAATTTTTGAGTCTCTCTAACCGCTTCGTATTAGCCGAATGTTTGGATACCGAGCCTTTGTTAGGAACAATAAAACCTACTAGGTATATGTCAGCGCTATACGTTTTTCGTTATTGTACTTACCTTACCAACCGCTCTGGAAGTTTGTAAACTTTCAAGACTTCTGCGATCACAACCGAAATTTTTTTCTTGATTTAAAATATTTTTGGCTGCCTTGTCCGGAACGGCCGTAGAACGTTGCCCCGTCAGCGAGTGTGTCGCTAGAACTCTAGAAGTACACAAAATGTTACTATTTTTAATTCCTAATTTATTTAATTTTATTTGGAATAACCATATTTTGTCTAACTGTAAAGTCATTCATAGATATTCGCCACTCGAGTTGTACATGTTATCGTAACTGTAGGAAAAGTTTCTTCGAATTTTAAACACATACACGCAACCATATTTAATGGATGAATGAGGATATGAAATATCTTTGTAACTAATTATATTCTTAATTTATTAAAATAGTTCAACAAAAATCTTTTTGTATTTTTTTAAACAGAATTATCTATTTGCCAGTATTGCCTAAATTTTGTTTAGCGGGAGCTAAAAATGTATAGGTGCTATGAGCTCAGAATTGGTAAAAAAATTATACTAAGACAATAAAATTTGTTTTACCTTCAGCCTTAAAGATATATGCCCCAACCAATTACTTTTACACTTGTTGCAATCATTTTGCGAAAACAATACACACAAAAATCTAGTGTAATTTTGATCTTGAACGATGAAGAAATTATACCAGGCCGTTTTAAATGACATGCTTAAACCACATTCAAGTGAAATTTTAATTAACACCCCATCGACCCGCAAATGGTGACGCGTTATTATGTAGGACAATCCTTTGGACTTGCTAATTAATCTAATTATAACATTAACATTCTTTTTAATGTTTTTATCTGGAAAAGTATTCATCTCACTTACGCTATGTTAAGAGTACCCTTATTGTTAATTGTAATTGTGCTAAAGCACCATGGACAGGTTGGTACAGAAGTTTAATTAATTTTCTATTTTAAAAAACGATGATCGATATTTCGACGTTCAATTCTAAGAAGTTATACGGTTTGCGGTACAAATCAAATTTGACCTGTCAACGATTGATATCTACCAAAGGCACTAAAGTTGCAATTCAATTAACTTTATTCAATACTAGACGACCTGGTGAACTTTGTATCACTTATGTCTATTTGTCTATTTAAATAATAGTGTCTCTTTTATTTATATTTTTTACCAGCCTTGGCGGCGCAGTGATAGTGTATACGGCTGCTGAGGTTGAGGTCTCGGGTTCGATTCCCGGGTCGAACTTAATGTTTGAATGATGTGCAAGTATTTGTATCCGAGTTTGAGTGTTTTCTAGGTATAGTATGTTTGTATTACCAAAAAAAGTAGAGGGTGAGCCACGAACTAGTTGGTATTTGAAAGAATCTTATAAAAAAACCATTGGATATTATAAAAATGTTTATTTACAAGAAAACTAATCGTTGCAGTATTTTTTAAAAATTACATTTATTAATACATAATTACGTCTAAATGATAATAATCATGTTTTTTTTAATATGTATTTTTGTTTTCCTTTTTTATGTATTTAAAAATATAATCAATGTGTATTTATACAAAATAAACAGAATAATAATAATAATCTTCATTACCAGTAAATAATTAAAATAACGAAAAATTTTTTTTTAAATAATCTTCAAATTTCTTCCTTGTGCCTCAGAGAAAGAGGCTTAAAATAAAATCAGACAGTATTGGTGGTTGTGGAATACCTTTATTTCTCTGTTTTGCCACCTGAGTGCGAAATCACAAT
Source organism: Hypercompe scribonia (assembly GCA_949316085.1). Classification (NCBI taxonomy): domain Eukaryota; kingdom Metazoa; phylum Arthropoda; class Insecta; order Lepidoptera; family Erebidae; genus Hypercompe; species Hypercompe scribonia. The sequence continues at coordinate 9,433,117 of OX438979.1, forward strand.
CCAATTTCTGATACTTTAAGGTTTGTTTGTTAATTGCTAGAAGTTTTAAGGATCGCCATTAGTTCCATTACGTGCATTTATCATGGGCACGTTTTTCTATAAACAAATTGTACATTTTTTAAACAGACTGGAGGCGTCTCGGGACAAAACTCGAGGCATCCTCGTCCGTGCATCTAGACAGGATACCCGACCATATATCCAGTCACGAGGACACCGCGACGGCGATCGACTCCCTCACAGCACACGTGCAATCGTTAATTAACGAATGCACTCGGGAGGCACCAGCGACGAACGATCGCCGCTGGAACCTACCCGATGACGTACGTGAACTGCTGAGGCGGTAGAACGCCGCCGTACGAGCCTACGACAGATATCCATGCGAAGACAACAGCATCAGGTTACGAAGCCTAGAAAGAGCGGTCAAGTCGCGCATCGACCAAATGCGCCAAGACAGGTGGGACAGGACACTACAAGACCTCGAACCTACCCACCTTGCCTTCTGGCAACTATCCCGCTCGCTAAAGAGAGACACTATCACCTGTATGCCTCCTCTAAGCCGACCTAACCTTCCACCGGCCTTCGACGATATCGAAAAGTTAGAGTTCCTGGCAGACAGTCTGGAGCTTCAGTGCACGCCCAGCGCTATACACTATAATATAGACGAGGTAGCTAAAGTTGATTCGGAAGTAGAGCGCATAGCTTCACTTCTGACTTCAACAATAACAACAACGACGGGGACAAACGAGCAAGACCTAATAGCAGTCACCCCCGAAGAAGTTAAGACGATCGTCAAGGGCCTACACGCTCGCAAGGCACCCGGTTCGGACGGTATCACAAATAGAGTTATAAAACTCTTTCCAGACAGGCTAGTGGTCCTTCTGACCTTTATCTTCAACGCAGCGCTCGCAAACAATATCTTTCCACAACAATGGAAAGAAGCCGTGGTTATTGGGATACCCAAACCCGGCAAACCAAAGTCCGAACCGACTAGTTATAGACCGATAAGTCTGCTTAAAGGATTAGGCAAGATATATGAGCGCTTAGTTTATAATAGGCTGAAAGCATATGCCGACGCTAATCATCTCCTCCCTCACGAGCAATTCAGTTTCCGAACCGATCACTCGTGCGTCCACCAAGTCCACCGCATCGTTGAATACACCAGCGATCGCCTTCAACGCAACCTGTTCACAGGAATCCTCTTCTTTGACGTGGCGAAAGCTTTCGACAAAGTGTGGCACAACGGCTTATTATTTAAGCTATTCACCATGGGAGTGCCACACAGACTCGTGCTCATCATACGAGACTACTTGTCGAACCGAAGCTTCCGCTACCGAGTAGAAGGGTCACTATCTTCCCCTCACCCCATACGAGCTGGTGTCCCGCAAGGGTCAGTGCTCTCTCCCCTACTCTTCACGCTGTATACTAGCGACATTCCGAAGCATCAGTATGTGCAGACGGCACTTTTCGCAGACGACACGGCCATGTACTGCTCAGGACAGAGCCCCTCGACAGTAGCCAAAAAACTCCAGACCGCAGCCAACGCACTAGGCGCTTGGTTCCGGAAATGGAGGATAGAGGTCAACCCCGAGAAGAGCCAGGCGGTGCTGTTTCACAGAAGACAGCTAAGCCTGTATCCCTTGGAGAAGACCCCTCAGATTAGGATGTTCGGCAAGTCTATCCCTTGGGCTAGGCAGGCCAAATACTTAGGCATAACCCTGGACGACCGTTTAACCTTCGGCCCCCACATCAAGGCAGTCCGCAACCGGGCTGCCTTCGTGCTAGGACGTCTCCACAATTTAATAAACGCGCGCTCGAAGTTAGCTTTAAAAAACAAAATTAGGCTATACACGGCATGCGTACGCCCTATAATGACGTACGGTAGCGTAGTCTTCGCACACGTTAGGCCACACAGGATCCATAGGCTTCAAACACTACAGAATAATTTCATGCGCAAAGCTACGGGAGCACCGTGGTATGTACGCAACGTCGACCTCCACATCGACCTCAGATTGCCGACCATCAAGCAATACATAAAACAGTGCTCTCTTAGCTACTTTGACTCTGCTCCGACTCACCCCAACCCTCTAGTGGTTGCGGCCGTAGACTACACACCCAGTAGGATCTCCAAAATACGTCGACCCAGACACGCGTTAGGGGAACAAGACGATGAAATTACGCTCGCTCACCGTAGAGCGAACACAGCTGGGCAATCGAATAGGAACCGTCCGCGTTTTCGTCCCCGTCGTGGGGGGCGGAATACGCGCCCCGTAAACCGTCCACAAAACATGGGAGTAGGTCCCCCTAACGTATCAGCACCACCCCAAGCCGAGGTTCGTATCCCACAGGCGGTGCCCTTGGGCTATGTTGCTTAACAAATGACCGGTTGAGAGCCCTCAGGGCTCACCGTAATACCCGCGTAAAGTTGTAGAGGCCATCCCAGGCCAACAGCTAGGTCATATCAAAAAAAAAAAAACAAACGTATGCTCCTCCCAATAAAACGCCTCTTGCCTGCTCACGACTACACTGCCCATCCTCCTCTCGACCACATAAAGCCAACTGCAATCGTATATCAAGGTGATGAAGTTCATTTTCTAATAATATGACATCGAGATATGGTTTTGAATAGCACATATGGAGTAATAAAAATATTGATATTTCTGATGAAGCAATATTTGATAGTATTTGTTGCCCAGATGAGTGCCCTTACTTGCAGCAAAATGTCTTAAAAACGGCACAAAAGTTTCTGAGCAGGTGAAGAACTGTGAGTTCGGAGTAAAGCGGTCCTTCTGTGTTTTAAGAGTTCATGCAATCGTATATCTTCATACATCTTAATAGATGAACTACGGATAAGGGTTGAACCCTATGTCTTCCCTGTGACTCAATATTAGCTGAGACATGTTCGAGGTAAGTAGAATGTCCGAAATATGGAGATAATCACCCTAACTGTCCACGTCGGTAATAGTAAAAAAAAACTGTCAAGGTGACCGGATCGGACTACATATCCTCTCACATTAATATTGTTTTAAAGTAGTAAATCCTAATTGTATCTTCGAAAATAAACTTATAATGTAAAGTAAACCTTGTCACTTGAAATATTGTTGAGTGATTTGGACTGTGAAGTGCGTATTTTCAATATAGGGAACCGAAAAACAATAAAGAAATTATATTTCTACCGACCATAACATTGCAGTGCAAAGTGAAATATTTGAACGCGTAAGCGACGTTGTATACCGCGAACATACGACCTTTTTGTCGCGAGTGCACTACGTTTAGAACGGTCGGGAACACAGCTGATATATTTGTTCACACTGCTATAAACTTTTCGATTTAAAAAATATCAACTTGTAAAAGTATAAGTATGTCAAAATCCAAAACTACAATGGTTGGAAGTTCGCCTACGCCATTATGGGGGTGTTGTAGTCGGAAACTTACAGGAAATAAACATGCCAAGTGTAAATGTACGAAAACGTATCACTATGCCTGCCTATCGTTTATCGAAAGTTATGTTTTACCTGCTACCTGGGTGTGCGCTGGTTATTTAAATGATGAAATCAGTGCAGACATTACACCGTTGCGCAACATCACGACTACCAAAAGGAATAAAAAACTACCCCCTAATTCACTGCAACAAACTTCCTCTTGTTTGAACATGCCCACAGAAGATATTCTCCTAATAATACGGGAAACCATGAACAGCGAACTAAAGCAACAGCTATCTGTATTTAATGACACTCTTAATGGTAACTTAAGCAGAGAATTACATTCGATTAAGGAACAAATGAAACAAATGAATTATTCGATGACTTATATGAACAGCCAATATGAGGACCACCTCAAAGAGTATTTAACTTGCAAGGAGGCACTGAAAAAGCTACAAGTGGAAAACTCTAGTATGTAAAACACAATTACCGATTTAAATATTCGACTTAACCTACTAGAACAAAAAACCCGCTCGAACAATATTACTACAAACTAACAACAATACTACTGTGTCCATTGCAGAAATCAAATTCAGAGACTGCATTAGAAATTAACCTAGGCACGTCATCAACTCATTTGGTGATGAATTTGAAGCTTATTTTAGTATAATTCATGTATGTGTATCATAATTATACTATTATCATGTAAGGTGGGCCACGAATTAGATAACATTTGAAAAATCGTAAAATTAAAAACATTTGATATAATATTAAAATTGTTTATTTCCAAGAAAGCTAATTGTTTGGACTTTATTTTTTAAAAATTACGTCGTCTAAATGACTACCATTTTGACGTTTGCACTCTTCTAAGTGAGCACCGATATTTTTGAAGTTCCATCGGCGAAGAGTCCGCGAGATCGCTAACATCTCTTCGCTGACTTTTTCTTTTAGTTGATGTAGTGTATTTGGTTTATTGATGTAGACACGATTTTTCAAATAACCCCGTAAAAAGAAGTCAAAAGTCTGCTGGGGATAGATCTGGACTTCTGGGTGGCCATGGAATGTCACGCGACTCATTGGATGTATGACAAGTGGCTCCATCTTGTTGAAATTGATTACGAATCGTTACGATTGAAGCCAGCAAATCCCAATAGCATGGGTACCAAAAACTCCTGTAACATGTTTGCGTGGGATTTTAGATTCAAATGTTAATGAATTCTTGACCTATCCTATATTAAGTTGATTTGTGTACGCTACAAAATTTAAAAAGTTTTGAATCGGTTAAGATCAAATCTTGACACGATTGACAAGTCTTACTAAAGTTTATTTCTATCTTCTTTTTCGTGTGAATTTGTTTGTATTTCCCATCAATAACACTATAAAGTAAGTATATAGTTGCAATATAATGTGTAATGTAATATTATGGATTTCTAGGGTTCTAGTAATATATTCACTAACCCGAAAACCACCACGAGCGAACCTAAACAAGCCAACGACGATGTTTTGATAAAAACAAAGCTTCGGATGTGATCATGGAAGTAATGGAGAAGTGTAAAGTTCCCGAAATATAAGTCAGGTAACTATATTAATCAAAACTGTTAAGCACACAAATATACCAGGTATTCACATCGAACAGGGGACATAATTTCGTAGATTTTTTTATTTTTGACTGCCTGGGTGGCACAGTAGTAGCGTATGAAACTGTTCTGCTAGAAATTTCGGGTTTCGATTTTCGAGTCGTACTAAATTAAATACAAAAACAGTGGAACTTGGCTAAATGAGACCTGTATAAGTAAGAAACCTCTATTACTGAAACATATGCCTACACTGTCACACTGAATCACCTCTGTCAGTGGGACATCATTCATTCTTTCCATTTTATTTTCCTAAATACTTCTATAACTAATTCTATAATGAGACAGTGAGTATGTTTTATCTCTATTACTAAGTCGATATTATAAAGAGTACTTATTCTAAATTAATTTGTTTGGATTTAATAGCCATTGACCTCTTTCACTGAGGTAATATAAATTCTAACTCACACTATGCACATAAAGAAGGCTAGCATGTATGGGACTTATGTACTGCCTTGCGTAGCTCATTATAGGGACTATTGTTGTATTTATGACTGATAATATCATCGACAATAACAGTTTTAGTTCCGAAAACGTTGTTGGTCACTTATTGATTGAACGAAAACATAACTATTTAACCTTTCTTAAATTAATTGATTTAAAATAATATATGTTTTGTTTTTTATTTCGTAGAATCTGTACTGGCAACATTAGAAATAAAAAATGTTGGTTCTAACTGTTACTTGTACTAGTTAGCTCATTTCTAAATATCGATGTTAATACTACATGGATATTTTTGTAATTAAAATTTTATCATAAATAAAATTATAGAACGTATACGAGTATATATATAAAATATATATAAAATTTTCAAGAATACGTTTTGTTGACAACATAAACATTTAGTAATTGCAGCCGTAACTAGTTTTTGAGAAGAATTAAAATTCTTTTAGCAAAATGTTATAAATCTCATAGTCATTCACCATATTTCTCTATTGGTATAGGATCTGCCGGTCTCCTTTCCTTTTTTTTCTTCATTGAAAAATGAGGAATATGATGAAATAGATTGAGAAGTAAATTTAATAAAAATTTCTAAATACGAACCAATAAAATCACTAGAAACTTGGCATAGTCATTTTGAAATATTAATAATTGATGACTATAACATATTTGATAAAATTTATAGCATTGTAAAACACTTTATAGCCGATGCTTACTAAATACTAGAATGATTGATTTTTACAATTGATGCAATCTACATGCATTTTTGTGCTATTTATAAAAGTATTTTTGATTATTTTGGTTCATTATTTTTCTTTTACTACAACGTATGTATGTGTAATGTTCGTTATAAACACATTGTTCGTTGTTTTATAATCGCACTTCTCCAACTGAAAAAACTTCTATGTTCACCTCTATTAATGACACCCTCTGTAATGAGACATATTTATTTGTCTCATTAGACATGGCACTTTAGACTGCACAGTTAGCCCAGTAGTTTAGGCGGTCGCCACGCCGCTCTCGCCTGCACTAAGTGTTGCAGGTTTAAACCTCACATGGGACAATACTTTATGTGATCCACAAATTTATTTTGAGTCTGGATGTTCTTTGTCTCCGTTTCTTGTATGTTTGTAAAGTCACGCGCGAAACAGGACTTATTTCTAGTGCGGCCGTTGTTTTCTATAAAAAAAAAATACCTTGACATCTGAGACACTGGATTAGTGGAATACCTCTTTAAGTGAAACAAATTCGTAACTCCTTTAATGTTTCAGCTATTCAGGGTATGTTATATTACATTATACCTATATATTTAGTTGTCTAATACCCATAGTACAAGCTGTGCTTAGCTTGGTGCTAGATGGCTTTGTGTGAATGTAGTAGAATTGATTTCTGGGATACGAACTCTTTCGTGTACTTTCCCAGGATTCGAATTATCTCAATAAAATACCTCATCTAAGTCAATTCAGTGGTTTAAACTTTCACCTTTTTTTTTATAGTAGGAGCCTGCCAAAGTGACTCTGCTCTGCCTGATGGAAAGCATGAATAGAATCCAAGAGTTGTGGTCGTCATACTCATTACAAATGCAGACAATGCAGTATGGTGACCCACACTATGGCGGCCTTGTGAGTTGCTTTTTCACACCCCGCTTGGGGATGTTAAGGGAATGACAGTCATCGCGACAGTGTAAGGCTTACATAGTTACCACGATAACTGTCACCCCTGCATCAATGGGCCTCCGGTCTCGCACTTACTAAAAAACACGACAGCACGGATGCTAGCGTTTTAGGTTGGTCTTCTGTGGGAGGGTAGTACTGCCCCGGTCGAGCCGGTCCGCTCGTGCTGAAATCAACGTGACCTAAGATAGTTGCCAATATAATTTTGATAATTTTATTTTAATAGGGATAAACAGTACGAGTACTGTGTCATCGATAGAGAGCACTGTGTGTCTCTGATATAAGTAATGTCGTTACAAATAACTGAGTGCTGTAATCTAAAAATGGGGACAGCAGCGTGGCGCTAGGCGCGCGTTACATAGTACATACGTGCTAGTGTCCATCCATATACATCCGATTCTAAAATTCTTACATTTAGAGAAAGCTAGACTCCTTCTAAGTGACATATATTTTATTTAAATATGATAAATAAGGTAATACATTTTCTTAATCAACATTTTACAGAAATACCATCACTGTGAAATGCGTTGTTGAATGCAAAAGGCTAAGGACCCGTATTATAAAAAACGCTTGTAGAAACACAAACCTAGGCGGTTCATTCCAGTGAATTTTTTTGTTCTTAATATTCACGGAGTACCTACTTAAGAGAATGTAAGAAACTGTACTTGCAATGCCAAAAAGTTGCTAAATGCAATCCGTGAAAGGAGATGCGGAGTCGTTCATGGTGATTAAATCTCAGAAGAACCATAAAGGACCTAATGACATTTTTTATAACAAAATTAAAAATCCAAAACTTAAAAAGTGTGGTTTTGAAATGTTAAAAAAGTGTTGGTAAATATTTTTTACTTGGACAGGGGTATTCTATAGACAAAAGAATCACTCGCCAAATGAAGACATTGATGTATTGTATACATGTATTTTAACTTTGTAATTTCTACAATGGCAGAGAATATTACGTTACATATTAAGAACTTACCAATGGAATCTGTAATCTTCACATAGCACAATCGCGAGATAAACAATTTTAGAGATTATTTCTGCATATTCATATGAGAATACATCGCAATGTAGTTGCAGGTTTTGTTGTTTTTACTTTGCTCTCCTTGGTCATAGAGAATTGGCACAAATCTGTAGTACTTAGTACTAATGATCGCAGGTAAGTATGAAAGGGCAAAGAACTTCATGGTCGATTTTATCGGACCTTAAATTGTTCTCAAATAGACTTTGAAACGTCTACGTCTTGGCTACGGCATGGTGATCTCTTCGGAGAAACGGAACGGAACGTTTTATGAACGAAATTATCATGACGAATAATTATCGGCAATATATTCTGAAATATAGTAGAATTGACATCTGTCAGATATACCGGGTTGATGTTCCGGGTAGTTCTGGTTGTTATTGTCTTGCTAATGGTGAGTATTTGAACAGGCACAACTAAGTAGCCAGGATCGTACACCAACCACTTGGCTTTCAATATCAACTTGTCAATTTAGAGGCAAGGGCGTCGCCAAGGGGGGGCCACGGGGAGAGGGGCAGCTGACACCCCACAAAGTTGCTAAATGTAATGCAACCAAAGTCCTAAGTCTTTGAGTTGGTTTGCTTGATCAACCATTCCCGTACATCGAAACTCGAATGAATTCACCAATTCCATTTCTAATATTGCGTACGCTCAACTACGCTCTGCTCATAAGAATTGAAGTCGAGCTTTGGCAGCAATTCTGGCATAATAAACTAAACTCAACAGATGAAACAGTTGTTGATATCCTAAAAGAAGCAAAAATCTTCTTTCCCGATACGGAAAAAGTGTTGAAAATTTTGATCGCTCTTCCATGCACAACGTGTACACTAGAGCGATCGTTTAGCAGCCTCAGGAGACTAAAACCCTGGTTTAGAAGCACTACGAGTGAAAATCGCCTCAATAGTCTGGCGAATGTGCGCAGAAAACTTATACATGGGAACTTAATAACTTAAAAAAAATGGAAAGTAGTCAAGAAGTTTACAAAGAATCGCCGAAAATTATGTTTTAATTAATGTAATATAAACAAACAGCGACCACTATAATGTTAAAATCTGGTAATTTAAAAAAAATACGCTGTACATTTATTCAAATTCAAATTCCTTTTTATATCCAAATAAATGTTACAACTTATTTACAAGTTTCTTTGTTGTATAGTCAAGAGCTCGTTGAACTCTATACTGTCACAGAAAATGTATGTAGTACTAAGGTACTGTTGTTATTACAATCACCGTAGATGTAAGGCTCGTAGTACAAATTGAAAAGCTTTATGTGCTGTCGACTTTACGTACAATTCATACCTACTTTTCTCGTTCCTGTGATGTTAAGAAAACAAACAGTTGGCACACTTGGCACCCAGTCTGAAGAAATTTCACAGAAGTGTTCTTCATCTTCGTATTCATTTTCTTAAAATAAAAATAAATAACTTTACAAGAGTGTCAACCTACTTGAATGCGCCGACGCCTTGCATCAATCATCAAAATCATCAAAGCTATACTATGAACGAGTGACAGACTTTACCCCATACACGCAGGCAGCACTGCGGGTAAAAACTGTTTATTAATGCTCTATAAAACTATAAATACTACTTGTGACATTCAAGAAAGTGTAGTTCATAAGTAGTAAGTACAGTTTTATGAAGCATATTACACACATTTAGTTACATATGAATTAACTGCACGGATTTTGTAGAAGTTTAAGCGGTCGCCACGCTGTTTTCTATTGCGTTGAGTGTTGTGAGTTCAAATCTCTCCCCAGTTTGTAAAGATCTGTGACAATGGATTATATCTACTACAGGTGTAGTCTATTAAAAAAATAACTCTTGATACGTAGAAGTTTCACCATACAAATTTGTACAGAATTATTGGAGTGCAGGATTGCACAATTCCCCAACAAAATCATTTGCTTTTAGTATATTCTTTAGGTTTTTTGGCCTGATCGTAAAAATACGATCAGGTCGCTTCAAACTATAATAACCAGACCGATAGGCGCGAAAGCCTATGCCGCTTCCCCCAGGGTATGACCTGACTAGGTGCACCGTTGATCGTGGAGGGTACCTAAAGTAATATACTCTGGGTTCTTCTCAGAGTAGGACATCTGAGACCGGCCATCGGAGTGGTTTTTAGTGGAAACGTTTGTCCTGGCTATGGTGTCCCTGAGGAACCGAAGATCCGAAAGGATTTGCCACTTGGTCAAAACAAAGTTAATATTTACTGACTTAAAGAGGAAACAGCTACTCACAAAATCTATTGTTATAACTTACTGAAGTATGCAGACATAGTTCAAAAGTAAATTGTAGTGATCAGTTTGGTGAAAATTTCAATAAAGCACCGCTCTAACAGTCTCTTAAAACAATTGTTACCTCCTCCGCTCTCCGCTTAGAGCAGTATAATAGTTTTCGTCAATAAGTTTAGATCGAACAAAAAACCGCATTATTTGCAACTTCGTAGTAAGTAAGTGCAGGTTTAACCAAAAGTCATAAACTGCAGGTAAACAATGAATATTCCATTGTCTCATTATTCTTTGTTGTCTAGATACACCAACCCATATCATCTACCCATTTGAATCTAACATCGTAACACATGGTTATATAAATAGCTTGTAAATAAACAACTTTTATAATATATCTACTGGCTTTTAATACGATTTTTTAATGTTAAATAATTCATAGCCTACCTTTTATTTTTTGAGGATTTTGACCTTGGCGAAATACTCGATTGTTTCATTCATTAACTGAACATTATAATTTACAGTAACCCTTTTTTGTTGATTCAGTTTTATAGTACTATATTATACTTATAATTAGTAAAAAACTAGTTTTCAAAAAATACATCGCCCAAATAAACACTATTTTGACGTTTGCACTCTTATAAGCGAGCACCGAAATTTTCGAATACTCGTTGGCACACAGACCGCGAGATCGTCGAAGTCTCATAGCTGATTTTTTGTTTTAGTTGACGTCTTGTATTTGGTTTATTGATGTAGACACGATACTTCAAATAACCCCGTAGAAAGAAGTCTGCTGGGGATAGATTTGGACTACTGGGTAGCAATGGAATATCGCCTCGTCTCGAAATCAGATTTTCCGGAAACATGTTTTGACTACCGGCTTCATCTTGTGGAAATCATGTACGATTTGATTACGATTATAGCCAGCAAATTCCAGTAGTATCGGTCCCAAGAACATGTTTGCATGCGAATTCTTGGCCCACCCTATACTTAAACTACTTTCGTTTTCTTCTTATCTACTTTAAATTTACCAAGATGTTTTCAGCGTCCGAATAGTTTAACGTCCCTAAACATGCTGACATCTTTTTTACACACTGTATTACTAACGCTGTATATGTTTCGTGAATTATTTAATTTATTATATCTTATTTTTATTTATCTAATTATATAAACTGTCCTAAAAATAATTAAAATCTATTTATATAAACATGTCTTGTTTGTGACCTTTAACACTGCATTACACTGTCATTTGAACCAATTCATGGCCCACCTGTATAAACATTTCAGGACAGGTACAAATTAACAATTTTGTATTAAATATACGTGTTAAAATATTTCAACTACAAGAGTTGAGCTTGTCATCATGACGCTTATTTAGAATACCTAGTACAGTAATAGTATATATACCTCCTCAACAGTATATTTAACCCATTCTATATAACCTAAAAAATAATAAGTAAAGATTTTTAGGCGACACAAAATACAGCGGACTTCTTACAATGTCCGTTGCAAAAAAAAGTATGCCTTTTTTTTTCGCTCCGGCTCTCCTACTTGTAAAAAATAGTATTCGGAGCGGGGATCGGGGGAGGTACCTGTGTAAGAGTTTACTTTAAAGCTTTACTTGAACGACTGCTTCATTTCGGTTTTCGTTTTGTAACGCAAAGCACGGTCGCAGTAACCATCAAATAGTATAATATTTCTTGACATATTAGACTATTTAGTACTTGAACTAGTAAAGTGAAGTGAAGAATTGGCTACTTCGATTACCCTTTCACGTGAGTAGTACACATTTAAATATTTAAGTAACAAATTTGTTTATATCAAAAATTGAGAAGTGTTTTATAGTGTGCGTCACCGCAACAAGAAGTTTATAAAAATTTTGTGCTTTAGGAAAGTGAAAGTGTAATAGATAATTAGTTTACCATTAATAGCAATTTGTTCGTATGCGTCCCCGTAGCAAAATATTAGTTAAATTAAACCCATAAATAGATAGTTTCTGTTCCGTATTAAATTGTTGTAAATAGCAAAAAAAATAATGATAATTATCGTAGATCTGAAACAAAATGTGACAATAATTCTAGATACCGATCAAATTATAAAAGCTATACTTTTATACAATGACCGGTTGTTACGCGTGCAAACAAAAATTGATAAAATGGTGTAAAACCGTAGTGATCTAAAGTAAAACAAGTCAAGAATCCCGTTTTACAGGTAAAAGAATAATTCAATTATTTTTAGATCAGTATCCACTGCCACTACATTACGATGCACTCCCACATTAGGCTGTTAAAAGTATTCTCTGTGATTGTATATCTCGCAATTGTGTAGAGTCTTGATATTTAATAGACCACGACCTCCAAACTTTCGCGGAATATACTACCTCATAACCAATGAACGTGGGTGGTGCATGCGGAATACAGTCAGCAATGTACGGACTCTCCTGTCAAGGGCATCTAACTCGGTCTGAGTCCATCTAAGTACGCCAAAGGAATACATCAGAACCGGCATGAGCCAACTGTTACAGGCTCGCACCTTGTTACCACCTGATAAAAGTACGTAAGTACTTTTTTTAGGCGGCTAAAGAAGCGTTCCTGTAATATTTGTTTCACCCCAGATTCTGGTATTCTCAAGGACTGTGAAAAACCTAGATACTTGTAAGTTTCAGTGGCAGACAGAGATCTGAGTTTTGTTGAGTCTGAAAGTTCTTTTCCTTCAGATTCTACAATCACGCCCTTTTCCACATACATGACTGCACTCTTGTCTACACCAAATTCCATTTTGATAGACTTACTGAAGTTTTCAGTGATCCTTAATAACGCCATCAATTGTAATTTTGTGGAGGCCAAAAATTTCAAATCATATAAAGAAGGTGAGATATAACTTGATCATCTTTCTGTAACCGATAGCCTAACCCTGAACCCTCTAACAGTGCTGAGAAGGTTCAAAGCTAGATATAACTGTCACCTTGAAATATACCTCGCTCGATCTTTATAAATATGTCATTTATCGCAGTCTGTCGACATCCTGGATAGCGAAGTGTAGTTCTCCATTTAAATAAAATAATAAAATATCTTTTTATTATTATTTTCTTTATTTCATTATATACACTTATTTATTACATTTTTAAATATATAAAAAATAGAAAATACACTACACAATTATATAAAAAATAGTAGTAGACCACCGACATCGGGTACAGGGACCAAGATACCGGTGGTTAGGGCTCCAAAGACAGGAACCTCCTCACAATACGAGCCGTGTCAAGAAGGACTGCCTTCTGCATCAGACCCTTGATCTAACCTTCTAACGTGAGCCTCTTAAGGTGTTGGTCGAGGTCATGAACCGATATGATTATCGGAACAATAATTACCGAATCCACATTCCACATGTCGGCTATCTCGTGAGACAGATCCAAATACTTCAATTGTTTTTCTTTTTCAACTTTCGCGAGATTCTCGTCATGAGGAACGGCGATATCGACAATCATTGCGCGGCGCTCTAATCGATCTATCACCACAATATCAGGCTTATTGGCAACAATAGTCCTATCTGTGATAATAGATCGATCCCAATATAACGTAGCACGACCGTTAATTATTATTATTAATTATTATTTTAATTATTATTTTCTTTATTTCATTATATACACTTATTTATTACATTTTTAAATATATAAAAAGTAGAAAATACACATTTCAAAATATAAAAAATAGTAGTAGACCACCGACATCGGGTACAGGGACCAAGACACCGGTGGTTAGGGCTCCAAAGACAGGAACCTCCACACAATACGGGCCGTGTCAAGGAGGACTGCCTTCTGCATCAGACCCTTGATCCAACCTTCTAACGCGAGCCTCTTAAGGTGTTGGTCGAGGCTCTTCGCTATCAATCCATGAACAGATATGATTATCGGAACAGTAATCACCGAATCCACATTCCACATGTCGGCAATCTCGTGAGACAGATCCAAATACTTCAATTGTTTTTCTTTTTCATCAATTATTATTAATATTATTTATATATAACAAACAACAAATTCTAATCGGAACATATTAACTGCAAAAGTAATTAAATTGTTTTCTATACGTCGGGATTAAATTTGATCATTTCTTTTCAGTTTTATTAAAAGTTGTTATTAGTTATTTTATTATACAGTTAGGTTTATTTTAGTTTATTCTTTTTGCAATTTTTATTACGGTTATAATAAGATGGAGAATTTCGCATTTCTTTGTTACGTTTGTTACCAATGCCCTAAACGATCTAATTGTTTAAGGGAATTTTAATTGAATGTTGTGAGATGTTTTTTTATACGTAGAGGATGACTTTTAATTGTTTATACACTGACGGCACAATACTTTGTGTGTTCCGCAAATTGTTGTTCTGAATTTCGATTTTCTTAGTGCTTGTTGTATGTGTAATAATAATAAATAAACTAAATATTTCGGACATTTGAAACACAACGCCATCTAGTTTCAAACTAAGCACTGCTTGTACTATGAGTACTAGTTTAACTAGACTGTTTACCTAGATAGTTTTAGCTAGACTGACTGGTAGAATACTTATATACTTTATTTTTGTAAATATATACATTTTATACAAAGAAAATACCATAATACCGAAACAATCATATATTTACACACATATATTTACAGATCATACAAACATTTGATTCGACTCGGCAATCGAACCCGAGGCGTGTTTCCTTCTATTTCTTAAAGAATCCACCTAAATCGTGCAAGCCATCGCGATGAACCCTTCTTACATTTGTTTTATCGTTTAAAATTTTGATTGCTGTTCCACACGAGACGCGTACTGCCTCAGCTACTTTGAAGACTTTCGTTCAGCGATCGGCTAGACTGATATCATGTAACTTTTCGGCGATCATCAGTAAACACGTATGAAGAATGTACAGGTCGCGCCTTGTCGAAAATGGTTGTATTACCAAGCCTAAAGTCATTGAAACTATATATAACGGTTATCATGAACGGCAAATCATCTCTCAATCTGAAAATGTTGAAATAAAATTAAATTTGTATTTAATTTTATTTCAACATATGCCTTCCATCCTAAAATAAAAAACAAATTATGGATTGATATTGCTTTTCTCCATTTTATTAAGAAACATTGGACACGAAAGACACAAACAGTTTTAAGAAAAAAAAGCCAATGAAATGATCTCAAATTAAGGACATTGCCATGTAATATGACTATACTCGTAGTACATATATGATGAACATGTTCAACTTATTAAACTGTCATCAAAACGGGTACTTATTGATCCACAAGAGTATTTAAATGAATATTTAAAAACAATCTCTTGTTCGCGGTGTCAGACGTGAACAGCTGGATTTATTTCACTTTTATTTTCATTGGATAGCCAATTTATCAACGAAAGTTATAATCTATAAAACATCACGCTTAGATTAATGGGAGCTAAACATTAATGAAAAATATTGCGAAGACCTGGCAAATTTATTTCTTTTGAGAAACGACAACGAAGTTTGAAAAAAATATTGTAAACCATTCTTGTCAACTAATCACACAACAATTTTCTCACTTATTGAGCTAGTGAGAATAAAATTGTAGAGGCAGTAGAAAAGTCCCTCGTTCTAGAATTATAGTACCCTCGAAATGGATTCAATGATCAACACACGAGCATTGAATCTTGTTATCAAGAAACGCTAAACTTCATTTTTTTTTACATATTGTAGGTAGTCATGAAATTAAATGTTTTTGTCTCATATGCAGGAAAGCACAATTTATTTGAAGCAAGCAATGGAAGCGCAAACTGTGGTTGGTCCGAACTATAAAGAAAAAGAAGTTGCAAACAAAGAGAACTTCGCATCCAGATCTCTCAGCGTTCCAAAAACTAACTACGACAATTCCCATGCAGAGGTAATAACAAAGTAATAAAAATTTCAGCGTGTGTCCAGATCACGTGTATATTTCTTAAATTTGACTAAATTTATTGCAGTATGACATAAGGAAGGATGAGGACTTTAATAGATCTGGCATAGACGTTCCTGTTGTTAGCTATTTACTCATGAGTTATAACAACGCAATGAATGCGAAGAGGATGAAGGAGAATGAGATAGTGGAACAGCCTGTACCCATCGCGTCCAATAGATCTGGCAATAATATTCCAGAACCAAATAATGATAAGAATAACAACAAAATGAATGCGGAAAAAAATGAGAAGAATGTGGCAGTGGAACAAGAATGGGTAATATTTGATTTACATTGTATACTTATATAAACGTATTTAGAGTATTAGAAGATCTTTAGGCTTAAGAGTAAAGAAAGTAATATTGTGAATGAGGCAATAATTACAACAAAAAAAATTGAAATGTTTGATTTTAGATACAATCAAAAAAAGCTTTGTTTGAACTACAGTTTATTAACTCAAATTATGACTTGGGATGTTTTGAAATCATAAAATGAGTAACATTTCTAATAGTTACTCTTCAGTAAGGATTTTACAAATAAGATATTGTTGAAGGAATAATTTGGAATTTCAAGAATTCAAATTCCAATTTAATGTTGCAATACTTTTAAATTCCAAATATTACTGATACTAATACTTAGTTACTTCAAATTTTTAAATTCATTTGCATTTCTAGGTACCAATCGGCAGTGGCAATACTATGGTGCTCAAAGCGAAATACAGTAATATAAACTGGAAGTCGTACACTTCTGCAACACGAAAATTGTTGCAGGCTGTATTTAGCAGGCAGTAAGTTCTCTTACTTCTTTTAACTTTCTGTCATGTGCATGCCGTCATCAACTCATTTGGTGATAAATTTGAAAGTTATTTTTGTCTTATTTCATGTATCGGTATCATAATTATATTATTATCACGAGTATGAATAAAGAGTGGGCCACGAGTCAACCAACATTTAAAAAAATCGTATAAAAAACCATTTTACGTAGTATCAAAATTGTTTATTTACAAGAAAGTTAATTAGCTGAAATATATTTTTTTAAAATAACATCGTATAAATGACTAACGTTTTGACCTTTGCACTCTTCCAAGCGAGCACCGAAATTTTTGAATACTCGTTGGCAAACAGACCGCAAGATCACCAATATCTCCACGCTGATTTTTGTCTTTTAGTTGACGTAGGGTATTTGGTTTATTGATGTAGACAAGATTTTTCAAATAACCCAATAAAAAGAAATCTGCTGGGGATAGATCTGGACTTCTGAGTAGCCATGGAATGTCGCCTGACACGTTGGATGTGGATCAAGTAGCTCCATCTTGTCGAAATCGATTACGAATCGTTAAGATTGTAGTCAACAAATTCCAGTAGCATCGGTGCCAAGAACTACCGTAACCTGTTTGCGCGGGATGTTAGATTCAAATGTAAACGAATTTTTGCCCAATATATTAAGTTGGTTTGTGTACGCCACAAAATTTAAAAAGTTCTGAAACGGTTGAGTCTCACTAAAGTTTTTTTTTATCTTCTTTTTAGTGTAAATTTGTTTGAATTTCCCATCTATAACACTTTGAGGAGAGTACATAGTTACAATGTAATGTGTAATGTAATATTATTGATTTTTAGGGTTCTAGCAACACATTCGCTAACCGGCAAACCATCACCGGCGTTCCTAGACAAACCACCGAAGATGTGTTTAGATAAAACTAAAGTTTCGGATGTGGTCATGGAAGTAGTGAAGAAATCTGGAGTTCGAGAAAATTTAGTCAGGTAATATTTATTAATCAAAATTGTTAAGCACAGAAATATACCAGGTATTCACATCACGCGCCACGCCACGGACCTGGATAAATAAGAAACCTCCATAGCTTAAACATACTTGTATGCTGAATCACCTCTGTCAGTGGGATTCATTCTTTGCATTTTATCGTCCTAATTACTTCTATAAGTAATTCTGTAATGAGACAGCAAGTATGTTTTATCTCTATTACTGAGTCGATATATTAAAGAGTTCTTATTCTTTATTAATTTCTTGGAATTTAATAGGCCTCTTTAATTGAGATAACATAAATTCTAACTCACACTATGCACATAAAGAAGGCGAGCATGTATGGGACTTATGTACTGCCTTGCGTAGCTCTTTGTTAGGACTATTGTTGTATTTATGTGACCGATAATATTTATCATCGACAATATCAGTTTTAGAGCCCACATTACTAGGACTACGCGTTAAAAATTCATTTAGTTTATATAATAGTTTACATAAAGGATGAGCTAAAGTCGATTTCTATAATAGCTGGCTGTCGTAAACGAGTCGTCATTGCTGTCAACAAGATGACGTAGTACAATATTATTGAAATGAAAATCGTTTCTCTAGAATTTTCTTCAGTGGTCACTAAAATTTTGCTGTGTTAAATTTGCTGAGTTTTTTTTTACATAATGTTCACGATTAATATAATACAGTTTTTGCTTTATTTGTGGTTTAAATATTTGTTCTCATAAAGAATTACGATACAATTCACTTAACATGAGAAGACAATTAAAAGTAATACACAAATATGTATATTATTTGAGAGCATACATAAAAGCGATAGAAATATAATAATATCTTCAACTGCTACCCTACTGTCACAACTTCGAACGCAGATGGCCGTCACCATACAAATATATAAGGTTTAGTGCCTTACTTTAGAAGCAAAATTTTAATTTTCACAACACTTTTCGTAAATTGATACTAAATAGCTTAGCAATCTTTAATTATTTTTATTATTTATAAAGTATTTGGCTTCATTCTGCATTTATCAAGGCAAAACGCTTCTTGTTCTCTAGTTAATTTAACGAAAACGTAACCATTCAACCTTTCGTAAATTAATTGATTTAAAATAATATATTTTTTGTTTATTACTTGGTAAAATCTGTACTGGCAACATTAGAAATAAAAACTGTTGGTTTTAATTGTTAATTGCACAAGTTAGCTCATTTCTAAATATCAATTATTATACTACATAGATTTTTTTGTGCTTAAAAATTTATCATAAATAAAATTGTCGAACGTCTGACACACAGCGCCATATAGTTTCTAATAAGTAGAGTTTAGTATGGTAAGTTTAAAAAAATGTTGGGAAAAACAGAACCACGTTTTGTTGACAACACAAATATTTAATAATTACAACCGTAACTAGTGTTTGAAGAGAGTTTAAAGTCTTTTGATAATGTTCTAAAAATATGACGGTTATATGAAAATACAATGATTTACTTTATAAATGTTATAAATCTCATAATGATGCATCATATTTTGATAGTTGTACAGGATTTGCCGGTCTCCTTTTCCGTTTTTTCTTTATGAAGATGATGATAAAATAGGCTCGGAAGCAGTGTCTAAATACGAAGCAATAAAACCACTAGAAACTTGGCATTTTCATTTTGAAATATTAACAATTAATGACCATAACGGATTTGATAAAATTTATAACACTTTAAAACATTTTATAGCCGATACTTTCAAAATACTTAAATGATAGATTTTTATAATTGATGCAATCTATATTTATTTTTGTGTTGTTTATAGAAGGTATTCTTGAATATTTTTGTTTATTACCTTGCTTTTATTACTTGTAGAAATTACAATGTAATGTTTGTAATTGTAATGTTCGTTATAAACATATTTTGCGTTATTTTACAATCGCACTTCTTCAACTGAAAAAACTTCTATTTCCACCTCGTTCAATGGGACCCTCTGTAATGAAAAAGATATTTATTTATATCCAGATATTTGGGACACTTGATAAGTAAAATACCTTTTTAAGTAAAATAAATTCGTGGGTCCTTTAATATCTCAGCTATCCAGGTTATGTTATGTTACATTATATATATACAGTCGTCTAACACCCACAGTAGAAACTCTGCTTAGTTTCGTGATAGATGGCGTTATGTGAATGTAGTAGTATATGCCTGATTTCTGGGATAAAAATTATCGTGTGTCCTTTCCCGGAACTCGAATTATATCAATAAAAAACTCACTTTGTCATTATAATTTTTATAATTTTATTTTAATAGGGATAAGCAATATGGCGTAGTTGTGGTTAAATATGATAAATGAGGTATAATATATTTTATTAATTAACTTTTTACAGGAATGTCATCACTATTAAATGCGCCGATGAGTGCAAAATGCTGCGAACCCGCATGAAAAAAACGGTTCCAGAAACACAAACCTAGACGGTTCTTTCCAGTGTTTTTTTTTGTGCTTAGTATTCACTTAAGGTAGTAGTCTGGTAACTTATGCCTATTTTCATGACTTTTTGGAGGGTGGTTTTTTATAGGAAAATAAAAATGAATTGCCTGGAATATTTAGTGTTTTTATTTACATATCGAAAATTTAAAAATAAATTATTTGAAATAATTTAATAGTTTATTACTATTATTATTGTCACTCGAAGTTGGAACCTCAAAAAAAATTAACGTTGGTAGCCCAGGTGATTTTGGCTCTTGATGTTATCTGAAATCTAATATTCTTGATTATTTTTTCTTAATATTCACGGAGTACCTACTTAAGAGACTGTAAGTCTCTATACTTGCAATACCAAAAAGTTGTTAAATGGAACTAATGACATTTTTTTAAAACAAAAATAAAAATCTAAAACATAAAAAGTGTGGTTTTTAAATGGTAAAAAAGTGTTGGTTAATATTTTTTACTTGGGTGAGGTGTATCCTATACTGATTCAGTACATTTTATTTTGTAATTTTGTAATTTCTGCAATGGCAGAGAACATTATTTTATATATAAAGAACATACTAGTGGAATCTGTAAACTTTGCACAATAATTCGTTTCTTCCGCAACTCTCAACGCACTACACTGCGATATCAATATACAATATCAATGATACTAATTTAAAATTCATTTTATTTATGCATATAAAAAGAAACATCATAAGTTAAAAATAAACGAAACTTTGTTAACAAAGGCCCTGGGACGATAAGAATACCGAATCGGCCCCAGGAAGGAATCGGTCTCATAACTTCAGGAAATATTTGTATTCATGAAATACTTCGATACAGCAAGTTTCAGATTTTTATCTACTACCACGTCTGAATAAATCGAAAAATACTGAAACTTAGTAAAAATTGTTATTCTCTGCGTCTTGTTAATCGAATGATCTAGTAACCGGATATGTTTTGGGGCATGATAGTAGGGTTTTGGAAAAAAAATAGGAGCCATATTTGTCCGTAAGAACTTAAAAGAAAACGAGGTTTTATTCTCAATTTTGATTTTTAAGCATGTTCAATAATCGTAAAAATATGAGACTATTTTTTTTGAATACCCCATTCAATTCCCGACGAAATTGTGACCTTAGAAATTTTTTTTAAGGGTGCCACATATCAAATACAAATAAAAATCGATTTTTTGCGCAAAAATTCCTTTCTAGGGCCGCCGGGGGTATTTTTATCGTCCCAGGGCCCTTTTATTAATCCAGTTAGAAGGTTCTCAGTGGATCTAAAAACTCAATTAGTGCGAAGAGAATGAAGAAGAATGAGGTAGTGGAACAGCCTGTACCCATCGCGCCTAATTCTACAACTGATGATAGACTACAAGGTTCATCAAGCCAGCCGAATCAGTTTTTGGATGAATCTAAACGGAATAACTCTGAAATGAAGTGAAAATAAGGAGTCCAATAGATCTGGCAATAACATTCCAGTACCAAATAATATACCTGTTAAGAATAACAACAAAATTAATGCGAAAAAAAATGAGAAGAATGTGGCAGTGGAACAAGAATGGGTAATATTTGATTTACATTGTATACTTATATAAACGTATTTAGAGTATTAGAAGATCTGTAGGCTTAAGAGTAAAGAAAGTAATATTGTGAATGAGGCAATAATTAAAACCTAAAAATATTAAAATGTTTGATTTTAGATACAATCAAAATAAACTTTGTTTGAACTACAGTTTATTAACTCAAATTATGACTACGAATGTTTCGACGTAATAAAACTTCCTTACTTGAAATTTTTAAATTCATTTGCATTTCTAGACAGAAGTTTTTTTAGGTTTAGGTAGGTTAACCATAAAGGAACTATTGACATATTTTTAAAAAAAAATAAAAACCCAAAACTTAAAAAGTGTGGTTTTTAAATGTTAAAAAAAGTGTTGGTAAATATTTTTTACTTGGGTGAGGAGTATCCTATACTGATTCAGTACATTTTATTTTGTGATTTTTTAATTTCTGCAATGGTAGAGAACATTATTTTATATATAAAGAACATACTAATGGAATCTGTAAACTTTGCATAATAATTCGTTCCTTGCGCAACTCTCAACGCACTAAACTGCGATATCAATATACAATATCAATAATACTAATTTAAAATTTATTTTTATTCATGCATATAACAAAGAAATATCAACGCACCACTACACTCCTGTGCTAGGCTTCTGGCGTTGTACCTTGAATTACGACAGAATTACATAACTTCTGGAGGAATACCAATACCGGTTTACCACCCACTCTCAGAAGTTCTCTAGTAATTCCGTCGTCACCTGATGCCTTGTTGTTTTTAAGCTGTTTGAGTGTCACTCGAATCTCGCACAGGCTGATGTCCGGGATGTCTTCGGTGTAGTGTCGGACTAACTTGGCTCTTGTGTCCCGAGCATTGTTAGTAACCGGTTTGCATGTTAGGGTGTAAAGCTATTCGTAGAAGTTTTTGATCTCTCTCAAAATCTCGGGCTTAGATGAAATAATACTGCCATTGTCGGTCTTCAGTTTTGTCATTTGGTGCTTGCCAATAGACGAATCTTTTGCGAACACTTTCGAGCCTAGGTTGCGCTCTATTGCGACCTTAACACACGAAGTATTATAGGCACGCAAATCGCGTCGCATGCACTTACAGATTCGTCTATTGAGTTAACCGTAGGCTGACATATCAACTGAAGACTGCAGTCTCGTTTCACGCCTGTCTGCCATTAACACGAGCGTTTCATCTGAGAATTTGTTCTTCTTTCGGCGGCGAGTCTTATAAAACTGAGATCCCACCGCTTGAAGAGCTTCCACCAACCCGTTATTTAGTTCATACACTGTACCTCAATCGGCTAGGCATCGGAAGCGATTTTGGCGTTCGAGCTGTGAGTTTTCGGGGTTTTGGACTTTGGCAGGGTTTGGTCGGAGCGTAGACCTCACCAGATGTAACCTCTCCAGTTTGACATTGATATTCAATGTGCCTCTAACAATTCGGTGATCGTTACCGGTTTTCACCTTACTGATCACAGAGACATCATTGAATATGTGCTGATTGGTCGTCATGATTGTTGTTTGGTGATAACTTTTTTTAGTAACGAAACGGTATTAAAAAAAAGTCTTCATAAGTCAAACAACATCGCATAAGTGGGTGGTGTTGTTTTGTGTTTACATTCCTTAACAGAATGTACTAGTTTTCCACAGTGGTTACAGATTGGGTTGGTCTACTTTTTGTGTCCATATGTGCAGCATAAAAACAGAACAAGGATATTAGGTAGGTAGGTAGACAGTAGGTAATTTATTGCCCCTGAATGAATATTTTGAGCAATTACTAAGTATGATTGTCAGTGACGATAAAAATGGAAAGTATGCAATTTATTACTATTGTACGACGTGAGGTATTTCTATGGCAGATGCTACTTTTCCTTTGATTGACTTTTCATGATAATTATATAATCCTTAGCACTCCCACAGTCCTTACGAATCAGATGACACGTCCTTTGCTGAAATCCATGAAGCCCTGTGGGGTGTAGGGTGTGTACTGAAATGGTTATGCATACATATATACATACTCTCGAAGTGCATTGCATGCTCTCTGGTGTAGATGGGTAATAAATATTTTTTCTGTGTGTTTTCTTTCTTGCAAGAGCACTCTTCAAATCTCCTTGCCGTCGCCCATGACGGTTACAATTAAATACAATTACAAAAAAAATAATATGAATTTGACAAAAAAAAAAGCATAGAATTCAGTTCAACAGTTAAACAGTTAAAATTTTCAAGTAAATTACAAATTGTCACTTTGATATTCTTTCTAACTTTCTATTGATGAGATGGCAACCAGCCTAAAAATATCAGCTATTTCTGTCAATGTCAAGTATTTAGTTTTCATGGTTAAGCGACTACCAAATTCTTATCAAAAAACTACATATCACTTTTAGTATACGTAAGGTCTTGTCATTTGAAACATGTCCAATTTTTTATTTTTCTATCTATTTATTATCTCAAATCTTTCCCAAAACAGGGACTTATAAAGATGAAACAAAATACTGTATAAAAGAGAAAGTATATGTAAATTTCGACGAAAGCATAGTGACAGGTACGATATAAGTATGTAAGAATATGTGAGAAAATCACTTCAACCATTTGTGTATGACGTATATATGACGTATGACAGCCCCATATAATGTTATAAAGAGACAAGGAGACACTTTTATTTTAAATACATATGTTTTTACATTATAAAAAAAACAAGTATTTTGCCGGCTTGTTTTCCGAGTATGTTATAATACAATACTTTGCCATCTTTATTTTTATGAAAAAGAAAACTTTTTTACTAAGTTCGTGTTATTGTGTCGAAATTTAAGAAAAAAAATTGGTAGATGTTTTGAGCAGTGTAGACTTCGACTATGATATATATGTGTATTCTTCGTAGTCGGTGATATTTAAACCATTATAAGACTGGTGTTTGTTCAAATAAATTACAGAGTAATAATGTTAGGAAATATTCACTACATCTTTATCATTATGAATGTTTAATATTTTATATAATAATGTGTAATAACCTCAAGCATCATTTACACAGCCGTACATATATCAAACCTCGGCTACAGTTTGTACCTGTACTATGATAGCCAGGTTGCTGATGAACATACCAGTATTTTCATAATTACATACATAATATAGATAAATTACACCCTGACGTAGTACAAATTATAAACAATTATTTCTCCTGAATGAGAAACTTCAAACACACAGTGCGAGGAGCTAATAGTTGGGTGCCCAGTGCTTACCTGTCAGAGAATGCATGGCTAATAGATGGATTAATGCCAAAGTGCCTGCCGAAGAACACCTCGGTTGAGTCCCAGATTATAAAATAAAAGATTTTGGGCCTAGGGCTGCGTACAACGTTTTCGCTTGGGGATATTTATCCTAGTTCACTCTTCCCTTCCTCCCATTTATGATTATGAGAGTCAGGATTTAGAAGAAGCAAAGACAGTGGAGATAGAAAAAAATGGATAAAAATAACTTTTAAGCTCAAACTCAAATATTTATGTACTGAGTAACCAGTGAGTGATAAGAGTAACTCTTATCCCTAGCAGATGAAGTCTTAACGCAGTAAAGAGTTTATGAAGTAAACGTAACGTAAAAGTATGAATATAAACACGCGTTCTTAACGAGTGTTTAAACATTTATTTATTGATCTATTTGAGAATTCGTTATGTATTTCGTTATCCGAATAATGGGCAATGGGAACTTGTGGTTATTCCTCGTATTTTATTCCTTAAATCATTTGTTAGAAACTGAATAGTTACAATTTCTTATATTCCCACCAAATTGTGCTGCAGTTTATCGGTCAGATTAACGTTTGTTTTATACAGTAAGTTCGTTTCAAAGTGTAGGTATGTTTATTAAATATTTGTATTTATGAGTATCACTAAATATCTATAAAAACAATCGTACATCACAACTTTTTTTATGTTACCTCATTTCTGCGTACTTATTATGTGCACAAAAATGAGGTAATTACATATTTTCCTTAACACCTACACTCTAATTTGACTTTGTACCGACATTATTTTAATTTCTTCAAACTTATTTCGTAATGTCCGACTGTTATAATCATTTCATTCAATTGCAATCATCAATAAAATAGTATTGTTATAATGTTAGCATGGTTTCACCCGTTTACAACGCTTACAGCATTACAACAATACGATCGTAAACAAAGAAAAAAAAATTAGCCGCTTCACATGACTAAGCAACATTATTGTACTTCCCTAACCATACTCTCAGAAACATCATAATTCTCCACAACTACCGCGATTACTTCAGATTTTATTGTGGATCCAATCAAGATGTGGAAAAAATCTTCTTAGCAGGCTTATTTTGAAAAGCTGGCGAAGGTTTCCAGCTTAACGAGTGTGCCACCAGAACAGTAGAAATTCATAAACATTATAATAATAAAATTTATACAAACTGCCGCAACAATATTACAATGATAACACATTTATATTTTTTAATATAATATAACAAGAAATATATAAAAATTTCAAATCATCAGTTCCTCAACTCATTCTGTACTTGTGGTACCAAGGTAACATTACCTTCTGCAGCTGTCTTATCTTCTGCTATAGTGTAGCACTTTGACTTTTTCATTTGGCTATACTTATCTCCTCGTATAAGCTTCTTACCGCTTCTAATCGGAATCTACAAAAGCAAATTTGGATTGAAATTTACAACTAAATATTTTACACATATTTTGATATTTTGTGATGTTGTGATTTGTGTATTTATATTATTTTATATGTCTTTTAACGATTTTATATTTCATTCATTCATTACATTTTAAATATATAAAACTTAAAAAAAATACATATTTAGAAATATAAAAAATAGTAGACCACCATCGGGTACAGGGACCAAGACACCGGTGGTTAAGGCTCCAAAGACAGGAACTTCCTCACTATACGAGCCGTGTCAAAGAGGACTGCTTCTACATAAGTCGGAACCGGTATCGATCAGAAACTGACGCTTTATGACTCTGTCGGTAACGAAGAGTCGGCGGCTGAGGTGCGAGCAATCAGCTTCCACCGATCCAACCTTCTAACGTGAGCCGCTTAAGGTGTTGTTCGAGGCTCTTGGCTAACAATCCGTGAACATATATGATTATCGGAACTAGGATCACCGAATCCACATTCCACATATCGGCAATCTCGTGAGATAGACCCAAATACTTCGATTGTTTTTCTTTTTCAACTTTCACGAGATTCTCGCCATGAGGAACGGCGATATCGACTATTATTGCGCGGCGCTCTAGTCGATCTATCACCACAATATTAGGCTTATTCGCAACAATAGTCCTATCTGTGATAATAGATCGATCCCAATATAACGTAGCACGACCATTCTTAGAGAACCAATGGTTTCGAAGAACCATGTTTCCAAATATTTCATTACAAATTGTGTTTGTTTAGTGCGTTTTAGATTCACAATTTAAAGTTTAGAAGGACAACGTCTACTTTCTCATTTGGATTACCTTATTGCCTCTTCTATTTATTTATAATAACTACCTCGGTGGCGCAGCGGTAGTGAATACGACTGCTGTGCCTGAGGTCTCGGGTTCGATGCCCGAGTCGGAGTAAATGTTTGTATGATCTGCAAATATTTATTTCGAAGTTTGGATGTTTTCTATACATAATATGTATGTATTTACAAAAAAAAATATACAAGTATTCTATCAGTTAGTCTAGTTATCATAGCACAAGCTCTGCTTAGTTTGAAACTAGATGACGTTGTGTGTCAAATGTCCTGAATATTTATCTATTTATTAAGAGAGTATCAGTAATGCCATATGCTGCCAGCTTCTCCAAAAGGATGAAGTGCGAAACTCGGTCAAAAGCTTTGGAAAAATACGTATAAATGACATCCACTTTCTCTCCACAGTCAACAGCTTTTTTCCAACGTCTCAGCAAAGGTCACTAGATTAATGTAAATAGATTTGGCTCCCACTAAGCCGTGTTGATAGTTACTCAAAATTAGTGCCAAGTGAGATTGCATAAATGGGCATATCAGTGACATTAACACAGACATCTCTCTTTATCCTACGTAAATACTTAGCGAATATAGGTACTTGAGTCTGTTTCGAAAAAAAATCTGAGTAATATTGTCTACACCAAACTCAGCGGGTGTCCGGCCAATGGCACGCGCTCACTTGACGAACGACCGCTTACGGAATTTTTCTTTCAATTTAGTTGAGTGGCGCCGACGTGTACAAAAAAACCATACGCGTCTAGAGATCCAACAGATATAGATCGTGTAATCATTGAAGTACATTTTCATCCCATACAGATCGGACATGTGAAACGAACAAAGACTAATGGCTATCAAGAAACAAGACTTGAACTTTGTCGGTAATTTTTCGCAAATTATTCCAAAATTTTTTTTTTTTTTTTTATACCACGACGGTGGCAAACAAGCATACGGCCCGCCTGATGGTAAGCGGCTTCCGCAGCCTATGGACGCCTGCGACACCAAGGGCATCACGTGCGCGTTGCCGACCCTTCAAAAACCTATTAACCCCCTTCTTGAAGAACCCCATGCTGTAGTTCCCAGGGAAAACCGTGGCAGGGAGCTCATTCCATAACGGGATTGTTCGCAGGAGAAAATTTCTCTGAAACCGCACTGTGCGCGACCACTTAGGTTCCAATGTATGTGGATGAGCTCCCTGACGGTGGCGAGCGGTGCGATGGTAGAATGTGGCTGTGGGCATCATATCAAACAATTCTTCTGAACACAACCCATTGTAGAGACGGCAGAGTACACACAGGGAGGCAAAGTCTCTCCTAAGACTTAGTGGCTCGATACCGTCCGTGAGATCAGGATCGTCGATTATTCTCACAGCACGTCTCTGGACTGAATCGAAAGGCTCAAGCTGGTACTTCGGTGCTCCCGCCCAGAGATGACAGCAATACTCCATGTGAGGCCGAACTTGTGTTTTGTACAGTAGTAGCCTTTGTGCCGGTGTGAAATATCGCTTCGCTCTATTCAGAACACCAAGCTTTTTTGATGCCAGCCTCACCTTTCCCTCCAAATGAGTCCGAAATTGGACGTCACTGGAGATATTGACACCGAGGATCCCAATACTCTGTGAGATGGTAAGGGGTGTATTCTGAAATTGTGGAACTACAGTGAACGGGGTTTTTTTAGCAGTAAACGCACAAACTTGTGTCTTAGAGGGGTTAAATTGGACCAGGTTATCCCGACCCCAATCGGAGACTCTGTGTAAAGTGCTCTCGATTTGAGACACAAGTTGTTCGCGACTTTCTACTACAGCGGTACGAGGGATGTTAGCCCGGCCCGTGTAATACGCATCTCCAGTACTGTCATCCGCATAACAATGAATGCTATCTATGGTCAACATATCATTGATATGCAGCAAGAATAGTGTTGGAGATAGCACGGAGCCTTGCGGGACACCAGCGTTTATGTCCATGCTTTCGGAGCAGCTACCGTCGACAACGGCTTTTATGCGTCTGCCAGACAAAAAGCTAGCCACCCATTTGCACAAACCCTCGGACAGGCCGTAGGACGGTAACTTCGATAGAAGGCCCCTGTGCCAGACCCGATCGAACGCCTTTGCTATATCCAGGCCAACTGCCAAAGCCTCACCTTGACTCTCAATGGCTGAAGCCCACCGGTGAGTGAGATACACTAGAAGATCACCAGTCGAGCGACCGCGGCGGAAACCGTACTGGCGGTCGCTGATCAAATCGTGCTCTTCCAGGTAACTGAGGAGCCGTGTGTTGATTACACGCTCCATCACCTTAGAGAGAAGGGAGGTTATAGCTATAGGCCTGTAATTCGATGGGTCCGATCTATCACCCTTTTTTGGCACGGGATGCACATGGGCAGTCTTCCATGAAGACGGCACTTGCCTTTTGCGGTAGGAAATCGCGAAAAGTCGCGTTAGTACAGGGCACACTTTTTGAGCACCACTGCAGGTATGCCGTCTGGCCCACTCGACTTATGAACGTCTAGACAGTTTAGTTCCCGCCGCACTTCTCTTTGCGAAATGTGTATTTCCGGCAAAGTGTGTTGGCACGGCGGGTTAATAGGCGGTACCGCACTTCCATCCTCGTTCATAGTCGAGTTCGCGGCAAAGAGTTGCCCAAGTAGGTCGGCTTTCTCTTTAGCACTATGGGCCAAGTTACCATCGGCATTTCGCAATGGTGGTAAAGACGACTGGCAAAAATTTCCTTCGGCAGCCTTAGCAAGAGACCAAAACGCACGACTCCCAGAGGGATAGCTCGTAAGTCGCTCACCAATCCTGCCGATGAAATCGAATTTGGCTCTGGCAATTGTCTTTTTGCTGGACCTCGAGGCAGCATTTAGTTTGCGTCTCACATCAGAGATGTTCGGATCCTTATTGGTACGGGCCGTGGTCCAAGCCCTATAGGCGGCCTGCTTGACTAGCCTGGCTTCCTTGCAAAGCCGGTTAAACCACGGTCGCTTTTTTTCCCCCGCAGCTACTGATAGGTTGGGAATAAAATACTCCATACCCACCAGGATCGTCTCAGTGACAGCGGCTGCGCAGGAGTCAGGATCTTCTGGCGTGAAGCAAAGCTGTCTCCACGGGTACGATGCGTTTTATTTCGTAGAATCTGTACTGGCAACATTAGAAATAAAAAAATGTTGGTTCTAACTGTTACCTGTACTAGTTAGCTCATTTCTAAATATCAATGTTAATACTACATGGATATTTTTGTAATTAAAATTTTATCATAAATAAAATTATCGAACGTATACGAGTATATATATAAAATATATATAAAATTTTCAAGAATACGTTTTGTTGACAACACAAACATTTAGTAATTGCAGCCGTAACTAGTTTTTGAGAAGAATTAAAATTCTTTTAGCAAAATGTTATAAATCTCATAGTCATTCACCATATTTCTCTAGTGGTATAGGATCTGCCGGTCTCCTTTCCTTTTTTTTCCATTGAAAAATGAGGAATATGATGAAATAGATTGAGAAGTAAATTTAATAAACATTTCTAAATATGAATCAATAAAATCACTAGAAACTTGGCATAGTCATTTTGAAATATTAATAATTGATGACCATAACATATTTGATAAAATTTATAGCATTGTAAAACACTTTATAGCCGATGCTTACTAAATACTAGAATGATTGATTTTTACAATTGATGCAATCTACATGCATTTTTGTGCTATTTATAAAAGTATTTTTGATTATTTTGGTTCATTATTTTTCTTTTACTACAACGTATGTATGTGTAATGTTCGTTATAAACACATTGTTCGTTGTTTTATAATCGCACTTCTCCAACTGAAAAAACTTCTATGTTCACCTCTATTAATGAGACCCTCTGTAATGAGACATATTTATTTGTCTCATTAGACATGGCACTTTAGACTGCACAGTTGGCCCAGTAGTTTAGGCGGTCGCCACGCCGCTCTCGCCTGCACTAAGTGTTGTAGGTTTAAACCTCACATGGGACAATACTTTATGTGATCCACAAATTTATTTAGAGTCTGGATGTTCTTTGTCTCCGTTTCTTGTATGTTTGTAAAGTCACCCGCGAAACAGGACTTATTTCTAGTGCGGCCGTTGTTTTCTATAAAAAAAAATACTTTGACATCTGAGACACCGGATAAGTGGAATACCTCTTTAAGTGTAACAAATTCGTAACTCCTTTAATGTTTCAGCTATTCGGGGTATGTCTACAGTGGTATGTTTTACATTATACCTATATATTTAGTTGTCTAATACCCATGGTATAAGCTGTGCTTAGTTTGGTGCTAGATGGCTTTGTGTGAATGTAGTAGAATTGATTTCTGGGATACGAACTCTCTTGTGTCCTTTCCCAGGATTCGAATTATCTCAATAAAATACCTCATCTAAGTCAATTCAGTGGTTTAAACTTTCACCTTTTTTTTTATAGTAAGAGCCTGCTAAAGTGACTCTGCTCTGCCTGATGGAAAGCATGAATAGAATCCAAGAGTTGTGGTCGTCATACTCATTACAAATGCAGACAATGCAGTATGGTAACCCACACTATGGTGGCCTTGTGAGATGCTTTTTCACACCCCGCTTGGGGATGTTAAGGGAATGACAGTCATCGCGACAGTGTAAGGCTTACATAGTTACCACGATAACTGTCACACCTGCATCAATGGGCCTCCGGTCTCGCACTTACCAAAAAACATGACAGCACGGATGCTGGCGCTTTAGGTTGGTCTTCTGTGGGAGGGTAGTACTGCACCGATCGAGCCGGTCCGTTCGTGCTGAAATCAGCGTGACCTAAGATAGTTGCCAATATAATTTTGATGATTTTATTTTAATAGGGATAAACAGTACGAGTACTGTGTCATAGATAGAGAGCACTGTGTGTCTCTGATATAAGTAATGTCATTACAAATAACTGAGTGCTGTAATCTAAAAATGAGGACAGCAGCGTGGCGCTAGGCGCGCTTTATATAGTACATACGTGCTAGTGTCCATACATATATGTACATCCGACTCTAAAATTCTTACACTTAGAGAAAGCTAGACTCTTTCTAAGTGACATATGTTTTATTTAAATATGATAAATAAGGTAATACATTTTCTTAATCAACATTTTACAGAAATACCATCACTGTGAAATGCGTTGTTGAATGCAAAAGGCTAAGGACCCGTATTATAAAAAACGCTTGTAGAAACACAAACCTAGGCGGTTCATTCCAGTGAATTTTTTTGTTCTTAATATTCACGGAGTACCTACTTAAGAGAATGTAAGAAACTGTACTTGCAATGCCAAAAAGTTGCTAAATGCAATCCGTGAAAGGAGATGCGGAGTCGTTCAAGGTGATTAAATCTCAGAAGAACCATAAAGGACCTAATGACATTTTTTATAACAAAATTAAAAATCCAAAACTTAAAAAGTGTAGTTTTGAAATGTTAAAAAAAGTGTTGGTAAATATTTTTACTTGGACAGGGGTATTCTATAGACAAAAGAATCACTCGCCAAATGAAGACATTGATTGAGTATATTTTAATTTTGTAATTTCTACAATGGCAGAGAATATTATGTTACATATTAAGAACTTACCAATGGAATCTGTAATCTTCACATAGCACAATCGCGAGATAAACAATTTTAGAGATTATTTCTGCATATTGATATGAGAATACATCGCAATGTAGTTGCAGGTTTTACTTCGCTCTCCCTGGTCATAGAGAATTGGCACAAATCTGTAGTACTTAGTACTAATGATCGCAGGTAAGTATGAAAGGGCAAAGAACTTCATGGTCGATTTTATCGGACCTTAAATTGTTCTCAAATAGACTTTAAAACGTCTACGTCTTGGCTACGGCATGGTGATCTCTTCGGAGAAACGGAACGGAACGTTTTATTGACGAAATTATCATGACGAATAATTATCGGCAATATATTCTGAAATATAGTAGAATTGACATCTGTGAGATATACCTCCGTCCAGGGAAAACTTGTTCCGGGTAGTTCTGGTTGTTATTGTCTTGCTAACGGTGAGTATTTGAACAGGCACAACTAAGTAGCCAGGATCGTACACCAACCACTTGGCTTTCAATATCAACCTGTCAATTTAGAGGCAAGGGCGTCGCCAAGGGGGGGTCGGGGAGAGGGGCAGCTGACACCCCACAAAGTTGCTAAATGTAATGCAACCAAAGTCCTAAGTCTTTGAGTTGGTTTGCTTGATCAACCATTCCCGTACATCGAAACTCGAATGAATTCACCAATTCCATTTCTAATATTGCGTACGCTCAACTACGCTCTGCTCATAAGAATTGAAGTCAAGCTTTGGCAGCAATTCTGGCATAATAAACTAAACTCAACAGATGAAACAGTTGTTGATATCCTAAAAGAGGCAAAAACCTTCTTTCCCGATACGGAAAAAGCGTTGAAAATTTTGATCGCTCATCCATACACAACGTGTACACTAGAGCGAACGTTTAGCAGCCTCAGGAGACTAAAACCCTGGCTTAGAAGCACTACGAGTGAAAATCGCCTCAATAGTCTGGCGAATGTGCGCAGAAAACTTATACATGGAAACTTAATAACTTAAAAAAAATGGAAAGTAGTCAAGAAGTTTACAAAGAATCGCCGAAAATTATGTTTTAATTAATGTAATATAAACAAACAGCGACCACTATAATGTTAAAATCCGGTAATTTAAAAAAATACGCTGTAAATTTATTCTCAAATTCAAATTCCTTTTTATATCCAAATAAATGTTACAACTTATTTACAAGTTTCTTTGTTGTATAGTCAAGAGCTCGTTGAACTCTATACTGTCACAGAAAATGTATATAGTACTAAGGTACTGTTGTTATTACAATCACCGTAGATGTAAGGCTCGTAGTACAAATTGAAAAGCTTTATGTGCTGTCGACTTTACGTACAATTCATACCTACTTTTCTCGTTCCTGTGAGGTTAAAAAAACAAACAGTTGGCACACTTGGCACTTGGTCGAAAAAAAAACCACATTATTTGCAACTTCGTAGTAAGTAAGTGCAGGTTTAACCAAAAGTCATAAACTGCAGGTAAACAATGAATATTCCATTGTCTCATTATTCTTTTTTTTTGTAATTGTCAAAGGTTGTCTAGATACACCAACCCATAGTTTGGACGATCGTGTTAACATTTGAATCTAACATCGTAACACATGATTATATAAATAGCTTGTAAATAAACAACTTTTATAATTTATCTAGTGGCTTTTAATACGATTTTTTAAATGTTAAATAATTCATAGCCTACCTTTTATTTTTTGAGGATTTTGACCTTGGCGAAATACTCGATTGTTTCATTCATTAACTGAACATTATAATTTACAGTAACCCTTTTTTGTTGATTCAGCTTTATAGTACTATAATATACTTATAATTAGTAAAAAAATAGTTTTAAAAAAATACATCGCCCAAATAAACACCATTTTGACGTTTGCACTCTTCTAAGCGAGCACCGAAATTTTCGAATACTCGTTGGCACACAGACCGCGAGATCGCCGAAGTCTCATAGCTGATTTTTTGTTTTAGTTGACGTCTTGTATTTGGTTTATTGATGTAGATACGATACTTCAAATAACCCCGTAGAAAGAAGTCTGCTGGAGATAGATTTGGACTACTGGGTAGCAATGGAATATCGTCTCGTCTCGAAATCAGATTTTCCGGAAACATGCCTTGACCACCGCCTTCATCTTGTGGAAATCATGTACGATTTGATTACGATTGTAGCCAGCAAATTCCAGTAGTATCGGTCCCAAGAACATGTTTGCATGCGAATTCTTGGTCCATCCTATACTTTAACTACTTTCGTTTTCTTCCTATCTACTTTAAATTTACCAAGATGTTTTCAGCGTCTGAATAGTTTAACGTCCCTAAATATGCTGACATCTTTTTTACACACTGGATTACTAACGCTGTATATGTTTCGTGAATTATTTAATTTATTATATCTTATTTTTATTTATCTAATTTTATAAACTGTCCTAAAAATAATTAAAATCTATTTATATAAACATGTCTTGTTTGTGACCTTTAACACTGCATTACACTGTCATTTGAACCAATTCATAGCCCACCTGTATATACATTTCAGGACAGGTACAAATTAACAATTTTGTATTAAATATACGTGTTAAAATATTTCAACTACAAGAGTTGAGCTTGTCATCATGACGTTTATTTAGAATACCTAGTAAAGTAATAGTATATATACCTCCTCAACGGTGTATTTAATCCATTCTATATAACATAAAAAATAATAACTAAAGATTTTTAGGCGACACAAAATACAGCGGACTTCTTACAATGTCCGTTGCAAAAAAAGTATGCCTTTTTTTTCGCTCCGGCTCTCCTACTTGCAAAAAATATTATTCGGAGCGGGGATCGGGGGAAGTATCTGTGTAAGAGTTTACTTTAAAGCTTTACTTGAACGACTGCTTCATTTCGGTTTTCGTTTTGTAACGCAAAGCACGGTCGCAGCAACCATCAAATAGTATAATATTTCTTGACATATTAGACTATTTAGTACTTTAACTACTAAAGTGAAGTGAAGAACTGGCTACTTCGTTTACCCTTTCACGTAAGTAGTACACATTTAAATATTTAAGTGACAAATTTGTTTGTATCAAAAATTGAAAAGTGTTTTATAGTGTGCGTCACCGCAACAAGAAGTTTATAAAAATTTTGTGCTTTAGGAAAGTGAAAGTGTAATAGATAATTAGTTTACCATTAATAGCAATTTGTTCGTATGCGTCCCCGGAGCAAAATATTAGTTAAATTAAACACATAAATAAATAGTTTCTGTTTCGTATTAAATTGTTGTAAATAGCAAAAAAAATAATGATAATTATCGTAGATCTGAAACAAAATGTGACAATAATTCTAGATACCGATCAAATTATAAAAGCTATACTTTTATACAATGACCGGTTGTTACGCGTGCAAACAAAAATTGATAAAAAAATTGATAAAATGGTGTAAAACCGTAGTGATCTAAAGTAAAACAAGTCAAGAATCCCGTTTTACAGGTAAAAGAATAATTCAATTACTTATTTTTAGATCAGTATCCACTGCCACTACATTACGATGCACTCCCACATTAAGCTGTTAAAAGTATTCTCTGAGATTGTATATCTCGCAATTGTGTAGAGTCTTGATATTTAATAGACCACGACCTCCAAACTTTCGCGGAATATACTACCTCATAACCAATGAACGTGGGTGGTGCATGCGGAATACAGTCAGCAATGTACGGACTCTCCTGTCAAGGGCATCTAACTCGGTCTGAGTCCATCTAAGTACACCAAAGGAATACATCAGAACCGGCATGAGCCAACTATTACAGGCTCGCCCTTCAGATTCTACAATCACGCCCTTTTCCACATACATGACTGCACTCTTGTCTACACCAAATTCCATTTTGATAGAATTACTAAATTTTTCAGTGATCCTTAATAAGGCCATCAATTGTAATTTTGTGGAGGCCAAAAATTTTAAATCATATAAAGAAGGTGAGATATAACTTGATCATCTTTCTGCAACCGATAGCCTAACCCTGAACCCTCTAACAGTGCTGAGAAGGTTCAAAGCTAGATAAAACCACAAGGGACTCAGACTGTCACCTTGAAATAAACCTCGCTCGATCTTTATAAATATGTCATTTATCGCAGTCTGCCGACATCCTGGATAGCAAAGTGTAGTCCTCCAATTAAATTAAATAATAAAATGTCTTTTTATTATTATTATTATTATTTATATATAACAAACAACAAATTCTAATCGAAACATATTAACTGCAAAAGTAATTAAATTGTTTTCTATACGTCGGGATTAAATTTGTTCATTTCTTTTCAGTTTTATTAAAAGTTGTTATTAGTTATTTTATTATACAGTTAGGTTTATCATTTTCATTCTTTTTGCAATTTTTATTACGGTTATAATAAGATGGAGAATTTCGCATTTCTTTGTTACGTTTGTTACCAATGCCCTAAACGATCTAATTGTTTAAGGGAATTTTAATTGAATGTTGTGAGATGTTTTTTTTATACGTAGAGGATGACTTTTAATTGTTTATACACTGACGGGACAATACTTTGTGTGTTCCGCAAATTGTTGTTCTGAATTTCGATTTTCTTAGTTCTTGTTGTATGTATAATAATAATAAATAAAATAAATATTTCGGATATTTGAAACACAACGCCATCTAGTTTCAAACTAAGCACTGCTTGTACTATGAGTACTAGTTTAACTAGACTGTTTACCTAGACAGTTTTAGCTAGACTGACTGGTAGAATACTTATATACTTTATTTTTGTAAATATATACATTTTATACATAGAAAACACCATAATACCGAAACGAATATTTACAGATCATACAAACATTTGATTCGACTCGGCAATCGAACCCGAGGCGTGTTTCCTTCTATTTCTTAAAGAATCCACCTAAATCGTGCAAGCCATCGCGATGAACCCTTCTTACATTTGTTTTATCGTTTAAAATTTTGATTGCTGTTCCACACGAGACGCGTACTGCCTCAGCTACTTTGAACACTTTCGTTCAGCGATCGGCTAGACTGATATCATGTAACTTTTCGGCGATCATCAGTAAACACGTCTAAAGAATGTCCAGGTCGCGCCTTGTCGAAAATAGTTGTATTACCAAGCCTAAACTCATTGAAACTATATATAACGGTTATCATGAACGGCAAATCATCTCTCAATCTGAAAATGTTGAAATAAAATTAAATTTGTATTTAATTTTATTTCAACATATGCCTTCCATCCTAAAATAAAAAACAAATTATGGATTGATATTGCTTTTTTCCATTTTATTAAGAAACATTGGACACGAAAGACACAAACAGTTTTAAGAAAAAAAAGCCAATGAAATGATCTCAAATTAAGGACATTGCCATGTAATATGACTATACTCGTAGTACATATATGATGAAGATGTTTAACTTATTAAACTGTCATTAAAACGGGTACTTATTGATCCACAAGAGTATTTAAATGAATATTTAAAAGCAATCTCTTGTTTGCGGTGTCAGACGTGAACAGTTGGATTTATTTCACTTTCATTTTCATTGAATAGCCAATTTATCAACGAAAGTTATAATCTATAAAACATCACGCTTAGATTAATGGGAGCTAAACATTAATGAAAAATATTGTGAAGACCTGGCAAATTTATTTCTTTTGAAAAACGACAACGAAGTTTGAAAAAAATATTGTAAACTATTCTTGTCAACCAATCACACAACAATTTTCTCACTTATTGAGCTAGTGAGAAAAAAAATTGTAGAGGCAGTAGAAAAGTCCCTCGTTCTAGAATTATAGTACCCTCGAAATGGATTCAATGATCAACACACGAGCGTTGAATCTTGTTATCAAGAAACGCTAAACTTCATTTTTTTTACATATTGTAGGTAGTCATGAAATTAAATGTTTTTGTCTCATATGCAGGAAAGCACAATTTATTT
The DNA here is from genome assembly GCA_949316085.1 of Hypercompe scribonia. Lineage (NCBI taxonomy): Eukaryota > Metazoa > Arthropoda > Insecta > Lepidoptera > Erebidae > Hypercompe > Hypercompe scribonia. Next base: position 9,472,239 of record OX438979.1, read on the forward strand.
GAAGCAAGCAATGGAAGCAAAAACTGTGGTTGGTCTGAACTATAAAGAAAAAGAAGTTGAAAATGAAGAGAACTTCGCATCCAGATCTCTCAGCGTTCCAAAAACTAACTACAACAATTCCGATGCAGAGGTAATAACAAAGTAATAAAAATTTCAGCGTGTGTCCAGATCACGTGTATATTTCTTAAATTTGACTAAATTTATTGCAGTATGACATAAGGAAGGATGAGGACTTTAATAGATCCGGCATAGACGTTCCTGTTGTTAGCTATTTACTCATTAGTTATAACAACGCAATGAATGCGAAGAGGATGAAGGAGAATGAGGTAGTGGAACAGCCTGCACCCATCGCGTCCAATAGATCTGGCAATAATATTCCAGTACTAAATAATGATAAGAATAACAACAAAATGAATGCGGAAAAAAATGAGAAGAATGTGGCAGTGGAACAAGAATGGGTAATATTTGATTTACATTGTATACTTATATGAACATATTTAGAGTATTAGAAGATCTTTAGGCTTAAGAGTAAAGAAAGTAATATTGTGAATGAAGCAATAATTACAACAAAAAAAATTGAAATGTTTGATTTTAGATACAATCAAAAAAAGCTTTGTTTGAACTACAGTTTATTAACTCAAGTTATGACTTGGGATGTTTTGAAATCATAAAATGAGTAACATTTCTAATAGTTACTCTTCAGTAAGAATTTTACAAATAAGATATTGTTGAAGGAATAATTTGGAATTTCAAGAATTCAAATTCTAATTTAATGTTGCAATACTTTTAAATTTCAAATATTACTGATACCAATACTTACTTACTTTAAATTTTTAAATTCATTGGCATTTCTAGGTACCAATCGGCAGTGGCAATACAATGGTGCTCAAAGAGAAATACAGTAATATAAACTGGAAGTCGTATACTTCTGCAACACGAAAATTGTTGCAGGCTGTATTTAGCAGGCAGTAAGTTCTCTTACTTCTTTTAACTTTCTGTCATGTGCATGCCGTCATCAACTTATTTGGTGATAAATTTGAAACTTATTTTTATCTTATTTCGTGTATCGGTATCATAATTATATTATTATCACGAGTTTGAATAAAGAGTGGGCCACGAGTCAATCAACACTTAAAAAAATCGTATAAAAAACGATTTTACGTAGTATCAAAATTGTTTATTTACAAGAAAGTTAATTAGCTGAAATTTATTTTTTTAAAATAACATCGTGTAAATGACTAACGTTTTGACGTTTGCACTCTTCCAAGCGAGCACCGAAATTTTGGAATACTCGTTGGCAAACAGACCGCAAGATCACCAATATCTCCACGCTGGTTTTTGTCTTTTAGTTGACGTAGGGTATTTGATTTATTGATGTAGACAAGATTTTTCAAATAACCCAATAAAAAGAAATCTGCTGGGGATAGATCTGGACTTCTGAGTGGCCATGGAATGTCGCCTGACTCATTGGATGTATGACAAGTGGCTCCATCTTGTTGAAATCGATTACGAATCGTTACGATTGAAGCCAGCAAATCCCAATAGCATGGGTACCAAAAACTTCTGTAACATGTTTGCGCGGGATGTTAGATTCGAATGTAAACGAATTTTTGCCTGTACGAAGTTGGTTTATGTACGCCACAAAATTTAAAAAGTTCTGAAACGGTTGAGTCTTACTAAAATTTTCTTTTATCTTCTTTTTAGTGTAAATTTATTTGTATTTCCTATCTATAACACTTTAAGGAGAGTACATAGTTACAATGTAATGTGTAATGTAATATTATTGATTTTTAGGGTTTTAGCAACACATTCGCTAACCGGCAAACCATCACCGGCGTTCCTAGACAAACCAGCGAAGATGTGTTTAGATAAAACTAAAGTTTCGGATGTGGTCATGGAAGTAGTGAAGAAATCTGGAGTTCGAGAAAATTTAGTCAGGTAATATTTATTAATCAAAATTGTTAAGTACAGAAATATACCAGGTATTCACATCACGCGCCACGCCACGGACCTGGATAAGTAAGAAACTTCCATAGCTTAAACATACTTGTATGCTGAATCACCTCTGTCAGTGGGATATTCATTCATTCTTTGCATTTTATCGTCCTAATTACTTCTATAAGTAATTCTGTAATGAGACAGCAAGTATGTTTTATCTCTATTACTGAGTCGATATATTAAAGAGTACTTATTCTTTATTAATTTCTTTGAATTTAATAGGCCTCTTTAATTGAGATAACATAAATTCTAACTCACACTATGCACATAAAGAAGGCTAGCATGTATGGGACTTATGTACTGCCTTGCGTAGCTCTTTGTTAGGACTATTGTTGTATTTATGTGACCGATAATATTTATCATCGACAATATCAGTTTTAGAGCCCACATTACTAGGACTACGCGTTAAAAATTCATTCAGTTTATATAATAGTTTACATAAAGGATGAGCTAAAGTCGATTTCTATAATAGCTGGCTGTCGTAAACGAGTCGTCATTGCTGTCAACAAGATGACGTAGTACAATATTATTGAAATGAAAATCGTTTCTCTAGAATTTTCTTCAGTGGTCACTAAAATTTTGCTGTGTTAAATTTGCTGAGTTTTTTTTTACATAATGTTCACGATTAATATAATATAGTTTTTGCTTTATTTGTGGTTTAAATATTTGTTCTCAAAGAATTACGATACAATTCACTTAACATGAGAAGACAATTAAAAGTAATACACAAATATATATATTATTTGAGAGCATACATAAAAGCGATAGCAATATAATAATATCTTCAACTGCTACCCTACTGTCACAACTTCGAACGCAGATGGCCGTCACGATACAAATATATAAGGTTTAGTGCCTTACTTTAGAAGCAAAATTTTAATTTTCACAACACTTTTCGTAAATTGATACTAAATAGCTTAGCAATCTTTAATTATTTATAAAGTATTTGGCTTCATTCTGCATTTATCAAGGCAAAACGCTTCTTGTTCTCTAGTTAATTTAACGAAAACGTAACCATTCAACCTTTCGTAAATTAATTGATTTAAAATAATATATTTTTTGTTTATTACTTGGTAAAATCTGTACTGGCAACATTAGAAATAAAAACTGTTGGTTTTAATTGTTAATTGCACAAGTTAGCTCATTTCTAAATATCAATTATAAATAGATTTTTTTGTACTTAAAAATTTATCATAAATAAAATTGTCGAACGTCTGACACACAGCGCCATATAGTTTCTAATAAGTAGAGTTTAGTATGGTAAGTTTAAAAAAATGTTGGGAAAAACAGAACCACGTTTTGTTGACAATACAAATATTAAATAATTACAACCGTAACTAGTGTTTGAAGAGAGTTTAAAGCCTTTTGATAATGTTCTAAAAATATGACGGTTATATGAAAATACAATGATTTACTTTATAAATGTTATAAATCTTATAATGATGCACCATATTTTGATAGTTGTACAGGATTTGCCGGTCTCCTTTTCCGTTTTTTCTTTATGAAGATGATGATAAAATAGGCTCGGAAGCAATGTCTAAATACGAAGCAATAAAACCACTAGAAACTTGGCATTTTCATTTTGAAATATTAACAATTAATGACCATAACGGATTTGATAAAATTTATAACACTTTAAAACATTTTATAGCCGATACTTTCAAAATACTTAAATGATAGATTTTTATAATTGATGCAATCTATATTTATTTTTGTGTTGTTTATAGAAGGTATTCTTGAATATTTTTGTTTATTACCTTGCTTTTATTACTTGTAGAAATTACAATGTAATGTTTGTAATTGTAATGTTCGTTATAAACATATTATGCGTTATTTTACAATCGCACTTCTTCAACTGAAAAAACTTCTATTGCCACCTCGTTCAATGGGACCCTCTGTAATGAAAAAGATATTTATTTATATCCAGATATTTGGGATACTTGATAAGTAAAATACCTTTTTAAGTGAAACAAATTCGTGGGTCCTTTAATATCTCAGCTATCCAGGTTATGTTATGTTACATTATATATATACAGTCGTCTAACACCCACAGAAGAAACTCTGCTTAGTTTCATGCTAGATGGCGTTATGAGAATGTAGTAGTATATGCCTGATTTCTGGGATAAAAATTATCGTGTGTCCTTTCCCGGAACTCGAATTATATCAATAAAAAACTCACTTTGTCATTATAATTTTTATAATTTTATTTTAATAGGGATAAGCAATACGGCGTAGTTGTGGTTAAATATGATAAATAAGGTATAATATAGTTTATTAATTTACTTTTTACAGGAATGTCATCACTATTAAATGCGCCGATGAATGCAAAATGCTGCGAACCCGCATGAAAAAACAGGTTCCAGAAACACAAACCTAGACGGTTCTTTCCAGTGATTTTTTTTGTGCTTTGTATTCACTTAAGGTAGTAGTCTGGTAACTTATGCCTATTTTCATGACTTTTTGGAGGGTGGTTTTTTAGGAAAATAAAAATGAATTGTCTGGAATATTTAGTGTTTTTATTTACATATCGAAAATTTAAAAATAAATTATTTGAAATAATTTAATAGTTTATTACTATTATTATTGTCACTCGAAGTTGGAACCTCAAAAAAAATGCACGTTGGTAGCCCAGGTGATTTTGGCTCTTGATGTTATCTGAAATCTAATATTCTTGATTATTTTTTCTTAATATTCACGGAGTACCTACTTAAGAGACTGTAAGTCTTTATACTTGCAATACCAAAAAGTTGTTAAATAGAACCAATGACATTTTTTTAAAACAAAAATAAAAATCTAAAACATAAAAAGTGTGGTTTTTAAATGGTAAAAAAAGTGTTGGTAAATATTTTTTACTTGGGTGAGGTGTATCCTATACTGATTCAGTACATTTTATTTTGTAATTTTGTAATTTCTGCAATGGCAGAGAACATTATTTTATATATAAAGAACATACTAGTGGAATCTGTAAACTTTGCACAATAATTCGTTTCTTCCGCAACTCTCAACGCACTACACTGCGATATCAATATACAATATCAATGATACTAATTTAAAATTCATTTTATTTATGCATATAAAAAGAAACATCATAAGTTAAAAATAAACGAAACTTTGTTAACAAAGGCCCTGGGACGATAAGAATACCGAATCGGCCCCAGGAAGGAATCGGGCTCATAACATCAGGAAATATTTGTATTCATGAAATACTTCGATACAGCAAGTTTCAGATTTTTATCTACTACCACGTCTAAATAAATCGAAAAATACTGAAAATTAGTAAAAATTGTTATTCTCTGAGTCTTGTTAATCGAATGATCTAGTAACCGGATATGTTTTGGGGCATGATAGTAGGGTTTTGGAAAAAAAATAAGAGCCATATTTGTCCGTAAGAACCTAAAAGAAAACGAGGTTTTATTCTCAATTTTGATTTTTAAGCATGTTCAATAATCGTAAAAATATGAGACTGTTTTTTTTGAATTCCTCATTCAATTCCCGACGAAATTGTGACCTTGGAAATTTTTTTTAAGGGTCATATCAAATACAAATAATATCGATTTTTTGCGCAAAAATTCCTTTCTGGGGCCGATTCGGTATTTTTATCGTCCCAGGGCCCTTTTATTAATCCAGTTAGAAGGTTCTCAGTGGATCTAAAAACTCAATTAGTGCGAAGAGAATGAAGAAGAATGAGGTAGTGGAACAGCCTGTACCCATCGCGCCTAATTCTACAACTGATGATAGGTTATAAGGTTCATCAAGCCAGCCGAATCAGTTTTTGGATGAATCTAAACAGAACAACTCTAAAATGTGTGAAAATAAGGAGTCCAATAGATCTGGCAATAACATTCCAGTACTAAATAATATACCTGTTAAGAATAACAACAAAATTAATGCGAAAAAAAATGAGAAGAATGTGGCAGTGGAACAAGAATGGGTTATATTTGATTTACATTGTATACTTATATAAACGTATTTAGAGTATTAGAAGATCTGTAGGCTTAAGAGTAAAGAAAGTAATATTGTGAATGAGGCAATAATTACAACAAAAAAAATATTGAAATGTTTGGTTTTAGATACAATCAAAATAAACTTTGTTTGAACTACAGTTTATTAACTCAAATTATGACTTGGAATGTGTTAACATAATAAAACTTGCTTACTTGAAATTTTTAAATTCATTTGCATTTCTAGACACCAATTGGCAGTGGCAATACAATGGTGCTCAAAGAGAAATACAGTAATATAAACTGGAAGTCATATACTTCTGCAACACGAAAATTGTTGCAGGCTGTATTGAGCGCCTGCTCAGTAAGTTCTCTTACTTCTTTTAACTTTCTGTCATGTGCATGCCGTCATCAACTCATTTGGTGATAAATTTGAAACTTATTTTTGTCTTATTTCATGTAACGGTATCATAATTATACTATCATCATGAGTATAAATAAAGAGTGGGCCACGAGTCAATTAACATTAAAAAAAATCGTATAAAAATACCATTTGATGTAATATCTAAACTGTTTATTTACAAGGAAGTTAATTAGTTGGAATTTATTTTTTAAAAATACATCATATAAATGACTACCGTTTTGACGTTTGCACACTCTTAAGCGAGCACCGATATTTTTGAATACTCGTCGGCAAACAGACCGCGAGATCGCCAACATCTAGTTTCTAATAAGTAGAGTTTAGTATGGCCAGTTTAGAAAACGTTTACCAACGTTTGCTAAACTTTTCTAAACATTTTCTAAATAGGAACGCGTTTTGTTGACAACAAAAACATTTAATAATTGCAGCCGCAATTAGTTTTTGAGAAGAGTTTATATTCTTTTAGTAATGTTCTAAAAATATGACGGTTATATGAAAATACAATTATTTAATTTATAAATATTACAAATCTCATAACGATGCACCATATTTCGCTAGTGGTACATGATCTGCCGGTCTCCTTTTCAATTTTTTCTTCGTTGAAAAATGAAGATAATGAAATAGGCTCAGAAGCAAATTTAGTAATACGTCTAAATACGAAGCAATAAAACCACTGGAAACTTGGTATTTTTATTTTAAAATATTAACAATTGATGACCACAACGGATTTGATAATATTTATAACATTGTAAAACATTTTATAGCCGATACTTACAAAATACTTAAATGATAGATTTTTATAATTGATGCATCTATATTTATTTTTCTGCTGTTTATAGAAGATATTCTTGAATATTTTTTTTAGTACCTTTTTTTTATTACCTACAGAGATTACAACGTAATGTTTGTAATTGTAATGTTATAAACACATAATTCGTTATTTTACAATCGCCCTTCTTCAACTGAAAAAAACTTCTATTTCCACCTCTTTTAATGGGTCCCTCTATAATAAAACAGATATTTATTAAACCTAGATATTTGGGACACTTGATAAGTGAAATACCTTTTTAAGTGAAACAAATTCGTAGGTCCTTTTATGTCTCAGCTATCTAGGTTATGTTATGTTACATTATATATATTCAGTCATCTAATACCCACAGTAGAAATTCTGCTTAGTTTCGTGCTAGATTCCGTTATGTGAATGTAGTAGAATATGCCTGATTTCTGGGATAAAACTATCCTGTGTCCTTTCCCGGGACTCGAGTTATCTCAATAAAAGACTTCATCCAAGTCGGTTCAGTGGTTTAAACTTACACGTTGTCAATATAATTTTTAAAATTTTATTTTAATAGGTATAAACAATACTGCGTAGTTGTGGTTACATATGATAAATAAGGTATAATACATTTTCTTCATTAACATGTTACAGGAATGTCATCACTATTAAATGCGCCGATGAATGCAAAATGCTGCGAACTCGTAATAAAAAAACACTTCCAGACGCACAAATCTAGACGGTTTTTTCAAGTGAAATTTTTTGTTCTTAGTATTCACTTAAGAGAATGTAAATATCTCTACTTGCAATGCCAAAAAAGTGGCTAAATGTAACTCACGAAAGAAGATGCGAAATCGTTGATGATGATTAAATCTCAGAAGAACCATAAAGGAACTAATGGCATATTTAAAAAAAAAATAAAAATCCAAAACTTAAAAAGTGTGGTTTTTAAATGTTAAAAAAAGTGTTGGTAAATATTTTTTACTTGGGTGAGGAGTATCCTATACTGATTCAGTACATTTTATTTTGTGATTTTTTAATTTCTGCAATGGCAGAGAACATTATTTTATATATAAAGAACATACTAATGGAATCTGTAAACTTTGCATAATAATTCGTTTCTTCCGCAACTCTCAACGCACTAAACTGCGATATCAATATACAATATCAATGATACTAATTTAAAATTTATTTTTATTCATGCATATAACAAAGAAACATCAACTCACCACTACACTCCTGTGCCAGGCTTCTGGCGTTGTACCTTGAATTACGACAGAATTACATAACTTCTGGAGGAATACCAGTACCGGTTTACCACCTACTCTCAGAAGTTCTGTAGTAATTCCGTCGTCACCTGATGCCTTGTTGTTTTTAAGCTGTTTGAGTGCCACTCGAATCTCGCACAGGCTGATGTCCGGGATGTCGTCGGTGTAGTGTCGGACTAAGTTGGCTCTTGTGTCCCGAGCATTGTTAGTAACCGGTTTGCATGTTAGGGTGTAAAGCTATTCGTAGAAGTTTTTGATCTCTCTCAAAATCTCGGGCTTAGATGAAATAATACTGCCATTGTCGGTCTTCAGTTTTGTCATTTGGTGCTTGCCAATAGACGAATCTTTTGCGAACACTTTGGAGCCTAGGTTGCGCTCTATTGCGACCTTAACACACGAAGTATTATAGACACGCAAATCGCGTCGCATGCACTTCCAGATTCGTCTATTGAGTTCACCGTAGGCTGACATATCAACTGAAGACTGCAGTCTCGTTTCACGCCTGTCTGCCATTAACGCGAGCGTTTCATCTGAGAATTTGTTCTTCTTTCGGCGGTGAGTCTTATAAAACTGAGATTCCACCGCTTGAAGAGCTTCCACCAACCCGTTATTTAGCTCATCCACTGTACCTCAATCGGCTAGGCATTGGAAGCGATTTTGGCGTTCGAGCTGAAAGTTTTCGGGGTTTTGGATTTTGGCAGGGTTTGGTCGGACCGTAGACCTCACCAGACGTAACCTCTCCAGTTTGACATTGATATTCAATGTGCCTCTAACAATTCGGTGATCGTTACCGGTTTTCACCTTACTGATCACAGAGACATCATTGAATATGTGCTGATTGGTGGTCATGATTGTTGTTTGGTGAAAACTTTTTTTGGTAACCGTTGGTGGTATTAAAAAAAGTCTTCGTAAGTCAAACAACATCGCATAAGTGGGTGGTGTTGTTTTGTGTTTACATTCCTTAACAGAATGTCCTAGTTTTCCACAGTGGTTACAGATTGGGTTGGTCTACTTTTTGTGTCCATATGTGCAGCATAAAAACAGAACAAGGATATTAGGTAGGTAGGTAGACAGTAGGTAATTTATTGCCCCTGAATGAATATTTTGAGCAATTACCAAGTATGATTGTCAGTGACGATAAAAATGGAAAGTATGCAATTTATTACTATTGTACGACGTGAGGTATTTCTATGGCAGATGCTACTTTTCCTTTGATTGACTTTTTATGATAATTATATAATCCTTATCACTCCCACAGTCCTTGTGAATCAGATGACACGTCATTTGCTGAAATCCATGAAGCCCTGTGGGGTGTAGGGTGTGGTACTGAAATGGTTATGCATACATATATACATACTCTCGAAGTGCATTGCATGCTCTCTGGTGTAGATGGGTAATAAATATGCATTTCTTTTTGTGTTTTCGTTCTTGCAAGTGCACTCTTTTACATCTCCTTGCCGTCGCCCACGACGGTCACAATTAAATACAATTACAAAAAATATGAATAAGACAAAAAAAAAGCATAGAATTCAGTTCAACAGTTAAACAGTTAAAATTTTCAAGTAAATTACAAATTGTCACTTTGATATTCTTTCTAACTTTCTATTGATGAGATGGCAACCAGCCTAAAAATATCAGCTATTTCTGTCAATGTCAAGTATTTAGTTTTCATGGTTAAGCGACTACCAAATTCTTATCAAAAAACTACATATCACTTTTAGTATACGTAAGGTCTTGTCATTTGAAACATGTCCAATTTTTTATTTTTCTATCTGTTTATTATCTCAAATCTTTCCCAAAACAGGGACTTATAAAGATGAAACAAAATACTGTATAAAAGAGAAAGTATATGTAAATTTCGACGAAAGCATAGTGACAGGTACGATATAAGTATGTAAGAATATGTGAGAAAATCACTTCAACCATTTGTGTATGACGTATATATGACGTATGACAGCCCCATATAATGTTATAAAGAGACAAGGAGAGACTTTTATTTTAAATACATATGTTTTTACTTCATAAAAAAAAACAAAAAGTGGCCACATTTTCAACCACCGCTGTGTTTTTTTAAGAATGAATAATAACAAAAGCAAGACAGTTTTTTATGAGCTCCAGATCTTTTTTTTAGAAATTGTGGCACTTTAAATATTTAGTCGGCAATCATTGTAAACTGATAAAAAATACAATTACAATATTATTTGCTTTTTATATTATTTTATATAGGGGGGTATAAACGGGACCGGACACCGGACGCCAGGATAAGGACATACTCGTACAGTCCACGTGTACCGTACGTCGTCTAAATAGAGTTTACCTGTTGATGGTGCGCGTGTCACTGCGTGTAGGGGCTGGGAGGGGTCCAGATGGCTTAATAACAGCAGTGCCAATTTTAGGCACACAGTGGCACACTATGGTTTTAGTCCGTCCGATCCCGACACACCACGCCACCGTAAGCCTCGGTGGGGTGAAGGTCCGAGGGGGTCTTCACGCGTGAAAAAAAGAACCCTCGTTCAGCAGTAGACAGATATTTGAATGCGTCTTCATAGAAAAAGATTGTTGATTTTTTTGAGACCTTATACAAAGATTGTCTTATGTTATTTTACGATTATGGGGTCACTTTCAGTTATAAGTCATTTCATTTTAAAATTTTCCGTTAATTTCCAAAAGGGTGAAATGATTGTTATGTTAGAGTACAGTTTATGTAGATTAGATTTTGAAAAATATATATTTTTGTTCTTAACTATATATATTTATATATATAGCTAATTAATTTGTGTACTATTGACTCAGTTTAAGTGAACAAATGTATACTTTTTATTTGACTACCTACTTGTCCCATTTACTAATAGGTAACACACTAAACAAACACGCACACATATTTTTCACCCCTAAAGTTTCAGAAGACTGTTATGTTGTTACTTTGACAATAGTGTATAATGATTGATAAAGATTGAATTACTGTAAAACAATGCCACTTGCTATTCTAAGTACTGTAGTTCACACTAAACAGTAATCTTCGATTTGTATTCCAAGGTTTGAATAAAACAATTGTTGTAAGTTGTAACCAATAAACTTTTAAATTATTTCAGTTGGCAACTTTCACCTAAGCTTTTTTTTGTGGGAATAAAATGACAATAGCATTCACAAGTATTTTGCCGGCTTGTTTTCCGAGTATGTTATAATACAATACTTTGTCATCTTTATTTTTATGAAAAAGAAAACTTTTTTTACTAAGTTCGTGTTATTGTGTCGAAATTCAAGAAAAAAAATTGGTAGATGTATTGAGCAGTGTAGACTTCGACTATGATATATATGTATATTCTTCGCAGTCGGTGATATTTAAACCATTCTAAGACTGGTGTTTGTTCAAATAAATTACAGAGTAATAATGTTAAGAAATATTCACTACATCTTTATCATTATGAATGTTTAATATTTTATATAATAATGTGTAATAACCTCAAGCATCATTTACACAGCCGTACATATATCAAACCTCGGCTACAGTTTGTACCTGTACTATGATAGCCAGGTTGCTGATGAACTTACCAGTATTTTCATAATTACATACATAATATAGATAAATTACACCCTGACGTAGTACAAATTATAAACAATTATTTCTCCTGAATGAGAAACTTCAAACACACAGTGCGAGGAGCTAACAGTTGGGTGCCCAGTGCTTACCTGTCAGAGAATGCATGGCTAATAAATGGATTAATGCCAAAGTGCCTGCCGAAGAACACCTCGGTTGAGTCCCAGATTACAAAATAAAAGATTTTGGGCCTAGGGCTGCGTACAACGTTTTCGCTTGGGGATCTTTATCCTAGTTCACTCTTCCCTTCCTCCCATTCATGATTATGAGAGTCAGGATTTAGAAGAAGCAAAAACAGTGGAGATAGGAAAAAAATGGATAAAAATAACTTTTAAGCTCAAACTCAAATATTTATGTACTGAGTAACCAGTGAGTGATAAGAGTAACTCTTATTCCTAGCAGATGAAATCTTAACGCAGTAAAGAGTTTATGAAGTAAGAACGCGTGTTTAAACATTTATTTATTGATTTATTTGAGATTTCGTTATGTATTTCGTTAACCGAATAATGGGCAATGGGAGCTTGTGGTTATTCCTCGTATTTGATTCTTTAAATCATTTGTTAGAAACTGAATAATTACAATTTGTTATATTCCCACCAAATTGTGCTACAGTTTATCGGTCAGATTAACGTTTGTTTTATACAGTAAGTTCGTTTCAAACTGTACGTATGTTTATTAAATATTTGTATTTATGAGTATCGCTAAATATCTATAAAAACAATCGTACATCACAACTTTTTTTATGTTACCTCATTCCTAAGTACATATTATGTGCACAAAAATGAGGTAATTACATATTTTCCTTAACACCTACACTCAAATGTGACTTTGTACTGACATTATTCTAATTTCTTCAAACTCATTTCGTAATGACCGACTGTTATAATCATTTCATTCAATTTCAATCATCAATAAAATAGTATTATTATAATGTTAGCATGGTTTCACCGGTTTACAACGCTTACAGCATTACAACAATACGATCGTAAGCAAAGAAAAAAAAATTAGCCATTTCTACATGCATCAATTGACGGACGCCGCCATGCAAAATCTATGTCGAGGTGAGTGAAGCAGAGAATATAAGATAAAAGATTTCCCTTACATACTTTTCGTTATTTAAATTTTAAGCAAAAAATATCAATGACGTCACCTCCGAAATTTTGGACATTTAAAACCAACATCGTCTTGTTTCAAACTAGGCAGAGCTTGTGCTATGATATCTAGACTGACTGATAGAATACTTATGTACTTTTGTTTTTTAAATACATACATATTATACATAGAAAACACCCAAACTTCGAAACAAATATTTGCAGATCATACAAACATTTAGTCCGACTCGGGAATCGAACCCGAGACCTCAAGCATAGCAGTCACATTCATTACCGCTGCACCACCGAGGTAGTTATTATAAATAAATAGAAGAGGCAATAAGGTAATCCAAATGAGAAAGTAGACGTTATCCTTCTAAGCTTTAAATTGTGAACCTAAAACGCACTAAACAAACACAATTTGTAATTAAATATTTGGAAACATAGTTCTTAAAAACCATTGGCAACTTTGGTCTTTAAGGACGACTTTAAGGGTAATGTACCCTTATCCCTTAAAAATAATTAATAAATGAATAATAATAATAATGAATGAATAATAAGAATAATAATAAATGAATAATAATTATAAATTAATAGTAATACTAATTTTGAAGTGCCGTACTACATATATGCACCCGACCCAGTTCTCTAAGAATGGTCGTGCTACGTTATATTGGGATCGATCTATTATCACAGATAGGACTATTGTTGCGAATAAACCTAATATTGTGGTGATAGATCGACTAGAGCGCCGCGCAATAATAGTCGATATCGCCGTTCCTCATGGCGAGAATCTCGTGAAAGTTGAAAAAGAAAAACAATTGAAGTATTTGGGTCTATCTCACGAGATTACCAATATGTGGAAAATGGATTCGGTGATCATAGTTCCGATAATCATATATGTTCACGGATTGTTAGCCAAGAGCCTCGAACAACACCTTAAGCGGCTCACGTTAGAAGGTTGGATCGGTGGAAGCTGATTGCTCGCACCTCAGCCGCCGACTCTTCGTTACCGACAGAGTCACAAAGCGTCAGTTTCTGATCGATACCGGTTCTGACTTATGTAGAAGCAGTCCTCTTTGACACGGCTCTTATAGTGAGGAAGTTCCTGTCTTTGGAGCCTTAACCACCGGTGTCTTGGTCCCTGTACCCGATGTTGGTGGTCTACTATTTTTTATATTTTTGAATATGTATTTTTTTAAGTTTTATATATTTAAAATGTAATGAATGAATGAAATATAAAATCGTTAAAAAACATAAAATAATATAAATACACAAATCACAACATTACAAAATATCAAAATGTGTGTAAAATATTTAGTTGTAAATTTCAATATAAATTTGCTTTTGTAGATTCCGATTAGAAGCGGTAAGAAGCTTATACGAGGAGATAAGTATAGCCAAATGAAAAAGTCAAAGTGCTACACTATAGCGATATGCAAATTGATGTTGGCTGTACTCGTATTTGCAAGAAGGTAATGTTACCTTGGTGCCACAAATACAGAATAAGTTGAGGAACTGATGATTTTGAAATTTCTATATATTTCTTGTTATATGATATTAAAAAATATAAATGTGTTATCATTGTATTATTGTTGTGGCAGTTTGTATAAATTTTATTATTATAATGTTTATGAATTTCTAGTGTTCTGGCGGCATACTCGTTGAGCTGCAAACCTTCGCCAGCTTTTCAAAATAAGCCTGCTAAGAAGAAATTGGATCCACAAAAAAAATCTGAAGTAATCATAGTTGTGGAGAATTCTGATGTTTCTGAGAGTATGGTTAGGTAAGTACAATAATGTAAAATGTTGCAAATGTCCCGTTGCAAAAAAAAAACGCATCAGGCAAATAAATTGTCCAGTGACATTTCGCACGCTTATATTAGTTTATATAAAATAAAATGACTTAGTTCCACTAGAGGTTCCACAAGTGATTCCAATTTTTTAAATTGCTCTCAATACTCCTGTGTTTATCAGAGGAGACTAGACGAGTGAAGGTGAAGGCCGAAGTGGGATTCATGTGGAATCTAAGGGCGGGTCAACCTACTGTCCGCACAGACGCTGACAAGCACCTGTGACGACTCAATGTTGAAGATGGATGTGTTTAGTCATGCGAAGCGGGCACGTAGCGTTGTTGACGTAAAGTTGCCGGATGCAGAAACGCAAATCCTAGATCCTGGATCCTGGAAAACTCCGCAGTACTAAGGCGGCAATCATAAACTCCATTTATCGGGCTCTGCAGATTTTGCAAGCCGACAGTAAAGATGCAGAACTCCTTAACGCTGACTTAGCAGTGTCACCCGAATGTAGGCTGGCTAATCAGGCTAGTTAGGGATCTTCAAACGGAGATGGAATCTCTCATCCGGACAATATCGAATACAACAATATATGGCATCGAATAATTATATGTCGTAGATAAAGACTCAACACAGTGTGCCCGGGCTTAGCCGGTTAATTAATTATAATAAATACTGTAGTTTCAAGGAAAAGTTTATTTTATTCTTTTCAGTGCGTCGTTTCTAGTGAAACGACGCTGTAGTCAGCGTTCCTAATAGTTATTTACCAGCACCATCATCAGATCCGGTTCATGTGATCATAATGTTACATTGTCACGTGAAATACATACGTGTGTAAAATTTTTGCTTATTCGGTTATAAACATCTGTTTTTGAAGCAGATATATTAAAAAATTGAGAATACTAAAAGAATTGTTAGAGTACACCTGAACATAACACTCTCACACAAACACATTGCAATTTAAATAAAAAATCTTTTTTTTTTTTTTTTTTTTTTTTTTGATAAGGACCTAGCTGTTGGCCTGGTATGGCCTCTACAACTTTACGCGGGCATTACGGTGAGCGCTGAAGGCTCTCAACCGGTCATTTGTTAAGCAACATAGCCCAAGGGCACCCCCTGTGGGATACGAACCTCGGCTTGGGGTGTTGCTGCTACGTTGGGGCGACCTACTCCCATGTTATGTGTACGATTTACGCGGCGCGTATTCCGCCCCCGACGACGGGGACGAAAACGCGGACGGTTCCTATTCCTAGATTGCCTAGCTGTGTCCGCTCTACGTTGGGCGAGCGTGATTTCGTCATCTGGCTCTTCCAACGCGTGTCTGGGTCGTCGTAACTTCGAAATCCTACTTGGTGTGTATCCTACGGCCGCAACCACTAGAGGGTTGGGGTGAGTCGGAGCAGAGTCAAAGTAGCTACGGGAGCACTGTTTTATGAATTGCTTGATGGTCGGCAATCTGAGGTCGATGTGGAGATCGACGTTGCGTACATACCACGGTGCTCCCGTAGCTTTGCGCATGAATCTATTTTGTAGTGTTTGAAGCCTATGGATCCTGTGTGGCCTAACGTGTGCGAATACTACGCTACCGTACGTCATTATAGGACGTACGCATGACGTGTATAACCTAACTTTATTTTTTAGATCTAATTTCGAACGCGCGTTTAATAGATTGTGGAGACGTCCTAGCACGAAGGCAGCCCGGTTGCGGACTGCCTTGATGTGGGGGCCGAAGGTTAGACGGTCGTCGAGGGTTATGCCTAGGTATTTGGCCTGCCTAGCCCAAGGGATAGACTTGCCGAACATCCTGATCTGAGGGGTCTTCTCCAAAGGATACAAGCTTAGCTGTCTTCTGTGAAACAGCACCGCCTGGCTTTTCTCGGGGTTGACCTCTATCCTCCATTTCCGGAACCAAACGCCCAGTGCGTTGGCTGCGGTCTGGAGTTTTTTGGCTACTGTCGAGGGGTTCACCCCCGAGCAGTAGATAGCCGTGTCGTCTGCGAATAGTGCCGTCTGCACATACCGATGCTTCGGAATGTCGCTGGTATACAGCGTGAAGAGTAGGGGGGAGAGCACGGACCCTTGTGGGACACCGGCTTGTATGGGGTGAGTGGAGGACAGTGACCCTTCTACTCGGTAGCGGAAGCTTCGATTCGACAAGTAGTCTCGTATGATGAGCACGAGTCCGTGTGGCACTCCCATGGTGAATAGCTTAAATAATAAGCCGTTGTGCCACACTTTGTCGAAAGCTTTCGCTACGTCGAAGAAGAGGATTCCTGTGAACAGGTTGCGTTGAAGCCGATCGCTGGTGTATTCAACGATGCGGTGAACTTGGTGGACGCACGAGTGTTCGGTTCGGAAACCGAATTGCTCGTGGGGGACGAGAAGATTAGCATCGGCATACGCTTTCAGCCTATTGTAGATTAGACGCTCGTATAGCTTGCCTAATCCGTTAAGCAGACTGATCGGTCTATAACTGGTCGGTTCGGACTTTGGTTTGCCAGGTTTGGGTATCCCAATAACAACGGCTTCTTTCCATTGTTGTGGAAAGATGTTGTTTTTGAGTGCTGCGTTGAAAATGAACGTCAGCAGGACCAGTAGCCTCTCCGGAAAGAGTTTTAACACCCTGTTTGTGATACCGTCCGAACCGGGCGCCTTGCGAGCGTGTAGGCCCTTGACGATCGTTTCGACTTCTTCGGGGGTGACCGTGTCTAGGTCTGGTTGTGTATCTGTCATCCCTGTCGGCGTTGATGTTGATGTAGGAAGTGAGGTTATTAGGCGCTCTACTTCCGAATCAACTTCGGCTATTTGGTCCGAGTCGCAGTGTATTACGCTGGGCGTGCACTGATTCTCTAGACTCTCGGCCAGGCACTCTGCCTTTTCGATATCGTCGAATGCCGGTGGAAGGTTAGGTCTGCTTAGAGGAGGCATACAGGTGATGGTGTCTCTCTTAAGCGAGCGGGATAGCTGCCAGAAGGCAAGGTGGGTAGGTTCAAGGTCTTGTAGTGTCCTATCCCACCTGTCTTGGCGCATTTGATCGATGCGCGACTTGACCGCTCTTTCTAAGCGTCGTAACCTGATCCTGTTGGCTTCGCATGGATATCTGTCGTAGGCTCGTACGGCGGCGTTCTTCCGCCTCAGCAGCTCACGTACGTCATCGGGTAGGTCCCAGCGGCGATCGTTCGTCGCCGGTGCCTCCCGAGTGCATTCGTTAATTAACGATTGCACGTGAGCTGTGAGGGAGTCGATCGCCATCGTGGTGTCCTCTTGGCTAATTATATGGTCGGGTATCCTATCTAGATGCACGGACGAGGTTGCCTCGAGTTTTGTCCCGAGGCGCCTCCAGTCCGTGATTCGTCTAGTCGGGGAATAAAAAAAAAAAATCGTTGTTGTTCTCTAATATATACATTGGTTTAAGCAATTAACTCACCGCTTTTTATAGCACTGTATAGTGCTGTGGGTTCCTTGCATGGTAAAACATTTTGTGTGACCCACAAATTTTCGTTCTGAGTCAAAACTTGCAACAAATCCGTTATATGAGCGTTATAGGCGGTCAAAACCTCCTTAGCTGTTCCTGGATCCCTCCTATCTCAGACGTAGAGTGACACACCATGTGGTTTTAGTCGATCTGATTCCAATACACTACCCCGCCGTAAACCCCAGTGGGGTGACGGCTCGAAGGGATTTACTCACGATAAAGAAAAGGTCAAAACCTCCTTCCTAAGGAGAGGCTCATGTCGAATAGTGGACTACCAAAGGTGATGGGTGCATAACAAAGATGACGCTGATGAAATTACTAAGATACAATGTTTTAATTATAATACATTCAGATGCAATAAAAATCTCAATGTGTCCTGAAGATATTATTTTGTAAGACTAACTGGATCTTCCATCGTAAGTTAAATTGAGTACCAATACATTAAGGAAGGAATTATGTTAATATTAAATACAATCAATTGGTTCACAATTTTATTCACGAATAATTTCCTAAATTACATGAATATTCGTGGGGATTATAACATAGCGATTTATTTAGTTTATTTATTTGGTTCACCAACAATTGTATACGCTGTTTCATGGTTAAAAGACATTTTACAAAAGTATGAATGAGCTTCCCCTCGAGGTCAGGACGGCTACCAACGGTTTTTCTTTCAAAAAAAAAGTGAAGCAGTGTCTACTGAAGCAACTGTCAGAATCCACCAATACATGATTATCATCTTATACTTGTTATGATATTTATTTGTGTATGTATGTATGTATGTATATAGATTTATATCCACTTAAGTATGTATATGTATCTATTTATGTATTTATATAAATTTTAGTATATGATAAATTTGTACATATATGTTTATTTCTGTTATTCAACATCACCTGAAACGCACCTACTTCCTATTTTCTCTGCATCACCCAAAGGTCGACTGGTAGAGAATGCCTTAGGCATTAAGTCCGCCTATGTACATAAAGTGCATGATGTATAATAAATAAATAAATATAGTGTTTCAATTACTTACAGGTAAGTACCACGTGCACTATAAACAAGAAAATAGTGTATGCTTATGCTAAAAATACAATACAGATTTTGTCGAGAACAGATAAGAAGCAAATAAAGTATTTTATTATTTAATATTTGAGTCAGTGTGTACGAGTATATCAACCACGGAGCGGCAACCATTAAGCAGCTTGCAAAGTCGTGGAATGGTGGAGTTTGCACCCAGGACACTTTTGCGAAGCGGGGGATGCAGAGGAGGGATAGGAAAACGAGGATATCTAGTTGGAGCATGGAACTTTATTTTGCCTAAAAGTTGTGGACAATCTACTTTGTGTCTCAGAACCTTGTATAAAAATATGGAGTGTATTACATTCCTTCGTTTTTCTAGGGTGATTATCTTAAAATGTGTCAATCTCGTTTCATACGATTTCATCTTTTTACATATACCAAAGGCATATGCTATATTATTAAATATTATATTATGCTATCGCATAATGCGGTCTCCATACGGGACTGCAGTACTCTAAGATGGTACGCACAAGGCCCATATACTCGTAAAAGAATTTTAGTTTTATTACGTCGTAATTTAACTGCATTTTTTAAAATGAATCCCAGAATTCTTGACGCCTTTTCTACTACACTTTCAACGTGTGGTACAAATGTAAACTTACAGTCAAAAATAACACCTAAAGTCCTGATTTCTTTCACACTTTGTATAATATTTTGGCCAATATGGTAAACAGATTTTAGAGGATTAGTGTTTTCAGGAAATTTCATGTAACATTATTTAACATCACAGGTAACATTTATTGGCATTTAGGCTCATGTCATTAATATTGTATTTCTAACACATCCCATTCTACCAACACATCAATGCCTTTCTGAAGCAGATTTATGTCGTCGTTCGTTTTTACAACTCTCGAAAATTTAAGGTCATCGGCGTCCATTAAAATTTCGGAGTTATTGAAGCTGTATAGGATATTGTTAACGAAGTAGTCGAAAAAGATAAAACCTATGTGGGAACCTTGCAAAATACCAGAAATAATTTTGTGCACATTAGAATGAAAACTGTTTACTGCTACGAAGAAAGAACGATTATTAAGGTAGGACTTTAACCAATTTAACTGCCTCGGTGGCGCACCGGTAGTGAATACGACTGCTGTGGCTGAGGTCTCGGATTCGATTCCCGAGTCGGACTAAATGTTTGTATGATCTGCAAATATTTATTTCGAAGTTTGGATGCTTTCCATACATAATATAGTATGTATTTACAAAAAAAAAAATATACAAGTATTCTATCAGTTAGTCTAGTTATCATAGCACAAGCTCTGCTTAGTTTGAAACTAGATGACGTTGTGTGTCAAATGTGCTGAATATTTATTTATTTATTAAGAGAGTATCAGTAATACCATATGCTGCCAGCTTCTCCAAAAGGATGAAGTGCGAAACTCAGTCAAAGGCTTTGGAAAAATTAGTAAAAATGACATCCACTTTCGCTCCACAGTCAACAGCTTTTTCCAACGTCTCAGCAAAGGTCACTAGATTAATGTAAATAGATCTGGCTTCCACAAAGCCATGTTGAGACTTACTCAAAATTAGTGTCAAGTGAGATTGCATAAATGGGTATATCAGTGACATTAACACAGACATCTCTCTTTATACTACGTAAATACTTAGCGAATATAGGTACTTGAGTCTGTTTCGAAAAAAAATCTGAGCAATATTGTCTACACCAAGCTCCGCGGGTGTCCGGCCAATGGCACGCGCTCACTTGACGAACGACCGCTTACGGAATTTTTCTTTCAATTCAGTTGAGTGGCGCCGATGTGTACAAAAAAACCATACGCGTCTAGAGATCCAACAGATATAGATCGTGTAATCATTGAAGTACATTTTCATCCCATACAGATCGGACATGTGAAACGAACAAAGACTAATGGCTATCAAGAAACAAGACTTGAACTTTGTCGGTAATTTTTCGCAAATTATCCCAAAATGGAGGTCAGATGGTGTCCAAAGTAAATATCTGCCCCTCACACCCGTATAAGTTTCAAATTAGACCGTACTCTATCTCCTTGATATTTTAACCGCTAAAAAATAAAAATGTGTCCTAAATTCTTTTAGATTGAAAACATAAAGATTATCGAAACTATATGCTTTCAATTGCCTCATCAATACGTGCGTAATTATGTACTTACAGAATTGAATTAAAGTTTCGAAAACACCACGAGCTAAGATCAAAATTTTCAGTTAATAACAGCACAAATCTGGATAGATAAAATGAATTGTCCTGTGTGACCAACAATATATGCCAAAAAAATTTAGATATAAAAGAATATTCATTGTTTTCTACAGTTTTATGACCTCTGATAAGACAATTGAGGCCAAAAATAAACCTTCTACGTAGGAAGGTGCTAAAAGAATGCGCCTTTTTTTTGTTTATCTTGATTCTGTAAGCGAAAAAAATTAATTGCAGTGGAAAGTGAAAGTAAAAATGGTTGTAAGCTTGTGCTTCTGTGAAATATTTACCTGAACGATCACTGAAAAAAACTTTTGACATAAAGACAGCCGAGAAATACTGCAAACCCTTTTTTGTCATTTTACATTATATTACTACATTTATTATATTTTATATATTTTTATCACTCATATGGAATTCACTTTTGGCGAATTCAAAAAAGGAGAATGTTCTTAATTTCAACGTATTTTTATATCTTGGTTACTCCAGAGCTCGACCAACTTGTCACATTGTGTGAGAATTTTTTTTATTATTTTTAAAATGAATCAGGTAAACATCACAAAGTTGTGACCATCTTTACGTTTTCTCATTTTGCATATAGTGAATTTACCTGAAGATAGTGCTCACATTAGTGGGGGTGGGCGCTGGAAGGAAGCTCTGATGGCTCAATAACAGCAGTTCTCAAATCCCTCCTATTTTATAAATTTCAGCTTGATACCACTACGCGTTCTTGAGAAAAAGGGTTTTGATAGACGGACAGAGGGACAACACTTTATTTGTGGGTTACGTATTTCCTTTCACAGTACGGAACCCTAAAACTGTATTATTTTGTAGAACTAACTGATACTTCTTTCGCAAATGAAATTAAATACCAAGTTATTAAAGGAGGAATTACAATTAAATATAGTTACCAGTTGGTTCACCATCTTATTCAAGAATAATTTAATGAATAAAATGAACATATCTACTTTTACGTATGTCTCTCTTCATTTTCAACATTAAGACTTGCGTAAAATGTAGTGTGTGCCATGCTGTCTGAGACGTGTTCGGGGTTTTCCCATGCGCAGCAGGTGTCGGGCGAATGGCCCGTGCGCACTCCATAAAAGACCGCTCGCGAACTTTTTTCTTCAATTGAGTTAAACTGCACCGATGTGTACAATAAACTTCACGCGTTGGAGCAACTGGAGATACAAAAAGTTTAATTATTGAAGTGATTACCCAATACTGATGGATATGCAAAAAGAATAGCTAAAGAGAAACAAAGATTGATGCTTGTCAACAGTTATTTGAAAAGTATCCCAAAATGGATTCCAAATAGAGATTTGTCCTAAAATTCTTTAGATTGAGAATATTAAATATTGCTTAACCATCAAGAGTGTTCAGAACAGTTCACTGCTGGACATAGGCCTCTCCTTAGAACGGAGGTTTTGGCCTACTACACCACGCTAGACAGACGGGTTGGTATAGGGTTTATTTAAAGGTTTCCATCTCTTTGTTGACTTTCATGTTCTGTTTTCTTATTCACCTCTTACACTACCCACGGGCAGACTAGGGGTGATGTCACTCTGTACTCTTAATCCGTCACCACACGGAAATAAACATATGCTTACTTCTTCACAAATACGTACCTAAATATGTATTTCTCAAATGCTGTGATTAAAAGTTTCAATTTTTATTATAATAACACAAACCTGGAGCGATACAATGAGTTTGTACCTGTGTGTACAACAACATTTGCCAAAAAATTTAGATAGTAAAGAATATTCATTGTTTCTTACAGTTTTATGAGTTTTGGTATGACAGTTGAAGGCCGCACAAAAGATACGAGTAAATGAAACCCGGGAAATTACTAAGGGGCATATTGCAAAAAAAATGCATTTCTTTTGTCCGTCTTAATCTTTTTGGTAAAAACAATTTGTCGGAGGGTAGATATTGGTTTATTGTTTTTTTTGAAGAACTCGAAAGTAATATCGTTGATATTTTTTTTTCTTTCTTTCTTTTTCTTTCTAGATGGGTTAATAATGGCAATCAAAACAATTTATTTTTTTGTTTTTTTTTTTAAATCTTTACTGATTACATGTATAATGTAGAGGCTTTTAATCAAACATGATTATGCCAGCCTCATTATATCCCACAATAACCAACCACATCATACAGGAAATTTCTAAAATTATGTTTACATAATAACATAAATGTAACAGTAACAGCAAAGATTTAAATCAAGATTCATAATTTGGACAGACAATCACATCTTCTTTAAGTTGTAAATAAACTCGTAAATTCTAATTGCATCCTCAGTAACAATTTAATTTAGAATCCAATAAAATCTTTACATGTTATGAAACTTTATATTTAATGTTTTGTCGACATGTTGAACAGTGTGACATGATAATACTGTTCTAGATTTCATCACAAAATATCAAAATGCGTGTAAAATATTTTGTTGAAAATTTAAATCTAAATTTGCTTTTGTAGATACGTACAAAAAAATAAAAAATGCCAAGTATTTTACTATAACGACACGCAAATTGCTGTTGGCTGTATTTACCAGAAAGTAATGTTCCCTTGCTCTTTTTTTTCTAACAGGTGTCATAACAGAATAAATTGAGGAACGGAATAGTTTTGAAATTTCTATATATTTTTTGCACTAACCTATTCGTATATTATCACTGTAATATAGTTTCGACACTTTGTATACATTTTTTTATTATAATGTTCATGAATTTCTAGGGTTGTCGTTGAGCGGCAAACCCTCGCCAGCGTTCAAAAGTAAACCAGCTAAATTAAAACTGGAACTTGAGAAAATTTCAGATGTAATCGCAGCAGTTATAGAGAATTTCGATGTTTCCAAGAGTATGATTATGTAAGTGTAATAATAAAAAACTTGCATACATACCATGTGTTCGCGCCTCACGTCGTTGCGTAAATTTAAACAACATTTTGGCAACTAAGTAATTTATTTTTGGAACAACCTCAACTTGAAAACTGATATATTAACTTAAACACTGATAGTAATTTTCAATTATTACAATATGGAATATCAAACTAAAATATCCTCCCGCACCTTGGTTGACAGATAGCATACGCAACGCAATGGGGAGCCGGGACCGAGCTTTTCGGCGTTTTAAAAGAACTAGAAGTGATGATACCTGGCTTGCCTACAAAACTGCTAGAAACAAGTGCAATCAGATGATACGTAATGCCAAACGCCGTTGTATTCTCGATAACATTTCTACATCTTCTTCTGCCGACATCTGAAAGTTCTTGAGGACTCTTGGCATCGGTAGCAAGCGCCACGTGGATCTTCCAATGGGCGTTGCTTTAGATGATATCAATCGTCATTTCACCACTTCTATTACCTTGGATCATCAAAGCAAAATCCAAACTATCCAATCCTTGGCCCGCCTGCCTAGACCTACTATAAACTCCTTTGACTTTTCTCCAGTTGCATCAGAGGATGTCCGGCGGTTTCTTATCTCTATCAAATCCAAAGCCACCGGTAATGACAACATTAGCCGTTTTATGGTGACCACTATCCTGGACCAACTCTTACCCGCCATCACCCACATAATTAACTATTCCCTTGATTCCAACGCCTTTCCCTCCTTATGGCGCAAGGCTTATGTACGTCCACTGGCTAAAGTACCTAATCCCTCCCTCCCTTCCCATTTCCGTCCAATATCCATTCTTCCTTTCCTGTCCAAGATACTGGAAGCCTGTGTACATAAGCAACTGTCTCACTTCATTCATCAAAACAACTTACTCAATAAGTATCAATCGGGATTCCGACCCGGATATAGTACAGGGACAGCTTTGCTCAAGGTAACACGTGATATTAAGGCAGCAATGGAGGAAGGCAAAATAACTGTGCTAGCTTTAATTGACTTCTCAAACGCCTTCAATGCTGTGAACCATGAGATTTTACTCGCAATACTTGCCTACTTCATGATTTCCGATGATGCACTGGAATGGTTTTCATCCTATCTTCGTGGACGCCAGCAGTCTGTCCGAACCGATAATTCGTCATCACTGTGGGCCGAACTAGACTCTGGTGTACCACAAGGCGGTATTCTTTCCCCTCTTCTCTTTTCGTTATTTATCGACTTCATAACTCACCAACTTCGGTGTTCGTATCATCTGTATGCAGACGACCTGCAGATCTACTCACATGCGAGAGTTGAAAACTTAAATGAAGCTATAATCAACATTAACCACGACCTAGACACCATAAAAAACTGGTCCAGCAGTTTCGGTTTAAACGTGAATCCGAGTAAATGTCGAGCAATCTTCTTAGGGAGTCCCAGAATGACGGGTAGAATTGATCCTGACGCCGTCACTGGTATCATATATGACGGTACAGTATTGCCCATCAATCTATCGGTTAAGGACCTCGGCTTACATATAGACAGAACTCTGAATTGGCATGTTCAGGTAACCAATGTTAGTCAAAAGGTCACGAATATTTTACGTGGCCTTTATAGACTAAAAAACTTTCTCCCCATAAAGATTAAGATTATGCTAGTGCATGCCTTAATTTTGCCAATCATCGACTATGGTGATGTGTGTTACCTCGACCTGAATGCAGATCTGCTCAACAAATTAGACCGACTTCTCAACAATTGCATTCGGTTCATATTCAACCTACGTAAGTATGATCATGTATCCACTTATCGGAGGCAACTGTCATGGTTACCTATTAGACAGCGCCGCCGCTTGCGAGCGTTGACTATGTTACACTCCCTCATCCACTCTCCTAACCCACCCACTTACCTAACCACTCATATACAATATCTCTGCTCTAATCATGACAGAAATCTTCGGTCCTCCGATAATCTCCTCCTTCTCTGCCCATCACATAATTCCCATATTGTCCATTCTTCCTTTACTGTCCAAGCTGTAAATCTCTGGAACGCCCTCCCCTTAGAGATAAGAAGGTGTGTTAACCCATTAACCTTTAAGGTTAGAGTACGCAAGCTTTACGGAGACTTGTTGACGGAGTCATCAGAATAATTGCTGGCCTATTCATCATTGCACGAATATTTATGTATATGTATGTAGATATGTGTTTCCTTTTATTTATATAAATATATATATCATATCATATATATAATTATGTATTACAAAATACAAATTATTTATTATATTTATATTATATTATATTAATTATTTATTCGCAAATTAAAAAATCTACACCACTAGCTCTGATGTTACACCTGCTACACGCATCTCTGCATTACCCAAAGGTCGACTGGAAGAAAATGCCTACGGCATTAAGTCCGCTTTATGCATTGTAAGTTATTTGCAGAAAGTGTAAATAAATAAATAAATAAATATGCACTCTAAAAACAATTCTGCAACAGTCAATTTTAAAAAGAATTTTAGAACAAACTATCCATTTAAAAGTCAACACCATTCGAGTTTACTGATATTATCACTTTCGTTTTCCTTAAAATTGGATAAATGTTTAAAATTAAACATCGGACATAAAACAATTTATGAAGCTGTTGTAATGTAATAAGAGGCTTCAACAATAAAATTATTTTTTTAAATATGTTACTGAATAAATATTATTATTGTTGTAAATTATAAACTCTAAAATGATTAAAAAGACATATATACTAAATTTTCATTATTAATATAACATTTTACAGAAACGTCACAACCATAAAATGTGCAGATGAAAGCAAAATGTTGCGAACCCGCTGGAAGAAAAACGCGTCAACCAAACAAAATGGCCAGTGACATCATTAAAATTTTAAACACTAATGTGTCGCTATTTTTAATCAAGTAGAATAAAAATAGACACATAATTTAAAAATAAAGTATTATTCTAGAATATCTATTCAATCTAATTATTTTTACTTGTTTGACATTAGTCTCTTAAGGGTTTTTTTGTATATTAATCTTAAAAGGCCTAATATCAAACGCAATCGTGGATTAACTTTTCTTTACATTTTTGATGAACGCTACGTACTGATCAGGACTATAAATAAATTGGACCATAACTAAAATTTTCTTGACCTCTCTTATTATTAAGCTTTGTACATTGTCAGTTTCATTTTGTGTGTGACCCCTTATGAAAAATATATATGAAACCACACTACACTAGTTACGTTTAATTAGTTGACCTCATACAAATACAAAGTACAGTGGACCCTCGGTAATCCAGCCCCTGTCTAATCCGGACCCCCCTGTAATCCGACATCAATTAAACAAGATTACAACTTGTGCTCGACGCGTAGGTATTGTTTCAATTCCGATTGCTTAGTTTTTCTTTTGTCTTCATATTTTTTGTTTTTTCTTTCCTTCTTTTATGTTTTTCTTTTTTTTTGTAATGTTATGAGCATTGTAAAATGTACTAATTAACAGATTAACAGAGAGCTATTATGTGATTCTTCAATAGTTTTTTAAATTTAGTCATTGTCGCAGCATTTTTTATATTCAATGGTAATTTATTGTATATTTTGACTCCTTCAAATTCAATATTCTTTTTACTATAGTTCGTTCTAGGTAGACGAGTTACCAGATGGCTTGCATTTCTCAGTTTCATTTTTTGACGCGCACAGTCTGTTGTAAAAGATAAACATATATGTATAGTTCTGTTTAATATTTTATGTATCAATATACATGTGTTGTACTTATATGGCTGCTTTATGGTCATTATTTTGGTTTCCTCATATATTTTTTTGGTAGAAGCACGAAAATTGCAATTAAAAAGAACTTTTATCAATTTATTTTGTGTTCGTTGTAAGTCACCTAAGGTAGTTTTACCTGCGGTTCCCCATATTTCAACTAAATAGTCAATTTGTGATTTGACTTGGGAATTATGTATAAGATATTTAACTTTATGAGGAATACATAGCCTGAGGCTTTCAACTCAAGTGACTGTCCATAACAATGCCAAGATATTTTTCACTCGTTTTTATCTTGATTGTTTCATTATTTATATAAACGAACCCACGACCTCCTACTCAGCAGCCAGTATTACTCACCACTAGACTAACAGGTCACTCACTTTCACGTAGATTTAAAGTTTATGCTTGTTTTAAGTTACTAAATAATATAAAGAAATTTATATATTTTTTTAAAACACCCCCCGCGCTAGGTATAAATCCTGTGTTGCGGGGGACTTTACAAACATACAAGAAACGGACACAAAGGACATCCAGACTCAGAACAACAATTTGTGGATCACACAAAGTGTTGTCACATGTAGGATTTGAACCCACAACACTCAGCGAATTGGAGAGCGGCGTGGCGACCGTCAAAGTCAAGTCAAAATTTATAAGCAACTTGTGAGAAGTCGACTAGGAAAGTCTGTATTAATTTATTCGTATTTTATTGTGTAAACATATAATTTAGCCTAATTAAACCTAATAAACACATAATAAACAAAAATAAACACAATTTTGTCTTAATTTAACTTAACTCACTTTACTGAACACAAATCCTACTTAACTAGAAATAACTAACTTAAGTAAATTTCACTAACTTAATTACGTCCATGTGTTTCTGCTTACGATGCTTGTCTCCCGAGACGGGCTTTCCATATTTTGCGCTCGTCTGCACATTTTAGTGAGATGATATTTCTGTAAAATATTAAATATGTAAATATAATATTTTTATTTTACTAATGAACAACATAACGACCAGGTTCCCTAAGTAAAAATTTTACGTATTTTTTTGTTTTATGTTTAAACTTGTACAATTCGGTTGTACTTATTTTCCAGGCATTATAATATGCAACGATATTAAAGTTCCTAGTAAATACAAGTCCTAAAATAAACACTATTACCGTTTTAAAAGTGCCCTAATATATTATAATTTATCCAAACTGAGAAAGGAATTGATTGCAACCGATCAAGCAACAAGAGTCAATTGCAATTTTTGAGTCTCTCTAACCGCTTCGTATTAGCCGAATGTTTGGATACCGAGCCTTTGTTAGGAACAATAAAATCTACTAGGTATATATCAGCGCTATACGTTTTTCATTATTGTACTTACCTTACCAACCGCTCTGGAAGTTTGTAAACTTTCAAGACTTCTGCGATCACAACCGAAATTTTTTTCTTGATTTAAAATATTTTTGGCTGCCTTGTCCGGAACGGCCGTAGAACGTTGCCCCGTCAGCGAGTGTGTCGCTAGAACTCTAGAAGTACACAAAATGTTACTATTTTTAATTACTAATTTATTTAATTTTATTTGGAATAACCATATTTTGTCTAATTGTAAAGTCATTCATAGATATTCGCCACTCGAGTGTACATATTATCGTAACTGTAGGAAAAGTTTCTTCGAATTTTAAACACATACACGCAACCATATTTAATGGATGAATGAGGATATGAAATATCTTTGTAACTAATTATATTCTTAATTTATTAAAATAGTTCAACAAAAATCTTTTTGTATTTTTTTAAACAGAATTATCTATTTGCCAGTATTGCCTAAATTTTGTTTAGCGGGAGCTAAAAATGTATAGGTGCTATGAGCTCAGAATTGGTAAAAAAATTATACTAAGACAATAAAATTTGTTTTACCTTCAGCCTTAAAGATATATGCCCCAACCAATTACTTTTACACTTGTTGCAATCATTTTACGAAAACAATACACACAAAAATCTAGTGTAATTTTGATCTTGAACGATGAAGAAATTATACCAGGCCGTTTTAAATGACATGCTTAAACCACATTCAAGTGAAATTTTAATTAACACCCCATCGACTCGCAAATGGTGACGCGTTATTAGGTAGGACAATCCTTTGGACTTGCTAATTAACGTTCTTTTTAATGTTTTTATCTGGAAAAGTATTCATCTCACTTACGCTATGTTAAAAGTACCCTTATTGTTAATTGTAATTGTGCTAAAGCACCATGGACAGGTTGGTACAGAAGTTTAATTAATTTTCTGTTTTAAAAAACGATGATCGATATTTCGACGTTCAATTCTAAGAAGTTATACGGTTTGCGGTACAAATCAAACTTGATTTGTCGACGATTGATATCTACCAAAGGTACTAAAGTTCCAATTCAATTAACTTTATTCAATACCAGACGACCTAATGAACTTTGTATCACTTATGTCTATTTGTCTATTTAAATAATAGTGTCTCTTTTATTTATATTTTTTACCAGCCTTGGCGGCGCAGTGATAGTGTATACGGCTGCTGAGGTTGAGGTCTCGGGTTCGATTCCCGGGTCGAACTTAATGTTTGAATGATGTGCAAGTATTTGTATCCGAGTTTGAGTGTTTTCTAGGTATAGTATGTTTGTATTACCAAAAAAAGTAGAGGGTGAGCCACGAACTAGTTGGTATTTGAAAGAATCTTATAAAAAAACCATTGGATATTATAAAAATGTTTATTTACAAGAAAACTAATCGTTGCAGTATTTTTTAAAAATTACATTTATTAATACATAATTACGTCTAAATGATAATAATCATGTTTTTTTTAATATGTATTTTTGTTTTCCTTTTTTATGTATTTAAAAATATAATCAATGTGTATTTATACAAAATAAACAGAATAATAATAATAATCTTCATTACCAGTAAATAATTAAAATAACGAAAAATTTTTTTTTAAATAATCTTCAAATTTCTTCCTTGTGCCTCAGAGAAAGAGGCTTAAAATAAAATCAGACAGTATTGGTGGTTGTGGAATACCTTTATTTCTCTGTTTTGCCACCTGAGTGCGAAATCACAATCCAATTTCTGATACTTTAAGGTTTGTTTGTTAATTGCTAGAAGTTTTAAGGATCGCCATTAGTTCCATTACGTGCATTTATCATGGGCACGTTTTTCTATAAACAAATTGTACATTTTTTAAACAGACTGGAGGCGTCTCGGGACAAAACTCGAGGCATCCTCGTCCGTGCATCTAGACAGGATACCCGACCATATATCCAGTCACGAGGACACCGCGACGGCGATCGACTCCCTCACAGCACACGTGCAATCGTTAATTAACGAATGCACTCGGGAGGCACCAGCGACGAACGATCGCCGCTGGAACCTACCCGATGACGTACGTGAACTGCTGAGGCGGAAGAACGCCGCCGTACGAGCCTACGACAGATATCCATGCGAAGACAACAGCATCAGGTTACGAAGCCTAGAAAGAGCGGTCAAGTCGCGCATCGACCAAATGCGCCAAGACAGGTGGGACAGGACACTACAAGACCTCGAACCTACCCACCTTGCCTTCTGGCAACTATCCCGCTCGCTAAAGAGAGACACTATCACCTGTATGCCTCCTCTAAGCCGACCTAACCTTCCACCGGCCTTCGACGATATCGAAAAGTTAGAGTTCCTGGCAGACAGTCTGGAGCTTCAGTGCACGCCCAGCGCTATACACTATAATATAGACGAGGTAGCTAAAGTTGATTCGGAAGTAGAGCGCATAGCTTCACTTCTGACTTCAACAATAACAACAACGACGGGGACAAACGAGCAAGACCTAATAGCAGTCACCCCCGAAGAAGTTAAGACGATCGTCAAGGGCCTACACGCTCGCAAGGCACCCGGTTCGGACGGTATCACAAATAGAGTTATAAAACTCTTTCCAGACAGGCTAGTGGTCCTTCTGACCTTTATCTTCAACGCAGCGCTCGCAAACAATATCTTTCCACAACAATGGAAAGAAGCCGTGGTTATTGGGATACCCAAACCCGGCAAACCAAAGTCCGAACCGACTAGTTATAGACCGATAAGTCTGCTTAAAGGATTAGGCAAGATATATGAGCGCTTAGTTTATAATAGGCTGAAAGCATATGCCGACGCTAATCATCTCCTCCCTCACGAGCAATTCAGTTTCCGAACCGATCACTCGTGCGTCCACCAAGTTCACCGCATCGTTGAATACACCAGCGATCGCCTTCAACGCAACCTGTTCACAGGAATCCTCTTCTTTGACGTGGCGAAAGCTTTCGACAAAGTGTGGCACAACGGCTTATTATTTAAGCTATTCACCATGGGAGTGCCACACAGACTCGTGCTCATCATACGAGACTACTTGTCGAACCGAAGCTTCCGCTACCGAGTAGAAGGGTCACTATCTTCCCCTCACCCCATACGAGCTGGTGTCCCGCAAGGGTCAGTGCTCTCTCCCCTACTCTTCACGCTGTATACTAGCGACATTCCGAAGCATCAGTATGTGCAGACGGCACTTTTCGCAGACGACACGGCTATGTACTGCTCAGGACAGAACCCCTCGACAGTAGCCAAAAAACTCCAGACCGCAGCCAACGCACTAGGCGCTTGGTTCCGGAAATGGAGGTATGGTTCTTCTCGGGGTAGAGGTCAACCCCGAGAAGAGCCAGGCGGTGCTGTTTCACAGAAGACAGCTAAGCCTGTATCCCTTGGAGAAGACCCCTCAGATTAGGATGTTCGGCAAGTCTATCCCTTGGGCTAGGCAGGCCAAATACTTAGGCATAACCCTGGACGACCGTTTAACCTTCGGCCCCCACATCAAGGCAGTCCGCAACCGGGCTGCCTTCGTGCTAGGACGTCTCCACAATTTAATAAACGCGCGCTCGAAGTTAGCTTTAAAAAACAAAATTAGGCTATACACGGCATGCGTACGCCCTATAATGACGTACGGTAGCGTAGTCTTCGCACACGTTAGGCCACACAGGATCCATAGGCTTCAAACACTACAGAATAATTTCATGCGCAAAGCTACGGGAGCACCGTGGTATGTACGCAACGTCGATCTCCACATCGACCTCAGATTACCGACCATCAAGCAATACATAAAACAGTGCTCTCTTAGCTACTTTGACTCTGCTCCGACTCACCCCAACCCTCTAGTGGTTGCGGCCGTAGACTACACACCCAGTAGGATCTCCAAAATACGTCGACCCAGACACGCGTTAGGGGAACAAGACGATGAAATTACGCTCGCTCACCGTAGAGCGAACACAGCTGGGCAATCGAATAGGAACCGTCTGCGTTTTCGTCCCCGTCGTCGGGGGCGGAATACGCGCCCCGTAAACCGTCCACAAAACATGGGAGTAGGTCCCCCTAACGTATCAGCACCACCTCAAGCCGAGGTTCGTATCCCACAGGCGGTGCCCTTGGGCTATGTTGCTTAACAAATGACCGGTTGAGAACCCTCAGGGCTCACCATAATACCCGCGTAAAGTTGTAGAGGCCATCCCAGGCCAACAGCTAGGTCATATCAAAAAAAAAAAAACAAACGTATGCTCCTCCCAATAAAACGCCTCTTGCCTGCTCACGACTACACCGCCCATCCTCCTCTCGACCACATAAAGCCAACTGCAATCGTATATCAAGGTGATGAAGTTCATTTTCTAATAATATGACATCGAGATATGGTTTTGAATAGCACATATGGAGTAATAAAAATATTGATATTCCTGATGAAGCAATATTTGATAGTATTTGTTGCCCAGATGAGTGCCCTTACTTTCAGCAAAATGTCTTAAAAACGGCACAAAAGTTTCTGAGCAGGTGAAGAACTGTGAGTTCGGAGTAAAGCGGTCCTTCTGTGTTTTAAGAGTTCATGCAATCGTATATCTTCATACATCTTAATAGATGAACTACGGATAAGGGTTGAACCCTTTGTCTTCCCTGTGACTCAATATTAGCTGAGACATGTTCGAGGTAAGTAGAATGTCCGAAATATGGAGATAATCACCCTAACTGTCCACGTCGGTAATAGTAAAAAAAAACTGTCAAGGTGACCGGATCGGACTACATATCCTCTCACATTAATATTGTTTTAAAGTAGTAAATCCTAATTGTATCTTCGAAAATAAACTTATAATGTAAAGTAAACCTTGTCACTTGAAATATTGTTGAGTGATTTGGACTGTGAAGTGCGTATTTTCAATATAGGGAACCGAAAAACAATAAAGAAATTATATTTCTACCGACCATAACATTGCAGTGCAAAGTGAAATATTTGAACGCGTAAGCGACGTTGTATACCGCGAACATACGACCTTTTTGTCGCGAGTGCACAACGTTTAGAACGGTCGGGAACACAGCTGATATATTTGTTCACACTGCTATAAACTTTTCGATTTAAAAAATATCAACTTATAAAAGTATAAGTATGTCAAAATCCAAAACTACAATGGTTGGAAGTTCGCCTACGCCATTATGGGGGTGTTGTAGTCGGAAACTTACAGGAAATAAACATGCCAAGTGCAGTAAATGTACGAAAACGTATCACTATGCCTGCCTATCGTTTATCGAAAGTTATGTTTTACCTGCTACCTGGGTGTGCGCTGGTTATTTAAATGATGAAATCAGTGCAGACATTACACCGTTGCGCAACATCACGACTACCAAAAGGAATAAAAAACTACCCCCTAATTCACTGCAACAAACTTCCTCTTGTTTGAACATGCCCACAGAAGATATTCTCCTAATAATACGGGAAACCATGAACAGCGAACTAAAGCAACAGCTATCTGTATTTAATGACACTCTTAATGGTAACTTAAGCAGAGAATTACATTCGATTAAGGAACAAATGAAACAAATGAATTATTCGATGACTTATATGAACAGCCAATATGAGGACCACCTCAAAGAGTATTTAACTTGCAAGGAGGCACTGAAAAAGCTACAAGTGGAAAACTCTAGTATGTAAAACACAATTACCGATTTAAATATTCGACTTAACCTACTAGAACAAAAAACCCGCTCGAACAATATTACTACAAACTAACAACAATACTACTGTGTCCATTGCAGAAATCAAATTCAGAGACTGCATTAGAAATTAACCTAGGCACGTCATCAACTCATTTGGTGATGAATTTGAAGCTTATTTTAGTATAATTCATGTATGTGTATCATAATTATACTATTATCATGTAAGGTGGGCCACGAATTAGATAACATTTGAAAAATCGTAAAATTAAAAACATTTGATATAATATTAAAATTGTTTATTTCCAAGAAAGCTAATTGTTTGGACTTTATTTTTTAAAAATTACGTCGTCTAAATGACTACCATTTTGACGTTTGCACTCTTCTAAGTGAGCACCGATATTTTTGAAGTTCCATCGGCGAAGAGTCCGCGAGATCGCTAACATCTCTTCGCTGACTTTTTCTTTTAGTTGATGTAGTGTATTTGGTTTATTGATGTAGACACGATTTTTCAAATAACCCCGTAAAAAGAAGTCAAAAGTCTGCTGGGGATAGATCTGGACTTCTGGGTGGCCATGGAATGTCACGCGACTCATTGGATGTATGACAAGTGGCTCCATCTTGTTGAAATTGATTACGAATCGTTACGATTGAAGCCAGCAAATCCCAATAGCATGGGTACCAAAAACTCCTGTAACATGTTTGCGTGGGATTTTAGATTCAAATGTTAATGAATTCTTGACCTATCCTATATTAAGTTGATTTGTGTACGCTACAAAATTTAAAAAGTTTTGAATCGGTTAAGATCAAATCTTGACACGATTGACAAGTCTTACTAAAGTTTATTTCTATCTTCTTTTTCGTGTGAATTTGTTTGTATTTCCCATCAATAACACTATAAAGTAAGTATATAGTTGCAATATAATGTGTAATGTAATATTATGGATTTCTAGGGTTCTAGTAATATATTCACTAACCCGAAAACCACCACGAGCGAACCTAAACAAGCCAACGACGATGTTTTGATAAAAACAAAGCTTCGGATGTGATCATGGAAGTAATGGAGAAGTGTAAAGTTCCCGAAATATAAGTCAGGTAACTATATTAATCAAAACTGTTAAGCACACAAATATACCAGGTATTCACATCGAACAGGGGACATAATTTCGTAGATTTTTTTATTTTTGACTGCCTGGGTGGCACAGTAGTAGCGTATGAAACTGTTCTGCTAGAAATTTCGGGTTTCGATTTTCGAGTCGGACTAAATTAAATACAAAAACAGTGGAACTTGGCTAAATGAGACCTGTATAAGTAAGAAACCTCCATTACTGAAACATATGCCTACACTGTCACACTGAATCACCTCTGTCAGTGGGACATCATTCATTCTTTCCATTTTATTTTCCTAAATACTTCTATAACTAATTCTATAATGAGACAGTGAGTATGTTTTATCTCTATTACTAAGTCGATATTATAAAGAGTACTTATTCTAAATTAATTTGTTTGGATTTAATAGCCATTGACCTCTTTCACTGAGGTAATATAAATTCTAACTTACACTATGCACATAAAGAAGGCTAGCATGTATGGGACTTATGTACTGCCTTGCGTAGCTCATTATAGGGACTATTGTTGTATTTATGACTGATAATATCATCGACAATAACAGTTTTAGTTCCCAAAACGTTGTTGGTCACTTATTGATTGAACGAAAACATAACTATTTAACCTTTCTTAAATTAATTGATTTAAAATAATATATGTTTTGTTTTTTATTTCGTAGAATCTGTACTGGCAACATTAGAAATAAAAAATGTTGGTTCTAACTGTTACTTGTACTAGTTAGCTCATTTCTAAATATCGATGTTAATACTACATGGATATTTTTGTAATTAAAATTTTATCATAAATAAAATTATAGAACGTATACGAGTATATATATAAAATATATATAAAATTTTCAAGAATACGTTTTGTTGACAACATAAACATTTAGTAATTGCAGCCGTAACTAGTTTTTGAGAAGAATTAAAATTATTTTAGCAAAATGTTATAAATCTCATAGTCATTCACCATATTTCTCTATTGGTATAGGATCTGCCGGTCTCCTTTCCTTTTTTTTCTTCATTGAAAAATGAGGAATATGATGAAATAGATTGAGAAGTAAATTTAATAAAAATTTCTAAATACGAACCAATAAAATCACTAGAAACTTGGCATAGTCATTTTGAAATATTAATAATTGATGACTATAACATATTTGATAAAATTTATAGCATTGTAAAACACTTTATAGCCGATGCTTACTAAATACTAGAATGATTGATTTTTACAATTGATGCAATCTACATGCATTTTTGTGCTATTTATAAAAGTATTTTTGATTATTTTGGTTCATTATTTTTCTTTTACTACAACGTATGTATGTGTAATGTTCGTTATAAACACATTGTTCGTTGTTTTATAATCGCACTTCTCCAACTGAAAAAACTTCTATGTTCACCTCTATTAATGACACCCTCTGTAATGAGACATATTTATTTGTCTCATTAGACATGGCACTTTAGACTGCACAGTTAGCCCAGTAGTTTAGGCGGTCGCCACGCCGCTCTCGCCTGCACTAAGTGTTGCAGGTTTAAACCTCACATGGGACAATACTTTATGTGATCCACAAATTTATTTTGAGTCTGGATGTTCTTTGTCTCCGTTTCTTGTATGTTTGTAAAGTCACGCGCGAAACAGGACTTATTTCTAGTGCGGCCGTTGTTTTCTATAAAAAAAAAATACCTTGACATCTGAGACACTGGATTAGTGGAATACCTCTTTAAGTGAAACAAATTCGTAACTCCTTTAATGTTTCAGCTATTCAGGGTATGTTATATTACATTATACCTATATATTTAGTTGTCTAATACCCATAGTACAAGCTGTGCTTAGCTTGGTGCTAGATGGCTTTGTGTGAATGTAGTAGAATTGATTTCTGGGATACGAACTCTTTCGTGTACTTTCCCAGGATTCGAATTATCTCAATAAAATACCTCATCTAAGTCAATTCAGTGGTTTAAACTTTCACCTTTTTTTTTATAGTAGGAGCCTGCCAAAGTGACTCTGCTCTGCCTGATGGAAAGCATGAATAGAATCCAAGAGTTGTGGTCGTCATACTCATTACAAATGCAGACAATGCAGTATGGTGACCCACACTATGGCGGCCTTGTGAGTTGCTTTTTCACACCCCGCTTGGGGATGTTAAGGGAATGACAGTCATTGCGACAGTGGAAGGCTTACATAGTTACCACGATAACTGTCACCCCTGCATCAATGGGCCTCCGGTCTCGCACTTACCAAAAAACACGACAGCACGGATACTGGCGTTTTAGGTTGGTCTTCTGTGGGAGGGTAGTACTGCCCCGGTCGAGCCGGTCCGCTCGTGCTGAAATCAACGTGACCTAAGATAGTTGCCAATATAATTTTGATAATTTTATTTTAATAGGGATAAACAGTACGAGTACTGTGTCATCGATAGAGAGCACTGTGTGTCTCTGATATAAGTAATGTCGTTACAAATAACTGAGTGCTGTAATCTAAAAATGGGGACAGCAGCGTGGCGCTAGGCGCGCGTTACGTAGTACATACGTGCTAGTGTCCATCCATATACATCCGATTCTAAAATTCTTACATTTAGAGAAAGCTAGACTCCTTCTAAGTGACATATATTTTATTTAAATATGATAAATAAGGTAATACATTTTCTTAATCAACATTTTACAGAAATACCATCACTGTGAAATGCGTTGTTGAATGCAAAAGGCTAAGGACCCGTATTATAAAAAACGCTTGTAGAAACACAAACCTAGGCGGTTCATTCCAGTGAATTTTTTTGTTCTTAATATTCACGGAGTACCTACTTAAGAGAATGTAAGAAACTGTACTTGCAATGCCAAAAAGTTGCTAAATGCAATCCGTGAAAGGAGATGCGGAGTCGTTCATGGTGATTAAATCTCAGAAGAACCATAAAGGACCTAATGACATTTTTTATAACAAAATTAAAAATCCAAAACTTAAAAAGTGTGGTTTTGAAATGTTAAAAAAGTGTTGGTAAATATTTTTTACTTGGACAGGGGTATTCTATAGACAAAAGAATCACTCGCCAAATGAAGACATTGATGTATTGTATACATGTATTTTAATTTTGTAATTTCTACAATGGCAGAGAATATTACGTTACATATTAAGAACTTACCAATGGAATCTGTAATCTTCACATAGCACAATCGCGAGATAAACAATTTTAGAGATTATTTCTGCATATTCATATGAGAATACATCGCAATGTAGTTGCAGGTTTTGTTGTTTTTACTTCGCTCTCCTTGGTCATAGAGAATTGGCACAAATCTGTAGTACTTAGTACTAATGATCGCAGGTAAGTATGAAAGGGCAAAGAACTTCATGGTCGATTTTATCGGACCTTAAATTGTTCTCAAATAGACTTTGAAACGTCTACGTCTTGGCTACGGCATGGTGATCTCTTCGAAGAAACGGAACGGAACGTTTTATGAACGAAATTATCAT
The DNA here is from genome assembly GCA_949316085.1 of Hypercompe scribonia. Taxonomy (NCBI): domain Eukaryota; kingdom Metazoa; phylum Arthropoda; class Insecta; order Lepidoptera; family Erebidae; genus Hypercompe; species Hypercompe scribonia. Next base: position 9,512,054 of record OX438979.1, read on the forward strand.
GACGAATAATTATCGGCAATATATTCTGAAATATAGTAGAATTGACATCTGTCAGATATACCGGGTTGATGTTCCGGGTAGTTCTGGTTGTTATTGTCTTGCTAATGGTGAGTATTTGAACAGGCACAACTAAGTAGCCAGGATCGTACACCAACCACTTGGCTTTCAATATCAACTTGTCAATTTAGAGGCAAGGGCGTCGCCAAGGGGGGGCCACGGGGAGAGGGGCAGCTGACACCCCACAAAGTTGCTAAATGTAATGCAACCAAAGTCCTAAGTCTTTGAGTTGGTTTGCTTGATCAACCATTCCCGTACATCGAAACTCGAATGAATTCACCAATTCCATTTCTAATATTGCGTTCGCTCAACTACGCTCTGCTCATAAGAATTGAAGTCGAGCTTTGGCAGCAATTCTGGCATAATAAACTAAACTCAACAGATGAAACAGTTGTTGATATCCTAAAAGAAGCAAAAATCTTCTTTCCCGATACGGAAAAAGTGTTGAAAATTTTGATCGCTCTTCCATGCACAACGTGTACACTAGAGCGATCGTTTAGCAGCCTCAGGAGACTAAAACCCTGGTTTAGAAGCACTACGAGTGAAAATCGCCTCAATAGTCTGGCGAATGTGCGCAGAAAACTTATACATGGAAACTTAATAACTTAAAAAAAATGGAAAGTAGTCAAGAAGTTTACAAAGAATCGCCGAAAATTATGTTTTAATTAATGTAATATAAACAAACAGCGACCACTATAATGTTAAAATAGGGTAATTTAAAAAAAATACGCTGTACATTTATTCAAATTCAAATTCCTTTTTATATCCAAATAAATGTTACAACTTATTTACAAGTTTCTTTGTTGTATAGTCAAGAGCTCGTTGAACTCTATACTGTCACAGAAAATGTATGTAGTACTAAGGTACTGTTGTTATTACAATCACCGTAGATGTAAGGCTCGTAGTACAAATTGAAAAGCTTTATGTGCTGTCGACTTTACGTACAATTCATACCTACTTTTCTCGTTCCTGTGATGTTAAGAAAATAAACAGTTGGCACACTTGGCACCCAGTCTGAAGAAATTTCACAGAAGTGTTCTTCATCTTCGTATTCATTTTCTTAAAATAAAAATAAATAACTTTACAAAAGTGTCAACCTACTTGAATGCGCCGACGCCTTGCATCAATCATCAAAATCATCAAAGCTATACTATGAACGAGTGACAGACTACTTGTTACCCCATACACGCAGGCAGCACTGCAGGTAAAAACTGTTTATTAATGCTTTATAAAACTATAAATACTACTTGTGACATTCAAGAAAGTGTAGTTCATAAGTAGTAAGTACAGTTTTATGAAGCATATTACACACATTTAGTTACATATGAATTAATTGCACGGATTTTGTAGAAGTTTAAGCGGTCGCCACGCTGTTTTCTATTGCGTTGAGTGTTGTGAGTTCAAATCTCTCCCCAGTTTGTAAAGATCTGTGACAATGGATTATATCTACTACAGGTGTAGTCTATTAAAAAAATAACTCTTGATACGTAGAAGTTTCACCATACAAATTTGTACAGAATTATTGGAGTGCAGGATTGCACAATTCCCCAACAAAATCATTTGCTTTTAGTATATTCTTTAGGTTTTTTGGCCTGATCGTAAAAATACGATCAGGTCGCTTCAAACTATAATAACCAGACCGATAGGCGCGAAAGCTTATGCCGCTTCCCCCAGGGTATGACCTGACTAGGTGCACCGTTGATCGTGGAGGGTACCTAAAGTAATATACTCTGGGTTCTTCTCAGAGTAGGACATCTGAGACCGGCCATCGGAGTGGTTTTTAGTGGAAACGTTTGTCCTGGCTATGGTGTCCCTGAGGAACCGAAGATCCGAAAGGATTTGCCACTTGGTCAAAACAAAGTTAATATTTACTGACTTAAAGAGGAAGCAGCTACTCACAAAATCTATTGTTATAACTTACTGAAGTATGCAGACATAGTTCAAAAGTAAATTGTAGTGATCAGTTTGGTGAAAATTTCAATAAAGCACCGCTCTAACAGTCTCTTAGAACAATTGTTACCTCCTCCGCTCTCCGCTTAGAGCAGTATAATAGTTTTCGTCAATAAGTTTAGATCGAACAAAAAACCGCATTATTTGCAACTTCGTAGTAAGTAAGTGCAGGTTTAACCAAAAGTCATAAACTGCAGGTAAACAATGAATATTCCATTGTCTCATTATTCTTTGTTGTCTAGATACACCAACCCATATCATCTACCCATTTGAATCTAACATCGTAACACATGGTTATATAAATAGCTTGTAAATAAACAACTTTTATAATATATCTACTGGCTTTTAATACGATTTTTTAATGTTAAATAATTCATAGCCTACCTTTTATTTTTTGAGGATTTTGACCTTGGCGAAATACTCGATTGTTTCATTCATTAACTGAACATTATAATTTACAGTAACCCTTTTTTGTTGATTCAGCTTTATAGTACTATATTATACTTATAATTAGTAAAAAACTAGTTTTCAAAAAATACATCGCCCAAATAAACACTATTTTGACGTTTGCACTCTTCTAAGCGAGCACCGAAATTTTCGAATACTCGTTGGCACACAGACCACGAGATCGCCGAAGTCTCATAGCTGATTTTTTGTTTTAGTTGACGTCTTGTATTTGGTTTATTGATGTAGACACGATACTTCAAATAACCCCGTAGAAAGAAGTCTGCTGGGGATAGATTTGGACTACTGGGTAGCAATGGAATATCGCCTCGTCTCGAAATCAGATTTTCCGGAAACATGTTTTGACTACCGGCTTCATCTTGTGGAAATCATGTACGATTTGATTATGATTATAGCCAGCAAATTCCAGTAGTATCGGTCCCAAGAACATGTTTGCATGCGAATTCTTGGCCCACCCTATACTTAAACTACTTTCGTTTTCTTCTTATCTACTTTAAATTTACCAAGATGTTTTCAGCGTCCGAATAGTTTAACGTCCCTAAACATGCTGACATCTTTTTTACACACTGTATTACTAACGCTGTATATGTTTCGTGAATTATTTAATTTATTATATCTTATTTTTATTTATCTAATTATATAAACTGTCCTAAAAATAATTAAAATCTATTTATATAAACATGTCTTGTTTGTGACCTTTAACACTGCATTACACTGTCATTTGAACCAATTCATGGCCCACCTGTATAAACATTTCAGGACAGGTACAAATTAACAATTTTGTATTAAATATACGTGTTAAAATATTTCAACTACAAGAGTTGAGCTTGTCATCATGACGCTTATTTAGAATACCTAGTACAGTAATAGTATATATACTTCCTCAACAGTATATTTAACCCATTCTATATAACCTAAAAAATAATAAGTAAAGATTTTTAGGCGACACAAAATACAGCGGACTTCTTACAATGTCCGTTGCAAAAAAAAGTATGCCTTTTTTTTTCGCTCCGGCTCTCCTACTTGTAAAAAATAGTATTCGGAGCGGGGATCGGGGGAGGTACCTGTGTAAGAGTTTACTTTAAAGCTTTACTTGAACGACTGCTTCATTTCGGTTTTCGTTTTGTAACGCAAAGCACGGTCGCAGTAACCATCAAATAGTATAATATTTCTTGACATATTAGACTATTTAGTACTTGAACTAGTAAAGTGAAGTGAAGAATTGGCTACTTCGATTACCCTTTCACGTGAGTAGTACACATTTAAATATTTAAGTAACAAATTTGTTTGTATCAAAAATTGAGAAGTGTTTTATAGTGTGCGTCACCGCAACAAGAAGTTTATAAAAATTTTGTGCTTTAGGAAAGTGAAAGTGTAATAGATAATTAGTTTACCATTAATAGCAATTTGTTCGTATGCGTCCCCGTAGCAAAATATTAGTTAAATTAAACCCATAAATAGATAGTTTCTGTTCCGTATTAAATTGTTGTAAATAGCAAAAAAAATAATGATAATTATCGTAGATCTGAAACAAAATGTGACAATAATTCTAGATACCGATCAAATTATAAAAGCTATACTTTTATACAATGACCGGTTGTTACGCGTGCAAACAAAAATTGATAAAATGGTGTAAAACCGTAGTGATCTAAAGTAAAACAAGTCAAGAATCCCGTTTTACAGGTAAAAGAATAATTCAATTATTTTTAGATCAGTATCCACTGCCACTACATTACGATGCACTCCCACATTAGGCTGTTAAAAGTATTCTCTGTGATTGTATATCTCGCAATTGTGTAGAGTCTTGATATTTAATAGACCACGACCTCCAAACTTTCGCGGAATATACTACCTCATAACCAATGAACGTGGGTGGTGCATGCGGAATACAGTCAGCAATGTACGGACTCTCCTGTCAAGGGCATCTAACTCGGTCTGAGTCCATCTAAGTACGCCAAAGGAATACATCAGAACCGGCATGAGCCAACTGTTACAGGCTCGCACCTTGTTACCACCTGATAAAAGTACGTAAGTACTTTTTTTAGGCGGCTAAAGAAGCGTTCCTGTAATATTTGTTTCACCCCCAGATTCTGGTATTCTCAAGGACTGTGAAAAACCTAGATACTTGTAAGTTTCAGTGGCAGACAGAGATCTGAGTTTTGTTGAGTCTGAAAGTTCTTTTCCTTCAGATTCTACAATCACGCCCTTTTCCACATACATGACTGCACTCTTGTCTACACCAAATTCCATTTTGATAGACTTACTGAAGTTTTCAGTGATCCTTAATAACGCCATCAATTGTAATTTTGTGGAGGCCAAAAATTTCAAATCATATAAAGAAGGTGAGATATAACTTGATCATCTTTCTGTAACCGATAGCCTAACCCTGAACCCTCTAACAGTGCTGAGAAGGTTCAAAGCTAGATATAACTGTCACCTTGAAATATACCTCGCTCGATCTTTATAAATATGTCATTTATCGCAGTCTGTCGACATCCTGGATAGCGAAGTGTAGTTCTCCATTTAAATAAAATAATAAAATATCTTTTTATTATTATTTTCTTTATTTCATTATATACACTTATTTATTACATTTTTAAATATATAGAAAATAGAAAATACACTACACAATTATATAAAAAATAGTAGTAGACCACCGACATCGGGTACAGGGACCAAGATACCGGTGGTTAGGGCTCCAAAGACAGGAACCTCCTCACAATACGAGCCGTGTCAAGAAGGACTGCCTTCTGCATCAGACCCTTGATCTAACCTTCTAACGTGAGCCTCTTAAGGTGTTGGTCGAGGTCATGAACCGATATGATTATCGGAACAATAATTACCGAATCCACATTCCACATGTCGGCTATCTCGTGAGATAGATCCAAATACTTCAATTGTTTTTCTTTTTCAACTTTCGCGAGATTCTCGTCATGAGGAACGGCGATATCGACAATCATTGCGCGGCGCTCTAATCGATCTATCACCACAATATCAGGCTTATTGGCAACAATAGTCCTATCTGTGATAATAGATCGATCCCAATATAACGTAGCACGACCGTTAATTATTATTATTAATTATTATTTTAATTATTATTTTCTTTATTTCATTATATACACTTATTTATTACATTTTTAAATATATAAAAAGTAGAAAATACACATTTCAAAATATAAAAAATAGTAGTAGACCACCGACATCGGGTACAGGGACCAAGACACTGGTGGTTAGGGCTCCAAAGACAGGAACCTCCACACAATACGGGCCGTGTCAAGGAGGACTGCCTTCTGCATCAGACCCTTGATCCAACCTTCTAACGCGAGCCTCTTAAGGTGTTGGTCGAGGCTCTTCGCTATCAATCCATGAACAGATATGATTATCGGAACAGTAATCACCGAATCCACATTCCACATGTCGGCAATCTCGTGAGACAGATCCAAATACTTCAATTGTTTTTCTTTTTCATCAATTATTATTAATATTATTTATATATAACAAACAACAAGTTCTAATCGGAACATATTAACTGCAAAAGTAATTAAATTGTTTTCTATACGTCGGGATTAAATTTGATCATTTCTTTTCAGTTTTATTAAAAGTTGTTATTAGTTATTTTATTATACAGTTAGGTTTATTTTAGTTTATTCTTTTTGCAATTTTTATTACGGTTATAATAAGATGGAGAATTTCGCATTTCTTTGTTACGTTTGTTACCAATGCCCTAAACGATCTAATTGTTTAAGGGAATTTTAATTGAATGTTGTGAGATGTTTTTTTATACGTAGAGGATGACTTTTAATTGTTTATACACTGACGGCACAATACTTTGTGTGTTCCGCAAATTGTTGTTCTGAATTTCGATTTTCTTAGTGCTTGTTGTATGTGTAATAATAATAAATAAACTAAATATTTCGGACATTTGAAACACAACGCCATCTAGTTTCAAACTAAGCACTGCTTGTACTATGAGTACTAGTTTAACTAGACTGTTTACCTAGATAGTTTTAGCTAGACTGACTGGTAGAATACTTATATACTTTATTTTTGTAAATATATACATTTTATACAAAGAAAATACCATAATACCGAAACAATCATATATTTACACACATATATTTACAGATCATACAAACATTTGATTCGACTCGGCAATCGAACCCGAGGCGTGTTTCCTTCTATTTCTTAAAGAATCCACCTAAATCGTGCAAGCCATCGCGATGAACCCTTCTTACATTTGTTTTATCGTTTAAAATTTTGATTGCTGTTCCACACGAGACGCGTACTGCCTCAGCTACTTTGAAGACTTTCGTTCAGCGATCGGCTAGACTGATATCATGTAACTTTTCGGCGATCATCAGTAAACACGTATGAAGAATGTACAGGTCGCGCCTTGTCGAAAATGGTTGTATTACCAAGCCTAAACTCATTGAAACTATATATAACGGTTATCATGAACGGCAAATCATCTCTCAATCTGAAAATGTTGAAATAAAATTAAATTTGTATTTAATTTTATTTCAACATATGCCTTCCATCCTAAAATAAAAAACAAATTATGGATTGATATTGCTTTTCTCCATTTTATTAAGAAACATTGGACACGAAAGACACAAACAGTTTTAAGAAAAAAAAGCCAATGAAATGATCTCAAATTAAGGACATTGCCATGTAATATGACTATACTCGTAGTACATATATGATGAACATGTTCAACTTATTAAACTGTCATCAAAACGGGTACTTATTGATCCACAAGAGTATTTAAATGAATATTTAAAAACAATCTCTTGTTCGCGGTGTCAGACGTGAACAGCTGGATTTATTTCACTTTTATTTTCATTGGATAGCCAATTTATCAACGAAAGTTATAATCTATAAAACATCACGCTTAGATTAATGGGAGCTAAACATTAATGAAAAATATTGCGAAGACCTGGCAAATTTATTTCCTTTGAGAAACGACAACGAAGTTTGAAAAAAATATTGTAAACCATTCTTGTCAACTAATCACACAACAATTTTCTCACTTATTGAGCTAGTGAGAATAAAATTGTAGAGGCAGTAGAAAAGTCCCTCGTTCTAGAATTATAGTACCCTCGAAATGGATTCAATGATCAACACACGAGCATTGAATCTTGTTATCAAGAAACGCTAAACTTCATTTTTTTTTACATATTGTAGGTAGTCATGAAATTAAATGTTTTTGTCTCATATGCAGGAAAGCACAATTTATTTGAAGCAAGCAATGGAAGCGCAAACTGTGGTTGGTCCGAACTATAAAGAAAAAGAAGTTGCAAACAAAGAGAACTTCGCATCCAGATCTCTCAGCGTTCCAAAAACTAACTACGACAATTCCCATGCAGAGGTAATAACAAAGTAATAAAAATTTCAGCGTGTGTCCAGATCACGTGTATATTTCTTAAATTTGACTAAATTTATTGCAGTATGACATAAGGAAGGATGAGGACTTTAATAGATCTGGCATAGACGTTCCTGTTGTTAGCTATTTACTCATGAGTTATAACAACGCAATGAATGCGAAGAGGATGAAGGAGAATGAGATAGTGGAACAGCCTGTACCCATCGCGTCCAATAGATCTGGCAATAATATTCCAGAACCAAATAATGATAAGAATAACAACAAAATGAATGCGGAAAAAAATGAGAAGAATGTGGCAGTGGAACAAGAATGGGTAATATTTGATTTACATTGTATACTTATATAAACGTATTTAGAGTATTAGAAGATCTTTAGGCTTAAGAGTAAAGAAAGTAATATTGTGAATGAGGCAATAATTACAACAAAAAAAATTGAAATGTTTGATTTTAGATACAATCAAAAAAAGCTTTGTTTGAACTACAGTTTATTAACTCAAATTATGACTTGGGATGTTTTGAAATCATAAAATGAGTAACATTTCTAATAGTTACTCTTCAGTAAGGATTTTACAAATAAGATATTGTTGAAGGAATAATTTGGAATTTCAAGAATTCAAATTCCAATTTAATGTTGCAATACTTTTAAATTCCAAATATTACTGATACTAATACTTAGTTACTTCAAATTTTTAAATTCATTTGCATTTCTAGGTACCAATCGGCAGTGGCAATACTATGGTGCTCAAAGCGAAATACAGTAATATAAACTGGAAGTCGTACACTTCTGCAACACGAAAATTGTTGCAGGCTGTATTTAGCAGGCAGTAAGTTCTCTTACTTCCTTTAACTTTCTGTCATGTGCATGCCGTCATCAACTCATTTGGTGATAAATTTGAAAGTTATTTTTGTCTTATTTCATGTATCGGTATCATAATTATATTATTATCACGAGTATGAATAAAGAGTGGGCCACGAGTCAACCAACATTTAAAAAAATCGTATAAAAAACCATTTTACGTAGTATCAAAATTGTTTATTTACAAGAAAGTTAATTAGCTGAAATATATTTTTTTAAAATAACATCGTATAAATGACTAACGTTTTGACCTTTGCACTCTTCCAAGCGAGCACCGAAATTTTTGAATACTCGTTGGCAAACAGACCGCAAGATCACCAATATCTCCACGCTGATTTTTGTCTTTTAGTTGACGTAGGGTATTTGGTTTATTGATGTAGACAAGATTTTTCAAATAACCCAATAAAAAGAAATCTGCTGGGGATAGATCTGGACTTCTGAGTAGCCATGGAATGTCGCCTGACACGTTGGATGTGGATCAAGTAGCTCCATCTTGTCGAAATCGATTACGAATCGTTAAGATTGTAGTCAACAAATTCCAGTAGCATCGGTGCCAAGAACTACCGTAACCTGTTTGCGCGGGATGTTAGATTCAAATGTAAACGAATTTTTGCCCAATATATTAAGTTGGTTTGTGTACGCCACAAAATTTAAAAAGTTCTGAAACGGTTGAGTCTCACTAAAGTTTTTTTTTATCTTCTTTTTAGTGTAAATTTGTTTGAATTTCCCATCTATAACACTTTGAGGAGAGTACATAGTTACAATGTAATGTGTAATGTAATATTATTGATTTTTAGGGTTCTAGCAACACATTCGCTAACCGGCAAACCATCACCGGCGTTCCTAGACAAACCACCGAAGATGTGTTTAGATAAAACTAAAGTTTCGGATGTGGTCATGGAAGTAGTGAAGAAATCTGGAGTTCGAGAAAATTTAGTCAGGTAATATTTATTAATCAAAATTGTTAAGCACAGAAATATATCAGGTATTCACATCACGCGCCACGCCACGGACCTGGATAAATAAGAAACCTCCATAGCTTAAACATACTTGTATGCTGAATCACCTCTGTCAGTGGGATTCATTCTTTGCATTTTATCGTCCTAATTACTTCTATAAGTAATTCTGTAATGAGACAGCAAGTATGTTTTATCTCTATTACTGAGTCGATATATTAAAGAGTTCTTATTCTTTATTAATTTCTTGGAATTTAATAGGCCTCTTTAATTGAGATAACATAAATTCTAACTCACACTATGCACATAAAGAAGGCGAGCATGTATGGGACTTATGTACTGCCTTGCGTAGCTCTTTGTTAGGACTATTGTTGTATTTATGTGACCGATAATATTTATCATCGACAATATCAGGTTTTAGAGCCCACATTACTAGGACTACGCGTTAAAAATTCATTTAGTTTATATAATAGTTTACATAAAGGATGAGCTAAAGTCGATTTCTATAATAGCTGGCTGTCGTAAACGAGTCGTCATTGCTGTCAACAAGATGACGTAGTACAATATTATTGAAATGAAAATCGTTTCTCTAGAATTTTCTTCAGTGGTCACTAAAATTTTGCTGTGTTAAATTTGCTGAGTTTTTTTTTACATAATGTTCACGATTAATATAATACAGTTTTTGCTTTATTTGTGGTTTAAATATTTGTTCTCATAAAGAATTACGATACAATTCACTTAACATGAGAAGACAATTAAAAGTAATACACAAATATGTATATTATTTGAGAGCATACATAAAAGCGATAGAAATATAATAATATCTTCAACTGCTACCCTACTGTCACAACTTCGAACGCAGATGGCCGTCACCATACAAATATATAAGGTTTAGTGCCTTACTTTAGAAGCAAAATTTTAATTTTCACAACACTTTTCGTAAATTGATACTAAATAGCTTAGCAATCTTTAATTATTTTTATTATTTATAAAGTATTTGGCTTCATTCTGCATTTATCAAGGCAAAACGCTTCTTGTTCTCTAGTTAATTTAACGAAAACGTAACCATTCAACCTTTCGTAAATTAATTGATTTAAAATAATATATTTTTTGTTTATTACTTGGTAAAATCTGTACTGGCAACATTAGAAATAAAAACTGTTGGTTTTAATTGTTAATTGCACAAGTTAGCTCATTTCTAAATATCAATTATTATACTACATAGATTTTTTTGTGCTTAAAAATTTATCATAAATAAAATTGTCGAACGTCTGACACACAGCGCCATATAGTTTCTAATAAGTAGAGTTTAGTATGGTAAGTTTAAAAAAATGTTGGGAAAAACAGAACCACGTTTTGTTGACAACACAAATATTTAATAATTACAACCGTAACTAGTGTTTGAAGAGAGTTTAAAGTCTTTTGATAATGTTCTAAAAATATGACGGTTATATGAAAATACAATGATTTACTTTATAAATGTTATAAATCTCATAATGATGCATCATATTTTGATAGTTGTACAGGATTTGCCGGTCTCCTTTTCCGTTTTTTCTTTATGAAGATGATGATAAAATAGGCTCGGAAGCAGTGTCTAAATACGAAGCAATAAAACCACTAGAAACTTGGCATTTTCATTTTGAAATATTAACAATTAATGACCATAACGGATTTGATAAAATTTATAACACTTTAAAACATTTTATAGCCGATACTTTCAAAATACTTAAATGATAGATTTTTATAATTGATGCAATCTATATTTATTTTTGTGTTGTTTATAGAAGGTATTCTTGAATATTTTTGTTTATTACCTTGCTTTTATTACTTGTAGAAATTACAATGTAATGTTTGTAATTGTAATGTTCGTTATAAACATATTTTGCGTTATTTTACAATCGCACTTCTTCAACTGAAAAAACTTCTATTTCCACCTCGTTCAATGGGACCCTCTGTAATGAAAAAGATATTTATTTATATCCAGATATTTGGGACACTTGATAAGTAAAATACCTTTTTAAGTAAAATAAATTCGTGGGTCCTTTAATATCTCAGCTATCCAGGTTATGTTATGTTACATTATATATATACAGTCGTCTAACACCCACAGTAGAAACTCTGCTTAGTTTCGTGATAGATGGCGTTATGTGAATGTAGTAGTATATGCCTGATTTCTGGGATAAAAATTATCGTGTGTCCTTTCCCGGAACTCGAATTATATCAATAAAAAACTCACTTTGTCATTATAATTTTTATAATTTTATTTTAATAGGGATAAGCAATATGGCGTAGTTGTGGTTAAATATGATAAATGAGGTATAATATATTTTATTAATTAACTTTTTACAGGAATGTCATCACTATTAAATGCGCCGATGAGTGCAAAATGCTGCGAACCCGCATGAAAAAAACGGTTCCAGAAACACAAACCTAGACGGTTCTTTCCAGTGTTTTTTTTTGTGCTTAGTATTCACTTAAGGTAGTAGTCTGGTAACTTATGCCTATTTTCATGACTTTTTGGAGGGTGGTTTTTTATAGGAAAATAAAAATGAATTGCCTGGAATATTTAGTGTTTTTATTTACATATCGAAAATTTAAAAATAAATTATTTGAAATAATTTAATAGTTTATTACTATTATTATTGTCACTCGAAGTTGGAACCTCAAAAAAAATTAACGTTGGTAGCCCAGGTGATTTTGGCTCTTGATGTTATCTGAAATCTAATATTCTTGATTATTTTTTCTTAATATTCACGGAGTACCTACTTAAGAGACTGTAAGTCTCTATACTTGCAATACCAAAAAGTTGTTAAATGGAACTAATGACATTTTTTTAAAACAAAAATAAAAATCTAAAACATAAAAAGTGTGGTTTTTAAATGGTAAAAAAGTGTTGGTTAATATTTTTTACTTGGGTGAGGTGTATCCTATACTGATTCAGTACATTTTATTTTGTAATTTTGTAATTTCTGCAATGGCAGAGAACATTATTTTATATATAAAGAACATACTAGTGGAATCTGTAAACTTTGCACAATAATTCGTTTCTTCCGCAACTCTCAACGCACTACACTGCGATATCAATATACAATATCAATGATACTAATTTAAAATTCATTTTATTTATGCATATAAAAAGAAACATCATAAGTTAAAAATAAACGAAACTTTGTTAACAAAGGCCCTGGGACGATAAGAATACCGAATCGGCCCCAGGAAGGAATCGGTCTCATAACTTCAGGAAATATTTGTATTCATGAAATACTTCGATACAGCAAGTTTCAGATTTTTATCTACTACCACGTCTGAATAAATCGAAAAATACTGAAACTTAGTAAAAATTGTTATTCTCTGCGTCTTGTTAATCGAATGATCTAGTAACCGGATATGTTTTGGGGCATGATAGTAGGGTTTTGGAAAAAAAATAAGAGCCATATTTGTCCGTAAGAACCTAAAAGAAAACGAGGTTTTATTCTCAATTTTGATTTTTAAGCATGTTCAATAATCGTAAAAATATGAGACTATTTTTTTTGAATACCCCATTCAATTCCCGACGAAATTGTGACCTTAGAAATTTTTTTTAAGGGTGCCACATATCAAATACAAATAAAAATCGATTTTTTGCGCAAAAATTCCTTTCTAGGGCCGCCGGGGGTATTTTTATCGTCCCAGGGCCCTTTTATTAATCCAGTTAGAAGGTTCTCAGTGGATCTAAAAACTCAATTAGTGCGAAGAGAATGAAGAAGAATGAGGTAGTGGAACAGCCTGTACCCATCGCGCCTAATTCTACAACTGATGATAGACTACAAGAATCATCAAGCCAGCCGAATCAGTTTTTGGATGAATCTAAACGGAATAACTCTGAAATGAAGTGAAAATAAGGAGTCCAATAGATCTGGCAATAACATTCCAGTACCAAATAATATACTTGTTAAGAATAACAACAAAATTAATGCGAAAAAAAATGAGAAGAATGTGGCAGTGGAACAAGAATGGGTAATATTTGATTTACATTGTATACTTATATAAACGTATTTAGAGTATTAGAAGATCTGTAGGCTTAAGAGTAAAGAAAGTAATATTGTGAATGAGGCAATAATTAAAACCTAAAAATATTAAAATGTTTGATTTTAGATACAATCAAAATAAACTTTGTTTGAACTACAGTTTATTAACTCAAATTATGACTACGAATGTTTCGACGTAATAAAACTTCCTTACTTGAAATTTTTAAATTCATTTACATTTCTAGACAGAAGTTTTTTTAGGTTTAGGTAGGTTAACCATAAAGGAACTATTGACATATTTTTAAAAAAAAATAAAAACCCAAAACTTAAAAAGTGTGGTTTTTAAATGTTAAAAAAAGTGTTGGTAAATATTTTTTACTTGGGTGAGGAGTATCCTATACTGATTCAGTACATTTTATTTTGTGATTTTTTAATTTCTGCAATGGTAGAGAACATTATTTTATATATAAAGAACATACTAATGGAATCTGTAAACTTTGCATAATAATTCGTTTCTTCCGCAACTCTCAACGCACTAAACTGCGATATCAATATACAATATCAATAATACTAATTTAAAATTTATTTTTATTCATGCATATAACAAAGAAATATCAACGCACCACTACACTCCTGTGCTAGGCTTCTGGCGTTGTACCTTGAATTACGACAGAATTACATAACTTCTGGAGGAATACCAATACCGGTTTACCACCCACTCTCAGAAGTTCTGTAGTAATTCCGTCGTCACCTGATGCCTTGTTGTTTTTAAGCTGTTTGAGTGTCACTCGAATCTCGCACAGGCTGATGTCCGGGATGTCTTCGGTGTAGTGTCGGACTAACTTGGCTTTTGTGTCCCGAGCATTGTTAGTAACCGGTTTGCATGTTAGGGTGTAAAGCTATTCGTAGAAGTTTTTGATCTCTCTCAAAATCTCGGGCTTAGATGAAATAATACTGCCATTGTCGGTCTTCAGTTTTGTCATTTGGTGCTTGCCAATAGACGAATCTTTTGCGAACACTTTCGAGCCTAGGTTGCGCTCTATTGCGACCTTAACACACGAAGTATTATAGGCACGCAAATCGCGTCGCATGCACTTACAGATTCGTCTATTGAGTTAACCGTAGGCTGACATATCAACTGAAGACTGCAGTCTCGTTTCACGCCTGTCTGCCATTAACACGAGCGTTTCATCTGAGAATTTGTTCTTCTTTCGGCGGCGAGTCTTATAAAACTGAGATCCCACCGCTTGAAGAGCTTCCACCAACCCGTTATTTAGCTCATACACTGTACCTCAATCGGCTAGGCATCGGAAGCGATTTTGGCGTTCGAGCTGTGAGTTTTCGGGGTTTTGGACTTTGGCAGGGTTTGGTCGGAGCGTAGACCTCACCAGATGTAACCTCTCCAGTTTGACATTGATATTCAATGTGCCTCTAACAATTCGGTGATCGTTACCGGTTTTCACCTTACTGATCACAGAGACATCATTGAATATGTGCTGATTGGTCGTCATGATTGTTGTTTGGTGATAACTTTTTTTAGTAACGAAACGGTATTAAAAAAAAGTCTTCATAAGTCAAACAACATCGCATAAGTGGGTGGTGTTGTTTTGTGTTTACATTCCTTAACAGAATGTACTAGTTTTCCACAGTGGTTACAGATTGGGTTGGTCTACTTTTTGTGTCCATATGTGCAGCATAAAAACAGAACAAGGATATTAGGTAGGTAGGTAGACAGTAGGTAATTTATTGCCCCTGAATGAATATTTTGAGCAATTACTAAGTATGATTGTCAGTGACGATAAAAATGGAAAGTATGCAATTTATTACTATTGTACGACGTGAGGTATTTCTATGGCAGATGCTACTTTTCCTTTGATTGACTTTTCATGATAATTATATAATCCTTAGCACTCCCACAGTCCTTACGAATCAGATGACACGTCCTTTGCTGAAATCCATGAAGCCCTGTGGGGTGTAGGGTGTGTACTGAAATGGTTATGCATACATATATACATACTCTCGAAGTGCATTGCATGCTCTCTGGTGTAGATGGGTAATAAATATTTTTTCTGTGTGTTTTCTTTCTTGCAAGAGCACTCTTCAAATCTCCTTGCCGTCGCCCATGACGGTTACAATTAAATACAATTACAAAAAAAATAATATGAATTTGACAAAAAAAAAAGCATAGAATTCAGTTCAACAGTTAAACAGTTAAAATTTTCAAGTAAATTACAAATTGTCACTTTGATATTCTTTCTAACTTTCTATTGATGAGATGGCAACCAGCCTAAAAATATCAGCTATTTCTGTCAATGTCAAGTATTTAGTTTTCATGGTTAAGCGACTACCAAATTCTTATCAAAAAACTACATATCACTTTTAGTATACGTAAGGTCTTGTCATTTGAAACATGTCCAATTTTTTATTTTTCTATCTGTTTATTATCTCAAATCTTTCCCAAAACAGGGACTTATAAAGATGAAACAAAATACTGTATAAAAGAGAAAGTATATGTAAATTTCGACGAAAGCATAGTGACAGGTACGATATAAGTATGTAAGAATATGTGAGAAAATCACTTCAACCATTTGTGTATGACGTATATATGACGTATGACAGCCCCATATAATGTTATAAAGAGACAAGGAGACACTTTTATTTTAAATACATATGTTTTTACATTATAAAAAAAACAAGTATTTTGCCGGCTTGTTTTCCGAGTATGTTATAATACAATACTTTGCCATCTTTATTTTTATGAAAAAGAAAACTTTTTTACTAAGTTCGTGTTATTGTGTCGAAATTTAAGAAAAAAAATTGGTAGATGTTTTGAGCAGTGTAGACTTCGACTATGATATATATGTGTATTCTTCGTAGTCGGTGATATTTAAACCATTCTAAGACTGGTGTTTGTTCAAATAAATTACAGAGTAATAATGTTAGGAAATATTCACTACATCTTTATCATTATGAATGTTTAATATTTTATATAATAATGTGTAATAACCTCAAGCATCATTTACACAGCCGTACATATATCAAACCTCGGCTACAGTTTGTACCTGTACTATGATAGCCAGGTTGCTGATGAACATACCAGTATTTTCATAATTACATACATAATATAGATAAATTACACCCTGACGTAGTACAAATTATAAACAATTATTTCTCCTGAATGAGAAACTTCAAACACACAGTGCGAGGAGCTAATAGTTGGGTGCCCAGTGCTTACCTGTCAGAGAATGCATGGCTAATAGATGGATTAATGCCAAAGTGCCTGCCGAAGAACACCTCGGTTGAGTCCCAGATTACAAAATAAAAGATTTTGGGCCTAGGGCTGCGTACAACGTTTTCGCTTGGGGATATTTATCCTAGTTCACTCTTCCCTTCCTCCCATTTATGATTATGAGAGTCAGGATTTAGAAGAAGCAAAGACAGTGGAGATAGAAAAAAATGGATAAAAATAACTTTTAAGCTCAAACTCAAATATTTATGTACTGAGTAACCAGTGAGTGATAAGAGTAACTCTTATCCCTAGCAGATGAAGTCTTAACGCAGTAAAGAGTTTATGAAGTAAACGTAACGTAAAAGTATGAATATAAACACGCGTTCTTAACGAGTGTTTAAACATTTATTTATTGATCTATTTGAGAATTCGTTATGTATTTCGTTATCCGAATAATGGGCAATGGGAACTTGTGGTTATTCCTCGTATTTTATTCCTTAAATCATTTGTTAGAAACTGAATAGTTACAATTTCTTATATTCCCACCAAATTGTGCTGCAGTTTATCGGTCAGATTAACGTTTGTTTTATACAGTAAGTTCGTTTCAAAGTGTAGGTATGTTTATTAAATATTTGTATTTATGAGTATCACTAAATATCTATAAAAACAATCGTACATCACAACTTTTTTTATGTTACCTCATTTCTGCGTACTTATTATGTGCACAAAAATGAGGTAATTACATATTTTCCTTAACACCTACACTCTAATTTGACTTTGTACCGACATTATTTTAATTTCTTCAAACTTATTTCGTAATGTCCGACTGTTATAATCATTTCATTCAATTGCAATCATCAATAAAATAGTATTGTTATAATGTTAGCATGGTTTCACCCGTTTACAACGCTTACAGCATTACAACAATACGATCGTAAACAAAGAAAAAAAAATTAGCCGCTTCACATGACTAAGCAACATTATTGTACTTCCCTAACCATACTCTCAGAAACATCATAATTCTCCACAACTACCGCGATTACTTCAGATTTTATTGTGGATCCAATCAAGATGTGGAAAAAATCTTCTTAGCAGGCTTATTTTGAAAAGCTGGCGAAGGTTTCCAGCTTAACGAGTGTGCCACCAGAACAGTAGAAATTCATAAACATTATAATAATAAAATTTACACAAACTGCCGCAACAATATTACAATGATAACACATTTATATTTTTTAATATAATATAACAAGAAATATATAAAAATTTCAAATCATCAGTTCCTCAACTCATTCTCAACTCATTGTGGTACCAAGGTAACATTACCTTCTGCAGCTGTCTTATCTTCTGCTATAGTGTAGCACTTTGACTTTTTCATTTGGCTATACTTATCTCCTCGTATAAGCTTCTTACCGCTTCTAATCGGAATCTACAAAAGCAAATTTGGATTGAAATTTACAACTAAATATTTTACACATATTTTGATATTTTGTGATGTTGTGATTTGTGTATTTATATTATTTTATATGTCTTTTAACGATTTTATATTTCATTCATTCATTACATTTTAAATATATAAAACTTAAAAAAAATACATATTTAGAAATATAAAAAATAGTAGACCACCATCGGGTACAGGGACCAAGACACCGGTGGTTAAGGCTCCAAAGACAGGAACTTCCTCACTATACGAGCCGTGTCAAAGAGGACTGCTTCTACATAAGTCGGAACCGGTATCGATCAGAAACTGACGCTTTATGACTCTGTCGGTAACGAAGAGTCGGCGGCTGAGGTGCGAGCAATCAGCTTCCACCGATCCAACCTTCTAACGTGAGCCGCTTAAGGTGTTGTTCGAGGCTCTTGGCTAACAATCCGTGAACATATATGATTATCGGAACTAGGATCACCGAATCCACATTCCACATATCGGCAATCTCGTGAGATAGACCCAAATACTTCGATTGTTTTTCTTTTTCAACTTTCACGAGATTCTCGCCATGAGGAACGGCGATATCGACTATTATTGCGCGGCGCTCTAGTCGATCTATCACCACAATATTAGGCTTATTCGCAACAATAGTCCTATCTGTGATAATAGATCGATCCCAATATAACGTAGCACGACCATTCTTAGAGAACCAATGGTTTCGAAGAACCATGTTTCCAAATATTTCATTACAAATTGTGTTTGTTTAGTGCGTTTTAGATTCACAATTTAAAGTTTAGAAGGACAACGTCTACTTTCTCATTTGGATTACCTTATTGCCTCTTCTATTTATTTATAATAACTACCTCGGTGGCGCAGCGGTAGTGAATACGACTGCTGTGCCTGAGGTCTCGGGTTCGATGCCCGAGTCGGAGTAAATGTTTGTATGATCTGCAAATATTTATTTCGAAGTTTGGATGTTTTCTATACATAATATGTATGTATTTACAAAAAAAAATATACAAGTATTCTATCAGTTAGTCTAGTTATCATAGCACAAGCTCTGCTTAGTTTGAAACTAGATGACGTTGTGTGTCAAATGTCCTGAATATTTATCTATTTATTAAGAGAGTATCAGTAATGCCATATGCTGCCAGCTTCTCCAAAAGGATGAAGTGCGAAACTCGGTCAAAAGCTTTGGAAAAATACGTATAAATGACATCCACTTTCTCTCCACAGTCAACAGCTTTTTTCCAACGTCTCAGCAAAGGTCACTAGATTAATGTAAATAGATTTGGCTCCCACTAAGCCGTGTTGATAGTTACTCAAAATTAGTGCCAAGTGAGATTGCATAAATGGGCATATCAGTGACATTAACACAGACATCTCTCTTTATCCTACGTAAATACTTAGCGAATATAGGTACTTGAGTCTGTTTCGAAAAAAAATCTGAGTAATATTGTCTACACCAAACTCAGCGGGTGTCCGGCCAATGGCACGCGCTCACTTGACGAACGACCGCTTACGGAATTTTTCTTTCAATTTAGTTGAGTGGCGCCGACGTGTACAAAAAAACCATACGCGTCTAGAGATCCAACAGATATAGATCGTGTAATCATTGAAGTACATTTTCATCCCATACAGATCGGACATGTGAAACGAACAAAGACTAATGGCTATCAAGAAACAAGACTTGAACTTTGTCGGTAATTTTTCGCAAATTATTCCAAAATTTTTTTTTTTTTTTTTATACCACGACGGTGGCAAACAAGCATACGGCCCGCCTGATGGTAAGCGGCTTCCGCAGCCTATGGACGCCTGCGACACCAAGGGCATCACGTGCGCGTTGCCGACCCTTCAAAAACCTATTAACCCCCTTCTTGAAGAACCCCATGCTGTAGTTCCCAGGGAAAACCGTGGCAGGGAGCTCATTCCATAACGGGATTGTTCGCAGGAGAAAATTTCTCTGAAACCGCACTGTGCGCGACCACTTAGGTTCCAATGTATGTGGATGAGCTCCCTGACGGTGGCGAGCGGTGCGATGGTAGAATGTGGCTGTGGGCATCATATCAAACAATTCTTCTGAACACAACCCATTGTAGAGACGGCAGAGTACACACAGGGAGGCAAAGTCTCTCCTAAGACTTAGTGGCTCGATACCGTCCGTGAGATCAGGATCGTCGATTATTCTCACAGCACGTCTCTGGACTGAATCGAAAGGCTCAAGCTGGTACTTCGGTGCTCCCGCCCAGAGATGACAGCAATACTCCATGTGAGGCCGAACTTGTGTTTTGTACAGTAGTAGCCTTTGTGCCGGTGTGAAATATCGCTTCGCTCTATTCAGAACACCAAGCTTTTTTGATGCCAGCCTCACCTTTCCCTCCAAATGAGTCCGAAATTGGACGTCACTGGAGATATTGACACCGAGGATCCCAATACTCTGTGAGATGGTAAGGGGTGTATTCTGGAATTGTGGAACTACAGTGAACGGGGTTTTTTTAGCAGTAAACGCACAAACTTGTGTCTTAGAGGGGTTAAATTGGACCAGGTTATCCCGACCCCAATCGGAGACTCTGTGTAAAGTGCTCTCGATTTGAGACACAAGTTGTTCGCGACTTTCTACTACAGCGGTACGAGGGATGTTAGCCCGGCCCGTGTAATACGCATCTCCAGTACTGTCATCCGCATAACAATGAATGCTATCTATGGTCAACATATCATTGATATGCAGCAAGAATAGTGTTGGAGATAGCACGGAGCCTTGCGGGACACCAGCGTTTATGTCCATGCTTTCGGAGCAGCTACCGTCGACAACGGCTTTTATGCGTCTGCCAGACAAAAAGCTAGCCACCCATTTGCACAAACCCTCGGACAGGCCGTAGGACGGTAACTTCGATAGAAGGCCCCTGTGCCAGACCCGATCGAACGCCTTTGCTATATCCAGGCCAACTGCCAAAGCCTCACCTTGACTCTCAATGGCTGAAGCCCACCGGTGAGTGAGATACACTAGAAGATCACCAGTCGAGCGACCGCGGCGGAAACCGTACTGGCGGTCGCTGATCAAATCGTGCTCTTCCAGGTAACTGAGGAGCCGTGTGTTGATTACACGCTCCATCACCTTAGAGAGAAGGGAGGTTATAGCTATAGGCCTGTAATTCGATGGGTCCGATCTATCACCCTTTTTTGGCACGGGATGCACATGGGCAGTCTTCCATGAAGACGGCACTTGCCTTTTGCGGTAGGAAATCGCGAAAAGTCGCGTTAGTACAGGGCACACTTTTTGAGCACCACTGCAGGTATGCCGTCTGGCCCACTCGACTTATGAACGTCTAGACAGTTTAGTTCCCGCCGCACTTCTCTTTGCGAAATGTGTATTTCCGGCAAAGTGTGTTGGCACGGCGGGTTAATAGGCGGTACCGCACTTCCATCCTCGTTCATAGTCGAGTTCGCGGCAAAGAGTTGCCCAAGTAGGTCGGCTTTCTCTTTAGCACTATGGGCCAAGTTACCATCGGCATTTCGCAATGGTGGTAAAGACGACTGGCAAAAATTTCCTTCGGCAGCCTTAGCAAGAGACCAAAACGCACGACTCCCAGAGGGATAGCTCGTAAGTCGCTCACCAATCCTGCCGATGAAATCGAATTTGGCTCTGGCAATTGTCTTTTTGCTGGACCTCGAGGCAGCATTTAGTTTGCGTCTCACATCAGAGATGTTCGGATCCTTATTGGTACGGGCCGTGGTCCAAGCCCTATAGGCGGCCTGCTTGACTAGCCTGGCTTCCTTGCAAAGCCGGTTAAACCACGGTCGCTTTTTTTCCCCCGCAGCTACTGATAGGTTGGGAATAAAATACTCCATACCCACCAGGATCGTCTCAGTGACAGCGGCTGCGCAGGAGTCAGGATCTTCTGGCGTGAAGCAAAGCTGTCTCCACGGGTACGATGCGTAGAATTCACGCAATCCATCCCTGTCTGCTGATTTATATTGCCACATGTGGCGCAAATTGGCTGGGCGAGGTGTAATATGCCGAGGGCATGGGACTTCGGTCCGGACGAGGCAGTGGTCGGACGAGCCGAGAGGTGCGTCCACTGCAATAGTGTAGTCGTCCGGACGCGTCGTCAGCAGAAGGTCCAGCAAAGAGTGTGCATGGCTCTCAATATCAGGTATTCTTGTTGGAGAATGTACCAGTTGTGAGAGGCCATGGGCCAGAGCAAATTCATGAGTAGACCTGCCTGCAAAGTCGGTGGATCGAGAATTTAGCCACTCACAGTGGTGGGCATTTAAATCCCCTAAAATCACCAACTCAGCACGAGGGTACCGCTCAAGAACTTTGTCAGTCGTCACCTGCAGGTGCTCAAAGAGTGCTTTAGTCTCCCTGTCACCGCTATGAGACCTGTATAGGCACGCATAGATTCGAGTCTCACCTCCGTAGTCTACGCGCACCCACATTACTGACAGGTCCCTGTCTTCATAAAAATGGAGACGGCGACAGCAGATATCCTCCCGGATGTACATGCATACACCGGCACGTCTCAGAAATTTGTGTTCGAGTTTGTAGCCGGGGTAGTGTAGGTATGATGTATCGGCCGGGCAGGATATCTGCGTCTCCGTAAGAAATAAGAGGGTCGGCTGCGCAATCTCCAGATGAAGGTGGACTGCGTTCAGGTTGGAGTGAAGTCCCCTGATGTTGCAGAAGTCCATATATGTGGAAGAGGATGCCGCTGTGGATACATTTCTTCTATTTTTCTTCGTCATTTTTTTTTGGGGGGTTTAATTGGTTTGTGAGGATTCACTGTGTTGACAACTAAGGGGGCAATGGGGCGGTGCTAATCTACTCATGGTCGATGCAGGTAGTGCGATTTGTCGGCGCGGCGTACGAAAGGGCCCCCGCTCCCCCCCTGCAGCAGCGGTCGGGTTCCACTCCGGTCTCCTCCTCCGGCACGACTACTACTGCAGGGATTTTTCGCAGGCTGGCGGTTCAGCCTCCCAGGGTGGAGGTTGTAGTGATCCCTGGGTTCGGGAACCCATCTATCCTGCGGGCGGCCAGCGGACAACCGTTTCAGCAGGTCTTCCTGACCGCCGCGCCCACATCCCGCGCCCACACGAGCCAGTAGCAGTATTATAAGCACCACTAGTCCCCCGTTGTCAAAACAGCGAATTATCTAGAGCTCTGGATACCTTACTCACCACAGGAACACAGCACTGCCGAAGATGCAGTGCTATTTGGTTGTGGTCTTCTGTAAGGCGGAGGTCCTTCCCCAGTCGGGCTGCTCCAAGTTTTGAGCGGAAAATATCACGCTATGCCCTACCTCTCTCAAAATGGAGGTCAGATGGTGTCTAAAGTAAATATCTGCCCCTCACACCCGTATAAGTTTCAAATTAGACCGTACTCTATCTCCTTGATATTTTAATCGCTAAAAAATAAAAATGTGTCCTAAATTCTTTTAGATTGAAAATATAAAGATTATCGAAACTATATGCTTTCAATTGCCTCATCAATACGTGCGTAATTATGTACTTACAGAATTGAATTAAAGTTTCGAAAACACCACGAGCTAAGATCAAAATTTTCAGTTAATAACAGCACAAATCTGGATAGATAAAATGAATTGTCCTATGTGACCAACAATACTTGCCAAAAAAATTTAGATATAAAAGAATATTCATTGTTTTCTACAGTATTATGACCTCTGATAAGACAATTGAGGCCGCACAAAAATAAACCCTCTACGTAGGAGGGTGCTAAAAGAATGCGTCTTTTTTTTGTTTATCTTGATCCTGTAAGCGAAAAAAATTAATTGCAGTGGAAAGTGAAAGTAAAAATGGTTGTAAGCTTGTGCTTCTGTGAAATATTTACCTGAGCGATTACTGAAAAAAACTTTTGACATAAAGACAGCCGAGAAATACTGCAAACCCTTTTTTGTCATTTTACATGATATTACTACGTTTATTATATTTTATATATTTTTATCACTCATATGGAATTCACTTTTGGCGAATTCAAAAAAGGAGAATGTTCTTAATTTCAACGTATTTTTTTATCTTGGTTACTCCAGAGCTCGACCAACTTGTCACATTGTGTGAGATTTTTTTTTATTATTTTTAAAATGAATCAGGTAAACATCACAAAGTTGTGACCATCTTCACGTTTTCTCATTTTGCATATAGTGAATTTACCTGAAGATAGTGCTCACGTTAGTGGGGGTGGGCGCTGGAAGGAAGCTCTGATGGCTCAATAACAGCAGTTCTCAAATCCCTCCTATTTTATAAATTTCAGCTTGATACCACTACGCGTTCTTGAGAAAAAAGGTTTTGATAGACGGACAGAGGGACATCACTTTATTTGTGGGTTACGTTTTTTCCTTTCGCAGTACGGAACCCTAAAACTGTATTATTTTGTAGAACTAACTGATACTTCTTTCGCAAATGAAATTAAATACCAAGTTATTAAAGGAGAAATTACAATTAAATATAGTTACCAGTTGGTTCACCACTTTATTCAAGAATAATTTAATGAATAAAATGAACATATCTACTTTTACGTATGTCTCTCTTCATTTTCAATGTTAAGACTTGCGTAAAATGTAGTGTGTGCCATGCTGTCTGAGACGTGTTCGGGGTTTCCCCATGCGCAGCAGGTGTCAGGCGAATGGCCCGTGCGCACTCCACAAAAGACCGCTCGCGAACTTTTTTCTTCAATTGAGTTAAACTGCACCGACGTGTACAATAAACCTAACACGTTGGAGCTACCGGAGAGACAAAGGCGTAATAATTGAAGTGATTACCCAACACTGATGGATATGCAAAAAGAATAGCTAAAGAGAAACAAAGATTGATGCTTGTCAACAGTTATTCGAAAAGTATCCCAAAATGGATTCCAAATAGAGATTTGTCCTGAAATTCTTTAGATTGAGAATATTAAATATTTGCTTAACCATCAAGAGTGTTCAGAACAGTTCACTGCTGGACATAGGCCTCTCCTTAGAACGGAGGTTTTGGCCTACTACACCACGCTAGCCAGACGGGTTGGTATAGGGTTTGTTTAAAGGTTTCCATCTCTTTGTTGACTTTCATGTTCTGTTTTCTTATTCACCTCTTAGAGTACCCACGGGCAGGCTAGGGGTGATGTTACTCTGTACTCTTAATCCGTCACCACACGGAAATAAACATATGCTTATTTCTTCACAAATACGTACCTAAATATGTATTTCTCAAATGCTGTGATTAAAAATTTCAATTATTATAATAACACAAACCTGGAGCGATACAATGAGCTTGTACCTGTGTGTACAACAACATTTGCCAAAAAATTTAGATAGTAAAGAATATTCATTGTTTCTTAGAGTTTTATGAGTTTTGGTATGACAGTTGAGGGCCGCACAAAAGATCAATGAAACCCGGAGAACTTACTAAGGGGCAAATTGCAAAAAAAATGCATTTCAAATTGCATTGTCCGTCTTAATCTTTTTGGTGAAAACAATTTGTCGGAGGGTACATATTGGTTTATTGTGTTTTTTGAAGAACACGAAAGTAATATGGTTGATATTTTTTTTTCTTTCTTTCTTTTTTTTTCTAGATGGGTTAATAATGGCAATCAAAACAATTTATTTTTTGTTTTTTTTTTTTTTAAATTTTTATTGATTACATGTATAATGTAGAGGCTTTTAATCAAACTTGATTATGCCAGCCTCATTATATCCCACAATAACCAACCACATCATACAGGAAATTTCTAAAATTATGTTTACATAATAACATAAATATAACAATAACAGCATAATTTGGACAGACAATCACATCTTCTTTAAATTGTAAATAAACTCGTAAATTCTAATTGCATCCTCAGCAACAATTTAATTTAGAATCCAATAAAATCTTTACATGTTATGAAACTTTACATTTAATGTCATGTCGACATGTTGAACAGTGTGACATGATAATACTGTTCTAGGTTTCATCACAAAATATCGAAATACGTGTAAAATATTTTGTTGAAAATTTAAATCTAAATTTGCTTTTGTAGATACGTACAAAAAAATAAAAAATGCCAAGTATTTTACCATAACGACACGCAAATTGCTGTTGGCTGTATTTACCAGAAAGTAATGTTCCCTTGCTCTTTTTTTTCTAACAGGTGTCATAAATACAGAATAAATTGAGGAACGGAATGGTTTTGAAATTTCTATATATTTTTTGCACTAACCTATTCGTATATTATCACTGTAATATAGTTTCGGCACTTTGCATACATTTTATTATTATAATGTTCATGAATTTCTAGGGTTGTCGTTGAGCGGCAAACCCTCGCCAGCATTCAAAAATAAGCCAGTTAAATTAAAACTGGAACCTGAGAAAATTTCAGATGTAATCACAGCAGTTATAGAAAATTTCGATGTTTCCGAGAGTATGATTATGTAAGTGTAATAATAAAAAACTAGCATACACACCATGTCGTAGCGTAAATTTGAACAACATTTTGGCAACTAAGTAATTTATTTTTGGAACAACCTCAACTTGAAAACTGATATATTAACTTAAACACTGATAGTAATTGACAATTATTCACTCTAAAAACAATTCTGCAACAGTCAATTTTAAAAAGAATTTTAGAACAAACTATCCATTTAAAAGACAACACCATTTGAGTTTACTGATATTATCACTTTCGTTTTCCTTAAAATTGGATTAATGTTTAAAATTAAACATCGATCATAAAACAATTTATAAAGCTGTTGTAATATAATAAGAGGCCTCAACAATAAAATTAATGTTTTAAATATGTTACTGAATAAATATTATTATTGTTGTAAATTATAAACTCTAAAATAATTAAAAAAACATATAGACTAAATTTTCGTTATTAATATAACATTTTACAGAAACATCATAATCATAAAATGTGCAGATGAAAGCAAAATGTTGCGAACCCGCTGGAAGAAAAACGCGTCAACCAAACAAAATGGCCAGTGATATCATTAAAATTTTATACACTAATATATCGCTATTTTTAATCAAGTAGAATAAAAATAGACACATAATTTAAAAATAAAGTATTATTCTAGAATATCTGTTCAATCTAATTATGTTTACTTGTTTGACATTAGTCTCTTAAGGGTTTTTTTGTATATTAATCTTAAAAGGCCTAATATCAAACGCAATCGTGGATTAACTTTTCTTTACATTTTTGATGAACGCTACGTATTGGTCAGGACTACAAATAAATTGGACCTTAATTAAAAAAATTCTTCACCTCTCTTATTATTTATTAAGCTTGTACACTGTCAGTTTCATTTTGTGTGTGACCCCTTATCAAAAATATATGTATGTGAAACTACACTACATTAGTTAAGTTTAATAAGTAGACCGCATACAAATACAAAGTATCAATGTATTTATTCTTAATCTGCCTACAGCATTTATTCGAATAAAATATAACCTGCTTTGATTCTTCATCTTCCGCACACACATTTTTAAATATCTCCATACACACGATCCTATTTCCCTGGCACCACGTTGCATCTACCTTAGTTCAAAAGTAACAATGTACATTATTGTGTGCTGTTTTCACTCACCTTCTAATTCCATTAAAGTTAAATTATAATCATTTGACTTCGACTTATAATAATATAATACTTTATTAAAAACTACGACTTTGTTATTTTCAGTTACATTTTGACGATTAGATTGTTTTTCAGAACGACTCAATGTCTTTTCTTCAAAACGCTTCCAGTATTTTCTTCTAAATCTTGTTTTTGATTAGTGCTTGAATCGTACGATACATACAAATCACATTGGTATTTTGTTAATTAAATTCCTTAATAATTAAATTAAAAAAATAAAATTAAAATTAAAAAAGAAATCCTATATAATATAACACTTCTAAAAAGAAAACAATAAATATGTGTTAGCCCTTATAGTTTAAATTAGTAAAATTTTTATTCAGGTATCCTTGTCGCGTCGGAAGAGATCGTAGTAAATAACAAGTCAACAGCAACTCAGGTTTATTAAGTATAATAATACCAGACAATTCAGTATACTCGTAGTATGCCTATCAAGTATTTTTAACAGTATCAACACAGCTTGTAGACAGTTACTAGCTGTGTGTAATCCTAAACCAAACTTAATATTGATGAATATGAAATAATAACAATTTTACAAAGTAATTTACACAATAAAAATTAAAGAAATACCTACTATATTTTTTCTTGCCTTAATAAGCAGTATTCAGACTATTATAAATATATAAGTATTTTGTAGTCTTAAAATACCTAACCTATAGTACAATTTATGAAGAAAAAACATACTCGGGCTAACTTAAACTATAAGCACTAATACGTGTTTATGGCTTTCTTTTTAGAAGTGCTGTATTTTTGTTGGGGTTTTTTTCGTTTTTTTATTTAATTTTTATTTCACTCTTTTAGAATGTATTACTACTTAGTAATACGCTCGACTAACAACGTTTTGAAATTGAAACTGATGCTATTATTGACGACATTTGCTTTGATATAAAGGACTATGTTAAATATGAAAAGCTATTTGAATTTGGATATTTTTGTTAGTTTAATTACCGACTCACGATAGGCAACTGATACTTCTTATCTTAATATATATAAATCTCGTGTCACAATGTTTGTCCTCAATGGACTCCTAAACCACTTAACCGATTATAATAAAATTCGCACACCATGTGCAGTTCGATCCAATTTGAGAGATAGGATAGTTTAAATCTCAAATTATAGTCGCAATTTTAATTTATTGCTAATTATTTGTCTGTTATTATTTGACAGTCACAATTATCTGTTAACTCCAAATGATTCTAACAGATGTCGATACCTTTCGACTGGGTTGAGTAAGTAATCAATAGATGGCGCTGCTATGGTAAACAGCCACAGCAACGCGTGGCTGGGTCAGCTAGTAAATCAATATAAATACATAGGTTAGTTATAAATAAAAACAGAAACATTTTAAAATAATACGAAAGAGCTAGAAAGTTGTTTCATAATCCTGATGACAGGTCGGTTTTAGCAGCATTGCAAAGACTAAGAAGCGATTCTTCAATATTGTGAAAGGTAATTTGTACTAAATTGTTATTTACAATAGAATTAAATGTCTACAAAATATTTTAAAATATTAAATAAAATTAAGCAAATTCATTGATTTAAAAAAAAAACATTTAAAATATTTATTAACTAATCCCTGAATCGTCACTTAGATATTAACAGTTAGTTTGTTTATATGTTTTATAACCACATTATATAATATTATCTATGTACCTCGGTCTTTGTCACTAATAGTACGTCTATCCATTCATCCAGCCCTTTTCAATGAGGCTAAACACGATATATCTGCTGTTAGTTGTCGAGGAGTTAGGTTCTCTGCAGACTATTCTGACTGTAGCATCCGGTCAAAGTCACCTTGTTATTATCATGTTATATAATTTGCTCTATCTATCAAGTTTCAATTCAATCAGCACAGTAGAAGTGTACTAAATAAATGAATACCTCTACATCATGTCGGAAAGGAGCTGATGACATTCAAATGCCTGCACAGATTTTCATAAAACGTAGCTAAGAACACTGTCGATTAAGTCACTTTTCTAACAAAAGAAGAATTATCCAAATCGATTCACCCCTTTGAGAGCTATGATGCCACAGACAGAATGACACATTCATACACGTACACACACATACGTCAAGCTTCTAACATCCCTCGTTTTGCATCAGGGGTTAAATTTTTTGTGTTGTGCCATATAACCAACTTAACATACTTTTTTTTTAACGTTTGGAAACCCAGCACGTGGACCCTCCAGCCCGGACGACCAACGAGCCCTCGTGGTTCGACGAGCGCGCTCGCGCCACTCGCGTATCTCTTCGGGCGGGGGCCGCACGCCGCTTCCCACCCGGAAGTAAGCTGTTAAAGAATCTTCATTTCTCAAAAGAATTTACGAAATTCCCTTACTGAGAAAATATACACAAATGTAAACAGCTTAAGTGAACGTTTTAACCTAACATATAACAAAAGTGGGTAGTCAATAAATACATTTTGAACTTATAAAATACTCAAACAAAGTAATCAAGAATGCAACTGAACCAAAGATGGACGATATTTTTTTAACTAGATATGACAATCGTATGGTAAGTAGAATGGTTTTTCTTTTTCTTCATATTTTTTGTTTTTCTTTCCTTCTTTTATGTTTTTCTTTTTTTTTTTGTAATGTTATGAGAATAGTAAAATGTACTAATTAACAGATTAACAGAGAGCTATTATGTGATTCTTCAATAGTTTTTTAAATTTAGTCGTTGTCGCAGCATTTTTATATTCAATGGTAATTTATTGTATATTTTGACTCCTTCAAATTCAATATTCTTTTAACTATAGTTCGTTCTAGGTAGACGAGTTACCAGGTGGCTTGCATTTCTCAGTTTCATTTTTTGACGCGTACAGTTTGTTGTAAAAGATAAACTTATATGTATAGTTCTGTTTAATATTTTATGTATCAATATACACGTGTAGTACTTATATGGCTGCTTTATGGTCATTATTTTGGTTTCCTCATATATTTTTTTGGTAGAAGCACGAAAATTACAATTAAAAAGAACCTTTATCAATTTATTTTGTGTTCGTTGTAAGTCATCTAAGGTAGTTTTACCCGCGGTTCCCCATATTTCAACTAAATAGTCAATTTGTGATTTGACTTGGGAATTATGTATAAGATATTTAACTTTATGAGGAATACATAGCCTGAGGCTTTCAACTCAAGTGACTGTCCATAATAATGCCAAGATATTTTTCACTTGTTTTTCTCTTGATAGTTTCATTATTTATATAAACGAACCCACGACCTCCTACTCAGCAGCCAGTATTACTAACCACTAGACTAACAGGTCACTCACTTTCACGTAGATTTAAAGTATATGCTTCTTTCAAATTACTAACTAACATAATGAAATTTATATATATTTTTTAAAACACCGCCCGCGCTAGGTATAAATCCTGTGTTGCGGGGGACTTTACAAACATACAAGAAACGGACACAAGGAACATCCAGACTCAGAACAACAATTTGTGGATCACACAAAGTGTTGTCACATGTAGGATTTGAACCCACAACACTCAGAGAATTGGAGAGCGGCGTGGCGACCGCTTAAACCACTAGGCCAATCGTGCAGTCAGAGTCAAAATTTATAAGCAACTTGTGAGAAGTCGACTAGGAAAGTCTATATTAATTTATTCGTATTTTATTGTGTAAATATATAATTTAGTCTAATTAAACCTAATAAACACATAATAAACAAAAATAAACACAATTCTGTCTTAATTAGACTTTACTAAACACAAATCTTACTTAACTAGAAATAACTAACTTAAGTAAATTTCACTAACTTAATTACGTCCATGTCCATGTGCAAGCAGAAAGCTTACGATGCTTATCTCTCGAGACGGGCTTTCCATATTTTGCGCTCGTCTGCACATTTTAGTGAGATGATATTTCTGTAAAATATTAAATATGTAAATATAATATATTTATTTTACTAATGAACAACATGACGACCAGGTTCCCTAAGTAAAAATTTTACGTATTTTTTTGTTTTATGTTTAAACTTGTACAATTCGGTTGTACTTATTTTCCAGGCATTATAATATGCAACGATATTAAAGTTCCTAGTAAATACAAGTCCTAAAATAAACACTATTACCGTTTTAAAAGTGCCCTAATATATTATAATTTATTCAAACTGAGAAAGGAATTGATTGCAACCGATCAAGCAACAAGAGTCAATTGCAATTTTTGAGTCTCTCTAACCGCTTCGTATTAGCCGAATGTTTGGATACCGAGCCTTTGTTAGGAACAATAAAACCTACTAGGTATATGTCAGCGCTATACGTTTTTCATTATTGTACTTACCTTACTAACCGCTCTGGAAGTTTGTAAACTTTCAAGACTTCTGCGATCACAACCGAAATTTTTTTCTTGATTTAAAATATTTTTGGCTGCCTTGTCCGGGACGGCCGTAGAACGTTGCCCCGTCAGCGAGTGTGTCGCTGGAACTCTAGAAGTACACAAAATGTTACTATTTTAAATTCCTAATTTATTTAATTTTATTTGGAATAACCATATTTTGTCTAATTGTAAAGTCATTCATAGATATTCGCCACTCGAGTGTACATATTATCGTAACTGTAGGAAAAGTTTCTTCGAATTTTAAACACATACACGCAACCATATTTAATGGATGAATGAGGATATGAAATATCTTTGTAACTAATTATATTCTTAATTTATTAAAATAGTTCAAGAAAAATCTTTTTGTATTTTTTTAAACAGAATTATCTATTTGCCAGTATTGCCTAAATTTTGTTTAGCGGGAGCTAAAAATGTATAGGTGCTATGAGCTCAGAATTGGTAAAAAAATTATACTAAGACAATGAAATTTGTTTTACCTTCAGCCTTAAAGATATATGCCCCAACCAATTACTTTTACACTTGTTGCAATCATTTTGCGAAAACAATACACACAAAAATCTAGTGTAATTTTGATCTTGAACGATGAAGAAATTATACCAGGCCGTTTTAAATGACATGCTTAAACCACATTCAAGTGAAATTTTAATTAACACCCCATCGACTCGCAAATGGTGACGCGTTATTAGGTAGGACAATCCTTTGGACTTGCTAATTAACGTTCTTTTTAATGTTTTTATCTGGAAAAGTATTCATCTCACTTACGCTATGTTAAAAGTACCCTTATTGTTAATTGTAATTGTGCTAAAGCACCATGGACAGGTTGGTACAGAAGTTTAATTAATTTTCTGTTTTAAAAAACGATGATCGATATTTCGACGTTCAATTCTAAGAAGTTATACGGTTTGCGGTACAAATCAAACTTGATTTGTCGACGATTGATATCTACCAAAGGTACTAAAGTTCCAATTCAATTAACTTTATTCAATACCAGACGACCTAATGAACTTTGTATCACTTATGTCTATTTGTCTATTTAAATAATAGTGTCTCTTTTATTTACATACGCATACGGCATACGCTTTCAGCCTACTGTAGATTAGACGCTCGTATAGCTTGCCTAATCCATTAAGCAGACTTATCGGTCTATAACTAGTCGGTTCGGACTTTGGTTTGCCGGGTTTGGGTAGCCACTTTAGCCCGGACGACCAACGAGCCCTCGTGGTTCGACGAGCGCGCTCGCGCCACTCGCGTATCTCTTCGGGCGGGGGCCGCACGCCGCTTCCCACCCGGAAGTCAGCTGTTAAAGAATCTTCATTTCTCAAAAGAATTTACGAAATTCCCTTACTGAGAAAATATACACAAATGTAAACAGCTTAAGTGAACGTTTTAACCTAACATATAACAAAAGTGGGTAGTCAATAAATACATTTTGAACTTATAAAATACTCAAACAAAGTAATCAAGAATGCAACTGAACCAAAGATGTACGATATTTTTTTAACTAGATATGACAATCGTATGGTAAGTAGAATGGTTTTTCTTTTTCTTCATATTTTTTGTTTTTCTTTCCTTCTTTTATGTTTTTCTTTTTTTTTTGTAATGTTATGAGAATAGTAAAATGTACTAATTAACAGATTAACAGAGAGCTATTATGTGATTCTTCAATAGTTTTTTAAATTTAGTCGTTGTCGCAGCATTTTTATATTCAATGGTAATTTATTGTATATTTTGACTCCTTCAAATTCAATATTCTTTTAACTATAGTTCGTTCTAGGTAGACGAGTTACCAGGTGGCTTGCATTTCTCAGTTTCATTTTTTGACGCGTACAGTTTGTTGTAAAAGATAAACTTATATGTATAGTTCTGTTTAATATTTTATGTATCAATATACACGTGTAGTACTTATATGGCTGCTTTATGGTCATTATTTTGGTTTCCTCATATATTTTTTTGGTAGAAGCACGAAAATTACAATTAAAAAGAACCTTTATCAATTTATTTTGTGTTCGTTGTAAGTCATCTAAGGTAGTTTTACCCGCGGTTCCCCATATTTCAACTAAATAGTCAATTTGTGATTTGACTTGGGAATTATGTATAAGATATTTAACTTTATGAGGAATACATAGCCTGAGGCTTTCAACTCAAGTGACTGTCCATAATAATGCCAAGATATTTTTCACTTGTTTTTCTCTTGATAGTTTCATTATTTATATAAACGAACCCACGACCTCCTACTCAGCAGCCAGTATTACTAACCACTAGACTAACAGGTCACTCACTTTCACGTAGATTTAAAGTATATACTTCTTTCAAATTACTAACTAACATAATGAAATTTATATATATTTTTTAAAACACCGCCCGCGCTAGGTATAAATCCTGTGTTGCGGGGGACTTTACAAACATACAAGAAACGGACACAAGGAACATCCAGACTCAGAACAACAATTTGTGGATCACACAAAGTGTTGTCACATGTAGGATTTGAACCCACAACACTCAGAGAATTGGAGAGCGGCGTGGCGACCGCTTAAACCACTAGGCCAATCGTGCAGTCAGAGTCAAAATTTATAAGCAACTTGTGAGAAGTCGACTAGGAAAGTCTATATTAATTTATTCGTATTTTATTGTGTAAATATATAATTTAGTCTAATTAAACCTAATAAACACATAATAAACAAAAATAAACACAATTCTGTCTTAATTAGACTTTACTAAACACAAATCTTACTTAACTAGAAATAACTAACTTAAGTAAATTTCACTAACTTAATTACGTCCATGTCCATGTGCAAGCAGAAAGCTTACGATGCTTATCTCTCGAGACGGGCTTTCCATATTTTGCGCTCGTCTGCACATTTTAGTGAGATGATATTTCTGTAAAATATTAAATATGTAAATATAATATATTTATTTTACTAATGAACAACATAACGACCAGGTTCCCTAAGTAAAAATTTTACGTATTTTTTTGTTTTATGTTTAAACTTGTACAATTCGGTTGTACTTATTTTCCAGGCATTATAATATGCAACGATATTAAAGTTCCTAGTAAATACAAGTCCTAAAATAAACACTATTACCGTTTTAAAAGTGCCCTAATATATTATAATTTATCCAAACTGAGAAAGGAATTGATTGCAACCGATCAAGCAACAAGAGTCAATTGCAATTTTTGAGTCTCTCTAACCGCTTCGTATTAGCCGAATGTTTGGATACCGAGCCTTTGTTAGGAACAATAAAACCTACTAGGTATATATCAGCGCTATACGTTTTTCATTATTGTACTTACCTTACCAACCGCTCTGGAAGTTTGTAAACTTTCAAGACTTCTGCGATCACAACCGAAATTTTTTTCTTGATTTAAAATATTTTTGGCTGCCTTGTCCGGGACGGCCGTAGAACGTTGCCCCGTCAGCGAGTGTGTCGCTGGAACTCTAGAAGTACACAAAATGTTACTATTTTAAATTCCTAATTTATTTAATTTTATTTGGAATAACCATATTTTGTCTAATTGTAAAGTCATTCATAGATATTCGCCACTCGAGTGTACATATTATCGTAACTGTAGGAAAAGTTTCTTCGAATTTTAAACACATACACGCAACCATATTTAATGGATGAATGAGGATATGAAATATCTTTGTAACTAATTATATTCTTAATTTATTAAAATAGTTCAAGAAAAATCTTTTTGTATTTTTTTAAACAGAATTATCTATTTGCCAGTATTGCCTAAATTTTGTTTAGCGGGAGCTAAAAATGTATAGGTGCTATGAGCTCAGAATTGGTAAAAAAATTATACTAAGACAATGAAATTTGTTTTACCTTCAGCCTTAAAGATATATGCCCCAACCAATTACTTTTACACTTGTTGCAATCATTTTGCGAAAACAATACACACAAAAATCTAGTGTAATTTTGATCTTGAACGATGAAGAAATTATACCAGGCCGTTTTAAATGACATGCTTAAACCACATTCAAGTGAAATTTTAATTAACACCCCATCGACTCGCAAATGGTGACGCATTATTACGTAGGACAATCCTTTGGACTTGCTAATTAATCTAATTATAACATTAACGTTCTTTTTAATGTTTTTATCTGGAAAAGTATTCATCTCACTTACGCTATGTTAAAAGTACCCTTATTGTTAATTGTAATTGTGCTAAAGCACCATGGACAGGTTGGTACAGAAGTTTAATTAATTTTCGACAGCTTTCTCCAAAGCTGGTCGGCGCTGCTTCTGCCCTTGGGCGACTTTTGCCCAATCTGGGTGGAGCTAGCGTGGCGACGAGACGGCTATACACGGGGGTTGTCCGGTCAATGGCGCTGTATGGTGCACCGGTGTGGGCGGCGGCTCTGACCGCCCAGAATAGGGCTCGCCTCTGGCGCCCTCAGAGGATATTGGCGGTTAGAGCCATACGCGGTTACCGCACCGTATCGACGGAGGCGGCGTGCGCCTTGGCAGGAACACCCCCGTGGGATTTGGAGGCGGAAGTGCTCGCCGAAGTTTATCGGCGAACGGTTGACTTCCGGGCGGGTACCGGCATACGGCCCCCGCCCGAAAAGATACGCGAGTGGCGAGAGGCCGCTCGTCTAGCCACGATGGCTCGTTGGTCGTCCCGGCTGGAGACTCCACGTGCTGGCTTTGCCGCCGTGGAGGCTCTCCAGCCGGTCATCGCCGAGTGGGCAGGGCGACAGCACGGGACCCTTTCCTTCCGACTGACGCAGGTCCTTTCCGGGCACGGTTGCTTCGGGAAGTATCTGCACTCGGTCGCCAGGAGGGAATTGAGTCCCGCCTGTCACCACTGCGACTGCAGTGAGGACTCGGCTCAGCACACGCTGGCGGTTTGTTCCGCTTGGGCGGCGCAGCGTGGGGGACTGCAGTTATTGGAGGAGATCTCTCGCTACCGGCCGTCATACGCTCCATGGCCGGTAGCGACAGTTGTTTTACCGCGGTTGCAACCTTCTGCGAAGACGTAATTTCGCGGAAGGAGGCGGCGGAGAAGGCCCGGGAGGACGACCTCCACTCGGACCCAATTCGCCGCCGGCGTACTGGGCGGCGGAGACGCGCGTACCAGCGTCTCATGCCGCCTTGAGTGTGGCCGCGGATGGACGGGACGGGTTTTCCCCTCAATCCGCTATAGTGGCCAGCCGCGAGGAGGTGACGTCCGCGTGTGCCGTACGTCGCCTAAAAGGAGAGTCTTATCCGCAGATGGTGCCCGTGTGAGCGGGCAGGCGCTAGGAGGGATTTGGATGTCGTAATAACAGCTGTTCCCGGTCCCTCCTATGTCAGGCGCAGAGTGGCACACCGTGTGGTTTTAGTCGGTCCGATTCCGACACACCACCCCGCCGTAAACCCCGGTGGGGTGACGGCCCGAGGGGGTTTCCACACGTTAAAAAAAAAAAAAAAAAAAAAAAAAAGAAGTTTAATTAATTTTCTATTTTAAAAAACGATGATCGATATTTCGACGTTTAATTCTAAGAAGTTATACGGTTTGCGGTACAAATCAAATTTGATCTGTCAACGATTGATATCTACCAAAGGCACTAAAGTTGCAATTCAATTAACTTTATTCAATACTAGACGACCTGGTGAACTTTGTATCACTTATGTCTATTTGTCTATTTAAATAATAGTGTCTCTTTTATTTATATTTTTTACCAGCCTTGGCGGCGCAGTGATAGTGTATACGGCTGCTGAGGTTGAGGTCTCGGGTTCGATTCCCGGGTCGAACTTAATGTTTGAATGATGTGCAAGTATTTGTTTCGGAGTTTGAGTGTTTTCTAGGTATAGTATGTTTGTATTACCAAAAAAAGTAGAGGGTGAGCCACGAACTAGTTGGTATTTGAAAGAATCTTATAAAAAAACCATTGGATATTATAAAAATGTTTATTTACAAGAAAACTAATCGTTGCAGTATTTTTTAAAAATTACATTTATTAATACATAATTACGTCTAAATGATAATAATCATGTTTTTTTTAATATGTATTTTTGTTTTCCTTTTTTATGTATTTAAAAATATAATCAATGTGTATTTATACAAAATAAATAGAATAATAATAATAATCTTCATTACCAGTAAATAATTAAAATAACGAAAAATTTTTTTTTAAATAATCTTCAAATTTGTTCCTTGTGCCTCAGAGAAAGAGGCTTAAAATAAAATCAGACAGTATTGGTGGTTGTGGAATACTTTTATTTCTCTGTTTTGCCACCTGAGTGCGAAATCACAATCCAATTTCTGATACTTTAAGGTTTGTTTGTTAATTGCTAGAAGTCTTAAGGATCGCCATTGGTTCCATTACGTGCATTTATCATGGGCACGTTTTTCTATAAACAAATTGTACATTTTTTAAACAGACTGGAGGCGTCTCGGGACAAAACTCGAGGCATCCTCGTCCGTGCATCTAGACAGGATACCCGACCATATATCCAGTCACGAGGACACCGCGACGGCGATCGACTCCCTCACAGCACACGTGCAATCGTTAATTAACGAATGCACTCGGGAGGCACCAGCGACGAACGATCGCCGCTGGAACCTACCCGATGACGTACGTGAACTGCTGAGGCGGAAGAACGCCGCCGTACGAGCCTACGACAGATATCCATGCGAAGACAACAGCATCAGGTTACGAAGCCTAGAAAGAGCGGTCAAGTCGCGCATCGACCAAATGCGCCAAGACAGGTGGGACAGGACACTACAAGACCTCGAACCTACCCACCTTGCCTTCTGGCAACTATCCCGCTCGCTAAAGAGAGACACTATCACCTGTATGCCTCCTCTAAGCCGACCTAACCTTCCACCGGCCTTCGACGATATCGAAAAGTTAGAGTGCCTGGCAGACAGTCTGGAGCTTTTTTTTTTTTTTTTTTTTTTCTTTTTTCTTTCTATACACTATAATATAGACGAGGTAGCTAAAGTTGATTCGGAAGTAGAGCGCATAGCTTCACTTCCGACTTCAACAATAACAACAACGACGGGGACAAACGAGCAAGACCTAATAGCAGTCACCCCCGAAGAAGTTAAGACGATCGTCAAGGGCCTACACGCTCGCAAGGCACCCGGTTCGGACGGTATCACAAATAGAGTTATAAAACTCTTTCCAGACAGGCTAGTGGTCCTTCTGACCTTTATCTTCAACACAGCGCTCGCAAACAATATCTTTCCACAACAATGGAAAGAAGCGGTGGTTATTGGGATACCCAAACCCGGCAAACCAAAGTCCGAACCGACTAGTTATAGACCGATAAGTCTGCTTAAAGGATTAGGCAAGATATATGAGCGCTTAGTTTATAATAGGCTGAAAGCATATGCCGACGCTAATCATCTCCTCCCTCACGAGCAATTCGGTTTCCGAACCGATCACTCGTGCGTCCACCAAGTCCACCGCATCGTTGAATACACCAGCGATCGCCTTCAACGCAACCTGTTCACAGGAATCCTCTTCTTTGACGTGGCGAAAGCTTTCGACAAA
Organism: Hypercompe scribonia; assembly: GCA_949316085.1. Classification (NCBI taxonomy): domain Eukaryota; kingdom Metazoa; phylum Arthropoda; class Insecta; order Lepidoptera; family Erebidae; genus Hypercompe; species Hypercompe scribonia. The sequence continues at coordinate 9,551,829 of OX438979.1, forward strand.
GTGTGGCACAACGGCTTATTATTTAAGCTATTCACCATGGGAGTGCCACACAGACTCGTGCTCATCATACGAGACTACTTGTCGAACCGAAGCTTCCGCTACCGAGTAGAAGGGTCACTATCTTCCCCTCACCCCATACGAGCTGGTGTCCCGCAAGGGTCAGTGCTCTCCCCCCTACTCTTCACGCTGTATACTAGCGACATTCCGAAGCATCGGTATGTGCAGACGGCACTTTTCGCAGACGACACGGCTATGTACTGCTCAGGAAAGAACCCCTCGACAGTAGCCAAAGAACTCCAGACCGCAGCCAACGCACTAGGCGCTTGGTTCCGGAAATGGAGGATAGAGGTCAACCCCGAGAAGAGCCAGGCGGTGCTGTTTCACAGAAGACAGCTAAGCCTGTATCCCTTGGAGAAGACCCCTCAGATTAGGTGTTCGGCAAGTCTATCCCTTGGGCTAGGCAGGCCAAATACTTAGGCATAACCCTGGACGACCGTCTAACCTTCGGCCCCCACATCAAGGCAGTCCGCAACCGGGCTGCCTTCGTGCTAGGACGTCTCCACAATTTAATAAACGCGCGCTCGAAGTTAGCTTTAAAAAACAAAATTAGGCTATACACGGCATGCGTACGCCCTATAATGACGTACGGTAGCGTAGTCTTCGCACACGTTAGGCCACACAGGATCCATAGGCTTCAAACACTACAGAATAATTTCATGCGCAAAGCTACGGGAGCACCGTGGTATGTACGCAACGTCGATCTCCACATCGACCTCAGATTACCGACCATCAAGCAATACATAAAACAGTGCTCTCTTAGCTACTTTGACTCTGCTCCGACTCACCCCAACCCTCTAGTGGTTGCGGCCGTAGACTACACACCCAGTAGGATCTCCAAAATACGTCAACCCAGACACGCGTTAGGGGAACAAGACGACGAAATTACGCTCGCTCAACGTAGAGCGAACACAGCTAGGCAATCGAATAGGAACCGTCCGCGTTTTCGTCCCCGTCGTCGGGGGCGGAATACGCGCCGCGTAAACCGTCCACAAAACATGGGAGTAGGTCGCCCCAACGTATCAGCAACACCCCAAGCCGAGGTTCGTATGCCACAGGCGGTGCCTTTGGGCTATGTTGCTTAACAAATGACCGGTTGAGAGCCCTCAGGGCTCACCGTAATACCCGCGTAAAGTTGTAGAGGCCATCCCAGGCCAACAGCTAGGTCATATCAAAAAAAAAAAAACAAACGTATGCTCCTCCCAATAAAACGCCTCTTGCCTGCTCACGACTACACCGCCCATCCTCCTCTCGACCACATAAAGCCAACTGCAATCGTATATCAAGGTGATGAAGTTCATTTTCTAATAATATGACATCGAGATATGGTTTTGAATAGCACATATGGAGTAATAAAAATATTGATATTTCTGATGAAGCAATATTTGATAGTATTTGTTGCCCAGATGAGTGCCCTTACTTTCAGCAAAATGTCTTAAAAACGGCACAAAAGTTTCTGAGCAGGTGAAGAACTGTGAGTTCGGAGTAAAGCGGTCCTTCTGTGTTTTAAGAGTTCATGCAATCGTATATCTTCATACATCTTAATAGATGAACTACGGATAAGGGTTGAACCCTATGTCTTCCCTGTGACTCAATATTAGCTGAGACATGTTCGAGGTAAGTAGAATGTCCGAAATATGGAGATAATCACCCTAACTGTCCACGTCGGTAATAGTAAAAAAAAACTGTCAAGGTGACCGGATCGGACTACATATCCTCTCACATTAATATTGTTTTAAAGTAGTAAATCCTAATTGTATCTTCGAAAATAAACTTATAATGTAAAGTAAACCTTGTCACTTGAAATATTGTTGAGTGATTTGGACTGTGAAGTGCGTATTTACAATATAGGGAACCGAAAAACAATAAAGAAATTATATTTCTACCGACCATAACATTGCAGTGCAAAGTGAAATATTTGAACGCGTAAGCGACGTTGTATACCGCGAACATACGACCTTTTTCTCGCGAGTGCGCTACGTTTAGAATGGTCGGGAACACAGCTGATATATTTGTTCACACTGCTATAAACTTTTCGAATTAAAAAATATCAACTTGTAAAAGTATAAGTATGTCAAAATCCAAAACTACAATGGTTGGAAGTTCGCCTACGCCATTATGGGGGGTGTTGTAGTCGGAAACTTACAGGAAATAAACATGCCAAGTGCAGCAAATGTACGAAAACGTATCACTATGCCTGCCTATCGTTTATCGAAAGTTATGTTTTACCTGCTACCTGGGTGTGCGCTGGTTATTTAAATGATGAAATCAGTGCAGACATTACACCGTTGCGCAACATCACGACTACCAAAAGGAATAAAAAACTACCCCCTAATTCACTGCAACAAACTTCCTCTTGTTTGAACATGTCCACAGAAGATATTCTCCTAATAATATGGGAAACCATGAACAGCGAACTAAAGCAACAGCTATCTGTATTTAATGACACTCTTAATGGTAACTTAAGCAGAGAATTACATTCGATTAAGGAACAAATGAAACAAATGAATTATTCGATGACTTATATGAACAGCCAATATGAGGACCACCTCAAAGAGTATTTAACTTACAAGGAGGCACTGAAAAAGCTACAAGTGGAAAACTCTAGTATGTAAAACACAATTACCGATTTAAATATTCGACTTAACCTACTAGAACAAAAAACCCGCTCGAACAATATTACTACAAACTAACAACAATACTACTGTGTCCATTGCAGAAATCAAATTCAGAGACTGCATTAGAAATTAACCTAGGCACGTCATCAACTCATTTGGTGATGAATTTGAAGCTTATTTTAGTATAATTCATGTATGTGTATTAGGGTGTCCCTTAAATTTCAAGTTCGATATTTTTTTACGCATACCTTCTTAAAAGTTTCGTAATAACCCTATATTGTCTAGAAAAAAAATATTAGTTCGATATATAAACGATAACCCGTGCCGACTTGCTATTTAAACTTGTCGATACAAGTTGCTTAAGTACTGCCCAGTGACCTGTTACGACATGTTTTATTTGCCATTTCGTACGTGATTTTTGAGACTATTAGTGCTTCATTGTTTAGTGCGTAAACATGTCGGTGGAATTACGGAGTGATAAACAAAATATTTTTCTTATCGGATTGACTAGCTACCAAATAAATGGTGCAAAATTACCATCTAATCGACAAGTTCTCTCAGTCCTATTTTACAATATTCGTGAGGTTAAATTGACTGTTAGTGAAAGTGCAAATCTTGTGATTAGGGAGTGCATCATATATTGGGAAAAAGCAAGAATTCCAACAAGGGCATTTCCTAACTGCGTGAAGAAACTTATTGATTTATATCATGTTTGGAGAGAGTTGCAAAAAAATTGTAAGAAAACTCAGATTACGTTTAAGAGTCGTGAGAACAATTTTATAATTAATCTTGATAATTTGTTTGATATTGCACATGCTGATGCTTTTGAGAGAATGAAAATAGAGGAAGATAAATTATTTTTAATGAAACAGAGAGAGCCAGGTCGACCGGGATGCTTAGGTGGTGTAGATAAAAAATTGGCGGAAAAACAACAAAGATCTAGACAACAACGATTAGAAGAAGAGGAAAGGATTGTAAGACAAAGAGAATCACTAGCTGTTGCATCTACTTCCACCACAAATAACTTAGACAGTGTAGAAGATTCAGACGAAGAACAGATCTTGAATTCTGAACTCAGCTTGCCGGACGTTCCCTGCCATGAACAAAGTTCAAAAAGAGGTAGAAAGAATCTTATAACACCTAAACTAGTTGCAGCTTTAGATCGATGCCAGTTAAGCATTAGAGATACCGTTTACATTCTTAATGCGGTGGTAGAAGCGCTTGGTCTGAGCAGCGATGATTTCTGTATTAACAAATCCTCGATTCAGCGAATTCGTACTGAAACTAGAAAATCAAGGGCAGAAGCAATAAAATCTAACTTCCAAAACAATGTACCCGACATAGTCACAGTCCATTGGGATGGAAAACTATTACCGGGGTTGGATGTACGGAGTTCAAAAGAAGAACGCTTGCCAGTTATAGCTTCATTTGACGATAGAGAGCAGCTTCTTGCAGTGCCGAAACTAGAAAGTTCTTCTGGAAAACATCAAGCGAAGGCTGTATCAGCAGCTCTCTTTGACTGGAACCTTTCTGATAAAGTGCAAATAATGTGCTGCGACACAACAGCTTCCAATATGGGCCATTTCAATGGAGCTTGTGCTATTTTGGAGCAAACTTTAGGAAGAGAATTGTTGCTTTTCGCCTGTCGTCATCATGTTTATGAATTGGTCCTAAAAGCTGTCTTTGAAACCAAGATTAAGCAAATTACTAGTAGCCCAGATATTCCGATGTTCAAAAAGTTCCAAGAAAATTGGCAAAACATTGATTGTACTAAAATTGAACCATCTCTTAATTTCGTAAAAGCACGGGTTGCCGTGACAGACATTCAAGCGTTGTTACTATTTTATAAGGCAGAATTAGATAAAGGTTTTGTAAGAGATGATTACCGCGAATTGGTCGAACTGTGTGAGACACAGAGGAAAAATTAAAACTAAGGCCCCCCGGAGCTATACATCAGGCACGCTGGATGGCGAGAGCGATCTATTCTTTAAAAATATGTTTACTTCAGTCACAATGCAGAGTAACTGCGAAGGACAAAAAGGCTCTACAAGATGTTTGCTTATTTCTCGTAATATTGTATGTTAAACCTTGGCTCGAATGTACAGTGGCGACCAAAGCACCTAATCAAGATTTGCGCTTCTTGAAGATGTTAAAAGAGTATGAAAAAGTTGACGCAACAATTTCTAAAGCTTCTATAAGCAAGTTCAGCCATCACTTGTGGTATTTATGTGAAGAGACAGTCATTCTATCACTATTTGATGATGAAGTTGACAACCAAACTAAGAAGAAGATGATTGCCAACTTCAACAGGGACAAAATCTCGGATTTTAGCAAACGCTAAGACCCGTCGAAGGAAGAACTGACTCAAAAGTTGTCAAAAGATTTCAATGTCAATGTCCAATACTTATTTATTTATTTTCGAAATTGTTGTTGATTTTTATTTGTTATTTAACTTATTTTTCTTTTTTTTTAGACAAAGCACTGGATGATTTCGTATCGGAAAAGAGCAAACAATTTTTATCACGACTGCAGATCGACGACAGTTTTCTAAAGGAAGATGTATCTTCTCGGAATAACAATGCTGCTTTTCTGGAGGCTAAAAGAAGAATAAGTTATTTGAGAGTTGTAAATGATACTGCTGAAAGGGCTGTTAAATTAATGTAAGATTTTAACGGACTTATCACGGCTGAAGAAGAACAAAAACAGTTCTTACTACGCTGTGTCCAGGAACATCTAAAATTGTATCCAGACTGTAAAAAAACTACTCTAAAAAGAAGTTACCCTGAATGATTCTTATTTCTTTATGTTTTTAATTAAAGATTAATGTTCATCTAATTTATTATTTAATTTTATTCACTTAATTCATTGCATTTATAGTGAAATTATAGCAGACTGAAATTTTAGGACAAAACACGTTTTTTACTAAACTTTGAAGCTCGGTCGGCACTGGTTGCAATTATGCTAGATTGATAAAATTTTATATTTAAGTATCTTATAGCATTAGTAAAAATTATAGAGGGTATGCATTTCGAAATTCGAAAAAAATTTTTTTTTTGTCATATAAGGGACACCCTAATGTGTATCATAATTATACTATTATCATGTAAGGTAGGCCACGAATTAGATAACATTTGAAAAATCGTAAAATTAAAAACATTTGATATAATATTAAAATTGTTTATTTCCAAGAAAGCTAATTGTTTGGACTTTATTTTTTAAAAATTACGTCGTCTAAATGACTACCATTTTGACGTTTGCACTCTTCTAAGTGAGCACCGATATTTTTGAAGTTCCATCGGCGAAGAGTCCGCGAGATCGCTAACATCTCTTCGCTGACTTTTTCTTTTAGTTGATGTAGTGTATTTGGTTTATTGATGTAGACACGATTTTTCAAATAACCCCGTAAAAAGAAGTCAAAAATCTGCTGGGGATAGATCTGGACTTCTGGGTGGCCATGGAATGTCACCCGACTCATTGGATGTATGACAAGTGGCTCCATCTTGTTGAAATCGATTACGAATCGTTACGATTGAAGCCAACAAATTCCAATAGCATGGGTACCAAAAACTCCTGTAACATGTTTGCGTGGGATTTTAGATTCAAATGTTAATGAATTCTTGACCTATCCTATATTAAGTTAATTTGTGTACGCTACAAAATTTAAAAAGTTTTAAATCGGTTAAGATCAAATCTTGACACGATTGACAAATCTTACTAAAGTTTATTTCTATCTTCTTTTTCGTGTGAATTTGTTTGCATTTCCCATCAGTAACACTATTAAGTAAGTATATACACTAATGGAAAAAATTAAGGGATCAAAAAAAAATTCCAAATTTTTGGGCAGTTTTCAACAGGTCGTAACTTCCAGAGAAATGGTTGTACAGGAAATCAAAAAAAAGAAAATCTTAGCTCCAAGTGTCTAGTTTTTGGATTCAAACTTCAAAATTTTACAGTCTCCGTAGTTTTTGAGTAATCGTAGAAAAACCAGCAACAAAAAAATTTTCAAATTTTTTTAGTTTTTTTTTTTGGTCTACGGACGTGGAGAAAATTTTTTTAGCTTAACCACTATAAGGATCGGATGCCTTGTTTATTTAGCTTTAATTGGCTTTTCTATACACTATGATACGCCCGCTTTTCGCTGAGATATCGGTTTCCAAATGAAAAAGGATCCTTTTGTCTTTGATTATCGATATCTCAGCAACCAATGATCGCACAGAAATTTAAAGGTAATTTCAAGAACCTGAGTAAATTTTCCTTAACGACTAGCTATTGCTTTTCCGAAAAATAAATTTTTCTTTCTGTCACATGAATTTGAAAATGCAGCAAAAAAATGGTTTTTGGTGGTTTTTTGGAAAATCAAGCGCTGGATCGAAAATATTGAGGAAACCACTAATGTTAAGTGTGCCTTTTACAGTTCAATATGTCTACAAAAATCCTACGAAAAAACAAATTAATCCAGCTAGCCGTTTTTTTGTTTCACTCGATCGAATTTTCAAAAAAATTAAAGGGTCACGTTTTTTGCTCTGAAATGCTCATAATTTTTAAACATGAGAAAAAAAAAATTTCCGAGCATTCCCCACATTTTTGTTCCAGAAAGTGATTAAATTCAAAAAAAAATTAAAAAAAGCGTGTGAAAAAGATCGAAATTCGATTGGGGGTATTAAATATTTTTTTTGAATTTATTTAAAGGAGATCAGAAGAATCAAGGAATGCAGCGGCGGAAGCGCGATAAAAATTATTAGGCGATGGTTTTTTGAATTTCCTCAACTTGTTGAGGAAAATTTTTTTTTTTTTTGAATTTAAGCACTTTCTGGAACAAAAATGTGAGAAAAACTCGCAAAAACATTTTTTTTTTCTTATCTTTAAAAATTATGAGCACATCAGAGCAAAAACGTAACCCTTTAATTTTTTTAAAAATTCGATCGAGTGAAACAAAATAACGGCTGGCTGGATTAACTTGGTTTTTTGTAGGATTTTTGTCGACATATTGAACTGTAAAAGGCACACTTAACATTAGTGGTTTCCTCAATATTTTCGATCCAGCGCTTGATTTTCCAAAAAACCACCAAAAACCATTTTTTTGCTGCATTTTCAAATTCATGTGACAGAAAGAAAAATTTATTTTTCGGAAAAGCAATAGCTAGTCGTTAAGGAAAATTTATTCAGGTTCTTGAAACCTACCTTCAAATTTCTGTGTGATCATTGGTTGCTGAAATATCGATAATCAAAGACAAAAGGATCCTTTTCCATTTGAAAACCGATATCTCAGCGAGAAGCGGGCGTATCAGAGTGTATAGAAAAGCCAATTAAAGCTAAATAAATAAAGCATCCGATCCTTATAGTGGTTAAGCTAAAAAAATTTTCTCCACGTCCGTAGACCAAAAAAAAAAACTACAAAAAAATTGAATTTTTTTTTGTTGCTGGTTTTTCTACGATTACTCAAAAACCGCGGAGACTATAAAATTTTGAAGTTCGAATCCGAAAACTAGATACTTGGAGCTATAATTTGCTTTTTTTATTTCCTGTACGACCATTTCTCTCGAAGTTACGGCCTGTAGAAAAATGTCCAAAAATTTGGAATTTTTTTTTGATCCCTTAATTTTTTCCATTAGTGTAGTTACAATATAATGTGTAATGTAATATTATGGTTTTCTAGGGTTCTAGTAACACATTCACTAACCAGAAAACCACCACGGGCGAACCTAAACAAGCCAACGAAGATGTGTTTGGATAAAAACAAAGCTTCGGGTGTGATCATAGAAGTAATGGAGAAGTATAAAGTTCCCGAAAAGTTAGTCAGGTAACTATATTAATCAAAACTGTTAAGCACACAAATATACCAGGTATTCACATCGAACAGGGGACCTATTTTCGTAGATGTTTTTGACTGCCTGGGTGGCACAGTAGTTGCGTATGAAACTGTTCTGCTAGAAATTTCGGGTTTCGATTTTCGAGTCGGACTAAATTAACTACAAAAACAGTGAAACTTAGCTAAGTGGGACCTGTATAAGTAAGAAACTTCCATTACTGAAACATATGCCTACACTGTCACACTGAATCACCTCTGTCAGTGGGACATCATTCATTCTATCCATTTTATCTTCCTAAATACTTCTATAACTAATTCTATAATGAGACAGTGAGTATGTTTTATCACTATTACTGAGTCGATATTATAAAGAGTACTTATTCTAAATTAATTTGTTTGGATTTAATAGCCATGGACCTCTTTAACTGAGGTAATATAAATTCTAACTCACACTATGCACATAAAGAAGGCTAGCATGTATGGGACTTATGTACTGCCTTGCGTAGCTCATTATAGGGACTATTGTTGTATTTATGACTGATAATATCATCGTCAATAACAGTTTCAGTTCCCAAAACGTTGTTGGTCACTTATTGATTGAACGAAAACATAACAATTCAACCTTTCTTAAATTAATTGATTTAAAATAATATATATTTTGTTTTTTATTTCGTAGAATCTGTACTGGCAACATTAGAAATAAAAAATGTTGGTTCTAACTGTTACCTGTACTAGTTAGCTCATTTTTAAATATCAATGTTTATACTACATGGATATTTTTGTAATTAAAATTTTATCATAAATAAAATTATCGAACGTATACGAGTATATATATAAAATATATATAAAATTTTCAAGAATACGTTTTGTTGACAACACAAACATTTAGTAATTGCAGCCGTAACTAGTTTTTGAGAAGAATTAAAATTCTTTTAGCAAAATGTTATAAATCTCATAGTCATTCACCATATTTCTCTAGTGGTATAGGATCTGCCGGTCTCCTTTCCTTTTTTTTCTTCATTGAAAAATGAGGAATATGATGAAATAGATTGAGAAGTAAATTTAATAAACATTTCTAAATATGAATACATAACATAAAATCACTAGAAACTTGGCATAGTCATTTTGAAATATTAATAATTGATGACCATAACATATTTGATAAAATTTATAGCATTGTAAAACACTTTATAGCCGATGCTTACTAAATACTAGAATGATTGATTTTTACAATTGATGCAATCTACATGCATTTTTGTGCTATTTATAAAAGTATTTTTGATTATTTTGGTTCATTATTTTTCTTTTACTACAACGTATGTATGTGTAATGTTCGTTATAAACACATTGTTCGTTGTTTTATAATCGCACTTCTCCAACTGAAAAAACTTCTATGTTCACCTCTATTAATGAGACCCTCTGTAATGAGACATATTTATTTGTCTCATTAGACATGGCACTTTAGACTGCACAGTTGGCCCAGTAGTTTAGGCGGTCGCCACGCCGCTCTCGCCTGCACTAAGTGTTGTAGGTTTAAACCTCACATGGGACAATACTTTATGTGATCTACAAATTTATTTTGAGTCTGGATGTTCTTTGTCTCCGTTTCTTGTATGTTTGTAAAGTCACCCGCGAAACAGGACTTATTTCTAGTGCGGCCGTTGTTTTCTATAAAAAAAATACTTTGACATCTGAGACACCGGATAAGTGGAATACCTCTTTAAGTGAAACAAATTCGTAACTCCTTTAATGTTTCAGCTATTCGGGGTATGTCTACAGTGGTATGTTTTACATTATACCTATATATTTAGTTGTCTAATACCCATAGTATAAGCTGTGCTTAGTTTGGTGCTAGATGGCTTTGTGTGAATGTAGTAGAATTGATTTCTGGGATACGAACTCTCTTGTGTCCTTTCCCAGGATTCGAATTATCTCAATAAAATACCTCATCTAAGTCAATTCAGTGGTTTAAACTTTCACCTTTTTTTTTATAGTAAGAGCCTGCCAAAGTGACTCTGCTCTGCCTGATGGAAAGCATGAATAGAATCCAAGAGTTGTGGTCGTCATACTCATTACAAATGCAGACAATGCAGTATGGTGACCCACACTATGGTGGCCTTGTGAGATGCTTTTTCACACCCCGCTTGGGGATGTTAAGGGAATGACAGTCATCGCGACAGTGTAAGGCTTACATAGTTACCACGATAACTGTCACCCCTGCATCAATGGGCCTCCGGTCTCGCACTTACCAAAAAACATGACAGCACGGATGCTGGCGCTTTAGGTTGGTCTTCTGTGGGAGGGTAGTACTGCACCGATCGAGCCGGTCCGCTCGTGCTGAAATCAACGTGACCTAAGATAGTTGCCAATATAATTTTGATAATTTTATTTTAATAGGGATAAACAGTACGAGTACTGTGTCATCGATAGAGAGCACTGTGTGTCTCTGATATAAGTAATGTCGTTACAAATAACTGAGTGCTGTAATCTAAAAATGGGAACAGCAGCGTGGCGCTAGGCGCGCTTTATATAGTACATAAGTGCTAGTGTCCATACATATATGTACATCCGACTCTAAAATTCTTACACTTAGAGAAAGCTAGACTCTTTCTAAGTGACATATGTTTTATTTAAATATGATAAATAAGGTAATACATTTTCTTAATCAACATTTTACAGAAATACCATCACTGTGAAATGCGTTGTTGAATGCAAAAGGCTAAGGACCCGTATTATAAAAAACGCTTGTAGAAACACAAACCTAGGCGGTTCATTCCAGTGAATTTTTTTGTTCTTAGTATTCACGGAGTACCTACTTAAGAGAATGTAAGAAACTGTACTTGCAATGCCAAAAAGTTGCTAAATGCAATCCGTGAAAGGAGATGCGGAGTCGTTCATGGTGATTAAATCTCAGAAGAACCATAAAGGACCTAATGACATTTTTTATAACAAAATTAAAAATCCAAAACTTAAAAAGTGTGGTTTTGAAATGTTAAAAAAAGTGTTGGTAAATATTTTTACTTGGACAGGGGTATTCTATAGACAAAAGAATCACTCGCCAAATGAAGACATTGATTGAGTATATTTTAATTTTGTAATTTCTACAATGGCAGAGAATATTATGTTACATATTAAGAACTTACCAATGGAATCTGTAATCTTCACATAGCACAATTGCGAGATAAACAATTTTAGAGATTATTTCTGCATATTGATATGAGAATACATCGCAATGTAGTTGCAGGTTTTACTTCGCTCTCCCTGGTCATAGAGAATTGGCACAAATCTGTAGTACTTAGTACTAATGATCGCAGGTAAGTATGAAAGGGCAAAGAACTTCATGGTCGATTTTATCGGATCTTAAATTGTTCTCAAATAGACTTTAAAACGTCTACGCCTTTGCTACGGCATGGTGATCTCTTCGGAGAAACGGAACGGAACGTTTTATGGACGAAATTATCATGACGAATAATTATCGGCCATATATTCTGAAATATAGTAGAACTGACATCTGTCAGATATACCTCCGTTCAGGGAAAACTTGTTCCGGGTAGTTCTGGTTGTTATTGTCTTGCTAACGGTGAGTATTTGAACAGGCACAACTAAGTAGCCAGGATCGTACACCAACCACTTGGCTTTCAATATCAACTTGTCAATTTAGAGGCAAGGGCGTCGCCAAGGGGGGGCCACGGGGAGAGGGGCAGCTGACACCCCACAAAGTTGCTAAATGTAATGCAACCAAAGTCCTAAGTCTTTGAGTTGGTTTGCTTGATCAACCATTCCCGTACATCGAAACTCGAATGAATTCACCAATTCCATTTCTAATATTGCGTACGCTCAACTACGCTCTGCTCATAAGAATTGAAGTCAAGCTTTGGCAGCAATTCTGGCATAATAAACTAAACTCAACAGACGAAACAGTTGTTGATATCCTAAAAGAGGCAAAAACCTTCTTTCCCGATACGGAAAAAGCGTTGAAAATTTTGATCGCTCTTCCATGCACAACGTGTACACTAGAGCGAACGTTTAGCAGCCTCAGGAGACTAAAACCCTGGCTTAGAAGCACTACGAGTGAAAATCGCCTCAATAGTCTGGCGAATGTGCGCAGAAAACTTATACATGGAAACTTAATAACTTAAAAAAAATGGAAAGTAGTCAAGAAGTTTACAAAGAATCGCCGAAAATTATGTTTTAATTAATGTAATATAAACAAACAGCGACCACTATAATGTTAAAATATGGTAATTTAAAAAAAAAAGCGCTGTACATTTATTCAAATTCAAATTCCTTTTTATATCCAAATAAATGTTACAACTTATTTACAAGTTTCTTTGTTGTATAGTCAAGAGCTCGTTGAACTCTATACTGTCACAGAAAATGTATATAGTACTAAGGTACTGTTGTTATTACAATCACCGTAGATGTAAGGCTTGTAGTACAAATTGAAAAGTTTTATGTGCTGTCGACTTTACGTACAATTCATACCTACTTTTCTCGTTCCTGTGATGTTAAGAAAACAAACAGTTGGCACACTTGGCACCCAGTCTGAAGAAATTTCATAGAAGTGTTCTTCACCTTCGTATTCATTTTCTTAAAATAAAAATAAATAACTTTACAAGAGTGTCAACCTACTTGAATGCGCCGACGCCTTGCATCAATCATCAAAATCATCAAAGCTATACTATGAACGAGTGACAGACTACTTGTTACCCCATACACGCAGGCAGCACTGCAGGTAAAAACTGTTTATTAATGCTTTATAAAACTATAAATACTACTTGTGACATTCAAGAAAGTGTAGTTCATAAGTAGTAAGTACAGTTTTATGAAGCATATTACACACATTTAGTTACATATGAATTAATTGCACGGATTTTGTAGGAGTTTAAGCGGTCGCCACGCTGTTTTCTATTGCGTTGAATATTGTGGGTTCAAATCTCTCCCCAGTTTGTAAAGATCCGTGACAAAGGATTATACCTACTACAGGTGTAGTCTATTAAAAAAAACTCTTGATACGTGGAAGTTTCAACATACAAATTTGTACAGAATTATTGGAGTGCAGGATTGCACAATTCTCCAACAAAATCATTTGCTTTTAGTATATTCTTTAGGTTTTTTGGCCTGATCGTAAAAATACGATCAGGTCGCATCAAACTATAATAACCAGACCGATAAGCGCGAAAGCCTATGCCGCTTGCCCCAGGGTATGTCCTGACTAGGTGCACCGTTGATCGTGGAGGATATCTAAAGTAATATAGTCTGGGTTCTTCTCAGAGTAGGACATCTGAGACCGGCCATCGGAGTGGTTTTTAGTGGAAACTTTGTCCTGGCTATGGTGTCCCTGAGGAACCGAAGATCCGAAAGGATTTGCCACTTGGTCAAAACAAAGTTAATATTTACTGACTTAAGTAGGAAACAGCTACTTACAAAATCTATTGTTATAACTTACTGAAGTATGCAGACATAGTTCAAAAGTAAATTGTAGTGATCAGTCTGGTGAAAATTTCAATAAAGCACCGCTCTACCAGTCTCTTAGAACAATTGTTACCTCCTCCGCTCTCCGCTTAGAGCAGTATAATAGTTTTCGCCAATAAGTTTAGGTCGAAAAAAAAACCACATTATTTGCAACTTCGTAGTAAGTAAGTGCAGGTTTAACCAAAAGTCATAAACTGCAGGTAAACAATGAATATTCCATTGTCTCATTATTCTTTTTTTTTGTAATTGTCAAAGGTTGTCTAGATACACCAACCCATAGTATGAACGATCGTGTTAATATTTGAATCTAACATCGTAACACATGGTTATATAAATAGCTTGTAAATAATCAACTTTTATAGTATATCTAGTGGCTTTTAATACGATTTTTTAAATGTTAAATATTTCATAGCCTACCTTTTATTTTTTGAGGATTTTGACCATGGCGAAATACTCGATTGTTTCATTCATTAACTGAACATTATAATTTACAGTAACCCTTTTTTGTTGATTCAGCTTTATAGTACTATATTATACTTATAATAATTAAAAAAATAGTTTTCAAAAAATACATCGCCCAAATAAACACCATTTTGACGTTTGCACTTTTCTAAGCGAGCACCGAAATTTTCGAATACTCGTTGGCACACAGACCGCGAGATCGCCCAAGTCTCATAGCTAATTTTTTGTTTTAGTTGACGTCTTGTATTTGGTTTATTGATGTAGACACGATACTTCAAATAACCCCGTAGAAAGAAGTCTGCTGGGGATAGATTTGGACTACTGGGTAGCAATGGAATATCACCTCGTCTCGAAATTAGATTTTCGGGAAACATGCCTTGACCACCGGCTTCATCTTGTGGAAATCATGTACGATTTGATTACGATTGTAGCCAGCAAATTCCAGTAGTATCGGTCCCAAGAACATGTTTGCATGCGAATTCTTGGTCCATCCTATACTTTAACTACTTTCGTTTTCTTCCTATCTACTTTAAATTTACCAAGATGTTTTCAGCGTCTAAATAGTTTAACGTCCCTAAATATGCTGACATCTTTTTTACACACTGTATTACTAACGCTGTATATGTTTCGTGAATTATTTAATTTATTATATCTTATTTTTATTTATCCAATTATATAAACTGTCCTAAAAATAATTAAAATCTATTTATATAAACATGTCTTATTTGTGACCTTTAACACTGCATTACACTGTCATTTGAACCAATTCATGGCCCACCTGTATAAACATTTCAGGACAGGTACAAATTAGCAATTTTGTATTAAATATTCGTGTTAAAATATTTCAACTACAAGAGTTGAGCTTGTCATCATCACGTTTATTTAGAATACCTAGTAAAGTAATAGTATATATACCTCCTCAACGGTGTATTTAACCCATTCTATATAACATAAAAATAATAAGTAAAGATTTTTAGGCGACACAAAATACAGCGGACTTCTTACAATGTCCGTTGCAAAAAAAGTATGCCTTTTTTTTTCGCTCCGGCTCTCCTACTTGCAAAAAATGTTATTCGGAGCGGGGATCGGGGGAAGTATCTGTGTTAGAGTTTACTTTAAAGCTTTACTTGAACGACTGCTTCATTTCGGTTTTCGTTTTGTAACGCAAAGCACGGTCGCAGCAACCATCAAATAGTATAATATTTCTTGACATATTAGACTATTCAGTACTTTAACTACTAAAGTGAAGTGAAGAACTGGCTACTTCGTTTACCCTTTCACGTGAGTAGTACACATTTAAATATTTAAGTGACAAATTTGTTTGTATCAAAAATTGAGAAGTGTTTTATAGTGTGCGTCACCGCAACAAGAAGTTTATAAAAATTTTGTGCTTTAGGAAAGTGAAAGTGTAATAGATAATTAGTTTACCATTAATAGTAATTTGTTCGTATGCGTCCCCGGAGCAAAATATTAGTTAAATTAAACACATAAATAAATAGTTTCTGTTCCGTATTAAATTGTTGTAAATAGCAAAAAAAATAATGATAATTATCGTAGATCTGAAACAAAATGTGACAATAATTCTAGATACCGACCAAATTATAAAAGCTATACTTTTATACAATGACCGGTTGTTACGCGTGCAAACAAAAATTGATAAAATGGTGTAAAACCGTAGTGATCTAAAGTAAAACAAGTCAAGAATCCCGTTTTACAGGTAAAAGAATAATTCAATTACTTATTTTTAGATCAGTATCCACTGCCACTACATTACGATGCACTCCCACATTAGGCTGTTAAAAGTATTCTCTGAGATTGTATATCTCGCAATTGTGTAGAGTCTTGATATTTAATAGACCACGACCTCCAAACTTTCGCGGAATATACTACCTCATAACCAATGAACGTGGGTGGTGCATGCGGAATACAGTCAGCAATGTACGGACTCTCCTATCAAGGGCATCTAACTCGGTCTGAGTCCATCTAAGTACTCCAAAGGAATACATCAGAACCGGCATGAGCCAACTGTTACAGGCTCGCACCTTGTTACTACCTGATAAAAGTACGTAAGCACTTTTTTTGGGCGGCTAAAGAAGCGTTCCTGTAATATTTGTTTCACCCCAGATTCTGGTATTCTCAAGGACTGTAAAAAACCTAGATACTTGAAAGTTTCAGTGACAGACAGAGATCTGAGTTTTGTTGAATCTGAAAGTTCTTTTCCTTCAGATTCTACAATCACATTTCAAATCATATAAAGAAGGTGAGATATAACTTGATCATCTTTCTGCAACCGATAGCCTAACCCTGAACCCTCTAACAGTGCTGAGAAGGTTCAAAGCTAGATAAAACCACAAGGGACTCAGACTGTCACCTTGAAATATACCTCGCTCGATCCTTATAAATATGTCATTTATCGCAGTCTGCCGACATCCTGGATAGCGAAGTGTAGTTCTCCAATTAAATAAAATAATAAAATGTCTTTTTATTATTATTATTATTATTTATATATAACAAACAACAAATTCTAATCGAAACATATTAACTGCAAAAGTAATTAAATTGTTTTCTATACGTCGGGATTAAATTTGTTCATTTCTTTTCAGTTTTATTAAAAGTTGTTATTAGTTATTTTATTAAACAGTTAGGTTTATCATTTTCATTCTTTTTGCAATTTTTATTACGGTTATAATAAGATGGAGAATTTCGTATTTCTTTGTTACGTTTGTTACCAATGCCCTAAACGATCTAATTGTTTAAGGGAATTTTAATTGAATGTTGTGAGATATTTTTTTATATGTAGAGGATGACTTTTCATTGTTTATACACTGACGGGACAATACTTTGTGTGTTCTGCAAATTGTTGTTCTGAATTTCGATTTTCTTAGTGCTTGTTGTATGTATAATAATAATAAATAAAATAAATATTTCGGATATTTGAAACACAACGCCATCTAGTTTCAAACTAAGCACTGTTTGTACTATGAGTACTAGTTTAACTAGACTGTTTACCTAGACAGTTTTAGCTAGACTGACTGGTAGAATACTTATATACTTTATTTTTGTAAATATATACATTTTATACATAGAAAACACCATAATACCGAAACGAATATTTACAGATCATACAAACATTTGATTCGACTCGGCAATCGAACCCGAGGCGTGTTTCCTTCTATTTCTTAAAGAATCCACCTAAATCGTGCAAGCCATCGCGATGAACCCTTCTTACATTTGTTTTATCGTTTAAAATTTTGATTGCTGTTCCACACGAGACGCGTACTGCCTCAGCTACTTTGAACACTTTCGTTCAGCGATCGGCTAGACATCTGAAGAATGTCCAGGTCGCGCCTTGTCGAAAATAGTTATATTACCAAGCCTAAACTCATTGAAACTATATATAACGGTTATCATGAACGGCAAATCATCTCTCAATCTGAAAATGTTGAAATAAAATTAAATTTGTATTTAATTTTATTTCAACATATGTCTTCCTTCCTAAAATAAAAATCAAATTATGGATTGATATTGCTTTTTTTCCATTTTATTAAGAAACATTGGACACGAAAGATACAAACAGTTTTAAGAAAAAAAAGCCAACGAAATGACCTCAAATTAAGGACATTGCCATGTAATATGACTATACTCGTAGTATATATATGATGAATATGTTCAACTTATTAAACTGTGATCAAAACGGGTACTTATTGATCCACAAGAGTATTTAAATGAATATTTAAAACCAATCTCTGGTTCGTGGTGTCAGACGTGAACAGCTGGATTTATTTCACTTTCATTTTCATTGGATAGCCAATTTATCAACGAAAGTTATAATCTATAAAATATCACGCTTAGATTAATGAGAGCTAAACATTAATGAAAAATATTACGAAGACCTGGCAAATTTATTTCTTTTGAGAAACGACAACGAAGTTTGAAAAAAATGTTGTAAACCATTCTTATCAACCAATCACACAACAATTTTCTCACTTATTGAGCTAGTGAGAATAAAATTGTAGAGGCAGTAGAAAAGTCCCTCGTTCTAGAATTATAGTACCCTCGAAATGGATTCAATGATCAACACACAAGCATTGAATCTTGTTATCAAGAAACGCTAAACTTCATTTTTTTTTACATATTGTAGGTAGTCATGAAATTAAATGTTTTTGTCTCATATGCAGGAAAGCACAATTTATTTGAAGCAAGCAATGGAAGCAAAAACTGTGGTTGGTCCGAACTATAAAGAAAAAGAAGTTGAAAATATAGAGAACTTCGCATCCAGATCTCTCAGCGTTCCAAAAACTAAATACAACAATTCCCATGCAGAGGTAATAACAAAGTAATAAAAATTTCAGCGTGTGTCCAGATCATGTGTATATTTCTTAAATTTGACTAAATTTATTGCAGTATGACATAAGGAAGGATGAGGACTTTAATAGATCCGGCATAGACGTTCCTGTTGTTAGCTATTTACTCATTAGTTATAACAACGCAATGAATGCGAAGAGGATGAAGGAGAATGAGGTAGTGGAACAGCCTGCACCCATCGCGTCCAATAGATCTGGCAATAATATTCCAGTACCAAGTAATGATAAGAATAACAACAAAATCAAAGCGGAAAAAAATGAGAAGAATGTGGCAGTGGAACAAGAATGGGTAATATTTGATTTACATTGTATACTTATATAAACGTATTTAGAGTATTAGAAGATCTTTAGGCTTAAGAGTAAAGAAAGTAATATTGAGAATGAGGCAATAATTACAACAAAAAAATATTGAAATGTTTGATTTTAGATACAATCAAAAAAAGCTTTGTTTGAAATCATAAAATGAGTAACATTTCTAATAGTTACTCTTCAGTAAGGATTTTATAAACAAGATATTGTTGAAGGAATAATTTGGAATTTCAAGAATCCAAATTCCAATTTAATGTTGCAATACTTTTAAATTCCAAATATTACTGATACTAATACTTGCTTACTTCAAATTTTTAAATTCATTTGCATTTCTAGGTACCAATCGGCAGTGGCAATACAATGGTGCTCAAAGAGAAATACAGTAATATAAACTGGAAGTCGTATACTTCTGCAACACGAAAATTGTTGCAGGCTGTATTTAGCAGGCAGTAAGTTCTCTTACTTCTTTTAACATTCTGTCATGTGCATGCCGTCATCAACTTATTTGGTGATAAATTTGAAAGTTATTTTTGTCTTATTTCATGTATCGGTATCATAATTATATTATTATCACGAGTATGAATAAAGAGTGGGCCACGAGTCAATCGACATTTAAAAAAATCGTATAAAAAACCACTTTACGTAGTATCAAAATTGTTTATTTACAAGAAAGTTAATTAGCTGAAATTAATTTTTTTAAAATAACATCGTATAAATGACTAACGTTTTGACGTTTGCACTCTTCCAAGCGAGCACCGAAATTTTTGAATACTCGTTGGCAAACAGACCGCAAGATCACCAATATCTCCACGCTGATTTTTGTCTTTTAGTTGACGTAGGGTATTTGATTTATTGATGTAGACAAGATTTTATGACAAATAACCCAATAAAAAGAAATCTGCTGGGGATAGATCTGGACTTCTGAGTGGCCATGGAATGTCGCCTGACTCATTGGATGTGGATCAAGTAGCTCCATCTTGTCGAAATCGATTACGAATCGTTAAGATTGTAGTCAACAAATTCCAGTAGCATCGGTGCCAAGAACTACCGTAACCTGTTTGCGTGGGATGTTAGATTCAAATGTAAACGAATTTTTGCCCGATATATTAAGTTGGTTTGTGTACGCCACAAAATTTAAAAAGTTCTGAAACGGTTCAGTCTTACTAAAGTTTTTTTTTATCTTCTTTTTAGTGTAAATTTGTTTGAATTTCCTATCTATAACACTTTGAGGAGAGTACATAGTTACAATGTAATGTGTAATGTAATATTATTGATTTTTAGGGTTCTAGCAACACATTCGCTAACCGGCAAACCATCACCGGCGTTCCTAGACAAACCAGCGAAGATGTGTTTAGATAAAACTAAAGTTTCGGATGTGGTCATGGAAGTAGTGAAGAAATCTGGAGTTCGCGAAAATTTAGTCAGGTAATATTTATTAATCAAAATTGTTAAGCACAGAAATATACCAGGTATTCACATCACGCGCCACGCCACGGACCTGGATAAGTAAGAAACCTCCATAGCTTAAACATACTTGTATGCTGAATCACCTCTGTCAGTGGGCCATTCATTCATTCTTTCCATTTTATCGTGCTAATTACATCTATAAGTAATTCTGTAATGAGACAGCAAGTATGTTTTATCTCTATTACTGAGTCGATATATTAAACAGTACTTATTCTTTATTAATTTCTTTGAATTTAATAGGCCTCTTTAATTGAGATAACATTAATTCTAACTCACACTATGCACATAAAGAAGGCTAGCATGTATGGGACTTATGTACTGCCTTGCGTAGCTCTTTGTTAGGACTATTGTTGTATTTATGTGACCGATAATATTTATCATCGACAATATCAGTTTTAGAGCCCACATTACTAGGACTACGCGTTAAAAATTCATTTAGTTTATATAATAGTTTACATAAAGGATGAGCTAAAGTCGATTTCTATAATAGCTGGCTGTCGTAAACGAGTCGTCATTGCTGTCAACAAGATGACGTAGTACAATATTATTGAAATGAAAATCGTTTCTCTAGAATTTTCTTCAGTGGTCACTAAAATTTTGCTGTGTTAAATTTGCTGAGTTTTTTTTACATAATGTACACGATTATTATAATACAGTTTTTGCTTTATTTGTGGTTTAAATATTTGTTCTCATAAAGAATTACGATACAATTCACTTAATATGAGAAGACAATTAAAAGTAATACACAAATATATATATATATTATTTGAGAGCATACATAAAAGCGATAGCAATATAATAATATCTTCAACTGCTACCCTACTGTCACAACATCGAACGCAGATGGCCATCACGATACAGATATATAAGGTTTAGTGCCTTACTTTAGAAGCAAAATTTTAATTTTCACAACACTTTTCGTAAATTGATACTAAATAGCTTAGCAAGCTTTAATTATTTATAAAGTATTTGGCTTCATTCTGCATTTATCAAGGCAAAACGCTTCTTGTTCTCTAGTTAATTTAACGAAAACGTAACCATTCAACCTTTTTTAAATTAATTGATTTAAAATAATATATTTTTTGTTTATTACTTGGTAAAATCTGTACTGGGAACATTAGAAATAAAAACTGTTGGTTTTAATTGTTAATTGCACAAGTTAGCTTATTTCTAAATATCAATTATTATACTACATAGATTTTTTTGTACTTAAAAATTTATCATAAATAAAATTGTCGAACGTTTGACACACAGCGCCATCTAGTTTCTAATAAGTAGAGTTTAGTATGGTAAGTTTAGAAAATGTTGGGAAAAACAGAACCACGTTTTGTTGACAACACAAATATTAAATAATTACAACCGTAACTAGTGTTTGGAGAGAGTTTAAATTCTTTTGATAATGTTCTAAAAATATGACGGTTATATGAAAATATAATGATTTACTTTATAAATGTTATAAATCTCATAATGATGCACCATATTTTGATAGTTGTACAGGATTTGCCGGTCTCCTTTTCCGTTTTTTCTTTATGAAGATGATGATAAAATAGGCTCAAAAGCAATGTCTAAATACGAAGCAATAAAACCACTAGAAACTTGGCATTTTCATTTTGAAATATCAACAATTAATGACCATAACGGATTTGATAAAATTTATAATACTTTAAAATATTTTATAGCCGATACTTACAAAATACTGAAATGATAGATTTTTATAATTGATGCAATCTATATTTATTTTTGTGTTGTTTATAGAAGGTATTCTTGAATATTTTTGTTTATTACCTTGCTTTTATTACTTGTAGAAATTACAATGTAATGTTTATAATTGTAATGTTCGTTATAAACATATTATGCGTTATTTTACAATCACACTTCTTCAACTGAAAAAACTTCTATTTCCACCTCGTTCAATGGGACCCTCTGTAATGAAAAAGATATTTACTTATACCTAGATATTTGGGACACCTGATAAGTTAAATACCTGTTTAAGTGAAACAAATTCGTGGGTCCTTTAATATCTCAGCTATCCAGGTTATGTTATGTTACATTATGTATATACAGTCGTCTAACACCCACAGTAGAAGCTCTGCTTAGTTTCGTGCTAGATGGCGTTATGTGAATGTAGTAGTATATGCCTGATTTCTGGGATAAAAATTATCGTGTGTCCTTTCCCGGAACTCGAATTATATCAATAAAAAACTCACTTTGTCATTATAATTTTTATAATTTTATTTTAATAGAGATAAGCAATACGGCGTAGTTGTGGTTAAATATGATAAATAAGGTATAATATATTTTATTAATTAACTTTTTACAGGAATGTCATCACTATTAAATGCGCTGATGAATGCAAAATGCTGCGAACCCGCATGAAAAAAACGGTTCCAGAAACACAAACCTAGACGGTTCTTACCAGTGACATTTTTTTTTCTTAATATTCCTGTACCTGCAATACCAAAAAGTTGTTAAATGGAACTGATGACATTTTTTTAAAACAAAAATAAAAATTCAAAACTTAAAAAGTGTGGTTTTTAAATGATAAAAAAAGTGTTGGTAAATATTTTTTACTTGGGTGAGGTGTATCCTATACTGATTCAGTACATTTTATTTTGTAATTTTGTAATTTCTGCAATGGCAGAGAACATTATTTTATATATAAAGAACATACTAGTGGAATCTGTAAACTTTGCACAATAATTCGTTTCTTCCGCAACTCTCAACGCACTACACTGCGATATCAATATACAATATCAATGATACTAATTGAAAATTCATTTTATTTATGCATATAAAAAGAGACATCATAAGTTAAAAATAAACAAAACTTTGTTAACAAAGGCCCTGGGACGATAAGAATACCGAATCGGCCCCAGGAAGGAATCGAGCTCATATCGTCAGGAAATATTTGTATTCATGAAATACTTCGATACAGCAAGTTTCAGATTTTTATCTACTATCACGTCTGAATAAATTGAAAAATACTGAAAATTACTAAAAATTGTTATTCTCTGCGTCTTGTTAATCGAATGATCTAGTAACCGGATACGTTTTGGGGCATGATAGTAGGGTTTTGGAAAAAAAAAAGAGCCATATTTGTCCGTAAGAACCTAAAAAAAAAAGGTTTTATTCTTAATTTTGATTTTTAAGCATGTTCAATAATCGTAATAATATGAGACTATTTTTTTTGAATTCCTCATTCAATTTCCGACGAAATTATGAGCTTGGAAAATTTTTTTTAAGAGTACCACATATCAAATACAAATAAAAATCGATTTTTTTGCGCAAAAATTCCTTTCTGGGGCCGATTCGGTATTCTTATCGTCCCAGGGTCCTTTTATTAATCCAGTTAGAAGGTTCTCAGTGGATCTAAAAACTCAATTAGTGCGAAGAAAATGAAGAAGAATGAGGTAGTGGAACAGCTTGTACCCATCGCGCCTAATTCTACAACTGATGATAGATTACATGGTTCATCAAGCCAGCCGAATCAGTTTTTGGATGAATCTAAACAGAATAACTCTAAAATGTGTGAAAATAAGGAGTCCAGTAGATCTGGCAATAACATTCCAGTACCAAATAATATACCTGTTAAGAATAACAACAAAATTAATGCGAAAAAAAATGAGAAGAATGTGGCAGTAGAAAAAGAATGGGTAATATTTGATTTACATTGTATACTTATATAAACGTATTTAGAGTATTAGAAGATCTGTAGGCTTAAGAGTAAAGAAAGTAATATTGTGAATGAGGCAATAATTAAAACAAAAAAAATATTGAAATGTTTGATTTTAGATACAATCAAAATAAACTTTGTTTGAACTACAGTTTATTAACTCAAATTATGACTTGGTATGTTTCGACATAATAAAACTTGCTTACTTGAAATTTTTAAATTCATTGCGTTTCCAGACACCAATCGGCAGTGGCAATACAATGGTGCTCAAAGAGAAATACAGTAATATAAACTGGAAGTCGTATACTTCTGCAACACGAAAATTGTTGCAGGCTGTATTTAGCAGGCAGTAAGTTCTCTTACTTCTTTTAACTTTCTGTCATGTGCATGCCGTCATCAACTCATTTGGTGATAAATTTGAAACTAATTTTTGTCGTATTTCATGTAACGGTATCATAATTATACTATCATCATGAGTATAAATAAAGAGTGGGCCACGAGTCAATTAACATTAAAAAAAATGATATAAAAAAACCATTTGATGTAATATCAAAATTGTTTATTTACAAGAAAGTTAATAAGTTGGAATTTATTTTTTAAAAATTACATCGTATAAATGACTACCGTTTTGACGTTTGCACTCTCTTAAGCGAGCACCGATATTTTTGAATACTCGTCGGCAAACAGACCGCGAGATCGCCAACATCTAGTTTCTAATAAGTAGAGTTTAGTATGGCCAGTTTAGAAAACGTTTACCAACGTTTGCTAAACTTTTCTAAACGTTTTCTAAATAGGAACGCGTTTTGTTGACAACAAAAACGTTTAATAATTGCAGCCGTAATTAGTTTTTGAGAAGAGTTTATATTCTTTTAGTAATGTTCTAAAAATATGACAGTTATATGAAAATACAATGATTTAATTTATAAATGTTACAAAACTCATAACAATGCACCATATTTTGCCTTCATTCAATTTTTCCCTAGTTGAAAAATGAAGAAGATCATGAAATAGGCTCAGAAGCAAATTTAGTAAAAACGTCTAAATACGAAGCAATAAAACCACTAGAAACTTGGTATCTTCATTTTTAAATATTGAAAATTGATGACCACAACGAATTTAATAATATTTATAACATTGTAAAACATTTAATAGCCGATACTTACAAAGCACTTAAATGATAGGTTTTTATAATTGATGCAATCTATATTTATTTTTCTGCTGTTTATAGAAGATATTCTTGAATATTTTTCTTTAGTACCTTTTTTTATTACCTGTAGAGATTACAACGTAATGTTTGTAATTGTAATATTATAAACACATAATTCGTTATTTTACAATCGCACTCCTTCAACTGAAAAAACTTCTATTTCAACCTCTTTTAATGGAACCCTCTATAATGAAACAGATATTTACTTATACCTAGATATTTGGGACACTTGATAAGTGAAATACCTTTTTAAGTAAAACAAATTCGTAGATCCTTTTATGTCTCAGCTATCTAGGTTATGTTATGTTACATTATATATATTCAGTCGTCTAATACCCACAGTAGAAGCTCTGCTTAGGTTCGTGCTAGGTGGCGTTATGTGAATGTAGTAGAATATGCTTGATTTCTGGGATAAAACTATCCTGTGTCCTTTCCCGGGACTCGAATTAGCTCAATAAAAAACTTCATCCAAGTCGGTTCAGTGGTTTAAACTTACATGTTGTCAATATAATTTATAAAATTTGATTTTAATAGGTATAAACAACACTGCGTAGTTGTGGTTAAATATGATGAATAAGGTATAATACATTTTGTTAATTAACATGTTACAGGAATGTCATCACTATTAACTGCGCCGATGAATGCAAAATGCTGCGAACTCGTAATAAAAAAACACTTCCAGAAGCACAAATCAAGACGGTTCTTTCCAGTGAATTTTTTTGTTCTTAGTATTAACTTAAGAGAATGTAAATATCTCTACTTGCAATGCCAAAAAAGTGGCTAAATGTAATTAGCGAAAGGAGATGCAGAGTCGTTGATGATGATTAAATCGCAGAAGAACCATAAAGGAACTAATGACATTTGTTTATAGCAAAATTACAAATCCAAAACTTAAAAAATATGGTTCTTAAATGTTGAAATAAGTATTGGTAAATATTTTTTACTTGGGTGAGGGGTATCCTATACAGATTCAGTACATTTTATATTGTAATTCTGTAATTTCTGCAATGGCAGAGAACATTATTTTATATACAAACTACACTACACTAAACTGCGATATCAATATACAATATAAGTGATACTAATTTAAAATGCATTTTTATTTATGTATATAACAATGAAACATTAAGTAAGTTAAAAAATAAACAGAACTTTGTTTTTCGATGTTTATCAATCCAGTTAGAAGGAAAATTCTCAGTGGATCTGTAACTTTAAGAGAGTAGGTCGGTAGATTTTGACATGTTATCGTCATTAAATCCACAATAGATCTGACCAATGGATCATCTTAGATAAAACGAAAAAAATCTCGGTATATCCACATTTAGAAATCACAATCTAATGGGAAAAAAGCTGTTCTTAAATCCATCATGGATTAGATCTGCGGATCACCTGAGATTAATCTTTTAGAATCTTTAATGCAAGATACTCTCATATTACTTCTTAATACAATAATAATAATGGATATGTGTTACTGTAAAAACTCAAGCTACGGTATATTCTAAAACAAACCACTCAAACTCATGTAATCCAAATGTTTCAACAACAACAGAGGTAATCTAGTGCTTGGCGGCCAATGATAAACAAGTAACCCTAAGTCTCTATTCTACCCTAGTATATCCAATTTTGTCGAGTCTTTGAGGCCAGCCCAAGATTTACCAAGGAATTAGTGGTAAGAGTCTAAAATAAATGATATTCACAGAATGGTTCGTACTTTCACCATTAAGAGTTAATAAATCTTGGTTTTTACAGTAAAACCTTAGAATTCAGTTTAGTTAGGGCTTTAACACTACCATGTACATATGTATATACATTCATCTAAACACCTTTTTTAGTTAACTCTCCTTTCGCAAAATGCCTTGAACTACATTGCCTTTCGGCAGTTAGCGTTTATTTTGTGAATATTTACTGACATGAAATTTCTAATTTACTAAAACTTAAATAAACTGTTCTCTATTGCAGTCTTATTGTGTGTGTTTATGTATATATTTGAATTCTTTGTCAATTATAAATTAGAGAATAATGGTAATTAAAATGTGATTTCAACCTTTACTTAGTAGTAAAAAAGCTTAAATACTAGGCAAAAAAGCGTCCGCAGTGCAGTGCCTATTTCTATATTTCTAGTATAGTCAATAATACGTAGTGTAGTTGTATTATTATGACAATGATTTGTAATGTAACAATAATTTTAATAAATAAATAACACTTATAAAATATTTATTTAATCCATTACCCATACGTTTGCAGGTTCTTTAATTCATTGAGTAAAAATTTGTACTCTTCACAAATTTATCAGTACCACTTAAAGATGCTATATTCTAACTTCTCAGTAGCCAGGATCGTACACCAACATCTTGCCCTTCAATATCAACTTGTCAATTTAGAGGTGTCATATTACTGATATGTGCTCGACCTAGTGTAATAAAACAAGAACTATTCAATTTAAATCATATAAAAAAGAGTTCACCCAGAGGTGGTGCCCGCATTACCGGGTAGGCGCTGGGAAGGATTTGGATGGCTTAATAACACCAGTTCCCGGATCCCTTTTCTTGCAGGCACAGAGTGGTACGTCGTGTGCTTTTAGTCGGTTTGATTCCGACACAGCATGCCGTCGCAAACTACGTCCTAAATGCTAATCATTTATTATTTACCAAAAGTTGTTTAGTATATTTGAAAATATTTACAATGATAGTAAACTTATATTGCTTAAGTCCGCTAACTGTGTGACGCAGCCATGATTGAATTAAAACTTTATTAGTAGAAAATGTTAATATATGTTTTGATATGTTATTTAGGGAATGGAATAATGCTCCTAACAATAGCATGAAAATATTACAACACACAAGATTCAGGAATTAAGCAAATAATTGTAACATTTCTTCACCGGAACTCCACTACTATTTCTTACCACTGCTGTACGTGCTGCTGTTTTTGTTTTTCGTTTTTGTTCGTTGTACGTTAGAAATCATATGTATTGAATTCCTTGCTTCATACCTAGCAAGGACAAGAAAAATAGAGTCAAATCAAGAAAGAAAAAAAAAAGAAAGAGTTTTTATTTTATATTGTTTTTAAGTTATTTACATTACTCGTGAGGGCACAAATATTCAACAAATTACCAAATGACTGCCAAACGACGACCAAACGACTAAAAATTGCCTCGGTAGCGCAGCGGTAGTGAATGCGACTGGTGTGCTTGAGGTCTTAACTTCGATTCCCGGGTCGGACCAAAAATTTGTACGATTTGCAAGTATTTCTTTCGAAGTTTGAGTATTTCCTACGTATAATATGTGTGTATTTACAAAAGAAAGTATAAAAGTATTCTATCAGTCAATCTAGTTATCATAGCACAACCTCTGCTTAGTGTGAAACTAGATGAAAATATCTAATAGTAAATATTTAAATGAAAATGTCTGTAAATTTTACTACTTTTAAGAAAAAAAATAAATACCTAGTTCGTTATTTATAAAATCTAAATCTAGCCCTGGTAACGGTTACTCGTTCTACCCACATATATTTTTATTTATTGTGTAAATCTGTTATTGCTACCTTCCGAATACTGTTTACTGAGTAGTGTTTTATCGTTAGAATGCATTTATGCCTGTTCACTTGACATAGTGCTTATAACTTATAACAGTTTCGTTCATTCATTCGGGTTATTCATTCTCAAAAATAAAGTGTTAATCTGTATGTGAGTCCTGAGTACAGTTGATTTTTCAATTTTGGACCATTATTAGCTACATGAGAGTAAAGGTAATGTGCCAATGGTTTTGTATTATTTAATAAGAATGAATGTTTTATCTGCTTAATGCTATACTAATAACTTGTGTTGTGATGTTTTCATAAACAAAACAACTGCACTTTTAAGAAATTATGTTTTAAACCTTAAAAAACTCGTCATGGCTCCAATTAGGCTGGTATATACATGTAAAAATTAGTAATTCAAAATTAGTTGGATAACATTTTTTGAAGGCTACCGTTAAGAGAAACATAAGAATTAATTAAACTTTCTATTTAATATTGTTTCTTTACAAGAATTACAAAGTGAACAATAGTAAGTGCATAGGGTTCCCACCAAGAACTTAGTGCCCTAAGC
Source organism: Hypercompe scribonia (assembly GCA_949316085.1). Taxonomy (NCBI): domain Eukaryota; kingdom Metazoa; phylum Arthropoda; class Insecta; order Lepidoptera; family Erebidae; genus Hypercompe; species Hypercompe scribonia. The sequence goes on from OX438979.1 coordinate 9,581,360, forward strand.
CAATCTGACATGCGAGTGGTGCACCTACTGTTCGATGGGTAAGGCCCTAACGAGCAAAACACACCGATAACATACCGATGCTCGCTACTTATTACATGGGATCAAAACGCTGCTGAAACGTGGACGTTTAATTAAGAATCCCCGAAAACTATGTTTTAATAGTCAATTAAAATTTAACGTTTTCGGCTTCCTCAATCACGGAAAAACACAACATTGCTCATTACAAAAATAATTAAATATATGAATACAAACAGTGGCCCCAAACGGCCTATGTAAAACAACAATTAATTAAACAATCTGGCTTTGTTTCATATAACTTTTAATTTTTCATTTTAAAGGGATTAAGTATGTTATACTATGTAGGTAAGTTATACTCAAATTAAGTACGTAAACATTTTTCCCAGCTACCTACGATTTTTAGATTAGGTAAACGCAAGTCTTTGTTTAAACAAAGTTTAGACAAAAGAGATTTTCTTGGACTATTGCACAAGGCATTATTTTGTAAAATGGATATTAATATATCAACCCTGGGTAACAAAATGTAAAATACATAGGCGAAAAGTATGTTGCCAAATGACTAAAACAATTGAAGTTCGCCGAAGCTGTGTCACAAAACCAAATAATGATAACTTTGTATTCATATTTTTTTGTGAATATGTGCTTACTCGTATATTTTATCAAAGATTTAAGAAAGTAGTTTGTTTACATATTATTATTTTTATACTTAAACATATGCTAGTAGAAAATAAGTACTTGCAACCGAGTTCAATCAACGTCAACATTTTCTAAAACCCGGTAAATTCATATTATTTCAAATGTACTTCTCCACTTTCAGTATCGACTAGTTTATAAAATTGAATCAACGAGTTGTATTTTTTGACCATCAATACAAAAAAAAACTCATTATAATCATATTATTCAATTAAATGCATAAATATTCTCAATTTTAGAACGCATACGCAAGCTTACACACACACTGCGCACACGATGCATTATAGTAGTATTATAGTAGTTAGTACCACGTTGCGGTACAAAGATGTCCTCAAAAAACATTTACCAAACTGCGGCATACCCGTAAAGGATTGGGAGAGGTTATCATCACATCGGTCCTACTGGAGTCGGCGAATCAAAGGTGGAGCTGACAAGTTTGAGCAACAGCGTCTAGAGGATCTTGGTGTGAGATGGCACTTGCGAAAGGTTCAGCCGAAGCCTATCTACAATTATATACGCAATTAAAGCGGTCAACTCTATTGCGGTTCCTGTAACCACACATTCAGGACAAAATTTGGTTTTGCCAGTCACATGCGTGCACACGCCAGGAGACTGCCATAGGGTCGCCGTCTCGGCGGGTACGTCGAGGAGGACATCATCATAGAAGTTAGTACTTACATGATTTATACGATAACATTTAAATTTTTACACACTATATTGACCTAACAAAGCCTCATTAGTATCTACTAATTTAATGTAACTACGTCACTTTTTATATTACATAGAAAAACAGTTTATAGTATCCCTAGCTCTAAAGTTAACCTTAACGTTAATTATAAGTCCTTACTTGAACGGTAGTTGATCCATTACAGATTTTTTTATTCTTTTTACGCACTCCCATATAACACTCAAATTTACATGCGAAGAACTTTTCTTTTTATGAATTCTTGATTTCCTGTGCATACAATCATTTTGCTATATGGCTTATGTATGTATGTAATCTAAAGTTCATATTGAAATCGAGGCGGTTTTTTCCATTACATCTTAAATATTACGCTCAATAGTAGTATATTTAAAGATCACGTGTGTTTGTTCAAATATTCGAATTTTAAATAAAAATCGAGATGTCCACACCGGGAACCGTACTTTAGGAATTGTGTCAAAATGTACCTGGCGCTTACGCGTTAAAACTTGTACATTGTTAACTGGTATACTATGCTTTGTTTCGTTTAGAAGGAATAGTGGCGTAATTATACCATCCGAGGACCGTGGGCAGTTCATTGAACAGGGCCTCAAAAAAAACAGTTACATTGTAACTTAAGTTTTATAAATTAGTGTAATAGATAACCAACAATAATATTGAGTCCATTTTAGTTAAATAACTAATTTTCAAAACGAGAAATGTTATATACTTATAATAAAATAATAGTTTTATGTTAACAATATATTCATTATAATAATAAAACTCTTTTTCTATGAGTTTTCTGTTCCGCAAAAATATCAGTAACATCATCAAAATTTGAAGATCGGGCCATAGAACTCTCAATAGACAGAAGAGCCAAGTTACATCGCCGGTTTTAGCCCATAGAGTTTCCTAAATAGGTTTCCTTTAATTTCAATTTCGAAAATGATCTTTCAGCACTGTAATCACAGATATTGTGACAAATAGCATTAATACAACCTCATACACACTCTCGGGCCGAAGGTCCCGTCAGACCAGGAGGCCCGTGGCATTTTGTCAGTCCTGCCACCTGCCCGATTAAAGGCTGCCAATGTTATGCTGGTGTGAAACAATTTCGAGTTGAAGCAGTACCGTACCTTGGTTTATACAGTCATAGTCGTCCTCCTCTCAGAAAAAAGTTCAACATAGAAATATCGTAACCCACGTGGACTTGAACATTAAATAAAAAGCCCAACAAACCTACTACAAAAGTGCACGTTAACAAAAACAGTTTATGGTTATGATCGTTTTGAAATATTACAAACGCTAAGCTGCAGACACTTGCAATAATAATTTTACGAAACAAATGAATGCAGTTAATTCTATTGTTCTGACAAGTTCCAGGTACCCAGTGTGTTTAAAGTAGGTTCCCTGCTTAAAAAAATGTACATTACGTCTATAGAAAAAGGTGCCTGTAATAAATGCACGTAATTGAACTGACGGAGATTCTTAAAACTTGTAACAATGACGGCTGTATCAGAAATTGGATTTTGACTTCGCACTCAGGTAGCAAAACATAAAAGTAACATTCCATAACCACCGATTTTGTCACACTTTATTTTAAACCTCTTTGTCTGGAGCCTTTTGTTTAAATTTCATTTTCTCCAAACTAGATAGCGGTCGGCTTCAAATCTACTACGATTCGGTTAAATTATTATTTTTATTAGTGCAAAGAAAATAATATGTTATTAATTATAATAAATAATAAAAATAGCAATTTCAAAAAATGAAATGCACTTTCTTGTGAATTAACAATTTTACGATTTTTTCAACCGTTAACTAATTCGTGGCCCACTCTATACTTTTTTTTGTAAATATGTACATATTATACCTAAAAAGCACCCAAACTCCGAAACCAATACTTGCACATCATCCAAACATTAAGTTCGACCCGGGATTAGAACCCGAGACCTCAACCTCAGCAGTCCCATACACTACCACTGCGCCACCGAGGCTGTTAAAAGTTATATATAAAAGAGACAGTATTATTTAAATAGACAAATAGACATAAGTGATACAAATTTCACCGGGTCGTCTAGTATTGAATAAAGTTAATTGAATTGCAACTTTAGTGCCTTTGGTAGATATCAATTTACGTTTAAAACCTATAGACTGTTGACTCACACTATGCCGAGTTTCGATTGCACATACTTATTATAAATATATAAATTAACCATTACCTACTAGCTTGTTTATACAACCCAGCTCTGATATTTTCAACTGTAATGTTGCATGTGTAAATTGCAATGGGTGCTACCACAACATCAAAAATAAGTATCTCCATAAATGTATGTGTTTAAACATCACATCAACTGCAATCAATACTCCACTGGTTAATAGAGGCTTCTCTACAGAAAGATGGATTGTATTGTATTCTTAAATGATACTAAAACATAACTACATGTTTGAAGAAATTTGGCCATCCGAACTTAGCTAAAGCTTCACATTGTTAAAACTTTTTAAGTACAAAACAATGGTTAATCTTTTGAAAACCGTCGGTCTCTGGATATTTGTAAAAGACAATGGACACCGGCAGTGAATGAACACCTTCCCTTTCTACTTCAAATTTCGTTAATTAGAAAGTTTCCAAAAGACAGAATTTCATTTCATCAAGATTTTTAAAATACCCAACACTTTATTTATCCCAATCTTCTCATTTTAGCATAAAGTCTGATCTAAAAGAGCGTCGTAACTACTCCAGAAGGAACTGAAGGAAAAAATGCTTCTTCAAGTATCGATAGTTGTTTAGGGAAATTGCAATAGGTACTACACCTGAAGTGTGCTCTTATATTGGTCTGCAAATTCAAATGTTGAATCAATGTCCAAAGGAAAAAGATTTGAAGCATGTTTTTAGAAAAACTACAGGCAAATTGAAATAATTATAAATAATAATGGAAATAAATTCAATACGAGTACATGAGTCGAAAATAACATCAATTAATTAACTATTTCACTTGTTAACGATACGACCATCCATACAATGGGTTCCTGTATTTAATTTCTTCTTACAATAAAAAAAGGAATAACGAGACAATGGAATATTCATTGATTTTCTACAGTTTTATGACTTTTAGTTAATCCTATACTTAACAGGAAGGTGCAAATATTGCATTTTTTGTTCGACCCAAACCTATTGGTGAAAACTATTGGTCGAAGCGGAGAGCGGAGGAAGAAACAATTGTTCTAAGGGACTGGGTGGGGTGGTGTTTTTGTGAAATTTTTACCGGAGTAACCGTTGCATTTTGCTGTTCAGTCCAAACGTGAGACTTGGAAAGTGAGGAAGTGTTCAGTCCGGCTTGACGAGTCATCAGTTAAGACTTAAATTCAGTTTAACGGAGAACTATGTCTGCATACTCAGGTAATAGATTTTACTATTAACAGTTACCTACTTAAGCTAATAAAGACTGTAACTTAAACAAAAAGTTAAAAGCAAGTGATTTTGTTGCGGCATTGTACTAGTCTATCCTGCGCTCCGATATTTCTGTACAAATTTACACGGTGAAATTACTTCTAGGAACCTAGTGAAATAACTAAATATGTAACTGAGCATGTATAATGTGCTCTATAAAATATATTTGATACTTGTGAACTACTGTTTTACGGATTTCACAAGTAGTACATACAGTATTATATAGCAATAATAAGTAACTTTTGCCAGTAGTTCTACCCGCGTGTAAGTAGTAGAAAGTAGCCAGTCTCTCGCTGATAATGTAGCTATTCAGTGATGCAAGAACTTTTATAATCAGTTTAGTGATTTAGGCGGGCAAGCGTAACTAGGATTACAACATAAGTTATATTATAACAAGACAGCTATTCTAAACTACCATATTTCAAAATAAAATCATATTCAATGTGAAACGCATTTAAATCGGTCTAAGTTGGTACGCTTTTGTAAAGTTAATTATTGAATATATTTAAGATTCACAAGTACCAATGTTCCACATTTACCAGCTAAAGATATCTGTGTAGTGGACGTTTGAATATGTATTATATAAAACGTTACCATTACAGTAATGATTAACATAACTAGTAACAAGTTTATTATTATTATTTTCAGAAAATCAGTACGAAGACGAAAAACACTTTTGCGACAGTTCTTCAGACTGGGTACCAGACGGAGAGGAAACAGAGCCTTGCGATTCTGACGCAGAGGTAACAATGAACAATTTATTTATAAAAAGTTGGATAATTAATAAAAAAATTGTCACTTACTCTTTATATTTCGATCCTTATTAATCCGATAGATACAATAGCACATTGTAACAATGTTACCAATATAACTACATTATATCGACCTCATCTTACTTTTCCACCGGAAATTGTACAAATCACTCCATCATTTATTTCTTTATTTTCTCTCAATACCTCATTTTGTTCAAACTTCTACATATCGGATCAAGTTTGATTTGTACCGCAGACCTTATAACTTCTTAGAATTGAACGTCGAAATATCGATCAGTTTTTTTAAACAGAAAATTAATGAAACTTCTGTACCAACCTGTCCATGATGCATTAGTACAATTACAATTAACAATAAGGGTACTTTTAACATAATGTAAGTTTCCAGACAAAAACATTAAAAAGAACATTAACATTGAAATGTTTCAAGTGACAATATTCCAGATCGAAAAGTAAGGGTATCGCTCCTTCGAACAAAGTCGTCACTAGTAAGTAATGTTACAACAGTCGGCAGAGTACTTACAACTAAGGATAACTTGAAATGATAAATAAAACCCCAGAACTGATTAGCCCATTAAAAGCCGTTCAAGAAATCGAAAGCTTACTCAAAAATTCTTTAAAATAACAGGAAATTTTAAAGGAAGAGTACGCGCGCAGTATTCGCACAATACCGTCTCAGTCTGCGGTAAAGGTGGACCCTCCAGAACATGTTGCACCCATCGTACCTGAACTAGCGGCGGCTGAAGAGCTCGAATTTTCACCTAGTAACGAATGGGTATTTTTTAAACTGGTTTCGTTGTTATACTTACACAAATATTTATAATTTTAGTAAATCTATAGTTTTGAAAGTAAAAAATGTGGCGACAAAAACGGTTCTTTGATGCGTGTACTTTCTTTTGCAGCAATCTAAGATCTTAGAATCTATAATAGTTATAATATTCTATTCTGTTCTTAAAGTTTTTAATACCAATTGTATTCCAGGTTGCAATTGGAAGTGGGAAGACGGTAATTCGTTATAACGACTACAGAAGAATAACGACGAAATCTTATGTTAAGTTCACGCAAAAATTGCTGGTGGCTGTATTTTCCAGAAGGTAAAATTTTCATATCTCGTTGTCGTCATCTAAGATAGCGGCAAGTTCTATTTTGGAAAGATAGAAATCGCCGCTATCAATACTCATCCATTCTCCACCCATTCGGGGTTAAAATATTAGATAAATTTTTAATTTATATTAGTCTATATGTTATATCATTACTATAAAAAAATATAAAGTAAAAATGTTTTGTTCAAATTTTGTAATTTGACGAATAAATAAAAGACACATGATTAAATGATTGTGTGTATGTGTTTAAAATTCGAAGAAACTTTTCCTATAGTTACAATACTATGTATAATTCTATTGGCGAATATCTACGAATGACCTCGCAGTTAAACAAAGTGTGGTATTCTAAATATAACTAAATAAATTAGAAATTAAAAATAGTAAAATTTTGTGTATTTCTAGAGTTTTAGCGACTCACTCATTGACGGGGAAACGTTCTCCGGCGTTTCCGAACAAGGCAGCCAATTTGGACCCAGTAAAAATTTCGGATGTGATCGCAGAAGTTGTTGAAGTGTATAAAGTTTCAGAACAGTTGGTAAGGTAAGTACAATAATGAAAAACGTACAGCGTTGATACTCGTATTTACCTTGTAAGTTTTATTGTTCCTAACAAAGGCCCGATACACAAACATTCAGCTCGATTCGATTCGGTAGGAGAGACTCAAAAATTCCAATTGACTCGGTTGCAATTAATTCAGTTCTCGATTCGTGCAAATTATAACATATTAGGACCGCTTTGACATTATAATAGTATTTATTTTAGAATTTAAATTTACTAGGACCTTTAGTATCATTGCATCTTATAGTGCCTGGTAAATACGTACAAGCGGATTGCACACTGTTAGCACGTATTAGCATATAAACATACAATATAAAAATACGTAATTTGTTTATTTGGGGAAGCTGGTGGTTATGTTGTTCGTTAATAAAATAAAATTACTACATTTACGTACTTAAAATTTTACAGGAACATCATCAAACTTAAATGCGCAGACGAGCGCAAAATGTGGAAAGCCCGTCTCAAAAGACAAGTATCGTAAGTAGAAACACATGGACGTAATTAAGTTAGTGATATTTAGTTAAGTTAGTTATATCTAATTTAGCAAGATTTGTGTTTAGTAAAGTTAGATAAGGTTAGTTATTACTAAATACGTATGTATTACTTGTGAATTACTTTTTTATGAATTTCACAAGTAGTACATAAAGTATTATAAAGCTTTAATAAGTAGCTTTTGCCAGCAGTTCCACCCACGTGTAAGTAGTAAAAATTAACCAGTCTCTTGCTGATAATGTAGCTTTTCAGTGATGGAAGAACTTTTATAGTCAGTTTAGTGATTTGAGCGAGCAAGCGTATCTAGCTTTATAAATGTTATAAATATGGTAGTTTAGAATAATGCCTTATGTTATAATATAACTATTGTTAGTTATATTATAACATAAGGCACTATTCTAAACTACCATATTTTAAAATAAAATCATATTCAATGTGGAGCGCATTTAAGTCGGATAAGTCGGTACGCTATTGTAAAGTTAATTATAGAACATGATTAAGATTCACTAGTAACAATATTCCACATTTATCAACCAAAGATGTCTGTGTAGTGGACGTTTGAATATGTTTTATATAAAATGTTACCATTACAGTAATGATTAACATAACTAGTAATAAGATTATTATTTTTATTTTTAGAAAATCAGTACGAAGACGATAAACACTTCTGTGACAGTTCTTCAGACTGGGTACCAAACGGAGAGGAAACAGTCTTGCGATTCTGACGCAGAGGTAACAATGAACAAATTATTTTTAAAACGTTGCCTAAATAATACTACGGCCTTTTTAAAAACTTATTAGTTGAAACCTAATCATATTGCTATTGACATTGTTACTCTTTATATTTCGATCCCTATAATTCCTATAGATACAATAGCACATTGTCACAATGTTACCAATTGCAGTGACTTTGAGCAAAAATAGTTTGTATAAATTTAAATTCTTTAAATAATATTTGCAAATTCAACGTCGAACAACTACAGTTTTTTATAATAGTTGTTGTAAGCATATTTTTACAAGAGTTTTAGGCGTATATTTTAACTTGAATAAAATAAACTGTTTGCAAAATTAAAAGTCACAAGTCGCCCTACATTATATAGACCTCTCCTTACTTTTCCATCAGAAATTGTATAAATCACTTCATCTTTTATCTCTTTACCTCCTTTCAATACGTCCTTTTGCTCAAGCTTCTACATATCGGATCCAGTTTGACTTGTATAGCAAACCTCATAATTTCTTAGAATTGAGAGTCGAGATATCGATCACTTTTTTAAAACAGAAAATTAATTAAACTTCTGTACCAACTTGTTCATGATGCATTATTACAATTACAATTAACAATAAGGGTACTTTTAACATAATGTAAGTGAGATGAATACTTTTCCAGACAAAAGCATTAAAAAGAACGTTAACATTGACATGTTCCAAATGACAGTATTCCAGATCGAAAAGTAAGGGTATCGCTCCTTCGAACAAAGACGTCACTAGTAATGTTACAACAGTCGACAGAGTACTTACAACTAAGGATAACTTTTAAATGATAAATAAAACTTCAGAACTGATTAGACAATTAATAGACGTTCAAGAAGTAGAAGTTTACTCCAAAATTTTTTTAAATTACAGGCAATTTTAAACGAAAAATATGTGTACTGTATTCGCACAATACCGTCGCAGTCTGCGGTAAAGGTGGACCCTACTAAACATGCTGCACCCATCGTACATGAACTGGCGGCGGCTGAAGAGTTCGAATTTTCACCTAGTATAACGGGTATTTCTTTTTAGACTGGTTTCGTTGTTATACTAACACAAACACTTATAATTTTAGTAAATCTGTTGTTTAAAAAGTAAAAAATGTGGCAAAGAATGTGGCGGTTCTTTGATGTGTAATAGTTATAATATTCTATACTATTCTTAAAGTTTTTAATATCAATTGTATTCCAGGTTGCAATTGAAAGTAAGAAGACGCTAGTTCGTTTTAATGACTTCATAAAACTAAGAAAGAAATCGTATTTTAAGTTTACCCAAAAATTGCTGGTGGCCGTATTTTCCAGACTAGGCAAAGCAAGTGCCATGGTAAACAGCCTGCTGATAAACATACTTATATATTTTTAAATATATACAAATTATAAATGCATTACACCTAGTTACATAACTAATTGTCGTATTCCCCACACAAAGGTTTGTACTTAGTGGAAGTCGAAACCACAACCTCTAGTTTAGCAGTTAGGATTGCTAACTATTAGACCAACAAGTCCATCAAAAACAAATACTTAAAAATATATTTTTTAAGAACTTTAATAATCTTTAGAAACATAACACCCCTAAAAAATTTCATCAGTTTTTACTCCTTTTTTTAAAAAAAAGATAAGAGGTTGTCTTCCGGTAAAATGTGGAGAAAATTTTTTTTAAGAACTTTAAAAATCTTTAACAATATAACACGCTTAAAATATTTCATCATTTTTTACCCTTAAATATGACACCAAAAACCGTAAGTTTGGAACCCTGACAACAATTTTCGTTCGAATAGTTTCTAGAACAAATGGTGGATCTTAGATGGCGTCTTGATTGGCCGCTAGAACATACGTTATTTTGCTGGTAGCTGTTTGGTTGGGTGATGGCGCCAACAATCACATAAATTAAAAAATTGACTCTTTGTCCCGTTTCTACACATTCTATATTTTTCTTGGTTATCGTAAAAACCTACACCTACTTGTGATTTATAATTATTTTTCTAAATTTTCCACAATTCACAGAGAAATGCAATACGTTGGGAATATGCCTGTCAAGACAGAAAATGTAGTTTGTCCGAACGGTGAATTGGAGACAAACGTTGATGGAAACCAGGATACCTTCTTTACCATCTTCTTAGCCTGGCTACAAAATAATGAGGTAAGAACAAACAAATTACTTTTCATAGATTACTGAATGAAGTTCGTGGGTAGCCGTTGAATGCGGGCAGCACAGAACCGTTTATTATGGAGGTTTATTCCACTATGTTTAGCTGGATGATATCTAGAGTAAATGAAGTAAATTTTTTAATTTTCTCATTTGACCTTAGAAAAATTTCACCTAGGTACATATTCACCCAGGTGAAATAATTCGATATCAGTGACGGCCTTGATTCACCTAGGAGAAAAAAGTCGGCTTTTTTGAGTTCCATAACCAAAATGGCAAAAATGGAACTCTTTAATTTCCTCACGTAGACGAACGTTAGACGAAATATTAGTCACAGTATATTAATGCTAAAAACCTGTAATTTGACGTACTTATCATGCCTTTAAGTAGGGTAGTTTTAGTATATTTATAGTGGGAATTTTATTTTTATATTCATTAATCGTATGATATGGGACGTCATTGGATAGGTCTTTTAAAAGTAATACGCCTTTGGATGGAAGCAATATTTAGCCCTAAAACATTGTTTTTATTAGAATCAAGCGTCCCTCTTTTTATAGAATTACGGTAGTAGCGTATACAGACTGACTGGTGAGATACCTTCAATATTTGAGGACGTGATAGTATGCGAACATATATCATGAAATAAAATAACATAAAAACGAAATATTAAATAACTTCTTAGTAAACTTCGTACACAGTACACCGAGAGCCCAGTATTTAACTGCGGAATACTTGGACACTGCGCGGCCGCACATGTCACGCAGCGCGCTATCAACACAGAATACATAGGTACCTACTCTGTACAGCTGTTGCCTATGTAGCGGGATGGAGGGCGGGGGTGGGTGCCGCCGCGCCGCGCCGCTCGTGACTAGATCAACGTAAACAGTGCGGCGAGCTTAGGGAGTATAATATCCAAATTTCACTTATTTTTTAGAGACATTTCGATAAAAAATAAGCACCTATTTTTTTTATATCAAGTTAACGAGAATCGAGTACCGAGTACTCTCCATGAGTATTGAAGGTATCTCACCAGTCACGCTGTATAGTTATATTTTTAATTTAAAAAGAAAAATATCACATCTAAGTAGGCTTTATTAGTTTACGAATAATAGTCGACCAGCTAGTTCGATGTTACAGACTGCCGAAATCCTAAATATGAAATGTTTATAATATAATAAAATGCCCATGTTTTATTTATATTTTAGTTATGTATATTTATAGTAACATTCCGATAGCTAACAGAGAAACCCTACGCGCACTTGGTCGGTTTGTACTTGGTATGTACTTTTATGACCCCCGAAATCCACACAAAGTATTATACCAAACACTTTGATTGAACTTTTAAAATCAAGTTGTCTAAACTTGATTTTTAACGTTCATTAATCACAAGGAAAATCGTGTAAACCATATTATGTTTTTCTAAATAACAAAACTATGACCAGCAGTTGACTGTGATAGACTGATGTTGGTGATGATAAAACAATGCCCATTGTTTTTAACGTGTGGAAACCTCCTCGGGCCGTCGCCCCATCGGGGTTTGCGGCTGGGTGGTGTGTCGGAATCGGATCGAATAAAACCACATTGTGTACCGCTCTGCGCCTGAGATAGCAGGGACCCGGGAACAGCTGTTATTACGACATCCAGACCCCTCCTTACGCCTACCCGCTAGCGCGGACACCATCTTCGGTTAAACTTTCTATTTAGGCGACGATCTTTCTATCGATCTTTCTATTTACGGCACTTGCGGACGTCGAATTCTCGTGGCTGGCCACTGTAGCGGATGGAGGAAAAAACCCGTCCTGTCCTGACGCGTCCACACTGAGGGTGGCATGAGGCGCTTATAAGCGCGTCTTTGCCACCTGGTTCGTCAACGGCAAATTGGGTCCAAGTAGAGATTGTCCCCTCGGGTCTTCTCCGCCGCCTCTTTCTGCGAAATAAGTTCTTCGCAGAAGGTTGCGATCGCGGTAAAATAGCTGTCGATACCGACCATGGAGAGCCGTGGAGCCTCCAGCTGAGACGTCCAATAAGCCATAGTGGCTCGACGAGCAGCCTCACACTCCTCACCTACCTCTTCGGGCGGAGACCGAATGCCGCTACCCGCCCGGATGTCAACCGTCCGTCGATAAACTACAGCGAGCACTACCGCCTCCAAATAGTATGGGGGAGTTCCGACCAAGGCGCACGCTGTCTCCGTCAATACGGTGCGATAATCATGTATGGTTCTAACCGCCAATATCCTCTGAGGGTGCTAGAGGCAAACCCTATTCTGGGCGGTCACACCAGTGTACCATACAGTGTCATTGACCGGACAACCCCCGTGTACAGCCGTCACGTTGCGACGCTGGTTCCACCCGAATTGGGTAAAAGTCACCAAAGGGCAGAAGTTTTGGAGCAAGCTGTTAGCATTCTTCCAGCACTCGCAGCATTTTTTTCGAAGTTTGAATGTTTTCTATGCATAATATGTATAAATTTACGAAGTAAAAAGTATATAAGTATTCTATCAGTCAGTCTAGTTATCATAGTACAAGCTCTGATTAGTTTTAAACTAGATAGCACTGTGTGTCAGATAGCCGATTAATAAATATTTATTTACATATTATTTTAACATCCATGAAACGAAACAATAAAACTCACTTGGCTGATTATTTTTGAAAGTAAGTTTCTCTCTATTGTTATTTTCAACTTTATATTTCAACATTCTTGTTGATTAAGTCCCAAGTTGATTAGATCCCTTGGAGAGAAGATTTCTATAGGAGGTGAGTGCCATGTGAATTATAGCACTCTATAACAAAATCAATTTTGAGGATAAATATTTATAATTCTGCGCCAATTTATTGTAGGTATGTAAATAGATTACAAGAATCTACAATGGTTAGAGCACTTATGTTATAATATATCAAATAAATACTTTTACAGACGAATCCGAACCCAAGAAATGGACGTGCAGATGAATACAAAAAATTGCTTTCCCTGCTCAATGAAACGATTGTTACTGAAGATCAATTTGAACTGATGTCCACAATTTTGGACAATCTACAAGGATTCTTGTCTGATGCGTTACAAAATTCATCCACCCATCCAAATCAGTCTTTGACCGAGTCTAACCAGAATGACGATAACATCAGTGAGAACGAGGAGTTCAATAGATCTGACGAACACATGCAAGATGTATCCACCCAGCCGAACGAGTCTTTGGATGAGTCTAAGCGGAACGACGATAGCATCAATGCGGATGAGGAGCTGAATAGATCCGACGATAATGTGCTAATTAGTAATAAGCACATTAACGTTGGTACGAAAAGGATTCTAGCGATACGAAAATGGGTAATCTTTAGTTTATATTCTGTACTTACACTAACACATCGTTTTTTTGTTTACGGAGTAGAAAATTCGCAGGGATTGCCACATGTTGTGTTACCACAAAAAGTACCAAGTCGGTTTCAGGCTTCCTTCTCTGAAGTGGCTCTAGACCATATTATTTTAAGTCAACACTGCCTCTTGTAAGGCCCTTTTTTTTTTAACGTGTGGAAACCCCCTCGGGCCGTCACCCCACCGGGGTTTACGGCGGGGTGGTGTGTCGGAATCGGACCGACTAAAACCACACGGTGTGCCACTCTGCGCCTGACATAGGAGGGATCCGGGAACAGCTGTTATTACGACATCCAGACTTCTTGTCAGGCCCTAACCTGGGGAGGCCATAGAGGCTTCCCGGTCTGGTCATTAAACTTTGTTACGACCTGATCACATTTTTGCAACCGGAGGCCAGGTCGCTGACTGTAGCGATTAATCCACCACCAGCGATCTCCACTACCTGGCAGCTTGCGGTCCTGTCAACGTCTGGTTAAGTCACCGACGTCATCTATGCTAGGGATTAGCCTTTTTTAGATCTCGTTCAGCGGGATTTTTCTGGAGTATTATTTCGGTGAGTAATTGAATAAAATCAGACGCGTGGAGACGATGCAATGTCATCACTGTGCGGCGGATTGGGATTCCACCCAGCATACGCTGAGGACTTCCTCGCGTAGACGTCTCAACTCGAAGTCCTAGTCGATCAAATTGGACGAGACTTGTCCCCGCCAGCAATCACTGAGGCAAAGCTGGCGGGCGAGGAGGGCTGGGGCACAGTAGTCTCTTTTTGTGAAGCTCGTTTCTTAGCAGAGCTTAAAACATGTACTCAGGTCAGATAAAAGTTACCGTTTTTCATGAAAACTGACGTAAGATTACGCTTCATTGCATACACGTTGTAAAATATCATTATTAAGATGTGGTTATGATTTGCTCACTTTATTATGTTTTTCATAGAAGATGCCTTGTAATTTGTGTTAGCAACTTTATCATTAATTGACCGCTTTTAAATTTAATTAAAAACATAATTTAGAGCAATAAACATGTATTGTATGACAAGCACTATATTTTTACGTGAAAATTGAACCGTGTACACGAATTAAAACTCACTAAGAATCAGAGGTGGCCTTAGCTATCACGAGGTCCTGGGCGTGTAATCATTGCGAGACCCGAGATCGAGTAGTTCCTCGCAAGGCCCTTGCCTTTGTGGAATTAGTTTTTATTATGATACTTGAAATAAATAATGCAATGAAACACATACTACTGCTCGTACATAAAATAATAAGCTTAGATTAGTCGAAACTGGAAGCCTGTTAAAATGTCAGATGTAATGAAACATGTGAAATCTCCATTATTATTCGAGTACGTGAGGCCCTGGGCGGTTTCCCTGCTCGCCACCCTCAAAAGCCAGCCCTAATAATAATAATAAATGTGTAAAATATAGTAATGGGTTAATAAAACTCGTAAAATAAAACAAAACCTGTCGAGTGAGTGTATCTGCCTTATGATTTATGTATGGTATATTGTAATTATTGTACGCGGTACAAATAGGTTATAAGTAATTTTTATTAGATTAAAATAAAAATATGATATAACAAGACTCGTAGTTTTAGGTAAGCATCGAAGTGTTTATCATAAAATAAATATATATTACTCCAAATTGTGTTTAAAATTAAATTCAAAAGCAGGTAATTAAAACAAAGTTGCTAACACAAAATAACCAGGTTTTCAGGTTAAATTACAATAAAATGAAAATAATCAAAACCATTGATGCGGTGATGACAGTTAACGTGGTAAGAGTGCGAGCCTTACACAGCCACGATGATTGTCATGCCTTTTAAGTCATAAAGCAGGGTGTGGTCGCTTTCGTGATGCGATTACGCAGATCTGCGATGAGGTCATGCTCACCATCTTCACCTCCACGGAAGAAGGTTTACTGGTGGTCCAAGAGCTGGCGGACCTCCACGCGGCCTGTACTCCTGGGTCCTACATCCACAGTCGGCGGCGTCAACGCGAAGATAACGGGGAGGACTAGCTTTATGAGGAGTACCGAGAGGCGCATATAACTCTGAAGCTGGCCATTAGCCGCGCCAAAGAAATGAAAAGAAAGAAGATGTTGGAGGGTCTCGATTGTCACCCTTGTGGTCGCCCTTATCGTGCGGTGCGATAAAAGTTCCGCACGTCGGGCACCTCTCTTACAGACACCCTCCAGCCCAGCCTCCTGCAGGAAGTGGCCGCTCGTCAGGGAATCGGAGGTAGGGTCGTTTGTTCTAGGGATCCGCTCTAAGAACACCACCCCCGGGCTGGACGGTCGATACCTGCTCGAGTGCTGGCCCGAGCTCTCGAACACATGTTGGACCGCCTCAGGGAGGTCCTGGACGCTAGCTTGGAGTGACTTCCATGAGTGCTGGAAAAGCGGGAAGCTGGTCCTAATTAGTAAACCAGGACGGCCTGCTGATTCGGTAGCGACCTTTGTGTTGCTGGACGAGGCGGGTAAACTATTTGAGAGGATACTCTCTACTTGCATCGTTCAGCACCTCTGCGAAGTGGGTCTCGATCTGTCGGACGCCAAATTCAGTCTTCAAGCGGGGCGTTCGACACTCGATTGGCGGTGCATCTGCCCTCGGACAACTCTTACCCAATTTGGGTGGAGCCAGAGTCGCGATGAGACGGGTGTAAATGGGGGTTGCCGGATTAATGGCACTCGCCCCTGGCGCCCTCAGAGGATATTGGCGGTTAGCACCGTATCGACGGAGGCAGCGTGTACCTTGGCCGGCATGCCCCCATGAGATTTGGAGGTGGAAGTGCTCGTCGAAGTTTATCGGTGGACGTCTAACTTTTGGGCGAGTAACGGCATACGGCCCTTATCCGAAGAAATACGCGAGTGGCGCGAGGCCGCTCGTCGAACCGCGATGGCTCGTTGGTCATCCCGGCTGGAAGTTCCACGTGCTGGCTTTGCCGCCGTGGAGGCTCTCCAGCCGGCCGTCGCCGAGGTCTTCTTAGGCGCAGAGTGGCACACCGTTTTAGTCGGTTCGATTCCGACACACCACCCCGCCGTAAATCCCAGTGGATCAAGTTCCGAGGGAGTTTCCACACGTTAAAAAAAATAAAAAAAGGGCGTGAAAAAGTATTTTGTAAAACGACGATGGCCATGTAAATATGTTTGACGTACCTCATCTTACTAATATTTTAAATGTCAAAGTTTGTATAAATGTATGAATGTTTTTTATACAAAAATTACTTTTTGGTAATTTTAGTGTTAAGTGTAAAGTTTCCTCTTCTTTTTCGTTTCCATCAACTTTACCCTAAAAAAAGCTCATCCGTATCACCGATAGTCCTAGTTATCGATGCTCATAATAATCATAAGAATACGACCTTTTGTTCAAGTTCCTACGTTTTCATTTATATATAATTTCATTTAAGTTACTTGACTCTCAAACACCCTACCCCCTAATTTCTAAAGAGGTTGGAAATACTTGAAACAGCAATATATGTATATTTCACAGGAAGTAGGTTTCTATAAGTGGTGATAATAACTTACCATCAAGTGATTTGCCATAAAAATCGTAGTACAGCAAACCAGTTTATAGATAAATGATTGCACCCGTAGGTGCTTAAACTATAAAAATATATATTGATAAGAGTGCTTTTGAATCAAATGTTATAATATTTCAAATAAATACTTTTGCAGAAAAATCTTGACCCTGGAAATAAATTTGAAAAAGAACAAAAAAAATTACTTGCATTGCTCGCTAAAGCAAATCTTATTGAGGCTAGATTTCAGAAGTTGTTCAAAATTTTGAATACTCTGAATATAATCTGGAGCGATGAATCACAAGATTCGTTCACACAACCAAATCAACATTTTAATGAATCTAACCAGAATGGCGATAACATCAGCGAGAATGTGAGTTCCAAGATATTCAACGCACAAGATGCATCCAACCAGCCAAAACACTCTTTGAATGAGCCTGAGCAGATTGGCGATAATATCAGTGAGAATGAAGAGGTCAAAAGATCTGATAAAAATATGCAAGATGCATACATCCAGCAGAATCAGTCTTTGGATAAGCCTGAGCAAAATAATTTGAGGCTATTTATAATTAGTCATTACAATTACTCGAGCCATTCTGTAGATATAAACGGTTAAACTAGCTCTTGCCGTTCTTAGCAGAAAATAAAGCCATTCTCTTAACTGTCTGTAAGGAAACTGAAAAGAAAAAAATAAGTTCAGTTCAGATGTATAGAGAACAATTTGATTACTAAAACACTGTAATAAATTTATAATCAAAACACAAAATAAAATAAAACAAACAATAAATTCTTACACAGAACATTTGACCGCAACAGTCGGCAATTCGGGACATATTGGATAGAATGAATTCAGTCTAATTTAATTATTGCTTTTTCACAAAGTACGCTTTTTCTCGTGAGATCCTTTTAGCAACATCGTCTTATGAGGACCTTCATTTTCAAGAATTTGCCTACTGAACTGTAATTGATTGACAATATGATATTGTGAATTTCTAGTGTGCTAGCAACTCACTCACTTACCGGCAAACCCTCGCCGGCATTTGTAAATAAACCCGCCAAGAGCAATTTGGATGAGAGAAAAGTTGCGAATGTGATTGACGAAGTAATGCATAAGTTCGACATTCCTCAAAGTTATGTTAGGTGAGTACAATAAGTAAAGTTATGTATAGCACATATACTCGTATATACCCACCATGTGTTTCTCATCTCGTAATTTTAGATTAAATTAAAAAAAAAGAATAATTTATACGATCGCACGTCACCAGCTCTGGCGTACAAATACTATTTGAAACAAAAATTGAGCATATTATAAATTATAATGTCCTTTAAAATTAATGATTCATAAAATGAACGATCTAATTTTTTTGTAAGTCATTATGAAACAAGAAATAAATTTGTTATCTTACGTCACAAGCAGCCTTATGATAGTTAAAAGATACTACATTTTCATAATTTGTATTTTACAGGTCCGTCATAACAAATGCATGTGCTGACGAGTGTAGGATGTTTAAAACTCGTCGAAATAAAAGAAAAAAGAAGAAAAACATGTGAACCGCATGAGTAGTAAACCTATTGCATCAAACACCACCAATCAATCCAAAAACGAAAAAAATGTTTTTTTAAAGATAACTCTCGACTAGCAAGACCTCGATTCTCACAAGGGACTACAGTTTGCGTGACCTGACATCATTATTTTGAGTCTGAGTGTCTTTTTATTATCTTCATGCAATATGTAATGTCCTCTATGACACAGGAACATTCGTAGTACAGGAATTGTCTATAAAGGAACGAAAAAAAAATTAAAAAAACTTTAGTGGTGGCAATACTTGCTTTGTCTATTGTATTATAAATATATTACATATTTCTATTCAATGTGTATACCGGTATTCCGGTAACCCTTTACTTTTAGCTTTAGTTTAGATGAAATTGCTTGTTGGAGGTGAGAATTTGAAATAACATGGTGTGAGTTCTTCCAGAGTAGGGTGTTTGGTTTTTTTGTTTTATTACTTTTTTTTTTTTTACTTTTGTTACATTTTTGTTTCATTTTTGTTTTATTTTTGTTTTATTAAAGTTACTCGTAAATATCATATTATTAAGAACTTTATTTTTCTAATAATGACACTGTTGTTTGAGATCTATTTTATATCAAAATGTCCTTTACGTTGCTTTGGTGACATAACCCTTAACTTTTTAGATAATTGGGAATACACCAATGTAAATTTCAATTTTTTTATTTAATAAAATATTTGATACGTGAAAATATTTCTCATTTATCTAGTTACATAAAAAATCGTAAGTATAAAACAACTACCATTGTGTCTTTTGAATAGGCATGAATCGCAACTTGAGTTCACAAAAGTTCTTAAAAAATATTTAATTCTGTTTTATATTTACGTATGTACGTCTTTATGAATATGACTACACGAACGAGTCCATAACTTTTGGTTAAACAAAATTAAGGAATAGTACAATTCACTTATATCTATCAACAAACCACACTCTGTTAATAACTCATTGACAGTCCACAGCTGAATATTGGCTTCCTCTTAGAAAGGTTTTGACCTACTATATCAAGTTAGCCAGATGAGTGGATGTGAGATTTGTGTCAAGTTTTTCTTTTATTTTGCAGCTTTGTGTAGTCCTGCACAGTTTGTCTCCCTTAGTCGGCTCTTACGATGTCCATGAATAGGGATGGTGACACTCTGTATTAGAAATTCGTGACCACATGGACGATGATTATCAATTTTTCATTGGCCAAAGACTTTTAAAATCGTTTTAGTAATTCACACTCACATCTCTAATAATATTACTATTGTAGGTTTATCTATTATACATCATGAACTTTATGTACATAGGCGGACTTAATGCCTAAGGCATTCTCTACCAGTCGACCTTTGGGTGATGCAGAGAAAATGGGAAGTAGGTGCGTTTCAGGTGATGTTGAATAACAGAAGTAAACATATATGTACAAACTTATCATATACTAAAATTTATATAAATACATAAATACATACATATACATACTTAAGTTGATATAAATCTATATATATACATACATACACAAATAAATATCATAACAAGTATAAGATGATAATCATGTATTGGTGGATTCTGACAGTTGCTTCAGTAAACACTGCTTCACTTTTTTTTGAAAGAAAAAGCCATCCTGACCTCGAGGGGAAGCTCATTCCAAAGAAGAACAGACTGCACAAAGAAAGATGAGGGAACAAACTCAGATGTATGGGAGGGGCAACGAAGGAGAAGATTGTTAGAGGACCGAAGCTTTCTGTCGTGATTGCTACATATGAGTTGGCAATAGCATTTTAAATATGTTGGCTAAGATGGGTTATTGAGTATAGAGTATAGGACAGAGAGCGCGCGTAATTTTCGGCGTAGACGAATTGGTAGCCAGTTGAGCTGCGAACGGAAAGAGGATACATGGTCATATTTACGGAGATTATAAACAAATCGAATGCAGTTATTAAGAAGACGGTCTAATTTATCGAGAAGATCTGCATTCAGGTCATAGGTTTATCTTGTAATAACTAAATTATTATTATGATCTGTGATATGTGATATGTCAGATGTGTCGGCTATTGATATTGATTTCCCATCCATTTCAATCAAGCGTCTTAAAGGTGTCTTTCAACGTATCGGTAAACAGTTTAGGAAAAATAAAGCCGTCTTGTCTAAACTCATGATGTGATTGAGTTGGCCTTGAGCTCTGTTCTTTTACTTGAATGGTCATTGTTGTAACTTTGTATAGAAATTTCACCACTCCAATGTATCGAAAGTCGTTCAGGTATTTTTGCATAGATTTCAAGACAGAACGGGTCCCAATGATATCGGACAACTTCTCGCAATACACATATGCTAGGCAGAGGCTGATTGTATTTTACCGTCTTTTCGGTAATTTACCTTAATGTGTGTATGTGGTCTATAGTGTTGAAGCCTTTTTAAAATTCAGCCAACTCCACACGAATTTTAAAGCAAAACGAGATTAGTGTATATATAAAGTAAATTAATATGTTATATTAAATGTTAGTAATTTTATACAAAATAAAAACGGGATGTGATTAACGATGGAGGGACGTGAATTGAGGCAGTAACGCGGCACAAGTTACCGAAAAAGGCACGAAAATTTCGATTATTTTTTGGCTGAAACCAAACTTTCAGTCACTATCTAATACAATTCTATATCTTATATTGATTAATAGTATGTGTAGATGTAGACGCACTCCCCAGGAAATGATCTTGGCGGCGCCCATGTATTTTATACAATCATTTCTATGCCCTAAAATTAATTACAAACTAGCATTAATTTTTCCACATGTTACGTGCGGTTGCACGCTATTTAATTATTCGCCATTTTTTAAATCTGTATGGCGTTCACGACCTGGTGTTGTTAACACTAGAAATCGTATTAAATATTCATGTAAACTAAGAATATATAGTTCTTACAAATTACAGTTACAAACACAAGTAGTAGAAAGTACGTTAGAAGAAAGTATGTGTTTTGTTTCCACCCTGGTCCTCTTGTTGACTAAAACTATTGTTCAGAATGGAGAATAGGGTAGGTATCGTTGTTGGGCTGCACTTTGCAGATAAAACTTTACCTGCACAACCGCTGCATTTAAATGTTCGACTCACAACGTGGTCGCCCTAACCATCAAGTATATCTCCTGACATATTTAACTATTAAACGCCCATTTTAATAAACTGTTGACAGTTTGCTGACAGTTATAGACCTCTCTTTTGAATTTGACCTACTATGTGTTATATTTGACCTATTATGGGCTGACCAGGTGGGTTGTTTGTGTCCCCTTTTAATCGGACTGTCAAAGGCTTATTACAGTGGGCGCGAAAAAGTTAAAATTATAAGAGATAGAGAAAACTTTATATGTTAATATAAAAAAACAACTATGTTGTGCGTTACGCGCCGAAAATTTACATGCAGCGATTGTTAAGGTGTTCAGATAATTAGTTTTACTTTAAAATACACCCTATTAACAATACTTTATCGATCACCGCTCCCACAATAGTTATCGCCAAATAGAGGACGTACTTTCTAGTAAATACGCTGGTAGTTCTTTGTCCTAACTATATATAATTGATTTTTATAACATTTGTAGCAAAATCTAATATTCACCACTCATGTTCATTGCACCAAAGATTACATTTCCAGAGGAGTTGAAGAGCAGACTGCTCACAGTTAGATTCAGGTGTAAAGCTTTGACCCAATGGTGGCTCGTTTAATTTAAATGAGTATAGTTTTCTCTTAAAGCTACAATTGCCTAATAAAAATTGAGTGACACCGTGATTCACCTCAAGCCATGTCCTCGATAGCCGTTCGTAACCAGATGGAGAGAGCTGGCAAAAGTGGCGCCCTCAGATGGTTTTTAGGGTACGTTGTTGCCATTTGTTCATGAGATTGTTGTAGATGTCGGATTGCTGTCAAAAAAAAACCACATTAAGTGTACAAAGTTTTGGTGCATTTCTTAAGAGTAGACTTTACTAAGTAGTAACACAACACTATTTTTAAACCTATGATTAGAACTAAATATTTATATCTTACTATAAACTTACATTTCTAAACTAAATGTTAAGTTAGTGCTTTTATTTCAGTCAATTACTGTTTTACTATAGAAAGTATAAAGACTTAAATACAGTATAAATTCTTCAAACC
Organism: Hypercompe scribonia; assembly: GCA_949316085.1. Classification (NCBI taxonomy): domain Eukaryota; kingdom Metazoa; phylum Arthropoda; class Insecta; order Lepidoptera; family Erebidae; genus Hypercompe; species Hypercompe scribonia. Next base: position 9,604,584 of record OX438979.1, read on the forward strand.
ATAGGACATATGTAAGTAAGTATACATGTAACAATACTATATTCTATATGCTGTATATGTTTTGTAATTTATTTAATTTATTATATCTTATTTTAATTTATTTATTTATACTTAATGCACATGTTGTACAAAGGCGGATTTAATGCCATGGGGCATTCTCTCCCAGTCAACTTTTAGGTGATGTAGAAACATGATGCGGTAGGTGCAAAGGTAAAATAATGAAGTGTACATACATTACTAATAAAATATTATTTTATATAAATAGTACATAAACAATACATAAACATACATGTATATAAAATTAATACAATGTTCTATATAAATATAAATTCTCACTCGGGTACTCGTTAAGATGATTCCACCAAATTATCTCGAAGTAGATCACGTACTTTCACCTTAAATGTGTGGTGATTTGTGGACATCCTGACATCAGCGGGCAGTGCATTCCACAGAAGAACTGACTGCACAAAGAAGGAGAAATTGATGAAGTTGGATGTGTGAGGGGGGCATAGAAGAAACATGTTGTTTTTTGACCGAAGGTTTCGATCATGGGTGGAATATAAAAGGCGGAAGTGGGGAACAAGGTATTCAAGTAGCGATGAAAAGTTGAGGAAGGAAAAAAGAGAAGTGAGTGCACGCAAACTACGGGCCTGTCGAATTGGGAGCCATTGTAACTGGGAACTTAAAGCAGACACATGCTCATACTTGCGAAGATTGTAAACGAATCTAATGCAGTTATTGAAAAGGCGATCTAGTTTGTTGAGGTCTGTATTCAGGTCAAAATAACACACGTGACCATAATCGATCAAAGGAATAATTAGGGACTGCATAAGCGTAGCCTTGATTTTAATAGGGAGAATTTTTTTTGAACGATACAAAGCATGGAGGCGCGATGTAACTTTCTCGCTCACGTGTGTAACTTGTGCACGCCAATCAAGTGTCGAGTCGATTTAATTATATAACCTGACCTAAAAATAATTTAAATTTACCATCTTACTAATTTCTAGTTTAGTTGCTATGAATCCATGTGCCATAACTGATTTTTTTCGGAACGAAATAAATGTCATGGGCTGCAACCATGTGAAATGTTGCCAGTCTTTGCCATTGGATTTCCCAAAAGCCTCTAGTTAGCGGCTGCATTCCTGGTAGCATATAACATTGAACAGTTTTTCCTATGTATTTATGTAAAAGATCGTACAAAAAGAGGACTATGGGGAAAGACATCAGTAAAACAAAATTATCATAATTTTAATTCTAATAATTTAATAATATAAAATATAATAACTAAAACGTGGTCACCAATTGGGTTTATTCCAAACGTTCTACAAATCTACAGTCTTTGCCTGAGTCACAGTCATTCATACTACTCTCGACATCTGACACTGCATTGTTATGGCTTGGTGTATTTGGTATCAGTGGTATTTTCACTATAACCACCTCGGCGACCGCTTTCAGGCACCCTACTCTGAAGGGAATCTGAACTACATCATTTTAGGTTGTAATTATGAACTTTATCGGCTCAATCACTGTATGTTGTGTGTACATATTTGCCAGGATATCAAAAAATCAAAAGGCAGGAAACTGTCTTTTTTTTATACATCGGAATTTGGTGAATTCCATATTGCAATTCCTTAAAGCTATGTACATCTGGTACACAAAAGTTTGTTAACAATGAGATTTCAGACAACCGTTATTGACAATGGTGTCCCACTAACAAAAAAATAGATGTAAAAAAGATCGATGTGATCCTTTGTATTTTGTTTTGAACTGTGTAAAGAACAGCCCCTGTCATGTTGAAATTCTACAAATGGAAACGCTACTAAAAAAGTCAGCGATTCGCTAAAGTCGCTAAATCACGAAATCAAAACAAATATTGGCCAATAATATTAAACACAGTACATATTCAATATGGATTTACTGTTCTGGCGGTACCAATATTCACAGTATTTTTCTTCAAGAGCTTGAATTACACGCTTTGTTAATCAGAGTGGCCACTTAACATTTTTGAGTATCCAACTCTTTGTATAAATTCTATTTTGTTTTGAACTGTGTAAAGAACAGCCCCCGTCATGTTGAAATTCTACAAATGGAAACGTTACTAAAAAAGTCAGCGATTCGCTAAAGTCGCTAAATCACGGAATCAAAACAAATATTGGCCAATAATATTAAACACAGTACATGTTCAATATGAATTTACTGTTCTGGCGGTACCAATATTCACAGTATTTTTCTTCAAGAGCTTGAATTATACGCTTTGTTAATCAGAGTGGCCACTTAACATTTTTGAGTATCCAACTCTTTGTATAAAAAGTGGCGTCATCAAAAACAGTGTTGCCACATGAACACTACTCTTTTTTACTTATCTAAGTAAAGGTAAGAATCACATTTTATTATCACTATTCTCTAATTCATAATTAACAAATAATTCAAATACATAAACACACACAATAAGAGTACAACACAAAACAGTTTATTTAAGTTTTAGTAAATTAGAAATTTCATGTCAGTAAATATTCACAAAATAAACGCTAACTGCCGAAAGGCAATGTAGTTCAATGCATTTCGCGAAAGGAGAGTAAACTAAAAAAGGTGTTTTGAGGAATGTATATACCTAGTCTTGCCATAAATATTGTAATAAAGAAAAAAGAAAATTGTTAACTGCAAATAACATTTATTACTTTTACAGTGTGTCAGTTTAATACATAAATATAAAACAATTAAAAATATAAAAAGCTTATTCGAAGTGGTCTCCATTGGCTGCAATACAGTCCTTTAAACGATGAGGCCAGTTATCAATAGAAGCACGCACTCTTTCCATGGGAAAATTCTTCACTGCCAATCGTATAGATTGTTTTAGGGACTCCAAATTATCATGGCGTTTAGAGCAAGCTGTACTCTCTAAAACTGACCACAAATCATAATCCAGCGGATTAAGATCGGGACTAGACGACGGCCAGTCTTCAGCTCTGATGAAGTCCGAAACGTTCGATTCCAACCAAGACTGCGTGGACCGAGCTTTATGACCCGGCGCCGAGTCTTGCTGGAAGGACCATACTTGGTTATTGAACATGGTGATGTTAAGGGGCTTAACTACCTTCTCAAGAATGGTATCTTGATACACTTGTGCCGATGTTTTGATACCTTTTTCACAAAAATATGGCTCAGTCACTCCTTCATAGCTAACACCCCACCAAACCATCACTGAAGTCGGATAATGTCCACGTTGCACTCTGTCGACTAATTGGGAAGCTTCCTTAGAGCTTTGAGCATAAATACGGTCATTTTGTTTGTTAAAATGTTGCTCAATTGTAAAAATTTTCTCATCCGTAAACAAAATTTTTCTGTGACCTCCCTTTGCGTACCGCTTCAGTAGTTGTTTCGATTTTACCACCCTATTCTTCTTTAAATTATCAGTTAAGAAATGGCCAGTGCGTCTCTTATAGGCTGCAAGTCCTAAGTCATCTTTTAAAATACGCGACATGGTTCTAGGTGCTATCTTCATTTCCCGAGATAAAATCTTTTGCTTTCGGACAGGATTTCTTCGAATTCTTTCCCTTACTGCTTTGACCACCTTTTTCGTACGAACACTACGTGGACGGCCAGATCTTTTTCTGTCACAAACAGAGGAGGTCTCATTGTACCTATTAATAGCCCGGTACACAAACATTTTACTAATACCAAGTGTATGGAGAGTTTTAAAAATTGCATTTGGCTCCATACCTACTTTGTGTAATGATATCACCGCGATTCGGTTCTCTTTATCACCCCACACCATTTTAATATCGCAAAATATTTTACAATGTATTGGCGCCAAAATGAGAAAACACAATGAACAATCGTATAAAAATGACAGATTCGAAATTCAAATGTAATATTTTTTTATAATTAAGTGTAACAGTATTTATGGCCAGACTAAGTACATATGTACATGGTAGTGTAAAAGCCCGAACTAAACTGAATTCTAAGGTTTTACTGTAGAAACCAAGATTTATTAACTCTTAATGGTGAAAGTACGAACCATTCTGTGAATATCATTTATTTCAGACTCTTACCACCAATTCCTTGGTAAATCTTAGGCTAGCCTCAAAGACTCGGCAAAATTGGATATACTAAGGTAGAATAGAGACTTAGGGTTACTTGTTTATCATTGACCGCCAAGCACTAGATTAGCTCTGTTGTTGTTGAAACATTTGGATTACATGAGTTTGAGTGGTTTGTTTTAGAATTTACCGTAGTTTGAGTTTTTACAGTAACACATATCCATTATTATTATTGTATTAAGAATTAATATGAGAGTATCTTGCATTAAAGGTTCTAAAAGATCAATCTCAGGTGATCCGCAGGTCTAATCCATGATGGATTTAATGACAGTTTTTTTCCCATTAGATTGTGATTTCTAAATGTGGATATACCGAAATTTTTTTCGTTTTATCTAAGATGATCCATTGGTCAGATCTATTGTGAATTTAATGACGATGACATGTGAAAATCTACCGACCTACTCTCGTATAGTTACAGATCCACTAAGAATTTTCCTTCTAACTAGATTGATAAACATCGAAAAACAAAGTTCTGTTTATTTTTTAACTTACGTAATGTTTCATTGTTATATACATAAATAAAAATGCATTTTAAATTAGTATCATTTATATTGTATATTGATATCGCAGTTTAGTGCGTTGAGAGTTGCGAAAGAAAAGAATTACTATGCAAAGTTTACAGATTCCATTAGTATGTTCTTTATATATAAAATAATGTTCTCTGCCATTGCAGAATTTCAAAATTACAAAAAAAAATGTACTGAATCAGTATAGGATACCCCTCACCCAAGTAAAAAATATTCACCAATACTTTTTTTAACATTTACGAACCCCTCTTTTTAAGTTTTGGATTTGTAATTTTGCTGTAAACAAATGTCATTAGTTCCTTTATGGTTCTTCTGAGATTTAATCATCATCAACGACTTTACATCTCCTTTCGCGAATTACATTTAGCCACTTTTTTGGCATTGCAAGTAGAGATATTTACATTCTCTTAAGGTACAATGTACAGTTAATTTGAAAGTACAATGTCTTGAGAATATACTGTGAAAATTTCAGATAGAAATTCGAAATATTTCGGGAGTTATAACGAGTTTTCTAGAGCGCCTCAGAGTTCAACCTTTAAGGTCGACCGGCAGCTGCAACCGCTTGGATCCTTCTATTATTACCTATACTATATTATACCTGGGTTGACTCTGTTATTCTGTTATATATGTATATAATTTATAATGTGTATATAATATATATTTATTTTAAAGTATATTTAAGCTAAAATTCACAGTACTCTGTTAGTATTTGATCGTACGTTGACACGTAAGCATCGTAGGATTTAATTTGAGTATAAAGTGTAAGTGCGATGAATTTGCTACCATTAATTCTTGCCCAAAAATGAGGAATGCGTTTGAGGTCAACAGACGTCTTACTTTTGTTATGCGACTACTCGGTGTTGGTTTATCGGGTATAAACTTGTTTTGTGCCATGATGGATTTAGGACCAGGGTTAAGTAAGAGCGGATACTACAGTATCTCTGATACAATATATATTGCTGTTAAAGGTGTTGCTAAAGTTTTATTTCGTAAAGCAGCGATTTCGTAAAATCGAGGATGAAGGCATATTATACGCTCCAGGCATAGACGATTGACGTAAGTATAAGTTTTTAAATGCGTTTTTCTCAAAACATTGTTTCTCTGGTTGGCCCGGGTCCTAACTATTTTTCTACTGAACCGATTGCTTTCAAATCTTAACAGGCTGTTCTACACATTTATAGTTCTCGTCGGAACTAACGAGAATTTTTTTCACTCCTAACTTTTTATTTTACAACTCTTTCTTTGATAAAATAAAAGGACTTTTTTTTTCAAAGTCCGCCATTTTGTTATTTACCCTTGAAATTTAACTTCAGTAGTTCCGACCAGAATGACATGTCTATACCTAGATTAAAATAATCAAGAATATTAGACTTCAGATAAATAACATCAAGAGCCAAAATCACCTGGGCTACCAACGTGCATTTTTTTTGAGGTTCCAACTTCGAGTGACAATAATAATAGTAATAAACTATTAAATTATTTCAAATTATTTCTTTATATATTTTCGATATGTAAATAAAAACACTCAATATTCCAGACAATTCCTTTTTATTTTCCTATAAAAACCTACCCTCCAAAAAGTCATGAAAATAGGCATAAGTTACCAGACTACTACCTTAAGTGAATACTAAGCACAAAAAGATTCACTGGAAAGAACCGTCTAGATTTGTGCTTCTGGAAGCGTTTTTTTTATTACGGGTTCGCAGCATTTTGCACTCATCGGCGCATTTAATAGTGATGATATTCCTGTAACATGTTAATTAAGAAAATGTAATATACCTTATTTATCATATTTAACCACAACTACGCCGTATTGTTTATACCTATTAAAATAAAATTGTAAAAATTATATTGACAACGTGTAAGTTTAAACCACTGAACCGACTTAGATGAAGTTTTTTCAGTTGAAGAAGTGCGATTGTAAAATAGCGAATTATGTGTTCAGAACAAACATTACACATATATACGTTGTAATCTCAATAAGTAATAAAAGAAAGGTACTGAAGAAAAATAATCAAGAATACCTTCTATAAACAGCACAAAAATAAATATAGATTGCATCAATTACAAAAATCTGTCATTTAAGTATTTTGTAAGTATCGGCTATAAAATGCTTACAATGTTATAAATTTTATCAAATCCGTTATGGTCATCAATTGTTAATATTTTAAAATGAATATGCCAAGTTTCTAGTGGTTTTATTGCTTCGTATTTAGACATTATCACTAAATTTGCTTCTGAGCCTATTTCGTCATCATCTTCATTTTTTAACGATGACAAAATCGAAAAGTAGACCGGCAGATCATGTACCACTAGCGAAATATGGTGCATCGTTATGAGTTTTGTAACATTTATAAATTAAATAATTGTATTTTCATATAACCGTCATATTTTTAGAACATTACTAAAAGAATATAAACTCTTCTCAAAAACTAATTGCGGCTGCAATTATTAAATGTTTGTGTTGTCAACAAAACGCGTTCCTGTTTAGAAAACGTTTAGAAAAGTTTAACAAACGTTGGAAAACGTTTTCTAAACTTGTCATGCTAAACTCTAGTTATTAGAAACTAGATGGCGCTGTGTGTCAGACGTGCGAAAATTTTATTTATGATAATATTTTAATTATAAAAAAATATATGCAGTATAAAAATTGATGTTTAGAAATGAGCTAACTAGTGCAATTAGCAATTAAAACCAAGAGTTTTTATTCCTAGTGTTGCCATTCCTCATACTCCTCCATTCCTAATGTTGTACAGACTATACCTAGTACTAAACAAAAAAAATATTATTTTGAATCAATTAATTTAAGAAAGATTGAATAGTTACGTTTTCGTTAAATTAATTAGTAACCAACAATCGTTTTGCCTTGATAATTACAGAATGAAGTAAAAAACATTATAAATAATTAAAGATTGCTAAGCTATTTAGTGTCAACATATGAGAAAAGTTTTGTGAAAATTAAAATTTCGCTTCTAATGTAAGGCACTAAACCTTACATATTTATATCGTGATGGCCATCTGTGTTCGAAGTTGTGATAGTGGGTAACAGTTGAAGATATTATTATTTTCTATCGCTATTACGTATGCTTTCAAGTAATATATATTTGTGTATTAGTGCCGATTATGTTCTCATGTTAAGTGCATTGTATCGTAATTCTTAATGAGAACAAATATTTAAACCAAAAACAAAACAAAAAATGTGTGATATTAATCGTGAACCTTATTTAAAAAATAACTCAGTTAATTTAACAGAGCAAAATTATAGTAACTACTGAAGTAGATTCTACAGAAACGATTATCATTTTAATAATATTGACCTACGTCATCTTGTTGACAGCAATGACGACTCGTTTGCGACAGCCAGCTATTATAGAAATCGACTTTAGCTCATCCTTTATGTAAACTATAAGCTGAATGAAGTTTTAACGCGCAGTCCTAGTAATGTGGGAACTAAAACTGTTATTGTCGATGATATTATCAGTCACATATATATAACAATAGTCCCAACACTGAGCTACGCAAGGCAGTACATAAGTCCCAGACATACTAGCCTCCTCTACGCGCGCAGTTAGAATTTGTGTTATCTCAGTTAAATAGGTCAATGGTTATTAAATAATAGCTAGCTAAAATTTTCAAAGAAATTAAGTTAGAATAAGTAGTCATTAAAATATCGACTTAGTAATAGAGATAAAACATACTCGCTGTCTCGTTACAGTATTAGTTATAGAAGTAATTAGTACGATAAAATGGAAAGAATGAATGAATTTACCACTGACAGCGGTGATTCAGCGTATGTTTCAACTATGGAGGTTTCTTACTAATCCAGGTCCCACGTAACCAAGTTTCGTACGCTACTACTGTGCCACACAGACAGTCAAAAATAAAAAATCCATGCCATTATGTCCCCCGCGTGATGTAAATACCTGGTATACTTCTGTGCTTAACAGTTTTGATTAATATATAATAGTTATAAAGTTACCTGACTAAATTTTCTCGAACTTTAGACTTCTTCACTACTTCCATGATCACATCCGAAACTTTGTGTTTATCCAAACACATCTTCGCTGGCTTGTTTAGGAACGCCGGTGATGGTTTTCCGGTTAGTGAATGTGTTGCTAGAACCCTAGAAATCAATAAAATTACATTACACATTATATTGTAACTATGTGTAACTACCTTCAGTGTTTTTGATGGGAAATAAAGATAAAAATAAACTCAAATAAGATTTCATCTCAACCGTTTAGAACTTTTAAATTTTGTGTCGTACACAAACCAAATTCACTTACATTTGAATCGAGCATCCCTTGCAAACATATTATGGGAATTCTTGGGACTGATGCTACTGGAATTTATTGGCTACAGTCGTAACGATTCGTAATCGATTTCAACAAGATGAAGCTACTTGTTACACATCCAGTGAGTCAGGTAACATTTCATGGCCACCCAGAAGTCACAATCTATCCATAGTAGACTTCATTTTATTGGGTTATTTGAAAAATCGTGTCTACATCGATACACTACGTCAGCTAAAAGAAAAAATCAGCGAAGAGATGTTGGCTATCTCGTGGTCTCTTTGCCGACGAGTATTCAAAAATTTCGATACTCGCTTAGGAAAATGCAAACGTCAAAACGGTAGTCATTTATACGATGTAATTTTTAAAAAATAAATTCCAAATAATTAACTTCCTTGTAAATAAACAGTTTAGATATTACATCAAATGGTTTTTTATACAATTTTTTAAATGTTACCTAATTCGTGGCCCACTCTTTATTTATACACATGGTAATAGTATAATTATGGTACAGATATATGAAATAAGACTAAAATGAGTTTCAAATTCATTACCAAATGAGTTGATGACGGCATGCACATGATAGAAAGAAAAAAAAATTAAAAGAGGTAAGAGAACTTACTGCCTGCTAAATACAGCCTGCAACAATGTTCGTGTTGCAGAAGTGTACGACTTCCAGTTTATATTACGGTATTGGTCTTTGAGCACCATTGTATTGCCACTTCCGATTGGTACCTAGAAATGCAATTAAATTTAAAAATTTCGAGTAAACACGTATTAGTATCAGTAATATTTGCAATTTGAAATTGTTTCTAAATTAAGTTGGAATTTAAATTCTTGAAATGCTTAAGTATTCTTTCAACAATATTTTATTCATAAAATCCTTACTGAATTATTAGAAATGTCATTCATTTTATGGTTTGAAACATTCTAAGTCATAATTTGAGTTAATAAACTGTAATTCAAACAAAGTTTAGTTTGATTGTATCTGAAATCAAACATTTCGATATTTTTTTGTTGTAATTATTACTACAGATACAGAGCATTTAATACTCCAAATGTGTTCCTATAAGTATACAATGTAAATCAAATATTACCCATTCTTGTTCCACTATCACATTCTTCTCAATTTTTGCAGCATTAATTTTGTTGTTATTCTTAACAGGTGTATCATTTTGTACTGAAATACTATTGCCGGATCTATTAACACGTTAACTGCCATACGAGTATACTCGTAGTATTTTTTTTTTATGGCTATTGCCACCATACAAAATGGTAAGTACGTGTATACTCGTAGTTGGCAGTGGATCCTAGTTTTAACTACGAGTTTACTCGTAGTATGGCAATAAAATAGGATTTTTATTAACTATTGCCAAACTACGAGTATAGTCGTAAATAATTTGGCGCGAAAACTTGCGCTCCCATGCTCTGTCAATCGGGAACTGAGGGCGCCGTACGATTGCTCTGACTCTGGCGCTCTGGCGCTGGTACAAAAAACTAGCGATCCACATTTTTGAAATTTTCATTCATAACGGATGCATGATCTACAACCAACAAGCCAATCTTCCACCAGAAAAGAAATTAGATGCTCTTTCGTTCAAAGATGAGGTTGTAAAATATCTTTTAGGCGAGAAATTCATAAAACACAGTCATCATGAGCAGAAAAAGCAAGTAGAATTACATTACTTAGAGCGTTTACCACCTACCCAAAAAAAACAAAAACCGACGAAGCCGTGTCGTGTCTGCACCAAAGAAAAAAAACGCAAAGAAACAGTTTACTATTGTCGGGTATGTCCTGAAAAACCTGCCTTATGCGTTGAAAATTGTTTTAAAATTTTTGACTCCTTTGTGACTTCACAGTGATGTACCTAATTTTTTTTCTATTAAACTTAATTTTCTGATTTAAGTAATGTTTTATTCCAAATGCCAAAGAATTTAACCCCGTCCTCCTTACACGGCCACTGGTTTAAAATTCGTCAGAAATCGCATACAATCAACTACGAAAATACTCGTAGTTGGCGGTGCAGCCCAGATCATGTACTACGAGTATATTCGTAGGTTGGCAGGCAACGTGTTAAACTCCTTATTTTCACACATTTTAGGATAATTCTTTTTGGATTCATCCAAAAACTGAATCGGCTGGCTCGATGACCCTTGTACACTATCATCAGGTGTAAAATTAGGTGCGATGGGTACACCCTGCTCTACTGCCTCATTCTTCTGCACTGTATTCGCATTAATTGTGTTGTTAGAACTAATAAGTACATTACTAATTATTGAAACGTTGTCGCTGGATCTATTGAACTGCTTATTTTCAGTCATGTTACTGTTATTCTTCTTGGATACATTAAAATATTGATTCAGCTGGCTCGATGAATCACGTAATCGATCAGCACTCATAAACTTAGAAGTGATGGGTACAGCCTGTTCCACTACCTCAATCTTCTTTATTTTCCTCGCATTAATTGTGTTGTTATAGCTACTAAGTATATTACTAGTAATAGGAACGTTTTTGCCGGATCTATTGAACTCCTCATTTTTAGTTATGTCATTGCCATTCTGCTTCCATTCATTTAAAGATTGATTCACTTGGCTCGTTGAACCTTGTAATTCATCATAAGCCGTTAAATTCGCCGTAGTGGGTACATCCTGTTCTGTGAAATTCAGGTTCACTGTGGGGTGCAACGACATCTTGCAATCAGAGTGAACTTCTTGCTGAGCTTGTATTTTTTCGAACACTTTAAGGAATACAGTAGCCGCTATGTGAAATCCTTTTAGCAACGTTTCTAACTCAGGGACACTGTAGTTTGGTAAAGATTTTTGCTGCCTTTGATTAAAGTCTTTGCTATTCCATCTAGAATAAAGGTACGGGAAACGTTTCAATATATCATTTTTCGGCTTCACCTGTAACATTTAACATTTATTTCCAATAAAATTTATATAATTTTTATTTCTTAGTCAATATATGTTGCTCAGTACACTGTTTAGATTTAATACTTCTTGTGTATCTACAGACACAAACCCCAAATAAATAAAATTCGGTCAGCCTTCTCTCAGACAAAACGATTTTCTCTCTGTGAAATCCTTACTATTTTATGAAAAAAAGTGTTTGGTTCCTTTGTAATGTACTGTCTATGCATTTGATTTCTACTATGGACACAGTAGTACATATTTAGTGTAGAAGTTTTAAGTTGGAATATTTTTACTCTTTTATTAAAAGTAACATGTCAAAGAAATACATATTTTTTTGTAGAAAGGTTACCGTATTCATATAGGTATTTAAGAGTTACATGTGCATGTACACAACGAGTAGAAGATTTACATAAACAGTATACTGAACTAAGCTACATTAATCATGTTACTGGTATCAAGTGGACCGGTGTTGGTACAATATTTCTAAAATGTTAATACACCGACGTAAGTACATTGATTTTCAGGAGGGGTACGGAAGGTATAGAAGAGATATCAAATAACTGCAATAAATTTAGCCCAATTTAAGAAATATACACGTGATCTGAACACACACTGAAATTTTTAAGTTATTACCTTTGCACGGGAATTGTTGTATCTGGTTTCTGGAACACTGAGAGATCTGGATGCGAAGCTTTTTTCATTTTCACTTCCTGCTCGATAGTGCGGACCAGCCATAGTTTTTTTTTTACGATATTTATATCGCTTGTTTCGAGTTAATCGTGCTTTCCTGCATATGAGACAAAAACGTTTAATTTCATGACTACTCAATATTTAAAAAATATGAAGTTAAGCGTTTTGTTAATAACAAGATTCGTGACTGCGTGTTTATCATTGAATCTATTGCCAGGGTTTTATAGTTCCAGAGCGAGCGACTTTTCTACTGCCTCTACAATTTTATTCTCACCAGCTCAACCTGCCGGCTGAAAAGTAAGTGAGAAAATTTTTGTGTGATTGGTTGACAAGAATGGTTCACAATAATTTTTACAAACTTTGTCGTCGTTTCTCAAAAGAAATAAATTTGCCTGGTCTTCGCAATATCTTTCATTAATGTTTAGTTTCCATTAATTTTAGCGTGATGTTTTATAGATTATAACTTTCTTTGATAAATTGGCATAAATTAATCCAGCTGACACGTTTGACCCCGCGAACAAGAGAATTTTTTTAAATATTCTTTTGAATACTCTTGTGGATCAATAAGTACCCGTTTTGATGACAGTTTATTAAGTTGAACATAATCATCATATATGTACTACGAGTATAGTCATATTAAATAACAATGTCCTTAATTTGAGGTCATTTCATTGGCTTTTCTTTTTGAATGTTTCTTAATAACATGTAAAAAGCAATATCGGTCCATAATTTGTTTTTTATTTTAGGACGGAAAGCATATGTTGAAATATAATAAAATTTGTGGTCTATTTATGGAGATGGTTTGCCGTTCATGATAGCCGTTAGATGTATTATAGGAAATATAACTATTTTCGACGAAGCGCGACCAGGACACCCTTCAGACTTGTTTACTAATGATCGCCGAAAAGGTCATGGCATCATTCTAACCGATCACTGGACGAAAGTGTTCAAAGTAGCTGAGGCAGAACGCGTCTCGTATGGAACAGCAATCAAAATTTTAAACGATAAAACAGATGTAAGAAAGGTACCGTCACGATGGGTTGTACGATCTTAGATAGATTCTTTAAGAAATAGAAGGAGACACGCCACGGGTTCAGTAGCCGAGTCGGACCAAATGTTTGTATGATCTGTAAATATTTGTTTCGATATTATTGTGGTGTCTATGAATAATACGTATGTATTTATAAAAAGAAAGTATATAAGTATTCTATCAGTCAATCTAGTTATCATAGTACAAACTCTGATTAGTTTGAAATTAGATTGCGTTGCGTCAAATATTGAAGTCCTATTGATTTTAATAACCTATAATAGTCGAACTAACAACGGGGTTGCGTTTTTGTTTTCTATAGTTTACAACAAAGCTAAACGCGAGTTTTACTTTCGTCAATAATATTCGTCAAAATTTATTTCTGATCTTCTATGAATATCACAAACTTTATTGCGAAAGTATCTTTAATGACATTTGTGTGATTGTAGTTCAAACGCCCTAGCAAAGACATAAGTGTTTTGCGTCGAATTTCTTTCTACATCGTTAATGCCTCTATTCTCTTGTATTATTGGCCAATATTTGTTTTGATTTCGTGATTTAGCGACTTTAGCGAATCGCTGACTTTTTTAGTAGCGTTTCCATTTGTAGAATTTCAACATGACGGGGGCTGTTCTTTACACAGTTCAAAACAAAATACAAAGGATCACATCGATCTTTTTTACATCTATTTTTTTGTTAGTGGGACACCATTGTCAATAACGGTTGTCTGAAATCTCATTGTTAACAAACTTTTGTGTACCAGATGTACATAGCTTTAAGGAATTGCAATGTGGAATTCACCAAATTCCGATGTATAAAAAATGACAGTTTCCTGCCTTTTGATTTTTTGATATCCTGGCAAATATGTACACACAACATACAGTGATTGAGCCGATAAAGTTCATAATTACAACCTAAAATGATGTAGTTCAGATTCCCTTCAGAGTAGGGTGCCTGAAAGCGGTCGCCGAGGTGGTTATAGTGAAAATACCACTGATACCAAATACACCAAGCCATAACAATGCAGTGTCAGATGTCGAGAGTAATATGAATGAATGTGACTCAGGCAAAGACTGTAGATTTGTAGAACGTCTGGAATAAACCCAATTGGTGACCACGTTTTAGTTATTATATTTTATATTATTAAATTATTAGAACTAAAATTATGATAATTTTGTTTTACTAATGTCTTTCCCCATAGTCCTCTTTTTGTACGATCTTTTACATAAATATATAGGAAAAAACTGTTCAATGTTATATGCTACCAGGAATGCAGCCGCTAACTAGAGGCTTTTGGGAAATCCAATGGCAAAGACTGGCAACATTTCACATGGTTGCAGCCCATGACATTTATTTCGTTCCGAAAAAAATCAATTATGGCACAAATTACATGGATTCATAGCAACTAAACTAGAAATTAGTAAGATGCTAATTATTACCTTATAATTGTGGTCAATAACATGGCAAGAGATTTATTATATATATTGAGGTAAAACATCAAGCAAATGCACAAAACAACTATAAGTATTTATATTTGCATAAAAATTGTAAAAGAGTTTGTTACCAAAATTTTTTTTATACTTAAAAACCGAACATGCTTTCGCTGCAATAGAATATTTATTAAATATAACAGTTATTATGGTAAATATAAAAAATTGCTATTTATGTTAACTTACACATACCTAAAGCACAACTTTAAAAACTTCTTGTTGCGGTGACGTACACTATAAAACACTTCTCAATTTTTGATACAAACAAATTTGTTACTTAAATATTTCAATGTGTACTACTCACGTGAAAGGGTAAACGAAGTAGCCAGTTCTTTACTTCACTTTAGTAGTTAAAGTACTAAATAGTCTAATATGTCAAGAAATATTATACTATTTGATGGTTGCTGCGACCGTACTTTGCGTTACGAATCGAAAATCGAAATGAACTTAAATACAAAATGAACTTAAACAACTTAGCAGTCGTTCAGGTAAAGATTTAAAGTACACCCTTACACAGATACTTCCCCCGATCCCCGCTCCGAATAATAATTTTCGTCAGCAGGAGAGCCGGAGCGAAAAAAAAGGCATACTTTTTTTGCAACAGACATCTATATATTAATACATGATACGAAAAGTTATGACACCATTTTACGAAAATTGCGCGGACGCAGGAGCATAAAATTTGGCACTCTTATAGTTTATGTGTAGTAGAAGTGCAGAACGCTAATATTTTTCAATAATAATGCTTATAAAGTACATTAAATCAATAAATAAAACATTACACACACTACCATGCATTTCACACACACATGCATACACAAGTATTTGTACACGCCATTTTGTCCATAGACATAGAGTACTGACATAGACATATCAAAGAAAAAAGTTTTATTTGCCTCATTTAATATAAAAAAAGATTTTAATAATAATGCATAAAAAGTACATTAAATCAATAAATAAAACATTACACAAACTAGCATGCATTTGACACACGCATACACAAGTATTTGTACACGTATACATACTCTGTGGTCAAATTGTCTCTTTTGCTTATTATAGACATAGTTGAATGTCAAACAGAAAAGTTTTATTTGACGAATCCTACGTGAAATACTAATTACTAATTACTAACGCTTATACAAAATTTATATAATATATACATATATATAAGTTGTGTAGCAGTAAGATACATTTAAATGTACACGGACTTTCATTATATGCATAAAGTTCTGTAGCAGCAATCTGCAATGACAACATTCAGGTACAATTCAGTAATTGTATATACTTCAGGATAAATAAGTGATTTTGAGAGATACGTACATTTAAATGTGCTCTAAATGTCATTCCAAATGTGTTTTTAAGTTAGAGTTAGAGTGCAGGTTTTGCAATGCGAAACATTTTGAATCTGAAGTGACTTTAGGCGACCGAACTGCATTCACTTCATGTTGTCACAAGGGTAAAGCAATATTACCACCCTTAAGTCAAAATGAATATTTTAAATCATTGTACTCATTGACTTACTTCAAATGAACCTTCAATAAAAAGTAAATCAAAAAATTATTTAGAATATATTAGGAAATATAATTCATGTTTTGCTATGGTTAGCTCAGAAGCCAAAGTTGCTGAGGTAGGCGCAAGTGAAGTGTATTATTTCAAAATATATGATGTTTTTTATCACAGATCAGGCCCAATGACTACTGCATATGGTCGCTCACCATGTTATTCACAATAATATTTTTATGATGTTGACACTGCTATTAATTATAGATTACAAGAACGTATTAGTCAAACATGTAACAACAACATAATGCGTGAAATTTCACTGGAATTGGACAAAACAGTCCAAAAAAATTGGTGTTTTATTAAATCGGCCAGTTTTTACACATGGGCAATTGTATGTCGCAGCAAGTAGAGTTCGTTCATTCGCTGGTTTAAGGTTTTATATATCCGAATATAATGGTCAAGGACATTTAGCAAACGATGAAAGACTTTTTACAAAAACATTGTTTTTAGAGAAGTTTTAAATCATTAATTATATTATTACAATATGCGATAAAAAATGTTTTTTTGTTTTGCATCCTCTTATAGCATGTTTTGTTTTAATAAACATTTTTTAAATAGGTATTCTTTATTTTACTTCTTTTTAATTTCATATAATTTGTTCAAAAAAGAAATTGGCAAATAACAGTCTTGGTCAAATCTGTGGTTATAGTAGTTTAGTTTTGGACAGTAGAACCTTAACAATGTTTGAATATTATATTTTAATAATGTATATTAAGTCACTTACAATTTAAATTCATTATGGTCGAATTTCGACCAATGGGCGACCACTAGTTCTAATAAATATGCTGTGCTTTGTGTCGCCTAAAAATCTTTACTGATTATTTTTTAGGTGAATTTATGGAATGGGAATGCACCGTTAAGGGTTCTAGGTATTTTATATAAGCATCATGATGACAGGCTCAACTCTTGTAGTTAAAATATTTTATTATGTATATTTAATACAAAATTGTTAATTTGCACCTGTCCTGAAATGTTAAAATGTTGTCCTGTTAAAATAACAGTGCAATGCAGTGTAACAGGTCACAAACAAGACTTATTTATGTAAATAAATTTAAATTATTTTTAGGTCAGTTTATATAATTAAATCGACTCGACACTTGATTGGCGTGCACAAGTTACACACGTAAACGAGAAAGTTACATCGCGCCTCCACGCTTTGTATCGTTTAAAATTTTTTCTCTCGATTAAAACCAAGGCTATGCTTATGCAGTCCCTAATTATTCCTTTGATCGATTATGGTTATGTGTGTTATTTTGACCTGAATACAGACCTCCTCAACAAACTAGATCGCCTTTTCAATAACTGCATTCGATTCGTTTACAATCTTCGCAAGTATGAGCATGTGTCTGCTTTACGTTCCCAGTTACAATGACTCCCAATTCGACAGCCCCGTAGTTTGCGTGCACTCACTCCTCTTCTTTCCTTCCTCAACTTTTCATCACTACCTGAATACCTTGTTTCCCACTGCCGCCTTTTATATTCCACCCATGATCGAAACCTTCGGTCGAAAAACAACATACTTCTTCTATGCCCCCTCACACATCCAACTTTATCAATTCCTCCTTCTTTGTGCAGTCAGTTCTTCTGTGGAATGCACTGCCCGCCGATGTCAGGATGTCCACAAATCGCCACACATTTAAGGCGAAAGTACGTGATCTACTTCGAAATAATTTGGTGGCATCATCTTAACGAGTACCCGAGTGAGAATTTATATTTATATAGAAAATTTTATTAAATTTATATACATGTACATATGTTTATGTTTTGTTTATGTACTGTTTATATAAAATAATATTTTATTAGTAATGTATGTCCACTTCATTATTTAACCTTTGCATCTACCGCATCATGTTTCTACATCACCTAAAAGTTGACTGGGAGAGAATACCCCATGGCATTAAGTCCGCCTTTGTACAACATGTGCATTAAGTAAAAATAAATAAGTAAATAAAAATAAGATGTAATAAATTAAATAAATTACAAAACATATACAGCATATAGAATATAATATTGTCACGTGTAAACTTACTTACATATTTCCTATGGTTTGAAGAATATATACTGTATATAAGTCTTTGTACTTTTTATAGTAAAACAGTAATTGACTGAAATAAAAGCACTAACTTAACATTTAGTTTAAAAATGTAAGTTTATAGTAAGATATAAATATTTAATTCTAATCATAGGTTTAAAAATAATGTTGTGTTACTACTTAGTTAAGTCTACTCTTAACAGATGTACCAAAACTTTGTACACTTAATGTGAATTTTTTTTGACAGCAATCTGACATCTACAACAATCTCATGAACAAATGGCAACAACGTACCATAAAAACCATCTAAGGGCGCCACTTTTGCCAGCTCTCTCCATCTGGTTACGAACGGCTATCGAGGACATGGCTTGAGGTGAATCACGGTGTCGCTCAATTTTTATTAGGCAATTGTAGCTTTAAGAGAAAACTATACTCATTTAAATTAAACGAGCCACCATTGGGTCAAAGCTTTACACCTGAATCTAACTGTGAGCAGTCTGCTCTTCAACTCCTCTGGAAATGTAATCTTTCGTGCAATGAACATGAGTGGTGAATATTAGATTTTGCTACAAATGTTATAAAAATCAATTATATATAGTTAGGACAAAGAACTACCAGCGTATTTACTAGAAAGTACGTCCTCTATTTGGCGATAACTATTGTGGGAGCG
Source organism: Hypercompe scribonia (assembly GCA_949316085.1). Taxonomy (NCBI): domain Eukaryota; kingdom Metazoa; phylum Arthropoda; class Insecta; order Lepidoptera; family Erebidae; genus Hypercompe; species Hypercompe scribonia. The sequence continues at coordinate 9,623,888 of OX438979.1, forward strand.
GCGATCGATAAAGTATTGTTAATAGGGTGTATTTTAAAGTAAAACTAATTATCTGAGCACCTTAACAATCGCTGCATGTAAATTTTCGGCGCGTAACGCACAACATAGTTGTTTTTTTATATTAACATATAAAGTTTTCTCTATCTCTTAAAATTTTAACTTTTTCGCGCCCATTGTAATAAGCCTTTGACAGTCCGATTAAAAGGGGACACAAATAACCCACCTGGTCAGCCCATAATAGGTCAAATATAACCCATAGTAGGTCAAATCCAAAAGAGAGGTCTATAACTGTCAGCAAACTGTCAAAAGTTTATTAAAATAGGCGTTTAATAGTTAAATATGTCAGGAGATATACTTGATGGTTAGGGCGACCACGTTGTGAGTTGTGAGTCGAACATTTAAATGCAGCGGTTGTGCAGGTAAAGTTTTATCTGTAAAGTGCAGCCTAACAACAATACCTGCCCTATTCTCTATTCTGAACAATAGTTTTAGTCAACAAGAGGACCGGGGTGAAAACAAAACACATACTTTCTTCTAACGTACTTTCTACTACTTGTGTTTGTAACTGTAATTTGTAAGAACTATATATTCTTAGTTTACATGAATATTTAATACGATTTCTGGTGTTAACGCCATACAGATTTTAAAAATGGCGAATAATTAAATAGCGTGCAACCGCACGTGACATGTGGAAAAATTAATGCTAGTTTGTGATTAATTTTAGGGCATAGAAATGATTGTCAAAATACATGGGCGCCGCCAAGATCATTTCCTGGGGAGTGCGTCTACATCTACACATACTATTAACCAATATAAGATATAGAATTGTATCAGATAGTGACTGAAAGTTCGGTCTCAGCCAAAAAATAATCGAAATTTTCGTGCCTTTTTTCGGTAACTTGTGCCGCGTTACTGCCTCAATTCACGTCCCTCCATCGTTAATCACATCCCGTTTTTATTTTGTATAAAATTACTAACATTTAATATAACATATTAATTTACTTTATATATAGGTACACTAATCTCGTTTTGCTTTAAAATTCGTGTGGAGTTGGCTGGATTTTGAAAAGGCTTCAACACTATAGACCACATACATACATTAAGGTAAATTATCGAGAAGACGGTAAAATACAATCAGCCTCTGCCTAGCATATGTGTATTGCGAAAAGTTGTCCGATATCATTGAGACCCGTTCTGTCTTGAAATCTATGCAAAAATACCTAAACGATTTCCGATATATTGGAGTGGTGAAATTTCTATACAAAGTTACAACGATGACCATCCAAGTAAAAGAACAGAGCTCAAGGCCAATTCAATCACATCATGCGTTTAGAAAAGACGGCTTTATTTTTCCTAAACTGTTTACCGATACGCTGAAAGACACCTTCAAGACACTTGATTGAAATGGATGGGAAATCAATATCAATAGCCGACACATCTGACATATCACATATCACAGATCATAATAATAATTTAGTTATTACAAGATAAATCTACAATAGTAATATTATTAGAGATGTGAGTGTAAATTACTAAAACGATTTTAAAAGTCTTTGGCCAATGAAAAATCGATAATCATCGTCCATGTAGTCACGAATTTCTGATACAGAGTGTCACCATCCCTATTCATGGACATCGTAAGAGCCGACTAAGGGAGACAAACTGTGCAGGACTACACAAAGCTGCAAAATAAAAGGAAAACTTGAGACAAACCTCACATCCACTCGTCTGGCTAACTTGATATAGTAGGTCAAAACCTTTCTAAGAGGAAGCCAATATTCAGCTGTGGACTGTCAATGACTTATTAACAGGTGTGGTTTGTTGATAGATATAAGTGAATTGTACTATTCCTTAATTTTGTTTAACCAAAATTTATGGCCTCGTTCGTGTAGTCATATTGATAAAGAGGTATAATACGTAAATATAAAACAGAATTAAATATTTTTTTAAGAACTTTCGTGAACTCCAGTTGCGATTCATGCCTATCCAAAAGACACAATGGTAGTTGTTTTATATTTACGATTTTTTATGTAACTAGATAAATGAGAAATATTTTCAAGTATCACATATTTTATTAAATAATAAAAATTGAAATTTACATTGGTGTAATCCCAATTATCTAAAAAGTTAAGGGTTATGTCACCAAAGCAACGTAAAGGACATTTTAATATAAAATAGATCTCAAACAACAGTGTAATTATTAAAAAAATTTAGTTCTTAATAATATGATATTTACGAGTAACTTTAATAAAACAAAAATAAAACAAAAATGAAACAAAAATGTAACAAAAGTAAAAAAAAAATAAGTAATAAAACAAAAAAAACCAAACACCCTACTCTGGAAGAACTCACACCATGTTATTTGAAATCCTCACCTCCAACAAGCAATTTCATCTAAACTAACGCTAAAAGTAAAGGGTTACCGTAATACCGGTATACACATTGAATAGAAATATGTAATATATAATACAATAGACAAAGCAAGTATTGCCACCACTAAAGTTTTTTTTATTTATTTTTTCGTTCCTTTATAGGCAATTTCTGCACTACGAATATTCCTGTGTCATAGAGGACATTACATATTGCATGAAGATAATAAAAAGACACTCAGACTCAAAACAATGATGTCAGGTCACGCAAACTGTAGTCCCTTGTGAGAATCGAGATCTTGCTAGTCGAGAGTTATCTTTAAAAAAACATTTTTTTCGTTTTTGGATTGATTGGTGCTGTTTGATGCCATAGGTTTACTACTCATGCGGTTCACATGTTTTTCTTCTTTTTTCTTTTATTTCGACGAGTTTTAAACATCCTACACTCGTCAGCACATGCATTTGTTATGACGGACCTGTAAAATACAGATTATGAAAATGTAGTATCTTTTAACTATCATAAGGCTCCTTGTGACGTAAGATAACAAATTTATTTCTTGTTTCATAATGACTTACAAAAAAATTAGATCGTTCATTTTATGAATCATTAATTTTAAAGGACATTATAATTTACAATATGCTCAATTTTTGTTTCAAATTGTATTTGTACGCCAGAGCTGTTGACGTGCGATCGTACAAATTATTGTTTTTTTAATTTAATCTAAAATTACGAGATGAGAAACACATGGTTACTCACCTAACATAACTTTGAGGAATGTCGAACTTATGCATTACTTCGTCAATCACATCCGCAACTTTTCTCTCATCCAACTTGCTCTTGGCGGGTTTATTTACAAATGCCGGCGAGGGTTTGCCGGTAAGTGAGTGAGTTGCTAGCACACTAGAAATTCATAATATCATATTGTCAATCAATTACAGTTCAGTAGAAAAATTCCTGAAAATGAAGGTCCTCATAGGACGATGTTGCGAAAAGGATCTCACGAGAAAAAGCGTACTTTGTGAAAAAGCAATAATTAAATTAGACTGAATTCATTCTATCCAATATGTCCCGAATTGCCGACTGTTGTGGTCAAATGTTCTGTGTAAGAATTTATTGTTTGTTTTATTTTATTTTGTGTTTTGATTATAAATTTATTACAGTGTTTTAGTAATCAAATTGTTCTCTATACGTCTGAACTGAACTTATTTTTTTCTTTTCAGTTTCCTTACAGACAGTTAAGAGAATGGCTTTATTTTCTGCTAAGAACGGCAAGAGCTAGTTTAACCGTTTATATCTACAGAATGGCTCGAGTAATTGTAATGACTAATTATTCTGTTTATAACTTTATTCATTTTTAATTCTAAATATACTATTAAATCTTATTATGTTACAGTCGTAACTATTTAACTTATTAACTTACGACAAAATTTCCGTTTTGCAATACTGACTACATCAAATCGAAATAGTTTTTGTTTGACTAAGAATTCTATTTAATTTGATATTCATTTTATTAGAAGAATACGCAATTCTTTTTTCAAAGTCAGACATTTGTTATACATCACAAAGACGTTAAAGATTGAAGACAAACGGTGTTTTCTCCATTAGTCCCACGTTGTTGACGGTAATGGGACTTCAGAGACTGAAATACTGATATCACGTGTCTCGTGGGACTACTGGGATGAAATAGTATCAATTATTATAATGTTACTATATCTAGTAATCATCCCAAACTAAGTTCAACAAAAAGATAAAAAAACATTTATTGAAGGCCTCCTATACACCAAGCCAACGGCATGGCCGGCGTGTTAAAACCACGCGGATATGCGGATATTCGTTAAACAGCGTGAGGCCACAGAGGCACGTTAGTAATGTATACTTTCTCATGCAACCTACGGGTATGTATGCCTTAGGCGGAATGAAGTTCACCGGGTCCTCTGAGATATTTAATGTAATGTAAGAAACGTAACGTAAATTTCAAACTTAGGCAATACCGTATTCAAAATCTGCAATGAATACTGTACTTCAAACTCTATCAAACACACAAAACAAAATCAGGTAAGAGAGCTTACCTCCTGGGAAATACAGCCCGCAGAAGTGTTCGAGTCGCAGTGGTATACGATTTCCAGTTGATTTTTGTGTACTTGTCTCTGTGTACACGAGTTATGCCTCCTCCAATTGGGACCTACGAAACCAATAAAGAAAATCGTATCTGTTTTTATTTTCAAAACAGGAAATGTGAAAATATTTCCAAGAGTCGGCAAAGTTAAATATTGTGGCCATGTGTCTATCAGACTATAAATAATAGTATTTGTGCTACCTTAGCGGAACTCACGCCTTTGACTAACTGTAACTATTAAGTATGGTAAAATTTTCTTACTTCAGTGTTCTCATTATCACTTAGGTCGTCATTTTTATATTTATCGATCGCCACGCCCTCAATAATGTTTTGTTCAGGCTCATCCACAGGCTGATTCTGCTGGATGTATGCATCTTGCATGTTTTCATCAGATCTGTTTAACTCCTCTTTTTCACTTATATTATCATTATTTTGCTCAGGCTTATCCAAAGACTGATTCTGCTGGATGTATGCATCTTGCATATTTTTATCAGATCTTTTGACCTCTTCATTCTCACTGATATTATCGCCAATCTGCTCAGGCTCATTCAAAGAGTGTTTTGGCTGGTTCGATGCATCTTGTGCGTTGAATATCTTGGAACTCACATTCTCGCTGATGTTATCGCCATTCTGGTTAGATTCATTAAAATGTTGATTTGGTTGTGTGAACGAATCTTGTGATTCATCGTTCCAGATTTTATTCAGAGTATCCAAAATTTTGAACAACTTCTGAAATCTAGCCTCAATAAGATTTGCTTTAGCGAGCAATGCAAGTAATTTTTTTTGTTCTTTTTCAAATTTATTTCCGGAGTCCAGATTTGTCTGCAAGAGTATTTATTTGAAATATTATAACATTTGATTCAAAAGCACTATTACCATTGTATATTCTTATAGTTTAAGCACCTATGGGTACAATCATTTATCTATAAACTGGTTTGCTGTACAACGATTTTTATGGCAAATCACTTGATGGTAAGTTATTATCACCACTTATAGAAACCTACTTCCTGAGAAATATACATACATTGCTGTTTCAAGTATTTCCAACCTCTTTAAAAATTAGAGGGTAGGGTGTTTGAGAGTCAAGTAACTTAAATGAAATTATATATAAATGAAAACGTAGGAACTTGAACAAAAGGTCGTATTCTTATGATTATTATGAGCATCGATAACTAGGACTATTGGTGATACGGATGAGCTTTTTTTAGGGTAAAGTTGATGGAAACGAAACAGAAGAGGAATCTTAACACTTTACACTAAAATTACCAAACAGTAATTTTTGTATAAAAAAACATTCAGACATTTATACAAACTTTGACATTTAAAATATTAGTAAGATGATGTACGTCAAACATATTTACATGGCCATCGTCGTTTTACAAAATACTTTTTCACGCCCTTTTTTTATTTTTTTTAACGTGTGGAAACTCCCTCGGAACGTGATCCACTGGGATTTACGGCGGGGTGGTGTGTCGGAATCGAACCGACTAAAACGGTGTGCCACTCTGCGCCTAAGAAGACCTTGGCGACGGCCGGCTGGAGAGCCTCCACGGCGGCAAAGACAGCACGTGGAACTTCCAGCCGGGATGACCAACGAGCCATCGCGGTTCGACGAGCGGCCTCGCGCCACTCGCGTATCTCTTCGGATAAGGGCCGTATGCCGCTACTCGCCCAAAAGTTAGACGTCCACCGATAAACTTCGACGAGCACTTCCACCTCCAAATCTCATGGGGGCGTGTCGGCCAAGGTACACGCTGCCTCCGTCGATACGGTGCTAACCGCCAATATCTTCTGAGGGCGCCAAGGGCGAGCGCCATTAATCCGGCAACCCCCATTTACACCCGTCTCGTCGCGACTCTGGCTCCACCCAAATTGGGTAAGAGTTGTCCGAGGGCAGATACACCGCCAATCGAGTGTCGAACGCCCCGCTCGAAAACTGAATTTGGCGTCCGACAGATCGAGACCCACTTCGCAGAGGTGCTGAACGATGCAAGTAGAGAGTATCCTCTCAAATAGTTTACCCGCCTCGTCCAGCAACACAATGGGCCTATAGGTCGCTACCGAATCAGCAGGCCGTCCTGGTTTACTAATTAGGACCAGCTTCCCGCTTTTCCAGCACTCATAGAAGTCACTCCGGACGCCAAGCTAGCGTCCAGGACCTCCCTGAGGCGGTCCGACATGTGTTCGAGGGCTCGGGCCAGTACTCAAGCAGGTATCGACCGTCCAGCTCGGGGGTGGTGTTCTTAGAGTGGATCCCTAGAACAAACGACCCTACCTCCGATTCCCTGACGAGCGGCCACTTCCTGCAGGAGGCTGGGCTGGAGGGTGTCTGTAAGAGAGGTGCCCGACGTGCGAAACTTTTATCGCACCGCACGATAAGGGCGACCACAAGGGTGGCAATCGAGACCCTCCAACATCTCCTTTCTTTTCATTTCTTTGGCGCGGCTAATGGCCAGCTTCAGAGTTATATGTGCCTCTCAGTACTCCTCATAAAGCTAGTCCTCCCCGCTATCTTCACGTTGACGCCGCCGACTGTGGATGTAGGACCTAGGAGTACAGGCCGCGTGGAGGTCCGCCAGCTCTTGGACCACCAGTAAACCTTCTTCCGTGGAGGTGAAGATGGTGAGCATGACCTCATCGCAGATCTGCGTAATCGTATCACGAAAGCGACCACACCCTGCTTTGTGACTTAAAAGGCATGACAATCATCGTGGCTGTTTAAGGCTCGCACTCTTACCACGTTAACTGTCATCACCGCATCAATGGTTTTGATTATTTTCATTTTATTGTAATTTAACCTGAAAACCTGGTTATTTTGTGTTAGCAACTCTGTTTTAATTACCTGCTTTTGAATTTAATTTTAAACACAATTTAGAGTAATATATATTTATTTTATGACAAACACTTCGATGCTTACCTAAAACTACGAGTCTTGTTATATCATATTTTTATTTTAATCTAATGAAAATTACTTACAACCTATTTGTACCGAGTACAATAATTACAATATACCATACATAAATCATAAGGCAGATACACTCGACAGGTTTTTGTTTTATTTTACGAGTATTATTACCATTACTATATTTTACACATTTATTATTATTATTAGTAGCGAGTGAGGGTGGCGAGCAGGGAAACCGCCCAGGGCCTCACGTACTCGAATAATAATGGAGATTTCACATGTTTCATTACATCTGACATTTTAACAGGCTTCCAGTTTCGACTAATCTAAGCTTATTATTTTATGTACGAGCAGTAGTATGTGTTTCATTGCATTATTTATTTCAAGTATCATAATAAAAACTAATTCCACAAAGGCAAGGGCCTTGCGAGGAACTACTCGATCTCGGGTCTCGCAATGATTACACGCCCAGGACCTCGTGATAGCTAAGGCCACCTCTGATTCTTAGTGAGTTTTAATTCGTGTACACGGTTCAATTTTCACGTAAAAAATATAGTGCTTGTCATACGATACATGTATATTACTCTAAATTATGTTTTTGATTAAATTTAAAAGCAGTCCATTAATAATAAAGGTGCTAACACAAATTACAAGGCATTTTCTATGAAAATCATAACAAAATGATCAAATTATAACCACATCTTAATAATGATATTTTACAACGTGTATGCAATAAAGCGTGATCTTACGTCAGTTTTCATGAAAAACGGTAACTTTTATCTGACCTGAGTATATGTTTTAAGCTCTGCTAAGAAACGAGCTTCACAAAAAGAGACTACTGTGCCCTAGCCCTCCTCACCCGCCAGCTTTGCCTCAGTGATTGCTGGCGGGGACAAGTCTCGTCCAATTTGATCGACTAGGACTTCGAGTTCAGACGTCTACGCGAGGAAGTCCTTAGCGTATGCTGGGTGGAATCCCAATCCGCCGCACAGTGATGACATTACATCGTTTGCACGCGTCCGATTTTATCCAATTACTCACCGAAATAATACTCTAGAAAAATCGAGAACTAAACTAAACTAAACTAAAAGAAACGAGATCTAAAAACGGCTAATACCTAGCATAGAGGACGTCGGTGACTTAACCAGACGTTGACGGGATCGCAAGCTGCCAGGTAATGGAGATCGCTGGTGGTGGATTAATCGCTACAGTCAGCGACCTGGCCTCCGGTTGCAGAAATGTGATCAGGTTGTAACAAAGTTTAATGACCAGACCAGGTAGCCTCTACGGCCTCCCCAGGTTAGGGCCTGACAAGAGGTCTGCATGTCGTAATAACAGCTGTTCCCGAATCCCTCCTATGTCAGGCGCAGAGTGGCACACCGTGTGGTTTTAGTCGGTCCGATTCCGACACACTACCCCGCCGTAAACCCCGGTAGGGTGACGGCCCGAAGGGGTTTCCACACGTTAAAAAAAAAAAAAGGGCCTGACAAGAGACGCAGCGTTGACTTAAAATAATATGGTCTAGGGCCACTTCAGAGAAAGAAGCCTGAAACCGACTTGGTACTTTTTGTGGTAATACAACATGTGGCAATCCCTCCGGATTTTCTACCCCGTAAACAAAAAAACGATGTGTTAGTGTAAGTACAGAATATAAACTAAAGATTACCCATTTTCGTATCGCTAGAATCCTTTTCATACCAACGTTAATGTGCTTATTACTAATTAGCACATTATCGTCGGATCTATTCAGCTCCTCATCCTCATTGATGCTATCGTCGTTCTGCTTAGACTCATCCAAAGAATCGTTCGGCTGGGTGGATACATCTTGCATGTTTTCGTCAGATCTATTGAACTCCTCGTTCTCACTGATGTTATCGTCATTCTGGTTAGACTCAGTCAAAGACTGATTTGGATGGGTGGATGAATTTTGTAATGCATCAGACAAGAATCCTTGTAGATTGTCCAAAATTGTGGATATCAGTTCAAATTGATCCTCAGTAACAATCGTTTCATTGAGCAGGGAAAGCAATTTTTTGTATTCATCTGCGCGTCCATTTCTTGGGTTCGGATTCGTCTGTAAAAGTATTTATTTGATATATTATAACATAAGTGCTCTAACCATTGTAGATTCTTGTAATCTATTTACATACCTACAATAAATTGGCGCAGAATTATAAATATTTATCCTCAAAATTGATTTTGTTATAGAGTGCTATAATTCACATGGCACTCACCTCCTATAGAAATCTTCTCTCCAAGGGATCTAATCAACTTGGGACTTAATCAACAAGAATGTTGAAATATAAAGTTGAAAATAACAATAGAGAGAAACTTACTTTCAAAAATAATCAGCCAAGTGAGTTTTATTGTTTCGTTTCATGGATGTTAAAATAATATGTAAATAAATATTTATTAATCGGCTATCTGACACACAGTGCTATCTAGTTTAAAACTAATCAGAGCTTGTAGGTACTATAATAACTAGACTGACTGATAGAATACTTATATACTTTTTTTTTCGTAAATTTATACATATTATGCATAGAAAACATTCAAACTTCGAAAAAAATGCTGCGAGTGCTGGAAGAATGCTGACAGCTTGCTCCAAAACTTCTGCCCTTTGGTGACTTTTGCCCAATTCGGGTGGAACCAGCGTCGCAACGTGACGGCTGTACACGGGGGTTGTCCGGTCAATGACACTGTATGGTACACTGGTGTGACCGCCCAGAATAAGGTTTGCCTCTAGCACCCTCAGAAGATATTGGCGGTTAGAACCGTACATGATTATCGCACCGTATCGACGGAAACAGCGTGCGCCTTGGTCGGAACTCCCCCATACTATTTGGAGGCGGTAGTGCTCGCTGTAGTTTATCGACAGACGGTTGACATCCGGGCGGGTAGCGGCATTCGGTCTCCGCCCGAAGAGGTAGGTGAGGAGTGTGAGGCCGCTCGTCGAGCCACTATGGCTTATTGGACGTCTCAGCTGGAGGCTTCACGGCTCTCCATGGTCGGTATCGACAGCTATTTTACCGCGATCGCAACCTTCTGCGAAGAAGTCATTTCGCAGAAAGAGGCGGCGGAGAAGACCCAAGGGAACAATCTCTACTTGGACTCAATTTGCCGTTGGCGAACCAGGCGGCAAAAACACGCTTATAAGCGCCTCATGCCACCCTCAGTGTGGACGCGTCAGGACAGGACGGGTTTTTTCCTCCATCCGCTACAGTGGCCAGCCACGAGAATTCGACGTCCGTATGTGCCGTAAATAGAAAGATCGTCGCCTAAATAGAAAGTTCAACCGAAGATGGTGTCCGCGCTAGCGGGTAGGCGTAAGGAGGGGTCTGGATGTCGTAGTAACAGCTGTTCCCGGGTCCCTACTATCTCAGGCGCAGAGTAGTACACAATGTGGTTTTATTCGATCCGAGTCCGACACACCAACCTGCCGCAAACCCCGATGGGGCGACGGCCCGAGGAGGTTTCCACACGTTAAAAAAAATGGGACATTGTTTTATCATCACCAACATCAGTCTATCACAGTCAACTGCTGGACATAGTTTTGTTATTTAGAAAAACATGGTTTACACGATTTTCCTTGTGATTAATGAACGTTAAAAATTAAGTTTAGACAACTTGATTTTAAAAGTTCAATCAAAGTTTTTGGTATCATACTTTGTGTGGATTTCGGGGGTCATAAACGTACATACCAAGTACAAACCGACCAAGTGCGCGTAGGGTTTCTCAGTTAGCTATCGGAATGTTACTATAAATATACATAACTAAAATACAAATAAAACATGGGCATTTTATTATATTATAAACATTTCATATTTAGGATTTCGGCAGTCTGTAACATCGAACTAGATGGTCGACTATTATTCGTAAACCAATAAAGCCTACTTAGATGTGATATTTTTCTTTTTAAATTAAAATATAACTATATACGCTACTACCGTAATTTTATAAAAAGAGGGACGCTTGATTCTAATAAAAACAATGTTTTAGGGCTAAATATTGCTTCCATCCAAAGGCGTATTACTTTTAAAAGACCTATCCAATGACGTCCCATATCATACGATTAATGAATATAAAAATAAAATGCCCACTATAAATATACTAAAACTACCCTACTTAAGGGCATGATAAGTAAGTCAAATTATAGGTTTTTAGCATTAATATACTATGACTAATATTGTCAACAGATGGACAGACGAACATGAGAAAATTAAAGAGTTCCATTTTTGCCATTTTGGTTATGGAACTCAAAAAAGCCGACTTTTTTCTTCTAGGTGAATCAAGGCCGTCACTGATATCGAATTATTTCACCTGACTGAATATGTACCTGGGTGAAATTTTTCTAAGGTCAAATGAGAAAATTAAAAAATTTACTTCATTTACTCTAGATGTCATCTAGCCAAACATAGTGGAATAAACCTCCACAATAAACGGTTCTGTGCTGCCCGCATTCAACGGCTACCCACGAACTTCATTCAGTAATTTATTAAAAGTAATTTTTTGTTCTTACCTCATTATTTTGTAGCCAGGCTAAGAAGATGGTAAAGAAGGTGTCCTGGTTTCCATCAACGTTTGTCTTCAATTCACCGTTCGGACAAACCACATTTTCTGTCTTGACAGGCATATTTCCAACGTATTGCATTTCTCTGTGAATTGTGGAAAATTTAGAAAAATAATTATAAATCACAAGTAGGTGTAGGTTTTTACGGTAACCAAGAAAAATATAGAATGTGTAGAAATGGGACAAAGAGTCAATTTATGTGATTGTTGGCGCCATCACCCAACCGAACAGCTACCAGCAAAATAACGTATGTTCTAGCGGCCAATCAAGACGCCATCTAAGATCCACCATTTGTTCTAGAAACTATTCGAACGGAAATTGTTGTCAGGGTTCCAAACTTACGGTTTTTGGTGTCATATTTAGGGGTAAAAAATGATGAAATATTTTAAGGATGTTATATTTTTAAAGATTTTTAAAGTTCTCAAAAAAATTTTACTCCAGATTTTACCGGAAGACAACCTCTTATCTTTTTTAAAAAAAAAGGAGTAAAAAGTGATGAAATTTTTTAGAGGTGTTATGTTTCTAAAGTTTATTAAAGTTCTTAAAAAATATTTAATAAATTTTTAATTATTTGTTCTTGATGGACTTGTTGGTCTAATAGTTAGCAATCCTAACTGCTAAACTAGAGGTTGTGGTTTCGACTTCCACTAAGTACAAACCTTTGTGTGGGGAATACGACAATTAGTTATGTATCTAGGTGTAATGCATTTATAATTTGTATGTATTTAAAAATATATAAATATGTTTATCAGCAGGCTGTTTACCATGGCACTTGCTTTGCCTAGTTTGGGATCATGCGGCCCCTGGGTGAGATGTGTGGGGATGTTATTGTTATTTAACATTTATTTTTGTCGAAATCAGAATTTCAGTATTAAAATGAAAACCACGGGGACAGACCAAGTGGATTTTATTTGGGTGGTTTTGGATTGAATCATTAACGTGAGAGGTTGTGCCTTCCTGTAAGACCTTTTGGAAAATTCGGCAAGTGTTTAGTATAGCGGCTTTTTCCATGGCAATATATGTGTTAGTGGGGAGTTCAATCTGTCGAAGAAAGCCATGGAGATGTTTTGGTATAACTCTAGTGCTGGAGAGTCCCAAGGCACATTGAATTTTATTTAAATGTTCTTTTAATTCTGCATCTTTATATATATTTTCAGTTATTGTTTTTTCGAAAATTACGTGTGTTAGGAACTGCAATATCTATTAAGTATGTGTGTTCAGTACATTTATCTGTCAGAATTATGTCAGGTCGATTATTGTGAATGGTTTTACGGGTTAACATGCTCTATCGAAGTATATCTTACGATTTTGCTTCTCCAACACCAGTTTTGGTTAATATTAATAATGTAGTACTATTTTAGGCGGTATCAATTTATATATGAACGATTTGATTGTGTCCGTGTGTAAAATCATTTTGGGATAGATTACATTAATATTAATATTTATTCTTTTTAATAAGACATAAAAATATAAGGCCAAGAGTTACATAATCCAACCAATCATATTTATTTATTAACCTATCGTATAAATAACATCTAGTACAATTTCTAACTGTTATGGTTATGATATAAACATGGAACAACACTTTGTGTAAACCACAAGTTGTTGTTCTAAGTACAACCATAGGTGTTATCTGTCTCCGTTTTACGAAAGTCTGTAAATTTCCCTGTGTCACAGAATATATTTCCAGTAAGTAAAATAACAATAATAATCTTTATTTCATTTACAAGTTATTACCAGAGTCTGAATACTGCGACAACATTTATTTATTTCCTTGTAATATTTTTTATTTCTCTCCAAGCAGCGTTTCTGATCGAATGATCCTTATAGTCTTATGATTATGCTTCATACAAATCTTTTAGTTAATCAAGAAATTCAATGAGTTCGTTTGCCCTTTTTTAAAAAAGCTCTGCAAATAAGCTGGTTGTTCCCATCATTATTCATGTGCCATTAGCCATGTGGTATAGAAATACAATCGGCTATCATGTCCACGCGTCTGGAGCAATCGGTTCCAGGCAGTATGCGCCACGACACTACACATCTCACAGATATATCTTCAATCCTATTCAATGTATAAAACTTATGCTTCTGGTGCGACACGACATGTCACGACACATAAGTACATATCTTTATGCCTCAATACATTTACCATTGTGTTTACCATTAACGTAGGACGCGATGGAACTTGTTTATGTTATCATTATTGTCATCAACAACCGTGAACAGTCCAATGTTCATTTAATTTCATAAATTATCGTGTATAAGAATACATCATTTCAAAATTACTATTATTGTTATAAATTCTTATTTGATAAAAAAAATTATCATTAAAAAATCATGAGAAACATGTTTAGGAAACTAAAAAATTTGCTCCACTTAGTAGTATTTCTACTTACAACCAGTATTTTCACCACAATATCAAACATTTAAACTATTCATTTTGAAATGAAGACAAATTCTTGGCGTTATTTAATATAGACTAGTTACATTTATGATCTATTCAATACATGATTGAAGCAATGCATGAATTAGGCAGTTTAGGGATTTTTGACTTAAGCTTTAGAGACAAATATTCTTGAGAGTTGGTAACACCGATTGCTCTAATGTGCACATGTCATAATCTGCAGTGTCTGCACGCCATTTTTACTATATGTCGCTGTGTGATACAATGGACTAGATACAGGCACATTAATAAAAATTAATGATGATTTGCACTAGATTTTATTTGATTGTTAAGCTACTGTCAATTATTTTTCACATGTATACGCTCTAATTTAACCTGTGCTCCTTGCACGCTTATTGCAATCAGCTTCTTAGTCGATATATAATGAATTTTTCAGAGTGATCGTTCGAGAGCGCGTCGACTTCGCCACCAAGTTGCAACGCACAGCTGATAAGAAATCGAATACGTCTCATCCGCATAGATGCACTATGGAATGAGGAGCGTATCGTTTGTTATTAAACGGCTTTATTTAGCTTGCCTTTTAATTTATTTATTTGTTTACATCAAATCTAATGACTGAAATTTGACCCCCTTCCTGTTGACAGGTTGATTTGATATTTGGTACACACCTTCACTTGCAATGATAAAACAATTCAGTACATTCTGTACATCCAGGAGCCGCCGCTATAAAACGAGCACACACACACACACACACACACACACACACACACACACACACACACACACAGACACTCAGATACATGCATAGAAATAAATTTCTTGGTTCAAAATCTTTCCAACATATCTCTGCTCAACAGGCGTACAAACAAAGCAGTTTTATACTACGTTATTACATACAACGAAAATGGATACTGTTTGATAATCATAGGCGCTTAGTAACTTGGTTGGGTCCTTATTCAGTACCTAAATAATGCCCTAAGTGAAAACTCACCCTTAGATTAGTGATAGTCTCTGTTTGATCATTTGGCGCCGAAGTAATTCGTTACACATTTTGATCTTCATGGTATAATCAAATTTTAATTATTTAATTTATTAATTTGTTTAAATGGTTATCATTTCCTTCGTTATTAGGTAAACCTTACAACGTTTGCTACATTTTTAAATTAGAATTAAGTTTTCTTCTTTTTTTCGTGGTGCAAGTTAGATTAGATTATTTTCTTGATTTTCATTATTGTTTTAGGTAGTTAACGGTAACTTTCTCTGCTAATTTTATAATTGTTACGTAGTTGATTGAACATTTAAGTTCAATTTTATACTCGAAATAATTTTCTGCGTTAACACTTTTTATCTGCTTTTAACTTATTTCTGAAATCATTGCAGACGAAGTTACAGGCATCAGCCATATAGACATTGTAAATGGGAAAGTAACTCTGTCTATTTACACTTTCACACCTAAACCACTTAACCGATTTTGACAAATAGTCTAGACCTTGGGAAAGACTACTCCTTACCATGTCGCGTGATATAACCGAATTCCATGTGGACGAAGCCGTGGGCGGAAAGCTAGTAATTTGTAAACAGACATGACTAAAACGCGTTATTAAACGGTTTTAAATATCGACAGACTTATAAGAACAGATTATATATATTAATATAAGCATATTACTTACACGGAAATAACTGTAACCACGTTTTTTGGTTAACTTTGGTTAATTTTCAAAAAAACTTTAACTTTAAACCTTTGCCAGCCTCTTTCGTCGTGTTACTATTATTATTGAGAAAATATATTTAATTTTCATTACCGAGAAAGACTCATCATTTGCTTAGTTTTTATAAATTACACCATAACTTGCTACAAAATATATAATAAAAAGTTGTTTCCAAATTGTGCGAGATCAGAGAGAAATTGTCCCACCTTAATTTATTTGAATTGCTATCTACAGACACATTTATATAGTGGATTAGTTAACGTTTCTTAATTATTTCAATATACACACACAATATACACTACAAACAGGAAAGTTTACAACGCAACACAAAATATGCTTTAATTTTTTTTACAATTAAGATCGCTACCTAGTACATATGTACATGTATAAATAAATACTAATTACTCACATAACTTGGTTGTCAATCTCACTGGTATGGCACTTTGTAACAATGTTTGTACTTCAACACCAAATCACAGACTGAACAACCTTTCTCAAGTTGGTGTATGACTGGAACGATCGAGCTATCGCTCAGGTAAAAGCTTCACTAAAGCGCACCCTTACAACAACTGCTTCTTCAACGCTCGCCGTTTCAAACAATAGCATTTGCCAATAGGGCCGAGGCGAAAAAAAAACGTATCCGTTTTGGCAACATATATTCCAAGACCGTCATTGGTACCTTTTTGGCTTTGTGACGCCTTGAGTTGTCTTAACAAAGTTCGTAAAGTGGCAAAACATTCTTTTGTATCTACTTTCATTTGTGAATATCAAGGCTGCCAACTCATGTTAGAAATGAAATTGTTTATAAAAAATCTTTGTTTTGCAAATTTTTATTAAATTTTGGTAATGGACATTTAGGGACTTGCTTGTGTGAGAGTGATAATTTTATTATCATTCTCTCTATTATATTTTTATAAGCATGGTGATTCCATTTGGTATTTTTATGACCAGGACGAATGTGAAGCTATCACGCGCTTATGCCCAGTGAGTTGATTTGTCAGTGATTTATGTTGATGATTTATCATCATCGACGATCGAACGATCATAATCGACACAATGTTTCTTAAAAAAAATTTTGTTTGTTTTGTTTTGTTTTCTTTTTTAAGAAACACTGTGTCGATTATGATCCTCGCAACAAAATGAACCCATGATTGATATGATTTCCTAATAAGGTCTGTAGATGCAATCATGATTGACGAATGATTTTATCGATTAAAAGTAAGTCATCGGTCGGTTTTCATCTGCGAAAGGTAGGTACTTCTGTCTATTTTCTATATACCTATTTCTTCTTTAGATTTTCTGTATTTGACACGGTGCCAAGGTGTCAAAGGTGCCATCGTGTCTCGAGGAACATACCAAAAGTGCTACAGTATCATGGTGTGAGTGACCAAAAGATATTATTGAAGACAACTCAAACACTGCTTATTGATTTCGCATTATAATCTATTCAGTCAAGACAGGTGTAGAATATCTAAAAAAGAGCGAGAGAATGTCACTTTAACACCAAGAGACCTAATTGCATTTTATATACTGTGTTACATTAACGTATCTTTTTCCCGTGTTAATGGGAGAAATAGTAATTTAGATTTGTAAGATAATCATTTGATTTTAATATTTAAATGCAGTAGGGGCAACTATCCAAAGGTAGAAATAACTCATGAAATGTTTTCAAAAACAACAAAAGTAGAAAAACATACGTTCTTTTAAAATTCTCTATGTTTTTTGTTTGAAACACCCAAAAAAATGTATTGGTTGTAAAATGAAGTAAAATGGCAACATGTGTAATGTACTTTTTTCTATCCTTAGGTACTAGGCCGTGATCCGAATCACGCTCACAGCGCTCATAGTGTACCAACGTGCGGTCCGGTTCGTGCTTTTCACGCTCACCGTTAGCGTTGTGGTTGCTACCACAACACTACTACCTAATGCTTACAGTACTGACGGGTCAGATCGTTAGCATCGTGAGCATTGACGTTATTTTGCGCCATTTATTGGAATCTATGAATACATATTGAAACTCCTGAAATACAAGCATTTTACTATCTTCACAGGCTACACCATACTCCACTCATGTTTATGTCAAAAAATTCTCTGTTAGGTTATGTTCAACTTTTTGAATTCGTAAGCACACTCACAAGTGGTCCGAATCATTAATATTACTAACAGACGTTGGCGCGCTCACTAGATCGGACCACACGTTAGCAGTTTAAGCGTCGTAAGTGCTGTGAGCACAATTCAGACCGTAGCCCTAATCTTTGTCAACCACCTTTTGACTAATGTCAATCATGTTTCCTGCCTGTGTCATCTGTCGTTCGCTTTGTGCGTATTCTAAATGTGACTTTATGTTTGCTTTTCTGTTTCAATCTATTTTATTACAAAATTAAATTGATACTACGAGGGTAAGTTTTTAAGTTCGCGGAATGACAGTGAAAAAGGCGGGTAAACGCGCTCTTTTGATGCCTACCGTATTCAGTGACTCATAATTAGTCTGCATAGTAAAATTTGTTGTGATTGGATCATTAGTTATTAAACTATCGTTGACCAAGTATTTTAATCGGGAACGAAGTGAAAAAAATGGAGAAAATTGAATTCCGTGCGGTGATAAAGTTCCTTACTAAGCAAGGAAAGTCTGTTCAAACCATACTCAATGAGATGTCATCGGTTTACAGGGATTCTTGCCCAGGAAAAACAATGGTCTACAAGTGGCATAGTTTATTTAAACAAGGCAGGGAATCACTTGAAGACGACCCGAGGCCGGGGCGCTCCGTTGAGGTGACTACGCCAGAAGTTATTGCAAAAGTAGAAAAAATTGTATTGGAAGATGCTCGACTAAAAAAGAAACAACTCGCAGAAATGGTTGGAGTATCGGATACAACAATTTTTAAAATTTTACACGATCATCTTGGCATGACTAAGGTTAGCGCACGGTGGGTGCCGAGAATGCTCACGCCATTGCAAAAACAACAGCGCGTGGAATATTCACGTGCGTTTTTGGACCTCTGTAATGAAGACAAGGATGGCGTATTGAATCAAATTGTTACTGGGGATGAAACTTGGGTTCATCATTATGAACCCGAGTCCAAACAAGACTCCATGCAGTGGCACAAAAAGGGCACAGCACCACCCAAGAAATTTAAGGTTTCACAGTCGGCTGGGAAACTCATGGCAACGATTTTTTGGGACTCAGAAGGAATATTATTGATAGATTATAAAGATAAAGGCATTTCTATAACGGGGGAATACTACGCTTCAATCTTAGAACAGTTAAAAGAAGCCATCAAAGAAAAAAGACGGGGAAAATTAACGAAAGGTGTCCTGCTATTGCATGACAATGCTCCCGTTCACAAGAGCCGAGTCGCACTGGCTGCCCTGCATAAGGTGGGCTTCGATATTTTGAATCACCCACCCTACAGTCCAGATTTGGCTCCGAGTGATTATTATCTCTTTCCAAAAATGAAAAAAGAATTACGTGGTAAGAAATTTTCAACTGATGAGGAGGTTAAGGAGGCGGTTTCGGCGTATTTTTCAGACAAAGATAAAACTTTTTTTTACGAGGGAATAAAAAAACTAATTGAAAGATCTGAAAAATGTATTCGTGTTGCAGGGGAATATATAGAAAAAGAAAAATAATTTTGTGTTTTTATTATTACTCAATACCCTCCATTCCGCGAACTTAAAAACGCCCCCTCGTAAATTTAAAAATAATATTTACTATTGGACATAGGTGAAAAATAATTTTATTTCAATAATGAATTACCAATGTCTAGGCCACGAGCTCATACAAAGTGATCGATGTCCTTTTTGTAGGTTAGTCAACACTGGTGCACCCATCGTAATGTTTATGTTTTGTCTTTGTCTAATTACAGCGACGGTATTGTTCCTGTGACGCTTGCGAGTGAGACAAAGGTATGTTTACTTTTAAATGTCTAATGTTTTCAAAGCTACGTCTTCACCCTACTGTTTTTGTTGCTTGTGGTAATGAAGGTTGCAGAAGGCCTTTCGTATGAATCCCAGGAGTTGGTGGACCTCCGTGCGGCCTGTACTCGTGCCCGGAGGTCCTACACCCGTAGTCGGCGGCGACACCGCGAAGAAGGCGGAGAGGACCAGCTTTATGAGGAGTACCGAGGGGCGCGGAAAACTCTGAAGCTAGCCATCAGCCGCGCCAAAGAAATTAAACGTAAGGAGATGCTGGAGGGTCTCGATCGTGACCCCTGGGGTCGCCCTTATCGTGCGGCGCGACAAAAGCTCCGCACGTCGGGCCCCCTCCCTTACAGAGACTCTCCAGCCCAGCTTCCTGCGGGAAGTGATCGAGGGCCTTTTCCCGCAGCGGGTGGAACACACACCCCCGTCGATGGCTTTCATGGTCGGAGACGACGGGGAGAACGAGGACAATGTTCCACCCGTCAGGTAATCGGAGGTAGGGGCGGTTGTTCTACGGATTCGCTCTAAGAACACCGCCCCCGGGCCGGACGGGATACCTGCCCGAGTGCTGGCCCGAGCCCTCGAACACATGTCGGACCGCCTCAGGCAAGTCTAGTCTGGCGTCCGGACGCTTCCCTGAGTGCTGGAAAAGCGGGAAGCTGGTCCTTTGAAGGAAGCCGGGACGGCCTGCCGATTCGGTAGCGGCCTATAGGCCCATCGTGTTGCTGGACGGGGCGGGTAAACTTTTTGAGAGGATACTCTTTGCTCGCATCGTCCGGCACCTCTGTGAGGTGGGCCCCGATCTGTCGGACGCCCAATTTGGTTTTCGAGCGGGGCGTTCGACAGTCGATGCTGTGTTGCGCCTGAGGGCCGTTACCGAAGAGGCGGTGAGCTGTGGCGGCGTGTTGTTGGCGGTGTCGTTGGACATTGCCAACGTATTTAATAGTCTGCCATTTAGCTGCATCAGGAAAGCACTCCACTACCACGGGGTGCCAGAGTACCTGAGGCGGCTTGTGGCAGACTATCTTGAGGAGCGTACCGTCATGTACGAGGACCGAGATGGTATTCTGAGGCAGCGGCCCATGTCGTGCGGTGTTCCACAGGGGTCTCTCCTCGGACCACTTCTGTGGAACATGGGATACGACTGGGCCCTTCGAGGTCATCTTCCTCCCGGGCTGGGTGTAATTTGTTACGCTGATGATACATTAGTTACGGCCCGGGGAGCGAACTTTCAAGAGGCGGCGCGCGTGGCTACCACGGGAGTCTCTTTGGTGGTCGGGCGTATTGAGGCGCTAGGTTTACGGGTGGCCCTAAATAAGACGGAGGCCCTTTTATTCCATGGGCCCCGTCGTGGTCCGCCACCCGGCGCCTCTATCGTAGTCAATTCGGTCCTCGTACCGGTTCAGGCCCAGATGAAGTATCTGGGCCTGATCCTCGACGGCAGGTGGCTCTTCGACGAGCACTTCCGACAGCTTTCTCCAAAGCTGGTCGGCGCTGCTTCTGCCCTTGGGCGACTCTTGCCGAATTTGGGTGGAGCTAGCGTCGCGACAAGACAACTATACACGGGGGTTGTCTGGTCAATGGCACCGTATGGTGCACCGGTGTGGGCGACGGCTCTGACCGCTCCGACCGAACAAGAGAATTTTTTTAAATATTCTTTTGAATACTCTTGTGGATCAATAAGTACCCGTTTTGATGACAGTTTAATAAGTTGAACATAATCATCATATATGTACTACGAGTATAGTCATATTAAATAGCAATGTCCTTAATTTGAGGTCATTTCATTGGCTTTTCTTTTTAAATGTTTCTTAATAAAATGGAAAAAAGCAATGTCGGTCCATAATTTGTTTTTTTATTTTAGGACAGAAAGCATATGTTGAAATATAATGAAATTTGTGGTCTATTTATGGAGATGGTTTGCCGTTTATGATAGCCGTTAGATATATTATAGGTAGTACAACTATTTTCGACGAAGCGCGACCAGGAGACCCTTCAGACTTGTTTACTAATGATCGCCGAAAAGGTCATGGCATCATTCTAACCGATCACTGGACGAAAGTGTTCAAAGTAGCTGAGGCAGAACGCGTCTCGTATGGAACAGCGATCAAAATTTTAAACGATAAAACAGATGTAAGAAAGGTACCGTCACGATGGGTTGTACGATCTTAGATAGATTCTTTAAGAAATAGAAGGAGACACGCCACGGGTTCAGTAGCCGAGTCGGACCAAATGTTTGTATGATCTGTAAATATTTGTTTCGATATTATTGTGGTGTCTATGAATAATACGTATGTATTTATAAAAAGAAAGTATATAAGTATTCTATCAGTCAATCTAGTTATCATAGTACAAACTCTGATTAGTTTGAAATTAGATTGCGTTGCGTCAAATATTGAAGTCCTATTGATTTTAATAACCTATAATAGTCGAACTAACAACGGGGTTGCGTTTTTGTTTTCTCTAGTTTACAACAAAGTTAAACGCGAGTTTTACTTCCGTCAATAATGTTCGTCAAAATTTATTTCTGATCTTCTATGGATATCACAAACTTTATTGCGAAAGTATCTTTAATGACATTTGTGTGATTGTAGTTCAAACGCCCTAGCAGAGACATAAGTGTTTTGCGTCGAATTTCTTTCTACATCGTTAATGCCTCTATTCTCTTGTATTATTGGCCAATATTTGTTTTGATTTCGTGATTTAGCGACTTTAGCGAATCGCTGACTTTTTTAGTAGCGTTTCCATTTGTAGAATTTCAACATGACGGGGGCTGTTCTTTACACAGTTCAAAACAAAATACAAAGGATCACATCGGTCTTTTTTACATCTATTTTTTTGTTAGTGGGACACCATTGTCAATAACGGTTGTCTGAAATCTCATTGTTAACAAACTTTTGTGTACCAGATGTACATAGCTTTAAGGAATTGCAATGTGGAATTCACCAAATTCCGATGTATAAAAAATGACAGTTTCCTGCCTTTTGATTTTTTGATATCCTGGCAAATATGTACACACAACATACAGTGATTGAGCCGATAAAGTTCATAATTACAACCTAAAATGATGTAGTTCAGATTCCCTTCAGAGTAGGGTGCCTGAAAGCGGTCGCCGAGGTGGTTATAGTGAAAATACCACTGATACCAAATACACCAAGCCATAACAATGCAGTGTCAGATGTCGAGAGTAGTATGAATGACTGTGACTCAGGCAAAGACTGTAGATTTGTAGAACGTTTGGAATAAACCCAATTGGTGACCACGTTTTAGTTATTATATTTTATATTATTAAAGTATTAGAACTAAAATTATGATAATTTTGTTTTACTGATGTCTTTCCCCATAGTCTTCTTTTTGTACGATCTTTTACATAAATACATAGGAAAAAACTGTTCAATGTTATATGCTACCAGAAATGCAGCCGCTAACTAGAGGCTTTTGGGGAATCCAATGGCAAAGACTGGCAACATTTCACATGGTTGCAGCCCATGACATTTATTTCGTTCCGAAAAAAATCAATTATGGCACAAATTACATGGATTCATAGCAACTAAACTAGAAATTAGTAAGATGCTAATTATTACCTTATAATTGTGGTCAATAACATGGCAAGAGATTTATTATATATATTGAGGTAAAACATCAAGCAAATGCACAAAACAACTATAAATATTTATATTTGCATAAAAATTGTAAAAGTGTTTGTTACCAAAATTTTTTTTTAAACTTAAGAACCGAACATGCTTTCGCTGCAATAGAACCCAAATGAGATTTATTAAATATAACGGTTATTATGGTAAATATAAAAAATTGCTATTTATGTTAACTTACACATACCTAAAGCACAACTTTATAAACTTCTTGTTGCGGAGACGCACACTATAAAACACTTCTCAATTTTTGATACAAACAAATTTGTCCCTTAAATATTTAAATGTGTACTACTCACGTGAAAGGGTAAACGAAGTAGCCAGTTCTTCACTTCACTTTAGTAGTTAAAGTACTAAGTAGTCTAATATGTCAAGAAATATTATACTATTTGATGGTTGCTGCGACCGTACTTTGCGTTACGAATCGAAAATCGAAATGAACTTAAATGCAAAATGAACTTAAACAACTTAGCAGTCGTTCAGGTAAAGATTTAAAGTACACCCTTACACAGATACTTCCCCCGATCCCCGCTCCGAATAATAATTTTCGTCAGCAGGAGAGCCGAAGCGAAAAAAAGGCATACTTTTTTTGCAACAGACATTCTAATAAATCTGCTGTGCTTTGTGTCGCCTAAAAATCTTTACTTATTATTTTTTAGGTGAATTTATGGAATAGGAATATACCGTTAAGGGTACTAGGTATTTTATATAAGCATCATGATGACAGGCTCAACTCATGTAGTTGAAATATTTTATTATGTATATTTAATACAAAATTGTTAATTTGCACCTGTCCTCAAATGTTAAAATGTTGTCCTGTTAAAATAACAGTGCAATGCAGTGTAACAGGTCACAAACAAGACTTATTTATGTAAATAAATTTAAATTATTTTTAGGTCAGTTTATATAATTAAATCGACTCGACACTTGATTGGCGTGCACAAGTTACACACGTGAACGAGAAAGTTACATCGCGCCTCCACGCTTTGTATCGTTTAAAAAATTTTCTCCCTATTAAAACCAAGGCTATGCTTATGCAGTCCCTAATTATTCCTTTGATCCATTATGGTTATGTGTGTTATTTTGACCTGAATACAGACCTCCTCAACAAACTAGATCGCCTTTTCAATAACTGCATTCGATTCGTTTACAATCTTCGCAAGTATGAGCATGTGTCTGCTTTACGTTCCCCGTTACAATGGCTCCCAATTCGACAGCCCCGTAGTTTGCGTCCACTCACTTCTCTTTCTTCCTTCCTCAACTTTTCATCGCTACTTGAATACCTTGTTCCCCACTTCCGCCTCTTATATTCCACCCATGATCGAAACCTTCGGTCAAAAAACAACATGCTTCTTCTATGCGCCCCTCACACGTCCAACTTCATCAATTCCTCCTTCTTTGTGCAGTCAGTTCTTCTGTGGAATGCACTGCCCACTGATGTCAGGATGTCCACAAATCACCACACATTTAAGGCGAAAGTACGTGATCTACTTCGAGATAATTTAGTGGAATCATCTTAACGAGTACCCGAGTGAGAATTTACATTGTATTAATTTTATATACATGTATGTTTATGTATTGTTTATGTACTATTTATATAAAATAATATTTTATTAGTAATGTATGTACACTTCATTATTTTACCTTTGCACCTACCGCATCATGTTTCTACATCACCTAAAAGTTGACTGGGAGAGAATGCCCCATGGCATTAAATCTGCCTTTGTACAACATGTGCATTAAGTATAAATAAATAAATAAAAATAAGATATAATAAATTAAATAAATTACAAAACATATACAGCATATAGAATATAGTATTGTTACATGTATACTTACTTACATATGTCCTATGGTTTGAAGAATTTATACTGTATTTAAGTCTTTATACTTTCTATAGTAAAACAGTAATTGATTGAAATAAAAGCACTAACTTAACATTTAGTTTAGAAATGTAAGTTTATAGTAAGATATAAATATTTAGTTCTAATCATAGGTTTAAAAATAGTGTTGTGTTACTACTTAGTAAAGTCTACTCTTAACAAATGCACCAAAACTTTGTACACTTAATGTGGTTTTTCTTTGACAGCGATCCGACATCTACAACAATCTCATGAACAAATGGCAACAACGTACCCTAAAAACCATCTGAGGGCGCCACTTTTGCCAGCTCTCTCCATCTGGTTACGAACGGCTATCGAGGACATGGCTTGAGGTGAATCACGGTGTCACTCAATTTTTATTAGGCAATTGTAGCTTTAAGAGAAAACTATACTCATTTAAATTAAACGAGCCACCATTGGGTCAAAGCTTTACACCTGAATCTAACTGTGAGCAGTCTGCTCTTCAACTCCTCTGGAAATGTAA
The DNA here is from genome assembly GCA_949316085.1 of Hypercompe scribonia. NCBI lineage: Eukaryota > Metazoa > Arthropoda > Insecta > Lepidoptera > Erebidae > Hypercompe > Hypercompe scribonia. The sequence continues at coordinate 9,649,900 of OX438979.1, forward strand.
TCTTTCGTGCAATGAACATGAGTGGTGAATATTAGATTTTGCTACAAATGTTATAAAAATCAAATATATATAGTTAGGACAAAGAACTACCAGCGTATTTAGTAGAAAGTACGTCCTCTATTTGGCGATAACTATTGTGGGAGCGGCGATCGATAAAGTATTGTTAATAGGGTGTATTTTAAAGTAAAACTAATTATCTGAACACCTTAACAATCGCTGCATGTAAATTTTCGGCTCGTAACGCACAACATTTTTTTTTTTTATATTAATATATAAAGTATTCTCTATCTCTTAATATTTTAACTTTTTCGCGCCTATTTTTTATAAGCCTTTGACAGTCCGATTAAAAGGGGGACACAAACAACCCACCTGGTCAGCCCATAATAGGTCAAATCCAAAAGAGAGGTCTATAACTGTCAGCAAACTGTCAAAAGTTTATTAAAATAGGCGTTTAATAGTTAAATATGTCAGGAGATATACTTGATGGTTAGGGCGACCACGTTGTGAGTTGTGAGTCGAACATTTAAATGCAGCGGTTGTGCAGGTAAAGTTTTATCTGCAAAGTGCAGCCCAACAACGATACCTGCCCTATTCTCCATTCTGAACAATAGTTTTAGTCAACAAGAGGACCAGGGTGAAAACAAAACACATACTTTCTTCTAACGTACTTTTTACTACTTGTGTTTGTAACTGTAATTTGTAAGAACTATATATTCTTAGTTTACATGAATATTTAATACGATTTCTAGTGTTAACAACACCAGGTCGTGAACGCCATACAGATTTAAAAAATGGCGAATAATTAAATAGCGTGCAACCGCACGTAACATGTGGAAAAATAATGGCAGTTTGTGATTAATTTTAGGGCATAGAAATGATTATCAAAATACATGGCGCCGCCAAGATCATTTCCTGGGGAGTGCGTCTACATCTACACATACTATTAATCAATATAAGATATAGAATTGTATTAGATAGTGACTGAAAGTTCGGTTTCAGCCAAAAAATAATCGAAATTTTCGTGCCTTTTTTCGGTAACTTGTGCCGCGTTACTGCCTCAATTCACGTCCCTCCATCGTTAATCACATCCCGTTTTTATTTTGTATAAAATTACTAATATTTAATATAACATATTAATTTATTTTATATATACACTAATCTCGTTTTGCTTTAAAATACGTGTGGAGTTGGCTGAATTTTAAAAAGGCTTCAACACTATAGACCACATACACACATTAAGGTAAATTACCGAGAAGAAAAATACAATCAGCCTCTGCCTAGCATATGTGTATTGCAAGAAGTTGTCCGATATCATTGGGACCCGTTCTGTCTTGAAATCTATGCAAAAATACATGAACGACTTCCGATACATTGGAGTGGTGAAATTTCTATACAAAGTTACAACGATAACCATGCAAGTAAAAGAACAGAGCTCAAGGCCAACTCAATCACATCATGCATTTAGACAAGACGGTTATATTTTTCCTAAACTGTTTACCGATACGTTGAAAAACACCTTCAAGACGCTTAATTGAAATGTATGGGAAATCAATATCAATAGCCGACACATCTGACATATCACATATCACAGATCATAATAATAATTTAGTTATTACAAGATAAACCTACAATAGTAATATTATTAGAGATGTGAGTGTGAATTACTAAAACGATTTTAAAAGTCTTTGGCCAATGAAAAATTGATAATCATCGTCCATGTGGTCACGAATTTCTAATACAGAGTGTCACCATCCCTATTCATGGACATCGTAAGAGCCGACTAAGGGAGACAAACTGTGCAGGACTACACAAAGCTGCAAAATAAAAGGAAAACTTGACACAAAACTGACATCCACTCGTCTGGCTAACTTGATATAGTAGGTCAAAATCTTTCTAAGAGGAAGCCAATATTCAGCTGTGGCCTGTCAGTGACTTATTAACAGGTGTGGTTTGTTGATAGATATAAGTGAATTATACTATTCCTTAATTTTGTTTAACCAAAATTTATGGACTCGTTCGTGTAGTCATATTCATAAAGAGGTATAATACATAAATATAAAACAAAATTAAATATTTTTTTAAGAACTTTTGTGAACTCAAGTTGCGATTCATGCCTATTCAAAAGACACAATGGTAGTTGTTTTATATTTACAATTTTTTATGTAACTAGATAAATGAGAAACATTTTCACGTATCAAATATTTTATTAACTAAAAAAATTGAAATTTACATTGGTGTAATCCCAATTATTTAAAAAGTTAAGGGTTATGTCACCAAAGCAACGTAAAGGACATTTTGATATAAAATACTTAGATCTCAAACAACAGTTTCATTATTAGAAAAATAAAGTTCTTAATAATATGATATTTACGAGTAACTTTAATAAAACAAAAATAAAACAAAAATGAAACAAAAATGTAAGTTCAACAAAAAGATAAAAAAACATTTATTGAAGGCCTCCTATACACCAAGCCAACGGCATGGCCGGCGTGTTAAAACCACGCGGATATGCGGATATTCGTTAAACAGCGTGAGGCTACAAAGGCACGTTAGTAATGTTGATTTGGTTGATACTTTCTCATGCAACCTACGGGTATGCATGCCTTAGGCGGAATGAAGTTCGCCGGGTCCTCTGAGATATTTAATGTAATGTAAGAAACGTAACGTAAATTTCAAACTTAGGCAATACCGAATTCAAAATCTGCAATGAATACTGGACTTCAAACTCTATCAAATACACAAAACAAAATCAGGTAAGAGAGCTTACCTCCTGGGAAATACAGCCCGCAGAAGTGTTCGAGTCGCAGTGGTATACGATTTCCAGTTAATTTTTGCGTACTTGTCTCTGTGTACACGAGTTATGCCTCCTCCAATTGGGACCTACGAAACCAATAAAGAAAATCGTATCTGTATTTATTTTCAAAAAAGGAAATTTGAAAATATTTCCAAGAGTCGGCAAAGTTAAATATTATGGCCATGTGTCTATCAGACTATAAATAATAGTATTTGTGCTGCCTTAGCGGAACTCACTCCTTTGACTAACTGTAACTATTAAGTATGGTAAAATTTTCTTACTTCAGTGTTCTCATTATCACTTAGGTCGTCATTTTTATATTTATCAATCACCACGCCCTCGATAATGTTATTGTCATTTTGTTCAGGCTCATCCACAGGCTGATTCTGCTGGATGTATGCATCTTGCATATTCTTTTCAGATCTTTTGACTTCTTCATTCTCACTGATATTATCGCCAATCTGCTCAGGCTCATTCAAAGAGTGTTTTGGCTGGTTGGATGCATCTTGTGCGTTGAATATCTTGAAACTCACATTCTCGCTGATGTTATCGCCATTCTGGTTAGATTCATTAAAATGTTGATTTGATTGTGTGAACGAATCTTGTGATTCATCGCTCCAGATTTTATTCAGAGTATCCAAAATTTTGAACATTTTCTGAAATCTAGCCTCAATAAGATTTGCTTTAGCGAGCAATGCAAGTAATTTTTTTTGTTCTTTTTCAAATTTATTTTCAGAGTCCAGATTTGTCTGCAAAAGTATTTATTTGAAATATTATAACATTTGATTCAAAAGCACTCTTACCATTATATATTCTTATAGATTAAGCACCTACGGGTGCAATCATTTATCTATAAACTGGTTTGCTGTACTACAATTTTTATAGCAAATCACTTGATGGTAAGTTATTATCACCACTTATAGAAACCTACTTCCTGAGAAATATGCATATATTGCTGTTTCAAGTATTTCCAACCTCTTTAGAAATTAGAGGGTAGGGTGTTTGAGAGTCAAGTAACTTAAATGAAATTATATATAAATGAAAACGTAGGAACTTGAACAAAAGGTCGTATTCTTATGATTATTATGAGCATCGATAACTAGGACTATTGGTGATACGGATGAGCTTTTTTTAGGGTAAAGTTGATGGAAACGAAACAGAAGAGGAATCTTAACACTTTACACTAAAATTACCAAACAGTAATTTTTGTATAAAAAAACATTCATACATTTATACAAATTTTGACATTTAAAATATTAGTCGCCGAGATACGCGAGGTAAGGTCGTAAGGTGACGTATGTCAAGCATATTTACATGGCCATCGTCGTTTTGCAAGACACTTTTTCACGTCCTTTTTTTTATTTCTTTTAACGTGTGGAAACTCCCTCGGTACGTGACCCACTGGGATTTACGGCGGGGTGGTGTGTCGCAATCGAACCGACTAAAACGGTGTGCCACTCTGCGCCTAAGAAGATCTCGGCGACGGCCGGCTGGAGAGCCTCCACGGCGACAAAGCCAGCACGTGGAACTTCCAGCCGGGATGACCAACGAGCCATCGTGGATCGACGAGCGGCCTCGCGCCACTCGCGTATCTCTTCGGATAAGGGCCGTATGCCGCTACTCGCCCAAAAGTTATACGTCCACCGATAAACTTCAACGAGCACTTACACCTCCAAATGTCATGGGGGCGTGCCGGCCAAGGTGCACGCTGCCTCCGTCGATACGGTGCTAACTGCCAATATCCTCTGAGGGCGCCAGGGGCGAGCGCCATTAACCCGGCAACCCCCATTTACACCCGTCTCGTCGCGACTCTGGCTCCACCCAAATTGGGTAAGAGTTGTCCGAGGGCAAATGCACCGCCAATCGAGTGTCGAACGCCCTGCTCGAAAACTGAATTTGGCGTCCGACAGATCGAGACCCACTTCGCAGAGGTGCTGAACGATGCAAGTAGAGAGTATCCTCTCAAATAGTTTACCCGCGTCGTCCAGCAACACAATGGACCTATAGGTCGCTACCGAGTCAGCAGGCCGTCCCGGTTTTCTAATTAGGACCAGCTTCCCGCTTTTCCAGCACTCAGGGCAGTCACTCCGGACGCCAAGCTAGCGTCCAGGACCTCCTATAGGTGGTCCGACATGTGTTCGAGGGCTCGGGTCAGCAGCATTTAGTATCAGCAGTATCGACCGTCCAGCCCGGGGGTGGTGTTCTTAAAGCGGATCCCTAGAACAAACGACCCTACCTCCGATTCTCTGACGAGCGGCCACTTCTTGCAGGAGGCTGGGCTGGAGGGTGTCTGTAAGAGAGGTGCCCGACGTGCGGAACTTTTATCGCACCGCACGATAAGGGCGACCACAAAGTGACAATCGAGACCCTCCAACATCTTCTTTCTTTTCATTTCTTTGGCGCGCCTCTCGGTACTCCTCATAAAGCTAGTCCTCCCCGCTATCTTCACGTTGACGCCGTCGACTGTGGATGTAGGACCTAGGAGTACAGGCCGCGTGGAGGTCCGCCAGCTCTTGGACCACCAGTAAACCTTCTTCCGTGGAGGTGAAGATGGTGAGCATGACCTCATCGCAGATCTGCGTAATCGCATCACGAAAGCGACCACACCCTGCTTTGTGACTTAAAAGGCATGACAATCATCGTGGCTGTGTAAGGCTCGCACTCTTACCACGTTAACTGTCATCACCGCATCAATGGTTTTGATTATTTTCATTTTATTGTAATTTAACCTGAAAACCTGGTTATTTTGTGTTAGCAACTTTGTTTTAATTACCTGCTTTTAAATTTAATTTTAAACACAATTTGGAGTAATATATATTTATTTTATGACAAACACTTCGATGCTTACCTAAAACTACGAGTCTTGTTATATCATATTTTTATTTTAATCTAATAAAAATTACTTACAACCTATTTGTACCGCGTACAATAATTACAATATACTATACATAAATCATAAGGCAGATACACTCGACAGGTTTTGTTTTATTTTACGAGTATTATTAACCCATTACTATATTTTACACATTTATTATTATTCTCTTTATTTCGTGATATACACATATTTGTTACATTTTTAAATATATATAAAAAACAAAAAATACACATTTAAAAATATAAAAAATAGTAGTAGACCACCGACATCGGGTACAGGGACCAAGACACCGGTGGTTAGGGCTCCAAAGACAGGAACCTCCTCACAATACGGGCCGTGTCAAGGAGGACTGCCTTCTGCATCAGACCCTTGATCCATCCTTCTAACGCGAGCCTCTTAAGGTGTTGGTCGAGGCTCTTCGCTATCAATCCATGAACAGATATGATTATCGGAACAATAATCACCGAATCCACATTCCACATGTCGGCAATCTCGTGAGACAGATCCAAATACTTCAATTGTTTTTCTTTTTCAACTTTCACGAGATTCTCGTCATGAGGAACGGCGATATCGACAATCATTGCGCGGCGCTCTAATCGATCTATCACCACAATATCAGGCTTATTGGCAACAATAATCCTATCTGTGATAATAGATCGATCCCAATATAACGTAGCACGACCGTTTTCGAGAACTGGGTCGGGCACATACCTGTAGTAAGGTACTTCGAAATTGACAAGTTGGTATTTAAGGGCAAGTTGTTGGTGTACGATCCTGGCTACTTGGTTGTGCCTGTGCAAATACTCACCGTTAGCAAGACGAGAACAACCGGAAATAATATGCCTAATAGATTCTCCAGGACGGTGGCAAGCCCGACAGATGTCAACCGTACTATCTTTCAGGATATATTTCCGGTAGTTATTCGTCATGATAACTTCGTCCATAATTGCACAAACAAAACCTTCGGTTTCTCCGAAGAGATCACCATACCGTAGCCAAGACGTTGACGCTTTAAAGTCTATATCAGACCCCTGTAGGGCCCGATAAAATCGGCCATGAAGTTCTTTACCCTTCCATACTTCCTTGCGAACAGTAGTACTAAGTACTACAGGTTTGCGCCAATTCTCTTTTTCCTCTTTATTATTATTATTCTCTTTATTACATATAAATACACACATTGATTACATTTTTAAATATATAAAAAATAAAAAAATACATATTTAAAAATATAAAAAATAGTAGACCACCGACATCGGGTACAGGGACCAAGATACCGGTGGTTAGGGCTCCAGAGACAGGAACCTCCTCACAATACGGGCCGTGTCAAGGAGGACTGCCTTCTGCATCAGACCCTTGATCCAACCTTCTAACGTGAGCCTCTTAAGGTGTTGGTCGAGGCTCTTCGCTATCAATCCATGAACAGATATGATTATCGGAACAATAATCACCGAATCCCGCATTCGTCTGTAGAAGAAGAACATAATAATAATTCATAACATAACATAATTATTATTATTATTAGTAGGGCTGGCTTTTGAGGGTGGCGAGCAGGAAAACCGCCCAGGGCCTCACGTACTCGATTAATAATGGAGATTTCACATGTTTCATTACATCTGACATTTTAACAGGCTTCCAGTTTCGACTAATCTAGGCTTATTATTTTATGTACGAGCAGTAGTATGTGTTTCATTGCATTATTTATTTCAAGTATCATAATAAAAACTAATTCCACAAAGGCAAGGGCCTTGCGAGGAACTACTCGATCTCGGGTCTCGTAATGATTACACGCCCAGGACCTCGTGATAGCTAAGGCCACCTCTGATTCTTAGTGAGTTTTAATTCGTGTACACGGTTCAATTTTCACGTAAAAAATATAGTGCTTGTCATACGATACATGTATATTACTCTAAATTATGTTTTTAATTAAATTTAAAAGCAGTCAATTAATAATAAAGTTGCTACCACAAATTACAAGGCATGTTTTATGAAAAACATAATAAAGTAAGCAAATCATAACCACATCTTAATAATGATATTTTACAACGTGTATGCAATAAAGCGTAATCTTACGTCAGTTTTCATGAAAAACGGTAACTTTTATCTGACCTGAGTACATGTTTTAAGCTCTGCTAAGAAACGAGCTTCACAAAAAGAGACTACTGTGCCCCAGCCCTCCTCACCCGCCAGCTTTGCCTCAGTGATTGCTGGCGGGGACAAGTCTTGTCCAATTTGATCGACTAGGACTTCGAGTTCAGACGTCTACGCGAGGAAGTCCTCAGCGTATGCTAGGTGGAATCCCAATCCGCCGCACAGTGATGACATTGCATCGTCACCACGCGTCTGATTTTATTCAATTACTCACCGAAATAATACTCCAGAAAAATCCCGCTGAACGAGATCTAAAAAAGGCTAATCCCTAGCATAGAGGACGTCGGTGACTTAACCAGACGTTGACAGGACCGCAAGCTGTCAGGTAATGGAGATCGCTGGTGGTGGATTAATCGCTACAGTCAGCGACCTGGCCTCCGGTTGCAAAAATGTGATCAGGTCGTAACAAAGTTTAATGACCAGACCGGGAAGCCTCTATGGTCTCCCCAGGTTAGGGCCGGACAAGAGGTCTGGATGTCGTAATAACAGCTGTTCCCGGATCCCTCCTATGTCAGGCGCAGAGTGGCACACCGTGTGGTTTTAGTAGGTCCGATTCCGACACACCAACCCGCCGCAAACCCCGATGGGGCGACGGCCCGAGGAGGTTTCGAGACGTTAAAAAAAAAAAAAAAAAAAGGCCTTTCGTATGAATAGTATGTTACATTTTATTGATTCTATTGCTGGTTCTAAATAACTGTTTTTAAATTTTCGTATTAAGTAAGAATAACCTTGATTACCTACGTGGCAATTTTGATCGTGTAGTGAAGCATTAAAAATAAAGACTATCACCATCCCTACTCATCCAATAAGTGTAGTAAGAGGTGACTAAAAGAACAAGCTAGGCAGGACAATATTACTGCAAAAGGAAGGAAAACTGGGACAAAGTCTATAGCATCCCGTCTTGCCAGCGAGATATAGTAGACCAAAATCTAATATCGAAGGAGAGGCTTATGCCCAGCTGTGAACTGTTAAAATCTGTTGATGATGATGATCACGCATTTTTACACATATCAAATAGGTAGAACGTGGTTCCTCTGAACTTCAAGAAACGCGATAACTCAAGGATAATTTCAAGATCTATAATTTTTATCGGGGTTATTTTTGATTATACTTACAATTTTATTGAGATTACACTTACACTGATAGTTACCCCTGATATTCAGGTAAAACTGGTTGAACTCGAAGCCAAGTCCATCTAATATTGAGAATAATAAAAACTAGGAAGAGGAGGGTTAAAATGCGAACTAAGGTAACTTGATGGTAAGTAACTGCCGCCGTCCGCGTCCATTCACACCTGTAACCGTATCACAAGTGTGCTGCCATCCTAGGAGTCCCTTCCTCTAAAATCAGGGGAAGGAAAATATTCAACAAAAACTTTATCGATTAAAGAAAGAAAGATTATAATAACATAATTAAAAAATATATATATTGTTGCAAATTACTATGAAATCAAGGTTTTTCATAATACGACTATAAAAATAAAAAGTGACGGGTGTGATATGTGGACAGTATTTCTTCATTTGAAAATTCTATCTATTTATTGGCATACACTTAAGAAAAGAAATACTTGTAAACTAGAAAATTGGGATTTGGGAGTACAATAATCTTGATGTTGATCGGTTTCGAACTCGAGCGATAGCTTAGGTGGCGTGGAGTACTTGGACTTCGTGGCTTTGTTCAAAGTGCGGGCGTCGACTTTTAAAAAAAAAGATTAAGTCTGGAAAGTGGTCTGCATAAAAACTTATATTTGTCAATATGGTTAGTGAGATGATAAGTTTTTTTGCACATTTTTTTAATAAATCACCTATTCTGTTGCTATGTTTGTTCTTGTGTATCCTAAGTATTGATTTTTCTTCAACTGGACTGCAGATACACAGAACATTACAAAGGGTCTATCACTGGATGTCCGGTAGCCAATTTAACATTATTATTTAAGGTTTGCCGTACTATGGCAAAATGTCATTAACTACAAAAGATATTGTTGATGGACATTGGACATTTTTCACGTCAAGTTTCAAAGATATTTTTTTTAATTTTTAAATTTAGTTTGCCCTGTTTTTCTCTTTTAACATCCTACAAACATCACCTCCTTTACGGGTCCTTCGACTAAAGATAGATCCAACTTTATATCCATCAGGCATAACAGAGTGCCAATAATGCAATTTTTTACATATTTCAGAAAGTTCGAGTATATCAATATAAGAATTCAATAATGATTGTTCCAGTTAATCACCTTTAATACTTAAAACTTTGAATATTTTAGAGGTTTAATATAGGGTTGTTAACGAAACGTCTTGCAACTGGTCTGTTTTGTTACATTAGGCTGTGATGTTTGTGTAGACGACCGTATTGTCACTAGTGGTGTATTTCTATCATTTGCGTTAGTTTCCAAACTCGTGTCTACAAAGATGTTGTATTTTGAAGCTAGTGGCGTTTCGATTCTACACTTAGTCGCGACATATTCTTTGCCGTTCATGTACAATATATTGTTATTAATAATAGCATAATCACCGTTCTCTTGAGTCTGTCTAAAATTATATTTGAGAGGATTACAATTAAGCAATGTGTTCTTATTCATAAATAGTAATACATTACTTGCATAGGAAACACGATTGCGTATATTTTAATTATTTAATTCATCGTTAAATATTAAAACCAAAAGAAAATCAGGTTTTACGGTAAATACACATGATAAATTGTGTTTAACGGCGATGTTTAAAATTTACTTTTGTTAGATCAGGTAATTTTGCTTATGATCATCATTATTATTATATATTATTATTATTATCATATAATCATTTTTGTATGAAGTGACATGTAGCAAAATAAAAGAGGCATTCATTCTTTCAATCGATTACAACGACATCTCTGGCATACAGACGAAAACTATGATTCATGCCACTGAATAAAAATTATTAAAAGCAAGTTATGTATAATAATTTGTTGTTTGTTGTAACTAATGTGAAACCGTCATCTAGACTTAGTTGTATTTTTCTTCTTTTCGAACGGACACTTTTTGTTCATGATTATATCTATATTAGTATAATTTGCCTATGGTCATAGTTACATTAATAGTGTTTTACTCAGTTCGCATACCTGACAACGCACGGTAAAGCTTTTTCGTTACACTATTGACTTTAATTCTTTAGTTTTCTAATAGATGGCGTTAGTAGTGTGGAAAAATGCCAATCAATAAAATTAATAATTGTTATATTTATATCTTCAGTTCTTAAAAAATGTAAGGCATAGGGAGAAGTCCGCTACGCGCTGTCGAGAGGAACGCACGTCTTTGCCGATCTCTCACCGTCCGTGTTCGTGACGTCACTTCGTCCGGTGCAGGCGTTGCTCGCCTCGTGTTCCGAACGCAGTGACAACAACAACATTCCACACGACCGCGGTTTGCACGTTAGCAAGTTATTTACTCCGCGCTCACATCGGCCCCTTCGGATACCGCAGAGTACACTGCCGCTTTCGGCCCCCGGTCTGCCACCAGCGGCAAGCCCCGGTGGGCCGATTCGGTGGTTGCCCTGTGCCCTAGGGCGCTGGCCGTGCTGCGCAACATCAAGCCGCCATATTTCAAATGTGAAACGACTTCACAAGAAAGGAAGGCATAATCTGGCATGCCGCCTCCGTCCCAAAGCCATAACACGTCCGCACGCCGGGCAATTCGCCCACAACATCAAAACTTTGGGGTCACGAAGCGAGTTTACGTCCGCTCCCGAGGCACAGCGTTGTCCGCGCTGAGCCGTGTAGTGGCTGCGGATCAAGCTTCCCTAACACGCGGCCCCACGCAGCCGTCGCGGCCCTCGTTCACTGGGCCAAGTGTCCAACTGAGTGGGCCGACTGCTGCCTTGACGCCGATGCCGGGAGCTGGGGAGGAGTTTTTCACCCTCCCCACGCTCTCGCAACCAAACACACCATCAACACCCGCTCCGTCGACTGAAAACCCACACGGGTCCGCAGCTGCTATGTCGGCTGCCGCATCCACAGCTGCGGCCGCATCCACAGCTGCAGCCGCAACTGCCTCTGCACCCGACGCCACAGCGTCTACATCTGTATCTACCTCCATGGAGGCGTCGCGTCCGATGCCGCAAAGGCCAAAAAAGGCATCAGCCCTTCCGCCACGCTTCCCTGGACCACAGACAGTGGTCGCACCTGACCGCTTCCCATCTCCACCGCAAATGGAAGAAAGGCGAGCACTCTTCAGGACGCCCCCCTTTGACTTACCAGCATCTACAAAAAGCTCGCCCATGGAAGTCGTGGGGCCCAGCTACGCCACGATTGTTGGTAAAACAGCCTCTACTACCCCCACTACTGCTGCTCGCGTTGCTGCACTTGCTGCACCTGCTACGCTCTCCGGCGTCACCTCCTGTGCTGCCACTACCGCTGCCACCACCTCTACCCCCACCGCAACTACTGCAACTACCGCTGCTGATGCTGCTGCTGGGTCCGCTGCTGCTGGCAAGAAACAGTCAACTACCCGCTACCCACCCCTAGTGGTCGAAATACTTCCGAATTGGTCCATGCATTTCCGGGAGCTAAAGAAGCTACTTGGACACACACCAAATGGGCGCCCATTTGGGAAGGGAGTCCGTTTTATCCCGAAGTCGGAGCAGGAATATCGCACCATACAACGGTACCTTTACTCACTGGAGACAAAGGAGAAGATTTCCTGGTTTTCATACTCCCTCCCCGCGGAACGCAGCCTCAAGGTGGCCATCCGTGGACTCCCGGTGAATACACCACCAGAAGAGATCGAGGCAGAGCTCTCAGAACTCGGGTTTACACCAGAATTCGTGCGCCCCATACGAGCCCGACAGGGCCGTCCTGGGTGTTTGTACTTCGCGCAGCTTGCGCGTACTGCAAATCTTACGCCAGGTATTTATGAAGTATCAGAACTTCTATGCATGCCTGGCGTGCACATAGAAGCATGGCGCGGTAAAAAGGGACCCGCGCAATGCCATAGATGTCAACAATTCCGGCATTCGTCTCATAACTGCCACAGACCACTTTCCTGTGTGCGTTGCGGTGGAGCCCATACCGCCCGGGACTGCCCACGCCCCCTTGATGAACCGCCCACGTGTGCGAACTGCGGAGGAGTGCATACTGCAAACAGCGCCGCCTGCCTTGTGTTCAAGCAGGAAACCCGGAACCGGAAGGCTGGCACTGTTGCACGCACATCAACAGCCAGACCACACACAGAGAAGACCATCACTGTCGAGGATGGCAATGCTCCCGCCTCGCTCATGGCAGCAGCAAACCCAGCACAGGAGAAGCACTCTCGTCGCCAAAGACGACGCCAGAAGGCGAAGACGCGAGCTGAACAGGCAACCGCGCCTTGCAACGAGGTCCAGGAGGACGCCGTGGTCGCTGCCCCACCAGAGGGGACGAAGGCGAAGCGGACAGTCAAACCAAAGCCAGCCCCCAAGCCGGTTACGGTAGACCTAGACCCCAGACTAACCAGCATTATCGGTACTTTGCAGAAGGTACTGGTAGCGCTACTGGAGAAGCGGGACCCCGTCCGACTGATCCTTGGCTGCTTAGCTGAACTGTGCAAGTCTGGATCTGCGTAGGCTGCATATACTATTTTGGAACGCCGACGGGATGTCAGCAGAGAAGACCAGGCTCTTGAAACTGCTGTTAGCAAAGCAGCAAGTGGATATAGCCCTACTCAGCGAGACTCACCTAAGATCAGTAGACAAATTTAAAATGAGCGGATACCATGTCTACCGGGAGGACCAACGCTCACCGAGAGGGACTGCTTACAGGGGATTAGCAGTCCTGGTCAAGAGGAAGGTCATCCACCAAATGCTACCAATACCCACGTTACAGTCTGCGTACGCCCTGGGCGTAGAGGTTTGCATAGGCAGCCAGCCCACCCGTGTGTTCGCGTTCTACAGGCCACCGGGGCAACGACTCGCAGTGGCTGACATGCACACCTTGCTGGAGTCACCGCTGCCCACTATAATCGCCGGTGACTTCAATGCGAAACACACGGCGTGGAATTCCAACGTCACATGCCCGGAAGGCCGCCGCCTTCTAGATGATGCAGACCGACACGAGTACCAGGTGCTAGGACCGGAGGTTCCAACCCATTACCCGTACTGCGTAGCCCACACACCGGACGTCATAGATTTAGCAGTCATCCGCGGCATTGATGCGGCTGTATATCTTGACGTCCTGGACGACCACCTCATCTCAGACCACCAGCCGGTGTGTTTGACTTTGGATGACATCCCGGAAGTGTTCCAATCACCCTCTCGATCGCGCCAAGACTGGCGGGCTTTCGCCGGCTACATGGCAGAGCACTCACCCTCCTTTCCAGTGGAGACACCCAATGAAGTCGACAAACTTACAACGGATCTCAATGTGGCCTTACAGACCGCACTTCGAGTGTCGAAACTTGACGCCACCGCCGTAAGGAAGCCCTTCCAGCTCCCCGCCTACATCTCGACGATGATCGAGAGGAAGAGGAAACTGCGCCGGCAATGGCAGCGCTCCCGATGCCCAACCATGAAGTCCCAGCTCAATACTCTGGCTGCGGAGATCTCTGCCGCACTAGCAACGAGCGCAGCAGAGTCCTGGCACCGCACCATCGAGCGAGCTAGTGAAAACTGGTCAGGCATACACCGCCTGTGCCGCCAGCTTTCCGGGAAACCTGCTCCGATTAGGCCCCTGCTGGCTGGTGACGGAACCCCACGTTACCGTGCCGAGGACCGAGCGGAAATATTTGCCGACTTCCTGGAATCGCAGTTCCGCCCAAATCCTGCCCACAATGTGCAGCACATAGCAGAGGTTGAGAGGAAGCTCCAACTATACTTTGAGCAGCCGATAACCCCGATCGAGGACTCCATTATCTTCTCCCCTGGTCAAATCCAGCGGATGATTCGCCGAACACCTCTCCGTAAAGCACCCGGCCCCGACTGCGTGACCAATGAAGCCTTGCGTCACCTACCTCCGCGAGCGATCGCTACGCTGACGCGCCTCTTCAACAGCATCCTTCGCACCGGCCACTTTCCAACCGCATGGCGACTTGGCAGAGTCATTATGCTGCCCAAGCCGGGGAAGAATATCCTCTTCCCGGGAAGCTATCGTCCCATCACGCTCCTCTCGACAACGTCGAAGTTGTTCGAGAAGCTGCTACTGCTGCACATGACGCTACACCTTCAGCCACGCGACGAACAGTTCGGATTTCGTGCCGGACACTCCACGACACACCAGCTCGCGAGGGTACTGCACGACATCGCGGTTGCGCGTAACAAGCGCGAGCGGGTCGTTGCGGTCTTTCTCGATATGGAGAAGGCGTTCGATCGCGTCTGGCACGCCGGCCTGCTGTACAAGCTGTCCACATCTACTACTCCTCGTCGAATAGTTAAGATTGTGGCCACCTTCCTGCAAGACAGACGTTTTCAAGTGGCGGTTGAAAGCGCCCTGTCCACAGAGCGGGTCATCTGTGCCGGTGTACCTCA
The DNA here is from genome assembly GCA_949316085.1 of Hypercompe scribonia. Taxonomy (NCBI): domain Eukaryota; kingdom Metazoa; phylum Arthropoda; class Insecta; order Lepidoptera; family Erebidae; genus Hypercompe; species Hypercompe scribonia. Next base: position 9,665,186 of record OX438979.1, read on the forward strand.
GGGAAGTTGCTTATCTCCAGTGTGCTACTCTTGGTACACAGATGACATTCCCGTCACCGACGGCGTGAAGCTTGCGCTGTATGCCGACGACGCGGCTTATATCATGACGTCGAAAAATGGCGCCAACGCTGCTACCAAGATGCAGAGCACTCTAGATGCACTTCCCAATTGGCTGAAGGACTGGAGACTGACGGTCAACGTGGCGAAGACTCAGGCGATCTCCATAGGAAGTGTGACCCTACCACAGCTGAAGCTTATGGGGGAGAACGTCGAGTGGTCCGCGACGGTGAAATACCTCGGCGTGACCATCGACCGCAGCCTCTCCATGAAGCCTCACGTCAACAACATCATTGCCCAGGTTCGTGCTGCGCGTTCCCTTTTGTGGCCCGTACTATCGTCCCGACTGCCACTCCGTGCGAAGCTCGGTGTGTACAAGGCGTACATCCGCACGCGACTTACTTATGGTGCCCCGGCCTGGTTTGCGCTTGTTTCCGAGACAAACCGCCGTCGTCTGCGTGCGCAGCAGTCGCTCACACTACGCACCCTTGTCAACGCTCCTCGCTCTGTGCGGAACAGGACGATCTCCAGGGATCTGCGCATAGAGAGCCTGGATGACTTCGTGAGACGCCTGAGTTCAAACCTATTCGTGCGTGCCGATGGCTCGCAAGCCCGCCACCTGCGCGAGCTCGCGCCCTACCATCGGCGACCGCCGGACAGGCATGGCCTACCGCGAGATCTCGTCTCCGCAGCAATTCCTACCGGACTATCCCCAACACCCTAACATCCTGCCTGGTGCTGGCTGACGGGCGCTCCTCGGGGTCTCTATCCCCTGGAACTCGACCTCGCTAAGCACAGGAGGGAACACAGAGCGAGGCGCAGCTAACATGCTGGTCACAGGGACTGACACCCGGATATACCAACAGGCCCAAGGGCCCAACCAAGTGACCCGCCTGTAGTCGCAGGCGGCGCGGACGACCACTTCGACAGGTCGTAGACCTGGTAAAGTCACCCCGAGACTCCTCCCAAAGGGGTCTACGAGAAGAACCACAAGAAGGCATAGATTTTGTCAAAAATAATTGGGTATGATTTTATCAGTCACAAAATAAATGTATTTTTAATGATTTATTAAATGATAATAGTGTACTTTTGTTGTTATTTCATATACAGCAAAAGGTGATTAAAAAAAATGAACACAAAACACATTTCACCAGTAATAGGCAAGCAAATATTGCGTTGTAGATTTACATTCAATAGTTAATTTGTACTGTACCTGTATAAACTTGTAACACTTTGAAACTACGTAGGTACAATATTTTTGCACACGGTATGGTACTGTTTTAGGTACACAGCGCCATCTAGCCCCAGATTAAACAGAGTTCGCACTATGAGTATTAGACAACTGATATAGATACAAATATACTTTTTATTTGAAAGAAGCGATAAGGCCTTTACCTAACTAACTTCTTTAATGTGGTATACAATAAAGAGATTTATTATTATTATTACAACAATTTTTGCTATTTGTTTTTGATTATTTCATTAAACGTTAGTTTTTATGTAGGTAACTGGTGCCTTAAATAAATCTATACTAATATTATAAAGAGGAAAGATTTGCTTTTTTGTTTGTTTATTTGAAATGAATAGGTTCTGAAACTACTGGAGTCTGGACCGACTAAAAAAAATCTTTCACCGTTGGCAAGCTACGCTATTCCCGAGTGACATTGGTTATGTTTCATTTTCAAAAAAATTAGGGATGCTTACTAAAACTTGAATAATCTAACCCAAGGTGTAAAAAAATTAACAAAATACTTCCTTCAATCGCGTGCGCTGCGAAAATTATTAATGATAGAACAAAATGATGTATTACAATTTTTCAGGACACATCACTTATATAGGTACGTCACAATAAGCGTCCTTTCATTAAAATAAAAAAAAATGATATGCCACCGCTAGAAAGGCTCTTTATTCATACCTAGGTATTGATCCTTATCAAAATAAATAAATCATTATTTAAGACTACTTCAATACCTTCATATCACCTTTTAAATGATTCGATTTGGATATTCCATTCAAAAGATAAAGTTTAAATAATAGAAAAAACTCCGCTCGGCTAACTATGCGTTGAAGAGGTACTGGAAGGGAATCAACATCACGAAATTAACTTGCCTCGCAGCTCATCCGAATATATTCACAAAAAAAATTAATATCTTAGTTTTCGGTTTTCAATTAATGTTATTTTTTTAGAAACTCACTGTAAAACATTGTGTATTTTCTTTTATTATAATATTATGCCCGTGTGAAGCCGGGATGGGTTTAAAACAAACTTAAATCGTTAAAATTGTGTGTGTAATTATTAAGCAATATTAGGTCCTGCAAAAACAAAAGAAAGTGAAAGAGTTAGTTAAACTATTATTAACACTACTAAACTACTACTGATTACTAAACTACTATTAAAAACTATAAAGTAACTGTTTAACTTTCCTTACTTCAATCGATATCTATCGATTTATAATTGTTGAAATATAATTGGTTGCAACATATTTTCTTGTTTTGATTGAGCCAATACTTTGAACAATTATGCGAGACAAGCTACAACCTAATATAATATCAATTCTAAACTTATTAGTTTCAACAGTGAACTTCGATCAAAAACTGGCATTTCCATGGCCAAGCAATTTAAAAATGAAGAAAATAATTTTGATATTATATATTCATACTCGAGCGTGGGAAAACCTGTACCATAATGGGTATTCTCATTTCTGTAGTCATTATCTAAGAGGGGTCTCTAATGTGCTCACTATTTTTTTTGTCCTAATCATTATTTGTCCGAGTGGTGACTTGCCCGAACTTAATGTCATATTATTTCACAGGCAGTAAAATTTAAATCCGTAAATACAAATTTTCTAAATTAATTTGTCATAGGTGTCGCAATCCTAATCAACAATAATTAATTCTTGGGACCGATGCTACTAGAATTTGATAGTTAGACTCGTAACACATAGTTTCAATAAGATGGAGCCACTTGTCACACATCCAATAAGTTCCTGCCGGTGGTCAAAGATACGTTACTGGAAAAGCTGATTTCCAGACGAGGCGACACTTCATGGCCACTCAGAAGTCCAGATCTATCCCCAGCAGACTTCTTTTAATGACGTTATTTCAAGAATCGTGTCTACATCAATAAACGAAATACACTGCGTCAACTAAAAGAAAAAATCAGCGAAGAGATGTCAGCGATCTCGCGGTCTCTTTACCGACGAGTATTCGAAAATTTCGGTGTTCACTTAGAAGAGTGCAAACGTCGAAAAAGTAGTCACTTAAACCATGTCATTTTTAGAAAATATATTCCAACTTATTAGCTTTCTTGTAAATAAACAATTTTTATAATTTTGAAAGTAGTAGAGCCACGCTGATCTCAGCACGAATGGGCCGGCTCGACCGGGGTGGTACTACCCTCGCACAGAAGACCAACCTAAAGCGACAGCACTCGTGCAGTCGTCTTTCGTTGGTGAGTGCGAGACCGGAGGCCAAATGATGCAGGGGTGACAGTTGTCGTAGTATGTGTGTGAGCAGTGGAGTGCTCGTGGGGTCACTGTGGGGGTAACGTGGATCGAACCGTCGGCCAGGGAGACCCGTAGAAATGGTGGTGTCGCTGGCCGCCCGCGGCATAGAGAGGGGTCCAACCACGGCTAACCACCCTGGGAGGCTGCCCCGTCAGGTCGCGCATAATCTGCGGAGTGGCTCGTCGTGCTGGTTGGTGACCGAACGGTGGGGCCCGGCGACCACTATCGAAAGGGTACGGGGGCCCTTCCGTCCGATGGTTCGGTCACCGTCTTGCTTCTCCGTAATGTGAAACCACAGTATTCCGAGTCTCAGACTACACTGCCGCGACGACTGTCATGCCTTTTTTATGTCCCGTTTCCCCTCCCAACATATAACCATGGCAGCGCAAAAAAAGAGAAATAAAGTTACAACAGCGGCACTCTCCTCCTCTCCCACCAACTCGCTTCTTGAGGTGGAGTTCACGAATATCCGTGGACTCCATGCAAACCTCAGCGCCGCCCATCAGCACCTCGAGACGGTACGGCCAGCCATGCTATTCCTGAGGGAGACACAAATACGCCGCCCTGATGACACGAATTATCTCCACTATCCCGGCATAATACTGGAGGAGTGCTTTCTCGCAAAGGCTGGAGTTTGTCTTTTCGTCAGGGCGGATGTTTGTTACCACCGTCTGCGCTGCCTTGAGGACCCATCCTTCTCTATCCTCTGGCTCCACGTAGATTTCAGATCTACAAGCAGAATCTACGCGTGCGTCTACCGATCTCATTCCGGAGACTCTGAGACAACTTCCATCTTCGATCATCTCAGGCAGCAGATAAGGTACAGGGGCAATTTTCGACCGCTGAGCTGGTGTTTCTGGGAAACTTTAACACCCACCATGAGCCATGGTTGGGGTCTTCCAGAACTGACCACGCTGGTCGAACTGCCCACGCATTCGCTCTCACGCATGACCTCACCCAGCGGGTACTCCAGCCCACCGGGATACCAGACATAACAGGTCAAGCTCCCTCTTTGCTAGACTTACTGCTGACGAGTCACCCAGCGCAGTACACAGTATCGGTTCTCTCCCCTCTGGGATCCTCCGATCACTGCCTGGTGTCCACCACGGTGTCCCTTGTTGCCCCGCCACGACCTGTGGCGGCGAGACGACGGTTATGGCACTACTCGTCAGCAGACTGGGATGGAATGCGAGATTATTTTGCATCCATCCCCTGGGCTCAACGCTGCTTCAAAGACAGGGATCTGTCGCAAAGTGCATCCGCCGTTGCTGGCGAGATCACTATCGCTATGAAACTACCACTAATACCACTATATTTACGTACGCTGACGATACTGCCCTCATATCCTATGGAGATACTTGGGAGTCCGCGTTCGTGAGTGCTCAGTCTAGTCTTGACTCAGTAACTCATTGGTTAACGAATTTTGGTAAGTAACATATTTCAAGAAGGCTAAAAAAAACATATGTACTGCCTATATAATAAACATATTAATCCGGCTATGCCCTTTAGCCCAATTTAAGAAATATACACGTGATCTTGATACACATTGAAATTTTTAAGTTATTACTTTTGCAGGGGACTTGTTGTATTTAGTGTTTGGAACGCTGAGAGATCTGGATGCGAAGTTCTCTATATTTTCTCCTTCTTTTTCTCGATAATTCGGACCAGCTATAATTTTGGTTTTTGCGATATTCATATCGCTTGCTTCGAGTAAATTGTGCTTTCCTGCATATGAGACAAAAACGTTTAATTTCAACTTTATTTTTTTACATATTGTGGGTGGTCAACCTACAATATGTAAAAATTGTGATGACTTAGATAACAGTCTGTTCATTATACATTGTTCGATGGCAACAAAAATGCAACGAAACTAAACTAAATGAAAATACAAGTTTTAGTTTGTCACAGTTGATGTTTTGTCACAATAAATACAATATCGCATTTCTTTGAACACTAGAAATTAATGAAAGAATAAGATAAAGAAAATGGTGTCCAGTGATGTTCCTGTGAAAGCGGATGTCCACTTTTTGTATGGATATTTATTTCGTTCCCAAATATATCGGTTATGGCACAAATTACATGGATTCATAGCAACTAAATATTTATATTCGCATAAAAATTGTAAAAAAGTTTGTTACCAAAAATATTTATAAATATACTAGCAGACCGGACCACACGTGGCTGTGTCTAATTTTTTTGTTATATTATATTGTAGTAAACTATTAACGGAGAAAGTCAGAAGAACATCAGTCATGGGTACTAGTATGCTTTTCTACATAGGTGCTAGCCATTTGTTTATGAATGGCTGGAGAACTTCCACGGCGGCAAAGCCAGCACGTGGAGCCTCCAACCGGTACGACCAACGAGCTATCATGGCTTGACGAGTGGTCTCACGCCACTTGCGTATCTCTTCGGACGAGGGCCGTATACCGCTACACGCCCGGAAGTCAGCCGCTTGCTGATAAACTTCGGCGAGCACTTCCGACTCTAAATCCCACGGGGGAGTTCCGGTCAAGGCGCACGCTACCTCCATCGATATGGTGCGGTAACTGCGTACGGTTCCAACCGCCAATATCCTCTGAGGGCGCCAGAGGCGAACCTTGTCCGGGGCAGTCAGAGCTGCCGCCCACACCAGTGCACCATACAGTGCCATTCACCGGACAACCTCCGTGCACAGCCGTCTTGCCACGACGCTGGCTCCACCCAAATTGGGCAAAAGTCGCCCAAGAGCAGACACTGCCGACCAGCTTTGGAACAAGCTGTCGGAAGTGCTCGTCAAGGAGCCACCTGCCGTCAAGAATCAGACCCAGGTATTTCATCCGGGCCGGAAGCGGTACGAGAACCGGATTGACCACGATGGAGGCGCCGAGAGTTCGAATAAAAAGCCTGTGACAATCATTTTAATGTTTATTATTTTTATATTATTGAACTGTGACTATAATTTATTAAATATGTAAGGACAACTATTTATAACTTATACTATTATAATAACAAATCAACTGTACAGGTTCAGGTGAAGATTGGTCGGTGTCTTTTGGAATAGTTATTACACAAAAATTTTATGATCTTAGTAAATATCGGGTCTGTTTCCAATCTTCTCTCCCTTAATTTGATAAAGTCTGGTGTAACGGACACTTATTTAATTAAAATAAATCCTACCAAGTTTTTATTACGTGTTCATCGATTTCTAATCGATTAAATGTTTATTTATAGCATAAACATATAGTAAAAAAAAGTAATGATTGTGGCAACATTGCATATGTCAGTTGGGACGCAAAATGTCTGCGGAAAGGCGGCCACCTGTTTTGCTCAAGGTATTTATAATGATTTTTCTTATTTTTTGTGGAAAAATGAATTGAATTATACATTTATTTATTAGATAATAAACATGTCAATCATTATTTACCAAAACATACGCACTTTATTACATTCTTATGATGTTTATTTGTAATTAAAATGTTTTGTCCGTCACAGCGGACATTGCTAATTGTATACAAAAGTACCACTTACAACGCCAAAATGTGTGTGCTTTTGCATGTTTAGTTATGGTGCTGAGTTTGGTTTTGTTCTTTGCCAACAGCCTAATTACGCAAGTAAAATTATGCAATATTTTCCGACATATTTATTTTTACTTTTTCCATATACTAAATAACAATAAAACTACTTCCATTCTTCTATGTCGATGTTGTAATGTTTATAGCTATCTCAGAGAACACTAGAACGATCGTGCCAATAAGTTGTTTTTCTACTTGCCATCGTTTGCCTTAATTGCCACGCTTGGCATACGGGTTGGCGTTCTCGAGAACGGTCGTACCAATAAGTTGGCCCGACCACCCGAGCCCTAACCTCCGGTGTCTTGGTCCCTGTACCTTAATCAGTGGTCTACTATTTTATGTAGTTTTAAGTATGTGTTCTTATTTATCTTTTTTATGTATTTAAAAATATAATCAATATGTTTATAAATGAATTTGTTCGTATGTAGCCGTTCATGTAACCTTGAAATATGAGTGGGATGTTGCATCGGAATCGGAACGGCTAAAACCACATGGTGTTCCACTCTGCGCCTACAATAAAAGAGATCCGGGAACTGGTGTTGTTAAGCCAACTGAATCCCTCCCAGCACCTACCCGGTAGTGTGGACACCACCCCTGGGCGAACTCTTTTTTATGATTTAAATTGAATAGGTCTTGTTTTATTACACTGGGTCGAGCACATGTCAGTAATATGACTCCTCTAAATTGACAAGTTGATAGAAGATCGACCAGAAACCCCCGGTAATACATTCCCCAGGATGGAGGCATATCTCACAGATGTCAATCCTAATATATTTCAGGATATATTGCCGATACTTATTCATAATGATAATGTTGTTCACGAAACCTTCGGCTTCCCCAAAAAGATCACCATACCATAGTCAAGACGTAGACGTTTTAATGTTTATACAACAACCATTTAGGGCCCGATAAAATCAACCAGGAAGTTCTTTGCCCTTACATACTTCCCTGCGATCATTAGTACCAAGTACTACAGATTTACAGCAATTCACTTTGAACAGGGCGAGCGAGGTAAAACCTGCAACTACATTGCGATGTACTCTTATATCAATATGCAGAAAATATTCTCTAAAATTGTATATCTCGCGATTGTGTAAGGCCTTAATATTTAATAAACCATGACGCCGAAACTTTCGCGGGATAAACAATCTCATACCCGATGAACGTAGGTGGTGTATTATACGGTATATTATATATGTATAGCCATGTACGGACTCTCCTGTCAAGGGAATCTCATTTGGCGTGAGTCCATTTAAGTACACCAAAGGAATACATCAGAACCAGCATGACCAACCATTAAAGGCGCACATCCTATAATCCCTAATAAAAGCCTTTTAATTACTTTTTCAGGTGGCAAAAAAAGCATTCCTGTAACATTGGTTTCACTCAAGAATCTAGTAACTCCAGCGACTGTGAAAAGTCTAGAAGCTTGTAGGTTTCGGTGGCTGACTGAGATCTAAATTTTGTTGAATCTGAAAGTTCTTCTCTTTTAGATTCTACAATCACATCCTTCTTTACCTACATAACTACACACCTGTCTACACTAAATTCCATCTAGATAGAATTTTTAAAGTTTTCAGTGATCTTAAGAAACGTTTTCAAATATAATTTAGTGTGGACTAATAATTCGAAATCATCGATATATAGAAGGTGAGATATAATTTGGCCATCTTCTGTCAACTCACGAACTTGAACCGAACGAAGCTCTAAAGAAAACAATATTCAATAATATTATTACAGTTTCTTTTAAAATAATATAGAATATGAAATATTTATTTTCTGTTGCACAGGATTTATACATAAAAAGTATGGAATCTAATTAATCTGGCAAAAATTTAATAAAACATAGAAAAGAAGTGATTCTGATGGAAAACAACAGAAGTTAGAAGCTGATAAACTTATGAAGAGTACAAATTTCTAGTCAAAGAATTAAGGAACCTGCAAAAGGTAATGGATTAAATAAATATTTTATAAGTTTATCCATTTATTAAAATAATTGTTACATTACAAACAATACACATAAATCAGTGTAAAATATAAACATTTATTTTATTGAAAATCATAAGAAAAATAAACTACACTACGCATTATTGACTATACTACAAAACTAGAAATAGGCACCGCTATCAAGATGTTACATTTTTACACTGGAACATTATTATGCTAAAAAAGTAGACACATACTTAAAAATCAAAAACTTTATTTTAATTTTAATTTCTACATTTCCTGCAAAAATATTGCAAATACAAGTAAACTACGGTGTAACTGTACACAATTCACGTTTGCTACAGTGTATGTGGTAAATTATTGGACTAAACATCACCACCTACCAGCACCCTTCACTACAGTGAAAATGCCGCAACTCTTGAACATTGAGGCAGCACAAAAGACCCTGGAGGAGTGCTTTGCCCGGAGGATGGAAGAACTGTAAGCACAACTTCATTCAGCGGGGACTGCAAAGGACACCGTCGCCAGGGTAGCAGAGGAGTTCTGTACATTCAAAGAGCTAATTTATAACATGCTGGGACTTCTTCGCAAGCAAATCAATGAGTGCTCCAAGGCTGTTGATGCTATTGAAACTAGGCATCGACGCAAAGCTCTTCTCTTTATGGACGAAGCTGAAGGTGAAGAAAGCAGCAAAACCATAGCGGACATTATCACCCTTCACTACAGTGAAAATGCCGCAACTCTTGAACATTGAGGCAGCACAAAAGACCCTGGAGGAGTGCTTTGCCCGGAGGATGGAAGAACTGTAAGCACAACTTCATTCAGCGGGGACTGCAAAGGACACCGTCGCCAGGGTAGCAGAGGAGTTCTGTACATTCAAAGAGCTAATTTATAACATGCTGGGACTTCTTCGCAAGCAAATCAATGAGTGCTCCAAGGCTGTTGATGCTATTGAAACTAGGCATCGACGCAAAGCTCTTCTCTTTATGGACGAAGCTGAAGGTGAAGAAAGCAGCAAAACCATAGCGGACATTATCCAAAACAAGCTGCAATTGAAGCACCTCCCTGAGGAATCATTTACCATCTGTCACAGTCTCGGAGCCCCCAACACTGAACATCACAGACCCATCCTCGTAAGGTTCCGTAGCGCGGATCTCCGGGCCTCTGCTTGGAGAGCGAAGACTGCACTCAAGGGTTCGTCGGTTTCAATACGAGAGTTTTTAACTAAAGTTAGGCAGTCAACGTTAACCAAGGCTAGGCTTCATTTTGGTGCACATGCATGTTGGACACAGGACGGCGTTATAATAATTAAAGCACCTGATGGTGATCGTCACAAAATTAAATCTTTAGATGAACTAATGCCCTTAATTGCCAAGTATCCTGGTGCTCCTAACGTAGCGGCGTTCCAGGCTCGGAGTGGAGCCAAAAAGACTGCCTTGTCCGGTCCACATAAGAACATAGTGGGCAGAGTTTAATTTGTTCGGCGTCATGAAACCTGTGTCATCCAACAAAATCGTAACCTTGGGTTCGCGTAGCCCGCTAGACGGTAGTCACTAGTATTGAGGTAAACACATCTTTTCTTCCCGCTCTGTTTTCTTTTTGCTTAGTAATTTACCCACAAACAGTGTTTAATTCGCCTCACATTTCATATTGTTGATGTTACTTGTAAACAAATATGACACTTCTCAAGTGACATTTAGTCTGGCGAGTTGCGTTCGGATACACACATGTAACGTTCCGTTTCACGTTTATTCTTTTTTTTTGTTTTGTTATCTTAATCTATGTTTCCTCTGTGTTTGCGATCATTGTTCTTATATTATGTAGTGTGTGCTGGTGCAGAGAATTTTTCTTACCTATTCACTGGGTGGGTTTAAATAGCACTATCTACTATCTTTAAGGATTATAGTGCATATAGTTATATTTATACATCATTAATTCTCTCTACATTCTTATAAAATATATAGTTTAAATTGTTTTAAAACCAATGACTTCTGATAACGAAGACTCTTGTAGTTCTGTCTATGAGCCTGCATTCTCCAGTGATGAAGACAGCTTCGCTTCTTTACCTGAGACTTTGGGCGATCGCTTGCGAAACATACTTAACTAGCAATCGAAACATTTACTAAATGTGTGTCACATTAATTCACAGAGTATTCCAAGCCACTTTGGGGACTTCACAGAAGCTTTCACTGACACAAACGTCCATGCCGTTCTGATCTCTGAGAGTTGGCTCAAACCTAACCTCGCCTCCACATCTTATTCTCTCCCTGGTTACATTCTGGTACGCAACGTCCGAATTGATAGCAGAGGTGGTGGGGTAGCTATTTATATCCACAGTTCTCTACCACACAGAATTCTAGCTTCTTCTCCTGCCTCCTACTCTGCTGATTCTGAATACCTTTTCCTAGAGGTGAATGTCAAGGGAACCAAGATGGTCCTGGGTGTCGTTTATTGTCCTCCCTCTGTCGATTATTTCTCCAGCCTGGAAACAGTGCTGGAATCTTTAGGGTCAGATTATACACATCATGTCATCATGGGAGATTTTACTACTGATCTTACCCACCAATCCTCACGTTCTTGTAAACTCCTACAGATAATCGAATCAGCCGGCATGCAAGTCTTACCTCTTCAACCGACTCACCACAATAATCCGGGGAAAGATACATTGCTTGATTTGATCGTCACATCTAACCCAACACTTGCCCGTAAACACGGTCAACTTCCTGCACCCGGTTTTTCAAACCATGACCTCATTTTCCTTTCGTATACCCTGAAACCTCCTAAACATCCTCCCAGAGTATTGCACCGGCGTTGTTTTGGTCGCTTGGATGTGGACAGGCTACGTGGTGATGCTTCAGGACTCAACTGGGATAAATTTAATGCAGCTTCCACCTTGGACGATAAAGTTGAAGCTTTCAATAACGCGGTTAGTAGCTTATACCAGACACATGCACCTATAAAAAAAATCAAGCTCAAGAGACCACCTGCACCCTGGATTACAAGGGACATTCTTTTAGCTATGGGGCGAAGGAATAGGGCTTTCTGTAGATATAGGAGGGATCGCACAGATGAAAAATGGAATCTGTACAAAGGAGCAAGGAACTGATGTAACCAGACGATACGCAATGCTAAACGCCGCTTTATTTTAGACAACCTTGCCTATTCCTCCCCTGCCAATACCTGGAAATTCCTTGGAAGCCTGGGTATTGGTAAGCAGACATGTACTCACCAACCGATGATGGTTAGTTTGAACGACATTAATTTACATTTCTCTACTTCTACTTATTTGGATCCCCTAACTAAGCATCGTACTGTCAATTACCTGGCGAGGTTAAATTCTCCTACTATTAACTCTTTTCAATTTGTTCCAGTTACGCAGGATGAGATCAAAAAGATAATCCTTTCTATCAAATCCAACGCTGTGGGTTACGATCAAATTAGCAGACGCATGATCATAAATATAATTGACCAACTTCTCCCCGCCATTACCCACATCATTAATCATTCCTTACATTCTGGCACTTTCCCCTCACTTTGACGTAAAGCTTACATCATTCCTCTACCTAAGATCACAAATCATGTTCTGCCCAATCACTTCAGACCGATATCCATCCTTCCATTCCTCTCCAAAGTTCTTGAAACCTGTGTGCATAAGCAGCTCTCTGACTTCATTTACAAAAATGATTTATTAAGCCCATTTCAATCCGGTTTTAGGCCTGGCTACAGCACCACCACTGCCTTACTCAAGGTGACTGGTGATATCAGAGCGGCTTTGGAGGATAAAAAAATGACGGTCTTAGTTTTGGTTGATTACTCAAACGCCTTTAACACCGTCAGTCACGATATTCTCTTATCCATCCTCTCCTATCTAGCGATCTCGCCCGAAGCACTGGAATGGTTCTCATCTTATCTTCAGGGACGCCAGCAGTCCGTTCAATTGGATGATCTCTCCTCTGATTGGTGCGATGTCGACTCTGGTGTCCCTCAAGGCGGCATACTCTCTCCTCTGCTTTTCTCTTTGTTTATTAACCTCTTAACTCTTGAACTTCGTAGTGCGTATCATCTGTATGCTGACGACTTGCAACTGTACGCTCAAGCCAGCGTTGAAGAGATAGCAACAGCAATCGATTTCATTAACACAGATCTCAAAGCTATGCAAAACTGGTCGGAGAGGTTTGGGTTATCTGTGAACCCGACAAAGTGTCAGGCAATAATTATCGGCAGCAGCCGTTTGATGACCCGAGTCAACCTTGAGGTGCTGCCCAAGATTACTTTAAATGGTGCCACTATACCCATTTGTGCAACAGTGAAAGACTTAGGCTTACAACTTGATTGTACAATGAACTGGCGTGATCAAGTTACATACGTATGCCAGAGGGTTACGGGAATCCTGAGAACACTATACCGCCTGAAAAACTTCCTTCCCGTGAAAACTAAGGCAACGCTCGTGCAATCTCTAATCTTCCCTCTGATCGACTATGGTGACGTGTGCTATTACGACCTGAATGCAGATCTCAACAAGCTAGAACGTCTTCTCCACAACTGCATTCGATTCACCTTTAACCTTCGTAAGTATGATCATATCTCCAGTTTCCGGACCCAGCTCACATGGCTACCTATTCGTCAACGCAGAAAATTGCGTGCACTCTCATTACTATATTCTTTTCTCAATTCTCCATCCCCTCCCACTTATTTAACATCACAAATTTAATTGTTGAGCAACAACCATAACAGAAATCTACGTTCGGCTAATAATCTCCTTCTACTCTGTCCTTCTCACTCCACTGAGTTTGTCGGTTCTTCGTTCTTCGTGCAGGCTATCCTTTCTTGGAACGCGCTTCCCCTCGAAGTCAGGATGGCTAAAAGTCGCGACTCGTTTAGGGTTCGGGTGAAGAAGCTTTTGCTGGCTGAAATGGCGAAGTCTTAGTTCACCACCTGGTATTATTATATCTTATAGTGGTAATATGTATGCACGTATGTATATGAGTTGTGTGTATGTGTATTATATATGTATGTATGTATGTGTTATATATTTATGTGTTTATGTAAGTATATTTACTTATTTATGGTCTATCTGGTCTATATATACTTCTCTGGCAATTACTTCTTATCCTTAAGTGCACCTATCTCATATCTTCATGCATCACCCAATCGGTTAACTGGCAGAAAATGCCTTAGGCATTAAGTCCGCCGATGCATGTATTTGTGCATAAAGTTATAAATAAATAAATAAGTTAGTATATTAGAAATTTCGTGTCAGTAAATATTCACAAAATAAATGCATTTCGCGAAAGAAGAGTTAACTAAATAACGTGTTTTGATGAATGTATATACATGTTACTGTAAAAGTCCAAATTAAAGTGAATTCTAACGTTTTGCAGTAAAACCCAAGATTTATTAACTCTTAAGATTGTGATTTCTAAATGTTGATATACCGAGATTTTTTCCTTTTATCTAAGATGATCCATTGATCAGATCTATTGTGAATATAATGACGATAATATGGCAATGTCTACCGACCTACTCTCTTAAATTTATTGATCCACTGAGAACTTTCTTTCTAACTGGATTGATAAAAAGCGATTAACAAAGTTTTGTTTATTTTTAATATACATGATGTTTCTTTCTTTTATGCTTGAATAAAAATTAATCTTAAATTAGTATCATTGATATTGTATATTGATATCGCAGTTTAGTGCGTTGAGAGTTGCGGAAGAAACGAATTATTATGCAAAGTTTACAGATTCCATTAGTATGTTCTTTATATATAAAATAATGGTCTCTGCCATTGCAAAAATTACAAAATTACAAAACGAAATGTACTGAATCAGTATAGGATATCCCTCACCCAAGTAAAAATATTTAGCAACACTTTTTTGACATTTCCAAGTCACAATATTTAAGTATCGGCTTTTTAATTTTGTTATAAAAAAATGTCATTAGGTCCTTTATGGTTCTTTTGAGATTTAATTATCATGAACGACTCCGCATCTCCTTTCGCGGATTGCATTTAGCAACTTCTTTGGCATTGCAAGTACAGATACTTACATTCTCTTAAGTAGGTACTCCGTGAATACTAAGAAAAAAAAATTTCACCTGAAAGAACCGTCTAGGTTTTGGTTTCTTCAAGCGTTTTTTTTCATACGGGTTCGCTGCATTTTGCATTCATCGGCGCATTTAATTGTGTTGATATTCCTGTAAAATGTTAATTAAAAAAATGTATAATATCTTATTTATCACATTTCACCACAACTGCGCAGTAATGTTTATCCCTATTAAAATTAAATTATAAAAATTATATTGACAACGTGTAAGTTTAAACCACTGAACCGACTTGGATGAAGTTTTTTGTTGAGCTAATTCGAGTCCCGGGAAAGGACACAGGATAGTTTTATCCCAGAAATCAGGCATATTCTACTATATTCACATAATGCCATCTAGCACGAAACTAAGCAGAACTTCTACTATGAGTATTAGACAACAAAATATATATAATGTAATATAACATAACCTGAATAGCTGAAACATTAAAAGAGCTACGAATTTGTTTCACTTAAAGAGGTATTCCACTTATCCAGTGTCTCAGATGTCAAGCTATTTTTTTTATAGAAAACAACGCCCGCAGTAGGAATAAGTCCTGTTTCAATTTTTTCTGTTTAAAGCGGTCAATGCCTATTAAATTCAAAGAAATCAATTAATAATAAGTACTCTTTAATATATCGACTCAGTAATAGAGATAAAACATACTCGCTGTCTCATTATAGAATTAGTTATAGAAGTAATTAGGACGATAAAATGGAAAGAATGAATGAATATCCCACTGACAGAGGTGATTCAGCATACAAGTATGTTTAGGCTATGGAGGTTTCTTACTTATCCAGGTCCCACTTAACCAAGTTTCGCACGCTACTACTGTGCCACCCAGGCAGTCAAAAGTACTTAACAGTTTTAATTAATTTAGTTACCTGACTAAATTTTCGCGAACTGCAGACTTCTTCACTACTTCCATGTTGTCATGGAAGTAGTGTATTTTTCTTTGAGCACCATTGTATTGCCACTGCCGATTGGTACCTAGAATCGCAAATGAATTAAAAAATTTCAAGTAAGCGAGTATTAGTATCAGTAATATTTGGAATTGAAAAATATTTCAACTTTAAATTGGAATTAAAATTTTTGAAATTCCAAAGCATTCCTTTAACAATACCTTATTCGCAAAATTCTTACTAAACAGAAACTATTAGAAATGTCCCTCATTTTATTATTTCGAAACATTCGTAGTCATAATTTGAGTTAATAAACTGTAGTTCAAACAAAGTTTTTTTTGATTGTATCTTAAATCAAACATTACAATATATTTTTTTTGTTGTAATTATTGCCTCATTCACAATATTACTTTCTTTACTCTTAAGCCTACAGATCTTCTAATACTCTAAATACATTTATATAAGTATAAATGTAAATCAAATCTTACCCATTCTTGTTCCACTGCCACATTCTTTTCATTTTTTTTCGCATTAATTTTGATGTTATGCTTAACAGATATATTATTTGGTACTAGAATGTTATTGCCAGATCTATTGGACTCCTTATTTTCACACATTTTAGAGTTATTCTGTTTGGATTTATCCAAAAACTGATTCGGCTGGCTTGATGAACCTTGTAATCTATCATCAGTCGTAGAATTAGGCGCGATGGGTTCAGGCTGTTCCACTACTTCATTCTTCTTCATTCTCTTCGCATTCATTGCGTTGTTATAACTAATGAGTAAATAGCTAATAACAGGAACATCTATGCCGGATCTATTGAACTCCTCGTCCTTCCGTATGTCATACTGCAATAAATTTAGTCAAATTTAAGAAATATACACGTGATCTGGACACACGCTGAAATTTTTATTACTTTGTTATTACCTCTGCATGGGAATTGTTGTAGTTAGTTTTTGTAACGCTGAGAGATATGGAAGCGACGTTCTCTTTATTTTCACCTTCTTTTTCTCGATTCTTCGGACAAACCATAGTTTTTCCTTCCATTGCTTGCTTCAAGTAAATTGTGCTTTCCTGCATACGAGACAAAAACATTTAATTTCATGACTACCTACAATATGTAAAAAAAAGAAGTTTAGCGTTTCTTGATAACAAGATTGGCCGTGTGTTGATCATTGAATCTATTTCCAAGGTACTATAGTCCTAGAACGAGGGACTTTTCTACTGCCTCTACAATTTTATTCTCACCAGTTCAACCTGCCGGCTGAAAAGTAAGTGAGAAAATTGTTGTGTGATTGGTCGACAAGAATGGTTTACAATATTTTTTTCAAACTTCGTTGTCGTTTCTCAAAAGAAATAAATTTGCCTGGTCTTCGCAATATTTTTTCATTAATGTTTAGCTGCCATTAATCTTAGCATCATGTTTTATAGATTATAACTTTCTTTGATAACTTGGCTATTGTATACTAAAAGAATTGGTGAAATAAATCAAGCTGTTCACGTCTGACACCGCGAACAAAAGATTTTTTTTAAATATTCATTCAAATACTCTTGTGGATCAATAAGTACCCGTTTTGATGACAGTTTAATAAGTTAAACATATTCATCATATATGTACTACAAGTATAGTCATATTACATGGCAATGTCCTTAATTTGAGGTCATTTCATTGGCTTTTTTTTTTAAAACTGTTTGTATCTTTCGTGTCCAATGTTTCTTAATAAAATGGAAAAAAGCACTATCGATCCATAATTTGTTTTTTTATTTTAGGACATGTGTCATGTTGTGTGTGATATGTTTATGGGGATGGTTTGCCGTTCATGATAACCGTTAGATATAGTGTCAATGAGTTCAGGCTTGGTAGTAAAACTATTTTCGACGAGGAGCGACTAGTGTTATATATTATGTGTGCGTTGATATTATTTTAATATTGTAGCTATTAAATTTACTATCTACACTTCTGTACTAAACTTGTTCTTTTTATTTCACTTTGTATTTAAAGTTATTACTGAGTTATTATTAGTTTTTTTATGCAGGCGAGTTTTTTATATTAAATTCATTTGTTTACAAATAAGAAATAAATGTATAGTTGCATACGTACATACCGTATTACAATAGAACTGGTATAAGACATCAAAGTCCTATTGGTTTTAAAAACCCATAATAGTTGTACAAACAACGTGGTTACGTTTTTGTTTTCTCTCGCTTACAACAAAGCTAAGCGTGAGTTTTACGTTCGTCAAAATTTATTTCTGATCTTCTATGGATATCAGAAACTTTATTGCGAAAGTATCTTTAATGACATTTGTGCGATTGTAGTTCAAACACCCTAGCAAAGACGTAAGTGTTTTGCGTCAAATCTCTTTCTACAATGGTTAACACCTCTATTCCCTTATATTATTGGCTAATATTTGTTTTGATTCCGTGACTTATGCTGACGTAGATAGCAGTGTTTTCATTATACATTGTTCGATGGCAACAAAAATGCAACGAAACCAAACTCAAAAAGCGAATTAAACTAAACGAAAATACAACTTTTAGTTTGTCACACTTGATGTGTCACAATAAATACAATGGACGCATTTGTACACTAGAAATTAAAGAAAGAATAAGATAAATAAAATGGTGTCCAGTGATGTCCCTGTGAAAGAGGATGTCCACTTTTTGTATGGACATTTATTTCGTTCCGAAAAAAATCGGTTGTGGCACAAATTACATGGGTTTATAGTAACTAAATTGGAAATTAGTAGGATAGCAATTTTTGCCGCATAACTGTGGTCAATAAAATGGGAAGAGATTTATTATATGTATATATTGAGGTAAGTCGTCAAGCTAAATGCACAAAACAACTATAAACATTTATATTCACATAACATTTTAAAAGAGTTTGTTACCAAAAATCTATATATTAATACGTGATGCAAAAACCTAGGACCCCTTTTTACGAAAATTGCGCGGACGCAGGAGCATAAAATTTGGCACACTTATAGTTTATGTGTAGGAGAAGTGCAGAACGCTAATATTTTTCAATAATAATGCTTATAAAGTACATTAAATCAATAAATAAAACGTTACACAACCAGCATACATTTGACACACGCATATACAAGTATTTGTACACGTACACATACTCTGTGGTCAAATTGTCTCTTTTGTTTATTATAGACATAGTTGAATGTCAAACAGAAAAGTTTTATTTGACGAATCCTACGTTAAATACTGAGCGCTTATACAAATTTATGTAATATATACATATATATAAGTTGTGTAGCAGTAAGATACATTTAAATGTACACGGGACTTTCATTATATGCATAAAGAAAGTTTTGTAGCAGCAATCTGCAATGACGACATTCAGGTCCAAAAAAAATATAATTTGCTATTGCTGGTTCAAAGCAATTATTAGTAGTTGTAGTATGTAGTTTACGATTTCAGTAATTGTATATACTTCAGGATAAAGAAGTGATTTTGAGAGATACGTATGTACAATGTGCTCTAAATGTCATTCCAAATGTGTTTTTAAGTTATGATTGTGGATTAATGGATTTAGAGTGCAGGTCTTGCAATGCGAACCATTTCGAATCTGAAGTGACTTTAGGTGACCGAACTGCATTCACTTCATTTTGTCACAAGGGTAAAGCAATATTACCACCCTTAAGTCAAAATGAATATTTTAAATCATTGTACTCATTAAATAAATTTAAATTTGTAAAAGGTACAAGTGGAGTGTATTATTTCAAAATATATGATGTTTTTATCACAGATCAGGCCCAATGACTGCTGCATATGGTCGCTCACCATGTTATGCACAATTATATTTTTATGATGTTGACACTGCTATTAGTTATAGATTACAAGAACGTATTAGTCAAACATGTAACAACAACATAATGCGTGAAATTTCACTGGAATTGGACAAAACAGTCCAAAAAATTGGAGTTTTATTAAATCGGCCAGTTTTTACACATGGGCAATTGTATGTCGCAGCAAGTAGAGTTCGTTCATTTGCTGGTTTAAGGTTTTATATATCCGAATATAATGGCCAAGGACATTTAGCAAACGATGAAAGAATTTTTACAAAAAACATTGTTTTCAGAGAAGTTTTAAATCATTAATTATATTATTGCAATATGCGATAAAAAAATGTTTTTTTGTTTTGCATCCTCTTATAGCATGTTTTGTTTTAATAAACATTTTTAAATAGGTATTCTTTATTTTACTTCTTTTTAATTTCATATAATTTGTTCAAAAAAGAAATTGGCAAATAACAGTCTTGGTTAAATCTGTGATTATAGTAGTTTAGTTTTAGACAGCAGAACCTTAATAATGTTTGAATATTATATTTTAATAATGTATATTAAGTCACTTACAATTTAAATTTATTATGGTCGAATTTCGACCAATGGGCGACCACTAGTATTTATAAATTTACTAGCAGACTGGACCATGCGTTGCTGTGTCTAATTTTTTTGTTATATTACATTGTAGTAAACTATTAACGGAGAAAGTCAAAAGAACATAAGTCATGGGTGCCACCATGCTTTTTTACATAGATGCTATAAATTGAGATGATTGCACACGGTGCTCAAAATTAGATTAAAATCGGTTAAGTAGTTTAGGAGTCCATCGCGACAAATACCGTGACAACTAATTTATATATGTATATTAAGATAATATAATATAATATAATGTAATACAATATAGTATATTATAATATAATATAAGTTTAAGAAAATAATAGCTAATTTTTGTTTTTTAACTTAGTTTCCGAACGTACTTTTACTGGATTAGAACACAAAATGAGATTTATCTATACTAGTGTATACTAATAATATAAAGAGGAAAAATTGTTTTGTTTGTTTGTACCCTAAAGGCTCTGAAACCACTATACTGATTTTGACCATTCTTTTACTAATGGAAAGCTACATTATCAAGGAGTAACATAAGCTATAATTTATTTAAAAAAAAATAGAGATCCGTATTATAAATCGAAGTTTGTAAGCCAAGGTGTAAAAAAACTTCACAAAAGAAACATAATTCGACGTGCGCTACTAAAATAGATGATTATAGACAAATATAATGTACTACAATTTTGATGTACTCATCAAAAACTACAAAAAATTCAGTGATACTATATATCTATCTATTATAAATAACTTAGTATAAGGTTTTCTATGTAAAATAAAATAATTAAAATTTAAACATGGTCTTTGAGTATTAATACTAGACAGGTGTATGGATTCTTAAAACTATAAGCTACTTTAACATAACGGAAGTTTAATGTAGATATACTTTGCCTTTTACTGACATTTGAAGTTATCGTTAAATTAAAATAATGAGACATTCTCAGGCGCCTCACGCAAATGGGCGTTGCCAAAGCATGAGGTGCGGGGGAGTTATGTCTATGAGTAAGGTAGCCGCGCGACCGCTTGCGTTTCGGTCGGAAGTGATATGGTACTACCAATCGTGATTAACTACTAACTATTACAGTTATGCCACAGTAATTCCTTTTTCGTCCACCCGTGTGAAGCCGGGACGGGCCGCTAGTTAAACATATAACGAATATTGTTGTAAATGTAAACTACATATATAAAGGAAAAGTAACCATTTGAATTCTTAATTATTTCTTTTATATTAACCAATCGTTTCCCGTGCTCCATATTTTATTATAAAATCTAGTAAAAATAATATAAAATAACTAGTAGACACTGTTAGATACCACTGTTGGAACCTTAATAAATCAATTTTAACAATAAAATATAAATGTCCTGTATTTTGTTTAATTTAAATGCATGAATATTAGCAACACTGGTCTTATAATGACTTTACAACACTTTGCATTTGACTTTAATGTATAAGATCTGAAAATAAGTAATTGAATTATGCATTGACCTGTGAAACGGGATTCTTGACTTGTTTTACTTTAGATCATTACGGTTTTCTACCATTTTATCAATTTTTGTTTGCACACGTAACGACTGCCTATTGTATGGAAATATATAATAGCTTTTATAATTTGGTCGGTATCTAGAATTGTTGTCACATTTTATTTTAAATCTACGATAACTTTCATAATTTTTTTTTGTTATTTACAACAATTTAATACGCAACAAAAACTATCTATATTTTTGTGTTTAATTTAATTAATATTTTGCTCCGGGGACGCATACGAACAAATTGCTATTAATGGTAAACTAATTATATATTACACTTTCACTTTCCTAAAGCACAAATTTTATAAACTTCTTGTTGGGGTGACGCACACTATAAAACACTTCTCAGTTTTTGATACAAACAAATTTGTTACTTAAATATTTAAATGTGTACTACTCACGTGAAAGGGTAAACGAAGTAGCCAGTTCTTCACTTCACTTTAGTAGTTAAAGTACTAAATAGTCTAATATGGCAAAAATATTATACTGTTTGAGGGTTGCTGCGACCGTGCTTTGCGTTACAAAACGAAAACCGAAATGAAGCAGTCGTTCAAGTAAAGATTTAAAGTACACCCTTACATAGATACTTCCCCCGATCCCCGCTCCGAATAATATTTTTTGCCAGTAGGAGAGCCGGAGCGAAAAAAAAGGCATACTTTTTTTGCAACGGACATTGGAAAAAAGTCCGCTGTATTTTGGTGTAGCCTAAAAATTTTTACTTATTATTTTTAGGTTAGTTTATAGAATGGGTTAAATATACCGTTAAGGATACTAGGTATTCTATATAAGAGTCATCTTGACAAGCTCAATTCTTGTAGTTGAAATATTTTAACGTGTATATTTAATACCAAATTGTTAATTTGCACCTGTCCTGAAATGTTATACAAGTGGGCCATGAATTGGTTAAAATGACAGTGCAATGCAGTGTTAAAGGTCACAAACAAGACATGTTTATGTAAATAGATTCAAGTTATTTTTAGGACAGTTTGTATAATTAGATAAATAAAAATAAGATATGATAAATTAAATAATTCACGAAACATATACAGCGTTAGTAATACAGTGTGTAAAAAAGATAAGATAAAGACAGCATATTTAGGGACGTTAAACTATTCAGACGCTGAAAATATCTTGGTAAATTTAAAGTAGATAGGCAGAAAACGAAAGTAGTTAAAGTATAGGGTGGGCCAAGAATTCGTTAACATTTGAATCTAACATCCCGTGCAAACATGTTACGGGAGCTCTTGAGACCGATGCTACTGGAATTTGTTGGTTATAATCGGAATCAAATCGTACATGGTTCCAACAAGATGGAGCCACATTTCACACATCCAATAAGTCCCTGCCGGTGGTCAAAGACATGTTTCCGGAAAAGCTGATTTCGAGACAAGGCGACATTCCATTGCCTCCCTGAAGTCCAAATCTATCCCCAGTAGACTTCTTTTTATGGGGTAATTTCAAGAGTCGTGTCTACATCAATAAACCAAACACACTACGTCAACTAAAACAAACAAATCAACTAAGAGACTTCGACGATCTCGTGGTCTTTTTGCCAACGAGTATTCGAGAATTTCTATGCTCGCTTAGAAGAGTGCAAACGTCAAAATGGTGTTTATTTAGACAATGTAATTTTTGCAAAATAAGTTCTTACTAATTATAAGTATAATATAGTACTATAAAGGTGAATAAAATAAAAAAGGGTTATTGTAAATTATAATGTTCAGTTAAAGAATGAAACATTCGAGCATTTCGTCAAAATCAAAATCCTCAAAAAATAAAAGTAGTGATGAATTTATTAATTAAAAGATTCAAGAAATTTATAACGTAGTTTTAATAATGACACATTCTCTTATAGTGTTGTAAGAGTCGATAAAGTCAAATTTTAATATCTCAACACTCTCACCAAATTTGAACTTTAGATCTATAACTTTTACAAAAATATAAAAAATGTTAATTTTAACTTTAACCTTTATGCACTTACATTAATAAACTCTTAATGACTACACTTACAACTTAAGTTGTCACACTTAGTTAATACAATTTTATAAAAACGATAATTGTTTAACACCAATTCTATCTCTGAGATATTGAAATTTTTCTTTGGGTAAAGCTTTAGTAAAGATGTCAACATATTGTTCTTTGGTATTTACATATTTAAGATCTATTTTTTTCTAAATATTTTTCTTTAATAAAATTATATCTTATATCAATATGCTTGCATCTTTCATGGTAATCTACATCCTTAATTAAACAAATTACACTTTGATTATCAATGTTTAAACAAATAGAGTTCTGGTTAAATGCATTTATATCTATTAATAATCTTTTGAACCATATTGCTTCTTTGGTTGCTGAACATGCAGCCATGAACTCTGCTTCAGTAGTGGATAATGCCACACTGTGTTGACGTTGTGTTGTCCATGTCACAGCCGCACTATTTTTTATGAATATATATCCTGTAAAAGCCCTGCGTGTGCAAGTGTCTTTTGCATAATCTGCATCGCTGTAGCCGTCAAGGCAGCTCTTCGAGGGTGAGTAACATAGGCCATAGTCTTTTGTTCCTTTACAGTATCTAAATATTTTCTTGACAACATTCTAATGTGTTTGATTATAACTATTCAAATAGCGACTCACCAGACTGACTGCATACATGATGTCAGGCCTGCTTACCACTGCAAGGTGCATTAGTGAACCAACAGCTTCTCTGTACTGTATATCCTTGTTTGGTGGTTCAGCTCCCTTTTCTAGAGTTGTATGTGGTTCAACTGGAATGTTATTACTGTTAGCATTATTCATATCAAACTTACATGATAATCTCTCAAGGTATTTTGTTTGGTGGATAAAAATACATTTTTCAAATCTTTCTAACTGCATTCCTACAAAATTCTTTGGATCACTCTGTGTGATTTCAAAATTATCTTTAAGTTCACATATTACCGTCTGTAATGCTTTGTTTGACTTTGACATCAGTAGGCCATCATCAACATAAAGTAATAAATAGATATTATTATTATCAACATTTCCAAGATAAACACATCTATCTGCATGACTGTTCTTAAATCAAAATTTCGTAAGCAGATTGTCGAATTTTTGATTCCAGCATCTTGGTGCTTGTTTTAAACCATAAAGTGAACGGTTAAGTTTACATACCTGATTTGGTGAGATATCCAAACCTTCAGGAGTTCTCATATAAATGTCTTCTTTAACATCTCCATATAAAAATGCAGTTTTGATGTAAAACTGCATCATTTCATATTCATGTTGAACAGCTTCTGAGAGTAAGATTCTTATTGAATCATATCTTACTGTTGGTGAGTAAACTTCAGTGTAGTTAATATCTTTTATTTGTCCACATCCTTTAGCACATAGTCTTGATTTAAAAACTGACTCATTATCTTTTACTCTGAAGACCCATTTACAGTCAATTAGTCGTACTCCTTTTGGTTTTTCAATTAAACTCCAGGTGTTGTTCTTTTGGTGTGCATTTAGTTCTTCCTTGATTGACTGTTTCCATTTCTCAGCATGCACATTGTCAGTGGATATTGCTTCAGCATAGGTTTCTGGAATAACATATTGATCAATTATTTCATCTGCACACATATATGTATTACCTTGCATTTTGGCAGTCCGCATTTTAGATCTAGTTGTTATCTTTCGTTCTGATTCCATTGCCTCAATTGTTTCATCTGGTTCATATAAAGATCTATCATCTGATTGGTAGGAGTCTTCAGTGCTTTCAGATGTTGTGTCATTATTGGTCGGTTTTACATTTTCAATTTTTGATTCCGAGACCGACTCAGATAATGGCATCGCTGCATAATCTCTCTTGAAAAAATTGCATCTCTGCTGATTAAGGTTTTTCTTGTTTTTGGATCAAAGAGCCTATAGCCTTTTGTTTGTTCACTATAGCCCACAAAAATCATCTTTATTGCCTCTGTATTCCATTTCTTGGCTTTTTCTTTAGGGATGTGAACCATAGCTTCACAACCAAAAATTTTTATATTACTAATATCTGGCCTTTTACCAGTCCATTTTTCTTCCGGTGTTAAATAATCTAAAACCCTTGTTGGGCATCTATTGGTGATATATGCTGCTGTTGTCACTGCTTCAGCCCAATATTGTTTTTGGAGTTTTGCGTTAAGCAACATACATCTTGCTCTTTCTAATAGAGTTCTGTTCATCCTCTCCGCCAAACCATTTTGTTGAGGGGTGTAGGGAGCAGAAGTTTGATGAGAAATGCCAGACTTTTTAAGAAAATATTGAAAATCATTGCTTAAATATTCATTCCCATTATCAGTACGGAGTGTTTTTATATTAAAACCAAGTTTATTTTCCACTAAGGCTTTAAATTCCCTAAATTTTTCAAACACTTCTGGTTTCTTAGTTAATATGTATATAAATACCTTTCGAGTGAAGTCATCAATGAATGTAACAAAGTAACGAGCACCTCCAAGAGATGATACCTCCATGGGCCCACAGACATCAGAGTGGATGAGTTCCAGTGCATTTTGTGCTCGTGATCCCTCAGTAGGGAAAGGTATTCTTGATTGCTTTCCTTGTAGACAAGAAATACATGTTACTTTTTCTTTATTTTCAAACTTCAATCCAGAGCTTTCTGTCAATTTATTCAAGTCTTCAAAATTTAAGTGAGCCATTTTCTGATGCCATAAATACCAGTCATTTTCTTTTGTTACAGATGTGTAGGCAGGCATACTATGGGTATTTAGTTGGTACATATTATTACTCATCTTTGCAGTGGCAACTTGTTCATTATTTCTGTTTGAAATTTTACAACCTTTCTGATCAAATTGTACTTGACATCCATTTTTAATAATTTGACTGACAGATAAAAGATTGGTGGCCAAACCAGGAACATAAAGAACATCCTTAACTTGAATTGTATTCATCTTGCCATTACTGCCAATCAAATTTAAATTTACTTTACCACAAGATTTCACTAAAAGTTTCTTGTCATCTACCACTTTTATTGTATTTATTGGTGGTGGTATTTTGTCATATAGCCAGTCACTGTGCATAGTCATATACATTGACGCTCCAGAGTCTATAAACCATCCACTTTCATTGTTTTTAGTTGCAGAAAATACTGCCACATAGTTTCCACTTTGACTTGACTGTTTCTTCTTGTGCCAACAGTGTTTACTTATATGTTCATATTTGTTACATACAAAACATCTCGGACCTTTCCTTTTAGCTGTTTTCTCTGAAGCTTGTTTGGCAACTTGCAACTGATTCCCTTTGTATTTATTCACATATAATGCATCACTTGCAGAGCTTCTTACATCTTGTAATAGCTTAGTCTTCACAGAATCAGCAGTTATTGCCACACCGCAGCTTTCAAGTGCCATAATCATCGGCTGGTAGACTACAGGTAAGCCAGCTAGCAATAGCGTACCAAGCCATTCATCATTCACATCAAATTCTATATTTCTTAACTTGTGTGCTGTTGATATAATCTTGTTTACATAGTCTTCTATGCTCTGACATGATTCTAATGTTGTGGTTATCAGATCTCTCAATAAGCCAACCTTTCGTGTCAATCCTTTGTCATCAAAAGCTCTAGAGAGGTTATTCCACACTTCCTTGGCGGATTTCGCCTCTTGTATATGTACATAGTTGATAGGATGTACTAGTAAAATTATTTTAGACTTAGCTTTTGTGTCAAGTTTGGGGTCAACTGTTTCTTTCGCTATGACGCATTGCCACAAGTCCTCGTGCTCTAGATACGTTTGAACAGCGAATCTCCACGTTGGATAGTTCTCTCTTCCAGTCAGTTTTTCAATCAGTGCCATCGTGTTTGTAGAAGACATTTTGCTGATAAAGAGATTGCAATTTGCAAGGAACAGAAAACACGTGTTGACTTTAAGGTTATAGAGCAAGAGCCCGTGTGTGCCAGACCTTCGTCTTTTTATAAAAGCTGAAAGTTCTTCTATGTGTGTCCCTAGTACAGGTAAGAATGATCCCCAAACATGAAGCTGAGGCAGCGGTGGCTTTGGCAGATAACAGGCAACAAAGGTGTGTAAAATTCCATCTCAAATTCGTCATGAAATAAAACTTGATTTTTTTATATTTGATTCATAATAATATCAAAACTCGCATTGCTCATTGCCAGAGAGTTAGTATGGTTCCAACCCTCTGCCGGACACCCCTAAACTATTATAATTTATAATTATACTTACGTTAATTTATAAAACCTAAGTTTTATATATAATTTTTAGGAGTCTATTAAACTATGTTTACATAGTAGCCGGACAGTTTCGAAGGTTCTATCATCTTGCCAGACGCATTCAAAGTGAGAAATAATCGGGAGAGCAAGGAGCGTATACAGTAGCTAAACGTTATATTATAAAACCTAAATTTTATATATAATTTTTGGGAGCCTATTAAACTATGTTTTTATAGTAGCCGGACAGTTTCGTAGGTTCTATCATCTTGTCAGACGCATTCAAAGGCTGCGGTCCGAATTGTGCTCACAGCACTTACGACGTTTAAACTGCTAACGTATGGACCGATTTAGTGAGCGCGCGATAACGATGAAAATGATCGTATGAATCATTTAACATTAAAAAAAATCGTATAAAAAATCACTAGATACATTATAAAAGATGTTTATTTACAAGCTATTTATTTACAACCAGGTGTTACGATGTTAGATTCAAATGTTAACACGATCGTTCATACTATGGGTTGGTGTATCTAGACAACCTTTGATAATTACAAAAAAAATGAGACAATGGAATATTCATTGTTTACCTGCAGTTTATGACTTTCGGTTAAACCTGAACTTATTCATTTGAAATTTTGTACACATTTTCTTCGTATAAAATACCTCCCGCATAAAAAAATATCTGATCCTTCG
This sequence comes from Hypercompe scribonia, assembly GCA_949316085.1. Lineage (NCBI taxonomy): Eukaryota > Metazoa > Arthropoda > Insecta > Lepidoptera > Erebidae > Hypercompe > Hypercompe scribonia. The sequence goes on from OX438979.1 coordinate 9,694,043, forward strand.
TATAAAATTATCAGAGAACGTTGGGGGGAAAATTTATTTATAATGTGACTAAATTTTCTTGGTTTTTCATTTTCAGATAATATCCGGCCAGGTTACAGTGAACACCGTAAATTGTTTTTTCCCAAGACGTTCTGGGAAAAGCTCTGTTACCAGCTCTAAAAATTTTTACAACATTGTTAAAAGTGTGCTCAATAATATACAAAAGGTTTGAATAAAATGGTTCAATTAATTTTTGAGAAAAAAAATCCCAAAAAAGTGTATTTTTCTACGCTGAAACCCTTACCCCTCCCTTAACTTTATTCAATACTAGACGACCCGGTGAACTTTGTATCACTTATGTCTATTTGTCAATTTTGAATAATACTGCACTTTTATATACATCGCTTACCTGCCTTGGTGGCGCAGTGGTAGCGTATGCGACTGCTGATGTTAAGGTCTCGGGTTCGAATCCCGGGTCGAACTTAATGTTTGGATGATGTGCAAGTATTTGTTTCGGAATTTGGGTGTTTTATAGGTATAGTATGTATATATTTACAAAAAAAGTATAGGGTGGGCCACGAACTAGTTAACAGTTGAAAAATCGTAAAATTGTTAATTTACAAGAAAGCTAATTGGTTGCGATCCATTTTTTGAAATTACTATTTCTATTATTTATCAGTTAATAATTAATCATTTTCTTTGCACTAATAAAAATAATAATTCAGCCGAATCGTAGTAAATTTAAAGCTGACCCCTATCTAGTTTAGAGAAAATGAAATTTAGAAAAAGGCCTCAGAAAAAGAGGTTTAAAATAAAGTGTGACAAAATCGGTGGTTGTGGAATGTTGTGAACTTTATTTTACTGTTTTGCTACCTGAGTGCAAAGTCAAAATCCAATTTCTGATACAACCGTCATTGCTACCAGTTTTAAGAATCTCCGTCAGTTCAATTACGTGAATTTATTACAGGCACCTTTTTCTATAGACGTAATGTACATTTTTTTAAACAGGGAACCTACATACTTTAAACACACTGGGTACCTGGAACTTGTCAGAACAATAGAATTAACTGCATTCATTTGTTTCATAAAATTATTATTGCAAGTGTCTGCAGCTTAGCGTTAGTAATATTTCAAAACGATCATAACCATAAACTGTTTTTGTTAACGTGAACTTTTCTAGTAAGTTTGTTGGGCTTATTTCTTGATGATCAAGTCCACGTGGATTACGATATTTCTGTGTTGAACTTTTTCCTGAAAGGAGGACGACTATGACTGTATGAACGAAGGTAAGGTACTGCTTCAACTCGAAATTGTTTCACACCATCCCAACATTGGCAGCCTTTAATCGGGCAGGTAACAGGACTGACGAAATGCCACGGGCCTCCTGGTCTGACGGGATCCTCGGCCCGAGAGTGTGTATGCTATTTGTCACAATATCTGTGATTATAGTGCTAAATGATCATTTCCGAAATTAAAATTAAAGAAAACCTATTTAAGAAACTCTATGGGATAAAACCGGCTTTGTAACTTAGCTATTCTGTCTACTGAGAGTTCTATAGCCCGATCTTCAAATTTTGATGATGTTACCGATACTTTTGCGGAACAGAAAACTCAGAGAAAAAGAATCTTATTATTACGATGAATATCTTGTTAACATAAAACTATTATTTTATTATAAGTATATAACATTTATCCTTTTGAAAATTAGGTATTTTACTAAAATGGATTCAATATTATTGTTGGTTATCCATCACACTAATTTATAAAATTTACATTACAATGTTACGATTTTTTTTTGAGGCCCTATTCAATGAATGTCCCATGGTCCTCTGATGGTATAATTACGCCACTGTTCCTTCTAAACAAAACAAAGCATAGTATACCAGTTAACAATATACAAGTTCTAACGCGTATGCGCCATTGACTTTTTGACACAATCCCTAAAGTATGGTACCCAGTGTCGACATCTCGGATTTTTATTTAAAATTCGAATATTTGAACAAACACACGTGATCTTTAAATAAACTTCAACTATTTTATTTACGGTCATTAAAATACAGTTTGATCTCTGTTACTGTTGTCACTAATGTCATTTTAGAACTTACGAGGAACATTTTGAATTTGTTTATTTGTATATTTACATATAATATCTTGCACTTCAATTCTATTAAAATATATACGTAGAGAATGAAAATGTAGGTGACACAAAGTAACTTCGAATATTCAAAGTTACTAAGTCGGTTTCAAAATCATGTGTCACAGAGATCACAGAGTTCTGAGGACTGTAGTTCTTCATTAATTAGCAAATTTGGGATCCTAATCAAACCGGAGTAAAACACGATGTAAATAACATACAAAATCATTATTAAGTGCACAGATATTAATTTTCTTTAAAAGTAAGTGAAGGAGTATTATCTGAGTGATACCTGTGTGTTATAATTAAAGTTAGGTTAAATTTCACCTATTCCATTACATATATGTATATTTTCTTGTTTCGATTAAGCCAATGCTTTGAACAATTATACGAGACAAGCTACAACCTAATATAATATCAATTCTAAACTTATTAGTTTCAATAGTAAACCTCGATCCAAAACTGGCATTTCAATGGCCAAGCAATTTAAAAATGAAGAAAATAATTTTGATATTATATATTCATACTCGAGCGTGGGAAAACCTGTACCAATAATGGGTATTCTCGTTTCTGCAGTCATTATCTAAGAGGGGTCTCTAATGTGCTCACTATTTTTTTTGTCCTAATCATTATTTGTCCGAGTGGTGACTTGCCCGAACTTTATGTCACATAATTTCACAGGCAGTAAAATTTATATCCCTAAATAAAAATTTTCTAAATTAATTTGTCATGGGTGTTGTAATCCTAATCAACAATAATTAATTCTTGGGACCGATGCTACTAGAATTTGATAGTTAGAATCGTAACACATAGTTTCAATAAGATGGAGCCACTTGTCACACATCCAATAAGTTCCTACCGGTGGTCAAAGATACGTTACTGGAAAAGCTGATTTCCAGATGAGGCGACACTTCATGGCCACCCAGAAGTCCAGATCTATCCCCAGCATACTTCTTTTTATGACGTTATTTCAAGAATCGTGTCTACATCAATAAACGAAATACATTGCATCAACTAAAAGAAAAAGTCAGCGAAGAGATGTCGGCGATCTCGCAGTCTCTTTAGCGACAAGTATTCGAAAATTTCGGTGTTCACTTAGAAGAATGCAAAGTAATTTTTAGAAAATAAATTCCAACTTATTAGCTTTCTTGTAAATAAACAATTTTTTTAATACATGAACAAATTGTATAAAAAGAACCATTTGATACATTAATATAAGTTCACCCTATATGTAAACGAAATTTGATTTTTGTCGTGGCTCTGGCGTGGCGTCGCGGGTTTCTGGCGGTCCTACGAGTGCTAATCGTCTTATACGGCTTTTGCTCACCACCACAGCTTCGGTATGCCTCTTGGTTCGGCTTGCAACCAGCTGCTCATCGGCTTGCGAACCGCCTTGACCTTACTCACTTCTATGCTATTATTCTTAATAACACTTTACGGCTAGGCCAAACAAAACTACGTGAAGACGGATTTACAGCAATATTTTTCTGTCACTAAACGGTTTAAGACTAACAATTGTAACAATAAATATTCAAAATAATACACATTATACTATATAACACTTAGGATATACGACTTTATTGCATATAAATTTAGAAAATTCAGTATGCGATATTATGACTGAATATTTTTGGAAGTAAAGAGAATTATGTAAAAAAAATTTGGGATTGAATTGGATTATTATGGGTACTGAAGTTTGTAGTAAACTTTTATGAGTGTTTTCAGGCATACAATTTTAGGTGTAAGAGTGAAGTAGGTACCCTAGGAGGGGACTGAATCTTTTTGGAATGACTGTGGTTCAAACGAACATGTGGGCTTGGATTTTGTTTATTATAACAGCTCACTAACGTGACACTGCCCTGCCTGATAAAAATCAGGAATAGAACCCAAGACTTGTGGTCACCAAGGTCAATTCTATGAGTAGTCAAAGCTAACGACATATGAATTGTATCGTGATAGACATATCTACTAAAATATTACGATCAACTATTTATTAAACTCTCGCCTGTGTCGGTTACACAAAAACAATTAGGTTCACGTTTTTTTTTGTGCTTGTAATCTTTTTACAAGTTTTTCGTGTAACTTTATGGCAAAACGGTGAAATAAAACACAACCACAAGTCTTTGTCGAGTTACGGGTCAAACAGCCAACGAATACAATGAATTGGTAAACTTTTACAAAATATTTTTAAGATAACTAATAAGCAAGCAATAGAGCGGTTGATACAAAGAACTCACAAGAAGACTCTTTCTAATTTTTTTTTCACATTGAACTATTTTTATGATCATGATGTTTGTTTTTTCTATTAATACTATATTTTAAAGACAAATGGGTTCATTCGTAGAAGACATTTTGGACAAAATAAACCAAAGTAATGAAACGTTTAACAACGCTCAAACGTATATTACACACATTGGCGTTACGCTACGTATGTAACAACTGTGTTTTTAGCACTCTCGTAATCTCGTATTTAACACAAAGGGTGTAGGTTACAGCAATCCTGTGTTCCTGTGTGGAGCACAACAGTTGTGTGGCCAGTAAATGTGTATCGAAAGTATACTAGTGTGTTTCTCCAGCAGTGAGGGAGTTCAAAAAAAAATCGTCGTCCTACCCAACTGGTCACCATGGTAAATCACAATCAAAATCTTTCATAGCAAAAAAAACATTATCTATCCGTGAGCGTTCGTGCATTTCGTATCTATATCTATATCTATGTGTTATTTATCTTAGTATCTATATATATTATACATGGTGTATCTGTCTGTCTCTAAATATATACATATGTATAGTGTGTGTTTATAAGTGTATTTATATAGTATTAAGATTTTATTATTTAACATTATGTTTCTTCATATAAATTTTCTAATGAGAGAAAGTTTGTATAACTAGTTCATATTTTCTCCAGTAATTAAGAATAGCTTTAAACTTTATAAGACCACAACAATAAAGTCTTTAAATACTAATGCGAAACTTCAATCACTGGCAATCTCGTATAGATGTGTGACAGATTTATCATAAGAGAAACAATATTATTACACACGTGTACGAATAAATGACAAAATATATAAAAAATAACCTCCACCTTATAAACTGTGCATAAAAGTCACGTGGAGGGTACGTACAAAATGTAGGTGTACCCTCTTTTATATTTGTCGTATGTAAAAGATTATTGTATGATGTTAGTTCATTCAAAACTTCTATTGAGTGTAATATTTAAGATGTAACGGAAAAAACCGCCTCGATTTCAAAACGAAATTTGGATTACATATATACGTAAGCAAAATAGCTAAATGATTGTACGTGCAGGACATCAAGAATTTATAAAAAGAAAAGCCCTTCACATATAAATTTGGGCGATATATGGGAATGCGTAAAAAGAAAAACGGTAATGGATCAACTACTGTTCAAGCAAGTACTTATAATTAACATTAAGATTACTTTAGACTTTTTATTTTGTTGTCAGGGTGGAAAATCCCTTCAGATCACCGGTTCCTCGGGGACGCAGAAGCCAGGAGTATATGGTATTTCCACTAAAAACCACCCCGGTGGCCGGTCACAGGCGTCCTTCTCTGAAGGTGACCCGGACTATATTATTTCAGTTCGACTCCAGAATCAACGCCGCGCCTAGTCAGACCCTATCCTGGAGAGGCCACAAAGGCTTCCCCACCTATCAATCCGAAAAAATAACTTTAGGCCTAGGGATACTAAAAACTGTTTTTCTATGTAGTATAAAAAGTAGACGTAGTTGTATTATATTAGTAGGTACTAATGTGATGGTGCCCCCAAGAAACCTAGTGCGAGTATAGTAATTTTTCGGCTATTTAATGAGGTATTATTATACAAGCCAGCACCCTCCAATGTGGAGGGAGGTCTAACGCTCCTCCAGAATCCGCGTTAGACTGTAGAACTCGACACCAGACTGGACATTCTCCCACTGGCTTATAACGATTCAAATAAATAATAAGAAACCGCGATAAGAGGGAATCAAAATGAGAGATTATGAAACAATTAAATACATTTCTGTTGGTTGTGCTTATCACTCTTCCATCCGTTGTGCACTTAAGATTTAGGTGAATTAACTGACTTTAACTCGAGGGGGTCAGGAACGCTAAGTCCAAACCTATAACTCGCTTTGACAGGTGTATTCAGCTGTATACGACCGAAGCTAAACGCTTTCGCGCCTCCGCCCCGACGTGGGACTCCAACCCATCGGTTTCCTGTGTACTCAACCCGCTATATGAGTTAACCCGCCTACTGACCCCCGTGCATCCGCCCCTTAAGACCCCTAGCTCTCAAGCACACGGCACACACCCATACACGCTGTAACTATAATATAAATACACCACAGGGACAGAAAACCCAGATATAATCGTGTAAAGGAACCGCTCCGGCGATCTACCGGATGGCTCCGATCGATCGTAAATGGACTCCCCACACCGCAGCGACTTATAAGGAGTTCTACTCATTATCTCTATCAAAGGTACCGATTAACCAACAGTAATGCTCATCGAGAAATAATAGAGAGATATCATCTAATTATTCAACGATTATTACTATACTCAGACCGGCATATAAATACATATAAATCATTATCCTACGAAATAATAGGCAACAAGGACTTACCGAGTTACTGCAGCGTTATATATGCTAACTTACTCAACGACATGGTAACCCACACGACCGGCTATGCCCAGCTTTCACGAACGTCCTGCCTTCACCCTGCACCCTCACTGACTCCTCACCGACGACTCTCTCGACTACCTCAAACCCTGTCGTTTTATCTCACCCCGCGCCCCGCTTCCTACCGCTTTTTTGTTAACAGTTCTATCAAACTCTAAGGCATTCATCACTCACGTAAATGTATACCAGATGTCGCGGGCACCGAAGTCCAAAAAGGTCTGTTAAGAGCCCTTTCCAAGGAATTCGTGTAAAGAGTAGTGCAATAGATCCTTTGTCCATACTTGCACAAGAGTCGCTTAAGAATCTGTTCGTTAAGTTTCGCCCTTTTTATGTTGTCTAAACACATGCACGTGTTGCCAACGGCTAAGAATATATTGTTGCATTGATGTAACAATAATTGTAAATTCTAAATAACGTAATATGATCATACTATCACACTAATGAGGCTTTGTTAGGTCAATATAGTGTATAAAAATTTAAATGTTATCGTATAAATCATGTAAGTACTAACTTCTATGATGATGTCCTCCTCGACGTACCCGCCGAGACGGCGACCCTATGGCAGTCTCCTGGCGTGTGCACGCATGTGATTGGCAAAACCAAACTTCGTCCTAAATGAATGTGATTACAGGAACCGCAATAGAATTAACTGTTTTAATTGCGTATATAATTGTAGGTAAGCTTCGGCTGAGTCTTTTGCACGTGCCGTTTCACACCAAGATCCTCTAAACACTGTTGCTCAAATTTGTCAGCTTCGCCTTTGATTCGCCGACTCCAGTAGGACCGATGTGATGATAGCCTCTCCCAATCCTCTACAGGTATTCCGCAGTTGGGCGAATGTTTTTGAGGAAATCTTTGTACCGCAACGTTGTACTAACTACTATAATACTACTACAATGCATCGTGTGCGCAGTGTGCGTGTATGTATGTATGTAAGTTGCGTATGAGTGCGTGCGTTCTAAAAATTAAAAATATTTGTATATTTAATTGAATAATATGATTATAATGAGTTTTTTTTGTAATGACGGTCAAAAAATACAACTTGTTGATTCAATATTATAAACTAGTAGATACTGAAAGTGGAGAAGTACATTTGAAATAATATGAATTTACCGGGTTTTACAAAATGTTGACGTTGATTGAACTCGGTTACGAGTGCTTATTTTCTACTAGCATATGTTTAAGTGTAATAATAATAATATGTAAACAAATTATATTCTTAAATCTTTGACAAAATATACGAGTAAGCACATAATCAAAATAAATATGAATACAAAGTTCGGCGAACTTCAATTGTTTTAGTCATTTGGCAACATACTTTTCGCCTATGTATTTTAATTTTTGCTACCCAGGGTTAATATATTACTATCTATGCACAGATCACCTCCTAATAGATTACGCATACAGGGCCACAAACGTGCGCCACACATAGTTACTGTAACAGATTTATAAAGTTACGCTAAAAATCACGACTTCAGTATCGTCCAAGTTTATGACCCGTAAGGCACACCGAGGTATTTGCAATTTAAAAATAGTTTTATTTAAAAAATATATTGTAAATGGCTTACTGTGCAGTAAAGTGCAGTAAAATATTACTTTAGGTCCCCTCCACGACCAACGGTGCACCTAGTCAGGCCATACCCTGGAGGAAGCCGCAAAAGCTTTCGCGCCTATCGGTCTGTTTATTATAGTTTGATGTGACCCGATCGCATTTTTACGACCAGACCAAAAAGCCTAAGGAATAAATTAAAAGCAGATGATTTTGTTGCGGAATTGTGCAATCTGCGCTCCAATAATTCTGTACAAATTTCTATGGCGAAACTTCTACGTAACTAGAGTTTTTTTTTTAATAGACTACACAAACTGTGGCCGGCCAAGGCGCACGGCGCCTCCGTCGACACGGTGCGGTAACCACGTATGGCTCTAACTGCTAATATCCTCTGAGGGCGCCAGAGGTGAGCCCTATTCTGGGCGGTCAGAGCCGCTGCCGGCACCAGAGCACCATACAGCGCCATTGACCGGACAACCCCCGTGTAAAGCCGTCTCGTCACGACGCTGGCTCCACCCAGATTGGGCAAAAGTCGCCCAAGGGCAGAAGCAGCGCCGACCAGCGTTGGAGTAAGCTGTCGGAAATGCTCGTCGAAGAGCCACCTTCCGTCGAGAATTAGGCCCAGGTACTTCATCTGGGCCTGAACAGGTACGAGGACAGAATTGACTACGATAGAGGCGTCGAGGTGGACCACGACGGGCCCCGGGGCGGGCCACGGGGACGGATCAAAAGGGCCTCCGTCTTATCTAGGGCCACCCGTAAACCCAGCGCCTCAATACGGCCCACCACCAAAGAGACTCCTGGTGGCCAAGCTCGCCGTCTCTTGAAAGTTTGCTCCCCGGGCTGTAACCAATGTGTCATCGGCGTAACAAATTACACCCAGCCCGGGGGAGAGATGACCTCGGAGAGAGCAGTCGTATCCTATGTTCCACAGGAGTGGTCCGAGGACGGACCTCTGTGAAACATCACACGACATGAGCCACCGCCGCAGAACATCATCTCGGTCCTCGTACATGACGGTACGCTCCTCGAGGTAGTCTGACACTAGCCGCCTCAGGTACTCTGGCACCCCGTGGTAGTGATTTCCTTTTTTCCAGTGAGAGTGCTTCCCTGATGCAGCTAAATGGCAGACTATTCAATGCGTTGGTGATTTCCAACGACAACGCCAACAGCACGCCGCCACTGCTCACCACCTCTTCGGTAACGGCCCTCAGGCGCAGCACGGCATCGACCGTCGAACGCCTCGCTCGAAATCCAAATTGAGCGTCCGACTGATCGTGACCCATCTCGGAGAGGTGCCGAACGATGCGGGCAGAGAGTATCCTCTCAAATAGCTTACCCGCCTCGTCCAGCAACACGATAGCCCGCTAATGAACCGGCAGGCCGTCCCGGCTTCCTTAATAGTATCTCGTCTGGTCCGGGGGCGGCGTTCTTAGAGTGAATCCGTAAAACAACCGCCCCTACCTTCGATTCTCCGACGTGTGGAACATTGTCCTCGTACTCCCCGTCGTCTCTGGTCATGAAGGCCATCGACGGGGATGTGTGTTCCAACTGCTGTGGTAAAAGGCAATCGACCACTTCCTGCAGGAAGCTGGGCTGAAGTGTCTCTGTAAGGAGGCGGCCCGACGTGCGGATCTTTTGTCGCGCCGCACGGTAAGGGAAACCCCAGGGGTCACGATCTAGACCCTCCAGCATTTCTTTCTCGTAATTTCTTTGGCGCGGCTGATGGCCAGCTTCAGAGTTTTCCACGCCTGTCGGTACTCCTCCTCGCCAAAAGGAGTTGAAGCTGAAGCTGAAGCTGGTCCTCCTTGCCTTCTTCGTGGTGTCGCTGCCGACTACGGGTGTAGGACCTCCGGGCACGAGTACAAGCCGCACGGAGGTCTACACTCCTGGGACCACCAGTGGACCCCCTTCTGTGGAAGTTGATGATGCGGGGCATGGCCGCATCGGAAATCTGCGTGACCGCATCACGAAAATGACCAGCCGCTGCGTCGATCTCCTCGGCTGGAGCCTGCGGAGACAGCCAAGAGTGAATGATGGCTGCCCTCTCTAGCAGGTCCCTATTCAGTTTGGCAACAATCCACCGCGGCAAGCGAGAATATTGCCGCGCGCCGTGACCCCTACTGGAGTACTGGCTCCGGGAGAGCCCAAATCGGATGTAGAGGTGATGCGAGAGCGTCTCAACCTCTTCCAGGAAATGCCAGTTCCTTACTCGTGCGGCAAGGGCAGGGGTAGCAAACGAAAGTTCCACTATCGACCTCCCCTGCTGTCGCACGCACGTGTTGTTGGAGCCTTTGTTAAGCAAACAGAGGCCCACTGAGGCCACCCACTCCTCTGCGGCCTCACCCCTTGCGTCCGTCCAGGAGGAACCCCATGCTACGGACTTTGCATTGAAGTCCCCCAGCACAAGGACGTGCCCAGAGGTTAGTCGCCGCATCGAGGTCTCCATGTCGATAAGAGAAGCCTTAAAGTCGCTCAAACTCCGGTTGGGAGAGGACTTCTCCCCCAACCGGAGTTTGAGCGACTACGACCGTATACGGTGGTCCCACCACACTTAGTAGCAACATATCCAGTGCCCTTGTCTCTTAACGACAAGGGCGGGGAATGAGCCGCTGTGGAACCGACGTCTGCCATGGAGCAGTCCCGGTCACTCACCCAGTTTGAATGGGGAGGAACATAATAAGGCTCCGCGACTACAGTTACACCGATCGACCACTGTGCCATGGTTTGTAGGAAAAGATCTAGCGCCGCGGCACAGTGGTTCAGGTTCGTCTGGACAAGAAGGTTGGAGAATTGATCCATTACTGGATTGTCTCGACAACCTCCTCCGTGGACGACGACGTCGTCTCACGTACGACCTTAGAGGCAGCCTGGCTCGATTGGCTGGCCCTTGACGTCTGCCGATAATTATGAGATGGGTTACAACCCCCCTGCCCTTTCTGGTGATTGGTGGGCTTGTTAACCACCGCACACGCTGGGCAGTAAGGGGTCGCAGAGCATTCTACCGCCTTGTGCACCGGTCGACCGCAGCGGAAACAAAGTCCGCTGCAGTCCAAACTATTATCGCACTTGACGCGAGTGTGTCCCTCACCAAGGCTTTTAAAACACCTTATCGGTCTTGTTGCCAGAATTGTGACTCTGGCGTATACAAGACCGATAAGTATCTTGCCAGCATCGGCCAAAACTTTGGCCGACGCTACAGGACAACTTACCCACACCGCACCAAGGACCCCTGGACCGGGGCGGATGGTGCCAACCCTGATGTTATCCGTGTTGCATCCAGTCCTCTCCCGAACTGCAACACGAACATTCTCGGCCGTTACTGAGTCGTCCAGGCCTGAAATGCGCAGTTCCGCGCACTTTGTAGGCCTGGTGATCTTGAAACCATCCGTGGCTGCAAACATATTTCGCAGTTTCTCGACAAACGAATCTGCTGTCGTTGCGCCTTCAACCCCGGAGAACTCCAGGACTCGAGTTCCCATTTGAGCGAGTCGCAACCTGACCCCTACCGTCCCGAAATCAGTGACGAGACTCTCCCGAGCCTTCTTGAATAAAGTCGCTTACGACAGTCCGCCACTTGCCGCGATACGGTAACCACTATAGCCGCAGTTTTTGGCGTCTTTAGCTTCTGCGGCTTCTTGATGGTGATTACCACCGATGGCGGCTGTGGGGTTGGAGCTGCTTTCTAGGCAGCCTTTTTACCTCGCTTTCGGGACTTCTTCTTAGCCTCTCTGACCAAATGCCAACCGTCATTGGAGGGGGCAGATGTGGAGGGACCAGGTGTAGGTGTTGGAGTGGGGAGCGGAGCAGACCGGTGCAACCATCTTGGTTGCTACCTTGGCCGCCTCTTGTGTCGTAGTAACAGCAGGTGCAGACACTGACACCGCTGTCGCATATGATTTACGGCTACTTGTTATTATTACGTTTTAAGATTAAACAATAACATGTATTGTTTGCGCAAAACTAGTTTTAAATAAAACATTATAACACGTAAATCAATTATACCATTTGTAACAAAAAAACAAAATTAGTATAGACGTTTTAAAATTTCATACCAGTCATTATCATTTTTAGAATTTTATTTATTTAGATTTAACACCTCACTGTATTTTATCGTTCTACTAAAAATAATAAACAAAATAATAATATTATATGTTTGTCCACTTCAATCCTCTATGTGTAGCATCCAATATTGAATGCCAATTCGTAACAAAAGCAAACAAGAAGATGAACCACTTGTTCCACTAGCATGCACCTCTAGAGCTTTCACATTGACCCAGGGTCGAACTCTATCAAAAGCTATTACAGATTCATAAGGCTTACAGAGGTAAAAGAGTTTGGGAAAACCTGGAATATCCGTTACTTGGGGTGCTTGGCTAGAAAACTTCCACGTGGTGCACCCTGGTAACGTTGGCGATGGTGTTCATCACTACCAACGGCTAATGTTCTAGCACGAAGAGGAAGCCATTTTCTTCAGCAATTCGGCCGAGACTTGGTCAAACAGAGCGGGCGTATCTGTCGGATCCTCTGTTGGTTCTTCGCCCTTCGGGGCAATGAGGAGAAGAAAACCTCTCTAAAAAATTACCCCGAATCCCGTGTTCTAGTGCGTGGCCAGGGAATGCATGGCTGATGGGTTGCTCAGTCGCAAGCGCACTCCCAGCCGAGGCACATGCGGATCCCTCAGTTGGGCATAAATTTACGCTTGCCCGGGTTTTGGGGGATCTCTGCGCGGGTCGACTTTTATTATGGAAACAAATATTCAACTCAACAAAACTATTAATAGGAAAGAACAAAAGAAGGAGGATAGTACAAAAACAAATACCCTAGAAGTCAATATGGCTCCTGGGAGCGTAAGGAGATCGAAACGCTTGCGTTCCAGGTCTGTCATACCGTCAGATGGTAATGCCGGTCCAACGACTGACACATTAGAGCAGATGTACATGGAGCTCCGCGATGGTCGTAAACGCGGACGCTTCATGGACGAAGATAGCGAGGTATCCCAGGAGTGGATTCCTACCAAAGTGACCAGTAGCCGCAGAGGGAGGTCGCTTACTCCAGTCTCTACTCCGTCAGGCTCCGTCTTTTTTAAGGCGGAAGCCTATAGACGGATCAGGGTTGAGGGTGAAACTGTAGTGGAGGAGGAGATCGCCGATCTCCTGCTAAAAATTCAGGAGCCGAACCTGGGGAGTTCTGCCTTCCAAACACCAGTATCTATGCAGGAGAGGGTGAACGTAGCTGTAGCAATAATAAACAAGGTGGCTACAAAATCTACGAACCTTATGGGCCAATTCGTAAAAGCCCTTAAGGACTCCTCCTCCACTATTGCTGGAGTAGTTGAGACCCTGATTGGAGATGTAGCTCGCCTCTAAGCTGCCAATGAACGCCTAACAAGACAGGTAGCTGAACTGAGTACCCAGTTCGCCCAGTTTCAGGCGCAGGCGGATGGATCTGAGCCTGGCCCGGCTCCGCGGCAGCCTTCGCCCTCTGTCGATTCAAGTGATACCCACCTTCGCCAAATTCTGGAGGCGGTGGGACGTATGCTGGATGGGCGTCTTGCGGGCCTTGAGGCGAGACTGCCTCCAGCCCCCGTTGTTAAGCCACCGCTCGTTGCGGATAGATCACGGACCGCTTCAGCGCCGACTCTGCCTCCCATTGCGGCTGGTCGCAGATCGTATACAGCGGCGGTATCGGTATCTGCACCTGTGATCACTCGTAAGTCTGGACGAGCGGTCCATACAGCAACAAAAACAGCTATACCGAAGGCTGGGCCTACAGCGACGAAAACCACGCCAAGGGTATTTCCTCGCCTCCTCACTCCAAACCCTGGCGATTCCGCAACAACTCCCTCTGCGACTGCCCCCTCGAATTTTGAGTGGCAGGTAGTCGGAGGAAGTAAAAAATCCCAAAAGTGCGGTAGGAGGGCTGCCAGGAAGGCAGCCTCGACTCCGCAGTCGCCACCGGCAGCAGTGATCGAAAAGATGAAGCCACGGTAACTACAGCAGCCTAAAACTGCGGCTGTAGTAATTACAGTATCACCGGAGGCGGCAAATAGGGGGCTGTCTTATGCGGCCGTTTTCAAGAGGGCCCGGGATAGTCTCGCCACAAATAACTTTGGGACAGTAGGAGTCAGAATGCGCCTCGCCCAGACGGGAGCTCGAGTCCTCGAATTCTCTGGGGCTGAAGGCGCAAAGACGGCAGACACGTTTGTCGAGAAGCTGCGGGGCATATTCGAGGCCACGGATGGTGTGAAGATCGCCAGGCCTACCGAGTGGGTAGAACTGCATATTTCGGGCCTGAACGACTCGGTGACGTCCGAGGATGTCCATGCTGCAATTGAGGAGAAGACGAGATGCAGCGTAAATAGCATCCGGGTCGGCACCATCCGCCCCGGTCCAGGTGGACTTGGCGCTGTGTGGGTCGAATGTCCAGTAGTGTCGGGCAAAGTCCTGGGCGACGCCGGAAAGTTGCTCATCGGTTTCGTGAACGCTAGGATCACAGTCCTGGCGTCGAAACCGATGAAGTGTTATAAATCTCTGGCGTCGGGACACACACGCGCCAAGTGTGTTAGTTGTTTTGACTGCAGCGGACTATGTTTCCGCTGCGGTCGACCGGGGCACAAGGCGGCAGAGTGTTCTGTCGCCCCTCACTGCCAGCGTGTGCAGCGGGTAATAAGCCCGCCAATTACCAGATGGGGCAGATGGGTTGCAAGCCTCCCCGCGATTCTCGGCAAGCATCGGGGACTAGCCAGTCGGCCCAGGCTGTCTCCGATGTTGTTCGTCCGTCGACATCATCGCCCATGGAGGAGGTTGTAGAGACGGTCCGGTAATGGACCAAGTCTCCAACCTCCTTGTCCAGACGAACTTGAACCACTGTACCGCGGCGCAGGACCTCTTCCTACAAACCATGGCACAGTGGTCGATCGGTGTGGCCGTAGTCGCAGAGCCCTATTACATCCCTTCTCGTCCAAACTGGTTGGGTGACTGGGATGGTTCCGTGGCAATCGTCGGTTCCACGGCGGCTCATTCCCCGCCCTTGTCGCTAAGAGACAAGGGCACTGAATATGTTGCTGCTGAGTGGGGGGAATAACCGTATACGGTGTATACTTTTCCCCCAATCGGAGTTTCGGCGACTTCGAGGTTTTCTTGAACAGCTTGAAGACCACGATGCGGCGACTAACGTCTGGGCACGTTCTTGTGCTGGGGGACTTCAACGCAAAGTCTACAGCGTGGGGTTCCCCCAGCACGGACGTCAGGGGCGAGGCCGTAGAGGAGTGGGCAGCCTCGGTTGGCCTCTGTTTACTGTACAGAGGCTCCACCAACACGTGCGTGCGACAGCAGGGGGGATCGATAGTAGACCTTTCGTTCGCTACCCCTGCCCTCGCCGCACGAGTAAGGAACTGGCGTGTCCTGGAAGAGGTTGAGACGCTCTCGGATCATCTACATATACGATTTGAGCTCTCCCGGATCCAGGACTTTTCTTTTTTTTAACGTGTGGAAACCCCCTCGGGCCGTCACCCCACCGGGGTTTATGGCGAGGTGGTGTGTCGGAATCGGACCGACTAAAACCACATGGTGTGCCACTCTGCGCCTGACATAGGAGGGATCCGGGAACAGCTGCTATTACGACATCCAGATCACTCCTAGCGCCTGCCCGCTACCACGGGCACCATCTGCGGATAAACTCTCCATTTAGGCGACGTACAGCACACGCGGACGTCTCCTCCTCGCGGCTTGCCACTATAGCGGATGGAGGGGAAAACTCGTCCCGTCCACCCGCGGCCACTCTCAAGGTGGCATGAGGCGCTGATACGCGCGCCTCCGCCGCCCGGTTCGCCGGCGACGAATTGGGTCCGAGTGGAGGTTGTCCTCCCGGGCCTTCTCCGCCGCCTCCTTCTGCGAAATTACATCTTCGCAGAAGGTTGCGACCGCGGTAAAACAACTGTCGCTACCGACCATGGAGCGTATAACGGCCGGTAGCGAGAGATCTCCTCCAATAACTGCAGTGAGGACCCCACGCTGCGCCGCCCAGGCGGAACAAACCGCTAGCGTGTGCTGAGCCGAGTCCTCACTGCAGTCGCAGTGGTGACAGGCGGGACTCAATTCCCTCCTGGCGACCGAGTGCAGATACTTTCCGGAGCAACCGTGCCCGGAAAGAATCTACGTCAGTCGGAAGAAAAGGATCCCATGCTGTCGCCCTGCCCACTCGGCGATGACCGGCTGGAGAGCCTCCACGGCGGCAAAACCAGCACGTGGAGCCTCCAGCCGGGACGACCAACGAGCCGTCGTGGCTCGACGAGCGGCCTCACGCCACTCGCGTATCTCTTCGGGCGAGAGCCATATGCCGCTATCCGCCCGAATATCAGCCGTCCGCCGATAAACTTCGGCGAGCCCTTCCGCCTCCAAATCCCACGGCGGAGTTCCGGCTAAGGCGCATGCCGCCTCCGTCGATACGGTGCGGTAACCGCGTATGGCTCTAACCGGTACGAGGACCGAATTGACTACGATAGAGGCGCCGGGTGGAGGACCACGACGGAGCCCATGGAACAAACGGGCCTCCGTCTTATCTAGGGTTACCCGTAAACCCAGCGCCTCAATACGCCCGACCACCAAAGAGACTCCCGTGGTGGCCAGGCGCGCCGCCTCTTGAAAGTTCGCTCCCCGGGCTGTGACCAATATGTCATCTGCGTAACAACTTACGCCCAGCCCGGGGGGAAGACGACCTCGAAGGGCCCAGTCATATCCCGTGTTCCACAGGAGTGGTCCGAGGACAGACCCCTGTGGAACACCGCACGACATGGGCCGCCGCCTCAGAATACCATCTCGGTCCTCGTACATGACGGTGCTCTCCTCAAGATAGTCTGCCACAAGCCGCCTCAGGTACTCTGGCACCCCGTGGTAGTGGAGGGCTTCCCTGATGCAGCTAAATGGCAGACTATTAAATGCGTTGGCGATGTCTAACGACACCGCCAACAGCACGCCGCCACAGCCCACCGCCTCTTCGGTAACGGCCCTCAGGCGCAGCACGGCATCGACCGTCGAATGCCCCGCCCGAAACCAAATTGGGTGTCCGACAGATCGGGGCCCACCTCGCAGAGGTGTCGGACGATGCGGGCAGAGAGTATCCTCTCAAACAGTTCACCCGCCTCGTCCAGCAACACGATAGGCCTATAGGTCGCTACCAATTCGGCTGGCCGTCCCGGCTTCCTTAATAGGACCAGCTTCCCGCTTTTCCAGCACTCAGGGAAGCGTCCGGACGCCAAGCAAGCGTCCAGGACCTCCGTGAGGCGGTCCGACATGTGTTCGAGGGCTCGGGCTAGCACTCGGGCAGGTATCCCGTCCGGCCCGGGGGCGGTATTCTTAGAGCGGATCCGTAGAACAACCGCCCCTACCTCCGATTCCCTGACAGGCGGAACATTGTCTTCGTTCACCCCGTCGTCTTCGACCATAAAGGCCATCGACGGGGGTGTGTGCTCCGCCCGCTGCGGGAAAAGGCCCTCGACCACTTCCCGCAGGAAGCTGGGCTGGAGTGTCTCTGTAAGGGGGGGGCCCGACGTGTGGAGCTTTTGCCGCACCGCACGATAAGGGCGACCCCAGGGGTCACGATCGGGACCCTCCAGCATCTCCTTACGCTTAATTACTTTGGCGCGGCTGATGGCCAGCTTCAGAGTTTTCCGTGCCTCTTGGTACTCCTCATGAAACTGGTCCTCCCCGCCTTCTTCGCGGTGTCGCCGCCGACTACAGGTGTAGGACCTCCGGGCACGAGTACAGGCCGCGCGGAGGATCAGACCCTTGATCCAATCTTCTAACGTGAGACTCTTAAGGTGTTGGTCGAGGCTCTTCGCTATCAATTCATGAACAGATATGATTATCGGAACAATAATTACCGAATCCACATTCCACATGTCGGCAATCTCGTGAGACAGATCCAAATACTTTACTTCTTTATACTTTACTACTTAATTGTTTTTCTTTTTCAACTTTCACGAGATTCTCGTCATGTGGAACGGCGATATCGACAATCATTGTGCGGCGCTCTAATCGATCTATCACCACAATATCAGGCTTATTGGCAAGAATAGTACTATCTGTGATAATAGATCAATCCCAATATAACGTAGCACGACCGTTCTCGGGAACTGGGTCGGGCACATACCTGTAGTAAGGTACTTCGAAATTGACAAGTTGGTATTTAAGGGCAAGTTGTTGGTGTACGATCCTGGCTCCTTAGTTGTGCCTGTGCAAATACTCACCGTTAGCAAGACGAGAACAACCGGAAATAATATGCCTAATAGATTCTCCAGGACGGTGGCGCGCCCAACAGATGTCAACCGTACTATCTTTCAAGATATATTTCCGGTAGTTATTCATATATCAGTCATGATAACTTCGTCCATAATTGCACAAATAAAACCTTCGGTTTCTCCGAAGAGATCACCATACCGTAGCCAAGACATCGACGCTTTAAAGTCTATATCAGAGCCGTGTAGGGCCCGATAAAATCGACCATGAAGTTCTTAACCCTTCCATACTTCCTTGCGATCAGTAGTACTAAGTACTACAGGTTTGCGCCAATTCTCTTGAGCCAGAACGAGCGGGGTAAAACCAGTATCCACTGCAACTACATTGCGATGCACTCCCGCATTCGTCTGTAGAAAATATTCTCTGAGATTGTATATCTCGCGATTGTGTAGAGTCTTGATATTTAATAGACCACGACCTTCAAACTTTCGCGAAATATACAATCTCATAACCGATGAACGTGGGTGGTGCATGCAGAATGCAGTAAGCAATGTACGGACTCTCCTGTCAAGGGCATCTAATTCGGTCTGAGCCCCATCTAAGTACACCAAAAGAATACATCAGAACTGGCATGACCCAACTGTTATAGGCTCGCACCTTGTTACCGCCTGATAAAAGATTTCTAAGTACTTTGTTTAGGCGGCCAAAGAAGCGTTCCTGTAACATTTGTTTCACGCCAGATTCTGATATTCCCAAGGACTGTGAAAAACCTAGATACTTGTAAGTTTCGTGGTAGACAGAGATCTGAGTTTTGTTGAATCTGAAAGTTCTATTCCTTCAGATTCTACAATCACGCCCTTCTTTACATACATGACTGCACACTTGTCTACACCAAATTCCATTTTGATAGAATTACTAAAGTTTTCAGTGACCCTTAATAACGCCATCAATTGTAATTTTGTGGAGGCCAGTAATTTCAAATCATCCATATAAAGAAGGTGAGATATAACTTGATCATCTTTCTGCAACCGATAGCCTAACCCTGAACCCTCTAACAGAGTACTGAGAGGGTTCAAAGCTAGACAAAACCACAAGGGACTCAGACTGTCACCTTGAAATATACCTCGCTCGATCTTTATAAGTATGTCATTTACCGCAGTCTGCCGACATCCTGGATAGCGAAGTGTTGTGCTCCATTGACTCATACACGACTTTAAGAAAGTGCACAGAGTTGCATCAATTTTATACACTGCATTGCGGCATTTTATGCTGCATTTTATGCACTTTCAAAAGCCATGTATGTGGAACTGAGTCATAAGCTTTCTTATAATCTATCCAACATGTCGCCAGACTCTTACGATTACGACGTACCTGTTGGCTAATGGTCCTGTCTATGATAAGGAGCTCTTTAGTGCCACGGGCCCCACTTCTACATCCATTTTGAGAAATAGAGAGTACCGAATTATTAATTATATGTGTAGTAATTTTGAGTCTCAAAATAGATGTTAGAAGTTTATATGTAGTTGGTAAACAAGTAATGGGTCTAAAATTTTTGAAATCCATGGCACTACCAGATTTATAGAGTAAATGGGTTACACCAGTGGTTAAAAATTGTGGTAATGAACCAGAATCCAAAGCTGCTTGGAATTGTGATGCCAAACACGCATGTGAGCTTCGGAACCACTTAAGCCAAAAGTTGTGCAGTCAATCTGGACCAGGTGATTTTGATTATTATTATTTAGGTGCCGGCACCCGATTAGCGTCATGTCTACTGGTAATCAAAGATCCCAGGCAGTCCGTATCCATCATTGGATCTTGCCTTTCAGTAAGAATTGTTAAAAGACCTCCTGAGATGGAACACTGTGACTTAATCAATTTGTAAATACAAATGGTTCTGAAATGGACTGACTGCTATCTGTATCAATTGTAAAAGATTTTAAGTCGATGACAGATGTTTTAAAAACTGATTACGATTATAGAGACTTCGATTCTGAGATACCATATCTCCGCAGCAGTACGCAAGAATATAGAAACAAATAACTTACTATTTTATCTTCCACATATTTATAAAGATATTATTAAATTAGATTGTATCTACGACAAATCATTGCCGAAGCCAATTGTGACACAACAAAATGTCGTCATATTTGAAGTGTGTCGTCATATACCTTACTTGAAGGCTTTTCAAGGTATCGTGTTGTGAATGAGAGGCCCTTGTAATGATACCATTACATATTTCGCGGCCTCTTTAGGCCAAGTTGTGAGGACACTATTTTTTTTTAAGATTTAGTTACATGAAGTGAAAACCTAGGCATTGAATTTTAATGAGTAGTTTTTCTAAAACTCTGTCTGGATTTTATTTCAGTCAGGTGCTGACTAATAATAACTACAACGCACAGCAGTCTGATATCGAACCTGAAAATACCAGCGCTATGGTAACTTTCTAAATACACACACCACAGACAAACCACATACAAACACAGAAAAAGGTTGCGCTAATCACAGAACTACTTTTCCTGTCTACAATCTGACGCTCGATAACGAAATAATATACGAGAAGAACGGAATACAAAGTAAATTCAAATGGTAATATATGTCACTCACCTTCGCAATGACAACGAAATTTAACTTCCATAATGAAAATTTTCGTTCAAAATCATTTCCATCCGCCATATGTGACGGACAGTCCGCCGCGTACTTTATTGGTTTTTTTTTGTCCGCAGCTGTGCTTCAGACACGAATCGCTCATTTGCTGCTATTACATATTACTAAGATACTTATCAGTTAACTGCTTAATGCTAGTTCTTAATAGAATATACCACGCATTCGTGTATTCCTTTTATTATCTGTATAAGTTTATAGTCCATAGGCTTGATCTCTCTAATTAAGGGAGAACAATAATCTGGAAAACGTTCTTCTCCTGGGACAGGGCGCGACAAGAAACAGCGTCCTGAAAAGCGTCAATAAGGACCCCCAATCACGTGGACCGGATTCTTCCAAAGCAAAATATCAGAGGCCAGCTGCTCGAGTGACTCCAGTGGAAACACCACACACCCCCGATTTCCGAATGCCCAAAGAGCAGGAGATTCGATAGGATTCATCACCCGTCTCCCCTTCCCTTTCCTCCGCGCTATACGTCCACGTCTCCCAGGCAGAGTCGTAGATGGCGTTCCTCCAACTTGGTCGTCGTCTGAAGTCATGTCTTATTAAATCCCTAGAATCATGTGAATCTCCATTATTTACATCAAAGTTTTATTATTTCTTACAGTCCAGCGACCACCATTACTCACTCAATCATTATCCAGCGTACATCATTGTCCGCTCAATCATTATCCAGCAAACATTCATCGTTCGCTCAATCATTATCCAGCGAACGATTATTGTTCGCTCAATCAGTATCCAGTGAACACCTTTGTTCACTCAATCAATTTACTGCAAACATGTTAGTTCTCCACTGTTTAATTGTTCAAAGCGAGTAATTCCAACTGACATTAATACAAAAATTAATGAATAATAGTTTAAAAAAAATCGTGGGGTGCTCGATATTTTAAATATTACAATCATTCTATTGGCAACTATCTATGAGAGGATAGTTATCCTCTCAAACAGTTTACCCGCCTCGTCCAGCAACACGATGGGCCTATAGGCCGCTATCAATTCGGCTGGCCACCCCGGCTTCCTCAATAGGACCAGCCGCCCACTTTTCCAGCACTCAAGGAAGCGTCCGGACGCTAAGCTAGCATCCAGGACCTCTCTGAGGCGGGCCGACATATGTTCGAGGGCTCGGATCCGTAGAACAACCGCCCCTACCCCTGATTCCTTGATGAGCGGACCATTGACCTCGTCTCCCCCGTCGTCTCCGACCATGAAGGCCATCGACGGGGATGTGTGTTCCGCCCGCTGCGTGAAAAGGCCTTCGACCACTTCCTGCAGGAAGCTGGGCTGGAGTATCTCTGAATGGCTCCCGGCTCCCCCGGCCGACGTGCGGAGCTTATGTCGCGCCGCACGATAAGGGCGACCACAGGGGTCACGATCGAGATCCTCCAGTGTCTCCTTTCGTTTCACATCTTTGGCGTGGCTAATGGCCAGCTTCAGAGTTTTCTGCGCCTCTCGGTACTCCTCATGAAGCTGGTCCCTCCCGCGATCTTCGCGGTGACGCCGACGACTGCGGGTGTAGGACCTCCAGGCGCGAGTATAGGCCGCACGGAGGTCTGCAGGCTCTTGGGACCACCAGTAAACCTCCTGCCGTGGAGGTCGACGACCTCGAATGCGGGGCATGGCAGCATCGAAGATCAGCGTAATCGCATCACGAAAGCGGCCAGCCCCCATATCGACCTCCTCGGTCAGGGCCTGCGGAGACAGCCAAGAGTGAATTGTGGCTGCCTCCTCTAGTAGATCCTTATTCAGCTTCGAAATAGCCTACGGTGAAAAGCGAGAAGAATGCCGCGCCGCGTGACCCCTACTAGAGTCCTGAGTCCGGGAAAAAAGCTCAAATCGGATATGTAGATGATCCGAGAGCGTCTCAACCTCTTCCAGGACATGCCAGTTCCTTACTCGTGCGGCCAAGGCAGGGGTAGCGAACGAAAGGTCCACTATCGATCCTCCCCCTGCTGTCGCACGCACGTGTTGGTGGAGCCTCTGTATAGTAAACAGAGGTCCACCCAGGCCGCCCACTCCTCTACGGCCTCGCTCCTGGCGTCCGTCCTAGCGGAACCCCACGCAATGGACTTTACGTTGAAGTCCCCCAGCACATGGACGTGCCCAGACGTTAATCGTTAATCGCAGCATCGAGGTCTCCAAGGTGTTCAGGAAAGCCTCGAAGTCACCGAAACTCCGATTGGGGGAGAAATATACACCGTAAATGGTGATCCCCCACTCGGCAGCAACATATCCAGTGCCCTTGTCTCTTAGCGACAAGGGCGGGGAATAAGCCGCTGTGGAGCCGACGACTGCCACAGCACCGGCCTAGTCACCCAACCAATTTGCACGGGGAGGGATGTAATAATGCTCCGCGGCTACGGCCACACCGATTAACCACTGCGCCCTGATTTGCAGGAAAAGGTCCTGTGGCGCGGCATAGTGGTTCATGTTCGTCTGGACAAGGAAATTAGATACTTGGTCCATTACCGGACCATCTGTACAACCTCCTCCATGGGCGATGATGTCGTCGGACGAACAACATCGGAGACAGCCTGGGCCGACTGGCTAGCGCCCGACGCTTGCCGAGAATTGCGAGGAGGCTTGCAGCCCCCCTGCCTGATCTGAGGATTGACGGGCTTATTACCCGCCGCACACGCCGGGCAGTGAGGGATGGTCAGCAGCAGTCTGCCGCCTTGTGTCCCAGTCGACCGCAGCGGAAGCATAGTCCGCTGCAGTCAAAATAACTGACACACTTGGCGCGTGTGTGTCCCGACGCCAGATATTTATAAAACCTCATCGGTCTCGCCGCCAGGACTGTGATCCTAGCGTTCACAAAACCGATGAGCAACTTGCCGGCGTCGCCCAGGACTTTGCCCGACACTACTGGACATCTGACCCACACAGCGCCAAGTCCTCCTGGACCGGGGCGGATGGATGCTATCTGCGCTGCATTCTGTCTTTTCCTCTATTGCAGCACGGACATCCTCGACTGTCACTGAGTCGTACAGGCCTGAAATACGCAGTTCTACGCACTTGGTAGGCCTGGCGATCTTCACACCATCGGTGGCTGCGAATATGCCCCGCAGCTTCTCGGCAAAACTTGTCCGCCGTCTTTGCACCTTCGCCCCAGGGAACTCGAGGAGTCGAGCTTCCGTCTGGGCAAGCTGTATCTTGACTTCTACTGTACCAAGATTATTTATAGCGAGGCTGTCCCGGGCCATTTTCAATATCGCCGCATAGGACAGCCCCTATTTGCCGCCTCCGGTGATACTGTAATTACTACAGCCGCAGTTTTAGGTGGCTGTAGTTTCCGTAGCTTCGCATTCTTGATCACTGCCACCGGTGGCGACTGCGGAGTCGAGGTTGCTTTCTTGGCAGCCCTCCTACTCCGCTTTCGGGATTTTTTATTACCTCCTACTAACTGCCACTCGCTATTCGAGTGAGCAGTAGCAGAGGGGGCCGCAGTTGAGGTGTCAGAATTTGGAGTGGGGAGGCAAGGAAACATTTTTTTTATCCTTGGCGCAGTTTTCTTCACTGCAGGCCCAGCCTTCGGTTCTGCCATTTTTGCTGCGGTATGAATCGCTCGTTCAGACTTGCGAGTGATCGCAGGTGCAGATACCGACACCGCCGATGCATACGATCTGCGAATACCCGTAATGGGAGGCGGAGTCGGTACTGATGCGGTCCTTGACCTATCTGCAGCAAGTGGCGGCCGAATAACGGGGGCTGGAGGCAGTCTCGACTCAAGACCTGCAAGGCGCCCGTGCAGCATACACCCCTCTGCCTCCAGAATTTGACGAAGCTGTTCATCACCAGAACTGGGAGTGGGGAAAGGTTGCTGCTGAACCAGACCTCACTTCTCAAGGCCGTTCGCCTGCGCCCGAAACTGGGCGAACTCAGCTCAGCTACCTGTCCCGTCAATTGTTCGTTGGCAGCCCGAAGGCGAGCCACGTCACCGATGAGGGTTTGAACTTCTCCAGCAATGGCGGAGGAGGAGTCCTTGAGAGCTCTTACGAATTGGCCCTTCAGGTTCATAGATTTCGTAGCCACTTTGTTTATAATGGCCCTCTACATTCGCCCTCTCCTGCATAGACACCGGCGTTTGTGAGAAAGAATCCCCCAAAGCTGACCCCTGGATTTTTAGCAGGAGATTGGCGAACTCCTCTTCCACTAAATTTTCCTACCCAACTCGAACCCATTTATAGGTTTCCGCCTTTGAAAAGACGGAGCCTGACGGCCTCGAGACCGGAGTGCGCGACCTGTGGCTACTAACCACTTTGGCAGGTACCCATTCCTGAGACGCGTCGCTGTCTTCGTCCATGAAGCGTCCGCGTTTGCGACTATCGCGGAGCTCCATGTACATCTGCTCCAGTATGCTCGTCGTCGTACTGGAGTTATCATCCGACGGTACGACGGACCCGGAACGCAAGAGTTCTGATCTTCTTAGGCTCCCAGAAGTTAGATTGACTTCTGAAAGCCGTTCTGTAATAGGTTTCTCAGTCGAAACTTGTAACAGGGCTCACTCTTTTCTATTTTACTGTACTTCTTGGCTTCTTCCTTCGTAATTTTTTCTCTAGTTTTTAAATATTCCATAACAAAACCCACGAGTGGGGGAAAACTAGAGGTCTACTTGGGCAGAGATCCTCCAATACCCGGTCAAGCGTAAATTTGTGCCCAACCGAGGAGACTGTAGGTGTTTCAGCTGAGAGTGCACTTACGACTGAACTGCCCATCAGCCATGCATCCCCTGGCCACGCACCAGAACATGGGATTCGGGGATTTTTTTTATAGAGGTTTTCTTCCTCATAGTCCATGCGCTTAAGCCAAGACTCTCGCCCCTAATCAAATTCACGAGACGTAACCACGACACTCCTTTCGGGATCACGATGTGACAACGGTGGCAGGAAGATTAAATTTTCCAATGCATGCTCGGCGGCAGTGTGAGTACACACCGAGCCCGTTCTCCTTTCTCCACCATTGACAGTGGAGAAACGCCGACCCATTAAAGGGTCCCACCAACATGATTTTTTATCGAGGTTTCCCTCCTCATTGCTTCGAAGAGCGAAGAGCCAACAGAGGAATCGACAAAAATGCCCGCTCTGTTGGACCAAGCCTCAACCGAATGGCCGAAGAAAATGGCCTCCTCTTCTTTGTTCTAGAACATCAGCCGTTGGCGGTGATATCCTCTTCCAAATGGCACAGGAAGAAACAGTGCCGTCGCCAACGTTACCAGGGTGCACCACGTGGAGATTTTCTAGCTAAGCACCCCACGCGGGGCCGGCCTGGTATAACCTAACTGGCAACACCCTGCGCAGAAGTCTCCAAGGCACGGAGAAAAAATGCCTGCGCACGACGGTCGACGCCCAAGGTATTTGAGGAATTATAGTACGTATGTAGTTTAGGTTTTCATCGTAAATTGGCTTATTTAGGTTGGTATTTTATTTTCTTTTTGTTTATCTTTGGAAACGTAGGTATAGTAATTAGGTTATAAGGTAAAGTAGGTTAGTTATTAAACTCATATTTCTCTCTCTCATCTCATTTCATTGTATTTCTGTATATTTTTAATACAGTTTTATTGTAACACGATGACTGCCAGAAAGCGATCTTCTCTTACCAAAACATTGAAACATGCTAAGCGAATGAGACTAGCTAGATCACAAGAATCAACTGAAGAGCGAGAATCCCGGTTAAACCGCATGCGAGACAGAGCGGCTGAAGCAAGAGCGTGAAAGCAGTGCCGATCGCGAATTGAGGTTAAGTGCTGATCGTCAATGTCACTCATTATCTCGCTCCCCTGAAACATTTACTGAAAGGGATATACGCCTCGCTGCCGATCGTGAACGTCACGTATTATCTCGGGAGTCTGAGACGTACCCGCAATATCAAGATCATTTAACGGCTGACCGTGAACGTCACGCGCTGTCCGGGAGTCTGAGACTTACACCCAGTATCAAGATCGTTTGACAGCTGACCGTGAACGTCACGCGCTGTCACGATAGTCTGAGACTTACACCCAGTATCAAGATCGTTTGATGGCTGACCGTGAACGTCACGCGCTGTCACGGGAGTCTGACACCTACACCCAGTACCAAGATCGTTTGATGGCTGATAAAGCTCATCATGCTTTGAGTCGATTTCTTGAAAGTGACGAAAACCGTTTGCGTCGTTTAGAGGCAGCTCGCGAAAACAACGATTTAAGAGTTCAAAATAATATAGATAATTTGTCAAACGAAAGACAAAGAATAAATGATATTCGATCGTTAGAAACAAATGAGCAATGTGAAGTTCGACTCAGTAGAGATAGATTTCGTCATAATATTGATAGAGTTAATCAGAGTAGTAAGTTCATCAGATCATGACGAAGCTGAATCTTTAGATTTGTTGCTATGGATAAATAAAAGCAAAAGTGGATTTGCTTATTACGTTAGAATAAATTATGAATCTTTTGCAGAGTTAGGTGAGATGAATATAGTTTGTTCTCATTGTAATTCCTTGAAATGGAAACATAAGTCTGCTGGATTTTCTTGTTCTGCTGGAAAAGTGAATTTACTGCTGTTCAAAGATGCACCGGAGCCTTTGAAATCATTGCTCTTAGGAGAACATACCCAGTCCAAACATTTTTTGGATAATATTCGGGCTTTTAATAGTGCATTTCAAATGACTTCTTTTGGCGCTCAACAAATATCCGAAGGCCCATTCATGCCTACATTCAAAATTCAAGGTCAAGTCTACCATCTAATTGGATCACTGTTGCCAGAAAATCAACCGAAATTCTTACAAATTTATTTTATATCTGATTATAACGAACAGTTAGCTGTACGAAATACAAATTTCCAACATCTTAATGCAGAATTAATTTTGGCACTTCAGCATATGTTACATCAGGTCAATATATATGTGCACAGTTTTAAGTCAGCATTGGAATCTATTCCTCAAGGGCAATGTGATAATTATAATGTTGTAATCAATGCCGATAGACATCCAAGTCAAGAACACTCCAGGCGCTACAATGCGCCTAGGACTAATGAAGTTGCAGTAGTATTAGTCGACCAAGAATGTGATAAACGAGATATCGTGATTCGTACTAGAGACAACCGTCTGCAGCGTATTTATGAAACTCACAGAGCATATGATAGTTTGCAGTACCCTTTAATTTACTGTCGAGGAGAGGATGGTTATAATTTTGCAGTGTACCAAACTAACCCGGTTACAGGTACCTTAAATTACAGAAAAAAACTTTCTTCTATCAATTTTATTGCTATCATTTGCAGATTAGACGTGATCAACTATTGTATTTGCAACGTTTCCGAGGTTTGTTTAATCAATTCATAGTTGATATGTATGCTAAAATTGAAACTGAACGACTGGTATATGCCAAATTTCCTGACCCAAATGTAGATCCTGTATTATATGAAATCGTTAAAACTTATATGGTACATGGACCCTGTGGCGCACAACATTCTCACTCTCCTTGCATGCAAAACGGTCGCTGTACTAAACGATATCCAAAATCGTTAGTGGACCAAACTATAACAGGTCATGACGGATATCCTTTATATCAGCGCCGTTCGCCAAGTAGTGGTGGATTTACAGCTGAAAAAAGAGTTCTTGGCCAACAAATCACTTTAGATAACAGGTGGGTCGTGCCATATTCTCCAGTATTATCTAGAGTTTTCGGAGCACATATAAATCGCAGACTGCGATAAGGCCGCCCATTGTACTACTATTTTTTGTTTGTATCCTACATTGTATGTTTCCTACTTATGGTGTGCAATAAAGAGTACCTATCTATCTATCTATCTATCTATCTATAAATGTTGAAATGTGCAATAGTATTGAATCTATTAAGTATATATGTAAATATATTAACAAAGGTAGTGACCAAGCGTCATTTGCACTAAGAAATAACGAACGCGATGAGGTAGCTAAATATCAATCGGGACGGTACATTAGTTCGTCAGAAGCAGTGTGGCGAATCTTAAGTTTTCCAATACACGAGCGACATCCACCTGTAATGCATCTCGATATTCACGCAGAGGGAAGTCAAAGTATATATTTCAATCCAGAAAATGTAGCCGAGCGTTTAGTAAATCCAAGATGCACAACTCTTATAGCATTTTTTGAATTGTGTGGCACTGATAGCTTTGCCAAAACTATACTCTATGATGAGATTGCCGCATATTATACATATGATAAACAACGTAAAGTATTTAACTGTCGTCGACGAGGCTCCCCAGTAGATGGCGCACCTGGAGTTTACAAGGAACATGTAATAGGAAGAGTTTACACTGTACATCCAAACAATTTTGAATGTTTTTATTTGCACCTATTATTACATACAGTGCGTGGACCAACATCATTTACTGACTTACGAAAAGTTGACGATATTTTATATCCTTCTTACCAAGCAGCTTGCCAAGCTCGACACTTACTCGAAAACGATCAGCATTGGGACGATGCCTTAGCAGAATCATGCGTCAGTAATAATCCACGTCGTTTGCGAAATCTATTTGTTGTTTTGTTGTCTTTTATGCTTTGTCTGACGCTGCACAGTTATGGGAAAAATATTAGGAGCAATTCTCTGAGGACTTTTTCAGGAACATCTCACGTGATCAAGATACTAAAATAAATGACAATTGCCGTGATTTAGCTATAAATCAGTGTTTGTTAGCTATTCAAAATGAATTAATAGCTGTCGGAGGTAAAACTCTATCAGAATATGGTTTGCCTACTCCTACTATAGCTAACGAACGAATTTACAGAGAATATGCTGCAGAACTTAATTATAATGCTGCAGAACTATTGGAAACTTTAGGAAACGGAGTACCAAGTATGACACCTGAACAAAAACAGGTATTTGACCGTGTCTGCCATAGTGTAAACAATACTTTGGAACAAATTTTATTTCTCGATGCACCTAGTGGAACTGGGAAGACGTTTCTCACTAAATTAATATTAGCCCACTTAAGGAATCAAAACAAAATTGCACTTGCAGTTGCTTCCTTGGGTATAGCAGCGACTTTGTTACCAGGAGGCAAAACAGCGCATACGATGTTCAAAATACCAATAGACCTTAACCGCACGGAAAATCCAGTATGTGGTATTACTAGAAACAGTGACAAGGTGCAGGTTATCCGGGAGTGTAGTTTAATCATCTGGGACGAGTGCACTATGGTTCACAAAAAAGCCATAGAGACAGTGGACAGGACTCTGAGGGACATCAGGCACATAGACCAACCCATGGGTGATATAACTGTTCTTTTTTGTGGCGACTTCAGACAAATTCTACCGGTGATACCACGAGGAACACGAGCTGATGAAGTCAGAGCTTGCCTTTAAAGGTCGAGTCTATGGCAACATATTATATCCATGCATTTAACAACAAATATGCGGGTGAGACTCGGAGATGACCCACATGCACAACAATTTTCAAATTTATTATTAAAAATAGGCGAGGGAACTTATCCAAATGATGAAGGAAAAGTAGCTTTAAATGACGAGTTGTGTTGTATTGTTTCGTCCCTGCAAGAGCTAATATTTGCGGTTTACGGAGACTTAAGCAGCGTTACGCATCAGCACAATACTTGGTTATGCAAAAGGTCCATTCTAATTCCTCGGAATGACCAAGCATCTGCAATAAATAATGAAATGCTGTCACATATTCAAGGAGAAAGTCGAGAGTATATCTCGATTAATAGATAGATCAAGAAGAGTCCACTAATTACCCCATAGAATTTTTAAATTCGTTAAATGTTTTTGGACTTCCTTCACATATAATCAAGTTAAAAATCGGCGTTCCTATTATTCTTCTTTGTAATTTAAGTCCTCCGAAACCTTGTAACGGCACTCGATTGAAAGTTGTTAATTTACAACCTAACGTAATTGAAGCTGAAATTTTAACCGGTTATGGTGCCGGGGAAAGTGTTTTAATCCCTCGAATACCATTGATTCCCAACAATTTTCCATTTCAATTTAAGAGAATACAGTTTCCTGCAGCTTTGTGTTACGCCATGACAATAAATAAGGCTCAAGGTCAGACCCTAGGAGTTACTGGCATAGATCTTACTGCGAGTTGTTTTTCACACGGGCAACTTTACGTAGCTCTTTCCCGTGTGAGCAGTCCAAGAAATCTTCATGTTCCTACTCCGGACGAGCTCACTAACAATGTTGTGTATGCTGAAGCTCTCAATTAACTTTCTGTCGCATTGTCACGATCACTTTTTTATTTTTGCAAACTTTTCGTTACTGTCAGTAATTTACTGCTACATGCTACTTATCAAGGTCGGAATTACTATGAAAAAAATACTTACTACAGAACGCGAGCTCAACAGTAGTAGCTCAATAGAGGGATCTCCTTAATTATAGGCCTAGCCGTATTTGGGTCCAATAAATATTTATAAGATGTCATTGTCAGAGTTACTCAAAATGGAGAAATAAATCATCCACGCGAAGACCGACATCCGCGCGGACGGAGTCGCGGGCGGAAGCTAGTATAGTATAAGAGAATGGGGCATTTAAACTTGGCTGATGTAAAGAGGTTAGAATCCTGTGCTGAGGGTATAACTATAACAAATAAAAATATTGATAGTGTTTGTATACCATGTTGTGAAGCAAAACAAACATGTTTACCGTTTCCACATTCTGGTTCAAGAGCAAAAGCATTACTAGAAGTAGTACATATAGATCTGTGTGGTGCGATGGAAACACCATCTGCTGGTGGTGCGAAACACTTCATAACTTTCATAGATGACTACTCCCGTAAAGTTTATGTTTATTTTCTCAAGAACAAAATGGATATTAAGTCTGTGTTTCAGAAATTTAAACAAGAAGTAGAAAATGAGTTAGAAAAGAAAATAAAAGTGATATGAAGTGATAATGGAAAACAATATTGTGATAAAGAATTCTCAGATTTTCTAGCAGCTTCCAGAATCAAATATCAGACCAGTACCCCGTACACACCGGAGCACAACGGCTTAGCAGAACGAATGAATCGGTCGTTGGTGGAATGTGTAAAATGCATGTTATTTGAAGCAAAGCTGCAAAAACAGTTGTGGGCAGAAAAGCAGTCACTGCTGCTGCCTACGTTATGAACAGATCACCTGTAACTCCTTTTGAAAAGTGGACCGATAAGTAACCAAACCTGTCTAATCTGAAAATTTTTGGTTCTAAGGCTAAGGTACATATTCCATAGCAAACTGCTTAAAATGGGATCGTAAGTCAAGGGAATTAATTTTTGCGGGATATTGTGACAATTCCAAAGGCTATAGGATGTATGATCCTGTAAATAAAATGATCATAATTAGTAGGGATGTCATATTTATTGCAAAAATATTAAATAATAATATTGATGATCCACATCAACCTGTACCTACCAAAGAGTAAGTGAAGGAAATAATCAGGTAATATCTGTTGATGATACACTGCAGAGTGAGAATCAAGATGATACAATATCACACTCAAGTACTGACACATCTTTTGATAGCTGTATGGCGAAAAATAGAACAACTGATGAAACATATTATCCCAGTGCCAATGATGACAGTACTGATGATAGTTTTACAAGAAATATCACTCTAAGATTTCATCAGAGACACAATAATTTAATGTGTCTTCAACAGGTTTCAGATCCAGAACACACCGGAGCCCAACGGCTTAGTAGAGTGAATGAATCGGTCGTAGTGGCACGTGCAAAATGCATGTTATTAGAAGCAAAGCTACATAAACAATTGTGAGCAGAGGTAGTCACTGCTGCTGCTTACGTTATAAATAGATCACCATCGCAAGCTTTGGCTGAGGTAACTCCTTTTGAAAAGTGGACCGGTTTCAGATCCAGAAACTGTTGAAGAAGCCTTGTCCAACTCTGATGCTGAACATTGAAAAGCAGCAATGGATGAGGAATTTCAGTCGTTATTAGAGAATAATACGTGGGTCATCACTACTCTTCCAAACAACAAACGTCCCATACCATGCAAATGTAATTAAATATAAAGCACGGCTTGTAATTAAAGGTTATTCAGAAAGATCTGGTGTGGACTACACAGAAGTATTTTCAGCAGTAATAAGGGAGGAGCAATCAGCTGGAACTCTAAACGCCAGCCAACTGTTGCTCTGTCAACAACCGAAGCAGAGTATATGTCCTTATCATCCTGTGTTCAAGAAGTTATGTGGCTAAAGCAGCTTCAAGAAACGCTTTGGCCTCTACTAAAAGATAAGGCTATGATTATTTACAGCGATAACCAAAGTTCTATTAAATTTTCAGCATCTGATGGCTGTCATTCCAGGATGAAAGACATCGATGTCAGACACCATTATGTACGCGATAAAGTTATTGAAGGGGCCATTTATGTGCAGTATATTCAGACGGACTTAATGGTAACTGATGCATTAACTAAAGCGGCACCATATTCAAAACTGGCTTACTGTACTTTAAAGATGGGATTGATTTGAGTTTAAGGGCGAATGTTGAAATAGTAAACAAAAAATCTATATTGTATAATTTCTGAACGTAAATTAAGTTTTTAATTGTTGCCACATATGGCGCTAGTGTACATATTCCATTCTCTGTTCAGCTTTACCGGTTAATGAACGTCTTCTTAACTTTCATCTATTATTTAATTTCTAACAGATCTCTCCAAGATATGTTACATTCTCATAATTGCTACATACAGTCTTTCAAAACTGCGATTGAGAGTGTTCCAGCAGATACTCCAGACTTTAATGTCGTAATGCATGCAAATAAAGTTCCTGTTGGAGAACACAGCGGACGATACAATGGGCCTTCTACGAGTTAAGTAGCAGTGATGATAGCTGGACAGCAATTTGACAAAAGAGATGTTGTATTGCATAGTCGTGATAATTTGCAAAAAAAATCAGAATTACACAGATGTTATGACAGCTTACAATATCCTTTGATGCTATGTGGTAGAGAAAATGGTTATGCCATTAATGTTTCTCAAGTTGACCCAATCGGTGATACACCTTTGCGTAAAACAGTATCATGTATAAACAAAATGACAAGACGTAACAATTTCAACACTTTGCTTAGATATGGAATGTTAACAAACCAATACTTGGTAGATCAATATGCGAAAATTGAATCTGAGAGATTGGCCTACATCCGTAATAATCAAACAAAATTGAGAGCCGCAAATTACGTTCATCTTCAGGATGCTTAACAGGCGAATGAACACCGCAACGGTATTGGGCAGTTGGTTATACTACCTTCATCATTCACAGATGGACTTCGATATTTACACGAAAAATCGCAAGATATCATGACTTACGTCAGAAATTACGGCAAACCTGATTTATTTATAACTACAACATGTACACCGGCTGGTGTGGTTTAATAAAGTTAGACCAAACCAAATTGACAGGGTTATTTCAGCTGAATTATCGGATAAAGATGAAGATCCTATTCTGTACGAAATCGTAAAGAAACATATGTTACACGGTCCTTCCGGGACTTTAAACCCGAATTTTCCATGTATGCGAGATTCTAAATGCAGCCAAAAATGCCCGAAGTCGTTCCAAACTCAAACAAGTACTAACGATGACAGATATCCCAAATATCGTCGACGATCGCCAGAACAGGGTGGGCAAAATGCTACCGTCCAAAACCATAATATTAATAACCGATGAATCATTCCCTATAACCCGCTCCTTTTGAAAATTTTTGATGCCCACATAAACGTAGAGTTGTGTAATTCAATAAAGTCAATCCAATATGTTACTAAGTACATTAATAAAGGCAGTGATCAAGCCACTTTCAGCATACAATCACCTAATGAAGTGGTAAAATATCAGTCTGGACATTCAGCTCTGAAGCTGTATGGAAGATTTTATTATTCGAAGTGCGCGATCGGGTTCATACTATTGTCCACCTTGCAGTTCATTTAGAAAATGGACAAAGAGTATATTTCTCTGAGAACAAAATACAAGAAGTTGTTAATAACCCGCGGGATACAACATTGACAGCATTCTTCAAGTTATGTACTCAAGATAATTTCGCGAGAACACTGACATATGACAGACTTCCAAGTTACTATATATGGAACCAGAATTTTAAAATTTTCAACGGCGAAAAAAAGGTACTACAGTTAATGGTTTCCCCGGAGTAAAATAACGGATGCTCTTGGTAGAGTCTACGTAATTATTCTAACAGCAACGAATGCTTTTACCTGAAAATGCTACTGCATATTGTAAAAGGCCCGACACCCTTTGCACACCTAAGAACTGTACAAAGTGTTGTTTACAATACTTATCAAGCAGCATGCAAAGCTATGGGGCTCTTAGAAGACGATTCTCACTGGGAAAACACATTATCAGAAGCAGCTGTTTGTAGTTCAGCTACATTATTAAGGTATTTATTTGCCATCATAGTAGTGTTTTGTCAAGTAACTAATTCTGTTAATCGATGGAATAAATTTCAAGAAAATATGGCCACTGATATTCTGATTCGGCGACGGCGAGAATTAAACTTAGATGATGTACAATATGATCAAAACATATTTGACGAAGCATTATTTGAATTGAACAAAGTAGTGCAATTACTTTCGGGTAAATCGATCAAGGATTTTGTGCTGCCGATGCCAGCTAATATTACTAACTTAGATTTAACTAACAGTGCCGAATACACAAGAGAAACATTATACGATCAAACGAGACTTTTACAAAATATAGCTCAAGATGAGCCACGATCAAACATCGATCAGAAAAAAGTTTTCACTGCATTACTATCAACAATTGATAACAATGAAGGGAAATTGTTTACCCTTGATGCCCCTGGTACAGGAAAAACATTTTTAATCAGTTTCAATCATCATTCAAATTGCGTTAGCTGTTGCGTCATCCGGCATTGCCGCTACGCTTTTAGAAGGAGGCCGAACTGCACACTCTACATTCAAGCTCCCGTTGAAAATCGCCACCGATGATAATAACAGCGTCTGTAGTGTTTCTAAACAGAGCAATGCAGGAAAATTGATGAGTGACTGTTCATTAATAGTCTGGGACGAAGCTACCATGTCAAACAAGACGTCTATGGAATCACTGGATAGGACAATACGAGTGGAGACAGTAATTAGACAAATGTAGTGTAGAGCGCCCTGCGGCACGATGGGCTGAAGTCTTGAAGAAGGTGGTTGCGGCTTGCTCAAAACTGGAATAGTTGATGCTGTGACTGATCATTGTGAGGAGACTTTCGTTTAGCAGTGGACGGCGATAGGTTGAATTGATGATATATATTAATATGTATAGTATTTGAATGGACATATTTTGTCATAATAGAGAAAGGCTGTTGGTTTCTTTGAGAACTGATATAAAGTTTATTTTATATTATTTTGTGATTGTGATGTTTTCTTCAGTTATAAGTTAACCCCTTTTTAAACATTTATATGTATTTTGAAAAGGAGGAAATGATATAGGGACACTTTTCTTTCGTTTCATGTGTAATATTTATGTTAGACGACAATTTACGTAGCGTATAAAATGATACTTGTGTACAGAAGCGACTCGATTGAGTCTCGCCTGTCATCACTGCAACACTAATGAGTACTCAGCTCAGCACACGCTGGTGATTTGTTTCGCCTGGGCAACGTAGCATGGAGCCTTCACTTCAGTTACTGGAGGAGATTCCTTACTACCGGCCGTCATACGCTTCATTGCAGGCAGTGAAAGCTATTCGTATAACGTCATTTCAGAGAAGGAGGTGGTGGAGAAGATCCGGGAGGACGATCTCCACTCGGATCCCATCCGCCACAGGTGAACTGGGCGGCGGAGATGCGCTTAAAAGCGCCGAAATGAAATGCCGGATCTAAAAAAATAAATTTTAATCATCGCCCTCGCGACTTTCGATTCATTCTGGAAACACTCTGGAAACAGAGTGGAATTATTCTGTTTCCAAAGCGTTTCCAGAGTGCGTTTGTTACATTTTCCCATTCTGTATCCAGAGCATAACCAGAGTAAAACCAGAATGAAAACATCCAGTAACCAAAATGTATCCACAGTGGGTACATTGTAAATTCAGAATGTATCCAGAGAGGATACATTGCAATTCTAGAATGGAACTTGAGTGGATTTATACTAAATTCAGAATAAATTCATACCAAATCCATTATGTATCTTCAGTGGAAACATACCATTCACATGCTGAATATATACCGTAATGAGAATGTAAGCTGAGTGGACTCAGAATAAAATCAAAATGTGTACTGGATAGTAAAATGAATAAAAACAGTAGATTATTTAAACTTTATTAGTTACTATTTATTATTCATAAATAAATAAATAAATGGATAAATTCATATGAATTTGAGTTTAACAAAAAGTTTTAAAAGTAGTGCAATGTAACGCTAAATAATATAGAAATAATAACAATTTTATTATTTTCTTCTTAGTTGTTTTTTGCGTTATCATCAACTTGTCTCTTTTATTTTTAATTGACGTCGGTGCTCATTTAAACATGCTCCTATCCAAGATTTTAAATAAATGTTTAAATAGTCTTTGGATCCTGGGATCCAAGTTAATTCTCTCTTTTGTTGCAGGTATAAACATAAATCTATAACATACAAAATAGTTAATTATTTTAAAATATTTTTTTTAAACTTCTACTTTATTTATTTATTAGCTAAATTAAAAACAGAAAATATTTTTCGGATTAAAATTATTTGTAGTACAAACTAATACGACTAATTAATTCTCAATTTTTTATAACAATTTTTGCTCTTGAAAAGTGTGTAAGCAATAATTTTTTGAGTTGGAAGTGCTTCATTAAGATATATTTTTGAGCGCTTCGAAGTGAAAATTCCTTTTAAAAATTTTAGAGTCACTTCAAGGGTACAAAATTATAAATTTGAAATTGTAAAAATAATAATGTAAAATTACAAAAAATTATTAAAATGAACAGAACTAAAATGTGTAGGTTATATTTAAATTATGCTCGTATTACCTTTTATTTTTTTGCACTGTTGGTTGTTGTTGGTGACTATAATATGATTTTCATTGTTGTGACGGTCCTTCACGTACATATTTTGCAGAACCTCGGATGGCCACAGTCGTTTAATTAATAAGTTGACCCGTTATCTCATGGTAGACTTTTTTTAAAATTACAGCTAAATTTTCAGCACTTATTGTTGTGTCTCCAATGACTATAAACTGGAATTAATAAGCAAAATGATAAAATGTATTTTGAATAGTAAAGTTAAACAAAATTTTTATTTTTTGTTCTAAATATAGTATTGATTATAAATTAGGTATTTTTAATGAAATACGATGATAAAAATATTCTTAACGTATATGAAATTTTACTGAATATAAACTTTCTGTAAAATAATATTATACTAAAGAATTAGGTAAAATTACTTTCAGAACAGACATCATTAAAAAGACTCAAGGTACAGTGTGATTATCACAAGAATTTTTATAAACTTCTGAAGCTACGATATACCACTGAAATTATTGTAAATATGACAACTGAGTGAGAATGATATATTATAAAACATGCATAAATATTTCATAGCAGGACAATATTAGATATACATAATGTACACTCACCTCCTCTCCATTTTCGACAATTATCGATTCTTTTAGGTTGGGAATCGAAGGAATAGGTTTCTGATGGTGATTAAGTTGTTGTAAAGGCTGCTTTGAATTAAAGCTGTTTTGTTTAGGATTGCTGTTTGATAGCTGTTTTGTTTTTTTGGATTAATCGATTGAAATTATTAATTTTTTTAATCAAAGTTCTCAGATTACTATTGAGGGAAGACAATGGCCGACGAATGATTGTCTTACTGCTTCGTGAACTTCAAAATTAATTTTAAAATAACATTACCGGACAAATACTTCTGTATTCAAGAATATAATCAAATAATATTTTAATTTTGAATTAACTCGTTAGATATTAAAAGATTTATTAGTATTGAATGAACGAATGCGTTATGTACTCTCAAATATAATTTCAAAAAGTTAACCTATTAAACAAGATCAACAGTTAAGCTGTTCAAACTAATAGGTTACGAAATTTCTGTAATTACAATCTTTATAACTTACGTCACTGTTTTTTTTTTTCTTTTTTTTTTTGACCTGTGGAAACCCCCTCGGGCCGTCACCCCACCGGGGTTTATGGCGGGGTGGTGTGTCGGAATCGGACCGACTAAAACCACACGGTGTGCCACTCTGCGCCTGACATAGGAGGGATCCGGGAACAGCTGTTATTACGACATCCAGATCCCTCCTAGCGCCTACCCGCTAGCGCGGGCACCTTCTGTGGATAACCTCTCCATTTAGGCGACGTACGGCACACGCGGACGTCGCCTCCTCGCGGTTGGCCACCATAGCAGATGAAGGGGAAAACCCGTCCCGTCCACCCGTGGCCACCCTCAAGGCGGCATGAGGCGCTGGTACGCGCGCCTCCGCCGCTCAGTTCGCCGGCGGCGGATTGGTTCCGAGTGGAAGTCGTCCTCCCGGGCCGTCTCCGACGCCACTGTTTATGCCAACCTCATCCTTGCGAGGATCATACTTTGGCACCATATTGCAGTAAAACTCAGATGATTGGTTCTTTATAATTTTTTTTCGAGTTTTCACGATCATTTTGTTAATGAGAAACAACAAAATCAATCATTTATAATTGAATATAAAAGTAGATTTTTCAGAACTAAACATTAGAAACAAAAATTTCAATTTCATTTTTTTATTATAGCAAAAAGTAAACTTACTCTCATAATCACTTTTGACTTAAATGGAACATTGGATTATATTTTTGGACCATACTTAGAGATTTTAGTCATAATCATTCGACTCGTACTGGAGTTTCGATTCATAAGTTTATATGGATCATCTGTAATAAATGACAGAAATTAAAAAAAAACAACTAAAAATAAGTCAAGAATGTATTATAAGCAAGAATTCGTAATATACATTGCGCAATATCAAAGAAGTATCATTTATAAACACTTATAGGATTGTAATTTCATATCTTTAGTCAATTTATGAACACAAAAGAAATCTTAACCTACAATTAATTAATGATTAATAACATGAGATATAAGATATTTACTACCCTACCCTCCTACCTACCTACCTACCCTCCGAGACGTCAACGCGAACGCACGTACTTAGTTGTTTCCGTATTTTAAAAATTTATAAACTGTATAAAAGTGAACAAATCTCTTACTAAACAAAACAGTGTTCTTCTGTTATATCCAAGTGACAATTGTGTTCAAAGTCAAAGTGAATTAGTAACAATAACGCAAATATAAACAGTTCTAACAAAATTAACGAACTTACAACTGTTTAAAAAAGTGTACAATATTAGACTTTAACCTCATTAACTGTACAAACAAGGGATCAAGACCGGTTGCTTGGTGTTAAAACCACCTACACTTAACTAGTCACCAATTTTAAAACGTCCATTAACTGTAAAGACAGCTCTGAGGCCTAGAACGACAAGTCTGATTAATCGACAGCTTTGAGTTCTAACCCTGACTGGGACGCGATCTACTTTTTGTAATTGAAATAACACTTATAATACCAGTACTACTGAGGGAAACAGAAAATATACAAAATATATATATCTTTGGTGTAATAAATTTATTATTGAGTTTTATTCGGTTAGCTCAAAATGTCAAAAACGCAAAGAACACCACCTGCAACCTCCAAGGCAACTCTAAAGCATGGACAATCCCTGTCTGAGTCGGACCTAGTGTCAGCCCCCAACTCAGATAAAGCGGTGACTGATACTTCTGTGCGCTGCAAACGCCAACGTATTGAAGATTCACCAAACAAACAAAAAGACCCGATAACGATCACAGCGCTGCATGATTTTAAGTGTGAGCTGCTGGAAATGCTGACAAAATGGAAAGCAGAGCATGACCAGTTACTAACAGCTTGGAAAGCTGAACAAACTGTCACATTATCCAAGCTAGCCAACGATGTCTCGGATCTTAAGAAACAATGTCACTCGATTCAGTTAGCTAACTCGGAGATAGAACGCGGTATGATTTTCATCAACAAACAATATGAAGACATCAATGGTAAGATACAGCAAATGGAAAGGCAGAAACTAGAAAATGTGGAAAATATTACCCAGTTTCAAAAGGAAATTCAAGATCTACACTTTCAGTCTCGACAGGCTACCATAGAGATTCGGAATGTTCCAAAAAGAGAGGTAGAAACACCAGCTGAGCTCATTTCCATTGTAACAAGACTAGCCAAAACAGTTAATATGGATATTCAAGCCGATGCTCTTCGAGATATACATCGTATACCTGGTAAACCTGGGCTATGTCGACCAATTGTTGCAGAACTATGCCGCGTCAATACGCGAAATGATTTACTAACAAAAGTACGTCAATATAACAAGGAACGCCCACTGAATGAAAAAATAAATACTCAAGTTATTGGTATTGATGGTGTTAAGCAACCTATCTATGTTGACGAACATCTACCTCCTACTGTCAAGAAACTAATGTACGAAACTCGTAAATTTGCTAAAATTCATAATTATTCCAGCTGGTACTCAAACGGACGAATCCTTCTACGCAAAAATCCAGGGGAAAAACCGATTCATATAAAAACAGAGAAATGTCTTGCCATGCTGTCGGACGAAAAATGACTATACCTGCCTTTTCAAATTTTCACTTTTATTCAGTACGCATGCATCTATATCTTAGCTATTTCTTTTATTTTACTATATGTTAGTTTTGATGGCTATTTGTGGCTTGAATACTTAACCTTTTCTGTAACTTACCTAACACACACACACACTCACAAACACTTCCACATATACAAGCACATATTTTTTATGTACATCCAAAATATCATAGGCGATGAGTCTACAAGTCTCCCCACCCCACAAATACTAGATATTTTCTTCCTGAAACCTTTGGCAGCCGCTGCGGACTCTATATACATAACCAACAATGATTGATCACAACGCCTCAGTATGTAATGATATCGACAATACCCATATAGCTCGCTCGTATTTCTCTTCACCTGAACAATGCTCAGCTTTTGTGGAGCATCTAAATCAATATTTAAAGGTCATACATATCAATATAAGAAGTCTAAAAAAGAATTTTGACCAATTTATTACAATGGTAACAACCACTAACATTGAATTTGATGTTATTCTACTCACGGAGTGCTGGCTTAGGGTATCAGGTCCTCTACCTAATCTGCCGGGATATTCTTTTGGTGTGACTACAAACAATACAACACAAAACGATGGAGTTGTGATATACGCGAAGTCAACTCTTAAAAATACATACTTTGAGCCTTTTCTTTGTGATGCAAATTGCCTTGTTTGCCTTATTGATAATACCGCAATCGTATGTGTGTATCGTTCTCCATCATATCTTGAGCTTGAGGAGTTTTACCGTGGTTTGGACAGCTTGATGGCCAGGCTAAAGCGCTTCGCTAATGTGGCCCTGATAGGCGATATTAATATCGACATAAAACCTAATAATCATGACCGTCACTCGGGCACTTACCTCACCCTTTGCGCTTCTCTAGGTTTACTACCTGCTCATACATTACCAACAAGATCAGATAACTGCCTGGACCACGTATTATTGAAAACAAAATGTCCAGCTACTGTTTTAGTTCTAGAAAGTTATATTACTGACCATTTACCAATAATCCTGTGCTTGAAACTAGGGAAAAGAACCATTCCGCAGCCCTTCAACGCAAATCGTTACAATTACAACGAAATTAAAAACGAAATAGATAGCATGGACTTTTCCTTGGTTCTTAACGAAGCAGACTGTAACTCCGCCGCGGATCTTCTTATTTCGAGTATCCAAAAAGTGATCTTAAAACATACATACACTATACGATTGTCAAGAAAATGCCGTGTAATCAAGCCATGGATGACCCCGGGTTTAGTTCGCTGTATCAGAAACCGGGATAATCTCCACAAAAAATTAAAATCTTCTCCTGATAACAATGTTCTTAAAATAACCTATATTCGATACCGTAATTATCTTAATAGTCTACTTAAAAAACTTAAACGTACACATGAAAAAAACGAGTTAATTAATGCGAAAAACAATATCAAGGCCACATGGAAGGCTATTAAGGCCATCACTAATACTAACTCTAATCCACAATCCCCTAGTGTGCTTCTCCTAAATTCGTCTGACACAAAGACTTCATTAAACAAAATAAACAGCTTCTTTGTCAATGTTGGTAAAGGCTTGGCTTCAAAAATTAAATCTCCATCTCCGCCTTATGCTCAATACCAAGGTAGGCCCCCCTCGAGCAACTCTCTCGTCATCATGCCAGTCGACAGCAAGCAGGTGCATAGGATAATAATCGATCTCCGTAGTGATGGGGCGACTGGTTATGACAATATACCAGTTAAAGTCCTCAAGCAATCCTCTCTTGCTTTAGCAGTTCCTATAACGCACATTTGCAACCGAGCGATCAATACTGGCACGTTCCCAAGCGCCTTTAAGAAAGCTGTCGTTTACCCGATCTACAAGTCTGGTGAGAGAGTTCTTGTCACAAACTACAGACCGATATCGGTACTGAGTTCCCTGTCCAAAACACTAGAAAAGATTCTTAACAACTGTCTCACCTCATATCTTGAGAAACATAAAATTATTGCAAGTAATCAATACGGATTTAGGCGAGGAATATCTGCCGAAGATGCGGTCCTAGACCTCACTAACACGGTTGTTAATAAACTAGATCAAAAACTAAAATGCTTTGGCGTCTTTCTTGATTTGTCGAAGGCGTTTGACTCCGTGAGCATCCCCATACTGATAGCGAAAATGGAAAACATTGGAATCCGTGGTTTGGCACTGCAAATTTTTAGAAACTATTTAGCTAATCGCTCGCAACGTATAAGAATAGATTCAATGTACAGCGACGATATGAACACTAACTTCGGTGTTCCACAGGGTAGCATTTTGGGGCCTACCCTCTTCCTTATTTATATCGATGATCTGTGCCGCTTACCAATACCAAATTGTGATATATTCACCTATGCAGATGACACAGCACTTATAATCTGCGATGACAGCTGGGATAAAGCTAGATGCAGAACAGAAGAGTCTCTTCGCCAAGTGACGGAATGGCTCTCAACTAACTTATTAACACTCAATACTGAGAAAACAAAAGTCGTAAGGTTTTCCAATCCCCACATAATCTCACCCCCAAAGGAAACTACTGCTGTAAGAGCACACACGTGCCTGAGCAGCTTTGATTCAAGTACTAACGCCTGCGACTGTCTAACCCTCACTATGGTCCCAAGCGTCAAATATCTTGGGGTGATTATCGACGAACACCTCAACTGGCGCCCTCATATTGATGCAGTAAGTGCACGAGTTAGAAAGCTAATTTATATATTCAAAAAACTCAGACACTCATCTGATTATGCAACTCTAAGCCTTGTATATCAGAGCCTTTGTGTCTCCGTAATCACATACTGCATCCCTACTTGGGGAGGAGCTTGCAAGACCATACTAATTCAAGCTGAAAGGGCTCAGAGAGCAATCTTAAAAGTTATGCACTTCAAGCCCAGAGATTATCCCAC
Organism: Hypercompe scribonia; assembly: GCA_949316085.1. NCBI lineage: Eukaryota > Metazoa > Arthropoda > Insecta > Lepidoptera > Erebidae > Hypercompe > Hypercompe scribonia. Next base: position 9,738,796 of record OX438979.1, read on the forward strand.
TGCGCAACTTTATTCTGAGCTGAAAGTACTTACGGTGCGACAATTATTCATTTTGAAAGCAGTACTATGCCGACACTCGTCATTACCGCAAGATAAAAATTTCCTTAGTAAACGTAAAGGTAAGGCTGCATGTCCACCTGTAAAATGTCGTACTTCTTTCGCAAACCGTCACTACACTGCACAAAGCGCACGCTTATATAACAGAATCAATCGGTTACTGGATGTATACATTTTGACTAGACACAATTTGAAAACTAAACTTACTGGTTGGTTACAAGAGTTGTCATACGACGATACTGAAAAGATTCTAGTCATTAGCTTATAGTCTCAGTAATATACAATAGTATAGATTGATAGATAAATAAAATATTATAAATACTTTCACTTAAACATACAAACACATGCATACACACACACAAACACACATACACATAACATTTCACACTATACAACTCGCCACAAAACCTACTATTGAATGTTTGCAATTGTTATATTACCTTTGTACGTAAATGTAAGCCAGTAACTATAATACGGAGCGGAGACCTGGTGACCTATAACACGGGTTTCTACCTAGCTTAGGCACCAGTCCTCCACAATATTGTCTTGAGACATTGTATTACCTACTAAGCATAATATTTGTATATATGGAATATTGTGGTGAGAAAATAAACGATTATTATTATTATTATTACTTTTAAAAAATAAGTTTTTTTCTTTGATAATTAATAAAATATTTATTTAGATTGTAAGGAACGAATAAGACCACAATGAAAGCACAATAAAAAAACAATGCGATTATCTAAAAAATCTAAAAATATTTTCATAACATTACAAGACTCTACAGATATTTACCTGAGTTATATATATTAGGGCGTTTCAAAAAAAAAAAAATTATTTTTTCTCGGAACCAGGCTCAAAAGTTTCGTTTACATGCCAAGATAGACCTCTGAAAATATAAGCCCTTAATATTAATATTTAGGTAGTCCGCATCGCACTTTTCGATTTCACATAAGAATAACACAGGAAAATTTTTTTTTTTCTTCTGACTTTTATAACTAAAGCTAAATTTATTTTTTAACTAATGGAGAAAAAATAAGTCTTTGGTATTTTCATCATATCTCCATTACTTTATAAACTATAATTATTTAAACGATGAAAAACCAGGTAAGAATGGCAAAATTAGAGAGAACTTATATTTAAAACTGAAAACAAAAATAGTAAAAAAAAATTTGAGAAAAAAGAAAACATGTCTGTTTTGGTGACAATAAGTAGAATAAGAAAAAAAATAAAAGTAAAAATTGATTTGCTTATAGCAAATTGTTTGTTACACAAACAATGAAAAATGAAATACAACGAAAGTTGTTTTTTTCATATCGAAAAGAAAAACAAATAATGATTTTTAGAAAAAAAAAGGTTCCTCAATATTAATTAGAAGTGGGAGAAAATGATTATTAATTACCAAATGCGTATTTAAGCAATACAAAAATTTTTTTAGGTAACAATTTTTCTTTTAAAAATCATTATTTGTATTAATGATTAAAATTCCATAAAAAAGTTTTGGACGCATTTATTTATAAGAATTTTCTAAACAAAAAGAGATAAAAACTAAAAAATATTATATTTAGATATAATATATCTATGTAGCCTCTTACAACATAACGTCTATTCTGGAGACCAAATTTGAAGTCATTGATTGAAACATCAGTATGTATTTTCACTCTGGACACGATATGGTCTTAATTTGCCTCTATTCAAAAACATATTGGTAGCAGTACGTATTCACTCTGAAAAGACTCCATCATCATCAGTCTGTATTTACTCTGGAAACACTCTGGTTTCAGTATGTATTTACCATAGTTTCAACACATATCCACTATGGATACATTCTGGACTTACAATGTACCTACTGTGGATACATTATGGTAACTGGATGTTTTCACTTTGGTTTCACTCTGGTTATGCTCTGGATACAGAATGGGAAAATGTAACAAACACACTCTGGGAACGCTCTGGAATCAGCATGGTAACAGAATGAAACCATTTCCATTCTGTTTCCAGTGTTTCCAGAGTGGCACTAAGGTCGCGAGGGCGCCTGTAAAGACAATTTATCACATGTATTTACTGTAAAACCTGAATTTCTTCTGTTTTAATATTTAACGATGAATTAAATAATAAAAAATTACGCAATCATGTTTCATATGCAAATAACGTATTATTATTTGTTCCATATAATATAAGACAATTTAAGGACAAGAAAACATTGCTTAATAGTAATCTTCTCAAATATAATTTTAGACTGACCAAGAGAACGATGATTATACTATTATTAATAACAATATATTGTACATAAACGGCAAAGAATACGTCGCGACTGAGTGTACAATCAAAACGTCACTAGCTTCAAAATGCAACATTACAGAAGCGAGTATGAAAACCAACGCAAATGATAGAAATACAACATTTGTGGCAATACGGTCGTCTACACAAACATCACAGCCTAATGTAACAAAACAGGCCAGTTACAAGACATTTCCTTAACAACCCTATAATAAACCTCCAAACCATCGAAAGTTATAAGTATTAAAGTCGATTAACTGGAATAATCATTATTAAATTCTAATATTGATATACTCAAACTCTCTGAAATATGGAAAAATTAGCATTATTGCCACTCTGTTATGCCTGAAGGATATAAAATTGGATCTATCTTCAGTCGAAAGCCCCAGAAAGGCGGTGAAGCTAGTAGGATTAAAATTAAAAAAAAATCGGGCAAACTAAATTTAAAAGTTAAAAAATATATCTTTTAAAATTGACGAGAAAAATGTGCAATGTCCATCAACAATATCTTGTGTATTTATTATATAGACGATGTCATTTTTAAAAAATAAATTCCGCCTAATTAGCTTTCTTCTAAATAAATAATTTTTATAATATATCAAATGGTTTTTTTATACGATTTTTTAAATGTTAACTAATTTATGGCCCAGCCTGTAGCTAACACACAAAGTTGTAAAACCTACTTTATTAAATTTAGGATGTCAACCCATAAAATACCCATAAAATAGGGCAGACCTTATAAAAAGTACCCGCGGTATATGATAGATGGCACTATATTGAATAAGGTACCTAAGACTTTTTATTGATAAACTAAAAAGTTAAAAAGTGTTTAATAACTTTAAATATAACAAATACGAAAATTTGTAAGGATGTATGAATGTATAAAAATTTGTTATTCTTTCACACAAAAACTACAGTACGGATTTAGATATACAGTTAGGTGCACAACTGAGTCAGCACCTTACAATTTTTTAAAAATATCTGTATGAAATTGGTATTAATTACTAAATAAAAAATGTATTATAATATTTAAAAACTTTATTTCTTGAATGTTTAATTAAAAAAATCTTATAAGTTTAAAATCTTATTTTGGTGAATAATCATCACAATTACAATTGGTTTACTTTTGCACCAGTTATAAAATATAATGAAAACATATTTTTAATATTTGGTCCAAAGACCTTTTGCTTTTTCAACCGCATGTAACCTTTTTACCAAACTTTTTACAAGTTTTTCACAGTACTCGGGTGGAATTTTGTACCACTGTTCTTATACTCGTTCCCATAGAATGTTCAAGTTCGATGTTGGTGCGCTATATTCATTTAAAAGCATGCTTTTCAAATATGCCCACAAATTCTCTAAAGAGTTGATATCAGGACTCTGAGAAGGCCATGGAAGGACTTGAAACACTTGCTTATCAAGCCATTTTTTTACTATTTTTGACGTGTGCTTGGGGTCGTTATCCTGTTGAAATATTACTTTATTCATACAGGATATGGCATATTTTCTACAGCATCCATCAGATGTGTCTTAAGAATGCTGAGATACATTCTACCATCCATATTTCCATCGATTTTGTGAATTGGTTGCACACCAAAAGCTGTCAGACATCCCCAAAGTTTGTTATTACCTTCACCATGTTTCACCGTTTGTATAAAATCCTTTGCTTGTAATGGTTCCCCTTCTTTCTTCCAAGACCATTTTCGCCCGTCTGTGCTGTATCTATTAATTTTGGTCTCATCATCATCATTGGACCAAATAACCCTCATCTAATCGCTTTCAGTCCAGTTAATGTATTGTTTTGCAAATTCTTTTCTTGCTCTAATATTCTTTTTAGTAAGGAGAGGTTTCTTTTTCTTCTCTACAGCTCGCATACCTACATTTTGTAATGCTCGACGAACAGTCCACTTACTCACTGACGTGCCAGTGTCTTGTCTTAAAATTGCCGCCGCTTCTGATGCTGAAGACGCTTCACTAGATCTTAAGTAGCGAATAAGTTTTCTTACGTCTCTGTCAGATAACTTATCAACACGACCACCAACGTTACTTGGCACAGAAAATTTACACTTTGCTCTTATTCTCTGTACTGTTGGTTGACTCACGTTTAACTCTTGAGCGATAAATCTTGTCGATTTTCCACTTTTGAGTAACTCTTTAGCAGATTTTATAATGGACTTCGATGTCGGTTTCATGATTTCAATAAAGCATACGAAACATTCCCTTTACGATATAATAATTACACTGAGTAATAAACAAAACGAAATTGTCTTTCTCTACTAATCCTGACAAGTTTAATCAGGTTCATACTTGAGCGCAGAGTCAGTAACAAACACGGTGCAAAAGTGAGTCTATCACATTCAAATACCTCAACGTTTTAAAACGCAGTAACTGGATAATATCCATTTGAACTATTAACTTGAGGAATATAGATTTAACTTATGGGATAAAATTCTTTAAACATTTTTATTAAATAAGGACTTATTTCATGTAATCAAATAATCGCGAAACATTGACTCAGTTCTGCACTTTTTTTTTTTTAAAGCGGGGAATGCTTTTCGCACCATACCCTCCGGAGGGACGAAGGGCGTGTGTGGGACTCCCGGAAAACCGGTCTACCCACTAAACCCCGCGGTGGCCTACCTCGGTAGTTGGGAGGAGCTCTAGGAACGTATTAGCGGCTTCTAGAGTCCTCCCTGCCGTACTTCACAAGTGAGGTGCATCTCGGGCACCTCATGCCCCAGGGGCAAGACGCTATCGCACCTCCCATCGCCCTGCGCAGTGAGAGGCAGAACAGCGCCCCGCCCCAGACGACACTCCCCGGCCGCACCGGAGTGTCACCTCACTCGGGTCGTTTGCAGCAGTCACAACGCCCCAAGATGTGACCACAGCGACCCTTAGGCAGCGATTAGGGAGCTAGTGACCTCTGCCGCGTCCCCTTCGCCGCCTCCTTCGAGTGGGATCGGCCCTCTCCCGATCTCACTCTGCGATCTCCTTCCGGAGCATAACCTGCTCACAGAAGGAGATCGCGGCTTCCCATCCTTCACGACTCGCCAGCATTGCCACGATCAATGCTGACGGTCAAAGATTTCATCCGATCCGTCCGACCAGGACTCGACGCTCAGACTCCCAAGCAGGGCAGTCCTCCAGCGTGTGCTGGGCGGAGTCCCGTTCGGACTCGCAGTGGTGGCATTGTGCCGTAGCCTCCCATCCTATTCGATTCAGATACTCACCGAAGCAGCCGTGCTCGTATCTGGGTCAATCGATAGGTGACACAGTCGGTCCTCTCTATCCACGCTTCGAAGTTCGGCAGAACGGCTCCGACGGCGCGTTGGCTAGCACAGTCCTGAGTTTCGAGCCGTGCCTGCCAAGCCACCAAAGCTTGCTTATGCGCGTTCTGCCGTAGCATTCCGAGCTCATAATCTGGCGCGGCCTCTTCAGCATTCCGACCGACAGAACGAATTTGGTCGTAGACCATCGTGTCCATGTCGGCCAGAATATCGAAGGGCGGAGATCGTGCCAAGATCGTCGCCGCCTCATAGGAGATTGTCTGGTAGCTCCGCACGATCCGTATGGCCATCAGCCGCTGCAGGCTCCTGAGTAGGGCCCGGCAGCGGGAGGCACCCGCTAGATCATTAAACCAGACGGGTGCCCCATAGAGGACGCCGTCTCTACATGGATCTAACAACCCCCATGTAGAGACGGCGAACTTCTTCCCGTGGTCCCCCGAGATTAGGTAGCAAACGATGCAGCGCACCTGCTACCCCTCGCACTCGGGGTACCAATCGCCCGAAATGCTCTTCGAAGCTCCACCGACTGTCCAGGATGAGGCCTAGGTACTTCATGTACTGGCCTACCTAGACTTCAGCGTCACCTACCCGGAGACATGAGCTGGGCTGCTTCTGGCGCTTACGCAGGCCATGGAACCATATCGCCTCAGTTTTCTGAGGCGCCACCCTCAGGTCCAGCTCACGTATCTTTTCCACGACACTAGCCACCCCCTCGGCGAGCCAAAGCACCTCCTCGAAGTGTGACCCTCTAGCCAGTATTAATGTATCGTCTGCATAGCAGACGACACTTAGGCCAAAAGGCAGATCGGTGCGAAGGACAGCATCGTATGCGAGGTTCCATAATAATGGGCCCAATACCGAGCCCTGGGGAACCCCGCAACATACTTCCTTTCGATTCTCCACTCCGTTCCGACCGATAAACTTCACCGTCCTGTCGCGCAGATAGGCCTCAATAACGTTTCGCAGATAGAGCGGCACCTCGTGATATTCGAGGGCCGCACTAATTGCCCCCCAGGGGAGGGTGCCGAAAGCGTTGACTATATCAAGGCTAACCTCCAACGCCACCCCTCCCCGATCGCACTGTCGACTCCTACAGGGATCGAACGCACCTAACAGCATCTACTGTCGAACGTCCCCGTCGGAATCCGAACTGACAGTCCGATAGGTCAGGGCCCACTCGCGACAGATGTCCGCTAATCTGGTCAGAGATTATCCTCTCAAAGAGTTTACCTGACTCGTTCAGCAGGCATATCGGTCGGAACGCAGAGCGAGAATCTGCAGTCCTTCCGTCCTTTTTTAAAAGCACCAGTCTTGCTTCTTTCCAGCCGAGGGGCAAGATACCGAGGCGGAAACAATCTGTGAAAATCCGCCTCAGTTTGTCCCCCAGTAGACTCAGTTCTGCACCTAACTGTATATATCCTCACACATCTCACATACAGCCGTCTTATCCCAAACTAGGCAGCGCCCGTACTATGGTAACCAGACCGCTGATAAACATACTTGTATATTTCTAAATAGATACATCTCAATCAACCTATCGCCATCCACTGCTGAATGAAGGTCTCCCCCAAGGAACGCCAACGATCCCGGTTTTGGGTAATTCGCATCCATCCGCTGCCATCGGTCCATCGCGCCGCAGGGCGCCCTACACTACGTTTGCCCAATCGTAGTATCCACTCTAGTATACTTCGGCTCCAGCGACCATCGGTTCGAGATACATACATATTATAGATAAATTACACCCAGATGTGTCCTGGGTGGGAATTGAACCTACGACCTCTGGCTCAGCAGTTAGGACCACTAACCTCTAGACCAATAGTTATATATATAGTTTACCCATGTCAACAACACATAGGCTATGTATTTACCGTGATAATAGACTTACAAGCGGGTGGAACCGTGGACAAAAGCTAGTATTATGTTTAAAAATATGAGAACTCTGCTCTTTTCCTCCTCTAATTTACTAATCTTCTAATAAGTGCAGTGAAAAAGTATCGTAGTAATAGAGTTTAGTTTATTGACTCTCGGGTTCTAATTCCGGGTCGGGGAAAAAGTGTTGTCGGATTTTGCTGTAGATTACCCATGGCTACATGGTTTCGTCTGAAATAAAATGGTGTGGCGAGTCAGTCAAAATAAATAACTGAATGTCTTACATTCAGTTATTTATTTTTGACAGGTAGTAGAGCCACGCTGATTTCAGCATGAACGGGCCGGCTCGACCGGGGCAGTATTACCCTCCCACAGAAGATCAACCTAAAGCGGCAACATCCGTGCTGTCGTGTTTCGTTGGCGAGTGCGAGACCGGAGGTCCATTGATATAGGGGGTGACAGTTGTCGTAGTAAGTGTGTGCAATACAACGCTACTCGGACTGTCATACCTTTTACGTCCCTAAGTGAGGCGTAAAAAAGCAATTTAATAGGCCGCCATAGTGTGGGTCACCATACTACATTATCAGCATTCACAATGACTATGGTGGCTACAACTTTTGGATTTTATTCATGCTTTTCATCAGGCAGAGTAGAGTCACTTTGGCAGGCTCTCAATTATAAAAAAAATCAAAAAAGATCGCATAACATTTCATTTCAACCATTCTATTTTATTATGCAAACGTATTTTAAATACACTGGAATTCAACTTATACTGGTGAGTCATGATTACAAGTAATAGTAATTATTCAGCCGTTGATGTCTTTTTGAAATGTCCCTTTTACTTATCACGTTAATTACAATAGTTCGCTTCAGCCAATGTTGTTCACAGCTGAACGAAGGCTTCCACCAAAATTGCACCAATAGGTGTCTTTGTCTAATGTATCACGTTTTTGTCTAATGGATAGCACTCACTTATGATGCTCCACAAAATACTTAACTTTCTCACAAATTACTGGTTGTACAGTTTTGACTATGTGCATGTAAAAGCAAAGATGGTGTAGGAACAAAAAAGTGTCCCTTAAGTATTTTTCCCGAAGTCCAAGTACTTCACGCCACCTAGCTTGTTACCTGCCTAGCTTGTTCTTTTAGTCGCCTATTACTACACCTATTGGATGAGTATGGGTGGTGATCGTCTTTATTTTTAATATGTCACCACACAAAGTTATTCTTACTTAATACGAAAACCTGAAAACAGTTATTTAGAAACAGCAATAGAATCAATTACAATAGTACTTTAATAATGTTATATGTATAAAATAAAACACGGTTGTGGTTCGCAACAGACAACAGACTAAATATATTTTTTACAAGCAAAACAATGGCTTATACAAAGTTTACCCAAACACTTAACTAGATGGCGCTAGCAGTATGAAAAATATTTTGTTACATACATTAAACACTTATTTATTTTAACACCCTCTCTTAACAAAATATTCTTAATTAATAACAACATGTTTACTTTCTGAAAGCAACCCATTTATGTATGTACTTTTTATATATATTCACTAACACCAACTTACAAACTTACTTTAATTAAATGTTTCATTGTACACAAAATAATGTAGTTTAATTCTCTGTAGTCGTAATTAATTGACTGCTCCTATACCTATTACTTTAACAAATTTATAATGTTTATCAGCACTAAGACTTTTAGTGAAAATATCAGCTGGTATTGAAGCAGTTGATAAGTATTCAATTTTTATGTTTTTATTTAGGACACATTTTCTAGTAAAATGATGGCCTACATCAATGTGCTTTGTACGCTTGTGGAATAATAGATTTATAGCCAATTTTAACTTTGATTGTCAGTGAATATAATCACTGGAACATTTTTATTATAAACACTGAGTTCAGCCATTAAATTCTTTAAATAGATAGCCTCTTTAGAAGCTTCAGAAAGAGCCATGTATTCAGATTCAGTGCTCGACAGAGCAACTGTTCTTTGCTTTCGAGATTCATAACTTACTACACTGTTTGACAATACAAAACAATATCCCGTATAGGACCATCTATCTATATTACAAGAGGCCCAGTCAGCGTCTACAAAAACTTTTAACTTCTGGTTATTTTTCTTAAAAATTAATCCATAATTCTTTGTCTTTTGCAAATATCTAAGTAATCTTTTTAAATGTTTCCAATGTGTTTCGTTGAAACATGTATTATATTGACTTAAAAAACTGACACTATAGGAGATATCTGGTCTTGTAAGCACTGAAAGATACGTGAGGGATCCAATCAGTTGTTGATATGGTTAAGTTTCTTTATCAAAATTTAAATCTTTTTCTAATTTTAAGTTCACTTCCATAGGAGTATTTGAAGTATTACAACTAGTCATGCTAAATTTTTCCAAAATATAATTAACAAAATGCTCTTGATCCAAAGTTACAGACTCTTTTTTAACAGTTACTTTCATTCCAAGGCAGTTCTTAATCAGTCCTAAATCTTTAATTTTAAAATTTGATGCTAATTTTGTTTCTAACATTTTAAAGCTTTCATCACAATTATAAAATACAAAAAAATCATCAACAAACAATGCGACATACACCTTGATGTTGCCTTGACATTTAAAAAATAAACAAGGTTCATAATCAGACTTTGTGAAACCTAAATTAATCAAACTATTGTCTACCCTTATGTACCACGCCCTTGCAGACTGTTTTAATCCATAGATGGCTTTCTTTAAACACAAAACTTTGTTATCACAATTTTTAAAATTAGAATTCTCTGGAATTTCCATATACACACATTTTTTAATGTCACCATTAAGAAAGGCTGTTGGAACGTCTAAGTGGTTAAATTTTAAGTTAAGCTGAACACTCAATGCAAAAAGTAATCTCAGAGTGGAATAACGTAGAACTGGGGAAAAAGTTTCATGATAGTCAATACCTTTGATCTGCGTGAAGCCCCTGGCTACTAGTCTGGCTCTGTAACGCACCTTATCACTATTATCACTTTTCTTTTTAAACATCCACTTTTTTTTTACCACTGTACCTTTACTAGGTCTGTCCACCAGTTCCCAAGTGTCATTATCTGCAAAGGATTTCAGTTCCTCTTGCATTGCACTATACCATTGCACTTTTTCAGGACCAGTAAGAGCGTCTTAGAGAAATCTGTTCACTGGTAAAGTCTTCAACACACATATTAGCATAACCGTACCTATTTGGTGCCTTGCGAATGCGTTTTCTTTGTTGTTCACAGTCTTAATCAATCATATCCGTCTCTTCTGCGGTTAAACATTCATCAAAATTATCATCTTCTACACTTGATAAATCAATACTGAGACAATATGTAGGGTCATCATCATAAATTGTTATCTCACTTCCTTCTAATCCTTCCTCTTCTGCCCTTTTTTCAGGTTCCCTCTCTTCAGCCCTAATTTCTATTATTTCATCTTTGGGATTCTCCATAATAACTACATCTCTAGCCACAGTAATTTTGTGTGTTACTGGGTCGTAGAGCCGATACCCCTTGACATTTTCGGCATATCCAACAAGTCGTAACAAACTGGATTTTTGTCCCACTTTTGTCTTCTCTCCTTGGGAATGTGGACCATAGCTTGACTTCCGAAGACTCTGATATGATTGAGATTAGGCTTCTTTCCCGTCCACATTTCAAAAGGTGTTTTATCCTTCTTTAAACCAGCCGCTAGTGATCTATTTTTAATATAGACGGCTGTATTCACTGCTTCAGCCCACAGGCAAACTCGACAAACGTTTGACAAACTCAAACTGAGCATCAAAAAGAAGACAGCGCGATTTTTCAACTATAGACCTGTTGTATCGTTCACTTATGCCGTTTTGTTCTGGAGTGTAAGCAACAGTTTTCTGATGAATATTGCCATTCCTTTTTAAGTATTCTTCCATTTCTGCAGAACAGAACTCACCACCATTGTCTGATTGCAATATCTTAATTTTCTCTGACTTTTGGTTCTCAACTAGTTTCTTGAATTCTCGGAAATATTTGAAAGCTTCATTGTTTTCTTTCAAAAAATAGATAAAGCACATCCGGCTGTAATCATCAATAAATAATACATAACATCTGGCCAAACCGAGTGATTTCTGTTCCATTGGTCCACATAAACCTGTGTGAACTAATTCTAGAACTCTGCTGCTGAAACTTGCACTGAGATGAAAAGGCAACCTGGTTTGTTTGCCTTCACAACAAACTACACAACTTGATTTGCTTATATCTTCTTTTTCTTGGTAAGTGACACCTTTCACTGTACCATTTTTCATTTTTTCAAGGTCATTCATGTTGATATGGCCTAAACGCCTATGTCATAATGCACAGGGAGTCTAAGTCTTTACCGTTGCTGCTAAAAGTTGTTCTGATCTCTCAACGTTTAATCTGTATACATCATTTTATAGACTTGCTTGTCCAATACGCATATTCTGAGCATTGTAAATGTAACATCCGTTTTCATTAAAGGATACTCTGTTACCTTTAGCAATAATCCTGCTCACTGATGCTCACTTTGTAGTGAGTGTAGGAATGCACAAAACGTTGGTGCTTCGTCTCGTGCTTCGTCGAATCGACTTGCGTGGTCAGATGAAGATCTCCTGAGCATAATACCGGTACTTTCATTTGATTTGCGACAGTAATTTCTTTTACGTGCGGTTCGTAGGTTATGTTTGTCAACAACTCTTTGTTTGATACCATGTGTCAGGCGTAACTGAGACAATATACCAGTCTGATTGTTAGAACTCGCGCATAATAAAAACAGTACTTAACACATTCAAACCTTGACGTCTTTGTTTATCTTTATTTAACAGGCGGCACTGACTTCTGTAATGGCCGATCCTTTTACAATGATAACAGCGTATTTCCTTTTTTATTATGTTGGCTTTACCACTGTTTGGCGGGAGTGTTCCACTGTTGTTTCCGTTGCTTCTCGTTGACATGCGCGCTTGCGTGTGGTGTTTTTGAATTTGCGCGTTATGGCCGCCATGATGACCGCGAGCTGCCAATGCGCCCTCTGCCGAACTAACTTCGAAATTCATGTCTAGAAGCGTCGTTATTATTGCATCAGCGCCAATTCTTAATCCCGCATGCTCGATAGCCATTATCATAGGACTAAACTTTTCTGGGTGACCTGCTAGCAAGAGTGAACCTATCCACTCATCATCGATTTCAAAACCGGTCCCTTTTAATCTTTGAGCGGTTTCAACGAGTCGGTTCACGTAACTTGTCATGGAGTCAGAATTCTCTAATCTAATTGATATAAGGTTTCTTAAAAGACTTATCTTGCACGTGAATCCAGAATCATCGAACAACAATTTCAATTTCTTCCACAAATCTTGTACAGTTTTTTCACTCTTGATGTGGATAAATTGTGAAGGATCGATTGTCATGATCATCTTTGCCCTGGCTTTTTTATTTTCAGCTTTCGACAATCCTTCAGCTGCACTCGTTACATCGACGCCTTCGAGTATCATAAAGTTTTCTACGGCAAAAGCCCAATCTTCATAATTCTCCCTGCCTTTCAACTTTGGAAAATATTTTGTTACATACATTAAACACTTTTTATTTTAACAATATGTTATCCCAAATATATATTTATATATAATAATTCCAATTCCCCCCACCCTTCCTCGTGACTTGCTTGCGAATGGATGTGTATTGAGTGTGTCGTGAATTTATTAATCACATATATACAAGTAGTGTTTTTCTCGGAATTGTTTAGTGCCAGTGTATTGTGGACAAAAAGTCCTAACAGTCTTCTAAAATACTGTAAACAGTGGACAGTTACAAAGTGTTATTTGTGGAAGAACAATATACAATCTGTTGATGTTGCTATCCATTGTTAACTGTTGACCGTGCGATCACTGACAAGTTCAAAAGACTCCTACCCACATTTCATACATTTCCATTGCATCGATGCAGGGTTGACCCGATTGTAGCACAACAGACTGTCGCGTGTGTGGTATCGGGATCCAGTCCCCAGTATTAAAACTTGCCTACCGCTAACGAGGACCACTTGGCGGGATTCACATCATATCCATTACGTCACTACAGGAATACTTTACCGAATATCACCGAGAACTTCCGATCACTACATGAACTGCCGCTGACGATACTTGTATAAATAATAATAATAGACACTTATACGAATTGTTCACGGACGATTTTGAAATAAATAACACGCATTGTTGTCGTGATTCTTTTTGTTGCTTTCTTCTACAATGCCAAAGGTTCAGCGCTCACCCCCTAAAACCACTGAGGGTTGTAGACAGCGAGTGATGTCTTCACCTGACATTTCAGCTATTGACACTGAAACGCACAAAACAACACGAAGTAAGTGTGTTCGGCCCGATTTCTCTCCCGAAAAACTACCTACTGGACTTGTGGAATTTGAGGGAAAAATCATGGCTCTCTTATATGTATACTTGGAAGAGCGATCAGAACGTTTTGCTTCACAAGTTAATATCAGATATTACAGTGATTAAGAAACAGAACACGGAAATACAAAAGACAAATGCAGAAGTGGAAAAATCTATAGAATTCATTAACCAAACGTACGAAAGTTTAAAAAAAATCGGTAGAGAAATTAGAAAATGAGCGTAAGGAACAAAGTGCATATATTGCCGAGCTGGAGAGGAAAGTAACAGATCTTCAGCAGAGCTCGCGCTCCTCAACTTTCGAAAAAAGGAATATACCATAGATAGAGGGAAACTGCAGAGGATTTGGAGTCCGTGGTGTTGCGGACGTGTGAGGTTCTTCAGCTTCCTATGAAGAACACAGATTTAAGAAACGTCTATCGAATATATGTCTATCGTCCTGTGGTAGTTGAGACGATGAATGTCTGTTTGAAGAAACGAGTTCTGGTCGCTAATCGTGAGTTCAACAGGGCGCGTTCCCGCGAGGACAAACTTAATACAGATATTATCGGTATTAAAGGTGATCGTAGACCTGTCTATATTGCAGACTATCTGCCTAGTCGGATGCGTCAGTTATGCTACGAAAGTCGTAAATTTGCTGCCAAACACGACTACAAGTTCTGTTAGTCACAAAATAATAAAATTTTTCTTCGCCAACTTGAAGGTATGACGCCTGTGTGCGTTACGTCCTTGGCCGTTCTTAACAATCTTGCTAAATTACAATAATTATGATCAAATTTTTGTTAAGATGTCTATTTTTACTTGTATTTCTGTCTTTTTAATGTTTTATTTAATTTTCTACTACGAGTATGTCCTTAAATCTGTACACACATACTCTAACATATTTGAAACACACATACCACACACCGTTTTTTTGTCTTACAGTTACCAGGCAAAGTTTTGTTACCACTGTAATATTGCCGTGAAATATTTAATTATATCTTATTTACACTTCACATGGTTCACAACACTACATCTAACTACTCCTACTCATTGTGTTGCGCCTATTCGCTTGCACGAACTATTTGGGGCAAGTTTATGTTTGTTTATCCTAGTGATTCAAAATTTTCTATTTATTTAAAAAATATTGTAAGGTATCTCAAATTAAATTTTGTCTGCATAAAAGAACCTGCCAGATTGAGTCCGCATCGCGTGGCATTTTACAGCTTGCAAATCATCATAGCTAAATGCGCACACTCTATTTTGTTCTTCCCAATTACATAATGTTCGATTCAAATTTGGTTAATAATGTAAATACAGAACTGGACTTCTTTCGTTGCGCTGATTCTTTTATTTGCCAAGCGGAACAATGTTCGCTTTATATTGGTAAAGGTAGGGATTCTTTCAGTATATTACAAATGAATGTAGGTACGTAGCATAAGTAAAAACTTCGATCATTTATGCACTTTGTTACATACTATAAATATTA
Source organism: Hypercompe scribonia (assembly GCA_949316085.1). Taxonomy (NCBI): domain Eukaryota; kingdom Metazoa; phylum Arthropoda; class Insecta; order Lepidoptera; family Erebidae; genus Hypercompe; species Hypercompe scribonia. The sequence continues at coordinate 9,754,155 of OX438979.1, forward strand.
CGCCGGAAGTTATAGTATTGACATGTAACCCAAAATGGTCCGAAATCGAGAAGGAATTACTACATAGCCAAACACCAGTTGATAGACATGACATAACTGCCAGAGTTTTTAAACAAAAATTAAAATCTCTCATGAATTTCTAAATAAAGCATTGTGTGTATGGCCGAGTCCGTTGTTGGATGTACTCTGTAGAATGGCAAAAGCGTGGATTGGCACATGCGCACATTTTAGTATGGTTAGTGGACAAAATAAGGCCCGATGAGATTGATTCCATAATTTCAGCTGAAATTCCAGATGAAATAGTTGACCCAAAATTGCATGCAGTAGTTACCAAACACATGATACATGGACCTTGCGGACATTTCAACTACAACTCACCCTGTATGGTAGACGCTAGGTGTTCCAAGCGATACCCAAGAGACCTGCTTGCTGAAACCATAACGGGAAATGATGGATACCCATTGTATCGTCGGCGATCAGTTGCGGACAGTGGGCGATCGGTAGTTGTGAAGGTAAGAGGACAAAATGTTGATGTAGACAATCGTTGGATTGTGCCATACTCGCCAATATTGTCCAAAGCTTTTGAGACTCACATCAATGTGGAATATTGTAATTCTGTGAAGTCGATAAACTACATATGTAAATATGTTAATAAAGGTAGTGATATGGCTGTCTTCGGTGTAACCAATGCAAATGATGAAATATCACAGTACCAGATGGGTCGCTATGTAAGTAGCAACGAAGCTATTTGGCGTATCTTTTCATTTGCGATCCATGAAAGACACCCTACAGTAGTCCATTTGGCAGTCCATTTAGAAAATGGTCAATGAGTTTATTTTAATGAATCTAACGCGGCAGACAGGGCGGCACATCCACCGTCGACAACATTAACAAGTTTCTTTACAGTCTGTCAAACTGATGATTTTGCTCGCACTTTGCTATATGCTGACATGCCACGCTATTACACATGGAACGCATCATCGAAATCGTTTCAGCGTCGAAAACAAGGAACACCAGTTGAAGGACCTCCAAATGTATTTGCTTCAGATGCTCTGGGTCGCATCTACACAGTACATCCAAATAACGATGAATGTTATTATTTGCGGTTGTTGTTGGTGAATGTTCGTGGTCCGACATCGTTTAAACAACTGAAAACAGTTAATGGACAGCTGTGTGCGACTTACCGTGAGGCATGTCAACTATTAAATTTACTTGAGAACGATTCGCACTGGGATGATACGCTCAAGGATTCCGTAATATCTTCGTCGCCGCATCAAATTCGTACATTGTTTGCGATTATCATATCGACATGTTTCCCCTCGAATCCAAAAGATTTGTGGGTTAAGTATAAAGATGACATGTCTGAGGATGTTTTGCATCGTGTGCGCCGTCAAACTTTGAATCCTACACTACAAATGACTGAAGAAATTTACAATGACACATTGATCATGATAGAAGATATGTGTTTATTGATGGCAAATAAAGTATTGTCGTGTTTGGGAATGACAGCACCCAATCGTCATATGCACGATGCATTAAACCACGAGTTGCAAAGAGAACATCAGTACGACATTGAAGCATTGGCCGAAACAGTTCGTACAAATGTTCCACAATTAAATCAACAACAAAGAATTGCGTACGACACTTTGATAGAAGCTGTGAACAGTGGATCTGGTGGCATTTATTTCCTTGATGCTCCCGGAGGAACCGGAAAAACGTTTTTAATTTCATTGCTTTTGGCGAGGATCAGATCGCGAAATGATGTTGCTCTAGCGTTGGCTTCATCTGGAATAGCTGCAACTCTGCTAGAAGGCGGGCGAACTGCACATTCTGCCTTGAAATTACCACTAAACATGCAAATCACCGAAACACCAATTTGCAACATCGCCAAAAATAGCGCAATGGCCAAGATCCTACAGGTATGCAAATTGATTGTTTGGGATGAATGCACAATGGCCCATAAGAGGTCACTGGAGGCACTGGACAGAACGTTGAAAGATCTTCGTGACAACCAAAATATTTTCGGTGGGGCCATGATTCTGTTGTCAGGTGATTTTTGTCAGACTCTTCCAGTTATTCCCCGATCAACTGTTGCTGATGAACTAAATGCATGCATGCATTAGGGTACTTTTGAAACGATAATAATATTTATTGTAGAACTTCAATTTGCTAGGAACTTTAATATCATTGCATATTATAATGCCTGGTAAATATGTACAAGCAGATTGCACACTGTTAGCACATATTAACATATAAAAATACAACGAAAAAATACATAATTTGTTTATTTGGGGAAGCTGGTGGTTATATTGTCCGTTAATAAAATAAAAATACTAAATTTACGTACTTAATATTTTACAGGAACATCATCAAACTAAAATGCGCAGACACGAGCGCAAAATATGGAAAGCCCGTCTCAAAAGATAAGTATCGTAAGTAGAAACACATGGACGTAATTAAGTTAGTGATATTTAGTTAAGTTAGTTATATATCACAGATGATTATTAGAATTTCACAAGTAGTACATAAAGTATTTTAGAGCTTTAATAAGTAGTTATTGCCAGCAGTTCCACCCGCGTGTAAGTAGTAAAAAGTTGCCAGTCTCTCGCTGATAATGTAGCTGTAGATGCAAGAACTTTTATAATCAGTTCAGTGATTAAGGCGGGCAAGCGTAACTAGCATTATAATATTAGTCATATTATAACATAATAGAACTATTCTAAACTACCATATTTCGAAATAAAATCATATTCAATGTGAAGCGCATTTAAGTCGGACTAAGTCGGTACGCTATTGTAAAGTTAATTATAGAACATGATTAAGATTCACAAGTAACAATATTCCACATTTACCAACTAAAGATGTCTGTGTAGTGGACGTTTGAATATGTATTATATAAAACGTTACCATTACAGTAATGATTAACATAACTAGTAACAAGATTATTATTTTTATTTTTAGAAAATAAGTACGAAGACTAAAAACACTTCTGTGACTGTTCTTCACACTGGGTACCAGACGGAGAGGAAACAGAGTCTTGCGATTCTGACACAGAGGTAACTACGATCAATTTATTTTTCAAAACGTTGTCCAAATAATATGTGACAATGTTACTAATTGCAGCGAACCTTAGCAAAAATAGTTCGTATAAATTTAAAGAATATTTGCAAATTCAACGTCGTACAACTACAGTTTTCTAAAATAGTTGTTGGAAGCATATTTTTATAAGAGTCTTAGGTGTACAGTTGAGCTTAAACAAAATAAACTGTTTGCAAAATTAAGTCACAAGTCGCCCTACATTATATAGACCTCTCCTTACTTTTCCACCAGAAATTGTACAAATCACTCCATCTTTTATCTCTTTTCTTCCTCTCAATACGTCCTTTTGGTCAAGCTTCTACATATCAGATCAAGTTTGATTTGTACCGCAAACCTCATAACTTCTCAGCTTTGAACGTCGAAATATCGATCAGTTTTTTTAAACAGAAAATCATTCAAGCTTCTGTACCAACTTGTCCATGATGCTTTAGTGCAATTACAATTATGAATAAGGGTACTTTTAACATAATATAAGTGAGATGAATACTTTTCCAAACAAAAGCATTAAAAAGAACATTAACATTGAAATGTTCTGTGCTAGTATTCCAGATCGAAAAGTAAGGCTATCGCTCCTTCGAACAAAGTCATCAATAGTAATGTTACAACAGCCGGCAGAGTACTTACAACGAAGGATAAATTAAAATGAAAAATAAAACCCCAGAACTGATTAGACAATTAAAAACCGTTCAAGAAATCGAAAGTTTACTCCAAAGTTCTTTTAAATTACAGGCAATTTTAAAGGAAGAGTAGCGAGCGCGCAGTTTCGCACAATACCGTCGCAGTCTGTGGTAAAGGTGGACCCTCCAAAACATGCTGCACCCTTCGTTCCTGAACTGGCGGCGGCTGAAGGACTCGAATTTTCACCCAGTAACGAATGGGTATTTTTTTAAACTGGTTTCATTGTTATACTGACACAAATTCTTATAATTTTAGTAAATCTATAGTTTTAAAAGTAAAAAATGTGGTGAAAAAACGGTTCTTTGATGCGTGTCCTTTCTTTTGCAGTAACCTAAGATCTTGGAATCTATAAGACTTAGAATATTATATTCTGTTCTTAAAGTTTTTAATACCAATTGTATTCCAGGTTGCAATTAGAAGTAGGAAGACGGTAGTTCGATATAATGACTTCATAAAAATAACGAAGAAATCGTATATTAAGTTCACCCAAAAATTGCTGGTGACTGTATTTTCCAGAAGGTAAAATTTTCTTATCTCGTCGTCGTCATCTAATCACGCACCATCGTCGCTATCGATACTTATCCACTCTCCACCCATTTGGGGTTGAAATATTAGATAAATTTTTAATTTAAATTAGTTTATATGTTATATCATTACTATAAGAAAATATAAAGTAAAAATGTTTTGTCGAAATTTTATAATTTGACAAATAAATATTTTAAAAGACACATGATTAAGTGGTTGTGTGTATGCGTTTAAAATTCGAAGAAAATTTTTCCTTTAGTTGCGATAGTATGTACAACTCTATTGGCGAATATCTGTGAATGACCCTGCAGTTAAACAAAGTATGGTATTCTAAACAAAACTGAATAAATTAAAAATATTAACATTTTGTGTATTTCTGGAGTTTTAGCGACCCACTCGCTGACGGGGAAATGTTCTCCGGCGTTTCCAAATAAGGCAGCCAATTTGGACCCAGAAAAAAATTCGAATGTGATCGCTGAAGTTGTCGAAGTTTATAAAGTTTCAGAGCAGTTGGTAAGGTAAGTACAATAATGAAAAACGTACAGCGCTGATACTCGTATTTACCTTGTAAGTTTTATTGTTCCTAACAAAGGCTCGATACACAAACATTCAGCTCGATTCGATTCGGCAGGAGAAACTCAAAAATTCCAATTGACTCGGTTGCAATTATTTCAGTTCTCGATTCGGGCAATATATAACATATTAGGGCACTTTTGAAACGATAATAGTATTTATTGTAGAACTTTAATTTGCTAGGAACTTTAATATCATTGCATATTATAATGCCTGGTAAATACGTACAAGCAGATTGCACACTGTTAGCACATATTAACATATAAAAATACAACGAAAAAATACATAATTTGTTTATTTGGGGAAGCTGGTGGTTATATTGTCCGTTAATAAAATAAAAATACTAAATTTACGTACTTAATATTTTACAGGAACATCATCAAACTAAAATGCGCAGACACGAGCGCAAAATATGGAAAGCCCGTCTCAAAAGATAAGTATCGTAAGTAGAAACACATGGACGTAATTAAGTTAGTGATATTTAGTTAAGTTAGTTATATATCACAGATGATTATTAGAATTTCACAAGTAGTACATAAAGTATTTTAGAGCTTTAATAAGTAGTTATTGCCAGCAGTTCCACCCGCGTGTAAGTAGTAAAAAGTAGCCAGTCTCTCGCTGATAATGTAGCTGTAGATGCAAGAAAATTTTATAATCAGTTCAGTGATTAAGGCGGGCAAGCGTAACTAGCATTATAATATTAGTCATATTATAACATAATAGAACTATTCTAAACTACCATATTTCGAAATAAAATCATATTCAATGTGAAGCGCATTTAAGTCGGACTAAGTCGGTACGCTATTGTAAAGTTAATTATAGAACATGATTAAGATTCACAAGTAACAATATTCCACATTTACCAACTAAAGATGTCTGTGTAGTGGACGTTTGAATATGTATTATATAAAACGTTACCATTACAGTAATGATTAACATAACTAGTAACAAGATTATTATTTTTATTTTTAGAAAATAAGTACGAAGACTAAAAACACTTCTGTGACTGTTCTTCACACTGGGTACCAGACGGAGAGGAAACAGAGTCTTGCGATTCTGACACAGAGGTAACTACGATCAATTTATTTTTCAAAACGTTGTCCAAATAATATGTGACAATGTTACTAATTGCAGCGAACCTTAGCAAAAATAGTTCGTATAAATTTAAAGAATATTTGCAAATTCAACGTCGTACAACTACAGTTTTCTAAAATAGTTGTTGGAAGCATATTTTTATAAGAGTCTTAGGTGTACAGTTGAGCTTAAACAAAATAAACTGTTTGCAAAATTAAGTCACAAGTCGCCCTACATTATATAGACCTCTCCTTACTTTTCCACCAGAAATTGTACAAATCACTCCATCTTTTATCTCTTTTCTTCCTCTCAATACGTCCTTTTGGTCAAGCTTCTACATATCAGATCAAGTTTGATTTGTACCGCAAACCTCATAACTTCTCAGCTTTGAACGTCGAAATATCGATCAGTTTTTTTAAACAGAAAATCATTCAAGCTTCTGTACCAACTTGTCCATGATGCTTTAGTGCAATTACAATTATGAATAAGGGTACTTTTAATCCTTAGTATTTAAAGTTAACAGACAGCAATCGGTAATTGACGATGTAAACAATGCTCTCTCTAAAATGGTACTTTGGTTTTGCGCTAATAACTTGTTATTAAACAGGAGTAAAACCAAATGTGTTAAATTTTATACTAGGAATGTTAAACAAGTAAAAACTAGTGTTTTGACGAACGGGGAGGAACTGGAATTGACAGACAAGGCTGTCTTCCTAGGTATAACTTTAGATTCACGGTTACAATGGGGCCCACATATAGAAACGTTATCTGGTAGACTTAGTTCTGCAGCTTATGCTGTGAGAAAGATTCGTCAATTGACGGATGTTGATACTGCGCGATTAGTTTATTTCAGTTACTTTCACAGCATTATGTCCTATGGTTTATTGCTTTGGGGCAGTGCCTCTGATATCGATTCAATCTTTGTGCTCCAGAAACGAGCTATTAGGGCTATCTATAAGATGGGCCCTTGTGAGTCACTAAGAAACAGATTCAAAGAAATTAACATTCTCACACTACACTCGCAATACATTTACGAGAATCTTTTGTATGTTCATAAAAATCTGTGTAAATTTAAGAAAAATAGTGATCTCCATCAATTTAATTTAAGAAATAAAAATAAACTTGCCTTGCACACTACTAGGCTCCATAAAATATCGAATTCGTTTGTGGGTCAATGTATACAATTTTATAACAAATTACCAAACAACATAGTATTATTATCTATTAGTAAATTTAAGAAATTTGTTAAGCTGAGGTTGTCCAAAAAGGCTTATTACTCAGTTTCAGACTATGTCACAGATTTAGATGTTTGGAAATGAATTGCTCTTTTTTTAAGACCTATGATTGTGAATATAACTGCTATTTTAATATTTAAAAGATTTTGAGTTAAAAGAGTGGTGGTGAGTTTCTTTCCTGGGTTCTTTTCTCACCACTCTACCATGAACAATCTGCGAACCCAGCTAGCTATAATTTTAATCGACAGATTGTTCATCTTTCATCTTTTATTGTTTTTTTTTATGACGTTCATAAGTGTCTTTTGTGACCTAAATGAATAAATGAATTTGACTTTGACTTTGACTTTGACTAATATAAGTGAGATGAATACTTTTCCAAACAAAAGCATTAAAAAGAACATTAACATTGAAATGTTCTAAGTGCTAGTATTCCAGATCGAAAAGTAAGGCTATCGCTCCTTCGAACAAAGTCATCAATAGTAATGTTACAACAGCCGGCAGAGTACTTACAACGAAGGATAAATTAAAATGAAAAATAAAACCCCAGAACTGATTAGACAATTAAAAACCGTTCAAGAAATCGAAAGTTTACTCCAAAATTCTTTTAAATTACAGGCAATTTTAAAGGAAGAGTAGCGAGCGCGCAGTTTCGCACAATACCGTCGCAGTCTGTGGTAAAGGTGGACCCTCCAAAACATGCTGCACCCTTCGTACCTGAACTGGCGGCGGCTGAAGGACTCGAATTTTCACCCAGTAACGAATGGGTATTTTTTTAAACTGGTTTCATTGTTATACTGACACAAATTCTTATAATTTTAGTAAATCTATAGTTTTAAAAGTAAAAAATGTGGTGAAAAAACGGTTCTTTGATGCGTGTCCTTTCTTTTGCAGTAACCTAAGATCTTGGAATCTATAAGACTTAGAATATTATATTCTGTTCTTAAAGTTTTTAATACCAATTGTATTCCAGGTTGCAATTAGAAGTAGGAAGACGGTAGTTCGATATAATGACTTCATAAAAATAACGAAGAAATCGTATATTAAGTTCACCCAAAAATTGCTGGTGGCTGTATTTTCCAGAAGGTAAGATTTTCTTATCTCGTCGTCGTCATCTAATCACGCACCATCGTCGCTATCGATACTTATCCACTCTCCACCCATTTGGGGTTGAAATATTAGATAAATTTTTAATTTAAATTAGTTTATATGTTATATCATTATTACTATAAGAAAATATAAAGTAAAAATGTTTTGTCGAAATTTTATAATTTGACAAATAAATATTTTAAAAGACACATGATTAAGTGGTTGTGTGTATGCGTTTAAAATTCGAAGAAATTTTTCCTTTAGTTGCGATAGTATGTACAACTCTATTGGCGAATATCTGTGAATGACCCTGCAGTTAAACAAAGTATGGTATTCTAAACAAAATTGAATAAATTAAAAATATTAACATTTTGTGTATTTCTGGAGTTTTAGCGACCCACTCGCTGACGGGGAAATGTTCTCCGGCGTTTCCGAATAAGGCAGCCAATTTGGACCCAGAAAAAAATTCGAATGTGATCGCTGAAGTTGTCGAAGTTTATAAAGTTTCAGAGCAGTTGGTAAGGTAAGTACAATAATGAAAAACGTACAGCGCTGATACTCGTATTTACCTTGTAAGTTTTATTGTTCCTAACAAAGGCTCGATACACAAACATTCAGCTCGATTCGATTCGGCAGGAGAAACTCAAAAATTCCAATTGACTCGGTTGCAATTATTTCAGTTCTCGATTCGGGCAATATATAACATATTAGGGCACTTTTGAAACGATAATAGTATTTATTGTAGAACTTTAATTTGCTAGGAACTTTAATATCATTGCATATTATAATGCCTGGTAAATACGTACAAGCAGATTGCACACTGTTAGCACATATTAACATATAAAAATACAACGAAAAAATACATAATTTGTTTATTTGGGGAAGCTGGTGGTTATATTGTCCGTTAATAAAATAAAAATACTAAATTTACGTACTTAATATTTTACAGGAACATCATCAAACTAAAATGCGCAGACACGAGCGCAAAATATGGAAAGCCCGTCTCAAAAGATAAGTATCGTAAGTAGAAACACATGGACGTAATTAAGTTAGTGATATTTAGTTAAGTTAGTTATATATCACAGATGATTATTAGAATTTCACAAGTAGTACATAAAGTATTTTAGAGCTTTAATAAGTAGTTATTGCCAGCAGTTCCACCCGCGTGTAAGTAGTAAAAAGTAGCCAGTCTCTCGCTGATAATGTAGCTGTAGATGCAAGAAAATTTTATAATCAGTTCAGTGATTAAGGCGGGCAAGCGTAACTAGCATTATAATATTAGTCATATTATAACATAATAGAACTATTCTAAACTACCATATTTCGAAATAAAATCATATTCAATGTGAAGCGCATTTAAGTCGGACTAAGTCGGTACGCTATTGTAAAGTTAATTATAGAACATGATTAAGATTCACAAGTAACAATATTCCACATTTACCAACTAAAGATGTCTGTGTAGTGGACGTTTGAATATGTATTATATAAAACGTTACCATTACAGTAATGATTAACATAACTAGTAACAAGATTATTATTTTTATTTTTAGAAAATAAGTACGAAGACTAAAAACACTTCTGTGACTGTTCTTCACACTGGCTACCAGACGGAGAGGAAACAGAGTCTTGCGATTCTGACACAGAGGTAACTACGATCAATTTATTTTTCAAAACGTTGTCCAAATAATATGTGACAATGTTACTAATTGCAGCGAACCTTAGCAAAAATAGTTCGTATAAATTTAAAGAATATTTGCAAATTCAACGTCGTACAACTACAGTTTTCTAAAATAGTTGTTGGAAGCATATTTTTATAAGAGTCTTAGGTGTACAGTTGAGCTTAAACAAAATAAACTGTTTGCAAAATTAAGTCACAAGTCGCCCTACATTATATAGACCTCTCCTTACTTTTCCACCAGAAATTGTACAAATCACTCCATCTTTTATCTCTTTTCTTCCTCTCAATACGTCCTTTTGGTCAAGCTTCTACATATCAGATCAAGTTTGATTTGTACCGCAAACCTCATAACTTCTCAGCTTTGAACGTCGAAATATCGATCAGTTTTTTTAAACAGAAAATCATTCAAGCTTCTGTACCAACTTGTCCATGATGCTTTAGTGCAATTACAATTATGAATAAGGGTACTTGTAACATAATATAAGTGAGATGAATACTTTTCCAAACAAAAGCATTAAAAAGAACATTAACATTGAAATGTTCTAAGTGCTAGTATTCCAGATCGAAAAGTAAGGCTATCGCTCCTTCGAACAAAGTCATCAATAGTAATGTTACAACAGCCGGCAGAGTACTTACAACGAAGGATAAATTAAAATGAAAAATAAAACCCCAGAACTGATTAGACAATTAAAAACCGTTCAAGAAATCGAAAGTTTACTCCAAAATTCTTTTAAATTACAGGCAATTTTAAAGGAAGAGTAGCGAGCGCGCAGTTTCGCACAATACCGTCGCAGTCTGTGGTAAAGGTGGACCCTCCAAAACATGCTGCACCCTTCGTACCTGAACTGGCGGCGGCTGAAGGACTCGAATTTTCACCCAGTAACGAATGGGTATTTTTTTAAACTGGTTTCATTGTTATACTGACACAAATTCTTATAATTTTAGTAAATCTATAGTTTTAAAAGTAAAAAATGTGGTGAAAAAACGGTTCTTTGATGCGTGTCCTTTCTTTTGCAGTAACCTAAGATCTTGGAATCTATAAGACTTAGAATATTATATTCTGTTCTTAAAGTTTTTAATACCAATTGTATTCCAGGTTGCAATTAGAAGTAGGAAGACGGTAGTTCGATATAATGACTTCATAAAAATAACGAAGAAATCGTATATTAAGTTCACCCAAAAATTGCTGGTGGCTGTATTTTCCAGAAGGTAAAATTTTCGTATCTCGTCGTCGTCATCTAATCACGCACCATCGTCGCTATCGATACTTATCCACTCTCCACCCATTTGGGGTTGAAATATTAGATAAATTTTTAATTTAAATTAGTTTATATGTTATATCATTACTATAAGAAAATATAAAGTAAAAATGTTTTGTCGAAATTTTATAATTTGACAAATAAATATTTTAAAAGACACATGATTAAGTGGTTGTGTGTATGCGTTTAAAATTCGAAGAAATTTTTCCTTTAGTTGCGATAGTATGTACAACTCTATTGGCGAATATCTGTGAATGACCCTGCAGTTAAACAAAGTATGGTATTCTAAACAAAATTGAATAAATTAAAAATATTAACATTTTGTGTATTTCTGGAGTTTTAGCGACCCACTCGCTGACGGGGAAATGTTCTCCGGCGTTTCCGAATAAGGCAGCCAATTTGGACCCAGAAAAAAATTCGAATGTGATCGCTGAAGTTGTCGAAGTTTATAAAGTTTCAGAGCAGTTGGTAAGGTAAGTACAATAATGAAAAACGTACAGCGCTGATACTCGTATTTACCTTGTAAGTTTTATTGTTCCTAACAAAGGCTCGATACACAAACATTCAGCTCGATTCGATTCGGCAGGAGAAACTCAAAAATTCCAATTGACTCGGTTGCAATTATTTCAGTTCTCGATTCGGGCAATATATAACATATTAGGGCACTTTTGAAACGATAATAGTATTTATTGTAGAACTTCAATTTGCTAGGAACTTTAATATCATTGCATATTATAATGCCTGGTAAATACGTACAAGCAGATTGCACACTGTTAGCACATATTAACATATAAAAATACAACGAAAAAATACATAATTTGTTTATTTGGGGAAGCTGGTGGTTATATTGTCCGTTAATAAAATAAAAATACTAAATTTACGTACTTAATATTTTACAGGAACATCATCAAACTAAAATGCGCAGACACGAGCGCAAAATATGGAAAGCCCGTCTCAAAAGATAAGTATCGTAAGTAGAAACACATGGACGTAATTAAGTTAGTGATATTTAGTTAAGTTAGTTATATATCACAGATGATTATTAGAATTTCACAAGTAGTACATAAAGTATTTTAGAGCTTTAATAAGTAGTTATTGCCAGCAGTTCCACCCGCGTGTAAGTAGTAAAAAGTAGCCAGTCTCTCGCTGATAATGTAGCTGTAGATGCAAGAAAATTTTATAATCAGTTCAGTGATTAAGGCGGGCAAGCGTAACTAGCATTATAATATTAGTCATATTATAACATAATAGAACTATTCTAAACTACCATATTTCGAAATAAAATCATATTCAATGTGAAGCGCATTTAAGTCGGACTAAGTCGGTACGCTATTGTAAAGTTAATTATAGAACATGATTAAGATTCACAAGTAACAATATTCCACATTTACCAACTAAAGATGTCTGTGTAGTGGACGTTTGAATATGTATTATATAAAACGTTACCATTACAGTAATGATTAACATAACTAGTAACAAGATTATTATTTTTATTTTTAGAAAATAAGTACGAAGACTGAAAACACTTCTGTGACTGTTCTTCACACTGGGTACCAGACGGAGAGGAAACAGAGTCTTGCGATTCTGACACAGAGGTAACTACGATCAATTTAGTTTTCAAAACGTTGTCCAAATAATATGTGACAATGTTACTAATTGCAGCGAACCTTAGCAAAAATAGTTCGTATAAATTTAAAGAATATTTGCAAATTCAACGTCGTACAACTACAGTTTTCTAAAATAGTTGTTGGAAGCATATTTTTATAAGAGTCTTAGGTGTACAGTTGAGCTTAAACAAAATAAACTGTTTGCAAAATTAAGTCACAAGTCGCCCTACATTATATAGACCTCTCCTTACTTTTCCACCAGAAATTGTACAAATCACTCCATCTTTTATCTCTTTTCTTCCTCTCAATACGTCCTTTTGGTCAAGCTTCTACATATCAGATCAAGTTTGATTTGTACCGCAAACCTCATAACTTCTTAGCTTTGAACGTCGAAATATCGATCAGTTTTTTTAAACAGAAAATCATTCAAGCTTCTGTACCAACTTGTCCATGATGCTTTAGTGCAATTACAATTATGAATAAGGGTACTTTTAACATAATATAAGTGAGATGAATACTTTTCCAAACAAAAGCATTAAAAAGAACATTAACATTGAAATGTTCTAAGTGCTAGTATTCCAGATCGAAAAGTAAGGCTATCGCTCCTTCGAACAAAGTCATCAATAGTAATGTTACAACAGCCGGCAGAGTACTTACAACGAAGGATAAATTAAAATGAAAAATAAAACCCCAGAACTGATTAGACAATTAAAAACCGTTCAAGAAATCGAAAGTTTACTCCAAAATTCTTTTAAATTACAGGCAATTTTAAAGGAAGAGTAGCGAGCGCGCAGTTTCGCACAATACCGTCGCAGTCTGTGGTAAAGGTGGACCCTCCAAAACATGCTGCACCCTTCGTTCCTGAACTGGCGGCGGCTGAAGGACTCGAATTTTCACCCAGTAACGAATGGGTATTTTTTTAAACTGGTTTCATTGTTATACTGACACAAATTCTTATAATTTTAGTAAATCTATAGTTTTAAAAGTAAAAAATGTGGTGAAAAAACGGTTCTTTGATGCGTGTCCTTTCTTTTGCAGTAACCTAAGATCTTGGAATCTATAAGACTTAGAATATTATATTCTGTTCTTAAAGTTTTTAATACCAATTGTATTCCAGGTTGCAATTAGAAGTAGGAAGACGGTAGTTCGATATAATGACTTCATAAAAATAACGAAGAAATCGTATATTAAGTTCACCCAAAAATTGCTGGTGACTGTATTTTCCAGAAGGTAAAATTTTCTTATCTCGTCGTCGTCATCTAATCACGCACCATCGTCGCTATCGATACTTATCCACTCTCCACCCATTTGGGGTTGAAATATTAGATAAATTTTTAATTTAAATTAGTTTATATGTTATATCATTACTATAAGAAAATATAAAGTAAAAATGTTTTGTCGAAATTTTATAATTTGACAAATAAATATTTTAAAAGACACATGATTAAGTGGTTGTGTGTATGCGTTTAAAATTCGAAGAAATTTTTCCTTTAGTTGCGATAGTATGTACAACTCTATTGGCGAATATCTGTGAATGACCCTGCAGTTAAACAAAGTATGGTATTCTAAACAAAATTGAATAAATTAAAAATATTAACATTTTGTGTATTTCTGGAGTTTTAGCGACCCACTCGCTGACGGGGAAATGTTCTCCGGCGTTTCCGAATAAGGCAGCCAATTTGGACCCAGAAAAAAATTCGAATGTGATCGCTGAAGTTGTCGAAGTTTATAAAGTTTCAGAGCAGTTGGTAAGGTAAGTACAATAATGAAAAACGTACAGCGCTGATACTCGTATTTACCTTGTAAGTTTTATTGTTCCTAACAAAGGCTCGATACACAAACATTCAGCTCGATTCGATTCGGCAGGAGAAACTCAAAAATTCCAATTGACTCGGTTGCAATTATTTCAGTTCTCGATTCGGGCAATATATAACATATTAGGGCACTTTTGAAACGATAATAGTATTTATTGTAGAACTTCAATTTGCTAGGAACTTTAATATCATTGCATATTATAATGCCTGGTAAATACGTACAAGCAGATTGCACACTGTTAGCACATATTAACATATAAAAATACAACGAAAAAATACATAATTTGTTTATTTGGGGAAGCTGGTGGTTATATTGTCCGTTAATAAAATAAAAATACTAAATTTACGTACTTAATATTTTACAGGAACATCATCAAACTAAAATGCGCAGACACGAGCGCAAAATATGGAAAGCCCGTCTCAAAAGATAAGTATCGTAAGTAGAAACACATGGACGTAATTAAGTTAGTGATATTTAGTTAAGTTAGTTATATATCACAGATGATTATTAGAATTTCACAAGTAGTACATAAAGTATTTTAGAGCTTTAATAAGTAGTTATTGCCAGCAGTTCCACCCGCGTGTAAGTAGTAAAAAGTAGCCAGTCTCTCGCTGATAATGTAGCTGTAGATGCAAGAAAATTTTATAATCAGTTCAGTGATTAAGGCGGGCAAGCGTAACTAGCATTATAATATTAGTCATATTATAACATAATAGAACTATTCTAAACTACCATATTTCGAAATAAAATCATATTCAATGTGAAGCGCATTTAAGTCGGACTAAGTCGGTACGCTATTGTAAAGTTAATTATAGAACATGATTAAGATTCACAAGTAACAATATTCCACATTTACCAACTAAAGATGTCTGTGTAGTGGACGTTTGAATATGTATTATATAAAACGTTACCATTACAGTAATGATTAACATAACTAGTAACAAGATTATTATTTTTATTTTTAGAAAATAAGTACGAAGACTAAAAACACTTCTGTGACTGTTCTTCACACTGGGTACCAGACGGAGAGGAAACAGAGTCTTGCGATTCTGACACAGAGGTAACTACGATCAATTTATTTTTCAAAACGTTGTCCAAATAATATGTGACAATGTTACTAATTGCAGCGAACCTTAGCAAAAATAGTTCGTATAAATTTAAAGAATATTTGCAAATTCAACGTCGTACAACTACAGTTTTCTAAAATAGTTGTTGGAAGCATATTTTTATAAGAGTCTTAGGTGTACAGTTGAGCTTAAACAAAATAAACTGTTTGCAAAATTAAGTCACAAGTCGCCCTACATTATATAGACCTCTCCTTACTTTTCCACCAGAAATTGTACAAATCACTCCATCTTTTATCTCTTTTCTTCCTCTCAATACGTCCTTTTGGTCAAGCTTCTACATATCAGATCAAGTTTGATTTGTACCGCAAACCTCATAACTTCTCAGCTTTGAACGTCGAAATATCGATCAGTTTTTTTAAACAGAAAATCATTCAAGCTTCTGTACCAACTTGTCCATGATGCTTTAGTGCAATTACAATTATGAATAAGGGTACTTTTAACATAATATAAGTGAGATGAATACTTTTCCAAACAAAAGCATTAAAAAGAACATTAACATTGAAATGTTCTAAGTGCTAGTATTCCAGATCGAAAAGTAAGGCTATCGCTCCTTCGAACAAAGTCATCAATAGTAATGTTACAACAGCCGGCAGAGTACTTACAACGAAGGATAAATTAAAATGAAAAATAAAACCCCAGAACTGATTAGACAATTAAAAACCGTTCAAGAAATCGAAAGTTTACTCCAAAATTCTTTTAAATTACAGGCAATTTTAAAGGAAGAGTAGCGAGCGCGCAGTTTCGCACAATACCGTCGCAGTCTGTGGTAAAGGTGGACCCTCCAAAACATGCTGCACCCTTCGTACCTGAACTGGCGGCGGCTGAAGGACTCGAATTTTCACCCAGTAACGAATGGGTATTTTTTTAAACTGGTTTCATTGTTATACTGACACAAATTCTTATAATTTTAGTAAATCTATAGTTTTAAAAGTAAAAAATGTGGTGAAAAAACGGTTCTTTGATGCGTGTCCTTTCTTTTGCAGTAACCTAAGATCTTGGAATCTATAAGACTTAGAATATTATATTCTGTTCTTAAAGTTTTTAATACCAATTGTATTCCAGGTTGCAATTAGAAGTAGGAAGACGGTAGTTCGATATAATGACTTCATAAAAATAACGAAGAAATCGTATATTAAGTTCACCCAAAAATTGCTGGTGGCTGTATTTTCCAGAAGGTAAAATTTTCTTATCTCGTCGTCGTCATCTAATCACGCACCATCGTCGCTATCGATACTTATCCACTCTCCACCCATTTGGGGTTGAAATATTAGATAAATTTTTAATTTAAATTAGTTTATATGTTATATCATTATTACTATAAGAAAATATAAAGTAAAAATGTTTTGTCGAAATTTTATAATTTGACAAATAAATATTTTAAAAGACACATGATTAAGTGGTTGTGTGTATGCGTTTAAAATTCGAAGAAATTTTTCCTTTAGTTGCGATAGTATGTACAACTCTATTGGCGAATATCTGTGAATGACCCTGCAGTTAAACAAAGTATGGTATTCTAAACAAAATTGAATAAATTAAAAATATTAACATTTTGTGTATTTCTGGAGTTTTAGCGACCCACTCGCTGACGGGGAAATGTTCTCCGGCGTTTCCGAATAAGGCAGCCAATTTGGACCCAGAAAAAAATTCGAATGTGATCGCTGAAGTTGTCGAAGTTTATAAAGTTTCAGAGCAGTTGGTAAGGTAAGTACAATAATGAAAAACGTACAGCGCTGATACTCGTATTTACCTTGTAAGTTTTATTGTTCCTAACAAAGGCTCGATACACAAACATTCAGCTCGATTCGATTCGGCAGGAGAAACTCAAAAATTCCAATTGACTCGGTTGCAATTATTTCAGTTCTCGATTCGGGCAATATATAACATATTAGGGCACTTTTGAAACGATAATAGTATTTATTGTAGAACTTCAATTTGCTAGGAACTTTAATATCATTGCATATTATAATGCCTGGTAAATACGTACAAGCAGATTGCACACTGTTAGCACATATTAACATATAAAAATACAACGAAAAAATACATAATTTGTTTATTTGGGGAAGCTGGTGGTTATATTGTCCGTTAATAAAATAAAAATACTAAATTTACGTACTTAATATTTTACAGGAACATCATCAAACTAAAATGCGCAGACACGAGCGCAAAATATGGAAAGCCCGTCTCAAAAGATAAGTATCGTAAGTAGAAACACATGGACGTAATTAAGTTAGTGATATTTAGTTAAGTTAGTTATATATCACAGATGATTATTAGAATTTCACAAGTAGTACATAAAGTATTTTAGAGCTTTAATAAGTAGTTATTGCCAGCAGTTCCACCCGCGTGTAAGTAGTAAAAAGTAGCCAGTCTCTCGCTGATAATGTAGCTGTAGATGCAAGAAAATTTTATAATCAGTTCAGTGATTAAGGCGGGCAAGCGTAACTAGCATTATAATATTAGTCATATTATAACATAATAGAACTATTCTAAACTACCATATTTCGAAATAAAATCATATTCAATGTGAAGCGCATTTAAGTCGGACTAAGTCGGTACGCTATTGTAAAGTTAATTATAGAACATGATTAAGATTCACAAGTAACAATATTCCACATTTACCAACTAAAGATGTCTGTGTAGTGGACGTTTGAATATGTATTATATAAAACGTTACCATTACAGTAATGATTAACATAACTAGTAACAAGATTATTATTTTTATTTTTAGAAAATAAGTACGAAGACTAAAAACACTTCTGTGACTGTTCTTCACACTGGGTACCAGACGGAGAGGAAACAGAGTCTTGCGATTCTGACACAGAGGTAACTACGATCAATTTATTTTTCAAAACGTTGTCCAAATAATATGTGACAATGTTACTAATTGCAGCGAACCTTAGCAAAAATAGTTCGTATAAATTTAAAGAATATTTGCAAATTCAACGTCGTACAACTACAGTTTTCTAAAATAGTTGTTGGAAGCATATTTTTATAAGAGTCTTAGGTGTACAGTTGAGCTTAAACAAAATAAACTGTTTGCAAAATTAAGTCACAAGTCGCCCTACATTATATAGACCTCTCCTTACTTTTCCACCAGAAATTGTACAAATCACTCCATCTTTTATCTCTTTTCTTCCTCTCAATACGTCCTTTTGGTCAAGCTTCTACATATCAGATCAAGTTTGATTTGTACCGCAAACCTCATAACTTCTCAGCTTTGAACGTCGAAATATCGATCAGTTTTTTTAAACAGAAAATCATTCAAGCTTCTGTACCAACTTGTCCATGATGCTTTAGTGCAATTACAATTATGAATAAGGGTACTTGTAACATAATATAAGTGAGATGAATACTTTTCCAAACAAAAGCATTAAAAAGAACATTAACATTGAAATGTTCTAAGTGCTAGTATTCCAGATCGAAAAGTAAGGCTATCGCTCCTTCGAACAAAGTCATCAATAGTAATGTTACAACAGCCGGCAGAGTACTTACAACGAAGGATAAATTAAAATGAAAAATAAAACCCCAGAACTGATTAGACAATTAAAAACCGTTCAAGAAATCGAAAGTTTACTCCAAAATTCTTTTAAATTACAGGCAATTTTAAAGGAAGAGTAGCGAGCGCGCAGTTTCGCACAATACCGTCGCAGTCTGTGGTAAAGGTGGACCCTCCAAAACATGCTGCACCCTTCGTACCTGAACTGGCGGCGGCTGAAGGACTCGAATTTTCACCCAGTAACGAATGGGTATTTTTTTAAACTGGTTTCATTGTTATACTGACACAAATTCTTATAATTTTAGTAAATCTATAGTTTTAAAAGTAAAAAATGTGGTGAAAAAACGGTTCTTTGATGCGTGTCCTTTCTTTTGCAGTAACCTAAGATCTTGGAATCTATAAGACTTAGAATATTATATTCTGTTCTTAAAGTTTTTAATACCAATTGTATTCCAGGTTGCAATTAGAAGTAGGAAGACGGTAGTTCGATATAATGACTTCATAAAAATAACGAAGAAATCGTATATTAAGTTCACCCAAAAATTGCTGGTGGCTGTATTTTCCAGAAGGTAAGATTTTCTTATCTCGTCGTCGTCATCTAATCACGCACCATCGTCGCTATCGATACTTATCCACTCTCCACCCATTTGGGGTTGAAATATTAGATAAATTTTTAATTTAAATTAGTTTATATGTTATATCATTATTACTATAAGAAAATATAAAGTAAAAATGTTTTGTCGAAATTTTATAATTTGACAAATAAATATTTTAAAAGACACATGATTAAGTGGTTGTGTGTATGCGTTTAAAATTCGAAGAAATTTTTCCTTTAGTTGCGATAGTATGTACAACTCTATTGGCGAATATCTGTGAATGACCCTGCAGTTAAACAAAGTATGGTATTCTAAACAAAATTGAATAAATTAAAAATATTAACATTTTGTGTATTTCTGGAGTTTTAGCGACCCACTCGCTGACGGGGAAATGTTCTCCGGCGTTTCCGAATAAGGCAGCCAATTTGGACCCAGAAAAAAATTCGAATGTGATCGCTGAAGTTGTCGAAGTTTATAAAGTTTCAGAGCAGTTGGTAAGGTAAGTACAATAATGAAAAACGTACAGCGCTGATACTCGTATTTACCTTGTAAGTTTTATTGTTCCTAACAAAGGCTCGATACACAAACATTCAGCTCGATTCGATTCGGCAGGAGAAACTCAAAAATTCCAATTGACTCGGTTGCAATTATTTCAGTTCTCGATTCGGGCAATATATAACATATTAGGGCACTTTTGAAACGATAATAGTATTTATTGTAGAACTTCAATTTGCTAGGAACTTTAATATCATTGCATATTATAATGCCTGGTAAATACGTACAAGCAGATTGCACACTGTTAGCACATATTAACATATAAAAATACAACGAAAAAATACATAATTTGTTTATTTGGGGAAGCTGGTGGTTATATTGTCCGTTAATAAAATAAAAATACTAAATTTACGTACTTAATATTTTACAGGAACATCATCAAACTAAAATGCGCAGACACGAGCGCAAAATATGGAAAGCCCGTCTCAAAAGATAAGTATCGTAAGTAGAAACACATGGACGTAATTAAGTTAGTGATATTTAGTTAAGTTAGTTATATATCACAGATGATTATTAGAATTTCACAAGTAGTACATAAAGTATTTTAGAGCTTTAATAAGTAGTTATTGCCAGCAGTTCCACCCGCGTGTAAGTAGTAAAAAGTAGCCAGTCTCTCGCTGATAATGTAGCTGTAGATGCAAGAAAATTTTATAATCAGTTCAGTGATTAAGGCGGGCAAGCGTAACTAGCATTATAATATTAGTCATATTATAACATAATAGAACTATTCTAAACTACCATATTTCGAAATAAAATCATATTCAATGTGAAGCGCATTTAAGTCGGACTAAGTCGGTACGCTATTGTAAAGTTAATTATAGAACATGATTAAGATTCACAAGTAACAATATTCCACATTTACCAACTAAAGATGTCTGTGTAGTGGACGTTTGAATATGTATTATATAAAACGTTACCATTACAGTAATGATTAACATAACTAGTAACAAGATTATTATTTTTATTTTTAGAAAATAAGTACGAAGACTAAAAACACTTCTGTGACTGTTCTTCACACTGGGTACCAGACGGAGAGGAAACAGAGTCTTGCGATTCTGACACAGAGGTAACTACGATCAATTTATTTTTCAAAACGTTGTCCAAATAATATGTGACAATGTTACTAATTGCAGCGAACCTTAGCAAAAATAGTTCGTATAAATTTAAAGAATATTTGCAAATTCAACGTCGTACAACTACAGTTTTCTAAAATAGTTGTTGGAAGCATATTTTTATAAGAGTCTTAGGTGTACAGTTGAGCTTAAACAAAATAAACTGTTTGCAAAATTAAGTCACAAGTCGCCCTACATTATATAGACCTCTCCTTACTTTTCCACCAGAAATTGTACAAATCACTCCATCTTTTATCTCTTTTCTTCCTCTCAATACGTCCTTTTGGTCAAGCTTCTACATATCAGATCAAGTTTGATTTGTACCGCAAACCTCATAACTTCTCAGCTTTGAACGTCGAAATATCGATCAGTTTTTTTAAACAGAAAATCATTCAAGCTTCTGTACCAACTTGTCCATGATGCTTTAGTGCAATTACAATTATGAATAAGGGTACTTTTAACATAATATAAGTGAGATGAATACTTTTCCAAACAGAAGCATTAAAAAGAACATTAACATTGAAATGTTCTAAGTGCTAGTATTCCAGATCGAAAAGTAAGGCTATCGCTCCTTCGAACAAAGTCATCAATAGTAATGTTACAACAGCCGGCAGAGTACTTACAACGAAGGATAAATTAAAATGAAAAATAAAACCCCAGAACTGATTAGACAATTAAAAACCGTTCAAGAAATCGAAAGTTTACTCCAAAATTCTTTTAAATTACAGGCAATTTTAAAGGAAGAGTAGCGAGCGCGCAGTTTCGCACAATACCATCGCAGTCTGTGGTAAAGGTGGACCCTCCAAAACATGCTGCACCCTTCGTACCTGAACTGGCGGCGGCTGAAGGACTCGAATTTTCACCCAGTAACGAATGGGTATTTTTTTAAACTGGTTTCATTGTTATACTGACACAAATTCTTATAATTTTAGTAAATCTATAGTTTTAAAAGTAAAAAATGTGGTGAAAAAACGGTTCTTTGATGCGTGTCCTTTCTTTTGCAGTAACCTAAGATCTTGGAATCTATAAGACTTAGAATATTATATTCTGTTCTTAAAGTTTTTAATACCAATTGTATTCCAGGTTGCAATTAGAAGTAGGAAGACGGTAGTTCGATATAATGACTTCATAAAAATAACGAAGAAATCGTATATTAAGTTCACCCAAAAATTGCTGGTGGCTGTATTTTCCAGAAGGTAAAATTTTCTTATCTCGTCGTCGTCATCTAATCACGCACCATCGTCGCTATCGATACTTATCCACTCTCCACCCATTTGGGGTTGAAATAATAGATAAATTTTTAATTTAAATTAGTTTATATGTTATATCATTATTACTATAAGAAAATATAAAGTAAAAATGTTTTGTCGAAATTTTATAATTTGACAAATAAATATTTTAAAAGACACATGATTAAGTGGTTGTGTGTATGCGTTTAAAATTCGAAGAAATTTTTCCTTTAGTTGCGATAGTATGTACAACTCTATTGGCGAATATCTGTGAATGACCCTGCAGTTAAACAAAGTATGGTATTCTAAACAAAATTGAATAAATTAAAAATATTAACATTTTGTGTATTTCTGGAGTTTTAGCGACCCACTCGCTGACGGGGAAATGTTCTCCGGCGTTTCCGAATAAGGCAGCCAATTTGGACCCAGAAAAAAATTCGAATGTGATCGCTGAAGTTGTCGAAGTTTATAAAGTTTCAGAGCAGTTGGTAAGGTAAGTACAATAATGAAAAACGTACAGCGCTGATACTCGTATTTACCTTGTAAGTTTTATTGTTCCTAACAAAGGCTCGATACACAAACATTCAGCTCGATTCGATTCGGCAGGAGAAACTCAAAAATTCCAATTGACTCGGTTGCAATTATTTCAGTTCTCGATTCGGGCAATATATAACATATTAGGGCACTTTTGAAACGATAATAGTATTTATTGTAGAACTTCAATTTGCTAGGAACTTTAATATCATTGCATATTATAATGCCTGGTAAATACGTACAAGCAGATTGCACACTGTTAGCACATATTAACATATAAAAATACAACGAAAAAATACATAATTTGTTTATTTGGGGAAGCTGGTGGTTATATTGTCCGTTAATAAAATAAAAATACTAAATTTACGTACTTAATATTTTACAGGAACATCATCAAACTAAAATGCGCAGACACGAGCGCAAAATATGGAAAGCCCGTCTCAAAAGATAAGTATCGTAAGTAGAAACACATGGACGTAATTAAGTTAGTGATATTTAGTTAAGTTAGTTATATATCACAGATGATTATTAGAATTTCACAAGTAGTACATAAAGTATTTTAGAGCTTTAATAAGTAGTTATTGCCAGCAGTTCCACCCGCGTGTAAGTAGTAAAAAGTAGCCAGTCTCTCGCTGATAATGTAGCTGTAGATGCAAGAAAATTTTATAATCAGTTCAGTGATTAAGGCGGGCAAGCGTAACTAGCATTATAATATTAGTCATATTATAACATAATAGAACTATTCTAAACTACCATATTTCGAAATAAAATCATATTCAATGTGAAGCGCATTTAAGTCGGACTAAGTCGGTACGCTATTGTAAAGTTAATTATAGAACATGATTAAGATTCACAAGTAACAATATTCCACATTTACCAACTAAAGATGTCTGTGTAGTGGACGTTTGAATATGTATTATATAAAACGTTACCATTACAGTAATGATTAACATAACTAGTAACAAGATTATTATTTTTATTTTTAGAAAATAAGTACGAAGACTAAAAACACTTCTGTGACTGTTCTTCACACTGGGTACCAGACGGAGAGGAAACAGAGTCTTGCGATTCTGACACAGAGGTAACTACGATCAATTTATTTTTCAAAACGTTGTCCAAATAATATGTGACAATGTTACTAATTGCAGCGAACCTTAGCAAAAATAGTTCGTATAAATTTAAAGAATATTTGCAAATTCAACGTCGTACAACTACAGTTTTCTAAAATAGTTGTTGGAAGCATATTTTTATAAGAGTCTTAGGTGTACAGTTGAGCTTAAACAAAATAAACTGTTTGCAAAATTAAGTCACAAGTCGCCCTACATTATATAGACCTCTCCTTACTTTTCCACCAGAAATTGTACAAATCACTCCATCTTTTATCTCTTTTCTTCCTCTCAATACGTCCTTTTGGTCAAGCTTCTACATATCAGATCAAGTTTGATTTGTACCGCAAACCTCATAACTTCTCAGCTTTGAACGTCGAAATATCGATCAGTTTTTTTAAACAGAAAATCATTCAAGCTTCTGTACCAACTTGTCCATGATGCTTTAGTGCAATTACAATTATGAATAAGGGTACTTTTAACATAATATAAGTGAGATGAATACTTTTCCAAACAAAAGCATTAAAAAGAACATTAACATTGAAATGTTCTAAGTGCTAGTATTCCAGATCGAAAAGTAAGGCTATCGCTCCTTCGAACAAAGTCATCAATAGTAATGTTACAACAGCCGGCAGAGTACTTACAACGAAGGATAAATTAAAATGAAAAATAAAACCCCAGAACTGATTAGACAATTAAAAACCGTTCAAGAAATCGAAAGTTTACTCCAAAATTCTTTTAAATTACAGGCAATTTTAAAGGAAGAGTAGCGAGCGCGCAGTTTCGCACAATACCGTCGCAGTCTGTGGTAAAGGTGGACCCTCCAAAACATGCTGCACCCTTCGTACCTGAACTGGCGGCGGCTGAAGGACTCGAATTTTCACCCAGTAACGAATGGGTATTTTTTTAAACTGGTTTCATTGTTATACTGACACAAATTCTTATAATTTTAGTAAATCTATAGTTTTAAAAGTAAAAAATGTGGTGAAAAAACGGTTCTTTGATGCGTGTCCTTTCTTTTGCAGTAACCTAAGATCTTGGAATCTATAAGACTTAGAATATTATATTCTGTTCTTAAAGTTTTTAATACCAATTGTATTCCAGGTTGCAATTAGAAGTAGGAAGACGGTAGTTCGATATAATGACTTCATAAAAATAACGAAGAAATCGTATATTAAGTTCACCCAAAAATTGCTGGTGGCTGTATTTTCCAGAAGGTAAAATTTTCTTATCTCGTCGTCGTCATCTAATCACGCACCATCGTCGCTATCGATACTTATCCACTCTCCACCCATTTGGGGTTGAAATATTAGATAAATTTTTAAT
Organism: Hypercompe scribonia; assembly: GCA_949316085.1. Taxonomy (NCBI): domain Eukaryota; kingdom Metazoa; phylum Arthropoda; class Insecta; order Lepidoptera; family Erebidae; genus Hypercompe; species Hypercompe scribonia. The sequence goes on from OX438979.1 coordinate 9,779,865, forward strand.
TTAAATTAGTTTATATGTTATATCATTATTACTATAAGAAAATATAAAGTAAAAATGTTTTGTCGAAATTTTATAATTTGACAAATAAATATTTTAAAAGACACATGATTAAGTGGTTGTGTGTATGCGTTTAAAATTCGAAGAAATTTTTCCTTTAGTTGCGATAGTATGTACAACTCTATTGGCGAATATCTGTGAATGACCCTGCAGTTAAACAAAGTATGGTATTCTAAACAAAATTGAATAAATTAAAAATATTAACATTTTGTGTATTTCTGGAGTTTTAGCGACCCACTCGCTGACGGGGAAATGTTCTCCGGCGTTTCCGAATAAGGCAGCCAATTTGGACCCAGAAAAAAATTCGAATGTGATCGCTGAAGTTGTCGAAGTTTATAAAGTTTCAGAGCAGTTGGTAAGGTAAGTACAATAATGAAAAACGTACAGCGCTGATACTCGTATTTACCTTGTAAGTTTTATTGTTCCTAACAAAGGCTCGATACACAAACATTCAGCTCGATTCGATTCGGCAGGAGAAACTCAAAAATTCCAATTGACTCGGTTGCAATTATTTCAGTTCTCGATTCGGGCAATATATAACATATTAGGGCACTTTTGAAACGATAATAGTATTTATTGTAGAACTTCAATTTGCTAGGAACTTTAATATCATTGCATATTATAATGCCTGGTAAATACGTACAAGCAGATTGCACACTGTTAGCACATATTAACATATAAAAATACAACGAAAAAATACATAATTTGTTTATTTGGGGAAGCTGGTGGTTATATTGTCCGTTAATAAAATAAAAATACTAAATTTACGTACTTAATATTTTACAGGAACATCATCAAACTAAAATGCGCAGACACGAGCGCAAAATATGGAAAGCCCGTCTCAAAAGATAAGTATCGTAAGTAGAAACACATGGACGTAATTAAGTTAGTGATATTTAGTTAAGTTAGTTATATATCACAGATGATTATTAGAATTTCACAAGTAGTACATAAAGTATTTTAGAGCTTTAATAAGTAGTTATTGCCAGCAGTTCCACCCGCGTGTAAGTAGTAAAAAGTAGCCAGTCTCTCGCTGATAATGTAGCTGTAGATGCAAGAAAATTTTATAATCAGTTCAGTGATTAAGGCGGGCAAGCGTAACTAGCATTATAATATTAGTCATATTATAACATAATAGAACTATTCTAAACTACCATATTTCGAAATAAAATCATATTCAATGTGAAGCGCATTTAAGTCGGACTAAGTCGGTACGCTATTGTAAAGTTAATTATAGAACATGATTAAGATTCACAAGTAACAATATTCCACATTTACCAACTAAAGATGTCTGTGTAGTGGACGTTTGAATATGTATTATATAAAACGTTACCATTACAGTAATGATTAACATAACTAGTAACAAGATTATTATTTTTATTTTTAGAAAATAAGTACGAAGACTAAAAACACTTCTGTGACTGTTCTTCACACTGGGTACCAGACGGAGAGGAAACAGAGTCTTGCGATTCTGACACAGAGGTAACTACGATCAATTTATTTTTCAAAACGTTGTCCAAATAATATGTGACAATGTTACTAATTGCAGCGAACCTTAGCAAAAATAGTTCGTATAAATTTAAAGAATATTTGCAAATTCAACGTCGTACAACTACAGTTTTCTAAAATAGTTGTTGGAAGCATATTTTTATAAGAGTCTTAGGTGTACAGTTGAGCTTAAACAAAATAAACTGTTTGCAAAATTAAGTCACAAGTCGCCCTACATTATATAGACCTCTCCTTACTTTTCCACCAGAAATTGTACAAATCACTCCATCTTTTATCTCTTTTCTTCCTCTCAATACGTCCTTTTGGTCAAGCTTCTACATATCAGATCAAGTTTGATTTGTACCGCAAACCTCATAACTTCTCAGCTTTGAACGTCGAAATATCGATCAGTTTTTTTAAACAGAAAATCATTCAAGCTTCTGTACCAACTTGTCCATGATGCTTTAGTGCAATTACAATTATGAATAAGGGTACTTTTAACATAATATAAGTGAGATGAATACTTTTCCAAACAAAAGCATTAAAAAGAACATTAACATTGAAATGTTCTAAGTGCTAGTATTCCAGATCGAAAAGTAAGGCTATCGCTCCTTCGAACAAAGTCATCAATAGTAATGTTACAACAGCCGGCAGAGTACTTACAACGAAGGATAAATTAAAATGAAAAATAAAACCCCAGAACTGATTAGACAATTAAAAACCGTTCAAGAAATCGAAAGTTTACTCCAAAATTCTTTTAAATTACAGGCAATTTTAAAGGAAGAGTAGCGAGCGCGCAGTTTCGCACAATACCGTCGCAGTCTGTGGTAAAGGTGGACCCTCCAAAACATGCTGCACCCTTCGTACCTGAACTGGCGGCGGCTGAAGGACTCGAATTTTCACCCAGTAACGAATGGGTATTTTTTTAAACTGGTTTCATTGTTATACTGACACAAATTCTTATAATTTTAGTAAATCTATAGTTTTAAAAGTAAAAAATGTGGTGAAAAAACGGTTCTTTGATGCGTGTCCTTTCTTTTGCAGTAACCTAAGATCTTGGAATCTATAAGACTTAGAATATTATATTCTGTTCTTAAAGTTTTTAATACCAATTGTATTCCAGGTTGCAATTAGAAGTAGGAAGACGGTAGTTCGATATAATGACTTCATAAAAATAACGAAGAAATCGTATATTAAGTTCACCCAAAAATTGCTGGTGGCTGTATTTTCCAGAAGGTAAAATTTTCTTATCTCGTCGTCGTCATCTAATCACGCACCATCGTCGCTATCGATACTTATCCACTCTCCACCCATTTGGGGTTGAAATATTAGATAAATTTTTAATTTAAATTAGTTTATATGTTATATCATTATTACTATAAGAAAATATAAAGTAAAAATGTTTTGTCGAAATTTTATAATTTGACAAATAAATATTTTAAAAGACACATGATTAAGTGGTTGTGTGTATGCGTTTAAAATTCGAAGAAATTTTTCCTTTAGTTGCGATAGTATGTACAACTCTATTGGCGAATATCTGTGAATGACCCTGCAGTTAAACAAAGTATGGTATTCTAAACAAAATTGAATAAATTAAAAATATTAACATTTTGTGTATTTCTGGAGTTTTAGCGACCCACTCGCTGACGGGGAAATGTTCTCCGGCGTTTCCGAATAAGGCAGCCAATTTGGACCCAGAAAAAAATTCGAATGTGATCGCTGAAGTTGTCGAAGTTTATAAAGTTTCAGAGCAGTTGGTAAGGTAAGTACAATAATGAAAAACGTACAGCGCTGATACTCGTATTTACCTTGTAAGTTTTATTGTTCCTAACAAAGGCTCGATACACAAACATTCAGCTCGATTCGATTCGGCAGGAGAAACTCAAAAATTCCAATTGACTCGGTTGCAATTATTTCAGTTCTCGATTCGGGCAATATATAACATATTAGGGCACTTTTGAAACGATAATAGTATTTATTGTAGAACTTCAATTTGCTAGGAACTTTAATATCATTGCATATTATAATGCCTGGTAAATACGTACAAGCAGATTGCACACTGTTAGCACATATTAACATATAAAAATACAACGAAAAAATACATAATTTGTTTATTTGGGGAAGCTGGTGGTTATATTGTCCGTTAATAAAATAAAAATACTAAATTTACGTACTTAATATTTTACAGGAACATCATCAAACTAAAATGCGCAGACACGAGCGCAAAATATGGAAAGCCCGTCTCAAAAGATAAGTATCGTAAGTAGAAACACATGGACGTAATTAAGTTAGTGATATTTAGTTAAGTTAGTTATATATCACAGATGATTATTAGAATTTCACAAGTAGTACATAAAGTATTTTAGAGCTTTAATAAGTAGTTATTGCCAGCAGTTCCACCCGCGTGTAAGTAGTAAAAAGTAGCCAGTCTCTCGCTGATAATGTAGCTGTAGATGCAAGAAAATTTTATAATCAGTTCAGTGATTAAGGCGGGCAAGCGTAACTAGCATTATAATATTAGTCATATTATAACATAATAGAACTATTCTAAACTACCATATTTCGAAATAAAATCATATTCAATGTGAAGCGCATTTAAGTCGGACTAAGTCGGTACGCTATTGTAAAGTTAATTATAGAACATGATTAAGATTCACAAGTAACAATATTCCACATTTACCAACTAAAGATGTCTGTGTAGTGGACGTTTGAATATGTATTATATAAAACGTTACCATTACAGTAATGATTAACATAACTAGTAACAAGATTATTATTTTTATTTTTAGAAAATAAGTACGAAGACTAAAAACACTTCTGTGACTGTTCTTCACACTGGGTACCAGACGGAGAGGAAACAGAGTCTTGCGATTCTGACACAGAGGTAACTACGATCAATTTATTTTTCAAAACGTTGTCCAAATAATATGTGACAATGTTACTAATTGCAGCGAACCTTAGCAAAAATAGTTCGTATAAATTTAAAGAATATTTGCAAATTCAACGTCGTACAACTACAGTTTTCTAAAATAGTTGTTGGAAGCATATTTTTATAAGAGTCTTAGGTGTACAGTTGAGCTTAAACAAAATAAACTGTTTGCAAAATTAAGTCACAAGTCGCCCTACATTATATAGACCTCTCCTTACTTTTCCACCAGAAATTGTACAAATCACTCCATCTTTTATCTCTTTTCTTCCTCTCAATACGTCCTTTTGGTCAAGCTTCTACATATCAGATCAAGTTTGATTTGTACCGCAAACCTCATAACTTCTCAGCTTTGAACGTCGAAATATCGATCAGTTTTTTTAAACAGAAAATCATTCAAGCTTCTGTACCAACTTGTCCATGATGCTTTAGTGCAATTACAATTATGAATAAGGGTACTTTTAACATAATATAAGTGAGATGAATACTTTTCCAAACAAAAGCATTAAAAAGAACATTAACATTGAAATGTTCTAAGTGCTAGTATTCCAGATCGAAAAGTAAGGCTATCGCTCCTTCGAACAAAGTCATCAATAGTAATGTTACAACAGCCGGCAGAGTACTTACAACGAAGGATAAATTAAAATGAAAAATAAAACCCCAGAACTGATTAGACAATTAAAAACCGTTCAAGAAATCGAAAGTTTACTCCAAAATTCTTTTAAATTACAGGCAATTTTAAAGGAAGAGTAGCGAGCGCGCAGTTTCGCACAATACCGTCGCAGTCTGTGGTAAAGGTGGACCCTCCAAAACATGCTGCACCCTTCGTACCTGAACTGGCGGCGGCTGAAGGACTCGAATTTTCACCCAGTAACGAATGGGTATTTTTTTAAACTGGTTTCATTGTTATACTGACACAAATTCTTATAATTTTAGTAAATCTCTAGTTTTAAAAGTAAAAAATGTGGTGAAAAAACGGTTCTTTGATGCGTGTCCTTTCTTTTGCAGTAACCTAAGATCTTGGAATCTATAAGACTTAGAATATTATATTCTGTTCTTAAAGTTTTTAATACCAATTGTATTCCAGGTTGCAATTAGAAGTAGGAAGACGGTAGTTCGATATAATGACTTCATAAAAATAACGAAGAAATCGTATATTATATATTATCAGATATATCGTATATTATCAGATCAAGTTTGATTTGTACCGCAAACCTCATAACTTCTCAGCTTTGAACGTCGAAATATCGATCAGTTTTTTTAAACAGAAAATCATTCAAGCTTCTGTACCAACTTGTCCATGATGCTTTAGTGCAATTACAATTATGAATAAGGGTACTTTTAACATAATATAAGTGAGATGAATACTTTTCCAAACAAAAGCATTAAAAAGAACATTAACATTGAAATGTTCTAAGTGCTAGTATTCCAGATCGAAAAGTAAGGCTATCGCTCCTTCGAACAAAGTCATCAATAGTAATGTTACAACAGCCCGCAGAGTTCTTACAACGAAGGATAAATTAAAATGAAAAATAAAACCTCAGAACTGATTAGACAATTAAAATCAAAATCAAAGGTTTACTCCAAAATTCTTTTAAATTATAGGAAATGTTAAACGAACAATACTCGCGCAGTATTCGCACAATATTGTCGCAATCTGAAGTAAATGTTGACCCTACTAAACATACTACAGCCATCGTAAATGAACTGGCGGTGGTTGAAGAGCTCGAATTTTCACTTAGTAACGAATAGGTATTTTTTTTTAAACTAGTTTCGTTGTTATATTAACATAAATATTTATAATTTTAGTAAATCTATAGTTTTAAAAGTAAAAAATGTGGCGAAAAACGGCTCTTTGATGCGTGTACTTTCTTTTACAGTAATCTACTCACATTTAATCTCAAAATACTCATTACACTTTTCTCAATGCCCGAATATCGATTATTTTCAGATTTATTCGAATCAATATATTTATATGAATTTGAGTGACATCAAGCCTACAGGGTCTCGGTTGTGTGCGGTATATAGACACGGTAGCTTCTTGCTTAATTTAAACTTAGTGCGCTTTTTGGCTGTACTAAAGGGCTGTTTTTGGTCTGATATAACTTACCAGACATTTACTTGAGTTTATAAATTTTATAATCTAGAGTCTATAATGTCTATTTTCAAGTTACATATCATTTGATTTTTTATTCAGTTATTCAGTAATTTAAAAGTATTTCTGAACGCATCCTACCTAATTTACTAAGAACACCATCTAGCGATCATCCATGCAAACCGCTCCAATGCCAAATTCAAGCGACCATAAAAAATGTCGACTTTGTCTATGGTTGGGGCTTGGGGGAATCCCCGGATAAATTATGAAAAACTTTCAGTCGAAACTTTTTACCTAAAGTTATTACTTATTATATCACTTATTTTCACAGAAGTGTCGTGATTTAATTTTATTTAATGTAATTTGGGTAAAATTAATAGAACTATTGATTTGTTCGTTTAAATATTATTTCATTATGTCGAAAAGAACATATCTAAGTGGTTCACAAAAGAGAAAAAAGTTTTAGCTCAAAAAGAAATCACGGAAAAACTTCCAAAGCTTACGTCATTTTTTACGGTGGAAGAAACAAATAAGTCGGGGAGTTGTTCATCATCATCACCTCAAGATAAAAATACCTCTGAGAATAACCAGGAAAAAGAGGTTATTACGTGTAACGAAAATGACAAACACACATCAATCGCTGAACTCTCGACTTCGAGCAACTGTGAGTTAATAATTGCAAACTTGGAGAATGTATCTGTATCTAATGACCCTGGTCAGTACTGTGATGACATTTTAACAGAAGAAGTTCGTAATATTTGGATTCGAAAAGGGCCAGAGTTTTTCCAAAATAAACATTGCGATTTCTCCGAAACTTCTACAAGTTTTCCAGATTCAAGCGGTAAAACCAAAACTAGATACTTGACAAAAAATGTTTTTACTCGTAAATTGAAGTATGGTGAGTCTTTGGACAGAAAATGGTTTCTTTATTCTCCAACAAAGAAATCTGTGTACTGTTATTGCTGCCGTCTCTTTAATACCACTATTGGTAATAATTTGAGTTCTCCAAATGGATATAAGGATTGGAAGCATATAAGTAACTTATTGATGGAGCATGAGAACAGTTTGCAACACAGGCAATCTATGATGAATTATGTCACAAGAATGAAAATTACTGGACGAATTGATAGTGAGTTGTTGTCCCAATATAATACAGAAATTAGCTATTGGAAAAATGTCCTTAGGAGGGTTGTTGCAGTAGTAAAATTTTTAGCTTCAAGAGGTCTTGCTTTTCGTGGTGATAATGAGATACTTAGATCGCAAAATAATGGAAATTATTTGGGATGCTTAGAACTGATTAGTGAATTTGATCCTTTTCTTGCTAATCACATACAAAACTGCGGAAATCGTGGAAAAGGAAGTGTATCATATTTATCTGCAAATATTTGTAACGAATTTATTAATTTAATGGGACAGCGAGTTTTAAAAACAATAGTCAACGAACTGAAATCAGCGAAATATTACTCTATTAGCGTAGATTCTACGCCTGATCTGTCCCATGTTGACCAGCTCACTTTCATCGTTAGATACGTAAAAGATGGACAGCTTATTGAGAGATTTTTGCAATTTTTGCCTATGGATGGACATGATGCGCAATATATAGCAGATACCATTTTAAACTTTTTTGAAAGCCTTGATATCCCCATAAAAGATTGCCGCGGACAGAGCTACGACAATGCGTCAAATATGTCTGGAAAGTACACTGGTGTCCAGTCTAGAATAAAAGAAGTATGCGAATATGCAATTTACGTTCCATGTGCGGCACATTCGCTTAATTTAGTGGGTGTTCAAGCTGTTGAATGTATTACTGAAGCAGTAGCATTCTTTCAATTTGTTCAAAAATTGTATAATTTTTTCTCAGCTTCGACCAAACGCTGGCAAATTTTGACAGAGCATTTAGGTGTAAATAGAGTTCTGAAGTCCCTTTCGCAAACCAGATGGTCCGCACATGCCAATGCTATTAATGCTTTGCAAAATGGTTATTTAAATATTTCTGAAGCATTATCCTTCATCGCAAGTAACATCAATCAACCAGGAGACACTAGAATATTTTTCATTTCATTGGATATAGCAAAGGCGTTCGATCGGGTCTGGCACAGGGGTCTTCTATCGAAGTTACCATCCTACAGCCTGCCCGAGGGTTTGTGCAAGTGGGTGGCTAGCTTTTTGTCCGGCAGACGCATAAAAGCCGTCGTCGATGGTAGCTGTTCCGAAAGCATGGACATAAACGCTGGTGTCCCGCAAGGCTCCGTGCTATCTCCAACGCTGTTCTTGCTGCATATCAATGATATGCTGTCCACGGATGGTATCCATTGTTATGCGGACGACAGTACTGGAGATGCATATTACATGGGCCGAGCTAACATCCCTCGTACCGCTGTAGTAGAAAGTCGCGAACAACTTGTGTCTCAAATCGAGAGCACCTTACACAGAGTCTCCGATTGGGGTCGGGATAACCTGGTCCAATTTAACCCCTCTAAGACACAAGTCTGTGCGTTTACCGCTAAGAAAACCCCGTTCACTGTGGTTCCACAATTCCAGAATACACCCCTTACCATCTCACAGAGCATTGGAATCCTCGGTGTCGACATCTCCAGTGACGTCCAATTTCGAGCTCATTTGGAAGAGAAGGTCAAGCTGGCGTCAAAAAAGCTTGGTGTTCTGAATAGAGCGAAGCGATACTTCACACCGGCACAAAGGCTACTACTTTACAAAACACAAGTTCGACCTCACATGGAGTATTGCTGTCATCTCTGGGCGGGAGCACCGAAGTACCAGCTTGAGCCTTTCGATTCAGTTCAGAGACGTGCTGTGAGAATAGTCGACGATCCTGATCTCACAGACGGTATCGAGCCACTAAGTCTTAGGAGAGACTTTGCCTCCTTGTGTGTGCTCTATCGTCTCTACAATGGGCTGTGTTCTGAAGAATTGTTTGATATGATGCCCACAGCCACTTTCTACCATCGCACCGCTCGCCATCGTCAGGGAGCTCATCCACATACATTGGAACCTAAATGGTCGCGCACAGTGCGGTTTCAGAGAAATTTTCTCCCGCGAACAATCCCGTTATGGAATGAGCTCCCTGCCGAGGTTTTCCCTGGAAACTACAGTATGGGGCTCTTCAAGAAGGGGGTAAATAGGTTTTTAAAGGGTCGGCAACGCGCACGTGATGCCCCTGGTGCCGCAGGCGTTCATAGGCTGCGGTAACCGCTTACCATCAGGCGGGCCGTATGCTTGTTTGCCACCGTCGTGGTATAAAAAAAAAAAAAAAAAAAAAAAATAGAAACGAAGTCCAAAGCTTAGTAAAAAAAATGGAAAAATTTGAGACTGCTCTACTGACGGAAATATGGAATGATATTTTGCGAATTATGAATAAAACAAGTCTAAGTTTACAGAATAGCACTATGACTATGGACGTTGTGACAAAACTTTACGAATCTCTGATCAGTTATGTCAATAACGCACGCAATAATTTTGATCATTATGAAACGGGTGCTAAAGAAAAAAATCCAGGTGCTGATTACAAAGATAAATTTGAAAGAAAAAGAATTCGCAACTCACGCCTTACTTTTTTTGAAGGACCATCATCATCAGAGACTCTCCAGTTGAGAGGCAAGGAAAAGTTTCGTGTAGATACTTTCATTCCCATAATTGACACATTAATTACACATTTAAAAAAACGTTCGGCAGCATACAAAGAAATTGATAATCGATTTAGTTTTCTTTGTCAGTTAACAACAATCGAATCTGACGAATTGACCAAAAAATGCAACGAATTTGCAGAATTTTATCACGAAGACATTAATGCATATGAGCTCAAAACAGAATGTTTTCATTTAAGCCAATATTTAAAAAATATAGCAAAGCCATCAGCGGATTTAAATATCTCAGTCTTACTTAACTTAATAAAGACTGATAAATTAGAAGAAACTTTGCCAAATGTTGAAGTTGCTACAAGAATATTCCTTTGCCTAATGGTTACCAATTGTAGTGGGGAACGCTCATTTTCGCAGCTTAAGAGAATTAAAAATGAATTGCGAACATCAATGCTACAAGAACGACTAAATAATTTGTCAATTATGAGCATAGAAAGTGATATTCTTCAGGAAACTGAGTTCGAGGATTTAATAGAAGATTTTGCTCAACAGAAATCTCGAAAGAAACTATTACCATAATTTCGCATCATACTAATATCATTAATTATATTAGATTAGATTACCCATAATAAAGCAGATCATAGTAAAAAAATGTATTTCACTTTCTTTACATTCCAAAAGGGCCCCAAATTCTTGTGTACCCAAGGGCCCCAGCACAGTCTAAGACGGCCCTGATCTTGAAATCTATAATAGTTATAATATTATATTCTGTTCTTAAAGTTTTTAATACCAATTGTATTCCAGGTTGCAATTGGAAGTGGGAAGACGCTAGTTCGATATAATGACTTCATAAAAATAACGAAGAAATCGTATATTAAATTCACCTAAAAATTGCTGGTGGCTGTATTTTCCAGAAGGTAAAATTTTCGTATCTCGTCGTCGTCATCTAAGCGTCGATTTCTATCTTGGAAAGGTAGAAATCACCGCTATCAATACTCATCCACTCTCTACCCATTTGGGGTTGAAATATTAGATATTTTTGTAATTTAAATTAATTTAATAATTGTTGTATAATTATTGTAAGAGAAATATAAAGTAAAAACATTTGGTCGAATTTTTTTAATTTGACAAATAAATAAAAGACACATGATGGAATGATTGTGTGTATGTTTAAAATTCGAAGAAACTTTTCCTATAATTACGATAATATGCATAATTCTATTGGCGAATATCTATGAATGACTTCGCAGTTAGACAAAGTATAGTATTCTAAACAAAGTTAAATAAATTAGAAATTAAAAAGAGTAAAATTTTGTATATTTCTCGAGTTTTACCGACCCACTCGCTGACGGGGAAACGTTCTCCGGCGTTTCCGAATAAGGCAGCCAATTTGGACCAAGAAAAAATTTCAGATGTGATCACAGAAGTCGTGAAAGTTGTATAAAGTATAAAGCTGTATAAAGTTCCAGAGCAGTTGCTAAGGTAAGTGCAATAATGAAAATCGTACACCGCCGGTACTCGTATTTACCTAATAAGTTTTAACATTCTCCGGCGTTTTCGACCAAGGCAGTCAATTTAGTCACTGTCGGTGCCATTCTGCCAAATCTCTAAGCCTGGATAGTTAGGGAAAGAGGGCTCCTAGTCAAACAAATGAGACGATCCTGTACCCACCAGCAATCGTCGTTGCCATGCTGGCGAGTGAAGAGGCTTGGGGCACAGAGGTCTCTTTCTGTGAAGCTGTAATGTTCCAGAAAGAGACCGCTGAACGGGATCGGCAGAGGGCTGATCTTAAGCGTAGAGGACGTCGGCGATGTTCACCTCTGTATAAGGACATCGGATTGATAAGTTGCATTTCTGCCGCTTCGTCGAATTAAAAGTTATTACGTGCTTAAAGTGACTTTACTTTAAGCACGTAATAACAGGCAACTATTGTAGTGAAAACACTGCTAAAGTCAGTGTAGTATATTTCGTGCAGAAAAACATTACAGAAGTGTCGTGATTTTTGGGATAATCTAAGTCTAAAAGTCTAGTAAATATAAGACAATTATTTAGTGTACCCCCTAACAACTTACGAAAGACTTGGGCTGCGGTCCGAATTGTGCTCACAGCACTTACGACGTTTAAACTGCTGCAAATTTGGTCTGATTTAGTGAGCGCGCCAACGTCTGTTAGCTGTATTAATAATTCGGACCACCTGTGAGTGTGCTTACGAATTCAAAAAGTTGAACATAACCTAACAGAGCATTTTTTGACGTAAATATGAGTGGAGTATGTGGTGTAGCCGATGAAGATGGTAAAATGCTTGTATTTCAAGCATTTTCCGCAATCATAGATTCATAGATTCAAATAAATGGCGCGAAATAACGTCAATGTTCACGATGCTAACGATCCGACCCGTCAGTACTGTAAGCACTAGGTAGTGACGTCACATGTGACGTCATAGCATCCACAACGCTAACGGTGAGCATGAAAAGCACGAATCGGACCGCACGTTGGTACGCTATGAGCGCTGTGAGCGTGATTCGGACCACGGCCTTGGTTGAACGCGTAAGCGACGCCGTTTGCTAGATGCTGTGTTTCCATGAGCCTTTATTAGTGTGCAAATTTACAAAAAATACCAGTTGAACGATAGTAAATGTACCGGAGCCTTTGCTAGTGTGCACTTGTTATTGATATATTCTTTTATAGTACGGGAGGCCACGATACAAAATCGGGATTTACTCGAGCGTCATAGAGACTTATTCAGTTGTGAAGCTTAGATGATGAAAAGAAAAATAACATATAAAACATAACATTTCATTAATGGGGGGAGCGGTTATAGATTTTCAAAAATGTAAAAAAAAACAGTTCCATGGACATACTCGAGTGTCAGTCATAATGATGTTATATATGTCCTACGTATTTTTAAAAATGTACATATATTAATCTATTTCAGTGATGGGGGTGGTCGTTCGTAGGGGTGAGAAACGAAAAAAAAAACTTTATAGAGCGCATCAATTTTCGAAGGGGATGTTAAGTGAACCTAAAAAATTGCTCTTATATAATAATCTGACGATTTGGATGTAACGCAAAGTCATGGCCGTTATTAGAACGTGCAAAAAAAAATGGTCATTTTGAAATACTCAAGCGCGTCAGATTAAGATATATATGGTTCATCTTGATGCACTAGACGTGCTGTCTCATAATCTGACAATTATCTAGAGGGATTTTGCTAATCTGATAATTAAAAATTGCTTTTTGTATTTTTTTAAGCTATTGAACTTAATTAATTGAAAAGCTCAGGAAATAGCATGCAAATGAGAAAGTACATGTTTTTTTAAAGTAGAATATTTGTATTTATGAGAAAATAATTGTAAAAAATTAAATTGTGAGAGAGGAATAAAAGCGCGGAGTGGAATATATGCATCACGTAGCTGCACGCATTAAACTTTATCGATGAATTTTTGTTGCTTCGGCTTGCGGAAATTGTCAGAATATATATTTTTCGTAATCCTTGAATTATTCCGTTCAAAATAAAAAAAAAATTTAGCCACGCTCGAGAATGTCCAAGTGACGTTTTTTCTTACAATTTTGTAGCCTTTTCCCTTATTTACGTCTCACTCAAATTGTCAGATTAGTGAAATCTACACGTTTTAGCACGTAATTACCTCATCTTATCTTAATCAGACGCGCTCGAAAATTTTTGACGATCAATTTTTTTTTTTACTAATCTGATCCTTTATCCTTGACGGGCGATCATATATAGAAGTCTCATATTTAGTGTAAGTACTTAATGGAGTATAAGGTATCCCCCTGTATATTAGTGTGCCGCGCTCGAGTAAATCCCCGATTGCCTTCTACGGCTCCTCTACTATTACTTTTAAACTGTTCTATCCGTAATATGTCTGAAACAATGATTACTTGTGGTTGCTGTGCCTCGAAAAATACAGGTGGAAGGTCTCTGCAGTGCAGTGTTTCTGGTAGTCTTCCATCGTAAATGTGGGTTTGGATCTGTCATGTGAGCTGTCCCAGTGGACTTGTCATTCGTGCACTAGCAGAAACAAGATTAATGAACTAACGCCTACTCGGTTTAATACGAACGTGAATGTACGCACTAACAAGACCAACGCTGCAATCTCCACCAAACACATCAGACCTACTGATAACAGAGGATAGTGTTCGCGCTGTAATCGAGGATGTCATGAATTCTCGAATAGATGTCATGTTAGACAGGCTTACTGTTAATATGCGCACCATATTGAGTCAAGAACTAAAAGTCGTGCGCGAGGAAGTTGAGAATTTGAAGAGTTTGGCCGCTTTTATCGGCGGCCAATATGATGACATATTAAAAGAAAAAGAAGAATGTAAACAAGTACTGAGAGCACTGCAAGACAAAAATACACAGTTAAGAACTACTGTAAGAGTTATGTCTGCTTGTATAAACAGCTTAGAACAGCATTCCAGGGCAAATAATCTAGAAGTGCAGTGTGTACTCCAGAAAAGTAACGAGAATTTGTTTAGCGTTGTATCAAAATTGGCATTCGATCTAGTAAATCATCACTTACTTCTTCTAGTGAAGTTGGGAAGAATGAGGATTCACGGATCCTTGCTGCGATGGTGTGAGTCTTATCTGAGAAATAAATCACAATTGGTCCACTTAAAGTGTTTTAATTCTAAGAAATATTTTATAACAATTGGAGTGTCTCAGGGATCGCATCTGGGTCCTTTATTCTTTTTAGTGTTCATAAACGATTTAGGGAGTAAGATTAATTCGAAATATAAACTTTTTGCGGATGATTTAAAGATATATAGGACTATAAATAGTGACTCTGATGCTGTTGAACTTCAATTGAATTTGGATAACACATACGATTGGTGTATTCGTAATGGTATGACGTTAAATCACATCAAGTGCTACTTCATCAAAATTTAGTAGAAATAGAAATCAATGCTCTACTCATTATTATGTTAATAACTGCTCATTGCAAGAGGTTAATAATATTAGGAATTTAGGCATTATACTAGATAGTAGGTTTAATTTTGAAAATCATTATAATCATATAATCAACAGGGCGTCAAAGTTAACAGGTTTCATAGTAAGAGAATTGAAAATTTTTAGAGAACCGAATCTTACAATTGTTATTTATAATAGTTTTATTAAGAGTATTTTGGAATACTGCTGCATAGCCTGGAATCCATTCTATTCTATTATTTATATCAAGTGCATAGTGATAGAATCGAACTAAACCGGAAAAGATTTGTATAGAATTTGTGTTACTTAGAGAACGTCAACGACTTCATGAAACTCGCTAAAATCAAAATTCTCGACAGGCCAAGTCAAAGTGCCGATTCAAACCCGATAGAGCATCTTTGGGAAGAACTGAATCGCCTCGTAAAATGTCGAAACTATTCAAATAAAGATGCTTTATATGAAGCACTAAGTAACGAATGGAGCCCAATACCCATTGATCGTTTGCAGAAACTAGTTGACTCGATACCGGCGCGTTGTGGAGCGGTCTTGAAGGCTAATGGATATACAACAAAATACTAATAGTTAATATCAAAAATAAATACATTATATTTAAGTGTCTTAATTTGTGAAACGTATCATTACTTCAAATATAATCTTTGATTGGTCAATCATTTTTTGTGATATGGAATAAAATTGAGTTTTCAAAATACTACTACAAATAGTTTTATTAATAATAAAAAAAATAAAAAATGAAACGTTGATAATGAGAAAGATGTGTGGTTTACTCGTGTGTAATTCGACTTGGACGTTCTACGTTAAATAAGTGAATATTTCTTAACATCATTACTCTGTATCTTTGAACAAACATCAGAATTAAAGTCGTGTAAATATCACTGACTCCGTAGAATAAAATAATTGCAGATGTTACCATACTTTTAGTATTATTCCATACTCGAAGTCTTCACTGCCCCATATATGTACCTAATTTTCGGCTTGAATTTTCACATATTATTCATAAAATTACAGATTAACTACTTCAATGATACGAATTTGATAAAGTAGTTCTTTTTTCATAAAAATAAAGGGCACAAAATGTTGTGTTGTGTTTTATTGTGATCATTCCTCATATTTTTGTCTTTAAGTCATTCATTTGATACTGAAAATGTACAATTTGTTATATTTTCACCAAATTGCACAAAAATTTCGCCCCGATTAACGTTTGTTTTGTACAGCAAGTGCGTTTCAATTTGTACGTACGTGTTTTAAGTGTTTGCATTTATGTGTACTAGTAAATAGACACAAAAACAATTGTATATCAGTTTTTTCTTTAAAGTTACCCGTTTCCTGTGTACATATTATATGCACAGAAATAAGGTATATCATATATTTTCCAAAATATGTTGAATATGTACCGTCATATTTTAATTTCTTCAAACTTATATCTTATTACTTCAAACTTATTACTATTATATTCATTTTAATTTTTTTATGAATAGTGCTCTTTTGAATTACAAAAATAGTATTAATGTAAGCATTACTACCAGTTTACAATAGTTAACACCGGCTTATGACGATTACAGCATTACAACATTACGATAATGAACAAAGAAAACAATCTACCCACTTCTACATTCGTCAATTAACGGATTCGTCATGCAAACTTAATATGAAGGTGAGTGAAGCAGCTTTATTTAAACTTTAAGCGAAAAAATATCAACGACGTCATCCGCCAAATAAAAAAGGCAAAAGAGAGAAAATAGACGTTGTCATACTAAGCCTTAGATTGTGAAACTAAACACATCAAACAAACACAATTTGTAGTTCATCCCACTGGTAGCGTTGCAAGGAACCATAAGCCTGGCCGTTCAACTACAACCCAGTGGTCCTTCCAGTAAAAGAAGCCTTACTTAGCCTCTATAACTGGCATATATTTAACATTTTAGATTTACTTTAGATTACTAAATTACTTTACAGTATAGAGATATTTCTAATTACATGAAAGATAAGTTAAATATGTTTACTCTAGATGGAAGTCTAGTTGACGCCGAGTTACAATCTCAATACATCACGAATATAAGAATAGAAAGATATTATATGACCTGTAAACCCTCTCAGATCATTCATCAAAGTTATTACTGGAAACTTAGACAATGATGCCTTAAGATGTCATAACCTTATAAATAAGTTACGAAACTAAACAAAATACAATACTAAATAAAATGACTTTCATTTCTGAAATAGTATATACTCTGACAAACATAACAAATTCTACGAGAAATAATTGAGGAAATTGAAGACATTTTAAACAAAACTCAGTATCAGAGAACAAAAAGTCTTGTCTTAAATACTTTTAACTTAATAAGTCATAACCTTCAAATCTTGTTAACTCACTCACTTATTAACTTGTTAGCATTACTATTTAGTAGACTTAATATACTGCATCAGTCTATTCCATTCATCCTAGATTCAACCGAACTATTCAATACTTTAAGAAATATCGAAAAGACAGACAACTTACTTCCCCTGTTACTTGTTCTGTTGCAAATTTAATTAACTCAGAACATAGTATATACATTAAAGTATATGTAAAAGGCAATAAGATAACATTTATCATGTCTGTACAGCCAGTCCAATTAGATATCTACAGTTATTATACCTTACATCGTTTTCCTATGTACAACTCAATCTAAAAACTTCGTTACTAATTATCCCTAAACATTCCCACATGCTCACACAAGGGTCGACAATAATATCACTCTCTCATGGTTGCACCGAAATTGATGAAAATAAATTCTTGTAGTAAAGTAATATCGTAGATAAATAAATACTTTTTCTTTCTTTGTTTTTTCTTTCTTCTAGATGAGTTACTAACGGCAATCAAAACAATTTAATTTAGAAGCCAATAAAATCTTTACATGACTGACATTACTTTATGAAACATTATATTTAATGACATGTCAACACATAAGAACGGTGTGACATGATAATACTGTTCTAGATTTCATCACAAACTATCAAAATGTGTGAAAAATATTTAGTTGTAAATTTCAATTTCAATTCAAATTTGTTTTAGTAGATTCCGATTAGAAGCGGTAAAACGCTTATACGAGAAGATAAATATAGCCAAATGAAGAAGTCAAATTCCTACACTATAGCGACACGCAAATTACTGATAAGTGTATTTCCCAGAAAATAATGTTCGACGCAGACGAATTCAAAAAGTGGAATACCCGCTTTAACAAGAAAGTTTCTAAAAACAGAAACATAGCTAAGTTAGTTAGTAAGATTTGTGTGTAATCAAGTTATACAAGTTTAATTTCGCTAGAATTAAGTTTACTGAGGCAAAATTATAACTGTAATATATTTATACAATAAAATAAAATAAATAAATTTAGTTTTTCCTTACCGGGATCTCAAATTAGTTTGTAGATAATTATATATTTCTTTGTATTTTTTAGTCTTTTGGCAAAAGCATTTTCCTTAAATCTATGTGAAAGTGACTGGCCTGTGTGGTATGTATTTATGCAGTAGTAATTTGTATTTTCGGAAAGAATAATAATAAGTTTATGAAAAACAACTAGAATATTTTAAAATGTTACAATATATTAATCCGACTACATTCATAATAGAATAGTCTCCATATTTAGCGAGTGGTGCTTGAAAGGAAGACAGCCAGTGATATGGGAAAAAGAACGGAGAAGGTTATTATAGGATCATAGTTTTCTGTTAAAACAAAAACTATTACTTTGAAAGCATATTTTGTATCACCACCATCCAGTCGGAGGTACATCGCAAGTTTGGGTTTTGCTAATCTACACTACAAGTCATTTCTATTAATTGTAGCTTATATCTGTTAGGTGATATTAACATTCATTTAAAGCACTGTAATCCAATAATGCATTCATATAGCGCCACGATGCAGAGTGCAGGTCTTTTGTTTAGAATTATATTAAGTAAAACATGTATGGATCATATATTTTTCAATTTCGCACAAAAGAACTATACACGTCGGCAATCCGTACAACATTAGCCGACCACTGCATACTAACACTTGCTTGCGTCGGTGTTGGTGCGTCGTACAGAATATAAAAATTTACTAAAATTGCATTTATGATAAAAAGTTCATAATGATAAGAACTTCTTAAGAAAATCGACTGGGATGAAGATTATGTTTTCATGCCCTATGTAATGATTAATAACTTTATTGAAAATAATTTTGAGGATTTAAAAAAAACTATTCCTAAAACTAACTAAACTAACTAAACTAACTAAACTAACTAATCTAAACTAACTAAAACTATTTAAAATCAAACTTAAGAATAATATAACACGAAATAACACTCGGATAATCGTCCTTATCACAATAGGACGAAAAATATATAAAATGGATTTAAGAAACATTTGTGATTAAGCTATAAATTTCGCTAATAAAGTTTTACAAATGACAAGAGTAAAAATTCTCAAAGCAGGAAGAACCCAAAACAGATTTTATCCAAATTACCTATGGCAAATTTTTAAACGTATCACAGGTAGAATAAAGCAGTCCATTGATACTGACACAACAAATATCTTGGTAAATAATGGTACACAGGACCGCGCCGTCCTTGTGTGCAAAATGTGCGGCGCGCATAGGCGCCAAATGTAATGCCAGCGTTAATTATTGAAATTTATTTTTGTAATACCAAAACATCTTTTATATCTGTACGCAGGCAAAAAAGTAGATTTAAGTCTCTCAAGACAAAATAAAAAGAACCGCCTGCCGCAGTGGCTATGGTAGCCGACTATACTATACATCTAATTGTAAACACCATCTTTAAGTTTTTAAGTTCAACCCGATGTGCTGCGACGCGATAGGTGAGGCTATAATTGGGGAATCCCCGATTCCCTAGATTTTCACGAGCGAGACTTCAAATAATTAAAAACAAACACTTTATTGAAAGTAGCTCCAAAGTACACACAGATTTTTTTCACGCTCGTGCGACAACAATACTTGCTTGTGTTGCTAATTATTCTAATGTGTCTTCACGAAGGGTGAGGGTGACCAGGATAAAAAAGGAAAAAAGGAAAAGAAAACGAGAAGAACGTCTACGCAGATAAATAACAGAAAATTATTTAATTAGTAATTTTTGTCTGTTTATTTCTTAATTCTCGAAACGATTGCGCCGATTTTAACGGGGCTTAAATTGGTGAAAAGCTGACGTGATAAAGAGTAAGCTTAGCTACTTTTATTTATACAAGTAACCGCTGGTATTAGAAGAGATAAACAATGGTGTATATGGGCGAAACTAAAATCATTGTGATGACATCATCTCATCATATCTTTATGATGATAAGGAATTTTTTGAAACCTACGCCAAGTACTAGTCTCTCACAAGATAGTGTCCTTTTTCTTGAATTGTAGACTACGAACAACAATTGTAACAATTTGTGTGAGAAAACATATTACAGGAATTGAATGTTGTATTGTATTTGTTTGTCTGTTTGGAATTTAACATGATACCACCAAAGTTACTTCGCTGTCTGTGCCTGATACTGATATACCATTTTCACTGCCAAGACAATGGTCGTCATTAATACCAAGTTTTTGCAAAGATTATCCTGGACTCTAGCCAGATGTTTTAAACGCTACTTTGATGTAATATTTGATAGAAAATCTGGTTAAGAAGTTAAACAGCATAATTTTCCGCATGGCTCTTCGAGACAAAAATTTGAGTATTATTATGAAAGGCATTGAGGCCATGGTGAAAAGTATCACAGAGAATGTCTAGTGTACTGAGTGTATAAAAACGCAGTTTATTGCTTCTGTTGCAAACGGTTTGAATCAAACCATAAAATAAATTCTGTGAGGGAATTAGGGACTGGCAACATATAGCTTTATATCGCAGCGGACAAGTGAAGAGTTCTGATCATTTCAGTAATTATTAAAAGTAGATAGAATTGGTAATCCAATTTTTCAGTATACAAAATATGGTTTTGTGTGGCCAAAGGCAAAAATTATACACCGTAACAATGGTATTTTCTGAAATGTATTGAGGTGTTAGGAAAATTCGATTCTTTAATGGCAGAAAAATACGGCACGTAAGGAATGATCCTGATATCAATAATATGATACGATACAATATAGCGACCTATCTCGGGGATAAAATTCAAAACGAAATAATTATTGGGATTCCCACCAAGAACTTAGGGTCCCAAGTCAACCTCACCTGCAAATGGTGCACTTGCTGATCAATGGATGATGAAATTGAATGTTCTGAATTTAACTATATACAATATACAGAATAAGTGTGTTGAAAATAATATTTTTAGAATGAATTGAATGTTAATCGAGGTGTGAACGAAATTGGTGCTTATCTTTATAAATATCTCGTGAAGGTGCCAGAAATAGGCACGGATTGAAATATAGTTTGCTACTCAGATGATTGTACAAGACAGCGGAAAAAAAAAGATCCGTATATACCCACGCAGTAACGACAATTTAAATTTGAGCTGTCATCCATAAATATTTAATGAAAGGACACACCCGAAATGAGAGTGATTGTAATTATTCCCAAACAGAGAGAAATTAAGTGATAATTGACATTTGGTCCTGCGTATAAAATTGAGGTATTCATTGGCTATAAAAGCTGCTAGGAAGCACAGCGAACTTTTTCATGATAATGATATGTGTTACACCGATTTCTTCGACCTTTATAACATCAGATAAACTTTCAGCTGTTAAGATGAGGATAACAACACAGTAAAACTAACAGATTAAGAAAAACGGATATTATGGATTTGGTTAGCAAAAAACCTTATTCAGAGATATCATAGACCATTTTATGTGTTTTTGTAAATTTTAAGAAGAGTGTTTTGAAAAATTACTTTTTTTAAGACTGATTTATATTGTGATATTGAACGTAATACTGATTAATGTATTGCACCAACAAAACAAACTAAGACTGATTACAGAATTCTAATTAATGTCTTTTTAGTGAATAGTCATAATTGTTATTGTGACTATACTTCGTTATGTTACTGAGATATTGTTTTGTTCTAAGTGTTATTATTTTTTTCTTAGATACTTATTATTTTGTCCCTGACTAGTTAAATCAAGTCTTTTATTTGTTATTTCATTATGTTTTAAGTTTTAATTATTGTGATATAAACCAACAGCACAAACAAGCTAAGACTGATTACAGAAAACTGAACAGTCTTTTAATTAGTCAATAGTTATATTTGTTATTGTTATTATATTTGAAATGTTACTGAGATATTCTTTTGTTCCGAGTGATATCATATTTTCTCTCTGATACTTGTTATTTTGTGATTGACTAGTTGAATCGAGTGTGTTTTTTTTTTCATTATATTTGAAGTATTAATTATTATTGTGATAAAAACCAACAGCACAAACAAGCTAATACTAATTACAGAACACTGATTGTCTATGACGAAAACAAATCTATAATTAGGTCCACGATGAACGCAGAACACAATACAAGTAAGTAATACTAGTGTTGTCTTTGTCAACTAGATGGCGCTGTATCAGTTCTCTGAATCGTGATATTGTTTGCTTACCGGGCTCAATGTAAAAGTTACCGCGAGTGTATAAATTTAACAATCAAATAAATAGCTTGTCAGATCAGCAGATCAGTTCACACTGGTTTTATTTGGAAAGCAAGTAACCACTTAGTGTACACAACACGTTAAGTGCTAGTACGGTATTTAACATTGGTCCTTTGAGCCGGATCGACAAGCGTTTTTGAACAAGCGGTGCCCAAGTTGGCTCGCAACCCCCCGTGATACTCGCAGTGAATCGCTGCCGAAGAGTACACGGACCCCACAGCAGCGGTGATAGCTACGCCCCACGTGGTAAGCTAAGTCAGCACTGGCGGACTAGTACAAGGTGTCGCCGATAGAAGGCGCTACCTCCACACGAAGTGAAGAAGAATCCAGTGTGTCACGTCCGTGATGACAAGACACGTGCAGTCCAACTAGTCGCCTATAGAGGGCGTCTCAGGCAGCTCAACGGCATCAACAAGTTTTAGCGCAGTGCAGTTTTGTGAGTACAGTTTATTTATTTTTTAAGAAGACAGTGTAAATTTCAAGTAAAGCAATTTTGAACTTTATTATCATGAAGTCATTAAGATAGAACATTTGGAAGAAATATTGGACTTAGAACAATTTTGTATTATGTAACTTTAGACTTAGAAATTTTCGTTATAGTAGTTGTGTATTAAATTTGTGCATGTTAGTTTAGGACTTAGAATATTTTATGAAAAACGGGGGAACATAGAGTCTATGCCCGTTTTCTACCCGATTTGAATTATTTCTTAAGCACTTGTAAAATTTTTACCAAATAGCCAACACTTAGAAAAGTTTTACCTTTAAAAAGTTAACCTTTATTAATTCTTGATAACTTTTCACCGTATTACTTGTCACATAGAATATCTTACTGAACAGTTAATAACAAAATGGAAGGGTTAATTAATGTTTTAAAGGATAAAAGAAACATCATATCTATAGTACTTGTCAATTACAAAAAAATGTGGCAAAGAGAGATTAACTTTAGAATATGTTGAAACCAGACTATATTTGTTAGAAAGGGATTGGGAATTTTTTAAGGATGTAAACACTAAATTATTTGAGCGTTTTAATCTAGAGGATGTCGAAAAACAGGTAGGTGATATTTACGATACCGCGGAAGATAACTACATAACATGCAAATGTTTGATGAAAGAAATGCTAAACAAGTTCAATGTTGTAAAAGTACCTTCACAACAATTAAGTGACACTATGAGTATGAATAAATCCAGTGGGGTAGTGAAACTACCTAGAATTGTGATACCAACATTTTCTGACAAATACGAGCAGTGGACAACGTTCCACGATTTATTCATTTCTCTCGTACATAATAATAACTCACTGGACAATATACAAAAGTTACATTATCTAAAGAACCACCTCACTGGGCAGCTGAACAACTCGTAAAACATACACCCATAACTGAAGCGAACTATACTCAGTGTTGGGAGCTTTTATTCAAACGCTATAATAACAAAGGGTATTTAGCTACGATTTACGATTTAGCTTTACGATTGCAAATGGAATCGGCAACAGCGTTAAAGGGTTTGTTAGACCTTACAACTGATTGTCTAAATGCGTCTCTCTTAACAGCAAAAACCAAAGTAGCGCCCACTAAACAAATAAGTATTCCTAGGTTGGAGTTATGTGGAGCAGTACTATTGTCACAACTTTTAACCGAAACAGCGGAAGCCTTGCACATACCCACCGATAAAATAAAAGCTTGGACTGATTCGACAGTTATGTTGGCGTGGATAAACAGACACCCTAGCAAGTGGAAAACCTTTGTGGCCAATCGTACCTCGGAGATTCTTACCACCATGAAATCATCTCAATGGTTTCATGTGGTGTGTGTGGTTCTCAATGGTTTCGTGCGTGGTAACTGCACGATTGGCCTAGTGGTTTAAGCGGTCGCCATGCCGCACTCCAATTTGCTGAGTGTTGTGGGTTCAAATCCTACATGGGACAACACTTTGTGTGATCCATAAATTGTTGTTCTGAGTCTGGATGTTCTTTGTGTCCGTTTCTTGTATGTTTGTAAAGTCCCCCGCGACACAGAATTTATTCCTAATGCGGGCGTTGTCTTTTTAAAACAAAAAAAAAAAAAAAAAAATGTGCCATCTAAGGAGAACCCAGTCGACTATGCGTCCAGAGGTATCGTGTCCAGTGCGCTTCTTATCACTGACATGTGGTTTTCTGGGCCTTCATTTCTTAAGGCCACATCTATAGTATGCAGGAGAGCAAACAACTATACTATAGATCTAGAACAGTCTATAAAGGCTCATACCACAACAATACAAGATGTTTCTATTTTCGAAAGATACTCCACACTTGCAAAACTTGTCAGAATAGTAGCATATTGTCGAAGATTTTTAAATAAACGCACTGCATGTCAAACACTTTATTTGCAAAGGGTAGAACTGGATGCCGCACTCAAATGCTGTATAAGAAAAACACAAAGAGACGTATTTGAAACAGAGTGTAAACAATTACAGGATAAACACTACATACAGTCAAAATCAAGCGCACTAAAACAACAATCACAACAACAACTGAACAACTCAAACATCCGATTGTTTTATCTCACTCGAGTCATTTGACTCGATTGATCGTAGCCGAGGCTTATTTGAAAACCTTGCATGGATGTCCTCAGCTTATGACGAATTATATGAGGTCATCCTATTTGATAATAGTGTGTGATGTGTGCCAGGCAAAGGGCAAGTATCAAGAACCAATTAATGGGTTCACTCCCAACAGTTCGATGCGTGCCGACAAGACCTTTCTTACATAGCGGTGTGGACTATGCAGGTCCTGTAAATATACGGACAACAAAGGGTCGGGGACACCGGTCTTATAAAGGCTACATATGTTTATTTGTGTGTATGGCGACCCGAGCTCTTCATTTAGAAACAGTCAGTTATATGACAATACAGGCATTTTTGGCTGCGTTCAGAAGATTTGTAGCTAGAAGAGGTTACTGCTTGAAACTGTGGAGCGATAATGGTACCACATTTGTAGGCGCCTCCAGAGAATTGAGTCACTTAACTGCAATTCAACCATCTATAGCAGAACATCTGGAAGCGAATGGTACAGAATGGCATTTTCTGCCCCCTCAGAGCCCCAATTTTGGAGTACTTCGGGAAGCAGGAGTTAAATCCACCAAGTTCCACTTAAAACGTGTAATCAGTGAAACTACATACGTTGAATCAAGCGTTTTCTTTTTTTTTAATTGTTGTTTAAGTGTTGATTATTGTGATATAAACCAACAGCACAAACAAGCTAAGACTGATTACAGATACTAAATAATGTTTTTTAAATAGTGACAAGTGATATTGCGATTATATTTCGCCATGTTACTGAGATATTGTTTTGTTCCAAATGCTATTATTTTTTAGTCTTGATGCTTATTATTTTGTCATTGACTAGTTGAATCAAGTATTTTATTTTTTATTCCATTATATTTTAAGTGTTAATTATTGTGATATAAGCTAACAGCACAAACAAGCTAAGACTAATTATAAAATACTAAATAATATATTTTAATTCATAAATAGTTATAATTGTTATTGTGATTATATTTCGTTATGTCCCACACATATTGTTTTGTTCCAAGTGCTATTATTTTTAATTTTTGATCCTTTTTTTCCATGGACTAGTTGAATCAAGAGTTTTATGTTTTATTTCATTATCTTATAAGTATTAAATATTGTAATATAAGCCAAACAACACAAACAAGCTAAACTGATTACAGAATACTGAATAATGTCTTTTAATTAATGAATAGTTATAATTGTCATTGTGATTATTCTTCGCTATGTTACTGAGATATTGTATTGTTCCAAGTGCTATTATGTGTTAGTCTTAGTACTTGTTATTTTGTTATTTACTAGTTGAATCAAGCTTTTTTTTATTCCATTGTATGTTAACGTTAATTATTGTGATAGAAGCCAACAGCACAAACACTGATTACAGAATAAATGATTACAAAACTAAGACTGATTACAGAATATTGAATAATGTCTTTTAATTAGCAAACAATTACAAGTGATATTTGCGATTATATTTCGCCATGTTACTGAGATATTGTTTTCTTCATAGTGATATTATTTTTCACCTTTGATACTTGTTATTTTGTCATTGACTAGTTGAATCAATCGTTTTTTTTTTCTTATTTCATTGTATATTTAGTATAAATTATTGTTTTATAAGCTAACAGCACAAACAAGCTAAGCTGATTACAGAATACTGAATAATTTATTTTAATTATTGAATAGTTATAATTATTGATGTGATTATATCTCACTATGTTACTGATATATTGTTTTGTTTCAAGTGCCATTATTTTTTATCTTTGATACTTGTTATTTTGTCATCGACTAGTTGAATTGTGTTTTATTTTTTCAGCCAACAGCACTATTTGTGCAATTTCATAACTTGAGTAGGTATTAAAAGCTTATGAGTGATTTTTTAGAAGCATTTACTTGTTAATGTATGCAATAAAATGACATTTTATGCAAACTAAGAATTGTGATGATCTCTGTTTGACTGATTTATAAGTATATTTTATTTTATAACTTGTGTCTATCACTAACCATTTGTTTTCCAGATGTTTAAGCTTCGCTTAGTGAATTTAACAGTTTTTTTTATAAAAATAAATTATATTGAAAACCAAAGGCTTTTATTTCCACAAATGTTTTCATTATTCAACTCGTAATCTTAATTAATGTACTACATAAATATATTAAGAACCTGCCAAAATTACTACTCTGCCTAATGGAAAGCATGAATCGAATCCAAGAGTTGTGGTTACCATACTCTACTTGTGTTTTTCAATATAATACGTTGTGGCGACTTCCACATTACAGAACAAACAAAAAAAAATATACAAAAGCACCATCTAGCGAAGATACATCAAACTACGAAGCATTAACGAAACGTATGAATGCAATGAACTACGAAGCAACTACTAATCCTGTATCGCGAAATAAAGATTCGCGTGGCAATTAGCATATATATATACAATATCCCAACGTCAACCGTTAGGCCGTGGCCCGCCAGGTATGATCACCTCACCTGGTCGAAGGATCCTCCCTTTGTGTCGGGGATATATTTTATCTGTTTATGTTTGTATTCTTCCAAATCCTCGACTTTTTTTAAATATATTATTTAATAATATTATTTATCTTTAATTTTATTTTTGTTAAAATCTCAAATAATGTATGTGTATAAATTTTATTCGCGTTCATTTTTTGCAACACTTGACAAATGATAGCGATTTCTCTTTGTCTGTTTAGGAAATTATTATATAAAACTGCAGATCATATTTCAGTCAAAAATTTAAACATTAAAAAATATTTATACTAAAATAAGACGACAAAAATCATAGGCACCTCCAAGTTTTACATATAGGCGCTGTCTTTGATCAGCATTGCCCTGCTGGTACAAGCAGGCTGTCGCCAATCACTTAGCACAATGAATAAAAAAAAAACACCCAAGTGTTCTAAGCTACTACTGCACAAATTTACTTATATGAAAACGGCAAACGAACGTTATAAACGTTATGGCAGACAATATGCCATAATATGCCACAATTACACTGGATACAAGCACACAATAACGAGTATATTTACTAATTTAATACATGAAAGCGTATAAAGTGGCAGATGCACTAAGATCAGGCATAGTTAGATCCAAATCCCTATATTTCAACTACAGACTAATTACTATTTTTCCAACCGTACATATGCTGGTTGAAAAGTACATATGCTGGTTGAAAAGTAGATAAGCAAATAATTTAAATGTTTTTACGCATAAAATAACAGCCTAACTTGAAATTAATATGATTTCATCGAAAAGAATACTACTTAACGTTTGATTAAATTCACAGTTAGAATTTATGATCTCCACAATAAATGACATGTTTATAGACTACACCAGTATTTTTAATATGCTGTCTTTTTTTCTTTTCTCGAAAATAGTCTCGAACAGTGTGATATTAAAAGTTCTGAAAGCTTCCGGAAACTTTCTGAGGTATAGTGTGTATTGATTATCTCAAAAATAGAACTTTCGTAGTTGTGGTAAATGGTGATGATAGCAGTCTAACAAAGGAGTTAAATAGCACGGCTCAGGAAACAAAGGTAAAACCGCTGCGTGAACTTACAAAACCTAATAACGAAACTTAAAACATATCAATTTGCAGACGTACTTGTCTTGTGATATTTGGTAACTCGGTAGAAGACGCATTATTGAAACTGCAACAGAACTTAGATTTAGTAGCAAAATGGTTTCACGACATCGGCCTTGTTTTAAACGATGATAATACCAAAGTGATATACATCACCTTAGTCAAAATACAACAGCGAGTAAACCAAAACCCTTATAAAATAACAAAGGCATACCTAGCAGATGTAACTGCTCACCTGATGATGATGGACTTCCTAGCCATTGTCGGCCACGGCAGCCAGTGGCAACGGAGACCAGTCAACTGCGCAGAAGGTATTGTAGTGCACAAGTATGTGCGCAAACACAGGTGCACTTTTTGTTCCCTCACTCTCTCTGAGAGGTATTTTGATTAAGTTTTAACAAATAAATAAAGTAATTAATTGATAATTATTACTATGCGTTGTTTGAGTTTTGTAAAGTATTACCGATTCATTACAAAATTAAATATACGCAGTAGCGTATTCAGTAGAATGAAAAATATTTAATAAACATTTAAACAAAAGGGACAGCGTAGCAATAATATGGTTCAAACACGACATATTTTTGAAAAAAAATTCTAATTTTGCCTAAATACACAAACAATTGCGATAAAAAAAATTGGGATACGCTCTTTCATTTATGATTAATGAATTACTGTCACAGAAGGAACATTAAATCTAAAAAATTTTAAAAGTAAACTAAAGCAATTGTTCTCGCATATTATATGAAACAATTTATTACTCTATGTTACGTTTATATACTTATGTATACTATAATACTTATACGTATCGATCAGATTTATAATCATTGGTTTTACAGTCGTCTATATTCTGGACAACTTATTTGCACAAAAATAAATAAAGCCAGAAAATACCTAAGTTTAAAAACAATATTAGATAAAAAATACACTGATTAAAAAAAAACCAAACGGAAACTCCCTACTCTGAAATATTAAAAGCGAAAAATAAATTGAATTATTTATTTGATCGAATATACGACTTTTTTTATCTACTTAGAACAATAGTTTACTTAAGAACTATAATTTAGCTATTTTCAAAAAATTCTAAATGTATTTATTCTAATATTATTGTAATATATTTTTTATATTTTTTTATTATATGTAAATGTATTTAAAAATAACATTTATTTACACCTATTTTTAATGAAATAAAGAGAATAATAATATAATATCCTCCGCATCTCACACACGGCCGTCTGATCACAAGGCAAAACCTGTACTATGTGACAATTCTTGACTAAACGTAAAGTTATTAATTTAAATATAATATTACTATAGTCCTGTCTATTTTGACATCCGAGGTTATAAAATTTCGCATCCAGCTAAAAATAGGACTGTTCAAAACACCATCATAAACGAATGTTAAAGTCCTCATCGATCCGACAAGCGGAAAAAAAAAAACTCGGCGTCAAAGTCACAGAAGGGGCTTTTCGCGATTTTCAGCAAAAGAGCAAGTTTTATCATACAATTAACCATTCAACTAGGCGTGGATTTTGTAACCTGACTCCTATTTTTTTATCTAATTTGACCGGATTGTTATGATATTTGGTAGGTAACTAAAATCTGTAAAAAGTTAACACTGTAGGTTCTAAATCCAAAGCACTTTTGCATATTTTTCTTTCCTGTAGAACACGGCTACTGAAAGTATCAATTTTTTTTTTCGTGTGGAATCCTCATTAGGTGTCGTAATCGGACCGACTACAAGACGGTGTGCCACTTTGTGCCTGAGATAAGACTGATCCGGTAATAATTGTTATTACAACATTCGGTCTATTATCTCGTAACCTAATAGTCCGTAAGCCAGGCGCTAATTTTCGTCAATTATTTCTTCTCAGTCGATAACTCGTAAAATGCTTCAGAAAGTTGCATTATGAAGCGTTGTAAACGTCAGCTGCGGCTCCGAGGGTGGGTTGAGCAGGGGTAGCCGCCCACGCACGTAATAAAAAAAATTATTTTCAATCATTTATTCCCGATTAAAAAATTGATCAAATTAAAGTTAAACTAATACTGTGAAGAAATAAAATTGTCAGCTAATTATAAAGTGGTGGATTATACGTCAGCTGGTCACATAAATATGAAAAAAAATATATATGTGTTCAGTGATTTCCTCCCAAAAGAAAATTTATCAGATGATAGTTTATGTATTGTTTTAATAAATAAATAAGTCAGCTGGCTATATGTAGGTGGAATGTTTGTCAGCTGATGCCCTAAAGGTATAACGTAGGAGCTAGTCGGAAACATTTATAGCTTAAGTAAATGTATCAGCTGACGAGTTTTCCCCCAACTTACTGCCAGCTGATTTGTCTTATTACTTACAGGATCATGTTAATAATCAGCACAAAATTTCTTTTCGAGAGGAAATGACTTACTTAAAGTTATTCAACATTACATTTAATGTGCAAACTGAAAAATATAATTTTATGGCAATATTTCGATTAAATCAATTTTTTTATGTGAACTTTTTAAGAATATTTATCTTAAGAATAGAAATAAATAAATATTTTGCTAAGCAAATCAATTAATTTATAATTTTTCAATATTTAAATTAATAATGTTTAAGATTTAATACAAAAAGTTATTAAGCTGCGTTTAGACGTGTATATTGGATATGATATTGTTTGTATTTTCTCTTTCATGTAAATAAGTGATACTAATTTATGTCTTGAACTGTATTTTATATGTGAAATTATGGATAAATCCTCAAATTTTATTTCGTTAATTCATATTTTTCGTTCTCGCTTTGGCTCATGTTTATTACTCTCATGCAGTGTGGCCAGATGATTATTAAGCTTAATATTTTTATTGCAATTTTTATTAATATAATGTAATATTATGGGCATCTTAATAATATAATATTTGCATCGTGCACAACACTACTTATACTATTACACTATACTTTTTAACTCGGAAATTAAACTATACGCTTTCACAGAAAACGCATACACTATAGATAGTTATTTATCAATTTCAATATTTATGTTCACGTTACAATTAAAAAGAATATTATGAAGTAATAACAATAATTATAGTAACAATATAATGCGATTTATAATATACCAGATCTTTAACCGTTATATACATATATAATTCAACTATACTCATGAAAACTATTATTTTTATTAGGCAACATGAAGATGGTTCAAGTTCAAGTGCGGAGGTCAATGAAACCAATCCCAAAAATGCTTCAGTTGCCGAGGATACTCAACTTAGCGAGATAAATATAAGCCCACAAGTTTCCGAAAATATAAACTTTGTTGCCGAACCCGATACTATTGCTGAAAACGTTGAAGGTAAAAATATTAGCGTCTGTTTTTTTTTGCGATAGAAGCAGAAAAAAAGTTAAAGGTCGTGAGGAAAAATGATCTGTTTTTACAAAAGATGGACGCGATACTATTGAAAATTTGGCAATCGAGAGCAACGATTCCGACATGGTCCAGACAATTCAGGACTTACAATCAGATAAAGATTATTATTTTCATAAATATTGTAAAAATCATTATATTACTTCGCGAGAGTCAATATTACAGCAAGGAAAAGAAAAATCTGAGTGGCATTTGACAAGAGACATCCGTGCAGAAGCTTACGATATAGTTGAGCAATTTGTCGCTGAAAATATTGTCAATCAAGAGCAATCTTTTTTTTTGAAGTTCTTAAATGAAATATTCATTGAACACTTGAAGAAAACCCAATGGGATATTTCAAATTTTAGTTTTAAACCGTATCATTTAAAAGACAGATTACTAAAAAAATTTCCAAAAAAAAATAATATAATATCATTTAAAGGTCAAACTCTTGTAAAACCATTCAAGGGTATTGTTATAAAAAATGAAATCGAAAAACACAACATTTTAGAAGCTGCTGCACATATTCTGCATGAAGAAATACTTCAAGTTCAACCTCAAAAGTTACCGGAACAGATCAAAACGAAGAATTTAATTAATGGTGAATGTAAAACTCCTGAAACATTAATACATTTTTATATAAATTTAATTTCTGGTCAAAATTATCGACGGAGGCAAAACAAAAAAACAGCGAGGTTAGCTAAATCGTTTTCAGATGATTTGATTTACGCTGTTCATAATGGTACAATGAAATTATCAAAGCATATTTGCTTAGGCATGACTTTAAAAAGTTTAACCAACAGCCATAAAGTTGTCAACATTGTAAATCGATATGGTCATTGCTGCAGTTACAGTACATTGGAGGGCCTTGAGACTGAGGCAACATTCACTTCTTGCGAATTGTCCGAAATTTGTCCAGAAGGTATTGTACGAACACCTGACTTGTACACTGGGGTTGCATTCGACAACTACGATCGTTTCGTAGAAACGACAACTGGTAAAGATACACTTCATGATACTGTTGGTATCATTTTTCAGATTGAAAAGAATATTATAAGCGACGATGCTGTTGGAAATGAAAATGTACAAACAAGTTTAGAAATTGAAAGTCGTATTGCTGACGAAGAAGCAGTTGAATATACAAATACACAGACACATATCGATGTAAGCGAAGCTTCGACTTTAGAATCTCGTAAACACAGACGAAGTTTTGATATTGTTACCCACGAACAAATACGATATACAAAAAAACCGAGACTTATTGAAAGTATGTTGCCATCTGATTCATTACTGCAATTAAATACAATTAATTTTCAATCAGTGCAGCACATTGATTTTGCATGGGTGCTTTCACATTATTTGGATTTGCCGGGCACAGCAATGTGGGTTGGTTTTAATAGTTTGTTATACGAAGATACATCTCCCAAGCACAACATTTGTTATTTAACAACAATTAATGCTTCACCAACTAACAAAGATATTGTATATGAAACTATGATTCAAAGTAAAAAAGTGGCTCTTGAATGCGGACAAAAGTACATCGAAGTAACGTACGACCTTGCGATTGCCAAAATTGCATTGCAGATTCGGAGCACGGAAAAGGGAACTTTTGACGATTTATTTATCCATCTGGGAGTATTTCATACTATGATGGCGTACTTCAAGGCAGTAGGTAAATTTATTGATAACTGTGGTTTGACAACCATTATGGTGAATGAAGAATTGATTGCCAATGGATCGGTCAATGGGTTTATTACTGGCAAGCATTTTAACAGATGTAAACGCCTACATCCAATGGTTATCATTAGCATTGAAAATATTACATTTTGAAAACTTTGTTCAACAAAAACAAATAGATTTACCTAATGAATTTAAAGTCTCTTTGGTGCAGTTTTCGAAAACGAGATCATCTGAACCTTCATTTGAACAAGTAGAATTATTGGATATACTTGAAAAATATGAGCAGTTCAAAATGCAAACATTACAGGGCGAACATGGTAAGACAGCGCAATATTACATGCTGTATGTAAAATTTATTGATTATTACTTATTACTCAATACCAGTATCCGTACCAGTAATTTCGAAATGTATAAAATAGCCTTTTCGAAAATCAATAATTTGTATTTCGCTTTCAATCAACCTAATTATGCGCGTTATACAGTGAAATACCTTGATAATTTAATGAAAGTTAATGAGACACATCCAGGATTACACCCGAACTTTGAGAAGGGATCATTTGGCATTAAGCGGACAAAAAAACCGTTTTCAAAACAACCGATTGATCTCACTCTTGAGCAGACAATTAATGCTGATGCAGCGAATAAGCTGACTGGAATTTCACACATAACTAATTCGATCTCAGCCAGACAGCGATGGTGTCGCAGCCATACCATTCGATCAACTATCATTAGCCAAACAATGAAAGAAGCGGGGCTGAATAAAGTGCAAGATGTGACAGCGGATCTTACAAATAGCCGAATAAAAAAAAGTACAAACCACCTTCACAGATTTATTGATGGTATTAAGCGTAATATCAACCCATTTGATGAAAATTTAGATAAAAAATGTTTGTACAACATTTCAACTGGTGAAGCAGCACCCGAAAATATTGAAAATTTCTTGCTCAACGTTGAAGAGGAGGGTAATAAAAAACGAGAAGATTTTATTCAAAATTGCGTAAACGACCCGAACAAGTTTGAGCAGAGTATTTCTAAGTTGAAGGGTCATACTTTCACAGACATGATTAAAAACAAGAAAATTACAGTTGCCCGAGGAGAGCTGGAACTGCGAATGCAGCGTGACTTATTCGGACAACTGCTTCAAATTTCTCTAAAAAAAGAACTTGATTTGGATAAAGTTCTTACTTATCCATTAACACCAGTGCTACTGTCTCTGTGTCACCTTGACGGCACCATTTGCAAAACACAAAAGTCAGCTTTGATGACTTTATTAGAAAAATATAATCAATCTGAACCTGCTCAAGATACAGACGTTATTATATACGATGGATACTTCATGTTACATCAGATGAAAGATGTACCGCTTAGCTTTGGAAACATTTCTGAAAAAGTATTGCAAATGATTTGTGCAAACAGAGCACAAGTCATTATCATTGCCTTTGATAGATACATTTTCCCATCGATTAAAGACACTGAGCATAAGCTCCGAGGTATGGAACAAGTAAACTTCCGTATCGATGGTCCAGATCAAGTGCGAAAAAAAGATTTTTCAATTGAGTTGAAAAATACCAACTTTAAAGAAGCACTTGTACAGTTTTTATTGAAAATTGGGAAGAAAATTATATGGCACCATACATTAATAATAAAACAATTTATGTCAATGCTGACGATTGTTTTAAGTACATAGTTGAAGATTCAAAAGTGGTAAAAACGGTAGAAAAAACACTTCGTGTCCAGCTCACGAAGAAGCCGACACAGAAATAATTTTCCACGTTTGCCAGTTAGATTTTAATGCAAATGTAACGATTCGTTGTTCTGATACTGACGTATTAATAATTATGTTAGACAATATGCGTAATATTGCTGAAGATATCCAAATTTGTATGGAAGTCGGTGTCGGAAAAAACCAAAGATTTATCAACGTAACACAATTACATAAAGCACTAGGAGTAAATTTAAGTGCTGAGCTTCCTGCATTTCACGCATTCACAGGGTGCGATTACAACCCGGCATTTTTTAAGAAGGGCAAAAAACGCCCATTTTCAATAATGGAAAAATCTGAAGAATTGACTGAATGTTTCATCCAATTGTCACAACCATCCGAGAAGAGACTTGAGTTCTTCGATAAAATACAAGAGTTTGTGTGTAATGTATATGGTTTGAAACGATTGAAAAGTATAAATGAGGCAGTAGCATTGTTTCAAAAAACATACAAATTTCTGGACAATGACAATTCGTTTCGATTACCTAAGAAAGGAATTGATGGCTCATCTCTTCCGCCGTGCAAAACGGAATTATAAAATCATTTTCTAAGGACATGCTATATTTCTGAAATTTGGGCTCACGCATACCTGAAAGTACCAATTGTCAATGATCCTTCTGACTATGGCTGGGTAGAAATAGATAGCAGATATGAATTCTTGTGGTTTTCTGGTACTCAGTTACCAACATCCATTGATGAAATAACTCAATCAGAAGAAGGTAAAAATTATTTTTAATTTTATTCGTGTAACGTTAAACGTGTATACTAAATTATTTTTTGTATTTTTAAACAGATGACGATAATGAAGACATGGTGGAAAACAGCTCTGACAGCGACTCTGATAGTGAATCAGAAAGAGAAGAAAGTGAGATGAGCAGAAGCGAAACTGAAAATGATTAAATTAACAAACATAATTAAATAACGTTTTGTATTACATCTTAAACATTGTTAATTTAAATATTGAAAAATTATAAATTAATTAATTTTCTTAGAAAAATATTTATTTATTTCTATTCTTAAGATAAATATTCTTAAAAAGTTCACATAAAAAAATTGATTTAATCGAAATATTGCCATAAAATTATATTTTTCAGTTTGCACATTAAATGTAATGTTGAATAACTTTAAGTAAGTCATTTCCTCTCGAAAAGAAATTTTGTGCTGATTATTAACATAATCCTGTAAGTAATAAGACAAATCAGCTGGCAGTAAGTTGGGGGAAAACTCGTCAGCTGATACATTTACTTAAGCTATTAATGTTTCCGACTAGCTCCTACGTTATACCTTTAGGGCATCAGCTGACAAACATTCCACCTACATATAGCTGACTTATTTATTTATTAAAACAATACATAAACTATCATCTGATAAATTTTCTTTTGGGAGGAAATCACTGAACACATATATATTTTTTTCATATTTATGTGACCAGCTGACGTATAATCCACCACTTTATAATTAGCTGACAAATTTATTTATTTCTTCACAGTATTAGTTTAACTTTAATTTGATCAATTTTTTAATCGGGAATAAATGATTGAAAATAATTTTTTTTATTACGTGCGTGGGCGGCTACCCCTGCTCAACCCACCCTCGGAGCCGCAGCTGACGTTTACAACGCTTCATAATGCAACTTCTGAGGCATTTTACGAGTTATCGACTGAGAAGAACTTGGTCGTGAAAATCTGTCACTGGCTCACGGACTATAACCTATTAGATCACTTGAAAAACTTCAAAGAACACAAATTAAGGCCCATATGTACGTATGACATTAAAAGAATTATCCTCTAACTCCTAACCGTTAAGAAGTTATGCCTTCCATCATCAGCTCACCTGAATAACTTGAAAGAATACAACTAAAGGTTAACATACATATATGTTTATGATATTTAAAGTATTTTACCCCAACTCCTAACCGTTAAAGAGTTGTACCTTCCATCATCAGTTCATCATCATGAGATGATGACTACCAGACGTAAATATTTGAATAGCTTTAGAAAAACCCTTAAAGTAACCCTTTTGAGTAAATAAAGAATTTTCGAAATCGGTCCGCAATTGACAGAGTAATCGGTAAAAATACATAAAAAAAACAAAATACATACAGTGTAACATAGAACCTGCTCCTTTTCGAAGTCGGTTAACCGAATGTTTATTTGTAAAACTTCCTACTTGTTTACGTAGGTACAGGTAGGTTATTAGCTACTAATAAAAGTATCTGTTCGGTGCTCAAGCACCAGTTGCCTATTTCTTTAGAAACTTTGCACCAAGCTTCTCCGTGATGCGGCTCAGCGGTTTTACATCGGCTTTTGACTTCCTCCTGCTGCTGTTCAGTGCCGTGTAGTAACTCGAATTTATAGAAATATGCCCAAGCATCTCCTAAGTCTGGATCTATTTTCACCTGTAAAGAATTTTAAAGATTTTTTACATGTATTAAACAGTAATCATGTCTCACTCGTCTAACCTATAGCGCCATCGCTTACAGGATTTTTGTTTGGAATGTATTTCATATGTACACAGAATATATGAATATCACAACTCAAATATTCAAATATATATAAACCAATAAATCAAATTGAGAAAAAGTGTTTAGTATATGTAAGTACGGTACGTACAACCTATTTAATTAAGACCTATTGTGAGCGTTAATAGGCTAGATGACACCTTAGTCAAAACGGCTACTTTTTATCATCTGTCAAAACGACAATTTTGTATGAAAAATGTACTAAATTCAAAATCATGACGTCACTGTTTTAGACTACTCAATTGAACAATATATTTCACTGTATATTTCATTGAAATTCGCAATAATAATAAAAAGCTATGTTAATTATATTTTTCGAGAGGTTCGCGATATTAGTTTTAATGAAGTGGACATTGATATTTATTTACGATACAGTCATCTACTCAATTCTCGTAGACATGTATTATAAATTACGATACTTTAAAGGTTAGTAAAATTATATAATGTTAGAAAATGTTCCTCCGAAACAAATATTTGTAGATCATACAAACATTTGGTCCGACCTGAGAATCGAACCCGAGACCTTAAGCGCAGCAGTCGTATACGCTACCACTGCGCCACCGAGACATTTATTACCAGGCTTTAAGCACTTCACATTGATAAATGGACAGTTGACTTCTGAGAAAATACTTACAGTACATATTTTCTAGGTTGCTTTTAAGAAAGTGAGGAAGGGACACCTACCGTTCTGTTAAACCATTCGCGACACTTGTTTATTTTCCTTTCTGTCCAAAACAGCTGAGACACCGCTAGCAGTACGAAGGCGTCATGCTCGCACTTTTTCAATGCATCCACCTGTAACACACATCACATTGTGTTACAAGAAAAATAAATACGCTTAGTGTTAACCTGCATATGATGGATTGACATTGTAACTCTTAATTTGTGACCCATAATTATAGAGAAAGTATCATACATAATTGTGTCATCATCATCATCAACAGCGTAATAGTTCACTGCTAAACATTTAGAGAGGAGGTGGTCTACTATGCCACCTTAGTCAGATGGCCTGGAATTATGTCGCGTTTTTCTTCTTTTATAGCGGTATAGTCCTGCTTGTTTTGCTCTTAATCGTCTTTTACGACATCCACGGGATAATGACACTCTGTATTCGTCACACATCACACCATAAGCTGTAAATAAATAGAGTAATACTTACACTCTTTGTCTTCCTTTGGGGTCTCGACTCCATGAATATAGCCTCGGCCCAGAGCCGTCCAGCGTTGGGACACTCCTGCAAGGCTTTGGCCATCAGCGCGTTGGCGATTTCCGCACTACCGTTCCGTCGCTCTAGCCGCACGCTCTCAAGCCTGAATCGTGAAATATATCCGCTATTAAATTACATACACTTTATAAATATAATTTATATAATAATGATGTTTTGCTACATTCACACATCGTTATCTATTCCCAAACTAAACAGAACTTGTACTACTATGTATAGAAACACTCATACCAAATCAAACATCAAATGTTTGAAGTGAGCAGTTGCCTTTTAATGTGTGGATCGTCTGTTAAAAAGTTTTGTCTTCAAACATACACGAAAGGAGAAACGTGATACGATGCCGTTAATAAGCAGAGGAACACAAGAAGAGTGCATAAATAATAATTATTTAACTTATTCTAAAGATCTGGTCCAGAAAATATATAATTTTATAATGGAATGAAAACGCTCTGTTCATCTGTAAGACTAAATTTTGTGTATTTTTTAACATAGGAATTCGTTTTGTAGTTAGACTTTTAACAGTACATGCATTGCAAATCTCGATCGATGTAAAGCATAAGTAGCATAAGAATTATCAGTCACGCACACACATATACACGCACACACACACACATATAGGTCAGAGTTACTTTTTTTGTTTAGATATATGACAGTTTTACTAACCATAACTCTGGGTTCTTGGGATTTCTAAGTCTGGCCTTCTCTAAAACTGATCTAGCCTTGGTAACATTTTTGAGTTTCTCTTCTAACCTCGATTGCAAAATCCACATTGCTACACTGGTAGCACATTTTTTGAGCTGAAATAAAATAGACAAAGCATTCGTTTTCATTAAAATATAATTAGAAAAAAAGCTAAAATAATTATCCAACAAGTTTTAATGCCGAAAAAAGAAAAAAGGGGAGTAGACCCGTGCTTCACCTTCACCAAAAAGGGTTAAATAAAAAATTATTGTTATTTGATTTTTTTTTTGATCCATGGAATTATATTGGGCAATTTACTGCGTCGCTGTACAATAACTTCATCGATTAAAGAGCGGGACCCTGCATATTCTTCGGTCTTCACCCAGGTGAAGAACTTAGGTGAAGCACGGGTCTGACCCCAAAAATAAATGAACGTACCCCCTGTGAATACGTGTTTCTCGCTTCTTCATCATTGTTCATTTGTTCCTCAATCTGTCCCTTCATCATGTGTAACTTGGCGTAGTCGCTGAACACTCTAATGGCCTCATCCAATAAGTTCAACGCGACATCTAAGTTATTCAGGGCCCATTCGAGTTTTGCTGATTTTATCATTACCTGCAAGAAGATTGGATGTTCTTTAGTTTATAATTTTTTTACATCAATAATAACTTGTCACATCTCACCTACGGCTGTTTGATTCAAAGACGATAAGTTAAACGTACCATAAAATCAAAAAACTGTATATTGTATAATATGTATGTGTGTTTGTAGTAATCTAACTTTTATTATTATTATTACTTTTTCATAAAATCGCATCTTAGTTTCTATGCATCTACCTTGTGTTGGCTCTGCATCGCCCTCTGCTCGACTGGTACAAAATGCCTACGGCATTAAGCGCGCCTATGTCACTTTTCATGTGCATAAAGTATAAATAATGCATAACGTTATAAATATAAAAATTTACACCTTTCTAAAATGACAGTAGTGATAACTGTCACAGTGTTCGAGCTATATTTTAAGGACTGTAAGTGATATGTAAGACAAGTATAATATCTTCTTTTTAAACATTTTACATGGTATAGAAACACTCATTTTCTATACTTTACATCATATTACAACTGCTACCACTTAGGGCATTACAGTGACATATTAACAATCTCTTTCGCACTTTGATATTTAAAATAGATTGAGGTAATGTTAACAAACTCAAATTCATAAAATTTAACCCTTTGACCGCGACTTCAAAAGAGCAAACATGTGTTCTCAGCATGGTTACAATTTTAAACCTTAAAACTAGAATTCATTTTAGTGATTTATGTTTATGACGATGACCTAAATGGTAAACAGTTTACATAATAAAAATTAAGCTAAGTCTAGCTCCAAAATAACAAAAAGTGTTTAAAAATCTAATTAAATATCTTGCAGTCGTGACTATGGCGTGTTGGACACTGGTTTTGTTACGTATTCATAACTGTGATGGTCAAAAAACAATAATACTAACCCTCGGTGTTGGGGCCGACGCCCGAGCTTTTGCCAGTAAGCGTCTCGCTCTATCGTACTCTCTGTTTTCACTTTCAAGCTTAACGGCCGCCAACCAGATCTCTTCAGAATTCGGATTAGCTTGGAAAGCTAGCGATAAGATGCCTCGAGCAGCCGGTACGTCGCCTAGAAACATACAAAAAACCTTAATAAACTAAAAAACACAATCAACAAAGTCAAATGTGATTGTCAAACTACAAATGTTAAGTAATATATTATGAAAATGAAAAATTTTACATATACCGACGATCAAGCTAGTATTTCCTAAAATAATAGTATTGAAAATGATAAATTAAATGTATGTATGTCTTTTATGTAAATATTGCCATAACATATAAAAAAAGGTCATTTGTCAGCCACACGTAACGTCAGTCAGTTGAAAAGTACAAACTTAAGGATTGCACAGTCGTGTTAATGTTTGTTACCAACTATTTATTTAAATTATTGTCATATTTTAACTATCACATTGTCCTCTCAATCCTCACATCTGCAAAATTCAACATTTTCGTAATATATTAGTTCTTCTCGACATACCTGCCATCCACTTAGATTTGGCACCCATGAGCCATAAAACTTCAGACTTAGGACAATGTGCCACAGCTCTCTGTAACAATGCCTCTAAGCT
Source organism: Hypercompe scribonia (assembly GCA_949316085.1). NCBI lineage: Eukaryota > Metazoa > Arthropoda > Insecta > Lepidoptera > Erebidae > Hypercompe > Hypercompe scribonia. The sequence goes on from OX438979.1 coordinate 9,822,135, forward strand.
GGCCCTCGTGCCGTGTTGCTTCTCTAAGTAGGCCGCCCGCAGCCATATGGACTTCTTCGAAGGGAACACGGACAGCGCGTACCCGTACACTGCGCGGGCGCATTCGTACGCTCCTTCATTTGCACACTGCAAATTAACAAGTATTTTACTTGATTAGTATTCGCTTGGTACGTGAAAGTCGACCATAACTATAATTGAAAAAATATTGCTAATTCTTGCATAATACAACTGAGATCTTTCTCGAAAAGGTCTCAACTGCTTCATCTTAGTTCAGCTATATATTAGCTGTCTTCAGGTCGACTTATCGACCAATTATGGCCTTTAGGAAAGAAGATCATATTAGATGGATATGTAGGTAGATAGAAAACTTTTTATTTGTACACCGTATCACAGAGTTTCAAGAGAGTACACACTATGTCAGATATATAGTGTAGGTACAAAGGGTGGCCTTATTGAAAAAAGCAATCTCTTCCAGGCAACCTTAGGAAGGATCCAAATGTTTCCAGACGACAGTAGTAATTGAGGGTGTAATGAGTTTTGATGAAGTATTCGGTTAAACGATCTTTATTTCCCATTAAAACAATTGTTACTCACATGAGAACAATATTGAACAAATAACATAAATTAATATCTGTGTACACATAACAAATATAAAAGAAAGAAATAAACCCATATGTATATATACCGGTAAATATACACACATGCGTAACTACAATTACTTAAATCACTTATAAGAAAGAAAAGAAAAACATTAACATCATACCCTTATTTGTGACTAACATTTGTGTTGCATGCTAGTGTGTGTGTACTATTATTGCTATTGCTAGAAATACTTACAGCTTCTGCATCTTCCATCCAAGTGTGTTTTTGATCTTCAGGTTCAATACCATGTCCGATCACAGCACGGATAATAGCCTGTGTAAAGAAATAATTGCTATTAGGATTTTTTAGAGACGCCAACTTTGGCAATAGAAATATTGACCTGTGTATGTAAATTTAAAAAAAAACACAAATAGAAACGATGAAACGAACACAAAGAACATCCAGACTCAGAACAACAATTTGTTGAACACACATTAATAAATAATAATAATTGTTTTGGACATTTGACACACAATAACATCTAATTTCAAACTAAGCAGAGCTTGTGCTATGATAACTAGACTGACTGATAGAATACATATATACTTTTTTTTGTAAATACATACAAATTATACATAGAAAACACCTAAACTTCGAAACAAATATTTGCAGATCATACAAACATTTGGTCCGACTCGGGAATCGAACCCGAGACCTCAAGCAGAGCAGTCGTATTCACTACCGCTACGCCACCGAGGCAGTTACATTATTCTCTCATGTCGGTATCAAACCTCATCGCAATAAAAAGTGGCGAGTTGAACGTTGAAATCACTACGTCGTATTTGTATACGGCGACAGTATTTAAGTATTAGTTATGGTAGATCATAGAACTAAATAATGTGGAATAAAGACGTATAAAATCTAAATCACTTCTCGTGCAGTATTTCACACCCCACTGAAGGTCTATATATAACCAATAAATAACACAGGGCACTGATTTTTAGTAGGTGCTCAGATTAATATTGTATACTTATTTTTTTAATACTACATGTAGTTTTTCAGATGTAAGATATGTCTTAAAAAACAGAATGCGCAAATTTTAAACATTAATTTGTATTATTTTGCAGGTAGGAAGCTTTCTTTTCAGATTTTTTTACAATGTGCAATGTTCTGATCCTCCTGTGTGATGTACCAACATTAATCTGCCCTTCATATGTTTATTCCAGCGAACTTGATAACTTGGTGGTTTTCCATCACTTATATACAATTTAGACATGATATTTGGTACCTACAGCCGCCTCGACTCCTTAATCCTGATTGTCAAATAGTCAAAATGCACATTTTTTTCGAATATCATTGCAGATTTTCTAATTTTTTTCACTACATATTCACCACACAAATGTAACAAAATTTATTCAGATTGAAACAACGACAGACAACATGATAATGTTACCGAATAATCATACAAATTGACGGGACGCGTACACAGCTAATATAATAAAATTAACATTGTTGTCCGATGTCGGTATTCTTGAACCTAGACATGGTTCGACATTTTTAAGCTTCTGTACCACTTATTATCAAGTCATTAATCAAACTATTACAGGATAGTCAGCAAAAAAAAATGTTTTTGTAGACTTTTATAATCTTTCTTTCAACAAATTTATGTGCAGTATTCTAATAACGCACTTATAATTTAATTTTTATATACCTACGAGGGTAGTCGGATAAGCACTTAGCCTACAAAAGAAAAACGAAAATTTTTGCAGTGGCGATTTATTTCTCAACAGTCTCCTTTTAGCTCGGTACACTTGACCCAGCGATGATCCAATTTTTTTAAACCGTCTGAAAAATACGTTTTCTCGAGATCCGCAAAGTAGGCTTCTGTGGCGACGATGACCTCTTCACTGATGACGTTCTGCTAATACGATGTCGTGGATTTTTGTCACATTATCCTCCGTGGTAGCTGTTTTCGGAGCAACTGGGCGTGGCTCATCAAAAACCGATGTGCGATCACGTTGAAACTTATTAAGCGATTTTTGACGGTAGAAGTTGCCATCGAAGAAGAGTCACCGTACACAATATCTAAAGGTTCTTTGATTTCGCTGCGCGATTTCACTTCCAAAAAACAAGAAACGGATCAACGGCCGGTATTGTTCTTTGCACATTTTTCTAAAATCGGCGGACACGTACGCTGCCACACGCATTTAAAAAAAACTACGAGTCCAATTCGACTGAAATTTTGACAGTAGCCGTCTACGAAAATGTTCTACGCGATAGTAGATATTTCTTGTGATAGTGGCGCCATTCGGCGGTGAGGCTAAGTACTTATCGGACCGCCCTCGAATGTTGCAACTTCAGCATACAGTGCATACAAGAACTACTTACAGCGCCATCTACCAGAAACGCGTCGCACTACAGAGTGACTAACCGTCTATCATGATATAGAAATACTCGCGCCGATTAGCATATATAAAATTTGCCAACGTCAACCGTTAGGCCACAGTTCGCCATATATGATCACCTCGCCTGGTTGGAGGAACATAGCATCCGTTTCTCCACACTTCATTTTTAAACGGTTTTAAACAAATTGTAAATTGGAAATGTAACTCAAATAGGGTTTATGCGCGTGACTCCAAAATGAACGAAATATTTTAATTTGTAAACTGTCCCACTAAAAAACATATCTACGTAATTATTTTTGAATTTTATTACAATTGAATATTGAAATTTAATAATCAAATAGTGGCTTTTTTAAAATTCTACTGGTGAAACAAAACGTGACGTCAATTTATTCTCGGACATCTTCTGATCTGCGAGCAAGTTGTTTGTTCGGTTAAGCACACATGTTCTATTGTTTCGCTATATTTACGTACAAAGCTGTCAGTTTTCTGTGTTAAATTATTAATTTACTTGTATGAATATGGTACACAAAGTTCTGAATAAATATGTTATGTTGTTAGGCAAGTTATATTTTCGTTAAAGTTTGTAAACAAAACAAGTATGGTGCAGTCAACTAAGTAAAAACTATTCTTATATGTATTTTATCCTTTTTTAATATCCTTACTTACGTCAAAATGATCTTCACAACCATTACAATAAGTATACAAATAAATCATTTTGTACTTTTCCATGGTAATGGGTTGATTAAAAAAAATAACTCGGTAACTTTGTGAACTTTGTGTAACATTGTTGCGATGAGTGTAGTCTGTCATCACAAAATAAGCGCGTCAAAATGGCCACGTTTAAACCGTCCGAAAATTATAACGATTTTAATGTTTTTTTTTTGCTTAATGGTGTTTGTTTTATTGGTTTTTTCGGGTGTGTTATATACACTGTGACTGGTGAGATACCTTCAATACTTATGGAGAGTACTCGGTACTCGATTCTCGTTAACTTGATATAAAAAAAATAGATGCTTATTTTTTATCGAAATGTCTCTAAAAAATAAGTCGCGTGTCCAAGTATTCCGCAGTTAAATACTGGGCTCTCGGTGTACTGTGTACGAAGTTTACTAAGAAGTTATTTAATATTTCGTTTTTATGTTATTTTATTTCATGATATATGTTCGCATACTATCACGTCCTCAAATATTGAAGGTATCTCACCAGTCAGTCTGTATAGTAGAAATGGTTTTAAAGATAAATAAATTGAAAATTAAAAGAGAAATTGGCAAATAAACGTATTGTAAGCCTTACACTGTCACGATGACTGTCATGCCTTTTACCCAAGCGGCGTGTGAAAAAGTATGCATAGTGTGGGTCACCATACTGCATTGTCTGAATTGGCAATGAGTATGGTGACCACAACTCTTGGATTCTAATCATGCTTTCCATCAGGCAGAGTAGTCACTTTGGCAGGCTCTTAATATAGAAAAAAAAACTTTACGTTTTGAAAGTTGCTTGCTTCAAGCAATCTATTAGATAAGGGATAAAAACAAATTAAAAACTTTAGGTTTATCAGCTGCTTAGCTTAGCATACTTCTTTACTACTTTTTAATTTAAAAAATAATGGCATATTCGAATCTTCGGACAAAAAATTTGTCAGTTTTGAAATGTATTTGTCTTAAGTTAATATATGTATTTTATATTTTTCACAGTTTTTATACCATCACCTCACCCCATCTATGTCACTACTCACTATACCATCTATAACACCTATATAGATTCCATAATCAATCATCATCAAAGACAGCCTCTAACATATTTTGACTACACAGTTGGCCTAGTGGTTTGAGCGGTCGCCACGCCGCACTCTACTGCGCTGAGTGTTGTGGGTTCAAACTTCACATCGGACAAAACTTTGTGTGATACTCAAATTGTTGTTCTGAGTCTGGGTGTTCTTTGTGTCCGTTTCTTGTATATTTGTAATGTCACCCGCGACACAGGATTTATTTCTAGTGCGGGCGTTGTCTATTTTAAGATAAAAAAAGATTACTGCTGGATATAAGCCTCTCCTTAGAACGGATGGCCAGAGTTGATTTAGGGCTTGTTTCAATTGTTTTTCGACGTAGTTTTCCTTAATGGACTCTTACGACACCCACAAGACGTATAGGGCTTGTGATGCTCCATATTCACATTAGATAATATAAATCCTAATAAACAACATGTGTTCGAACATTACCTGACAAGTGTGAACAGCACCAGACTTCTCAGCCTCCATAGCTTCTTTAAACCAATGCTCTCGGTTTATTTCAACACCATTCGCGCTCAGAGAGGTAATCGCTCGGTCAATGATCTTTTCTACCATATGTGTGTTGCCTGTTAAATTTAGAAAAAAATTTATTAAAAGCAAAATAATCTTTGTCTCTAAGATTACTAATCATCAAAGAGATATCTATGGGTATTTCTCTTTAATCTACTAACTAATGACTATTTTTATGGTAAAGTACAGGAAAAAAAAAATTGTAAGAATATTAAAAAACCTACTACTTACACGCGGACTAATTATTACAATACCACATATTTAGATATTTATGAAGACTCTCACACGGACGGACTCTCAAATAATTTTGAGGGTCATAATGTCTCTGTCTGATTTATTAATCTATGATAAAAAAAATTATGACAAAAATACCTACCTACGAAAATATATTATGAAATTAAAAACTTATCCTTTTCATAGTCAGTTAACAATGGGTACAAATTAATGTAGAAACGATAACAAGCGGTTACCGTTTCAACATCAGGCAGGACGTATGATTGTTTTAAATCAAAATGAAATATAAAATAAGATGAACATGCAATGTGTTATCGGTATTTCAAACATCTTACCGTGAGCCTCTTCTAATTTAGCAGCAGTTACCCAAATCTGTCTGTCGGTAGGTATATTCTCTCGAGCTTTATTGAGTACTTTTCTTGCATTCTCGTAGGTTTCGAGTCTTGCTAATGCAAGCCACAGCTCCACACTTGTGGGACAACATTCCACGGCTCTTGAAAGTAATATACGAGCGTCCTCTGGATTCTCGAGTTCCACGGCCGCCTTCCATAAACGGACCGAGTTGGGTATGTGTTCGAGCGCTTTGCGATAGACACGACGTTTTGCCTATACATCAAATTAAAAGAAAATACATCATAAATAAAATAAACAATGTTCCGCTAGGATTAATATTCTAATATAGAATGCTATCACATTAATATTTTCTTGCATTATTTACAGATTTTTTTTTAAATTTGGCAAGTAAAGTTTCACTTAAATAAAGTCTTACTTTTACTTTCGAAAAGACCTTTTAGTGAAATTTATTGGACAATTAAAAATTACAATATACAAAGGTTACCTTGACTTCCTGTTCCAAATCTGCCGCTTTCACCCATATCCTGACACTATGCGGCAGATTCCTCGCAGCGTGAGCGATGACAGCACGCGCGGTGTCTCGCGGCTGAAGTCGAGCTGCTTCCAGCCACAGCTCTTCACTACTCGGGTTTACTTCGCAACCTTTCATTATAAGGTTACGCGCTGATTGGACCTTGCCTAAAAGATAAATGGAATATTTGAAAAACATAAAAATAGGTTGAAAATGATTACTGTAAGCAAATATTAAATCCCATAACCAAAAAATTACGCATGTTCTTTCGTATCTTTGAAGATGTTAACAATTTTCAAAAGTGCCGCCCTTGCATGGCTCACTACTCTTGTTATTGGAGGCCTACCCTCAAGGTGCAGAATAACTTTTATCAAAGAATACTCTAACACAAAAATATTTCCATAGATAACAAACAAAAAACTGTCCAGCTTTATAATATTGGTATAGATACAGACCTGTGACCTCTTCCAATCTTGCACTAGCAATCCACGCAGGAGGATGATTAGGATTCGTTTCTCTAACAGATTTCAAGAGCAACCTGGCTTTCTTAATGTCGTTAATATCACCGCCGTATGTAGGTATCATAGACTGTAAATCTGTGAGATAGCCCTTAGGATCGACCACCGTCTGACCGGTCACAGAGTCAGACACTTGTGATAGTTTTACCGTCATGAGTGTGTTACGAGCTTGTCCAATCTTACGCAGGTCCAAGTCACCTGTGAATGTGGAGATGTAAACATATAACATTATTATCTTGATAGATTTTTTTTAATTAAATCGTATAAAGAGGAGCAATCTCAAAATGTTTTGCTGATATGTTGGTAGAAGAAAAAAATATTACCATCGTCCACATCTACTCTGAAGATATGAAAATAATTCTAGGAGCGTATTCGCATGACGTAGGTTGCAATCCATTGTGTCAATACCATACCAGCAAGCGTTTTTATAGAGATTTAACTAATGATATATTTGTACTGTAAGAAGGGCGTGGGTGTGATAATGTTACATAAATCAGACACAAAGAAAACACCCAGACGCAGAAAAACAATGTTAATGTCACACAAAGTATTGTCTCCATGGGATCGAACCCACAATACTCAGCATAACGGAACGCGGCAAAGTGATCGCTTAAACCACTACACCATTGGTGCAGCCAAATGCAGTTAATTTCAATAACGTAGAAACAAATTTGTAATTTCAAAAAAGAAATAACAACATACCGGATGGTGTTAACATTCCTGGTGTCATTACTCCAGGCATCATAGAAGCCAATCCAGAACCAGGATCTATTGAGGAACTGGACTCTCCACCCAAATTCCTGGACAGTACACTGTCTGGCAAGGGTGTAAACTTTTCTGCTCGAGGATTCCGCTGCTTTCTGTTACGAGCATCACCTACTTCGGGTATCGCTGACCATTCATCTTCAGACACAGATTTTAGCTCACGTTTCAGGTCCGAAAACTGTTGCTGGATTTTTGGTCTGTTAAAGAAAATAAACTTGTATTACCACAGCAGCAAAATAATATAACTACAGAAAATAATTTTCTAAAACTTCAATGAAATTGCAGATTGCGGTCTAGGTGCAAGTGGACTAACGGCTTATAATCGACATAGTTACGCAGAAAGGATCTAACCAGTATAAAAATGAATATGCCAAATTAGTCTATAACCTAATTTTTGGTTATTAAAACACCCTGGTAAAGATTAGTTTGATTTTTTTTATCAAAAGTCAACCCACACATATGACAGGTTTTTATTTTGATTCTGCAATTACAATTAAACTATAATTTTCCTTATCCCAAAAGTGCCATTTTCTGAATCCTGTTTGCTTAACTACAACCAATTATTATCTGATTGAACTCTAATCTACTTGTCTAATATATAAAAGTTAAAAAAGAATCACCTCTCCTGACGGTATCTCTCCAAATCTTCTTTAAGGCGCTTTTCTCTGTACTCCTTTCTCTTTTCATCCATTCTTTTGTCAATAGATTCATATATTGCATCAGCTTCTGCATCATCTTTGTCGTAAGGATCCTGTTAAATAAAAGGAAGACGTATTTTGATCACAATTGTTTGTTTTGGAAAATAATTATTTTAATTATTTATGGCCTATTAAGGCCAAATAAATGGAAGGTCAAATAAAAGGTGGGTTGACGACATTAATAAAAGAAATCTGAAGGGGCTGGATGCAAACAGGAAGAGAGAAAGCAAAATGTAAATGTTAGAGAAGGCCTACACTAACAGAGAGGTGCAAGCAGTAATGATTAACACCACAAAATAAACCACTAAGATTAAAACTAGCATTACTAACAACAGAAACTCAAAAAAATTGTGTATATATAAACTGTAATATTTAAAATAATAAAATCTTTAGTATTACTAGCTATAAAGAGCTCATAAAGACTCTCTCAAGTATCATTTCAAGTCTTGATATATCAGTCAGTTTTGTTACTCAATTTTATGCAACATAATAACTTTAATTCAACTACCCTCCAAATTTAAGAATAGTTGTTCTATTAAATTTTTGCAAAAAGCCTATCACAACTTTAAAACTTGATCAATCAACACACATTCACTATGTGGTTGCGGAAACATTGAAAATAACTCCAATAATACTTAAAGTAAAAAGTTTAAATGTTAGTTTTAGGGTACCTTTGAAAATAATGATCCACTGTATCCTGAGAATTCATCATAATTAGAGTCATTGAGGTCCTCATCATCATCCTCCTCCTCTGGTTTTTTACGTTTCGCTGCTGGGGGTGCATGGCGATCATCCCTAGAAAGCAAATAAGTAGGACAGGACACACACTTTAGGACATCTGACACACAACGCTATCTAGTCCCAATCTTAGCAGAACTTGTATTGTGGGTATCGGACAACTGATATTAATACATAAATATTTTTCTTGTAAATACATACATACTTTACATAGAAAGCACCCAAACTCCAAAACAAATATTTGCAGATCCTGTAAACATTTAGTTCAACCCGAGGATCGAACCGGAAACGTCAAGCACAGCAGTTGCATATGCTACCACTGCCCATAGCATGGCATCAGCCAATGTATGTGGTGATGGTTAAGAATATGGAGTGACATCACTTCTATGGAGTGCCATATGAGCTGACTGAGGAAGCAAATTATGTTAGACAACAGCACTGCAAAGAGAAGGAAAAGTTGACGCAAATGGTATACCAACTCATCTGACCAGTGTAGTATAAAAGGCCAAAACTCCCTTTTCAAGGAGAGGTCTATCTCTAGCAGCGGAGAGTTGATGTGAAATTATATAACTCATTCAAGTTTAAAAAAAACATACAACTAATTATCTAGACAATAAATATAAGTGTTCATCAGGCTTTACTTACGATACATCATTAGCGTCTCTTGCTGGACCGATATCAGACCGTGTAGTGAATCCAGTTGCTCTGTAAAGCAATTTAAATTGTAATGAATAAGTATAATACATTTTTTTAGAAAAAATATTCGTAGTGTAACATATCTAAAGAACAATAAATAAACATATACGTACCCTCTACCAACACCAGCCACATAACCTAAGGGTGCTGGAATACCTAAGAAATGTTTTTTGTTTTTATTCACAAATGCTTGCGGAGGCACTGACATATTTGCAGCCTTTATTTACTTCCAATTATCAATAACAAACTTCTACACTTATTTATGTCGTAAAATTGAATCACTCAAATTGTCATATTTGACATTTTGTGACGAATTTAAAGTAAACTTAAAGTTTTTTTTTTGACCACTTTTCCTCCATCGTTTGAGAAATAGTTATTTTATTTACAACAACAAGACCACGTTAGCATTACGATGTTCCACACAGTGGGATAACAACACACTTTGTGAAATATACTATGTGTTATTGCTTCAAAACCGTAGCTATAGCTATAATATACAGTACAGATGTAGTTAGAAAGATTTCCTTGAAGAAAATTTACAATATTCAAAATTGTTATTAAGATTAATGACTATTTTTAAAGGTCCATGGCTCAAAATTTATTTGACAGAACAACGGATCCAACAAAGACACAAATATTTTGTGATGAATCTGTCTTTAATTGCTTTTAGAACCACATTTGTATGTCATGTCGTGTTAGAAGCATAATAGTTTCACAAATATTATTTATTACGGTTGCCAATGTGCCTCGATACTTGCCTGTCGTGTTGTATCATAGCAAGTTTTTTTGTGATGCAAACCGCCCTCACAATAGTGCCAGAGCAGGCTGGTGGTAATTTTGTAAGACAACAGACAAATATGCGAAAAGCCTAACGAATTTATTGGATTTGTATGATACATAACCAATGGAATATAAGGATCATTTGATGAGAATCTTTATTTGGAAAGGAATATGTAAATGTTAAAAAAATTATCATTCTGTAAATATTAATCACCTGATAGAAGTGATTACTTAAACTAATCGAAATTTAACTATTGAAGTTCTTGAACTCAATTGTTCAACAACAATTCAAGTAGTTTCATTGTAAGAGAAAATGAATCTTGCCATCAAAATTGGTTTTCAATCATATGAAATTAAACGTTAATAAATTTTCTAAGTACTAATCAGAAGGAGCACTACTGCGCGCCACACATGGCACAATAGTGTGCACACCCGCTGTTGCTACAGTAAGCACCATAATACGTCCTGACTTGATAGTGTACCCCGGCTATAACACCTCAGCGTAAGTAATTTAAGAAAGCTAAAACTGGTCAAGTGTGAGTAGGACTCACGGACCGAGGATTCCGTATAAATTGCGTTGACTTAGAACTTTCATTTTGTTACAGCTTAAAGGTATTATAGACCTGAGTATTTTATATTAATTTTAACTTAATACCTCTACGCGTTCATGAGGAAAGGGGTAGTAACTTTAAAATTAATAAAAATATATTTTATTATATGATGTAACTAAAAACTTACGATTTTCGTAATTTTTCTTTTATATGTGCTATAAGACGTTGCTTCGTAAAAAATTAAAGATTCTGAGTTCACGGGAAGTACCCTGTAGGTTTTGATTTTCACTTGTATTTCGAAAATTTGCGCTATGAACAGCTGTATCTTTTGATTGCGTTGGCTTAGAAATTTTATTTTTAACAGCTCCATGAGACAACAGATCCTGAGTATTTGATATAAATTTCAGCTTGATATCTCCACCGTTCCTGAGAAAAAGGTCTTTACAGACGGACAGATGAGCTACGAAGTGCTCGTATAAAGGTTTCGTTTTTTTCTTTCGAGGTACAGAACCCTATTAATTTGGTTGACATTTAACCAATTTGACACGAATGAGTCAATCGCTTGTTCTACCTTTAACCTAAGTTTTAGTCTATGAATGTATCTAGTCTCAGTCACAATTGGTAAACGTCAAACTCACAACTTGGCATAATAGTGTACATTACGTAGGCTGGATTTTCGTACTCAAATTTTGTTTTGGAAAGTGAAAATTGTGTCACCTAAGTAAAGTGTGTCATAAAGAAGTAAGTGAAATAAGATATAAGTTATTCTGGCCATTGGTTTATAGTGATATAATAGTTAACGATGTAATTAAAACATTACTGTGACTAGGCAATGTTATGGTTTAGGATGAAAGGAACCTTAAATATTGTGCTAACTTTTACAGGATGGAATGTAGATCTAGAGCAGGTCCAGAACAGTTTGCGGCCTTATTGGAATTCATGGAAATGTACGTAAATTATTAGTTATGCCGCAAATATGTTACTTTATTTAAAAATCTATCATACTAGGGCACTTGAAAGTTTGAAACATAAACAATGACGTGATACACGACATACTCTAAGTTGCTACTTACGGAACCAAATAATTATGTTTGACTACTAAATCAATATACCCTTTGTTTCTCTGCAATACTTTTAACTTGTTCTAGACATGGCGACATAACGAGACCTAAGCAAGGGCCTCAAGGCCGAATAAAAGCTGACCAATTATGGTTGGAACTGGAAGAGTTATTAAACTCTACAAGTGGAGGAGTAATAAAGCCGATAGACAAATGGAAAAAAGTATGATTCTCGCAAAAATTACTCTTAAAGTATTATTTAATGGTTTGCTAATATATTCTAACAAAAATAAACAGTTGGAAATGTCTACAGGTGTGGGCAGACTGGAAAGCTAAAACCAAGAAAAAAGCCTTGGAGATCTATAATGAGGCTTCAAGTGATAATGGCGGTCCAAGCAACAAATCCCTTACAGTGTTAGAAGAGAGGTTGTTGTGCATAATGGGTTTGACTACTGCGATTGATCAAGCTGGTGTTAGTTTTTTTTATGCTTTTTTTTTACTTTGTGCTCTTTAATAAACAAATATAACATTTCTGGTCTTCATATATTTCAGCCCGTATCATCAGAGAGAAACTCTCTGTCACCACCAAGCAGCAATATGATACAAACTGTGCATACAGTTTGCCCATCCTCTAACCCAGATGAAATTATGTTGAACTATATTAAAGGTACTTTTTTTTTAAAATACAATTTATGGCCTAATAATACATTTGTGGCCAATCAACACATTAGTACAAATAAATATAATTGTAATACCTGTTTGTAACATCAAAATCTTCTTTACATGTAATAGTATATAATAAAGTTACTCCTTTTCTAGTTTGCTTAGATCTTCCAAAGTACTCAACTGATTTAATATGATTTTCACCATCATTTAGTTTGTGTCAAGATACATTCAAATTGTCCCCCAATTTTTGACAGACTCAAATACTAGATAATACAATTCAATTGAAGTCCATAAAAATAAAAATGCAAATTCTGAATAAAATAAATATATAATTTAAATAATTCTAATTTAGAACACTGTTTACATGAGTCTCTGAACCGTAGACAGCAGTGTCACAATGTTAGTGACATCAGAATGATGGTACTGTGACCTACGAGTCTTTTTTTTCGAGTAACTTTACATTCTTATTACTAATCAGAATCACTTCCCTTGCAAAATTTATGAAAAACAATTTAATTGCTCTACTATCTTTGGACCAGCCAGAGTATGTGTGTACAGTACTTTGTTTGTCTCGTAATCTTTGTAACGCCCTTACAAAGATTCGGCAATCTGTGGAGCATACACTATTGATACTATAGCTTGGTATGCCCTTAAAGCTGAGTGAATGAATGAATGTGAAAGATGCTAATGTTTGTGTGTTTGTTGTTAGTTTCTAGAAGCTAGAGAAACTTGTTAGAAGTTATTCGCGGCATTATGAACGTTTGATACCGATAATCCAAGTAATTTAAAATACTGATAATTCACTTTTGAAAATCAAATTATCGGGACTCGTTTCAAAACGTTAAGTCTTGTGCCCACGACTGCGTTTGTTTACATCATTCCATTGTATTAACACGAATGCAATTAGACTCACATTAAATTATAACTTTTATAAAAAAGTATCTCACGAACAATAATATTATTACGATTAAGCTAAGGGACAACTATGTACTACAACCGGATAAATAATTAAAAACGAGTGTTCTTGATCCTAGTGACGTTATAATCAACGTAGGCCGTTCGATACAACTTTAGTAAAAACGGTAACCGACGGCAACGACCAACGCGTAGTGTTACCGTGCCGCGTATACAGCTGATCGTATCAGGTGTAAGGTCCATTTACACATGATGTTGTTTTTCTACAACTACTGAATATTTTTCCTTCTTATTTTGCAAATCGTCCAAACACAGAGAACAGAATGTAGTTCAAAGGATCTTGATTTGACAAAAAAAACACAAAAATTATACATCAATGTTATATCAATAAAACATAAAAAAATCAATGTTACTTAATATTTTATAACATATTTTCAGCAATATCATCAGTATCTACGGCCCATCCTTCACTGCTACCTCTCTCTGGAGGACTTCCACGCCACGTTCCACCACCAGTGCCATCGCCGCCGCCCGGCACTGCATCCGCGCCAATGCCATCAGCGACGACGCGGCGACATCGGACAAGTCTGTCGTCCACTACATCCGAACCGCGGCGCCGCGGGCTTCTTCGAGCGCGTGCACGCCGGGTACGAACGCTCTACGAACGAGCTATGAACGAGTTCGCAGCTCTCGAAAACCGCCGGCTGCAGCTAGAGGCAGACCGGGAAAGAAATTTACATGAAAGGGAGCTGGAAAGACTACGATTGGAATCGCGAAGACTTGAAATAGAAGAAAATCATAATGAAATTTTAAATCGTTTGTCTGGAACTGTTGACAAATTGATGGAAATTTTACCACAGTTGAGACCATCATCATTACCTCAGATGGATAATACTTCATAAAATGTCTAATGTGTAGTGATATTAGTATCAACTGTGGACTAAGAATATTTCAAATTGACCACAATACCAGAGGAACAATAAATTTTACTTCAATTACATGTTAATCCGTTATGTATATATTGTATTTTTATGGACAAAATGTACATGAATGTACCATTTTTATTTTGGATATTAAGTAGTGTTAGATATTTTTGTAATATGATACAAACTTTTTAATTTAGACTTGACATGTAATGAAACCAATATTTACGTATTGTAACTGTAGATCAGCAATGCACTAACTTATAGGGAATAGGAAAATTATTTGCCAAAAACGGCACTCACTTCAATATATGACACCAAAAATAAGTCTCAGTTGCTTAATAAATCATTCTACGATTCTACAGAGTGCTATTTATAAGAAAAATCTTTATTTTCGAGAAAAAAGTCTTCAACATGACCAAAATCATTTAAATCGAACCTTTCTGTTTTAATTCTCTCTGCTATTTTGTGGCTCTATTTGAAATTTAAAAACCAAGAACGCACATGCAAATAACAAAATGAACATGCAAGAAATATAAACTAAATAAATTTCCTCAGTTAAAAAGGTCTAAAAGAGATTATTTATTTATAATAATAAAAAAATTGACGATAGACGGTAAGAGACTATATCATAAAGATACTTTGCTTTAATTATATTGCTGTGCATTTACGAGCCTAGCTTAGACACCAGTCTACCACAGCATAAAAAGTAAATAATAATTATTGTGTAAGCTATAATAAATTTGTAAATATAATATAAAGTAAAAAAAAATATTTTGCCGAGAAGAAAAATGTTTATTTATTGTTATTATTATTTAATCCGTAATTATGCTTTTTATAAATACAACATTATCTACCAAACTCGTAATTTTCTTTTCACCCAGAATATCGACTTGATTATATATTAGGTTTCGCCAAAAAAACTAATACTGTACCCTAAAAGTGTACACTTGAACCATACTCTTTCGCGCCGAAGAGTCGGTACACTGGAACGTGAGTTTAATAATGCGACACCACAATGTTAAATATATGGTGGGCCAAGAATTTGTTAACATTTGAATCTAACATCCCGCGCAAATAAATATATTACGAGAGTTCTTGGGTCCGATGCTACTGAAATTTGCTAGCTATAGTCGTAATACATGGTTTCAACAAGATGGAGCCACTTGTCACACATTCAATGAGTCCCTGCCGGTGGTCAAAGACATGCTGCCGGAAAAGCTGATTTCCAGATGATCTGATATTCCATGGCCACCCAAAAGTCCAGATCTATCGCTAGCAGCCTACTTTTTATGGGGTTATTTGAAGAATCGAGTCTACATTAATACCCCAAATACACTACGTCAACTAAAAGAAAAATCAGCGAAAATATGCCGGCGATATCGCGGTCTCTTTGCCGACGAGTATTCGAAAATTTCGGTTCTCGCTTAGAAGAGAGTCGTTTCGCGTCATTAAGACGTTGTAATTTTTTAAAAAAAAATCCTACTAATTAACTATCTTGTAAATAAACAATTTTTATAATATATGAAATGAGTTTTTTACCCACCGTATACAAATAGCAATATAAGCATGCGTACAGTCGCTCCAACTGTACAATTTATGAATCTTCATAGAAATGTCAAGGGCCACTGACGTACACGAGCACTGTAACCGGCCTAATTTTTACGAAAGATCTAAAGTAGATTAATTAGTTGCCAGGATAAATATAGTTACAGTGCACAATCTGTCTGTGTGCATGTAAAATATTATTGCGGGCGTTCAATCGTGAAGACCCACGCTCGGGGACTACTGTCTTAACACTAACATTTTTTTTCAAATATAATTTAGAAAATTGTTTTTTTATTCGAAAGGGTATATTTTCGAGGTGGTCCCAGTATCACCATATCAAGACCTGATGGTAGGATACCAAGGAAATTGATGGCAACCCTCAAATTTTGTTTTACCAAAGCCTAGAACAAACAAAAACCAATGATATATGAGGAAACATAACTTTATAATTCATTGCCAAAGAAAATTAAGGATGCAGAATGAATAACGGACCAGAATAATCAGCGGACGTAGAAGAAAAGCGACAAACATTTGTCACTGAGCTCGACCGGGTCCTGGGCCGCATTTCTCAATGGGGTCATGAGAATTTGGTCGAGTTTAACGCCAAGAAAACAAAGGTGTGCGCGTTCTCTGCCAAAAAGTCTCCATTCCTTCCCCTTCCCACCTTTCAGAACACTCAACTGCCACTGCAGGACAATCTCAGTATCCTGGGTATGAATATTGGCCGGGACCTCAATCCGCGAGAATATACCTAGTCTTGCCATAAATATTGTAATAAAGAAAAAAGAAAATTGTTAACTGCAAATAACATTTATTACTTTTACAGTGTGTCAGTTTAATACATAAATATAAAACAATTAAAAATATAAAAAGCTTATTCGAAGTGGTCTCCATTGGCTGCAATACAGTCCTTTAAACGATGAGGCCAGTTATCAATAGAAGCACGCACTCTTTCCATGGGAAAATTCTTCACTGCCAATCGTATAGATTGTTTTAGGGACTCCAAATTATCATGGCGTTTAGAGCAAGCTGTACTCTCTAAAACTGACCACAAATCATAATCCAGCGGATTAAGATCGGGACTAGACGACGGCCAGTCTTCAGCTCTGATGAAGTCCGAAACGTTCGATTCCAACCAAGACTGCGTGGACCGAGCTTTATGACCCGGCGCCGAGTCTTGCTGGAAGGACCATACTTGGTTATTGAACATGGTGATGTTAAGGGGCTTAACTACCTTCTCAAGAATGGTATCTTGATACACTTGTGCCGATGTTTTGATACCTTTTTCACAAAAATATGGCTCAGTCACTCCTTCATAGCTAACACCCCACCAAACCATCACTGAAGTCGGATAATGTCCACGTTGCACTCTGTCGACTAATTGGGAAGCTTCCTTAGAGCTTTGAGCATAAATACGGTCATTTTGTTTGTTAAAATGTTGCTCAATTGTAAAAATTTTCTCATCCGTAAACAAAATTTTTCTGTGACCTCCCTTTGCGTACCGCTTCAGTAGTTGTTTCGATTTTACCACCCTATTCTTCTTTAAATTATCAGTTAAGAAATGGCCAGTGCGTCTCTTATAGGCTGCAAGTCCTAAGTCATCTTTTAAAATACGCGACATGGTTCTAGGTGCTATCTTCATTTCCCGAGATAAAATCTTTTGCTTTCGGACAGGATTTCTTCGAATTCTTTCCCTTACTGCTTTGACCACCTTTTTCGTACGAACACTACGTGGACGGCCAGATCTTTTTCTGTCACAAACAGAGGAGGTCTCATTGTACCTATTAATAGCCCGGTACACAAACATTTTACTAATACCAAGTGTATGGAGAGTTTTAAAAATTGCATTTGGCTCCATACCTACTTTGTGTAATGCTATCACAGCGATTCGGTTCTCTTTATCACCCCACACCATTTTAATATCGCAAAATATTTTACAATGTATTGGCGCCAAAATGAGAAAACACAATGAACAATCGTATAAAAATGACAGATTCGAAATTCAAATGTAATATTTTTTTATAATTAAGTGTAACAGTATTTATGGCCAGACTAAGTATTGAAAGTGTTACTAAGGCGGCCTATATAAGGGTATACTGAACAGAGTGAGACGGTTCTTCGCATCTGAGCATCTATGTCTTCTGTATAAGACCCAGGTTATCTCCTGCGTGGAGTACTGTTCTCATCTTTACGACTGATCCGCGCAGTATTTGCTGGACGCTTTGGATCGGTTACAGCGGCGAGCAGTCCGGATCATCAATAACCCGAAAGTCACTGAATCCCTTGAGTCTCTGCAGTTGCGAAGAGATGTCGCCTCTATGGCAGTCCTCTATCGTCTTTATCATGGAGAGTGTTCTGATGAGCTCTTCCAACTAATCCCATCCTCTCCGTTCCTCTATAGGACAACTCGTGCTGGCCTTGGAAGTCACCTTTTCAGAATGGTAGACATACACTCTCGAACTAAACGATTCGGTTCTTCCTTCCTGTGCAGATCAGTTAAAGTCTGGAATTCATTACCAGCGCACGTGTTTCCCTCCCACTACGATCCCGGGTCCTTTAAGCGGGGCGTAAAAAAGCATCTCACTAGGCCACCATAGCATGGGTCACCATATTGCACTGTTGTCATTCGCATTGAGTATGGCGACCACCGCTCTTGGATTCTATTTATGCTTTTCATCAAGCAGAATAAAGTCACTTTGGTAGGTTAAATATAGAAAAAAAAAATCTCTTCATAAAATATTTGAAGAACCCCAGCTCGAAAAACTACAAGTAGTAAAATAAATGTATATTAAAAGCAATATTAAGTGTGAATAGACCCTAATTAACTTAACTAAAGTAGACAACATTGACAACATTTTATCAAAGTAATATTTATCTTCTTAATATTATATAGAAACAAATCCGTTCACTGGACACACGTTCTGTAACATGCCGACAATGTGATGTTATTTCTTATTAAAAGTGATTTATAATCTTTAAGAAATAAATGAATTCTAAAGGTAATTTTGTCGGCACGTATTATGTCTTTTATATATTTTCTAAAACTATTCTAATATTTGTGTCTGTTAGTCATCATCTTATGGGGCCGTTCAAGTATTACGTAAGCAGATTTATTGCAATTATTTACCCCCCCATCCCCCTTGTCAGCAAAAGTAAGCAAAGCTCTTACCCCCTCCCCCCATGCTTACGTAAACATTTGTCAATTAATGTATTGTTTTTTTAATTTTATAATGTTATAATTATAATTTGAAAAATAAGAAAATAGATTTAGGATAGAGATTATATTTTACTGAAACGGTATTCAACATAGAGTAAAGGACAAAAATATTATATCTTACTAACATAACAAACTTATTTTAAATTTTTGGTACATATATTAAATTCAAATTAACAGTCTTCAGTCCATGAAACCCGAATCCATGATTCTAAGTTTTCGATGACATTGGATTGCTTTGATTGCTGCTCAGTGTTGTGAGTCTGCTCGCTTTCATCCGATTTTGGAATGTCTACGTCATTCTCATCGAGCCATTCAACATCATGGTGCTCTAAATTTTGAATAATGCACATCAGTTCATTAGCACGACGAGCAGCGACTCTTACAGGTCTAACTTTCCTATCAGTGTGCGTGTTTACTTTCTTATGGATCTTTTCGATGTGACGATTTAGTGACTTGACGGAAGCATGATAAAGACCACACGTTTTGCATGTTCGACTTGATAGCCTCAATTGTACCGTCGGACAAAAATAATCGTATGGCATTTGCAGGAAATCTTTGAGTGAAGCACTTAAGCGTAGAGCTAAATTGACTGGAAGATTAAGAAATTGCCCTCCTTCATCTAAAACCAAGTCATCAACTGTTTGTTTTACTTTTACAGGTGGTGGAAGAAACCTGTTGTCTAGTAATCTAAATAGTCCACTTCTTGGACGACAGCATTCTGTATTTCTACATTTTACAATTTGGAGCAAGTATTGGCTTTCACGCACATGTTCTGAATACCATTTAATGTCTGGAAAATCAGGAAGATCTTGTTCACCTGCCCCAACATATTTTGCATTAACATTATAGCCATCAATTTCCATTGAACTCCATACTTCAGCTAATACTTTTCCTGCAAATTCGAAATTAGATCTTTCTAAATGTTCATCAATTGTAACGCCACGTTCATCCAAATGAGACCCAAAATGGTCATGAGGCAATATTAAACCAGCCAGTTCCCGACTAAGAGGAGCCATTCTGCGCTCTACTCTGTTATACGCACTTCTTCCGGGAGCATTGGTAGCTAAAAACAATGCATCGAGATCATGTCGCTTAAAGTGTTGTATAGCAAACCCTATGACTTTTTGATAACGCGGATTTTCATCTGGCCCTCCATCAACCGTCATGATTACCACTGGTTTTACTAGTCCATGGTCAGTTTTAGCTAATGGTCGAAACTCTTCAAGTTCGAGAAGCGTCTCGAAATCCTGAGCATGAGTATTAGCAGTAGATGAACTATGCTTTCCACTTCGAATAGCGATGTATGTTGGTCCAGAATATCCAACGGCTTGCGGTTGTCCTAGCATATTGGAAGTGATTTTGATACCAGCATAAACAGATGGTATTAATTTATGACGCTCAGCGATTACCCAATCGTGATCAGGCAATTTGATTCTATATTCCATGTGCATTAGAAGAGGTGCTTGCTTATTTGCCGCAGTTACGCCAATAGGGACTCGAGCTTTATCATCTTGAGATATGAAAAATACTTGATCTGGTCCTAGTATGGATGCTATGTTCTCTAATTAATGGATTGATGTTTCAGCGAACTTGCTATCTAAGTGGCTCTTGTGGTGATCAGTTTGAGCCCGAATGAGCTTAACAGGGACTGTCGATACATGTCTTCGTCCCTCTGCAGAATTAGATTTTCTGGGAATCAAACGAAGATATGTCCCACTGCGACTAATGTCAAATCCCATTTTACGTAATTCTTGTGTGAGTTCATCAAGAGTTTTTACGCTGCGAATTGATTCCGTTCGTCTTCTATCATCTGCTGCACTTCCAAATAAAGCTATATCCGCGATTGTTTTCAATAGTAAAGGTTGATTGCTTTCAAGATTAGGACGTCCCACTGAATCCCTCAGAGATAGTCTTTTTTTCATTTCTAGATTTTCATGACAAATATCTTCTAACTTTCTTTTCATACCATCCCTGTGTTTCTTCTGGGCAACTGCGTTTTGAACCTTCCTGTTTAAAGACTGTTTTGCTGTTTTTATTTCCTCGCGCAACTTAATGATCTGTTTATCAACTTCAGCACGGATTGACATAGTATCTCTGGCAGAATACAAAGCATTCAAATTTTTTTCGAGTAGAGCAATCTTATTTTTCATAGCCTCCTGAGAAGGTTTTGGTCTCTGTTTATCTGTATTTTTATTAATTTCGCATTGCTGTTGTGATTCATTACCGGTTTTTATTTTATCTTCTTCCTGTTTTTTAATATTTGAAGCTGGCTGTGTAATTTGTGTTTTTTCTGCAGGTTTACAGGTTGCCTAAAAATAAAAACTTTCTATGGGTTCTGCTAAAGATTCTCTTATTAAGCTACATAAATACAAAGTATGGCAATAAATATGGTAAATACAAAACCCTATGGCTTTAAATCTAATATCTTTAAACGAGCAAATCGTTCCGGTCACAAAATACAGGGTGTTATAGTCTATTCAAGTAGGTATTTAAAAGAATATAAACAATCTTGATATGTCTTTTTATTGAAATATGCAATTATAAAATCAGATATCTGTAAAGGTGCGTACAGACATCGCGAGGCTTGCGCCGCGAATGGTTCGTCTCGAATACATCAACCTGAGGCATGCTACGGCACATGTATACGTGCGAACCATTCGCGGCGCACGCCTCACGATGTTTGTACGCACCTTTATGTACTTACAGAAAAGCAATTTTTTAATATTGGTTGAGTTTTTAAATGAATCACAACAGATTTTACACAGTTTACAATTTTAAACCACATATTTCAATAAAAAGACATATAAAGATTGTTTACATTCTGTTAAATACCTATTTGAATAGAGTATAGTTTTCTGTAGGTATATATATATATATATATATATGTATAAAACTGGCATCCTGTATTTTGTGACCAATTGACGGAATCAATTATAAGAAATAAATCTATATAATGAATATTACCTCTATACTTTAAGATAGGCCATAATATTTTCTAATTAGCAAAGAGAAACTTTTTGGCGATTTCTAATATTTCTAGTAGGTACTCATAGGTACCTAAAATGATTTCGTCACTCACCTTAGAAAAAAAATGTAGTAAATTGGATTTATTCTTAGTCGCTGCTTGCAATTCTTCTTCGATTCCCTTAGATACAATAATATCTAGTTCCTTGTCGGATTTTGCTTGTAATTTATAATTTCGCCACACTTCGTTAACTAACTTTTGTACATTTTCTACTTTCGTACTTGTATGAGATTTTTTAAAACTTTCAAACAATTTTTGGTATAACTTAGATTTGTCTATTTGAAATGACATCTTATTTAAACATTAAACTTTGGATAATGGAATGAATGGTAACACAAATGTTAACTTGCTTTACTATGCTTACAATACGTCTACTCGCTATAGCAGCCAAACGAAACAATACACTGATAGAGGAAATTTAGACAAGTGAACAGCGCGCGGTAATTCCCTTACTCGGTTCTAAAGCGAGTAGGGGAGTTACCGCGCACTGTTCACTAAATGTATTTATTACTTGCGGGAATCCCCGAAAATGCTTTTCGTTTTCAAGCAAAGACAATGTGTGGGTTGCCATTCGTGTAAAGAAGAAAATAACTACCGATGACGTAATCATCATCTAGACTCCCCTACCCCCCATGTCATCCAAAATAAGCAAAGCAAAGACCCCCCCGCCCCCCCATAGTGCTTACGTAATAATTGAACGGCCCCTATGATGATGAACTGATGATGGAGGATAAAACACCACAGCTAACTGTTAAGGTGTTTTATCCACCAGAACCATAACCTCCTAAAAACCATACTCCAATTCCTAGTATGAGTATGAGTATGGTTAAAGAACTATCCAACCAAATATCAAAAAAAAATGTATGTTACCTTTAGTTGTACTCTTTCAAGCTATTAAGGCAAGCTGATGGTGGAAGGTAAAACTATTTAAGAATTTAGAGGAAAATGATTTGAATATTATACATACATATAGACATTAATTTATGGTTGGATGGTTCTTTAAATATTATATGCACATATAAAACCTTAGTTGTATTCATTCAAAGTTGTTCAAGTGATCCGATAAGTTAGGTTAGGAGATAATGGTCCGGATCTGGTAATGATAACTGTTCCCGGAGACCTTTATCTCTTTCACAACGTAGCACACTATATGGTTTTAGTCGGTCCAACCAACCGCATGTCCCGGTTTCAATAAGGGCCCGAGTGGGTTCCACACGTAAAAAATGGAGTCAGATAATACTGTAAGTTGCTATGTAGTAATGCATGCAAACCTGTGGTTTTACTTTTGGAACCTACACTATAGCTATGCACCTAACTTATCTTGGTGTTCTAATTTAAATATCAGCTATTAGTTTTGTTCTTCACGCAACGCTGTCTCATCATGCGGTTTCTTAAACACTAATTCACATTACTAATGAAACGCTATTTCACATTTTTTTTAATAAATATATAACGACTTTATTTGGGGTAGTGATCAGAGGGTCTTATGTGAGTGTATTCACGTTAGATCGTCATAGTGACCGCTGTCGATGTTGTAAGTAATAAATGAAGTGTTCAGAATTTATCGTGAGTTTATTGTTATTCTTTATTGTACACACACTAAACAAATAAATATATAAGGTAAAAGGAAATGTCATGTATAAAGGTGAGTTCA
Source organism: Hypercompe scribonia (assembly GCA_949316085.1). Lineage (NCBI taxonomy): Eukaryota > Metazoa > Arthropoda > Insecta > Lepidoptera > Erebidae > Hypercompe > Hypercompe scribonia. The sequence goes on from OX438979.1 coordinate 9,846,272, forward strand.
ACTCAAAATTGAGGTATATTCCAGCAAACTCCGAGTGAATAGAGAATAGCAGAGAAATGTAAGGGCAAAATCATGCGTACTTAGAAATCGGTTGAGAAACCGACTTCAAATATATTTCGGCTACATAGCACATATCATAATAATATTTTATTTAAATGAATAGATAATTAGGTTTAGAAAATAATTGTAACATAAAAAACTTTTAAATAAGTTGTAACAACTTATAAACGCAAAAAGCTTGATTGCTAAGTAAAATAATTTTATATTTACGCTCATTTAGATTTTTTTTTGGGAATAGGTAAATGATAATTACTAAGTAAAATTTTGACTTAAGTAGTTAGAAACAGACGTGCATTTTTGAACGAATAAATAATTTAGTTTATTTTTCACTTTTTAGTGTTTCTAAGTAGAGAGTTTTCGTTTGTCTTTTTTTTTTGATCTCAATTTTTTTTTTGTTAAAACCTTTTTGTAACCATTACCTTCAATAATAAATTTTAAACTTAATACTCAATGTAACAATGATGTTAATAAACAGATAAAACATTAAATATTTATTTTCTTAATCGAACATCTTCATACTAATATTATAATATCGAAAGGAACTCTGTCTGCTTGCCTGTTACGCTTTTACAGCTAAAATGTTGCACCTATTTAAATGAAATTTGGCATGGAGATATTTTTGAAGAGATGGGTACTCTTTACCATGATAACCACCATACACGCGGGCGGACCCGCAGACAAAAGCGTTTGCAGTACGTTTGCAGTATCATTAATTCCATAGAGGTTTGTACTCTTCATAACTTTTAGTATAATATAACGAAGCAAAATTGTATATTATTGGATTTCAATACTAACTAGTTATCATCACTATTAGTTGTGTTGAGAACTTTATCCTTTTTGAATTGGGATAAATAAACTACTGAATAAAAAAAATACAACTATCTTTTTTAAATCTTTTCATCTTAATTTATACAAAATACACTCAGCATGAAATTAAAAAATCGGCTTTCTTTAATAGTTATTTTGGTTTTACACTTCACATTTTAAACTCATCGTGTACAAGCAGGGAATGACAATTCTAAACTTTGACGAGACTCGTAAACAGCGATGTTTTTATATAAAAAATATATTGAAATAGTACTCAAGCTTATTGTAATAAACTTAGTTTCCTTGCTGGAATATACCAAGTGGTGATAATACTAAGTCCGTATTGGTACTAGCAATAATTGCTCTCATCAACATCATTTCGTCCGGAGTGAATCGCCAACCGCTGAGTTGTCCTAGACTTTGTAATTTTGGGCAACACTCCATTAAAAGTTCCACTGTGGCCAGTGTCAGGCGAGGAGCGTTTGGAAACCAAATGCCCTCTAGGTTCTCGAACTTGTATCGATGAAGCATGCTGAAAAAATGAAAAAGGTACTTATTATTTAATTTAAATACAGTTAAGGTTAAAATCAATTTTAACAGGTGGTTTAAGTATCAAAGGCGCTCTAGAGAGGCATGTCATCGCTCGTACTACATTAGGTAAGTATTTATATTTGTTATTTAACTTTAATTCATCGCCACAAACTTTAATAATTCACTAATGGACATGGACCTTTTCTAAAGGGGAATATAGTGGAAACTCCTAAATGCGTGATTGTGATAACTCCAGATTTTAGTAGGTCTTTTTTACTCTATCCTTTTGTATTGTACTTTTTTTGCCCTATATGTTAAGTGATTTGAAAATGATCCTTTTGGATTTTAGAATTTTTATCGAAGTTGTTAAGATTGATGTCTATAAATTTATTAAAAAGTTGACTATAAAATAAATTTAATACAAAGAATGTAGATTTGATTTCACTTTGTTTATAAATAGTTAAACTCGGCCACAAATTACGTCAATAACTGAGACCTGATGGCCAAAGTTGGTATATCTTAATTACAAATGGATTATGTTAAATATAAAATAACAAAGGGGAATTAGGGTTTGTCTTTTGAATTGCAACTTTTAATTAGATAACACACAATATAAAAATAAACTAGTAAGAAATATTGCAGTTAGGTTTTATAACAACAGTTTAAAGTTCATTTTTGTCTTAAATGGTTTGAGACTAAATTCAAGAATAAATTCGAATGGGAATTCCATTTTACTAAAAGACATACCTAGCAATTTTTAATAAATTATACAACCATTGATGTTTGATGTGAGGCGTGTGTGACGTAGATATAGTATGTGTCATTTTTTATTAAAAACCTCAGTTAACTACGTGTCAAGCTACGCAAAATGTAGAATTTCGTATTAAGGGCATTTTATTATTTTACTTTATAAATACATATTTCGATTTTTTTATTGGTTTTATATTTATGAAATCGAATTAGGTGGTCGATTATTACTCGTAAACTATGGTAATTAGGTTTATTTAGCTATGATAATTTTCTTTTTAAATTCATTACATATTCTACAACCGTGAATTTTTCAGGTCTCCAAATAGTCGTTTGGCTAATAGAAAGGGAGAGACGCTTGACTATAATGAAAACCATCGCTTTAAGGATTAATAATTCTCAGGCGGATATCTTAATTACAATATTGTCTTCACAAACCCTTTATTTAGACTAGACTTAAAAGACTTAATCAATAGCACCCAACACTATTAAATTGATGAATATAAAAAATAGTATCTCTATATTCAAACGCTTGCCGCTACTCCTGACCATAAACAAAAAACGTTACACGTTTAAATACGGATGGTAATTCATCAAATATTACATAATATGGAAAAAATATCTATCATACTTACTCGTATTTAAGTAATGGCTTGTTTATAGTTTAAATTTACAAACCTTAACACAGTTGTCTATGTCTTCAGGACTTTCAAAAATTAAAATAACTACTAGTCTGAGTAAAAATACACCTATTGGTAGTGTTGTAACCTTCTGTAGTGAAGGTGCTGCCTAAAAATATCTTCTTAACGCTGAACAATCGTCAGTTCAGATTCAGAAAAGTTACTGTACTTTATTCCTAAGGTAAATAAGTAAAACCTAATATTCCTTATGAAAAACACATTTCTTGTACCAATAATATGCTGTCAGTCTTACTGCTTATTAGATATAATTTAAGTAAGATACATCTTACTGACCGATTTTAATCAGAAAGTAAAGCAAATTTCTCAAAAAAAATTGGTTCAATATTCAGTTGCGATCTGTTCTCAATGTAACAAATGTCCTAAAAAATATTCTCGTCGTTAAAGTACTAATAAACTAGCAAAATACCGATTCAAGTTTCGATCAGAATATTATCATAAAACCTTACAGTCAACGTTGGATGTTTAAATACATGACTAGAGTAATTTTTACTAAATTTGTGAGATCGAGAGTGTCGCTGTAACGTCTACTTTAAAAGATCCAAAATAATTTGTGGGTATGTTTTAAAATTTTCTCACGAAAGGCGTAAATGTAGAATACTTACCGTGACATATCGTTGTCATCTAGTTTGATTTCATCTCCAATGATCAATTTCTTTAACTTTGGAGTACTGGTCATAAGGTACTTAAGGCACGACGTCGACAAATTACCGCCTATAATTTCTACGTGTTCTAATTTGTTTAACGGTATCTCTTCTTCATGTGTAGCTGTCTGCAATTGATAGAATTCAATGGTTTCCAGGTTTCTACATGTTTCCGCTATCCTCGTGAAGTTAAATGAACCAGAAGACCCAGATAGCATCAATGTCAGTATTCTATGACCAACTTTATCCAACAACTGATGGAGTTCGTGACATTGAAATTTGTTCAACTTAATTTTATTGATGTTGTTTAATTCTTTGATCTGCTGTAACACTCCCTGATCAGGCTCTTCTAAATAAATTGTTTCTAACATTGGACACAAAGCAAGAATGGCTTTCATCGTCCTCATGTTTGTCTGCACATCGTGCATGTACTGTAAGCTTGTTTTGAAGCCTGGCGGACAGTCTGTGTTGTAAATGTGATAAATAGATTTACCTACAAAAGAATAGCTGCCAAGGTTAGTGAGATTTGGCAATCTCCGTATTAATAAGGCTACATCAGTGTGATCAACGTTTTCTTCGCCATACATTCCTATATTAACAACAGTCAGATTTTGTGTCAATTGCGGATTTCCATTTAACATGGAGTCTATACCAATCTCAGTAACGTCAGTTTCACCAGAAATATCTAACAACTTCAGGACTTTATTATATTTACCAATGTATTTGAGCACTTCGTCGTTAGCAATATACGGGATGTTCAGACACGTCAAATTAGGTGTATTTTTGAGTATTTGATACATGAGAGAAAGGTGTTCATCCTTGACCCATACTCCTTTGAGATTCAGAGAAGTGAGATGGTGACCTTGTTCCGCAATGAGCTCAAGGACTTTCCTATAGTAGGGGACAGGGAAGATCCCTGTAGCTATACTTTTGACGTTTTCTTTGAGCAGTAAACGCATTGTATAATATCTAACAGACGGATCTAAGTATTCGGAACTGAGTATTAAGTTAACGAGATCTTGGAAAATGTCACTGGTTGCGCCCATGACCTCATAATATGACGAGACTAACATGAAAGGTAACGCCGTATCTTCTTCCGAAGTAACTCGAGACAGGGCGTATATCAACTGTCTCGCCACTAGAGACAACGTGATGTCTTGAAGCGGCGGCACTGGACACTTGGGCGACATGGTTTAGAGCACAAAACGGTCAACTAATAAAACTATTTAAATCACTTATTTCACTAAGCACTAATTGAGCATTACAGAACACTGTGGAGACTTTCAGTTTTAGTAGAAGAAAGAAGTGAAAACCCGTGTAGCTATTTAGCTCACGCATGCGCGTTTGCTGTTGGAGCGGTGCCAGGGCAAGTTTAATACAAACTCGCGCGCATATCTCGCGTAGTATTTATAGAACTTTTATAAAAGATGTTTATCTCCAGAGGCGTGTGCAATTGTTATTATAAACTAAATTAGCACATAAAATTGAAATTTACGAAGAAATGTATCTTAGGCGTTCAAAATACGCATAAATTGTAAATAAAGGAACGAGGTGTTAGTTTAACACACCCTCATTCCATGTCACGTATTTTTCACCTTTATAAGTTTTCTTTTCTTTAACTGTTAATAGATACACAGTACCAAGGTTTTTAGAAATAAAAGATCAATGCAATATTGTATCAAACTTATAATATTTTATATATAGACTGATTAACAAATAATATTACGAGTATAACATTGAAGGGTACGCCGATAAAATCGTGGCTGGTGATCAAAAAGTAAAAAGCACCAATTGTATATATCTTTAGAAAGTACACTGAGCTTCTCCGTGATGCTGTTCAACAATTTTACTTCCTTCTACTATTGTTAAGAGCCATGTAATAACCTGAATTTGTAGAAATAGGACCAAGCATCGTTTTAATTTGGATCTGTTTTTACCTGCAAATAATTTTGAAGTATTAATTGTTTAAAGTATCAAGTGATTACCATAATAATTCTCAGACGTTTCATTTGTAACTAAATGGGCTACTGAATATTTCCATTTAGAATGTATTTTACATGTAAGGCCAAGTTGCTTTGTAACAAGATAATATACAACAGTTACTTTAAAGGTTACTTTTAAGAAAGCTAGAAAAAGACTGCTTACCGTTCCGTTGAACCATTAAAACACTTGTTTAGTTTACTTTCCATACAAAATAGCTGAAGTCGGGCAGTAAATGTCTACAGGTGAGACTATATGTCACCCTAGCAGAATCAGGCTAGGATGGCAGCGCGACGTGCTACGGAGCACGCGCTCTTTTGGGGGCAGGAAAGGGGTCATCTGCAAGCCGTAGGTAGATGACTCGAGATAAGTCGGGGTTCCAGGGATTTCCTTTACTGGTACCTGAGACGGCGTGAGGTTTTTGGTCGGTTCGAGTCCAACAAAACCACCAGTAGGTGGTATCTGGGAGGATCTCTGCACAGTAAAAAAAAGGCAGTAATTCCTGAGGAATATGACAGACGATACAAGCACGTTGACATGGCAGAAAACTTATTTATTTATTTATACATCATGCACTTTATGTACATAGGCGAACTTAATGCCTAAGGCATTATCTACTAGTCACCTTTTGGGTGGTTCAGTCATGCAGAGAAAATATAGAAAGTAGGTGCGTTTCAAGTGATATTGATTTGAAGCAAATAAAGTTTACAAACTTATCATCTACTAAAACTTATACAAATTACACATAAATACGTATATATATATATATATATATATACTTAAGTTGATATAAATCTATATAAAGACACAAATAAATACCACAACAAGTATAAGATGATAATCATGTATTAGTTGATTCTGCCACCTGTTTGAGTAGATACTGCTTCACTTTTTTTTAAATGAAAAGGTGTTGGGAGCCATCCTGACTTCGAGGGGAAGCTCATTCCAAAGCAGAATGGACTATACAAAGAAAGATAAGCCAACTAACTCAGAAGTATGAGAAGGACAACGTAGGAAAAGATTGTAAGAGGACCGAAGTTTTCTGTCGTGTTTGCTACATGAGAGTTGGAAGTAGTCGGTTAAATATGTACTGCTATGAGTGATTCGTCAGCAGTGGGTCTAGCAAGAAGGAAGTTTGACTTATCCTGGTGGGGTGGCGCTTAGATTTGAAGTCCACGTTGACCCAGTAGTTCCTTAGTACTGCCATGATGTAAAAGAAGGGAGAAACGAGAACGTAATAGGCATGAAAGTCATCATGGCAGAGTAAGACGTCGTAACTACTTTTATTAAGCCATCTGGACCCATAACTTTTACCCTTGCACCAAATGGCCTCCGATCTCGCACTGACCAAAGAAAGACGACAGCACGTATGCTGTCACAATAGGTTGGTCTTCCGTGAGAGGGTAGTGCCGCCCCGGTTGAGCTGGTCCGTTCGTACTGAAATTAACGCTTTGTATATCTGGTAATTTAAGTTATCTGCCATATAACTACACTAATTGATATATATGCAGATAAAAGTTGCTGATATATTTATATATAATATATCAGATATATATCTCTATCTTATGAAACTGAAATATGTAATTATTTTACAGATAGGTAAGTTGACATTAGTCTATCAGGGATTTTATGACCAAGTGGTGAAACTGGTCTTAAGCTACATAGGTTTTGTGTCTTGTAAACTTTCTGAAACATGATAGTTCTATATTTGTGATTAAAAAATTTGTGGATTTTATTTTAAATATTATGGATATGACATTAATACCTAAAGATGATTCTGACTTATAAATTATACGTTGTGAATTTTAGTATCATACCATAAACTACCTAAACCATGCAACATTGTTGACGTCTCTTAAAGAAATAAATTTGCCTCGTTTTCGCATCATGTTTTATCGGTACTCGGCTCCTAGTAGCCTACCTTGACGTATAGGCTATCCAACACTAAAAGAATATTTTATTTTGAACCAGTAGTTCAAACGTTACATACGGTCTGACGGCTCCCACATTTTAACTTTTTGATATCTTCGAAGATAATCGATTTAATGATATGCTGTAAAGGGTAATTTTGTTCTCTGTTAAATACAAAACCTATCTAGTGTATTTAATTGGATAAGGAATAACACTGTATGGTTTAAAATTGCAGTAAATATCTTTTGATTTTTTTGTACCTAAATGTTTTTCTTTCTATATTAAGAGCCTGCCAAAGTGACTCTACTCTGCCGGATGGAAAGCATGTATAGAATTCAAAAGTTGCGGTCACCATACTCATTGCAAATGCAGACAATGCAGTATGGTGACCTACACTGGGGCGGCTTAGTGAGATGCTTTTTCATGAAAGGCATGACAGTCATTGTGGCAGTTCACACATTTACCACAATAACTGACACCCCTGCATCAATGGGACTCCAGTCGCACACTCCCCAACGAAACACGACAACACGGATGCTGGCGCTTTAGGTTGGTCTTCTGTGGGAGGGTAGTACTGCCCCGGTCGAGCCGGCCCGCTCGTGCTGAAATCAGCGTGGTTCTACTACCTAGAGGTAATTGTACCTAAATGATAATCTTTAGGAGATAACCCACGGTAACCATGGTAATACAACACCGCTGACTCTTGTACAAATTTGTTTAAGATATAGAATTCCGTGGTATATTATTTTGATTTATCTCGTGAGGTTTAATTAGTGTTTGTAGTTATTTTTGTAGATTCATAATATGATTTGTTTTTTCACCGAATACTGTACAAAACCGAACACGATACAGTTACTAAGTTGCTTACGTATATGCAAATAGGTTTTACAATAAATTGTCCGACTTTGGGATGCTTTTTAGATATTCAAGATACATGTAGCAATGTGTCAATTTAAGCCGCGACTAACATATTAGATAAACTCAATATAGGGTCTAAAATATGTATTTTCATTTGGTCACTTGTTAGTTAAAGACAACTACATATGAACTTAGATAATAGTAATGACTGTTTAATTAAGAGGTGGACTAATGAAGAGGATTAAAAGGAAAGCGGATAAAATCCTCTGTCCCTTTTACTTTTTAATTTGGTGGCACATGGGATTAAAATATTGCCTTTGAACGTAAAAGAACCGACCAAGGATAGTACCCATTCTAAAATTAAATGGGCAAAATTTGGTTTTATCAGACTGTGCCAAATACTTAGGCATGTGGTTGGACAAAGGTTTACGACGGGCTAAGTACATTAATGGAACTATTCATAAATGTTCAAAATGTTTAAGTATTTTAAAAGTTCTAGCTGGCAGTTCATGGGCTGTACACACAAAATATTTGCGTTGGTTATAAATTAGTTTAATAAGAAATCGAATGAATTACAGATCATTTATTTAAGACTATTGTGAAAAAACTCATTTATTAAAACTCGACAGATTGGACAATCAGTCCTCGAGAATTATAGGAGGTTTCAAAAGTTCACCAATCATTGTTATGGAGAGTGAGTTAATTTTAGTACCATTGTTTCTGAGAAGGCAATTCATGGCTTATAAATATAGCTTGAAAATGGCCTCTTGGAATGGGAATTGAATTGTTAAACTTATTTCTAATTTAAATAACCTTTTTAATGATAGGTGCTGGGCGAACAAGAAAGTTGCTGTTTGTTAAAACTTTTAGTACTGTGAACCAACACAATGTTGATTCATTTAGGCTTCTGGTATACTTTCTTTGGATGTTTGGGTAACCGATAAAGCAACTAAAAAAATTTAAATTTCACCTCGAATCTATTGAGACCTCAAAGAAAAATTATGATCCAAATTTATTGTTAAATAACATAGTGTAAGAATTAAACAATACCTACAAAGAGTGGCATAAGGTATTTACAGATGGACCTAAAAGTGAATGTGGTTTAGGAACGGATTTTTATGATTAAAATTTAGAATATGAGGCTGGTGTTAAAGTTAATCGTGAAGCATATATATTGTAACTGGAACTGATTGCAATATATCAGGCCTAATCTTATGCAAAAAATCAAAATTTAAACAAAATTCCTAATTTTTCGGACAGTAAAAGTGCGCGTAACATATGACGTGATGCGCGTCTGGCGCCAGAGAGTTATCGATAGCCTATAAAATCTTGAAAAGTATTATTTTATTTAATAAAAGTTGTAAAGATACAAGAATACAATAGATTCCAGCTTATATCGGCCTTGAGAGAAACGAACAGGCAGACCAATTAGCTAAACTAGTAGTTGTAAACGGAAATGTTATAAATTATTTACGGAATTATTGGGAATTAGTTCCCCAGATTAAAAAAAAACACTGTTTTGATGAGTGTGTCACCTACTTTAACAATAAATCTAAAGAAAAATGTATCTAGTATAAGACTATTCAGGCAATGCCATGCTCAAGTATACATTATATTAACACTTAGAATTAAATCTGGTCACATTATCCATTAGCAAATCTTGCATATTTAATGAAAAGAACTGACTCACTTAATTGTCCAGTATTTGATAAAATAAAGGTGAGCAACATGTGCTGATGGATTTTGACAGAAAAAAAATTGAACTTTTGGCTTTGCTTAGATAACTGAAACTAAATGAATCCGATGTATGTTTGATACAAAGCATAATGAGTTGGCCAAGTTCAGAAGCAGCTAAAAAATTACGCCATCTGATCACAATAGTTCAGCAATGATACAATGTACCGAAATTTTAATTATGTTACGATATGATGTTATGAAAGGATGGGGTTGGCATGTTCCTCCTGGATCAAAACACTGAATTAGATTAAGATTAAAAAAAAGAAAATATAATTTTTACAACGCCACTTAATAAGTCTTTGACAGTCTCGTATTTTTTCTACTATAATATAACGTATGAAATGAAGGTTATGCCATTTGTTGTTATCTATACATATAAATAAAATTAGAGTGTATGAGTGACGTTTTTTACTACATATATATGAATATACATACGATACATACACCAAAATAACATTTTTTACAATTTTTGTCTGTCTGTCTGTCCGTTTGTTTGTTCCTCCTAATCTCTGAAACGGCCATACCGATTTCGACGGGACTTTCAGTGCAGATAGCTGATATAATAGGGAAAAACTTAAGCTACTTACATTTTAGAATTTTGGAATTATAAAAAAATTCCACGCGGACGAAGTCGCGGGTGCAGCTAGCGTAAAATAAAACTGACATAAAAAATCTGCTAAAACAGGTAGGCCTAAGTCAATGTGGGATAAGGGATAGCAAAAAACAATAAAAAGAAGCACGATACATATTTCACCAGTAATAAGCATGCAAATATACCGTTGAAGTTTTTTGTACAATAATTAATAAAAATTAACTTAATTACTAGATTAAATTATAACTGATAAACAAAATCAATTTGAATAGTATACATGTATAATAACAGTTTGAAACGATGTACAAAAATAACTTTATAATAATACACACTTACAATGCATTTAAATAATGATAAATTAATTTTATAATGTTATAATGTTTATTTATAACGTGTATCTTTTAACAGTAGACTTTGATCATTCATTCAGGTCGTCAGGTTCAAACAACTGTTAGGGATGCCTCGATAGCCTCAAAGAATCGATACCAACTCATCTCAGTAGTACTCAAATTAAAGTTCGATTTTTCTCAAATAAATACTCCTAAAGATCGATACTCAGTGATATCGTAATTTTTTTTGGAACCAATGTTATAAATGGTAAAGGACAATAATTTGGGGCGTAAAAACATTCTTTTATGTTTTTATCATTACGATTTAAGACAGCATTAAAAGAGAATTAAAAACTCTTTAGGATACAGATGCAATTTTCATGTCATATCATTCTACAAAGGGGTTACTTTTAAGAAAAACTATGTACTGGATTCGATAAACAGACAGAAATGTCATCGCCCTGGTGCAATGTCTTTTTCTTTTTAAGTCTATTTGCAAACACCTTATGATGTTTCCAAAAATCATATTTCGGTGGTGCAATACATCTTTTGACTTATTTGGGTCTAATAGAATAGCAATGGCTGCATGGTCATTAAATTCAATAAACCCATATATTTTTCCAGCTCTCTCAATAAAACAACCTTACATTTTTAAAATTGTTGAGTTTGGTGTTATATTTTTAAGTTCTGTATTTAAGCAATTAAACGGTGGTATAATTTCTAAAATTATTATATACTTTTAGCCAGATGTTTCTATTGTTATATTTAAGTTTTAGATGTAACTGTAAGTTCAATCAATATTTCATTGCAATCGCAGCTTCTGATATTACTATTCTCAAACTTAGGAACGCTTTAACATAAAAAGTTTGAGTTCCATCTGGTTGTTACATTTGCACTATGTTTTAATATTGATCCTTTTGAAATACTACTGCGTGTTTTCTTTTATATTATGGGGATGACAAACGAAACATAGGCAAGCTGGCTAATTTAATAGTGAGTGATAGTAACAATACAAAATAGTGGCTCTTTTAGTCTCACCTCGATTGAATTAATGGCCAGAATGGTGCAAGCTACTATGGCGTGCTTCTGTTTGATGCATTCGGAAATTTTAATAATACTTTTGTTTACTCTGATCAAATTCGATACTAAGCACTTTTGTTTTGAAACCGTGTACGTAACTCAAGACCGATTCGATGTCTTTATTCACTCTAAGTATGATGACCACAGTTCTTTGATCCTATTCATACTTTCTAACAGTCAGTGCAGTCACTTTGCCGGGCTCTTAAAATAAAGAAATAAAAAAATAACAAAAGTATCGAATACTACTCGTATTTTCTAATATCGGAGTGTCTCTAACAACTGTCAAACGTTGCTAGGCAACGAAAAGTTGTGTTTGATTGAAATATCCCAAAATTATCGACAGATTATGAAACCAATATCTATTAGATTATAATAGAACAGTTTGGGATCTGGAATATAGTGATCGCAACCTATTTTTATGTGAAATATATAACTTTAAAATATATTTACCATGGCGCAGAGTGAAATAGCCGTAGGCCAAGATGTGGGGTCCAATGATAACAGTATGTCAACAAAAGAATTTCTGCAGTTTGAAAAGACTTGTGAAGGTTACAAAGACAGTGATGAAGAAATAAAAATGATATTTAGTAAAATTAATAAATTGGTCGCTAATAATAAGACTGAGAAAGTTTTGAATGACGACGTCGATGATGTGGAATTAATTTTAAAAAAGGCCGAAGACATCTCGTTGGAGACTGAAAATTTGTTGAAAAAGAGCCCTATATCAGCATTGTTTACTGCCAGTAGTGAAATTAAGTCTAAAAATGGTGCTATTCCCCAAATTAAAGTAACGAAACCAAGCGAGGTGGAAAAGGAAGTTGGCGAGTGTAAAGAATCTTCAAATAACAAGGTATTTCCTATATTTTTTTTTTAAATAGTTCTTAAAAGAGTCATGATTTCATTTTAACTTATATCAAAAATTTGTTATCAACAACCTTAAGTAGACAAAATTCCGAGTGTTTCTGTTGCTAAAACGTTTATAGGAGCGCAAAATTGGTGTTTGATATTGAGGGTTTTGAATAAAAATCATTGAGAGCAGTAGTTTTGTAAGTATTTAATCCTATTATATAAAAAATAACTAATCTTATTTGAGGATATTAAGTTAAAATATTCATTATTCACTCATTCATCATTGCCAGTGACATCTTCAACTTCTTTATCAAATACTCTTCACAATTATATGCTTTTTTTAAATAAATAAATAAGTTGTAGCTTCTAAGGCATTATGATTATGCTTCATTTACTTTTCGAGCTAAAACTCTCAGTCCAGCTAAGTTCTCCTTAGCAACAGGTTCAATGAATGATGCCGGTAACACAAAGCCATAACGTCCAGTGTCACTGAGTTCAATAGTGTATGTGTACTTGATTCCCAAAGACTTAGCCCAGTCATCAGAACCTCCAGATGCAGGGTAGAGTAGTCCACTGGATGAACCAACTTTATATTGTGAACCACCTGTGTTTTTTATTGACTGAAAATAAAATAGAAATTTTAGACAATCAATTTTATTTTTTTTTAAAGTTAAAGTTTAGGACTTAATAATCTTAAGAATGATGCAACTAAATAAAATGTTTGATATTAGATTCAACTAAAAATAGTATATAATAACTTCTTTGATATGCTAACAATACAACAAATATAGGATTCTCAGCATATTAGCGCATAGATCACATGGAACTATAATTTAAAAAAAATAAACCTTTCGAAGGAGAGGCTTTATGTCTAGCATGTGACTATTAAAAGCTGTTGAGGTAGTTTAGATGCCTGGTCATAGGAGTTTATTTAAGGTAATTTTGTCCCTAAATAATGCTACCAAGACCTAAGTATAAAAATGTATAAAAGAGGTTGGCGACTTAAATTTGGTACATGAAGTTTGTAATATAAAAAAAAAACTTAAAAGTATTAATGATATATTTATTTATAAAGATTATAATGTGTTTGAATATACTTACCTCAGCAATTTCTTCTCCTACAGATTGCAATTCCTTGTAGTCTGGTGGTACAGTGTTGTCATAGCCCCACGGGTACAACAAGTACTGGCCGTAGCTGTGATATGTCAGATATGCTGTAAATTTCACAGCTGTTGTTTTGAAGAAATCCTAAAAACAATACATTTATTTAAATTAATTTATTTTAAACACTCTTATTACTTCTGAAGATTGACATTCAGTATGTTGGAACTAACGAAAGAAAAATAATATAAGTATTCTAGTAGTCAATCTAGCTGTCATAGTACAAGCGATGCTTAATTTGAAGCTAGACAGGGTTGTGTGTAACTTTGTCTAAAATGTTTATTTATTTTTCTAAAAGAACTCGACTGAACAATAATTTGACTGGACGGTTGACGTTATCGTTTAATCCGACACCTTGTTGCTTGCTCCTGGGCTGAGAGTTATGAGTTCAATGTTGACGTGAGACAACAGTTTGTTCTGAACGCTGTCTCTTAAAAATTGTGAATCACTGTTGTAATATAAATTTATCTTAAGTTATACCTTTCCAAATGTTAGACTTACAGATATAGCTTTAGATTCTGGTTCGGAGAAGGCAGCGCCACCACGATAAATCTCACTACATGGGAATAATGAAGCTCCTTTGCCGCCCCAATGGTATCTATAAGACAGTAACATTATTTTAATATTATTACTCCTCTGCTACCTCACTGTAAAGATTTCTTTATTAGGACCAGTTTCACTTCTTGCTGATAAAGTTCCTGATACACTCTTCTGAACTTATCGGCCACATATAATCTGATTTCGGTTTCACAAGTTTTTGATCTCTATCGATGATTTGTAAAACTGAAATTTACATCAAACATATGTGTCTCTACCCATATGTCAAATAAATATTTATATATACATATATCGATATCTTTTATCTGTTTAATAGTGTTATATGGCAAAATACTATCTATAACATTATCAAGCACTGGCCCTTAGTGTTCTTTTTATAACGATAACTTGAGGCCAAAGCCTGATGGAGGCTGTTAGTCATTTGTTTAGTATTACCCAAAGTTTCTATTCAGGTCAGTTCCAGTGCAGGATCCTATGCCATATCCTTTGCGGTTTTTCCTCCACAATCGGTCTGAGTTATGAGTGTATTCATAACCGTCGGGATTGACAACCGGCAAGAAGTACCTATGAATAAGAGAATTGAAAACACAATTTACAATATATTTAACTGCCTCGGTGGCGCAGCGGTAGTGAATGCGACCGCTGTGTTTAAGGTCTCAGGTTCGATTCCCGAGTTGGGGATATTTGCAGATCGTACCAAATGTTTGTATGATCTGCAAATATTTGTTTCAAAGTTTGGGTGTTTCCTATGTATAATATGTATGCATTTACCAAAAAAAAGTATGTAAGTATTCTATCATTCAGTCTAGTTATCATAGCACAAGCTCTGCTTAGTTTGAAACTAGATGACGTTGTGTCTCAAATGTCCGAAATATTTATTTATTTGTATTAAATAAAATGAAACATTTTTCGTTGATAGACATCGTGTCTATCAACGAAAAATGTCAAATGAAAAAAAGAAATCAAAAACTACTTGAAAATGGTAAACGGATATTTGTTTTTCTTTGTCAACATTAGTAAGTAGGATTGTCAATACAATTATGAATATTAAGTAAAAAAAAGTTAAAAATGTGTCCGGAAAATAGAGAAAGTAAATCAATAATTATGAAAGGGTTTTCGAATAACTTTAAAAGACAACGCTCGCATTAGGAATAAATCCTGTGACACGGGGGAGTTTACAAACATACAAGAAACGGACACAAAGAACACCCAGACTCAAAACAACAATTTGTAGATCACAAAAAGTGTTATCCCATATGAGATTTGAGCCCACAACACTCAGTGAAGTGGAGAGCGGCGGAGCGACCGCTTAAACATGTATTTGAACTTTTAAGTAAACGTTGATTTTCATTCCAAAAATAAATTTCGTGATTCATTTATAATTAAGATATTTCCTATAAACGAAAAAGACAATGAATAGATAAAGACAAAACTTTTAAATCTACACGTTTCCACGATCTTCAGATAAGGAGTACCATAAGTAATTTCTAATCTTATCTCAGTCGATGTCATTGTTTGTATAATCTTACCAATCGATATTTTTGATGTCATCTGTCTCCGAATCAAATCTTTCAGCGAATTGATTTATTATGTAAGTTACGACTGCTGGACTAATCCACTCACGGGCGTGGATACCGCCGTCAATAAATACTGCTTTGTTGGTCGGCTTGCCATTAGAAATGCGTAACACCTACGAACCGAAAATAGTTGCTCTTAAACTGTTGAATACTATATTCAAAGATAGGTAGATTTATATTTATTCAATTATCCGAATGAAGTTGTTGTAGATTCAAAGATAATTCATTGATAGGCCTGTTGGTCTAGTACTTAGCAATCCTGACTGCTAAAGCAGAAGTCATGGGTCCAATTCCCACGCATGACAAAAGTTTATATGATGAACATGGTCATTTGATCTGTCTTGGTATAATTTATCTGTGTGTGTGTGTGAGTGTGTTTAAAACAAATAAGTGTGTTTATCAGCGGGCTGGTTACCGTGGTACGTTAGTACAAGCTATAATATTTTTTTTGTTTAAATTAAAAGCCTATTAAAGTGACTCTACTCTGCCTAATGGAAAGCAGGAACAGAATCCAAGAGTTGTGGTCACCATACTCATTTCAAATGCAGACAATGCAGTATGGTGACACAGACTATGGCGGCCTAGTGAGTTACTTTTTCACGCCTCGCTTGAGGACGTAAAATTCCTGAAAGTCGATGACTTTGACCTGGCAGTGTAAGGCTCACACAGTTACCACCATTACTGTCACCCCTGCAACAATGGGCCTCTGGTCTCTCACTCACCAACGAAACACGACAGCACGGATGCTGGCGTTTTAGGTCGGTCTTGTGTGGGAGGGTAGTACTGCCCTGGTCGAGCCGGCCCGTTCGTGCTGAAATCAGCGTGGTTTTACTACCTAATGCATAGTTTGGGACCAGACGACCATGTGTGAGATGTGTGAGAATATTTATTTGTTTATTTTACCGGCCCACTGACCGGTATGCCAAGTAAAAAGTTCTTTTTAGTTTCTCAGATTATGGATACAACTTTTGAACAAGTGCATTGTACGTACATAAGTGAAGAAATTACAGCAGTGAGAATATACAGAATATTAAATAGTATTAGGGATAGTTTAGAGAACTTTTTGACAATAGTCAATTAGATTACATTACGTTTATACCTATTTTACATACTACCTATTACATACATACCTATTTTTGCATTGCCCCGGTACATAGTAAGTAATATCCCTTCCCTACCTTTTTCTCTCTTGCTTATCTTTCCTTTGGCTTGGACGACCAATTTTGCCATCCTACCCCCTAAGACGCGTGTTTGGCGAATGTGATTAGGATTAAAATCCAAATTCACATAAAATGACGCATAAGAAACAATAAATGTTACCTTAAGATCGCGTCCTTCGTGTGATTTGCCAATAGTTTTGACACTGATAATAGCAGGATAAGTTTTGGCTAAATAAGCCATGAAACCATGGATATCTTCTACTCTATGGTACTGTTTCCATGTCATGCGGTGACCTGTAACATGTATTCGCCATTAAAATATATAACAAATCTGCATTCGTCATTACATTACTGGTCTTGCAGAATTATTCATCAACACAGACCTAATTATCTTTTGTTTCTATATTAGTGAAGAAATCAGCGTTTTCATGCTTTAATGTTAACACAATCCAGTTCCATTCTGTTATACACAATTTGTAGAAAGTAGCTTAAAACCAAATATTAATATAATATATATTTATAGTATAATTAATAGTATATATTATATATTTATAGTGCAAGACAACATAGATTCGGTGCCCTAGGAGAACAACGAACCCCAATTCGCATTTGGCCAAAACTCCATGGGTATATCGAGGGAATTGTAGCTCATGTAAGCGTCGGCTAAACCTATCCTGCGATGAGATGCCCTGTAACGCCAAAAATTGTAAGCTTTTGCTGTAACAAAATTACATCACCCTTGGAACATTGTTGATCGTCTGGTACTAGTATTTTAAATATATAAGTTGGCGTACGAACCTCGTCTGTCTTGTAGTTCGATTTCGTTTTCATCTAAAGGTGGATTTTCTTCGTTGATTCTTTGCTGAAGATCTTCTATCATAATGGAGTATGGAATGTCTTTACTTTTTAAAACGGTTGTAACATTTTCAATTGCTTTTGGTTTGATCAGTACGTCGATTGATGACTCATTTCCACCCCATGATGCTATTACTGTAATAATAAGGAAATTATTATTCCCTTTGTTTTGGGTCTTACTTGTTCGAGCACTAAAAGTTTGTTATTGCATTGACAAGAAAAGCAGGTCTCGTATTGGACCTGGAAATGCCTAGTATCTTCTGGAATATATTAAAACGTGAAGAAATAATTTTCTATTCTTTTTCAAACAAGTAGGTATAACGTACAGAAGCATATCATGTTTGGTTGCACTTATGTATCTAATAAGAAGAAATGCACAAAGCTAACATTTTTAAGCAAATGTACCTAAAAATAGTAAAAAAACGGCTACATAAAGCTATGGTGTCCGATATCTAATTAACTGTCATAGTACTAAAGTCTATAAAGTAAAAGTTCAAGAAGTACAAGTTATTAAAATAAGACACTGGTAACGATAATAATACAGGGTGGTACCAGGCCACTGACCGATCGTTATCTACTTATTTACATAAAGTCAATTCAAAAAAGAGACCGTCTCCGGGTTTGAACTCCAGTAGCATCACTCACTTGATTCATCATCATCAGCCTATCACATCAGCAATTGCTGGACATAGGCTTCTCCAATTGCATGCCACTAGGGTAGGGTAGGGTAGTGCCAGTCGAGCCTGGCTCAAATATGCCGAAGTGTGGTGGAATTTATATGAATACTTACGTTTATCGGATGACAGCTTATTAATAACTGTTTTAGCACCAACTTTTTCTGTAGAAACTTTCCACACTTGACACCCAGTGTAATCTACTTTCCCAGATTTTCCTAAAGTAGGTTCAGGTTCTTCTAGAGCCGCTTTTTCAAACTCGGGAGCACCCTCAGTTTCATTTGCAACTTCATTTTTCAAATCTAGAGATTCCTCAGGATTCGGTTGTTTGACCGAATTACGTTTAGGCCATTCTGAAATAAATTATTAATTTAACTAAGTAAAAATAATTTCACACGTTTCACACACAGCCGTCTTATCAAGACCAAGTTTTTGAAACAAAATTATCTTTCTTTATTGGGAACCTCGTTTCGAATAAAGTAAAAAAAAAAGATTACTGGCATACCTAACTGATTGATATTTCAGACTAAAATACTGAAGCTGCCGACACCACATTTGTGTGTCTGTGTCTAGGATGTTAAAATAACGAACATCGCCAAGTTATGACACACTTAAAATTATTGTAAAATTAAATGATATTTTCAATCGATCGTGATCGAGATTGTGGGATCAATTTTAACTAAGAACTAATAATTGACATAATGAGCGCAATCATTTGTTTCTACTATCAGATAAATTACACTTGGCCGCGGGTTATTATATTTGTCTTCTTTCTGTGTTTTTACATTTTTTTGTAATCAGCACAAGCATCAACTTTCAAGCAAAATTCGAAAAGTGAAGACCAAATTACGTAGGACACTCGACGTGTGTCATCGCATCGCATTGCATCGTGTCGTGTAACGTTTTTTTCCTCAACGCAGGATAACATTAGCACCCAGGGTCATTCACCACAATCTAAAAAATCGTTCATACTTAGGGTCATTTTAACTGATGTTATTACTTAGCGATATTCGTTATTTAAACATTCTAAACACGGAAAACCTGGTGTTGAAAATGTCAGTAAATTTTAGATATAATCCATAACGGCGCAAATTTACCTACCTCAGGAGCATAAAATTAATTCAGCTATTGTTTCTATTGCCGTTGGACTTAGTTGGGCCAATGTTTGTGTGTTCAGCATCCGTAAAATCATTGTTTGAAATACTATGTATTATAGGATGCTATATAGATAATTAATGGAAAATATTATTCAACAATAACGTTGTATGTTACACGTTGATGCTATAAATAAAAATATTTTATACTGAGATCCATTTAGCCTCGTAGACAGTATGGCATTATAGAAGTATGTAGGAAGTATTTCTCTTTGTAATATACAATAATGGTAGTGATGCGGACGAACACAAACAAATAGGTAGCTTAAGTGTTTGTCAGTGTTTATGAAAAATAACAATATTTTAACAGAGGACTAAAATAACGTTTGACATACTGATAAATATGACATGAGTATTGATATGGGCAATGAAATCGCGCACGAGATATGATGATATGACGATATGATATAAAGAGATCGGTGTGCAAGTTTTAGTCTTTCCATCCTACATTTTCCGGAGAAGGCTGTAGTCACATTAAGACATATTTTCCTATCCCATATCTATACCATAACTGGCTACAGATAAAACAGATCCTGACAGAAAAAACCTTTCTTCTGATTCCTCAGAAATTCAGTAGCTAAACAAGGTTTTTAGGACTCTTATTCTTCATAATCCCATCTCATCACTTGCTCACTACTGCAGTTAATTTAACGTCATACTTGTTAGCGTTGCTAATGGGATCGCACGCAATTATTATTTAAACATTGCCCTAAATGCACAACTATATGAAAGTCGCCACTATTGACAGAAGAGACAAATTAACCTTTACGATACAGGTGCTATTCAACGTTTTCTACATTGATTTATTACTACCGCTACTGGCAGTTTACGACGAATTTATAACAGATCATTAAAATGCAAATCGCGTCTTCTCTGACATGCTTTAATGACTTTCTCTGGCCGGGACTTGGTTTCCATTCGCGACACATTGACTGGTCTGATCTCGGTCGTTCTAACGGTCCAAATTGAACTTGAACTGTTCTTGGATTTCCTCATTTTTCGCTATTTAATTTTCCTCACGCATACAAGCTGCACCGTGAATTTAGATTGACATGTTATAAATACTTTGTTCCGATTTGTTTATTTCCGGATTTTGAATTGTTGAAGACATAAAAGTTGGATATTTATTTAGAAAAAGAATATTTTTAAACAAATATCGACATAAATGTAGTTCAGAGAAGAATAGAGCTCTCGAAGTGTCGTAGTGTGTGTGTGTAGTAGAAGAGTGCCGTAAAGTGCAAAATTAATATCACACAATTATCACAGAAGTCGGGTATTTTTTTTCCGGTACAACACAACACATTCAGGAATTTAATTAACATCTCAAAATGAACGGAACACATTTAAATCAATATGATACGTGCTTGCTTTCAATAATTACTAAGAATGAATTACGTTAAAACAACAAAATAATGCCCATATTAAAAGAATATTTACTCAGTTCTAGAAAGAATTGTAAACTATTTCTTACTAAAGTAAAAAGAATTTGTTTCCTTTACTATTTTTATTTTCATGTTTAGAAAACTAAATTTTTCGTACCATTTTTACATTGTTGATTGCATTTGTTAATACATATTAACCATTATATTTTATGTTGTTCGGAAGTGTGGATTACTAGTTGCCAGATTTCTTTACATTACGGTTTTTTTTATTTTACTCTATTTATTTTATTTATTTTACTGTGTTCTTTAAAAAATTATATAGCTATCCATTTTCATTTTGATAATACTACGATCAAACGATGTCTATTAATGTTTTTATTACTGTTATTAATGAAATCTTTTATACCTTGTCCTGGTTGCAATTGATTGATGAAAGGTGTACACAAAACAGCCGATGTAACGTATAACAACACTATAATTTTAGTTAAGGAACCCATGGCTGCAGACTGGCGGTGCGGACGCGCCGCCACTAACGATCACACTGACGCCCTCGCAAACATCGATTGCCTCTTTTAAGGTCGGATACAGCAAGCTGTCGTTACTGCTATCTTAATGATACATGTGTAATTAGTTGTGATGCTAAGGTTGTTGAGGCCTAGATCTGAAAAATTATTTCAAGAACATTGTAAAATCGTAATATTGGTTTTATCTAGGTAATTTAGTAGACATGAACAATAATATTTTGCTGTATCGTTAATTTTATAGTGTCTTGACACTCGGTGGAGATTGTTTACATACAATAATTATGGTTAAGTTGCAAAATAATGATTTAAAAGATGTGTGAAGCAAGATTAATTGTGGTCAACATTTTTTAGAATCTATTTGAAAGCCCCTAAAAAAATAGTATACGCAAATCATAATCATCATCTCAACCATAAGAGGCTGTTGAAGATAGGCTGCGCCTGAGGCTCTAACAATTATAAAAAATGTAAATATTATTAGCCTGTATTAATTTTCTATAATACTCTTATATTAGGCATCACAAAGTTAAAAATTGTTCTGAATCAGATTGTACTTAACACTACAGTTTGTTTTTAAGAAGTTAATAATTACAAGAATTAATTTTGGTTAAAAATAAAAGTCGCCAATACTTAATTTCAAAAGAATGTTTTTCTGGATTACCTTTTAACATAGACTTAAAGGATACATTTAACAAAAGAACAACAGGTTAGAATAACAAAGAATCGTGTTGTCTAATGTCATTATACCGTGATGACGACTCAGCGGAATTGTCATCGCATCTTACAGTTTGTTAGTCATCCCAAACCCGACTAACAACTTTTCTCTCGACCGAGCGCCATGCCCGGTCGTTGCCACCGAATTGCAGTTATTTAACGCGATGACAAACTTTGTTTACTGTAAACACGTTTTTAAGGATATGTTTATCTAATTGTCATTACATGGTCTACCACTTCGGAGGACAGTTTATCTTTATGGGTTTATGGTCATTTAGGTTTACACTTACAGTAATTTTCGACATATCTAAGAAATATGTATACGATTTGGTACAGTTTTGTCATTTTAACTACTACTGGTCCTACTGATGAATATATACCATCACATACTACCTCATTTTATTATTACTCATTAGCTGTCTTGTTTGCCAACTTTGTTGTAAAAAAAGAAATGTTAACATTTGCCGAATAAGATCAAAAGTATAGAATCTTGTCTACTGTTATTTGTAAAAATACTCGTTCTGGTAATCTAAGTTCATTATCATAAAGGATGTGAGAAAGCTGTTTCATCGTATACCTGTATTTATGTTAAACTTAAATGTGTTTATAGGTTAACCAGTATGCTAAACAAAACGCTAAGGAAAACTCTGAAATGCGTCGCAAGCCAAAGTTGCGGCCTTTCTCCGCCGGCGTCGTCGATACCAAGAAACGAGAAGCCGCCAAAGTTGCCAAGTACGTTACAAATTCACCTAAAAAGACAGTGGTTAATTGTAAACACTCAAATGTTTTGGAAGAGTTGAAAGATACTACAGAACGAGCGAAAGGTCTAGAACTAGCTAATGTACAACTCAACGACGATAATAAGATTTTAAGAAAAAAATTGGGTCAAATCAGTGAAGATAAGCACGTAGCTGAATTGAAATTAGCCGAATGTGAAAAATTCATTAGTCGACTTAGTAAAGAATATGAACATAGGAATACAGAATTGAAATGTATAAAAGGAAATGAGAATAAGTTATTAGCAGAAATAAATAAAGAACGCAATGATAGGAAAAATTTGACCATACAGCACGAAAAAGATATCGTTGTGATACAAGACCTACAGAGACAAGTGAAAGAAATGGAAATGATTTTAAAAAGGAAACATCCTGATTCTGTTTCGGCATTAATAGGTTAGTATTTAAGTTCCTTCATTATAATAATACTTTGTATATTTTTAAATTCGTAAGTTATTTATGTCTTTTTGTAGTGGCTTCTAAGTCGTCTAGCGTAGAAGACAATAAGAAAAAGCTATTAGAAGAACGTATTGCTAGGCTTGAAGACGAACTTAAAGATAAAGAAAACCATTTCCAGGGTATATTACTGACACTGCAAGAAAAGTTTGGAGATATGAAACAAAAATACGAAAACCATATTATAGACGTAGAAAGGCAGTTGATGGACGATCGAAAAGTCAATACAGATTTAAAAAGCAAGTTAAATAGGACTAATATAAATGATTCTGCAGTCCAGACTGTGGGTCCACACACACAGACAGTATGGACACAAACTGTTATAAAACCAGATAGATCGTCATCAGCAGTCAGTAGGCTTTCACAGAATTCAGCGTTACTTTTGAATAAATTAAAAGAGGACAGCTACTTGGTCGCTACCATAAAAGGACTGCAGTCTGAATTGACTATAAAACAAAGAACTATTGGGAAGATTAATAGGGAAACTGAGGAACTTAGAAAAAATCTACGTAACTTACAAAAGGAAAAAGAAGGTATGTTTTTATGTTTCGTCGTAAGTTCTTATGCTATGTCTTAATAAAATATCGTGAAGATAGTTCTGATTGAACATTTTCTGATTGACATTTTCCTCCTCATTTCTTGGAACGATTGCAAAAACTGATTAACACTTGACATACAACCTGACACTTTGAACATAACATTTTTTTTAAAAAAACTTGCCAAAACGACTACTTTGCCTGATGAAAAGCATGAATAGAATCCAAGTGTTGTGGTCACCATATTCATTGCGAATGCAGAAAATGCAGTATGGTGACCCAGACTACGCTGGCTTAGTAAAATGCTTTTTCACGACTCGTTTGGGGGCGTAAAAGGCATGACAGTCATCGTGGCATTGTATTGCACACACCACGACAACTGTCATCCCTGCATCAATGGGCCGCCGGTCTCGCACTCACCAAAGAAACACGACAGCACGTATGCTGTCGCTTTAGGTGACACTCTCGCTTTACCACATAAAGAAACGCATTTTTTGTTCGTCCCTCATTTGTCATTAGCTTGTGTGCAGCACATAATACGTGAGTTATTCACTAAATACATACAACAGTCGTAACATGTATGTATATAACATTATACTATATTAAAACTTTATGTTTAAGGCTAGTTTTTAATTTACATACAATAAATTGCCTTGCTTTTTAATACTGTTGTCTCTGGTGAGGTCATAGCGTTACACTTCGTCTATGCGGCCAAGCATTATAGCCAAGTCCCTGTCCTTTATATAATCAAAGCAAAAAGAAATCATCGATCTTGTCTATCTAGTAGAGTGGTTAATGTAATTTCTTCATACATATCACACATTGCCTGATCTTGATCATAGCCTGTACTATGGTAACCACAGGTTATCAGTAGTTTCATTACAAACCAGACTTATAATATAAACATACTTATATATTTCTAAAATATACGTTCATAAATAAATGCTCATCACACAATTATTTGTCTTGGATGGGAGTCACACCCACGACCTCAGGCTCACTAGTTAATCTTACCAACCACTAGCAGATAAACAAGCAATATAATAAAAAGTTAGAGAAAAATCTAATGTTGGGTTTTTTATCTACATGTAGGTATGTTTGTAACATCTGCACATGATAACATACGAGACACGCGTACAACCAAGTTCTTTTGACTTATTTTAGAGTCACGCATAGAATCCATAAGCTGAAAATAACTGAGTTGTTATTTTTTGTTGACTATAGACATCCTGAGATCTTTATCGATTCGATCTAATTATGTTATTTATAATGTACTCCTAGCCGATCTCGGCTACGGCTGCCAGTCTCAACAAAGACTGGTCGGAGGCCAGCCAAATAACAGGAGATAATACTGCACAAGTGTGTGCGCAGACACAGGTGCACTCTTTGTTCCCTCACTCTCACAATCCGATGTGACGGCGATCCGAAATCATTGGAGAGAGATCAAGTACAGGGCCGAAGGTTTTACGTGCTCTCCGAAGCACGGGGGTTACGACTAACTTCCTAACTCCTGGCTGTTATTAAGCATTTCTGTAATTGGAAAAACTCAATAACACTTTCTAGCCCGACCCAGGCATCAAACCCAAGACCTCTTGATTGGTAGTTGTATACACTAATTGCTACGCCATGCCAGTTATGTCATGTTATATATATAATATATGTACGCCCAATTGTTAAACGTCACGATAAACGTGAGTATCAGTTTATCGTTAAGTTCTAATAGCAAAGTCAAAAAACCTGAAGTGAAAAAGCAATTTCATAGCTCTGCTATATTATTAATTTATATTAGATTTCTTAATGGGAGAAAGTCGTAATTTATTGGTAATACATTAAAATTAATGTTTTTGAAAATAGCACGCACTTATTTTTTTTTAAATTGTTTAATTTTAGTGCTTTTAAACTTAAATCCACAAAAGAAGCATGGTTATAAAAGTAAATCGACGGAGAACATCTTAGCTCGGATGAATACGGAAATGGAGGCGGAACTGTCGGAAATAAGGAAACAAAAGGAGGTGTTAGTACAAGAACGGAACACTTTACTCGACTCGCTTAAACGTACGAACGAAGAATTTATATTATTGAAAAAGAAACGTATTCAAGACGTGAGTAGACAACCATTATTTATTAGATACCATTTTTTATACTATGATCGGATTGAGAATTGACAATAGTCGATTTTACATCAGAATATTTATATTCTGTCATGCAGATATTGGTGAAATTTTGAATCGAACAAAATGTTCTGTATCACAGCTAGACACTCGGTACTTCCTAGGTTGAGAAGGTTTGATGCATGGTACATTTCAAATAAGTAACAAAATAAATTGGCCAGTTTGACTTACTGCCCTCTCGATTACTATGGCAGTGTTATCCTGTGAAGTTTGATCAGGATCAATGGGGGTGGTGACACTCCGCATTCTAAATCCGTCCACAAGGACGGACTACCAGTGTCACCAAATATTCTAATAAATATTTTTATTATTAATGTATTTTTCAAAAGTAAATAGCGTAGTAAATATTTCCAAATTTATGAGATACATGTTTCGCAATGTGTCGTACTGAACGCTAAGTACAAATGATTCAAAGTCAAAGTCAAGTTATTGATGGTCCTTAAATTCTTGTATTATAATAATTCATTGTTTTGTAAATCGCGTGACATTATATTTTAACGCCTATTTATAAACGCATTTAATTCATGATTAAAAAAGTTAAGATTTTGATAACGGAGAGTGTGCATGCGGATTTAAAATTTCCACTCATTTGTGTTTTGCTTAGTCTTGTAATCAAGTCATAGTATAAATGTAAAAACAGATTTCGATTCACTCAGACTTTACAAGATTTTTGACACATGTCAAATGTGTCAAATTAACTGGTAGTAATGACATGCATCAAGGTAAATCAAAGGGGTGCGTTACATCATCTAGAAATATGAAACCTTGAATACCATTGCCTATATGTTTACTAATACAAAACACTTAACAACGAATGCGTGCTACCACGAAAAGCTTGACACCGTAGCCACGCGATCTCGAATAACTAAATCTCTACACTTCACTAATTTCCAATAATTTCGTATAAAGAGTAATAGATCCACCCCGTGATGTGTTACCCTTTACATCTTGGTTGTTTAATCATCATTGTCACGCATTGAATGTGACTTTAGTCTAAATTGATGAATTATATAATAATTTGATGTTTCTCGTTCGTGGTTTGGTTAAGCGAGATTGTGTGGTTTCGAACTTTTCGTTGTAGCGTGCATTCTTTATCATGTGATTGAAACTGGTGTAATTAGTGATTTTGCTATTCGTAAGGCTTGGCTATGGCGTAATGTTTTTCGCAGTAGTAAACATGCGGGGACCTGGTATTCGAGGTTACATTTTTTTAGGTCATGTAACACATCTAAATCAAAGACACGCAACACTAGAATAGTTACTTCTCCTCGATGTAAAAAAAAAACAGGCAAATTTAAGGATGCCTGGATGTCCATGCGTCATCGTTTTTGTTCGTATAAGAACAAAGGCACTTCACAAATACACGTTACTTTTAGTTAGATAAATAAAAAATAAATATTGTAGTATATGTTTATTGATGTAATTGTATTCTTGTCTATATAGCTTCACACTTTACAATTGGCCCACGAAAAGGAGTTGATGCAGATGAACATGCAAATTTATCCTTTGCAAGAAGAGATCAAGCTTCTCAATAAAACCGTTGAGATACTGCAAGAACGCTTGCGAAGTGCTGACGATAAGCTGCTGAGGTACCAGGCTGGCATAAACGATGTATATGCTGGAGGAGATACTCCTAATACTTCGAACAAAAAGGGTACACGCTAGTAAGTCATGGTAATAAGTATATTAATAGACTTGACACATATGACCGGCCGAAGAGGCAATTTTTAAGTCTTTACATGTCACATGCAATAAGACAATAAGCAGTGTTGCCACCCTTGAACTTTGGCTAAAAAGATAGGAATAAATATGGAATATAAATAGATAGAATTCCTTTTTTACGTTTTAGAAAACATAATAAATTTTTCTTCATTAAATCATGCTAAAGTGAACTTTAGAAACTATTTTGTATTTGGGGGAAAAACTAAAAAATTGGCCACCTCTATGAAATGGAAAATGTAACAGAATATCGCAATTCCTACCTTAATAAAACGTCATACTTTCTATTCTATTCCAAAGATGTATTTATCTTGTTTTTTTTTTGAAGGATATATTTGTGAAGATTTTTGAAAAAAATCTGTTTGGAACTTGTCTAAAGAGTTAGCAACACTGCTCCTGAGGTAGTTGTAAATTATTTAGCTTAATAGTTTCACGTATAGCATGTGTTCTGAGGTACTAAATAGTGGGATCGATAGGAATTGCATTTAGTTACGATTTCACGCTATTACAACCACTAAGTGCCGTCGTGTCGTGGCTCCTGGATTTAGGAAGTACCATTACATCACAAAACTCTACGCTGAGTTTTGTAATCCTTTTCTTTATTTGTAACGCGTTTTAATGAAGTATTAGTTGTGTTCAAGCTATGTATTTGTTGTTGTGACTATATTTGTTAGAATCTGCTATGTTATAGTTTTGTTAGCTTTTATATAAGGTCATAAGTATTTTTCAGCTGGCAGTATTGTAGTTATTACTCACGATGCAATATTATTAGTAAATTCATGTTAAGACAGTCATGTTGGTGAACATCCACTTTCAATTTCGAAGGAAATTGACTAAGCAATTAGTTTTTACTCTAATACGCTGAAGCTAAAAAAGGAGGTTTATAAATTAGACCTGTATGTTCGTCCCTATATTTAGATACTCGTTGTAACTAACTGACTAAACCAACTTTTAGGAATGAAATGTACCATAGATTTGTTTGTGTTAGCAGTGGCGTAGCGTGCCTTGGTTGTACCCCATATAAAAATTTGTTTGGGGGCCCTTATGAAGGGTAAAGATATCTCATAAAAGAAAAAGAATATCTAAAAGAAATATTTATTCATCATAATTAGACAGATAGATAATTTTTGCTTACGCACGGGCCTCGTATAATTGATACGGCAGATATGGCATTAGCTACGCCCCTGTGTGTTAGTCACTGTTTTAGAAAAACATTTTTAAATCATTACATATTCTTCTTGTTGAAATAAATAATCTCAAAACGAATCTGTGTACCTCTGTCAGATTCAAAAAATGGCAGTAGTTAAGAAAATAACATTAAATTTAAATGAAATTCGAAACTGACACAAATTATGTTAAGGCTTATCATGTCATTGTCTAACCAGCGTTATATAGTAGGACATTTTCTTTTTAGGGTAAGGCCTATGTCCAGGCCTCCTCAGCCACATCATCGATGTGATATCGGTTACCCAAGAAACAAAAACCATGGGAATAGCCTTAAAAAAGAGAGAAGGTACGAAGAGAATGTCAGCTATATCGCTCTTTGTTGAAATTTTAGTCGTAACCGACATGGAGCCAAAAACAAAACAAAATTAATAAAGAAATCGCATTAAAAACTGATCCAGTCTGTCCTAACTGCTTATGGAACAAAGTTCATCCCTAGTCTGGATTGAAAGAAAAATATTGGAGGTATAAAATAGACGTATTCCTAGCTTTAATATGTGAAGCATTTATTAAAATATTTAATATCTTCTATTAGAAGATATTATGTATTGCAATTTTAGTGATACAAAAATAAAAACCTAAACGTGTCTTGACTACTTACTACCTTAGTATTTAAAGAATTAAAAAAAAAAATGTTGCATAGAGTATTTAAATCCGTTAGAAGCATCGCATTGTAAACTTTGGTTTCAAGTAAAATATATAAAAAAAGTGAATTCAATATAAGAATATGTTGTATGAGGGACAGGGACCATGTTATTGTAGTTATAATTATATGTAAGTAATGAAGTGTGCTAAGAGTGCCTAGATCCTTCTTAAGATTAGATGTTGTGATTGTTGGCCGTTCAATAAGTTATACGACTGCTTGCGCACAATCTACATAATACATTGTACTAGGTATACGAAGTTCCTTAAATAAAAAAATCTTCTAGTCATATTTCGTCAGTGTTTTAAAGCCTTTTTTTGTGAACCCACCGATACAGCGTGTCCGTTGTGCCTTTTTACTATATAATAAACAAGTATATTTGTGTACAGTTGTGTTTTTTTTTTATAATTTAAGTCATAAGAAAAAGTTTTGTCTCCTAAATGTATGATAGTGTTCTAAAGTCATCTATGGTATTAGTTACCCCCTAAATTAGTTTTTTTAAGTCACATTTAGGTAGGCTCTCTCGCTATTGGTGATATTGATGAGGTTACCGTTGCCCCTTATATCTCTATATATATTTCTCTAGGGAGTACACTAATCCGAATTATAGGTATCTGATCACTTACCTTTTCATCACTTTATTCTAAGTGAAGGAATTGCAATTTCTATGCGAAACGGGAACAACAGCAAGTTGATCCATTGTTTCCGTCGAGTAACCCATTCTTATCTTTGAGTTGTACAAAAACAATGTAAGTACTTAAATGTTCATTATTGTAGAGGTTCAAGTAAGCAAGTGATATTTATTTTTATTATTACGTGTTAATTTCCTTAATATAAACTTAGAAATAAAGACAATTCATAATATTAATTGCACTTTCAAACAGCAAAGAACTTGGATATGGATATTTTCAAAAGTTATGATTGATTGATTTTTTCTTTTTTGTAAAGGGTGGGCCACGAATCAGCTAACGTTTGAAAAAATCATATAAAAAACCATTTAATACAACCCAAAAAATGTTTGTTTACAAGAAAGCTAGTTCGTAGGCATTTATTTTTTAAAAATTATATAGTCTAAATGACCAATTTTAGACGTTTGCACTCTTCTAAGCGAACACCGAAATTTTCGAATACTCGTCGGCAAAGAAACTGCGAGATCGCCGACATCTCTTCACTGATTTTTTCCTCTAGTTGACGTAGTTTATTTGGTTTATTGATGTAGACACGATTCTTTAAATAACTTCATAAAAAAAGTCTGCTGGGGATAGGTCTGGACATCTGGGTGGCTATGGAGTGCCGCCTCGTCTGGAAACCAGTTTTTCTGGTAATATATCTTTGACCACCGGCAGTGACTCGTTAGATGTGTAACAAGTGGTTCCATCTTGTTGAAACCATGTGTTACGATTGTAGCCAGCAAATTCCGGTAGCATCGGTCCCAAGAACTACCGTAACATTTTCACATATTCAGAAGAATTATCAGTTACTGAACGGCCGTGAGAATCTTCGAAAAAGTAGGGTCCAATGATTCCTTTTGCTGAAATTGCAGCTCATACAGTTGCCTTGGGAGAATGAAGTGACCTCTTGTGTTTAGCTTTGGCATTTTTACTGCTCCAATACCTGCAGTTTTGTTTGTTTACATGTCTGTTGAGGTGAAAATGAGCTTCGTCATAAAATAAGATGATGTCAAAATTACTGAATCGTCCTAACATTGTTTCAGCATATGTACGTCTTGCGCAAATTAAATAATTAAGTTTTAGTCCCTGCACTATGTGGATAACCCTAACTCAGCCGAAAGTTTACAAGTCCATAAATCTGGATTACGTCGAACAAAAGCGGAAACTTGCTGCACGTTCTCTTCAGTCTGAGAAATGCGTAGACCTCCAGTTTGCTTCACATTTAGCGTGAATCCCGCGTCTTCGAACTTCTTCGCCCATTTCTTTATTAAAGGACCACTCGGACACAGATTTAAGTCGTATTCAACGCGAAATAAGCATCTCATAGTAATAAGCGAACTGCCGCTTAAATAAAAATGTTTCACACAGTAAACGCGCTACGGCCCGTAAAGCGATCCATTGCGACAAAATTGCCGAGAAACGAGCTAGTGGTCAGACCATTTTGACAAATGACTCTCTTGTGCATTCTTATTCTGTGTGTGCATGCATGAGTCCAGACGTGCGTGCGTGTGTGCATGCGTGTGTATGTGTGTATGCGAAACCACAAAACCGCAAAGTCAAGCACTACTTATATTATTATGTTGTGATGTCAATGGGACAAATTGCCTATGCTTTTGATGTTGTGAAAAGGCAATATGTAGCACTACAACTTGTCTGTTGTAAGTAACACATGTTCTTGTTTACCATTTTAGCTATCAAGTGCACTTGAGGAACAGGATAAATAGATTGATAAGACATTTGTACCTATTTAAATTTATCTTTAAGTCTGTCAAAGACTCTGTTTAAAGTAAACCGTCTTAACTACAGTTTGCACCTTAACGGATTTTATCGCCTGGTGCTTGATGAGATTATCATCTAACCATGCCCGATAATGTACTAATACCACTACTTTCATACTAGTTTGATACTTACGCTGATGACGTGACGTAGACAGAAAACAGTAGGTTAGCTTCATACATGTTGGTGTTTGTGGACACATTTTCAAGAAACCTTATAGCCAGTCAAGATTATGTACTTGTAATAAAACGTTACTAGATGTTATGAGACTTTAGAGAAAACGTATAATGACAAAATGGAGAGGTATCTATAAATATCCAAAAACTCAGCTTATTGTCTTTTTGTCATTCTGAGGCTGATTAATTTTACTGAAACTAACTCAGTTATGAAATTTAAATATTGCGAACAATTTTTTTGTTTTAATTTTAAGAGCCTGCGAAAGTGACCACTTTATCTAATAGATAGCATGAATAGAATACAAGACTTGTGGTCAGCATACTCATTGCTAATGCTAACAATGCAGTATGGTGACCCATACTACGGTGGCCTAGTGAGAGGCTTTTTCGCGCTCTGCTTGCGGAAGCAAAAGGCATGATAGTTATCGTGGCAGTGTAAGACTCATGTACTCACCACGACAACTATTAACCCTACATCAATGGGCCTTCGGTCTCGCACTCACCAACGAAACACAACTGCACGTTTGCTGCCGCTTTAGGTTGGTCTTCTGTGAGGGAGTAGCACTATTGTGGTCGAACCGACCAGTTCGTGCTGAAACCAGCGTAACTCTACTAGCTGATATAGATCTAGATTTAGATGGTAGTATTACAGAATCACAAATAATAGTAATATCTACTATTCTGTGTTCTTACGAGGAATAATATTCGTTGAATATTTGGTTTTTATTTAAAGGTCAAAATTTTTATCTTTGTTTTTTTCTGTATTGTCGTATCACTTTGAAGGAAGTAGGTATGACTAATATTAACCAACCTCAGGTACTCTTTTTTATAATTATCCTGACTTTCTCCCTTTTGGCTGTAATGACTTTTATGTATTTATGTTTCTCGAAGTTTAATATTTAAGTACTTGTGAAAAAGTGCATAACGATTATTATAATATTTTCCATTTATTATCAAGGGTGCATAGGGTTCCTTACTTAGGACCTCAAGTTAACCTCACCTGTTAGTGGTGCACTTGCTGGTCGACGGACGAGGCTTTGGCAAACAAAGCAACCCGATTAGTGGCAATAGGGCTGTCACCAATTTCGTCGGTCCAAAACACTGGCGAAAAGTGGGCGTTTAATATATTTCTGCTACTACTACGGGGAAACAGGCGTAATTTTTTGTATGTAATATATAATTATGTCAAGAAAGTTCTCAGGTATCACCACAACCACCAATATATATATGATGATTGAGGCATTTTTTTATTAAAAAAACACACATTCAAGTGGAAATCCTATATTGAATACTGGAGGAATTCTACTTAAAAAAATCAATTTATATAAATCTTTTTTGTTTTGCCACTATTTTGCTTAGTACAACACATTGTTTTTTAGTTCATTGAGTTTTAAAACCATGCCTCGGTGTCTACACCTCTGCTCAATATTTTAGGGTCGAGATTGCTTGCCAAAGAATTTACCGCAGCAAATATTTCTTTGCCGGTGTCTTCAATTTCGTGTGGTGGCAATAGAAAACCAAACTGGCCATTGTCTCTCGTTTCAATTACATAGGAATGTTTAGCTCCTTCATAGTACACCCAATCTATCATGGCGCCCGTAGCGGGGTAGATTTTATGATAACTTGGACCATGGTCGTACTTTTTTCCAGACTCGGCCATTATCGCCTGTAAGTTAAGATTAACTACATACATATATTAGCTTAAATCTCGTTTCTAAAGGGAGGCCTATTCCCAGCAGTGGATTAGGAAAGGCTGTTGATATGATAAATATTATAGATACACATCTTTTATTCCTGTAAGATTGATAGAGGTTTATTTTGCTACACATAATTTCAGTCTTCACGTACAGAGGGCAAGCAGCCAGGAAAATTATTTCTAAATAAAAATACCTACTATACATTATCCGTGTAGTGACGGATTAAGAATATGGAGTATCACCAATCCCTTTTCATCCCGTGGCTGTTGTAAAAGTCGATAAGGGAGTAAACTACGCAGTGCAGCATCACTGCAAATAGAAAGGAAAACTTGAAACAAACCCCATAACAACTCGATTTGTCAGCGTGGCATAGTCCAAAACTTTCTTTCTAATGAGAGGCAGTGAACTGTTAAAGGCTGTTGATGTGATGACCCGGAAAGAAAATTTTCTTTACACAATAGGTATTTATCGTGTTTAGGAATCAAACCCACGCTCTTAGGTGGAGTAGTCAGAAACTCTAAGCACTGAATTAAAAGGCTAATAGATTATTAATTATGTCATTTAAAAAAGAAATTGAAATTATAAGGCACTTGGCGTTATCATTAAGTCATCTAGGTAAGGTTCTGTTAGTTTAAATTGTTCTTCTTGGGAGGAAAAGTCTGATTTGTAGAATTTGTAAGTTAGATAACTAAGAATATAGATACTATAAGTGATTGTCTCGGTAGCGCAGCGGTAATGACTGCGACTGCTGTGCTTGAGGTCTCGGATTCGATTCCCGGGTCGGGCCGGGATGTTTGTATGATCTACAAATATTTGCGTCGAAGTTTGGATGTTTTCTATGTATAACATGTATGCATTTACCAAAAAAAAATATATAAGTACCAGTCAGACTAGTTATCATAGTACAAGTTCTGCTTAGTTTGAAACTAGATGAAGTGGTGTGTTAAATGTTCCAATTATTTATTATGACTATACCTTTGTCATGTCTTCAGCGGTAAGTTTGTGCACCTCCAAATCAGGAGATTTTCGACTCCTCGCACACCATGGGTACAGGATCAGGTGTCCGTACGAGTGGACATCTATCAAAGCACTTATTCTCTTTTTCGTACTCGATACAAGGCTCTACAATTTGTAACAACTTTTATTCCTGTTTTCAATTATTATAACATATATCTTTGTAAGCTCGGTGTGCACTGACTCTTTGTAGTGTAACTTGATGTGTAATTTTTTGTGTTGAGGTGTAATTCAGATGCATGACACATTTTAGATAGATTTGATTGATCGTTACCGACATTGATGTACGTGCTACTTATTAAACTTGCATAGACAGAGTACTATAGTACTTTCTAAATGTTCCTATACCTATTGTATTATACAACTGTAAGTTGGAGGAAGGCGTCGATGTCTGTCACATAGTTTGTACTAGCACAGACATCGCCGTTAACACCAAATTCAGGGTATCATGTGAAAATTAATTTTATAACATTAGCTTAGCTTAGATTGATGTATTTGTAAAAGTCGCCAAGGAAATACAAATTTTGCTCCTATGCTCTTTTATTATTAACGCAGCCTAAAAGACCAGTGCTGTCGAATACTATCGTGTAGTTAAATACATTACTGTTATAGTAGTAAAAACTTCTCAAGATTTTTGAAGTGAAAACTTCTTTAGGCGCGTTGAGCGTTTTGGTAGAGGGTAAAATCCTCGGTTCGCGTCACCGACATGCTAATGATAATAGTATATCTATAGCTATGGAGAATATGATATTATATATTATATATGAAATTTATTATTATCATATATTATATATGATATTATATATAGCTATATATGAAACATAAAAAATTTCATATAATTTTTGCATATAGTTTTAATTACTCTCAACTTAATAGTTCCGTTTTCACTTCTATCGGCAGTCCCACGACTGCTACTGTTTTTTTTTTACAGTTATTTGTGGATGTAATCTACAATTTATCCTTACAATGGATTTCAGCGACTTGGCCGTAACAAATCAAACACTAACTGAAACATGTAAATATGAAAACTTACGGCGATGGCAACTGATTCTACTTCAGAAAACGGGTAGGGTCCAGCAAACGTGTGCTTACATTCACCAGACTCTTTTATACCAGTGATGTCCCAATCTAATCTATAAGTGATTTAAGAAATGTTGGTACAATACTTTTTTATTGTTTATCTAAGAAGCGTCATCACTAGGCACGACTGGACCGATTTCATTAATGCTATCTTATATCGTAAATATTTTTGTGCAAATGAGCTTTTAGAGAGAAAAAAATTGGAAAAATAATACTTAAATCTGTATGTAATTTTTCTAACTATAAAATCAAAAGTCAAAAAACTTGTGTTGTTATTTTATTTCTGTTGTCGTTAAGTCAAGTAGGCACTTATTAGGTTTACTGTTGCTCATTTTTAGGTTTATTTTTTTTACACTGACAACTCCCGCAATAGGAACATATTAAGTGCAGAGGACTTTATAGACACAACAATTTCTGTAACACAAAAGTGTTGTCCCATGTTGTGATCGACAAAACACAAGTCTTATACTTGTAGTCACGATTTTTCAAAATATTTAAGTGTTAAGTAGACAGTCATGAACAAACTGTGATTTTGTCGCAATGATCGTAATCATTTGTGCAAAATTAAAACATACCTAAAATAAGGTATTCCAAAATAAGGTTGAACAATTTGTTTGTTTACCTCTTAGATCAAGGGTTGGCTTCCTTACTTATAAAAATAAACGCTAAAATACTCTGTCCAGGGACGGAAATAAGAATATTTTTAAAACTTACTCAAAGTTTCTGTTAATATCTGCACCTTTACAAGAAAGGAATTTGCTACGATTTTTTCTCCAAAGCCTATCATATGTGTGCGTAAAGTGGTATCCATCTGGGTTAACGACCGGGATTATTAACCTGAAATGTAACAACTACACTAAATACATTTTAAACTGGCGAAGACATAGTCCAACATGCACTAACTATCGTAAGTAATTTATCTTAAAGTACTTATTTATTATTTGTTAATGACAGAACGGGGAAACGAACAGATGAGTCACCCGGTGGACAGTGAGCACCTTGTCACGAGCGCATTGTCGCACTTTGAGGAAGGAATACGTTCTTTTCTTTTTTTATATATATATATATTTGACCTGCCAAAGTGACTCTATTCTGCCTGATGGAAAGCATGAAGAGTGTCCAAGAGCGGTGGTCGCCATACTCACTGCGAATGACGACAGTGTAATATGGCGACCCACGTTATGGCGGACTAATGAGATGCTTTTTCACGCTCCACTTAAAGGGCCCGGGATCGAAGGTTTGAAGGTCGTATTGGTTCGGAAATACCGCAAGTGAATTATGCTCTGGTTTCTCATACTTGACGGAATGATATAGGCGTTGCCGACATTTCTTAGGCGCTAGAATATTTAGATTTATTTTTATGGTACAGCGGCAAACGAGAAGATAGTTCACCTGACGGGTAATGACTGCTGTCCATGGACAACTATGCCTCAAAAGTGAAAATTGCGTTGCCGCCGTTAGATGTACTTCCCGGAAATAGATATAGCTTTGAAGTTCCGGTAACCTCATTCCCTCAGTGAGAAGTAACGAAAGAATTGACGAGTGAAATGAGAAAGAGATGACTAACCTGTTGGCCCAGTGGTTAGTGATTCTGACTTCTACGCTAGAGTTCGTGATTTCTATTCCCACCCTAGACAAATATCTATGTGATGCGCACAACACTTTTTCTATGTCTTGTTGTAATTAACCTATGAAATATTGTCTATATCATAGATTGTATTTAAAAAAATATATAAGTATGTTTATCACAAGTATTGTTACTAGGCTCTGTCTAGTTTGGGATCAAACCCGGCCGGGTGTGAATTGTGTGCGATTACTTGACATTGGTTCTGTGCTGCATACCGCAGCATAGCGTTTTCACAGTTGTGTTTAATAATAATAATTTAGAAAATATTCTGACAGCATAAAATATTTAACAAAGAATCCGATCCCTATTGAAATTTGAAAAAATCATCTCGTGTAGGTAGTGCTGTAACTTACCAACTCAGTTGTACAAAACCTACCAGTTTTTGTTCTTAATATGATTTGGTTGCTGGTCGAATTGTGTTACAATTGTATTCAAAACGTATAGTACAGAAGTAATCGACACCCATTCACGTCCATGTACTCCACTTGTTATAAGAACAATTTCGTTGTTAGGATTGCCATTCGTTATATTGATCATCTGAAATGTTAATAGTGTACTAAATGTTAACGCATATGGTTGGTTACTTATTTATTTAGTTACAAACTCAAACGGTTACAACAGTTTTTTAAAATACCGTACTGTAAATAAGGGTCCTCATCAAATAAGTGATTTAGAGAACCATAGATCGGAAAGGCAAATTAAGACGTGTTTTCGTCTACAATCGCTTTTACGATTGACTTCCAATAGATATATTTGTACTGCATAGGTACACTCACGTCCATATTTCCGAAAGGATTCCGCAGATAATACAATCATTTTGAACTTCCTAGGGGATTACTTTCTACTTAGGAATAAAAAGTATCAATTCCAATTACTCAAAAGCATTTATCGTGTTTTTCACCTACATCAAGGAGAGACTCAACCAGAGGTCTCATTCATTATCATTTTTCATGTTGCACTTTAGTATATTTTTCATAGCACACATGCGGGTTTTTATCGTTATAACCTTATTACATACGTATTTACATAGGTCTAAATACTTTGTATTTAAGAGGACGCGATAGAAGAAATAATACATGTGCTACATTAGGTAAAAAATGTTTGATATGCACACAAAACATGTTTATTACTTTTTTAAACTATTTTCCAAATAATTTCTATTTTGCAACAGCTATTTTCAATTGCAAAATTTTGGCCGACAGTACCTTATATTAGATGTTTACCTTTATAGCTCTGTTTTCATTAGTATGTCCTATATCTTGCAATTTACATATTGATGGATATTCTTCAGATAGAAAATTTAAATATTCCTCAATGATATTCAAAGGAGGGTATGATTTCCAGTCTAATCGGTGACCTGTGAAACAAAAGTATGTAATTTAATACATACTTCGATTACGATAATGGCTAATGTGACTTACCTACTCTTTCAGTATATACGTAAAATCACGCCTGCTTCCCGGGAGGGGTAATCAGAGAGATATTGAAAAACCACTTTTCGAAAGAGTTTTGGTGGTCCTACGAATTAGTTAACATTTATAAATTAAATTAAATATATCATATTATATATCATAATTTTTATAATACATAAAAATCATTTTATATATTATAAAAAAAAATTATTTACAAGAAAGTTAATTAATTGGAATTTACTTTTTAAAAATTACATCGTCTAAATGACCACCGTTTCGACGTTTGCACGCTTTTCAAGCAAGCACCGGAATTTTCGAATACTAGTCAGCAAAGAGACCACGAGATCCCTGAAATTGGCGCTGAATTTTTCATTAACTATAACGTAGTGTGTTTGGTTTATTAATTAAGACACGATTCTTCAAATAACCCTATAAAAAGAAGTCTGCTGGGGATAGGTCTGGAGTTCTGGGTGACCATGGAATATCACCTCGTTTGGGAACCATCTTTTCCGTAAACATGTTTTCGACCACCGTCAGGGACTCATTAGATGTGTGACAAGTGGTTCCATTTTGTTGAAAATATGTATTACGATTGTAGCTAGCAAATTCCAGTAGCATCGATCCCAAGTAATCCCGTAACATGTTTGCGCGGGATGTTAGATTCAAATGTTAACGAATTCTTGGCCTACCCTGTAGTAGGTGGCCAGCCTATTGATGCTAATCCAGATGATTTGTTTGCCAGAGCCTCGTCTGTCGATCAGCTGGTGTACCACTGGCAGGTAAGGTTGACTTGGGCCCCCTAAGTTTCTGGTGAGAAATCTGAAGAAACCCTATAGACTCTTTTAATCATAGCTAATTTCAAAATATTAGCTATAAAGTTTCTAGTAATGTGGATTTCTATCGGACAACAGGTGCCATTATACACATGCTTTAATGTTACTGAACCAGTGCGTCCTACCCGTAATGACATTCGGAACCAAGATGTGGAAACTCACTATGAGACTGCGTGCGATGCTGGGTGTTTCTCAGTCCGACAAAATTTGTAATAAAGTTATTTGACAGCGAACTAAAATAACCATCGCACGGAGCATCAGTGCGCTAAAGTGGAAGTGGGCCGGCTGTGACGCCATACGAACCGATGGTCGCTGGGGTCGAAATGTGTTAGAGTGGAGATTGTAAAAGGGTAAACGTACTGTAGGGCGCCCTATGACACGCTGGACTGACGATTTGAAGAAAATGGCTGGCAGCAATTGGATGCGGATTGCCCAAGATCGAGATGGTTGGCACTCCTTGGGGAGACCTTCGTTCAGCAGTGGACGACAAACGGTTGATTTGACATATTATTTAAATAAATATAAGCTTTTATTT
Organism: Hypercompe scribonia; assembly: GCA_949316085.1. Taxonomy (NCBI): domain Eukaryota; kingdom Metazoa; phylum Arthropoda; class Insecta; order Lepidoptera; family Erebidae; genus Hypercompe; species Hypercompe scribonia. The sequence continues at coordinate 9,887,197 of OX438979.1, forward strand.
TAAGTAAGTTAAAATATCTTAAGCTCACGAAGACAGAGCGCCTCTTAAGATTTTTCTTAGGAGGCGTTCTGTCTCCCTGAATAAAGACGCGTCGCGTCAAGGAATTCATGAATAAGTACTCTTTTAGCTCAACAGAAGTACGGTTTGTTTAAGAATATACTAACCAATCCGTAGTGTGTGCTCGTCCCACAAGGCTGGTGGAGTTTTCTGCTCATTAATGCTTTTCTGTACGTTCGGTATTGTCACAATATAAGTCATGTTACGACTTGACAGCTGCTGCTTCACTTTTATTACATTTTCAGCGGGCACCAGGAAGTCAGTGCTTGAAGGAACCAGCTTCCATATCGATATGTCTGATTTTCAGAGGATAAATAAGATTTCCAAGTCTAATATTTATTAAGTTCATCTTTACGATCGCGACTAAAGTAATCCACATGAAATAACTTCGATTGTTTCTTTCATCCACATTCGTAACTGAACTTTCGTAATCATCTACAAACATGGAATGTAACCAGTTATGATCAAAGAAATATTATTTTATTTACGATTAAGTAGTTGATTATGAAAACCAATTACAAAAACATAAGTACAATTGCGTTTTCATAACTGGTTATCAAACAAGAAGTAAATTTAAAATTTGTATCCGTTTACGAAAATACAATTACATTAGTTCAGCAATGTGAATGAAAGGTGATTGTCGATGCCTTGTCAATTAAACACTATAGATAATCCAAACATTCTGGACTTTTTAAATAACATATATTTTAAAAAAATACCATATAGGACCTTCATCTCTTAGATTCTCATAATCATATTCTCATTGTTCTTGCGTTCTCATAATCTTGGATTAATCAATGATCTCAAAAGTAAGTGCCTAAATTATTTTTGTAACACTTAAATTCGAAAAGAATATTCTACAAATTAAACCTTGTTGATCCAATAGTTTTTTGATGAGAATTATGTCACCAGGACCACGTAGAGGCGTCCGCCAGACTTGTGCATTTCTGTACATTTGTTGTTTATCATCTTGAGTTTGTGCATAGCTCACTGTTAATCAGATCTTTGATTATTTAAGAAACTAGTTTAAGAATATGTTTATTAGTGGTAAGTAAATATTCTGCTATTTGATAGCAAATGACTCTTTTGTGGTTTTTCTTATATAAATAATCTTTTACATTGTTCCTAACTTCTACAGACGACAAATTAAATCAGATTTAGGCAAATCGCTGGTAACGCCATCTGTTACGGATTGGTAAAAATCAATCAATGCTATTCATTTCTAGCGTTTCTGAAGTAGTGTTTGATTTTTGTTAAGGAAAACTGTTATTGCATAATTTATACTAAACCTAGACTAGTTTCCAGGTGGTTTTCATCGAACTGCATCGATTGTAGTTTCTAACACATATAGTAAATACAAATATATTGCCCTAACTGTAGTATATAATTGTAACATGGATTACCCATTAAACTAATATGATAGAGTTAAAACATTTTTTCTTTATACACAAGCGGCTACTCTTATAGTTGTCAACAACTAATATGCATGTTTTATTTTTAAACGTTTCCAATCGATGTTATACTACAAAAAATAAATATAACATATCCGAAATATAAACCAAGAAATTAATAAAAAAGATTAAAATCGTTAGTTTTTGGGCAGCTTTAACATGGCCGTTTTGGCGCGCTTATTCTGTGATGACAGACTACACTCACGTCAACAACGAAATGTTTGGTTTGTAAAGTTACAGTTATTTTTTTTCTAGTCAACTTGTTACCATGGATAAATAAAGAAAAACCTCGTTCCTCTGTACGATAGTAACATAGAAACTACAACTGATAAAGTATGACAACTGATATGTAATAAGGATGTTAAAAAAGTGATGAAATATATATAAAAATATTTTTACCTAGTTAACTGTAAATATTTGTTTTGTTTAAAAACCTCGAAGAAGAAAATGTAATCTGCTTTACTAAAAGTTTGTAAAGATATTTTCAATGTATAATATATAATATAAAGGTATAATACATATGACATACAAATGAAAATATGTACCTACAAATGAAAATATGTACTTACAAATGAAAATATGTACCTTAATTATTAGAATATTGTCAATTTATTTAAAATTTAGTACCATATTTATGTAAATAAAATTAAGAAGTTGAAGCAAAGAACTTATACGAAAAAACCGCGAAACAATCGAAAAATACTATTATCAGAAACCATACAAACAGGCAGCATACAACTTGTTGGCAGAAGACGGCCGAGGGTAAATTGAAGTCACGTTTTGTTCCGCAGACAGCGTTGCGTTTTAAAAATTTGCGAGATTTTAAGAAGTCACTTTTTAATTACAATAAATTTAAAAAAATAATTACATGGGTGTTTTTTAGCAGGATAGATTACAAATAAAATATTTTTTTACATTGTGGAGTCGCGTGTACCCTACTATTTATTATCAATCACAAAAAAAAAATAGTTGTGCTACATATCTACTAGTTTTAATTGATTATTTAAGCGTGTATTCCAAATTATCAATATTAATTAAAATGCATCAAAAAGTATCGGTTGATTCAGGTTATAATTATATGTGTATTCTTTCTAGTGTCATTTTTTAACAAAGTATTCATTTACAAGTTTTAATATGGCGCTTTTTGTGGAAAATGTACCGTAATTTTAATAGTCTACCTTATTGATTCAGATGCAAACTAGAGACTAAGAGAAAATATTCAACTTTATTATCTTAAGATTTCACTTACCTGCAGAAACCACAAACCACAATGCATTTGTCAAGTGCATTTCATTATTCTTTATAGAATGAATAAGTGTTATTGGATATTTTATTACAGTGTGATAAAAGGTTTATGGAGTGTGTGTAGGTTATTTCTAGTTCAGAGTATGTCAAACATTTTGTGTTTATTTTTTACACAAAATAATACGCAAAACATGATGCAAGTTATATATGTTTATTAACATTACTATATACAATCATTGTAATTTGAAAATAGAAACATTTCATATTGAAACTCACATAAATTTATTAAAAACGTGACAATTATTAAAACATTAGGCTTGGTGTTACACATTATTGGTATATGTATCGACAGGTTCGACTTTCCGATTCATTTTATGGCATATAAATAAAATAAATGCCACCAAACACCTAATCCTCGCAACACAAGTCATTGCATTTCTCATATATCATCGGGTCTCTAATAAGTATCACAATAATTCACTTATTATAAATAAATTATAAAATGGTCAACTCAGTGTCTAGTCTTATATTTCAAGTGTAAAAACAATGTCAAAAAACGATTCACTATTAAATCTGATCACATGGTCCACTGTTGTGCATAAACGCAAACTATACCTTTTACCAAATGTTTTCTTTGTTTCATTTTCACGATAGACACAATCATCACCAATTCATTGTCAATGGAAATGACACATATTTGTCTAATTTCTCGTCTTCTAGTGAAAGTACATGGTTTTTTAAAGAATACACTTTATATGCTAATAAATAAGCATCTCACATATTTGATTAATGAGTGACAGACACAGAACCAACATTTCACCTCAGTATTAGACATTATTCATCACTCACAATGATAATTCATCGATAATATTTCGAGTCAACGAAATGGCCGTAGACTAAATAGATACGATAGCTTTTCACAAGTTTCACTAGTTCATATTAAAGTAGCGTGTTCTAAACGTGAACACTGAGGTCCTGGGCTAGTCAGCATCGCCGTTCGTGACAGTAAGAGGCTCCTCGTCCTCGTTGTAGTCGAGTGAAAGGACAGAGGCGCGCCTTCTCTTCCCCACTGGCGTATCGCTACACTCACTACCGGAATAAGTCCTTTTCTCGGCCGGCGAGGGAGGTCGATTTCCGTTCACTGTGGCGTGCGTCGCTCTCAACTCCTGCTGTAGGAACAATACCGTGCTTTGCATGCCCTCCACATCCTCGTCCAACTCTTGAAGAAACTCGTCTAACTCTGAAATTATAATTTTATAAGTAGTTAAATATGTTATACAGATATGTTAAGCGTTTTTTTTTTGCAAATATATATACCTGATTGCGACTTTTTGACTTCTTCACTAAAACTTTTTTGTAATGCGAGATCACCTTCAAGCTTAGCTATCCGCCCACTTGACGTCATACGACCGAGATCCTCATTTTCCTGGTGTAATAATCGGCACTTTGCCATAAGCTTCTTGCCTGTGTTCGAGTCGGGAGTAAACTTCCAAGCTGATAATTCGTTCTGCGTCTCTTCTAATCTCGCTTTCGTCGTCGTTAATTCTTGTTTTAACCTTAAAATGAGTACGTTTACGGCAGGGTCTAGGAGTGTGGGTCGACCATTTAGACTTGCGTGTGATGATTTTAGTTCCGTAATTTGACTCTGAAAATATAAAAGAAAAATTTAGAGAAAAGATGTTCTTCAAATAATAAGAAACTGTTACAATACTCGGCCCTTTCCAGACAACTAAAAAATTTGTTTATGTCAACAGGTTTTAACGGTCCAACGCAAATCAACAGCAACAGCAATTAATAGTCACTGCTGGACGTAGGTCTCCCCTTAGAAAGAAGATAATACATATGTAATATTCTACATAGACACCTTATCGTAGATCGTTTTCCTATTAACTAATATGCGCTTTATGAGACCAGAATGGTCGACGTTCCTTAGGGGAGATCTTCGTTTAGCAGTGGATGGTGATAGATTTATTTGAGAAATGTTGATATTTACTATTCCAAGGATATTATTTCTCTAGATTACATAAGTGCATAGTCTGGTGTTGTAATATTAAAAAAAATGTGATATCAGCAAGAAAGTTTTTATTATAGAGATAAAAATATTCAATCTATTGACCCTTTGGAATAATATAACATTTTAAAATATGAAACACAAATGCTTAAAAATAGTATTTATGTAAAGTGAAAAATGAATGTATCTACTCCCAATTCTTTTAGATTATTATTGTTGTCAAATAAACTAATAAATGTACTTGACTTAACCATAGATTACTCTCACCAATTTAAAGGCCAATGACTTTATGTACAAGGTAAGTGTAATGATAAATTAGTATACCCACAGATATTTTATCAGTAATTTTGAAACAATAATTACCGAGATTAAAATGGTATTGTTTTGGCCCTGATCAAGACCTTCTTAGACAGAAGGTTGTGGCTTACTATATCACACTGGCCAGACAAGTTTGAATCAAGATTTTCTTCTCCTCGTATTGGATCCCATTATTTTTAAAAACAGACCTCAAGTTTATCTGTAATTATTTGATATCAAGAGTAGGTACTCACTACATAATCTTGTATTTCCTGCTCCTTAGCAGCAAGTCTCCTAACCAATACTTTTTCTCTGTGTTGCGACTCAGCATACTGCTGCTTAATCCTATCTTCTACCTCTTTCGCCTTTTCCAAGCTGCCTGCACATATCAATCACATATATAAGTAGAAAATCATACAAAAATGTTTTACATATAAGTTGGAATTTATATATAACAGCATCTATAATGTCAATAAACTATATTGATATCAGTAGACTCGCTTCAAATATATAATATATAGCTGTCGTTTGATAAGATTGTAGGGTCATTGAAGTGATAGTACTGCAGCATATTCTTATAAATTTAAAGTGAATCCTATATGTATTCTACACAATAATTATAATCGACAACACCTTAACTAAAATATAAAGTCTTAACAACTCTGTCTTTCAACTTCGTTAACATTGAATCTTACACTTTAGATAGTAAAACAAAAGTGCAAATGGTTAGAACGTATTTTATACATTTGCTGTATAGTTAGACAAAACACAGAAACATTTTTTTGGAGTACTTTTATTTCAATGATTATCCGCCAAGACCCTTTTTAGTATTTGTGTAGTGTCATAGAGGTCTTGATATTTAGCCATTGATTTCTTGAAAAATGTTTCCTGTTATCACTTGCATGCAGACAAGAAAGCAGTGTTTGCCTTATAAGAATGCAATTATAGTCAATTATTTCATGTTATTTAGCATGAATGGTACATATAAATATACTTTATATAATCCTATTTACAGCTCCATTTGTATCAACTTACATAATTTTATGTATAAATGAACGAAATGTTCATTTTATTGTTAAGGAACGTTTAATAATTGTAAATGTACTTTTCTTATAAACATACAGTATTCAAATAATAACAATATTTTGAAATATGACAAAACCCTATTATAATTTATGTAGGTCTATAAAACTGTAAACTTTTGCTTTGTCATAATAAAGTAGTAATTTGTCTGTAATATCAATCTGTAAAGTCAGTATGACTAATTTCTCCATATGTACTTATTTAGGACTTAGTGTATCACTTTTAGGAATCTTCGTATTTTTCAAGTTACTAGAAAAGTGGTTTTTAAAGCCTGACCATCGATATTGTAATTGTGATTGAGTAGGAGTTTTTTTTAATTATCACGAAGCAATTTACACTTTGTGTAATGAAAAACCAATGTAATATGCATTTTAGAAATTAACTGCAATTTGTAACTTGCAACAGTGAAGAAAAATGTGAGCACACTTTATATATTTTTCATAACATTTACAAAGGGTTATGAAATTCTCTAAAATTCTATTGGGGAGTGTCCCAGTAACAAGTCTCTCATTAGGTTAACTTGTAATCTTTAATGGACTAGTTGATTTCTGACAATAAATTATAATTGCAAAAGATTTTGCATCAGGTGTTATGATGGCTGATATAACATGTGATAGATATAAATATTTTTTTTTACATTCTTTCACATACATACTGCTTGTTAATTCTCAGTCGAATAGGATTAGACGCTTGATTCAAACTGTGTGCTGTTATACTTGTATTACTACTTTAATAACACTTGTGTGACCATTTGTTTCAATCATATCAATCATATATGATATTTATATCATTTAAATTTTTATTATAATTTTCTTTACTTATTTCAAAAGCCTGCCAAAGTAACTTACTCTGCACGATGGAAAACATTAATAGAATCTGAGAGATCACCATACTCATTGCAAATGTAGACAATATAGTATAGTAGCCCACAATATGGCGGCCTAGTGAGATACTTTTCATGTCCCGCTTGGGGATGTAAAATGCATAACATCAACATGGCCGCGTAAGGCTCTAATCGATCTCCTGTCATCAAATCTATCCACCTGTCCTCTGTGTGGATAAGAGAATCCGTAACAAAGTTGTGGCAATATCAACTTGTTTTGTAGTGTACAGCTTAGTCTTGCCACAGATGTTCAAAACCTGGTGTTGAACCTTACAGGTAAAAAGAGACTTGTACAATAACTCTTAGGTGTTATTATTGAACAATAGCTGATATTTGCTTGTTAAGGGCAACTTATTACAAGGATTTTATACCAATGGAAAGCCTTTTTTGGTTATATTGTCTGTTTAATTTTGCAATTTCTAAAGAATTCATATAAAATATTTAGCAAAGACAACAAATAACTTGAACATCTCACACATGGGTGTCTGATCCCGAACTAGATCGAGCCTCTGCTATAGCAACCAGATTGTTGATAAATGTATGATTCTAAATATTTACATAGTATAGACAAATTACATCTAAACATGGAACAAACTTTGTACTATATAGAAATCACAATTATTCATCATCATCATCATGATCATCAGCCTTTAATGGTCCTCGGCTAGACATAGACCTCTCCTTAGTAGGTTTTGGCTTACTATGTCACACGGGCCAGTTGGGTTGGTATAGAGATTGCTTTCTTTCTGTTAGAATAGAATGTCTGTAAACAATGCTCTTTATTCTAATTTCCTAATAACTGGCAGAAAATTGAATAGTTCTGTACAATGTGCATGCAGTGTTATAAATTTAGAACAGTAGAAAGTAGAGTTAAAAATGGGTCTTCAAATAATTATTATCTATTATTTTCACCCTATAATTAACAAATAATAGAAAAATATATATCCCTACTTTTAGAGCATATAAATTATTATTCTATTCAAATCAACATAAGTATGGAAAGTGTGATAAGGATGTCTAATTAGGATATTTATAAACTTATTTACACGATATTTTAAAAGTGTTTTTTAAAAATTATTGATAGGTCTATTTCTATAGAGTTATTCAACCAGACTGCTAAACTGGAGTTTGTGGGTTCCATTTCCACTCAGGACATGTGATGAGCCTTGTCATTTGTTGCATCTAGATGTATCCATAATATACAAGAAGTATTTTTAATATGTGTTTATCAGCACTCTGGTAACCAGCAGTATCTACAGACAGCCTAATTAGGCATCAGTATGTCATATGTAAGAGTTTTAGAGAATTTTAACTTCTTTATTTAAGCTACTTTTTAAGAGCACACTGGTGTTTTTATAAAATATTTTTTATAACAGACCTAGCCATCATGCTTGGTCACACTATACTCTTCCGACTTGATCTCACAACATAATGTATGCATATGGGAATCAACATGATCATAAATATTATATTACGAGACTCAGTCTCAACATCAGTGGAACACGGTCAAAACTTCTGGAAGTTTAAAAATATATAACACACACATTATTGCATTGACTTTCATTTATCATTCATATAAATAAATAATTATTAAGTAACATTTCTCAATAACAAATAAATGGTAACAATCTATCATGACTTTGTTACATTCAGACTAAACTATAAACTATCCTATTTTCCTACAAGTATGTTTTATGAAACTAGGAAAATAAATATTGTTTAAAGTAATGCTCTATGTAATGATTTTTAAAAAAAATATTATTTTACCCTATCGCAGTTCTATGGCAGGCGCTGCATGTGAGAAGCCAAAGCTCGAACCAAGTGGCGTGCAATTAGAGAGCCCTAAGTTCAGCAGTGGACTGCGATAGGCTAAAAAATATATATCTAATCACTAAAAATATATATCTTGCAACATTCATATTACTGTCAAATAAAATGTACATGATGTTATTAACAAAGCTATGAACTTGTTCTGCCATATTTAGTAATTCAATCGCTCTGTAACTAGCATGCAATGACAGAGCTGAACAGCAACATAGATAATAAAAGCCAGGACAACTAATAATATCTGTTACTGTATACTTTATAATTTTACATGACCTAGTTTGATGTAATTTTCATTTTTAAACAAGCACCTTAACATTATCTGTACTTAAGCTATGAAGAATCTACATACCACAACCAAGATAATATAAAATGATTAGTCCACAGTCATCATTGTAGAAAGCATCACCGGTTTACACAGAGCAGAACTTATGATAAAATAAAATATAAACAAGTCACATATTACAAAAGAGAAAGAGTAAATAAAGCAACTTTAGAATAATATCTTATCTATACAGCAAAAAAGAGTTGAAAATATATTTACTTTTTCATGTGCACAATAAATGGACATCTCGGCAGTTCGCTCGTTAACCAAGGGTAGCAACACACCACTGAACATGGACACTGCTCCAGTGCAGTCTGGAGTTATCACACTTGTGCCGCCATAAGCACTTCCACTGAACACTCCACTGGCACCTCTCTTACACAGCAAAACACCAATTCTTCGTCTTCAACATTTCATAACTTATGACACCTAAATACACCCCGTACCACATTTCGTTTATAAACTACAAAATTTTCAATATCACAGTAACATTTCAACATCATTTCATGACAGTATCACTAGGTAATTTTAGTTAAAGTATTGTCGATATAGAGAGTAACTTAATAACTCGCGTGACGATCGACGCCGCATAGGGCGCTACCAAGCCGATTGAACTTTCTTAAATACCTTCCAATTGTTTGTTCAAAGTTTCGAGATGGTCAATGTACAAGTCCTGGTTTCTCCATGCGGCGCGGAGTGAGTCGGCAGAGGCGGCCTCGAGCTGATGCGGGGTCAATAACACGCGCGCTACGCTCGAGCCGCCGCCACCTGCGCCGCCGTCAGACGTCGCCTCACCATGCCGCTCTGTCTCCTCGGACATTTCACTCTTAATAAAACGTAAAGAGCCCCTTTTCGACTGCAACCAAATTACCACCATTAATCCTACTCAGTTTATTAGCATTTCTCCGCCGTTACGAGAAACCTTTATATGTTAACAGAGTGTGTAAACTATATTCCCAGTTACTTACAGATTATAAGTACAACGTCAGATGCTTAATTAAATAGGTCACTAACTGATATTTACAAATACTATTTAACACTAGAAACTGTCCCTATACTTTTTACGAGGTCATCAAACGAAACACGACAGACGCCATTTTATAACATACCACTGATACCAGTACTAAGTGTCAGTGTTGCAAGTTACCGAATAATTGTGACGTATTTGAACAGTCAAAAAAAAATCTGGTTTTTATAATTACATTTAGTACTATAAAATACATGTAGTTATCACAGACATGTTGATTTCAGCGCGAACGGGCCAGATTGAGTGACGTAGTACTAATTTCTCACAGAAGACCAACCTAAAACGACAGCAGCCATGTTGTTGTGTTTCGATGGTGAATGCGACACCTGAGGATGCAGGGTTAATAGTTACCGTGATAAGTGTGTGAGCTTTATACTGCCAAGATGACTGTCATGTTTTTGTCATTTCAACTGCATTGTTTGCGTTCGTAATGAGCATAGTTACCCCAACTCATGTATTTCATTCTTGTTTTCTACCATGCAGAGAAGTCACTTTGGCAGATCTATAAACTAAAAAAAAGCAATAAATTATCATAATGGGGTTATTTTATCAGTTTCCTTAAAAGTAAGAGTATTTTAATCAACAAAATATTTTTATTTTACAAATTTAGATTTCTTATAGCAACTTCTTTAACATTATCCTGTTATAAGTTTAAATCGTTTCAAATTTATCACATGTTTCTAAGGAACTTAATCTTAAAAACCACTTTCACTTAACAAAACATTATTCATCCCGTCATTTAGGAGATTGTAGATTTTTTAAAGTTTTTTCTTATATACAGTAATATCCCGGACTTACGCCACAGGTGGGACTGAGAGCTATCCGCGTAAGTCGAATTCGCGTAAGTCGGGATACAATTTTGGATATAAAGACATACAAAGTATGTTTAATTGGGACTGGAGACTAAATAAAACAATAATTTAGGAAATAATTAGTATTTAATTCTAGATAATATGACAAACTATATTAATAAAGTGTATAAACACAATCCGAAGTTATTTTGATGTAGAACGTTTCATAAATTGTAACAAAGCCGTCTGACGAGTCAATGATTTTTTCTTCTCCCGTAATATCGCCTCGTAGCATCCTAGTAATTTTTTTATTCCATGTTTTGTAACAAAAATGCACTCTTCATTGGAGTCTATGCTTTCCAAAATTGTTAACCCTTTTTCAATCGAACTGAGGGCTTCTGTCAAGTTTCCAACTGTCATTTGATCTTCTAATTAAACTGGATCCAAAGAATCATGATTATCAATTTCTTCCTCTTGTTCACGCATTGTTATGAGCTCATCAATTGTAAGCTCCTCATTGTGTAAATCCAACAGCTCTCGAATATCATCACTTCTAAATTTATTTGTCTACCAAGTTCGTTCGTCTTTGATCACATTGCAAATTTCATCAGGCCCTGGCACTGATTCCGCCTGAGTCTCAGTGGAGAAAAAAAATGGACAGAGTTTTTTCCAGACGCCATTTAAAGTTTTTTATGAAATTTCATCCCAAGATTCTCCAATGATTCTCACTGCTTCTAAAAAGTTGAATTGTTTCCAAAATTCTTTAACAGAGAGCGCGTTATTTTGTCTCATAGCTGTATGCAGATGTGCAAACGATCGTCTCGTGTAATAAGCTTTGAATGTTTTGATAACTCCGTGGTCCATCGGTTGAAGCAAGCTGGTTGTATTGGGTGGTAAAAATTCAACTTTCACATGTGGGTCGAAACTAGTTAAAGTAGCAGGAGGATGACCTTGCGCGTTGTCGATTAATAGCATCACTTTAAACGGGATTTGCTTAGACTGGCAATAACGTTCGACTTCAGGCATGAAGTGATGACCAAACCAGTCTTCAAAAAGGGAGGCCGTCACCCAAGCTTTACGATTCGACTTCCAAATCACGGGCAAACCAGCTTTAGATTTGTTTTTCAATGCTCTTGGATTTTCTGAGCGATAAACTAAGAGAGATTTTAATTTAAAGTCACCAGCTGCATTCGCGCCAAGCATCACTGTCAATCGATCTTTGGCGGCCTTAAAACCTGGAAAAGTTTTCTCTTCACGCGCAACAAAAGTTCTTTTAGGCATCTTCTTCCAAAACAGGCCAGTTTCATCTACTTTGAATATGGTTTGGCTGGTATAGCCACTTTCATCTATCATCTCCACTTTCTGCAATGCTATGCCAATTACAGCGACTTTTGAACCGGCTGAACCAACCGTTACTAGCTTTAAACGTTTCATCTTTAGCCATCTCCCCAGCTTCTTCTTTTAATTTCTCAAAAATTTGTTTAGCTTGAAAGCACACCGTGTTCTGAACAACAGGACAATTTTTTACACTTACTTGATTATCACACCATAATTTTAACAATGTTTCCATCTCAGCGATAATACCATGCCGTTTACGAATGATGCTTGAATTCAAAGACTGAGTGTTTTTCACAGCTTCGAGAATTTTTTCTTTACTTTTCATAATTGATCTGACTGTCGATTACGGTAGATCATACTTCTTCGCTAAATTACAAATTTTTATTTTTGCAACGTAGTCTTTAATAATGTTAAGTTTACACTCCAAAGATAATGTTTTTCTTTTCTTGTTGAAAGCAAAAGAGTCGGTTCTACTTCGTTTGGATGCCATAGTACGTAGTAAATATCTCAGGTCGTCGCACAACGCACAAAAAAACACAAAATCGTAACTAATGTACCTACACGCCGATGCCGCACTACACGTCTGTGCCTGTTGTAAACTGAATGAATAATAATGCGGGCGGGGGAGGCAGAAACAAACGCTGCCGCTTGACCTTGACTGCGCGGCGTTCAAACAAAAAACGAATAGACGAGAAAATTAAATCGCGTAACTCCGAATTCGCGTAAGTCGAAGTAACGTAAGTCGGGGTATTACAGTACTGCGTTTTGAGGAGACTGGGCTTAGAGTTTGGGGATTCATAATATTTGTAGTGTACGTAGGTCAGTCAATAATGACTTGATACATGTACAAAGGTTCAATACCTGTTTCAAACCCATAAATATAATGCGCAGAGGTTATAGAGGAATTTATTTATTTAAACAAATGCGTATGTGAGGCCGAATCAGGGTGAAGGAATTTAATAAGTAAAGGTAAAACGAGTAAATTATAAGTAGCGACGAGGATGAACAAATGGTTAGTAATTATATACAAGTAATATACACTAGAATAGTCATTCATTTCCTTAAAAAAACGAGGATTGCCCGCAGTGGCGTAACTACACCATCTGAGGCCAGTGGCAAATTCATTGGATGAGTCCCAGTAAAAATAAAAAAAAATGTATTTTTCTCTATGCCCGATTTGCGAATAACCAACGTGGTTCATAATACGCCGTTTGAAGTATTAAGGAATACGACAGCCATGTACGTTCAAGTTTCACACAAGGCTTGCAAAAAAAAAATATTAATGTTTCCCTATGAAAGATCTATTGTCACTATCTTTTAAGAAAGGATCCTTAGGCTAACAATGTCCATTTTCGATTACAAACCGTTTCACTTGATCATTTAGATCTTCAAAATTACCATTACCTGTAATATATGGTGAAAATGCAATATTGTTCCCATTAAAAGATAATTCACTTTGATTTTTACTAGGACCTAGTTGTGATTCTGGTTTTGGATGTAGGTATGCACTGGGATCGAACGCAGTTATGTCCATTTCTTAACTTTCAGAGCACTGTTCACTTGTTTTATCAGCATTAGGGACATCATTCATTAAAATATAGGTTAATGAGGGCACGCCGTCATTGCGGCGGTAAGACCCGTTATGGAGGATTGGCTCGAGAGGAAACACGGGACCCTCTCATATCGACTGACGCAGGTGATCACTGGAAAGGGATGCTTCAGAGATCACCTGTGTCTGATTCGAAAGGAGCCAACGCCTGAGTGCGATGACCGAACCGTGGACACGGCGCCCCACACGCTGGCAGAATGCCCAGCGTAGGCGGAGCTGATGCGTGACTTTATAGCGGCCATCGGAGTGGAAACTCTCGCTCGGTAGCATTATCGCGGCTATGTTGCGGAGCGAGAGCGCGTGGAACTCCGCCGTCTCCTTTTGCGAGCAAGTTATGCTTGCAAAGGAGATGTCGGAGCGGGACCGGGAGAGGTTTAGAACTCTCCTGGCTCCGGAACAGGTCCGGTATCACAGACGGCTCGGTACGATCTCCGTGCTCCGTTAGCGCAAGTCTGGGGGTGACAGGTGAAGCCATCCGTTGCCCTAGCAGAAGCAGGCCAGGATAGCAGCGGGACGTGCTACGGAGCACATGCTCTTTTGGGGCAGAAAAGGGGTCATCTTTAAGCCGTAGATAGATGGCCCGAGGTACGTCGGGCTTTCCAGGGATTTCCTTTCTATGGTACACCTGGTTCCCCGACTACTGGTACCTGAGACGGCGTGCGGTTTTTGGTCGGTTCGGGTCTGACATAACCACTAGTAGTTGGTATCCGGGGGGATTGCTGCTGGGGAAGGAAAAAAAAGGTTAATTTTAGGTTACTTTTTATTTTTTCTTCAGACTCGCTCCCACTCAGATATTTTCTAGAACTAGACATCTCAGTATATAACTTATAAGGTTCACGTTTAACTTAACTTCGCCTTTATTTGCAGGTTTAATAAAACGAAAACTAAGATAAATCAATGATCCAAATTAATGACCGACTGTCATAACAATTAAACAAAATGCGTAGTAGTCTGCCATACTGAAACTCAAATTTGGGTTTCCCCTAACGCTATGTATTGCTAGAGTTTCCAGCATATTTACGGCTACTGACGTTCCGTTTTTGTCAAACTCGGCCCAAGCATTCCATGTTTGAAAATAATATTTGGATGCAATAACTGTAATAAAATAAATAAATGTAAAAAAGTTCATACTTAAGGCAGAAAGATTTCGCAAGAACGGTAAATAGATGTCAATTATAATTATAAATCTATAATCATAACATTCAATAACAATAAATAATGAATTAAGGAAACTTCATGTTAACCTCTAAAGGGCCGCGTTGATAATTAGAATACAGGAACAATAGATCCAATTGTATCCATTAATCCATAAGTCTAATTCAGTCAAAATCATAGATTAGTATTTAGTAATCAACTAAATGACTGATGAACTGAATCGAGTTAAAACTATAAATGTTAAAAGAAAATTAACATTTCGAAAGTAGTATAATTATTTTAAAATTAACGCTGAGAAGAACTTACTATTATGGTTGCTGCTTCCAGGTGGAAGACTTTTGGCAAAACGGAACCTCGCTAGTATTTTACAGAATAAGCTAAAAAAAATGTAGTATAGTATAATAATAATGTGTATGTGTGTAATACAAGACTAGTATCATAGTACGGTTAGCAACCCCATCGCTAAAACGCACGCATCATGAAAAAGGTACTTTCTCGGGAAGGGAATCCCCCGAGAATGATTAGCTCGCCCGCACCACCATAGTACCGCGACAAAAGCGGAAGCAACTAATGGATGCGTTCTAAAATGAATATTTTTCTTAAATGCATTATTAAATGCGTTTAAACCTTAGAATTGGTTGTTTTTAGTTATGTCTAATTTAATTATACAAAGCTTACATAATAATTTTTAATATTAATTTAGGTTACTTTTGAGTTCAGAGCCTTTCGGGCTGGCCTCAGGGGCCCCCCCTTGGGCCGGGGCCCTGTGGCATTTTAACAATCCTACATAGTCACACCGCCTGATTGCCGGAATATTGGCAGGCAGTGATTATGGACCTGCTAGTTCCTTTACGCAGTGGCGAACATATACTTGCTCTTGTTGCTGGAGGTAGCAGGTAGCAGGTACAAGGAAATGAAAATATTCCAAAAGATAAAGTCAGTGTAGAGATTATAGCACATATTACTGAAATTTATAGCCAGTGTTATAGGGATCTTAACAGTGAATAATTAGTGACGATGGACGTAGGTGAAAAGTTTAGAACCATATTCCATGAACGGGCTACAGTAAAGTGACAAAGTAGTTTTTTTCAAAGAGGCTAATAATGGAAGGCTAAAAAAAAGCTTACAGGATGTTGTATCGGATATGGACAAAAAACAACGAAAGATCCAAGATATCCCATGTCAGAGATAAAGATAAAGAAATAAATGTAAAAGAAAAAGAAATAGGGACCAAAGAATACAACTCACTATATTTATAGTAAAAGACAAACTAAGTACAATATTTCCTAAAGAAAATTATGTTTTTTCATAATTGCAGTAATTTAAAATTTCATGTCATGAAGAACAATATTAGTTACTTGGAAGTCTATCTTATAATATTTGATTGATCGCAACTGGAATTTTCCAAAAATTAATAAACCATTATTGGATCATTCCTTTGGTCTCAAACGTTTTATCATCTATACAATTCATTACCGTATTTACTACCACCAGTTACAGTTTTTAGTTCTTAAATTCACGGTACATTTATACACGTATAGTAAAGGGTTAAGAGTACGGAGTGTTACCTCACCACGACTATTCATTCCGTAGGTGCAACAGCACTGCAAAGAGTAGGTACATTTGAAAACCCCCTTTTTTTTTATCGTGTGGAAACCCCCTCAAGCCGTCACCCCACCGGGGTTTACGGCGGGGTGGTGTGTCGGAATCGGACCGACTAAAACCACACTGTGTGTCACTCTGCGCCTGACATAGGAGGGATCCGGGAACAGCTGCTATTACGTCATCCAGATCCCTCCTAGATTTGAAAAACCCCATGTCAACCCGCCTGGCCAGCGCCGTGTAGAAAATCATAACTTTCTTTCTAAGGAGAGGTCTATGTCCAGCAGTGCACTGCTAAAGGCCGTTCATATCACAAGCAATACAATCCACAATCGGTTGACTGGCATAAAATGCCTTAGGTATTAAATCCGCCGATGCATGTATTTGTGCATAAAGTTGTAAATAAATAAATAAATAGATAAATAAACTTGTTTACCCTAAAAAGGTTTAAAGTGGGACTGTCACAAACTTTTTTAGAACTTTTAAAGCGGAATAATTCTTTCATACATTACTTTTACAAAACCTTAACCGTTTATTCAGCACACACAATGGAAGCTCTCATAATGAATAATTTCTTATTTTTCATTGATACTCTGCGCTTTTTGGTTATAGTGCTATGATAGCTAGCTGAAATCATTTTTCATCATCGGATCATCGGTTCTTGAGATTAGTGCGTTTAATCAAACAATCAAACAAACAAACTCTTCAGCGCTTTTTATATTCTCATAATATAATATATTGTGCATTATTTTTATTTTATTTTTTCTTTTTCAGTAGTATCTATTTTATTTTATTTTGTAACTTATTTTGAATTAGTAGAAATAGGTTGATATTTCTATGCACAACAAAATTGTAAGAGGTCAATATCTGTACATTAAAAATATTAAAGAAAAATTAACTAAGGGGGTCTTTGGTTAACGTTACAGAACTCAAAACAACAGTTTTTAAAATTTTTGTCTGTTTGTCTGTGTGTTTGTACGTGCTAAGCTCAGAAAAAGCTTATTTGAAAGTGGTTTTCTCTTATATTTTGTGGTAAACTTCAGTAAAAATTTGGTATTTGTTTTATTTAATTCGCTTAACAAATAAAAAACTTATATTGGCTTAAAGGATCATGGTGGTTGACACAATCTTGTGGGCAGCCACAATCAAAAGGTAGTTCCTAAATACAAAACAAATGTATTGGAAAACACTTGACAATTTTATTCTTGTGTCTTGAGTGTGTATACTAGATGTCGCTAGGAGTACTTATGTTACTAGAAAAGGTTATACGAGTTTGTCTTATCCACTAACCATTTTGTAAAAGAAGTGGTTACTTTTCCATTCCTTATATTTAAATTATTATAATAAAATCTTTTCGTATGTGATTTTACTTCAAATTATTTAAATAGATCGAAATAAATTGCAAAAGCACTTTTACTAGAAAGTAGGTAAGTAACGGCAATACGCTTAATTAAATTTACACAATTTATCAGAGTTCTGTATAAGTTTATTCCTACCTTATAGGTGTCACAAATCTAGGATACTTAGATACTTATAGTAAATATGATGCTGATCAGATTTAAAGACAGGTGTAACAGTAAATTTAAATTTACGCTGGTACTCTAATCTTAAATTCTGTTATCTAAATTTTATCTAAATACAAAGTTAAATGTTTGAAATAAAGATATCGTGGTGATCCATTTTTATTTTCTGTATGTTGACTCAATATCTGCATGTTTCGTCACAATTTTTCCTCATCTTAAGTTTGAAGAAAATACTTTTGATTACCAGAAACTAAAATTACACATTTTCTTCGAGTTGAATAAACTGAATTTACACTATTTATTAAAGTCCATACGTTCAGTACGGTTAAAGAAAGGATTGTATTACCTGGCAAATGGAGGTAAGTTACTCTCTCTCTCTCCTAACAAAAAATACGCCAGTCATTCTCGATCACCGGATGAAGGGACACTGTCGTAGTTAGTTAGCGCACGAAATTGATAGTATCAGGTTGCCAGTTCTACAATTGCAAAACTTAGAATTGACTCCATTGACTTATCTGTCCGAACTAATCTATATACAGTAAATTGCAGTTTAATTTTCAACAGGAGTAAAATTATTAACTTTTAAATAGTAATGTGTATCTGTACGAGAAAGTAAGAGTAGGTACTTAAACAGGGGCAAATATTGTTGTATGAACGAGATGAAAAATGTACATACAGTGAAGACGTACAGTATTCCTTATAGTCACTTTGCCTACCGGGCTTTCTTATTTCTTAGCCCTGCGTAAAACTATTAAATCACCAAGAAGGGTTGACATTGGGCAGGTAGCCGTAAAAGAAGTGCTCACACCGTTTATAAAGTTAAATAATGCTTCAATAATAATTTAGATTTAGGAAAAGCGCACGAAAATGATGATGAAATTATAAAATTGATTTTGCGTAGACTGGATACTAACATATAAACAACAATACTTTCACATTTGCAGCTGTTGCTTCAGTCTATAGCCGTTCACTATAAAAGGTCTCATTACAAGAGCACCAACCATCTCGGTCTAAAATGGGAGAAAACTACTTGACAGTATTCGTCCGCTACCGCCCATTTTCTTCAAGTCGGCAGTCCATCGCGCCGCGAAGTGCCTTACACTACGTTTGCTTAATCGTAACCTCTAGCAAACGTCGGTTGCTGCGACTACCAGTTCGTGTGAAGACATGAGCGGCTCAGTTCCACTTGAGCGTATTGATTCTCCTTACGAGGTCGATCTCTAGTTATCTGTCCAAGTAGTGTTTTATCTTGAATTTTTCAACTAAAGTTTCTTGAATCTTGAATTTGTTATTGTCCGGGTAGATACGTACTTTTTCCACGAAGTTCTATTCTAACAAAAACTTTTTTCTCTCAATTATTTTATAAGTTGTTCATTCACTTTTTTGTGCACTATTCCGGAAAATTGCAAAAAAAGTCTTTTTAGCAATTTTTTGTCAATAATTTTGTTGCTTCGCGTAATAAATGCGTATACCTGTATAAGGAAATTACGATTGTCTAGGATTCTATGAAACAACCGTACTAGGAAAACTTGAAATATTGACACATATTCGAATTTTAAAATGTCTGACTTGCATACATTTATTTGGTATATATGCTTATAATGGTTTGGATAATTTTCGAAAATCACGTAGTGCACGATTCCGGTATTTTTAGACGTTCAAGGCACACATGTCTCATATTTTGACTGATAAATATCATATCGTTTTTCATAAATTCTACCAACTTTTTTTTAAGTATGATATCATCATCATCATCTCTGTCAAAAGACGCCCACTGCTGGATATATTTAGGTCTCCCCTAAGGTAAGTAATAATAATTGTATGATACAGTTTGTTAAAAACTGAGAATTCGACGTAAGTATTAGCTTCACAATTAACAATTATCCCAATAGTACTGTAGATGTATTAAAACGAAAACATTTTAATTCAATATTTTATTACTTAATGAATAAACTTAACAAGTAACATCTAATTAATGTTTAACATTAATTAAGTTATTATATCTATAATTTATTAAGAAATCATAAAATAGATTATATCACAATATGTACAGTGGAATGTTTTTGATTATAGGGTAGAATGAAATGTCAATAGGGTCTCCAAACTTCTTGGTTGCCTGCGCCATAGAGTCCATGTTTCACTTCATCATTCGTTTCACAAGTTTGAACTAGAGCGCCCGCTTCTGACGTTTGTAATTCTGTGGTAATTGAGATGGCCCCATCTATATCGCTTATTTTGATTTCTCCAGGAAAACAAGGGGCATCTAGGTTGTGTTTATCTCCTGAGCTGCTGTGAAGGTGTACATGAATCTGGTTCTGATTAACGGTTGAGTATAAATTCGGAAGTATCATTTGTGGGTTCGTATTGATGTATGGCGGGTGGGACTGTAGGCAGGCAGGATTATTATTAATGTTATTATATTGATAATTATTATAGTTATATGTGTTTGTTGACCAGTTGTAATAGTTAGGGTCGCAACGCTGGCTCGGCATTGCTGTAGGTGCATTGAGTTCAGTCAAGGATGAACCGGTGCCGCTTGGACTGCCTTTCATAAAGTTAGTGGTGCTCGGTTGGAAGCCGCCGTAGTCTGTGTGACTAATGGGAAGTTCAGGTAGTGGAACTGTAAAAGAAAAAAAGAATCGAATTAGATTTCAGAGTTTGAATGTCACTGTCGTATAAGGACCAATAAGTTACTTTCTAGTAATTAGTGGGTTTTTTCCTTTTGTATAATAATTTAGCAGGAATAGTGTTTGTTCTGTTGTTTTTTTTCTACACTGTTTAAAAATGATATTCGGTGTAAAGAAATATTTATTTATATTATATTAGCGAGGTGAAATGACAATATCACCTCCGGAAAAGTCTACACATTTTTTATGAAATTTTGAATGCCAGTTTTTTTTTGTTTATGCATACAAAATAAAATACAAGAGATATTAAAGCAAATACACAGTATACGTAAATTAAGGTTTGGCTTTTTTGTTTTTTTTTGTTAAAATGGTTTATTTGTACACAAAAGCTTATTGCTCAAAGTTGAACAGGGCATAAAACGCGGTCAGTCGTCCAGCAAACCTAATTGCTGTTAAAACAATAATGCATTGTATTGTCTATTACTAATATAACTTAATACCTAAACTTCGTTATAATTAAATTGAATTTTCCGCGTTATAAACTGAGTAGTACTTAATTAATACACTATCAAATTATTGATGTTTTGCACTCAAATAGATGTCCTGCTATACAAGGCTAATTTTGATTCTTGGAAATCTTACAAACCTCATAACACTGATTAGGAAGAACCCTGATTTGTATAATTATATACCATACAATCACAAGTTTGTTAGAGATACAATTAAGCAATTGAGCTGTTAGATCTTATGTCTTAGCTTCTGTTACGTGTGTCTCAACCTCATCCGGTAAAATAATTCTTCTGGCCATGGGCCTCTTCTTAGAAAGGAAGCCTACTAAACCACATTGACTAGGCGATTAGATATAGGGTTTATTTCAAGTTTTCTTCTCTTAAAAGTTAATAATTACTTATACCACTTTTCATTATCAATCAACTGCTATCAGAATGTTTCCTAGACCAATACTGCTAGCGTTAGGTATCATAACATAATTCACGATGTCGATATCAATATTAACGGAATTAAACACTACATGACCATAATCAATAATAATTATAATTATTTATGCAAATCAACTGCACAGATGGTGTAGTGTTGTGTGTTCAAATTTCAAGTGGGACAACACTTTGTGTTGTTGTGTGGTCAAATTGTTGTTCTGAGTTTGAGAGTTTTGGAGTACAGGATAATTCATTGTTGTCTTTTTTATAGAAAAAAAAGCTGCACGGGTGGCACAATGGTTTAAAAGTCACCTCGTCGCTTTCTATTGCGTTGAATGTTGTGGGTTCACATTCCCACACAAGAACACAGGAACACAGGAAAGCAGAGGAAATTCTTAATTAATTGCTTTTTTTATGTACTATAAGTACTACTACTAACTAAAAAGTAATTAATTCCCACTAACTAAAATTTGCCTTTTGTTGTAAGTTGTTTCGAAATCTCAAAGGATTTAAGGGAAACTGTATATTTTTACACAAGTAAACGATTAGCGATTTTGGGTGTTTACATAATAACTTAGTCATTACATTCCGAAAACACTATTTGGAGAAGTAAAACTGATGACGAAGGCCACAAATGGACACCAGAACTATTCAATACTAAATATTTCGCGGCTTTTAAAATATTCAACATGGTGGTTCAGCAATTTATGCTACACAAAGAATAAATAAGTATCAGGAAGGCTTCCCAAACGTTCTAATTCAAGAAAGTTTTTGTAAAAGATGATGAAAAATTAATAGTAGTTTAAAGTGAGTTTGATAAATTAGACCAAACAAACTAAAATTTATTCCAATTTAGATTGTTGATTTCGGTTATACTTATTTTAAAGGTTTAGTAAATATTTTCATCAATCTACGTGTTTGTTGATGTATTAATATTGAAAACTATAGGATGATATTTATTATAATAAGTATTGTAGGTAGTTATGAGTTATTCAGTTCCTATCGTGTGGTCAACCGCTCCATTAACGTGGTTATGAATGGAGGAGGTTTGCTTATCGAGCTTTATAATACTCCTACACATAAATATACATAAAATACAAAATGTCACCGCACTAAAAAATAATACGTGAGTATATAGGTATTATTTATATGTTTAATGCCGACTGACTTGCCTGTCAACATGATATATTCAAGCTAAAATGCCATCAGTGAATGACTTGATATTTTGTATAGATAAATAAATAAATAATAATAATAAATAAACATTTCTGATATTTGACACACAACGTCACCTAGTTTCAAACTAAGCAGAGCTTGTACTATGATAACTAGACTGACTGATAGAATACTTTTATACTTTTGTTTTGTAAATACATGCATATTATACATAGAAATCACCCAAACTTTGAAACAAATATTTGTAGATCATAAAAACATTTGGTCCGACCCGAGAATCGAGCCCGAGATCTCGAGCACAGCAGTCGCATTCGCTACCGCTGCGTCACCGATGCAGATATGATATAATAGATATTATTTTTTAAATGAGCTTAGAGTAAATTATGAAAATTTCTATGTAAATGAAAATTAAATTTAGACAAAAATTGATAGTATGTTAATAGGCGTATGTAAAAATGTCCTTTTAACTAAAAATTTCTATAGCATTCTGTATAACGTACTTGGGAATATAGCTGTGCGTTATGAGTTAATTGATCTAATTTTCCTTCCGTGTAGTCATCCTTTAGTTGTTTATTGATTCGAAAATTAGGCATGTTAATAATACAAATGAGCTAATGAGTTTTCATTTAAATAGACACAAGCCGCAGGCATTATCATGAGCGATGGTAAGCGAAAACTAGCCTTTAATTATATTTCTTTTGTCATTGCATCTTGGCATATTTATTTAGCAGCATAAAAAAACAGTTTCCCAAATAGAGCCTTTCATATTGTGATGAAGTTTTAGCAGTAAGTACGATCGTCGAATATGTTCGATTATGAGAAATGTATCGCGAGTCCCTTGATGTTACTGTAGACAAACTTAGTATACACTGAAAATAGTCAGGCTACGCTTCTAATTTTTTTAATCAATTCAGATTATTATTCTTGAATGTTATTTCTATTAATTTCTGTATTTTTTTTTTGATGAAAGGCATTCTATGTCCTTTCCTGTACTTTAAAAACACGTATACAATACTTTCCCGGTAATCAGTTTAGTAGTAACGTGAAAGTGTTCTACATAACCTCACATTTGTGAATGAGATAATTACCTGGAGCTAAATGTATAGTAGGTTCAGGCTTGTAATACGGCGGCTGCAGCGTCCCGTAGCTAGGATACATGGAGGTGGTAGAAGGGTAGCCTGTGTTCCACTCGCTTGCACCCAGGATGTTGCCACTGGCCTCTGCGAATCAAATTGTATACATATTAGACACTGTTCTGTCGATAGAACATTTTAAAGTATTTGTACTTGTGTCTTTGTTCTCTGGTTGTGTGTCAGTTAATTATAGCTTATATAATACGGAAGGTATTCTAGTTAGTTAAAAGTTTAATAATATGTCTACGGTTCTCTAAAGCCACAAAACAATGAAACGTCTATTGTCAATGCTATTGCGTTATTTTGTTAGTTTTATAGTTTAATAAATTTTTAAATAAATCTGATAGAGTAGGTACTTCTCATTGTCCTACGTTAATAGAAATGGGAAGTAAGATCTCATCGTAAAGAATAGTTATAACTTATAGTTTTCTTTTCTGAACTTACATAGCCCACTCATTAAATTTCCCGTGAAGTACTTGTAAATTGATGTCTTTCTGAAAGAGCCAATTTTGGAATCTATTCCTGAGACTGATGAATTATCTGTATACAAGTGTGTACCCAAATTCTCGGTCCTATAGGAGGACTCGCATTTGTCCAATTTTGACTCTCTATGCTAATCTTAAATTAGGGTAAATGCACTCACAGTAAATTTTTCAATACCTTAAAAATCTATTGTAGAGTTGGTGTGTTAAGTTTTTGTAATCTTTCTGAACTCGATGTAGCTAATTATACTCTGAATCTCTATCAATCCTGATATAAGCAATGAAATTGCAGAAAATTGTAAAATTAACAAGTGAAAAGATATGTAAAGTGGTTTTCATCGTGTTTTAGGTATTAAAGCAATGTTTTTTTAAATAGTGTCGGTTGTTCGCAAAATATAGGTTATCAGCACGTTGCCTTACGTAATTGACAGGATGTTTTACCACAAAAAACGATAAATATTTAGGGGAAATGGAAAAATATTAGAATAGTGAAAATAGCTATTTATATGAGCAATGATGAGAAAAAAACATTTGGAGTATTACGAGTATTTCTGTCACAAGAAGAATCTCACGCTAGCTGCTTTTGATCATGTCCTAAGACACAGCAGTCCTTTACTATCATTGGATGGTTATTTTCATTGACAAAGTTCGAGGACTGATCTTGTTTATAACTTGTTTATCTTCAGTAACATCTATGGTAAATCTTAAACATCGTACTCATTACAGTCTTTTGAAATGTATTTATAAATTTCAGAATATTTACATTTTACGCAATAATTATTTTTATAGCAATTTTTTTTAAATTTTTGAAGTCTGACAAGCTGTTTTTGAATACAACATGACAATTTTGCATATTACATTATATAATTTCTTTGAGGATAAACGAACGGTGAAGTTATAAAGATTACCATACGATTGTAAATTCACCTAATTCACCGAACGGAATTAATTGATAAATTATGAAGGCTGATTCTTAGTGCCCGTACTAACCTAATGAGGAACCAACGGCTAGGTGTTCCGAAACTGGCTACAACCACACAGTGGTATCCGAGGACCTGTTGAGTTTATTTCACATCAACTCGATCATCACACCATTTAGCGTTGCGATTAGCCCACACTGAACCCTTCACCAATCGCAACTTATTATTCCTGGAGCCCCAGATGCGCCCTTGAAAATATACTCCCATCTAGTCGAGTCGAAAGTTAAATCTTCTGTTTCAGCTTTATTAAAATACGCGAATGATTGTTTTCTTCCTATAAAACAGTTTTTCCTCTAAACATATTTAATATTCTGCTCGTAACTAATAACCTTATTCATTATAATTTAACGAGCAAAATAAATTGCCTTCTTGGAATTATTTTAGTTTACTCATTGCTATTCAAAGTATGTAGCAATCCAACATGGTGTCAATATTTAGTGAGAAATGTAACAACTTTTAAACTTTCGCATTCCGTGACATACGAGTATAAATAAGAGTACATTAGAAGGGATAAAAGCAAGTATTGTGCGGGTAAGATTTGTGTGTACCCTACGTACTTATATTATTGAAGTAATTATCTAACGTTTAACCCCTAAGAGGATAAAGTAAGAGACGAACGGTTGTATATAAGTTCATCCTTTTTAAGTTAGATACACGAAACAAGAAATTATCGATATAACGATGTTGTGGGCTATAACTTTTTATGGAGAAGCCTATGTTCACTGCTGTACATAAGCCTCTCCTTAATAAGGTAAGAGGACAATTGGATAAGATTTTAACTACGTTTTAAAATGACAATTTCTAAAAAAGGAGACTCTTGTTTTAGATTTAGGGAAGCAGTTAAATGTACGCACACAAATTATCATTGGTACGTGTAGTTAGCGTTACTTGTAGTATAAGTGACTGCCTATACTAAATCTTAGTATTTAATATGTATGTCATGTGCACGGAACCGGTCGCGTGCGACTTGGGATTGCCAGCTGATTCATACAAACGTGTAGATGTAATTCATAACGAAAGTGAGGTCAAATCCAAACTGAGGATCCAATTGACACAGTTTGTGACGTGTGTACTATTGTAAACGGATTATGGTTATGCCAATATCACTCATTATTCGATCTTTGTATTAAAACTAAAAGGATTATATAAATCTGCTAGTAGTGTACACTATTAAGCGCTGTCGCTGTTAGAAGTTCTTCCAACCACCAGTTTTTCTTGCAGGAATCTTTTTTAATGGATCACGTTACAAACCTGCACATCTTTATTTTTAATTTGATGTGAGGTGGTAGATTGATCTTTGATGTGACTTTGATCTTTCACTCATGTCGTCGGGGTTATTTCAAATCTGATTTTTGAGCGACTTGTTTTTTTATCATTGTTCTTATTTTGTTTCCTACTGACATTTAAAAGCACCCTATCACGTTTAAAATCAATATAGAAAATTGAGACTTGAGTTTATTGTTTAATGAAATGAATTACGTATGTATGGTACATAATGATTGACCCATGAGGTTTCACTGATGTTAACCAGCTTAACAGTTAAATACCATACCAGTACAGACACACCATGATAAATGAAAAGAAATAGACTTCTCATTATAGCAAAAGTCTCCAGCGGCTCAGTTGACCGGACATGTTACGGAACCACATGGCTTGACTTTCACATTACATGACTCTGCGACTTCGTGGGTCATTATCACTCAGCATTTGCCTTGTCGACTTTAAACACTTGTCATTTAGATGTCACCTCACTAGTTAGTACTGTGTGTTATTCAGAACACATGGCAATGCGTATTCTCATTATCGGACGACTGTTGAATAAAGAAGATGGAAGTTGAGTATGTTGATGATTCCAGACTTTTGACAGGTCTCGCGACTTATCCAGCCACAACATTGTAGAGCAATCAGTCTTTTAGTCGAAACAAGGCTGTAAGTTTTATTTTAAAAGACGAGGGTACAGACCATTTTTTTTTCAAAATAAAACGATGATGTACTGTCATATCTCGATAACGATTAGTATAATGGTTACAAAATATTATCGATTAAAGTTCAGATTAAAAATTAAATACTTGTTTATGTTAGGGATGTAGGAATCCTACTTGTCCCGTGGGTGACGCAAGAGCCAAGCTAAGAGCCGACTAAATAAAAACTGATTTATTTTAACGAATTTATTAGAGACGTCATGATAATGACTAAGACAATTTTACGTCATTATCATATAACATAGCTCTCTAAATAGGATTTCGGCAGTTGATATCGTTTCAAAATAATTTCTCAGATATGTAGTGATTCATTCATCTGGCAGCTACTTATTATAAATCCTGGAGAAAGTTATTTGTCGATCATTTTAACCTTGGCGTGTCGCCAAGTGATGGTCATGGTTTTTGAGTATTTTTTAATGAATATACGCATATGTTTTGTAATATTGAGTCGTTCATTGTAAAATAAGTACCTGAAACAGTTGAAACTCGAGGATCGAAAATCTTGTAAGAAATGAGCCTTTTTGCTCATTTCTTTCAAGACTTAACATATTTTATGTAACAAACAAAATTTATTAAAAAATAAGAAGAAAACGAACAGAGAGTTTACTTGATTATAAGTGTTTACCGCTGCCGACAGGTCCTAGGTTATGGAGAGACACAAAATCGTTGTCGCTTTGGGTGTCACGGGGTTATTTGTTAACAAACATTTGAACATTTGAACTTTAAAATGAATGTTGATGTCAATTTTCTTGGAAAAAAAAGATGCTTAAAAATTAATAGAGTGTAAAAAAGTCAGAAAACTAAAGAGGTTTTTAGTAATAAAGGATTTGCACTTAAATTACACATATAACCTTGCCGCAGAACAAATTTTGATTTTTGGCTCATAAAGAAAGATAATAGAATACCTATTTATAAGAAAAGGGACGTATGTTGTATAATAGTATTAATATATTGCCTTTCTCAAGAAGAGGCTTTTGTTCAGCAATGGACTATAAGAGGCTGTTGATGATGATGTTAAGGATATTACAGTTTTTATCATTTTCAATGAATCAGAAAGCAAAAACAAAGGCAATCATCAAACAAAAAGCAATGAGCATTAGTGTCAACACAAGTGGGTAATATGCTGATCAATGATTAATTACTTAGGTAATATGAGTAATGATTAGTTTATAGTCATATAGTGGTCCTAACAATGCTTATAACGTAAAAGGAAGAAACATAATTTCTAACTACAGTGATGTATTACTAAAGGGTGTTTCCAAAACGTGAATCGCTTACTTTATTGTTACTGTGTACTGACTCAGTACCGGTAAAGCCGAGCCTACTGTACGGGGTTTTCTCGAAACATTCAACATACACATGTACACAAATATGTAATTTCATTAAATATTACATTATTTTAAAAGTCACAGATGCAATGATTATATTAAGACTAACGACCGTTCTATTAGTAGTTAGTGATTCTGACTGCTAAGCCAGAGATGATGGGTTCAATTCCCACCCAGTACAAATAGTTGTGTGATGACTACGATCATTTTCTTTGGCGTTTGGGTGTATTTAGAAGGTTGGTTTCTATTTAGAAATATTTAAGTACTAACTTTTGCCTGCCTCCTCTCCGTATGTATCGGTTATCGCGGTAAATAGTAGTCTTTGTGTTATTCTGTTGTATAAACAGTATAACTATTATATTTAATTTCATTTACATAGATAAAACTTTACATAAGTTACGTTCAGTAGTTCTTACGTGAAAGTAACAAAGTACCATATATTCTCACAATGTTACTCATTAGAAGTAGGATAGTAGGATGAACAGAGACAGAAGAGCTAAAACCACCTATAGCTCAATTAAAGCTGAATTTTGAAGTGGGTTAAATTAAAAATACTTATACAGAAGAAGGTTAACAGGTTATATACCTAATTCTGTCATAATAAGAATATTATAAAAATCTATCTATTTAAACAGTGTCATGTTGTTCCAACTCCAAGGAGGTGATTATGCCTGGCGGGCCGGGCACTACGGAAAATGTCAGAAATTGTATTGATATACGTTAATCGGCGTAAGAATTCCTATATCACGATAAAGAATCAAAAATTACTCCATAATTCAGGGAATTTTCGATAGATGGCGCTGTAGCAAATTTTTTGTTGCGCTGTATGTGAAAGTCGCCACAAATCTGTTTCCTTGTTTTCTGTTATTTCGTACTTTATATCATTTAAAATTACCTACAATTTCTTAGTTCTTTCTAAAATTTACTAAGAAAATAAAAGAAAAATAATTTTAATAAAAGCGGTAAAAGTTTTTGAAGTGTAGAATGTTTTTGTTGATGTGTACGTGTTATTGTTGACGTGTAATGAGACATTGGCGAGAGCTCAGTTTTATACGATTCATTATTATGTTAATTCGTACGTTAGCTTTGTATGTATATTCGTTTTATGATTGTGTACACATTGTATACCCGAGGTGGAGCACGTACACATTTATTTAAATTCGCGACAGCAATTTTGGCGCTTTCGCAGTAATAATGTTTGTAGCCATTTAAGTTTGTGAGCTTGTCTTATTGTTTTGTTTCTTTGATTAGTACATATAAGAAGACATGTCTGGCCCTTTGTCTGCTTCGTAAAAATTATTAAACAACATTCATATCGGTGTTATTGACCTCATCAAAGAAAAATATCATTTAAGATAACTTTTTGATAAAAAAATCGAGTTCTTTTATTGTTATTAATTTTCTATTACATGGCAGTCAGTAAAATTGACTGAGTAAATAATTAAGGCAAATACATCTATAACATTTGAGACCTTTGATGAATAGAAGAATACTCCAATTTACGTAATAGAATAATAATTTATCCATTTATCCATCATCACTTGCAAGTAAAGAGGCATAAGCCAGTGTCCCGTTCTCAGAGTTGGGTCGTGGTGGAGTGATTTCATCGTTTTCTGCAAGTTCATAGTATCCTGTCGAGCCCACCCAAATGTGCCGAAACATAAACCTTAGTAAGAATATAACAGAATAATTATAAAAATACTTTTTTTACACGCCTTATTACTATTCTTAATTAAAAAAAAGAATAGTTAATTTAAATAATGTATAACAGTGTAGAAATGATCTACTCTATTATTAGCTTTAAACTCTATTTGTATCCTTATGATAACTTTATCTTATTGCCGCCAGGTTACAATATAATTTTACAAAATGTTTTAATGTAGTTCAGTTTCATAAAGATTTCCTTCTTGGGTTTTTTATATTTTCAACTTTATGGAATGATATCTAAGGATTATAATTATTTTTCATTAAAAATTGTATCTAGATCCATCTAGGTACAGGGTAATTGTATTATATATGTACATGCATACACAATACCATTACTTCCTTTGCTTCCCTAACGGTGCCAGTCCATTCCATTCCTTATTTCCTCATCTATATTGACGATGCCAAGAATAGTAATTTGGTCGAATAACGAATATTCGACGAATCTGTTTCTAGAAGCGCCGAATATTCGGCTTAACCTAGTACTTTTCGCGGATGGCAGATTCAAAGCTGAGATTTAGGGGCTGGATTGACTTTTATAAAAAATCGTGTTCATTTATTAGATCTGCCAATAGGTCGTAGGATATTTTATAAACCATTAGGTGAGAAAGGTGGCTCTTCAGTATTTATATTTTATTTTTAACAATAGCGTTTTTACTTTTTTATGATTTAGCATCAAGGTATACTCACAATACAACATTAAATATTTACACTTCTACAACCAGCCCCTATTTTTTAATAGCGGTATTAATATTTTTAGTTTCGTCCCGATTGTTTACGAATATATTTCTTACAAATGATTTATATGGCATAACAATATGTGCCGGGTCAGCTAGTGTCTCTATAAAGTCTTTAGAATTCTAAGTGAGTGTTTTGCTTGTGGTGCTTTTTTTTGGCTACTAGTTCAACCAGTTTTATCTGAATATCATTTTTTCCACAGAGCGACTGACATCGAACCTTCGTCGTCCTGAGGTTGAACTGAATTCGAAGGTTGATTGTCAATATATTTGAAGACACTGGCTTCTCAACGACAGCCATAGATGTTCATGACAACCGGGACGGACGGTTTATTTACGGTCTTTAAGGTATGGACGTGAAACTCAACTGCCACACTCCGGGCTGTTATTCGGTGTTTCTTCTAAGAAAAGCCCAATTACATTTTTTGTCCCGTGCCGGGAATTAAACCAACTTGATTGACAGTCGTATACGCTAACCGCTGCTTACATAAATATATGTCATCAACAGCCTTTTACAGTCCACTACTGGACATAGGCCTCTCCTTAGCAAGGAGGTTTTGACCTACTATACCACGCTGGCCAGACGGGTTGGAATAGAATAAATATATGTACTCGTAATAAATATATATATCAAATGTAGAAACTCGTCTTTTTTTAACAACATAAAAAAAAAAAAATTGTTTAAAAAGAATGACAATGAGCTTCCATCATTCGATAAACGTTAAAAGTTTAAATTATTGTCAATCTTTGTCACATTATGTTTCGACGGTAATAAATTAATTAACATCACCCTTTGTTCGTACCCACAAACCACAAACATATATCTTGTTATTATGTAATATATTATTATTGTTCTTATAAATGAAAGAAAAAACATTGGACAAGAGCGAGTCTGACTTGCGTACGGGATTCCGTAGAAGCTCGTATTACAATAGTTAGTTACTTGACGATGTTGGAAGATTTTCGCTAACTTTTTTAGCGCTAAACATAACATTGGCATTTGATCATCACAATTTATTCGACAGGTAAGTTTAAACAACAAGAAATATTTTTGAGTGATACCTACGCAAGAACAACGCAACGACTCTCGAATATTTTATTTTACTTGCATTGTATGACGTAGTTTTACACTGATATAGATCAACTCATTGTAGGGAAGTACCTTTGATTCACCCAAGAAATATTAAAATATATTTGTGTTACATGACTTGATTTAAAAGTTATTTTTTTTTAAAAGAAAGCTACCAAAGTGACTCAATTCTGCCTGGTGGAAAGCATGAATAGAATCCAAGAGGGGTGGTCGCCCTACTCACTGCGAATGAAGACAGTGCCGTATGGCGACCCACGCTATGGCGGCCTAGTGAGATGCTTTTTCACGCCCGCTTAAAGGACCCGGGATCGTAGTGGGAGGGAAACACGTGCGCTGGTAATGAATTCCAGGCTTTACCTAAATTGTGAACTGATTTGCGCAGGAAGGAAGAGCCGAGCTTGATTTAAAACAGCTTCAAAAAACGTATCTTAGTAGCTAAGCTAATATATCAAGTTATTATCGTTATCATTAATAGCTGTTAATAGCCCACTGTTCCTTACGAAGAAGGGTTTAGCCTATTACAACAATCTGACCAGATATTGTTTCAAGGTTTCCTATTCGTTGCCGTACTGTTGTTTTGCATAATTTGATCCCCAAATCGGGTCTTACGACACTCGCGGTGGCGGTGGTGACACTGTGTATTCTTAATCCACCACCATCACGCTTATCATCGTGTATTTTAAATAAAAAGAGTTGTCACCAATATTGACAGACAAATATAATACACGAACAACGAAGTGATTTCTTACGAGAAACAGAACATTAAAAATGTACACTATAAGTTGTATATTCACGTAGGTACATATAGGCCTCTTGTTTGTTTAGTATTTACACAGCCTATCAGTCGTTTAGTGAGTAATATTATTTGTTTCTCAATTGTTTGGTATTACTTGTTTTGAAGTCACTACTTGTTAGGAAATCCCTATATTAAAATTGAGTCACAATTGTCCTTGCGTTATATACTTATTTAGCATATTAAAATCAAGTATGTTAGTTAGCTAGAAGATTTATGGTGAGCAAAGAATTTTAGCTGATCGAATTATTATTTTTTTTGTTCTATTTTAAGAACCCACCAAAGTGACTGTTCTCTGCCTGATGGAAAGTATGAATAGAATCCAAGAGTTGTGGTCACCATACTCATTGCAAATACAGACAATGCAGTATGGTGACCCACACTATGGTGACCTAGTAAGATGCTTTTTCACGCCCCGCTTTGGGACATAAAAGGCATGACAATCATTGTCGCAGTGTAAGGCTCAACAGTTACCACAATGACTGTCACCCCTGCATCAGCAGGCCTCCGGTCTCGCACTCGGTTTTCTAAGAGGGGTAGTACTGCCCCAGTCGAGCCAGCCCGTTTGTGCTGAAATCAGCGTGGCTCTACTACCTGAGCATATATTGCATTACATAGCATTGAACTGTGTAAATCTAGTAGGTTTTTAAGCAAATTATCGTAATAATTATTAAGAAATACTAAAGATTACTAAGTTTAGGAGACTGATTTATAACCATTTCCTTTCTGTGCAATTGTTTCAAAGTTAAAAATGACGTTCGGAACACATACGGGCCCGTTTGACCTCAAATGAGGTAGAGCCAGTGCTATGGTAACCACTAACAAGACTACATAAAGAATACTCAAATATTGCTAATGATTGTACGCATCACTCGATTATTTGTCCTATATGTTCATCGAGCCTACGAACTCAGGCATAGCAGGCAGGATCACTAACCACTAAACAGATAGGCCACCTACCAACCTTATTTCAACTTTTGCTCTGCTATGTAAATAATTGTAGTGTCTCGGTTATGTAAATGGTATGGGATTCCCCGACTAATAAAACGCAACAAATTTATATGTTAATAGTAAACACTCGCGTGTCTAAATAGGATAAGATAATCCATTCCATTTCTAAAAATGACTCACGTTACATACTATTTACATAATTTACTAACACACAGCAATCTAGTTTGGTTTTAATAAGATATCTTACATTCTATAAGTTTGAGTCATAATCTCATGAAACTTTAATATCAATTTAAGGTTTGGTTTTGGTAAACAGACAATTGATACTTTATGTTTTTCATCTAAGCCTATTGTATATATACTCGTATGTAGTTTATTATAGTCGGTTATATATTTTCATCTATAATCTTAGTCTATTACATATTTGAGGTAAAGATTTTCTCATATCGTTCGGTATGTTAATATCATCACACCACTTCAGTAATTTCAAATACTACCATCACTACGTCTTCCGGCACCCATTTCTGCAGGTTTTTGACAAGCGGTCGCTAAGTATTCAGCTGACTCCGCTTAAAGCCAATTTGGTCTGGCAGCGTTCTTTTCTAGACTGATTTGTAAATATTTAGAAGTATACATACATCTAATTTTTTTTCATTGTTTTTGAAACTAAAAACCTTATTACGAAAGGTTTCATATTTATTAGGTACTTGTACCTTAGAGTTATATGCGTGGTGATAGATTAAGAATATGACATGAAACTACCTCTATTCATCCTGTAGGTGATTTGATTTAGGAAGAGCCGAGCAAACAACACTAAAAGGACAAGGTAGCAAACCCTATATCAATGTGTCTAGCCAGCGTGCTATAGTATGCTAAAAACCTCCTTTCTGCGGGGAGGCCAATATCCAGCAGTGGGCTACTAAAGGTTGTTAATCACGATGATGACATTAGGTTTGTTTACTAGTTGTAGCTACATCATATCATCTACCATCATAAACAAATTCTAATAATTGTATCAAAACGCCTTTAGCGAGAACTAATCGTCATGGGTATATACCTACTTGTGTATTGACGCAAGTAAATGACCCTGGCGAATCCAGTCTTTGTAAATATTCCTTTCTAGTCGGTCTTCGAATATGCTCAATGTTTTTATATTCTACTTTATTCTACGAATTTAAATGAATTAACATTATAAAATTGATATAAAAGCTAGTTTTTAACAACAGTAAAAATCTTTAGAAATTCGTGAATAAGTCTCTTAGTAATCTTATTAAAAAGTAATCATCAAAATACCGAATACCAAAGCGGAATAAACATTCTCTGTAATATAAAACTATAACTTCTTGAATTCTTTGCTGTTAGTAGAAAAAAGTAGATGAGTAGATACATAATGAAGCAAAACATTCACAAACACTCAAATAGGCTTTTATTTGTTTAATCTTAATCTATCCTCCATGCTAATTAAGCCATAACACTTGAACACAATGGTTTAGTCAGCATGTGGTTAACACGAGTACTTGCACTTTTAGTGTAGTCAACGTTTATAAAATCGATAAACGGGTATTTTAGTCAAGTAAATTGGGGAAATATTATTGCTAATCATTAAATATAACGGTGTTATTTGTAAAACGTATGACACAGTAAAACATTTAAATTTGTGCAATAATTATACGTAAACCACTTACGTCAATCGCATGACATCTGCGTTTGACTGACTCACGGTTAGCACGATTGTAATTAATTCATAGAAAATTATACGCTAAGAGCCAATGACCACGGATAATTGTTTCGTGTAATTTTTTTGCAAAGACTGATGTCAAAAAGTTGGCTAGGAATAGTTAGATATTAGACAGTTTAGGATTTAGAACGAGTGGAAAAACATTCACAAGAATAGTCGGCTCAAAAAATATTGGTAGCAAATAAATATCTGGGTATGAAATAAATATAATATTAAAGTAACTGAGAGAGGTGTTTACTACACGGTAGTCGGTGAACGAATTCGATGAAAAAACTACTGGGTAATAAAAATAAAAAAGATGAAAAGTCAGATTGGCTACACTGTCAAGCAGTAGACTGATAGAGGCTGTTGATGGTGATTCGATAAATGGTATATTCAGAGTTAAGTGGATAAGTATTACAGTTTTACATTACAGTTTATAAAATTCGTATGAATTTCTTCATAATTATTTTATGAATTTTTATTTTAATGACAATTTATTTTTTACTTTAACAGTTTTGAAACTATTTTCAAAACAATTGACTTAATGGACGATAATGCTGCCAGAACAAAAATTATTGTCCGCTCGAGTATGACCTCCTTTTTAAAGTAGGATAAATAGTAGACTGAACTGTTTCTGTTTGCCTTTTTTTTCTACTATAAGAGCCTGCCAAAGTGACTCTACTCTGGGTGATAGAAGGCATGATTAGTATTTGAGAGCTGTAGTCACCATACTAAGTGCGAATGCAGGTAATATAGTATGGTGATCCACACTGTGGTGGCCTAGTGAGATGCTTTTTCACGCCCCGTTGGGGGAAGTAAAAGGCATGACAGTCATCGTGCGTGTGTAAGGCTCACACTTTTACCGTGATAACTGTCCCCCCTGTATCAATGGGTACCTTTAGGTACATATATAAACTAATGATCGCTTTATTTATACATGTTTATCATTAGCATGCAACCAGTTTGTGGTATTTTCAATGATCCCATCCATTAAAAGGTTGAATGCTATACAATTATAATGGTAATTAATTGTACATATAACACGTGTTAGCTTGTATAACAAGCTTTCGTATATTGAAGTGAGAAGGAAAATATATATATATATATGTTGTATGAAGCTGTTTAAACATGGCATGCCCTATTGCAGAAGCATCTAGATTAGTATAGAATTTAGAATCGTGTGCTTGCTTTTAGTTTCTTTATTTGTTACCGTTAGATTCATTTGTCTTGCTGGTTAAGGAAAAACAAATGAAATGCTTGAAAATAAAATACTTGAACGATTTTTAATAACAATTATTTTGAAACAAATATTTGAAAGTAAAACAGTTATGAAACAATACCGAGCACAACATAATTACAGCAGAAGCAGTTTATTAATCCAAAGTGTATTCGATAATGATTTTCCCTAGTCGATGCCACTCACACACGGACCGGGCCGCACTGAACGAATCCACTTCATTTTGCGGTACGGCCTGCACTGGTTCTAATTTTGCGCGCTCGCACATGAAATTAAAATCGGTTTAATGTATAAATGTGATATGCACTTAATTAATATTTAATTAGGTGTCTAAATAAAAATGCTCGGCATTTCATGTCGCGGTTCACGATACTGTTGTCATGTAAAATTATGTACTTTTTGTTAAGTCATTGTTTATGTTGTTCAGTTATAAGCCTAACTGAACATGGGCGATAATCATCACATTCTCTACGTTGAACACGGGACCATTTTATTACATTAAAATACTTCAAGAAGTTTAAATTTTAAAGAAGAAGTCTCAGAAACGTTTTTATTCTTTAAATGTTGAATAAAATAAGACAAATTTTAAAGACTACGCTATTAAAAAAAAAATTTGTTATTCCATTTCTTGACACTAATATTGCATAGACACATCAAATTCTGTGTCTTTCCTAAACGATGACGGTTTGCGGTGATAGGATGCTGAGGCAATTGGTGAAACGACCAAATGAACCACTGCACAATCCGTGTAATAAGTTTGTGCATTAAGTGTGTGTGACTAGCAACTTTTGAAATAAAATATACGCAAAACGTGCGTTTTATTTACATCATGCAATAGCACTGACACTAGATGAGAAGTTAAGAACACCAGACATACAAATACATATACATACATACATACATACATATATTTTACAATTGTAATAATCCTATTAAAAAAAGACCCTATATGTGAAAACTTTCTTTAATTTGCATACGATCTTGAAACGTTTCGAATCACTTTTGAACCCAAGACAACAAAACAAAGCACACTAAATATTTTTCTTAAAATTGAAATTCACAGGACTATAACGCGATAGTTATGAAGGCTAGCTGTTAACATAGGCACGGATAGGGAGCCTAGGCCTGCCGCTGACGTGGGATAATTACCACCCCCTCCTGCGTCCCCCAACTCGTACCCACACCCCTTAGTCGCCTACGGTAATGTCACATTAACGCCCTTACCTCGGGCTGTCCGCGTGGCGAGCTGTCAAAACATCGCGCCCCGACCGTTCAACAAAATGAATATGAAATAAGTGAAAATACTGATTAAAACGTTACTGAAATACAGTCAATATGTTAAATTGAATTAATTTGTTCCTAGGATTAATTAGTAATTCGGTATTGGATTTCTGCCTACTTCTTTTAACTCACACATTACCTATGCTATGTATGTTATATTAGGTTTTAGAGGAATCTGATGACATTTATATAATAATAACGATTAAATGATATTATATATTTTATCTATTATTAAATATTTTCAAAGTCTTTTTCGCCAACTTTAATAGAATTTTCTTCATTTCTCAATTTATAATAGAATAATTAATATGTTTTTGGTACTTCTCGCGATGTCTGGACTATTTGTAAGAGGCTTGATTGTATTCAAAGTTAGTCTCATTAAAGTAGGTAGGTATATGATACTTTTTGTAAGTGTTAATTTTATCCCTACGTAGAGCTACCGAGCATCTTCACCAACAGCGTCTACGATTTCGTGTGAACAAATATGAGAATTTCTTTGTCTATATTTTCTTAAATTTCTTGTACTAAACGCCTGTAATTAGAGACAAAATCTATAGTAATCTATTTAAAGTTATCATTTGTCGTCATCAAAATCTTACTTTGTATAGGCGTTTTACGAATAGAAATGCAATAGTACACATGATTAAACAACGATGTCTTTAGGTTGCGAAAATAATCTAGTAAAGTTTAAGGCAACACACACTATTATAGTTTACAAGTTTACATATTAAACTACAGGTTGTCGTATGCAAACAGGCTGAACCAATCAAGGCGTTGATTAGGGGTGGAGGGTGCAATTAGGCTCCTTTGATCGCGACGCGCCTGTTCTTGCTAC
The DNA here is from genome assembly GCA_949316085.1 of Hypercompe scribonia. Taxonomy (NCBI): domain Eukaryota; kingdom Metazoa; phylum Arthropoda; class Insecta; order Lepidoptera; family Erebidae; genus Hypercompe; species Hypercompe scribonia. Next base: position 9,926,409 of record OX438979.1, read on the forward strand.
ACACACATTTGACACAAAATTAGGCATTATAATCGAGGTGCTTGTATTAACCAATATAGGCTGTATGATTCGCTAAGAATGTCAAAAGTCTCTTTGGTCTAACTGCTTCCTCGTCATTTTTCCCCTTTAATAGTTCACTGCAGGTTATAGGCCTCTCCATAGAAATGAGGTTTTGACCTGATAAACGAAGGGATTGGTATAGAGTTTATTTTAAGCTTTTTTCTCTTTATAGTGCTGTTATCACGCGTATTTTGCTTCCTTATTTGACTCTTACGACACCCACAAGATGGAAAGAAGGTGGTGACACTTTGTATTCTTAATCCGACACCACACAGAGCTCACGTATGTTAATAATGCATTGTCATCAAAATCATTACCTACGTACAGTGATGAAACAAGACAAACAGCCCATTGCATAGTTGTGTGAAGCTTTATAAATCTCATTATACTGCTATAAGAATATTCTCACCCCTCGCACCGGCGCACTTTTGTTTTTGTTGGTGATCACTTACATCGTAACTTGGCGTAATTCGATACATCCTGTGCTTGACGGCTCGGAGGTTGGACATTAAAGGATACAACTGCTTTGTTCCCAGCACGATTTATAAAATCATCTTTCTGACATTATACTCTTACTGCGTAATTTGTCATCTTAGGTCAGTTTGGATTACTAACGTTACTGTCAGGCCTCCACGCCAGAATTGAGGGGAAGAGTACTTTTTTCCTCCGGGATAGAACCTGTTAAGGCGTGGCTTCGATTCAGGTTGGACCTGAAATCATATAGTTTAAGTCCTCCCAGTCCTCAAAAAGCAAGAGATCCAAAGGGATTTTCCACCGCGTCAACAACAAAAGGGTCAGTTTAGATTAGCTGCTAAAAAAGTCCTTTTTATCCGTGCGGACGTCTATATTATAGTGGTTGAGCTTTCAATAACATTTAATTAATATTTTACGCAGCCTGTAAACACTCACAGTCATGGGTGTAGCCAAAAATTATTTTCAGAGGGGTTCATCTACATCCACTTATACTATTAGTCAATGTAAAATATATATTTATATTAGCTATGAAATCGACTTTTTAAAATACGTATTTTTCTATATATTTTCTTTCCAACGCTCTCTTGCACCCCACTCCCGTTGCTTTCAGTATCAATTTTATCATAAATATCAGCCCGATACTTCTAGTGTTAAAGCAATTCTATTCAATCAGTAGAAATACAATTTCACATCTCATACCTGTCTCCTTGTAAGCTTAGATAGAAGCGTATTAAATAATCCCATTTTATTAAAAATAATGTAGTATTTACTCACATAATTTGGAGTTAGTGAATTCCTATCAAATGGGCTTAAGAAATTAAAACTATGTTGATAACTACTGCAAAATAATGAATTTTTAGAAGGGAAAGACGAATTTAGGCAGATAGTAGAAAGAAAGACCTAGGGAAGCCTAGGTAGGGATGAACTGAGGGCTTCAGCGAATCCTCAAGAAAGTTATAGTCACACACTTGCTATGGCAAGTTTTTTACAGAATGAAATTTTTTTTTTCTATTTATAGCGAACCACGGAAGCCATATCTTCAAATCAACCGCAAGTTGCACTGTTATATGAAAACTACATTTTCAAATCCCGAATCAGTGAGAGGACGAAAATGACAGCGGTATTGACAATAATCATTAGTCGGATAACGGACATCCGGTCTAAACTTACGGCGGATGGACGACCGGACATCCGGCCTTATTTATTCATCTTACAAATAGCATTTCTTGTTGAGGGTTGCAAATGCCCAGCAATTTGTTCCGACATTGTGTTCAGTAGTTATACGAAAACCAAAGTTACATACTTCAGTATTGTCAAATTTACTATTTCATAGTCGATTATGACAACCTAAACTTTTTACAATCTCTTATAAACTAAGTTGTTTCTGTGTAACAACTACTATTTTTAATCAATTTATCTGAAACCTGAAAAATATTAAAAAAAGGTTTTAACTGTTTCAGAATTTTTGAAAATTATAATTGAATAATTAGGTTAGTAATTTTACAAAACCAGTAGGTGCATATTAGGTATACACTAAGATGGCAACTAAATGTACAGCTTGATGATAAGCGATGGCTGGTTTTAGTATAAAGGCGTAGAGGCGGCCTTAGCTCTTATGAGGCGGGTAGTTCAACGTGAGATCCTTGCTTTTGTAGAATTAGTTTTAATCGTGATACTTGAAATGAATAATAGAATGCAACACATACTACTGCTCGAACATAAAAGCCTAAGCCGAGAACAGTCGACACTGGAAGCCTGTTGTGGAGGGACGGATATCATATGATTCTCCGACCAGGCAAGGTGATAATGCCTGGCGGGCCACGGCCCAACGGTTGATGTTGGGATGTTGTATATATGCTAACTGCCACGTGAATCTCTATATCGCGATACAGGACTAGTAGTTGTATTGTTCATTACATTCATACGTTTCGTTCATACTTCGTCGTAGTTCGATGTATTTTCGCTAGATGAAGCTATTGTATATTTTTCTTTGTGCTGTAATGTAGAAGCCGCCACACCGGTTAAAATGATAGGCGAAATAAAACAATGTCTGTTGATGCTTGAATGTGCGAGACCAATGTATGAGGCAGTTGCCCTTCTCGCCACCCTCGAAAGCCGCTCCTGTAAGGGCATTGCTGGATCGCTTTTAGTATGAGGGATATTTAAAAAATTCCCGTAAACATAACTATGCATTATGTAACACAATAGTTTAAAAGTTAGAATACAAACACCTAAGTAGCCACGGTAAAACACACAGTAGGTGTTTTAAAAGTACATGATACACACTTTCAAACAGAAGCCTAGTTTAAAAACAAATTGTTACAGTAAATATGAAATATAAATAAGATACAAACGGTAAGATTGCTCGGTTCAATGCGTTCGATTCTTAAGACACGTTCACTGTGGGTAATGTAAGTTGTCGAGATTAGATGCGTGGCCACAAAACACGAAAGCGATTCAGATTATTTTAATATCAATTTATTAATGTATCGATCTCAAAAATGTTATTACTTCAAATACAATTGTTTTAAATATCGAACTAATAATTGTCTCAAATTTCGTCTGCATAGATAGTGTAGTCATTTAAGCGGTCGCCTCGTCGCTTCTGTCTTGAGTGTTGGTGGTTGAATTCCCATATGTGAGAATACTGTGTGTGATGCACAAATTGTTGGTCTAAGTCTTGGTATTCTTTGTGATCGCTTCATATATGTTTGTAAAATCATAACGAATTGCGATCAAGTATTCGTACAATCTATGTAGATTGTACGAATACTTGATGTAGGTGTTTATAGAAACAAATATTACAATAGCTTCTACAACTTTAAAAAAGACCAATACTTATTACACTTTTTCTTAAATTTCATACTCCAAAATAGGTACTAATTTAACAGACTACTCATTTGTAGCATGCAAGGTAGTAATTCTTGTGGCCCTACTGAAGGTATTGTTACACGGAATGGATCCGGCCGATTGACGATCGTTGATACAGCCGGCCGATCGCGTAACATTATCCATCGTACACGCGATACGCAGGCTAGCGTTACCTATCTCGCGCACATACCTCCACACACATCTACACACTACAGATCGGCGCAGGCGCACACTCTGCGCAAACCCATTTACACTTATAGACATTTTTATTGGCAAATTTACTACCGTTTGATTTCCCCGACTCAGCAAACTGTTAAATAAAGGACTTATAATAAAAAATAATGGCCTGTAATTTAATAAATTACTTCACCACTGATGAAATACTTTCCATTACAGTTAAGTAAAACGTATCTAACAAAGCGAGACCCGCAAAAGGAAATTGGCATTGCTGAAATTAGCAGTTTCTACGCGGCTACTCTACTAGTGTTCTATGAGCTTTGTGCATTGCCCGTGTTCTTTCACTGAGATAATCAAATCATTACCGCCTGACAAAACAACGGCTCACTTATTTAGAGCTAAATGCAAATAAAATAAAGTATGTCTAGTACTTACGTAGCCGTTTTACATTTTAGTCAAAACTCAACCTAATGACTTAAAGCGAAACGCAAATTACCATTATTTTTACACTGTTTCTTTTTAACAAACTCAAACATATTACCGACAGAAGGCAACCAGGCAACACGTATAACAATAATTGATTGTATTGAGCCTGGCCGACACATCAAAATGTATCGATAAGTATGCGGAGCGAATATTAATTTTGCATCCCACTCGCACCTTCAAATTGTTACATGAAGAAACAAGAAAGGAGTGCGGCCGGTGCTATCCGATATGTATTTTCCTCTGAAGGATAAAAGTACGTGATTCGGTGTGTTTTTTTTCGTGGGTGGAATTATTTGTAAGGCTTCGTTATGTGTTGCTCATTACTGTACAAGCGCGTATCCTGCCGGCAGCGACCGCAAATGCGAGACATTACGGCTCGCCAGAGCCACCTGAGCTTCGAGATGATGCTTCAACAGCTCCTACCGTTAATGCTTCATACGTGCCAATACACCGATTCAATACTTAAGAGTTGATAAAACGAAAGTTTTTATGGCCAGTTAGGTATAAAACGCTCCTATATATTTGCCCTTTTTTAAATATCGATGTTTATCAATGATAAATTGTAGCAAGCTGTATTCTTCATTTTTTAATTACCGATTTTAATTCTGCTTTCTTTTACTCTTTTCCTTTACCAAAATATTTTTCCAAAGATATTACTTTACCAAAACGGAACAAACTGCCGAACGGCCCCCATTTTCGAAGTCGATTTAAAATCTATAGGGTCTTATTGTAAGGGTACACGAATAGAGATTCATGTGAAATGGTTGATAATATGTTACCGATTATAGATTAAAGTCTACATGGCAGAATTGTCATAGTACAAAATTGTTATACCCATGTTCATTGAACTTCAATACATGTAAATTGGTTTGCCTCTCTACGTGTTCAATAGTGGTTTGTGTTTAGTACAATTATTTGAGGTGATACTTGTCTTGTCTTGGTGGTCTTATCTTATCATTATATCTCTAACCTTCAAAAGGGTAACACACTACCTACACAATTATTTTTTTAAAACAATTACACGTTGTGTGCTACAACAACTAAAACATTCCAAAACAACTGCTTTTGTAGATGCTGCAGCCGTCAATTAATCTTCCTACCACATTTTTAAGTGCACTTAAGACATAAAGATTTGTAAGTATCAAAAGTCTTTTTAACTAATACTATATTTGCAACATCTTTACTAAATCTTAAAAAACAAAACAAATAATGTTTTGAAAATACATAGTACTTTTAGGCAACGTTCAGATATGCTGGTAAGTTAACTTATTGGAGGGTGTCATCAGTGGCTGTGGTGGCGGTAAGTTTGGGGCGGGTGGGCGCTCACCGAGTCTCGACCGCAGACCGTACAATAAATACTTGTACTGATAAAGACTACGAGATTTTTGACCACTCTATAATTAAATTAGAAAGAAATTCAATTAAACAAAATATTCTCAAAAGTTATAATTTATAAAATTTATTTAGAATTCTTTTTGATTTGACATGAAAAAAGTCTGAAATCAAAGTCCGAAAATTTTTTTGACAGGACGGATTTTTATTTGACATTTTTATGAAAATATTTATTGTTATTTTTTATTGTTTAGTATTTTTATTTCATAAAGTGAAGAAAATAATTTTAATGTGTAAAATTAATTTCAAGTTTTATTTACATTGTTTATTAGTTTGTACTTGTTCTAGTAGTACTAGTTAATAAAAAATATTATTTATTCTATTGATTCTGCATAATGGTATGTGAGGTTCGATTCCTCGATTTAAGATGTTCAGATGTTCTTAAGGTCGTGGTTAGTGTTTTTAAAATTAATTATTATAAATCTATTATGTCTATATTGTTAATTGTATCCTTTAAACCTTTACCACATTTCGTAGATATCTACCGTTCAACATGATCTATTAAAAACAAAGTTCGTCTAAAGCTTAAGGAGTATGTAGTTGTTATAATAAGCTGGCTGTTAATAATGTCATAATAAACGTGTTGAAAATCAAAGATTGTGTTTACTCTTTGTTTGAAGCCCTTGGTGTTTTAACCAACTAAAATAACAATCGCATCTTTGCGGTTTCCGCTTTTCCAATGCGCTTTACAAGTAGATTTTAAATGCACCATAATCGACATACCGGAAAATAGTGGCGGATTTTAATGAGTTAGTCGCACACTCGAAATTAGATGAATAATAGAACTGCTTGTCCGGAAAAGGTCCATGGAATCATTCACTACTTAACTGTCTAGTTTTGTTGTGCTTTTTACTCGACAGCGACTAGTGTTGGGCGTTATAGATCGTGATCTTGATAGTATCGATATTAAAGAAAAACAAAAGTAATAAATAGTTTAAAGCGACAGTTATGACATCCATCAATTAAAAATTCCTTAGTAGAAAAGTGAACATTTAGTTGTTAAAGATGCGACGATATTTCAATGTTTCAAATTAATAAAATTAAGTTTTACTACAACCTGTCAACGTAAAAAAACGTCATTTAAAAAGGACGAAACAAGAAAATAAGATAGATTGAAATCCAAAAATGCATAATTACAAAAATGGTGAAGTTAGAGTCGTGGTCACACCTACTTTATACCTACCTAGTCTGTTTAATGAGGGTGTTTCTGGCACCCATATAATCATATTAATTATACGAGCAGTAGGTAGGTGTGACAATTTGTTTACTAATGCATTTCGAGTTTTCTACCTAAATTGTTTTCTTATGTCATTCTTTCATTCATTTACACCCCCTTTTTTATGTAATCGGGTTGCAGTTTTTAAACTTCATTTTTCTGTTTAATAGTTTTTCATTATCCAGTCGGGCATATACCATACTTAGGTATTTTCTTATGCATTTTCTTATTGATAAATACTTGGTTTACTTTGATATATTTATTATTTTTTTTATAATAAATAGTTTATCTTCATAATATTCTATTCTAAAGCAATGTTCGTTTGTTATTTATTGAGACGATTCACCGTGCGAACTATAAGATCACATTTTAAACATGGACCTTAAAACTATAATTATATTAGGAACATTCTCGCCAAAACGATTTTCTTTGACGTACTGTTTATCCTATTTTAATTTTTTTCGAGGTTAGAAACTAAAGTTTAGATTCCGTCATATATAATTTTGATAAAATTTATGTGGCTTACACATGTCACCAAAGCTATTATTAAAAATCTATTGTCACTTCTGACATTAAATCAATTCAGTAGTTTAGGTGCTACGGTGGAACATACATAGGTACATAGACGGCCAAAATCATTACATTTCCTTTTGGATTCGCCGTAATCTTGTAAAAAATGGCTATAATTCGAATAATTTATGAATTAACTTAAACTTACTTCAAAATCGATAATGATTGGCATTATTAGTGAGATTAAATTATGCTTGTGACTTCATAAATTTGTATTTTTTTTCAATCAATTCTGGTGTTCTTAGTAATAATACATTATAAATTCTCAATCCACAATGAGGATATGTGTGAAAATATTGTGATAATCGATTTAGCAGTTAAGACGTTAAATCGTAATAAAAACCCAAACATAACAAACTATCGCTTTTATGATATTAGTTTGAATTCCAAGAGTTCGATTCTTGGAAACGCTAATTACTCATGAACCAGAAACCGTGAACAAATTGCCGACTATGAAGGATAACAATTATAAAATTAATGCATCGATAATACGACACGTACAATGTTAGCTGTCCAGCCTTTCCAGGAGCTGTGGTTTGTGGCTACTGAGCTTAATTCCAGCCACACCGCCACGCCCACAGTACATTTTAATAGTTTTAATGCCGAAGAAGCTATCTTCAGTAGCAATACAATTACATTTGAAAGCTGATAAACATAGAATAGCCACGTCTTTTCGAATGAATATTTTTTGTAGCTAGTTATGGAATACTAGAAATGAAGACGTTACTTCGTACGTGACTCATTTTCTTAGAACTTTTGGACTCGTGTGAGGTCAGTGGGACTTAAATTATCTTTTTAAGTAGAAGGTTTAGTTGTCCCGGTGGCTTTGTAGTTTGGAATTTTTTTTTTGGTAGTAGGTAGGAATCGATTTCCGTTTTATATTTTATTCAAGATGAAAAAGAACGGGATAGATAACAGTTTTATATTTGTATACCTACATAATCTGCGAAGTCTATCCAAATTATTATATCAGTAATTTTATTTGCTGTAATATTTGATTTCGAGTTGAATAATGAATATAAAGTTGAAGTTAGAGATGGAGTAATAAAATGCAAAAACATAAAACTATTTTGGGATATGCACTTCCTAATGTATAGACCTAAATTGATATTGTATAGTATTTATTGTGAATTTAAGATATATAACCTACAGCTAAGAAGTATGTAGAAATAGAGAATTATTCCTGCTAACAAACGTTTGTATTGAGCGAATCGAATTCGTTAATTTCTACTCTGTGCTGCGCATAACAACATTTATGTGTAAGTATTGCTATACTCATTGTATTGTAGTTTTGTTTGTATTAGTATTTAAAAAATGCAAAAGATCATAAGGAATAATAAAGGAGTACGTTACTATAGAATATAAAGAGTAAGTGAAAACCGCCTTTGTAATCCTATCTACAAACTGTAGGTCTCGCTTAGAACAGCATTATACCGTAGTGTGTTTTGCCCAAATTGATTCCTTATAACATCACCTCTTATAAAATAATACCGCGAATCAATCTTGTGTTACGTTTTTTTTATTTTCTTTAATCCAAAGTTATTAAAAATTGAGGCGTGATACCACTGCTTGTAGTACACACGTAGTGTATTTACGAACACATCGTCACACTCCCAATGGAATGATATGATGTACAGTGACGAAGTGCAACAGCGGGCGCGTAGGCGGCTAATCCGTTGCCGCTTATTACATCCCACAGTAGCACACCGATTGAAACCGCAAACATTGGGCCCTGATTTCTGCAGCCCCATCGATCTATAGTTTCGTTATCAAATTTTCACACGGACCCTCGCTCTCGCACCAAGATTGACTTTATTTGAGTAAGTGTAACCGCAGAACTACGCGCAGACCTGGCTAACGTTCGATAACCGACGGTGTTGACTCCGCTTTACGATACATAGCCGTATCGCTATCATTTTTCGATTGTATCTGTAGTGAATTAAAGGTATTGGAGTGTAAAACAGTGAAAAGTATCGTTATAATATGATAGCTTGTCGGTCGGTAGCCAATCATGGCTCCCGAGATATTGATCATCGAAATTGATCAATCAAATCGAAATTCTTACCGGAAATAAGGCGCGATGTAATACTACGTTGTTCTATCAATTGAATGTTTTCAAAAATATAACTTTTGCTATTTGTAATAACTTAGTAAAAGCGTGAAAAGGTTTTATAGTGGTTTTATAATTTACTAGTTTACAAGTTAATGTATAGAAATAAAGACAGTGTGTAACTAATCGTTTTCAAATATTTAGATTTTTTTATATTTTTTTACGTTAAATATTAATAACTGTTATTTTTAAGTACTAGGTGCTATGAAAATTTTGAAGGGTGCAGGAGTGGGTATATACATTAATTTAAAGATAGATGCCTACGTTGCCATTGATACATGATCAATATACATGATGCTCTCGTGCTCCTTCAATTTAAAACACCGTTAAATGGCGTCCCGAAATTAATGTTTGTCAAATAAAAGGTACTAGAGAGAGACGTAGTTTCTTAAACACGGCCTTAAATTAGGTGGGTTTGAGTATTTGGTCTGTAGTGAAATAATTGTAAAACTTTATTAAAAGTAAAGTAATAAAAGTTATTAGAAATAGCTAAATAAAAAAAACTCTGAATCCTGGATGATTGACATGATGAACACTATATCCTGGATAGTTAGCTATCCAATGTAAATAATGTTTTATTTCACCTTCATATTGGAAAGTGTAGCTAACGTCAAAGCAATATCTATTGTTCAATTATATAGAATGTATTGATAGTGGTGTAATTACTAAGCAGTGTTGGGAGCTACTGAAATTGATAGCATTTGACGTAGAAGTGATTACGTGATGTGCTTCGCCAATAGCAGCCGTCAGTGAATGGACCGCCACTCTGATTACTTTGGACTCAAATGGTGATAGACAAGCGCGCAATATAACACTACATTAGTACTAGAGGCGTCACTCATTGCGCTAAATTGCACTAACTGGTGGTCTTGTGTTGTGTGCATCTTTCTTGTTTATTGAAAAGCTGTTTGCTGTTTTTAGTAAATACCCTTCAGCATGTTAATTTGTTCATCACTTAGTAGTAGAAAATCTATGTTAAAATATTCGTGGTAAAAATTGGTGTTAAATAGTTTTAATGTAATGAAAAAGTTTCTAAAATTTACAACATATAAACTACGTTTAAGATACGTTTATTACAGTATACGGTATGTACATACAGTCTTGCTTTTGAATCTTATTCTGAGTAAACTGTGTTTTTTTAACGTTATTTACATGATATAGGTTCACAAACGAACTGATGTGTGAGCTGATGGTAGTTAATAGCCCGATGTTAACCAAAATGTGCAACTCAAGTGTGATGCTGTCCTTTCAGAATTTCGCCCAGAGTCAAGAGGATGGGAAACATTTGAGCTCCGTGAACCTCACTCACTGTGTTAAACGGAAAGAAAGAATTACTTACCGCCGATTTTCTATTAGGAAATGTGATTTCATAAATAGGGGTTAAACAAAACTCGAGGATTTGACTAGATTATTATGTTGAATAATTCTTATGAACATCATAAACGTAAAAGTGTGTGTGTGTTGTTTGTTTGAATATTTCTCTTTCTTTCACGTCACAACAGAGCGATTTTATGGTAAGAATTTTAGGACTATAGATAGTTAGGAGACTGAAGAGCGATGCTACTTTCGTCATGCATAGGAATGAGACATTTTTTATGATGCATATTAGAATGACTCGAAATTTTATAAATTCTGATAGATTTTAGGTTCATTTCTATTAGGTTTTTCTGCTTGATTGAATACAGTACAAATACCTCACATTAGACTTTGTAAAAAGTAGCTAGTATATTTATCGATAAACTTTTATTTTTTTTAATTTTAAATATTATTAATGCGAAATTTTGTAAGGATGTATGGTTGTTTGTTATTCTTTCATGTAAAAACTATAGATTTAGATAAAACTTTACGAGTACAGTAATTAATTCATACATTAAAGTAACGCATAGGCTACTATTTACCGCGATAACCGACATACACGTGGGCGGAGCCGCGAGCAAAAGCTAGTAATCTATAAATCTTATTTTGTCACATATAATACACACCAAGTTACAGAGGATATGTATTACAAGAAGATGCAATTACTTTTTTAAATTATGCATTGAGGGAGCGAATATCACCATGTCTAGTAGTTTTCTAAGTCTATGCAGCACGATGCTATGCCGCCAGCGTAATGACATTGTACCGACGCTTTTTTCTCGGGATCGCGTTTGATGTTATTGTTATTATTTTTCTCTCTAACCCATCTAGAGGGCGATGACATTTGGCTCAGCTAATACAACTAGAAAAACTTACTGAAATATTATCTTAAGAATATCAAAGTATAACGAAATACAATCATTAATCCTTTTTAAACATCCTCAGCTTGTTGTGCTCGTTGTATATGATTGTATGAATTAACGTGTACATTACACATTATTGTACATCAGATAATTGGTTTCACACTCTATATACCACAAGTATACTTATTCTGATCTGATTGGCCTAATATAATACCAGAGATTATCACATTACTGCAAGAAAACTGCGATGCAACAACTCTTTAGAAATATGAGAGAGATCTTCTTGTCATTTAAAGTTTACGCTTTACTTTCCTCCAAGTAATGAATTCAAGTTGACAAAAATTAAAATAAAAGATTTATTTCCAGCTAGGGGAAACAAGGCGAAAATATTAAAGAGGTAAAACTTCTCTACTAGAGGTAAACTTAGACACTTCGAATCTCTAAAAGAGAGAGTGGTTTTCATCATCATCATGAACAGCCTTTACGGACAGTAGAATTTTCACTGCTATACATAAGCCTTAGTAAGGAGATTTTTGCCTGCTATACCATGCTGACCAGACGAGTTAGTATAGGATTTGTTTCAAAGAGAATTCACGCGAAAGTGATGCATGCGCAGGCGCTAGGAGGGGTCAGGATGTCGTAATAACAGTCTTTTTTGAAGTTTTCCTATCTCAGGCGCATATCGGCACACCGTGTGGTTTTAGTCGGTCCGACTTCGACACGCTAACCTGCCGTAAACACCGGTGGGTGAGGGTTTGTTTCAAGTTTTCCTCCCCTTTGCAGTGAAGTTGTCTTGCATATTTTCTTCCCTTAGTTGTCTCTTCCAACACCCGTCACCACACGGAGTGGTTTTAGTTAAATTTTATTTATATTTTTAATTTAAGTGTCTGCCAAAGTGACCCTTTTCTTACTGATGGAAAGCATAAATACAATCCAAGAAATGTGGTTAATATACAGAACAGAATGTAGACAATTCTGACATACTGATGACCCAAATTATGGCGGCCTAAGGAGATGTAGATAATATTTTTGTCAAATTTTGTTCTAAAATTGAAAAGGTATTTCATATGAACGCGTTTTAATTTAGTTTTTAACGCGAGTGTATATTTATAAATACTTGTATGTTCCATTTTGTTCAGTTAATATTTTTAAACACAAAGCGGCAATACGAATAAAGTTTTGAAAATAATTTCATATTGTAAAAGGAGCGGATGAAATACGCATTACTAACGCATTGCCAATAACGTGAACATAGATTAGGGTACGCGCGGGGCTTGCAAGGTGTTCCATCAGTCCACATAATTGGCCTGTTCCGATTGTGCTCCCCGCCGTCCCGTCCCACCGTCTACTGTGGCACGTCATCACTGTCGACCGCATTGTTTGTAAGTCCGCCTGATCGAAGTATGTATATGCTTGTTTAAAATATGACTAGTTTTGGTTATAAGTTAAAATTACAGCAAAAAGAATACCTTTATGATTTCAGCAGGGAATAGTAGTTTTTAATCTGTATTGTGTAAGTAATTTATACCTTTCATAGGTTATTTGGAGATAATTTCAATAGTTTGGGTTATCAAAAATAAATAACACTTAATTTAATATATTATGTAAGAGTTTGAAATATTATTATAATATTTTTATTTATTAAGAATCTAGAAAAAATGTTTTATTAGCTATAAGGAGTAATGTTAAAGTTTACAAATATTTCATAAATGAATTGTTTCTAATAATAATTATCAATATTACTAAACTATTATTATTGGTATTTACTGCTTAGGTGTTTAGTAAATAGAATCATGTTTACGAAAGAATTTTACATTTTTCGCTTATATCTTTATCTTTTTACGTCTTTTAATCACACAGATTTCATTAAATTACAATCTTGGATTATCGAATGATTTCGCCAAGTGTTATAGAAAAAATATAAGAATTTTATTGTCACGGATGAAATGTAATTTGTTTTACTTAGTAACAATTTTGTACCATTCAACAGCATAGAGAGAAATATGGACTTTAACTAGGGGTACATAGTGATTTTCAAACCATGCTCTGGACTAATCCTATCTGGGTAGGGTTAGTCTAGAGCATGGTTTTATTATTTATTTAAGGTAGCAATTTTTTTGTGGTTTAAGGGGGTAAACGAGTAGACGAGTCCATTGGTGATAGGTAACTACCGCCGGCGGCGTTGATTCTGGAGAGGACCTGAAATAATATAGTCCGAGTCCCCTTCAGAGAAGGACGCCTCTGAGACCGGCCTCCGGGGTGGTTTTTAGTGGAAACACCACATACTCTTAGTTCCTGCGTCCCCGAGGAGATCCGGAGGGATTTTCCAACCCAACAACACAAAAAAGCCGATTTGTCCCTAAAAAAGGTAACTACCGCCGCACAAGGATATTTATAAGTCAAGAGTCACAAGTACTTCGTGATGTGATATAATTTTTCAGTGCCTTTTTTCGCATAAATGGAGAATGTTTACTTATAATATAGTAGGTACATACTACAGATTTGTAAGAAACGAGTTTCAATTTTGAATCTTTAAATTGTAAATTCCGTCTCAAAATTTTTTTGACGTTAGTCTGTGTACGTAGTAGGAAAATTAATTAGCGTTTCTTTTATTCAGAAAACACCTTTTTCGTTTCCGTGGTCAATAGATTCATAAGCAAAGGTTAGGTTAAAATAGAAACTAAAATATAATTTTTTTACAGTGTTAAAAACAATGGTAACTCTGAAACAAGCATTAGACTTGACATGAGCTGTCGGCACTGGCTAATAACGTGCGTAATGGCGACTCGTCATTAGACGGCGCGCGCGCAGATTGCCGCTCAGCACTGATGAAACCCGCTGGGATTGCCTTGTAAACTCTCTGACGCTCATAAGCTTATACGATGCATAGACAAGACGTATTGTTTACAATATTATATAATTTAAAGTGAGTTGTGTTTAAGCTAAAGAAAATTCATCATATCATGTCTTCATAATACAAGAAAAGAAAACAAAAATGGTAACTGTTACTAAGTAATTAACACTAACATTTTAAAATTGAATGAAGTTAAATTACAAGTACATAATTTTACTTCATTAATGTTAGTTAAGTGTTCTTTAATTGCAATTATCTACTATTTGAAAGCTTTTCAGATACGATTATCTACAGTCATATCGAAATATGTGTGTTTAAACTTCCTCAGGACAAGTCTGGCATTGTTAGTGTTTGCAAGTTACTCTGATAAATGAAATTTTAATCATAAATTTAAATATTTACATGTCTATTATCTATCATAGGTATTATAGCGAAACCTTGCTGCAAGCAACTTGCTGTAGCAAACATAGGCTGTCGACTATTTAACTAATTTAATAAAATATTTCTCATGAATCTAGTTCCATATTATTCGCATTTTACCATGTGGTTTACAGAAATTCCTACGTAATAGCTTAACGATTTCATCGAATAAATTTACTGCAAAACTTCGGAAGCAATTAGTAGTAAAATCCACAAATCGTGTCGCGTAACAAAAGGATAAATAGTTTCAAGAAAAAGCATTACGTTTTTTTGGCGCCAGGTCTATTAGATACGCCGGTCCATGAGGCTTGTCGGCAAATAAGGCGGCAGTCAGTTAGAGGTTCGTGATTCTGAGTGCTGCCGTAATGAGCACGGATATTAATAAATTTAACACAGACTCCAGGACACTTTACAGTTATTTAGGGCATAATTACGTCAAGAAAATTAGCTATCTGTCTGCCTGTTGTTTAGATTATTTACGGGTGAATTGAAAACTAAAGTGCTTATTAGGTTTTAAGTTTGAAATGGGACAGTTTGATATTTTGTAATGTTTTTTTTGTAACGTGAACATATTCGGGATTTGGTGCACTTCAATATTACTTCTTCGAATATAAAATATATAGATAATGGTTAACTAAGAACATCGTATATTTATTATGATAGCGTTCCCGTAATCCTTTATTTGTGGTATTGGCTTTTCAAAATTTATTAAAACGTTTTATTCTCTGAATATTTTGGTATGTATATAAATATAACTGCCTCTTTGGTCTAACGGCGAGTGTAACGCTGTCGATTACGAGTTCTCGGGCTCGATTCCCGGGTCAGGTCAAAAAGTATTGCTGAGTTTTTCTGATTATTGAAATGCTTAATAACAGGCCGGATTTCACAAGTTGGGTCTTAACTCTAGTACCTCGGAGAGCACGTAAAGCCTTCGGTCCTGGGCCTGATTCTCACCAATCTTGTCTGATAACCGTCCCATTGGGTTGTAAAAGTGAGGGAACAGAGAGTCCAACTGTGTTTGTGTACACACTTGTGCGCTATAATGTCTCCTGCGTGATTGAGTGGTCTGAGTTGTCCGTTGAAACTGACCGTCGCCGAAATCAGTTAGGAGAATATTAGCAAATACAATTGATATAATTAAAATATAAAATTTATGAGTAAATTAAATTTGTCGACATTTCGTGTAAATAAAGAGATCTCTGCAAAAGCGGTAAAACGATCAAAATGATTTTATTCTATAAGTAGTTCATCGATGTTAGTAATGGTGAATGCGCTTCAATGCCGAAGGAAGAAGATCTCCAGATCGTTCAAAAAAGTCAAGTTGTAGGTACATACCTCCAGTGGAAAGATTTGCGTTAGTCTTGTACTCTCGCTCCTCGTGTGACAGTGACCTCATACTCCTCACAGGAGAACTCTTGTACTCGATGTCGCGAAGAGCTAAGGACGCACTATCACATAATAGTGACCGCTGAAGACCGAACCTACTTATTTGGTGTGGTGAAACATTTGTACCTGTGGAAAACATAAGACATATAGTAACTAATAATTATAATCTCACACATCCTACACACGGCCTTCTGTTCCCAAACTAGGCAGTCTGTATCATGTAACCAGAATTCTGATACAGGTATATTTTTAAATACATACACGTTATAGATAAGTTACACCCAAACAGAATAAATTACAATGCTCAACATACAATTTGTCCTGGGTGGGAATCGTATCCACGACTTCAAATTTAGTTTGGACGTGGTCATCCAGTGATATCTTTGAAAAGGTGATATTATTAGTATGCTGTCTTAAGAATCCTTTTGCTTCTTTATAATTATGATATACTCGTAACTCATAATTATTATTTTAATCTCTTATATCTCTTATATCTCTTAAAGACTGAGGGTAGATGCAGAATAAAGGACGTGACAGTGATTTTAGCTATTATCAAATTATACGTGTTTACAATTATGACAGTAAGAGAACAATAATTTCATTTATTTAGAAATGGAACAAAAACTCGATTTCCGCTATTTTATCATCAATTAAATTGCAATGTGTCAATCACTTATTACCTAAATAGGTGGTCGTTTTTATTCTGAGGGTCCCAAAATTGGCGGGCCTTCTGTCGGTTCGGACCTTTTTGTGAAAATTTACCACACCAATTATTGTTTGGGATCTTGTTGTGTTTGAAAAAATAGATAATTAGTTTGTGAATAGGTACAGAATACAGCTATTTGTATACAAATAAAATGTTTTAAATTAGACTATTTATTTATTTTTACATTATATAAAATAGAGGAATGGAAGTAACATATCGATATTATTTTTTTTGTAAATAAAAATTAATTTTGAGTACAGTAAGAGATGCTGATGATAACGATGATTAGTAATGAACTCGAATTAATTTTAATCCACAATGTTAATGTAAGTGAGGTTTTCATGTTTTATATGTATGTATATACATACATAAGTAAAATCACGCATGTTTCACCGGAGGGATAGGCTTTTCGCCAGTGTTTTGGTTCCACATAATAGGTGGCGAGTTTATTGTCGCGAATAACGTTTTGATAATAGAGTATATAAATAACATTTTTAATTTTAGTAAACAAAGAAAAATGTGTAAAAGTTAAGTTTGTAAAGTGTAAACCAAATACTTTTATATGTATAAATATCATCGATTCGAATACATTGCATTTTATCGATAGTCGATTGTCCATGCAATGTTAGGCACAACGCAATTAGCGAGGGTCAACTGCGAAGCGGCTTACGCCAGCCCACCTACAAATTAAGTCTATTAACTGAAACTTTTAAGTCCCCTAGCACGAGATATCTTCCTTTCTTGTTTCGCTGAGTTTCGAGGCTTATTCGTTAAGTACTGACCTTTTGTATTCTACTCGTTGCTTTGTTTGATACATTCTCTACTGTAAATGGGATTTTGGAAAGTTGATAAAGATCTGTTTCTAATGAATTAAGAAGTATGTTGTGGTGAATACAAGCACTACTGTATTCGAACGTGTTCATGTATTATCTAAGTTTAGAGAAAAACATATGCAGAGCAAATTTACGAGTATAATCATACCATCATAGAAATTCCCAAAACAAATTTGAAACCAAATTACACAGTGCACCATTTTATACCAATACAGTGGGAATACTTTATTACTACCTGGGATTGGTAACGCACAAGGTATTTTTAGAGTTATAAGATTTACGTAAACTGACTGACTACAATTACATTTGAAAGTCTTTGGCAACTTGCTGATGTTTGACATTATTATTAGCAATATTTTTCTACTTGATCTTATTAATTATATTTCTCAAAGTTGGAAATAACTTAAAAGTACACTTAAATTATCACAGTCCCAGATGGAAGTCTTTTGTAATAGACTCACTTGTGACTGAACACCATAAAATTTTAGTTGGTTCTCTTCACTGTAAGCTCAGGTAAAGCGACGATCTATGGAGCTCCTTTTATCTGACTACATCTGATGAAGTAGATATTTAAGTGAATACTTTAACACATTCACATTATGAAATATTGAAACATGTCCTTGAGCAGGTTGACTGCCATAAAGCGTCATGCCGGCTGCAGGCACAAAGGTCCACACAGTTGCACAGTGCGTGAGTGCAACTTATTACTGATATAATTTCACTATTGTTTGCCGCCGGCTTCACTCCATATGGCGTAACGTGTTTTTTTTAACCAACCAATTTCGTCAATATAGCGACGCTTCAGAATTTTGAATTTCTTTCAAGACTAAGGAAGTTTTGCGTGACTGACGACCGGAAGACGATTATTTATAATATTAATTAGTAAATTTATTGAGGGGCTGATATAATATGAGGGTATTAAATGAAAGTTTAATGTCACGTTCATGAAATAAAGATGTTTGGTTGCAATTAGCTAATCAGTATACATAAATGTGAAGTTGGTTTTTCGTTTCAAAAACTCAAAAACTTTCACCTTGATTGAACTCAAAGGAGAAAGGTGATTTTGGATCCAACAGTTATCTAACTGAAATTTGTAATAAAAAAATCGTTATTTTTTTCTACACAAAGTCACAAAATATAATACCACGTTTTTATCTTAGAAGTTTTTTTTTTTTTTTAATCTTTATTGAATCTTAGAAGTGAGAAAACTTAAAATGAAATTTGTAAAAAAATTGATTTAATACAATGACTGAATTGTTAGTAATCGATTGTGAATGCGTCGGTAAAATCCAAGAATATACATATATGAAAGTCAAGTGACAAATACTTCGTAATAAATTAGCTAAACTGATTTGTAAAAAACTAACAGATGACAGCACCAGACAAGCAGAAAAGAATCTGCACCTATTCGTTTTCATTCTTTTTGAGTGTTAATTCCACACTATAAAGGTCTATTCGACTTCGATTATTAAATTAGCTGACTCTCTATTTTGACAAATTACGTCTATCAATTGGATATTGAGGACATGAAACGTTATTAAACTTTAATTTCATATAACTTGATTTCCTGGAGAGCCAAATAGCATACTCTTACAGATAAAGCAACTATGATTGAGTGAACAGTTGGGCCCAAGAAACTGATCAGTCTTGCTTTTCTCCTTTCAACACAATATTTTTCACGTCAATTTTGTTCTTTGTTTTCCATCAGTGTAGTTTAAATGTATTATTATAGCTAGCTGGCTAGTATTATATACATAGTTTCCTGTTCAAACTGACGAAAGATGTTCAAATATTTAACTATTGTTCCTAATATAACACTTGTGACACTACAATAATTGTTAATATTTAATTGGCATGTATGCTTGTACTATGTTAACTGCGTTAGTGGGTGCGTGACACACGCTCGTGATTATATTTGCGTGGTTGCTTTCAATTTTAGCGTTTAGGAAATTATTATTGGGTATTTTTGCTGACATTTCTCAGTAGCATTACGAAATGTGTCCAATACGAGTAACATAGTCGCCACTTATCACTGCGAACGTAAGATTTGCATGTAAAATCGTTATCAATAACACACAACAAGCAAGTTTTTAAGTTTTGACGGAAGTCAAACATTATAATATTATACATTTTTTATAATTGTACCTTACTCTTTAAGCCTCGTTCTATCCGACGACGAATGTCAAATAAAGTTTTATATTTATAAAATCCCATATTAAAGTAAACTTACTACAAATATAACCACGACCTTCACAACATTCATCCTACTAAACAATAGAGTAGGTAAAGATAAAACATACGATCGTCGTGTTATCACCGCGAGTCTCGTGGGAAGAAATTAGTTATCTACCAATTGCCATATCTCGGTTGACCACTGGGTCGAACATATGAAAATTACACGATAATAATAGAAACAGTTCGTATAAATTATATATAAATTTTAATTGTTTACGTTCCCGGTGCGGTTTGAGTCCCACTACGTCCAAATAACAAATTGGACTATCGACATGCAGATCGAATTGTGTTTTCATATTAGTTTTTTAATTAATTGCTAACTTAATTTTGTATTTCGTTGTATAAATATTCTTCATAATTAATGTACCAACGGTAGTGTGGTTCCGTACCATGTGTATGAATTAATTGGTAGATTAAAATTTATTGTATATAATACTTTAGTTTTTGAATAACTGTGTCTTTTTTCTCTAACGTACCTTAAAAAGCATAACTCTCATACATACACTGTTCAATAGTCTTTTACATATTTTTTAAGGGATGTCATTAGCTGCCTTAATGTTTTATTACAGTTCTTGCATTTTAATACAATTAAGTTAATAGCAGTGGCATCAAAATCGTAGCCGAAGCCTCTTGAAATAACATTTTGTATGAATACTAAAAAAACAGTTTTTGTTTTATATTTATTAATTTCAGCCGGCACTGACAGTAGGCAAATTTAAAACAAAACCCTATACCAACTCGTCTGCCAGCGTGGGATAGTAGGAGATAGGTCAAAATCTCTTGTCTCAGGAGCGGCCTATGCCCAGTACTGGACTGTTAAAGGGTGTTAAAGGGTGTGATTATAGGGCACACTTTCAACGCTAATTGAGTGTTAATTAGAAACAGTATACGACAGAAATTAGTAACTAATAATTTTCAATGATATGTGCATTTTTTAATCGGAATAAAAATAAAACGATTTTTATATTATATTTGACATAACCATAATCAGGTTGCCTGTGTTTTTAGCTCTTTCCAGACTTATTTCATATAATTGTCTACCGCTTCTCCTACAATACATGTTTCTTCTAAACTTAAAAGATAGAATAATACTCACTAGTTTTAGAACGGGGCTCCCGAGGTCCATCAACGGTGACTTTGATGGCTTTTTGGTAAGTTGTCACTTGAGGTGGACTCGTCGATACCGTGATTGTCAAGGAAAAACTCTTCCCTGAAATAATACATTTCTTATAAGTTATAGAATAGAAATCACTCATGAATATTACCAGTAATTAAGCTGTCATATATGAGCATTAAATATTTATAAAAATGAATATATTATCGTTTCTATAAATGAGAAGAAAGAACTTGAATCAGTTATTGTTTTTATATGTTCAATGCTTTTTACAATATTTACTCGAACTTGTATTTCTTTAAAACGTACTCCAGACAAGGTACCTCGGATAAAAGCTCCAAATTTCAATCTCAATCAGATTTGATCAAAAGGTTCAGAGGAAAATCCACAAGCGTTAGCAATACATAACATTTTATTGCTTGTGTTATGCATATCATCCTGTAATTGTCTTTTTTAAACTATAGGTGCAAAATTTAAATAAATGCGTAATAAATGTTTACAAGTAAATAATTACGTTCGAATACTAAAATATTATTATGTATTATTATTATGTATACACTATATATGTGTGAAAATGAACCTAACTGCCGTGGACCGCGATCGGTTGAATATAGCGAGCTTTTTGGGCGTCCGATTTGTGGTCGACAGTAATGAATGCACCGATAAATACCGAATAAAATTACAGTTAAAATGAGTGGATTAACATGTCTAATGCAGATAATTCGTGTGTAGAGCACTACATTTGGAATAAATGACTGATTTCGACATTCACGTGCTAAACTAGTTATGTGTTTTATTAGTCGTTTTTTTTTTGAACATGTCACGATCGTTATACAGCAGTATGGTACAACCCCACTGAATTTTATATTTATGAATTGGTTAATAAATAAGTATTGTTAAATGATATGTTCTTGTTTCTAAAGAATAAAAAAATATGGGAATGGAGTTCAGCTTTGAGTTATAAAAATGAAAGTATTCAAAAGCAACACCGTTCAAAGACATTTACGTATAAATATTATTTTTTCCTGTAAAACACATCATTTCACATCATTTACATTACCCAAATAAATAACTTTTAATTTTTAAACTAATCAATATGTTATTCTATAATAGAATAGCAATATCTAACAAAATTATATTTAACATAAGCTAATTTATTTTATTGAGTACCCAAGCTACTATTTTTAAACCTTAGTACTAGCGCGTCATATTGTGCCATTGCCTACTGATAACGCTTGAACATTCAGTAACTTCCTGTTGTTTCGAGTCAAGACATGTTCGATGACAAATAATATTTGTACATCAAATTAACAATCAGTTCAAACGGAAACTAATGTAGATTGATTTTTGTTTTTCGAATGACGGTTCTCATTTCATTTCGTCGTATTTTTTTATACTTTTTATCATTAATTTCTTCACGAAAGACCTTAGAATTAGTTAGTAGACATAGCAGATATTTATAGGTTATTTGACATTACATCAAAATAAAGAAATAACAAAAAACAATGTATCTCTGTGCGTCAAACGATGGTCCTCATATCTGTCAAGTGCTATCATTTTTAGAAGACGATCCCTTGCATGCTGAAGCTTTGACTATAATATTAATATAATAATCAAGATGACAATGACGCTGTCGTCAAGAAAGTTATATTTATTTATTTATTTATTTATACTTTCTGCAAATAAGTTACAATGCATAAGGCGGACTTAATGCCGTAGGCATTTTCTTCCGGTCGAACTTTGGGTAATGCAGAGATGCGTGTAGCAGGTGTAACATCAGAGCTAGTGGTGTTGATTTTTTAATTTGCGAATAAATAATTAATATAATATAATATTAATATAATTAATAATTTGTATTAACTAAACCGTCAGAGCTAAACTATCACACAAAATTGAACATATCAAATGTCTAAATTTACCTCAGGAAGAGAAATTGCAGATTGGAATAACATTTTTTGTATACTTATATTCATTTAAGTATATCTCTCTTTACATAGGTGGGTCCAAGTATCGACGAAGAATTTTACTTCAGTCCTTAAAAAGGTAATTTCAAATCTAGGCGACAATTTAAATAAAAATGTCAAGTATCACTGATAGGTGAAAATTTATAGATGAGAGGACGTAAAGCCGTTGGTACTGTGCCTGATCTCTCCCCGGTCGTGTCGGACAGCCGTCCCATCGGATTGTGAGAGTGAGAGAACAGTGGGTGCACCTGTATCTCCTGCTAAGTTGGTTAGTCTTCGTTGAGACTGGACGCCGTGGCCAAAATCGGCTAGGAGTAGTACACTGACACACATTTCACAGCTAAAGTCACTCAGTCTTTTTATAGATTGGGTGCATTTATTTAAGGTTAAAATGAAACCAACTTCATCGATAGTAGATAGTAGTTTAAAACAATTTTTTTTTTAATTATAATTTTGAGACAATTGTATTACTTCAAACTCTCTCCTAGTATCTTCAGCCACAAGCCAGGCTTTCCTCGCTAGGGAATACTACGATTTGTTTTTCGTCAAAAAACAAAAGTGCATTTTGCATTTTTTACACGTTCTTAAAAACCATTTTGAACACAGATGTTCACACGAATCTCAGTAGTGCAGCTTACATATTGATGAAGCGAGGTCGAGCTTAGGTTTCAATACGGAACCAAATCATCATAAAAGTTGCCCGCTATGCTTTAAATATGTACTTTGAACGAGGTGAAATATAGCTTCTAAAGTTGCTATTAAAGTTAATGCATTCCTCGTGATCACTCATCAACAGTTTAGGACCTAACACAATACGAGTAGAGTCATAAAACATAACATTGTATCCCAACGACCGTCTCCAGAAGGTGTTGAGAGAGGCGCGCGAAATATTCAATTATTGTGCGCGGGCGCAGGTGGGCCGCAAGGGTGTAGGGGAGGGAAATGGCCGCCATCTTGATTTATGATCAAGCGTAAATCCTAAGTGACATTTGTGAGTGAAGACGATTCGCAACGCCGTCACATCTTATGTACTACATGACTGTGACACGATTTTCTTGAAAATATTTTGCGGTTCCCTATACAAGATTTTGTAAATGCAGCTAACTCTTAACTGGTTTGGTTTTGAAACAGCAATGGATTGCAAGCAATATTTTTCGTCGCTAGGGTGATTGTATACGATCATGAGTTCTCAATACCGTATGGAACGCCCAACATGCATAAAATATAAAATGTTATGGACTCGTCGGCCCATGTGAACTGTCATATTGTCCAAGCTCTCACACCTTTAAGATATTTAGGGGGACAATACAATGTAAATGCTAGTTTTTAAGGCAAATTATTATAATACTCTTTTACTTTTTGATTTAATTTTTAAGTAAAAGTAGTTGTATAACCTTTTCTTTGTTTTTCTTTAAAATAACTGACAGACGAAGTGCTTTTTACTAAATCTGTCTTGTCTTTCTTTTATTTCTCTTTTTCTTAATAAATTTATAATTATAGCGTGGAAAATCACCGATAAGTTTTGTTATATCCAAGATTCGACTCCATCTGCGTGTAAAAATGGATATCTTACTAAATTATATCTGTATTACATTAGGTGTAATTAGTATGCATACGTTACCAATATTTTAAATACATTATAAAAATACATGTTTCTATTCTATGATATTTGCCTAGTAAATCATGGGCAAGGCTTAGCAAAACTAAGCAGTATATACAGGGAGTAACATCCTATGTAATATTGTGTGGTCAAACATTTTCCTCTATCTTTGACTATTCAAAAAGTACCTACATTTGACAGAAGATAGAAACGTAATACGATGATGACCGTACAAAATAATTTGGTCACACTATGGTCACGGCGTTTACGTGCGTCGGTCACTCGACTCGTTCCTAATTATGTGTTCAATTTAATGACAAGTACTCTCTCTTTCGACATAACGCATTACGATCAAATTACTGATGTCGAAATGTCAAAAATATTTCAATGTATCTCAAGTCACTACTTGATAGTAATTGGATTTACTGCCGTAATTATTATTACCTCATTAAATGATAATTAGGCTCAAAGTATTTTGTATTTGCAAGTGTAAACTCTTTTTTTTTGTTCAAGTTAGGGTAAAAGGCCAAGACCGGAATATTTAGGGCTCCATATTGGAGGCCTTCGTCTAGACTACTCCGTTGTTTATTAGGACGAAGAGAAGCCTACGACAGGACTAAAAGTAAATTGAGATAGTTTGAGTGAGTGGTGGTGGGTGGAGTGAAGGTATGTACGAAGCCTTACTTCTTTTAATTGAGTAAGTATTAGGAAATAACATAGAGAATTGTAAAAATACTATTGTCCCCATTTACTTTTTAATGTATTTTTTATTTCGAACTAAGTGTTTCACTAGCAGTGATTGCTTGTAAACTTACCTTAATACTATACTACTACTATACTATACTAATAATAAACTAATACTTACCTTTTTACTAAGATAAATCCTTTAGATAAGAATATAATAAAGGCAGATTGGCAGTACAATGTCTCCACACAGCATCATTGCTATCTTACTTCAAGCGATTCGATGTTAGACTTCTCAAAGTTCCAAATTTAATAAATTATCAAATACTTTGATGGTCTAATTTGTAAATTATTACGTATATTTCTGTTTATATTCTATAAGGGCTAACTATAGTACAGCTAAAGTAAAATGGCTACGATAATTTAGGATATACGTTTCAAATAACCCAAAACAAGACTCTAAAAAACTACAAGAAAAAATACACAAAGTTTTGAATCAGTTGACAAAAAGAGTACAAAATATTGAGACATGCCACCGAACCAGTCCGCGCCTGTCTCCTCTAATCACATCGCATTATCGATGCACTGTTTTGATGACCCCGTCCTAACTAATGGTAGTTCACATTCGATGGTGTAGTGTTACATTATGTTAATAATATTTAAGTTAATATTTGTGACTTTCTGAGCACAGCTGAATACGGTGAATACCACTTACATTACGTATACTTTTAAAGTTTTAGTTTAAATATAAACATATAAACGCTAACAATTGGTTTTACAAACATTTGCCAGTTTGAAAGGATGGCTTCCCAAATTTTCGATCAGAAGTTTTATTCTGTTTCTTGTAAAAGAGACAACTACCATAAGAGGAGCATATCTTGTGTCGTGAGGGGCTTTAAGGATGGACATACAAACGGACACTAAAAATACACACACTTTGCATATCACACAATATTTAATGCAGAAGAAAATGGGAAGATGGCCTCTTCAACCACTACGCTACCCATGCGAGTCAACCAGGATTGTGGTAGTGCTATTCTTTAAGAAAGGAGACAAAAGCCTACCACCCAACGTCACTCCTGAGACATGTATATAAGTTATTTTCAAGGGGTTATTACAAATCGTCTTGCCCAAAAATTCAATGACTTCCAGCCCGTGGAGCTAGCTGGTGTTCGAAAAGACGTCAGTACCGCTGACCACATACGCGCTCTAAGAAACATAATCATAAAGGCAGAGGAATGTTACCAGCCTGTTTGTCTTGCGTATGTGAACTACGAGAATACTTCGATACCATCGAGACCTGGGCTGTCCTAGAATCTATTAAATTATAATTAATGTTAGTTAAAAATGAATATTAAACTTGGCCGGCACAACTTCGATTGAGAGGCCGATAGGATTCGTCAGGGCTGTTCAGCATACGGGAAGCTGCGTCACGTATTCGAGTCGCCGATTCCACAATCATTAAAGATAAGTAAAGTACCAGTGTGTCCTACTCGTAATAACATATGGAGCCGAGGCGTGGACACTCACCTTTAGACTGGTCCACAAGTTCAAAGTAGCTTAGCGTGTGATGCTGGCTGTTTCTTAGTCTGATAAAATTCATAACGAGGTTATTCGACAGAGAACTGGAGTAACTAACATCGCATGGAGAATCAGTATGCTGAAGTAGAAGTGGGCCGGTCATGTCTCCAGATGAACGGGTGCTTGAGACCACGGTTGGGTAAACGTAGTGTAAGGCGCCCAGCGGCACGATGAACTGACAGCTTGAAGAAAGTGGACAGCAGTCCGTTTAGCAGCGGACCGGGATTGGTTGATTTGATTTGATCTAGTCAAATCTTGGTTAATCTACACGAGATTGCTCGAATCAACTATATATCTTTTTACTTGCAGTAACGAATTTTTTATAATGCTACTATAAAATTTAACTCTGTTTAATTTTTCAAACAGTTATCACATGTATTTTTATGCATACATATGTACTTATGCTATTTAATACTCTTTGAAAGTACTGATAAAGATGTATTCATTACTTTCCAACAGAGCTACAAACTCAATATTATTCCATATGTAACTTGGTAATATGTAGAATTATATGGATCCATTTATATGCAGTCCAGTTACCCGAATAGAAGCTCTGCCAACACTACTGTTGTTCACACTTATTTATCTCTCAATTCAGTCAATAATATTCAAATTAAATGTTTGCTTGATTTTATAATTTAAATCCTATCTATGATACGTATAAGGTGTATTAAATGTTCTTTCACAGAATCAAATATGTCAAGGTTTAAGCGCGGTTTTCCCACAAACGTGTCATAGTGCAATATACATAAGCATCATTTTTACATATATTATACCTTCTTTCATACTTTTGGGTTCTCCAATAGAAAAAGTTTTATGCCTTAAAAGTGAGATGAGATCTGATTGAACTACTCTTAGTTTAATTGGGAAAAATTATAAAGATACTCTTACACAAATATTAAATACAAACTCATATTAAACCAAATACATTTTGACTAAAGTGAGTACAGTGATCTTGACTGCAAACCGAGAGATCGTGAGTGAAATGCCCAGACTAGTCAAAACGTATGATTACTATAAATCTAACGAATTTGTGTAGTTCAACGCGTTAATTATAAACGCGTTAATTCAACGCGTTAAAAATATTGTTCAAAATTGGATTGTTCTTTCAGTTTTGGATAACCCATTTATTGAGGAAGACCATATAACATCACACTAGGACTGATAGGAGCCAAGCATTAATGTACTCGTAAATCAAATGTCGCAAAAACGAGAAAATATATTCCTTTTCACGAAGTTCGGTTCGGCTAATGTTCAATATAGGTTACACTTGCGTTGAACGCTAGTATGAGTCATATCAAATATGTATAATTCTTAGAAATATTGGCTGCGTAGGAAGAGGTTAAGTTCTGTTTTGGGTAACAAAATCGAAAAGATTGGCCTCTTGTATTATTATCATTTGATTAATGAGCTACTTAATTATAAGTTTAATCTTCAATTGCTAGACCTTGACGATTCTAGGTTCCTAGAATTCAGTATGATGAATATTCGATTTAATAAATGTAAATAAGAAACTTTGATTGAAAAGGAAAACGAATAAGTTCGTAGGAAATACATTGAATCATTTTGGTGTAGTAACATTAGCGTATATGTAAAATAATGATATAAAATATAATAATAACATATAATAACACACGTAGTTAAAGTAGTACTCTAGGGGCAGTTTCACCATTTACCGACCATTTTCAGTTAACACTAAAGGAGTTTTCTTTAATATTCTATTATTAACTTATCTTTCAAACATCTACTGATTACGGTTTCTTAAGTCTTAGATAGAGCATATAATGTCAGAAAAACATGTATTTACTAACAAATTTTATCTGTTAAATACAGTTATATGGCTGATAACTTTTTGAAACTTAATAAGGCACTGGTGAAATTGATCCCTAAATTAGTAGGACTTTTGATTATCAACTGAAATTCATTTAATAGTGTTGCTTTTACTTTAGTTTTACTTGATCGAAAATATTTGGTATAAGTTCGGTTTATAGAAAAGAATTTAACGTAGGCGAAGATAAACATATATAAA
Organism: Hypercompe scribonia; assembly: GCA_949316085.1. Taxonomy (NCBI): domain Eukaryota; kingdom Metazoa; phylum Arthropoda; class Insecta; order Lepidoptera; family Erebidae; genus Hypercompe; species Hypercompe scribonia. The sequence goes on from OX438979.1 coordinate 9,955,390, forward strand.
AGCATCAATGTGTATGGATTCTGTGAGTATCTAGATGATGATAGTATATGTGTATAATATGTGGCATGTGTACATAATATACCTCTGGCGAGTCACAGTGTTGATGGTGTGTTAAACGATCTCCGTGATTTTACTGCTCTTCGAACATTGTAGATGCATGAGGGCCGGTAATGGCGGCAGGCTGCGCCGGCGCAACTAACACAATGGAACACTAAAGTGCCAACGTCGTTTACTGCCGGCTGCGGTTTGGAAATTAAAATCCAACTTGCTGATCCGACTTTTCAGATGAAAGTGTGTTCGTTTTGAGAGTAGGTATATACACAAAATAACTGCTTAAGATTAAACATAGCTAGCGTGGTTAGGCGACCTTCTTCTTTTAGTCGATCAAGTTAACTGTCTTAGCTGTTAATTGACAAAGTTACATCACATTTTCATGTAAATTTGATGTTTTCTCTAATCAAAGAGTAATTTTTAAAGGAGATTTATAATATTGTCAGAAACATGGGACGTGTGCTGTAAGCTTTTATGAGAATCCTTCGAATGATGTATGTACACAGTTCAATTATGGGAATTTATATTTTCATGACGTTAGATTCCAGAACATATTTGTTATTTACGTTCTACCAATGTAATGACGTCTAACTAAATATCTTTTATACAAAAATATTGTATTAATTCAAGTATATTCACAGTGTGGTTATTCGTAGAATTCTTCTATAAAAACTCAATATCGTGGAAAGAATAATTTTTTTTATTGTGCCAAAAGCTTTGTTTTTGAATAATGAATTTAAAAAAACAAGTCATACGAAGGACTGGTAAATAAGTCATAGGCATGTGAAACACTGAACTACGACTGCTACTGATATTAGCTGACATCGACGTATATATTAAAAGAGTCAATACAACATAGAAACATTTTTTTACTGTTTTCCCGTTACATTCGCGTTCTTTCGATGACAGACAGGCGTTGATTTTATGTGCTGTGTTAAATTTACACATTACATATTCATATATTTCACACACAACAGTCTGATCCTAGACTAGGCAGTGCGTGTACTATGGTCAACTGAAAAACACATTTCATCATCACACAGCAATCATGGTCACCAATCACCAGACCAACTGACCCGTCAATACAATACAAATTGAAATCATATTATGTTTCCCTTTAGCATTTGATTACCCTTAGATTTGTGTTTCGTTGGGGTAGTTTCCACATGTCTACCGAGTTAATGCCAGAATACCCAGTTTATGATTATTTTCATAAGATGAAATAGTTCATTAGCTTTCCCTTTGTCTATAGCGCGCCCATCATCACCCCGGCTTGGTTCTGCATGGATGACAGATTTCCTTTCCTGCCATTCTCAGGCCCGTGCTTCTGGAGGACGGTGATCGTGTAGTGATCTCCAACGCCTGAGTGCCACCCGGTCTCGCTCTGCCATCTCCTCGCAAAGAGAGGCGGCAGAGTTCCACGTACTCTCGCTCCGTATCATAGTCGCAATCAAGTTACTGAGTGAGAGAATTCCCACTCAGATGGCCGCCATTAGGTCACGTCTCTGCTTCATCCATGCCGGGCTGGCAGACGCCAGCGTGTGAAGCGTTGTATCCACATTCTCACCCTCGCAGTGATGGCATTCAGGCATTGGCTCCTTACGGATCAGACACAGGTGATCTCCGAAACATCCTTTTCCAGTGATCATCTGTGTCATCATCTCTCAAGCCGGATTGGCTTACTCCATAAGGCGTCTCACCGCCGAAACAACGGCGTGCCCAGGGCTTGGTTGCTCAAGTCGTTCCTGCAAATCCTCCACGAAGACCTGGCTGAATTGGGCTTTTTAATTTTCGAATTCTTGAGTCTTAGGCCTCCGACGCAACTCCTACGCTTCCTTGCACCACTGATAAAGAGCCACAAGGATTCCCACTTTGAGGTCCCATGATGGCCAGGAGACTCACCGCCTCAAAGGAAATCATGTGGCACCCTCTTATGATCTTGAAGGCCAGTACTCGCTGTGGTCGTCGCAGTGGTATGACATTACTGGCCGTCAGAACCTCCGGGGATTCATATAGGGCTATGGACCGCACAGCTCCAGTGTAGGGTCTCCTGCGAGAGGCATTATAACTTCGTATAAATAGAGTAACATCTTAAACTCTTTAAATAGATATAAATCAATTCCGAGTTCTTTGCCAGACTGTGTTTAACTTAATTTTAACAGTTAATTTATAATTGAGAACTAACTAATAACTATATCTTATATCACTTCGAAAATTGTTGCCTGGATATATTTTCTGTTCTCTTCTGTTTGTAATAAAAGTTTTAATACATTTTTATCTCTAATAATACATGCTGTGTCTGTCTATCAGTAATTATTACATTACGCACCATAATATTAAATATGTAATATTATCAATGTGGAAATGTAAACAATTGTTGATGGCCCTTAATAAATAAATGAAAAAAAAAGAATATCCTTGTGCGTGTAATGCTTTATACTTTATCTATATGATTCACATATCGCGTGTAATTGCATTCACATTGCAAAAACTTTTGCAAAAATTACAATAATCTGTTTATAAGCAGAAGTAAGCTGAAGTGGCAGTGGGCTGGTCATGTTTGGCGCTAAAACGATAACCGTTGGGGTAAACATGTTGTTAAGGGAAGATAGGGTCGCGTAAACGTAGTGTGAGGCGTCCACAGGCGTTCACAATTTTTCTAATCTTAAAAAGACAACGCCCGCATTGCGAATAAATCCTGTGTCGCGGTGGACTATACACACATAGAAGAAACAGACACAAAGAACACCCAGACTCAGAACAACAATTTGTGGATCGAATAAAGTGTTGTCCCATGTGGGGTTTGAACCCACAGCACTCAGCGCAGCAGAGAGCGGCGTGGCAACCGCTTAAACCTTAAGCCTCTAGAAGATGATGTATGCAAGAAGGTTGAGAAGAGCTGCTTGCGAGAAGACGAGGAGACGAGGAGTCCGGGTGCTTCTCTGAGTGCTGGAAAAGCGGCAAGCTGGTCCTGTTAAGGAAGCCGGGACGGCCCGCCGATAAGGTAGCGGCCTATAGGCCCATTGTGTTGCTGGACGAGGCGGGTAAACTGTTTGAGAGGATACTCTCTGCGTGGGCCCCGATTTGTCGGACGCCCAATTCGGTTTTCGAGCGGGGCGTTCGATAGTCGATGCTGTGTTGTGCCTGAGGGCCGTTACCGAAGAGGCGGTGAGCTGTGGCGGCGTGCTGTTGGCGGTGTCGTTAGACATCGCCAACGCATTTAATAGTCTGCCATTTAGCTGCATCAGGGAAGTACTCCACTACCACGGGGTGCCAGAGCACCTGAGGCGGCTTGTGGCAGACTATCTTGAGGAGCGTACCGTCATGTGCGAAGACCGAGAGGGTATTCTTAGGCGGCGGCGTGCCATGTCGTGCGGTGTTCCACAGGGGTCTGTCCTCGGACCACTCCTGTGAAATATGGGATACGACTAGGCGTTTCGAAGTTGTCTTCCCCCCGGGTAGGGCGAAATTGTTACAGCCTGGGGAATGAACTTTCAAGAGGCGGTGCACCTGGCCACCACGGGTGTCTCTCTGGTGGTCGGGCGTATTGAGGCACTGGGCTTTCAGGTGGCCTTGGACAAGACGAAGGCCCTTTTGTTCCATGGGCTCCGTCGTGGTCCACCCTCCGGCGCCTTCATCATAGTCAATTCGGCCCTCGTACTGGTTCAGGCCCAGATTGAGTATCTGGGCCTGATTCTCGAAGGCAGGTGGCTCTTCCACGAGCACTTCCGATAGCATTCCCTAAAGTTGGTTGGCGCTACTTCTGCACTTGGGCGACTTTTGCTTAATTCGGGTGGAGCCAGCGTCGCGACGAGACGGCTATACATGGGGGTTGTCCAGTCAATGGCCCTATATGATGCACCGGTGTGGGCGGCGGCTCTGACCGCCCAGAATAGGGCTCGCCTCTGGCGCCCTCAGAGGATATTAGCGGTTAGAGCCATAGGCTGTTACCGCACCGTATGGACGGAGGCGGCGTGCGCCATGGCTGGAACTTCTCCGTGGGATTTGGAGGCGGCAGGTTATCGGCGAACGACTGACTACCGGGCGAGAAGCGGCATGCGGCCTCCACCCGAAGAGATACATGAGTGGCGTGAGGCCGCTCGTCGAGCCACGATGGCTCGTTGGTCGTCCCGGCTGGAGGCTACACGTGCTGGCTTTGCCGCCGTGGAGGCTCTCCAGCCTCCATCGCCGAGTGGGCGGGGCGACAGCACGGGACCTTTTCCTTCCTTATTTCCGGGCACGGTTGCTTCGGGTCCCGCCTGTCACCACTGCGACTGTAGTGAGGACTCGGCTCAGCACATGCAAGCGGTTTGTTCCGCCTGGGCGGTGCAGCGTGGGGTCCTGCTGCTATTGGAGGAGATCTCTCGCTACCGGCAGTTATACGCTCCATGGTCGGTAGCGACAGTTGTTTTACCGTGGTCGCAACCTTCTGCGAAGATGTAATTTCGCGGAAGGAGGCGGCGGAGAAGGCCCGGGAGGACGACCTCCACTCGGACACAATTCGCCGCTGGTGAACCGGGCGGTGGAGGCGCGCCTGCCAGCGCCTTACGCCGCCTTGAGTGTGGCTGCGGGTAGACCGGACGGGTCTTCCCCTCCATCCGCCATAGTGGCCAGCCGCGAGGAGGCGACGTCCGTGTGTGACGTACGTTGCCTAAATAGAGAGTTTATCCGCTGATGGTGCCCACGGTAGCGGGCAGGCGCTAGGAGGGATCTGGATGTCGTAATAACAGCTGTTCCCGAATCCCTCCTATATCAGGCGCAGAGTGGCACATCGTGTGGTTTTAGTAGGACCGATTCCGACACACCACCCCGCCGTAAGCCCCGGTGGGGTGACGGCCCGAGGGGATTCCACACGTTAAAAAAAAAAAAAAAAAGGGTTTGTTTCAAGTTTTCCTTCTCTTTGTAATGATGTTGTCTTGCATACTTTGTTCCCTTAGTCGCCTTTTACAACAACCACGGGATGAATAGGTGTGGTAACACTTTATATTCTTAAGCCGTTACCACACGTACAATATGTAAATCATATCGTATATATTTATGATGACGATACGATTATAAGAATATCATTATTATATTAACATGTTTATTTATGTTTTTTGCAAACTGCTATATTTATGAACTGCTGTAGTCATGAGTTATTTATACTTCCCGTATTTTCCTGTAGTTTGCGATAACTAAGATATTTGACGTCACGATGTTTGCACCTTTGGTTGTTTTATATATTGAGCTAGTTCTATATTTCTATACATTGTTAAGTTGAATAACAAATTTTTATTTGGTTTAGTCTTTATTTTCGCAATTTTAGTAAAATTTTAAATGTTTCTATTTACAATCATGGTTATCGAAATCTCAGCAGTCGGTCATATTGTTATCGTTACCGTTATCGTTATACGGCAGCTAAGTAAAAGCGTGTTCTAAAATTTAGAGTTTTATGTCTAATTTATTATATAATTATTATACATATAAATAATATAATTATTATACAGCTATTAATTAGATTCTAATCATATTTCTTTGTATTTCTGGCAGGATCATATTTGATATAAAATAAATAACTATTACGGATATCTGACACACAGTGCCATCCAGTTGCCAACTAAGCAGAGTCTGTACGATATCTAGTCGGACTGATAGAATATTGTACATATAATACACCCAAACTCCGAAACAAATATTTGTAGATTATGCAAACATTTGGTCTAAGTCGGCAATCAAACTCTAGACCTCAAGCACAGCAGTCACGTTCGCTACCGCTGCGCCACCGAGGCAGTCAAATAAATGTACATAACATTTTACAATATGTATGTTATTTACGATAATATTTTACGTTGGCAAAAATAAGTATCCAATAAATATCCAAATATTTTCTATCAAACAAGTATTCTAAAATTTTACCACACTTTTCTGTATCGTTCTGTATACCTAATTATAATTGGAGATCTGTGTCCACCAATAATATTTTATGTGGTTTATGTACTTAAACAACTACCTTTTATAAAATAATAATAATAATTTATCACTTTATTGTACACCAGATTAAATATAAAGGTAACTTAAAGCTAAGGAAGTACAAGTGGTGGCCTTTTCGATCGTTGACAATCCCTTACAGGCAACCATGGGATAGAAAGTATAGGATAGTGCCAAGTGTATTAAAAGTGCATAGGAAAAGGAAATTAAAATAGTACATATAAATTATATAAAGTGATAGCAACACATCGTGTGAATTTTAAGCAAATATATGTGCAAAAACAACTTAAACAATAAGATCATCAAATATGTGTAAGGTTTGTTAGCTTTTATTGCTTTTTGTAAGTGTAACGTCATCTTTGTATGGTGACAGATTAAGCATACGAAGCATTACCGTCCTTATTCATTCCGTGGGCTTCTTAAGAGCTTAGCTTAACTTAGGAAACAAACTACCTTGACACTAACTACATAAAAACTCGTTTGGCAAATGTGGTATAGTAGGCCAAAACCTCCTTTCTAAGGAGAGCCTTATGCCCAACAGTGGCCAATCAATGATGATAATGGTGAAAGTCATCTTTAGGATGACAGTTTAAGAATGAAGTGTAAACATTTTTTCATGTCTTCATATTCTCGCAGATTGCTAACAAATCGTCTGCTAATAGACACTACGGCAATAGGCTAACGGCAAATAGGGGTTATCACGTTCATAATTTAGAAAATGCGTGTTCCCTCACCGCAAATCATTATTATATTTATGAAGGGGACTCGTGGAACGGGGTATTAATCGCGTGATCGTTTAGTTTCCTTTAATCGATTAACTATATTATATACATAATTACAAATATACATTTTCATGATATACACCTATTTTTGACACGTCAGTTGGTTTTAGAGATTTGTAACCCTAACTGCAAAGCTAGATGTTACTGGTTCGATTCCAACCCACGACAAATATAGTACGATGAACAGGATGATTTATTTTGTCTTTATCTGTAATTTATCTAAAATATGTATTTGTATTGCATTTAGAAACATTTAAGTATGTTTATTTAGTTATAAACATACCTAAATATTATCCAGCCTCCTGTCTGGTACCCAAATACTAGTCTGGTTAATATTTATATTAACCAGAATCTGGTTACCATAGTATAATATATATAATATTTATAATTAATAGTTAATACAATATATATCACATGGAATACTATTATAATACTATATAATACAGTAACCAGATTCTGGTTACCATAGTACGAATAGTATTCCATGTATAGTACCAATAATTGTATTCTGAACAAGACAGTTGCCTCTGTGTCCGGATATAGTTATCAATAAAACGATATATGTATATAAAATCACATTTAAGTATGTTTGTTAGCAATCCGGTTAAGATAGTACAAGTTCTGTCTAGCTTGAAGTATGTTGTGTTTTCTTGCAAATCCAGTCTAAAAATATTGTGAACTTAAACAGCATAATGTGCATGTAGACTACAGAGATAGGCTCACTTAGCAAAAAAACAACATTACAGACAGATGTTGAGATTGTATTCAATCAATATTCAATTTAAAAGGCTCGTGGCAAAACCCAATAATTATTGTTGTACGGGATTAACACACTCAGAATAAGAAAATGAAACTTTTTGTGGCTAATAATAAGATCCTTAATCGATAACATCATAAAAAACGAACATAAAATACTTAGTATCTGCGCAACTTTTTTTGTATTACATTTAATTAGCGGTGGTGTCTTGGTTACAAACCACGGTTATTTGTACTAGACCACAACCGCTGCCACCATGACCTACTGTACTTAGCGTGATAAACAGTTCATAATTGCAATAATTATATATTTGTATTTTGTCATCAACTACCGAATTTACCAAGAGTTTCATTTGTGTGACGATTATTTTCTCGGAAGCTTAAAGCTTCTATTATATTTTATTATATTATAATATGCTTTGAGATCTTTACAATTTTTTTTCTATAATTTGCAACACTTCTTTTTTTTAACTGGCTCCGCAAAAAGAGGTTCTAAATTTGGGGGATTTTTTCCTGATCAATGAAAGGAGACTGGACCAATTTTGTTAATTTCTTTTTGGTTGGAAGGATTGACTTTCTAGTTCTTTCTATTTAATCTGTTTAGAGTCATAGAATAGAATCTGAAGACGTAGAGGAAAATGTCTAAAGGTAAATCTACAGTGATTTACATGTTTTTCACAGTAATTTATACATTAGTGGAATGAACTGTTTGGTGAAATAGAGCAGATGATGAAAATACAAATGATCATCAGAACTTTCTTCTAAGGCGATAAACATCCTTTGCTAGACATAGGCTTCCCCCATGTTTTGTCACATCAACCGGTCCTCTGCTAACTGTATCGGAACTACTTAATATGTATAACATTAAATATCTACATTATGAAAAACAACACTTTGTAACTGATGACGAATGTATTTCTACTGATTTACGTCATCAAACGAAAGGTAAAAAATGGGTAAAATTAGGAATGAGTGTAGAACGATATAATAATGATAGATTTATTGTGGACTGAGTCCATTGCCCGGTGTGTATTGTTATTGTGACAGCATTTAGTTTTATAAGTATCAATCGATGATAATATACCAAAGAAAAGTCAAACGAGTTTTGAAATGTCAATAGTTTGCCGAACTGTGTGAGCTGGTAACAAATAAAATTTAAAAGAACAGACATTTATTTATCGATGCCAATAATAGTATCATGTGACGCGGACATTGCGTATATAAATATTTAAACATCGTCACGATAAGTATAAAACCGGTTGCGTGAAGTCATACGCAGTGCGCCCGCGCAGCTTGTCGTCACGGATCTACTATATTATGCGTCATCCACACTTGAGTTTCCCAACTTTTTTTAATGACGTCTCAAGGGTTTTTCATATGTTTTGTTGCGATATTGAGGCTGTTCTTTTCAAGGTCGTTTGTTTCTATATGAATAAGTTATTTGTACTCCTACAAATTTTTAAGTAAGTGAAGAAAAAGGGAGGAGATTGTAGTTGTGTCCTTCATAGAAGTATTTATAATAGGACTCAAGACAGTAGTTGAAGGTTGAAATTTGAGAGAAAAATGTAAGTAACTTGATTAAAAATTGTTTTAATGTCGCTGCTGCTATGTCTTTCTAATAATCTACCTCGAAAAGTAATAATGAACTCCGGCGTAATTCCTTAACGTATGAAAACAGTATGGATTGGTGCTAAGTAAAATAGTACAAAACAAAGTAATCTAATTTTTTTTTATTATATTTTATCCCGTTTCTACACGAAGAGTCTCATTTCTAAGCATAGTAATTTTGGTAAAATCACATATATTATGATTTGAAAACGATTTTTATGTATCTCAAAGGAGAATGACCATGAATGTAGAGACCGCGGTACAGTATTGTTTCAACTCAAAAAATGTTTAAGAAGATTAATGAAATAACCAAATATCATTTAGAGTTTTCATTTTATAATAAACACTAGTGCTTTTTGGAAAACGAAACATAATCTCAAAAAAAATAGTCAATGTGTAGGTAATCAAATTAAGCTTATAGGTAGTTAGGTAATCATAACCGATAGTAAAGAGGCTGAAGAAATCATTACCTTCCTTTACCTTACAATTATTTAATCTGGAATGGAACCCACGACCCACTACAAGTTGAAAAAAATATGGGTATAAAATACATATTTATTTTGATCTAGTGCTTATCTAAGTAATCAGTACACAGTAGTGGAGGGCATATCGCCCTGAACGAAGACCTCTTGCAAACTGTCGTCCATCCCGGTCTTGGATATATACATGACTTAATTCTACCTCTTAACAAGTTATTATTAAGATCTAAAAACAGGGTCTTCGGTTTTCAAATACTATTTCTGTTTGCCTGAAGGGACCTTACTTCCACTTAATGATAATAATATTAATCAAGTGGAGTGGAACAGATCACATTAGTATATTCTCGCAAAAACTTTCCACAAGGAAAGCAAACTCTTCTATGTCTAAAAGCTGGCAAAGGTTACGTTGATTCGATTTTTAATGATCTCAAAGAACTTAAAACGTATTATATTTTTTGTAAGCACCTATAAAATGAAATTAAAAATCCTATTAAGTCATATGAAAATTCAATACTAAGAACAATAACATTTGTTAAAGCAGGCAAAGCGACAATAAAATGGGCTGCATAATACTGTTATATTTTTGTGTGTACTGAGCAGACTCTTGCTAACCCGAACTTAGTGAAGTTTGTTTTACCCTTTAGATTTTTCAATGTCCTTTAGTGATTCATTTTATTCTGTTGTCGCAACATAAAAAAGGAAATGTATTTTCTTCAAGATTATAAAATATTTATGTAGAAAGAATTACACTTAACCACTAATTGCATGTAGTTAGCTGATAGATAAATTGCAGAAAACACTATAGAGCACCTTTTTTAAAAAAAAAATATATTTAAATAATTAACAAAAAAAAATATAGTGGGGGAAATGAACCAACGTGATTTTTAGTTACAGTAAAGTATATTTTTTGACTTGATACTATTGAAATTTTTAAATTGTCTGGGAAATTAAAATCCAAACAAAATGTTATGTATTAGAAAGTCGTGTGGTTACCTTTAGGTATAGCAGTTATCCATGACCGCAATACATTGATCAGCGAAGTTGTTGCCAGTTCGAAAGAACATCTATGTTGCTTTTTTGAGATCACAAAAGAACAGTTGATACAACGATTCTACCGATCAAAAGTTCTTGTAGGTTGCTCATGTGAAGTGGTCAGTATTTTTAGTCAATTATTTTTACAACAAGGCCCGAATCACACATAAGTACAGTTTATTGTAAAATTTATCATTACTTGGAAATATACATACAGAAAGAAAACGTCCTAGTATGTCTTTAAAAAAATTAGTATTAGTAATTGAAAAAAACAAAATAAAAAAATATTATATAACAAAAATATCACTGTTTGTCTTGTTACTTGTTGTCACTTGTTATCAATAATTGGTGGAGAGAAGAATTCGACTCATAAACTGCAATACTTGATTTGAAACGTCAATGTTAGCAATCTACAAGTTCAAACGCGCACGCGCCAATTTGACATTTTAACACAATGCTGATTACAGAGGACTAGTCTGCGTTCGCATTCATTTTTTGAAAATATAGATGATAAAAAATACAATATAAATAACTAATCAAAGTTACTACATCGGTTACTTAGCAATCTATCATGGAGATCAAGCTTAAAGACGCTAGTTTCTCATTAATTTAGCAACATTTGGATGTTAATCAAACTGAAATATGATGTTAAAAAATATATAAAATTTGATTAAGTTCAAGAAATGTATATTATATATTATTCTACACGTCTTATTATTTAGTTTCTTTTATTTTATTTAAGTATTAGTTTTGTTTTGTATGTATGTTAACTAGTTCCCTAAATAAATATAATCTTAAGGTACAGCAACATCAAATCATTAGTGTGTTTAATAATTAAGTAATGTTAGGTCATGTAATTAATTATTGATCAAGGTGGCTGGCAGCGGATGGATGCATATTGCCCAGAATCGGAATAGTTTACCCTCCCTGGGGATGACATTCGTTTAGCAGTGGATGATGATAGGTTAGTTTGAATTAAAGGCTACTCGAAAGTAAAAACTAAAAAGCAGCTGGTTCACTTTCCTTAGTTTTTAAATTTTCCTTAGTTCTATGGATTTGTAATCGTTTAAAAAATAGCCGCAGATATATTTTAATGTATTTTGTTTTAAGAGAAAACTCTGGTCCGTTCATTAGCATTTTGATGGTAAAGTGACTTAAAAATAAAGAAAATAATTTCGAAATTGTACTCGTACGTCATATCTGCATATGAGAAAAACTTGTACTATTAATGGGCATTCTCCTTCGGGATTATATATGATAAGGCTTCGTATTAATATTTTAATATTTTAGGACTTAGTTATAATATTTGAAAGACCTGTTGGTCTAGGGATTAGTGAGCTAAGCCGGAGGTCGTGGGTTCGATTCCCACCCAGGACAAATAATTGTGTGATAAGCGCGATGATTTGTTTTGTGTCTAATGTGTAATTTATCTACAATATGTAAGGTAAGTACTTAGAAATATATCAATATAATTTATATTTGTAATTTAGATTTTTTTTTGATATTGGCAAAATTATTGACGATACGTTATACTTCAGGTAAGTATACAAAGAAAATATTTTTTTATTTATGTACTTAGGTAAAGAAAACAAAAAAAAATAAACTCACCTCTTCCACTCCTGCCGACGAACCTCAAATCATTAAACTTAGCAACCCTATTCTTCATCACCGCCGAATTGTTTCTCAGTTCGGCGGAACAATTCTCATCATTACCAGCTCTGACCGTTACCAAAGTACCGTCAAGCACATCGCCAAGAGCTACAACCTTAAACCCTCCAGGTAACGTCTTATTCGATCTCCAGTGCGTTGGCAGCTTTGAACACATGTAGTCTGGACTACCCGTGGTCACTGTCGACAAAGGAATTTAAACTTTAAAATTACATTAAAAGGTTCATTGTAGGTTAAAAGATCTATCGATACATCGCAACACTAATGTGGTTATTAAAAAATATCTATGTTTCTTTTCTGTCATCTCGTGGTACAGTCATTTATTATTTAATTTTAGAAAATGTTTGTGTAATAAACATATTTAAAATTACTACTATCTGCTTATGGTTCGAAACATAAACTAAATAATTAATTTCATTTTCCCTAACTACATGAATGCAGTTTCATGATGATTGGATGGACGGTACGACAATACATCGTCTTTAACAGTCCAGTGTTGGACATAGGCCTCTCCTTAGGAATATTTTAACTATTTTAAATATGTATTAACTATGTTTGTTTGTTCGGGTGGAATTCTTGCAACTCAATTTTGACATGAACCTGATCTGATGTTTAAACTGGAAGATGACCATAGGAACTCTGAAAAGAAACGGCGCAACTCCATTGCGTTTGAATTCGTTTGATTCATCTTGATCAATAATTTGTCTTTAGATGATATCCAGGGTCTGTTGATGTAGCTAGAAGGTGGCCCTTGGAACTTTTTTATGTTACGACATCCACCCATTGAGTTTGATCTCAAATGATTCTTCTTGACGTGTACTTTGTCTCTAAATGGTATCTAGGGTCTTATAATGGAACGGAAGGTGGTACCGAATGTGGTTTGGTTTGATTTCTTGACGAGTAATTTATTCCTCTATAGTAACCAGCATTTAATGTTACAGCCGAGATTCTATGACTCAATAATAGATATATCTCAGTAATCCAATGCCATGACCACCTCGAGTATGGGCTTTTTTGTTTCAGCAGCAGTAATTAAGTCTTAGATAATATCCACGTGTAACCTTGTCAGTTTGGGAGAATAAGTTCGTTCCATTTGTTATGAATGTCAATTCCATGATGAAGAGACTAGACAGAAATCTGAAAAAGGTTTCTTTAAAAACAAGCCTTTATTTTAACGTTAAGCACGTTTCATGTATAAAATAAACTTTTCTTTGTAAACTTTTACTATCAAATCACAATGTGCTTACACAATTTATATGAAATAATAGTTTATGTAGTTTAAAAAATTTAAAAATTAATACGAACTATCTAATCCAATTATTTAATTTACTTGTTTCACTACATTACTACATTTACATTTTACATTTGAATTAGACTAATTTAGTCAACTTTGTTTTGACTTAGATTGTTTCCCTAAAGACCACGGTAGAATATAATGAATTTAATAACATGTAAACTTCTATACCTTTATAGCCCTGTGGAAAATGAATTAAAAGGGATTCACGAAGAATACTGTATAACTCACATTACTGTGAGATTTATAATTCTATACATAACTTTGTAACTATTCTTTGATATTCGTTTAATGATAAGCAAGCCAGCAAATAGCCTACAAAGTATTAACATACGGAACATTGCATTGATATGACGATATTGTACTTTAAATTAGCTACGGGTTATCATACGCTCAAACTGCACTGAATTAGTGACGATACGTGTTTAAAAATAACTATATCCATGAGGAAAATTAAGTTACTAACACAATGAAATTTCATGTACCTAATATGACTTTAAAAAGTTAAGTCACTTTTAGTACTAATATATTGTGATAGGAATACTGACATCCGTCAGCCCCGGTAGCCATAAGAACATTTTTGGCAATCTTTACAAGTAGTTAGAGCCTTCAAACATCCGACAGCAGTCTTTCAGACTTAAAAAAAAGACACCTTTGTGATTTGTTTCGGTATTTCTTCAAAGAGAAAATCTTTGGAAGTAACGGCACCTTATACAAATATCTGTAAAATATTTATTTGCAGAAATAAATATCATTTATCTACAGAACTTTAATATTCTCTAGTATTTGTGTAGCAGTTTGATGGCAGTCGTTCGAAATTAATTTGACTTTTTTTATTTAAAAAATTGAAGTTAGACCATATCGCAGTAGATTTAAAGTCGACTCCAATATAGGTTTGGTAAATGGCTCGGAGGAAGAGGAAGATACAGAAACATGTACGCCTATATTCATATGCACATGTAAAAAGTGAAAAATCTCAGTTCAGCAAGTGTTAATTTTTATACATACATAAAATCACACCAGGAGGCATATAAAACACCCACTTGTCGCCAGTGTTTTGGTCCCACATAATAGGTGGGAGTCTATTGTCGCTAATCGGGATGTTTTGTTTGCCATTTTTTTATCTCGTCCGTCGATCAGCAGTTACATCACTTGTAGGTGAGGTTAGCTTGAGGGCCTGGCCCTAAGTTCTTGGTGGAAACCTTATGCACCCTGTGTCAGTATGCAACAGTGTTAGTTGTTTCGTCTAACAGAACTATCAAATGTTAATTAATGACATGAATCAATAAGATTTATTGAGGAAGTCAGTTAGAGCTGAAATATTTTTAACCAAATAAATTTGGACGTTATTTAGATTTAGATTACATTGCTTTTCAATAGAAAATAATTTTAAGTAAAAATGGAACAGATTTATTAGTTGTAACCGTCAATCGAAATCAAAGCTGTCTATGACTTTAATGCTAGTATATATATGTTATTAAATCTAGGCACACCTCGCTTGGAGAAGAAATTCCTAAGACTTGTAAATTTCTTATCGAAAACGTTTAATTAATTCAAATTGCTTAGAATATTAAAAACGCATATCGCTTATGTTCGTGTTTACATAAACGTCGATCATACCATTCATAATAATCGTTTATAGATTTTTACATAAGTGTATTAAGTTTAAGACATACATTTAACTTCATTTTACTTTTGGAATTTAAGTTAATTTCTGAAAGATCTTTTTATTATTTAAAAAAGAATTAATGAGAAATAGATGAAATAAAGTGTCCAACAATTTATATTTTGTGACATTTTAACTACATGGATTGCGTAGTGGATTAAACTACCACCACTCCGCCTTCTACTGCTTTGAGTGTTGTGGGTTTAAACTCCACATGGGATAATACTTTGTGTGATCCACAAATTGTTGTTCTGAGTCTGGGTGTTCTTTGTGTTCGTTTTTTGTATGTTTGTGAAGTCTCTCGCGACACAGGATTTATTCCTAGTGCGGGCGTTGTCTTTTAAAAAGAAAAAAAAAACTATCACCACGCCGCTTTCTACTGCGTTTGAGTGTGGTGGGCTCAAATCCGCACTGACAATATTTTGTGTTATTCGCTAGTTGTTGTTCCGAGCCTGGATGCTATTTGGGCCTGTTTCATGTATGTTTGTAAAATCACCCACGACACAGAAACATTCCTAATGTGGGAGTCGTCTTCAAAAAAGAAGTTTGCTCAGTTCTCTCTTTTCTTCATTTTGTACGAGGTGTTTCTTTTTGTTAAAGTAAATTGACAAAAGGCACGATTTCAGACAATATTTAGAAATCTGAAAAGAATTTTTTTTTTTTTACTATCAGCAAAATTAAGTCATAAACACACCAACGTAAGTTTTGTTATAAACCTTAGTCATCTTCTAATGTTAACATAATCCTCAAATTAGAATGCGGTTATACCGTTCACACTGTGGACCGTATCAAAAAATCATAGTATAACGGGTCGGAGAATCATAAAAACATTAATGGTGTAAATGCGGTTTCACTATTTACGGAAGCCAATGGCATATAGGAATTATAGAGCCGCAGACTGCGGGTTAGGTGCGGTCAAAGATTTTGTAAAAGGTATTTGTATGGGCAGTCGTAGTTCAGTTTCATTAACACATCTACGAACAATATCAAAGAAATGTTATCGTGCTACGGTTTTTTTTCTTTCCTTATTGATTTCTTGGTAGTGATTTAATCAATGTAAATTATAATTGAATTGGGAGTATTCAATTAAATTTAAGTGTTAAACTAACTGGGTGTTCAATTAAAATCAATCGTTAGGAATCATTCTCCCTTATTTTTTTGTGCCTATTATTATTTTTAATTTATTGTTTTAAATCTTCTTTCTAAAGCTTATGCTTAAAGCCTACGTCCAGCAGCGGAATATTAAAAGCTCTTGATGATGATGATGATGATAATATATATGAGGGTTGATTGACAAAATGTGTGGCCTCAACAACAATAACATTACATGCAATAATATTTTTATTTCTCCACATAACCCCCATCTAACTAAATGCACTTCTACTATCTGTTTTGCAAAGCTTTTATAACGATATAAAAAAATTGTTCTTGATGTTCTGCAAAATACTGATTCACTACGGCTTCAACCACTTTATGTAATGAACATTTTTAGCCACCAGTAATTTTTTTTCAGTTGCTGGATGCGAACAGCACGGGACCGACTATTGTGGAGAACCTTGGGGGAAGCCTATGTCCATCAGTGGACGTCTTTTGGCTGAAATGAATGATGAATGAATGAATGAATTTTTTTTAAGGTTAGGAAAGCGGTGAAAGTCCGATAGTGCTTAACAATGCGAATAAATAGGGTGAAACAGCAGTTCAAAATCACAATCTCGAATTTCAATCATACTTTAAACAGATGTGTGAACGCGTGTGTTATCCTGGTTAAATAACGTATTCTTTTCCAATAGTACTGGTCGTTTGTCTTTATTTTTTACACGCAAACTACGCAATAGGGCACAATATTATGCTGAGTTTATTGTTTAACTACTTTACTGTCATTACTTTGCAACGATCTGTGAGAAAACTTCCTCATCTTACATTCATCCTAATTATTTAATATCACTTTATATTTTCCTTTTGAAAGATACCACTATAACTTCAAGAGCACCCCAAAAAAAACTGATGCCACCACCTTACCAGCTGATAAAATTGTCTTTGCTTTCTTCGGGGTCATCATCAGATACTTTCCATGGCTTACACTGTTGTTTGGACTTGGGGTAAGTTTCGTCATAATAATAAAATAAGTTAATAAGTACTGCGGGCCTGCTTCAAAGAACTTTAAACAGTCGACGAAACTGTTATATGAATTTGCTTTTGCTCGACTAAAAGCAGTCTGGGGATCCACTTAGACGGATACCTTAGAATATCCGAGTTCATTGATAATAACGTTTTGAGATCGCTCATATAAAATGCATATCTATAACATTGTTTATAGTCAATCTACGATTTCCCAATATGAAGTCACACGCTTTGTAGATGTCTTTTGTCTGTTGCAGAAGTGGTGGGCCAGCTGGAGCGAGGGTCATCTACAATGCTCTTTCGTCCACGTTTAAATTCTGCTATTCATTTTTTAGTCATGGTTTGATCAACGTACGTTGTCGAATTTTATCCATTTTTAAAAAATTGCACAATTTGTCTCGTTCAGCACGTTAGAACTCAAAAACCACAAATACTACGGCATCCAAATTTTATACTGGGACAACCCACTGGGACCCAATGAGCGCAATATTGTAAAAATAAAACACATGTTTCGATCCACCCACATATAGGCGTTTTAATAAAACGGTGTGAAGTTGTGTTCTGTATAAAATTATTACACACTTATTGTCGTAAAAATACGGATATAGTCATTTTCATACGAAAATATCAAATACCTGTAGTATTAAATTAAGAAAAAGGAAACGAAAAAACATTTGTTATCAATATTTATTAATATTTCTTGCTTGAAATACACGAAGAAGACAGTATTACTGAGATGCAATTCTCGTTTTTAAAGTACTTTGAAGAGTTGACTGATAAGTTAGACTGAGTGATTTTGATACTTTTATTCATTTTCATAACATAAAGTTTAGTTTATCGGGGTTCATAGTATCACGAACAGCGATTCATAGTTGCAGGTGAGGTAAACACTAGTATAGTTTTTATTTCTGGTGAAAAACAAAGGGCAGAGAGGGGGAAGTTGACTAAATCTAATAAGTGATATTATATAATTAGGATGAATGTAAGATGAGGAAGTTTTCTCACAGATCGTTGCAAAGTAATGACAGTAAAGTAGTCAAATTGTAAAGAATCTTGAAAGTTTTTTAACTGAGTAAACTATGAACATTGAAAGGTTGGAAAAAATAATTACTAGTCATAATAAATATCGTCATCATCGTTTCATCATTCATCTTCCTCTTTCTCTAGTTTAATATAAAGCTTATACTTTTTTGATTAGTCATTCTCGGTAATTTTATTATTAGATTTTAGTTCGTTGTTTAGGCAGTAGTATTTTTGGGATTCTTTTAAGTTTTGGAATAAAATTTGTCTTTAAAAAAAAGTCAAAATTGGTTTGTTGGTTTAACGTTTCTTTTATATTTCCACAACTAATCTACCTGGCTGACGCTAAACAATAGACTATTGTCAATAATATATAATGTGTATAGTACCCACTATTGCGAATGTAATCTGTTTCTGGAGAAGAAGACCTGTTTCTGTTAATGTTACCACGTCTTGAATGATATCTTTTGCAACGACACAAAAATGTTCTAATTTTAAGAAGAAGTATAAGAAAGGCCTGCTCAAACACTTATATAATCTTAAATATATATTAAAGTATGTATATGCGTGTACATACTTAAATTATGTAACCTCTGTGCACCTATCTTACAAGATTTCTACACCACCTTAAAATTGGTTGGTAGAGAATGCCCAGGGTATTTATCTTATTATTCATGAAGTTTAAATTAATAAATAAAATAAAAGAACTAGTATCAAGATTGCTCAGTCAAATTTTTCAGATACTGCAAACTAGAAATCTTAATTTATGTATTTACTACATTTGACATTCTAAGCAAAACGCTATATCGCTTCGATGTTTTTAATTTTAATGATTTTTTCTTAATATTATAAATCATTAATAGGTTATTCCAAATAACAAAACTTAATTAATTTGTTTAAGTTATAATGCATTTTAAGGTAAATAATAGAAAGGTAAAAATGACATGTATCTATATATAGATATATGTCAATATTTCGTGCTTGTTCACATTATTTACATTGACATACGTACATGGTAAGCGAATAAAGTGACTCATGACAAATAGGGGGTTTCCTAATTCGTTCTTGTGCTCGTGTCATTGATCAGTAGTAATGTGTGAGTTGAGTTCATTAGCGCATAAGTTATTTCGTCGATATATTCGTGGGAATAATACTTTGAAAGTTATCTTTTTTTCTAAATTGATGACAAAATAAAGTAAAAGTTATCAAGGTATGCCTTTTCTTTTGAGTCCTGGAAGTATGACATACAAACAAAATTATTTTTATAAACGATAACATTCATGACTGACAGCTGTGTTAGCAAACAACTAAAATTATGATGATAAGCTAATTCTGTATATACTGTTTTCTAGCTTGTTGTTGGCAACCCTAAGCTTGTGAAATGAATAACTGTAAATAGGTTATTACTCTTACTAAAGAGTTACTATTGTGTCACTACGTACTAGTGGTGAAAGCTTTTTTTTAAAAGTAAGGTAATTTACAACATAATTTTAGGCCTACTTTGGAATGGCTAATTGGGGGCAATTGTATCTATTGATTCATATTTATCACACGCATTTAGCACAAGAAGAATTTTCGAAATCACAACTATCGTACATAAAGTTAATGTTCCGTTAAATAAATTAACCTTAAAATGTTTAATATAAGAATATACGCACAATATAGATTTAACATGTTAGACTACTTATACTAATTAAATTCGATAAAACACACTAAAAGACACTAGGTAAAACCGGAGGGTTTTACCGTGGCAATGTAGTGAGGTCTTTCTAGCCGGCATACGGTTAAGTAAATAGACGCTACTCAACGATTTCATTAAACAAATCTTACACATACTAAAGAGAATTTGAATAAATGATTTATTCAAGATGAATTGTAACCAAATATTGTAAATACGAAATTGGTATGTTTGTTTTTAGAACAGTATGTTTTTATTTAGTTAAGCGTGTTTATAACTCATTTAGAATCTTGAGTGAGTTGTAGTTGAAACTTGAGTTTATCCACATGTAAACATAGTAAATATTCGTATATCAGTTTCTATTTTTTAGTATATATTATCTAGGTTCTGGTATCTAGTTTATCACTTACGACGACGTTCTAATCGAGTGGTACTAATCTTATTGGGATGGTGTGAGCTCAAGCGCACATGTATGCGTTGCGAATTTCGATAAGTACCCTTACTTGAATACCACTTTTGTTTATAAGACCTATATCTAAACAACACTGACGATGTTCCTATATTAACTATCTGATGTTAAATACAAGGTTACAAGATTTCGAGTAATCAATATGTTACGTTTATCACCGATTTTTTTGTTTATTAGTTATATGTTGTATTCTCAATTAACGAGTCTTTAAACTTTTTTATGGTGCACAGACAATAGACTAGAAGACTCGAGAATCACAAGTATATTGTACAAGAGCGTTAAGAGAGTCGTTGGGCCTTCGTTACGTCACTCATTCGGTGAAGTTTAATGAAAGAATAGGCTAACATCGATTTACTGTGAGGTCCGTGCAACCAGTATTTCCGTTGAACCGACTTATGTGCATTTTATATCGTTATCATAGCCCTATACTTAACAAGATGGTTTTGACCGACTATACCACGCTGGTCAGACTGATTGGTATAGGGTTTGTTTGAAGTTTTCACCCTCTTTGCTGTGATGTTGTTCTGTGTAGTAAGTTCCCTCAGTCGTCTCTTACGACACCCACGAGATGAATATGCGTGGTGACACTCTGAGTTTTTAATGCTTCACCAGGTGTAATAAATCAAATTTAATTCTGTATCGTATGTAGTTTTAAATATATAGCTTTATTTGGCTGTATATTCAAGCAAGTTTCATCATCTAGTATCTAACTAACATCTAGTATCTAGTAACATAGTAACTAACATTCTGTCCGAAATTGACAACGAGAAATTTATAAAAAAGTTATCAGTTGGGCAAATTTGTCATCTGGATGATTGGAAAGGAAATTCCTAGTTATATAGTAAGATTGTCGGAAACGACTGGAAATAAACAAATGATTGCCACGGAAAACGAGAGTTGAATATTTTCAAAAGAGGTTTCTTGTCATTGGTTATTGATTTTTTTAAGGCAACACCCGAAATAGGAATATATCCTCTGTTATGTTACAAACGTACAAGAAACGGACATAAAGAATACCCAGACTCAGAGCAACAATTTATACATTACACAAAGTGTTGTTCAATGTGGGATTTGAATTCACAACACTCAGCGCAGTAGAAAGTGGCGTGTCGATCGCTTAAACCACTAGCCTAACCGTGTAGAAGATCTGCCTAATGGTAAATTCCGTTGGGCTCAATTGGTATGGTTCATTATAAATAATTACTGCTTTTCCATTCCTAATCAGAACTCAGTCGGTTTAAATTTATTATTGTAAAATTTTTGTTTCCACACACATTAGAAATTATATATGTTATTATAAATTAATAACTGAAAAACAAATGAGAAAGATTTAATACAACATTTTTTGATTTACTACTTTATAATACAAAACTAGCGTTGTCAACTGCATAACAATTAAAAAAACCAGTCAAGCGAGTGTTGAATCACGCTCAATGAATAATTCTGTAGTTGGCTATCACAGTAATGCGAATTATAAGTAATTATAATATATAAAAGACAAATGCGTTTTGTTATTTCATATTAGAAATATTTACAATTATGATTTCAACATCTTATGAAGTCCCACTACTTAGTTGGTTGACTATTTACTCGTAAACTAACCACGTTTTATTATGATATTTTTCTTTTAAATTCATTATACATATATGCTACTTCCATAATTTTTTCAGATCCCAAATACCCTCCTACCGTTTAGTTAGGAAGAAGTTTAATATCTTAGAAATGGATATCTTAATCAAAATATTGCGTTCACAAACCCTTATTCCTTTTTAAAAATATGTCTAAACACTCCCTACACCATAAGGTTGTTGATTATAACACACTTATTCTCACTTTGGGGTTACCAGAGGTACCCTAAAAAAAGCATTTGTCGAAGTTTAATTTTACTACTTTATCGGTAAAATTAGTATGTATATAGAAATAGTGTAGACAGACAGACAGTGCACGCCGGAACCCTTTTTATCATTTTTGCTACGGAACCCTAAAATGCTACTAAATGATAAAGATTTTTTCAAATGGACGCCATGCAGCGGTTTTGTTTATAAACACGTAGAGATATATACAAACTGATACTCTCACTAAGTTTGTTGTAGTCTAGATTAATTTTAGAACGATATTATACTTACATAAGTTATGTAAATGGATAAACGAAAATATTTATCTTAAGCGATAGTTCGGAATATAGGATTGAATTGTGTCTTAGAGCCGCGTTGATGTCTTTTCTTTGAGCATCAACTTATCTGTCTGTAACATCTTTAATTGGCTCAGTCTTTAAGTTTTCAATTCGTAATAAATAATTAAAAAACACTTAAAATAACTTCAGATATGTGAAATGGTTATTGTTTTGTTTTCAAATTATTAGCGTATTAAGATTTGTTATTTGAAATTAATGGGATGGTTTTTTACGCTACTTATCATGTTTGGTAGATAGAGTTAACGAAAAGTAGGTACTTTGGACTGTATATGTCATGTCTGTCAAGTGGTTAGTAACTTTGACTACTAAGCGTGAGGTGGTCAGTTCGATTCCCACCTAAAATAAGTAATTGTGAGATGAGTACGATTATTTTTTTTTGGCTAGGTAAAATTTATCTTTAAAACGTAAGAAACAAATGTATTTTTCAGAGATCTGGTTTTTATAGCACAGGCTCTGCATACTATGGGATCACACTACTATGTATGTCTATCTGTGTGTACATTGAGTATAATACTTCAGAATATATAATATATTTTTATTTGACAATGTTAAAATAAGATTTCTATTTTTCGTTTTATTGTTTAAACTAATGGTAGGAATAATGATAGATATAAAATTAGATGACCTCGGAACTTCCTTTGCTTGTGTCTATAAAAAATAACATATTTTTTGTTTTAAAATATTTTCCATTGATGCTCAGTCATAGAGGAAATCTATTGTCTATATAACATTATATAGCCTGTAGCTCTCCAACGAATAATAATAATAATAAAGTTAACAATTTCAGACACCAAGACCCTGCAATAGAACTAAAAATTCAATGAAAAGCTCACACAGTAAACATAATTTCAATAGTTTTATCATCAACAGGCATAGTACCTAAAACTCTCACTCAAAATCTTGAATTACTTCACATGCCTTCACATTCTTTTTATCTGCACCAAAAAGCCACCATACTCAAAACCTGGGGCATTACTCGTGAATTTCTAACGTCTTCATCTATATCATCTACGTATTCCAACTAACGTATCGTGCTTGATTTAGGCCCATATGACACCTATATTACTCCTCTGAACAGGGAGACAAAACAAAGTGGAATAGCAATAATAATAATATATTTTATTCATCTCCACAAATTACAATAGTCTTATTTTATAAGTTGACAAAAAGTAATAATAATAAGTTTAGCTTAATAAGTTCTTATTCACTCCTTCTTAGAGCTATTACAAAATTACTAAGTTAAACAATTGCAACAAATGCTTACAATTCTAAATTAACGTCGGCAGCCATAATAGTATGAAACTATGCTATTGCTGCCAGAAAAGATTTTGTTTATTTAGTTTGTAGCATTCTTCAATAAATATTCTATCTAACACTGAAATGATTTATCGATTCGGACATGTATTTCTTGAGCTTAGCACGTTAAACAGAACAAACAAACTCTTTAACTTTTTACCATGTGTACGGGGTCACTGTCGGTAAAATAAAGATTGCGTATACATTATGAGTTGGAGAATTAAAACCTCTTAATGTGGCAATAGTTTAATATATGTTAATTTTTGTTTAGTTTCTATTGAAGTAAGAAATTGGCAGCTAGCTTTTAATGTTTGGTATGTATATTTAGTTCTGTCTTTAATCATACATTTAAAACCTGTTTTGCGGAAGATATGCTTAATGTATTTTATTTTAATATATTAATTTGTTTTAAGTATATTACATTTTCATGTATTTTCACTTTTTAGTATAAGAATTGTAAATAATTTAATTTTTATTTCTTAGTTAAAATTGTGTTCATACTAATCGTAATTTTGGGAAAAATCGAATAATATGACTATTTTAGTAGAAAAATCTACTGGGGCACCCAATTAGAATAAAAATACACTGTAAAACACAAGCGAAAAGAAAATTTTGATTTTGAATGAAAGCAGTAAAAACTGTCTAGTATTCGTGAAACAGAACCGAATAAAAAAAAGTTTACCTAGATCAGGATACTCTTGTAGTGCTTCTTCGATGATGGACTGCAACCACCACGGCTCCATATCAGTTAACTCACGGCGCCGTCGGCCCCGGGACTCGTATGGCAAATGCATTTTACACCATCACACTACACTGCTGCTCCGCCTAGTTCGGCGAACCCAACCGGTCGTACTTAACCGTCAATGCACACGTCACAGAACGATAGTATCGAAGGTCACCTAATTCGGCAAGTTAGGGCTTGAATTCCAACACTTCCGTAATTTTTACGATGACAGTACCTCAGTATTTTATATTGGCCTCCGTCCAATACGTTTTATTAAAGAAGGTTTGTGTTCGTATGAACTTGAAATAAACTTAAATATTTCTTTCACTTACGAACGTAAATGTTAACAGACATACCGTCTTAGTGAGTATTTTGTTAGTGTTGACACGATAATTAATATGATTAGGTGATCTTTGGATTCTAATACTTTATTCAGTCTCTTTGTACAACATACGTCTATATGTTACTGTTATTATACTGAAATAAACAAATACGTCAATTCACACAACAATTGTCCTAGCTTGTGTGTCACAATCGTGAATATTTTTGTAGTTATTTCCTTAAGTGGACGGTCATTCTAGTTTGTAACTCCACGAACTCTTCAACTTCACTTTCGTCATTTTAGATGAATCACAGTACGGCTCCCAAAAGGTTCACTGGGGCCCATTCCATTGAGCATCAAACGTTCCGAAATAAGTTCTAAGAACACCTACGAATATGTATGTACCTGAGACATGTAAACATCAGCTGATCTTAGGTTTTAGTGGGTGATATTTCCCGCGCGAGCCGGTTCTATCGTAAGATTTGACTTGAGACGATGCGTGCGTACGTAACGAAGTCGTCGCCGGGCACAGGTATTTACCGCGTCGCGTTGCGTTGTGTCGGATGAGTCAGCGTGGCCGTGTGCGCTCGAGAGGCCGCGTGTTCGCTGCTCGCGCGACTCTCTACTACTGAACCGCCGCCATTCTGTCACTCGCTGCCTCCATTCTCTGCGGTCAATCTGCGGTTTGGCCACGCTTCATTTGTTGGGAAAATGGGAGCTATTCTCCTCTTATTCCCGCCCGTATATTTTATTATGCGTGTGAGTAAGATGCACTCAAGTTTTATCTCATTAAACATTTTTGTTTAGTTCCATTGTTGAAAGGGAAATATTATGAGCTTTTTCATTTTAAAGTGTGGTTGCGTGTCTCCCTCTTTCAGTCACCTAGCTGCGGTTAGGACGTAGAGAGAGATGTCTATCGACCTTTTGTTTTGAAATCTAAAACTTTTCATCCTAAGCTATTATTTTATTTACTTGGTGGAATAATGTGAAATTGTGAAATTAAATTACAAAGTAGTGATCACATTAGTCGGTAACGTCACTTCAAAATTAGGGGCCTAATGAGGTTTGATTGCAGCCAAATTGCATGTAATTTGACAGGTTGAGTTAATAAACTAAATACTTGTTAATTAGCTTTTGATTGTTATTAGTGTATTATCGTAGTGAGGAAAGTTTTTCTGCGTGTTTTGTTTCAAGATAACAGTGGGCGTGCTCATGGCTGGGCGGGGCGGCCCCGCCTACTATCGCGAAGACGGCGTTCGCGGGAGGAAAAATCAGACTCAACGCCACTATCGCGCTACTGCTGAGTCAATGGAGCGACTGACGCACGTGCTGCACTTGTTGCACTCCGTACACAAACATTACGTAGACGCTGTGGTCTGTTATCACTCTACAGTGGTTATTAAAACGGTATAACAAACTCGGCTCGTTATCAATTAATTGTGAGTCTAGTGCAGTAATGCCTCGTTTAATAACCATATAAGACGTGTCTGCATAACAGAATGTATCAACACTCTATTATATATGTAGAAAGATAACAATGGTTATGAGCAATACTTATGTCTCAGTATGCATACCTATAGTTATCTATAAATTCGTTACTATGGAAAGTAACTTCATTGTACGTATTTACTTTTAAGAAAGTTTAATGAATAAAGGACTAAGTTTAACATTAAGTCCAAATTTAAAATAGCAGAGGTGCTTACCTACATATTTTTGAGCAAAATCTGGCAAAAAATTAACAATAATGTACCTAGGTAAAGTTCGCTATTTCAAGATTATATTTTAATTGATTGGTGTGCAATGCTCTATGTGACAGCTAAATTCTTATTTTCAAGTTGTTTATTAAACTTGACAAGTCTTTGTTAATGAACTACGAACTAGATCATCTTCATTCATAAACTGTTCCACAAAAGAACCGCGTGACGTAACCGTCGCTCGAGTCATCCCAATAACCGCAAAGCGGCAAATTTTTGCAAGCCGTAGTAAGAAACGGCTGAGTGACCGCAGCGAAGGGCCTCAATCAGCTATTAATTAGTTGCTCTTGAACCATTTATAAATTGTAACTAAAAACCAAGCCAGTTAACATACTTTACTAATTTTCTAATGCATGTTTGTTTTTTTTGTAAGTTAGTCTACGGGCATAACCTCATCAGAGTGCACAGGGTAGAGGGGTAAGGGAGATTGTAGATGTAAAGTGGTACGATTTGCAAATGAGTAGATGAATCACCTGATGGAAAGTGACTACTGCCGCCCATGAACGCCTGCAACTCAAAAGTGTTGCGTCAGACGTAACGTCTTTTGCAAGGGACTTGGGAATAGTTTCGGAAGGAAGTCATTGCGAACTCTTTCAGTCTGTGGCCGGTGAAGACTGCTATGAAATTGAGTACAAATGAGTGTCTGTTTCAAAAATATAAAACCTACACTTAAAAGAAATAATCAAAGTGTAATTTGTGGTCACTTCATCTATACCTTATTCATTAAGAATTTGTAATACGTCAAAACTGCGTAGTCTCGGGACCAACTGTTTTGGCACAACTAGTTGTGCTATGAGTACAGGATTAAAATCATGTTCCCGTGGCACAACTACACAGTTAGTCTATAGGTATATGAATTATTTATTTGGTTATTATCCCTTATACACGACTAAGTATAGGTTGTCATACATAATATTAAATCATGACATAACTTTACGCTATGCCATAGAAAAATTAAACTTAGCCGTTGGATGCCTGCGGCACAGAATCGATCAAATTTGGTATTAAAGGAAATATTAGAAAGCAATACAAGGAATTCAATAATTGAATTGATTATTTTATAGAAGTACACAAAGTCAAAGTATTTACGACGTGTCTAGTGACTCCAAACTTTAACAATCTCTTATCATAGTCGGGGCATGAGCGGACCAATTGCTCCCGATAACGTAAAACCCGTACACAAAAAAAAATGGCCGTAAATAAACTATTCTAGCCGTCAGTACATTGTTATGACGAAAATTGTAAATATCCGTGTAAACAATTGTTGCTAAAAGTAAATTATAAAGAGCTTTACACTTTGGCAGAAGTTTTGCTATAGTGATAGAAATACAACAATTATTTTAGATGCTTTGGACATAGCGCAAATGGTTGTGGTACGGGGAAATATTTTTGATGGCTTACCCATTTTTTTTAATTTGTCATGAGACGACCGGCTTCTGGTACTCTATGACTCTATGATGGACGCTATGACATGTTAGACTCTATCCCGGGGGAAAAGAATTTCTCCCCCTCAGTTCTGGCGTGATTTATGTCAGTGAACAGACAATCAGCAGCAACTAATCTGCCACTAGAGGTCCCCACTCTCTGGTGGCTCGCGGTTCCGACGATGATTCATGACGCCACCGACGTCTCCTTCTCTTGTGATCCACCCTCTCCCGATTCCGTTCAGTGGTCTCTTTCTGGAGCACAACAGCTTCGCAAAAAGAGACCAATGTGCTCCAGCCCTCTTCACCCTCTAGTATGGTAGACGATTACTGGCGGGAAGAGGTCACATCCGATTTAGTCGACCAGGATTTCGCGTCCAGACACCAACGCAAGGCAGTCCTCCAACGTATGCTGGGCGGAGTCGCGGTCGGCTGTGCAGTGGTGGCATTGTGCCGTCTTTTCGCGTCCGATTTGATTCGGATACTCACTGAAGCAACTATGCCCGGTGGGTATCTGTGTTTTGATGATATACCCATACTACACCTAGTTGTGTCAAAATAGTTGGTTCACAGGGACTACGTATAAGACGGTTACATCACGCTTCATGCGTCGTTGGTTTGGTGGTTGATGATTGCTAGTAACAGTTCCAATCCAGTAATGATAGTGTGGCGACTTCCACATACAGCACAAACAAAATTGTAGAACAGCGCCAACTAGCGAAGAGACATCGAACTACGAATTGCGAAGATACGAAGTATAATAATGAACTACGAAGTAACTACTAATCCTGTATCGCGAAATAGAGATTTGCGTGACAATTAACAATATATACAACATCCCAACATCAACCGTTGGGCCGTGGCCCATCAGGCATTATCATCTCGCCTGGTCGGAGGAACTTCCCTTTGTGTCGGAGGAACATGACACTCGTTCCCTCCAGAATAGTTAAAACTATATTAATCAAGAAAGTAAACAAATTAAGTTTAATAAGTTATGATTAGTTACTAGATGAAATTTAGCGACTAGACGAAATCTAGTGAGCAGGTTCAACCCGTAGAAATGTGTTTTATTTTCTTCTAAATGATTCTTAGTGAAAAATAGGGTAGGTACATACATGCTATAGGAGTTAATTTTATATTTTTCTTCGATGTGTTGTCTGCAACTTGAAAAGTTTCCACATTAAGATGAATAATAATTCTTAATTTTAATTGTTGTACTGAGTTCATTAGGTATATAAAAGTATGGTGTTTACAATTTCTAATACATTTCTATTTTATTTTCAATCGTATGATGTAGGTATGACGTCAATAGTTAGGTAAATGATATACTCGTATATTGACATAACAGGAAAGTGTACAAAAGTGCGGTTAAACCACAATATATAATAGTTGTGTGATTCGGTTTGACATTGACAGACAGACAGAAATACTTCTTTCTTATGTAAGAAATACTTCTTTCTTATGTACATATTTTCTGTAATAATGTATTCTATAATGATATATATAATGTCAACGTTAAATTTGTTTGTGTACGTTTCAAAAAGTCGTAATTACAAATCAAGCTCAAATTCTGACATACTACAAGCGTGGTTCTTATTGATTCGCGACCACAATGTACCACAGCGAAGCGTGGCAGAGTACAAATAGTTTAGAATAAAAAAAGTTGGTCGTTAAAATGGCTAAAAATATATGGCTTCTCTCTTCATTTCAAATCTTAACATTTCGTTGATTAGATTTATGAATTGTTAATCTGGAATAAGATTTAAAAAAACTGCCTTGCTAAAGGGAGACTTCAGTTTAGCGGTGAAAGTTAAGAAAAATATAATAGTTCAGAAGCCATTGGATGCAGGTACTTTTTCTATAAGATTGAATATTCACCGGCGAACGCTATTGGCTGCTACTGCAGTAAAATGAGTGAACTAAGAAGTTTACTTTGACATTTGTGAGAAGACAAGATACTGCTGCCTAGTACGCAATTGTCACCAAAGATATAAATCTTTAATTTAAAATATATAAATACCGAAAGCATATGTACTAGTTTTAACCGACTTCAAAAAAGCAGAGTTCTATGATTCCGTAACGATTAAAATTGGAGTATAATTCTTCAAGTATCATATGTATGTGTGCTATGCTACCTTTACTTGTAAACTTGCAAAGTGTTCAGGTGAGCTGATGATGAAAGATAAAATTTCTTAATGATAAAAAGTTAAAGAATGATTATTTGAATGTCATATGCACATACAGACCCTTAGTTTTATTTTTTCAAATTTCATGTGATTTTAGTCGGTCCGATTGCGACACATCATTCTGCCGAACGCCTCAATATGGTGATGGCATAAGGGTGTTCTCACACATAAAAAAAATTAACTAGGTGATATTTGAAGTTGTCGATGAAGTGACCAGTATTCTGAAGGAAAGATGGCTTGATGGGCTCTGAGTCGCGACTCATCGCAGCATAAATACATACATACATAAATTAATCACGGCTTTATTTAGGGTAGTGCCCTGAGAGCCTTGTGTACACCGACTTCAAATGAATTTTAGGTACTTAGCACAAAATATATAATAAAAACATTTAAATGAATAGGTAATTTTGTTTAGACAAGAATTGTCACAGAGTATTTTTTTAAATAAGTCCTAAGTACTTATAAACCCATATAGCTTGTTTGCTAAGTAAAATAATTTTATACTAAACTTCATTTAGAATTTTATTAAAAACAACAACTTAATAATCTAGTTTATTTATCGCGTTTTGGTATTTCTAGATAGCAGGTTTCCATTTGATTTTTTTTTTGAAGTCGGTTTAGTTTTCTTTACCTATAAATAAAAATATATTTTAGAAATATGTACATACAATCGTTTCATACTCCAGCTTCTTTATACAATGCGGTCATTGGGAATCTTAATGGTTCTTCAGCATGACCTTAAGAATTCATCTCCAAGCTCTGGCTAAAGTAATCAAGTGTTTTGCAGCGGAACTTCCCCAGATTTTTCAAATACAAAGCCAGAATGGATTGACTCAATGAAATGTATATAGTTCTTAATGAATACAGTTTAGCAGCATCTTAAAGTTGTCTTATTACGTGGATAAATTTTCTTGCTTTAGCAACAGTCGCCACAATATGATCTTTGTAAGACAGTTTATCATCCAAAATCACTCCTATAATTACAAATAGCATGATAGAATTTACTTAAATGGGTTGGGATGCTTGTGCTTAGGGCTGGATTAGAAATTGAGTCTTCGTGGTAGCATAAATATTTGGTTTCGTTGATATTTATTTTTTTATAAACTATAGTCAAGCCAGCATATATCATTGTCGTAACTTGTTGTGCCTTGACACAACAGTTGATATAGTATATGATATAGTATTAATTTAACTTTTTAAAGTGGTAAGGTGGTCAGACTATTAATGTACAGAAGAAATAGGGTCTGGCCTAAAACACTTCCTTAAGAGACTCAAAAAGAAGATGCCTACAAGGCACTGGGCAAGGGGTCCACTTTCAAACATTGTTTCCTTTTCGTCAAATGACTTCGAAATCAGTTTAAAGCAGTACCCCTATTTCTGAATGCCATTTAATAATAATGAATGATTCAGATACATGCGAGGTCATTATTTAGGTATGTAATGATTTCATTTGTCAAAAGATTTACTTGCTTTCTGACAATATGTTTTTCTTCTCAATACACCTTATCACACACTTGTTGACTACTGTTCTTAGAATCTTGGCAAAGACAGAGAGCAAGGATATTTGTCTATAATTGTTAGCCGATATACCTAGTTTCTCCGCCCTTATGTATAGCCCTTACGACAATAAATGTCTTTCAATCTTGAAGTACGATTCCCATGCATAAGCTTTGGTTAATAATACAGATTAACGGTTCCACTGTACGACTCTTGACTTCCTTTCTCAATTTGTTAGTTACTCTATCTAGTCGTGGGGCACTGTCATACTTTAGATTCATGTTGTATTTCTATAGTATCAATTGGTTCCAAGAAGAAAGAATTTATTCACAGTAAATCACGAACACATCTAGTAACCCTTTTCGTCAGCCACGGCTTAAGAATTATATTATTTATTTTTAGGAGATTTATTCTAATTAATTTCGTATTGTCTTTGATTACGTTACTAGTAATACTTACAAAATGTTTAATGGTCAGTCATATTTTGTATATTCATTGTTTTAGACTAGTTTTAATTCCAATACAAAAAATAAAATAAAATGTATATATAATGTATATATACCCTTAAAAGTTGTTTTAAAATGTTAAGGAGCTTAGTTTAGTACTATCATTATCTTACGATTTTTCAATAGTTAGGTACTTTTGGTTGTTAAAATTTAAAAAAAATAAAAAATTAAAAATTTTTTTGTGGCAGCTGTAAAAGTCACTGTGGATTTAATTAGTCTCTTTGAAAAGATTACAGGACTATATTTTAGTATTTAATATAAGCCTGTTGAATTTAATTTCAAAGTTTAGACCGACACACGTTTGAATATCATATCTCCTCAAAATCGCCAGTTCATTACGCCAGACGTAGGTGCATTGTTTTTCAGTCAATGAGATTAGTGTCGGCGTACACGAGTGAGTTCATTAACAATATAAACCGATTAGTTGGGCGGGTCGGCTGTAAGACGCATCCCTAATATTAGGGTACCCAGCTCAACATTTTTGTGGCCCCACACAAAGGCATAGACAATATTTTAGGTAGGTTTTAAATGTAAAAGCGTTCGAGTCTTTCAAGTAGGTATTATATCCATTTAATTTCTCTAGTTGTAAATGGCTAGCTTCACCAAAAATTTACAGATATTTTTATAAAACTCTTTTTCTTTTTTCAATGTATTCAAAATATAAAAAATTTCTGCATTGATTCAGCCTAAATTAAGGAGAGGCCTATGTCTAGCTATGTACTATAAATGCTGTTCATGTAATATGACGTCAGCTCAAATTTTGACACGATAACGACTGTTTTTTAGTTCTAATTTCAGTTTTGGTTTTTAGTTTTTGTCAATGCAATCACAATGTGCCACAGTGAAACGTGGCAGAGCACATTTAGTATTATACATACATACATACACAATATGACCCTTATTTCTCAGAGGATTAAGCAGAGACTCCACTTACTAAGGTCCTGACATAAATCTTTTGCTTCGTCCACATTCGTCAATTGTTGTATGCATGCTCATCAGTTCCTGGTGCTTTTCACACGGCTCTTTTAGAACTAGTTTATTTAGAATAATAATTTCACTCATAGGCTCCGATTCCGTAAAGTTGCGTTTTAAAACGTGAGATCTTAAACCGAAAGGATTTTATTGTGGGTCAAAGAAATTGTTAAATTAAACTTCTCTGAAAAATGTAAGATACGTTATATTTACTATTTAAGGAAAATAACGGACACACAAATAGTTTGCAATTAGGTACCTACATGTATAAATTAATATGTTTACTGATTTATTGCGGAACAAAACCAGCTTTTTATTATCGATATAAATGTATGGAGGGTTGTAAAACATAAATTACAGGGACACGATTTATATCGACGTAGGTGCGAAGTGATTGTCTAACAAAATATCTGATTAACAGACCATCGTTATGATATTAATGCTTAGTAGTAGCGATCAAGAGGTCTCGAGTTCGATTCCCGGGTCGGCTCAAAAAAGAGTTATTGAGTTTTTAGTTATGTAGTTTGGAAGTTGGGGTCTTAACTCCCGTACCTCGGAGAGCACGTAAAGCCGTCTGTTCTGCACCAGATCTCCCCCGGTTGTGTCGGATAGTCGTTTCATCGGATTCTGAGAGCGAGGGAACTAATGTTTAAATGGCTGGTCTCCATTATATACTTATTATATTGTTATATATACATAATGATCATTTAATACAAGCTTGATTGTACAGTTGTTATCTTTAAAACTTTTTACAACTGTAACTTTTTTTTTATTTTTAACCTACCAAAGTGACTATTCTGCCTGATGGAAAGCATGAATAAAATCCAAGAATCGTGGTCGCCATACTCGCTGCGAATGAGGACAGTGTAATATGGCGACCCACGCTATGGTGGCCTAATGAGATGCTTTTTCATGCCTCGCTTAAAGGACCCGGGATCATAGTGGGAGGGAAACACGTGCACTGGTAATGAATTCCAGGCTTTAACCGATCTGCACAGGAAGGAAGAGCCGAACCGTTTAGTTCGGGAGTGTATGTCTACCATTCTGACACGGTGACTTCCAAGGCCAGCACGAGTTGTCCTATTGTGGAGGAAACGGGTGTCATATCCCTCCGACACAAAGGGAGGATCCTCCGACCAGGCGAGGTGATCATGCCTGGCGGGCTACGGCCCAACGGTTGATGTTGGGATGTTGTATATATGCTAATTGCCACGCGAATCTCTATATCGCGATACAGGATTAGTAGTTACTTCGTGGTTCATTATTATACTTCGTAGTTGGATGTATCTTCGCAATTCGTAGTTCGATGTCTCTTCGCTAGTTGGCGCTGTTCTACAATTTTGTTTGTGCTGTAAGTGAAAGTCGCCACACTATCATTACTGGATTGGAACTGTTACTAGCAATCACCAACCATCAAACCAACGACACATGAAGCGTGATGTAACCGTTTTATACGTAGTCCCTGTGAACCAACTATTTTGGCACAACTAGTTGTAGTATGGGTATATCATTAAAACTACTATTTGCATTGTAGTTCATTACATTCATACGTTTCGTTCAAACTTCGTAGTTCGATGTATCTTCGCTAGATGGCGCTGTTGTATATTTTTCTTTGTGTTGTAATGTAGAAGCCGCCACACTATAGAGGAACTGGGTGACTATTATAAAGTTAAACGTTTTGATCCTAGTTACGGGTCATAGGGTCAGTTTCACCAATTTCTAATAAAGTTTTAGATATTTATCTGGCATACAACACTATTTAACAGATAAAGCTTCTGATAAATATATCTGACATTTACTCGTATGTTTCTAATTAAGACCTGTGAAATCTAAATTAGTAGTTATTCTACAGATAAGTTGACATTAATCTAGCAGAGACTATATCAGCAAGCGGTGAAACTGGCCTTTAATATTTTTGTACTCATAGCTACGGTTAGCGCCAATCTTTTGTATATGATTCATCACTTCATCACTGTTTCATCACTTTTATTCCGTTTTTGTACCATGAAGTCAGCATGAAGATAAGAATTCGTAAATTGTAGATACCAATATAGTAACACAATTGGCTACGCCATCAGTAAGTCCTACCAACAAGTGCTGCTGAGTCTGGAGTCTACATCCCTATAAAGGGTTTTTTTAAATCGGTTGAAATTTATTCACGATATTTCGCAAAATCCTCACAACAAAGGATCCAAACAGACTAAATTTATTTGTAGCATCTTCATCATCTGTTTTTCAAAATGAAGAAAAGCAAACAAACTTGTTTTCACCATACGAGGTGTGCTCAAAGTGCAACAATGTACTCTGTGACTCTTAAGGTACCTTGAGGGGTCCATGAGCGACGGTGGTCACTTACGTTTAAATGGTCTATCTGCTACTCTGAAGCATAAAACAATTTTTTTTCCTTTTTTGACACCAGCATACCTTTTTTTTTTTTTTTTTTTTTTTTTTAACGCGGGGAATGCTTTTCGCACCATACCCTCCGGAGGGACGAAGGGCGTGTGTGGGACTCCCGACAAACCGGTCTACCCACTAAACCCCGCGGCGGCCTACCTCGGCAGTTGGGAGGTGCTCTAGGAACGCATTAGCGGCTTCTAGAGTCCTCCCTGCCGTACCTCACAAGTGAGGTACATCTCGGGCACCTCATGCCCCAGGATCAAGACGCTATCGCACCTCCCATCGCCCTGCGCAGTAAGGGGCAGAACAGCGCCCCGCCCCAGACGACACTCCCCGGCCGCACCGGAGTGTCACCTGACTCGGGTCGTTTGCAGCAGTCACAACGCCCCAAGATGTGACCACAGCGACCCTTAGGCGGCGATTAGGGAGCTAGCGACCTCTGCCGCGTCCCCTTCGCCGCCTCCTTCGAGCGGGATCGGCCCTTTCCCGATCTCGCTCTGCAGTCTCCTTCCGGAGCATAACCTGCTCACAGAAGGAGATCGCGGCTTCCCATCCTTCACGACTCGCCAGCATTGCCGCGATGAATGCTGACGGTGAAAGGTTACGTCCGATCCGTCCGACCAGGACTCGACGCTCAGACTCCCAAGCAGGGCAGTCCTCCAGCGTGTGCTGGGCGGAGTCCCGTTCGGACTCGCAGTGGTGGCATTGTGCCGTAGCCTCCCGTCCTATTCGATTCAGATACTCACCGAAGCAGCCGTGCCCGGTGAGTATCTGGGTCAATCGATAGGTGACACAGTCGGTCCTCTCTATCCACGCTTCGAAGTTCGGCAGAACGGCTCCGACGGCGCGTTGGCTAGCACAGCCCTCAGTTTCGAGCCGTACCTGCCAAGCCACCAGAGCTTGCTTATGCGCGTTCTGCCGTAGCATTCCGGGCTCATGATCTGGCGCAGCCTCTTCAGCATTCCGACCGACAGAACGAATTTGGTCGTACACCATTGCGTCTATGTCGGCCAGAATATCGAAGGGCCGAGATCGCGCCAGGATCGTCGCCGCCTCATAAGAGATTGTGCGGTAGCCCCGCACGATCCGTATGGCCATCAGCCGCTGCAGGCTCCTGAGTAGGGCCCGGCAGCGGGAGGCACCCGCTAGATCATTAAACCAGACGGGTGCCCCATAGAGGACCATGGATCTAACAACCCCCATGTAGAGGCGGCGAACTTCTTCCCGTGGTCCCCCGAGATTGGGCAGCAAACGATGCAGCGCACCTGCTACCCCTCGCACTCGGGGTACCAATCGCCCGAAATGCTCTTCGAAGCTCCACCGACTGTCCAGGATGAGGCCTAGGTACTTCATGTACTGGCCTACCTGGACGACACCAGCATACCTGGTCAATCTTATTGTGGCGCAATAAAAATACCTGGTCCTCGCTGTTGATACAATTATATGATATATAACAAAATTGGTCTTGATTAAAAATGAAACACGCACTGAAATTGTTTCGTTTTAATCTCGCCTTTTATTTTTTTAGGAAGTTATAATTAGATACTATAAAAAAATAGTAGGTGCATATGTGTTTTTCGCGTAACATGTAGATAATACGCCGTTAATTATGCATTTAATATATGACGCGAATTGACTCGAGGTAGAATATACCTAGATATTTTAAGTAACATGCTTATTGGAGTAACGCTAAACATCTGCGATATAATTTAACAAAATGCAACATTATCCTTAAACCTAGAAATACTTTGAACTGGGAATATACAGTTACTGAAAACCTCCTTATCGTTCAAAATTCAAAGAATATTATTAATTTAATAAATGGGTATTTAATAATTTAAGGAAAGGCATTGAAAAATAAGTAAGTCGTTATTTTTTCCATAACTTTTTTACAAATCAACTTGCCCTATAATTAAAACGATATTTAGAGTCAGCTTCACTACTTACTGATAAAGTTACTGATAGACTAATGTCAATTTACTACAACTACAAATAACTATAGATTTGGATTTCACAGGTCTTGGATAGAGATATAAATGGCAGATATGTATGTAGTTATCAGCAATATAACTATCTGAAATTTTATCAGGAACTGATAAAATTAATCCTCAATTATATAAAAGTTAATTCAAAGTATATTTATATAAGTGAACGAGAGGACTTAACGGGTAGCTATACACTTGTGCGTACTGTGTGAGTGGCGATAGGTGACGGTAATCGCTCACCATCAGGCGAACAGCCTGCTACGTGCATTCCAATGCTATAGAAAAATCTGAATGACTTCTTAATTATCTCATAGGTACACTTATAACATTTCCGATATGTTTAGTCCATTGATAAAGTAGTGCAAAAGGCAATAGATACACTTACTTCTTCAGCCTATTGGCATCTAATGCTTAAGGAAGGCCTGTCCCAAAAATCACAGTCTTGAGCAGTCCGCATCGATCTGCTACCAGCTATTACTCGTCTATCCTAGTAATATTGTTTATGTAGAAGTTTATGTAGAAACGGAGGCGTTACCAGATAACACTGGAGCTTCTGAATACATTATCCAACCGACAGTTGTTCACAAACAATCGGCTTGTTAGACGCCGCGGTCGATCACCAGTTGCGACCCAACGTCGACTGCTGTGTGCAATTATTTACATTATTGTTGCTTTGTATTACAGTTATATGAACTACAATTGGTACCCGTCTTTCTTTTGGAATCATATTAAAGATTATAATCTTCGTACGTTCACGTAGTTGCGACCGGAGGCCCATTGATGCAGGGGTGATAGTTTTCGTAGTAAGTGTGTGAACCTAACACTGCCACGATGACTGTCATGCCTTTTACGTCCCAAAGCAAAAAAAAAGAAAAAAAACCAAACGAAACTACACAGAGGCTACAAAGAAATGAGAGTATGCTCCCTTTTCCAAAGTTGATTAAGCATATTAAGTTCTTTAAACCCGTCAATGGTGACTGCACAGCCTGGCTGCAGTGTTGTAAAGATGTATTACAGAAGTTAAACTACACCACGTTCTATAGAAGTAAACAAAAAATTGCTTTGTCTTGTCCTTGCTTCTTACGGTCTACGTGGTAACATATATGTTGCTCTATCTTTCACACTAAGGACCCAGCACACAGAATGCATGGTATGTTAAGAAATTGGTGACTACACTTTTTGATAGGTAAGTACTTTAACAAAATTTGTAAAATCAAAAATTTATTTATTTTAAAGAAAATAATAAAAACTGTACCTAAGTATAGTATATAAGTACATAACTTTCTTAAGGATCGTGACGCAAATAATAAATTATTATACCTATAGGTATTATTATTGGCAAGTAGATATCGCTGTAAAGTTATATGAAAACAACTATCTCTTTATCACAAATTAATGGATTGAAGAAAAGCTCCAATAATTAAATGTCAAATGATTGCAATGGTGTTTAAAAATGTAATAAGCGCCCTCTAGTTTTCTTAAAACAAATCTTGAAATTTTAAAACTTAAGTGCGCCATCTGTTGGATTATATTATAACAATGTAAAGTGTGACAGAGAACACATACTACTTTTTAAATAGTACCAACTAACACCGTTAGATGTCTATTTGACATAAACTTCATACTGTAAAGTATAGATGTCAATATTGACAAAAGTTTCACCTTTTCTAGAGAAGTCAAATTATCGAAGTTATACAGAAAGTAATAAGTAAATGATTGCATCCGGTTTTAACAGCGAAATATTAAATATTAATTAGAGAAAATTATAAATTAAACATTTGAAAATTATCCAATTGTTTTATTTTATATATATTTCAGTTTTAGTAATTAATTCGATTCTTTTATAAAATTCCTACGTTTTATAATTTATTATGTAACAATTGTGTAGCAATTCTTGTATATAAATAAAATCTTTTCTCAAATTTGCAACACCAGGTAAAACTACCAAGTTAAGACGAAGTATATTATAAGGTTACATGCACATTTAGTCAGTAATGAAGATTTTGATTTGGTTTGATTATTTTATTGTCTGTATATTGATCCATAAAACACTAAAATGTAGGCAGTTGTAGATAAAATAGATTTAAAAATGAGTTGTAAAGCGTACAAAAGTCATTACTAAAGACTTATGGAACGATGTAGCTACCCATATGTAACGTATTGTTTTAAGTGAAGTGACTATTGGTTCTATATTATGAATGTGGAGTTTGTGTTATGGACGCCCACAGACCTTACACTACGTTTGCCGAAACATAATTAGGTATATTTTTTATTGATAAATGAATTAACGCTTAAATAAATTATAAGGTGTCAATCAGTTTATTTTTATTATTATTTTCTTATCCTTTTCCAAATTTATGCGGGGTCAATGCAGTCTATCTATCTTTTCTATGCTCGTCCTCTACCGCTTTATCTATTGATTTACAAATTTAATACTTTCTTCATCACTTTTTGCTCATCTCTAGGTATCACCATATCCATACCAGGAGGATTTATTGCTTCGCAACTTTTCAACCACTGGTGCTACTTTCAGGCTTTCTGTAATCATAACGTAACCATTTCTCACTATGGCCATTCTATCACAGCACAAATTCATCATCAGAATTCACATTTCAACTACATGTAGGCGCGTCTCGTCTGTTTTCTTTGTTGGCCTACACTCACTCAGATTCATGCAGGACGGCAGGTTTGATGTCTGATCCTGTTACTTACGCCACCTCATATAATATTAGTAAATAGGACCGCAGATGACATTGAAAAGAAATATCTGTTATAATAATTAATTAATTTTTATTTAGGTTGCTATATTTTTTATACAGAAATGTGTGTCCACAGACAATAAAAATATAGCGACTAGATGCATCGACAGTGCACACTCTAGTGAGGTAGCGCTGCAATGGATTATGATTATAACTTTAGCATACATTACAACAAATGTAATACAAGATACTAAATAAAGTAATAAATCTCATTTAGACTATAAAACATATGTGACAAAATACTTTCCATGTTATAAATAAGACAAAAACATCCTGAAATAGATGTACACTTTGATTTTGATATATACAATCACAATGTCGTAAGGATAGTGTCTGGTGCGGAGGATGCAGTTGAACTGACGTGTCAGCGTCGCGATTGCTCGCGAAAGTAGGTGGCGTGTGGCTTCGTTGGTTACCGGTCGCTTTAAGGAGAGGCATTCGGCGAATCATCCGCTGGATTTGCCCAGGGAAGAAAATGATGAGGTCCACTACACTTGAAGATATTCTATTCAAATCTGCTTTGCTTGTTTTTCTCTATAAGATCTAGGTATTCCAAATTAACTTAATGATTGACTTATTTTGACTATTCATTGCAATTCAAAAGTACATGATATAGGTTAGATTGAAATAAATGATTTAACAAATTGATCTAATAAAAATATTTATAAAGTTACATTCTAAACTGAGATTTATGTCACAATAAAAAGTTTTACCTATTTAACGTAGTCAAAGACAAGATTAACACATTCCCATAAAATGATACGACTTCTCCGCCTACATAACAAACTTCTGGCAGTCAATTCCATAGAAACGGACCAAATAATAGGATTTGGTATAAGTAAATATTTGGATAGAGAATCTCATAACATGTTTGAATGAAACATAATTCTTAGGTGCGGTCACGCCCTCTATCGGTACAATAAGAAGGTCGAACCTTTACATGCCTTTACCAAAACTGCAAATTGTTATTTCCACGCCATAAAGTTTTCTAAAAATGCGTTCTTTAATAATAAAATGAATGAAGTTGTTATTCGCGGACTATTAATCTTTGTCAATGAGTTTTTGTAACAGATTATGAAAAGTTTTACGATTTTATTCGATATAGTTCAGATTATTTATTTTTTGAATCTGGCCAGTGTTGTGCCGGGTACGTCAATATATGACCAGTGAGTACATCATCAGAGCTTTAAATTCAGCCATAGATCAAAGTCGAATCTATGAATAAAAACGTAACTCAAAATTTGAACAAAACTTAAGAAGTAAACCAATACGACTGAGAAGTGCCTCCTGTGTTCATTATCTGATCAGGATGCAATTATGATATTGTCATTTGATCCGTAAGTATACATGTAGAAAGTTCCATTTCTACACAAAAATTAGAAATATGTGGCAATTAAGTCACAAAATCTGTTATTTTAAATACACCTGAAGCGTCTGAATGGAAAAATAGCTGATGTCTATTCTGTGTAAGCTTAATTTTTCTATATCAAGGGAGGTCTATGGCAAGCAGGTTCGCCTTGTAAACGTTAAGTATATGAAGAAATGATGATATATAAGTAAATAATTAGAAAAAAAAGTCATGCTATTTGATGGGCTTTTGTCCAGCAGTAGACTACGATAGGCTGATGATGATGGGTGAACTTATGCGTATTTTATTACTATATAATTGTTTTACATTAGCCATCTTAAAGTGTCTTTAGATTTAACTATGAGTGACATCATCTTCACCATCATCATCTCAGTCAAAAGACGTCCACTGCTGGACATGGGCCTCAGTCAAGGTTTTATGCCACAGTCGATTCCGTGCGGCCCGCATCCAATGGCTTCTCGCGAGCCTCAGTACCATGAAACATTGAAGTATTACAAAATATATAAAGGGGGTTGTTTTAATTTACCTCTTTTCTACCTTCCTTATTTACTTACAAGAGATTAACTATAGCAATATTATATAACATATAAAAATTTAACTATTATAACAGATTTTCAAAGAACTTTTATCATTGCGTTTTTTTATTCTTATCCGAAGAATTTCGCGTCTCAGATTCGGTTTATCATCAAACAGTTATTGTCAGAGCTTTTCTATCATCGGCAGCCATTTATTATCAAATATATGAATGGCTTGTCGTATCGCTCCCAAACAAAGCTTTCTGAGGTATAACTCGACCAGCACATCTCGACCTTTCCGATCTCATTGCGAAGATCTTTTTTAGCTGCCTGTTTGGAATATTGCGAAGGGCGGGGAAGGTCTTGGTACATTAGTAAGCGTATTATAATGCGTTTAATGGCCTGTAATGAATGGCATAACATCCATAAAGCGACAATGCAGCCACTCGAACATGCCCTTTTATAATAACATGTGATTTATAGGTGATCACCGCGAACATGGTGATTGTTTTGCACGTGTTTATACAGGAACGCCTTCGGCATCAAATGCAACAGAAAAGGAATAATAGTTCCTATACTATAAGTCAAATGTTGAATGAATAAGATGTGAAGTTTGGTAGCCCGCTTGGCGTTGATTTTTTCTGAAGGTTGCGATTTCTCAGATTAAGTTGTAGTAACGATTAATGTTTATGTGTGAAGGATTGAAATGGAGCAAGTAATATGGATATTTTGTTAGTAAAGGGTACCTAACGTTCAGATTCAGTGGATGTCAATTATGTGAATGATATTTTTTTATTTTTACTATTGTAAAAAACTATTAGAAGTTTAATGTCTATAGAGTGGGTTACAATCAGGGTTGTCCACACCAGATACGATCATGGCCCCAATAAAAATAACTAATTAGATTGGAGGACCCAAAAACGTTTGAAGAAACAAAATAGCAGATAAAAATATCATTGTTTTTAGATTTGATTACTTTTTCATTAACATCTAATTCTGTCAATATCAATATGAATATATTAAAAAGTAGAAAGAAAAATTTTACGGGGCATATGCGGCCTACGGGCTGTGATTTGATTAGTCCTAGTTTAAATAATAAGTTTTAAAATATTTAGTGTCACAGCTTAACAAAAGAGTAGATATTTTAAAAACACTAAGGTATCGTGATAATGAGACAGGTGAGCTTAGGTATAGCGTACGTCCGCACAATCTACTATAAGGCGGCGACGATCCTGGCGC
This sequence comes from Hypercompe scribonia, assembly GCA_949316085.1. Lineage (NCBI taxonomy): Eukaryota > Metazoa > Arthropoda > Insecta > Lepidoptera > Erebidae > Hypercompe > Hypercompe scribonia. The sequence goes on from OX438979.1 coordinate 9,999,120, forward strand.
GATCTCGGCCCTTCGACATTCTGGCCGACATGGACACGATGGTCCACGACCAAATTCGTTCTGTCGGTTGGAATACTGAAGAGGCCATGGCAGATCATGAGTCCGAATTGCTACGGCAGAACGCGCATAAGCGAGCTCTGGTGGCTTGGTAGGCACGGCTTGAAGGTCAGGGCTGTGCTAGACAACGCGCCGTCGCAACCGTTCTGCCGAATCTCGAAGCGTGGATAGAGAGGACCTACTGTGTTACCTAGCGATTGACCCAGATACTCACCGGGCACGGCTGCTTCGCTGAGAATCTGAATCGAATAGGACGGGAGGCTACAGCTCAATGCCACCACTGCGAGTCCGAACGGGACTCCGCCCAGCACACGCTGGAGGACTGCCCTGCTTGGGAGTCTGAGCGTCGAGTCCTGGTCGAACAGATTGGACGAAATCTTTCACCGTCAGCATTAATCGCGGTAATGCTGGCGAATCGTGAAGGATGGGAAGCCGCGGTCTCCTTCTGTGAGCAGGTTATGCTACGGAAGGAGACCGCAGAGCGAGATCGGGAAAGGGCCGATCCCACTCGAAGGAGGCGGCGAAGGGGACGCGGCAGAGGTCCGTAGTCGCCGCCTAAGAATCGCTGCGGTCACATCTTGGGGCGATGTGACTGTTGCAAACGACACGAGACAGGTGACACTCCGGTGCGGCCGGAGAGTGTCGTCTGGGGCGGGGCGCTGTTCTGCTTCTTATTGCGCAGGGTGGTGAGAGGTGCGATAGCGTCCTACTCCTGGGGCATAATGGGGGTGCCCGGGATGTACCTCACGTGTGAGGTACGGCAGGGAGGACTCTAGAAGCCGCTAATGCGTTCCTGGAGCTCCTCCCTACTACCGCGGTAGGCCGCAGCGGGGTTTAGTAAGTAGACAGGTTTTCCGGGAGTCCCACACACGCCTTTCGTCCCTCTGGAGGGTATAGTGCGAAAAGCATTCCCTGCGTGCGTAAAAAAAAGGTATAGTTAGTTTTCAATACTAATTAATAGATATTGTACATTGTGTATAATAACTATGAGGTAGACTGAATAACTATTATATTTAAAATTTGAATTTGATTTGATTCGTAAAAGTTATAAATGATAAATTGTATTTATTTCTGCAAGTAAATTCTTAACAGATATTTGTACATGTCAGACTTTACAGCTAGAAGGCGCCGGTATTTGCTAAGACTCATTCTGTAAAGAAATGTCGAAATAAGCCACAGACGTGGCCTTTTTTAATCCGCGAACATTGAGTAAATAAAAACTAAGCTCATATTCACATACGCTGATAAAGAAATTTGGATCCAATTAAAAACTACCATTTTTACTGTCAAAACTTTATGCTTTTTTATCGTCATTTTTTATTGCATCCCACCAACTAGAAAAACTGGAACTGGAAAATCTGATCCATTTATTGATAGTTCAAGAATACAGAGTGCCATCATCCCTATTCTTCCCACGCCGTAAAAAGCGTCTAAGGGAGTAAATTACACAACATAGCCAAGAAAAGAAAAACTAGAAAAATACTTTTATTTTCAACGTATGGAAACCCACACGGGCCGTCACCCCACCGGGGTTTCCGGCAGAGTGGTGTATCAGACTCGGTTCGACTAAAACTATACGGTATGCTGTTTTGCGTCTGAGATGGGAGGGATCCAGCTGTTGTTACGACATCCAGACTCCTCCTCACGCCTGCCCGCCAGCGCCGGCAGCATCTGCAGATAAACTCTCTATTTAGACGACGTACGGCACACGCGGACGGTAGCAGATGGGTGGGAAAACCCATCCCGTCCACCCGTGGCCACGCTCAGGCGATATGAGGCGCTGGTAAACGCACTTCCACCGAGAAAAAACATACCCTACGTACTTGAAACATACCCTGTACCAACCCTTTTGGGCAACGTGCCATGTCCATCAGTGGCTTATTAAAGGCTATTGATGATGATTGATGAATTGAAAAAAGTAGAAATTTATGTTACTGAACTCTGCAATTTTTATCAATGTAACTACATATATTGTATTTATAAAGATGGCGTGTTTTAAAATGGACAACATCTCCTTAGGAGAGGTCTGCGTCTATTTGTGGATTATTAAAGGCTGCTTATGTGTGATGTGATGTGTACAGACAGAAGGGAGCATGAATTTTATAAGCTGTTCGTTTTCTCATTTTTTCCTATATACTCTCTCTACTTTTCAAAAGACTAAGTCGTTCTGATCTAATATAATCAAAAATAAGCTTCATTTCTCAGTTTATCACAATTATTCATTGAATCACCTTTATTATAGATCTCAAAATCATTGAATACACAATAAAGTTAGAAGTATTTGGTTGTGTATACTTATCTCGATTCCATTGTGCCCATATGTGTCGTCGGTTCCCTTAGATAACAAACGATTCTTTTAGCGACAGCTTTACTTAAGACGATTAGCAGATCCCTAACATTTCAAACCTTACGACATGTATACTGTGTGAGTAATAAAAACTTTGCTCTTTTTTAGAAATCCTGGCGAATCCACAAAGAGGAGACAGATGTCCAAAATGTTTATCACATTGATAAAAAAGTTGTTTGAAAGCTACCTTGGTTCTTTACACCTACGCAACGAGGTATTGTTAGACAATGTGGAGCAAATGTGACGTGAAATGTTTAAAAGGTATAATCCACTTACCGAGGGGCTTGTTGGAGCTTTTTTGTCAAAATAGCGGCATGGTTGATTGACTCGTGAAGGAGACGCCGCGGGGCGCCCAAACACTGTGTAAATAAATCTCGTAGTTTGTATTCATACTGATGTTTCTGGTGCAGATCAACAGATGGCGTTAAGTTACTGTTTCTTTAACGGTTTATAACGTTGTCTATGGCAAGAGAATTAATCTATTTATTGATAAGTAAGGAGTATCCTTTATATTTTTTATAAGCAGTAACGAATGTAAAATTATGAACTTTTAAAATTTAAAGTCAAAGGAAGCTAATAGCTTTAAACGGAACGTTAATTCAGATTAGGTATATCTAAACTGAAATGAGGTTTTGTTGTTTGTCCTTGTACAACTTAAACAAGTTACAGGTTTTTAAGAGATTTTTAGTATTAGTTGAAATAGTAACTGTTCGAAAAATAGTTAAAAAGGTTTTAGGCGAGTGGAGACACGAGCAAAAGTATAGTTAAGGTAGTCGAGCCACGCTGATTTCAACATGAACTGGTTCGTCCGGGGCAGTACTAACCTCTCGCGAAAGACCGAGCTAAAGCGACAGTATCCGTGCTGTCGAGTTTCGGTGGTGAGTGCGAGACCGGAGGCCCATTGAGACAGTTATCGTGGTAGTTTGCGAGCGATTTACTGCCACGATGACTGTCATGTCTTTTACGTCTCCAAGTGGGTGTGAAGAAGTATTTCACTACGCCGACTTACGTCATCGCCGATGGGTATGGCGACTAGAACTCTTAGATTCTATTCATGCTTTCAATCAGGCAGAGTAGAGTCACTTTAGTAGGCTCTGAAAATAGAAAAAAAATGTAGGTCACCCAAAAAATGTTATTAGTTATTTTAGAAGAGAATTTTTTTAAAAAAACTTATTAAATAATAAAATAATTTCTGCATGATTTTTTTTATTGTAAACCAAAGATTTGGCAAGGAAAACAAATAGTTGATGGGCTGGTAAGTATGACGTCAACTGCCTATGAAGATAGGTACACAGACAGTCAGTCACTTGTTATTTAACCGTTTGGGTAAGTTGAATGTTCCAATATAGACGTTTCTTTACTTCAGGGATACCCACGAGTTTACTTGAAGTGTAGTACTGAATTATATGTAACTTATTTGTTCTCCTTCACTACGGTGACGGTGAAGACTTGAAACTAAGGGCCAATAACACCAATTAGCTCACGACAGTAAGCGTGTTCGGTGTTGCGCTTGCTGAAGATTTCAGTGCGGGCTAACCGCAACACCCGCCGTCAACGAACGAACGTTGTCAACATGACAATCGAGTTGATCTGAAATAAACTCACACTAGGTCCTTTGTGTATAAAAAGAGAATTGTTACAGTATACTTATTATGTACTTCAACTAAACCGTGTATTGTGGCTAAGTTCTACCAACTCTTATTTTCAGGTGACAAATACTCCTAAGTAGATGATAATAAATAAATAAATATTTAGGACCTTTATTACACAACGTCATCTAGTTTCAAACTAAGCAGAGCTTGTGCTATGATAACTAGACTGACTGATAGAATACTTATATACTTTTTTTTTGTAAATACATACATAATATACATAGAAAACACCCAAACTTCGAAACAAATATTTGCAGATCATACAAATATTTAGTCCGACCTGGACATCGAACCCGAGACCTCAAGAACTGCAATCGCATTCACTACCGTTGCGCCACCGAGGCAGTTAGTGATGATATATGATAGTGAGTAGCTACCGTCCCATAGACAAATGTAACTCAAGAGATACAAGTAAAATGCTGCCTTTTGAGTCTCTTCCCTTAGAACTGAACTAAAAACATTGACTGCTCCGGTAGCGCAGTGGCAGCATATGCGACTGCTGTGCCTGAAGTTTCGACTTCGATTTCAAGGTCGCACCAAATGTTTGTATAATCTGCAAATATTTGTATCCGAGTTTGAATGTTTTCAAGTATTCTATCAGTCAATTTAACTGTTATGGTATAAGCCCTGCTTAATTTGAGGCTAGATGGCGATGTGTCCAACGTTTAATTTAAACCTCATGCGAAGAAATCTTTCGAGTGAATTCAAAACTCGACTCGATTTTTTTCCTTGTGTGTCTAATCTCTACACAGTCTTCAACTGTCGCACTGAGAACGTCAAAAGTGGTTAATGTGTGAAAGTGTAACTAAAAAATTAACTCCAATCTATTAAGATTTTCAATTATCATATATCCTATTAAATACATTATTAAATGTATTTAATAGGATATATGATAATTGTCACGAGTAATACACGGTCGTCTTATACCAAACTAGGCATAGGTATAGTTTGTCGTATTACTTGTGCTATATGTAAAATAGGAGTATTTCAGTCCTTTAACAGATTCCTATTTCAGAAAAATTTAAACTGGACTCTTCTACGTTTTGTATTTTTGAAAGAACATAGCTTAATATATTCAAGTATTACACCATTTTTGTTAAATGATGGATCTTTGTGTGAAGAGCGCGATAATTCATTCTCAGTATGTATTTAGAAATATATAAGTATAGTTATCAGCAGTCTGGTTACCATAACACGGGATTGTCTCAGTTTGCGATCAAACGGCCGGGTGTGAGATATGCGAGAATATTATATTATTTTTAATTGCATTTTTGTAATTTTATTTCATTTATACTGTAGTGTCGATTCCCACACATTAACGATACACATATTTTAGTTCCATTCTTTCATTATACTAGGTTGCCACGATAATCCGAACTCGATTGAATAGAATGTCAAATGGTAGGTAGATGCCTGCAAAGGCCGGACGACCACAAAGTCAGTGGCCAACGCCATTCAAAATGGTTACAATAGTTTTTATCACCTCCACTGTAAAGCAAACATGCAGAAGTATAAGTTAGTGTAGTACGTATAGCGACAAAAATAACAACATTGATACAAGATATATTTTTGTATTGTAAAATTAAAATGATAAATTTTCACAATATATTGGGGTTATTTAAACTGATTTTCTGATTCTAATCACACAGAGGGAAAATATGAATATTATTAATTTATTTACTGCCTTAATTTTAGAAGGTTGATTGTGGTTTTATAGTTCGGCATGAGGTACTACGAATGAACAGACGAAGAAACACATATATTAATAGATGTCGTGAGCTATCTACTTAACAACCATGTGCTTTGACAGTTTCTATAGTTAGGGTAAAAACTACAGGATTCATATAGCTCTAACAAAAGCGAAAATCGTTCGTTAATATATTGAATATCAGCTATTTTATATTTAGTATTATAAATGGCTGCACTTACATGACAAATAATTGATATAATCCATTATTCAAACGCAGGCTAAACTAAACTGATCAAATTTTTATGGTTATTGTTAACAACACTTAGATTTCTGTTATTCACTCCACAGTGGCTCTACTTTTCGTTAATATCTTGTTCAATGTGTGATTTATGTCACACAGCAGTCGTTACGTGTGTACCTCCTCTATTGTGAGAAGTCAATACACGCTAAAATCTTGCGAACATATCTCTTAAGTTTTTATAAGGAATTTCATGGTACTCTTTGAATGTAAATAAAACTTGTGGGCATTTATGGGCTATTTAGGGTGTATTTAATGATTAACGACGTGTTTTACTTGTCGTTGTATATGCTGTCTGGAACAAGTTTGATAAATGGTGGTGTGGAATTGCACTGAGTCGGTTCAGTAACAAACTCACATACTTGAACTTAGTTTATTGAAGTATCACTTACTTTTAACAACTTGTGTTGCTCAGTTATAGTAGGTATCAACAGTTTTGCCTATCCTGTTGGTCTATTGGTGACTCGGGTTTTAACACCGGGGATCGCGGGTACACGGGGAACACGATTGTTGTTCTGTCTCTGGGTGTTATTTTTCTAAAATATGTACATTGTATGTATTTATCAGCATATTAGCAGTCTGGTTACCAATAGCGTAGGTTTCGCCTAGTTTTGAATCAGATGGTGGTGTGTGATATACGTGAAGTTATGTGTATTTATGACGTATGTATTGTATGTGTTCATGTTTGTATACGTACTCATGTATTGTATATTTCAATTGTCAAAATAACCTCTGTGTACCTCCCTTACAATATTTCTATACCACCCTAAGGTTGACTGGAAGAGAATGCCTTGGGCATTAAGTCCGCCGATGTACAAAGTGCATAAAGTTTAAATAAATAAATAAATAAAAGTTATAATTATAGTATTCAAGGCAATTAGGCAGCACAGGTTATGTTATTTAAGAATGTGTCTTATAATAAAACAAAAAACCTAAATTACTGTATTTAACTCCATTCTTTATTCCTAATTTCTGTTTCTTTTTACATATTTGAATCCGATCAAATAGGAAACTTTCTTAAAATCAATGTATAAAAAACATAAAAAACCACGTTCTCATTGAAAGCCTTATTTTTTTAAGTCAGTACTATAGTACACAAAAAAAAAATTGTTGATGAGTTAAAGTTTATATTTACTGTTACATTAACACTAAATTATAAGGATCGTAGTAGTGCTATATTAGGCCTAAACCTCCTTTCTAAGAAGAGACCTATGCCCAGCAGTGGACTATTAAGGCTGTTGATGATCATGATGATAATGATCGACACATAAGCCTATTCTGATTCCTTAACTTCTGACATGATAAAATTATGTTCAACATGTTCGAAAATAGAGTTCAATAAAAATGGTACCTGGGTTAGATCACTGACCTGTTTTAATTGAAAAGTTATAAGTAGATTATTTTTTAGTATTTACTAACTTGACTGATTTGAGATTTGACTGCCTCACTGGCACTGGCGTAGCGAATATGACTGCTGTGCTAGAGGTGAGCGTTCGAGATTAAGAGCGAGAGCGAGATCGACGTTCGATTCCCAAATCGCACGAAATTTTTGTATGATCTGCAAATATTTATCTCGGAGTTTGAGTGTTTTACATGTATAATATGTATGTATTTACGTTACGTTGAAAAAAACGTATATAATTAACGTCAATCTAGTTGTCATACTACAAACTGCGTGGTTTGAGGCTAGATGACGTTGAGTGTCAGATGGTCGAAATAAAAATTTAAGTTCTGTCAATACTTTTACTATTTTGGTAGCAAGTAGAAGACTCCCAATACAATGGATTTATGAATATTAGGTGTAAACCTAAGCAAATACAAGTCATAACTTACATTAAAATGAAAATATACTAAAAACATAAATTCCTTAGTAAAAACACAATTTCATTACCATTATTATCCAATATGGTAGATAAAATAAACTAAAAACAGAAAGTACAAATCCGATACAAATCTCGCACCAATAAAGTCGCATCTAAGTTTATGTCGGATGGAATATCAGTTTTCCGACTTTACCCAATAAAGGGTAACCCTTGATCCGTTAAGTAAACAGAAAAAAGAAACGGCGGGGGCGACCCGCGAAGCGACGTAACGAGTAAATCACGGTAAGCCCCGATACGCGGCGCGCCGCCCGACGTCGCCCGTAAGCCGCATAAACCCTTTAAGTTCACCTACCGATATTCCGGGATATGGCGACTAAACGAGACGACGACGAGATACTCCCAAAGCGTTCGCAAAGCGACGTGAGCCATTTTTATTGGCGCTGAATTTGGTACGACTGATTTCTGTTAATTAGATATTACCAGTTTTATATCTCCAGGTCGTATTCTTTTGTTTACAGAGGCAGCGTATTTAAAGTATTGACAGGATTTATACATTATTCTAGATGTGTTCTAGAAAAGTAGAGGCTATTTCTCCTACAGCGGACTTTATAAACACATTTAACACTAACTACTTACAGATCAACAATATAGTGTCATTACCCCAATTGATCTCATAGGTGTTATCAGAGGCGACTAAGAGATCAAACTACACGGGATAAGGGCACTGCAAACTGAACGAAAACTTGGAATAAAACTATGCTAACCCATCTGGTCAGCGTGTTACAGTAGTCCTAAGCTTTCTTTCTACGGAGAGGTCTATATCCAGCAGTGATCTCTTAATGGTTGTTGACAACTTATAGATTCAGGACAACTACCTATCATTCACATTCTGACGTCATACGTGAACATTGAATTCACAAGATAGTTTTGTGATGACAGACGGCGAAGTCATTTAAGTCTCGATTTAAGCCTTAGTTTCAACAATCTTCATGAAGAATATGATAGATACTAATTAAGTTAAACTATAGTTTGACTGTGGATTACCCTGCGTGAGTTGATATCCCTCGGTAACATTTTCGAATAAAAGATAAGTCCTTTTATTTACATTTTATTTAATAAGAGGTTTGACAACTTGAAAAATTAGTAATGATCATTTGAGCGGTAAAATGTTAAGTATAACAAATACGAGTATATTCAAACATATTTTCGTGTTTATAATTTCAGCTAAAAGTGGGCATTCAGTCTTTCATAAACTGCCAAATTACAAACAAACTGCACCGATTTTAAATGTTAAGGTCTCGCACTCACCAATGAAACACTACAGCACGGATACTGTATACGACAGCATCCGTGCTGTCGTGTTTCATTGGTGAGTGCGACACCAGAGCCCCATTTTGATGCAGGGGTGACAATTATCTTGGTAAGAAAGTGAGCCTTACACCACCACGATGGCATGTCATGCCTTTTACGTTCCTAACTGGGGCGTCAAAAAGCATCTCACCATCTGGGTCACCATACTGTATTGCCTGCATTCACAATTAGTATGTTGACAATAACTCTTGGATTCTACTCATGCCTCCCATCAGGCAGAGTAGAATCACTTTGGCAAATTCTTAAGATAGGAAAAAAAACATTTGAAATAAATACTTAATTAAATATTTTCATGATTTTTTATTATTAATGTACTACGCTGGTCGTAAATTTATCAATTATACAAAGCATCGATAAGGATTCAAAAAGATTCCAAAAACGAATTAGCAATAAAATGTTCGCGGCCAATCGGTTATCAGTGTCTTTTATCTGAAATCACATTGTATTACAATATAGTCGACGATATTGAACCAATGGACGTAGGACGTGCGGTGCATGACCGCCTGCCCACACTGGCCCCTTACACCCAACTGCTTTCTCTACACCCTTAACACAAATTGATTTTAAATGGCGATTTATTTCCGCCTCATATCGCCGATCCGATCTTCCCGTGACTTTCACAACTGGCTTTACGGGGGGTTAAGGAAGTCCAAGTTATAAAACGGTTTATTTCTTTTCCAGGACCGTAGTTGACCCCTAATTATACCAGATTAACCCCTGAATGTACCCTCATTATTTCGCAAACACATGGACTCGTTTAGAAACTGTAACGTGATTGAGTTTATCTTAACAAAGGAACGGAGTTACACAGAGACGGTGAACATAAACGAATTACAAAACTAAAGGTCTAACAGTTTTGTGTTTTTTATCGCATACTATACGTAACGGGTTTTGAAATAAAAGTTTAATTCTATTGAATGTTTATACCCTTTTGCAAAATTTGTGCAAATTACTTTATGAGCATGGTTTCTGTTTTAAGTTTTGAGTTTTTTTTTGTTAAATACAGCTGTAACGAGATGGAATTGCCGTTTAGTTCAAGTCACTTGGCCACGTTCAGATGGCTTTCTGATTTTATGAGCACCTTATTCGAATGTGTCGTACCCTAAACTGTCGGCCAATACAAATAAATAGTAACCCTTCGGTGGCGGCGCATTTGCCGCCGAAAGGTTTATTTTTATTGCTTTCTACTTTCTTTCTAACAACTTTTTTATAATAGCATAGGTTGAACGAAAAAAAAATAGAAATTGTTTTTGCGCAAAAGTTTCATTGTTTCATTTTGGCAAATTGAGTTTTTTGGCGACGGTAATAACCATTTGGTTTGTTATGTTGATGTTGAAAAGGAGATATCAATAAATACTTTTTAAGTAAAAGCATGAATCTATTCAATGTAATAAAACCCTTGCCAATTTAACGATAACGGGATAGTTTTATTTGCGAATTTCTCTTGAAACAGTGTTTAAAACTGAACACCCTTTCAATAGTCACGTGTTTAATATTGTATGTATTTTCATGAATATCGATTTTTTCTGACATAAAAGAAAAGCAGTCTATGATCGTAATCAAAAATCTCAAAACTCATAGTTTTAATACATTATCTTTAACTATACGCTTATCTGCACAGCAGGACAGTTCAGTAGAACGGCGATACCAAAGCAAAGTGTTATGTCAATATTTTTTTGTAGTGGGTGCTTTTAGATTGAGACATTTTGCGACCGCAAAAGCCCTGAGCAGTAGGGGGTTAAAAGTTTAAAACCGGCCGCCTTTTTTGCTTTTCCTGGTAACTTGTCAAGTTGACAAAGTGTCGTTAGTTATGCCAGTGTCGATAGCAGGGGACGTAATAAAGATATCATGCAAGTGTCGAGATACGTACATTGCTCACAATAGATTTTGTGGTTGTATGGAGGAGTCAACAAGTGTGCGTAAAGGGTCTGATCTAGTTGTGTTGTTTTCACGGTATTTTATAAAATATCAATACGAACTGGATTGTACGATTTCTTAAAAAAAAAATGTTTAAGGTTTACTAATAAATACATAGACATTTATTATAATTAGTGCAATCTGAAGCACCTTGTTTCCTATATATAGATTTTCATTTCAAATGTCGCCAAATCATTATACTGTGTATTTGCCTACATAACCAGATGATGAGATTTTAGAAGTTTTGTAGCATCTTCACTTCCTTACTTATGTTATAAATATGAAAGTAACGTTTGTTTGTGTGTTTGTCTTTCTTTCACGTCGCAATGGTGCGATTTTATAATATGATTTTTATGTCTAGAGATAGTTAAGAATCTGGAGATTGATATATGCTACTTTTTGCCGTGATAGAACATCTGACTTCCACGAGAAGATTCATTATGATACGTATCTGAATGACTCCAAATGACGTTTTTAGTTTTTTTCGTATGATTGCATACACATTAGGTTTTATAAAAATATCTGCCGTTTCTCTTTATCAGTAAATGTTTTCATACTTTTTTAACTTTAAATATTATAAATGTGAAAATTTGTAAGGATGTTTGTTACTTTTTCACACAAAAACGCAAATACGAATTTAGGTGAAATTTTACAGTAATATAGCTTATTCATTAGAATAATGTATAGTCCATATATACACGCGGGAGATGTCGTGAACAAATTTAATTTGTTACAATAATAAACGAAATGTAAAAACTAATTGATTATTTTCGTTATTTTAATGTGAGTCAAAAAGGATGTAACATATTATTAAAATAGGTATTTTAAACATTAGTGTCAAGTGTTGTAAATTTTCATGTTTTAATAACTTCTACCTGCATGTGAGTTGGTGGTATTCTTACCTTGTAATCTTTGCGCTATAACATAAACTTTTATGCGCTACGGAAAGAATAGATCAACTCCGCCCAGAGGTTTTTAATAGAGACAAAAAACTTTAGTTACACTTCCATTGCTGCACAAACAGCACTTAACAACAACACTATCCGAATAAAACCAGCAGTGTATGCTTATTTTCGCTTGAGGACCACCTCTGAGCTATTTTAGTTGAAATAGCGTTTACTGCATTTAAATGGTGACTGCTTAGATAGATGGTGTAAACAATAAGGAATAATTAAGTGAATCGTTCCGTCAATAACTAAAATAATCACCACTCAAATGCACTCCAAAATTAGTGTGACCGACTGAATATAGGGTGTGTTTACTTGGTGCTAATTTCAAATGAAATATATTAGACAACTGTAAAAAATTATAGGTTGAAATTTTAATGAACATACCGTAATTTGAAAGCTGGATGTCAGAAGGCCTATGTCCAGCAGTGGACTGTGGTAGGCTGATGCTGGTACCGTATTTTTGGTAGATAGTTGATGTACAAGAAATGGAACATTTTGTTTAAATGTCACTTAAACTTCAATCTATTTTGATTAATTATCTATTAGTAGTAAATTTATTGATTAACATGGATTTAGTAACTCTGAATTCGACGACGTAGTATTAGAACGTATATTAGTTATGTAATTAATTATGTCAAATTCCAATGCTCGCATTAGAAATAAATCGTGTCTCATGGAAGACTTTAAAACATGCGCGAAAGGGATACAAAGTTGACCCAGACTCCGAACAACAATTTGTAAATTACACAATGTTCCATGTGCTGATTGAGCCCACAACACTCAGCGTGATAGAAAACGACGCATGGCGATCCCTTAAATTACTACGCCATCCGTGCAGTCACATTATGTGTTATCATTACTATGTAAATTTAAACAGAAGACAAAACATTGTCTCTACTAACATTACAGAATATACTTTGACAAAATCGTTTTATGTAAACCGAGCCTAAAGCATAATAAGTCGCACAGCACACGATGCGTTTTGTGCGTCGCGACTGACGCGTTTGGAAAGTAGCGAACAGTCGTAAAATTTTATCGTCTTTAATGGGCGCGTGCGCTGATTTGTAGCGCGTCGACGCCCATACAACATACACACACAATCTCATACAAACCCCAACGTATTGTTTCCGAGGAGGATGCTATTTAGAACAGGTACACCGTTAATGGGAGTAAATGTGGAACTAATTGGTATAATAAATATGCTTTTGACGACAGGATAATTTTAGAATTGGAAATTTTAAGTTTTCTTCAAGAGTTGACCTCCAATGTTTTATATAAGTCTATTGTATTTGAGAAGATAGAAGTATTTGCAAAACGTGTTAATTTACATGTGAAAAATCAACATATTATCTATATAAGACCCTAAAGTTAAAGAAATAGTTACTCAATAAAATTTCAACACTCGCTATTGATGTCCAATCACCATCATCAACAGCCTTTTACAGTCCGCTCCTGAACATAGGCCTCTCCTTAGCAAGGAGGTTTTGGCCTACTATACCACGCTGGCTAGACGGGTTGGAATAGGGTTTGTTTCAAGTTCAAGTTCAGGTTCAAGTTCAAGGCCTATAGGCCCATCGTGTTGCTGGACGAGGCGGGTAAATTGTTTGAGAGGATACTCTCTGCCCGCATCGTCCGGCACCTCTGCGAGGTGGGCCCCGATCTGTCGGACGCCCAATACGGGTTTCGAGCCGGGCGTTCGACAGTCGATGCTGTGTTGCGCCTGAGGGCCGTGACTGAAGAGGCGGTGAGCTGTGGCGGCGTGCTGTTGGCGGTGTCGTTGGACATCGCCAACGCATTTAATAGTCTGCCATTTAGCTGCATCAGGGAAGCACTCCACTACCACGGGGTGCCAGAGTACCTGAGGCGGCTTGTGGCAGACTATCTTGAGGAGCGTACCGTCATGTACGAGGACCGAGACGGCATTCTGAGGGGGCGGCCCATGTCGTGCGGTGTTCCACAGGGGTCTGTCCTCGGACCACTCCTGTGGAATATGGGATACGACTGGGCCCTTCGAGGTCGTCTTCCCGCCGGGCTGGGCGTAATTTGTTACGCCGATGACACATTGGTCACGGCCCGGGGGGCGAACTTTCAAGAGGCGGCGCGCCTGGCCACCGTGGGAGTCTCTTTGGTGGTCGGGCGCATTGAGGCGCTGGGTTTACGAGTGGCCCTAGATAAGACGTAGGCCCTTTTGTTCCATGGGCCTCGTCGTGGTCCACCACCCGGCGCCTCTATCGTAGTCAATTCGGTCCTCGTACCGGTTCAGGCCCAGATGAAATATCTGGGCCTGATCCTCGACGGCAGGTGGCTCTTCGACGAGCACTTCCGACAGCTTTCTCCAAAGCTGGTCGGCGCTGCTTCTGCCCTTGGGCGACTTTTGCCGAATTTGGGTGGAGCCAGCGTCGCGACGAGACGGCTATACACGGGGGTTGTCCGGTCAATGGCGCTGTATGGTGCACCGGTGTGGGCGGCGGCTCTGACCGCCCAGAATAGGGCTCGCCTCTGGCGCCCTCAGAGGATATTGGCGGTTAGAGCCATACGCGGTTACCGCACCGTATCGACGGAGGCGGCGTGTGCCTTGGCCGGAACTGCCCCGTGGGATTTGGAGGCGGAAGTGCTCGCCGAAGTTTATCGGCGGACGGCTGACTTCCGGGTGGGTAGCGGCATACGGCCCCCGCCCGAAGAGGTACGCGAGTGGCGTGAGGCCGCTCGTCGAGCCATTATGGCTCGTTGGTCGTCCCGGTTGGAGACTCCACGTGCTGGCGTTGCACTTGTGGAGGCTCTCCAGCCGGTCATCGCCGAGTGGGCGGGGCGGCAGCACGGGACCCTTTCCTTCCGACTGACGCAGGTCCTTTCCGGGCACGGTTGCTTCGGGAAGTATCTGCACTCGGTCGCCAGGAGGGAATTGAGTCCCGCCTGTCACCACTGCGACTGCAGTGAGGACTCGGCTCAGCACACGCTAGCGGTTTGTTCCGCCTGGGCGGCGCAGCGTGGGGTCCTCACTGCAGTTATTGGAGGAGATCTCTCGCTACCGGCCGTAATACGCTCCATGGTCGGTAGCGACAGTTGTTTTACCGCGGTCGCAACCTTCTGCGAAGACGTAATTTCGCGGAAGGAGGCGGCGGAGAAGGCCCGGGAGGACAATATCCACTCGGACCCAATTCGCCGCCGGCGAGCCGGGCGGCGGAGGCGCGCATACCAGCGCCTCATGCCGCCTTGAGTGTGGCCGCGGGTGGACGGGACGGGTTTTCCCCTCCATCCGCTATAGTGGCCAGCCGCGAGGAGGCGACGTCCGCGTGTGCCGTACGTCGCCTAAAAGGAGAATTTATCCGCAGATGGTGCCCGCATGAGCGGGCAGGCGCTAGGAGGGATCTGGATGTCGTAATAACAGCTGTTCCCGGATCCCTCCTATGTCAGGCGCAGAGTGGCACACCGTGTGGTTTTAGTCGGTCCGATTCCGACACACCACCCAGCCGTAAACTCCGGTGGGGTGACGGCCCGAGGGGGTTCCACACGTAAAAAAAAAAAAAAAAAAAAAAAAAAAAAAAAAAAAAAAAAAAAAGGGTTTGTTTCAAGTTTTCCTTCTCTTTGTAATGATGTTGTCTTGGATACTTACACCCACGGGATGAATATGGGTAGTAACACTATGTATTTTTAATCTGTTACCACACGGACAAACGATGTCCAATAGTCTGCTAGTTTTACTTTAAAGGAATCCATACTTCAAAAGTAATATTCTTACAGGCAGATAGGTAGGTATCAGATATGCATGATGTTTATCAGCAAAACACTCATTAAAATTGTTTTTAACTTTCTCGATGGATTTGAATAGTTAACGACAAAATTGTTCAAAAATCATTAAATTGTTCATATTTCTATCATTTTTTTACACGTAATTGCCTACATTCATTACTGTAATTGGTGTACTTGGAATTTTGTATATATATATATATATATATATATATTATAGTCTAACGTATCTGGAATTTAAATTTCTTTTTGTATTGATATGATACTCGAGAATTGATGAAAATGATGAATGAATTGAATTGATACTCCAGACTCATTGAAGTCAAACTCGAAATAGATTCTATAAGAAAACTTCCTTGCATTTTGGTATATTGTTACATACATATGTACAACTACTGTTCTAATCTGGTAATTCCAAATAGAAATATACATATAGATTATATAGGTAACAGTTAACTTTAAAAATACAGTGACAGTTTGCAACGTGTTAGTGACACTAAGTTGGCAAAGCTAAGGGCACAAAAATATGCAAATTGAGGTTAACTTTATCTAGAACACATATTTTCTGAAGTACAAATTGATAACCAGACCTAAACGATAGGTCTGTTGACAGATAAAAAAATATAATCCCACGAGTAAGGTGGATGCAATCCGTCATTCGGATGATTTCAATACTGTTCTAATCTGGTAATTCCAAATAGAAATATACATATAGATTATATAGGTAACAGTTAACTTTAAAAATACAGTGACAGTTTGCAACGTGTTAGTGACACTAAGTTGGCAAAGCTAAGGGCACAAAAATATGCAAATTGAGGTTAACTTTATCTAGAACACATATTTTCTGAAGTACAAATTGATAACCAGACCTAAACGATAGGTCTGTTGACAGATAAAAAAATATAATCCCACGAGTAAGGTGGATGCAATCCGTCATTTGGATGTTTTTGTCACATAAATACGTTTATACGTAATATTTATAGTTAAAAGATCATTTTGTTGAAATGGAGCCAAATTTCCGCTGGTGCTTTCAACGGAATTTACAAAAAGCGCCATAAATTGGCAAATAATCCCCCGCATAACGTAACCTTTGTTTGGCCACACGTGCTTTTAATATCTGGCATGCATCGCGATTGCTACAAAAGCCGGATTTAGTCTTTGTGCGCACCACCTAAAGTAAACACTCGTAAAAACTTCCTATGAATTTGGAAAAAATGAGAAAATTATACATTTAAATATATACAGCATGTTTTAAAATTACTTGTTACTACGAAACACAAAACTATATAGTGTTATAGAGTAATGCATAGAAGTATCAATTCCATAATATTTGCGGTTAAAAGTCATTTTATATCGAATATTTACTACACCATTATAATATAGATCAAAACAGCAAAAAGAATAAAAGCTATCATAATTTATAGTAAGTAAATATATTAAATATTCTTCTTTTCGATATTTCATGCGAGATCCTTAAACTTTCTATGAATTTTTAAGGTTTGTGTGGTAGGACCTATTGGTACTTCATCTTATTTGACATGTCTGATAAATTTATACTCATCATCATCATCAACAACCTTTAACAGTCCACTGCTGGACATAGGCCTCTGCTTAGCAAGGAGGTGTTGGTTTACTTGTACCACGTTGACCAGACGGGTGTGTATATGGTCTGTTTCAAGTTTTCCTTCTCATTGTACTGATGTCGTCTTCCATATTTTGTTCCCTCAGTTATCTCTCAGAACACTCATGGGAACAATAGGAGTGGTGACACTCTGTATTTTTAAACTGTTACCACACGGAGGAAAGTACAAAGTACCAATGGATCGCATTGGTACTTTGTGATGGAAGTGAGAGTTGCTTTTCGAATTTTTTTGTTTTTAAATTAGAATAACTAAAAGATCTGTACTTTCTACGGCTCTAGTCTTACCACTAACACAGTAATTCAATCTCAACAACAGATGATTATGTATGCTATTGTTAACACAAGCGTATTTGTGTATTACACGAACTATTTTTAATTACTACTTCTACTATACGTACTTATTATGTCTTAGTTATATTGTACAGTGGGACTTATTCGAAATTGTTTAAAAAGGTTATGATCAGTCTACCCGTGATCACGAGCGGTGCAACCCATTCGAAACTTCGGGAAATAGAAGGTATCGGAACCTTTTTAAACAATTTTGTCAAAACAAATGAGTCCCGTTGTATAACAAGACTATGAGTCGCTACTATAAAACGTGAAAGCCTACAGTCCTTATGTCTTATAAATGTAGTCCAAATAATTTTAGAATATTTTTGTTGTGTATTATTTTGAGAAAATAATTTGCAGCGATTGAGGTTCAACTTAGAAACACCCTATATACTTGTTAATAAATTTTATTAAATGATTCACGAACAAAGAAGTTAGAGCAATTGTGAAGGCGACAATCGTCCGCGTCGAATTTGTCATGTAACTACGAGCCTTTGTTTGGAGCATGAATGGTGTGTGAGAAGGAAGAGCTTCCGGTACAGCGTACGTCCTTGTACCGGGATCGACGCTCGCGGCGATACCTTGCCATCGATATCTACCATTGTTGTTTTTTATCTCAAATTGATACCTATACTGTATTCATTGAAGTTCTCAACTTACGATGTTCTTTTGTGAGATTAAAAAAACTAAGTATAGTGACGTTATAGTTTTGTCTATTAAGAGTGTATCTTAAGCAAGTGTTATAATATTTTTCTTAGTTTACGAGTTTAGAGTTTAGAGGTTACGAGTTTAGTAGTAAGTAAACAAAAGATTTTAACCGCTTTAGCAAATCAACCTATCGCCGTCCACTGCTGAACGAAAGTCTCCCTCAAGGAGTGCCAACCATCCCGGTCTTGGGCATTTCGCATCCATCCGCTGTCAGTCACGTTCTTCAAGTCGTCAGTCCATCGCGCCGCAGAGCACCCTAAACTATGTTTGCCCAATCGTGGTCTCCACTCTAGTACACTTTGGCTCCAGCGGGAATCGGTTCGTCTGGAGACATGGTAGGCCCACTTCCACTTCACTGCCTTAAATCGCTTTAATTCATCATTGGCTTAGGCGGTAAGTTATTTTTACTGACGTAGCGGCAGAAATAATTTGGCATATCGGATAAAAGTATTCTCAAATCTGACAAACACGAAAACGATTTTATCAAGAAGTAGTTAACAATTATTTCATTAAGTTGGACAGAGCTACGGTTCCACGGATTTCTGCTTAAAACAGGGCCGAGTTTCTAGAGCGTCGGTCCTTAGGATTGATTTGATAAAAATTATTTGCAGAATTAAACACTTTTTGGCAGACTTTAGAAAGTAGGGTTGTCTATGCAATGCAAATAGGTTTAATGTAACCTAACTAATAATAAGTGTGTCAAATGTAATCAAATCAAATTGAAATTAACACTACCACATTTTTTTTACTATCAGAAAAATAAAATATTTTATGAGTAACAGCAACTTACAAGTTAGGCAGAGCAACAATTTGTGGATCACACAAAGTGTTGTCTCATGCGGGGTTTGAACCCACAACAGTCGGCGCAGTAAAAAGCGACCGCTTAGACCACTACACCATCCGTGCAGACGCACTTATTTAGTAGTGTTTTATCACGTTCGTTCTATTCATTAACATTCCAAACAAAAAACCAAAACAAAACTTAATATTCCAAAAATCAAAGAAGTGACACATACAAAAGTTTCAAGGATACAAATTTATACTGGAAAATGTAAGTAGAAAACGCATCAAAAAAAAAAATGCACTAAGGCAGGTAAAAAGTATAACAAATATTAAAACTGCTGCAATATCTTACTATGTGTGAGTTGAGTTAATGCTGCGTTATGGCTTTATAATGTGGAGCAACAGTACTGAAGTGGATAGAGCATTTATTTCACAAAAAAGGGTATTAGAGCAATGTGTGGACTACATATGGATCAATCATGTTACTCATACTTTAAAAGCCTTGGCCCGCTACCGTTACCTTCTTTATATATATACGAAATTTGTGCGTTCGTTAAAAAAAACTACATTTATTTAGCACAGCAATTGACATAAATCCATGCAATAGGAGAGATCCACGTAGATTAGTATTATATTTCCCGTTCAACTAAATACAGTAAAAATTGTTTAGCTATGTACATCCGTTTATAATAAGTTATGGAATCATTTAAAGCTTTTAAAGTTAAGTTGAATGAAGTGTTACTTAATTATAGTTTTTATAGTATTATGGCATTTCTTCAATAGACTATGTAAAAATTTTGCTTGCTAGTAGTTCTTAGCAAAACATATATGTACTCCAGAAATTTAATATGTAACACCTTTGTATAACATGTTTAAAATATATTATTATTCTCTTTATTTCATACTAGATTTTGTTCTCAGCTCCACCTCCATGTCGGTTATCGTAGTAGTCTATGTGTTATTCTAATGTATAAACTATATTACTATCAAGTTTTATCTAAATCCGTTCAATAGTATTTGCGTGAAAGAATAACAAACATCCATGTAAACTTTCGCACTAATAATATTAGTAAGATATATGCCTATTGATTACATTTTAAAATACATATAAAATAAAAACAATGAAACATATTTACAAATATATAAAATAGACCATCGACATTGGGTACAGGGACCAAGACACCTGTGGTTAGGGCTCCAAGGACAGGAACCTCCTCACTAGACGGGCCGTGTCAAGGAGGACTGCCTTCTGCATCAGACCCTTGTTCCAATCTTCTAACGAGAACCTCTTAAGGTGTCGTTGGTCGAGGTCTATCAATCCGTGAATGGATACGATTATCACCGATCACCGAATCCACATGGAATGTCACATATCGGCAATCTCGTGAGACAGATCCAAATACTTCAATAGTTTTTCTTTTTCAACTTGCTTATTATTATTACTATTATTTCCAAGTAACCAATAAAATTTTCTCTCAACTTGTCTTTTCCATTTAGTTTCAATTAAATATATCAGTATAGTTAACACATTTATAATTTCGGGATACATTTATCACTTCCTACATATGTGAATGCACTCTTAACCAAAATTTTTAAAGACATCAATTCCAATTTGAAAAAAAAAAATTAAAATTATTCAGTAAGACCACGATTGATCAGAATTAGTTGTCAGCGTTATACACTAGTTAATAAAGACTGGCTACTAACAAACAATCCGGTGGACATTTACAATAAAAAAAAAGAAAAAAATGCCTGCCATGTGTCGATCGACGCATCGGTGGCGCGTGTATGATACGGGAGAAAAAAGGCAAAACCGCGCCGGAACAATCGAAGCTAACTTATAAAATATGTAGCCTAAAGCTGGCTTTTGAAACTTGCACCCGTACTATTTTGACCACGATTGGGAATTCCGACAAGAGAATCAAATCGCAAAGCGTCAGTATTGTTTTTTTGGTGAAAAACTGAACAATTGTTAGGCGGAAAATGAAATATTTAAATAAAGGATTTGAGGAGATATGTGAAATTTTGCAAACATTGACACACGTAACGCTTCAAAGTTTTGATTGCTGGTTCTACCATAACGTGTTCTCAACTAATATCACATCAACACTTACAATTAAATGTAAAACATTTAAGACAAAGAAGACTAGAGTACTAGTGCCTTAGTGCTTATTATAAACGACACATATGTGACATATATAGGTAAAATTAAAAAAAAAATAAGTGGGTTCTAGAGGAGTCTTCTTTTAAGCTACAAGCGGTGGTAAAATGTATATCTGTAAGTATTACTGAACGTAATAATTTTAGTTTTATAGTACAGGGGACGAAGGAGTAGTACTGATTACCTGATGGAAAGTGACTATGGATGTGCAATTCCATAATAAAGAGACAAGTGAATGAAATAGGGGGAAAGTAGTTTTTGGGCCCCGGTAACGTCAGAGAAAGGCAATGAAACTTTTTTAAAACCGGGTTTGTATGATGCTTTCAGTAGAGCCAGCCTATGTATACTGAAACATAATAAGCTCTCTAACGATAGTATAAGTGAACTTAAAAAAAAATACTACGTTTTATATCAGTGAATTAGTATTTTTATGACTATGTATAACGAAGTGAATTCTTCATATAAACATTTGGTGAAAATAGTGAAAAAAGATAATAAAATTCTTCATCACGAGCGATGTTAAAAAAATGAAAAATAAAAAACGAAAGTTCAAACAAATACTTCCGCATACGGTAGTTGATAGGCGACATCAATATGACGACAAGATCAAGATGTCTGCGTCCTATCGTGCAATCGTTAACGCAAAAAGTCGCACGTTTGTGACGGTCATTAATTTTGTGGCTCCTGAGGTACCTTTACGATATTGTTGTGGAAAGATATTAAGTCTGTCTGCACCCATTTTTTATCGCTTTTTAAGTGTGACATAATGAATTTAAAGTTTATAAACCAACTATACACCCACACGTACACACACACTTCTTTAATTATGTAGTATTCCAAACAAATCAATCTTACAGGTACGTTGCAATCCCTGAATTTATTATTTTCTGTAAAGGCATTCTGTAAATTTAAAAAAAGATATAATATCTGAGTATCTAGTTTAACGTTTACAAAAGCACGTTTAAAAAAGTATACGTTACTATACTATCAATTATAAAAGTTTAAAACCTCTTTAGACTCAGCTAACAGCTCCAAACTATGACTGACATTTAGGGAACAGTAAAATTTGGTTTGGTGCCGAAATGGAGTGTTAAAAAATGAACATCGATTTAAGATACGTTGGATCCAAATCGTTATTAGTATGCAAAGTACATATATAGCAATTCACATAACAATTAAGAGTTTAATTATCATGAGCGGTGCCAAATGTTATAAATGAATAATCCCGTGCCGTGTCGCGCCGTCTGCCCTCACATTTATAACCGCGCAGTCCGATACTCCCGTCATTTTTAACCGTCAGCGCTAATTTGCCATTGTTTTGCTCACTGACGCCACTTTTTTTTCCAAAACCATAAAATAGATAAAGTTCTTTGTGAGTTGGGCACTTTTAATTGATTATAAACGTTAAGATGTTTGATATTTAGGAAGTTGTTTAAAGTGTTTTGTTAGTAAAGTGTTTATTTCGCATGTCATTAATTTTGAGATTCTGCGAAGGCCTGGTTCGTATTTTTTCGTTATGCAGTAAGTGTTGTTAACCATTCTGACAAAGTTGTTTATACGGAAATAAATATGACATGAAAACATACGATAGTACCGAGAGAGGTTCATAAAAAAAAATCTTTTACATATTTATCCTAAGAATGTAACTTAAAAGAATTTCTTATTCTTTTTTGTTTAATCATTTCATAGTTTAATTGATTACTTTTACTATTATTACTACTACTATTTCACTTTGAATAAAAATATTAAAGTTAAGTAAAAAAAATCGAATAAAGCATGATTAGTAGCAGGTCGCACTGTGTATAAGGAGCCCCAGTCACTTCGTAATGAAAGCCTCTGAAAAGTTCCATGTGAAAAAGTTTATTCTAAGCAAATAGAACGTTTTCAGTATTTGTATAACCATACAATGTTTAAAACGATTCAAAACTTCATCATTAAAATTTTAAATATTGTTTCCAAAAATATGAGTTCGATTAATGACTAAAGTTAACAAAATTGATCAAATCGACACATGACAATTCAATGCTGGCAGCTTATACGAGTTGCTTTGCCAAAAATAAAAAAAAAGCTAATGAAAGCTTGCGATGAACTGGCTGATATTTAATAATTTATGATTTACACACTTTTTTATATTTGTTTTTGAGGATATAATAGTTCATTGTAAAGTAAAATGATACAATATTAAGATGAATTATTTAGTTCTAACTTACAAATTTTTTTTATTAATGCTGGGGAAATAAAAAGCATTCGCTAAATTCGTTACGTGTCTATAATTACAAAATAAAATGTGACATATTTTTTATATCGAAATTAAAGTAATCGTGTACATGGTAGGAATAGTTTAATGTTTCGAATACTTCTCAGTGCTACTGCATCGGTAGATTCGATAGTGCAGTAAAATACCGCCGCATCCAAGTCCCCTGGCTGGTATTTGCATAACGCGGCGGCAATAAGTTAGGCGCACCTCTCGGAGGCATCAAGGCGACAGAGCCTGGGCCGGTATAAAGCACAGTGCAATAAAGAGAATGGATGCCGCCCATCGGAGGCTCGCCGGCCGCCAGCTGGATTACCCGAATCGCCACTATTTATCGCTCCAACCTTGCGCCCAGGTGCCATCAATCTATTTAATGATCGGGTCAGCACATACTCTTGGTCTTTTTAACTTTGCCACCCGACGCTTCGGCGACAAAACGAAGAAGAACTCCTGCGCCCGTAGATGGACGTTTGATGAGGCGCTTTGTGTCGATCGCTGGCGTTAAAAGGGTTTTCAAACGCACTATCACGGTATTATAAAGAGTTTTGCTTATTTTTTAGGCTTTAACCGGCGAGGGAATGAAAGTGATGTAGGGAGTGGAATATCAGTTGAAGTCTGTTACGTGTTTTATTCAAAAAGCTTAGATAGTTTTTGTTGACATACAATACTTAATTATAATTAGAACAAACTCTATTCACTATAGAGAAGAATCCATTATAAGATGATGGCATATTTTGTATTGCAGTCATTGCAGTAGTATGTTATTGTTGGCAGTATCTTGCCTAGAATAAATTGATTTATTGTTGCACATGGTAAATATTTTTTTCAGTTTCAAGACAAACTCTACTGAAACATTTTCTAACTTTTACTTTTCATCTTTTTCTCTGCGAAAACCTTTACTCTGACTAAAATCACACTGTGATCCACCATTAGATATTTAGTTGTCGGAGTCTTAAGTGTATCATAGGAAGGAAAATCCTGTGAATTCCTGTAGATCAGGTCGATTAATAAGGTAAACCCTGTGAACTAATTTTACCCTAAAGTTTTTTGTTCATTTAGACTTTTTTATACTTTAATACTCATACCCAATAATATCGACATTCAGGGAACACAGCTGGTAAAAATATTTTACTCCTGTGGTATACATCTTTCAAGCTTTGAAACCAAGACTATCTGCTCTAATAAACCTTTCAAAGCTTTACAAAGACATCTGTCACCTATCAACAGCTATACAATGCAATCAAAAGTTAATCCACAAATAAATCAAGTTAATTCTTGGAGGGCTACCACACTCAAAAGTGGCCGTTCAATGGCCGAAGAGAACCGTCCATTAAACGGCCGACACATACATCTGCGAGGTTCGTGCGCTAAGCAATGCATACAAGGATTTGACGGGTCTTTACTCACCGTTTGCCCCTCTTTGTTTAAAGTGATCTTTGTCCATTTGACTCGATTTATCCTCCATAATAAACGTGTGTTCTGACTTAATGGGTGTTCCTAACGATGGTTTGCTGTTTGGTAACATATATCTCTCAATTATCTTTTGAGGAATAAGTCAAAGATGAGTAAATAGTTTAAAGTTGTTTATGGTATTGTACAGTAATTACACTCATTTGAATACTGAATAAATATCAGAATGAATTATTTTAGATTTAGTCAGATTACTATCGCTTAATATATTCGATCTGTTTTAAAAATAACCTGTTTTCCTCCATTTTCATTTTAGCTGCCTCCGTCGTCATGTAGTTGTTTCTTCTAAATTGGAATGTACTAAAATGTAACACTTAATTTGTTATTATTCAGCTTTTAATGTAGTCTCAATGTCTAAATACAAAGAAATTGTAATATAAAGTGAGTCGAAACGATTAGAGTGACTAAAAGATTGTTATCTTCAAATATATGTTTAATTTAGAACCTACCAAAGTGTTTCTACTCTGACTGATGGAAAGCGTGATTAGAATCCAAAAGTAGTGGTCACCATATTCATTGCGAATGCATAAAACGCAGTATGATGATTCATATTGTGGTGGCCTAATGAAATGCTTTTTCACGACCCGCTTACAGGCACCGGATTCATAATTGGAGCAAAACACATGTGCTGATAGTGAGTTCCAACTTTTGAATAATTTGCACAGAAAGGTGAAGCTGAATCATTTAATTGGAGAGCGTATGTTTACCATTCTAAGATGGTGATTTCTAAGGTCAACAGGTGTTGTCCTGTGGATAAAGAGAGAAGGTAGGACCAGATGAATCCATGATAAAGGCCATAGGAAGCTGCACTAAAGGTGACATCTCTTCGCAACTGCAGAGGTTAAAGGGATTTAGTAGCTTCTGGACTGTCAATAATGCGGCCTGCATGCTGCTGCACTTGATCGAAGGCGTCTAGCAATACTGTGCGACTTCATGGCAAAGATGAGAACAGTACTCCATATAGGAGCGAATCTGAGTTTTATAGATGCTCAGGCGACGGCTGGCACTCAGTTCAAGATTACCGAACACGTGCAATAGTGAAGACAAGTAGGGACAGTTAATTTCATTAAGACATTTAAACTACATAAAAACTCGATGCATGAATCTCAGCTTCAACAATACAATTAAATTTATTAACAGATGAATTTTGTCGTTACTTCAGCTAAATGAATCAATCTAAGATTCCAACAACTCAATAAGCCAAACAGTCAATCAACCCCGTTTAAATATTGACTCTCTGGCTGCAGAGGTGTTTGCAGGTGATATGATTAGGCAATAATGTAGGGTCCTACCTCAATAAGCCGTGGCTTGTCTACGATTCGTAAACTCGCTTACTTCACCTGAACAAACTGCCTCCCGACTTGGGGTGAGCCGTCTGTTTCCATTGCAGTATGTCACAATGTTTTTATGTAGTAAAATTATAATATTAAAAATATAATATCGACAAGACATTTTTTTGGTGGTTTACTTTATTTATTTACTCCTTGCCTTTTTGAAGCTCATGCTCTATATTTGTAATAAGTTTTTAGCCTTAATTTAGTGTTTTTTAAACTTTCTGAATCTTTACTAATATTAAAAGTGTGAAAGTGTGTTTGTTTGTGTAAATGTTTGTCTTTCTTTAACGGTGCAATAGAGCGATAAATGGCATGATTTTTATATCTTGAGATAGTTAGAAAACTGAAGAGTGATAAAGGTTATTTTATACCACGGTAAAACATCTCATTCCCATGGGAAGATTCATTATGATGCGTGTTTGTGTCGCTCCAAATGTTATTAATACCAATAGATGGCGCTATTAGGTTTTTTTACCTGATTACATACAGTAAAAAAATATCATTATATTCAACAAAACACCCGTGGTTTCTGATAAATTGTGTTGTATTAAATAATGTACTCTTTATTAATAAATTTTTAGATATTTTTTTAACTTTAAATATTGTAAATGCAAAAGTTTGTAAGGATGAATGGATGTTTGTTACTCTTTTACGCAAAAACTACTTTACGAATTTAAATGAAACTTTACAGTAATATTGGTTATATATCAGAATAACGCACAGGTTACTATTGACTACGATAACCAATATACACGCGGGCGAAGCCGCAGGCAACAACTAATATATAAGAAAGGAAGACATTCTGAGAGCAGTATAAAAAACTTCTTATATAAAATACTTAAGTGGCGTCAATACTATTGTTTTGAATAAGGTTTGTTACAGTGTTACAGTCAGTTGCCTGTATCTCTACTTCAAAATTAACTAATATAATTATTTCTGAAATAAACAATGTCATCATGCAACAGTTTCTTTTTTACAAGCTGTCTGTGAACATGTCAGTGAAACGTGGCAGAAATGTCAGACAATGTAAAGTAATACAATACCTATTCGTTTCTTTAATCGATAAATCACTAATTTTTTACCCTATCTAATATCTTAGTAATTTGTTTTAAGAGAGGTTTTCTATCACGTGCATTTTCAACCCTTGTTTTGCCTGCAAGAAATCGTAATAATGATTTCATCGAATAAGTTTAAGTATCATATATAAAATGGAAACAGTCCTCAAGGCGGGTAGTACATGGGCGGGTTGGCGCGCAGTTCCGGTCAAGTCGCGGGCGGCCGTCGGCTTCCGGCCGTCCAATTTGGTCACATTCAACCCAATAGTGGAGGCAAGACGTTTGATACCCACCCCACCTTTGCTTGCTGGCGCGATATTTTGTACCGCCATTTTTAATCTATGACGTAACTTTGAAAACGAAGTCTTTATTGAAATGACTTGAAAATTTATGAGTTACCAATCTTACAGCAAATATTTTATTTTCGTAGTGTCTATCTCTGTTTATCTTTCATATTCGTTTTCTCTCTTGCAAAAGTAAACAAATACGTAGGATACATAGTCGTTAATACTTTGTTAGATATATGTAAAGTAAAATAATCAATTATACGATGTTTGTAGAGAAGTTAGGTTAGTAAAATTATTTTTGATTAAAATAATTTATATTAATATGTGATATTATTAACAACTTTCAACAGTCTGCTGCTGGACATAGGCCTCTAATTAAAAAGAATGTTCTGACCTACTACTCCACGCTGGCCAGACGGATTGGTAGGTACGACATAACAAAAGTATATCATATATAAAATCTGCTACGTATTACTCGTCCTTAGATAAAAGCAACGTTTTATTAAAATACAGTAAGCGATTGCTATCACATAGACTACTCATCTATTCCATAAGTTTACATTAATCAGATAATTAGTCACCTCACTTGGCATTCACTCGCTTCTTATTATTTTTGCAACTAATCTAATACCTTTAAACGAGCAATTCTTGTATATATACATATATATAATCTGAATCTCGGAAACAGTTCCAACGACTTTCATAAAATTTAGTATGCAGGGGGTTTCTGGGGCGATAAATCCATCTAGGTAGGTTTAATGTTTAGAAAACGATGTTTTATGCGTGTTTTAAAAAAAAACACTGAGCCAAGCTCATTTTCTAGGTACTGTTTTTATAAATGTAGAAAGATTTTTACCGTGTGGATGAACAGGTGTCATGTCCTTCCAATACAAAGGGAGGATCTTCTGACGAGACGAGGTATTCATGCCTGGTAGGCCACGGCCCCACCCTTTATATTGGGATGTTCTGTATACGGTAACTGTCTAAATCGCGATACAGGTAAAGTAGTTGCTCCATAATGCATTATTCTGTAGTTCGTAGTGACTTCGGTAGATGGTGTTGTAGTATGTCTTTTTTGTTTGCGCTGTATGTGGAAGTTGCCATATCGAATTGAATGCTCCTTGAACTTAAATTTTAAACCTAATTATTTAAGAGAATAAAGAAAAATCATTTTCCTATGAGTTTTAAAATATAGATGGACTGTCCATAATCTGACCCGGTCAATGATTGAGCTGACATGGTCCATTATAAGCTGAGTTCTAGTTAATCCTCGTTTGCGTTTACCTGTCCGAGGTAGGCAATTAAACGGATCTCCGGCTAAAACTAAACAGGGATCCCTCTGTATACCTTTGAGGGTATGGTCAAGGCTTTGTCTTGTGTACTCAGGTACTTAATTTGTGTGGATAGCCTTAAGGAATTTGGAAAGTAAATTACAGCATATGTACGTTATATTAATATATATATATATATATCAATGTTTAGTCACTAAATATAATTTAAACTTCATTAAGTCACATCTACCATACTACCAGCAATTAACTTATTAGCTAACCAATCGAATTCGCGATAACGTTAAAAAACGTAAAAAATTCTATATGTCATACGTGAATAAGAGGCGGGTGGACACTTATGGTGTTGGTGTTGTGGTGAATAATAAATATAGAAGTCGATTATTAAAAAAACGTATCATGTCTGTACTTTTTTAATTAAATACAGTACTCTAATTACTGGCCAAGTTTCTGATTATATGATATATTTTATGTTGATCTAGTGCGAGAAAATTATTACCTGTTTCTTAATTTGTTACACAGTACAGAAATCTCTGGAGCTACTTTTATTCCTTAATGTTCCAGAGAAATTTGTCTATCTCAATATATTTTCTGAGAATCTATACTTATGTGCGTATATGTTACATACAATTCTTTTGGAAGTACGCTTGCTGCTAAGTGCGAGACCTCGACGCGGTTGCGGTGGCACGAGGCATCCTCTCAACATTATTATTGCAAATTTTTGTCCAGAAAAACTCACCGCATAATATGAAAACAAAGGTTGTGTCTCGTGAAATCCACACTAGGTGGCCAGCAACAGCTCATTAAGGAGTCAGAAGGGTAAAAAGTCCAGTCCCTCGGACGCATCGGCCTTTTTGTAAAAAGAGGCTTAATTAGGGCCTCATGCGGCTACCCTACAACCCCTGTAACTTTTAATAAATGTTCGAAGAGCGCCATTTACATACCCTATGTATATGTAGGTAGATAGGCTTACACGACGCCCGCCGGCTCTCAGTATAATTCGGCTTTATCGCAAAAGTTATGGATTGAATTTACTACATTACGTAAAGTTGAAAATTAAAAAGAATAAGTTTAGAGCATGGTACCTTTCGTATACAGTACATTAACTGTCTATCTATTACTGCTATCGTTAAATTAAAATATATGTACTTACAAAATATAATAGTGTAATTATGTACATATGTGGGCTTTTGTTCATACCTTTAAAATTTCCGTAATGATAATGACTGATGCCAACAATTGTACAGCCAGTTGGTATTCAAAAATTGGTCAAAAGTGACTATAATCGCTTGCACACTTATTTATTTATTGATTAGGTTCACCAACATTTGTTTACACTATAAGTAGTATATAGCGCATACACAAAATCACAATAAAGTGTAAAAAACACTTCTAGGTAAATACATCACGCTAATTACACGTTAACTACTATATATTTTTTTCGTAAACAAGGAAAAAGTTAAAGAAATACGCAAGTGGCAAATAATACTTACAGAAGGAACTGTAAATTGTAATGTAATACGATGCATATTTGACAACAGTGTTAACCACCTTGTGGTGATTGTGGTTGTGGTAGTAACCTCAATTAGCACATTAACCATTGCTATTAGTGCTGTCTTACTTCTATTAGTAAGGGAAGACAGTTTACCGGTGGCTTGAAAATAAGTTAGGGTTCTTTATTTTTTTAAGTCCTCGGTACTCGTATTAGCAATATATGGTGGGTCCTTCAGGTAATACTATTATCTGTTTTTTGCTAAACTAATTAATTGCTTTCGAAGTAATAAATATAAGTTATAGAGAATGAACGGATCAACAAAATTTAATCACATTTTGTACGTTTTACCATCGCAGAACGAAAAATAGCTGTTTATTACTGTAACTTTCTTTTTCAAACATGATACTCATAGTAACTGTAATCAGTTGGGATTAAAGAATGGAAATAATTATTAGAAATATCCTTCCCACGAATTTTGGTGTACCGAGCGCGTGTCCTCAAAGCCTAAGTACTCGTGGGAATGTATTAAATATCTCGAATCAGTGCGCACCGCATTGAATGAAGTCCAGATCGGTTCTCAGATAGTGTTATAACATACAATTACACCAATGTAACTTGATCTTCCACCCCTCTTGCACATCCAACAGAGAGTGCGAAAATTGATGTGTTTCTGCATGTCAAGTTATGTTGGTTATATCCTTCTAATAAAACGATGCGCCCACTTATCGGGGAGATCTGTTCTCGTGTAATGACGGATCATCCCGTAATGCGGACGGGAAAAAACAGGGGGGCATTGTCAATTTTTTGTCATCACTATTCCTGTTGAAATATTTTAATTTTATAGGATTTTAAGCAAATGATACGGTATTATCGTCCAATCTTTGTCGATGAGGGTATGTGATATATTTAGAATAGGGTGGTTTATTGTAATTGTTACAACTTTTATCATATTTTTTTATATCAGTAAACTAATACTTAGTACACCAAAATAGTCCTGAGTTATTCGTTAAGTAATCAAAACTATGACAGTTTTGATTACTTAAGGGTCTATTTAAAATGTCTGATTATGCCGATAAATTATTGGATTCATTTTCAAAATTTGATTGAGTTTTATGCGTGCCGTTTTCCCTAATATATGCGGCGTGGCTGATCGGCTCCAAACCTAAAGTAATCTTTTATACACAGAACATTCTAGATGCCTTACACTGCCATATTTTGTGTTTATGATTTAAAGTATCTTATTTACAATTTTTTTTTCCTTTTCGTAATAAATACATTTAATTTATTACGAAAAGGATTTGTGTGCCTCTACAGCATGTCACAAGTGAGCTCATTCCAGCAAATTTTAACGACTTATTTTGATCAAAACTATAGAAAAACGAAAGCAACTATGAAAACTGGTAGTTTTATCTCCATTATCATATATATACCTACACACAATTAATTCTTAAAACATTTCATCGCGCTAAGTTTGAACAAACTAGAGATACTCGTAGTCTCATTTCTTTCTTCACAATGATTTCCTTGGCTAGGTACGCATAAACGATAATCCTAAATTAAGATCTACCAAGTGTTTTGTAAATTACGATAGTATTAGGGGATTGTATTTAAGGAAAAAAATTAAAAGAAATAAATGATAAATGTAAACAATTGTCTCAATTCTCTATATATCAACATCAAAAGCTTTTGTGATCTCACTTTCACAGAGTCACAACTACTGAAGAGTCTAGTTGTTATGACAAAAACTGCCATTAACCTTCACAAGTAGCAGATCTTTAATAAAAGGTAAATACATAAAATCAGTACTAAAATGCCCCCGTCATATGTTTGTGTGAATAGGAATTGTTTATGAGCCAAGAGCAAAGGCGAGCAATAACGAGAATACTGTAAAGGCGATGCCACATCGGCGGGGTATCGGTCGATCTGCGTCTCAATGGGGGTTATTTACATAGCAATAAGGCGAGATAGTCTCGTCCCTTCTGCCACCTTATCTGTGTATCCTCTGTTATTGCCAGTGTGCACACGGCTTATGGTTGGAACGAAAATGAACTGGGGCGTCAGGAAATAAAGAGTTTTTTAAACTAGATCTCGCGATTTATCTTTGAATGTGAGTGAGATTGCATCGGTTGTGGAAATGGCTCATAAATACGATTGAGTTTTCGTTGGAGACATTATTTTGGATATCAATCGAGTGACGAATTTTATCAAGATTAAGAATTTGTTTAGTGGTGGTTTAATACTGACAATGTTGGATAACACAAATTAAATATAACTATTTGTAAATAAGCACAAGATATAATTTAAAATCTCAAAAGAGCATAGGATAACTTTCTTTATAAAGGGACGAAAAGCATGAATAACACCTTGATGAAAAAAAAAGAAGGAAAAGACGTATGATGTCTTTCAGACACATGATGTCTTTCAGACGTATGATGTCTTTTAGACGTTATACGTTATGATGTCTTTCAGACGTATGATGCCTTTCAGACAAAGACGTCTAAAAGACGTTAGGTGGCTAAATTAAAAAAAATTTCCTTTGGAGCGTGAAAAATATTCAAATTTTTTAGATGTAAAAACTTTTTATTAATTTATACGGCATATTTCCTGGTGGTCAAACTTTCTTTTCCATTTAAGTGAACTGTTGTGTATATACACTTACCTAATTTGAGGTCGTAATATTTGTACATTACTTGACACATGTACGCTAGACATAGCTCATTAATAATGTGTTTGATCACTAAGTAGTAGGTATTAAGCTCGTAAAAGGGATTGAGTAATCAAGAGTAAAGAAATATTATTATCTGTAGTCTCTTTTTTGTATATTTCTTGTCGTATTGTTTTTAATAAAGCAGTCCTAAAATTCATTTCGTGTATTCCTAAATGGGTAGATGTGATAATATTCGGTTTCAATTCATATTTTTTCGAAACGTGCATTGATTAACCCACACATATATGTTTAATCACTACGTCACAGAATATAAAGATTTGTCGTACAACAGAGAATTCATAACCAATTGTACGGCAGGGGTAAGCCCAAATATTGAAATGAGAATTTATGAAGTGCGACCGTTGGGTGATTGCACGATCGTCAACTGTGGACCGTGGCGAACCGATTTGTATGGAAATTTAGCATAACGTCTCAGTGAACGGGCGAACGTTATCCGGAGGTACAGTTTGATGGCATAATTTGGGACAAGGAACGTAAAAGCCAGATTTATGCATGTTTGCAGGACATGTTATTGAATGTTGTGGAGAGGGCCATCGGTTTAGGGTTCATTTATCCTATTTCATTTATATACGTATATAAACCCCATATGTATTTTGTATAATTTTTAAATGTTACGTACAAGTAGAAAGTCGCTTGCACTTCATAAAGAAAAAAAATTTGCACACGGGAGAATGTGAAATTTGCAATAGTTTAAAGTAACCTGATAAAATGTAGAAAACGGTAATTTTATTTAACATTAGGTGGTATAAATTTTAATCTGAAAATATTTGTTCTTGTGTGATGTATAACTTTCAGCTTCAATATAAATATTATTTGTAATTCAATCAATTTCTCAATTCGATCTTTGTATACGATTCATATTTGGATTACGTAATTATGATCATGTATCCGACTATCGTAAACACGTTCGCCGGAACACACATATTCTTACTCTTTTATATAATATTCTATTCAATCTCCTTACTCCACGTTACCTTAAATCACGGTTTAACTTCCTACATGACACACATCCCAAATCGTTGAAGTCGTCAGTGAACTTAAAATTAAAAATGCCAGGGCACACTACTTTTCTCGAGCGCTCCTTTTCTGTCCAAACGGTTCGTCTGTGGAACGCACTACCAGTTGAAATTAGACGTGCGCTGCACATTGACAGCCTTTAAGGGACTGGTAAAGGAATATTACCTGGAAGATATCAATGCTACATAGTTAACTTTGCTGCACTCGGTTGGGTAAAGGTGTTCCCCTTAGGTATGTATGTATGGAATATCTATACGTTTTAGTTGTTGTTTGTATATACTCGTATTTATTTAAAAGTTCACACGACGACTTTATATAATTTAAATATACTACTATAATTTCCTTTTCCTATGCACTTCCAATGCACCAGGCACTACCCTATACTTTCCGTCTCATGCTTTTCTTTCCATCCCATGGTTGCCTGTAAGAGATTGCTAACGGGCGATAAGGCCGCGACTTGTACTTCCTTAGCTTTAAGTTACTTCTGTAATTAATCTGGTGTACAATAAAGAGATATATTATTATTATTATTATTCATAACCCGATAGCTTTATTATAAGCGTTTAAGTTAAACAGCATTTAAATAATTCAATCCTTATCATATCTCTTTCAAAAAAAAGTGGAACCGACTTCAGTCAATATTAACAAAGAGAACTGTAGCTTAAACGCGTTACCAGACGTGATCTAACTCGGTGGTTATATTGTGTTAGGTT
The DNA here is from genome assembly GCA_949316085.1 of Hypercompe scribonia. Classification (NCBI taxonomy): domain Eukaryota; kingdom Metazoa; phylum Arthropoda; class Insecta; order Lepidoptera; family Erebidae; genus Hypercompe; species Hypercompe scribonia. Next base: position 10,034,238 of record OX438979.1, read on the forward strand.
ATCTGTTCATCTGATCAACCTTGTCGTAGACTGGTTGTAAAGTGTTGATGTTATTTGAGTGAATATGTGTGGAAGGATGAGTACACGACGATTGAGAAGGGTTAAACTTCCTGAACCCAACTTCACTCGAGTAATCTAAAATTTCCTGGTGACACAACACTTCACACACAAGCCACAAATTTTGTGGCTGACGCCTACGCCATGACTTTATTACAACAAGCATAGCAATCCGTTATTCTGAAGGGGGCCACCGAAACGCGCGAAAGATAAATTAGGTACCTCTTGCTATTAACGAGAAATAGTAGTGTACAACCGCATCGACTTTATTAACTGTATTGACCACCGTTCGATGTGACATATCAAACATGATGAGTCGAGAGTCCCGCTACACGAAACACCTTCCGTAAATTACAATTAGTTTTTTTAGTGTTGTAGAGTCTAGTGGTGGTATTTAGCCTAGTAGTGGACTGTTTAATGCTGTCGATGACGAATCACATAAGTTAAAAACCATTCTAAATTATTTGTATAATTTATATACCTAAGTATAAGTTATATAATGTTCACCTCCACATCAGTATAACAAGTACTTACCTATGTATCTTTCTACTATACTTCTACATACAATAGTGCGACAAGTTTGACAGTGGCACAGTGACATGTTGTAGCGACAATTCACACGTCAATTAATCGTAATTGGATAAAATCTTTTAATTTATTTATATCAAACAAAGCTTTGTGTATTATTAGGTAGGGACATTTCAATCGCACGTACAGTACAAAATGCAGTTTATTTGTATAGAAAGAAAATTAAAATTTCAACAGACTCAATCTTACTTAATTTTGAAGGGTTATACAATACTGAAATGACCTTTTTGTTTCATATCACTTATTCTGTTATATTTGTCAAGCCGACGTCAATATGAAATTATATTTACAGAAAAAGAATTTTGATGTCAGGCATGCAGGAACTGATGACACTTGATCGGCTTGCAATGTTTAATAAATACGATCACGATACTATAAGAAAAAACAATCTGGTCGAAAAGCGCGCATAATGAGTTCAATTTTTACCAATTTCCAAAAAGGGAGTATTCAATTCGACTGTATTGTTTATTAATTTATGTGTGTGTTGCCTCAGGACTTCGTTATTTATAGACCAATTCAGAAAATTGTGTAGTTTTTTTTTGCCTTCTGGAAAATTAAACCCTTAATGGTGAAAATAAGCATTGAAGAACAGTTTATTGTGATTACTTATCTTAGGCTTCATATAACGCATTGAAGATGGTGATAGTTTACAAAAGTTAATCAAGTATTATTTTAATGCTAGTCTCTACCCGCGGCTTCACTCGCATGGAATTTGTTCTGCCATATTAAGTTTCTTAACATATCATTTTAAATAACTATATTTTTTTTTACATACAAACAACCCTACGGTACATCATCTTTAAGTAATTGTGTGTATGTATCGTTATTACGATCAAAATTACATAAAATCATAATAAATTGTAACCTATATGTTATTTCGATAACCTATATTACTGTAAAATTTCATCCAAATCCGTCCAGTAATTTTTTCGTGAAGAGTAACAAACACCCATACTCACAAACTTTCGCATTTATAATATTAGTAGGATTAGGTTACAGCTTTGTTTACGCTGTAGTAAAAGTACGAAGTTCAGATTTAATATCTGAAATAAATTCTTCTTTTAACACTTGTTTTCAATTATATACGTCGAAGACAGAACATCGAAAGCGTACGCAAATTGGTCGATAGCCTTATCGGTCTTTTTATTAAATCAAATAAAATCTGTTTCAATGAGTTCCAATTTTAAGGATTCGAAACACAATATATCGGATATTTAACACATAATGTCATCTAGTTTCAAACTGAGCAGAGTTTGTGCTATAATAACTAGACTGACTGATAGATATTTTTTTTGTAAATACATATATTTTATACAAACATTTGGTCCGATCCGAAAATCGAACCCAAGACCTCAAGCACAGCAGTCGCATTCACTACTGCTGCACCGCTGACGCAGTTATGCGCTACACATCATATAATATTTTCAAGGCATCATCATATAATGTTCTGCACCGATTGTCAAAAAAAAAAAAAATTCTTTAGTTTTGATAACAATTAATTTGTTATCCAATAATTTAAAAAAAACAATGATATGTATTTTAAAATTTGTTTGTCAGCAGAGGTCTTAATGAAGCAAACCATCAGTGTATTATCAAAAATCTAGCTACTCCCATAGGACTATAAATCTAATTTTATTTCAGAAGTTCTACTAGACTATTATTAAATATTAAATTATCTTCCAAATAGTTCATCCTTTTAATATTTAAATATCACATCAGTATGTAGTGAACAGTCAAAATCAAAGCCGACGTTCGCAGCTGCATACAGCTCGAATGCAAATGTTGGGTGGGGTGTGCTGTGAACGGGCAGTTGGCTGCATTGTGCTGGACTTCCTCCCCCTCGCTCGCCGCACCTCACACCCGCACGGACCTTGCACATCCCGCGAGAGTTTGTTTTTCGGGGCTAATAGCTATAGGCTTGATAATGGCCTCGCGGGCGGTGGATATGCAGAGAACGTTGCTCTACATGGTGATGTAAAGAAGTATAATGTATTTAAATCAGTTGTCTAGTCCTCAAAGTACAAGCTTCCCTTAGTTTGGGACTAGATGGCGTTGAGTGTTAGAGGCCCGAGATATTATTATTATTCTTTCTACTTAATCAAAAATACAATTCACAAAAAACGTATATTTAAAAAATAAAACAATAATTATTCGTGATAAAAATACAATATAGCACTCTAAGCTACGAACGTAAGTGTGCACGCCTTAAACATTTGGATGGTACTGAATTTTTTGAGCGGGTAAACTTTGATTTATTCCAATATTACGGTAAACAATTTTTGTGCGGTTAAATATATGGAACTTCTGGCGCTAAAAATGAATGTTATTTAAATACAACTTTTAGTAATAATTAGTAACGAATAAAACAGTGAATTTACTCGCTGTACCTTTAGAGATAAAAAAAAAATAAGCAAATGAGGTAAGAAATAGTGAAAAGAGTTAAAATAGAAAAGCCGATTTCGATGATTTTGGTTGAGGATTTTTATATCCGGCATAAGCAATTATTTTATAAATATTATACGGTAAAATTGCAGAGTGATCTATTAAGAAACTGATGTTTTAGATGTCATTAAAAGAAGTGGGTTCTTTGTTTTTTTTAAACTGTAAGTGCTTACTCGTACTTTTTTTAGGGACGTGCCTTTTAACTCAGAAGTCACTGTGTTCCAAAACGAACAGAGTTCTGGATCATATTAGCAGTAGACTATAAAATTATCATTTCCTGAAATCTATACTTTCACTTTTCAGATTAAAAACACTGTGCGCTATAATTTATAGTGTACATATTATATATTTTTAATTACCTGCATAAATCGAAGTAGAGCATACATACCAGCACTTCAACTGTATCGGAGTGGCGGATGGGTTTTGATTTTTGTAGTTTCGTATTATTTGCGTATTTATCCGCCCGCCGCCCGGCAGATACATTTATTTGCACCAGCGTCCACCTCCCCATACTCTCTCCCCCTGTTCGATTGATCACGATATCATTGCGATAATAGGAGCAGAGCGATCGCCACATAGTTCCGTCATGCTACCAGGTCAGGAATATGGCCGACGGACCACTCGACCGTTACTGCGTATGCAAATTTACTGTTGAAAAGTTGACTAATTCATGAATACTATAACAGAAGTGGCAGGTATTCATTTTTGAAGTGAAAACTTCTTTAGGTGCGTTGAGCGTTTTGGTAGAGGGTAAAATCCTCGGTTCGCGTCACCGACATGCTAATGATAATAGTATATCTATAGCTATGGAGAATATGATATTATATATTATATATGAAATTTATTATTATTATATATTATATATGATATTATATATTATATATAGCTATATATGAAACATAAAAAATTTCATATAATTTTTGCATATAGTTTTAATTACTCTCAACTTAATAGTTCTGTTTTCACTTCTATCGGCAGTCCCAAGACTGCTACTGTTTTTTTTGTTGTCAATAAGTCTTTAGCCTTGGCTAAAACTTTCAAGTGTTACAATTTATGGTTTCACATAAAAGTGGTGTTAAATAATTCTTTGGGTATGGTAACTGGCTTCCTGGTAGCAGAAGGAGGTTCTATATATATTTTATTTTTCTATATTAGGAGCCTGCTGAAGTGACTCTACTCTGCCTGATGGTAAGCATGAATAGAATCCAAGAGTTGTGGTCACCAAACTCATTGCAAATGCAGACAATGCAGTATGGTGACCCACACTATGCCGGCCTAGGGAGATACTTTTCACATCCCACTTGGGAATGCAAAAGGCATGAAAGTTGGCAACAAACTTTTGTCTCTCAAGCTGCAGGTGTCTATGTATGGCTGTGGTCACTTACTTCCATGTATCCTGTCTGCTGGTTTGCCACCTTACTACATTAACAATCATCATCATTACCAACAGCCTTTATCAATCCACTGCTGGACATAGGCCGCTTTTTACCACGCTGGCCAGGCGGGCTGGAATAAAGTTTATTTGTTAGTTTTGTTTCTTTTTTTTGTTATAAATAATAATATTTTTTTTTATTGCCTGTGATAAAATATATAGAAAAAAGGTTGGGCAATACAACAAAATTAGAACATTCTCCTTTTTTAGAAATCGTTTAAGAAGTACAGAAAGCTAATATTTCTAATGTTATAGGTGTATTAAAACTACAAAAGTCATGTAAAAATTTATTTTTTAAATAACAATTATCCAGTAGGTAAGTATTGTTGATTTGCCATATTCACGTTACATGGAGGGTGAGAACTGCCCAAGACGTTTAGCAGTGGTCGGCTACAGGCTGATAATGATGTTACATAAGTCTGTAAGATGACATTGGGTTGAAATTTGCAGAAAAATTCACTTTAAATTATATCTTAAGAAATAATGATGAAAATCCGACCACAACACAAATTTAGAACGTTTACTTCGTTGGTCTAGTGGTTTAAATGGTCAATACGCCGCTCTCTACTGCGTTGAGTGCTGTGGGTTCAAACCTCACATGGGACAACACTTTGTGTGATTTACAAATTGTTGTTCTGAGTCTGGGTATTCTTTATGTCCAATTCTTCCATGTTAGTAAAGTCCCCTGCGACACAGGATTTATTCCTAGATTTATTCCCAAAAACAATTCAGAGAATTTATTAATTATTTGTTCTACATCTTAATAAAAATTGAAAAAAAAATCAGAAAATAAGAAAATTCGGGGAATGTGGGTAATGTTTCCACGAAACCACCTCAACAAGTCTTTTCTTTTATTTCATTATGTAATCGCTTAAATATATATTTTCATTAATTATTTTAATATACATTTCCTTATTTTCATCAACATCCACAATCTTCAACAATCCACTGCTGGACATAGGCCTCACCTTTGAATTCAATATACACTACTTAAATATTATAATACCTTCTTATTTTCACATTTACTCATCCACCAACAACTGTTTCTGTCTCTCTGAAACAATTTGATCCATTCTAAGGTTGCATGGAAGAGATTGTTTTTGAAATAAGCTCGAACTTTGTACAATACATATCTAACATTTAATGTACTTTCTTGAAACTGTAATATATAAATGAAGAGTTTTCTGTCTATCTATGTCATAACAAATGATTTTATTATATCTATGTAATAATAAAAGGCGATACCAAAACACTTTCGTAAATTTCACGCTGTATGTATATCATTAGTTAAAAAAGTTTGTCAAAACATCTTATTTCATGGTGTGCAAATACCATTTGAGATCAATCAATCATAGTAAAACATCCTTTGGGTAGAGCGGTATCATTAAAAAGATTTTTAAAATAAGGTCCAACACAATGGAAGGTATGCAAATTAGACAGAGACATAAAAGCCCCGAACGACGATACGGTTAAAATTTTAACCAAATAATATTAAATAAAAAAATAGTGAATATTTGTCATGTGAGTAGCGCATACGCATGGGTTGGTTATCAATTTAAAAGTCGGCATTATCCGCATAATGCCGCTGGGGGCTGAAATAAAACATTTCAATTTGGTGATCCGGTTACCCGGCCCCCGTTTCAAATCTGCATTGTGGGTCTGCGGGACCCCATACACTAGTAGTTTTGGGTACTGTCGGGTGCATAAAGCTATTGTAATTTTTTATTTTTTGTTACAGATTTTGTAGCGTAACTTAAGTGGGACACAAGAATACAAAAATAAAAGATATTAAAATGACGTCAGAAAGTATTATTACTTGGACAACAACGAGATGAAATCTAAATCTTTACCGTTTATTATAGATATCTAATTATGAGATTAATATTATTTTATTAGTGACAAAACTTAGGTAAACACATAGAGTTACAAGTTTTTGTGTAACTATTAAAATTAGTTTAGATTTTGAGCCGTACTGGCTCAAAATCTAAACTAATTTTAACATTTCGATATCTGAAAAAATTTTTTTTTTACTTATTACTATTCATTGGTGTAAGTGTTCATTATGAATTAATTTAAAAATCAGCACAATATCTAGTTAATATATATTTCCTTATTTAACACATCAATATTCTTATTAACAAAAATCAAAACATCGGCAATCAAATTGGACTAAATCAGTGCAGTACTTGCCTGTACCCACAGTGGGTGCCCCAAAACGCAGTGTATGCTTGGTTAAGCCCGCGCCTCCCGCGGCTGCCCGGTTTACAAGAAAGGGGTAGTTAGCTGCTATTGTCTCCAGCCCCAATATGGTTGCATTCCCTCTGCTTTGTGCTACAACTGGGTAAGTGACATTTTTTAAACGTCAAAATAAGTAGTATAATGAGGTGCTTAAGTAGTTTCTTTCTGTGGTGGTTCGTAGGTTTACTGTTACAAAATGATTGAAAGAAATTCATAGTTTTTAATGGATAGAGATAAAATCTTTAGTTTACTTTGAACACAGCACAAAAAGAGTGCGTTTGTGATATCGTAAAGATTGTATTTCGCGAAAGTTTGTGAAGAATTAATATTTATTTGATACTAAAATGATGAAATTTTTTCATGTTCAAACTTACATAATATTTGCTGATGAAATAATTAAGATACTACAAGACACACGTATAAATTTTCCTGAATTGTGATAGAGTAGTTTTATATGGTACTATGATTGTTATAAATCGTTGAGTATCGTATGAGTCATGTTAACTTTTGCGTTCTAATAGAAATAATAATCATCACTAAAATTAGCGAAATTAAACAAATGTAGTTGTTCAGATTATTGCCATAAACATATTATGGCAATAATCTGAACAACTACATTTGTTACCAGAATCTATTGTTTTTTAAATGTAAATTTACCATAGCTAAGTATGACGTCATAACTACACACGTAATTTTTGCAAAACATCGTTTTAAACAATGCATAAAAATTTCTAATCACATGATTTGACGTGACTGTCAAATCTCGTATTGTTGTCACTTTAATAATGTATTACATATATACATTTATCGCATACATATGTTCTAGTAGTTGACTAGCGCCCTCAATATGTAGTCAATCCAACACTAAACTAATATTTGAATTTGAACCGAATTCTCGAGATTAGTGCGCTTAATGAAACAAACTAAGGCTTTATAATACTAGCTTATGTCTACGTTTCCACCCATGTTTCTGTTAGATATAGCGGTAAAAACATAGTCTATGTGTTATTCTGATGTATGAGCTGTATTACTGTAAAGTTTCATATAAATCCGTTTAGTAATTTTTGCGCGAAAGAGTAACGAAAATCCATACATCGTCACAAACTTTCGCATTAATAATATTAAAAGGATTGTACATATTTTTTCTTGTTTTCAAACTTAATTAGCTAACAAAGTTCATTCAATAATCGTAATATAAAGTGTAACTTTTATAACTACAATCATTTCAAAACTTTCAAAGTGTAATAATAATAATAACTTGTATTATTATCCTCCACATACCGCGTTACTATTCACAGCGTTGGGGTCGCACGCAGTTGCTCCCCACAAAGATGTGCTACACGGAAAACACTTAGCCCTGTTGACACTACACTTTACACTGATTCTACTTCAAATTCACCCCGACACTTTGATTCGGTGCCACTGTCAATGTGTTTTATTTGAACGACTCGACTAAGTCGCTGCAGCTGTAATTAAAACCTTAATGAACTTTTGAATTAAAGACAAGTTTTATTTCTATTTTTTTAAATATTCGTAAGTTACTAAATTAGACTATGCATGTAAAATTAGGTACTGTGTGACTGATTCAACGGGCTACAAACTAGAAATTTAGGCACCTATTGTTTTATACAAAAAAAAAAACAAAAAGGTCACCATAGTATGGGTCACCATACTACGTTCTCTACATCCGCAATGAGTATGGTGACCACAACTCTTGAATTCTATTCAGGTTCTCCGTCAGACAGGGTAGAGTCACTTTGGTAACCTCTTAATACATAAACAAGTTAGAAACATATAATAAGGAGCAAATACGCGTGCAAAGCCGCAGGCAATACAAGATAGATGTTAGGGTACCTCGACAACTGCCCATTATCTACTTGATGTGTTTGATTTAAATCAAAAGATTTTTAATACCTGCCCTTGTCTATCGCTGGATATAGATTAATATTTCGTATTCAATAAACTTTCTGTGATGATAAAAAACAAAAAAAAAATTTATAATCCATTATGGCATACAGATTTATTAACACCATCAGTTGATAAATGATACCATTATCGTTAATCGGTAAAACAAATTACAAAAACATTATAATAAACATTTAAAGTTCACGACAAACAGTAGTACAGTGTAATGAATGGCCACAGTATTATAACCGGACTGCAAATCTAGTTTGGAAGGGGAGTGCGGAAAGTACGGTGAGCCTCCATGGCCAGACATTCACCACACTCCGGCGTGTACTATACCCGCTTTAAACATTTCTAAAAGGATATAAGATAATAAGTAATCGTATCCAAAACTCACACACAAAATAAAAGTCTTAAGACTCAAATTCCAATGTCAAAAATTAGGCAATTACACCAAATGTCTACTCAGGGTTTTACCAGATCGCTATAACGTGTTCTTTGTCGCTTTAGCCACGTCCCTCTCACACAATGGCATACTTATTAGGGATTTAGTCCAGATATTAGTTGGGGATGTCGGCATTGTTTGGATTTTAATAGAATTCGGTTTCACCCCGGGTGGTTGGGTATACGTACGTGTTTGTCGTTGTGCGTCATAGTCCGCACGCGGTTCTTGACGCATGTGTTCCGAATTGCTTTCTGAAAACTTGTTATTCAGTTATTCGTCTTGATATGTTAAAATTTGTTTATTTCTTGGCAATTTCCTGTAACACAATATTTATTATTATTCAATAATCTTGATATGTACGTGGCACGTGGCACGTTTCACGTTGTACTTTAAATTCTGTGGACAGGACTAGATAACCTTTCTTGGACAATGACTGAACATTCTGTGCTACTCATCAGACATAGGCGACAGTAGACACAGTAAATGTGATTGTCTTGTCCCAGATATTTATTATTATATTTCGTCTATAACTACTGTTATAACTTTACTCTTGTTGCTGCATCTTACCTCGTCAATCATTCAATATTTCTATGATTCTATTTTAAGTTAAGTTTAATTATGAAAATGTACCCACTTCTGTAAAAGTGTGATTGAGAAAACAAAAAATGTGTAGATATATGTTATATAAGTATTAAAGTGATTCATAAAAATAAATTTCTTTGTATATTAATCTAAATTGAAATAGTATTTTGTTATAGTATTTTTTTTTACTTCGGTGCAATCTTTGAATACTACTAAATAAGAATAAATAAATTACAAATTCATATAGCCAATTTGAAGACTGCATACTAATACAAAATTGTCATTGACGAAGTCATCAACTCAGAATTAAATATGTAGCTATTCACCCAGAAGTAATTTTAAAAGTATTCAACGGATAGGACATATATCAACATTGACATATATCTGAGCATTTCCTCTAACTTACTGTTTACTAACTGTGGATATTTATAGTTGGATGCACACCGCAGAAAGGAAGCTGAATGATGCATTCGGGTGATGTGCTCCCCGTGTGTAGTGTTGGATCGATAGATGCCCCTCTATCGCGCCCCTTATTGAAAATTATAACAATGGCACACCGCGCGCTCTCCTACGCCCTCTTAACACTCACTGATTTCGGCAGTGCACTGTGGATATGCCTCGGTAATAAAATATTTATTGACATCAATGAGTTTTCTACTCTGCCAAGATAAATCTACACATTATTTTTTCAACCGACTTTAAGAATGGAAGGGATACTTTATCATTTCTCGGCATCACCCAATTGACCGGCAGAAAATGCCTTAGATATTAAGTCTGTCGAGATATGAATTTGTGCATAAAATTATAAAACTAAAATAAATAAACAAAAAGTTTCAATTTAACTTTTTTGGTTCTTTTTGAATATTTGTTACCTCAGAACTCTTTCACTCATGAATTTCTTTAGATTTTTGTTTATTTGAAAGGGTAAGCTTCACGTTTGGTACCGTTTTAATTTAAATTTCTTATTATTATCATTATGTAGTCACATAGAAATTAGTAATATTTTTCAAAAGTTAAAATACAATGTTTCCCATAGTAAAAATCTCAAGTATTAGAAGAACTATTTTAATAAAAACTGATAATTGTGATTAACCGAGTGTGACAGAACAAAATTAAATAAATGAATATGCTATTACGCGAAAACGTTATCAGAAAATTATTTTACTTGTAAAAATTTGTAGAGATTTAGCAATTTTATAGCTAAGAATGTAGGCAAGGCCACACATGCCTTGAAACCCAGAACAAAATATTTGTAAATAAAATGTTTGTACACTCCTTACGAGTCATAATCTTACTTCTTTGTAGTTTTGTTACTGCCTCGTTAATCTAATGGTTAGTGTATGCGACTGCCGATTAGGAAGGCTTTGATTCATTTGATGGATCAGGCCAAAAAATTGTTACCAAGTTTTTCTGATTGTATGAACGCTTAGTAACAGCATGGAGTTTGGAAGTTAGGGTTTTAACCTCCGTGCCTCAGAGAGAGCACTTAAAGCCGTCGGTCCTGCACTTCATCTGGTGCCTGGTCGTATCCGATAGCCATCCCATCAAATTGTGAGAGTAAGAGAACAGAGAGTGCACCTGTGTTTGCACACTATAATATCTCCTACGTAGTTCTCCTCCTCCTGAAATCGGCTAGAAGTACACATTGCATGATTTTATTAATCAGTTTTGTGAATTTGACAACAGACTCCTAAAAAAATGACCGTACGACAATATTTCAAAACAAAGTAATATAAATATCATATCCATACACAGATGTATCGAATGTGGATGTGTTAATATATCGGTCGAATCAAGCGGAGGGCGGAGGTCGGCGGGATGCAGGGATTATAATGAGCGCAGCCCCACTAAGTATTTTCGACATGCGTCGCCGTCACCCGGCAAACATTCGGAGGCCCGGGGTTAACGAGTGCAGTTCGAATCGCAAATTACACGCGCTACTGGGACGCTTTAATGTCCATGTCATAGGTCATTCGGCTACATAAAAAAGTTGTGCAGGTACTGCTTTATTTTGCCGGGGTATATATGTTTTCATTCATTAGCAGCTACGTAAGTTCTCGTATATAATGAATGTACGAAATGCTTTTATAATTTTCATTAGTCGTAATTAAGTGTTTTAAAAGAGGAGTTACTAAGTTCAATGTTTGTAAATACGTATCTTGATCGCAAACATATTCAGCAGAGCGACAAAAAGAAGTCGAAAAACATTTGTTCTCGTCGAGTGCCTACTCACTGAAAGTTAACTAATAACACGATTCAACATACAAAACTTGCATACCGTTTTTTAGTCCAACAATCGTCCCAGTTTCACTCACATTCGAAGAATTGACACGTCCATAGAACCCTGTTGGCAAAATACTGGAACTAATGGGTGTTATGGTGTCGCGTGGGTGCCATAAACGGCCCACAATGCGGCTAGTTTCAGATGTCATTAGATAAAGAAATCTTCTATTGTGCTAATGTACCAGGAACGTCGAAGTCATTGTGTGCTTTTCAAATCGTCGCATTGTTTTTATTTTGTTCATTGTATAATTGTTAGGAAGTTAAATGTAGTAAAGTTTGTTGTGTGTATTGTCCTCTGATTTTACAGAGCTACGTGTCGTCTTTTAGTTGTTGTTGCATAGAATTGGGATGTTTATTAAAGACGGCGGGAACCTGTCGTGGGTGATTGAGGTGTCTGTTTATTAGTCATGAACATTGTAGGAGTACATTATATCCTACAGTGTGATAATGTGTTCGTGTTAGGAATTCGGGAGACTTTAACCGGAGTATTTCACCATCGAGCACTATTGTGTTTTAAACTATAGAATTGTGACGTACTCTTGGCTGATCATACGAAAAATCAATTTAACCGTAGACAATTGTCTTTGTATTAGCAACAAAAGTTAATATCATAACCACACATAATTGTTTTCGTAATTAAAAATATATTGAAATAAACAAACACTTTGTTGTATGAATTACTTTCTAATCTATAGTAAGTACTTAGTACTTCGTAACAAATAATACGAATAGGTATGTTCAATCATAGATGTGGTCCTTCATCACAGTCACGAAAATAACTGTGAAAATAGCTTATAATTCAAAATAAGCCCCTGCCCTAATATTGCGAAAAGATGTCGCCACTATGGCGGTCTTTTATTACTTTTATCATGGAGAGTATTCTGAAGAGTTCCTCAACCGGTACCACCTTCTGCCTTCCTCTACAGGGCCACACATGCTGGCCTTGAAAGTCACCTTTTTAGAATGGTAGCCTTACGCTCCCGAACTAAACGATTCGACTCTTCCATCCTATGCAAATCAGTTAAAACTTAGAACTCACTACTAGCGTACGTGTTTCCCTCCCACAATAACCCTGGGTCTTTTAAGCGAGGCGTGAAAAGCATCTCACTAGGCTATCATTATGTTGGTCACTATACTGTATTGTCTGCATTCACAATGAGTATGGTGACCACTACACTAAGATTTTTTTCGTACTTTCCATCAGACAGAGTGGACTCACAGGCAGAATAAAAAAAAAAGATTTGATCCTATTGACTTATTCATACTGTAAATTGTGTCGTAATAAAAAATCATTTTCATTATTTTCTGCCCACTCACATAAATTTTTGGGAACATCGGGCTTTATACTGCTGCGTAAAGCACGATGTGCACAAAAATTTTATTCTGTGTGTGACTACAAATTTTTATATTTACGAAAATCAACTTTCACAACGTTCACAATTTTTTTTGTGAACATCAACATCAAATGTGCAATATGCACAAAAGACAATTAGTAATAACTAATCTCAATAGTAATCACCTAAGCTTATGGCAACTTTAATGTAAGCAAATATCAATTGTCTGTTTTCCCTCCGAAATATAGGTTTACTCATAGACAAAACCTTTATTTTTCAGCATAGACAAAAAGTACATAAATTTCCATTATGTTACAAGACCGTAATTACACATTTTGTCACAGTGATGACAAAAACTATTAAATGGGTCATGTTTTTACTATGCTTTGAAACCAAGTCCGTGTTGCCAATTTAACAAAAGAAAACAATATAGGGTAACACCAGTGGCCGTCCAAGAACAATATTATTTATGGCGTCAGGAGCTGTTTGGTAATAAAATTACGAGAAAAAAATATGAAGAAACGCAAAAAATTTACGGTTTTTGAATAGTTAAGATATTATGTTAAGATTTCTATAATGAAGAGTAAAAAGGATGTTTGATACTTTTTAATAAGGCAACATTAACAAATTAGTACTAAATAGATTCGGTGTTATGAAGTGCAGTGACATATTATACGATTCCCTTTTTACACCTATCAATATTACTGTTGTTGAAACTAAAACCATATTCTTCTACATTTCAGTTCAAATTTCTTTTAAACAAAACAATAATATAACAGTATTTATACCAATCAATATACTTTTTCTAACTATACCTCATAAATAAAACCATGGCTATCTCCAAACAATCGTTTATTATTCAAACTAACGGACCATCTTTCACTAATTACTCAAAACTATATTTGTACAAACTTAACTGTAACGGAATGTCCTGTGACGTCATGAACGAGATCCACACCGTCAATCATAAAGCTAGAATAACGGAATATTGAACCATTTTCAAACAACCCTTTGAATACATAATTACACAAAACACCGTAATATCGAGATACAGTTATACAAATGGTAGTGTTAGATGGCCTTGAGAAAGAAAGTACAAAGACTTTCTTCGAGAAAGGGTTTTTGTCACTTCCTTGTTGAGCGTGACCAATGAGAGCATTGTGTGATGTTCTGTTACCTCTAATTGTACCACAGTTACATTATTTATTGGGTTATTGAAAGTGATCCGCTATTCTTTCATTTTGTTAAGAAAAAATTCGCTAGGCACTGCAAAGTTGTCAATAACAATAAACAGTTTGAGAAAATTCCTTTTGCAAACATTGAAGTAATTTGATAAATACGAGTTCATTTCATTAAAATATCACAAGGCTTTTGATACTTTTTAATGATAAAAACTAAAATTTTAGGTACTTAATCAGCTGTACCGCAAGCAGTAGTTGTCCAAACCAACTGCATCGTGTACATAGAGGTAACTAAATCGTTACCAACTCACACTGTCACACTCTCACACTCGTTTCTGTCCTAGAGTAATTTAACTAGTTAATGCATGTGTATAACTCTCCATAAAGTTCAATTGAAAGGCTGAAAGGTTTTTCAGCATTCTGTATATTGCTCCAGATAATAAACTATTAGAATCAAATTTTTCTGCAAGTAAATTTGAGTGAATAACCGTAATTAAGGTTGGAAGCCATACATTTAAATCCATGTCTTATTATATAAGCTTATAATAGACAAAACCGAAATGGCATAAATACCAAAAGAATGTGGGTAATTACATTTTTTAACCGTTTGGGACGGAGACGGTATGATCATGGGGTCCGAGTGCTCTTGCTATGGTTAAGTAATAAGCAACTGATCGATGCTTCTCGTGACCTGAAGGTCAGCGTTTTCCTAGCACAGAGAATTAACATTACCATTCTGCGTGTCAATGTCAGTGATGTCAGTGACGACTCGTAGAATTTTTTTGACGCTTGTATGCAAATATTACAAATTATATCATTGTTTTTTATTTTCTAGTATTTTAATTTGGTTTTAAAATAAGTAAGCTAAAATTTGGGACTGTTATAGTCTAAATATAAATACATTTATATATATATATTAAATAGTAGATATACCATAAAATAAGGTACAAACAGTAACATAAATCAACAATTATTTACTATACAACGCTATATGCGTATAACGTATGTATACCTATGGATCTAAGTTTGGCAAGAGGAATGTGGGTCTACAGGTGGTGTCTACAGCTCGTCTTCTTGATGGCATTGTAGCTGAGGTTAATGTCATATCATGTACATTAATAGTAGCATGATAGAGACATTAATGACAGAGATATCCGACTGGCCTGTTGGTCAAGTGAATAGTGGTCTTGACTAACGAGTCAGAGGTCGTGGGTTCGATTCCCACCCAGGACAAATCTTTGTGTATTGAACGTAATCATTTGTTCTGTGTCTAAGTGTAATTTGTCTATGATATGAGTATTATTATAGTATATAGTATTTAGAACTGTTTAGGTATGTTTATCATCAGTCTGGTTATCATAGTGAGATGTGGAAGGATATTATTATTATTAATTGCTTCTAAATAATATTATTTTAGAAAAACCTACTTTACAAGTAATTTGTAAAAAAATGTAAGTATTTTTAAACAATCTAAGCCTGGAGTGATTAGCAGTATGTGACTATCAGACTCTTAAGGAAGTGAAAAATCAAATATACCTTCTAGTTAACCTTTATTTTGCCCCAGATCATTTGGAGTCAGCTACGAGTTCAACCGGTTTTCCCTGAATATCAGTTTTTCCACGGAACAACTGGCATTGAACCTTTGTAACCTTAAGGACGAACTGAATTTGGAGGTTGAACTAGTTGTCAGTATATTTGGGGTGCTGGGCTAGAAAACCTCCACGTGGTGCACCCTGGAAACGTTGGCGATAGTGTTTTCATCACTGCCAGCGGCTAATATTCTAGCACGAAGAGGAAGCCATTTTCTTCGGCAATTCGGCCGAGAGATGGTCCAACAGAGCGGGCGTGTCTGTCGGATCCTCTGTTGGTTCTTCGCTCTTCGGAGCATTGAGGAGGAAAACCTCGGTAAAAAATCACGTTGGTGGGACCCTTGCTAGGGTCGGAGTTCCTCCGCTCAGCGGTGGAAAAGGTAGGACGGGCTCGGTGTGCACTCACACTGCCACCGAGTAGGCATCAGGAGACGTAGTCTCCCTGCCGCCGTCGACATATCGTAGTCCCGAGTTGGAGTCTTGCGACTCCAAGCGGGGGCGAGGGTCTTGGCTTAGCCACCCGGACTGCGAGGAAGAAAACCTCTATAAAAAATTACCCCGAATCCCGTGTTCTGGTGCGTGACCAGGGGATGCATGGCTGATGGGTTGTTCAGTCGTAAGCGCACCCCCAGTCGGGGCACCTGCGGACCCCTCGGTTGGGCATAAATGTACGCTTGCCCGGGTATTGGGGGATCTCTGCCCGGGTCGACCTGTAGTTCTCCCCCACTCGTGGGTCTAACATGGAATCTCAAACTAAAAACGTAAAAATAAATATAGAAGGAGAGAAGGAGAAAAAGGCGAAGAAGGAAAAAAGCGTAAGATTGGACGACTTCTCGTCCAATTTAAAGGACGCATCGGTTGGGACGCCTATGTCGATGAGGCCCCCAGAAGTCATTATGACTGCTGGGAGCCGCAGAACATCGGAACGATTGCGTTCCAGATCGACATGTTCGTCGGATGGCACGGGAGGTAACCCGATGGAAACGGAGCTGTGCGACTCCCGAAAACGCGGGCGCTCCAGGGACGAGGAGAGCGACACGTCCCAGGAGATGTTGCCTCCTAAAGTCGCCAGCAGCCGTAGAGGAAGGTCGCGAACTTCGGTCTCGATCCCGTCAGGCTCCGTCTTCTGTAAGGCGGAAGCCTATAGGCGGGTTAGGGCGGACGGCGAAGCACTTGCAGAGGAGGAGATCGCAGATCTCTTGCTTAAGATCAAGGAGCCGATGGCAGGGGATTCTGTTCCCCAAACGCCATCGTCCATGCAAGAGAGAGCGAAAGCAGCGGTGGCTATCATCCACAAGGTAGCCACCAAGTCGAGTAACCTTAAGGGTGCTTTTGTAAAGGCCCTTAAGGACTCCTCTTCTGCAGTTGCGGGGGTCGTTGAGACCCTTATTGGGGACGTGGCTCGTCTCCAAGCGGCCAACGACCATCTCACACGGGAGGTGGCTGAGCTGAGCGCGCAGTTTGCCCAATTTCGGGCGGATCGCCCTGAGCGAGAAAGCCCGTCTCAGTCGCTTGACCTTGTCAATCCCGGTACCATCGCTGATGCCCACCTGCGCCAAATCACAGACGCAGTGTGGCGCATGATGGACGGACGTCTCGCTGGTTTGGAGGCGAGACTACCTCCAGCCCCTGTCGTCCGACCGCCGCTCGCGGCACATAGACCAAAGGCCACATCGGCGCTTCCCGTTGTAGGCGGTCGTGTGTCCTATGCGGCGACGGCGTCGGTGTCTGCTGTTCCTGCGGTGTCGGTGTCTGCTGTTCCTGCGGCGTCGGTGTCTGCTGTTTCTGCGGCCGCGCCGAGGACACTACAGGCGGCTAAAGTAGTAGCTAAGACGGGTGCACAGAGGTCAGGGCCCAAAACGGCGGCCAAGTCTAGAGCGGAATTTCCTCCGCTCCCCACTCCAGCCGCTGTACCTGGCACCTCCACGTCTGCTCCCTCCATATCTGCCCCTTCCACGGATGGTTGGCAGGTAGTCGGGGGCACAAAGAAGTCCCGAAAGCGGGATAAAAAGGCTGCTCAAAAGGCAGACTCTGCCCCGCAGTCGCCATCAGTGGTAGTCACCGCCACGAAGAAGCCGCGCAAGCTTCAAGTACCCAAAACTGCGGCGGTGGTGGTCACCGTTTCACCGGAGGCGGCTAAAGGCGGACTGTCTTACGCTGCCATTTTTCAGAGGGCCCGGGCTGGTCTCGCCAATGAAATCGGGACGGTAGGTGTCAGGTTGCGCCTAGCTCAGACGGGAGCTCGAGTTCTCGAGTTCCCTGGAGCCGAAGGTGCCAAGACAGCAGACACGTTTGCCGAGAAATTGCGGGGCATGTTTGCGGCCACGGATGGTGTTAAGATCGCCAGGCCTACTAAGTGCGCAGAGTTGCGCATTTCGGGCCTGGACGACTCCATAACGACCGAGGATGTCCGCGTTGCAGTAAGAGAGAAGACGGGTTGCAACGCGGACAACATTAGGGTCGGCACCATCCGCCCCGGTCCAGGAGGGCTTGGCGCAGTGTGGGTCAGCTGTCCCGTAGCGTCGGCCAAAATGTTAGGCGACGCCGGCAGGCTGCTCATCGGTTTCGTGAGCGCTAGGATCACAGTCCTGGCGGCGAGACCGATGAGGTGTTACAAATGCCTAGCATCGGGGCACACACGCGCCAAGTGCGTCAGTTGTTTCGACTGCAGCGGGTTATGTTTCCGCTGCGGTCGACCGGGGCACAAGGCGGCAGAGTGCTCTGCCGCCCCTCACTGCCCGGCGTGTGCGGCGGGTAACAAGCCCGCTAATCATCTGATTGGGCAGGGAGGCTGCAAGCCTGCCCGTAATTCTCGGCAAGCGTCGGCGGCTAGCCAGTCGACCCAGGCTGCCTCTGACGTCGTTTCTGCTTCGACATCGTCGCCCATGGAGGAGGTTGTAGAGACGGTCGAGTAATGGCCCAAGTCTCCAACCTCCTAGTCCAGACGAACCTGAACCACTGTGCTGCGGCGCAGGACCTTTTCCTGCAAACCATGGCACAGTGGTCGATCGGTGTTGCCGTAGCCGCGGAACCCTATTACGTTCCTCCCCGTCCAAACTGGTTGGGTGACCGGGACGGTTCCGTGGCAGTCGTCGGCTCCACGGCGGCTCATTCCCCGCCCTTGTCGCTAAGGGACAAGGGTACTGGAGATGTTGCTGCCGAGTGGGGGGGGATCACCGTATATGGTGTTTACTTCTCCCCCAACCGGAGTTTGAGCGACTTCGAGGTTTTCCTTAACAACTTGGAAACCTCGATGCGGCGTCTAACGTCTGGGCACGTCTTAGTGCTGGGGGACTTCAACGCAAAATCCATTGCGTGGGGTTCCTCCAGGACGGACGCTAGGGGCGAGGCCGTAGAGGAGTGGGCGGCCTCGGTGGGCCTCTGTTTACTAAACAGGGGCTCCACCAACACGTGCGTGCGACAGCAGGGAGGGTCGATAGTGGACCTTTCGTTCGCTACCCCTGCCCTCGCCGCACGAGTAAGGAACTGGCGCGTCCTGGAAGAGGTTGAGACGCTCTCGGATCACCTCTACATCCGATTTGAGCTCTCCCGGACCCAGGACCCCAGTAGGGGTCACGTGGCGCGGCGTTCTTCTCGCTTTCCGCGGTGGGCTTTAGCCAAATTAAATAGGGACCTACTGGAGGAGGCAGCCATCGTTCACTCTTGGCTGTCTCCGCAAGCCCCGACCGAGGAGGTCGACATGGGGGCTGGTCGCTTCTGCGATGCCATTGCGCAGATATGTGATGCGGCCATGCCCCGCATCCGAGGTTGCCGGCCTCCACGGAAGGAGGTTTACTGGTGGTCCCAAGAGTTGGCGGACCTCCGTGCGGCCTGTACTCGTGCCCGGAGGTCCTACACCTGTAGTCGGCGGCGACACCGCGAAGAAGGCGGGGGGGACCGGCTTCATGAGGAGTACCGAGAGGCGCGGAGAACTCTGAAGCTGGCCATCAGCCGCGCCAAAGAAATTAAGAGAAAGGAAATGCTGGAGGGTCTCGATCGTGACCCCTGGGGTCGCCCTTATCGTGCGGCGCGACAAAAGCTCCGCACGTCGGGCCCCCCCCTTACAGAGACCCTCCAGCCCAGCTTCCTGCGGGAAGTGGTCGAGGGCCTTTTCCCGCAGCGGGTGGAGCATACACCCCCGTCGATGGCCTTAATGGTCGGAGACGACGGAGAGAACGAGGGCAATGTTCCGCCCGTCAGGGAATCGGAGGTAGGGGCGGTTGTTCTACGGATCCGCTCTAAGAACACCGCCCCTGGGCCAGACGGGATACCTGCCCGAGCACTGGCCCGAGTCGGGCGGGTAAACTTTTTGAGAGGATACTCTCTGCTCGCATCGTCCGGCACCTCTGCGAGGTGGGCCCCGATCTGTCGGATGCCCAATTTGGTTTTCGGGCGGGGCGTTCGACGGTCGATGCCGTGCTGCGCCTGAGGGCCGTTACCGAAGAGGCGGTCAGCTGTGGCGGCGTGCTGTTGGCGGTGTCGTTGGACATCGCCAACGCATTTAATAGTCTGCCATTTAGCTGCATCAGGGAAGCACTCCACTACCACGGGGTGCCAGAGTACCTGAGGCGGCTTGTGGCAGACTATCTTGAGGAGCGTACCGTCGTGTACGAGGACCGAGATGGTATTCTAAGGCGGCGGCCCATGTCGTGCGGTGTTCCGCAGGGGTCCGTCCTCGGACCACTCCTGTGGAATATGGGATACGACTGGGCCCTTCGAGGTCGTCTTCCGCCCGGGCTGGGCGTAATTTGTTACGCCGATGACACATTGGTCACGGCCCGGGGGGTGAACTTTCAAGAGGCGGCGCGCCTGGCCACCGTGGGAGTCTCTTCGGTGGTCGGGCGCATTGAGGCGCTGGGTTTACGGGTGGCCCTAGACAAAACAGAAGCCCTTTTGTTTCATGGGCCCCGTCGTGGTCCACCCCCCGGCGCCTCCATCGTAGTCAATTCGGTCCTCGTACCGATTAAGGCCCAGATGAAGTATCTGGGCCTGATCCTCGACGGCAGGTGGCTCTTCGACGAGCACTTCCGACAGCTTACTCCAAAGCTGGTCGGCGCTGCCTCTGCTCTTGGGCGACTTTTGCCCAATTTGGGTGGAGCCAGCGTCGCGACGAGACGGCTATACACGGGGGTTGTTCGGTCAATGGCGCTATATGGTGCACCGGTGTGGGCGGCGGCTCTGACCGCCCAGAATAGGGCTCGCCTCTGGCGCCCTCAGAGGATATTGGCGGTTAGAGCCATACGCGGCTACCGCACCGTATCGACGGAGGCGGCGTGCGCCTTGGCCGGAACTCCCCCGTGGGATTTGGAGGCGGAAGTGCTCGCCGAAGTTTATCGGCGGACGGCTGACTTCCGGGCGGGTAGCGGCATACGGCCCCCGCCCGAAGAGATACGCGAGTGGCGTGAGGCCGCTCGTCGAGCCACGATGGCTCGTTGGTCGTTCCGGTTGGAGACTCCACGTGCTGGCTTCGCCCTCGTGGAGGCTCTCCAGCCGGTCATCGCCGAGTGGGCAGGGCGGCAGCACGGGACCCTTTCCTTCCGACTGACGCAGGTCCTTTCCGGGCATGGTTGCTTCGGGAAGTATCTGCACTCGGTCGCCAGGAGGGAATTGAGTCCCGCCTGTTACCACTGCGAATGCAGTGAGGATTCGGCTCAGCACACGCTAGCGGTTTGTTCCGCCTGGGCGGCGCAGCGTGGGGTCCTCACTGCAGTTATTGGAGGAGATCTCTCGCTACCGGCCGTCATACGCTCCATGGCCGGTAGCGACAGTTGTTTTACCGCGGTCGCAACCTTCTACGAAGACGTAATTTCGCGGAAGGAGGCGGCAGAGAAGGCCCGGGAGGACGATATCCACTCGGACCCAATTCGCCGCCGGCGAACCGGGCGGCGGAGGCGCGCATACCAGCGCCTCATGCCGCCTTGAGTGTGGCCGCGGGCGGACGGGACGGGTTTTCCCCTCCACCCGCTATAATGGCCAGCCGCGAGGAGGCGACGTCTGCGTGTGCCGTACGTCGCCTAAAATAGAGAGTTTACCCATAGATGGTGCCCGCAGTTTCGGGCAGGCGCTAGGAGGGATCTGGATGTCGTAATAGCAGCGGTTCCCGGATCCCTCCTATCTCAGGCGCAGAGTGGCACACCGTGTGGTTTTAGTCGGTCCGATTCCGACACACCACCCCGCCGTAAACCCCGGTGGGGTGACGGCCCGAGGGGGTTTCCACACGTTAAAAAAAAAAAAAAAAAAAGTTGTCAGTATATTTGACAGCACTGTCTTCCCAATAACAATTGCCATAGATGTTCATGACAACCGGACCGACGACTTAATGTGCTCTTCGAGGCACGGGCGTGAAACTACAAGTTTCCATACTCCGGGCTGTTTATGAATTTCTTGTAAAAACTATTTTTTGCCCGAACTCGAGACCTCTAGATTAGCAGTCACATATGCTAACTGCTGGACCAAGGAACTTTGTATAGCTGTAGCTATATATAACCGAATACGAAAGTTATACTAAAAGTTAATTCAACATATATTTTAAATGTTGTGATATAAGAGTCACAAAAGTTACAAGTGTGTGTGTGTGACACCTTTGACGTGGGGGTATTCCCCTATACAACTTTTCAATTTTCAATTTCAAACATATCATATCACGCTGGATATATCACGAAGAACTCCACAGGTTGGTCGTACGATGTGAAAAAAATCTCGAAGTGCGTATACTAACGCATTGTCAATAACTAAGTGATGGAGGTTGAAGTTTTGTTAAGTACAAATCTAAAGAATTCTTCACATAATTCTCCATAACATACACAACAGAGATAAAACCGTAAACAAAATATTTAAAAATTAACCCATAAGAACGCTTCATTATTTTAAATCCACAAATAATTGAAGATTAACTTTTCACTTAACTGATAATTATTTTAAAAGCTTCAAAATATTATGTAATAGCCTCTTACAACTCTTATAAACCTTTTCATAAAAATGATTAACTAGGAATTCCTTCTGCGAACAAGAGGGGATCGTGTACCGGAATCGGGAGCAGATTGACTGGGCCTGAACATAAGCCATTGAGTAAGACAAAGTAAGCCGTTCCTTAATCTGCTACGTCTATACACCATCTTAGCTATTCAGGGACAGATTTAGGCAGATTAAACAGTCCCCGTTTATGTTCACGAGTTTCTTTTTCCCGTAAGCTTGTTGTTATTTCATCATTCTTAATGCTATGACGTAATGATCTTGTTAAAGACTTTTGTTTTGGTTTTATTGGAGATTATTTTACAAGGCGTCGGATTATGCAAGGGTGAAAGCTATTTTGACGTGATTTGTTTTTAATAATTTCTTGTTATAGGTGTTAAAAAGGGATTAGTCCATGGACGTGACTCTTGTAAATAATTACGTGGAGATTCTAAATAATAGATGAACAGTGTTTTGGACTGTTCAAACTGTTGTCTACTCTGATGTTGGATTTACTTGATACATTACTTTTTATGAATTTATACACAATATAATGATATTTTAGTCACAGAATAACATAATTAAGCCATCATAAACATATATAAGTAAGAGTTTAGTCAAGTATGCTTTTATTTTATTTACTTGTTTTAAATTGTAGTTTATTTTAAATTAGTGTCAAACTGTTGTGTAGTGTTTTAAGTTTGCTTTTTTATTGTTGTTGTTTTAAAAGAAAAATGATTTGCATAATGTAAAATAAAATCGATTTGAATCTATCCCGATTTAAGTGCATTTATGACGGTTTTATAACTTAGTTAAATAATATGTACATTTAATAATTATAAGTTTGTATATTGTGTGTAACAGATGAACAAACACAATGTTGTTTTGGGTAGAATGTGGAAGAAGCTGAACGTAGCAGGCGGCAGCGTAGGCTCATGCATGGCCTCGCAGACACCGCGAAACCACTCAGCGAAGTATGAGATAGTCCTTCCGTAACCTCACGACGAGATACACGTTGTTGCGGTCCAGATACACTCTGCTCTCCTGCTTATGCTCTTAAATATTAAGTGCTTTCTGTCTATATTATCTCCTTCACTTCTTCTTTACGTTCTAATTTTTGTACGTTCTATTTTTATGTACCTACAACTGTAACTGTAAGCAAAGCAATTATATCATATATAGACATATAGCGTAAAAATATTTTTTATGTTTACACCCGACATACCTACAGTGGTGATGCTTACCATGAGCTCGGCATTCAAAGTCGAGGAAGCCCGAGAATCTTTTCACGTTGGCATGCAAATCCCATCTTTTTACACTGAAAAATCAGGGATGCGGTTCTCGTGGATTGAAGCTCGACTGACGAAGACTGACGAAACAAAACTCTTTTACAAGATCAGAAACTTGGATTCACAGTATGCTAGCTTGTGATTAGCTAAGAGGTAATTACCAACCTTCAACCATCTCACAAATTCGAGAAATTAAAAACCAAACTCGTGAAATGGCTTTCTGCATCGTGGCAACGAAAGGCGAAGCAATTGCTGGTCCATGAAGAGTTATGAGACTGAAAACCTTTTGCAGTTTTAGCGGCATCTGCTCAATTTGGCCGTATTGGGGCTCCCCGAAGAGTTATTGCGGATACGGACAAGCCGTCTTCCCAGCAGTACACAAACTATCATATCCTCGCATATTATAGACGTACTTACCTATGTTAATGACTATATCGTTATACTGATGACGTAGCAGTTTGAGCTAGAGATGCCACGAAACCACAAATAGTGATTTGGCTGAATACCAAATAATGAATATTTGGTGAGTCTCTTGCCCGTGTCGTCGAGTATTTGGCAGTCGAACATTCAGCATCACTTAATGCTTTTCACAGATCGGAGATTTAAGCTTGGATCAGAAATGTCAATCAAATCTTGTCATTTTCCCTTTAGCAGTGTGCACAGTGAATGACTAATTTTCGAATCAATTATAAGATAATCTGGGAGGAAAAAAAAACAATCGTTTGAATCATTATAATGAATGGAATTCTCTCTTTCTACGAACTTACCCGAAGTACTAGACGAAGTTGAAGTTCTGCGGAAAGACTGTTACCGAACTTTTTTAAAACTCTAACTATCCGCAAAGATTACCAATATCTTCGTAAAGCAAACGGTGCCGTCAAATGTGCTTTTCGGGAACTGAGGGGTCTCAATAATTTAAAAATGGTAAGAAATAAAAATTTTAAATAGCGAAATATATATTTTTACTTACTTCTACATTGTTCACCAAACAGTGTATACATTGTCAAATACAAAAAAGAATTGGATATTAAGATTAAGAAACACACAAATAATTTTAATGATAAAGCAACGTTAACCGAGTATAACTGTAAAATCTTTAAAATTCTTCCTGTCTTCTTGTGCGTTCCTATTTGTATCTTTCACTATTCAATATACTGCCGAATATTGCAAACTATTCGGCCGAATACCGAATAGTTAAAAACATGATCGAATAGCCGAATACCGAATAACTGCCGGGTATTCGTGGCATCTCTAGCTTAATTGACATTTCTTTGAATGTAACTGTAAGGTAAAGTTTATGCCGTCGTTATAATAGAAAAAGTATATATTTTTGATTACTTTATCTTCCTACAGTAGTATTTCATCATCATCATCATCATCATCATCATCATCATCATCATCAACAGCCTTTAGCAGTCCACAGCTGGACGTGAGCCTCTCCTTAGCAAGGAGGTTTTGGTGTACTATACCACGCTGGCCAGGAGAGTCGGAATAGGGTTTGTTTAACGTGTTCCTCCTCTTTTTAGTGATATCGTCCTGAATAATTTGTACCCTTAGTTGCCATTTACGACATTTACGACACCTACGGGATGAATAGGGGTGGTGACGCTACGTTTTCTTAATCAGTCACCGCAAGAACGATGATGACCTACAGTGGTATTTAAGGTAACTAAATTATTTATTCTTTCTTTTTCTAAAGACAACTCCCCAAATAGAAATATTTCTGTGGGGGCATTAAAAATACTCAGACTTAGAAAATAATTTGTAGAATACACAAATTGTTGTCCCATATAGGCTTCGAACTCACAACATTCAGTGCAGGGCAAAGCGGCGAGGTGACCACTACACCTTTCGTTTGGTCATATTATTTGTTTCGTCATGCGTACGTTCGTACGTAGTACTATTTTAATATCTCAAACAATTTTTTTGTGCTGTAATTTAAACTCCCTATGCCTGTGACTTCGTTCAATAAGGATTTGAATTTTGAATTTTTATCTTAGAGAAGCAATTTTTATTGCGTATATCCCGTTACCGTGTCAAATCCGGGATAAAAAGTAGCCTAAATATTGCCCAGTAATCTCTTTTGTCTTGTAGTAAAAATCTCATTAAAATATGTTCAGCGGTTCTAGAGATTAGTCCGGACAAACAAACAGACAGATAGATAGATAACAATTTAAAAAAAGTTAGTTTATGTTTTAATATTATGCAAAGAGGTAAAAGCGCTTGAGGAAACAGTTTTTTTTTTAATCACAAATAGACGCTTCAACTTTATTTATATTTATTGATCTATTGAGTATTAATCAAGTATACCTTTAACATATATTTGTGCGTAAATTTGTGAGATCAAAACAGTATATTTTAATGTTTAACATTACGAGCGCCAACCCTCAGGATTGATCAGTTGTCCATGTGTTCACGTTATTTCGTATTTAGCCCGTTAATTTTCTTTTACGTCCGCCATAGAGCCGCCTGCTAATGAATTTCAATTTGTGGCCCGCGGGTGTGTCAGGAAAAATTGTTGCAGTTACAGAAAATGAAATATTTTCATTTGGAATTTCTATCAACCCCTGTTTTGGCATGAGGCATTCATTATGGCCATTTGTTTAGTATATTAAGAAAAGGAATTCACTTGTAGTTATATTCCAGTACTTATTTATTTGGAATATAAATAGAAGTGAGTTAGTTTCCAGAATGAATTTTAATAAGTTCCACCAAATATCATAATATATTATATTTTATAAAGTTTTTAGTACACTGATGTTATTTTTGTTAAGTTTAATATCGAAATAATTGTCAACGCGTCCTCTCTGCTCCCACAAAATAAATTTACATAATACATAACTTTGTAACATGACGTTGTATGTCAGGTATGTAATATATTATTATTATTTAAGTAGTTTATTTTATCAGCTGCCACTAAAACGTGTTATACCATTGAAAAACCGAATTTCTAATCTACGCTGACTTCAACAATAAAAAAGTAAAGTTATAATACACTCAATAATTTTCCAGTCGGTACTCGCCGAACACGCAAACAGAATTCGTTTTTCTACCGCAAATGCGTCGAACCGCGGATATTCTCATTCATATTCGCGAGCACACCTGTTAGCAAATTGAATAATGGAAGGCATTGGAAGGTGAAAGGAAAGTTATCATAATGCTACGGGTGAAGCTATAAGGCTACTACAGAGACACGATGTTATATTCAATGCTACATAAAATATTAGATTGTGAGTCGTCGAAAACGATACCTACTATTTACCTCACAACTTTTTCGAATAATGACAACCACTTATTTAAGATTTCTTATTATGTTTTTTTACATTTTTTAAGTCTAATGGAAGTCATTCCACGTAGAGTTCAGCCGTATAACAGTGGATTTAAAGATGATTCCTACCTAATTTGAGAATAAAGGCTCGTAATCAAATATATGTATTTTACCAACGTAAGTTCTGATATAAGAATTTTATCTTACTTATACCTTATTCTCTTAAACTCAGATGTAAAACCTGAACTCGTAAATGATCTTAGGGATCAAAATGAAATGACAAAAAATAACATAATTTGTATTTGACACATTCTTGGTAACATTAAATGTCCATTCACTGTTACTCTAGTTGCTTTTGCTGTACTGTTACTCTCCGTCACGTTACTTTGATACTCTTTACTAACGTATTAATTATACTTCTCATAGTGTGTTTGATAAGTTGTTAATGATATGAAAGCTGTTGGCATGGTACAACAGTGACTCGCAACAAGTTACAATCTTAGATATAGGTGCCCACATTAAATGTTAATCTGAACATAATATATAAAGTTTATTTAAAAGCATTGGAGAAATGTGAATGAAAGAGTGAAGCATTTTCTCTTCTTTAAATTACACTGTACTAGCAATACGTTTAAATAACCTATGTCACGAAATACTTTACAAATATACATAAAACGAATTAAAAAAATCTTAATGTAGCAAATGTAGATCAAACAAAAAGTTGTCCCATGTGGAGATTGAACCTATAGTACATACCGCAGTAGCAAGCGGCGAGATGATTGCTTAAACCACTTCGCCATCTGTGCATCCAAAGTGGCATCAACACCTACCGATGCAATGTATCTTTTAGTGCCCACACTAATATACGTACAATTATAATACAATCAATGGTTAATATCGTAGCGATACTATTGATAGTAGTTTTCTTCTTTGGAAGACCTTATTTTTATATCGATAGTGATTTGGTTAAGGTCTCTGGTACATGATGTTTTTTTATAAATACTTGCATTATTTTACATGGAAAACACTAAAACTTCAAAACAAATATTTGCAATGTCATACAAACATTTGGTCCAACCCGGTCCGACATGGCAGTAGCATAGGCTACAGCTGCGAAACCAAGGCTGTCAACATGGTATTTTTACCGATAATATTTACTACCTTACTGGCCAGCATTTACTTATCTCTCACTGTTTATCATCAGTAACAATAGATAGTTATATAATGCTGTATATAGCATAGGCTCTGCTTAGTTCAGATCAGACAGCCGTGTGTAAGAAGTGTTAACTTATTAAAATAATTATTTTATTTGTATATCTTGGTTATATGGAGATTATAAAAGGCAACGAGCGGCCTTATTTCTTATAGTAATTTATTCCAACCTACCTTTGGATGGACTATATTCATTTTCAAAGTTTCTACAAGTGTTCTTGTTACCACAATGTACATTTTCGAATTGACGTATTTCGTGAAAAATAATAAAAAATAACAAAACAATAAAATATTTGAAAGCGTGACAATATTAGCAAATTATTGTGTTACGGATATTTTTACTTAAAAAGGACTAATTATTTTATTGATAATAATTTCTCAATGCATTTCTTTACTGCGAACTCTATTATGGCAGTAGCGGTTCCATTTTTTTACGACAATTTCTTTGAGGCTGCCCCATTTAAGTTGCACAATATTTACATATTTATAACGGTATTAGCGAAAGGACCTTGTAAAAACGTACTTTACATTTGGGCTCTACTTTTTACCGATTTGGGCCAATAGTTTTACGACCAATTTCGCCTAAATAAATAAAGAAATTTTTATATGGCATACTAAACTTTTGCATTAAAAAGTTTACAGTTAGTTTTATTTGTAAATTGTACTAAAATTTAATTACAAAGTATGGACCGTTACTGTTCCTAGTTTGAAACGAGATAACTATTGAAATAGTGGCGATAATGAGATCGTGTAAAGCTTATGAAATTGGTGGCTAGTTTAGTGGTTACTAATTAATTACTTTTAGCAAAAAATCAATAAGCAATAAAATAAATAAACTGATTTCACATTGTTTTTCTTATTAATGACTTTGATATTCTAAGTCTGTATTGGATTACAGTTTGGTTATTATTTTTTAGCTTAGAACTCTGGTGATATAAGTAGATTAATTAGTAACAGTTAGTAGAGCTACATTTGTGTTGAAAAAATATAAATAGCTGTCTTTATAAACTTGATTGTACTATCGATCGATCGATATTACTATCGATATTACCTTGTTGTTTTTGTTATTAGCGTATGCCACTGCTGATCAAGAGGTTTTGAGTTCGATTCCCAAGTAAGCCAAAAAAGCGTTATACTTAAAAAAAAATGAATGGTGTCGTGGGACACCAGGTAGGAACGAAGTTCCTTCGGATAATGTGGAATCGACACAATTTGCAAAAAAAATCGTGCTCAATTTTATGTAGGTTTTCTTGATTTTTCTCTTAAATTTTGCTGATTAGTTTTTATTTAAGTACAAGAAAGTATTTAGGAAATTCAGTATTTTAGGAAATAAAATAATAAATTCCTTAAAATAATAAAATAATAAATTCCTTAAAATAATAAAATAATAAATTCTTTAAAATAAAAAAAACATCGTAATTCAAATTTCAACTGAAATAACAGAAAAATATGTATCTTTATTTTTTTTTGTCAACATTATTATTAATTAAAAATTACATAGAAATAGAAAAATAGAAAAAAATAACAAAAATTAACGGTTTTATTCCACGCACTTTTTTCCACAGATTTATTCCACGCACTTTTTCCACGGATTTTTTCTTACGGTTTTACTATCACATTTTTTTCAGTTCGGTCCCGCAGCGAAATCCCTATCCCCTCCAAGCCTGCCGTAAGGAACTTCGTTCCAAAAATCTGGAGTTTAGAAGTTGAGATCTTAACACCCGTGCCTCGGTGAGCTCGTAAAGCCGTCTTGTGCCTGTTCTCTCCGTGGTCGTGTCGGTTAACCGTCCCATTGAACTGTGAGAGCGAAGGAACAGAGAGTGCACCTGCGTTTACGCACACACTTGTACACTATAATATCTCCTGCCTAATTGGCTTCTCTCCGTTGAGATACGCCGCCGTGGGTGAAATGGGTTAAGAGTACATCATTATCGAAATCATTATTTAAATAGTCAATGTTTTAACGTTTATATAGTCTATTCTAGTTTAAAAATGATGCTGAGGTCTCATACTACACATTTTGCTGGGTAAAGTTTTTTGGAGTGTTTTTATTAGAGAGCAGTACTAAATAAATAGATAAAACAAGTATTAGAAGCGAGTACTCTAAAACAATCGGTCTTTATCAAACTATTGGTTTAACTTCCAGCTCCTTATAACACTTTCTTAATCCGTAAAACATCAACCCTCGAAAGCGACACGAACTTACCAACTCAACCCTCTTTCCTCAATCGTAAATCATAACAAACATCTTGCCTAACCCTTCGGTTACCGTGGGGCCAGTTCGCTGGCACCCAAGTGCTGTTAATTGGCGACCGGTTGGGGAAATTGGTCCGCTGTACTTGCTTCCGTGAGTTAATGACTAGCCGCCCAGTGGATGGACGCCGAAACCCATTTAGGCGTGTGCAATTTGCGTATGTGCAGTGGGGGTTTAGCCGGGCGGATTTGGTGACGTAGTTATAAGGTAAAGGCTCTAAGATTGTTTGGGTATAACGGACTATATTAGAGTATGGTCGAATGGCTCCGCTGTGGCTTACCACGTAGTTACCTAAGTTAAAATGAGACAGATTTAAATAGTTCGATGTTTAGGAAGTATTCATGGTAATTGTTGATTTTAATTTACGAATATTATTTTAAATTTATTATTATTGAGATAGGGGACATATTTCAGAAATAGAAAGTAAGGCATATAAACAAATGGTAAAAAAAATCTTCTAATTTTCATTTCATTCATTGTTAATAAGTGAATTGAATCATTAAAAAAAAACATAAACAATTTTTTTGCGTTAATATACTTCTAAGTCAATCACGACACGACGTCAACGGATGCACGAATGACGTAGTGGTTAAAGCGGTCAACTAGCCGCTTTCTACTGCGCTGGGTGTAGTGCGCTGAATGATTGTCGTGTTTCGATTCCCACGTGGGACAACAATTGTCTGATCCACAAATTGTTGTTCTGAGTCTGAGTGTTCTTTGTGTCCATTTCATGTATGTTTGAAAAATCAGAAAAATAAAAAAAAACCTTTAAGTTTTACCAAAACTTTATAAATTAATAAATAATGATACAAAAACTGAATTAAATATTAAAAATACTTTATAATATGTTAGCATAGAGGTATTTTGTTTTCATGAGAGGGGCTGTTCAAACTCAGACATTCAGAACGAACAGAGTTGATATCTCACATAATTTAGACGATCGTTGTGTAGTTCAGATTAAGTTACTTCCTTATTAGTACTCTACTCGTACGAGTATAACAATAAGAAAATTTATAGTTTAAGATCTCGCTACAAGACTACTACGTTCATCGTCAAAATACGATAGTTTTTTAGGGATGTAAAAATTAAATAATTTCACTTAAACTAATTTTTTTTAGCAATCCATCTACCAACTAGTACCAACTTGTTCTGGATGTCTGATCGAAAGACTAAATAGATGTCTGAACCAAGAGTTGTGGTCACCGTACGCATTGTGAATGCAGAGAATGCAGTATGGTGGTCCACAATATGGCGACCTAGTGAGATATTTTTTCGCACCCCGCTTGGAGATGTAAAAGACTGACAGTCATCTTGGCAATTTTATTTCGTGATCCCGTTAATTGCCAACCTTAGCCACGTCATAACATTTTTTTTGTGCCTTTGAAGGCTGTTTATGGTTTACGTCAAGTAAAAATTAAAAAAAAATCTCAGGTACATGAAAAGTTCAAATTTTGTAATATTTTTCTTTTATGTTTGTTCAGCACAGAGGTGTCAGAAACCAGTAGCATTCATGAAGCCAAGGGTATTTTTATAACTCGGTTTAGTTACGGGTGTTACGTAAACAATAATTTCGGGTCATTTTATTGCGTTTGGTCTTTCATGTTGCCGTCTTTTAGTTCTTTACTCATTTTCTTTACTTTTTAAACCATGCCGACCTCTTGTTATGTATGGATAATATTGTTTTTAACAACTATTATAAATTCCTAGACATTATTTTTTAAGAATATCGTTGCCTCTTTTAGAATGTCACACGTACCTGAAATATTCTTTTAAACCAGCATGATTATGTTTTGTTTTATTGCAATGCCCTTTACGTTGAAACGATTTGGTAACGTGTCGCAATCTGAAATCGTATCACAAAATGAATTCAGACTGTAATTATCGAGCCATCGAAATTAATAAAGCAGTTTGTCAGTCTAGTTAAGACCCCGTACCTGATGTGTTTACAATGATTTTATGAATGAGTTAGTTAAACCTATTGTTGTATTTTAAGACAACTTTTACTGCACATAATCATGATTAAAATAGGTATGTCTATTTGCCAACTTACAAACATATAAAGTACCATACACCAATAAGACTGGATAATTTCATGAAAATACACTTTTTTATGGTATTCGAAGCTAATGAGCAAACGTGTCGTTTAATAGCAAGTGGTCACCAGCATTGACATACTACTAAGCAGCCACTAATGAATTGCTACCCTATGAATGTTACTAGAAGTAAGGAGAGAGCACGCAGTTTCGATAAAAATCAACAAAAGAGTTGAAAACCCCGATTTATATAAAAGGGCTCGTTTTTTTTAAAGACAACTTCCACGTTGTTAGTGTCTCTGTGTCGCGAGGATTTTACAAACAAACATGAAACGTACACAAAAACCCAGACTTTGAACAACAATTTGTGAATCACACAAAGTGTTGTCCCTTATGGGGTTTGAACACATAACACACAGCGCTGTAGAAAGCGGCGAGAAGACTTATTAAGGCACTATGCCATCCGTGCAATGAAACTTGTCAAGTTGCCACGAGTATGCTAAAGCAAAGTTTTCTACACTTGCATTGTTTTGCGTCAGTTTAAGACTTGCAATATATTTTATCTTTGGCATTAACAGGTTAGTGAAGGCTATATAAGTACAGATCCCACAGGTCTGCACCTCGGTGCCTCGAAGAGCACTTAGAGCCGTTGGACCTGCGCCCGACCGATAAAATAGAGAATGCTCCGGTGTTTGCGCACACACTAGTACACTATTATATCGCCTGTATTTTTGCACAAATTGGTTTTCTATATACATACATAAATAAATTTCAAGTGGGTATGTAAACTTATTTACCTGTCTAATTATTACACCAGTCTGTTATCATATGACATCACTCTTTATTTAAAAATTCCTATGATAACATACGTCGTGAACTTCGTCATGTTAATCATATCTTCTGAATAGCTTCCAAGAACATTAACAAGTGAAGGCCGGAGTTTTTTTAGCAATATATTTATTCGATTCATTAGTCAATTGAAATGTTTCACAGATTTTATTTTTTCCCAGTTTCGGACGGAAGGAACGAAATAAATATTAATAATAAAAGAGGGTTTGCCTACAAAATTACGCAGAGGAGGCGCAGCGTGTTGACGACTCCTAATTTGACGTAATTTGCATAGATTATGCCGGTTCGTTGAGTGCCAATCTTTTTAAGTGGCTTCTTCTACTCATTTTGTGTTCCTGCCGCGGCCCAATAAGGAATTTATTATATTCAAGTGCTTTCTTTGCGAATATTTTATGTGTTTCATAAGGTACTTCCCGTCCCTTATTCGTTTTATACAGAATAGAAAAACATTACTTTTTTACTTATCAGTGTTGTTTTCAAGATAGGTAACTTGCCGGCATTAAAGCAAATACTATCAATTGCAGAGATTTTAATTTTTAGACACAGTTGTGAAATATTTGTTCAAACATGATTGTACACTATAAAATTATAGTAAGCACACAAATCAGCGAAGTTACTAAACTTATGTATGTAAAAATAATCAGTTTTAATAAAAACCATCAAAGTTTTGTGTGCCCAAAACTTACTTAAATCCAGACTTAAACAACACCTCAAAAATTAAAAACAAAAACCTTATGCTAATACTCATGGACGTAGAATATTTTTTTATTTCAAAATAGGATTGTCCTTGATAAATTCAAATAAAAAAAACAATTGAAATTCACTCTCAATTATTAAGTATTTTGTACAAAAAAAAATTTGAATTGTGAGTCTTTCAATATTTTTATGATTTTCGTTACCCTCACTATATGTAACCTATCTCAGATACAATAACTTAAGCAAAAAAATGATCTTTGAAGTTTTTCATACAATGGTCTCCATTTTTCTTTCGACCTTCATACACAGCTCATATTGTAACAGTCAGGCTGAACCCCGATTGTTACATCACCTCCATACGTACGGGTATATACTGAACGCAAAAATCACCTAATCCGGGGTCGGCCCCAGTTTGTAAGCCAACATTAACTCATGTTATATTTCGATATTACCCGTTACAGCGACTGGGGGCGCGTAAATCAAATTTATAACCTTTTTATACAGGCATTAAAATTTTATCAGAGAGATTTCTTTTTATATTGTCCAGTTCTGTCGCCCTTTTGACTTTTGACGGGAACGCCATTTGTGTTTTCGAATATGCATTTAGAGATAAAATGTTGATTGTTTTATATTTTTAATTGACTTCAAAAATAGAAGGCAGTTTTTATGGTAACGTAGTTTTTATTTTTTTGGAATGATATACATACATACTTCGTGCTTAGTTTCGTTCCAGGTTAAGAAAAATACCGTAAGAACTGCAAAATTAAGAAATTAAGCATATACTTTGTTTCAATCTTTTTTCATGGTGATGTATTGAAATTTGAGCTGAAAGTTAAAAGTCACTAATTTTTATGTTGATTGTCATTAACAAATATTATTCTACTCTGAGTCACCACACTACATTGTATGCATTCGCAATGAGTACGGTGACCATAACACTTGGATCTTATTTATTCTTTCGATTACATTCAGAAAAGAAAAATATTTATACGTAAAACAATGTAATAGATATTTCTACTGTTGTTGATGATGATGATTTTTATGATTTCTACTGCATCTTACTGAATACAAGCTACTCATGCTTTCTATCAGGTAGAGCATAGTCACTTTAGTGGGCTCCGAGTAAAAAAAAACTTACTAACAATAAAATAACTTAGAGTAACATTTCAACACACACTGATTCTTACATAATTTGAATAGCTTTTAGACTAAAGGATATAGATATGTACATATTTCAGCAAATGACGGTAAACAGGGTTACCATTTTAGTACTTTATAATATAGGATGGGCAACGAATTAGTTAACATTTAAAAAAATCAAATAAAAAAAATCATTTGATATACTTATTACAAAAATTATTATTTACTATAAAGCTAATTAACTGGTATTTATTTTTTAAAAATTACATCGTCTAAATGACCACCGTTTCGACGTTTGCACTCTTCTAAGCGAGCACCGAAATTTTCAAATTCTCGTCAACAAAGAAACCGTGAAATCGCCGTCATTTCTTCCCAGATTTTTTATTTTAACTGACGTAGTGTATTTGGTTTATTGATGAAGACACGATTCTTTAAATAAGCTCATAAAAAGAAGTCTGCTGGGGATAGATCTGGACTTCTGGGTGACCATGGAATGTCGCCTCGTCTGGAAATAAGTTTTTCCGGAAACATACCTTTGACCACCGGCAGGAACTCATTGGATGAGTGACAAGTGGCTCCATTTGGTTTAAACCATGTGTTACGATTGTAGCCAGCAAATTCTAGTAGCATCGGTCCCAAAAACTCCAAGAAGTCCTAATAACATGTTTGCGTGGGATCTTAGATTCAAATGTAATGAATTCTTGGCCCACCCTATATATCCCTTTATAATTATATTGAATAAAAAGAGGTACAGGCTAATAGATATGTTCTCAAAACAGTTTTAAAAATTACTACAGTTGAAGTCTTAAAGTTTCATTTTTTTACATAGTAAAACTGTTTAGAAAACAATCTTTTAATTTTAATTAAAATTATTAGTTCTTACAGTTGGTTGATTAATACCATTACTAACAGCTAGTACGTAAAAGCGAAAGGAAGTTTTAAATAAGAAAAAGTTCACTTACTACACAATAAAGTAATATATTTAAATTTAAAAGTCTCTAACTCTAAACTTAGCACACTGACAACAGCAAAGTCTATATTGCTATTATGCATCAAAAATTGTACCAATGTGCATAAAATGTAAAAAGGCACTTCAAATCCGATATCGAAGTTTCAACAAAATGTGTTCCATGATTAAAAAACGTAATAGGTTCTAAGTGGTCACACCTTTGCTACATTTAAGAGGTTCCATTTAGATTTTTGCGCGCCCGAGGCACGTGTGTCGGGTCTTTTCGGCCCGATAGCCGGAACAATAAAACGGTGGATCTTACCGATATCGATATGTGATGTCGTTCACTAGCCGGCGGCGGGGTTTACGCCGCGGTTCCTGCATTGCGACGCGGATTAAAAACGTTTTTATTTTTCCGGGTAACGTAGGCTTGCTTTTATCTCGAAGTACGGTTTGGTAAATGTTTTTTGTACGAGGATATATAACACTGTTATACTGAAACATTCTTTAACGATCACAGTAATAGTAAGAACAAAAAAAATCATTGTTTATGCTTTAACTTTTGCACTAATGAGTCAAATTTCTAAAAGGTTTTAATATATTGTTTTATAAATTGTTAACAAACTATATTAATAAATTTATCCGAAAAGGGTTTTATCCTAGAAACGTATTGGAACACTCACATTTTACCGATTGTATTTTTAGTCCCATTTACTTAAACAGGCCAAATTTTCAACCAAGTACATACATTAAAACATATTTATGAATTTTTTTTTATAGGCACCCACCTAAGTGACCCTATTCTGCCTGATGGAATGCATGGATAGAATCAAAGAACGGTGGTCGCAATACAGACACAGAACTAATGTTCATGCTCACAGAATATTTGTCCTAGGTCCATATCGAACCAATAACCTCGGGCTCAATAGTCAGAATCGCTAAATTAAACCAACAAGCCCACAGAACAATATTACATAATTTAAATTCGTAATATAAAACTACTCACTAAAACAGTACTTTTAAATTGACTAAATACTCCTTTTCATCACAAGTTCGTATGAATATTCAAAACCAATAAAAGAAAATTAAAAACGCATAACAGACACGGCCAGAGCTCATTGCGCCTTTAGTTAATTTTCCTCCGATGTTACACACACACAGACTCCTATAGATAAACGACTCACACACGCTTTATACAGTAATCACTGTTGCATTGAATACATACGCCCATTCGTTCAAACAAAATTTCAAATTCAGAATACATATACTCACTGACGTGAGTTCGTCTGGCCACAAGTTTTTAATACGACCAAATAGGAATGTTGTAGAATGTATGGGTGATGTATGAGGGCTCTGTGCACCAAAAAGTAACTCATAACCACGGCGTATCAAAGCTCTTGTGTAATGAGATGCTTCTGTTTAGTGTGATATACGTTCGTGACAATGTTGGTGTGAAAATATTTTTTGAACGATGTTGATCTTGTTTCTTGTAATGTCATATATTTGATAAATAACCTTATACTGTGATTAACGTGTGTTTATTTATTAATTATATTATTAAATATCTGGGAGTCCGATAATCATTTGACTCAAAAGTTTCTTTTTAGCAGAAAATAAGAGGAACTTCAACTGTGGTCATTTTTATAGTTGTTTATAAAATGAATGTCTTCTTGGAGACTATCAAATTACGCCTTAATCCTTACATATGTGTTACAAGCATGTCCACTATATTTATGACACAAAAGATACCTTTACGAGATTTGACTGCACGGTTGGCCTTGTGGTGGTGGGACAACACTTTGTGTGATCTACAAATTGTTGTTCTGAGTCTGATTGTTCTTTGTGTCCGTTTCTTGTGTGTTTATAAAGTGCTCCGCGACACAAAATTTATTCCTAGTGCGAGCGTTGTCATTTTTTGAAAAAAGAAAGAAAACAGAAGAGGATAAATGGCCAACTGGATCATGTGATGGAAAGCGACTACCGCTACCCATGAATGTACGCAACCGGAAATACCGTAAGCAACAAATTGGTCCATAGATTCGTTACAAGAGGTAAAAAGTTTATTGAAAAGTGTATAATGGTTGCGTTATGGTTTTCGTTGGTTTGATGCCGACAAACGATTTTACCCAAATAAATGTTCCTATGAGTTGCTTTCAATTCCTTGGGTGTCTTTATTTTCGTGGAGACTAATAATTTCTATCAAAACTTAATTGGTCAATGTTTTGAAACTAAACAATAAATATTCTTGCTTATTATCAATTGCTTTTTATAAACTTTAGAGTTTTTTATGTGAATAATTTATCAGATTATATGTTGTTGGCATTTTGGTATTAAGAAATAACATTATTTATGTTTCATTTTAATAAATATTACGAGAAAAAATCTGCTGCTATTGTGTGTTGATCTAAGTCTCCATAAGAGAAGTTTTCAAAAAAATATTTTTTCAATGAAATGAGAAATATTGACTATGACTTTGACAAATATGTTTACACTTACACATTGTCTTCGTTCTGATTTTCTTACCTCGTAAGTTTCTCTGTTTTATTTAACTTGACATGCTGTTTCAGATAATCTAAGGGTATTTAGTTCACACGTTCAATGTGAATTCTTATGCGTTCATACCGAAGATCTAATTGACTATTTATGGCACCATGGATGTGACCACAACTCTTGGATTTTCTTCATGCTTTTCATCAGGCACAGTAGAGGCTCTTAAAATAAAAAAATAAAATAAGGTACATAGACTCTATTCGAATTACAAATTTTTGATCGACGTCAAATATGAACGACAAGTATTAAACGAGATGAATTTTAGGCGTAACCTCTTTGTAGAACTACGGATTTACCGCGTAGAATGGCCAAGTGGACTCTTCAGTGGATTAAAAATGTTCATTTTTATTTCAAGTTTAACACAAAATTTTACTTCTGGAGTATTTTTATAAGCGTTCTGTTTTTATCGACCAATCCCGAGGTATCATCGTTTCAAAACATTTATCTTTGAATTTTCAGGAAAACTCAGCGATACTTCCTGTTTCTATGGAATTTAAAATAAAAATGGTATGGCAATAAAAATATATCTAACATCCAAAAGGAAAAAAAAACATTGTTATATGGTATTTGTATCTCACGAGTTACAAGTCTTATCCGATTTTATTTGTTAAATTAAATTTCTTATTTAATAAAAGAAATAATTTCTCAGTTCTTTTAGTTACTTAAGGCTACCCAAATACCTTTGAAATTACACATATACCTATACCTAATAGATGTGGTATAGCAAAAAAAGTTTTTAATTATATCAAAAGACACTACATCTAATGCTAGAACGTCGAGATAGTGTTCACTTAGACCTATTTTAGTTAAATAATCTACACAATACGAGCTGAGAAACAAATAACCTTTACGCAGACAATATAGTACGTGTCTACTTCAAGGAGAAAGAACTGCTAGAGCGTCATTTACAAATTCATTTAGTTACGCAACTTCTCAGTACGGATCTGAAAACAAAAACAGTGAACATTATATGAGTATTATGACATAAGCCTGGTTCTGCTGGATGATCTCCTCTATACTACCGGTTACGGGGACCCTAAAGCACCAGCTCAGCCTTCTACTCAGTAACTTCTCATTCAGGATCATTCTGACAATCCTTGGTCAAATTAGCGGATTACTTCTATTTCTGAAAATATGTTGGCTCCTATCATCTTTCGTCTTCTTACTCTCATTAGCCAACAAACATTACTTGGTATTTGTTATACATCACACACATACACTTCGTACGAGCGTTTGCTAAAAGATGGCCGCTTCAGTTTTCATCGGCCACGTGATCAGTACGAAGAATCGTTAAATGACGGCTTTGATGAGACTCTGGTCGAGTTTGACTACTAACTAAAAGGAAATTGAGAAAATTTTGAAAAGTAAACCGACTGAATGATTATTACTAATTCAAATTTATATTACAATACCAAAGGTGTTTTTAAACAAATTTATTTACTTAAGTAATAGCATATATAAATATCGTTGAGTTTTTCGATTATATAATTTAAAGTACATAATATAATACATAATCGTAGGAGGCAACGAAGGGAACAAATAACACAGGATAACATCACTGTAAAAAAGAAGAAAAACTTAAAACAAACCCTATACCAATCCGTCTGGCCAACTTGGTAGAGTAGGCCTAAACCTCTTATTCTGGAGGGGACCTGAAATAATATGGTCCGGGTCCCCTTCAGTGTAGTACGCCTGAGACCGGCCGCCGGGGCGGTTTTTAGTGCAAACACTACATGTTCCTAGCTCTTACGTCCCTGAAGAGCCAGAGACCAGAAGGGATGTTCTACCCCAACAACAAAAAAAAACAAAAGGCTAAAACCTCTTTTCAAAATAGAGAGCAGTGGACGGATTGGGTTGTTATAAGTAGTTGATGATGAAGGGATTTATTTTCATTTTCTTTTCTAGCTATTAACAAAATTATTTATTTAAATTTATGCACTGTTGTACACCGACGTTCTTAATGCCCGGGACATTCTCTTCCTGTCAACCTTTTATATAAATAATATATCCGTCGGCAATTTAAAAATCAGTCCTATCTACGTTTTCAGAATTCAGGTGTTGTTTGAGGAGTGCCGTAACCGCGGCAGGGGAGGGGGATGGCTGCAATCAGCTAACCGAATCAGCTCGGACGCAAACACAATTGATAGCACCCGGTACGCACCGCTATGCTAATGCCTGTCAATTTAGTTTCCTATATTCAGTTTGAAGTGACTTCAGTTTTTGTATGTATATATTCCTACCGTCCATGTGTAATTGTTTAATCTCATAAATATCTAACACTCTGAGTAGTAATTTAAAAACATACATAGATTTTGTTCGTTATAATCTTAAATTAGTCAAGTAAGTCAAATAAATATAATTAAAAAAATTTAAAAAAATCTTTATTGAACTAAAAATATAAATTATCTGGGCATAGTGGGGGCTTTGTAGAGACTCCAATATAGATCAGATCTCGATCGAGTCAAAGACCTTCTCATAATGCACGAAGGCTAGACACAGGGCCTCACTATGTGAATGTGTATGGTGTCAGATCTGTAATGAAACCGATGTGGCTGGAAATCGTCGAATCTTCGTGTAAGACGGTTAGTGATGACTCTTGAGAAGAGCTTGTAGAGGTGGCTTATAGGAGTAATGGGTCCATAGTTCTTCAGTATTGTATTAATGTTGTGATTGGTTCTTGATAAGTCTGTGAAGTTTAAACGAAATCGGACCGTTAAAGTAACTCAAAAGTTGGTAGTAAACAAAAATACAGTTGAAGTCAATAAAAGTGTGTTCAAATATGGTCAAATAACGAAAAATCTAACAGAGTTAACTTTGGTACAGACTGTCCAGCCATACGTCGCCTAAGTAGAGAGTTTTACCCGAAGATGGTGACCGCGGAATCGGCCAGACGCTAGGAGGGATCCGGATGTCGTAATAATAGCTGTTTCTGGATTCCTCCTGTCTCAGGCGCAGAGTGGCACACCGTGTGGTTTTAGTAGGTCCGGTTCTGACACACGACCCTGCCGCAAACCCTGCAGAAGTGATGGCCCGAGGGGGTCTCCACATGTTAAAAAAAAAACAAAAAAAAACGACTGTGCAGCGAAGGTCAATCTTAGAAACAAAGTATAAAGGCTATTTTGTATGTAATTTTAAGATCCAACTATAATTTGTGTTTAGGCTACTTTTTAATGAAACTTACCAGTTTTGAAAAAGATCTAAAAACTTAACATTTACCACCACAGTGTGGGTCATCATACTGCATTATCTGCATTCGCAATGAGTATGGTGACCACAATTTTACTCCTTCTTCTTTTTGAATTTTGTTCATGCTTTCAATCAGGCAGAGTAGAGACACTTTGGCAGGTTCTTAAAAAACATCATCATGGCATATCCTATGTGTATATATAATTATATTATGTCGATTATATATATTATATCAGTTATATTGTTACAAAAATACGGGACTTTATTTCGAGAAACGTCATCAAAGGTATTTTGTTTGCTCTATCAAATATATCTACTCAACAAACTTATACCCTTATATAAAACAAATCAAATATAGAATCAACATTTTTTATGAATGCTTTGTATAAAGTGCATTGTTTATGAGAAGCACAATACACGTGTTTTGCACATTGCGCCGGTCTCTGAACTATTGCTTCTACCATGTAGACACATACACAAATAAAGTAGTTTGATCATTATTTGTAAAGTTATTCGCTTCTGGTAACAAATATAGTTCTTATCTCAATTTTGCATGACACATGTTATCAGTATGTATGTATCCAAATCTCCAAGCGCAAAATTAGTTTTTTCAGTACCGCAAATTCTATATTAACAAGCAAGCGAGATGAAACGATACTGAACATAATACACATATTACAAAGATATTGCTAGGATAGTTTTTAATGATATTATGCATATGTGTATATGTACTCAGTAATGC
The DNA here is from genome assembly GCA_949316085.1 of Hypercompe scribonia. Classification (NCBI taxonomy): domain Eukaryota; kingdom Metazoa; phylum Arthropoda; class Insecta; order Lepidoptera; family Erebidae; genus Hypercompe; species Hypercompe scribonia. Next base: position 10,077,433 of record OX438979.1, read on the forward strand.
GTGGTACAGATGGAGACAAACTTGACTGATGACTTACTCTAGACACAATACAAGCCCTCGACTGCTAGAGGAAGGTAAAACATCTATATTTAAAAAATATGTCCAATCCAATTGTCTGCTTACCAGTAAATTTGACTTGTCCAAAGGCAAGTAAACATATGGCAAAATTTTTCAGCAAACTAAGAAACTAATCAATCTGAAAAACAATGCATATTTATTTTATAGGCTCAAATGTCTTTCACTTCGGTTTACACATACATTCTTTGATTTATTTAGGAGTGCATTAGGCTATTGAACTGTGGATTTTTTGTTTTAAACGTTAACTATAACAAAATAATGACTGTACAGTTAGCCTAGTGGTTTAAGCGGTCGCCACGCCGCTCTCTACTGTGCGAGTGTTATGGGTTCAAACACGTGGGACAACGCTCTCGTGTGATCTACAAATTGTTGTTCTGAATCTGGGTGTTCTTTGTGTCTGTTTCTTGTATGTTTGTAAAGTCCCTCGTGACACAGGCTATATTCCTATAATGGGCGTTGTCTTTTATTAAAAAAAATAGTAATAAAAATATTATTATCCCAAATTCACACAGTGCCATCTCGTCCCACAGCTTATACTGTGTACTGTTGTACTGGTATTATATAACTGATATAAATACATTGTATCGTAAGCCGCTGGCTACCAGAACTTCTTTTAGGTACTTGCCTTTGTCTTGGTCTACTTTGGTCACACATTGGTCCACCACCTTTGTCGTAGACCGATGGTTGTAAAGTGTTGGTGCTGTTTGAATGTACCTAAATCTTTGGAAGGGTGAGTATACGATGATTGAGCCAGGTTGAACTTGTGGACCCCGATCCCACTCGAGCAGTCTAAAACTGCCTGGTACAACGAGCCAAAACCGGCCCAGCGGCTGTAACCACTTCATACAGTAACAAATTCTGACGTAGTGACTATCACTACAGACGAAGAATTCTGCCATTATTGTGATGCGGGCCACTGCACGACACAAAAAAAAAACAAATTGGTTACTGAGCACGAAGAATATCACAGGTACTGATTCCAACGTGGACACTATCACGACACGCAAAAGGGAGCCATTAATACCGGAGACCAAAGTTAAAACTACGCGCACTTGTGCAGGTAAAATCAACATAAGTACTAACTACGCTCGAAAGCCGTTCACACCAAGTAACTCACTCCACGATTTTCCGTAGATTACCGAATATATATATTATATGAACATGCATATTTTTTGTAAATAAATACATATTATACATAGAAAACACCTAAAATTCGAAACAAATATTTACAGATCATACGAGCATTTGCTACGACCCCGGATCGAACCTGGAACTCAAGTACAGCAATTACATACGCTACCACTATACCTTACTTACTACCCTTAACCCTTATATAGAGAGGTAATTATTAAGATAAGGTAATTATTTTGTAATAAAATACTTTGCTAATTGCTCAGAAGGCTTTCTTTATCTCGACATCTCTAGATACATATATACACGTAGATTATACATTGCCAAATGGCAAATATTTATTGTACATTTCATTTGTTAAATAAATACCCTTTTACAATATTTACAATAATACATTTTGTCTTTCTTAGCTATTAAAGTAATCAGTCATTTCTCGAAGAATATTAAAACTTTACATTTACAAATTAAACATTTGGTTAGATACGAAATAATTATATCGATAAGCTTGAACACATCTGCAATAAAAGTAACAAATAATAAAATCTATCAACATTTACTTTCTAGTCTAACTCTAAACTAGAATCTAATAATAAATATCTGATATAAAGCAAGTTATTTTTTATTCCTATGTTATGTACAAGCTCATTGGTTTATCACATTTAACAAATCCGACAGAACGGATGCTTAACTACATAATAATAGCACTGAAATGTCAATATGGCCGCCAAACTGATTTATTTGTTGATATGGCGCCATTTGAAATTTTCGTTGATGGTGGGTTAGATGAGAGCACTCTCGAACTGCGCTGTGAAGGTGCTTTCAATTCGTTTTTGACCCTTGGTCTATCAGCCACCGTAGAATCGGCGGCTTGTACTCTTTTCATCTCTTGTAGTTCTACATTCGCTGGCCGCGTTGGGTGGAAGGCAGATTTTACAACTTCAATTGGTTCTTCGTCAGATTCGTCAGTGATTGTCGCGTCATGAATGGAATTTACTTCAGACTTTGAATCAGCTTTCGACCTATCTGGACTACCATTGATTAGACTCCTCGGGCTACCACTTTGTCGACTACTCGTTGGTGATAATCTTGAGCTCGAAGTGTCAATCGACATATTGTTTTGCAGATGCCTCAGTGTATCATAGGGGTTGATTCCATTTTTCAAAGATAGTTCCGTTGGTATTGTTTTCAGTGTGAGATCTGCTGGATGGGGCGGGAAGGATAATAGTCCACTTGGTGGTAAGAAGGCGGGAGGAGGAATGAGTCCACCCGGTGGTAGATTTGTGATCGTCGGCGGGAACGGAAATAGATCCGCTCCTGACAGCGCGACTGGTGGCGTGGTGATAGGGCCTGGTCCTCCTATTAACAAAAGAGATAAATATTTATAACTATTCGGTTAAGTATTTAAATTAATTATTTGTGTCTGTCACAATCAATTTTAAGTTACGTTGTTCCGAGGTTTCTTACACACTTCATAAATACCAAATGGTTGTTGGACATGAAACTGTAAAAACTATCTGAATGCAGCTCCGACGGGAGCTGATTTGCTAACATGACGTAATATGAAAGACGAGCCCCTGGGGATAGCCCGCGGCACACGGGCACTCCGTCTATTCCCTGAACAACGGGGGTGCATAATCGTACTAAGGATAATGTACAATCTGTAGGCGTTTAAAGGCGGCATCACCGAAAGGGATGTTTTTTTAGTGCGATATTGGGAGGGTGAGGGTGCAATATTTATTTATCTGAACACGAAGTAGTTCTTTGCAATGAACACGACATTCCATCGTAATTTTGTGCTAAACTAAAAGTTCCGTGTCAGATCGCGTAATTCAGCGCATTATTATTGATGCAGAACACGTGTATAGGTGCAGCAATAGACACGTATGGGCTCCACAAAGCGAGAGCATCGTGATAAGGAAGCACACCTCTATCTCCGTACACGTTGAACAAAGAGGGCCCCAAATGTGAATTTTCATTAGCAACGGTGTTCAAAAAATTCTTTCGGCAAGCTTTGATTCTCGATAACGTGTAAAAGAAGTTCACGTGTAAAAACGACACGATGCAGGTGCAGATTGGGCCACAAAGAACTCGGAGGTGGTGCTACGTTCATTCCTCTTTTGACTTTTTCTCTTTAGCAGCAGTGGCAGTGCGCAGACCACTTTAAACGGCAACGGGGTGGGAGGGGTCGTAACTAGGGGGTAATTTGGCGAGGAGGGGGCCAATATCCAAGTCACGGCTGATTGAGGTGATTTCTGATCGTTAAATTTGATTTCGTTTAACGTGAGCTTTAATTTTTAATTAGGATTTATAGGGTTAACAAAAAAAAAGCGTGCGAAAGTGTATGAAGTGGTATTCACTTCAAATCGTTTTACTTTAAAATATCAAAATGCTTGATAAAGTGCAGGAAATTTTGCGCGCTTATACTATAAAACAAATATAAATCAATTATATATTGTGAAAGCAACTAACTCCCACGTCTATACGCATCCGACTGCATAGGTTAAATAAAAATCTGTAGGTGTTTGAGTACATCGCTTCTCGCATTTCAGCGTCGGAAACAAAAAGTAGTTGGTGGCGTGGTCGCCTACATTGGAATAAAATTGACTCCACACTCTCTCGAACGTGAAGGCAGAGCTTTTTGTACGTTTAGTGAACACCCCCTACTTGCCCCCGTGTACTGTGGTGGACTTCAGCGGGTGGTTTTGCTTCGGTCGGTCTGGTGTTTTTTTGCAGAGTTCAAGAGTCGCTTCTTTTATTTGAGCCGCTTTTGTACGGCCTTGAGGGGCGGTACATGTTTACAGTAACATGTTGTCGAGTGCTGTTTGCTAAATCGGGAATTTTTAATTTAACAAATACCATCATTTTTACTGAATGAACATTCAAGTGAATTGGTAATTTTAATAAAAATCTATGTTTAATAGTCTTTGTGAGACTATTAAACATAGCTTAAAGTGTAGTTGCAAAAACATGCGGACCATCAGCGTTTTATTTTATTTAAACATGTTAAATATACAATACCTTTAACTAGGCCAGCGGTCTGATCCCTCATTTGTGGAGGTCTAAAGTAATCTGCCCACGCGTAGTTTAGGTACGCTGCATCCAGCCAGCCAGGGTTTAACAGGAATGGACTAAACGCACCGGGGTGGCCATAACCGTAATCTAGAACAAAAGAGCTTGATATAAATTGTATGTTTTGCTTTAAGTTAATAAATAAATCTTTTTTATAATTTTCGTTATTAGACATAAATACGCCATTATTAATAGATACATTAAATCACTAGTGCAAAGTGATTTATAAATGTTTTTTAATCATTCTTCAAAAATATTTATTACTAACTTCGTATGTTAATTTATATCACTTAAAAATAGGATTTGAAGCAACTCGATTGTAGACTAAAACACATCATGTCTAGCCAAATCAATAATCAAGCTGACCGACGATCATAAATAGTAGCCATGGTACATATCTACGCAATGGCTTTGAACTACATCGCCAGTAACGTCTTGAGCCACGTCCGCAACTAGTAAAGTCACAAAGGGTGGCCGTAAAGGCGGCGACACACGGCCCGCGTACTGTTTACCACCCGACGACTATAACAAGGGTCTGTATACAATACGAGTTAGTTTACTACTGCATTTAGACGGCTCCTCTGTACCATACGATTTTACGACCCTCCAACGTCACGTTGCCTTTCGCTTCTCATAGCGATTTTTTGTTTGTTTAATCGATACTGAAGACGTCCGCGTCGTCTGCAACTATTTTCGGCTGTTTTACTACATATTTAATCCAATAGAGACAGGCCAATTGATGAGATCAGGTGTAACGTTTTTATTACGAGATTAAACTGTTTACGAGCACTTCATCTACTTTGTTTTGAACTTTGTATACGCGGTACTTCTTAGACTCTTTATTAGAAGTTTGTTGTTGCGAGTTTCGTTTGTCTATCAAAATTTTATCGCAAGCTAAACATTCCACGCGATGAGGCAGTCTTTTACATAGATGATGTCGTTTATCGCTTACTAAATGTTTACGGAACAATTAGTTTATTTACGTGAACCGTACCCCTTCAGAGAGATTAGCGAGTGTTTCGTGAGAGCGCTTCACAGATCGCGGGTATTTTAAATTAAGAACTTGATGGATGGCCCGTCGCGCTGTCACGCGGCTATCCGGGGCGAACCGAGGAGTTCCAACATCATGGAACAATAATAAGTTAAATGTGGAACTCGGCAACGGGCCGCTCCATTTGTTAATGCCAGTATTCAATTAAATTCACTTCCCCGACCCTTTCATACACGGGGCGCTGAATATTAACGTGGCAAAGAGAGCATTTCTAATGTTCAGAAGTACTATGTGATTACTGAGAACTTGAGTTAATATTAATCGTGGTAAGTGGGCACATTAGCCTGCTCAGTTATTTATGAGTAATGCTTTCTGAGCTGAAGAACTAGAATTGCAAAGATATTTAAATACGGTCGTATAAATAGTTGAATGAACGTGAACGTGCTGTTTCACGATCCATTTCTCCGAGCGTGAATTCCAAACGAAAATACTGCATCGTGTATTGTGGACAAGTTTTCTGTATAAATCTATAAAGTTATTTTTGCGTCCGTTAATCACCGCGTCCTAAAATTGTACATCGGTTAAAAGAATGTGGCCCGTCTCGTATCAAAAGTGGTCGCGGCCAAATTCGTACCGCTTGAGACAATAAACGGATGATGCGAGGCATAAGTGTCAAAATGAGCATTAAATATCTCGGACGAGATGAGATGCGAGCGGTGTCACTCGTAAATTGCTGTTAAGGAGTCGTCGTCTTTAATAAATGGAATCAGAGTTATGGCTCATAATTTGAACAGGGTGGGGACGATGTTCCCCAACTAACACCGCATTTATAATGTCTTTGCTTAATAGTCTACTTTATTGTTGATTTATGCATATTTACATAAAAGAGCGTATGCGGGTATTATCATAAGAATTTAAAATTAAACAATAAGAAATATTGTTAAGGCTCAGTAACCTTAATACAACGGAGCTAGGCGGATCGGAAACAACACTATTAGAAAGTTTTAATGGTTTTATCAATAGCGTAATTGACTCACTAAATGATAGTTGAAAACTTACAAAACTATAAATATGAAATACAGCTATGGATTGATAAATATTTTTTTATATAAATGTTACAGACATTTGATACACAACGTCATCTAGTTTCAAACTAAGCAGAGCTTGTGCTATGATAACTAGAATAACTGATAGAATACTTATATTCTTTTTTTTTGTAAATGCATACATATTATACATAGAAAACAATCATACAAACATTTGGTCCGACCCGGGCATCGCGTCCGATACCTCAAGCACAGGAGTCGCATTCACTACCGCAGCGCCACCGAGGCAGTTGAAGATTTGTATCTCCCAATTTTCCATTTCGAAAATATGTAACTACATTTCTGTGCAGAGATAAAAAGGGTTTGACAAATTTTATAAAATCACAAGTGAAATCGTGGGTAAGCCATCTCATCAGTCAGTCAGGCTCACTTAATCACCATTTTGAAGTTGTGTCAATAACTCTAAGGAGCAAAATTTTCCATAAGCATCTTAATATCTTGACAAAGTCCTTGGGTCTTGGTTATGAGGGTCACTGGCTATGGATATGCGGTATTTCAGCAGCCAGCAGAGACATAAAATCCATATTTTAGAGGCACCGCGTCGGGGTACAGGCGGGGAGATCAAACGAGAGTTTACGACGTGGACGGAGATTGTTTACATCTGTTACGCAGCCGAACCACCGTCCAACTTGGTAACCGCTGCACACCAAGTACTGATTATAAAGGTTATCAACCGTCCTTATGATATTACAGAATTTCCTACTAAATATTAATAACGTTACAGTTTTAAGCAAGATGAAAGAAATGTATGTTGATATAGAATTTTGGGCAAAGGAAAGATTTTAGATTTCATGTGAAATAGCCTTATATATTGCTGGCCGAACAAAAAATTAAAATCAATTATTCATTGTTTAATCTTTTATATGGACGAACACTGACTTACTAATTTTAGTTCCACACTTCCTTATGTCTTTAGTATTAAGCACATGTATCAATTGAGAAAATAATCGACTTAAAACTTTACGCTATTTTAAGTTAATGGAAGCCTAAGTTTAGGGCATAGGTCTGGCATTCTCTAGTTTAGAATTATTGTATTGTTAAGGAACGTATGAGTAGTAAAATTTATAACTGATAATTGTACTTAAAAAAATTGCTTAAGTATTAAATTTGTAAAAGAATTTTCAAATCGATTTACGTCAAAACAATTCCTGCAAAATTTTAATCGTCATTAAAACGAAATATTTATAAACCAGAGATGGATCACGTCAAAAAGGATTTATGTACATTCATAATGTATCCAAATGTAAGCTAGTTTTACTCAACTGCGTGATAATTAGAACGTTGTAACGGCCATTAAGACAGCTTCATTGATCGCTTTATTAACTCGCCTTTGAAGTTTATGAGCCAAGGATGTTAGTTTTTCCACATACTGCATTTTTATTATTGGTTGAAGTTTGGGCGCGACTGTTTGTTTACACAGTCGTCTCGGTACGTTCTAAAATAGATTTGTGGTGTCAAAATATTATGATTTCAGTTTAATTTCTACGTTCCTTTGTCTGATTAACATGTGCAAACCTTACATTTATTTACCGTGCCAGCCATTCGAAGAAAACACTGTGGGTTTTCTTCGAATAACTTTTTACGCAACGAAATCTTTTCACACCATAGCCTCTGTAGGGAGACGAAGGGCGTGTATGAGACTTCCAGAGAACCGATTTACCCACTTAACCCCACGGTGGCCTAACTCCGCAGCCAGAAAAGGACTCCAGGAACGCATTAGCGGCTTCTGGAGTCCTCCTTGTCGTATTTTTTATTTTATTTTTCTATATTAACAACCTGCAAAAGTGACTACTCTGCCTGGTGGAAAGCACAAATAGATCGCCCCTCTCCCGATCTCTCTCTGCGGTCTCCTTCTGGAGCATAACATCCTCACAGAAGGAGACCGCGGTTTCCTATCCCTCACCACTCGCCAGCATTGCTGCGATCAATGCTGTTGGTGACAGATTTCGTCCGATCTGTCCGACCAGGACTTGACGCTCGGATTTTCACGTAGGACTGTCCTGCAGCGTGTGCTGGGTGGAGTTCCATTCGGACCCGCAGTAGTGGCTTTGTGCTAAATCAATAGGATATTGAAAAAGAGCGTTCTTAGAAGCATCCGCAACCGGCAAGGATTGATGAATGCCTAATGATTTTAAAGAGACGTGAACTGTATTTCTAAATCTGTCATACTATCGTCTTTCATTATCCCAGACGGGAATGAGACGTGAGTGTATATCTATATGTTAGTTATGTCATTCATTTCAACAGCCTTAAACAGTCTACTGCTGGACATAGGTATTTCCTTAACAAGGAGATTTTGGCCAACTACACCACGCTGGCCAGACGGGATGATATGGTTAGTTAATTTTTATATTTGTTAATATTTTTTTTGTTTGTGTAACTACTTATATTCAACGAAACAGTTGATAATGACATGAATTATTAATTTTATAAAAATGTAATATATCTAAATAATATTGTCATTTGTACCTAATCAATGTTACCATAGCGAAATTATGAGCTTCCATACAACACAAATACCACATACATAATGTGTACACACTAGTGTAAAACGATGTTCGTTGTAAACATCAATAACCATTAATAAACTTCTGTCAAAACACGGAGATCACTTAACTTTAACTCCTTGTCCAAAATGTTCTCGTAAAAGCGTACAATCGGTTTTATTTCGAGAAGCAATCTTAGCCGTAATTCTCTGAGTAGTGAGGAGATTAAACTGAGTAGGCAATTAACGTCTTTGTGATTGACTGTTGCACACGGCTGAGAACAATCACAAAGACGCTAAATCGGTTGCGGAGATGTTCCTGCACAAAAAAATACAGCCGCGATCATTCTGGACTAAACGACCGAGATTTTGCCAGTGATTTATTTGCGAAGGTTATGTCTCTTAACTAGTAATGTAAATGTAGTTCATTTATTTTAATATTAATAGGAATGTATTTTTTGAATACATGTCTAATAATATTTAACAAAAAAAAAAAAGAAAATGGATTTTATATTACGTTGCATAGTGGCGATCTCGCAGTACATATGCTGTGTACGTTATACAGTAGTTACACTCAAAATAAAGTTATTTTTAGTGTTCTAACAAATAAAAAGAAAAAAAATCTATCTGTTTACATGTTTTCAGATTTGATCATAATGAAATAAGAAGGTGAAGTTACAAATTTCACTTATTTACCATATATCTATAATTTGTATCAGAAATTATTAATAATACTTATTCTGAGTTAATCAATAAAATAATAATTTCTACTTCTAACTTTTACTAAAAACTGTCGCCGGTGGGTCATCATTACTGTGAAGTATAACTAAGTGTTGAAATGGTATAAGTTACTATAAAAAGGTTGTATGTGAAGTATCTACCACCGCTTGCAAACTACGTAAGTTGGGTAAAGTTTGTGCGTAATTTTAAACTTTACTTCGTAGGTCTGTACTAATCGGTTTCAAAAATTATATAGACAGGATAAAAATTAATAATGATAAATGAAGCATAGAAAATATATAGAAATAAAAAATTCTGTGTATCTACCAATAAACAAAGCTACAATAAAACCGAACAAGTTTTCTGGTGCAATTAAAATGGCTTTAGTAAATAGTTCAGCTATAAAAACGAGCTTTTTAATGAAATTTATTGAAACTTGATGTCACACGAGTGTTAAAAAATATTAGATTTTAAATGGATCAAAAATAAAACTGGTTTGACTGTGGTTGAATGTTGTGGAGCCGCAAAATCGACCTCGGCTCTGTGGACTGGCGACGGGCCAAATCAAGTCGCGCACGCGCATCGATCAAATGTTTTGTACGAATTTCATACATTTATTGTTTCAATGATGTGTAACAAATGGCAATGTAGTCATAAATTGGAAAGTGTAAAAAAATTGTTATTTTTGAAAAAATACTTGATGATATAGTTGAGCCGTTTTTCCATACTACTTACTATACGATAGATTTCGATTTAACAATTTTTTTAAACGTAATTAATAAAATACTAATAACATATTAGTTCAATTATAATTGTAATACACTCTGCTTCACTATAGTAATAAACAGATTCAGTATACAATAAAATGAACGAATAATAAATAGTATGTTGAAACAAAATAAAAGTTATAAACAAAGTTTGTGAAAAGTTGAAACAACATACTTTGCTTAGTTCTAGGTTCTCTGGGACCGTCGACGGTCACTTTAATAGCTTTCATGTAGCTCGCCACTTGTGTGGGGAAGGAGCTGATCGTGATGGTGAGCGAAAACGACTTTCCTCGACCGCTGCGGCCCACAAACCTCAAGTCATTGAATTTCGCGACTTGGTTCTTCATGACCGCAGTGCAGTTCCTTAGTTCTGCCATTGCGTTCTCGTCGTTCCCTGCCTTAATGGTGACCAAAGTGCCATCTTGCACGTCATCCAATGCGACCACTTTGAAAGCCACCGGCAGTGATTTGTTGGACCTCCAATGTCCAGGAAGGGCTGAACACAACACTGCCGGTGAACCAGTCTGCACTAGTTCACCGTGACTCTGCCGATAATATTCGTGAATATGAGAGTAGACGTCCGCCATGCTGGGGGCAGGAGGACTCGCGTGCGGGAGGTGCATCGACTTCAGTCTACCCTCACCGAACACTGTACCGATTGACGACACGCCACTATAGTCTCTAGATACACTTGTGTAAAAGTTTCAAAACACGCAACCGTTTAACGAACTCGCGGCGATTGGTGTCGCGTGCGCGGAGCACTCACAAAGTTGTTTAAAGTACGGATGCGAGACTCCGTGTGAGCCGCGGCTAGCGTCTACACCACTTGTTGGGCGCGGACGGCAAGACGCCGCGCGGGGGACTCGGGGAAAAATAAACGGGAGGCCGTGTGACTCGATAGCGCAAACCGAAGACTCACGACGCGCTCCGAAGTCGTCGCGAAGAGACGCGTGCTCACGAGAACTGGGTTTCGACTGATGACTGTGATACGACACGACTTTTTTCGATGGTCAATATTTTGCGTTCGCGCGGTCGCCGCCCCCCACCCGGGTGGCGGCCCCTACGTCTCGTAAAAAGCGGGAAGGAGACGAAGGGTACGAGTGATGCGGTGTAGCGGTGGGAACGAGCGGGACGGCCGCGGTCGGTTTCTGCGTTTTTATAAAAATACTCGCTGGAGTGGGACGCCGCGGCACACCGCCGTCTAGTGAGAGAGGGATGGGTGGATTTTTTTGAATCACCGCGGTGACGTATCGCGAGGCGGCGGTAATTAGGCCGCGGGGCGGCGGGAAACCGCGGCCGGCGCGAAAACCTATCAACGAGCTCATGAAAAATTATGATTTTCATGCTTGGAGTCGGTGCCGCGTTCGTGAGGTGGCACTTCATTTTCATTGAAACACGCAAGGAATTTGGATGGCAGGCATTTGACTGACACTTTTAATCATGGGAAATATTTTAGTGACTATTTTTATTAAATAACTAAATGGATGAGAATAAGGTTAAATAATTTTTGCGTTTATGTTTTGATCAGGTTTGAAATAACTTTTTAAATTAGAAAAAAAAGAAAATTGTTTCATACATAAATATTGAATATTTACATGACAAATTTCATTGCAAAGTTTAAATGTACTTTCAAAATGTATTAATATCTTACTATTTACTGTAAATCTGTTGTAAAAAGTTTCGTTAAACTAGAATTAAAGAATTAAAACACAAGTCGGAAAATTGTTGTGTAAGTGAGTGGATGTGCGTCGCGTTCGCGTGCGGTTAGCCGCTGTGTTGCGGTGTGAGCGAGATAAAGCTTAGTGCACATGAGACGGAGGAGCAAGGAGGCGGGGCCGCAGGCGGGCCCGGAAAACTTATGCTAAACTTTCATGAGTTTCCCGCGCTTTTCACGAAATGTCTCTCGACTCGTCTCAGTGAGACTTTGTTTCTCACATCAGCTCTGTAAATAAACTACATGTTTAAATACGTTTTTATTTCTTACCCGATTTATGGATACTACTTACGTAATATTTAACTTATGGCTATTTAATAAAGTGCATAATACGTTTATATGCGATTGCCTTTCGTACTTTATTCCGATATAGTAGTTTTGTCAATAGTTCTACAGTCTAGTGATTTTTAAAGCAATTTAGTGATAATAAGATACATCTAACGACATGCTATATTAAACATTTAATTCCTAATTAAAAATTAGATATATTATACTTGGCCCGTAAATCAAATATAATAATAATCTAAGTAAGTTAAAATTTTAATTAGATGAATTTATTGATTTACTTAATTTAATCAGGACTGTCGCCCAGGGCCCCGTAGAAGTAAGGGCCCTCGATATTTCTTTTAAAACAATAGACACTTATGTGGAGGAATAAAAAAACATGACTTAGATCGTAAGGCAAATGACTTTTAACTTTCATATTGTATTGTTACCAAGTGTTAGAAAAGAATAACAGGATTTAAACATGTTAATCAAAATGCGGTATGTTTTGGATTGCATCGACCAACTTAAATGCCGCGTAGTATACTTACATAGACATAAAAAAATTACATAGACTACTGTCTATGTAATTTTTCTTTCCTTTTTTTTTGAATAAGACAACTTCATAAATTCTTATATTTACCAATCAGCGTTGGTCAATCCTAAAATTGAGCAATATTCGGGCTTTTACAGTACCATAGGTAAACATGCTACATTATATGTAACGCTTGGAAGTGTCATTATTCTAATATTTCCCAAAGTTGGCAGGCCTGAGGCTAATCTAATACAAATCGTTACGGGGTAAGCGTATATATCCTAGCGTTTTCAGCTGAAATTAAGCAGATTCTCTCTCAGCATTCCAATTAGGTACAATAGACGTGCCTGTTGAACAAGACGGCGATTAGGAAGCCACTGGTATATTACCAGTTGCATGCGGGATATCACAGTGATAAGTCCTGTGTCCTGAACTGTAATTGTTGCTAAAATAATACTGTTTTGAGGTGACTTTTTTGTTGTGTAATCAGTACTTTTGATTTGTATTTGGACGTTTTTATACGAACAGAATCAGCATAAATTATACTTTGCGGTACGTTATAAAAATTGAAATCCTACTCCAGTTCGTCACACTTTGAGGTGTATTGGAGTAGCATTTACGCGTGTTTATTGTTAGTAAATACTAATTTGATTTAGCAGACACCTACTGAATTAGCTTTTCTGTATAGATGTATACTCTTGAGAGGATCGGGTCCTAAGAGTTGTGAACGTCAGAACTGCCGTAGGAATGGCCAGTACAAATAGGCCGGCTCGACCAAAGCGATGCCTCAGTCGCACAAAAAAACCAGCAACAAAAGTTTTGTTGCTTTTCATGAATGAGGTTACTGGAGCCAATTTCCTAAAGTACTCAAAAAATAGTAAAGTACTTGTAACTTATGAGTTACAGACGTCCTTGGACGGCGGTAAGTAATTACTACCAGTACCAGCCTCTTTATTTCAATCTTAAAAAAATCATCAACAAAAAAGCCCCAGGGTAGAATTGACACAGGGCCTCACACATTGACAATTCGTCCCTCCTAATCGAAACCCAGCCTTATTGTCGTAAATATTTATTACAATTTATCCAAAAGGGGGTAGACCCAAAAAAAATTCATTGTTTTATGCCAAGTTATGGTTTTTATTGCTGCTAGACGAAGGCGGTATACTTTTATGATTTGTTCTAGGTTAGACTGCAGATCGTCTTTTGTCCAATATTTTAAAACGAGTACCCACCTACCAGGTAATTAAAATTTCTATTTGTTAAAGTTTGCAAATAAAAAGTGGATAGATGTTTTAAGGTTTTTTTAATAGGTTCGAATAAAATAAACAATAAAATAAAGTGGTAGAATCATCACAACGATAGTACCCTAGTGAGTGTTTATAAAGAATATTATGTTAATTTTATACATATGTATGTTTATATATAATGTATGTGTATGTATTATTTATATATTTTGACTTTTATACTGCCTTCAACATCAACTGCCTCGGTGGCACAGCGGTAGTGAATGCTACTGCTGTGCTTGAGGTCTCGGGTTCGATTCCCAGGCCGGAGCAAATGTTTGTATGATCAGTAAATATTTCTATCGAAGTTTGAGTGTTTTCTGTGTATAATATGTATGTATTTACAAAAAAAAAGTATATAAATATTCTATTAGTCAGTGTAGTTATCATAGCACAAGTTATGCTTAGTTTGAAACTAGATGACGTTGTGTGTCAAATGTCCGAAAGATTTATTTATATAAAAATAATATTTTATTAGTAATATCTAATGTTATTATATACGTGAAAGATTTATTATTTTATGTACCATGTCAGCCTCTTTAGTTTACCTTTGCACCTACCGTATCGTGTTTCTACATCACCTGAAGGTTGACTGGGAGAGAATACCCCATGGCATTAAGTCCGCCTTTGTACACGTGTGTTAAGTTTAAATAAATGAAAGGAATGTTTGTGAATATCTAAACATTGATATAAAAAATGTAAGTTGGTTTATATTTCTGTAACTAAAGAGCTCTTTACACACGTTTCTTTTATTTATTATTATTTTTTGCTTCTTTTAGCATTTTTATTGGTAAATTGTGGTATTTGATAAAGTAAAGAAATGGTTGTAAAAGTATAGTCTACATTTTAATGGCTGGTCAGAATTTTTTTAACAAATTTTATTGCAGTTTTGGTGGCGGCTTAACAATAGATTATAAATATAAATGACTTTGTTTTCATAATGCTGGTAAGGTTACGGTCATAAGTCCAGTCTTACTTTTGCTAAGCTTTCAACAAATTTTGTTGGACTTACCACCTTCTTCTTTTAATGTATATCACACACACACATGCATGTAGGTTACATGCGTGTGAGTAATATCTAATCAACGTGGAAGACAAGAAATTCTTGATTTAAGACTTTAAACCATAAATTGTAAATGTGTACCTATATGTAAAATTTCAAGTCTACCCTATTTAAAACAATACGAAAATACTTAAAGTGCAGAAATGATCACCCATCCATACACAGATCTGGCTAGGATTGCATAACTTTGTAATTTGTCCTTATATACAATAGTTAGTATTACGTAGTTAGCATTAAGTTTAGTATATTTTTATATAATACTTCTATTTATATTATCAATGATTTTCATTACCAATATTTGGTTGGTTCTAACAAATTATATTGTGTAAAATCGTTGAATAAATTCAATATTAAATTGTTTGTTTTCGTACAGTACGATCATTTTAAAGTAACATAATTAAAAAAAAATAGGTGCTGCTATATAAATAAAAACTTCAAAAGTCAATAGCGAATGGCATCGGTTCGAACCATAGCCACTCTTGTGCGCCATTTTGCGCGCCATTTTGTGCGCCACTGCTTCCAATGCTTACTCAATGAAATATAGAATGGGCTACGAATTAGTTAACATTTGAAAAAAATATATAAAAACATTTAATATATTATAAAAAATTGTTTATTTACAAGCAACCTAATTAATTGCAATTTATTTTAAAAAATTACATCACTAAATGACCACCGTTTTGACTTTTGCACTCTTCTAAGGAGCACCGAAATTTTCAATTCCTCGTTGGAAAAGAGACCGTGACATCACCGACATCTTTGTATTGGTTTAGTGATGTAGATAAGATTCTTTAAACAACCCCATATAAAGAAGACTTCTGGCGATAGATCTGCACTTCTGGGAGGCAATGGAATGTCACCTCGTCTGGAAATCAGCTTTTGAAACCGGAGACATTGGTCCTTCTTGTTGAAATCATGTGTTACGTTACGATTGTAACCAGCAAATTCCAGCAGCATCAATCCTAACATCTCCTGTAACATGTTTGCGCGAGATGTTAGATTCAAATGTTACCTAATGCTTGACGCACTCTATACATTAAGAAATTAAGCATCCAGTTCAAATATACGCTGGTACCGAAAGATCAGTACAAAGAAAAAATAATAAGTGTATTTGACTAGTTTCTCCACACATACTTGTACTTAATCTTTATAATAATAATTTTTCGAAACTCATTATACCGTCAACTATTACCGTCTTTCCGAAATTTTTTGTTCAATTGCCTAGAAAAGATTGTTTTTATCAATAAACCCACCCTAACATTTTATGTACTCTCTTGAAACTCTGTAATACGGTGTACAAATGAACTCTTTATTTATCTGTGTATCTAAATCACCATCATCATGCGTCTGTATTATCTTGTACGTATTGAAACATGACACATACATAGATAGACAGATTCAGTGCCGTGCAAATATGAACATTAAGGTGCAACTGCATTTATGACTCTTGATTGTACATGTTTATACACGTTGTAAATGTATCTTCGGTTTATCTATCTATATAATATCTATATTTGTTAAAATGTCAAGATAGTTTGTGTACGCTTCAAAAACGCAAATTTTGATACTATATACAAACCACTTCTAAGATCATTTCTATCCATATATTTTTTGAGTCAGTTTTATTCTTCATCGCGAAACAACGAAATGTAGTTACAACTAATTTTACATATATTTTTCTAGACATTCATTTTGCTATGTATACCCTTTATTAAGACGTAAGTATTTATTTTCGAGTATCAGAGTGCCATGAAAGTGACACATTTAAGAATAGAAAAGCAATAAAAATATTTTTGTTCCCTAAAACGTGTTATGCTACGAGGTTAGAAACAAAATGTCCGATTGCTTTCTGATAAAAGTGTCTTGCAGAACTTGTCTCTTTACTGGATCACAACTTCTATTAATAATGAGGGAAATAATTTGCTCCTTCTATGCCCCCCCTCACAGCTCCAACTTCATCAACTCTTCCTTCTACGTGCAGTCAATTCTGCTCTGGAATGCGCTCCCTGTTGAAATCAGGATGTCCACAAACCACCTTACTTTCAAATCGAAAGTTCACGATCTTCTTCGGAATGAGTTGGTAGAACAGTCACAACCCTAGTACCAGACTGTGTATTCCATAATATTATATTTAAGTTTATGTATGTTCATATGTATTGTACATGTACTATTTCTTTATTTATTATTTAGGTATTATTATAACATTTTATTCATTTATTTATTTTTATTTAATAGTAAGTTCATGTATATTATTTATATTTATAGTATTTATAAACTCAATAACTTTGCACCTACCGTATCTTATTTCTATATCACCTGAAGGTCGACTGGGAGAGAATGCCACGTGGTATTAAGTCCGCCTCTGTACAACAAGTGCAATACCATGATTTTAAATTAACAAATAATATACTGCTGACTGTACTGATTATAAACGATTGTTGATTGTACATATTGTTATAGTCCCCAACGTGGAGTGTAGTGTGATTGACTTGCGCCATGTTTAATCTGAATAGCTATCGACCGATATCGATACGGATCTTAATAATTGATCGGCAAGACCAATCGAGGCCAATATTGCAAGTCTGATAAATATTTCAAATTAATATGTAAACACATCTTTTGAAGTACCATACTTATGACCTTACTGGTACTTTTACATACGTTACCATTTTTCTTCATGCTTCCATTTTGAAATACAAAAAATGTAATCTGTTGTCTGAATCCAATTTCAACAATATTTACATTAACAATTACGAAAATTTAACATAACATTAACAATAACAAACTTTACGAACACTATGAACAGGATATTTGAATAAACAATAAGGTACTCTACTTACATTAACGATCATGAACTTAAAACACCTGATTTAGATCCTTAAAAAAATTATAGTATTTTAAGTAGGTCAATGTGGAACTCAATGTCATGAAAATATTATAACGACAAATACGAATTTCAAAAAGTAACTAAAGTCACGTCTAGAATTGCTTATCATTGAAGTAAAAAATATACGAATATGTCAACTAGCATAGCAACAACTATACAAAAAATGAATTGTAGAGCATTATCAATAAAAAATATCATAAAATTTAGAAAGTTCAAACACGAGGGCTGATGACACCATTCTCACAGGCAACTCTCAATTACTGCAATAAAAATAATTTCGTAGGTAAACATAACATCTTTGAAGTTAGCGCAGATTGCTACCGGGCGGTTTTGTGCAAGCGTACGAACTCCGGCCAACAATGCGCCAGTGCACAATACCATACCCGGTTTCTAAGACTTCTCTTTATGTTGGGCCAAACATTGGTATTGCTGCATTGTGATATCTTTTGTTGGCTATTTACCGACTTTTGGGTTGTTTTCGAGGGGATGCAGTGTAAAGAGGCTCGAAGAAAAAAATGTTCTCAATACAAATGTTATTTTGTGAATAGATTTATCGACGGCTTACTAATAACTTAATTGAGTTTTATTATTTAGCGTAACTCGGTTGTAGTTTGGGTTGGTTAATTTGGAAGGCTTTATTGAAATACCTTTATAGTTCGTAATTTGTGGTCTGGGCAAGGACAATGAGTTTAATATTCTATTGGCGAATTTTTTCTGTAAATAGTTGTGTAGGTAGATAGCCCCTTGGGACCATTTTTTTTGTTTAATCGACGGATAAGTATTGTCTAAACTCTGGTGACAAATGCAGTTTATTTAGTGGCAGATCGTAAAACTATATTTGTGTTGAAAAAAATAGGAATAGCTGTCTCTATATAATTTATGATTATACCTACATATTATCGATATTGCCTCGTTAGTCTAGTGGCCAGTGTATGCGACTGCTGATCAGAGCTCTCGGGTTCAATACTTCGGTCGGGTCAAAAAGTGTTTTTGAGTTTTTCTGGTTACAGATAGATTTAATAACAGCCCGGAGTTTGTAACCTCCGTATCTCAGAGAGCATATAAAACCGTCGATCATGTGGGATAACCGTTCCATCGGATTGTGAGAGTGAGGAAACAGAGAGTGCATATAAACACATCCTTGAGTAAGTTCTAGAAAGTCAATTTCAATGTTAAGGTGTTAGTTTCATTTAGAGAGTGCTTTAATCGACTGCATAATTGGCCTAGTGGTTTAAGCGGTCGGCACGCCGTTCTCCACTTCGCTGAGTGTTGTGGGTTCAAATCCTACATGGGACAACATTTTGTGTGATCCGCAAATTGTTGTTCTGAGTCTGGGTGTTCTTTGTGTCCGTTTCTTGTATGTTTGTAAAGTCCCCTGCGACACAGGATATATTCCTAATGCGGGCGTTGTCTTTTTAAAAAAAAAATACAAAAAGTTAAGGAAAAAAAGAAAATCTGAGTGAACAAATTAGTAACATGTTGTCGAAAAAACAAATCGATTCTTAATAATAATATTTAAATAACAGAAAAAAACTGGAGTTTTAGACTTTTTAAGAAGAAAATGTTTATGCACATACATTTCTTAAAATAATAAGTTCACTATGACGTACAAGCTCGGTCTCTAAATTTCTTAGAATCATTTCTACAAAGAGCATATGGTGCTGCTCAAAAGCTTCACGATAATCGTCCAACGGATGTGTAGACTGCCTGTCAGGGGTTCGATCCTGACAGTAACGTGGACTTAATTGTGAACAAATGTTTTACAGTGGTCTTGTCAAAGGGTTGAGACTTTCGATTATTTAAGTTATGTTGTGGATACAGGTTTGCGTACGTACTTTAAGTTGTGAGCAAACCATTCAATATCTTATTGATGGATTTCGTTTGTGTATCTAATTGAATATTATAAGGTAAGTATTAAAATAAACGAACTTTCTATCTCTTACTCGTGATAGTACTCATAAACTTTTGGGACCACATGCAGACCAGCTCTTTCGTTTATGGGATATCGTGTGAAGGTATTATTATTTAGTTAAGTTTTCTAGGCTGTTATTGTTAATATCATTATTATGTCTTACTAATAGCGCCGTCCGTGTGGTGACAGATTAAGAACTCAGAGTGTCGCCATCCCTATTCAACTCGTGGGTGTCGCAAGAGACGACAAAGGGAACAAACTCCACAGGAAAACATGATTAAGGAAAGAAAACTTGAAACAAATCTTTTTTTTTTTCAGTTTTTTTTTAACATGTGGAAACCTCCTCGGGCCGTCACTCCACCGAGGTCTACGGCGGGGTGGTGTATCGGAATCGGACCGACTAAAACCACACGGTGTGCCACTCTGCGCCTGACGTAGGAAAGATCCGGGAACAGCTGCTATTACGACATCCAGATCAACTTGAAACAAATCTTATACCAACGCGTCTGACTAGCGTGGTATAGTAGACCAAAACTTTCTTTCCAAGGAGAGGCCTATGTCCAGCTGTGAATTGTTAAATGCTGTTGATGACTAATATCGTTGTTTAATTACATTTGACAATATTCGACAGTCTATAATAGTTTCTCGTAGAAGTAATTAAATGTGTCTTGAAAAAATCGTTACACAATTATAATAAGTCTAAATCGATTGAGTGCTTGAATTGTGTCATGCTGTGTTGCAGTGCAATCATTCCGCAGTGTTGCTAAACGTTCGCCGAACACAAAAGAGTGAGAGCTCTCAGCCCTTAAGTACGTACATACATACGTGAACCAAACTCCGTAATTGGCCACTTGAATTTTAAGGGAAACCTTTCCGGTTTGACCATAGACATTCGAAAATATAGAGGTAACAGTCACAGAATTATTTCAATAGTTTGTCAAAATTGATGCTACGTTTAGTTTCGTTTTATATTTTTCACGTCTCCACTTTTTGTTTGCCACAGGTTAAATTTTGTTTTGTTAAATAATAAAGTTGAAGTTATTTATTTGTTTAAGCACACTGACTACTGGAAGAGGATAATTTATTTTTTGAGGAATCTGACCTCTTTCTTTGTACACCCGACGTACCTACACAGTTGAATAATTTATTTTTTTGTTTCATAAGTAAGTATTCGCTAAAGATGTTTATAAAACAATTCCCAAAAATCCTTAAGACAAATAGTGACAATGTCGAAAGTTTTAAAAACATTAGTACTATAATTTAATTGACATATAGCGTAGAAAGGATATAAATATAAGCCCAGGACAGGTCTAATAGAATAACGAACCCAGCATTGTCGGCCTTACAGTCAGTATTGTGCAAATAGAGTGAATCCGGTAAGCGCCTGCGGCGTTCGGATTCAATCCTTTGTACTTACTCTAAATACAGGTGAAGAGCCTGCTGCGAACAATAATTATAGGAAGTGAATTACGAACACATCTTTACAATAATTTGTTGTGATTAGCGGATTTAATTACCAGAGTTACATATGTAACGTACAGATTAAGTAAAAAAAAATACATAATGAGTTACGTACTGTTTTTCCAAGTTCTATGTTTCATGTTAATTTTTATTCTATAAGGTCCAGTGTTATATTTTGTTTTTATTTCAAACAATTATAGCTTTACTTTTTCTAAATATTTTGTAAGTAGTAAAGAACAATGATGAAATAAAAGTTGATGAAAATATTAAGCGTCTATAAATGTCTTTAGTTTAAATAAATACTATTATCCCAATTGTGTCCCAGACTTGAGAGTAATTTAAAATAAAATGAGTTATAAAATCAAGATTTATATTGTAGTTATAATTTTGGTGTTGTAACGTAACTTGAAACAGGAAACAATCTTATAATATTTCTTTTATTAAAAGTAAAAATATTTATAGTTTTTTTTAACAGTAGTGCCCTGGTAATAATTAAATAATAAAATACAACCACAAATTGTCTTTGGACTTAAATCAAGGCTGGCAATAATGAAAATGGAATGACATGACATTATATTTTTCGCTCCAAAAATAAAAAAATATTAATTATAGTATGTTTATCTTTGTCTTTGGTCCCTTCCAATTTATAGTTATTCTAGACTTTAAATAGTATACTTTAAAGAAAAATTGCATAGATATTTAATATATAGTTTGTTATTCTAGTTTCCATTTTCTATTTTACTACAGGAATACCTTTATTCATGCTTAAAATTCTTTAATACGTTTTGTCACATACATAACCTCTTCAACTTTAACCTGAAATATCTTTAATTCTAAACTTCAATGAATAGTATATCTAAGACAAAATTGTACTAAGACACTAAAAATTACATCAACAAATTGTTGTTCAGGAGTTACCATCGTTTATTGGTATATATAAAAAAAAATACTCGGACGGAAAATATAGCTGTCAAATTATTACTATCAAATCAAGTACTCGCACAGTTCATAATTACTTCTTATAAATAAATAGAAGATAAAATCAGTATTTTTCTCTGGTCACACTAAATTCATGTTAATAAACGAAATGACTGTACTGTTGGCCAACTCTTGGTTTAAGAGCCACCACGCCGCTCTCTACTGCGCTGAGTGTTGTGGGTTCAAACCACACAACACTTTGTGTGATCCATAAATTGCTGTTCTGAGTCTGGATGTTCTTTGTGTCCATTTTTTGTATATTTCTAAGTCCCCCGCAACACAGGATATATAGTCCAAATGTGGGCGTAATCTTTTTTTCTTAACAAAAAAAAACGAAACAACGGAAAATTTTATGCTATCGTATTATAATAATGTACTTAAATAGATGTTATTTAACTTTTTCCAATATTATATCGCCTATTATTTTCAACAATATAATAAACCTACGTTAATTTTCAAATATTTTTTATACAAAAAGTGAAAGTACGGGTGCGAGAAAAATGTGACATCATAAATCCAAATAATCAGAAGTATGCGCTGTATGTGCGAAATTCCATAGTAACGCAGGGGAGGTTGGGGCGTTTGGAACTCATTAAGAGCACGTGACACGGCCTCACCGCTCCCGCCGAGTCCTGTTCAACCCAACACTGTTATATTTCGCCAATGAGTTATTGAGTGCGCGGAAGGCTCATGTGTTAACCGGCAGTGTTAATGTTTGACTTTGATGGAAACATTAAAAATGTGCCTGATATTGTGTGGAGTTTTTTTGTATAATTTCAGAGTTTATATGTGTATTAGATTTTAGTTGAAAGCTCTATTTATACTGATTGTATAATATAAAAATATTGGTTTATTGTCTAGCAGTGGAAAGAAGCGTTTTAATTTATTTAAAAAAACATATTTGCTATTAAAAATATGTATTTTATATGAACCGGCAGACTACACTACAATTTAATTTGAAAATAATGTTTAAGAGCTGTGATATCAGATATACCAACTTAATTGTAATATACTTAAGTTAAAAATAATTACCATTAGGAGGTAATTAGTTATAAATCTATTATTATTATAGAAATTATATCCAAAATATTTACCGTAATTGTTAAAGCCATTTTTATCTCGTGATTTGATAGCTCTATTATAACAAAACAGTGGTGATACTTCAACGGTTTTCATTTTCAATGGCGTGTGATTGATGATGCAATACAAAACATCAAATTACTCTCCAAATGTGGCACTCTAGTGAACGGCGACAAATACCGTTTTTCGCCCGACGCCCGCCATATTTTTCTAATTGAATCATGTGTGATTTATTATTGGTCTGATGATGTATCATTCTTTCAACAGCAGCCGCGGCTCACCCCATGGGCTTGCGGGCCAAATTATTGCTACAAATGTTCACATCCGCGCTTTAACTGTTCCGTTTTACTCACCCTTCCTTTTGTACGATTTTTTATTAAACTGAGTAATCGATTTTTAGCTTTATCGAGGATACAAATAATAAAATTAAAAGAGACACTGTGACGGGGATTTTTGCTAATATTATTATTTTTGACAAAATAAGTGGTTAAGAATTTTTTTAATCTGAAGTATACCTCATGTGAATTTATTTCGTCTTCTCGAGAAAGTGTTATAAAATATAAATAATAAGTGCAGGATTCTTCAAAAGTAACGTTTTTTCGAGAAATGTGTGCAAAAGATTTCACTATAAAGAAGAGTGATAAATATTCTTGATTAGGAGCATATTATAGATATTAGATATGTAGAAGAAACAGCGTTGACAGGCTCGTAGAGGTTGTATTTTAATTTGAAATAACTGTTGGGATGGCTTTTTCACCATTTACTTAGTATAATCTCAAAAAATGGAAACTGAAAGTCTGAAAACTGCTCTGAAATACCGGAGTTAAAGGACTTATAAGGTATTATCAGCAATCTAACTTTTTCTTAGTGACCATTACAGAACATCATTTATATTTGCTGTGTGCCACAAAATCGAGCCGAGTGCCTACATGAGGATACAAAAAAGTCTTCAAAGTGCATCACACTTTCATCTCGACCTCATCAGCTGAGAGTTTCTGATGTTTCTACTCGTTGCGCACTTTGTCCACCTTCATATTGTTCTACCGCTATAAATGGATGCAAGGCAAAACAGAGTAAGTGCACGTTGGAAGACATATGATGTAGACACCATATGTCAAATATAATTAATATCCAACTTTCTCACTTAATATTTCGCAAATTATTTATTCACAGTTATTTTTTATAATTGGCAACACTTGTATGTTTTTCAAGTAAAAATTTCGGAAAATAAAATCCAGAAATGGTATAGAATGACGCATCGTCTGTGTTTTTGTGCTTCTGTGGTTTCTACACATTGGGATTGATTGTAATATAAACGATATTAAGCTAATTTAAACGAATATTCTAAATTTCAGATTAGTGGGTTCTTGAAAATATTTTTTTGGTAAATAAAAAGTTCACAACAATAATAAGGACAGAAATATTTTTTATTTATTGCAAAAATCGTTGATTGTTGGACGGGCGTGGTTCCCCTAGGGTTGACACAATGCTCGCTGTGTTTCCGCGCCACTGGTCACCAACAAAACTCGTAGAGTTGCAGCACGCGGACGCACTGACACCCCTAATGTCAATGCATCCGTGTGTGTGGTGTTACGTACTATGAGGTTCGAAGTCTTGTATGAGCAAGCTAACGATTAGGGCTGGCACTGTGAATGCACATTGACTGACTTGTATTAGCAAGGTACATTATTCTTCATTACATATTATTCAATAAATTTAAATTTACGTCAGGATATTCCGAGTCTGTGAATGTCATTTGCGGTATTGTAAATGTTGATACCAATGATTCCATGAAATTACATATATACTCGTATATTTAGCTAAAGCAGATGCTTGAAGACAGATGTCATGGATGATTTTTATAGCGTTCGCGGGTGCACGGGTTTCTGCATCGCCATTGATGGGTATGGTCGAAGCTAGATTTTTTGGCTGTAGCTTGCCGAAACACAAACTTTCAGTCGCTCACTAAGTAATAAGTAAGTGAATGGCTTAAATACCTTTGTATTTCAGCAGTTGGAGTTTGATATCCCATCAAGCAAAGAGGTGATGGACAGCATTAATATACATACTTATAATATCCAATCTATATTCAATTACCATGTTTTAAAACTTTGATTTTAAATTTCATTATTTATTATTAAAAGTTGACAAGGTAGCAACCCTATTGTAATGTGGGCAAGCGCGGCGACACCCCGTGGCGTCATTGTGAGTCCGCACCGTATGACGTCACGCCTTTCAATGCGACTTTTGTTTTGCACAGCCCTTAATTATCTTGATTAGGAGCGTCGAATTTATTCAGATGTGTTGCTTTCAAACACGAGTTTTCTGTTTAATGTAAAAGTGTATTAAATCTGAAAGGTGTGCACTGTACGCCCTTTTCGTGTTGTGCGCTAATCACAAAAATTTTATCGAAATATGTCTGTATAAATAAATAAAATTGAAGTATCTGTTTGTAATTTCCAATGAGGAGCATTTTTTATGAATGAATGTGAAAGTATATACAACACTTACATCAAAAACTTACTTTTCACATTTTTTTCTGCCTGACTGTCTGTTTCTGCTGATCTCTGTAACGGCTGTACCAATTTTGACGGAACTTTCACTTGCAGATAGCTAATGTTATAAAGAGTAATTAAAACTATTTTTAGAAAAAAAATAGAAAATAAACCAATAAAAAAAATAAACCAATGAAATAGTGAAGAATATTCGATTTAAAAACAACAAAAACTGCGGATAATACCGCAACTAGTAGGTAATACACTTAATAAAATACTGAATGTGTAAGAGACAGTTTTTCATAATCGATATATGTAGGCATTTCTAACATACTCTCTATCAACTATACCTACCTATTATTTCTAACATATTCGTACTCGTATGTATGAACAGAGTCTCATACAAGACTTATGAAACTAAAATCGGTTGTTATTTTTCAGATAAGTTGACATTAGTCTAATATATACTCACCGGCACGGAATCTTGGCCAAATTCATAACATGCGATAACATTTTTTGAAGGGTGTCTAACTTTGTTCTTATAGTGTAAGTAGGTAGAAAAAATGTTTATGTTCATCTCAAGAGGGTAATTCACTAATTTGGAATGCATTGTGGTCTGCGTTTTAAAGTTTAGTTAACTCGTGTCATTAATCCGACGAAGTCGAAGTTTTTAATAGTGCTCTAAAAATTTTAAGTTTTAATTTGACAAAGACTTTTGTTGTTATTGTGGTTAATAAACACCTAAAGGCCCCTTAGGATCCATAAAAATGCCTTTGTCATCAAGTCAGATAGCACAGGCAGTGGCATTAGTCGAACAAGGTTTGACCCATCGTGAAGTGGCTATTGTCCTAAACGTGCCGCGTTCTTCGATGCAATATGCACTAAAACGGTATCAAGAGACTGGCCGCTACACCCGAAGACCAAGTAGTGGCGGTGTAAGATGCACATCAGCTCGTGACGACCGCTTTATTGTGTTAGAGATTTTAAGAAATCGCTTCCGGACTGCTGTTGAGATCCGTCAGCGGCTTCAAATCTCCAGAGGTGTGAATGTTAGCGAGCGTACGGTGAGAAGACGTATGGAGGAAGTTAATTTGAGAGCAAGAAGACCAGCCCGTGGTCCACAGCTCCTCCCACAGCACAGAGTAGCTCGACTTCACTTCGCCCGCGAACACGCTAACTGGACTTTTGAGCAATGGGCAAGGGTTTTGTTTACAGACGAGTGGAGGATCGCTTTAAATGCACCTGATGGTCGACAACGTGTCTGGAGAAGGAAAGGGGAATGCTATTTGGCGATGACAACCACACCGACGGTCAGTTTTGGCGGAGGCTCTATAATGGTATGGGGTGCCGTGAGTTCTGATGCTCGTACGGAATTACTCATCGTCAATAACGCCTTAAATGCAACTCGATACGTCGAAGAAGTTCTCCAAGATCATGTTGTGCTCTTTGGAGGGTTTATTGGTTATGACCAATTCATTTTAATGCATGATAATGCCCGTCCACATGTCGCTCACATCGTGAATGATTACCTTCAAGAGGTTGGTGTTCAAAAATTGCAGTGGCCAGCTCGCAGCCCGGACTTAAATCCGATAGAACACGTATGGGACAAACTGAAACGAGCAATAAAGTTATCATCGAACCCACCACAAACCCTTAACCAGCTTCGAGATGCTGCACTTACTGCCTGCCTGGCGACTTATCACAAGTCAACATCAAGAACGTCATCCAAAGCATGCCAGACCGAATGCAGGCGGTCATTAGGGCTAGAGGAGGCAACACACGCTATTAAAAAGGATAGAAAGCGACAAAAAATCAAACAATTTTAAATTCGTAGTGCTTTTAACTCTAGTGTAAAATTTTGTGAAAACGTGATTTTTTGCATAAACTTCATTATGAACCCGTAAAACCCAGACACAAAAAATACCCAGACTCAGAACAACAATTTGTGGGTCACACAAAGTGTTGTCCCGTGTGGGGTTCGAACCCACAACACTCTGTAGAGAGTAGCATGTCGACCGCTTTGACCACTAGGCCAACCGTGCACAACCGATTTATTAGCAGTCATCACCATCACCACCAACACGCTCTCATAGTCGTCTGCTGGATATAAAGCTCTCCTTAGAATTGGGGTATTGGTGTATTATACCACACTGTTCAGATGGGTTGATATAGAGCTTGTGTCTCTTTACTATGATGTCGTCCAGCATAGTTTGCTCATTTAGTTCATCTCTTATGACTCCTACAGTATGAATAGGGGTGGTAACAAGGGGTGGTGCTTAATCTACCACATGTATAACATCAATACCACAGACCTGACTAGCAGTACATCATGTAATTAAAAGTAACTTCACAGTACTTGCGTGCACCAAATAATTATCATGACCTTTCCATTCTACCCTCAAACTGCTTCTTACCCACATGGGCAGTAAAATAAAAATAAATAACATCAATTGGTGTACTCGCAATTATGTTTTAACCGACACAGAATGGTTCATGGCAGTGGTTAATGATTCGTGACCATTCGGTCATGGTTCGCTGCGAATACCCAATTAATACTACCATATAAGAAACTATGTGGTATATAACTTTGGGGAGCGAGAATTACCTTATTGAGGCAATGTTGAGCATTGATCCAAGGAACTGTTGAAAGTGAATAATCGAATATATTCTGTGTTACGGTTTTATTGTTAGGTAACGAGTCACTTGATGGTAAGTGACTACCATCACCTATGGACACTAAGAACCATAAGCCACCAGCCTTGCTCAATTAGTTCATTAAATATTAGCCTATGTCAAGAAAAGGTGAATCTTTATTCATTTTGTTTTTTTTTAAAAGGGCGACGCTCACATTGTGAAATAAAACATGTAAAAATATAAGAAACGGACAAAAAGAACACTCAGACTCAACGACAATTTATGGATCACACAAAGTGTTGTCCCATGTGGGGTTTGAACCCACAACACTCAGCGCAGTAGAGAGCGGCGTGACGACCGCTTAAACCACTAAGCCATCTTTATCAAACTTATACGCTTTTACTTAACTTTTTACACAACTTTTAACTATTGGTATTCATAAGTAGAATATTAGCGCTATTTACAACTAAACTGCGTCGTCAGCTGCTAAATATTAAACCTTTATCACTTTATTTAGCAGTCGTAATAATAAAAAGTCAATAAAGTCATAAAACCCGCATCTCCTGCGGCTTACCTAATCGCGGCGCTTATTTTAACTGTTCTAAACAAATAAAATAAAACCGGAACTGTGAAATATAAATGATTGTACACATACAGGTTGTTCTAAAACACTATAACATTGTGGACTTCATTTTCTTATCAAATATATTTATTTTACTTTATTTTTCAGTTGTCTAGTACCTATTATACACTAATTTATATAGTACCCTTGAAATATACCTTAATATTTTTACCATTTTCTATAAATTCCATATCTTACATAAAACTAAATACAAAGATATATAACCTGTTTAAAATGAGTATCGACACTTTTTATCTTTATTGAATATTGAAATTAATTGAACATGGTTAATTAGGTTATCTAAAGTTTATAGGTCTTGTACATTTTTGTCCATCTTAAGATTGCCTGAAAGAAACTGCTTTTGGCAATAAGGCTATTCTTTGTACATATATTTGACATTGTATATACTCTCTTTAAACGCTGTAATACGGTGTAAAAATGAAATGTTTTCTATCAATTTAAATTTACCTATCTCCATTGTAAAGTAATTCTTATGTCCAGCAGTGGACTATTGAAGGCTATTGATGATAAAATTGAAGCTTAGACGTAATAAAATCACGCTGTATATAATCGTAACAGGTGGAATAGCGTTTTTATTCTATGTCAGTTGGCACAACCCTAAGCAATTAACAACGACTAACATTTAACCTGCTGTTACGTGTCAATTTATTAGAGTTCTCTAAAAAAATGTTTAAATGAAGTTCATTTCTCTTAAAGGGGTTTCTTAATTTGTTTTAGTAATTAATCTACTGTTATTTTATTATTTTTTTTAACCCACAGATGTCTTTGGTTTGTAGTGGTCGAATTGTTGTAGTTTCCTGTATTAGTTTCGATTAATTTGTGCTATAAAAAACAAGTTGACTATTATCGATCTGTTTACATCAAGTAGGTGGCAAATAAGTATTCGTTAAAACTGAAGATCCCTACTTCAAAGAAATGTGACCTTCTTAAGTTAAACCAAGTCAAGAGAGTCCTGTTAATAAAGTAAAATACTTTACATAGAAATTTTCAAAACGATAGAATTCAATTATTGTTCTTAAAAATATTAGAAAACTACTCGTAGCAAAAATATGTAAATGTCGTTTTTCAACGCTAAGACATGTGCTCAAAATAAAATATTAGTCAATAATACAAGAGAACGGCTAGGATTGTAGAAAGAGAATCGACGGGCAATACTAGCATCTTAGCTAACGAGGCTGATATACTCGTAGATGCAATGCAACTCATAAAATTGATAAAAACATTGTTGGTGTATAAAAGACGTTGGATCGGAATATCGCTCACGTGAATCGAAAACGGTGTCGCGGGAAGCCAACACCGCACCGCGCTCTTTATAGACAGAGAGATTGAGTCTGAAAATTTATAAAATATATATGATATAGATAATTCAGCCAAATATCGTGATTGTCATACACCTTCAGATTCCTTCGATTATTATAAATCTAAGTAAGCAATTAACAAAGTAACAACTACCATTTAATTCGATCGCTAAACTCAGAATGCACTAGAGTTTGGTCTGTTAAACTTTTTTAGTGGAAGAAATAAATAAATGTTAGTAACTTTAAGAAGCATATTCATAAGTACGTAGGCATTTCAACATTTAATTAATATACAATAGGCTTATGAAAGATCATAGCTGAAATGACATACTACTCCACTAACTCTTTACATATTATAATATACCCTTACAGTTAACAAAAAGAAGAAAAACAGTTGTAGTGAAATGTAAGTTTTATCATTAGAAAAGCATAAAAATAAGAAACAACATATCGATAAAACCTTTAGATTGATGAAAGGATTGTAATTAGTAATTATGTACCTAATTGTAATTTGCGTAACTAAATATCGACTACCTGGATGGTGCAGTGATAGCCAATGCTGTGCTTGAGGTCTCGGGTTCGGTTCCTGGGCCAGATCAAATGTTTGTATTTATTTCGGAGTTTGTGTGTTTTCTATGTACGATATGTATGTATTTATAAAAAAAAGTATATAAGTATTCTATCATTCAGTCTAGTTATCAAAGTACAAGTTCTGCTTAGTTTGAAACTAGATGACGTTGTATGTTAAATGTCCAAAATATTCATTTATTTATTATATAATATGATCAACTATTTTAAAGTCGATCAAACTTATCGAGTTTCTGATTTTGTCCTTATTTGAAAACCAAAAACCTAACGACTACTCATCGTGAATTATTTAGATAAGATATTTTTGAAGAAGCTCCTGTGCTATAAATCTGCTAACTCAGCTAGTGATCCTATCAGCGGCGTCAATTGCCCGTGCCAAATGCCACTTCCCTTCAGCCCTCCCCACCCCTGTTTAGGTCCCCGGTGTCGTCTTTCGAGGATCTTATCTCGAAGGAGAGGAAAAAGCGAGCGTGATTGAATGTTTCCGCTGATTTCATGAAACAGATAATCTTTGTGTGGAAACACAAGACGACAATGATCATTGGGATAGATAGCTGATATTGGTTTTGGTTAGGTGGAATTCTGATTTTTAGTGAAGTTTTTTTTTCCTAAGGCGTTTTACTCTAGAATTTATAACGGTACTTTAGTCTTAATGTGACGATAAAATTAGAATGTCCAACTACAATCACAGGAAGAGTTATAAATTTTCTGACATTTCACAGAAATATTCAGAAGTTTGCTTTCTTGTTTCATTTGATATTTATTGTCATTTGTAAAAATCTCTAATATAAAACTTTTTCGTAAACTCACAATGGAAAGCGACTTAGAGCGTATATATATTTATCATCAATCATCAACAGCCTTTTGCAGTCCAGTGCTGGACATAGGCCTCTCCTTAGCAAAGAGGTTTTGGCCTACTATACCACGCTGGCCAGACGAGTTGGAATAGGGTTTGTTTCAAGTTTTCCTTCTCTTTGTAATGATGTTATCTTGCATATTTGGTTCCCTTAGTCGCCTTTTACGACACCCACGGCATGAATAGGGGTGGTAACACTATCTATTCTTAATCCGTCACCACACGGACTAATATATATTTATATAATTTATAAAAAATGTAACTGGTTTATAATAATACAATTTTAGTTTTTTTTAGGAGTGATCAAAGCTAATATCATAAATCTGAAATTAACCTTATATACTGACGATAAAAGAAGTCATTCGAAATATATACACTGCTAAAAAAACATACAACACTCACATAATAAGTGGTATTTCGATCATTTATAGGCGTCATAATATGCAAAACATTACTAAACCAACACCAAACTTAAAACGCAATGAACCAAGGGCTGGTACTCCTATGGTAGGCACAACGGTTCCGACTAACGGAGCGTATAATTTCGACTTTACGGCATCATTAGGCGGGAACAGACCAGCCAGACTTTTTGTTTAAACGCATCGCAATTAACCCGTGAAACGATAATCGATCGTTCCTTGCAGTCCCAATTCAGGCTGACGTGCATTAATTTTGAATGACAGGAATTGCATTCAACTGACGCAATATAAGGTATATTTATTTTTAGTTTCTGAATTATTTTTGAAATGTTATCAGTAGTTCTTATAATCAATATAGTTACAATTTTAGCGGTTATGACGTAAAACTCATCAATTTTATAATTGTGGTAGTATGGTAGTAAGTCAAAATATCGAAATTAATTAGTTTGTTAAATACTTAAATTGGTCTACACACTAATAATGAGCATGCGGCTTTGAAGAGTCCAAGTCGATATCAGAGAAGTTTTTTTTTCGTTTTACAAAATATCATCCGTAGTATGACATATTACGGGATTCACTATCATACAAAATCTATAAAGCATTCGTTTGTCGAGTTCGAATTCATAGTATATCGATGCAGACTTGAAATAGGTAAGATCACTTTGTGAGTAGTTCATATACGCTTCTACTCGCTTCTGAGTGTGTATAAAGGCCTGTCGATTATGCAAAATGACATTCCATCTCACGTGAGTGAATATAATTTATGAATGTAATATTGTCGATTTTGGTTGTTAACCGTGAACCTCAAATCGGTCAAAGATTTCTCTAATATAATAAAATTGAAACTGTATTTTAAAATACACTTGGTATTTTTGTACCAAACCCCCTTTATCAATCAGAAATAACCCGGGAAATCTAATATAAAACCCCGCACGTTAACATAATGTTGAAGCAAATGGGCCAGTGCAAGCTATCGTATATTGGAAGAGGCAGTGCCGTGACAAAGTTGTTTTATCTGCGGCGATAAGACTCGATCCTGTTTATAGGTTGCCATTACTATGATTTATTTTTATTTAATATAGTCACCGTAAAATAGAATAAAATACTTTTCTTTCATTTCTATTTGCACATCGTTTATCAGATTACCAAAAATCATTAAGTACAACTTAATATTGCTTGTGTAGAGGTTAGTGGTCCTGACTATGAAGTCAGAAATTGTGTAATAAATTTTCAGACAAAGCAATTGTGTGCTGAACAAGATGATTATCTACGCCTGGGTGGAAATTTTTCTATCATATAATCTACTTATGTATTATAAATAGGCAATTATGTTTATCGGCCATTTGATTTCCATATATAGCTCTACAGTGTTTTTGACCGTATGTAAGATGTGTAAAACTTCAATTTGCCTATGATATTTGGAAAGTAGTATTTAAAAATGATAAATATTACTACATATTTTCATGGAATATTTATTCAACATTCAACATTGATTCATTAACGTACCTATAGTGTATGCTTTAGTCTATATAGTACACTGATTTTTGCAATGCGAAGGATGAAATTAACTAATATTATGATTTTTGACATATTAAAAGGTATATAATACTTAACTATAATAGTAAAGTGAAAACCAAAAGTAAGTTCAGTTAGCTGTTAGCTAAATCCGAAGAGTCACGGAGATGCCGCCCGCGACGCGACCGCGTCGCCCGCATCGTTTTATGACTCTCCTAGGGAAATCGACACATAAAAAACCTCATAGGTATTTGGGTAATGTGCTAAATTACGTGGAACGTACAGATACAAATTGAACTTTATTGAATTTAGGTATTGCTTTTACACAATCAGACACCGCATAATGCTACCGTACTATTTTTTGCTAAAGAAAATCTAGTTTGCCTTTAAAGTTTCAAATTATTGATAAAGTTTTGAGTATTTAAATATACCAATTGTTTCAGTGTTACAAATTTCAATAAATTAGGCCACAATGAAATTTTAACACATTAAAAAACTAAGATTGACAAATGGTAGTCAAAGAACTTCGTCTGAAAACTTACCACAATCTATGATGGATAATTTAAAATGTACTACGATAAATATATTTACTTTTTATCCTTCCCTAAATAGATAACAGAGGAACGTTTCACTCAACCCGCCGGTTTCGTTATCGGCGCAATAAAGTCGCTTCCAATAGTGATAGTTTTTTTCTGTTTTTTTTTTTGCCATGACCACACGAAAATCTAGTTGGATTTTTTGTTTTATTTTTACGGTATTCCTTTCAAAGTCCGATTTAACTTAGTGGTTTATTACATGTATATAAGTATAGTAAAACAATGACAATTTACTCTTTTACGGTCACTTTTTCTTATTTAAGCTTAGACAAAACTTAATTAAGAATATTATTAGCTTACGTCAGCTATTTGTCTGTTACGTATTTAATAAATTTTGGGTAGTAGGCAACATTAAATTCACCTGATTTTGCAGTCTAACTTACTTCTTAAAACAAAAATTAAATGAAACTCATCGTCCGCTACTGAAAAAAACATTCCCTCGAGGAGCCCCAGACTTGTCAGTCTTGGGCAGTCTGTATGCATTCGCTGTCAGTCATTTTCTTCAAGTCGTTGGGTCCATCACGCTGCAGGACGAAATAAATTTATTAAATGAAAAGAAACGCTTGTCCAGCAATGATCATGAAAAAAGTCTTAGCATTATTATAAATTTATACAACAGAAAAAGAAGCGGAAACGTCCATTTCAATTTTAACGTTACGAGTGAGTTGCTAGGCGACCAAGCAAAAAAATAACGCTCAACCATATACCCGTGCTCATTTAAAAATGTTTGACACGTATCATCGTTGGCGCGAATGCCCAAACACTGCATAACCCTGATATGCACAACACGTCAGTTTGACGAAGGTCACTAGGGGCCCACGTGCCGAAACATGAATCGCTTTTTTCTACTTTTTGGAATATATATGCGTAATATTGGTGTAGAATAAAACGTATTGGCATTGTTAACGCTTGAGTGATTAATTTGCGCGTTGTCAACGAAATGATGACGAGGATACCTAGTTCATTAAGTGATTTGTTCAGCACCATTGAGCGCTTGTGGTGTCGTTTCTATTTTGTCTCTCTATTTCTGTCTAAAACTATTGAAATATTTCCAGCTTTCTCTTC
The DNA here is from genome assembly GCA_949316085.1 of Hypercompe scribonia. NCBI lineage: Eukaryota > Metazoa > Arthropoda > Insecta > Lepidoptera > Erebidae > Hypercompe > Hypercompe scribonia. The sequence goes on from OX438979.1 coordinate 10,113,066, forward strand.
ATTTAGATAAAATATCGAGTTATAGGTATGCATGATATATAAACTGACAAACATAAATAATTTTATACAAAGTATATTTTTAACTTTTAATGTTTTTGCTCATAAATGTTTTAAGTTTTGAAAAGTGTATAATTTATATGTGCATATATATAGAAAAAGAAATCCAAAGTTCCTACATGAACATGTGTTTCACTTATCACATGGATAGAGTAGTAGAAAATAGTCAGGAGCACCCGTTTAAATAGACAACATCAACACTTTATTATTAGAGAAAGTTTTAGACACTTTATTACTTGAGAAAGTGTTACACAAATAAAAAATAATCTCTAGGTAACTTGGGAAACTCTTACATTGAAAGAGTTTTTTTTATTGAGGTGGTAGGTAAGTAACATACGACTATTGGGTAACAATATACGAGTATAGCCAGCATGTGTGGTGTGTACATTTCACGTTTCCGGGCCAATAATAATCTCTTGACAGGAAATATTTGTAAAACTATTTATTATGATTGCCAACCGTATTATCAAGGTACGTAATATATACGTCAAATATTTCGCTGACCAATTTTTTTAGCGTCATTGTTCAATTCAGATCAGTTTTCTACTTGACATCTGAATGCGGATCGCTCGCTTGTCGAATTGCAAATCTCGAACAGATGTTTATTCAACGCATTCACAAAAATTATCGCAACAACAAAATCTAAATCCATACACCATAACTAATTATATCCACCATGTAATAGTGTGTCGGTACTATTGTTCAAGAAAGGCTTTTGTTAGAACACGAATTACTAACCTACTTTTGGGGATATTTTTGACAAAAAATAATCTTGAGATATCACGGTTTTTTGGTTTCGAATGCGAGTTATATTTTCTTTTGTGAGATGAGGGTATTAGCGAGAGATATTTAGTTACGTTGATGTGTTGGAGTTTGTGTTTGTTAGGGGTTCTCCGCGATGCGGACGGTCCGACGGTAGCAGTATTACAAAAGTTTGACGGGTGAGTCGTTCGATAGGGTATCGATTTAGCTCGGCTGCATTCGATTCTGTTAGTTTATTTTTTATCGAATCGGACGTATGTAGGTTTTCGGGTTTGTGGTACGTCTGTGCCCCATTATTTGTCGGTGCTCTATCCGAATAAAATTTTTGTTTCGTCTTTTTTAATTGGGATTTTTCTATTTCGCGTGTAATGTTACAGATATCTCGTTTTTAACACGCTTTTATTAACTTCGTACGTATGTATGTAATGGAAGCTTTAAATGTGATTTTCACTTTTGGAACAGATGATATACATATAATTAAACCAATGTCCTACAAAGTAATGAGTTGAATATAAACTGTCCACAAAATACAAGGCTGCACACCTGATCATGTTCTCATTTATCGACATTCTGGACTGTTTGCCGCTGAATTAGCTTATGTAGCACTCAGAGGCGTTAAATCTCTGAACGATACTCAGATCGAAATGGAAACTAGAAAAGATGAAAACAATGGTTAGATTATGAAATGATTTATAAATCAACTTGATAGCTAGTTTGCACATAGGATAGTACCATAAAGTTATTCGTTAATTACTAGTAAAGAAATAAAGATAAATGACTGTTCAAATAAAATAGACCTTTGAAGATAGCCTAACTAAAAAGTAGAAACTAAAAATTTAAAAACGTGCTTTTACATAAAATTAAACTAAAAGTTAAAAAATAATTCTCAGTAAATTTTAATTAAGACTCGTGTGATTAGTAAAATATAATTACGTTGTGAATAAGCGTGGATGCTTTTAAATGTATTTACAAAATTATTATTTCTACCATCACTTATCAATAAAATATTTATTACAATTTACATCAAGCACCCACGCTTTTTTACAATAAAATGAATTTCTGGCTAATCACACGAACCTCATTACAACTTATGTCCAGCAGTGAACTACTAAAGACTGTTGATAATGATGATGATGGTGATGAAAACTTCAGTAAGTTTTGGTGAAACCATTATCAAATTATAAGCAAAAATATACAGTGTATGTTAAATAATACCATTGTACATACAAGATCCATTCGAAGCGTACTCGTATTATTATTATACAGGGTGGGCCTCGAATTAGTTAACATTTGAAAGAATAGTATAAAAAACTATTTGATGTATTATAAAAAATGTTTATTTAAAAGAAAGGTAAATTATTTAAAAGAAAGGTAAAGTTGGACTTTATTATTTAAAAATTATATCGTCTAAATGACCACTATTTCGACGTTTGTAGTCTTCTAAGCAAGTGCCGAAATTTTCGAATATTCGTCGGCAAAGAGACCGCGAGATCGCTGACATCTCTTCGCTGATTTTTTCGTTTAGTTGAAGTAGTGTGTTTGGTTTATCGATGTAGACACGATTCTTCAAATAACCTCATAAAAAGAAATCTGCTGTGGTTAGATCTGGACTTCTTGGTGGCCATGGATTGTCGCCTTGTCTAGAAATCAACTTTTCCGGAAACTGTTGTGGCGATTCCACATTATAATACAAACGAAAATATATATAACAGCGCCATCTAGCGAAGATACATCGAACTACGAAGTATGAACGGAACGTATGAATGTAATGAACTACAATGCAATTACTAATCCTGTATCGCGATATAGAGATTCGCGTGGCAATTAGCATATATACAACATCCCAACATCAAATGTTGGGCCGTGGCCCGCCAGGCATGATCACCTCACCTGGTCGGAGGATCCTCCCTTTGTGTCGGAGGGATATGACACACGTCCCTCCACACTGTTTTTGACTACCGGCAGGGACTCATTGAATGTGTGATAAGTGGCTCCATCTTATTGAAACCATATGTTACGTTTATAGCCAGCAAATTTCAGTAGCAATGGTTCCAAGAACTCCTGTAACATGTTTACGTGGGATATTATGTTAACGAATTCTTGGCCTGCTCTATAGAAAGAGCTAGTATATAGGTATGTACTTTATATGCCACACTTATTTTTTACAATAATGTAATAACCAGTTCATGTGTAGGTATATTTATTGTCATGTTACAGAACTGGTAATTTTTTCTTACATTTTATAAGGAAGTTACAACACAGCCAGACACCTACTTATTTGCATTGTCACAAGGAATACGCATGGAAAGCCCCTAACTAACTATTTTTAGGAATTCAGCAAAGGAATCATTTAATTTTAAATACAGGAGCCATTTCTTTTCATAGTCCAGCTGCATGTAGAATGCTATTTGCTGTTAAACTCTGTAATTGCGCAGAAAGCTAAATAACGCATACTGAGTAAAGACTTGCCAAGTTTCGTTACAAATTATGCAACTATACCTTATTATACCCTATACCTATTACCTACTCCATGAAAACAATGAAAAACTATTCTATTGTTTCATAGTTAGTATAGAAGTATAATATATTACCCCTTCAAAACCATGGATATCCTAACAAAGATAGGTGTTGGGCGACTGTGCGCGCGTACGGTAGGCTTGATTTAATAGTCGATGTATAAAACTATTCATTTGACTGCGAAAGCTTTGTACAAACAGAGCTAATGAGAGCGGCTGCCCTCCCTTGGTACTCAGTAACGCTGTTAAGCTCGCGGCTACTGCTCACAGTTCATTTTTACCGACCATAATGTTATTAACTGTATTACTTAAACCAGGTTTTGGCTGATGTTGTTTTTGTATGTCGGTTTTATGATGAAACTTAATGAACGTTTTTATACGGAAAACAATCAGACAAGCAAGTTTCGTTTCAAAAAGTACCAAAGCGTTTCAAAGCGTTTCAATAAGTACCTTATAGAAAAATATACTAAAATATACCAAATAAATAATTAGAGACCTTTATTCGTAGCAACGACACAGAAAACTAGGTATGCTAACTGTGTAGGCGCAGCTTTTTGTACACATAACTACACAGGCCATAGCAGCCCGTCCTTTTCCATCGGTCCCCCGTTTGGTACTGATAGCTCATGTTTCTAAGCCTTCGCAACACCAAATTCCTTTCAATCCATACTGAAAACAAACATAATTATAAATCTTGCATAACGTCTTGAACACTTAGTGCCTTATTCGTTTATTATCGACATTAACTAAAGCTGTGTTGACTAATAGCACGACGCTTGAGTTTAACTACGATATCTTTTTTCTTAGAACTTGAAAATATAAAATTTATATTCATCAATCATTATCAACGGCTTTTTCCAGTGCAATACTGGACATAAGCCTGTCTTTAGCAAGGAGATTTTGGCCTACTATATTTACTACTATTTTGACAGACGAAATATAACACATAGGATTTGTTTCAAGCTTTTCTTGTATTTGCAGTGATGTTGTCGTGCATATTTTGTTACCTTAGTCGCCTCTTAAAACACTCATGAGAAAAGTCGGGTTGGTATTACCCCGTACTCTTAATCGACCATCACGCGGAGAGTGGAATATTTATATTATTAAATTGATTTGATACAGTAACTTCAAAGTTTATAATTTCAACATATTAAAAAACAACTTAATGATGTTATTGTTACTAAGTGTATCCTACTGAGGACTATCTAGTTTTATTGTTTTACATCAAATTATTTTAACAAAACGAGAGAATAATTTGTACCTACATAATACAGTTAAATATTTTTTAGTAGTATTCCAAAATCTTTGAATTGTATGTAGTTATGATTTGTAATTAGTAATACTCGTACATATGCATACTTCGCCCACAAGATGACATTAAGTAATGTTCATTATAAAATTTTATCTTATATAAGTGAACTGTAAATTGTTCTTATGAGAATAAAAGCTCTATGGTGCCTCAAGGGTACTTTTCAATAAATCTTTTATTTCAATTTCAATAAAAGATTTATTGAAAAGTACCCTGGCAGTAAATGTCACAAAAAATGTTGTATGAACGAGTATATTTTACGATTTTTTCGATAATTAGTATATTTTCTCCGTTAATATAGTAAATGTGATTAATTCAAAGACACGTGAAATAAATTGAAGAATGTTTCATTCTTGATTAAATATATTGACTGTCTCAGTGGCACAATGATAGTGTTTATGACTGCTGTGCTCGTGGTTTTGGGTTCGATTCTCGGATCGAATCAAATGTACGAGGGTAAGTTTTTAAGTTCGCGGAATGACAGTGAAAAAGGCGGGTAAACGCGCTCTTTTGATGCCTACCGTATTCAGTGACTCATAATTAGTCTGCATAGTAAAATTTGTTGTGATTGGATCATTAGTTATTAAACTATCGTTGACCAAGTATTTTAATCGGGAACGAAGTGAAAACAATTGAGAAAATTGAATTCCGTGCGGTGATAAAGTTCCTTACTAAGCAAGGAAAGTCTGTTCAAACCATACTCAATGAGATGTCATCGGTTTACGGGGATTCTTGCCCAGGAAAAACAATGGTCTACAAGTGGCATAGTTTATTTAAACAAGGCAGGGAAACACTTGAAGACGACCCGAGGCCGGGGCGCTCCGTTGAGGTGACTACGCCAGAAGTTATTGCAAAAGTAGAAAAAATTGTATTGGAAGATGCTCGACTAAAAAAGAAACAACTCGCAGAAATGGTTGGAGTATCGGATACAACAATTTTTAAAATTTTACACGATCATCTTGGCATGACTAAGGTTAGCGCACGGTGGGTGCCGAGAATGCTCACGCCATTGCAAAAACAACAGCGCGTGGAATGTTCACGTGCGTTTTTGGACCTCTGCAATGAAGACAAGGATGGCATATTGAATCAAATTGTTACTGGGGATGAAACTTGGGTTCATCATTATGAACCCGAGTCCAAACAAGACTCCATGCAGTGGCACAAAAAGGGCACAGCACCACCCAAGAAATTTAAGGTTTCACAGTCGGCTGGGAAACTCATGGCAACGATTTTTTGGGACTCAGAAGGAATATTATTGATAGATTATAAAGATAAAGGCATTTCTATAACGGGGGAATACTACGCTTTAATCTTAGAACAGTTAAAAGAAGCCATCAAAGAAAAAAGACGGGGAAAATTAACGAAAGGTGTCCTGCTATTGCATGACAATGCTCCCGTTCACAAGAGCCGAGTCGCACTGGCTGCCCTGCATAAGGTGGGCTTCGATATTTTGAATCACCCACCCTACAGTCCAGATTTGGCTCCGAGTGATTATTATCTCTTTCCAAAAATGAAAAAAGAATTACGTGGTAAGAAATTTTCAACTGATGAGGAGGTTAAGGAGGCGGTTTCGGCGTATTTTTCAGACAAAGATAAAACTTTTTTTTACGAGGGAATAAAAAAACTAATTGAAAGATCTGAAAAATGTATTCGTGTTGCAGGGGAATATATAGAAAAAGAAAAATAATTTTGTGTTTTTATTATTACTCAATACCCTCCATTCCGCGAACTTAAAAACGCCCCCTCGTATGTATGATCTGCATATGTGTTAAGGAGTTTCGATGTTTTCTATGTAAAACATGTTCGTGTGTGTATATGTATTTATTTTAGTTGTCTAGTACCCGTAGTACAAGCTCTGCTTAGTTTGGGATGGCGTTGTGTGCCGAATGTTTGAAATATTAATTTACTATAATTGTTTATTTAACCAGAAATTTAGATTAAAATTAATTAAAGATCTTAATAATTTGTTAATAAAGCCCTAAGAAGTATTCACTATCTCATAAATTACATTTTTTTTGCCCCTTCTAATTTTACTTTGAAGTAATAAATTAAACATGAGTTAAAAGCTTCTTATATCTTTTTTACTAACATGTATATAATTGTCATTATTGATAATTTATTTATAATTGTTTGAAATGTGCAAGCGATGGTTATAAAGCTACTAAGAATAGGAACACACACACACACTGTTATTTTCTGTAGATAGGTATTAATTTTCATTCAGTAAAGTATAACTTATTTTTTATTCCTGTGTAAGATATAAACTAAAATAGCGACGTACACATCCTTATTTTGCTATTTTTGTCTTCTGGATACTAAACTACCTTACTGCGGTAAATTTTCTAACAGAAAAATAAGCCACCAGTTTACAAGTCAATCGATCATTTGATCGACAAGTCGCAAAAGTTGCGAAATGTTTATTAAATGAGTTAACCTCTGAATAATTATGATTGCATGCGTTTATACAGGATGTGCTCAGTTGTAGGTACATACACGTATATTGGCAATATATAAACTGTAGTTATATACATAAGCACATGAGGTGGATGTTTAAACAGTTTTTCACTGGCTAGAGGCCTGTCATTGTAATTCACTGGCAAACGCATATAAAAGAGTCCGGTATCGGACAGTAATTTATGTGGAGTTGTAACTTTCGGCAATTATTTATACATAATTTGTTATTTATTTATTATGAAGTGATTACGAATTTCAATTTATGATTATAAAAACTTTTCTGTTAATGATGATGGGACAGTATGTGATGAATGCTCATAAATTTCCTACTTCTTAATGAGTATTTCATTCTAATTTCGTCAATTCTTGTATATTATGTATATAATTCTTATATAATATGTATATAATGTCTTATATAATATATATTTACTACCTAATTTAATTTTTTTGATTTAGACAAAGAATTTTAGGTAGTCAATACAGTTTTTTTTATTCTCTTTACACGTACAATAACTTTTTTGTGTGTCACCGTCAGCTATGAGCGTTATGGTATTTTATTTGAATTTAAGGGATCATGATTCATAATTTATTTCCTGCATATTGTGCTCCAAAATATTTCCTAATACTCAGTAGGTAATACTATTTTAATATTTTAATTTTATGAACATGTTTTGTTCAGTTTATAATACTAACTTTCAGTTGTCACATTTTATTCTACAAAGTCAATTAATTAAGTTTATAATTTTTTTTAGGATTGCAGATAATCTTAATTTTGATTATAAAAACTAAATAAAATAAATAAATAAATATATATTTTGGACATTTGATGCACAACGCCATCTAGTTTCAAACTAAGTAGAGCTTGTACTATGATAACTAGACTGACTGATAGAATACTTAAATACTTTTTTTTTGTAAATACATACATATCATACAGAGAAAACACCCAAACTCCGAAACAAATATTGGCAAATCATACAAACATTTGGTCCAATCCAGCAATCGAAGCCGAGACCTCAAACTATAAAATATGGATTATTAATAAAACTACATATAATGAGACTTACGATATTTGGATTAAGCTTTTTAATTAATTTTATATATGTAAATTATATCTACAACCAGAAATTGTATTTTTTTAGTACACTTGAATTAGATGAAAGCAGATAATAAGATTTAACATATAAATCGACTCTATAGCAATCTCTGTCAATCCTCTCGCTCGTGTACTCGCGGGAGGTAATTATGCATGGCCGCTTTTTAGCGCATCCACCAAACGAATAAAATATAAAACGGTTCGTAACTAATGATTTAACCTACAGTGCACATTATTTGTTACCTGTAACTGTATTATTTAATTATATGTCCGTTCTATCGAATAGTTAATGTGACTAGTGTGTTACTTTGCTAAATAAGATAATTAATGCATAGTAATGTTGGTATATACTTAATAGTAACATGTAACAACACAGCTTTCAATTTTACAGAAGACAAATGCCTCTCATTACTTTTTGCGCTATTATGATTGATTCCTTCCCAGCCAATTTCGACTAGAATAGACTAGAAATACTAGATTGTTCAGCTCTTGCATGTGGCCTTTGATGGTTACAGTATCCAATTTTGTGAACAAATGTGCGCGAGCATTGGCGGCACGTGAGGTCACTATCGACAAAGTTGTAGTATTGGGCCGTTGGTGGTTTTGTCTTAAGAGCATCGCGTTTCGCATCCAGGTCGGATTGCCTCCGCTCCACGGTGGTTAAACGGGTTCGTAAACGGTTTGTGTCAACGTTTCCTTCTCTTTATAGTGCTGTTGACCTTCGCAGTCTGCTACGTTAGTGGGCTCTTACGACAGTCATGACACTCCGTGATCTTAATTCGTCACCACACCGACAATTTTCTTTTTTCTTTTAAAAACAAACACCCGCACTCGGAATAAATCCTGAGTCGCTGGAGACTTTACAAACATAAAAGAAACGGACACAAAGAACACCCAGGCTCAGAACAACAATTTGTGAATCAGACAAAGTGTTGTACAATATGGGGTTTTTACTCACAACACTCAGCGTAGTCGAGTGCGGCGTGGTGACCGCTTAAACCACTAGACCAACCGTACAATCGCATACAGCAGTAATATGTAAATTACGAATAATATTTATTATCGATATTACGATGGTCCTATGTATATGGGCCAAAATGCAAAATGTCAACTTTACGAGAGAGGCGGTCAAAGTTTAAATTTACTATAATATTAGATTGACAAAACAGAAGTATACGAAATTTTGCTTATTTGCTAAAACAATTATCCTCAACATTTTTACTACAGTATTTAATATATACATTTATCGGTTTTTTTTTTACGTCACATTGGCCCTTCTACGTTAGTTTTTATTTAAATTATTTCTATTCAAAAACATCTTAAAAAGACCAATGTGTCATATTGGCCCTTATACGCGTATGTCCTTAATTAGTGTAACGTTAATCTTTACTTTATTTTTGTCTCATAAAATGAGTAAATAGTTGATGCAGTTGGAGTTGCAATTATTCAAACTAAAAGTACGTCGATATTAAGGTAATTATGTCACATTGAGACTTATACGTTTTAAAACCTGCTAACCTAATAACTGAGTTACCAGTTAGATCATTATAAACAATAAAAAACACAGATTGGTTTCATTCATTTATTGAAACAAAAAATTAATTAGCCTTAAATCTAATGTTATGGACCCGTATTCAGTCTTTTTGGCAATTTAATAGTAATAAAAAAAGAATGAAGTACTTAAGAAAAAACTTGTACTTAAGGCCTAAGTTTAATTATCTAAATCAGGTAAGTAATATAAATAATGTAGGTACTTCACATTACTAAATTCTAGATAAATTACAAAAAAAAACGTAACAAAATAAAAGCCTGTCTGGCGTAAACAAAAATAAAAATATCTTTGTATTATAGTCTAGTACCTAATAAAATTCTCATAATCAACAATTCTAGTAAGTGGAAAATCTCTGTACCTATTCATTATCACTTTCGTTGATTGACACAATGTCATTAGATGCTACTAAATTTTCATAATAACTATGGTATAAAGGTGGGATAGTATTTTTTCGACATAAATCAAGTAAGTCTTTCTTCTTCGAAGGTTGTATTGGTAACAACTGATTGTAGCATGGTTGCAGGGGAATATCTGTTCGTCTATCAGTTATATTATTTTGTCTTCTTGTCCGTACTGGCTGATCGAAGATATTAATATTATTTTCAATAGCATCTTCACTCAAATCATATTTATAATATAAAACGTATGATTCGTCTCGCCTTACACGGATTTGTTTTAATTTAGACCAAACAATCTTTTGTCCTTCTGTGTTTTTAGTCCAGTTAAAGTATGTATTTGTCTGCATCTTTTTGAAGTCATAAATCATATTTTGAGTTACGTCTATGACGTTATAAGGACTTCCTTTTGTTTTCGCCCATCGAATCAATGAGCTCCATTCAGATGGTGTGTAAATATTTTTATATTTTGAAGCTCTTTCTATTGTCGCGTGTATGGAGTCGCCTTCGTTCTGGGTGTGGCCCACTTCCAGAAAAGTATGTTTTATATTCAAATTAAACTGTTTAGCGGCGTAAAGATACATAAAAAACATAATCCTGTTTCGGTTCTGGCCAGTGCAATTGTCTGACGAGAATCTAAGGTCTTCACAACCTTCTTGACTTCTTAATTTGATCATATCGTAAATACAGCTCGCTATTTCGTTCGATCCGTTCATTGCAATTTGCTCATTCCATAAATAACAGGTACCGAATATATTTCCAATATCGAAAACTGATAAGTTCTTTCAACCTTTTGCTGTAATAAAATAGACTAATTTCACCACTCGGCGACAACAACACCTTTTGCAAATCGAAAGTAGCGCAGAATATTTTAGTGTCATTTTGTGAATCACGTTTATCTTTTGTATTTTAAAGATCTAGCTAGGTTCTTGTTAATTATATGATTATCATAAGATATTTTATTTTCAGGAGTCACAGGACCGTTTTTGAAGGAATGACAAACATGGCATTGGTCTTTTTTTGGCTGGTGGAATGATAAATTAATATTTTTGTTTACTATGTCCCTGTATTGCCTTAACGACTCACATTTTTTATCATATTTTGAGGGATCATACCATTCTTTATATAACTTGAACATGCGAATGAAACTTAAAGAGCCATCTAAATAAAGTTTGTTACTGTCTTTACGACAATAGTGTGAATCGACCGGCTCAAAGGACTTGATGTGGTCCAGCACACTTCTGATCATTTCCTCATCAATAGATGTTTTATGGTGATCATGTCGACCTCTATTATCAATAAACGTGAGCCTACTTGTATCAGCGTATTTACTCATTGCAGTTCGGATCATTTTAGGCCCACAGCTGATGGTGTTTAGAAACATCGTCTTGCATACCACTAGTTTCGTCTTTTGATTGTTATGAGTAATAGTTAAATGATACACATATGTGTACGACCTTCGTGAGTCACCTTGGGTAACCGTTCTTTTTTTATTTATCCTTACTACATAGTTGACAATAAAGTCATATTGCTTGGAATGGTCTCCAATCATCCAAAATTGATCAAATATAGCACTCCTTACATCTTCATCAAGTTTTTCGTAACACTTCAGTTTACACGTGCTCTGACATGGTTCACCCATTTGTCTCTCATCTCTTAATTTACCATTCCTACTGTTATAAACTTTCCCAGTATTTTTAAGTCTTTTTCTTTTCGAATCTATCCATTCATTGCAAAATTTTTCTCGCAATCTTCCACTATCTCTTTTTTTAGTAAATTTTCTTTTCCTGGGCCGCGTAGGAGTTGAAACGTCACTTGATGAGTAATGTGAAATTGGGGACAAGGCAGTGGCATCTGATAACAATGACGGCACTGAAGGAATAGGTTCTTCCTCACCGAAAGAAGTGTAATTAGACGACGGCATTGGGGTCGCATTATCGGCATCGCGTACATCTTCATTCAATAGATCTACATTTTGAATAAACTCTTCACTGTGATGTTTGATTGAAGATTCAAAAACTGTTTCGCCTGACAGATCTGTTGTTATGATTGATGACCTGGTAGCTATCGGCTCATCATTTGTTTCTTGTACTGAAAGACAGCATGTGCGACCATTGTTCCGATCAACGTACAAGTGTCAAACCGGCTCATTGGTCCAAATTATAAACAAACGCGTGGGTACTCCCCGCGTATAAAGCTCTAATTACTCTTTGGACCTTATACGTTTAAAATCATGATACATAGGCCATTATACTTCAATACAATAACGTGTTTCTATGCAGAAATATATATTTTTTAATATCCAATATGATTAATTATATCAATAAGAAGCGTTTACAATAGAAAAGGTAAAATAGCCAAATTGTTAGTTTGGCCCTTATACATAGGACCCATCGATTAATTCCTATCTGGACTTCATACAATTTTAACAAATTCATGATAATATATTTTTCAAATAAGTGTGTTTACTATTTACGGTAGGTATGTGTTATCTACGCTTTTATAAATTTTTGAGCGACCCATTCCAACTTTGCACAAGTGTAAATCACTTTTAGGGATCTCTTAAGGTTTAATCTAGGGTTAGTGTTTAAACCTAAAAGTAAATTAACACAGCAAAAAATTTCTAAAATAACTAAAAAATTATTAATGAGGCAACCAAAACAAAATCGATGCCGTGATTTATAAGTAGTTAGCAAATAGACATACGGATTAACGTGCAAAGCGAACATGTTTTACAATATCTATAGCAAAGATGATTGTTGATAGTTAAATCATTTCTCTGCATATAATTGTAAATGGTATCCCATAAAAATAATGTTCATGTCAAAAGTTGCCAGGACGAGACTTTATGACTTACACTATGTAAAAGTTATCAGGGGGCACAGAGTGAGATCATTTTTTTTTTCTATCTTGAGAGCCTGCCAAAGTGCTCAACTCTGTCTGATGGAAAGCACGAATAGAATCCAAGAGTTGTGGCCACCATACTCATTACAAATGCTGACAACGTAGTATGGTGACCCACATTATGGCGGCCTTGTGAGGTGCTTTTTCACATCTCGCTTGGGGACGTAAAAGGTATGACAGTCATTGTGACAGTGTAAGGCTTACACAGTTACTACGATGACTGTCACCCCTGCATCAATGGGCATTCACAGTTCACAATTCACATTAATTACACGATTGAGTAGAGCATCGCGGTGACTAAGTTCAGCGTTATGATAGGCCCGCAATCAAATTTTTACAAATCACAGCTTCGAACGCACTTCTCATCGAGCGCAATTTGATGTGAAATAAGCCCATACTTGGCGCTCAGACCTCATGTAGAGCCAACTTTAAACTCTACACGCCCTGCCTCTACAACTCCTAATTTCACAAACTTCACAATGTAGTCGACATAGTTGCCATTTCACTACCGCCACATGTAAAAAAATTATTTACTTAAAACTTTTCTGTTGCACAATAGATCTAATAGAGCACCATCAAGAAACAAACTTCTATAATATAATTTTATGAAAAAACAAATTTGCTTACTCAATGAACTTAATAAGTAATAGTCACTAATGCTATATATGAGCATATTGAATGCTAGGCTGTTGATGTTATATACCCATTTTATTAATGATAAATTGTAACAGTTTCTCCAATATAAACCAAGACGTATTTCTTATTCTATAATGCGATTAACTGATATATATAAAAGCCAATTTTCTTCATAATAAATGTATAAAATTAGATTTTTTAAGAAACGTACTTCTTCTACGAATTTTTAATGTGTGCGCTTCAAAATTTGAATTTACACGAAAGTGAAAAGAAAAAAAATATTTGTTTTGTTTTGACAGATTGAACTTGAAACCTTAAGCTTACATTAAATAACCATAAAAAGTATGCAACATTACGTCTCCAGATACCCCGATAGAAAAAGATTTTTTTAAATAACTGGAACAGTGCCATCTGTATAAAAATTCGAGAACTAGAGAGCTTTCTTTGTAACGTTGTAGAGCTTTGAAGTATTACCGACACGCGTGGAGGGCGCTGCGATCTTTTTAAATCCAATCTTACCGTTTTCAGTGTGCTGAAGCGAGGAAGCAACTCTTATTGCATTGTGGAAAATCGAGGATGGAGACCGGACGCGTTTCTGCGTGGCATGAAGACGTAGCAAATACTTGGAAACAGTTCGTTGTTTACGAGATTTGACTAATTGGCAACTTAAGTTTGCATGGTATTACGGTTACACGTATGTGAATAAAAATTATACCATCTAATAATATTTAAAATTATTTTTGACAATCTTATTACGTATATAAAAAGAATTGTTCTTTTTAATTTTCTACATTTTTTTCTCTAGATTACAAATATGACAAGAAAAATATAAACCTAATATATTCTGAATCCAAAGTTTCCGGATAAATTACCTACCAAGATAGATTTAAGGAATTGGTTATTCAAAATACAATTCAGACACGATTCGTTATGAATAAAAAGATAAAAAAAAATTATTAAAATATAATACACTGTTTCTCTCCATAGTTTATAGCTCCGTTTGGCATAGTTTATGTTGTAGAAACTTCACTTGAAACTTTAAAAAATCAATCAATGATTTGATTGTGAATTCTAATTTTTTTAAATTAAATTTAATTCTATCTCGTTGGTTCGTCCGAGTGGTTAGCGTATGCGACTGCCGATCAAGAGGTCTCAGATTAGATACCTGGCTCGGACCAAAAGAGTTATTGGGTTTTTCTTAGAAAAAATTCTTAATAACAATCCGGAGTATTTCAGTTTGGTGGTGTATCACACCCGTGGCTCGGAGAGCACGTTAAGCCGTCATCGGTCTCCGTTATCATGGACATCTGTGGCAATCGTTATTGTACCGAATACTAATTCAACTTTCGAATTCGGTTCACCTTCAGCGTTGCAGAGGTCTAGTGCCAGTCACTCGGTGCAAAAACTAATATTTAGGTAAAAGCGGTTGAACTAATGGCCGATCCTCAATAATCTTGACAATAATAAATGCTAGGAAGATGATGACCATAAATCAATGATTGAATTAAATAACGCTACAGTTTATACTTACATATATACATGGAATGACGTCTATTTCCCTGAAGGACTAGGCAGAGGCATAATAAACGTATACTTTTTGCCAGTGTTTTGGTCTCACGTGGTGGCGAGTCATTGGAATGTTTTGTTTGCCAGAATCTCGTCCGTCGATCAGCACGTGCATCATTTGGGGTCCTAATTTCTTTGTGGCAATCTTGTGCTAGGTGCTACTGATATAGTTCTAAGTATAGCTATTTTATACTTGAAACAGTTACTATTGGGCAGCGCTGCATGGGAGGTGTAAAGTTTTAAGCGGTCACCCCGCTGCTTCTTACTGCACTAAATGGTTCAATCTCCCCATGGTGATACTTCGTGTGATCCTCATATTCCGCATTAACTATTAACTGCAAAACGACCACAATTCAAAAATAAATTAAAATCGTTTTATTCTAAAATTGAGGTCTAAAACCACCAGAAGGACACCGGTCATTTTCACTAATTTTGATGCCAAATTGATCAACCATCTTTTTTGTAAGGGTCGCCTGTTTGGGTCAGCTACCGTGTAAACTTAAGACAATTTTTTTTTATTTATGAATCAAAACTGGAAACGATCGCACATCAGTTTCATACAAAACTTGTTGAGTGTTTCTGAATTTTGACAATCAGAAATACCCCTGATATTGAGTTAAGTACTCTGTGCATAGCGACTCATTCCAAAATGGGTTCACATTTTGGAATAAGTCCATTTTGAAATTAAATCTCAAGTAAGTTAATTCAGAGTTGTTAATGAAACAATGACATATATTAGAAAACACACATATTACATTCTTAATGTCACATTTTTTAATAAGTACTTTTTGTGTTAAATTATAGAGGTACTAATAATTTGTTTGAGAGCTAAAGAGGATTTTTTGGCACCGTATGCCTTTTAATTGAAAATTAATTACTTAGTCATATGAACAAATAAATAAAATTAAAGACTCTGTTTGTAACTTCAAACTAGAAGCTTTTTACTAAATAAATGAAAAAGTATATACGGTACTTACATCAAAAAATCAATATTTAATATTTTTGTTTGACTGTCTGTCTGTTGGTCTCTTTTTTGTACCAATGAAATAAATTAATAAATTATAACCAATGAAATAGTGAAAGAATATCCGTTTCTAAAGCAACAAATACCGCGAGGTGCAGTTTGTTTGAAAATAAAATTTACTTTATGTTCATACAGTTATCAGTTACCAGCTGCCACTTAATTTTTTTAATTTTTATATCGTGGCTAGGTTCCAGTTCAGATAAATAATTTGCACACTACAAGACTTCTACCATAACACTTTGGAAACTCAAACATGCCATCTGTTGCATCAAGTGATAATTTTGATACTGACTTCCCCCTTGACCCTATACATACTAAGACACCCAACTCAGACAACAAACAATCACTAGCACTCAGTATTGCATTCCGTTTTTAAACGTGCGAAAATCCTGTAATGAAATTGATGGAGTTTCTGGTTTGTGACAGTTTTGACACATGCAATGAGCGATATATTCCTAGATACCTTCCCTATTATACAAAATAACTTGTAGTTAAACTTGTAGAAATTTGAACAAAATAATTGAAATACACGCTATAGTTATTGTAAGCAAGTATAATACATAAATACGTCGTCATTAGTTATGTAAATTCAAATGCTAATTGCTACAATCCATGGTGTACGGAATTAGATCTTACACGTGTAAGCATATATTGAAGACTAATTAGCATCATTACTAACGCAGTTCGAGGATTTCGGAAAGCACAAAACTTGATGTCATAGAGGTAGATGTATATTATATGATTAAAATAATTCTACGCGATCAAAAGAGTAAAGAAGCTTAGTTTTTCAAGCAAGAAACCTCTCTTTAGAAAGAAGGTTTAGGACTTAGCAGGCCAGGCGCAACGGGTGATTTATGTCAAATTTTCTGTCTCTTTGTGCTGTCCTGCGTAATTTGCTGCCTTAATTGGTTCTTACGAGCCTTGAGATAAATAAGGGTGTTGTCACTCCATATTCTTAATCCATTACCATATTCATTGTAAGTTGACTTTGTAATGCCTTGGTGACGCAATGGGAGCGTATGTGACTACTGTGTAAGCACACTTGAGGTCTCGGATATGATTCTCGAATGGTCCAAATGTTTGTATGATCTCTAAATATTTCTTTAGGAGTGTTGTTTTGTTTATTTCCTATGTGAAATATGTATGTATTAACAAATATTTACAAATAAACATATAAATGCTTTTAAATTACTTACCTAGTACCCATACTACAAGCTCTGTTTAGTTTGGCATTATAGTTCTAACAATATAGCTTAATCTCTGTAACAGTTATCACTAGTGTCAATTTAAACCTCACTAAAAACATTTTAAATATTAACGTTTATATTTATAATATATTACACTTAATATGTATTAAAACTGGCACGAAAAAAATTAAAATTTAGATGATAAAAAATAAAATCACTTGTTCAAAGTTACTTCGTCGTTTTCGTAGACATCTATCACAGAGATCAAGTAAAATTTTCAAGACTGTTTGTGTACATATAGTAGAATAAAAAAAAGGATATGGTAAGTATAAGTAATAAGTAGTTATACATACTGATACTATAGTTATACTGATACAATGCTATATCCCATTAACTAATGTAATATAAATAATAAAACCTTTTTAAATAAACACCCCACGAATTTGTTAGTATGAAGTTTAAGAGCTATTAAAACTTTAATGAGTTACTTGGATACTGAGAAAAACTCGAGTCCCATTTTAGTATACGACAAAATTCTCACTCGAATTATACTGAGTAATTTAGGTACAGTCCGTTAGATTTACAAAATTTTAATGCAGTGCAAAAGTTGACTGCAAGAAAAAGCACGGCATTGTGTCTGCTTTATGTAAATTTGCTGGAACTGTAAAAATAAATCCAAAATGTTTTGTTCACATTACCTGATATATATGTGTATGTGTGTATGTGTATGATACCTGTATGTGTAATACATAAATCACGTTAATTCTAAAGATTATCGTGAAATACTAACACCTAAAGTTGGTTGAAGTTATCGACAACTGTACGTCTCTTAAACCTAAGTAAATATAAAAAAACTTGAGATAAGTTATCTATATTTAGTCACATGTAGTAAAGGTGGCCGGAACTATAAATTTAGTACAGCCCACCAAATCTGTTGGAGGAAGGATCGTTGGTGGGCCGCGGTCGAGGTGTCGGGTTCACTTCCCGGTTCGGACACTCGGCGTGTGTACGGATTTAACGTGTTTTTATATGGAGAATGTTTTTTGATGTTCACGTGCGCTTTGTTTTTGTCGGTTAGAGAAAGAGATTATGAAGAGTTTCTGTAGATGTTTTTGTGAAGATGCGTATTTGTAAGCGTCTTAAAATATTATTGTGTCAATTGACAGTATTAAGTAAATTTAGACGACTTCATTAAGAACATTTTTATAATAATTTGCAAGAGTCCTTTATGAGAGTACGAAATACTTTAATTTTAGTATGTAATAAGGGGAAAATGGGTTAACTCAAAAGGAAGGTGAGAACCGGAGTTCGAATTACACTGATCTAGTGAAAATCAACAAAAGAATTGCTTAATACTGGTCTCCTGTTGTTCCTGTTGAAGTCCTACGGTTGAGAAAGCCTATACGTGGCAAATCATGGCACTTCTATGGTTTTATTGAAACAACAGGGAATCAAAAAGATATTGCATCTTAATAAATATTACCACAATTATGTCTAGAACTTAAAATGTTTATACAGTAAAGCACTTATGAAATGTGTGTTTGAATTCATAAATCTAGTAAGGTCGGAGATAGTATAAATTTTATTTATGTAAAAGAGAGCAATAAGAACTGAAATCAAAGTTATGTCGCATGAGAATTGCCAAAGAAATTTTTATTTTAGGATTTAGATTCCCAATCTGTTGTAAAATAGTTAAAAATTATTACTCATTCGTATTAAGTAAGTATTGTAACAACTAAGTCATCAGCTTGCAGTAACACATGTGACAATCAAACATTAATAAAGAGCAGAAAACCACGCTGCATATGTACCCACAACACTTGACATCTCAACAGGCCATTTGTCAGCAACACCTGAAATCACGGCCTGTTAACCTTTCCACTTCGGGACAGGATCATTTCATATTTTCGCGGGTCCATCTCTCACACGCCGCTCAATTATTCACCCGCCGCCATCCGGGCACCCGGTCAAAAGTAATGACCGGTGAACTCGAAATTACACGTGTTACAATGATGATTCTGTTTACCCCGGACGGAGTAATTTTGCCGGATACTGTTTGAAGAGCTGTTAGGTTTGTGATCATTTTATGTAATGTTCAGTCTGGGCATTTAGGGGTTTCGTTGTTTGTGCAATGTTTTCGGTTATGAGTTTTTAAAAGGGGACCCATTTAGTGCTATTTCAGGGCTTTGTATTATTAAAAACAATCGAATACTAATTAAATAATGGAATTACCACTAAATCAGATATACACAAGCTAGATAACTAAAAAGCTAACCTAATTTCTACTGAAAATTGTATAAACTTTGCCCATTTTTATTTCAATGTTTTTAATTTTATTTTCTTCCCTTTACTTTTTATGTGTAACTTATATATATTTTACTTTAAAGAAACTTTAGCCTGGCTATATCTTTCTTAATTAAGATAATGTCTAATAATAACCCACTCTTATTTTTATTACTGATATTTTATTGAGTCAAGGTTATCACCAGGAGACTGCCAGTAGTGCGGTTATGTACATTATTAGTGAAGTGATTTAAGGTGCCTAATTTCATTCCTATACTGAATATAATATATATAATTAGTTTTTTAAATCCTTTTACCACGAGAAATTGTAGTGGTATTTTACTTTAAGGATAATCTTTCCAGGACGGCTCCAAATAATAATAACACTTACCACAGTCTTACAGCTCTGAGAAAAGTTGATATTCTACAAACGTAAACGTTATAGGAACACTAACAAATGTACGATAATGACTACCTCAACACTAAGTCACGTGGTCGAAACAACATATTAACCAATAATATAAGAAAATAGAGAGACATTTGCAATTATAGAAAGAGAGTCAACACGAAACACTTGCATCTTGGCTAAAGGGGCAAAACACCGGTGTTATATAGTTTTTCCGTTGCGTGTCATCGAATCAATGAACTTCCCAGAGAACTAAACCTATGCCGCGTTGAACCTAGGGGAGGGACTCCAATTTAGGTAACACATTGAATTACAATTATCCATGCGCAACGGTAGTCACTTTCAGTCAGGTTACTCGTCACCACATTCCCATTATTGTTCTATAATAAACTTGTTATTGTTAAAAACGTTCTATTTATCTGAAATAAGAATTAAAATTTGCATAGCTTTAAGCTTTATCTTTGGCATTAGCGCTGTCTTGTGAAAAATTTTTTGTTCGTGCATCCGCCACGCGTCCCCGGTGTCCATATTTACTCACATGATCATTGCGTGACCATATCCGGCTTCTGATTTATCGGTACATGTCACATGTTGGCGGTCGACCATTCATCTCACTGTTTGTGTTAGACAAGGGCACAAAAACACGGTGCCAAGCTGTCTGCTACACTGTAATAGGATGCTTTTTTTGTAAAATACCATTTGGATTTTGGTTTTAATCTCCTGGTTTAATGAATTTAATGACATATTCTGTAGTAACTCTTTTTTTTCCTGTTTGCTGTTACTTCTTTTGGCAGTAAAAATTGAAAGCGTGGTTCAACTTATTTTTCAACAGTTTCAAGTATTTCTTTCTGAGTAATGGTGATAAGTACCTGTTTTAAGATTGTAGTAAGTATTTACAGGAGTAATTGTAAAAAAATGTGTGTTAATAGGCTACGTTTACTGTAAGTTCTGTTGCTAAATTGATTTTAATGTACACAAACAAAGTTTAATCTATATAAATCAAAAAATTAGGTACATAGTTTTGTGTACGTCTCAATAGCTAAACAAATTCTGCATCAACTGTACTTAAATTTCGACACGATATAACATTGCAAAGATTGTCTATTTTTTTTCTCATCAATGAAACCACAATATGCCACAGTGAAACACGGCACGGCTTATATAATAATATAATAACACATTTATTTCCTTTTTGTTTTATAAATTCAAGGTGTCTTAAGAAATGAAAATAATTTTAAATGACAGATATTTTATAAAACGTGTTTCTTTTTTATATGGATAAATAGATATATATTACTTTATTTGCGCACTAGGACTTACAAACATTATACATTAGTAAAAGTAACAACAAGTGTGATGTATAAATGGCGGCCTTATTGTTTATAGTTAGTTGTAAATACATATATTTTACACATAAAAAACACCCAAACTTCGAAATAAACATTTGTAGATCATACAAACATTTGGCCCGGGAATCGAAGCCGAGACCTCAAGCACAGCAGTCGCATTTACTACCGCTGCGCCACCGAGGCAGTTTAAATGTAAGTGATAAGGTACCTAAGGAGATTTAAAATATTTCATAGCATAAAATTCCAGGTATTCTAATTACAACTACAAAAAAATAATATTTCTATGTACTTTGTTTGCACAGTTCTTTATTGCCGAAGTTACATTTAATACAATTTCATAGTCCACTGGAACCGAAAGGGCGATTGAAAAAGTATGGTTTTCATGTTAAATAATTAAATATTTATCGACTATCCATTACCATACTAAAATTCATATATGGAGTGGGCCAAGAATTCGTTAACATTTGAATCTAACATCCCGTGCAAATATGTTACAGGAGTTCTTGGGACCGATGCTACTGAAATTTGCAGGCTACAATCGTAACACATGGTTTCAACAAGATGGAGCCACTTGTAACACTTTCAATGAGTCCCTGCCGGTGGTCAAAGACATGTTTCCGGAAAAGTTGATTTTCAGACGAGGCGACATTGCATGATCACCCAGAAGTCCAGATTATCCCCAGCAGACTTCTTCTTATGGGGTTATTTGAAGAATCGTATCTACATCAATAAATCAAATACACTACGTCAAATATAACAAAAATCAGCGAAGAGATGTCGGCGATCTCGTGGTCTCTTTGCCGACGAATATTCGAAAATTTCGGTGCTCGCTTAAAAGAGTGCAAAACGTCGAAACGGTGGTCATTTAGACGAAGTAATTTTTAAAAAATAAATTTCAACTAATTAGCTTTCTCGTAATAAACAATTGTTATTATATATCGAATGGTTTTTTTTGTGATTTTTTCAAATGTTAATTAATTCGTGGGCCACCACCCTATACTAAGCTTGCATATCTAGCATATCTGAGTATTATTAACCCACCTTCTAAAGTTAAAACACTTTATATACAGACCCATTCATTTATAATACGGCATTACATATAGGCATTTTCGAGACAAGTGATCGTAAGATGTTCATAACATTTGACGTATGTGCGTAATGAAGCAGAGTGTGTATTTATTAAGTTAATTAAAGCTTTCTTGAAGCCCGGGGCTAGGGTTGGGGGTTCGTACCCACGCTCAAATGTTTGTGCACAAAAGATTTCGATCGGATTACGAAAGGTATTTAATATAAGAGTAAGTCAGTAGGTGACGTATTTATAAATTTATTATTTAATATTTTTTATGTTATTGTAAAAAAACGAGTACATTAATTGAATATCAAAATACTAAAACCATGAATAATATAAGATGGACTTACAGTTGTAAATAACTTATAACTATATTAAGTTTTAATGTTTTTTTCATTTCCCAAACCAGTACGTTGAAGTTATGTCATTAGCGGTACATCATTATATTATATGACAGACAGCAATGTAGATATATGTGATTTTTATATGCCTTGGTTGGTGACCACTGGTGGTGGTAGTCGGCAATAAAGGTGACAAGACGGCTCATTTGCCCCTATACCATAAAAAAAAAGTTTTTATATTTTTTTTATTTTTTACTCATGCACGGTAGTCTGATGTCAAACTAGGTGAAGCCTGAGCTATAATAACGAAACTGCTGATAAACATACTTATTTGTTTATAAACATATATAAGTTAAATTACACCGAGATAGAACAGATGATGGTGCCCATCACAAAAATATTTGTCCTGTGTAGGATTAGAACACATGACATCTGATTTAGCAGCCAAGGTCACTAACCACTATACCAACAGAAAAGTCGAAAATTCCCTAACCACAATAAAAAACGTAGCAGCGTAAGTACTTTGTTTTTTTGTGTATTTCCCTAGTTCAATTTTAATTCCATATTCATACGTATGTAGTAAAACGCCAAATGTTTAAATGTAAATCTTCTTAACAAACTCATAAGAAGCCTTAATTATAATAACGTGAATAATAATGAGACATTATTAGGCGTAACTCTCATATTTAACTTTTGAAGAATAGGGTATATGGAAGGGGTCATATTTCATTACTGAAATATGTATATGTGTGTAGAAATTAAATTTTGAATTAGAATTTCAATGTGTTGTGCACTTTGATTAATCAATTCAAGAAATTATTTAAAATATTTGGTTATTAGATATTTATATGTTAATGTTCTACGAGTACTTTAAAATTACTAGAGTGTGGAAATAGAGATCAACCTAAGTAAGGGATATTCGTCTCGTTTAACTTTTTATTGAAATAATTGTACATGTTACAATTACTTAGTTTAGAGTATCTAAATAGATTATGTAATTGTAAATCTTTTAAAAAATTATAAATATTTCTTAAACATTTCCACTTCAGCTTACTCATAGCTAAGAACCACGCCGGGATTCATGTATTCTCACTTTTGATATTCACATATAAGTATGACGGAAGGAGAAAATTCATGTATATACAGGCTTCTTTTCTACTGTCCTTTTCAGAAAAAAATCAAAATCTTCGCAACAACAGAATACTAAACCTCCTTTCAATATAAAAAAATAAACGTTTGCCACAAACAAATCGCTATTTAACTACTTACAAATAAATAATAACATTAAAATATACTCGTAACATCTAAATCACAATAATATCCCTCAAGAGAACCATCTCAATTCGAAACAATGTGCCACTCGGCCCTAAAACATAGATCACTCGCTGACAGTCGAAGCCTTCGGTAATGAAGACAACATCTCTACAAACTATAATACGCCATCTAAATGCACCGTCGGCAGGCATAAACAATTGAAATAATTATCAGGATAAGCTCGCCGGATCAGGGAAAGCCCTCGAGAATCTCAACCCTTCTTAGAATCTCTTGACAGGTCTTATGCAAATTCACAAACTTATCAATGCTGATAATACTCCACATAAGTTAGTTTGCACTACATTCTATAATGAACCTTATTGACTTGTTTTAAAGAAACAATTTAACTATAAAATTGCCGTATGTAAGATTTTCTGACATTAGTCCATGGTAATAGCCGCTCAATTGGCTCTCCTTCTATGATATACTAACGGTGTTTTGTTTGTAGTCGTGTAGTGATAATAAGTGCTGCTTGAAATATTTTAAAGCTCAAATAACCTATTAATCATAAATGCTGAAGGAAGATGACAAAGTTTCATTTAAAATGTATCCTACAAGCGACTAACGATTATATAATCTAAAGTCATTTGTTTGTTTAAAGCTAGCGTATTTTAATTTTTAGTCACACATAGTCTATGTCAATTTTAACTTAGCCAATGTTATCGAGTAGATTGTTAATTTTACCATCAACTGTGTACTTCATTCTTTATCTTTAGGAGTTAATCGGAAATAATGAATTATTTACACAATTTTTTAATAAAAGAGTAAAACTTAAACAGACCCTTGCGTGTTCAAACTCGTCAAGCAGTTTGAGATGAAACTTAAAAGGTAACAATTGAAATATTTTAAATAAACTATGTCAAACACATCTTTAAGCTCATAACCATAAGATAAATCTTACATAACGTTTCTTCACACGTATTTAATTACATAAAACCACATCAAGATGATAAGAAAGCTTCATTTGAAAGAATAAGAACTACCATAAAACTTGTTTATTTTAGTTTTCTATTTTAATTACACCATTCGCTTGAATCAACAAATTTGATTTGAGTTCGCAAACACTCTGGTACGGATATAAACAAGATTTAGTGAAATGTGTGCGGCTGTAAACTATAGTTCAATGAATACATTATATACCTATCTATATATACTGTATATGTTTATTATATATAGACAACAGCCTTATTGGTCTAGCAGTCAGCGTATACGACTGCCAATCAAGAAGTCTTGAGTTCGATTCTCAAGTCGGTTCAAAATGTGTTATTGAGTTTTTCTGGTTACTGAAATACTTAAAACAGCCAGAAATTTGGTAGGTGGAGACTTGACACCAATGCCTCAGTGAGTACGTAAAACTGTCAGTCCTGCTAAAGAACATCGGATTGTGAGAGTGCGAGATCACAGAGTGCATCTGTTTGCGCATACACTTGTGCACTGATATGTATATACTACGTAGTTGGTTGATCTCCGTTGAAGCCGGGCCGCAATGACTGGAATCGGCTAGGAGTATATCATCATCATCATCATGTTTATTCATAGTCGAGGGCATATAATGAGAGATGAACC
This sequence comes from Hypercompe scribonia, assembly GCA_949316085.1. Classification (NCBI taxonomy): domain Eukaryota; kingdom Metazoa; phylum Arthropoda; class Insecta; order Lepidoptera; family Erebidae; genus Hypercompe; species Hypercompe scribonia. Next base: position 10,138,852 of record OX438979.1, read on the forward strand.
GTCAAAATCTTTTCATTTGCAATGCTTGAAACAAGGTCTGTAATTGCATGCATCCTTTAAGCAGCTTTCGAATCCTTTACATTGAAAATTCATTTGCTTCGTTAGAACGGAATATGTTTCATTTCTGTCTTAGAACTTCCTTCCACTCGGCAAAATCCAGAATAAAGAATAATATCTTTTATTATGTTTTTAGTGGGCTACATTGTTATAGGTCAGTAGTGGGTATAGATGTACATGTATATACACACTTCTGGCCTACAAGTGAGCATTTTTAAGACTAATAACGCTGTAAATATTATATTTCTGTCATACACAATACGGTCCGCTTGGTTGTACATGTTCTAAACTTGAAATTATACTTTAAAAATTAATTTTCGTTAGAGAAAGTAGATTGAAGGCTAATTTCAAATATGCAATAGTTTAATGAATAGAAAACCTATTGAGCGCTGATAGTGCAGAGTATAATAATTATTTATTTAAGATTTTAAAATAAAAATCTAGATTACTTTGGTTATTATTTATAGTTTTGAATTATCGTTAACATATTTTAGAATAAATCTCCTCTAAGTGAACGAATGTCAAAAAGGTAATAGAGCCATGCCGATTCCAACATGAATGGGCCGGCTCAACCGGGGCAGTACTACCCTCTCACAGTACACCAACCTGAAGCTACATTATCCGTGCTGTCGTATTTCATCGATGAGTGTGAAAGCGGAGACCCATTGATGCATTGTTGACTTATCACGATAACTGGTAAGCGTGTGAGTTTTACGCTACCACGATGACTGTCATGCCTTTTACGTCTCCAAATAAGGCATGAAAAAGTATCTCACTAGGCAGTCATAGTGTGGGTCACTATATTATATTGTCTGCATTCACAATGAGTATGGTAACAATAACTCTAAGATTCTATTCATACTTTCCATCAGATAGAGTAGTGACACATTTGTAGACTCATAAAAAAAAGAAATAAGGTGGGTGGACCACAGAAGGCCACTTTAACGATTAAATACTTTTTATTCATTTATTTACTGGATAAACAAAAAAAAATTATTAAGTAATACTTTGTTTTATTGTGCACCATAGAAATCACTTTTTTTTTCCCTAACTTTAATCACTATTTATTAAACTTAAGTTTTCTTAAGCTCTTTCAAATGTCCTTGCAAAAAACATGACTCCAAACAAGGCCAAGATCATCAGTCGTTAAACTTCAAAATAGAGTTGTAACAATATTTTTTTCGGCTTTCACTAAAACTACATAATAAGCTCTATTATTTAAGCACAACATTAAATGCTCCATATTTTTTATCATCTATAAAAAACTCAACGAACTTTACTTAAATACCATTGTACTACTAAGAATATATTAATGGAAATTGTTTAAAAATAGTCGTAACGAGTATTATATGGGCAACACATAACTTGCCAACGCGTTTTAAAATGAAATTGAAAACTTTATTTTTACCCAAAATCGCCTTATCGCTTATGGCGGGTCCGTTCTTTGTTAGGCCAACATGTTCCTAAGAAGGCCATATTAACAATTATGACTATGACTTTTTCATATTAATTATAATAAAATAATAGAACCTTCAGACTACTGTAATTATAAAAACTTATCATGGCACGTAGTCAGTCTTGTAGTCAGAAATGTAATTGTATGCCGTATTCATAACTAAAAAGTAAGTGTTCATGTGCCATATGCAATAGCTAGGCCAACCGTGAAATTTTTAATTAGTCTTATAGGGAACCACCGGCTTTCCTAGGAACACTACCAACATTTTAACTTAAATTGGTGCAAAACTACCTGTTTAAACTATTTTTTTCTTTAGTACCATAGACATATCTTTTACGTCAATTCACAGTAAAAAAATACGATATAGTAATAGGTTATTGACTAAAAACTTATGTTTTGCTGTGCACGTGAATTATAATTGTAACGTAAACGAGCGAAGTCTAAAGTAACATAACCATACCATCGAGTAACATAAGGAGAACAAACGTAAGTAACTTCAAATTTATGTAAGTTCTTGTAAGAAGTGACGCGAAAGTAAAAATTGATACAAAAACGTGAGATCGCACTGACACAATAGTGTCGCGATCGTCTCGCCGCCACATTTGTGGCCTTGAGTTTGATGGATCTTAATGTGTAGTAGAAGGAATATGTCTTTACTTACCAATAGCTACGACTTTTTAATAGTTCGCCTTCAAATGAGCTTTGCCTTACATGGTCCACCCATCTTATAATGTTAAAATGTCTTATCCCAAGTATTATATCTTAACTTTCAAACTCAAAGTTGAATTTTAAAATTATGTATGAATAATGATTTTTCAATTGAAGTTCAAAAAAAGTATTTATGATAAAAATCATGTTTGATGGCACTGACTCTTAATCCAATGAACTGCTTCTGAAACTTTTTAATTACAATATAATATTTTGAGAGATACACTAAGTTAGGAATTAGTCATCTAGATAATACCATAATTCAAGATGTTCCTAGTCTCCTAAATTTATTTTCTAACATTTAAAACAATTAACATATTATTGGAATAAAACAAATCACCTACTTACATCTATACGGTATATGCATCCTAAATAACAAAACGTAACGTATGCTCACATTCGAGTTTACTTCAATAGGATGTGGTTACATCAAAAAGAAATCTATTCTATCTTTACAAGGGCTGGCCCGCCCTTCGGCTACGAAATTATTCTCATATCAAAGGGCGTTTGGGTGGTGGCTAGCGATAACAATAATTGTTTGGACCTCAGAGAATTTGTTGAGAAAACGCCGACAAATATCTAATTGGAATTTCTAATTACGTAGAGTTTCCAAACGCGGCCTAATTAGTTTTCAATTGGGGTGGGGATGATCAAAAAGATTTTATGTGCTGTTTGAAATGTAACAAGCTTATATTGGTGGTGTAATAGATATGCTTTGTTAGGCAGTAGTCAATAGCTATCGATGTGGGCAAATTAAATTGTAGCAAAACTTTTTCCACTTCAACAACGTCAGTTACATTATCACTACGTAGAGAAATATATCTATGCCACTGAGTGAAGTCTGATAAGTGTTTTAAGTCATTGTCAATTATCAATTTCATAGTTCGATAGTATTTGTTGTAATGCCGACAACTTCTCTAAGGAATTCTTTATTATAGATTTGAAAACTGAATTGATTATTTAAATTGAAAATTGAAGTAGTGTAGATTAGTGAGTAGACTCAATATTGCCACAAACACACCGATTATCTTCTACGTTTTAGCTATTCCGTTCAGCCCCCTAATCAAGAATCTAGACTTTATCACCGATTCTATCTATGATTGACAAGCTCTAGTTACTCACGTCAGCTAGGAAGTAACTGAAAACTTATGATCATCTACTAATACCAAAATTACTCTCATACAGTCCTTAATAATTCTTATAACTGACTTTGAGAAAATATGTTATTTAACCTGATGATCTCTTAATATCGAACTAAATTCGATATATTTTTAATCTTCGGAAGTACGGTCATGTGTTTATTTTACGTTACCATTTAAAATGATTACCCCTATTTTAATTTCTCAAAATACCTCAATCAAATACATACTCTGTTCCATACTGCTATTATTTCTCTTCTAATCACGACAAAAATCTTCACTTAGAAACTAATCTGCCTCTTATGTCCAACTCTGAATTCGTGAATTCCTCGTTCTCTATTTTAGCACTACTACACTGCTGTGGAACATGCGTTCTAGAAGTCCATCTTAACAAAAAGGCAGATAGATATTTCTAATTAATAATTGGCACACATTATATTCTGGTTGCCATAGTGAATGAGTGTAATGTAAATATGTGTATATGTATACGAGTATTTACATATATGTGTGTATTTATGACATGTGTATTATTGTGTATTGTATATGTATATATGTATGTTTGAGTTTATGTGTAGTGTTTATTTTTAATGATTATATAACCTCTGTTCACCATCTTACAAGATTTCTGCATCACTCTTCGTGACTCGAATATTTTGCCTTGGGCATTCCGTTCATCAATATGCAAAAGTTTTAAATCAAGATTTGTAAATATTATACAGGCAAAATTTCAAGGCAAAAAAATATTATTATATCGGTAATATAACGTACGCATTGATTGCACGATTGGCCTAGCGGTTTAACTGTTCTCCACGCCAGTCTCCACTTTGCTGAGTGTTGTGAGTTCAGATCCCACATGGGACAACACTTTGTGTGATCCACAAATTGTTGTTCTGAGTCTGGGTGTTTTTTTTATTTCCATTTCTTGTATATTTGTGAAGTCCTCCGCGGCACAGGATTTTTTTCTAATGCGAGCATTGCCTTTCTAAAACTAAAAACTAAAAATTACGAGGGAATATTTATAACTGACATACATTTGAGTTAAAGATCTCATTCAGGTAAATGTACTAACAATATTTTTTTATGGTTAGGTACTATTGTGCTGTTTTAATTGTCATATTAAGTTCTAAAACAAGTTGAAGTAAAGAAAGAATCACAACAGTCCTAGCCCCAAAATTAGCCGTAGAACACGCATAAACAAGAGGGAACGATTCGGACCCTTTCATATAAATTGCAAGTACGATTTCCATTTAAAACACACGGGCAACATTAGGGGTCCTTAGGCATGTCGGAGGGACCACTTGACCGTACCGCCTCTATGGAAGAAAGGGCTCATTTTCATTAGACAACTAAGCGTCAGCGGGTTGTACGTAGATTTATATAGTATGCAAATTGATGAGGCTCTCAAAGCTTTTGTATATTGTTTTATGTGAAATATATTATGTGGGATAATCAAAATCACTTTCGATAAGCAAATTTACCACTATGATCCCGGGTCCTTTAAACAGGGCATGAAAAAGCATCTCACTAGGCCACCATAGCGTGGGTCGTCATACTGCATTGTCAGCATTCACAGTGAGTATGGCGACCACGACTCTTGGATTCTATTCATGCTTTCCATCAGGCAGAGTAAAGTCATTTTGGTAGGCTTCTATGAAAAAAATATATATTATTAAAATTTTTAGTTGTTCATCATATGAATTATTTATCTAAAGAAGACTATAGTAACGTGTCTGTGCTTTTTGAAAAATACTTCCTTATTCGTAACAGGTTAGGATATACGAGTATAATGTGAAGAGTACATGGAGAGGGGAAAGTACTAAAAATTTAAATAGTAAGGATTATTTATTTTTTATTTTTTAGTAGTAAAGCAAGTAAACATAGAGTAGTGACTATCATGATGTACAACTATTTTATTGATATAAGGGAGGAGAGGTTGAACGCCTAGAGTGTTTCAAGTTTTGGTGAAATACAACGAAAGAATTGTTCGAAGCTGATTCTCTTGGTTGGTAACAATGGTAATTCTTGTATATTTCTTTCGTCTTAAATATTACATTAGCGAATGTGTCCTCTTTCAATAACTTTTTTAATAGTCTTAAATGGTTACGAAGCTGGTCAGCTTAAACTGTACAAAAAATACTTCACGACATATTGGTACAAATTGAGCTCATCAGCAGTCCTGAAGGAAAGAATAGGTTGCGGTTGAATAAGTCTGTTAAAGTCAATGTAATAAAAGACTTTGTAAAGAAGTTTATTTAAATACAATTCTGATATTAATGTACATACACAAAAAAAACCTTACTAATAAAAAATATCAATAATAACTAATTACGGAAGTTTGAGAGCCTCAGTCTGGACTAACGAATGGCCAGTGTCTGACCCTTCCGTTTGAAGCCGGAACACTTTTTGTGTGCACCTACATTCCAAGCAAGGAACTCGACTGGCATGCTGCAAAGGCGACGGTGGAACTATGTGGAGCCTTGGATACCATTCTGTCTGGTCCCTGATATCGTGACCTTTTAAATTATAAAGGTAATGTGAAATGGAACTATGCTATTTTATTAATACCTAGTCAAAAAAATGTGATAATAGAGGTCCCAAATATGCGTCTTCTTTAAGTTGTTTGTTACTCTCCCACGTCTTAAGTACTTGACCAATCATCTTGCTGTTTTAAATTAAGGAGCATAAGCTATTTTTCATTCCAAAATGTACAATTCTGAAGAGATAGTAAATTAATTTATATACTATTATTATTTACAATATAGTACGTTCTCAAGGCATAAAAAAAGAAATTTTGCGCTAACAAAAGTTGCGAGCGAAACCTAGTATCTGAATAAATAATAATAATATAATAATAAATATTTCGGACATTTATCACACAGCGCCATCTAGTTTCAAACTAAGCAGAGCTTGTGCTATGATAACTAGACTTACTGATAGAATACTTAGATACTTTTTTTTTGGAAATAAATACATATTATACATAGAAATATCCAAACTTCGAAACAAATATTTGCAGATCATACAAACATTTGGTCTGACCTTGGAATCGAACCCGAGACCTCAAGCACAGCAGTCGCTTTCACTACCGCTACGCCATCGAGGCAGTCATAATGAAAGTAACTATTTCATAAGTTTTTGTTCATGTCGAGAAGTAAGTATTGTTTGTTTCTCACAACTGCACGCGTCATATTCTTGCATACTCTAACTGACAAAAAAGATCTGTAGGTTAGAAGCTGTATTCTAATAAGATTGACAGTTGTAATAGTTCCAATTAGATTTTTGTCTTATAAGACCTGTCAGCTATTCGCTATGGAGAGTTTTGAAATACAATACTTTACACGTTATTCAAAATTGACACCTTTATAAAATATTCTTTAAGAAAAAAAAAGTATAAGGCATTTTGTGAAAAATCGCTTCTTAAATATTTTTTTATTTGGTGTATATTTTTGTCATTATTACCTCTTGTTAACTTATAGTACTGCTAATTATTACATTACATATAGTAAGGAATTTAAAAAAAATAGTGGATACCATCAATTCAATTATAATGTAAATTATGTTTGAAAGTCATACCATTAGATTAGATACCTACTAGTAATCTATACCTACAGGTAGGCAAATCACCGTCAAAGTTGCTAAGTTTACAAAACACAATCATATATTTATAAATGTTCACTTGACCATAGTTAAATAGAGAGCGATTCCAGTTTATAATTGTATCTTTTTTGTATGTATGTGTGTACGTATATAGGTAGGCACATACAATCGTGAACACGTCCAAGCCATTATCCCCAACGAGTGTGTCCGACTTTTGTTTTAAAATGTAGAAAATTAAAGTTTCTTTTTTCGTTGGAACAATTCTAAACTCGACAACAACTTGTATTTTAGCGGGCCACCCTCACATGTTTGTGGAAGTTTAAAAAGTTCGCTGCGGACTTTAAAATGGCGATTCTGAATCCCCACAATACAGTTAAATATTTTAATTGATCCGCCAGATGAAACACCGGCCGGTGTGTGGCTCATAAAAGAGATGGCATATATTGTTTTACGTTACTATTTTGATAGCTTCTATGCGAACGTTTCTGAGAAATCATAAATAGATGATAAAATTAAAACTGCAGTATATTGTTATTCGTCGTAACAATGTGCTGGTGAGACTGGTATTAGCCAATGGAAAGAGCGCATACATAATAAAATGAAACTGCACAGTTTATAGCGCAATTTATATATTATTTTTTATCATAACAGACCACCCACTCTGAATTTATTTGTGCATGTATACATTTCACCTACTAGTCTACTAAATGTCAGTATTCCAGCTATCATCACTTCATCATTATCATCGTCAACAGTCTTCAACGGCCCAATGCTTTACATAGACCTCTCCTTACAAAAGAGGCTTTCGCCTACTATCAGCTGTAATCAGAATAAACGTTTTTACAAGTACAAAATGATTAAAAGCAAGTTTATCAGAACCTAGCCACTACTACTTAATTGTTGTCCAAGCAGCGATAGATACACGCGATTAATCAGCGCGTGCGTTTAGGCGCGGTGGCGGCAGGCACGGTAATTAGATTTAAGAACAACTGGGCAGCGTCAGCAGGAGAATGGCCTGCATTAATTTGAGCTTCTCTAACGAGGGCGACGGACGCTACGGACTGGCTGGGTGACTTGGGCTAGAGAAGAAATAGAGTTGCTGTGATTATTTTATTTTTGAAGTTTCACTAGCCACTTCTATTGTCAAAGTGATTTAGTGACGAGTCCATATTTATGGAGACGTCAGTAAAAAAGATATTTAACAATAAAAAGGTAATTTTACACTCGGCAAATATCTAGTTCTAGTAGAAAACTTAAGCTTTTGGTCTCATGTAAATTACTATGAGGTAGGATATGTTTCTTAGAAACATTACACTTTATTCGCCAAATACACTTGGTTATATTATCAATTTTGTGATTCTTAAATTGATTGAATGAATTACCTAAATAAAACTAAACTATTCTGTGGTACATCAGACTATTTAATAAATACTCCATACCATTCTTATTACTTTTTGTACGTAGGCGGACAAATAAGTTTATCATCAGTATACGGATCACTTATTGATAATACTTGTAATCATCTTTGTAAATCACATTGGTGATCTATTTGATTTGCAGATATCAGATACAATAAAGTGTAAACAAAAATATCACAAATTATCTTGCACTATTTATCAACAAGGACTACTCTACGAATCTCTACGTTCTCCGTAGGCAAGCTGTGTCCGGCGTAGCAGTGTGCTACGCGTCTACCAGGCTATGTTTATTGCAATCTGGTGGTTAAATGCCCGTCTGCTTACCCTGCTTATGGCTCCCTTTTGTTACAACAGATTGCAGATCCTCAGTATTTATTCCATTAAAAATGGGATAATTAAAATTTATCATTTTCATTAATTTGGTTATTGAAAAAGCCAGTAATTAGTCAAATTTATAATGTAAAGTAACTTTTTATTGTTAAATTTGATCCTGTATACATAACGATGAACTTTCACAGGTGAGATGAAGGTAGACGTGAAGTGAGTTTCAAGTGCAAAACTCAGGACCAAACATGTGGAGGATTACTGTGGACATCCTCTGCCTTCATTTCTCAGACATAAGATATTAAGTTAAGTAGACTTAACTGTTCTATATTTACTTTAGTATAAGTATAAAAGAAATAACCTTATTTACCATCTATCCAAAAAAGAATTCACTTTGGGTCACTACTATAAAGGAATATCCCTCTTTACTATCCCTCTTTAGGTCGTGAAGCTTGCTAGACTTAAACTAGATTATCTTTCATTTTCGTAGTACTATATAAGATAGTAGCGAGAAATTACTGTTGGTCAGCTTCTGGAAAGCTGTTTTCAATTACGTTAAGTTCACCACTGTGGAGGAATAGGCGTTATATCCCTCCAACATAAAGGTAGAATCCTTCGACCAAATCGCACTTCGCATACCTATAGGTCCATTCCTCGACGATTGATGTTAAAGGTTGCATACGTTAATTATTGTAAGAATTTTCATTTATTTTTGGATTACTAGGGTTTATTAGTTTTATTATTTTCTTGGATAGCATTTAACTTAGTTGTGTCAGTAACAATGTATAAAATGAACAAGTAACTACAAGGGTTATGTAGTCGACTTCCAAGTAAATTTAGCTATAATCAATTCCAAAAAAAGCTATGGAGGTAGTTCAATCTTGTAAAATTGAATTTAAAGAAAAAAAAGGCAAAGACCATTAAAAAGGTTTTTTTTAATTAATTTTGATTGACTGAACAAATGTTTTTAAACGCAACGTGAAAATTGTCAAGTATTTTCTATTGTATTGTATGTATATATTGCGTACCGTGAAACTATGATTTCAATTTATATTGTTAATTTGTTTCTTTCAATCTAGTGTAAAATATTTACATGAGAGACTGAATAGTTTATTATATCACTGAAAGAATATAACAAGTTTTGGTTATCTCACCTTCTAAATAGATATTAAAATCTGATCACACTCATCAAGATTTACATCAGATGGGTAAAATAATCCTTTCATAGATAACACTGTCTAATCGTCCTTCTAACTGGTCAGAAAAGGGTTATTGAACTAACTCCCTCGGCCCTTGCCCTTGCAAATAGGGCCCTTTGTGTGCGGGACTTAAATAAAAGGTTTGATTTTATGTTGTGAGTGGGGTACAATCAATATTTGCTGAGCGAACCGACCGATCTGCATACCTTTGTAATGGTCAGTCGCTTTAAGGGTATAAACCGATGTTTTATTGGGTTGACGGAAATCTTCGGTTTGTTACCTGATTCCATTGAGGTTAATGAACTGCCGTAATATTTTCTTAGGGCAACTTTTCTTATTTTTTAGATAAACTAATGATATCATATTTGTCATTACGACTATTTGTGAAAATGGTATAAGTATTACTATTTAAAAAATAATAAAAACATATTTAAATGATCATTTACATAATTACAAAATTTAAAAGTGCAAATACGTAGTGATAGAACTTATTTTAGCACTTATAAATTATAGTAATCTCTATCCTCTTGATAACTAAAATGTAGAGTCTGACTAAAATTAGTTTTTTAGCCGAAAGTGATACCTAATTTTTGGCCTCACTCTCAGATTTCACCGAAACCGGAACGTACTCAAACATATTTATATGAATTAATTATATATAAAATTAATGTTTTATACTATAATCTAGTGTTTTTTCACATATATACGTGCATATACACACAGACAGTTAAATAGTATTAAATGAAATAAAACTACGTATCAAATATTATAAAAATTTTTTTTTGTTTATGTCATGAACATATAGACAATATAAATATGTTATATAGTATATATCGTGGTCATAGAAGTAACAGATAACACGGAACAACATAAGTATGTGGAAAATAAATAAAAATTAAGTTATGTACATAAACGCAAATACGCAACATAAATGCAATAACATAATTCCAATTGGAACACCATTATTTATATTAGTTATATTATTTATAAAGTTGACTGTAGACGATGACGAGTAGCCATTTACGTTCTTTTTACTAATGAAAATCACTTTTTAAAATTAATAATTAGATAGGATTTTATTCACGTGTTATATGTGAATAGTTTTGGACCTGACAGTATGTATTAAGACGCTTTGAAAAAATAAGGTCTTTGGTTGTCCCGCCCTTACAAAAATGAAGCTGTTTGTAGGACATACACGATTTAGTTTATACCTCGGCATGTAAGGATGTCCATAAAAGCAATGAAACTTTACCCGTAAATGAAGCCTCGGAAATAGTTGTATAATTATTAAATTAAACCTATAGGTTAAGCCTCTGCAGTTGCGAAGAGATGTCGCCTCTATGGCAGTCCTCACCTTTATTACGGAAAGCATTCTGGGAGTTGTTTCAACTGGTCCCACCTTCCCCCTTGGTGACTCCTCTCAATATGTGGTGGCCTTAGAAGTCACCGTTTTAGAGTAGAAAATATGTTTTCTTACTAAACAGTTGGCTCTTACTTTCTGTGCCAATGGGTTAAAATCTGAAATTCACTATCTTTACATGTGTTTTCTTCCCACTTTAATCCCAGGTCTTTTAAGTGGGGTGTAAAAAAACATCTCACCTAACCGCCACAGTATGGGCCACCATGCTGCATCGGCTACATTCGCAATGAAAATACTAACCATCAATCTTGTACCCTTTTTATTCTTTCCATAAAGCAAAGTAGAGTCATTCTAGAAGGCTTATAAAAAAAACAACCATCACGTCTTCATCAATTTTTACTCAAAACGTTAAACTTGTCCTGTTTCTAAGCCATTACATATTTTTCATTTCTACCGTAGAATCCAGTCTGTATATTAATCGCTTATATTTAAAACATAACCTTAACCTAATGTGATTTACCAAAAATGACACCGCGGTGCGGATGAGAAAGCATGAGTTAGCCACGAAATTCGCAGAACAGACACTTGATAACATACGAACACTGGAATTGCCGTGCAGCAGAAACCAAAACTAAGGCCGAAACTAGATTTAGGATTTATAAAAAATTATCATTGTTAAATCAATGTGTTAGAATTTTATATTAGAAAAAAACCAGCCGTGAATGAGCGATTACTAGAACCTTTGCTTCAGTTTAACAATTGAGATCAAGTGAAATGAAAATAGTTATTCGTAGGCATTTGAATGAAATAAATAAAATGTAAGGAATAAATTATACCTTTTTTACTATACCCTTTTTTTTTCTGTATTGAGGGTACTAAGCTACTATCGAATTTCGATTTTTTACGTGAACTGACTTCCATCAGACCTCTAAATCTCAAGTACTAGACGATACCGAATAGAAAGAGTGATGTCGGACATTTTTTTTTAAGAGCTCGAACTATCCGTCACCCTTCTATATACTGGCCTAACTACGATTACTTAACTTTCCAAAGTGTTAAGCTACGCGGTTACCAATGAGTTACGAGACCTCTTTTTCTGCCGTATCCTATACACTATTAGGCGTAAATATTTTACCAAGATATAAGGTAGTATTTCTTTTACAAACAAGGAAAGAAACAGACGTTTTAAGATTAGCTCTCTCTTATTGGTTAGCTCTATGTGTATGTGACCGTCTTTTTATTTCTTTATAAAATATAAAACTCTAAGGACCTTACATTACATTACATTATCGGCCTGTATTAATCTACTACTGGATAAAGGTCTCTCCCATTGTATGATTTTAAGAACGTTACTATGTGCAGAAAAGGCCACAATGCTAACAGTTTTGTTTTCTGTGCTTGATTTACGAGTATTTTAAAGTATAATTTTACTTTAGGACAATGAAGAGGTTTGCGAAAATGACAGCTGCATCACAAACAGTCAAATATTTGTTCTAAGTTTTGAATGATTTTTCCTGTGTTCCAATATTGTCCTTATTTCTAATTAATTAAAGTTCATAGTGTTATAACAACTTAGTAATAGAGATCAGGGTCGTACTCGAACAATAGATTGATGTAGAAAATTTATTGTGTGCGCACATGGAAGGCTGCGTATTGAGGGTGCGTCGCAAACGATTTGTAACTAAATGTAGACTTTAACGTGGATTTAATATTAAGTTTCAATGATTATCAATTTATATCCATAACAATAAATTACATATAATACATAACCATAATGATGAGATTTAACTTTATAGCATAATATTAGAAAAAAAAAACAATAAAATATACCATAAAATAAGTCGGAAAATACAAAAATGCATACTTTTTAAGGGATATTTAAAAGATTTTTCTTGTGTTTAGGGATTTCAGTCTCACAAAATTAATAATCTGTTAATAAACAAGATTTTTTTAAATTTTACAATATTTCAGTTACGAGATTTTCTTTATATTGACTCGTAGTACACGATAACTAATACTATAACATAAAAAAAAAAAAATTTTAGTGAACATCGATTGCCTTCAATTCATTAAAACACTTTTGTCATTATCTCAGAACCTCTCCCACTAGAATATTCATCATATTCAGAATTTTAGAACCATTATTTACTTGTAAAACTTTCAGATAGAGAAGTCATAGTTACAGCTTTAAAATAGTAAAGTCAAAATTTATCGAGTTCCTGACGGTCACAGTGAGAAGAAACGCTTATGTGTAGCTGAAATATGAATTTTGACACTATTATGTAGGGGAAGGTAGTGACAGACATTTAAAATAAAAGTTGAGAAGCAATAGAGAACTGTAGACATATGTTTTGCAGAGTTAAGCGAATGCGGGATAAATAGAAATTATGTACAGAAAAGTGAAGGGTAAAAGAGAATGTGAATGGAGTGGGGTAATAGGGTAATAATAACCAATATTCTAGGTGCGGGTTAAACACTAGGATAAAATTAGAATGGAGTGGGGTAAGAGGGTAATAATAACCAATGTTCTAGGTGAGGATTAAACGCTAGGATAAAATGCGAATGGAGTGGGGTAAGAGGGTAGTAATAACCAATATTCTGGGTGAAGGTTAAACGCTAAGATTAAATGTGAATGGAGTGAGGTAAGAGGGTAATAATAACCAATATTCTAGGTGAGGGTTAAACGCTGGGATAAAATGGGAATAGAGTGAAGTAAGAAGATAGTAATAACCAATATTCTAGGTGAGGGTGAAACACTAGGATTAAATGGGAATGGAGTGGGGTAAGAGGATAATAATAACCAATATTCTGGGTGAGGGTTAAACGCTAGAATAAAATGTGAATAGAGTGGAGTAAGAAGATAGTAATAACCAATATTCTAGATGAGCGTTAAAGGGTAGAATTAAATGCGAATGGAGTGGGATAAGAGGGTAGTAATAACCAATATTCTGGGTGAGGGTTAAACGCTAGGATAAAATGCGAATGGAGTGGGGTAAGAGGGTAGTAATAACCAATATTCTAGGTGAGGGTTAAACTCTAGGATAAAGAATGGAGTGGGGTAAGAGGGTAATAATAACCAATATCCTAGGTGAGGGTTAAACGCTAGGATTAAATGCGAATGGAGTGGGGTAAGAGGGTAGTAATAACCAATATTCTGGGTGAGGGTTAAACGTTAGGATAAAATGCGAATGGAGTGGGGTAAGTGGGTAGTAATAACCAATATTCTAGGTGAGGGTTAAACGCAAGGATAAAGAATGGAGTGGAGTAAGAGCGTAACAATAACCAATATCCTAGGTGAGGGTTCAATACTAGGATAAAATATCAATGGAATAGGTAAGAGGGTAATAATAGCCAATATTCTAGGTGAGGATTAAACACTTGAATAAAATCTACCCAAATTCTGTTTATGTTTTATAGTTATATACATCTGATTGTCTAAATTATTACACTCACTATTAACGACATAATATATTTATTCACGATAATATTTTATTTTGAGCACAAATCAAATGCGCTAATCCAGGAGTCGACTGGTAGACAACTGTGTCGTACACGTTCGAATCTTACTACAAATCAAATTGTATCATATTTTCCTTTATACAAAACTTAGTAGGACTAGAAAGAAGTGTTCATAACCTGCGTATGAACAGTAGATTTCTGTTCTAGTAGAAGTCGCCTTTGATGTCAAACTGAATTCGAACGGCGGATCTTATTATTCTACTTCTCTACCCTAGTTTGATTGTTGATTATCCATTGTTGGTACCAACCAACTCTGGTTACAGAGTTATCTCTGTTCACAAACACTAGTTTACAAACAGATGTCTTACCATGTATTTATTGATATAATAATAATATTGTAATAATACTTTTTTTAAAAATGAAAAATAAATAGCAATATGTAGGCAATAGTCAAATATTTCACTTATTAAAACACAATTACTAATCGATTTCACGTATTGTCAGAAATACGACAGTACTACGAGCAACTTTTAATGATCCTTTATATTCTATAATAAAATATATCTTCGTGTCTTTTGCATCTGCACTAGAAACAGTTCTAGAAGAATCGTTCCCCCACATGCCTACAGCTTTAATGGGCTTCTAAAGGCTATCTGTTCGAAGGGGAATGTATCGCGGGCGAGTGTGAGACGACGTGTCCGACGTACGTTAACAGGCTTCGTTAATGCGATCCTCTCTTAGATCCCGTCACATTACGCCGAGGTTGACTAGATTAAATCAGCATTATGAAGAAGGTGTCTGAAATGCTTTTAAATTTCAACATGCTGTTTTGTTTTAACAACGAAAACTAAATACTGTTTTTGCCGAGTACTTATTACTTTATTTACTGTAACTATCACTAATATTAACAGAATTATGATATCATAGAAGGTTTTACTTTTGATCACTCTATTTTTATAAAGTATTAACTTTCCCATGAATGATTAGTATCTTCGATTTGCTTAGACCGCCGCGACGTCACCGGTGCCGGGTGCCGGCTGCCGCCAAGCGTTTCGACTGCTAAATGCCGCAAGAGCCGCACGCCATCCTGCTTGCACCGCTGCGCTCGCCGCACCTCTCGCTCGCGCCGGCGCGAACACGTGTTTATTTGTATGTTTTATCCTTCGGCGGCTTTAAACCCAACCCACCCTGACCGCAAAGTGCGCTCCGCCGCCCGCCGCACCCGCGCCGTCGCCGCCTCTCGCTCGCCGCCACCGCTGCCGCGGAGCCGCACCGACTCGGCCGCGAAACTTTGTCCGAAGTCGACGGGCGCGGACGTACGCGCGTATTAATAGCCACCGCGAGCGGTCACCGCAAGCGAGCGCTGAGGGCGGCCCCACGCGCCACGAGTCGTACCACGGCCGCGCGTACAGTCGCACGCATCCCGCTCGTTGCACCCCACACAGTGTAAACACGCGCCATACGATCCCGACGTGCCGAAACGAAAAGCGAAACTGAAACTCCAAAAAAGTTAAAAAGATTAGCACTGAAAGTGAAAGCGACGTGCGTACGGCGATCGCGTAAATACGCGGTCCGAAAAAAGTGCGACTGTGAGTGAAACTAGTGAAAAGTTTTTTCGTCGTCGTTCAGGGAACCACCCTCGGCGCCGGAAAAAATCGCCCCTCGCGTCCCTCGCCCGTCCCGCCACCGAACTTTTCATTCACGGGGAAAAAAGTGTGGCAAGGCCGACCGTGACGTCACCGCGTCAAGTGGCCACGCGCGCGTTCCCTAGCAACGTGTTGTCACGTCCTAACATTAATCCTTCGAAAACTTGTGACAGTTTTAGAAGTGCATAAACTGCGCGTATCATTATGACGGTGGTAAGTGACAATGATACATGGGTACAGTGAACGTGAGTGACGTGTGGTGGCCAGTGACATGTAGCGACCGTTTTGGACGAGTAGACTCTATGTGTAGCACGCAGCGCGCCCGGGTGTCAAGAATGCACCTAACCGGTGCTTCGAGCGGTGCAGTGTCGCCAGACACGAGCTCCACACTACTACATGAGACCTACACAAAAATGACTTCTGATATACTAGCCGAACGAACGCTGGGGGACTTTTTGTCGGAACACCCGGGGGAACTAGTGCGAACGGGTAGTCCTCACTTCGTGTGTACAGTTCTGCCACCACACTGGCGGTCGAATAAGACATTACCTGTGGCGTTCAAAGTGGTAGCTCTAGGCGACATAGGAGATGGTACCTTGGTCACTGTCCGGGCTGGTAACGATGAAAATTGCTGCGCGGAGCTGAGAAATAGCTCGGCAGTGATGAAGAACCAGGTTGCCAAGTTCAACGACTTGAGGTTCGTCGGCCGCAGCGGTCGCGGTGAGTGCTGAAGGTGCAGTTATGTGATACAATGAATATTTGGAGTTTTTGGTCATATATTTTGATAAAATAAAGTCATAAAAGATATTAAACGCAAATACGCGACTCAATTTTTAAGTTAACTTCTTCAAAACAAGAAGTTGAAAGGGTAATGAGTTTACGGATGCAGTTACACAATAATAACATTCAAATATTCCGACAAAACTTCTTAAATAGGGGAGAAGTCGGTGACATTGGCAAAGTACTTGAAACTTTTTCCCAACAACTTAAGGAATTGTGAATGTCAAATAAAGAGGGAAGGAGATTATGGGCGGCTATTTCCGCCCAACGAATGTCCCGCCCGCCCTTTCTAAGAAAGTTTACTTTTTCCAAGGAGTTGGTAAAAAGGTATTACGCAAAGTTATAAATACTGTTCAAAAGATATTAAATGTATGCTACGCTTCACACCTAGTTATTGATACCCATATAATAATTATGAACATAGCCGCATTTAAATTGAATTACATTTTTTTTGGATAGAAAATAAATATAAATTACTTACTTGAGAAAAATTATAAACTAGAGTGTTTATCAAAATATCATCTCTATTGCTTTTCTAAAGCATTTAAGTAGTTTTCAACAAATATTTTATAATAAAATTGTTAATTATTTTGAATATAAATTAATACAAATATATGCTCTAATTTCCTTTTTCAAAATCTACATCAATTTAGATTATTAAAATAACAGTAAGCTAAAGATTTCAATAATAATTATTATTATTATATATTATAACGGAATAAAGTTTTCCAATGAATTCCATTACACATTTTCACACAATAATTTAATGTTTTGCACCCGTCGTCACATTGAACTTGCAACCACTCTATTTTCTCTTTTTCTTTTCACAGGAAAAAAAATATATGTCAATCTGCGATAATGTGATACTTTTGTGCCGGATTGCCAATTATGTCATCTTTATTGAAATATCATATAGCGCTTGCTTGTAATGTAGAATTTGTTGCAAAATGTACAGTTTTCTATTTTTTGAAACAGTAAATATTATTTTAAAATAAGATTTTTATCGTATTTTATACCTTCACATACTTTTATCATTAGCATACAGCTACAGCTTCACTCATGTAAAAGTTATCTTGTACCTCTCGGCAAAAGGACTCCTGCCTCATGGCATTATGTGCACTTTACGAAGACTTTACAAATAATTACAACTTTTTTTTCAAAGAAAAATACTCTATGGCCTTATCTATATTAAAAATAAACAGCACGATTAAACGAGTTGTTAACACATGATAGTAATGTCGAAATTCGAAGTCGATTTATTGCACGTTTATTGCAGAGTGTAAATTATGAAAAAATACTTGGAAGGAATCACGTCTACTGGAATACATTATAATATAACTTTATTTAATTTTTTAAAAATGTTATTGCAGTACTATTTGGTCAAAACTTCTTTAAAAAATTGTGAGTACGGAATATAATTAAGGTACGTAAAAAATATAATTTTACTATTTTATAATTTTATATTTTGCTGTTATAATAATCATCTAAAGCCCTCATTATATCTCGGCATTTGAAGTCCAAGAAATTCGTGCAACCCTCTTTTGTAGCGCATATTATAAATAGTACAAATTTTACAACCTTACAACATCCTCGGCGGCTGTTTGTGTATTGCCCTTGTTACCCCTTATAAATATCCTATAAATGTTATCACTCAAGGGGTTCGTGGCTTAATGGTGACCGAGTAGGTTAACGCATTGTAAAGTTAAGCTAATCTAGCGAGTTTAGTCTGTGGATGGGTAAACATTCTTAACACGTTGAGACACTCAGTGCCTCCGAGAGTACGTTAAACTGTCAGTCCCGGTTGCCTTACAAAAATGTATGTCCATAAATATTAAAGGTAACCCCAATCTACTTATAGAAAAGTCTCGGAGGAGAAAGCGTGTTATCACTCAATGTCACTTTATTAGATAAGAAAATTTTTCAACTTACGAGTTGTAAAATTTGTCAAAGTTGTAAAAAGTGAGTGGTTACCAGTAACCAGTAATCACATAGAGACCAGTAACCACTCACCATTTAATAGAATATATATTTGTTAATGCACTTCATTTATTAACATAAGAAATAATTACAAAATGATATTATCAAAAGTTACTACTCTAATCCAACACAGAATCCAGGCCTACAGCTACGAGTATTTATTACTCGTAGAACGCACGCATACCTATACAAAGAACTGATGATAAATAGATGAATATTAACAGTGGCACTATATTTGTCTATTGAAATTAATTAAAATAATTAAATATACGACTGACCTAAAAAATATATCTTTTATATTTTAAAGAAGGAAAATTTTGAGACCGGGCCTGAATACAGGGGTAACAGTTATCGTGGTAACTGTGTAAGCCTTACACTGTCACGATGACTGTCATTTACGTCCCCAAGCGAGGTGTGAAAAAGCATCTCACAAGGCCGCCATAGTGTGGGTCACCACACAGCATTGTCTGCATTTGCAATGAGTATGTGACCACAAGTTTTGGATTCTATTCATGCTTTCCATCAAGCAGAATAGAGTCACTTTGGCAGGCTCTTAATATAGAGTATAGAAGTAAGCCCCCTTTTCATTCTAGTTTCTGTTACTCGGGATTGTATAAACATTATTAGGATACCATTTTCTAGAATTTAGAAGTTGTTACTCAATAATAAAACATGTTTATATAAAATATCGATCGACGGCGACGTGCATTGTGTCTTTGTAGTGTTCACGTGGCAAACGCAATTCGGGCACCGTGAGAGTCATTGCACTTGAGTTCTGCTTCAGTTTTCGTAGAAAATGGCACACAAAGTACCACCGTTACTCCACCGATGTGATGAAAAGTTAATTTCTTGTATCATATTTTATTCAATATAAAAATACCTAGTATATATAAACCGAAGTATTACATGAAAAATAAAATAACGAAATAAGAAGAATCATTAGTGCCGATCCATGGTTCTCCTACTCGAAGATTAGTTAGTGTTAGTGTTTCAGTGTTATTTATTT
Organism: Hypercompe scribonia; assembly: GCA_949316085.1. Taxonomy (NCBI): domain Eukaryota; kingdom Metazoa; phylum Arthropoda; class Insecta; order Lepidoptera; family Erebidae; genus Hypercompe; species Hypercompe scribonia. Next base: position 10,158,978 of record OX438979.1, read on the forward strand.
TGCAACTATAGTTACCGTCACCATCTTCATAAACAGCCTTTCACAGCTCCATGACATTGACTGCTGGACCCAGTTAGAATAGGTAGCCACCAACTTACTGTTTTTGACATTTTCCTTATTAACAAAATTAAACTCTCAAGTTTTAGAGCTAATTTTTATAAGACATAAGCTTACGCGTATTATATGAAAAATAAAAATAATAAGCTTCGTAGCGTGAGTGTTCAATATGCTTTTGCTTATCTGACATATTTGCATATGTATGTATTCACTAATCATAATGTACGCCATGATAATCTCAGTTTAAAAACTTCTACTCATAAGCCTTTCCCGCTCTTTCCCCCTCCTCCCTCCCGTCCTATGCTACACTTATTAAGTACTAGCTTCCGCCCGCGACTTCGTCCGCGTGGAATAGTTACTTTCGGCTGACGCTTACTTTAACCAACGATTTCGTTTATATAGGTGAGTAAGGGAACAATTCTGTCATACACGATTTATGCGAAACCGTTAACGCAGCGCAAACACCGGAAGCCCTCAATAAGAACAAAGTCTCCCGATTTTGAAACATTCTTCATTGGTGCTCCGATCCTATTGATCTTAGCGTGATGATATATAGCCTATAGTCTTCCTCGATAAATAGGCTATCCAATACAAAATAAAATTTGCAAAACCGACTTGTAGTTCCTGAGATTAGCGCGTTTAAACAAACAAAACAAACAAACTTTTCAGCGTTATAATATTAGTACAGATATGCAATTCATAAACATAACTCTGTTTTTTCCGATAATAAATAAGAATTAAGACCGTATTTTGATCACCGGGGGTGCACTAACGCAAAAAGCCTTTCAAATATTCGTAATAACTTCATTGAATTAACATTCTCTATCAAGCCACCTTTCGATCCCATCCGTCAAATTAAACGGATTAATTTAGTTGAATCGCTTCACGATTGTACCCGGTTTCACACACGTTGAAATTGTATGGTTATTACTGCGCTGCTGTGTTACACAAATGACTGTCGGAACAAAAAATAATAGTGTGTAATCAGGTAGATCTGTTCTAATCAAACATATCACGTTTGTATCACAAATCAAATCAAAACTTACCGTTTCTTTGCTTATAGTAGCCGCTGTATAATTTACTGTTTTAAGTGTCCAAATATTACCTACTTTATCACACTGAATACAATAAATACGTAGTTATTAATTGGTAATAATAATATCTTAATCCTTAATCGTATTATTACACACCTAAGCAGCAAAATTATTAAATAATGTCACATTAATATTGCTTCACATCAGTGAATCAGTATCCAATACTACAGGCAATTAATAAACTCTTATCAATGTTATTACAGTTCGTGCAAAAAAATGTAATTTTCGTTTAATAAGTTTATTGATCAAAAAAATTATGTAAGTGGATAAACGACAAGGCTTTTCACAAATTTGACGCACCATAGTCGAATAGATAAAGTTGATAATAACGAACTTAATTTGAAACTAGGCAGAACCAGTACGGTAACAATCCTATTAATGAATATACTTAAATATAACTGAATACAGACAAATGACTCCACGGATAACGCAGTGGTTTAACTTGTCATCTCGCTGATTCCAACTGCGCTTAGTATTGTGGGTTTAAATTCCGTTCAAATTCAAAATTTGTGTCCATTTTGTGTATATTTACACGCGACACATACTGTACTCGGAGTTCTTGTACGGCAGTTGTCTTTTTTCTATATAAAATTAAACCAAGATAATACATACACTAGTAATCCTGAGTGAACATCGACGGCGAGACCTCAAGTTAAACAATTAGGTTCATAAACTTAAATGCGAATACCTTTTTAACATGTGTTTTAATATTTAGAACTAGTTCTCACCTAACATAAAGATTTTAAGAAAATGCGATAAGAGAAGGCGACGTCTTTATGATTCTTGAGTTGCATCTGATTATGGGAGTTAATTGTCACTCACCAAGATCCTCACTCTCTCACATTCGCGAAGATATATCCTATCACATTTCAATTATCACCTAAATATCCTTGTTTACTTTTTGCGACAAATCTTATTATCTTAGATATTAATCTATAACAATAAAAAGTTTAACACTTTGAGATACAGTTTTTTAATTCGAGCGTTTTAAAAGCGCTTTTCAGTTCAAGAGGCGAAACACATATTTTTCCGATAATGGTTGGTATAATTTTATCGGTAAAGTACATACATTTACATATTTCCACTTTAATCTCCTATCATTTGTGCAAGAGAGTTTGTGAATTGGGCATGTAACGTTAATAACACATTTGTTGAATGAATTATAATTTTTATTAACTTAGTAGACATTTACAAAACACCTTTTTGATCCTAGCAGACGTGTATAAACTGTCGCGCATTAGATTTCCTATATATGATAGACTAAAATCACACGTTCGACGACCGAAACGGTTCCCAAAATGTTTTCGACGTGCAGTCAAAACCCGTCATGTGACATTTCTGCTTAAAATATATGAAATTTGCAACTTAAAAATTTTTTCTTCACATATTCACACTAAATGTAATTATAGTATCTTCAGAAACATATCTATCTCTGACAAATTTTGAGCTATTTAAAAACTAAAAACCTTTGTAGATTAGAGACATGTCAAGATTTGTAATTAGGATCTGATTTAGTGGGCTAATCATATTTGCATTAAAATTAAGTACACCAAAATGGCAATTAACATATTCAACATTTGATTTTCGATAGTTGATTTAAATAACATTTATTAGTATACACAGATCTACATTCTTGGGTGCAGAACGATGGAGAGTAAAAAAGTGAATTTATAATTCTAAGTTTTTATTATTATTATTCTAATATGTTGGCAACATATAACTGATTGTATTTGTTTTGGTACGTTTGTTTTAGAATTGCAACTACGGAAGCGTACTCGTACTTGTGTGGGTCGATGTACGTATCTGTATCCAATAAGGCTTCTTAAATAACATATATGTTAGCATACCTCACACATCTATATTATCACATGAAATTACGCAGACTATCACCGAGATACAACACATACATACGAGTATTTGCTTAGTATAGTATTACGTCGATTTTCGGTTAACGATGTAAGACTATTATTTGTAGTGATCTATGAATAATAATAATAGTAAAAATAACCTCACACATATCATACATGGGTTTCTGATACCCCGACTGCAGATAAACATAGTTATATATGTCTAAATACAAATAAATTATACACAAATTACACCCAGATACAAAACACATGATCGTGCTTATCACAAATATTTGTCTTTAGAGGAAATACCCACTTCTGTCCACTTACAACGAGACCAACGGGCCCGTCATTGACTTTGCCAGTGTTATTATATTTGTTTATTACGATTACTCAAAACTATTGAAGACATGGCATTTTCTAGTATCTAAATATGTATATACACAAAAGCAAACTCAATTTCTCGAGTAATCTATATAGTACATGTTGCATGCTTATTCACTCAGAAAAATCAATAAATTTGATAGCCCAAAGAGGAATATTTTGTCTTTGATTGCGTGGATTTTAGGCAATTTTTATGCGTGTACTGGCAGGACACAAAAGTACACCTTTATTTTTTTACCCTTGTCCCAAATATATTAAGGGTCAATGCTATGACTATTCTTCATCCATTCTTGTCTATCACTCGTCAGTTCACACTTTACTTTTTTCTAGCAAAAGCCTGCTATTACGATATTCTTGGTTATCATACAAATTTGACGAATCTGTATCAATATTGGTTCACCTATATCTACATCTTGACTTCTATGTACAATTTCGTAATTTCAAGTAAGCATTTACACGCTTACTTGAAATTTAAATCTTCGTAATGATGATAGTAGCTGTCACCAATTATTATCATCATTATTATCATTTAAATGACTTTAAAAGAACAAAAAAGGAAAAAAAAAGTTTACAAACTTCTAAACACTGTACTACTTATAATAAATCCTTTAGAAGTCCACTTGTCTAACTCTTACTAATAAATAAAGTAAAATTAGCTCCAAAATTATTGTAATGCTTTATGTAATCAAGACTTTAGTAACCTTATAACAAAGAAGAAAAAGCGATAAAATGTTAACTGTCCCCGACATCTTCATTTGCATAAAATTTCTTCAATTAAAACTCTCAACCCGTCTAGTTTTATTATAAAAAGTCCATGACCTCGCAGGGACAACACACATACATATATATATTCTCTCTCTTACATTAAGAGCCTGGCTCTTGTCGGTTTAGCAACCGCCATTCCACTCTATTTTCTGCCATGTGTTTGACTTCTTGACTCCTACTTTCTACTTTACATGCTGTTTATATGTTGATGTAAGCCTTCCTCATTTTTTTTGCCTTCTAATATTCAGTCCATCATTATTCTAAAGAAGTTATCGTATCTTATCAAGCGGTCAAACATTTTGTCTTTTTTGTTGTCAATAATATTTATAAATTCCCTTTCTTCGTTAACCATCACTAAGATTTCCTCGTTGTTTCTTTTCTCTATCCAACTGACGTTAATAACCGACCTATAGTGCCACATTTCAAATACTGCCAACCTATCCTGTCTCTTTGAGTCAGTATCCACGTTTCGCAGAAATAAAGTGCAATGCGCCAAATATATTTTTTGATGAACTGTTTTTTTTGCTTTGGTGTTAATTTTGGCCTGGAACATATATTTTTATAGTTGAAGACTTGTTTGGTGATTTCTAGTCTCTACTATGCCCGAAAAACATCTTGAATCCTTTGTTATTGGGCTACTTTAATATTTAAAACTTTCTACTTGTTCCATGAGAATGTTATTTACTTTAAACTGGCCAGTTATGGAATTAAAACCAATTAGAATTTTGACTTTATCGCAGTTATAACTCACTGAACTAACATAAACTTAATTAAAAAAATAATTCATTCTTAACTATTAGCAGTTGTTCTAAGTTGTTAGTGTCATCGGCTATTACTATAACATAATCAGCAAATCTAATAAAGAACATAGTTTCCCCATTAAATTCGACCCCTTCTTTAACTGATTTTACTATTTTTCTTACGGCATATTCAATTACGGCATGGTCACTAAAAAATTTAAAAATTAAGAGTGACATCTCTGCTTAATAGTTGATAATCGTTTTTCTTCTCCAAGTTCTATTGTATTCGGACAAGTAAATGGAGAGGCATACAGACTTACTTCTGACAAATATTTCATACAAAAATTCTAGTCGTTCTCTTACACCTATTTATATATTTTATATAGCATGCACTACTGGTGCCTTGGTGGACTTAATTACTGCGACATTTTCTACCCAATCAACTAGTAAGTGAAAACAGTAAGCAGTAAAAACAGGAAGTAGGTGCATTTTGGTTGAAATATATATGAGAGAAACATTTTATCGTCGTTATTAAATTAGAATCTTCAACCTTGTTACAATTAAGACCTGTAATTCTCTTAGTCTACATGCAAAATATAAAATCAGTTCGCTACCATTTTCTAGAAAATAAACACTAATAGTACTCCAAATATAATACAATACGAATGGTAGATACAACTAAGTGTCTAACGTTACAATTCGTATTCGCACATAAAACCGTACGCTATTTTTAACAAGTTGTTGCTATTTGTGACGTCAAAACATAATTGCATTGCGAACTTTAGTTGCCCGTATACGAAGGCAGACATCAGCGTTCTACCGAAATCCCTTGTCCTTGTACCAGCAGTAGTTTAAGTATTAAGCATTTACAACAATATAACATATTTTTGTTAAATTACGTTGCTAGTAAAAAAGATATATGTTAACACATTCTAAAAGTTTAAACGTAAATCAATGTGATTTGTAAAGTCTGGATACTTTATAATATTGTAATATTTTAAAACACATACTTCCTTCAATAAGAGTAAGTTTTCGAGATACCTATAAAACAGTGTGTTTAAGAAAAATTAAAATAAGAGAATATTTTAGGCTGTATGAATAAAGTAAAATAAAATTCAGAGGTAATGCAAATGCAATAATAAAATAAAACATCTGATGGTATTAAATTTTGTACTAGCATATTTTAAGATTATTTTGGTGATCCTAATATAATGTATTTTAGAAAAGTATGTACATATCATCAACAGCGTTTAACATCCCCTGCTGGATATAGGCCGCTTCTTGGGTAAAAGATTTTGGCATGCTATATCACGGTGGTCAGACAGTTTGATAGACACAGCGGTAGCTAATACGACTGCTGTGCTTGAGGTCTCGGGTTCAATTCCCAAGTAGGATCAAATGTTTGTATGATATACAAATATTTGTCTCTAAGTTTGGGTGTTTTCTATGTATGTATTTACAAAAAAAAGTATATGAGTATTCTATCAGTTAGTCTAGTTATCATAGTACAAGCTCTGCTTAGTTTGAAACTAGATGACGTCATGTGTCAAATGCCCGAATTATTTATTATTATTATTATTATATTATCTCTAGTTTTCTTTTCTCTTTGCAGTGTTGTTGTCCCGTGTAGTATGCCGCCTTAGTCGACTCTTACGACACCCTCGGAATGAATAGGGTGGTGACACCTTGTGTTTTTAATCCATGACCACATTACATTACATTAAAGATTGCTTGATTTTGAATATGTATAATGTGTTAAAAATAATATGTAAAATGTATATACATGTAAAAAAAATCTGTTGAGTGTTTAATATCGCTATAAAAGTTCTTACAAATAAAATAAATGTAAACTTCTCTAATGCCGTATAAATAATGTAAATTAACCGAATCAAATAGTTTTACAACGTTTCTTCCGTCTACAAACATAATATCAAAGCATATTTACAAAGATAAACAACACCGATTTTTAATATACTCGGTACCGGAAAATCTCAACCCACAAGTTATTCATAGAAAGAGAAGATGTACTGCGTATTACTTAGGTTGAACAAAAAAAATAAGTCTGAAGTAAACCGCTGCCAAGTTTCTCGTTGCGCTTTAATCTGAAGCTATATTTCAGTGGAGTGCAAATGAAAAGTTAGTCTCGAGAAAGACTTTAAGAAGACCCGCCTTCTCGCTCGCCAGCCAATGGTAAAGGTCGGGAAAACGACTTCTTCCGTGGAGGCGGGGCGCTCGCTTGCGGTCACAACGCCATTTGAATAAATTTTTTCCTTTGAAGAGTTTATTTGAATATATTGTGGGCGCGTAGATCATGCTTCATTATAGCGACGCGTTCCGAGCGCATTTTGATGAAGGATTTATTGATGTGTTTGAAATGCACCACTCATTTTATCAGATATACATCTTCATTTCTGTAAATTTGTACACCGTGTTACAGAGTTTCAAGAGAGTGTATAGTAAGCCTCAGTATAGCAACATGGCATATCCTTCATAAGTTATTACTCTCACTTATATTTAATGACGTAACATGTATATGAAATGTTAGAATATCTACAATCATACATATTATATCTAAAACAAAGATAAACTCCAAAACAAATAAAACATCAGTGAACACAATGCTCTAATAAAAACTTCAAAACAAAGAAAAGAGCGCAAACATCGTGTAGACTTCATGACACCGCACGCACGCGGGCCGTCACCTATAACAGCCCTTGTCAACCATAACGTGGCCGCACGGGTTAACCCGTTGGAAGTCCCGGACTTGGCCGGTTTATTGGTAACCGGGTTTGGTTAGCCGCGGTGCAAAACTACCATTTCATTTACGGCCCTTTCGTTTCGGGGTAGGTAGTTGGTTACAGCAAAGGCCGCAAGTTGCGTAACTATGCTTTGTGGCCTCGTTCACTTACGCTCTATTACACGATGTTTCGTTATTAGTTTTGGTATTGGAGACGAATGCTGCCATAAAATATTGTTATGTTTTACGTCTTATAATAATAGTATGAATATACTATACAAATAAATGTTATTAGTTTAATAATAACTCGCCCTGCTACTGCTTTATTTCTTAAAGCAATGAAACAAATAACAGAAAGTTACCGTTTTAAAAATAATTCATTGATTTTAATTTAGTTACTAACGAAAAAAAACTTCTTTGGCTTAACAAGATAAAATCTTTCTAAAAATTTTATTTTTTAATAGAAAAAAAGGTATTTAATACATTGAAAGAGATTATTACAACACATTATTTAATTAAATACATTTTGTTTGCATATTGTAAAATAATTATTAGTAAAATATCATGGCGTCGTTCGTGACGGTGTGTGCGCACATCGTAAAAATTAACTCTCATCATTTTTCCCTAACGCGTCAAAAGAAGAATAACTTCAAAAGTAATTAAATAAAAGGCATTAGAACAAGTGAATATCATTCGTCAATTGGACTATATTGAGACAGTCCGATTACATTGTTTTAGCTTATACCATGTTTGATTTAAGCTTAAACAATGTAATCGGACTGTCTATACTAATGATTTTCAGCCACATGCGTTTACTGGTGGTATTTAACCTATCTAATACGGTAGAAAAGAGTGAACGAAGAAATTTATAGTTCAGGTAATCGTCATTATTTCGTAATATCGTGCAAAATTAAAAAAAAAATTTAGTAAGAAACCAATTTTAATGTGTTGGTGTCGCAAGATTATTTAGTAAGAATATGTGAGGTCATAATGTAAGTCATATCTAATATTAAAATAGGCAGAAAAAAGTAAAGGATATAAAAATCTCTCATCCAAAAAGCAAGCCGTTTTCCCGTAGGACACGTAAGTTAAATGATTAGCGACCAAAAGGAACTGATTATCAAAAAAAATGTTGTAAAAACGAGGAAAACCCCTTTTCGAGAGCTTCCATTGCGTGCGCTGGGTAAACGCTTAAAGTTTTGCTAAAATAATGTATGAAAGAATTGTTCTCCTTTAAAAGTTCTAGAAAAAATTCAACGACAGTATGTATCTATCTTTAATGTTGGCTCTTTCAGTGAGCAAACCTTAAAAGTTAATTTACTTATTACCTTTTTCTGGTAAACAAATTTATTAACGAAGATACAGATCAGGTTGCGTGGGTTAGTTATTGAACCATATATGATAAAATAATCAGAATATCAGTGAAACCGAAACCAAATAGCTCTCTAAATTCTCACCACAAATTCATAAGCTATCAATACACCGCACCGCATACATGCAATTCGAAACACCTTAGCTTACACGGCGATATTAATTCAGTCAATTAGCACGGCAGCATTAGCACGTCGTTACCGGCCGACGACGCACGCTTAGTAATCGCGCGACTGCTACAAGCGACGAGTGTATTTGACAGCTGTCAAATTGGATTGCATCCAGCTATTAGGGAATGTCGTCGGGGAGTAGAAAGAATAGAAGGGATCCTCCCTTCGTGTGATCTTGAGAAGTTACACATTTTTTAGAACAACTGTATTTATGGAAATTTAAAAACTATATTTTTAAATTAAAACTCTTTCAACTACGGTATTTGTAAGATTTTTTTTTATTATGTACATCTATTATTTTTTAAACAATGAAGAAGTCTAGTAAACAACTTACGTATTATTGAATTTGTAACTTCTTTTGTGAAACAGATGTTAGCAAACCATAGATTAGTTAACTTATAGATTGATATCTTTTTTGCAACATACATGTTAAGTATTGACATATTTTGAAAGAACGTATTTAATTGGTATTTTATGCTAGACAACAGGCTCCGTTTTCATCATACTTGCGGGAATGTCCACATATCTATCGTCTCAAATTAAGATATCACTAGAAGTTGAAACGTCCTGCAGTGTCGCGTCAGTACACTTCTGTAACTGAAAGTACTTGACAATTAAATCACTATCAGCGACTATCGTTAATAGACATGACGACCATTTAATTTGTAAGCTAAAAGCTATAACTTGTACTTTTCGAAAAATGGTTATATCATTGGATGTAATCATAAACACTTTTTAGTGACAACTTAAACACTACTATATTTCACTTCGAGTATTACACATTTGAACCACACAACAGAAGTGTTCGTTTATTTATTAAAACATTTACTGTACGAGTAATAGCGATGTGAATCCGTTAAAGATGACGTCTATCAAACGGCCCAGATCTCATCGGATGGGAAAGGGTACGGACGGCTAGCGCGACAGCAGATCGTATGCGTGAGGATGTCGACGCATACAATTGGCTCCGTACCGTCTCTTGAGAACGTATCTGTTTCTGTGGCTAATCGAACAGTTTTATTTCTATCATAGTGCTACCTGCCCACGGTGTTGAACGCGCGCGACGACAACAGAAAGGATTCGATCGGATACGATGACAGCTGAACGGAACTCACTTTCGACAGCGATCGCGGATACCGGAATGATAAAAATTATCCTTTATTGTTACCTAATTAACATTAGATAAATCTTTGTTTAAATGTCACCAAATGAACTACAATCACAATTAATCATAGAACTCTTGTACCAGTGTTGTAATCAATCTTTCAAGTCTCAGGTAAAGTTTTAGTATATTTTTTGTTACTGTAACTGACATTAATAAATGCTTAACTTGCGATTTAATACACAGATGTCGTCATACAGTAATTCATTAATCATACGCATTTCGACACTATTTATTATTTGAGTTGGGATTGTAATGGATAGGTTACACAGGTTAATTTTAAATCTTTATTTTTATAAGTAGGAATAAATATAGAATCTTTGTAGATTCTCATCATCATCATCATCATCTCAGCCAATAGACGTCCACTGCTGGACATATGCCTCCCGCAAGGTTCTCCACAACAACTGGTCCCGTGCCGGCCTCATCCAGCAGCTTCCCGCGACCTTCACCAGGTCATCGGAACACCCATCGGCCATCGTTTCTGCGTGTAATGTGCCCCTCCCAATGCCATTTAAATTTCGCAATTTTACTGGCAATATCGGTAACCTTGGTTCGACTGCTGATCTCCTCATTCCTGATCCGATCACGTAAAGAAACTCCGAGCATTGTCCCCGTTCCATTGCTCTTTGGATGACTTTGAGCCTTCTTGTCAAGCCCATAAGTGAGCGACCACGTCTCTGTGTTGTAAGTCATCACTGGCAACACACACTAGTCAAAGACTTTTGTCTTGAGACATTGCAGTATTTGTGACGACAAAACGTTACATAACTCTCCGAACGCTGCGCAAGCTAGCTGGATTCGATGATTGTCCTCTTCTTCGAATTTGGACGTCGGTCCAACTAACCTAAACTAACGTAACTGGATAGTTTGTCCTAGGTACACGTAGTCGTCAACAACTTCGAGGGTAGAATCTCCAATTTTCGCTGGAAAGGGTGTGACATGGGCGTTCAATATAATTATAATTATAACTTATCCATATTCATTTTTAGACCCATTCGTTTAGAGACTCTAATGACGTCATCAAGGATTGTACTAAGATCTGCCACGGATTCTTTAATCTAGAATGACGTTTACATTTTTGTGTAATTTATTTAAATGTTTCAAAATCTTCTCAAGAGGAAACCGAAAGCAAAAAGGCACAACACTAAATAAAAAATTATACAACTAGTGCATAAAGCCTCCTTTCAATCCTAATACCAGCATTAACTCTGAAATTCAAAAAAAATATTCCTTAAACTTCATGTAGCCGATTATTTGATTTAATACACCATAAACACAACCATACACCACTCAATAACACCTAAGTTACGTGTCTATCCAACTTTACCCGTCAATCGAAAGTTGTCGCCTGTCACCCGCTAGCAAATCATGAACTCGTAAAACTGGTGCGATTCCGCGACGGTGTCGTGTGACCCCGGCATTAAGTGCAGGTTATTTATTTAGACGCGCCGTACACCGTGGCGATCCGTAACTGGCACCAAACTGGCATCACTGTCTTGCTTCGTTCGAACAATATTTTGTTTTCTTTTGTCAGTTTGGGTAAAGTAAATCGAACTTCAAGCACCTATTTGGTAGACTTGACAGTGATTCGATGAACGTTCGAATATAATTTCAGGGAGAAGCAAATTTAAAACACAGAGTAGCTATTTAAAACTTTAGAACTCGATAATGAATGAACTGAAATAGAGAAATATAAATTTCTCATCTGAAACTTTTGGTTGAAAAACCAACGAAGAATTCGAAAGACGAAATCTGATTAGGAAAGCAACCATCCACAATCCGTAGTAGATCATTATTAACCATCACTAGTAACAAAGTACCTATAGTATATAACAAGCTACTACTGTTCTCCAACAGTTTTAATGACGGTACGGCTACGGTAACTGTATTCAGAAAAATACACAAAAAATTGAAAAAATAACAACTTAAAAGTAGTAACGAACCTCGTGTCAAAAGTTCTAGAAGGGTCTAAAAAGACATTATACATACTCGTATTCCCATAGGAAAAAACGTCCTACGATAAAACTTTACCATATCAATCTAAAATGGACATGAATCGTTCTCAATGTGACAGAATCAAAGCAAACCTCATGAAGGTGAAATCGTATCAAAAGCTCGAGCACGTAAAGGATCGCGAACACTTGTTTTACGAACGGTGCACACGTTCCTCCGGTCACGTTAATAAACTTCGATAGGCCGCAACAAGCTGGCTGCGTGTACGGCTTCCATTTTTAACGAGCCTCACCGCCGGGCCCGCAGAAAGTAGCCTACACATGAAATCACGTATGAATGAAGCTTTTTTTCAGTTTTTTCGCGTGTAGCCGACGGCGTGCCGAGGCCCATTAAAGCTTACATGTCACTCTCCCACTGCCCCCCGAGGGTGGCGGTCGCGAGGGGGTTGTTGGAAAAATCACAAAATCGGTATTGGCTGCATCCCGCAGCGCGAGTGGCCGCCAAAGCGCTACAATACAACTTTGACGGACGGTTATTTAATATTAACTGTGGTTTTTCCGCAGATGGAAATGTTTTTTTTATTGCTGGCGTTACGCTGTGATGAAGTGGTCGGCCCGCTGTTTGTGACGAGGGCTGATATGTTGTGGATGAGTTGCTCTTTTGTACTCTCCATATTTAAATGAATTTGTTTTGATACGAGTACTGGACTTCGTTTGAATGCATTAAATGCGTTATAATTAAGTTTGTTTATTTTTTTATATTTCCTATTCCGAAGTTGATTGATGTGTTATATTTATGATTAACAATATTTGTTACGAATGCAGTGGCTATTGTATATAAAATGAATTTGTTCGATGCACAGAAATTGAAATCGAAACGGTAATAAATTTTTAACTTATCGAACAAGTGATCAAAATGGTACTATAAAAAGTTGGTTCTCGTTGAAAAGAGAGCTGACCACAGATTAAATTTATGGCTTACGCTCGCTACGAGTGGGAAGTTTGCTTAAATAATATTTTCAGTTTGTTATAATTACTTTTTCCTATCGCGTGATTTAATGAAATGTTGAGTGAAGTTTATATTAAAGGAATCTTGTAATATCCTGTTATGATTAAAAGGAAAATGGAATTGCATTTGCATATTTATCGTTACTCATGTGTAAGCATCGTGTGCATATACTCAAACTAGACACAAATAATACTTGTGTCATAATATTACACATAATAATGTCAAAATTTACTTTGATATTCAATTCCTTTTGATTTGGCAAATCAATAAACAAAGTTTTAAAATAAAATCGAAGCAAACAAAAGCATCTTTCAAATTTTATTCATCATTTGCCTAATTTATACTTATATTGTAAAGCTCAAGAATTTGTTTGCTTGATTGGATGTGCTAATCTTAAGAGCTACTATTCCGATTTGAAAATTCATTTAATTTTAGATTTAGTTCAGTTTAATCAGGCAGTCAGTTGAAGGAAAGCTACGCTGCGACCAATAAAAGTGATATATCGTACACTGTATGTGCTGCATAAACTGTTTAAGTTACGTAAAACTAATATAAAACAGAATCATTGCCATTTAAAAGTTCTAAAAGAATTCATTAAGGCATATACCCACTTTTTAAGGTTAGGTTAGTTAATCAACTGGCGACGCATAAATTTAAGCCGCAACATAACGCAGAAATTTAAGTCCTGAAACACTCACAGTAAAAATAAGACTTTAAAGAATTTTCATGTTAAATAATTAGAAATGTCAGAACATCTAATTAAAAGAAATCAGAACGGTCATCTATTTAGAAAATTATCCGAATGAATGTTCTAAAAAGTGTTATGTTAAAAAAATATTGTGAAGTAGGTACGTACTCAATATTCATTACAAAATGTTGTTTCAGGTAAATCGTTCACACTAACGATAACGATATCAACGACACCACCGCAGGTGACCACCTACAACAAAGCCATCAAAGTCACTGTCGACGGACCCCGAGAACCCCGCTCCAAAACCAGTTAGTATATTAGCCTTCTCTTTGCTGCATGGAATCTTAAGTCTATTACGACTGGAAGTAAAGATTCCATATATCCACATTCACATCAATAAAATCCACATACTAATCAAGGATACGTATACAACTTTATACCTTTCGCCAATGATAATAAGATACAATTCATTATAATATAAAGGTAAACAAAAGGTATCTAACGGTCCAAATAACAAGCTCATCTTATCCCTAACACGTGTATACACAGCGCAATTAATTTCGCATCACTATTTTAAGTTCTAAAAACATCAAAGCGTCCAAAATTTCCAAACACTCGAAAACAAACGAGGGTGACCGCAGAACATTGCAAAACAGCCGCCCTTAATGAAGGTAATTTATTAATAATTTGTTGAACGTACCTTTTTGAGTTCACGTAGCGTGAAACGAGAGGGCTTTCAAGAATTGTTATGATGTTAAACGTCATAAATGGTTATTTACTATTTTGATTTATTTGTCGTATCGAGCAACAAATTTGAAATTTAAAAAGAGACCTTTAGAATTGTCACCTGCTTTACGATATAATCGTGTTAGATGCAAGGTTCAAATAAATACAAGTAGACAGTGAGTACTTGCATTTATTGCTGTTATGGAGAACCTTGGTAAAGGCTTATGTTTAGCAGTGGACATCTTTTGACTAATGAAGATGACGATGCAGGAAAATAGCTGATAAACAAAATTCTACTGTGCTCATAATTTTTAAGTTTAACTTAGGGACTCATATGCCTGGTCCGGATGGCTTATGACAGCAGTATCCGAGTTTCTCCTTTTGCAGGCGTAAAATGCCATACAGTACGGTTTTAGTCGGTCCGATCCCGACACATCACACTCCCGTAAACCCCGGTGGGGTGACGGCCCGTAGTGGTTTCTACACGTCAAAAAAAGCTGATGTGCCTAGTACCTTAAAATTACCTCAAGGGTGTATTGCACAGTAAACTTCTATTTCAGTGAGATTTACCTAACTGAGGATATGTATAGTTGTACAATTAAAGAAAGTTATTATTAATAAATTTATATAAATCAGTATGAGAGAATAGAGTGAGAAGGATCCTAAAACTTCAAGCAGCGATATACTATTGTGAAACAAAGTCCCTCTACAAACTATATTCAACACCATGTTAGAAGTCTCAATTACTTTCACAATTAGACTGTTTGTATTTGAATAGAACTTTTATACATGCGTACATAAAATATCACACCTATTTCACAGAGAAATAGGTAGCGGCTATTGATCTCCATTTGCTACGGCTCTGACACGTTTCTTTTCTTTCGACCGCATTCCTTAATCGCTACATGCATGCTCACCAGTTCCTTTTCTCACGGTCCTTCAAAACATTACCAATTTAGTCGATAAATATTCGCTGTGGACGATCCCTACCTACCTACACTTAAATGTATATTTTCTTTATACAATCCTCTCGTGCGTCTTCTATCATCCATCCTCTCTACACGATCAAAACAACGTAGCATGCCCTTTTCAATTCTTGTCACTACATCTTTCAATCTGCAACGTTCCCTTATCATTAAATTCCTGACTCTGTCACTAAAATGTAAAACTATCCAGGATCATACTTAATACAGAGTTACATAAAGACCTCTCCTATTGCACTTTACTTCGATCGATTGCCGGTTACTCACATCCAGGTCCTATACAAAAAAAATACAATTAAATTATATCACTAATGTTATATTCAGCATATACTTCAGCGAGTTTAATACTTTGTGCAAGTAAATAAAGTTACACTAAACCGTAACTCTCACTTATCAAGAAAGTAATTTAAATAGTTACTGGCGGTGTGACGGTAACAAATGAGAGTGTTGGAGTGTCAGGTCTACGCTTCAAAGTCTCACGTGCCGTCCGATCGATCCTCATCACGTAAGAAATTAAAATAATTGCGAGCACCGCGGGATAGTGCTGGCCCGAACCCCGTTGCCGGGTGAAGGGTTGAGTACTGTCGGGCAAATAGATTTTTAGTGATTTCCTTGATTTATTGCTTTTAAATATTGATTTGAATACATAATTGTTACGTATGAGTATTACATTGAACATCATTACTGCACGCATGGCCAAATGGTTAAAGTTACCACGTAACCGCGCTAATGATTTTAGATTCTATTCGCAATCTCAATTTGATAGTTGTAGTGTTCGTTGTGGGTGAGTTTTTCTAAAAAAAGTTGCGAGGTAAAATATAAGAAATTAGAGTAGGTATTACTAGAAATAGTCTCTATAATCTATTCAATATTAGGGTGATCGCTAAAAAGAAGTTTAAGAGTACATATCATGCCTACCAAGCGATGTACATACTTGTAAACGTACGTATTTTAAAGTTCGACACTGCTGTCTGTACCTTGAGCTCACTAGACGAATGTGAGGGTACAAAGAGGATGCTGTAATGAATCGGTTGTTTAATTAATTAGTCAAGAAAGAGCCGGGGGAGAGTGTGCGGGGAGGGACGAGGCGGACACCCTCACCGCGTATGTGCATGCCCTGCATATTGATTTATTAAGCTTCCAGCCTCTATATGAAGACGATAAATTATTTCAATCCAGTAAGTTCCGACACATGTTCTTATGGGAAGTTATGTGTACATAGATTGTTACCTATATCCGTCCGTGGGACTTTATGTGTCGACGTGATACGTGACAAGTATGTTGGAGACCAGTGGCATTTATTAAAAATATAATAAGATCGTGAAGTGTAGTTTGAACTTAAAAATTTAATAAATTTTCTATCAATTTTTTTTTTCTAAGAGCGGTGCTCGCCATACTCACCGCGAATGACGACTGTGCAATATGGTGACCCACGCTATGGCGGCCTAATGAGATGCTTTTTCACGCCCCGCTTAAAGGACCCGGGATCGTAATGGGAGGGAAAGACGTGCGCTGGCAATGAATTCCAGGGTCTAACCGATCTGCACAGGAAGGAAGAACTGAACCGTTTAGTTCGGGAGCGTATGTCTAACATTCTGAAATGGTGACTTCCAAGGCCAGCACGAGTTGTCCTATAGAGGAGCGGAGAGAATGGGATCGGTTGGAAGAGCTCTTCAGAACACTCTCCATGATAAAGACGATAGAGGACTGCCATAGAGGCGACATCTCTTCGCAACTGCAGAGACTCAAGGGATTCAGTGACTTTTGGGTTATTGATAAGCCGGACTGCTCACCAAATCCATCCAAATCCATCACCGGATCCAAAGCGTCCTGCAAATACTGCGCGGATCCATCGTAAAGATGAGAACAGTACTCCACGCAGAAGCGTACCTGGGTCTTATAAAGAAGACTCAGATAAAATTAGAGAAATTAGAAATTAGTGAAATTAGAAATTAGAAATCAGAAATTAGTGCTGATAGAGAAAGTTAAAAACGATTATTGAAATATTCAAGTTAGCATTGTTTTGTACATGTGTCTAATCGATACTGTGACAGCATTAATGATGTATGCAATGATTTGTAAAAAGCGGTACCAAAAGAGTATAAAACGGTAACTTACCTAAAAAAACCATCATTTAATTTTTATTACAATGTATAAAATTTAAAGACTTCATACGATACACATAGCTATTTAATTAAGCATTATTGTTAAATTTACTATGATTACGTTTTGCAACTCAAAAAACAAGAAATGATAATAGTTATAAGATAAATCTTATGTCAGTACCATCATAACGCTTAAAAGGATAGCTATTGGGTTTAAAAATAACTAGATTAAAAATATTTTGACTATAATACAAGAAAACCTGTGAAGTCGTTCAATGATCAACAACATATCTGTGATAGTTAATTTTTTTTTATTATTGTATACTTTACGTGCATGTATTGTTATTTCATATTAAAAAAGATATGAACCCCTTATATTTGTCAAGCTCTTACTTTGCTATTATTAATACTTTCAGCTCGCAATTTAAAAAGCGAAATAAAGTTCATTTTGAATATCCGGACCTTACCGGATCATCTCTACTCAATATAACAGTATTGGTAAAGCATCTTTTCAGTTAAAACGATTTGTTTTGCAAGATCGTCGCTGACTGGTTACCCACACGTTAAATATATGCGCCCGGTGCTATAAAATAAAATAGCTTAATAATCAATTTCTACCAGAAACGGGTCATAATTTCTGAAACTGCACCTAAACTTGACAATAACAGCACCTATCTAGTAAACAAAGTCTGAGCGGATATTACCGACACATTGTACACCCTCCACTATTTTTGTCCTCCAGAGTGGGTGGCACGTTTTATCGCCAGCCAGTAGCTAACTATTTAATAATCCGACTATTAACGATGTTTTTCTTGGTGCAGCTTCGGGTGCATTCGGGGTTATTCGGGCTATTTCGGGTGCGCTTGCAATACAGACCACCCGCGATCGGCGCTAGCGTCGCCTGCGTATGCGCCAGTCATTGTTTACACTGTAGTCTTTTGTTTACTTCACAAGGAGACTTAGTTTACAACTTTTGTATCGCTTTGTCTATGTTTTTACGATGGTGATGAACTTTATGGGTTAATATTTGTCAAAAAATATTTATACCTAATATAGTATATGTGATATTTGTGTAGAATGTTAAAGTGGTCCTGAAATTTGATTTCATTTTAGAAAAGAAAATCAAAAAGAAAAGTGAAAAATCTAGGACAATAGGGCATGTTTTGAAACTATAATAGGTATACGGTGCAGTGAATTAACTAGCGAATGACGATGTATAAAAAATTTAGATTTTAACTTTTAATATATTGCATTGTTATATATGTAATAGTAAGGTGGTGGCAAAATATGATTAATCTTTGCTGGGGAAATACCTAATACTAATGTCACGTCGTTATAGTAATCAAGTGTTCATATTAATTTTCAAAATTTATTATTTAAATCTGTAAACTGGCATTTTTCAATATATATTTAGTGCATTAACTAACAAAGATTACAAACAGCTAAAAGTTAAATTTCAGAAAGTCTCAAATTTGACACAAAATCTGCTGTCGCTTATATCACGTGCACTCATAAATTTGACATGTATTTTGCACAGAACGGATAAATATAACTTTGAATACACTTATTCTATATGGTAATGCCTTAAAAACTATTAATTAAACCACACACACGCAGTTTCAGTAACTTACGTTTAAATAATCAAAGAATAGCATGTACGGGTGTCACGCGATGTGAACCTGACAAATACTAAAAATAACGTCTTCAGGAGTGATATAGTAACTACATTAGAAGCTACAAACTGAGGTACGTACGCTGTAATTACATACCAAATCTAATTCAAATCTTCTAAACGAGCGTTCTAAATTAGCCATCGCTCTAAAGTAAAGGCTAACTAGTAGAAATACTTGGCATAATAAATTTAGCTAGACCGGACGCCACCCCGGTGTAATCCTTTAATCAGGTCCACAGTAGCCCTTGCCCGCACCCTATTTTTCCCCATTTGTAACCCCCCTCCCCGCCTCGTTCTACCCACACCCCTCGAACGGTGCAAATGACAGTTTCTAATTCCAACTTGCCATGAAAGTGTGTAATTGTTGCGCCGTTGATTTATACACTCGAACCTTTTACGCGGGAAAGGAGCATGTGTGCACGATATAGGGTTGTCACCTGAAAAATAAATAAAATGATTTAATACGGCTTTAACTTTTAAATGAATATGTTATCTATTTAGTAACATAGTGTGAACAATGTGTTTGAATGAATTGTTTTTATTTTCAAAATCTGATATGGTGAATGACAAGTAAGGTGGACGTTTAATGAAATACATACTATTACTTTTTTTTTTATAGAATTTATTCAATCCCTATATCGAAAATCAATGTATTTACCTTTATTAAATTTAGAAAAAAACAAAATATAAAATAAAATTCTAAGTTTAATCCACAGTTCTGATTCAAGGTTGCCAAGCTTTTGAAACTTGATTTACAAATTCTATCAAAAGAAGTTTTTCCGACTGATCGATTTTTAATTCAAAGAATAAAATTATAATAATCATAAATAACTGTACATGCAAAAATATACATCAGAAAATGAACAAAATAATGAAATCACTAATAGTCAAATGATTAACGTATATTAACGGAATTCAATCTGTTCAATCACGATAATTTGAAATCGATTATAGGTGAGGATTATATACAATCATTTCGTATTAAAATGCTCTGTCTGTCTGAGTCTGTGTTTTATGGTGCTTTAACCAAAATGTATATTACTTATACTTAATTTTAAATATTTATTAGAAGAATATTTGTTCATTCTTCCTACACAGAATTTTATATCAGAATTATACAGAATTTAAATAGAATAGCGTCTACAAATAAGTGTGGTTTTGATTATTGTACAATATACATTTATTTATACAACTTTTCGCAGTGTTTTTTAAAGTCCCAAGACGAACAACAAAATTTTAAAACTTTAAGAGACTGATTCAATTGAAAAAAGGTTGATTACCTAAGCAATAAAAACTATCTTAAAATAATACTATTTTGAGGTTTTATTTATTTTTACAACACTGCATTCAGTCTACATTACTTTAGACAAGGAAATAAAATGGTATCGTTTAGGTTTTGCATAACCATATATACAAAGCGTACAGCCCTGAACACAATTGTTTTCGTTCGTATGTGAGCATTTGTCAATTTAATGTTCAGTATGTGTGCAAGTGCATTTATGCGTTTTTATATACACAATGATCTCTGTGGCTATGACGGCTACGAGCGGTTATTAGAATTTTCGATTAACTGGTTTGGTTGTTATGAAACATTTCGTTGTTTGGCTTCGGTTTTGTGATTGGCATATCTATTTGTCGAGTATGTGAACATGATATCTGTTGCTCTTGCCTGACTGCCCTATTAAGAAGGTAATGTTTTTGAAGAAGCACATTTGAATTCAAACTAAGTTATAATGTTGAAATCATTTTACGATTGTGTTGTTATTTAAAAATGTTATGATCCACTAAAAAAAATACGCTTCAATTTATGTAGAGTTCTGTAGATTCAATTGAATCATTTTCATACGAAATTTGAACATATTAATCTACCTAAAAAGAAACAAGACAGGCAATTATGAAATCAGAACCAGAAGTATAATATTTTTTAAATGTCTCTTTCTATGTCTTCTTGTAACAATTTCATTAATATCAAAGCAAGGACAATATGTACAGTATTCATACCATATATACCTAATTCTTCATACATATATAAGAAAGCAGTATTACATCACGCAGAAGCGTTGAGATTGAATGATGTCGCGCGTGAAGTGTCGCAGCGAGACAATGCGGCCTTGTCGCTTGAATAATTTGCCAGATCGGAATGTTACACCACACACCGTACCTACTACGAATATTAAGAGCAAAATTGTACACTGGAAATATAGCTCCTAAATATACCGCCCTATGACTTTGTTAATCTATACACACTAACACACAATAATAATAATATCACGCGTTGCACAAACGGTCTTCACATCTTAAACTAGGCAGAGCTTCTAATATGGTAACTAGATCACTTACAAAAATATACTTATATGTAAATACATATATATTGTACACAAATTACGCTTAGACACCGAACAAATGTTCTTGGCCATAACAATTATTTGTCATGGGTGTAAATCAAACTCACGTTAGCAGTTAGCGTCACTAAATACTAAACTAGTAGGCCAGATAAATAAAATATATTTCAAGATAGGAGATGACCAGTACAAACTTATTCTATGAAACAGAAACATTAGAATTTCTGGAGTAAAATTTAAAATACAAATCTTAACATCGAAAATTGTCTATGGAAAATTCGGTCAAATGTAAACTTTAATGTATTTTACAATATTAGTTAAAATTTGAAAAGGAGTAATTTTCAGGATCTGGAATCTGGAATTATCAAAGCTACATGGAAGACAATTAGTATGAATTGGACTTATACCTTGTCGCTTTTCTTCTTCTCAGCTGAAACATCCACTGCTGAACATAGCCTTTAAAATAAGGAAAGAAAAAACAAAGATTCTCCTCGTTTGTTAAAGAAAAATTAACACAGAAAACTACAGCTAATGAATACTACAACTACTTCGGTGGCGCAGCGGTAGTGAATGCGATTGCTGTGGTTGAGGTCTCGGGTTCGATTCCCGGGTTGGATCTCTACAAATACTCGTTTCGAAGTTTGGGTGTTTTCTATATATAATATGTACGCATTTATAAAAAAAAGTATATAAGTATTCTATCAGTCAGTCTAGTTATCATAACACAAGCTCTGCTTAGTTTGAAACTAGATGGCGTAGTGTGTTAAATGTCCGATATATTTATTTATACTTCAAATATAGTTAACAGAAAGTTTATTACTTTACAAGAAACTGTTGTTTACAGACCCGTAAGCCTATATTTAACTTTTGCCGTAGTATGCCTACGAACACTCCAAGATTCTAAACCAGATGTCTCGCCGTCACAGACTTTGATTAGTCTATTGGTTCGCAATGAGATTCGGAAGTGTTGAATCGTGAATCTGAATAGGGTACTAATATCTGTTAATTTGGTAGACTGTATTCAACTATGTTTGTTGGGCGGAAAATTATGGAATACTAGTTTTTGCCCACGACTTCACTCACGTGGAATTTGCTCTGCCACATTAAGTTTCGTAATAGATCATTTTAAATATTTATATATATATATTATATCTAATAAAAAGTAAAAAGTACTTCTAATACCTCCAAGAACATGTGTACAAAATTTCAAGATGATGGGTTGAGTAGTTTTCGAGTGAAACCATAACAAACAAACCTACATTCGCATTTATAATATTAGTAGGGATACGGTTTTGGCTGTCAATTTGCATTGTCGCTTATACTTGAACATGTTTATTATTTCACGAAAGATAAAACTTTTGAATGTTAAAACTAGTAATTTTACGTAAATTCTAGAACAATTTATAGTAACAAAATGTCGAACGAATAGGAATCCCCTCACTTGTCTACTGTTCCTAATTCAATAAACTACATACAAAATAGACTACTACAAAATAGACTACATAACAATGGTACAAAGTCAAAGTTAAAAGGTCACCGGTGCCTGGTGATAAGCCAGCTTAAAAATGAAAGAAACGACAAAAACACAACGAAAGAACCTATATAATAATATTGGAAGTCTATCCCAAAGCTGCATTAAAAATAAAAATATAGGATATTTAACAAATTTGGAAGGCGAATTTACCGAGACATACAACCGAATCGCATTGTAATTCATCCACGTGTCAGGGAGGGCTCGTCACTAGTGTCAATGAATTATCGAGTGTCTCGGGAGTGAGGACAAATCGAAGGGTGACAAGAACGATGTTGTACCACTTATATGCTGTATTTGTATTTACACGGACGTTTAAGTGACTGAGATTATGGAGATAGATTCTCTTGACACAATACCCACGATTAAATCTGTCAAGTTTTATTTTACGTTGTAAATTAACAAATATTTAAAAAACATAGCTCACTATTACGTCTGCGACTGATATGCTACTGCCTTGGTGACGGAGCGGCGAATGCGACTGCTGTGCTTGAAGTCTCGGGTTCGATCTGGATCGGACCAAATGTATATGATCTACAAATGTTTGTTTCGAAGTTTAGTGTTTTCTACATAAGTATTCTGTCACTCAGTCTAGTTATCATATTACAAGCTCTGCTTAGTTTGAAACTAGATGACGTTGTGTGACAAATGTCCGAAATATTTATTTATTTATTATATATATATTTATTCACTATTTACTTGAGAGGTTCGAAAAAACTTTACCAAACTAAATATACGCATATATGTAGGTTTAGAGAATTATTATTCTCATAAGAACAATTTACAGTTCACTTATATGAGATACAATTTTGTTATAAATATTACTCAGTGTCATACAATATTATAATTATAAACCAAAAATACACATGTACAACATAAAAAGATGAAGTAATCATAAACAACATAACACAAAAAATTACAAATTTCGCAATAGAAACAAAAAATATTTAACTGTGTTAAGAAGGTACAAATTATTCTTCAGGATGATTATAATAATTAAATGTAAAACAATAAAACTGGACAGTCACTAGGACACACTCTGTATAATGTCATCAAGTTGTTTTTTCAAATGTTGCAATTTAATTATTATAAATTGTCATTCGTTCGTAATTATTGGTAAATATGAAGACGTTCAGGTAATTATGTCAGTTATGTCGTATGTTCTGTGATTGCACGAAAGTAATTTGGTCACGGAGACTGCTTTGTGTGTACGTTATAGGAATGTGGTATTCATTTGTTTATTGTATTGACACAGTGATCGGCTACTTAATTAAAAAATAATATGCTTATTACAAACGTTGTAAATTTACTCTTTGATTGACTAATAATTTCACAAGTAAAATGTACATCAATAGTTATTTTTCAGGTAAAGAAGTCTTAGCGTGTTTTATCCTATTTGAGAGTTACTTTTTGTAAAATAAATTCACTAATTTTTCGTTTAAATGTATGTTTACTTTTAAACGATTTTATATACGTTATATACGCAGTAGTAACGTCCTTACAAGCATTGAAAATATGTAGCATAGCTTTCAATTGCTAGAGTCCTTGCCTAGGTTCCACAAAACATTTCTACGGCAATGAAAAGAGTATCGTGTTAAGTGTAGATCCAAGTTTGTACAGTAGAGTTCGCTTGAAGTTTAAAAATAACCAAACTAAAGGAGATATTGATACCTGTGTCTTCATTAGTAGACTGTGTATTCAAATGGTTGCAAAAGTAATGAGGTTTCAAAATATTACAGAATATCAATTTTGTTGTTAAAAAGACACTACAGTAGTGACTGCATACGTAACCATATGAAAAATAAATGTAACCCTTAAGGTAGAAAACCGACTAAAGTAGCTTTATAGTTGTTTTTATATTGTTTTAAGAACTTTGTTAGTATCTCGAGTTCCACAGTCATGTCAGGCATATTTTGACAAAAAATGCTACTTACAAAGAACAGCTTGTATCGTACTGATGTAGTGCTCTCTCTCCTAGGGCAGCAGCAGCAGTTCCACTTCGCGTTTGGACAGCGACCGTTTCCGTTCCCGCCTGACCCACTTGGTGGATTTCGAATGCCACCAATCACCACGTGTCAAAGTGAGTATACCTATATTGTATTACAATTTTCTTATATCCTTGCGAACGATTATAAGGTATTTGCAACTCAAGAGTCTCCAATGTCTTGCCGCCATTTAAGTCCCTACCTCCAGAATCAGATAATGTTTGGACTTCAGTTACCTCATTCATTTATTGAGAACCAATGATAGAATTGGTTAGCATCAACAGCCTTTTAGAGTCCTTTGCAAGGAGGATTCTGGTCAAACAAGTTAGAATAGGGTTTGTTTCAAATTTTCCTTCTTTTTATAATGATATTTTCCTGAATAGTTTATTCCATTAGTCGCCTCTTACGATAACTATGGGATGAATAGGGGTGGTAACACTATGTATTCTTAATCTGTCACCACACGCAGTTGGTTAACATAAAAGCTCAAAAATGACAAAAGAAAAAGTAATAACACATTCCAACAAATACAGAAATCTAAATCAGAATCATGCCACAGCCAAACCTTATAACAATCCCGCATCTAAAAAAGTGAATGAGTCGCCAAACCCGACGATACGGTAAACTATGTTCACTAAAGCGCGGATTCAATCAGCCGACACCAAAAAGAGAATTGAGCTGAAAGCTGACTGCGGACGCAATCGAACAAGCGTGCACGACCCACCTAAAATCCACGGCCACACCAAAACAACTCATACGACTCAAACTGGAAAAAAAAACCTTCGCAAATCGACGCGGGGAACGCGTATCGTATAAAAACCGAGTCCACCGAATCACCGGCCAAAAACGGAACTGTGATACCGAAAAATAAAAACCGATGATCCTGTGAAAAAATAAAGTGTGCGCAGCAACGATCGACATCTATATAACTAACCGCGCGCTTTCCATTGCCGACGTTCGAATAATCGAACATTTCACGCGCCGTCGCGATAATTGTAAAAAGCAAATAACTCCCAATAAGCCGTCTCATTACTTGGCTTATTAAAAAGAAATAAGAGTATCTTGTTTTTTTTTCTATCTTAAGAGCCCGCCAAAGTGACTCTACTCTGCCTGTTAGAAAGAATGAATAGAATCCAAGAGTTGTGGTTACCATACTCATTGCAAATGCTGTCATCGCAGTATGGTGACAACACTATGGCGGCCTTGTCAGATGCTTTTTTACACCCCGCTTGGGGACGTAAAAGGCATGCCAGTCATTGTGACATTGTAAGGTTTACACAGTTACAACGATAACTGTCTCCCCTACATCAATGGGCCTCCGGTGTCACACTCACCAACGAAACACGACAACACGGATGCTGGCGCTTTAGGTTGGTCTTCTGTGGGAGGGTAGTACTATCGGTAGAGGGTAGTGCTGAAGTCAGCATAGCTCTACTACCTATTAAGTTTTTATAAGTCTCAATCAAAACTTTATTACGTACCTAAAGCTAACGCAAATCTCACGAATAAACTATAGTCCAAAATAAAAATGATTCAGAATAGTTAAATTTTGCAGTTAAATCATCAAACACAAATTATTTTATCACGCTAATAAAGTGATGGATTCTGTTTTGTTAATAAATAAATATGCTACTTATAATGATAGTAATGAATGACGAATTTGATTGATGAAGGTTTAATAAGCTATAAAAGACTGATAAAAAATATATCCAAAGCAATACACAGTTAATACAATATTATACACATCAAAGGATTTATGATTTAGACTCAAAGAAGAATATTAATATCATTATAGTAATATAACTTTGTAAGTGCAGTATATGGTAATATATTATGTCGTTAGGTCTGTTTGTCCAGTAATTAATGATTCTGACTACTGATCCAGCTGTCGTGGGTTCGATTCTTAACCAATACAAGTAATTTTATGTTTATTTATACCAGGTGTAATGTATTCATTACTTGTATAAATTTATTCGTTTAACAGTAGTCTGATCTCCTTGGTATAGGCTATGCTTAGTTTAAGACGAAAAAGTCTAACATGAGAATATACTCTACCGTAAATACTTTTTGCTATGTTTAATAAATTGCCTGGACTAGGTAAAATTCCATACAAGAGGAGTCGTCTTTAAAAAAACAAAAGAGAATGTTCTACCTTACACGTCTTACATACGGTCGTCAGGTCCCAAACTAGGCCAATCCTGAACCAGTGAAATCAAACTCCTGACCAACTAACTTATATGGTTGAAAATACGTACATGTTACATGCAAAATACAAGAGACATAACAAATAATCGTACTCATTACACCATTCATATGTCCTGTGTGGGAATTGAACAGCAACTTCTGGCAGAGCAGTCAGGATTACTAATAGATGAGCCACCAAGGCCCGTCGTCAAATACCAATCACATACGTTCTTCCACAGATATGAGTCAGTTCGGTCTAAGTTCGAGCAACTCACACTGGGGCTACGGTAGCGCGGGTGCCTATCCAGCGTATCTACCTTCGTGTGCGGCGCCAGCTGCCTCTCAATTCAATCCTCCCGCGCTCGGCTTCGCTGGCACTGTCCCTGATCAAACCCCTACGCAGGACTTCTCTGCTAACAACACAGGTAAACAAAGTTTATGGTTTTCAATTCAAATATATCTTTAAAAGCAAAAAAAATATATATAAAACTCACACACAAGTAATTCATAGATATATGATTTTTTTACTGTTACCTGTTTTTGATGTTACCAAATCACATTAAAATCGTTTTATATTCAAAACTACAGAACTACATCACCAATTCTTGTCCAAGTCAATATGTAGAAATGGACAAACAGCTCTCATTATAATTTACAGCAGTTTGGACACGTCCGTTGCAGACGATAAATTTATTGCTGATGGTTGCCCGATGTACGATGTTAAAAAATGAAGCAATATTAAACCATACTAAAGTTGTTTGACTATTCCTTGGTTTTGGTTCTGCAAGAATAGAAATTAATAAACGTATTCTCTTATGTTTCAATACACATGAAACATAATTGTAAATTTAAGGAAAACATTGATGTCAACAAAGCTAGTTTGAATATTACGAAGACTGTTTTGCAAAAGATAACATTAAGATTTGTGCAAGACCCTTTATTACACATACAAATAGTTTTGTTGTACATTGAGACTTATTCGCGTTAAAGTTATTCAAAAAGAGTACTATACTTTCTATTCCCCGACGTTTCTATCGGGTTACAGTGCTCGTGGTCACGGGTAGACTGGTGTAAGCTCAGTGACGCCTTTATGTTGCGCAAGGTGTGACTACCCACAGTTGGTCGCGTTGATTATGATAATGTCTACACACTTTGTTTCGTCCCTGCGGTGATCTGTCCCGTTCGAAACGTCGGGAAATAGAACGTATCGTAATCTTTTCAAATAATTTTATGGCGAACAAGTCTCGCTGTACAACAAAACTATGCGCTATCTAAAAATCACGAAAATCTAAAACCAGTCACTTCATTACAGTTGATAGTTATGTTTCTTTGATATATTTTGTTTCTAGTAGTATGTAACAGTAATTATAAGCGATATTCTTTTGTGTGTGCAGTTTTACCGGATACTACGGGCGTAGACTTAGATCAACAACTATCTGGTCTAGTGGGCTCCTCACCTTCACATCACGGCACTCTCCTTCCACGGTACAACAACAACACCGACTATAGTTTATCGACAGGGCCTCGATCACTTAGCGACAACAGCTCACAGCCCGAATCCCCTGTGCAGGACGATCTGCTTACGTCAAATACGACTACGAACATCGGGCACAATCACACTAACAGTTCAAACTTTCCCTCGCTAATGGGATCACAGAATTCCTCGTACGGCACCAGTAACTGCAACAATTCTCTGTATCCCGTCCTACCGGCGAGTTTATTGTACAGTCAATTATACACAGCTGCAAATCAAACGCACAACTTTCATCCTCTACATTCAAATTCTATACACTCAACACAAAATCATCACAATGAACTACAGACTATGATGGATCAGATTTCATCAACAACGAATAATCACAGACAACATGGGACGCATGGACAAGACCTACTTCTTGGTGGGGGTAATTCTTGTGCTGCAGCTGCAGCGCGTGGTGAAGATGGACGGGTGAACAATTTAGGACCGCGAGGCAATCCACAGCCAGATAGTAACACAGTGTGGCGACCCTACTAGTTGGAAAATAATTCTGTGTTGTCATGAACGATATTCTACTTGTAAAAGTACGTCAGGGTTAGTACCTTAGATTAACTTCATATTACTAAAAGTGGTTTACACGATATCACGACCAACTTTACTGTTGCTATCGACACACATACAACAATTAAGAAAAAAATTGAAGTTCAAACGAAATACTGTGTCAATAATGATTCATTTTTACGTAAAATACGAGATACAGGTAAATTTATTAGCCAAAATTTGTATTTAATTAAAAAATTCGCTCCCGTCCTAAATTTATACGATTTTTGTTGAATATGAAATATGATAGTCTGAATTAGACTAGATTAATTTTTGGATATGGTGTTGTAATAAGTTTAGGCCTTTGAAGAACAAAAGTGGAAAAGATTTCTTGTCACTGATTTTAGCCATCTGAACTACCAAACTGTGCTCCTATTTGATTTAACAATAAAATAAGTCCTAACTGGAGTATGACACTACATTTTTTTATCATTCAATGTTCAATTTATCCGTAAAGTTTTATAATGTTATTATTTTAAATTTCAAAGTATAGTAAAAATTATAAATTACGACTATTTGTACATTGCGGTAGTTTGGTAGTTAAATGATTTTCTAACGCTAATTGAATCGAATTTGAAACAAGATTGCGTAAGTCCGTCACTGTTTATAATTGATAAAAACAAGGTTAAGAAATCACGTAGCGTTTTTAGATCCATAACATATAATGAAGTGGTGCATTACTTATTTAACAAGTCATTTAGTTTTAATATTAAACTTTATTAATATACTCTAAATTCTTGTAGGGAAAATATCAAGAAACTTTAAAACAATTTACGAATAAAACCAAAAATACCTCTGAAAGAATAGGACCCGTATCTTTAGATCTTCTAGAAAATAGCTACGTGAATTCGTAACCTCGAACACAAATAGCGTAATAATACCCCCTTAAAAAGAATGGTGGGTTGTAAATAAAACATGTGAATATAATTTGTTGTAAATGCATCTTGTAAAGTGCAATAGATGTGCAATTATAAAGTTGAGTAGATGTATACTTAGAGTTAAGCTATCTGTTGACTATGGTAACTCTGTCCAGTTGTAGATATCTTATGTTTTATTATTTTCTTTTTATATTAAACTTTGTTT
The DNA here is from genome assembly GCA_949316085.1 of Hypercompe scribonia. Classification (NCBI taxonomy): domain Eukaryota; kingdom Metazoa; phylum Arthropoda; class Insecta; order Lepidoptera; family Erebidae; genus Hypercompe; species Hypercompe scribonia. The sequence goes on from OX438979.1 coordinate 10,189,648, forward strand.
ATTTAAAAAAGTGATTAGTTAATACAATAATTTATTACAAAATAATGTCTAATAATATGTTGTATGCAATGTTCGTTCTTCCATTTAGTGATATAATTGTTTTAATTATTGTATATTATTATTATCCTTAGTTACTCTTTGAACACTATTCGATATATATATAACACACTGTTTTTAAACTTAATTTAACTTGCATAGCAATTGATTTGTCGTTTCCCTTTAACATTTCTTATAATTTCTGTTGACTGCGAGTAGCGGAATTCATTTTATAATAAATAAAATCTACAAATTTACGAATTGTGTTTAAATTTATAACTTATAGCCTTTTCCAAAAGAGTATTGCCGAGAGTTATTGTTTGTCAAATTTACCCTTTTTTTTAATATGCGGCAATCCCCCGGATATCACGGTAGTTATGTAGGACTCGAACCGACCAGAAATCGCACGCCGTCTCAGGTACCAGTAGCCGGGGGACCAGGTGTATCTTAGAAAGTCCCTGGAACCCCGACCTATCTCGGGCCATCTGCCTACGATTTGCAGATGATCCCTTTTCTGCCCCCAACAGACGGGGTTCTAAAACTCTTCCGAGAGGATTGCCACTCCGATGGCCACCACAAGGTCATGCCTCAGCACTCAAACTTTGGCTCCTTTCAGATCAGTTGATCTCCGAAGCATCCTTTTCCAATTATCACCTGCATCAGCCGGTATGAGAGGGTCCCATGATTTCTCTCGAGTCAATTCTCGACACGGGTCGCACCGCCGCAATGACGACGTGCCCAGCGCTTGGATACCCAAGTCGTTCTTTCCATTCCTCCACAAGGACCTGACGGAGTTGTGTTTTTTGATTCTCGCCACTGATAAAGAGCCGCCAGGGCAGGTCCCATGGTGGAGTTCCGGCCAGGAGACTCACCGCCTCAAATGTGAAATTTACCCTGTACTTGAAGAGTTAAGAAGTTATTTCGAACAGAACTTGAAGGTTGTCCATTTAGCAATATTTTAATGTTGAGCAATATACTTACTTATACTTCTTTATTCCTGAAAAATTCCATTGTGTGGTTTGGCAAGAGGTTATTATTTATGGTCTATAAACTCGAAACAATATACAGTTATTAAACACCTTTTAGTTTATACACAAATGACTAAACGGTGCAAGAACTGAACAACGTGGAATAAACGGAAATGTGGTAAAATTTCCTTAAATGTCATGTTTAACAAAATATTGTAATTAAAATTCTCACTTCCACTATCTAAGCAAGACAAACACTAGTTTCTATGAATTTCAACTCAATGACGTATAAAACAGAAGTACATACAAAACCAAGGGTACCCATAGCTTACAAGTGATGATACAACGCTTACAATACTGAGGTAAATCTCGACTAAACTTCTAAAATTTACAAAAATTAGTTCAAGAAAATTATATGAATGAAGGAAAACTTATAGACTTGTTGTGTAGTTTTAATTCTAGTTTAAACGAGTATCCAAAGCGCACGATCAGAATAACGTTTGCATTTACACACTAGGTTTTTTATTAATATGTTCAAGATTAACAAGACTAATTATATGAAGGGGTGGTTCCTGCTTAATCAATTGAAAATGAGTGCCAATTGCGATGTCAGCGAGAAAAGCAATGAAATATTTACGAGTAGAGAATCTGACACAGCATCTGCCTCACAGAAACGTAAAGCTGTCTACTGTAGCCTTAATTTTCAGGACATTTCAATATCGATGGTATCTGTTTCACTAATTTGCGCAACTTGTAGACATAAGAATTGTGATAGAAAGTAAGTAAATATAGAATACTAAATTTCACACTTTTAAGTTTTACTAAATGACGTTTTGTTTTATTTATTACTAGCTTTTGCCCGCGGTTTTACTCGCGTTGAATTTGGTTTGCCACATTATGTTTCGTAATAGATCATTTTAAACATATATTTATTAAAAGTTCCTATGCTACTTCTAATACCTCCAAGAACATATGTACAAAATTTCATGATGATCGGTTGAGTTGTTTTCGCGTGAAACCGTAACAAACCAACTTACATTCGCATTTATAATATTAGTAGGATTGTACAGAGTCATTATATTATAACTTTAATTAATATTCTGCCTAGTTTTTCTTTGATAAATATAAATAGGAACTAATCAGAGAAGTCCGTGTAGTGAAGGAACGGGAACCAAATATGCAAGACAACATCATTACAAAGAGAAGGAAAACTTGAAACAAACCCTATTCCAACCCGTCTGGCCAGCGTGGTATAGTAGGCCAAAACCTTGCTAAGGTGAGGCCTATGTCCAGCAGTGGACTGTAAAAGCTTGTTAATGAATCAGAGAAAAAATAATAATAAACCTCTTAAATTATATTTGTTATACTATAACGACAATTTTTTTATCACGTATTAGTAAACAGATAATATAGTAATAGTTTTTTAGTAATGATGATAAATATGAACAATAAGTCGTGTGTCTCACCACCGCAAGTATTTGCAATATAAACGTTATTTGTGTGAGTATTTTAAATTATTATCCTCAAATATTGAGAGTTTTAGAATTCGCATATCAAACTTAATGAGCTCATTACTCTATGTTTATATACCTACCTGTCATATAAGTGAGCTGATATTTTGGCAGCTGCAAACGAAACTCTGGAACAAATATCCCACCCTCATTAATTTGCGCGAATGCGATGCGATGGACAGACAGACACAAGCCCATGGCTATAATGAATATGTGTTCTGATAATTGTGGGACATTTTTGCCTTTCATCTAGCGGGTCAGATGTAAATTTTCTTCAAGGTTACCAGGTGAGCTTTAAAGGATCTACGCTTTATCAAGAAATGAGATTTATTGTATGTGTTTCTGATTTATAAAAAATATCCTAAAAGTATATTTAAATTCCGGTAGTATGATGTACTTCTAGCCGATTTCAACCTTGCTGGCCGCCGGTCAACGGAAACCAGTTAACTACGCAGAAGGTACCATACTGCACAAGTGCGTGCATGGGCAAAGTTGCACTCTCTGTTCCCTCAGTGTCAAAATCTGATGATGCGGTGATCCGACACGACCGAGATTTTACGTGCTCACCGAGCCACGGGAGTTAAGACTCCAACTTTCAAACTCTGAGATTTTATCCAGCATTTTTGTAAGCAGAAAACTCAACAACAATTTTTGGTCAAAAATTTGACAGTAGAATACGAGTACCCTATCTCCAAGCTCAACGAGGTAAGTTCTGGTATTATAAGTAACACTCAAAATAGAATCCAGGTACTTTTTTACGTTTATTCTTTTTCAAAATGTACAATAGAGTACTATATGTAAAGAGTAAACACAGATTAGGTATGTTGTAATTTTTAAGTTTGGCCAGCGTGGTATAGTAGGCCAAAACCTCCTTACTAAGGAGAGGCCTATGTCCAGCAGTAGACTGTAAAAGGCTATTAAAGAAATTTTTAAGTTTACATTAAAAGTTTGTAATCTAAATTTTGATGAATTATAAAATTTAGAAACTTTAGTTTGCGATTATTTTAAATTTGTCATGATATTTAGTTACATTATACCCTCTAAGTCGCATAAAATTCATTAATCAATCTTTGTCCATTTGTCTCTAGATATTTAGCTGATCGAAGTTAGCTAAGATTATTCATAATTCATAGGTAGGACTTTGTACTACTAGTTGTGTAGACAACTGATATAAATACATACATAGCTATACTTTTTACAAACTTTTATTTAACTTGCAATGTTTGTTCGGGTGGAATCTTGCAACTCCATTATATCTTTACCCAATTGAGGTTAAATTTTGCACGCATATGTATTGCAATATCAGGATAACGTGGCGGTCACTGACCGCGTCCTAATTTTATTGTAAAAACATCATGTCATTTGCATTAGTAATAATGATACAATCTTAACACCTATGTTATATCGTAACAAATTTATTACATTCTTTCACAAAACCTAAACGAGTGCACATTATTTTACTCCTCACGCAAAATCTCCTGCATACAAGCATATACATAGACTCGATCTCCACATTGGTGACCCCGACAATACAAGCGAAGAATACTACATCATGGCTCATCAATCAACTACAATATCAGTCTCATCAAAAATTCCAGAGTTCCGGACCGACCAACCAGCATCTCCACAATAACATGGAACTGGAAAAGTTCTTATGGCCGTAAGAACTCTGTAATGGAACGACGAAACAGCATCGAGTTTGGGTTCGTTTGATTCGTCTTGACGAGTACTTTGGTCTTCAATGGTAACCAGGGATTGATGATAAAGTTGGAAGGTGCCCATAGGATCGCCGTAATAAAACGACGCTACGGAGTTTGGATTATAATACCATTATAGTTTGGGCTCTTTGCGTGGTATACGTGGTCTTAAGTGATTTAATATAAGAGAAGCTCTCCATGTTGAAGAACAAGACAGTTCGAAATCAACTGGAGATGAATAGACTAAGAAACCTGTTCAATGATAACTAATACATAAAAAATAATTGAAACATAAAAATCTTTAGAAATAACTTTTTATTCCAACGTGCTAAAATGAAACAAATGAATTATTTTTCGCAAACTTTTAACATCAGCTTAAACATACTTATAAATAAAAACTTGTCACGAGCTTTATCTGTGTAGATAAACAAGAAAATAAATAATTTACTACGATAGTATTTTAAAAATTTCAAACTAAATAAATTCGAGTATTTGAATCTCGTGACAAGTTTCTATTTAATTGTTTAGTTACATAGTTTATTTTATTATTTTTAATGCGTTTGAGTTAAAAAAACTTGTTGTTTTATTTTACTTTTAATTTGTAAATCGGATAAAAGAGTTTATGCATACAATGGTTTGATGCGGAGATTGAACACTCCGTTACACAAACCACTATCCCATCTGACAGTCAAAAGTTAGATAGATTCAATTTAAGTAACGTGGATTTGTGTGTGTTTAATTTGTATCGGTCGGTTCTATAGCGAATGGGTCACACTATAAAGCTAATTTGACTACCTATACCTAAATTCATTTCTCAATGGTCTTAAGTCTAAACATTAGATTTGCCGTCCTGAAAAAGGGTATAGACGTACCACGATAAGATTACAACATTTTTCCAGGACACGTCGGGGACGCGTGCTTCTGCACGAATGGGCTATCTCGACCAGAGTGATACTTCATCATCAATCATCATCATGTCAACAATCTTTAACACCTGAACATAGGCCTGTCCTTAGAAAAGAGGTTTGGGCCTAGGTTTTGTCTACGGTCTATGGTTTGTTTTGTTTCTAGTTTTTCTTTCTTCTTGCAGCGATGTTGTCCTGCATAGTTTACTTCCTTAGTCGCTTCTTACAACGCCCACGAGATGAACTGGAATGGTGACATTTTGTATTCTTAATCCGCCACCACACAAAGATACCACGTAATCAAAGAAAACCAATATAAAGCAATTGTTTCTTTGCTTTTCACTAAAAATTTCTATTTAAAATTCCGTCATCAAATCATTGACGTCAACAATAAGTGTTCAGCCATATTCGCATCACTACGTGCTTAGTTTGCCAAAAATAACAATTTTATTAATTATGTAAAAATCACATACCCACCTTATCACATCGCGATTGCTTCCAGAAAATCTTTGGGTAAACTAAAACGGTGGTAGGTAAAAGAAATTATCGGTAGTTTTTAAATAAAAGAAATGGATATAAGTATAACTAGTGTTTCTTTTGTCTTCAATATTGACTGAATCGTGAAGGTACTTTGACTTGTTCTTGAGGAACAAAAATCGTTTCCTTAAATCATTTAAGTTTAAAGGAACAAATAAAAATTACATACTTAGTATGGAAAAATAAGTATTTACACATTAATAAACTTTATAAATATATGATAATTTGTTAAAACATCTCTTCACTTCAATTCGCCCAATTTGAAATAAAAAATCATACGACACCGTATTTGAGAAAGACTATTGAAACTATTAAATTAATTGCAATGGAATTTCACAAAAGAGTATCAATATTATTTACATTTCGAAATCCACACTAATTCCGTAATGAAATGATTGTCACCTGAGCATTGACGATAATAAATGCAAATCCACCCACGGCTTCAATGAAAAATCGATGGTAGAGCGATTTGAACGACTATAATGGGATTTTAAATTGTCAAATAATTAATGAGGATTAGTATGGTAATTTTCACCATTAATTTTAATATGTACACAACCTATATAACGTATCATTATATCTGAAAAATGATTGCTGCAAGTGTATACGATTTCGCTTTCTCTTCTTCTCGACATTTCTTTTCGAATAGTGCTACAAGTACTCAAGAGGATATAGGTCTGGACTCCTGGTTGACAAGATTACCACTTGAATATCTACTTTATTTAATGTGGACTTTGTTAATAACACCTTATTGGCAGAGCATTGCCCTGCTTCATGATGAACCTATGCCGAGCTTATTATGCAAATGGAATAATATGGAGCTGTACCATATTGTCCACATAATTTGGGCCAATGTACCTAATACCCTCGTTGGAAATTACGAGCTCAATTTCCCGTCCCAGAGTTCTCCCCCTATCACCGTTTGGTGTATGTGAGAATCTAAATTGTTTCTTTAGCTTTCCTGCATACCCTAATGCGTCTATCGTCATCTGAAAACTTTCTACTACACTCATCGGTAAAGAGCACTGCTGTTCACCCTGAAGGTTATAATTCTGGTGTCACCTAGTATACATAAAAAGGCTTGCAGGATGTGCCATAGTTAATGGAATACGAAACAAATGCCTTTGTGAGTATCACTGGTCTTTATGAAGATGATTTCTAACAGTTTGGTTGCTTATACGAGTTTCTTTAGCTTGCCGTAACACATTTAGTTCATGCGATGTACGTTCGCTCTCTTTGTGTGGAAAAACGCGTATACCGATGTTCTGGAGCTGTTGTGACTTAAACTCTTTCGGAGCCACGTCCTCTGGCAAGCTACCCAGCTGATGATACCAGTTTCAAATATTTTAAAACGCCTGCCTCGAAAATTCTGCTGCTAACCTACAACCCATGACTCCTGGATTATTATTATTATCCTAGTCGCTATAAATACTTTTATATGTATCCTGACACATAGCAATATGCAATTTAAGTGACGTTACAAACTATCGACAACGGTACTCAAAAAAACACTAACAAGAAATTGTAAATTACAAAAACAGCATTTTCAAGTACCCTCAAATTAAGTGATTATAAAAAAATATAGTAAGTGGCCACTTCATATCATTCTTCACTTGAAATAATGCCAACCCTTCAAGGAACGATAATAAAAAAGTTATATGTTGGTATAAACATTAAAGAAAATCATGTTTGTTTATTTCACAACTTTATGGGTGGTCTTTTTTTGTTTTGAGTAGTTTTATTTAAAATTATATGAATGCTTACTAGTGACGTGTTTAAATTTATCAAACAAAGTTCTTGCTATCAATGAAACGCGATCAACTACAGGAGTTTTATATACTCATTTTTCTTATGTTAAATATATATTTGGTATTTAGGTATACAAGTTAAACTTTAGTAAACTCTAAATGAAAAGTATTCTGCGCCAATCTACATATGTGCCACTAACATGTAGCTATGCAATATTTAATGATAATGGTTAAGTCGTTAAAGCGTGGAAATGGAATAGACAAGCACATAGACAAATAGACTATACTTTTAAATGTTTAAAATTAATTAAATGTCTTGTATAGACATATTAGATAATGTAATGCCGAGTCCATTTGACTCTTCTATGTATACGTATCTAATCTTTTTTTTTCAATTAAGCGCTTATATTAACATTAATGTATTATATCATTCTTTAATTGTTATCAAGTATTGGAAATTAGTTAATTTTGGTATTTATAAAATCATACTTAACTACTTAAATAAGTTTACAAGGTAAGTAGAGCCACCCTGATTTCAGTACAAACGGGCCGGTTCGACCGGGGCAGCACTACTTCTCACAGAAGACAAATCTAAAGCGACAGCAAGCAACAGAAAGAAATTAAGTTTAAATTTTAAATTTAACACATTAGATTATATTTTTATATATTTTATTAAACTGGATTAACAGACTGCGACAGTGTACCAACTAAGTGGGGATTAAGCTCGCTATCCACTGCAACAGTTGTAAAGTTTAAATGTTTAAAATAAACTGTAATTATTAATTGCAATATTTAATAATAACATTTTGCAACGTCATCAACAGCAGATATGAGTGTGAGTCTATTTATTTACAGAATATTCTAAATTAACGGGATCTGCTGTATCAATTGATATTTCATTATATCGCTTCAATGTTTGCTATTAATTACAAAAATCAATAATTTCGCGCTTGGCCGAGCGAAAACTACACAAACTGCTGGGTTCAGATAAAGCGATGGTGTACATGATTTACGTATAAAAGTAACGATCATTTAATGTACCTGTTAATTTAAAATGTTATTTTTTTTGTATTTAATTATATTCTGAAATATATTTGCCTTCTATTTCATACTTTTAATGTCAAATATCTTATTAACTTTTAGGAGTGCTATTTACCGACTTCAATGCATCTACATTATGATGAATTATGGGAAACTAAATATGTCCTTCATTCTTTAATATTTCACTTTTAATTTTTCCATCAAGTTTGAATAGCATCACATTGTCAAATATATGCGTTGATAAATACCTTTATTAGAAATGAGGACGCACTATTTTCCAAATAATTTTTGTTTAATTTATTTTTCAAAGTCAAGAAAAAGTATGTAAGCCTAAAAGGGGACTACCTTTTAGGCTTACATACTTTTGCCAACGTTTCTCCCACTTCTTAAATTCCTCCAGGTTTTTTTTTTAAAGTCTGCACAACAGGCTACAGATTCCACGATAATTTCTTGATTTAAGTGAATATTTTTCCTCCTAGCCAGATTTCATATTGGAGAATAGAAACACAGGGTGCCAAGTAAAGCATTTTTGATGCTTGGATAAATGGGGCCGTATCTTCTTAAAATGTTCACCGAATCTATTTATTAATTCACTGTAATACTATCTTGTAATCTTTCATCCTTTCTGTAAATAGTCGATTGAAATTATCCCTTCAGATTTCCTAAATATCATGGCCATAACTTTGCCGGCTGAAGATAGTGTCTTTGCTTTCTTAGGAGCAGACTCACAATGAAAATCCAATGCTTAGATTGTCTTTTGGTCTCTGATGTATAACAATTTAACCAGGTTACATCAATGGCATCAACTCGACGTAAAAGCAATTTTATTTTATTTAAAACGGTCTTAATACTTTCAAGACATTGTTACTCGGCACCACTTGTTTTCCAGTGTTAGCAATCGCGGCACCTATCACACTGTCACCTTTCTTACACCCATTTTATCATTAAAATTTTTGGTTAACGTTTCCTATGAGACACCTACGGCCTTAGCTACTTAGCTTACTTACTTTCGTACAGTGATCAGCGATAATTATATTATAGACTTTTTTGACGATTTCCTCAGTGACCATGGGCGTCCTGACTGCTGCTCATCGCAAACAGTTGTATGACCACGCTTAAATTCGTTGAGCCAATACCTAACTAGTACTACCCCTAACAGAAGATCAACCTAAAGTGACAGCATCCGTGATGTCGTGTTTCTTTTGTGAGTGCGAGACTAGAGGCCAATTGATGTAGTGACAGTTATCGTGGGAACTGTGTAAACCTTACACTAGGATCACATACCTTGTGCGTCCTCAAGTGGGACGTGAAAAATCACCTCAATAGGCTGTCATAGTGTGAGTCACCATACTACATTATCTGCATTCACAATGAGTATAGTGACTCTTGCATTCTATTCCTGCATTCCATTAGGCAGAGTAGAGTCACTTTGGAAGGTCCTTAAAAACGTACATAACAAAGATAAAAGTAAATCAACAATAATAATAATCTTCTCTGATGCAATGTGTGAGATTAAAGTTGCTATTAAAGAAAAGACGGTTTTCAAATATTTAATAATGTAGGCCATAACCTCCTTGTTAAGGAGAGGCCTATGTCCAGCAGTGAACTGTAAAAGGCTGTTGATGATAATGATGAATAATATCTATGGAATAATAAATTTCTCAGTTTTAACAAAAACATGTTTAAATGTTTCTAACTTTTATAAACTTCATCAATTTAGGATTATGGTATGTCAGACTAGTTCTAGAAACATTTAAATACCACCGGATGATAAAAACATTTATTTTGATTAAGTACCTGCAGCTATAGGCGAATAACATGGTACATTGCGCTACAATAAAAAAAAGGTTAATATTTTGTATGAAGCATTGTTACTGAAGCCAATTATATATGACATAAGCGTTGGATAAAACAAGCCTTTCGAAATGACGGCGGGCTTATCGTGGCGTCATTTTCATAATGTACGGGCGTGCATTTAGCCTACGGGATAAGGGTACGGATAGACTTGACTTGTTTGTTGGGGTTACTATATATATATATATATAATGAGCTTTATGGTAAGTTTAGTTTTTTTTGCGTTTGCTGCAAAATTTGGTAACCAGAAAAAGTTTATTTAATAGCATTTCAATAGACTCTAGGTAGTAGAGCCACGCTGATTTCAGCACGAATGGGCCGGCTCGAACGGGGCAGTACTGCCCTCCCACAGAAGACCAACCTAAAGCGCCAGCATCCGTGTTGTCGAGTTTTATTGGTGAATGTGAGACCGGACCCATTGATGCAGGGGTGACAGTTATCGTGGTAACTATGTAAGGCTTACACTGTCACAATGACTGTCATGCCTTTTACGTCCCCAAGCGGGGTGTGAAAAAGCATTTTACAAGGCCGCCATAGTGTGGGTCACCATACCACATTGTCTGCTTTTGCAATGAGTATGGTGACCACAACTCTTGGATTCTATTCATGCTTTCTATCAGGCAGAGTAGAGTCACTTTGGCAAGCTCTATAAAAAAAAATATATACGATATAAAAAAAAAGACAAAATCAATTTTCACTTATGCCTTAAATTCTAATTCTGAAGTCAAAGAACCTTACTGTAAAACAGATGTATCTAAACATATTACTACATTTTTGATATATTTGTAATAGAATACGTGTTTATCTTTCATCTCACCTGATGGAAAGTGTAGATGAAGACGAAGGTGGTACACACCCATCCAAAAGAAATCTGTTCTCTTAAAGGCGCCACAATTCAACTTATCAGGAAAAATAGACCCAGGCAGGTCGTTTCAAATCTTGGTGACTCTCACTAAAAACGAGCTGTCAAACCGTTTAGAAAATTACATATAGAAGTAAAGAAGAAGATTACAAGAAGAAAATTACATAAGAAGTGTACCTCTCCGATTCTAGTGTCAACATTGCAATGTCACTAAGAATAACAGTGTTGCAAATATTATAAATCTATTGGGACTTATATTTCTAGCATTTATTTAAAAAAAAGTTAATCTAATTCTCTCTAAAATTTTAATCCCCAAATTATTTGTACTGTCTTTACTTACTTACTAGAGATCGCATATGTGTACCACTATACCATGCAATGTATGCATATTAGTGACCCGTCCTACTAAACTAAATCCTACTAACTGTCATTACAAATTATCTGATCGGTCTGAACTCACCTTTATCATTCGTGTATAATGCAAGCTGCGCTTCCACACCGGCGTAGCTTATTAATTACATACATACAAAGTTTAATTATTGATTTTTAACATTAAACACGGTCAGGCTGGCCGATGCCTGATTACGGGTACACGTCCTAAGTTATTACGTGGGGCCATTATAAATTAATTTAACTAGAATTATAAAAACTTGTCCACTTTGAATTGACCTGAAAAGGGTGTCTATCTATTTCAATAACTAAAGATAAGAGTATTAATTATACTCAAGTAATATACTAATAACAATAATATTTTAAACGCACAACGCCATCTAATCCCAAACTAAGCAGAATTCGTATTACGTGTACTAGACAACAGATATAAATACGTCTATCCTTTTTTTTTGTAATTCACACATAGTATACATGGAAAACAGTCTGACGCCGAAACAAATATTTACAGATCACATTTGGCCTGACCCGGGTATCGAACCCCAGACCTCAGGCTCAGCAGTCGCATACGCTAACACTGTGCCACCGAGGCAGTCAACTACAAGACCTTGTGGTACCTACAAGTTGAAATGCCATGGTCTGGTTCTTGCAGTCAACCTTTAGGTGATGCAAATATGTGTGGCAGGTATATAATTAAAGCTATTAAGATAAACTACTAATAAATATCTGACATTAATAGTTTAAAAAAGTTTTGTCAGAGATTTATTTCAAGATTTGTTTTTAAGTCGGTATAAATCAAAAAGGACGATTTTATTACGACGGAACGCTCAAACGTCTTCCTTAGTGAGTGTTGTAATGTGAAGAGAAAATTAGGATATGTAACATATTTCTATACAAAATGAAACATCAAATATTTTAATACCATTCCGGAACTATAAAACTAAATCATTATTTTCAGTTCAAACATTAAACACTCATAAATCTCCGCGTTACGACTCTCATGTTAAATTCTAATAGTTTTTCTATTGAACCGAATGATATTAATGAAATGTATGTGTAATTAAAATAAGGAAGTGGATTTCATTAGTACGATGTATTTAAAATGAATTATGTTCGTTGCTACATACCTTATGGGACCTATAAGTTAGAATGATATGGTTACGCTCTCCCAGTCGACCTTTAGGTGATACAAAGTTGTGTGGCAGGTATACCTACTCCTGGCCCCTGCGTCCCTGAGGAGCCGGAGATCCGAAGGGATTTTCCATATCGTCAACAAAAAAAAAGGTTGACAATTGAAATTAATAAGATAAATTTCTGACATTAATAGGTTAAAAAAATCTTATAAGAGATTTATTTTATATTTGTTTTTAAGTCGGTGTCTCTTTCGACTCAATGCAATCTCCCTCGAGATGTAAGACTGAAGTTATTTATATGCTTTGAGGCAATTAACATAAGAAAATATAATTTTACATATACATAAAAATATAATGTTACAATATATATATTATATACCTATTTAAGAAGAAAATTTGAAATAAAGCCTATACCAACCCGTCTGGCTAGCGTGGTATAGTAGTCCAAAATCTCTTTGCTATGGAGACGCCTATGTCCAGCAGTGGTCAATTTTTAGTCATGTCGGCATCGAAGGTATTGTAGACGATGCATAACCATTTTATAGGTGATATGATAGCGCGGTGACCAGGGAATTTCAAAATTAAAAGCATGGGTGATTTTTGGTACAATGAGTGCAAACGTTCTAGTTGACATGTAAAGGGCAATTCCAGCACGTTTGAACCTTACGTCACCTACAAAGGAGTCCTTCGAGCTGGATTACCTGGGAATTTACGAAACTACAGCTGTAGATGAAGAAAATAATGTATAACACACGGCCGCACACGATGGTCAAAACGCGTGGAACTCTTGAAGAGAAACGTTATTATAAACCGCTGAAGATAAAACTGAAATACTTTCACGCCATGTACGATCTGAAGTAGTGGTTCTGAAAATTGAACTGTGAGAAATCGTGAACCAGAAACCTAAAATTAAGGGTAATTTAAAAGTTAAACTTACCGGTACATCATGAGTTCATCATGTAAAGAAAAGTTTCACTCGATCATCTCTGTCGGCAAGCGGAAAACAATTCGAGCAGGAAGCAGCTCCAGTTGCTTTCTCTGTGTAGAACTACAAATATCTTTGAAATAAAATCATTTTTATGTTTTATTTGCATTATATCTAATTTCTGGTTATTTAGATAGATATTTTCATTTGCATTTTAGATCTTAAACTGACAATTCAATAAATCTGCTTATAGAATCACAATCACTCAAAATGATTAACTATCCACTAGACGACCTGTCGAACTGGGTTCGTGGGTGGCAAGGGGCGTAATTTAAAACCGCACTGCACCCCGTACCCCCAGCGAAATTAAGTGTGAAGCAGTGGGTACGTGACACCGGCAAATGCGACGCGCCTATCCGTGTGTGCCTACCTTAATTGTAAAGCTTCATTTGTATCACGTCAGGTTCTGCCTTTGTATCTTAACACCGGAGCTGTGGAAGCATTCTTTGAAACTAAAATTTAATTAAACCCTACATAGGCCTATTTCCTTTCCAACTTATTAAACTAAAAGCTGTTAGTGTACATTTTCATTTGAAATAATGCTAGGTATCTAATATACAAGTATCTTAGGATATAAGTCTACTTATTACTGAAACAGAAACGAAGAGTCTGGCTACTTTGGAGTTAAATAAATAATTAATCAATCATTAACAGTCTAAATCGGTCCATGGCTGAATATCCTTCACTCCTTAATAAAGATTAGTTTTCTGTGAGTTAATAGATGCAAAATATTGCCATTTGGCATTTTTGTGAGGCCATGGTGTCACTACGATCAAATCGGCTCATATGTGCAATGTATTGTAATGTATCAATATTGGAATGTGGTTTTGGTTTTATGGCCAACAGTCTCAACTAACACCTTAAGAGGCTCGCGTTAGAAGGCTGAAAGGCTGAATGAAAACTCTGATCCAAAAGGCTGGCAAAAAGCAAAATTGATGCGGCGCGTATAGTGAGGTGCTTCCTGTGTTCTGAGCTTTAACCACCGGTTTCTTGGCCTCTGTACCGGAAGTCGGTGTTCTATTATTTGCTACATTTTAAAATATATACTTTATTTTTATATGCATTTAACTGCTTACGAGTTCAATGTTACCGTCAAAGATCACAACACCCTAACACATAATTTAGCACAAAGTGATAGTTCTTACCATTATTCATTTAAATACCTTCACGACGTTTATAAAGCATCTACAAACAAATTCACATAACAAATACAATCCACCGACTCACGTGAATAAGAACAAAGCGACTTAAAGACAAATGCTCACTCACTTATTGCAATAATTGGCGTTCGAACGAAACACAAAGGATCGTAATTAGGAGGGTCGTATGAAAGGTGTAGTAATTACATACATTCGTACGTCTGTTCGTCTGGTCGGTAAGAGCTTGTCTTTACATACTATTTATTAGACAAAGGTACAGAAGGGTGGCGTGTAAAGGTCTCCACACACTTACTGAACAAATAGTAAATAAATACTAAATATTATCATTTGATATAAGACATCATCATGTCAGCCAAAAGACGTCCACTATTGGACATAGACCTCCCCTAAGGTTTTCCACAACAGCCGGTCCCGTGTCGCCCGCATCCAACGGCTTCACGCGACCTTCACTAGGTCGTCGGACCACCTTTCGGGGGCCTACCAACACTGCGTTTCCTAGTACGCGGTGTCACTCCAGAACTTTATGACCCCATCGAGCAATTTATAAGGCATATTGGTACGTAAATAAATACAGCAAGCAAGCAGTGATAGCGTTGTAGACATAATAAAAAACATATACAATGGTGTAAGAAGACTGTGTACTTCATTGAACTGGTATTATTATTGTGCAGTAACTTTAACGGATGGAGTAGTAGTTTAACAATGGTTTCATGGATGACGAAGTATTTTAAGCGTCACAAGGCGCTTTTTGCAGCGCTTTGAAGCACTTGCATTTTAGGTGATCCACTTAGAGTTGGTTAAAAAGCTACATGTTGGTTAATTTCTCCAATCTATTCAATTACACTACTTTCTTAGACGAGTCTGATCTGTGTGGTATAGCGTGCTAAAAACTTCTTTCTAAGGATAAGTTTATTTTTTTTTTTTTTTTTTTTTTTGATAATGACCTAGCTGTTGGCCTGGGATGGCCTCTACAACTTTACGCGGGCATTACGGTGAGCGCTGAGGGCTCTCAACCGGTCATTTGTTAAGCAACATAGCCCAAGGGCACCCCCTGTGGGATACGAACCTCGGCTTGGGGTGTTGCTGCTACGTTGGGGCGACCTACTCCCATGTTTTGCATATGATTTACGCGGCGCGTATTCCGCCCCCGACGACGGGGACGAAAACGCGGACGGTTCCTATTCCTAGATTGCCTAGCTGTGTCCGCTCTACGTTGGGCGAGCGTGATTTCGTCATCTGGCTCTTCCAACGCGTGTCTGGGTCGTCGTAACTTCGAAATCCTACTTGGTGTGTATTCTACGGCCGCAACCACTAGAGGGTTGGGGTGAGTCGGAGCAGAGTCAAAGTAGCTACGGGAGCACTGTTTTATGAATTGCTTGATGGTCGGCAATCTGAGGTCAATGTGGAGATCGACGTTGCGTACATACCACGGTGCTCCCGTAGCTTTGCGCATGAATCTATTCTGTAGTGTTTGAAGCCTATGGATCCTGTGTGGCCTAACGTGTGCGAATACTACGCTACCGTACGTCATTATAGGACGTACGCATGACGTGTATAACCTAACTTTGTTTTTCAAGTCTAATTTCGAACGCGCGTTTAGTAAGTTGTGGAGACGTCCTAGCACGAAGGCAGCACGGTTGCGGACTGCCTTGATGTGGGGGCCGAAGGTTAGACGGTCGTCAAGGGTTATGCCTAGGTATTTGGCCTGCCTAGCCCAAGGGATAGACTTGCCGAACATCCTAATCTGAGGGGTCTTCTCCAAAGGATACAAGCTTAGCTGTCTTCTGTGAAACAGCACCGCCTGGCTTTTCTCGGGGTTGACCTCTATCCTCCATTTCCGGAACCAAACGCCCAGTGCGTTGGCTGCGGTCTGGAGTTTTTTGGCTACTGTCGAGGGGTTCGTTCCTGAGCAGTAGATAGCCGTGTCGTCTGCGAATAGTGCCGTCTGCACATGTCGATGCTTCGGAATGTCGCTGGTATACAGCGTGAAGAGTAGGGGGGAGAGCACGGACCCTTGTGGGACACCGGCTTGTATGGGGTGAGTGGAGGACAGTGACCCTTCTACTCGGTAGCGGAAGCTTCGATTCAACAAGTGGTCTCGTATGATGAGCACGAGTCCGTGTGGCACTCCCATGGTGAATAGCTTAAATAATAAGCCGTTGTGCCACACTTTGTCGAAAGCTTTCGCTACGTCAAAGAAGAGGATTCCTGTGAACAGGTTGCGTTGAAGCCGATCGCTGGTGTATTCAACGATGCGGTGGACTTGGTGGACGCACGAGTGTTCGGTTCGGAAACCGAATTGCTCGTGGGGGACGAGAAGATTAGCATCGGCATACGCTTTCAGCCTATTGTAGATTAGACGCTCGTATAGCTTGCCTAATCCGTTAAGCAGACTGATCGGTCTATAACTGGTCGGTTCGGACTTTGGTTTGCCAGGTTTGGGTATCCCAATAACAACGGCTTCTTTCCATTGTTGTGGAAAGATGTTGTTTTTGAGTGCTGCGTTGAAAATGAACGTCAGCAGGACCAGTAGCCTCTCCGGAAAGAGTTTTAACACCCTGTTTGTGATACCGTCCGAACCGGGCGCCTTGCGAGCGTGTAGGCCCTTGACGATCGTTTCGACTTCTTCGGGGGTGACCGTGTCTAGGTCTGGTTGTGTATCTGTCATCCCCGTGGTAAGTTTATGTCCAGCAGTGGACTTTTAAAGGGTGTTGATGATTATAACTTGCCCACCATTGTCTTTAAGCATTGACTGACATAAAATTGCCTTCTATTATACAATTTGAATTGAAATGATAAAAAAGTGCCAAAATGTGGACTTTTAGTACTCCTCTGCTTATTTATGGGATAAAGACGTAAGTGTAATTACCTACTTAAGAATATGTAGTGTTCAAGTATCAAATGTTCACTAAAACTATAAAAGTAACACTTTAACAACAAATTAAATTAATGAATAGTTAGAAAGAAAAAATTTCTAACATTCTTTTATATTATCTTCAGAACTAGACGTGAGTTCGATTCCCAATATTGTGTGTCGAGCATGTTTATAATTTGTTCTGTAAGTAGGTAAGTTCTACCTGTAATTTATGTTTAATAACTATGATGTACTTAGGAGAGGAACTTGTAACCCTGCGGTAAACGAGTAAGATTATACATTGCAATGTTAAGCAATCCTAGCCAGGTCAGTCTTTGTATAGGTGACCATTACTTAACATATCACAACCCCTCCGATTATGTGACTTGTAGATGTTTGATAGTAGCTCCACGTAAAGGTTCGAAGTTTAACCATATCATAGAAGACTTACAGCCGACCTCAACGTAATTTGAGTATTTATTTAATACATTTAGAAATAAATAAGTACACTATGGCGGCCTTGTGAGATACTTTTTTCACACCCCGCTTGGGGACGTAAAAGGCACGACAAACATCGTGACAGTGTAAGGCTTACACAGTTACCACGATAACTGTCACCCCTGTATGAATGGGCCTCCGGTCTCACACTCACCAACGAAACACGACAACACGGATGTTGGTGCTTTAGGTTGGTCTTCTGTGGGAGGGTAGTACTGTCCCAATCGAGCCGGCCCGCTCGTGCTGAAATCAGCGTGACTCTACTACCTAGAGGTCTACTATTTTCTTTTTAAAAGACAACTACCGCGTTAGGAATAAATTCTGTGTCGCGGGGAACTTTATAAACATACATGAAATGGACATCAAGAACACCCAGACTTGGAACTACAATTTATGCACCATAAAAAGTGTTGTCTCATGTGATGTAAATCTGCAACATTCAGCGAAGTAGAAAATGGCGTGCCAACCGCATAAACCACTGCGCCGTCCGTCAAATATTTACGGACCCGGTTAAGGATTACTCTATTACGAAATATTTTCATTATGGTATATATAAGTCACGCTGCGACACCTACACCACTAATCACAGCCTTTGAAACAATCGTTATCACTCTAAGTGTCAAACTGGTTAAATGTCCACTCCAAGCGGGCATAATGAAGTATCTAAAGCTTGCTTTTGGTAATAATTGTTTTTTTTTTTAAGACAACACCCACATAGAAATTTATTCTTTACAAACATACAAGAAACGGACACAAAGAACACATCACAAAGTGGTTCACAAAATGTGGGTTTGAATCCACAACACACAGCCCAGCTTAACCCTCTACACCGTACATGCATAACATACATACATGCACGTAAAATAGAATAGAGATACAGCTATTATTGAAAGTTCATTCGACATACATTTGAAAGTTTTGATTTAACCATTAAGTTGAAAGTTTAAATCTTAAGTTTAGATGAAAATATTCTTCGTTATAAAAATCAAACCTGACGTTAATAAAGATTATGTATTTTAATTAAACAAAGCTCGATGTTCGCAGCGAACATTGTAAATGTGAATATTTTAATTATCACCGTCCCTGTGCGTAAATTTCCCACGACTGCGATAAAGAATAAACATTGGCATTGTCTCAAGCCCCCGTCAAGAATTACAGCTAACCAGGGCTGGCAGTAATAATATTTATATTTTTTTAACTTTAACGGTAATAAAAAGCACTAGATAGAATACTTCAAATGTAAATGGTAGAACGATGCTGTGTAAGTGTGTACTGAGGGAGTTTAATTAGGTTTTAAAAAAAAAGATTAAAAACACTGAAGTTAAATTCGCGTCTAAAGTGGTCAGAAATATTATTTGACTTGCGTTCTCCTCAATACAATATGTTTAACTCTTCATGTTTAATATAAACATGTCAGACGATTATCTACTCCTAGCTGATTTTGGTTACGGCGGCCAGTCTCAACGGAGACCAGCCATCTACGCAGGCGATATTATAGCACACAAGTATGTGTGCAAACACAGATGCACTCTCTGTTCCCTCATTCTTACAATTTCAAAATATTTTTATTGTGATGTACAATGCAAAAATTGTTTTCTGAATAAATAAATAAGAAAATAAGAAATCCAGTGGGGCAGTTATCCGAGATGATCGGGCAGAGACCAGACGCAGGACCACCGGCTGTACGTGCTCTAAAGGGATGGGGGTTAAGACCCCAACTTCCAAACTCCAGGCTCTTATTAAGCACTTCTATAATTTAAAAAAATAACACATTTTGGGGCGACCCGGGAATCGAACTCAAGACCTTGACCAGCTGTCACATACGCTAACCGCTAGACCAACGAGATAGATCCTCCTAGTTTTATTTTGAGACAACTCTTAAATCGGTCTAATTATGCTTAAATTTAAAAAAGGCACTTTATCTCAATTTAAAGTTGACTAACTTAACGCCATCAATGCAAGATTTTTTAACCTAGCAAATTCGAAGTGTTATTAAAAATAACTTTAATTAATATTCAATTAATACTTCTCAAATATAAAACTTTTTTTATTGTTAATATCAATTTTCTAGATAAGAGTGTGGCAGCCCTACGTCGCAATGGCTCAAGTCGTCGGGCTGCTCCCGTCGGGGCCATTACGCGGTCACCGCCTGATTACCGCCCCGTCTTGATTTCAACCCTTCTTTCTTCAACATTTACCCTCTGAAATAAGTTTTAGCCTGCTATCTTAATCTAATGGGAGTAAACATATATAGGTGAAATATTGTCGGTATTTTGATAAAAAAAAACACTTTTATTTTCTCTATCAAAAGTTCTGGCGGCAATCACATTGTTATCGAAATACATTCTAAAAACAGTATTTCAAGTATCTAGAAAAATTCTAAATAAATATTTCGGACATCTGACACACAACGCCATCTATATTCAAACTAAGCAGAGCTTGTACTATAAAAACAAGATTAACTCATAGAATATTTAATTTTTTTTTGGAACATATAAATATCACCATACCAACTACGAAACAAATATGTTTGCAGATCGTACAAACATTTGGTCCGCCCCGGCAATCGAACCCGAAACCTCAGCACAGCAGTCAAATAATGATTTTAATTTCGGCGGAATTAAAACTATTAAAAACTATTTGTTGCAGTCATTTCACATATTAGTGACATTTTAATAGACTGTGGAACTTAGCCTTTTCTCATTATTTCATGTTGACACGTTATTTGCTGGCTATGTAAATAAGTATTATTGTTATGGATTTATTGCAAAATGTAGCTTTATCGGGCAAAAGTATGGCAGTTACGAGTTTGATTTGTAGTTGGCAAGATCTTACAGTTGTATACTTTTGACTGATAAAAAAATATTTATAAAAAAACATAAAAGTACATAAAAAATAAATCATGTTTTACGACCGTGTTTTTTATTAGACAAATAATTGTATTCGAAATGGATTACTTATACCTTCATAAGTAAACTACACTTTATAAACGGTCAACTGAAAAATTATTTAAGAACCTATTACTCGAATAGCAGGTAAATAATGCATCAATATAAAATTATGATAAAGTGCAAAGTACCACTGCTTATTATAATGCCACTAGTATATAAAAGTGACTGCGATAAATAATTTTAAATACAATATCTCTTTAAATATTTAAAATCAACAATATTTTTCCAAATACACCCCTTTCATAAAACCGTATTTATCGTTTTTTGACTATTAGCCCCACTTTGAGACGGTCCGCTAGCGGCATGTAACCTTCTATGGTTCATTTGCTCTATAGTAGCGTGTTCTTATATTGTTCAAATAAAGTCGTCATACATACAATAGAATAATAGATTTTCTAGAATTACTATACCAAACTAATACGTATTTAAATAAAAAAACTGTTGAATTTTAAAAACATAATTTCACATATCATAAGCTCTATATGCACACCTATAATACCTCCTTGCAATACCTCTCAAATGCCAAAAACTCAAGGTTTTCTAAGTGAATTCACCCAGTGTAAACAATTGAGGGTAACATCTTAGAGAGTCTCGAGACAGCCGTTTCGTGGTCACCGCCTCATTGCCCCGCTGTGACCGTCTTATATCAACCCTTCTTTTAAGCTTTGCCCGTTACTAATGATTTTTATTATAATTCCCTACATTTTCATCCCCTTTTGCGTGATGGAAGATAATTTGGCTGGTGGCTACCGTTTCTATTTAAGATGAACTGTGAAAGTGCGTGATTATTACTTTTATTTAACTAGAGACTTTGTCCAGCAGTGGACGTCTTTCAGCTGAGATGATGGCAATAATGATGAATTAGAGACTAAGAACATCAACTTATTTATTTAATGCACAAAACAATTTGCAATTTCTGAAGTTAGATCTAAATTATAACTCAAAACATATGCATAGAGAAAAAAGCTAAGTAATATTACGTATCAGATAATGATGATAGGTTAGGTTAGTCCCAAAGGTGGTACCCATACTCGCGGATAGGCGCTAGGACTGGTCTGGATCGCTTAATAAGAGCAGTTCCCGGATCCCTTCCATTCCAGGCGCTTCCACATGGCACACCATTGGTTTTATTCGGTCCGATTTCGATACTCCATCCCTCCGCAAACCACGGTAGGGTGACGGCCCAATGGGGTTTTCACACGTAAAAAGAAAAAAATGTTAGTCCGTGATACGTCCCTTATGGCGATGAATTGTCACGAGACGTGATCGTCCGTGCGTGTAGTTACAAAAAAAAGTTTAAGAAAAACAAAATAAAAATAATAATTTACTATCGATGGGTACAATTCATACATTTCAAGTACTCCGACTTGTGAGAGCGCTTTGGTTTGGGATGGAATATGCCTTTGACAATTCTTATAAATGACGCAAGTATAGGATTAAAAATATCTACGTTCACTCAATTTAGTATTAAAGGAATTATGAAAATACTATACAGGAGAGTCAATAATTGAATGGATATTTTTATAAGTAGAAGTACACTAAGTCAAAAAAAGTTACGGCGTATTTCTAATGACTGGACTCTAAACTTTAACAATCTCTGATCATATTAACTTCTTTAGGTATACATTTACAATCTATTTGTAGATCTCCTTTTTTTTATAACAAAAGTCGTCTTTAAATTAGTAGTGAATACCCAAAAATCCGGTTCAAATGTTTTTGATTTGATTTTGGAACTCTCTTTGTTATATCGATATTAAATAATTAATAATCCTCAAGAGATTATTTAATTTTTCAATGTTGATACACGGCGGCAAACTAACAAACTAACCGCCTAATAGTAACTGTCTACCTCCACCTATGGACAGTTTCAAGAGTCCTCTTCAGTCCCTGCGGCCCAAAACCGGAGACGGAGCAGAGTTTAGGCTCCGCTAACATTTACTGAGTGAAAATCAACGAATAACAGCTTAACACCGGTTTTCTGTGAAGCCATAATATCACTCCGGTCGAGCCTATCCCATAGCCTGTGCTCAACATGGCTCTCCCATGATAACATAGCTTGTCTACTTAGAACCTTTGGTTCTCTGGTAAAACCACGCGGTAAATTACAAGATGCTATAGAACACTCGTCACGAAATTGCGTGAACAAAAACCAAAACAAAATGCAACATGTTCACTAGCGGTTTTATGCGTTCAACTACCATTTTGTTTAGTGTTATTAACACATTTGCAGAATAAACATTTGTTTCCCAATCCACGACTCTGCAATCTCACTAACTATGTATCCAACACATTACCGTCTGAACATGTGGTTATCGTTACAGAGAATAGTTTAGTCAAAATTTGAAAAGAAATTATTTCATTAAGTATCTGTTGTGTTGTCATTTTTGAATAATACCTATAGCAAAGAATACATTTGCTACAATCGCCAAACTGTGGAACGAGTGTATCAACTACACCTACTTAAAGGCCAGCTCGAGCGGTCATACCACGGCCTCGTGAAAAATTGGTGATAACCAATACTTTCTCCATTTTTATTCCAAGGAACTCGCCATGTGGTAACGGATTAAGAATAAAAAATGTATAATTTATTATATACATCCCGTGGGTTTCGTAAGGGCGGCTAAGGGAGCAACTACACAAGACAACATCACAGCAAATAGAAGAAAAAACTTTATACAAATCCTATCCCAACCAGTCTGGTTTGCATGGTATAATAGGCCAAAACTTTCGTCCTAAGTGGTGGACTATGTCCAGCAGTGGACTATTAAAGACCATCTCTCTCTATGACATCAGGAAGGGAATTCTCTGATGCCGATAACGAACTCATAACTTTCGAGTCGTAGGCGTCCATAGACACCATTTACAGTGGCAGTCATTTAATTGCAGGGAATTTTTTTAGCTGCTAAAACCACTCTACTTTATCTGATGGAAAGTATGAGTAGAATCCAAGAGTGAATATCACCATCCTTATTGCAGACAATGCAGCATGGTGACCAACATTATGGCGACCTAGTGAGATAGTTTTTCACGTCGCACTTCATTTGCCATCTGGACTAAACATACACATATTTCAGTAATATATAATAACATGAAATTCCCACTGCAATTTACTACAATACAATTTAATATTTTCATTAAAGGACTATTTGTTTAAAACTGTACGATATTCAACACGAAATACTTTAATGAGGGTGGATAGGTACATTAAAGCATAGCGGGGCGTAATGTGACCAACGAGAAATAAATAGTCCAGAAAATTACCGGCGGTACCTGCCCCTTCCACCCTGACCCTCACCCCGCGGAACCCCGCATCACATATAGTTCGGATATGCCACTATAAACGATTGTTGTTTTACAGTCATTACCATTTTAGGACAATAAGGGTTAAAGTTGATTTTTGTGTTTTTATTTTTTAATGACAATTTAGTAAGTCTGCAAAATATATGCATAGGTTTCCTACCAAGAACTTATTATCTCAAGTCAATCTTACCTGCAAGTGGTGCATCTGCTGATAGACGGACGAGGCTTTGGCAAAGAAAACATCCTGATTAGTGGATTAGCTCGGCACCTATTATACAGAACCAAAACACTGGCGAAAACCGGGCAATTAATATGCCTCTACATACCTCTTCGGGGAAACAAGCGTAATTTCATACGTGTATGCACGCAAAATATGTAGTCTGTCTGCTTTTTGTTCAACAAAATTAGTGTAAATCTCTAAAGAAATGGTGTATCGATTTCCATGAAACTTTCACTAGTAATAGCGTAACGAAGCCTACTTTAATTTTGTAAAAGGGATTTCTTCGTTCTTATCCTGAAGAGGATAGAAGAACGGGAGAAAGGAAAACGTACCCGTAATAATGTTTATATGGCACGTAGTTACCTCCATGTGGTGGTCGGTTAAGAGAAAATCTGACATTCATCTCATGGGTGTCGTAAGAAGCAAGTAAGGGAACAAACTGCGCAAGATAACATCACTGTAAAGAGAAAGAAAACTTTAAACAAACTCTATACCAATTGGTCAGTCCAGCGTGACATAAAAGGCCAAAGCTTTCTTATTAAGAAGAGGCCTTTCATTAAGCTGATCGAAGACACCTTTAAAGTTAAAAATGATAACGAAGCGCACGGATAACTAGCTTTGACGTTCAAAGTTGTACAACTAACCAACAGTGGTTAATTAATAACGTAAGACAGAGCAAGGAAATGTGTAGATGTGAACCGGCTCGACCAGGCCAATACTACCCTCCCACAGAAGATCAACCTAAAGCGCCAGCATCCGTGCTGTCGTGTTTCGTTGGTTAGTGTGAGACCGGGGCCCATTGATGCAGGAGTGACAGTTATTGTGGTAACTGTGTAAGCCTTGCACTGTCGTGATGACTGTCATGCCTTTTACGTCCTCAAGCGGGGTGTGAAAAAGCATCTCACAAGGCCGCCATAGTGTGGGTCACCATACTGCATTGTCTGCATTTGCAATGAGTATGGTGACCACAACTGCTTGGATTCTATTCATGCTTTCCATCAGGCAGAATAGAGTCACTTTGGCAGGCTCTTCATATAGAAATATACTTAAGCATGAAGAACAAAACACCAACCCCTTCCTTGTATTAATTTACTACTTTTGCTTACATGATTACATATCTACTCATCTTACCGAAGTCAATAAATATCACGATCATTGCCTACATACATTGTCAAAATCATCATCTCAACCAAAAGACGTCCACTACTGGACATAGAACCCCAAAGTTCTCCATAATAGCCGGTCCTGTGCTGCCCGTATCCAACAGCTTCCATAAGTATATTTATATTAAAGTGTAGAAACCCCCCGGGCTGTCACCCCACCGAGGTTTGCGGTGGGTGGTGTGTCGGAATCGAACCTACTAAAATCACACTGTGTGCCACTCTGCGCCTGGATTCCTTAAGCACATAGTACTACCTTTTAGGAAGTGTCATACAAATCAAAGGTATGCAATGACATAATACACTTTATTCCTGTCAATATGTAATCTATACCAATTCAAATTATTTGATATTTTAAAACTGAAATTGAACCAGGATGTTCCATCGAAACTATCTCTCCCACTAATCTTCTTCCTCTTATAATCTCCTGCGATCATACCTGTGTAATACTCAAAGTTTTCAGAGTATCATTAACTACTTTAACTATTAAGTCGAAGGGACCCTCGCTCGACTGCTGTTCAAGGGCTATTAAACGCTAATAAGACGACACGTTTCATCATAATTAGCGCAGCATTATAGTAGCTGGGGTTTTAATTATATTTTGCTTAACGAGATGAAAAAAGTATCATATGTGTATATTCACGCCTATCACATGTAAGGGGTAGAGGTACCAATTATTTTTTTTTTTAGAAAACTGTATAGTTTGTGGTGTTTTACTTGTGTGGTGACGAATTAAGAATACGCACTGTTGCTACCTATATTCATCCCATGGGTGTCCTTAAAAACGGTTAAGGGTGCAAATCAGGAAAACATTACTGCAAGGGAAGGATACTTGAAATAAGAAGTGTGGTATAGTATGCCAAAACCTCCTTTCTAAGGAGAGGCCTGTGTCCAGTAGTGGACTGTAAAAGCTGTTTATGTGATATTTTGTAGTATTAGGGACGAACGAGCAGACTGGTCAAAATGATTTTCATATCTATGAGAATCACAAGTGCTTTACCAACACGTTGAAAAGCAACAAAATAAATTGCTTATCGCCGGCTTTCTTTGAAACCGTAGACGCCGATCAAGGCAGTCCTCTTTTTTTTATAAAGGTACCTCCCGTATAAGGAATACATCCAGTGTCGCCAAATTATATTTCGAGTTCTCAACATACATTAATAAAACGAACACAAAGTACACCTGACCCAGAACTGCAATTTGTAGATCACACAAAATGTTGTCACATGTGGACATCGAACCCATAACACTCAGCGGAGTAGAACGCTGCGAGGTGACCACTACACCACCCGTGCAATCAAGTTTAGCCAAGGCATGGCTCTGCCCGGTCTAATAGTAACTTCAACATCCTTACGAATATCTTTCATTTACGTTCTCTTAAAAAAAACTACAATATATTTTCTCATTTTCATCCAAACTTATGTTAAAATTAATGTTTATTATCTAAGTGCCTTCTAGTGTGTTCTAGATATTCATCTTATATACTAATCTATTTTTCTAAGACTGTTTTCTCTCCATCATATTAACGGTGAGGTATTTAATTGAAAACATACTACCACTTCTATTTCCTAACACCGTTTCCACTTACCTACTCTTGAAACACAAACACAATATAATTAAACTAATCTTTGAACTCACTCGTTTACAAACTAATCTTCTAAAAGCGTTTTCTCATCTTTCAAACGACTATCTTGTTTCAGAACGCCGCCATTTATTACCTTTCCGACCACAAAACCCGGCAACGCCATCTCCCGGCACTTTTCCGCACTGGTAACACACTAGCGCCAATTGTAGCACACATTTTTATTTCCATGTACAAATAAGCACGCACACAGAAAACAAGAAAAGATGCCAAAAGTATTCTATACGATTTTTGTTACAAACTCTCCCACTCAACATAAATAAAAATAAACGGTATGCCGTTGCAGTAAGGTTGCTTTTAGAATACTTGGGTTTAAAAATAAAAGCTATTTTTGAATGACGAACAAGTTTCTGAAAGTTCTAAAAAGACCTATGCGACATACCAACTTTGTTCGAATAAGCCATCTTTGAAAATAGATCTTAAGAATGTACTTGTACAGAACCGAAAAGTGATATAATCACGCTCAAAAGTGTTACTTGTGACATTTTGACTTGCGCATTGAGAGCTTTGTTTCTTGAGGGAAAGTACAGCTGCGCTTGTGTGCGTAAGTTCCCTATACGTAAGCTTTCTTAGAAGGAGTTGGCTTTCTTAAGAACATGAAGAAAACGAAAAGGTTCGCACTTGAAGGAGTTTTGTTAAAAATAACGAGCAGCTGGTTCGTGTCGACTCCGTTAGAGGGCGTCTTTTAGAATTTTTTATACACTGCCTTGTATAAATGTACATTTTTAAGTATGTATAAATATACTGTTGCTTACTCCCTACATTGTGCAATAAGATTTAGCTGTTACGTTTCTTTGTCGCCTTTAAGAGAATTTATGAGTACCTTAGAGACTCGATGTAGATGTATTTACACCGTTTTGATACCTAACTGTCTGAAAATATAATTAATAAGTATTAAAAATATTTAAACAAATTACTGCTGATACTAAATACCTAGCGAAATTGTCCTCGATAGCGATTCGTTGGGGCTCGTTGTTTAGATAAATATAACATACGTAATTGACACCCGTAACCGCAGGCGGCCAGTGAGCGGCGCGAAACCTCGTGGGGACCGGACAAATTCTACTAACTGTGTCCACAATCACATCCCATTATAATCTTAACGAATAGCGATTCGCGGTTAACCACAAAATTACCCGATCAACCAATCACAGCTACGCACAACATATATTTTCCTCTACCTATTTTTCCAGGGGTGAAAATCTTAGAAACCACAGAGCTAACCGCAAAGGTCAAGTAATCGACCAATCAAAAGTTGTAAATATAACCACAAGCCACGCCCATTTAACCGCAAACCAACCACAACGCGAGACGTTCACTTCATGTCATCGATCGTGGTAACAGGAACATTCTTTTTTCGAATTACGACTTGCGGTTGGTTATTTACGGCCGAATGGTTCGTAATTTATTCGTGTAACGGTCGTGGGTAGAACTGACCAGGAATTTCGAAATTTAAATTCAAAAATAGCTCGTTAGAGGTTGTTTGTGACGGTTGTGTAATGTATATTAGGCCATCATGAAGTCGGTGCTCCACAAAGATGAAATATTGATTCGACCGCATGATAGAAGGCGCGGCGCACACACGCATGGGGCACGTTCAGACGCACAGACACAGTCGCGACCGCATTATATTCATAATGAATACAGCTATCCCACTCGCCAGTCGTCTTTGACTTTGTATAAACATATTTTGTCTCTGTCGCACGCCACTTGAACGAGCGCTTCCCCCTCGCTGGAGAGGGACGGGTGAGGGTTAGGAGTTAGTCTTCGAGAGGTCGCCAATTTCTATTTCATTAAGTGGCGCGCCTGAAACCGCAGCGGGTCGATGAAAGTTGGCTACCTGAAAAAAATGTACAGTCGATCATTTCCTTAGCTTTTATATAGTTTTTAAGTAGATACAGTGTACTGAAGGCTATACATAAGGTCGATTTCATCCGGAAGGTAGGTCTTGAGACATGGTTTCTGACATACGAGTATATTGAAATATGATATGATGTGTTGGTAAGTATGTACTATAGAATATAAATATATATAATTGTTAATATTGCCTCGTTGGCCTAGCGGTTAGCGTATGTGACTGCCGATCGAGAGGTTTTGGGTTCGATTCCCGGGTCACACCAAAAACTGTTATGGAATTTTTCTGATTACAAAAATGTTTTATATCAGCCCGAAGTTTGGAAGTTAGGATCTCAAGCCCGTGCCTTCCAAAGACCAAACCACGGCGTCCAATGCAACGACCACCAGTTGCACGCGGAAGGTGGTACACGCGATCTCATATTACTGGCGCGGCTAATGTGGTTCCTGGCATGGGAAGAGTGGCTCGACGGCCACGAGAGGGGCGACGTGACCACCGTTAAAGTTCTGACACTGATCGGAATGACTGACGGTGGTCAATGCTGAACACCAGCAACCGGACGGCCCGACCCGCAGACGCCAACTTATTGGGAGCGGGGGCCTTTAACCTTTGTAGGAGACTGGCCAAGAGGAGAAAACCTCTATAAAAAACCACACGGATAGGATGGCTCAGACCATATATCCAAAAGTGCCTCCGGGTGTCCCTCTGTTACGCAGAGGGCACATGTGAAGGTTATGTCGGAAGACGACGACTCATAGGGGCGACGGGATCGCCGTCGGAAACTCTGCGTGGAGTATCTGACGGTAGTCACTGCCGAACTCCGGCAACCGATCGGCCCAACCCGTAGACGCCGAGATATCGGGAGCGGGGGACTTCTCCAACGGGAGGAAGGGTGGAGAAGTTCGCGAGGAAGAAAACCTCTATAAAAAATTACTCCTAACCCAAGCTGAGGAAGCCCGGTGAAGAGGTTAACGGCTGGGGGGGTATCCCAGTCGCTAGGGCAACACGACGTAAGCTCACGTTAAAGAGCAAACAACACAATGGACGCGACCTATAAAAACGTAGTACCCCAGGAGGGTACCGACCGCACCGCGGTCGGAGAATCCCTCAGCACTCCGGGTGATACCGGAGTGTTCAGCCCACCGTACTCTGGGGGGGCACAGTTGCGTGCAGAGCGGTGTCCGAGTCCGGGCACAACGATTGGGGCGCACACGCCCAGTTTTGTGCAACCCACAACGCCGAGTTCGGCGTCATGCCGCGGCCAGTCAGGCGAACGAGGCAGAAGAAGTAGGCGGGCGCCAACAACCGAGCGCACAACTACAGAGCATGAGCAAGAAATGGAGTGGCAGCGTGAGGATTCAGGGAATAGCGATGCCTCATCGTTCTACTCTGCCTCCGCGCGGTCATCCCAAGTCCGCAAGAGGAAGCCGAAGGGTCCAGCGGAAGAGAATCGACGCACTAAGGTTGCGCGGTCTAGACGGGGTTCAGCAAATGGCGGTAGGAGTGAATCGGGGACGGAGACGGAGACGGAACGTGCAGGTGCAGTTGGTTCATCCACTCCTCTGATCCCCTCAGAAGAAGAGCAGTGCCGCGAAAAAGCAGCAGCGGAGCTGAAAGGGCAATCCACTAACGGCATAGATACCAAAATCCGGGAGTCCCTGTCGGCAGTCGAGAAGGCTTTCGCGGGACTGAAGGGAGCCAAAGGCGGCAAAAGAACTGCCGCCAAAGAGGCTATGACGACCATCACGGCCGGTGTGTCAGAACTCCTTATGAGAACGAACACATCGATCCTGACAGATGCAGTAGGGAGATTAGAGCGAGAGAACAAAACACTCCGCTCCCAGATAGTCTCCCTACAAAAGGAGATGGAGAAACTCCGCCATGGGGGCCAAAAACTCCTCCAAAATAACCCGGCACAGTCCAAAGAGGGGACAGGCAGGGCCACGCCCTCTAAGGTAAGTAGCGAAGCAGCAAGCCGGTCCGTGCTGAGGCCAATACCGGACCGAGATCAATATGCGGTCACACTGGATCGTGTGTTGGCTGAAGTCCGGGCTAAAATGCTAGGGGAGCAACGTCAAGAGAGTCACTCTCCTTTAATTCGCGTAAATGAGGCCACGGGTGCAAGGGCGGTGGAGGTCAACTATCCGCCGCCAACTAAACAGAAAAAAAAGAGGAGGAGACGAAAATGGACTACCCCACAACCTCTAGCGACACATCAATCCACGGGGCAGCAGCAAATTGTGGCCACGTCGACAGAGGAAACTTGGGCCATGGTTCTTGGTCGAAAGACCAAAGCCAAGGCCGCAA
Organism: Hypercompe scribonia; assembly: GCA_949316085.1. Taxonomy (NCBI): domain Eukaryota; kingdom Metazoa; phylum Arthropoda; class Insecta; order Lepidoptera; family Erebidae; genus Hypercompe; species Hypercompe scribonia. The sequence continues at coordinate 10,221,262 of OX438979.1, forward strand.
AACAGGCAGCAACCACGAGCCAGTCAAAGGGGAAGCCCCAACCTAAGAGGGTTGTGCCACGGCTTCCCGCAGCTGCGGCTGTCACTGTCTCCGTACCTCCTGGATCTGAGACGAGGATAGCTACGTTAATGGAGGCCGCAAAGGCTAACATTAATCTGGGTGATCTAGGCATCACAGGCGGGCTCCGTACCAAGCGAGCGATGACTGGGGCCCTCATTTTGCAGATCCCCGGTGAAGGTAGCGCCGCTCTGGCGGACAAATTGGCAGCACGCCTACGGGAGGTACTGTCCAGCACGGACGCTATCATTGCGCGTCCTTGTAGGGCAGGTGACTTACGGGTGTTGGACTTAGAAGAGTCCATCACCCAAGCTGAGGTCGCCAAAGCTATAGCAGCGGCGGGGGAATGTCCCATTTCCGACGTCAAAGTTGGAGATATCCGTATTTCTTCGTCACGGCTGGGTACGGCTTGGGTCCGCTGCCCGCTTGCGGCGGTTCGCAAAATTGCGAACGCCAAACGGGTGCAAGTGGGTTGGGTCTCGGCCAGGGTGGAGGCATTAGCAGCACGGCCGCTGCAGTGTTATCGGTGTCTCGAATTGGGGCATGTGAGGGCGAAGTGTCCCAACGAGACAGACCGCGGTGCGCAGTGCTACACGTGCGGTGGCATAGGCCACGTGGCGCGCACATGCACCGCAAAAGCGCCCAGGTGCCCTGTCTGCTCGGACCTTGGCCGTCCCGCGGATCATCGGCTGGGGAGCAAGAAATGTTCTCCACCGAAGAAAAAGAAAAGGGAGCTACAGACAGCCCCCGCTCCAGTCTTGGCGAGAACTGACAATAGTCAGCACCCGCTGACTACAAGAATGCCACAGCCGGCAACCCGTCCGGCAGAGGAGGTAATGGAGGCTTAAAATTCATGCCTCCCCAGAAAGTTTTGCAGGGTAACCTCAATCATTGCCGCGCAGCGCAAGATCTGCTGATGCAGATACTCGCTGAGCGGTCGGTTGCCCTAGCGGTGATGGCGGAGCCGTACTGTGTCCCGGATCACCCTCGGTGGTTCGGGTCGTTTGACGGCACTGCCGCTATCTTCTGGGCAGGGGTCGAAAATGGCCTCCACTGTACCCTCCTTCAGCGAGGACTGGGGTTTGTGGCAGTTGAATGGGGCCCCATGGTCATTGTGGGCTGCTACATATCGCCGAATTGCGGCCTCCCCGTATTTGAGGCGTACCTGGACGGCCTCAGGAGCTGCATCTGCACGTACCTGTACCGTCCGGTACTTGTCCTGGGCGATTTCAACGCCCGCTCCACACAGTGGGGAGATCGTCTGGACAACGTGAGAGGAGATACACTCGTTGAGTGGGCGGCGGGACTGAACCTCGGTATTGTGAACCGGGGTTCAGTGAGCACCTGCGTGCGATGGCAAGGGGAGTCAATTGTCGACCTGACGTGGGCGACTCCCCTTGGTATCGAGCAAGTGTCAGGATGGAGGGTGGCAGAAGAGGTGGTCACTTTGTCGGACCACCGCCACATCGTCTTCGATGTGGTCATCTGCCGCCCGGCCGCAGGCCTAGACCACCGCTGTAGCTGCACTCCGCGACGATGGTCCCTCAAGCGGATGAACCGAGATATGCTCGTCGCCGCAGCCATCGTCGCAGATTGGCCAGGGGAAGAAGAACGGGTCTCGTCTGATCCAGAAGCGCAGGCGGCCTGGTTCCGTGGCGTTATGACTGACGTCTGTGACGCGTCGATGCCACGGGTTAGACCGGGAGGCAGGAGGGGTTCTGTGTACTGGTGGACAGCGGAACTCGAGCAACTTCGCACAGCGTGCTCGAGAGCCCGTCGCCGGTTTCAAAGAACCCGAAGAAGACGGCGAGCCACAGCCGAGGAGATTGCCGAAGTGAGGCGGGAGTATGGCGCCGCAGCAAAAGCTGTAAGCCTTGCAATCGCGGAAGCCAAGGCTCGGTCTTGGAAGGAGCTCATACAGGGACTAGACAGGGACCCATGGGGGCGCCCTTATAAACTTGTATTGGGCAAGCTCAGACCGTGGGTCCCACCACTGACTCAGACCCTGGATCCTGTATTCGTGGGCAGAGTCGTAGATACTCTCTTCCCCAGGGACCAGGGTAGTCCCTCATGGCCTCCATTGCTGTCGGATTCCACTATGTGGTCCGACGACTTTGAAGTGACGGAGGATGAGCTGGACCGAGCCATGAAGCGACTCGCCGCCCGCAACACCGCTCCTGGCCCGGATGGGATTCCGGGTCGAGCATGGGTGTGCGCTTCGGTGATCCTAGGGAATAGGTTGAGGCAACTGTTTACCAGCTGCCTCCGTAACAGCGTATTCCCTTCCGGCTGGAAGGAAGCCAGGCTGGTACTCATCCAGAAACCTGGCAGGGCTGCAGATACTCCCTCGGCGTTCCGACCTATATGCCTGTTGGACGAGGCGGCGAAACTCTTTGAAAGAGTTATCGCCGCCCATATCAGCCGACACCTGTCGCTAGTGGGCCCTGACTTATCAGACAACCAATTTGGCTTTCGAGAGGGACGTTCAACGCTCGACGCGATCGAACGCGTCCGCTACTTATCGGAAGAGGTTGTCTGTCGGGGGGGAGTGACGTTGGCCGTCAGTCTTGATATAGTCAACGCCTTTAACTCCCTTCCGTGGTGGGTAATTAGAGAGGCACTGGTATATCATCAGTTGCCCCTCTACTTGCAGCACATCATCGGGGCCTATCTTCGCGATAGGTCCATATCCTATGTAGGTCGGGACGGTGAAGTACTTCAAAGGGAGGTCACATGTGGGGTTCCCCAGGGGTCGGTCTTAGGACCCCTTTTGTGGAACCTCGCGTATGATGCGGTCCTGAGGACCAGTCTACCCCTTGGAGTGAGTGTCGTCTGCTACGCGGACGACACTCTAGTACTAGCTAGGGGGTATGGCTTCCAAGAAGTCCTGGAGCTCACCGAGTTAGGGGTGACCTGTGTCGTCCAAAAGATCAGCGATTTGGGTCTACGGGTTGCACCTCATAAGACGGAAGCCCTGTGGTTCCACAGGAAACGCGGAGGTGTCGTTCCTACCAGCTCGTTTATAAGAGTGGAAGGAGCGGAGGTCGAGGTCGGTCGACACATTAAATACCTCGGCCTAACCTTGGACAGTCGCTGGAGCTTCGAGGAGCATTTCGAGCGGATGATCCCACGAGTTCGGGGGGTGGCGGGCTCCCTACAAAGGCTGTTGCCTAACATAGGGGGCCCGCGAGAAGAAGTGCGCCGCCTCTACTGTGCGGTGCTACGATCCATGGCTCTCTACGGAGCGCCGATATGGGCCAAGCGCATATCGGCCTCCTCCCGCTGCAGAGCTAAGCTCAATCGAGCGCAGCGGGTAGCGGCCATTCGGATCGTACGAGGATACCGCACCATCTCGTCTGAGGCGGCAACAGTCCTGGCACGTTTTCTGCCCTTTGATATCCTGGCCGATATGGACGCGAGGATCTATGACCGTATTCGCGCTATCCGCCGGGATGAGAGTGGGGAAGACCAGGACGAGCTCGAAATGCGGCAGAACGCCCACCGACAGGCATTGACACAATGGCGCGCGCGGCTAGAACAGCCACAAAATGCGCGCCAACGCGCTGTCGGTGCCGTTCTGCCCAACCTCGAAGCTTGGGTAGGTAGGGAGGGAGGTCGCGTCATCTACCGACTGACGCAGATACTCACCGGGCATGGTTGCTTCGGTGAGTATCTGAATAAGATCGGACGCGAGGAGACGGCACACTGTCACCATTGCGCAGCCGACTGGGACTCCGCCCAGCATACGCTGGAAGACTGCCCCGCGTGGGCATCTGAACGCGGAGTCCTAGTCGATAAAATAGGACGAGACCTATCGCCGCCAGCAATCGTTGCTGCCATGCTGGCGGGTGAGAAAAGCTGGGCCGCAGTGGTCTCTTTCTGCGAAACTGTTATGCTCCAGAAAGAGACCGCTGAACGGGATCGGGAGAGGGCCGATCCCGAACGAAGAAGACGCCGGCGGCGTTATGAGCCGCCGACGGGACCGCGAGTCGCCAGAGAGTGGGGTCCTCTGGTGGCGGATTAGTTGCTGCGGTCTGCGATGGAATGATTTGTTTCGGCCTGGTAGCAAAAATGCGATCGGGTCGCAACAAATTATAACAACCGGACTGATAGGTGGGGTTGCCTTTATGGTGCCCCCAGGATAGGGTCTGACTAGGCGCGGCGTTGATTCTGGAGGGGACCTGAAATAGCATGGTCCGGGTCCCCTTCAGAGAAGGTCGCCTGAGACCGGCCGCCGGGGTTGGTTTTTAGTGGAAACACCACATACTCCTAGCTCCTGCATCCCCAAGGAGTCGGAGATCCGAAGGGATTTTCCACCCCGACAAAAAAAAAAAAAAAAAAAAAAAAAAAAAAAAAAAAAAAAAAAAAAAAAAAAAAAAGGATCTCAAGCCCGTGTCTCGGAGAGCACGTAAAGTCGTCGGTCCTGTAACTGATCTCTCCTAGTTCCTGTCGGGTAGCCGTTCCATCGAATTATGAGAGTAAGAGAACAAAGAGTGCACCTGTGTTTGCGCACACAATTGAGCACTATAATATCAGCTGCTTAGTGGGCTGGTCTCCTTGGAGACTGATCGCCGTGGCCGAAAGCTGCTAGGAGTATATCATTATTGTTTCAGGGATTTCCTTTCTAGGGTACACCTGATTCCCCGGCTACTGGTACCTGAGACGGCGTGCGGTTTTTGGTCGGTTCGAGTCCGACATAACCACCAGTAGGTGGTATCCGAGGGGATTTCCGCACAGGAAAAAAAAACAAAAAAAAAAAAGTATTTCATTATTATTATTTTCTTTATTTCATTATACCTAGTCTTGCCATAAATATTGTAATAAAGAAAAAAGAAAATTGTTAACTGCAAATAACATTTATTACTTTTACAGTGTGTCAGTTTAATACATAAATATAAAACAATTAAAAATATAAAAAGCTTATTCGAAGTGGTCTCCATTGGCTGCAATACAGTCCTTTAAACGATGAGGCCAGTTATCAATAGAAGCACGCACTCTTTCCATGGGAAAATTCTTCACTGCCAATCGTATAGATTGTTTTAGGGACTCCAAATTATCATGGCGTTTAGAGCAAGCTGTACTCTCTAAAACTGACCACAAATCATAATCCAGCGGATTAAGATCGGGACTAGACGACGGCCAGTCTTCAGCTCTGATGAAGTCCGAAACGTTCGATTCCAACCAAGACTGCGTGGACCGAGCTTTATGACCCGGCGCCGAGTCTTGCTGGAAGGACCATACTTGGTTATTGAACATGGTGATGTTAAGGGGCTTAACTACCTTCTCAAGAATGGTATCTTGATACACTTGTGCCGATGTTTTGATACCTTTTTCACAAAAATATGGCTCAGTCACTCCTTCATAGCTAACACCCCACCAAACCATCACTGAAGTCGGATAATGTCCACGTTGCACTCTGTCGACTAATTGGGAAGCTTCCTTAGAGCTTTGAGCATAAATACGGTCATTTTGTTTGTTAAAATGTTGCTCAATTGTAAAAATTTTCTCATCCGTAAACAAAATTTTTCTGTGACCTCCCTTTGCGTACCGCTTCAGTAGTTGTTTCGATTTTACCACCCTATTCTTCTTTAAATTATCAGTTAAGAAATGGCCAGTGCGTCTCTTATAGGCTGCAAGTCCTAAGTCATCTTTTAAAATACGCGACATGGTTCTAGGTGCTATCTTCATTTCCCGAGATAAAATCTTTTGCTTTCGGACAGGATTTCTTCGAATTCTTTCCCTTACTGCTTTGACCACCTTTTTCGTACGAACACTACGTGGACGGCCAGATCTTTTTCTGTCACAAACAGAGGAGGTCTCATTGTACCTATTAATAGCCCGGTACACAAACATTTTACTAATACCAAGTGTATGGAGAGTTTTAAAAATTGCATTTGGCTCCATACCTACTTTGTGTAATGCTATCACAGCGATTCGGTTCTCTTTATCACCCCACACCATTTTAATATCGCAAAATATTTTACAATGTATTGGCGCCAAAATGAGAAAACACAATGAACAATCGTATAAAAATGACAGATTCGAAATTCAAATGTAATATTTTTTTATAATTAAGTGTAACAGTATTTATGGCCAGACTAAGTATACACTTATTTATTACATTTTTAAATATATAAAAAGTAGAAAATACACATTTAAAAATATAAAAAATAGTAGTAGACCACCGACATCGGGTACAGGGACCAAGACACCGGTGGTTAGGGCTCCAAAGACAGGAACCTCCTCACAATACGGGCCGTGTCAAGGAGGACTGCCTTCTGCATCAGACCCTTGATCCAACCTTCTAACGCGAGCCTCTTAAGGTGTTGGTCGAGGCTCTTCGCTATCAATCCATGAACAGATATGATTATCGGAACAATAATCACCGAATCCACATTCCACATGTCAGCAATCTCGTGAGACAGATCCAAATACTTCAATTGTTTTTCTTTTTCAACTTTCACGAGATTCTCGTCATGAGGAACGGCGATATCGACAATCATTGCGCGCGCTCTATTCGATCTATCACCACAATATCAGGCTTATTGGCAACAATAGTCCTATCTGTGATAATAGATCGATCCCAATATAACGTAGCACGACCGTTCTCGAGAACTGGGTCGGGCACATACCTGTAGTAAGGTACTTCGAAATTGATAAGTTGGTATTTAAGGGCAAGTTGTTGGTGTACGATCCTGGCTACTTGGTTGTGCCTGTGCAAATGGAGTATATAATTGTTATTATTATTTTTAGTATATATAATATAATAATATAATATTTCAGACGTCTGACACACAACGCCATCTAGTCCCAAACTAAGCTGAGCTTATACTATGGATACTGGACAACTGATATAAATACATTTATACTTTTTTTGTAAATACATACATATTATACATAGAAAACATCCAAATATCGAAACAATATTTGCATGTCATAAAAATATTTGGTCCAACCCACGAATTGAACCTGAGACCTTGAGCACAGCAGACGCATACGCTACCACTGTGCCACCGAGATTATAAGTAGGATATATATATTATAATTATTATTATTATAAGTATGGATCAAGGGTCTGATGCAGAAGGCAGTCCTCTTTGACACGGCCCGTATAGTGAGGAGGTTCCTGTCTTTGGAGCCCTAACCACCGGTGTCTTGGTCCCTGTACCCGATGTCGGTGGTCTACTACTATTTTTTATATTTTTATTATTATATCTCTACAGACATAGCACTTTTTCTAAAAATGTTAACAATTTAATACAATTTTCATTAAAATCTGTAAGCTCAGGTCAAGCGGCATACTTAATGCTTGATCACTTACAAAACGTAAACAAATCGAGAATATAATAATTGAATATGATTATGAACTCTATTTCATTACGATAAGGTTTATTCTATATCCACGTGCTCGTGCATTTTGTAACTCGGTCTGAGTTGATCTCCATTGTCAAACAAGTATACGATCCAGTTTATACATTATAATAATACAATTAATGTCCATAGTTCAAGTATTATTCCTGCAAATACCTGGTAACAAGCATAGACTTTGTTGCCAAGTAAAACCTTTCTTATACGTGGAGTATCTATCTTGTAAAGCTGCGAATACAGAAACCAAAAATACAGAATAATACGAATAAGTATAAACACCCGCGCTAAGAATAAATCCTGTGTAGCGGGAGACTTTACAAACATACAAAAAACGGACACAAAGAACACCCAGACTCAAACCAACAATTTGTGGATCACACAAAGTTTTGTCTCATGTGGAGTTTGAGCCCACAACACTCAGCGACGTAGAGGGCGACGTGGCGACCGTTGAAACCACTTTTTTTTTAACGTTTGGAAACCCCCTCGAGCCGTTACCCCACTGGGGTCTACGGCGAGGTGGTGTGTCTGAATCGGACCGACTAAAACCACACGGTGTGCCACTCTGCGCCTAAGATAGGAGGGATCCGGGAACCGCTGCTATTACGACATCCAGATCCCTCCTAGCGCCTGCCCGCTACTGCGGGCACCATCTATGGGTAAACTCTCTATTTTAGGCGACGTGCGGCACACGCGTACGTCGCCTCCTCGCGGCTGGCCATTGTATCGGATGGAGGGGAAAACCTTTCCTATCCACCCACGGCCACACTCAAGGTGGCATGGTGGGTCCGAGTAGGCATCGTCCTCCCGGGCCTTCTCCGCCGCCTCCTTCCGCGAAATTACGTCTTCGCAGAAGGTTGCGACCGCGGTAAACCAACTGTCGCTACCGGCCATGGAGCGTAAGACGGCCGGTAGCGAGAGAGCTCCTACAATAACTGCAGTGAGGACCCCACGCTGCGCCGCCCAGGCGAAACAAACCGCAAGGTGACATTGCAGTTCTGTAGAAAGATTGTTCTCAAGCTTTTTAGGGTGCCAACTAATAGTAACGACAGCCACACATGTCGGTGTGACAATTGAGACCAACGGCTTAGCATAGGACACCACTCTCTGAGGCATGAGATGGTCTCAATTTGTTACGAATAGGTGACCATTTATAAAGAAATTGAGGCTGTGGACCCATCACAGTATCACCCGATCAGGATTTCTTGTCTGTGCCATAACCTCGGTTCCCACTAAGCCACACACTCTACAATGTTGATAAATGGGTTACCCAACACTAAAATATTTTTTCAATTGTTCCTGAGCTTATGTAACCAAAAAAACAAACTGTACAGTTATATGAGACCTGGATATTTATTCATGTTTGTGTTCCATCTAGTTAAGTTTCAATATGCAAGGGAAGGTAAGTTATTGTGAGCTAAAAGCGCTCGTCTGGGCGGGAATATGCATTTTTGCAATCTTCGCACCGAGACAGCTCCTCGCTATAACCACGGAGTATATTAGCCAGACGATGTTATAACTCTCTGTTTACGGCGCACCGCTACCCTTATTTTCTTTTTACATGACTTTTTTAGTCTTCTCTTTTCATTTTGTTATTTTTAGCTTTAACAATAAATTCAGGTTAGACTATGACTTTGGGCTACATGAAATAAGATATTGCTATTAAGGGAGGAGTCGCGCTGACGAATGTCAGTGAAGAATAGAAGCCTGTTGAGGTTTTAGGAAAGGTGTCGTCAGTTTCAAGTAACATATCTACTGAATTTGTACATGCTGAAATAGTACTACATGATTAGTTCGACTTTTAGAAGTAGTCAAATTTGTTGTTCAAAGTGCTTACTGATATTGAGGAGGAGAGACTCCTAAGACGGCCACGCAGAACACACAAGATACAGAACAATTAGTCGTGCTTACCACACATTATTTTTTTCCTAGATGAGAACCGAACCCACGACCTGTTTCAGCAGCAACAGGTCGTGGTTTCTGTGTTGTTGTGTCTCTGTTGTTCTATGTCTAGTGAGTTTTACATGGCCGTTCTAGGAGTCCCTCTCCCTAGAGTCAGGTTTGGGCTCTGATAACCTTACTCACTATAGTAACATATCAATATTTTCGGACATCTGAAATACAACGCCATATAATTCTAAACTAATTAGAGCTTGTACTATGGCTACGAGATAGCTGACACGAATACTAAATAGTTTTTTTTAATACATATGTATTGTATATAGAAAACAGCAGAATAAATATTTTCATATCATACAAAGATCTATTTTTTTTCTTTTTTTTTAAGGTGTGGAAACTCCCTCGGACCGTCACCCCACCGAGGCTTACGGTGGGGTGGTGTGGCGGAATCAGACCGACTAATACCACATGGTGTGCCACTCTGCGCCTAACATAGGAAGGATCCGGGTACAGCTGTTATTACGACATCCAGATCCCTCCTAGCGCCTGCTCACTAACGTGGGCACCATCTGCGGATAAACTCTCTATTTAGGCGACGTACGGCACACGCGCACGTCACCTCCACGCGGCTAGCTACTATACCTGGCAATATACGGGAAAACCCGTCCCGTCCACCCGCGGCCACAATCAAGGCGGCATGAAGAGCTGGTACGCGCGCCTCCACCGCGCGCTTCGCCGGCGGTGAATTGGGTCCGAGTGGAGGTCTTCCTCCCGGGTCTTCTCCGCCGCCTCCTTCCGCGAAATTACGTCTTCGCAGAAGGTTGCGAACGCGGTAAAACAACTGTCACTATCGACCATGGAGCGTTCGACGGCCGGTAGCGAGAGATCTCCTCCAATAGCTGCAGTGAGGACCCCACGCTGCGCCACCCAGGTGGAACAAACCACAAGCGTGTGCTGAGCCGAGTCCTCACTGCAGTCGCAGTGGTGACAGGCGGGACTCAATTCCCTCCTGGCGACCGAGTGCAGATACTTCCCGAAGCAACTGTGCCCGGAAAGAATCTGCGTCAGTCGGAAGGAAAGGGTCCCGTGCTGTCGCCCTGCCCACTCGGCGATGACCGGCTGGAGAGCCTCCACGGCGGCAAAGCTAGCACATGGGGCCTCCAGCCGGGATGACCAACGAGCCATCGTGGCTCGACAAGCGGCCTCACGCCACTCACGTATCTCTTTGAGTGGGGGCCGTATGCCGCTTCCCGCTGCACGATTCATTTTGCTACTCTAAACTTGAAACAAATCTCGAAGCTAACATCTACCCTCACAGCAAACCGAATCGATCGATGATCCTATATAATATTAAAGATACATCTATATGAACACCGCCTCATATCGTATTTAGTAGTATTTCCTTTGAAAGCGGCATTCTTATTGTGATTTGAGTATGCATTAATAATTCATTGCTGAAAATGTTGGCGAGGAGTTAGGGACGAGAACCTGTATCGTACCTGTTTAAATTGATATACGGCATGTACAAACATAGGTTGGGTATTTGTTAACGTTTTAAATTTCTTTACTAATCTTCCACCAACAGGCTTTAACAATCCACTGCTGGACATAGGCATTTCCACAGAAAGGAGGTTCTTGCGTACCACAACACGCTGGCCACACGAGTTCGTATAGAGTTTGTTCCAGGTTTTTCTTCTCTTTGCTGTGACGTTGTCTTGCGTAGTTTGCTCACTTAGTTGGTTCCTACGAAACCCATGGGATTGATAGAAGTGGTGACACTCTGTATTCCACACGGTCTCAACACGGACGGAATTCTTAAGTATCCTTTTTCTGATAAAAGTGGTCAAACAAACCGATGAGATGTGATACTGAAACCCATAACCACCTGTAATTGAAGAGTCACATGCTATTCTGGGATTTGCAACATTTGTTGACATGAATTTATTTTATATTTACCTTGAACATATTAGCAGATATTTCTTAAAAATGTTGGCATAAAATCCTTTTCGTATTGTTATATATTTAAGCATGATGTATAAATTATACCTTCATAAACTAATACATGTCTATGGAGAAATGATTTTAATTAGTTATGTTATATCACAGATAAACTGACATTCACTGCCTCGATCGCTATCGATCGCTACGCTTAGCGGTAGCGAAAACGGCGGCTGTACTTGAGGTCTTGGGTTCGATTCCCGGGTCGGACCAAATGTTTATATGATCTGCAAATATTTATTTCGGTGTTTGAGTGTTTTTTTGTATAATATGTATGTATTTACAAAAAAAAGTATATAAGTATTCTATCAGTCAGTCTAGTTATCATAGTACAAACTCTGCTCAGTTTTAAACTAGATGGCGTTGTGTTAAATGTCTGAAATATTTATTATTATTTATTCTCTATGACTTTAAAAGCAAGGCTTAAGCAAGAGAACGTAAAATACAAAAACTGCTATAGAAAATTTCTCGACACCAAATTGCCCACATTCAAACACCAAGCACCACACCCAACACCAACAAGGTTTGCATTAACGCTTGTGCTAAGCACTTATTTTCCTCAATGACTCATATTTCATTTGGGGGGTACTAAATAAGGCTTTATTACGTAAATAATATCCCCCAAAATATTCGTGCTAATTAATATAAAGGCCCGCCTGTTGAACTGGGGTTATCTTCAATTTACACCGGATTTCAAAAAGCCTTCCTGTTTATCATCGTTATATATTAAATTATTACTTATGAGTTTGGTATTTAGAGGTACAGTTGAAACACCGAGTTGGGTACTGCTTTTCAAACTTCGTGGTTCTTATATGAGAATACAACATCTGTTTGGTGTTTAGTTTTAATATTCTCTCTTTTCATTTATAAACTATACAATTTTATGATTATTACTATTAATAAAAACTTTTTCTTTCTAGCATTATTGGATACTGGCTCATAATACAAGTTAATTCTTCAAGTGATCTTGACGTGTGATCTTTAGTGCATATTACACTTCTCTTTTATTGAAAATAAATTACTATTCTAATATAGTAAGTGAGTTGACAATAGGTCTGGCTAGCGTGGTATGCTAGGACAGAAACCTCGTTTTTAATGAGAAATTTGTGCCACAATAACAGTAAAATAATTAAGATTGTTGATAGTTGATGATTCTGTCATCACTTTGTCTGAAGTCACAGATCTGATTCGAACTCAGAAGTATTGTGGGGATGACGCTGTTATTTACAGATGTATTAACGTATACGTAGACGTATAGACCACCTATATATTTATTTACAATACAATAATAACATATAATAATTGTATAGTAGTTTAGAATGATTTTGATCCTTTTTTCATTTATCATATATTTTTTATGATATAGGATGGCAAACGAGCATATCTAGTGATCGATTGGTGGTAAGTAAACAACTACACACGAAAACGAAGCATTAAAGAGTCACAAGTGCCTTAAAACCATTTGAATCCTTTCACGGAAATTACAATCTTAAATTTTGGTGGTGAACGTAAAGGAAAATGATTTAGGTTTCGATAACCTGATTCACTTATCATATCATCACATCAACAGCCTTTAATTGTTGGATATAGGCCTCTCTTCAGAAAGGAGGTTTTGGCCTACTATAGCATGTTGACCAGACGGATGGTTACAGAGTTTGTTTTAATTTTGCCTTCCTGTTTGCAGTGATATTGCCCTTTTCACTCACTCGCTGAAAGTAACGAAAGAATAACATTCTATGAGGCCTTGGTATCGTCCAAATTGAAAGAGACAGTTCGTATCTAAAATATAAATAATTAAAAACACTAGTGTACCATCCAACACACACACAAAAGTTCCTGTTGACTACGCCCTTTATCAATTTATTGTATTTCACGTTTTCGATCATAAAACCCATCTAATTTGGACCACCGACCTCCACAGAGACCGTTCATCCGTGATTCGATCACGCAAAAAGTCAGCATACACATTATTTAAATACAATGGTCGTTCGTTAGGCCGGCGGCAGGCCTCAGGAGTTCGATGCAAGATTTAATTAAATCGCCCTCCTCCCGGGAAGGTCCCCTCTTTCCCCTGCCTCAGCCCCGGTCGCGTCGTCGGCAATTTCCTCGAGGGTTGATTTATTGTCGCCTCTGGCCGCGAGGTGCCGCCAGCCTACGTAAAGGATTGAGCGATACGTCTATGTTGCTTGAAATCTGTTCCGTGAACACACGATGCCTATGAAAATGATGGATTACTGTTGCTCTAAGATTCCAACAGCTGACGCCGAGTCTTGTCCTAAAACTTGTTTTATATATAGAAGACCTAATTATGAAAACCGAAATTGTTTTCCTTTTTCTTTGTTTCGGCATTTTTCTAAGATTTAGATACTTAAAAATCTATTCAAAGATACGAAGTAAAATCGATTAAACCTTAGTGGTATGGAATATAAAAAAAACACATAGAAGCAATGCTTTTTTCTGTAAAATATACTATAATAATATAAATATAATATACTATAATTACTAGCTTTTGCCCGCGTCTTCGCTCGCGTGCAATTTGGTCTGCCACAATAAGTTTCGTAACAGATCATGTTAAATAAATATATCTTTTTTTTAATAAAAGTATCCTATGTTACTTCTTTTGTCATATATGTGGCAAGGAATAAGTGAGACACGAGTTGTTTTTTTAGTCTGTCTATTTGTAGTTGTGCTAATGCTTATATATAAAGTATGCAGCTTCCCTAATACGTGGGTTTATGTGCGCTGTTGTACATTTTTCTTTGTGTTGTAATGTAGAAGCCGCTACACTTCTCAAGAACACGTGTACAAAATTTCATGATGATCGGTTGAATAGTTTTAGCATGAAACCGTAACAAACAAACTTACATTCGCAATTATAATATTAGTAGGATTACGTACCTTTTATGTCAAACTGAAGGAATATGTTAGGTTAGTTAATAAAGTTTAAGTCTGATAAGTTTTTAACATAACTTATTACGTAAAAGTAATAAGCGCGATACGCTTGTGCCACAAAGAAATGACAATACATAAAAGCATTAACTATCAGTTTACGTAACCAAAAACTTGGCAGTTTTAAACTTAGAAATGAGCTTCTTCGGAACAATACTGTAATAATACACTGCTTTTTTTCCCATAATATTTGTGTATAAACAGACAAAAAGGTCACTGATGTTAAATAACTACCACCACCCAAGGACACCTTCAACTTAAGAGTCACAAACTTGTTCCCATCATTCGGGTCCTTCCCCCTAAAACCAAGAGGTTTCGGCTCCTGTAACTTCTAGTAATAAAAATACTAGGCTCAGCAATCTTCACAGAATAATACTTTAATCCGAATAATCTTTTTCGAATAATGCCTTCGTTCGATCGTACATGTATCTATATACGAACTTCTAATATACTCGTACCGACCCAAGACTTTTCTTCTCCAAAATATACGCATACTTTGTTAGGAAGGCACCTTCTCAATAAGGCCGGACCCAAACTTGTGTAAGTATAACGTGTTAAGTGTATTCCCTTGTCCGGCCGGTCGGGTTACTTTTTCTCGTAGTATATTAACCCGGGGTTAGACGGTAGGGCGCGTATGATTTATGCTGGAGTGACTCAATCCCAGGGCTGCGATTTGTCACTTTTTTTCTTATAGGTATGTGATACTGCGGTGTTAGGAATTTCGAATGTGGTGAGTTGTTAATATAATGTTTTAAAAGGGTAAAGCATGAGTTACATACAGAGTTATAATCCTGTAGGTATGTGCCACGTGTGTGTCCTTCTGGATTAGAGACTTGAGTGTATGTACACTCAAGTCTAGTCTCTAAAAGAGGTAGTTAGATTGTAGTAGTTAACGAAAGCCAATCTTAGAATTGAAAAGTTATGCAATTTTTTATCTACTAGCAAATTAATAGCGTATTTAATAGTGTTACAACTGAAATGGAAAAAAAAATTGACTCGAAACTTCTAGGTTAAAGTTAACAAACTGAACAAAAATATCAAGAAATTTTGACTCTTTACCATGGGAGTAGTTTTAAAAAAAAATAACTTAACAACCCTGTATGCACCGGTATCTTGACCAATTCCTTTCACAAAAGGCTGAGAGTATCGCGATAAGCCGATATCTGTGGATGTGAACATACCTTATCGCAACAATTTGTTCAATTTACAACACTCTCTTATTTGATCTTCCAGCACTAAGCTCAACATCTGTCGCTATGATATAACAAACTAGCTACAAGCACGCGACCTACCTAGCTAATGAAACTTATCTCTTTTTTATACATGTTTAAAAAGAAACAGTTATAAAAATACAACAAATACACCAAATTTATATAAAGAACATGAGGAGGTTCTAATCACATCTGCGTCAACCCCTCGTCTCATCAAAGCGCAGAAGTTTCACTCAAAAAGACGTTTTGTACGAACTTCGCTTATTAAGTCAAACAAACTCCGAACTGAGCTACTTTTCATATCAGCCCTACTAATTAATCAGCTATCCGGAACACAACAACAAAGTATTAAATTACGACCGAAACTCGGCAATGTTCTTAAAACATTAATTAATTGGCAACTTATGGAACCTCGAAATTTCACATTTTGAACATTCAAACTACTGGATTTAGTGTTTTATTTATTATTATATTATAAATAATTAACATTAAAAACTATAACCGTGACGAATTGTTATAAACCAACTTAAGCGTCGATTGTTTTTAACTTTGAAAGTAACCAAACGAAAAGAACATTCTTTCAAACAGAATAAAAAAGTTGATTCCTAAATAACGGAGTTCTAAACAAGCAAGCGAAAAAAAAAAACTCGAATTGAGTATCTTTCGAAGAAATTGATTTTTTTTTATTTTTAATCAAGTTCACGGCATCTGTCACTTAGAACATAAAGCCCTCATTTGTTTTCTGATTCGATAGCCGTGGTCATTTCAAGTATGTATTAATTAATTCTCTATCTTTTAGATATGTGAAAAATAAATAACAGTTTCACTTGAGTTATCGCTTTTGTATGTCCCTTAGGGCCTAAGGGCTCAGGGTCGCGTCAGATAGCGCCTCGATAAATCTCCGGGGTGGACAAAGAAATGATAAACACACGCGTGTGGATGAGTTATGCTGGTGTTATGATTTACTGCGGGGCCACCCCTCCAGGGGTCTACGTTGTACCTAATATTTCTAGCCTCTCCTACCCTGATTGCTTTTGAAGTTGGTTATTGTACCAACAAGGTAGTGTACTGTACTTATCATTCTAAAACTGAGGATATATCGTATTCACATAAATTAGAAATGAGATAGGTGATAGTCAATTAACAAAACGCTAGGTTTATTTTAAGTGTTACTATGATATGTATATTGAAGCATATACATATAATTAAGTAAGAGAAAACGATAAATCGTACTAAGGTGTGAGTATGCCTTGTCCCTTAATGTTAACGATCAAAGAAGAAAGATTTTATTCATCAAATTGAAATGGTGCCAATCTTCAAAACAAAAATTTGAAACTTGTTAAACTATTGAAAAAACTTTCAAGAAATCAATCAACTTTGGAATCGTCATTGTAAAGACGACATTCTAATACATGAATACAGTAAGCTATAATATGTTATTCGTATTTCAAACGATTAGTATTAGATATAAAAGAAAAAATATTCGTAGAAAGCATTTGAGTCGAACAAGTCAGTCTTATTTCGTTGCATCGTCGTCGGCTCGATTGCTATTAAAGGATTACCGTCCAGTACATAGCAGTGGCATTTTGTCCTCCTTGCCCCTTGTCCACCTACCCCCTTGCTTTCTACACCCCTCCCTTCGACACACCCCGTGCCCTTCCAGGCAGCCGACCCTCAAGACCTTTGTACATTTGCATAGCTTTAGAGCTTAGATTTTTTGCTTTTACTAAGTTCTTAAAGGATAAAAGAAGGTAGCGAAAGATTTGCTTGTCTATCTTGTATTTATTTTACTTTTTGAGATTCGTTTACCGGATATCGAGAAAAATTGAAGAGAATATGCCGTAACTTAGGGTATGGTTACCGTTCCTGTCATGGATTTTGAACATAAAGGTCGGCTTATTACTCAATTTAAAAAGGAAACTACTTTTCTTTTTTGTTTTAACACTTGAACAGTGTAACTTGAAGTTTAAATATGAAGAGCAATTTCAAAAAAATTGTATATTCATTTGTACCCATTCGAAAAAAAACATATCACTCTATGTAATTTAATATGAGCTAGTACGAAAGCAAAAATATGTGATTCAATAGTAGTTTTGTTTTTGTAATCCTAAGCCATGGAATAAAAAAAAATCGTGTACAAATACTAAATGATAGCTCACTAAAGTACGTGGGTATAGAATCAGATATAGACAAGATGTCGTAGTGCCCGCCCCGAGCGAGCTCTTAAGCCTGCTTTCGCTTTTAATTATTAATTCAGACTAGCAACACAGTGGCCGTCTAAATATTCACGCTTGTGGCTAACATGTACATAATATTTTATTCGATAGTTTAGAGGAACATGAAACGTGTGCTGAACGACATGGCGTATGTTTAAATGTATATTAATATAGTGTTCTGCCGTGCTGCACTGTGGCATATTGTGACTGCACTGATGAGAAATCAGGAAGAAAACTGACACGAAAAACGTCTTGAATAATCCACTGTTAGAATAGATTTTTTTTGCTTAATTTAGGTTAGTAAAATCAAATAAACAAACTTTTTATTACTTAATAATCTGTATTCATTATGAGATTTAAATTAATAATTTCAGTAAGTTACCGGCATAAATAAAAAATTGGTGCTCAAAATGACTGTTTTTAGTTTGGTCTGGTACTTATAGTTTGCGTGACAAGCAAGCCACTTAATTGCCACTTTTTTATTGAAATAGTTATAGTTATGGAATTATTAATCTGTATAAATAGACACTATTTATCATTAAAATGTAGACGAATTAACGTCTTTCTTTCTTTAATTCTTTAATTTCTAAATTATTTCATTTTAAAAGTCTTTTTCTTTACTACGGTATACAATCTACATGATTATTAATAATTAAATTAGTATAAAATTTGTTTAAACTCGAGTCGTAGTCTCGCATTTCTATATTTTAAGCTTGGTACATATTCTAAATAGCTGGGCACACGAAGCATCTAAATCACCGGCACGCGAGGCACGCCGCTCCGACGGATTCTGACGCCGACCGTCAATACATTAATACATTACCACATTCCAAGCGAGCCAATTAATATTAGTTACACGATATTATAATATCCATGATATTTACACATTGCTTTATTAGAATTTAGAAATTCATTGGATTTTTTCAGGGTAAAGGGGACGAACGAATATTTTTCGAACGTGTTCGCGATAACACAAAAAAGTTGTTTACAGTATTCACAAAAATAATACAATTTTTACAATTTAATTCTGTTTCTTTATAGAGATTGAAATCTGTCCACCTGATGCCAAAACGTAACAAAATATTTATTGTACTGTTTAACTCAAATTGACATCTTAACATCGTAGCATAAAGTCTAGATTCCGACAGCATAACAGCAAGTTTAATTTTGATAGTACGATATTGGCGTGATCACTGGATTGACACGCGAGGCTGGCCGGCAAACTTCGCCGACGTCTGCCCTGTTCCCAAGATATCCGGGCAAGTTTGACGTATCGCTGTACGGTTATTTGTACATCGCATTTAAAGGTACATATCAATATCTGAACTCTGTTCTTGACTAACGAAACTTTAAATAGGGTAGAATGCGAATAATAGTTATTGTAACTTGTTGTAATGTATGACTAAAGTTATAATCATAATCCATCGCAGCACCACCTCACTAGATGCGCTCCCGATACATCTATTCTATATTTTTTTGTCTATATCTATTCCCTATATTTTTATTGTCTGTGGTCACACACCTCTGTATAAAAAAAAATATGACGTCTTGAATAAAAGTTCATTAATTATTATAACGGATATTCTTTTTTAATGTAATCTACTAAACTAACTGAAACTCGCCTGGCAGTCGAGTTTCGTCTCTTTGCAATCTCCTATTTTCATGGACTGTTTAAATATTATTGTGTACCTGTATCTTTATTTTAAAATGTATATTAAGCTATTGTAATCTAATATAACGCATTTTATATAATTTTTGTCCATTACTTTGAAATATTTAGTAATACCAATTCTACTGCATTCTGATTTCACTATAAATTCTCAACAATAATTTTTCTGACCACTCTTTTGGATTCAATTACAAATGTGGGTAAAATATTTATTTTGTATATTTAATAAATTTCAATGTAAATTGTTTTCTACTCGACTCTGTTTTTCTTATCGAAATTAAGAATACAAACAACTTGTAGGCAGATTAGAAGTAAATTGACGTCACGTTTTGTTCCACTAATATCGTTGTACTTTAGAAACCGATAAAATTTAAAAAAAGACACTACACGCAAATTTTACTATCAATTGTAATATATTTCAAAAACATAGAAATATTTGTTTAGTAGGCAAGTTTACATATACCCAATTAGCTAGTGCATCGTTGTCCGCCGACAGTGACTGACGTGTCAACGAAACGAAACTGTGCATGTCATTTTTCTTAAGACTGCACTGAAGGTATTATTATTGGCAACATTGATAATCTGCCAATTCTGCGTCACAAAACATTAAAACAGACAGCTGAAAATTATGTTGACAAATATTTAGCCGGAATAATTATAATTTGTTATTTTTCGTTATTTTAAAATATGTACTTTTATTTTTTTAAAGATTTATGAATGTTCTCTGCAAACATATTATTATTATACATTAATATGCTTTATATGTATATTAATAGAGTATATTATTATTTTATTTCATTTTTAAATTGTATCTGAATAGAAAATACATGATACTATAATAAATTAAGATAAGATAATTGAACTTAAATTGTTATATCCTTTATAACCCGTGGTTCAATTTTGTTGTTTAAATAGGTAGATAAGTAATTACGAAAATATGATTCATCTTAAAAACTTATAATTAACAGTAATTCTAACATCGTGTGTACATTAAATCTCAAAGAAATACATCTGAAGAATATCTTCGGATTTCGTACATCGTGTCGTGTACAGCCGAGTGCATCACCCGCCCCGCGTCCCGCAAACCATCTGGAGGGCCAAGCTTGACTGTTCGACTATAGCTACATATTATTCATCACATTAACATTCCGAACGTTACAAAATAGAGAGTAATTTTACATCATAATTCTAACATTATCATACTTTGTTTACTTAACTCCAACGTTACTATATCCTTAAACGAAGTCAGATTGTTTGATATCATAAACACTGTTTGACACCTATGTCTACATACAACATTACAGAAAAAAAAACAAATATGTCAGTCTGTTAGACAGGTGACGTGCAAATATGCCACGGTTAACACGCCTCACATTCCCCTAGCGCCCCCTAACGCATGCATGATTCAGTGCCGAACTACATCAGGTGTCAATACGTATGCAGATATCACGTACAAACTATAGACATCTGTACATATCGTACGTGTTACGTGATATGATATGAATGAAATTATACATCATTTGCTTTAGTTTAAATTTTAGATGAACTGTTTAAATATTATTTTAAATAAGTCTTGTATTTCAGATGTATGATTTGGATTTTCGTACATTTTTACAGGAACTGAAATACGTTCAACACTTAAATGGTAAGATCTGTTACTACACAGTTACTAAGGCTGTTAATATTCAGAGGTGATTATGAAGTGCGAAATAAATATTTCTTATCACCTCCTTGCTATGGAGAGGTCTGTGTCCAGTAGTGAACTGTTAAAGTTGATGATAATGATGATGATGATGACGAAGCGAACCTTCGAATTTTTTGATGTTTTCAATAAAATCTGTATGTATGTTTATCATTTGATATTGTACTGACTCGTCACAGTTACTCTGCTGCGTTGTTTTATGTTACTGTTAAACCGTTCAAAAGGATTTCTTTGCATGTGTACAATACGAATTGTCCGCGTGGTGTCGTATCAAATATACGGAGTGTTACCCCTATTAAGCCCGTGAAAGTCGTAAGAGACGACTAAGGAGGCAAATTATATAAGGCAATAGCACTGGAAAGAGGATTAAAACTCTATAACGTCAGCCCAGCGTGTTCTAGTAGGATAAAACCTCTTTCGAAAGAAAAGCCTATAGAAGGAAAGTATTGACGGCTCAAACTAATTATATTTTTACCAATCTGAACTATTATAAAGCAGAATAACGTAAAATCCGGCTTTATCAATGGGTCTCTGTCCATGTATGTGTAATAGACCTTGTAAGTTAGACGTGCTCAATATAATAATACAATATCAGCATATTGTACACGTTCACGTTGGATATGAAGCGAAGAATAAACATTAATAGCATCTATCTAAACCAACGCTAAAGTATCCTGGAATATCAAAATTTAACTTTAGAATGCACTCTTACTCTCAGATATTTGGGCCTTGAATAAACGACAACTGAAGTATTCCAGAGAAAAACAGATTAAACAAAGAAGAAAGAAGTAACACACGATAACATAAAAAGATATTAAAACGCAACTAAACAAATATTTACTTATCTAGTTACTTCCCATACAATTAATCAGTATTCAAACGTTGGAAACTAAACTGTTCAAGCATCACTCATAATAACGACAAACCGTACAACTTGTTCAAACTTCGGCACTCGGATATATTGGGAATATAAATATCCTGCTTCAGCCCTTTCGTGGCACTTAAGATATCCGCCTTAGACCCTTACGGCTGAGAACATGTAGTTTGGGTCACATTCACCCAAGGGAGATCTTGCACAGTTTGAAACTTTATTGATGGCCCGTCATTGCCTTTTACAGAACATGCTAAGCTTTTTGTGTAAGTTTCAAAACTAGTTGATTGACAATGTTTATATTTGATGTTACAATTAACTAATATTACATATAGCACTTATAATATAGGTAACAAAACAGACTAACTAAACAATTCGTCATTTTGTCTTATAATATTACTAAGGGTGCATAGTATACCCACCATAAACTTAGGGCCCTTTTTTTTAATTTGTGGAAACCCCCTCGTGCTGTTACACCGACGGAGTTTACGGCGATAGAAATCGGACCGACTAAAACTACACTCTCTCTGCACCTGACATAGGAGAGATCCAGAAACAGCTGCTAATACGACATCTAGACCCCTTCTAGTGTCTTTTTACAAAGAGACTAGATACTCTCGGATCTGAGTGATTTTTTTCGAAATTGTACACATATAGAATAATAGTTGAAGATAGAAGAACTTCTTTCTTATTTAAAGCTGATTAGGATTATTGATTAATATTAAGAGTCTCTTGTGATTGAATTTGACTAAACGGTTGGTTTAGTAGTTTAAGCGGTCGCCACGCCGCTCTCTACTTTGCTGAGTGTTGTGGGTTCAAACCTCACGTGGGCCAACACTTTGTGTGATCCACAAATTGTTGTTCTGAGTCTGGATGTTCTTTGTGTTCGTTTCTTGTATGTTTGTAAAGTCCCCCGCGACACAGGATTTAATCATAGTTCGAGCGGTCTTTTAAAAAAAAAACTTAATCTAGAGGGTGTCCTAACCCTTTAATTTGGCATTGTAATTGTGACACGATTGGCCTAATAACATAACTATGTGCAATTAAAACCAACTTTACGCGTATTTAAAATTTATAAAATAAGGTGAGTATCGGAAGATAACTGCACAGAGAGAAATTAATTAAGATTTCTTTAATGGATATAAAATTACAATTTTAAGATGTCCATGATCCACAGACAAAATTTATTTCTTAGTCTAACGTTTATTTTTCGCAATCTTTAAAAACTACACGATTTATGTTCACACATATTACGTGGGGCGGCCATTATTTTGCACGTATTTAGCAATGTTAATTTTAAAGTAAATACATTAACGTTTAACGTATGTGTGGTAAAGCTATACTGAACAAATATCTACAGAATATTTCAGCCATAAGCGCGTAATAGATCTTTGCTTAATCCTCTACGGACACCATAGTAATGTTATGATATTATAAGTTTAACAGTAGGATGTGATATGGGAAATTCGCTGCTTATTCGTAACGATATAGATTTATATACATAGAATCATGCCTGTTTCCCGGAGAGCTAGGTAGAGGTATGTAAAACGTCCACTTTTCACCAGTCTTTTGGTCCCACGTGATAGGTGGAGAGCCTATTACTGCTTATCATGATGGTTTGTTTGCCAGAATCTCGTTCGTCGATCAGCAGGTGCACCACTTGCAGGTGAGGTTGGTATGGGGTCGCAAGTTTTTTGGCCTCACCAGCGGGCAGGCGCTAGGAGGGGTCTAGGTCACAGATCTATTCATAAAAGCAGGTGTACCCGGATCCCAATTATCTCAGGTGCAGAGATGCACACCGTATGGTATTAGTCGGTCTGATTCCGACACAACAATACGTCGCAAACGCTGGTGGAGGACAGCCTGAGAATATTTTCACAAATTAAAAAAAGGGGCCCAAGTTCTTGGTAGAAACTTTACAAGAAATTAGAAAAAAGGGTGCATACCTTTCTAATATAATAAGAGAAAACGACATATTGTACAATTATGACGCTAACGTACCTGTTTTTCGATACGTATTAAGTATAAGTTCACTATGTAGGATTGTATACGTGGAAAGTATTGCCTTGATTACAATATTTACAGCTTCGGTAGCTATGGAAAAGATTCTGTCTAGTAATGTAATGAGATATAAAAAGAAACAACACAATCACACGTCAAGTTTTATTTGCGCCATTGCCTAATGTAGTGGGGAATATCTCTCCTTCTCTCTTGCTATTTATGCCCAGGACCAGACAAGCGTTTAATTCAATAACTTTCCTGCAGCTAAGAAAAAGGTATTACGCTTGGAGAAGGTAAGTTATATTGATATTGCCTGATTGTGGATGTTAAGTATTAAACGTAAACTTGACATAAATATAAAATAAACTTAAGAACTGAACATTAATCTACATCAATAATCTTTCGATTGTTTTCTGTGTCACATAATAACATAATTTTCTTACGGAAATTTCAATTAAAATATTTCATGATTTTCGCCTTTTTAATATTTTTAAAACGTAAATGTTTATGCCAATCTTATTGTAAGAAATATCAACACAACAGAAAAGGAATTATAACATATTATTAACAGAAATTAATGTCATTTTAGTCATCTTACTAAAACTTGCTGAACTACTTAGTAACCAAATAATCTGCACCATGCAAATCAATAGTGTTAAATTCTTCCAAATAGTAAGTTAGGTCTAAATACAGTTTGTAGCTTTAAAATTCATTTTTTTATTTAGAAGCAACCGTAAGTTTATTTACTTTTTAGTTTTTATCACTTTTAAATAAAAAACCTTTTATTTATTTTAATTGCGACATTAAATAATATTGACTTTTATACCTAATCGTACTATTGCAGGCCTCTTTTTATCATGTGTCCTAAAATTGTTAAAGTAACGAATAAAGGTTGAAAATGATTAAAATAAAATGTCATATCTACATCGCTTCGTAAATCGCAGCGATTGGGGTCCGGTCGGCAAATCACTACTTACGTTGATTGAACAAGTTTTCCCAATAAGAAACGTAGCTAGTGCACCAACGCGTAAAATTAGCCGACTTCTGTGATTGGTCGATTTCATACTCTCTACACTTGCAAGGTATAAGTTATAATTATAATTATTCATGGTAAAAGTTATGTATAAATATTACGTTCTGTACAATATCTCATTACTATCTTTTTTTTAAAAGCCTGCCAAAGTGACTACTCTGTTGGAAAGTATGAATAGAATCCAAGAGTTGTGGTCACCATACTCATTGTGAATACAAATAATGGTGATACACACTATTGCAGCCTAGTGAAATGCTTTATCAGGCACCGCTTATGGTTATAAAAAGTATGAGAGTCATCGGTAGCAGTGTAAGGTTCTCCCCACTTACCACGATAACTGTCACTACTGCATCAATGGGCCTCCGGTCTCACAGTTACCAACGAAACACGACATCACAGATGCCGGCGCTTTAGATTGGTCTTCTGTGAGAGGGCAGTACTGCCCCGGTCGAGCCTGCCTCTTATTTATTTAACAAATGTGATGCTTAAGTAAGCTTTCAGTTCGTTCATCAAGTTTAATAGAGTTTGGGAGTATTTACAATAATCGTTACAAGTTTATCAGAAAACCATCCAGTTTGTCATCACTCGTCAATTTCCTGATGCCTATGAAGTAAGTCTCAGTACATTTTCTTAGTTTCAATAACTAGACATATCTTACTTTAATCCTAATTAAAATTATAATACAAACTGGTGGTTCTTGCCAAACTTTCTGAATGCTATTGGATCCGCTGGTGGAGCGTGAAAGGGAGATGCAAGTATCCCAGAATCCACCCACACTAATCGTGCATCGTTCGATCCACTGGTGAATAGAAAAGACAGAGGGACAAAGGCTAGCGCCTTCGCGTTTTCACTCGCTCGCTGTACACACTGGGAACATACTTAAAGCAATAGCATAATTTAATAGGGAATCTAACTGTACATCTATGTAACCCGTCATAATCACTAATTCACGCTTCGTGGGGTATAATTATGGTGACAGCTAGTAATCTCCACTAATGCTCAGTAAATACGCCTGTCCGTCTGTAATTAGTTTGACCGCCTTGTTGGCGTTTTGACTTATAAATGATGATTAATATTGTGTAATGTACCTATATAATTATAATTTATATCTCTAAACTTAGGTAGCAGTTAAGACGTCATTTAATTTTTTTTTTAAAGATTACTCGCGCACTGATCATAAATCTTGTGTCGAACACCCTGACTTAGAACAACGACTTGTCGTCACACAAATTGTTGTCCCATGTGGAGATCAGACTCACAACACTTCGGCGCAGTAGAAAGCGGCGAGGCGATCAATTGAACCACTACGCCATCCGCGCATTCAAACTTTTTGTGAAGAGTACTAACCTTCTCTAAGGTGTAAAAATGATGCCAAAACAGCTACAAAGAATAAAACCTGTCAAGGTACTAAACATCCTCATAATAAGAATTCAAGCCATACTAGTCAATGTCATGTAACAATGTATTTAAGTTTAACAATTATTACCTGATTCGAAACTCAACTTGCAATTCCAAGTTGATAATTATCAGTAATATTACGAATGTCCATAAGTGACCTGCTACCAAATTATCATAGTTATGTGTAAATCCAGTACAGCACACACACTATAAATATATTTACTATGTAGCAATGTTTCTTAATCATCACAGTCATCAACAAGCTTAAATTTAAAACCTGCCACAACCGTTACTTGACGTATTTTCCACATAGTATGAACCCCTGGGACGTTCGATCACAGTCACCATTCAAACACATGACGTCAGCCTCTTACGTTGTTGGCTAAATTAAATCCCATTGTAGAATAAACGAAGTAAGTGACTCGGAAAATGTTCAATTGATTATTTATTCTGTCATGTATAGATAGTGATCTTGAAGGATTAAAGTTCTAAAAGTGCAGAATCTTGAAGAGATATCAGAACCAATCACGTTTAAAGATGGATGATGACTATGCGATGCTGTGATACGAAGGTGTAAATGTACTAATCGGCGCGAGAATTTCTATATCGCGATACTGGGCTAGTAGTTACTGTACAGTTCGGTATGTCTTCGGTAAATAGCGCTGTTGTTTGTTTTTGGTTGCGTTGTATATGGATGTAGCCACATTTAAGGATTTAAAAATATAAGAATTCGCCTTCCATTACTCTTGTGTAGATCTTAGAGATTTAGGAATAAAGAATATTAGTTTGTCATCAGGCCATCCTATTATTCTATTTTGATTTTATTGATCATCTTAACTTCCCTTTTAGATGAGGTTACTTTTCATATCTTTATATTAGAATTAGAACTCCGTCGTTTAAAAATCGATGTGGAAAAAAGTTAAATTTCTCCAAGTTTTCCTCCAAAATAAAAATAAAAAACCTTTAGTCTACTTTAATATATTTTGTAGCACATATTAATTTATTTCGAACTCTGTATCACCCGAAGGTTGACTGAAGGAAAATGCTTATGACATGAAACCCACTTTACATAATGTATTTATAGAAAATATAACTTATTAAGTTATAATTCATTTTTTTTTATACCACGACGGTGGCCAACAAGCATACGGCCCGCCTGATGGTAAGTGGTTACCGCAGCCTATGGACGCCTGTGGCACCAGGGGCATCACGTGCGCGTTGCCGACCCTTTGAAAACCTATTAACCCCCTTCTTGAAGAGCCCCATACTGTAGTTCCCAGGGAAAGCCTCGGCAGGGAGCTCATTCCATAACGGGATTGTTCGCGGGAGAAAATTTCTCTGCAACCGCACTGTGCGTGACCATTTAGGTTCCAATGTATGTGGATGAGCTCCCTGACGATAGTGAGCGGTGCGATGGTAGAAAGTGGCTGTGGGCATCATATCAAACAATTCTTCAGAACACAGCCCATTGTAGGGACGGTAGAGCACACACAAGGAGGCAAAGTCTCTCCTAAGACTTAGTGGCTCGATACCGTCTGTGAGATCATGATCGTCGACTATTCTCACATCACGTCTCTGAACTGAATCGAAAGGCTCAAGCTGGTACTTCAGTGCTCCTGCCCAGAGATGACAGCAATACTCCATGTGAGGTCGAACTTGTGCTTTGTAAAGTAGTAGCCTTTGTGCCGGTGTGAAGTATCGCTTCGCTCTATTCAGAACACCAAGCTTTTTTGATGCCAGCTTGACCTTCTCTTCCAAATGAGCTCGAAATTGGACGTCACTGGAGATGTCGACAGCGAGGATCCCAATACTCTGTAATGCCAGAATACACCCCTTACCAGATGGTAAGGGGTGTATTCTGGAATTGTGGAACCACAGTGAACGGGGTTTTCTTAGCGGTAAACGCACAGACTTTTGTCTTAGAGGGGTTAAATTGGACTAGGTTACCCCGACCCCAAACGGAGACTCTGTGTAAGGTGCTCTCGATTTGAGATACAAGTTGTTCGCGACTTTCTACTACAACGGTAAGGGATGTTAGTTCGGCCCGTGTAATACGCATCTCCAGTACTGTCATCCGCATAACAATGAATACCATCCGTGGACAGCATATCATTGATATGCAGCAAGAACAGCGTTGGAGATAGCACGGAGCCTTGCGGCACACCAGCGTTTCCGTCCATGCTTTCGGAGCAGCTACCGTCGACGATGGCTTTTACGAGTCTGCCGGACAAAAAGCTAGCCACCCACTTGCACAAACTCTCGGGCAGGCCGTAGGATGGTAACTTCGATAGAAGACCCCTCTGCCAGACCCGATCGAACGCCTTTGCTATATCCAGGCTAACTGCCAAAGCCTCACCTTGACTCTCAATGGCTGAAGCCCACCGGTGAGTGAGATACACTAGAAGATCACCAGTCGAGCGACCGCGGCGGAAACCATACTGGCGGTCGCTGATCAAATCGTGCTCCTCTAGGTAACTGAGGAGCCGTGTGTTGATTACACGCTCCATCACCTTAGAGAGAAGGGAAGTTATAGCTATAGGCCTGTAATTCGATGGGTCCGATCTATCACCCTTTTTTGGCACTGGATGCACATGGGCAGTCTTCCACGAAGACGGCACTTGCCTTTTGCGGTAGGAAAGCGCGAAAAGTCGCTTTAGTACAGGTCACAAATCAGGAGCACACTGCTTGAGCACCACTGCAGGTATGCCGTCTGGCCCACTCGACTTATGAATGTCTTAACAGTTTAGTTCCCGCCGCACTTCTCTTTGCGAAATGTGTATTTCCGGCAAAGAGTGTTGGCACGGCGGGTTAGTAGGCGGTACCGCACTTACATCCTCGTTCATAGTCGAGTTCGAGGCAAAGAGTTGCCCAAGTAGGTCGGCTTTCTCTTTAGCACTGTGGGCCAAGTTATCATCGGCATTTCGCAACGGTGGTAAAGACAACTGGCAAAAGTTTTCCTCGGCAGCCTTAGCAAGAGACCAAAAGGCACGACTCTCAGAGGGGTAGCTCGTAAGTCGCTCACCAATCCCGCCGATGAAATCGAATTTGGCGCTGACAATTGTCTTTTTGCTGGACCTCGAGGCAGCATTTAGTTTGCATCTCACATCGGAGATGTTCGGATCCTTATTAGCACGGGCCGTGGTCCAAGCCCTGTACGCAGTCTGCTTGACTAGACTGGCTTCCTTGCAGAGCCGGTTAAACCACGGTCGCTTTTTTGCCTCACAGCTACTGATGAGTTAGAAATAAAATACTCCATACCCACCCGGATCGTCTTAGTGACAGCGGCTGCGCCGGGGGCAGGATCTTCTGACGCGAAGCAAAGCTGCCTCCACGGGTACGATGCGTAGAATTCACACAATCCATCCCAGTCTGCTGATTTATATTGCCACATGCGGCGCAAATTGGCTGAGCGAGGTGTAATATGCCGCGCGCATAGGACTTCGGTCCGGACGAGGCAGTGGTCGGATGAGCCGAGAGGTGCGTCCACTGTGATAGTGTAGCCGTCCGGACGCGTCGTCAGCAGAAGATCCAGCAAAGAGTACGCATGGCTCTCAATATCAGGTATTCTTGTTGGGGAATGTACCAGTTGTGAGAAAGCAGAGCAGAGCAAATTTATGATTAGACCTTCCCGCAAAGTCGGTGGATCGAGAATTTAGCCACTCACAGTGGTGGGCATTAAAATCTCCTAAAATTATAATAACCTACTTCATAATTATTCATAAATTTTATATTTAGTTTATTTCGTTATAAATATATCCTTAGTAATAAAATAAAGAAATTATTCTGACTAAATTTATATATTTACTATCTTCCTTATAATCAGTAAGTAGGTAGTAGAGCCACACTGATATCAGCACGAACGGGTCGCCTCAACTGGGTCAGTACTATCCTCCCACAGAACATCAGCCTAAAGCGACAGCATCCGTGCTGTCGTGTTTCGTTGGTTGGTGTGGTTTCGTTTCGCCCATTGATACAAGGGTGATAGTTGTCGTGGTGAGTGAGCATTACAATGCCATGATGACTGTCATGCCTTTTACGTCCCCAAGCGAGGCGTGAAGAACCATCTCATTTGGCCGCCATACTTTCCATCAGGCAAAGTAAAGTCACTTTGGAAGGCTCGTAAAAATAAAATAAAAAACGAAAATTTAGAGGTACCTCATTAAAAAAAATATATTATATAAAAGTCCAAGAACTCAAGAAAAGTAAAAAGGACTTACCTACGACTTTTCCGGCCCAGTCTGATCCATATTCGCGAGGTTAGAGATATTTACATTACGATCTCTCCTCTGCCACTGTTGACTCAGTACGGCTCTCATTTAGCAAGTTAGACGTCCGGCAAAGCCGTGTCTGTCTTATTTGGATAATGTTGAGCAAATACGTAGATTTGCAAGCATTATGGGCCCTACCAGTTTTTGACAGCGTTAAAAATGCATAAAGTTGAGAGCCACCCTTTTGTTATGGCCAGTATAAAGTGTCTACTTTGCGCATATTTGAATAAAAATGAGTTGCTTTATACGCTTTTATGTTAATAGATATAAGTACGATACATTTGGAAGGCTTTGTATATTTTATAGATATTTGTACATACATGTAGTAGGAAATTCATAAGTACACACAGTTCTATCATGTTTTCTCATCATTACTTCTCGCCATCGAGGCAGGTTAGGCTACGTTATGTTTAGGTACGTACACTACCTAGGCTCTATTCACTTTAACTTATAAATAAAAATAACTTACGTAAAAACCTTCAACATTATCTACTTATTTAGTCTATTTATAATAAAAACTCATAAATAAATATTGAAATGATAAAAATTTAAATTCATATAATCTAACGAAAAAAATCAACTCGTGAGGTCAGTGTTTCAAAAATTCAAATTAACAAATATTTCAGTTTATCACATCAAAATTTATGTTATGAACACTAAAATAGACACAATGACCATTTCAGAAAAATACAAGTTCATACTTAGGAACCCCTAATTATGATGTATTCTTTTATTACATATTGTACAGTCGCGTATCTATAGTTTTTTGTACAAGTATAGTCTGGTTGTGACGATGGCGCGACGCCGCCGGGCCCGCGACAATAAAATTTCACGCAGCATAAAGCAAAAACACACCCCAACGCATTACCACTGTTATATCTAACGGCCATATTAACTTGAGCTACCAATTTGCGAACAAGGTCACAATAATCCGTATGATTTCGGAAAATGGTAAGAGTATAGGAGGTCTTGTATTATGGTGTATAAAACCCATCTTGTTATGTTAGAGCGGAAATCGGCAAACTTTACTCGAGATAACAACTATGAAAAGTAAAACTATAATAGCTTACGTCTGATTTAATGAAAATGGCGTTCTGGGTATAGATACGTCATTATATACGAGTAATATATTAGTTAACAGCTTTCTTTTACGTCACAACAAAACAGTAATGATCAGTGTTTGTGACTCTTGCCTAATATGTAACAAAAATATATTTCTGAAATTTAGGTCAAAGACCTGTACTCTGATTGGCAAACCATTCGCAATTCCAAATCATTGACAAAAGTTCTGTTCAAACCGACATACAAATTGTTTGAAACACTGTTCGGCAATTTGTCCCAGTGCTATTATTTTATATTTCTCGTTGGTAGCAAATGGTACCTAATTTGTCTCTTCTCACATTTCAGTGGCCTGCGTCAGAATAAGGGATTTCTTAACGTGTTGTAATGAAGTTACAAGTCGGTATTTTGTGACTTGTCTGTGAAGTAGTTACCAGAAATATTTGGACTGCTTGAGTGAGGTCGGTATCTGGAAGTTCACCCCGATTAATCACCGTGTACTCACTCTTCCACATACTTACATACATACAAATAACACAAACATTTTACAACCGTCGATCTGCGACAGGGATGATCGGATGAGTAGAAAACCAGATACATGAAAACCACCAAGTTAAAACACAATGTCTAACATCCTTTACTTACCAATTTCTGGTAGCAGAACGTTTAAGCTACAAACAGTATTACTTATGTCATATCATAATCCAGATAATATATTCTTCTTAAAATTATTCACTTTAAGCAGTTTAGTTCACGATCCGAGGGTTAAATAGTAATCTTCAAATATTATTATAAAAGTCGTAAGATTAAGGTATAGCTAATTACAGCTTGTGTTTACTCTTCCCTAAGGAAAGGAGAAAATTATCAGTTCGTAGCATGTACCTATGCTCGAAGTGGTTACATCATTTATTGATAATCTTAAAAAGTATTGATAAATAAATAATTCCGCTTTAACGCTTAAAGTTCAGTAAATAATGAGTCAATCATTATTTGCTTACTGAGCGGCTGTAGATTTTAGTAAATATATTGAAATGAGCAGTCTTGATACTTTGACATTTCGTTACACTGCTTATTTACTAAATGATATAATTTTATATATGTAAATTGAAATGATTTTGATACCAATATTTTTATGGTTTTCAACACGTAAGTTTTTTCAACTTCCTTAGTTCTGTTTCAAGTCTTTTTTAAGTCACAATAACCAATAAAAATTCAAATTTAAGCCAACTAGATATAATACACAGGTTCATAGTACTTCACATGATAGCTACGATTCAAGAAAAAACTGATATATACTGAATCATTGACGTTAAACAAATCAATCTCAAAAAAATCTTCTTTTTATTCAAGGACCAAACCGTTAAAAGAAATGTCTTCTTAAAATTGACTGCCAAAGTGTCAAGAATTTGGCGTAGCTGAGTTAATCTTGTACAATTTTAACGTTTGCTCTCGTTAGTCCGTAATAAGACGGAGTGGTGCCAAATATTGATGTTGGAGCTACATTATATTGATTAACTCTCTTACTTTTCGTTCTACCTACCGTTATGTACATACGAATAGATATGAAAAAAAAGGAAGCGTCACACTTAATAAGTCGCTGTTACGAATTTACATTTAGGTACTTTAAAATAATCTATATAATTATGAGTTTGCGAAACTTTCAAACTCATTGAACCACATCACTGTTAAGTTCTAACTGAATCCACGTGTACTTTTTAAAATAAACTCTATTATAATAGTTAAACGTTATATATTGAAACGGTTAATTTGTAGAAAGATTACACGTAGTTTTAAAATAATAAATAAGTAATGGTCCAGGATTCCGGGAACATTTGGGCATTTGATTACTGGCAAGCTAAATGTCCATGAGTAGTTTTAAGTGTATTTTGAAGTGACATCCCATTTGTTTTATTACAAAATTCTCGATTATGGTAGCTAACAGGAATAGGAGGTATAAAATGTCGATTTGACGTTTTTTTTTCTTTTTTAATTACTGCCCACCAAAATGACTCTACTCTGCCTAATGGAAAGCATGAATAGTATACAAGAGTGAAGATCACCATACTCATTGCAAATGCAGACAATTGGACCGGGATAACGTACCACGCATTTTGTAGGACATTGTGGTTGCTAAATTATATAAATGTTAACTAAGGACCAGTAAAGAAATCAGTTAGACTGTAATCATTGTGGATAGCCTCGTTATCAATACAATTTAGAAGAAGGGGACCCTTCGATCAAAAGAAACATTTTGTAAAACAAATATTTTCAAAACAATTTAGATTATATTGAGATATAACAAACCAATCTGAGTTAATAATATGTTCTTAAGAATCATCAAATCGACATATTTTATGTCTTCTACTCTTGCCAGGAACCACAATCGAGACTTTTTGACGTAAAAAGCTGGGCTTGTCATCAAAATAAAACTACTCACGGAAAATTACATAACTTAAAAGTAACCAAAAAAAATCCAAATATAATCTTTCATTTATAAACAATTTGTTTGTAACGCTTAAAATAAGTTCATTTTTCATTAGGTACCATATGATATTTGCTCATACTCTCTATTCACAGGCACTAATTATACTAGACCCGACAAAATAAGTTGTAAATCATACATAGGCGTATTACCTTACGTAAAAATTAAACGAAATAGTTACACTACTAGATAAATTAACCTACATGTATCCTACCTATGTAACATGCTAGTTATAGCCAATTTAGTATTAGCAACGTCTGTAAATTTAACTTACACTCTTTCTTACTTAGTTAAGTGGACATTTAGAGCGGAGAACGACCAAGTCCTGCTCGGGTGACCGTCTGTCTTCATTAGAGTATAGCAATCACTATACACGCTCCGACACGCACCACCCTTCCCTTCCCTATATAGCCTACTTGCTATTAGATTTCAGTTCGATCAGTGAACTGACTACTAATTTACTCTTGAACATACTGTTAAGGCTGCGAAAAAGACGTTTAAAAAGAAATCTAAGGCGTAACGAGAGGACACGCGTTGTGTCTCAAGATTATGATGTTATAGGACTAATAATCCAATAGCATCGATGTTATTCAATTATTAGTCAAATTGTTACCAGAATCGCTATGTGATCTTTTAGCTAGGATCACTATAATTTTTTTGGAAGATTACATATTTAAACGTATTGTGTGAATTGCTATAGTGTTATTTTTGATAATTCGCTTGTAAGAAAACTATTCTCAAAATATTCTGTTGCAATCCTTATATATTTTCTCACATAAACTTATTTATACTTTTCATAATAAGAAAAGCATCCTAAATGCTATAACACCCATCTATATTTTACTTCAAGAAAGACAAGACCGTGAAATAAATACGTGATGTTTAGATGTAGGTACCTTTCAACGTCAAATAAAGACGAGGTTTTATATGACAATTAAATGATTTTATAACTTATTTTCTATTTCATTTTCTACTTTTTTGCAATGTAATAAATTCTCTTAATTATAAGAGCCAGCTATAAAAAACTGTTTATCAAATCAGTTTTTCATAGCTGACTAGTGTCCAACAATCCCAAGTATCAAACCCGGCTGCTCTGTGAATAAATGAAAATAGTTTTGGATGGTAAATTATAACTGAGAAGTAGAGTTTATCAAGATTAGGAGCGTACACTTAATGAAAAATTCAGAGGTTAATCTAGAATTCTAGACAGAATGTAATATTAGTAACTTGAGCCGCCTAAGGCATAGCACAACTGCGGAGAAACATATCTATTTAAACGTACGTACAAATAATGCCTCGTTAGTCTAGCAGTTAGTGTGCGACTGACATTCAAGAGGTCCTGGATTCAATTCGCTTTTCTGGATATAGAAATGCTTAATAACAGCCTGTACTTTGAAAGTTAAGATCTTAACCCCTGTGCGTTGGAGAGCACATAAAGTCGTCGATCCTGCGCCTGATCCCTTCCTGGTCGTGTCAGATAGCTCCCTTCAGATTACGCGAGCCATGGAACAGAGAGTATGCACCTGAGTCTGTGAACATACTCGTGCTCTATAATATCTCTTGCGTCGTTTACTGGTCTCCGTTGAGATTGGTCACCACAGCCGAAATCAACAGAACATCATTACCTAAATTTACCAACTGTAGATACGTTTCATTATATGTACATAGACAATAATACATGATTGTACTAGTAGATCATGTAGCTATATTTGTTCAGAGTCACAAGCACTATAAGAATGTGTCTAAAATAGAAATATTTTTTTATTTGCATGGAAAACTGTAACGCATGCTTTTGACATAACTATTACTTATCCACCATCACCAGATCTCCGGACGTCGTTCTGTCAACAAACAACCTTAAAAATGATAAATGTCTTTTATATTCATTGAAATAAAATTACAGGAAAATTAAACAAGGTGTCTATACACAAGTAGCAACGTTTTGTACATAAGTGTAAATAAATATTTACACTATGATAATCATGTCAATTAGCACAATAAATGTGTGCATAGCCTACCTACTGCATAAGGCACATATCTACCCTTTCAGCGACCCAGAACTCTTCAATTTTAATATAAACCTTTTCGTAGAAGATCCTTGTTTTTCCCGTTCTATTACTTTATAAAATAGATATAAGTGGAATCGCAGTGAATATATGACATAATGTTCTCAACCCTCGTCGCATAGTAACGCTTGACGGGGAACTAGGCCGTAAAGCGTGAGCGTCACCTGTTTACTACTTGGCTGCTATCGTGACCTTCTATTTAAGTATAGTATGTATGCTCCCTTATTTTAAATAATTAAGCTGTGGCACTTTAAATGTTTAAATGCTATTAAATCCATTTTACAGTTCAGAAAAGTGTTCCTATATATTCCTGTCCGTTTTGGGTTCTCATGAGATGTTTTTGGTTATGATTTTTGTTTGTTATTGGTGATCAGCTTTAATATATACAAAAGCAGGCTGTATATGATTGGTCATGCTATTATCAGAGCCTCAGCACATCTCGGCGTGATCGACGATAACATACATATATCAAAAAATATTATTATATTAAATTAAGTATCTGTTTACACTATTAAAAAAGCTAATACTATACTTATTTGCTATTGCTAGAATGCTAATATTGTAACGAATTAATAATGATGATATTAAAACGGTTTATGCGATCCCAAAAATGTTATTAATCTCAAAACAATTATTGATTAGCAGTTTCCTTCGGGAATGTGTCGCTTCAAAGAATATTTCAATTGATAAAGGCGAGCGGAAAGATCGCTGACAACAAAGAGAGGACCGGAAGTGCCTGAGGGTTGAATAGTTTGAGTTCTCAGAGGACAGGCGGCGGAGGGACGGGGGATACAGGATCGCTTATTTCATGCCAAAATGTAAATAGGTCGAAGAACTACACGTTCTTTATGAATTGATAAATTAAATTGCATTCTATTTTTACATACATGAACTGAATTCTATATATTTATAAACAGTATAAATTAATCGTTTTAATTATCCAATAGAGTTGGTCGGTTCTTATTAACAAGTCAATCATTATTTGAGACACGGTAGCAAAACTTTGGTGTGTTTTTGATCATTTTACTTAAATACCATTAATTTTACTTAAGAATTTTAATGAGTACTTGTAGAACATTAATCAAATGTTATAAATAACAACAGAGATAATTAATATGTAACATGCATTATCACGCACAACACATATAAATCATAGTTACAGTTGGTAGAGAGATTATACCTCAGTAGAGTGTTACTGGTACTTACTACGAGTTCATGTATGAATATTTATTATGCTATGTCGTTACAGTTCTTTCGAAAAAAATTTGTAGGTTTTTCTTATATCAAAATGTAGTTGATGTGTTTTTTTTGCAATTTAATTATAGTTATTACGCCTGATGTAACATAAAACCATACAAACATGCAAGTTATTTTCATAGTGTACTGATTTCATGTAAGTATTGTAAGTAAATTCCTATTTTAATTCTTAAACGAAAACACCGTAGTTTTCGACTAGCTGCTTGGCCTTGATGTAGACATATACATATATAGAGTTAAAAAAATTAATCAATAATCTAATATCATAGTTATAATACATTCTCCACTTACGTTTCGAAGAAAAACCATACAAAATTCGTATAAATTTTGCAATATCTCGAAATGTCTCGAGCACGTCTCAGTGGGTGGCAGGCGTGGGGTGTAATTTGAACAAATGAGCGACGGCTACCGAACCAAATTAGATTTTCGCCGGTCGCCGGTGACCGCCGGACCGGACCGGCACTGGACCGTTCACCCGCCAACAGATTACGCCACTTGGCGTGCTCCTTCGCTATTTGTATCGACCTTATAAACGATATGTCTTCAGCTTGAGAGAAATAAATTAAGAGATAACTATAAACTAAGATTTATTTTTAAAATTTGTGGTTACTGATAGATAGTTGGTTAGTAATATCAAATTTAATAATAGGTTCTTTTGAACGCCATGGCGTGAGTCGCCATACTGCATTGTCTTCATTCGCAGTGAGTCTGGCGACCACCGCTCTTGGATTCTATTCATGCTTACCGTCAGGCAGAATAGATTCACTTTGGTTGCTTCTATAAACAAAAATGATTTACAATAAAATTATAATTAAAAAAAAATACAAAACCACGCTTTTGAAACGAGCCGAACTAATAAATATAAAATTATTTTTCATAAGTTCAAGTTATTTGTTAATAATATTTTATGGACAAATATTAGTAAAAGTAAAATTATTATTTCATGAAATATGTTAAAAAATAGCCCACGCTTTTACATAGTTAAACATCAATCACGATAACTGACGACTAGGCCAACAGGCCAGTCATTATCATCATACCACTATTGTCTCTAATCGTATTTCTTCTTAAAGGAAGACAAGGTATCATTCTTATTCGGACCTTAGTTGAACTTAATTTCTTTTTAATCAATAGCTTTAAAACCGGTGTAACTTCTTAAATATATGTTCCATAGTAAAATGTTGGAAATTATTCTGATGCTTAAAAATAAATCACATCAATATTAGCCGAATGTAAATAAATGCCCTGTTATCCGGTGTTTAAACAGTGTAGGAGAGGGCGTCGCCCTCCCGGCTCCTAATCAAAAAATTGAACTTTCAATAAAGGGAATCATTAATTCTGCTTAGGGAGGGATCCCGTAACATCCTAACGAACTCCACAAGAATCTTGGGATGTTTTTGTCGGATAATTATTTGAAAGAAATACTTAGACGCACCGGGCGGAGTCCACTTGGGAAATTGTTTTCGACGCTTTCCAAACATCCAAGAAAAATGTTTTACTTTTTTAGCTTATATCGATTTGGTTAAGTCTGGGATAAAAGTAAGGTTTGATTTATTTTTGTCTATCGTAATAATTTCACTGTTATACTGTGAATTCGACGATAGTTGTCAACATCGCTACAGTAAATACTCTTTTATTTTTATTCCTTTGGCATCTTCATGTAAACATGTACCAAGCTTGTCATTTTTATCGCAAACTTAAAAGCGACTAACATACTGTCATTAAGAGCTCAAAGCTACTAGAACTCTTCTAATGGAAATCTGATCTCGAAGATTAAATGTCCACTTTAATCAAAGTATTCATGAAAACTCAATTCCTTCACGTCTCAGTTTAAGTATAGGTGTAAAACCTTGCTAAACGATATATTCAGGCAATATTAATTCATGGTTTTCTAACAGCACCAACTCTTAAGGTGCTTTAATTCAAGATCCAAGAAACAAGCAAGATTGTTGTATCATCAAAGAGCCACAACAAAACAACTGAGTCCCACGGATATTGATCCGTTATTTTTCTAAGACGTTATTACCGTAATGCAGCCAATCCCCTGACATAGCCTCGACCGGGAATTAATGATGTCCTTTATTGGAGACACCATTTTTTGATTCCTTTACCGGTACCAAGCATCTTACGAGCCCGAACCGTCGAATTCTAACACCGACTACTGTGTCATTTTCATTGCTGCTTTTTAATAGATCTTAAATTTAATAAACCAAATGCACACGCAATGAATTTAGAATTTGTATAGACACTAATGTTTGGTTTTATAGATCGTTGGTAGGTTGTAAATTTGGAGCTATTGCCGGCGGCGGGGTAGGAAGCCAACACAATCTTTGTTTACACGATCTGAGTTCACATTAAAAGCAAACCCCAGTCGCTTTAAGGCATTATACGGATCTGTCAGGGATTACAGTCTTATATTGTCAAAAAGGGATGTACAATTTTAGATTTCTTAAGACACATTGTACATTTAATATTGTGGTTTTATACTATACAAACGATTGCCATCTGAGTTTCTGGATTCGATCTAAAACATCATTGCGTCAAACGATGTAAATCAAAAGACAAAATATGGTTTTAGTAACATATTTGGATCTTTCTTTTGAATTGTTCTAGAAAATAAAATAATAACAATACTAAACATGTCTGAAAATATATCTGCCTTGAAAAGCCCGATATTTTGCTGTGCTTGCTAAGTTTAGATTTCTGAGATACAGATAGTGATGGCTACTAAAAGCAAATCAGCTTTTATTTTCATACAACTTAAAAAGTATATATGATGGATTAGAGTCGTCCGAAGTTTAACTATTTTACGTGCATCTCCTGGAAGTTTGTAGATTTATCTATGAACAAAACTATAGTTTTACACAATTCACTTCACAAATACACATCTCACATGTCTGAAAGTAAATAGTTCTTAGTGCTAAATACGTTTCAGTTCTACTCAGACGTGAGCCTACGACTGTTGCTTGTTCTACTCCAGTGTTATGTAGTTATTTACTAATGATGTACTTCTAGCCGATTTCAGCTACGGCAGCCAGACCCAACAGGAGCTAGACAGCAACTACGCAGGAAATATCATAGTACTCAAGAGTGCACAAACACAGGTGCGTTCTCTGTTCCCATTCGTCGCTCACTCACACAATCTGATGGGACGGCTATCCGACATGACCAAAGAGAGATCAGGCGCAGGAACGCAGGACGACTACTTAGCGTACTCTCCGAGATACGGTGGTTAAGACTCTAATTTGCAAACTTTGGGCTGTTATTAAACATTTCTGTGATCATACATAAAGATTAAACATGAAATGACACTTGTTTCCCTGGAAGGGTAGACAGAGGTATTTTAAACGCCCATTTTGGTCCCACATAATAAGAGGTGAGCCTATTGCTGCTAATCGGGAGGTTGTGTTTGCCAGACCCTCCTTCAATCAGCGGGTGCACCACTTGCAGGTGAGGTTGACCTGGGGCCCTAAGTTATTGCGCCAAGTGGTGGCCAAGCCTCAAGCCTTTTACTAGTAATTTTGAAATATTTTCTCTCTTAGATCTAACAGATTTAACAGAAGATAACATAACCAAGTAGTCCACAATTGTTCAAAAAAATTGAAAGGGGCAATTGTTATACGCTAATGTGTTCACGTAATTGCGTTAATTGTATATGTTCCTTATCAAAGTTTGACCTGTCTTATTTGTTTATTAATCTTATTGGCTGCTAACAAATACTTAGCATATATACCTATATGGCTTTTTTTAAAACGTATTACGACTTATTCCTTCATATTCCTGTGTCGCGGGGATTTTACAAAGACATATAAAATAAACAAAAAGAACACTCAGATTCCGAGACATAATTTGTGTGTTTGAACTCACAACACTCAACACAGTAGAAAGTGGCGAGATCACAGCTTTACCGCTTAAACTACTACATAATCCATGCAGTCATATCATTTGCATATAGGATTAAAAGTCCTTTTTAAATTCTTGTCTATAAAACCTGAGAATTAATGAATCATCCTTTTTAAATACAAAATGCAGTGCAAAACTTTGAAAACGTTTCAACAATCAAGTCTCGCACAGACCGAAAGCTTTCTTGTCAAATTACGCGATCCAATTAGAATAGTAAAAAGCTAAGTATAGCAGTTGTCAGCTGTGTCCGTTACAATCAATCTCATTATACGTCAGCAATTAGTGTGTCTAGCTACAGAACCCAAAACCGGTGAATCAAACTTCAACGTTCGAGTTTAAACCAAATGTTAGAGGGCCAAAAGCGATATCGTTGCGATATAGCTTAGTTATTAATTATAGTTATTTAAATATACTGATTTTAGAGTAATCTAAAGAGTATAGTTTATATTGAAATCTTATAATTATGAATCTCTATAAAAATAACCTAAAATCGTTTAATCTTTTGTAATAATACCAGGTTTGAGACAGTATTTTGATCATTTGATTTGATCAAACACACGTTATTTACAGCACTCATTGTTTACTTCATCAATACCATCTTCCTTAAACTCTGGTAATAAACCAGCACATTTTTTTTTAAGGTAAGCGGTTTTCGTACTCGTACCAGGGAGATAAAATTTATTATACATTTTTATGTACTTTCATAATTGTAAAGACCAAAATTTTATAACGCTATGAAAATAAATTAAGAAGAGATTTCAAAAGTCAAGACATTGAAGAACGCTCTTTACTATATCTTAGTAACGACGTCAAAACACAACAATTTCGCAACAATATCGCAACGATCTCTAGGTTTTGTATCATGAAAGTGCACTCGCGGTGTGACATTGCTCTCGTGTGATTGGTTGCACACCGCAACGCAGCCAGCCGCACTGAGTTTTCTGCCCGTGGTTTTCTAATCGGAATACAAAATTCGTACACGACTTCGACAGTAGCCTCATTTGGACATTTTTATTTGGAGCGCTTTTTATTTGACAGTATATTTTAAAGTTTTATTATTTAATTTTTTTACTATTTATTGTACATACATTTCAATTTATTAAGGAACTATGAAATTACATATACAAAGGTGAGCTTAACTCTAGCCTACATTTTCTTCCACTAAACCTTTAGAGTAAATAGAAGATAGTTTAGTCAGCAGTTAGCAAAGTTATGTACACTTAGGAGTAGATTTAAGGAAGTAAATAATTCAAACCATTAGAACACATGTAATAAATATATAACATTTTAAATACATGCCTACAATAATAAATAAATAAATTCGGTATATTTCAGATATTTAACACACAACACCGTCTAGCTTCAAACTAAGCAGAGCTTGAACTATGATAACTAGACTGACTGATAGAATAACTTAATACTTTTTTTGTAAATACATACATATTGTATGTACACATATTATATTATAAATACAAATATATTATTATTTTGAGTTACAACTTAATCTATACACACAATCTATACACATTAAAAGTTTGTGGAGGGTACGAGTGTCTTGTCCCTCCGACACAAAGAGAGGATCCTCTGACCAGGCGAGGTGATCATGCCTGGCGGGCCGCGGCTCCGTGGTTGATGTTGGGATGTTGTATAAATATTAATTGCCACGTGAATCTCTATTTCACGATACAGGATTAGTAGTTACTTTGTAGCTCATTATTATACTTCGTAGTTCGATGTATCTTCGGTAGATGGCACTGTGGTATATTTTTGTTTTGTGCTATATGTGCACAA
This sequence comes from Hypercompe scribonia, assembly GCA_949316085.1. Taxonomy (NCBI): domain Eukaryota; kingdom Metazoa; phylum Arthropoda; class Insecta; order Lepidoptera; family Erebidae; genus Hypercompe; species Hypercompe scribonia. The sequence continues at coordinate 10,264,457 of OX438979.1, forward strand.
CGCCACAGGTTACATTACTAAAATTAACAAACAAAACTTTTTTTCTATAACCTCACGAAGACGTGACAGTTTGTAACTGTCTAACATATGCCTTTTACGTCATCTGTGCATGTATATGTTAGCTTAAATATTTTTGTAAATTTTTATGTATTTTTACAGTGATTTACTTTCATTATAGCTATGTATAATGAAACGTTGCCAATTTAATCGCATTTTATAAATATATTAAAAAGTGAGAATCGTTTGAGTAGCCCACACTATGTTTATATTGTTTTATTTTATGTCTTATTCAAAACACTTTGTTTGTTAGAAATATTACAACGACAGATCCAGAAGATTTTGATAAACTCCAACCTTTGAAATTCTAATTTTCTACTACTGATTATTTGCAAAAAAGTTCTGGGAAGGTTAGTAATAGATCATTCCATATATTTGTAAGTTAGTTTTCTTCTCTGTATTGTTTTCAGTTCAATCACTGAATCTTATGTTCACTCATTCTCTAATGAAAATGATCTACAACGATCGACCTCAAATTTTCAAGCTTAAAGTATTATTTATATCAGGTATAGTCTTTTATGTTAATTTTGTTCCTCATTGCTCGTCATTGCAATTTATACTATTGCACACGCACTGAAATATGACAGGGTACAATTAGTATAAAAAGGTGGCATCTCTGATAGACTTAGCTTGTCTCGCTGTGTAAGCCTCACCGATGTAGTTGGTATTTCTGGTATTCTAATGACTGTTTTTAGCAGTTCGCAAACAGAAACAATAAACATTTAAATGAATCCAGAAAGCTCTCAGCATAAGAACAATCAAGTATTCTATATATGTAGTGATAAAGATGAAGAGAATCCTGAAGAGTCACCACAATCGCTACAATCGATGTCCAATGAGATTAGTACACAAACTTTGCGCAGCAGTACAGGTGAGTACAAGGACAAATATACACTCGTAACAAAGGAATAAGACATATAATTTGAAATATTATACTAAGACCAAATTCATCATCTTCATCATCATCATCATCAACAGCCTTTACCTACTGCCTACTGCCTGCTGTTAGACATGGCCTCTCCTTAGAAAGGAGATTTTAGCCTACTAGCGTGTAGATGACTTAATGTGTGAGGTGACGCATTAGGAATACAGAGTATCACCACCCCAATTCATCCCATAGATGTCGTAAGAGGCGACTAAGGAAACGAGCCCCGTAAAAAATCGTCACTGCCAAGAGACGGAAAAGTTGAAACAAACCTTATATCAATCCGTCTGGCCAGCGTGGTATAGTTGGCCAATACCTCCTATCTAACAAGAGGCCTATACCCAGCAGTGGACTGTTAAAGGCTGACTAAATTCAAAGTTGCTTAGGATTGTTGCACTAAGAGTATTACTGCGTGTAGAATATTCAACTCAAGCTGTAAGTTCAAATTAAACATGAGACAACACTTTGTGTGATCCACTAATTGTTTTTCTGAGTCTAGGTTTTCTTTGTGTCCGTTTCATGTATGTTGGTAAAGTCCTGCGCGATACAGGATAAATTCTGAATGCGGGAGTTATCAAAAAAGAATAAAAACTCATCCACTTCATACACAAAACAACTGTTCTTCTGCAATAAACCAAAAATAAAAATGACAACTTAAATCGTAATTTACAGACCGCCGTGCAATGTTAACAAAATTACCGCTAATCCCTGGCATCGTAATTCACCACAAGAAGAGAAAAAAATGTATGTATATTTACATGCAATCCAATATGCAATAAATATATTTAGATCCATGCAATATATTTAATGCATCCCAACAGGATGGATAGGATATGGATAAGTAAATGTGTGATGTGAACTGTTATACAGTTATACTTATTTTTTTTACTTTAGCTCTGCTTAGTTTAAAACTAGGAGACGTTGTGTGACAAATTTCTGAAATATTTATAATTATTTAAAAAGATAGAAAGAAATTTAAAAAAGAATAAAATAGTCCAATACAATTTTGAAGCTGAAACACTTCATACTATGAGTTATTGGTGTCTAAGTTTTTTAATATCTGCCTTTGATTTATTTATAATCTCCTTAAAAACAATCGTATGTTCCATCGTTCTTCAGTTATTTATAGTAATTTTAAAACTTCTTGTATTTCAGCTAAATTTATGAACTGGAAAAGATACCACAGACTTAACGTGATATATTCATTTTTGGAAGATTTAGAAAGAGACTTTCCTGCTATATGTACAGTGTCGGTTATTGGCAAATCAGTGGAAGGTCGAAGCATCAAGGTAATTTGTAGCCATAATTTGTTTTGTTTTTAAATTTTGAAATTGGTCTATGGGTCCTACAACGCGGGTACGCAAACTTCAGTATATTTACCCTGCTCCTAGTTGATTTCGGCCATAGCAGCCAGTTTCAACAGAGACTAGCCAACTACGCAGGAGATGTTATAGTGAAAAAGTGTGTGCACAAACACAGGTGCACTTTCTGTTCCCTCACTCTCACAATGCGATAAGATGGTTATCTGACCAAACTTCGGGTTGTTATTAAGTGTTTCTGTAAGCAGGGAAACTCAATAACACTCAACGTCAATATCTAGACCAACGAGGCAGTCCAACGATACAGTTTTCAATAGTCCACTTCTAGATGTATAAAATCACGCCTGTGTCTCCGGAGGGGTAGGCGGTCGCATATTAAACTGGTGGTGGTGAACCTGTTGCTGATGTTTTCTTTATCAAAACCTCGTTCGTCTATCAGCAGGCGAGGTTGACCTGGGGGCCTATTGTTAATATATTACAATTTTATATTTGTTATTTCAGATGTTAAAAATATCGAACAGCAACGCTACTAACGAGGCAATATGGGTAGACGCAGCAATACATTCACGTGAATGGATAAGCACTGCTGTGGTCACGTATATTGCCAATTATATTGTCAAAAATTTCAAAACCCTTCCACCTTCGATCACTGATAAAGATTGGTAAACTATGAAACACTTTACTTTATCACCTCAACTATTGAACTTGATTTCCAGCATCATTATTGTTTAGTTCAATCAGCTGAGCTGTACTGAGCTAACTTAGCTGAGCTGAACTAAATTGAACTGAACTGGGAAGAGAAGAGAAGAGACAGAATAGAATAAATTTTATTATTTTTTAAATAATACATATTATTATGTTTTACGTTTATGTAAGAGCTGTCGATTGTAAAAAAAATATAATTATATATATGTCCCACTCCACTTAACAAAAAATAGATTATTACATATACTACTTACAACTGGCAGCCTTATCGCTAAAAAGTAATTTCTTCCAGGTAACCTTTAGATGGAAAAATTGACTGTAAAAGACTACTTTATTAGTAGTTTTGGTGTAAAAAAATATAATGTCGGATAAAAGTAGATAACAAAAAATATATTTTGTGGTGACTTCCACATACAGCCCAAACAAAATATTTACTACAGCGCTATCTAGCGGAGACAGATCAAACTGTGAAGTAACTACTAATTCTGAATCGCAACATAGAAATTCTCGAGATGATGAACATATACACAACATCCCAGGCACCCCAGGCGTGATCACCTCGCCTTTGTGCCAGAAGAACATGACCCCCGTTATAATACACATTAATAAAAATAAATAAATATAAATACGTAAACGTATTACGTTTTCACTAGACAATGGTATAAACATTCAAATTTATTACTATTTAAGGCATATAGTACCTGTTCTGAATCCAGACGGCTATGAGTACACTCACACACGTGATCGTATGTGGCGAAAAAATAGGGCTAGGTACGGAGGAAAATGTTGTGGAGTCGACCTCAATAGAAATTTTAGGTGAGTCTGTTGACATTTGTTTTTTGGGAAAATGTTAATAATAGGAGGACAATAATTTAGTCGAGTAACTTCTAGTTCGTTTCAGTTATGGTTGGGGCAATAATGATGAAGAAGGTTCATCTAAAGAACCAACAAGTGTACCTAGTCTTGCCATAAATATTGTAATAAAGAAAAAAGAAAATTGTTAACTGCAAATAACATTTATTACTTTTACAGTGTGTCAGTTTAATACATAAATATAAAACAATTAAAAATATAAAAAGCTTATTCGAAGTGGTCTCCATTGGCTGCAATACAGTCCTTTAAACGATGAGGCCAGTTATCAATAGAAGCACGCACTCTTTCCATGGGAAAATTCTTCACTGCCAATCGTATAGATTGTTTTAGGGACTCCAAATTATCATGGCGTTTAGAGCAAGCTGTACTCTCTAAAACTGACCACAAATCATAATCCAGCGGATTAAGATCGGGACTAGACGACGGCCAGTCTTCAGCTCTGATGAAGTCCGAAACGTTCGATTCCAACCAAGACTGCGTGGACCGAGCTTTATGACCCGGCGCCGAGTCTTGCTGGAAGGACCATACTTGGTTATTGAACATGGTGATGTTAAGGGGCTTAACTACCTTCTCAAGAATGGTATCTTGATACACTTGTGCCGATGTTTTGATACCTTTTTCACAAAAATATGGCTCAGTCACTCCTTCATAGCTAACACCCCACCAAACCATCACTGAAGTCGGATAATGTCCACGTTGCACTCTGTCGACTAATTGGGAAGCTTCCTTAGAGCTTTGAGCATAAATACGGTCATTTTGTTTGTTAAAATGTTGCTCAATTGTAAAAATTTTCTCATCCGTAAACAAAATTTTTCTGTGACCTCCCTTTGCGTACCGCTTCAGTAGTTGTTTCGATTTTACCACCCTATTCTTCTTTAAATTATCAGTTAAGAAATGGCCAGTGCGTCTCTTATAGGCTGCAAGTCCTAAGTCATCTTTTAAAATACGCGACATGGTTCTAGGTGCTATCTTCATTTCCCGAGATAAAATCTTTTGCTTTCGGACAGGATTTCTTCGAATTCTTTCCCTTACTGCTTTGACCACCTTTTTCGTACGAACACTACGTGGACGGCCAGATCTTTTTCTGTCACAAACAGAGGAGGTCTCATTGTACCTATTAATAGCCCGGTACACAAACATTTTACTAATACCAAGTGTATGGAGAGTTTTAAAAATTGCATTTGGCTCCATACCTACTTTGTGTAATGCTATCACAGCGATTCGGTTCTCTTTATCACCCCACACCATTTTAATATCGCAAAATATTTTACAATGTATTGGCGCCAAAATGAGAAAACACAATGAACAATCGTATAAAAATGACAGATTCGAAATTCAAATGTAATATTTTTTTATAATTAAGTGTAACAGTATTTATGGCCAGACTAAGTATTCTACAGAGGCCCGGAACCTTTTTCAGAGCCTGAATCAATGGCAGTCAGGGTACATGTAGATTTCTTTTCAATAACAAAATTAAAAGGGTTTTTAAAATGAAATAATTAAACTGATTATTTATTTTAGGACACAATTTTGGGATCCACAACTCCTTTCAAAGTATTTTTATCTTTCCATAGTTACTTTGAGCTCATAATTTTTCCGTGGGGCTGTCAGAACGAAATTCCACCAGACTATTTGAATTTGCTTGAAGGTGGTGCGGTGATGTCCAGGGTAACTGCACGTAAGAGACTATAGGCTGGTAGAATAACCTTTGTATAGCGTAATGCCATTATCACTCTGTAATATTGTAGAGCCGTAACCGTCGTAGTGTATATAGCCCATTTACGTAAAAAATAATTAGAATAATTAGCCTTGGAATCTGATAGGTCAGAGTGCAATTCTTAGCTCGAATGAACTATCACAAAACTTCAACTGAACTATCACAAAAGTAACACAAAACTTTTAAATTATTTTAATACCTAATCTTTTTTCAGGCAATATATGAAACTAATGGAATAAGTTATAAAGTAGGAAATACAAAAGACCTGACTTATAACGCCTGCGGTACCAGTACAGACTGGAGCTATTCTATAGCGAAGATACCCTACTCGTACATGATTGAATTGAGGAGTAGAAAATACAGATTCAGAGTACCAAAGGAGCAAATTATAGAAACTTGTACTGAAATCTGGAATGGTCTTAGCAGTTTCATGGAATATGTAGATGAGCATTAAATTTTTTTTCAAGCCTGCCTGATGGAAAGCTTGAATAGACTTAATAGATAGAAGAATTTAATTTGAACGAATTTGTACCGCCTGAGTGATGAAGAAATTGCAATCTATTGTGCTAATATAGATGTGTTGTTCGTTGATGCAGTAAAACTAACAAGAGTGCTTTGCGTTGATAATAAAAATCGTGTTTGGTTTTAAATATTTTTCTATATTTATGTCATAATACTTTGCACTTTATAAATTAAGTTCACGCATTACAATTCTATTGTCGAAGAGCTTTAGTAATTATGGTACAATTTAGACATTTCTTTCGATCAACAAACTCCATTAAAGCAATAACACCATTTAGTGCTTCTTTACAACAATCTAAAATTTCACCCCTGGGCAGTAAAAAACGATCTTGTTTACTCCTTAGTTCCACAAGATACGAAAAAGGAATATGAGCTGTTCCATAACTCCAATCAATGCTTGTCCCACAAGCTTGATACATGATGTCTTTAAAGTTTCCAACTTTATACATGCGGCCATTCGTCTCGTACATAGCCTGAAACACAAAGATGTTATAAGAAAACACGAAATCAGAATTCAAATTAATTCACATCGTACCTTAGCCATAGTCGTTCCTCCTTCTAATAAGTTAACGTAATCAGGACATGGATCAGAAGTATTACACCATGGAAAAGCAATAACTTCACTACATGCGTGATACGTCAAGAAGACTTTGAATGGAGTTCCAGAGTACAATATGATATCCTGTAAGATATAAATACAGTGAAATGCTTCTTAAACAAAATTCAAATATTACTAACAGAAAAAAAAGACGTATTTAGCAACCATAAATATGATAGATGTTATTGACATTCAGTAAGTATTATCTAGCATAAACGGCCATATAAAATATAGATTCACTTACGCACGAAAAAAAATATTTCAAATGGAAATAGTCATACCTTTATGGCAATTGTTTCTGGTTCAGAAAATGCAGACGGACCTCGATAATTTATATTGTAAGGGTCGATGGTCGCAGGTTCATTGGCAGTATTTTCCCAACAATATCTATAGAAAAGTCATCTCTAATTACTAATCACGAACAACAACAACATATTACTGTTAAAATGATAACACTTACCCAAAATTACGATTCAAATCTACGCCCGTAACGGTCCTTCCGTAGCAAGCTCTGTTTTTGCGCCACATTCTATCATGTAAATGCGAATATTGAAAGCCATCTGGATTAACCACTGGCAGAAAATACCTAAAAATTAACTAAGAATATACTTATCGCTAGCGAAATTCAAGATATTTCAACTATCTCAAAGAAATGGTAGTGATTTGTCATAAGGCACTCGATTCTCCACAAAGCATCATAATTTAAGTTAAGAATAACAACTAAAATTAATTAATAAATAGCTAGTGATATTTTATTAAATTTCATCCTCATTTATTGAAGATTGATATCTAAATGACCAAAATTACTCAAATTTTGACTGTGATGACTATTTTGGTTGAATCGTTCCATGTTTTAAGTCATAATCATGTCATTCTCCTAGTTCTCCTAGTCACTACTAAAGTCACTAAAATTCGCTATTAATGAAACATTAGTAGTTCTTGACCTACATATTTCAATCATGTTAATTTCTTCCTTTTAAGTAAGCATACTTTGTAATACATTACCAATCTTTGTTTGTGATATATGCTGGTAATGTTGAAAATTTTGTGGCTATGTAATTAGCTATGAATGTCACAACAGATGGGCCAATCCACTCTCTTGCATGAGTTGCAGCATCTAACCACACTCCGGTGTTATTTGCATTGCTGTTGGATATTTTGAGTAACTACAAAAATTTACAAAATGAATCTACTTTTGTAAAAAGTACGCGATATACAATATATCACAGAATAGAAACTTTGCAAAGGCGTCATAGACCCATAATGGCTTCAGAATTTTATGTTAACATTAAACCAAATAACCTATCGCATATTATTCCAACATGAACCAAAAATTTTAATTCCATGTGTTCTAGCCGCATAGCTTACGACACCTCAACATTGAATAGAACAGCATATATAATCAATATTATCGTTTGTAACTCATTTCAAACTTTAAACATACAATACCTTTATGTCCAGACCTTCAACTGTTTTTCCAATAACAGATACGGTGCAAGTTGAAGGAAAGGTTTTTTCTAATTCATCCAAAAAATTATAAATTGTAGAAAGAGGATAAAAATCTGTCCACTCCAATACTCGAGGCGTGCCTGTAAAGGAATATGGTATCACTGAAATAGACACAAACTATGAGAGTGTGACTTCCAAACATAATTATAAAAAGACATTCATTACATTACAAAGTTAAACATAGCGAAAAAAATTAAAATTTCTTTATTTATTAATTTGTTAAACTCTCAAGCATTAACTACCAAAATGTGCATTATGAAATCTTGTATAATTATTGTTAAAAAGGACATTCGTTTTGATAATTTTTATTGTGTAATAAAGGGCTCATAAATACTCTGTAGTTCGATGTATTTTCGCTAGGTGGCACTGAAGGTTATTTTTGTTTCACGGTATATGGAAGTCATATCACCTCCAATACGGTATATGATGACTCAATTGTGTATATGTAGCAGCGAGCAGTATGTAGCTAGCTTTAATAATTTTATCAGTCGTTTAATTAACAGTTGATTTTCTTTACTATGCGTCACTGTTCAATTAGCGGTCTGAATCTAGACCGCTAGGTTAAAAGGTGCACTAACAGCAGTGAGTAGTGCTAGTAAGTCGAGGTTAAAGTTTGCTGATCCCAGTAACATAGAGCAGTAGCAAAACCTAATTAATAAATTAATAATGTACTAAATATACACTAGAAAATAATGCAATAGTACCGGTGGGTAATTGTATTCGGTTTCGACTTGGATCAGCGCTGCGCACTCGCTTTGGTAACGTACCCATTGCATATTGACCAGAAAAGATATCTTTGGTAACCACTTCATAATCTATCTCTCTCGAACGTAATAAATTCTTCACTTGCAGTACCCTCGATCCATTCACCATTACTTCTGTTCGACCGTTGTCATCTCTGTTTATTGTTATAGCTGAAAGTCAAGAATCGCCTTTGAGGATCATACACTACTCAACTATAGTTTAGAGTTCACCTGAAGTTTGTATATTCCATCTCATTCATTCCATATCAAATATAATACATCATGTATACAGAAACAAAATAAAAACTCATTTTTAGAATGTATTCTCTGCGCGGTGGACTTTTACAAACTTACAAGGAACGGACACAAAGAACACCTAGACTCAGAACAACAATTTGTGAGCTTTAAAGCCACAACACTTACACTCTCTACTCACAGTAGAGAGCGGCGTAGCGACCCCTTACACCATCAGTGGAATTAACACGCCGGTAAATTAATACGCTTATAAAAAAAATGTGCAGTTCTTACTTAGGTACAAGTATACGCCAAAAAGAGGATGGCAGAAGTCAACAAAAATCAAACACGAAATTTGAATTTCTGTTCTATATTCCTTAATATTTATTTTTCATATGTTATCGCAAGTAAAAAAAGACGAGCGTGAGTCATCCTTTTGTTTTCAATTTATGCATATAGAATAGAAATATTATTAGGGTTATTTACTAGAAAGGCACTTGAATATATAAATTGGTTTGGCCAAAGTGATTCTACGTCCTAATAGAAAACTAAATGTCCTTCAATTCTTTCGTAATTTTCATTATGTAAGTTAAGTTCTCGGAACCTAAATCCAAGAGCAGAAAGCACTAGTGTCTCTTGAGTTGCATGTGATCAATGGTGGCAGTAGGTAGTCATTCACCATTAGATGACTGCTCATTTGTTCTCTAAAATTCCCTTTAAAATTCATTTTGAAATTATTATTATTTGTCTGATTTGAAAGGAAACCTCCACTATCTATGACCAGACCGAGATACTTTATTGATAATTCTAGATGGTCCAGATTTTGCGGCATTCTACGGTATATTAAATCATGATGTAGCAACGATTTTTCCTCTGTGTACTTACCGCCTTTGCTGTCCAAATTTTTCAAAAAGGTTCTTTGTCCTTCTTTTAAACATTTTACGTCCCATATTTGATATCTTACGTCTCTTCGTGCCACTTTGACAAATATTATTGGCACTGGGCATTTGTAAAAATGCTCCGTGCAATCTTAGGACCCTACTGAAATTTTGATTCGAATATTTTATTTTTTTTTAGCTACCAAAGACTTCCTATTACTACCCAAAGTATTATGAAGTCTTTGATTGACAAAATATATTATAAATTTTATACCACAACCGACATGTATTTAAATGTCAATGTCAATTTAAACTGTATGGCATTTGGATGTAAACCTTCTTAAAAAATGTTCTAATGAATAACGAAACAGATCTAAAAACATGTCAGTTGTTACTTTGCTACAGGAAGAAAAGAGATTTTTAATCGAAAATATTTATTTATGTTCGTAACAGCATCAAATACTCGTATGAACGGAATAAATTAAAAAAATACAATAAGAGTAGTGAAAGTTTTCAATAACTTTGTACAAATGTATGCAATTTGATATCAGTTCAATTTTAAAGTACACAAGGTAAATATAGATTCTGTTGAATTACCGAAATAAGAATAAATTAAATTGGCGCCTTCAGTACAATTTCATGTTGAAATAAAAGGTTTATCAACTAGTTTTAGTTACCAATCAAACTCTAACCTTTATTCTAACATTCCTTATGATGTAGAAATTCAAACCTTCGATGTTAAATTGAAACAGTAAAAGAACACATGTATGATATTAAGATGTGACTCAAGTTATACGAGGTGATTTAGTTTCATCCTTGTAACACTACAGTAACGTTAACAAGAAATAGAATCTAAATATTATTGTAATAAATGTTCTGGAATAGATAGGTTCTATTAAGGTGAGTTTTCTTAAAGTTTCTTGACGTAGCTATTGTTATGTAAACATCGGTGAAATTATAAAAAGAGTTGCTAATTGCTATAATTTGAAAGTAAATTAATTATATTGGCCGGTAAGTTCCGTAAATAAAGAGGTAAGTTTAATGACACCGCACAACCTTAACATGTATATAAGTATATGTGTATTATTTTAAGAGCCTACCAAAGTGACTACTCTACCTGAAGGAAAGCATGAATAGAATCCAAGAGTTGTCACGATGCTTATTACGAATGCGGACAATGCAATATGGTGACTCTCACTACGGCGGCCTAGTGAGATGTTAATTCACGCCCTGCCTGAGGATGTAATAAACACCTCAGCCATCGTGCCAGTGTAAGATTCGTACACTTGCACACCACGATAGCTGTCATCTCTGTGCTCAGTCTCACAGGTATCTGTACGCAAGCACGAAAATAGGTATCTGTTTCCTGTTAGAATAAAAATTGAGTACCTTTTTTTTCAAAAGATCCACTTCATTGTTTTATTTTTTTTTAACTCTTCTACCAGGAGTGTTTCCTATATCATAAAACATACCTGTGCCATCATGAACACAGAACAAAAAGAATACTTAAGACTCTTTAAAACTATTTGTACACGCAATTTTTTTGTCCTGCATGACATTTGAACCCACAAAACACCTGACATGAAATTCTTAACTATAAGTCCCCCGCGACACAGGACTTATTTCTAGTACCGGTATTGCTTTCTTTAAAAAAAAAAATCACATCGCCATGCGTTTAGTACTGATTTATATCATGTCTTTACTAAGTATGTTGAATATTCTGTAGGCACAATGTGATATTAATCAAGAATTATAGCTTAATGAGCTTGAGTTCGATAATTACATGTATTCAGATATTTTGTGTAAGTACCTAGAACGAACTCACGACGCCCATCGCCCATCGCCCATGCACTCCTCACTAATGAAACAAATTCTTACCATCTGTTCTCGAAGTAAGTTTAACCATAACTTTATATTCGAATTCAGAATCTGAAGAGACAGGAAAAAACTATTTTAAGTCAAAAATAAATTTTATTGAAGTGCTTAGGTTTTTTAGATTTACCAGGTCAGTTTAATGTATTGTTTGCAAATGTAAATGAAAATAGAGCCTACACGAAAGTAGTAGTAGTTAGTAAATCATTTGTAAAACTAGTATTTGTAAAGAACATGCGAATTAGAAATATAAACATACCAAAAAAAAACTCTTTTTTTTCACTTCTTCCAGCTTGCTTCTCTCATCATATAACTCATGAGCTTTTTCTACTGACATTTTAGAACAATTCCTATCACGAATACAAGTACGTATAGTACTAAACTTATGTAAAATGTTATTATCTACTTAAAAAAAAAGGTTTGAGGAAGAGGTCTCAATGTTGTTAATTTTTAAAAGCTTGATAAGTAATAATTATAATTGAAAGAAAAATAAAAATGTCACTTAAACAATAATTGAGACTGTATAACGTATAGCTCCCTATTATCTCTTCGTCACTTTTTGAATCCAAATATCTAATTAATTCTACATATACGAGTATGTTAGAAACTTATTAACTTACACTCGGTAGTGATTTTAACAATGTTTTAACTTTAGCATTGACTTCTGAATAAAAGCATCCTCCAAACAAAACCAACCATCCTGGTCTTGAATATCTGACATCCATGCGCTGCCATCAATCCTCCTCAAGTCGTCGACCCATCGTGCTCTCGAGTACATGTCGCAGTTATCAATCTTGACTGTATCAAATTTTATTTATCAGTCGTGTACTTTAGTCTGCTTAGAATTGAAAACGAGAAACAGTAGTAACGTTCAAGAATTGTCGGTAGCCCGCTAACCAGACGGTGTACCCCAAACTGCGCAACGCCCAACTGTCACCTCGGCCCGTTCTTACGCGCGTTTATCTTTTTAATTGTGTCCCCCTGAATGCCGCCCAACGACCCTACACCCCCTTAACTTCACCCCTCGGAGACGCTTGTTAAGCTCGTTACATTTACCCTGATCACTCATGTGCCGTATTTTTTCTTAAGAATTAATTAGTACGGATTAGAAGCTAAGATTGTGCTCCTTTGAACATATCATTTACGGGAGAATATTTTTGAAGACGTTACTATCGAACCTATTTTCTAAATAGCATTTTCATAAAGTACATCTCCTTATTTAATAAATCTCTAACGTTAATTCATTCTAATGAGTAACAAAGTTTAAGTAAGTGTATAGATACGTTTTATATATAGACATCACAGACTGATCCCTGATCTTATGACCTTTCAGCATGTAATGGTGTTTTAGTAAAGGCGTAGCGAAAATACTTTTTAAACTTGATGATTTGCACTATACGCGGATTACCCGCAAGTGGAGTGATGTATGAGAAGACACTATGTGATATTTCAAACTATTGTGCAGTGCGAGGATTCAACGACATTCAAATTATAGTATAGGATTTGAATTAAAGAGATAACGCTATTCTATCGTTATTATGGATTTCTTGTAAGAAAAACTTAACAACACACAATCGTATATCTATGAATATTATATATCTAGTAGATATACTATACCTATATAGTAATACTCCTTATCCTTACAACTTTTATCGCTAATATGTCGAAGTAAGAAAGTCGATTTTGCTTTGATTTTAACGAAATATACAGGGATTAACAATTAGTCGCAAGATGTAGGCACCAAGTGGGTGTACAGGGGTGGTAAAGCGGTTCAACCTGCTGCGAGTACATTGTAGAGTAGTATAGAAATATTACTCTATTGTTTTTCATAAAAAATAATTATACTTTTTAATATAGCATCCTACATTTCAAAAAATGTTTTAAATGTGTTAAACAGACCTTTACAACTAGTTATAATTTATATATTTATATTTAACATGTGGTATTTTATAATTATTATTTCAATTAAGGGTCAATTTTTTTATACCGATGGTAAGTTTTAGTTCATGTTGTGTAGCTATCGCTGCCTATAGCAAATGAAACTCAAGAGATACACATGCACTGCCACCCTTCGATTGCGTACATCTGTAATTTTTTTCAATCAAGGTTAAATTTGAATTCTGTGTTAACTTCAAAGAGGTAATATCAGTCAGAGTTACACACCTCTTAAAAAGATTAAATTTTACGTGCCAAATTCGAATATACAGCAATATGAGACGTCGATGTGACGTGAACGAAGATTGTTTTTATAAATATACCTAAGCTTAAAATATAGGTTTTGAATTAAGAATTTAAACAACAAAGATTTTGTTGGTAAACATAATACATATGTAACATACATATAAACACCCAGACCAATACAAACAACACAAATATTTGAATACAGTGTGCAAGGAATGTTAAATTAAAAATTTACATTGGAAGTAAAAAAGCCTGAAAATCATACCAGTGAGATTAAAATTACTGGAAATATTTAAATTAAAAAGTCACAAAACAAGAGTTGCACTACTGCCTTACAGTCTGTACGATGTCCCAGCTTTGTTTTTCATTAGACGCTGCTTATGGGCCACCGTCGCGTCGCGACACTCGCTAAGTACTTAACTGCCAACCCTGACTTAGTATTCAACGTGAAAAATAGTTTAACGATCTCTTTGAATTCAGGAGAATCTTTTGTTCACGTCTCTACCAAGTTGTCAATCATCTACATTGTATATGAAAATCTGAGGAGACTTAAAATACTTTAAGACCCATGAAAGTAATTGTTATCTATACTTATATTATAAAGCTGAACAGTTTGTTTATTTGTTTGAACGAAGTAAGCTGTCGAACTTCAGGTTCGCTCTGAAAATTTATTTTTGATGTAAGTTCAATAAAATCATATTAAAATTATATCAAAGAATAATATGACCCTTCATTAATAATTTTGATGGTCTGACTGTCAAACAAAAATATCAAATTTTTGCTCTGTGGTATAACCGCTAGCAGAATAAATCAAAATGTCACAACAGTACCACAACTCATGTACTACAAATTACAAAAATACAAAAATAATCCAGAAATAAGTACACACATGGATCAAACGTAAATTCGTGATAATACAATAATAATATTAACCACAATGCCGCAAAGTAGTTCCCGTAGAACATCATTTTCTGAAACATATCGATCGTCGAGATCCAAACAAAATTTGAAAATTTTTTCTCCTCAAGAAATTCGAAGCTTTGAACAATATTATGAAATTGATAGTACACCAGCGTACGCATTCCGGAGTGAACATTACACAGTAGATGAATTTATTTATAAGACTAGGAATAAAAACTCTTCACCATATTCCACTCGAAGTAAACACATCATGTGTGCACTAAACGACTATTTAACTAGTAATGCGCAATCAGGTAAATCGATTGGACCAATAAGGAATCTAGAAGCCAATTTTAAAGGTAAGTGCAGTTAAAGAATTTAAAAAAATACTGTACTCGTAAAAAGGATTATAACCTTCCTCAGAACTCATATAATTTAAATTAATTTTTGAATCTTTTTGATAATTATTGATTGCAAAATAGATTTCGGTATTTTATAATACTGTACGGCGACAGGTCTCATCAGATTTGCTCGACTAAGGTTTCACATTCAGACGTCCACGCGGGGCAATCCTCGGGCGTATACTGGGCGGAGTCCCAGTCAGTTGCGCTGTAATGATATTGTACCGTCTACGCTCGTCTGATCTTACTCAGATACTCACAGAAACAATCATACCCGGTGAGCATCTGTGTCAGTCGGTAAATGACGCGACCTCCCTCCTCCAGGAGTGAGGCACCTCCGACGAGATGATTCGGTATCCTCGTACAATCCAAATGGGCACTGCCCACTGCAGTCGATTGAGCTTAGCTCGGCAGCGTGAGGTGACCGATAGGCACTTGACCTATATCGGCGTTCCGTAGAGGGCCATAGATTGCAGCACAGCAAGACCTTTAAATAGCTTACTTATACAAGTAAGCTATTTAAAGGTACAACAAGACTAAGCCAAGAATACTATTTTTATTTCTGTTTCTTATCTTTTCTGTCGGTATGATAAGCAAACGTAGGCACTTAAATTGTCTCTTATTTTGATTAATAACTTTTTTGTAACGATTAATGCCTTTTTGTGTTGAAGCACAAAATGATTTTGATTGCACTAAAGTACCAATGGACTGGGACAATTATCATCGATTGGGAGTAATACACAAGTTTATGGACGATTTGGAGATTGAATTTCCGTCCCTATGCACTACTGGAGTAATTGGTAAATCTTTAGAAAACCGAGATTTAAAAGTAAGTAAATCTTCAAGATATCTTCTGAAAGTATTTTATAATAACTGAACATAATTATTCTTTTAAAGCAACAAGCAAGCACTTATTCATATCAAATGATTTTAGAATGTTTTGTTTTGGGTGCCATAAAATAATCTTTTTGTACCATAAATATTAAAACTTAACTTCCACTCGTGATTTCCATCACATTGTATATATTGTAGACATTCTACGGCAACATTTGTTTATATAATCAAAAAATTTCAAAAAGCCGTTCAATAGTTGAGTAGTCAAAACCTGAAAGCAAAACAAACAAACAAATATACAAACTGACATTCGAATGCCAATATTAGAATTATGTACGTGTGATTAAGTGTTTTCAAAAAAATGTTGTTATAGATTCTAAAAATATCCAATAGTGATGCTTCAAACTCTAGAGTGTGGATTGATGCTGGCATACACGCTCGGGAGTGGATTGCGCCTGCCGTCAGCACTTTCGTCGCCAATCATATCGCCAGAAACTTTGATAGCTTACCTGAGAGTGTCAGGAACAAAGATTGGTATAAAACCCACATACATTAGACACATACTTCTATATTCATATCTTCAAATGGAAACGCTTTTAAGCACCGACATTTTGCTCATTCCAGTTTTAGTTCAATTTACTGAATAGGGTACCAAACCTATTACCGTCTATTGAATAATTCAGACAGTCTTTAAAGGTAGATTTAATTGCAGAATCGAAGCAAGCTCCAGCTACCTGCTGCTGCATACTTATAACTCTAAAATTAAATTAAGAAAGTGTCACACACAATATTAGCGTCAATTGACCCTGTACCTTCATTAAGCAAATGTCTTATATTAATTTCAGGTACTTCATGCCAGTTTTAAACCCTGATGGATACGAATATACGCATACAAATAATCGTATGTGGCGTAAAAATAAAGCTTATATCCGGCATAAATTGTTTGGTGTAGATCTTAATAGGAATTTTAGGTAAGCTCCGTAGTTTAACATTCTAGGTAGTTTTTTCGATGCGATATAATTTCACATGCTTTAATCTTAGCTTGTAAATTTGAAAAACTTATAAACGGTGCAAACACAACGGCTCAAGGAATCGAATGACAAATAAAAATGGTTAATAAAAATGCACGTGGACAATAAAGAGCGTCAAGTTTATAGTTAAATAAGTACTAAAAGTGTTATTTATACGTGAAATTCTAGAAAATACTTTTCGTTTACACATCGTCACATCACATAAACAGCCTTAAACAGTCCTCTCCTGAACATGGGTCCCTTCTTAGCGAGTAGGTTTTGACCTGCTATAACACCTTAGTTAAACGACTTGGCATAGGATTTGTTTTCAAGTTTTCCTTCTCTTTGCAGTGATGTTGTCCTACGACACTCACAGTATGAATAGACATAGTGAGAATCCGTATTTTAATGCGTCATTACTTTTCTTTTAATTCCCACTTAAATCATATTAGTGATCTATGTATGCAGTAAGTGGCAGAAGAAAATAAATTCGCTCTAAGACGTCTTAAGTTGGCATTTCCATAAAGAGAATTGTAAATTGTTTATAGCTTAGGATGGGGTGGGAAAGGCTCATCGGATGAACCAACAAATTCATTCTACCGTGGTCCACGTCCATTTTCTGAACCAGAAACTGCAGCCGTTAGGGTAAGTACATGACATGACATGATATATATAAATGTAAAGAAGCATTTTAATTATTTAAATCAAATTCAAGAATTAATGTAGCGCAACAATAATAAGAAACACCATGGCATCTAACACATATTCTAAATAAGTTTGCAGCTATGAACTTTCATTGTGAGACGTTTATCGCTGTTACTTTAGCTTCAAATAACCATCACTATTCTAACTCACTAAACTTGAAGGTTAAAAAAGGCTACAAATGACTGATCCACAATATTTCTTTAAATAATGCAAATTCTTGATTCAAAATTATTATTACCAACAGGAACAAGACAAGAGACACAAAGTAATAAACTTTAGCCATAATTAGATAAAATAAATGAATAGCAATTTAATACATTTAAATGTTGCAAATGATCATTGGAATCGGGCGCGATCATTTAGCAGTAATGTGCGTTGATACCGAAATCGTGTCGTCGGTATCGCATGCAGAGATTAAACTGCAAACAGGATTTAGCCATAAATCATTTTCATTGTAACGGTTTTATATCGCTTTGTAACATTAAATTTAATTCACTGTTTCCATTATAGAGTAAATGCACTGTCTCATTAGTAAAAGACAAAACTTGTAATATTTAATTATTACCTAAAACTAAAGAATTGATTTTTGTCCTTATTACGTCATACTTTTTAAAGCATAAAACAAAAACTACTTCTAAAATAAACATGACCATGACATCACTTTGAATCATACTGTTAAAGTAGTATAACAAAGACAATCAAAGTCTTATCTCTCAAAAATGCACTTCGAATTATCAGGAATGTGTTCTCAAAGGTATTGTACTCCATGAATATCGTAAAAATTAGTAATACCATAGTCATTAAAAAATACCAGATTTTAAGTAATGTAAGTACAGATTAGTCGGAATATACATAATATTTCATACAAGCTATGCTTTCTTAATGCTATTAGACACAATGTATCTGAAATATTAACATATTTCTATTTTCTAGGATATATTTCTACACTCAGGTGTCACTTTCAAGGTATATATAACTTTGCACAGCTTTGGGCAAGTTATAATTATGCCTTTTGCCTATAAAGACGACTTAGCTCCTGATTACATAAAACTTCTTGAAGGTGCTACTGTTATGTCGAAGGTAAAATATTCATAAAATTACATAAACCAACTATATTTAAACTTTTTTTATCTGGATTTTTTATCAAGTAGATATTCTAATTGTCAGAATGCGCAGTAGGTAATACTGCACGTTCTGACAAATGGTGAAAGATTTACTGCGTGTATGCTGCGAAATATGACCAAATTCAATAATTCAAATTTAAAAAATTAAAAGCACGATTACCCTGTATATATTTGTGAAATCTGTGGCTATATTGAGTTCTGTTAAATAATATGTGATTTGAATTGGTGATGATATATTTATTTATTAAAGATTTAGAAGTCGTATTGTGACGAACCACCATGTGTACGTACCTACCTCCTTATCGTCTTCAATAGTAATAAGTTAGAGGAAGCTTTGTCCCAAGGTCATAAAAAAGAACATTTTTTGAGTCACAGGACATTACTAAAGGGGACTTTGTATGTCCATTATTATCTGTTAATTAATTCTGTAACTGTATAATTATATATGTAAATGTTAAAAACATAAAAATTAATATTTATTATTAAATAAATAAATAAATATTTCGGACATTTAACACACGCGCATTTCAAACTAATCAGAGCTTGTACTATGATAACTAGACTGACTGATAGAATACTTATATACCTTTTTTTTTTGTAAATACATACTATATATAGAAAACACCCAGACTCCGAAACAAATATTTGCAGATCATACAAACATTTGGTGCAACCCGAGAATCGAACCCGAGACCTCAAGCACAGCAGTCGCTTTCGCTACTGCCACGCCATCGAGGCAGTCAAGTACTTGTTCATGTCTTACCCACTAACTTACTATTTATTCAATCATCATGCAATTTTGCAAAAATGTCATTGCAGCTACTATACAGGATAAAGGACCTTTAACGGATGGAAAAGTTGTTTAACATAACTAAAGTTGTGGGCCATAGCTAGTTTTAAATATCTATAAAGAATTTATCAAATTACGAAAATAGTATTAGGGACCATATTTATTCTTCAAACAATACTATCTTTTGGGTTTTGCAATACAGAAATATTCAGGCATGATTCAAATGATGACAATTAAGCTTTTTGCGTTATCTGTAGAGATAGTAAAACATTTCTTTGCAAACAGGCTATCTACGATACAAACGGTAATACATATAAAGTGGGTATTTCGAAGGATGTTATGTATCAAGCGTCTGGCACCAGTAACGATTGGTCACACGGAGAAGTCGGTATTCCATTCTGCTACCTCATAGAACTGAGGAGCAAGAAACACAAATTTAAAGTTCCTAAGGAAGAAATTGAAGAGACGGGCTTAGAAATTCTAAACTGCGTGATCGCATTAATGAAATTTGTGGATAACTATAAAACTTCTATGATAGGAAAGAGTGATGATCCAGTATCGAAATCTGATAAAAGTGAAGAAATAATAAAAGAAAACGAATCAAAGACAAATATTAAAACGGACAAACCTGAAACAATTGTCACGGCAACTGTTTTAAAGCCAAGTAAAACTAAAGAAACACCTGTGACGTTGCATCCTCAAGCTGAAGTTCAATTTAGTTACCATTCTGAGGTACCTACTGTTCATCAAGCTGAGGTGCAAGTAAGCAACCAAACTCTTGTGTCAAAGCAATCGTCTCATCAAGTAGAAGTGCAAGTAAATAACCTGTCCGACGAGTCCATAGCTTCATCTCGTCAAATAAAAGTGCAAGCCAGCAGCCAATTCAATATTATCTCCAAATATATAACCTCATAGTATACAAGGTAACTTTTCTTTATTGTCTTACGTTGTAGTGTACAGTTAAAAAACTGTAATAGCAAATGTTCTGTGATAAATCGTTAAACTGTGGATCTTTTTGATCATAGAAGGAAGTTACACGTTTAATTTTCTCAACTTTATGATGAATGTCTTGCAAATCAATTTTTTTAGTGGCAATTTAAAAATTCATAGTGCTTGATTTAAAATTTGTGTTTTCAGAAACCATACAAAGCCCAAAGTATAGAATATAAAATCAGTTAAACTATGAAAGAAGAATTCATATGCACACTCTTATGTGCCAAATTCGTATTAATTGTTCCTTTTTTGAGATGTTTTTGTTCTTGTTTGTTAGATGTTAGATGTTTTTGTTCTTGTTCTTGTTTGAGACGCCTTTGTTTTTGTTCGTTCCTCAAACCAGAACAAACAAAAGCGGTTACTTGATTCAAACAAAACCTAATAAGATGAAAATCATTACCAAGTATAACTCTAACCTTCAACAGAGTGACCTAAATATTAATAGGAAGAGTATCTGCAATTAAACTAGTAGCTCAGTGATGCAAGAAATAATAGCTCGGATAGGTTATAACTCAACCACATGTATATCTCCGTAGATATCTAGTGATGAGAAGGCAAATACTTAGTCTATCTAGGAAAGATGCAACTCTAAAACTGTACTGTGAAAACAAACAAACAACAAACTCTGTACTGTAAGTACAACGTTAAGAGCTTTCTCACTAAAATTAGCATACATAAATATTATTTACACATTATTTCAAAAAGCAGGTTTTAAGAAATATACAAACTTTACGATACCAGTTTTGACAAGTGAAATAAAAACATTTTCCTCTAGTTCTTAGAGTTTTACTGTCAAAGTTTTCAGTGACAGTAAAACCCAAAATTTAAAAATGGTGTGTTAATGAAATGAAATTTATAAATAAAACTAATGCCCTTATAAACATATATTTTGGGGTCAAAGTTCAGTAAATAATTCGTCAAAGTGGATTACGTAGATTCAAATACCCAAGTTTGGGAGGTTAAGTTTACTAGAAACGGTCAGAGGGAGTTCCTTAAAAAGCTAGATACGATAGGAGGTACGTATTCAATATATAAGTCACTGTACAGTTACTCGTAACAATGGCATGTACTCATCAAGACAAATACAAAATTGATTGATAGTTGTATAAATTTTCAAATGTCATATTGTTGGAAAATTGATGCTGATTTTAAATTTAAAAAGGATGTCTGATAAATGAGGCTATTTTTACAGTGTGAGATTTAACAAAATATTACAAAACCCAGAAATTTATTCACTATATGTACAGTAAGCTAGAACACGTTAGCCGCTTATCGCGGTCGAGCCTCTAATTATTGTGTAGAATAATAAAAATTGTTTTTAAAATCAATTTTAATTTTGCAAAGTATAACATCCTTCCATTTGACATTAAAATTGTAGGGGTCAAATTTCTCACTTCAATTCAACTGAACAAATTAAACCAAACCAGTTAATTTAAACCTCGATTTATTTAGCTGGGTTACTTAAATAGATATGATCACATGGCATCACTTTGTATTAAGGTGCATACTTTGCACTCCAATAATATTCAGCTTAATTTTTGTATTCGCATTAACGTCAAATAACGTTTTCAGTTTCTAAATGAAATACATCCCAAGGTTCTAATAGTATTGAAAAATCAACACCTGAAAATAACACTACACTTCATCAATTGTCACAACACAGACCTTTTGTGCTTTATGCAGTTCCCACCTGGAATTCATTATCTGAATCTGTACATGCTTAATGGTCTTGACATATTATCATTATAATTTTAAATTATGATGTGTGATAAGCGTCGAGTTCATAATAAAGAGATTTTAGTTTCATAATTGGTATTCAAGCCATCAACATATGGAAGGAGGAACCAAGTACAATGGATGTTATGGTAGAAGGCACATGGGCCCCACAAGTGGCCCATATGTTGCGCGAAAAACAAGTGCCCTACACAATAGCTATGCCTGACGTGCACTCGTTATATGAACATGAAATGGTAACAAATAATTGTTTCGAACCTCCCCGACAAGCAGCAAGTGCTTATCCTATGCGATCAGGTTTGTTTAAGAACCTAGTGTCAGTAGATAGATTAATTTGTCACCATTACCACCACCACCAGTCGTAAAAGTGGCGTCTCTTTTATAACGTTCAAGTGATTAATTAATTGAAGGTTGAGGGATTTAAAGATACATTGAAAATAAAATGATACGTGTAATACGTATGCTGTAAACTAATTAGGTACTCTATTAGGCAGGTTATTATGGAAATAGCTATTGTGTTTTAAGTCAGAAAGATTTGGTAAAGATGTTATTCTAAATATTTCTAAATATTACAAATATTTCATTTATTACATAGCTTTAACAATTTAGCGATTAAGTCACACGTCCGTTACAACCAGCTGTTAAGCGCAATCTTGTAATTGAACATTCTCGTAAAATTTCAAGATTTCAAGAAATATCTATATAAACCCAGTGTATGCCTTTAAATAACTTTTAAAGAGCTCAAAAATATACAGTAATAAAAATCTTTATAATACTCTAATAACGTGCCTTATTATAAAAAATATTTTACGTATGGCCCTAGTGCGGAAATTTAATTTATCAGTTTTTGTAATTTACTACTTGAAACTCGATTAGTGGTTTTTTATCATCTTTTTTAAGGTTACCTTTTAAAGTTAATTGTGATACTAAAATAAATTACCTCCCTGTTGTGTGGATTGTTAATTCAACAAATCCCTGACATAGAAACACAACGATTAATTAATAAGCAAGAATATCTAGTTTTTACCTGGTGTTCAGTACCGTGATTAATTCGATACTTATAGGAAGTTTAAATTACTTTCAGAGCATAAGTTGTCAATTGTCACCACAAACTTTAACAAATATGGCTGTTGCAGTACCTAAAATGGATTGGGAAAAATACCACAGACTGGACACAATATACGCATTCATGGACGAATTGACTCTAGACTATCCCGAACTATGTACCATCTGTTGCATTGGGACAACCGAAGAGGGCAGAGGAATAAAGGTAAGAATAAAAACCTTTATTTTAAGTACCTCTTATTAATACTTGCAGTATTTTTACGTAGGAACATAGTGCTATCACAAATAATTACAAACAGAACTGTTAAGCGACTATAGTAAAAAATACCATATCTAAAGTACAAAATTAATCTCTCTGTCGTGATGCAAGAGTATTAAGATATTTTAGACAACAAGACTATTATGTAACGGTTTTAAACTGTCGTGATTTTTACACAAACACATTGATTTATCGTATAGCGGGACGTACTCGCGGTAAAATTCTTCAAAAAGTTTACTATACCTTCTGTTTCTCGACTATCAGCGAGTGCAGTCACCGTTGGCGAAAAAAGTGTGGAGACATTGTAAGTGTAGTGTTTAGAAGTATTGACAATACAAACAATTATCGTGACCAAGTGTGGGTAGACACACCTTGCGCACCGCGAAGTCAGTCAACTCAACTCACACCAGTCTACCCGTGACCACAAGCGGTGTAACCTGTTCGAAACGTCGAAAAATAGAAGTTATCGTAAACTTTTTAAGCATTTTTATCACGAATAAGTCCCGCTGTACTACAAAAAAAAATGTGTAAGGCTATTAGGAATTAAACCCAAATCCTATCAAACTTTAATAACTTATTTTTTGTTCAAAAATTAATGCTCTCAAGTGTGCTTTTTTAGTTACAATGCTTACGTCATATATTTTTTCAGATGTTAAAAATATCAAACGGTAACGAAAACAACCAAGGTGTTTGGTTAGATGGCGCCATTCATGCACGGGAATGGATCACCGTCGCTGTTGTAACATACATCGCTGACCAACTTGTCAAGAATTTCAAAGACTATCCTGATTACATTACAGACAAAGACTGGTGAGGGCTTGCAGAAAAATGCCAATATTTTTTATCTTATCAATATATGTACTAATAAAATTTGAGCAACTTCTAAAAATAACTAAACAAAAAAGATGGAATAACAAATAATGAATGAAGCCTACAAATAATATCTTTATTGAAAATCTACTAACAAAAAAAAAACTCAAGCTGAAAAATCAAACCAAAAAACTTTTCAATTTTAAAGATTTAATAAGTAAGTAGACAACTTTTCTAATAAGGCCAAATAAATGAACACTATTGAAATTAATCTATCACAATCAAGTAGGAATTTTTATTAATGTGTGTTTTTGTTTGTTTTTCTATTAAGTACAAATATTACAATTTAAGTCTTACAAGATTTGACTGAGTTTATCCAATCGAAGCTTAACATCTTTTCTTCTTTATCCAGGTATATATTGCCAGTGTCAAATCCAGATGGTTACGAATACTCACATACGACGGATAGAATGTGGCGAAAGAACCGCGCTCGTTTCGGAGACTGCGTCGGAGTTGATCTTAACAGGAACTTTAGGTAAGTTGTTACATCATTAATGTAGTTTTTTCTTTGGTTCAGGAAGTACAGACTGCAAATGGATCACCGGCAATGGACCAGTACTGCCAATAGACACATGCACCTCAAGATTCACAAGTACATTGATGTCTTTTGAGCCCTCCTCTCCCAAAATTTACTGTTTCGGTGACGCAGCGGTAGCTTATGTGACTGCTGTGCTTGAGGTCTCGGGTTCAATTCCTTGATCGGACCAAATGTTTGCATGATCTACAAATATTTTTTCGGGAGTTTGGGCATTTTTATATTGCACATGAATGTATTTACAAAAAAAAGCATTGAAGTATTCCATCAATTAACCTAGCTTTATTTATTCAATTAAGCGGAGGGAGGTCGGGCTCTGGTAATCCCACTCAATTGTGAAAAACAACAAATTGCTTAAGACCGACTTTCTGTGAGGGCATACCCAACCATGCCAAAAAGCCAATCTTCTAATGATGAATTTTGTTTCAGTTATAGCTGGGGTGAAAAAGGTGAGGAAGGTTCATCTGAAGACCCTGGAAGTATCTTCTACCGAGGACCAAATCCGTTTTCTGAATGTGAAACTATAGCTATCAAGGTAAAGTATGTTAAAGTCGCGACACAACTTCATTATTTTTTTCTGTTTTGTGAGCCAAAGTGAGTCTACTCTGCCTGATGGAAAACATGAATAAAATCCAAAAGTTGTGGTCACTATACTCATTGCGAATGCAGGCAATACAGCATAGTGATTCACGCTATGGTGCCTAGTGAGATGCGTTTTCACGTCCCGCTTGGGAACGTAAAAGGCATGTAGCCATCTTAGCGGTGTAACGCTCATTCTTACCATGATAAATTTGTTTACTGATTATTTATCAACGACGTGAGTCTATGTATGTGTGTGTTTATGTTCTTTAACGTTGTTATTTACACTGCCAAGTTTAGTAGCGTAATATCAAAGCTTACTGAACGACTTAAAGTAGGTAGGTGTGAGTAGTTAAAAGCTCTGCCAATTGGACAGTCCTGAACTTATTTAGTAACTTACAAAAAGGTATTATAAAGTTATCCTATGGTTCACTCTAAAAGTTTGCAGCAGTGCGATAAGGCTGTCAACTATATTAAGCATATATGAACTTATTCTTGCCCTTTGCAATATCTTTATAAGCCAATTGCTCCACATCACATCATCACACACATTCACAGGCTTAAACAGTTGTTGGACATAGTTAAGAACTTCGACATTACAATTATTTGTAACCTATGCTTTCAAGGGAGTTTTAAAACTCTTTACAAAAATCTTAAAAATAATAAATATTAACATTTCACTAAAAAAACTCAGAAAGAGCAACTCCTTAAATGTGAGACCAAACTTACCATTGGATTGGTTACAAAATTTTCTAATTTAAAACATGTCATTAACATACTTAACCGTGCAATCATTATTTTGAACATTGTTTGTCCACAGAACGTAATACTTCAGTCGGGAACGGTCTTCAAGGTGTTCTTATCATTCCATAGCTATGGCGAGGCGATCATATTCCCCTGGGGCTACACCAGTGACCCCTGTCCTGACTACGTTATGTTGCTTGAAGGTGGAACGGCTATAGCGAAAGTAAGTTTAAAATAATAAACAGATGAAATAAAATAATGATTAACATAATCAGTCAATTAGTTTGAATTTAAACAGAATTCATTATGAAACAGAAAATAGTTTAAAAAGAGTAATCGACCCACTTGTTGGCTGATTTTTATAGTTATTTTTATGTAAATTTAATTTCAGTTTTAATTACCATAACATATATGATACCATTGTCCTGGAAGTCAAAAGAAGTCTTTTACTGTTACATTACATTACAAAAGGCTTTTAAATGTAATATTTACTGCACGGTTGGCCTAGTGGTTTAAGCGGTCGCCACGCCGCTCTCTACTACACTGAGTATTGTGGGTTCAAATCCCACACGGGACAACATTTTGTGTGATCCATAAACTGTTGTCCTGAGTCTGGGTGTTCTTTGTGTCCATTTCTTGTATATATATTAGTAAAGTCCCCCGCTATACAGGATTTATTCCCAGTGCGGGCATCATCTTTAAAAATAACAAAAAAATATGAAGAAAAGCGTTTGAAATTAAATTTCAAAACACCATGAATATACCATAAAAATGTTAATTACATATGTATCTTGCAGGGTATTTATGAAGTAAGTGGTCAAACCTACAGAGTGGGTAGCACCAAGGATATTATGTACTACGCCGCGGGGACTAGCATTGATTGGAGCTACGGAGCTGCCAATATACCCTTCTCCTACATGTTGGAACTGAGAGGAAAAGAACATAGATTCCTCCTACCTTCCGAATGCATACTTACAACAGCCACTGAAGTTTTAAATGGAGTACTCAGTCTACTGAGCTTTGTCTGTTCTAATGCTTGCATGAACCATGACTCCTGTTCTTGTCCGAAATAAAAAAAAACTTAAGTTCTGCAATCAACAAGAAATAGATCGTTCCATAACACGTCTTACATTATCATAACATTTTAATATAAACTTATTACTTCTACTCTGTAGTATAATTTGATTTGACTTTGACTGCACGGTTGGCCTAGTGGTTTCAGCGGTCGTCACGCCACTCTCTACTGCGTTGAGTGTTGTGGGTTCAAATCCCTCATGGGATAATACTTTGTGTTATCCACAAATTGTTGTTCTGCGTCTGGGTGTTCTTTGTGTCGGTTTCTTGTATGTTTGTAAACTGCCCCGCGACACAGGATGTTTTCCTAGTCCGGGCGTTGTCTTTTCAAAAAGAAAAAAAAGGACCAAAAATTGTCTTGATTAGATTACAACATTGCACAAGATCCTCTGAAAACCGTGTATTAGTGTGTACTTTTACAGCATTTTGCATATTTTTTTTGAGAAATGAACGGATTATGAGCTGACTTATAACATTATAAAAATAAAACTTAATATTGGATGGCTTCTGATAATAAAACTTAGGAAAGAATTTAGATGGATTTTTAACTGAATAGACAAGAAACTGGATTAACAAAAGAAGTGTCTTTTTCGAGATTCTTTATCGAGATACATATGTATGTGTACCTACTTGCTTTATATTATTACTACTATAGGTTTTTATCTATGGATCAGAATTATACCTGAATATTAAAAAATGAATCAACTGGTATTTTCTAGAGTTTAAGAATACTTAATATAGCATGTAGCATAATAATAGAAAATTTGTATGCAAATGAAAGCTACAAGATATCACGTCGATATTAACGTATAAACAAGAATAAAACATTTCATTACCCCATACATTCATAATGCCCAAACGCAATGACCTGTGCCAAATAACTCGGTTGTGTGGTTTCGAATATAATGGGTACATTCCAGAAGTTTTTACTGCCGCCGCGCTATAAAATATATCTTTTCTGTAACCTAAATTGCTTTAATGAAATGACATAACGAAAAATCGATAACTTTATTTACAGATTTGCATTATCTTATAATACAGTCAACAATTTTATTAAACGTTACGATTTGAAATTCACATTCAATTTTATCTAACGTAAAAACACCTATCGGTCGACAATAACCACTATATTATTGTAAACGAGCACAATATGTCCAAATACTGAATATCTCAACACATGCAACGGGACGCAAGCCGAATGGTTGATAATACACACAAAATAAACTGTCAACTACACATATCATTAACCATCAGTTGAAAACACTAATACAGAGACTCGACAGTACATACACTTGAATGTAAAATCAAAAGTGAGCTACGAACCGTAATCATACGCATTAATAGACAGCAACAATTTCCTGTGAAAACACGTCCAGATATTAGTAAATTCGCGCATTACACATGCAGACATTACACAAATTTAAAAAGATATTTCGATCGAAACACAGATTTACACTGGGAGATGCTAAATTGTTTCTTAAAATCAGCCGAGATGCAGAAATTTATTCGTCTCGTCTGTACAAGCTGAAGTATTGCTTTATAATTCTTACAAATGTTTGATTAAATACAGATAACGACTATTTATGTCGGCATTTTGTATTAATTTGCTAATATCTGCACGTGATTAGGTAATAGAGCATTACTAGTAGGGACGCCAAACGTCGACAGGCCGTCTTTCTGACGTTAAAAGAGACTTGCTTCTAGTTCGTACGCCTTGTTCTGTCCATTCAGGTGATGCAGGTCGTTTTTTCCCTGTCCCTGATGTTGATGAATTTTCTTCTTCTCTTTCGGGACTTGAATTATTTGAATCTTCTTGAGCAGGTGGTGGTCGAAGCCACCAGTCGTATCCACCGTATAGCTGTGAATAGAGCCACGCAGGTGGAGTTGGTAGTAAAGGCGAGTTAAGAAATAGTTGTGCAGCCAAAGCGCTATGGAATAAGCTAGATGGTGCCGCTAGAGGCTGAAGGGGCTTTCGTGACCTCGTGACTGACGTAAAAGCACCAGGACGTTCATCAGGAGGGGGACTGCTAGAAGCAGTTACCGATATGTCGTCATCGTCGTGTGGTGAGCTTGGACGTGAATTGGCTGGACTTGTCGTGCTGTGTGCACGCATTGTTATTGGATTATCTGAATGCACATCTGTGAACAATTGTAAGTTTAATTATTGAGTTATTCAAACCCAATTTATATCAAAATTATACCTATCTTGAACCCACAGTCTCCCATTTCTTATATACTACACTTACCAGTCTCATGGGGTGGAGCGGGTACGTGTTGTGGTTGCGTATGCGCTGGTGGTAATACATGTGGAGTAAAGTGTGCGGGTGTCGGCAACAATGGAGGTGGATAGTGCCGCGCAAGTGCACCCCAATCGCCCCCTGGTAGTCCAGCTAGCTGATGGGCTATACCTAGACAAAGAGAAAAACAATTTGAATTGATTTTTATCAAATGTATAAAATCTAAGTTCAATGCCTAGCCCAGTTCTGTTGTGTGTTGATATATGCCTATTCTGTTTAATATACAAGTATGTCCTGACTAAAGTCTTGAGTATTAAAAAAAGTAAAAAATCAGATAATGTTACATGACGCAGTAAACACCCCACTGTTTAAAATTCCATCAACAAAACAATAGGAGTAAGAGTTATCGCTAGAAACGCTCCACTAACACTAAACGCGGTGCTTAACGCACTCATCAGAATATTTAAATAATGAGTAAGGCGAAGTCTCCCCAACCTTGTTACAAAGCCTTATCTCCAACGCGGCACTCCTCAATTGTTAGTCTCTTACGTACCACTGTCAAATGGTGGTGTTGTAGATTTACAGTTAGACCTTCTCATAAACGTTAAAATATTGTCTTTTAATACTTGTGATACATTTTTTCACTGAACTTCATAAGTTTAGATGTTAGATTCATGCGTTTGTCTACACGTACGGTAAGTACACGAACATAAACAAATTTACTCTACGCATAAATAATACTGTTAATACTTCATTTGATTCCTATTTTATATTTTTTTACTCTAAACATTTGCATATTGAAGAATGATCTTATGACACAAGCACAGTTATCTCTAAAAGTAGTAACCCAACCAATTTGGTTGTTATAAGTAAAGAAAATATTTTTTTTATTAATATTACCACATAAGAGACTTACATCAAGCTAGGCAAATATTTGAAACTTATAATTGTTTATTATTAGTGATTTTAAACGAAAAATCAATTGAAGTTTAATACGTAGGGTAGTGTAATCTTGAAATGATTACTGTTTCAGAAAAATTATTTCAACATAATTTTATTTCAGTAGATTAGTTTGTAAACAATGCAATTCACAAACAACTGTTTTTATTGCATTATCTTGTGAACCACACATTAATATCATCGTTGCAATGCAACCATTGATACAAACAGGAAATGTGTTTGGCGTCATAATTTTCGGTTGACATTTTTAAGCGCATAAATTAACAAAGTTTGCCGGCGCCGCGACCCCGTATATTCGGCTTAACCCTTTAGCACCCACCTTGAGTAATTCCCACCCTGAGCCAACCCAACCCTTTCAGCAATAGAATAAATTACAGGCCATTTTATGTCGCAGATACCGTCGGTACGAAAATGTAAAACACATTATTTTGAATCCGACCGCTTAGCCTTTATAGGTGTAGTGCTTTATGAGTCCGTTGCAATTAGACAAAAGCTGCTTTTTAGGATAAGCTCTGTTTAATCTTGCCTCCAAGCGACTCACGGCTTTTACGATAATGATTTGAGATATCGAATCGACGATACAGCGATGGACAGGGTGAATTGAATATTTTATTTGTTAGCGTTTTCGTCGTAATGTTGATTAAAGTGATTTTAATGATATAAAACTGTAAGTGGCACTGATAATGAGCGATTTACTAGATTTCTTCCATTTAAAAATATAAATAAATCATATTTAACGTGAATTTTTTAACAGTAGTACGAACAAGGTAACTAATATAACGTTAAAAAAATAGATACGTCATTTATTTATTTTGTTTCTATTTAAGTGATATAGAGCATCAGAAAAACTATAAATAGATCTTTGGCTTTTCGTATAGTGCCAGAACTGTCCTAGTTAGATTATCTTTAAACACTTCATCTTATTTAAATGATTGTGTTAGGAGCAAGTTTATAATTGCTTTTGTACTCCATCAATTATTATTAGTGCCGAAATCCGAAGTATTGGCTCTAACAAATTTTTTAATTGTAAGGACCTGTACAATTTTAAGGGATAGGTGGCAAACAAACATACGAGTCACCTGAAGGTAAATGAGTACCATCGCCCAAATTCACCTTCAACCCAAGAATAACAAGTAACGCTCTTTGAAGAAATTCTAGGAAGGTTTGAGCTACAGAAATCTCACTCACTCGTTGATGTACAACGAAAGAATTATTGATATAAATATTAAATCTATCTTATAAATTCTTGATTCACTTCCAATGAAAACTTAATATCACGAATCTTTTTCTCAGCAACAATAATCTTACTGGACTTAAATAGCGTCAAGCGTTTTTTTATCTACGTTAACTATGCCGTTATTGTCAGAGCTAAGCTGCTCTTTAAAGAAAAGAACTCATCATTTACTCACTGTTCTTATTAAGGCTAGAGCTAAATAACACTGACAGGAACACAAGAAGTTACATTACTTTAGATAAATTGTGAGTATCCGTAGATTTTAAGTATCTTAGAATACAAAATGTTATACTCTTTTTTACGTTTATATTAATGAATTTTTACTTTAATGTATGTATATTTCCACACACTATAAACAACCTTTAACAGTCCACTAGTGGACATAGGCCTCTACTTAGGAAGTAGGTGTTGGCCTACTTTATCACGCTGGCCAAACGGGTTGGTATTGAGTATGTATTAAGTTCCTTCATCTTTTCAGTAATCTTATCCTGCGTAGTACACTCCCGTAGTCGCTTCTTACGACACCCATGAGATGAGTAGCCGTGGTGACACTCTGATCTCATAATCCGTCACCACACGAAGAAGCAGTCAGTTAATAAGCACACCACTAGGTTCTTTACCCACGTGGAGCATATTTCCTTACAGTACACACAAATATATAACTGCTAATAAGAAAAAACAACACGAAAACAAAATGATTAAAAGTACTTTGGTTACATACGAGTACATACCTACTTTTCTATTCCTCTATGTAAGAGGATCTTAAAATTTATTTTATGATCTTATTTCACAAGCCCTGTGCTATCTGTAGTTGTAGTGAGCTGTTTCAAAATCATGTAAGTTTGTTACGTTATAAATTTAGCAATAGGTACGAGTATATGAGTTTAATTATTACAGTTGGACAGATAATATTAGACAACAACGTTGAGTTCTATTTATATTTCGTTATATTTATCATTTTTATCGAATCCACAACAATATGTCGCCTGATTAACTGCAACACAAATAAAACATTTCGATACTATATTCATTTCTATCCGACATTTTGTCCGTGATGTGAAAAATGGCAGGGCATTGTTTCATTATGTATTCTCTATTCAAAAATTCAAGAGAAAGGGCAGCGCTAGACGATTTGAATTCGTTAAAAACGTTGGAATTCTTTATTGTGTGCACAACGCGTAATCGCTGTATAGAGCGACGCAGCCATTTTGAATCATTGTCTGTAAATAAATAGCCATATATCTAGATTTTTTAATAGTGCCCAGAAAGGTCCTGCGTCAGTCAGAAGAAAACAGTGGTGCTGACCTGCCCGCTCGACGATTACCGGCTGGAGAGCCTCAAAGGTGGCAAAACCAACACGAGGAGCCTCCAGCCAAAACGAACAACGAGCCATCTTAGTTTGACGAGCAGCCTCACATCACTCGCAGTCATCTTGTCGTAACGCTGGCTCCATCCAAGTTGGGTTAGCTCCATACAAGGCGCCCAAGGGCAGAAGCAGTGCTAAACAAACTGTAAACTGTCGGAAGTGTTCGTCGAAGACCCACCTTTCATCCAGGATCAGGCCCAGACACTCTATCTGTGCCTGAACGACTGTGGCTACCGAATTGACCACGATCGACTCGCTAAGAGGTAGACCACAACGGGGCTTATAGGATAGGAGATATAGGCCTCCGTCTTCTCTAGAGCCTGGCGAATTAAAGATACTTCCCTGGCGGCCAAATGCAACACCAACGACATCACTCACACTATGCCGCCATAGCTCATACTACATACATTGACTGCACGATTGGCCTAGTGGTTTAAGCGGTCTCCACACCACTTTCCACTTCGCTGAGTGTTGTGGGTTCAAATCCTACATGGGACAACACTTTGTGTGATCCACAAATTGTTGTTCTGAGTCTGGTTGTTCTTTGTGTCCGTTTCTTGTATGTTTGTAAAGTCCCCCGCGACACAGGATTTATTCCTAGTGCGGGCGTTGTCTTTTTAAAAAAAAAAAGAAAAAAAAAAAAACTGTAGAACAGTCACCCGTATATCTGATTCCCTGACGCGCGGAACATAAATTTCGTTCTTTACATCTTTTCCAACCAAGGAGACCATCGACGGGGTATGTGTTATTAAGTATTTCTGTAACCAGGAACTGAACTGAACTCAATAACACTTTTTGACCCGACCCGGCAATTAAACTCGAGCCCTCTTGATCGGCAATCGCATATGTTAACCAATAGACCAATAAGGCAATTAGTTAGATAAGAGTAAAAGATGGTTGTTAATAAACTGACTTAATAAATTAAGTATTTTATTGAAACATTATCTGCTCACATCTTCGTAATATATAATTAAACATTACGCTCATAATTTTAACTTAGTACATTTTAGGTGAACACAGTTTAAGTATCAAAAACATTTGAGCACTGTACTCTTCGATTGGCCGCATCTGAAGACGTGCCAATCCGCTACATTGCCCCGGACGAAGGGGTTTTTTCTTCGACTTTGAAAAATCGCGTCGCACCAAGAGAGGGTTGAACCCAAACATTTTAATGCCATTTGCTAGATTGCGTCTTGCATTTTTCCTTCTCCCGATACTACAGCGCTAATCTGCGAAGACGACCGGGATTACGCGGATAAAAGTATTTACGTTTTTAGTGTGATTCCGATGTTGCAGGATTAGGGCGGATTTTTTTAAAGACTTCAACCCTCCGTGAAAGGGTTGGAAGCACTTTCCAGTAATTATTTTACATTTCTTCAAACATCATTCATGGAATACTTACTTGGCTGACTTCCCATTTTCTTTTGTATTAATGACTTTGTGGAGCTTATTGTTGAACATAGATTATTACTCCTTGCCTACTACTAAGTGTTGTATTAAGAACTTTGTGAAATGTTGTATCATGTGAAAGTACGGCTGTTTGTCGCTGAAACTAATAACTTAAATTAATTTTGGAGACGCTTTCTACTTTATGCGTCAGCCTCTTATTTCAAATATCACAAGATGAAAACTGAGAGCAATATTCGTCAAAGCCTTAAGCCTGAAGTATTAGACTTAGGTAAACGAAAATAGTTTATTTTATTTTTACAATAATTTTTATTTGGATATTAATTGGTAGTAAATATAGTCTATTTTTTGTTCTTCCATTTCTGAAAATTTGAGTAGGACGCGTGCATAATTGTTATTTGTTTTAACGTTTTATTTATTTTTTAATATTGTATAAAGTATTACGCAACATTATTTCTTATACTATTGAAGAAAATCATTTTATTATTAATTAAATTATTTCTTAATTAAACGTAAATATTTAAGGACTAATAAAAATTTTAGATCTTTAGGATTGACTGTCTGAAAACTTTAAAACTTCTTGCCAATGCTAAAAAAACTATCAATAGGAGCTGAAATATTCAAATTCCTACTCAGGAAATGCCATATAATGTTTTAATATATTTATATATATATAATGATATAAACAAGTAACCTTAGCAACCAAACTCACGGAGTCTTACGAATTATCACCATAAATTTCTGGTAAAATCTGTATAAAATTTGTAATATAATAATAAGATTTGAGTCTTTACAAGGACTTAATAATAAACGGACATTTGTCTTTTATTGATCTCTGTCATTGACATTCAAGGTGTAGGTATGTACCTTGAATGTCAGTGTTCGTAAGTTCTCTTCATAGGAATCGTTACGATACGATAGCCACTACCATATGATACGGCAGCCACCATATCGTTACAACTTGGGCTGTTACGTAAGTGGCGGTAACTAAGATGGATGCTCTCCGTACATCATAAGGTTAATAAGAGGGCTCGTGAACTAACGATGCCGCTTTGTCAACGCGCCTTAACCCGCCCGCCGCCATCTTGCAACGCCATGTTGGATTTCAATCTGCTTAGCGCTTAATGAATTTGCGTCTATTGATTTTATTTAACCCCTTTTTGTTTTGCTTAATTAACCTTTTGGCGTTAAAGTAGCTTGACAAGGAAATAAAGGTTACGATTATTTATTCGATAGATTCAAATTATTATAATTTTTGATATTAAGATTGTTGTGTGATTTAAATTTTTGACTGATATGTACGTGTTTACCTTATTAGTAATTAGAGTTAGGGAATCAAGAACTGAATCTTATTTCATATTTATTTATATTTATACACACATATATATATATATATATATATATATATATACGAGGGTAAGTTTTTAAGTTCGCGGAATGACAGTGAAAAAGGCGGGTAAACGCGCTCTTTTGATGCCTACCGTATTCAGTGACTCATAATTAGTCTGCATAGTAAAATTTGTTGTGATTGGATCATTAGTTATTAAACTATCGTTGACCAAGTATTTTAATCGGGAACGAAGTGAAAAAAATGGAGAAAATTGAATTCCGTGCGGTGATAAAGTTCCTTACTAAGCAAGGAAAGTCTGTTCAAACCATACTCAATGAGATGTCATTGGTTTACGGGGATTCTTGCCCAGGAAAAACAATGGTCCACAAGTGGCATAGTTTATTTAAACAAGGCAGGGAATCACTTGAAGACGACCCGAGGCCGGGGCGCTCCGTTGAGGTGACTACGCCAGAAGTTATTGCAAAAGTAGAAAAAATTGTATTGGAAGATGCTCGACTAAAAAAGAAACAACTCGTAGAAATGGTTGGAGTATCGGATACAACAATTTTTAAAATTTTACACGATTATCTTGGCATGACTAAGGTTAGCGCACGGTGGGTGCCGAGAATGCTCACGCCATTGCAAAAACAACAGCGCGTGGAATGTTCACGTGCGTTTTTGGACCTCTGCAATGAAGACAAGGATGGCGTATTGAATCAAATTGTTACTGGGGATGAAACTTGGGTTCATCATTATGAACCCGAGTCCAAACAAGACTCCATGCAGTGGCACAAAAAGGGCACAGCACCACCCAAGAAATTTAAGGTTTCACAGTCGGCTGGGAAACTCATGGCAACGATTTTTTGGGACTCAGAAGGAATATTATTGATAGATTATAAAGATAAAGGCATTTCTATAACGGGGGAATACTACGCTTCAATCTTAGAACAGTTAAAAGAAGCCATCAAAGAAAAAAGACGGGGAAAATTAACGAAAGGTGTCCTGCTATTGCATGACAATGCTCCCGTTCACAAGAGCCGAGTCGCACTGGCTGCCCTGCATAAGGTGGGCTTCGATATTTTGAATCACCCACCCTACAGTCCAGATTTGGCTCCGAGTGATTATTATCTCTTTCCAAAAATGAAAAAAGAATTACGTGGTAAGAAATTTTCAACTGATGAGGAGGTTAAGGAGGCGGTTTCGGCGTATTTTTCAGACAAAGATAAAACTTTTTTTTACGAGGGAATAAAAAAACTAATTGAAAGATCTGAAAAATGTATTCGTGTTGCAGGGGAATATATAGAAAAAGAAAAATAATTTTGTGTTTTTATTATTACTCAATACCCTCCATTCCGCGAACTTAAAAACGCCCCCTCGTATATATATATATAATTCTGGGGGAAAAGACTTGTAGGACTGTGAGGTAATCGTGTCTACTACATGTGTCTCGCGTGCACTAGAAAGAATACCTAAATATTTACTTGCCTAACCTTCATTTACTAAAGATCCTATTGTGAGAGGTTATGGTAGTTCTCCACAGCTAGCTACGGAGGCCAATCTCAACGGGGTCCTGCCAACTACGCAGAACATACTATTATGCAAAAAATGTGTGCGCAAACACAGGTGCAGTCCTAGTGAGATACTTTTTCACACCACGCTTGGGGACGTTAAAGGCATGACAATCATCGTAGCAGTGTAAGGCTTACACAGTTATCACACGAAGCGCAAACATAGGTGCAGTCCTAGTGAGATGCTTTTTCACACCACGCTTGGGGACGTAAAAGGTATGACCAGTCATCGTAGCAGTGTAAGTCTCACACAGTTATCACACGAAGCGTAAACACAGGTGCAGTCCTAGTGAGATGCTTTTTCACACCACGCTTGGGGATGTAAAAGGCATGACAGTCATCGTAGCAGTGTAAGGCTCACACAGTTATCACACGAAACTGTCACCCCCGCACCAATGGGCCTCTGGTCTCACACTCACCAACAAAACACGACAACACGGATGCTGGTGCTATAGGTTGGTTTTCTGTGAGAGGGTAGTACTGCCCCGGTCGTCAGCGTGACTCTACTACCTAATGTAGTACACAAATAGGGTATTTATGTTTTAAATATTACATCTTTTAAATGTGATCCTTGATTATTTGACACTGCTGCAACTCTCATAATCTGAAGGTAAGATTATCCGACACGATTTGGGATAAATCAGGTACACAAACGATGGCTTTACGTGCTCTGTAAGGCACGAGGTATAAGATCTCAGCGTCCAGGCTTTTATTAAGTAGAAGTAACCAGTAAAACTTAGTAACACTTTTTGACCTGACCCGGGTTTTAAAACCGAGATCTCTTGGTTGGCGTGGTATACATATGCTAACCACTAGTCCAACGAGGCATTTAATTCTTATATATATAGTTCATACATACTAATAAAAATTAATAAACAAACTATTTTATATATAGAAGAGCCCTAAATAGTACAACACTATACATGTATGTGTTTTACTCATAGAGTTTGTAAAGCTTTATAACCACAGAAAAACCCCAAGCTTTTACGTCTATTACAAATTTATAACTTCGGGAACCAGATTAGCGATATTATTCATAATTCAAGAAGTGGAAGTCTTTTTATGTCGTGTATATGTATCGGCAGATTAAAGAAAGTGAAGATAGAAGAAGGTTGTCAGAAAAAAAAGTGAGAACACTTTACCATACCTTAAGATTAAGACTATTCAAGAGAAGACATTTTTAAATTTTCAATTTAACTCATTTAAATACAGATATGTAAGCTTACAGAGATCTTAATGATGTTATAACATGTGACCCATTTATATTTTGCCAGTATATAATGATGTGGAAATATAATTTCTTATTTAAACTGTTCAGTAACAAAAATATTATTTTTAAACAATCAGAAAAATAAATAGTAAGAAATGTCATAAAACCTCATGCTAAAATATCACTTGCTTTAAAAAAAAAACTAAAAAAGTAAATATATCTATATTTGTTAATCCTATTGCCTGTTATAGATCCCAGCGTGATACAAATATTCTTGAAAAGAGTAATAGCCTTAATAATGAGCAGTATTTAAAGATGTTTACTAAATATTGTTGTATTTTCAGCCTTTTTGTGTAATTCAGTAACTTATTCTAGATACAATTGATTGGAACAATGCACAAAATGCTTTTATGCATTGACGTGGACTTGCTCTTCACCTCACATAACATTTCTTCGTGGTAAGCTCTTGATTTCTGCTCAAAAAGTTCAATATTTTGCCTTATGAATATAGTACACTCGATGACGTAAACACATGAGAAAGTTAGCATATTATTTTCTACAAAGTGACATTTACGACCATTTGGTTTTTTAATATCAAACATAATATTTTTACATCGTTTCTGAACTTTGAATGCTAAGTACCAGCCAGTGAAAGTACGCCAAAATACGATATCATTTTTTGTTAAAGCTATGGAAACCCTCTCGTGCTGTTAACCCAGCGAGGTTTTTGGCGGGGTAATGCGACTAAAACCACGCGGTGTACCATTCTGCGCCTCGAATGGAAGACCGCAACATTGATGATTCAAGTCCGTGATAAACTGCTATCAGTGTTGATCTACTCGTTTTTAGCTTATACGTTTGATTGACTCACCTTTGTACAGATATATTCCATATGTGCATTCCAGTTCAATTAACAGACAATTATTAAGCCCAAAAATCGTATATCCTCTTTCTACTCAAATTTGTGACCATTGTAAGTAACACCTAAATTATCGTGAACGTTGATTCGTTATTTAAAATTGACTTTTGTTTAAATTATCTAGATTATCTTTTTTAAATGTTTTTTGTAACTTTTGCATAGTTACATTTATAGATGTGTTTAATTTAGTTTCAATAGAAGTCAAGAATTCATTAGTATTTTTTTTATT
Source organism: Hypercompe scribonia (assembly GCA_949316085.1). Lineage (NCBI taxonomy): Eukaryota > Metazoa > Arthropoda > Insecta > Lepidoptera > Erebidae > Hypercompe > Hypercompe scribonia. The sequence goes on from OX438979.1 coordinate 10,304,667, forward strand.
TAATTTGTTTTGTTTGAATATCAGTGCCTGGAAACCGAGCTTGGCTAGGTATTATAGCGTGATAGTCGATTCGCAATTTACCAACTTTTTTTGTTCCTGTTGTTGTTGTCCCTAATTTTATCACATCGATAAGTGTCAAAATGGGTCTATTAGACAAACAATTCGTTGCTTGAAAACACAAATAAAACAACGTTTTCTAGAAATGAAATCCAGCTAGATCGATATATTGTCCTAGAAACCCCTGCATATTAAATTTCATGAAAATCGTTGAAGCCGTTTCCGAGATTCAGATTATGTATACAAGTATATATATACAAGAACTGCTCGTTTATAGGTATTAGATAGATAGGGATTATCTGTAGTCCAACAGTGGACTACTAAAACAAGATGGTGATGACGATATTATTTTATTATTGTAAATAATTCAAATTCAATATACCTAAAAGTAATTTTTAAATTAAATATACTGAACACTGATATACAGTCATAACATAACACAATGCATTAAAAGTTAATTGTGAGGGAGTCATCATACGAATCCATTCGAAAACGTTTAAAGCGTATAGTAAGTGCGAATCACGTCATACAAAAGGTTGTATGAGGTGGGTGGGACATTTAAAATTTACAAATGCGTAATTATGCACCCGCATTGTCGCGCTCTCTGGAAGGGTTATGTTGCCGCTGTTGCCCCTGTTTCTTCCCTCCCTTGCCCCCACAATCCCGGGCTTCCGGGCCTAATGCTATATTTAATTTTCTCTAAGACTCCCTCATTAATAATGTGAAGGCTGCGACTTTAAGTGGCGCTCACACGGCGACGTGAGATACATGGACGTGAGAAGAGATACACTGTTGGATATTCTTAATTATTTTAAATTGATCTACATTTTAAAACATTATCTACTCCTTATACAGTATTGAAAATAATTTAAAAACTGCCCAGGTGTAGTTTAGATTAGTTGGTGTAAAGTGATTCAGAGACCGGGGCCATAGATTCCTGTCACTAGAACAGAGATAATAACCAGCCGTAGAATGTCATCTTTGTAACTAAATAATAAAATTATATGTATTGATTTATGGATCAAATATTAAAGATAACTTAACTATTATCTATTTACCTATGTATATTTCTTGTCTTTTATTGTAGAGGTATTTGCTTTGGTTTTGACGCACGTGATAATTTTTTTTTTTTAATTTTTGCTAACATCATATACACTCATTACTGCGTTCATGGTAAACATTTAACTTGACTTTCAAATGGAAGAAACCATCAAATCTATTATTTTCTTATTTTTTTAATCCCCTACATTCAACCTAGGTTTGCAAGAGTGTAATTTTTCTAATACTAAAAGCACGGGTTCCTCGTTAAAATCATTAATAAAATTTGTCATATCCAAGCATTCGACGATCAACAACAAAAGTTGTGTCTATAAGAGAGGCGCGTGAACGTGAGTGTGGATAATTTATCATGATTTCACAAGGGTTATTGGTGCTCGCCGTTAAGAGGGCAGCGGAGACTTGCCGCGCACTGAACAGCCGCGAAGCGAGGAATTTACATATTGAAGTACTCACTAAATTGTTTCTAAAGAGAGAACAAAGCGAACTCGAGCTCAAGCTCCGCCGCGATGAAAGAAGCCTCTCGTTTCAAGTAATCTTGTAATGTGCGTACATTCTGCTTAATGAGAATGCCTGCTAACTCCATACCGGACGCTTTAACTAATTACTTTCCAATATACTCGTAGTTATAGTTTAAGCTGTTTATCGTGTCTGAAACTACATGTTGTTCAGTATTTGTAGAGTAATTAATTTGAAATTCAATGTTTTAAAATCTCCTTTCTAAGGAGAAGCCTGTGTCCAGCAGTGGCCTATGAAAGGCCGTAGATGAATGTGTCTAAAACATTCGTTATAAAGGTCGGTAATCGTTGTACATTAATGAAATTAATGTAAGTGGGTTCTGATCAAATGCAATGATAAATATATACACACATATGATTATCGTGAATGCATAAAAATATAAAAAACAGTTTTTTTTTTGTGCACCATTGGTTCTCTTATAAACTCTTCTAGCTAAACTGAATGTGTAGAATGTCCATACCACAACAGGTAAGGTTCGAACCCGCAACTATTTGTTCGTTAGCTCTAGCCGTTTGAATCTGAAAAATTTGAAATAAAATCTAGAATACCAGAAACACATCAGACGTATCTATCCGTATGAAATAACTTGCCTTGATTGGTCGACTGATTCATTAACGTAGAGTCTAAACCGCTAAGATTACAACTTTGATAACTAATGCTTGTGTGTTGTAAGCACCAACTAAGAAAAGATTTTTGGCAAATTCCAAGGTGTAAAATAAGATTCGAACGATTGTACTGAACGTTCGTCATTTCGAAAGATGTACAAACAAATAGTTATACAAGCAAAGTCGGGGACAATAGCTAGTATGTTATAAAGGCTTTATCTTTATATATATTATGACAACAGATGAGAGCCAATATAAAATCGGAAGCGAATTAACATCCATTAAGTCGAGTATCTTGGCACGTGTGGCACCGGTGCGCGTCAGTTTGCGAGAGACGTGCGCCTCGATTCAGATCGAGGCGTGAGCTGACAAGAGAGCGAGGTGTATAATTGAGTTAGAGCCCTTTGACACCCGCTCTAACGAGGTTTGTGAGCACTTGCGTACTGTCGACACTTCGCCTATAAACTACACAAAGGTGACAACGAGTGACTTGTATCTTTGGTTACTTTGATGACACGTAAACTTTTGTAGTTTTGCTTTTCTTTTGCTCATTGTCCATTGTTCTTTTTTATCTGACTCATTCTGTTATAATTTATGGTGAATTTAAGGTTATTTAATTATAATTCACTTATACTGGGTTTCGAAATCCTGTCGTGTCGGTGTAAAAAACAAGGCAATGACTAATGTTACATCATTCAATGTTTAGTAGAAGTAAGTGTATTTATAGTTAATTAGAACTATGTATTAGAGCATTCAGAGATGTCTTAACTATTGTACTGCTACTACGTACAGAATTTTCCTTCTGATGGTCGACGATGTGAAAATTGTCACATACGGGTGTCACAAAATATGAAAATCAAAATTTGTTCAAATAGGTAGGAAAATATAAGTATACTAAAGAGACAGATAATACTAATCCACAGTTGTAATTTATATTTAACCCGCCTATAGGCACCCAGGAGTCAAGCACAATTACGAAGGTGTTTATTAGGTGCAAGCGAAGGGAGCGTGCTCGGCGCCTAGCGACAGCGGCGCCCGCCGACACGGGGAGTCTTGCACAATATTGGACCGAAACTCATTCACCTGACGGGATTGGTACTTTACTATAGAATTTACTAAAATTTATGTTTATAAGGTATTTTTAGAAGACTAGTTCAAGGATAGATTTAGTCTCTATAAGTAATAGACAATACAAACATGAAATGGTTATGATGAATTATAAAACCTCGTTTTTGTTTATGTAGCTTATTGCAAAGTTAAATGTTTGTCTACGAATGAAAGTATTTTATAAACTCTAGCAGCTCATGTGGCATTAGTCGGCTTGATTCCACTTTATAGTAAACACTAGGGAGGTTCTTACCTGTGGACGTTTCCCTATGATAAAAAAAGACAATATTTATACCAAAATTCTATTATATCTTATGTGAGATGCGCGATATAGGCAATGATATATTCGTTTAATTCACACGGTAACCAAAAAACAAATAAAATCCTGCTTTAAAATATTTTTTTCCAAGTATACAATAGCTTACACTAGGCCACACTAGTATAGGTATAAGGTCTAGTATAAGACCACGGCCTTGTTTATCAATACAATATCATAAAGTTGTCATGAATTTGATAGTCTCTATGACTACAAAACTTTCTAAAACATTGAACTGTTAATATTTAAACTGTCCTGTATCTCGCAGGTGTCAAGCTGGGGGATCCAAATTGATAATTAATTGTTACGCAAAAGTTCTCGACCAAATTAAATCCCCTTTTGAGGCGCTACAGGATAAGGAGTGACAACGGTACGGGTGACAATTTAATATCTTTCGGATAGAAACGTCGAGCTACTCAAAACGGTGCGAGACAGGGGGTCAGAACTCAAGTTATAGGAGGAATGAGTGGTGAATAACAGTACACTATACGTATTATATATTTGTAATAGGTAGGTCTTAAAATATTGTCAAGATTAGGTATAAAATCAACCGTTTTTGTTCGTAACTATTTATCTCGAATGAACTTAAAGTTATTAATCCCTCATATCAATTTCGATTTATAGTTTATTCGGCTTAACGTAAAGTATTTCATAAAAAGTTACAAGGAACCAAATTAGATCAGAAAGTGACATCCATTTATTAAAAACATTCATACGGTTGACTCGCACATTGCCTGCACGTCGAGTTTGTTGCATTGATTCTAATAATATAAATGATTTATGAATAGTTGCTTACATACACTTAATGTTTGTATTGTGAAATTCGACGAATAAATCACATTTACATAATAATTTAACATAAAGACAATAAAAAAGGCAAAAGGTTAAGTTACAGCATCTTACCTGACAATTTAAAAGGTAATGAGCCCATAAGTGGATCAGGTGGAAACCGAGGACCGAAGTGAAATGGATGGAATCCGTGGTGGCGCGTTTTAGATCTTGGTTCCCGAGGTCCATCTACTGTCACCTTAATGGCCTTTTGATACGTCGCCACTTGTGGGGGGGACGTCGCCAACATTATTGTCAGCGAAAAAGATTTACCTGCGAAAAGAAAATATTTTTTAACAATATAAAACTAGTGTTGCCATGTTTACCGTTGTTCCGTCAATGAAGAATACACGTTGTCACCACCTTTTTCCTCCCATGGGTATCATAATAATGAAATAAGAGAGCAACTACGTTAGACAACATCACTTTAAAGAGAAGGAAAACTTGAAACAAACCCTGTCGAATAGCCAACCCGTTGGGCCAGCATGTCATAGTAGACCAAATCCCCGTTTCTAAGGAGAGACCTATGTCAAACAATATACTATTAATAAAGATTTGGTTTCCCAGGGGCAAGCAAGTCAAAATCATCATTCACTCACTTTCAATCCGGTGAGTTAGAATACAAAAACAAATAAAAATAGGAATATAGTTAGGTATCTATTCAATTATGGTCAGTCTTTTATGAGTCACTTATGGAAAATGACCATTCGTTTATATGATTTCATACATTCTTTCCAACCCTGTAACGTAAGTAAACTCACGTCATAAATACTTTCATACAATTATTATATTTTGTATCAAAAAGATTATCAAACAAATACTTTGGTTTGAAAATAAGAAACAGGTATCCATGTACGAGGCCAGAAACAACAAAACAATACGTTATGTAAACATAAATAAATACAAGTAAAACTCTTTATTACTCTTGATCCTCTGTCATAAACATAAGCCTACATTGTATTTTGTTTATTTTGTAATTTCAGAACATTATGAATATTAGAAAAAAAACTAAGCCTTAATTTAATTAATACATATTTTCAATGTTTATGAATCGTGATCGAATAGTTATAATATATATATAATAATAATAAGAATAATCCTCAAGGCGTTCAATATTTTAAGTAAGAAGAGAATATATTTTTATTGAAGTAGACAGATTATTTTCTGTGTCCTTGCCGAGGCACGTGCGAGAATCATATATCAAGCATCACCTCGGTATGTAAACAATTCGCCGCGAACTCAACAGTCATTCCTGCTGAGCGCGGTCGACTTGTGCCACAATTCCTTTCGTGCACGACAATCCGCATACCAACACGAACACACAGATTACTATTGACAGATTTACTAAAAGATTATTATTGTTATAAATGTGCTCGTAGGGTCCGTCATATTATTCAGGAATTGTTCAAGAGGCCTGAGGATAGGCGAATGTTCAACTCCAATCTGGCCAATTACCGACCTATAACCATCATTTCCGTTCTCTGAAAGGTGCTCGAACAGATCAACAAGTAACTAGTCAACTACCTGGGGATCACTGCCAATTAAATGATCGGTAATATGGCTTTAGACCGATGGATCGGCATCCACAGGTTATCTTCTGGAGTATGTTACATATCTTTATTATAAAGCTATTGACAGACATGGAGAGTCTTTGGCCATCACCCTCGATATTGCCAAAACTTTCGAGATACCGTTCCCTTCTCTCCGAACCTCCGACATTCGATCTGCCTCTAAACTCTGCACCTGGGTTGCCACCTTCTTGGAAGAGTTTCTTCTGCATATCAATAACATACATTGCTGTACAGACGATAGCACAGCTCATGGGCGATATATTGGACACCCTACCGACAAGTTAGCAAATGTTGAGGGAAAACGACAGTAGTTTGCCATTGAGCTCGACCTGGTTCTGGACCGCATCTCTTAATGACTTTAATCTGAATCTGAATCTGATCGAGTTCAACACCAAGAAAACAGGTACGCGTGATGTCTACCGCGAAAACTAAGTGTACTAAGCAAAGTGAGGTAGTTGTTTTCGCTCGCACATCTATATCTTCTTTATAAGACCCATGTTCGCTCCTGCGTGGAGTACTGTTTTGCGATGGATCCGCGCAGCATTTGCTTAACAGCCTTTATCGGTGACAGCGGTTAACAGTTCGCATTATAAACACTTCCGATGCCACCGAGTACTTGGACCCGCTGCAATTACGAAGATATTTCTCCTCTATGGCAGTCCTCCTGAAATTGTCCTGACGAGTTCTTCTAACTTGTCTCATCTTCTCCCTTCCTCCACACGACAACACATAGTGACCTTAGAAGCCACCGTCTTAAAGTTAAAAACATACGCTCTGAAGCTAAACAGTTCGACTCTTCCTGTGTACACCAGTTAAAATCTGAAACTCACTACCAGTGCACGTAATTCTCTCCTACTGTGATCCCGAATCCTTTAAGCGAGGGCATGAAAAAACATCTTACTAGGCCGTCATAGTGTCGCTCGCCATATTCTCAATAAGGACAGTGACCACCACGCTTGAATTCTACTCATGCTTTCCATCATCACACAAAAATATTATGATCTGGTTTCCATGCTGTTCCAATGATACTGTATTATTTTATGTTTGATATTAGTTATAATTTCTATGATGATGTACTTCTAGCAGATTTTGACCACGACCAGCCAACCAACATACGTAGGAGATATTATAGCGCACAAGAGTGTGTGCAAACTCAAATACACTGTCTTTTTCTTTACTCTCACCAACCGATAGGATGATTAACCCGCACGACCGGGAAGAGATCAAGCGCAGGGCCAACGCCTTTACGTGCTCTCAGAGGCACGGGGGTTAATACCCCAACTTCCAAAGTCCAGGCTGTTATTGAGTATTATTGTACCAAGGAATACTCAATAAAATTTTTGACCCGTCTCATGACCGGCAGCTGCATTTGCTAACCAGTAGACCAATGAGGCAGTTTCTATGATACTATTGTATTTGATGAATGAATATCCCTTAATAATTTCATTATTTACTAAGACGTAGGATAGATTAATAACATTCTACATATTACGCAATAAAGCAAGCCCCTGAGATACCAGTATATATCTGAAACAGTCGAAACGACCAGAGATTCTCTGTTATCTAATTGTGTAAGCACTGCCATACTGAACAAAGTTCTTAATTAACTGATCTCAGGTCATACTTTACTAACGTTTAAATGTTTATGAGATAAGGCGTATTTCTTGAGCTGAGGATAATAAATATTAGAAATAATATCATAGTTATTGATATCTATGTATAGCTAGACATTAAGAACACAAATTTAACCAAAACTGGTTACAAATTAAACTACTTCCGTATAAAACGATAAGCATAGTGTAAATGTGGTCGTTGTGAAGCCTATCACTTAATAAGTGTTCGGAACTCACAACAATCGCTTTAACTGACGACAAAATTGACCGATAAAGTATTCATTGATGGTAAAGTACCAGTCGGGTTTATTACTACTTATGCCAAAGCTGCAATGTTAAGTTAACATGTTTGTGTTCCCGTTCTATATAAGCTGTGGATGTAGAGAATAGGAGTGGTGTAGTCGAAATGCCATCGTAACACATACACCGCAGAGCGGCCGCAAACACGGCACCAAGCGTTTGAACAATCACTGGCGTATCGGCACACATACCGAATGGTAATTCTGGCAGTTCATCGGTTGACATTCTAAATATTCTAGTAATGAATTAATCATGATTGGCTTTTATTACATTTCATAATCTCTATCGTAACATTACATTAGATATGTTAAGAAATTCGTCAATAATTTGTCGAACTAAATTTTAATTTGTAGTATGTATAAATACATAAATTTGTTTCATCTTTCATCCAATAACATGCTTTAAGATCTTTCTCTTTTTATAAAGTAACTTTCAAATAACCACAAGTTTCACGTTAATGTTGCCTGAGCCGCTGCGACTAATTAGTGTACCCTAGCAGCAGTTACAGGTTACAGAATCAATTGGTGCCTGATGACTGTAAAACCAGGGTAAATTTGCATGTTGTCAAGTACACTTTTACTAAAAAACTAAAAATTCCCAATCACGAACGTCTTTAATACACATTCTAAATATCTCATAACAAATTAAAATCACACCTGTACCAACAAAGACAAATTATGTTGTACAATACTCTCATGTAAGTGACTTTGTCTTTTTCATACCAAATTCTTTAAACTTGAGAACCCTTGAGAAATAAAAAAAGGTTTTGAAATTAAAGTTATTTGAGACCTTGTTTACCTTTCTTGTACAGAAACACAAACTAGGTAAACAGAACCATTCTACAAAACTCACTCTACAAAAATGCTAGATGTGAAAAGATTTAATATTTAGATCCTAAATTATATTCGGAATAAAAGAAACGTACCGAGATAACATTCCGGCACGGCGTGCTAAACAAAAGAGACGCTAGCATTCCCAACGTCTGGCTTCAGGCCAAAAGCCACGGCGGTGGTCCTTCCAGCCATGAAAACGACATAAACACCCCCCTTCATGCCCACTCACACCCCACACCCTACGACCCAAAATGAGCGGCCTCCCGCTTATTTTCATAAAACCCACATAAACTCGGCGAGAACTTAAGAGAGAGACCGAAAAATTGTTTTTCTGCGCAAATATGAGTAAAAAAGAAAAGTTTTATTGTTTCCGAGACGTATTACGAATCGCCCATTCCGACTACTTACATAATGCGATGGAAGAATTTACATGAGACATGTTGAACGCTCGGCACAATACAGCGCTTAATATTCATGAAACCCCAAATAATATGTCAAAGGCGAGTTTATTAATATAATTTAGCCTTCTTTCTACGTTATACTACCAATTTCTTGGATATAAGTATTTATTTGAAATCATTAAAGCTAAGTCTTATTTTTGTTTGAACTTTATGTTTTGCGTTACACATACTTTAAAACGCAAAATACACACGTTTACTTCATAAATCATTTAGTTATTCATAAAAAGGCTTTCGTCTAGCCACCCTCGCGGCTCTTGAAGTTAACATATTGCACTCGGGGTGCACGTGCGACACACTTCATAAACTGTTTATATTGATCGCCACCGTGAGGGGGCGCCACTGATTCGTAATAAAAAAATATATAGCACGTGAAATAATACAATTTTTATGTAGGTATAATATCACATAAACAGAGAGAGTAGTCATTTCGGCAGGCTCTTAAAATAAAAACCCAAAAAAATTACGTTAAAATATATTCACTGCAAAATAAACACACCCACAGGTACTGCTTAAACTGCATTGTATGTATGTAATGGAATATAGTTCGACTTACAAGGGAGTATTTTATCTCATATACTTTATAAATCATATATTTTAACTAAAGCTATTAGGTTTATCAACTGCCTCGGTGGTGCAACGGTAGTGAATGCGACTGCTGTGCTTGAGCTCTCGGGTTCGATGCCCGGGTCGGACCAAATGTTTATATGATCTGTAAATATTTGTTTCGAAGTTTTGGGTATTTTTTCTTTATAATATGGATGTATTTCCAAAAAAAAGGATATAAGTATTCTATCAGTCAGTCTGGTTACCATAGCACAAGCTCTGCTTAGTTTGAAACTAGATGACATTGTGTGTCAAATATCCGAAATATTTATTTATTTATTTTTTACTTATTTGCTTGGTTTTATGTTTCTACAGGAATACCAAAACTAATAAAAAAGAAATATACGAAAACCATTTCTTAAATAGAGAACTGTTGAATTATGAACGAATTCTAATTCTAGGCGTATTCAAATTCGGCAATTTCCTTTTCACGTCAGATTAAAAATCAGCTTTATAACGTCATAAAGTAGGCAGGAGGAGCGTTAAGATAAGAGTTCGGCGCTCGCAAGTTAAATAAAAAATGAGCCACAATGGTAATGGCTGCGAGCTCCTTTGATCTCGGTTTCATGGCTTACAGAGGATTTTCGGCTTAAGGGGAACAATTTGGATATAAAATACCAACCGATACGCATTAGGGACATTAGTGAATTGCTTACACATATATCTCTTAATCTCACACAAACATACACACCAAACATTAAAATGAGCGTTGTGTGAGAGTATACAGAAACATGCATAATATTTTTTATTACTGCTTGTTACTCGTCACTTTTGAATTTTATTACATATTTTTTCGAAAGCAATATAAAACTTCCCTATCCGTAAAATAACCTAATACAAGCGAGATACCGTAAAATCCGAGTTTATTGAAGCGTCACAAAGAACAAGAGGAAAAGTCAAGAGCGTACACAATTAAAAATCTTCCCCCGGGAAGCACCTTGCGAACGAGCCGAGCGGTCAATATTGCGAGACGAAACCCTCAATTTTCACCACTCTCCCCAACGCTAATAACAATAATTAGGAATGAGTGGTTCAATAATTAAAAACGGAAAGAGAACAACTCCAAAAAGGATCCAAAATGAAAAGAGCACCCTGTCTCTTTCACTCATAAAGAAATTCTGCATAGTGCATCCCTTTCGTCGTCTCAGTTTCGCTTATGAATTTTTTTGTGTAAAGGTCCTTCTTTAAATTAATAAAAATGTAAATGGAATGCTCATCTTAAACTGTGGTGGTACTTAGCAACGGCCTTAACAATTATGTTAAGCCTATGTTGGTTTTATGATGGAGGTATCTCGGAGGTACATAAATTTTTCGTAATAAACTTTCGAAGCTTCCTTATTATACTTTGTATTTCTGTTGTTATACAAATGCATAACGCAATAAAGTGGCCGAGTTATTCTCTTAGTTTTCTTTCGATGATTATATACTAAAACTATCGATAAGTACATAGGGTAGATAAAAAGGGAAACATATAGAAATATTTTGTAAAACCATTGTGTTCTCATAAAATAGTAAAATATTCGACAATCCTAGTGATACACAGTCGATAAGACTATCCACAGAATATCTCTCCTAAATAAATGCAATAACTATATAGCACTAGAAAGTTTTAAATTCACTTTTCACAAAGTTAAATTACAATTGAAATTTCACGATCTCACGAACAGCCCATAGACAAATCCCTAAACCACCATCTACCAATCTTAATTTACAGCATGAATACACCCTGTCACATTTGAATACCGTACCTCAGAATATTATTTACATTCTCAATCATACCTACATGTAGGAAAGTTTTGAAAATAACATTACAAAATTGAAATCATTAGTTCGTAAAGGTATGGAGTGCATCAAAGGCCCCTCTCGAGTTAATAACGAAAGGTGAAGCCGCGAGGCCGAGATCTTTTTCGACGCGGCCCTCTGTACAAAAATAATTTACCAAAGGAGGAAACATAAGGTGTAGGGAGGGTGAGAGGTGCCTATTGTGTCCTGCTGCTGTTTGCTTAACTGGTGGACCATTGTTTCTGTTTGAAAATGTATGTTCGTTTGTGCTGGAATAACTATAACCAAATAGTCATGGTAAAACTGGAGAAAACTTATTTACTATATTCTATATTCTTTTACATTTATGTAGTCTGTTTTCTAACCTTAACGTTATCTTTATTTTATGTTATAATAAACAAAAAAAAAAGTAAAAAAATCATTTATTCTGACATTCACAGGACAACCCATTGTTAAAAGTTACAGTATAAGAGAGTGAACCACAAGTAATTACAATGCCCTGTGCAGTGCCAAAAAGGCGCCTACCTCAATATATTGCTGCTGTCTACGGAGCCATAGCGTTGATATTTGGATACGACCGGTATTCCGATTAATTAATTATCGTAAAATTTTATGATTTGTTTTTTGTTAATAAATTACATTAAAATAAGCTATGAGGATTATATTATCTACCTAAAAAAAATACTTTTAGTTTTCTTTCTAGGCTATCATTTATAAAGTATCGACTCGCAGTATCCATTTACCGGTCCAGCACAATATTTGTACAAAATTTTTAAGTACCAGGTTTGGACCAACAAAAAATGTATAGGTACACTTATTTTTTGTATTTTTTTGTAATTTAAAAGCTATCTTAGATTGTTCTTTAAATGTAATATTAAATGTATTTTACATATATTTTTACATATATTTAGGTTGAACAATGAAATATTATCTGACAAATTGAAAAATGATTAAAAGCCTGCTATGCAGCGAAAATAAATATGTCCAAATATGAAGCGAATTTTTATATTGTAACGAATTTTTAAGTGTAAGAAATTAGCGCCAAATATTTTTGTATAGTAAATTAGAATTGCAAAAATATAAGGTAATTTCAATCTAGTAGTTCGTTGACCTATCTACGCATACAAACTAGGAAGTGACAAATTGTAAATAAAGCCAAACTGTGAAAATAAAAGCAAGTTCTCAAATGTGTTTAAAGTACCAAAGTCATATTATGAACGTATCTAATAATTTAGCTGCCCTATACTGATTCTTTAAAGCACAATAAAAAGACACAATTAAAACCCCAAGTGTTGAATTCAGGGACAAATGAGGCTAGGGGTGTATTTTTTATCTGTCTAGCTAAGGTAGGGCCAATCAATCGATTAGCAGATGTCCCTCCTTGACTACTGATGCGATAAATTGGCCTCTTACTACCCCACACCGAGTATAATAAGGTAAGGTTAAATTTAAATCACTCATGAATAAAATGCATTAGAATCTTTTAAGCCGAAATAAACTGAAAAAGACTTATTATACATATTACATCGTTAGAAGACTTATAAAGAAGGATTATTTTAGCTCATTCAAGATGTTTTATATATGAGGGGCTCGTGGCTTAGTGGCAACCATGTAGCTTAACATATTGTAAAATTAAGCCATCCAAACCAGAGAAATGTATGATAGTTGACCATCCTTAACACATTGAGACCCCTACGCGCTTCGGAGAGCACGTTAAGTTGTTATTCCCGATTGTTCTAAGAACATCTTTGCTTTTCTACCGAACTGCAATTTCGCCTATTAGATAGTTGGGTTGTGACGATTTGATGGCAGACGCTCCATGTAAAAAATAAAAGTCCTGCCGTATCATAGTAGACTAAAAGCCTATCCCAAATCGTATGTTTTAGTTTAAACATACGTGTACTTTTATAGAACATCTTTAGAAACATAAATCTACGACGAAACCAGATAGAACTAATTAATTGCAGCAAGTTTTTTCTTCGAAGAACTCTTCCCTCTTGTGTAAATCGGATATTGTTAAATCAATCAAATCAACCTATCGCTGTCCACTGTTGAACTAAGGTCTCCCCCAAGGAGCGCCAACAATCCTAGTCTTGGGCAATTCACATTCATCCGCTGCCAGTCACCTTCTTCAAGGCATCGGACCATCGCGCCGCAGGGCGCCTACGTTTAGGTGGTCCCCAATTGTTAAATAAATGACATTAAATATCATCTAATAATGTCGTATTACTATTACGCTACCCACGCCTTCTATATTTAGCTATAAATATCTCTTAGTACCGAAATACTAAACAATTTTTTTATTTTAAACAACCCGCCAAATTTGATAAAATATAATTAGATATAACAGAAGCTATGATGTAATTCAAAAAGAAAGAGAGATCTTACAAGTAATTAATAATTCTTGTCCATTGCGGAAAGTGAAGGCAGCCGTTACTCCGCTGACACGTCAAACCGTGGCGAAAAAAAAGTAGTCGGGGGTTCTCATTAAATTTTTCGCTTATTAAAAATTCCCCGCACCCCTCGTTCGGTGTTAGACACGCAACTTTTTATCCCAACACGAAACAAAAGTTATGTTCCTCAGCAATCCCCTCTGTCTTTTTTACCCGATAATTTGAGTGAGATTTTCTCGCAATTTAAGATAAACAAAGAGAGCGCTTACCCTTAATTGGAAAGCAGAGCGTTATTCAGGAAGGAACGTGACAAATAGACACCTCTTAACTTCTTTTCCACTTTCCCGCCGCTCCGGGCTATATTGGTTTTTTCGTGTACACGCTAGCCGAAAGCTTTTGTTTGTATAAGGAATTTTTAATGAGGGTTATATTTGTATAACGAAGTTATCCACTCTCTTTTCATTTTATTAGCTAATAAACTCCGTTTATAGAACTTTACACAAAGAGTATAAAGTCAATGGCCAATAACCTGGTCAAATATACTAGATAATCGTTAAAAAGAAGAACGCACGAAGTTCTATGCTATGAACTTGGGAGAGCTCTGTCTTCTATAATTAACATGTCATAACAAAAGGTTGGCTTCTTGCCATGGGTCGTCATAAAACTTAAGAAGAATGGGTGACAATATTGTATAAGAGTGGACATCGGGCACTCGAATAGCTTCGCAACCTACCACACTGTGTCTGGTGCCACGTAAAACGCATAACGCGTCTGCAAGGCAAGCTGTCGGACTTTATAGAAATTAAGTATCACTAGATGAAATAAAGATTTATTTTCGTTGGAGTCCACTTTTTATCCCGGTTTAATATTTTTGACGTTGGATCCCACAAAATATTAGTATCTATTGCCGTTGGGTGACAAAGTTAAAAAAATGCAAGAGAATTGTGCTTTATTATCATTGAATTGCAAAAACTATTTACGTTGGTACTCAAATGATTAAAAAATCTGAATGTAGGTAGATACATGCAGTAACAAAACTATTTAAAATAAAATGAGAATATATTTGAGTAATTCAGAACAAAAAGTGGCAAACTGACACTAAAGAAAATGTTACAATTTTAGAATCCACACATAATATTTTTACTAACTGAAATAAATTATGGCAGTTACACACGCTGCTTTTTACCAGTTCGACAGTCTATGTATGTTTATATGTTCGACCGTAGTGTAACTGCTAAACCGATTTTAATGAATAAGGAGTCATAATATTTGTCATAATGGCCCGGGTGACATAGGCTACATATTTTTTATTAAAATGCTATATGACGGAATGTCAACCTCAGCTTTCAACCTCTATTACTTAAAGAATATGATATATATATATATATATATCTTATTATTTAAGTAAAAATAGTAGGTTCATAAAATTTTAAAGCTTTATTTTGTTCTTAACAAAACTAATTATCTTTTGAAGAGTACACATGTAGTTGCCACATTGGATTCAATGGAAATAGCAAATAAGACAGTACTACACTACTTATCGACAGTAGCTACAAAACGGGATCAAAAACTGAAATCAATGCAAGTGCAAAAAATAATAAGAGCTTTATTACAATAAAACCACTATCACGTTTTTTATACGAATTTAACAAAAAAAATAATAAAATCAGAAGTTTATATGTACTTTGATGTAAAGGCAATACAAGTACTATTCTAGTTTGGTAAGTGTTAAACTTGTTTAACTAGTTATTAAGCGGTAGCACTGTTCTAGCCGACTTATATGGAATTTTGTGGCGCTACGCTGTTGAGTGTTAGCTGTCTGCGGTTTGAATGAGCTGCCGATATTTGTGTGTTACGGTTAAACAACACAAGTTATTGAATACGTCAAGTATTCCATTATTGTTTATAACTTTTTTCTTTGTTTTTTGTTCTTCATTCGACTTAATTATAAAGTAGAGGTATTTTACCTCTAAAACAAGTGAATTTGGTTGCATTGAAAGGTTGTACATGGGTTAGTTATTAACTGGATGTCGTAATAGTAGCTGTTCCTGGATCCCTCCTAGGTCAGGCGCAGAGTGGCACATCATGTGGTTTAAGTCGGTCCGATTCCGACACACCACCTCGCCGTAAACCCCAGTGGGGTCACGGCCCGAGGGGATTTCCAAATGTTAAAAAAATGGTTTAGTTGTTAAAATATGTATTAATTGAACTTAAATAATAAGAACTCGGTCAAAATATAAAGATTTGGTGGTGGACCTGAAATCACACAATCTATGTCCTCTTCAGAGTATTGCGCGAGTTTAGCCATCGCAATAGTGTTAAGTGAAAATATTACATACTCTAAGCACCTGCATCGTCATTAAGGCATCTTCAAGACACGAGCTAACTAAAAGGATTTCAAAAAAGGTAGACTATTAGAGTTATTGAGTTACAATATATGATTTCATAATATTATCCATTAAATCTGAAAATAGTATATAAATACATCCCCAAAGATATACATTGGCTTATTAAACAACTGTAATAGGCTAGATGACACCTTAGTCAAATTAGTAACTTTTTATCATCTGTCAAAACGACAATTTTGTATAAAAATGTACTAAATACCAAATTGTGACGTCACTGTTTTAGGCTGCTCAATTGAACAATATATTTCACTGTATATTTGATTGAAATTCGTAAAAATAATGAAAAATAGCTTTTTATTATTACGAATTTGTAATTGTATTTGCCAAGATGTTTCGCGATATTAGTTTTAATGAAGTGTACATTGGTATTTATTTACGATACACTCATCTACCCTATTGTAATACTTCAACCTACCTATCAAGATAACCCTATCGCTATCGATCACAATTCTACATTTTAATTTTTTTTCTTACTTTTAATTCTTTTCAATTATTTCTTTATTATGTACCTATTTGGAAATTTATTAGCTTGATTAGTGATATATCTTTATGTCATAGTGCTTGTCGAAGTCTACTATAAGTGAACGAGTACACCAACTTAATACTTCTTTAGCCGGTTATTATATTTAATTGTGTATATCTTTCGTTGGAGATCCTGATGCCTGAGACCTGATATAAGTAGAACCTGGTAATCACAGAATGTCGATATATTACAAAGTGATATTATTGTATTTGTGACTTTAACTTTTAGTTTTAATATGTACCATATATATGACTCCCACGCAAGAAAAAGCAAAAGAAAAGAATAAGCTATCTTCTTTTAAACGGATAAAAAATACGCGAAACATTTTCTACAAATCAGAATATAAACAAGAATTCAAAACCCATTCTATTAGCATTGTTTACATGACACACAATTTATCTTCTGTTGAGTTTGTTTACTAACGGTATCGACATGGAACACCGCTGTGACATGAATGACATGAAAGGGTTGATCTACTGAGGAGTGTGCTCGCGAGAACACTGCTATACGTATATATAAAGTAACGTTGGTCTAGGTATGCTTCAAAAACTCAAAAAGGTTTGACCCAATTAAGCACAAATTTATACAATATGTAAAACACAATACAAAAAATACGAAGATTATTTTCATTGTAGTTTCATTCCTTATTTCTCATCAATGTATCACAGCGAAGCGCGGCAAGATTCTGCTGTTGTATTATATTATTACAGTGATATTAAGACTGTTTCAAAAATAACTAGATTTTTTCCGTGGTTTCATTCGACATTAATTTTATTATTTTTTCAGAATGAAAAGTAGCTAGTAATTTATCTGTTTCCAATTTCATCGAATTTTGTTTAGTTGTTCCGGTGTGATGTAATAACAAATGAGTTTTCGTTTAAACTTGTCGATTTATGATAATATAAGTATAAGCATAGATAACGACGTAAAAATTTCGGTTAATTACTTCACTGTCGATACTCGAGTCAGGCCAATTATAACTTATTGCTACAGTACGAAAAAGTTTGTGTTAACTCTTACTGAAGAATCAACGTAAAACAAAGAAGAGACTTAGTGTCCATCGCATTCCACTAAAAACACGAAAGAGTTACGGGTCAGTAAGTCTAAATATTTATTTTAATTCTTTCTTTCTTCATTAAGCTGTTCCATGGTAAGTAGTTTATCCTTACTTAATATTAAAGAAAAATAAAAAACTAATAGAAATATAATTTTTTTGGGGATCAAAAAAACTAGATGTATACGGTACCTTTCATCCCGAATAAAACTTATCAAACTTTGTTCATCCGAACAAAACGCCAGATAAAAGCTGGATTCAAACCGTTCTACATCGTTTGTATATAAACGGTGAATGTTAATGGACATTCAACGGTAATGCTATAATGCCATAAAATATACATAAAATCGCGTATTACTTCAGTGAAACACCACCTTAATATGCGTATTCTGTTGATGTTTTCTTACAAGTCGAAGCAACCCACCCTGTCTAGTTCGTTAACTCCCCTGCACTATTTGAATATGAGATGCTAGGCAAGTTTACAGTTCGCCGATGTTAGCAATGTTTGCGACCCCAAAACTTTAAGTTTGTTTCCGCTTCGTTGTTCATTTATATCGATCGCGCTGTTTACTTAACTATATTCCGGAACAGATAATAACTTTGAATATCTAAAAATTCTTCTAGTCTATGATCTACAGTGTATGATTATAAATTACATAATTTTGTGTATTTATATGCATGTTTGTGTATATGTGTACATTTATACTGATATGTACATATATTTGTATTTGTTAGTTTATGTCAATTATATCTGTTTAACATCTATCCCACTTGATCTCTAGATCACCCTGTAACAGTGGCAGAAAATGCCTAGAACGCAAAATCTGACGGTATACGTAAATGTATTTTTTTTAACATAGGCCAACCAGCAGATGGGTCAGCTGTTTAACTTTTACTACCCATAGACACTACCTACAGCTCAAGAGCGATATGTGCGTTGCTGTTGTTTGAGACCTCCACCTAAAAGTAGGCATACCATAGCATGAATCTCCTGCAGTACTTTCACAAAGGCAGTAATTACGGGATTATTCTTGCCAATAAATACACATAGACTCTCACTCCTGACAACACAAAAAATGCTTGCAGTTGATTTACCTGAAAGTAATTACTTTGATTTGATTGAATATTCTAAAAATTATGTGCATCGTACGCTTGTCACACCAAATAATAACTATTTATGGTACATTTTAATAATAACTAATAGGACGTAAGGAGCCCATGTTTTAGTTAGCCAGACAGACAAATGTACTGCAGGGATAGTGTAGTGGTTCAAGGGCTCACTTCACTGTCTACTGGGCTGAGTGTTGTGAGTTCATGTCCCCATATATTACAACACAATGACACTTTATGTGCTCCACGAATTGTTACTCTGACTCCGATCGAAAGCTAAATGATATATATTTGTGTCAGATATCTGAGTGTTCTTTGTGCCCGTTTCATAAATGTTTGTAAAGTTCTCAGATTTAAATATAACTGAGCAATCTGAAAACTGTATATCGACATTATCATCATCAACTGCCTTTAACAGTCCACTGCTGAACATAGGTTTCTCCTTAACAAGGAGGTTCAGACTTACTGTACCATGCTGGCCAACCGGATTAGTATAGGGATTGATTCAAGTTTTTCTTCTCTTTACACTGATAAAACCCTTATGAGAAGAATAGTCTTGGTGACACTCGGTATTGTAAATCCGTCACTATACGGAGAAAAATATATTTGTAAATGTATGTGTATAATGTAAAAAATGTAGACACTTCTAATAGATAGAGATATAATCTTATACCTTTTGTGCATCGCGTGCATGAATGCAATTAAGGGTTAAACAAAAAGTATCAGTTTAATCTGTAAAGAGATCCGCAGACACGAAGTACTATAAGTGCTAATGCTGCAATTATCCCACAGAACTTAATACGGTACGGTACACCCTTTTAAGCTTAAAAAAACCTACAATGGACTTATTTTTCTTTGAAACGATTGATGACAGTGTGGTAGTAAGCAATTGAGTTATTAAAATTTGCTGTGAATAGTACACAATACTTAAAAAGCAAAATTAAAATCTACGTTCACGGAAAGTAAGTGGTCTTAAATAAGAAGTCAGTCATGTATCTTTGATGATTAACTTCACAGACTTGAATTTAATATTTATCGTTTAATACATTTGAGCACTTAATGGGTTTTGTTTACTTACGTTACAGGAAGTAAGTTAACATTCAATTAAAACTAATAGTTAAAAGCAGTAAAAGCCCACCGCCAATACAAATTACCTTTTTGGAAATGAACACGATTGCGAAACGTTGAATGGGAATCTAATAAATCTAAGAAAATCTTATCTCAATGCAAACGGACTAGAATCAGAACAAATAAAGTGTACTGTGACGGAGTTCATTTTTTAGTTCGGTGGTGAGAAATGAGTGACCAAATTTATTGCTTTTAGATGTTTCATTTATCATACAAAGTTTTGGAGTTCACCCTTAAAAAATAGGAACAAAATAACAATATCTACATAAAATAATATAACGTATTGTTATGCATGTTATGTTAGCAAGGCACGCCTAATCAGCCACTAATCGTCCGCGGCTTGAATCATTACAAGTGTTGGCAGACGTCGCGACACGCAGAGTAGGTTGACCGCTCAAGTGCTAATATGTTAACGATATTTATTTTAAATTTGTTCTTATAACAAACCTTATTTTGTAATTTAAATACTTTAATGCCTAAATCAGTGATTTTTCTTTCTAATAAATTGATCTAGAAACGTATAACATTCTTTGAAAATGCAAACCACGCGGAAGCGTATAATTTATTCATTTTATTCAAATATGAGTATCTTAATCAGCTACAGACAACTAAAAGACACCATTATTTCAAAGTGTTATTTAATATTAATCATTAAAAGCTTACACATTTTTTCTGGAAAGTTATAAGTTAAATTTGATACAATAACTTTACAATATCACTAATACTTAATTTCAATAAGCAAACCAAGTAAAAAAAAGTAAATATTTAAAAATTTTCATCTTTTTACTATAGGATAACACATATATGAATGTTTACGATAATGCAGACATCGGCTCATAAAAATTCCCCTGTTCCCCTGAGTGAGCACTCAAAAACAAAGCCAGGGGCGCTCCGCCTTCTGAATATTTCAACAGGTCTTCTCTTTGTTGGAATATTAAGTCAATGAGGGTAATTGATCTGTTAAGGCTTTGCTGTACGAAAATCTATGCCATAAATCTTTAAATAGGTTCAGTATGTATACTTTAGGTATAGATAATACATCTTCAATTCATAACGTACCACGGGGAATATTTATACAAATATTATGTTTGTTTGTTCGTTTGAACGTGCTAATCAGACCAAACCAATAGTTCAATTTGAAAAATAATTTTAATATTAGATAACACAATTATCAGGGAGGATTATGTGCTGTGTATTATCACGCTACGACCAAGAATATCCGATTATAATCGGATATTCGACTATAATCGAATATTCTTGGTTATTTTTCATTGATAATTATTAATGAAAAATGTTGCAAAAATAGTAACAAATTATTACTTTTGAGAGCTTCGATTGCATCCGCTGCTTAAACAGTTTTACAATAATAATGTATGAAGGAATTGTTTGCCTTTAAAAATTGAAAAAAAGTCCACGTCAGCATATCTTTTAAGGTTGGCTTACTATAACCTTTTTAATGGTTATCAAATTCGTTTAAGTTGTAAAGTTTGTATTTTTATAATTTAGTGGTTTTGCTATTTGCTTACTTAAGTATTTCAGTCCTCAGTAATTGTAACTGGAAAAAAACGGGTGTCCTGTATGAATAATACTTGAACCCCGAGTTTTCCGTATCTACGTATATGTATATATGATGATGATAAAATTATAAATTACCTTTTCTCAAATCTTGTCGGGTACTTGTGTTGCCATTTTATTTCTTAGCTTTTATAAATGTAAATCAATTACAAATATATGGCAACGCTTTGTATCCATTTCGATATGGAATTTTAAACCCATACATATAGTAAACTACTAGCTGTTGCCGTAACTTCGCGTACGATTTGAATTTTATATTTTTACCTTAGAGTCGTGGTTTTTTCTGTGTAAATCCCTGATCCCGTAGATATGAGATAAAAGTAGCCTAAATATTGTGTAGCAACCTGCTTTATTTCCTAATGAAATGCCCATTACAATTGGTTCAGCGGTTCGAGAGATTAACACTACCAAACAAACAGACAAACAGATAGACAACAATTTAAAAAAAGATAGTTTATATTTTAGTGTCGTGTAAGTAGCTATAAACATTTGATAAAACAGTTTTTTTTTTAATTACGGCTAAACACTAATTTTATTTATATACATCGATATATAACTTTAGATATTTATTTATTATGTATGAATTTTTATGCGTCTTAGTGCCTATCTGACTGACCCAATGTATTGATGTATTGGATACCAAATTCCATGTAACAGGAGACTTTGTAAGTAGATTTATTTTCCTATTTAATATATTCTATTATTTACCCGTTCGTATCGTAGGCTTTATAATACTTAAAATAACCTTAATAATCCATATAAATATAGTTTTCATTTGAATCTAAGAATATCGCTTAAAAGTCGTTAATTTTCTATTTTTTGAACAATAATAGGATGAGAAAATACGTAAAATTACTTTAGTATCACCATAGGAACAGGTAAAGCCATATTAAACACTCACAAATCGATGTAGTACCTAGTTAATTTAATAATTATAAAAAAATATAAAGCCACTTACCTCTACCACTTCTACCAACGAATCTGAGGTCATTAAACTTAGCGACCTGATTTTTCATCACGGCGGTGCAATTTCTAAGCTCAGCAGAACAGTTTTCATCGTTACCAGCTCTCACAGTGACTAGGGTACCATCCCCAACTTCACCCAGTGCCACCACCTTGAAGGCCACTGGGAGAGTCTTGTTGGACCGCCAGTGGGGCGGTAATACTGTACAAACCTGGAAAGGGATTAAGGAATAGCAATAAAATTCTATATTGCCTTGCCAGAGTATTAAATACGTTTTCATTACGATTATTACATAATACTCTATTCAAGCAATCCATAGTATGCTTACTATAAAACAGAAATTTAACAATAAAATCGATAGGAATTTTTGGATATGGACTGAGTTAAAACCCATGAGAAAGCTTGTCCCATCAGACAGTTTCAGAACTAACATCTTTTTAAAACAATATCACTAAAGCTATTTATAACCAGGTATAATTTAGTTTTGGCAATGATTTGTTTAGTTTTGTTTAGCTTAGATTATTTATTTGTTTATACCAGCAGCATACATACAACACACTCTTAAACAAAATATCTAAAAAAGTACTATCTGGTATTCATGCAATTTTGGATATTAGTAGGTAATGGATTCTTGCAAAAATGCACAATAAAAGTTTATCCTAGTGACAATTGCCAAAAGAATTTACTTTTACCTTAATAAAAACTCCGTAACTCCGTCCACTTTTGATATGTATATAAAAGTAATAATATTATATTTTATTGACACAGTGAAATTCTTTACATAAATTTACTTGTTTCCGTTAACTAACAATAATTGGTATCTAAGCCGCAGTAAACTCTTAGACATAAATTACGACTTATAAATTTTGAGATTGGTTATATCTGATAACCGTAATTGTAGCTTCTGAATTTTTTCGCAAACAGTATAAAATGCCTCTTTGTCCAGGTAAGATATATTAATAGATCAAGATCCTTACCACATGTGGACTCCCCGTTTTGACCAACTCTCCAGGATGATCTGCCAAGAGACCTTCCAAAGTCCTTTCTGCCAGCAGCTCAGCTGTCAATGGCTGACTCGGAAGGGCATTACTACCGTAACTCGATGAAGGCGCCTCGTGGCCCAGTCCGTTCGTGGTTGAACTTACTTCACTCGATAAATGCATTGTACTGTTCACTTGAAACACTTGTTACTTACACATTACGTAAAAACTTAGTCTTAATTGTTTTTAGTTCACAACCGTCACATAACTTTCTCCATCAAAGGTTGAGTCGGACTTAAATTCGTGATCGATTCCTGATTAAAACTTCTTGCACAAGTTGGAGATGTCATTGTTGCTGTTGCTTTCTGGAAAGAAAATAGTGTTATTATTGAATTATTATTGTAATAATGGAGTACAATTATTGGTGTGGCAAACATATTCGATTTTTAAATAATAATTTATTAAAAGTAAAATTAGTGGGTAGCCACAGATTTCTACACGAATGGTTGTATCTGACTAAAATATACACGAGTACTTTCTGTTGATCTCGGGTTTAGTGGTAATCTAAATTTTACATAAGATAACGAAATTAGTTTTATTGATTGAATTTCAATTAAGCAATGAATGGCTCTTATACAACAACAGCAAAACATTCGATTATAGAAATAAAATTATAGTAATGAGATATGTATGAAATGAAGTTAATAGCGCGAAGGTTATATGGTGTGTTGCTGTGTTCTTGTGCAATTTCAAACTTTTTAGTGTCGCGACTACTCTCAGACCTCTTACTATTAGACTACTGGTATGATTATTAACTGATTGTGCTTCTTTGTGTGATGACGGATTAAGAATACATAGTGTCAGCACCTCTACTCTTCCCATGGGTGTTGTAAGAGGCGACTAAAGAATCAAAATATCCAAGACACGAAAGAGGAAGAAAACTTGAAACAAATCCTATATCAACCCGTCTGGCCACCGACATATAGTAGGACATAGCCTCCTTTCTGAGGAGAGGCCTATGTCCAGCAGTGGACTTTTAAAGGCTGCTGATGACGATGGTGATAATAATTCGCTGACTTAGTTATTAAAAAATATATATTTACAATAATAATACCACCAATATATTTTTAATCCTATTACTATTGCCATTATCAACTATATTATTATATACTCTTTTGTAAGTGAAGTTCAATGAAACTCAAACGAAATAATATAAAGAAAATGTTCCAGTAGAAAGTCTTTGAAGTTCTCCTAGGTTACATATTGACAATGGTGTGTGAAGCTTAAAAGTGGCTTCCGCGTGGCGACAGCACGCACAATCAGAGAATCAGACGAAGGGGTGCAGTCACAGATACGGGGTGAGAATTCAACCGAACAGAATAAAATATTAGTATTTTTATAACATACGAATTCGTCCTTAAATATTGACTCCCCGGTATTATATTGCGCAGGAAATTTAAACTGGGTTTTGCTTTATTAAAATGTTTGCTGTTTACTCGACACGTCCCTTGGAGCAATTTTAAAATTAGCTGTTCTGATATATGGCGCAGATGTTTGTAAGTACTTATTAGTTTTTTTGAACTCAGTTTTCATATTTATTTTGTGTTTAGCATGAGATCATGAACAAATTGTGTGCTATTAAGAAAATTTATGTCATTGATATCTGATAGTATATTGTTTATTATTTCTTTTTTATTTTTAAATCTGCCTTTTCATTACGGGATTACGGGAATCATTTTTAAGCCTTTTATGCTTTTTTTTGTCACATTTTTTCTTTTGATTACTTTATTCTTGTTGCCTTAAGTGATAATAATTAAAAAAAAACATTGACATCAATGAGTTGAGCTATGATTTTTTACACTTTACGAAAAAAATATAATTTATAACGTTTACTTGTCGGTAATAATAATGTTTTAGGTATAAACAGGTAGATAAACAAACAGATTATGATGCAAATATTCTAAAACGGCTTTGGACAAATTACATATACGAGTATGATCATTCAGAAGTTTCGCTCCTTAAGCTTACTAAATGCAATAACCATTTACAGAAGTACTCTAATGGTTGAGTAAAACTGAAGTATAAGCTAGATGAAGAGATATCATACGCAATAGAGGGCCGCGTTGCTAGACATGGTTGGTTAACCGCCACGCTGCGACACTAATAATGCACTAGTCTCTTTGATCACCCGCACTGAATATAGGCACCCATTCATAATGCATTCGGATGTGTTTTATTGCTTAAATCTATACGAGGTATGTCAAATTTAATAAATACTAGCTTCGTTGTTATATCAATATGTTTGAAGGTGTTTCTATCAAAGCGCTGTGCCTAAGAAGTCCACACGGTTCTCTTGCCAGATTTATTAGAATATATTACCACGTATTGAATCAGTCTCAATGTGACATGTGACAAAAAGCTAAAAGAAGATGGCAACTATTGGACATTGACCACAAAAAAAAATAAAAATATATACTGAACTTTCAATGAAATAAAATCTGGTTCCAATTATATTGCATAAGTGTTCTTTTATTAATATATCTATTCTAAGAATAACTAACAGACTTATAGATCTCTCATATAGCCTAGAGTTATATCGACCAAAACAGTTGATAACACAAGTCCATTTTAACCCTGAACCAGTACAATGCCTGATAAAAATAACACTTAGGGCGGTATAACGCACCCCTAGTACAAATAGGCTGTTATACGTTCGCGAAACACGATATGTCGATTGGGATGTTAAACTTAATTCAAGGAAGGGTGAAAACCCCACGGCAACCGTCTCTATTTCTGTTCACTTTGATTCTTATTTTTAAAAGTATCGAAGATCACTTTCGATGAATTGTCAAGACGTTTACGATACTTTCAATTTATTAAAATTGGATTTATTATGTTTAATTTTACTTTATTTAAGAAAATTAGTTTTTAATAACGCAAACAGTTTTGTTTAAAATGTGTCAATGACTAGACAACAGTAATTGATTACCAATTGTAGTCACTCATTTAAACAATTCAATTTTAATTATTTAAGAAGTTTTTATCAGTAGAACGGTTCTAATCTGAATTTGAAGATATCGCTTGACAGTGAAACGTCTCAAAAGGTAACCAGAAGAGTTAAGAACTAACTAACATAGTCGTTTCCACCTGACTATGAAATTAAGAAAACAAAAATTTCGAATAGTATTCGATATAACAAACATTTTAAACATTTAAGTTAAACCAGGTTCGAAAGCTTATGCAAAAATAAAGCAAGAACAGGTCTTAATTTATACAGATACATTATTACAGTCATCTTTGTTACTCTAAAGGAAGGGAAAGTTAATATTACAAGTACTACCGACAATAAATACCCACTTCCAACACTGATTCCTCCACGGATTTAACTCATGAATAGCACAGCAATAAAATCTTAGCGTAAAAACATACATAAAGGGTAAAACTCGTAAATAATAAAGCATGTGTAGGGGTTCCGTACAAGTGGGCAATCCTCGTTACCCTACTCCCTTCTACAAAGGAACCCGGGCACCGAAAGATACATTTCAACCGGCCCTTTCTGATTCACTGCGCCCGTTACATTTGAACAACATTTTTAATAAAAACTTCACGCCCTGATAGACTCCAAAGCTTTTTGTTTTACGTAAAATACTGTTTTGGGACTTATGATTAGGGTATGACCTTTTAATCTTTTGTTTCGTATTCATTTTAATTTTGTATTGGTTTTAATATTTTACTGCTGTTTTTCAAAAATTACTGAACAAAAACGTCAAAGTACACTTTCATTATTATTACATAATAAATACTAAAAGTACCTGTAAATATTTGGGACATTTCAAACTAAGCAGAGTTGGTACGATGACATCTAGATTGACTGATAAAAAACTTATACACTTCTTTTTGTAAATACACATATTATATACACATGTTACACATAGAAAACTCTCAAACTCCGGAACTAGTATTTATAGATCATACAAATATTTAGTCCGATCCGGGAATGGACCCCGAGACAGCAGTCGCAATCGCATAATCAACCACTGAGCCATCGAGGCAAACATAGTCAATTCAAGATTGATTTGATTTTTACATGACATAAAGTGGCAAACAAGTTGATGAGGCACCTGGTTGTAAGTAAGTAACTCCACCTACAAACACGTGCAGTCAAGATCCGCTGCAATACTTTCCATGATACTTGCTGGTCTGAACTGCTTACAATTTACTGCAATGGTGTGCTCACCTGACCGCATTGTACGCGAACCAAAAAGATCGGTTATATTAGCCATACATGAGCACACCAATGGCAATTTGAACTAAGTTGCAGAGGTCGCTTCAGTCGAAATCGGTCGAGGATGTTACCATTACAATCTTAACCGCTTTTCCTAATACATCAACTGCTCTGACTGCGCTGCTCACGACTATTGTTTAAAACTAGGGTTTCAAAGAGTAGAATTTTGCTTAATAAAAAGTCTACCTTACGTATATATAACTTTTTGAATCAATATGGTTAGGAGTTTGTTTCACATCAACACCTTGTCGACAGCGACCGCATTTGACGTTGTGATTGGTGAAAATTTCAGTAAGGATGAGTAAAACTTCGCAGAACTAGAACTCTTCATCAGTTTTATAGTATTAGTAAACAAATTTACGCTTGTATGTTAGCAAAAACACGGATAAAACCATTAAATAAATGAGTATATTCTATTTACGGTAAAATGTTTTATGAGTTGTAAACTTTACGACTTGAAGTATTATTTATGGTACCTGCAGTAAAAAGCAATTGTGCATTTCTGTGCAATAGAATAAGGCAATATATATCGCAGTTTTAACAAAATTCTTAAATTTTATTTCCTCGGCTGCCCGTTAGCAAGTTCCACCACGAAAATTACTTTCAAAAACACCTATCTAAGTATGTATATTTGGACATCTTAAACTATATAAGAAAGAAACGATTGTAAGATAGTGTGTACACTATTAATAAAAGGAAAAACAGTTAAACTTAATTACACTTGTTATCCAACTTTAACATTTCAGGTTTTACCACTAAACCTCAAATCAAAGACCTGTTGTACATTACAAAGTAAACACATTTTCTTAAAATATTAGAAACGATTCCCAATATTTTATAATGAAACATTCTGAGTAGTGAAAATTGCGTTAGTGCTGATGATGTACTTATTAAAAACAAGTCAAACAACATTTAAACGGAATCTTTTTTACTTTTTTTCTTTTTTCTTAATATTTCGGACATTTAACATACAACGCCATCAAGTTTCGAACTAAGTAGAGCTTATGCTATGATAACTAGACTAACAGATAGAATACTTATATACTTTCTTTTTGTAAATACATACATATTATATAGAAAACATAGAAAACATCCAAACTCAAATTTTTACAAATCATGCAAACATTTGGTCTATAATAATTGAACTATAATGAACTCATATCTTGATTATATAATATGTTGTTGTTATTATGTAACCTCTGTGCACTTTTGCTTCTAAAAATTCTTAATTATAAAAGGGTTAGCTAGTAGATGATGCCTTGGACACTAAATATTATTGCCACCGTGGTATAAAAGTGCGTCAAATAGAACGAAATAATAAAATAAATAATTTTTTTGAATGAATATGTGATGTGTAGGTATAGTGTAGATAGAAATATTCTTTACAAAAACTCTACCGGAGACAAGTCCTTCACTTGTAGGGTATTGATTACAATATTAAAAATACTTATCTCATTGCCTCGTATGTCACGGAAAGATCTCAATAGAAATAATTAAAATGTATCTACCAGGCTAGCTGTTTCCGTGTACATAGACAATCCCACTACTAAAGGGTGAAAATAAAAATTATTGATTGGTCACGTTCTATGCACATGGATAACCATGTTTGTTGTTTTGACACAAAGCATAAGCCTTATGTCAAAACAACAAACATTGAGCAATTTTATTTTAATCATCATAGATCCCAGGGTTTCACGCTCGACAATTTCCGAACGTTATTTTCAGAATCTCAATAATGGTGTAGCATCTGTGCGTACAATAAAACGCGTCAAGCCCTTGGAGTTCCAATAACATCTATTATCGGCCCAATTTTAAAGAGGAGCGAATGTGAAGGGAATCAATAGGATAGCGGGGGACATTCCTGAGGGTGGTCTCTGGAGACGGGTCGGACACGGATAATGATCGTAGGACGACCAGCGACGGGTACAAATGGGTTAGCAAATGTAATATCCGACCGTGTCCGAGCGGTAGATATTCAAATGGACGAAAGATGGTGTCACTGACTTCCTATGATTTTAAAGTGGGACGCGTTTCGTGACGCGTTTTGAATGTTATTTCTTATACAGTTATAGTCTATGGTCGAAAGTGGCAGTAAGCTACAAATCCAATAAGATGCTAAATCAAACTTTTAGAAATAGTGTAATAGTTTAAATTATGTCGTCTCTTTTCATTTTGTTTCAACAGTTTTTACAGTTACCTGCATAGAGTTAATACCCATATTTTTAAATTGACTAACAAACTTGTATATTGAACGATATAGCGAAAACTTGATCAAAGACGATAAAA
The DNA here is from genome assembly GCA_949316085.1 of Hypercompe scribonia. NCBI lineage: Eukaryota > Metazoa > Arthropoda > Insecta > Lepidoptera > Erebidae > Hypercompe > Hypercompe scribonia. The sequence goes on from OX438979.1 coordinate 10,335,024, forward strand.
CTAAATTACGTTTGTATGTCTACAATCAATTCAATTAATCTGTTTTCGTAGTTCATAGCTAATTAGTATCCATTTGTGAATCTCACACTGGCTGAATTCTGGTTGTCCATCTCAGATTCAGTACATCTGAAAGTTTATTTGCAGCTTTGATAATTTAGATGGTACGTAACCTCCACATAATGGTTTATTATTAGTGGAATTATATTAAATTAGTATTCGAAACAAGAGCTATAGCGAGGAACGTGATACTTTACTTATCTCTTAATCAAGTATAGTAAAGAGGAAGTCTAGCCAAGCTTTTTATCAGGCAGCTATAAACTCCGTACAAATGGATCAAAAATACAAAGTAATAAACAGACTTATAAATATGTATTTTATCACAAATACAACCTAACGCGATTATATTTATTTTCAAATGAATCATTAATAAAAATTAGAAGATGAGAAAGCTACATTTCCATCAGCGCACAATAACTTAAGATATAAATAATTCATGTTAATCGTACAATCATCGAAGTGTAGAATAAGAAAATGATCAAATCCTCGAAATCAAGGTGGCCAATAACAATTTTTCGTTCAAGGCAAAAGTGAAGCAGTACCTTTTAAAACAACTGCCAAAATCAACTTCTACATAATTGTTATCTACCATTATTGATAGTACCGTAAAAAGTAAATTGGTATCTGTTTCTATATATATTCTGTATAGGTTTTTTATGATAGATTTATGTATTATAATACGTTTGTTTGATTTGTCGTTAATTATCCTAGGAGAATATTTATATCAACTTAAATGCACCTAATTTCTGTTATCTGTGTCTCAACCAATGGTTGACTGCTAGATAATACCGTACGCGCTAATTTCGGCAATGCACCAAAAGTCCATGATGTTTAAATAAATAAATAAAAGAATATACAGTTCATTGAATTGATAGGTTAAGAGAATTTAGATTTTTAAAACATTATAAATAATTCTCATACAGACTTAAAGCAAACCATCTAGATAATGGGTTCCAATCCCGTTAATATAAGATCAAATCGTTTTGTATCTAAAGATAATAAGAAACAACGGTTTATATTTCACTCACTGTGATTTCATTCTTTTTTTAATTTAATTTTCTTTTTTTTAATATGCCAGTAACATATAAATATTCAGTATTAAAAAAACATAAGCTCGACCCTTCCTTAGTGCAATATTGGTGACAATAAACAACACAGAGCAATCAAGCAGTTAAACAAGAATTGTTGGAATGCAGCGGGGAGATGTGACGTCATTTATTAAAATCCTAGCGAAGTCTCAGAGAGCAACGCGGTTTCAACTTACAAAGTAGACATCTGAAGCTTTGACTACTAAGATTATACTTCGTTGTAAATAGGTTTTAATATAAAGTAAGTAATGCTTCTGTTATTAGGCTATTTGTCTTCCGTACATATCAAGTTATTTTGTTACGGAATATAAATGTTAAAACCGGGGCAATTAATTTTATACTGTTTTAATAGAAGGAACAGGATAGTGAATATTAACAAACATCCTGCATATTCTTTAAGTTTCATTTGGACCGTTCGTACTTGATTTTTATTCAGTTTTTTAAATGCATAAAGGTATACTTATTTAAATTTTATTCTTTAATTATTTCTTAATTTTCACGTGAAACGAAGTATTAAGAGCACAGTGTGTCATCACCCCTACTCATTCCATGAGTGTCGAAAGACGCAACTAAAGGAGTAAACTACGTAGGAGAACATCACTGCAAAAATAAGAAAAACTTGATACAAATCTTTTTTATAGTGTGGTAACACCCTTGGGCTATCACTCCACAGTGGTTTGCGGCAGAGTGGTGTGTCAGATTCTGACCGACTAAGACCACACCAATCCAGATCGATCGGGATCCGGATAGAGTAGTTATTACGACATCTAGACCTCTCCTATCGATTGCCCGCTTGCGTGGGCACCACCTTCGGGTGAACCCTACGTACAGCACACGCAGAGGTCGTCCTCAACGCCATCCACTGCAGCGGATGGAGGATAAAATCTATCTAGTCCCCCCGCAGTCACATTCAAAGCAGCATGAGACGCTGGCCGCCCGTCCTACGCCGCCCGGTTCGAAAGTGGCGAATTGGGTCCAGGTGGAAAGAGTCCTACAAAATTACGTCTTCACAGAAGATTGTGACCACGGTAAAACGCCATTGCTAATGAACGGCTATGGCGTGGCCGGTAGCGAGAGACGTCCTCCGATGACTGTAGAGAATGCCTGACGCTGTGTCGCCCAGACGGATCAGACCCCCAGTGTGTGCTGAACCGAGTCCTCACTGCAGTTGTAGTGGTGGTAGGCGGGACTCAATTCTTTCTTAGGGACCGGATGCAGGTTCTTTCAACATCAACCGGAAGGGAAGGATTTCGTGTTGCCGCCCTGCCCACTCGACGATGACCAGCTGAAGAACCTTCACGGTTACAAAAGCGAACACTTCCATCTTCGAATGCCACGGGGAAATGCCGACCAAGGCGTATACTGCCTCCGTCGGTACGGTGCGGTAACCGTGTATGGCTCTAATCGCCAACATCCACTGAGGTCGCCAGAAATATGCCCTGTTCTGGGCTGTCAGAGTGGTCACCCATATCGGTGCACCGTATATTGCCATTGGCCGGACAATCCTCATGCGCAGTCGTCGTTTATTAATAACCAACATTATTAGAAAACTAACAAATATATGGAAATGACCACAACGCTAAGTCACGTGGTCGAAACAAAATATTAGCCAGTAATATGAGAGATTAGAGGCTTTAGCGATTGTAGTAAGAGAATCAATGCAAAATATTTATATGTATTTTGGCTAAGGGGGCTGATTAAATGTGAATGACTTCCACCACCTATGGACACTGGATCTGCTACTCGAAAGACTAGTGAGGTGCGTGCAACAAGCAACGAAAGAATCACTCGACACCGGTTTTCTGTTATATGGTATCACTACAGCCGAGCTTGAACTGGCATGACTCTTCCACTTTCTCTTTCACTTTGTTATGAGATTTTTCCCGTTTATAAAATGAAACGTCATAACTACTTTGATATCATTATCACCTTTATAAAACTATGCCAAAATAATTTAAATTCTACTCAAAAGTAGTTACAGCTGCAATAACAAAACGCATTCCTACGTTCTCTAAACTTGTCATTCTTAAAATCTGCTTAATTGAAAATTAGATGGCGTTGTGTATCAGTTCTCCGAAAATATTTTTATCTTATTATAAAATACAATTACATAAAAAGTATAAAAAAATATAATGCGATATTAATGAATAAGCTTTCTAGTGTTATTAGCAGCAGAGTAACATTTTGTTGACGAATTAAAAAAATTCTGAACGAATGATTTTGATTTTAGAAATATAACACAAGATGCCGTTTTCGTTGACAGAAATAACAACTCATTTCTGATACGCAGGTAATATGGCTGTAAATTACAAACTGAAATATCTTTTTATCGCAAAGTTCTAAAAGTCTGAAAATTTAAAATATTATGGTCAATGATATATCTAATTAAATAAATACAAAAATAATCCCTACAATAACACAACGCAGTACAAATTCTCATATACGTCTATTTCTTAAAATTGTACGTTTGAGCTATGGAGTATTAGCAGTTGAAAGTATAAGAGCCGACGGAAAACATTTTTCCAACTTCTAAAGTTTGTACTCAAGCTAGGACCTTTACATTTACATTACATTACAATAAAATCTTTTATATTTATAAGTAATCTAATCATATGATCTATGAAAAAGATAACAGGGAAAACGTTTGATATTTCCCGTTAAATTTCATCAAGACGACATCACTGAGATGAACAGAATTCCTCGCCTACTTGAAATTAACATTGAATACTTAAGGTATGGCACATGAATCAGCTAACAGCACACAGTATATCTGTTATATAAATAATTATTAAGTATTTATTATAATAACGCCATAAGCAATATATAATTTTGTTTCCGAAGTAGTTATTGTTATATATGTATGTATATATTACAAATTTAATTGACTAATAGGTACTTGTAAAAAAAAATATATTATAATATAATATGCTGTAAAAATATTTGTTTGTTTCATTTATTACTTCCACTTCACTATTCTTGTCTTACCGATGAATATAACAGATACACTATAATAATAGGTGTGTCAATAATTATTAGCTTACACTTCCCTCCGTCACAAGTCGTAAACAGCGTTCTTTTTTCTAGATTGCACGTGATTGCATTGCTACCAGCACCCGTGAAGGCATTTTTAGTCCCTTTTTAATCGATTACTACCCTAGTCCACTTTTTGAATGATTATTCTAAGTGGCAAAAACTTTTCCAACTCAAAACCAACTATTTTATAACGCCAGAAAATAAATTTTTGGTTAAAAACCATCTGAAACGTCACCTATATGTCATTTTTAGGATATAATGTTTGAGCAAAAGCCGAGAAAGCTACCTGTATTTTCTGCGATAAATTTAGTTATTTATCAGTTTAATAAATAATTTTAATCATTGACACGCTCCCCCTTTGAAACACGATGTCACGACACGAGGAACGCGGTGAGAGGGCGGTGTGATGGTGCAAAATTCAAAACGTTCCATATTTGAAATTCAAAGGTCGCACAAACAACAAGTCAAACCTTGCGAACAATGCCGCCAACCACACCGATCGAATATAATGAGAAATTTTTATTTTTGTTGATTTTTAATGATTATTATTAATGATCTTATTGTACACAAAGAATAGTATTGAAAAAGAAAATAATATAGATAGTGCTGTAAAGTTTAACAAATATTACGTTTAACCGAGGCTAAGAGAAGAGGGAAGTACTTAATTTGTTTGAAATAAGGTACATAAGCAACGGAGACGTCGTTTAAGAACCACTTTGAAAAATCCCATTTTTTAAATATGGGTGGGTATTCTTACCCTTTAGTCTTATTTAAATTTGAAGGAAAGAGGACCACTCTTAGGGATAGTACTTTTAAGCAATAAAGAATACCACTCAATTCATGACAATATTCAAAGTGACGTAAGCGTATCGAAGTCAAACACTATTTTAAAAAGGTAATTACAATTTGTTTTACTCATATATACAAGTATGACGGCATATCTCTTATTTAGTGATCTGATTTTAATTAATTCCAGTTACTTGGAATCAGATAAAATATACACAGAAACATTGTCAAATAAAGGTCAATTTTGTTATTATAAATTATTACCTATATTAAAGTATATTTTTAATGTATATTTACAGCAATATAATGTGATAAATTTAATATAAATTCATTTACTTTATTTATTTTCCATCTATTGGTATTATTTCTACAGGTTGAAGATGAGTGAATAGCGTTTATTTTACCTAGATCATTATGCGCCTAGGACTCCCACACTTTAAAAGATTAACATTTGTTTGACCGTACTTTATCCACTGAAATATCGTTTGTCATGACATTTTATATACACATTGTCAGAAATACAATACAAATGAAATAATCGTAAAATAAAGACGTATCTTTCAAAAACATCAATAAGTGTGAAACGACGATAAAAAAATCTTTTGTGGGAAACCGTAGCTGTAGGCAAAAGCTAATACTAGATAATTCAAGAAGATTCAAAAGACATATTTTGCATCAAAATAAAACAGTCAGTTACAGTGACAATAAAAAAATCTGACTAAAGAAAACAAAATAAGAAAATATCAGAATGGCTCAAGTCTCTATTAGACTCCTGTCAGAAGTATTTACTAATACTTAAAAAGCACTGTTTGGAAAACAGAATGTGAAAAAATAACTATGGTTTACTATTTTCATCAGACGATTCCACTGAAAATCTCTTTGTTATCATTATTATTATCGTTATCAACAGCCTTCAACAATCCACTGCTAGACATAGACATCTAAATAAAAAAGGTTAGGTTTGTTTTAATCTCTTTGTACACATGTCTAAATATAAGTAGTGAATTAAATTAAACTTCGTACATACCATTTCATTTTCCTTGTAAAGATAATTTTCGACTTGTTTGTTAATTTTTTTTCCTCGTTTAACCTATTAATAACGATAAATTATTAATAATCATGTAGTGTCATTTGTATTTTACACGCACGCTATTTTGTTACTTAAATACGAACAAAACTGAGTTTTATTTATTTATTACAAAGTTGCACACCGCGCATGTTACTACGCCACCAACTAAAATCAATTTCAAGAAAAGATATAAAAAAATATTCATGCTCATACCAACTCAGAAACCTTTATGGGCTCACGTGTAACAACTTTGCTAAAGATGTCAGATGATCGAACGCATAATTTACGATTCGATAAAGGACATACAAACAAATAGACCAACATTCATTTTTATATATTTATAGATTCAAAATGCAAAATACACACATAAGATAGTAAACATGTGTGCACACAATTATCATGTATTAGTTAACGAGCGTGTAGGACCGCGGGACAATTACAGGTGAAGCGAACAACTTTAGGGATCGCTACAACCACTCTAATGGGAGTTCGCGCGTACTTTTTAACAAGTTCCCGCTTTGGGTAATGGTACATAATTGTATTACGATGTGGCCAGCATAAAAAATATGTATGGTCCCATAGAGAGAAGATTTAGAGGATTGTATTGAAATACTTCATGCAGGTTTTAATGAACTTAGTTTGCATAGTTGCATTAATATTCTTTAATGGTGTAATACTTTACACAAATAAAATTTAAAGCTGTATACTTAGTCTTTACCTGTAAAAGATTAACAAGAGCTTTTCTTGCGAATAAATGAACTTTTCGTTTTAATGAAAATATTTAGATCTTGTTTTAAAATAATTATGTTTAAAAATGTCTTTAATTAAATGAACATCAAAATGTATAGTTTTAGTTTTCAAATATAATGCTTAAGTCTTATCACACAAAAGCGTTGATGTTATCGTAACATAAACAAGACAAGAACTAATCCAATCAAAGTCATGGGCTGTACGTAACAAAGCGTTATCACAATATGTGCCGTTATCTCAGAGTTTAATCGTCGCGGCGTAGTGTGCGCCGAGGCTAATGAGCCTGCGGTTTTTGGGAAAACAACACGCAAGTGAGCGCCGGGCCCGCCGCCCGCCCCATACTCCTCCGACTCAAGTTTACCGACTTAAACAAACTTTCTATTAATTAATTTGCAACCTTTCATTATCATAGTTTCTGTATTTTCTTTTGTACTATTAATAAAATTTAGAAACAAAACTTTTACAAAGTGAACTGACTGTTCAAAAAAAGATAGTACCTTAAAAAAATATCTCGTCTCAGAAAATCCACAAAGAACACAATTCACAAAGTCCGCACTAAAGAAAAAAAAAGTTTGGTACAGTAACCGCGGAAAGGCGCGGGCGTCCGCCACCGAAACGTGGTCGACATTAAAACCTTAGCGGGAAAGAAACGGTCCCCTTATTACGTCTCGAAAGAAATTCACCCGCACACAGAGGCAACGCGAAAGAAGTTCACTCACACAGAGGAGGGTTGCAACGCGACACGGGGGGTGTACGTCTCTGTGAGCGTTGGATACAAATAAGTATTAAAAGAGATAGTTAGGTTTGGGACAAGCACACGAATCGTGAACCATATGGCGCACACCTCGCACCGTCAATGTTACGTTCAAAAGACTCCTTCAACTGTACACACATTGTACACTCGCCTTTATTTAATTCTACAAAAAAAATCTATAGTTGAAAATCGTCACAACTACTTGATTATTTTTTATTTAAAAAATGACTATAACAGGTTAATTCGATTTTCAAAACGCATTTTTTATTACACTCAATATAAGTTTAACGACATATAAAAAGTTTCAATACTAAATTTGCTTCAGACGAGCCTTGATAATGACAATAATATGACATATATTATTGTCTTGTTATCCGTATCAGACCTCAAGAAAGCCGTATATCGTACTGAAAAGTTAATTAATTACTGAAACATAAAACTCAACTTGATATCGTACCTAACTTATTTTCTACGTTAATTTCGAGAAGTTCGTCAACAAATTAATATTCTCTTGAAACCGCAGCGATTAAAGGGTAGCCCGCAACGAAATAAAGAATAAATTTATACAAAGTTTACTAAGATTTTGTCATATATTTTATATACATAAAATATTTACACCTTAACACATATTATATCAGTACTAATTTGTACAGATTTTTCTTTAAAAATTTTACTTCACAATGAGCCTTTAAACCTAACAAGGCTTAAACCATCAAAGTAAATATTGTTTTTGTATTAAAGTCATTGAACTACTTTGTATGATTCTCATAACAGCCGTATTATTTGGTTAATATTGCAAAAATCATTTGACATCATCAGCAAAATGTTGTAGCCGCTACGGCGTAGCTCGTAGTAGTGTCAGATACGACACCTGTTAATTGTTTTTATCTTGTTAAGTATACTTCAGTTTAAGTAGGTACGATATTATTCTAACGGTTAGATATTTTCAAACTTGTCATTAGACCAGGTTTGAACTTCATAACACCTCAGACTGCTCACCAGCTCACCGACAATGGAAAGTTTATACCATTATTAAAATTTAACTGCGCACTTTAATAACTAAAGCACGGAGCCGGTATAGCCTCATATCGTTGACAAAAAGATGAGCGCGTTTTCCAGAACAACCTTTGGGTATAGCGACGTCTCACACCAACACATCGACGACCGCACAGCCACACGCCTGTATCCATACACCCACACATACCTAAGCCACCACTACACGAAGGCAACCCACACGCCCACCCGCCAAACACGCCCAACGTCTTGGGTTTTCTTATAAACCACGTTGTGTTCGATGTCCCCTTCTCGTGCACGGCAAGGCAGCGCTTCCTCTCTGTCTGACGCAATGACGAGCTTCACATAAAGCGACGCCACATTCCCGCCTTTTTTCCCACTCCATTTTGACAGCTCGCGGCTCCATATCTGGCTGGAAACTAAGACAGTGTTCACAGAAGTTGAAGAGCTCAATTATGCTATATCTTTACATATCACGTCACTAGAACACAATTAACTAGATGTTCAGCGCAGAACCAGAAAAAAACCATACATTATTTTACTCGAAGAATCTTTAAACTTGTAATATTAATGACACTATTCTAAGTGTTGAACACAATATTGAATGAAATGAAACTGATAAAATTGTTATCTATGGAAATCTACATGTATTATCTACATAGGTATAAATGTCCACTTTTTAATAAATCACCCAAAAACTGGCAAGTACAATACAAAAAAAAAACTTTTGATAAACAATGGATAAAATGGCACTAAGCTGTTTTACCTGTGTCTTTATTTAGAGATACCTACCTAACACATAATCTAAGTTTTCATTAATCTAATCTAACAATAATGTTAATTCCTAACCATATTTAAACCAAGGATACAGGTAATGCTACGTCAATTGCTGATCTTGTATAATCAAGACTCATGTCAGTGCGATTTGCATAAGATGTCTAAGATCGCTGAAAGTGGCAGTGTGTACGATGTCTTAGCAACTAAGTGGCTCAAGACGCGTTAGCGGACGCGGGTGCGGGCGCGGGCTCAATGGGCGGGGCTGCGGCGCCGCGGCGCTCCGCTATCGGCACACCGAAACACACATTTTTCCCGCCGCAAACCGAGCGCCGAGGGTTAGCCGCGATCCGCAGACCTCGTTCGGTGAAAACGTGATAGAAGATCGTCGTGTCTTATTCTTTCACGCTTGCGTAGAAACGCTTTCCAGCGCGCCAATTTTGACAGTTCTCCATAGAACTTTATACGGGTGACTGGTACTGAATATTTTCACAATCGTTTAATCTGATCCCATTTTTTTTCACACTTACATTAAGCGTTCCTACTTAAAATCACATTCTTAAGACATTTTTTGAGTTTAAATCAATGGTTATATTAGTCAGTTATTTCTCAAAATACAACAAAAGTAAAACAGATAAGAAGATAAACAAAATATTGCAACGTAAAAATATAAATTATTACAAAGTATATTTTAAGTACGAGTAGGTTATAAGTAAATTGGAGTAAACTATCTACACGGCAATGGCAACATTAGGCGTCAAGACAATAGGTTCTATCCTGTGATGTTTATAAAGCTTGTTTCAATTAGAAAATCGTCTCAGACACATGTTATACATGACTAGCTTTTGCCCGTGGCTTCTCTCGCTTGGAATTTAGTATGCCACATTAAGTTTCGTAACAGATCATTTTAAATAAGTATATATTTTTAATAAAAAGTATCCTATTTTACTTCTAATACTTACCTCCAAGAACATGTGTACAAAATTTCATGATGATTGGTTGAGTAGTTTTCGCGTGTAACCGTAACAAACAAACTTACATTTATAATATTAGTAGAGATTAAAATAACCTTTTACCCTATTAGTTGGATAAGAATAATTCTAGAAATATAAAAGATCTATAAGTTTTTTTGTTTTAGTCGGCTCTATCAAAGTGATTCTACTCTGCCTGATGGAAAGCATGAATAGAATTCAAGAGTAGTGGTCGCACTATTCATTGTGAATGCAGACGATGCAGTAAGGCGACCCACGCTTTGGAGGCATAGTGAGATGCTCTTTTACGTGCCTTTTTTAATTACGCTTAAGGTTTAAAGAAAATGTAATTTTGTATTGACTATTTATATTGTTGAGTGATGGCACTTGGTGGAACTTACTACACTAAATCAAAATGAACTGGTCAGATTAAATAGAACAAATTTTGTTGAACATGGGCCTTTCCTTAGCAAGGAGGTTTTGGCATACTATACTACGTTGGCCAGACGGGTTTCTATATGGTTTGATTCAAGTAAGTATGTGCAGTGATGTTATCTTACATATTTTGTCTTCATATAGTCGTCTCTTACGATAGCCATTATAAAAATAGAGGGGTGACACTCTATATTCTTAATCTGTCACCGCACGGAGAAGAATTGTGGAACATTACAATCGATTTAATTCAATACGTAACTATGTTTGATATTTTTTTCAGAAATACATAAATCTAAACCAACATATTTATATATGGCAATAAAAACAGTAGTACGAGTATACATTGTTTGAAATAATTTTTGCATTTCGCCGAAATTTCAAGAATAAATAAAATGGAATCAATTTTAATTCGAAATCTAAACTAAATAGTCGTAGCGAACTAGAAGCAGCGAGTGGGTGAACCACAAACTGCTCGTACCGTGACCCGAAACTTACATGGCGTGTGGCCACAGCGGTGGCACAACTGTTGGGCCCGGGCATATCAAAACAAAACGGCGGGCGATACGGCCGAGCTAATCACGTGGTCGGCCCGCTGACAATTTGCAGGTTAGCCGCGCGACCGCCGCTGCGGCCGTCCCGACGCCCGCCGTCCTACTACCAACTTATTGGTTACACGTCATAAAGTTACGTTTACTTAGTATTAGTTACAATTGTGATTTGTACTCACAGTTATTTTCTAGTATCACTATTTTGCTCTTTGTTGTTTATCGCTTTTGGGCACATGCATCTCCCATTGCAATAAACGTTAAGAATCAGACCTCCAAATATAAGAATTTTTTCCTTTAAAGGTCTTTACAGAACGCAGTGTTGTGTTTCTGGTAATGCTCCAAAAGAGTAAAGCTAAGATTGGAAAAAACAGAACTGTCAAGCATAGTGATGTAAGTGAATGTTGTTAGTGTGTATGGCCACAATAACATCATACCGTCAGATAAGTCGTGCTTCGTCTTTGCTAGGTTAGAAACGACTTTATAAGATATTAAACATTAACCTAGCATTTGTAATACTAGTATAGAAGTAGGGATTACGTAGAGAACATTAATCAGCCTTTTTACACAAAGAATGCAATGCGGTCTCTCACAAGATAGTCTGACGACACGGTGAAGGTCACGGGAAGCCCTTGGATGCGGGCAGCATGGGACCGACTGTTGAGAAGAACCTTTGAGGAGGCCTGTGTCCAGCAGTGAACGCCTTTCGGCTACCATGATGATGATGAAACAGAGAATTAAGATTACCTTTCAACTTGGTAATGCTGTCAGCCTCCTGAAACGCTTCTAGACGATAAAAGAAATAACTCAGGCAAATAATGTACTAAGTACTGTACTACTGTACTGTACTGTACTTTTGGAATTACTTACTTATTCTACGTTGATGGGACAGGTTTGTTGGTCTAGTAGCTAGCGAACATCAGAGTCACTAGGTGCTAAGCAGGAGGCCTTGGGTGCAATTCCTACCAAGGAAAAATATTTGTGTGATGAGTACAATTATAAGAGAGTAAAGCTGAAAAGATTGTTTGTTTATTTGTTTATTTGCCTTAATTGCGCTAATTTCAGAAACTACTCATCCAATTTGAAAAACTCTATTAGTGTTAGATATAGGCTGTTATTATCAAGCTGCGTCTAATAAGAGCGGAGTACCATTAAAAAATGTTGTAAAAATGGGAGATAATTATTCCTTTTGAAAGATTCTATTGCGTCTGCTGCGTTAAAGGTTAAAGCTTCGTAAAAATAATTTACGGAAGGAATATTCCACCTTGGAAGATCCTAAAAAAAATTCAGCATACATTTATCTTTTTATCGTAAACAAATAAATTCACACTGAATACAGCATTGAGTTAAGCATTGGTGTTATAACATCGCTCTACGGACAATAGCAGACGCAGACAAGGTTACGTGGGCCAGCTAGTCTATTATGTATACGTATTTAAATACGTACATCAGTCTTCTAGTATCATAGTACAGGTCAAGAATCAGAGAGCCGTGCGTAATGCTATTATTAATACACTTTTTAACTTCGACAATTTCGCAATACGTAACAAATTTGTTGGTATATCTAGTCTTTTAAAAATATTAAACTAGATATGGATGCTTCGTGTTTCGTGAAAATCATAAATACGACCTCAAAAAGTAATAAATTCTCTCAACACCTCAAAAACTGTACAAAAAAGAGAGCTCCACTTGGATGAGAAATTCAACAAAATCCGAGACATATAAGTAACCAACACTAATTGTGGAGGTTCAATAAATTTTGCCATTTCATGTGTCAAGGTAAACCTTCTTCCTCTCCTTCGGGTATATATATTAAAGGCTCAGGTAACAGCCCCAGTGGTACAGTGGCAGCGTACGTGACTGTTGTGCTTGAGGTCTCAGGTAGAATTCCCAGATTAACAAAAATAAGTCAATCTAGTTTTTCTAGTACAAGTTCTGTTTAGTCTGAAACTAAGTGGTGTTTTGTGTCAGACAATATAAACTATTACAGACGTAAGTGGTCGTGTGTAAACTATGTAATTACTCGTAGATATTAATCTGCCATATTCTGTTGCTACGCAGATCCTGCGTCTTTCTTGATACCACTTTGGTTGTATATTAGTATATACTCTACAATCCCAAGCCATTATTTATCGATTATTTGTTTAAAACTATGACATACAAAACACTTCAAAACACAATTAATACCACAAAGTTACTATTACTTTAAAGTTTATGCCATGAGAAGCATCCGTGCCCAGCACCAAAACAACTCATGAAATCCAAACATACGGTATTGCATGCACACTGCTTAAAAATACGTTTAGTCCTTCCCATAAGTACGGTACGAGGGTTCCCATCGAAAACGCGAACGCTGACTTTACAAAATAAATAACTTGACACTTGTTCGCAAATAAATAATTTAAAATGTCAAGAAAGGGCACGCGACCCAACCCTTTTCCTTTGCCGACATAATGTTTTCTGACAATCAATTCCGACTTGTTTGCATTATAGTACATGTTTATATAATGTTAATGTTTTTAGGACATATGTATGCGTGTTACACAAATTACCACTTGACATTGCCTAATTATTTTAGAAACGCAAGAAGTTTGAGAACAAGTCTACAGCTGGACAATTTTGCCGCCTTCAAAGACTCTTTACGACGACCAATCCTGTGATACCCACGCTCAACCGTTTCCCATGAAAAAATATCCAAGATAAACTTATCTATCCGATAAAAACTCAAAATTTTACATAGTATGTGAATAATACTTTGTTTCTGTAAATATGTTAGAGTGAGCTACATATTATTGAAAATTATTTTTCACTAAAATACGATAAATTTAATCCAAGTGTATCCAAATTCAATAAAGCCTAAATTATCATGTGCACACAACTACTAGCTACTAATTTGTTCTGATTTCCCTAGTATGAAGTTAGAACACGTATGTATCGCCGACTTCAGCAAGCTAGTTATAATCGAGCACCGGTCTGTTGTACTGCAGCTGTGTCTGAGGAACGAGCAACAAAACCAGTGAAGGGATAGCAACTTATCGATAAATGAGACAATTTTTGTTAATCTTGTTATAAATGATTTTTGTGCCATCGATATTCATTCAATATTCGTTTTGACTTTTAACTTTACACTTTTAATATAGTTGCATAATATGCCCATTTAAATCCACAGATTTCAAATATCCAGCCAAAAATTCAGAAGTCGGCATCAAATAATTATTGTTCTCATTATGTTTGTTTTGCTGTACATCTAAAAGACACTATAAGAACTAAAATTTAAAAGCAAGAGTCTGATTAAATTTAAAGTTAAATATAATAGTTACTATTTTTTTTAATACACCCTGCATTACATTTGCATGAGGTGGACTTAATGCCATATGGCATTTTCTGGCAGTCAACCTTTAAGTGATTCAGTAACTGACATGGCAGGTGCAGGTATGTCTTTAAGAGAATCAATGCATAACTACATATAAATTATAATTAACTATTAAAAAATATATATACATAGATGAAAACACATATAAATATTTAAACAATATACATATACATACAGGAGAAAATATGGTATATAAAACGACTAGAGAATGAGGAAAACTGCTAGCTGTCGCTTGTACTTCTTTGACATTGGCTTTAAACACGATTAGTTGTTTTTCTGATCTACAGTAGGAGCGCATTTCATAATATGATATTCCACTATGATATATATAACAATTTTTAGCCCCACAATATGTACATAAAATCGTGAGAAGCTAATAAGGTTACTTAAATTGAGGAACACTGTTACTTTACCTTTTAAAAATTGAACTATATTAGCTACTATAATTTAAAAATCATGCCACAACGACTGCAGATCCTGAAGCGTAAAAGTATTATTATTCATGCGAAAGTTAAACACAGGTATTTTTTCTTTTTTTGTATGCTGCCCTCATTTCAATTCTAATGTCTGTTAGTCTCGTGGTCAATGACCCTTACTGCTAAACCGAAGGTCGTGGGTTTGATTCCCACTCATGACAATTATTTGTGTGATTAGTATGATTATTTGTTCTGTGTCTATGTATAATTTATCTTTAATACATATTTATGTATTTAAAAACATATAAGACGTTTATCAGCAGTCTGGCTACCATAGTACAGGTTCTGCCTAATTTGAAATCAAGCAGCTTTGTGAGATATATGTGGTTATTTAATTATTTTATTTATTTTGTGATTTATATTAGTGTAAAACAATTCTTATAACTCAAACTTAGTAATTTCTAGAAAATTCAACAGTAACTTTTGTGATACTAACCTCTTAACAATGAATTACACTGCACTGTATAGAAATGTGTTTTAAGAATGGTCACTATCGCAATTAAAACGCTGATTGAAATGTCCCGCAGTGTAACTTAGCCATAGTCACCCATCCATACACTGGCCTTTTGGACTAGCTTTTGGATTGGTTAAGATTGCTTAACTTTACAGTATGTAAATACGGTTACCTATTTATAAATACATATTTTATAATAAAATGCTAAACATGCTAAACATGGACCTCCATGGAGGTTTTGACCTACTATACCATGCCAGCCAGACGGATTGGTATAGTGTTTGTTTCAAATTTTCCATCTTTTTACTGTACTATTTATTAACCTGAAGAATTTCTTCACTTAGTCGACTCTTACGATACTTATGGGAAGAAATGGTGATATTTCACATTCTAAATCTTCATCACTCGGCTTAATCGATACTTTATGTTAGTTGCCCTAATAATAAAACGAATTAAATACAGTTTTTGAATACAAAGAACTAACTGAAACTACCTTAGTACCACGATTTCAATCAACCTAAACAACAACAAATAAATTTAAAATATCGATATATAATTGCGGATGGAGTCGCAACTCTTTTTTTGCCCGCCATGTGCCGTGGCGCGAGCTGGCCCTTAAATTACAGAAGTTCCCGCTCATAATACAGAGATATGCCTTTAATATCTGCCGGGAACTGCCTCTGTGCCTTGTTTACTTTTTGCCTCTGTTCTTATATTAGAGATTGTGTGTGGAGGGTTTATACGCTTAGGTACCTACTTTGAATTACACTTATTTGAATTGATAGAAGTATATCGAAGTAATATTACAAAAACTTAAGCGAGAAATTCACTCTACTAACATTTTATTCACATTCTTATTTCTAATTTAGTAAATTATGGCCAGTAACAGATATTTTTTCAGGTGTAAATATCTGAAATTGGCAACACCTACTAGTTTACTAACATATTATTTTTGGCAAAACACTGTAATCTACCTATAACCATTGTAATAAGTATTTGATTATTATAAAATGCTATCATTATATTAAAAAAAAATCGAGTGTATTTTAGTAATGTATTTCAACAAGTTTCAACAAGTGTTAATAATCGAGATTAAAATTACATAAGTACTATTAGTACATTGCCATAACCTAGCTATACAATAACTATAATCCAGTAACCATAATATGTTAGTGGGATTTACTCACAAACAGTTGTCCTATTGACATCGTTTTCTATTCACTGTGTTGATCATATATAATGTTAAAAATATTATTATATTTGAAACAGGAATCTGACACACAACGTAAACAAATCCCAAACTAAGTAGAACTTCTACTATGAGTACTAGACAACTGATATAAATACCTCGATACTTTTTTTGTAAATATATTCATATTATACATAGAAAACATCCAAACTCCGAAACAATTATTTGCAGATCATACAAACTTTTGATCCGACCCGAGAATTGTAGGGATCTTATGCATGAGATCTCAAGCATAATAGTCACACACGCCACCTCTTCCACACCGATATAATCAAATAAATAAAAGTAACATTCAATTTTAAACTGGTTTCATTTTGACGAAACAATTGAGAATAAAATATAAAAATTAACCTAAGCGAAAACAACTAAATATTCATGTCAACTTTACAAAAACAGAAATCATGCATTGGCATACAGAAACTCTTTTGTTTTAAAGTCAGTTAAAAAAACAAATAACTCTAAACGTCTTTGCCATATCACGTAGAACTGTAACTAGCCGTTTAAATATAGATATGTAAAAAAAAAATTACAATCGATATCAGACTAGAAAAAAATAAAAAACGAAATAGCAATATCAGCTAAATAGTCAATAAAAAGCAACCCCACAAGAAGCGGGTGCAATTTCAATCACAATCGGATAGCGCTGTGAAACGCACCTGGCGACTGTCACGGGACTACACGTGCCCGACTAAGAGGCTACTTAACGTAAGTGACCCTACTTACAGAATCCCAACTGTGCCGTCGAAGACACTCCAATAGCCGGCAATTTCACGAGGCCTGCCGCCACCTGCTACCGACGCACCAAAAAATAACATTGCCCAAAAAACATTTGCGCAAAGAAAAGGATATTAGTCTCCGCGGGCCAATAATCGAAGCCAATCGGACGCCCAACACGACACTTCCTTTATTTATACCATTACTTTACTGTATGGTAATATCGTAAAGAATATTTTATGTGTGTAGACACCTTTTGATTTCGCAATATGGCTACCCTCGGTAGTTAGTTATGGCGGGGGTCGGTTATCAAATTTATTTTTATTTCTACATTGTCGACTACATGACTATTTACTGATGACGTTAAGCTTTTACTATTAATATTTCATTGTTTGTAAACCATGAATTATATGAATACAAATATAATCATCATCACATTTACGGCCTTTAATAGTCCACTGTTGGACATAGGCTTGGCCTTATAAACGAGAATTCAAATAAAATTCAAATAGTTTAATTACATAATTCGATACACCAGTTGCTACTTTTGTCGACTTCAGGTCTACGACTATTTGCAAACCAAATTCAATACATTAAAACTAGTAAATCAGTTTTACTACTTAGATACGAGCTCTCTACTTATTTGCAAGTTAGGAAACTACCTCTCAACCTTGAAAAAAAACACTCGCAGATAATACTTGTAAGCTAACTGAAAATGTTATAATTGCTCAAGTGTCATTCTGTAACACCAATTGACCTTAAAGTTAAAATGACAGCAGGAAGCACAGCAACTTTATAATTGAGTTGTCTTTGAGCACTTGACCGCAAGCTTTCAAGGAAACATCAGATGTTGTGGTGTCAAACCTATTTCTATCAAGCCCTATTATATTATCTATATATTATCGAAGGAAAACAGACAATTTCTTAACCATAGCACTTTATCTAATTATTGCTAACTAACTTTACATTCTTGTATACCGTTTATATGTTTACTCATAATGTTTTAATACATATCAAAATTCTTTATGTCTATAGTGCTACTTAAAAAATAATTTCCGTTTTTAGAAGATATAAAACGGTTAATTATTTATACTAATACCGATTATTAGGTGAATTCTAACGATATATAGACTAATTTGCGATGAAATGAATCACAAAAGAGACGATTACTTCACAGGCCTATAAACTATTATTATAACGTCTTATACACTTACATCCAGATTAAATTTCGGCTCACTTTTGTATCAAAATTTACGACTTGAAAATCTATTATAAAAACAAACCAAAATGATAATTACGCTCTGACTTGACGACGCAAAATTATTGAATGTACGTAGACAAACTGATATAGACATTATACATGACGTTCATTTTTGATTGAAAAATATAATCATTACTCATTCTGGGTTATACACTCCAAGTCTGGTGGAGTGCATAAAAATCTTTATTTTTCTTTATCAAAAATTGCCTTGTTGATGTGTGGTGGTGGTTCTGGAAGTGATCACAGGCTGCCATAAGGCCACCTATTGTACTACTGCTTTTTTATATTCTACACTGTACATTTCCTAGTTATGGTGTGCAATAAAAAGTGCCTCTCTATCTTTCAAAATAATAAATTTAACATAAGATGAAAACATATGTAAATCTATAACAAGGTCCTTCATTCTGAAACAAGATATTCCGTTACGACGCCTTTAAAACCTCAAAATCTTATATCCTTTATTAAAATATCTTAAACATACCTTAATCAGACAGATATTTTAGGTTTTAAAAACTAACCATATATTAATAACATCACTTAATAGCTGACTAACTAATTGTTTACTGTAAGTTAACTCGTCAAACTGTGAATGCAACTGTTCTAATTGCATTCACGTATCCTCAGTATCCATCGTAGTAGTTCACGTGTTGTCACCAACGATTATGACTGTAACACGCACAATGGGTGTTATGTCGGAGTCGCCATTAGCCGTCAAGATTAGATTTCAAGAGAGGCGACAAGTCAGCGGGTGTGTCGCGCTGTCACGAACATTTTGCCACCCCACCGAGTAGATACAATCTGTACAGTAATGTAGAGTGCTATACTTATACGTGTGAATACCGAAGTTTGTGTAGGTCGAAAAACTAGCTGGCTAGATTAGATTATGTCTACACCGTTCCTAAGACCACGTGATAAGCATATGAACTTATAACTTGCCGCAATAAATATTTTATTTAAAACATAAATCGTCATCAACATTACACAAAAATATCTGAAGCTATGTTGTATTAGTAAAGTTTATAAGTATTTTTATATATTATATTTTTATATTTTTCTTAAATTTGTAACCTATTAAAATCCCAAAAAAATATTTACTAACCCCATTTTTTGCTATAAACGTAAGATACGTCAGTCAGTCCTTTTTGTTAATAATATAATTTTCTTATTACTACGGCAATTTGTAATTATAATTAAAAGTTATTAATACTTTAAGTAACACGATTATATATATACCTACTTTGTTAAATGTACTTAGTTATCATCTTAATTTTCGTATTTATGCATACGTATACATGCATACAGACGAAAACTAAAGAAAAGAAAAGAAAGAAAGTAAACATATAAAAAGGTTCCTCTCACTATACTTTACTCTAAAAACTGGATAAAAACCGATATGACTTCAAGATAAATCTGTCTGGTTGGCCGTAAACATGACACACGCTTAAACAAAACAGTCCATTAAAATGTGGACAACAAAAGTGCACCATTTTGTAGCGAGTGTGTTGCATCCAATTTCTCCCGTCATTTCCCCTGTATTTTTTCAATACGCGTTCGAGATCATTTAACATTTTTATGTGTAATCTTGCTTGGTGGCGATAAGACAAGGAGATTTTTGCGCGCCTCTCACTTTATTTTATCGGCTACGTTTTACGGCAAACTCTAAACAGATTAAATCTAACTTTGGGGCGTCTTCCGGACACATTGCACATTTATTGGCTTGTATTTTGGCTTTTATAAGATTACTCTAGATTCGACATCTTGTGATCGAGAGTTCTTATCTTTCCCATCTATTGGTGTGACAAACTCGACTATGTCGCGGTATTCTCAGCTATTTACGATAGAGATGTTAATAAACTTCGATAAGTTATTGGTTAAAGCATTCAGACCCTTTCTAAGATAGGGAGTAAGTAAGTGAACTTTCGAATGATATCAATTTGTATCATTTTTTATTTTTTTTATTTAAGAGTCTGCCAAAGTGATTATACTCTGTTTGATGGTAAGCATGAATAGAATCCAAGAGTAATAGTTGACTTTCATACTGTCATGAAAATACTAACATATTTATGCAATGTGACAAGCAATTCTGCTTTCAATTACTTTTAAATTAACTTTTTTTGCAGTATTTTTAATAATAATGGATGGCCTTTGATGTCCGGTTTACTGTATATGTTATTATTTTCTTTTTACCTTCGTAGTTGAAGCCTCTACGAGCTGCAAGAAAGTACTGATCTACTCATCAAAGCTTGTAAAATTCAAGGTAAATAATCCTTTGGAAAATTATCTGATTATTTCTCGAATTTTCATATCTCATCAGTAAATATTTATTATGTAATATAGTTATATTATTTATGCTTTAAATTCTGTTAAATTTGTGCAACAATTATTTATTGTTGTTCTACACGTATGTAAGCATATAGTATACGTAAAGAACAATGCTTTACAGAGTACGTACTGAGTCCTCACGATATTAAAAAGACATTAGTGCACCAAATGTACTTCACTTACATTTTTTTTTAAAGCTAACACCCGCATAAGGGATAAATCCTGCGTCGCGGGGGATTTTACAAACATACAAAAACGGACACAAAGAACACCTAGACTCATATTAACAATTTGCGGATCACAAAAAGTGATACGGGATTTGAACACACAACACTCAGCGAAGTGGAGAGCGGCGTGTCGATCGCTTAAACCGCTAGGGTAACGGTGCGGTCAACTTAAATACTCTTTTTTACAAAATAACCCAACCATTCATAATAAAACATAATCAATATTTCTGAATACATATTTATTTATACTGGTGAGATCACCTCGATGCTACCATCACACGCTTACAGTTAGGGTCAATAACCACTAGGCCAATAGGCTCAACAAATTCTTTAGATATTTTGACCGCTTACAATCAGAGTAAAACACAATACTGCCACATCAGTACATGAAGGGAAAAAAACAGCACCTAGGATAAAAGATTCCATATTCTCCCATTCAAATTTACGGTTCATGCTTACACATTATACCAGTATGACGGTCTACGTAATGAATCGTATAAAACACGAGTTTTATAACGCGAAAGGCACATTCAGAGTCCTTTTAAATTATGCAACATTTGTATGGAAATACAAGCGTCACCCCAGGCCCTCGCCGCGTCCTTAAAAATACATCCAGCGTTATTTGTAGCCTTGGTTTGATGCTCACTCGCGATTTGATTGCTTTTTCATGGAGATCATATAGCGTTATACATCTATAGCGACACCTTATTATGAGCTTATGCGTACTTTTTTCATAGAATAATAAAGCAACCTCCTTATTGGTTTCTGATCATTTTTTTTTAATAATTATTGATATTGCATTGGTATTGGTATTAGATGGTGTTCTCTGGTTGCCGTATTTAGACTCAAGAACAGTCTTTTATACATAATTTTTTATATAAATATTGGTGTAAGCTAATCAGAAAGACTGTATGGTTAACTTAACTTCCTGAAGTGGTCCACAGACATTGAAGCCGAAGTTAAAGGGTTTACAGTCTGCAACCAGCGACCACCGCTCTTGGATTCTATTTATGCTTTCCATCAGGCAGAATAGAGTCACTTTGGTAGGTTAGATATATAAGAAAAAAAAAAACTCGTCCTGTGAGTTCTAAGAAGCAAAATGCAAATTTTACTCTTGATCCTAGTATACCTATATAACTATATATAAATGACTTATTTTCTAAGAACTACACAACTTTGCTGTGTGTAAATTTATAAAATATGACCCTGCTCTTTATGTTTTCATCTGCCTTTTAGGCTGAGTAAGAGCTATGTGTAGGGTGTCCCAATACAAATATGAGTTTGCGACGACTCAACAACAAACAACAATCGCAATCACTAGTGCAAATGTTTACGTTTCTATTTTATTGGCACGTGCGCTATGTACTACTTCTATTCGAATTTTGAACAATGTTTCGAATGCGTTCATAAAAAATGTATGAAAAAAGGAAGCACAATGTTAACAGTGCGTCCTTTCGTAGACTTTTTTTAAAAACACTTACGCTACCTAAACTAAATAGACCTACTTGTGGAACATTTATACAATAAATATAAATACTTACTTAGGGTCAGTTTCACCACATGCTGTTAAATTCCCTGATAGACTTTTTTAAATTTATCTGCTACATAACTACAGATTTCGATTACACTAGTTTCGGGTAACGACAAATATCACAGATAACTATATACATGCATATCATCAACTTTCATCTGTTAAATAGTGGGCAGATAACTGACTGAAACTTTATCAAGAACTGGTAAAACTGGCACTCAATGTTTAAATTAATAGAAAGAACAATTAAAAAAATGTGTATATTTTAAATAAGTATAACTTAACTAAAAACCCTTTTTTTTACATAGTATAATATGAAGTCCCCCTATGTCCTTGTACGCTTAGATCTTTTCAACTAGGTAACGGATTTAAATACGGTTTTCAACATAATCTAGATTATGTTTCGAGGAGAATTTATAAGTAGTAAGATATAAATAGCTATGCTGCGCAACTTCGACTGATTCTATTAAGAAAATCAGTTGCGTACCTTAGAAAATCTAAGCGTACAAGAACGAAAAGCGACTGCGTTTTATACTTGTAAGGATACACTCTTATTACACCAATAGAACATATAATAAGTTAATGTTTCGCAAAAGCACAAAATTTTTAAACACTTTTATTACAAATACTGACTAAACTTTACTAAATATATCATAATAACGTACTACGGAATTGTATAACTTAAAAATATCTACAATAAAACCTGAAATGGTACATGTCAATATCTTACGGATATCTCCCTATAACCATTTTCATGTTTTAAGATTTAATTTACTAGTGAGTTTAACTTTCAAAGTAATTTTGACCAATATAACACTAATTCGTATCCAATTAAATACGTTTAATATATTGTGCACTTAATATAGATTAAAGTTGATTTAGCAGAATATCATTAAAATGAATATCTTAGAAAATATCAGACGATTAAAATGCATGGGCAGGCAGAGCTGCCAACGTCAATGGCACCCGTGCGCCGGAGCGAGATGCTAGGTACTTTATTTACTTAAGGCACAAATAAGTAGGTACTACCAATAATTTAAAAAACAAAAAACCTTTTTCACTAACAAATCCGGTGTATTTATAATAAAAACGTCGAAAGCCTTTTACCACTATGTGTAAAGCAATTTCTTTGAAAACGGTTCTGTAAGTCGTAAATGACAGCGAAGCCTCAGTACTTACCTACTAACTAAATAAATATTTATAACATAGGTACCCCTTAAGGCTACAGAGCCTCCAAATGAACATCGGATAGAAGGGACCAGCACGTGCCGCTCTGTTTGTATCATATTTTCTATTTTGTAGACCTTATTTTATTATTTTTACTCGTAACCTTATCGACTACTTGTGTAAACAGTTTCAAACCGTCAAGAAGAACTGTGGACCGTTATATCAGACCTTAACCTCTAAACTTTAGAGTCTCTTTTATGTTATCTTGATTTTGATTCTACGTGAAATCGTCATTCTTGCCGGCTAACCTTATAGTCTTCGTAGAATGGTTGGTAAATTTTCAATACTTACTTTATTAGGGGTGAGGGCGGAAACAAGGCAAGTGAAACTGTCTTTATTAGATTTCCTGGCAACGTGAGTCGGAAAGTTGTGAATGCAGTCTGCATCCGACACCTCGATGTAATGAACTGTCATATAAGAAGATAAAGTAAATGCAAATTTTAAAAGCAAACAAATTTAAGAAAAGAATCTAATATTACTCGGCTGCACTAAATCTGAAGTTAAATGATATTTATATATCCTGTTTTAAATAAACGATTCAGGTACATATTAATACATAACAATATCAGAAACACAATTTTTTCACTATCTACTTACATTGATCATAATTTTACATTAAATTTGAGTAGATTTTTAACATCTGACCTGGCACTAATTTTAAATTGTATAACTATTTTTTTTAATATTCATTTGAAACAGTGCCATATATTTCATCTGTACCACATTTTTCCTATTTATTATGGATATACAAATATACTTATGCATTTATTACCATTTATTTAATTTTCAGCAGGAACTCTGACCGCAAAGATTGCAATAAAATTCCTTTTACTGATTTAAGAGTTTTTTTTTTAATTTCATTAACGAATGAATGATAGATTATGAAACATGATAGCTTCTGTATCACAAAGCTGTCATAATAATTTTAAATTAAATTAATTAACATCACTTATTTTTTCACAGAAAAACCTATATTGTTATATTTGTTGTTAAGTAAATAATGTTTGCTTGATACAAATTTCGATAAGTATTATATTCGATAAATGTATATCAAATCTGGCATAGATGGGTGTAAGGCGATTTTCACCAATTCTTATAGTGTGTGTGTTCACCAACTCTTGTGTAACTTCAGTTATAGTGTAAAAAAAATATATTAACTCGCTACTTATACAAACACTGTCACAGTATTCAGACACACTTGTTTAAAAATACAGAAAAGAAAAATTATGCTATAATTCATTTTAGTTTTGAAATTTTAAAGTAATTCTGCATGTATAAATATTTTCTTTAACGAAAAAGTTTATTTTAAGTATAAATTACTTGAAACATTTTGCAAGTAGTGCACTCTGGCAGTAATTTCCAGTATTATTATTACAAGGAACCACTTCAACAATTTAGTCACAAGGGGTGCCATTATGTTTGTATAGATGTCGCTGTATTGCATCCGATAATGATAAAATTTGACAACAAATCTGAGTCCATAGACTATACATTAAGTTTAACAACCATATAAAATTAATAAATAAAAAAAAAATATAATGCAATAAATAGTAATTCAATTTAATATATATATTAAAAAAAAATTTTGTAACGAAATAATAATTTAATGTGCAATCTTACGTGTCTCTATCATTTTTCATATACTTTTTTGAATAATTTGCGTTGATTAAAAGAAAAGGAAATAATATCTCTTAAAATGTTGCCATTTAGTGTTGCGATATGTGAGGTTATGTGTATTTATTTCTGAATCAGTCAGTTGTGTGATGTGTCAAAGTACAAGTTATAATATTTGTACTATCCTATAAGTAATATATTAGTTCTGAACTGGTGTTTTGCAAGTGTTAATTGAACTTAAAAATTCAATAACTCTGTACAATGGCCGTTGTAATTGAGACGACGCTTGGAGACATTACAGTAGATTTATACCTAGATCAACGACCTGTGACATGTTTAAACTTTCTGAAACTCTGCAAAATGAAATATTACAACTTTAATTTATTTCATTCTATTCGAAGTGGATTTATAGCACAAACAGGAGATCCATCAGGTGAAGGCGCAGGAGGACAATCTGTTTTTGGATTGTTGGAGGGTCCCGAAAAGCGATTCTTTTCTGGCGAGAAAAGACCTAAGATTCGCCATAATGATGTGGGTTTACTTTCAATGGTCGGTACCGGCGACATGATGATTGGTTCACAGTTCTTCTTTACTTTGGCTCCAGATTTAGATTCCTTGGATGATGTGCATTGTGTTATTGGTGAAGTCACAGAGGGCCATGAAGTTTTACGTAAATTAAATGATGTTATATGCGATGAAACGCATCGTCCTTACCGCGATGTGAGAATAACACATACCATAGTACTAGAAGATCCATTCAATGACCCCATGGGACTGAGGGCACCTTCAAGATCACCTTCACCTAGTGCAGAGCGTTTGAAGAATGGTCGAATTGCTCCAGATGAAGAAATAGATGAAACTTTGGGGAAATCTGCAGCTGAGATCCAAGAAATGATAGAAGAGAAGGAAGCCAAAGCTCGGGCTACTATCTTAGAAATCGTTGGTGACTTACCTGATGCTGACATTGCTCCACCAGAAAATGTTCTCTTTGTCTGTAAACTTAATCCAGTTACAACAGATGATGATTTAGAAATAATATTCAGCAGATTTGGTGAAATTGTTAGCTGTGAAGTCATAAGAGATAAGAAGACTGGGGATTCTTTACAATATGCTTTCATTGAGTTTGCAGAGAAAAAGTCATGTGAAGATGCCTATTTTAAAATGGGCAATGTATTAATAGATGATAGAAGAATTCATGTAGACTTCTCTCAGTCTGTGTCTAAGATGAGATGGTTAGGAAAAGGAAGAGGAGTAAAATATTTAAATGATGATGATGACAAAAATGTTCAAACACAAAAAGAAACATCAAAAAGATCTCAAAGTAAGGAAAAAGACTTTAAAAATCGTGAAAGTGACAGATATTCTTCTAACAATAAAAATAAATATGAAAACAAAGATCGAGAGCTTGAGCGAGAAAATAGAAGATCAGTCAGAAATAGAAGTAGAAGTCCTGCAAATATGAAGACATCAAGAAAGTATAGAATTAATGAAAATAACTATTCTCACTCTAAAATAGATACACATAATAGGGACTCTAGACATGAATCAACTAAAGAAGTAAACAATAGTAATAGAAGTCATGGCTCAACTAGGCGGTCCTCACCCTCAAGGGATAGAAAAGAGGACCGACCAAGGGATCGAAGAGAGGACAGATCGAGAGATCAACAAGAGGACAGATCAAGGGATCGACAAGAGGACAGATCAAGGGATCGAAGAGAGGACAGATCAAGAGATCCACAGGAAGACAGATCAAGGGATAGACAAGAGGACAGATCAAAAGATCATAGAAGGTCAAGGTCAAGAGACAACATAGATGGAATTCATAGAGATAATAGAGATAAAGAAAAAGATAGAAGTATAAGAGAAGACAGGTCAAGGTACAGAGTAGAAAGAAATAATCGTCACAATGATGATCAACAAAAAAAGATGAGGAATTCTTATGATGAAAAATCAAGAGATAGAAAAGAAGAAAAAAATTATGATAAAAGAGAGTATGAAGAAAATAATAGTGTAGCTAGAACAAAAAGTGCACATGGCAGAGAAAATTCAAAAACTGACACAAAAAACACAGGCAGTAAAAAACGTTCACATGTAGAAGTAGAAATAAAAGTATATAAGAGTAAAAGATCCAAACAGTCTTCAGAGAGTATTGAACCCAAAACACCGTCTCCTTCTGAAAAAAATAATGGAACAACATCTAAAATCAAAATAAAGCACATAAAGAAACAAAAAAACGTTTCCAAAAAGAAGCGTAAACACTCTACATCATCAGACAGTTCATCAGAAACAAGTTCTTCAAGTGAATCAAGCTCATCTGCTGATAGTGAGTGTAAAAGGAAACCCAAACGTAGAAGGAAGAAGAAGTACTCCACATCGAGTTCTAGCAGTAGTGAGAGTAGTACATCAACTAGTTCATCATCTAGTACAGAGTCTAGTAGTTCGTCCAGTTCTAGTTCTGATAGTGATAGTAAAAAGAAGAATAGAAATAAAAATAATAAAAAGAAGAAGCAATAGAACATAATGAAAGTGATAAAGTATAATGAGTATAGAACTAATTTAAGAACATGCAGTATAATTATTTTGCATGTTAAAGAAGATAGTGAGAGTGAGTTATATAATGTTCCCAAATAGCTTTTTTAGCAGTTTTGAGGCTTTATCAACAGTCCTTAACAGTCTGCTGCTGGACATAGACCTCTCCTTAACAAGAAATTTTTGACCTACTATACAACACTGATCAGACTGGTTGGTATAGGGGTTTCTTTAAAAGTTTCCCTTCTCTTTGCAGTGATATTTTCTTTCGTATTTTGTTTCTTTAGTCGACTCGTACAACACGTCAGACAACGTGTCAGAAGAATAGCGTTGGTGACACTTCTTAATTTGACACCACACAGCATAGCTTACCTAACTAAAGTTTTGTAAAAGTTCTATATAATTTTTATTAGTAAAATACAGGTTAATAAGCCCCAAATAAACTACAAAAAAGCTACTTGAGAACATGATCATATGTAACTTAGTTCTTCACAATGGTCGGTAGGCTTAAGTGGCCTTAATTGCACAATTATTTAATTTGTACTGTTACATTTATAAATAACTATACAAATTAAACAACTATGTGCACAACATCTTATTCGCTGACATAGACTTAAGTAAATTTAAGTTTGATTATTCCATGTGGCCATTTTGATATATTATAATTTCAATTACTATATAATCTTGACTTCCAATAATGGCTAACAGACTGCCTGGATAGACTATTTTATTGTATTTACTTAATTATTTTCTAACAAACACTTATTTAGTAATAACTTAATGTTCTTGATAATGAAATTTCCTCAAATGTTTGTAATTTTTTAAAATTTTAAATACTAATCTGGAACAGTCATAGGTAATCTCACTTTTACTGAACC
Source organism: Hypercompe scribonia (assembly GCA_949316085.1). Taxonomy (NCBI): domain Eukaryota; kingdom Metazoa; phylum Arthropoda; class Insecta; order Lepidoptera; family Erebidae; genus Hypercompe; species Hypercompe scribonia. The sequence goes on from OX438979.1 coordinate 10,364,155, forward strand.
TTCGTTTTCTAGAGTGAGGTCTAATTAGAGGTAAAGTCAGTCTTCTTAAAGTTGGAATAAAACAATTCTTTAGTATAAATATTATATATGGTACTTCTGTTATTTATCAATGATGATAAATGGTATATCAGTTTTTGTTTTTCAGTGTTTCAACTATTTTTAACTCAAGACCACTGTGTGTTATATTGATAGTTTAATAAATGTAAATGTATATTAATCTCTGTTTCACAACATTGACCACTTATAATTTCCTTGTTTATGTTTAATATATATATATATAAATATATGTAGCTATTGTTAAATCTCAAAATGTATGTTAGGTAATCTCTATTTTCTATAATGTCTCGTGCCTTCAGCAATTAAAAGTTACTTAAAAAGTTCATGCAATAATATCACTTAAGATAATTAAGATTAATATTTACAAATTACATCAATATTCACAAGTAATTGTGAGACACACAGTGAGAAAAGGTTTGTATATTGTATGTAAACAGTTTTTAATATTGTTATTCTTATCTAAACTTTAATGTTGCAATATCATGTGTGTTATTCATTGTTTATACCTATAATTAGACATAAGGGGTCCAGAAATGATTGATATCGGACCTTTTGTGTCTCAAAGATCTATAATATAACAGATGTATAATATTGTCTACTCTTTAGTACAAATATTTTACTAAGTGGTAACAGTTAGTGACAAAAAACTATCAAAAGTTAACAAAACATTTAAATATTATTGTCACTAATTTTCAGGGAAATTACATCAATAGTGAAGTTAATAGTATATTAAAATTATATATATATATAATCTCTGATGATAGCTATAAAATGTTATATCTAACATATGCAGGAGCTTTTTAAGTTCATGGAATGCTGGACAGATTTTTTTTCTATTTTAAGAACCTACCAAAGTCACTACTCTGCCTGATGGAATGCATGAATAGAATCCAAGAGTTGTAATCACCATACTCATGCGAATGCAGGCAATACAGTATAGTGAACCACACTGTGGCAGCCTAATGAGTTACTTTTTTACACCCTGCTTGGAGACGTAAAAGACATGACAGTCATCATGGCAGTGTAAGGCTCACACACTTACCAAGATAACGGTCACCCTGCATCAATAGGCTCTTAAAATGCCACCTACTTGAAAATGAAAGTAAATAAATAAATCATTGTAATACATTTCCTTTACTATATTCTGTGTCCGCCAATCTGCAAATTAAAAACAACACAAATCTGAATCGAATTTATTCAATATCAGTGATAGAAATACTACAATATTTTTTCAATAGTGTGGATACTGAATATTACTGAACTGTATTAGTAAAACCAGAGATGACATGCATTTGATATTTCATGTTCATATTAAGGCTGCTTTTCGGGTATCGTTACATCTTCATATTCTTTATCTGAATTTCTGTAACGATAGCGTTTTAGCGAAAAATGTGTATTATTTATTTCTTATTGATTGTAATTATTTCATTATGCCATTTTTGGTAGTAAGGTATATCAGGAGATAAGGTATATCATAGGTAGATCAGGAGCTGGATGCATCACAAAATTGTCCTGTTATGGAAAATGTAAACATGTCCATGGAATGATTTCAGAATATTACAGTTGTAATTTTTGACAAACTGATTACATGATATTTGTGTTTTGTGGCAAGTCCATTGAATGATTTCAAAATATTAGTGTTAATATTTGACAAACTAATTACATAATATTTGTGTTTGTGGCAAATCTATTCATGATTTCAAAATATTACAGTTATCATATTTGACAAACTGATTACATGATATTTGTGTTTCGTCACAAAACTGACTTTATTATTTTTATGCGTCTTGATGCAAAATAATGAAGTTATTTTATAGTTTCTAAGGATTTAGCTATGTAGTTTGATTTTCTTCACCAACGGGATTTCAAAGTATGTGCCCTGATAATAACATACACAACAGACTTATTATATAATGCATGAATATTTTTTTAAACTAAATAAAGTACGTTGAAATAGTGCATATTTTTGTTTTTATTTTACATTTATTGAAGTCAAGAAACAAAACACAGGTATAAACCTATAGGTATGTAATGAACTTTTTAATGTAAATAATTCGTAATAACTAAACTTTCATTAGTGGTATCAGGTAATTTTTACATTTATGTCGTAAAACAGAAAATTTAAACTTTCACACAAAATCCTCAAATTTTTTTGTTCAATAGAAACATATCCACTCAGCACTTAAGTAAAAAAATGTTAAACAAAAAATATCAATTATTCAAAATATAAAACAATATAATTTTGTGAGTGATGCAATGAACAGTGCCTTTGAAGGTTGGTAAGCTGGTCGATTTTGCAATGATGTAGATATCACTAACAACCTCTATTTGTACATTAGAGATATTTTGCTTTAAAATGCTATAAAAAGCCTTGAAATTATTAATATCTTAACTAAAGTTGATGAGTCTGTCAGCATTTGTTTTAAGGACGGCAGTGACTCCATCTGTAGCTCCTTTTCCACAGCCGGCCTCACTATAATACTTAGATGACTTATTTAAAACTCCCGAGCATTGTGTACTTGTGTTCATAGGCAAGAAAATCTTTTTGTTTCGATATTGACTGCTGGGTGAGTCTATAAAACATAAAATATATTAACTAGACATTTGTATTTATCCTGTAAAGATAGTGCATCCTTCATGGAGATATAATACATAAGTGTGCAGGGAAACTTGACGGTGGCTACCGCCAAATTGCATGAACTGACCTTCTTCGTAATATTTCAGCTTATAATTTGGACCAATCCATGTGGATAATTGCTCCATTACCTCACAGTACGTCTTTTAAGTTTTTAATTACTTTATACTATTTCTCAGTTGTAAAACAAGGTTTAATTATTATTAAGAATTATTTAGTTATCTTTCAATAAGATCCATAGGTTCACCTTTTTCTTTTTCTTTGCTCTTATGATTTTAACTTTACTACTATTGAGAATAGGCTGCTTAATTTTGCACCAGTAACTGAATTCTTCTACGTTATCATTGTTGAACTCATTACAAATGACCTTGGCACCTATCACACATTCTTAACAAACAGTTGTCGTTTTTTGGTGAACACCATAAAGAGTACAAAATCATAGTCACTTTTTTCATGTACAAACTATGGTTTGACGGAACATTGGTGGTAAACTACTTAAAAATGTCTATATTTGCAAATATAGTGATGGTAAAGGTGGAATAACTATTTTTTATATTAACGGCTGTGATAAATTTATTATAGATAAGCTTTAAATTCATCCCCAAGTACTTCTTCACTTTCGGGTTCCTTGTCTTGTTATGAATTCTTTTATTAGTAATGCTTGTCTGCTACTAGCGCCCTCTTCCTAAAATTTATGAATATGTTTGATAGTAATTGTAATTTGGACTTTGACTGTTTTTACCCTTTCATAATCTATAAATCTTCGCCCTATATAAATTGTTAATACTTTGAAGCCTTAGAATACTCTTTTTAACCTCAACAATTTAAAGATATTTACTATCGTTCAAGTCTGCCGGTGGATCTTTTTCTTGAATCTAGTACTCTCGCTCTATATTGATTTTTTATATCGTCGAGTTTTCCTTCTCAGGGCTATAATTTTCCTTATTAATTTTCTATTGCTTTATTTTCCCTCTCTTTTTTAAACCTCTAAAATAGACAAAAAATTACCTGCTAGCTAACTGTTACTGATTTTTTACCATCTGTGGCAAAACTCTCAATGTTAGTAAAAGCATTACCTGTAAACATATAACAGTATTAATTTTCTATAATTGGTAAACATTAGAAAATCAATGTGCTTTGAAGAATTATAACTTAGTAGCATTACAGTTAGTAGTTCTATTTCACGCATAAAGAAAGCGCAAATCTTAAACATCGTCAAGCAGTTGAACTCCCATTTTATCGTACTACTGAAATTACGTTGCTGTTTAACCACGTTCTAGTGTTTTTCCTATCGGTAGTTTTTAAATTCTTTAGATAAATACAAAACAACGTTTTATTCGTAATTCAAATTTTTTCGTAAATTTATTTTTCCAACATGTTTAATTCTTATTCATTCAAAAATTTTAAGTTAAATATAGTAGAAACTTTAATTTTACCTCACCATAACGTTAGGCTTTGCTAAGGAGAGGTCTATGTCCTGTGAGTCCTGTATATGTGAGATGATAATGATGATAATGTTAAATTTCAAAAATGTCTTTTCACTGGACAGTGATTTTCCTGCGACTGATGTTTTTGATTGATTTAGAGAATAATTGCGCTGCCTGCTATTAATTTGTAAGTCGAATTAAGTTTTTTGTTCGCCCCTCCGAATTAGCGTCAGATCACACGAATTGTTCACTGTTTATTTGAGATAGACTCGTATTGTTTAATACTTAGTGATTTAGTTAGTTAGTAATAAAAATTCTATCAAAGTTTTATTCAATGATTAAAATACTAATGACCATTAAAAGAACATAAAAGTAATCACAAAGCTAACATATTTTTAAATCAACAGCTTTATCTATCACAGTATAAGAGTTTGGGTTACCCAAGCTCTTTTTTTATGATATTCTTAACAAATGAAAAATTCTTAAAACATACAAAGCAGTAATCATAGTGGTAACAAAAAATGACTTCTTTGAAATAACTGAAAAAGATTTAGTTTAAAATAGGGTGTCTCAATAAGAGTGCAATTACTTAATGCTTGTTTGTGTTTTAATTTTTTTTGCCGGATATTTTGTTTTATACATGGATAACCGATACATCTCTTCTTTATAATGCGATATAAATTATATAACTTGTTAAAAATATGTATTCTTATTTATAAATATAGTAGCGTGCTACTATTGACATCATATCATTATCATCATTATCATAGGCTTAGGAGGTTATAACTTATTATTTAGTCTTTATAAAATTCAGTAAGATCATCATCACTATTTTAACACTACGTGAATACCAAAATAACCTTTTATTGCCTGGCATTAAGGGAGTGAGCTTTTAGTAAAACCTCGTTACCTCGTTGGTTTAGCAGTCTAGTGGTTAGCGTGTGCGACTGTCGATTAAGAGGTCTCGGGTTCGAGTCTCAGGTTGGGCCAAAAAATGTTGTTGAGTTTTTCTGAATACAGAAATAAAAAAGTAGTGATAAAAGTCAAAAAGTATGACAATTTTCCAGACGTTCCACAGAACAGGGAACTGCTGAGTGGTCGGTGTCTAGTTCGAAGATGGTGGAGTCGGAGTTTGCCTAGAAGGAGGGGGGCGGCCAGCACGGCTGCCATGATCATAGCTGCTAGTTGGGGAGTCGAAGACGTGGCTGGTTGAGGTTTTTGGCCGTACTTTCACTGGAGGCTGGCGTTGGATGTGAGGGTTTCCTCGTCTTCTTGGTGTAGTGCAGAATGACCTAGTGGAAGATCACCCGTTTCTAGTTCTGGCGACGCTTTCAGGTTGGTCTTCTGGTGAGGAAGGTCCTCACTTGAGTCTTTCTGCCATAATCATTTTGCTGGTGGGTTCTCGAGGATCTAGGTTTCCAATATTCGCTTTTGGAGCAAATTTTCAACCACTTGGAGGATTAGGAGGTCGATGGTGGTAACATCTTCCTTCCTCCTGCGACAGTTCTCTATTAAGAAGAGAGTTGTAAATACACAGGTCCCACTGGTAGTTACGTTGCTGGTCTTGTAGCTTTGCATCATGCGAAGACCCCTTTCGACGGGTGATGGTGGGTAGGTCTCCATAATTGGTTGGTCCTGTCCACGGCGCCCAGACGAAGCTGGAGGGAATCACCTGTCGTGTGGTGGGGGTCAATATGATCCTTCCTTGCAGTGTGAACCCTAGCCCGTTAGATGTCCTGGTCGAAGTCTCGCCACGAGTGAATACTAGTTCTATCCAAGCGGAAAGTCCAATTTCATGTTTTATAAGTAAGTTGGACTTACCACCTTTATAAATTTGTTTAGCGCTCGTACTGCTAACGAGCGGAGTGTCGAGACGTCCATCCGCTACGATGAGGCACTCTTCACTTATCTATGTTTGTATTATATATTTAGAGGCTTATTAGGACTTTGACTTCCCGACAATAGCCAATTAGAGCTCCAGGTTTACACCCGTTATCGTGATTCGTCAAAGCAAGTCGAAGTGCGTGTTGTGCTATTTGTGATACCTACTCGTTTATTGTCAATTGAACTTAAAGACATTCTGTGCAATGGCCGTTGTAATTGCGACGACTCTTCTAGACATTACAGTAGATTTGCACCTAGATCAACGACCTGTGATGTATTCAAACTTACTGAAACTATGCAAAATGAAATATTACAACTTCAATTTACTTTACTCTGTTCAAAGCGCCTTTAAAGTTCAAAAAGAAAATTCATCAGGTGAAGACTCTGTAGGACAATCTGTATTTTGGTTGTTGGTTGGTTGGGAAGACACGATGATTGGCTTGCAGTTTTTCTTCACTTTGGCTCCAGATTTAGACTTCTTGGACGATGTGCATTGTGTTATTGGTGAAGTTACAGAAAGATGTGAAGTTTTACATTTATTAAATAATGTTATACGCGATGAAACGCATCGTCCTAACCGCGATGTGAGAATAACACACACCATAGGACTAGAAGATCCATTCCATGAACCCAAAGGGCTGAAGGCACCTTCAAGATCACCTTCGCCTAATGCACATGTAGACTAGATACAGTTAACAGTAAATATGAAAATATAAGAAATCATGGCTCAAGTAGGCGGATCTTACCATCAACGGATCCAAAGGAAGACAGATCAAGAGATCATAGAGTAAAAGAAAGTAGAAGTAAAAAACAAAAATATCGAAATAGATATAAAAGTGTCGGGCGATATACGCACTAGGAATAAATCTTGTGTTGTGGGGATATATAAGATATAGAAGTCCAAACAGTTTTAAAAAAGCATTGAACCTAAAACATCATCTTTCTCTAAAAACATAGCACCAAGATATCTAAAAGAAAAACCAACCAAGACCAACTACTCAATTTGTTTGGCAATTTGTACAATGAAGTACCAACTTATTTCTTTTCTGGCTCGAAATGTTGTAAAAAAAATTAGGTTTGTCTCTGATTTGTTGTTACTATGCAATATTGCCCACAAATTTTATTTTATTAATTTAATGAACTGATGTACTCCTTGCTGACTTCGGCCACGGGGGCCAGTATCGACGGAGACCAACCAACTACACACGAGATCTAATAGTGCACATAATAGTGCACAAGTGTGCGCGCAAACAGGTGCACTCGCTGTTACCTCACTCTCACAATCCAATGAGACGTTTATCCGACACGACCGGGGGGAGATCAGATGCAGGACCGACGGTTTTACGTGCTCTTCGACGCACGGGAGTTAATACCTCAATTACTTCTGTAACCAGAAAAACTCAACAACACCTTTTGGTCCCGACGTGGTAATGAAACCTGAATCCTCTTGATCGACAGTCGCATACGTTAATCGCTAGACCACTTTTAGAAAATGTGTAACAATTGATAGCACTCTCAAAATGTATATTAGGTAATCCATACCTATATTTTCTGTAATGTCTAGTGTCTTCAGCAATATAAAGTTACATAGAATGTGCATCATCACATTAATTTTCGTAAGTAATTGGGAGACATACAGTGAGGTATCGATATGAGTTAGACCTACACATTTCTAAATTTGAACGTCAATGTTGGTGTTGTTCTAACAATTAAAATCTCAGAATTAATTTTTAAGTACCTATATGATTAAAAAATAAGTACTAAGTATTATTTCTGTAATTATTTTCTTGTATCATATTTAGTAACAACTATTAAATAGTTAAGTTGAACTTGATGAATGACAGAAATATTCCATCATGAAAAATGTAAATAGATTGAATAATGTCAAAATGTTCGATTTCTATAGTAAAGTAATTAAGTTACTTCATACTTTTTAAACGTGAAATGACTTAATTTAAAAACCCAGAAAGTAACGTCATAGTAGAATTATGCTGTTATATATAATTATTTTTATATATGTACTTAATAAAGTCTACTGAAATAGTGCGTGTTATACGTCCTAAACACTATTGAGTAACAACAAATTAATTGTGAGCCTGATGCTATATCAACATACATGATAGTGTCAACATTGATGCTTTCTTTCATCCAAGTAGTAAAATTTATAAAGTGGTTTTATCATTACATTAGGTTCTTACGACACACAGGTCAGCTTGCGATGTTCTCTTTAGACACTGTCAAAATATTCTCAAAACTTGTAATTTGAAAGTGCAAATATGTCTCTAATTACATCACTATTTCGATTTTAATGTTCATCATCATCAAGCCATTGCAGTCTATTGCTGGACAGGGGCCTCTCTCACTGAACGCCACTCTAATCGATGGCGAGCTTCATGTATCTAACTCCATTTTTACATTAAGGATTCTGTAACAAACAAAAGTTTTTCATTTATAGCACTGCCAGGAAAAAGTGATTTCAAAGCAGTTTAGCTCTTATGAACACGGGACATGCAATTTGAAAATCCTCATTCAAACATCTATGCTTATGGTTGAACTGCATTGTCTCAAAAGAAAACTCTAAATATCACATCACGAAAATATTTTAGATACACAATTAGTATAGTAATGAGCAGGACAAACGTTCATTTTTATTAATTAATATGTGTTTAAATTGTAGACTGGAAAACATTAGTACATACCTACATGTTTAATAAATCCAAATCCACAAAATAAGTAGGTACATTGAGTGAGAACTCACAAACAGACTAACGCTTTATATTCGAAAGTAAATAATACCGTTATAAGCATAAAAATTGTAATAATCATGCGTAAATGCATTCTAACGATAATATACTACTCAATAAACAGAGCACAAGTTAACACGAAATGCATAATGTGTAAATATACATACTTAGAGACAGTATTGACCGACAATAGTCACCTAGAGTTTTAAGTGCGTGACCGCTATCGGCCGAACGACGTAAGTTAGGTCAGAATTATATTAGACCGGGCCTTGTCCAAATTGCGCCTTGTATATGGCCTGGGGTAAGAATTTATTACACATTTTATTCAAAGCAATTTATAATGACATGTCTACTAACATACGAGTACGTCGCCGGCCTCGGCCCACCCCGAAAAAACCCGGTCTAATATAAATCATCCCTTATTGTGTTGGATACACAATAGCTGAAGACAACACATTCAAAATTGAACATGTCATGTCTGCAAGTTTATTAATAATACGTGAAAATAATCTCATCACGTCTAGATGACTCAAAAACTATGTATCACACACATTTAGTCATCTATGATTATAGAACATATAAATTAGACTATGATCAATTTTTGTTTACGTGTTTATTTATTTTTTCAAATAAAAGTAACAAGACTGCTACAATATTAATGCAATCATGTTCTCATTCGTGAATTACTATCCATCAAGGTCTTCGAATCACAATAATCAAATCATAAATTACATGTCGCTACAATGATATTAGATAAACTTACAGCGTGTTAAAAGTTTTTCTATGAATAAGGGTGTAATTAGAAAAATATTTACTGCTTGTTTTGTATTTTGAATAAATTTGTTCCTAATGTTTTTATAACTATTTTTAAATGAAATATACCGTTGATATTAATATTTAGTGCAAATAACTTTTAATTATGTATATTTTTATGTATGTATATGTTATATTTATACGTTATATTTTGGGAGTAACAACAGAGTTCCTACGTGTCCTAATTTCATTGCCAGCAATTACTTTAGTTATCTACTAATCACTAATTACCTGAAATTCACTTGGTTTTTCCATGTACTCGTACAGGTATCATTTTATAGGTCATGTTACGGAGCGAAAGCACGTGGAACTTTGCCATTTCGTTCTGCGAGCAAGGTATGTTTATAAAGGAGATGGCAAAACGGGACCGTCAGAAGCTTAGAATTCTTTTGGTTCATCACGCATCAACCCTCGAACGGGCCAGGTATCGCAGACGACTCAGACGTCGGCGATCACAAAACGATCTCCAACTTCTAACAACGCAAACCTGAGGATGACAGGTCTCCACCTATCACCCTAACAAAGGCAGGCTGGGGTGGGTGCGTTAGCGCAATGGAACGTGCGCGCCTCACACACATTAGGGACATAAGCCTTTGCTTGTAGATGGCCTGCAATGTACTCGTCACACTGGTTCCCAGGATAATAGTACCTGAGACAGTATACGGTTTTTGATCAGTTCGATTCCGACATAACCATCAACGGGTAGTATACGAGGGGATTTTCACATAGTTGAAAAAGACAGATATGATTTTATAGAGTTCGAATAACTTACTTAACTAATAACTTAACTTTAGACTGCCTCGATGTCGTAGCGGTAGCGAAAGCAACTACCGTGCTTGAGGTCTCGGGTTCTATTCCCGGGTCAGACTAAATGTTTGTATGGTCTGCAAATATTTGTTTCGGAATTTGGGTGTTTTTTATATATGTATATATTAACAAAACAAAGTATATAGGTCTATCACTCAGTCTAGTTATTATGACAACTAGCTAGCACATGTTCTGCTTAGTTTGAAATTAGGTGGCATTTTATGTTAAATTTCCGAAATGTTTATTTATTTATTTTATTATTCTCTTTATTACGTTTAAATATACATATTGATTACATTTTTAAATATAAAAAAAAAAAATACATATTTAAAAATATAAAAAATAGCAGACCACCGACATCGGGTACAGGGGCCAAGATACCGGTGGTTAGGGCTCCAGAGACAGGAACCTCCTCACAATACGGGCCGTGTCAAGGAGGACTGCCTTTAACCTTTAACCTTTAACCTTTATTTTATTTATTATTATGATAGTTATGCTCGTGCTTGAGGATGTTTTGTTCAAGTTACAATATTTTGTATTTTTGAAATCCAAATATGCGAAAATATGAATATAATGTTTAATGTTTTTGTTTAATTTGAGATAACCCAAGTGTGTCGTAGTGATGACACAAAAGTTACATCAAATATTTGACAACCAAGAAAAGTATTTATATTGGAAAATAAAACTTTTGTTAATATCAATTTCCACACTTTCTTCTTCCACTATTGGCACAATAAAAATTAACCGACGCTACGACGTTTACACTCTTCTAAGCGAGCACCAAAATTTTCGAATACTCGTCGGCACAGAGATCACGATATCGTCGACATCTCTTGGCTAATTTTTGCTTTTAGCTGACGTGGTGTATTTGGTTTATTGATGTCGACACGATTCTTCAAATAACCCCATAAAGAGAAGTCTGCTGGGGATATATCTAGACTTTTGGGTGGCCGTGAAATGTCGGCTCGTTTAGAAATCAGTTTTTCCGGCAACACATCTTTGACCACCCGCAGGCACCATTGGATGTGTGACAAGTGGCTCCATTTTGTTGAAACCACATGTTACGATTGTAACCAGCAAATTCCGGAAGCATCGATTCCAAGAACTCTCGTAACATGTTTGCGCGGTATGTTAGATTAAGATGTTAAAGAATTCTTGGTCCAGCCTACTACTACTACTATACATTGACTGACCATTTAAATATCAATTCAAATGGTTTTTTGGTCCTGTTATTGTAAAAATCGTTGTAATTAATACAAAACAAAATAGATATCCATACAATTATATATTCACATTGAGTGAATAAGAAAAACAGGTGCCCTAATATTATAGAGGACGCAGTTACCGCGTTACCGAATACATTAAAAATAAAACAATTGATGAATAGAACATAGGACTGGATTTCTTTTTAATTAAAAAAATGTGTAGCAATTTCTAAACTCACAAACCACTGGTATAATAATATTGATAATATCAGCATGGAATTGCATTTGACATGAATGTATTCAAATCAACACGTTATTAGTTTATCGTGCCTTTCCCGATTAGTGGCAATTGGCCACCTGTTACGTGGGACCAAAGCAGTGGCGAAAACTGGACGTTTAATATCGCTCTGCCTACCCCTCCGGAGAAACAGACCTGATTTTATGTATTTATGTATGTGTATTATTAATTTAACAAGGCTTTCATTACGTTTCTAATACTTTTAGAATAGATTTCTGACACCAATGTAAGTAATTAAAACTAAAATGGTTTATCATTTATTGTGAACATACGAGTATGTAAATGGTACGATTATATTTTTATACATTTAACATACAAAACATTATACAATAAATTTACAACCACAACTCTTGGATTCTATTCATGCTTTTCATCAGGCAGAGTAGTCACTTTGGCAGGCTCTTAAGATAGAAAGAAAAAAGAAAAAAGAAACATAAATTAGACATAGTAAACATAATTACATTTTAGAATAATAGTATTTAATCAATTAAAAATATTATGTAAAATTAATACTTATTTATAATAAATTAGAAACTTTTTTCTAAAGTTAATTTCATTATTTTTCCTCTTGATTACTTTTAATTGAATCTTCACTACCAAGTAGATGTGTTATTTTATACTAATTCTCGAATGGATATTTTGAACATCTAACGGAAATCATAAAACATGTCAAATGTGTTTAAAATGGAAGGTAGGTATTCTGTACCTAACATCTATTTACAGGACGTAATCACGAACGTTCCATTAGCTTTGCCTTTGTGTAGTAAGTGTCTGAACGAGAAGATGACTCTCGTTATAGTGGCCTATTGTGTCCCCTATGAGTAGCGTGTACAGTTACAGGATGAATATGCGAATGTAGCTACTGTGTATTATGTGAATAAATGTTCGACTGCATTTTATTTTATTTTCAACAAAGCTCTAAACATGCACACTTTCATTAGGTTGACAAATTACTTATTTACTGTTTACTTATTTACTTGTTTACTGTTGATTTAGATACCAAGAAAATAAACCTAGCCCTGCTCGTGGCGCTATTAAACAAACATGTTGAACAGACTAAAGAACTACTCGTATAATCAACAAAAGTGGTTTTTTTGCCACGGTATTAAAGGCACGGAATTGGAAACAGCCTTAATTCGGCCCTCGTGAGGTAAAATGCTGGAACATGTTTAATGTAATGTGATTAATAGGAACTGACGCCGCTATCACTGCTGTCGCGCCTCATCTTGACAGCAATTGTACTTATTTTAAGAAGGGTCTGTTTAGCTTAGCAGACTCAGACGTCAGGATAACAGTGCCGGAGTATGATTTATAGTATGGAATTGGCCTTGGCAATTTTTATCCATCAAAAACTGATTAATTTTTAAGTGTCCCATCATTACAACTTAAAGACAAGTAGAAAAGATTCTCCAAAAATTTTGGCAAAAGTTTCACTCATGACTTCAAGTAAGATTCTTTGCGCAACCTACCCACATAATATTTATAATCTATGCGTCTAACAATATCGTCTTCAATAGGCCTTCAATCTAAGTACTAGACGATTTCGAAATCCTATTCTCATACTATATTGATACATACTATTGATTCTTTAAATTTCAAGAACCTGTATTCATTTATTAAAATGGATTACATCGACAGGCATTTTTATTCAAAAATATATCAGCCATGTTATTGTTGTCAGTACGTCCCTGTATTCCACACTGCGCATGTCGCGAATTTATCGACAGGAGCAATGGTTTTCTCTCCAGCTTGAGCTCAGCTATACGACACTCGCTCCCTGCGTGCGGCCACATCAGTCGCCATTAGTGTTTCTCTTGTTCATTTTCATATTAACTCCAAATTAATCATCCATACGTTCTGATATTCGATAAAAATGTTACTAATTACTTCGACCGCACTGTTTGCGGTTTTTTTAATATGCGAGGCTGTGCCGACCCCTTCGAATAATAAAGGTATGTACATATATCGATAGTTATCATAAGCTTTTTGAAGATTGTAGGTGGGGAGATTGATTACGTAATAGGTGTTTTAGTCGGAAGGTATACTGCGCTTGTACTATGCAGGGGGTATCGATCAGCCGGCAGCACTTGATAAGCTCTATATTTAGCAACAGGTCAACAGGTGTCGTCTCGCGTGCGCCGAATTAACCCACGGCGCAATTTCAGCTTTCTTTATGAATTGTGACCTTTTAGACATAAGAGCTTATAAATAAATATTTTCTTCATAACAAAAATAACAAATTGAACTTCACAATTGTCATTTGAGTTATTTTCTTATTAATATTGCTTATAATATGAAAAGGCTATACAAGCAGTCCGTAATCCTTACATTTGTAATACTCTCAAATAGGTACAACCGTAATCAAGCTGGTTTAGTTAGCTAAATTAGGTATATTGGCAGACTGCTAGGCTGCCAGGGAATGGGGACCTCTTCTGGCAGATTGATCGCTGCAGTCAGCAATGGGATGGCATCCTGGTCGCAAAACTGCAATTCGGCCGCAACAGATTATAATGACTGGACCAATAAATAAGCCGGGAAGCCTCTGTGGCTTTCTATAGGATAGAACATGACTAGACGTGGCGTTGATCCTGGAGGGGACCTGAAATAATATGGTCCTGGTCCTCTTCAGTGTAGGACGGCTGAAACCGGCCATCAAGGTGGTTTTTAATGGAAACACCACATATTCCTGGTTCTTGCGTCCCGGTGGAGCCGGAGATCCAAAGGAATTTATCACCTCGTCAACAAAAAAAGGTATAGTGGTCTCGTGAAAATCACTCAGACATTAAAAAACTATTCTGTGTCTAACTCAGGTACTTATCTTGTACATAATATGTAATAATGATTATTTTTATCTATTTAAATAAATATACGATAAGTAATAATATATTAAAAAAATATGCCAAGACAAGAGAATTTTTACGTAGATTTTTTTACTATCTCATGATGGAATTTGCATTTAACTTTTAATTGGACTTCTATTTAAAACTTCAAAAAAAGAAGCATTTAACTCTTATATTAACCGAAAATAGAAATAATTACAATTTATTTATTTAATTAAAGTAGGATTAGACTTAAACTTTTTTGTGAAACATTAGTTACATAATATACCTGCTATTTCGACACCCAATTGATAATGATCGTACTAATATTGAGAATGCGGGTGCTGAACATACATACAGAAATATTTAGATATTGCACTTAATAACAGACGTGCAAATCCTTGGTGAACCCAACATTTAATTTGTAGATCATGCAATGGGCGTGCGAAGGGCGACCGATAATTGACACAGTTGTGTGCGCTGACGATTCTGAAAGCATTGCATACAGATATTGCGCAACTTTCGATACACAGAAAGAAAATACGTTTTATTTCAGATAATAGCAATTGTATTTTGATTTTCAGAAACAATTTTTTTAATGGTTAAAAAGATTTTGTTGAGATTTCGGCAGGATTTCGTGAATTATATAGTTAGGAGCTATCCAGTAACGTGTGACATACTTACGTTAAGGAGAAAGGGGTCGACCAAGTGTGACATTGTGCGACAAGGGATGGAAGGTGTCCTAAGTTTTGACGTCACGTGACGTCATATTTCCAAACCTGATACATTTCAAGCTTGTAAGACGAGCTCACGTTGATTTGGAAAGTCTTGAACTAACAAACGTTAAAGTTTAATACCAAACTAATTGATCTCTCAATCATAAAATAATTTTACAAAAAGTAGCTATTTGAGGATTATAAAACCACATTCTCTATTTTCAAAACATTTTCTCGAAGCTTCCATAGCGACAAATAAATTTTGATTTCGGCTTCGAGTTTATTTTACGAATTAAAAAAATATGAAACAATGTTACTTCTCTAAACTTATTGAAAATAGCTCGTAATCTTCTATTTAAATATCAATCTAGTATTCTTGGGAACCTGGTAACTGTGAATTTTCGGAAGCAAAAAAGACATGTTTGAGTATCATGACAAACGTAACTGTGATTCCTATTTTAGATGGCGGTGGAGCTATCGGTGAATTACCAGAGAACTGGGATCAAACCAAAGATGACACCCAATCTCTCTTCTTAAACAAGAGCGATAAAAACGATCTAGAACCTTATCCTCTGGCTTTAAGTGAGGAAGGTAATATGGAACAAGGTAAAATCCATTAGTTGATATTCATTTCATAATTGATTTTATAAAGATTTATTGTTAAATAAAACAGTATAATTTATTCAATTTTAAGCTCCAAGTTAGGTCGATCAGGCAAAATATAGTAGACAGTAACACTTAGACACTAACAAAGCTCCCTAGATTCTCTATTTGTATCCCGATAATAGATTGTCTATTTTGAAAAAGTGAATACATTTTTTAAAAATAGAGTATCATACGATTTACAATGATCTCGTGCAAAAAGATCGGAAATATTTTTAGTTGTCTATCATGCTGATACACTATACTGGGTTTGTCTACGACAATACCCTCTGAGTGTAATATATTCCTTACATGTATAACTATCATAAGAGACTATAATAGATAGAGATAGTAATAATGAGTAAAGATCTATCTGTTGTCTACTTCTGTGGTTATTGTACTGTTTATAGGTAACTCGGAAGGCTATGAACAGGGAGTAGATCAGAGATTCGATTCACCTCAGCCTAATGGAGAACTAAACAATTTCATTATGCGGCCTGAATTGTACGGTGAACCTCCAGCAATGGAAAGTTTGGCCTCGGGCTATGAGTCACGGAGACGTAAAAGAGGAAGCGGTACAAAAGTTGGCGGCGCAGGCGCTGCAACTAAAGTAGCCACCAAATCTGGTTCGGGCAAAAAAAATCTAAAGTAAGTTAATTACTCATCCCCACTGTTACAGATTCGGCTTGTATATTATGAAAATGTTATACTCAGAATGACCTATTTTTACAGACCAGAAGAACACGATAGCCTTTCACCAGTAGATTCTATGACTCACGAACACGACGCACATCGCCGCAAGCGCGGCAGTGGCACTAAAGTGGGCGGTGCGGCTGCCTCTGCCAAAACCGCCACCAAAAATACCGGTGGCAATAAAAAGAATTTCAGGTCAACATAAACTCCATCATTAATTACAATATAATTCGTAAAATATGCTTACTGAATAATTTCATTTATATTTAGGCCCATCTCAGAACGTCGCAAGCGAGATTCTGGTCTGAGCGCTGCTGATGTGCGAGCACTGCTGAACTTATGGGAGGCGCAGGAACGCAAGAAACAGGAATGGAATGCAAACCAATGGGCGGCAGATCGTTACTATGGCCGTGTGAACACAGAAGATGATCAACCTGAAGTTGATGAAAATGGTGACATATGGTATAAAGAACCCGTTGTAACCGCTCCCCGCGAACAAGAATATCCTCACCACTCATACTTCTCAGAACAAAAGCATATGGGTTTGGCCAGAGGATATCCGGATATGTATCCTGTGGGACCCGCCGAGTTGGCACAGAGATACGAGGAAGCTCGACGCAAGAGACAATACGCTAATAAGATGAAGCGGTTCATGGTGGCGAGGAAACGCTCTGATGGAGTGATGCATCAGAATACGTATCGGCCTCGTGATGACCTTTACACACTCGCTGAATTACTGCGTTCTGCACCTCGAGTGCAAGAACAAGATATGCCCGTGTATCGACGACTGATACTTTAAGCGGTATCTTGAATGAGGTGTCCATTCGTTGTAACTTGAGATTCACATACCATCGGAATCTTTCTTGACAAGTCTATAGACCTAGCAGGATGTAGACGTTTGTCTGTCGCATGGATACTCAAATAGGCTTTGATTTGGGGCGGGAAATTGTCGTGCATTTAATTCGCAGTTTGTAGCGGATACCTAAAAACTTTAAATATAAGAACAAATAGTATTTAAACTATGTCGTTTACATAGAATATTATTTATTTTTCGTTCTATTTATGGTATTTACCTATGGCCTAAATTTTTGTTTTCATTTTTGTTCTTCTAAAGTTCATGTAGTTTTATTTTTGTAGACTTTCCTCTCTACCTCAGTTTATGGCATATCTCTTCTTCTTGTTATTATAATCGACTTTAAAATAGATAAGTGTCTAGTTTTCATTATACTCTCATTGATAGTTTACGTTGAAGTCAAACTTCACATTTTATTAACGCCTACTTTTAGATACTATATGTAAATGGTAAATTGGATGTATTAAATTAGAAATTATCTTAATTTAGTGTTTTAATGCCTTCACCAAACCAGCTTCAGCAAACAAAAAATACTCTAACTCACACTTCTGACAGCGACTAAATATTTAACTATTGTTCTAATGAAATACGAGTACATACGAGTATATCTCGATAACTGATGTTACCAAGAAAGCGCAGCCTGTCGTTAGTCCAGCGGTCTATAGAAAGTAATACTCTTGTGTTCCATACTTTTCAAGTTAGAAGGTTCAATCGGGTGAACAAAAAACTCACGCTAGAATACTTTATACACCAGAACATTCTCTTACTAAATAAATTTTGTACCCAAAATTTAATAGAATGACTCCAATCTACGGAACCTTGGCAACTTTAGGTACAATAAATTGTTGTTTATTCATATCTATTTCACAGTAACCTCCTTACTGGAAATAAACTATACTGCTAACCGTTTTTTTTTTTCGGTAAATTGTCAAAAGTTATTATGGAGGAAAAAGCCAACAAACATTATAATTTAATTTAACGTGTTATAATTTAAGTTGAACTGGATCCCAGTATGTTAATATGAATGAAGATAGTACAAGTTTACATTATAAGACAGCCACGGATCCAAAGCACGCCCTACCAAGCACCAGACTTCATCAAATCCAAAGAGATGAACCATCGGATTCACGGTCAA
Source organism: Hypercompe scribonia (assembly GCA_949316085.1). NCBI lineage: Eukaryota > Metazoa > Arthropoda > Insecta > Lepidoptera > Erebidae > Hypercompe > Hypercompe scribonia. The sequence goes on from OX438979.1 coordinate 10,382,883, forward strand.
CGTATTATTCGCTTTTTTGTTCCTATATTTATAGCAGACATTTTGCCACGCGACTAGCAAATGACTTATTCTTGTCGTTGATGCGCTACTGGTTTCCTAATCATGTACCGCTGCCATACCATCTTATGGATTTATTACGCACTCATGAACGTCTCCGTCTTGAACATGACTTACGCTCGTTCACTTATAGCAGGTACAACTTGATCAAACGTTCTTGTTTTAAACCAACATCTGAGAGCTCAACGCAGACAATTTCATTAATTGCAGAAAATAATGCGGCATCCTGTTCATAACTAAGTATATTCAAGAAGAAGTTTGGAACGTATTTAAGTCAATTATTGTTTCCATTGAAGATATATATAGTCTATATACCTACCAGACAAATTTTGAAAACCATATATGATGGAATCGTTACTAACATGCCGGTGTTTCTCCCTATGAATTCAAGCTTTGTAAGATCTACTCTTTTTATAGATAACTAAATACTTACTTGACCCGTGGGAAACTACAATTGCAAAATAATGTCACCACAATAAGCGAGTCATGTGGAATATACAGATTTGCTACAAGCGTTGAATAGAAATTGCGACTGTGAAACTATATTCATCTACTCTTTTTTAAAATGAACACTACATTATGAATGCTAAAAATATGTAGTTATTTCTATCCACAAAACAAAGAAATCCAAAGCTTATGGTTGAAATTTTTATATCCATGTATATGCGTAGAGACCACAATGGCACAATATTATTTTTTAAAATGTGTTGATAATTAAAACTTTAGAGTTCTAGAATATTACACCAATATTAAACATAAATAAATTAGAAGTTTTTAGTAAAAAGTGTCCGTTTAAAATTTGTAACTATTATCTGAATAAAATTTTGCATTTTCTTTTCTCTTGTATTTTTTATGTGTTTCTTGTAGATTTAGTTTTACGAGTGAAACAGCACTGCTCGCTGTATATTTCAAGAACAATTTGAAGTTGGTACTATTTGCTAATTTATATCTAAAATACTATAATGTCCTTAGAATGTAGTATTCTTTTACAGATCCTTGGCTTCATAAGGAATATTGGTTACATTTCGAACCTTTCATGCTATTCTCTAAATTCACCATGATGAAATTATTTTGATTGATACTTTGTGACGCATATCTTTTTTCGTGTGTCAAGCTATCAACATCCAATTATCTGAAAAGACACACAAAGATAATGTGCGGGTGTATCACCAGATCGTTAATTGAAATCATCAACTGACCAAAACAAAAAAAATAAGCACTTCCTACACAACAGATGGAAAATTGCTAGAACGTTAAGTATACAAGTCTTAACATTGCAGAATCGTTTTAATACCTTCGATTTGATATTTTAGACCGTATGTACCAAAAGCGAAGACTGAGATGTCTCCTAATTTAATATCTTTTGATCCCACAGGGCTTTCTGAAAACTCGTTTGACGTCGAAATACCATCCTTTCCGGGATCACCAAGATCTGTAGGATCCATAGAACTGAAACCACTTGATAACATAGACAATGTGGTACATTTTTTGCATCATGATGATGAACTCCAGATCGCAGCCGAAACGGGAGACGTAGTACGGATTGAACAACTTATTAAGTAAACCTTTTTACCAACAGTCTTAGTAGAAATACATATAACTAGCTTCTGCCCATGGCTTCGCTCGCGTAGAATGTGGTCTGCCACATTAAGTTTCTTAACAGATCATTTTAAATAAATATATCTTTTTAGCATACAAACAATCCTGCTTATAAGTATTTATCATCTTTGAGTAACTTCTATATTTTAGGCAGCGTACGCTAAGATAACTCTCAGATATTTTTCCGGCTTAATTGACATATATCGTGACATATATTACGACCAAAATTACGTAAAATTATTACAAACTCTAGCCTATATGTTATTCCGATGTACACCTTATGTTACTGTAAAGTTTCATCCAAATCCGTCCAGTAGTTTTATCGTGAAAGATTAACAAACATCCGTACTCACAAACTTTCACATTTATAATATTAGTGAGATTCAGAGAGTTTACATGTATTTGTGCATACATTTGGCTAAGAGTATATCATCATTACCATCAGTATGTAATTTGATTATGTTTTCAATCAATATCTTGCTATTGTAAGCTGTCAGTTGTAGAATAGATTAAACGTGTTCAGAAAATTGTAAGTGAACGAATAAATTGTTCTTGAAAATTAGATTGTAAAAGATATCTCTTTTTTTACAATTCACGCTTTGAATTTTAATGTCTACAATAAAAACCCAATACTAACTTCAACATTAATAAAAGCATGCCTTATGTTTTAATATGACAAAAGGACGCTTATTTATGAATTCTCAATTAAGGAATATAAAATGGAAAGCAAAATGTAACTATAGACGCCCCTGGACCCATGACGACGGACGCCTCAAGAGACGTAAATGTGTTGCCACCCTTTGAGTGGCCCTTTCCCACAAGTCAAGGGAGAAGGAGGAGTCGAGCTTTCGGTTAACGCACTTAATAGAAAAACTACGACAGAATTGCTTAATAGGGGTAAAATAAACAGTATCGTGAGAAGTAAAGTGTCGTCGAATCTATCAATAGTGACAAATGATACTGAATTAACAAAATTAACGTAATAGCCCCGTAATTAACAGTACTCAAATTCAAAGCGTGCTCCAAGGTTCTAATTCAATATCTTGTTCTTGAAGGAAAGGAGTAAATATACAACAGAGGGACCACCTAGAGCGGAACGCCCTCCACTACGCTGTCTGTAGTGGCAACAGACAAGCGGTCCTTCTGCTCTTGCAAGCCGGCATAGATCCAAACGTGAAAAGCAACTTAGGAATGACTCCGCTCTCACTTTGTTTTATGAGAAGGTCTTTCACATATATTGCTATCTTTCTTAAAGATTTAAAATGGTATATTAAATGTTAAATGCGTTCTGAAAATCACGAATTGTCTTCTTTAGGTCAGTCAACGTCTTTGAGATATTTTAATATGATGTGTCATTACATCAAGCGCGCTTAAATACTTTTGAATGTAAAGAGACTAGTCATCGCTTAAATCCACACATAATAAATTCAACTATTTAAATAATTTTATTTCTTGAATTCATCTAAAACATTGTTTTGTAGAGAATTGCCTACACTAAAACTATTTAATATTTTTTTAAATAGTTAGGGATTAGGTATTCAATGTTACGCTCATATTTTATTGACAATATTGTCGACATTATTGACAATACTTTTTGCATTAGGTAACCACCGCTGTAAAATAAGTTTATAGTTGTTCGACGAGTGTGATTAAACAACAAAGTCGTTTTATTTTTAATTGAAATCTTAATGCTTCATCAACAGACAGTTACAGAGATACGAATAGTAGAATAAGAAAAAGAGTCAAGAAAACATGGAAATACTAGGTCAAAAAATTAAATTCAGAATTAGACTTAAAAGTAATTATCAAAAGTTAAGACTTAAACCTAATTATTAAAAATTAAGACTTAAACGTAGCAGCGATTCAACTCCCCGATTTAACAACTCACCTAACACACTCTTAATATCATAGGTACTCCCACAATATATTATGTGCCTAAGTTAACTATTGTCATGAATTATTGAGGATACTAGAAATTAGTAGAACTATAAAAAATACTTTTGCACAACCATTTTATCTAACAACCACCAAGATCATCTGATGCTATAAGAATAAGCGTGCATGACAATACTCCTTACCCAGTGACTTTAATCCTTTCTAAGACTTGCTGACTGTACGAAACTAACACATAAGTAGAGTAGTAGTGTAGTTTTTTTGCATTTCAGACCGTCTTGGCGAATGGCAAATATGCTGTTCGATTACGGTGCTGTGCTTCTACCGAGGAACACACCAATGGATACGGGTTTGTTCTTACGTAAGTCGTTTTATCACATTAACTCAGAGTGGCATAAAACTGACTACTGTTATGTTATAGGCATAGGCATATAAGTAAACCTTCCCGACGTTTATTTGTACATATAATAAAACAAAAAGTATTAAAGTAAAGTCTCTGGGTTCGCGGATAACTCGCCTAAAGGCCGCACGAGACGAGTTGATGTTTCAAAACACCATTTCAAAGAAACGATTACCAAATTATTTTGACTTACGTCAGTGAGGAAATAATTATATCTTCAATGAATACAAACTTATACCTAATTTAGTGCCTAGATTTGTCAGAGGTTCCATTGAATAGTCACAGATACTTGTTCTTCGTTATAATATAAGTTTTTATCTAGATGTGTATCTACAGAGTGAACCAAGAATTCGTTAACATTTAAATCTAACATCCCGTGCAAACAAGGACCGTGCGGGGTGCAGGGTGGGGTCTGCCCACTGGCTCGTTTCTCGCAAATTTGTAGTGATGGATCGCTTTACGGGGCCGCAGCGCTCTTACTGTGTCAAATAATTTTATTTAAACAAAAGTTCACTTATTACCGTAAGACCCTTATTTCGCATTGAATACGAATTAAAAATACGCCTTTAATAAAGGAATGGGTGAAGAAGTTTAAAGAAGAGACGGGATCTACGCTAAATGTGACACATACTGGAGGCCCACGGACTTCTCGGACCAAAAAGAACGTGCAACAAATTGCCGCTTCTGTTGTGAAACTATTACGCCGTATTTTGAAAATAACATTTGAAATTACATCCATATAAAATCCAGATAACGCCGGAACTAAAACATATTCATCCATCTTCGCTTCAATGGACATGGGAAAATCTGCAATTCTGTTTGTTTACATATCCGTTAAGGTGAAAATGGGTTTCGTAAGAAAATAAAATGTTGTCAGAATAACTTAATCGTTCTAACATTGTTACGACATATGACTTGCGCAAATTTAAATCATTAGGTTTTAGTTCCTGCACTATCTGAATCTTATATGGATGTAATTTTAAAATACGGCGTAATGATGTCCGAGATAACCTTAACTCAGCCGAACGTTTGCGCGTCCAAAAATTTGGATTACGTTGAACAGAAGTTGAAACTTTCTACAGGTTCTCTTCGGTCCGAGAAGTCTGTGAGCCTCCAGTTTGCTTCACATTTAGCGTAGATCCCGTCTCTTTGAACTTCTTTACCCATTTCTTTACTAAAAGAGCACACGAACACTGATTTAAGCCCTGTAAATCGTATTCAAGTCGAAATAAGCGTCTCACAGTAATAAGCGAACTGTCGTAACTTAAATAACTTTTTTTCACACAGTAAACGCGCTGCGGCCCCGTAAAGCGATCCATTGCGACAATATTTCCGAAAAACGAGCTAGTGGTGAGACCCCTCTCCGCAGCCCGCGCGGCATTTTTTACGCGGGATGTTAGATTCAAATGTTAACGAATTCCGGGCCATCTTGTATTTAAAATTAACATTTTAAAACAACTTAATACAGAATTTAATGTACCTAAATATGAATAGGTGTTAGAAGTATTGCATATTTAGTATTTAAGTACATATATGTTGACTAAATCCAGTAACCACTTGCAGCATTTTTAAACACTTCACAAGTTTTATAGCCTAGGAGTAAGTGCAATTTGCAATTTTAGATACGTACCTATGAAAACACAAAAATATATTATAACTTGTTAGTTTTAGAAGTAAAGTATTCGAGATATTACTGGTTACTAAATTAATGTTTTAAATTGCTTTTGCAGAATTTGTTATGATGTGTGAACCAACTAAAGAAGAAGAAAAAATATTACGCCTTCTCGTAGAAAAAGGCGCTAAAGTAAATGACCCAGAAGCCCCAGGAGGACGTCAAGCATTACATTTTGCTGCTATGAGTAACAACTGTCGCCTCATTAATATACTACTTGACTTAGGAGCCAATATATTACTCACTAACCACAGGCACGAAACTGCAAAAGAAGTCGCCATTACATTTAAATGTAGAGACGCACAAAGACTTCTAGGGGAGTTTGAAAGAAGTCACAATGGAACTGCCGCCTCGCAGATTTAATTTTATTCTTGTAGACTTGTACGAATAAAGTGTGCTGTAGTATTTTGCTCGTTGTGTTGCTTTATTCATTATGTAAATAATACATAGGCAGAGAGCCAAAATAATTACAATGCATAAAAAACACAATTGCCTTCGTTATATTAACTGTGAAAGGTACTGATGTATCTACTCGGAAAAGAAATTAACTTGCACCAATATTTCTTGTGCCTAGAAAAAAAAAACATAAATTAATTAGTTTATATCTGTGTTGTTGAACTCCTGCTATTAAAACGTCGATGATTCCCGATCACTTCAGAAAAATAATTTAGTTATTTGCCGCCTTGATAGATTAAAATGGAGTATAATTCTAAAAGTATCTGTTTATTGACACACTTTGTCAACACCAGACATCCCACTCGTAACAGTCCAGAGCTGTTACCAAAACCGTGATTAGTATTGTACCTATGCCACTTTATCGTTCAGAAATAGGTACATATGTAATTTATGCAATTCTGAATTAAATAAACCGATTTTTATTTTTATATCTCATCTATATTTAACATGTAATACATGCAAACAGCATATGAAATGTATTTTTATGCTCAGTCCATTTGTTTGCGAGTGTACCTTCGCAACATTCGGTTTACAATCAAGTTTATAAGGGCAAACGTGTATCGCGCATATTGGAACATGATAGGTATTCAAACCTACGTCAAAATTAATAAGCAACCTAAAATTGGCTACTAGCAAACACAAAAATTAAAAACTATGTCAGACATTTTAAATAAGACCGAAATTAAAAGTTCGCGCTCATTAACTTATTTTTTTTTTGTTTGAGCACTTCATTAATAATTTCGAAAAAACGTCATTAAATTATTTACAAAATCTAGTTAGATTTTTGTTAATTAGGGTTATTGTTATTAGTTATTGGATTCGATGATATTTTTTATTCTCCTCTCTATCTTAGTGTGACATTCTGACATTTGTTCTTTAGTTTCAAAGATGGCTGCCTTGTCGCAGTTGCTATTCTCTGCCAAACAATACTAAGAAAATTAGAATAAGCAACTATTTATACATTTTTATAAAGAAAATTAGATAGATCCTATTAAATTACTTTAATTTGACTTACTTAATCTTTTTGATAATGTGATGTTAAGTGTACCCATGGCTTCCAATGTGCAAGACTCGCCTGTACAGCAGACATTTGTAGAGGAGATAGATTACAATGAAATTCAGGAATTATCGGTAAATATCAGATCTCACCATTTAGTAAATTAGTGTAATATATTGACATTATATTGGTGATTGAACATGAAGTGGTACTTAAAAGTTGTTTGTGTCACCAGGTGGTGGGTAAAGGTGCCTTCGGTGTAGTGTGGAAGGGTGTATGGCGAAACAAATATGTAGCTATAAAGCATATAAATTCTGAGGCTGAGAAGCGCGAGTTCTCAATAGAAGTGCGTCAGCTGTCGCGTGTATCACATGAGAACATCGTGCGGTTGTATGGAGCGTGCACTAAGGGCGCCCACGTTTGCCTTGTAATGGAATATGCTGAAGGAGGATCACTGTACAATGTGCTGCACAATCGGCCCAAACCGAAATACACAGCAGCTCATGCTATGAGTTGGGCCCAACAGTGTGCCGAGGTCTTAAATTCTTGTTATTTTATTAGTAACTAAGCATTAATCAGGAGTAAAGAAATCTTATAAATAATATTCTAACTAGAGTGGGCACTAACTAAAGTTGTTAACATTACCACTACAAAAATAGTTGACTTGATAAGAAACATTCATTATAATAGAGAGTTGTTATTAACAAAATCAATTATCAACTTGTGGTTATTTTTTTCTGTTTTGATTTTAATAAAAGTTTGTAACTTGAATAACATTGTTTACAAACATTTTATTTATTAACTGAATATTACAGGGAGTAGCATACCTTCACGCTATGAAACCGAAGCCATTAATACACAGAGATTTAAAGCCACCCAATTTGTTGCTAGTGGGTGGTGGCATAAGGCTGAAGATATGTGATTTTGGTACGGCAGCTGATAAGGCCACATATATGACTAACAATAAGGGTAGTGCTGCATGGATGGCACCTGAGGTTAGTATTATTTTAATTACATCCATTGTCAAGGTAAAAGTAAAGAAAATTTTCACGAGTAAAATTATGTTAAATATAAGATGATAGTGTTATGAAATTTTGACTCTTACCATTCACCAGATTAGATATATTTTTACTTCCAAATAATTCAATTGTATGGATATAAACACAATAAAAAGTTTGTATTAATATAATTTGTTAACAAATTTCTCATTTATTCTCAAAATATTAAGTATTTAATATTAAAGTTTTCTTCCTTTTCTTGTTATTAATATTAACTTATATATAGATTGAGACACTATTTTGTTTTAAAACATTTAATATATATAATAATTTGTCACATCTTACACTTGTCTGCTTAATCAAAAATTAGCCAGTCTGCTATGGTAATCAGATTATTGATAAAAACTTATATATTTTAGAAAAAGATATTTCATGAATGCTAATCATGATATGTAATGCATGATTGTGCTTATCAAACAAAATTTATTCTCTGTGGGTAATGAACCCATCACCTCTGGCTTGTCAAAATTAAATTAAGCAATTACATAAAAAACACATTTAATTTGGATTTCAAACGAATAGGACCTTGACAGTTGAGTACTGTGATAAATAAATTGACCTGTTTTACATAGCCGTCTAATATGAATCTAAATAGAGATTATGTAGGTATATGCCAAAGAAATGTTACCAAACTGAAACAGGGCTTAAGAATTGTACTTAAATAAAATTTATTTCATATTAAATAATCTTAATAATATCTCTAATCAAATAATCTCTATTAATTCATGATAATTATTTGATTGTATTTTTAAAAGTGGTAAATTACTTTCATATAAATCTTATTTCTCTATTATAATAAGTTATTTATGATACTATATTACTTAATTTTTATGAGAAACATGTCATATAAAAGATTATATAATTGAGTTGGACTTACTTGCCAAATAATTTATCAGCAGTAGAATCCCTTTGCTTTTGTGTTCTTTAGTTCTAAATAAACTTTGATATTTAATCATTATCCTTAGTCAGCATTGCCTACACACATACTCTTTGCTGGTGAATTCTTTTTGAGAGTATGTGAGTTCTTTCTCTGTTACAAGACTGTCATTTTTTATTCTGTTATTATTTATGTTGCAGGTGTTTGAAGGCTCCACTTATACAGAAAAATGTGATGTGTTTTCATGGGGTATTATATTATGGGAGGTACTCTCACGGCGGAAACCCTTTGAGGAAGGTGGCTCGGCATTTAGAATAATGTGGGCTGTGCACACAGGTAAATATGTCTTGAGAATAATAAACACATTAATTAAAATTATCATGTATATTACACAAATTAATTGCTGCTCTTTAATCTTGCTAATACTCGAGAATAACTGGACGTATTTTTAGCTAACTTTACTCTTAGAATATTTGTGCTAATCCACATAACACTTAAACAGATTGAAATGTGAGAAAAATAATAAAAACAATGATTCCTTTTGATCAAAACACAAGAGGCAAGCAAGAATCTTGATCTCTGAAGTAGAATCAAAAGGCTTTCTTTTTCATTATGACTTGTGTGAGTACACTACCTAGTAGTAGTAGAATGTGAGTGACCCATAGACTACTACTGGCATTTTAGAAAAAACCTTATCTAGTCTATGCAAATTTTTTTATTACCTAGTCTATGATATTTTTTTTATTATAGTCATGCTAATTTTATATTATACTGAATAAAACTGTACTCAAGGAGAGAAAGGCAATCCATGACTCAATCTAAACATTGGCTCGTCAATTTCAATGATTTCAATAGCAGCCAAGACAATGGTCAACAGCCAATAATAAAGCAGAATGAATTACTTTAGCCAGACATCCAGAAGTGATTCCTACTTAGTAAATGTCCAAATAGGTACATTTCAATATATTTTAGGGTTAATTCTAAGGTAGGCTATACTCCAGTTGTAATTGTTTTCTACAAATGAGTTTTACTATTAATTTTTTATAGTCTGCTATAAAATACCTAATTTAAATTATTATTTATCTTAGTTTTTTTGCAGTCTGTGATTATATTCGTGAACATTAGAATACAGCAATTTCATTCAGATTATGTTTACTAATAACCACTTTGACTACATAACTTTATCCATAGAAATAAACTTTTTATGATCACTGACTTGGTTGTCTGCTTTAAAAGTACTTATAACTACTTAGAAGGATGGTTTGATAGTTAGTTCCAGTGAATAATGATATCATTAAAATGATTCATTGCATCTACAGTTAATTATGTATCATGCAATAGTTGCCATTAGTTAGTTTAGTTTAGAACATCTTTGAGATCAGACATTTACGATTGTTAAACAATTTAAATAAGCTCCAAGCTTAGTAAAAGTGTAGGTATTTAAAATCATATTTAAAAGGTAAGATTTTTTTTAATTCTGTTTTATAATAAATGAAGATTGTTTTTAAATATCAATATTAGAAATAATCCAATTAGAACATATTAATTTTCAAATTTTTTTATGTTATTATGCACATAGTAGCTACTACCACACTTCAAATATTTGATCTATATGATTTTAAATGAAAAATATAGTAGGTGCTAAGTTTAGTAATGTCAAAATAATTTTTACCACACAGTTCACTTTGAGCTTCACAGAATAAAAGCAAAATTAAAAATAATATAAATTATTATGTCAGCCATAAATTCGACTAAAAGTTTATTACCATGGTACATAGAATAATAGCAACGTCTTACATCTCGCACACGGCCGTCTGATCCCAAACAAGGCAGAGCCTGTACTATAGTAACCATACCCCTAACAAAGAACTTATATATTTCTATATCCACGTAAAATCACACTAGGCTGACATAGTATGAGTCATCATATTTTATTGCATACATTCACAACCAGCATGGTGACCACACACCATGAATTCTATTCATACTTTCCATCAGGTAGAGTAGGGTCAATTTAGAAGGCTCTTAAAATGGAAAAAAATAATAGTACTGTCTCTAGATAATATTTTAATCCATCCTAAGGTTGCCTGGAAGAGATTGCCTTTAACAATAAGGCCACCCTTTGTACACTATATATCTGACATTGTATGTACTTTCTTGAAGCTCTGTTATATGGTGTACAAATAAAGAGTTTCCTATCTATCTACATGCATGTTAAAGAAAAATTATACTGGTATGATATTAATGTATTAATATTATTATAGAATTATTTTGATGTTCTAGGTCAAAGACCAAACCTAATTGAAGGTTGTCCAGAGCCTATAGAACAGTTGATGACACAATGTTGGCACAAAGTTCCTGCAGAGAGACCCAGCATGGCCAAGGTAGGTTTGAACCCAAATATAAATGATGAGTATCACCTAACACTTGCCAATACTAAAGGTTAAGCTATTATAGACTGCTTAGTCACGGCACAGCTAATTTTATTTGTATTTATAAATGTTCAGGTGTGTGTATTTCGAGAATTATCTTTAAGGTGATGGTTGTTTATTAGTGGTTTTAATATACACTTAAACTAATTTGTAACTGGCACTTGGTAATGTAGAATCTATCATAAGTAAATATAATTCAACCAAATCAAGTGAGGTATTTATTTAAGACTACTTTGAGTGGGACCTGCTCATTTTTATGATGTTTATTTGGGTTATCGTTCTGTTTATGTCTAACTGATTGAACTGAACTGAACTGAGCAAAGCTCGGTTTCTAGATACTAGTTATAAAAGCGTATATGACAGCTAAGTTGCTGACCCTTTTGAATAACATATATGAAGTCTAGGATAATATCATAATTCATAGAAAAAAACTAAGATGACGGACCGAGAGTACTAAGAAGTTAGCGATTGTCACTATGTAACCTGTTAATAGTATCTAGTAAAAAAATTGACATTTATTTTTTTTATATTCTTTTTTTATCCATGATTAACTAACAGTTGATGTTGTTGCTGACTATTGTGGTTTGTTATGGATATTGCCAATACATGTCTGCACAGTTCGTGGATGAATCAATGTGGTAATCAAAGCAAAGCAAAGTTAAAGATACCTTAGCAAACACGGTCAACGACGTCAGTAGGCCCACGAATTCATAGCCTAAATGAAGCCTTCCTTCGAATTGGACTGTGGATGAACTTGGACAAGAGGTCTTGTATAGTAATTTAATTCTAAGTCTCTCCCCAGTTATCATTGATGACACGTCTCTCAAAGTTGTCAAGGAATATATCTATCTCAGGCAACTAATGCAATTGGGTAAATACAACTTTGAAAAAAAAAACGATAAAAAGATTCAGTTGGACTGGACAGCCTTTAAGTAGTTGAAATACATATTTTCGTCGGATAAACCACAGAGCTTGAAGACTGTTTCATTGGTCTAGCGGTTAGCGTATGCGACTGCCGATCAAAACGTTTTGGGTTGGATTCCCAGGTCAGGCCAAAAACTGTTGTTGGGTTTTTCCTTAAAGAAATTCCTAATAGCAGCCTGGAGTATGGAAGTTGGCAATGTTTCACGTCCGCGCCTTGGAGAGCACGTTAAGCCGTTAGTCCTGGTTGTCATGATCATCTATGGCAATCGTAATTTAGAAGTCAGTGCTCTCAAATATACTGATAACTAGTTCAACCTTCGAATTCAGTTTATAAAAACTGATATTTTGGTAAAACTGATTGAACTAATAGCAGGTCCCAAATAATATTGAAAATAAAGGTTAGGAAGAAAATACTACAGAGCTTGAAGACGAAAGTCATCGACCAGTGCATCCTCCTAATAACGTGCAGTGCTGAGTCGTGAGCACTGATTATAGGGCTACTCCATAAGCTCGAAAGTCCTCAACGTGTTATGGAATAGCTCAGCTATGCTCGAAGTCTCTCCGAAGGACAAATTTCGGCACGAAGTGTTCCTTCGGAAAACCAAGAATTTCTAATATATATATAAGCAACGTTATTCTTACTTAATACGAAAAGTGAAAATAGTTTATTCGAATCAGCACTAGAATCGATTACAATAGTATTTAAATCATGTTATATTTTATCCCAGGTACCCATCAAAATATGTTAAAACATAACACACTATACTATGTAAGAAACGACGGTCTACGGCGTTCAAAGTATCATATTGTTGACACCTACACGAACGCATGCAATGAGATGTCATTGACATATTGGGTGACATTTCTACGAGGACAACGATTCAATTAAATCAGCTGATAGCTTAGTGAAGTTTCATATTTCTGTTTTTTATTTTTAATAATGTATTATTTTTCATTAATAATGTATTTGAGGTGTCTCAACTTTAGTACTAAGTAGAATAACTTTGTATACAAAAATATATCTTTAATACTTTTTTGACTGAATAACGTATAAGTAACTTGAACGACTTGAATTGTTTAATGTTTTCCTGGCGAATGTAAGTATCTGGAGTAATATGTTTCAACCTAACATCTTTTATCATTAATACAGCAAATGTATTTTCACAACTCCCAGAATGGCCACACCATCAACCATTGTCTTTATTTATAAAATAAGTATGTTTATTTCTTAGCTCTTAATCTTATATTGTTTTCAGGTAGTGGAAATAATGTCAGCACTATGTGAATTCTTCCCGGGAGCAGACACGCCTATCAACTACGACGATTGTGAGGAAGACGTCACAGATTGTTCAGATGATGAGTACATGCCATACGACACTCAAGACAGTCTCACTGACACAGCCGACCTGACCCAAGATATCCCGACACAAAACACCGACTACAGCGCCCCCAACACACTACTACTAAGAAACAAAACAGCCCAGTCGGACCGACCTCGCAGCTTCGTCGAAACTCAAGTGAGTAAGCTACAGAACTTAATGGCCGCCGAGGCGCATCCCAAAACCTCGGCGTTACCTAAAGATGAACCGGATGTACATAACAGAATAGGACCGGTTCGAATCCCACAGCCGTTTAAAAAGCCCGAAACGTCTGAAGCGGGGAGATCACCTGTCACCATCAACAGGACGTCGAGCTCGCCTGTGCCCTCAGAGAGAGTGTATATTCCAAGCGAAGGCAGCACGCCCCAGGATTCCCTGCGAGTCGTCAAGAGCCCTGTCATTTTCAGCGAGAGCTCATCACCTCGCAGGCTGTCTCCCATAGCCAACTACAACATTGGCAATATGAACCCCAGGCATATAGACATAGAGCAGTACTGGAACAGAGAGAACGGCAAGCTGTCGCCAGCACTGAGTCCGTCGGTGACGAGCAACTCCAATTCTGTGAGGAAGGAGGACTACAACCAGAACTATTGTGACAGACTGAGCGCAGCGAACAGCCCCTTATCACCAATGAAGGAATTCAATGGAAATCTATTACAGAGACCAATCGATCCGAGATATCAAACACCTTTACAAATAGAAGTTGATCCAGTAAGTCCAATAAACCGTATCTAGTTTTACCTTGTCCTGTGTATGACGTCGTGGCGTTGATTAGAGTAGGATATGTAATAAAGGGCAAATTAGTTAATAACTAACATGTCTTATTTAAGTATTTGAGTTGCAAGTATTCAAATGTTACAGGGTTTATTTTTAATTTTTCAGAACACGTGGGATTTGATCGATGTTCCAATTAATTACGATGATTATGAGGAAGTAAGAAATACGGCCGGTTTCAATAAATACTATCCTATGGGTGAGTGCTGCATGTCGAGTTGTTTGTCCATGTGTGTGCTTTTACTATATAATTTACCATTAATTCAACCATTATTATTGTTATTCAATTTAGTTAAGACTGATCAAAAACAATAAGTATTCGAATTCAATCAAATATCACTATAATGTTGAAATAAGATGAACAGCTGTTCTTGTTGCTAATGATTTTACTTAATTCTTATTTCTATATATATGTATAACACATAAAACCATGATCTCTATAATATAATGTTATCCATTATGTACGTTCGTATTTGATTCTTAAATGTGTTCAATGTATAAAAAACGCTTATACCAGAAGCGACAAAAATTTTCATAATGATGAGGTTGTTCCGGAATTATTTCAAAAAACAAAAATGTCGTAAAAACAGTTTTAATTCATTTTATGTAGAGTTTCACTGTAACAAGTAATTTAGGCAAATCTAATTGTAATCATAAAAACCCCTCAAATAATTTATCCCTAAGGGTAAATTTAGCAAAAAAGAAGCCGACTACCCCTACCAATGCGAGAAGTACATAAAGTAGAAGATTCTATATATCTTCACCGATGGTAATAATTGGAAAAGGGTTTCAGGTATCATATTCAGTAGAAATATGCGAAACAGGTGATAAAACTAGTAAACTTTGGAATCTTTAAAACAGTGTTTTTGTACCTTTTATAATAATATACAGTTTATTTATACTGTTATTTCTTGAAAAATCGTGATACGTCAAAATCATTAATTTATTTTGTAAAATTATTTTCAAATTATTTGAAATCGTCTCTTAAGCGTTCATCGCATTAATCAACTCTTAAGTCATAAATCGACACATACAATAGAAACGAATTCATTTTTTATTACTTTCCACTAACCTGAATAGAACGCATTATCCAATGCAACAGAAAATTTTGAAAAAAAAGCATTCAAAACCAAGATGCAGTCGTCAAATACTTTCATAAACTTTCCAACTTTATCATATCTACAAAATAAATAGGTTCTGCAGCTAATGCTAAAGGTGGAATTCCAGTTTAATTTTAAGGATCACAGGGCAATTCGTGAAGACATTCTGAAGCGCTTCAATATTAATCTACTTATGTGCTGTGTGTATAATTAATATAATACGTTTAACTGTAGGGAATGTCAGTGCAATATCAGTGCGCTGGTATTTCCGAGATGGTTAAAATTAGTAACATATTTGGAGTGATTCATTGATCGCGTCTTACAACCTGATCAATCTTTAAATAAACAATCTCATGAAACTATTAATGTTCAATATTTTATTGCTTCCACATAAAAAGACATACAAATTGTTAGCAATATTTTAAATGAAATTAAGTAATCTTTAGCGTGAGTCGATCAACGTATTCGGAACGAAAACAAATAAATTGTATAATGTAAAGAATCATTGAAAGAGCTTTCAGATGTAATCAGTGGTGACTGGAGAAAATCACCTCTTTGAATCCTAAATAATCTACATATTTACGATTTGTCATGGTGATTTATAATAACTACTTATATTTATCAAAAAGGGTTCTGATTATTAAAGGTGCGGATAGATTAGTTTTTCTAAACCAAACTTTTGTTTATACACTCAAATTGCTGTCCTACAAAATATTTTACCCTTTAATTCACCAATATAATATAAAATGTACTGATCCATATACTAACTTTAAAGGAAACTGAAATTGCCAACATTCTCAGATTATTTGATGTGTAATAGTCTAGACATTTGGGTCTACCTGTACTAAATATTTACATAAAAACTTCAATGAAATGTTCATGTGCATGTGGAAAAATGTGTTTAACATTCATTCGTTAAATCTGATAATAATTGCATTTGAATGAGAATTAAATTGAATAAGATTAGTATAGAAAAACTTAGAATGGCAGTACGAAGTATGAAAAATGGCAAAAGCTGTTGAGCTCGAGAGTATAGTATACCTATTGAAATGTCATTATTGAAAGAGGACGGTCATCAGTGATTGATTTTGTTTTTCAATAAGTTGCTGTATGAAGGGATAATCTTTTAAACCAAAGACATCGGACATAAGGGTGAAGGCATCATGCTGTTTGCATATAACGTTGGGTTGATCAGTGAAGATGAAGTCTGAAGTCCAACGTAGAGTGAAGAATGTCTACTTAAATATCAGAAGAAACAAAACTGGAAAGTACATGTTCTGTGATTTCGGTAATCTCTTTGGTCTTGCAACCGTTCATTTCATTGTATAAACTATCCTGTATTCCAGTTTGTGCTGATTTCAATTATCTTGACTCGTTCATACAAAACGATGGCGAACTGTCTGTCTATACAGATGGTTATATGAACTACTTGTGATCCCAAGTTTCCAAATCAAATAAAAGTATCATCAGACCTGCCGTTCTAAATCTGAGGGTTGATCAACGAAAACAACGTATGAAAGACGCCTTCTTGCTGCTAAAATGTGAATTTTAAGGCGAATGTGCGGAGTCACTAGAATGTACAAGGTGAAGAATGAATACATTATAGGAAGCCTGAAAGTAATATCAGTGAATGAAAAAATTAAGAAGCAACAGGTTTACCTGGTAAAATATATGATGGGTAGATATGAACAACATTTGAACTGAATTGACATAACGTCCGTTAGACATGAGCATTTTCGGTAGCTTCGTGAACATGGTGAATATTCAGACATTTGTAAGAGTTGTATCATATCATTCTATTTCTCTTTACTTAGAGCTACACCTATACAAATATAATGTTATTAAACATACATGTTCAATAGTTTTGAGTGAAGGCAACACACACTCGTTGCTAAATGTCAAGCACCAAAGTAATCCTCCAAGCTGTCTCAGCATCTGATCTCATCCAAACATCTTGTAATAAAAAAGAAAACTCCAAAGTTGTTATTTATTGGCTACAAACCAGATGATTGCATGTATTAAGATACGAGATTGTCGTCTAAACTCGTACCAATGCATCATTGCGCATGAGTAACCGTTCTAAAATAGCTGAGTCCTGCCAGGACACGCTCGTGTTCTGACTCACCATAGCGTTTATTTATCATACACTGTTTGAAACCGCTCACTGTTGTTTTTTTTTTTCAATTTATTAGTAAACAGAAAAAAATACTCATTTCAATCTAAATTTCGTAAAAGTTCTGATTGAACACCTTTTCTACGACGGTTTTAAATTATGCCTATCGGTATATGCTCCCTCTCGTAATTTAAGAGCCAAGCCTTTATCAGTGGAGTAATCGCCACACTTCTTTGTCCTCTGCGATCTGTTTAACCTCCTGATAGGCCACGACTCCCACTGTCTCCTTCATTTCTTGTATGTTAAACTAGGCCGCCCTCGTTATATCTTGATTTCTATTTTCCTTCTGGTGTTTTTGTGAAGAAGTTATCGTGTCCTATCAAGTGGCCAACCATTTTACCTTCAAGAGCACTCAGCAACTGCCTCTCTTCATGTACCATCGGCATATGCTATTATGTATTTATTTCCTCTTCTTCACTTCTTCTTTATGAATGATTTTACAAGTTCTAAGCAATCGTCGTTACCTATTAATTCCTAGTCATTTCATTTTAATCATCATGCATCTAGAGCGATCTTAGTCAAGAGCAGAAAAGCACCATTGCGTTATGAATGCTCTCTAATAGCGTACTTTATCACATCAACACCCTTTAATAGTTCCCTGCTGCACATAGGCTTCTCTTTAGAAAAGGACATTTTGGCCTACTATACCACGCTGGCCAGACGGGTTGGTATTGGGTTTTTCCAAGTTTTTCTCCTTATAGTGATGTTATCCTGCATAATTTACTCCCTAAGTCACCTCCTACAATACCTACTGGATAAAGAGGTATGGTGACACCCTGTATCTTTTAATCCGTCCGATAAAAATGCTTTCCACCTCATATCATTTTAATGCAAATAATATCAAACAAATTTGGTTCATGCAATAATGCATTTTTATTGTTGAATATTTTAAGGAATTTGGGTAGTGCCTACCTGCGCTCAGTGTGTCTGTAGATTATGATTTGATGATATTTATCTTCGAAAAATTTGTTGATTTGGTTTGAGACCAAGGCCCAAGTTATTGCCCTGGCCATTATACTACATATATTAGAAGTGTGTAAAAATTAAACAATGGTAGATTAAATTCATACTTGTGAAATTAAAAACGCATACGATATTGTTAAAACGCACATAAATTTCAGCAAACATTTAGATATTATTTACAGTTGTCTGAATAAGAACCCTAATGATAATTATAATGCGTAGTGTTAGATGTTCCAAGAAACTCACTGCTTCAGGCGCGCCGCCATTTGACAACAAATGCCGACACTCAAATATCAAACGCTTAGTCACCGCATCCAACAGACATGTTACACTAGTTTTATTATTATATAACTTATTTTTGAGTTTTGCTCGAAATAAGTGTGTATTATAAGCTAATCCAGACTTTTGTAACATTGTGAATCACCGCGGTAGGTGGGCACGTGCTAATTTAGTTGACGGAGACAATTTACGAATTTATTTTTAATTTTCATTTTACTCTCAATTATTTAAGTAAAACTTTCACGTTTTATAACGATAAATAAACGATATCTGTTTGAATATGTAACACGCTCGCTACCTACATTAGACGAATGGCAGAACGGAAAGTGTAAAAAATATTTTTTGATATTCTCTTTTTAATAAATTAGTATTAGCTGGACTGAAGCCGATATTTTTTTATAGTTTTTATTTATTGGTATGTTCCAGTTTGAATTTGGAGATTCTAATTTTTATTTTGATATGTATGTCATAGCGGAAATACAATGTACAAGAGAAGTTATTATTAGTAGCGATAAATTATTAAATATTTATATTTTAGTGTGTTACTGATTAATCGTAGTATGTTTTAAATCTAAATAACTTTAATATAAATTAATGTTATAAAAACGAAATAGTTATAAATGTGGTCAATTTCTAAATTAATAACTGCATCCATGTTTTCTATTCTAAGAAAAATCATTTTAGGCAGTTTTTATTTAAATGTGGTAGAATTGATTTTTAAATAGATATTTGTAAATTCCTCTTGAATGTTCAGCTTTATAAATGCATTGATTCTTTGACAGAATAACCTTTTCCCTTTTTTTTCGAATTAATTTGGGGTCGGCGCAATGAATTTTCTTCTTCCATCCTTCACTAATCCTAATTATTCATTGTCTTTCATACAGTACTTTATTATATTGTAAAATGGTTGTGACTTTTTCTTGACCGAATGAAATCGTTCTTCGTTCAGTCTCCACGTTCAGGGAGTCACCATAGTCAGAGTGAATGGTAACTTGTTGTTCTTTAGACTGTATTTATGACCATTCTATATACAATGTCATAAACTAGAACATGTATGTTGTACTAAACTATAACTCTTAACTTATTGTAACTAGTTGCAGCGGCCTTTGAATAAAATATTTACTTTACGCAATTAATACTAGATTTTTTTTAGATTTTTAACATTTATGATTACCGTTAATAAGTAAAATAGGGTCGTAATGCATCGTTTAAAACAGGTTATTTCCAACAATCTAATACTAACCAACTTAAAAAAAAAAGATAAATCACATTTACACAGTTGTCGGTGATTTTATCCCATTCCTAATAATGACTGTCTTTTTGAAAGCCGCGTTTGCACTAAAGTGCCGTATCGTTTTCCTGTTCACAACAAAACATCAAAAATATATGATCAACTGACGTACTTAATTTAATATGATATTTACTTGCGTAAATATTCACACAAACCATATCGTTTGTTAAGTGGCACCTAAATAAATTAAAGTTAATGGCAAATTTATTATAATACAAAAAAAAGGTTAAATAGCTCGTGTCTTTTAAAACCCAGCGTCTTATAATGTGTAAGTCAAACGTTGTAAAACTAGATTTTAGTAAGAGTAAGAACTAAACGTTATAGACAAATGCCTTCGTTAGATCAGTCTCACGTGTGCGTATTCCGACGTAATAAAAACGGGAAAACGACATACATGCTATTGATTAGTTATAAGCGTATGTGTATGTGTGTATTGCGGTCCAGATGCGGCTCAGGACGGTCCCGACGTGAGTCACGCTTCTCGGAAGGGGCCGCGACTATTTTAGACTGTGTCCGCTTACCTTCTAGGAACCGGGTAGTGTAGGACCAACGACCGATCGCAAAGCCAAACGTATTGTTAGATCGGTAATGGGGTTGCTTCTAAACACCATCGGTTCCTTGTTAGATTCTCGCTACAGTTATATCCAGGAAGTTAGACTCACGCCTTTTACGGTTGAGATCTTGGGCTGACATGTATTAGAGCCTATGTAGTTTGTGCCAGGACTGAGCTCTTAGTGTTACCAGTATAAAAATATAAATGATATTAAAGTTGTCATTCAGTTTTGAGTCCACTCCTTCAAGAGTAATACAAAAATAAATAAAAAAAGATTGTCTTTGCTAGATAGGTAACAGAGTTCTGATGTCATTATGGTTAGTTCAATATTGCGATATAATTATCAACGTAAGAAGTTCCTTATTTATTCGTTGCTTCCGTTCGGAGCAGCTACCAAAAGGATATGTCGTTATCTAACTCGTATTTATTGATAATAACTTAATTTATACTGACTTTTGTCAAGGTAGAGAAGATACCATTATCTTGGAAGTAATAAAAATGTACATGGGTGCATGTGCTAAATAATGCTAGAACATTAAAATACAATTTGTCATCAATTGTTGACCGAAGATACCGGCTCGATATTCTATTCATTTTCATTTTTCCTTCGAACACTCGGGTAAGTTAATTGCATTCTTTTACAATGCCTTACTTTGCAGGTAAAATAACTTTAAAATGAATGCATTGGCTTTTAAAAGTGTAGTAATTTTGCATCGTGTCTAAACAGTTTGCAGTACCAATATACGACTTAGTTTACTAAGTTTTGTATTCTAAGATTATTTTCCCATTCTTACCCTTAATTGTCATATTTTTTATTCAGAACAGTTATGCAAGTTTTAACTAACTAAAAAGAAACTCGTATGCCAAAAGAACCATTCCAGAGAGGTCTCAGTGTACGTTGATGTACGGTGAATTTGCAAATTTTCCCAAATGTGTTAAGTGAGTCGTGCCTCGTGGCTCGTGCCCTGCTGAGTCAGAGAGCAGACGTCAATGCGATAAGAACAGTATCGCGGTAAAGTAAATAAGTCGTAATATTTTCATGGGTGCCGCCGCGCCGGGCATCTCGCCCGTTATGCGTTGTTCAAATAAACAAACGTGTTGATTTTTATACAGTAACCGCCTTTCGAGCGCCAGTAGAAAAAAACTGATTGCCGTTTCCAGCTAGCTAACCGTTTTCTGTATACATACACTTCACGTTATGCGTGATTCCTTGTATCGCCGACGAGGCAACCCAATAATTTCCTTTACCAGCGCCACCAAAATTACGATGTGAAAGGATTAAATTATATGTTAATTTTTCTTATGATCATAATAGGCGGGCCTTCCCACAACTAAAATCTTGTTTAACAATCTGAAATCTTAAGATTTATCCTTGTTTTATTTAAATAAGTATTGATGGTCTGGTCTTTTTAAGTTTTACCTTACACTTTGTTGTCTTTCGTTTATACCGTTGTTTGTGTAAGCTTATTTTTATTCACTTTAATATAAAAATACCCTATATAAACTCATGTCTGTTTATTTATGTATATTTTAGTAAGTTAGTTATTTTTGCTTGAATGGAATGCTAAATCTTTTCTGTTATAATTTTTGTTAGGCTTGAATTTAGACTTATATAACAAAATTTTAAAATCCATAGTAGAAATATCTCATCAAACAAACGTACATATTTCACTTAATAGTTAAAAGATTTCAATTGGATAGGTAGTTAAGATAGAGTAACGCACACAACCGTTCACACGTAATTAATATTTATAAAACGGTGCATCTAAAAAAATTCATTCACATCTCATAATCGTCGGACGCTAAATTAACCAAACGCATTTGTTAGGTGTCAACAAAAAGAAGCGCGTCGCAGGCCACGTATGAATCAGCACGATACAATTAATCTAATTTAAGGTTATCGGGGAGGTTTGGGACGGACTGGGCGACGACGCACAGTCTCGCGAAGCCGCCGCCGCCGGCGCATCGGCACCCGCGGTACTCACGCGCACGCTGCACTCCGATGCACCCGCGCGACACACGCGCGCGTCTCCTCCACCTGCACCCTCCGACAGTGCCGTGCCCTCACATACCCCACGTGGACCCAACTATCTATGTTCATGTGATCACAGTGAAATGCCGCAAACAGACTGTTCTGTTCAAGTTTCGATAACAGTGCAACCGGGTTACGATAAATTGCAAGTGTTCGTTGACGTTTACATGAGTGAGTATCTTCGTTGTACCTCTGAATATTAGGTGACCGTGTTGTAAGGGTTTTTCTTGTAATTAGCTTAACTTATAGCCATAGTATTGTTCTTCTGATTATAGCCTAAGAATAAGTAAGTTTCACCTCTTCATTTTTTTTCAAGTTTCCTACACTTACATGACGACATAATATTTTGTTATAGAGGAGTAGAAAATTACTTGTCTATTTTTGTAAGAAATTTTCGAAGTACTTATGTAGCACTGCTCTTACTAAATCTTAGAATAACTTAGCGGATTCACGGACAAGCGGACAATCAGATATAATATATTATTTATGAAGTTAAATTCGGGTATAATCTATTTTATAGAAATGTAAAATTGGTTTTAGTAAGTTTCAAAACTGAAAAACTTTTGCGCCACTGCACTACAAGACTTTAATTGACACGATATGCTATGCAACATCTGTTTAATCTATTTTTCCCGTCATTTTTGATCCTCATTTCTCATCAATACAACCACCAATGTGTCGCTGCGAAGCGTGACAACGAGTACAAAAAAAATTGAAATGTTCTTTTTTATTATTATCAAATAATAAAACTTTATGGTGCACAAATATTTTTATAAATCCTTATTCTGTCTTCTTGGTGTCTAAGTGCTCACTACGGGTTCAAATCTTAACAGCACCAAAGGACGTAAAATATTTCGTTTTCAAGTTTTTAGGTAACGAGGCTTATATAACGCTTTAATTTATATAACCTTTACTCAAAATATTTTGAAATATTAGCGAATTTGATGTAGTGGGCATTCTTAACCAATCTGATAAAATGTTATAGTGAACAATTAACGTTACGCGTATTAGTGAGTGTTGTTGCTTATGATTGTAACGTAACAATAAAGTAAAGCTTTGCAATAAAACAAATTATAACTGTTATTCATTTAAGTCAATCAATGTGCAAATTAGATAAGTCGGGCACTATAATCACGCGGTAAATTTTGTACTAACGATTGGCGACAGTGAAATAATCGTCTGTCAAAAGGTAATGCCAAAATCTCTCGGCTAACGGGCTATCGTGTAGCGTCGAGTGACGCTTTCGGCGCGACGATGAATCATGCTAAATTATTTTATGATTCGCGTGCCAGAGCTGAGCGTGCGACAGCCGGAGTAAACAATTAGATGAGCCACTTATATCGCACTAAAAGTCCCTTTATTGTCCCTTTTAAAGTGTAATCTACAAATCCTTCGTTAGTAGATTTTTGAAGTGCATTCTAACTTATCTAAATCTTGGACTCACCCGAACATGCTACTGTCATTATGATAAGTGAAATAACTTTGGTTTCTTTACTTGTTAATTCTAAAAAATGGTGTTCTTTGTGTCCTTTTCATGTATGTTTGTAAAGTGCCCCGCGACACAGGATTTATTTCTGGTGAGGGAGTTGTCTTTATTTAAAAAAAGAAAACTAAAAAAATAAATAAAATAATAAAAGAAACAATTGTACTAATAAACGGTTCATTTACTAAGAAAATAGTTTAGTTTAAACCTTATCAGTATATATGTATATAACTGCTAATAACACCATTTACAATCACCAAAGCTTTAGTACAATGCACAGAGCTACTATTTTCTTTTGCCAAACTTTAAATCTCTTACTCATTTGATAAGAAACACTAAATAAATGCTTTTACACTATGCTTTTTATCAGTTGTACCTAGATGAGTAAATCTTAGACTTCAAAATTCCAAAACTCATCATTGTAGTGGAGTCTATTCTACTAAATTAGCGCAATTTAGAAATAGTATACCTTTGAGTGTTTATCTTTTTGTTCTCGTAAGTTCGGAACGTAAAAATATAAGTATTATTCTATAAATTTTACAGGTAATATACTCTTGCAAAAGAGGTTAAACAATAGTGGAAGCTTTCTTAAATATTAATCTATTTAATAATATATAGAAAACATCGATTAATGTTCTATCAACGAATACAATTCTTAACTTCTCCTTAACCAGTATTTTACTATGGCAAACACACAAGTTTTCAATAATTCTTTAAAGCATTAAGTCCATAGAGAGTACAGCAATGTTTATAAAGGCACCATTCGTTCCCGTTCTTCCTGATTTTTCTTTTAACATCTCGGCTGCTGTCCAAATTTATAACAGCTCTAAATTTATTTCAGATCTTTGCTCTTTTGTTCTGTAAGATCTTTAAGCGGCACTAATAAACAATTCCCTTTGAAGACTCAGAAATAATGTTGTTTACAACTCTTAGGTAACACGTAGTGTTCACGGCTAGAGCCCTTCTCTACAATACATGTTTTAATATCGAAGTTTTAACATTGATTGACTACTATATTATAATATTTATAGAGGTTTAAATTAATTATCTATTGTTAGCTCTCTGTAAGCTTAGGGAGCTTATTAAATTTGTAAAACCCACATTTTAGACTCATAATTACACAGAAACTTCAATATGTGTAAACATTCAAATATAAAACTTGAAGTTCAAATAAATTGAGATCAAAAACTGGCAATAATATCGTTTGGACCTAAATAATAAATATTTATTCAAGTTCTAACCTTGTCGAAAACCTATGTCAAAAACCATCAGTTAATTTTGTTTTGATCTATTATCCACAATCGTTTTCGAACTTCAAACATAAACAAAGGCGTTTGCAAGCCTTTTGTGGTCGTGACGTTAACTATAAAAAGTGTAGTAAATACGGCCGCGATGAGACATTTTGCAGACGGCGCCTACAGTGATTCAGTCTGGAGCAAGATTGCCTTTATAGTTGTGGTAGTGCGTCCGGGACGTTGGCATCGGCATCACGGTATGACTAACTCGCCCGCTCTAGATACAATCAAAATATGTGACAAGTTTATTTCTATTCAGAACAACACATTCTATCCTGCTCGATATATCCCGCGCTTCAAAGTTGAACATCTGCTGATTTTTCAACGACATAAGTAGGTCGGGGCTCGCTCCTGCGTCACGCGCCCTGGCCGCGGTCGCTCACGCTGCGCTTACGTTTACGCGAAGTCGTTACGCTGTTTTTCTATAACATCACAACGCATTTATACTTTTTTTTAGTTCGCAACGGACTATTCACGAATGCTTTGGTTTCTTTAATTGTCATTTGCTCACAATTTGGCAACTTATTGAAAGTATATTTTAATACTTCTTTGTTACCATATATACCCTTGTTTATAGCGTTAATGATGATTTGAAAAAGTCCTTGACCCTTCATGTTTAACATAAATTGCTTTAAATATTATTTTACAACCAGAAAGTTATGTTAAATGTTAAATATTAAACATAACATTGTAAAAAATTATAATATCGCTTTCATGTTACATCAAGTCTGATAACTCTCGTAGTAACGATGTTGTAAGAGAACCCTGAAACCAATACCGGTAAGGCCCCTATTTTTTTATCCAAATCCGAATCATGAATGCGCATAGCGAGTATTATTGGTAAGATATAAACCGACGAAAGACCAAGTGTGTTATGCTGTATGGGCAGTAGCGATCGGTCGGTCGTTCGGGTGCGCTCTTCGAAAATACCGCGGTGAGTCACCATGCGATTTCACAACTACACTTCTGCCAATAGCTTTTGTATTACTTCCTATTCTCGCTGTGATGTTTTTCTATATTTATTTAAATATTCCCCACTTGGACCGTTTAAAAACTGCAGCTCCCACCTTCTTTATGTTCTTACTCAAATGGTTGGCATTAAATAATCTACTATAAAGCTATATATAGGATCGGTTTAACAAATCAAGCGGTAGTCAGTTCTTACTTTCGACACTATGTTATACTCGTAGTGCCTGCATGAACTAGCTCACATGTACAAAAATTGAATATGAAAAATTCTCGTTTTGAAATTACATTAGATAACTATTTGACAAAATCATAGCAATCGAGTTGTTTTCACTTTACTTTTTTTTTCACATTTCATGCAATATTTTCGATTATCTTTTGACCGAGTTACTGCCATGTTATACATTTCTAGTGCCAGATTAGTATTCATTGTGTTTTGCTTAAACCCTATTCCAACGCGCTTGGCCAGCGTGGTATAGTAGCCCAAAACCTTCTTGCTAAGGAGAGGTCTATGTCCAGCAGTGGACTGTAAAAGGCTATTGATGTGTTTTGTTCAAATCTCACCCGATTCTTATTTTTATGCATAAAAGTATAAAACATTGTATTTTTATTTTATATAAATGTATATTTTACTATACCTAATTATATAATATTCAAAAATTTTCTGAGTTTTTATGCCCGATTGATGAAGTTATTCGTGGCAATATTCGTTTCACTGAATTAAACTTCGAGTTAACAAAAAAGTTTATCATTTGGGGTTAAATAAAAATGAGTATTAAAACATACGTACCTTGTGATCTTTAAAACTCAATTTGTAACTCTATTTTAAATACTAAAATTGAACATTCATTGATAAAGGTGATATATATAAATGAAAAAGATTTTTCAAAGAAATACAAAAAATATACTCGTCTAAAATGATATGAAACTTTACAGTAATATGTTATTTAAAAATGTCTCGCAAAATTTATTTTTTTTCTCTATATAATCGATTTCTAAAGATATATTTTTATGTTTCAAAACAAAACAACAAATTGTCGATTACGTGTAACCTTCTTTAATATAGATTACACTTTCTTTTTGTAAATGCCAAAATCCCATCGAATACCGTCTACTGGTGATTATGTGGAGCGCGAATCTACCAAAAACCGCACGTCTCCAGCCCTCGTAGCCGGAGAACTAGGTGTACCCTACACCTGGTTCTCCATCAACATGGTAACATCTTAAATGTTAAAAATAAAAAATACCCATTAAAATCCATTGTTTTACATCAAGCATAGAATCACGTTAATATACATGTAACTATTACTACTGCTTACTCTTTTAAGGAGTTAATTCTGTTTAAGTACTTATAATAAACACAATGTTATTTGCTAAAGGGCAAAGAATGTATGTGTACCACCTTGCCTATCTTTAAGAAATATTTTTATATTCATTTTTCTGGTAAAATCATCGACAATAATATTAAAAAATTGCAGATGTTAAGAACTTTGTTAAAAAGTTATTTCAGTTTGTAGTTTACAATGTAACACACAGGCTATATCAAAGTTGGCAGAGATGACAGCTGGCTATAATGGATCATATAAATAAGTTGTCACTGTTATCAACAAGATGCATGGCATAGTACCATATTTTTAAAATCAAATTTTCATTGCGATTTTCTTGAGATGTCAACAAAACGTTGCTCTGCGGTTAAATGCACTAGTGAGCTTACTCATAAATATCGATAAAGGTTTTTATCGTTTTTTTATATAATTTATATTTTACATTATTATAAAAATATTTTTAGACACCTGGCACCCAACGCCGTCATGTTTCCATTTAAGCATATTTTAAGCATGACAAGTTTAGAAAACGTAGGAATGCGTTTTGTTATTGCAGAGTTGTACCAACTGTCTGATAATTATATTAAATTATGTATGCTAAATAATTAGGATGATTCACTTTATAAACGGTATTAATCTCATAGCCATCCATTACATATTGCTAGCGGTACAGAATCTGTCATTCTCCTTTATAGAGTTAAATTTTACATTGTTATGCTCATATAAGAACTAATCCATCGTTTCTTAAACCAACAGTCCTGATAATACACAGGTCACCAGTGTTGCCATGTCCCAGCAATATTTACTCATAAAAGTACAATCGACAACCAATAAAATTGCCGCATTTACTTGAAAAAACACCCAAGCTTTAAGGAGTCTTTGTAGTAGTTAGGCCACGTATTTTTGTTTAATAAAACAGATACTAGAAACTTTTACTTTTATCGTTATATATCAGTTTACAAGGTACTCTTTGTTGCAAAAGAAAAGGATTAATGTATATCATAATATGTGGATGATGTTTTTATGCCTATGTTCTAAACATAAAGTAAGTAATCGACGAAACCTAGTGAAGAAATCTGCACTTGGTTTCATATTTAACATTATAATATACACACATAATATCTTCACACACGGCCGTTTAATCCTAAACTAGGCAAAGCCTATGCTATGGTTACCAGACTGCTCGTAAACATACCTATATGTTTCTAAATACATGCTTATTTTAGATAAATTACAGCCAGACAGAACAAATGATCGTTTTTACCGCGCAAAGATTTGTCCTGGGTGGGTATCGAGCCCCACGATGTCTGGCTTTACGGTTAGTATCACTAACCACTAGACGAACAGTGGCCCGTTAAAGGCACTGTCAAGTCGTTATAAGACATTAAGACCGTAGTTTGTGGAATATCCTTGAAACAACTTATCTATCTCATTTTCGGGAATCAATATTTAATAGAAACTTTTATAAATAAGTTATAATTCAATAAAATAAAAAGTTACATGGAGCCGAGCTAAAAAGTAGAAAATAACCCTTTGTGAGTATGGATTTTTTACATGTTCATACAAAAACTACTGAACGGATGTATTTTTAACTTTACAGTAATATAGCTCTATCAAAATAACACAGACTGCTTTTTACCGCGATATCCGACATTTAGGCAGGTGTAGTCGCGGGCTTGAACTAGTTTTCTATAAGTTCAAAAAGAAAAATAATTTATCTGTTGCTACTCATTCTATTAAATTTTAAAAGAACTTTCTTCTTAAAACTTTAAAGAAGTTAAAAAATATGTCACCTATTTCATACACTACTATGGTAACAGAAAACTTCATAATGACAATATTTATACCTGTTATATTACAAATCGAACAACTCCTGTGTGAATTATCGAAACTATACATAGTAAATATAACAGAAATAAACGTGAAGTCATCATGTTAAATTTGTTGCATCCAGTCCACTTCCGAGTCGCCACCCACTCACTCTAGTATACTAAAAACATAACATTCCTATATAACTTGAAATGAATTACTGCCTACACTACCTTTTTAAAAACGATTGTCATGTTTGTTTCGAACAGCCTCATTGATCTAGCAGTTAGGGTACGCGACTGCCAATCAAGAGGTCTCAGGTTCGATGCCAAAAGGTATTGTTTGAATTTTCTTACAAGAAATTCTTAATAATGGAGTATGGAACTTCGGCGGTGTTTGACGCCCGTGCCTTGAAGATCACGTTAATCCATCGGTCCCGGTTGTCATATTCAGTTCACCTTCAGGGTTGCGGAGGAGCGATGCTAATCGCTGCGTGAAAAAACAGACTAAACTAGTAGTTGACTTCAAATAATCTAGAAAATAATAAAGACTTGGAAGATGATGATGTCTTCTTGACTTCGAAACTAAGTTTTCCAAATTTCAAAGACAATTTACGATTTTTAAGATCTACCTTTTATTGATGACATCTTCTACTGTTTTTTACGAGTTGTATTGGAATCGCAAATTCTCAAATAACGGAATGTGTCCTACGAACGGTTTCTGCGTTCTATCCTCCGTCAGGCGATTCTTTGATGTGATCTGGATACAATCACCTATATAGCGCGTTAATGGTGACTGGTCCAGTTCTAGTTTCGACGTAGAAGTTGGCACGAAATTGTAAACTGCCCTCTTTTCCAAAGGCGCTAAATATCCAAACAGTATTGTACACGTTTTATTCACTATCTTATGCTTAAGCGTGGGAAAATTCTCTGCATCAAATATATCCACAAACTATTTTCAATTTCGTTGCCGCAAATATAATAGTACCAATTTTATTATATTTAACAAAAGCAGCAAGTTTATAGCTGAGCTAATTTACAAGTCACAAATTATCTTGCCGTTATATACTCGCATTTATTATTGTCCTTTAGGTTCTTCGAATTTATATGCAAGGACGGCTAAATTCGCACTGTAGATATTTCCGGATCGAATGAAAGTGTCTTCGGTGAATCAGACTTTTTTAAATGTACGACGTAATTCCCTGTCAGTCGTTCAACGTGATATCACATTCAAACTTTGGACGTTTTGTAAATTTTTGGCACCCAGGTTAGCCGAAAGCAAGTGAAGGCATGTAAATTTTATGTACCTGCTTTTATAAATAACAAAGCGCTAACAGTACGTTGAAAGAAAAATATCCCTCAATTATACGTAGAAAAGTGTCCATGACTTAGATGTAACATTTCAATGTCCAGAAGTGTTAGCAGAGCAAGTAGACAGACATTTGCCTGCTTGTCATGTGAATGCTCATAAACCGGACTGCTAATAGAATAAGTGTCGTTCCGTGGACAGTTTCCGTGAAGTGTCAGCGCTACTGACGCAATCGGAACGGTCTGCGCCACGTCGCGACGCTAAATCGAAAACATATTAGAAGCACCGATCAAAGAGCTTTCCCTCACTCGCCGGATTTATGATATTGGCTGAAAGACTTGTAGATTATTCAATAAGTGAAACACGGATTATAAATGTCTAAATTAAACGCATGTAAATTACTGTCGACTACAAGATGTATAAAATTCTATTAATAATAGTGCACTCAAGTCATCATCACAAAGTTTTTTGATGAGTTTTAAACTTTGTTTAACATATATATGTATTTATCTTAATCTTTACATAATATGAAATGAATTCACTTTTTGTTCTGAAATACTTAGTTAGGTCTTTTAAACTTCACTAATAAAAGAAAGATAAGAGAAAGAAAGAAGATTTAAGAGAAAGATTTACGTGTATATAATATACATAAATTTAGGTAAATCCGAGAATTTAAAAGATGTGTAGAGTGATGTTGTAGCAAACATGTTTTTGAGCGCGCTTACATTGCAAATGCCTAGCTAAACCTTACCAGATAGATCAAAATAATGTGCCACGCAATTGTATATCTTAAAATCTACAAAAAAGTCACAGTAACCGTTATTTTCTTTTATATTTCACTAAAAATCTTGGATAATTTACGAAGCAATTATAAACGATACAGCATTCTTTATATAATACACCAGATACGTTGTGCATGTAATAAAGATCAAAATTGCCCATTACAGCATATCATTAAAATGATTAACTTAGGAGATATCACGAAGTTAAAATGTGGGGCCATAATGGCCGTCAGGCCATACATTCGTCCCGGGTGATATCGGTCACTGGTTGTGAAACTTGCTTATAAATCTTTACTTTTTTTTACAACAAACTTTGTTTTTATTACATTAATAAGTACCTTAGCCTGATCAAAAAACTTATCTGAGGCTTATCAGCAGTTGGTAATTCGCCGCTGTTTAATTGAATAACATAAAAGCCACTTAATAATAACCATACACATTTCACACACGGCTGCCATTCCCAGCTAGGCAGAGCCTGTCCCATGACAACCAGACTGCTGATAACAATTCTTAAACATTTCCAAATACATATGCACTACAGACAAACCGAACTCAGACATAGAACACATGAAGGGGCTCACCACATAATAATTTGCTCCGAGTGGACATCAAGCAACCTCTTGTCGATAGTTAATGTACGAGTATGTATTGTCGAGGCATGTACACACCTACATCAAGAGTTCACATCTACCATCGCAATTAGAAATGCTTTTAAGACAATGCCAGATTGCTTTATGGATCTACAATATAACAATTTATCAATATATATAGAGCTGCTGGAATATACATAAACTACCATTACAATGCTTTATGTAGTTGGTTTGGTTGAACACGCTGACCTCAGGAGCTACTGGTTCGAAATAAAAAAATATTTTAGTAGTGCATAACCCATTTATCGAGAAAAGTTACATAGCATGTACGAATACATGTACAATGTTAGGATCAATAGAAACCGAGCATCAATCAAAAAGATGCAAAAACGGCGAAAAATGATTTCTTTTAAAAGACAGGCGAAGTTGCGGGTGTCAGCTAGTGAGTATTGTATGTAACTAAAGTTAGAAAAAAAAAATTCCATCATCAGTTACATATTATCTGGAAACAAATAGTTTAAAACATTAAAACTTCGTTGTACAAAAGTAAAATATACTAATTTCTGGAATCAATTTGCCATTTTTTTTTTTGCAAATACATGTTTCATCAGACTGTTTCGTCTTGTAATTCATTGCGTTAATAGCTCAAAATTACTATGTTTGAACGTTTCAGATCTAAGATTTTTTGTCTTGATCTTTCGAAATTATTCAAATATTTTTTAATTATTTCCATTTTATTCAAAGCAATGTCATGAATTTGAGATAAACCATTATATTATATATATTTAATAATATCCTATTTTGTGATTCAATTGACTTCTGTTGACGATTGTGTACGCTCACTTTGAGATCAGTACATTATTATGGCATTATAATGACAACCATTGCCTGATCTTTGCCGGTTGACATTTTGTAGTGTCCATCACTACAACCGCACCGCCAACATGTTTATTGAGTTTATTTCTAGTTTTGTTAATTAATTTTTGTGCGAAACGTCTTAGTATCTATCAAGTTTTGGGTAACCGCATTTCTCCAAAACCAAATGTGCACAGTTTTTTCCTCATTTATAATGAGAAATAGTCTTTTAACACTATTTCTTTATGAAACTTTTCGTGTTACCAGAATTATTTATGCCCACGTCTTCCGCCTTCCAAATTCGAGTAATTGGAGCAGATTTTACAGTTCCTAGTTGAGATTTTATAGTTTAGCGAAGTTAGTCGTAAATTGCCGCGAGTATTAGTCATGAACAGCTCCAGCAGCCGGCGAGCTGTTAACGAGTGCCCCCCGGTACCTTTTTACGCCTTCCGTATGTTAATTATCACTTGTGTAACACAATTAGTCTCATACGTTACATTTTGTTCATTAACGATTCGCTGTAAACAGGTGGTACTAAGGGTTCACTGGATATAAATAGAAACCGAACAGATTATTTTAAAAGTACATACAATATAAATAACGCTACTAGCTTTTGCAAAAAGCAAAAATGTACTCAACATTACCCAACTTCGGTTAGAGGTTTGTTTAATAGCAAAAGTCAACTTTTGCTGTTACATTAATTTGCATTTAGATAACTGATGTCTTTGCTCCGAAGATTCGGATAAGGTACGCTATTAAAACAGAGTTGGCAATCTCCTCGCTCGCGCAGTATACAATGCTAAAGGCCACGTGCTATGCGGGCTCGATAAATTTTAGTCCAAATAGTACACTATTGTCACATCCCCCCGCGTGTACATTGTCTTGAGTTTGTTATTGACCATGTGATGTGTCAAATAAATCAATGTAATTATGTGCGAATAATATTGTACTTTGGCTTGAATATAGTGAGTAAATTAAACAACATGGTAGTTGTAAATATAAGCTTTTTATCACATTTTGTGCTTATTAAACATCTTTATATAATCTTAACGACAATGGTCTGTCCCTTCGCTAATATAAACTAAATGTTATAGGCAGATAATACTAACCCAAAAAAAAAGTTCTATTGCCAGTCAAACATGTTCTGTGGCAGACATAGGCGTCCTCCCACAAGGTTCGAAGCAAGATTATTCGGATCACCTTTTGTAATCTACCTACGCAGGCTCCATCTTCCGGTACTTAAGTGTAAACAAGTAATAAGAAGGCTCTGAAAGGAAAACCAAATAGTTATCAATCCTTTTTTTTCTATATTAAGAGCCTGCCAAAGTGACTCTACTCTGTCTGATGGAAAGCATGAATAGAATCCAAGAGTTGTGGTCACCATACTCATTGCAAATGCAGACAATGCAGTATGGTGACCCACACTATGGCCGCTTTGTGAGATGCTTTTTTACACCTCGCTTCAAACTGTTCAAAACTTTGCTTACAATCTAAAACTGTTTTATTAAATTTTCTTCGTGGAAAACCCCATCTTCTCTGTATTTGTACGATAACGATTCACCATTTTTTTCGTTCACCACGATTGTTTATTAGTTCACCACGTTTCCAAATTGTTTACCAGTATGTTAGCATGTTCTGTCCATTCATATATTTTATTTTGGATAGTTGCTTGAGAACGTAACTTTGACAGTAAGTAAAAGAAAACTTTACAATAATACAGTTTACTCGTATATATTTTAACCTAGTTAAAGGATGTAAAATAAAAAAATATATTTTGCAGAAATAAATTGATCTTGCAAATAAATTTTATTTCTTATGAAACATATTGTTCATCAATATACAAAGTTATTTAAATATGTAAATAGAAAAAAGTGAAATCGCTAACAGAACTAGGCGTAAACGCTTATGTTGACTGTAACTGTGTTGTTGTACATTAACTATTTCCTTTAGATTATAATATTCATAGAAATACTACGTTCAGTAAAACGGCTTTGTTTTCGTATGTTAATGTAATGTAACAAAATGATTACATAAAAGGTTTTAAGTTGTATACAATTTTGAAATTATTATATAAATTTAATACTTTTTACTTTTTAACAAATTTCATTCATTTTATATGTATTAAACAAGTTACGTTGTTGTTTTTTTATTAATTTAGTCGTACCGTGTACTAACTTCAATTTTTATTCGATAATTTTTAACAATCACGGAAGTAATGTCTTTTTATATCTACGTAATTATGTCACATTTCATAATGTCGTACATTTACGTTTGTTCTACGTTAGATTTGCGCACTCGATATTGGGCCACCAATGCACAACGCAATCACACCTATAAATTAGGGCTGCGATGCCGCAATCGTTCGGTCCCAATTTATTTATGCGCAACACGCGAACATCATCTGTGCCACGAGTACGCGTCATGTGACGCGGATTGTCGATGCGTCGCCGCGTCGGCGCCGCTTCGCAACTACTTGTATGTTTACAAGCAAAGCTTACTATCATCGATGATATGTACGTTACGAATCAAAAGCAAATAAGTGGTCCGATGGAATATCGGGATGTGGGGATCGTATCTGACTGGGGCGGGTTATGTGCGACGCCGGTGCCGGGTGCAAGTACGCGTGGGCGCAGGTCGCTGACCGCTGCACAGAGCGCGGTGTGCGCCCTGCCAGCGAAAATGGCAGAAAACCTCACGAAGGGCGGCAGCACACGGTGTCCGCATTTAGCTCGGCCTGACGTGGCTGAGTCATCATCCCGCGAATAGCGGCGGTTGCACCGCCCGTTCCCGGCTCTCCCGTCGATTATTTCGAGCGGGTGGTGGCGTGCACGACGCGGCGGCTCGGCGACAGTGCTCGACGCGTTGAGCCCGAGAGCGGACCGTCCCGCGGCGCCATGCCCCCACTGCCCGCTCCCCCCGCGCGCCCTGTCCGTCCCGTCCGCCTTGAGTCCGGCCTCGTCACCACCATCAGGGATACAGTCAGCTGTAGTTGGATATTCTACAGTGAGTGTCGCGCCCGCCTACACCACGAAATTGTAATACGGAAAACCTTTGCCGCTCTTCAGCGTCGAACTGTTCCATGTTCCTGTACCACTCTTTGTTTTAACATCTCAGTGTTTCCTCCTTCTCCCTGAGGACCCTCGAGACGCGTCGCTTATGGGTCTTTTACAAAGTGCTGTGCATGTGAATAATACAACCTGTATTACGTTTCACGTTAAAAACTTTTATTTGAAACGAAACCATACACACTCATTGTTGTAGGAAAATCTTGAGTAAATAAACAAGATTCGTGTTTCCATTACATCAAAAAAATTAAGTCATGTATTTGTCCTAGATCTACGATCTACCATCATGCGTCTGATAATTTCAAATTATTTTTTAATAAATAAATATAACTTGTACAGAATTTCTAACATACTAAAAGCAATTTAGTCTCATATAGTATATTATTTGATGAATTTTATAACAACGCCTTGTTAGTACACTACTGCCATCTATTTGCGGGAAAAGGAATTAATATAGAAAGCAGAAATCTAGGTGAAGCGTCTGACATCAGCAAGTCCGGGGTAAATTTAACTCTTGACGTATTTAACACTGCCGTGGGACTGATTCTTCTAAAAGTTGAGATTGTTTTCGCATTGGCTCCTATTAGACGATCATTGTTATAATTGCGTCATTGGATCACGAGCAGCATTATTATTATTAGTTATGTATGCGTCTTAATATACGTAATATTTTGTTGCTACGAGTGATCAGTCGTAGATTTCGTATTCATTATTACGGGAAACTTCTACTGTAAACAATTCAGTAGAACCTCTGTTCTTTTTATTTAAATCAAAAATATATTTTGCCAATTAAATATATATATTATTGATAAATAAGCTTTGCTGTGAAAGAATTAGTCATAGATAAATTCAACTTTATTTTGTAAACAAAACCTGTAAGCGTATTTTCTTTGTTCGTTAGGTAACACTAGCGCCTCCACTGGAGGCGAAGGCGCGGCGCAGCCGGCTTCGGAACCCGACCCAGCGCTGGACTCAATGCACATGATGTTGGACCCACACTTAAGGCCTATATCTCCGGACCTCAACAACGAGGAGTCCAAAAGGATATTCGAAGAACATAAGCAACTTGCACAAGAGTATCTTAAGGTTGGTCATTCGTTACAAGCTTTCCTTGTTGTGTTTGTTAGTTCAGGTACGGAATATATACCTAAAATTGCAGGTACAGAACACTGACTCCACATAAACATTAAAATTAATACAGACTTGCTCCTACATAGTAAAATGCAATTTTAGTTGCTTAACGCTGATTTTCCTGCCGTTATATTCGCTTAGATGTATTATAGGTTATACATACATCAGCATCGCATCACATCAACAGCCCCTGCTGGACATAGGCCCCTCCTTTGAGAGGAGTTTTTGACCTACTAAATCACGCTGACCAGACAGACTGATATAAGGTTTGTTTGAAGTTTTCCTTGACTTTGCAGAGATGCTGTCCCGTGTGTTACCCTCCCTTGGTCGCCTTTAACGACACCTATGGAATGAATAGGTGTGGTGAAATTCCATATTCTTAATCCATCACCACACGGATTACACACATACAAGTAATCCTTTGTTTTAATTGCGACCGCTTTATATACACTTAGGTATCTTGTTTAATTTCAATGACGAATCTAACTTGTAGTACCATTTGTATAAAAGTACCATAACAAATCGAAATATACACTAGATATATTTTTATACATATTTTGTGATGTGCCATAAAGTCAAAATATTTTTATACATATTTTGACTTTATGGCACATGCAATTTAAAAAGCACTGCTCTTGCACTTTTGATAAAATGAGTTTTAAGTTAAAAAAAAAAATAGAACGAATTTTCTTCTTGTTTAAACGAATAATTCAAATAATAATTTTAAATACATGTTAGGAAATTACCAGCTGGTTCTACTGATGGCCAATCAATGATCGTTTTTTTTTCACCAATTAAACAAAGGCATTTCCCAATTTTTTTACTTCTAAAAACTGTTTTTTATTACCACAAACATTTAAAAATTGAATTTAGGCAAATCGATCCAGGAATCCTCAAGCGGTGTTATCAACAAAACATATACATATAACCTAACACGAACATATTTTATTTGTAAAGATTATTTCACCAAATTTGTTTTCTAAAACTAATGCTCGACTTTAAAGACAATCCTTCTCTAGATGCAGAGCAAATAATTCGCGATCTGTAGAAATCTACAACATTAGATATTTTTTAAAGTCTTTCATTTATATCAAAAAATCTTCAAGTTTTTAACGAAGTAATTACAATTTGCCTCAGCAGATTTTCCACTTCTTATATACTTTTCAATTTTCCATGTTATATTAATATGTACTGTATCATAGTTTCAAATTTATAGCTAATAAGGTTTAACTGGCTACCCATGACGCTGTGCTCACCAACGATCGTTAAATAATGATTAATTATAATAACGCACTACTTGATCGTTTTCAGATACAAACTGAGTTTGCATACCTCAGTAATCACAAAGCAGAGATAGAAGAAGAAATGGATGACGAAGAATTGCGGCAGAAGAGGGAGATTATTCAGTTAGAGAAAGAAAAAGTATGTATACAAGTTATCTTATAAAATGAAAATATTTAGTTTAAGTAACTAATACCGCGCTCCAGTACTACACTAAATAAACATTTTAGATAACTACTATTGCTAGAATTATAAAAAAGGATAACGTTAGTATTATTTTATGTCACGTTTTAGCGGGCGTAGCTTCGGGCGAATGTAGTCAATTATAAAATCATTGCAATTTTTAGTGCTAGATTTAGACACGTCTCGTCTAAAACTGCAACTGTTTCCATTGTTCGAATATAAAAAAGCCAAGCTACGAGAGAGCGAGCAGATTATAGTTGACGGCGAGTGACCAAGAAATTATTTTTGTTTCCAGGAATCACTGATTAAATTATACTGTAGTCTGAACAAGCAGTTAGCTCGAGTAGAGAACGACAGTTGGATCCACTCGGAGGAGATGCCGCACCAGTGAGGGGGCGTGGCAGCCCCGGGACCGTGACGTCACACCCGCGCCGGGACCGACGTCACGCGCCGCCCCGGGACTGCGACGTCACGCGCCGCCCCGAGATTGTAACCTCACGAGCCTCCGGTCGGTGGAGGCTGCTTTAGTTCTCGTGTACCGTTGATCTCACTGCGCCAAATGACTCTTCGTTCTCGACATCTTTTTTTATTTATATACCGAAATTTTAGTTATAGTGCATGTTTTATTCGAACAATTTTACGGTCTTCTACGCTTTTTAATCGATTATATTCATTTCGCCGTTTTTGTAGCCGTTAATATTTTATCTTCACTAATTTTACCACCGTACACGAATTTATGGTTCTTCTAATATAGCACGTTTTAGTGCTATAAATGAGTTGTTATCGATCGTCATATTATTTTGATGTGGACACAAATGTACTGTAGTATTGTCTTGTTTGGTTCGTTTATGTTTGTGGTATGCTATTGTTTGATTGTATAAATGTAATATAGTATGTTAGCATTATTGATAAGTTATTATGTTAAGTTTAATAAAGATTTCTGAAATATGTTTAATGCTTTGTCTTTATATTTCAAACAGTTCAAATACAATTTAGTTTATTGCTATACTGGGAAAGTACGATACTTGGGACACGGGCTTAAGGATGATAGAAGGTATCACTATGATTTCAATCGAATTAGTACATTATTTAGAGAACAGATAGTCATACTGCACTTTTAATCTAATAACCCCCTGAGTCGTATATCGACCGCGAGCTTTTGTGCCCCTAGCGGTGCAGACGTATATAGACGACTATAGGTTTAGAAGCCGTATTTCGGAAGTTCATCTACTGACAGTTCTAAATTTTATTTAAGAATAACATTCAAATTATTTAGTGGCTCAACGGAGTTTTTTAAGTGTGTTCCGCTAGTATAAATCCGAGAATAGTAGTATGGCAATACAAATCGATAATCAATATGCGCTAAAATATTGATAAAAGTTATTAGCTCAGCGATAAAGTTACGTATTATTAATTTACTAGCGACCCGCCCCGGCTTCGCACGGGTGCAATGCTGATACTAAATACACTACAGAAAAACTGTGAACGTTGTATGTAAACACATAGCGGCCCGCTCTGGTTTCGCACGGGTATAACATATATAGCCTAAGTGCCCACTGAAAAAATGATTAAAATCGATCCAGTAGTTTTGATTTATTCATTACTACTCGTGGCCCGCACGCGTTAAATTTGGAGTAAAATAATTCCCCTTTCCCTATACCATGAAGATTTCCTGCTATCTTTGGAATATCTAAATTCATACCTACATTAGGTACTTATTTACTTTTTACTTTTTTGTCTATTTATTTTATTTTTACAACAATTATTACATTACAGAATGTCTTTATGTACAACGTTCACAGCTTTCTTGTCATTAGACAATACATGTTTTCTCTAGAGGTTACTCTTGAAAGAGCGACATACAGTTGGCCATGTGAAAAACAGTCAACGCTCAAATCTAAGCCTGCTACATTGAATTTACATGCTGCCTGCTACATTTCCCTCACTTTGTGTTAACTCTCCATTGCCAACTTTTAGCAGCTTCTCTGGAAATAGTCTGTTCTCACGGGAAAATGACGAAACCCTCATATTCGTTTTAAGCTCTAATTTATTGACATGTGGTCAAAGGTTAGATCTTTTTAGGGTCGATTTATACTAGCGCAGAGTCGAAGCGCATCGAAGCGTCAGATTTTTTACAACTAAAGCGAAGCCGCATGAATGCGCGCGTATTCCGGCGAATACGCGCGCATTCATGCGTGTCACTGATGCCCATCACTCTCACGTGTAGTAATGGGCATCAACAGCTTTTTCCCAAGCATTATTTTTGGAATGTTTGTCACTATAATTTTTAGCTTTTGGATTAAATAGGCATTCATATTTTTGCACCAGGTAAATTAATTTTTCGTCCGAGTCCATTGTGATTAACACCGACGCAGGCCAATTTCCGACTAATGACGCGTTGGTTCGCTAGTGGGCGCGTGTATACACGAGAATGCGTGCGCACGCGCGCGCTCCAATCAGCGTTGTTCGCGCGCAGACGCGCAAATTCCGACGAATGCGCGCGTCTTTTTAAAATCTCCGAAGTAATGTGTGCGTTACGGTGTGGAGTTAAGGTTGAATTTGTTATGTTCAGTTTTGGATAGACGCTTCGATGCGCTTCGACTCTGCGCTAGTATAAATCGACCCTTAGGGAAGCATTTATTTCGTCAGCACGTGTTCCTCGAGTCACAACTGATAGGATTTGACGGAAATCTCCTGAAAACAGAATTGTACATCCACCCATAGGCGAATTTTTATTGCGCAAATCGCGAATTGTCCTATCCAGTGATTCCACAGACGTCTTGTTTGACATGGTAGCTTCGTCCCAGACTATTAATGAGCAGTCACGCATCAATTTGCCTGTATTGCTCTATTTAGAAACACTACAGACGCTGTTATTATCATCGGTGGCGATTTTCAACGGGAGCTTGAATGTAGAGTGTGCGGTTCGGCCTCCTTCCAAAAGCGTAGCGGCAATGCCGGATGACGCAACAGCTAACGCAATTTTTCCGGTAGATCTCACTTTTATTAAAAGCAGATTGATTAAAAATGTTTTTCCTATACCTCCTGGGGCATCAAGAAAAAATAATTTCCCTTCATTGTTATCAATTGTTGATAGTCAGTGAATACTTTTTTCTGATCGATGTTTAATCGTGGCTCATCTAGAGCTATAATTTGTAAAAGCCTCGTTTGATCGTATAATGTTTCTCTTGTGTATTCGGCACTGTTAGTTAAATCTGAGTTAGTAGTATTAGCTGGCATCGGCAGCCCAAAATCCTTGATCGAGTTACCCGAAAGTAATTGCACTACTTTCTTCAATTCAAATAATGCTTCGTCAAATATGTTTTGATCATATTGTACATCATCTGAGTTTAATTCTCGCGGTCACCGAATCAGAATATCAGTGGCCATATTTTCTTGAAATTTATTTCATAGATTAACAGAATCAGTTACTTGACAAAACGCTACTATGATGGCAAATAAATATCTTAATGATGTAGCTGAACTACAAACAGCTGCTTCTGATAATGTGTTTTCCCAGTGAGAATCGTCTTCCGAGAGCCCTTTAGCTTTGCATGTTGCTTGAAACAAAACCTTGTACAGTTCTTAGGTGTGCAAAGATGTCGGACCTTTTACAATATGTAGTAACATTCTCAGATAAAAGCATTCGCTGTTGTTGGGATGAATGACGTAGACTCTGCCAAAAGCATCCGTTTTTTTTTACTCCAGGGAAAGCATTAACTGCAGTACCTTGTTTTCGCCGTTGAAAAATTTTAGAACTCTGGTTCCATGTATAGTAACTCGGAACTCTGTCATATGTCAGTCTTTCCGCGAAATCATCTTGAGCACATAACTAGAAGAATGCTGTCAATGTTGTAACAATGAACATTGTTTCAAAAAAATCATTGAACAAGTTTTACAGTACGTTGATAGCAGGCACAACCCACGTAAAAAGCGGGTACTAGGGTCTGCACAAACAGTAATACTAATGTATTAATAAAGCTTTTTTTAAGGTGGAAAATCCCTTCGGATCTCCAGCTCCTCAGGGACGCAGGAACCAGGAGTATGTGGTGTTGTCATTAAAAATCCGAACCCTATTATTTCAGGTCCCCTCCAGAATCAACGTCACGCCTTATCAGATCCTATCCTGGGGAGGCCATGCAAATGTATAAATAGACCTACCAATACACTTTTTTCATTTCTAACGGAAAATAATATTTTGGTTTACATCACATTTATTACATAGTAACTGGCCCGCGCAACTTCGTTTGCGCCTTAAAAATAATTCAATGTCCTCATTTTTGCAACACTTTTGATGCTCAGTTCCTATTAGTCCTAGTGTGATCAAATATCACCTTCCTCGATAAATGAGCTGTCAAAAACTTAAAAACTTTTTAATTCAAACCAGTTGTTTCCGAGATTAGCGCGTTCAAACATACTCTTCAGCTTATAATTATAGATAAAAAAACTGAATAGGTAAAAATAATACGAAATCATCAGTCCAAATAATTTATTTCAATTGTCATAGTCACAATATAGATTTTTTTGGAATGATAAATGATTGTAACAGTTACTAATGACGTCCTTGGCACTTCTGGTTGTGATTCATCAAAATAATATTAGAGATTCAAACCTTACACAAATAAATGCTTCCTGGATGAATATAACATCGTGGTTTTATTACATGGACGATTGTTCACATAAGAGTTATGTACAATAATTACAATATCGGCTATGACTACAACAAGGAGCCATAACGAACCGACCTCTCAGAGTAATCCGCTCGGCACTGACCCGCCCACTGTTCAATCAAATGTTACTAACAATATACAATACAAATGGCTGAAAAAAATGTAGACAATCTATACTTTTTGAATTTATTATATATTTAATAAAACGATGTATAATTTAAGTTAATAAATAAACTTGAACAATTTCTATTACACTATTACAAATTTACATCTTTTATACAAAGTGATATGATCTTAACTGTATCAAATAAATAGCGAAAAGCAAATTAAATCAAATCACTAACCAATTTTATGTATTTATAATCATATACACAAATAATGAGGCATCGAGCAGAGTCGTCTCGGCCATTATTTTCAATATCGTTTGCATAAAACGTCGATATCAAAATGCCAAACAATTATGCGGCTTTTCGAAGAGTCGTGTTAAAATAATTTCGTTGTTAGGGCTCGATATATAAGGAAATACACAATATATACGATTATAAAACTATAATAAACAATATAGGAATGAAATCTGCTAAAACTTTGACTTAGCCACTGAATTTTAAACTAAACTGAGAGAATAATTAAAAAAGGCAATTCCATCGAGCCTTTTAATGTACACTAAAATATTATTATTATATTACCTCCTATCAATAACGCACTGATTTAAAACATCATAAAAATAATTAAGGCAACAGTTGCTTGTTTAAAATACAGAATTATTGTTACACGCACAAGATTGTCACTTTGTAGGTGTCGCAATAATACGAATGAAGAATTTCTTTAGCTACGTATAGTAATCTCACACGTGGAAGTAGTGCGCCTCTCGCAACACTAGCGCCGCACCGCGTACTGACAACTCACCGAACACAACCGACGTCAACTTGGATAACAAACTTGGAAGGTAAACGCGAGCTAACGGCCGTACAACGTCAACAGTTCGTTGAATAACGAAATTACACTAAAAAAAATTATATCGTATAGCACAATATTGGATTAGCCCGTTCGAAACGTCGGGTAATAATCTTGTAAATTTTATTGTTTTATTTCTGGCAACGGGCATAACATTG
Source organism: Hypercompe scribonia (assembly GCA_949316085.1). Classification (NCBI taxonomy): domain Eukaryota; kingdom Metazoa; phylum Arthropoda; class Insecta; order Lepidoptera; family Erebidae; genus Hypercompe; species Hypercompe scribonia. The sequence continues at coordinate 10,427,647 of OX438979.1, forward strand.
GACTATAGGTTCACTAATATGTCTACGACAAGACAAAGCTAAGTAAACAGAAGGTCTATTTATCTAGCTACTTTAAAGAAGTGATTAATATTAGCACCGCGGGCATAAAATTATTCTTTACAAATTGAACTTTCTCGAACATGGTAGGTAAAAATAAGTTACATTTTAGGATTTAATTATACTTATTGCAAAATCTTATAGAAAATACAACATATCAAGAAATCCTACAATATTCTTGTATAACAGATTTTAAGAGAAGAAAGAGTTACAATATAAACACTTGAGGGAAACGTTTAGTAAAGACACAAATAATTACCTAACTTTACTGGTCATGGAATGGAGTATTAACGTAGAGACAGTGAACTCGTTGGCCTTTCATTAGATCGAGTATCAGACGTCTCCACTAATCGCTCGTCACCAGTCGAATTACGTAGTATTATAACGTATTTCAATACAACTAACTACTTTCGACACGCAACCCTAGTTTTATTTTCATATAAAATTTAATAAATATCTCTCGCAATTTCTTTCTATTCAAACAAGAAACAATGTCAAATAAAGCACACTCGAAACACATATGACGCAATACTAAATTGAGCAACATTTACTGAGAATACAACAAACAACAAATTACAGCGTTTACAATATATTGTCAACAGTTCTCGGAACCTCGTGTGTCGATATATTAAATCTAATTGATATAAAACTTCAGATATAGAAATAATTAATAAAATCTGACATCTAACGAGAAGGGAAGACTGGTATGGTCAAGTGTTGTCATTCCTGAAACAAAAATAACCTCTTTTAGACAAATCTGTAATTTTCTCAAATTTCAAATGTAATTTAAACTCCTTACTTGTACCAAAAATAGTTTTACTCGGTACTTCCCACGGTAAACTCGGTAGTCAAAGTATCTCAAACGTATTTTATAAAATATTTTTCATGGTATAGGGAACCAACGAAGAGACTAGACAGCTGTCGGTAAGACATTACCGCCACTCACTCGAAGTGTACCTTTTTTCTGTGCAGAAACCCTCTCGGGTCGTCACCCCACTGGGGTTTGCGGCTGTGTCGGAATCAAACCGGCTAAAATCATACGATGTGTCACTTTGTGTCTGAAAAAGGAGGAATTCGGGGACAGAGGCCACTTAAAGTGTACCTGCGATATTGCGAGTTGGGTATAGTTACCAGCGGTGTGCGAACACTAGCTGTTCTGCTCGCGGGCGCGGCGCGCCTGCCACTTGAAGTCGACCTGCATGAGCCACTGCTGGCCGCGCGACCGGTTGCACGGCCGCAGTACCGGCTTCCAGATGTCCGACGATTCTGGTTTTTCTAGGCACATGCGTGTGTTTGTGTGCTTTATTGTTCGTAACTGAAATAGTACAAGTTAATGTTATTCATTTTCAATATTACTATTTCTAAAAAAGTTATTCATTCAAATCTACTTTACTTAAAAAGATAACGTAAGAACTTAAAAATTTTATTCAAAGGAAATTGCGAGTCGATGATTTCTTTACTTTTGGAGCGCGTAGCTAAATTATCCTCGAGTTGTAAGTTCTTATAGCGAGTATTCGATGAAATTCTCAAATTATTTGTTCGTTTTCGTTATTATTTCTCACTCAGGTTTTAAGAAAGCAAAAATTCAATCATTCAAACTAACAACAACGATTTGTGGATGCCACAAAGTATAAATAAAGCCTATGTTAGGATCGGATCCACAACATTTAGTGTGAGGTAGTCACTTCAACACTACGCCATCCGTACTGTCAATATATATTAAAGTTGATTGTAACTAGCTTGAGAAGAACTAATCAACTAGTAAGCTTCTAAAAAAAATGAAGTCGTACTTTGAAAATGAGTTTAATATATTTAATTTATTACCTTAGTATCGTAAGTCCACTCCTGATTACCGCGCATGCCGTGACAGCGGATGAGCTTAATGGGCCCCCGTCCGCTGGCTGCATCTAAGCAGTTGTCGTCTGACATTATTTGCTTCCGTTTCGTGTACGCAAATACCTGAAAATTGTGTCTACATTTAAAAAAACTCTGTATAATCAACAGTTATAACATTTATAGCACAAATATAGTGATACATTGATCAACGTCAAGTAAGCGCCGCTTCCTAAGTAGTCAGTTTAGATATCTTCAAATCTGCATACAAAGAACGAGTATCTCTAAATTTAAGTTAGCGTTAAATCTTCAATTAAAATCAACTTCGGTAAGCGTGTTAAAATTTCTTCATCATCCTAACGTAAGCAGTCATTTACGCAATTATACATGATAATATAATTTAAAATTCAATATAGATCGTTAGTCACTGGTACTAAACTACTTATAAAGAAAAAGAAAGGTATCGATTATGGTATGAGGATAATCATCTGTGTGCGTGTTTACCAGTAAGTTGCTTCCGTAATATTCTTGTGTTATACGTACGTCTGTTATTTAAAATCTCATACTATTTATCTAGGTCTAACTTTTGGACCACCTTTAAAACGACAATTGCTTGGAATTATATGTGCCTGTCTTTTCGCTATCAGAGCTACAGCGCTGTGCAGGTTTTAAAAGTTTTGACATTGAGATTCTTTGATAGAAAGGACACAGGCTAATTTGCACCACGATAATCGACATTCACGGAGTGACTGGCAAAAGCTAGTAATTACATATGGCATGTGAGCTACATTAAGTGGGAGGAAGAGCCAATTAAATATAACTATAACAGTGCTGGAAAATTTCTTGTAGCGCAAGGATGGCAGTAATAAGATGGTAACGTATGGGATGTGAGTGAAACCATTTATACCACTGTTATGGTCACAGCTCGTTTGTGATGTCATTGCCAGACGAACTTATATTTAATTATTGGAACGCTAAAACTCTATTTCCTTTATCCTGAGCCCGTAGTTTAAATAAGCTTGAACAACAAGAATGCGATCACAAACAATGTCATTACAATCATACACCCCTACACATACATACATACATGCAGACAAACTTATAATTGCATAATACAAAAAAATACTTTCAATTGTCATTTATTCGACTTAAAATATGATGACTTTGACAGTTTAGCAGCTTTCAGTATCGTTTGTTAATTGATAAATTTCTTTTGTGATAATATTCAAATAATTCTACAATATTTGATTTTTCATAAAACATGAAAATAAAAAAGTTGTCATGTTATACTATGACATCCCGACTATCTGTTAAATATCTTTGTGACAAGTGTTACAAAGTGTATCCGTGTAATGTTACCAGATGATACAACTTGACAAATCCTTACTTGATAGTAATTAGGAGCTCGAACTTGCCGGTGTTTTGAAGTCTATCACAACAATCGAAATACAAGTACTTAAATTAATAAAAATAAGTTTATTGATTAATTAATCATATTCTAATCATATCTATCAAAAATTTTAACAACCAATTTTATTTGATTAAAAAGTAATGAGTGTAACTATAGTTGAAATGGGATACTATCATAGGTTATCAATACTTCTATTACAAATCAACTTTTTATCAAAGGTTTGACGTGGCTACAAACATTTGACAGTGCTCACTGAATTATTAATTACTATTCCACGGATGTGAACATACACTAAATACTTTAACTAAACTAATTTACTATTAAAACTAAAAGACATTCAAGCTAATCCATGTTCTAACAACATTTATTAAGAAAGTTGAAAATTCAAAATCATATTTTCAAATTATTTGATAATATTGTTGAACATGCAGATCATTGTGCCCCATTTAATACTACGTATCTGTTTCCATATACATATATAAATGAAAAAAATATAATGTAAATTATTTACCTGGTTGCCACCCATCCCATGGCAATATCCCATGCCAAGTGGCTGACCAGCCTTGCCACCGAGGGTATCTAAACAGTTGGACGTTTCAGCATTACGTATCTGTAATTATAAACATTTTAAATTTGAATATTTTTTTTTATTATTTATCAATCATTATTGTATATTACTTGCTTTGCCAATAAACAAAAGTTAAAAACAAAATTATGCGCAAGCGCAAGGCTAGACGTCAGTAGTAAAAAAAATACAAAAAAATATTGAGTGTAGTAAACCCAAGTATCAGCTGTAATATCTAAAACTCATGGTTTCAGTACTCTTATCAAGTTTCAAATTACACTAAAGAACTCAACAAATGACACTAAAGGATACTAAAGAATAAATTTTGAACTATTACAAATTACCTACTGATAGATACTACAAGACACGTCTACTAAAATAAACAAGTCATACAACAATTGGTAAAATAGAACGTCTCTATAATACTAGTTCTCATTTTTTGACAGTTACTATACTATAATGAGCAACAAGTGTATGTACACATTTGTACACACTATATAAAAAAACAAATAAAGTATGAAGTACAAAACTCTATCACAATTATCACATCAATGACATTCTGTGCGACGCTAACTTTGTGGCTTTCTATTTGAAATAAAATTAGTAAGTCATGAAAGGCGTGGTCGCTATTTTATCCACAACAATGAGACCGGCAACTGCTACAATGTAGAAAGTGTTTTTTTCAATGACAGAGTGTTCTAATAAGCGTCAGGCGTCAGGTATATTGTCTTTTTAAACGACATATAAAAAAAGAATTTGTCAATTCTTTGCATCTTTACTGTCATTCATTGTCAATTTGTCAATTCTTTGCATCTATATTGTTATTCATTGTCAATTTGTCAAATTGCATTTTACATCAATCATTTATAAATCAATTATTCAGAAGATAACGTAACACCCCTAAAGGTGGAAAATAATAAAAATACAATTAATCAAGGCATGGGCTCATTGAAGTCGGTTTTACTTTTTAAATTTATTTTTTTTGTTTACTTCATGTACTCTTAAAAAAAAAACATTTACATATCAGCTGGTGACTCCTTACTAACTCAATGCCTTCTTGAAATGGATGGAAATATTAAACTTTATGTATGAATCTCACCTCTCCCAAATAGTAGTAGTCTAGCGGCATCTGACTCTCCGGGTAGATGTTCTCGAGGTACCATCGGAAGCTCTTGCACTTAAGTCGTTCTCTCAGCGCCCGACGCTCGCTGACGTCACCAACAGGTACATTCAGTGCACCTGCTCGGTACATGACACAATTTTGAAAACCGTAACCGATAGTCTGATTGTATCTAATCAAGGTGTTACTACGTCAAGGAATGTTGACTGTTCATTTCTGATGATGATTACGATGATGATAATGATGAAAACTCCATTTGACCTAAATATTTTTTTACAAAAGCTACACATGTTAGTCATGAAGCATGATCGTATTATATCCAACACAGATGGCGATTTAAAAACAAACAATGAAGCGATTGTGTTAATGATAGGTTAATCCAATTGTAATAATAAATACATGCAAAATTTAATCTGTATGAAAATATCTGTATTCAGTTTAAGATATATAACCACTACTCAGTTTTAATAATAAACCGACTTGCAGTATGTATTTGAAACTCACTCCACTTATGACTTAAGTTATATTATCTAAGGTACGATCCAAACCTGAGACAATTCTGATATGTTTTTTCATTAAAAAAAACAATGTTATTAGAACAGTAACTATGTTGTACAGTGATTTACTGTACAGATGTTTTCTTCAGATTGTATGTCAATTACTTATATTTTGTTGGACACAAAACATAAATAAAATATATTGGACAGTATAGAGGATTAATTTCATAATAAACTTGTTTTTTTTTTAAATGTATTCAATTTGCTCGAGATCTATTCAGAGCAGTTTTTGCTTGAGAATGACCAATCAATCCTGTGTAACTGACGATTACTCACACACGCACACGCACACACATTCACATAAAAAAACAGTACATGTTGCCTATTTTAGTTTTGTTATCGTGCGGTTTTTTCATGTACCTATTTGAAAGGAACGCTTATCGCTTATACTAAATGTTCTGAGTTTAATCAACTTCGAAGTTTTAAGCGCGACAATTTATCAGCTTGTCGCCTGTTTCGCTTAAGAAATTGACTTCATAGTTTATTCATATAGTAGAAAACTCGATTGTCGTTTCCGTACGATAATAGCCACTTTAATGGTAATATAATTTGTACGACTGTGTCATGTATAGTTTGCGTGAAAATTACATTGGTGATAAAAATGAAGAAGATAATTGATAAATTATTATATAATAGATTAACTGATTCGTAAAAATTAATGATTTTTGATAAATTACTGGTTTTAAAACTTAATAAAAAAAGTTAGTCATTTTAAGATTTAATATTAATTTGAAGTATATGTTATTAGGGGCATTTAATCATTGATATTGAACCATACCGACATATTTAAGACGCATACCTGGAACATGTAAATCCCCTTAAAATAATTATATTGGTTTAAAGATTTTTGTAGTTAGAATGCCACTTTGTTTAATACCATTGATAGTGACTAAACCCAGAACAAATACTAAGCTAAGCCATGTACCCGGATTAATATTGTAGTAGAAATGCTTCCAGTCATCAAGCCAGACTTCGGCGAGGCGCGCGTTGTTGTGGTTGACGACGCGGCCGGTGCCCCCGGGGAACGAGTAGGGCGTCGTCTTGCGGAACACGTGGCCCACGTGCGAGCACGGGCAGATCTCCAGCCGCCCGCCGCACATCCACACCTGGCGCGGCCCCACCGTGTTATATACCCAAGCGGTTAGTCAGGAAGGGTGGACCGATATCTATTTACTACGTCATTATTTTCAATTAATGAACAAATTAAAGTAAATTGGTTAATTTATTTGGTTTAAAAGTTGTGTAAAAGTATTAAAATTTACGAGTAACTTCATTACTAGGTACTTAAATTTCAAGGTTTTCAGGTAATAAAATAATTACAAGTCCCATATCGTGTTAAGTAATTTTTAAACCGTATAGTATCAATGATTTAGATACTCTGATGTTCAGTAAATAAAAATGAAAATATATATCAGATTACTTATATTGTTAAAATAACGCACGTTAAGCGTTACGTAAATAAAATCAATAATGTTAGTCGAAAATAAGCAATATGTAACGATGTAATCAAATTATAGGATATTACGCAATTAGTAATTATTCGAAACAAGTGCGTACTATTCCTGTTCATACCGTTACGAGAAATGCAAGCTACTTCGGCGAGTTTAGCCGAAACAAATATTTACGGTATATTTCCCTGCATATCTTCACGAATCACAAAACAAACCAACCGATTAGAATATGCGTAAAAGAAAACAAATTTCAAACAAAATTGACCAATTCACAATTAAATATAAAATTTTATAACATCCTCCCTTCCTGGTGATATATTAGCTTGTTCATTATACACATAAAGATGCTATCACACAGTAAATATTCATTGAACGACATAAAACAATTGATTGTGTACACAGTTGTTCTACTGAATTAATACAACTGTATGTTTAATAGCAGTCCGTAAGTGTGAAATGAAGTTTAAACAGTCGCAGGCAATAGACACTCATTCAATATTATACTGCTGATTAAATTACAGTATTAAAAAATATCTCACTAATCAACGTATACCTATTGCATACACATTGTCTACCTATTGCTTGTGACTATTTGTTTTTATATTACATTAGATTAATGTTACCCCGTTATAGGAAACAACAGTTAAATATGATTACTCTTTTCAATAAGAAGGATACCTAAACAGGTGCTAGACTGAATGTTATAAACTCAAAGTCAAAAAGCTCAAATTGACACTGACGTCAATAACAGCTGACGTCATGACGTGTTGCGACTTGAAGGAAGCCACATGTATACGTGCGCGGATTTTGGTGGCATCCTAATGTAGTATATACTTTATTAGTATGCCACTTAAGACCGGGGAAGACGTCTGTCTGCAATAATTCTAGACACATGTATTTGCAGGTCATAAAATCAGCTCCTTTTAGTAACCTTCATATTTCACACCTATAGTCAATACAGCTCAAAATTGACGAATGTTAGGTAGATTATTCAATTGCAAAAGATATAACATTCAATGAACATAATATTACAGATGAAGTCAAATATTAGAAGTTATGCGAAACCCACCGAAAAAACGTGATTCGTCTTAGAAAAAATAATTTCTGGAAATGAAACACGAGATTTTTACGAGCTACTTGACCTTCAATTAGTACGACCTCAGTGTAACATTATTGTATAAATAATATTTTGGTTGTATTCGTATTTTGACTATAGATATAAAATCACGTGTTCATTCAACAAAGTTAATTTTTTTTCACAATTAATATAAGCAAAAAATAAGTATTAAGATTGCTGTTAGAAGCAGACTGCAGTTAAGGCTGTGCAGTACATCTTGTTATGGTTGCCCAGATCAATGCAGCATAAACATACAACGCTCAGTGTTCAGTTAGTTTATAATTAAAAAAGAAAACAATATTGTTAATGTTTTATGGCTAGGTCTTTTGCTATTAGTAATAAATAGACTAGGTTATGTTCCATTCTACGCTAAATTTTTTTGAAAAAAAGAGAATTATCATTTATATCAATCCGTTTATTTCGTACTAACTGATACGCGCAACTTCGTCTGTGTCCAATAGCAATGAAATGTTCCTACATTTTTCATTGATGCTCGTTTCCAATTGGTCGGAGTGTGATGTTGTAAAACTTATAGATTCCTCGACAAATGGGTTATTTAATACTACAATAAGTTTTTAATTCAAACAAGTAGCGCTTAAGCATAGCGTGTTCAACTAAACAAACCCTTAAGCTTTATAATATTAGTATAGATAAAGGGATCGCAGAAACGATTATCCTTTTTTTTTAACGTGAGGAAACCCTCTCGGGCCGACACCTAACCGGAGTTTGCGGCGGAGTGGTGTGTCAGAATCGGACCGACTAAAACCACACGGTGTGCCACTCTGCGCCTGAGACAGGAGGGATCCAGGAACAGCTGTTATTACGACATCCGGATCAGAAACGATTATCCTAATATAATGTTAACGCTAACTTGTAAAAGTAAATTTTGGTCTAAAACCGCGATAATTTAATTAAGATGTAACCTATACCAACATTCTAGTAGGTCATACGGTCACGCCACCTAATCTAATAGGAACATTAGTCATTGAAGAACATCTAGATTGCCTTGATGGGCTAACAGCTATTGCGTAATAAGTTTACATAAATTATGCTGAACTAATTACAAGATAAAGAGACCGTATTGTGTACGTATCTGTACACATTAACTACTGGAGCGATTTAGACGATAGAAGACGAATAGTGTATTCATCCGATTGAACTTATCTGCCAAATAACAAACGATTTCGATTTCAAAAATCTTGATGAAGACCTCAGGAACCAGTGAAACTGGCCCTGTGCATCATAAAATCTCAAATGATTGTAAGTTCTTACCGAACATTAAATAAGGTCCAAATTCGTTTAGCTAAAGCAGTTATTTAATGCAAAAGTACACATATTAAACACGTTCCCTTAAAGCAGTAGGCACTTCTAACAGCAACCTAACATTAGTTGCACACATACAAACCAATACACACATAGATTATAAACAGGAAATAGGAGACGATATATTTCTGTGTTGTTTTTTTTTCTTTAATCTATTTCCTTTCTGTTTATCGGTTATTACAGTACACACAATTCTATTAAGCCATGATAAGACCAGTTGAGGCAAATGATATAATTATATAGATAATTTAAATATATAATTATTATTAGTTTATAATTAATTCAAGAAGATGTAGGGTAGGCTTCAGAAATTCAACAAATTTTCTAAAGCCTATCACTTTTATATTTCAGTTACGCCCCGCGGTGCTTCCCGTGGTTTATCCATATTTGTATTCCTAGCTCGCCCTTCAAGTACAATATATTTTTAATGACAAAAGGTAACCTAGTTAATCCAAAGTGTCAACTAGCACCTTATCAAATTTTATCAAAATTAATTCAGCCCTTTGAGCGTGAAGAAGTAACAAATATGCTCACAAATTTCCTCCTTTGTAATATTAGTGTTTTTACTGACAGATTTGTCCCCTATCGAACTTTGGGCGATGCTGGTTAAAATTATAGCCTTTGCTACAGTTTTTTGTAATAGGTGAACACAAACAGTTTGACTACTGGTAAATAAATAAGTGTCCCTTTATAAAGCGTGGTGTTTATAAGTTTTGTGTTATTGTGACAATACAAAACCGTCAGAGATACTACCCGGTTAGGTAGCGGATTTTGTGTAAAAGTCACTTGTAAATTTAAAATTATTACTTTGATTTCAATGTTATGTACTCTGTCATGTTTAAGTATATCTCAGAACGAAACTGAGATTTAACTAATATCATTTGCCTCAACACATTGCCTACAAAAGGATTGCTGTGGTTAAACCTAACCAGTAGAAGTGACCGCAATTGTAACTCATTGCTTCTGCATTGAGAAGAAGCCGAAAATAAAAGTTAGAAATTAAAAACAGTACAGCGAACAGAAAGAAAATCGTCTACCAGAATTACTAGAACACAAAAATACCAATAGTGTAAATCAGATACAAAATCACAACGTAATCTTGTTAATGAAACATCACAATCCATCGAGAGTAAAAAATAAATTAAAAGTAAATAAGATGCTAGATATTAGAAAAACACAGATTATAAAGAAGCGATGAGGCTATGATGAATGGAAATAAAATGGTCATGCTAAGAGTACATGAATGCAGCTGCAATGGGGTTAATGTTAAAAGCTGTCTTGAGCTGTTCAAATGTAAATGAGATCCTACTTTTTCAATTGTTAGTATTATATCCCAAGCCACAACAAAACTTTATTGTAGTACCCTCACTTTTATCATTTTGCTATCAAAGGAAATAAAGTATTGAACGCGCGTCTTACTCATATTTAAATCTGTTCCCAATCTTGAATCTTCCATTATCAGTCATCGTAATGTGTTTACAATGATATTTAATTATTAGGTATTTTGAAGATATAATATTCAAGAGCAAAATGTAAAAAATGTTGGCACACAGTTCGTGAATCGAACCTGGATTCATGGCGTAATAGAACTCTCCCCACTCGTCCATCCAGACTTCGGCGACGCGTGCAGCATTGTGAAGGACGACATTCTGTACTCCGCCGGGGAAGGAGTATGGCGACTTGTCGCGGAACACGTGCCCAACGTGGGAGCACGGCACGATCTCCAGGATCCCTCCACACTGCCATACCTTCACGCACCCCACAAATATTTATTATATCCTATAATTACTATGCTCTATCTAATAAGATACTAAATATAGACCCTGATTTCAGAAATACTATGTTCAGTGAAACACAATATTTCAGGAATCAGATACGGATGTCTCTGTCAGTATCTGAAATTTACCCTGAAGCTCATCTCGAGGTTTTCTCCTCCCCAAATGTCCATGCCCTGATCGTAGGAGCCAACTTTGTAGAAATACTCCTTATCAATAGCGAATAGTCCACCGGCCATTGTTGGCGTGCGAAGAGGCGAAGTGCGGTCGCCGCCACGTCGCTCCATCTCACGTTCTGGGACGCGATACCTACGAGTTTAACAATACACTTATATTAGTTACAAAAAGACAAGGTTACATAACAAGAAAACATATATAAGTGATTACAAATTTAAAACGCTGGGAGTAACAATATATTCGTAGAATAGAAGGGCATGGGCACAGTTAAGTAAGGCCGAAGAAGGAGCGTTTTATTTTTAGAAGTAAGAGAGTAGGAGTCTTCGGAGTTCTCTGTTGGAAAATAGAATAAGCAGGTAACTGGCAACGTGCAAATAGCATCAGTAAACAGTTTACCAGTTTACAGTTTACCAGAACTGTCAATAAACATTATATACATTTACATCTTACTTAGGTGGTAACACTATGTATTCTTAATCCGTCACCAGAAGGACAACTTTACTTGATTATTTATTATTTACTTTTAACCAACCAAAAGAATACGGTGTCACCACTCTTATTAATGCCGTGGGCGTCGTAAAAGCCGACTAAGGAAGCAAACAGCACAGGAGGAACGGTGCTGTACGCCAATCCGTCTATTCAATTTGATATAGTAAGCCAAAGCCTCCTTTTTAAAAGAAAGTCCTATTTCCAGCACAGCTATCAATGATGATGAACAAAAAACTACCCCAAAACTAAACTAACCCCAACCTAGTTAAGACATCGCCCATTTAAATAGTCGTTGCAGTGGATCGTGCAACAGTAATGTAAAGCTAATAGTGTTCGAACTAATCGAGGAGTTTTATAGCACGACTACGTACGAAAACAATAGGACGCGGTCGTTACGCAATCATAATAATTTGTAAAACAATAGCATACAGCGAACGACCGTGTCGGCTGCATGAAACATTGGCTATAGTAAAATGTTATTTTATATCGAGCCAGGTGATTTACACAGATTATCGATATGGTTATTTACTGTGAACACATTAGTAATAATATTTTTAAACGCGTGTAGTTCATTATTGCATTTGAAGTGCAAATGTTAGTCCGTTCCGTCATTAAAATGTTCGTTTCTAACCTTATTGTATTTTTTAATGTTGTATATATAGAAGACCTTCAAAAAAGGAAGAGGTTCTCAATTCGGTTGATTTTTTTTTGTTACCTCAGAACTCTGTCATGAACAAACTCATTTCGATTTTTTTTATATTTGATACAAATTGGAAGTATGCCATCCTATTTGGTCACATTCGAATTTGATAAAAAAATAAATAACAAAGAATACTGTTTATTATAATTTATTAAATTAAGTTTTTTTTTCAAGTTGTAATGTTTTCGTTCGAAATGTTGAGATCAATCGTTCGAAAATGAAACTGATTAAGTTCGCAACAGATTTATTTTGATACTTAATGATAAAGCATATAAATATTTTTCGATGCAACAAAAAAAATATTTCAATTTAAAATGTTGCCAAGTACTGCAGTAATTACTTGGCAATCAAATTTTTGTCCATCATATTGTTGTACAAATAAAGTGATAAGCAAAAATTAAGATTAGATAAATTCGTATAAGTTTTATTTTATTATTTTTACATAATCATATTACAAATATAAAAAGTGGGCCAATTTTTTATTTCTTAATGTACTTAATATTGACAAACTCGTATATACTCATGTCTTTTATTGCCCAAGGGGCATGCAGAGGCGTAATATAACGCCTATATTTTGGCTATTATAACTTATAAATAAAACAATATAATTTAAACAAGCTTATTACACCAACAAACCAATCAAAATAAAGAAAGCAGTAATAAGAAAAAATACCTAAAATACATATTATGAATATCGCATTGTCTTTATACGACATTCATAATATGTAATTGAATGAAAATTAACATTCTCAAAGGTGCTATTATACGGCACATAACATAATGCATGTAAATATGTATTGTTGATTAGTTTATAATCTATACATATAATAAAATTGTAACAGGTCCATGTCTGTACATTAAAGATAAAAGATATTGAAAAAAAATTTTGACTTCACTTAACGGAGCTCAAAACAACATTTCTGTTGGTTTGTCTGTGTATGTGTGGCTGTTAATTTCAGAAGTGACTTAACCGATTCGGATGTGATTTTCACTTATGTACCGTAGTAAATTTTACCTAAAATGTAGTTTTAAGTTTTATTGAAATCGGTTTGCGAATAAAAAAGTTATAACAGCATGTATGCGAGCGGAGCTATGGGCAAAAGCTAGTAACATAATATGTTCACATCACGAAAGTACGCATGGTCGTCTGATCCCCAACCATGTATGTTACATTAAAGTGTAAATCTTTAAATTATGTAATTTGTTATGCAACGATTATAGTTCTTTATAGTGTACGAGTATACGCTGCCATATTTGAAAAGCACTTCATGTGACTAACACAAAATGACATTCATTGTGACAGACGTCAATTGAGATGTAAAATGTCAGGCATAAATCATACAAAAAATGTAAGACTTCTTAATGGGATGGAGAATTCGCTAAGGACTAGCTCTTACTATGTTTGGGAAAAAAAAGATTAGAACAAGCAATTACTAAGCTCTACCATACAACCTAATTTAAATGTGGAACTGTAAAATAAACTACTTACCATCTAAAGTTAAGTTTCCAGTTGAAGCCACCCCAAGTCATATCTGAGGCTTGAATGTACTCGAATGTAGTGTCCGATATGACGTCAATAATAGGACACACGACCGTCGTTCTGTCTTCTACTATTCTTGCTAGAAGAGGTTCTAACCAGCCCTCTAGAAAATTAAATCATATTGTTATAAATTGTTACGAAGATTCGAAAAAGGAAGCGAAAGTCGGTTCTACCGTACGATTCTAGATAAATTCTAATAATAATGCATTGTGGCGCAGAACAACGAAGTATAATACAATATAAATAAAGCCGAATGTAGGTAAATTGTCGCGTGGTTGACTTGTTTACGTTCGACAGCGTTTCTCGGAAGAAGTAGTGTCCGAATGTTCTGTTAACAATTGGAACTTTCGGGAATGAGCCAGGTGACCTATGAAGAGTTATATAGCAGGCGCTTTGTAGCCAACAAGATACTTCAGTTTGAGCTACAGTGCGATAAATAGTGAAGTGACCTAAGTAATTAAGCCAGCGACCTCGGCGATCATTAAAGATGATTGTTCTATATTGTTTGCACGTTTTACAGTGTTTGTAATAAAATCTTTTTCAGTCGTCATAACGTTTATTTTTCAATTTAAACGAACCCTAACACGTAACAATATGTTTTGGAAAGATACTATCATCATCATCGACAGCTTTTAAGAGTCCACTACTGGACGTGGTCTAACATACGTAAAGTGCTTTTGAATAATGAACTTAAACGACAATGGTCTTTTACAATAAGAACATTTTTAATTTAGGCTTAGGTTTAAAATCATATTTTGAATATTTCTTATTTACGTTACTTTAATTGACAACAGTTTCATGTTTAACTTGGTTTTCTGTGTGTAAGATGTGTGCCTAATCCATTTTTGTTTTTGTTTTTTCAATTTGTAAAGGTATTTAAGTGACTCTGCATTCAAGTATTTTAAGCAACTATTATTATTGAACAAAATTGAACCTGTGTTGTTATATATACCACATTTTATAACTTGGTGGTTGATAATAAATGTAAAGGCAAAATTTGCCTATTCTATAAATATTCTGTGACTATTCTGAGTTTCTTCCGACGTCTAAAATATCTGCCATTATGTATGAATAATCTACATCCAGTAGGTGCTAACATTAACTACAAAAATATTGGTCACACCTAGAAATATGAGTATTTCTAGTTGTGAACAACATTTATATATATATGCGATATAAATCTTTGTGATCTTGGTTTCCTTTCATCACTGGGGTTCTTTCAAAACTGTTACATAGACAGTGTGCAAAAAAGGAAAGATTTATACCCAGCAGTGGGCTATTACAGGTTGTTGATGTAATGTGTGTGCAAATCCAGTACATTGCCTATGAAATACTTTAGTGATGCAGAGATATGTGGTAAGTTAAGACTCATAATTAGTATTACTAGATGACTAACCAAAGGTGTAACTACCACGTTTTGCAACTGTAATTTAGTCCAATTCACGTATTAGAGGGCAAACCTACATAAATTCGTCAACCGTGCACTTTGTGAGTTCGAAGATTGGATGAAAAAGCAAATAAGGAAAAAAGTTCTACCTTGTGTTTGTGGTTCATTATTATTGCAAGAAAAAAAACTTTGATTTAGCTAGCACGAGAAGATGGGATGCAGAGTCTTTTACTTTTAAAGTGACGATTGCATATTGCACACTACACACAGCGACACACAAATAAAATTGCAATTTGTTATAGACCGTTACAAATTATTTCAAATGTAAAAATAAAAATACATTTAGATACGAGTACATGCACAAAACATTTTGTAAATCTAATAAGTAACAGTGAAGCCAATAAATTTTACATTACTGCTTTACTAATGGCTGATCAGAGATAAAAGGATGAAAAGTAAAGCCCGAATACGAAAAAAAAATTAACATTCAAATTATATAATGCAATGATATTATACAACGTATCGACAGTTCAGAACGTGATTCTAGATTTGCTTAGCATGTGATTATGCCATAGATTTCAATTTGACCTTTCAAGTGTAACGGAACGGAAGTGCATGCATGCATGAATAAAGGAGTAGTATACAGTGCAACGCTCCAAGCATTTCGCATCATAAGTCAACTCATTACGAGCCATGGCATTTAAGAAAAAAAAAACAGTAATAAAAACGAATTTACAAAAGACGTATAACTAGTGATCGGAATCAGTAGTCAATGCAAATATTTTCTTTTGCTGGTATTTTATATTGACGTGAACGTATATGATATCCAGTTTTATACAGATATCCAATGATGTCGTACACATATTGTCCTGTCCTGACCCGTCCACTTATATAAACAATAAATGATCTCGGTGGGGTGTATAGAAACTCTAAGGTGTTTAACGTGGCAGGCCATCTCTTAAGGGGTACCCCTTAGGAGATCATTAATTCCTCTAAGGTACGTTCTCAGCAAAACAAAAATGCACCGATTTCTTTCCACCATGCTAGAGCGTGAGCCTGATCTCATGTTATTTAACGTCTTTTAGAAATATACACTTTTCTTTCAAATGAAGCGCCGAATGAAATAATAAAATAACCAAAAGCTCCTGTTCCGTTTACTAAGAGTTACATTTTCTTTTTGATACAAATTGAAATGTTATCATCTATTTACAATATTAACCATTGTTTATTAACTACAGTATTTATTTATTTTAGATTAGAATAATTCGCGTAGAAAACCGACTACTTTGTTTGTCACGACTCTTAAGAGATTATTTACAGGACTATATATTTTTGCAGAGCAAATTTCCCTCCAGAGTTTTAACATAAACCCAAAAACTTAATCCTTATAAACCTGTCGTAACGCTAACAACTTTAAAGAAGAAACAAACCTAAAGTCATTAAAATTGTTACCTCCAAAACTTGCCGTCCATTTCTGCTCAGAAAATATTTTATGCTAATTAAAAAAAGTAATTTTAAATCCCGCGAAAGAATAACACCCAACTTTCTTTTGCAACGAGAGTGGAGAAAGATCAGGCAGACAAGAATATTATTTTTGTACATCGACACCCTAGAGTAACTTTATAATCATGCACTATTTGTTTTACTTTAATAATCACAACGCTTATCTGATTTGTATTTTTCATTACCTGTACATTCACAATGTGCATCGAGGAAGGTGATGACGTCGCCTTTGACGTGCTTAGCACCAAGTAGACGAGCTCGAATAAGGCCGGATCTGTTCTCCGTACGAAACAAGTGTGTAGGCACTGGTAATGTCTTTATGTAGTCTACGAGTTTCTGGCCAAGATGTTCTGTTAAAAGAAGAATGTTACTGTTAGACATAGTTCGATCCGAAAGCTGTATGTTTTAGATAAGAGGCGAAATTTGCGCGGATGTATAAGTTCAGAGGAGTTATACAGATGAGATATAATGAACAAGTATGTGTGCAAATACTGGTGCACTTTCTGTTCCCTCACTGTCACAATCCAATAGGACGGCTATCCTACAAGACCAGGGAGAGATCTGGAGTAGGACCGACGGTTTTGCGTGCTCTCCGAGGCACGGGGATTAAAACCCCAACTTCCAAACTACAGGTTGTTATTAAATATTTCCAGAATCAGAAAAATTCAATAACACTTTTCTGGTCCGACTCGGGAATCGAGCCCGAGACCATGCACTAACCGCTAGAACAATAAGGCAGTCATTGGTCTAGTGGTTAGCAATAATCCACTACTGGATAACTTATGTGGCATATTGATTCACTTGACTTTGTTTTATACAACCTAAAATGTTTCTTAACTACAACCACACTGAGCATAGTATCTTTTTAAGAGAATAGATTTAAAAGAGTCCACTTAAATTAAGTTAGAAATTGATTAATTAATGAATAAACGGAAGTTGCCACCTGCCTCCTCTGTAATTTATTATTATGTATAAATCATCTCGTGAAAGAAACAACATTCAGAATAAAGGAAGGATAATATTTAGTTTACAGTAATTCAAGCAGTATTCAATCATAATAATATTATTAAAGACTTACTAAAGGTTCTCAAGGTAGCAATAACGTAATTTTAATATAAATATTTTCTCTAAGGACGACAGTAAAACCCGTGAAGCTCCATGTAGTGAGAAATGCTTGATGTAAGTTGAATAAAAATCAAAGAAATTACAGTATTCATTCAGTTTTAGGATTCCGTTCCTCAAAAGGAAAATAAGAACAAAATAATTGTCTCATAGTCGGACGAATGTCTGACATTTTTACAGTAAAAAATTTTCAACAGCAATTTGTGTGTAGAACTCGTGAATTAGCAGCCTCTGTGATTTACTGTATATTAGTTTTTACATACTTTACAGTAATAACATAATACGTATGAATGATACATGTGTTTTTATACACACTTATTATTAAATATAGTAGCAACTCGTATTAGACCCACTTCCAGACGTTCAAGTTAGTAAAAGCGGTCCGCCTTGTAGTGAGTAGTGCTCTAAAATTATTTGTAACACTGGTTATTCTAATCTTGCCACCGCTATCATAACTAACGTTAATGTCATTTTTCTGTATAATACTACTAGAGTAATACAACACAATATTAATGGTCGTCATTAGTACTGCTATAACTTTGTTGAATATAATTTAAGTCTTGAAACTATTATTTTCGATAGAATGCCCAGGAGATACGCCGGAGTGAAAAAAAATTAAAAGATTCAAAAATAGATTACGACTAAGTTACAAAACAATAAGTTAGACTTTAAAAATAATGAAAGCGACTAGCTGATTGCAGAATTATAAGTTACAATATAATCGTAATATAATAAACACCATCAAAACTAACCGGTCTTCAATAGCACAATGATCTAAAAGAATTGCATGAAGTGTTGAAAAAATATAACAAAAGTAATAGTCGGTGACCACAAAAATTGAAGTACGTACCCTTTTCACTGGCGTCATCCACAAGTATGATCTCTTTGAGAAGTGGCCGAGGCGAGCGGTTGATCGTACTCCATATTGTACGTATGAGGGTCGTCCACGCTTCATTATGGAACACTATCACCACACTCGTCGTAGGCAGTAATTCTGGATATTTTTTGGTTTTACACCTGGGGGCAAAGTAGCACATTTAATGATAATAATTCATATATTATAAAACAAAAACGAAATGCTGTTCGTAACAACACGCAAATAGCTAGAAAGATTTTTCCAAACGAACGTCAGTGAGAAAGGTTTTGGTGAAAAAATGGCTAATTTTAAAGTGTCGTTTCCATGGAATAAAAATTAGAAAACAGTGATATTTGGGAATAAGCGTATATTTGTCACAATGTTTTAAAAAACAAAAAGTAAGAGAGACAGTAGTCACACTTAGTGCTATCATCTCTCACCGATGTGACGGCTAACTCTGCACCCACGTATGACCATTATTCAAATTAAACAGTGTGCTTCTCCAGTTTTGTTACACACATTTCCAGGAATATACTTCCAGAAAAAAAGCGATACGAAATTTATTAGCGGTTATTCGAGACTATCTTCTTGCAAAAATAACTGTTATATGGTCGTTACGTTATTTATGATTAGGTACTTAAATGACTTTAAACGAGGTGATTCTCAGTTCAAGTGATTTTTTGTGATATGACGCAATGTCGATCTAAAAATGAGATGAATATAATAGTTAGAATTATATTTGGATACCAAAAAGCTTCTATATCAACTTGTAATCACTTGTAATAAACTAATGTCTGTGTACACATTAAGCCAATCGCCTCTATTGGCCTAGAAACAACTGTTTTTTCTTTATGAAAAAACTCATGAACAAAAATCAATCTATCGAGATGAAATAGTATTGAACTTTGTATGTAGTCATTAAAATGTGTGGGTATAAAGATCTTAGTCATGACACGCCACGTACTTCGAAAATCGATTCAAACTGTTACTTGCGAATTACATTTAACCAAACATGATGTTTTTCGCCTACTTTCGCTCAACAAACCTTGACGTAAAAAGTATTGTTCGCAAGAAAGAATTCAAATAAAAAAGGTATTACCGTATCGAAATCCATTCCATTAATTATGTTATCTTTTGATATCCATTAATCTATTGTGTATAAAATATGCACACATTATAATCTTACACGGGTAATAAGGTCAAGTCCAACAAAATAAAAATCTGAATCACGATATGTCATTGCCACGTGTTCGTACTCGCATGATACGATTTCGCTTTTAAAATATTGTCATTGACTCTCAAGATTGACCAGTCACAGCGGCAAAACTTGTGTGAGCTCGCGCTAACATATGGGTATTTCCGACAGCAGTCGTTTTTTTTTTTTCTGTTTTTATTTGTAAAACAAGCAAAGCTCTATTCCTGTTACCTTCTTTTGAGTCACTCTGTGTATCGTATTCATTAAATTGCAAAAGACGACTTATCGTAGAAACGAGATTTTCAAGACCGACAGAGTAAAGTGGGACTAAAATATACGTGTCACAACTACCATCTTTTTTATGGTATATGGTAAGTAACTGCCGCCACCCATGTACACCTGCAATTATTAATTTCATACTACTAGTAGCTAAGAAAAGCAATATTTTAAACAGAATGAAAAATGACGAATCTCTTTTTTTTTTAAAGAATTAGGGTAGCGTAGTAATTCAGGTGGTTACCTCGTCCCTATCGACTGAGTGTTGTGGGTTTAAACCCCACGTGGAACAACACTTTGTGTGATCCACAAATTGTTGTTCTAAGTCTGGGTGTTCTTTAGGTCCGTTTCATGAGTTTGTAAATTCCCCCGTGACACAGGAGTATTCTTGGTGTGGGAGTTGTCTTTGTGAAAAATGAAACAATGCGTCAGGTTCGCTTGACACAAAAGACAAATTGTATTCTACACATGTTGCTATGTAGTTACCCAAGCAGTATTTCACTTATGTAATTACAGAAAAGCAATAAGGTCTCCACTCTTGTTTTTAATAAATTCTATCAGATGGTTTGTATTAGAACCGTTTTTTTTCTCCGTTCTAATTCCTTAATTTTATTGGCGCATTATTTACGTGTTACAGTACATAAGTTTTACAAATCACGAAAGGTTACTTTGTGACCTCGACCTTTAAAAGAATATTTGTAGGGGTATTATCGCTTATATGAGCTGGGTTCTTCTAAACAAGGCACTAGAAAAAAATTATTAAATTTATCTATTTATGCATTCATACAATGGCGTCTTTATTTGCATAGATATTTGCCTACTCGTTTTGCGTTATCACACTACTCTGAACACAACCGTAATCAATGGTCAATTTATAGAGTACCTATACTAATGGAATATTAACCATTACAAGTGTGCGAGCTAATTGTTTCGAAAACACTCGTTCATCTACATACAAAAACGTCATTAAAAAACTTCAACATTAAATGCCTTCACTTTTGTTTTGCAAGAAGTACTACAACAAAGTATTTCGTAGAATATCTTATCGCGTCCGTACAAGTTTATAGATATTGTTACAAACAGTTAGCAGCCCTGAAACAATCGATATAAAATTCAGCACTTGCTAAATAACGATTTCCTTAATCTGTTTTATTATAACATTTTTGTAGTACTAGTTCTCTATGGGTTTAAAAACTCATGGGCGAAATTTTATGGCTCTAGACAGATTAGGTTGAGAGGCAAAGATTTACGCCGAGGTTATCTGTCGGTAATTATTACGTGAGAAAGTGGATTATGTCATTACGTGTATTCACTATTCAATACCAAAGCAAAGTCATTCAAAAATGATTCTGTCTCAAACTACTTTGAGTAATTAATTTTGTGATTGGTATTCATAATTTACTTAAATATACGTGTTATACAACTGTTTCGCCACCTTTATAAAATAGGTAGAGTTACGCCTTAACATTTTGCTAAACGCCAAGCTATTTTAAGTTATTTTAAGCATAAAAAAATGTTAACCTTTTATTTTATTTAAAAAGTTTTAAAAAAAAAATAAAAGTAAATTATACTATCAAATATATACATGAATTAGGGTCAATTGCAAAAGCAATGCAACGTGTAAAAATAAAATAATGTAGTTATGTAATGAAATTATGACAACGAATAGTAGGAATAGAAAGTAAAAACAATAATTTAAGATAATAAGTCACCTTGAAACGAATACATATTTAAATAATATGTTGACCTTTAGAAAGAGCATCTTGACACTGATTTATAATGTAATTCTTCCAAAGCAGATCAAATTGATTCGACTACGTCAAATTTCACATTTAAATGAGGGTGGCCTTTAAGGAGTTGTAAATACAACTTGAGCTGAAAAGATACTAAGTTCTATTATTTCAAGATATCTAAATGTTTAAAAGCTAAATTACAAATTTTGTATACATCTACATAATCAGTTGGTTTTTAATTAACAAATTCAAGATGCACTAGATATAAGAATAAGAATAGACAATAATTATAGACAATACGGCTCGACTGCTTGTAATGTATGAAGTGCTTTTAAACTTTTACAACTTCAGTGATCAAACGTTAACAATAGGAGCCCTACAATTGTAGCATCAAGTAGTCACTGTCATTAATTAAAAACCTATTGAATTCCTCCTTAAAGTATTATTAAACGTATATTCTAGTGGCCCAGATAGACTGACAATCAAGTGTCTTGGACTTGTCCTTATGTAGGTCTGTCTAATCTCGTCTGCGTCAACTTTCAACTACTTTCATTTTTCTAAAAATGCTGGTGGAATGTATTACTACCAAAATATTGACTTACATTTAATATTTAAAAATTATAGCATTCCAATGGGTGGTAATGTTAAATGTATTAGAAGTATTAGCGAATTTACTCATGGCTCCCATCTGGCTAGCCGTCGACTATAAAACAGACATCTTTCAATCATCGCCCCTCACTTGCCAAGGTTGGTTGTTAAGAAACATCATTGGTTACTAATCTCATAGTTATACGATGACACATCATCTGAGAAGTTACATCTAAATTACAAACCACACTAGCTTTTCTACGACATTTCTTCATACTTTTGACATTTAAGTCACTCCTAATGCTGTTTCATTAGCATTGAAAAGATATCAATAAGTATATGTATTGTAAATAAAATCGTCCGATGTTTTATAAAATAACATGATGATGATGATGAGATGAGTTCATGGAAAATGATTGATACATGGAAAGAAAATTGTCTATTTTTCAAAGAAGTTTAGAAATTTTCTCCGGGAAATATAAAAAACAGCCATGCATCATAGCACAAAGTAAGCAATTTATTATTTACTGGAGTGTCGGAGGAGTCATTCTAATTTCATCACAGCTCGGACACTGCGTGGAGGTCAACGTCTTTAGAAATTTGTAGATTAGGAGTTCTAGGGATTATTAAGTATGAGACCACTGTTCCGCTTCTAGAATTAATTAAAACGCTCAAACGATTTTTAAGCCGGCAACAAGGGCATTTCTTCTGCTAAAGGTCAATATGAAAGACAGTTCGAATGCAGAGAATGAAATCAAGACAGAGGTAGATTCTTACATAAATTGCACGTGGCATAATATCGTCAATCAATCAATTTGCACGACAACCGTTTCGCTACGGACTTTCTTGCCATTGATGTTGGTACGAAGAGCAAGCAGAACCACCACGGCATAATTCTTTAGTCATGATTGTTAAGGTTTCAAAAGTTTTGGGAAAATACAAGGAAAATGTTCCTATTAACCACACAAAATGCGAAGAAGTGTGTAGTTCCAATATCGAGGCTAACATCGGTTTAATAATACGTCAATTAATGAAATATACACAAAACTGTATAATACGTGTATTAGAGACATCCATAAAGCACTTTCTATGTGCTTCACAAAAGATGTTAAAATAAGAATCGTTTTCTACGCTCAACTCTCTTATGTATGTATGTACGTTATGTTCAAACGTATTCACGTTTAATGTGAAATTACTGTAATTTAATATCGTACCGTAACACTATAATTATTTAATTATTATTTGATAAATTGTTCTATAACGTAAATTCGTTTTACTACCACACTAATTTATACATTTGGTATTTCGCATCCATTTTGAGGTAGTCCTACTAATATTATCAATGCGAAAGTTTGTATGGATGTTTGTTACTCTTTCACGAAAAAACTACTGGATAGATTTGGATGAAACTTTACAGTAATATAGATTATACATCGGAATAACATATAGGCTACAATTTGAATTGATACATGTCAATTAGGTCGCAAAATAATTTGGCCTCTGAGAGTTATTTTGGCGTACCCTGCCTAAACCATTAAAGTTACACAAAAATGATGTACCGTAGGATTGTTTGTATGTTAAAAAAATATATTTGTTTAAAATGATCAGTTGCGAAACTTAATGTGGCAGGCCAAATTCCAGGCGAGTGAAGTTGGGGGCAAAAGTTAGTCCGCAATAAATTAACGTGTACTCTGTAAGAAGTCTACCTATATTTATATTAACTACTTGTTGTGTTAAGATCAACTACTTTTTGACTTGAAAATGTTTACCTATGAGTAAACTAATATGTATCCGTTAAAATTCTATTGAAAAACTATAACGATCTTATCGACTTCCTTTGTATAGCTAGCTCTTCATGATAGTGTGTTATCAATAGCGGCACGTATACAATATAAAGTGCTTTGCTGTGATTATCATATCTCATATCTTATTTATCAATTAGGATTAATTCAATTATAAGAAATAAGATAGTAAATCATAAAAGTCTAAATACCAATTAAATTGGTATGTTCAGTGACAAGTTTTATAATAATATAATTACGAATCTTAGACAATAAAAATAGTGATTTGTAAATAATCTTTTCTCTGTAATAAAACAAACTTTATTTAATATGTAAAGAAATTATAACCTAATTAGCATTATTTATTTCGCCTGTTCCACGTGTTTCTACCAAAATACTTGGATATTTAGAATACTTAGAATGAAATTGGGATACTTGATATTTTTTTTCCAATTATCGCTACCGGTAGGTTTACATAGAACTTTCTATTCCATATACGAGTATAATACCGGATAATTGTTTTTATTGTTTCTTCCTACCAGTGGAGATAAAAAGTTTTCAGGGGGTTCATTGATGTTTACAATTAGATGTTTTTGATGAATTACTTGTGATAGTGAAGTTTTTTATAAATGTTTGTTTCTCTTTACATTAAAAAGACGGGATATTTTACGGTGATATTTGGAGATTTGAAAAAAATCACAGGAGCATATGTAACAAATTTAAAAGGGAAACATCACGGTTAAGTAGGTTTAATTACGTATTAATTTACGAGAAATCAGAGTAATAGTCAACTGACTCATTGGTCCCAAAACAGTTACTGTGAAATGTTTATAAGACGTAATAACAATATAAGCACTTGGAAAGTTTTAATTTTACGTTGTGGTTAAAAAAAGTTATGTTTTTTGCAGTAAGTAAGTCAGCAGTGTTTGCTTGAATTATAATTGCTTTTATGAATTTCTTTTGTTTCTATTGACTTGTGATCACAAGTCTAACTTAGAAACATCTAATTGCAATCATCAGCGAAAAATCTGAAAACTTTTTACATACTGGTAGGAATGAATAAATTAAAAAAATCCTACTAATTCCATTTGTAGCTATATAATGAGCAGAAGATTCCATTCATCCCTACCGGTAGCGATAATAGGATATTTTGATAGGGATACATGATACCGGTAACTTTTTATTTCAGTAAAAAAAAATGATAAACCAAGAAAAAGCTCTAAAATCCTTTTAACTCCTTTTGTTTAATTTGACCTTTACATTAGCAGAAAACCGCTAACTGTTAAGAAATATGATTCATAAGAACATTATGTGTAACCTTTGCGAGTAAACGGTTACTTACATTGTGTGGTCAAAGCCATATTAAGATGACTACTTTAAACGCTAAATTTTAATACTTTTTATAGGGGTAAATGAAAGTTTTAGAGATTTTCTTTTTAGGGTACATCTGGTTCCCCAATTACTAGTATAAAGGACGGGCGGCGTGCGGTTTTTGGTCGGTTCTACTCAAATCCGACAAAACTACCAGTGAGTGGTATACTAGAAGATGACCGCACATAAAAAAAGGGGTGGTAAATGAAAGAACAATTTCTTTCTGACAAATAAAAATATATAACAGTCTCTGTATATAACAACTGACAAAATAACAGTACTGAATCCTAATTATTCATTTAAAAGTGCGTGATCTGCCTCTGAATTTAGTTTGCCCGGTCTATGTAAGGTTTTGTTGCTATTGCTGTCTCTGTTACGTCAAAAGAAGAGTCATAACACCGGCCACTGATGTTGAAGAGTACATTTTCTTAAATATCGTTTATACATGTAGTGTCATTCACAAATTTATGTTCTGAGAATGATGTTTTTAAGTAAATTTCAGTAATATGTAAGTCGTGATACCGAATATTTTCTTCTAATAGCAGGTTTATAATTAAAGCATACACGAAAATGATACCATAATATAGATACAGTCAGTAAATCATTAACGTTCTACGTAAACTTGTTTACAAAGCTGACATTAGTTTTGTGTAACACCTATCGTACCTCCGTACACGACGTTTTACAATAACAAACTTGTTACTTGTTACTGTGTCTCTGTACACTTTCATCTTTATCATGATAAAAACACATTCCAAGTTATGTCCACTATGAAAATGACTCCTTGAAGTCATGTGAAATTTGTGTTCTATGGTCTATTGTTCATAAGGCAAAGATGTTGAACAGATGTTTAATTAATATTTGATAAACTAATAAAAATATCAGAAAGTGCCACATTGATGTCGTTAACTACTATTTTTCTATAGTTTGGTTACTTCATTTCAGTCAATCTAGATGTCATGCTATGTAGCCTGAAATGACTAATAGTTTAATATTTTGTATGCATAGTTATTTTGCATTAATATTATAATTAATACTAACTGGGAACAATACTAACAACTTATCACATCATCTTACATTACCATAAGAATGGTTCTCCATTATAATAAGCATTGCCCAGCAGGACTACTTGAATTTCTATCCAACTTTAAAAAGTATCTTAACAGAATAATAATTTATATCGGACATAAAATCGATTCTACACAGATTTTCTGGTTCATCATATTAAGACAATTAGCAAATATCAACAGATCGTGAAGTTGCTAAGACAATCACCATCAATAGTATAACTTAATAGTTCACTGTTAGACATAGACTTCTCTTTGAAAATGAAGTTTTGGCTTACTATACCACGCTGGCAAGACGGGTTGGTATAGCGTTTGTTTCAAATTTCTTTTCTCTTTATAGTGTTTTTCGTCGGCATTTAGAACAGCCACAAGATGACTAGGGATGGAGACATTTCGTATTACTAATTCTATTTCATTTCTGGAGAGTTCGTGTGAGAACACCAACCAATATTTCTTGATAATGAAACATATTGTGGAGAAGAGAAACGGGAGAAAAATTAGACAATGAAAATAAGTACAATACATATAATATAACTGGCAAAATCAAAGTAAGATTTCAGATAATGTCTAAAAACGTTGCGATTAGAGCACCTTACTGCATTGTAGCACCATATTAGTGTTATCAAGGTCATGGTGCAACTGGTTTTAGTGCCGGTATTACAACAGGTTTCATTCCTGAAGAACTGAACATCGTAGAAAGTTTTTACGTTGAGCCAACAAGTTTTACATGGTATAAAGAAATCATACGTAATAAAACTTAGTACATGCTTAAAATAGCCGTATTTATCAGTAAATAAATACTACATATAATTTGGTTTTACAGTATTCTAATTGTATTAGTTAATAGTCTAGTTTAGATTACGAGTTGAAATGTTTAAGCATGTAGTACCTAGATAGCGTTTGATACTGTTGCCAACTAGTTCTTATCGTCATGAATAATTGTTAACGGTGGTTATTTGCGTTCACATCAAAATCATTTGACTTTTAGATATGGATGTCTAAGTCTTTTTATTATATTAATGAAAAAAGAAAGTAGAACATTCTTAATTATTTTATTTCTATGTTTTTTATTTTAACTTTTATATTTATATATAATTAAAGCAAGGTTAACAAAAAATATTTAAATATTTCGTCTTTCTGGTTGTGAAATTTCCAGTCCAAAATTCATTCAGGAGACTATGGAAATCTATAATACGACAATCGATCACCGTCTAAAATAACTTATAAGATAACGAGTAATTGAAAATATGGAAGCACCACTCCCACATCACCAATATTCTTGTTCTGAAACACTTGGAACGAGACCTTTATATTCAGAACGAAGTTTCACCAGTAAGTGTGCAGTAATCCCGTCTAGACACGCTTTTTTGGTGTAGTAGCTGCCTTAAAACACCAATCTCACAAATCTGTTTTGCTGAAAGTCGACTTTACCTATAGGTATACATACGAGGGGTGATCAATAAGTAATGATAAATAATATATAAAACAACGATTTCAGAATAGTCTCCTAACAAATTAATACATTTAGTATATCTTTTTTCTAAAACCCATGATTCCTTTAGAAAAAGAATCTTTGTCTTGGCCCTCCAAAAACGCCTCTACAGTGGCCATCACTTCACCATTATCCTCAAATTTCTTGCCCCGAAGGTGTTCTTTGAACCGAGGAAAGAGATAGAAGTCGCTGGGAGCCAGATCTGGCGAATAGAGAGGGTGTTCGAACAGTTCAAATCCCTTTTCTTGAATTGCAGCCATCGTAACTGCGGCTTTGTGAGGTGAAATGGTACTCCAGCTAGCAGTTTGCCGCGTCGTTTTTCCTTGATGGCCTCTCGCAATCTTCTTATTTGATCTGTGTAGCAAGGGCCCGTTATGGTGGCTCCCTTTTCCAAATATTTCACCATGATAGTTCCTTCAGCATCCCAATAAACAGATGCCATAAACTTTTACCGCTGTACTTGACACCTTGAATTTCTTTGGCGTTGGTGAGGAGGTTCATTTCCAGATCATCGACTGTTGTTTGGTTTCAGGATCAAAATAGTGGATCCAGGTCTTGACCATGGTCACGAAACGATTCAAAAAAATTTCTTGATCGTTCAGCAACTTTTCGAGATTGACCCTCGAAATGTCGAGTCGAGTCTTTCTTTGCTCGTCGGTTAACATTCTCGACACCCAATGCGCCGTGACTTTTTTCATATGCAATTCATTTAAAATTACTTTTTGTGACCTCGGCTCGGCAACATGCCTTACGGTCACTCTTCGATCGCCCAATACGATTTATTCTACTATTTCACGTTGTTCTCGGTCAGGGACGTGGATAGGCGTCAATCGCGGTGTTCCTCGTCAGTGGATGTTCTGCCCAGTTTAAATTAGTTTGCCCAACGTGCGACTGTAGAATGTGGAGGAGCAGACTCCCTCAATGTTTCTTGCAAGTCACTATGTATGTCTTTGATAGACATTTTTTTCAAGCAAGGGTACTTAATGACGGCCCTAATTTAGTTTTTCTCCATTATAGTGTTATCTCGTCGACAGTTTGTATCCAAATGAATGTACCTACAGGGAATGTCGTCTTATTTAAATGATATTTTTATGCTGAACTAGCGGATGTACAAGCAAGCAAAAATTTATTTTTTCGATTTTTGTGCGCCTTAGAAGTACCCGATTATCATTATTTATTGATCACCCCTCGTATAACTGTACTGTATACACATAAAACTTGTTATAAAACAATTATTCAATAGGCAATTTGGATCCTGTAGACAGGGTACACCGTATAACCTTTGCGCTGAGACCTGTTACTTTCGAGTTTAACACAAACACTTGTCCAGAACATAATCAATAGATGTGGATTTTATCTCTATTACTTACTTTTCAAATCTGACGTCCGTTAGAGATCTGTTAAGTGAGATCCTGTCGCTAGCCAGCAGGTTGAACTGGTTTTCTTGGAATTTGTCCAACATGAGTTTTTCTTCCTCAATTGGTATGTTCACCGCCTTACCTGAAAACACACTTACATTTTAATGCAAATAAGATTGTAAGTAAAAGATGATTTAATCACCCATAATTACTGAATAGATCTGTGTTTCGCGATATATTGTGAGTAGAATAGAGTAAGAGTGTTTCCTGCTCTATTAAAGCAATAACTTACGCGTGAAGTGAGGTACTCTAATTAAAAAATATTTTTATAACCAGCAAGATTGCGTTTTAAGATTGTATGATAAACATTCACTACAATATTTGTCACATTTCGTTTATAGAAACATTGTTTTCACACGAAATGTTAAGTTACCATTGGTCTCAAGACCTTGGTGATATTGTGAGCTTAAGATTTTCATCAAAAGCGTATAAGTGCCTAATTAAGAAATTTCAAACGTTATACTATGAAGAGTCATGAAAATAAACAAAAGACGACCCATCTAAGCAAAGTTTATAAATGCATGTCACCACTTTATCTCCAAAATAACCAAACTGTATGCACGATTATGGATTGCAGATTATAAAGTACTAGCTGACCCGCACAACCTTGTCTGCGGTTCGTATCGCCAGTAGCGTGATGTTATACAACGTGAACAAATTTGTTTAGAACAAAAAAGGTTATAATGTACCAATCTTAAAGGACAAACATGTCGCGGATTTCTTTTAGAACTTTTAAAGGGTAACAATTCCGTCCTATTTTTTTTTACAAAACTCCAACCGTTTACGAAGCACACGCAATGGAAGTTCACAAATGGAATAATTTGCCCCAGTTTTCGCAATATTTTTTATTGATACTCCGCTCCGTATTTCAATGATCGTAGTGTGATGATATATAGCCTTTCTCGATAAATAGGCTATCTAACACTGAAAAAATTTTTGCAATCGTAGCAGTAATTCCTGAGATTAGCACGTCTAAACAAACAAACTCTTCAGTTTTATAATATTAATATAGATATAGTATAAATATAACTTAAAAACGAGTTTCCATAATTGTATTAGCACTTTAGCATACCTTAAAAGATAGAACGATTTAGGGTGAATGAACTCCGAGTACATGTAAATTTGAAAATGAGATTTTGACACTTTCAAATAGCTAGGTCCTTTATGGACTTAAAAAAATATGATTATATATGTGGTAAGGATGTGTTATCGTCGTCGACTACAAGTGATGATGCTCTTTGTCACTTATATAGATAAAAAAACTAATATTTGTAACTAATCTATTCCAAACTATCTTCCGAAATATTTTGTTATCCAAAATCATTATAATATTATTCTTATAACCGTATAGGTACGTATCCGAAATACCATATTCGCAACTTTCATGTTGTAAATGTATATTACTTATATGTTTCTTCAAAGTATTGTGCCGAACTGAATTCGCAAGTACGCTAACTCAGTCGTATAACTTGTACTAACTATACAAACAGAATAACATGTTCGCACAAGAACATGTTTTTGCAAGATGTTGTTTAGGAATTCTTTATCAAAGCAAATTTTATAAAGTAGACAACGATTTATTCGGTAAATAACAAGCATCAGATAATAATTATAAGCTGAATATAGTATTTTTTCCTTGTCGTAATTTCTGCGTGTTTAAATGCAACTTAATTGAGACAATAGATAAAAGTGGATTTCCCATAAATATCAATATGATAAATGTATCACTATTCCAGTTGTTTACTTTTTGATATCTACTAAAATTTAATGTCATTAAAACGAGCACGTCGCTTTATCACATGCACACAAATGAAGATACCTACCATACAATATGCATTAAGTCAATATTTTTAATGTTTTGTTGTTAAGTTTTGTATAGTGTTAAATAAGACATTTGAAACGCTATTTATAATATTAATAGCTGCTGTCGTGAGCGTATTATTGCCAGAGTAAATATTTATTTATTGCATATAATGCGCACTTCATAAAGATTGTGTAAAGAAACAAGCACACTAGAATAATCTAGTGTGCTTGTTTCAGTTTTTGTAGAAACTTGTGTCTAAACTTCAGGATTTTTTTGTTTACTGAGGATCAAACATTAGGATAATCCTTTGTAGTCGTCAGATTAACAATTTACAGTCAAAAAAATCTGAAAAGTTTTTAAATAATTTTAATTTCAAAAGGCAAAAGGAACTTAAATGCCTAAGTTCGATGTGTCTGTTATGTCTTTTTCTCAGCGATGCGTGGAGATGTAAGTTGAAATTAACTTCAAATACTTGTCTATATGTACCTTAAAACTATAAAAACTCAAATAAGAAAACTTAAATCTGAAAGTTAATTTCTTGCCATTAATAATCTACCAATATTATTATAAAAGTAACACATTTAAAATAAAGCGTAATTTTATTTATAATTGTTTTTTTTTAAATGGAATTAAGAAAAAATTCTGCAACAGAGCTATTTAACACAACAAGAATAATAAACTCATCTCACAATGAGAATTACAGCTCGTAATTTTGCACCGAGATCCTTATCGTTCAAAAAGATCTTTGTAAATAGAAAGTAAAAGCCGGCTACAAATGGCGTAATGCTGAAAAACAATGAGTTGTACAACAGAAAGTTTTAAGGATGCTCTAAATCTAGTTTAATGATGTGGTCATTAATAAATGAAGATGAAGGCATGTCAGAAGCAAATCGAGAGAAAAATATAAGGACTTGAATGTAAATTTAAGAACCAGCGCAGATAATAAATTTTTTAATACTTAGTTTTTTTTTCTCTACACGAGTATGTGATCTGAGACATTTCTCAGAAAGAGGTCTACAGATCCATTTATTGAGAATATATGTATATGAACATTGTTGGAAACCATATAACTGTGAGATTATGATAAACATATACATTATATATAACTAAGAACATCATTGTATACTATTCTCATAATATTTTTTTTTTCACGAATTATTACGTATTACGACTTTTATGGCTTGTGTATTTTTGTAAAGGCCAGAAACGGCAACTCTTTCTTATTTTAAACATTTTACCTTTAAATAGTAAGTTATTACTTATTGCATGGTTATAGCTGTGATCTCGTCTAAACGACAAATTTGCCAAAAGACACCAGATTCGTTACCTGTACCACTACCCGTACCACTTCGTAACAAGCTTAATTTCGCATTTATTAATCACATCAGTTAGGTTCAGAAGACCTTCGCTGATAGGCGACCTATCAAGATGTAATACATGGACCAAATTTGAAATAATACCACTGGTGGACATTGCAAGTCCAATGGTGCCGCGTCAAATCAAGTCCAGCAATATTTGCATTATGCGAGTAAAATACATAGACATATATGCAAACGAAAATTTTAAAATTTTCAAGATAAGTTTGTTATTTTTCCAATTTTCCTAAATGTACAGAATCTACAGGACAGTTCTACTATACGTAAAGATTTTGAAGTAATTCCTCACTTGAGAATCTGTATATTACAAGGCCTACAAGCGCTACACTTGTATACAATTAAACGACTCGTAGTGCATTGAGAGCTACTGCCCCCATGCGCGTATTCAAATGAACAGCACTTGACATTGTTGCCAGGGTAGCGAGAGACCCAAAACTACCATGACATTCATGAGACCATATCCTTTATTTTCAAATCAGCAATTTTTATTGTTATTTTTTTATAAAATAATCTTACCGAAATGGTTCAATTAAGGTAAGTGTAATTTATACATATACATATGTATACGTAGCTGAATAAAACCAACTTAATTATAAAGGTGCAATGATTTACCTTGACCTCATATCTATGGTATTTAAATTAAATTAATTTTGTCGTAATAAAACGCACTGTCAGTCGTAAACTTGATTGACCTCTAAAGATTTCATATCCACACACTCACAAACAGATATAATTAAAAGTGAAATTTTAAAATAATGTACACTTTGCAGCAAAATAACAAAAATTCTTTGTAAACTTTTCATTAGTAAAGAGTATGCGCTGTTACCATACTTTGTAGGTTTATAATGGATTACTGACAGCTTCCTTGATCAATTGGTGACCCACTCATATAATATAATTCATACTCACAAAGTATAATTAATACATATGCTTAGTGTGTCACCATTAATAATCACTAACAGTCTTTAATAGTTTACTGTTGGAGGTTTTGACTGTACCCACTCGCCCCACAGGTTGGTTTATGACTTAACAACAGCAGATCCCAGATCCTCCTATTCCATGTGCAGAGTGACATACTGTGTGGTTTTAGTCTGTCCGATTCTGACACAACACCCCACCGCAAAGTTTGGTAGGGTTATGGACTGTGGAGATTTCCAGGCATTTAAAAAAAAAAGGGTTTGTTTCAAGTTTTTTTACTCTTTGCAGTGATGTTGTCCTGTGTAGTTAGTTCCTTTGTCAACCCAGACGACACCCATGGGATGAGTAGGGGTGATGACATTCTTAATTCATTACCACAAGGATTAGTGTGTATATTCAAGTGAAATGTAATACTATTATCTCTACCTGTTGATCTACTTTGAGTCTGCAGCACTAATGGCGATCAATAAGTGACTATATGCACAACTCATAAAAAAATATGACAGAAAGGTCTTGCCACCTCATCTGGTATTTGAATTTTAGCAAAAATATACTAATTTGTTTTATATCACTATCTGATTTAGTGTATAGTATCTCTTAAATTGACAAATGTTACTTTAATAAAAAGCTATTAAGCACTTCAGCTATTACTATACTGCAACTTGTAATATAGTTAAATAATTAATATAATTTTTGTTTCATACCCATTTCTCCTAATGCGTTTCCTACTGGTTTGACAACAGGTGCTGGATCCCACCTCTTAAGCCGCGATGTTGGATATGGTAAAAGTGATATGCCATCTTCTCCTATTTCTTCTTGTCCCAGTTCATTTTGTTCTAAATTGGTGTCATCATCGTCTATCTGATCTTTTTGTAATGCTGCTGCCAATGCTGCCTTCTTTCCTCTGTACACTTCTTTAATCTATTAAAAACAAATTAAATAATACATTCACAAAGGTGTGTTGTAAGATTATTAGCACTAAGTTTGTTATTTTCAACTGGTAAAAGAAATAAAGGAGATTTCTACAGTGGTAAGTACCTATTTTTGCTTTATTTCACAGATACTAAACCAATATAAAAATTTCCAATTAAAATTATTAGAATTTAATTTACTTAGAATACTTTTCTTATACTTGTGTAGCAGTATCACATACTCGTGTCATAAATTAAGAGCTTACTGAATAATACAACAGAGTAAAAATAAGTTAGTAATATATTTTTTAATTTATACAAAAAATTAAATAACAACTTGTGATTACTGTAGACACAAAAGTATTTAGTAGCATTTACTGCAATACCTTCTCACTATGTCCATTTATTAAAATAAATCTCAATTATTTTGAGGTAAGTTGGGTGCAGATTTAAAATATTCAGATAGAATTCTCATTTTAGAATAACTAGTATATTGGAATTACTGGTCCGAAACTCATGCTATATGATATGGTTATATTAATGTGAAACTAGTGGCAAGTCAAAATTTCTCATTAAGACATAATTTTTACAGATTAATTTAATTGAACATTTAACTTAATGTAACTTACAAATTCCACATAATTTGTAACATTACATTTAAACTTTTATATAGTTAGTAGGCATGGTAGGCCAAAACCTCCTTCCCAAGGAGAGGCAAATGTAGAGCAGTGGACTAAAAAGCTGTTAGTTAAAAGTAAGAAAGTCAATAAGTTATTTAATTTGAACTTTTAAAAAAGCTTTGATGTCTTGTACTACAACTTTACAACACTTTTGTTACTCTTGAGAACTTTTATTGAAAAAAAAACTTTCTTATAGCATACTTTTTAATGTCACTTATTAAACAAGTAATAATGAATGACGAAAAATTAAATCCATACTAAATGCTGATGAATATGACATCGAATACCAACTTATCTTTTTTACATATTATCTTGTAAAAATTAAAAACTTATTTCAAGAATTTTTATTGTCTATTTAACAAGTTAAAAAAAAAATTAACATTTTCAACTTTTAACAAATAAATTATTGATCTCAGTTTTTACCTCAATAACATTATCCGAAGATTTTTTACTGCAGTCCCAGCCGTCACCGAAACAGTCGGAGTACATAGCCAGCAGCATTACATCTACTAGGAGCCATACTAATGATGTGATCAATATAATACGGCATGTGTGTATCCGTATTTTACTCCGGAACATTTTAATCGATCAAGTTCGTACGCACTAGAGTTCACTGCCTCATGACAACACAGCTCCACTAAAGTCACGTTATCTTCCAAACCTGCAATGCACTTCAATTTTTAACAAACATGTAAAATTAACTAACAAAAATGTAACGTATTTACACAATAAACAAGATTACTATGTAAATACTTAAGTTCCGAATATTCTAAGCGGCATCGAGGTAAGTATCTAAGCATTATTTTACAATAAGTAGGTTTCCGGATCTAAAAAGTGAAAAACCACTGAATAACTCACTAGATTTTATGAATAATTAGTAAGCACTCGCCAAGAATATATCTTATTTATGAAATAGCACAATTCGTATATTATTCATTAAAATTTATACCGTATTGTTATGTTTAAGATTTTAACTATTTGTATCACAACGGCAGCGAATGGCAGCTCACGGCCGACATTCAACTCGTTACAATCAATTCCACGAACAATCGCCAATCGCGACAAGCCAAATTGTGCACGTCAAAACTTTCTATCGTGTCAAATTGGGTTGTAATTCTGCAATATTTACAAGTTTATATTTACCTCAGTTGTTAGTAAGATACCACATGTAATAATACCCAGATACCTTTATGTAACAAATTATTACTATTTGAAGCTTTTTCAAAAAACTTAACAGGAGAGAATCAAATATCTATAAAACAATTCAAGAAGTTTCAGAATTAGTTCAATTTCTTGTGGCAGACTTGCGTGTCGTGTCGTGTCGCGTCGCCCTAAAAGCATTTCTGTGGCATATATATATTAAATGCGGTTAAGGACACATTTGCCTGTCATGTGTTGTGGCGCAGACTTCCCGTACCAAAACGGTGGAGGGACTAGAGTGATGTCATGACTGATGATTGACACGACAGGCAAGTGTAACTCTATGTAGTTCGTGGGGCAACGACGTGAATTTTCAGCGAAAACTTATTTGCAGAGTATTTCTGAAAAATGGCCGACGAGCTTATTGCATTTTTATGTCAAGGAAATAAGATGCAAAATCAAAGAAATATAAGCATCATTTGATGAAAAACGATGCTTGAGGAGAAATAATTAATTTATCAAAATAATGAGTATAAATAACTACTTATTAAGAAATAGAAAAACCCATGTGCGAGTCGGACCGGCGCACTGATGGTTCCGTACAAATTGTGTTAACACAGAAATTTGATTTGTTACAGCTTAAAGGTATTATAGACCTGAAATTTGATATAAATTTCAATTTAATACTTCGACGCGTTCATGAGGAAAGGGGTAGTAACTTTAAAGTTATTAAAAATATTTTTATTATAAATGTAAGTAGAAATTTATGGTTTTCGCAATTTTTCCTTTACCTGTGCTATAAGACGTTGCTTCGTGCTAAATTTCAAGATTATGGGTTTACGGAATTTGCGAAAATTCGCAGCACAAACGGCTGTATCTTTTGATTGCGTTTGCTTAGAAGTTTGATTTTTTCACAGCTCCAAAGGATAGTAGACATGAGTATTTGAGGTAAATTTTAACTTGATACCTCCACGTATACCTGATAAAAAGGATCTTGATGGACGGACGAACGGACAACAACAGAATGATGAATACGAGATACGGAACTCTAAGTAAGCTTTTTTTCAAACCAATCTCCGTATACGAGTAAAAATATTGCGTACATTTAAACAATTATTATTATTATTCAAAAAGGGTGCAAAAATCGCGCAACTTCACTACTTAATAGTGTGCTTCCACCATTAGAGTTCCTTTCTATATCATTTTTTCCGGTTACTTCCAAAGTTCATCCTTTGGATCCCAAAGACTGCTTTTCTGCACTTTCTTCTACACTTTATACATATAGCTCAGGAGTAATATAGGATGGTAGTTTAGTTTGGTTTTAAGTTATTGGTTAAAATTTTGTTTCGTAGATAGGACTTAAGAACCCAGTCGCAATTCCTTGCAGGGGTTGGCTCATTACGTACACCTGTCCGAGCAAGACGTCTCAGAAGGAGGTGGCGGAGAAGGCCCGAGAGGAGGATCTCCGCTCGGACCCAATTCGCCACCAGCGAACCGGGTGGCGGAGGCGCGCGTACCAGCGCCTCATGCCGCCTTGAGTGTGGCCGCGGGCGGACGGGACGGGTTTTCCCCTCCATCCGCTACAATGGCCAGCCGCGAGGAGGCGACGTCCACGTGTGCCGTGCATCGCCTAAATAGAGAGTTTACTCGTAGATGGTGCCCGCGGTAGCGGGCAGGCGCTAGGAGGGATCTGGATATCGTATTAGTAGTGGTTCCCAGATCCCTGCTATCTCAGACGCAGAGTGGCACACCGTATGGTAATAGTCGGTCCGATTCCGACACACCACCCCTCCGTAAACCCCGGTGGGGTGACGGCCCGAGGGGGTTTCCACAGGTTAAAAAAAAGAAAATTACGTACACCTGTAGGATAGATATAATCTATTAAGCATGCCACGTTAAGCCAAGTGCTTCGAAGTCCTAACAGGGCTGTCCATACGAACAGCTCACACAGAACTGTGAATAGCACGAACCGTTGCGTAGAACTTATTCTGGACAAAAAAAAGCTCGAGAATGTAACTTCAACACTAATGGATCCTTTCGTTCACGGAAAGGTCACTATAGAGGCAGAGATAAGAGCATAAATAACAGGAAAAGAACTTCAAATACTGGATACTCAATGGTTATTCACATGGTAGAAAAGAAGGGCAAGTTCTGACTGTCATAGTCTGTACAGGTTAACCGAGTCTATGTCGATCGATGGCAGCAATCCAATTCTCGATCCAATCTTTCCAGCAGTCCTAGCTAAAGTAAAAGTATTTCGCGTCAAATCTTTAACTACAATTTTGACAATGTGACTAAACGCTGAGATGATGTCAACTTTTTGTTTAAAATGTAGATAAGCTACATACGAGTCCATAGAAAATTATTACATAGATAAACGTTATGTATTTGCAGTTTACAACGACTTTAAGACTTACGACGACATTATTATTGCTTTGTTTAGGTAGGCGAGCCCATGTCTTAACCTTGCTGGCAGTTGATGCAGTACTCCTAAAAGAGTCTATCGACTGTCTTATTCGTGGCCATCGTTCGAATCTAAAATGAATGGAATTAATTATAGACAATTAGGATAGAAATTTGTCAGTATCAGTAAAACAATCAATGAAAACCAAGATTCAGTGCTTCGGGTTCAGTCCTGTACCTCGAGCGTGAAAAATTACGCCATTATTATTTTACAAGAAAAAGGACAGCTAGGTCGTCTTGTCAATCTGTCAATCTATTTATTAACCTCTGAGGTAAACCTAAGGTTGTCGTTTGATGGGTTAAATCGCGCTAATAATAAGTTCGCGTAGACATTCCAGTTCCAGAGACATGTAGTAACATCTATGAGTTGACAATTGCCCCTCTGCAGGGTTACTTGCTAGTGGCAACTGCAAGTCTCAAAACACGTTACCTGCTAGTACTGTAAATAAATTCCTACTTATGAAATAACAAATAGATTTTCGTTAATTCTTTAAATTATCATAGTAATTTTGAAAGGGTTTATTTCAATTACTAAAAATATTGATTCTTTATATTACAATTTAAAGAGAATAAACAACCGCACGAGAAGGTTCTTGGAAGGAACCTCTATATCATTCTTCTTCTCTACGGTATTAACTCTAATCGTGTTTTGATACGATCTCTACCTTGAGCACAAATAATTGTTGATTCGTATCGTAAACGTATCGAGCACACTAAATGAAAAGGGAGTGTTACGATAGATGGCAGCACAAAGCATTAACGTTAGAGTGTCAAGATCTGGATACAATTATGTTGATTGTGTCATCGTATAGAAAGGACAATCGAAAACGTAATGAAGTAGTGAAATTTTTTGTTAAATTATTTGTTTATTGGCCATTTAAACAAAACATGATTACATAAAAATAGAAAAATCTTAAATAAGGAATGAGAGACTATATAATAAAATACAGTATATTTGGAGAAGTGAAATAATAATTGACAACGTATTACGTGTTTCTGATTTCAGATCGTTACGACGCGACTTGACATAGCGACTTAAATCAACTAAGTTTCTTTCTATAATCTTTACAAACTTTTGAAACTTTCATAAACATGTATAACGACAACAACAGCATGTTTGATTGCTGTTTTTGTAGTTTTTGTAGTACTTACTGATAGTGGAGTTATGGCAAGATGTTTATAAATAAAATTTATAAGATATTTCTATAACTAATAGTACCAAAACATTTATGTAATATATTTTATTTCTAATAATTAAATATGTTACAATACTACTATCTATCGTTTGAACATTCAGTGAAAAAGGCTCACTGTGATATAATGAATGTTCTAATAAATGTGAACAAATTATTTTTTCAAAGCAAATAATGTTTTTTTTTTTTTATACCACGACGGTGGCAAACAAGCATACGGCCCGCCTGATGGTAAGCGGTTACCGCAGCCTATGAACGCCTGCGGCACCAGGGGCATCACGTGCGCGTTGCTGACCCTTTAAAAACCTATTTACCCCCTTCTTGAAGAGCCCCATACTGTAGTTTCCAGGGAAAACCTCGCAGGTTCGCGGAAGAAAATTTCTCTGAAACCGCACTGTGCGTGACCATTTAGGTTCCAATGTATGTGGATGAGCTCCCTGAC
Source organism: Hypercompe scribonia (assembly GCA_949316085.1). Lineage (NCBI taxonomy): Eukaryota > Metazoa > Arthropoda > Insecta > Lepidoptera > Erebidae > Hypercompe > Hypercompe scribonia. The sequence goes on from OX438979.1 coordinate 10,468,478, forward strand.
GATGGCGAGCGGTGCGATGGTAGAAAGTGGCTGTGGGCATCATATCAAACAATTCTTCAGAACACAGCCCATTGTAGAGACGATAGAGCACACACAAGGAGGCAAAGTCTCTCCTAAGACTTAGTGGCTCGATACCGTCTGTGAGATCAGGATCGTCGACTATTCTCACAGCACGTCTCTGAACTGAATCGAAAGGCTCAAGCTGGTACTTTCGTGTTTTCTGTCTGTGTCCTTTAAATGGTAAATACTAAATATTCATACTTACCTATTTTTAACCGGTCACGTATCAAATACTTGAGGGTACGTTTTCGATATGAAAGCCAATTCAAATTGTTTGTACTATCAAAATTAATTCCATAACGCACGATAAGAGCGCTGCACAAATCACTTACAAATTTTTGTTGATGACAACACGAATACTTTTTCACAAGGTGTTTGTTAGTTTTTTGTTTAGGCACACGTTCGATAAAACCGTTCCTCACTGAGCGAAAAGGTGGAGTATAAGAACTCTGAATCTAATCGACTTGTTTTTCGGTTTTTATATGACATTAATAATTCAATATTTTTATCAATATTTAGTTCAATATTTAGTTCAATATTTAGTTCAATATTTAGAATGAAAACAGAAATGCCGTCAATGTTAACTCGAAGTAAGAATAGCAAACATTAAAAGGCTGAATATTTACGCTAGTTAACAGTCCTTTCTTGTTAATTTCCAAACTGACGGTGGACTGTAATAAACAGATGTCAAATTGTCAAACCTTGAATCTGTAGGAAGTTAGGCCGCCACGGCGCTACTTAGAACGCTACCGTCAGTGTCTAGATAATCTAGTGCTACTGATTTATATTAGACTCAGTGTCTAGATATTTTTTGTTGTCAAATGATTTCGTACTGACTAAGCAACGAACTATTATTAACTTAGTTTACAGTTAAAATTATAAAAATAGAGTTTAACAATTATTTGTTTACTAACGTGAGTGCAATGAGAAGAACTCATCAATGTGGATTTAATCTTCCAACAAGTACAAGTAGCTGTCAAGATATTTTATATTAAATTTGCAGCAAGTGAGCCAGGATTATTTTTCTTATCGAATATTTTCACAAGCAAAAACTGTACTAAGTGTACTGGAATTTCATCAAAAGTAGGTTTATATCCAATTTACACAACTGTTTTTTATACATTTAAAACTTGTCTTTACATACATACTTACATTTATAATTATGAACAGAAACAAGAACAGTACTAGGATGGTGAGAAATGATGACTTCGATAATGACGCAAAGAATGCATATAATCTAATTGCTACCGAGGATAAGCCGCCTGATATTAAGTATGAAAAAGAGAACTCATGGGTGGCTGGGGTTCAGATGTTCATATCTTTCTTACTGGCTGGTTTTGGCATGGTGGCAGCCAGTTTGTTATTAGATGTGGTACAGCATTGGGAAGTTTTCACTAAAGTATCAGAAGTATATATCCTAGTACCGGCCCTCCTAGGCTTGAAAGGTAATTTAGAAATGACTTTAGCATCACGATTGTCAACTCATGCCCATTTGGGTCACCTTGACACTAGTTTGGGATCATTGGTTGTTGGAAATTTGTGTCTCATTCAATGTCAAGCTGTCCTTGTAGGGTTCCTGGCTGCCATGGCTGCTGTTGCCATGGGATGGATACCAGAGGGACAATTTGATATTCATCATGCATTGTTGTTGTGTGCCTCTAGTGTGTTGACAGCATCATCAGCTAGTTTAGTACTTGGTATCATTATGATAGGAGTTGTAGTTGTATCAAAGAAGTTAAACATTAATCCAGACAATGTAGCCACACCTATAGCAGCAAGTTTGGGAGATTTGACAACCTTGGCACTCTTGTCTTGGATAGCATCACTACTGTTTAAATCAATTGGCACAAGTGTTATTTTTCCATCTATTATTATCATTGTTGGAGCTGGGCTTGTGCCAGTTTGTGGGTATGTTGCTTGGAAAAATGAATTTACTCAGCAAGCGTTAGATGAAGGATGGGTTCCAGTGGTGTCTGCTATGGTCATTAGCAGTGCCGGAGGATTAATACTGGATCATACTGTGTCTATGTACTCTGGGATTGCAGTGTATCAACTGGTAATCAATGGAATAGGGGGCAATATGGTGGCTGTACATGCCTCTAGATTATCTACTCAGCTTCATACTGGACAAAAAGAAGGTTCAGTTATTGGGAATACAACTAAATTATTGCTACTAATGGTTATACCTGGCCAATTAATTTTTATTTATACTATAGGATATCTAAGAGCTGGCCATACGTCTACAACACCTACATTCATATTGATTTATATGTCTGCAGCTTTATTGCAAGTGTTTCTATTATTAACGATCAGTCATTACATGGTTCGATGGATGTGGGGAATGGGTATGGATCCGGACAACTCTGCAATACCGTACCTTACTGCGCTTGGTGATTTATTGGGCACAGCCTTATTGGGTGTAGCCTTTAGTATTCTTTTTGCCATTGGAGATAGAGACAGTGATGTAGGTGATTAAAAGTACTTCTACTGTAATTGAGATTAATTTTGTTTTTTTTAAATTTAATAGTCCCACTTTTTTGCCTATTATTTGTACTTAACATTGAATTATTTAAAATAAGATGTAAATTCAAAGGAGGTTAGAACTATGGAATTGTTTATATGTTTTTTACTGTGGCAATGTTAGTCATTAGTAAAACCATTAGCAAAATGAACAATGGTACAGAATATTTTTATCAGTTTCATTGATCATTTTGTACACAAACTAATAGCTGGTTTAAGGCTGGATTTAAAAAACTTCTTAATTACATAAATGTTCATGTTTTGTTCTTATATGTACTGTAGTTACATGACTTGTTGTCAGCACACAAAAGACTTAAAAGTGTACATAATTTATAAATGGTGCTATTAATATAGTTGAAAACCTTTATTAATAAAAAGTCCTATTTTTGTAAGTATATAAAATGGAAATATATAATACCTACTTTTAATATGAAATTGTGAAATAAATTTGTTGAGTTTTCATTTTGTTAACTTTATTCCAACTATATCAAATAATGATTGTGCTCTTTTGATGCTACAATAGTTTTGTTGTATGCTTGAGTTTAACACTGTTGAAGTTTTTGCTTCATTGCTGTATGTGTATCATGTCTACATTCCAAATTTAGCATATTGATAAAGATAATCCCATAGATAGTAGATAAGTCAATCCATGATTAGTCTGTTTAAATTAATAAATTCCCCTATTCTGCATTTAATGGAAAAAAAAGTGCCACATGGAATCCAGGGTAGGGCCAAGTGGGGTATATATAAGACAAAAACCTAATCTTTTGATTTTTTATGACTCTAAAGTTACTTTTTTAACACATCAAAATGAATTATATTTATACTGTTCTTTCATAGCTATGATGTGTTTGTAAATAGTCGTGCGATAAAGACATGTTTTAGTATTAAATTAGTGCCTTATTATTCTCCAAAAAGGGTAATTATGAGACATGAGCGGTAAAAAATAATACCGTTGGTATTTTCTATATCTTTTAATATTTTTGACATTGAAGGTTCGATATAAAACAAGGAGGTTGAAAATAATACAAACATTTAATTTATTCAATCAAAATATCTTTAAAATATACTTAATTTTATTTTCTATTTATATTTGCAATGAACTTGTTTTATATTGGGATATGGTTCTATTTAAAGTTTATTTAAATGAAATATAAGCTGTCTTATTTTTCCCTACAGTTTTCGGTATCTTATTTTTACCCCACCTGGCCCTAGTATTTCAGTTTAGTTAGTCTGTCACGTTGTCCCATAGCCCTAGATAGAATGATCAATAACATGACATCATAGAGATACCCACATTCAACCTGTCCATCATTGCTTGCAGCTTATAATAGATCCTAGACTATGGCAAATCAATTTAAATTCGAAATTTAACCAAAGCGTGAGGAAACACGAAGTGGCACATCTGTTTTGGTTTCGGAATGTGAAGAAACAAGCTCGTAACGAAGTAAGCTTGTAGTAACTGCTTGGAGTAAGTATCTAAGACTAATACAATCTGTTCTTGAGCCAATACTTTTTTAGAACCTGAAAGTTTAAGTGTTATGAGTGTTACCAATACCCTAAGGCCCCATCTTCCTAAAGGCCGATAAAATACTTACCCTTATAATATTTCTAAACCACCCTAAGGTTGACTGGAAGAGAATGCCTTGGGCATTAAGTCCTCCGATGTACAAAGTGCATAAAGTGTAAATAAATAAATAAATAAAATTATTGCACCTAATTCGGTCACAAACTCACAATTCAGTTTCGATTAACTCTCGATACGATACTCTCTATACCATATGTATAAGTACTATAGATATTTTTATACGTCTATGCCTATGCCTACCTACTATATTTACAGTTACTTATGTACAACTTATGCATAACAATCTGTGCTCTACAAATCTACAGATTGTCAAGAATCAGTATTCAAACGTGTTTTATAACATTATTAACTTTCCGTCAGGCGCTAAGAGATAAATAAAGGCGTATAAAGTACGCGTACTTTTAATTACAAAAAAATAAAATAAAATAAAAAAATGGCGGTTTTATTAACATTAGAACTTGTTGGTCATTGGTCCAAAACCTATAAGGGCTTAAAGGCGGCGAATCTGAGCCTAGTCTCTTCAGTTGGCTATGCACATATTCTGGCAATTAAACATAGTAAAGATTCATTCCATTTAAGTGTTAAAATTACTAAGTGCTCCTAATTTGCCGCAAGTCGCAAATTTAGCCAGGCCTTGGTTTATAAGACAGTACGTACACTTTTCGTACTCTTAGATAGAGGTCTATACTATACAGTCAGAAATTAAATGTATCATCCACCTTTAAAATTGATTCAGTGAACAAAGCATTTTTTAATGTCTAAATTTAATACATAATGGTGGCCAAGACATTGTCAACGACACATTTTTCCGAATGGGTTTGGTATAGATTAAATACACCCATACACAGAACAAATGATGATACTCATCACACAATTTTGTTTGTGCCGGGTGAGAACCGAACCCACAACCTCTTTATTCTATAATCATCATATGTATTCTTCTCAGTTTCCCGATTCAAAAAAAAGAAAAGCATAGCATGAAGGCCTCAAAAAGTGAATTTGAAAAAAATGTACTGTAACAACTGTAAATAAAACAAACTGAGTAGTTTTTTTAGTTTATTATCTTATGCTAACTTCAGATGTTTACTTGACTTCACGTAACCTTCTGACTGCAGACCTGCAAGATGAGGCAGCAGTGGTTGAGAACACCCATGCGCCTCCAGCAACAGTCCTCTTGCATCGCTTGCATGACCAAATTCCAACACAGGATCGTTTCATAGCATCCTGAAATATTTTAATAAAAACAGATTTAGAATGGCATTGACAATTTATTGACTAATAAATTGTGAGGAGACAATATTTGCTTTCCTTTTTACTGTTTTTTGGTTGAAGATGCCACTCTTTCTAACTATTGATTGTCCATTTATGATATATTGTTATTAAAAGCTCTAGCTGTGTGTATGACACTTTTCAGTAACAAATAACCTGTGCTACTCGCTGATAACATAACATACAATAAGGGAAAGAATTTTTTTAGAAATTGTTTTTTGCATGAGAGTTTACCAAACAAACTCATATGCACATATTCATATTAATTAGGATGGGACATTTAATAATTTTACTAAGAGAGATCTTACACTTCCACTTATTGCTGTCCACTGTTGGATGACTTTGAGCTTGGAACTTTCCCCTAGGAATATAACTATACCCAGTTCTATAAAGGTTTATTAAATAATTTGCAATTTCTCTCCAAATAATAACAAAATTGCTAAAATTTATTGAATATTTTAAGTACATGTTATAAAATGTTTTAAGTTTACTAAGAAGGGCCAAGTTACCTTTTCATTGATCAGGATTATGCAATTATTGCATGTAAACATGACATAAATATACAAAATTTCCATAATTAAAACTTAATAGTCCACACCTACAAATAAGCCTCTCTTGCGAAAGGATAATTCTTCAAACTTCTCATATCTTTATGTTATAATTTTAATGATTTAAGAGCATGTTACTAACTTTATGTTCACGTACTTTCGACTTGGCCGCACACTTAAAGTACAAACCATTACAGTGACCCCACAGTATTGTCAGACATAGGTGGTACGGCAAGGTGGCAATAATCAAGTTATGCTACAAAAGATATAAAACTGCCAAAGCTATTGCTTCTGAAATCCTGATACTAACCTTACCACAGAACGAACAAGTATATTTGGCGTGCTGTGTAACTTCCATTTTTTTTACCATTTTACGTAGGGAAGCACCGTAACGGGTTCCATATTTGCCAGTGATTCCAACCTTTTTCGTGCGCTTGGCCTGAAAATATTACAAAATTGGTTATGTACCCATCACTCAAATCCGCTACTAAAATTATGTTTGTCAACTTAAGTGTCACGAGAAATATTTATAGAGCATATTAACACAATTCACTGGCACTAATTAAAAACATCATAACACAAGTATTATTGAAGGATTCCTAAAACATTTTAGAATTTATTTCTCACCATTTTAATAACCTGCCTAACTCAGCAGTTGACATAAAAGAAGAGATACACTAGAATGGGGTTGCCAATTCCCGAATATTGAAACTCGTTTAGGAAAATTCATATTTTGGTTTCTGAACGAAATGCGTTTATAAGAAGAGAAAAAAAATAATTTATAAAAAAGTTACATGGAATACCTAGAAAATAAATATATAGTAAATTACAGTAATAAAACAAAGTAAACAAACAAGTAATTAATTTGAAAATTATAACTCGATTTACTGTGGACTCTCCTCTATGTAACAAATTGATTAGATTGGAGAACTTTGCTCAGAGACTCAATTAAATATTATTCTCTCCCAAAAAAATAATTTTAATGCATATTATTGTTGAATAAATATGAAAAATGTTTTTTTTTGGAGTTATTTTTGGTAAATTTGACAGATTTCATCGTCTGTAGATATATTTATTGTTATATATCCTGAAACACAATATTGAAAACAATCTGTACTCTAAGTGTTGTGAATACGCACCAATGTAATTATAAGAAACAATGTTGCTACTGATATCTTAATTTAATCTTAAATTTCACTATTTCTTTTTAATTTCCATGTCCAATAGAAATCTTATTGTAATCATTTTAATATATGTTATTTTGGTACTATTGGATTGAGATCACAATTTATTAAAAATTTAAAAACAATAACCACAACTATTGAAAAAATGTTTTCCTTTTTTAAAGTTAGCTAGTGCAAGTACTTAAATTTCGCGGTCAGCTTTTTTATCATATAAATTAGGTAATAACGTTATGAGTTGACGGTAAATGTTTTCAAGAGGAATTTTATTTAGTTCTTTTCAGTGCATTTAAGTGAAAATCAGCTTTTTTAAAGAGAATTTTTACTAAAAATTTTTGACGTTACAGTTAGTAATTTAGTAAACACTGGAACGCAATCACAAAGTTATATTTCTTATTGGTCTAGCAGCTGTCAAATATATTGTTGTTCAGCACTTGTCAGGTATGGAATGTAAGCATTTTCAACGACCTACAACTTCCAAAAAGGTCGATCTTTAAATTTATGAAACTGTCCTTAAGTCTGGATGAATTAATTATATCCAAATTATAATTCAATATGCTGCGATCGATTCTTGTACGAAATCAAGTATTAAACGAAACTTTAAAAAAAGCAGTCCGGACAAACATCACGAGATGTATCAGTGCAGAATTGTGTAAAAGGAAATTTTCGAACAAGTGAGTACTGCTATCTTTAACAAAGTTATTTAATTAAATCTAAGGCTTTATTGAAGTATATATTGATTTTATATGTATTATTATAAACCGACGAAGTGTTTGTTCGTTACCTAGTTGCATAACCGCAATGTCAATGACAGGCGCCTCCGTGAATAGTGTCTGATGTGTCGTACGTGATTATCTACCGGTTTCTCTAATTTTACTGAAAATAAAACTAAATAGGGTCATTTAATGGTATGCTCCTTTACTTAATGCCATACTCTTTTCTGGCAAACATGAAACTTTTAGTTACAGCCTTAATTATGTTTATTTCATTAATTTACCTTTTATAAATTGACTGTTACTATTCTTCTTAAAGAAGGTTTTAGCTTACTATACTGGTAATTTTCTACTTAAGTCAAACTTAATTAAAGTAAGATGGTATGATGTTTACGCAAATTATATGGTTGATAGCTTATCCATACTTGCATTAACTAAAATAAAATAGCAATTATAAGCTAATTTTTAAGTAATGAAAATGATAAAATCATGTTCATTTTATGACATATTTTTATTAACCACCTTTTTTATGGTTATACAATAAATGCATTTGAAACAGACTTATTTCAGTATTATACTGAGTCCCATTTTTTTAGTACTAAAATACTATAGAGTTCCAGCCAATGAGCTTGTCTAATTTGTTTATTAGAGCTAAATATACTATGAAAAGTTCAGTTATAGTAAGCATATATTTACATTCTGATCTGTACATGAATTAAAGCAACATGTCAATATGTTATATATTGTCTACTCAATCTATATAAATAAAAGAAACAAGAAACTGGTGTCATCATCATCATCACCATCATCATCACCATCATCATCATCATCATCATAATTAACAACCTTGGACAGCGCACTGCTGGAAATAGACCTCTCTTTAGAAAGCTGGTGTGATATTTTAAAACTAATAGTGGTTTATGATCAAAGAGACCTCTAGAGACAAATAAAATTGTTAATGTCTGATGGGACATTATTAGTTTAGAAATGCAGGTTTATTTATATTTTTAAAATTTATTTCGTCTAGAAGTCATCTATCATCATCAACAGTCTCTAATGGTTTACTGCCTAAACACAAACTACACTGACCAGATGTGTTGGCATAGGATTGTTTCATGTTTTCCTTCTCTTTGCGGTGCTGTTGGCTCTTACTGCACACATGGGATGAACAGTTGTGGTGACATTCCATAATCTCAATCTTTTACCATATGAAGACCATACAGAAGTACCACCCCAGGATTCTTTATACAAATAAGAAGTTACTGTTACTTCAAAGTTAAATGATTACCAGATGTATTGATAATATGGCTTATTAAAATTAACATTGTTGACTTGATGATTACAGATGTTGTTAAATGAAACGGTTATAGATAAGACATAGTTTGTGAATGATTTTCATGTAACACTCTGTATGTCAGTGATATATTAATGTTTTATAGATAACACTAAATGTAAGACAGGTGAAACGTAATATGCTAAAGGTCTACTTCAAGTGACTATTTTATTTTTTGATGTTAGGAAAGTAAACCAAGAGCATAATATGTAAAATAATTATTTACACAATTATTTAATAACTATTTTCTGGTCTATCATTTTTGTATAACTCTACTGGCTTTGGCTAATACTAAAATAATTAATTAATAAAATAATTAATAGTTAATAGTCTTAAAATTTTAATTACAACTAGCTATACTCAGCTGGCTATAATTCTTCTGTTATTTATATTATTATAGTTTTAATTGTTAAAATAAATAGAATGATCATTTATCTTAGGAGTAATAAGACTTTAAGTCCCACTTTGAGTACTTTTATAAGCAATCTGTTTGTCATCATCCAATCAGTTTTGCTTGAATGATGCTTATGTGTCAAATGGATCAGTTATTCTCACAAAAGCAAAAAGACATATCATCTTATCACAATGACATTGATAATATTAGATTTAATGTGAAAAAGATATTCAATTATGTAACAACAGCTATCAACAAGATGATTTTCATACAAGGTTAAACTATAAATGCCATGAATAGTTATTTGACTGAATATCGAGCCTCTTGGTCGAAGCACCGAATATTGCAGATTTGTACCTGGATCAGAAAGGTGTGGTATCAACATGCCGTGAGAGCTTTTATTTTATTTGTGATTGGGTCATGTCACAACACACTGGCTGCCTTGATGGCGTAGCGGTTGTGCATGCGACTGCTAAGCTTGAGGTTTCGGCTTCGATTCCTGAGTCGGACCAAATGTCTGTACGATCTGCAAATATTTAGTTTGAGTTTGAGTTGAATTTGAGTTTGGGTGATTTCTATATATAATATATACATACTACACTTACAAAAAAAACTATATAAGTATTCTATTAGTCAATCTAGTTATCATAGTACAAGCTCTGCTTAGTTTGAAACTAGATGGCGTTGTGTTAAATATCCGAAATATTTATTTATTTATCTATATATTACTTAATTGTTAACTTTCAAGACGCATTTGTCATCTTCTGATAGCAGTGTGCATAGTTTACGACTAATTCGCGAAGCAGGTACGATGTGTGAAGGGGAAAAAATGGTTTGAATCGTCACGATCGTCGTCCTGGAATATACCCTTTTTCTTTCTACGAACCTACGATATGGCTGAACTTTGATTTTTCACGTAAAGTAACTGCTGTAAAGTCGAAATCGAAGTTCTGTGGAAAGACTGTTGTTATACTTTGTTGGACGTGTCACAGTGTGTTTATTTTATTTTTTCCTATATCCTGGGTAAATTTGGTAGGTTCCTGAATAGGTCGTATGCTATTTTTTATACCCTTAGGTGAAAAGTATTGTAAAGTATTGCTGCAAGTAAAAATAATAATATCTTAATATTTTTACTTACAGCAATAATAAAAAATATTAAGATACTAATATTTTTACATCATTCACCAAAATATGTTCTAGAAATCATTTATATGGTTAAACAATGTATGCCAGGTCATCTAGGATACCCATAAAAGCCCTAAAAATTTTTCAAGAGTGCCTTCCTTCTTGTGTTCTTTTTTACTATTCAGTATTTGACCGAATAGTGAAAAAACAGTCGAATAGCCGACTACCAAATTGTTGCTGAATATTCGCGGCATCTCTACTTAAGACATTATGTAAACTGATAAATTTATCAAGATGGCTTTGATAATTACAAGATCATTTTTATTACATACTGCTTGATGTAAATTTCATATTAATCTCCAATTAATTCGTGTAACCATAATCATCTTTTTATCTATATTTTCCTTATGTCTTACTTATATTTTCTGTGGAATTGATATTATTTTTTTTCTGGAGATCCAAAAACTGTCTACCGTTTTAGAGCAAGAGCCCGTGAGTGCCAGACCTTCGTCATTTTATAAAAGCTGAAAGTTCTTCTATGTGTGTCCCTAGTACAGGTAAGAATGATCCCCAAACATGAAGCCGAGGCAGCGGTGGCTTTGGCAGATAACAGGCAACAAAGGTGTGTAAAATTCCATCTCAAATTCGTCATGAAATAAAACTTGATTTTTTTATATTTGATTCATAATAATATCAAAACTCGCGTTGCTCATTGCCAGACAGTTGTATGGTTCCAACCCTCTGCTGGACACCCCTAAACTATTATAATTTATAATTATACTTACGTTATATTATAAAACCTAAGTTTTATATATAATTTTTTGGGAGCCTATTAAACTATGTTTACATAGTAGCCGGACAGTTTCGAAGGTTCTATCATCTTGCCAGACGCATTCAAAGTGAGCAATAATCGGAAGAGCAAGGAGCGTATATAGTAACTAAAGGTTATATTATAAAACCTAAGTTTCATATATAATTTTTTGGGAGCCTATTAAACTATGTTTACATAGTAGCCGGACAGTTTCGAAGGTTCTATCATCTTGCCAGACGCATTCAAAGTGAGCAGTAATCGGGAGAGCAAGGAGCGAATACAGTAACTAAACGTTATATTATAAAACCTAAGTTTTATATATAATTTTTTGGGAGCCTATTAAACTATGTTTATATAGTAGCCGGACAGTTTCGAAGGTTCTATCATCTTGCCAGACGCATTCAAAGTGAGCAATAATCGGGAGAGCAAGGAGCGTATACAGTAACTAAAGGTTATATTATAAAATCTAAGTTTCATATATAATTTTTTGGGAGCCTATTAAACTATGTTTACATAGTAGCATAATTGCCGAGTCGTAACACAGAAATAGCGATAGCCACTATTACCGAAGAGGAAGTAGCCAAAGGAATTAAAGTATTGAAATCAGACAAAAGTCCAGGGCCTGACAGGATCACCAACGAAGTCATAAAAGCAGGACTCACATGTCTTGTTACACCTCTTACACGACTATTCAATATGATCCTGACCTGCACAAACACCCCACGCCAATGGTCTGAATCAGAAATTATCCTACTCTACAAAAAAGGAGACCCAGATACGAGGGTAAGTTTTTAAGTTCGCGGAATGACAGTGAAAAAGGCGGGTAAACGCGCTCTTTTGATGCCTACCGTATTCAGTGACTCATAATTAGTCTGCATAGTAAAATTTGTTGTGATTGGATTATTAGTTATTAAACTATCGTTGACCAAGTATTTTAATCGGGAACGAAGTGAAAAAAATGGAGAAAATTGAATTCCGTGCGGTGATAAAGTTCCTTACTAAGCAAGGAAAGTCTGTTCAAACCATACTCAATGAGATGTCATCGGTTTACGAGGATTCTTGCCCAGGAAAAACAATGGTCTACAAGTGGCATAGTTTATTTAAACAAGGCAGGGAATCACTTGAAGACGACCCGAGGCCGGGGCGCTCCGTTGAGGTGACTACGCCAGAAGTTATTGCAAAAGTAGAAAAAATTGTATTGGAAGATGCTCGACTAAAAAAGAAACAACTCGCAGAAATGGTTGGAGTATCGGATACAACAATTTTTAAAATTTTACACGATCATCTTGGCATGACTAAGGTTAGCGCACGGTGGGTGCCGGGAATGCTCACGCCATTGCAAAAACAACAGCGCGTGGAATGTTCACGTGCGTTTTTGGACCTCTGCAATGAAGACAAGGATGGCGTATTGAATCAAATTGTTACTGGGGATGAAACTTGGGTTCATCATTATGAACCCGAGTCCAAACAAGACTCCATGCAGTGGCACAAAAAGGGCACAGCACCACCCAAGAAATTTAAGGTTTCACAGTCGGCTGGGAAACTCATGGCAACGATTTTTTGGGACTCAGAAGGAATATTATTGATAGATTATAAAGATAAAGGCATTTCTATAACGGGGGAATACTACGCTTCAATCTTAGAACAGTTAAAAGAAGCGATCAAAGAAAAAAGACGGGGAAAATTAACGAAAGGTGTCCTGCTATTGCATGACAATGCTCCCGTTCACAAGAGCCGAGTCGCACTGGCTGCCCTGCATAAGGTGGGCTTCGATATTTTGAATCACCCACCCTACAGTCCAGATTTGGCTCCGAGTGATTATTATCTCTTTCCAAAAATGAAAAAAGAATTACGTGGTAAGAAATTTTCAACTGATGAGGAGGTTAAGGAGGCGGTTTCGGCGTATTTTTCAGACAAAGATAAAACTTTTTTTTACGAGGGAATAAAAAAACTAATTGAAAGATCTGAAAAATGTATTCGTGTTGCAGGGGAATATATAGAAAAAGAAAAATAATTTTGTGTTTTTATTATTACTCAATACCCTCCATTCCGCGAACTTAAAAACGCCCCCTCGTAACATAGGAAATTATAGACCGATAAGCCTGCTACCATCATTGTATAAACTTTTCTCTTCAATATTAGAGAAACGATTAAAAGGAACCACAGAAAAATTCCAACCAATTGAACAGGCGGGTTTTCGACGAGGCTTCTCCACAGTCGATCACATACACTCGCTAGAGATGCTTATAGAAAAATTCCTAGAGTTCAACAAACCACTCTACTTAGTTTTTATTGACTACCAAAAAGCCTTCGATACTTTACTCCACTCATCGATCTGGGAAGCTCTAATAGCCCAAGAAGTGCCCTTGGAATACATACAAGTCCTAAAAAACATCTACGACAATAATACCAGCAGAGTAAAGTTAGAAACTACTGGACCACCCATACAAATAAAAAGAGGTGTGAGGCAAGGAGACCCAATATCGCCAACAATCTTTATAGCAGTGCTAGAGTCTATCATCGGCAAACTCAACTGGGAAAAAGCGGGCATAAACATAAACGGACGCTACCTGAGCCATCTTAGATTTGCGAATGATATAGTTCTGCTATCAGAAAGCATAACCCAACTACAACTGATGATAAACTCCTTATATGAAGAAAGTCGTAAAGTAGGTTTGGAAATCAATTTAGAGAAGACAAACGTCATGACGAACCATACTAAAATACCTATTTATCTCGGAAATCAACCGCTATCATACGCTGATACTTACATTTACCTGGGAAAACAAATCTCTTTTAAGCCTCGCAACAATGAACAAGAAGTAGAGAGAAGGGCCAACATCACTTGGAAGAAATTTTGGAACCTCAAAGAAATACTAAAAAGCGACATGTCCATCAATTTGAAAAGTAGAGTCATGAACACCTGCCTACTCCCATCACTAACTTATGCTTGTCAAACTTGGAAATTCACAAGTAAACTAAAAAACAAGATCATAACCAGTCAAAGAAGTATGGAGAGAAGCATGCTGAAAATAAAAAAGATACAAAAAATCCGCCATACCGTTATAAGACAGAAAACTAAAGTTATCGACGCACTTAGTTACTCACAGAAGTTAAAATGGCGATGGGCTGGACACCTAGCCAGATATAGTGATAATCGCTGGACCAAAATTACAACGTCATGGCCAGGACCATCGGGCCAGAGAAAAAGAGGCAGGCCCAATACGCGCTGGACAGACGACGTTATAAAGATAGCCGGCACGCATTGGATGCGAGTAGCCGAAGACAGGGAAAAATGGTCATCTTTGGAGGAGGCCTGTACCCTCCGCGGAGAGGGGTTCTTGCACCCATAAATATAAAAGCAATAGAAGAAATTTATAAAAACACCTACCTAATTTAGGTTAAGCATGCACACTAATGTACATTTTGTATATCTTTTAGCAAGAAATTAAAGGCTTTTTATTTATTTATTTATTTATTACATAGTAGCCGGACAGTTTCGAAGGTTCTATCATCTTGCCAGACGCATTCAAAGGCTGCGGTCCGAATTGTGCTCACAGCGCTTACGACGTTTAAACTGCTAACGTGTGGACCGATTTAGTGAGCGCGCGATAACAATGAAAATGATGAAAATATTTAGATTTAATTAAAATAAATTAATATCTCTGTAAATTTCTTATCTTAAAAAAAATGTGTCCTTTGGTATAATAAACACTAAAATTTGATTTACTTTGTTTCATTGGCTTTATAATTTTAATAGCATTGACAATAATAAACTTCTTAAAAATGAAAAATAATATCAATTAAATTATTAGATTTTCGACATGATTGACATTTTATGAGAAAAATTTTACTCAGTATTATTTTAAATATTTGTTATTGAAATTGTAAAAATTAATTAATGAAATTTCTGGATTAAGAAAAAAATAAACTGGTTTATATAAACAGGTTTTATAATATAACGTTTAGTTACTGTATTCGCTCCTTGCTCTCCCGATTATTGCTCACTTTGAATGCGTCTGGCAAGATGATAGAACCTTCGAAACTGTCCGGCTACTATATAAACATAGTTTAATAGGCTCCCAAAAAATTATATATAAAACTTAGGTTTTATAATATAACGTAAGTATAATTATAAATTATAATAGTTTAGGGGTGTCCGGCAGAGGGTTGGAACCATACTAACTGTCTGGCAATGAGCAACGCGAATTTTGATATTATTATGAATCAAATATAAAAAAATCAAGTTTTATATCATGATGAATTTGAGATGGAATTTTACACACCTTTGTTGCCTGTTATCTGCCAAAGCCACCGCTGCCTCGGCTTCATGTTTGGGGATCATTCTTACCTGTACTAGGGACACACATAGAAGAACTTTCAGCTTTTATAAAATGACGTAGGTCTGGCACTCACGGGCTCTTGGACTATTTGTATGTGAACAGAAACACTTGTGTGCAACAAGTGTTGATTTTCTCAAATTTATTTTATATCGAAACCACAGAATGTTCTGTCACGTACCGTGACTACGAACCAACGAACTCGTGGCCAAATAGGCCAATCGAATAAAAATCTGTGAAAGAACTTTGCCTATAAACAACAAATTTAGCAGGGAGGAAGTTTTAAGAGTATCCTACGTAGTTGTAAGACATGTTAGCTTAGAACAGATCTTGGAACCCTCCTTGTACTATAAGCCTATATGCAAAAATATTCTAATTTATTTATATATGGATAAACATTTTGGATAATGGGCACATATAAATGTTACCGTTATATTCTTGTCTTCTATAATTTACTTACTATTTTTACATTTTTTTTTGCAGAATTTGTAGTCCCACTAAAAATATATGTAGTTTGTCACAATGGAACCTTACTCAGAAGAGATATTATGCAGATTTACCAGATCATCACAAGGTCATATTGCCAGCTCTGTCACCGACTATGGAAAATGGTTCTATTCTAAGTTGGGCAAAGAAAGAGGGTGACAAACTCTCTGAAGGTATGTGTTCTATAAATAGAAAATAAGTATTATGTGGACATTGGGAATGAAATTGGTCTTAAAATTAAAATATAGTTTATTTATTTTCTATTTACTTGTTATTTATTTCACAGTACAGCTATCATAATTCAATCATCTAGAAAACACATGCTGATATAATCATCATCAATCATCACATATCAACAACCTTTAATAGTCCACTGCTGGTCTTGGATCTCCTTAGAAAGGAGGTTTCCTTAATGTTATATTATTTAAAATTCAAGAACACAATAGTTTTGTGATTGCTGATAAACTATCTATAATTTAGTTCTTGCGAATTCACTCAAAGCATGATTACCATGTGTTTTCTTCACCATAAGGTATAAAATGTGTAAAATGAGAATCTCATATAAATATATTAGGTTTCTTCTGCTACGGACGTCATTATTTTCGACAATTTAGATAAAAACAACTGATTTTGGGTACATTAATGAGAAGGGATTGATGAGTTTTAGTTAACCTGTGACATAACCATCTCATTAAAGTTGACCTCTTACAAATTAGTTACCTATACCAATTCGCTATAATTAGTTATTGGATCCTCGTCGAGCCAGGAGTATGTGATGATTCCAATAAACATCATCACAGTGGCCGGTCTCAGACCCCTTATTCTGAGGAGGACTCGGACCGTAATAAGTCCTTTCCGCATTGACGCCGCGCCTAGTTTTCCTCTGCCTGCCGGCCCAATTATTATATATTGCGGCGCGATTGCGTTTCTACGTAGAGGACGTTGACTGTTCTTTACGTAAGGAATTGATATCTCTCCCGATCCTGTATAGATGTCTCTCTGGAAGAATATAAGCGTCACGGCAAGAGTCCACTACCACTCGGCCTTCCTCATTACCTTGAACGAAAGCCTAGATTCCGGCATCATTTTTCGCGTACTTCAACCTCATTATAAGGCATGATCATTATTTACGTATATTAGTAACAAGTTTTAGCCATGAAGAAATTAGGAGTAAGATAATTACGAACAATAGTTATACTCTTGAAGTTCACTAACTAATTATACATTTGATTATTTTAATTTTAGGTGATTTACTTTGTGAAATTGAAACTGACAAGGCCACAATGGGATTTGAAACTCCAGAAGAGGGATATTTGGCTAAAATCATTATTCCAGCGGGCGCAAAGGGTGTACCAGTTGGCAAATTACTTTGCATTATTGTAGACAGTGCGGATGCAGTAGCAGCCTTCAAAGACTTCAAAGACGATTGTAAGTTAATGTTGGATTTATAATTCGCTGATTGACTGTTTTTTCTTATTACCTGCGTAGCTTTTTATTTGACTGAAAATGGATGTTGAGCTTTAGTTGTGATTAGGTGGTCTCCACAAATCTATGCACGCCTTAGTATACTAACGGTATGCATGTACATTAGATATTGTTAGTTTAGTATGAAACAAACTATTGTAATAATTTATGGTAAATGTGGTTGTTGTGTATAATTAATTTTGTTTTTTTTTTATGATGAGAACGAATACCATATAGAATACCTTGCATATTAATCGGGATCATACGTTTGTTTTTGGTCATAAATGTTAAAGATAGTGATTCTGGATTTGGTTAAATGAGTTAAGAACGTTTTCTTGTGGTGTTCGCTCAGTAGTTTTTTAAGGCGGTTAGACTTCCCTGTAATTGTCTTTTCAATTGTTCTCACAATGTTCAATAAGGTTGAGATCGAGGCTCATCGCAGGTCATAGTAAAACCGAGATGTTGACATCAGATAGTGCTCTCCAAGTCAAGTGGGATGTATGCGCGCAAGCATTATCCTGCATGAGAGAGAAATTATTGCCTTATCTCAGTGCAGATGGGACAACATGAAGTCAGATCACACGTTCAAAGTACTGTCGTCCAGAATTGTCAGCTCTGTTTTGCCCGTTAAACTTATTCCACCGCATACCGTTAACCTCCGCCCACACCGATCTGTTTCGTAGATACAAGGCTGCATAAAACGCTGGCCTACCGTCCTTCACACAAGTATGCGTCTGTCGTAACTAAAAATCTTCACCTTACACTCATTTGTAAAGAGTACAGACCTCCAATTGTCCATGGTCCAGTCGCTTGCGAACCTTGGACGAGTTGCACGATGAGCACTTGAGAATTTGACGCGAATAAGACGCACTCTGGATCGTTGTCCGACTTCATGGAGTCTGTTACGGATAGTTTGGTCGCTAACACCTGCATCGCTAGCTTCCCGCAGTCACCTCTATAAAGTAAAGGCTGTAAGGCTACGTGCCCGACGTGCAGATAAACGAATGTATCGGATATCTGAAACTATTTTGGCTCGAGCTCTTAATGATCAACGTCTTCTAGCCACACTACCTATCTCTGGTACTGTTCCTATACATTTTGGATAGCCCGCCTCGACACACCTTCTCATAAAACTACCGTTCGCCGAGACTCTCCTGCTTACAGCAGTACCACTGCTCTTGAAGGAGCTGCCAAATTCGTATGACGCCGAGTAGGTGGCATTACAATTTACTTTAATGACGTAATTGAACAAAACAATTAACCAAGCGAGATGAGCCCGTAACGGCACTAAGCGGCGGTGGAAACAAAACTGAATAAGAAATTGTGCATAGGGTACTTTGGACATCAGTTGTTCTTTGGCACCCACTTGTGAGTATAGATTAAAAATGACATTATTCAGAAAAATGATAAGTACTCATAAATGTGTTAAGTTTATGATTGAACACTTTAACTTGTGGATAAATAAGTTAAAAGTTAAATGTTCTTTTGTGAAAAAATCGAAGTGTATCCTATTTTCTTTTGAGCAGTTTATTTAAATGAGGACTTGTAACTCATTAATCTTGAATTCTTGACAAAAAAAGATAGCGGCAAATATACAAAGTACGTAGTAGTAAGTATAATTTAAGATACAAAGATATGGTTGTATGGAAAACAGTCTTACGAGTAACAAAAATGACATAAATACATACGTCCGACGGTACAGGCAACGTTATTTTGAACACGTTGAATATGACGTGTGTTTTGCTGGCAGAGCCCCAAGAGGTAATTACATAGGGTGGCCGGGTTTTAACACAGAGTTGTAAATTAGTAATTCATTCAGTCTGAAATAGGCAAAAGAAATATCTCCAAACGAACAGACTGAAATACTGTACTCTAAAACATGAAATATCAAATCTTGCGACTGATTGCTAATCAGAAAGCAAAAAAAAATGACGTTTTTATGTTACAGAAATAGAAATGTCTATAACAATCAATATACTCGCATTTGATATTATTAAAGATAATATTATTATTATTAATCTCTTTATTACATTTAAATATATACAAAAGGAATACAAAAATACATTTTTAAAAATATAAAAAATAGTAGACCACAGACATCGGGTACAGGGACCAAGACACCGGTGGTTAGGGCTCCAAAGACAGGAACCTCCTCCCTATACGGGCCGTGTCTAGGAGGACTGCCTTCTGCATCAGACCCTTGATCCAACCTTCTAACGTGAGCCTCTTAAGGTGTTGGTCGAGGCTCTTGGCTATCAATTCGTGAACAGATATAATTGTCGGAACAATGATCACCGAATCCACATTCCACATATCGACAATCTCGTGAGACAGATCCAAATACTTCAATTGTTTTTCTTTTTCAACTTTCACAAGATTCTCGTCATGAGGAATTATTATTATTAATCTTATTAAGACATCTGGAACACAATGCATACTTTAACTATATGACAGTGGTAAATAAAAGTTGTGCAGTTAAACAATGTCCTTGATATCCCACTAAAATACTGCATGGCTTGCAATTAACATTTTTATTTGCACGATTTTAATAAAACCATTTTTACAGCTGCAGCGTCGGCTCCGAAACCAAAAGGTATGTTATGTGATCCACAAATTATTATTCTGAGTGTGAGTGTTGTCTGTGCTCGTCTAATTGTATGTTTGTAAAGATCCAGGTGAATACCTAGCTAGTGCTCCAGTTGTCTTTTTAAAAAAAATCTCGTTATTTTAGCGGTTGCGATAACGATAGCTGGTTAAATATACATTAAACTTATTTATTGCTTATTTATGTTAATTATCTTTTATTAAAAATATATAAGTAATAATGTATATAATACAGACTGACAGTAATAAATTAACTCAATTGCACAGACAGAATAGTAGTTTAAGCGGTCACCTCGCCGCTTTCTACTACGTTTAGCGTTGTGGGTTCAAACCCCGCGTGAGACAACACTTTGTGTGTTCCACAAATTGTTATTATGAGTCTAGGGTTTTTTTTTTGTCCGTTTCATGTATGTTTGTAAACTTCCATGCGACACAGGATTTATTTATAGCGCAAAATGTAGTGAAAATAAAAGAAAACACTTCATATCAGCACAAAACCGTTACTAAAACAGTAACTGCTTATCTGAAAACATAAATCTTAACGTCTGCAGTATTGGGATATGTTTTACGATTTAGTGAATTTTCTTTAATTTTGTAAATTCTTGTGTGTTCAGCAGCAGCTGCTCCCGCGGCTGCCACGCCGGCCTCCGCTCCCGCTGCCCCTGCGCCTGTGCCGTCCCCCCCTCCAGCCGCTGCCGCGGTTCCAGCAGCACCTGCAGCTCCAGCTGGTGGTAGGGTATACGCCAGCCCATTCGCTAGGAGACTCGCAGAAATCAAAAATATACGGCTTGGAGGTCGGTCACTTATAGCGTATTGTGTTAAGTTTATGTCAAATAGTTGAGCGGCAGTCACTTGCCATAAAAAAAATAATTCAATTCGGGCTGTCATTTCTACTACCAAATTTCCGATTTCGTTGAGTTATTGGATACTAATGTCACATAATTATTTGGAAACGATTACTTTAATAACCCTTGTCTTTCGAGTTGCTTCTCGTAACAACTGAATGAAATAGTCGATTTTTTTTCGAATAGTAGACTCGTCTCAGTTGGTGTTTTGTATTTCGTTGTACCTACTGTACTGTTGTTCTATAATTCTCGCATAACTGATAGCATTATTTTTTTCTATTATGAAGATATCAGGAACAGGTTAACAAGACAAGTCAACCTGTATCATTTTACCTTACCGTAAACTATTCCTTCCTAAAGAAAATACCTAATGCTATGATATAGTTACATAATTAGTTACGTTAATCATAAGTAGTTCGTACTCGTATTTTTTTAACAGGTTACTGAGTACCACTGAATTGAACTTTAAGTAGAGAGTGATGATTAATGAGAAGAATGATGATAATTTCATCATATTTACAAAACAAATGTCATCTACAGAATATTTTTTTGTTACAACTTTTAAAGCGTTTAGAGGAGAAAGTAGAATTTTTGGTAGTTTTAATAAACACTTAAATTCAATTACGATACTTTTTGAAAATGTTTCTTTTCTTCAAGTTGGGATGTACTTGGAACGCAACTACCTCAGAATTTCAGCATTGCTAAAATAATTTGCAGTCTTATGTGTATGTCTAGGAAGATACGAAATTGAGCCTTGTGTTTATTTTCTATAGTACATGTGTTAAAATCTAACCTAATTATTGAGTATAGTGTATCACATTAATTATAGTACCTGAAAACCGAGTTTTGCTGGGTATTTTTTTTGGTAAACCATGTTTTGGGATAGCCACTGATAAAACAACGTTTTCTAAAAGTGAAACCTAGCTAGACCGATTTATCGCCCCCGAAACCTCCATCACACTAAATTTTATGAAAATCGTTGAAGCCGTTTCCGAGATTCAGATTATATACATATATACAAAAATTGCTCGTTTATAGATATTAAAAATAGATTTTCATGATAAAACGACCTAAAAAGTTAAAACTTATCGATAAATCCGAAGAGTTGTTTATAGTACGCAAAGTCTGCTGTTTTTATAATTTATTTTTATCCATGAAAATTTAAAAAATCAGGTACCAAAAAAAGTATGCAAAAAACACAACAGCTGACCAAATTAACAGAGCTTACCAATTGTAGCTTTAATGAATAACAGAGGTAGTCTGTTTTGAAGAAGTTACTGTGATATGGAATGTATGTAATGTGTGCGTGTCTCTCCTTGCTTTTCACCAAGTGGAATTGTCTTTACCTCTTGATAAAGGACACTCAATGAGCGTTAACATCTCTTAGGTTGCATGTGTGTCTATTAGCAATAGTTTTAAAACGATAATAATTATACAAGATTTTACATTTGTTGTTCATCTTTAAACATTTATAGCTCAGTCAAATTTCACATTCTTTCTCAAATTTAGCCTAAATTTTCTAAGTCTCTAAAAAACTTTGAATGTTGAGACACGACCACGAGGTTTTACGAGACCTTTGAGATAATTTCCAGTATCTTAATAATTGTATTAAGTATAGGTTTTTACAAGTTTATAGCTTATTATTTCTGATTTCGAGGTAAACTCACTTTTTGGTTAAAGTAACTAACTATATATATAAACTATAAGTAAGATTTTATTGGTAATCGTGAAATTATACATCTATAGTCATAAGTATGAATATTTTCATGATTAATAGATCCGCTACAGATTTTGAGCTAATTGATTAAACTGAAAATTAACACTCATTCCTCATATAATGAATATTAGAGCTCAGAATATACCTTAGCTTCAAAATTTTAAGTTCAATAGGACAAAAGACCTGAGATTAAATGAAATAAATAGAAGGCTCACTTTCGATGAAACTAGTAGATTTAATTATTAAGAAAAAAATATTATGTTTTTTTGTGCATGCATCAGTTGAGTTCTATTTAGTTCATTTAACCTCCAGGCCCAGGGTCAGGGTTGTACGGATCGGTGAAGAGCGGCGACTTGGCAGGTATGGCGGCGGCGCCGGCGGCCGCGGCGGCGGACAGCGCGGCGCCGGCGCCTGCGCCCGCCCCCGGCGCCACCTTCGTCGACATTCCGCTGTCCTCCATGCGCGCCACCATCGCCAAGAGGCTATCGGCCTCCAAGCAGACCATCCCACACTACCAAATGAGCATGACGGTCAACGTCGAGAAGACTTTGGCCATGAGGAAGAAACTCAACGAGAAACTCGCAAGCGAAAAGTCGGACCTAAAGGTGAGATTTATGCATTTGTAATCCTTATCTCTGTTCGTCGGATATCAATGCGACCCGAGACAGATTAATATGAGAAATTATAATAGATTGTTGTCGATCGATGGCTCTCTCTCGTTGGTCGCTTACATATTTAATTAATTATTAATTCCAGTCAGTGTTATTAAAATATTTTTTTTTAGATTTCAATGAATGACTTCATCGTGAAAGCCGTAGCCGCCGCTTGTAAAAGAGTGCCCGCTGCTAATGCGTATTGGATGGAAACTTATATCAGACAGTAAGTTTAATTTAGGAGATACTGTATCACATGCTTTTTATTGCATTTATATTTAGTCACCCCCACAAGGTAGTCCGGCGACCTGGTGAAGGTCACAAGAAGCTGCTGGATGCGGGCGGCACGAGACCGGTTGTTGTGAAGAACAATGGGGGAGGCCTATGTCTAGCAGTGGACGTCTTTTGGCTGAGATGATGACGATAATCGTGATGATTTAATCACTGCTCCTATTAACTTTCTTTAAACGATGACTTGTTAAAAACGGTTTAGAACCCACTAAACTCGACCATGAACCTAATCAAATGACCTACTGCATCTTACAAGTAAAACTATATATCTTATGTAATATAAATAATATTTTCCATCAAAGAAATTAAAAATAGGCCATGAAAATCGAACCGAACTATCAATTTCACACATAAATGATTTAGTATATAATTGACTACTTATTTCAGGTTCAGTAATGTAGATGTATCAGTAGCAGTGGCAACACCAACGGGTCTAATCACTCCGATCTTGTTCAACGCCGACTCGCGCGGTATTCTCGACTTGTCGAAGAAAATGAAGGAACTAGGTGTTAAAGCGCGCGAAGGCAAACTGCAACCCAACGAATATCAAGGAGGCACCATTACAGTGTCCAATCTTGGCATGTATGGTAAGTAGGAGATCAATAACACCACATTTGTAACATTTATATAATAATATTTCGGCCATCTGGCACAAATCGCCATCTAGTCCCATACTAAGCACAGCTCGTACTATGGGTACTAGACAATTGATAGAAATAAGTATTTACTTTTTTTTGTAAATACATATATAGAAAACATCCAAATTCCAATATATCCACTCCGAAAACAATGCAACACATATATGTATGTTTTGAATTGTGTCTATCGCGTTGTTTTCTATGTAGATTAAGTATTATATCAGTCAATCTTGCTTTCAGGCTTGCGTACAGGCTCTGCTTAGTTTGGAATTGTCGTGGTTACTGTGTGAGCCTTACACTGTCACGATGGCTGTCATGCCTTTTTACGTCGGGCAGGGTGCGAAAAACCCTCTCACTAGACTGCCATAGTGTGGGTCGCTATACTGCATTGTCTGCATTTGCAATGAGTATGGTGTCCACAACTTTTTGCTTCTATTCATGCTTTCCATCAAGCAGAGTAGAGTCACTTTGGCAGGCTCTTAATATAGAAAAAAAAAACTAGATGGCGTTGGATGTTAGATGTCTGAAAAAAATAATTTTGTTCAATAGAATCAATACAGAAAAAAAATACCTTTAAATAATATAATATATTATAGAAATGGATGTACACTAGGTTGGCTAAGGTAGACTACGATTGATCCTACATTGTCTTCTGTATTTTCAGGAATTACAATGTTCAACGCTATTATCAATCCCCCGCAGTCAGTAATAGTGGCGTGCGGTGGATTACAACAACAAGTGATTGTTGACAAAAATGAAGCCCAAGGGTAAGTGATATAAATATAAAATGTTTATTCTCTTTTAATACATTTTAGAAATTGCCACTACCTTACTTCTTACTGTATTGGTTTTCTAAAACCATGTGCAACACAAACTTAGAGCACTTGAAAACTAAAAGTTAGCTGTTTTGTTCAGCGAACAAACATAATATCCAGCAGTTGGTTTAACAAAACTTTAGGGATAATTTTCCGATCTGAATATTTTAATTGAGATGCTACTCCATCAGCAGTGCCAGAGACATCTCTCTGTTATCGGCAGGCAAAATATTTAAATATTATAAAAAAACTAATTTTATACTTTAGTTTATCTGGACTCATAAATTCTAAATTTGTATTCAAGTAGTAGAGTAATTCGTATGAAAGCTTGGAACCTGCCGCCATAGCCAAGTTGACATTCTACAAAACTAATCTAATGTACGGAAATGAGTTATACGTTAAGTCAAAAGTAACCTAACGTGAATGAAAACTTAAATGAGATGACGTCGACCTTTGTCGATGAGTTCGACAAAGGTCAGAACAAAATTATGGAAGAAAATAGAGTGGTAAGCGATTGTAGAAAGAGATTGACCCAAAATACTTGTATCATCTCTAGGCCTCTTGATCAGGGTGCAGGGCTCACACGAAACTCGATTGGCGCGTTCAATTTGATGTGTGGAATGATTGTGTATTTCAGTTTCCGATTGGCGAATTTCGTGACGTTTACCGCTTCAGCAGACCACAGGGTGGTCGACGGCGCGGTGGGAGCTGAGTGGATGAAGGCCCTTAAGGAGAACCTCGAAGACCCAGCAAACATAATTCTCTGAACGATATGTAATTGATATCCTCTAGAAGTGATGGTGTGGTTTTAAATGCAAAGTGCATTTATCATATTACTCAAACTACAAATAGTTGTACATTGTCGTTCTTTGAACCGTGTCTATGTTGTATTTATATTTTATCAATATTATTTATATTTTCGTCTTGTTATTTGTTAATTTTGAAGTAAGATTGATTTCTTTTGAAGGTCTACGTTGTCCTACAGTTTATTTTTGAATGACGTAAGTGTACCGTAAATAATTTGATTTTATTCTAATAAAACTCAGTTTGTAATTTATAAAATGATAGTTTAAGGTTTGCTACTAAGGATATAATTTCCAATAAAAACTCAAAACCTCAAGAACCACAACATTTACTTTATATTATATTTTGTAAATATTTTTATTATTAACATTTTTTTTTAACTTTTCCTGACTACTGAACCGATTAAACTGTGGCATTTACGCGTTGTCGTCGTGCTTTAATTAATTCATTAAAACAATCCGCATTTTGTTAAGAACTTGAGGTGATTCGAGGTTATTTTCATTAAAGTTTAACAACATGTAGTGACCTTTTGATACTATCAATAAATAAATAAATAAAAAATTGAAATATATCTGATTGTATATAACCGATTAACTAATGGTATATCACGCTGCGATGATAACTCAAAAATGGCAAAAATGGCAAAATAGGGATCAA
Source organism: Hypercompe scribonia (assembly GCA_949316085.1). Classification (NCBI taxonomy): domain Eukaryota; kingdom Metazoa; phylum Arthropoda; class Insecta; order Lepidoptera; family Erebidae; genus Hypercompe; species Hypercompe scribonia. The sequence continues at coordinate 10,495,334 of OX438979.1, forward strand.
ATAAAATTATTGGCTTGATAATTTTATTTGACATTTTTGACGTTTTCTTCTGTCAAATGTGTCTTGCCAATCCCAGGACCTTTAATATGAAAGATAGGTTATTTAAAGGTCTTAAATAATCAAGTGTTATTATTTATTTTATGAATTATGCAGTGCATTAGGTTTCGAGTTAATATGAAAGGATGATGTTTGATTTGAAAATCTATTAATTTGTGATCACATCGTCAATGTAAACGAATAATTATTATACCTTGTGGTAACGACATGTATGCTTTGCTTTTAATGTACATTTTGTATAATTATGTATTTATTACAGACATTTCATTTGTTTTTTAGAGGGGAACAAAGATCTATCTGTCAATGTTTATAGAAATTGTTTTGTGCCTACACTTACTGTAAGATATCGAATTACGGTTGTTTGTTAATACACCTTCGCAAAGGTCGGCAATAGTATTATTTGTTAACACAATGTATAGCATTTGATAGTAAAAATCTTTATATGAAACGTTAGTAAAATATATTTTATTTAATGATCACTTGTTTTATTTTTTGTCAGTCTCGTTGGTTCACCAACTTTAGGTCCGGCGTCCACGGCGTCAGGCATTTCCATGGAGTCTAGTTTTCCACAGTTCCGTGTGGTATGGAATACCGTAAGTTCTCAGGCGTACTAAGGTATACATAGGAATGTCATGGAGTTCTCAGGCACACCAAGGTCTGCTTAAGAATGCAATCGCAACAGCGTTGTTTAAATTTCCCTAGATAAATTAACTTTTCATCGGGCGTTTGAAAAATGTGAAAAATAGGTGCCTAGTATTGTAAAAATGGCTCTATACAGTATTAAGTATCTATATAATTTGCTGTCAGTGACAGTGTCTTAGAGTAAATGGTTGTGCGCACAACGGGATGCACACGATTCCCAGTTTTGACTCGGTGTCTCGAAGACTGCAGAAATTAATCGAAGGTTGCCGTGCTTAGATCTGCCTTGGCCTTCGGAGACTTTCAAAATATACTAAAAGTCAAAATGCCTTGCACTGTCGAAAACTCAAAGATATGCCGAGGTGTACCTTAACATTGAGGACATACGGTACCGTGTTGGGCGTCAGGCCTTCGCTTTTACTCACCACTGACGAAGTATTGTTTTACTATTTTTGCACCATTTGTACAAAAGTAAGTGATTCTAATGACCAAATCTTGGAATGGTCCCATTTCAAATGATTTCAAGTAGATAAACAAATTGAGAGCTTGTGAAGTCTAATTACACGAAATGGCCACTCCCACTCCCTGAGTTAAAGCTGTTTTCGTTGAACTTTTAAGAAGTTAATTCCTTGCCTTCTATAGGTACATGTGTGTAATGTTGTTTGGTAACCTTGTATAGTTGTGTCATGTATGTAAAAATAATTATAAACCTTTTTAATTAACCTTGTTACACGTTATTACCTTATATATCAGTTTTCGCTTGGTGTTAGTGCGATGGACAGTTGTCCTTGGTCCGTGAGTGCAAAAACCACACGCGATCTGACATAACACGAAACTGAAACACGTCAAGTTTGAAAATTTGCCATAAAAGGTGTTCTTTTTGTAAATAAATACTAAATACTAATAATAGTAGATAAATATATTAATATAATTAAATTTCTATTACAAAGAGCTAACGGTTTTTAAGGTTGGGTGTATTGTGATTTTATTATTTTAATAACTATGTTCTAATTTAAATCGTTGGTGATTGTTGTCAGAGAAATTTTGACTAAAGCTCTTAGTTTCATCTTACTGGATCATCAGATGAATACAACTGGTTTATAGTAGTGGTAATTAAGTTGTCTTTTTGAGAGCGTTAGTATTAGTGCGGAGAGCAGTGGTGATGTTCGGTGACTTGCAGTTATTTTTGGAGACACATCTTTCAGTGGCCTTGTGAATCAGACTAAGTGCCGAGGCTATGGTTTTCATGTAGGATTAAGATTCTTATCTAAATTATGAACGTCCGATTCCGAGTTCTCATCAAATCAAGTCTTTCGCTATAATCTTCATATTCAACCATATTCAGATCGATCTTACATCCAAAGATTGATCAATGTAAAATTTCATCTCATAGTATTCAGAGTACCTTTATAGTTTACGGCAATCGTAAAATCAAATACTTCGAAATGGAGCTGCACATAGAACTTACATTTCACCATATCCTTTGATAGTAAAAAGGTTTAATTTAGAAATATGGTGTCAGTAGTCATTTGTTTGTTCTTAGAAAGGATTGACCAAATCGTTAGGCGTTGGGAGGAAGCCAATATCCAGCAGTAGACGTCTTTCGGCTGCAAAGTAGAAGAAAAATCGTAACCGTATTAAAATTTATGTCCCAGTTCCCTTATAAATCTCCTAATACTGGCAGTCCAGCCGGCCATGGTCTCTGCTGCTGTGCCAAAGCCTCGTATTTTTGTCTTTTCCTATAACAAGCGTAGTCCGCGGCGGCCGACGCACGTGCCAGACTGGATGGTGCGGCTCAGATGGCTAGCGGTAACGGGCAACAATCTACTCTTTAACATAAACATTGAATTCCCTGGAAGTGAAAAACAATAATAGCCACGTGTAATCCACTATTCTTTAATTAACAGATATAGATAGATACATCGATTTCAATTTAAAAAATGTATTTTCTCAATAGGTAGAACAGACAACATGTCAGCCAAACCTGAAGTCGGTGCTGGACACTCCGAAACCAGGGTTAAGAAAGAAAAAGAGGTTTTAGTGGTACAGGATCAAGCTTTTTTTACTTTTGAAACTTTGGACACTTACGACGGTTGTTTCGAGGCTAAAAAGAAAGATCGTACTGCTAAAATGCATGGTGTGTACTTTTTATTGAGCAAGAAATTGAAATAGCTTATTTGGAATTATAATTGACGCTTCGGTGGTGCACTGGTAGTGGTAGTGGTATATGACTGTTGTGCTTAAGGTCTCGGCTTCGATTCTCGGGTCAGAGCAAATGTTTGAATGATCTGAAAATATTTGTTTCGAAACTGGGGTATTTTCTATGTAAAATATTTATATGTTCTTACAAAAAAAGTATACATATATGTATTTATATCAGTTGCTTACTAGCCATAGTACAAGCTCAATTTTGTTTGAGACAAGATGACGTTGTCAGATGGTCGACTTCCGAAAAAAAAAGATTATGTGGAGGGAACGGGTGTCACGTCCCCTCAATACGAAGGTAAAATATTACTTTTTCTTCAAAATATATACGTGCAATTAAAATGTGCCCGCGGTACTGGCCTGCGTTTTTAAAATAGTGTGATAAAAGTAAACCACTTTTAAAGTTACCTTGAAACCAGTCTAGCCGTTATAGTAGAACAAATAAACAGTAGCTTTTTAATAATATAGATTTGGTAAAATATAACAATACGCAGTGACACCCCTAAGCACCAATGCAAGGGTAGGGTAATAATTCGTCGAGCGGCCTTAGATAAAGTACTGTTCTTAGTGTACTAAGTTACCATGTAACTGACTGCATCTGTATCTATCCTAGTGTAGTTATGGGTCTTAGCCTTAGCTCCTCACGGAATTTACTTTCTGTTTCAAAAGGAGGATTTAATGTTTTCCTATAATACATTTTGTGAATTTGAGAACTTAAGAGATTAGTAACTCCAAAGAAATAAGTGAATGTCATTGTGCGCTATGTACTTTACATAACGTGTCGGTAATCAGCGAATGTGCGATAGTATCAATAGCACGTTTAAGCTAAGCATTTCTTGGTTTCACCGATATCTTCGACACTATCTTTTTCTGGTGACTCTTAGCTATCTTCTACACGAAAGTGGCGTGATCCATCTATTGCATCTTTTTAAAGAATTGCTATAGGTATAACATTTTGTTCAAATTTGTTATAGAAATAATATCTATGGTAATATTAATTTTATAATAATAATAGTTATATAAATAAATAATAATAAATATTTCGGTCATTTGACACAAAGTCATCTAGTTTCAAACTAAGCAGAGCTTGTGCTATGATAACTAGACTGACTGATAGAATACTTATATACTTTTTTTTTGTAAATACATACATATTATACATAGAAAACACCCAAACTTCGAAACAAATACTTGCAGATCATACAAACATTTGGTCCGACCCGGGAATCGAACCCGAGACCTCAAGTACAGCAGTTGCATTCACTACCGTTGCACCACCGAGGCAGTATTAATTATTTATTTTATTTTTATAGACATCTGTCGCACTAAGAATATATCATGTGTCGCTGAGGACTTTACAGACATACAGGAAATGGACATAAATAACACCTTGACTGAGAATAACAATTTATTCATCTTATAAAGTATGTCCCATGTGGGTATCGAACTCGTAACATTCAGCGTAGTAGAAGGTGAGGTGACTGTTCGAGCCCCATTCGTGTAGTGGAGTAGTCTTCCAAAATGATTACTTTATTTTTAAGCTTACGTCTACCAAAGCACATAATGTACACCTGCATGTTGTGTACCCATGTCTTTTAATGTTGAAATTAAAAGACCTACTTACGAAACACTTTCTACCTATACATATTTAAACTTCGTTAAACTATGGTTAGATATTTATCGTATTTGATTCGGATGTGGTTTATTGAACCGTGTAAGTAATTTATATCAAGTCGTTTACAGAGAAGCGTTACGCTCCGATTGCGTAGTCGTGAACTGAATTTGTACGGCTCTTTGTACTACTTGAATCTAATGACGTTTAACTTGATTTACGCATCGTTGACTTAACTTGATTACTTACACAACATTACGATTAAGGTGTCGGAGTATACACAACAGCTGAAGGTGACATTTACACTGGAAGTTGGGACAATGATAAACTCGGCGCGAACCAAGATGTTCGAATACAGTACACCGATGGCTCCCGATACGAAGGATTGTTCAAAGATTGGTGCTACAATAGTCGAGGAAAGTATATCTATCCTGATTCAAGTTTATTAGAATGTGAATTCCTTGAGAACTGCCCTGTAGGAGAACTACAACTGATTGATCCAAATGGACATGTCTGGTTAGGCAAAGCGGAACAGGGATACGGTTGGCTTAGTCCCGTCAACCACTATTTCGATATGTTGGAGAAATTTCGAGATCCTAATAGAATAAAGAAATCGAAGAAGTCTGAACAGGAAACTAGTAAAAGTCGTAGAGTATCTTTATCTCCAACAAAATCGTCATCTCCAACGAAATTGTCTTTATCTCCAGCGAACCAAAAGAAGAAATAATATGAAGAAAAAACATGTCATTCTAGCGGATTCTTACTACGTATTTATCCCAAAAAAGAACCGCACCGTTTTGCATTTTTCTTTCTTAATCTGCCAAGTTTAAAAATTAAAGTAGTTTTTCTCACTGCACAGTCAAATAGCCATAGGGCACCTCTTATGAAATTGGGCATGTGAGGGTTACCTCAAGTAATTACCAACTTGTTGCTACCTGCAGTACTGTAAATTACTGTAAATTTCTAAACTTAGTTTTATCGATGTTGTTTACTTCTAAAATAAAGGTATTTTAATCTGCCATGTTTTTATATTTGTACATATAAGAGTTTATTGACCCGTAAGCGGTTCTAAGACGAGTAATTGAACACATGCGTAAATAAATACTGAAGTACGTATGCGTACTGCGAGTTGTCAGCTGTCCGGAAAGTGACTAAGTTACGAAGTGGCTTTGTTACTAGGTGTGTTACAGTCGTTTAGTTAAACAATCGATAGGTCTGTCAGTCAATAAAGGCTGTTAAGATTAAGTAACTAATGTGTAATAGGCAGTTTAACTTTACTCATCTCTGTTAAGTAAAAAATGACGTAAAAGTAAGTCTTTTTATACATACATGCCATTACTTTCTTCGTTTTTCTTTTTATGATTTTAATTATTCAGTGTGCGTAGATATTGGTTTTAAATGGTTGTTATCTCAGCTACATTACAAAGATTATGTGTAACATGTCTAAACTATCTAATGTGTGCTTGGGTTTAGCAATGTTATTGTTTATTTTTTTTTATGTAAAGTTTTGTTATCAGACTCCTATATCAAGACACGTATTTACGGGTTGTTCTAGCTTAAGTCCTATTTCTCTAGCCTTCTGCCGTCGATTTAAGATTATGTAGAAAAGTGTTTGTCCTATTAAAAGAAAACATTATATCTATTATACTTGTAGCGACAAATTTTTAACCAAAAAAAAGCCTTTATATGTCATGCTTTTAATATTTATATATACTTATTATGGCTTCATACAGATGTTGAAAAAATGTCTTAACGTGATCTTAAGTGTAAGACTTGGTAACTCGAAAATGTTAAATCTGGTCTTAACGTTATAAAAAATTAAACGTAAACTAAAAACTGGGTTCAGGCACCCAAGTTCTAAACAATAACAGCATGCTCGCTGATTTGTAAATAATACGCCACGCGTGTCGGGTAACTTGAACACTTTGATAATGAATTAATGATGCTCATAAAATCAAAATGCTATTTACAAACAAAGCAACAAGTGCCTGCTAGTAACGTATACGTGTTGCAATCGTTAATGTTTAGAATGGTTCGTTCACGTTGCGCAATTTTTCTATTCTGCATTTGGCATGATGACATTTATTTGCATATACAGTCATGGTAGACAACTGGCCGCCTACAAGCAATCCGTTCTGATGTATCACATCACACGCCTGTGAACGAACTCTTTTGTCTGTCGTTTTGGCCTCGGATGTACACCCACAATTAAATAGCCACTAAGAGAAGGTCTCTCTATTGCTTACCTGTTTTACTTATTACATCTATTTCTTGTACAGATAAGAGGGTCGAGGTAGGTCAGTGTTAAGTGGTGGTACGGCACAGTTTGATCGGGCATAGGAGTGGTTCTGCGTGACTGGTAGTCATGTATCTTGCGAATTTAATGCTCTATGTCCATAATTAGTAATAAGGAAGGACGACAGAATGGATGCCAGGTGAAGGACAGCGCGTTTTACGAGCTGTTTTATAGAATTTTCAGTAATTAATTCACAGCTTCGTTTTGAGTTTGTGTTCCGTGTGTCGTAAATAATGCTTTTGTCTATGACTTTCCTGGAATGTGTTCAGCTAAGTTCTAATGTTAATTTAACCTATAGATAGATGGTTTTGTGCTCGTATCTTGTGGTCCATGGATGGTATAATCAATGGCTGTAAAACTGTTAGTTATTGTAGCCCATCAAATCCTTGTTGTGAAAAAATTATATTCTGATGTAGTTACATATTGATATTTCTTAAACTACAATTAGTTTTATATAACATAGGTAATTATTTCTACAATTGTACGTTGCAGATGTTTTCATGTCACTTTTTAATACCAAAATAGATTTCGTATTTTAGAACAATCCCGGAATAACGGATATTCAGGACTAAATCAGTAACAATTTTTTAGTACCTATTTTTATCTAAGATTAATTTTAAGTATTTATATACCTACATTATAAATGTGGCAATTAGTTTTGACAACAGGTAAGTAAGACGTCTAGCTAAGATTAGTGATTTTTTAAAGAAAAATTTAGACCGTTACCTAAAAAAAGGAAAGATATGTAAAAATGGCAAGTAATTAAAAGATTGTTTACAGTACAATTTCAATGACTGAACAGAACTAATTGATGTTTTATTCTTAAGGAAGTTTCGCTGTAGGTACCTGTTAAGCAAAAGTTGTGACAATTTGAATGACGCTAGGTGAGAGATTCCCGTTTCTATAAATACGAAAACGTATAAATCTCGACTTTTTAATACCTTTGACTTTATCGATATGATTATGATTATGCTGTCGGCACCGTTAAGACTGTTGTTAGTTCAGTAACACATTTTTTGTTATATCATTGAAAGAATTATTTTATTTGGAATTCGTCAGTGGTCTTGTACCTTTGTTTCTTAAAAAAACTCATTTTGTTGAGAAAATGAAATAAAAATATGAATCGTGGCTCTATGATTTACAGTATCTTCTTATTACATTTAAATACTATTAACTACGAATCAATGTAAGACTGAAATTGGTTTAGTCTGTCTAGATACAGTTAGATTCTTTGCAACATGTCTAATATCAATTCGAGTTATGTAAAAGTTGCTCTATTTTAAACAGTTTCAATAAAAGCAAACTTCAAAGTATTTTACGCTATACATTCATATTTAACGGTTATGTTCATCTAGTTGTACATACTTATTAGCTGAGCCAGAGGCAGACGATTCGATTTATCCTTCTCTCTCTCTCTTTAATGTATGTAACATTACTCGGCCTTCCGCTACTATTTCTTTTCAACTTAGAACTGTACTAGGTGATGTTCAACATCACAACGACAAGATTCTGTTAACGAAAAGACCATCCTAGCCGTTAAAATGATATACGAAATTCAAAAGATGTAGGAACGCAAATGTGTTTTCCGAAAAGGTAAAAACCTCTTGATTCATATTGACGGCTATTCACTAATCGTATAAGGAAGCCACATATAAAGTGTAAGTTGAAATCGTTGAGAGCTACATATGGAGTTACAGCCATTACTACTAGCTAATACCCTTTCTACAACATCGCAAACAGCTAACGAAATGGTTTAGATTATACAGTTTTAGGTTTCTCTGAAATGCAGTTCCTTATATTATTTTTGTCACCCCTAAAACCGAATGAAAATAAAATTTTTTAATAGGTGCTTGAGTTTACAGCTATTTTTAAAACATTGGTTACAATAAAATTAGTAACTTTTGTTTTCAAATCCCATGTTTTACATTATCTATATTTGCCACAGTAATTTCAGCACGAATGGGCCGGCTCGATCGAGGAACCGGCCCGAGGAACACTCTTACAGAAGACCAACCTAAAGCGACAGCATCCGTGCTGTCGTGTTTCGTTGGTGAGTGTGAGACGGGGGCCCATTAATGCAGGGGTAACAGTTATCATGGTAAACCTTACACCAGGATGACTGACATACCTTTTACGTCCCCAAGCGGGACGTGAAAAAGCATCTCAATAGGACGCCATAGTGTGGGTCGCCATACTGTATTGCTTGCACTCACAGTGAGTATGGTGACTACAACTCTTGGATTTTATTCATGCCTTCCATCAGGTGGAGTAGTCACTTTGGCAAGCTCTTAAAATAGAAGAAAAAAAATACTACGCTGGTCTTTTGAAGTTGAGGAATTTCTAAAATGCAATATTTTCTAACAAGGGGGTCTAATCAATATCTTCTGGTGACCTCTGGTTAAGTCCAAATTTACTTCGCTGGTCCGATAGGTTTAAGATGAACAGAGATTCTGTGAAACAAAAAATGCTTCCTTCGCAATATTATCAAAATATTACAAAATACAATACAAATAACAGTGACGTCAGATGCTGTAATTCGGTGGTTTAACAGCAAGCGAGCGTTGTCTACATCGAGGTTGTGGTTTAGAGGCGTTAGAGGCATAGAGTATCGTCAGATGTCGACCGGTAGAGACGTGAGGCGAGTCGCGAGCCGGCGTGCCGCGACCGCGGCGCCTTATCACCATCGCGTTATCAACCATTATCAGTTACTCATCGCGAAACCGATCGCGCACCACCTTTCGATTCACACGCGTGCAAACTGATCCTAGATGTGATTTAATTGGCAACGATCATGAACGGGATTTCAGTGTACATTATACTGTGTTTATTAATGTTATTTTATCATGGAAATTGTCAAGGTGAGTTTTACATAAGTTTCAGTTGAAACAATACCTACTGATAGTGTAATCATTATTATTATTGGTGTCACACATAGCAAGCATATTTGGTAGAGTATGTTTAGTTGTGTCATTTTAATATTGTGAGTAACTGTATTCTAGGGAAGTATGCCGTTACTTCGAATTGAACTATGTTACATACAAAGTAACTTAGTATAGTGTAATGAGGAAGTTAGCTTATATTATAATTAGTAGATATTGATATGTTAGTTACAAGTATTTGTTAGAGCTAGTAGTTAGCTACCCATGTTAAGTGTTAAAAATTGTTTATGTTTTAACATTGTATACTATATTATGGATGAAATTTAATGATACTGTATGTTTTACTATCATTTAATGAAGTTAAAATGATGTTTTGTATACATATACGATTATATACATTTGTATTCATGATACATAATATATGTTAACCTGATTAATGTGTCCTTACCAGATAAGATTTTCTGTATTCATCATCTACTTATCACGAAATTACTTGGCATATGAAGATGTTATTTGGCAGAGAGGTAGTATTAGGTAGTAGGAAAAGCAGGTGGCAAATGGATTTTGCAAAGAGTTTCGATTTAAGAATCTCGGCTTAAGGTGGCCCTCGCAAGTTTGTTTGTATGAAACACTTAGTACAATTTAGTATAAGAACTGACAACATACTGGATAAATATTACCTTACACTAAAGGAAAAAATAAAGTAAGCTCGTGTGAAACTGTACAACAATAGCATTAGCTGTCTCCTTGATAACATAATAATAATAATAAAAGACCTTAGGGGGTAGGACAGAGGAGGTAGTGTTGTGAAATGTATTTTACGACAGGGCTGGATTAAGAAATATTAGGGTATTGTTTTGTATGCAATCTACGTGAGTTGTGCACCTTCAGTAACCACAGTCTCTCAGTGATAAGTAACGAATTAACAGCTTAACACCCACTTTTTGATGAGGCCAAAGAATTAGTCCGATTCGGCCAGCTTTTAATGCTGTAACATGATGCAGTGCTGAAACTTGATAAACACTCAAGAACTAGCGGCAATTGACAACGACTGGGCATTCTATTATCCTGCTGAAGCAGCTGGTACTGTATAGCGTTGGTTGATAATAACTTAGCCAAATTTAAGCCCGCCATTCAAACGTAAAAGTAGGCCGGTCACCACATTTCGTGTTAAAGTGCAGTGTACCAGATCAAGTCGCTTTGAAATCACTTCCTCGTTGAAGTGATAACCTAAACCCAAATCTAACGAAAATTTTACTCATAAAAAATATAAACATACAATTGACGTAGATAAGGTCTTGTTGCCAGATTCACCAAAATGGTTTGTGAAAAATTAACAAATAATTTGTTTCTTGTCGAGGATTTATCATCGAACGACATATTATATAATTCGACTAGATTAACTTTTCTTAAGTTTAATATTGAGTATTTATATATATGTACATATTCTGTGTTATACGAGTTAATAAGTATTAGTTTTTTGAGGAAGTTTTCATTGCTCTCATTTTCATAAAAGTAACATGTTATAAATATAACCTGAAAACAGTTACAATTCTGCATACATACTCGTACAATATTTATATAATGATGTTAAAGAAACAGATCACTTTAATCTAAAATTATTCATGTTATTTCTAATGATTAAGTAGTGTAGCCAGATTAAATGTAAATAAAACTCATTCGTTATCTCAACACGGATATAAAGTAACTTCAAAAGGAGAGATTTATTTCATGTTCGTATTAACTAAAATAGCCCAAACAGACGCAGGCGCCGGAACACACCTGTTATGGACATTCGTTTTCTAAAATAGAGAATATCCCAAATAGCATTGACAGTTTTATTTAGATACAAGGAATGCTTTTCCGTGTTTAGTGTTGTATTACAACATTTTAACTGACAGGAAAATATTAAAACGTCCTACTATGTAATACTGAGTACTTCAGATAGAAAATGTAATCAATGTATAAATAGATGAAGGTAAACCTTCATCTAATGTGGCAAGACCCTGCTTCACATAACTTTTACCGATTTGGGTACTTTATGAGTTTTTTACTTGGACTATACATACATCGACTACCTTTTAGTTGAGGCATTTCAAATAAGGCCCTGTGTTTTACCATAACTTTTGTTTTTATGGAGGTAAAGTTTTTTAATACACAAAATTAATACCTCTGTATTTATGGTATTTTAACATTTGGTCTATGTCATAGACAAGGGTATGAATCATTTATTGTAGTTATCATATGCTTACATATCAAAATACAACCTAAATGTGTTTTATTTGTTAAATGATTCATATTCTCGAGAACCCGGTAGTAGATAATTATGTTGCGCTACAGAATTGAAAATATATTGAATTATTAATTATTATTTAATTTTAATTGTGGTAATATATAAAGTCCACAAGACCAACATCCTCATAATATCTTATACGAACAAAATACCTATTTAATGATATATAAGTATCAGGGTACCTTCATTAGCAGATATCCTGGTGGCTTCCAAAAAGAGGAGGGACAAATGGATTGGTTAACTGGGCCCTTTTGAGTTATTACAGTCTTCTTTCACCCTGGTTCTTTAGCCCTGGTGTCCTCGCACTTTATGTCTTGGTTCCACCTGAAAACCATTACTGGGCGGAATCGAACAAGACGATAGAACTGTCTATACTGGTATGTATGTATGTAAATAAATATATGTCTAACCTTACATCTATCTCAAAAGAAATTGATAGAGTTACAGGATTTTGAATATTATGATCATGATGAAAACAATACTTGGATTTGGAGAAGATAAATGTATTTATAATGTATTTATTTTAAGACAGTTTACATTTGTCTGGAAGAGATAACAATAATCGTGATAAAATTATGTTGTTAAACGACAATCAAGTTGTATCTAATTCTCATTCCCATACAGTTTAAATTGATGCATGAATAGCATAGGGTGCTCACCAAAAACTTAGTGTTAACCTCACCTGCAATAGGTGCACCTGCTAATCGACGGTCGAGGCTCTGGCAATGGACTCTCCACCTATAACATGGGACCAAAATACTGGCGAAAATTGCATGTTTATTATGCCACTGCCCATGGGCATCGCCAGAATTATTTTCAGGGGTGTGCATCTACATCCACACATATGTATTTTTCTCTATGTATTTTTTTTCTATCAGGGGGGTGAAAGAGCCCCCTTGCATCTCCCTCCCGGTGCTCATGCCTCCGCCTACGCACTCAGAGAAACAGGCGTAATTTTATGTAATATTTAGTCTGAAACAATGAAGGAAGAAGTAATACGAAAATGAATCTTCTAAAACAATTAAATCTTGTTAGTCAAACGTCAAAGAAAATGTTACTCAAAATTGTATCTAAATACAAACCTACTGCCAGTTACTGCAATCGAATATTCATTATCACTTCTGATAAACATGTTGTACATACATATTAAATGTTGTGTAGCTCGCAGACAGTTCCAATTTTCAGATAGTATCAGTTTTATAACACCATAGCACGTGCGAGCTGTTGAACCATTTTCGTAGATAATCAGAGTTCGGCGGTAATCTCGTATACGCCCACACAAATTGTGTCAACGCGACATATACTCGTAATTCTGGTGTTCTATTTTAATTCTGACGCGTATGTTCTGTTTGATGTGTCAAGTGCTTAGGGAACGCTTCCTTTTATGTGTATAATTCAAATTCATTAACTCTATCTGTCCCTAATTTAACATTGATTATTCAACGTTTACGTAATATTTTGTATATCTTTGTTATATCTGCTTGTTTGCCACTGAAATGTTATAATAGTAGTTAGAATAGTTTCACTTATAGTTTTAAATTGCCCTGGCATATTTTAGTTTCATTAGTAATTTATTTTATGCTAAACATGATACTTCTTCAAAATAATTTTCGTGATAAGAACCATCCGTGTGGTGACGGATTAAGAATACGTCGCCACACGAATTTACGAGTATACGAGTGTCACCACCCTTACTCGAGTCGACAAAGAGAACAAATATACAGTGCTGTTGACTGTTAATCGAAGGAACACTTAAAACAAACCCGAAACCTCTGATCAGAGCAGATTGTAGTCGAAGGCCTCCTTTCTGAGAACAGGCCTATTATATGTCCAGCTATGAACTAATAACTAATGCCGTTAATGATGAAATAGGAAACTATATAAATATAAGAATACAATATGAATAAGCCACAAAAGTCGACATGACCGCAGATACTATCTGTCCTTGTTTAATACGACGCAGTTTTGCTAGATTTGCAATATGGTGTTATCTTAGGCTTCCGTAACCGTTTCTCATCGTTATTTATGTACGACATTGCTAAGTTAAACAAATAGTGTTTATTCGAAAAATTACATTGAAGGCCGATTCTTGCGTTATCATGTTATTTTTATAAAATTTCAGTTGGAATTACTAAGATATTAAAGATATTTAAATAACAAGTGTAAATTTTAAATATAATACTATAACAATATAAAAGTCTAAATCAGTTTACTATAGTTGTAATCCGGTAATATAAATCACGTATTGCATCTGTTCCATATAAAATCATATAATTAAGCGACAATCAATCACGTAAAATGTTCCCTTTATTACAGAAACCCATAGAAGGAAAGCTCTAAACAGTTAATCATCACCATCATTATTAATATGCATGCAATAGATAAGAGTTAACTAATGTAATATCGGTTAAATTGAATTTTTGCGGCAAAATCTTTATATTTTATAGTTTCCTAATTTGTTAATTATCTTACTCTAGTATACATATAATGATTTATGAACTGTTAAAGTGCTCAATAAAAAAAAATTTGTAAATATTTAAAATGGTAAGATTGGTTCTTAGTTATGGAAGTTAGCAAAGCAGTAAATATTTTGTTTTTATTCAACAGTTTTTTTTCTCATATTTAGTTCTGCAATTAAATAATGAAGAAACAAGTGATAGCTGATAGCAATTCTATAACGAGCTCATAAATAAAGAATTTCCTAGTCAAAACAGGATGTTTTACGAGCCTGTTGAGGGATCAATTCATGAGGTCCAACCTCGATGAGGCAACTAACACTGTAAAAAAGTTGAAGAATAGCAGAGCTGTCGGATCGGATGGTGTACTTTCAGAAATATGGCAAGAAATGGGATGTACAGGCACAGATTGGTTGATTAAGCTTTTCAGTATCATTCAAAAAACAACAAAAATACCAGATCCATGCCGACTCAGTCCCCTTGTGCCTTTTTGTAAGAACAAAAGAGACGACACATTATGCGCAAATTATAGAGGCATTAAGTTTCGTCTCACACCTTGAAAATCTGGCAAAGCGTAATAAGTAACTGTATTCAGTTATATTTCATATTTCCATAAGCACGGGTCAATTTAAGTTCGCAGCCTCCGCTTCCCCAACCGACGCAATACTAGCGGTTAGAATCCTAGTGGAGGAACATCGTGTGAACCGGGACAATTTGCATCTGTTTTTTATAGACCTTGAGAAGGCTTTTCATGTAGCGCCCCGGACCTTATTGTGACACGCGCTTAGGGCAAAACAACTTCTTGTGTGTTACATATACTACATGCAAGTTGTGTACAACGATACATGCACGAGGGTTAGAAGTGTGTTTGGTCTCAGCTAAATGCGGGTGGGAGCCTCTCACTATAAAGGTTGTCAGGAATACTGTACTATAAAGGTTGTCAGGGTACAAGAATACTGTACGATACTCGATTGACAATACATACAAATTGCAAAATGTTCAAAACAGTGGTTAGGCCGGCAATCTTGTAGGGTGCCGAGTGTTGGCCCGTCAAAAAATGACATGTCCAAAAATGCATACCGCAGAAATGAAAATGTTAAGGTGGTCTGGGGGAGTGACAAGAATGGACGAGGGACACAACCCGGTTTTAAGGTGGCTCCAATACAGAACAAGTTAACGGAAAGAGAATTGAGGTGATATAGGCACACTATAAGAAGGTGAGGACGGCCTTAAGAATATACCCGATCCGACAATCCTTGTCAGGATGTCTGTGCGCCGTGATATAAGGAAAGCCGATACCACCTAAGGTGGGTAAAGTCTAAGAAGAAGAAGAGAGCTCTTCAAATACATTTAACTGCCAAAAGGGCCTGTCAATGTGACTCTACTCTGCCTGCTGGAATGCATGAATAGAATCCAAGAGCGATAGTCATCATACTCATTTCGAATGTAGACACTGCAGTACAGTGAACCATATTATGGTGGCCTAGTGAGATGCTTTTTCACGTCCCGCTTAAAGGAGGATTTCATAAGTTTTGTTTAGTTTTATACCGGATTATATTACAGATATTCGGATTGGAGAAAATCCAATTTAGTTTTTTTCTTAGGTAGACACCTGTATATAAAGACTAATATGGCGTATGTAATAAATAAGGTGATATAATAATAATAACCAGTGCTCATTGAATCACAGACAGTTTTACGAGTTTTACGAGCTTTGGCTTTGGTTCGCTTAATGTAAATTTTATTAATAAACATATCTCGATAAAAACCAGACTATATCCTAGTCCAGTCAATAATCTAACCCTATGCAAATGTAATCTGTTTATCCAGATTTGTTCAACCGTTTTAGCTTGATTGGGTCCCCACCCATCCAAATTTTTACAGATATAAGAGTAGTATGTTATTTTTAAAAATATATATTTATATTTATTACATTATTATTTTTAGTGCAACAACTACTGAATAAGTTGGCGTGCATCGAGCACGAAGAATGTGGAGCATGTCTCGCTGCTGCCTCACATTGTCGCTGGTGCGCAGATCCTTATTACTCTTCTGGTGCACCTCGGTGCAATGATGACGAGAGGTGAGAAATTTTAATTTTAACTAGTATATATTTACTATATTTCTTATTTAAACTTAAATTTAAACTAAATGCACGGGGGTTAAGCCTCCAACTTCCAAATTTCGCGCTGTTGTGTCCGGAGTTTGGAATAATCAGAAAACTCAATAATATTTTTTTTCCAGACCTCGTGACCGACATTCGCATACATTAACCGCCACCAATGAGGCAGTCACATTTCTTAAGTATAGAATATGCATACGACAAATACATAAATAAATTATCATTATTATGCAGAACCCATAAGGGTTATTAGGACAGTCATGTATATGAACAAATACGTATATGAATTTGGACGTGCCGTGTGTCTGATTGATCAAAAAAAGATGAGACTATTTATAAATACCTAATTAATCACAGCGGTAGTTATCAATGTTCGATGAGCCTGCTGTAAAGTGTAAAAAACAAACACACAAATCTTAAGACCATTTCGGGCTCTTTTCTAAAAATATATTTAACTAATCAAGATTTATTGATTAATATAAGAATTCTACTAATCGATAAATTCAGATAAAACAGTTTTTAGGTCACAGATAATGCTCATTAATTACCGAAAATCTTTCTACTTCAATTTATGACTTTACTAGCAAGTTCTAATTGTAGAAATATTTCAAATTTAATGGGCGTTTATAAGTTCAATGCTATAATTGATGGTTTGGTCGTTAAGTTTAACTAGTGGATATTTAAAGAAGTACTTTTAAGAACAAGGAAAGATCATAATCTAGTTATCTTGGTTGAATCGCGGTGATTAAGCTACGCCCACAATGTTCAGTAATTGGATGATACTTTGAGTATGAGCTTTGATGCCCTAATATAATGTCCATTGACATGGCTTGAAAAGATCAACTACACAAAGGAATTATTTGGTAATTGCTGCGTCAGTTCCGATGGGGTCAGGTTTTCTTTGTTTCGCATATAACCGTTGGTTTCCCTTGCGAACTTAAATGTGTTTAAAAAGCGCTCGTTTGTCTTAGTTCGATATATCTTTGTATTTATTTAAAACGGTTTTTACTATAATATCATGAAAGCTATATTTTAATTAAAGTTACCGTTTACAGATAATTTTTATTCCTTTACTTTTAATGATCTATCATTTGTTACTTTATGATTTAAATCTGTGTATGTGTTTCTAAGTGAGTTTAACTTGCAAAAAGTAAGTAAAGTATAAATTTATTGTAATTTAAATCGATACGAAATCATGTGAAGGAGAACATGTTTACTAAAGTGAAATGAAATGAAATGGAAAACACTCAAGTTGAAGGATAGTGATGATTACGTTATCCGATTAACTTTGATAATGCTACGCCCACAAAATACCTATCCATAGAATAAAGGCATGACGTTATAGTTGAACAAACTGGTGTAAGCTGTTATTATGGGCATCAGTGAAGATGTGGGTTTACTTATATTGATGTGGTAGATTTAACCTCTTCTAAAAAGGTTCGTGTCGCCGAATCGGAGAGGTTCGAATTAAGTTAGATATCTTCGAAACACATGTATCCTAATTGTTATATATTTATGTTTTTAATTCACAAAGTAGACTTTACACACCTTAGGACAATTTCTGTGAGATGCTGTTATTTCGCCTAATCAATTACGTTCACAAGCACGATACTGGCGCATTCCTTGACTTCAATCGTTCCCACGTTCACTGACCGATATTTCGGGTGCTTAATCAACAGATCGTTGTACTTCAGATTATTGATTGTGAGGCTTACATGTCCAGCTGAACGATTTCCAATGGGCTTTCGTACTTAGAAGAAAGTAGGTGACGATTGTCTCGGAGACGGAAGTAGGTAACTACCTACAAGTAAGGCGTGATTAATTTGTGTATCTATTCAAATGAGGCCGTAAAAATACTTTTGTAGACAAAAGATTTCAACATTATACTATTTGTCTGTATAATGTAATGTAATAATATAATGGAATGGATTACTAACTTTCATTTTTTATAATTACATTTTAAAAAGTATGTCAAATTGAATTAAAAGTGACTAAGGTATACAGTTTTTATTTAAACACAACTCCCTCACCAGAAATAAATCCTGTATCGTGGACTTTGCAAATATGCGTGAAATGGACACAAAGAAGACCCAGGCTCAGAACAACAAGTTGTAGATCACACAAAGTGCTGACCCATTGTGAGGGTTCGAACCCGCAACATGATTTATATGGTTAAACAAAAATTTTTAGTGACACAAAACCTGTAAAAAGGATATTTCAAGCGAAGGAACAAGTCAGTCTGTCTATTACACAGATATCTTAATCACTACACATACAGATATACAGTAACATAGGTAGATATGTTTTATAGATGTAATCACTATGACATCTGTAAAATGTATCTACCTATGATCTACATTAAGGAAATTAATAGCTACTATCGATACTATATAACTATGATTTTGCAGTACAATACTGTACAAAGAGGCCTTAAAAAGAACGTTATTGTGTCTCATGACTCTTGTATGCTTTTAACCACTATTGTATCTATTGACATTTCTAAGCTCTAACCATAATTTTTTTTTTGAGCTGCATCTCTTATGTATAGTTATTTATTATTTCTAGTCTAGTGAACACCGGATGCAGTCAAGGATTCATACAGCGCCCCAAGAAGGACGTATGGGAAGTGTTGCAGAATAGTTCACTTCAAGATATGATGCCAAACAGTGAAGATAATGTGGTTCAGATACAGCCGCAGAAGATAAGGCTTTCTCTCAAACCACGTAAGATATGTATTTTTAATCGACTGCGCTACGAGGAAATTTAATTTTAAATGTTTGCATATTTATAGGATGATCCATGAATTAGTTAACATTAGAAGAATCGTATAAAAAAACCATTTAATATATTATAAAAAATGTTTATTTACCAGAAAGCTAATTAATTGGAATTTACTTTTTAAAAATTATATTGATTGACACCGTTTCGACGTTTGCACTCTTCTAAGCGGGCACCGAAATTTTTGAATACTCGTCTTCAAAGAGACCGCGAGATCGCCTACATCTCTTCGTTGATTTTTTCTTTCAGTTGACGTAGTGTATTTGGTTTAATGATGTAGACACGATATTTCAAATAATCCCTTGAAAAGAAGTCTCCTGGGGATAGATCTGGACTTTTGGGTGACCATAGAATGTCGCCTCGTCTGGAAGTCAGCTTTGCTGGAAACATGTCTTTGTCCACCGGTAGGGACTCATTGGATGTATGACAAGTGGCCAGCAAATTCCAGTAACATCAGTCCTAAGAACTCGTAACATGTTTGCGCGGGATGCTAGATTTAAATGTTAACGAATTCTTGGCCCATCCTACATATAACAAGTCTTGTTACGTTTTGCAGCCTAAATCATTCTGAGTTTTTCTTCAAATTAAGTGTCACTGAATTGTTTCTAGCTCTTCAAGGATGTTCGTATAAAGTTTAATAGCACTTCGTCTTCTGACGAGTTTTGTTACATATTTAATTTTTTTCATTACTTTGTACAATATCAGTATCACCATGTCCAAACACGCCACATTACTTACATATCTTGTTTTATTAATATGCTGTGTTCACACTCAAGCAACTTTGCGTTCTGTAGTCACTCTAGACACACTAGAAAATTCAAGAATTTTCTTCCCTTTTAGGTATAAGGAGCTGAAAGATATGCGTGACTCAGAAATGCTTTTAGTGTACTTCTTTTCCATGATCAATTTCATAATTTTTCGTTTCTTTCTTTTATCTTTTAAAAAGATAACTTTTACACTAGGATATTTGAGGATGAGAAAATATTTCATGTTTTCACTTTTCAAACATTCATGAAATAGAAACACACAGATACTTAGTTATCACTGTTAATATACTTAATGTAGTGTAGTGTAGTTGCTTCAGTAGAACAAAAACTTCTTGGAGCGTTCATAAGCTCTTAGGATTCTCTAAGCTCATAAGCTCTTCTCATCCACAGGATGATAGTTTCAGTACTGTTCAAATACATTTTAAAGCTATCTATATTTATCGACAGAACTTATCAAGATTGAATCTTATAGAAAGTTATAGCTGTCATATAGTGTCAGATCACACGTTAATAGCCTTAAATAGTCCACTGCTGGACATAGGCCTCTCCTTAAAAAGGAGGTTTTGACCTACTATACAACGCTGGCCAGTTTAATGCTCATTAAATATTTGAAAAAGTTATATTGTTTTGAAATATCTATGCAAAGGTGATTCTTAAACTTATTGATATTTGCAACAAAGCCGGCAATTTCATTTGTACTGAACCTTGAAAAATGATAAGCCCTAAGAATCTGAGTCCTGTTTTCCTGTTTTGTAACTGTTATTTATGGTCCCTATTTACTTCACCAAACTTATAAACTGTGATGAAGTCATGTATTTTTACATCAAAACATGTATTTATAATTAATAATCCTCCAATAATTTAAGTACGCTAGTACCATATTTAATTTAATGGATTTAGTTGTTGTATTTAATTAAAAACATTGTATTAAAATAATATAAATAATGTATTTATGTATTACGTAATATGTTTCAGTTACAACGCCTATACTCGCGATAAATTGTATGAAACATCGGCTTGGTACTATATCTACATGCACACGCAAATAATATTATCAGGATCTGTTCTCTTATACAAATTTCTTTTTTGATATTTGTATATAGGAGTAGGTTTTATAGATTTTTTTAAAATCTTAATGTGTTCTTACTCTTCTTCACTTACTCTTCTTGTTCTTCTTTTATACTGAAACCAAAAAAATTTAGGTTTCGTCGGTGGATTTTAATCCAAGATATTCTATCAGACTATAAAATTAGAAAGCCAAACGTTCCGTATACTATGATTTGTTACAAGAGAAGATATTCCTTTTGTTGCAGGTGAGACAAAAAAGGTCCAGTTTTCCTTCCGACCTGCCAAAAATTATCCCTTAGACTTATATTACTTGATGGATCTCACTTGGTCGATGAAGGATGACAAGGAAACTTTGGTGTCTTTGAGAGATGACCTGCCAATATTGTTGAAGAACCTTACAGACAACTTTAGGTAATATTGTATAGTTTCGTCAATTATGCACATGCAAACAAGTTTTTTTTAGTAATTAAAACTATTTAGAAAAATCTGAAAAGAAATGTAGTTTTACGATCGCAAGAAACAAAATTATTATTTGTTATTTAGCTCAAACAGTTATGCATACAGTTATCTAAACAATCACTCAGTTAATTAGATATTCCGTAACTGTATATTTACATTATATACTCAAACCTAGTTTTAATTTCTAGACTCGGTTTTGGAAGTTTTGCGGAAAAACCACTGATGCCCTTTATAAGTATGGATGCTAGAAGGCGCGCAAATCCCTGCTCTGTCGAGGAAGTGGCTTGCGAAGCTACCTACAGCTATAAACATCATTTGTCCTTAACTAATCAGGTATGTTTAAGGTTACGTTTTTTAATATTGTGTTTATGTATAAATATGTACCTAATTTCACTTATGTATAGGTTACTTAAAATGTGTAAGAGCTTTGTTACGGTTAACTTACTTGTATGTTTGTGGTACATATGCAACCGTAGTTTATGCCGTCAATTCATGATTCATTGTCACATTTTAATTTTCCGATCGAGAAGCAAAACAAAGCAAACTACTTTGGATTTTCTTGTACGTAAAGTGTTGTAAGAATTTAACCGAATGATGTCACAAAAAATTGTGGTCATGCCTTCCGGAAGCCGATCTTTTGATAACCGTCTGTTTGGTTAAAAAACTAAAATCAAGGTATAGTAAACGTGGAGGCAGTTTGTTTTCTTCTATCTTCTGTATACTTCAGTTTACTTATCCAAAGGTATATTAACTTCGTCTCGACAGATATGAATAGGAGAATTCATGTAGACATGACGTCACATGTATACTACATGACATCAACGAGCGTTAAAAGCATTAGTTTCTTTTTTCCTACCACTATTTCGTATACAGTAACAATATTTTTAGGAATAGTAGTCATTTTAGCATATCATAGTTTTTTTTCAAATATGCCTATTATAGTTGTTGAGCATAATTTGAAAACATGAAGAAAAATGCTTTTCGTATCCTCCACTACAATGTGTTATTAAAAAGAACATTTTTATTTTCTCTTGAATATAAATGCAGTAAATAACCGAAGAAAATAATGTTCGAAAGAAGATACCACGGAAAGTTGGTTATATGTTTATAGTGTAGTAAGGACGAAACAGCAATACTTTCCGTTTCATATCCTGACTTCTCCTGATCTCTCTGTAGGAATCCTTGTATCTAGCCGTTTGCGGTCACGGTGGCCAGTCTCAATGGAAACCAGCCAATTACGCACTATTACAATGTATAAGTGTGTGCGCAAATACAGGTGCACTCTCTGTTCCTTCACACTCACAATCCAATGGGACGGCTATCCGACAGGACCGGAGGGAGATCAGACGCAGGATTGACGGTTTTATGTGCTTTTCGAGACATGGGGGTTAAGACTCCAAGTTCCAATCTCTGGGCTGTTATTAAGCATTTTTATAATCAGAAAAAATTATTAATACTTTTTTGAACCGATCCGGGAATGGAACCTGTGCCCTCGTGATTGGAAGTCACATATTTTAAACGCTAGTTCAACGAAGCAGCTACATGAATATCAAAATAAGTTCGCTAACATATGATCTAGTGTTTTTTTACGGTTGTAATTAAATATTTTTCTTTTTAAAAATGGATGTAGAGACCAGACTTTATTTTTATATCTTTTGATTACAGATAAACGAATTTATCGAGCATGTAAACAGTAGTTCAGTGACAGCCAATTTAGACAATGCTGAAGCACAGTTAGATGCTCTTGTGCAAGTCATTTCCTGTGGTGATAAAATCGGTTGGTCAACACGAAGCCGAAAAATTGTGATCTTGCTCTCTGATGGGCTAATGCACATAGCAGGAGATGGAAAGCTTGGTAAATAACGAATACTTCTTAAATTACTGCCTTAATGCGATGTGCGTGTCTCTTTATGTGCGTTTATTTTTTCGTAAGGTGTTCATGCCAAGAGTACGTTCTAAATATTGTTTCCTGCTTAATATATTTTAATTCATATTACGACTTATCTTCAGACTTTTAACTGATTTCCATACTTACCAGTACCAACAATATTTAATAAACAAATGTCTAGCAACACATTCTCCGTTAAATTTCGCCCAAGGTTGGTTGGCCAAAGTACACAAAGACAATATCACGTATAACGTATATTATCGATTCTGTAACTTTTAGATAGACAAAATCAACTCCCTGCGGATAAACATTCGTTAAATGGCAATTAATTATCAATAACTACATTGTAGGTGGGGCTACGAAGAAAAACGACGAGACGTGTCATTTAGACGACAATGGATATTACTCAGACGCGGCAACTTATGACTATCCATCGATTGCGCAAATGTTTAGACTCTTGGATAAGTACAAGGTAAATATTATTCTATTTTTACTTCTGGATTAAACCACATGTGTTATGTAAACGTAAACATACCTATAGATGTAAACTTAGTTGGCTATGTTTACTCGAATTCGAATGTAAGTAGGTTAGCTTCTTTTCGTTGGACAACATCAGTTCTTAAAGTTTCTGTAATAACATTGTGTTAGATTGTACATCGTAACTTCTTCATCATAATTAGTTACCTACTATTAGTTTGGGAGCAGACGGCCGTGTGTGTTTTTGTTTTAAATTGCTATCGTTTGCTACATAAGTGCGTTACTGATTACGCAAAATTTGATAAAGGTACTAAGATTCATAATAGTAACTGACACAATGAAATATGGACCTCGAAAACATTCAAAGTCTAAAACTTTTTGAGAACAATAGTAAAGAAGATCGAAGAACCAGAAAGGTGGACATGTTTTCCACACTTACAATGTTTTATAGACTTAGTCTTTTCTTACATTATTGTTAAATTTGGTACATATATATATCTATCAGCAGCATTGAGTACAACAATATACATGTATTTCTTACCACTACACACACACACATACATTACACATCACACTTTCAGTTTTATAAGGTTGATAAGGGAAGTGTTTTGAATATCACTTGAAGTTACATTCAATATAATATTTGTAACAGTCGACATCCCAATTAAATTAGATTCTTTAATACACACTTAAAATAACACTTTTCAGTTATATTAAAACATTAATAATAGCACAATATTTATATATACTTAATCTCTCTTCATTCCTAACAAACCTTACATTATTTTCCCTCGTCCGTCTTAATAAAACTTACGATCTTGTACATCTACGTGACACGCAATAAAACGTGTCTCATATGTTTGAATTAGTATATATGCAGTTCCATCGTAAGAGTAAATTATCGATGCTAATATTTGTTTACCATAATGTTCGTTCTAGGTCAATGTAATTTTTGCGGTCACGGAAAGCGTAAAAGATCATTATGATAGCCTGAACCAACTACTCGAAGATTACACGTATGTTGCTAAGCTGGAGAGTGACAGTTCGAATATATTAAAGCTAGTCAAAACGGGATATGAAGACATCGTTAGCGTTGTGAACTTTGAGGATGATTATGGTTCAGGACCCTTGAAGATTCGATACTTTACCGATTGTGGCGTAAGTGGCGGTCCATTGGTAGAGGAAACTAAATGTACCGAGGTCGAATATGGAATGATTCTCCGATATGAAGCTCATATTACGTTAGAATCATGTGTAGAATTCAAATCAGTAAGTAACTTTTTTTTTAAATAATTACATCTCTGTTATTTATATAAACTGCATAGTATTTGGCACGGTAGTTAAATTAATAAAAGAAAGATCGGTAGGGCGCAGACTCCAGGAGCAAGAGAATCGGCAAGATATTATCATCGTGTCTTGTATATCTACACGCTTTGTCATCACAGTGCGATGTTGCCTCGACAGTGCAACGTGGCTGAGTGCGAACGAAACGTCATCGTTTCGCCGTGCGCCTGTTGCTACTGGCGGCGTGCTCGCCGTCGCCGCACGCTCGCCGCGAAACGTCGCACTCTCGCAGCGAAAGTGCAGTGAGCGCCCTATCCAACGCTAGCTACATATTTACTAGCGGACTTGGAAAAGCACCCCATAAAACTAAATGCATAATAAATGATCATTTAAATTATTATGGAACCTAATTGAACTTATTCAACAAAACTATTGTAAGATGTCTCGTCTAGGAAACGTGGTGATTCCGTTACGAATCATCTCGAAAACGTGGCGATTACGTTACGAGTCGCCACGATACACTAGAAAATAAATCGTTCGTTTGTAGATACGCTCCCTACTGGGTAAGCTATCAGAAGGGTTACTTGATGGTAAGCAACAATTGTCGCCCATTGGCACCAGAATCTCAAGGGTCACAATCCCGCCCTGTAGGATCAGCGGTAGGGGATGTTTGAGCTCTGGTAACCTAACTTAGTACAAAGCAAAGAGATACTCATTGTTAAGTCATTCCGACTTAACTTATTTCTACGTTCAAGCCTAGGTATTTGTGCCGAAGCTCTTCGACACAAGAGCAAAATTATTGGAAATAGCTTTATCTACATTGAGAGATTGTCATTGGTACATGATAATTAGATTTCAGTTTCAACTTAATGTCAAAATATTTAATTATGTTACATGTCCCCTATCACAGACTAAAGAAGTAATTCGGATATCAGAAACCCAATTGGGCCAAGACGCCTTAACATTAGAAGTGGAGATACAATGTGGATGCCAGTGCAATATCGAACCCTCAAAAACCATGACGCTCATGTGTCCTGTTAACTCGCACATGGTGTGTGGCGTATGTCAGTGCAATGAAGGATGGTGAGATAGTATTCATTTACAAATACTAAGTATTATCTTTATCTCCCTCCCTTAGTCACCTCCCCGTAGGATAAATAGGGGTGGTGACACTCTGAACAGTGTATTTGTTTGTTTGATTGTACGCGCTTATCTCAGGAAGTATGGGTGCGAATTGATTCTTTTTTCCATATCAAGTTATGGCCACTGGATGTCGAGCATCAATGAAATATGTAGAGTAATGAAAAACGTGGTAATAGATATTATTCCTCTTCAGAGATGCAGACGAAGTCGCGTGGGTGAGCTAGTAGCATGTAGTAATTGTATTAGTTTCTTGTTTATATGTTAACTGTAGTTGTCACAGGAATTCGAGACCCATTTGTTATGGAAAGATATTAGCTATCATATAGCACACAGCGACCTATAGGAGTGGTACAATAACGGTGACCATCTATCTTGCTTGATTAAGTACAATTAATCAATTAGACTATTGTCGTTCTCTACAGGACATAGGTCTCGCCCGATATGTGCTATAGAATACATACCTAGTATGTAGTTGTATAAATGTACAAGTATCTTTTTATTTCACACCCTGAAAATGAAAACTGATGACCAATAAATTACTGAATCTTATGCAATATTTCCTATGTTTTGATTCGTTAAAACTACTAAAAACAAAGTATAATTAAAACTAGTATAAATGACTCATTTATAATTGTTTCGATCGAGTTAACTTTCAATTACATTAAAAAAAGACAACTGACATCTGTGTACAAATATCATCGCATCACATAAATAGTCTTTAACAGTTCACTACTGGACACAGTGTAAATATAGTATAGTATAGCCCTAATGAAGTTGCTGCCCTCCTTATAAGGAAGTTACGATCTTGAGAATAAAAAAATGAACAAAAAAAACAACTAGTGAATTGTGTGGTTTGATTCCCACCCAAGACAAAAGTGCGATGAGCATAATTATTAATACGTCATTCTTGCAGTATATAGGTCTATTAAATCTAAGTTTAATACTTACAAATTTTATTGTTTTTATTTCAGGTCAGGTCCATTATGTGACTGCTCTATAGGTGATGAGAATGCGTCCGCCGAACTCATGGCTCAATGTCGCGAACCAAATGCAACACGCACCATGGCTTGCTCGGGAGCTGGTGATTGTCTGTGCGGCAAATGTGAATGCGACCCAGGGTTCAATGGCAAATACTGTCAGTGCAAGTCTTGTGAGATTAGTATGTAAGTATTGATTTAATATCCCGATCTCGTTAAAGATTGCGATACACGTTATACTTCAAGAAACGACAGATGTCTTATTTTATTTAAAGGCAAATGATTTTTCTGACTTTTTGAGAACATCACACGTTATTAATATTTAAACTCATAATTCTGTCTTCATTTTGTAAACAAATAAATACAGTTAGAAAATTAAAAAAGGCTTTGACGATATGGAAAAGTCGGTTACAAACAATAACTAATAAAAACGTGTTAAAAAAGAACTCGAGAAAAAGACATTTATAGTTAGATTGTTACATTTTGTGACAAAGTAGTTAAAAGCTACTAACTTGCTACAATCCGTTTTATGTTTCATGCAATAGATACAAATATCTAAGATGGAAAACAAGAGAATAGCTCCTTTAATCATTAGATACTGTGGTGTGTTACTCAGGGATTATAAACACCCCCTGGCAATAGGATACCGTTGCTGTCTAGTTGGATTGCCATGAGACAGTTATAGTTTCTGCATCTTAAAGACTATTCCAATAGAAATGAAATTCTTTTGAATGACGTGATTGTACTAAGGGATATTTAAGCCTAATAAAAACTATTCGTAAGAATTAGAGAATCAATAATCAGATAGTAAATGAATATGTCGGATGTTAGAATTCTTATAACACTTCTTAAATGAAAGTGTTTCTTTTACTCGGTAATCAATATTACTAGCAACGCTTCCGTAATAGTAAATAAATCTATTTTCGTCCATAACACCGTGTTGATTTTAACCAGAAGGCGGAAATTGCTAAATTTCTGTGTTCATGACTATGGCCACTCGACGATATTTCTGGAAAGTGCGGAATGTGTTTACTTGTCTCATTTGGAAATACGTGCTGTTTCTTACGCTCACACTGATATTGTTGGTTAACATCGTAATAAAATAGCTGCCTTTAGACGTGCACTCTTACATTAAAATAGTCATACAATGTGTCAGTGTATTGAGAACTTGTAGTGGTAAAGACACTAAAGATTTATGCGAAGGGTAATATCATCAAAAAACCTAAGACTGGACATAGGCCTCTCCTTAGAAAGGCGGTTTTAGCCTACTATACCACGCTGGCCAGACGGGTAGGTATAAGGTTTGTTTCAAGTTTTCCTTCCCTTTGCAGTGAAGTTGTCCTACCTAATTTGCTCCCTTAGTCGCCTGTTACGACACCCATAAGATAAATAAGTGTGGTGACTCTCTGTACTCTTAATCTGTCACTACAAGGAAAAAATGGGTAGTATTAACATATTTCACTACACTATATAACAATAGTAATATGTTCAGCACAAATCGGCAACTTCGACCGGAGAAAAATAAATGAGTTACAGAAAACCGGAGTTAGACAATTCTTTTGTTGATTTTCACCGACTGTGTTAGACTACCGGTAACCAAACACCTTCTTCTTTTCCTTTGGTTAAGGCGAGGAAATTTAAAGGGTCGCAACCCACTTGACACTCTTTGAGTTGCACAGGTCCATGGGTTTCGCAATTTGTTTTCGCACTAGGTGTTTTTGCAGCTCGTTGTGTCCTATATCATGAAAATAATTAATCTTAAGAGCCTGCCGAAGTGCCTCTATTCTGCCTGATGGAAAGCATCAATAGAATCCAAGAGTTATGTTCACCAAACTCATTGCAAATGCAGACAATGCACCATGGCGGCTTTGTAAGATGCTTTTCACACCCCGCTTGGGGACGTAAAATGTATGACAGTCATTGAGATAGTGTAAGGCTTACACAGTTACCACGATAACTGTCACCCCTGCTTGAATGGGCCACCGGTCTCACACTCACCAACGAAACAGTAACTTACCCTGCAGTTGTAGTTATCGGTCTTGGACCTTGTCGCCCTAGTTATTGTCGTCATGTTTCGAGCGCGTGTCAATTGTTTAATGACTTTCGTTAATAGATTAATTTGATTGAAAGATTGGATCTATAGTCGTAACAGATAGAAAACAAAAGAATAAAAGGGTCTCAGTGTCTTTCTCTTTTTAGCTTTGTAGTGCTACTTTGTATTGTTATGTAATTAATAAGATCAAAATGCACTTGGTAAGAAAATATATAGATAGACAATTCGAAGTGTGTTTTAGATTATACTCTAAGCACCTATCTAAAGGTGCATTGGAAGAGAATCTGCTCTGCCCTGGGCATTAAGCCCACCGATATACAAAGATGTATAAAGTTTAAAGAATTAATGTTTTTTACTTTTGTTTAAATTTCCTGAAAATAAATGTAGTTATGAAAAATTCACACTGAACATTTCATACTTTCAGCGAAAATGGTATCGAGTGTGGTGGCATAGGGCGCGGGGATTGCGTCTGTGGCACGTGCGCATGCGCCCCTGGTTGGAGCGGCGCCGCTTGTGATTGCACCGACAGGAATGACACCTGCGTGCCACCTAGCGGCGGAGATATGTGCTCTGGGCATGGAGAATGTGTGTGCGGTAAGTTACCAACATCGCTAACTGATGTTTTATATTCTATCTTCGTTGAAGAGGAGAGAAGGGAGTCGCAAGTGAAATTAAATCAGCGTTTGTCTAGTGGTTAGTGATCCTGACTGATAAGCCAGCGGTTGTGAGTTCGATTCCCAGTGGAACAAATAAATGTATGCATTTAGAAATATTTAAGGATGTTTTTCAGCAGTAAAGTTATCATAAAATAGGCTCCGTTTATTTTGCATTCAGTTGGTAGTGTGTGAAATACGTGATTTTTAGGATTTTCATTTCATTATAGTCCTAATTTTTTCATAACTTTAAACAAACCAAAACCTCAAAGTACCTTCATTAACAGCATGAACAGCAATAGATTTGCTTTTACGGAAATAAGTTTAAATCACTTTAGAGGATACAGACTTGATCCAAACCTCTGAAATGGGTTTCACGGAAATATTAATAGGATTAGGTATGCAAGTTCTGGCAAACATTGAGGAAAAAAAAAGTTAGAAATATCTCGTTTTACGAAACAGTGATTCGAAGTAAATTATCACATATTGTCTTACCTATAATACACACATACTTAACAAGTCACAGCTTGTAATGGATTTAACACATCTCAAACAACTGCGTGTCATCTCCATCACAAAGCGCTAATTAACAAATAAAATGCAATATCATTCCAGTCTCTGACTTAGCACATATTTGTATAACGTATAAGAGAAGTACGATGCACTCTTGTTAACTTCGCTGTCGAATTAAGTGATAATGGACAAAGTTGTCTTACGACAAAATAACTTCGACGTAAATACAAGTGTTGACAAATATTGTGATTGGACTTGTCGAGCATTGGGTAACACCTCTTGACATTAATGCTGTGCCCAAAATAATATTATCATAGCGAGTATTCATGGTATTTAACTGTTCTGTGTACGTAAAAAACTCCATCAAGTTTACCAGTACGTAAAAAAACCTTTACACGTAAGTAACCGACTGGTTAATTACTTCGCATGAGTCGTCTTAATAAATCAGGTTAATCTGTTTAGAAATTTTATATTAAATACTAAGCTAGTAGGGCATAATTCTTCATCTTCGTCTTCATCTACAACTACCACTCTGACTAGGCGGGTTGGAATAGGGTTTGTTTCAAGTTTTCCTTCTCTTTGTAATGATATTTTTCTGAATAGTGTCTTCTCTCTCTCTCTCTCTTCGCCTCTTATGATACCCACGAGATGAATAGGGGTGGTAACACTATGTATTAAGGGCATAATTATATATAACGATATAGAGCTTGTATTCTTAAAGATAAACATGTTTTAATGTGATGTATCTGCGGAATAGGGCAGACTTTATAATTCTTAGTTATAGTTCTTACATTAACGAGAAAAACACATTTTAAAAGACAACTCTTGTATTAGAAATTTATTCCTTTAGGAAGTAGGGCAACTTTACAAACATACATGAAACAGATACAAAGAACAACTAGACTCAGAACAACAACAAGTGGATCACACAAAGCCCATGTGGGGTTTGAACCCACAACACTACGCTCAGTAGAAAACGGCGTGTCGACCACTTAAACCACTATGCCATCCACGCAGCCTGATAATAATAGTTATTAGTTACAATCTAAGTATATAGTAATGATAGCTTTTATTATTTAAATATGTATGAAATTCCTTGCTAAGGTGAGGCTTATGTTTTTTTTATATCTTAAGAGCCTGCCAAAGTGACTCTACTCTGCCTGATGGAAAGCATGAATAGAATCCATGAGTTGTGGTCACAATACTCATTGCAAATGCTGACAACGCAGTATGGCGATCCACACATGGTGGCCTTGTGAGATGCTTTTTCACACCCCGTTTGAAGTGATAGTGTAAGGCTTACACAGTTATCACAATAACTGTCACCCCTGCTTCAATGGGCCTCTCGTCTAATGTCTAGCAGTCGACTGGTATAAGCTATTGGTGTTATACTTATGTAATTAAAATCAAATAAATGCTTTTGTCATGCTTAAACTCTATGCATAGACTTTACTTTTATGTGTTTTCTCAAGAGATTTGCAAGATTTACTCGTTTTAAAACTATTCTCTAAAACCGACGACGACATGAATTTCACGACAAAATCGCTGTATTGCTCAATACAGACAAAATCGCTGTATTGAGCTGAAAACTCAAATACTTCAGGCGTTGGCGCCAGCGTTGTAAGACTTTCATACAAAAAAAACAGTATAAAGTAGTATCAGGTGTATTATGTAAGCCATTATATGATATAACATCTCTTTTTAACATCCAAATCATTTAATTTCAGGTCGATGTGACTGTTCCATAGCAGATGACAACGGCTCTAAATATTCTGGACTATTCTGTGAAACCTGTGCTACGTGTGAAAATCCCTTATGTGTTCATGCTGAACCTTGTGTAACATGTCAATTGACACAGAATAATAACTGTACAGATGTTTGCAGAACTGGAAGTGTCAACTATACCATCAGTGAGAATTATTCGGATGAAGGTATAGTAATTTATGAAATGATTTTATTTTTTTAAATATTTTTATGTTACAAAAATATAGGATCTTTTACCTAAAATATATATTAGTGAAGCATCAGGTATTATGTCTCTATCTCTGACCGCGGCCTGCCGTTTTATATTAAAAAGTATTTCAGTGTGGCTTTGTTAGATATTGTTTCGTTCGTTCTGTGAAAGTGGCTTTTTTATTTGTTATAAGGAACATAGACAATATATCGTACAACAATATCTTAACAACTATACATACATAATGTTTTTGTCTAGTAATTATATAAATAATGTGTCCACAGCTCCTGTATTACATCGCTTTACCTAAAGTTTAGGTAAAGCGATGTAAACTAATTGATGCAAAACTTTAGGTCCTAAAGTATATCAACTATAAAGTTTCCTACAAGCTAGGAAAAAAATACTAAGAATGAAATAAGCCTAAACATAAAAGGATATATTATATAAAAACATAAAAAATTTAAAAAGACTACCTGGAAAACTTTTTAAATAACCTTGACGCCTCACCAGCAATTGATTATTCATTATAGAAACTCATTAAAACTGTTAAAAAACGAATCATTTTCCAATCAGCTCTACACAAATAATGTGGAAACTGGGCTATAACTGACGCAGATAGAATGAAATTATTTGAAACTAATTATCTTACATCAATTACTAAGAGATTGTCAAACGAACTTAGAAGCGAGCCGAGTCACAGAAGAAAGTTTATAAATAGTAGAAAACTGCATTAGTTTGTTAGAAAGTGGACATGCTTTGGCACATGGGGTTTCTCGACTTGATTTACTAATCAGGTCGAGAAACCCACACGACTTCACAAAAAAATTGGTTTTAAGTAACTCTTCCTAATAAATCACTCTTCCTAATTCGGGGCGCCTTCAAAGACCGGCAACGCACTCGTACTCAAGTTATTTTTATTGACTTTTGTGCTTATTTGCCCTCCATATCATAAACAAAGGCTTATAGAAACATACTCCTTT
The DNA here is from genome assembly GCA_949316085.1 of Hypercompe scribonia. Classification (NCBI taxonomy): domain Eukaryota; kingdom Metazoa; phylum Arthropoda; class Insecta; order Lepidoptera; family Erebidae; genus Hypercompe; species Hypercompe scribonia. The sequence continues at coordinate 10,528,887 of OX438979.1, forward strand.
CAGAAAATGAACAAACATTGTTTTTAGAATAATGTCAAGTACATTAAAGTAGCTTAATCTAAATGCATCAGTTACTTAGTAACTAGTGCGTGTCAATTGTACGCTGGTGTTTTGTTTCACTTCTGTGTTTAGTTAGTATACGTAAATTAAAAATACCCATTCAGACTGAATATAAGAACTTAACAGATTTTTTTTTTTTTTTTTTAACGTGTGGAAACCCCCTCGGGCCGTCACCCCACCGGGGTTTACGGCGGGGCGGTGTGTCGGAATCGGACCGACTAAAACCACACGGTGTGCCACTCTGCGCCTGACATAGGAGGGACCGGGAACAGCTGTTATTACGACATCCAGATCCCTCCCAGCGCCTGCCCGCTAATGCAGGCACCATCTATGGGTAAACTCTCTATTTTAGGCGACGTACGGCACACGCGGACGTCGCCTCCTCGCGGCTGGCCATTGTAGCGGATGGAGGGGAAAACCCGTCCCGTCCACCCGCGGCCACACTCAAGGCGGCATGAGGCGCTGGAATGCGCGCATCCGCCGCTCGTCGAAGAGCCACCTGCCGTCGAGGATCAGGCCCAGATACTTCATCTGGGCCTTAATCGGTACGAGGACCGAATTGACTACGATAGAGGCACCGGGGGGTGGACCACGACGGGGCCCATGAAACAAAAGGGCTTCCGTCTTATCTAGGGCCACCCGTAAACCCAGCGCCTCAATGCGCCCGACCACCAAAGAGACTCCCACGGTGGCAAGGCGCGCCGCCTCCTGAAAGTTCGCCCCCCGGGCCGTGACCAATGTGTCATCGGCGTAACAAATTACGCCCAGCCCGGGGGGAAGACGACCTCGAAGGGCCCAGTCGTATCCCATATTCCACAGGAGTGGTCCGAGGACGGACCCCTGTGGAACACCGCACGACATGGGCCGCCGCCTCAGAATACCACCTCGGTCCTCGTACACGACGGTACGCTCCTCAAGATAGTCTGCCACAAGTCGCCTCAGGTACTCTGGCACCCCGTGGTAGTGGAGTGCTTCCCTGATGCAACTAAATGGCAGACTATTAAATGCGTTGGCGATGTCCAACGACACCGCCAACAGCACGCCGCCACAGCTCACTGCCTCTTCGGTAACGGCCCTCAGGCGCAGCACAGCATCGACCGTCGAACGCCCCGCCCGAAAACCAAATTGGGCGTCCGACAGATCGGGGCCCACCTCGCAGAAGAACTTAACAGATGGGCGAACCTTAAATGTCCTATACGAAGATGAAAGTCTTCTATTTTAATCATCTTAATCTCTTGATACAATGTATGCCACTTTAGGATTTGATATTACAGATTCATTATCCCACGTTTACAACATCAAGCTGGTGAGGTTTCTTAATAAAGTATCTGCTCTTACCTTTATTTTCGCTTTGATTTATCTTCAAGAAATTGGAGATAATCGAAATCAATGGCATAAGAGGACTATTTGTCGCCGCCTGTACTGATAAAGTACTTTATCGTAGCTACTTAGCGAAATCTAGCTACTGAAAGTTATAAATTCTTATAAGTTCTTATTATAAATTTTATTTACGCATTACGGATATCAGGCAAATAGAACTAAAAAGTTAAATTGTACATATTATACCTATTTACAGCTTGACATCCAACATTAAAATAAAATTTGTACAAAATGATGCCACTGAAATGAGATAGTTAATTTAAGTGCAATAAAACAATACAAATCCAGTTTGTTCTAAACTTTAAAGCGCACGTGTTTCTCTCCAAATACGATCCTGGGTCCTCTAAGCGCAATGTAAAAAAGCCTCTGAATGGGTCACCATAGAATGGGTCACCGTACTGCACTGTCTGCAAACACAATGGTGAGAGACACCACTTTTGGATTCTATTCGTACTTTCTGTCACGCAAAGTAAAGTCAGTTTGATTGGCTCTAAATTAAAAAAAAACATAGCTTAGAGTCATTACATTTCAAAATATCGTTGGTTAGAACACACAGTGCGCAATGGGAAATAAAACAATTTAAGGTTACACATTGTAACGTCAGTAAAATCGCTTGGGGAATTTGAAAAGTAGAACTTCTAAATGTTTACCAGTAGGTCATAGTTACAACAGTAATAATTAGTTCTTCAATGTCAAGCAGTTAACCAGTGATTATTATATTAATTGTAAGACATGCACGGTGTTGGAAAGTTGCTTATTACAGTGAATATTTAATAATTACTATGCGGTTTGTACTTGAAAACCTAATGATAGTCGTTGTTTGTGTAATGTGGTTTTGCGGTCCTGGTATTATACTAGTGATGAACTTAACATCAGCTTGGTGTTATTAATTACAGTAGCTTTATGGTTCTCACCGTTAATATAAGATAGCGAACTGTTTGGATGAGCTATCTTTGCTATGCACAAGTATGTGATAAGTTTAACGATAAGATAACTTTGAGATGATTATGAAGTAATACTTTGTCTATTTCGGTCGCGCAGTGGTAGTGTATGCGACTGCTGTGCTTGAAGTCTCGGGCTCGATTCCCGGGTCGGAATAAATGGTTGTATGATCTGCAAATATTTGTTTCGGTGTTTGGTTGTTTTCTATGTTTAATATGTATGTCTTTACAAAAAAAGTATATATATATATATTTATATCAGTTGTCTAGTACTCATAGTACAAGCTCTGCTTAGTTTGGGACTAGATGGCGTTGTGTGTCAGATATATATATTAATTATATTTTTAAATATAAGAAAATAAAAACAAAAATACCTTTAAAATATAAAAAATAGCAGACCACCGACATCGGGTACAGGGACCAAGACTCCGGTGGTTAGGGCTCCAAAGACAGGAACCTTCTTACTAGACAAGCCGTGTCAAGGAGGACCGCCTTCTGCATTAGACCCTTGATCAAACCTTCTAACTATTGTTATAATACGAGCTATAAAACTATCTTTCAGTTGTATATATTATTATATGTCTTTCATATATTGTTTTGTCGCGTTTCGTCTGCTTTTATTCTAAATTATTATTGCAATACGCTAATGTCGTCTGGACTGTCGTATTTGTTTTAAATAGAGTGCCCAACCGGACTTAAACAAATAATTTTTTTTTGTAAAACGTAGAAATTACTAGGAAGTTGCTTTGAACAAGGTTATCAGGAAAGCGAATAAGGAAGTCACAATTACTTGTATGTAGATTAGGTGTGATCTATCTGTACACCTACAATAAAGACACTCTAAAACGACTTTACCCTGACTTTTAATTGGTGTATTCAAATACTGTTATTTCATCCACAGCGAGTACGGACGAAACAACATGCATATTAAGACTGCAAAACGATGACAGTGAAGGTTTGGAATGTCAGTACAAATACACTTACGCAGCAGCATCCGGTTCCTTAGCTGGTGTAGAAATCGTCATCAGATCCAAAGAATGTTACCAACCAACGAGTGCTAAGCTCATGACAAGTGGTCTCGTCATCATGGGAGGTGTGATCGCAGCTGGGCTAGTGGCCATATTGGCTGTAAAAATAGGACAAATTGTGTCTGACAGAAGAGCGTACGCACGATTTGTGAAAGAAGTTCAAGAGTGTCGAAAGAACATGCAAGAATTAAATCCTTTGTACATATCGCCTATATCTGAATTTAAATTGCCCGACTCTTTTCCTAGGGATAAAAGTGATTAGTATTCTAAGTAAACTGGATACTCTTTGTTAATTTCTTAGTCAATAATCTAATTAATATAGATTTTTTTACCATAAGAAATAGAATAGCCTTTTTCTTTTTAACATGAATATAATTATTCAATACAGAGTTTCTATTTAATAACTGACCTTTTCTAAAAGAACTCAGAAAGTAGGTACATTTCATGTTTTTTCTTTTGCTTTAACTACCACTGTCTTGAATGCTAGATGTTTGAATATATTTTATTTCACTGTTACTCTTTATCAAATTGTCTTTATTAAATAATTTGGTTAACATTGATAGATAAATAGTGACTTTAATTATAATGTCGGCCATGATATATTGCAAAATAAGTGAACACAAAAGAGATTGATAAAGCACAAAAAACTTGATCAGAAAAATGATGGGAAGGCATTTTGTGGTTTTGTAAGTCTCTCACAGTATATTGTTGGTCGTATTTGAAATAAGTTTTCCAATTGTCTTTAGGAATTGTTTATAAGTACACTTAAATTAATGTAATTTCCACTAGTCCCGCAACGATGTATTTATCGTAAATTTTGTTGTTTATTTTATAAGAAAGAAAATGACTTAAGGTCTATACAGATTCACTTACATTAATAGCTTATAGCTTTATGTATAAGTATCGTAATAATTTACTGTTTGTGTTGTTATCAGATGTGTTCAGTGAATGGATACCCAGTCCTTAGTTTTGTAAGATATATTCACTATATTTCTACAAACGCTGATGATAAACCAGTATTATCTCAATTAAAATGAAGAATGACTATCTTGCGTTGTGTAATATTTAGCTGCCATTATTTCTTACCGCTTTAGTGCTGAATTGTTTTTTTTTTCAGCCATCATTGAACGAGGTTTTTTCACGGTACGTGTCTCTCTGTGTTTGGAATTATCAAAAACATTTTGTATGTAAACTTACGTATGTACGTATGGATTTGAATTTCAATAAATTCTTTTAAATAGTGGATGTGCAGTAAATCAATCAGAATCAAAGAAATTTGTACTTAGTTGGTGAACTCAAAAGTTGAATACAAAATACTCACTAATCAGGTGATTAGTGAGTATTTTGTATTCAACTTTTCAGATAATTATGTGGCATCGAAATTATTGTTTAGTTAAGAACATTGAATGATTGACTTATGACATTAGCATGTAAGCTCGGGTGAAACAATTCTTTGAATGAAGACAAACACATTATTTCTAAGTAGTTATTTGGAGTACTTATGTATATTTATCTCAAAATATCTTATGATATTATACGTAATGATACTTAATTTATTGTATGTCAACCAAATATTTTAATTATATAATAACGTAATTTTTAATAATTTTATACTTTATTTTGTAAATTTCTGATAAGAATTTGTAATTTCTTTAGGGAATGATTTTTGTAATACTAGGCCCGACAGAGTGTGGATTCCACTAGAGGTGTACTTCATAAACCCATCGAAATTTTACAGGCTGTGCCGTGTACCTATATTTAATTTGTCCGCGGAGTCGTAGAACTGTGGCAGAGCTGACGCCGCTTAATTTAACGTGAATCGTCCCTACATCAATTGTACTTAACTTGTAAATAACTAAACCAAAAATAAAACTTTTGTTATCATTTTTTTGTTGTTTTATTACTTGTCAGAGTCATATAAAATATCTCTTTATGCTTTCAACCTTACTGTTACATTATTTATCAGTACCATGAGTAAATTTATTTATAATAGGTAAACTGTGACGTAACTATATCTTGGTGTTGTAAAGTTGTTGTTATATATAAAAAATAAACATTTTTGAACCTCTGACACGCAAAATAGTCTATTTTCAAATTGATAAAATCTAGATTGCCCGATACAATATTTATAAATAAATAAATATTTCGGACATTTAACAGAAACGCCATTAAGTGTCAAACTACGCTGAGCTTGTACTATGATAACTAGATTGACTGATAGGATACTTATATACTTTTTTTGTAAATACATACGTATTATACATAGAAAACACTCAAACCCCGAAACAAATATTTGCAGATCATGCAAAAATTTGGTCCGACCCGGGAATCGAACCCGAGACTTCATCACAGCGGTCGCACACGCTTTCTCTACGCCACCCAGGCAGTCAAAATGAATGTATGTTGTATGCTGTTATTATGTAAATATAGGCATACATTGCTGCAACGTGCGTGTGACTCGTGAATTTTACAATGCCGTTGTTTATGATTTGATTGCGATCGAGGTCAGATTAACTCTAATACAATAACAGATTCAATAACAGAGTATTGTTGAGTAACGGTAGATATTAGTGAATAATGTAATCGAACATCTGTCTCGAGTGTGGCGTTGTCAAATAAGTCTCATTTTCATTATCGTGAAGACCTTAAGTTAACTATGCTTGTTCCGACAGCTTTCTCCAAAGCTGGTTGGTGCTGCTTCTGCCCTTGAGCGACTCTTGCCCAATTTGGGTGGAGCCAGCGTCGCGACGAGACGGCTATACACGGGGGTTGTCCGGTCAGTGGCCCTGTATGGTGCACCGGTGTGGGCGGTGGCTCTGACCGCTCAGAATAGGGCTCGTCTCTGGCGCCCTCAGAGGATATTGGCGGTTAGAGCCGACCGCGGTTACCGCACCGTATCGACGGAAGCGGCGTGCGCCTTGCCCGGAACTCCCCCGTGGGATTTGGAGGCGGAAGTGCTCGCCGAAGTTTATCGGCGAACGCCTGACTTCCGGGCGGGTACCGGCGTACGGCCCCCGCCCGAAGAGATACGCGAGTAGCGAGAGGCCGCTCGTCGAGCCACGATGGCTCATTGGTCGTCCCGGCTGGAGGTTACACGTGCTGGCTTTGCCACCGTGGAGGCTCTCCAGCCGGTCATCGCCGAGTGGGCGGGGCGACAGCACGGGACCCTTTCCTTCTGACTGACGCAGATCCTTTCCGGGCACGGTTGCTTCGGGAAGTATCTGCACTCGGTCGCCAGGAGGAAATTGATGCCCGCCTGTCACCACTGCGACTGCAGTGAGGACTCGGCTCAGCACACGCTGGCGGTTTGTTAGGCTTGGGCGGCGCAGCGTGGGGTCCTCACTGCAGTTATTTGAGGAGATCTCTCGCTACCGACCGTCATACGCACCATGGTCGGTAGCGACAGTTGTTTAACCGCGGTCGCAACCTTCTGCGAAGAGGTAATTTCGCAGAAGAAGGCGGCGGAGAGGGACCGGGAGGATGACCTCTACTCGGACCCGATTCGCCGCCGGCGAGCCGGGCGGATCCCTCCTATCTCAGGCGCAGAGTGGCACATTGTGTGGTTTTAGTCGGTCCGATTCCGACACACCACCCCGCCGTTAACCCCGGTGGGGTGACGGCCCGAGGGGGTTTCCACACATTAAAAAAAAAAACTGCTGCTGTAATCGCTTGTGATGCTTACTTCTGAAAGGTAATAACTTTTCAAATTGAAATGAGAAAAATACATCTATTGCCACGACTACTGCTAAATTATAACTGGGATGCAAAAATAGGGTGTAACAAAAATAAATCAATAATTTCAAAATAAATCAATCATTAGGTACTCTTCTATCTTTTACTGTTTCTCCTTTTTATACTTTTCTCTGCAGTATTTTCCAAGCGTTAATGTGAAAGAATAATTTGGCACCGCATCTGGATTGAAAAGCTACACACCAGTTGCATTATTTTTCACAGCATTCGTAGCTGCTTTTAGTGACTCTTCTGACCAGTTTCCACTTAGAACCATATTCCTTTTCTTGTTTTTATTTAACATCTAAAACAAATACTTACGAAAATAAATCAATTGTTTGAGTAATTCATCATTACTACACTATGACGCTATGGCCATCTTATACCGACCGCAAATGGTCCTTTTCTCTTTTTATCCGGGTGAGGTGACATAACAAAAATAAGTCAAAACACAAAATATATAATTTTTAGGTTAGAACGAAGTATTTTTCGTATAAATTACAACAAATACAAATAATATCACAATTTAAATCAATTGATACCAATTGAAAACACACACAAACAAATACATAAAGAATCGGACATCTGACACACAACACCATCTAAGCAGAGCTTGTACTATGACAGTTAGATTGACTGATAGAATACTTATGTATTATACTATAGAATGCTTATGTTTTTTTCATAAATACATACATATCATACATAGAAAACACCCAAACTCCGAAAAAAATATTTGTAGATCATACAAACATTCGGTCCGGTTCAAGAATCGAACCCGAGACTTCAAATATTACAGACGCTACCACTGTGCTACCAGGCTAGTCAGTAGTTAGAGGCAGTAGTAGGCTAGTCAATCAATAGTTTTACTTACTTTTTCTATTTATTCGGCAAACGTACCAGCATCGGCAACGGCATCGTACCCGTTGCCTTCACTCATGTCGCGCTACGAATCAAACGTGAAACAGCGACACCTCGTAAAACGACCCTCAAAATATTTTGATGGGTCATCTCCACTTTCTGACCATCTACCCCAGAATTATCCTACAATTATCATTTACGTTTAACATTATCACAACTTGGTATTACAGTCTTTTAATTCGGTGTGGTTTTTCGTTGATGTGTGGTGAAATATGTGGAGAAATTAGCAAAACTTATTTACTGTGAGAAAGTGAGTAATAATACTAGGTAGACAGAGACTGACGTATTACTTAAAATAATTCGCCTTACGTTTCTATTGTTTATTAGAATTACAATAAAAAACTAAAGCTGTTTTATTAGAGTTATGTTTCAAAACTTATATAAAATAGCAATTCATTCATAATTAAAGTATCCGTGTTTAATTACTTACCGTAGCATTGTTATAGAATGGAGCAAAAACTTTTAACTAGCATTTAAAGGCATGCATGTGTGCACATATTCGGCGCCTTCTTTTAATATAATTATATATTATTATATTTTTCCCACCAGACAAAGATGCTATTATAATATCTTTCTTCTATCTTTCTGAACATTTTTTACAAGTCATTTTGTTAACCGTGTAAAGTTTTATCCAAACAATGTCAGAAACACTTCTGGAAAACAAGGACTTCTAAATGAACTAACAAACGAAATCGAAATCGTTACGAATCCGTAAAACCTCACACTGTAGGTATATAATAATAATAATAGTAGTAATAGGATACACATCTCCAACTTTTACTTAAACCTACTCCAAATCTTTCTTTCTAAAATTCTTATTAATAAAATATAATTTTTTAAGCTATTGCATAGCTTTTATCGCGGGCTTCGAGCACGGCGACCGAATCAAGAAATGCCGTAATGAAAATAAGCCTAACATCTCCCACTCCGACCGGCACAGTGGTGCGGCCTTGAAAGCCGTGCATCGTCTAACGTTTCAATTCAGCAGACTTCGGCACGGTGTTTGAGTGCGTGCGACTAGACATATGCGTGCAGACTGTACGAAGTTCGCACAGATCGAGGTGAGCTGCTCCGAAATATTATAATTGCATAAGTTGATAGAAAATGCTATGCAATAGCTTAACCGCGGCAGTCCTCGAGTGCCACATGTATTTTTTTTCTTAAATGCACAATAAGCCAAAATTCAAAATGTATCTTTAATGCTTCCTTACCTTTTTTTTAAGAGGTAAATGACCCAAACAGATCATTATCATTTTACTGTATTTTCTTCACGGTATTTGAATACGGTAAATAATATACATATATTATAGTTCAAATTATCAATAGCATCTATTTAGAAGATATATAAATTCTGTCTCTGTGTATGTGTGCACTTGGTTTGTGGAGATCTGATTCCAACTGCTTTTCGTTATAAATCAAAGTTCGGCTAAAGCCGACCTAACCTAGTTTGGTAAAAAAACTTGGAGGTAAAAAATATATTCTGTGTGTGAATCCTAAACCACAGAAGCGGTGTGGGGGTGTTCAATGGTAGTAAATAAAGTGTTTTAAATATAGGCTTATTGCGATACTGTCTGGTTTATATAACAGTTGTAATGAAAATAATCATTGCTGTTATTTTTCTATATTTATCAGCGAAAAAGAATAAATTTAAAGCAGTGTTTAAGTAAATAGTAACATCAATTAAAGAGATACCATTTAATTACATTTAATGTAAGAGACTGTTACATTCTTATTTATAAATCACATTCTGATCATCTTATTATTAACTTAGTTTGACTAAGTACCGTAGATTTAATAAGTACGTACAAAACTTTAACAATTATTTTTATTAAAAGCTACATCTGCCCCCATTTAATAGTTAAGTACCTACTTGTATATAGAGTTGACTTCTGCCAAATGAAGAAGCTTAGGTATTCGAAAAAACGTCAAATAGATAGTTATCAATATAAGTTTAGGTGAGGTCTATAACAATGTCAGTTATTAAATTCGATTTAACACGTATTTGTGCCATAAAGAGCTGTCTATATTTATCTACCGAAAGTTTAAAGACATCTAAGCTACAAATAACAAATCTCTTTTGTAATAAATGCCCAACCTCTTCTACTTTAAGTCATAATAAGGCCTCGTTTATTTATAAATTCACAATAAAAGGCATTATAGTTGTAATTGAAGTATTACATATCTAATTGTAAGAATTGTTGAACATTCCAATGTCAAGGCTCACCATTACTTAGTATTGTACTTTGCTCACGTAATTTTATATAAAATTAGTGTTAAAACTATTATCGTTAAGCTGTTCTTGGATACAAAGAACGACGAAAGATTTAGTCAAAGTCACGAAGTAGCATGCAATAAAGTCGTTAACTAAAAATATCTGTACAGTTAAAGTGCATTAAGACCGATAGAAAAAGTACCGCTATTAAGAATTATCACACACAAGAGATTCTAAAAATAAATATTAAGCGCACAATAAACAAATTTCTTTTTGATCTGCTGGCAGAAATGATCACAAGCGTCCGTGTCGGTTCGGCGACCACTTTTTCAAATTGTCTATCGGCAAATGTGAGTTTGTGGTGACCGGTAATGTTGCAAATTTATGACAAAAATGGGGACTCGCCAGCAGATGTCAGTGGCATTTTTGTCTGGCACTCGTTTTGTCCTTTGTGTGTTGAAAAATGCTTAATAGGATACTTAACATCAGACGTTTACGATTTGTACAGATAAAGATCCACTTTTCGTTTTGGAAAAACACTCGAATACTTTCTTGTTTCAACTAAACCTCTCGTCTCCCAAGTAACTTCTATATTACAACAAGATTTGTACGTCATGTCAAACATGTCTGTCGTGTCTTGGGGGTTGCACCAACGTCATCGGTGCTGACTCTCTCTTGGTGCTACTTAGAGGCTCCTTAGTAGCGGGTGTGATTGATGACCTAGGCGCGGGCGGTAATGGCGCTGCATCAGGTACTAATCCTCGGATCAGGTCTGATGTGCATTGCCACGGCACTAACCTGTAATGGTTAGAAAAATTCATTAGGACTACATTTTAAAATTTCAGATAATAAAATCTTTATTACGTGAGAAACTATTTCGTATGTTTCTCACATCCATATCATAAATGTTGATGGAGTTTTGACACTTAGGTAATGGCTAATAAAAGTCATACACATTGACTTTTAGACATTTATATTTTTTTTATTTTGTGGAACACACAGTGTTTCGTATTATAATGTTTTAAAAATTAAATACGTAACGTTTTGACTAACTACCTTGAGATTAAATAGTTTATAAAGAAATTAACATTAAAAACTTACATTTTAACCAAATTCTTTGAACAATGTTTATAATAAATACTAAGTACACTAATAATAACCGAAATATATTCAGTGCAAAAGAGGCAAATATATTATATTTAGTTTGAAAACTGTGCGATATTAATCCTAAACGTCTAATATGATCTTAAACATACTTTTACAACAAAAATCAAAAGTGGCTTGTAGAAATTTTAGGTTATTTTACATAAAAGTTATTTTAAAAACAACTGTTTTGTGAATTTTATTTATTAATTAGGTGAAATTTATTTTTATTTCTTTACTTATTATTTTCTTTATTTATTATTATATGATGTGATTCGGATGATGTGTTTTATAGTATGTCTTATTTTCGTGTTTTTGATAAGGGAAATTACAAATTTCTATAAGTATATATCTATATGACTATTTCAGACATTTGACACATAACGCCATCTAGTGCCAAACTAAGCAGATTTTATACAATATACATATATACTTTTTTTTCGTAAATACATACATATTATACATAGGAAACACCCAAACTCCGAAGCAAACATTTGCAGATTCTCAATTATAACTCATTCGAGTACCCCGATTAGTCCCTGAACTCATGAAAGTACACTTCTGTCCTTTGGTAGTGTTGTAATAATTATTGGCCACATCTGAGATGTTGGGCATAATCCGAGCGTGAAGAGTGAGAGGTGGAAAGTATTGCCCAGATATCGTAACTTTGATACTTTGTCGATGTTGATCTTATCGGTTGAGCGTGGATGTATTCTACGCAAAGTATTTATAAGTAGATATAACGAATGAATTAGTACCGAAGTAACAGGAAGTCGACAAAAGAGAGACCAAAACGCACAGTGATAATCGATATTAGGGACTGCTTAACGTAGGTAGATCGCTATCAACAGATCGGAACAAAAATGCTTATTGTCCAGTATAACTTGACGTCTGGCTATCCTTTTTGATCGTATAACACTGTCCCTATCTGTGTCTACGAGAGCCAACAGAGGAGGGAATGACAGGAAAAGGCATAGGTGACCTCTAACGTTTTCAAACAACACACCATTTAAAAGGCAGCAAGGCACGGAAGTATCCAGGAAGCATTGCAAAGGGTTCATTGGTTCGAATTGCAAGCACCACGCGATCAGCTACGTCGTTAGGACTTAGTTGTGGCACAAATCTAGAAATAAAAAGAAATAAAAGCAATTAAAAACTTAAAAAAAAACTAATTACTTCATAAATTATAAGTATTTTATGAAACATTAAAGTGTGTAGAAAAAGTGTATAGAAAAAAAGATATGTATGGAACTGACGTGGATTTAACCTGAAAACAAAATGATAACTAAATGATCCGTGTGATGACGGCTTAAGAATACAGTGTTTCACCACCCCTATTCATCATCATCATCATCATTTATATGAGATTATTTTTCCGGCAACAAAATCTCAACGTTTTGTTTATTGTTTATTTTGTTTACTTCTGCGCTATACAACTTTAGTCATACACAATTATAATACTTACCTAGAATTAATCTCTTCAAACATTCCAGTAGAACGAATAAAGTATGGACATATCAGAGAGGTGTGAACGCCTTTGATGCCCTGGGTCTCTAGTTCAACTCGCAACGCCTCGTCAAAACCACAAGCAGCAGCCTTAGATGAGCAGTAGTCAACCAGCTTGGCAACTCCAACATGCCCAGCCATGGAAGCGATGGTCACGATGTGGCCATCATTATGCTCAATCATGGCGGGTAGGAAGGCTTTCACCGTCTGAAGTATATTATTTAGAAATTTATCAATGAAAACGTTTTAAAGATATAGTGTGGGATCGTATATTTGAGTTTTCAAATAAAAGTTAAATTATTTTTTTATTTTACTCAAGAATATGTGACACATAAAAAGAGTGTGATCTATTCACTTACCAGCATTAGATCATTAAGGACGACTGATATATTTGAAAAAATACTTTTATTATTTTAAAATTGTAAAATGGCCAAAGAAAGGATAGGGTATAAAATGAAGTTGGACTATAATTAATTAACACTTAGTTGAATGTGATCATTGTAAAGTTTGGGTTTTCAGATAAAAATAAATATAATAATCGTAATTTATAATTGCCCTTACCCAAAAATGTGCCAAAATATTGACTTCGAAAGTCCTCTGAATAAGATGATCCGGAGTGTCCAATAAGTAATGTCCAGACACAACACCTGCATTATTTATTAACAAGTTCACCTGAAATAAATACAAATACTAAAGAAACTGAACTTTTAGATTCTATTTTAGGCAGTAAACACTGAGAGTTTAGTTATGTGTCTAATACTTCTTCTTATCTCCGTGCTGATAGTCTCGTTATACTTATTAAAGTTTTTTTATGTATTTGGGGATACAGAATATTTAGGGACCAAAGGAGCAAGTAGTTTTTATTTTGTCTAAAGACACAACTCTCACAATAGCAAGACAGGAGACATTACAGACATTAATGAAATGGACTCAAATAACACACTGGAACACACTATAATGTGTGGATCACACAATGCGAGCATGTTGTTCGGAAGCGGCGAGGTGACCGCTTACTACGTTTTTTGGTAAGCGCTTTTGGGTGTGACAGTACATCTTATTTTTACCAACTGAAACCACTTGACGTTACGTACTCCGTACCGACTTACTACTAACCGATTTCCGCCTCGGCGGTCATTCCCAAGGGAGACTAGCCATCTATGCAGGAGATACTATAGTGTATAAATGTGTGCGTAAACACAGGTGCACTCTCTGTTCTCTTACTCTCATAATCCGAAGGGACGGCTCTCCAATACAATCGGAGAGGTTAAGCGCAGAAACTACTGCTTAACGTATAACAAAAACGGAGTTTATCTATTACGTCTCAATGTCACAAGGAAGCAATTAAGATTAAAACAGCAATTGTATAATATCCTCGGATAACTACAGACTAACAAGTAACTGAAAACGATGTTATCAGAAGAGCCAAGCATACATAGTTGTAAAATATCTTATATATAAAGTTTGGTTCGTTTCTTTCGAACGGACTATTATAGAAACGTTTAACACAATCACATGAAGGATAAATAAAATGTAATTAACGGAAAAAAACCTATAAATATAATATTAATTAAAACAATCAACATCATATACTATTTAGGTACAATGAGGAAACAAACTATTTATAAAGCATGTTAAAAACCAGTCGGTGACTGGCTCGAGGCTTTTTTGAAAGTAAACTTACTCGTATATTTTGTGCCTTAAAATCGACATTAAAACTCTAACGTACGTACCCTTCCCAATTCTTTTTCCACCTTCTTAGCTACTCTGTAAATGTCTTCTCGGTTTGACAAGTCCACGGTGTATCCGTAGCATTTGCCGCCAATACCCTTTACTAGTTTCACTGTATCGTCGAGTCCTAGAACAATGAAAAATATAATGTAATTGATATTACGATTAAAATCGTAACTGAAAGTCAATTCTCGAAGGTAATAAAAATTCAGTTCTAACCTACTCTGGATATATCAAATGTGATATACGGCAATCCCGTAGTGAAGTGTTTTTTTTTAAAACACCGCCCCCGTTTAATAATATATCCTGTGTCATGAGGGACTTTACAAACACACAAGAAACGGACACAAAGAATACTTAGACTCAGAACAACAATTTGTATTGTAGATCACACAAAGCGTAGTCCGGTGTGGGGTTTGAATCCACAACACTCGGTGCAATAGAGAGCGGTGTGACGACCACTTAAATTATTACGCCATCTGTGCAGTTAAACATCTAACACTGAATATAAAGTGATCATATTGTAATGAAATCAAAAGTTAAACAAATATTTTGCTAGACTTAGGTATACTTTACTTTGTGCGAACGTGAGTATATGAAAACTGAATTCTGAACGAATTTTCATTAGGAGTTGTGGCTTACAGCCCCTAACCAAGTTGACATTTTACACACGTAAAAGTTAGTAGAAAACTAACAAATGTATGGGAATGACGTTTCTCATCGCTAAGTTACGTGGTCAAGACAAAATATTAGCCAATGTTACAAGAGAATAGAGACGAGAGATACCGTAGAAAGAAAATTGACGCGAAACATTTGCATCTTGACTAAGAGAGCCCGTTAAAATACTGACTACTCATTATCAGCGAAATTTCTAGAAATACCGTCTATTTTGCACATAGTTTCAAATAGGAAGTAATAGGACGCGAAAATGTTAATTAGTCGTCATGGCGCCTACTTGTTACGTCATGGCTGTTTTCTGTCAAAATTTATTTACGATCAAATCTCGATCTCGTAAATGTCATAAAAACTATTTTTATGCTCAAATAGTAAAGAGTGACTAAAGTTAACAGACTATCGATTTAATTGACGGTCCGGGCTTGTTGGTCTAGTGGTAATGCTCATGATTGCTAAGCCAGAAGTCGTGGGTTCGATTCTCACCTAGGACAAATCTTAGTGTGATGAGCACGATCATTTGTTCTGTTCTGGCTGTAATTTATCTATGATATGTATGTATTTAGAAATATTCGAGTATGTTTATCAGCAGTCTGGTTACCATAGCACTGTCTTTGCCTAATTTGGGATCAGACGGCCGTGTGAGATGTGTGAATATGTTAAGCAAGCTTTTGGCCGCGGCTTCACTCGCGTGGAATTTGGTCTGCCACATTAAATTTTGTAAAAGATCATTTTAAATAAATAAATTATTTCTTTTAATAAAAAGTATCCTATTTTTATTTCTAATACCTTCAAGAGCATGTGTACAAAATTTCATTATGATCGGTTGAGTAGTTTTCGCGTGAAACCGTAACAAACAAATTTACATTTGCATTTATAATATTAGTAGGGATTATATCAATTTTCGGCCAAAACATGATGTAATCTATCTAATCACAAAACAATCAACGTTAGATATTTATACTAATATGATACTTTAATATGAAAATACCATCGAAAGTTAATCCAAATTGAATTTAGACCGAATTCTTATTACGAGAATAAGTCTTCGGGAAATAAATACAAGGTGCAACTGCGATAATTTAGTTGTTGCTTGCCTTGAACGTAAATCCTAAATTATATAAGAACATATAGTAGTGTGCAAACCCTAGTTGTGATGATAACATCCTATTCAAAGTTATTGAATTCAAAGATAATAATTGTAATAATTGGCTTAATCATACACCGGAGGTTCACGGCTGACTCTGTTTATACTTTTTCAACTTCTTCCAAGTTAATAATACAATAATGTAGTGCATACCTACAATTGAATTTATGAATAGCGGTCTAACCTTTTCTGTTATTTATTTTATTTTGTTACAATATTTATTTACTTTTTAATTACTATTCAAACAATATCTTGAGGAATAATAAAGTTTACGTAGTTTTATACGACATGATACATACGTACACAAATAGAGACTCATGATTATCTAAATAATATAAATGGCGCATGAGAATTGGTAAGTATTTAAATTTATCTAATAAATATTGTGATTATCATTAGGTATTCAGTGAGAACGCTTGACTTATGTAAGTAATGAAAATCTTAACATATAGCTTTCTCTTTAGAAACTTCAAACAAAGAAAAATATATTTTTAATATTACATTGTATATTATAAACATTCTTTTTATATTTTAACTATTATCATATTTCTTAGACTTTCACAAATGATTTGATGCCAAATGTAAAACAAATAAAACAAAATGATTGCGACGTGAAGTACATATTTTACCTAGTTTGAGAAGTCTCAAACTGTAGGTACTAACAAGTACAAACGAGTATTTTGCCTACAGTTTGAGAAGTCTCAAACGGTAGTACTGTAGACAAAATACTGTCAAGTATACCCAGGAAATGAGTAAGCAGTGAACTGAGAAACGATAGAGTAGGACATAAATAGAAAGATTTCTCTGTAAAGGTAAGGAGAACTACATTCAGATGTTGACTAACAGATACTGTGTATCTACAATATACTCTGAAATATATTCAGTACGTGTAATTAAAATATCATAACGGTAGCTGTTACTGATCTTGTAAATTGAAATATAAGTATCATAAAAAAATTGCAATTGTGTATACAGTGAGTTAGTAACATGCAAGTGTGCATCCACCGTGACGTTGTGCTGTTGCAGTTCGGAAATTTCTAGTTTGTAGAAAATTCTACTCTCATGTTAACATTACGTAATTGCAAGAAGAATTTTAATAATATTCGATCAAATTAATTATTGTGGGCGTATGAAAAACACACTTAAGCTTTAGATCTTAAATTATTCACTGGAAGTTCTTCACCGAAGTAAAGGCCAATTGCTTTTACACGAACAGAGTAGTGGATAATGCTTCGTTGTTTTAGCAAAAACAAAAAGGGAGTAGGTACTGTAGTTATTGTATTTTGTTTGCTTCGTTCCTCATTTTGCCATTTATAGCAAATCTGAAAAAGGTGACGTCGGTGTTGCTTTCTGAAAAATTGATTACACACCACTACACAATATAAAGGATCGTTTAAAAAAATGGAAATACATACAATTAATTTAATTTTAGACACATCATAAACATATGACATTGTGTTACCGAACTTGTGTCTGAAAAATCAATGAGATTTAGGGCATTTATTAAATGTAATCTTACAAACCTTATTAGGAATACTTTAAACACATAAATTTAAAGTATTTCTACTAAGAATCGTCCGTGAAACCTTCAAATAAATGTTTTTACCGTGCATTCTTGTAACCTTAAACCCTACATACATAATCGTAGGAATAATACTCGTACTGCGTATTAGATTCAATTGAATGAACGCAATTCACTGCAGAACCATCAGAATGCTGTTTACCTCTAAAATATATATTAGTATACTTTTTGTCTTAATTCCACCCTTCACACCCACTACAGTACCTTTTTGTATACGCTGAATGCTGAACTATCTTGAACTATACTAAACTGTGCTGAATAACGCTGAACTATCCTGAATTATGCTGAAATGTGCTGGACTGTGTTGTTTTGTGTTGTATTGTACTTTACTGTGCTATACTGTGCTGTACTGTGTTGTACTATAGAACGGTACAGCGGTACCGTTCTGTACTAAGCTATACTATGCTGTACTACATTGTATAATACTGTACAACGCTGTACAGTGTTATACTGTGTTGTACTGTGCTGTTCTGTGCTGTTCTGTATTGTGTTATACTGTTCTGTACTGTGCTTTACTATGCTGTTCTATGCTATGCTATGTACACAATTGACGACCTCGATAAGCTAAGTACTCGAGCTTGTAAGATCAATTCTGTCTTAAGTAGCATTTCCTCGTCTGCTCATAGAAGTCTTCTTCAATAGGAGTTTTAGCTGTCTATCTGTCTGTTTTACACTTTTTGCTCTTTAATCTAAGTGGTATCTAACCTTATTACGGTTATGACAATATAAATGCCCTTGAAATACACGAAAGGCGTTTATCCTTCAAGTGTAAAACTTTTAAGTTTGTGCTGATTTTATGATGATTACTATATAAGATAAGTCAGGTTATGCAGCTTACTTTCAAGCTAAGCCTTGGTCATGCAATTTTAGGTCGAATTTAGATAAATATTTTTTAGACAACTGCTTTTATGAATAGATTTCTTTAAACACGTTTTTATTAGCTTCATCTGTATGTTTGTTTATTTGTTTGTAACCGACTTTAGTGAACGTGTGTTTTAGTTTATTTTTTAAAACTATTGTCGCACTAGTAATATTTCTGTGAGACTTTACAAACACACATGAAACGGACAAAAAGAAGACCTAAAATAAGAACAACAATTTGTGAATTGTTTTGTTCCATGTGGGGTTTGAAACCCCAACGCTCAGTGCAGTAAAAAGTGGCGAGGTGACAAACCAACCTTGTAATTAAGTTCTATTACCGGTATTGTCGGTACGAGTTGTTGTCAAAAAACTAAAAGAAGTAGTTGCGATCTTTTATATCTTCCTGTTTGGACTTGTCTTTGTGATGAATGTGAATTTTTATTGGATTAAAACTATGTTAAAAATTCATAAAATTATATCTCATTACCATTAAGTTACATTAGTTTAGACAATAGAAGTAGCAACGAAATTCAAAAAATAATATGAAACTATCAAAATTTAGTAACAAAAATTATTTGTAAAGCACAATATTAGTTCTAGAATAATTTAAAGGCTTTTGATTTAAATTATGTTGTAACAAGTAAGTTTTTATGTGATCTTTGATCTTAACCCGTGTGACAGGTAGATGCTAAACTCGACAAAAGTTTATATTGCAGGCTTACGTCATAATTACAAAAACGACTATAATTTGTTTCTTCATCTATCTCATCTCGAAACATTTAATAACTACGAAATTTTTTTCAACAGAATGTTGTAATAAGGGCTACAGAGAAAACCATTATTGAGCGAAATAAAATAATCGTAAAATGAAAGACTGACAATTAGATGATTTCATTTTAACAAGCCTTGATTAATGTAAAGTAGAAGTATCTTTGAAAATACGTTCGTATCTATGTTTTCTAAAAGAATAATAAACGAAGATATGTTAAAAAAAATGCCTTACGGTAGTAGTGGCGTATCATAAATTATCAAAGAAAAATAAAATTATATATCATAGTAAATAATAAAAACTTATAACTTACTTAGCTTGAACTTTTATAACATAGATGTGTTAAATGCTATTTCAATACTAGGATGCTTAAGCTTCTCACCAAGAACTTAGAGCTCCAAGCCAACCTCAACTGCAAGTCTTTGCCAAACAAAACATTCTGATTAGCGGCTATAGACTCACGACCTAATACGTGGGAACAAAACAATGGTGAAACGGGGTGTTTAATAGACGAGTATATCTGCCTAGCCCTCCGGGTAAACAGACGTGATTATATGTGTGTATGTTAATACTACTGTTGTTGTCCTACAATAAAACTTTGTTTTATTAGATTTTATTCTTAAACGAAACGAGTCTCTTAGTTTCAGTGTTCTTTTTATATTTGTTTACTGCAACACTGGCACTGCGTATTTTTATAACTTTAACCTGTAATTTACGTCAGGTGTCTAGCTTCTCGAATAATTTTTAATCACAAACCGTGCAAAGTGAACAAACGTAAATAATCTAAACGTTCATAGCCAAACATCTTACAAAATAGCAAGAATTAAGAAATAAATATCTTAAATACCAACCTTATTATTATGACATTGCTGCATATGAATAATTGAATATAATAACGATGAAATTAATTAGTTCGAACTAGGTGTTTGAACGACCTTAACATAGCCAGTATTGCATTATTTTGGTGTTTGATTTGCATTCTAAAAGATTTTTCTAGACTTTGTAGCTATGTAATTTTTATATATCATAATTATACGTTAAGACTAGCTAGGTTGTAATTCGATTAGAAACTAACAAACGCACTAATCTCTGGAACTGATGGTCAGATTTAAATAATCCTTTTTTGCATTAGATAGGGAGAGGCTCGTGTCTCAGTGATAACTGCGTAGGTTAACACATTGCAAAGTTAGTAATCATAACCAGGTCAGCCTATGGACGGGTGATTAATTTTAACATTTTGTGCCTGGAAGAGCACTTTGTGATCTTTGGCAATCATCACGAGAGGTAAGAACCCTAAAAAAAGTTAAACAACGGTCTTTCTATAGAAATTTCATAACGCCCAGCTTGTAGCGGCCTAATGGCAGTAGCTTCACGTGAAAAAAATTATCTTATCGTAGTAGATTTAAAGCTAATCCAACCTAAGTTGATAAACAGTCTTGGAGAAAGAAGATACTAAGGGAGAAAGATAAGGGACTATAAAATCTACGACAAGAGTTAGCAGGACAATAGGAGGTCGAGTTGAGAGTAGAGCAGTGACAAAAATACAAAAACAACAACTAGTGCATATTAAACGAAATCGTCAAGTTACTTTTTTAATTAATATGTAGCAAATGCCAATGTATTATAACATGTAAATTTGAAAGTTAATTATAGTGTTGCAATTTTAAAACAAATGTGGAAACAAAAGTTTAATTTTATGAATGTAAATTTAATTAGTTACATATATCGGTCAACAGTATTCCTACTAAAAATAGGTGGATCTGCACGAAAAAGTTAAAAAGAATTGTTTGTATAGATTTTCATGTATTCTTTAATTGCGCTAAGTGTTAAAATTTATTATTACAGTGATAAAAATTTTTAAAATCAATAAACAGATGACGGTAACATTGAACGTTGATAAAATGCAATGAACCGAACACAGATCCAACCACTTGTTAAAATGTGTTAAGGTAGAATTGTACATAGTATTCGAAAATGTTTTCTTTCCATTGAATACTCTATTGTAAGTCGATGGTGTATCTTTAATAACAAAGCTAGAAAACGTACACACAAGTCACTTCATGAATGGTGACTGCCTCCGACATGAATGTCTGCATCTCAGGAGTCACAAGGACATTGTCGGCCTTTGAGGAGAGTTCTTTTTTTGAAGGTATAAGGTAGATCGAAAATATTGAAATTATAAATCTTATACTCACTAAACGTATGTAAAAAGAAACTTGTTATTTATTCATTTTAAGCGAATACAACTCTCATACTAGGAATAGACCTTACAAACGTTCATGTAACGCACATAAAAATACTGTGACCCAGAAAAATAATTTATTGATCACAAAAAGTGTTGTTCTGTGCGAGGATTGGCTCTACAATACTCAGCGTTTAGACTATTACGCTATCTGTACAGTCAATATATCTTAGATAAACCTTACTGACACTTAAGATGAAAACATCAATAATAATTCACTAAACCATAATCTTGCAATTTACAGTTAACATCACACTTACGTATATTTATTGATGCACAATTTTTAAAGCGATAAAGTAAATAGAATTTTGACTTAATTTTTACAATAAACATTTACCAACACAAAAGAACTTAAAGCAAGTTTACATTTAAATTGATTTTATTTTATTAATTTAAATATTAAACCGTAGCATACTTCTGACACAATAAAATAATTACATAAAATCATTAGAAATAAGTTAAAATAAAGGTTATGTGAAACGGGGGTTGATATTTATATATAAAAGAAATAGACCTACAATTCATATTTTTAACTATTTTCAATAGATTCGACAGAAATCATGTAAATTCATTTTACACCTTTAAATCAATAATTGTATCTTCGTAACGCGTTGGTTTCGCAATTTTTCCATCAGTTTTTATACGTACGTTACGTTTGTACGTTTCCTTTTTGATAATTAATTTTCTGCTGGTCTGTCGTTTAAACTTCAAATAAGAAAAAAACAAAGGGTTGACTGTAAGTGACAACAACTGCTGCTGTACTGCTAAGAAAAAATTAAAACGTTTTCTTGAAAACTATTAATTGTAATATATGTGTAAGTCTAAATGTTGCTTAGAGTGAAAACGAAATCTATTCTATTTTTACTTCAAAGTTTGTTTAGAAAATAGAAAGTGTCGAGTCATTTGTACAAATATAGTGTAGTTTTTTAATGGAAGATTCAATAAGTCATTCACTTTGCATTTATTATTAGAGTATTCATTGAGCACAATTATAGATTATGTTACATACGCTATGACCCTCAGGAGCAGGGTTACGATCATTAACGTGAAGGTAACTACTAAACGACTAGTGCATGCTAAAAGTCAAGTTTGTAAATGTCAAGTTACATGCTGTATTTATCTTAGTAAATAAATAAATGTGTAAATTTGTGCATAAATCTAAAATATCAATTTGTTCAAACTACTTGGAGTGACGAGCTCAATTGAAATTTTTATTTCAACTGTCGTCCACTTAAAGGGAAATTTGAAGTATCGTTCATCTTTCCACAATAAGTTATATACCTTCTTAATTCCTTAAAAAATAGTGACTATCACTGTCAACGCTTACCGAAAATGATTATTAACGGAAGCGTAGTTGTTGAAGCACGTGAAGTATGTGTACAGTTTTCAAAGTATTTTATTTGTAATGAGAAAGTTTTTATAACTACTGACTAAACAAAAATAACGTGTGTTATAAATACGTGTCAGTTTGAAAGTAGGACTTGTTTCGAAAATATGAAAACAAGAGTGATAAAAAATCTTACGGACAAATCTCCGAATATAATTCTTGCATTTACATAACATAATTATGTTTACAAAGTAACAATAAAAGTGGTATGTAGCTGTTAAATTCACATATGTTAGGTACGTATCATCCTACTTATATATGTAGATTCAACTTTTTTTAACCATTTTATAAGCGAATAGTTAAAATTTATACGCACCAAAAGTTACTGGCATTTTTTCATTATAGTAATCATCATCACTAGCCTTTAACAGTCCACTGCTGGACATGAGTCTGACCAGGAAGAGGTTGAGATGCTCTCAGATCACCTATACAACTGATTTCAGGTCTACTGGTAGTAATAAGAGTTGGTGGACCTCCGCGCGGCCTGTAATCGTCCCCGGAGATGTTTAACTTGCAGCCGGCGTCGTCAACGCGGTAGTGGTGAGGAGGACTAGTTTTATGAGAAGTACCAACAGGCTCGGAAAACTCTTAAACTTGTCATTAGCACCGACAAATAGTTAAAATAAAGGAAGAGCAGAAAGTGGTCCGGTTAAGAAAGCCGGGACGGCCTGCCGATTCGGTCGCAGCCTACAGGTCCACCGTATTGCTGGACGAGACGGGACGAGACGTTAAATTGCTTGAGAGTCTCACTCTCTGCTTGCATCGGCTCGTACCTCAGCCAAATGGGCCCTGATCTGTTGGTCGCTCAATTCGGTTCTCGAGTGTACCGTCAAGAATCGAAATTGCATTTTGAGGCGTTCTATTGCTATTTTATTACATTCTAAGAAAAGCTAGACCAAGTAGGTTAAAAAATCATGGCTTGCTTTTTTGTAAATGCTTATTCAAACCATTTAATAATAAATCTGTACTCTTTTGTTTTCAAGACAGGTTTTCGTGAACTCGTTTTTAATGAAAGAGTGAGAGAGAACAAACTTAATGTACAACTAACGGTACCTCTATGATCATAAAGATAGAAGCCCATGTCTCGTAATAAAATTTCGATCTCAATTCAGTTTCGATCAACTTTCTATCTCACAATCGTCATAAAAGGTATTTTCGTAGTACAATAGTAAAGTTTACACTAAAGACTACCTGATTAAAATAATTACAGTCAACGTTGAATAATTGTTACATTACTTTGAAAATATCTTTTATGACAGTTGTGAGATCAAGAGTTAATCGGAACTGAATTGAGACTGAACTTTTATTACGAGAATTAACCTTCTGTATAAACAGATTTGACATCTCTGGATAATGACAGCGATTAAAAAAATCTTGTCTATGATCGGTGCAAGCGCAAACAGCCACACAGGTGTTATCAAAGATGGCGATGAATAGACGCTTCTTAAATTACCCCTTAATAATATGGACGCTTGAAGAATACTCATTAGTGGATATTACCACGGCAATAGTGTCTGACTTAATGTTTTTAATCTACGAATTGCTCATTTTTTATGCCTACAGTGAAAAATGACAGAAATAAACAAATGATAAAACTTGGTTCTAATTCAGGCTTTAGTTGTCATTATCAGTTTTATCGTAAACAACAAGAATATTTTTTTTTGTGAACGGACTGCAAAATTCCTTCAGACCTCTGGTTTCTTGAGGATGCAGGAGCCAGGAGCATGTGATTGCCGATTATGAGATATGTCAGGTGAATGTAAAAGTTAATCTTACTTAATATTTCTTTTACCTAACGTAAGTTTACGTATTAGATAAAACGAAAAGAAAGTAACACACTAATGAAAAAAGGGATAAACACAATGAAAGTTCAAAGTTTACTTTGAACCAATATATATTCTCTGTTGAAGAACTATTGTTAGTAAGTTATTCTAATTTAGTCAATCGACTAATAAAACTTGTGGCAATCACAACGAACCTGTCTTATCTTGGATTATAATCACAATAGTCTGCAGATGCAGCTGATTTAATAAAATAATAATGTTGCGACATTTTCTTACCATAGTTTTTCTATAGCAATTCATTTCAATGAAGTGAAGTGACGTCGTTCGATTATGCAAGGTCATGGTAATCTAATGACGCTAGCATCGTACTCTTATGTACCGTAACCACAAAAGTTAGACTTCAAAATATTAAAAATATTATGTATAAAAGCTAAATACACATAAAAAATACATAGGCATGGAAGTATACCTTATTGTCATATCATCTATCATCTTGTTATGTAGGAGAAGTGCAGAAAAGTTAAAATTATTATTTTGACCTAGCCAAGTCGACTTTCTACAAACGTAAACGTTCGTAGAAAACTAATAATTGTATGAGCATGACGTCTGTCAACACTAAGGCATGCGATCAAAACAAAATATTAGACATTAAAACAAGAGAAGAGAGGCGTTAGCGATTGTAAAAGGAGAATCGAGGTGAAACACTGCATCTTTTCTAATGGACCTGATATGGTACAATAGTCTGCACTACTCTGCACAACAGTTCAAGGTGTAACATCTAGAGTCATTATGATGAAAATAAAATTAAATGAATAGAATTACATTACTTATTACAATAATCGTTAAGTATTTCTACGTCATACACTACAAAGGCAAACTGGTCATATGCCATTAGAATAGTTGAATATCGACCATCAGGCGATTTATAGTATTTTGTAAAGTTTGATATAACTATATTGAAACAATGACTGTTCGTATGCCGTCTGTATGGTCCGGCTGACTCAAAACTATAGTCCTTTCTCCAAAAGGCCAACCCAGACGCTATGTTGTACTCGCTTATTTTTTATTTAATCTATGTTTCCGACTTAAAAAAAGGTAAACTCTGTGGTTTACTTCGGCATTTCTTCCTAGAATGAGTCTTAGGCAATGCCAGCGCTTTTTAGGTATAATGTCCAACGTGTCAAAATATTTGTAAATAAATATTTGGGAATAAATGTCATTTATCATTTACTGGTAACACATTACAATATGACGATTGATCTTTTGTTTAAATACACTTTTTGATTAACACACCTATTGCTATGATACTAATATTTTTGTTGTCTTAGTTTCTTTTCTTTTTTTGGGATTCAAATTGGGTAGATGTTAATTAAGTCCATTTTAAGATTATTGAATCAAATTTATATACCAGCTTGGTGTATGCTGACAATTAGCAGTTTTTAAATTTGTAAGAAAAATAACGCTTGTAGATTTTTTTAATTGTGTTTGAATTGTTATGTAGAGCAATTATGTTAGTGTACATACTTACATAATATACCATAAAAATATTCGGCTGATACTTAAAGTAGAGGACCTTCCAAAGATACATTTTGAACATTTATAATCTTATCTATTTTGACATAATGTTCAAGAAATTTAAGTTAGAACTTCGCAATAAAGTGTATTTTCTGTGTGTGTTTTTGTGTATGACGAGTGCAATGTACTCAGTGCATGTTTTAGGTTTGTAGATGAATTAAAATTGCATTGTGATGCAATTTCAATACACGATAGACTAGATGTCTCCTAGTAAGGTCTTTACCAAATAGATAAAGTGAAAGACATCTATGTACAATTGTTTGCAATTTTAAATCAAGAAAATGTAATATTTCTCCGCGAGTTGAGGCATTTTTAAAAAGTGAAATAAAGCAGACGTACGTTTCTGTTATGAGAGTAAATATACACACTAGAAATAACAACACAACACAAGAAATACGACTTTTAACAGTGAGTGTGCACATACTCCCCGAGATTGTCAAATTGAAGTAACGACCGTGGCGTGTGACGGTACTTTCATAACACTCTCTACATAATATTTTATTGTTCTTCTTCTCACACAGTCAAAGTGTTACCAAGTTTCTCAGTTTTCTGTTAGATTCGGTAATCGATTTTTCGGGGTATTTAAGAAATAGTTTTTAAAAGTAGAACAACACTAAATTAACAAGAAACGGTTGGTTTTTTGTTCTAATATGTTTCTATATATTGAAGTTGGTTTAGTTTATTTTATTTAGATTATACTGAGGGACTTGTCAGATAATCTTTTTAGATACTAACTGAATGATATTTGTAACTGATTTCAAAATAGGAGGAGGTTCTCAATTCGACTGTTATTTTGTGTTTATTACGTCATAACTTGAAACTGAGGGTGAAGGAAACTTAATTTTGATGATTCTTTTTAGATTCGAAAGCTTTTTATATTTAGATCTGACGAGTCATTTTTAAGTTATTTGTAATAAAGCGTATTTAATAGAAAAGATCAACAATAATGATGATTAATGAAGTCAGTATTTTTATTGTTAAAATTTTGTTTTTCATGTTAATATTAAAGGCAACATGCTGTAAAGAAGGCCTCCACAACACAGGATATATTCCTTACAGGGGGTTTAAAATAAAAAATGTCTTGTATAAAAAAGAAAAAAAAGATCTTGTTAGCCAAAATTAGTGCATGCGGATTTTACAGCTACTTGGCTTTCTATGACGTCTTTCCTATTGTTATTAGAGATAATAATACACTTTCTGTTGTAAAAACTAGAAAAAAAGACAGCTAGGCGATTCATATTATCCATAACTAATAGACAATTGAGAATTGTAATTTATTAAATCTATAATTTTATAATAATTTATTACAAACCAACTTATCGCCGTCCACTGCTGAACGAAGGTTACAACAAAGTGCTGAATAAGGAGCACCAACTATCCCGGCTTCAAAATTATTATATTCTGTTCTGCAACATCAGCAGCATTAGCAAAATATTAATACACCCAAAGTATTAGTGTTCCACTTTTTAAAACCGTTTCTTAAACTCTGAAAAATCGTCTACAACAAATTTAAATAAATTCAAAAAGGATTACCAAACGTAGAAGAAAACTGAGAAACTTTGTAACACTTTGACTGCGTTAACAGAAGAACAATAACATATTATGTAGAGTGTATTATGAAAGCGCCGTCACACGCCACGGTCGTTACTTCAACTCGACAACCTCGGCGAATATTTGCACACTCATTGTTAAAAGTCGTAACTCGGTGTTTCTTTAGAGTGGACAATGTATAATTAACGCCCATAGCAGAAATGTATGTCTGTTTTATTTTACCTTTCAAAAATGCCTAAAATCTCGAAGAAATATTAAATTTTCTTTATTTAAACTTACAATACATAGATATATCTTTCACTTTATATACGTGGACAAAAACACTTTGGTAGGAGGCACATAGACTAAAATTTTTATTGGAAGAGCATCTCAACATTATTTTAATTTATTTCATAACCTAACACATGCACTCATCACCCTATAGAGACACACTTACACACACAGACACATGCATTATATGTGGGGTTTGAACCCACAACACTCAGTGCAGTGGAAAGCGATGTGGCGATCACTTAAACCATTATACTATTACATTCATGAAGTCAAGTCTTTTAAAAATCCTTGAAGGGGGAATCCGTACATTATTTGAGCCTAAACGGATTTCTTAAAGATAATGATTGTGGGTATGTGTAATTGGTTTAAGTATATCGAATAAAATTATGTAGAATCATCTAATAAATAATCTGATGTTAATATTATTTTAAAAATTATTTGAGTGACAAAAAGCAGTTAAATTTTGCAAGACCCGTCATAGAAATCATGGCTTTTGACATTCCTACCAAATTCTGCGCGTATTTTTATATTGACAATATTATAAAGTACCAACTAAATGTACCTTTTAAATATTTGAATACATTTACTTTCCCTGAATAGCGTTAAATGTATATTCTGCTATACAAGTTTTAGTAGAAATGTACGTGTACATACAAATACTTTCTACTTGTCAATAATATGGTTTCTTGATTTCAAAAATCCTAATGTTTGCTGCATAAAGGTCAATGCTGTATGCACTTTCTCGTAGTACACTTTTATATGGATTGGTATTGACCGAAACTTCCATACTGCCGAAATCTAAGGATAACAAACAATGGTACCATTTATAAAGTGCATTGAAATCCAACTAATTGCTTACCAGCAGTTGTATTATGAGTGTTTGAAATCACCCGTTTAGTGGGTACTAAACAACTAATGTTAACTTAGTTAAATAACTACAAATAATGTTATTTAACAAAGCTAAAATCATCACGATTACTTCAGTTATGAGCCTATAACTATTAAATATAACCTTATTTCGATGGAATAAATCCTATTTTTACCTACTATTTTTATTTTATATAATATTATAAATGCGAAAGTTTCTGAGGCTGTATGGATGTTTGTTATTCTTTCAAGCAAAAATTACTAGGCAGATTGAGATAAAATTTTACAGTAATATAGTTTATACATCAGAATAAAACATAGGCTACTATTTGCCACAATAACTGACATACACACTTGCAGAGCCGCAGGCAAGTGCTGGTTAATTATAAAAGACAAAGTACAATTTCTCGAATGTGATCTTTACGAGGTCGTATATTCTGCCAACCATGGGGTGATGTTCTACACTGCACTTTCCTGTCTATGCTCTCCATTCTAGGAGGTATGCTATTTCGAGCTCCTCAGCCTCTTGTTATCACTACCAAGTTAATGAACTTTTATTAGTGTGTCTATCACTTCCTTTCTGATTTAATCCGTTACGTTAAGTTATTAAAACTCTATTGTATTTATCATATCAAATAAATTATTACAGACAATTATACGATACAGATTTTGCAACCGCCTTACTTCGGCTTCTATTAACAATTTATCTTTTTTACAAATGGTAGCTACAACGATGTTACACAGGTAGTAAGTTTTACAGAGTCTACAGGTTGTCATTAACTCAAACAAAGGAGTACAAGACAGCACATTAATTTTAAGCTTAACTCTATATGTGTTGTACAAATGAATGCTTCTCTTCAAATACAACATACAATACAAAATATAAGAAATTGACGGCGTCCGTATGAGTTAGTAGGTATGGTAGTTAATTAAAAATAACTTAATTATATTCATATCATATAGATGTGAACGATTACGTCACAAAAAAGTTCGAATGTATACTTTAAACGAAACAAGTTTTCCGTAGTTTGTTGTCACAAAAAGTAGTAGAGAAAAAATAACATCACACTAAAATGAATAATAGTTTATGTATAACATATCTGTAAGCAAAGCTGGCTTTAAATAATAATAATATCCTTGCATATCTCGGACTCGGCCATCTGATCTCAAACTAGACAAAGCCCACATATAAATATACTTCATCATCATCATCACCATCTCAGACAAAATACGTCCGCTGCTGGACATATGCCTCCCCCAAGGTTCTCCACAACAGCCGGTCCAGTGCCGCCCGCATTCAGCAGCTTCCCGCGACCTTTACCAGGTCGTCGGACCACCTTGTGAGGGACCTACTAACGCTGCGTTAATAAACATACTTATATATTTTTAAATACACACATATTATATATATAGTATATATAATATGTGTGTATTTAAAATACACCCAGACACAGACCAAATAATCCGCTCATCACACAAAGAAAGGTAGAAACGAAGACGAAAGCTTTTACTTTTGCTAGTTTTTATATGCACATCGAAAATTGTTCCGCTAGATGCAACACGATTAAATACGTTTAATCGTTATCAATTGGTTAGCTGTTCTTTCTTTTACAGCAATGTTTATATCCTTGATTTACTACGTACATCCACGTATCTATTCCGAAAATAGGTAGGCAGAGGGCTTATTGCCACCGAGCGCATATGTACATGTCAAAAAAATATTTATATTTCTTAATAATTATTTATTATATCCGATTACAACCACACACATAATAAATGTTCGTGCTCTACACAAAATATTTGCCCAGGGTGTGAATTGAATCGAGGACATCTGGTTGATATTCAGGAATTCAGAATCGCTAACCACGAAACCTTCAGGCCGCTAACTTACGAAATCCTGTAAAGAATTTTGTAACAGACTAATAAACAGACAGAATAATTTTTCTACTAACCCTAAAGAAAGGTCGCGATATCACGCAATATTTAATTAAATCATTGTTCAAACTCTAACATGTCAACAATACGTAAAAATTTTGACCATGGCTTACAGAACACGAAATATTTTGAAATTAATTGTTAAAAAAATTACACAAGTATTTGTAAAAGTATCCCCACCGAAAAAATCATAATTGTCAGTCACATGATGTTCTGTTTTAAGGCCAATGTGTTTTATATTTTTTGAAACTAGGCCTAAGACTTTTTAAGGACTAGAATATCTTCATTCCACGTGTGTGTGTCATGTGTTATGACATGTGTCTTCGTTGTCAAATGTCAGTTTTGGTCTACTAGGTATAGTAAACCAAAAACTGACAACGCACCAACCCGTCTGGACAGCGTTACCATGCCGTCCAGACGGGTTGGCAGGTTTCTTTCAAGTTTAACCTCTGTCTGTCTGTAGTGCTATTGTCCTACGTACTTAGTTTGCTCCCTTTAGTCAACACTTACGACAATAACGAGATTAACAGGACTGTTGACTCCATATTCTTAATCAGTTACCACGCGGAGATAAAATAACGGAATAAAACATTTGTTCCATTAATTTTTGTTCAGTATCATTACCTAGATACAGATAGAAAGACCCGTGAAAAACTTGTAAGTAAATTGCAAAAAAATAAGCTTTTTTACATACATAATGACACACATACATATAGTGGTTTATTAATGTAAACAGGCCAAACGCATATTAATATTTATAGGATTTTATTTATTTTTAATTCAGTTTTTATTTACAGTTTTTTAGGTTATTTCTCAATCTTATCGTATTAAATACATGCTTAAAACAAAGTTGAAGTTTAAGATTTTAGATGTGCCTTTAAAATTGCTCTTCGAAATGAAGGCAAATATATGTATATATATGAGTGTTGATAGGAAAAAATACATTATACGCTTTGTGACTTTTTTTTTTCATTTTACAATCAATACATTTTTTTGATTTTCTAGACAAAAAATTAAAATGTTTAAAGAAAAGGATATTAATGTACTTTTTTATTTTTTGAAAACATTCCCAAAACTTGTAACATATTAACCTTTAAATAGATTTCTCTGCTGCATTTGATTTATTTACGTGACAACACGAATGATTAGTACTTCCGTAAATATATCTAATGAAAATCATTTCTAATTTATGTTATTTTGGTACTATTGGAATATGACCATAATTTATTAAATGTTTAAAAACAAATATATATAAATAAGAAATCGGTCGGTGTTTTTTGACTAGTTAGTCCTCCTGGACACAACTGGGCCTAAGAATACTAAATAACACTTTAAGGTTAAATTAGAATATTGTTAAATAGTGGTTAAATCAAAAATATTATTATATACACACGTGTCATTGTCATTTCACTTTATTATTACTACAGTCAAATACAGTAAACCTTTTTATTAAATATAGTTACAGCTATCTTTGAGTAATCACGAGTATTTATGTATTATGTAGTGAAAATATGGTGGGCTCATTGCGAGTGAAGTTTTAATTAGCAGTTAACAAACTTTCTACTTTTATGTAGAGATGTTCTAAATGTACAGACTCCTTAATGATCATACAATTGTGATTACTGCTTATTACGTGTCAAGATATGTTTTTTGTGCCGTTTTTAGAATAATAATTAAGTATGAAACACTGTGGCCTCTATTTGCAAAGAGGTGTAAAGAAATTCTGCAACTTCTAACATCCTCAATCTACTAAATTGGTTCTAAATGCACAAAATCAAGACAGATTATTATTAGTTTTATGTTGAAAAAAATTAGTAAAATATTTCTGTGAAAACTTTTTAACTTCTTATTAGTTCTGCCATGGCATCGTTGCATTTTAAACGTGCCTAAATTTTTTTACTCTACAAGGACGAACTCGAATAATGTTCATAAATAATGGTTCGCTCGATATTTTGAGCGTAAAATTTGAAAACAGAAATAATACACAAAGGTCTTCGTTCTTTAAGTGATTGATGAGGTGGAACTTTGTACCGTGACCCAATACTTACTCACGAGCTTACACACGACACTTGACAGGCGTTATTCATTACAGCGAAGTATGTTTTTAGATCGCTGATATATGTAAGTCGTATCGCCTAATTTTACTAATCAGCATCAGCATAAACATAATGGAATATTTAATCACTTGGCTAATAATTTTTTTAAATATTAAAAGTGTTATAATTGAGCAAATCAACGGAGGTTCAGTACTTGAAACTACTCACAGTTACTATCACAACTGCTTACTCGGAAGCTAATATGATGTTACTGCTGGAGTTTTTAAAATTATGGTTATGATATTACTTGAATTATTCGTCAACAGCTTTTTACAGCCCACTGCTGGACATAGATCTCTCCTTAGCAAGGAGGTTTTAGCCTACTATACCACGCTGGTCAGACGGGTTGAAATAAGCCTTGTTTCAAGTTTTCCTTCTCTTTGTAGTCATATTTTCCTGAATAGTTTAGTCCTTTAGTCGCCTCTTGCGACTCCCACAGAATGAATTGGGGTAGTAATAGTATGTATTCTTAATCCGTCACCACATAGACTTAATAATCATCAAATTTTTTTTAAGAACCCTCCAAAGATATTCTATTATCCCTGATAAAAACCATGAATGGAATCCAAGAATTGTGGTGACGAAATTGTGGTGACTAATTGCAGTGTATGCAATTGTATTGCATTGGTGCAGACAACGCAGTTGCTGACCCACACTACGGCGGCCTAGTGAGATGCTTTTTCACACTTCGCTTGGTAACTTAAAAGGCATGAAAGTCACTATGGCAGTGTAATGCTCACATACTTACCACGATAACTGTCACTCCTGCATAAATGGGGCTCCGATCTCGCACTCACCATCGAAATACGACAGCACGGATGTTGTCGCTTTAGGTCAGCCTTCTGTGAGAAGGTAGTTGTACCTCGGTCGAGCCAGCCCGTTGGTACTGATTTCATTAATTTCGTAGATAAAAGTCATTTTATTTATGTAATTACCGGTATGGATGTTACGGATGCTGTCGCTTTAGGTTGGTTTTGTGAGAGTGTAGTACTACTCCTTACCTTAATTGTGCCCCTTTCATTAATATTTTAACTGTTTGTCACAGTTCTATTCTGTTGTTTTGCCTCATTACATTTAGCTGAATGTTGTTAAGTTCGACATGGATAATTGCCTACAATAACCCCACAGAGGTCACAAGTGAAAATGTATACAAACGATTTTCTCCTCAATTAGTAATTATCTCGAAGGGGATTTTCACATTAATCTTTAGTTTTTAAATTATTGTCTTATTATTTTCGTAATTTAAATTTTACTAATGTGTATTTAAGTACTAAATATTTAGCGCAAATGAATGTTATAGGTATAGTTAACGAAGCTATTATGAAATAAGCAAAAGCGGACCTCCGACCCACATGAACAAAGCTACTCGTAAGTACTATGTAAAAATACGTTACCTATACAAATTAATAAAATTGAAGTGTCTGTTTGTAATTTCAAATGAGAGTTTTGAGGAAGCTTATATAGGAACCTATATCAAATAATAATTTTCTTAAATTTTTGACTGTCTGGCAGTTTGTACCGGCTAATCTCTGTAACGGCTATATCGATTTTCACGAGATTCTCACTGACAGATGGCTGATGTTACAATAAGTAACATAGGTTACTCTAATGTAAGAAAAAAAGGATTTCGCGAGAATAAAATTAAAATCAATGATATTTCATTGATTTTAATTTTATTCTTTTAATCTTCTCTTTTAATTTTATTCTTTTATTATTTGGTTTTTATTAACTATTGTTAACAATATCTGATTCAAAAGCAATAAAAATCACGAGGCATAGCTAATTTATTATTTTGAATAAAATCAAATGGTAATCATAATTATGTTCTAGCATTAAAATTAAAATGAACGCGTAAAATATAATTTCAAAGAATTTTTGCAAAGTGCATTTAATTAATATAATATGTTTAAAATATTATAAAACTACTTTGTGTCTAATTAAAATACCAATTAAAGGCAAATAAGATAAATTTACATCTTACCATTTCCCAGTGGTAAGTGACCCCAGGGTCAGCTCCTACCGAGTACGAACATTTATATAATTCGTGTTATACACGATTATTTGTTAAGTGTCTTTATTAATCCTAGAATTATTTGGGGTCGATATGTGTGCATTTAGATAAATTTTAGTATCTGGTTTTAGACACTCGCGATTTTTACAGATACGCATAGTTTTATTGAATAATACAAACAAACAATGTGATCAAGTGAGGGTAGTCACACCTTGTGCGGTACGAAGACGTCGCTAAGTTTACACCAATCTACCATGAGCGGTGTAACCTATTTGAAACGTCAGAAAATAGTAGATTTCGCAACGTTTTTAAATCATTTTATCACGAGAAGTCCCGCTGTACATCAAATCTTAGTATGTTTATCAGGAGTCTGGTTACCATAGTACAGGGTCTATTAAGTCCAGGATCACACAGACGTTTGTAAGATACACACAACTGTTTGAGGTTATTATTATTATTTTCGTTTACCCAATTTTATTTTTTACCCTCGTTTACCCAAATCCATTTGTAACTTTTACCTACAACTATAAAATACTAATAGTTATATGCATTTAATTAAAAACTCTTTAATATTTTGTGTTATCTTATGAATTATAATAAATTCTTTTCCCTCAAAGTATTTAACGGTTACCACTATACAATAAAAATCTCGGTCATTTAAAACTACCCTAAGACGTTCGCTATAAATTTGTTCTTAATCGAAATTTAAGTATTCGTAATAATCATAAGTCATTTGGAATAAATAAATTGTAATGACTACACGGTTGACCTAGTGGTTTAAGCGGTCGCCACGCCGCTCTCTACTGCGCTGAGTGTTGTGGGCACTAACCTATGGGACAACACATTGTGTTATCCATAAATTGTTGTTCTGAGTCTGGGCGTTCTTTGTGTCCGTTTCTTGCATGTTTGTAAAGTCGGGTGTTGTCTTTTTAAAACAAAAAGAAAATGCAATTGATAAACACAAAAAGTCTGATATAAAACGAACTAAAGATTAAAAACATACCTTAGAATTCAATTAAAACCCAGTAGAAAGATCTTAATTGTAAATAGAATTAAAAAGGAAAAAAATGAGCCAGCGATGTCAACTCATTTGATTAATAATAATTATCTATCTTCTAAAGTTTTTTAAAGAAAAATAAAATATGGTACAGACAAAATAATCAGTTTGCAATAATTACTAAACTATTACGAGAAAAGGGAATATGGTACAAAACAATGCAGTGTGAACCTCCTCGTATCCCATGGTTTTCAAATACGATTATGAGTAAAAGACATGTTGTTACTGCACATAGGTTGAGATCTGGACATATTGGCTCAACAAGTTTGGCTTCTTAATGAAGAAAGTCAGTAGTCCTAACTGTGAACCATGTGGAATTGTTAGATGTTAGTCCACTTGTTAGTGGAATGTGTTCGATACAGAAAAGAAAAGGAAACATTATTGTCCAGCTTAAAAATTAATGTCTTAAATGTAGGTAGTTTCCAGTCCATCTTATCCAAGCCGTGCAGTGAGGATGCAATTAGAATTTACGAGTTTATTTACAATTTAAAAAAGAAGTGATTGTCTGTCCAAATTATGAATCTTGATTTGAATCTTTGCTGTTATTGTTATATTTATGTTATTATGTAAACATAATTTTAGAAATTAATGAGGTGTTTGGTTTTTGTGGGATATAATGAGGCTGGCATAATCATGTTTGATTAAAAGCCTCTGCATTATATATGTAATCAATAAAGATTAAAAAACGAAAAAATAATAATTACTAGAATGGAATTGCATTTTTTAATAAATGCAATTATTACGTTAAAAATTTCATATTTATTTCAAACTAATTAAATTTTATTCCTAATTAAATTATACAAAATAATGAAACCAAATTAGACCTTGTCGCCTGACAGCTTACACAAAATATACTGAACTGGAAAATTTATGAAATAACTTTCAACTAACAATGTCAGCGATAAAAGCTAGTAACAATATACTATTTATCACGAACATTTGTAAATTGTTAAACTTATTTAATTTTATATTTGTTCATATACAAAATATAATGGTGGGATGTCTGGTGTTATAACTTACTAGGTCAGATTTTTAGGTAATTTATAATTGCGTGACTGGCCACGATGATTAATGGTTCTCGATAATTTGATAACATTCACACGCAACCTTCAAAGTTTGGAATGAGTGACTGTAAATGTTGTTGGAGAACACTTAATTAAGTCTAACAGTCTAAATTTATGAATTGGCGGACACACGCAACAAGGTTTACATATTATTGTAAAGTAATATCAGAATGTTTTTTTTTGTATTTCAATAAATGAAGTAATAATACGAGTACGAATCACGTGCTTAAATTCTTTTTTTTTCTATCTTAAGAGTCTGCCAAAGTGGCTCTACTCTGCCTGATAGAAAGCATAAGTAGAATCCAAGAGTTGTGGTCACCATACTCATTGCAAATGTTGACAACGCAGTATGGTGGCCCACACTATGGCGGCCCTGTGAGATGCTTTTTCACATCCCGCTCGGGGACGTAAAAGGCATGACAGTCATTGTGACAGTGTAAGGCTTACACAGTTACCACGATAACAATGACCCCTGCATCGATGGGCCATGCAATCGTGTCGATCAAATGGAATCGATTGAAAGCAGACTGCAACCTAATTTGGGACAAAAGCCCATACTAGGTTGGAGTTTGCTTTTTGTGGTAGCTTGTTATTGAACTTTTAAAAGGACTCGAATATCCGTAACGATTGCATCAGACAATAGTATTAAAAAGTTTATTTTTCATCCGAACCGACACACATACAATTTGTAAAACGTCTTCGAAATTACTAGGTATACGTTATATTATCAATTAACTGTGATTTTCAAGTGTATTTATATATATCTTTATATGTAAATACTCTCGGTAATTACAATTGGATATTACAATGATCATTGTGTGATTATGTGAAATATGTTGAAAATTTGTTGTTGTGTGTGTGAGGCTAAATAACTCTTAATCCCTCAAGGCTAGTTTTAATTGATGCTTTAGGTTCGTGAAACTTACAACTTAAAAAAGTATTATTTTCTAACAAAGCTAGCTTATTTTAAGACTAATATTTTAAAAGTAAACTTTAAGCTTTTTTAAAACTAGAACTACTAGGTTGAGTTAATTTTAATTGATACACTTGCATGGTATTTGAGAGGGATTCCTGGCACAGTGGTAACCACGTAGTAAAGTAGCAGTGTAAATTCCAACAACAACCTTGTTCCAGAACCTTGTTCGATATCGCCTTGTACTTGAGTTATAGTGGTCTGATGGCAGTCGTTCCACCTAAAAAATTGAAGCTCACCCGTATCTAAGGGTATTTAACACCGATCCCAACATAGTTTCGAAAAGGTTTGGAGAAAGAGTATGGTACTTGCAATCATAAACAAATACTTCAACGCTAGTATTAACAATTAATACAATTTGTATTAAATAAATTGAAGTTAAAAATGTAATTAATACAGATGTCATCGTTCGTAATGTAACAAATTAACTAACCAAATTATAAGCAAATCTTATTAGGGTAAAAAAGATATAGAAGAGACATATTGTAAAGGAACCCACTAGTCAAACCCACGACTACAGGCGTGGCAGCCGGTTACACTTACCACTACACCATCGAGGTTGCCTAACTTTATATAATTCGTATAGTTCCTCAATAACCTGGTCCACAAAAATCATTTAAGGTTTTTTTAATTAAACACAAGACAAGCTAGGGCCCTAATTACGACGTCAGTCTTCAAATAGGCTCGAGCTTTAATCTAAAAAGCCTGAACCTAAAAAAAATTTGCAGACCCATTGCGTAACAATTTGGTCAAAACGCAGACCCTCTTTTAGTTTACTTTTATGAGTCCGTCTCTAAAAAGGACTCGTAAGCATTAAATTTAGGTCTAAAAGAGTCGAATCTTTTTTATCACTATTGAAAATAGTTTTAAAAATTTAAATTTTATCATTAGCCGTCACCAATCTGGTATATTGGTAAACATTATTGATTAAAGAAATACAAGCATTTTTTAACTTATCTATGTAGAGTCGTTTGCAGCTTTGGTTATTTATTTTACTTAAAACGTATTATAGTCCACCTCATTTAAGAGGTACGCTACGACTTTTCATACTTTTCAAGACGAAACAACTTTCGATAGCCATAAGTTACTCAATCTCAATAACTTTTTGCCGTAAAACCATGTAATTACGAAGTTATTTTTATTTTATCAAAAATATACCATTCTTTAAAACTAAATTTAAGTATAAAAATTTAAGATAAAGAAGCAACAATAGAGGTTTTTTTTCCGGACGTCATTTCAAAGTCACGTAGTGAGATCCCTTACCACAGCAATGTGTTATATGAAAATTCACTTTTATTCCAATCGTTAAAAATAATTTATTCGTACATAAAATTAATACATAAATTTGAACTGACATTCAACTGTTAATGAAAACACATAATAGAAATGAGTTTTGTTCCCTTTACTAAACGTAGAGGTTGTTGTTGAAAAAAATTTGCTTTGTTTACAATCATTAATATCATTAAACTATGCAATACTAAGACGGATCGGCTATGATCCTTGTAACCTCGTCTGCGTTTTCTATTGCGTCTAATATGATGTTATACAAAGAGAAAAAAAAAATAGTTAACTATAAACCAGGTCACAGTAGCCAACCTTAATGATACTGTCGAATTCTTAGAGCTGTGCCCCACTGGGGCGCCATGGGGACGTTGACGATTACGTGTCCTAACAATTAATATTGAAATGAATGGTACCTGACTCAGTTGGTGACAGTATGACAACATAAAACTGTTTGGATACGTAGCCGGCGACGTCGCTCCGACGTCTCAGTGAGGTAGGTAGGTCCCTTACCTCCCTTACTTGGAAAAGATCTATAAGCTGGGTTTGAGGGTGGCGCCCAGAAAACTGAGGCGATATGATTCCATGGCCTACGTAAGCGTCAGAAACTATCCAGGTCATGCTTTCAGTAGATGACGCT
Organism: Hypercompe scribonia; assembly: GCA_949316085.1. Classification (NCBI taxonomy): domain Eukaryota; kingdom Metazoa; phylum Arthropoda; class Insecta; order Lepidoptera; family Erebidae; genus Hypercompe; species Hypercompe scribonia. The sequence goes on from OX438979.1 coordinate 10,569,302, forward strand.
GAAGTCCCGTTGGGCCAGTACATGAAGGACTTAGACCTCATCCTGGATAGCTGGTGGAGCTTCGAAGAGGACGCGTTAAAGGTCGTTAGCTCCCTAAATGTCGCTTAAGGGTCACTTCGACCACATCTTGGGGAGATGAGTTGTGAGCGCTGCAAACGACCTGAGACAGGTGACACCCGGTGCGCTGAGGGGTGTAGTCTAAACCGTGGCGCTGTTCCGCTTCTTACTGTGTAAAACATTGAGAGGTGTTATAGTGTCCTACCCTGGGGGTGAATATGGTCATCCTGGGATGTACCTCAGTTGTGGGGTCCTTCAGGGAGGACTCCAGAAGTCGCCGATGCATTCCTGGAATTCCACCCGACTGCCGAGGTAAGCAGTTGCAGGGCTTAGTGGGTGTACCGGTTTTTCGGGAGTCCTACACACGCCCTTCGTCTTCCTACTAAGGGATGGTGCGAAAATCAAACCACACGTCGTAAAAAAAAGATCCCTTACCGTCTCGAACTGTTGTGCTATGTGCAGCAGACAAGTATACAGTAACTTGTCAAATTGTTCAAAAACTGCCGTAAGGTCGACTGGTAGAAAACGTCAACGGCATTAATTCCGGCTTGGTTACGTTTGTGCATAAAGATTAAATAAATGTGCATCTTAAAGCTTGTTCAGAAAAATACAGATTACAGTGTCATTGATTCACGTAATTTAATAGAAGTAAATTATATTTTTTTACAAAAATGCTCAAAATTTTAATAAATTGAGTCCCTTATGATAACTTTGTACGAACTTGATCCAAGCATATATAAGTTTCATCTGAATTCTTTTATCGGAGTATAATTTAAGAGCTGATGTTGTCAAATCTGTCTATTTTAAATTGCTTACTTTTTCGTTGAATTACTTCAGTGTTCGGAATTTATTTGCGATTTATTCAATAGGATATATGCATGTGACTCCAAAATATACAGTGTATTTTTAATTGTAAACCTATCCACTAAAACACATATCTCTGTAATTATTTTTTAAATTTATTATATTATACTTTAATAGTGAAAAATAATAATCAAATAGTAGCTTTTTTTAAAATTCCCTCGCAAAATTTCTAAAGCGCAATGCTATTGGTACATCAAAACTTGACGTCAATTTACCCTCTGACGTCATCTGATTTGCCAACAAATTGTTTAAATGGTTTCTCATGATTACATTTTCTATTGTTTCGCAGTTTTTATATAAAGTTATCCGTTTCCTGTATCAAATTTTTAAATTTATTTGCAAGAATATGGTACAGGAAGTTCTGAATAAATAGACAAAGTTATGTTACACTAATAACTATGTTACATATTTTCATTTGTATTAATTGCATTTATATATCATATATATATATGATATATAAATGCAATATATATATATATATATATATATATATATATATATATATATTGCGAGTATCTTCTAAAACTTTTCGTAAAGTTATTTTTTCATCAAAGTTTGTAAACAAACCAAGTATGTGCATTTAACTAAGTAAAAAATATTCTTAAATGTATTTCAACATTTTTTTAATATTCTTACTCATGTTAAAATTATCTTCACAACCATTATAATAAATGTTTCTTTATTTTGTCATGGTAACATTATAAGTTAATTAGAACAAAATAACTCAGTAATTTTGTGATACTACTTCGATAACGTAATACTTCGGTGTAGACATGAGTGTAGTCTGTCGTCACAGAATAAACGCGACAAAATCGCCACGCTTATATCGTCCGACAATTATAGTGATTTGATTTCAATCATGATTGATTTTTCAACTTATTGATTTATAGTTTGGATGTGTTCTATTTATTTTTGGTATTGTAAAATCTAATAGAAACCTATTTTAAAAATAAAAAAGATACATGCATGTTTCCTATTATTGCATTGCATTACATTTTAAATAATCACCCTCACCATTTGATAGGCTTTTGTATGGTGGTAGTAACATTGTTAACTTTAGGAAGTTTAATGATTTTGTAAATAAGTGATATTTGCGATTAGTAATACATATTTACACGATAATTGTTTAACAAATATAGTCATAAAATTACCTTTAAGTATTGAGTATATATGTACATGGTCATCTTAAATAAATATATGGCCAGTACAAAAATCTTGCTTAATGGCGTCATTCACCACAGGAAGTGTGGATTTTTTACAAATGTACACATATTAAAAAGGTTAAATTTCAGGTCAGAATTTCTTTATCCAATCCTGTGACTTTACGAAAAAAAAGCATTTAATATGACCAGAGTTAATGCGAAAATGATGTCTTAACTAAATAGTAGGTAATAGGCAAAAGGAGTGAAAGTAAGAAAATAATTACCACTACATACATATTATTTCTATTATCTTTATATTAGCTTTTGCGGTGATAAGTATACGTAAAACTTAATCATCAACAGCCTTTTACAGTCCACTGCTGGACATAGGTCTCTTCTTAGCAAGGAGGTTTTGGCCTACTAAGTATACCACGCTGGCCAGACGGGTAGGAATGGGGTTTGTTTCAAGTTTTCCTTCTCTTTGTAATGATATTTTCCTGAATAGTTTGTTCTCTTAGGACACCCACGGGATGAATAGGGGTGGTAACACTATGTATTCTTAATCCGTCACCCCACAGACGACGCTTAATACTTCATACGTAAAACTTAATACTAATTCAAATGCCATTTATTTTATATAAACTTGTTACAAGTTTACAAATGTTACATTTTTTCCCCTACTACCAGTTCAGTGAGGTTATTGCTGACGTAGAATTGGCAAGAAACTCATTAAGAATCCTTTTTTTTAACTATATATGTGTTGATTATCAACAACTTAATCTCAAAAACTTACGTCGTTTATGGAATGTAAAATTTTGAAATATATATTCTTACACAATTTAAATTTAACTAGGTATAGATTTGAACTTGTTTGTGGACATATTTCTTATATTATTGAGATGCTTGTTATAATAAATTTCTTTACAATCTAATTAATTATAAATATCATAATAAAGAAATACATATTATTTAGGAGCTTTTAAAAAAAATCATTTTGAGATAACAATAAGAGATACATAAATTAAGTGTGGGGGTTGCATTTATGATCTGCAATATATTATCTGATGATGAAGTACTCCGGGCAGATTCCAACGGATACCAGCCTACTACGCAAGAGACATTACTGCACAAGTGTGTGCGCAAACACAGATACACTCTCTGTTCCCACACTCTCACAATCCGGTGACCTCCAACTTCCAAACAACGGGCTGATATAACACTTTTTTAAACCGACCCGGGTATCAGACCCGAGACCCCTTGATCGCCAGTCGCATACGCTAACCCCTAGACCAACGAAAGAGTATATTATCCAGGGAGAGTAACAGTGAGAGAGTTCCATATTTCTGCATGAATTTGCTGGCTCGTCAAACGTAATATCATAACCTCACAGACATCTTTCGTTGTTTTTACCGAGTCACTGAGGTTAGAAGTTGCGGGTGCCCTTAGGCGGCGTTAGTCACTTGTCAACAGGTAATTGTATGCTCGTTGTCCTGCCCTTGTATGTAAAAAAATGTGTATCCATTGTGAATATCTGTGTCCAGCATAACAAGTATTAATCTCAAGATAAGATAAAAATGATATGACTGACTGCACGGTTGACCTAGTTGGTTTAAGCGGTCGCCACGCCGGTCTCTACTGCACTGAGTGTTGAAACCCCACATGGGACAACCCTTCGTGTAATCCATAAATTGTTGTTCTGAGTTTAGGTGGTCTTTGTGTCCGTATCTTGTATGTTTGTAAAGTCCCCTGTGACATAGGGTATATTCCTAATGAGGGCGTTGCCTTCAATCAATAGTCAATGACAATTGAAGTAGCTATTTACTTACCAGAGCTCAAAAAGTACTGCAGTAAAGTTTTAAAAACACGTACATTTAGTTTTTATATCAATTTATGGGAGCGTGTTGACACAGTCGTCTGTCGAGGTTATTGTTTTTTCTGTAACGATTGACGTTTTTAATGAGCACTGGTGACAAGTATGTATTACACTTTGAGCTAGTGTGCTGATGCAGTATCACACGTACTACATCTACTTAGTTCTTCCAAGGTTATCAAGACTGTTATTAGTCTTGAAAAAGAGCCCCGAGGATTGTCATAGTCAGAGAGCTAGTGATTATAAAAATTCCATAGGCTGGAATGTTCTAACCACTCAAGAGATACCCAATAAGACAAAGACTGTTTATCACTTTGTGTTGAAAACCAATTTCAGTGTTGATTCGGATACATTCTTCACGTACCTACTTATCTAATATCGATTAATATTATAAAATAAGGACTTTAAATACGTTGAATATCAAACGTCACGTCATTTTCATCTTTTGATGATATTCGGCTATTCCGATTGATAATTAAGTGTTGTTAATTTTTTTGTGGTTTGATAGCATCGTAAATTATTTGCAAAAACCATAGTCAATCTTGATTCAAAACTGGTTGTGTACGAAGATTTCCTCCTTCGTAACTGAGAAATTAATATTGTGTATAAAACAAATATCTGTTTGCGATTGTGTCAAATATTGATATGCATGTTTAATCTTCTGTAAAATAATGTTTCTAATTTACATGTTGCGATGCCTGCACAATAGGCGGCAAGATCATACAATAACAACAAACTCATGAGAATATCAACACAATGGTAGGGCTGTCAATAGTAAATTTTCACACAAAACCAAACGTATAATATTATGTATGTCTAACAGATATTACATCCATTCAAATAATCGCAAGTAACTGTGAATTAAGTGGTAAAAAAATTACAAATAGAGTTGTCTAAGTCTTAACTAAGCTATTAGAACATTTATTTTACATATTATAATTTCAGAACGATTTGAATGACCAGTCAATTACGGTACAGAGTAGCCAATTATTGAAGTCCCTACTTGAATTTAATATTATTCGAAGTACTAAGACTACCTTCCAAGTTTAGAGGTCTTTGATTTCGACACTAATGTTTGTACTGCATGTATTTAAACAGTTACTTTGAATGTCTTATGTTGAAATGTAGGCTAATTTGCTAACTAGATTTTTTTTTATTCTCTTTGTCCGTCTCTGCAAAACAATGTGTGCAAGCCAGCGAATGGCACGTATAAACTTTTTGCCTGAAATCGCAGCGTTGAGTTTTAAGTTAATCTTTTGTAACAACAGCTACCTACCAGCAAAAGTCCTATGAAAATTAGTTTATGCGTAGATATTGTTGTCTGGTATATCAGAATTTTTATTAGCACAAAAGCATAGATTTTGTCTAATTGGGGACCAAAAAAGTGGCTATAAAAAAACTTAAGCTATGGACCTTAAAAATAGTACGTGTTCTTTTCTCTTTCTTTTCTTTCATTTTCAAAGATATATATATACCTGTATCGCAATGGCCTTTACAAACATTTATGAAACAGACTCAAAGAATACCCAGACTAAAAACAACAGTTTGAGGTGATAGAGCCACGCTGATTTTAGCACGAACGGGTCGGCTCAACCGGGCTAGTACTACCCTCAAACAGAAGATCAACCTAAAGCGACTGAGTGCGAGACCGGAGGGAAGGCAGCGAGGTAACCCTTTAAACCACTACATCATCAGTGCAGCTAATAGCATTCATGTAAAATTTCAAGATTGTTAAATAGGACCGTAGATGACATTGAAAAGGAATATTCGTTACAATAATTAATGAACTTTTATTCAGGACGCCATATTTTCTTGTTACAGCATACACAGTTGGGTCCACAGACAATAAAAATATAGAGACTACCTAGATGCATAGGGAGCGTACACTCTAGTGAGGTGGCGCTTATCGCAGCGCCACCAGGTATAACTTTAGACATACATTACAACAAACATTAGGGTACAAACGAAGGTGACATATTTACCTTGGTTACTCTTCTTATTTATTTTACCTAATAAAGTAAACCAGAGATGTGTGGCGGTCAAATTAGCACTATTTAAATGTTTTGTTTTATTTCATTGATTTATATGAACTTTAACTTTCGTTGTGTAAACTTTTATAGCATGATAGGTCAAATATATGTATACTGGTCACCTGTGTATTAGGAACTGGTGGAAATGATAATAACATGATATTTCTCACATTGCTCTCTGATTCCAAACTAGGCTAAGCAGCCATTATGTTAACCAGACTGCTGACAAACATAATTATATATTTCTGAATTCGATTATAGATAACAACACAGAACAAATGCTTGTACTCATCACACAATATTTGTCTCGGGTGGAAAATAAAATCACGATCTTTCGCTTAGCAGTTAAGATCACTAACCGCTGATCCGTTAAAACATATCACGTCAACATTTCTTTTACAAAGTATCGCATCGCGTTTACTCTTGAAACTATCTGTCAATTTTTTGGAACAGTTATAGGTACTAATAAAAGTTTTTTGAAGTGAAAACTTCTTTAGGCACGTTGAGCGTTTTGGTAGAGGGTAAAATTCTCGGTTCGCGTCACCGACATGCTAATGATAATAGTATATCTATAGCTATGGAGAATATGATATTATATATTATATATGAAATTTATTATTATTATATATTATATATGATATTATATATTATATATAGCTATATATGAAACATACAAAATTTCATATAATTTTTGCATATAGTTTTAATTACTCTCAACTTAATAGTTCCGTTTTCACTTCTATCGGCAGTCCCACGACTGCTACTGTTTTTTACCAACGTAAGACAGAAAGCATCGCATTAGTAATCACACACGAATAAATGTTAGTTGTAATACAAATGTAATGTATGGTAACGTTTAAGTAATTGGCCAACACTAACCGAGTATTGTACTCAAACCAAATTGCGATAATGCGGGAAGCGTGAACAAATTGTTGGGACACTATCTTGTAGTCGTGTCTTCGTTGCGTAGGCGCAGGACCGTTACTTAAACTTATAATATGTCGTGTGTGGGGATAATACTCGTATATCTGCTGCGGCTTCAACGGTCGCCGTTGTTATAATGACATTCAAGTGGTCTGTAAAATCTCTTCATTGTGTAGAAATTTTATATTGTATTGAAGCATTATTGAATTACTCGGACATCATAACATAGATTACATGCTAGTTTTATAACAAATAAAAATTAATGTCTTATGCTTCCTCAATTATGGGCAACCGCAAACAGTAGCCTCAAAGAGCCTATGTGGATGAAGAAAAAAGAAATGAATAAAAATAATTTGAAAAACATAACAATTAACTGTGTAAAATGTAATAAGATAAAGGCACACGCACGTACATACGCACGCAAGCAGGCACACACGCACGCACACACGCACGGACCTACGCACGCACACTCACACTCACGATCACACGCACACGTACGTGCACAGGCACATGTACACACACTCAATATCCACATGCACGCACACATACACAAACCAACATATTTTCAGGCCGGGCTATTCGTACAAAAGCATAGCTCTTCAATTGCAGACATGGCCATGTGACAATGAACTTAGTCGAACATCACCTTAAACAGTTTTGAGTTCTTTTCCCTATTTATTTAAATTAAAGTACTGTTTAAGTTTACGTCAACAGGAAACAGCTGCCTTCCTCCATTATCTTAAGAAAACACAAAACTTTACGACAATTACATGAGAAGGTTACGAATCTCATTGCTTTCTGATTTCTTTCGTGACCTTTTAATATTATTAATACCTCAATAGTTATGATATCGCAGGAGAATATTTCAAGTCGACTTTTACTGAGTAAATCCTGCTCCAATCTGATGTGTAGACATATGGAATGTACATAATAAAAGCAATTAATATGTCGCCAGTCATTATTAACCTTTGAGAAGAGTGAAAGTACGATATTAGCGATTAAGTTGCTTCTTAGAACCTGTCTTCAAGTACGGATCACAAAGCTACGATCAATTTCATATGCAGTCAAATTTTCTCTCTATGAGTATCATAAGTTGTTGCCCGTTGTATTACACTCATGATTACTGTTGTTAATTGTTACTATTGATAATTTATGAATCCTAGTACTGCGTTTAAATTACAAAATATTTCTATATATATTACCATTGAACATCAAAGTTTATAAACAAAAATGTACTATGTAAAAACAATTTACTAAAATCGAACAAATTATCAAACTCAATAAAAAACTGTTTCAAAAGAAATACAGTTTTAGATTTCCAATTATACACTTTTCAGAAATTTCGTATCAATAGCATCAACTCCGAGATGAGATCTCATTTAAAATGTAGAGACACCTTTATGAAATAGACCTGCCCGTTACTTATTGAAGACAGTGACTCATTTAAAACTAAACTCTTCTAAATGTACAATAACCAAAATTAGAGCAATTATCATTACAAAAAGAGTTTAATACTTCTTATTATTATTACTTCTTATTACTTACTTATTATATATTATTAAATATTATACATAGATAGTATTCATTTAAATCAATAACATTGATAAGGTTACATACTTCTGACAAGGCCTATGTCCAGCAGTGGACATCTTTTGGCTGATATAATAATGTTATTATTAAATCATACCAATGTAGTTTTTGTTAAATTGTCGATTAGTGGGCAGACTTTCCTGCAGGACCCTCTATCTATTTATTTCAACTGTTGTAACACTACCTATTTATAAATTGTGTTTAACAGAGATTCCTGAAATTGGAATAATGACATATAAATTACTGGATCCATAACACGTATACAGATATTTTATTGTCATTAAAATCAATTAAAACTATTAACTATCTTGATTGCTTTTTCATCATTTCTTTTTTTAATTAATCGAATACAATTTTGATGACTTCCTAATTACAAAGTGATTTCGTTCATCATTATTATCAATAGAATTTATTACTTTAATAATGGTCTAGGCATCTTAAAAAACTCTTAAAGGAGGTTTTGGCCAAGAGTAATTACTGTTAATTAAATATATACTATAAATATTTCGTAATTTGCGTTCAAAACCGACATTTACTAGCAGACTATTCATTTATTTTCATGAAATAAACAAAATAAGTATCAAATTAAAGTGAAGTTCGTTTAAATGAACAATGTTATAAGATTTATTACTAAACTGTAAATCACGTTAAGTAAAACCATATTTTACATTACACAATGAAAAAACAGTATTCAAACATGTTGCAAATTAATCGTGATAATAATCAGCCGTTCTGTGTTTACATAGCGGTGATATATACTTGTTAGCTGTACGATTATAACCTTAAATCAAACTAGCTTAATAAACATTATTTTAACGTCTGTAAAACGCCATCAACAGCTTATTTAAAAGCTTAATCATTGGTCATATCTACGAGTACTATCAAGTTGACTGAAATGCTGTACGGGATGTTACAACGTACCTCACAGAACTCGGCACATTAAAACCGAAAATACAATAATGCTGGAAAGTGTTTGTTTGTTTATTTGTTAAACATGTTAATCTCTAGAACTACTAGTTGGTTTAAAAAATCCTCCATGGTTAACTGGTGTGATCATAAACGCGGGTGCAACTGCTTTCAAGTGTTACTTTAAAATACAATGACAACTGTGTGCCACATTAAATGGTAATTATTTTAACCTAATTACTTTTAAATTTTATCGAACTGGCCAGTTTAAATTTTATTATAGCTTTTAGTTATTGCAAAACCTTCCTTACATCTTTTTCCATGTTTTAAGACAGTGCTTTGCAGTTAAGCTTCATATCCCTTACTTCATGAGTTGTTATAAAAAAAAAAGTACTTCAAGTTTTCTTTAAAATTTTGCTTTACCAGCAATGGTGACACGACCACGTTGTTGCACATTCCAAGTTTAATTTAATTAAAGATAGTCGTATGTAGGAAAATAGGTAAACTCAAGTCACAGCTATAAAATCCGTAAACGTGTGTATTGTTTAATGAGTTACAAAAAAGTTTCGAGTTGTTTGAAAATAAAGACACAGAATAGGTACATTGATTTCTATTCAAAATGGAGATGATGATGATTGATAATGATCTCACTGCACGATTAGCCTAGTGGTTTGAAGGGACGCTCATTACTGCGTTGAGTGTTGTGGGTTCAAATCCTACATGAGACAACACTTTGTGTGATCCACAAATTGTTGTTCCGAGTCTGGGTGTTCTATGTGTACGTTTCTTGTATGTTTGTAAAGTCCCCCGCGACACAGGAATATTCCTAACACGGGCATTGTCTTTAAAAAAAAACTATGATGCTCACCTTGTTTGTTGATATCCCATAAAACAACCGTACAGCCGAGTCGAGATAGCCTCAAGGCGATGAGGCTACCTAGGCCGCCGCCACCTCCAGTCACCACGGCAATAGCACCGTTTAAATTCTTTTTCTTATGTCCTACAATAGTTCTGTATATAGCTTGTATGACATATCCTATACCGACGATGACAAACATTATAACGTCCATAATGGCTTGCACGACGGTGTACTTGTCTCTCATGCATTCTGGAATCTCCCTCGTTAGGGGTCCCGGCCTCATTACGTTGACATATTCTTGAGTTTCCACCGACATTGTTGTTTTCTATGTTAACTTTGTGTTCAACTACTAAGCATCACTTTTCACTATTTTATTCACTACACTTGTCACGAACCTGTAACAAAAAAATGAAAATAGTTAGATAACTTAAAAGAAGTTACCGTAAAACGAGGTTAATAGAAATCACGGGGTGCTTAAACACAAAACCAAAAAGTTTTAAAATTCAAATTATCTTAGCGGCATTAACATATAAAACGTTTGTTTTTTTTTGCTACTCTATTATATTTTTTTTTATAAAATGGACCTACTTAATTGTTTATAAATGAGACGGAAAACAAAAATATCTGTAATTCGCTGCAATGTTGAGCTCTGAAAACCTTGAGTTTTTTAAAAACTTGAAGTGGAGATTAATATACAGATTTGGTTTATTTAGAAGCTTTGGTGAGAATCCATTATTTTCCGCAAGTAACGGCAAAAACTACCTAATTATATCAATTAAAATAATGCAAAATGTAAAACTTGCCATTTTTTAAATGGTTAAGAGGTCAATAGACACGCTAAAGGGGGAATAAACACGTCGTACGGGGTTTATAGATAAGATCTCATTTGATACGGGCAGACTTGAATAGAAACACGAAAGGAGTTACTAGATTCTATGCACTTATGGTTGCTATCTATTTTTGATTCGATTTAAGTGTACCCACACCACTTTATATGGGTATATTTTTATCTTATTAACCTCTTTGGTCTAACGGTTCAGGTATGCGCTTACCGACCAAGAGATCTCGGGCTCGATTTCTGGGTCAGGACAGAAAAGTGTATAATAGTTTAAATAGGTACCCCTATTGATTGTTTTTGTTCTATGAATCATATTTGCAACATCCCTAGTATTTTTTTCTGTTCACCCCCCCCTGGCATTTCTATTCATCCTATATGCCAGACGAATAGAAAATTTTCCTTTTAGTCAATTTACTCCTAATAGCGTGTATAAAATAAATAAAATCTTTTCAAATTAAAGTAAGCGATTATTCAGACTTATAAATAATTAAGAATAAACAAATCCAAAATAACGTATCGTGTCTGTCCACCTTGTTTTATCGATTTCATTTATGTATTCACAAATCTATTAAATAGGTACAGGTACAAATCTAAATGGTCAAATAAGTTATTTCTTTTAATTCTACTAATATTATAAATGCAAATGTTTGTGAATATGGATGTTTGTTACTCTCACGAAAAAACTACTGGACGGATTTGGATGAAACTTTACAGGAATATAGGTTATACGTCAGAATAACATACAGGCTACAATTGGTAATAATTTTATGTAATTTTAGTCGTAATATAACAATACATGTCAATTAAGTCGGAAAAAAAACTGGCCTCTGAGAGTTATCTTGGTGTACGCTGTCTAAACCATTGGAGTTACACAAAGATACTGTACCATTGTATGTATTTTAAAATGAAATAATGATGAAATTTAATGTGGCAGGCCAAATCCACGCGAGCGAAGCTGTGGGCAAAAGCTAGTAGTCAATATATGACTTAATATGTACAATATGACCGATCTTAATTATCTCAAATCATGTTCTTGTAATACCACTATTACTGGTAGAGGTCAGAGGTCAGATTAAGTTTTGCAAGTCATTTTAATCGACTTCGCAACTACCTTTACGCATTCTATGTAGTGCCATTGTCTATTCTTAATTTCATTCTTTTTTCTACACTTTTTCCTACTTTTTATTTACTTTTCTTTCTTTTTTCCACGTTTACCTTTACAGCTTCTCTTAGCATTACAAGTTCTAGAAGCACAAGTGTTCGTATAACTCGTCAATATTATCATAGCCTGACTGCAATATTTTCATATATCAACGAACGCTAAAGACTGTTGAACCATAATATCACTATATGAAAACCTTATTATGGGATTCTTATGTTCGTAGTTCAGAATGTAATTTCTATGCAATGTTTGTAATTGTTATCTTTGTATTCAATTGTAGTATTTTATAATGTAGACAGGTCATAATTTTATTATATATAGCAGCAATTGGTATCTGTGATATCATCAACAGCCTTTTACAGTCCGCTGCTGGACGTAGGCCTCTCCTTAGCAAGGAAGTTTTGGCCTACTATGCCACGCTGGCCAGACGGGTTCGAATAGGGTTTGTTTTAAGTTTCCTTCTCTTAATAATGATGTTGTCTTGTATACTTTAAACCCTTAGTCGCCTTTTACGACACCCAAGGGATGAATAGGGGTGATAACACTATGTATTCTTAATCCGTCACCACACGGACCACACGATCTGTAATATACGAGTACATAACCAATATAATAGTCAATTACAATGTATGACTAAAACATTAAAAAAGAAATAAGAGAATGTAACTCACACACTGAGGTGCCGAACTAAATAAAGTACAGACGCGTAAATATAGTTAATCTCATATTGGGATGGATTCTCGAAGATTTTTGCGTGCTTCGAAAGACAAAATTTACTTTGACATTCTAGAAAGTCGAACATCATAATCAGTATTCAAATTTTTGTTTAAATAGTTGTCTGTATTCGAGACTTTTTGGTATTTTTTGCCGCCGATTTGCATGAATCCGATACACTTATTTAGTATGATATTATGTATAACAGAAGCGTTAGTAAAAAATAACAATATAAAGTACGATTATCTAGTTTATTATTAGTATCATTTGCATATAACAGCTATAAAAGTTGATTGATACTACTGTATTAATTACATTCTAACCTTCATAATTGAGCAATATCTTAATATAAAGTCATAATTTTTTTTTGAAACATTAACTTTGATATTAATGGACATTAAGAATGTATAGGTTATAAACTTCGAGGTCTTTATACACACAGACATAAGTTTTGTCTTATTCTTTTGATAAATAATTTTATACTGTCATAAATTGATAATGATGACGTAATAAATAAAATTTCCTTACGTAAGTAATTTCACTGTAGAAACCATTGCCTTGTGTGTGCTACTCTTTCTGTTTTAACTGACTGAATCGATGCCTGACAACTATCTTACAATATTTCTTACCTAAAAAAAATTTCATTCAAGTAAAAATGAACACAGGAACCTATAGTACAAAGTTTCACATATTTGTTTCCAAAAACTTCAAATAAGATGAAATTTCTCATCATCATCATCGTCATCAATGACCTTTAACAGTCCTCTTCTAGACAGGCCTCTCCTTAGCAAGAAAGTTTTGGCGTACTACACCACGCTGACCCTACGGCTTATAGTATACGATTTGTTTCAAGTTTTCCTTGTCTTTGCTAATGTTATCTTGCAGTTTTGTTTCTTTTATCGCCTCTTACGACACCCACAAGAAGAATAGGAGTGGTGACAGTCTATATTCGTAATCCGTCACCACGGAAACGGAATTTCTCAATTCGTTTTATTAGCCTCAATAAAAAACGAATGACATTGAAAACTGATATATTGATATCGTAAGTATTATGAATATACTAGTAACATAGAACATTATGAGAGTGGATGGCTGTCTCTCTCACTCATTCTGTGTGGCAAGCGCTCTCCTCGGTGAATGCAACTAATATTGCACAAACTATTCCGACGTATATACCGATCTACTAGCGGAGATATTTTGAAGGTTGATATGTTGCATAATGTTTTTTATCTGCAAATCTTCCATTGAAAGATGACAATAACTCTAATCTTATGCAACGGGTCCGTATATTGATATTTTGAGATAAACTTAGAACAAGGGAAACAATTCGTATTATACTCGTAGATATCAAACTTACTTTTACAAAGTACTTACATTTTTTTTATATTTTTCAAAATTGATAGCACTGTCAAGTGATAACAATACGTACGTAGGTAGTCCAAGGAATAGGTTGATTTTCAAGAATCAAGATCGACTATATACAATATTGGTATCATTTATGTTGCAAAAATAAGTTGTAGTTATGTAACTATGACCAAAATAAAACGACTTAAGAGTGGGCAATATCTTTGTGGATATATGTTATAAAGAGTGCCTGAATGCCGTGTGAGCTAAATGTAGTGCATATTTTGTTACATCATAAGTAAACATTGACGAAAATTTTATAGATGACCCTGGACACGTTACTTCATGCGTACCACTTCTAATTCGCTGTTTAAACTTATTTCGTCGTCGTTGAGAAAAACTTTTTTGTTTCTCTTGCTCCTTGGGGATTCAAGAATCAGAAAATCAATCCTTTTGGTTCCTATATCGTTCGCGTCGGGTTATTGGTTCTACGATTACAAGCAGTGGTTCAAGGTTATTGGTACTTTGATTGAAAATGTAGATGGGTATCAGCTCTTGTGATTTTCTTTATTTAATAAAATAATTTTTTTTTTCCCTGCAATAGTTTTAATGATTTTATCGTTTCAGGCGTCGTTAAGCCTCTATATTTTTTTTCATTAATACTCTAGACATTTGGAACGTATACAAATGAAAAATTACTAGTTTATAACTTTAAAACATGCGTTTTTATGAAAACGATTTTTTTGTTATTTTTCCGATATTTAACTTGTTTGTCTTGTATGAGAGATGAAAACATCAACACTGACAGTTTGTGAAATGACCACATAATCACAATGTGGTGTCACTGCAGTCATATTTCAATACCAACTATGATTTATCTCATAAACGAAATGTTGCTTTGTTTCTAAAAATCTAACTCGCTTAAGTAAGACACTTCGACATAAAAACTGTTAAGATATTATACAAAATTAAATACTTATTCTATTTAATATCGACTGAAGATACTTGTCAATGAATAAAACAAAGGAAGAATTTTAAATAATTTTGAATGAATTTCGAGCCTACTTTGTCTTCCATGCCTAGCCACCTAGTAACTCAAGTGTGACGCACACACTGCTGTTTATTGGCCATTGGATCGTGATCCGAATACGAACGCATAACTCTTTGGGCGATGCATTCATTCAACGTCATATTGAACGTACCATTGAACATTTCAAGGACTAATATGAATGACACTATTGACCACAAACTGGGACCGCGGAATGTGTATACGTTTGAATGGTTTAAGTAATAATAACTTATATACATAAATATGTTAAGTTGGTCTGTGTAAACTAAAAGTACTCAGAAAGTTCTGTACTAATACAATTCACATTTTGGCGCGATATACAATACGCTTCAGCCCTTCTAACCAAGTTGACATTTTACGAATGTAAACGTTATTAGAAAACAAAAAATGTATTGAAATGACGTCTCTCAACGCTAAGATACGTAGTCAAAACAAAATAATAGCCAATACAAATAAACAGAGGCGTTAGCGATTGTAGAAAGAATCGACGCGAAATTCTTGCATATTGGCTAAGGGAGCTGAGATGGTTTTTATATATTATTTTGCAATCACGATGTGCCAGAGCGAAGCATTACACGGTACAACTAGTAATTTATATTTGTCTTGAACTTGAACTACTTACAATGTTGTATAAATAGAAACTTTTCAACAAGCTTTTAAATATTATTCGGCTGTTTAAATACAGATTACAATAAACGTCTTATCATCGTTATAATTAATAGTTTCGCTATATGACAAGGCATTTTGTTATACAGACAAGTCAAACGTAAATCTAGAAAGTAGACACTTCACAAAAAAGCATTAAAGGGTAAAGTGATACTGGTACGGTTATTTTACGTCTCTATCACCATGGCACATTTCTAGCGTTCTATTATGAAAATTTAATTTTGTGTGTGTTCAAAAAGGATGTATAACAGAATAAAAAGAAAAGATTATTTTTAATACAAAGTTAATTATCGCCGTCACAGATCTCACGAAATAGGAATAGTGATGGGAGCGATTCGGTATACTGTAAATAAAGTTAGAATTACATTTTGAAAAAATCATAACAAGCTGTTAACAAAACAGCATATTCAGCCCATATCATTAATTCTAAATGCAAATCTTTACGATCCCAAAGTAACATTCATCTGCACCTTTTTTACCCGTTACAAATTCACTTGCTTAATAAACTAAAAAGAAATTAAACTTCATCAGCAGTAAGCTGGGACAGATCATGATATAACCCGCAGAATAAATATTATTCTATAATATTTTCTGTGAAATAACCGCTGCATTGCTATTTATACGATAGTTGATATCATTATGAAATTTTTGTATTAGTCTAATTAAGATCTATGTCAGGTCAATAATCTGCTTATTATTTCTAAATACAAAAAATCCTTCATCTTAACTAATGTTGTATGTACATGCGAAGGTGAGCTTGCTTGTTTGTTACGCTTTCATAATTTTACGACCTAACCGATCATTATGATAGTGTTCAGTGATATAGAAAATTATGAATCAATTTTTGATGGAAAAAATTCCTAAGGGATACTGGCTTTTTTGTTTTTTTTTAATTTTAAAGATTTTAAACATTTGACACACAACACCAACTAGTTTCAAACTAAGCAGAGCTTGTACGATGATAACTGATAGAATACTTATTTTTTTTTATGAATACATGCATATTATACATAGAAAACACCCAAACTCCGAAACAAATGTTTGCAGACATTTCGTCCGACCTGGTAATCGAACCCGAGACCTCAAGCCCCGCAGTCGCATTCGCTACCGCTGCGCCACCGAGGCAGTCGAATAATAATAATCGCTTGACACATCAAGTAGTCTATCGAGTTCTAAACCAGGCAGACCTTGTACTACACCAGGTCGCTCATTAACATAGTTATTAAATAATAATAATCTTTATTAGAATAAACAACAAGTACACAAATTCACTTGTGTACGAAAATGCCCACATTAGTTTTGAACTGTGAAACAGAAAAGTACAGTCATCAGCGTTATATATTAAGAAAGATAAATTAAGCATTATTTCGATAAGTTGTACAAAACAATAATTGAGTGTGCGTGTATGTATAAGTGAGTGTATTTATACGTATGCATGTGTCTGTTAACTCGTTCATGTCTATGATTATAAGTATGTATGAGTGGAAGGAGAAAGAGATATAATGAACCTTTAGCTTTACTAATGATTCCAGTTCGTCATACGTGACGCAAACACTCAACCATTCATCCGTTTTCTTACATTAACGGGCAGATTTGAATAAATATCAAGTACTCTATTGATTTTGTTGTATGAAAATGGAACAAAATGTGTGTATTGATGACGTATAAACTCTTGCAAAACCTTGTACATTTCAAGGTGCATACATATCACATATGAATTGCAGCCATACACAGCTAAAAAATGCGCTGTACTCGTATGTATATTTTGTTAGAATAAAAATACTCTTATGTTTTCTCTTCTTTCAATGAATTTCATCCGCTTATAGTATTTAAATTTTTTTTAGTACACAAACATTACAAAACGTTACAATGTTACAGAAACAGTTTGAGCGAATTCTCCGTCCAATTTTAACGATGGCTTTGGTAATATAAACATCGATGTACGAGTATATCTTGAAGAGAACATAGTCTGTGGCTTTTGTGGTTAAAAGTAAGATGCAACCAAACAGGATGTTTCTGTATATCTGAGTATTAACGGTCTAGTAAAGAACAGAGTATTCACTTATACCAAAAATGGTGTCACCAAACGAATTAATATTAAACTAAGCATACATTTGCTACTGGACCTTGATAAAGTAAACACATCTATAATGAAAACCGCAAAGCGGCGGTTGCGGTACTTTCAAGAAGTTAAAAAAAAACAAACTGAGATTCTTTAAAGAACAGTTATATAAAACTGAAACCTTAATTTTATGCTTTGCTTATTTCGTGATAGCACCTTCGCAATAGATGTAAATAATATGCCCGCATGTTTTCTAAGACTGTGAAGTCAGCTAAGTTAAGAAGTGTTTGTAAAACATATCGTCCACATCATCATCATCACATCAGCAGCCTCTAATATTTATGAACATAGGCCGCTCCTCAGAAAGGAGGTTTTGGCCTACTACACCGCGCTGGCCAAACTTGTATCAAGTTTTCCTTTTCTTTGCAGAGATGTTGTTCTGTGTAGTGACAATATATGTTCTTAATCCGTCACCACACGAAAAATGTTGTTAAGCTAACTTAAATAGAAATAAGCTATCATACGTTTTAGATACTGATAATTAGGTCACGGCCCGTTTTTAGACACTTAGACGGAAAGTGTACACTAAGAAAAGGGGCAAATAGAAGCCAATTTTATATTATTGTTAGCGACAATGTGAAAAGTTTGTTATAAAGCAGCGGCTAACTGACTATTAGCCTAAAGGTAACACAGCCCAATATGTTCAGGCACGATAACTTATACAATCATAGGTTTTATGGCTGCCGGCTAACCTTGGGAAAGTAAGCCTGATATGGCAGTGCTACCGTCCTCGCGTTTTCTAAATTGGGAAAAAAAGCACTCTTTAAAACATGTATTTCTACTAGTTATACGGTTATACACGAGTCTCTGCAATAATGGGACTATTTATTCATTCTTGTTACCGTGCACTGTACGGTTTTAATCAGTTCGTTAACGTGATAACAATTGCCGATATCTTTAACGAAGTTCATTTGTTTATTATTATCAAAGCATTAAATAAGAATGCTTACAAATTCGTTCGGCTATATACAGTAAGTGTAGAAGATTTCATAAATGATTGCCACGTGACACGCTGATACGTGATTTTAGTACATTGTCACCAGTTAAGTCAATTCCTTTTTTTACCTAATAAATTTTAAACCGGTAGCGTTTCGTTTTATTACCAGTACGCAGAAAAAACAACGGATGAGTGTGATCAAAAGGTACGTGTTTATTGAGCATTGATTCCATAGAAAATATTCATGATACATAATAAATATCTCGTGTCACGGCGTTTGTGGTCGTACACCTCCGAAATGGTTGGACCGTTATTTTTTTTCTACATTTCTTAAGTATCAGAGTAGCTCGTAAAGTTTTAATTACGATTGTAGTACCTTTTTATAGCAGAACAATGTAAAAACTGTTATTTAAATATGTAATGAACACATGTTGTTACACCAATTAAAAAACACATCATAAGCAAAGCTATTGAAATGTAAAAAAAATATTTCTTCAAAATACAGTAGCTACAAGATGATATATCTTCATCTACAAATATAGAACATACAGTTATCTACCAAACAAGTATCATATTAGAATAATAAGATCTAATAATGCAGTAGAAAGTAAAGAAACCGAGTTGTGAAACCTATCAGCGGCCCTGGTACACAGTGACGCAGTAATTGATGCCGGCTACCTAACCACCGTGACTGGAAAATGTCCAATGACCAACCTGTATCATTACCAAAAAACTTACGTACCGTAGCAAATATTGTATATACTTTACAATGTTCGACTAGCATGTAAATGGAGTTTTGTAATATATCATCAAGAGCCTCTATAGCCGACTGCTGGACATAGGCCTCTCCGTAGAATAGAGTTTTTAGCCTATTAGATCAAGTTGGCCAAACGGGTTGGTATCGCCGTAAAGTATGGGTAGGATTAATGATACTTCTCATTTTGAATCTGTCACTACACGGAATATTTGACATATATATCTATACAAATATGTTACTACATAACCGCAGATATCTTTGAAAATAATTAACTTCACTTGGCTAATACTCAAACAAATCTTGTGGTTAACTATTCTTTTCTATGTATGTTATTAACACGTTTTTATTAGCTTTAGTTGTAAAAATAAACAACGGATATTGGCTCATTTTAACGGTAAATAGTACCTAGTTATATTGGACTTCACTTTGAAGATTAAAATGGCTTTGGGCTTACTAACGCCTAATACAATTCAACAGTCTTTTACAGTACAGTGCTGGACATAGGCCTCTCCTTAGCAAGGAATAATGAATAATGTTTTGTAGAAGTGACTTTAACGTAATCTGTTATCAAATTTACTCAACTATAACATGATTAAAACGATATTTCTACACAATTAAATATGTATATATAGGTATTTACTTAACCAATGCGCCGTGTAATCCATAACTTATCACATTTCTTCTTAGACCGTACAAGGTAACACAGTCATTACTTATATATGATTATTTTATACTAGCTTTTGCCCCGGTTTCGCTCGCGAGTAATTTGGTCTGCCACATTAAGTTTCGTAACAGATCATTTTAAATAAATATATATTTATTTATTTTTAATAAAAAGTATCCTATGTTAATTCTAATATCAAATTTCATGATGACCGTACTTTTCGTGTGAAACCGTAAGAAACAAACTTACACATTTATAATATTAGTAGGGATGGTGATATTAGTGTGTAATAGATATTTATAATGAGTTTTTGTCTTACAGTCTGTAAAATGTTATTGTTTTTGACTCAGCGTAAGTTGAAAGGATGTTTTGTTGGTGATAAAAATATCAGTACAAGTATTTTAACCTTGACATAATTAATATTAAATACATAAAAATAAATAACGGAACAATACAGTAACAGATAAAATGGATCGATAAGGAAGTACCTACTCTATAATTAAACAAGAAATATACGTTTCTAAAGAGAAGGAAAACTTGAAACAAAGTCTATACCTACCCGACTGGTCAACGTAGTATAGTAGGGTAAAACCTCCTTGCTAAGGATAGGCCTATGTTTAGAGGTGGATTGTTAAAGGCCATTGATAATGATGATGATAATGAGAAATATCATCTTATTTGAACTTTTTGGAAACAAGTCTTTTTGCGTCGGAATAGTTTGTGTAACATTAGTTGCATTCACCGGGTAGAGCGCTTGCCACACAGAATGAGCGAGAGAGACAGCCATCCACTCTCATAATGTTCTATGTCACTAGTATATTCATAATACTTACGATATCAATACACCAGTTTTCAATGTCATTCATTTTTTATTGAGGCTAATAAAATAAAATGAGAAATGCCGTTTCCGTGTGGTGACGGATTATAAATATAGACTGTCACCACTCCTATTCTTCTTGTGGGTGTCGTAAGAGGCGATAAAAGAAACAAAACTGCAAGATAACATTAGCAAAGACAAGGAAAACTTGAAACAAATCCTATACTATAAGCCGTAGGGTCAGCGTGGTGTAGTACGCCAAAACTTTCTTGCTAAGGAGAGGCCTATGTCTAGAAGAGGACTGTTAAAGGTCATTGATAATGATGATGATGAGAAATGCCATCTTATTTGAAGTTTTTGGAAACATAAATATGTGAAACTTTGTACTATAGGTTCCTTTGCTCATTGTTACTTGAGTGAAACTTTTTTTTTGCAAGAAATATTGTTAGATAGTTGTTAGATATTGATTCAGTCAGTTAAAACAGAAAGGGTAGCAGGGTAACACACAAGGCAATTGCTCCTAAATTGAAATTACTTACATGAAAAAAAAATATTTATTACGTCAACATTATCAATATATGATACTGGTTATAAACTGTTGATGAAACATTTATAAAAGCCAATCGATTTCTTATCAGAAATCAACCACGACGTCCAGGAAGATTAATAATAACCTTTTTTATATTTTTAACCTTTAAAAGCACAAATGTCACAAAGAACAGACATTTTTAATTGATGAGACAGTCAATTATTCATAGCCGAAGTTGATTCGGAAGTAGAGCGCCTAATAACCTCACTTCCTACATCAACATCAACGCCGACGGGAACGACAGACGAACAAGACCTAGACACGGTCACCCCCGAAGAAGTCGAAACGATCGTCAAGGGCCTACACGCTCGCAAGGCGCCCGGTTCGGACGGTATCACAAACAGGGTTATAAAACTCTTTCCGGAGAGGCTACTGGTCCTGCTGACGTTCATCTTCAACGCAGCACTCAAAAACAACATCTTTCCACAACAGTGGAAAGAAGCCGTTGTTATTGGGATACCCAAACCTGGCAAACCAAAGTCCGAACCGACCAGTTATAGACCGATCAGTCTGCTTAAAGGATTAGGCAAGCTATACGAGCGTCTAATCTACAATAGGCTGAAAGCGTATGCCGATGCTAATCTTCTCGTCCCCCACGAGCAATTCGGTTTCCGAACCGAACACTCGTGCGTCCACCAAGTCCACCGCATCGTTGAATACACCAGCGATCGGCTTCAACGCAACCTATTTACAGGAATCCTCTTCTTCGACGTAGCGAAAGCTTTCGACAAAGTGTGGCACAACGGCTTATTATTTAAGCTGGCCACCATGGGAGTGCCACACGGACTCGTGCTCATCATACGAGACTACTTGTCGAATCGAAGCTTCCGCTACCGAGTAGAAGGGTCACTGTCCTCCACTCACCCCATACGAGCCGGTGTCTCACAAGGGTCCGTGCTCTCCCCCCTACTCTTCACGCTGTATACCAGCGACATTCCGAAGCATCGACATGTGCAGACGGCACTATTCGCAGACGACACGGCTATCTACTGCTCAGGAATGAACCCCTCGACAGTAGCCAAAAAACTCCAGACCGCAGCCAACGCACTGGGCGTTTGGTTCCGGAAATGGAGGATAGAGGTCAACCCCGAGAAAAGCCAGGTGGTGCTGTTTCACAGAAGACAGCTAAGCTTGTATCCTTTGGAGAAGACCCCTCAGATTAGGATGTTCGGCAAGTCTATCCCTTGGGCTAGGCAGGCCAAATACCTAGGCATAACCCTTGACGACCGTCTATCCTTCGGCCCCCACATTAAGGCAGTCCGCAACCGGGCTGCCTTCGTGCTAGGACGTCTCCACAACTTACTAAACGCGCGTTCGAAATTAGACTTGAAAAACAAAGTTAGGTTATACACGTCATGCGTACGTCCTATAATGACGTACGGTAGCGTAGTATTCGCACACGTTAGGCCACACAGGATCCATAGGCTTCAAACACTACAGAATAGATTCATGCGCAAAGCTACGGGAGCACCGTGGTATGTACGCAACGTCGATCTCCACATCGACCTCAGATTGCCGACCATCAAGCAATTCATAAAACAGTGCTCCCTTAGCTACTTTGACTCTGCTCCGACTCACCCCAACCCTCTAGTGGTTGCGGCCGTAGAATACACACCAAGTAGGATTTCGAAGATACGACGACCCAGACACGCGTTAGAGGAACCAGATGACGAGATCACGCTCGCTCAACGTAGAGCGGACACAGCTAGGCAATCTAGGAATAGGAACCGTCCGCGTTTTCGTCCCCGTCGTCGGGGGCGGAATACGTGCCGCTTAAATCATATACAAATCATGGGAGTAGGTCGCCCCAACGTAGCAGCAACACCCCAAGCCGAGGTTCGTATCCCACAGGGGGTGCCCTTGGGCTATGTTGCTTAACAAATGACCGGTTGAGAGCCCTCAGCGCTCACCGTAATGCCCGTGTAAAGTTGTAGAGGCCATCCCAGGCCAACAGCTAGGTCACTATCAAAAAAAAAAATCAATTATTTATTAGGTCAGACCAAAAACTGGTTTTATTTTCTTATACTTTGAAAAATATACAACTTTTATTATTTAAATAAATGTAAATATCTAAGTTCTCAACCACAGGCTACCAGATAAACTAAGCTTAAGAATAATACTTAACAATAATACTTAAGTTGTCGCTTTGTTGTCACTTTCTTGCCTAGCCTTTTCTTTGTACGGAGAATTAGTACACGCGGTACTGATTCTTAAACATCTAAACCAGTTTTTCAACTAAAATTGCTAAACTGCTAAATATTTTAAAATTGTATTTGTTTGTTAAGCAGTTTATTTGTATATATTAGTTTAGTTATTTTCGACTTTCAGAATGTGAAGATACCAGCATTTACAGAACACATTTTTATATGTATGTATTTTCGTTTCTCAATAACGCTTAATCGTTTCTCAGTAACCTCAATACTGCTTAATTCTGTGTTTACAAGTAGGTAATCAGAAAAATAAATATTTTATCCTGATCGTATCCAAAACTGTAGTGACCAATAAAATGTTTCGTTTCTTTTTTCGATTCAAAGCAATTTGCCGGTCTGATAAATTAGTCACACACCTTTTGTTATCAACTACTAAACTTAATTGAACAACACTTATTGTCAGGGTGTCGAAATTCTTGATATAAAAAAAAATAAAAGTCAATAACTGGTTTTCATTCACTGAAGCATTTCTGAATCCTCTGCGAAATAACCATTGTCTTATCAGCGACCTTATTAAAAAAAAGATATATATTATATCATTTTTTAAATTTTAAATTTATAGTCTTATACCTACCGATAGTATTTACATAACACTTAGATGAAATCAATAAGGTACGAATATTGACCAAACGGCTATTTGGGTCAGACACTACGTGATATTTATTTTGTGTTTGGTCTAACCAACCGTAGAAGGTCACATAAAACTTTTAACTAGACCGCGTTAAAATACTAACTAAAGAGCATAACATTGTAAACTGTGCTAATTTCTAACAAGGCTAACTTTTACATACCTGTCTAATATAAGTATGTACCTACTTGAAATAAATTGCATTTGCCAGTACAAACACATTTCAAATATCTGATTAAATACCCACCTATTTTACATTTATATTTTTTTTACCATGACCGCAACCCGACACAAAATTTACCTAAACCCGACAAGTATCGATATGGCAACCCTTGATAGCCCTTGACCCTATAAAGCTGAACAACTTATTTTTTTGGTTAAACGCGCTTATCTCGGGAACTACTGGTCCGATTTGAATACTTATTTCAATGTTAGATAGCCCATTTGTCGAAAAAGATTGTGGGCTACACCTGATATAGTACTATGGCCAATAGAAGTGGAATATCAATGGAAAATGGTGCAAAAATGAGAGAAATTTATTCCTATGCACGGGTCAGATAGTTAACTATATGTTTTGATACGCTCGAAAATGTTTGCCCCACTTCAGCAATCGTGTAAAAAAGAAAGAATTTTTATCATTGATCCATGACCTTGAACATAAGGAAAAGAGTTTATTAAATAAAACTGTCGTCTGTAGTGTATGTTAAAATAAAACTTTATTAATCAATATAAGGAACTTTGTTTAATGTTGGCAAACCTTTTGGCATGCACACTCTTTGTTGCCTTTGTCTGCAGGTGATTTTGTTTTTTTGTGTATACTAAAGAATAAATTGACAAAGAGGTGTCATATTTTAAAGTTGTTAAACATCGCTGATAAATACTTGAGTCATTTAAACGGAATTCAACGTTTTTTGGCCTTTTTATTTATTTTTCTATCTAAGCTTGAAGTATTTATAAAATGGGTATTTATGGGTATTTATAAAATTTCTTTTGTATATTTTAGTAATTGCTTTTTCGTAGATTCTATACATTCTTTATATACAAGGAATAATAATAATAATACAAAACAATATAAACATTTTTATACAATTTATCGTTTACATTTCAAATTTACATTTTCGACAATACAATGCCTTTTTTTGACAGGATAGTAAATCTCTTCGGATTTCTGATTCTTTGGTGATACAGAAACCGGAGTATACGCCCTACTCTGGAGAGGTCCCAGGCCATGTGATTTCAGGTTCTCCCCGAAACGAATAATACGATGTCTATGAAATAGTTCTACAATAGAATGATATCTATAATTATTAGTGAAATGTTATGCATATAACATGCTCGCCTCATAAATTATGAACAGTCTAATCAGTTATAATGTATTCGTTGAAAAATATTAAAAAACTTCTTTTTCTAAAAGCCAATTATTTGAATTGACTTTTAAAAAAGACATCACCTACTCCAATCTCGATGAATAAACAATATTCTGCATTTTTTTTTAGCCTTGAGGGAAGTAATTCTTTTTCGAAGAATGGAATCAAACGTAAAGTATTCCACTTCAATTAAAAATGAAATCTGTTCATAAAGGACGGGGTTCTGAGGTAACAAATATAAAAAAGAACCAAATGGAGAATCTCCTCCTTTTTTCAAATCGATTAAAAACTAGTATTTTTATACATCTTTAACCTTTTTTATAATTATTTAAATGGTATATTTCTGAACGAACAATTTGTTCTCAACTAAACATATATTACCAGTTTGACTACTCAGACGTTGATAACTTCGGAACGGTGTTTTTTTGCCACTACTTTCACTCGCGTGCTTTCACCATGACGAACCAGCTCATGATTTTGATTATCATCTGACATGAGAATGTTAGGTTTGATTACTGATTCACCAACGAACGACATTACTATATATTTAACACAAATTTATCAAAATTAAAAAAAAATTGAAGTACGATAAAGTTTTATCATCAATTTCTTTGAAGCAATTATATATTGCGTCTTTTGTCTTCAATGTAGCTTGAAACAACTTGTCTAAAATTTAATTCTGAACTATTTATTTTATATAAGATCTATGCATAGGTACCGTGTGTAGGTTTAAAAACATAAAAAAGTAAAACCATGAAAATGTGAACGACCAGACACATCAGTGTACCAGAAGCCATGCTCAAAATCCTCCTAAGCGTAAAAAGACACTCTGATACTTGTACTCTTTTGACATTTTGTCCCTTGAAACGAAGATGAAAGTAAATGAGCTAACCGAATTCAAAGGTCCGTAACTTCCCCACTGTAAACGTTGCCAAAAGTAACTGTATCTCCTGTCCACTGAAAGGATTGGCGGCAGTTTTAGGATACCCAATAATACGATGATTATTATTTGTGTGTTACACTAGCTAACGAGATTCTCATGTTTGAAAAAAGTTTAAAAAACTATAGATCGACTACGTAACAACTTTTGATAAAATTTATATAGTCTATGTCAACAAGGTCTTTAATACGAATCTATAGACAACTCGATTATTAAAATTGCTTCAGCAGTTTACACGCTATAGTACAAACATACATAGTCCACCAAACTTTTTCTTTGGCTTCGCCGTAGTCGGTTAAAAAACAAGTGAAGAGTTGCTAAGAGAAACGTTTGGCACTCTCACGTGAATAATATGATTGATTGTATGGTTGCAGACTGCGCCAGACCGGGATAGTAGACGCTCCGTAGAGGAAGTCTTCGTTCACCGGTGATAGGTTTAGGATGAATTTCTAATGTGTACAATGCATATATGTAGCTCTTATACTATACTAGGCTTTGTGACTTTTAAATTATGTGCAAATATTTACAAAATTATTACAATATGATTAAAATAGGTTCTACTTAGATTTTTGGGAGCTAAAAAGCTATTCTACAAGTTTTCCTGGTTAATTGAGTATCTCTTATCTAAAATAAAATATGCTACTAAACTTAGCAAACTAAATTACACCAACCTAAACAAATTAAATCAAACTACCTACTTAAGTTATTTAAAAGTAAGTTAGCGTCATAAAATTTCTTAAACTCGTTGGCCTATAACTATTTCAATACTAAGTCGTATCGCAACTCGTTGCAAGATGATCGTAGATCGATGGCAGCCGGTATCTACGCACCGGGCGACCTTCTCCCGACCATTTCCTAACCGCATGAGCCACGATACAGCCGCGATAACATGACCAATGTACCGATGTACCGATTTACGCACACTATAAGTACATTTTGATACAGATTTCGAGAGATCTATTACATTTTTGGGTCCCATGTTTCTTAACAATGTGTTTTCCAAGAAGATATCTTCTTTTTTGCAATTTTATGTAGTTCAATCTGCCGTTGACACTAATTACGAAATGGTTATTGACATAGTTTTATGTTTTTTTTTCTCAATTTAAGATATATCGGATTTTGTGAAAATACAAATACTTGCTGTAAACGTGTATTAGTAGTGAGAATTACAATACTTACCTACTGAATCTGGCACTTTCTTGATGTAATAAATTTATCACTTAATTTTAAACTAAATGCATAATAAAAATATAAATATACATTTAAGAATATTATAAAAATTACTTTACTGTATCTTCGAAGCTAACTGCTTGTATATACAACTTGACTATGCAAACTGCAAATATAAAATGAAAATTAATTATAATAAAAGAACAATAACAAATGTAAGCCGGAGGTAGTTGCCTTGAAAAACGTATTACATCAAAGACATTGGTATTTTCCTAAAAAAATTATTCAAAAGTTGAGAGTTCGTAACACCAGAGGGAGCTCCTGAAATACCTAAATGTTCATTTTGTTGCCGCGTTCCCAATGAACGTTAAGTTTTATTATTATGCACATGTATCATAATTAAAAGAAC
This sequence comes from Hypercompe scribonia, assembly GCA_949316085.1. Classification (NCBI taxonomy): domain Eukaryota; kingdom Metazoa; phylum Arthropoda; class Insecta; order Lepidoptera; family Erebidae; genus Hypercompe; species Hypercompe scribonia. Next base: position 10,597,947 of record OX438979.1, read on the forward strand.
GATGAACTGCATCTTTTCGACTAATCAGAAGTTTAAAAATGTAAATTCTACTTCTATTCTTATTCCTGTTATCCAAAGACTATTTTATAATAAATATTTTCGGACATTTGACACACAGCGTTATGTAGTTTCTAACTAAGCAGAGCTTGTACGATAATAACTAGATTGACTAATAGAATACTTATATAGTTTTTTTTTTGTAAATACATACATATTATACATTGAAAACACTCAAACTTCGAAACAAATACTTACAGATCATATAAACATTTGGTTCGACCCAGGAATCGAACCCGAAACCTCAGGCGCAGCAGTTGCACTCACTACCGCTGCGCTATATTACATAGTTAAGTCATACAATTAAGTTATTTTTTTACTGAATTGTACTTTTTTCTTTGAAAGCAAAATTATGAATCAGTAACCTTTTTTCTTTATTAAATGTGATTTTAGTCTTACAAGGTGTCTTAGGGGGTCCCCTTGTAAGATTAAAATCACATCTTACGGTGTGCCACATTATGCTTGAGATATGAGGACTGTATTGCGAAGAATTGTCCTCAATGGTATTCTTTTAGCAATCTAACACAACTTTAAACCTACAGAAGTCGATAATAGTGTTATTAAAATTAATAATATTAAAGACACTACCACGGATTTCCTGGAACTCAGAAAGACTCAAAAATAAACAACATATGTTCAACATTTTATTCTTCTCGGAATTATAAAAAAAAATTAAATGACTGTGTATGTGTTAAATGATGACGACCTGATCATGATGATGAACAATAATCTCTGATATATTTATTTATCTATGACTGCACTGTTGGCCTAGTGGCTTAAGCGGCTGCCACGCCGTTCTCTACTGTGCTGAGCGTTGTGAGTTCAAACTCCACATGGGACAACACTTTGTGCAATGCATAAATTGTTGTTCTGAGTCTAGGTGTTCTTTGTGCCCGTTTCTGGTATGTTTGTAAAGACCCTCGCGATACAGGATAAAAAGTCAATAATAAAATCAATAACAATCTGTTCTTTGTTACTGATTAGTAATGAAAATCTATACGACACTTGTACTGCTAATATAAAGTCAATATGTTAGCAGCAAATGTAGGTAATTAGTTCAAGTACATTTACCCGAAGTGTCAACTTCTTACTGTAAAGCTGATACGACATTATTCCCAACAAATTCCTTGTATAGCGTTTTTAGAGTCACATATTACTGTTTATAATTGTTACATCTGCATTGTGTAAACCAATCATTTATGTTTTCTTTGATAATTATACAATAAAGCGTCTATTAGAATGGAAAAAAATTGTTAGCAATCTAATGAATTTAATGGCAATTTTAATCAATTTGAAATATGTGGTTTTTCTTTCATCAACATTAATTACTGTTAGAACATTTTTATTATGTACACTCGCGACTGACGGGACAATGCTAAAAATACTTTTCAATCGTGGGAGAGGTACCATCTGGCGATTTGACTCCTAGTTTACACATCTTTTATATTATATTCATTGTAAATTGATTGAACAGTTAGCAACTTGATATCTTCGATTTAGACTTACCCCTAACTTGAAAACTCGTAACCGAGTAGATTAACATATTGCAACGTTATGCAATCCTAGCCAAGTTAGCCTATGGATGGTATTATTAATACATTGAGACCCCTTCGTATCTCGGAGTGCATATTAAGGCCATCGAGATTCAGTGGAAACACTAGATCCTCCTCACTCCTGAATTTCTTGGAGCAAGAGATCTGAAGAGAGGTTCCACTCCGAATAAAAAAAAACGGTAGCCAGAACTCTAAAAAGTCCAAAGATAGTCTTTCTACAAAGCTTCGTGGGTTGTGATTGTCTGATGAGAGTCACTTCATGTAAAAACGAACCTAGTTTGAAAATAAATCTCGGCGGCAGTAAGTACCAACGTAAATTATTTCGTCTCCGACTGGTGATCATTTTTAGTTAGTCTAGATTTTGTCGACCACTAAGCGAACGTGTGTAAATATTTTTTATGGGTAAAATTAATATTGTCTTTCTTTAAATTGTGTAATATTAGTTGCAACAGGCTAAACTGCCTCGGTGGCGCAGCGGTAATGAATGCGACTACTGAGCTTGAGATCTCGGGTTCGATTCCTGGGTCGAACCAAATGTTTGTATGATCTGCAAATATTTGTTTCGGAGTTTAAGTGTTTTCAATATATAATATGTATGTATTTTAAAAAAAATATAGAAGTATTCTATCAGTCAGCCTAGTTATAATAGCACAAGCTCTGCTTAGTTTGAAGCTAGATGATGTTGTATGTCAAATGTCCAAAATATTTATTTATTTATTATATAGTTACCAGAATGATCTACACCACTTAGTACTCACATTCGACTAAAGGTTTTCAAAATTTACTTCAAATTTGCAATAATACACAGAATTCCAATAGTACGTAAAATATGTCATGTTACGTACGTTCGGCAACAACGGTAACATCGAACTAAGCAACTATCTCTAACAAAACAACTTATCAATAAAATGTTGAGATGTATTTTAACTGTCGTGGTTGACAAAGCATCTAAAATACCTAGCATGGCAAAATGCATAACTGTTTCTAAATACTTTAGTAGACCAAAGTTCCGTTTTATTTGCGGACATACTAGTTTCTATACCAGCATTCTATTGTGAAATATCCTCAGTATTTTTTTTAATCTTTATTTATTTAGAGGCTTTTATTATAAAATAATATGATAGCCACATCGTTGCAAGTTAAAATTTTGATTTACACTTTCTGAACAGATATCTAAACGTTCTATAAATGTACTTTTTAACTATATTTGATGTGATTCGTAAAAAAGTTTTTTGTTTACAACGTTTAATGTAGTCAATGACAGATTTAACGTGTCCATTCACTAAGCTTAATAACGGAAATGTGTCCAGACAACATGCAATAGACAGAACTAGACCGGTGTTTGCGTATCTTAAACCAGGTATGTTAAAAATCTGGCTTGCTTAATATTAGAAAGTATAAATTTTTCAAATATGTAAGCAACTCTAGTAGTCCAATATAACGTGCCCTTGAATGACTTACGTAATGTTGTGAACGTTTCTCAATGGAACTGCCATTAATTGATTACAATATTGACTTAGCAATAGATGTTTTAAAGATATCATAATCTTTGGGTTCACCACGCAGAAATACGCGTAACCGCTGCGATGGTAAATTAGCAATTGGTGGTATATAAAATTAAATACTAAAAAACTATATGTTTTTATATTATTCTGTAAAAAAATTTATCATACTGTCACTATTATAGACTATAGACATATCAAAAATGTTCAATCAGAGAACTGCCAAAAAGTTAGTGTTATTAGAAGATCCAAAACACAATATAACATAATTCAAGATGGTCAATCGCTCTGAGAAGTTCTTGTATGTCGTTGATTTAACTGTAAAACTATAAAGCGCGCTAGCTGACAGGGCCGGTGAGTTTAAACCTGCTAATTTTACTAATTTAATTCTTACAGTTACTGTTACACCTCCGTAAGTAAGTAAAATGGTGAAATTTTAACATTTTAAAAATAACTAGTCATTGCCCTTGGCTTCGTTAGTTTTTTTTTATTTTATGTTTATAACTTTGATTTTGAATTTAACTGCTCGCCCATTCAGGGTGACATTTATGCAAAGTATGCAAAACAGCATCATTACAAAGAGAAGGCAAACTTGAAACAAAGCCTATTCCAACCCGTCTGGCCAGCGTGGTATAGTAGGCCAAAACCTCCTTGCTAAGGAGAGACCTATGTCCAGTAGTGGACTGTAAAAGGCTGTCGATGATGATGATAATACTAGCTGTGTTCGCTACTTCATACGTGTGAAATTTGTATGACCAATTTTTTTTTCTCCACATCGTTTAAACATTCCCTGGACTTCCACAAATATTTTAAGACCAAAATTATGCAAATTGGTCCAGTCATTTCGAGTTTTATTAGGATTAACGAACGATTATTCATTTTTGTATATAAGACAGTGTATAATAATTAAATTACTATGATATACGTCTAGAGTATACAAGCAATAGTGCACTGCGCTAGTCACACAGAACTCATAGTTTAAACGTCTCAGAGCTTAGTTTTATATTAATGGAATACAACGATAACGAAGAATGGGATGATCATCTTATTGTGATTGGATTTTAATTGCAATTCATTGTCGCCATAATAGGTTTTTTAACTTACTATCTCAATACCAAATAGGTATAATCTGTTTTAATACATAAACGGCAACGGCAACATAATTTCGGTCGTGGTCGTGTCAGATAGCCGTCCTATGGGATTGTGAAAATAAGGGAACAAAGAGTGTGCCTGTGTTTGTGCCCATATTTATGCTCTATATTTAGGCTCTCTCCTGCCTAGATGGCTGGTCTCCGTTTAGACTCGCAGTACCTCGTCATCATTTCTTTAATTTTTTAACGTTCCGTAGTCATTTACTGGGCAAGGTTTTCTCGAAACTCGAAACATCGAGATTACATCGATCTTAAGGATTACTCTTAAGACATCGACATATTTTACAATCTGTAGAAAAAAAACCATCGACTACAAACGAACATGTTGTCCATCCGATAATATGTGTTTTAAAAAGGTTTTTAATTATACCCTGTACAGCTATTAAACCGTTACTTATTTCAGGCAGAAGTTAATTACGATCATTCCAAATTTCTTGATAATTTCAAAACTGGGTCTGGTTATTTAAGTAAATGAAAGTTTGTTTATAAGTTACAAAGACGCGTTTAACTGTGCTGGTTCCAACCCTAATGTATGGTAGCGAATCTCGGGTATGGCAGAAGAAGCACGAAAGTTGAAATAATGCTGCAAAGATGCGTTCCCTGAGAAGCATGTGTGGTGTGAATATTAGTGACATGAGAATGAGAGTGACACAAGAATGTAGTGGTAAGAGAACATTGCCAACTGAAAGAAGGTGTGGTGACAAAGATTGAAAAAGACATGCTTCGATGATTTGGCCACGTAGAGTGGATGAATGAAATTTATAGAGCGAATGTGTGAAAGAAAGGTGTCAGGAGAGTGATAAGTAGAGATTAGATTGTGTCTAGGCAGACCTCTCTGGGAAATAGGTATGACCTTATGATTATGTTGCTTGCTATTTTACTTTGCGTAATATTGTATTGCTTGGCAACCTAAGGAAATATCATATCCTAATTTTGCACTCTTCCGATTGATTTATCAAGTTTTGTGAAAACTACCTACATCTCTTTTTTTAAAATATATTTTTAACATCGAATTTTTAAATACATCTAGAATATTTATTTTGAATAATAATAGTTACACAATTTTTTCGCTCAGACTGCTGAGAACTTTTTATTTGTTTATAACAATGTCGTTGATCACCCATTTCACGTGTTAAAAAAATCGTTAAAACAATAAGAAATATAATATTATTACTATTTTTTGGAACAATTCTTTCCACTTTATTTTACCATCAATTGCTACTACCTCCTAATTAATTAACAGCGTCAACACAATTTACTGGCAAATTATTGCTACTATTTAACAGTAGATACAACGAAACCAATCATTGTTTCGGTTGCCCTTGGTATCATTCGACTGCAACGATTAACGTAACCTTTATTTGACAACACGAAACCAGATCCTGAGATTAATTTGTTGAAATATCTGGTTGTCTAACTCGAGAACACATAGAGACGATCGCCTTGAAATACTTTCAAACCATGTGAACTATGCGAAAACGTTTACCTAACAGAATCAACATTTAATTAACACTATAATATTGACAACTAAACTTACCCAATTCACTGTCGGTGAAAGAAAAGTTCGATGACACACACTGAATATTTTTTTCACTTAGTAGTTATTTTATTAAATTTATTATTTAAGTTAACAGGTGGTTTGGTGGGTTAATGGTTAACTGTAACGCGCGGCAGTGTTCCTATAGATTGCACGTCGGCCGGTGTCAGCGTGCGACGCTGCAGATCGACTGGCGGACACAAACAAGACGCGGCCGGCTGCGCGCGCACCATGCGACCCTCAAATTCTCACTAGACGACCTTTACGTAAAGAATACACAGGGTGATTTCCTATGCCTACAATGCACGCTATTAAACTTAGACAAACAGCACTATAAATTTAGCTATAATGAATGTATTTAATCAGCTTATGGCTTGTTACGCGTGGCGTATATCAATATATGTAAGTATATATGTATAAATGCTAAACTCAATTGAGATAACAACCATTTCCAAAATGATTAAATGTTATTAATCTTTCAGTTTGATTATTTTTTATACAGTTTATACAATTGCAATAACTAAACGTCCGTATTATCAACAAGACATATTCCTACGTTTTTAAACTTGACATGCTTAAACTCTGCTTAGTTACAAACTAGATAGCGTTGTGGGTTAGATGTCCGAAAATATTATTACAAAAATATAAAACTTAAATTACATAAAAAACGATATAATATTTAAATCGCTATTTATGAATGAGCTCACTAGTGTATTTAGCAGTTAATACAAAACATTTTTTTATTCACAATGTTGACCATAGAGATTATACGAAGTAATAAAGGAATGAATTATTTTAATTTAAGAAAAAAAGTAGTTCAAGTAATTTGACAGAACAACATTTTACTGAGGGCACTTAACTGTTGACACAACAATATATAATTATTTTTTAATTTTTAGTCCATTTTATTTGTGTAAATGAGAGTCGACCTACTAAACGCACTAGTCAAATGAGACAGCGCCGTTCAAATGAGATGAACATAAAAAGGGAGCACTGCTTATATCAAAATAGAAAATAGACCTCACCACTACACCAAAATAAGTCTTCAACAAAATGAGTTTACTTAAAAATACAGCAGAGTTGTTTTGCTTTGATTCTGGAATTCTGGTGCCAAGCCACTGTCAGTTCAAGAGTTGTTGGGTACTTTGTGGCGTTTACGGTTGCACAAGATAATATGCTTAAGCAAAGATATACATCTATGAATACAACCAAAATATTTTAAATATGTATTTAATGATTCCTAAATTTTTATCTCATTAAAGAACGGTCTGTTATATACTGTACATATCTGCGTACCCTTTTAGAGGATACAGGCATGATGTTATTTTGCATGATTGTGTAAACAGTACATTTACATGTGATTGCAGAAATCACGACCGATTTGCTGTCATTTACTGAAGAGTTCCCTTGTATGTCTCCAAAGAACTCCGTTAGTACATCATCATAATAGTAAGCGTCCACCTTCAAATACTACGATTGTCTTCTTGACCATCGTAGACGTTTTTTTTTGTTCGTTTTATAGTGACAAGTGAAAAATGGAAAACAAAATCAACGTAGTCGAAGCCAATTAAATATGCATTATTACGAATAACCTAAAAACTACTCGTTAGAACTCACACAAAATGTGATTACATGATAATCACCAGCTTTCAAATATTAAAAGAATTATCAAAATCGGTACACCCAGTAAAAAGTTATGAGGTAACATTTAAGCGCTTTATCATCAGTTGATAATATCGCATGTGTTATAACGACATGTGCTTTTAGTACATTATGCAACAGGATGGCAATGAAGTTACACTGCTGCCGAAGTTCACCGAACGACGCACGATTATTTTATAAACACTGAAGTTTCAGCGCGGCCAAAACTAGATTTTTTTTGACCGAAACCGAAAATTTCGGTCGGTATCTAGTAAAATTAATTTAAAGAAATAATAATCTAAAAACATAGAAACCAGTATAATAATATAAGTAGATAGGCGAACGAATAAAAAAGTGACGAACTATAAATTCATGTCATAATCATAAAATTTATTTTATACAAGTTTGTCACATCTAAGGTGAATTGCATAATTTTTAATTCTTAGCACATTTTGTTTCAGAATTTTATTGTATTGCACTTTTCTAAATATATAATTCTTAATTTCAAATATTTATTATTAATATATGCATCATTTCGAGAAATATATAGTAAACGTCTAGATTTTGCGTCAAAATTAATTCAATGTGATGGGGCATTTACTCCAAATGAAATTTTTGATCACTGAATTGCATCACCAGAAATCCACGGGCAAGTGAAAGGTTATTTCACAATGTGATGAGGATGATGATGTACTTCTAGCCAATTTTGGTCGCGGCAGAGAGTCTCAATGTAGACTACCCACCTACGCAGAAGATGGTATAGTGAACAAGTGTGTGCGCAAGCGCAGGTGCACTCTCTGTTCTCTCACTCTTACAATTTGGAGATCAGGCGCAGGACGGACGGCCTTACATGCTCACCAGGGTACGGGAGTTTAAACCCTATTTTCCAAACTTCGGGCTATTATTAAGAAAAACTCAATAACACTTTTTGACTCGACTCCGGACTTTTTTTTTTTTTTTTTGATAGTTACCTAGCTGTTGGCCTGGGTTGGCCTCTACAACTTTACGCGGGTATTACGGTTTTTTTTTTATTGTGATGATTTTAGCTGTTGGCCTCAGATGGCCTCTACAACTTTACCCGGTTTAGTTACGGTGAGCGCTGAGGGCTCTCAACCGGCCATTTATTAAGCAACATTGCCCAAGGACACCCCCTGCGGGGTACGAACCTCGGCTTGGGGTGTTGCTGAAACACTGGGGCGGCCTACTCCCATGTTTTGTTGACGGTTTACGCGGCGCGTGTTCCGCCCCCGCCGACGGGGACGAAAACGCGGACGGTTCGTGCTAATTGTGTTCGCTCTGCGTTGAGCGCGTGTAATGTCGTCGTCTAGCTCCCCTAACGCGTGTTTGGGTCGACGTATTTTTGAGATTTTACTCGGTGTGTAGTTTACGGCCGCAACCACTAGAGGGTTGGGGTGAGTCGGAGCAGAGTCAAAGTAACTAAGGGAGCACTGTTTAATGAATTGCTTGATGGTCGGCAATCTGAGGTCGATGTGAAGATCGACGTTGCGTACATACCACGGTGCTCCCGTAGCTTTGCGCATGAAACTATTCTGTAGTGTTTGAAGCCTATGGATCCTGTGTGGCCTAACGTGTGCGAATACTACGCTGCCGTACGTCATTATAGGACGTATGCATGCCGTGTACAATCTAACTTTGTTTTTTAAGTTTAATTTCGAACGCGCGTTAATTAAACAGTGTAGACGTCCTAGCACGAAGGCAGCCCGGCTGCGGACTGCCTTGATGTGGGGGCCGAAGGATAGACGGTCGTCAAGGGTTATGCCTAGGTATTTGGCCTGCCTAGCCCAAGGAATAGACTTGCCGAACATCCTAATCTGAGGGGTCTTCTCCAAAGGATACAAGCTTAGCTGTCTTCTGTGAAACAGCACCGCCTGGCTTTTCTCGGGGTTGACCTCTATCCTCCATTTCCGGAACCAGACGCCCAGTGCGTTGGCTGCGGTCTGGAGTTTTTTGGCTACTGTCGAGGGGTTCACCCCCGAGCAGTAGATAGCCGTGTCGTCTGCGAATAGTGCCGTCTGCACATACCGATGTTTCGGAATGTCGCTAGTATACAGCGTGAAGAGTAGGGGGGAGAGCACGGACCCTTGTGGGACACCGGCTCGAATGGAGTGAGTGGAGGACAGTGACCCTTCTACTCGGTAGCGGAAGCTTCGATTCGACAAGTAGTCTCGTATGATGAGCACGAGTCCGTGTGGCACTCCCATGGTGGACAGCTTAAATAATAAGCCGTTGTGCCACACTTTGTCGAAAGCTTTCGCTACGTCAAAGAAGAGGATTCCTGTGAACAGGTTGCGTTGAAGCCGATCGCTGGTGTATTCAACGATGCGGTGGACTTGGTGGACGCACGAGTGTTCGGTTCGGAAGCCGAATTGCTCGTGGGGGACGAGAAGATTAGCATCGGCATACGCTTTCAGCCTATTGTAGATTAGACGCTCGTATAGCTTGCCTAATCCTTTAAGCAGACTGATCGGTCTATAACTGGTCGGTTCGGACTTTGGTTTGCCAGGTTTGGGTATCCCAATAACAACGGCTTCTTTCCATTGTTGTGGAAAGATGTTGTTCTTGAGCGCTGCGTTGAAAATGAACGTCAGCAGGACCAGTAGCCTCTCCGGAAAGAGTTTTATAACCCTGTTTGTGATACCGTCCGAACCGGGCGCCTTGCGAGCGTGTAGGCCCTTGACGATCGTTTCGACTTCTTCGGGGGTGACCGTGTCAAGGTCTTGTTCGTCTGTCGTCCCCGTCGGCGTTGATGTTGAGGCTAGTGTTGATGTAGGAAGTGAGGTTATTATGCGCTCTACTTCCGAATCAACTTCGGCTATTTGGTCCGAGTCGCAGTGTATTACGCTGGGCGTGCACTGATTCTCTAGACTCTCGGCCAGGCACTCTGCCTTTTCGATATCGTCGAAGGCCGGTGGAAGGTTAGGTCTGCTTAGAGGAGGCATACAGGTGACGGTGTCTCTCTTAAGCGAGCGGGATAGTTGCCAGAAGGCAAGGTGGGTAGGTTCGAGGTCTTGTAGTGTCCTATCCCACCTGTCTTGGCGCATTTGATCGATGCGCGACTTGACCGCTCTTTCTAAGCGTCGTAACCTGATCCTGTTGGCTTCGCATGGATATCTGTCATAGGCTCGTACGGCGGCGTTCTTCCGCCTCAGCAGCTCACGTACGTCATCGGGTAGGTCCCAGCGGCGATCGTTCGTCGCCGGTGCCTCCCGAGTGCATTCGTTAATTAACGATTGCACGTGAGCTGTGAGGGAGTCGATCGCCATCGTGGTGTCCTCTTGGCTAGTGATGTGGTCGGGTATCCTATCTAGATGCACGGACGAGGTTGCCTCGAGTTTTGTCCCGAGGCGCCTCCAGTCCGTGATTCGTCTAGTGGAGGTACGATGACCTGTGTCGATGGGACCCAGTCTGGGTGCGAACTCCATGACCACAGGTCTGTGGTCAGAAGTTAACTCGTGTAGCACCTCTACTGAACACAAACGTAGGTTTATGTTCTTTAGGAGTGCCACGTCCAGAATGTCGGGTCGGTGAGACACGTTGTGCGGATAGTGGGTCGGTTCGAGCGGGGCGATGATGTCGAACGCTAGTCTATTCGAGAGCGACTCCAGGGCTCTGCCTTTGGCGTTGGACTGGTGACAGTTCCAAAGGGTGTTTTTGGCGTTAAGGTCGCCGCCGATTATCACGGCGTCGCTCAGTTCTAGCAGCGCTCGGAGGTCGCTCTCGAGTAGTTGCCGATTGGGTGACAGATAGGCTGAAACTAGTGTGATCGATTGGTGTCCGGTCATGCCTATTCGACAGACCGAAGCTTCGATGCTAGTCAGCGCAGGCGGATCCATAGGTACGCAGTGAAGGGACCTTTTGTAATATATAAGAGTTCCCCCTTTTTTTTTTTTTTTTTTTTTTTTTTTTTTAACGTGTGGAAACCCCCTCGGGCCGTCACCCCATCGGGGTTTACGGCGGGTTGGTGTGTCGGAATCGGACCGACTAAAACCACACGGTGTGCCACTCTGCGCCTGAGACAGGAGGGATCCGGGAACCGCTGCTATTACGACATCCAGATCCCTCCTAGCGCCTGCCCGCCAAAGCGGGCACCATCTGCGGATAAACTCTCTATATAGGCGACGTACGGCACACGTGGACGTCGCCTCCTCGCGGCTGGCCATTATAGCGGGTGGAGGGGAAAACCCGTCCCGTCCACCCGCGGCCACACTCAAGGCGGCATGAGGCGCTGGTATGCACGCCTCCGCCGCCCGGCTCGCCGGCGGCGAATTGGGTCCGAGTGGATATCGTCCTCCCGGGCCTTCTCTGCCGCCTCCTTCCGCGAAATTACGTCTTCGCAGAAGGTTGCGACCGCGGTAAAACAACTGTCGCTACCGGCCATGGAGCGTATGACGGCCGGTAGCGAGAGATCTCCTCCAATAACAGCAGTGAGGACCCCACGCTGCGCCGCCCAGGCGGAACAAACCGCTAGCGTGTGCTGAGCCGAGTCCTCACTGCAGTCGCAGTGGTAACAGGCGGGACTCAATTCCCTCTTGGCGACCGAGTGCAGATACTTCCCGAAGCAACCATGCCCGGAAAGGACCTGTGTCAGTCGGAAGGAAAGGGTCCCGTGCTGCCGCCCTGCCCACTCGGTGATGACCGGCTGGAGAGCCTCCACGAGGGCAAAGCCAGCACGTGGAGTCTCCAACCGGAACGACCAACGAGCCATCGTGGCTCGACGAGCGGCCTCACGCCACTCGCGCATCTCCTCGGGCGGGGGCCGTATGCCGCTACCCGCCCGGAAGTCAGCCGTCCGCCGATAAACTTCGGCGAGCACTTCCGCCTCCAAATCCCACGGGGGAGTTCCGGCCAGGGCGCACGCCGCCTCCGTCGATACGGTGCGGTAACCGCGTATGGCTCTAACCGCCAATATCCTCTGAGGGCGCCAGAGGCGAGCCCTATTCTGGGCGGTCAGAGCCGCCGCCCACACCGGTGCACCATACAGCGCCATTGACCGAACAACCCCCGTGTATAACCATCTCGTCGCGACGCTGGCTCCACCCAAATTGGGCAAAAGTCGCCCAAGAGCAGAAGCAGCGCCGACCAGCTTTGGAGTAAGCTGTCGGAAGTGCTCGTCGAAGAGCCACCTGCCGTCGAGGATTAGGCCCAGATACTTCATCTGGGCCTTAATCGGTACGAGGACCGAATTGACAACGATGGAGGCACCGGGGGGTGGACCACGACGGGGCCCATGAAACAAAAGGGCTTCCGTCTTATCTAGGGCCACCCGTAAACCCAGCGCCTCAATGCGCCCGACCACCAAAGAGACTCCCACGGTGGCCAGACGCGCCGCCTCTTGAAAGTTCGCCCCCCGGGCCGTGACCAATGTGTCATCTGCGTAACAAATTACGCCCAGCCCGGGGGGAAGACGACCTCGAAGGGCCCAGTCGTATCCCATATTCCACAGGAGTGGTCCGAGGACGGACCCCTGCGGAACACCGCACGACATGGGCCGCCGCCTCAGAATACCATCTCGGTCCTCGTACACGACGGTACGCTCCTCAAGATAGTCTGCCACAAGCCGCCTCAGGTACTCGGGCACCCCGTGGTAGTGGAGTGCTTCCCTGATGCAGCTAAATGGCAGACTATTAAATGCGTTGGCGATGTCCAACGACACCGCCAACAGCACGCCGCCACAGCTCACCGCCTCTTCGGTAACGGCCCTCAGGCGCAGCACAGCATCAACCGTCGAACGCCCCGCCCGAAAACCAAATTGGGCGTCCGACAGATCGGGGCCCACCTCGCAGAGGTGCCGGACGATGCGGGCAGAGAGTATCCTCTCAAACAGTTTACCCGCCTCGTCCAGCAACACAATGGGCCTATAGGCCGCCACCGAATCGGTAGGCCGTCCCGGCTTCCTTAATAGGACCAGCTTCCCGCTTTTCCAGCACTCAGGGAAGCGTCCGGACGACAAGCTAGCGTCCAAGACCTCCCTGAGGCGGTCCGACATGTGGTCGAGGGATCGTGCCAATACTCGGGCAGGTATCCCATCTGGCCCAGGGGCGGTGTTCTTAGAGCGAATCCGTAGAACAACCGCCCCCACCTCCGATTCCCTAACGGGCGGAACATTGTCCTCGTTCCCCCCGTCGTCTCTGGCCATGAAGACCATCGACGGGGGTGTGTGATCCACCCGCTGCGGGAAAAGGCCCTCGACCACATCCCGCAGGAAGCTGGGCTAGCTGGGCTGGAGTGTCTCTGTAAGGGGGGGGCCCGACGTGCGGAGCTTTTGTCGCGCCGCACGATAAGGGCGACCCCAGGGGTCACGATCGAGACCCTCCAGCATCTCCTTACGCTTAATTTCCTTGGCGCGGCTGATGGCCAGCTTCAGAGTTTTCCGCGCCTCTCGGTACTCCTCATGAAGCTGGTCTTCCCCGCCTTCTTTGCGGTGTCGCCGCCGACCACGGGTGTAGGACCTCCGGGCACGAGTACAGGCCGCGCGGAGGTCCGCCAACTCCTGGGAATAAGAGTTCCCCCTAGCGCAGAGTCAATCCTATCGTTGCGGACCACAGAGTAGTTCGCAACGTTTGGGTTTCTCTGCGAGGGTTTCAAAAAGGTCTCTTGTACGAGTAGTACGTCGAGTTGGTGTGCCCTAAGAAAAACGCCAACTTCATCTCGTTGCCTACCGATGCCGTTGGCGTTGATGTACCCTAGCTTGAGTGATCTGGGTTTGACTCTGCGTGTTGGTGTGCAATCCATTATGGGTTGCATTTAAATGCGCCTAGCTTCTCGAGTACGCTCGAGTACCTAACACTGACGCTGAGGAGGGCCAACGGATTGCCCTCGTTCTGACGAATTAGACTAGCGAGATGACGTAGCTCGCTAAAATCAATCGCACTCGCGAACCTTGCCACTAGGGAGAGGTCCGGGTCGATTGTTTGCGGTAGTTGGTTGCAAGGGCTCCTGTAGTCGACGACGAGCGGCTTGGGCCCTCCCTGGAGAGGCTTTGTGGGCCGCTCGACAGGGGCTGCCTTTGCGGGTACTGGGGCAGGTATGGGGGCCTGCATCGTCTTCCGCACGGGCAGAGGTGGGAAGGTCTCCCCGGTCTTCCTGGGAGTGGCCCAGGCGTTCGTCTTCGGCAGAGGAGCAGCTGTAAAGCTCCCCCCAGTCCCTGCAGCAGAAGCAGCAGGGACGACTGGGCGGGGACGCTGAGGTCCTTTCGCCTTGGGGGTTTTAGGCGCCCTCGGGCAACCTCTATAGTTGGCGGGGTGGCCTGTTTCGCCACACAGTACGCACGCGACTGGCTCAGTGCATTTGGCCCTGTCTTTGGGCCTTTTGCACTGGTCCGTCGCGTGGTCTTCCAGGCACTTGACAAACCTGGGGCGCGCGAAACAGTTACGCGCCGAGTGCCCGTAGAGCTGGCAGCGGTGACACTGTGAGATGCCACTTCTTCGATGAGGTGGCTCGACGGTTATCCCCGACAGCCCGCAGAGGGACGACATCTTGAAGATGTCCTTGCCGGCGGGGCTGTCGTCAAGAGTCACCAACACCATGTCGTAGATGACATTGGTGCGGCCTTTCACCATCCGGTGTACCTCATGCACCGGGTAGTTTTTTGACAGGGATTGTTTGATCTCCTCGGGGGAGATCTCCCTGGGCACGTTGCGCACAACCACACGGAGCTTCTTGTCCTCCGGCAGAGTGTATGTGTGGTATGACACGTTTCTCTCCCGAAGGAGCTTCGAGAGCGCCCTGTGGTCGCTCGCGGTGGCTAGGGCGATTTTAATGCCCTGTTGGGTGCTACGAGCCGAGTGGTAAGTGATCCGGCGCTCGTTGCACCAGGTGGAGATAGCCGTCCATTTCGACTTCTCCTGGACGTAGATCGGTGGAGGGGCGGGGGTCTTCGGCGCGGCCGCCGAGGCGTCGGTGATAGCGGGCGAGGCCCTCCCTGAGGGGGAGTTGTTGCCCTTAGGCCTTGAAGAGGCGCGAACGGGGGCGGGTGCTGCCGAGGTATGCTTACCCTCGGACAGCTTTGGGGCCTTGTTTGGACCCTTCTTGCTCTTACGGATGCGTTTCCGTGAGGAAACGACCGTAAAATCTGACTCTTTACTAGAAGAGGAGGACGTGGAGGACGAGGAGGACTCGTCCTCGCTGACGTCGGAGCCCCCAGACTGGTCCGCTCCTTCGTCGCCCGAGTTTGCCTCGGGCTCTGGAGACGTTTCTGTCTCCATAGCCCGAGTTTTCTCCTCGGTTATCTTCAGGTTGAATTTCCTCTGAATGAACTCCATTACTTCGGGGTCATTGAGGATGGTGTTTATGTCCACTCCTAGAGTGGACCCCGCGGAAAGGTCCGCGAGGGCCATTTCGGCGGTTTTCGGCGGTTGGGGTGCTGCGCGGTGCGCCAACAGCACAACAGCAGCAGGAACAGTCCTAGTCCCCGGGTGGGGCAACCCGGGGATGTGGGTGTGCTTGGCCTCCCAGCCGGGGTAAGGCCGGGAGGGTGTACTTAAAAATAGGTGTGCCCTAAGTTTGAATCCCTTCGCCGATCTTAATGTGCGTCGGGTTCCTAACTGCCCAGGTGCCGGGGTGGTATGGGCCTGTGCAGGCCGGCACACCCAATCTAACACCTGAGAATAGGATGTGGAGGTAAAGCGATGGCTAGGCTCGACTAGGAGGCACCCCCAAGGCCGAGTTGTCTAGCCCCAGCCGACTTTGCCTAACCCAGAAGGGGCTAGGCAGGCGGGTCGGGTCACCGCCCGGGTATAACGGTATTCAACCCAAGACCTTTAAATTGGCAGTATACGTTCACCGCCAGACCATCAAGGGAGTTACGCAATTTCACAATGTACACAGATGCTAAACATATAAATGGTAATAATTCTGAACCTTATCGAGCTCAGCGACGTAGCTTAGCAGGGAAAGACTTATTTACAAAAAGTACCTATTGTTAATCGACTTCAAAAAAGGAAGAGGTTGTTTGTTCTACTGTATGTATTTTTTTGCCTATGTTTTCAAATTTATAATTTAAATATTAATGCATTTTTTTGTAATGCATTCTAAGCATTTTTGTGTCAAATATGACTAATACCTATTTAATGGATTAACTAACATCACCTCTTACATGCATGTATATATCGACATCTGTCACAATACGTCATTTAGTCCCAAACTAAACAGTGCTCATACTATGGATGCTAGACATACATACATAATTATTGATAATGCATCTTATACACAGAAAACACTCAAACTCTGAAACAAACATTTGCAGATCATTTGTGTGATCTGATGATGATAACGAACACTTGGTCCGACCAGGGAATTGAACCGGAGACCTCAAGCACAGCACTCACATAAGCTACCTTACGCTAAAATATAACGATTTTAAATATAAGTACTTAAATAAACTTTGTCCTTTAAAACTCATGTATATTGAAGTAGTTTTTACTTGATACGAGTTTTTTTTTGTGAAACAGTATTATTTATGTATATAACCTTATTTAATGATTTTGGTTAACTTATTATACAGTTTCATAGACATTACTTGTAGACACAGCTACTTTCGTTAGTCGGGGAGCTGGTAGATAAAGTCAATCTTTGTGTCTAAAGTGTCATTCTCATTTGTACTCGTATGTCTTCCATTTTCCAGATCTCTACGTGTTGTCTAACAAATTTACAGCTTTCAAAAATATAGACAGGGCAAGTTTCAAATTTTAATCCTTTTAGAATGAGCTTGTGTGTTTTATATTAAAATGGTATGTTCTATATTTACTAAAACTTTAAGTAGTTTTTGCTGCGAAGTGAAACGTATAGGTGCATCTGTATTGTTGCCCCACAGAATCACACCGTATGTGAGTCACGCGTAGGCATATGAATATGTTTTTTTTTCTCGAAGGGCATAGGTAAACCTTATAATTTTAGCTTGTATTCTGTCTGTGTCAATGTCTAATAGGACGAATTTATTAGCTACTTCTGAGTGTACTATTTAAGGTGAAATTTACGTTTACTCGTGTTTTCGGATGTGGGTGGAATGTTATTATTTTTGTTTCATTAAAATTCATGTTTAAATTTTGCTCGTTCATCCAATTTGTTATAGCAGTAAGTATAATATTGTATTTTAAGGTTATTGTTGTTTTCACATGAGGTGAGTATTTCAAAATTAACATAACTTTTAAGATTTGACTGCACGGTTGGCCTAATGATTTAATCGGTCGCCACGCCGCTTTCTACTGCGCTGAGTGTTGGTTCAAACCTCACATAGGACACTTTGTGTAATCCACAAATTGTTGTTCTGAGTCTGAATGTTCTTTGTGTTCGTTTCTTGTAAGTTTGTAAAGTCCACCGCGACACAGGATTTATTCCTATTGCGGACATTTTCATTAAATAAATAAGAATAAAGATAGTCGACAAAGAAAATATTGAATATATGACTATTTGATTTTTATAAACCCTTAAACTAGGTTATCTGTACGTTTTACAACTGTTTGTTTAAGAAATAAAAAACGAAGTAAAGAATATGTTACTGTCACATCCCAAACCTTTAATATTCCACTGCAGGATAAAATGCAGGTTTTTGTACAGTACATTAAATTCGTATACTCCTTATGTAGGTTGACCTGATCCGTTGGACACCACTATTTTCACCTTATTGAAGATAAACGTAAAAGTTAAACTTATTTCATAGTTGTCCGACAACTTTCCTTTTTGAACTATAATCAATTGTAGGACACAAATCAAATGAACGAATAAACACGTGTGATTGATGTTGAAAGATGATTGTAAAATATCTTGTTGTATTCTTCAAGAAGTAAAAAAATGATTAATGACTACCCAAATATATTTTTACAACTGTACAAAAAATTAAATTTTTATGAAGTAAATTTGCGATTGTGTGTGTGGTCACACTAATCACTGATCAAGGTGCGCTTGGACAGCCAACGGGGTGCTACTTAGACGTGCCTTACCAGCTAGGTGATAATTTTGACAAAATTCTACAAAATCAGGTGCAATAGACCAAGATCTCTGTCGACGAAGCTGTTCAATGTCTGTCTGCTACTCTATTTACATTAATAACCTACATTAAATGAATGTTTTGATTGCTAAATGTTTGTTGTTCTATTATTAGCGTGATTAGTGTACACATTACTATGGTAAGGCTTCTTAACTACTACTATAGTAGTTCGGTTACTTCAATGGTGTTACGTTTCAAAGCCCGGATTACTTAAAATAATAATAAACAAGGCTGTTATTAGTTTTTAGAAACATGAAGGTCAGGTTCATTTATGGGTCATAATTGAAGTAGGTGGGTAGTATGTTTTAATTTGTAAAATCATTTAAACGCACATTTTCTATACAAGAAATTACCTCTACACAAAATGTATCTTACTAAATTTTAAAATTATCATAATTTATAGAATACCAGCCAGAGAATATAGAATAAAGAAGCCATAAGATATAAACAAACGAGTTAAGGACGGCATTTGAAAACAGTCACTAATTATCTCTGGAGAAGCCGAAAAGTTCCAGAACAGGAACCTTGGTTATGGAACATGACATTGTTAATCACCAAAATCGTATCTGATACAACTGGGTCGATACCTGATACATTTATTTATTTTTTAAATTACAGTTCACGTAGATAACTATGTAACAATTAATTAAGAAACTATTTCTTAACAGTCTTGAAACTTAAAAATCTATTGTTTTCTGACTGTCAGAAAAATGATCTATCCAACTAAAAAGAATCTATAAGAAGCAAAAGTAACAATCGTATTTTTACAACCTCTTTAGAAATCATAAAGTATATGATAGAATGTTACAAAGCGTAGCATTAAAGATTGCGATCTGTGATGCTTCGTTATTCTCACTCACTGATAATTATAATTTACATTGTTACGTCGCATGTGAAATGCACTGAGTGAAGGACGATCTCAATTAGAAAGTATTTGTTATTTGAAAACGAGAAACTATTTAAAAAAAAGTCCAAAAAAAAATCAAGTTGTCTGCCTTGTTACAGGACGAGTACGACGAGTTTAAACGTCAGTTAAACGTACACAGTAATATTTAAAAAAAACGAGACACCAGAACCATAGAGGAGAGATGACCATGACGACTTAGTGAATCGTGATAAGATTCACTTGCATGCGTTTATATCTATCTATTACAAAGTGAAATATAGACCAGTCGGCTGTTCACAGACAGGTTAAGAAATAAAACTGCATAGGTTTGTAACACAATCCTTACTGAAAGATTCATGGAAGAAAAATTGATAATGAAAATATCACAAAACCCTATCGGGTTGATGCCACCTCCATCGGTGACGACACTTTCAAAAAATTGTCCTTACCGCTAGTGGTACGGGCAACTAAAACGTAAAAACAGAAAAGAATAAAACCTAAGCAGGTTAATCTTTGATGTAATACTTAAATTAATAAGCTTTTGAAATAAACATGCATTTCCTATTATTTTTTGATCTTTTTTGTAGGTAAACTGTAAAAAACTAACAACCTTACTCCTTGACATCAAGGCCAAACCACTTGAAACGAGTAGTAGCAGCGCATGTCAAATTTTATTCTTCATGTTTGCATATCATTAGGTTATGTAACATTTAAACAAACTGGTAAGGTCATTTGTAATCGAGAGATGGTTTATTTTCAAAATTTAAACGGTAGGTCAGTGACATTGCACCTACCCTCTGACGGCCAAGTCTAGCACCGCGTCCGCTCATTGTCTCAACCGCAAAAATGTTGTGCAATATTCATTTTAACAGATTCATCTCGACTCGAACGAAAGATAACTTGAATAAACTGCCACATTTTCATCATTATTTAATGTAATATGTATATTACAGACCTAAAATAATAGCAAGTATAGAGGTTGAACTTTTTCTTCTTAGTTCTAAGAAAAATGTTCAATGCACACAACATAAGTACTGTGATGAGTTCGCCAATTAATATGAGTGACTGATGTCAGTTGTCATTTTTTTCTGAGATGATTTGATAATGATGATTAATTTTTACATAACTAGACAGAATAGATAGATAACTAATAGATAGATAATAATATAAAATAACTAGACACAATTGAACAAAGATATCAACTTATTAATCGCAAACATAAACAGAAAACAAGACCAAAAGAGTTTTTAATTCGTAGCTTTAACAGGCAACAGTCTCAATAGTAATAAAAACATAAAAAAAACTCAATCAATTCAGAAAAAAAAGTTTGAATCGTTTAGTTCTTTTCGAAATATCTCTAAACAAGTATCAAACCAGTTCAAGAAAAGTAAATTGAATTTTGTATTAGTAAATATAATAAGTTGAAGGCTGAAGTTTTAAACAGGAACTAGATTATAGTTTGCTAATAATACAT
This sequence comes from Hypercompe scribonia, assembly GCA_949316085.1. Taxonomy (NCBI): domain Eukaryota; kingdom Metazoa; phylum Arthropoda; class Insecta; order Lepidoptera; family Erebidae; genus Hypercompe; species Hypercompe scribonia. Next base: position 10,618,753 of record OX438979.1, read on the forward strand.
CAATAACGCAAATACATTACACTTGTAAAATATACGCTATAATTAAATAGACGCTATTGCACACATGGCAGTTGCATCCGACTTCAACAGGCAGGTCGTGGTAAACATTGACGTTATCTTCTTAACCAGAACCACAGAATGCATAATAGTTGAAGGATCGAAGTCATAAAATATTAGGAACAAGCCTACTGATAAATTTATTTATGTAACCGTTTCATATAATTTGAATACAAATCAGCAAATAAACAAACGACTTTTAACCAAAAGTTGGCTGCGAATTAATTATATATGACTATTTTTGCAATGCCACATTACATATGGTAAAGACACGGTATTAAAATACTATTGGACACTAAATAAAAATGTTAGAAATATTAAAAAAAACTATATGTTGCTGTCTAATACAGAGTTGTCTTTTCTTTGCGAAAAATCCAACTATAACAGTCGGGCCCTATACCGGAAAATCTCTACCCTAACCATGATAACATTTTTGACTTCTTTCATCGAGCGCCATCTGTGAATATTTAATGGCTAAAGTGACAAACAATTTGCAGGAACTTATCAACATGACACAGATGTTAAGTAAATAACGATTGTTACGTTAGAGGGCACTGTGCCATGATTAATGTGGTTTTAATATGTTAGTATTTTAATCTCCTTTAAATAAATTATGACTTTAAGTGTAATCGAATGAAGATAATGTCGGTTTCCTGAAAAACTGCCAATAACTTGTGTTCCGATAAATATAAAAACTTACTAAATTATTGTCAAAGTAATACATACTGATATATAGTGTAAAAAATTAAGCACTTATTTTCAACGAAATTTCACTAAGTGTAAAACACGAAGTATATTTTATTTTGCAGTATTACTTATCGAATCGTTATGTGAATCACAATCTTATAATTTACATACTAATGTTCAACAAAATGTGTAACTACCCTTCAAGTAAAAAAGTCATGTCCCACACGTGACAAAGAACCTTACAACGTTATCATAAATACATGTGTATTTTCAGGTTTTTAAAACATGGCTCAGTAAGCACTAAGTTAACTATTATTTATAAAAAACTATTGTATCACATTGGTAAAGCAATACTTTTTAAGTACTCACAAATATATTTAAACCAAAAAAGACTTATGTGTTAGGCAAATAATGTGTTTAAGCGATTAGCAATGAATCGTACCATGTTTATTTGCACGAGTTCAAGAAATAGGCGCCAAAAATATTAGAAATCGAAAAGTAATCGAAGAATTTTCATCAAGTGAACTTTCAGAAATAAATAGCAATGTTAACGGACCTGTTTAATGATCTAAAGGGCATCAATAAAGGAGAAAGAAGGTTTTGGCTCACTATGACATAGTCACAGTGGCCAGACGGGTTGGTACAGGATTTATTTCAAGTTTTCCTTCCCTTTGTAGTGATATTGTCCTGCTCAGTTTGCTCTCTTCATCACCTTACGACACCGATGGGATAAATAGATATAGAGACACGATCCATTACTCCAGGGGTCCATATCCACAGATTAAGATCCAGTGTCCCTACAAATAAAATATTCTATTTGTCTATCTCGTTTCGCTTTCTAGATTTCCGTCTAACAATTTTTACTTATTTTTTAAGGAAAAAGGTGCATCAACGCATCAGCACAAGAGACAACTTAGGTCAAATGCAATAAATTTATAACCATGAAATGACGTAAAGTTGGGCAATCAAATTAATTCATTTAATTACAAAAATGATAAAAGTAATGTTTCTTACATTTTTGGTAAGATCACATAACAGATTTTGTCAATTCCCCTCGGATATCAGTTCGTTATTTCATCCGTTCAATAAAGTATTTTAACCCTCTTTTATTAGTTTCACCTGTATGCTTGTTTGTTTGTTTGTTTGTATCCGTCTTTTAAAAACGTGTTCATTTAGTTTCTTAAACTTAATTTATTATTTTATTTGACCTCCTTGTAGTGACGCAATTTGCAATTGTTTTGTTTACATAATATGGTGCTTAGAGTCGCGAAATCACTGTGTCGAATTATCGAGCGTGCTGTACACTGCACATTTGTAATTTTGCATAATAATGTCGACTTAATGTCAGCCTGCATCATACGTTTGAAACATAAAAACAAGTATTATATAGATTAAAATAACTTCAGAAAACAAAAGGTAACAAATAAATGAAAAATTAAAACAATTGAATATTATGTACAAAACAAAAAACCTGTTAATCGCTGGTATAGTAAATTTTTTTAACACAGAAACATGTGACCGAATTTAACTTTTATATAAACTGAATACTCTTTTTTTACATAAGCATTATGATAGGTACTATGAAAATTAAATATTCATTCAGAATACTAAAACTACTTGGTGTTCTCCTCTTGTAGTTGCGCTCATTGCTGAGGGTCACGGCAGAACCTACAAATAATTATCCCTCTGACCCACTTTAAGACCTTTCACCCACTTTAAGAAAGGTTAAATTTTTGCTGGTTCTTGTACGTATGTCTGTGCGTAATATTCTTTTTTGGATTTAATTAACATTTCGTTACATTTGTATTGGTAATCCAAGTGATTTTAGATAGGTGACACGAAAAAAAACCAACATGACGACTGTGAGAACAAAGGTGATTTTTTTTATACATACTTTTATACATCCATATCAAATTAAATTAAAGAGCTCATTTGAAGATTTTAAAATAATATATCAGGATCATATCTTAAATTGTTATTTATTTATCTATACGATGTACATAGGTACTTGTGGCGAATTCCACATTATAGCACAAAGAAAAATATACAACAGCACCATCCAGCGCCAGTTGACTAGGTAGGTCTTTGAAGATTAAGTGGTAGATGTACACCTAAATAAGTAAAATAGACTAAATAAACATAGATATTAGATATCTACACGACGAAACTTTCTTTGAAGAATTAGACCGTTTATGGAATTTGTAACAAACGTAACAAAAAAATGTGAAAATCTCCATTTTATATAATTGTAACTAAAACGTTTAATACAAAAAAAAATGAGGTTAAAAATAAAAAACACCTGACTGCGTAAAATAACTAATTAATAACATAAAATAAAAAAAAGTAAAGAAAAAGATGAATTTAGAAGTGCAGAAAGCAATTTAATTACTACTAAATAAGTCCAGCAGTGGACGTCTTTCGGCTGACATGACGATGATGATCCACAAGTTGTTGTTTAGAGTTTCAGTGTTATTTTTATCCGTTCTAAAGACATAAAGAATATTCATGGCGTGAGAGTTGCCCAAAAAAACACAAATGGATTTTACGCTCATTGAGTGATCCCTATCCTTTTCATTAAAGACCAGACCCAGTAAAACCATACCATATACAGTCCTTTGCAATGCAATCGATTATAGAATCAAATTTCAATATACCCATCAATACGAATTCTAAGCGTCGAGGACATTACTAACGCGTGCGGCCTCAGCTAATGAGCATTTTACTAGACCTGAATACAAATAGGTGTATCATTGGCTCTTGTCACTTAAACGATTTTTATATTAGTATTACCCATGTACTTCGTTTGAACCATTTGACAGCATTTTAGTACCCAATTTTAAATTCTGGTTTAGGTTTTATGTGTCTGATTGAAACAGCGAAAGTGAAGCAAAACAATTTCCTCGTATTAGTGGTTTCTTTAATATATGAAGACGGTAAGGAGTATTTTTTTTATTAATGTTTAGGAGGCTATTGATATAAAGATGTGTTTTGTAAAAAATACTCAACTAAGCTTAAAAATGTCGCCAATCTCGAAACAACAATGCTATTGAAATTGAGAAAAACAGCAATCGCAGCTAGATAAACGCAGAAATTTAAAATTACTTTTTGTTGCCATTCTGTATGAATATAAAATTATTATAAGTAGTATAGTATGTACTCGAAATGGGTAAAAAAAATCTTTTTTTTTTTGTATTCCGGTATATACCAGCAAAACAATATATGCATGAAGTACGTACGTGTACAAAACTTATAACAATAATAATATCCTGACACATCTCACACATGGCCATCTGATCCAGAACTAGATAGAGCGTGTACTATGATAACCAGACTGCTGATAAACATGCTTATATATTTCTAAATACACATATGTTATAGATCCATTACACCCAGGCCCATATAAAATCATTGTGCTTGTCGCCTTTTTTTTTGTTGACGAGGCGGAAAATCCCTTCGGATCTCCTGCTCCTTAGGGTGCAGGAGTCAGGAGTATGTGGTATGCCCACTAAAAACACCCCGACAGCCGGCCTCTGGCACCCTACTCTGAGGGGGACCCGGACCATATGATTTCAGGTCCCCCCCAAATTGACACCATGCCCTGTTAGACCCTATCCCGGGGGAAAAAATATTTCTCACCCAATTGTGCTTATCGCCTAAGATATAGATTTGTGTAAAATTAGTTTCTGAAAATACATATTTCGGAATAGAAGGAATAAACTTGTATAGAGTCTTTTCTCTGTGGTGACTGATTGACAATGCAAAGTGTCACCACCCATATTCATCCCACGGGAGTCGTAAGAGGCGACAGGGATCAAATTATGCAGGTCAGCAGCACTGTAAGGAGAAAGAAAACTTGATACAAACCCTTTTTTTACGTGTGGAAACCCCCTCGATAGCAATCCGTCTGGTCAGTATGGTATAGTAGTAAAACCTTTCTAAAGAGAGACCTGTGTCCAGCAATGGACTCGGAAAGACCGTTGATGTGATGACGATGTCTTTATATAATAATTATAATTTTTATCTTTGAAGTAAATGTTGCCTGTGTGGCTAATTCATATATGTAATTAATTTTTTATATTAAATATTAACGTATACGTTGTTTGTGTGATACATCAAACCATGAACTCTACATATTTACTTTGTCTGTAACTTTCACTGTGTTGAAACAATCTCATTTCTACTACATACTTTTTTTGTTAACTTTATTTTAATCCAACATAGACCTATCCGCAGAAGGAACATCACTTCGGAAATTGCATGTCTATTATTCGTATTTATATTTTTAAAAATACAGATAAAGAAAACCTCTGCTAAGTACATAACTTTATGCTAACTCATGTTTTATTATCCATCTGAACTATATTATTAACCAAAACTATTAGTTCCAAAGTAATTCTGTCTGACAGATTGTGCCTTAAATTTGACTACATGTAATAAGTTCTTTTTCACCACACACCAAATGAAATTAAAATTAAGTAGCAATAGCAGTAGCAATGCAAACATCGAGTGCTGAAGTTTTAAAGAACTGGCCTGAGCACTCTTATTTGCAAAGATATACAGCAGAACACCAGATAACTACTCTGAAGGCGTAGTGGTGTAGAATCACCTCGCTAGTTTCTACTGCGTTGAATGTTGTGTTCGATCCCCACATGGATCAATACTTTGTGTTCATTAGAAATCATTGAATCAGAGTCTAAGAGTCTCTTGTGGAGAGTTACCCATAAAAATACAAAAGTTAAGGTATTTCTGACAGACCCTCCCCTGTTCATCCTGAGGATGTCCTTAAATATCGTCTAAGGGAACAAATCTACGCAGGCAACAACCACGTCTAGCCAGCATGGTAAAGTAGACCAAACTCTCCTTTTAAGGAGAGGCCTTTGTCCAGTAGTGGGCAACTAAAGGCTGTTGATGAGTTTAAAAATGGGTTACTTACCACAAGCCTAAAATAGTAATTAGCTACTAGCTATACTGTTTATTAAGGATTCCTAACCGATTTTGGTCACGGCAACCAGTCTCAGTGGAGACCAGCCAAACTGTGCAGCACAAGTTTGTGTGCAAACACAGGTGTACTCTCTGTTCCCTCACTCTCACAGTCCGAAGAGACAAGCGGCTATCCAACAGGACCGGAGAGAGATCAAGCGCAGTGCCGACAGTTTTACGTGGCCCTCTAAGATTTATCTACTATAAAGCCAATATAAATAGAAGGCCGACCGGTGCTCTAATAACATACCCATTCGACACGCAACATAAACCATAGCTATGCTTGAAACCTATAGCACCGCTATGAAAGCCAACATTATACTTTCTCAATTTTACTATTTTCTTTCATTCCGTTGAAAATTAATCATAGAGCAAAAGGTTATCTTCCTCAAAACATTCCGAAAATTACCTTGATAGCCTTGCTTATATCCGTTTCATCTTAACCTAGAAATACGAGTATGCACTTATTTCAACGTCGTTTCTGCTGACCTGCGACAGCGGCACACGCTAGAAGAGTTACTGGAAAAGTTGTGTTTACCGTTACCGGAGAAAGCTAAGTAGAACAGCGTCGGCGCAGGCGTTAGTGCACGTTCGGTGCCTGCGCACGTGTCGTATAGCGCCTTGGAGTCTTGTCACTTTTATTAATTTAGCGTAAAGTATTAGTGAAAAGTGAATTCTATATACAAGGTATAGTAACCTAATTTTTAACTAGATATCTATATAATTTAATTTAATATATGTTAAATCATGTTTTTGCAAGTTTACACAGTCAAATATTTATTATACCCTTAATTATTACTTTTGTTGTACTTAAGTTTCTTATTGTGTCTAAAGTACATTCTTCAGCAAACGGTCGTATAATGTCTCGTAAAATTATTAAATTACCTTTTGTAATAATTCACTACCACGCTTGCTTTTATTTTATTAATTGTTGATTATAAATAAAAATATTACTGTTAATTAAAAGCTCGAGGACTTAAAACAGAAGCCAGTCGGTGTTCTATGTAACCTTACGTCGAAAAGTAGTTCACGGAGTCAATATACTTACTATTCTGCTTATCTAAGTATTCACAAATTTTATACCGTACGAACGCCATTGGCGAATTTCACAAAGCCTGTAAACAAAACTATAAACTTTTAGTGGTTCAATGTAACTTGTACCTTTTTCCTCGTTTGTCTAGCGGTTAGTAACCATGAAAGTTAATCGGGAAGTCGTGGATTCAACTTCCACCCAGGACAATTATTGTGTAAAGAACACGGTCATTTGTTCCGTGTCTGACTGTTTATTTATAGTATGTATCTCTTCTCTTCTTCCATCTTACCTAGATTGTGATCAGATTGCAATGAGTGAGATATCCGAATTTATTATTATTTTTAATACATACGTATGTAAACAGTTTTGTTTGAATAGTGAGATTTTTAAAGTTATAAACAAACATGTAATGCAAAATGTAAATGCAAAACAAAACAAATTCCATCCACTTTGAAACACATACATAGATTTCTTATTATAAAGACAATGCAAGAACATTACAGATCTAGGTGTCATAGAAATGTTATTAATGAAATCTATTTACCTGTTACGACGGCTTTCAATGAATTACTTATTGTAACGTAGATATTGACATGTCTATCTGTGTTCTCGCATGAATTTGATGTTGACTAATTAATGTAACGAATGAGTGCGCCTACATATTGTGAATGTCAAGATGTGATTTGGAATTGGACAAAGTGCAGAATAAATACTTAGAGGAAACCTACAAGTAGTGTCAGTATGTGAAAGGTTAAGTAGCAAAATATTATTCTGACGAAGATATCTTATGCCAAGTCTTAACCAAAATGTATTTTGTGGCTCTAAGTCGAGTAGGCAGTGAAATGACGAATGAAAGAAAGAGTAGAAAATTAAACACATGCGCCCATGAACTCTGCTAAGTAACAGTTTGGGATGATCCCCACTGACCGAATTTTCACAAATACAGTGAAAAATTGTGCATTTTTCAAAATGTTTTAAGAGTTAAATGTTAAAGCATTTTACTAGGTCGCCATAGTATGGGTCACCATACTGCATTGTCTGCGTTTGTAATGAGTTTGGTAACCACAACTCTTGGATTCTATACATGCTTTCCATCAGGCATTGTAGAGTCACTTTTGGCAGGCTCTTAAAATAAAAATAAAAAAATTAGTCTATTCTAAGTTTCATACACACATAAAATCAAGCCTATTTCCTCGGAGGATAGAGGCATATTTAACACCCACTTTTCCTCAGTGTTTTGGTTCCACGTTATAGGTGGCGCGCCTTTTGCCGTTAATCGGGATGGTTTAGTTTGCCAGTGCCACATCCGTCGATTAGCAGGCACACCACTTGCTGGTGAGGTTGACTTGGGGTCCTAATTTCTTAGTGTAAACCCTATGCCTAAGTTTCATATTATGAAAATTTATACTAATCTGCTCAAAAATCATGCAATCGAACAAAGTACGATTTTTAAAAAAGCACATGCTAAACACGCAAATACTCGTAGTTAACATACGGTGCAATAACCTGCGTTGCAATTACGAATGGATTGTATTTTTCAACCTTGCGTTGAAAAATACTGTCTCCTCTAAAGTAAATCACTCTTTTATATGAAATATAAAGTAAATAAATCATATTGAAATACAAATTTCGAGTCAAACTTCTCTTCCTTGTAACTTAATAATAACCTTTATTTATCATAACAAACTTAAAGATTGAACTTGTTCGACTTACCGTCACTTGAGCAAGGCTAACAAGCATTAAATAGTTGGAAGTTTACAAGTAATTAAATACAGGTTTCCAAAGATATTTTTAAGTTAAACACAAATAGATTTTAACGTTATTAAAGCGAAATAAATAAATTCAAATCACTTGCCATTGGTCTTCAATCTTAACAAATATTTCTTTTAATTTAAAATTCTTCTTAACTGCAGTAGACATGCGTCAATAATGCGGTGAAATAAAATATGAAAATGGTATAAAATATACCAGGTTAAGATGAAATTCAACTTTTAAAATCTAAAAGCCTCTTACTCCACAGGGATATGCAGATAATATAGACAGTAATAAAAATAATATGAGTTTGATATTATCATGATGTAGTTGGGAAGTAAACATGATGAGCACTGAATTACCCATTCAATAAACTGAAACTTGTTTGTATATCTATGTTATTACAGCAGCTATAAAAACTTCTGAATGTAGTTATTTTACAACTTTAATTACGCTCTAAACCATATTTGTGGCGAAATCTGTTTCCACATTGTTGCCATGATCTAGAACTATGAAACAACCATATTAGCTCTCACGATATAGATTCATAATTTAAAAGTGTTTGGGCTGCAAACTGGAATTTCTTACCGCTGATACTTTTAATGTGGTAAGCACATACCGAAAATGATTTTTGTAAATTTCATTTCTGTGGGGGCAAAATAAAGAATAAATGGAAATAATAACGCGAGTGAAACTGTTGTCTATATCTAATCAATATTAAAAATAGAAAGCTCGAAGTGCGTGAATGCACGAATGATTAATTTGTTGCATATATTTAATAAAAAGCTGACGTTAACGCGATTTTGTTAATTAGAAATGTCTAAAAATTTGTAAAACTTAGAGGTCACTCGCTATAGACGTCGCCGACGACTGGATTAAATAAAAGATACCTCATGCAACTCTTTTCTTTTTGTTCCATTATGACATATATTACAAATTTTTACTCAATACTCTTAATAATTTCTGAACATAGTTATAAAAATCAACCATATATAGATACAACGTCCCATACAAAATGGTCTGTATTACGTTCAGTACCATGTAACACAAAAACGAAATACTAGGGAGACCAGCAAGCAGATTTGTCACATGATGGTAAAAACGACACCACAACTAAATAATAACAATGACGTCGATGTACCGATTTCGGTCACGACCAATCTCGACGGAGATCACCCAACAAGGCAGGGAGATATTATAGTGCACAAGTTTGTGCACCAACACTCTCTGTTCCCTTCCACCGCCCCAGCCCCAGTCGTACCAACCGTGGGTCCTGCCTCAGAGACAATTGTCCGAGGCACTTCTGTAATGAAAAAGACTCAGCAACACTTTTTGGCCCGAGTCGGGAATCGTCCCCGAGACTACTTGATCGGTAGTCGCATAAGCTGACCACTAAACCAACGAGGCAGTTGAAAAAATAAATGGTAACCATAATATAACAATAAAACCTTTAATTCGGACATAAGACACATGCTACTTACACTACAATACAGTACATGTCATATAAATATTTTACATAGTTAACATTACTCGTGTATTTGGTGCTTCTTTACGTTCTGTGAGTCCGTAGACCAATTGACAAGGGCCCCCTTCAACCTATTCATTTCTGGTCTCCCTCTGGTCACTCTACACCATGTCGTACCTACAATCTGCCTAATACTTTCATCCCAAATTTTTTGTCGTCTTTTGCTTTTATCTCCACTTGTGTACTATTGTGTAATTATTTTGCTCTACTTGTTCTTTCCTCTGATCATAAGTCCCGACCACTTCCATTTTATTTTTAAGGTTATGTCCGGTACCCGAGTCTTTTTACTAATGGTGATGTTTTTGATTCTATCTCCACTCTTTACTCATAGTATGCTCCTCTCTATTGCCCGTTGACAAGTGGCAATTTTATTGGTTATGGATTTTTTTTGTTGCCTATTGCAGTTCATCGAATTTTCCTTGATTGAATATACTTCTTACGTGTGCATAGAGATGAGTTAAGGTTGATTTTGTGGTGCGCAAATCCTGGTAGTCGTGAAAAAGTTGGCAAATAATGTTTCATCCGTTTAATGTGATTTTAGTTTAATGTAAACCAGAAAATTATTAACTTGCCTTTACTTTTTATATGTTGTCTATATATATAAAATATTAAGTAGACTTATGTATGCTTTAAAAACTAAACATTTTAGCTCAGTCGGCGACATTTTCCTTCTCCCAAAATGTGCCACAGCGAAGCGTGATAAGATACAGCTAGTGTTATATAAAATACACATTGACAGAGAAAACTTGACAACTTTCTGTTAGTAACTCTCTCAAGTTAATAAAATATCACACTATTTATGTGAGCAGTCTTTGCCAAAATTCATCACATCATCACATCAACAGCGTTTCAACAGTCCAGTGATGAACATAGGCCTCTAGTGATGTTGTCCTGTGTGGTTTGCTTTGTCGCTTCTTACGACACCCATGGTATGAATAGGGGTGGTCACTCGGTATTTTTAATTCGTCACCAAATGAAAAATAACGTCGAGTCCAAATAACATTTCCTTGTTGCATTAGCATAACTTTATTATTGCTTTTAAAAAAAAAAAGAATATGCATGTTTATTAAGCTTTTCAAGCAAAATAAAAACAATTCATGTAAATTTATAATTATGTTTAATGATTCTAGTCTAATTACCGACATACCAGCAGAGGTCTGGCACTGTAACTCCTTATCACAGGTTACTTAGTAGCCTATCTAAGAATCTCAACCCAAAATTAAGTTAATGTTTTTTAAAAATTGTCAAAAAAAAATACTTGAAAAATTAATAAAACTGAATATTTACTGGATTACATTGTATCCTAATATCCTGTTATTAGTTTTTCTTCTTATTTATTACATAGACAAAGCATATATCATAAGCCTTCAATACTCAGCATTATTATATTACAAATTTTCTAGACGAACAAAACAAAAGTATGTTTTAAAATCTCAGAAGTAATGATATTTGAAAAACATCTAAAAATTCAAGATCATTCGGTCACGTAAGTACTTTGACCGTGTCGAACAAAAAAGCAATTGTATTCTTTATTACATTATGCAAATGTTAGTTACACACACTAAGTTATACAGTTAATAAAATTTTAACAAACAGTCGTTCCCATATCCGCTAATCTTCCTGTCTTGTTTGTGATACATAATGCTTTGCCTAAAAAGTAGGTATTGAAAACTGGACACACTTGACAACAGTTCCGTAATTTCCGAATACTTACTTACCCGTACCGTAGGAACTAAAACGCATATTAAAAAAAACTGTTTATTTATTACGATTGAGCTTTATCTTGTGGTGTAGGTAGTTTGTGTTAATATTTCTATTTTAGTAGTAAATAGTATACTTTCAAAGCAAACATATATAATATATAACTAATAATTTCGTATCTAATTGTGAATCATTAAGTCTTATCCACACGCTTTTTGTTTATTTGTAACCGACTTTTATGTGTTAACATGTTTTTTTGTTTTTTTTTTCAACCATAGTTATTATTTAATCAACTGAAAATTAATGTTAACTTTGAATGTTGAATGTGCCATATTACTTCATTTTGTTACCCATGAAACATTAAACAAGTTTTTGGTTTCTTAAGAAAACTTAAACATTTTTCTGTCGGTGTTTGGATAATACCTTATCCCTAAAAGTAAAGGACTTACATTATATTTAATATAAATTTAGCATCTATGCTATAAGTTCATACCGCAATAAAAGAACACGAATGTTTTGAAATAAAGAATATTTTTTCAAAGTCAAAGTCAAATTCATTTATTCATTTAGGTCACAAAAGACACTTATGAACGTCATAAAAAAAAAACAATAAAAGATGAAAGATGAACAATCTGTCGATTAAAATTATAGCTAGCTGGGTTCGCAGATTGTTCATGGTAGAGTGGTGAGAAAAGAACCCAGGAAAGAAACTCACCACCACTCTTTTAACTCAAAATCTTTTAAATATTAAAATAGCAGTTATATTCACAATCATAGGTCTTAAAAAAAGAGCAATTCATTTCCAAACATCTAAATCTGTGACATAGTCTGAAACTGAGTAATAAGCCTTTTTGGACAACCTCAGCTTAACAAATTTCTTAAATTTACTAATAGATAATAATACTATGTTGTTTGGTAATTTGTTATAAAATTGTATACATTGACCCACAAACGAATTCGATATTTTATGGAGCCTAGTAGTGTGCAAGGCAAGTTTATTTTTATTTCTTAAATTAAATTGATGGAGATCACTATTTTTCTTAAATTTACACAGATTTTTATGAACATACAAAAGATTCTCGTAAATGTATTGTGAGTGTAGTGTGAGAATGTTAATTTCTTTGAATCTGTTTCTTAGTGACTCACAAGGGCCCATCTTATAGATAGCCCTAATAGCTCGTTTCTGGAGCACAAAGATTGAATCGATATCAGAGGCACTGCCCCAAAGCAATAAACCATAGGACATAATGCTGTGAAAGTAACTGAAATAAACTAATCGCGCAGTATCAACATCCGTCAATTGACGAATCTTTCTCACAGCATTATTCTCCTAGTCATACACCGCATAATTGTTAACTCGATGGTTTCATACTACTCACATATTACTTATTACTAAGCCATGATGTAATTCCTACCGGTGCATGTCCCTTGCGGTTATTGCTCTATCCCCAGTGGGTAAAACTAAATACAATGTCTCCATAATTGTAGGTAGCTGCTTACCAACCGCAACACTGAGTATACGTTCTCTATGACAAGAGCAAATTAACTTGCGACATGAGCTATTTCTGCAGCTAACATTCAATCTAGTATTTTAATATTACTAGTACCTTGTCAACATTAAGACAGCACACACAACAGTCTTTAAAAGTCAATTGTTGAACTTAGGTCTCTTAAAAAGAAGATTTTGGAATACCATACCACGTAGAGCAGACAAATTCGTATAGGATTTCTATTAAGTTTTGCTTCTTCTTACGGTGCTGTTATCCGAAGTAGCCTGTTCCCTTACCCTTATAGGGTTAGTGACACTCCATGTTCTTAATCGGTCACCACATGGACATTTTATTATTAATATTAAATTAATTGGTATAACAACGTTACTGTGATGCTAATTAGTTGTCACCCCCTGCATAGACCTTATCAGCAGAATATAAAATCATTATCAATTAGTGATCAACATCTTTGTCCTCGTCTGGAGCTCTAGTGATTCTGGTGGTATTAATTCTCATCATAAATCAATAGACTGTTTATTTTAGAAGTTCTTCCCATTTCTATTGTGTAAAGTAGTTTAGCTAATAGTCAATAGTATTATACTCGTTCATTAGTTTGTTGCAAATAACGTAGATACCACGTACTGTGACTATTCTTACATGTCTTTCTATTAAATCAAACACCCAAATCAGTACTACAACTAATTTGCTCACTAATTATTAATCATAACCAACTCCTAATGTATAACAATACAAAGGCAATTTAAAAAGTTTATTACAAATATCTATCTGCGTTATTAAAATTTAATGTCGATATGTTTCTTTGTGTAGTAAGATGTATGAGTATAAAACTAGGCCAAAGTCGCAAATAGGTAATATAATTCTAACCATAATGATAGCCGATTCGAAACAGAATAAATTAAAAAACTTTGAGTCTCAGTTGTGCTTTTTTATAATAAAACTTCAGAATGTATCGAAATTCTTCGTTAGATTCACTCATTTGGTGGATAGTAAAACAATTGAAAAACGACAGCATGTTTTAACGTTTTGAGAGTGAGAAAATGAAATTGTTGTTCTTTGCTGTTCTTCGCACATTTTTCCCACGTATTCTTACCGTTCAAACTTTCTCTGAACATTTGGGAAGTTCAGGGAAAGTTTGAAGATGAAAATTAGCCAAATCGGTCTAGTCATTCTCGCGTTTCAGCTAGACAAATGAACAACCATTTAAAATATGAGCGTTAGTGTATGCATACTTACAATTACTTTACTTCTTTATGAATTAGAACATTTTTAGATGTAATATTTTAGACTGAAACATTATTAGAAATGACTGCCAAATATTTACGTAACTATTTGATATTAGTTAAAGTGACAGTGATAAATTACAAAACCATCTGACCAGCATGGCATAGTAGGCGAAAACTTCCTTTCTAAGAGAAACCTACATCCAGCAGCAGACTATTAGAGGCTGATGATGTGATGAATTAATGTTCAAATCTTACATGGTCATTTACAAAAAATGTTATATTGAGCTTCTACATAAAATTAAAAATCGATTGTCACACAGGATAAAAGATACCTAATATCTTAAGTAAAGATATAACACAAACTCTGACATGATACGAAAAAACACCCGTGTTCAAATTACTTGCCAGCTGGTTTCACAATTTGTCTATTTTCAACAACAAAACATTTTGCAATATTTTATTCCGTTCTTACTGGTCCGACGAATAATGAATGTAAATGGTCTAGCCAAGATAGCTAATAGAAAATCAACAGTAGAATATTCTATTTGTAACAATTAAAAGTCCATCCACGGTTGTGAACAAGATAAGGCCACACATTAGATGCACTACCTATTTTATTGCACTTACCGCAATACCATAAACATTATGAGTTTACTAGCTTTACTTTATAAATCGTTCATCTTTGTACAACTTATTTCCTTGTCGCTTAATAAATTATACACCTAATGAATTAAAAGCTCAATAAAGTAATTATGTGCAATGAATGAAATGAAATGAAAAAAATGAAACACTCAGTACTTAGGCCAATCCTGAATAGATTAATACGCGTTGGTATTAGGTACCTGATATTAATTATATGCGTAAATTATCGTTCTCCTCTTCATATGCCTTTTAAATCACCAACATCACACTAAGACAGACCGACAGAGAACGCTTTTAGTATTCACCTTAAGTTCACCTCTGTATACATTGTGCATAAAGTATTACATTAATAAATGAAATAAGTGTATAATTGTACCTCTACATCGAAGGTTAAACTATTTAAAATGTCTAAAGAATATGATGAAGTAATAAAAATGTGAATCAAATGGTAATGCAACATCTTAATAATCTTTAGACGTTTGTACAGATAACATGAACTTGAGCGCACGTGCCTCAAAGAAATATTTATTTTTCATTGTATGTTTTAAAACAAAACATAATAGTGTCGATATTGGAAAGTTTTTTTTTTTAACTTGTTCATTGAAATGTAAATACTCGTATATATAGGAACGACCACTGTATCGAACCTTGTGGAAGCCTACTTCCAGTAATGTAAGTCTTTCTGCTGAGAGGATCATGTTATACATATATAGTATTCTTGTTAAACTAAATATATACAAATACTCGTTTATTAATATTATTGCTGTGTTAATCAACTTCCTTTTGTTTCAGATATAAAAATTATGTTAGAGGGAACCAAGATCAACTCACCATCACAAATGGCGAGCGTTTTTGACATTGCCAAGGATACCGTCCTATTTTTAGTATTATCTTGTTATTACATCCTTGAATCGCTATTCTGGACTTTAGTACCAAATACAATAAGGCCTATGAAAAGTCTTAAAGGTGATGTGGTATTGGTGACTGGTGGCGGAGGCGGAGTTGGGCGTCACTTGGCAGCGAAACTTGCTAGACTTGGAGCGAAAGTGGTTCTTTGGGATATCAGCAAAGAAGGTTAGTATCTATTTCATTTATTTAGATATAAACTTATCTAGCTCGGCAGTTGACCTGATTCCAAATACTCCAGTACTGACGTAATCAAAACGATCAACGTTGCCTACTTCGAAATTATAACATTTTTTAACTTAAGTAAAATACGAATTACTAAATAGCTTTTGTATACACAAAACGCATAAACCATTCATAAGTATAAATAAATTTTAAAATTGAAAAACTCAAACACACATTTGCATTTAAAATGTTATTCAGTTTTAAGTTTTAATTAAATCGAATATAACCAATGATAATAAATATTTGTAACATGTGGTTTAAAAAACAATTAATAAATTTATTATACGAATTTAAAGGCATGCCAAGGACTACTCCGTCAAGCGAAATAATACGTT
This sequence comes from Hypercompe scribonia, assembly GCA_949316085.1. Classification (NCBI taxonomy): domain Eukaryota; kingdom Metazoa; phylum Arthropoda; class Insecta; order Lepidoptera; family Erebidae; genus Hypercompe; species Hypercompe scribonia. The sequence goes on from OX438979.1 coordinate 10,635,330, forward strand.
TAATTGTTTAAAGTTAGAAGTATGTGAAGCATAAGTCCTTAAACTATCTAAATGAAATTGACAGTGCCGTTGTCCCATAAAATTAAACGAAAATTTATGACGGTTTTAAAAGTTTAAGCTTATTGGGTTAGCTAGTTAAAATTAAATACCAGAGCTACAAAACTATTTGTAAATAGAGTCGTCTGAGATCTTAAGGTTTAACACTTCGACAACTCACGCTCAACTTTCGTGTTTTATCGGCGCGGTGTACTTATATTTTCACCTTAATTTATGCATTTAGATGTTAATAAAGCATGAAAATCATGACTTCAATACAGCTGAATAGTTAAATAGCTATAAAACACGCTATACTATCTTAGGGTCAACGTTTAACGTATTTTTCCTTGTAATATGCCAAACTAGCCCGTCTGTGCCAAGGTTCTGTTATACATATTTACTGACTTTCTAACACTGAATGCATTAGTTTACAGTCTATTTATAGAATTATTCTGGCCCAACCTTGTATCTAAAAGAGGTTATAATATAAAAATGTACTTTAATCAACAGTACCCACTTAATGTTATATGATTCTCATAAATAAAAGATTATTTCGAGTCTCAGATACTTCATCCGAGCCAACAATAAATTAGGAAACGTATTTTTTTTATTTTTCTTACACAATTTAAAACCACAGGCACGTTTCTCCACCTAACCGAAATTGTTGGTTTAATAACGTAAAATACAATACCATAAGCAATTGTAAATTAAAATTGGTAACACAGACATATTATTTTAATATTTTAGCTTTCAAAAGTGCTTCTTCATTCGAACTTCAAAGATTCCATCATCACATCACACCACTTCACATCACATTACATCTACAGCCGCAATTGCTGAGCATAGGCCTCTCCTTAGAAAAGAAATCTGAGCCTGCTATACCACGCTGGCAAGATGGGTTGGAATACGAGTAGGACTTGTATCAAGTTTTCCTTCTCTTCAATATGCTGGTTTTTGCATAATTTGCTCACTTAATCGCCTCCTACAACACCCACGGAATGAATACGAGTGGTGACGAAACATCTTTATAATTATATTACCTTAAACTAGTAGCTCATATCATATTTTAAGTTTTAATAGTCGATAAAATACTTTAATATTTAACAGATCTGGAGTTTTGTGAAACACGATCTAACACGAGTTGTCTCAATCTCTATAACGTTAATATGTCTAATATGTTAATATGTTAATATGTCCCGTAGACGTCTGTATAGCGTTTTCATGATTTTGCGGAGTCCAACCAGGACATATAATCTTGTGACTCGGAAATTTCTTAGCTATTTCAATGGTAGACATCAGAAGTATCGATATTAGCGTTGTAATAGTACATAACTTAAACTAGATACAACCAAATCAGCTGGCCCTGATCACTTACCGCCCCAGTTTCTATTAAAATGTGCCAAGACGAAGAAGTCACTATCTTCGTTCACCATCCCGCCAATTTGGAAATCTGCCTTTATAACACTCATCCAAAGGAAGTAGTCAATTATCGGCCTAAAGCTAAATTGTGTACCATAACCCGAGTACTGGAACGCATAATGTATGATCTGGTGAATGCAGCGCTCTAGAACTCATTTGATCATTCACAGCATCGTTTTCTCAAAGGCAAGTTTACTGTGACCAATTTAGCCGTTCTCAATGAATACATTACAAGCAGCATGGATCGGGGGGCACAGTTCAGTATTGTTTATACAGACTACAGTAAAGCATTAGACTATATTGATCATTTTAGTCTTAAAACAAAATTTCTCAATATATAAATTAGGCCGAATCTGTTTCGATAGTTCTCCTCTTATTTTATAGAAGTTTTAAGCAGTAGTTGTAAGCAACTACATTGGGGACTCAAGTGCCCAATGGCATCCCGCAGGGCTCCTTGATCGGTCCACTATTTTTATCATATATATACATATACGATATCGACTCTTGCTTTCATACCTCGAGTCTGCTTTGCTTTGCAAACGATATGACAATCTTTCCGTCTATTAAATTGTCTCATGATATAATCTTTTTTCAAGAGGATATATCATGCTTGAATGATTACTGTAGAATTATCAAATTAGGCCTTAATCTACTTAAATGTTCGGTAGACATTTACACTAGAAAGCGTGATATTCCATCTTCCTACAATATGTTGGGACAAATTATGCGAAGTCATTTGCGATTTGCGAGTTTAACACGACTCACAGTTTATTTTTAGGCTCACATTTGAAAAATTGCCTCGAAAGTATTCAAGGCACTTAAATTTGTGATGAGGATTTGTGAGTACTTCAGGAGCGCACATTCTTGTCAAAAATTATATGTAATGAGGTGGATTGCCTTGATCTCCTGCGTAAACTTGAGTTTAGTGATTCTACAAGAAGCATCAGGTTTAATCCACTCATTTTTGTGCCTGTAGTGCATGCGAAATATAGATAGAATTTATTTTAAATTATTCCAGTTATGTAAGGAATTATTGTTCGATCCATACATAGTGAATGGCAGTTCTGTCAGGAGATTGATGAATCATGTCGTTTTTTCAACAAATAATTATATTGTTTTCCAAATTTTAGTAATTAAAAAATAAATAAATCTAAATATTTTTATGCAAAACACTTCATATATACTAGTATAACTTGACTTCGTGTGTATGGGGTGGTACGGTTGACGATTTTAAACAGACATGTGAGTACGAACATCTAAGTTCTAGATTATTTTGTTCAACGTAAAGTGATCACTGTAAGTAAGAACCCTTTATATTTAACCTGACATTGCTTACTTATAACCACTTGCACAACTGAAAACCCAGAGGGATTTTCGGTTAAGCAAATGATTATCAAACGACAGAAACGTCTTAACTAATGTATCGTTAATACACAGAATCTCTAGATATATTATTAACATTGCTATCGAATAGGGACTAAGTTTATTAATAGATATTACACATCTTTCAAATGATCAGTGTAAAATAAACAAAAGCCGGTGGTAACCCTCTAGACTCAAGGCTTGATTACAGTTAGCGAGGTTAAGTAACTACTTCAAATGCATAACCAATTAACATGACTTGATAGGTATTTCCTAAGCATTGATGTTTCATTAATCGTGTATATGTTATATTATGCAGGTTTGCAAAAGACTTGCGCAGAAGTAATGGATGAAGGCTACGAAATCGCAAGCTACATCGTAGACCTAGCCGACCGTAGCGCAGTCTACGCTGCCGCTGAAAAAGTCAAAAGCGAGGTAAACATTTCAGTGTTATGACAACATTATAAAAACAATATATGTAATCAATGCAATTTATCATTCAAATCAAATTGTAATTTAGATCTTATCTGATACGTGGCAAGGTTTAAATCTACTTAGTCCTATTTAATATGACAATAATCTTATTTGGCGTTACTAATGTTTCTGCTTAGCAAATTGTAGTCGCCTCAAACGCATTTAGCTTTTCAATATCAGATGAATATAGTTTTAGAAATGAACACATCACAGTGTAAAATGTATTAACCTTTTGCTAAGATTTTTTTTCTAAATTAACAATGTTCTATGTACAATATATTTATTATGTTTTTTTTCTAAATCTGAGACCTCGATAATAGGACTCTGAGAACGAACGCCGCGTGATTTTATTCAGTTTGATACCGACATACAATCACGTCCTTTTTTTTCTTTTACTTGAGTCTGCCAGAATGACTCTATTCTGCCTGATGGAAAGCATGAATAGAATCCAAGAAGTCAGCATAATCCTTACAAATGCAGACAGTGCAGTAGGGTGACCCACACTGTGACGGCCTAGTGTGTAGTTTCACACTCCGCTTGAGAACATAAAAGACATGAAAGTCATCGTGGCAGCGTAAGATTTACACACTGTAATCTGGTATTGTTACAGTTTGTAACGCTTTTACGTCTTAACGACTTAATTGATTATTATAAAATTTTCATACCCGTTGCCAGAGAAATGTGAAAGATAGTTGCGTAGAACATACATCTCTGATTGATCGTAAGCATACAATTGTAACTCTATAACTAACTGTTCATTTTAAATTATATTAAATTAAATAACTTTTCTCAGTTTATACTAACGCATATATTGGACGGTCACGAAGGATATGTATGGCTATAGGAACCTATGTTACATATGAATAAATAATTATTAATAATCTTGATAAAAGAAGTTTTCTTAGTAAACGTATAACATTAGTGTCATTCATATAAATCTTTTTTATGACCCTGGTTTACGATATTCCACGAGGAGCACGCTAGATAAATAATTTGGGGTTTTAGGCTGGTAGATCTTATTGTTACAATGCTCACCAACCCGGAGCCTCACAATAAACTACCAGTGGGGGACATCACAATAATCTAAGGACCCGTGGCCCCATAATAATCTAATTGCCCCTAGTCTCGCCATAATCTACCTGTCTTGAACTTCGCATTAATCTACCTGTCCCTGGTCTCACAATAATCTACCTGCCCGGAGCCTCGCAATGGCTAAAACCACCGCTGGATACGTTGATCATTTACCCCAAAAAAAACACACACCCATGACACTTTCCACAATGTACACTCATTAAATAACATGACATCTATATTAACAGGTTGGAAAAGTAGATGTGTTAATCAACAACGCTGGCACAGTTTTTGGTGAAACACTATTGGACCTGTCGGACAACGCTATTGAAACAACTTACAAAGTCAACATCCTCTCACATTATTGGGTAAAGTATTATGTATTGAAAGTGCTTTGATCATCTTGATGATTATGCAAAGTTATGCTCAAAAGGTCATCTTTAGATGTTTGTTACCTTACAACATTTATGTTACAACATTCGACACTACTTATTTTCTTTTAAATTTGTTATTTTTTAATAGATTGTCATATTAATAATTCAGCAAAAAATAAAATGAAAAATTGGCCAAGTACATACGTCCTGGAGCATGAGCACATGACTACTGAAAATATCTATTTACTATTGAATATCTGTTTATTTTGTAAACGAAATATATCAAAAATTGCAGATATTCTATACTAATTCATATATGCTGAACGTCTGCATAATCTACGTTTTTGAGTTGTGATTGTATGTTGCGACTGCACTTACTACTTGCTCGTACTTGCTGTTTTAGTTCAATGAGCGCTTTAAAAAATAAATTACCAATATATAATATAATATGTAAAAATAAGACTGTCACCATACACATCTCATATTAAATTTTTACTTTTATTTTCAGACAGTCAAAGCTTTCCTACCTGAAATGATCAACACCGGCAAGGGACACATCGTCACAGTTGGCTCGGTCGCCGGATTATTGGGCACTTACCGCTGCACCGACTACAGCGCCACCAAATTTGCAACTGTTGGCTTCCATGAGAGTCTCTTCACTGAGCTAAGGGTATATTTCTGATATAATTGGTCTGTTATCGCTTTATGCCCACAAAATTGTGTTGATAATATATTATAATGCATACTTATTAAAGACGTGTCGCGAGTAAAAGTTGGTTAAACCCTTAACAAATATAAATCAGTGTTCTGTAAGTTCTGTAAGGTATGAATATTTGGAATTACAAAAAGCACACTTAGAATATAGTGCAACTGTAAGTTAAAAAACTACAGTAATGTACTATGCTGTTAAAAATACATATAACTGTAGTATTTTTGGGTGGTGATGTACTCCTAGTCGATTTGAGGCACCGCGACCAGCCCCAACGGAGACCAGCTAGGAGATATTGTAGTACACAAGTGTGAGCGCGGACACATGTGTTCCTTCAGCCTCATAATCGGATAGGACGGCTATCCAATATGACCAGGGAGAGAAACCAGGCACAGAATAGGCTTAACGTGCTGTCCGAAGCACGGGGATTGAGACCCAACTTCCAAACTGGAATGTTGTTAAGCATTTCCATAACCAAAAAAACTCAATAAAACTTTTTGGTCCGACTGGAGAATCCAACCTCAGACCTATCGTACTCTGACTTATAATCGAGTCTAGTGGTTGGTCTAGGTGGTCCTGATTGTAAGCCGGAGGTCATTGGTTCAACTTCTACTCAGGCCAAATATTGTGTAATGAGTGAGCGTTATTATTTATTCTGTTGCCGAGTATAAGTAATCTATAAGATTCTTGTATCTAGAAATATTCAATCAGATTCCCATACTACAGACTCTGTCTAGTTTAAGATCAGACAGCTGGTGTTAAGTGACTGTTACTATTATCAATTGAAAAAAATGTGACTTTCTCAGGCTCACGGCCACAACACAATTCACGCTACGTTGGTTTGCCCGTACTACATAAATACAGGAATGTTCGACGGTGTCACTCCTCGTCTCATGCCAATGTTAGAACCGGACTACGTGGCGGAGACCATGATCGACTCCATTAGAAAGAATGAAGTCAATTGCATAATGCCTGGTTCTGTCAGATACCTTTTGCCTTTGAAGTGGTAAGTTATTATATACGTACGTACTTTTTCCATTAAAAATACATCGAGTTCAGCTTTACCTACCTCCAACATTAGTTACTATTTTTGGTCGTAGCTTGATATCATGTAGTGTGAACAAATTTATTTACCATAAAAAGGTTATAGTGTGCTAACCTTAAAAGATAGACATATTCTGTCGTGGACTCTTTTTTAGAACCTTTTATGAGAAACAATTTCGCCACACATTATTTTTGTGAAACTTTAACAGCGCACGCAGTGGAAGTTCTCAAAAGGGAATAATTTGCCCCCGTGTTCGAAACATTTTTCATTAATATCTTTTTCCATTTCTTATTTATATGAAAAAAATGCCGCTATTATTGGCCATAACGTCATAATGATATAAGTGCTATATAATAATGTAACCTATTTTGCTTCTTCGATAAATAGACTATCTAAAACTGAAATAATATTTCGGACCTCTAGATCCTGACAATAGCTAGTAAATATCTAATCTCGAAAGAGACGATAAGCACACCACTGAAATATACTAAATCCCAAACGGTCTGAACTGGTACTTTTAAAATAGAGCGAATTCTCATCTCCTCTTAAGATTAAAATGAATTTCAAGTTCCAATCCAATTATCTACTGTTCAACCATATTGAACTGATCGTAGTCACTGGAAGTTCTAGATTACTATTATACTCATACTAACTGCAAATTAAGAACAAATTAAGATAAAAACCACTTCTTTTTTGTTAGCATATTTACGAGTGTTATGACTAGCTTGATGGAGTGCCAAACGTAGCCTATCTGCCTACATTACACTACGTAAAAATTGTCCAGTTTCAGACAAAGCAGACAAACTGAAATAACGGTGTGCTGTGTAAATGTACTAGGGCCAAGCGCCGAGTTAAACGGAGTGTGATACCTTCTGAATTAACTGAACAGTGTGAACGTACATAATTTCAACAGAAAAAAATGATAATATTATGTTTATATTACAGCCTCCTCCCAGCTAAAATGTGCTGGGATCTCATGCACCGAGTGATGAAAGGACCACAGTCCATGATGGAGTTCAAGGGAAAGCCAAAAGCTGTAACACAGTGATTTTATAGTTGATATTATTCCTAAGACTACTAAATATAAATAATGTGATGATTAAATAAAAATAAAAGGCGACAACCTATATTTATCCGAATTAAAATTGCGCCATTGAATGTTTTTACCATAGTGCATGTACATACTCTTTGTGTCACACTTTTGGTGTAAATACCCAAAATTCTGTTCAGAAAGCATTTCTTTCAATTTATTTTAGGTTTTGCGATGCACTTAAGTGGAAACCATTCATCCGTGTGGTGACGGAATGAATATAGAGAATAATAAAGAATATGGAAAGTATAGTGTCACGATCCTTATTTATCCCACGGGTGCCGTAACGACTAAGAACATTAAGTACATAGAACAACATCATTGCAAAGAGAAGGAAAACTTAAAACAAACCCTATACTAAGCCATCTGGCCAGCGTGGTATAGTAGACCAAAACCTCATTGCTAAAGAAAGGCCTACGTCCAGCAGTGGACTATTAGAGACGTTTGATGATGATGATGATGAAAGTGGATATATTAAAAAAGTTTGTAAGTTGCACAATAAGAAAGTGACTTAACCGCCAATGTTTACGAACATTAACAGGTTTACTAGATAAGTGATTTGTTAGGTTAAACTTACCTTGAAATATTAAGACCGAATAAGTCTTCAGTAATGTTTTAAGGTTAAATTATAAATTAAAAGAAATATATCGTATATTAAATTTATTACGTTTCATTAAAATCCCGGAATAATGAATATCACAAAAACAATAATAACTTAAGATTAATATCACACACATCAGAACAAATCGTAGAAGTAATCTAGGCCTTGGCCTAGCTCCCATATAGCAACTCCGGTGCCATATTCATTGGCTAATTCTAGACGTTTTTGTATAGAGTATAAAGTGGGATAGAATATCTTCTTGGTACCCTGTGACGTCCTGTAAATTGAATAATAAAATATTTTACACATATTCATGGTTCGAAGGTCAAACCTACGCTTTCTAAGCTTGTGGTTTATCCTTCTTAATTCAAAACAAGACAATCTGTTTCTTTCCATGCATAAAACCCTCACAGAATTAAAAAAAAAAACCTTCTTTGTCGGTCTTTGTTTTGGAAAGTGGTTTAATAACACGCAAACTGAAAGACGAATTATAAAAACATTACAATATTATAAATACAAGGATGCATTTCTTTGATGTTAGTTGTACTGTTAAGTCTTATCTGTTCAATTGACATTGACAAAAAAGTTTGCATCCAAAGGATAGAGAATTGATTTCTAAGATCATTACATCATCACACTAGCGTAAGTGAAGCTGCGTGCCCAGACTAGGACTATTTTTAAGTATAGTATGCACTATACTTAAACTATATACTATACAGGCCCCTCCCCGCGCCCCGCGCGGCATTCGTATGCGCGGGATGTTAGAATCAAATGTTAACGAATTCTTGGCCCACTTTGTAAGTACTATATATATATACCATAAGTAAAAAAATATTGTTTTAAAATAAACAACAATTACCTGATTTCTATATAATTTTCAGCTGTGTTATTGTTATATGAGAGAGCTTGATTATTTTTGGCATTCTTTAATAGTTCTATGTACTCTGTTCCCACGATTGGACCGCCACCGTTGGCCGTGTAAGAATTGCCGTAAAAGTTCAATCCAAGCAATATTTTGGATCTCTTTGCTGGCATCTCATCACTGTCAAGTAACTTTTCTACACACAATCTGACCCAATATAGGGGTGCATTAGGACCTGCAAGGTCAAAAATTGAAAACTTTAAATATATCCTTTTCTTATTTAGTTTCCTAGCAGTATAATAGAACTTGCGAAAAAAATGTTTTAGTAATAATAGTAATATAATATTTTTTTATTTTATTTTAATAAAAAGCAATCTCCCATATTATGAATATATCCTGTCGCAGGGGATTTTGCATACATACATGAAACAAACACAAAGAACACCCAGACTCAGAGGAAAACCCCGACCTGTGGAAAACAGCATCAATGACACCCATATTTAAAAAAGGAAGTAAATTGGATCCATCGAACTATAGACCTATCAGTTTGACCAGTGTGGTATGTAAAGCTATGGAGAAAATCATAGTAAAACATATCCGGAACTTCATTGCTAAGCACAAAATTATTCCTGAACAACAGCATGGCTTTTGTCCTCATCGATCCACGGTATCCAACTTGTTATCATGTTTGTCATCGTGGACTAAATACTATAATGAGAGGGAACCTGTCGACGTAATATACCTAGATTACGAGAAGGCCTTTGACAAGGTACCTACACAAAGACATTTGCAAAAACTAGAACATGTAGGAATATGCGGTAAGCTACTCGTGTGGATTGCGGCGTTCTTACAACAAAGAACCTTGACAGTGCGTGTAGGCTAAACCTTTTCAAATCCCCGCCAAGTTCACAGCGGTGTGCCGCAGGGTTCCGTTCTGGGCCCCGTGCTTTACATAATCTACACCTTTGATCTTCCACGTTGCCTGCGGTGTAGTGTCAGTATTTTTGCGGATGACACGAAAATATTTGCCAATCCACTTTTGGACTATGACAAACTGCAAGACGACCTTAACAGAGTAGCGAACTGGTCTAAGGAATGGCTCTTAAACCTTAATGCCTCAAAGTGCACAGTATTGCATATGGGACGTCGGAATCCCCGTTTGGATTATAGGTTGGAAAGCAATGAGCTGAAAGAAGTGAAGATGCAAGCAGATCTGGGAGTCTTAATAGCAGAAGACTTGAAATGGGAAGAACACATAATGTCGATTGTCAAGAAAGCTAAAAGTCTGATTTACCTCATTAGAAAAGCCTTTGGAGTTCTAACACCAGAAATAATGCTCCGAATTTACAAAAAATTTGTCAGACCAATATTGGAATATGGATTCCAGATCTGGAGCCCATATTTCGTTAAGGATATTGAGGCTCTTGAGAGAGTACAACGCAGTTTCACGAAGCTACCACGATCACTGAAAGAACAACCATATGAAGAACGCTTGAGGATCCTGAAACTTACAACTCTAAAAGATCGCAGAGAAAGGGGAGACTTAATTGAAACATATAAGATCTTAAGTGGACATTATGACCTTCAAGAGTTTGATAAGTTGTTCATACGAAATGACAATACTCGTCTAAGAGGCCACTGTCTTAAGCTTAGTACCAGCTTCTCAAGCATCAATCCTCACAAACACTTTCTAGGCAATCGTGTGGTCAGAGCGTGGAACAAGCTTCTAGATGATGTTATATCTGCCCAAAATGTGAACCAATTCAAAAATCGACTCGACAAGTTCTTGGTGGAATCCAAAAAAGAAAATTGATTAGAACCCTCAGGATGCAGGCTTTATCAGTTGTTGCAACTGCCTGCCTGTCTATGTAATATAATAATATAATAATAATAATAATTTTTGGATTGCACAAAGCGTTGTTCTATGTGGGGTTTGAACCCACAACACTTACTCCAGTAAAAGTGATCTGGTGATCGCTTTAACCGCTAGGCCAACCAAGCAGTTAGTATCTTTTAAAAATTATTACATAATCATTACTTTTCTTAATATTAACAAAAATGTTTGTCACATTGTCACTTTAAAATCATATGGTAATACTAATTGTTAAAAATTCAGTAGATACAGACATTAATTTGTTTTATAAATATGCTACAGAGCACTTTACTGTTCTCATAACACACTGAACCACCTTCTCAAATTACCTGGTTTCTGGGGATTTGAGAAATCATAAGTCATAATAGAAACAGCTTCCACATAAGGATATATGTCATTGAATGCTTGGATGAAAAACTCATCAGTGGGGTATCCACGGAATGGTGGATAGACTAGAATTAGACTTAGATCATCGTCATTCATTTCCAGACCTGAAAATTAAATACTTTCTTTATTTTTGTAGAAGTTTAAATACTGACAAAAATTATTCCGATTGTCCAACTATTTATTGGATTCAAGACTGGATTGTTTTAGTTTTACTGTAAGTGATACTTTAACTGCGTATTTAAAATGAAAGAAAATATAGTATCAATTCATCATCACCAGCCTTTATAAGCCGTAGGCACACTGACCTTGGTATGAGTGTGGTTGGTATGAGGTTTTTTGACTCTTTGCAGTGCTGTACGTTGTACTGCGTACATTGCTCCCTTAGATTATAACACCAATGGCAACCATCAGAGTTGATAACACTACATATTTTTAATATGTCACCACATAGACAGCAGACAGTACCAATCAGAATATAATAATTTTAAGAAACAATCTAAATAATTGTATCATTGCTTACCAAACTGTTGTATAAACTTAACAGACTTGTCAACATATTTGCCAATTTGAGAGAGCATCTCTAACACCACTCCATCAAACTTCCACTGCTTACAAGCTTTCTTTATCTCTTCAATAAGAGCCTTTTGTTCTGTGTGAGACGAGGGCTCCATGAAGAAAGCCTTGAGGTCTGATGGCTGCCAGTTTTCAAAGATGATTCTTGGTAAAACTGAAACAAAATGTACAAAAATTAATATCTAATAATAAAATATTTTTTGAAGTGAAAACTTCTTTAGGCGCGTTGAGCGTTTTGGTAGAGGGTAAAATCCTCGGTTCGCGTCACCGACATGCTAATGATAATAGTATATCTATAGCTATGGAGAATATGATATTATATATTATATATGAAATTTATTATTATTATATATTATATATGATATTATATATTATATATAGCTATATATGAAACATAAAAAATTTCATATAATTTTTGCATATAGTTTTAATTACTCTCAACTTAATAGTTCCGTTTTCACTTCTATCGGCAGTCCCACGACTGCTACTGTTTTTTTATTTACAAACCACAGACATTTTTTATAATATTTATAATAATTTCTTAATATATAGTAATAAAGTAAAATAAAGATATACAGCATAGACAAAATAAATAAATATTTTGGACAACTGACACAACACCATCTAGCTTTAAACTAAACAGAGCTTGCACCATGAAAGTTAGATTGACTGATAGAATACTTCAATAGTTTTTCCTTTTTTTGTTAATGTATACACAATAAACATAGTTAACACCCAAACTCGGAAACAAATATTTGCAGACCATACAAACATTAGGTCTGAACCCTGGAATAGGCCCAAGACCTTAAGCACAGCAGTTGCATTAGCTACCAATTCTCATCAAGATACTACTTGTAAGAAGGTGTAGGTACATCGATTCAATTCTACATTCACAGATGAAACAGTTATTTAAAACTACCAAACTGCAGCCTAACATACCACTATCAATGAACACCTACTAAAGTGAGTAAATGGGAATAAAGCTAAGTTTATCAGCAATGAAACTAATTACATTGCCATACATGTTTGTAATAGTAAATATGTACATACTTTTTAAGTTGGTAGTAACTCCTTTCTGCCTAACATTCTTCATCCAAGCATGGTCGACATCATGCAAACCCGATATAATGTAAATATTCGGCGACTGACGTTTTATTTGAAGCCAGACAGGTGAGATATAGTTAAATTTAGGTGCCCAAGACTTCGCAACATCGTAACCCTTGTTGTTCCACTATAAAACAGAAAGAACACGTTCACAGTACATTTTAATTGCTTAATGATTCGAAGAATTTCCAGTGAATACTAACGGGTGTAACGTAACCCAAAACAGAGCTCTTGAAGTTACGTGCTACAACGTCCTGGTGGTAAGTGGCGTGGTATTTTATAATATCTTTAACTAAAGGTGTTTCATTCACTAGTTTACGATCCAACACATTATTCTTCCTTGGACCTTCTTGCGGTTTTACACCTTTCTGTCCTTTTTTATCAGAAGGCGGCGATAACGTCGCTAAACACACATTTAGCAGGAAAACTACTTGTAATAATGTCTTTAAACATTTCATCGTTACGATAAGGTGCAGAAATATTTAGTCTTTATCATGAAGTTTTAGTAAAACGTGCAAAAACTCTATTTACAGCAACGTAGTGGGAAATAAACAATTCGCCGGCTTCGAGGCAGGGGTGACGAAAACGTCAATAAAATTATTAAAACGTCAGTGGCTGTGAATCGATTTTAGAATTGTCAAATACCGGTCTTTAAAATTGAATTCGGTTTGCAATCGAACTTTTATATATTTAAAAAATTACAAGGCAGAACGCACAAAGAATACACTTATAATGAAAATTATTACTATTTATTTTATATAATTATTTAAAACAATGTAACGAGATTTAAAATAGAAGTCAAAATAGACTATTAAGTATTTTAAGTAGCTCAATACTTAATTTAAACAGTAGCAGTCGTGGGACTGCCGATAGAAGTGAAAACGGAACTATTAAGTTGAGAGTAATTAAAACTATATGCAAAAATTATATTAAATTTTTTATGTTTTATATATAGCTATATATAATATATAATATCATATATAATATATAATAATAATAAATTTCATATATAATATATAATATCATATTCTCCATAGCTATAGATATACTATTATCATTAGCATGTCGGTGACGTGAACCGAGGATTTTACCCTCTACCAAAACGCTCAACGCGCCTAAAGAAGTTTTCACTTCAAAAATAAATGTTTAATAAGGTATACAATACAGAATACCATTTAATGATTTTTATAACATTCTTCTAGGATGCTTTTGGACACTGTTAAACTAAAAACACAATTTAATAGTACATTTAAAAATGAGAAATAACTATTTATAAATATGTATATTGTGATAGAAAACCTAAATAATATAAAGATAATTACTAGATTGTTTTACTTTTCCTTGAAATTGAAAAATATGACTAAAAGAAATTTACTAGCAATCAGAAATTTTCGCAACTTATTAACCAATCAACTGTCTTACATGGTTTGTCTAATTTACGCGCGTAATACAAATAAAGAATAAAGATTGAGTGACCGGAGTTAAATTATAGGGATATTATTTTAAACACATGAAGCGTTTCAAAATATTTTTGAAAAGAAATTAAGAATTAAGCATTATACAGGAAAGACTAGCCTTTTTAGCGGCTGTCGAAAGTACTTTGGTTAGATAAGTCAGAACTGTTTTGGTTAGATAAGCTGCTTCGGTAAGTAAGTAGTACAGCCACGCAGGTTTCAGTACGAACGAGCCGGTTCGATCGAGGAAGACTGAAATACATCGAGACCTGATGCAGAAGCAAAGGTAATCTAATATAGCCTAAAAAGAGTAAAATGAAAATTAAATTTAGAATTTAAAAAAACCCTTGACACAAAACAACACTTCTAAATAGTAAACAATAAATACGTGTGACCCCTTATAATTTAAATTAGTAAAATTTTTATCCAGGTATCCTCGTCACATCAGGGGGGGGGGGCCACAGTAAATAGCAAGTCAACAGCAACTTAGGTTTCTTTAAGTATGAGGGGTGAGAGGGTAGGCAACCCCTACCCCCGTCCTACCTGAATTTCAAAAATTAAAAAAAAAATAAAGAAAAAATTCTTCACTTTAGACCACACTCAGAACAGTATGAGGGGCTGGTAGGCAGACCCTAATAGACAGTGAATTGGATCCGCGTAGAGATCCTTTCATACGTATTCACTTTCTATGAAAAGCAACGTCGTTAATGACGCTACTTCGACGAAGCACAGCAAAACCAGTAATGTATGCTGAGTCAAGTTCTCACTGTAGTTGAAGTAGCTACAGACTCAACTCAGTTCACTGACCTTGCAACCTTCTGAGAAGACTTCATTTCGCAGAAAAAGGCGGCGGAAAAGGCCCGAGAGGACAATCTCCACTTGAGCCAACTCGCTACCGGCAAGCCGAGCGATGGAGGCGCGCTTACCAGCGCCTTATACCACCCTGGATGTGGTCGCGGGTGGATAGGACGAGTTTTCCCCTCCATCCACAACAGATGCTAGCCGCGAGAAAGCGACGTCTGCATATGCCTGGATATCGTACAGCTGTTGCCGGATCCCGACGGCCCTAGGGGGTTTCTTGACGTTAAGAGAAAAAAAGGTTAATCCATCACCGGATTCACTTCTTACTAACCATATACAAGTAATAAAGTGCTGTTTCCAGCAGTATTCAAATTTGCATTTCATATCATTTTTTCGCCGGTCCAATAAACTTTTTATTCAAATTTATTATTGACCACACCTTAAAAGACGTGAAAGATATTTTATCGATAAATTTCTCACTACAAAACTTGTGTTCTGTCACCAACTCGTCTTTCTAAACATAAAGCTCAAATGTTAATATTAGAAACTTAATGTGGTTCATCTAATATACGTTATAGGGAACTCACTAGGTATAAAATAAAGATAATTACACACTTATGTGATAATACCAACATAAAACGTGGTTTTATTTTCCTTTCCTTTTGTTACAACCGTCATTGCCTACAACGGCGTAAAAGAAAGTAATGCTTGCGGTCGACGATGTATGAGTAGTTTATTGATAAGTCAGCCAGTTCTGCAACAGAAACCGGGGCTACAAGATGGCTCCTCACCTTTTGCGAATACAAACCGCTATTGTACTTGTATTACTAGTTTTTTTATTAGGTAAACAGTGACAATTTTTTTTCTTGTTTTGTGTTGTTATATACATAATATTTAGTGCATCTTTTTATTAAATCTTTTGTTATTTATGTGTAAAATGAAGATAGAATATAAATAATAATTTCACAGGAGTACAAGGAACTCATCGTCGGAAAAGAAGCTTATCAAATGTGAAGTGTCATGAAAATGGAAGATTTTATAGGTAGGTTTATTTTTAACATTATCTATGTTGTCATAGTGGTTGGTATTGAAACTAGCAGCAATTCAGGGTAGAAATAGTAGCTAGGGGAGCATGAGTAGCAATGGATTGTTTTTTTTTTTCTAAAATCACGTAGCTTTTCTTTATCAATTCCAAAAAGGTCAGTGTTTTCAAAATATCGTAAAATGTATGTCTTGAAAAGGTTTGATTACATAATGTCAACATTTTTTTTTAAATTGGGGAAGTAACCACAGTGATCATGAAAGAATCACAGTGGATATTGCAGTTGTAATACACCAGACTTTATGGGATACACTGAATATGCACCATTTATAGTATAAAAAAAAACAAATAACGTTTGTTTTTAATCAATACACTTTAATTTGCTTCAAGATGGAATTTTAGATTCAAAATCATAACATTAGGTACTTCCAGTAGATCCTGGTTGACGTAAAATCATTTTTGTGTCATGCAATACGACTGCTGTAATATCTGCAACAACAATCAGCAGATGATTTATTAATTTTTTTACTAAATCTGTAAAGATTTGTAGAAGGAATATCCATCAATTTAGCCAAAGTTTTTTCTTTTTTACACTTTAAACATTTTTACCTATTTCATCTCCGATATATAGAACACTACTAGTCTAACTTATTCTGTTTCGCGGCATTATACTTAAATTAAAAAAAATATCAATGCTTTCAATACCTAAACTTATGCCATAGTGGATCGAGATCCATAAGGTCAGTTGAAATTAATTTTAAATACTACTTATTTTGCCCAATTCAAAATTTAACTAAAAAATATTTTAATTATGATGATTGCAATGACATTTATTTCATAAGTCAATTTTCATTTTGTTCTCTACAAGTTTGATTTTGGGTCAATTCTGTTATGTCACTGCTTATGTGATAATTGTAACGTTCGAGGAAAGTGGTTCGATAATTAGTACATTGCTGACGAGACTGCAAAAACGCATTAAAGTAGATTGCAATCGCAAAGTCACAGCCATATTATTAATGTCCACTTTAAAGGAATCACAAACAGTTGAACGACAAAACTGTGTCCTTAGAATAATAATCTAAGAATGCCTATCCAATTAACAAAAATAATCAGTTATTTCTGGCTCTTGTTACATCTTAAAATCATAGATATGTGATTTTGCTGAACGCCCCTTTGTGACCCTGACGATATGACAATTGAAAACATCTATAGTTTTGATTTAACATAAAAAGGAGAAGCGAACGTAGCTCTTAAAAGAAGCTGTTTGTTAGGTACACCATGTACTTCTTTCTTTAGCTGCAAAGAATGAGAAGAATAAATTTTGTTAAACAATCGTGATTGTCTATGCTCTGGGTAATTCCTCCTACATGATCGCGCAACTTGTACTTTTAAACAAGCTTGCATAATCGCTTAACACGGTAAAATAGATACAGATAAAAAGGAAATGCCAAAAAGGGGACAGCGAAAGTCCTTTAAACACGTTATTACTCTATGATTGATTAGAGTTAGGTGCCAATAGTAGTACAAATTTTCTTAAATAAGTTAGAGGCTCCATAATTTGCTAAATAAAATAATTTGCGTGAGGTGAAAAGATAGGGTTCAGCTCCAATTTTTTCGTTTCACGTAAGTAATTATTTTTTTATCGAAAATCTCGCTCTACTCTGTATATCATCGATGGCTTATTTGAAATAATCTAATAATTAGAAAAATTACATTACATTTCTGCTATTCTAACTACAATATAATACGAATACATTACTTACTTGATGGGTATTAGAGCAAAGCTGATTTCAGCACGAACAGTCAGGCTCGACCGGAGCAGTACCAACCTCTCACAGAAAACCAACCTAAAGCGACGGCATCCGCGCTGTCGTCTTTTATTGGTGCAAGATCGGAGACCCATTGATGCAGGGATGACAGTTATTGTAATAAATGTGAGCCTTACATTACCCTGATGACTGACGTGCCTGTTACATCCCCAAGAGGGGCGTGTAAAGACATATTAGGTACTAAGCCGCCATAGTGTAGATCACCATATCATGCTTTGCATCAGGCAGAGTAGATTCGCTTTAGCAGGTTCTTAAAACAATTTAAAAAAAAAGAAATTTTATAAAAAAGTAAATAACGTCCAGCCATTTAAAACTGCATTCTAAAAATATAGTATACTAGCTGACCCGGCAAACGTTTTGCCATATAAAAATGACGATTGATCAGTTTTCGACCGGAGAGGAAAAATGATTAAATTACTAAAATGGCTATTAAAAAATAAGGGTTGATCGTAGAAGGGTGAAAATTGAGGATTGTATGTATTTTTGTATGTTGTATCATAAAAAATACAAATTAAAAATTTTATCTAAAAAATAAAAAAAATTACATTTAGGGGGATGAAAAATAGATGTTGGCCGATTCTCATAGATACCGGATAAGCACAAAAAATTTCATCAAAATCGGTCAAGCCGTTTCGGAGGAGTATGGCAACGAAAACTGTGACACGAGAATTTTATATATTAGATAAACAAATGATGTTTTAAAAACTTAATAGCTTGCCTAAGTGAACATATACATAGGTAATTACAGGGAAAAGTTGTCTAGCGTAATTAGCGAAACTATCTACTGAGTTCACACTTACATTATTAGACATTTCTAATTTGTCACAGTTGTGTTACTTTATTCCATCACTAATACGTAAAAACTAACTACCATTTTGACCGAAGACGTAATCTAAGCCATTAAAATATTACATACCATTTGTATCATAAAATTTTTGTTTAAAACTTGTTTAAAGCATCGGATCCATTGTTATACAGTATTACATCACATTAACTTGTATTTTTATTTATTACCACAAAATTATCTGTAAAAAAAAATGCAATTGTGCATACGAAGCTATTGTATACTGTAGTGAAAAATCGTAATGTACTTTTAATGGTAGTAGCTATTTAATGAAATAGTTTACGATAGAGATTGTCTGTCTGAATGTAGGTTTTCCCTTTTGAAAAAAGAACTGAAAATACTTAGGAGAAATAAACTTAAACACTACTTATTTAAATTGTATATTATGAGAATGAACATTTTTTCCCATCACCGAAGGGACGACCGCCGCCTTCTATTTTCAATAAATAGGTGTGTATTATACAATGCAATAAACATTAGAGTGTCAAGTCGTTACTATTATACTTGATTTCTGTTGGAGGGTTCTTTATTAACTTAAAATGATTCATTATATTATTTCATAGAATGAGTCTTTAAATGCATGTATGCAATTAAAGTTTACGACCAAGATACGGCTTTCCTAACGTTAAACAGTTGCAACACACCGCGTCGCCCTCATTTACAAATTTATAAAAACATTTATATTAAGAATACATGTGGGTTGCCAACACTATAAAAAGTCGAAATTAAAAAATATTAAAATCCTAGGCCGTGTTAATTACCACCACAGAGAACAATTAATAAATATGTTATATCACAACTGCATAAAAGTCTCTTGTTTACGTTCCTTATTTACAGTTATCGCCCCTTCAATCAATCACAAAAGGTAAGGACATCCTTAGGTAACTCGTATTTCTTATAGTTCCATAAGAAATAATCTAGTAGACAAGACAATAAATACCATTTATTGTGTAATAAATTCCTTATAATAAATTAGTAGATAAATTTAAAAAAGTGGTTTTTCAATAATTTGTGCCAATTTTTTAATATTATTTTATTGAAGCGGGCAAAATAAGGGATGAACGGTTAAATGGCAGTTGGACAATTTCAATTTTAATAAAGAAATAAGAAAAAGAAATAAATTCAAAATTCAGAATAATTTCAGATATAAGAAAAAAGTAATCACGCGAGGGTATCTACAGATCATAAGCTAGTTATTTACGAGTATATGCTTATTCTCAATTGATCAGAAATTAAAAACTGTAAATCTTCATGAAGCGAAACGATAGACCATTTAACGTTCTGTGATAATTGATATGTTAGTCCATTTCTGCTCATCATGTTTCTTACAACGGAAACTAACACTTTTTATCGATTCCTACATTCAATTCCGTATAATATACATAGAATCACGCAAGAAAAAATCATATTGCGTGTATACAATACGATTATTTTTCCACCACAAGTGTTACCTATGCGGTCGATGACCCTACGATACTTTCGCCGCAACCTTGACTGAGGCTAGTCATTCGGCTTGTGTCAGCATTAGTTTCCTTCTATGCTTTGAGAAATTTACTTTCGCTGCTTATTCTATAGTATGCAGTGCGAAATTGCGCCTACTGAACTACCTAATAAGTTGAAAACTGTAAAACTAAGCAGGCCTAAAAGTAGAACACAACACAACATTACAAAGATATTTAAAAAAAATATATTTTATCATCTTTTATGCATTCAGTGTATTATTATCATCAACAGCTAGTAACTATCTACTGCCTAACCCGGATGGTTTAATAATAGCAGTTCCGGGATCCCTCCTATCCCAGGCGCAGAATAGAACACCATGTGGTTTTCGGTCGATCCGATTCCTATACACTAGCCCGCCGCAAACCCCGGCGGGGTGACGGCCCGTGGGTACTTCCACACTTAAAAAAAAGGCCTCTCCTTAGCACGGAGGTTAAGGAGACGGGTTGTTATTGGGTTTGTTTCAAGTCTCCCTTCCTTTAGAGTGATGTTTTCCAGCGTGGTTTGTTCCTCTTACGACACCACGGAATGAAGTTGTGGTAACACTCCATATTCTTATTCCGTCAGCACACAGAGAATAAGTGTATAACGTTGACTTATATCTATGTACACTTCAAAGTAAAATCGTGCTTATCACAAAACTACAAGTCCTGTGTAAGAATCAAACCCACAATCAACGACATAGCAATCAAGGTCACAAGTACTAGACATCAACAGATCTGTTAAAATCAGACGAATGTGTTGAATAGGATAATGTAATGAAATAATAATTATATTGCAATTTTGTATTCTGCCACATAAATCAGACTTGAACAATTCATTACGAGATTCTTAAGCTGTTTTATATATTTGTATGTTTACAATTAAACCGTATATATTCCACAGTATCCTTTTTTTGTGAAAGAAAATAGTTATCAGAAGCAGTATCTATCATTGCTATTCGCTTTATTACATTCAATATGTACATAACATATTGATTACATTTTGAAATACATGAATAAAGGAAACTAAAAATACATATTTAAAAATATAAAAACTAATAGACCACCGACTTCCACCAAAGATAGGAACCGAATAATGTTAAAGCACTGGCAACCTACGCGTATTCGTTGAACAAACATTTTTATAAATTTCTTAAAGAGGGCGTCGCGGCTTGCTGCAACCGTTTAACATTAGGTAAGCTGTAGTAACACAGCTGTTATTTTACAGGCCTTATAATATACTATTACTACTATAAAATAAATAAATAACTTCTCAGTTCTTGCTCGAAACAATGTTAACAAATTGTAACTAGTTTCAGTTAAGATTTCCCTACAATAATATTATAGTACTCGTTGTTGTTAAGTAGGTGTGTTTTTTGCAAACTATCTTATATTACAGTTCAAAGAACTGAAAAACGCTTTATGGTGTCTCAAATGTTGTTAGTAAGTACTGATCAGATACAGCGGGTGGGGTAGAGCACCTCTGGTTGCAGATTAATTGCTGCGGTGCAGATACAATCGGACCACCACGCCCTGAAGGTGTAGTTTTGGGGAGGATTTCAAATAATATGAGATCCATATTCTAACCCGTCTAGCCAGCGTGGTATAGTAGGCCAAATCTCGTTGCTAAGGAGAGGCCTATGTCCAGGATTGGACTGTAAAAGGCTGTTGATGATGATGATGATGATGATGATTGTCCCATGTGGGGTTTAAACCCACAATACTCAGCACAGGTCAATCGTGCAGTCTGATTGATATTTACCTTTTTATTGTGATACAGATCCGATAAAGTAGAGAATTATATTGTTGGGTCTGAGTAAAATTCACAATTTTAAAGAACAATTTATATAATTGATTAATGTACTTATAACTTTTGTTTAAATGAGGGTCTATAAAACATTTTGTGTTACCTACTGCTTAATCTTAATGGGATCTGCTAGTGCCAAAGCAACTAGCCTGAATTTATTATAACACACGTACAGGTTATGTAAGTAATATACAAACAACACAAAAAGTGTTATGTATATGTTTATTGTTGCTGAAGAATGTAATAATATACATTACGTTTGTTAACGTCATTTGTCCGTAAAGCATTGGAAATAGACGTTCAAAATCGTGTGGACTACTATAAATACATAATTGAACTCAAATACGAGGCTTTATTAAGCATTTTTAGAAATGGTAATAGAAGCAACAGATAAATGTGTTTATTTATTAACATACATAAGTTATTATGATGATGATGATGATGGACTTCTAGCCGATTTCAGCCATCTAACTGCACAGAAAACATTATAGTGCACAAGTGTGTACGTAAACATAGGTACAATCTCTGTTCTCTCACTTACAATCCGATGGGACAGCTATTAAACCTTGATATATTTCTGTCTTATAAGAACAGAAATTAAAATATTTGATAAAAGAAATAAGTGACTAGTGCCGCCTCTTAGACACCTCAAAGACTTATAAATTGAGTCTGAAGTGCGTTGCCGTCCTATGAGTCCCTCTCTAGTAATAGTAGGAAAGGCGGAAAGGGAGGCCTTACTTGGTAAATAGCAATAAAAGAATTGCCTACCACCTGTTTCCTGTAAGGCCATATTATTAGGCTCTGGTCGAATCGGTCTGTAAGTTTCGATTTCAGGCTCTCACACAAATCTTACGTTAAGTCACACGATTTACTATTTCTCACAACATTTTTATGATTACAGGAATCCAGACCGGTCAGAAGACACTATATGGACAATTGATGAATGTGCCAAATATTATCTTTGTTTGGATGGGGACGTCTTTGAGTTCCATTGCTCGTCGAGTTTACTGTTCGATGTTAACAGACAATTGTGTGACATGCAACAGAATGTTCACAATTGCGATCTCACTACAGGTACGTAGTAGAGGAACTCTTTAAATTTATTAACTGTGCATTCCTTTAAATTGATATTATATCAATTATGTTTGCAGTAGTACCTGTTTGTTTTAAGCATTGAAGTGATTGGTATAAATATTTTATGGTTAGATAATAAAAATGTGTACTTTATTTTAATTTTTATTAAGTATTATAATTCATCGACTTAAAAAAATAAGAGGTTAGAATTGTTTGTGTATAAAAAATGTATACAGTGGAACGACAGTTGACTGAAATTCCATCCATTAATAAATATACCCACTCTAAAAATATTTACTTTATTTGTTACCGGTAAGCGGCGTCGCCTTAGCTCTGCAAGAAAATTGTATTACCATAAGTGGAGAATTGTAAGCGCCATAATGTGGACAAATGCATTCAGGTCGATATTTGCCAAGAGATATAAACAACAAGGATAATTCCAATTATTATTTTGTTTTAGAGACACGCATCCCAAAGCCACTGTTAGATGCAGCAGACTGTGCCAATGACACACACATAGGTTGTTCAGACGGTACCTGTGTGCCATCTGAATACTTTTGTGATGGCTCCATTGACTGTCAAGATGCGTCAGATGAGGTATTTAGTAATAACCACAGGAATTTGCACCATCTCATACTAACTTTTAGTTTAGCGTTGATTCTAAATCTGACTGTAGCTTCTTTCGCAATAAATACCTATTTTGATCTATGAAGTTCTAATTTAAAGCAGATGATTGTGAATAAAGATCTTAATAGTATAATTCTTGTTGTCAAAATACCGCCGCGATCTGGCTTACAAAATTGGCTTTTTTTGTTGGTTAATGTTTACATAATTTAACTCGCTTATCGAATGCAAATGGGCCATAATAAAAAATATTGGACAACCATTTTCTCTTTTCTTATTTTTTTTTAGGAAAATAGATTCTTAGTATTACTTTTATTTTCATTTATGAAATGATAGTGTTGAAAGTACTGGACTGGACATCGACCCACCTACGAACAATAAAGTAGTGAGGAATTAAATTTCTTCGTTTAGATGTCGTCATGATGAGAATCAAATAATGATTTCACGCAGTATTGGCGGTAGTTATGAGCAAGCTGTTTATAATTTCACAATTTCACACTTGTTAAAGTCATTGAGGCTGTTAAGTAAAGAAACGTTTTCTAATCTTTTATTTAACTTGTATTTTCACTGTGATCGTTAACTTTAATGATGTATTCAGTGCTTTGTAATGACGTATATTATGTTTAGGGCTGGTGTGATGTTAACTATGATCCGAATGCAGCCGAACCTTGTGATGTGAACATGTGCCAATTACCTAACTGCTTTTGTTCAAAGGATGGCACAAAAATACCTGGAAAGATTATATCTAGTCAGGTAAGTTAGTATTAAAGAAAGTACAGATACTAAATGAACATAATCTCGTTTTGACATTTTGTATGACTTTTTTCCTACCTAATAGCACTGTTTATTTAGCAGATGACATATTGAAATATTTAAGAAGAAAATTTAGATATACCTAATTTAACACATTGCATAGTCTTTAAATATAACTGACTACATTAAAGTTTTGTATCTATTACACTGACTTGGTTTGTATAATTATTTCAAAAGTAGAGGAATCATCTCTTTCGTGTAGATACTATTGAGGTATAAGTAAACACACTGTTCTACACTTTGATTACAGACACGACACAATTTCGCTTTGCAGGTCACGAGAAAGTAAACTTGATCAAGTATTTTGAATGTGAAATTATAACTGTTTGATTTTCTTTGTTGTAGACGCCACAGATGATAACGCTCACATTTGATGGCCCCGTGAACCATGAGAATTGGGAAATTTATACAAAACATTTATTTACTTCAGATGTTAAAAACCCTAATGGTTGTCCGATTAAAGCAACTTTCTTCGTTTCACACCCGTACACAAATTACAGACAAGTACAAAAATTATGGAATGACGGACATGAGATAGCAATAAATTCAATAACGTAAGTCATACCAAGAGAAATCAAATATATTATAATTCCACTAGAGATATTGTATAAATTATATATTATTAATGAAATTATAATTAAACTGAGATTGTTATACGTGTTAATCTAAATACTTGTAGTTGAAAACAATGATGCATTAGTAAACTGGTAAAATCTTAGGACATACGTTATTGTGCTGTATCTTAAAAGTTTTAAGAAAAAAAATACATTATCTAAATAAGAATAAGAATAATTACATTAGCAACCAGGCCGCGTTAACGTTATTTATTTCAGACTAGTAAGTTACTTTTGACCTTTTATAGTAACTGCCACATTAATTATAAGATATTTTTTTTACCAGGGTGAACATTATTCACAATATATCATTGTGCCTAGTAACAAAAGGAACGTTGGCAGCAACAAATTAATCCTACCATTTGTTCATCAAAAAATATCTTGTAAACAAAAAAGAAAGTATTTGTTGATTAACGAATCTTTTTTCGGAGAGAGAAAAGATTTAATCTACAAATGCTTTCCATTCATTTAATTTACTTACATTTATACAATGGCCTCGTTAGACGTGGACGAAATGGACTTTCGTGGCTCCGTGAGGCTCCCTTAAATACTATGGCCCTCAGACTTTACCATACCTCACTAATTAATTTGATAACTTTTACGTTTGAAAAAAAAGGTCAAAAATTTATAAACGTGTATGTTTTGCCAAATAATAGCAAAACAAAAATAAATGTACCGTTTTTCCTGAATAATAGACAGTAATAAAACATAAAATTAGCCGTGTAGTGTCGGATTAAGAATCCAGAATGTCACTACACGTATGCATTACGAAGGTTTCGTAAGAACCGACTGTGGGAGCAAAGTATAGTATAGGTCAACAGCACTGCAAAGGGAAAGAAAACTTGACCCAAACCCTATTCTAACCCGTCAATCCAAAACCACCTTTCTAAGGAGAAGCCTATGTGCAGCAGTGGACTATTAAAAGCTATTGATGATGAAGAATAAGATATAACTCAGTTCTACGCTTTATCAAGACACACGATAGGCTTTCACTTATTTGAAAATCGCAAATAACCCGAGTATGTCGCTTTAAAAAAGCATACCTGGTAACTGGAAATTCCTCAATCTCTGAGTCTCGCTCGCATCCTTATTTCACTATTAGAAGTGTGTCGCGTCTAAGCATGTTCGGTAGAATAGATCTATTGGGCTAATCTTAAAAACAAAGGGTAGGATGCCTCGCTAGTGCGACTATCCCTTTGTTTATATTAGTTCACGCTACGCCTCTGTATGTATAAGTTTGAAGAAATGTACGTACCCTTTCAGTTGAAAATCTG
This sequence comes from Hypercompe scribonia, assembly GCA_949316085.1. Classification (NCBI taxonomy): domain Eukaryota; kingdom Metazoa; phylum Arthropoda; class Insecta; order Lepidoptera; family Erebidae; genus Hypercompe; species Hypercompe scribonia. Next base: position 10,661,967 of record OX438979.1, read on the forward strand.
CTAGATTGTACTAGTGACATCCATTAAATTTGATGTTGAATCAATACACTGTTAAAATGTTACAGCCATCGCGGACCAGAAGATTGGTGGTCCAAAAACGCAACCGTAGAAGATTGGTTTGACGAAATGGTTGGTCAAGCGAATGTGATAAACAGATTCGGTAGCGTCCGCATGGAAGATTTCAGGTCAAACAATTGTTAATTGATTTCCCTTGTTTCTTATTCGAATTCACTCACGCATTTCGATATTTTAAACCATAATTAAAAGCATGCCGCATATATAACTATGTATATATTTATGTAATGAATGTTCATAATATTTGAAAGATTTATTTTAATAAATGTTGTAATTGGGGGTCAGAAATATTTTAAAATTTCAATAGGCATTACTTAAATGCGTTATTGTTTTATTATGCGCAGCAAACAACTAAGTATCAAGAAAGCCGACTATTTTTTGCACAACTGTTATCAATCCAAATTACCTATGGTTTAGTTGGTAAACTAGAAAAATTATGGTTTAAAGTGTTCGTTTTTGCTCTGTTCTCATTTGTATGAAATTATAAAATACTAAATAGATGTGTTTCGTAATCAGTAAGTATTCCATAATGATTACGGAACTTTCATACCAGTTTCTGATTAATGTTTTGATCAATGTACATTTATTACTCGTATGTTATTATGTTTTGTATAGTTATATAATCTTTCGAGGCTTCCCCAAATATGATCAGAACAGAGACAACAATACTTTTAAGTTTCATATGTCTTCTTCACTTTGTAGAGGACTACGGGTTCCTTTTCTTTCAGTGGGATGGAATCGACAGTTTTTGATGATGCAGGAATTCGGATTTGTGTACGACGCTACAGTCGTAGCACCTTTGGCTGACCCTCCATACTGGCCATATACTCTTGACTATAAAATGCCTCACAAATGTACAGGTAAGATACCCAGGCACCATTAAAGTAAATAGCCTTAAACTTGTGGGATTTTTAATGATTTTTACCAGCTTAAAATTTTACTTTTGTCGTACAAATAAACCAGTATTTCAAGCTGATAGGTGTTTTATGCACTGCAAAACAGAACTCCCTCTACAATCGCTCCGATATCGTCAACACCAATCAGTATCATTTTCATAGGCATTAAATGAGATATACAAGTTAATCTTTCTCTTTACGTTAGGAATGTACGTAATAATAATAACGTAATAACTTCGCTATAAAGGTATCTACTACACATAAGGTATTGGATAATTAATATAGATATTAAAGTAAATAATGAAAAGTAAAAAACAATACGTTCAGAATAAAATTCTTTTTATATCCTTGTAAAAAGTGGTTCAACGATTTACATTTTAGCGCAATCGTATATTAATTAGATACCTATATACCTACATTTAAAAACACAACTGTTAATTTCAGCAATTAAAAAGTAGAGCGTGTATGTGATTGGGTAAGATGTTATGCACTGTAATTGTCGATGACGGCGGTGAACGACAAGTAAAAAGAGAGATTGCGTTTTGCTTGACACCTATATCTGTTTTGTTGCTTTGTGACATAAACACTAAGAATGTGGCAGTGTCTTAAACTCAAGCCCGCCCTTAACGTGTTCGGCACGACCTACAAGCTCAAAATAAATTAAACATGTAAAATGTTTATGAACTGCATTTACTCTTGTGTGATTGTGAAAGTTTTTGATTATGTTCAGAATGCAATCAAAAAGTTTTGCATTTTTAAATTTAATTGATATTAAGTATAGCAAGTTTGACCTTTTGATAGGCCATGACTCCCACTTTCTCCTTTACTTGCTTGTATATATCCAACTGATGTTCATCGTCCGTCTCCAGTACCACACTACAAATGCTGCCAATGTGTCTCTGTCTCTTCAACCTTTCGGTTTCGTTGTCTTTCGGCCTTGCTCTGTGTTTCAGCCGAAACCGAAACTTATTTAAACATAATTAAAATTACTGCTATATACCGAAATCTAGTACACATTTATCATCATATACATACAGACAGCTAATAGATTTAAATAAAATAAAAAGATCATCATTACATGAAGTATGTATGTAACAATTAATATAATTTATATGTCATAAACAAATAGACAAAATAAATATACTATATTATAAAAGCGTTACCATACTCATAACTAAATTTTAAGTAAAAAAAACACGATTCAATATCGGTCAGTAAAAATTAAAATAATGGGACAAATATACAGAAACGCGAATTTAAACCAAATTAAATACAATAATATAACTTCAAGTTAGAGCACCATTATTTACTCATACATGAGTCGCTCAACTGTGGACCGCAGTGTCGTTACTTAGGTATGGTTTTATTCACGTGTTATTTCAGAATTTGTACCGCTCTTACAAGTCTGTGGGACATGACGATTTAGTCTATCTCGATACGTCTGTAAGGCTAATGATGCGTTTTAATGGCGTGATTCGTAAATAAAGCCACGTAAACAATAATTAAATCGTTAAATTAAGGCCCTAGACTAAGGCTCTGTAGACTTCGCCATTATCATGGAAGATATTCCGATGAGCCTTTCCAACTGATCCCACCGTCTTCCTTTCTCTACACAACATGTGCTGGCCTTGGAAGTCACCGTTTTAGAATGGAAAACATTCACTCTTGAACTTAGCGAGTTGGCTTTTTTTTCCTGTGCCAATTGGTTTAAAACCTGGAATTCAATGCTTGCGCACGTACTACGTTTCCACTTTTATCCTGAATCTTTCAAGCGTACGTGAAAAAGCATCTCACAAGGCCCCATAGCGTGAGTCATCATTTTGCACTGTCAGTATTTGCAATGAGTGTGGTGACCACCACTCTTGGATTTTACTTATATTTTCCATCCGGCATAATAGTCGTTTTGGCAGATAAGTATATAAAAAATCATGACGTCGAGATATTCCGGGGCTGTAGACGTCATAGCAGCTTTATTAAGGTTGGTACTGGTGACTTAACATAATTAAAAGACTAATAATGTAAAGGCAAGTTCAAGACACATCACACTACATAAACTAATATTGATACTTTTTTACTTTACAAAACAAAATTAGCGGAACTCGTTGCAACATGATGTCTTACGCCTACGGTAATATTTGTATAAACCATGCCTGTTTATTATGACAAACACAGTAAGATTAAACAATTAACATATCGATTAAACTATATTATTATTACAATAATTCGTCACAAGTGTATCTACAAGGACACAGAACAGTTCAATCGTACAACGATTTTAGGTGGCTAAGACCATGACTGACTGAAAGACACATGTCTTTCATCCTGAGGACACAATAATCAACCTATTTAATTTGATTGTAGTCTAGTGAAAGCAGCAACAACCAACGTGTAATGTTACCGTGTTGAATATAAAGCCGAAACTACATTTTTTTCTGAAATTGGCCGAAACCGAAAGTTTTGGTCGGTCACAATCATATCGTAAAGTTGTATCACTGACAGAATTGCAACATACATTAATTAGTAAGACTATGTGATAATAATTAGTTGTTTCTACTTGGAGAGTGATTATCACTTATAAAGGTTGTTACTTTGACGTGAAAGTTTGAAGGACGCCGCTCGGTAAGATTTATTAAAGAAGTTCGAAACTTTTTTCGACATCTTGTTCGCCAAAATTTTAAACAAAAAGATAAGTAGTAAAAAGATTTGAGATAATTCATCTCAGATATTTTTATTATTACCACGTAAGTACGGCAAAAGGATTCGGGTTTATCGTCCTAGTATTTCAGATTGATGTACTTAGTTTTTGGTTCTGTTCAACATGTAGTGTATAACTGCATGCGATTATCGGTTGAGAAATAAGTTGCGCCACATTTCTTTGAGTATAGGGTGCAAATGACCTGATGGTAAGTGGCTACTGCCACCCATTAACATATACGATTCAAAAATTTTAAGACCTAAGTGCGTCACCGACTTTTGAATGCAAATTTTTCCCCCTCCCCCTCGAACCGGAGGTGGAGATGCAAGTCGTTAAAAAGCAGTTAACATAATTTTTACATGAGGTCATGGTCTCTGGTCGGTCCGGCTCATTTGTATCGTATCATCATATACATATTAATTTTACATAATTGTACACGTGTAGGTATTACTAACTGATGGGTTTTACTACTTTTATATTTAGATATTTAATATTTCAGGCAATAACCAATACTGCCCAACAAGAAGTTACGCTGGGTTATGGGAAATGATCATCAATCCACTCTATGACGGCCAACAGACTTGCGCTACTTTGGAATACTGTCCGTCTACTACTACTAGCGAAGATGTCTACAATATTCTCGTGAACAATTTCAAGAGACATTACTTGACAAATAAAGCTCCGTTTGGTATTCACTTAAATGCGACTTGGTTCAGGAATAATGATTATTTACAAGCATTCAAGGTAAAAACTACATTTATTAGTTACATAAATAAAAATCTTATGGACACTTAACTATACCGGAATTTTAAGAGTAGGCGTGGCAGCCAACGATTGGTGGTGTTTCACATTCATGCCTCGCAGAGCACATTAAGCCGTCGGTCCCAATTGTCATAAACACCTATGGCAATCGTTATTGGGGAACCAGTGTCCTCAAATATACTGACAGCTAGTTCAAACTTCGAATTCAGACCACGCTCATGGTTGCGGAGGTCCAATGACAGTCGCTTCATAAAAAAGTTGACATCCAGTAAAGCCGATCGAACCAGTAACCGACCCCAAATAATCTTGGAATTAATTAAGGTTAGGAGGATGAATTGGCAGCCAAAGAACGGTTTGGCTATTTCTTTATAATATAGGAGAACAAACGAGCAGGGGAATCACCTGCGACGACTTCCACATAAGTGCAAACAGAAAAATCATACTACAGCGCCATCTAGCGAAGATACATCGAACTATGGAATTAAATGAATAACAGAGCAACTACTAATCCTCGTTGCCCTTAGCATTTGTACATCCCAACATCAACTGTCGGGCCGTGGCCCGCCAGGCATGATCACCTCGCCTGGTAGGAGGATTCTCCCCTTGCGTCGGAGGGACCCCACGCCCATGGACACCTTTAACTCAAGAGTTACAAATACATTGCCGCCCTTTGATTCTCCTCTAGAATCAATGGAATGATGAGGGGTTTGGGCGCTGGTAAAGAACTTGAACTAACAAAATAGTTTGGGCCATAATAAAAGTGATTTTATCGTCATTGTAATGTCTAGCTAATTGGTAAACAGTACTCTTTTATTTTCAGAAATTCTACAATGATATATCAAAACTACCAGATGTATACTTCGTTACTTACAAACAACTGATTGATTGGATTAGAAGACCAACTCCCGTTCTACAGCTGAAGAAGTTCCACCCATGGCAATGTGAAGAACGTGTTTTCGAAGAAGCAGAAATTGCTTGTTTTAAACCAAAAACATGCAAGTTGCAGTCAAAAGTATTAGAGCATGATAAATACATGATCACATGTAGTGATTGTCCGAAGACATATCCTTGGATAAGAAATGAATTTGGTTTTGATTAATTTGGTCTAGAAATTATTTATTTAAAATTAATGTATAGTTACCAGTTCATGATTAATATAATTTGACGAGATTATAAATATCTCTAACAGATGGAAAGTTTAGAGAAATGTTTTACTGTTATTGAATAGTTTAATTAAGTTAATCAGGTTAATAGTGAATTAATTAAATACTCTTACACATTTTAAATAGAAAACATTAACTTGTAAGTCAAGTATGTCATTTGACTAGCCATACATTTCACTGATTCCCACTGCAACACAATTTCCAGAAGTATTTTAGAAAAAATATATTAAATGGTGATGATATCTACAAGATCACTATTTATATCAAGTTGATCACTGTGTGTTACAAGAAAATCACTATTTTCATAACATTTTGCATTAGTTTTGATTTCATGAGTATTAATAACAAGGTGGCAAGCATTACATCCTCATATTGTATAGCAGTATTTTATTATTAACTTCAAACATCATTTTAATTACATGTGCAATAATTTATTAGATAGTGAAATATTTTTTGTTAAATTATATCTAACATTTAGGTAATAAAAAATAACTATTTTGCTTATGTAGTTTTACTTAATTAATTTACATTTATATCACTTACAACCAAACATTCATATATCAATGTTACCCATCCTGTGTAATGAAAGGATTTGGTATAGCTTCCATCCCATCCATTGGACATATTAAAACAACAGAAGTTCCTCTACATACAACTAGACCTAATGCTCTTGTGTCATCCAGTAACTTGTAGGGGTCATCAGGATCTGGAAACATGAACAGGCACATTTTATACTTGATAATACATTTTATTTAAATAATAATAACCTAAACTAATTCCATGTAGAGTACATGAAACAAATATGATCCATATCCATACTTTAGAAACAAATATGATGCACAAAATATGGTATAATATTCAGAATACTTAGAATTCACATGTTATATATATATATATATTTGAAACTAAACTTTCTGCACTTCTATTCAAATATATATATATGCTATAAAATTATTAATTACATAAAAAGCTGAAGGTTTTGCATATATTTTAGGCCTATTGTGATACAAATTACAGTTACAGTTTTACTGGTCTTTGAAATCATAACATGATTCAAAACTCAATTAAACTGTTTGGCAATTTCTATTCTTTTAAAATGCAAAGCAACAATAAAATCTCAATGGCTCTTAAACATCCATTCTCACAACTACAAGTGTTTAAAATAAAATTGATAATGTTAAAATTTCAGTTTAATATAATCAAAAAAAGAATTTTAAAAATAGAGACTTACCCCTCAAAAACTCCGTAGTGTTGTCTAATACAAGGTTTAGAAGAGGGTCATAACCTTTCAATATTCCTGCTGCTTCCCTACCTCCGGCGAATTTAACACGAATGCTCTTTTCCAAGTATTTACTTAAATCCAGAATAGATTCTTTTCTTCGCTTCTCTTTGTTGTCCCCGGCACCCTGAGAAGACTAGATGGTAAACAATAAATTAACGTAAGTAACTGAACTAGTCCAAGACTAGAAGAAAAGATGGTAAATACAAAGAAAGTACCTTTCCTTTATCACCTCCATCTTTTGAAGACATTTTATATAATTATACACTATCAAAGTAAACTACTATACTAAAACACTACTTTAATTATTTTTGGCGTCCTAATTCCAATACCCCAAAACAATGCGACCAGCGACAGCGATTGTCAAAATTTTAAGGTTATAATACTACGTTCGTAAATGAAATATAATAAAAGTAAAGTTTAGAAAAAAAAGAAATGTTATACGTCAATAAAGGCAATGTAATTGATTACAAAAATAAATGATTTTTGGAATTTATTTTTCAGACCAATAAGTAACCAATGAAGTTTAGAACGTCTGTATTTTAGCACAGAACTTTATTTATTTCCGAATAAAAGTAAAACTGTCAATGTCAAAAACGCCCTGTTTAGCGAAAAAATCGCGACGTAAACAAATATCAAAATAATTAAAGGAAATCATATTTTCTACGTAAAATCGCCAAATAAACATTGAAGAGTAGAATTTACGGCGATGGATAGTGTTTTTGATGAGAAATCACTTAAATATTCCAATTGATTAAAATCAAATGAGGTATCAATGCGCTCTTCGGTGAGCTACATCCTATCACACGCACCTGGGGAGTCGGTGATGTCGCACCCTGATTATTCCCAACATGCCCAGCACCATGCCTGTCTGCTGGTGCTCGTTAAAGGCATTGGAGGTATGCTTAAAAACTTTAACAAACTATGGGAACGCATACAGAGGGTCAACAACATCAAAGTTAAAGGTAATTGTTGCAGTCACTTTTAAAGTACCCAAACAAGTGTTCTAAACGTGTTTTTTATTAAATTTTTATACATGTTTTAGATCCATCTGGCCAAGTAAGAGATATATGGGTTAGATATGTCAGAGACTATCCTGTGGAGAACAACGACTGGGGTGACTTTCAGACTCATAGGTAAGGATTTATATATCTCTAATCCTTTTTCTCGAAACTCGAACTCTTTCTTTCGAACTTAGTTCTATAGTATAAGTTTTACAATGATATGATTAAAAGTTAACAACGTGTTCTACCACTTTGTCTGCATACAAGTATTTGTCAGAAACAACAAATACAATTTTTTTTTATACATCTTTCTTTCAACATGCATATGTCCATAAACGTGTCTTTGACAACAAAATGTCTATATTCACTTTCTATAATGGGTATAAATGTTTGTTAGTAACAATGATGGCAGGACAATAAAATAAAATCTACAGTCTATTCAAATTTTAGACAATTATAGAAAAAACTATTTACTTATAAGAATAATTAATGTCCTGAACACACAATTCAGTAAATATGATTAATGTATCCACATTTTTATTTTATCATTAGAGTATACACAAAGCTTGTAGTATCACATCAATTTATGACTTTATTCAATCTTATAATTAAATAAACAATTTTTATTTTGTGTATAAATTGAACTGCATTTGTAAGTATACTTCAAATATTCTTTAAAATGAATCTTCAAGTAATGTCTACATGAAATAAAAACTTAATTTAAATAATAGTGGAAAAATAATTATGAATCATTTTAAATGAAATAGTAAATAAAGCTGTTTATTTTAATGAAAATAACATTTTATATAATCTTTGCAGGCGGTTACTAGGTCTTATAACATTGAGTAAATTTATGAACCAAGCAGAGTTAAATGAAGTGTGCCGTGTACATGAATCTCTTAAAGTGAAATACTCAAACACCCTGTATGATTCTCGTGCGTTCATGTTTGGACCTACCAGTAATATGAAGAAACCAGAACAGGAACCTGAAACCTATAGCTACTATGAGGAAGAGAGGCCTTTAAGAGATAGTTTAAGTGACAGGTAAGACCGCAATCGCCATCATTGGTCCACCACAATCGTCGTACATGGACGTAAGCCTCTCCTTACCAAGGAGGATTTTGTCTACTATACAATCCAAATGTTAACAAGAAATTGCATTTTCTACATAAAATCACTGAATTAACATTGAAGAGTATAATTTAAGGTGATGAATATGTGTGTGTGAATATGAATATGTTTCCAACTTAAATATTCCTATTGATAAAAATCAGTTGAGTTATCAGTGCACTCCTTGGTAAGCTATATCCTATCACACGCACCTAGGAAGCCGGTTGTGTCGTGTGTTAAGACTACAACTCTAATTGTAAATACGCATAAATAAAATTGCTTATGTGTATATTATTTTATGCGATTAAATGTTAAAACAACACTAAAACAACTTCTACAATACTAGATATTGGTTATGGTTGAATTTGATAATACAAATTTCATGAATGAAAAGAATGTTAAAACTAATCATTTTAGTTTTGCAATAGACTATTATTTTCTTTATAAAAAATCTTCTAAACTCTAAAAATACGTTTATACCTTTCAAAATAGTTTCTTTCAACCTCTGTGTCTGGCTTTAGTCCTTAATACTACTGTAATCTTGTAGGACGTCTCTACCAAGCGAACAAGCTGACAGCCTATCCTCTTCAGAAAGCTTTCCACAGTCTGTTTCATCCAACTCCTCATATCCCATCGAAGAAAATTTCATGACACCTTCCAACTTTAAGACTCATGCTATGTTCTACGGTGAGAACGACCCGGTGCCGGATTTAGAACAGTGTGTAAGTGACCTTATCAACTCATTGTTCTGGGTTGTTGAGTCCAAGAGATTAGAGAGATCAAAAGAAAAGTTGGAGAAGGTGTCACTCCTGTTGGCTCCTTTTGAAAAAAAAGATTTTGTTGGTTAGTACAATTTGTATTTTTTAATATTATGTCCAATTACATAGTTTACGTTACTATAGCACTTGCAAACATTTACTCATGCCGATACAAATTAAATGTAATTGGTATGTGTTATATCTTCAGCTAATGTACAGGTCCAGTTGCGGCGGAACAGTGTGATCTGAATTCTTATCAATAATATTTATAAAAAATGCTAAATCCAATAAGAATAAAAGAGTACCTAACATATCTTACGTAATAAGTAGTCTTACTTATTTATTATGGACTACTCACACAAACATTCACAGAATTAATTGTTTAAGGCTACATACATACGCTACTCTAATTGAAAACATGCACAGCATTCACATATAGACAATATATTATTATAAAAATTCGAAAATAATAAACTAACTTTGCAAATAACTCAATATTTATACACACGAAATCAACAGACTAGATTATATTACCTATATTGTAGTAAAATTTTACCAGATTCAAAAAAATAAAAAATCAAAAAGAAAATGCTAATGATGAAATGGTTACATAAACCACTACACTATCGTTACAATTAACACCCTCTATCTATGCCAATACAGATTAATTTTATATACTTCTTACCCAAATCATAGATCATTTTTAATTATAGGCCTTGATATGGAGTCTCGTAATAATAAGAAGCGTTGTATGGGTCGTGTTACGAAGAACTTAGCAGATCTGACATTACAAGCAGGCTTAGTGGCTGACAGTTTGAGCTTGTACAATTCCTCTACTGAAATGCTTAAGAGTGACTGGCTGTGGCTCGCTGCAGCTAAAGAAGGTAAAATGATTTAATATTATAATTGAACAAAAATCAGGTAGTAAATTGTGAATGACAAATTTTGTTTTCTGAATTGAATTTCTAAAATGTAACAATTTTGAAATTAACGACACAATACTTTTACAAAATAAAAATTTTCACCTTAAGGATTAATACATTGCACCATATGGGAGGGTGTATTCAAATAACAATTTAATTTCCCAGAAGCACACAAACACTAATATAGAATATTATTTATTCTAATATTTACCTACCTGTATGACCTAACCATTACCCCTTTGTACATAAAAGAAAGACTCAAAAGGTAATGAAACTCGAACACAAATCTGCTAGTGTAAATGGAGCTTAACATTCACATTTTTATTATTTTTCAGGGCTCTGTACTGCTTCAGCAATACTCCTCTATCCAAACTTACGTAATCCCACCCCACTTCACAGAAACGCTAGCCTTCAAGAAAATTCTCCAAATAAAGCTAAACAACTTTCACTTTTCCAACCTGCAATAGAACCTCTCAGAAAGTATAAACTTAATTCATCACCTTTAAGAACATCTAAAACTTCTAGTCCAGTGAATCCCCCGAGTGAATTAACTCCCACTTCCTCTGACAGTCTGGAAACATCGTCTAGACAGTCAGAAACTGATAACGCTGACTCTGAATCTCTAGCTTCATCTAGCGATATGGAATACCAATCTCACAGATCTTACATAGGACCAGACCTCCCTTCGATTCCTCGCCAACCCCCTTCACAAATAAATAACCAATATTTGCTAAACGGCGAAGAAATTGCTGAAAAATATCGTGAAGCTATAATGGATTACAGTAAATATAAGAACGCTGGGGTTATTGAAACTGAGGCTTGTTTCAAAGCAGCCAGAATTGCGGTTGAACAGACTAATAGTCTCCACGCTTCCAGTTTCCTTCAAAACGTGATATTTATTAATCTGACCTTGAGCGAACAAGAAAAAATTCAGCGATTTGAGACCCTGGCGGAACTCTATAAGGAAATTGGTAAGTTTTCATGTTGACGTTAAGAAGTTTCAAGCTATTGAAGAATTTAAAGCGGTGAAATGAAATTCTGAGGGCAAGAACTCATCGCATTAAAATATATTTCAGGTTTTCATCGTAAAGCAGGCTTTTGTCAACGTTTAGCAGCAACTAGACAAGTCAGTCCTAATAATCCTAGTCCGGACTGGCAAAAATGTTATTATCTAATGCTACACAGCTTCCCTGGTTACAAGCTCAGTTTGGATCCTAATTATGTTATTCAGCATCAAGTTGGTAAGCTTTTTGATAAGGAATTTTATATATATAATACCTTTTGTATTACTTCGTAGGTTAGAGTCGGTGAAGGGTGAGAAAATAGGTAATATTTAAATACAGTTACAGAAACATCTGTTTTATCAGTTCCAACTATTTCATCAATTATGTTAAAAATATCGATGCCTCATCAGGTTGGCCAGCTCTACAGATCCAATTACTCCAAGAATTAGTGGTAGCTTCACGTCGCATGGGCCACCCTGCACTTGCAACGCGTCACATGACGTTCTTACTGCAAACGATGTGGCCGCACCTGACGAGACAAGAACATAGAGAATTAGCCATACAGTTGCAGGTATAAATACATCGTTGTATATTTTTACTAAAGTGATTTTCTTAATTCATTGCCGCCGTTTGCTTCAATTTTATTCTGTACTATATTAGAAACAAGTATTTTTTTGTTATATTTATTTTGACACGTTTTGTAAGTACAGGAATAACTTTTATTTTTTATCCAAATACAATTGATCCTCGATTTCGTCGATGTTAATGTACTAAATGTGTCTAAGTTATTTATTTCTATTTCTCGTGACCGGTAAACTTTCAGGTTGAGGTACCGGCGTCTACGCTATGTTCTTTTCAGTACGTACAAGAACAGTAACGACCGTAGCCACAGACTGACCGATACCGATATAATATGTAATACGTTGCCACCGTACGGATAGCGTAGCGATTTTAGCGGCCGCCACGCCGTTTTCTACCGCGCCGAGGGACACGGGACAACATTTCGTGCGATCCACAAATAATAACCTCCATAAATAAACCCCGCGACACAGGTTTTACTTTCAACGCGGGAGTCGTCTCATAAGAGAAAAGTAAACGGTCGTCAATTCAAATAAAGTGAAACGCCAACCCGTTCGCGCAGGCGCTGTCGGCGCAGTGCGAGGGCGGGCCGGTGCCGCTGGTGCTGGAGAGCGGCGCGGTGATCCCGCCCGCCAACCTGCACCACGCGCCGGCGTGCGCGCACTTCGCGCCGCGCGCGCTGCCCGCCGCCCGCGCGCCGCACGCGCGCCGCGCCAAGCCCGCCACCGGGCCCTTCATCTTCACGCCCCTGCACTTCGGCAGCCTCGAGAGGAACGTTAAGAAGGACGAAGGCAAGATGGGTGAGGCTTAACAGACGCTACTCAAAAAAACTTAATTTACCGAATTTATTGGTTTTTTGTTATTTTTTGATAAAATAATCATTGCCCTCTTCAAATTTACGTAAATCTTTTCACACTCGAATAAAGAAACTGAGGCATAAAAGATGTTACTGATTTCAAATTATTGTGTGATTATGTTTATTTTAAATAAATTGTGAATAATTTCAAAGTTGTGGCGGTAACCTGACCGCTTATTCTCTTTTGTTTCAGAATATCTATGGGTAGAAGACGACATTTGCGAAGTGCAAATGAAACTGACCAACCCACTACCGTTCGAATTAAAAGTATCTAACATGAGATTGCTGACTTCAGGCGTAGTTTTCGAATCCATTCCGGAGACAATTATTCTTCCTCCCGACTCTCCTACTACGGTCAATCTCCACGGGACTCCTAAGGAAGGAGGAGAACTTCAAATTCTTGGATATTCGACCCACACTCTTGGTGTTAAGTCAAACTGTCGATTGAAAAACATGCCCGCTCCTCACAAGTTCCCAGCTGCGTACACTATTGAAGTGATTCCAAGTCTACCAACGATTACTATAGAAACGACAGTAGCGCCATCTGGTAATTCAAGTTTATCTAGTATGGAAAATGTGGGCAGTACAACAAACATATCCTTGTATAATGGCGAAAGTACCAGCTGCTCCCTAAAAATTACAAATACTAGTAACGTGCCTATTGAATATCTGGAATTATCTATTCAGGTAAGTGACATTTGAACTATTTACGCCACAAGCTAAGAAGGATGAGAAGATCGAGCCATAGACAAAATTTAATATTATTGCACATTATAATTTTGAGATTGTCTTACATAGATATGATATTTACAGCAATAACTTGTATCAAAACCATCGATATATTCACTTACTTTCTGTTTCTATATATTAAATCCAACAACAACACCATTTTACCATTTACCAAAAATGTAAAATTTTGACTATGGATAGGAACCGCTTAGGGTGGGCCACGAATTAGTTAACATTTTAAAAATCGTATAAAAAAATCATTTGATATATTGTAGAAATTATTTATTTACAAGAAACTTAATTAATTGGAATTTATAATATTTTTTCAAAATTACATCGTCTAAATCACCACCGTTTCGACGTTTGCACTCTTCTAAGCGACAACCAAAATTTTCGAGTACTCGTCGGCAAAGAGACCGCGAGATCGCATACATCTTTTTGCTGATTTTTTCTTTAAGTTGATTTTTTTTTTGTAATTTATTGATTGATGTAAACACGATTCTTCAAATAACCCCATAAAAAGAAGTCTGCTGGGTATAGATCTGGACTTCTGGGTTGGCATGAAATGTTACCTCGTCTGGAAATCAGTTTTTCTGGCAACATGTCTTTGACCACCAGCAGGAATTCATTGGATGTGTGACAAGTGGCTCCATCTTGTTAAAACCATGTATTACGTTTGTAGCCAGCAAATTCTAGTAGCAACGGTCCCAAGAACTCCCGTAACATGTCTGCGCGGGATGTTAGATTCAAATGTTAACGAATTCTTGGCCCTCCTTAATATCAAATGTAGAAGATATTTTGCATGTTTGCGTAACATTCTCAAATACTAAGGTATGTTTAATATACATAATATTACATTAATATAATTTATTGCCTCACAGTCAAATATGGATAACCAATTACAATCAAAAGTCTTCCAATTCTCAAACGAAGAAATCCAATCTCTACTTCCAATACCACCAAACGAAAGTACAACAATTGACATCAAATTGTATGGGGAAGCTGATTTCTTAGACCTCGGAGGTGTGGGAGGGGAGAACCTGTTTCCCAATAGTCTTACATCGAATTACCCTTCAAGAGTGGGTTCACCGATACCCAACACGCAAACTTCTTTGCCTACCCAAGGTTCCAACCCTCAAAATTCTTTAAGCAGTGGATTTATGGCCAATAGGACATCTGGAAGCTTTAGGTAAGATATTAGACCATTTATTAGTTGTTATTAAGATTGCAGAGCCAAAACCTTCTTTGTAAGGAGAGACCATGTCCAGCAGTCGACCATTAAAAGGCTGTTGATGTGATATAATGTTTAATAACCTCGTACTAGTTCTTTTCAATTCATATTCGCCTCTTTGTTCATGATTTGCCCCTTTGTTCTGCTGGGCCCATTGTTTTTTGCCTAAGGTTAGCAAATTTAACTATCCAAGTCACGATGAATTTATTTTCATTGAGATTACTAATGTCACTAAACAAAAGTCCAAAATGACCGAAGACATTAATTACAAGGTTTTAAAACATTATTTTAAGTTTTCACTTATTATTTCATTAGCGTTTTTATTCTCACTTTCTTAGAGTTTCGTTTTTAATAATCAGAATTTGATCGTTCTAGGTCAACGAATTCTCATACAACTAGTTGGTCGGCACCTCTATCAGTTATGTCACCGTCCAGAGGCCGTCAAGTGGAAACTCAGGTAACAAGCAAATGTCTAGTAACTAGGAAATCTGGGGGGTGATGGAATGGAATCTTCAGGAATGTTCCTGGAAGGGATAAAAGTAGCCGTCGCATTTTAATATTTAACTATTTTTTATTATAATAACCCGTTTTTTTAGAGTGATAATTTGACACTAAATTTAGCTCCTAACCTTCAATTTAGAATGAATACAATTAAAATCCGAATTATTATTTATTGCGCTGAAATGCCAACAATTTACATAACATTTTAAATTTTTCAATTTTAATAATTTATTTCACTAACAAACTACGAGGTTTTAATTTCGACCTTCGTATCAAAAACTGCTTATGAGAGCATTAAATTTACTAAAATACTTGAGTATTTTTATTAAGAAAATATATTTTATATTTTATACAGTTAATCATAAGATACTCGGGCGGTGAAGGTAAGGAGATCCACTGTCGACAATCAACGCTGCAAATTAATCTGGAGCTGCTACCGAGCGTTTCTATTACGCACTGGGATGTTCTCCCAGCAGAAATGTAAGTCTACTAATATAAAACAGTAATTTTGTTTACTGACCATTCACTCATTTATTCTTTTTATATTCAACATTAACAAATACTGAAAGAAATATGCATTAGGTAAGTAAGTAAGATATTAAGCCATGCCAAGTTGTCATACGTAACAGTTTGAAATGGAAAGTCCAAATTCTATAAAAATCTAAAAAAAATATTTATCTTTATAGTTGGGACTCCGATGGTACTGCATATGGCTGATTCTCAAATAAAGTCGAATTTAGCTTTATCGAGAGTTAGGTTGTGAGCGAGGGCGAGAGGGTTTTTAATAAGACAAGTGTTCGGCTTGAAGAGTGGATTGAGACTAACTTTATTTATGAAACCATTTCTTAAAGTTAAAACAGTATTCTTTATTGATATGTATTGAAGACAAAGAGCTAATTGTTCTAATGTTTAGTCTGCGGCTTATCATCTAAGTGGTGGTTCATGACGGATGCCAAGATTAACTTTATTTATAAAATAATACACAGTATTCTGATTATGCGTTGGAGACAAGGGGCTAGTTGTTCTATTGTTTCCAGGGCGTCTGTGGCTTATCAGCTAAGTGGTCGTTCATGACTGATGCTATTGTAGGGCGTCACGTCTATGACGACATAACTCCTCCCCCCTTAAGACGGAGGCGGCACGAAGGCTGCGAAGGCTGAAGTTCAACGGCTTCCGGTTGTGCAGCCGAGATTTTCGTTGATCTAGTTTTCCACCAGAATTTGTAGACTGCAATTCCTATTCCTGTTGCTGTTATTATGAAGTAAAGTGCAATTAATGACCAGCTGGGGGTGCTTGAAATCATGGTTAAGTTTTCGCTTGTATTCTTTAATTCTTCTGTTTGTTGCAGCGTACTTTTCAGGTTATCTAGTTCTATGTTGTCTAGTTTTGTCTTTGATTTGTTGTATAATATTGTTGTTGTAGCTTGCAGTGGCGTAGGTGCAGTTAGGCGGATCTTCGTGTTGTATTAGTTGAGCTATGCAGTCCGTAGAGTGCAGTAAGGGTTGCCATTCTAAGTGTTTGCAGATTACGTTGTCTCCGGTGAGGTATGTGCATGGCTCGTGAGGGTAGGCAAACTCATTATTTCCCAAGATTAGGATGGGGTTGCTAGGTATAAGTATTGTGTTGTTATTATTAGGGATAGAATACAGGTGTAATAGGTTGTGAGGTTGTTCGATAACAATTGGTATGTCCAGTATGAAGTTAAGGGTTTGATTAGTGTTATAAGCTTTAACAGTGATTGCTTTTTCCCATAGATGGATACTATCCATGTTAGGGTTAAAGGCTAGGTATATATGTACTGTGACATGTACTTTTAATTTAATTGTATTATAATTGCTTCATATATCTAAATATATCTGTCTTATTTTCATGATGTTATAATTACGGCTATGTTGGGTGATTTCGTTCGTATGTGTCAGGTGTCTTTGGTAAGTCTAATAGGTCACGAATGTCTATGTTCTCTAGGTTTGGGTCTAATAATGGGATGTGGACTAATTGATCTGTATTTTGTGTTCTGTGTTTGTTTTTAATTAAACAAGTGATAGACGGATCGTCCATATTGTGAATTAAGTTAAGTGCATCTTCTACACCTTCAATATAAAAAGATAAGGTCCTCCTGTTCCCATCATAACTGGGTAACTGGGTGGAGAACGTGGAGAAATCGGTGGTTACCGATTTTTCGTCTATGAAAGATTTTTCAGTTAGTACCTTCTTTTCACTTGTCATTTTTAACTACAGTGATACGAATGGTAACAACGAAAGAAAATTCTTTTCTAAGTACCGTATTGCATTAAAAAAAAATAATGCTATAACGGTTTTTTACGATACTGGATACACCAAATGTTATGGGGATGTCCAGGAAATCGTTTAAGGAGTCTCGGGAGTAGTAGAGTTTTATACTTACCCCACGAGCATTGCCGATTTGTAGGCTGAGATGGAGGTGAGTCTTCGTTTCTTCAGCTGGTCAGCTTGTCTGCCTCTGCTTTGCACTACGCTCACTGTAGATTCTTTTATTCGCGAACGCGGACACTTAGCAAAGGTATTCTCTGCAGCAGGAACCGACAGTATCGCGACGAACCGACTGCGCCAGTTAGGTTGTGAGCGAGGGCGAGAGGGTTTTTAATAAGACAAGTGTTCGGCTTGAAGAGTGGATTGAGACTAACTTTATTTATGAAACCATTTCTTAAAGTTAAAACAGTATTCTTTATTGATATGTATTGAAGACAAAGAGCTAATTGTTCTAATGTTTAGTCTGCGGCTTATCATCTAAGTGGTGGTTCATGACGGATGCCAAGATTAACTTTATTTATAAAATAATACACAGTATTCTGATTATGCGTTGGAGACAAGGGGCTAGTTGTTCTATTGTTTCCAGGGCGTCTGTGGCTTATCAGCTAAGTGGTCGTTCATGACTGATGCTATTGTAGGGCGTCACGTCTATGACGACATAACTCGAGTTGATAATTTTTTTTTTACTTATTATTGAATTTTATTTTGCTTAATTCTTAGTTCATGTCTTGTTTGATGAAAATAATATAGTGGTCCTCAACTTTTTTGAGTTTGAGTTAAATATAATGATAAAAAAAAACTCGAAAATGAGGGAATGACAGATTTGTGAGGGAATGATTTAAAATATGATTTTACAATAATTAAAAACTCCATAATGCATTCAATTTTTCTTTTATTGCAAAACTGTAATAATTAAACAATTTCATTGCAAAACTATAATAATTAAATCCATAGTGCAATATATACCTACAAAAATAATGACAAGAACAAGAGCATAAGTCTCTATGCAATTTAATTGCAACTGACTTTAGTTATTTGTATTTTCTTGAAGTTTTTATGCTTCTTATCGATTTCTTTAACAAAATAACTACCTCTAATTAGTAACTTAGGGGGTTGAATTGCGCGAAGAACGTCAGATCAAGCATACAGTTCTTCATCTTTAACTGTCGGCCACTTCCAACATTTCAATCCTTTCTTCATGCACCGTACAAATGCCCCATCATCAGACAATGAAAGAATTTTGCCAGGATAGACCTCGTTGTTCCATGTTATAAGGACGTGATCACCAACTTTATATTTATATGTACTGTTTTCAGACGGAATATATTTCGAAATATCCACATCGTTTTCTATTTTAATATTCTTTCTTTTACATCGCGTTGATATCGCAGGTGTGTCTTTAACCGATACATGAGTAGTTTTATAATAACCAAGATGAAAATGTTGACATTATCCAACGCAGTTAAAACAAGATAGAGTTCTAAATTCAAGTTCATCATTCGAGAATACAAATTGTCTTATTTTTTGAGTGCCAGAAAAAGTTGAAATAGAGCTAGATTTTTTTATCAATTTATCCGCATTATTTATTTCCGCTGTACTTACTTCAATAAGCATTATTGAGGGACATTTTGAACTCAGGACATCTTTGAACACATTTAAATCTGTCACATCTTTTCCTTCAGCCACAGGTTGGTCAGCAGACCTCTTTAAAGTGCCACCAACACTATCTGGTGCTCCTTTGCCATGACCAGGTTCAGAATAGGTCCAAGTAAACTTATTTATATAGTTTCAATTTCTTAGCTGTCGCCTAGGTCGTGAAACAACAGTCTCTTTCTGACTAACATTAACTCTCGAACTATTAGATTCTGCCAGTGAAACTGGGGTGGAAGATGGCGTCTGATCCATTAGTCTTACTAGACTTTTACGCACATTATGGTTCCTCTTCCGCTATTTTGAACTGTTTAACCGCCATTGTTTCCGTTTTTGCCCTTTTTTCTCGTGAACTCAAAGCACTGACAGGCTTGACTTGACCTTTCCCTTTCTTACTTAAATACTTGAGTCTTTCTTGTTCTCTGAGTTTCTCTAAGCTTTCAGGACACTTTTTCAATTTTTCTCTTCGCTTCTCATACTTATCATACTCTTTTTTCTTCAGTTTTGCTTCTGCAGCAGTTAATTTTCTACTTCTCGACATTATAGACTTCCAGCGTACTGAAACCAATTGAATAAACATGAATATCTTATAAATATTAGAAAATACATCATTCCCTCATAGGAATCATTCCCTCATAGGAATCATTCCCTCATCAAAACATTTTTATGAGGGAATGACGAAATGAAACAAAATTGCCATAAGCTTACAAACATAACCTTACTTTCTTACGAGCAGTATATAGTATTTTATTACTACCAGAAATATATATAAATATGCTATAATTATTCAATAAAAAACTGCTTACCTTTACATGATATGGGGGAATGACATCAAAAAATGTAAAATTAAAAAAAATTGTTGTCAAATCAATTTCCACAAAACATCTTCTCTTCAACTGTCCGCTATAATGTACGTTGTCAAAGCCAATGCTGCCAACTACAATAAAAATTGCAGTGGAGCTTGATAGGCTTTTAAATTCTGGTCCAATGACACCGTTTGAAAACGGTGAGGGAATGATCGATTTTTCACGGACAAAGTTTTAAATTATTTTTGAAAATATTTCCTACCGCATTTTTTAAATATAAACTGATGTAGGTACAGTCAATACTATTTTATATGAATAAAAAATAAGATAACAGACAATCAGTAAAGAATTTTGCGATTTAAGTTAATGATTCTCTTAGAGCAAGAGCCCGTGAGTGCCAGACCTTCGTCATTTTATAAAAGCTGAAAGTTCTTCTATGTGTGTCCCTAGTACAGGTAAGAATGATCCCCAAACATGAAGCTGAGGCAGCGGTGGCTTTGGCAGATAACAGGCAACAAAGGTATGTAAAATTCCATCTCAAATTCGTCATAATATAAAACTTGATTTTTTTATATTTGATTCATAATAATATCAAAACTCGCGTTGCTCATTGCCAGACAGTTAGTATGGTTCCAACCCTCTGCCGGACACCCCTAAACTATTATAATTTATAATTATACTTACGTTATATTATAAAACCTAAATTTTATATATAATTTTTTGGGAGCCTATTAAACTATGTTTATATAGTAGCCGGACAGTTTCGAAGGTTCTATCATCTTGCCAGACGCATCCAAAGTGAGCAATAATCGGGAGAGCAAGGAGCGAATACAATAACTAAACGTTATATTATAAAACCTAAGTTTCATATATAATTTTTTGGGAGCCTATTAAACTATGTTTACATAGTAGCCGGACAGTTTCGAAGGTTCTATCATCTTGCCAGACGCATTCAAAGTGAGCAGTAATCGGGAGAGCAAGGAGCGAATACAGTAACTAAACGTTATATTATAAAACCTAAATTTTATATATAATTTTTTGGGAGCCTATTAAACTATGTTTACATAGTAGCCGGACAGTTTCGAAGGTTCTATCATCTTGCCAGACGCATTCAAAGTGAGCAGTAATCAGGAGAGCAAGGAGCGTATACAGTAACTAGTGCGAATGAAACAGAGCGCTTAGTCTATTGCGGGATTTCACTGCGCACCCATTGTTATTAATTTCAAATTTTGCAGTTTATTTTTTTCTTAATCTAGAAATTTCATTAATTAATTTTTACAATTTCAATAACAAATATTTAAAATAATACTGAGTAAAATTTTTCTCATACAATGTCAATCATGTCGAAAATCTAATAATTTAATTGATATTATTTTTCATTTTTAAGAAGTTTATTATTGTCAATGCTATTAAAATTATAAAGCCAATGAAACAAAGTAAATCAAATATTAGTGTTTATTATCCCAAGGGCACATTTTTTTAAGATAAGAAATTTACAGAGAAATTAATTTATTTTAATTAAATCTAAATATTTTCATTATTTTCATCGTTATCGCGCGCTCACTAAATCGGTCCACACGTTAGCAGTTTAAACGTCGTAAGTGCTGCGAGTACAATTCGGACCGCCTTTGAATGCGTCTGGCAAGATGATAGAACCTTCGAAACTGTCCGGCTACTATGTAAACATAGTTTAATAGGCTCCCAAAAAATTATATATGAAACTTAGGTTTTATAATATAACGTTTAGTTACTGTATTCGCTCCTTGCTCTCCCGATTATTGCTCACTTTGAATGCGTCTGGCAAGATGATAGAACCTTCGAAACTGTCCGGCTACTATGTAAACATAGTTTAATAGGCTCCCAAAAAATTATATATGAAACTTAGGTTTTATAATATAACGTTTAGTTACTGTATTCGCTCCTTGCTCTCCCGATTATTGCTCACTTTGAATGCGTCTGGCAAGATGATAGAACCTTCGAAACTGTCCGGCTACTATATAAACATAGTTTAATAGGCTCCCAAAAAATTATATATTAAATTTAGGTTTTATAATATAACGTAAGTATAATTATAAATTATAATAGTTTAGGGGTGTCCGGCAGAGGGTTGGAACCATACTAACTGTCTGGCAATGAGCAATGCGAGTTTTGATATTATTATGAATCAAATATAAAAAAATCAAGTTTTATATTATGACGAATTTGAGATGGAATTTTACATACCTTTGTTGCCTGTTATCTGCCAAAGCCACCGCTGCCTCAGCTTCATGTTTGGGGATCATTCTTACCTGTACTAGGGACACGCATAGAAGAACTTTCAGCTTTTATAAAATGACGAAGGTCTGGCACTCACGGGCTCTTGGACCATCTTCGAATTTAGCAGTTGGGACATAGTGAGGGAATGATTTTCAAGGTATTTTCATGGATACATCTTTTTAATTTATCATATAAAAAATTAATTTGTTTCATAAATTTGTTCATCTAGTTCAGTAGTTTAATTAATAAAAAAAACTTTTAATAATTAACGATCCTGGTTCGTCAGAATCATCAAGGACATCAATTTCGATTTTTTTTGAGAATCAGCCATATACTAAAATATATAAAAAAAAATAATAAGATATATATAATATGGATAAGATGGATTAAGAATATTCACTATGCCACCACTCCTATTCCTTCCATGGGTTTCACGTGTCGTAAGAAGCGACTAAGGCAGCAAATAACACTATGTAACTTCGCAAGATAAGGAAAACTTAAAACAAACCATAAACCAACCAGCCTAGGTACCGTGATATAATACAAAACTTCTTTCGAAGGAAAGGCCTATGGCCAGCAGTGGTCTATTAAAGGCTTAATGACACCCATTTATCACATTTTATGATTTGTGTAGCCCATCACAACTATACTTGGTGCTCGACGTAACAAACCTGACGCCCGAGGAGATGGATTTCCACTACGCTCCGAGCAAGCACATACTGATCGAGAGCAAGGAGTCGTGCAGAGTACCCGTGCCTTTAGATCGATGCCCCTTCAATTCTACACCTTGTAAACCAATCGATGAAGGTTAGTCGAATCGAATAACTAAACGCTGTGCTGTTTTGATCAACAATCACATACTTTTATTATAATGTTGCTACAGTGGCTATAACAGTATGATGACTTAATCCCATCATCACGACTTTTAATAATTTACAGAATGAAGGTAGACTGTACGGATGGCGTAGTGGGTTAAGCAATGACCCACTACGCCATCCGTACGGTTGTAAGTCCGATCCCCCTAGGATAACACTACGTGATCCACAAATTGTTTTTCTAAGTCTGAGTGTTTCTTTGTGTCCGTTTCATGCATATTTGTAAAGTTCTCTGTGACACAAGATTTACGGGACAGGACAACTCCTGAACTAGGAAGTGCGGGTATTCTTTTTTTTAGCAAAAATAAACGAAAAACCATAAATATATTAAAATGTTTCTGATTATTATAGCTTATAATTAGAGAAGCTAATCTTTCGCATCTCAGAACGATTACGCATTAGATATTATCTGACTAAAGTCTATTCACTATATATGAAAATGGTCCAGTCTATTCATAATACCTGTCAGTTATACATTATAATTTAATAATTTAACAGAATCAGATAATGGAAATGATCACTACGGCGCATAAGCCTAGCAGAAAAGAAAACCCCTCAGTTAAGAAAATAGAAGATGGTTTCAATACAAATAAAAACAATTGTTAACAATTTATTAGCAACGGGCCCACAGCAATCACTTAAGATACCTTTCACTTTCAGATCTCGTAGATTCCAAATCGACGAACACGGGCGCCTCCACAAACAGCTTGGAGCTGATGTGTTCCGAACACATCACCAACAACATCGATTTGCGCTGGCATCTCATGCAGTCCGACATTTACGGCCGCGCTTCCGTGAAAGGCATCACTCTCTCACAAGCCATGATGGACATCGTCAGAATGTCGCCACTTAACTGGGGTAATATACGTGGACCATCTAATTTTACAGCTTCCATATTATAAATGTTGTGTAGTGACAAATTAAGAAATCAAAGTCCGTATATATTATGAATACAAAATCGACCTATCGTCGGCCACTGCTGAACAAAAGACTTACCACCACAATTCATCCTTTATTCCGCCCACTATGAGAGCAAACTACACAGGCCAAGAGCACTGCAAAGAAAAAGAAAGCTTGAAAGTCACCCTAAACCATCCCGTCAAGCCAGCGTAGTATAGTAGTCCAAAATCCCCTTTCAAAGGAGAGTCTATGACCAGCAATGGAGTCTATTGATGACATCACATATACACATACAAGATTTTTTAAGCAATTACTTAAAGCAAATTTGTCGGTTACAAAATTCTGATGTACAACTTTAAATACAAAATTGTACACTATTCTTGTAACTAAAAATAGAATGTTATCTTACACAGAAGTGAGCTTGAACAGCCAATGCATCAAACCCCAAGAGGAGTACAACTGTTCGGCGGGCGAGTGCCTGTCCCTGGGCGTGGCGGTTTGGAACCACCTCACCAGGCCACTGCACAAGCTCTGTCTCTCTGTGCAGTTTTACCAAGATTATAATAACGGAGTGCATAGTTATAAACTCGACAATCGTGTCGCCACTGCTGGAAATAATAAGTGATTGTTTATTTTTTCTTTAACTATTCTATATTAGATGAAGAATGAGTGAAATGAAATGGTATATAAAGGTAATGGTTGTGAGAAAATAATCTACACTACTAAATTTTGAGACGGATGAATGGTTTTTTAACAAATTATATTTTATCCAATCACACTTAACTTTTTTTAATTCAAAGCATTCACAGAATTGCAATGTCATTTACAGATGAATTAGTACAGTGTGTACAATGCACAGTTTAAATCAATCTAAATATTAATAATAAAAAACTAAAAACTGTATGCAATTGGGTAGATGACTGTATCGTAAATAAATACCAATGTCCACTTCATTAAAACTAAAATCGCGAAACATCTCGGAAAATACAAGTAACGTAGCTTTTATTATTGTTACGAATTTCAATCAAATATACTGTGAAATATATTGTTCAATTGAGTAGTCTAAAACAATAACGTCATAATTTGGTATTTAGTACATTTTTCATACAAAATTGTCGTTTTGATAGATGATAAAAAGTAACTAATTTGAATAAGGTGTCATCTAGCCTATTAAGCACACCTACTTATGGCAACACTCGTTGAATTTTATAATTCATTCTGTTTTACGTGATTTGGTTTCACTTTTCTATCTTTCAGAGTGGTGTTAACAACTTTACCAGAGTCTGCAAAAGCGTACCACGAGTGTACTGTTGTCTTCCTAACTCCTGGCGAATATAAGATTGACATTCAATGTTCTACTACTGAGCCAATATTAGACGAAATTCCCATTATCAAAGACACTGACCCGCCATCTATACTGCAACCCTGTGCAGGCGAAGTCAGCCATATTTGGAGGTTTATACCACCTGTAGCAATAAGTGTCACAGATTAATCTATAAATAAACATTAATAATTACTCAAATTGTTAACTTATTTATGATTATATCATGTTATTTTGTATCAATACTTGTTTCCTGCGGTTAAAAAATATATAATTAATTATATTCTAATTGTTTTTTTATTTTTTTAAATTTAGCTATTCCGTTATCCACCTTCGCTGCCGATAGTCAGATACATGATCACAATAACAATTCAACTTTACTAATAACAAACTTTAAAATTTATTTTAACCTAAAAAAGACAGGTTTACGTGTTCACATCAATAAAGGTAGGTACCATTCGTCGTATTATCTCGATTTAAAATCATCCCACCACCACGTCACTGAAGGGGTTGAATCAGCATCTTGGACACAAATGAAATTTTGTTTGCGTGTGCGTGCACAAAAGTTGTATTACAATTTATGAACACGCATTCCCATCCCGTTACAGATATTTGGAGATACTTCTACGAATATAAACCTTACTTAATTGTTAAATAGTCCTAACAAGTACGAGTTCATTGCATGTTCTGAAGGTTACCCACAATTTTGTCACCATACACACATACAACAGTTAAAGTAAATGCTAACATATAGGGTTGGTCACGAATTAGTTAACATTTGAAAAATCGTATAAAAAAAGCCATTTGATATAATATAAAAATTGTTTATTTACAAGAAAGCTAATTAGTTGAAATTTATTTAAAAAAATTACATCGTCTATATGACCACCTTTTCAACGTTTGCACTCTTCTAAGCGAACGCCAAAATTTTCGAATACTTGTCGGTAAAAAAACCGCGAGTTGGCCGACATCTCTTCGCTGACTTTTTCATTTAGTTGACGTAGTGTATTTAGTTTATTGATGTAGATGCAATTTTTCAAATAACCCCATAAAAAGAAGTCTACTTGGGATAGATCTAGACTTCTGGGTGGCCATGGAATGTCGCCTCGTCTGGAAATCAGCTTTGCCAGAAATATGTGTTTGACCACCGGCAGGGACTCATTGGATATGTGACAAATGTCTCCATCTTGTTGAAACCATGTGTTACGATTGTAGCCAGCAAATTCCAGTAGCATCGGTCCCAAGAACTCCCGTAACATGTTTGCACGGGATGTTAGATTCAAATCTTAACGAATTCTTTGCCCACCCTATATTTATACAAAGGCAGCCTTATCCGTTGTTAGACCACGGACGAATCGTTAGATGCGATGCCCCCTTTCTCTTTGTGGAATTAGTTTTACTGATGATATTTGAAAAAAAAATAAGCAACGGAAGAACACAGCACCTTGCTTATCCAACATGAAATTAAAATCGAAATAGTTTACATTGAAAGTTTATACAGGCGAAATGAACCAGGGGCAATCCCCGAATGTAACTCTTATTTATCAAGCAAAAGAGCGCGAGTAGCGTGACATGAGTTTAACAATATACAACGCAAGACGCGAAATTTAAATAAATGTTGAATCTACCAAGTATGGTAATTTTGAAATAAGTACCGCAAACGTGGCGCAGCAGTCATGTAACGGAAATGAACCTTTTACCTTTAGATTCCCCAAAAACCTCTAGGTAGCGGGTGGATTGTAGTAATAAAAATTAAACACTTAGTTCGTTCTTATATTTTATATAAAAGATTAAACAAATTCTGAGGGGAAAGAGATCAAATAAAAAAAACTTAAAATTTTAGTTCTTATATGCGAACTAAAATAGATGAAATAAAATGAAAGCGCCACCTTCCTCGTAGCAACCCAGCTAAATCTAATCAACACGTTTGACATTTTTGATTCGATTGATCACATTCTAATTTTTATTACCTATCGATCTCCTAAAATTAATTGACTGCTCGTGGACACTGCTAAATAGTAATATGGAAGTGTTACATCCAGTTTGAAAGACATGTTATCAGAGACCGTTCTAAACATAAAGAATTTTAATGTTTTTACCTGATGACTCTACCTGATGACATGAACAAAATCCAACACAGGAAGTCGCCATACTGATTTCGAATACACACAATGCAGTAGGCTGAGCTACACTATGGCGGCCTGGTGAGATGCTTTTTTGCGCTATACTTGAAGGACAATGGATCATAGTGGGAGAGAAACACGTGCGCTAGTAGTGAAGTCCAGATTTTAACTGATTTGCACAGGAAGAAAGAACCGAACCATTTAATTTGGGAGTAGAGAGTAGAAAGTAAAGAGTTCGTTTTAGAATGGTAGATATGTCTACCATTCTAACAACTAACATACCTCGGAGCACCTATGGCTGTAGCCAGCCTGCACCCGTGTCATTTACTAGCCCTCGAAAGGGTGCGCGCAGTCCGAAGCGCTTGCATCGCCACCCCAGTCTGCTTCTGCTAGGGTGACAGATGGCCTCACCTGTCACCCCAGGCCTGCGCTTATGGAGGACGGAGATCGTTAAATGATCTCCGGCGCCTGAGTCTTCTGCAGTACCTAGCCTGTTCCCGGACCCGGTAGACCGCGAGAGTTCTAAACTTCTCCCGGTCCCGCTTAACCATCTCCTTCGCAAGTATAAACAGAAAGAGACGACGGAGTTCTGTATCATGGCCGCAATCATGTTAGAGAGCGCGCACACCTGTACTTTCTTAGCTTTGAATTCGACCAGGTTCTCATAATTCCATTAAGAAATATGGCCTAGAACCAGGTCGAGCTCAGTGACGAGCTCCTGTCGTATTTCCTTAACGTGTGCTAACTTACCTGTAGGGTATCAAAAATATCGTAGTCCATAAAATGTGCTCTTATCTGCATAGAAATGTATACTGATAAGCAGAAGAAATAGTGGGGGCAAGAGGACGAAGTCCTGAGGTACAACAGCGTTAACCTGTTGAAAATCGGAGGCCACGCCGTCGCAGAGGATCCTAATACGGCGCTGGTGTAGGAACGTAGCGACCCAGTTACAGAATTTGGGAGGCAGATCTAGGAAACGGTTCTAGACCATATGGAGGACTTGGCTATGTCGAGACTGATGGCCAAAGACTCCTTATATATATCCATAACCTTACCTCAAATACAAGTATGTGTAAAACACTTGAAGTTCACCCGTGGATCAGTTAGATCTTATCTAGTGATGCTCCAAGTAACGGACTAATTATAATTAGTAATATATTATAATTATTCATCAGAAATTGTTCCGGAGGCCCAGAGAGAGGCGAATGTTTAACGAATCCCAAAAAAAGGGTGACCGCTCCGACCCAATCAATTATCGTCCTAAAGCCGTTACTTCCATTCTCTGTAGGGCACTGAATAATTATTTACTGATGGCACCATCAGTAAATAATTATTTACTGATGGCACTGATGGCCTCTCTGGGCCTCCGGAACAATTCCTGATGAATATGACTAATGGTATTAGCACGTCAATACAGGAGGCAACTCCGGTGCGTAGTTCTTAAAAACCATCGCTGGAATACCGTCGGGATCACTGGTTATCCAGGCGTCGAGGGACCGCTGAGTGCACGCACATCACTTTACCAGTTATTAATATCTCGTTAACACAATAAACGTTCGAAGCGATAACGGATGACAAAGATGTTAACCAGGATACCACATAATTATATCGTGGCGAAAACCACGCTATGATTATGATAACAGACTTGTGGGGAAAAATTTCGTACATAACAGTTTTACTAAGGCAAATGACTGAAAAAAGAAATGGTAACGAAAAACACAACAACATTTGAAAAGAACAAACATGGCCGACCTATCACATTAATTATCGCCGTGGGACCTCTTTCGTGAGACGGACTCTAGCTTTGCTTTTTAGAGTGAATGAATGAATAATTGTCATAATTGTCATACTTGTGTACATAAAGTTCTGTTGTGATTTGTGACTTTAATTTAAACATCTTGTTTTGATTAGCAATATTTCGTTAGAATACTAGTATTCCTTGTCCGTTTTACATTGTTAAACTGTTCAAATCATGTCGACTACTCACTGTGCTATCGAGAATTGTAGAACAACTATTCTCAATAAAACACCGGGAATATCATTTCACCCGTAAGATGATTATTTTATTTTCTAACATTTATTCAATAATTTAAAAAAGGTTTTCTTACCTTCTATTAACAAAATTAAACATAATAATAAATTCTCAAACACTTACA
Organism: Hypercompe scribonia; assembly: GCA_949316085.1. Classification (NCBI taxonomy): domain Eukaryota; kingdom Metazoa; phylum Arthropoda; class Insecta; order Lepidoptera; family Erebidae; genus Hypercompe; species Hypercompe scribonia. The sequence goes on from OX438979.1 coordinate 10,691,908, forward strand.
TTTAGAAGGACTTTAGTCATTCTAGTACATTAGAAGGACAGATCAAAATGTAATTAGGTTATAAATATTAGCATGTCCCTTAAAAGTAATTTCCTTTACCTTACTATATCGCTTGTATTGATTTTTAGATGCCCACAATCCCCTGAAATGCGTAACAAATGGCTGAAGGTACTAAGAAATAAGTGTTCAATGTTAGATTGGGCAAAAAGTCGTATTTGCTCAAAACATTTCGAACTCAAATATTTTGATGCTCAAAAAAGATTAAGGGATAATGCTGTACCTACGTTATTTGCGGCAACTATTCAAAAAGTTTCTGCAAGAGTAAGTATACTAATCTTTGAACTTTCATATACCACAATACATATTATTTTATGAAAACTAAACTCTTGACCTCCCATATATTGGTTATCGCGTTAAAAAGTAGCTCATGTCCTTCTCTTCAAACTAAGTTACATTAAAATCCGATTAGCAGAGATAGTTTAGCATTCCTAATATTGTTTTTACGTCATAGCTAACTTCTATAAGTAAGTCTATGTAACAAGCAGACAGTTACTTTAGCATTCCTAATATTGTTATTACATCATAACTAACTTCCATAAAAGTTAATTTTTTCTTATTATTTAAGTTGTTGTCAATAATCTTATTCACTGCCAGTACATTGTACATTTAATCTCACTTAGCTAGTTTTGTGTTTACTTATACATAATTGACAAATTCCGTTTATATTTTTTTAGTCCTCCTACATGCAAGACCACCAAAAAACTAGAGTGGACAGGTTATTGAACAAGCTGACACAAGCAGAATTGACTGCTGACATCAAGAACAGCGTGACAAGACTGAAGGAGCCAGTTAATCTAGATGACTTTATCACAGACGACTTAAAATGCAGACCTGATGCCCCAAGTGAAGCCCGTTTGTGGCTCTTAGTCAAAAAACAAGAACACTTAAATAACAGGCTAATGGATTTAGTGGTACAAACTAAAAAGCATGTTGAAATACTGCAAAACAACATGGAGGAAGCTAAGAATTCCAAGATAGAAAATGAACGAACTATGGAATCTTTAAAATATATTGTCAAATGTCTCCAAGAGAAGCATGCAACATTAGAAGAACAGATAGAAATTTTAACTGCTGTTGAAACACGGTAGTTACTTTCCTTTTATTTATGATCACCAAGATCATAGATTAATAATAAACATGTTAAAATGTACTTTGTTTTCTTAGTCCTCATAGTGTCCTGCATTTATAGTAAATTAAAAAAAAAACTGATTTTATGTTCAAGAACCCAAATCATAGATCTGACACATCCACAGATAACAATTTGCTGTATAATATACCATAGATGTGATATTACATAACTACTATTTTTAAAAAAGTTAGATGTTTGTCTCCGAGAGCATATTAAGCCATTGGTTGCTGTTCCCATGTGAACGCACTTGTCAATCGTGATGGATGGTTAGAGCTCTAAGAATCTGACAGCAGGCTTTCTACAGAACTTTGGTATTGTCTAGTACTTGGTTTGTGGAAGTATAGTGGCAGTTACTTGGCATACAAATTATAAAATCAGTTGTATTATAGTTGAATTAAATTATTCAGAGGCAGAAAAGCTATTTAGTTTATAAGTTGAAAATGTATTTTGATTCTTTTTTCTTAAAATTAGTAAAAAAATGAGGATTTGTATTAAAAATCAGTGTTCACATATTTCCAGTGTGTGTGTGTTCCATATATCTTGGTTAAATTGAAATATAACACTAAACTATGTCTTCCATATGTTGTAATAGGCAATAAAATACAATAAGTTAGTATAAAATATGTATATTTCTTTAATAATTTACGAATACTGCAGTCTTTAATTAAGAACACAATTCAATATGTAATCAACATCAACATTCAGTCTAAAAATAAAGATCATCATTTGAACATTACTTAATAAATAAATTAATTCTACTAAATAAATAATATCAATTATTTACGTCTTAACTGTTTTTCCAATATATCCCTTAATTTTAATTTCTTATTTGTTTTATCAGCCAAAGGTCTTCCAAGTGGCATTATTTCCATTTGCTGTAAACGTCGCCTAAATCTCTGGTAAAATTCTAAAACGTTGGGGTCAGCCCAAACATGACGAGAATCAAAGTCTAAAACCCTAAGTGTATCTAAACTTTGTGCTCTACTTAAAGCTACATATGCTTGACCAGCTTCAAATATTTTAGACAAAGACATTTCAACACAATCTAGAGTCAAACCTTGAGATTTATGTATAGAAAATGCCCAGGCTAGGTTAAGTGGGACTTGTCTGCGACACAGCAAAGATCCATTCGAATTTTTTACATACCAGCGCTCAGACCTGGCTGTGTATTCCTTTTTATTTTTAAATCTTACAACAGGTAGCCCTTCTTCAAATCTAACAACAACACCTCTAGCACCATTAACTAAGCCTGCATTCACATTAATGTTTTTCAATAACATGACTTGGGCTCCTACTTTGAGCATCAATTTTGAAGGAGCTATAGTCTGCATGTCAAGTAATTTTGTAGCATTGTCACTATCTTGAGAAGAAAACACTTTTTCTTCCCCTTCTAAGTCACTTAACTTTGAATCGTTGATCATTTTAGAGTCATTGGTGTGTGAACACAACCTGGTAGCTAAAATTCCATCACTTTCTATCTTTTGTCTGGATGTACCGGTGAGACGGTCACTTATTTCCTTTGTGACTCTTCCGATTCTTATGCTATTGAGGATCGAAATAAATTCAGAATCATTTTGTCTATGGACCTGTTTTAGTTCAAAGCATAGTTCAACGCATTTGTCCCAACAAGGTGATTGAAAACAGAATCTTTTGCCTGTTTTGCCTTTTTCCACAACTGGTGGTAGTTGTAGGAAATCACCACATAGAATGAGCTGAATACCACCAAATGGCTTATCATTTTTCCTTACGTATCTTGCCACTGCTTCTAATTTCTGTAATTAAATAATTAAACTTATTAATAATCATGTTTAATTTGGATATTGCCAATTATAATTTGTTTTATGTCATGGAAAGCTAAAATAAAAAATAAGTATTACACCTCAAAGAACATTCCATCCACCATAGATATTTCATCAATAATAAGATGTTTACACTTTCTCCATTTCTGAGCCACAAGGGGCAACTTCATTGCCTTTTCACACAAATTCTGTAAAGTGCCACTGCCGTCTCCAATACCAGCAAATGCATGAAGGGTTGTACCACCTGAAGAACAAGAAAGTAATAATGAATTTTTCTTTTGACTTTACCGACTTTAAAACAACAACTCCCTAAAATTATAATAAAATAAATATATCTTTAACAAAAATTTATATATATATATATATAGATATATATCTATATATTTATATATCTATATATATATATCTATTTGTATAAATATATATATATAAATATATATATGTATAAATATACTGTGTTGTGGGGGCCTTTATGAACATATATGAAATGGATATAAAAAGTGTTAATCATTGTCATATATCCACCACCTGAAACCTCATTTGCGGCCATACACACCCTACGTTGTCACCTTACTTGAGAGTTAGCAGCAGGGTAACAGCTTAAACCTCTGCAACCTCACCAGCCAAATCAAAAACATTTGTTATAACAAAAATATAAAATGAAAAATATTTAAAGCATAAATTCTATAATCTGAATATTGGAAGATCTTACCAACATGACAAGCAGCCACTCCAGTTGACGCAGTCGGGACAGTCACATCTGGTGGCAAAGCTGCTACAATCCTCTTCAATAGAAAACTTTTGCCTGTTCCAGCAGATCCAGTGAAGAATACATTTTTTCCACTCAAACAAGCTTCTAATACTCTTTGTTGTTCAGGATTCAGGGTACTGGTTGTAGTAAGTGGTGATGGGGAATACAGCTTTTTAGGAGCAGGACCCCTAGAACTTTCTTCCATTTTACGTTTTTTCGAAGGTGGGGAAGGTGTAGTAACTGTTGCCTTCGAGATTTTTTTCTTAGCATTATGCACATCAGCCACTGTGACAGGACTTATTTCTTCAAAGGTCTGTGCTTTACCACTCAGTAGCTTCGATCTCATACTTTGTTTAGGAGTAGTACTCGTATTTGAAGCCTGTTCTTTATCACCAGTCATTTTAACGAATATAGTCCGTAAGAACGATACGAGATTCGTCGGTGGTGCGTTCGATATAAACAAAGTACAACCAGCATCTTGAAATTTCACACTAGCCTTACCTTCTGCCATGAACTTTTTAAACACATTAATGCCCTTTAAAGGTAACTTAATTACAGTACTTTTATCATTCGATATCTCCATAAACATTTCACGAAACTCATTTCGTATCAATCGCAGTGATGCCGTTCTGTGATTAACCTTCCTAGATATTGATCCTTGAGGCGTCATCCATTCCATAGTTACAGCACAAGACAAAAACGATTCTCCGGCTTCCATTTTCTTGTTCAGTATAATTTTAATTCATAAAACCTAATTTAGGTTGCTTCCAAAACTTCAAGCGCGCTCGCTAACTGTTTTAATTACAAATAGTGACAGTGACAGCTGACCTGATGAGATTTCGTACAGGATTTTCTACCAAAAAAAACTACAAATGAATAAAATATTTTTGCATTGACTCCCGTCAAACTAATATTTATAATTTATGTAACACAAAGTTGAAATTACTGCAATTAAAAAAACATTGTTTTTATTTTGATGTATTCAAGACCTAATACGAACAAAATCGGTGCTAAACGTCCAATAAAAAGTAAAATGACAAATTTGACAATTATCGATGATGTGTCACATATAACAAATAGATGACAATTATAATCACTTTTATTTAATCTGTCTCATGAAAGAAGCCCACAGACATAGCATTGGAATTATACGACGGAATGTTATCAACCTTTACTATAGGTTTCCCCAAAAACTCCTAGTTAGTATAAAAGATTGACCAAATTCTAAATGGAAAGAGTTTAATTAAAACATTTCTTGTTTGTGTTAATTTTCTCTGTATTTTAACTATGAAGAATTAATTATATCATATTTTAATTATATGCGTAGATACAATAAATCTATATTTATCTTATATACAGTACAATATAATATATTTAGTATTAGCATTCTCCAATAAAAATATTTACTACAGGCTTTGAACATTTTTATTAAAGTGATTTACAATTTTAGCTGTAATTTGAGTCATAATTGATTGATGTCAAACGTCTACACAAATTAATGTAAACATCTCCTTTTACACTTTTTAAAGATCATTGAAATGTAATACAATATTCCTTTAAATATGATCTCATCTCTGTAACAATTGTCACTAATAAAATTTTAGTACTTACGAAGTTCATTTTAGATGTGAATTTTTATCAAAACTATCACATAAGAAATTAAAATATAGATGATACAAAATAAAATCGCTTGTTCAAAGTTATCCAGTCGGTTTCATAGTGATGTCTGACAGACGTTAAGCTATACTTTAAGGACCGTAAAAGACAGTTTACATTAATCACAGAAGCAGCTAATAAAATTTAAGTTGCTACTTAAATTTTATTAATGCTTTAGGTAGATGTATCTACGAAAATAGTCAATTAAGAATTGATTCTCATCCACATTAAAATTAATGAACGGATGTCATCTCCAAGTACTACTCCGAGACATACATAAATTCTACTAATAGAGTAGAAAAATATTGAATGTGGGCACCCTTTTAACAGTTGTAAATTTAAACATTGTTGAACGTTTCTAGCATAATAAAAAAAAAATGCCTGTAACTATAACTACTATTTATTTTTCTGAAAAAGAAAAACACATGTTAAATTATTTACAATGATATTTTTTTAGTTTGAGTTATTAACTCCGAACGGGTGTCATGTCCCTCCGACACAAAGGGAGGATCCTCCAACCAGGCAAAGTGATCATGCCTGGCGGACCGTGGCCCAACGGTTGATTTTTGGCTGTATATATACTAATTGGCACACGAATCTCTATTTCGCGATACAGGATTAGTAGTTGCTTTGTAGTTCATTACATTCATATGTTTCGTTCATACTTCGTAGTTTGATGTATCTTCGCTAGATGGCGCTGTTGTATATTTTTCTTTGTCTTGTAATGTAGAAGTCGCCACAATATCATTTACCGGTATTGGCTAGGTGCACACAACAGTAAACCATGTTTTTTCGCTCAGCAAATATAAGTAAAACCCAATCTGACGACCCGTAGGGAAGTCATGGAGTGGATAAGTGCAAACTAACTAAAAAGTCTCGGTTACCAGTCGCCGGGGAACGGAGGTTTAAAAAACCTAGAAAAGAAATTCCTGGTACTTCGATGGAATCCCAATCTTCTAAGGTTTCAGTTTATAGGTAGACCTAGTGTGGGAATCACGGTTGCCTCATCCAGTCCCTAAATGGTATGTGAGACTTATCATTCACCTTCACCAGTTAATTCAAGTGTTGGGCTATAAATGGCACAATTAATTGGCCAATAACAGTAACCGTAAGGCAAAGTATCGAAAAATGTTAATACTCTTATATTTTATAATAATAAACGAGTGTTAGAAATCCGTGTGGTGATTAATTAATAATATGGAGTGTCACCACTAGTCAACTAAGGGTGCAAACTACGTAGGAGACAAACAAAGAGAAGGCAAACTTGACACAAATCCTATACCCGTGTTGAAATAGTTGTGTCAAGTTTTCTTTTTGGCCTGCGTGAGTGTGAAGACCCTTCTTTCTTTTGTTTTACGTTTTTCCACTACAGGTATAAAAGTGAATACGGATACTATACATGTATGCACCAACGTTCATATTGATATTTTAGATAATTAAAAAATTACATCAAACACTAAGTATTCATTACGAATACCTACATGTTACTTTTCTCTCGAGATATATTTTCTTTTAAAGGGGAAAAAAAAAATATACCTCATTGCTTCTTTGATGATAGAGGCAATCTACCTTTATTTGCTACTTTATCTACCTAACAGGCCTGTTGGTCTAGTGATTAATTACCCTGACCGCTAAGCCCGAGGTGGTGGGTTCGATTCCCACCCGAGATAAATATGAGCACGATTATTCTGAATGTAATTAATCTATAATAGGCATGTATTCAGAAATATTTAAGTATGTTTCCCATAGCACAGGCTCTGCCTAATTGTGAATCAGACAGTCGTGTATGAAATTAGGTTCGTGATAGTCTAAACATATAAAAACTATGAATTAACGGAAGTAACCTAGTTGCTTGCTTACGTAGACTGTCAAATTGTCAAGACGAAAATAAATTTTAATCGATCTAAATGCATCGTAAATTGTCTAATGTCAGATTCATTTCAACAAACCAACTTTCAAATAATCAAATTGAATTAGGAGTATAATAATAGATATAACCAAATCCAAAAACATAAGGATAAAACAGTCAATTAAATATTTGAGATGCTAGCTAGTTTAAGAATTTATATATAATAAAATTAATTTTATATATATGACTTTGTGAATGTGCGTACTTCTTTTTTATTTTGCATGTCAAAATACACAATAGTTAGCAACTTGTTATCTAATTGTCTTTGATCATAAAAATTTAAGTTCATTTTTATTGAAATCATATTAAGACCTTTCTTGTTGTCAGTAGCGTGTACTTCATAGCTTTTTAGTTGTTTAAAACATTTACCATGAAACTTTAATAGACAACAACGAAGAACTAGATATGATGTGAATTTTTGAGCACTTTTGGTATTAAAAAAATTAGTAAATGCCGGAATGAGCCCCCCGTATTTTCTTGACTGTTAAAAATATTTTGCCAGTTGGATGGTTACAAATGAGACCATTTTATAAGATTACGACAATGCAGAGTCCCTACAAAAGATGATCTCATAATGTTACAAAGTTTAGACTGCAAGCGTTGAAAAAGCTTATTGGCATTATAAAAAGGACTTGTTCGATTTTCAAGTTCAGTGTGATAACAATAACTAGGTTTCTTTACAGGTATGGTGTGAAAGAATTTACGTGTACAAATATTCTAATCTATGTATTACTCCACCGTGTGGCAACGGATAAAGAAAACGGAATGTTACCATCACTACAGAACAAAGTACTTCAAAGACAAGGAAAGCTTGAAACTAACCCAAGTTCTCTGGTCAGTGTGGTATAGTAGATAAAATCTCCTTTCTAAGAAGAGTCCCTTGTCCAGCAGAGGACTGGTGAAAGCTATTGCTGATGGTTTGAATAGTTTTTAACAAAATGTGGCCAAAGTTTGAAAATAACGTGAATACGGCTGCATCATCATCATTTATAATGATTTGTATAGTACTTCAATGCACTTCATATCCATGTCTATGATTTTTTAATGTATTTAAGTAGTTATGATCTAATTTCTATAATTAGGCCATCTCCTTTTACCTACAGATTATAATACAGTGATGCAATCTTCAGTAACAAGCTTAACAAAACCATTATTTAAAAAGTACCTTAATAAATTAATTTAATATTGATGAAGGTTTTTGTTGCATTGATAATCACTACTTTAATGCAATGATACGGTGCGCCAGAAACCCGATCCTCCAGCAAAGACAAGGCGCTTCTATACTGGTGTAGAATCTCCTGTGCAGAAGTCAGTAGTCCTCATAATGACGCAATGTATAAACAGATACCAGACAGGGGATTTTCATTACACATGCTATATTTCAAAACCCTGCTGTGACATTAACCATTCCTCGATGCCAAACGATATGAGGTCATCAGTCAATCTCTTTGTAGTTTCGCTGAATTAGAAGACTTCTGGCATATTTCCTAAAATTAATTTTAAAATACAATCATAAGATTTAAAATCCCGTAGCAGAAGTTTGGTAGAAGCAATAAGTTCACGTAATTCTGACAGTCGTATGACGTTATTGAGCTACAAATTTTATTTATACTTTATGCACTGCAATCTGTAAGTACTCGGCGAGGAAGTGATGCACATGAGGATGAGTAATATAAATTAGTAGGTAAGAAAGAGCCTATTAAAATAAAATGATGCGTCGATATCACAAACGGAACACTTAAGATGGTGGCGATACTTTAATACGAACGGAAGCCGCCATTAAAAGTATCAACACGTTTGCTTCCAAAGTACACACGCTTATTTTCGCAATCATTTCAAAATATTTACGATGATAGAAATAAACGTAAGTTTGGTTCCTAAAGTTGACAAAATGAGAATTCTGTTTGGTTGAAGAAAAATTAATGAGCTTTAGATACAAAGCGACATAAATTACACTCTTGCACATCATTTTATTGCCTGAGTACTTAACTTGTTTTATATTGAACTATAAAATTTTAATTATGACATTTTTATGGAGAAAAGATATCTCAATCACTAAAATATTACCATACGTTGTGCAGTGAAATTATAATCTTTACTACTTTCAACAAAGCAATTCTTAAGGAGCTTACTTTGTACCTATGAAATTTTATCAGGTCATAGTTTACATCGTTAGTTTAATTACTAGTAACTATACAGTTATACGCATTTTAAGTCTATGACAGATTTGTGTGCGTCACTGCAGCAAGATGTTTATAAATGTTGTGCTTTAGAAAAATAGGTATATGGGTGATTCTACGATAAGAGGTAACTTTTGCGGCAATCACTTTTAAGCAGCTTTTTTATTTAATATGTAGTACTTTTTTACAATGAATCGCACCAACTTAATGTACCTACTTTATTACATAATGTCACAATTAAATGCCCAAATAAATCACATTTTTCTGAAGTTGGTTATTTTGTCTATAATAGTCTCTACCCTGGTCTGTCCCCTTGCCGGTTTTAGTTTAACTTTCAGGTATTACCTAGCTTCTTTGTATTATTTTTTTGAGTAAAGTATGCTTAACATAAATTTAAATAAATAAACTTGAATATTAATATGGAAAACACATTTGTTAATTATTTTATAATTTTGAAGCTTAATTTTTGTCTCCATTTTTTTGTGTCTCTACCCTGGTAAATTTTATTTCGCTACTCCCAACATAAATACGGGTATAAGACTACTGTATGCTGAATAGGGTTCAAGGATAGCTATCAAAATGAAGGTAGCAAAACTAAACACTCAAGCTAATAAAGTATCACCATTTTGTCATTTGTTGTGACGCAACCATGCAGTGTAGAAGTCTCGCAAAGTTATTGTGTCTCTCTACTGGTAAGTTATTAAAGTTATAGTATTTATTTAATTTATTTGCATTTACTGCTGTGATTCAATAAAACTGTAATAGTTATGGAGTCATAAACCAAAAACTAAAACCAAAAATAACTTACGTTGATCACAAAAATTAAATTTAGCGTGAAAACGTATCGCCCGTGCTGTATTGCCCCTGGCAATATAAGTGCCAGAGGAGACACTAATTGGCCAGGGGAAATAAAACTTATCATAAAATGTATATGCAACATAATTCCAAATAGTTAACTTGTGTCAAAGCTTGATTCAGATGATTTACCATTTCATAAGGAACTTACATTGCAAAAAAAGGATTGCCCAGTTCAATAAAAATTAAAAATGATCCAGAAAACTATTTTTTTTAATAAATAAATATTTCGGACATTTGGCACAATGTCATCTAGTTTCAAACTAAGTAGAGCTTGTGCTATGATAACTAGACTGACTAATAGAATAATTATATACTTTTTTTTTGTAAATACATACATATTATGCAAAGAAAACACTCAAACTTCGAAACAAATATTTGCAGATCACACAATCATATGGTCCGATCCGGGAATCGAACCCGAGACCTGAAGCACAGCAGTTGCATTCACTACCGTTACACCAACGAGGCAGTTGCTTCAGGTAATTATTACAGCTAGAAGGAAAAAGAAAAATTTAAGAAAGAATCAAAAAGGAATTACAAAAACTGTCTACCAAATGACTTTTTGGGAGCAACGGTAGGACGAAATAATGGAAGAAGAAAGTAAAAGAGTGTAGGCAACGACTTGCTCACCAAAATGTAACTAATGTTGTGCTTATTTTAAAGATTTCAGACGTTGAGAATTAAATCTCACAAGAAAATTTCAATGCAAGAGCTATATTGCGAACTTATATAAGACCGAGGTCTTATAAGTTCGGCAGCATATAAGTGTCTATAAGTGTCTTATATAAGTGTCTAACTCGCTAGAAGGCAAAGATATGTTATTAATAAAAAAAAGATACTATAAACAAATTAAAAACTAAAGTCGCATGTTACAAAATACGGTTACAAAGAAAAAATTATAGTTTACAGCTAAAGAAGCTGTGATTCAGTTACAATTACTTAACTAAATGCGGAGAGATTCTAGATTTTCACTTTGGAAGTTTAAGTCAACAGATAAATCTGCACACGTACAACCATGTGCATATTTACAATTTACACGCAAGAAAACACATCAAGTGGAATAAAGACTACATGCTACTGTACGATGTCACAAAATTTGTCGCATTCACTTCCAGCTACATAGGCACACTTAAAGCTAATTTTAAACAGGTTACTGTCCGAAGTAGAGCCTCAAGTAACAAAATATCGTAATAAATACATGTTCTACTTTCTTGTCGCACGTTTAATAGAATTTTACCTAAATTTCATACATTTTATTAGAAATTATCAGAAAACTGGACACGGTTAGGGCGCTCCTGATGGTGTCGGTACTGTTTGCAAGTGATCGGCAGACAGTTTTGTGGCTCCAAATACTCCCTACGCAAAATCTAAATTTAAAAAGGAGAAAAGGTGTTCTATTCTTTGTAAGTCATTGAGTAAATATTAATAAAATAAATAAATAATTCGGACATTGACACACAATGTCATCTATGTAGTTTCAAACTAAGAAGAGCTTGTACTATAAAAACTAAACTGATTGATAGAATACATACATACTCTTTTCTTTGTAAATACAAACATATTATACATAGAAAACACCCAAACTTCGAAACAAATATTTGTAGATCATTCAAACATTTGGTCCGACCCAGAAATCGAACCCGAGACCTCAAGAGCAGCAGTCGCATTCACTACCGCTACGCTACCGAGGTAGTTAGTGGATGTTTTTAAGAAAGCTCGAACATTCTTTTTTTTCGTTCATATACTATTTGTTTTCGTTATCCCTACTAACATTATAAATGTGAGAGTAACGTTGTCTGTCTGTCTGTCTGTTTGTTACGCTTTCACGCCTAAACCACTGAACCGATTTTGACGAAATTTGGTATGAAGATAGAACTGAACTTGGGAAAGGGCATAGAATACTTTTTATCACGAAAGTAAGGGTAGAAGGGGTTGAAATAGGGGACGAAAGTTTGTATAGGAGTTCCTTATTGGCAATCATAAAATCATGTAAGTAAATCAATTGTTTAAAACAAAGACAAAAAAAGTGGGTACGGGGAAGGGGGGGGGCGTATCGGGTGGTAGGCGGGGCACAGAGCGGTGGTGGCGCGGCGCGGCGTAGTGGGGAGTCACATAGCTAAGTATGCCTACCCGAACGGGCAGACACGTGAGGGCAGACGACTATGTCGGACGTAATCAATTATTAAGATTTTGCGCGGCAAATTTATTAATTTGTTTAAGTTGTTATCATTTCTTTCGTTATTAGATAAACCTTAGAACGTTCACTACATTTTTAAACCAGAATTAAATTTTCTTCTTTTTTTGTTGGTGCAAGTTAGATTAGATTATTTTCTTGATTTTCATTATTGTTTTAGGTAATTACGGTAACTTTCTTTGCTAATTTTATAATTATTAGGTAGTTGAACATTCAAGTTGAATTTTAAACTCAAAATAATTTTCTGCGGTAACACTTTTTATCTGCTTTTAATTTATTTTTGAAAGCCACGCAGACGAAGTCGCAGACACCAGCCATAGATATCGTAAACGTGAAAGTAACTCGATCTGTTTACACTTTCACACCTAAACCACTTAACCAATTTTGACAAATAGTCTAGACCTTGGTAAAAACTATAAACTACTCCTTACCATATCGCGCGATATAACCGAATTATTTTATTGTACTTAGAGTAAACCATATTCATTCAATGAAAAGTATAGCCTGATTATCTTATAAAAGCGCTAGTCTACTACCTAATTAGTATTGATAATTTAAAATATTTTATTAGTTGTTATATGGATGATGACATTTTTTACTACATAAGTTTGTGAAAAAACAGCAAAAGATGCTTTTGTTTTCAAGGCTTCAAAAAATTAGGTCCTCAACTCGACCGTTTATGTATATGTTTTTGTGTGTTCGTGTATAATTTCATCGTTTATGGACCGATTTCGATTATTTTTTTAGATATAACAAAAGACTTAAAACGTAATCTAAATACAAGTAGTTTAAATACTAGTCCGACAAAAACTGTGGTATGTTTATAAGTTAACTTCCATGTTTAATAAAAGTTGGTTTTAGTATTATTTCATATTTTATTTTATTCCATCAGTGTCTCCCCTGGTCAAATATGTATCTACCCTGGTCTCGATGTCTCTACCCTGCCCTCTGTATTTACCCTGACCTTCTAAAAAGTAATGAAATATGTACAAATTGACTTGCCATTACGTGAAAAGGTATTTAAACTGTGTTTCGTGACATATTTCCAAAAAAGCATGTGTTTCGTGACATATTTCCAACTTTTCTCCTTGGCCGTATCTTCTATGTGCTTGAAACCTCTTATTGTAGATCTACTCATATAAGAATATTAGTGAACAATGAGGATAAATTAGCTACAAATAGCAAAATTAAATGGCTTTTGCTTCAGTAACCTTAGAAACGTCACCCTGGCAAAATTTATTTTCATGAAATCGTTTCAGTCCGGCACCAAATACATGAATAGATAAATAGATTTTGTTAAGTATTAAATGTTAGTGAATAGCAAAATTTGTGTTTTGTGGTTCTTAAGTGACTAAAGATTTTATTGCGTTAACGTTTTAGGCTTGCCTAGATCTTGCAAATAGTTCGATGCAGAAGTTTGAAAAAACTGCCAATGATAATTTGCTGAATTATCTTAATTTACTTAAATTTACTTACATATTAATTTTCGATTTGATTGATGATACATGTGTGAGTTTTCGGCTTCTGATTATTTATAAATACCATTACGTATTAGGAAGTCAACCATATTCCATTTTCCTCAAAAAATTAAAACTGCATGTTAACGGGCATTCCGAAATTATCTTAACCCCCTCTTAATTTATTATAGAGTTTGCTACGTTACGTACAAAGAACTTAGACCCCCAAACCACTTTTTTATAAAGCAGATATTTAAAAATCATCGTTCGTGTATTTAACACAAATCAGCAGTTAAAATTAAAAAATATGTTTTTAGACCATAAGAGTCACCTATCTAAAGTAACTAAAAACCAGCTTCGAACATGTTTCCACACATTAGGTTTATAAAATCTTTATTTTCATAAGAATAATTTACAGTTCACTTTCGTGAGATACAATTTTATTATAAATGTCACTTAATATCTACTACACTAATTACAAATATTTAAAGGTAAACTTAATCATAAACACAAAATTTAAAGTATATACTCGTACATTTAAAATTTATTTTCAAATAAAAAACAAAAAATATCTATAGTATTCAGTCTATTGTGGTATGGAAACATTGTTCATCATAAAGAAAACTCCAATACTTGCAAGAGTCAGCAACACCGACACTCAGGTCAAAAAATATAAGTACTCAAATAACGTATATAAGTCAGTACCTTTAGAAGAAACATGTGTGTAATAATAATAGGTAGAAAATGTACTCAAGACAAATCTAAATTTTAGTGTAATACATCGCTATCTACTTGGTCACTCACAATTTGCTGTTCAAACACATGAATTAATGTTGCTAATAATAAAATTGTAAATAAAGCCACCTAAGTCTAAATAACCGAGATATGAAATATTTACGGACACCATTTCCAAAGGAATTCAAAGGAACATAAACGGCGCGAATTGTCTTCGACTTCAACCTATAAAATAGTCATAAAATTTGTGCAGCTTTTAGCCCAGTAAACGTGCCGTGGATGACAAAATGACATGACATGCACAAGGAATCGATACAGGAAACATGCGCGCACGCATAACCCAGAATTAGTAATGTCCCTGTCGCACGCATCTGCCGTCCGCTGCAAATGCAAATATCTCGTAAGTAGAATTGTATTCCTAAAATTATGTTAACCAACACCTACGTCGATCTTTCCTACCTTATTATAAGTTTTGTGAGATGTTATATAGGTGAACATTTATTTTTTTGTTAGTTTTAACTCGTGTACCACGAATTAGTTAACATTTGAAAAAAATCGTATAAAAAAATCATTTAATATATTATAAATTGATTACTTATTAGATAGCTAATTAGTTGGAATTTATTTTTTAAAAATTACATCGTCTCAAAGATCACCGTTTCGATGTTTGAACTTTTCTAAGCGAGCACCGAAATTTTCAAATACTCGTCGGCAAAGCATCTCTCGTCTCCGACATCTCATCTTATCAACCAAGGTCATCGACATAGCCCACCGGAATAGCAAGCTGAAGTGGCAGTGGGCTGGCCATATTAGCCGCAGAACCGACAACCGTTGGTATAATCGAATTCTAGAGTGGAGACCATGTCTCGGCAAACGTAGTGTAGGGTGCCCATAGGCCAGGTGGAGTGATGATTTGTGCAAGATGACTGGCAGGAGTTGGATGCGATTAACCCAAAATCAATCAGAATGGCGTGTAATGCGAGAGGTTTATGTCCAGCAGTGGACTGCGATAGGCTGATGATGATGAAGAGTTCTAAATATATAGTTGCAAATGTTTTTCTTATGTAGTGAGTTTGCCGATTAATTAGGTTAACTGAAGTTGTAAAAGAGACCGAGGACGTCCGCATTGCGGTAAGAGAGAAGACGGGTTGCAACGCGGACAACATTAGGGTCGGCACCATCCGCCCCGGTCCAGGAGGGCTTGGCGCAGTGTGAGCGCAGCGCAGCTGACGCAGCAGGCGCAGCTGACTACCGGGTGGATAGCGGCATACGGCCCCCGCCCGAAGAGATACGCGAGTGGCGTGAGGCCGCTCGTCGAGCCACGATGGCTCGTTGGTCGTTCCGGTTGGAGACTCCTCGTGCTGGCTTTGCCCTCGTGGAGGCTCTCCAGCCGGTCATCGCCGAGTGGGCAGGGCGGCAGCACGGGACCCTTTCCTTCCGACTGACGCAGGTCCTTTCCGGGCACGGTTGCTTCGGGAAGTATCTGCACTCGGTCGCCAGGAGGGAATTGAGTCCCGCCTGTCACCACTGCGACTGCAGTGAGGACTCGGCTCAGCACACGCTGGCGGTTTGTTCCGCCTGGGCGGCGCAGCGTGGGGTCCTCACTGCAGTTATTGGAGGAGATCTCTCGCTACCGGCCGTCATATGCTCCATGACCGGTAGCGACAGTTGTTTTACCGCGGTCGCAACCTTCTGCGAAGACGTAATTTCGCGGAAGGAGGCGGCGGAGAAGGCCCGGGAGGACGATATCCACTCGGACCCAATTCGCCGCCGGCGAGCCGGGCGGCGGAGGCGCGCATACCAGCGCCTCATGCCGCCTTGAGTGTGGCCGCGGGTGGACGGGACGGGTTTTCCCCTCCATCCGCTACAGTGGCCAGCCGCGAGGAGGCGACGTCCGCGTGTGCCGTACGTCGCCTAAAATAGAGAGTTTATCCGCAGATGGTGTCCGAGGTAGCGGGCAGGCGCTAGGAGGGATCTGGATGTCGTAATAGCAGCGGTTCCCGGATCCCTCCTATCTCAGGCGCAGAGTGGCACACCGTGTGGTTTTAGTCGGTCCGATTCCGACACACCACCCTGCCGTAAACCCCGGTGGGGTGACGGCCCGAAGGGGTTGCCACAGGTTAAAAAAAACAAAAAAAAAGAAATGTTGTAAAAGAGAAACACAATACCGAGGTAATTAGATCTTTTTATATAATTAAGCATGCTTTATCACACGTGTTATTTATTTTCCTAACTACTACTATTAATTTATCATTCACTGTTGCTAAGAAGAAATTTTTCGATAATAACTATCAGATTTAATATTAATTCATTAATCGTCAAGAGCGATAAATGAACCTCTGCTGGACATAAGCTGCTGGATAAAGTTTGCTCTCTTTGTCTTAAGACTTGTTCTAACGACACCCGCGGTATTAACAGAAGTGGTGACAATGTGTATTCTTAATACGTCACCACACGGACAGCCAATAACAATAATATTAATTGATTATTTAATTGAATAGAATTCAAAAAAAAAAAATTGAAACTAAATATATGTGATTGTTTTCAAAGTGTAATCATAGCTATTACGGGCTCCGTGTTAACTATCAACTTAAGTATTACACCTTATCGTGTTTTTTTCTATTAAAAATGTTTTCAATACTTTTACCCAAACAGCCACCTTTAAGGTTCAAATTATAAAAGTCGCATTCTTATTAATTGCCGACCCGCTGAAAACGAATCAGGCAGTCATTTAAGTACCTAACTTTTTTCTGAGCCCTGATCGCATACTGTCGTTGCAAGCAAAAGGCAGCTACAATGATTCTGACAACGACGTGTCGTGAGAGGAGCCACATCATTACTACTGTTTGTCGGTTTTTTGAAAGGTTAATATTTGATTATTTCATTTCTAAGACACGTGTACAGATGATATCTGTTCCTTTGTTTATTTTGGATAAAAATATGCGCATAATTAACAGCTTTGCGTCCAAAACATATCATCACACGTCACGAAAGATTAAAAAAACAACAATTAATATAATATTACTCGTGAAATTCAAATGTTTATTTGTAAATAACACAAAAAAGTTAGCGTTAAATCCATTTGTAATTTAGTTGGCATGGCTCCGAGTAGGTAAGGAACGCACGGGGTTGTGTTACGGACATGACATGACATACACTGTAACAAAACAATTCGTGTGAATGCTGGAAAACAGTCAACATTGGGCTGACGCTAGGGTGGCAGCAAAATACCGTGTAAAAATAAGGGACACATGTACAAGAGTACACGAACGACCCAAAAGCGTAAAAAATATTTTGCTAAGTAATTTGTCCCTTTATTGACTTTTGTATTTAAAAGGATATGTGAATAATCTAAAATCCATGTGCTTTTTAACACGTAAGAATGTCTTTATTTATTTTTGCTACTGGTAATAGGATTTTTTATTCAATCAAAAATAGTTTTTTTTTTATATAGGTTGTAACCGTTATGTTTAAACTTACAATGAAGATTTGTCCTAAATGTTCAGGTCTTTGATGGCAGCTAAGGCGGCGGTGTTCGTTCAGCTTCGGCGACGCGCAGAGATCGCCACACATGGGACGCATCTGTGCGCCCGCGCCGGAGGTGTACCCTTGCAGTCACAGTTATAGTGTGGTAATTTTATATTTCATTTTTTTTAAATGAGGCCAAAATGCTATTCCTCTCGTGGGTGGCTATCCACACCCAAGAGACGAATATGAATTATATAGCCGATAGATTCATTTTGTATTCTTAATCCCTACATCCAAATCATACAGATACTGCTGCCCTTATTATCCCTACTTAATAGTCCGTCTGGTCAATGTATAATATATAGTATCGTAGGCCAAAATTTCGTTTCTAAGGCACGACCTAAATCCATGAATCCGTCAGTGGACTATTAAACGCTATTGATGATGAGTCCGTTTGTTCAGTCTTATGCATAGACTGAAGATTAAACAAACGGACTGCACATATGTAGGTTTACATAGTATCGGCGATTCTTTCTGCTTTACTCATGTACTTATTATAATTATTTTTGTTATCTACGAAAATCTGTAGTACTGTTGTATCTACTTACTGAAGACTATTTGTAAAGGTATTTTCGAAGTGAGCAGTGAAATATTTAAATGTAACTAATACGTACATTTAGTATCCACATATTTTTATATTAGTTTACATTTAACTTACACAAATCCTTCTAAAACGAAACCTCTAGTGGGGTATTCATTCAATTCATTTAAATTTTAAGTAATGCTTATCTACCTGTAAACTTTTTTTTAGTTAAGTACGTATATTATATTATCAGCAACAATAAATACTACAACATCTGGTCGCTTTGTTTCGATCGGTCTATTTGTAAAGTATTCATTGTTATGCTTTTTTTACACGTATTTCAAAAACCAATTTTTAAAACAAAGTAATTTTATTAAAGAGTTCTTTTTATCTATGCGCCTTTTCCAACTAATGCAAAACAGATGTGCTGCGGTGTTTATAGTGCTGAATGAATTTGCTGAATTTCGTAGACAGGAACAATAGAGGTTGTTATCAGTGGCGCAGCGCAGGTAGCGGCGCCGCAGGGTAGACTATAGATTGGGCACTCGTCTGACGTATTTTCTTCTAAACGCAGCTGTGGAGGCCTCCGCAGATGTTTTATGGCGCTGAACATTTCCAAGACGCTTTATTATTTATTACGATATTGCCGTTTAGAGCCTAATCTTCGTTTTTATTATCCAGAGAAACAATGGTCATCATTGGGCAGTACTATTTTTGGCATACGGTGTGCAGCTGGGGCAACTCCACGTGGGAAAGTAATATTTTCTTTACTACCTACAATTACCGTCGTAATTCGGGCCTTTAGATATTTTTTGTAAAAGAGTATGTCAGCAATTAGTTTTTGTTAGAATTATTCCTAGACTTTCATTATTATATCAAATCATAAATGGCTATGCGTTATTGATTTATTTTCAATAAACTAGAGCAAACGAGCTTTGTAACTTTTATTATTCCACGGAAGCATAAATCATTTAGTATTTATTTCTAGTCACTGGGGAGACAAGAATTAATAGGTAAATCGTTTTTCGCTGAATCGGATTTCAGTGAAACTGTTGCAGATTAATGTGAGCCAATATGATTGACGTAAATACTTTAATCTAGGCACCTAAATATGAACAAGCTAGTTATAAATATGCTTGATATGTACAATGACCTAAATAAAAATGTTGTATGTAATTTGCAAATCTCCATTTTTAACCAACTTCAAAAAGGAAGAGGTTTGTTGTTTTTAATGCGGAGAATAATGTCCATTTCACAAAATCTACAAAATCTTTCACAAAGTTTAGCTTTTCTTGTTACCAACGCTAGAAATAAAGATGAACTCGTGTTGCCAATGACTAGATTACAAAAAGTAATTAAATCTTATCGATGTCCTACAATACTAGAATACAATACTGATGTAAATTGCAAGCAAATTTCAGGCAGTAAGTATTAACAAATTTAAATCTTTAATAAAAAAGACTATGTGAAAAGGCTTACTTCATAGTTTAAGATTATTTAAATGCAAGTGTGTTTGAGATAGACACTGGTCACTCCCACATTTACGTTTGTTGTGTACGAAAGTGATGGACACTCAATTTGTTGTTGTATTTCGTTTTTAATTTTCAAAATATTATTATTTGTTTTTTATTACGTGAAAGTAAAACTGTAATACTATTTTTTATATATGTAAAGGTGAGTATGGTCTAGGCTTGTAATATTAGTTCACATGTGATGTATTTCTGGTGGTTTTGAGTCTTTCCACGGCCTACTCAAATGTCCTGGTGGTAATGTCGCACTTCGAGTAAATAATAATAATAATAATAATTATCTTGACTAATACTGGTTAGGTGTTATGACGGCTGGGGTTCGTATGGCGTCTGTATGGACGACTAAAAAGTATGATCCTTTCTTCAAAAGGTCAACCCAGACTCTATACTGTGCTGTGTGCAATGTTCACGGACTTTAATACTTTTTTACACCTCTGTGGTTTGCTTCGGTATTTCTTCTCTGACTGAGTCTTACGAAACCACATCTTCTAGCTGTGAAGTCCTAAGTGTAAAATTATTAGTGAAAGATAACGTATAACGCATAACTACGTCATATATAGACGGATTTACAAAATTTGTAGAGTGGTTTACAAAACTTATGTAGTATTAATAAAATAAAATATAAATAAATTTTTTGTTTGCAAGGGGTTTTATTTCGAAATGGTTTTATTAAAATTTCATATAGATCTGATGATAAGTTTTGGAGACAGACAACGGCACCTCTGCAAAAACTGAGTGTTGCTTGAAGTCGGTTCAATCCTTTTTAAAAATATTTTTTAATATGCCTTACAAATCGCTTAAAACAATGATATTATTTTGCTTAAAACTATACGATTTTTTTAATGTTAAATTATTGCTGAAAGGCAATATAGTTTATATAAAACAGATTTTTTTTATTGCATTATATGTTTATATTTGTATTATATTATATATAAATTTATTTCTTAAAAACTTAAGTTGTCATAAACATTACTAAATGAATGACTATGACTAAGTACATTCATAACTTTTGTCACAAACGTTTTCAGTGTTAGATAGAAATTGCAATGTAACTTTAACGATTTGTCTTTTTCAATCTTTAATCTATCCTATCAATGTACAACACACTGAGACACATTAAATTGATTGTAAAACAATCACTGATTTAATGAAAACTAATGCAAAACTTGGGCATAAACAGTTATTTCTTAGTTTTAATGTTTATTTTTTTATTGTTTTACAAATTTCGCATTAACTGTGTGTAATATTTTCGGTGACAATATGTTATTCCAGTTATCTTAAAGCTTCCGCATTCACTGATTTAATGTGCGAATACATAACAATTAGACAAAGAACAGACAAAGACCGTAACAAATGTTTTGTTTTCTACGTTTACGACGATCAATAGTTTACCTGCTTCTTTGAAAAAATATCAATAATTGCAAGCATTATAGTCTATTTTTGTTGTTTGCTAAAAGTGGGTATTAATGTTGACCCGTAGTGGGTGGTAAATATTACTTTAAGTTGCACATGATGTTTCGACCAGGATACGGCTACCGCGGTAACAGGTTGACTAATTTTTTAATGACAGGCCTGGTCTAATGGTAAGTGATCCGGACTACGAAGTTAGAAGCCGTAAGTTTGATGCTTAGTTGTGTAAAAAGCACTATCGATTGAGTAACGTTCTGCAGTCTGGTTCCCATAGGCTGTCTCTGCCTAGTTTGGGATCAGACGGTTATAACTTTACGGATACAACTTTTTTTTTCAGTTTCAAAAATTATCGTGTTCATTGATGAAAAAAGATTATTAAAAAAATATAGTTTTCGTGGAATAGAGGAAGAAGGACGCCAGACAACACCCATTGTTATAAAAGAAATGACGGTTCTGGTTCGAACATGTGTTAGACCCGACGCACAAGATTTCTAGCCGAACACTAAGTACGTCACTCGACTACCTACTACTAAGATGATTTTCCCACAATTGTTTACTACTCAAGTATTTACCATCTCCCTTATCTAAAGCAGGTGTCACAAACGCGGCCGACAAAAAAGTTTGAAAATAAACCGCAGCGTCGTTAAACTCTTAACAAAATAAACTTGGTAAAACGTTAATCTCCTTTGGTTAAAAGTTTAAAACATCTGTACGGCGTTATAGCTAAGTAGGGGATGACATTTTATCATTACTGCGTACTTGGCAAGAGTGATGATAGTGTTAAGCTACAGGGTCTTTGAATGATACTTTATCTGCTCTTCCCTTGGCACTGATGAAATTTAAAGTAATTAAAGTTATTAAGTCGTTCAAAGAGAGTTTATCGAAAAAAAGACTTTTCCTTTGGTAACGATTAAGTAATACTTAATTCAAATATAAAAATAAATAAAATAATGAAAATGTTAATTTGGTTCTAAAATTATAACATTATACATGCATTGTTTACGGGTACATCGTTTAGATGTATAGACATATGTATTTAGGTACTTAAGGAAGGCTTGTTAACTGCTTGTAACAAGTGACCCTACTAAAGAAACCCAGAGAATTTCTTAATTCTTTAAAGTAAGTTCTAGGTTAGGTAACTAGGTAATATTTATTTATGTGCATACGTTTATTAAGTTCCTAACTTTTGTTGCCCAGCCTTGTTCGTTAGCTAGCCAAAATCTGATACTTAACAATAACTTCAGTTTGATCACACGGAAATAAGTGATGATATTAACATTACTTACTTACAATATTGTAGCAATAATACTTGTTAGTTACTAGTTAACAAGAATTATTTATAACAACAGAAACTTAAGATGTGAAAATTCAGGCTTCATACCTTGTGCCACGGCTCTCTACACAGATTAGTATCTATTTAAAATAAAATGTATTCATTTATTTATTTGCTTAGTCATCAACATCCTTTAACAGTCCACTGCTGGACATAGACCTCTCCTTAGTAAGTAGATTTTGGCCTAATATAACACTCTGGCCAGACGAATTGGTATATTTGTTTCAGGATTTCCTTTTCTTTGCAATGATGTTGACTTGCATGATTTGTTCCCTTAGTTGTTTCTTACGACACTCATAGGAAAAATAGGAGTAAAAAAACACTGTTATTAGTCCGTCACCACACGAAGAATTATATACTAACTTAATATATTCAACATACCTACATTCTAAATTAAAAATATTTACACTATAGGTACACTATTGCTAAGGTTGAGCTTTTTTTCAGGTAAATCAGTAGCTTTGCAGGGAGAGAAACCTCCCACTGTGTCTTTTGAGACGCCATGCATTGTTGGCTGATAAGTTTACATATGTTATCTACTAGCTTCTTTTTTACGGACAATTTGTATATATTTGTGCAATCGTAAATAACTGTTTTATTAGTTTAATTAATCTACGACTACTTATAATCGGATTAAAGTATTAAATATGAGTAATTTTAATTCTTTCAGTAAACTATAGACATATTACGTTGTAGAATCTGCGAATAACAATAATTTGGTTAATTTTAGCACATATGAATTGGTTACATAAAAAAATTTTAAAATGACAACTTCATTTGAAAGTGATAAATTTCCGTTAATAAAATTAGAGACACCTATTTATTTAATTATTCAAAAGTAGTTTTCTGTTTATCAAGAATTTGCCCTTTAAAAATTAACTAATATTAAATGACCACACTTATTTGTTATAGGTATGTTGAATAGGTACGTATCATTGAGAAATGTTATTTTGACCATATTGTTTTGTTGTAGGTTCCAAAAGCAAATTATTAAAAAATATTTCACAATTTTGCCAGTGGCACTACGCGGCGTTATCGTTTATTGCCTTTGCACGTGAGAAAGTAAAGATAACGGGAAGTGTAGGTAGTTTATTTTATGAATGAAACTAAATTGCTCGACGCCAAAAGAAATCCCATGGGTCTACGCCAGATGTTGACTTCAATTCATGTCGGGACAAAATAGTGGCATTAAAACATTAAGATCAATGACATTTTATTAAGGGTTTACAAAAAGATAATATACCTAGTCAAGGTAAAATTTTTTAAAAAAATAATTTTTATATTTTATGGCCATGTGAACTACGAACGAAGTGAAAGGCAAATTTGAGTAGGAATATTAAAAACTGTCACAAATATGAAAATTAACAAATCTAGATTTCACTCTGTATGCTAAATTTTCAGTTATAGTTATAAGACACCCATGTTTGAAGAAAATTAGAATTCAATTTGTAAAATTATAGTACATTCCGATAAAAAGTAGCACGGAGGTACGTTTATGTTATTTTTTAGTTTGACATAAACGTAACATGACACAATTTCTGGCTTAGCAGCTAGGATTGACAACTGTTAGATTACAGGCAGTTTAACATGAAACAATGAGGTGTATGTAAAAAAAAACTATGTACATTATATCTTTTGACAAAGAAAACAGTTTACCGTTTTTTTCTTAATAATTTAACACCTACATCGGGTGCTCGCACTTATTCAATTTTTGCATTAAATTTAATGATGTGAAATATATTATTCTATTGAAGTTAGTTTGATATGAAAATTAAGAATTCATTTATTATAATTATAATTGATTATTTACAGGTTCTGCCTAATTTGAAATCAAACACCAATGTGTGAGATGTATCCATTTATTTATAATAGTGTGCTGGGCCGCTATCTCAAGACAACTTAAGCATGTCATTTTTTACTGAAATATACACAGAAAAAACCCAGACCACCCAGTTGCAAGTCCACTTTGCCATGCAAATAAGTAGAGGTCGCAGACGGATCTTAAATGGAGCACTCCAGGAGTTTTAAATATACGGGCATTTCAAATTGGCTGCTGATGCGGATGCTTTGAACATAATATAATAACTACCACACCCACACAACGCCATCTTGGCCCAAGCTAAGCAGAGTTTATGCTATGAATACTAGAAATACATTTTTTGTAAATACTTACCTATTATACATAGAAAACAACCAAACTCCGAAATAAATGTTTGCTGATCATACAAGCATTTGACCCGGGATTCGAACCTGAGATCTCAAGTTCAGTAGTCGCATAAGCTCCCATCATGCCACCAAAGTGGTTACGTTAACATCAACTTGCGTTTTATAATAGGTACTATCAATTGAATTGTGTCAATTTCATTCATGTATGCAAATGTTTTACATGATTTCATAGCGAATATTTGACAACATTTTTAATACAGAAAAATTCACCTAATTTGGGTCTATCAGGTAGAACCACGCCCATTTCAGCACAAACGGGTCTGTTCGACTTAAACAGCACTACTCTCTCACAGAAGACCAACCTAAAGTGACAGCAACGACGCTGTCGTGTCTCGTTGGTGAGTGTGATACCGGAAGCCCAGCGATGCGGGGCTGATAGTCATCGTGGTAATCGTGTAAGCCTTACACTAACACAATGACGACAGTCATGCTTTTCATGTTCCCAAGCGGGGCGTGAAAAAGCATCTCATTAGGCCGCCATAGCGTGGATCGTCATACTGTATTGTCTGCATTTGAAATGGGTATGGTGACCATAACTCTTGGATTCTATTCATGCTTTCCATCAGACAGAGTAGAGTCACTTTGGCAGGTTCCTAATATAGAAAAAAAAATAAAGGTCTAAATAATATTATATTTTGAATGTACAAAATATAAGAAAGAGGGAATTAAATTAATATTTTACATTTAAATATCGACTCTTTTTATTGAGTATCGACCATCTAATTTGCGCATTATATAAATGTAAAGTAAATAATCTTGTTTATTATATGTTCGGCTAAGAAATGCATTTTAAAATATTGATAATAAAAACGAGATTTTAGAGAGACTGTTGTCTGTGTAGATCTATATTTTGGCTAGGTTTAACTGTCTTACAACAATACAACTCTACTTAACATGAATATAGCTGTCAACCCAAACCTATGAGTTATTTTGTCGGTATGAGAAAGCAAATAAATATATATCTAATATTACCTTTTAAATATTTTTTGTATGTTTCTCTTTTGAGTGATTTCCGTGTATAAGGAACCACTTACTACAGTGACTAATGGAGGCTTCTCGTGCCCGGAAACGGTACTTTTTCTTGTTCAGAGAACCACTACCATTCCACGTCAAAAAGCTTTCGCAGTCCAGATATAGATAAAAAACTTAATAAAATAACATACAGTCTGTATTTTACTTAGACACCTTCTCAAAGAAATCTATGAAGACTTATATGATGTCAAGATCAGGCCATAAACTTGAACATTTCATAATTAAACTGACTACAATAGGAAACACTGTAGGTACAAGTACAAGAAATTATATAGTTTCAATGTAAAAAATTAACCTGGAAACTAATATACCCACATACTGCTCCCTTCAGTTTTACGTGACGACATTTCACTGCATTATTTTTATATATTAACACACTTTTATTAGCTTAACCCAGCTTAAGTTTTGTTTGTAAGCAACGTTTATAAGCGTATTTTTTGACAATCATTTTGTACTACATATGTAACACAATAGATAGGTATTAACGCCTTTATCGGACGCTAACAGACGGTACAATACCAGCATTAAGCACCCGACTGGAACTCCGCCCAGCATTCGCCGGAGGACTGCCTCACGGTGTCTGAATGGAAGGTTCTCGAATGTTGGTCCACGATCAAATCTGACTAGGTAAATCCGTTCCCGCCAGTAATCGTTACTTTTGACAGGTGAAGAGCGTAGAGCATGGTTAGGCGTAGTGTCGACGGGTGAGAGGACCAAAAATCTTGAAAATTACTATGAATGATCTCGAATAAATGTATGAAATACTGTAAAGTACTGTCCTGAAACTTTTTCACTTTCACATGTGATAAATTCTAGAATTTTTCAAAATTATTGCCATAGACTTTAGTGGAAGTGCCATTAAAGGAATTTCATTATTTTTTTTATAAAAATATTTTTGTTCATTTCTTTCAGATCCCGGTAGACCCGTAATAGTTTACACAACAATAACAGAGCCTTTATAAAGATAAAAGTTAAGTTAATTTTTCATTCAAAACATTTAAATCGCACGCGCACATTGTACTGCTAGCAATGAACCGATTGGTTAACTTCGTTGGCACGCGTGGTAAAAATGTAGCAGATTGTTACGGCAGGTAGCTTCAGTCGCATTTGTGTATTATTGGCCCCATTCGAGCATAGAGATGAAATAAAAATAAAAAAAACCAAAATGGATGGTTAGTTTATGATAAAAACTAGCTTAAATTATGGAGAATAGAGGCAAGAATATATTTACTTAGTACA
Source organism: Hypercompe scribonia (assembly GCA_949316085.1). NCBI lineage: Eukaryota > Metazoa > Arthropoda > Insecta > Lepidoptera > Erebidae > Hypercompe > Hypercompe scribonia. Next base: position 10,719,456 of record OX438979.1, read on the forward strand.
ATGATGACTATTAGTCAGTTTTATCACTCTGACTGTCAAAATTCACCCAATAATGCCCGTTGGGTAATTGTTCGGACTCTTCTAGGCTTGAATATACAGTAATATATACAGTAACATATTAATTTTATCAATTATTTATTACGAATGTAAAACTAATTCTAATGTGTTCTTAAAAAGTGAGTTCATGAGAGATTCAAATAACTATGATTTGTACAACATTGTGTAAAATTAATACATACATATGTATACTTATAAAATTGTTTGGCCACGTAATTTCGATACATAATAATCCATTTTAGGTTCAGCCAGAGATAGTTTGTGCAGTAGGGAAACCAAACCAGGACAAGGATTGCTGCAACCCACTTTACTACTACATGATGTTCCTGCGCGCTTAAAAAGCCGTCAAAGCATTCAGAGATCTATGTTATGAGTTGTATTCCTCAATAGTGAATAATAGAGCAAATGTGCACAGCTAAACATCCTGTCCCACCAGGTTTCATTAAACCTTCCGATGATGAATGATGATAAATTATATTTATATCTGTAAGTATATATAGTGTAGATGTTTTTACATGTCAGATTTTACAGATAAAAGGCGCTGTCATTTGGTAACTCACTTTGGGAAGAATAGCTGAAACAAACTACAGATGTATCGTTTTTTTTAAGTCGTAAGTTGATTAAATAAAAACTAAACGAGTGCAGTATAGGGTCTGGGCTGGCCTATTGAAGAAAGGATCATAATTTAGAGCCGAACTGTCCATACCGACGGCATATGAGCCCTAGCCATTGTGTCACCTAACCAGTATCAATCATAATTAACGACTCCAAGCGCGACACTACCGCTAACAGGGCTGGCAGGCTGTAGAAACACTCAAAATCATCCGAAAGATATAGTTGTTACATTCACAGTGTCATCTGTCGAAGACAAATCGAGCTACGGATTGACGACCTACGGAGTAACTAATAATCCTGTAACATTATATGGAAATTCTCGCTTCAATTAATATAAATACATAGTCCCAACCTCAACCGTTGGGTCGCGACCCACCGGGCATGATCGTTGAGGAAATATTACACTAGTTGCTCTACAATACTATAACACAAAGATACTTAAGTGTCAGTAGTATACCCCACAACAAAATACAATATGACATTACACTACGACAATAGTAGAACTACATTAGTTTAGCTGTTTTTACACCAATTAATTAAAGAATTTTATAAGGAGCTTATGCTGCAGAGTCTATTCGATAATTTATCATGGTGTAGGTGTCACTGCAATTTGAAGTTTAAAGTTATACCCAAAAATTTGATGGTGTCCACAAGATCCAACTCTTTTTCATTTATCAGAACACTGGTTTTAACTCATTTGACACTTGATGTAAAAATCTAACACATTCAGTTTTTTTCTCATTCAAAAGTAAATTATTAACATTGAATCAGTTCACGACATTAGAGCGAGTGATATCCACGTATTCAGCTGCTAACTGGACACCAACTGCAGTGGTTAACATGAATATATTATAATTGAATCGCTTACCAAACTGAAAGATTTGTTGCAGACCAATATGTGTGTACGAGTTTGTGTGACGTGACCGTGTTTTGGATGTGACGCTCTACTGCAAACTATGACATATTTCCTTTTTTTGTACAATGTTTCGATTTAGCTGCATTATAGAGGAAGTATGGAGAGCAAAGGACAAGGTCGTGATTGTGACAAAATTTTTGAGCAAATCAAATTTATGGGAGAGGTAGAGGGGGAAGGGGGATTTTTATTCCTTAGTTAAATTTAAGTACACTGATTACGGATGAAAAATAAATGTAGAAATGGTAAAATAAACATGAAGTATTTGATATAAAAAGAAACAAGAAACACAAGAACTATTACTTAATCCAAAATGTAATGTTCGGTTGTAACAGAATATGCATATTCTGAAGAAAAAGTCAGGATAACTCAAGTTACACATCAGTTACATACCCTAAAATAGACTTCTGTAACGGACACTAAATAATTTAGTTATATTTCCATGTCACACAAGTTTTTTTATTTCCACGACCTCCTATATTTAGTCATCTGTGTAGAAAGCATTTATCTCTGTAATAACTAGTTAAATATAGAAGTTTGGATAATGGAGCTATTAATATTTTGTCGGGTAGGTACGTCATCGGTGTGGTAATGATTCCCAAAATATTTTAAAGTCAATGCTTGACATTGTATATGTGCACCTTTTCATCCTTTAATGGTAAAATTTTGTATCAAAATGTCAAAGTAACTTAATAGACAACTTTTTAAGGATGATTTACGTACGAACAAAATAAAACAATATCAGATAAATAATTTTATATTGCTAAATGCTCCCCTCTTTTAAGAAGCTTTATCTCACTTAGTACATGCCATAAAATATTATACCTATTAAGTCAATCAAACACATAAATATATGATAACTAAAATAAGTCACTTAGGTGTCTGATGTAACGTAAACGTTGATCCAGATAACCACCACAAGATTGGCGATGATGATGACTAACTTATTTGGCGATGAGAAAATTCTAAAGAATAAGTTTTTAGATTTGCTGTAAAATTGTTTATTAATTCATAAGAAAAGTAAGCACCGAAAAAATTAAGAAAAATAAATGAAGTTAGTGTAAAATTCATGAACCTATGAATATTGAGAAATAGAAACGATAGTACCTTTATTTTGTTGTTGAGGCGGAAAAATCCTTTAGATCTCCTGCTCCTTGGAGTACTGGAGTAAGGAGTATGTGGTGTTCCAAATAAAAACTGCCCGGACGACCAGCCTCTGACACTTTCACTTTTGATTTCATTTCTTCCCAAAATCGATGCCATGCCCCGTTAGGCCCTATCCCGGGAAGCCTATCTTTCCAAACATTAACCTAATCAGATTTGTTGGTCGGAGAAATCGTGCTATTGACATCAATAGAACAGTAGAAAAGTCTTTTCTACTGTTTAAATCATTGTATTTGTACTACATTCGGCAAATAAAAAAAAGTCACGGTAGCTTTATATTGTCTTTCATGTCATTTTTATACGACTGCCAAGAAAGGAGTATGTTTTTCACGCGTATCTTGTATGTATGTATATACATGTAATATTGTTTATATCTGCCAAAATGCTACACAGATTAATTTAACTAACAAATCGTTAGACTTGTCTTGATAACCAAGTGTTCTTAGGTAGGTGACGAGAAAAAAAACAACATAACTGTGAGACGTTTTAAATAAAGAATTATTTTTTGGGTACTGCTATTTGGTTTTCAAATTAAAATCAAGAGGATTTTAAAATACTATATCATGACCATTAGTTGAATTAACCAATATGCTATTTATTTATCTGTACCATATACGTGCGTGACTAGACACGTTAAAGTGATAAATGTACAGCCAAATTAAATAAACTTAATAAACAAAGATTTTAGATGTCCACACGATGAAAATTCCTTTAAAGAACTAGACCGTTTACGGAATTTGTAACAAACGTAACAAAAAAATGTGAGATATTGTCCATCTAATTATAATCGTAACTGAAAAGTGTAAAATAAAACAAAAAAACTCGACCGCGTAAAAATAAATAACTAACTAATCACTTTAACTAATTTAGATTAAAATCATTCTGTCCAAAATGGGTTTCTACTGTTACAGTCAATACGTTGTATTTTAGAACTTATTATTTGTTTTATTTTATGTATGTATCTATTGATAATAAAGTTATTTTAATGTTTTAGCAATTAAGCTACTTTCGACACTTCGGGACTGAACTTATTCTTTTCTTTTCAGTTTTTATTTAAAGTTACTAATTAGTTATTATTAGCCATTTTTACGCAGTCGGTTTTTTTAAACTTAATTTTTATTTAAGAATGTGTATTTCGTTAATAGGTATATTAATAATCTTAAATTGCTGTTTAGTAAATTTGCGCTTATAAAAGCGACGGTATAACAGTTCCAAAAAGGTTTGTAAATTAAAAATAGTAGACAAATCATCATCATCATATCTATTAATATTAACCTATCTCCCTCTAAAATTGGTCGTTACTTCAGTTTTTTGCTTACGTGAGAACAACGTTGAGGTTATACTATCAAATTTATTTAACGTTCGAAAGCTTTTTTTGTCTTACAAACATATACTATATTTACCACAGCAGCTTTTAGGTGTTTTAGAAAAGTTAGGATAGATATATACCTGAGCAAACGAAAAAATACCTAAAAAATAACTATACCTAATACAACTGAAGTATAACTGATGACATTATGTACAGGTGGGCCATGAATTCGTTAACATTTGAATCTAACATCCCGTGCAAACATGTTACGGGCGTTCTTGGGACCGATGCTACTGGAATTTGCTATCTACAATGTTTTGTAATCAGCGTGCTTGTACTTGTCACACATCCAATGAGTCCCTGCCGGCGGTCCGTAAAAGCTGACTTCCAGATGAGGCGACATTCCATGGCCATGGCCAAAAGTCCAAATCTATCCCAAGCAGACTTCTTTTTATGACGTTATTTGAAGAATCGTTGAAGATTTTGAAGAAACTACATCAATAACCCAAATACTCTCTCGCGGTCTCTTGGCCGACGAGTATTCGAAAATTTCGGTGCTCAATTAGAAGAGTGCAAACGTCGAAATGGTGGTCATTTAGACAATGTAATTTTTCAATAAGCTGTCTTGTAAATAATCAATTTTTATAATATATAAAATGTTTTTTTTTATACGATTTTTTCAAATGTTAACTAATTCGCGGCCCACCCTATATATTATATAAATCAACATTTGCAATTTGAAATATTATCACTGAAGAAAATCATAAAGTAGTGTTTATTCTCTAGGATGATAAATTAAGTTTATTGATACAGATTTCAAAAAATCATTACGTGACAGTGACCAATGACCTACAATGTCAGCATCGGTTAAATTTTAACCGTTAAAAGATGACACTACGCAGGTACCCTCCTCGTACCTATCTTTGTTAGTATAAGTATGAGATAAATAAATTAAATATTTATGATATAGCGTCGAAGCCATCGCTTTGACGGGTCTAGCTGTGGGATCGATGCAGGGGCGATTGCGTCATAGTTATTTTTAGTACAGACTCGGCGACGAATCATACAAAAAAATTTAAAGAAGGGTGGCGCCAAATATCAAGCTATAAGTAAAATAGGAGCATATACAGTTAATCTAACCCAAAAAAAATGTTGACGTAAAATAATATAAAAATACGTAATTTAATGTTTCATTATAACTAAATTTTGTAAGTGGTATCATAAGAGCAATCTTTAACCTAAGGGTTAAACTTAAATGCCATGTATTTATTATAATTTATGGTGACACGATCCAATAACTTTCCATCAGTACGACACAGTAGTCTGCTGAAACTTTGTAGCCTCACAGGATGCGTGATCACCGATGCGATCGGTTATGGCGACCGAACGCCAACAACTACATATATAGCTATATGCAGTAAATACAGTCCAGAGATGATGGACAAGATAAACAGTAAGCGATCAAAACGACCTGTTTATCGCCGTCTCTGTCTCACGTCTGGTGCGAGCAGGAGGCGGCGCGCTGGGAGGCGCGCCGCAGTGGAGATGGTTGTTTTTTTTGTATCTTGTCAATGAAGGGACGGGTAGGGGCGGGCCATGACTCCAGCGCAGGGTTTAGTTTAGATTTTAACAGCAGTCTGACCGCGCTTATCGCGCGCGCTCTTTTTCGAGGCACGTGTGCTTTTAGTATTTACCAAAACACGATGAATTTCGTACCTAGTGAAAACAGATTAGAACCAGTGCCAATCAAACTCGAGGAAGATATCGAATATCCGGAAGACGACGAACAATACTACGGTTACGTGCCAGTCGAGGTAGAGCGACACTCAGACGCGCCGGCTTTCGCGCCCTCCTCGCCCACTAACTTGATGGATCTGAGCAACGGCTCAGAGCGACCCACAATGCATCACTGGCCATCAAATGTTGTATACGATGCCGACGAACGAGAATATCAGCAAGCAACGTATTCTACTTTTGAACCACAATTTCTTGACCACCGGCCAAGACAAGTACATAGAAACTACTATTTCGACGATTCGAATTCACAGGATAGAGTATCAAACTTTTATGATTCAAGTGAAATACCAAAAATGACCGAAGTTGGATACAGAGTCGAAGAGAGAAGAGACGAGAGTGAGGAACAAAGAAGATCGCGGTCGAAACGATCGAAGGTATCGAGGAAGAAAACACAATCGTTTGAAGAAATGCAGATTCAACGAGTGATGGCTAATGTAAGGGAACGCCAGCGTACCCAAAGTTTGAACGAAGCGTTCGCAAGTTTACGCCAGATCATCCCCTCATTGCCGAGTGATAAACTGTCTAAAATACAAACACTCCAGCTCGCGACGCAATATATTGAGTTTTTGTATCAAATTCTATCAAGTAGTGATGCGGCGGGCAATAGCGATAGTAATAGTGACTCAGGGAGTGAACATGGTAAATATCTCGCTCAAGATAAACTAAGTTACGCCTTTTCAGTGTGGAGAATGGAAGGAGAGTGGACAACAAGTGGACAAACGTGATAATATCTATATGTTAGTATTTAACTTTATTAGTAAAACGAAAAGACGCTTATGATATTCCATATTTCTACGATTAATTAATGTGTAAGTGATAGGACAAAGATTTAAGTAAAGAAAAAAGAAATAATTGTGATAGTTAATTAAGTAGTTATTAAGATTTAAGTATTACTTAAATAGCTACTGTAGCAATTTACGAATGCTCAGCTTTGCTCCTCACATAGCAAGAAGTATGTTTAAGACGAAAGATTTATTAAATTGACAGTTAAAACATCGAAAAAAGCAAGGCACACTTATAGACTGTCATAAAATCGTTTGCTTACTGTAGATAATAATGGGCGAATGTTTTGCCCTTTGGTAAGTTTTTTCGACTAATAATACAACGAAAAATAATAAATTAAGTTTTATATTATTTGTACATAATAATTATATGACATAAGTATCGTTGTATACGTTTTATTATTATAATTGCTGTACGCATTCGTAAATTACATATCCTAAAAATAAAGCTATGTCTAATAAAAGACCATTGAATAGTATTATTAGTTTGTAGCATGCAGCTATATACCAAAAATGTTAATAAAATGTGTCATGTCTTGCATGAAAATAAATGCACCCCATTACTATTGTTACTTCAAATAAAAGTGATAACATTGCAAATATTGCCAGCCTTTAATTTACTCTGATATGTATGATACTATGTAATATAAGGCTAGAGTAATATAGAGCTAGAATTGCTTTCAAAACTATTTGTTGCATTTTTAACCTGACCTAGTGATCAAAAGTACTTTAACTTATATGGTCGGTTATAGGTTTGTTTAGTTTTTTTTTTATATAGAACCATACTACCAGAACCATAGAACCATACTACTACCAACCAGTGACTATTCTGCTCGACGGAAAGCATGAATAGAATGCAAGAACGGCGGTCGCCATACTTACTGCCAATGAAGAGTGTAATATGGCGACACACGTTATGGCCTCCCAGTAAAGTTAAACTAAGTTAAACTTCGAGAGCAAAAGGTTTTATTTTTATGTACTTTTAATCTATAAACGTCATTATAAATGAAAAATAGATAAATAAGCCTCGGCCCGCAAGAGTTGTTCTGCGGTCCGCAAATAATCTATCCTTCTATATTTATTCGTAAAAAATGTCTTATGAAGTCATTTTGTAAGTTTTAAATAACAAGATAAATATTAAACAATAGTAGTAGCAAATCGGATAGCGCACAAGTATTTCAGAAAAATCTTTATATTCCACTTAACTAATTTATTGTAGTTGGTTTGATTAACAGTAAAAAGGATGAATGCTATCTAAGACAATTACTTGGTAATATGCAGAAAAAAAATTGGCAATTGATGTTGGTGGAACTTACTGTAAAACACACTAAAGAAACAACTGAATAACATTTTTATCACTCTCCCAAAGATCGTTGTGATTATGATTTCTTTCTCTTTTATTTACTACTGCAGAGCGTGGTACTTTATGTCTAAATAATGCAATTTAACTTATAAAAACTTGTAACATCGCTTCCTCCCTTAAGTTCGGCTTTCAAACTTTAAAGTCAGAGCTAACATAAAATTTAGTATCCATGCAAATAAATGAAATTGAATTGTAATGTTTGTAATTTCAAATTATGAGCTTTTCCCTAAATACATATAAAAGGATATTGGATACTTACATCTGTATGTCTGTTTGTTTGATCTAATCTCTAATAGCTATATTGATTTTGACGGAGCCTTCACAGGCAAATAGCTGATGTTATAAGGAGTAACTAAGGCTATTTTAATTTTAAAAGAAATCACCACAAAGACCACGGTTAATATCGCGGGGCGAAGCCATTATGTTACCAAAGTATTTATTACTAGCTACGGCAGTGTTACCCGCAGTTGTTATACCTTGCTCATCTCACGGGAATACTACGAGTACATTCTTTCGTGATAAAAGGTAGTATATATGCTAGTATAAAATATAACCTATCTCTGTGCTAAATTTGATGCTCACTACTGCAGATTATAGGCCTTTTGCAATGTCCTTCATAGCTACCGTCACGGCCATAGCAGTAATTAATCATAAAAGTTTGTATTTTTATCATTATCATTTTAACATTTTGAAATGCTCATAGTAATTTTCAACAGCAAATATCTGTCAGATATTCTCGAATGAATATTAGTATGTTTATTATGTTATGAGTATATTGAATGACATGAAATAATAAAGAATTGAGAAATGTGTAGTCACGTCGCGTCAATTTCTTTTTATTTTCTATACTAATCAATTCAACAGGGTAACGACGATTTATTTTCGATATTTATTTATTATTATAAAAAAAAACTCAACCTCATCACTACTTATCAAAATAGGACGTATGATCATTTCAGAAATAAATTTATTATGTAAATCAAAGTTAAATTAATCAAATTTAAGTTAAAAGAAATAATAAACCGAACAGACGCAGTTTTTCACCACAAATTCTAGACAGAATTTTTTTACCCTTTTTTCAAATTTATTTGAGATCGGCGTAATGAATTTTCTTCTCCTATTCTCCTCAATCATTCATCATTGCACTGCCTACTCCCTTCCTAGACGTGTCCTCTTCGACACGGTCCATCTTTTTTCTCCATGGATGTATGGTTATTGGCCTCAGATGATCTATACAACATCATAAGTTTATTTAGTAACATCACCCAAGGGCACTCTCTGTGAGGTGAAACTTCGACTTGGGGCGTTCCTGGCAAATTAAGGTGACCAAGGGCCATATTTAAAAGTCGGCGCGACGTGTATTCCGATCCCAGCGGCGGGGTCGAAATCGCGGACGGTTCGTGGTAGCTGTTTGCGCTCTACATTGAGCGAAGGTAATGTTGTCATCTAGCTCCCCCTAGTGGTTAGGTCTACGTGTACGTGAGATTCTCCTAAGTGTGTAGTTTACATTTACAGATGTAGTTCGTCCTCTCTTATATCCGTTAATATTCATACTTGAAACTTTCTTCACTACATTATCCTCCTCTCTACGCATCATATCTACAGGATAAACGGTTGCTTCTAATCTAATCAAACACTGATGCTACTTTAGGCTTCCTCTAATGTAGTCATTCCCCACTTTATCCATTTTAGTCATCACACCACACATCCATATTGAGTGATTCCAGTTTCTTTTTACCTATGCATATATTATTAATAAGCCCGCAAAATTATAACCCTTGAAAAAATTAACTGTACCTTTCAATAAACTATATCACAACAGCCTTCAATAGTAGACTGCTGGATATAAGCCTTTCCTACGAAAGAAAGTTTTTGCCTACTATACCACGCTGGCCAGACCTGTTGGTATACGGTTTATTTGAAGTTTATCTTCTTTTGTACTGTAGTTGTTCTGTATAGTTTATTTCCTTAGTTGCTTCTAACGACACCCATGGGATGAACAGGCGTGGCGACACTCTGTATTGTTAATCCGTCACCATACAGATATTTAAATTGTTGTCAATTTTCAATAATTAATGTATTATTATTAATAATATATTTTATAGTGTAGCACAAAGAAATATCAGAACGTAGTAACGCTATTTTTTGACAGTAGAAAAACAAAATATACTGATTTTTATTGTTGTAGGCTCATACGGGAAGACGTTTCAGATGAATTAATCCAATTTTTCTAGTGAAAAGCATTTGTGTTTAGTTCTAGATTTAGGTAGACGAAAGTGGTATACTTTGTAAGAAACGACTGAGGTCTTAAAACGATATTTAAATTTTTTATTTTAAAAGCCTACCAAAGTGACTCTACTCTGATGGAAAACATGGAAAGCATACACTTATTAATTGGAGAATATTTTCACAATTGACAGTCTATTTAGGGTGCTATTCAACTGACTACATCAATAGTTTTATTTAATATTGTTTATTAGACTTAGACACATTTTGCATCACAATTACAAGTATATTGTCAATTTTATTATTTACAATATACACACACAATATACACTTATATAAAATATGGATGTTACCGTATCTTATTAAACGCAACCGAATGTAGAAAGAACGCTTCAAACATATCACAAGAATTTAGTCGCTTTAGAGTGAGTGAGTTTCACATTAACTCTCTCTCAATAAAAACCCCGTTCGGTGTTGAGATTGGTAAAAAATTCAGTGCAGGTCAATCGCAACGCGGTCACTGTGACGTTTAAGTTGATGTGTAGCAAACTCGCTGGAAAATGGATTTTTATCTGACTATGTTTTTATGTTTATTAAGATAAATTTGTAGCGAAAACTAGTGAAATTATTAAATCTACTTTTTTAAAAACCAATTACTCTTGTAGAGGTTAAAAATGGTATTTGTCGTTTTTGGAAATATTTAATAATTTGTATAACTAGGCTATATTCATTGCAGTTATTGAATAATTGCTCATTCGTGTTAGTATAATGAAATACGATCGCATCCACTAGAACATCATGTATGTTACTTTACATTGCGACGCAGGATATCTGTGTGATAAAATTGTTATTAACATACCTATTACCTTTTTATACACTACGAGGAACTGTAACACGTTAAAAATAAAAACATTAGAAGTCCAGCCTTTTATATAAAGATAACATTCATAGAAATTGTATTAAATTACTTATTTAATGATAAGTGTTAAGCTGGCATTATTTAATGATAACAATTCAAATTTATAAATAAATGAAATAAACTCAAAGAAAACTATAAAAATGAAACCCACTCATGTTGGTGAAGCAGCACAAGGGCACCTTGATTACCATTTCAGATATGTATTTATAACGAAAGTGTACCTGCTGTCGTTTGCTTCCCAAGTACTTAGATAAATATGTGATTTACGCGTGTTATTTATTAAATACAAACTGTTTTACTCACGTGTGTATTTCGTGGATGTCTGACTAGTTTCGGTCCCGACGGAGGCCTTTTTTTGAGAAGTTAATAGTCCTGGCCTGTAAATTGAGTCGCAAGTCCATAACTACCCTCTGAGTACCCTTCCCCCACAATCAAAAGGTTAGGGCGCCGATAACTAAGCACTCGGTGGCAAGCAACGAAAGAATCCCCTCGTTGTTAACATCAGTTTTCACATCAGTTACGAAACCGTGTTGTAAAGAAAGTTGCAAAAAATGTGAGTAAAACTTTTTAGTTTTCATAAATTATAAATACAATTATCCATGAAAGTTATCCATAATAGTTATAGACTAAGATACATGTTACGGGTGTACTACTTACTGCGGCATTTAATGTATTAGGACCTGAAATAAGTTCAGTTCATCAGCGTAGTAGTAATATATAACCTCACTTATGTATATGTAGTATAGTGACCCCAAATTCTAGTAGATATAGTTTACCACAATGTTAACTACGTGTATATTTGAGGTGCCCAGAATTCTAGTTGAAACATAATGGTGACAATGCTCTGTCAAATACATGTAGAGACTGGTTTCGGCGCTTTAAAAATAATAACTTTGAACTTGAATGAAAAACTTTCTGGAGCACTGACAAAGTTTGAAGATGAAGAATTGGCATAGCCCCATCCGATTACCACTTGTTTCGGTCGATGACGGTTTCATTTTCGTAGAAAAATGGGTCGATTCATAGATTGTGTCAAAAGATGAATCGTTTTTTTCGACAGATGATTCGATTACTACTAGAAAGGTGGCTGAAAGTAGTCTCTAATGATGGACTATAATTTGAGTTAAATGATTGTTAACCACGTATTTAAAATATTTTTTCAAGGTCCTATTATATAGTGAAGTGTTGGCTTTTAGATGTAAAAGCTGGAAGCACTAAGATTGGAAGTGTAACCTGAGTCATCACATCACATCAACAGCCTTTCATAGTCCACTGCTGGACATAGACCTCTCCTCACAAAGAAGTTTTAGCCTACAATTCCACGCTGGTAAGACAGGTAGGAATAGGGTTTGTATCCGGTTTTCCTTCTGTTCAGTGCTGGTGTCTGCATAATTTGCTCCCTTAGTCGCCTCTTACTACACCCACGGGATGAATAGGGGTAGTGATACTTTGTATCCTTAATCCCTCACTGCACGGAAAACCTCAGTATAATACCATATCTAAGTACATGATAAAGCAGCATTGTAATTGTTTGATGGAACTTTATGAATAGACAGTAAAAATCTTGATTTTCAGTGTTACTAGTGTGCAAAATTATAATGACTTAATTGTACATATTATAAAATTGTTCTCTGCCAGCAGATAGATTTTTTAAGAAGTATTAAAATAGTTATTTTTATTCAGAACTAATAAGAAACTGTTACATTTAAAAGCATCAAGAACTGCCGGAAGTTATAGAAATGAAGTCGAATCATGTCCAATTGCATACATTATAAAATGATGAGTTTTACTTCATTTAATTTTAAACACAGTAATTAAAATAATTTAAATTATTATTAGGAATAGCATACCGCAAGTCTTACGCCAGTTCTACAAACTTCTACAAAAACTTTAATTTTACACAACTTAATGATTTACTAATAAAAATGTTGCCTATGTTACTTGGGTTTAAAAGTTTGCGCCTTAGTTATTTAAGTCGCCTTTTTCTTTAAAAAAGTACTGTGTCATCAATATTTTACAAAAACCTGAGCATACGCATAAATATTATCAATTTTTAATGCTACATAACCAAGAATGTTATAGTTAATCTAACACCACCCGCCCCTTCAAGTTTTTAGATCACTTTATGATGCCCTCACAATTACAACTATTCTATAAACTACATGTTGACTTATCTAGTTTCGTTAACGTTAATTAAACAACTCTGGCTTGTAACCAAGTGGTTAGAAGTCACGTTATTGTTTCAAATTATTTCCTGCAATGTTTAATATCAATAACATATGAAATATCAATAACAGTATAAATACATAAAATACTGGCCTGAAGGCCTAATGTGAGTTTATCACACATCTACTAGATCATCAAGTTGACCGTTCGACGTTGTGATAGGTGAAGAGGTTCGTGCGTGCCTCACACTAGGCCCCCTGCAGGTTGACTCCATCTGTTACAGATCAACCTGTTACAATGTTACGAAATATTAAATACATAATACTGTAACTACATTTATGCACAAAAAATGTACATACATATGTATTACGCTTATAAATTATTAAACTTGTATTCCAGTGTTGAAGATAAATTCGTAGTGTAGTGATGGAATAAATCACAGTAAACTGTGATTAATCTTGTGATAGTGATAGCATCCCTAACCTACGTACAAAAAATCACGTGATTAATTAACAGTTAGCCGTGATTTTTTTCATCACTAATTCATTGGTGCCGTACATTTGAAATTCTAATTAGTGTTATGTATCTTGTCAGATAATTTAAAAATAAACCACATAATGCTCGTAGCAAATATGATATAATACTTAAAATAAACTAGATTACATTGTGATAAACACTACAATGTAAATACAGGGTGGGTCAAGCATTCGTTAACATTTGAATCTAACATCCCGCGCAAACCAATGCCGCGCGGGACGCGGGGAAATTTTGTCGCAATGGAAAGCTTCACGGGGCCGTAACACACTTACTGTGTGAAAAAAATGTATTTAAACAACTGTTTGCTTATTACTGTGAGACGTTTATTTCGTGTTGAATACGATTTACACGACTTAGATCAGTGTGCGAGTGCTCCTTTAATAAAGAGATAGGTGAAGAAGTTCGAAGAGACGGGATCTACGCTTAATGTGAAGCAAACTCGAGGCTGCGGACTTTTTGCACCGAAGAGAACGTGCAGCAAGATTCCGCTTCTGTTCGACACAATCCAGACTTATCGTTAACATTTGAATCTAAAATACCGCGCGGGGCGTGGGGAGGGGTCTGACCACTAGTATTCGAAAATTTCGGCGCTTACTTAGAAGAGTGCAAACGTCGAAAGGGTAATCATTTAGACGATGTAATTTTTAAAAAAATAAATTCCAATTAATTAGCTTTCATATGTTTTTTTCAAATGTTAACTAACTCGTGGCCCATCCTGTAAGTTTAACAAGTTTTAATTATTTACACTTGTAAAGTGACAATTTCTATTCACATTTTTTGCCAAAAATTGGTTTTACAAAGACAATAGAGTACTTTCACTAAAATTCGTCTAAATAACAAGCTTCCAAACTAATTTGCACCTTACTACTAATAATATAAAGACTAGATTGTCTGATATTCGTAGCACATGATGATGTTTAAAAGTTCGTTCTTTAGTAGTTATTATTAAAAGTTAAAAATTTGGATGATACATAGATATAAAACATTGGAATTTAGTTTGTTCAAATATTAATACTGAGCAGAATAGGAGCAAGGATTTAAAATGGAACGTCTTCCTTTGTATATACGATGTTTTTATTTCATTGCAATTAAAGAAAATGGTGCGTTAATAATGTGTGAATAAAGCGTTTAATACATGATTTAACAAATATACAACTTATAACTACATTTTCATGGAATTATTAATTCGTTGGCACTCATTTCTAAGTCGGTAATCTGAAAAGAAAAAGTTTAATAAAATAACATGTTTGTAAACGATTGACATCATCTAATATAAGCGATAAGCGTACGATTCGGCAGTCATCATACCAGAAAGTTGTGACTCTATGCTATGAAAAGCCTTCATCAACAGTCTTCGACAGTCCACCGCTAGACATAGGCTTTTCCTTAGCAAGGAGATTTAAACCTAATATATAATATCTATAACTTTTATAAATAACCTCTGTTATCTTATTCATATGTTATTTACATATTCATATTACTTTTGATAAATACTTGACTAATACTGTTCTTTTTGTACTGGTAACTTTTTAAAGTGTTTAGGGGAATTTTGGTTGTAGAGATTTGTATAAATAATAATATTTTAGAAATCCGACAAAACGCCATCAAGTCCCAAATTAAGCAGAGCATGTACTATGAGTACTAGACGACTTATATAAATACATTTACATAATTCAATTCAATATAATTCAATTAGGTAGATGATTGTATCGTAAATAAATACTAATGTCCACTTCATTAAAACTAATATTGTGAAACGTTTCGGAAAATACAATTAGCATAGCTTTTTATTATTATTACGAATTTCAATGAACTATACAGTGAAATATATTGTTCAATTGAGTAGTCTAAAACAGTGACGTCACAATTTTGTATTTAGTACATTTTTCATATAAAATTATCGTTTTATCAGATGGTAAAAAGTAACTAATTTGACTAAGGTGTCATCTAGCCTATTGTAAATACGTACATATTATACATAGAATAAACCCAAACTTCGATATAAATATTTTGTATATAAATATGTATTTACACACATATATATTATATTTACAATATATATGTCAATATTCTATATGTAAATAAATAAATATTTTCAGATCATACAAACATTTAGTCCGACCCAGGAATCAAACCCAAGACCTCAAGCACAACAGTCGCATACACAAGCACTGCGTCACTGAGACAGTAAAAAGCCAGTAAATACTTTATACAACACTCCCAATTACTGGACAAAAAACACTCATAATACTACTACTACCAAATTGTTGACGTTAAGATGAATATTCAGCAATACATTAATAGATCTGTTAATGTGCCAATTAAAACTAGTCAAGTTAATTTGCAGCAAGTTTTATAAGTTTTTGAGGTCAAGTGTCAAAAAAATGAATGTTTCCTTACAGTTTCTTGCAATTCCTTGTTGAGCGATTGCATCCCTTCCGGTTCAGCCGTGGTGTCTCTCGTCATCCAATCTTCCGTTTCCTCTGTACCATTCTGCAAACATAATCATTTGTTTTAGAGGAAATAACACGATAGCACGTAGGCGGTGTTCCCGTTCAACCCTAAAAGCTAAACTCAAAGCCAAACCTCTAAGGAAAATAATTTTGAAATCTGACATCGGCGCGAGAAGCAAATTTTCGTAACAATATCATTTTTGTACACAAGAAAAATAATTTCTTAGATTTTTTTTTATATTTAACCTACCAAAGTGACTCGATTCTGCCTGATGGAAAGCACGAATAGAATCCAAGAGCGGTGGTCGCCATACTCACTGCGAATGACGACAGTGTAATATGGCGACCCACGCACACCCCACTTAACACCCCGCTTAAAGGACCCAGGATCGTAGCTGGAGGGAAACACGTGCACTGGTAATGAGTTCCAGGCTTTAACCGATTTGCAGAATTTGTGTGTTTATGTAATATTTTTGTAGTATAATGGATTTTTTATGGCGGCAAAATTCGTGTCACTAGATGACAAGTGACTCATTATTATAAACAGCCGAAAGACATCCACTGCTGAGCATAAGGTTCTGGTCTGCTATATCACGCTGGCCTGACGGGTTGGTATGGAGTATGGCATGCTGTTGTCTTGCGTAGTTTGCTGCCTTAGTCGGCTCTTACGACACGCATGCAATAAATAGAAATATTGACAGTGTACTATTAATCTAATACCACATAGACAAGTTACCTATGGAGGCCATACCATAATCAACATATTAACATAGTTTTTGTTATATAGAGGGACTTATAGCAGACTAAAGTTCTCACTATATAACAAAAACTATGTGTATTTGTAAAAATGGTGAAAGTATAAAAAAACCATTACACATTGTTCGTACACCTGTAACTCAAAGCCCTCAAGTACATTGCTGCCGTTTGAGTGCCCCCTATAATTGGGAGTAGGGGTTGGTCCTCTGGTAGCTTCATTCACTCGGCGAAAAGCCTCAACAGAAGTGTTCAGTTTTGCCGTACGTGTTTTTCGTATGTTTACCAAATAATCTGCGTATGCTTGTATGTGTCCGATTTAGAACCAGTTTCACCACTTACTGACAAAGTTAATAAAAGACTAACAGACTATTTTAATTATATATATATTAAATAAATTTTTGGTTATCTGGCAAGATAAGTTTAAAATAGTTATCTGCCCTATAGGGCAGAAACTTTATTAGGAACTGATTAGAGTGGTCTTTAGAGTTCAATTACAGCAATAATACACTCTGCGATAAAAATTAAAAACATTTCGGTAAATATTTACCTCAACCAAGTTATCCACACTATCCAAATCCTTCTTGTGCACCTGTTTCATGTGATCTTTGAGTGCAAAGGCGCGCGCGTAGCTCGCTCCGCACATTGTACATGAGAATTTGAGATTATTTTGTCGGTTGTGCGTTTCAGTGTGTATGCGAACAGCATATAGAGACGCAAACGGCCTAGAACAACAAAACATCGGTTAATAATATACGAGATCTGCTTTAAACTTTCTAGTTTTATGTGTAACCCGTATTTATATTTAAATATTAGCCATACCAATTATAGACGTGTGGCAACCCTACTCAATAACAGATATTTGACACTCGGTCGCTAGTAGTGCCTATTGGATAACTAAGCTAACAACTAAGTTCACATTATCCTTTCACTTTAGATATTAGACTCCAACACTTAGTCTACTATGATACGACTGGACTTCGATTTTTTACGAAGAGCTACTGCCATCAGACCTCCCCAACCTAAGTATTATGCGATATTGAACTTCTGGCGAAAGTTTACTGTCGGATTTATAGGACTCCAACTCCTCGTAATGTTCGTTTCACAAATTAGATGCTAAACTTAATTATATTATACCTGTTACAATGTAGGCAAGAAAAGGGTTTGGTGTGTGAGTTTTTGTGCCCGGCGAGCTGCACAGATGTTTTGAACGCTTTTGGGCAGTACGGGCACTTGTACGCGCGTACGTCCGAGTGTGTCAGCAGATGGTGGCTGTAGACGCTGTGTGCTTTGAACCTATGGAGTATAAGGTTTATCTTCTTAATAAAAATGCTACAAAAAACGTTGATAATGACCGTATGGCAGACCTACAGAGGACTATTATCAGTTCGAAAGCTTTACTCAAACAGAATTAAGTTTGGGAAACAATTCCCTAACAAGTATTTGAATAGCATTTTGAATCACTTTTATTTAGTATTTTTTCGTTGCAACTAAGGGTTTCAATACATTTACCTATTTTTGTTTGACGGAAGACACGAATTTTATTTATTGATATCATTTGATGCAATTTATAATGTGTATTTGAAAGATGTGACAAGCAGACGTCAGTGAAGGAGAAATCACTTCAGTTTGTAGTCGTCGCCCAAACCATTCATATAAACGATATACCATTTTTACAATTGCCTTCCTTTTTATCTAATTAGTTTTAACTTTAATAAAATCTAAATTTTCTTGTCTGATCCCTAAAATACCCCAACATTCCTATCTTGTCAGTTATAGACATGTTAGAAATGACACTCCTGCCATCCTTGTGAAGTTGAGTAACGTTATTCTTACTTAATGCGAAACCTGAAAGTAGTTCGTTCAGAATTCGATAATAGTAACTTACAAACATTGTTATATATTATCCCAAACGTCTATCACGATTCGTTAAACTAGAACACACTATTAAATGAGTACGAAACGACCGAGTTGCGGCCGCATACATCGAGTGGTTATATCGAGTGGCCACTCGATGTATACACATAGGATGACAACGATGCAACCAAATGTGCAGGTTAGCTATTAGTAACGTTTTTATTATTTCCTGTTCCTTTTTATGTTGTTATTTATCGTATATTATAAAAATATGTTTGGGGTGTTTCGGCTTTTGTAGTAAGAATAACATCGTAGATGTGTGCGTGCGTACCTCTTGCCGCAGTGCGCACACTCGTAGGGCCGCGCGCCGGTGTGCGTGCGCATGTGCAGCGTGAGGCAGTACAGCACGCGGAACGACTTGCCACAGATCTCGCACGAGTGCGGCTTCTCGCCTATACATACGAACACGTGAATTTCAAAATACAGTATGTGGCGCCATCTACAACCTAACTTGTCGAATCTTGTACTTTGTTCTTTACAAAAAAGAACTCTTGTATTAGGAATATTGAGGATATAGCCGTAGGGGACTTAACAAACATACGTGAAAGGCACACAGAATTGACAGATTCAGAACAATAATTTGCGGATCACACAAAGTGTTGTCCCATGTGAGGTTTGAACCACAACACTCGGCGCATTAGAAAATTGCGTGGCGACCGCTTAAACCACTACGCCATTCGTGCAGTCAAACTACTTTTACTGTTAGTTTCCAGAAAAGAGATTAACGTCTTACTGAGGTTAGACATGCGTGTTATGACGTTCTGCATATATATCCGAACAAAAATATTTGAACTGAGCAAGAAACTAAGCTACAATTCTCAACGAAACAATTGAATGCACTGGAACTGTGGGTCACGGGGTCCTCCAAATACAAAAAGTAACAGCAAAGCTTTTCATAGACAAGAAAAATGAAGATTAAATCGCCTTAGCTATGTTATAAAATCATATGGGGCCTATGTCAATTTTTCTGCCTTAAAAATTAATAAATATAATCGTGATAATATTTTGAATATTAAGTTCAATTCGTTAAAAGCAGTTAATTCAGTACAGTACACTGCAGTGCAGTACTTACCAGTATGAATTCGTTCGTGTTTAACTTTCTCATGTGGTCTCGCAAATCTTCTATTGCAAAACAAACATTTATATGGAAGCGTTTTATCTTGTTTATTCACTGGTGCCTGCAATACCATTAATTTTAATGTGAAAATACTTCAAAATACAACAAAGAATATACAATAATGCCATCTAACAAAGACACACAGAACTACAGGAGAAGTATAAATCCTACATCTCTCTATTAAAGTTTTCGCAGTGACTAACATACACAACTCCCCAACATCAACCGTTCTGTAATAATCCACCAGGTCCAGTAACTTCCTCGTTTGCTTGAAGGGTCTTTTTTTTGTGATAAAGGGTCATAAGAACCTTTCCTTCAAAGCTTTACATGATGTATTTTGCATTAGTTAACAATTTGGGTTAATAAAATATAAGATACGACTTTAAGTGAACTTAGTATATTTGACTGAATTGTTAAAAAAACATACTTGAAGACTCCAACATCAGGGCTTATCTTGTGAGAGGATTGTTTCAGCCTTACAGAAAACCAATACTTTCGTGTCATTTCACCAAGTGATTAAAGTTACCGGGGTTCAAACCTCCCCTAACTCTTTGGGACTCAAAGGACGGTAACGTCGGCGCACGAGCACCGAGGGGCGAGTGAGTGAGAAGACAGCGCGACAAAGTGGTCCTCCGAGCCGGATCAATGTCCTTAACGTAGTGTATTGCATGCAGTGTTGTTTCACACCGAGAGGACCGTTTCCTCGCGTTGTTCTGCTCTCGCTCCCCACTGCTCAGGGGCTTGTGCCAACGACGCATTCGTAACCATGGGTGGCGGTAACATACCCCGAGTTAAAAAACAAGTTCCATTTTTGACCTCAAAATCTTCAATTCCTTTGATCTTTTATTTGCCGCACAAAAAGTAACTCTATTTTAACACTCAAAACCCTCATTGAAGGCTATGAGGTTTAAATATGGATTACCCATAGATTTGAAATCTTAACTTTATCCTCAAAACACTCATACATCGAATCGAATGTCAAAAGAGAAAAAATAAAAAATAAAAATTTTTTGAACTATCCGATTTGGTATGGAATACTCCTCTACATAAAAGGAGTGGGGGTAAATTTAATGGGAGGTTACATCATATGAGATTTTTGAGGTTCAAAGCCGTATAGGATAATTTTTATATGGTTTGACGTTTTTGAGGGTCAAATGTTGATTCTATAGTTCTGATTTTACCCTCAAAGTTGTAAAACCGTCCGTAAGTAGGATTTTGAGGTAAAAACTGAGACTACTTTCTATGTTAAATCCAATCTTAAAAAAAATTAAGCTGTCCCTCGAAAACCTCATTGAAGATTTTGAGGGTAAAATATGAATTTACTTTTTGACTCGGGACACCATAGTAATAGTATTTATAGAATAAAAACAATATAGTGACTTACTTTATCTAAATTGTGTATATTCATGTGCATTTCCAGAAACTCCATAGAAGTAAATTTCTTATTGCAAATGCCACAGTTCATCTTGTTGTTTGACTTGTGTGAGTTCTCGTGCACGGTTCGATAGTCATACGGAATCACTTTATCGCAAATGTTACAGTGGTATACGTTTCCAGATACATCTTTGTTGCCACGATGGTTTACAGGAGGCTGAATAGGGCGTGATCTAAAAAAAAAATATATATGTCAGCTCCGACGCACGACTGGAGTTTACTCCTTAAGTACAATTGTCAAAACAGACGCAAAAAAAACTTATTTAACTGAAATTAACTGAAAAAAGATTGATACCGTATGAAAGGGTAAATTAACAAATTAATGAAAATAACATAGATATAGTCGCTTTGCAGCATACTCTATACACGTCTTAATACACTCACAACCAGTGCAGCCGCACCAAAAACGTAACGAGGTCATTCGTTCAGTAGATTTTACTCCTCACATTTTTCTCATACTGCGCGCCTTATATCAAAAATCGATTCTTAAGTAGTAAACTCCAATAAAGTTATTAAACGTATATCCATATTGATTATACTACTCTGTATACCAGACTAAGTTCTATCAAAAGTTATTGATTGGTCAAAGTCAACAGAAAAATAGACATGAAAATTTTCTACAGAATAACTTAAAATACTCAGTTTTTTCTGCGGTTTGTAATTAAAAAGAAAATAATTGTTTTAACTACAACCATAATAAAATTAAAACCACAATTTATATCGTGGAGTATTTGTGGAATATGCTACAGGGATTTGTTGTCATACACTTTATAATTTGTAAAATATACTAAAAAGAAAATATGTATCAGAATAATTAATTATATCTTTGTATACGCACTTGACAGGATCGTGCATCCGTTTGTGTAGTTTCAATGACTTGTTTGTTTTAAATACAGTAGAGCAAACTTCACACACAAAATGTAAGACTACTGCGGGACTGCCATCTGTAACAGTTAAAAATTATATATTAAAATTATTATATATGTAAAGAAAGGGCAGAGAGAAGATAGGAATATTTTTTCCTGTATATATTGCGTGCCAACAAAAATTGAAAATTTTTAATTTAGCTTTATTGTTATCGTTTTTTTTTCTTTATTTTAAGAGCCTGCCAAAGTGACTCTACTCTGCCTGGTGGAAAGCATTAATAGAATCCAAGAGTTTTGGTTACCATACTCATTGCGAACACAGACATGGCAGTATGGTGACCCACACTATGGTGGCCGAGTAAGATTTTTTACACCTCGCTTGGCGTCCCCAAGTAAAAAGTATGACAGTCATCGTGACATTGTATTGCACACACCACAACAACTGTCACCCCTGCATTAATGGGCCTCCAGTCTCAAAATCTATGATTCAATTCAACAATTTTATTTACACATAAATCGTCGTCATCGTAGAAAAACGATGGATTTGATTATTGTTACTTTACAGGAGTGCACTTTAAATTTATAAATGATATTTTCTGGAATATTTGTGATATGGTTGTTTATTGTTTTTTTCAAATTTCGAAATGTCACTTTACATTTAAGCTTTTATAAAATACAGAATTAATTTCTAATATATTGTAATCTTTAAAGTGTTGTTTTTTTAAGTGACTAGTATTCAAAGTCGTCATTTTTCTACGACGACATTGAAATATTTAAAGTAAGTTTAACTGATAAGTTGCGACACCCCTATATACTGTATTCTAATAGGTATATAAGATTATGACAATTGACTTAAATTGTAACAGCCCGCTTCAAACGCGCACAGCTAACTCGATCATAGTCAGTTTTGGTTATAGTGAAACTACAAGGTAGAAAATTATTTTATCATTAATCTCTTTTTTTTCTCTCTTTCTCGCGTACAAAATAAAGAAGTGATTAGCTATTCTATCAGTTTTCAAACACAATAGTGATTATCTAATATGGAAAAAGGTATTGATTAAGTATTAAAGTGTTAAATTATCGCACCCGATGTACCTGGATTCTCCTTGTGTACTTTCATATGTGCACACAAAGACCTCGCGTTTTCATATCCTGCTGGACACTTTGGACAGGGGTACTTTGCTGAAAAATAAAAATATTTAAATATATATCTGTAAAATTATACCTACATACATTGTTTTCATAAAAATCAATTTTAAAAGTAAATGAAAATAAAAAAAATAACTGAGACACAACCTTAGGCAAGATAGGAGTTAACGACAATATAAGTAACTTTTAGGTAAATATCACTATTAGCTAACTAACGCAATACTATCGTCACTGTACTCTAATTTAGCTGTGTAGAAAGTGTCTAAATGCCGCTTTTTTTGCTTATGAATTGGATATTATTCACTATTTTATTGGTTTTAATTTTGTCTTCGCGTAACCCTATTTTTTCAAAAACCTAAGTAGCCAAGTTACTCCTAATAACGTAAATTATCTGCAAGTGAAAGTTCCTTCGAAATTGGTTCAGCCGTTACAGAGATTAGTTAAAACAAACAGACAGACAAAAATTTTAAAAATAGGTTTTTTGATGAAAGTACTATATTTAGTTTTATATGTATTTACTGTAAAGCTCCTAAATTTAAATTAAAAATAAACGCAATTTTATATATTTGTATAGATTACTTACTTATTTTACAAGGATGCTCTTTAAATTCATTTAAATCGGAGACTGTTATGTTACAGGACATGCAGTTATACATCTTCACTGTAAGGCCCGTTTTCATCTGCAGCTGTTTTGTGACCACTTGATGATAATCAGTTTTCTCTGTATAAGAATAGCTTTCTGATATGATTTTGAATACAATAATAAGATTACTGTTTTATTTTTTCCATTATATCTACAATAATTAGCCCTCTTGGTAAACTAGATTTTATCCGAAGTTTAATTTCAATTTGCCAGAATATATGTTTACCAAGGCTTTAAAAAGGTGAAAAATTTACTCTAGGAGAGATTTTAGAATCTTTACGTCAACATCCATACCAAAATACATCAAAAGTATAGAATCAAAAAATCAATAGCATTGTCAAAACCTTACCAGGAACAGCTGACGGAGCCTCTTCAGAGACAGTTTCAGGTACTTTATCAATTTGTACAAAGCGTCTAGTGTAGGCACGGCCTTGTTTATCCAGAACTAATTTGGGATGTTTTATTATTGCATCTAAAATTCATGATATATATTAATTTTTGTGTATTCATCAAAAGTTTTCTTCACGTAAAGTCATCCATATTGATATAGAATTAAATAAACTGTTGTAGGTGCTTAAAGGATACACTCCAGGTTATTACTTATCCCGTGGCTGCCTATCTTTTGTAATTTAACCAGTCTTTCCAAATTCCAGTACAATATTTGACTTTTGTACCAGATTATCTTTGAATACTTTTACAAATATACAAAATAATTTATTTAATTCTTATACAAAGACTAGTCCAAATTAAAACTATTTAACAATTAACTGCCTCAGTGGCGCAGCGGTAGTGAATGCGACTGCGTGTGCTTGAAGTCTCGGGTTCGATTCCCAGGTTGGACCAAATGTTTGTATGGTCTGCAAAATATTTATTTCGAAGTTTGGTTTTTTTGTATAAAATGTATGTTTTACAAAAAAACAACAAGTACATATATAGTATTCTATCAGTCAGTCTAGTTTTCATAGAATTAGTTTGAAACTGTGTCATTATGTGTCAAATGTCCAAATTATTTATTTAAACATTATCTAAATTACCAATAGTGTCCTGTTGTATCTCAGTGTCTTCAGATTTAAAAATCATTGGCTCTTCAACAATATCACCAGTGTCAGTGATCACACGCCTTGCCGTCTGCTTATCACTTAACGTCAATTCTTCATCACCTTCCTGAAAATTATATTTATTTCAGTTTTATTGATATGTTACTAAAATTGTGTTACTGTATACTTAGATTATATTGCAAGTTTCTAGACTAGAAATTGGACCAGTATTCTAAGGGTACTTCAAGGTCTTTATGGTTGTCCGTGGTATGTTGGACTGGAACCAACCAAAAATCACATACTGCCTCGGGTACTAGTTTCCAGGGAACAAGGTGCACTCTCGTTAGGAAATCCCTAGAACTTTCTGTAGCACTCGCACTGCCACCCAGCCTGCTTATGCTAGGATGACAGATGGCCTCACCTGTTACCTTCAGACTTGCACTTATAGTTATAATAGTTTCACAAATCAAAAAGTTGATTTTTTCCAGAAAGTTACATATGAAGATGTGTGGAATCCGCAGTTACATACCCATTGAAGATAAATCAAATTTGCAGAGCATGATTAGTAGTCAAATCTTGCAGTAATTTGTTTGTAAAATGTAATCATTTAGAAAGGTTGCCAACAATCTGGTTTCCATAGTCTAAGCTCTAGTATTACCTAATCAGTGATCAGAATACCGTGTTAAGGATATTATAATTTATATTATTCTGGATACAAATGGAGACATTACCTCAAGAACCACCTCCTGATCATTGTGATAATTCTGTATGTGGTCAAGCACTGATGTGAAAGATACCTTACATGTGTTGCAACTATATATCTCTTTCTGTTTGTCTTCAGTCAGGTCAGGCTCTGACACTATGAGTGTGTCCGGATCTAGCTTCATATCTGAGAAAAAAAAACACCGTTTTAAGTACACAAAACTTCACAACCTACTCTAAAAAGGATTTATTTTGATAAATATGTTTAAATATAGCTTGAATGTTCATATTCATTAGTGTGCTTATATTGAATGTCTGTCAAATTACTCCTCACCTCATCATCTCTAAAGAACATATCTTAAATTTTTGTAGAGAGTGTATAATGTTTTCATTCATTGTAAACAAAATTCAATATTATAAAAACATTTACACAGATTGAAGAAACAATTGTTAAAAATAATAAATAAATAAATTTGCCTCAAGGTTTAACCAATTCCCGACACGAAATTTTGATAATAAAGGTAAACCTCACTCAGATAGGCATCATTGAAAAAATTGATAAAATTTCTCATCTGTTGGAACAGATGTCTTTTATACAGGGTGGCGCCCAGTTTTTGACAAAAGAGTAACTAACAAGTAATACGATCCAACATACTTTCGTTAAAATTAGTAAAAAAAAATTTTTCATAAAACACAGAAATGCTAATTTACAACAAAAAAAAATACAATTATTTGAATTGCGAATTAGAGCACCACTTACTTCAATGCATTGTCCATATGATATTGCAAAGGACTTGTAAGCAAGCACAACACTCAATTTCACACAGACATTGGACAACACAATCAATATCGTTACTTTTTAATAAAGTTAGCGGGACTCATTACAAATCAAAGTAAAGTCTTACATTAATTAATGCTACTTTCTAGAATCCTGAATTCTTCAAATATGAAATAATTGAATCAATGCCGCCAATTGTTAAAATTAGGAAAAAATTTTAATGTGTTTGCCGGTAGCAATCACTATGTACTGTAAAAAACATTTAAATAAACAATATAATTTACGAAGCCAAATAATGTTACAATTCTTATTTATTAACATATTTTGTTTACAAACAATGGATAAAAAGGCGCGCAATTACGATGCACAAAACGATTAGTTGCAGATTGGAAGCAATGATGCCTGTAAGGCATTAACCAATCGCATGCTTCTATTTAATATTCGCCGACACAGTGCAAATAAGGTCTATGAACCTCTGTCATATACAGTATTATTTTCTCTATGTCCTTTGAAATATGTTTGATTTTGTTTTAAAATATTCTTATTTTTTAAACTTTATGAATTATTAGTGTGAAAAATCATTGCCCATTATGTAACATAGCATTATACAATAAATGGTGTTGTAATCTGTGAAACAGAAAAATGTCCTGTGGCTAAACTACTGAATATATTTTGTTCAAATTTTGCAAATTGTCTCAAAATAACTAAATGAATGTGTGGTATAAATAAATGTGGTTCTGATAAAAGCACCCTGTATAAATTTATTTAATTACTTTTAATCAATTTAAAATTTAAAACAATTGAAGAGGGTCTACTTCTTAGATCAGATATAATATACACATTATGATTAAAAAGTAAATAAATAAAAAAAAATAAAGTAAATTGTTAATAAGCCAAAATTCACTCAGTTCTACAAATAAAAACATAACTAAGTTGTAAGAATATTTAAAAATGGATCACCTTTAACTGTAGTCAAAGATATAGTGCCATCATTGTTCTGTTTAGTAACAATTTCATTGTCCTCGGTCAACTCGCCATCATCTTGAGTCACAATCATGTAGTGATTTTCTCCATCTTCTTTTATTAATTTAAGCTCCTGAGTTTGAAGTACAGGTTTCGACAACTGCTTACTTAGGAGTTCAACATACATTTTGTTGACTTCCCCTGTTTCATCTTGGCTTTCATAAGTTTCATCCGTTATGTAGTGAGTATCTGATGAACTTAGTTCTGTTAAGTATGAAGTTTAATTATTTGAAGTTTAGTATTGTCAAAGTTAAAGTATACATTTTTTTTAAATGATGATAAGAAATAAGATATCATAATTAATTACTTAAAATAAGGAGTGACAGGTATCTACATCTATAACCATTTAAATTTAACCTGTATTTTGAATTTTTTAATTATTTCGCAAATTAAACTTTTAGAAATCATTTTTTCTACATCAGGTTCCCTTTAAAGAAACTCATACTCACCAGGAGAAAGAGTCTTTATGTCAGAATCTTTTAGATCTTCTGAATTATCAATGTTATCCATACTTTGTTCATATATGACAATATTTTGTACACCATCATCTTGTACAGACTGACAATCATAAACAGTCAAGTGTTCAGTAAGACCTTCCAGTGATGACCATTTGCTATTGCAAATAGGACAAAATAAATTATTCGTAACATCAACTAAATGCTCCAGCAGTGCATCTTTAGAGTCGAAAGATTTATCGCAACATAGGGGACAATCTAACTGTAGGCCTCCCATTGTGAAAATAGTCAAATTTATGCCATTCAGGTGCTCAAATGGCAAGATTCCTTGAGTATGCAATATTTAGTAAACATAGGACAGTCATCAGGTTCCTTTAAGTGCTGCATTCAGTTTGTATCTAAATTCTCAACACAAAACCATAATCAAAATGAAGAACTTCAGACTTATTCATCAAACGTGAAGAAAGCACCGAAACGACGACGCACCATTTTGTCAAATTATTGACATTTCCTGTAGTGTCTACAGAGTTAGTTAATAACTTTACAGTTACAATACGGATGGAAGGTAGAGTTGTCTATTTATACGCTCAAAAATCAATTTTAATAATTTATCTCTATAATTGAATGCGAACTGCATGGATCTCAAAGTTCACCACAACAAATGTTCTGTGTAAATGTAATGATGTATTCATATTATTGTGATTTATTATTTTATGGCAGAATGTGTGATTAGTTGTGTCGACACAAAACCGAATCGACTAAAAATCAAACAACAGAAACGAAAGTTCTGTATCAAGCTCTATAAATGCTCTGCTTCTGACAACTTAATTCTATAAAAAAATGGCAATTAGATAAGTTAAATTTATTTTCTTTTTTATCATTATTGTACATAAAAAATATATTGATTGTTATTTACTTCGCATTTCATTTACTTTTTTTTTATATTCTTTTAATGGGCTTTAGCTTATTCAAAAAGCGGCACGTAATGTGAAAATGGTAACACTACGATAGAGACGAGATTCTAAGTATCAGTTTTCGAATAGATTCGAATAAAACTTGATGTATCACAATGAAAAACGAAAACAAAAAATTAAAGAAAAAAAGATTTTTCAAAATCAATCTGTAATGTTAAAAAATACTAATAAATACGACTTGTAAAAAAGAAGAAAAGTACCGTAAGATCTTATTTTTTATCTTTGTTATAAAACTGGAGGAGTTTAGTTATTTACTTATTTGTACCAAAAGATGAAAATACTAATCATAAGAAACAACGTTTTCAATAGAAAAAATCCACAACAACGAGGTACTTGCTATTAATTCGTTGTGATAAAATTTTATACAGGCATGGAAGGTAAAGGTTGAAAATATACATACGTGTCGGACCGTATCGTGGCCCCAATATCGTTCAATAAAGACTTTCAATTTCCCTTAGCAATGAAACTACTTTAGAGTAAAAATTAATAATATTTATTTTTTTCTTCTCAAAGAGCTTTTCTCACCAAATGATCCTTATATTCCTTTGATTTTGTATCGTATGAAACTTTCCGTTGACGAACAAGTTCAATAAACTCGTAAGTTGTTTTTAAAAATAAGCTATACATACGTTATAATCCAACAGACCAATATGTCTTTTACCTTGTTAAATGTATGAAATCGATATGCTTCTGGTATGACACAACACGCCCGGACACTTAAATTCTAGTATAATTCTCGTTTGACTTCAAACTCTTCTACTCTATATTTTACGTTGTATACAAATGTATATCAACCAATCAATCAACCTATGGCCGTCCACTGCTGAACGAAGGTCTATAAAATATAAATGTATATAATTTCATGGTTTTTATCAAAAACAAAAATTAAAAAAAAATCTCTTAACTGTTACATTCTTATAAAAATTACATTTTTATTAATCTAATAATCGATTCTTTAAATTGCCGATCGCCATCCCTATATTATGGTTTCGCCATTTTGTCGTGGTAGTTTTTTGATCCTGCGAGTTTTTGTTACCTCGTGTTATTAGCACATAACAAATTGTTTTATTGCACACCACCTAATAGTGCCTGAAAGTAGAATAATATCAGTTTTAGTTCCTAGCAATCGTTTTTAAAGTATAATATCTTACCGTGTTTACGTATGTGTATTTTCGCGGGTAAATTTGAGTGAACCAAAATGATGGGCAAGAGGATGCACCATAACAGCAAAGGACGTCTAGCTAGCAAAGGTCATGACAATGGAAAACCATCGAGTCCCGGTATTTCACCCTACACGAAGCCTTCTAAAGTACCAGGAAGTATGTCAGTTGGCAAAACTAAGGTGGAAATGTGTCCTATACCATACATTAAAATTCAAGACAATGCTGTCCATCTACCTCGTTTCACTGCTATTGCAGCCAGGCCCAACGATGAATTGATTGGCATGGATGAATTAGACTCTCTTCAATTGGAACTAGAATCTCTTTTGTGTAATACTGCCCTACGTGTTCGGTACTTTCAATCTGAAATAGAAAGTATAGACACTAATGAGTCCAAGAGAGAAAAGAAAGGAAAAGCTGCTGGTAAACAATTGCAGTATCCTGGTAAAAGAAAGTTTCAAGAAGAAAAAGTAGTGAAAACCAGAGATTACAGTTCTAGGTTCACTAACCAGCCTAAAGTGCCAAAGTTTAAAAACTTATCAAATGCTTCTGGAGGATCTCAAAATAATGATGTTGGCAATTCAGACAAATCAGTGAAATTAGAACTGCCGCAATTAGCTCTGCCAAAGAATAACATTCCTTACAAATTTTGGAGTTCCATAGATCCTTATTGTGCACCTGTAACTTTAGACGATATTAAGTTTTTAGAATCTTTATTGGCTCAAAGTAGCAACAGTACATTACCACCGATACCTCCACTCGGTCGACATTATTCTGAAGTATGGGCAGATGAACATCTTGCTGAAGATCAAAATGCTTCTAACCCAAATAAACAAAAGTCATCCATGTCTCCTGAAACTTCCAGTATTCGTAAAAAACTTGAAAAAACAAATGAGAATATAATTACTGGACCATTAACACAAAGACTTGTCTCAGCTCTCATGGAAGAAAATATGATGAATTATGAAGTGCCTGATATTAAAGTTAATAAGCAGATTACTAACACAAAAAGTAGCTACAAAAACTCACTAACCTTGGAAAAATGTCTTCGAAAAGAGCTTGTGGAGCAAGGTATTTTAGATCCAGAAGACCTGCCACCTCTCACTAATCCAGCAGATGATGAAATATTGACTGAAATAAAGAAGTGCCAGACTGAATTAACTGCTGTAAAGAAAGATAATTGTCGTAATTTGAAACATCTCATTGGGTTATGTAAACAAGAAATGATTAGACTGAATTTGAAGAAACAATTAGACCAAGTTGATATGGAATGTATGGAAATGTATAGAAAAATGGCAGCAGCAAAACAGAAAAAGAGACCTATCACTAAAAAAGAAAAAGAAGATGCTTGGCGAGCAATTAATGAGCAGATCAGGCTCAACAAAGAAATTAATGCTTTGCCGTTGACTGGTCCAAACTCAAACTAAATTATGTTAATTAGCAGATTAAGAATTAAATTATAACATTTTATTTAGTTATCATGTAAGATTGTTATAGGTACCTATTATTTAGAAATAAATAACTTTGAAAACTGTAGCTGTTACTGTTATTTTCTCCCAATTCAATTAATTAAGCTTTCATAACAAGTTTTTTTATAGAATTGAGGGCTAATGAGTAGTTAACGGTAATTATGGTGCCACCTATGTATACCTACACCTTTAAAGACAGACAACAGTCAAACTATCTTTAAAGTCCCTTCCCAAAATTAGATACACTGAATATATTTAATAAACTACCTAGTTGTGCTCTTAAATTCATAATTTAATTTTTTTACTGTCCATTATTGCAATCACATATGTACGATGTAGAAATTTCTATCAATGTAACATACAATGATTTATTTATTTTGATTAAAATCGATCAATGAGATCGAGGCCTAGGTCTGCTTCAAAAAAAATCACAAAGTGTAGAAAATAGGCACCTATATTTTGTAAATTTAAGCAATTTGAGCAAGTACGCTCACTAGTAACAACAAAAAAGAGAATAATAACTTGGTCTGTGTTTTGTGCTCATAAACTAAATATTTAATGTAATAATGATAAATATAATAGCAACAATAAAAGTCAGACAGTGTTCCACAGCTTGCAAAAATCTGGAAGTATCTAGACATAAGCAGATGTCATCTATTTCCAGCTGGTAATTGCAGGTCGAAGAGAAAAATCCGGTTTATATATCTACAGACATATTTAGAAAAGCATAAGGTTTGTAAGCCCCAAGTATAAATCTCCCTATTTGCAAGATGATCACCTCGCAGAAAAAGAAAATGCGAAAGAACCCTTGCTACCGGTCATGGAGAGTGACGGTCGAAAATTTGTTAGATGAGTGCTGTACTGTGCTGTCCTGTCCTCAAAGTACAAAGCCTTACATACAACGCTGCCGCGGTGTCGAATTTGCAAACCGAGTGCGACGATTAGAGTCTGTATGCAAGGCTATTTCCTTGGATAACAACACTGTTGATAGGGTCTCAATGCTTCAAATAATCGTGAAGTGCACCGAGTCCACCCTGTAGATCAGGTGGAATTCGATTTTTTAATAGCGATTGAGTTCAAGTACTTCCGAAGTAGACGCGTCTGGAAAATCTCTATTTTAAATTGGCAGGAAAAGGTATTCCATTCGCCTTTTTTATTTAACGAAGCTGGAATGTCTCCAAGACGGCAAAGTTTAAAAGTGGAGCTTCCACCAGGTAACGTTATACATTTTATGTGATGGTCATACCAATGCTTTTTTTTATACAGTTTATGATGACAGACTGTAACCGTAACCAGTGTGTAACCATTATTCTTTATCTGTGTGCAGTAGTCAGACTTCGGTGATAATAATTAACTAATTTTGCTCTCGGTTCCGTTTACGTATTTATCGGTTATCGCGATAAATAGTAGCCAATGTGTTATTCTGATTTATAAGCTATATCACTGTAAAGTTTCAATAATTTTTGCCTGAAACTTTCGTATTTATAACATTGGTAGAACAAGTAGAAGGTAGGATGCAAAATAAGAGTAGAAGATAACAAATAAACAATACATGACATGTATGTTTCGTAATAAGTAAGTTCTTCTTTATAAACAAATAAAAATAGAAAATTGAAGTTAGCAGATAAGTGTCTTACAACAACATACAGTAAAAATAAAATAACAAGAAACATAGGATTTAATACATACATCCTTCATCCTCACTTTTCTACACCGAGTTATTATTTCAGT
The DNA here is from genome assembly GCA_949316085.1 of Hypercompe scribonia. Taxonomy (NCBI): domain Eukaryota; kingdom Metazoa; phylum Arthropoda; class Insecta; order Lepidoptera; family Erebidae; genus Hypercompe; species Hypercompe scribonia. The sequence goes on from OX438979.1 coordinate 10,752,965, forward strand.
AAATTTTTTTTTGCATGTACACTAGCAACATTGTTAAAAATTACATTGGGAGTTCGTTTTGACATTTGCCAACAAAAATTTGAAATGTAACGAAGTATTCGGTACGTTATTTACTTTTTTCTGAGTGTTCGATAATTGTTGTTAGCAGTGTTGGTAAATTATGGATAACCCTCTAACTCCGAATAAAATACAGAGACTGATACATTTCGCTGAGGACAGATCGTTTAATATGTCAAGACGTTTGTTAATAAATGACGAGGATTTAAAACGGTAAGTCAAGCCCATAATCTAACAAGACCTTTGCTTCGACTACAAGTCGTAGTCTCAGCTGATTCATTCAATAGTTACTTTCTTATGTTTAGTTTGGCGATGACAAATCAAGCAGCTACAAACAGATCTAATATGACTGCAAATTGTGAATCGTCGTCTGGGATTTTGGATATCGAGAGAATGGAAGGTATTATAAACTTGCCCAATTATTATTTATATGTGCAGTATAATTTAATGCAGTAATAATTACAATGTGTTCATCAATCTTTTTCAGGTTTTGGAGAATCTGGGATTGGAGAGTTGTCTCTGAGCAAATCTGTGAGTAAAAACCATTATAAATAATTTTTGAAATTTTGAAATAAAAAAGTTTTTCCATCTATTATAATATTTGAAAATAATAAAATATGCTGTTCAGTTGTCCTTCTAAAAAACTTAAATTAATATTTTATTTTGTACTAGCTGTCTGGTAATATACATTTCAGACAAACTTCAATCCAGGTGAAATGACAGGCAGATCAACTGGGACAGAGGATGTAGCTGTACCACTAGGTCGTCACTCGTTGCCCTTGGAGGATATAACAAGTCAGATGGACCAACAAACCTCAGAGATACAGGATATTATGAGGCATTCTATTGCCACTAATTACTCTTTTCATTCTAAGGTACAGAATAGAACCTGCAGTCTATAATGCTCTGTGGTATAGTTAACATATATTGTTTACTATGTCTTATATATAGCTTGAGAAAAATATTCACTTTTTCATTATGTATTTATTTAAATTCTTAATTTAAATTTTTATTTGACTGCCTAGGTGACCTGCACAATTTTGATTGTGTATTTTTGTAACAATTTTCATTCATACTCTATTGATCATAGCATGATGTTAATTAGACTTCGTGGATAAATGTGCTAACCAACACTAAAATATTTTCTCTATTTGAACTAGTTGCTCTTGAGATTAGCATGTTCAATTACCCAAACAGTCAAATATTTCAGGTTTATAATGAAGTTAAAAATAAAAGGAAAGAATTCAGCCTAATTGTAATGGATGTTTTTTATTGGTTGAAGATAAGCCAATAATAAAATTATTTTGCAGACTTTACTTAACTAAGAAGTAAACTTTTAAAGTAATTCACTTAAATAGACTAAATTTTAATTAGTCTTAGTTGAGACTATATTATACTCAATCTATTGTTATTAGACTTGGTCTTTTTATCAAAAAAACAAATAGATGAATTAAATTTACAGAAGATATCCCAAAAGGATAAGTAAGCAATTTTGTAATGTGTTACATTTCAGAGAGATTTAACTGCAGACGAGATATCACTGGTGGCCCGGGAAGCCCCTCTCCCAGTGCAGAACAATACTCAGGCACAGTTTGTAGAGAGCATGTCGTAAGTACCTATTAGTAATATTTAACTGTCGCCTGGTTTTGACAATAGATAACTAGCTAAATAATTTTTTCAAAATTTTTCTATTATAATATATAATACAGTGTAAAACAAAAGTAATTAGGGTAGTGTTTAAAGTAAAGTAAATAAAAGAAACTATTCACTTTACGAGCACAATTTATTTTTTTCACTTGTATACAAGTGAATGTAAAAAAATTATTTCTAACACTTATCAGATTATGTGCTTGTGAACTAATACTAAGATGAACCGATGACAAGCCATCGGGATTAGCATGTGGTTTGTAGTATAAAATTTATACTATAAATTATCTCTCAGATTCTCATATGGGCAGTTACATTGCTATTCTCTAAGGAAACAGCCTGGCGTACATACCATGCCAGCGATGAGTTTGATGGTGACTGCTTACTTAGAGAATAGTACTGCTGATCTCAGATCTTACTAATATTATAAATTACTTTAAATTTCAGAATGAACAATTCAAACCTATCAGTTGGAGCTTATTTTAAGAACAGATGCCCAGACTTTGGCAGAATGCTCTCAAAAACTGAGAGTCCAGATAGATCATGCATGCCGAGCATTACAGAAGGTAAATTTAACTTCTATAAAATTACAAATATACAGACTGACTGGTGAGATACCTTCCATATTTGAGGACGGGATAGTATGCGAACATATATCATGAAATAAAATAACATAAAAACGAAATATTAAATAACTTCTTAGTAAACTTCGTACACAGTACACCGAGAGCCCAGTATTTAACTGCGGAATACTTGGACACCGCGCGGCCGCACGTGTCATCACAGAATACATAGGTACCTACACTGTACAGCTGTTGCCTATGGAGCTGGATGGAGGGCGGGGGTGGGTGCCGCCGCGCCGCTCGTGACTAGATCAATGTAAACAGTGCGGCGAGCTTAGGGAGTATAATATCCAAATTTCACTTATTTTTTAGAGACATTTCGATAAAAAATAAGCATCTATTTTTTTTATATCAAGTTAACGAGAATCGAGTACCGAGTACTCTCCATAAGTATTGAAGGTATCTCACCAGTCACGCTGTATAATAAAAAAAAATCTACTAAAACAATTTTTCTTTTTTTCAGTGTCATCTACTTACTCAGGTGCATTAGAACCATTACAATCTGACACATATCCAGCTGATAAAATGGATCAAACTTTAGATTGTGTGCCAGTAAGACAACCACGTAACAATGTTGAAGATTTTCAAGGCAACCCAACCTTAAACCAAGTTTATGCACCACGGACTAGTATTGTACTTATGAAGGCTGAGATTGAACCTGAAGCTTCAAGCAGTAAAGTGCCAACTAAAACTGAAGACTTTTATATGAGTCAAGTTCCTGACAAGCCAAAATATGTTCAAATGTCAGTGGATACTGTGTCACCACAGAAAATTACCCCCATTCCTTTGAACAGAGACACCAATTTATTGATAAAAAATTTACAAGCATCTTTACGTATAACTGGTGAAGATACTGAAGGATCCGTTGAAAACTCTTTAAGTATTTCTAAAATTGCTGATTATTTAGGTAATTTTTTTTATATACTAAAATAATTTATGTTTAGACTTCTATAAAACTCTTGCATTGGCTTTTAGTATCATTACTAACATTACACTAATTACATTTTATTTTTCGTAACTTACAGGCAAACAGTCAAATGTGAGTGTGACAGACATGCTTCAATACAATAACAAAAAAAAATATTTAAATAAAAAACAGCCACTCACTGAACTTCACATGAACATTACAGAATCAAAAAAAAATAATAAGGATATAGAGGTCTTGAATTTAAAAGATACCCGTAAAACTGAGACAGCAAGTTCATCTGGTACAGTAAATACTGTTATACCCCTTACTAAATATAAAACAATTAACGAACAGGTGCCTACGGTTGTTGTAACAGAGCATTCAATTAAACATGACCAGATAGATGTTGAAAATACTAAAAGAACTACAAGATCCAAATCACCATCCAGTAAAAGTCATTCTACATTGTCTACAGTTCAAGAAAACTATACCAGCTTTAAGTCTGGAGATAGTCCATTACACACTAGCAAAGGTATAATTTACTTTTTGTGAATATTTTATATTATATTGTATAATTTGGGTATATTTGGTAGTAACTATCTAGTTACATTTCAGGCGAGGCCAATGCATCACATGTACATTCCCCAAATGTAGTATATAAGGAATTAGATAAGTCTGTAGATTGGCACGAAGTAATGCAACAGAAACATTTGAAACAAGACAGCTTAGCTAAAGGTTTGTGGGCCTCGCTTCCATCAAATTTCTATAGGACTATTTACTAATCATTTCATATTTGCTGTTTCACATTTTAACTCATTTACTAATATATATATATATATATATATATATATATATTAAAAGTGCTCTTTATTTGCATACAACAAAAGTAATGGTATATGGCTACAAATATATTTATAGATTCTGCAATTTTTTTCCTTTCTGTTCTTGATCATATATATTTATTAAATGTTGTTATAAAAGTTACCACTGTAAGTTCAGATCAAGATTCGATGCAAAATCGGATTTCATTTTTATACTTTTAAGTGAAGAGAGCAAGGGACTACTTGTTCCTGTAGATACTTTGTGACTCCAGCCCCTCCAGCAAAGTTGATACTACAAACGTAAATGTTATTAGAGCTCAACGCTTAGTCCCTCGAAAACAGAGTATGAGCCAATACTACTGGAGAACAGAGACGTTAGGGTTTGTAAAAAGAAAATCGACGCGAAACACTTGCATCTTGGCTAAGGGGATAGGATAGGCACTTGGCATCGAATAGTCCGTCTGATCGTTAAACTCTCTATATTATAAAAATAAATGCGTTACAACACCACTTATTGATAATAAAATAATATAATATTACTTCCAACAGACAATTTTCATCATATAAATTGTATTAAAGTGATTTTTTTTTTGCATTGCGTGTACTTATGATCATCATAGCTACTTTTATAAACATGTCGACTTAATTAAATGCTAAGGATTGCAACAAAACATTGCAACAAAACATAATATTAATTCTGTACTTTAATTACTACGACATATACGACTGTGTTCGCTTATTTGTTCTTCTGGATTTTCAGAACAATGGGTAGAGATATCAGCTCCTCCTACAAATGGATATGTTGGTAAGAAATTTTTACATAAAATATATATACCCTACCGTATTCATAATAAATATAAGCCTTCGTAACTTATTAATATTGAAACCCTAACACATATAAACTGTTACTTCTTCTAACTGAAGAATCATTTGTTAAATTATTATAGTTTTTTTTTTTAATTTATATTAAAATTGTTAATTTGACCAAAATCTTTCAACCCACTACATATTTGTAAAAAAACCATGTTGTCTTGCATAAAAAAAAAAATGTTTTCTGTGGATTTTTTTGGAGAAATGCTTTTGATCAATCTTTAAATATTTCCTACTAAGCTATTAAAAAAATTAATCAATTAGGGATCACAATAAAAGTACAAATAAAATAAAAAAAATGTTTTTTGTATAAAAATATCTCTATTTTTCAGGTGCTTGTTGTCCAGTGACGTTATCAGTTACAACACTCACAGACAGTTGGCTCACAGCCAAACTGCAATTTGTAGATCTTCCAGATGAGGGATCTGACTTAACAATAGAATTACCTCGAATGCCTATTTTGTTATCCCCAGGGAAGACTGAAAAGATTACATTGTATATAACAGCCAATGTGGAGCTTAATACTACACTGAACTACATTATATGCTTAAAAGACGCGTCCGTTGATGGTGACATAAAACAAAAGGGGAATGTAGAAATAGATATCAAAATGCCTGTTATACAAGCGATGTCTTGCGATGGCGTCAATAAAATCACATTCCCCGCTATACAAGAGGAGAGCTCACTCACTAAATCATTTGTTTTATTAAGTAGCTGTCCTGCTGATTTGCAGTTGGTTCTATCTGTAGTAGAAGGCGAAGGTATTTTCAACATCAAAAGTGTTCAGGAAATTAAAAAGAGTGATGTGAACAAGGTCTTGATGGACCGGCAGGGGTCTACAGAGGATGGACAATTCTTCGGCAAGGCTAAGAGCAAGACAACAAACAAGCAAATTTGTAGACTCACAGCTGGCAATGCTATAAGAGTAACGATTAAATTTAATGCACCTAAAATATCTATGCAAAAAGGTCAGTTTTAGAATACTAGTTACATTAAATTCGAGTACGAGTTTTGCAAGTATTTAAAAGAAAACACCCCATTTTGAAAAATACATTTTTTGTCAAGAATTGTAAAAAAAGTACCACAGAAAATATATAATCTATGTCTTTACAGGAGAATCTTTAATAACATGCACTGGAATACTGAATGTGAACCTATTCAATGTCAATAACATATTAAGAAAAGTTGATCTCGTTGGTGTTGTGGGTTGTGCTAAACTTGTTTTGAAGACAACGGTTGATAAATTGCAATTAACTAATGGTAAGACTTGCAGCAACACGTGTTTGTTAGTCAAATTTAGTACTTCACAGATCTGTGGTAAGCAAGATCCAGTTAAAGACAAAGTTGCAAAGAAGTATATAAGCCACAGGGTAACTCCTATGGTACACATGTATGACATATATTAGTTTTTTTGTTATGAGTAGGCAGCAACAAAAGGTCCTTATATGCTTCTGCGCTTATGTTAGTAGCTTATTCTACCGTCACAACATTTGTGACTAGCATGCATGCAGCGAATAATGAACATGGACGTAGCAAAAGATGTGTGACAGGACCATAGTAAGTGGAGATGAATTCTTTGCTTCATCGATCATCATTATCGTGGATCATCATCATCACGACAGTCTTTAACAGTCCACTACTATATCATTTTTTTTTCTTTGCAGTGATGTCTTGCATCTTTTGTTCCCTTAGTCTACTAAGTCCCCTTTCACGATAGCTATGAGAAGAATAGAGGTGTTGGCACTCGATCTCTTAATCCGTCGCCACACGGAGTGTTTTCTGCCTCCTCTCTGTCAAATAAGCGTGACGTTACATAACGTCACGCTTATACATATACATGTACATTTATGCAAGCTTAGGGTTTGTCAAAAGAACGTAAAACGAGATTCGTTTAAAATCCATAAAATGATTTTAATTTAATTGGTGCAATATCATATGCATTTTATTTACAGACCCTATCAACGTAGATTTCTGTAACAACGGATCTGTACCAGGAACATGGATTTTAAAATTCAAAACCAGTTCGCCGAACGACAACTTTCCGTTTAAAATCTCTCCTTCTAAGTTAGAAATACGACCTAGCAATAGTCAAACAGTCAGCATGTTGTATACTGGGCCCATGGAAACCGTTTGTGATGCGTAAGTATACACACATAATTTTCTCATATATCTGAAGTAGCATGTTAGCATTGTATAATATTTGAATCTACCAGTAAACGTTTATTACTATAACCTTTTTAAAATGTTGAGATACAATGAACTCTAATTTCACATTTTGTAAATTTAAATCATACCACTTTTTTAAGTATGGTGTGTGACTATACACTATGACCGCGTGGTCCGATTGATCGGACTACGCGCACTGTTTTCCTGTTGGCTCAAGTGATCTGCTTCAGACCATGATTGGATTTGAAACGTTCAAGTGAAATTTGGAAATCTCACAGAACTTCGAAAATGTGGTTCTGATCCTCAGCGAAGAAGGTGCGAGATTTTGTGAACTGCAAAGTAGAGGCAGAAAGTTGCAAACCATGTTGAAGAATTTCCACCCATTTTTCTCCTAAACCACGTCTATCTACAACATTAATGAATACACTGAAATGGAAAAATAACTTAACTGTAGACTTAATTGAAACGACAAAAATGCAATTTTTATTAAGTAAGATTGACATTTAATCTTCTCATCTTTCTTTACGAATGTCTAAATATATTTCACATAAATAAATGGTTCGAAAAGAAAAATTTGGAGGTCTATATTCCTTAAAAAAATCCATTCATAAAAATCAATGGGAACATTAACAAAAAAAAAATATCCACATCATCCAGTTGCTCGAACCAACAGGAAAAAAAGGACGTGTCGTCCGATCGGTCGGACCAAACGATCTCTGAGAAAATAACAGTCCGGGTCGACCGATTAGCATAGTCGTGTTTTTACATCGAACCAACAGGAACAGGAACTTCGATCCGTCGTACTAAGTAGTCGAACCGCTGTCAAATCCTGACTAATTATTTAACTCAATTGATTTTTAGTTTGTTATTGATGTCATACTGTATTATTCAAAATTACACAAGTGATAGAATACACTTAATGAGAAGTCGTATTCTTAGAAAGATGATTGTGATAACAATCAGGAAGTTATTCCCATAGATATCCCTAACCCTAGGTAGTTCTTCTAAGTAAAATAAAGAAGAAAACTCTGCTTCGCTTGTGCTTCACTTTTTGTTTTTGCGCTCGTTATACCTATTTACTTTAAAGTAATTGATCTCTTTGTCTTTCCATAGTCGTCACTCGAGTCCATTTGACCCGATTAGCAGTTGAGTCCCAGCTATTCATTGCTTTCATTGTGATCAGATTTCTCTCCAGTATAGACTGGGTAACGTTACAGTATTCTAAGAACAGTAAATTACATAGGTATCTTCATAAAAATATACCGCTGCCGATTAAAATGTGCGCGTGCGTGCACGCTGGGCGCCGTTTACGAACGCTCTGTCACGCACGCATTACCATGTAGGTACAAAAACGCCCACATTTGCTCGCACTCGCCTGTTTTCACTGTCCATTTTAGTTTAGTTCAATTATTTAGCTGTTTAATGTTATTATTTATGGTGTGTCATGGCTGTCTACATTAGTACAGCCTATGTATAACTTTGTAAATTACAAATTCAAATATCTTTTTTAAAAAATCTGGGAATTGAAAATGTTTTTATCGTTGATATTACCAACCAAATAAATACAAAAATAAACTCGACGACGTTATGAGTCTTATATATGCCTGTCATTGTCCGTTCTGGCGGTTAATGCGTTGTATGGTCGGACCGTAGTGTCACACAGCACATCAAAACTAAAAAAATAATAGTAAGAACCGACAGATGACCTGATTTTTTTTGTATTTGTGTTACGCAATTGCTCCGTCAATTATGAACGCAATTCTTTCAATTAATTAGTATATCTCAGAGTTATTATGTGATGTTTTTGTGCATATGAAGTCAAAATATTTACACGCAAACAAAGTGTGTATTTCCCTCTTTGTGTAGTCAGGTGAAAATTTAAACCAGTTTTTAAGTCGGACCATGAATCTGTCAAGTCTTATCTAATAAAAGTTACATCGACATGAGTCCAGCAAAACAAATAATAGCTCTATAATAATATAGATTTTATAAAACATTTCTCATATTATATAAATAAAAACCAATTGCTACTCATAATATGCAAATATTTAACTGAAAATAAAAGTAACAAGCCAAAACGCCAACACAAGTAGGCTAATAACTCACCGGATGGCATTAGAGATGGCCGTATATATAGAACATAGGGTAGTCCGATAAACTACTGTTCTTAGAGTACTGTGACGACGCATTGATGATGCATTGATCAAATATAGGTACATGTATGCGCTATAATTGAACAGCTCAATTTTTCTAATTGTTTTCAGAACATTAATTTTCGAGGACATCGCAACTGGTCATAAAACGACCATCGAGATTAGTGGTGGCTCAGATAAACCAAAAATATTCCCAATAAAAACTAACTACAATAATATTTCATGGGTGCGACCCGGCCGAAAAGAACTGAGTTTGAAGAATGCCTCAAATAAAAAGATTTACATAAGGTGTCAAATAGTCGGCGACGGGTTTGCCATAGACCTACCTCGAGAATCGAGAGGTATTTATTGTGTGACTTTCGGCCCGTGTGAATGTCGACCTTTACCTATAATCTTCGCACCTGCTTCTAACACGCCACACAAAGCTATACTACACTTAGTGTATGATAAAAATAGTGATTATTCTAGAAAGGTTAGTAGAAATTATATCACGCATTTAAGTACATTTCGTATCATAGTGTGATAAAACACCACGACAGGCCTACAACAATATTGTACATCTAAGGGCCTAGTGTGAGTTTATTTCACATCTGCTCTATCGGCCCGGCGTTGCGTTTGGTCCATGCTGAAATTTTCCCCAACTACAATGTGGAATGCAGTCACCGTCGAGAGCGTAAAATAAACTCGAACTAGGCTCTGTTCGACATTAGTTTCAATAAAAAACATCCTCTAAACATTAATCGCCATTCTCTATCAGATATGACGTGTTTCCTGATCTGTTTTATATATTTTAGATCTGTTTATATGGATGCTCGAGCGGGGAGTCGATGCGCTGGTCCGGTCTTGTTACTTATGGTGACACTGCTTTGGTGAGGGCAACTAGCCGAATGCCTATTAATCTGGAACTGTACAACAAATCCCCCACGGCAGCTTTTGTGGCTGCTCGGGTTCACTTCAATCGTAAGTACTTTTGAATTCGACGAATATACAAGTGCGTGTCTCACCGTTAATTATTTCGGATAAACTGATTTTATTTGAATCGTAGCGGTCACAACACAAAGATTTTGATTAATTTCGATGTTACATCACATGTTAGACATACGTGCATATCTTTTATCGCTGAAGAGGTAGTTAAAAGGGTATTAAATGCCCATATTTTAACCGTGTGATGGCGGGTTAAGAATACAGTGTCAGTATCCCTATTCATCTCCTGTGCATCGTAAGAGCTGACTACGTGAGCAAACTACGTTGGACAAGAGCACTGCAAAGAGAAGGAAAATTTGGAACAAACTCACACTAACACATCTGGCCGGCGTGGGCCAATACCTCATTTCTAAAATGTGACCTATGTTAAACGGTAGACTATTAAAGGTGTCGATGATGTATATCTACCTGTAATTGGCTATCGCTGAGAAGTTGCGGGTCCCTCTAATTGATCAACATTTAACATAGATGGTCTAGTACTACCTTTAAATTACGATTTTCAAGAATGAGGTCAAAAGCGGTAACGTTGTACGGATTTAGCCTGTAGAGTTGCTGTGCGTGTTTCAATCGAAATTTTCTTTTACAAGCCGTAGTGTTTTTTAATTTTTATTTTATGTTGTTATCTGTTAAAATAGGATAGACAAAAAAGTAATAAAAAGAAAACATAAAGGATAGAGGCACGGGTAGCGTAATCGACGATAAAACTTATTTATCTATATACATATTTTAGAAACAAAGCAAAAGTACCTCGCATAAACACATTTTTTTCAAATAATATGAAGATTAAGGAACACTTTATTCTTTTATACGTTTATATTACGTAAGTTTTGTTAAACGTAAGTGCAGCTAGCGTCGGTGTGTTGCAGTGCAATACACGTGCCTGTCGGGCGGCGCGGAGCTGCAGGGCGCGCGGCGCGTGGTGCGCGGGCGCTCGCGGCACGCGCTGTCGCTGCGCGTGTCGTGGGCCGCGCTCGAGCGCCGCGCGCGCGCCGCGCCCGCCGCCTGCGCGCTCGCCACGCTCACCCTGCTCACCGGCGCCGAGTACACGCGCCGCAGGATACTCAAGTACGTTACTGCCTCGCCTCCCCTTCGGCCCGTTGCAAGCTAATCGTTGAAAAATAGTGCAGGTGTAGAGCCACGCTGATTTCGGCACGTGGGGGCCGGCTCGACCGGGGCAGAACTACCCTCTCGTAGAAGACTGACCTAAAGTGACAGCATCTGTGCTGTCCTTTTTCGTTGGTGAGGGTTATATACAAGGTTGACAGTTATCGTGGTAACTGTACGAGTCTTACGCTGCTACGATGACTGTCATGCCTTTTACGTTCCCAAGGGACGTGAAAATGCATCTCACTAGGCCACCGTAGTGTGGATCGCCATACTGCATTATCTACATTTGCGATGAGTATGGTGACCATAACTTTTGGATTCTATTCATGCTTTCCATCAGGCAGAGTAGAGTCACTTTGGCAGATTCTTAATAAAGAAAAAAAAGAACTTAAATAAAAATGATAAAATTATTTATCTACCGTGTTCTACTATTTGTAAGAATATTGAAAATATTCAAACAAGTTCCAACATTCTTTGTTGGAAATAGATTTCCAATCATTCTTTTCCAATGTGACCGAAGGGGCTACCTCAATTGCGACTTATTGGGTTAATCGCTTTCAAATAATATATTCAATAAGAGTTTTTATATATAAATTTCTAATATATTCTAATACACTACATTATACAATAAGGAAACATCAATATCATTAACAGCTTAGAATAGTCCACTGCTAGACATAGGTCTCTCCTTAGTAAGAAGGTTTTGGCCTAGTACCACGCTAGCTAGACACGTTGGTATAGGGTTTCTTTTCAAGTTTTCTTTCTTTTTGTAGTGATTTTGTCCTGCATAGCTGGCTTCCTACGTCACCTTAAACACCCATGTAATGAATAGAGGTGGTAACACTCTTCTTAATCCGTCTCCACACGGACAGGAAACATTCTCTCTTATTTGTTATAACAATGCGCTCCCACTCGAGATCAAGAAAACAAGTAATGGTTACCTTTAAATCAAGGTCAGAGAATTATACAAGAGACAGCTAGCAGATGTTCCTCCATAGTCTAATCATTTTACATACTATATTTTGCACTGTATGTTAATTGCTTAAATATCTACATATTTATGTTTTCATCTACGTATATCTTTTTTATTTTTGTAATTTATATGTAACTATTCATTGCTTCTCTTAAAAACACGTGTGCATCTGCCATGTCAGTTACTGAACCACCTAAAGGTTGACTGGTAGAGAATGCCAAATGTAACGCTAGAAGTATTAAAAATAAAAATAAATAAAAATAGGTAAGTTGGCCAGTTGTCGCAAACCTTTACATTTAATATTTACCTTTTTCAACGCTACCTGCGTGTTTCGGCCACGGAGTCGTTGGTGATCCCTGATTTGTATGAGTATCCAATTTAAAAAAAAATTGCCGTGTTGGTAAATCTCTAGACCTACTTGTTGCTTTGTTGTTATGTTATTAACTATACAACGGCATAATGAGAAACGCTATGTCATCGCAGTGTAGTTTTTAATTTATTTAGGTAAATTAATAGTGAAACAATACTTATCTATACATATCAATAAAATTGGAGTGTCTGTTTGTAATATTGAAATAACCGCTGTTTACTACATGCATATGAATATACATACGATACTTCTACCAAAATAACATTTTTTACAATTTTGTTCTTTCTGTCTGTCTGTTCTGGCTAATCTCTGGAATAGCTGGACCGATTTCGACGAAACTTTCACTGACAGATAGCTAATGTAATAGGGGAAAACTTAGGCTACTATTATTTTAGAATTATAAAAAAATCTACGCGCACGAATTTGCGGGTAAAGCTAGTTTTCAAATAAAGTTTGGTTCCTAATAAGTGTGTGCAACTATGTCACCAGCGTCATTTACCATTTAGTACATTTATTGAGTTTTCTTCCTTTGATAATATTACCATATAATATGACTTCAGATCACTATGTTACTAACAATAACATTATGTAAAGATATCGCTTTAATATTTAACATTAATATAGTTTAAATCATAATTAATAGCACGGTCGATATTAAGAATAATCATATTTTTGTCACAGAATCATCCGCGACGAATCGAATGGACAGCTGGATACCACGCTACTTCCAGATCATTTGAAAATGTTAGCTGACAAGTTTGAAGAAGAAGATACGTCTATGGATGAGTTGATAGCAGATTTCAAAGAAACTAAGGTAGACCTCACATGTATTACGTACCACCACTTTTTGAAATGTTTTACTTGAGCATTCACAGTAAATAACTCATTAATCGATATATACTTGTGGGTGAAATTATTACTTTGTCTTTTTCCTAAAAATCCTAGTAATCTTAGAGTAAAATGCATGGGGAATATAAATATATTATTAATGTCATGGCGACTTGCGTTCTCATATTTGAAGACAGATAAAATGACATTTACTGATTTTTATCGTTACATATACAGAATAATCACCCCACTAGTGAGTACACATTTTTACGCATACACACATATGTAAATTTTTACATGCTTAAAGTCAGGGTCATAAAAACGTTAATAATGTCAACTCGTATAGATTCTGATACAATTGGGTAGATGACTGTATCGTAAATAAATACCAATGCCCACTTCTTTAAAACTAATATCGCGAAACTTCTCGGAAAACATAATTAACATGGCTTTTTAGTATTATTACGAATTTCAATCAAATATACAGTGAAATATATTGTTCAATTGAGTAGTCTAAAACAGTGACGTCACAATTTTGTATTTAGTACATTTTTCATACAAAATTGTCGTTTTGACAGATGATAAAAGTAACTAATTTGACTAAGGTGTCATCTAGCCTATTTACCAGAATAAAAATAGACGTAATCTGACATACGACTTTATATATAACATTTGAAAAAGACCTGAAAATTCAACAAAAGCTGTTTCCATGGTTTTTGGTAAAGTGTTTTCCTATATACATAGGGCTTTCACCAAGAACTTAGGGTCTCAAGTCAACCTCACCTGCAAGTGGTGCACCTGTTGATAGACGAACGAGGCTCTAGCAAATAAAACATCCCGATTAGCGGAAGTAGGCTCGCTACCTATTACGTGGAATCAAAAACCTGCAGAAAAGTGGGCGTTTAATATGCTTCCGCCTATCCCACCGGGGCTATAGGCGTGACTTTATGTATGTATGTTTTCTTAGGGCGAAACTAGAGTAAAATAATCACAAAACTGTTGCTATAAAGTTCATCTTGGGTAGATTACTTTCAATTTGATGCTTTTCAGTATCCAGATACTCAAGACAGCCCTTTTATAGAAGTATCTTTTGATTATAAACTCAGTAAGATACCTAAGTAAACTGCGAGCTTAAGATTTCTTATATTTATTGTATTTTTATGTATAATAAATACCCCACACTTATTGTCAAAATCACAAAATCTTGATTATATGAAATAAATTGCCGTGAGTGATAGAACCGCGCCCATTTCCAGTTATATTATTATATTCTTTTACTTCTCTAAGTTGTGAATTGTTTATTTGTAGGCGTCACTAAATGAACTGATCGGCGGCCTTCAGGAGCTGACTGCGCAAATTGATTTACCCCAAGATTTCGCAGAAGAAAATACTATTATTATAGACGACACTGTCCTAGACCACCATACTCTCTGTGACTGATGGTGATAGCTGTGACCAGCGGTAACACTTCTCTCGTTCACAAAGGGTAATGTAATTTACATTTAAGTTATAATTTATATACATATTTAGGTTAGCATTATTTAGAGAGCGTAATTAAAGATATTATGTTTAACAGTATTCTTAACTGATCTGAGTTTTCTGGAATTTGTTAGGTTTACACGCGTGTTATAAGATTGGCACTGTATAATCTTGAAATCAGTAATTCACGTAAGTTGTATTTAGGGTCAACCTGTTGTTTTGAGCTTAACAATGATACGCAAATCACGTTTTTTTTGCGGGAAAAATTGTGCTCATCTTTAAGATACATGAATGTAAGTGGATATAATAATTATTTTGTTGCCTAAAATGAATAGTTTTGTCTGCACAGAACATTAAGAAGTGCCAGGAAGTGTTAGTCTTTGAGATCGCTCAGTTAGCGCGGACGCCTTCAACGACAAGTTTTAACTGTTAAATATATAGTATAACTTTAGTGTTTGCTCATGTTGGAATATAACAAGAACTTGTAAATGTAATATCATTTGTGTTATGGAGACTTGTCCGTCCGTACAAAAGTCTAAATTGGTTAATTATTGTGATAACTAAGTGTAAAGGAATGCAGCGAAAGAAATAAAAAGTATTTATTAATTTATATCATTTATTATTTTCTTAACCATATTTATTATTCCAATCGTTTTTCCTATTTTTTTTAATCATTGTATCTAAGAGATTCGACTGTCGATCTGTTAGAAATGACATTTTAAAAATATTGCCTACAACTTATAAAACTAAAATGCATTTTCACTTACAATAGAGTCATTAAACACCGCAAAAATGATAATATTTAATATATACAAGACTAAATTTGACGTTTCATAGAATTCACATGGTTATTTGTTGCATTAATAATTGCACAAATCTCTTACAGTAAACCTCTATTGTGTAGGATGTAGATAGAAGTTTGGGCGACAGAACGATAAGATATTACACATAAAACAATTGAACTTGGGTGCTTCAAATGGGAAATTCTTGGTCCTTTCGAGAGGTTTGCCATAAGAGACTATGTCCGTAATATATCGAGCTTGGTGTATTTTATATTATCATGATTATATCTCTTACACAACGAAAAATATATTCGTAACGCGTCGGGTACGAGACGTTCTCACGTGTACACTTCGCACTACACTCCACGCCCAAGTCACACTCACGCAACGTCTCTGCACATTCACACACGTCGCATTTGGCAGTTTTCATAGTCATTCTCACAATTAGTCAATATTCACATAAAACTCAACTACTTTATAATTAACGAGCTCGTATGCTCGTACGTCTACCTAACCACATAAAATTTTCGTCATGTTGGAGATAGAATGTGAATATCAAATCCGTTACAAAAGTGAGCTCCACTTGGGATGTCTACTTGCCGTACAACCTACATATGAAAAAATCTTATTAAAATGGAAGTACTTACACATTTTTATAAAGGTTAAGATACAACTAATTGGATCAAAATGGCTGACATTGTAATAGTGCTTTTGAAAATTACTATATTCAGGAATTGATGTATTATACCTATAAGTCTAATTGTCGCAAAAGAAGACATTGTGGAGACACGAGTTTTGCATAATAGCAGTCTATATAACCTACAAACGAAATAAAATTGCTCCAAAATATTATAACTAACATATTTCGGGGTGACACATGTGGTTGAAATGTGTCGTATAATATATACTGTACACACACACACGCACGCATTTTTACAATAGGAATTAAAGATAATAAACTAAATGTAAACCAGTCGCTAAATGAACTATAAAATAAATTGCCAACGATACACTGGCCTAGTTCGGGCCGAAGGGACACGGCCCGACGTAACGCTATTGTTATAAGAACAATGACAACAAATCTAAATTATTTATTAGCAATTGCCGAGGCTCGTGAGTTATTATAATTTGCAGATTTTCATTCTAAAGTATTTATTAACAAGTTAAATACGCGCCTCTGTGTCCGTACCAGTCGAGTCATCTGGTCTAAACAGAGAACGTGCTATAAAGAGATCATTATGGCTTTATGCGGCTTGTATCGGAGCTGAACGACGTTAACACGGATTTCGACATCGTTTAATGCCGTATCTACCTTATAGATATTATCATATATAAATGTCAATTTTTCGGTAACAGAACGGTACATCGTTCGTCATCAGTAACTTTAAAGAACGTTCGGGTCGACGGTACACGACCCCGTCACCGCTAAAACTGAATCGACACACAACGCTTAACACGGTTATCGGAAACGAACGCATCGAATTCAGAGAGACGGAAGTCGATTTCGATTCGCCATTAAAGTAAAATTATCACAGATAACGTTAAAATAAAAGTAAAGTACTCGCGACGGAATCGTTGCGGGGGAGGGCGGCAAAACAATTTTAAACAAAAAAATACGCTTACAGATCTGTCGGGTGCTTACGATAAGTTAGTTTTGTATTTAGTCGGCGTCGCTGTCGCTCTCGGCGGGTCGCGCCCGCGGGTCAGTTCGTGTCGGCGGCCGGGCGGGGCGCTCGGGCGCGGCTAGGGCGCGCGGTACAGCAGGTAGGCGCTCAGCGCGGGCGGCAGCGCCAGGCGCGGCGCCGCGCCCCGCAGGCGCGCGCGCCCCACGCGCTGGCGGATCACACGCCGGCACAGCTCCATCAGCGGCAGAGGCTCCGCTGCAACACACCGATACTTCCTTACTCGGCTTCTAAATTGTTTTAAACGACTCGATAGTCGGTTCACGCGCTACATCAGACTTTTCGCAGAACGTTCGTAACGTATCGACGGAGTGATGCAGCCGTACTATTATTGCAATCAGAATTTTTAACTTCTGTGTCGTGCGTACGTTCTATAGAACTGCCAGAAGTTAACGCCGGTCGAAAGGACTCATTTATGATAGACGATATAAACGCTTCTGCTGTTGCTCTGCGTAAGACGATGTATGCTTAAATTGGGATCACAGTACCCAATAGAGCGTTAATAATTTACAAATTCGGTCAGTCAGTCTTCCAAATCCAAAATCATTCATAAAAAATTGGTGGTAGGGAAAAAAGGAATTCGTATTTTCATGGGTTCAGATCGGACGTAATGCAAAACTGCTTCGACGAAGGCAAACCATAGTGGTTAATTTTTCAGATTAGGAAAATTTTTCAGGTGAATTAATCACCGAATACCTCAAAAATTCATCGTTAGCTTATGTTCTGATCAAAAATACATATTGACATACGAATTTGAATATACTCAAATAAAGCAGTTCCCAATGAAGTGAACAACTAGACTTACGGTCCAGCCCGCCGATGTACTTCATAGTGATTTCCGCGTGCCCCCACACAGCGGATACAATGGGATAGAGCGTCTTGCCCCGAAGACCTCTTGCAGCTACTCCAAGATAGCGGCCGTCTGCGCAAAACGCGAGCGTGCCCTCGTCCATGTCTAGCACGACTAGTAATCTGTCAGGTACTAGGAACTGTTCATCCGGTCGTAAAAGGGCCGGATACGTTGTGCCACTCCCTCCTGTGCCTTTCGCGTTATGGTACACCTGTAACGCAATTGAAATGTGATATTCAGTCAACATTATCGTTTACCTTTTTCATAATTACTTTTTTGCGTTTGCAAGATTCTTGAAACTTTTGCGGAGGTTTCAACTCATCTTATCAACAGCTTTTAAGTCAGTTTCTCACTCGGAGCAAGTTAATTCGTATAAAATATTACTACGTAAATGTTCTTACAGTGCACTGCAATACTATAAAAATGCTTTAGATCTAACAATGATTTCATAGTTTCGAGATTTAATGAATAAACTATTTTAATTTTAAACGAGGCATCAAACAACTGATCATTAGCGAAAATAAACACTGCCAAAAATATTTTAGGAAAAATGGTGTTGAACAAAGTAGCGAACTCTCTTAATCCTAAATCCCTATATACGAGGATCATTCAGATATTAAGTATAATATTTCAAAGCACATAATGCATTCAATGCATATTTAAGGCATAGGATTCTCCAAACAAATTTCTTATCAGAACTTAAATCCAGAGTTTTGCAGTTAGTGGATCCGACAAGGCAGACGACAGGCAGGTCAAATATTGACCAATTATAAATTTATACAGTAATGAAATGGTGTTGGTAAATGCCATAATGTATGCAATGGCCTACTTGTCCTTTGCCATACGGCAATCTTCACCCATCTTAAAGCAGTCAAAATAAGATTCTTTTTTTAAAAGATGATATTCTTTCAATAAGGTCTAGGGAAATATTGGAATTTTTTATAGGGTTGTTCTGTTATGTAACGTCACGTGAAGCAGAATGCAAGAAAGTAAATGAAAATCTTAGAGTGTAATTTTCTAAAACCAAAATGATTTGGATTTGACTTCGTCATTTCTACTACTTTAAAGCATTTAGTACGCCGTGTTTGCACTTTTGTAAGTTTCAGTTTATATTTCCCAATTACAACAATGTTCAAGACTGTTGGCCTGTGCGTGTCAAAATGTTGGAATTTTGTTGGTAATTTTTGTTAAAAATTGTTAACTATAGTGTGTCGATGTTGCCTACTACTTGGGTTGTGACGGTCTGATGGTAGTTCCTTCATATAAAAAGTCGAAGTTCTGCTATGTTTAAAGAAGACAATGTTGCAAGATATGATTTGTTCCACTGTATCCAAAGGAACCGACAAAATGACTTAATGACAATGTATATAAAAGCTTTGCTACTCCACTAGATAGACACATACCAGCTACTTACGAATCGAAGCGAATAGGAATGGCGACTACTATTCCAACACAATAACGCACTTCTGGCTGAAACTAACGTACGCTGAGACATAACTAATATAAAGTTGAGACATGGTACAAAGAAAAACATGTATATATAGTACCTTCATGTACGATTTTCAAAGCTACAATCGGGCCATGTAGACCAAGATGATGAATAAGTTTCATTTCATCGTATTGCTATAAGTAGCATATAAATGTTAGTGGGTTTTGTTTAAATTTCAATCCGATCTAGCTGTGACCAGGGCAGGGCGTCTGTTTTCTTTAAATCTTAATTTGCTTGTAAAAATTCCAAATTTATACCTAAATGTCATAAAATGTCATAAAATGTCAGTCATAAAATATGTTACGTTAAAAATTAAAAAGTGTGCGAAAAATTTATAGACTGAAAATGTTGCCATATCACACTTTGTAGGTCCAGTCTCCATTTGAAGAATGCTTTTTTTGAAAGAAACAATTTTTTTACTCCTAAATTGGTTTTAATAATACTAGTTTCTACTAAACAAACATTTTTTGTGTCCACTACAAATATAAAATATTACCTTATTTCTGCCCAAATCCCAACCCCAACTCTGGTCCGTAGCTCCAACTAGACTTTGGTAGCCGACAGAATGAAGAGGTGCATGTGACGTTGCCACGCCGACGACCGCATGCGTGCCTCTTTGCCTCGCCGGCCATACAACTTCCCAACAGTGGAGACCCCGGGAGTAACCGACGCGACCCCTAATACAGTCTGTGCTTTGCGCTACAGGATGCCGATGGAACGTTAATGCGTCTTCTTCTTTTACGAAAATATTTAGTGATCTGAAACGTGAGACGGGCTTGGTATATTAAACAGTTAAGCAGGATAATTTTTAATTATTACTTTGACAAGATATTTAAACGATACATTATCATAAATAAACAGAATCCTAGATGTACTTTAAATAAACTGTAGCGAGGAGTTTTTGAACAAAAAATTAGGTTACTGCAACTTCTTTTGAAGATTGATTTAAAGCTGTGCCTCGAACAGCAGGCAGTAAAGACATATTATGATTCCACTGACCTGTCATCAGGGTTCCAAGCGTGCTTGAGCTGCGCGTCAGGATGCGCGGGAGGTGCATCGAGAAGCGCATCGAGGCGCGCAGGCCGTGGCGGCTCGGGTGCCAGCTCGCGTGCCACCACCGCCTTGAAGGGCGCCGTGCACTCGCGCGACACCGACTTGACTCCGCCGGACAGCTTTTGCCCCATGTTCATACCCCTGCAGCGAGTGCGGGCGCGCTTCGGCAGCGCCTTGAGGCCGCCGCGTCGCGCCTCCTCCGCGCCGCCCCCGGCGACCACGGCCCTCACTGAGCGCACCCCGCTCTTGTACCTGGAAATAAAAAAATAGCATTGTACTAACAAAAACATAGCGCTGTGATACGAGATGCTGTAATTCTTTACGAACACATGGGACCCCCTACTCATTCAACTCTAGCACCGAATCCACAGCATTCAAATGAATATTTTCAAAGTTCGACAGAACCGGTTTCCTAGTGACCGGTGAGTGGTAGCAGTGTCGTCATAGCAGATGCGGGCGTCGGCTGCGGAGTACCCGCACATCTTATGTAACGCTGCGGTCGTCTAACCGTGAAAGTCACCGCTCAAAAGCCAAGGTTAACACGGCCATGGAACCTCGTTCCGACAACACATGCGAATGTTCTACGATTGCTTCTTGTTAATATGTTTATTTTAATTGATGTTTATTTTTTCCTTGATATGACGTCATGTAACTGCTAGGTAATTCTTTATTGGTTTTATTCATCTTATAGGTTATGTTTGCAAAATCATTTCCAATACTAGGATCGTAGATTCCTTACTGCTGTAAAGTGAATTGCATTCAAATTGTGGACAATTAACTCTAAG
The DNA here is from genome assembly GCA_949316085.1 of Hypercompe scribonia. Lineage (NCBI taxonomy): Eukaryota > Metazoa > Arthropoda > Insecta > Lepidoptera > Erebidae > Hypercompe > Hypercompe scribonia. The sequence continues at coordinate 10,774,591 of OX438979.1, forward strand.
GCCATAGTGGTGTTAAACCCAATATAAATATCACCGTAGGTAATTAATTATGAATAAAGGTGTCAATACAGCCTGCCTGCCAGCTAATAGACTTATTAGTGTGACATTTATTTATGTACAGTACATGGTAAATTGGAGACGTATATAAGTGATTTTTCTTACAAATATTAAGACAGTAACGTTGATGTATCATTTCAGCTGCATAATAGGCTATCTGATATACAACATACGCAGGATGGGAAAGTAGGCCTATAAGGTAAGCAGCTACAAGGCCGTGTGCCTTTCTGTTGCCTAGAGCGGTTGCATGACAAAAGTGGGAAGTGAAAGGTAGTGAATGCGTCCCCTCAAGTGCCTCTTAACTGCTTCTGCCCACTGTTGTTAGACTGAATAGTAAAATATTACTTGGTAATGGGAAATAGTTGTGTAATATAATGGTAATGTGTAATTAGTATATGTATTTGACCAGTAGCGTTTCTGATAACATGCTACAAACCCAATAATGTATGAATATTTAGATAAGTATATATATATTGTGAATGTACTTACAGGTAAACGCAAATTGAATGAGGCATCACTAACAAGTTGCTGCAGTGAGCAAAACATGAATAATATTAAGAATATTTCTTGAAATGACACATAGACATACGTGTTTCAGTGTTTCCAGCGTTTAGTAAATAATCATTCATATTTATAAATATATAATCAATCATCGTTTATATGTGCATCTATATAGGCCACTTGGCAAAATAATTTGCATAAATTATTTCATTAAACTATGTTTTTATACTGGCAAAGACCCATGTACATATACCAATGATGGGTTGTTATAAAATATAATACATGTTTATGATCATCACGTAACACCACAAGTAAAACTAATCGCTATCTAGTTCTGGTAATAACGTTTAAAATGCAGGCGATATACTTTTCGTTATGTTCGGCCAAAGTGTTTATTGGTATTTGACCGATAGCGAGATATCTGGCAGTTCACGTGGCGATCAGTAAACAAATAGTGGAGACACGTGACTACATGCCGACTTTGTGACGTCTTGCTACTAACCACGTGCAAACAAACGTATACCGCAGAGCGTCTGCCTTAAATTCCTTGCACAACTTCAGGTCCATCGTCATGAGCATCATCATCAGCCTATTGTAGTCCACTGCTGGACATGGGCCCCTCCCATTGTTTATGATTATGTTCATTTTTTAATTCGTTTAATTACCTTTTCAGATATGATTTTACACATTAGTTATAAATATACAATAATAAGTAACGTAAGTAACGAACTACATTATAATAGCTAGCCACATAAGTCTTTTGTCATTCATTAAAATTTATCTTACACGGGTTTCATTCGTCTTTACAACTAAAATTGTGTCTTCCCATATAAAACGAGAAAAACAGCTCGAAATGTGTTTAGTTTATGATTTCCAAGAACGAATGCAATGTTTAAACGGACAACGTGTACCTATAGACAATCACATGCGCTGACTTGTTAATAAAATAATGTCTGAAATAACAGTGATATCATTTTGCAGCGAACAACCGTGGGAAAAAATATGAGTACTCTGATATAGTGCCAAAATTTGTAACCTTTGTGAAGGGAAGTAAGATTTTAAAGCTAATGAATAATATAAGGTGTGGTCACATGCAACATAACCGTACACGCTCCGGTGAGAGGTGAATGGTACATTGGAAGTAGAGAATGTTGCTAGGCCGACAACATTAGCGCAAGCCAACGCGCCCGAACAATGAACTAGACAAATGACGTAGTATGTCTCTTTATTACGTATTAAACACTGATCAATTTTTGGCCCAAGACATATTTAAAAGATTCATCGATTTATACTCTCATGTAGTTTGTAAGTTAGTGTTTGAGTGTGTTCGTAACCTTCACCATCATTTACTAATATACAAATATTTTTAATAATCTAATAATCTGAGCAAAGACCATATATTTCATATACCACCAGTTTGTAATAATTTTAGTATTATAGCAAGTAGGAGACGTTCAGAAATAGAAATATATAATGAAGGTAGTATGAACTCAGTTTTGGATAGGTTTTATCAACAAACAGAGAGTAATATTGTTTAGAGCAGCGGTTCTCAATCTTTTTTGGTGACGGAACCCTTTTGGAAAGCGAAATACTTGACGGAACCCTATAATAAAACAATAGTTTTTAAAAGTGTATTCTTTATTAATAAGCATAATAAAAGTACAATGTAACAGTTAGTTATTACTTACTTACATAACAAGTATAATAATAGAAGTTATTAAAAAAGAAAAAAAATCTAATGGGAGGTATGAAACTGTTTTTTATTTTTCATCAATTGGTTGATATCAGGTTTGATAGAGGACAGTTGAAGTCTCATATCAGGTTCGGCGTCCAGTCTATTGCGGTATTTTGTTTTCGTAGCTGCATAGGTTGAGAATCCTGTTTCGCACAAATATGTTGTTGGGAACGGGAGAAGAATATTCAGAGCCATTTTGGCAAGCATTGGAGATTCATCACGAATTCTGCACCAAAAATCGTTGAGAGGCGTCGTTTTGAACAGTACCTCCATACTTGTGTCTGATGACATATCTAAAAGAGATTCATATATCTCGTTTGACATACTTTCGGGCTTTTGTAAGTTGGGTAAAAAAGGATTATGAATCCATGAATTCAGTTTCATTTTTGTATTTTGTTCTTCGGGAAAATACTTCTCAAAAGATGCGCGCATCGAAGTGAGATATTTGACCAATTCCTCAAATACATCATCTTGAAACATTTCTGAATCGTTATCGCTAACAAACTCATTGAGTGAGGTAAAGCTTTCTATTTCTCTCTTTCCAACGCAAATAATCCAAAAATCTAATTTTCTTTTGAAGGCAGTTATTTTATCACAGGCCTGGAACACTGTTGTCTGTTTACCTTGCAATGATACATTTAATTCGTTCAGTTTTTGAAAGATATCCGCCATAAAAGACAGTCGGAACAACCAAGTTTTATCATACAAACGGTCTTTCAAATTAAAAGCAGTATCTGAAAGAAACATTTGTAACTCGGCTCTAAGTTCAAATAGCCTTGTTAAAGTTTTACCCCTAGACAGCCATCGCACTTCTGTATGGAGCAGCAGTGTTTTATGTTTGCTGCCATAATCTTCACACAATAATGAGAACAATCGGGATTGTAGTGGTCGTGTTTTGATAAAATTAATTATTTTTACCGCTTCTTCCATAACTAATTTTAGATTTGACGGCATTTGCTTCATCGCAAGTGCTTGTCTATGCAGGATACAATGGCTGGAACTACAATTAGGCGCTTTATTTTTTATTCGTGACACTAGTCCTGCTGTAATACCCGTCATCGCCTTGGCCCCATCTGTACAAATGTCAATGCAATTGTTCCAACTGAGATTATTTTCCCCAAAAAATATATTTATTTTATTAAAAATTTCTTCTCCGGTAGTTTTTGTGGGCAGCGGTGAACACATAAGCATATCTTCTTCCAAAGAACTTTCATATGGATATCTCACGATAACCAGCAAGATAGCCAGACCAGCGACATCAGTAGACTCATCTATTTGCAAGACGAATCGTGTTTCTTGTAGACGTGTAACTAATTCTTGTTTGACGTAGCTTGCCAGATCATGAATTCGCCGTGAAACAGTATCGTTTGATAGCGGCACAGTAGAAACATGCTTTGCAGATTTTTCATCGAGCATACATTTTGTTATGTCTAACACACATGGTTTTATTAAATTCTCAGCGATAGTGTGCGCTTCACCTGCTTGTGCAATGCGATAGCTAACTAAATATGATGCCTCTGTGGCCTTTTCATTGATAGTTTGGGTTACATGCATCATAGTTTTTTGACTTTCCAATAACTGTTCTTTTTTACGTACAAAAAATTCTTTATTTTTGTCTTTAGACTCGGGGTGTACAGTTTCTAAATGCCGGCGCAACTTGGCAGGTGCCATGGAACTATTAGGAAGCAGTTTACTACATAACATGCAGAGAGGTGAGCCGTTGGAATCAACAAATCCGAAATTGATATATGATTCATCATACTTCCTTTTTTTCGCCTTTGAAACCGTGGAACTTGACGTCGTTGCATAATCGTCTGGATCGGTAATTGCTGTATACTCCGCGCGATCTGATTTTGAACATTCGGCTTCGTTAGAAGATGTTGTTGCAACACGTTTAACGCCTGTAAGCCAACGTTCCATTCTTCTTTATTAATAATGTTACATGTCAGGATGGTGGGGTCAAAATAACGCACGATCGTTACTGCGTAAAAGAGTTTAGTCCAAAGAAGAAATGTACAATCAGAATACAGCAGTAGAACACTAAACACTTTGTTTCTAGCAAGTAGGTACTAATCACTCCGAACACTAATCGTCGACTAACTAAGCGTCGAGGCGCGATCGCCGCTTTTATAGTCCTAGCCAGATCTCGAACATTCTCAAAAATACTCGAGTCGGCGCCTTTGATAAATAACAAGCCGAAATAAAAATAGAAATACAAAAAATGCTGTGTAAACAATTTCGACTTTACGTTTTAAAATTAGAGCCGAAAGTAGCTTGTTTACAATTATTGTTAATCTCAGGGGCGGCTTTTATCAAAGGGACTCGCGCGCTTTTATCAAAGGGACTCGCGCTCACAAGTAGATATCCGCGGTGGCGGCATAGTAAAATTGTACGAGGTGACTAAGGTCGGCTGCGCCTCGTGAATCGTGATACGCCGCGTCAGAACGGTCGACCAGAGAGAGGTGTTTGGAATTTTTTCTAAATTCTTGCGGAACCCCTACAGGGATGTCGCGGAACCCTAGGGTTCCGCGGAACACACTTAGAGAATGGCGGGTTTAGAGCGTACAAAAGCAACTAAAAGAGTCGCCAAGACTATTAGAAAGGAGTGTTCCTATAACGCATACACCTGAGATACCTCCTCAGTCTTATTGTGTTTGATATTACTGTGGTAATGAGCAATGTGAATCATGTCCATTTTTCAGTGATCTACATATTGTCACTTAATATGGTATAATGTCTCTTGGTACTTATGTTTTCCACACTAATTATAATCTTTAGGCATAACCAACTACCATAGAATCGGGAAGCGTTGTCATCACAAGTAATACACCATTATATTACCTATATACACCACTTCGTCACTTCAAATATTTCATACTATAGACTCGTCATCTGAAAGTATCTTGGTATGGACATGTTATGCGGAGAGATGAGGAAAACGTGGCAAGGAAAATGTTATGTTTGGAAATTGAAGGGTACAAGAGAAGAGGAAAACCAAGGAAAAGGCACATCGATTAGGTGACACCTAATCGATGGCTAGGAAGGTACTTAACAGTGAAATGACAAGTGATATAGTAGAATGGAAGTATAAAGCGTACTGTGTCGACCCCAAATAAAATTGTGATAAGGGCAGGCTCGAAACTCGCCATCGTTTCGACATTAGTATATTGTTATAAACCCCCCATACCATAAGTTACGATCATTACTATCTTTTATCTACTACTAATACATGAGTAAACAGTTTAAAGAAAATTAATATTAAACGAGGTAAAAAAAGTTGTCGGTAATCTAAAGCAAAACCTTGATTGATAAAATTTTAAAATAAAACCCTGATTGTCGACAATTTAATTTGTAACCCAAACAAAAGTGTCATCCACATGTGAAATTGAAATGTTGGCCCGAAACTGAATTTTATTCGGTACCAGTATGAGGATGAGGGGATTAATTGTTAATTGGATCACAACATGTAGATTTATTATTTAACTGAATTAAAATCGATACGACGTCAAACTGCGCTTAATTGGTGAACTGAACAGAGTAAGATAAGCATACATTGTATAGCAGACTAACTACACTTTGTCCCATATTGCCATTGGGCGTTGCCTAGAGTTTCTTTTTCTCTTCTTCTGATGAACAGTACTTGCACGCCCTATGTCATTAATGTCGGCAGTAAACCAGTTTCAAAATTGGAAATGATAGAACAATTTTATACTACGGCTGTACACAAGGACTGAAGATCATCATCATGAGAAATGTGTATTTCAGATAAAGAGCATCTTTATTTTAAAATTTCTTGATAATGCTAGGTATAATTGAACTTATTTGTCTGAGTAAGAAACAAAATGTCTTCTTTGTTTTTCATTTTAATCATACTTTACATCAATCGACTTGATGGCGTCAAGCCTGCCAATATTGCATAGTTCCCTGCTTCCGTTCATGAAAAATAATGACAGATATGTTTACAGATTTGTACATATCCAAAAACATAAAAAAAGAGATTTTTTTTAATCATCTTCAGCCAATGGTAGTCCACTACTGAACATAGGCCTTTGCAATAGCACGTTACATAGTTCGATCTTCGGATTCTCGCATCCAGAATAATTTATTTCTTTTTCTTAATTAAATAGTTAAATATTGCTGCAGTGTACGGTGTAGATGTAGCGAAAAAGAAAAGACTGCGTTTTAATTATGATTCGTTTTGTACAAACAGGTCATTAAAGTCAATATGTTATATTTATCATCATAAACTGGCCTTTCAAGTTCATGAATCATCGACTTCAACATACTTAACCTTTTATCGCTTGTAGAAAGCTACGGCTCTGATTCGGGGGACGGGGGACATCTTACGACAGAATAATCAGGTGCTGTAAACATATGTGAGCGACAAACATTATTAGACGACAGTAGCTTTAAGACATATAACTAAATCTTAAATTATGTTATATCTATTGGAAAAGTACCAACGCAACGTTTTCATTCACAAAAATGTACTTTCCTTGTCCTCAATCACATTACTCAAATTATGCCGATAAAGCACAATGATAACAAAAAACAGAACTGTTGCCTTGATAAATGATTTTTCTAAGTAAAGTCAATTAATTTACTTGTTCTCAGACCTCGATATCGCGACGATGAACTATCTTTGGTTTAAGTAACAATTAAATAATCGCTAGGGCGTGTCACAGCAACCTTGTGTCGGTTGTCGCGTTGCAACAGGGCCTTGTGTCAAGGAAAAATCCACTCAGCGGTTTCCCTGGCCCCGAAAGGTTAACATTTTTTTGGGATATAGTTTCTATAAACATAATAATAAAATATCGAAAGTTGTTTCTCGTTTATAGCAACTGTACGTCTGTCAAGTACGGTCGACAAGTGCATATGATATAATGTTTGTTGAACAATGTTAGTGGTGGGTGATGATTACATAACGCTTCGCGATGTAGTGTCATGTGGTTTTACATACTGCGATGCAGCGCGATGTAGTCCTCGTGTCAAGGACACATTGACTGTGCCTTATTATAATGAAGATATTATGCCATGGTCACGTGTGTCATACACACCTACTTAATCTTATAATTTGTTTAAAATTAATTTAATGGCGAAATACAAATTGTTAGAATTTAGTAAATATTAAAATTTTCAGTATAATGTTCTAATGACAAAAATAGTATTGGTTGAGTCAGATGTTGCACGTTCATTAAGTTGGGAGTGCATTTTGTTGGGTCGAGTGCATGCAGCAGTAGAGGGCCTTGACTGCAATGCGCGCGCGCCGTAGCGTGTCAAGGGAGCGCTGCTTTCGCCCGCCACACCTGTACTCAGCTTATTCAGGTATTATGGAGAAAAACCTAATAAAGTAATTAAAATAAACGTACCTAACTTACTTTAAAGTTTGAACAAGGCAATCCGTCTTATTAATGTTCCTGGAATAAAAGCGAAAAATAAACAACAATTAAGATTTATCTAAAGAAGCATGTAAGGATAAGTAAAACAAAATCTGGGTCATTGAACATGCAATTATACACAATGGCGTATAACAATATGGTGCAGGCAAAGACAATTTAAACAAGGCCTAAGTTGACAGCTGTGTTGGTATCAACGTATATTTATATGACAAATGCCCATGTAAATCGTACCAAATATACTGTTAAACAATTTTGTTACACTAACATTTTCTTAAACTACAGAAATAAAAAACATTAATTTAAATCAGTAGGCATCAAAAGGCTTAAATTTTCAGTTCAATTGTGAGCACTAAACGGGTATTGGTGTAAGTAAATCTAAAACCAAAATTAGAGGCGAGATACTGAATAGGTATAAATAAAGAAGTATCGTGCGAAGACAAAGCCTAGCAATCTTCTAAGTGGTCTAAGAGGCCGGCGCTGAACAAAGCCTCCCCTGCACCCCCTTTCCACGCTTGTAGTAGCCTCCTCAGAGATAAGGACACCCACTACTTTGAAATATCTTTAGCACCAATGAAGGAATTCGTGTTTTTAAGTTCTATATTTGCAGATTGGTAGAATTATGGTAAATGCATAAGTTAACATCAAAAGTGGGTTTGCATTGCATTTGTATATGGTAGAGAATTGTAACATAGATTCTACACAATTTCAGTGTAGTTTATGCTGTTAGTTTTACGTTGTTAGGAGAGTAATATCAGTCAGAATTAGTTGTTAAAGGGCATTGACCAGTTTGTATGGGCTTCTGGCCTAGACATGGACAATTTATTTTTGAAAGAACAATAGCGTTTTTCAGTGGTCTATACCTAATAGAAAACATAACTTTATGAAGTTTTGTATCAAGTAAGTTAAACGACACAATAGGTTGAAACAGAAAAGTAAACACAAAATCACATGCAGTACGTACGACACCTCACAAAGCGAATGACAGGTGATGCAGACGGGAGTCATAGGTTGACATTAGTCAAGTGTTGCAAGGATAGGAAAAAAAACTAATAGTCATTTTATTTTATTTTAAAATCAACATTTTTTTACGTTTCTTAGGTAAAAAAATTAAGCATTTAAAAAGATATGTTAAAGTGTTTTTGTAGTGTTAGAAAACATTTTCATAAGTTGTTTCGTTTTTCTTCCTGTTTACAGCATTTGATTGTTTATTTACGTGACAGCAAAACCGTAAATTAAACAAACGTCTTATGAAAATCATTTTTATTATATGTCATTTTGATACTATTGAATTCTGACTATAATTTATTAGATATGGAAAAACAACCATTTATACTTATATCATTCAACAAATCGGTTCAAGTAAAAATTGATTGGTGTCCTTTGATACCTATTGAATAAGACAAAACTTTTTTTCAGATTATTTTCCAACTGAAAAATTGGAAAACAACCCAACAAAGTTCTTTTGCATTCCTAGCAATGCATACACATTGAAAAATTAAACAATGAAATGATGAATGGTACGGCAGTGGATAAAATTCGAACAAACACATCGATTTTTATCCATTAGATACATAAATAAAAAGGTAGGTACTTCCGAGATTTGTTTTACTTTCAAGGTAAAATTAAATTTGTTTTTGTTAACTCATAAAGGCAGCTTTTTAAGAGGTGTGAGGCAATAAGGCTCTCATTGTACTCGTGTCGAAGGAATTTTAAAGTAAATCTGAACTAGTACGACCACAATATGAGCTTTAGTATAAAATTTAATAAGATTTTTTAAACAATCAAACCGGTATAAGTTTAGATTGTTGATCATTCTGCACTTCTTATTTTTAATAAACTTTATTTACTTTTATAATACATACTTCGGAGATATTAAAACACATTTTGTCTCGTATACCTATACTTTATTTCATTGCAGTATTTAAAATGGATCTTTATAGTGTTAGCAACAGCTACTATTTTCCAATCTCGCAAAAATGTAGTTGTACAGACAAATAATTTAAGAAAAGTGTTGTTTTCTCAGTAAAACCTTTCAGTTACGTCTGTTCTGCGTTGATGGGAGAACGGGGTGGTGAGAAGGGTGGAAATCGTTGTGAATTATTCATGTACTCGAACCTCACCATCAACTCGTAATGGGCGTTGACAAACCCAACATTATCTTCCGTGAGGTAAAGTATCTTCTAGATTTTACTAACATTCGTAGATACTTAATATTTAGTTTTTGGGGTGTACTAAACAGATGAATACTTCTTTTAGTATACAGTACATGTAATATACAGTAAAACTGATCTGTTTAACTCCATAATCATTTAAAGACTATAAAACCCCTTGGGTAATAGTAACAAAGCACATTGTATATTCAACATATTATAAACAAAAAATAAACCTTCAAAGTACAAAAAAGCTTACAACAAATTGTGAGGTTATACTTGTTCGTTACTAACGCAAAGGAACACGTGAAGTTCTTACTAAAATGAAGTTGTAGTGTAGGCAGGAAGCAACATTATTTGCTAAGCAAATCGCGTCATCGAAGCGTGACCCAAGTTGATGACGAGGATTCAGACGCTTCCGTGAAGGCTAATGCCATCAAAGTCGCTTACAAGTTACAATGTTTTTAAAACAAATTTTAATATTAGCTCAGGGCAAGTAAAACGCCTATAAGATTCAAATAACGTTCTAACATTAACCAAGTATTAAGATAGCGAACGAGTAGCGAGGAGAGCGGGAACAAAAAACAGATTGTTTCATTTTGTTTTTCTGTGGAAGGATCAACAATGCTGTCTCGGCTTGCTGGAAACCGGTACGAGGTGCGGTGGTGGCCGGATCAAACGCCTCGCGGGTATCGACCATAACTTCAATGTCACTTCGCAGTATATTTCTACTTAAATAATTCTGATAAACTTACACTTGACTTGATACAATTTAAACATGCATAACATACAATTTATCATAAACTGCCTGATTAATGATAAATCTAATAGTTTTTAGACACAGGTTGGCAATAATTCTGAAACAGATTTCTTTTTCACTATATTCAATCCTTTCGAATTTAGTGAATATAAATGTGTGCGGCAAATCGTCACAATCATTTATCCATGCAAAATGGATAAACTAAGGGATTGTAAATGAAAAAGTAGTATTACGATATGCAGTATAAACTAATATCCTGTAGTAATAAAGATCACAAAAGGCAACGGATATTTTGTATGGCGCGTCGTATGTGTTGCATGGGGCTGCGAGTGGGGTCAACGACACTCACCCCGGCTCGCAGTGGGGCACACAGGACGTGACTCACTCTGGGGTTACCAGCTGCTGTCGGCAAAAACTACCCTCGACGTTGCGATCGCCCGTGCACTGAGCTTTATTATATATATTAATTAAAAGTACATAAATTACTGGCACTCGTATAGTTGTATCTATGTAGATAAAGCAAGGCTATACATGTTGTGCCGCCAATCAGCTGTATTCTAATTGAAAATGCCTGATCGAAATGTACTTACAAATAAATAAGTGTTGTCATTTCCAGTGTTTATTCCTTTAAACATTACATCTACGAGCATATTTCTAAAAATTTTATATTAACATTTAAGGAGTTCGATTTTTGTCATCATGTTCAACGGTTTGTTTCGCGACTACGCACGAGGTTAATACGTAATATCGATTGTGATGTCGGGAGTGAAAGCGGCAACATATGTCGGCCTCATTCGCTTTATGAAGTGTGGATCTCGGCGCCATATGGCACACTAGCAGCTGATTCAACTCATTGGACACGACTATTTAAATAAAATTTTTAATGTAGGTGAAATGAGCAGTTGTGTTAGTAACTGGACGATGAAAATATTGTCAGAAATATAAGTAGCAATTCGTCCAATGTAAAAAAAACCTTTTTCCTTCGTTATTACTATACAGAAAAAATTCAGGGAAAGAAGTTATGTATTAAGCATTTCCCCTTAGGTCTGTACGAGCCAGTACCCATTATGCAACACTTGAAGTTGAAATTCTATCGCCTGTCCGTATGTTTTTAACACAAGCAAGACAATGCACTTAAAACTAAAAGATATTTGTTTGTTCACACAATACATTGTGTACTGCAGATTTATCATGAAGCGTGCATGTCAGTTGCGTGACTCACGTCGTTAACTACTAAACTTTGAAGGCGGAAACTCGCTTAGTCAATGACGTAATAACTATTGTAGTTATTCATTATAACAAGATCAACGTGAGAACAATCGCTACAAGGATAGGGCAAACGTTGTAACTGACTGGTACAGCATTGCTATTATAGTGTTCTCATGATAAAGCATAGTCTTAGGTGAAGGCACCAAGCCGCAAGGCGTCAATAACCTCGTCGGTACGGATCGTGGAGGTTGCAATAAATACGACATCGCCGGCGCTGGCCTGGTCAAGAGCCTTTCAAGGCCGGGAGGCGAGGCGGGGAGTGCGCCCGCGCCCCACATCTGCGCCTTAGCCGAGTCACTCTTGCCCTACCGCTTGCATTCCACCAGAAATGAGGCGCTCTCGCAACCGACACTAAAGTTGAGTAGTTACTGTTTAAAATGGCGAAAAGAGGATGTCAACCGTTTCTTTAGAAGTTTTGTGTAAGCCCTTGTCTTAAGATGTTGAAATGTTTTATTTTAGAATGGACACTTGAAAATTGGCCTACTATTTATGTTTTCTGATAAGAAAAATATTAGTGTTCAAAACATGAGGTTACAGAAGAAAATCGTGATGACTATTTTCTAACAAATTACTTGTGCTCCAGTCGCTAGCTTCGTAACTTTGTTGTCAAGGTCATTATATTAACGACTTTGTACTTGAAATCTCGACGTTAATTATTTTATTGCAGAATTTCTAATACAAACTCTTGGTCTGAACGCTTGTCACAAAAAAAAACAGTTTACTAGAGGTTATAGGCACTGAACCGATCACATATATTTTTCTTATAAGAACACAGAAACAGCCGAGAAACACTGACACTTAATTCATTTGAGAGCTCAACAAGTATAGCGATACGTAAAAAGAGACGGACACACACGTCACACGGAGGATTCAAATCCAACAAAGGATCGGTGAATCGGTTGTGAGAATGACGGGAAGCGTGGTTCACAGTTACTAACTCACCGCAGGTCGAGGAAACGCGCGGCCCTAGTTCTCCTTTCACAGGACATTTCGTATATCGACTGATTCACTATTTAAATCACTTCACAAACGAGATATAGAAACCATAGTTACGAACACCGCGATTGCGTCGCTCACCACGAACACTACCAACGGTGGCGAGAGAACGCGCGCACTGAAACACGTTCGGCACAGCGCAAGCTACCTGCCGTTTCCGCGGTGCGGTGAAGCGGAGGTGCGCATCGCGGCGCACGCGCAGGTATACGTGCCGCGGCCAGGGGCCAGCCACTTTTCTGAGACTCAGGTCCTGCCGCTTGTTAGGCCGCCTTCACCGTCAAAATAAGCCCATCACCCTTCTCTCCACCAGATATATAAAACTGAATTTCTGTACAAACTAAACAAACCTACTGACAAAAATATATACATAATAAAATATTACTACCAATTACCGCAATGAGGACTTAACGCATGTGGATTTTGTGAGGTAACCCAGGCGCATGATAATTCAAAATCTTAGAGAAATTGCGTTGCTTTTGTCCTAATTTACATGTGAATATTGGTTGTTCAAATATGAGTCATTTGAGAAGACCAACTTTCACCAGAACTCGTGTATCAACAATTAACAGGACGAAATACACATGTAAATGTATAGCCAGTCACTTTTTATAGGGTTTGAGCGACTTGTTTGAAAATGTTTTATAACTGTTCAGTGGAACTTTTTCATTCAAAGTTCGCTATTTTTATTTGATTTAGCGAGGATTTAAGCGTATGTATGGCGGGAGCTTTATAAAGTCGAGAAAATGCAAATGACTTTTCCTTTGTCCGGCTAAAAAACTGTTCACAACTAACATTAGCGCCAACGAAGAAGTACTGGATACCATTAGGGACTTTTTAGTAGTGATATTTTAAATATTGGCTGTAACGTGGTCACGAATAAAGTTCATTTTTAAATGGGCAATGTCTGCCTTTATAGAAAATATTTGGGTTTTTATTTCGAATAGAAAGGCACACCTGCGATTAAAGTGACGTCACAAGGTTCCTTCACCTGTCTTTTAGCCGGCTATTCATCTTGTCCACCCTAATAGTTATTTAAACAAGTCAGTGACGTTGCCAAAGGGGGCTTGGCTTTGTTATATGTGATTCATCCTAAATAACAAACCTGAAATTTACAAAATGCATTTATTTAAAATCTAATATGTATTAAATCTAGTTTTCTTTTACATTATAGTACCTACTTGGTGGTATTGGAAAAAGTAACGTAAGCAAACAGTTCCTATAATTTGCAATAGTTGCAGTTTAGTAGACCTCGGAAACTGCAATCAAGTTAATTACTATTCAGATTTAGAGAACATCTAGTTATTAATTGGAGCCTTGACTCGTCTTAGGACGAGTTCTTAGGCAGTTCTCCATTCGATTGTATTTTTGGGGTTTTTAACAAGTTTTGGGGTGAACGGAATTAAGAATACTTCTCATGTAGTTGACTTAATTTGGTAAGAAGATAATTCGATTACAAACTCATTTTGCACTTACTAAATTTATTGTTATGCATATACATGAATACAATAATATTTTTATTTTTGAGGCGGCGCAGTTAAGTTTCTATCTCAACAAAAAGAGTTATTAATAATATTCTCCTTTTTCTTAGAAAACCGACTCCCTAAATACATAGCTTATCTACTTTATCAGTTTGCATATTTTATCACTTGATATGAAACCCTTAGTACGTGATTCTGAAAAAATAAGACAATATCGGTGTTGGACTCAGGCTAGTCAATTTCTTTGACTGTACATACACATTAGAACAGAAAAATAAAAAATTGCTGAGCTGGCTTCTGTATTGATTAGATACCATAAAATTGATGGAAAAGTTGGTGTCACGATAATCTCAGATAACAGTGTAAACCATAGAATAGTACGTTTGTTCTACATATAACACTATAAAATCAAATTACATAACCATGTATAATTACACCACATGTGATGTTTATATTCTAACAATCAGTACAAGAGAATTTAAAATGACAATGTGTGTAACGATGTTAGACAAAGTAGGGTAACGAAGATAAAATAGGATAAAATGTAACGGAGTCGTGAATTTCCGAGTATTCCTCCGGTACTTTGACTCTTTTCAGCGGCACAAAACGGGCCGGGATGTGAAATTCCCACCGGAATCCTGAAACGACCCTTTTGTTTTTTCCTCACTGCCGAAATATAATTGTTGCCTCGCTTTCCGTTGTTCTCAACGTAATTTACTTTATTGTACACAAGTCAGAAACTGAGCGGGCGTAACAACGAATTCACATTTAAAAAAAGACGAGAAAATTTCTTCAAAACACTTTAATAACAACGTTTGGTACGACTATTAGTTTTTTGCCTTTGTGAATTCAGATCGTCTTGAGAAAACACACGGGATTTCATTACAATCTCTGAACCTTACACAACAACGTATCTATGCTGCTTACTCTGTCTTTCCATAGATGATGGTGATACTTAGGTATTACCAAAGTTGTAATTTTGATGCTGAGTTACTGCGAAACTTACATACGCTTCCTCATTAGGGTAGTGCCATTTTTCTACTTGGAGCTAGTTTAATAGTCTTGATGTACGAGTGGTGAGTTTTTGTTTAGAGACTTCAATAAGAAGTAAATCGTTGAAATGGTTCGGAAACATATTTAAAAATTAAACAAAAAGTTTAGTGATTGAAGACAAACTGTATATAAAACACTTTATTATAACAATATAAGTGTTTATCACGTTTTATTTTATCTTTACCATAATAATAAAGATTTTAAACTTCCTGTAATTTATCTCAAAAAGAACTATTGTAACTAACCTTACTGGCGGTCAATAAGATAATTAGTTCATGAATCGATGTTTTTCTTGTGAGTAAAGGGTTAAAAGTTGGCAACATTGTCCTTTTGCAATAGCACATTTGTAGCGTTCATCACACTATTAACTTTTCTAGGATTTTTCTTCTACTCTAATAAATTGTCAAATAGTAATTTCCTTTTCATTCATATTTGAAACAATAGGATTTTTAGTTTAAAGCAATGGGGTACTACATATTCAATTTAAAGCGAAAAAAAGCTAAATGCACGCGAAGTCGCCATTAGGAAATGGGTGCCGCCGCAACGAACAGCCGATAACGATTTCACTAGGCGGCCATAGTGAATGGAGAAAATTGCGCTTTTCAGGGAAATGAAAGACCGTTACCGTTGCAAAATTCCGGCTAGATGAAAAAAGATACTTTAAATTTTCTGCGCGTACTCTACTTTGATACTTGTATGTGTTCAGCTATCCACATTTCTTCTGTACATTGTACATATTTAAACGTTTTATATGTAATTCATAACCTCTATGCTAATCTAACTCAATTATATGATATGTCTGAACCAAGGCGGCTCAATGTCTTTGTTTGCGAATGATCTACAAAAATCACGGATGTCTCAAAGTGAATTAGAGTTTCTTTTGAACAGAAATAGACCAACAATAAAAAGAAAAGAATAAACTCTTCCGAACATCATTCTAATTATTACAAGATTAACGTTGGCGTGTTTACTTCATTGGAAAAGTCAATGATTTTTTTCTATAGAAGTAATATTAATTTTTATTGACAAAATTTACAAAACCAAATAAAATAAAAAATGTAGAAATAGAATGTAGCAAGAAATCACAGTGCTTCAACTCACAACGACCTTTATATCACATTTGTCGTCATTTTAGTCTTTCTATTGCTGATAGAATAAGACAAGTTTATAAGGATGATGTTATTTTAGTTAATATCAACCAATTTAATCACAACTATTTTAGTGTGCTTTGCTTGCTAGTTATAAAATTAACACGCAATGTGTTTAGTGAGACGAAGATGAACAAACAGTCGATCGGCGGAAGCGGAGTTCTAGCATTGTGCTTGAACAACTAGGAAGAGGAACTGATGTATCTTAGGCAACAAAGGTCGCGCTCGTGCAAGAAAAAATACTTTGTCAACTAAATTTGCGCGATTACGTCGTTAATTAAATATACAAATAGATAATGCTGTGTTAAGTATAAATAAATATTTGTCTATATAACAAATAAGTTAACTTAAATTTGCAGAAATACAGACAATACCCCACTACTTACATTAAAAAATACATTAGATTTCAATGTTTTGAGATCATAACGCTTAAACTTTAATAATACTAATGGTTTTTAGTTATTGTGTTTTAATTAATTTTACGCGACACGACGTATGTTACACGCGACAAGTGTCTTATGTGAGTGACGAATACGATGTGACGCAACGCTACGAACGCGATCAACACAATGGCATACCCTATTTGTGTTCTACGTGGCAGTCTGCGGCGAGACGCGATGAAACTCATACTTGTTTTTTTGGGCGACCACACGCGACATCATATTCCATTTACGGGGTATCCTAGGTGAGTAACAAGACAAACTTGATAAAAAAATACTGTGTTTCTTTTCTTTCTGTGTTTTTTACTACATTTTTTTAACAGTGTGTACTTTAAGTATGAACTTTTAAGCTAAATTGTATTGTAGTTCTCCATGATTCGAGAAGTATTGAGCCAAATCAAGTAAGACATTTGTCATTGTCGACAAACGGCGTCGCATTGCATGTAGCATAGTGTCGTGTCACGTCGTATTCGTTGCTCACGTAAGACACTACGTAAGTGTTAAAATTTACACAAATAGGAGTACATGTATTTAATATCTACAGTATGGGCCAAGAATTCGTTAACATTTGTATCTACGCCGCACAAACAAAGGAAGGGTGGGGTGCGGGGAGGGGTCTGATCACTAACTTTTTTCTTAGAAATTTTAAGGCAATGAATTGCTTTATGGGGTCGCAGCGCGCTTAATGCATGAAATAATTTTATTTTAACAACAGTTCCCTTAATACTATGAGACGCTTATTTTGCGTTCAATATGACTAACACGACTTAATCAGTGTCCAAGTGCTCCTTTAATAAAGAAACGGAATCTTCGCTAAGTATGAAGCAAACTGGAGACCCACGGGCTTGTCGGACTGAAGATAACGTGCAGCAAGTTTCCGCTTCTGTTCGGCGTAATCCAGATTTATCGACGCGCAAACGTTCGGTTGAATTAGGGTTATCCCGCACATACGATCGCCTGACGGGGCAAGTGGCTGAGCTCAGCGCTCAGTTCGCCCAATTCCGGGCGCATCGTCCGGCTGTAGATCCGGTCCCGTCCCCGTCTCAGCCTAGTTCCTCTTCCAACCTCGGTGTTATTCCTGACGCCCATCTGCGCCAAATTACGGATGTGGTATGGCGCATGATGGACGGACGTCTGGCTGGCCTGGAGGCGAGACTGCCACCGGCCCCCGTTGTCCGGCCGCCACTTGCGGCGCATAAGCCGAAGGCCGCATTGGCACCGTCAGCGCTGCCCGTTGTGGGCGGTCGCGTGACCTATGCCGCGGCGGCGTCGGTGTCTGCTGCTGCCACAACAACTCCGGGGGCACGACGGGCAGCGAAGATAGCGACCAAGACGCCTGCACCAAGGTTGGGGCCAAAAACAGCGGCAAAGGCTGGAGCGGCGTTCCCTCCGCTCCCCACTCCTATCGCTGTACCTGGCACCTCCACATGTGCCCCCTCAACATCTGTCCCTTCCACCGATGGTTGGCAGGTAGTCGGGGGTGCTAAGAAGTCCCGAAAGCGGGGTAAGAAGGCTGCACAAACAGCAGCCTCTACCCCGCAGGCACCATCGGTTGCGGTGGCTACCGCAAAAAAGCCGCGCAAACTGCGGGTGCCTAAAAGCGCGGCTGTGGTGGTCACCGTAACACCGGAGGCAGCTAGTGGCGGACTGTCCTATGCGGCCTTATTTAAAAAGGCCCGGGATAGTTTCGCCACTGATTTCGGGACTGAAGGGATCAGGTTGCGCCTTGCCCAAACGGGAGCTCGAGTCCTGGAGTTCCCCGGGGCTGAAGGCGCAAAGACGGCGGACAGGTTCGCCGAGAAACTGAGGGAAATCTTTGCAGCCACGGATGGTGTAAAGATCGCCAGGCCTACCAAGTGCGCAGAGTTGCGCATTTCGGGCCTGGATGACTCTGTGACGGCCGAAGATGTCCGCGTTGCAATTAGCGAGAAGACGGGCTGCAACGCGGACAGCATCAGGGTCGGCACCATCCGCCCCGGTCTGGGAGGACTTGGCGCTGTGTGGATCAGCTGTCCCGTGGCGTCGGCCAAAATTTTGGGCGATGCTGGCAAGATCCTCATTGGTTTCGTGAACGCTAGGATTACAGTCCTGGCGCCGAGACCAATGAGGTGTTTTAAGTGTCTATCATCGGGACACACACGCGCCAAGTGTGTTAGCTGTTTTGACTGCAGCGGACTATGCTTCCGCTGTGGTCGACCGGGGCACAAGGCGGCCGAATGCTCTGCCGCCCCTCACTGCCCGGTATGTGCGGCGGGTAACAAGCCCGCCAATCACCAGATTGGGCAGGGAGGCTGCAAACCCAGCATTGCCCGCAATTCTCGGCAAGTGTCAGGGGCTAGCCAGTTGACCCAGGCTGCTTCTGACATCGTTCGTGCGTCGATATCGTCGCCCATGGAGGAGGTTGTAGAGACGGTCAAGTAATGGACCAAGTCTCCAACCTCCTTGTCCAGACGAACCTGAACCACTGTGCCGCAGCGCAGGACCTTTTCCTGCAAACCATGGCACAGTGGTCGATCGGTGTTGCCGTAGCCGCGGAGCCCTATTACGTTCCTCCCCGCCCAAATTGGTTGGGTGATCGGGACGGCTCCGTGGCAGTCGTTGCCTCCACGGCGGCTCATTCCCCACCCTTGTCGCTAAAAGACAAGGGCACTGGATATGTTGCTGCCGAGTGGGGGGGGATCACCATATATGGTGTCTACTTCTCCCCCAACCGGAGTGTGAGCGACTTCGAGGTTTTCCTTAACAACTTGGAAACCTCGATACGGCGACTAACGTCTGGGCACGTTCTGGTGCTGGGGGACTTCAACGCAAAATCCATTGCGTGGGGTTCCCCCAGGACGGACGCTAGGGGCGAGGCCGTAGAGGAGTGGGCGGCCTCGGTGGGCCTCTGTTTATTAAACAGAGGCTCGACCAACACGTGCGTGCGACAGCAGGGGGGGTCAATAGTGGACCTTTCTTTCGCTACCCCTGCCCTCGCCGCACGAGTAAGGAACTGGTGCGTCTTGGAAGAGGTTGAGACGCTCTCGGATCACCTGTACATCCGATTCGAGCTCTCCCGGACCCAGGACCCCAGTAGGGGTCACGCGGCGCGGCGTTCTTCTCGTTTTCCGCGGTGGGCTGTAGCCAAACTAAATAGGGACCTACTAGAGGAGGCGGCCATCATCTATTCTTGGCTGTCTCCACAGGCCCCGGCCGAGGAGGTTGACATGGGGGCTGGTCGCTTCCGCGATGCGATTACGCAGATCTGCGATGCGGCCATGCCCCGCATCCGAGGTTGTCGGCCTCCACGGAGGGGGGTTTACTGGTGGTCCCAGGAGTTGGCGGACCTCCGTGCGGCCTGTACACGTGCCCGGAGGTCCTACACCCGTAGTCGGCGGCGACACCGCGAAGAAGGCGGGGGGGACCAGCTTCACGAGGAGTACCGAGAGGCGCGGAAAACTCTGAAGCTGGCCATTAGCCGCGCCAAAGACGTGAAGAGGAAGGAGATGCTGGAGAGTCTCGATCGTGACCCCTGGGGTCGCCCTTATCGTGCGGCGCGACAAAAGCTCCGCACGTCGGGCCCCCCCCTTACAGAGACCCTCCAGCCCAGCTTCCTGCAGGAAGTGGTCGAGGGGCTTTTCCCGCAGCGGGTGGAACACACACCCCCGTCGATGGCCTCCTTGGTCAGAGACGACGGGGGATGGAACGAGGATAATGTTCCGCCCGTCAGAGAATCGGAGATAGGGGCGGTCGTTCTACGGATCCGCTCTAAGAACACCGCCCCTGGGCCAGACGGGATACCTGCCCGAGTGTTGGCGCGAACCCTCGACCACATGTCGAATCGCCTTGGGGAAGTCCTAAACGCCAGCTTGGCGTCCGGGCGCTTTCCTGAGGGCTGGAAAAGCGGGAAGCTGGTCCTACTACCTAAGCCGGGACGGTCGACCGATTCGGTCGCGGCCTATAGGCCCATCGTGTTGCTGGACGAGGCGGGTAAATTGTTTGAGAGGATACTCTCTGCCCGCATCGTCCGGCACCTCTGTGAGGTGGGCCCCGATCTGTCGGACGCCCAATACGGGTTTCGAACCGGACGTTCGACAGTCGATGCTGTGTTGCGCCTGAGGGCCGTGACTGAAGAGGCGGTGAGCTGTGGCGGCGTGCTGTTGGCGGTATCGTTGGACATCGCCAACGTATTTAATAGTCTGCCATTTAGCTGCATCAGGGAAGCACTCCATTACCACGGGGTGCCCGAGTACCTGAGGCGGCTTGTGGCAGACTATCTACAGGAGCGTACCGTCATGTACGAGGACCGAGACGGTGTTCTGAGGCGGCGGCTCATGTCGTGCGGTGTTCCACAGGGGTCTGTCCTTGGACCACTCCTGTGGAATATGGGATATGACTGGGCCCTTCGAGGTCGTCTTCCCCCCGGGCTTGGCGTAATTTGTTACGCAGATGACACATTGGTCACGGCTCGGGGAATGAACTTTGCAGAGGCGGCGCGCCTGGCCACCACAGGTGTCTCTCTGGTGGTCGGGCGTATTGAGGCGCTGGGTTTGCGGGTGGCCCTGGACAAGACGGAGGCCCTTTTGTTTCATGGGCCCCGTCGTGGTCCACCCTCCGGCGCCTCCATCGTAGTCAATTCGGTCCTCGTACCGGTTCAGGCCCAGATGAAGTATCTGGGCCTGATCCTTGACGGCAGGTGGCTCTTCGACGAGCACTTCCGACAGCTTACTCCAAAGCTGGTCGGCGCTGCTTCTGCCCTTGGGCGACTTTTGCCCAATTTGGGTGGAGCCAGCGTCGCGACGAGACGGCTATACACGGGGGTTGTCCGGTCAATGGCGCTGTATGGTGCACCAGTGTGGGCGGCGGCTCTGACCGCCCAGAATAGGACTCGCCTCTGGCGTCCTCAGAGGATATTGGCGGTTAGAGCCATACGCGGTTACCGCACTATATCGACGGAGGCGGCGTGCGCCTTAGCCGGAACTCCCCCGTGGGATTTGGAGGCGGAAGTGCTCGCCGAAGTTTATCGGCGAACGGCAGACTTCCGGGTGAGTAGCGGCATCCGGCCCCCGCCCGAAGAGATACGCGAGTGGCGAGAGGCCGCTCGTCAAGCCACGATGGCTCGTTGGTCGTCCCGGCTGGAGGCTCCACGTGCTGGCTTTGCCACCGTGGAGGCTCTCCAGCCGGTCATCGCCGAGTGGGCGGGGCGACAGCACGGGACCCTTTCCTTCCGACTGACGCAGATCCTTTCCGGGCACGGTTGCTTCGGGAAGTATCTGCACTCGGTCGCCAGGAGGGAATTGAGTCCCGCCTGTCACCACTGCGACTGCAGTGAGGACTCGGCTCAGCACACGCTAGCGGTTTGTTCCGCCTGGGCGGCGCAGCGTGGGGTCCTCACTGCAGTTATTGGAGGAGATCTCTCGCTACCGGCCGTCATACGCTCCATGGTCGGTAGCGACAGTTGTTTTACCGCGGTCGCAACCTTCTGCGAAGACGTAATTTCGCGGAAGGAGACGGCGGAGAGGGCCCGGGAGGACGACCTCCACTCGGACCCAATCCGCCGCCGGCGAACCGGGCGGCGGAGGCGCGCGTACCAGCGCCTCATGCCGCCTTGAGTGTGGCCGCGGGTGGACGGGACGGGTTTTCCCCTCCATCCGCTATAGTGGCCAACCGCGAGGAGGTGACGTCCGCGTGTGCCGTACGTCGCCTAAATGGAGAGGTTGTCCGCAGAAGGTGCCCGCGCTAGCGGGCAGGCGCCAGGAGGGGTCTGGATGTCGTAATAACAGCTGTTCCCGGATCCCTCCTATGTCAGGCGCAGAGTGGCACACCGTGTGGTTTTAGTCGGTCCGATTCCGACACACCACTCCGCCGTAAACCCCGGTGGGGTGACGGCCCGAGGGGGTTTCCACACGTTAAAAAAAAAAAAAAAAGGGTTATCCCGCACATCATTACGCCGTATTTTGAATTTACATTTGTAATTCATCCATATAAGATCCAGATAGTGCAGGAACTAAAACCTAATGATTTAAATTTGCGCAAGTCGTATGCCGAAATAATGTTAGAACGATTCAGTAATTTTGACATCTTATTTTCTGACGAAGTCCATTTTCACCTCAACGGACATGTAAACAAACAGAATTGTAGGTATTGGATCAGTGAAAATCCCAAAGCTAAACACAAGAGGCCACTTCATTCTGCCAAGGTAACTGTATGGGCTACAATTTCAGCAAAAGGAATAATTGGACCCTACTTTTTCGAAGATTCTCGGAGCCGTTCAGTTACTGCTAATTCTGCTGACTATGTGAAAATGTTACGGACGTTCTTGGGACCGAAGTTACTGGAATTTGCTGGCTACAGTCGACACACAAAGTTTCAATAGGATGGAACCACCATCCAGAAGTACAAATCTATCCCAAGCAGACTTCTTTTTATGGGGTTATTTGAAGAATCGTGTCTACATCAATAAACCAAATAAACTACGTCCACTAAAAGAAAAAACCGGGGTACTAATTAGCTTTCTTGTAAATATTTTTTTTATATATATTAAATGTTTTATTTTTCAAATATTAACTAATTTATGGCTCCCCCTGTATAACAATTCATTATTGTATCATAACTGTAAATATCCTAATAATTAATATCTTTTTTTTTTAATTTTAGAATTTGCCAAAGTGACTCTACTCTGCGTGATGGAAAATATGAATAGAGTCTAAGAATCACTCACTGTGAATGTAGACAGAGTAGTATTGTAACCCACACTATGGCAATCTAGTGAGATGTTTTCCCACATCTCGCTAAAAGGACCTAGGATCACAGCAGAAGCGATACACGTGCGATGGTAGCGAGTTCCGGGTTTGAACTGATTGGCACAGGAAGGAACAACCGAACTGCTTAATTCGAGAGCATATGTCTACCTCCTGTACGTGTTTGAAGTACGCTAGAAGATCACCCATGGGTCGGTTCAGGCGCACATTTGCCGATCACTCAATAAAGAGTAATCTTACAGGTAGCGGACCAGTTTTTTGTTGATAATACGTTCGAGCACATTGTAGAGAATGGAAATAACGATTATAGGTCGGATAACGGCCGGGTTGGAGCGGTCGCCTTTTTTTGGGGATTGGTTAAACATTTAACTCTCTTAAAGCCTCCGAAACAACCCCGTTGCGCATTCCATCCCAGTCTGTTGACGAGTAGTGCCATTATAGTCGTCTCGGCGCCACGACTTGAATGGAGGATCCCAGAGAGGAGAAAACCGATACCATTCCACCCAGCGTGGAATGGAATAGATAGCAGTAGATCTAGTACAAAAAAAAAAGTTCTAGTAAGGAGGAGCTTATCTTGGTATCCTGGTGGGCTTGAATATCAGCTAGGTGGGATCATGCGTGAGAGTGAATTAATGGGCGATTTGACACGTGTGGTTAGTTCTGGAAGATCTCAACCAGGTCTCAAGTTGGGTGTTAAAATCTCCCGGCAATACCAGTTTGGTGATCTGAAATTGCTCCTACCCCTTATCTGCTGTCTGACTTAAAAGGTAAAAGAGACGAGTTTTAACAGTCTCTGGAATGGGACTAATAGAGATACACGTAGATTCAGGTTATAGATCTGAAATCTACGTGGAGCCACAGCACGGAGAAAGAGGAGTCTTTAAGGCAGCGCAGATATCTTTACGGGTCTCCCTGGCCAACGGTTACATCCACGCCATTCTGACATGGAAGCCACACATGGAGCACTCTACTGGATATACACATACCACGATAACTGCTACCCCTGCATCTTTTGGCCTTCGGTCGCGCACTCACCAAAGGAAGACAACAGCACAAATGCTGTCCCTTTAGGTTGATCTTCTGTAAGAAGGTAGTACCATCCCGTTCTACTGCTATCTAACTATGGCGGGCTTGTTTTTGATATTCAACCAAATTGTTCTGGGTATTGACTCTTCACGATGCACTCTCACACTACCTTGGAGGCGAAAGCGACTACCGTATTGAATTCTCGGGTTCGATTCCCGGGTCGGATGTTTGTATGATCTGCAAGTATTTGTTTCGGAGTTTGGGTGTTTTCTATGTATGGTATGTATATATTTACAAAAAAAAGTATATATACTTATATCTCTGATATAATACTTTCTATCAGTCAGTCTAGTTACCATAGTATAAGCTCTGATTAGTTTGAAACTAGATGGCGTTGCGTGTCAATGGCCGAAATATTTATTTATTTATTTATTTATTTTTTTTTAATTGTTGTATACTTAGTGACCACGCACTTGGTATTTTTACACAACTATTTTTATTTATAGTAATTTCAAATTATTAGCATTGTATACAAATAATAAAATATTAACACATCAAATGTTTTACCTTAAACTTGAAATATCACTGAATGTTTTTTATTTTTGTTTTTTATTGTCATAACAATATTTTATTGTTTTCTATTTTTCTTTTCTATTCTATTTGTATTGAGATTTCTTGAGCAAACCATAGTTGCCAGCTATGAATCAAAATCTGTAGTTCAAATACGATCCGGGATGCCTTTATTCGGCATTTGTTTGTTTTTAACAGTAGATACCGCTTCCACTGAGCTTTCAGACGAATTTCACAGCTGTCGATAGAGGATTTGATAAAAGCTAGGCTCTAACGAAGCCACAACTGTTTGAACTTTCAATACTGTTTCCTATTCGATTTTGAAAATATTACATTTACAGCTTGAAAAAAAATTAAGTTCTTCATTATTATAATGGTTTACTACATCTGTACTAGCTGCCCAGCTTCGCTTACACCAATGCCGGTACCGTCAATAAAAAATTTCTTTATTAAAGTAAGTCAAAAGTGTTATCCTGCTATATTTAGTCATTCTCGCGTGGTTAAGATTGAATACCCATACAAATATCTTTAAACTTTCCTGTCTATTCCACTAGTCTCGTGAAGTTGTTATAATGTTAATGAGATGTGTAGAAGTTACGTTTTTCGCAAATTTTCAGACCGTTTAAGTATTATGCGCTTTCCATCTTAGAAGCTTTAATAAAGTGACGGGTTGACCTGTTTTAACACTGACAGATCTGCTGCTGAAACTGCTAACAGAATGTTGAAGTTAACAGTGGTCAAATCAGTTCAACTTTCTGATACCTTACCCAACAGTGATCTATGATCAATTTCGTTTCTGGTCAGTTAAAAAGAAAATCTAACTTAGTACTAGTAGGTGCTAAGTATTTATAACTTGTAATGGTATTCTGGATTCAATTTTGACTCTAAGACAGCAACAAAAAGAATGGGTGCTACAAATCTAATACAGTTCATATTCGGATGGTATGAAGAGATTCAAGTTAAGCTTGAAAAATATACGTCATAAAAGTGAAAGCAAATAGTGAAAAATCAAAGCTGTACATGTGGTGACGTTGTTTACAACGCACAAAGTAAAACAAAAGAAGATCTAATGTTAAAAAAAATAAGAGCTATGTTTATAAGCAGTAGATTATAATAAAGTATATTGCAATTTAAAAGCTCATTTGCCCAGAAAAACGTTCTCAGATGATTCAGCAATTTATTGTTAAATATATTAGTAAAAGCTTACTTCTTCTCAACTGAAACACGGCCACTGCTGGACATGATTCTCCCCGAAGGTTCGCCACAACAATCACTCCTATTCTGCCCGCATTCAACGGTTTCCCGAAAGTTTATTTACATCTACATTTTAAAACGCCCAAGCCATTTGTCGTCAGCCACAGACTGTAGAACATATTCTTTAAATAAAAATGTATCATCGATACTTATCCAAGACGCGTTCAGGCTGAAACGAAATACCGGATCAAACATATTTATACAATTGGAGGGATTGCGTGGTGGACGGTTGCCGACTAAACGCTATTTAGTTTTTTTTATATTTATTTTATAGAGCCTTACTGTAATGTCTCCTGAATTATTGAAGCTCGAAAAATAAATTTAGCTAGTATGCAAACACATTTACGATGGTTTCGTGTCCTTAGAACCTACTCTTTTTTAGACATCTATGATGAAGAGCCATCAACTCTATAGAGATACATACCTATAAATAAAATTTGCACAAGTACCTCTATGTCTGTAAATATTAATAACATTGCCATAGAATATTAGCGTATAGTAAAAGCGTGATAAGGGATAGTTCCAAGCTTCGACGAAGAGGAAACTAATCCTGAAAACTTACCGTTAATGACTTTGAAACCATGCCAAATTTATTATGCACAATGAGTTGGTCTAGATATACGTTAATCCGAAGCATGGGTAAACTTGGGATTCTCAACACAAGCACTCTTTGCGCACGTCATGCATAATTTATTGTTCGTCCGCAGTTACGTGGTATTTTTGCCTTGATACCGGGATCAAATATCTGCTAAGCATAATACTTTGAAATTGATAATAATATAATTATCTTGTAGATGTTTAGAAACTACGGCCATGTTAATTTTTAAGATATTTCTGTTATAGTTGCATTGAAAAATTCAGTCCTCAAATATACGCTCTTATACATAAATGTATGTTTTATTGAAAGATTTAAGCACTTGAAGGCTGCAGACAATACATATAATATCATTTTAGGCTATTTCAGATACCTGCAACCAATGTTAATTTGGCCTGCTAACGAATGACGGTCTAAAATAAATGTGTAATGACTAGCGATAGTCAAACATACAAGTAAATCCTTTTACATTTGAATTTTTAGTAGAATGACCTTGAATGTGCGTGATATTAACGGCACGTGCCAATCACACAAGACAGTCTTCAGGGATGGACAAAATTTAGTTTCAGATAAATCTGTAAGACACGTAAAACATTACTATGCGACAACACAAATTTCTGACAAAACTCTTTTCTTGCACAAATGGTGATTTGTATACAGAAGAATAAAATATCACCAAACATTTCTCTTTGTTTACTTCTACAGTACGTAGCCGCCGCTTTGGGAAAACTGAGGACACGTAGGTAGTGCAAAATCTCTGAGGCTGTGAGCACACCCCTATATTTGTTTCTTGTCACAATAGCGTACGTGGCCTCATTACTCGATACATTGTATGTTTTTGTTGATCCACGACATCCCACCTTTGTAAGATTAAGGTTATCTTTTGGTATGTGAAGGATTGTGTCTGTTCAACAATGGTGATATGGGAGTTAGAATTTTCAAAACTAAAATATATCATTTACAAGAGATATATTACCGTCGATCACACTTTCGAACTTTTCAAAACCATAACCAAGAGTAATGTGACTAAAGTATTTATAAAATAGATGTTTAGACAGTTGCTATGCAGAAAATACGTTTGATACTCGGAGAGAAGTTTAAAAAAAAATAAGATGAAATATTTACTTATTTATTTTGTTTTAGAAAGCATTTTTAGTATAAAAGTACATACACACATACGAGTATAACATTATTAATTAAGTATTAATTAAGATCTCAAATTTCTAGCGTCAAAACCCTTTCTATCGATGTCTGTCTATTTACTAGTCTTGTACATAAAATAATAAAACGATCGTTTAGATTCTCTTTATACTAAAAGCAATTTATTAAGTTATGTTAAGTTGTGCTTTACAATTTTAATAACCTTAAAGGTTTTCCTGTTTACACAATTTATTTATTTATTATTAAACATGAAGTATAGGCAAAGAACGTGTATTGAGACAAACATTGAGCCAATTCGTAGTGCTTGCTTCGCTCAATAGTATGTACTCTTACCTCCAATCCAACTCGATATTACCAAGGTTCTCCGCTTTCGGTTACTAACCACGTTTTAGCCACGACACGGCATTCGTATTGAAACGTAAATTTTGAGTCACGCGTAGCGTTTTGTATCTCTAAAAACTATGTAGCTATTATATGTATTTACTAGATGTTTCTTAAATAATAATTTAATAAAAAACAACAATTATACTTCTTCAAGAATATTTTTTGTTTTAATTTCTTTACACAAACAAGCGAGAAAACATCAAGTTTTGAAATGTAGTGGGGCAATTAGTTATACTAGAAACAAAACTTTGATGGCCTCAAGTGAGGGGATAGGGTCATACACAACGTATAACATCCGTGCGATAACAGATAAGGAGCTGACAGCTCGTACGTAAGTCTTATAGCGTCTGTTATTAAACATGTTTACGACATCAGGTCATTGATAACGCCGCTGTAGATGAACTAAGAACCTATATAGAAGCGTCTACACAATAATGTATAGAGGGAAGTGTAGTGTAGTACTATGAGTGTAAATACGAGGAATGAAAGATGAGTGATATGGTACATTGCATTTTAAGATTTTAAATGCTCGAAACGTATTATTCAAAGGTAAAATATCAAGGTGATCTGGATATTATATTTTTTCTTTGTAATGCAAGACTATAAATGTGGCGCAAGGTTATATTTCAAAAAGATCGGCATTTGATTAACCATTATACATATATATCGTATATTAATTAATTACACTATTGCATTATATTTTACTTTGTCCTTTTAACAACTATTATTTTTTAAATAAAAATATTGTAGTATTGCAAAATACATTACAAAACCATTAATTGTTCTGATTATTTTTTAATTTTAATTATTTTTAAATTCAGTGTCATTTTACAAACATGGAACGTTTTTGGTTATTCAATATGGTCTCTTTTACTAATATTAATGTAGATTTATTGGCTTACCTTTCAGCCGTATCAATTTTGTCAGGGTCATCTCTATACAAGATTAACAACTTTTCTGTCCTGCCATTTAACCTTGAAAATTGAGGTTCTATAGGCAATTTAAAAAAAAGTTTTCGATAATAGATACTGTTTTGCTAAATATCAGATATTTGCAATTCAGTTAAAAAGTTTGTAAAAAGTGCCTTTGCGGTAGTCTATTAAAAATATATTAGAATAGTAACGAGCCTAGTAAAAAACCTAATTTTCCACAAATAAATTTAAAAGATATTTTTTATGTTATGTCACGTGAACATCGAACACGTTATCCGTAAAATGTACTGGCTCGAGTAGTACACAATACGTTAAAGTAAGTTTTTAAACGCATTTATTGAATGAGAATATCAGAAATAACTTTCTTGGAACATAAACTACTCATAGCAAATTGGACGCAAAAGGACGCTTCGTTAGTTGATAGTTATTATTAAAATGAAGTTAATTAACAAGTTACAGTAATAATTAATTAATTAGGTTTTAGTAAATTTTGAATTAGGTTTCTTTTAATAAACTGTATTTTGGGTTAGATTTAACAATAATTAAAGATGATAATGAAAATAACCCACTAAGAATATTCAGGTACTATTTAAAACTACTGAATTATTAAACTTTTCTAGCTATACTAAGCTAACTATATATATTAGTGTCAATTGTGTCTGATGTTCAGCTAGGAATTCTAATTTCTGATCCTTAATCTAGTGTATTTAAATCAAAAGGTTAATTCAATTAAAACAGTTGCTTAATAATGTAATCAGTGAAATTTTAAGAAGATATCATTAGAAATACATATAAGACGTACGCGTGTTTGTAGTAGCAAGTTGAATATTTTTTTGCCTAAGGTCATTGCCACTTATTTACACCTAAAAGTAAACCATTAACATTCTACATATAATATAATGAAATACATAAGTTTATTTTAGGACCAATGATAGAACACTTGTCAATGAAAAGCATTTCTCAACGTAATTAATATTAAAAAGGAAAGGTTAGTAGATACTTAGTTGCCAAGGATTTACTTGTGAAATTCTTTCAACGAATGGCGCAGTGATTTAAGCAGTCGCCTCGCCGTTTTCTACTGCGCGAGTGCTGTGGGTTCAAACCCCATATGGGACAACACTTTGTGTGATGCACAAATTGTTGTTCTGAGTCTTTTTTGTGTCCGTTTACTGTATGTTTGTAAAGTGCTCCGTGACACAGGAATATTCATAGTGCTGGCGTCGCCTTTTTAAAAAAACAAAAACAAAAAAAAGACACTGAACAGACCTAGACATAATGAAGTGATCTTGAAACTTTTTAATATAACCTGAATTTGTTCAAGGTTTACAACTATAGTTATAAAGTATGAGTAATTCTTAAAAGATTTTTTTTTAACGAAGCCTCTAAAGCCTACCCGGGCAAGTATGATCCGCCAAAGGGATATAAAACTCGAGGGTCGACCGATTGATACGGGCTACATTCAAGAAGGTTGTTGAATCTAATATGATTCGGGAATCCCTCCTAAAAATTAGTGTCTTGGCCCGAAACTGCTATTTATTTCCGTCGAATTAAACATTTATAACGAAATCTTTTATTCCATCAAACCTTTTAAACATATGATAAAAACAGTTTCAACTTACGTGTTCCTGCTACTAAGTAATATCGATGTATATAAGTCTAATAGCTTTTTAAACTGTACACAACATCCAACATGGTTCAAACAAAACAATCTAACAACACTGAGCTGCGTACCGATTTCATTATCAGTAGACTAGGAGTTAAAACATTGGTCATACACGACTTAACTACGTTAGCACAAAATTATATGCAAAATATGTTTATAAGTGCAACACAAAATATAATAAATACACGTGCTCGGTGCAGCGCGCCGAAACGAACTGGGACTGGTGACGATCTATTATACCGGTGCGCGTGCACAGTCAGGTTCTCGGTCCATTTCCCCCACGCAACTCAGTCCGTTAGATGTTTGCCGTATGGATAGAGTAAAATGCTATTACTTCACGTACACCGTACAAAACGATCTGCATGCTACAAACAAACGAATCGTACAAGGAATATAATCAGGAAACGATAGTACATGGATTATGTATGTACGTGCCAACCGTAAAGATTGTTAAATTGTCAAAATATTTAATACATCTTCAAAGAAAACGTGATCGAAAGCGACTAGTTGTGTTGCAGATAAAATAACAAAATTCCGGACGTGTTTATTACCTGAGAAATGTAGAAAATTAACTGTTCGTTAGATTTTACAAGAAATAGACGTCACTAATCAATTAATTACATAGTATCATGACCGTGTTTGTAATAGCTACTTGAATTATGAACAAGACAAATAGCAATTTTAGTTTTCGAAGAATCTGATATATAGTCAATATACTTTCTGTTGCAATCCAATTTCAGTAGATTATGTAGGAAATGTAATTCAGAAGAAAAACTCAATGTTATTGTAAAAGTTTACACATCTACAAAGTGGAACTGACGCAAATGGTCGTAGTTTGTGTGATGCGTGTTAGAATATAGAGCACAGCGAGTTGCAGTGGATGGAAATTTGTTTGTCCGATCTGTTATGCGTTCAAGTTTTTCCACGCATTTGTGATGGTCATACGTATACGTAGCAAAATTAGAAAAGCCGTTACTCACTGGTGCCGTGACAGGTGTCGTAGTTATCGTCACGTTTTCTGATGCTCCGTTACCATTAGAGCACTACTACTTTACCGTTGTAACATATGTAGCTTTCAAAATGTTAGACATGATGAATTATCGCTGCCTCACAAATAACCTACACCGACCGAGGTAGTGTTTGAGATATCCTTGACTCGGCTTTGGTCATGAAATACGTGAGTTTTTTAAGAATTAAGTCGAGCAAAAATTTACGTGAACTTTATATTAATATCTTATCTTAATTGGACGTTGTAAACAGTATTTTATTTTAACATTGTTCGAAAACTTACTAATTATGTAAGATTCATCTTATAGTCATCTGTCGCGTTGCACTGACTTTCCAATTACCTGTAACAAGGAAAATTCATTATTAAATATGATGCAATTTTACGAAAACGAGTTATACAAAGAAATATAACGTCATGGCAAATAATACGTGTTAAACATTATTTCGAACAAGGATCGACATTATTACTGCTTGCTACGTAGCAAAGAAAAACATATTATTTTTTAAAAGGTAATTTTATGCTGATTAGAAGCATCTTGACGATCATTCTTTATGATCATTATTTAAAATCTTGTTTTCTTTCTATGAATTAAACTAGTAAATGGTTGGTCTTGTAGTAATTCGTATGGATATCGATTTATAACGGTACAAATATCGAATAATGTCCTCTTTGATAATTTAATTTAGGAACACTGGCAAATACTCAATATAGTATACACAGACCCATACTATTAATTGATACATTATGAAATTATGTACGTAAGTGACAAACTAAACGGCGAGCAGTAACAACTACGAGTACATAACAAAGCCAACATACGACACTCAGATAGACTATCGTTTAGTTGCTTAGTTAGCCTAGTTACTTTATCACAACGTGCTACTTTCACATTCTCATTTATCTAAGAGAAATTGGATGTTATTTAACAAGGCATTTGATC
This sequence comes from Hypercompe scribonia, assembly GCA_949316085.1. NCBI lineage: Eukaryota > Metazoa > Arthropoda > Insecta > Lepidoptera > Erebidae > Hypercompe > Hypercompe scribonia. The sequence continues at coordinate 10,807,851 of OX438979.1, forward strand.
CCTTTAGAGTTACCTTTCATGAAGGGAATACGGGTTAGATCAATGTTTAGTTCGCGACGACGACAGTAGTAACGTTATGAATAGTGAAGCATAACATTCATCGCCTCTTGCCTTTCACCGATTCTAACAAGAATCACACACGTCCCATTAAGCTCATTCTCCCTACAAGAAACAACTTTTTAAGTTAACCTAGAATTGATGAAAGTGTCTTCTTGTTTATTACTGTACTTGTAGATGTCTGAAGTACAGTTTACCTGCAGATATATCCGTGTCTGTTAATAACTATCATAGGTAAATGGTCGTTCTAGTGATTATAGAAATATTTGTTTGTGTGTAACAAACAAAGATGGGCCTGTTGGTCTAGCAGTTAGGGGTCTTGATTGCTAAGCCGGAGGCCGTGCTTTCGATTCCCACCCAGAACAAATATTTGTGTGATGTGCATGATTATTTGTCTGTTGGATGTAATATATCTATCATATACACGTATTAAGAAATATTTAAGGATGTTTGTAGATGTGATGTCAGTAGTCTGGTTACCATAGTACAGGCTGAGCCTGATTTGGAATCAGGCAGCCGTATGTGAGATATGAGGTTATTTATTTATTTATTATATCATCAATAATATATCATAGAATTAGGTCCTGATACATATATTGAACATTAAATATGAGAGATAACGTCAACATATCAATTAAGTTAATTTCTGTTTACAAAATCTATAATGTAAAAATATTTATTTGATCATGTTTTATTTAATCTAATTAGTTATAAGTTTATTAGTTAAATGGATCGTTGGGTGACTTTTTTAAACTGATCGCAATGTTCCAAACTTTTTTTTGTATGAAGGACAGTAAAGCGCTAATTTGATGTACCTGCCCTATCTATTAAAATTGAGTTATTTTAAAGGCAGGTTTAGATTTAGAAACCTATCTTTATTTTTACACAACTTCATATAAAACTAAATCGGCTGCGACGGGCGACGGGCTGATGATGATGATATAAAACTTGTCTCTTATTTTTTTTCTTTTTTTAAAAGTCAACGCCCGCACTAGGAATAAATCCTGTGTCACGGGGGTCTTTACAAACATACAAGAAACGGACACAAAGAATACCCAAACTCAGAACAACAATTTGTGGATCACAAAGTGTTGTCCCGTGTGGGGTTTGAACGCACAACACTCAGCACAGTAGCGGCATGGCGACCGCTGAAATCACTAGGCCAAATAGCAGTCAGATCTATTCAGATCTATTTTTTTTTTATCACGGTCGCTAAAATATTTTCTTTTACTTTTAGAATGTAGTCATTCGCCCTCGACCATGAAGGACTACCTAACCTTCATGAATAAAAACAGAAATAACGTCTCAATAATTGCATAATACTAAAATCCAAACGTGTTTTACAAAGGAGGTCAAGTTCTAGAACCGCTTTGCTTCGCAATTAACGATTTAGTCACTTGGTTCTTATTATTTTCATAATGGTATGGATATCATAGGTGGATTTGAACGGCAGTTACGAAGAATTTATTCATACATGCAATATTAATATGAAAAAAAAACACGTTAAACATGGAAACCGTGCCAAGACAAGTTGCGAAATGTCCCCTAAAATGGATTTTTTAATAAAGTATCTCTCGAACGCCGACCTTGTAGCTAACAAATAGATGAGGCTGTAATGTAATAGTACGTAATGCTGCCATTGGCGAATAGGACAAGGTTACCAGTAAAGTGTGTGTTTGATGGTGAATAAAATTTAACGCTTGAGTTATAAACTCAAAATTAAAATTAACTCCTCACTGTGTCTGTTGCCAGAGATTGTTATTTTATTATTTGGTATCCTTATCAGTCCCTATATGAAAAGAGCATTAGTCTAAACATTAGTCTTTATTGACTTGAATTACTACTACGTTAGATAAAAATTGATTCTATGAACATTAATGATTCATTCGTACAAACAGCATAATTGCTAAAATAGTAATGTAAAAAGAGTTAAAAAAAATAGCAACGGCTAACACAATCATAATTAAATGCTGCATACTTTGTAAATATTGTTTGCACTATTTATTGCGAATGTCAGGTTAATAAAATGGTCACTGTCATGACATCGATTAACTATGATGAATTGATCATTGATTTTGAATAGTTGTTTCCTCTTTATATTAATTAACACTCGTTGAAGTAATCAAGTATGCACGCCGTAAACAATATTTTCCTTATCATAGCATTGAATCAAAGCACAGGAGAATGAGAAATAAAGAGTTAATTTTGTTCAACTATAATATTAAAATAAGAAATATAAGATCTCAGATGTATTCTAAATGTAACAGATTAATTAGTTGATGAAGAAATAAGGTCCACGCTTATAAAGGAATATTAATCAAGCAAGGGGTTTCTTAAAGCCTATCTCATTTCTCTCAAACCTTGGTAGCAGTTTATCCAACCTCTTAACGTTGTCGTGGCATCTACAAAGATATTTGGCAATTCGATAACTGCCGCCCTTGAGGGTTAAACAGAAATTTTGATCTTTGCCTCGCGTTAGAGATTGTTTAATTAAATAATATCATTCGCATTAATTAACGTTGTTCCTGTAGTAAATACTGGTATCAAATTTTAGACCTTTTTTTAAATAGTCTGTTTTATATTTTAGTTCACAAAACTAAACTATCTTATCTAGACTCTTATCTTAGTACCTACGTTTGGTGTTCTGTATGGATAGCATAGTATATCCTGATGGCGAGGGGGAAGATACAACAGGACGATTTATCACGCGGGAGGATGCCAGATAAGCCCTCCCGCCACAGCTCGGGGGAGGAGAGTGCCAATGATCTACACAGCTGATCGAGCTTATTACATGCCGTAAACTATGTTTAATAATGTGTATTTCATAAAATATAACCTACGTTTCTTTTACGAACTGGCCCACGAGTAAGGAATGCCGATATCCTATCAACTTCATTTAAAACAGCGATTACCACAACTAGAAGTATGTTCAAAATTTGGATTAGGAATCAAAAATAATCAAAATTTTCTCTGCTACACAATAAATGGTCAATGACATTATAGTGGGTCTAAGTTTTCACTCAGATTGTCGTAGCAGGCCGACGAAACGCTTCACCGACCGTCTGTGTACACTTGGGCAGACGCTGCGCGCGCACTCCGATCAATACACCTCGACTGCGACGAGTTCGCACTCCGCGCGCTCTCGTCTAAATTCGTGTGCTTATTTTTTGCGATGCAGCCGAATGGTTTTAATAGAAATTCGACTTAAATTTGAATAGCAACAAAGTAAACAATTTCATGCTAACCGCGCTGTCTAGGGAAAAGTTTATGTTATTAGTTAGATAACGTATTTATACGGAAAGTTAGTAGGTAGCAACATTTTGTCATTAGTTGACGAACAGTTCTCCAACTAGTTTCGCCTCATTGAACGTAACTTTTTCTATGCTATGAGACGGCGCGGTTGAAGTCGACTGTAACTTAATAGTAGTTACAATGCCTTAACCAAATCGATACATTTCTTTAGTGACTTTACACACGTTCCTTTTAAAATATTTTACTAGAAGTTCACGATAATATTAAATTATTATAAAAAATACTATATTAGAATTTATAAGATCGAAACGTTAATTGATAAAAGACAAATAAAAAACTATAAGGTATATGTATTCTGAACCTTTTTGAACCTAAGATCGAGCATACATATATCTTGTGAATCCATACTGTCCATAAGCATAAATATCAACAAAAACTTAATATATAAAAATCTATAACTGTGAAAATGTTTTCATTGGTCTACTACTCAGGACCTACAAATTTAAATTCATTATTCAGATTTATTACAGTTATGGGTAGTAATTCGTATGTAAAGAATTTAAGAAAATCATAAAATATAACTGAAAGAAAGGGCAGGAATGGAACTGAATAGTAAAAGTTGCCTGTGTGTCACAATGACAGGCTGGGTGGGCCGCGCAGCGGGTTGATTGAACTTCATTGTCAATCTTCAAGTACGCAGAGCAGAATGCCTTCCCTTTAAGAAAGGTACAAAACTTTTATGGAGAGTAGTACAATACACTTTCGGTGAATGGAAGGCTTTTAAAAACTATACTAAAGAAATTAAAATAGTATGAAACCTTGTGCAATTAAAAGAGTTATTTATTAATGTCTGTGTGTGTGTTTTTGGAAGTAAGAATAAATTTTCTATGGTATTTGCATTTAATATAGGTATTTTATAGATGTTAAAGATGTAGGGTGTTGAAGTTCATTGACTGAAAAGAAAAGCACAAACTACTTCTCGGAAGGTCGAGAATAAAAGTTCTCTGTGGAACTGGTCAAAGCGAAACCGTGATCGTGAATAGATTGAATGTGTTAATGTATATGACCCGTTGCCCACAGTTTTGAACTTTATGTTTTAAATTATATTTACTACATTGTGATCTTTATAGCTTAAAACGGTATTTTGTGAGCGAACGTCTAAAACTAGGATATGGAATAAAAAAGATGTCCATGGTTCAAGATATGTTTGAATACCAGTAGCTGAACCTTTTTAATTTTATATAAACAAACATATAGATATAGATAAACATCTAACAGCTACATAATTATTTGTGTCATTTAAAATGTTGTCTTGCCACCAAATTTCCATTAAGGAAAGTGTACAACAGTTATGAACGCTTTGTAAGTAGATTAACCATAAAAGAATAAAAAAAATTATCACTGGATTGGATTATCATAATATACAACATGATGAAATTGTGATAAATTGTTATTATATTACTATTAACATATCATTAATTTTGAATGGGCAAAATAAAGTGATTTCATAATCAACTCTATTTGAAACTGATTAAATCTGATTACATTTACAAATACCACAGTTAATATATTTACGTTTACTTAGTGAGTGTTTATTTATAAGCACAAACACTGCGTAAAATGAGACGTGTTTATTTGACAGTTAAAAAGTAAAGGCAACTTATAGATATGTAACATATCTCTAGGTGTGATACGTAAAGTAGTTATTGGCGTGAAATTTGAATCTGACCGTGTTTAAAATAGTATCTAAGTTGGAGAGCGGCGTGTCGTACTGCTGGTGCACACGTGTTGTCGTAGTTAAATATAACCGACAGTTCAACGCACGAGGGGGCGCGATGCGTCCGGTTAACCTACAACTGATGTTTTCACGGCTGTCATACATAGATCAACTACTATAGTGAGGTCTTATAGATACTAAACCTTTTTTTCTATTTTGTAGAAGGTAATTTATGATATTCACGTACGAATTATGGAAACAGGTTATTATTTATTTCAAGTGCAATCTTACCGAACTGCTGATCTTATTTGCACATACAGTTGGTACGTCTGTAGAAATTACAGTGCCGAAATGAACTGTTGACTGATTGAAATTTGGATAGTTAACAATTTTGACAATGAGAGGTCAAAAGATGTGATGTGATAATTATGAGAATAATAATACAATTAAATTATTAATAATATCACGTAGCCTTTGTACATTAATAAAGAATATTGCATCACAATTAAATAGTAACTTCCTCGAGATAAACAAAACGATTAAATCAATCATAAAACTATTACAAATTCGATTCGATAATTTATACTCCTGGTCGAACACAGCAAACAACTTACAAGTAATCGAATCACTTATTAATAGCTGCTGACTGCCAGGTTTAAATTCATTTAAAGAACAAAACGAGTAAGGTTGTGTGTGCTTCTGCTTGCCCGCTCATATTTATGTTTGGGATGTAACAGTGATCACATTACGCTACGATTCTGCTTACCATTTACAACTTAAACATTCGTTACGTTAATAGAAATGAAGAAATCAACTGTCCTGTTCAAGAAGTTTGCATAACTGGAAATAGTTGAAAATTTTTTGTTTTATTTCTTTAAATAAGTGTTCCTGGATACCGACCTTTGCTCGATTTCAGGATAAACACGAATAAAATAACGTTTTCTAAAAATTAGACCTATCTAGATCGATTTATCACCCCCGAAACCGCCTGCATACTAAATTTCATAAAAATCGTTGGAATCGTTTCCGAGATTCAGGTTTTACATATACAAGAATTGCTAGTTTAAAGGTATTAAGTAGATAAAATGTAAATAAAAAATATGACACATCCATAAGACCTGCAGTGGTTTATCTTGGGTGTGAGTGTACATTCTCAATGCCTTTCTGTTTCGTTTAAGTCTTCGAAATCTCTCTTGACTAGTGCTTAAGTAGATAATACAGAAACAAAGAAAACTTTCGGAATATGAAATTTTTGGAAAAACGAACAATAGTCAAGGTAGACTAGTTTATGTAAACCAAAAGTAAAATGGATATAATTGGTAAACTAATTTAGTATATAAGATTTAGATAGAAGATAGGTTGGGTGGAAGTATATAGAATAGTTCTATTCCATAATATCCCGTCCGTTCTATATCGTGTCCCATAATTCAAACCATCTCCATACCAAATTTCCTTTACATCGGTTCGACGATTATTGATTCCCCATACAAACTTCCATCCCTTTAAAGAGTGATTTCTAGAATAAAACTATCCTGTGTCCTTGCTCGGAATACGAACTATCTCGAAAAATATCATCTAAATCTTGGTTCAGTATTTTAAGTGTGAAAAGGTAATAGACAGATAGACAGACAAACTTTCTATAATATTAATAGGTTTTATAATTTTACTTTTGGATGGATAAACGACACTGCATCAACGATAGAGAGAGAGCATAGCGCTGTGCGTCTCTGTCATACATACGTTCGCTACGAATAACCGAGTATTGTATATGTACACGCGTGCTGATGTCCAACCATATGAATGAATCTCTAGATCTGCCAATTCGATTTTAAAAATTCTTTCACTAGTAGAAAATTAGACTCTTCCTAAGTGACATAGGTTTTAGTTAATTTTGATATATTATGTATTTCACTCTAAAATGCCAACATTTGTAAACCAAGATTGAGTAAAATTCACCAGTTGCACTCTTTAACAGCGTGCTCTGGGCAAACGGTTCCAATTTAATGGAACATAATGTATTTTAAAAATATTAGTCTTCAGTAGATTTACAATAAAGTTCAATGTAAAATATATAATATCTACCTCCTAAGTTTAGGACAAAATAACGATTTGTTTGTTAAAACAACAATAAACATATTATATTAAGGAATGGGAATGTATAACGAACATTATATGAGTGTGAATAAAAATATAGGGATTCATTGCCTCAGAAGTTTTACAAAGGTGTAAATTAAAAGCCGAAAATTATTTTTTCATCATCATTATCTCAGCCGAAAGACGTTCACTGCCTAACAGGCCTCCTTCAAGACTCTCCACAACGCTCGGGCTCATGCTGCCCACAGCTAACGATGTCTCGCGAACTTCACCAGGTTTTCGGACCACCTTATAAAAGGCCTACCCACGCTTCGTCTTTCAATACATGGTTACCATTCCAAAATTATTTGGACCCATCGACCGTCTTGTCTGCGAGTCATGTGCTCCGGTCACTATCACTTAAGTTTGACAATTCTCCGGGCAATGTCGGTGACCTTGGTTCGTCTACGGATTTCCTCATTCCTGATTTGCTCGCACAGAGAAACTCCGAGTATTGAGACCGTTTCATGGCTTGACTTTGAGCCTTCTTGTAAGGCTCATTGTGAGCGATTACGTCTTTGTATCATAGGCCCTCACTGGCAACACACACTGGTCAAAATTTTCGTCTTGAGATAATGCGATATTTAGGATGAGCAGATTCCCGAGCGCTGCCAAACCTAGTTGAAGCAAAAAAATTCCTCTTTCTCAAAGTTGGATCTACCTTACTAGGTAGCAGCCCTAGGAATATACAATCGTCAACTATTTCGAGCGTAGTCTCCAATTCTCACCGGATTGGGTGAGACATGGACGTTTGACATAATCTTCGTCTTATGCAGGTTCACTTTAAGATCCACACGTTTAGGGTAATTGCTGAGGTCATCGAGCATTGTGCTAAGGTCTCGCATTGCCTAATTTGAGCATATAGATCAGCCGACTCAAAGTACCTAAATACGCAAGGCTTAAAAGACTGTCACTTTTTTGACGTTATTCTTTCAACTGATATAACATCAATCTGTTAGAATTTTATTATATATATAGACTAATTGCCTCGCGCAACCTCGTCTGCTCTTAGCGGGATGTTATAATGCACGATAAACGAATAAGTTTGTTTACCATAAAGAAGGTTGTAGTAATCGAACGGACTTTTTTATAAAAATTTTGAAGAGCAATAATTTTTTCATATATGATTTTCGCGAAACTTACGCAACCCACGCAATGGCAGCTCTCAAAGGAATTAAGGAATATAAATAGGAAGGAAAGAAAGGAAAGGAAGGAAGGCTCTCGTTTTTGAAATATTTTCATTGATATGCAGCTCCTTTTTATGTAGCATTTTCATTTGCAGTGTGATGTTAACCTACAGCTTTCTTCGATAACTGGGCTATCTAACACTGAAATAATTTTTTAAATCAGACCAGTACTTCCTGAGATTAGCGCGCTCAACCAAAAAAAAACACTTCAGTTTTTTAATATTATTAGTTAGATCAATGTAAATCAAAGATTTATTGAGTTACTTAAAGTTTACGAAAATTATTTTTTTAACGCATTCATGTTTTTTTCAACTACATGTCATACTTTGATAATTTCTTAGTTCATAATCTTTCAAAAATATTTGCATAAATGTTTTGATGGCATTAAGCTGATGACGTCATGTTGTATTTCAAACAAAATTATGCTAAACCTTGTTCTGAGGTTCAGTAAAAAAATATTGATTTATGTGACCTCCTAGACGCGGCTGCTTCATGCAACGCTTTATATTAACAACGTGGCACGTGAATAACCGCAAATTAATTTTGAAACTCACTCACTACGAAATATAGACAAAGAAGTTCACACGGCCTTGCCGTGCGTGTGCCGCACTGACAGAAGGCTGACGAACGCGGAAATGCCTAACGAACTGCCGCCTACCAAGTTTATGAATAAGGTGGTATGTACGTAGATACCACCGGCAAACCTGAACTAGTTTAAAGAATAATCTGTCCATCGTGTTACCGTAAATAATTTTCAATTTAGCAGTTACCAATTGTATGGTATAGTTTTGAACTAGACTAGAAAACTACAGTAAAATGTTATCATCGACCGCATCCTTATTAAGCGACATGATGTTTTGTTTGTGAGAGCATGTTATATACACGTTTTGCTAATTAAATATTATCACGTTTTATGAGTGGGAGCCACACTTCGGCACAAATAGGCCGTCTCGACAGAAGTGATACAATGGCCTCACAGAAAATAGACGTTAAGCAGTTCATTCATTCCTTTTATCGAGTAAATGAGGTTACTGGAGCCCTAACTTCCTCTCCTCTTGATTTTAGGACGCTGTCCGTCCCATACTCAAAGGGTGCCGGTCGTCACTTGTAATAGTAGTGTACTGACCGGTAACACGTCTGTTTATTAGCCTCCCATAACACACAACAAAGAAAAAATTCGTATATCGTCAGACCAATGAACAACACTTGTATTAAGCAATAACACAGTTATGTCGAAGCCAAGAAGACCGCAAAGAAAAATCTGTGTACTAACACACATTATTTGCGGCTATTAGTTATCGCGAGTATGTTTTAAATGTGACTTACACTTACACGTTACTCATACTCTCTTAAGCTACTTACCTAGACCATAAATTGTGATGTGCACAAATTAGTTTCAGTACTATGTCATCCGTTTCCTAGCCAAGTTGACATTCTACAAACTTTAACGTCATTAGAAAACCAACAAACGTATGAGCAAGACGTCGACGACCACGACGACGATTAGCCAATAATACAAGAGAATAGAGGTGCTAGCGATTGTAGACAGAAAATCGACGAGAAACACTTATATTACCGTTAGCCAAGTTGACGTTCTAAAAATTGAAATGTTATTAGAAAACTAAACAATGTATGAAAGCAGTGATTCTCAACGCTAAGTCACGTGGCTAAAAAAAGATTACCGAATAATACAAGAAATATGTGGAACTCTTGCATGTTGAACAAGGGGGCAGGTTAATAATACATTCAAATTTTCTAAATTGTGCACCCAACGATTATAATCAACAAGGTACAATCAATTAAATAAATTATCAAATTTTAACACTATATATTACAAATTAAGGAGTATGATAACTAGAATTTCCGCCAATGCGATATTATAATAAAAAATATTGGATAAAACTGTGTATACTCACAATATCTAAATTAAAATGCAAATTTTTTTACTTCAAATACATTTCAAAATGTATTTTACACTTAGTTACTTACAATAGAAGTTGGAGTAATGGCTGGTTGAATAGCTTTAATCAATGTTATTAGGCGTGATATGCGTGCAGTAATTTGATGAGCACATATTAATGGTAAATTCGAAAAGGCATTAGAAATACCTAATATATTTTCATTTTATACATTATAATCATTGTTACGTATGACCTGCCAACGCGATGGACGTTCATATCCACACAAATGCGCCTGTCGAGTGGGTTCTCTGGCAGTCGCCACACATGTTTACATGCCCACACCGGTACACTGAACTCGGATAAATTGTTGGCGGTTCGTGGAAACGGGACAAGTGTGGACGCCTCTGTATTCGGTTGTTTGCGTACTAAAACTACGCATAGCTTTTACAAAACAAGTTCATTGACTAAAGTGACGGTGGGTTCTAATAAACACAATCAAAAACATTTGAAACCATAAATAATTTTGTATTTTTGTTTCCAAGGTTCAAAAATATACATAAATATGCTAAACGTGCTTATAATCGTTGTTAAAGCTTTGGATATAAAGCCATTATTAATACTCTTATGTTACATTAAATTTTCTAAGCGATTACCCAACCAAAAACTACATTATTTCAGTACAGCAACTACGTGATTAAAGTTGCGTGCCACCCAGTCAGCTATGAGTCGATTCCATAGCAAATTACTAAAGATTAGCTTATCATGATAGACCGATATACATTTAATATATATTACAACTATTACTATCTAAGTTATAATTATTTGTATGTATATATACATCAGGGTGAGCAGATTAACATAAAAGCTTCAGTTAATCTCGCAAAACATATTTAGCTATTCTAACACCAAACTTGAAACTACGAAACATATTCAAATTACGTAAGAATAACATTGTAAGTTGGAATGAGGTCTAAGGAAAATAACATAAAACTAAAACCATGATCTATTTAAGAGAATAAAAAGAGTTTCAATGATAAAGTTCATCCAAAGCAGACTCGACTATCAAATAAATGCCATATTTTTGAGAGATAGTAAACGCATGGTACGGTCGAAGCACGACAAGTCCCGAGGGTAAGACATAGATTGCCTTTGGGATTTTCTCCAGTATTACATTTCTGTCTTGAAAATGTATGCACCTAATCATATAATAATCTAGCCGTAGAAACTATAGTATAGCGTGTAGATAAAAAGATATTAGTTTAAAAAATAATATTTTCTTTCTATTTTTACGTCATTGGGATAGCGAATGCCGTCGACAGAGATGTCTCGATATTTTCGCCTACAACGTTTTGCATTATTTGCCATCTACCAGGTATGACGGTAAGTACCGACATGGTGTATATTTAAAGATAATTTTATACATGACGGAAATGGAATTCTTAGTGAAGTGCTACTGTAGGCAGAACGCCGTATGAGAATTCCTGCGGGTGATATTTTAGCCTTTTTCAGTGTCATCTGCACCGCATAATGTGACAGTATGCGAAGTATATATATATAGTACAGCGGTAGGCAATATCATAACAATCTGCCACCAACATTGATGTCTCCGGTTTCGTTGTGAAACCATGGACGTTGTACGACGCGGGTGGTACGTTCAGCTTAATATAAACTTTTCATATCTTTTTCTGATTACAAGTTTATTGTAAAAGTATAGGAGATAGGAAAACTTTTTTATTTGTTTTATACCTGTATCTACGTAATAGGTATTGGATCTGTGTTAAGAAAATGGTACCCTCTGTGTTTGGTTTAATGTTACATTAGTCTGTCTTAATAGGTTCATAGCTTTACTTTGTTGAACTAAGCAATGCTCGTTATGACATCAGATATTGTGTTATTGTTATTGTATTGATCATTCAACATGAATGTTTGTCAATGATGTAATGTAAATGATTGGTATATCAACAAGTTTTATTCGAATGCATTTTCAACGCTAAGACGTTCAATAATTTATTTATTATTCATTATTTATTTATTTAGATAAGCAATGAAAATTTTCACATACATGTCGCTGTTGCTGTGGCGACGCATAGCCACCGCTATGTGATAGTATACTTATGCTTATAACATGTTATGGGGTGTGGCGAATAGTCGCCATATGCAAGTGACGCTTCTACTCTCTCTAGATTGGGAGAAAAAGCTTTTAGTAATACGGTAATTTTGTTCTTAAGAAGTACCAGACGAGACTAAAGGAACAAAACTGACTGGATACCACTTTGTTACAATTCTTAATTTCTTATTGAAGTCCATGATGTATTAATAGTTAAGTTAGATTTCATTATTAAGACAATCTTCACTGGATTTACTTTTGTATTCGAGATTTGTGATCTACATATACTTACACTTCATCGAGAAACTTGGCTACTATCAAACAGTTATGGTAAATCATGATTAGCATACTAGAATTATTTCGTAACTTCTATCGATTTTTAACATAAGTTGCGCTTGTAATCCGCAACGTTCATTGACGAAATTTTAGGATAACCTTTAGGTACCACTACTTCGTTATATTGTCGTCGTTCGTAGGCAAAAATGTAAATAAAATTAGTTTAGTCATTTTGTAAATCAAAAAAATTAATGATGTTGACATATAATATAAATGTAAAAGAACTAGTGTATTGATTCGACATAAACTCTTATATGTTATCAAATTTCTGAATAGTAATAAAGGCATATATATTACTTGTTAAGCGTTTGACGTCAACACACGGAACTAAAACCTAATAAGGTTTCATAAAACGCCTGCGCCAATCTTGTTTTTTTTTGTATAAAGCAAAAAAAAACTAAATTTAGTTACGTAAGTATAACAAGTTACTGTTTTAACTATTTATAAATTAATAACATAGATATCGCATTAGATATTAATGTTCATATTACCTAGTTAAGTCAAGGGCTGCTGGCATTCCAGCCGGCACGAACCACCAGGTCGGCAGCGTCGTGCACATCCGCTGCGGGATGGTCCTCACCCGACCATGCACGACACTTGTCCACAACACCGCTCACAGTCCACAAAAAGCACCAATTTCACATTCACCACATAATAAAAACTAAATGCGCCAATGTCAACACAGTGTCATGGTTCAGAGCGTCTTAATTGACCTGAATACAGATAACGGTGACGCAAAACCGTTTGGTAACTTAGGTCTAAGTCTCGTCGATGTTTCTAGTTTTCCGGATAGTTGATTGGACGAAAAGATAATGGCAATCAATCCTAAGGAAAAAGCAAAATGAAACTATAAATAATATTGTCAAAATTTTGGGAAATTCTCGTTATCAAATAAATATCAAAATATTAAAAATATTGCAGTTGTAAAATGTCTGAATCCAGGACGACCGAATTTTGAAACTTTAGGGGAGTTAATAATTGAGGGAGCGATTGGTTGAGTAATGTGAATAAGGGTTGTTATGACTGCAACGCGAGGGTCGATAAACTTTTTTGTTTAGGACATAATGTAATAAAAATAAAATATACCTACGTTCGAAGCGTGGCCGATAAATAAATGCGCTTGTTTGAATAATCTACAATTCCACAGTAAACGTGGAATTGAAGTAGTGAACATTGGTTGTTTATATCGCGGAAGACGAGCGTGCGTTCGCGTGCCAGCGCGAAGCGGTCGATCTGTATGTCGCTCGATGTCGAACTGACGCCTGACACGGGTTCCCTCGCTCTGCGTAGAGAATTCGGTGGCGTTCGCGCCCGCCCCCGCGCCTTTGCCAAATACTGTGCTAAAGCCGCCCTATGATAGCACGTCTCACCCTACACTGATATTGTACGAAGAAAAATTAAAGAATACCTTATTTTTTTGTTTAAGTAAACAATTTTTAAGCAGAATCGTTTTGTTTCTCTTACAAATAAACAACTTAAAAATGTGAACTTTTTCATTTGGTCTGCTATCCATTTGTATTGAATTATAACACTTTTTAAAACTTTGTCGCTGAATAACTTTTACTACTTTAGTATTATTATACGTATATGTATAACAAAAGAAACATAATTTTGTTAAATGGGTCTTAATCGAAATCACCGCGTAAATAGCTACATTGTCTATGAACAATTATTCAGATATAGGACGTCTCCGAACTGAGCTTTTCTTCTCACAGTAATAATAATTCACAATGAAGTAATATGAAGTCCATATAACGTTTTATTGTGGCTATGTGTATTTCTAAGATTTCAGAGTTCAAAAGAGATTGTATATAATTTGAGTCAATATTATATACGACACTTCCTATTAACCTTACGTAAGTTTAACGAACTGAAGGAAACGGGATGGACCAATTCTATTTATTATTATATGTTTCCACTTTATATTAATAATTTAAATTAATAATATAAAGTGGAAACAACGTCAAAAATAAAATATTTATTTAAGTTGTTACTTTTATAATAAAACCGTCTAATATTAATATTTTGAAGATTTAAAAATATATATCACGAATTTATTCTTAACTAGTTTCTATAAAATTATACGATTTTTTTGCTGCTCTATAATTGTTTGTGAAATAAACGAATATTGTTGAAAAAATGACACATGATTTAAACCACAGAGAATAAGATATATTTTAAATTCAAATTCGATTTCAAACAGAACGGTTGACATATTACAGAATATAAAATAATAATATTAAGGACCAGGTTTTCTATTCTCAGTTATGCTGTCAAATAACTAATACGTCAAATGTAGGTTTCTATCAAACGAATACAGTTTTCATGTTTTCCAATCGGTTGCAAATAGTTTGATAGTTAGATGGTTTTTCATAGCTAAGTTAATTCTTAACATGCACAAGCGAGATGCAGCTATACAGTTACCAACATGTTAGATAAGGATCACAAGCTATAAGATAAGATTCAAATTTGTCTGTTCTTACTTTGAAATATTTTTTCCTTTAGATTGTCTGATAGATGTATTTTCCGTTGATATCCGTGGTGTAGATATGCATTTGGTTTCCAATCCGATCCCGGATTGACAACATACCTACTTCTTGGCATTCCAACTTTTGACTTTAATATGTTTAGCGAATAATAATGTTGTAACAATCCGAAGAACTTTATCACATATCTTTAATAGTTTACTTAACAACTAATGGAAGCAATATCTATGAAAATGATAGGTGTATGTTGTAGTGGTTTGTGTAACAGACTCCTATGCTAAAGGTTGCAGATCCGATTCCAGCTCAAATCAAACATTATTGTGCATGAACATTTAATGTTTTTCTATCTATAATATGTATGCATTTAAAAAAAAGTATAAATGCCTATATATCAATTGTTTCATCATCTGATCTCATCTCAGCCAAAAGACGTCCACTGCTGGACATAGGCCTCCCCCAAGGTTCTCCACAACAGCCAGTCTCGTGCCGACAGCGTTGAGCAGCTTTATCAGCTGTTTAGTAGGTACCTATAGCTCAACACATAAGCTCTGCTTAGCTTAGGACTAGATGAAGCTGTGTAAGAGAAAATTAATTATTATCCCATAAATTACTGTCCTAGCTTTCTCTAACAATCCTTTTTTTCGTCTCAGAACGCAAAAGGTATAGTATCAGATAGTCTTCTTCGATACTTAAATCGTCAATCAAGTCAAAAACATCCATACTCACTAACGACAGCGTACATAAACTTTAGAACTTATAGAAATACAGAAACATTAAAATCACTATTCTACATATATATACACTACATATATAGCTAGTAATACTAGCTGAGGTTTGAAACAATAGATAAAGATATTCCTCAGATTTGAAGTTTATTCTTCAGATAACAGCTAACTGCGGAACAACTGTTAACTGACCGTTCATCTGACGATTGAAAAATAGGCCCTCAGTACAAAAAAAACGTCCTGAACAAAAATTGTAACATTGCGTGATGGATAAAGATTTTATTAAAATAATGTCACTCTTTTTAGGAACTATTATGAACACGCACATTAAATATGCAAATCGATATAACACTGATTACTAAAAATCGTTACCGATAACTAAAAAAGGATACAAACATTTTATCAATCAGTCACAACATACTACAGCTTTAAGGTTAGTATTTTTGCCTTTAATAAAATGATTTTTCCAATAAAACAACAAAAAATAATTCAAAATCTAAGAAGCGTTATTTACGTAGAATTTTCCCTTGACTGCGAAATGGCTGAGAATACGTAGTATTACCTAAATAGTGTGCCACTGAATTCAATTGTCACCAAAGGTAAGAATGACTAATGTTAATATTGCTACACACTTATAAATAAACAATTAGTTGCCAGCTTAAATAGCTCAGCCGTGGATAGCCACTGGATAGCAATAGCCACTACTATATAAACATACTTCAATCAATTCTGTGCAACTAAATGTATACATGAAAAACGTTCATGTTGAAATGTATTTTTGGGTCTAATTTAATGGTAATGTGTAGCTTACACGCTCTCGATCGTCATTTATGATAATTGCTTAAGCATAAATATGTTTTATAATGGGTAAAATATTGTAGTGGAGTACCTTAAATGAAACACCATTAAAGAACCACCATCACGTACAATTGCTTTAATAACTTTGGTAAGATTCAACATTTTTAGGTAAGAATAATTAGCGTATTCTAAGAATAGATAACGAGCGACTAGCAAAAGATAGATAGATAAAAACTCTTTATTAGCACACCGTATTTCAGATTTACAAGAGAGTACATACAATGTCAGATATACAATGTGCAAAAGTCAGCCCTATTGCCAAAAGCAATCTCTTCCAGACAACCTTAGGATGGATCAAAATGTTTCGGAGAAACGATAGTTTTGAAAAATTATTTGCCAATGAATATAATTAGAAACACATATATAAATATATATCACTAGATGTACATACACATGTACAGCGGCTTGACAATGTTATGTATGTGTAATATTTCACATTCCACAAGAATTTAGCAAAAAAAAATAGATAAACCTTTTCTAACTCTATGATCTGACGTAATCTTATTCATTATGCGATTAGGTGTTCTTTTTTTTCAGGGTGACATAAGATGTCTTGAGAAGTCTAAGCACTCAACAAATTATGCGTACAATAAAACCTACTCTACATTCTTCAGATCTTCCAGTAATATATGAATTCACCAAATCATGTTTAGTACTCAAGTGCTACTTTCTTCACTTTCTTAAAGATCTTGTCAGACACCAAGACTTGTCTGAGAAAATAATGTAATATAATATAGCTTCCACCGATTTAACATTCAATCTAACATTTTTATCGAAAAAGTCGCAATTTAAAAATAATTCCACTTTATTGAGATGTTTTATTTATTGTTTTAAGATTCCTGTAGCTAGGTGATCTTGAAACACATATTTCTACGTACTTGGGTATTTTTTGTTGCCAACTGTAATTTGAGACTTGATGTTATAATAGTTAGTTATTATGTAAAACGTTCAGTAATCTTCAGGACTAATTCAATAATATTTATCAGTTACGGGGAACCGCCCTAAGTAAGTCAAGGATGGTTAGATGCTAAACTTATCGTGCAACACGTTAAATTCATTGAGATAACAATGTCAGCGAAGCATCATGGGAACAAACTAATGGATTGCGATCGAGAACTTTTTACTGATACTGTTTTAAATGTATTTATTTTTAACACTTTACTCAATGATTCAATGGTAGTAAATACAAATACAGACGACCGGATTAAATGTAATCCTTTTTAACAAGCTTTTATTAGCTTCACCTGTACATTTATTTGTAGCCAACTTTTGTAAGAGTGCTTTTTAGTTTTTTTAAGTAAATCTTAATTAGTGGGCAATTAAAGGTCTAATTACCATATTTTTTATTTACACCCAAAATACCATATATTTAGATGTTTCAGAATTCGTTTATCCCATGTATGATGGTTAGGAAAACTGGAAAACACTGTAAGGCATAGATCTTCATAAGATTTTTACTCTTAAGTTAACATTAGAAGTCAAGGGAAAATAAACCAGTATCGTATGTAAACCAGTAAGAAGTGCGCTATTACGCTGCCATTTCTGCGGTTTTGCGAACATGGGTGACACTCATTCTCAATAAGCAGATCGAATAAAATGTTATTTTGTAAGAAAATATATGTGAATCAGAAATCGTTTAACATAAAAATATCAGGTTATACTAGTAAATATTTTTATGTAATATAATAAAATAAATTTAAAATGTATAAAATGTGTACCAATATCTCTATTATAATTGAAGTGTACCATTTGGCAACGTCAGGTACACGGAACCTAACCTTAATTTATGTACGTGCATATACCAAGTTATTAAATGTTGGCATATTTGGCAAAACTCCTGAATGTTGGTAACGATCTAAGCCGTGCACAAGTTAACGTACGAGATGCACAGCAAAGGTATATAATATACATTTGGTGAGGTTGTCTACTACATAAACTTGGTTCTTAAATTAGTATTTATATATATATTCTGAGACTATGCACATTTATATCCAATATCAGTCAGTGATTTATAGAACTAATAGCTGCACCCTGCCAAGCTACGTTCTGATCCATTGTTTGCATTGAAAAGAAATGAGGAATAAAATAGACGCAGAAAATAGATACACACAATCTTTGGAGCGGGTTACATGTTGTGTCAAAATTTGAGCTTAATCGGTACAGATGTTTATGATTTTCGGAAGCATACACAACCTAATTATCTTTATAATTGTGGTATATAGATAAATTAAGGTAAAACCATTTTAATCTTATTCTGCAGTAGTATATGTACGTAGTGTGTTCAAAAAGTATCGCGAATTTTGTGTATTTTCAAAAATTATTTATTTATTCGTTAATATCTATTTTGTCCCCTTCAAAGTAGTCCCCCTGGGGTATTATACACTTGTGCCAACGTTTTTTCCAATCGTCGAATCACTGTTAGAGAAATTACCGAGGACCTCATCATTTTTTTCGTCTGGTGTTGAAGTGCTCGGGCGTCCGGCACGCTCTTCGTCGTTCACATCTTCTCGGCCTTCTGAAAACATTTTGTAATACCGATAAACGTTGGTTTTGTCTAAAGTAGCTTCTCCGTATGCCACAGTCGACATTCGGAATGCATCCGCGCACTTAATTTTGTTTTCACACAAAATTTGATACAGGTTCTTTGCTGCATTTTTTGAATAGGTTAAAATCGAAGACGAACTAAAACACGTGCAAGCAAAGCAGCTGAACAAATTAACTGAACATTTAATATGGCCAAACTTATCAGCATAAGTGGGAGACATATGTACTAACATAACGCCACAAAAAAATCGAAATTCGAATATACGTAACCCACGAAAATTCCAAATTCGCGATACTTTTTGAACACATCTCTAACAAAGAATATTTTACACCTTTTTGATCCAACAATGCAAGTACACTTTAATGTCAGATGCAATCTAACAATCTATACAATTTTGTTTAATTTCTTGTAATTTTGCCTTGGCCGAACTATGTTCTAGCTTTCCTGGTGTGAAAACCTACCAATTAGGTGTACGTATGTGTACAATTTATATTGTTAAACTTTAAGGACAATCATAGGCATGTGTGTTATTGTACCACCTTGTGTATCTCATGTTAGATATTATTTTTGTATTTATTTGGCTGGTAACATCATTGACAATAAAATTGTGAATAGCCAGATTTTTAGAACTTTGTGTTAAAAATGTAGTTTGGTTTGTAGTTCACAATTTAAGGCATAGGTTGTAAAAGTCGACAGACTTGATAGTTAAGTATCATGGCTCATACAAGTGAGCTGACATCGTGGTCAATAAGACGGTGTAGTACCACATATTTAAAATATAAAATACTCATATTCGATTTTCTTCATCCGTCAAATGTTGCTCTACTGCTATTTTTATTTATTCGGGTTCCACCAAAGTGACTTTACTTTGCTTGATAGAAAGAATGAATAGAATCCAAGAGTGATGGTCACCATACGCATTGTGCAGACAATGCAATATGGTGACCTTACTATGGCGGCCTAGAAATATATAGAATATATAGACAAGTAAGCTCATTCATAAATATCGATTTAAATGTTTTATCGTTTTTTAAACAATTTATAGTTCATAATAATTTCAAGTATTTTCGGACAACTAACACACAACGCCAATGTAGTTTGGTATCTTAAAAGTTTTTAAGCATGGCAATTTTAAAAAACATTGAAAAGCGTTTTGTTATTGCAGTTGCAACAACTTTTTAAAAAAAATTAAACACTTTTAGCAAAGTTTGATGATGATGATAAAATACATGAAAACAGGTGATTCACTTTATAAACGGTATAAATTCCATAACTATTCATCACATATTGCCAGCGGTACAGGATCTGTCATTCTTTTCAAAACCAGTCGAAGTGTTATCTCGACTTAATATGACACACAATCGGTTATATTTGTATGACCGATATTGTGACTGATAACATTTATTATCATGGTTAGACAAATTATTTGACGAACATATATTTTATTCTTAAACTTACGTTAAATACTTAATGTGTGACTAAATATGGCGTCGTTCGTGACACCGACCAGTTTTCCTTCGATAAAACCTAACTAACAACTATTTTAACCTAAAAACGCACCTTTTAGTTGGTCGATTACCCACGCAAGGTCTTACTTAAACCTACATTTGATTTCTTCATGCTGAATACCAAATTTTATATAAATAAGGAGATATTTTCATGGAAGAAGTACAGTTTAGTGCTTAGTTACTGGGGATAAGATATATTTCGTAATAATTTAAAGACTAAACATTTTGTTTAAGGTGTGTTCTAATGTCGCTGCGACTGCGTACGAGTACCTAACATTTTTTTAGTCTATGTATGTTTTATCGCATTTTTTTTGTAAAATATTAATTAAGAAATTGCAAAACGGGACCTCGATCAGATTAGAATGTTTAGCGCAATACCTTGCGTTCTCTACAGTCGACTGCATATCGTTCAATACTTACTTTTTTTGACGACATTGGGTGGCGTTAGAAGTTGCACTTTTTATATTATTTAAGCAGCCGAATAATAATCTTTTGCTGCTCGGTGTTCTGCCTTTCACATTATTTATTCTTAAGGTATGGTGATGACTAACAATAGGATCAGGTTTTCAAGCATTTTTGTCCAAAACGAGCTTGTTGACGTACTGTATACATGTGGTGTTAGCTAACAAGGCTAAATACATTTCTAGAAGCGTGTTGTTGGTTATTAGCATATAATGAGTTGTTCTACGTACCCTGTGATACATTTTTCTTTTGTATCATAAGGATGATAACATTTAAAAGCTGATGAAATATGCCCTCAGTATCAAATAACCACTGGCCTTTGTCATCTTTTAGTCTTATATATATAATTTTTTTATGAATCCGTCCAGTATCGTGGTAGTCCACTTTGGTAAATGACAACTGTTTTAAAAAGATCTAAGGCAAAGATTTTGTCATGTTGAACAACATGTAACTCTATTCATTACGTTTTCTTTTTTTTTCCGCATCTTTAGTTCTAATCAAGATACGCTTTTGGTGTAAGAGCACTCGCGTTAGAGATCTCTGTCATTTAAGTTTTTCGCCGTACTTAGCCAGGCACTCATAGGGGCCGAAGATCATTTGGCACTTTCCGGCGCCCGATGTCTTCTGCAGGTCGTAGAGTACTCCTTAGCTGCCATTAAGCTTGTCATGTACCTTAAGTTAATTTTAAAGCGTAGTTTCGTAAATAAAAGAGTAGCAAAATAAATTGTTGCAGAAATATAAAACTATATTAGTTTATTTTTTTGTTTTCAGTACTTAGTATTGTTCGTAACGATCCACCGCTCTGTACTGGGAAGACTATGTCTCATGGGATATCGCAGTGCTTTATCAACCGCATTAGGTGATATACGTATCAGCCGCCGTTCGAATTTTACGTTTTTTTGCGTATTAAACCTTGGTTTCAATACTCAAGAAAATTACGTGGCAATATATACGTGGTAGTATAACATTGCAATGTTGAGTATTTGGATAATTAAAGCGAGGAGGAAAAAAACCTCGTTTGTGATAAGATAAAAAGGGCAACATGAAACTTTAAAATCGCATGACATCTTGAAGATACCCTCTGTCCTAAACCTGGCTAATTGTGATGGAAATTTCCAGTTACAAAGGTTCTTTAAAAGAGCCCTCTTATCAAGCAATGATAATTTTGAGGATCAAGAACTCTTAAACGATGGAGTTACTTTAAGTCAAATAGGTATCGAGATTAACAGCGATAATAAATAAGTTTTAGTAAGGAAGATATTGCATGGATTTCCCATACTCGAGAGCTTTATTAAAGGAGTGCTTGGAATTGATGGATCAAGGTAAATACTTGATTTATAGTCTAGACATTATAGTAAGTTCACCTCGGAATTCGAGATACCCAGCTGTAAGTCTGTAAATATTTGTATATTGACACCCTAAAAGTTGTCTCAAAACCTAAATATGGTTGGGTGTGCGCAACTATTAAATTTCAAGGTCAAAGGTCACAAAAATCGTTCCTTTCCTATGGGTTTTTTACTGTTTGTATTTTTATCAATATTGTAGAATACAAAATTCTCTACAAATTTTGTTTGAAAATTTTTTTTTATACGGTGTACCGCTTTCGACATAGAGGGTGGAGATCGCGTGGCCACAGGATCACTTCAGGTCAACCGGTGTCTCTGGTCGAAAAGGCGCCATATGTTGTATACGCGCCAGATGAACTATCGATAAATCAATGATTATTGATTATTATTATAATTATTATTATTTATTGACTATTTGTCAATTTCTATTAACTATTATATTATATTTTATAATTTTCTTAAAAGCTTTGATAATTATACTCATTTCAAAACACATATTTTATTTCTGCACGCAGTAAGTGACTGTGACACAACTTCTGCGTTTTTTAAAAAGGAACAAAAATCACTTTTAGGGTGTCAATATACAAGTATTTACAGACTTAGAGCTGGGTATCTCGAATTCCGAGATTCTTACGTAATTTTAGCGTTAATGACTGGAGTATTAAGACGACCTTTTAATTTCAAAAATTACCATTGCATAACGTGAGAGATAAATGATTTACTGTGTCATTAAACAATGATAGTCTGTTAAAAATTTAAATGCACGCATATTTCTCGAATATGTACGTTCGTTCAGCTAAGGATAGATTTATAGGTGGGTGTTCATAGTGCAACTTTTACTCGCACTAGGTCACTTAAATTCACTGAAGTCTTAAGCACATTTTCCGATTACTGTATTTAATTGGGATATGACTTGATTTGTATGTGGCTATGACTAGAAACCAGTTATCCATAAATTGGAACTTTATATTAGAAATTTTCTTGTTCACTTGAGATTCTCTTTCTCACAGTATAAAACAAACATTTTTACATGAATTGGTACTAAATGTCATATATCAGATAGCAGGTATAGAATAGATTAAAACTTTAATTTCATTGACTATTTTTGCCATCAATACACGCCAGGACGTACAGTACGTCTCTGTATATGTAATTTATAAGACGTCGACTGAAGTATTTAATATATTGATGACCTGATTATTCACCTGCACGTCAATGAAATAAGATTTCACTTTTTAGCACTAATATCTTTGTCTGCATTTAAACACATTAAACTGATAGTAATTAGTATTTACTATCACATGAGTTTACACTAAATATGATTTAAAACACACAGCTAAAATAAATTTCAGCAATAAATTACGAATTTAATTTAAAATGATTTATTCATACAAATAAGGCAATGATATGAAATTCAGGCCATTCTCATTCTGGTTTTAATAAGGCGCAGATTCAGGGACATCAACCAAATGTAGAAAGCGTTGCTTTCACGTAAACTCGGTGGACAACAGCGGATACGATTTGACATATAGTATAACCGCATTGTTGACCTTTCGCACGATGTGAACGTTGATGAAATACACAATGCAGTTGACACAAGGTGAAATTTTGTATAAAGTGAACGGCTCGGTTAAAAGTAAGGATGCTTGGTGAGGACACGTTGACCCGCCGAAAACCTTGAGTGTTCCCTCTGCACTGTTGCCCAATTCTACCGCTAATGACTGCTTAATCACAAAACTAACCTTAGATAATAATTTACATGGCAATGGATTATTCAACTATGGCGGTAACCGCTTTAGTAGTTGTTGATATAAAAACTCAAACATAATAACTATTTATTATAACTTTATAAGTATTTCGGACATTTGACACAATGTCATTTAGTTTCAAACTAAGCAGAGCTTGTGCTATGATAACTGGACTGACTGATGGAATGCCTATATACTTTTTTTGTAAATACATACATATTATACATAGAAAACATCCAAACTTGGAAACAAATATTTGCAAATCATACAAACATTTGGTCCGACCCGGGAATCGAACCCAAGACCTCAAGCACAGCAGTTGCAATCACTACTGCTGCGACTCCGAGGCAGTTAATAAAGAAATTGACTTCAGCCGCGATCAAGTTTGGTGTTACTAATTTTTGTTTTGAATTTTTACGAAGTTTACATTAAGAATTTGTGATATTCAACTAGTATAATGTAGTGATTATCTATAAAAACTTGAATTAGCTACAAAGAATTTATTAACTTCCGATAAGAGTTATTCGTTTGTTAGAAGGCAGGCAATAACGTAAAATTAATGCTAACACATGAAGATGTATAAAGATCATAGATCACGTAGGTAGCTTCGTAACCTCGACTGTTATTTAGCCTTCAAGTCTCCTTACCGTTTGAGTGTCGCGAGGTAGCATTGCGAAAGTTGACAACACCGTACGTGAGCAGATTGTAGAGGAATCACATTCTTGTTTTGTCGCATTCGTTTTGCATTTTAGTTTCTACTCTAACAAGAATTGTTGCGCTTAACTTAAATAAGGCATTTAATTCAACAACCTTATAAAATTTTTACTAGCCATCAGTTGAAGTTAGAATGCCTTATTAGCCATTATTCTAGCTGGCCGTAACGATAGTCGGATGGGGCATTAAAGTATATTAAATATAAAACTGCGTAGCATAAGCCACAGTGCAGAAGCCAATAGCTTTTTATATGATATCATAAGGAGCAGCGAACAGTCGTGAGCAGACAATAATTAAGCAACGTCCAGACAGTTGGTTTAACGTTGTTAATAGGTTCGGTAGTAACAATGTGATATTACGACCCACTCAGGGTTCCTACACAAACACAAATTATATCCATACACGTCAAGCAAATGGGCGCTAGAACAACAAGGTTTCGGTAAGTTAATGGCGTAACTGAGTACAAGTAAGTTTTTGTACACAAGTGGTAAAAGATCTGTAAAAAGGAAATAATGTTTTTAACATTTATTTAACTTACCAAAGTGTGATTTATTTATTTCTGACTTACGCCTTTGTGGCGACTTCCACGTATACATAAAAATCACAACAACATCATCTAACGAAGGTGAGTTGAACCATTACGAGTATCAGTAGTTTAAATTCTTGCGCTGAATACTGCATAAAACCTTAGGGTAGTAGTAGGAATTAGAAAGACATTGTAAGCACGACCAGCTGTTTAATATGGTACTCATACAACCAACACTGACAAGACTGATTATTAATGAATAATTACAATGAGTGGTGAACAATAAATTCTGTGAGAAAAAATCTGAAAAAATTTACGTTGGTCAGAAGATAATTCACTATCATTTCAGTTAATTGCACAGTTTAAAATGAGATTGGGCACTGCAGATTTTGGATTTCCCCTGACTGAGTGTTCTTACTTCACCAAACACCAGTCAGCCTTAAGACAGTATGTCAAACATTATTAATATTTGCTATTCCTCCTTGAATGAAAATGCTGTGGTAGGTTTCGTTCATCCAAGTTCGCCTTGTAGCTTACCGCATTTGATAACTGATAGTCACTTTCAAATTGTTACACGCCGTGTAATTAATTAGTGAGTGGAAAAGGAAAGTGATATTGTTATTTTTATTGCGGGAAGCGAGTACTTAGAGAACGTGACCTCAGTGTCAGATAATAATATCAAGTTCGGAGCTATTAATCTTCGTCTATGCCTACAGGAATCGTGTTGCGGAATCTTATTAAATATCTACATCTCACAGGAGTTATTGTTCACCACTCATTGTAATTATTCATTAATAATCAGTCTTGTCAGTGTTGGTTGTATGATTAATAAGTACCATATTAAACAGCTGGTCGTGCTTACAATGTGTTTCTTAAACAGAACCATTAACGATTGTTACGTTGTACACGTGAATATTATAGTACATTTAAATTCAGATGTGATAAAATACAGTAATGTGAGTGTACCACGTTAAAGGTGCGGTTGCAAATATAATGTATACCTGTACTCAATAATATAATTCAGGTTGTAAATCTATTAGACTAACCAGTTAATTAACAAATTGTTCGTATTCCATGCATTAATGAGTATATACTTGATCAATTTGTATTAAATTAATGTTTATTTTGCTTATTTGATTATAAAGTTGTCTGTATATTTTTAATAGCATACATTTATGTATACACTATCTTAACCGGCAATCTTCCGCGTTCAAATTGGCTTAAAAATAAGAATGATACTTTTCGTATCATATATGTGTATGTATTCAAATAATAAAGTAAATGATCATAATGTACCTAGGTACTATTATTAGAATGAGGTCATCGTACTGTCTATTTAGCCACGCAATGATTTCAGATGACAATTGTACATTGTACAAGTATTATTTCAGGCCCTAGGTGAATGGCCTAGACGCGCAAGGCTTAGACCAGCTGAGTAGTGAACTGTCGATCAGTTCAAGGGCGTTAGGTGAATGCCACTAGTCAGGTTTTTTTACCATCGAAACCCGCTCAAGTGACGACTGTTCCTATCAAAGCCGAATAAATATAAAGCTTTGCTAATAATCTAACAATGTTGATTATTATCAACATTCACATATAAAACATCAGAGGTTATTTGATAAACACATTGATAAATACATCGTTAAAAATAAATTGATATCTAATAAAAATCGTCACTGTGACGAAAAGAAAATTTGAAATAAATGATTTACAGAAGAGCATCTTTCGCTGAAATTGTGTTTGTGTAAAGAACTTGTTTTAAAAATAACGTCTATCAGGTTCCAATAAGGTTTATAAGCCAAAACACTGCACAGTTTTAAAAAGAATGTCAAAAAAAGGCTTACTGTTAAGCGATACATACTGGAATTCAGCACATACCCTTTTGCTTGCTTGGCTTTCTTTTGACCTTTGATATTTGAGTTTGTTATAAAGAAATCAGTTTTTTCTCACAAAATTTTGTTTTGAAGTAAATTGCATGTCAAATATATGCAATTTACTCCAAAACAAAATTTATAATTAAGAATTTGAGTGCTCTCAAACTGTGACAATGCTAATGAGTAACAATCAAAGCGTAGAAAATTAAATATTAATAAATCTCTTAACACCCATAGAACATGGGCATTTCTTTTGTAATTGTTAAGGTAAATAAAGTTACTCTCAGTAAAAGGTAACAAGCTACACCTGCGGGCAGCGTATATAGCTAGGCTACAGCTAGTTAAAAGCATAAAACCTTTGTTCTTTCTCGTCTGTGGCCCGACTCTACGAAAAATATCTTTTTACTTTTTTGCCGAGTCGCTCCCGGAGCGGATCGTCCGAGCAGGTAGACTGCTGAATGAAACGTTAATGCTATGTACATATTTACATTAAGGTAGAATTCGAGGACGGTTTAATACCTACATACTCGTAAGTACATCCTACTTCTAAGGTGTTATAGGTCGACGGACTTCTACAAAAATTATTTGTAAGAAAAACTAACAGAATGATCCATTTTTAAGAACACGTCGTAACTATTATTTTAAAGGTATATAAAGTTAAAATACATTAACCAGAGCTATCTTAGTGTCATGCAATTAAAAGACTTGGCCCGGATTGGATCTCATTTGCACATTATTGGAATTGAGATCTTCGTCCCGTGGTCGCACAAAATGATTTATACAAAGAACTTCTTATAACAATCTCTTAAAGAAAGTTTATTTTTTTATTCTCTTAGTGCGACTATATTTTTAATATCACCTGAATATCTAATGGAAAATAACCGGGAAGCAAAACGTGAACGGCTGCGAGATATTGGACCAACAAAAAACAAAATTGGTATTAATGACTATACAGATACTAATAATAACATGGTTGAAACTAGACCTTATCCATATGCCATGAACCAGACGTCTATGTACATGAAAACGTGTTAAATACATACATACACTTATATTGCCAGAAGCGACAAATACACATTAATGCAAATTCAAACTTGTTTGTTTAGTATAATTATGTTACTAATCATTTAAAACAGGCAAGATTTACATAATTTACTGTTTTATATATAATTTTGATAATAACATTTTTTATTGCGGAATGGAACTTTGACTATAATAAACACGAATCTGCGTCAAACACAAGCACTTACAATTTTTTACATAGATAAAGATTTAGGGATAAAAGGATCACCTACAGCAATCACCTTTCAGGCACATTTTATTCGTTCCTTTCATTTTTTTTTAAAGAAATGTTCAGGTAAGTAGGTTAGATACAAAGAGTTTCTTCTCCATTTTTTAAATGAGACGAGACGACCCCCGCTTTGAATGCTCTTTTTCTTTAAATGCCCCTCTGATTAACAAAGCATACACATTGAGTATGCTTTGAAATTATGCTACCTTTTGAAAGCATAATAAACACGTATGGGGCTTACAGAAAAAAAAGCAGCATAGCGTGGAATTGGATGGCAGCCTGTGATACTCGATTACAAAGTTAGGGTAGGAGAGGAAAAAGCGTGCAACTAGAGTGGACTATACTTACTATTTGACGGGTCTCTTGGTCTAATGGTTAGTGCACCTGACGGCTACGCCGGAGATCGTGGATCGATTCCCATCCAGGACAAATATTTTTGTAATGAGCTCAAATTATTTGCTCTTTATCTGGATAACCATAACTTATAATATATGTATGTATGTCTAATTTGGCATCAGACAGCTGTGTGTGAGATGTGCGAAGTTGTTTATTTATAAGTTACAGGATTCACTGTAGATAAGGACCTCGTTGGCTTAAATGTCATGTCATGTGTTTGTGGTATACTCTGTCTGTAATGAGACAGACTTTGGAGATACCTTCGATATGGTTCGATATTAGTGTCGAGTCGTATTCATCACCTAAAAACCGGTTCGTGATTTTGTTGTGTTAATGTTGGCAGGACCTGCCCGGTGTACAAGGGCATGTGCTCACTTATAATTGAACCACAGGGTTCAATTGTGAGTACAAGCCCTTAATATCACAAATTTAATATTTCATTTATTAATTTAGTGAATACACAGTTTTTGGACACAGCGTGGGAAGTAGAATATTTAATAGTTTCAAAAATGTAGTTTTACAAGCTATTCAACTTATGTTTTTAATAAAAAATTAGGAAACAAGTTTGTACCAATAAGTAAAAAATAATAATAAAAGTGTCATAATTTCCGTTTCTTCTAATTTAATTATCTTTTTCTTTCAAAGGCGAACAGAGTACAAATATCATGTTATATTCTTTGACTTGTGAGATAATATTACAATTACTGCCTTGTTACAAGTTATAAAATAAGAAATGTGACTCTGTTTTAAAATTCCTTTGATAAAACTAATATAAAATATTCAATATTAACTCTATTCATGTATTTTATTATCTATCATAAGTTCATGATTTACATTCAAACTTACATGTCTAGATTCCTAAAAGACCATTAATTTTATTATTTGCATGTTAAAACAAAAAGCCAACCTAACATGGATATGATAGATTTGACGAGCAGCAGATCAGGACATTTAACAGTCTACTGCTGGATTTAAACCTCATCTTAGAAAGGTTTTAGCCTACTATATCCCACTGGCCAGACAGGTTGGTATAGGGTTTGTTAAGGTTTTCTTTCTTTTTGTAGAAATCTAAGATGCTACTTGTCTGCTTTGGGTTCTGTAATTAAAGACAATAACTATGATTCTCAATGGTGATGTTTATTACAACATAATATTTGTGATTAGACTTACAACGGAGTTAGTTTTAGAAAACAGATGGCAGGTAACAAACTACAAGTAATCTACAAAATAATTTAAAGTGGTTTATTGGTAGCCATTCTTTTTCTTATAAAAAGTTTGTTAAGTTATGAAATCCCGGAATGGGACTCCCTAATTCAATACATTTTTTATATTGGGGATGGTAATTATTTCGTATTTTTATGTAACCTTGGCATTCAATTATTGCCCTGTACATTAACACTCGATTACTACTTTATCTGTCATAGTCTGACAGAAATTTGCAGTAGAATTACTTACCATTATTTATAAACACAGTATTATTGACATGTTTACCTGAAATCAAACAGAGATAATGTTTTATTTACCAACATGCAAACACGTAGTACGCAAAATAAAACATTAAAAAACTGTTATGCCTTAAAAAAATGTCTGAGGTGTTACATGTGGGATACCCGATTGGAATGAAGTTCCTTTTGCTTTGAAATAAGTATTATAGGAGGTATAATTAAATAAATTAGCAATATTTAGAAGTTAAATGATAAATGAAATAAGTGAAAGAATGCTAATAAATTTGTAATCATTGTTTTTTTAAAGTTATGAATATAAATATTTCGTTTTATTTTTAATTATTATATAAATATCAACTTCAATATAAATTTAATCAGTAAATTCAATCTTAGTAACAATTGGTTTATGGTAACTAAAATAAGACATATGTTTGTGATTCAATCTTATGTATGTTTCTTGAAAAAACTGTAACAATGGTATTATTATATTTTGTGGTAGATATTGGTGGATCATTGTTAATTCTTAAATCAAATTCATTTAAAAGAAATTCTAACAGTGGCTTTGTGTTTTCATTAGAAAAGTTGATATGAAAATTGCTAGCCAAAATAAGTGGCATTCCACGTAAATTTTTGTTATATCTGGTAAGCGCTGATGATACACTTTTAGAATACTCTAACAGTGCTCTATGAATGAATTCTTGTATATCTATCATTTTTTGATTTGGTGACACGTATATTACTGCCATAATCATGGTAACACCGTTTTCCATTACACACTCTGCTGCACACTCATCTGCAATACTTGTACTCCTTTTATGCAAGTCGAAACAATGTACGCATACAGAGCAGACGCGCGCGTCGCGTGGCTTGTCACTGTAGAGAGAGAGAGAGACACAGAGACAGAACGAATAAGTCGAATCCTAGACTCGGCCTGCCCCCTATCTGAGTGCTACGCACTATAGCAAAAGTGTCGTGAGGATTTCTCGTGACGCTTGCCTAGCCCCATTAGCCAGCGTACCGTGCGATAAGGAACTTCGTTCCAAAACATTGATGATTATTATATTGTAATGGTGATGTATGAATTCAGATAAATTCGTCGTGTTAACTTTATCAAAGTTTAATATGGTCCGATGCAAACTTAATGGCAGCTCAGGACAGCGTGCGTTTCGATGAGCAGAATACAGAGTTGGGCATCAACGTTAAAGAGTGAGGGGGAGGGTGACACTCGCCGCATCTACCTTCTGTGTGTGACCTGCCCGTACACTGTACATTCATGCATATTCTTGTTTACGTACATTCGAGTAGCTAATAGTTTTAATTGTTGTTGTTTCCTTACTTGTTTTGTTATGGACTGTTATAGTCATGTGTCTTATGTAAATTTTTGACAGTTAAATTTTGCTGTGTCGATTAAAATACCTCGCGGACGGTACAATGGTCTATGCCGATATGCTACGAAAATGTTAATATAATTACAACAAAATTAAATAAATATTTGAGAGCATATTTTATCTCAGAAATACTCCTTCTATTTCATGTTGGTTAGGAATTGCGAGCACCTATTTTTTTTCTTAATATTCATCTAATTACTTTCAACTTAACTGTACCTGTGCACACCTGCTTTCGCAGCTAACTTCAGAGGCGCCATAAAGTTTGCATCGAACTACAGCAATTATTTTACATTAGTAACATTAGTATAAATGTATAAAGTACTTTAATCGTTAAAATAGGTATGTATATCTAATAAAATGAAATAATAATTACCTATAGTATACTTCCTGTTCTCTTAAACTTAGATTTACAAATGAGTCAATGTGTTTTTATACATAATATTGTGACTCAGTAAAACAGAGGGTATTTACCTGGTGTAGTTTGAACTAAATTAATTAAAACTGCTTATTTCCTTTTATTAAAATTAAAAACATATGATTTATGGTTAAATATAACAAATTTAGAAATGATGACAAAACAACTTTGAAATGGTTTCATTATTATCATCGTTATCTCAGTCGAAAAACGTCTACAGCTGGACATGGGTTTCGCCAAGGCATCTACAACAACCGGAAATTGTTTGAAAAACGAAAATTGTTCAACTGCAATTTTCTTACTCAGACAATTGTAATTTTTCTACTTGTAACATTTGATAGAATTCAGCACTCCTATCTGCATAATTTGCAACGGGTATTTTTTTCACAGTTCGAAATAATAATAATTACTTAATCAACCTCTTTCATAGTAAATTCTATTGCTCAAAAAAATTAATCTCAGATGGCGTGTGTAAAGACGCCTGTTTACTTTTCAAAGTTGTAACTCCAGCTGTTGGCTTTTTAATTTTGGCTACCCACTTGTGGAAAATACAAATAGGTTATGCTTTACGTATAACACAAATACGGCAGTAAGTAAAAAAAACTGTACCTATTTGGAAGGCTTGAATACGAGGCGACAGATCTCATTTTAATGAATATCGACCCATGTGGCCAGCGTTAGGGCAACATAAGTTTATCTTCACCAGTAAAGTAACCAAAAAGTACTTCTTGAAAATGCTTTATTTCATACAGTCTATGCAACCCAATCCTCAGACAGTAAGTTTATAACATATATCCCTTTGTTTTTTTGCAATTCGAGCGTCGCTAGAACAATGAAAACATTTTTTACCTTCGTTTTCGTGACTCCACGGTGCCGCTTTCGTTTCCCAGCGCTGAATACTATATTTATTCACAGCACTTATCATCACAATACTATAAATATATTAGTTGCTAAATCTACCATCAAACTATTTTAACCGTAATTAATTTAAATTAACTTAAATAATATAAAATACACAAGCTATGGGTATTACAAGTAAGGGTTCAGAACATGACACAAATCACAAAACAAACCAATATTGAAAGAAAAGAGACAAAAAACAAAACGCGTTGCGCGCATGCGTCTGCTGCGACAGTCGATAAAGCAGTGCTTTTATAACTTTAACATCAATAAAAGAGTTGTCTACAATTATTTCTTTAAATTAAATAAGTTTTAATATCCCAGAATCACATAAACTATCTTATATATTATTATGTACTGTTTCCACGATAATGGAATTGATAGCAATAGTATTAAACACTGTCGTAGGTCGATAACAGATATTTCATATAATTGTTTGTATGAATAAAATACATAAGCTAGGTTTGGCACAAAAAACCATTGCATCCCATCAAACTTATACTAAGAAGTTTGAAGAAATATCTTAGATATATCTTTTAAAAACAGTTGAGTAATGTTAAGTTTGACATTATTTTGGTTGCTGCTGTCATATTAAAGTGAATTTTTGTATAGATTTTTAAAGACTGTATCGTGTTTTGTACTATATGTACAAGAGTGGATTATATGTATAATAAAATAATTATTATGGATCTGCAACACATATATAGTATTTATTTCATAAAATGTAGACTTTATATAGTCTATAAACATACATGTTTGCTGTGGCCAAATTGTAGAGAAAATGGTGCTCTTATCATAAAGTGATTAATCTGATCAAAACTTAACTAACTTATTAATAGAGCCATCCAGTGTTTTCTAAAGTTATGTAGATATTTAGCGTGAAAAACGAAATTCTTTGAATAAAATTACGTCATTTTTATAACTGGGTTAGGGCCATCACTAGTCGGTAAAGTAGTAAAAAGCGAACTCTATTGAATATAAAATAAAACAACTCAGAACTTGACAACTTCAAGTAGAGTTTAAAAGTATTACCGCTAGATGGAGTGCAGCAAGAAGTGCAAGAGTACGGTCATACTACTTCTAATGTGGTACTACTATAATTTTCAAGATGGCGCAAAATAACAATATCAACGGTTGTTCAGGTCTTACGACTATGATTGTCCTAACGGTGAAAAAAAAATAATAATCAATGAATTGTACGGTTTTATTCGTTGGTACGAATTAAATATGTACTCTAGTTTTGAAATTTTACCTCAGAACCAGAGAGTGACTTTATTTACATAATCTGAGTGGCGCGAACTACACAAATTATTTTAGTTTTGTTTAGAATTTTTCAATACAAACCCAGCAAAAACTAAGTACTTGACGCGCCTGATAAGACCACATTTCATTTGTAAGATTCTTAGTAGGTATAACTCCTTGTAATAAAGCCACTTTTAGAGGTTCCATTTCATTACACGCTTACATATGTGACGCAGCATAATGATCAATAATGATTATAAGTAAAATTTACCTATCATAAAATTGATGATGACGGTAAATTTTAAGCTGCTACTTAGTGTGCATTAATCTTCTAGTTGTATTAAATACACATATACGTAGGTTCTTATTCTCCGTGTGGTAATTGATTAAGAACATAGAGTGTCAGCACCCCTATCCATCCCATAGGTGTCGTAAGAGGCGACTAAGTAAAATACGCAGGACAATAACACTGCAGAGAGAAAGATAAACTTGAAACGAACCCTATACCAATTCGTCAGGTCAGTATGGTATAATAGGCCTAAACTTCTTAGAGAAGTCTATGTCTCACAATGGACTATTAAGAGCCGTTATGATATGTGTAGTTATTAAAAATAAAGTACTGAATTCTTAAAAATATCTTTTGAAAGTTCTGACTGTGGAGGAACGGTTGTCATGTCCCTCCGACACAAAGGAAGGATCTTCTGACTAGGCCAGGTGATTATGCCTGGCGGACCGCAACCCAACAATTGAAGTTGGCATGTTGTGTATGTGCTAATCGTTGTGAAAATTTCTATATCACGTTTCAGGATTTGTAGTTGCTTAGCCTTAGCTCATTACTTCGTAGTTTGATGTGTCTTCGCTAGATGGCGCTGTAGTATGTATTTTTGTTTGTGCTATATGTGGAAGTCGCCACATTATGTATTATAATACAATTTTTATTTTAAAATCTTTGTCTTTACTTCACCAATGTCCCATAAGTTTATTACAAGACCGTATTATTTATAATCTAGAATGTAGGTATGTCAAATTTTTCAAGTTTAGTTAGAGTTTAGAGAGTTAGAGACTCGTATTTTGTTAGATTTTTTGCTTAGCCTACATTTATTCACGCCATTTATGTATTACACTACTTTTTTAACCGACTTCAAAAAGCAAAGAGATTGCCAATTCGGCTGTATATATAATAATAACAATAATAATAAAGATCGAGCGAGATATATTTCAAGGTGACAGTCTTTTTGTCTAGCTTTGAACCCTCTCAGCACTCTGTTAGAGGGTTCAAGGTTAGCTATCGGTTGCGGAAAGATGATCAAGTTTTATCTCACCTTCTTTATATGGATGATTTGAAATTACTGGCCTCCACAAAATTACAATTGATGGCGTTATTAAGGGTCACTGAAAACTTTAGTAATTCTATCAAGATGGAATTTGGTGTAGACAAGTGTGCAGTCATGTATGTAAAGAAGGACGATTGTAGTATCTGAAGGAATAGAACTTTCAGATTCAACGAAACTCAGATCTCTATCTGCCACCGAAACTTACAAATATCTAGGTTTTTCACAGTCCTTGCGAATACCAGAATCTGACAAACAAATGTTACAGGAACGCTTCTTTGGTCGCCTAAAGAAAAGTACTTAAAAGTTTTTTATCAGGCGGTAACAAGGTGCGAGCCTATAATAGTTGGGTCATGCCGGTTCTGATGTATTCCTTTGGTGTACTTAGATGGACTCAGACTGAATTAGATGCCCTTGACAGGAGAGTCCGTACATTGTTGACTGCATTCCGCATCCACCACCCACGTTCATCGGTTATGAGGTTGTATATTCCGTGAAAGTTTGGAGGTCGTGGTCTATTAAATACCAAGAGTCTACACAACCGCGAGATATACAATCTCAGAGAATATTTCCTACAGACTAATGTGGGAGTGCATCGCAATGTAGTTGCAGTGGATACTGGTTTTACCCCGCTCGCTCTGGCGAAAGAGAATTGGCGCAAACCTGTAGTACTTAGTACTACTGATCGCAGGGAAGTATGGGTGGGTAAAGAACTTCATGGTCGATTTTATCGGGCCCTACACAGGCCTGATAAAGACTTTAAAGCGTCGACATCTTGGCTACGGTATGGTGATCTCTTCGGAGAAACCGAAGGTTTTGTTTGTGCGATTATAGACGAAGTTATCATGACGAATAACTACCGGAAATATATCCTGAAAGATACTACGGTTGACAGCTGTCGGGCGTGCCACCGTCCTGGAGAATCTATTAGGCATATTATTTCTGGTTGTTCTCGTCTTGCTAACGGTGAGTATTTACACAGGCACAACCAAGTAGCCAGGATCGTATACCAACAACTTGCCCTTAAATACCAACTTGTCAATTTTGAAGTGCCTTACTACAGGTATGTACCCGACCCAGTTCTCGAGAACGGTCGTGCTACGTTATATTGGGATCGATCTATTATCACAGATAGGACTATTGTTGCCAATAAGATAAGCCTGATATTGTGGTGATAGATCGATTAGAGCGCCGCGCAATGATTGTCGATATCGGCGTTCCTCATGATGAGAATCTCGTGAAACTTGAAAAAGATAAACAATTGAAGTATTTGGCTCTGTCTCACGAGATTGCCGACATGTGGAATGTGGATTCGGTGATCATTGTTCTGAAAATCATATCTGTTCACGGATTGATAGCCAAGAGCCTCGACCAACACCTTAAGAGGCTCACTTTAGAAGGTTGGATCAAGGGTCTGATGCAGAAGTTCTTCTCACTTTCCGCGGTGGGCTGTAGCCAAACTGAATAGGGACCTACTAGAGGAGGCAGCCATTATTCACTCTTGGCTGTCACCGCAGGCTCCGGCCGAGGAGGTCGACATGGGGGCTGGTCGTTTCCGCGATGCGATTACGCAGATCTGCGATGCGGCCATGCCTCGCATCCGAGGTTGTCGGCCTCCACGGAAGGAGGTTTACTGGTGGTCCCAGGAGTTGGCGGACCTCCGCGCGGCCTGTACTCGTGCCCGGAGGTCCTACACCCGTAGTCGGCGGCGACACCGTGAAGATGGTGAGGAGGACCAGCTTCATGAGGAGTACCGAGAGGCGCGGAAAACTCTGAAGCTGGCCATCAGCCGCGCCAAAGAAATTAAGCGAAAGGAAATGCTGGAGGGTCTCGATCGTGACCCCTGGGGTCGCCCTTATCGTGCGGCGCGACAAAAGCTCCGCACATCGGGCCCCCCCCTTACAGAGACCCTCCAGCCCAGCTTCCTGTGGGAAGTGGTCGAGGGCCTTTTCCCGCAACGGGTGGAGCACACACCCCCGTCGATGGCCTTCACGGTCGGAGACGACGGGGCGGACGAGGACAGTGTTCCACCCGTCAGGGAATCGGAGGTAGGGGCGGTTGTTCTACGGATCCGCTCTAAGAACACCGCCCCCGGGCCAGACGGGATACCTGCCCGAGTGCTGGCCCGAGCCCTCGAACACATGTCGGACCGTCTCAGGGAGGTCCTGGACGCTAGCTTGGCGTCTGGACGCTTCCCTGAGTGCTGGAAAAGCGGGAAGCTGGTCCTATTGAGGAAGCCGGGACGGCCAGCCGAATCGGTAGCGGCCCATAGGCCCATCGTGTTGCTGGACGAGGCGGGTAAACTGTTTGAGAGGATACTCTCTGCCCGCATCGTCCGGCACCTCTGCGAGGTGGGCCCCAATCTGTCGGACGCCCAATTTGGTTTTCGGGCGGGGTGTTCGACGGTCGATGCCGTGCTGCGCCTGAGGGCCGTTACCGAAGAGGCGGTGAGCTGTGGCGGCGTGTTGTTGGCGGTGTCGTTGGATATCGCCAACGCATTTAATAGTCTGCCATTTAGCTGCATCAGGGAAGCACTCCACTACCATGGCGTGCCAAAGTACCTGAGGCGGCTTGTGGCAGGCTATCTTGAGGAGCGTACCGTCATGTACGAGGACCGAGACGGTGTTCTGAGGCAGTGGCTCATGTCGTGCGGTGTTCCACAGGGGTCTGTCCTCGGACCACTCCTGTGGAACATGGGATACGACTGGGCCCTTCGAGGTCGTCTTCCCCCCGGGCTGGGCGTAATTTGTTACGCAGATGACACATTGGTCACGGCCCGGGGAGCAAACTTTCAAGAGGCGGCACGCCTGGCCACCACGGGTGTCTCTCTGGTAGTCGGGCGAATTGAGGCGCTGGGTTTGCGGGTGGCCTTGGACAAGACGGAGGCCCTTTTGTTCCATGGGCTCCGTCGTGATCCACCCTCCGGCGCCTCCATCGTGGTCAATTCGGTCCTCGTACCGGTTCAGGCCCAGATGAAGTATCTGGGCCTGATCCTCCACGGCAGGTGGCTCTTCGACGAGCACTTCCGACAGCTTTCTCCAAAGCTGGTCGGCGCTACTTCTGCCCTTGGGCGACTTTTGCCCAATCTGGGTGGAGCTAGCGTGGCGACGAGACGGCTATACACGGGGGTTGTCCGGTCAATGGCGCTGTATGGTGCACCGGCATGGGCGGCGGCTCTGACCGCCCAGAATAGGGCTCGCCTCTGGCGCCCTCAGAGGATATTGGCGGTTAGTGCCATACGCGGTTACCGCACCGTATCGACGGAGGCGGCGTGCGCCTTGGCCGGAACTCCCCCGTGGGATTTGGAGGCGGAAGTGCTCGCCGAAGTTTATCGGCGGACGGCTGACTTCCGGGCGGGTAGCGGCATACGGCCCCCGCCCGAAGAGATACGCGAGTGGCGAGAGGCCGCTCGTCGAGCCACGATGGCTCGTTGGTCGTCCCGGCTGGAGGCTCCACGTGCTGGCTTTGCCGCCGTGGAGGCTCTCCAGCCGGTCATCGCCGAGTGGGCAGGGCGGCAGCACGGGACCCTTTCCTTCCGACTGACGCAGGTCCTTTCCGGGCACGGTTGCTTCGGGAAGTATCTGCACTCGGTCGCCAGGAGGGAATTGAGTCCCGCCTGTCACCACTGCGACTGCAGTGAGGACTCGGCTCAGCACACGCTGGTGGTTTGTTCCGCCTGGGCGGCGCAGCGTGGGGTCCTCACTGCAGTTATTGGAGGAGATCTCTCGCTACCAGCCGTCATATGCTCCATGACCGGTAGCGACAGTTGTTTTACCGCGGTCGCAACCTTCTGCGAAGACGTAATTTCGCGGAAGGAGGCGGCGGAGAAGGCCTGGGAGGACGATATCCACTCGGACCCAATTCGCCGCCAGCGAGCCGGGCGGCGGAGGCGCGCATACCAGCGCCTCATGCCGCCTTGAGTGTGGCTGCGGGTGGACGGGATGGGTTTTCCCCTCCATCCGCTACAATGGCCAGCCGCGAGGAGGCGACGTCCGCGTGTACCGTACGTCGCCTAAAATAGAGAGTTTATCCGCAGATGGTGCCCGAGGTAGCGGGCAGGCGCTAGGAGAGATCTGGATGTCGTAATAGCAGCGGTTCCCGGATCCCTCCTATCTCAGGCGCAGAGTGGCACACCGTGTGGTTTTAGTCGGTCCGATTCCGACACACCACCCCGCCGTAAACCCCGGTGGGGTGACGGCCCGAGGGGGTTTCCACACGTTAAAAAAAAAAAAAAAAGGCTCCATAAATAACAATAATTGTAGACACAAGAATACGTAATCATTGTTTCTTTTTACTTTTTAGTGCATGTTTTATTTTAGAATATTTGCTGTTTTGTTGTTTTTTTTTGTTTAAAAATTTTATTTTTGCAAAAGATTTCGAAAACAGATTTTTACAGCGTATTGTATCATATCATGTGTATTAGAATACATCAAACCACACACTAAATATGAATCAGACATAGATGTCTGATTTGCATTTAGCATTCATATAAATTAAAATTATGTAAGTATAAATTTATGTAAGCGTCGAGTAATTATTTTTTTTACATTTGACACAATGTGGCAAAATTGATATCACTAATCAACATCAATCTTTCTTTAATTCTTTCTATAGATATGCGATAAGTTACGTGTTCTCTTGTGTTCGCTTTATTTCTAATAGAATTTGACGACTTCTGAGTATAAAATGTAATAAATGAACGAAATGTTCCCTGTTTCACGGCAATTATCATTGGAAGACAATCTTTCAAGAACAGCAATAAAATGTAGCCGCTTGTTTTCTGTGACATTTCCGTGCGAAAAATAGAAATGATGTTTGGCATACAAATGATATTCAGAAATATTTTATTAAATCTAAAAGGAGTTTTAGTAAAAGTATTAAATATAGATTAAGCTTTAGTTTAGATAATCATTGTTATTCTATGCTGTTGTAGGTAATACCGTCGGCAGAACAAGCAAGTGTAAAAGGATCTGACACATACTATATTTATGACTAAAAAGAAGAGCTAAGAGGGTAGCGGTCTGTATGAAATTCAGGGTTCTATTTTACTATGTCTAAGTAGAGTTTTTAAGTATTAATACGACGTTAATGAAACGATACAAAAAGAAGGAAGAAGCTCATCGGCCACTTTGGAAACTAATGTTTGGAAGGTTTGTTGGAAGCCAATGCAGCCGAAAGGGCAAGAAAGTAAATAGATGTTTATGCGTTGGACAATTATTCTTAGGTATACATAGACATATGAACATGGTGAAATTATAAGGGTTCCTTGCCAGGGCCTCTTATTCCCCCTAGTATCCTCCCAGATACCACCTACAGGTTGGACCCTCCCAGATACCACCTACAGGTGGTTATGTCGAACTCATACCGACAAAAACTGCACGCTGTCTTAGGTATTCTGGTAATCAGGTGTACCCTAGAAAGGAAATTCTTGGAACTTGCAGATAACACCCCCCGCGTGAGAATCCCGATGTTCCCTTTTCTGCTGCCAAAAGGGTGCGAGCGTTCGGTAGCGCATTGTGTTGCCACCCTGGCCCACTTCTGCTAGGGTGACAGATGGCCTTACCTGTCACCTCCAGGTTTGTACATATGGAGGACGGAGATTTCATTATTAATATTCAAATTTGCTTGCGATTCACCTCAAAGGTATGAAAATTGTTTGTTTAATTTAATACTTCATTTTTCGAACTTTACTAGTTTATTCACACAATAAGTAAATAATTCCAAGTGATTTGATTATGTGCCATAGCTATTAATGTAATTTACGAATACCTTTGTACATCGCGCTCGTATTCCTCTCTCCATCAATACTTAATGTCCATAAGTAAAACTGCCATAGTTATTCTTCCAATTCCTTGTCTACGTCATATAAATACTATGTAACATATATTATCTATCAAGTATAACGGTACATACTCGAAATCAACATTTAACCAAAATTCACCTGACTTTTTCCTTTTTAAATTACCTTCATTCCGTCGGCACGTCAAAGGCAGGTCGAAAGGGCACGGGGAGGCAGCCATACTTCCTCGAGTGGCCCTATTAGGTCCAGCCTCTTTCCTTTGTCAAGGGGCTTGACGCGTCTTTGAGATAAGAAGTAGGTCGACATTTTCCTTGGAATATCAAAAGGCAAGCAAATGATCGAGCTTCACAAGGAATTATACGGTATTTGTACTTGAAGAACCTAATAATGTTTATATAATTGCTATCGTTTACACACCTAAATTGTACGATACGATACAAAGGATTCTGCGTACTGGAAAATATTAGTTATTCAATTAGATATTAAAGTCTACTTTGTGTTAACGGGAATGCAAGTGTGCTTATACTCGCGTACAGAGCACAGCTAGTCAATCGGTAGTTAACTTAAAGGGCTTAGGTCGAGTATTATATAATATATTTTTAAACACCATAAAAATATTTTATTAAAGAAAACACTAAATATTATTTTTTTTCTTTTTAAAGGCAACGCCCGCACTAAGAATAAAACTTGTGTCGCGCGGGACGTTACAAATATACAAGAAACGGACACATAGAACACCCAGACTGAGAACAACAATTTGTGAATTACACAAAGTTTTGTCCCAAGCGGAACTTGAACCCAAAACACTCCGTGCAGTAGAGAGCGGCGTGGCGACCACTTAAACCACTAGCCCAATCGTACAGTCGATATGGGGATATGTGATCCCGATGAAAAGTTTTTGGTTACAGTTCCTTCATCATTCTTCATCAAGGATATGCAAAAGGCTAGTCCAATTAACTCAACCGTAGCTAGGCTATAGTAGCATTATGAAAAACTGAGCTTATTGATGAATTGTTTAGATGTAGTATTTAAAAAAATTTTTTTTTAATTTATTTCTCTTTATTATATACATTAAACAAAACAAAAGAATAAATGAGTTACAAAATATACGATTGCTTAATATACAATATTCCGTAGTTGTGCTATGGTATATTTGGTCGTAACTTTGACATATAATATACTAAGTAATTCTAATAATTCCTAAGCTCTAATAGATCCTAAGCTACACAGATCAAAAGATTGTGCTCTTCACACAATCTTTGGGAATCGAACTCATGATCTATGACTTAGCAACCAGGGTTACTAACTATTAGACTAACAGGTCAGTCTAAGAAACGTAAACGTGTTTACTCGACTAAACTAAACTTAAGCAATTTTATTTTATTTGCATATTAATGACATCAGTTGTAGATATAATCTAGTTGTTCCAACTACAATCACAAATTAATTAAATATTAACCAACATTGGTTTCCTGATGGTGTCGGATGACCTGGATACGGGCGGAGGCTGCTCGGGTGTGCCGTCGGGGTTGAAGTCAGGGGTGGGGGCAAATCGATGTGTTGCCATAGCAACCGCGACGTCTGCCGAGGAGCCTGCGCTCTACTGTCCCTTTCTGTCTCGCCTTGATATCATATCACATGTCAATTACATTGAAAACGCCTTAAGAAACTGTTAAACAAAATGGAATTTAAACTTTCCAGTATAGTTTTAAGGTTGATTTTCGTTTGGGGTCATATATGTCAAGTCCTTTTTCACTGTAAGCACATCTGAGTACGCTATAATATAAGGAAGAAACATTCTCGAGTCGATAAAGTCAAAAACACCTTCGTGTTTCGGGAAATGCAGTCTTGGTGGTTGCGTCATTGGGTCTAGAGGGGTAAGATAAGTTATTTAGCTACCTATGTCTGCGGTGACACTCAGTGGGTGGCTTAACTAGATATTTGGGGTTTGTTCCGAGTCTGTTAACATCTGGCCCCATAATTTATGGGAAGGGTAAAGTCTCTCTGAAGGTGTAGTAATTAATAATTTATTTTTGTTCATGATTGCTTGCGAGGGTTGAATTGTGAGATTGAATTTGTTAGATGTTATCAAATCTCGAAGCCTTAGAGTAATTTGATTTGTTTGACGGTAATTTTGTAACAACGGAAAGGTTAAATACAAGTACCTTTAATGTAATTTATTGAACCTGTCTATACAGTTTTTTTTTCTAGTACAGAAGTAAGAGGATAAGAATATAAACAAAGTAAAATACTACTAATTACTTTAGATTTCTTTGTGTTTTTATTGCTTTTTTTTTGGTTTAGATAAAAGTATCTTTAGAGTATATACAAACACAAAACAGTCAAGCTGTGGTTGTTTTAAGCGTTTCTGGAGAGGAGAAATAACTCTTAGACTTAGTTTTAGAGAAACGGTTATTTTGGATTCTTAATTACACTGAACATATACTCGTAATGCAGAGGATGCTTTTGCAAAGTCATAACTATCGCATAGTTACAATATTACCGCGTAAACATATCTACTTTTATAGTATTTCTTTTCTAATTCACATGACCCACCTTCCATCCCTTTTTTTTTTGTTGTCGGGTTTGAAAATCCTTTCGGATCTCCGGCTTCTCAGGGACGCAGGAACCTGGTGCATGTAAGTCCTACTCTGAAGGGGACCCGGACCATATTATTTTAGGTCCCCTCCAGAATCAACGCCGCGCCTAGACAGGCGCTATCCTAGGAAGGCCACAAAATTTAGTGCGGCCCGATCGAATTTTTGCAATCAGGCCGCTATTCTATCGCCGACCGCAGCAACTAATTTTCCATCAGAGGTCTCCACTCTCTGGCGGCTTACGGTGCCATCGACGGTTCGTAACGCGGACGGCGTTTTCTTCGCTCGGGATTGACCATCGCCCGATCCCGTTCAGCGGTCGGAGACTACTGCACCCCAGCCCTCCTCACCCGCCAGCATGGAATCTTTAGTACCTAGTTCACACTTGGACACAGGTGTTTATTTAGAAAGGAGGTTTTAGCTCTACTATAATACGTTGACCAAACAGGTTGATATAAATTTTTCTTCGTAATCAAATATTTGTAAAAGACAGATAAGAAGCATTGACTAATGAAGTTTCTTTTAAAACATACATATACACAATAAGAAATGAAGTCCAGAAAAAAACACAATATTAAAAAAATAAGTCTCGT
Source organism: Hypercompe scribonia (assembly GCA_949316085.1). Taxonomy (NCBI): domain Eukaryota; kingdom Metazoa; phylum Arthropoda; class Insecta; order Lepidoptera; family Erebidae; genus Hypercompe; species Hypercompe scribonia. The sequence goes on from OX438979.1 coordinate 10,852,731, forward strand.
AAATTGCAGTGTAGTTCTTCCACTGTTAAAAGGGTAATATCTGGTTGTTGCTTAGTAAATGAAATATTGCTAGTTAACAAAAGTAATAAAATTTTATAAACATCATATTTGAAAGTGTCTATATCTCTTTCGACCTTAGGAGTTAGTGTGTATAGAAAATATTTTAGGGCTACGAAACAATATCAGGAGCCCATTTACATGACGACGTCCATTATGTGAAGTATATATTATCTTACTCGTTCCTTGCCGGCTTTTTTGTATTAGTGTAGTGCCTTGCCATGAGGAGAACACCTTAAGATTTAAATATAATAAAAAAAATCTTATATTAATTAAAAGACATATTGTGCCGTGGGATTTAACTATTACATAACGATAGTACTTTATTTAAATTTATTTTATCCTTTGTTTAATAACCAACCCAAACGTTCGATCCTGGTTTCGACTAGTTTCGGCTTGAAAATCTATCTTCAGCCTTAGTTTCGGTTTCGGCAATAAATCGCCTGAACTTACGGTCGCGCCTAAACTCGAGCGTTTGTAGATTATCGTGCGTCGTTTGGCGAACTTCACAGTTAGCTCAGGTTTGCCCGCTCACACTGCCAACTATTGTTAATCGCACTGAGTTTAGGTTATGTTTTACATACAAATGTTTAACACACAAACAGGATTCAAGGGTAATGAAAAATATCCAGTAGTTTTGAAACAGGAGAATCTCTACATTTATAGTGTTGACCTCAGACAATGATCAACAGTATATGCGGCGCGGTAACATCACATATTGGCTATTGCTACTTTTCTAACTTTACTAGACTCGAACTAAACGAAATAGATTAATTATGGCGTCATCATACGTTAAAGACACGCGTTTCGAATTAGTGCATACAGTCAGGTGACCTTTGGCACTTACCGTAAATCGTTGTATGGTTTATGCTGTTCTGTATCCTTGTAGATGCGTCTATGAAAAATTATTGTAATTATAATTTTCTTGTTGGTCGTGAGATATTTATCTAGAAATGTTTAAATGATATATTAATTGTTTAGTCTTACTACGTTTGTCATAATAAGCCTTCCTGGGTTCGAATAAGTAATATCGTGAGCGCAAGGCTTTATGTTGTAACAAGTCCCGTTAATTTTACTTTGAAAAGTTGAGCATTTTGGAAATAAGTACGTGAATAAATGAAAATCATGTCTAATCAGTAAAATAAAATAAGCTAATAATTCTGATTAGTAATAAGAATGTAAAGTTCGCCAGGTCATCTTAGCGACATTGTTTTCATGTCGCCGACATTACAACGCTGCTTTTGAGCATGTTATATAAGCAATTGTGTTCTACTTCGAAATTCTTTCTTTGTAATTATTTTAGTTTAAATTCGAGTTTCTATATTTTAGTCTTTTTTTATATATCCTAACCGACTCAGAACAAACTGCGATGTTTGTTACTTAAATTTTAGTTATGAAAATGATAACACTTTTATAATAAAATATATGTGTTTTTGTTATGTACTTTAATGATATATCTTTCTTTTATTTAGCAGTATTCAACTATCTGTATATATATGCAAATAAATATGTAAAAAATAAACTATGACATATAGTTTATTATATATATATAGTATACAACAGAAATTGTAAATGTGTTTGAGTTAGGGTTGGGTACGGTGGAAACTGATTGCAATCTGAAAGTTTGGTTTCGGCTGAAAAACCAGTTTCGACCGGACACTGCTTACGTTATTCCACATTACCACACATAGTAGCACATTTTATAACAGAAATATCTGTAGTCAACTAATAGGTAAGTATAGTGCCTACTACTAAGGTGAATTATAATTAAATTAACTTTAATCTATTTCTTTTAAAAGTCTACTCTCGCACTTCTATGTACTATATCCTACAACACTCAGCGCATTAGGAGCCAATACGTTACACTATGCAGACAATTTTGGTTAGTTTTTGTATTTGTTTTAGCTCACTCAAGCGGTATTAAGTAATGTTTATTTTATAAATACCTAAAATATAGAACGCAAGGGCAGGAGAGTTAGATGTAAGCAGAAAAATAACTTTGAAAACATTTTTTCTGGTTTCCTCTGAAGTAACAATTACGCAAAAGCTTCAGTTTTCATTTACATGTTTTCAGTGAAGGTTTAACTAAAGTTTTTTGGAAAATAAACAAGTTTTGATATTTGGAACTTTTGTTTGAGAAGATTTACACTGATTGAAAAAGTATAATTTGATCAAATTAATAAGTATTTTTCCTGTACAAATTACTAGTTATTTTATGACCACATTGTAATATTTTGCATGATTTGATACATGAATACTCTATTTAACTATAGTTGATCTCCAACAGTATTGAAAATAAAACAAAAGTTGAAGCAACTAAGGAAAATCACATTGACCGACAACCGTTGGAGTAAACGAGTTCTAGAGTGGAGATCGCGTCTCGGCAAACATAGTGTGGGGCGCCCACAGGCCAGGTGGAGTGACAATTTGTGCAAGATGGCAGGCAGGAGTTGGTTACGACTAACCCGAAATCGAACACAGTAGCGTACAATTGGAGAGGCCTATGTCCAGCAGTGGATTGTGATGATGATGACAATGATAATGATGAAAGTTTATCATAATCTGTCGACACACGATGGTAGCGAATAGTCTGCGGACAAACTCCTTAGACATTGACTATTATTATGTTTCAAGTGTATTTTTATCTCGTTATCATATCTATTTTGTATTATATAACTATTCTAGAAGATACCGAACTTCTTGTCTTTCGCTGTCGTAAACCTTATTTTTCTATCTCTCAGTTTCTTTTTTATTGTTTGATGCTTAAAATATTTTTGTGTACATAAAATTTCTGACCTATCGTCAATCTGATTAATAATTTAGACATGAAAATGTAACAAAAATGTCTCATTAGCATTCATGACATTAATTAGAGTTAAATGTTATAATTTCAAACTCTTTTCGTAAAAAGAGTACTGGAATAAATAGACTTTGTAAATACGATTACTAAAATGGTTCACAAATGTTTATTAAGGACCATTCTCTACGTTGAAGAGATATTTGTAAACTCATTTAGGAATACGCATTAATGTGACGCTCATAACGGGGGCCTTCAAAACTGACCGAACCTATTTGTTGTGTTTGATCAAGATTTGTGATGAGATTTTGTTTGTGAAATCTTTGTTCAACCATGGTTTTGTATATAAACTTTCTCTAGGTATAAAGAACGTTGATCTTCTGTGAGAGGGTAGTACTACCCCGGTCGAGCCGGCCCGGTCGTGCTGAAATCAGCGTGGCTCTACTACCTAACCTACCTTATAAAAGTAATATGAGCAGTGCAATCTGATTTTTATTTACAATATGTACTATGTAGCTATCGAAATAACAAACTGTAAAGTTGAAGTAAAATAGATGTGGTAACGTAGTGGTATATTAGACTTGTAATCAAGTTCGGGTTAGAACGGGTTCGAACTGTACCTTGTCCACTGCGGCCGTGAACCTATTTCTAATACCAGCTATACCTATCTAGCTTATTTATGTTTAGAGAGACTACCAAAAACATTTGTAGTTTGTCACTAATCCTTGATCAAATACTCTTAGGTACTTTTATTTTTTTACATAAGTTAATAAATTTCATTAAAGTTGTCTATAAGAAAAAGGGGACCATAGGTATGTGATGATGACGCAAGATAATAGCACAGATATGGGTACTAGGAGAGGTATTTAAGGAGCCTGACTTGCACCTCCCTGTCACAGAAGAAAATACATAGAAAACCCCGCTTTTTTAACTTATTTCATAAAAAATCGATTTTATAGTTAAAGATCTAGACCTAATTCTATATTTGTTAATAGTATGTGTGGATGTAGATGCAGCCCCCTTGAAAATTATTCTGGCGATGCCCATAAGCACAGGTAAGAAAAGAAAAACTTGACATAAACTCTTTAATTATCAATCTTGGCCAAGACGGTAGATTACATCAAAATCTCTTTTATAAGGCGTATGTCCAACAGCGTACGTCCAACTATTTAAAGTTATTAATGATGATTAGGTATAGGCTTCGTTCAGTGTTTCTGTACCAGCCTTCTTATTAATAAAATATTATTCAGTAATACAAAATGTAAAAATAAATTAATAACACTGTTTTCTACTGTGTTCTAGAAGTAATAGGTAGTACCACTATAGCTTAATTTGGGTTTAGTAGATATAGGAGGTATTTGACATATATTTCATTGTTTTTCATAACACATACACGCACATACACTTGGTATACAACAATCATAGATGGAAATCTATGATGTGCTTGTATTTCCATAAAGAAAACCAAAGCATTTTTTTTAGGACCACAAATAGTTTATTTAAATAAATCCAATTAACACATGTGTCACAAAATATCGACAGTGTCAGTTGCTATTGTTACGCTGTTCAAACAAACTGGACTTATCCTAAACATAATCGTTATTTCTTTTGAATATGCATAGGCAAACGTAGCGCGGCCTGCCATAAACATTAATCACTCATAAAAAAGACAAAGTGACTTCTGAGCCACGTATCTAACATCGACCTTACGGTATCATTAAAAGGTACGTGGACGACGCTCTTAATGATCGCATAGGGCTGTCGTATTTATAATAATTTTTAAGTATAATTTTATTTTAATATATATAATTTATAATTTTTATAATATATGTAATATATAATTTTTATGTTGTAAATATTTTCTAACGATGGCTGGCATATAACTCCTATAAGATAATAGTTATGACGTTAAGGTCAATTTGTAAAATGAAAAGTGCAAAGAACAAGCTTTTAAGAACCTACTACATGAAGAAAAAACACACTTAAATAAACATTTTTGTTTTTGTTTTTTTATTTTCTTAATAATATTAATACTTTGACACACTGTCATCTGGTCTTAAATAATATAGAAGTTGAGTTATAATAACCAGATTGCTAATAAACATTAGTATTATTTGACTCGCACCCATGAGGTTTGACTGAGGAATCAGGTTATCAACAACGAACAAATAATAAATAATTCGGAGGCAATAATTATTACGGAAAGAAGAATAAGACAATATTCAATAAATCGTCATGACCTGATTATTATATACATAACTCATAATTAACATGGTTAAACCACTCTGAATAACTTAGAAAAATCAGGCCAAGCCATTATAACTTGTGATTTATTATCGTTAATTCTATTGTACGTGTAAAATGACAATTCTTTTTTCTTACTGGACAACCCTGCCAGGCAGTCGTGTGACACGGAACACGCTAATATTTATGTAAATTGCAGAGAATATGATTAGTCCGCGTCGCCTCCCCCGCTGATAATCATATTTACGGCTTCAACCCACTGCTACGGCCCAAGAAGGGGGAAGGTACCTTTACTCCCCCATCCCATAAGTGGAGGCTTCGTCCTCGATGTTCTAGAGACGCATGCCATCTATATCAAGCTTGAGGAATGCCATCAAATTAATTTTGTTATAAAAATGTTACACATTTTTTGTGTAACGTTACCTTAACACGTTTTCATTGGACACGAACTTATTTGAAAATCATTTTTGGAATGAAATGAAGGACTGCGTGAAAAAGAATGTCGAGTAATGCATGGTAATAAGAAGAAATCTCATAGTCCCAGTTTCTTAAACTTGGGAAAAGGGTAAGAAAATGATAATGTAGATGATGATCTACAGTTTTTTCATTTAAATGAAACGGAGTTCTTTTTTTAATAGTAAATGGAGTCAAACTGATAGTAGTTCACCGGATGATAGATGACTACTGCGTTTCATGGAGAGCTGCTACTTAAGAAATACAACTACATTTTGACGCCTGATCATTATAGTCGAACTGGCTGACATCGATAGCCTTTGACAGTCCACTACTGGATATATCCCTTTTTGGAAAAGACGTTATAGCCACTATGTTGACCTGATGGGTTATTATAGTTACCATATATTATATTATATATTGTGACAAATTCTCCTTCAATTTGTAGTGTTGTCAACTGAGTTTGCTCCCTTATTCGGCTCTTATGATACCCATGGGATGAATAGGTGTGGCGAGACTCCGTATTCTTAATGCGTCACCTTACAGGCACCCGGTCATATGTGCCCAAGCATAGCAATCTACCATTTTATAATCAGACGTTTGTTAAACACAAGGACTAAACTCTTTTCATATACCAGTGCACATTTTTTAAAAACCATCGTTGGTATACCATCAGATCCACTGGTTTTCCGGACGTCGAGTAACGGACGAACCTCATTTTGCCGGCTACGAATATCCCACATAACAGAGTCGCATTTCGGAACGGTGCACGCCACGGTCGTCGATTTGGGAGTTAGCTGCAAAGAAGTCGACAAGGTGTTTCGCTTTCTCCTGCGGCTCATGGGCAAGTGATCCGTAGAAATATTTCAGCGGTTGTAGTTACGGCGGGCAGTAGTGAGCCAATAGCCAAAACTGTAATGAATTGAATGCAAAAGTGATTTCATGTTTCATTCCAGAATGCTGACGAGTATCGTCATAATCGTCATCTTGCTGTCACAGGTCGTGGTGGGGCAATAAGAAACACAGCAATGGACATCAGGTTGTGCTTGGAGGATCCCAGAGAGGTGAGCATCGATATACTGTACTGTGTTGGCTGACTCGTCAGTAGTAGGTCTTGTAAGAAAGGCGCTTGACTAGGTATGTCTGGTATCCTGGTGGGCTGGAGTATCATGGATGTCATGGATGGTTCGACCTTTATGTTCAGTTTTGGAAGATCTCAGCCTGTTCTCATGGTAGGCGTTAGAATCTTCCAGAAGCATCAGTTCGACTAAAGAGATGCGTTGTTTCAGAGTCTCTGAAATGGGAGCAATGGAAGCAGACGTATATTCGGCTCTTAGATCAGAAATACACATGGAGCTAGAGGATGGAGAAGGATCGGTGCTCAAGGCAGCGCAAACGGCGACAAAAATCATCTGTCCTGACGGAATGACACATACCAGCCGTCGCAAGGAAGTACTCCTCAAGCAAATAGAGGTATTGCTGTGCTAGATACAGCTGAGGTCTTAAGTTCGATTCCCGGGTCATCCAAAAAAATGTATAGGATTATATCAGTATCGATACTTTTTCATTAAAATGTATTAATTCAACCATTGTACTTCATCAAATAGGGTAGTGACAGTTATACTCGTACTTATCATACAAACATGTAGCGCCTTAAGTAAGCACACTCATTTATATTAACAATAATTTTTGTGACAACCTATCGTTCGAGTTTGTGATTTTTGTTTACAGCATTTTTCCATGATTTTACCCTATATGTGTCCCGTATTTACATATTTTGAATTGGTTTCATATTAAAAACACTTAAAAACAGTCTTAATAGGATTCCGTTAATTATTTACAAAAATTTCAAAATTTATAATCTGGTTCAGTGTACACGCTGAACAACAGTTAAAAGGTTCACTCTTAACTTAATTGACTATAAAAATCAAGCAATTTTTTCGGGTGCATAATTTTAAGGATTTGCGAAGTTTGCGAAATTTTTGGTAAGTAAAAAAAGAGCGATAATTACACAGTAATCATCGGCAGTATGACATGGCCATTTGGTTGTCCAGTATAAGAATGTTGTCAGGATTTAAAAAAACATTGCTTAATGTCTATTCCTACAAAATTTAAAATAAGTTCATCTACTTTGTATGGCTAAGGTGAATTGATTTTTACGCCCATAGATAAAGTTGTTTACAAACTGTTTTTTTTTATGTTAAGAGCCTGGCAAAGTGACTCTACTCTACCTGATGGAAAGCATGAATAGAATCCAAGAGTTGTGGTCACCATACTCATTGCAAATGCAGACAATGCAGTATGGTAACCCACACTATGACGAACTTGTGAGATGCTTTTTCACACCCCGCTTGGGGACGTAAAAGGCATGACAGTCATTGTGACGCGTAAGGCTTACACAGTCACCACGATAACTGTCACCCCTGCATCAATGGGCCTCCGGTCTATATTGTGATAGTAATACAATCACGCAATTAAGAAACTAAAATTATTATTACTTCTGGTAGATAGCAACAAATATTATAAGACGTTTGTACTCATGTGCAACATTCAAGAAAGTTCTAGACGGACAAAAATACGACCTATATTTACAATCTTAAGTAAGTTTGCCATTTTAATTCGGTAAGTTTTTAATAAATCCCTACGAACTCATTTTGAAAGGTAACACACAACATTTTTAAATAATAATAAATTAAATTCTTAGTAAAACTTATCACTTTTTTACACCATTAAACTGGCAAGCATCTAGTTCTCTTATCCTCATAATTGCAGATACCCAGGCAATTTAGCATTAAAATTATATATTTAAATGAATTTTCATACAAAAACTGTCTTTGTATGAAAATTCATTAAAATCCGTCATTAATTTAAAGTTTAAAAGCAAAACAAACAACAGTATTATATTTGAGTTAACATTTATTTAGAAGAACAGAATTCATTGTATAGCACTCAATTAATTGGCTTTTCTACCCGCCGTATTAGAAACCGACTGTCGCCGTAATAGGTTTTTGACCTGAATCTTACTTCTGTGATAGCAGAAATCGACATCATCATAGAATTATTAAAATTTAAAATTGAAATCCCAAATTTATCGGAAACAAAAGTAAACATTCAAAAGTAAAGGTACTTTCAAATATACCTTAATACTCTGTAATAGGAGTCTTTCCCTAATGACTTTATCTTTGCGCTGCCCTAATGGAAATGAATGGAGAGGAAATTGGGACGTTAAAGACAAGACAGTCATCGTGGCGATGCAGAACCGACTCTCAGGATGCTGTGTCGTCATGTAATGGTGAAGCAAGACCTAACTGTCGGATGGATAAGCCTCTAAACCCTCCCAGAAGTGGCCGCCAGGCCCTATCTCGATTTTACCGGCCGGCACGACGACCACAATAACTGTCACCCCTGCATCATTAGTCTCTGGACTTACACTTACCAATGAAGGACAACAGTGTAAATGCTGTCACTTTAGATTGGTCTTCTATGAGAGGATAGTACAATCCTTTTTGAGCTGACTTGATCGTTCTGAAATCAGTGTGGCTCTATTCTACTACCTTGAAGTGTTCTTATATAAGTAAAAAATAGTATAGATACGAGTATGTACATAGTAAAAAGAAACAACAGATATACATAATTAAGGAAAAACTTTTTGTTGTTTCATGATTTATTGTTTGATCGTTTACTAAAGCTTTATGTAAAAGACAATTTAATAATAATAATATATCTCTTTATTGTACACCAGATTTAATTCATAAGTGACTTAAAGCTAAAGAAGTACAAGTGGTGGCCTTATCGCCCATTGGCAATCTCTTACAGGCAACCATGGGATCTCAATTTAGTGTTGAGTTTAAAGAAAGAACTGAGGTTATAAGTTTTTGAATTATAAATTTTAAGGAGATATTGCTTAATTATGTAATATGAAATCATCAAAAGTGTAGCGAAGGTAATGTTTGTTTTAAATTGGCCGCTTTACGTAGATACTTAGGTATTTTTCTCATTTGTAAAACGTCCGCGTGATGTAACAGTTTACCAATAGTTGACGAGTTTCCTCAACAGTAAACGTGGTTTTTATCTAACTGAAATATACTTCAGAAATTGTATCTTAAGCAAGAATCTTATAGTGGTGTCTTTAAAGGCAATTTTCAGTAAGGTATTTTTAACTTTAAGACTTTCCTTACGTACTTTTTATCGAAAGGTTTTAAATACTGGTAAAAAATAAGTAAGATACCTGTATAGAACAACACTCTTCTATTTAATAGTTACCTTTTCATGATTGAATATTTCTAAACAGATATTTAACTTAGACTGATATAGGAAGGTATTTATGTATGTAGGTACCTACATATCATCATATTGCAATTTTGTGTATTCCTATACCCTAAGTGTACGTACCTAACTAATCAAATAAAATGTTATCTCTGATTGCCTGAACTAATTTCAACCTTAACTAAGTTGGTGTTGTATTTTAATTGCGTTTAGAAATGCTCCTATAGTACGTATGTTCCGTTGTCTAATGTGTATTAGGGTTGCCACTACCCTATCCTAAGTTCTAGATATGTTGTCATGGCAATCGTGGTGCGTGTAGGCGTTAAGTTTGCTGTGGGTGGCGGCAAGGCGGTGGATTTCAAACGTCCTAGCAGACAGTTAGAGAGCGGTCGCGGTTCAGACCGAGACAGCGCGGCCGGTCACTATCGCGTTTCCCGCGTGAAAATCGCTTTCCCCGCTGTGGCGGTGCGACGGAGCACGTGAACGCAGTGTCCCGTCGACCGCTCGCGTGACACGCCGCGCTCCTCGCGCCCGCAAACCGCACGTAAACCCCACTCATCCTGCAGGACGTACGCACCCGGCGCCCGCCCGCGCCGCACTGCCGCCCGGCACAACCGACTCGCGCGCTACAAAGCACCTTCCATTTATCGCGTACCATTTTTGAAAAACTTTTCTACTTAGTCTAGTGTGTCATCGATCGCGGTTAATAATTGAGGAGAGTGTCCTGACCGCCGCGCCTGTCGCGATGCGGTCGAAAGCAGTGGCGAGGCGTCTCCACGCGCAAGGTAAGTGTTTTTACTATTACTTTGTATTAGTTGGTAAACTATTCCCTGTTTGTTATAGAAACAAAATTACATGGCAACGTCAAATTTGAAACGCTTTTCTTGATATGAGGAAGCGCAGTAGGTATGTAAAGATAAGGACAGTGTGATGCGTTCGGCGAGCTCCCCGATTGGCCAACGCCTCCCCCGCTTGACAAGATAGCGAGGGACATCCTCCGCACGATGCTCTACCAAAACCTACGTTGGGTATATACGATAGAGCTTATTTTTAAATGAGCTGTCGTATTGAGGGATGTTCCCTCTATTGTCATTTGTCATTGGATGAGCACGGAGGCTTTTCTTTATTTACTTTAATTATGTACTCAATATAAACGTGACCCTGTTGTTTCGGAAGGGTAGGTTCTGTTTATAATATATATGAGTTTATTTTTGTAGCTATTACATACTAGTTCACAACAATATTTATTTATAAGATAGTTTGTGTAAGTTTATTTCACATTAACAACAAGATCAACACATTTAAATGGCTCTAGTTACATATTTATATATCGAGTCAGTGGGACACATGCCTTCTTTATTTGAATATTTATTCTCATGATGGATTGTTTTATTTTATAACCTAACGTACTTTACGTATATAGGATTCTTAAAATCTGTATTCTCCAATTAACTGGCATCTTATAAAACGTAGAAAAGTTGCGTATTTCCATCGATACGATAAGGACATTAGTCACAAGACAAGTGACTATTGTTCTACAGTTGCAGTTGATGAATCGATGCAGGCTTCGATGAATCAGATGTGTAATAAAACTAGGTGTAGTTGATGATGGTGTTCTGACCAGGTGGTGGAAAATGAATAAAAGAAACACTTCTAAATACCTACTTTTAAGATGTACTTAAAGCTATAAGGCGCTGATTATTTTGGTGTTTCTGTGAAGATGGAACTATTTAGAGTTGTTACAACTGTTTCTTTTGTGATTAAAATGTAAGGTACACACCATAGAGGCTTAATTTAAATCACATTTCAAAATTTAAGTTTAAATCAATTTAACAATACGATCATCTTGGTATTCCGAACTCATATAAAAAAATGTGTTTGTTTAGTTTTCTTAATTTCTGATATGTTGCTTTTGTAATTTTTCAAAAATCATTTTTACAGGGTGTTACATGCAATTGATTTATACAAAAATTACGTAAACGTGGTGAAAAATTGACTTTCTCATCAAACATGTCTTGCATATCTTCCCCTTTTTGTTGTGCAATTATCTTTCATAGTAAGCACATTAACAGAAAATTCTCTAATATTTGTACAAAAAAATCTGTATATTAAGCAAATGTGCACATTTTTAAGTTTTAAGTATGTAGATGGTTAGTAATAAAACATTAGTATTCTACGCTAGTAGGTTAAAATTAAATTTGGAATAATTAACTTATAATATTCTAAGACTTTCTACTAGTACTAGATTTATGTAAGTGTTTGTACTAAATTTTGCGGTCAAAAAGCTTAAATTTAACATTTCGTACATATGAGACATCGGTTCCTACAGATAACAATTGGGTACTCGTATCATGAAATCCTAGTAGTTGACGTTACGTCATGGTTTCTTTACTGTAGTACTATACTTTTGGCACGAAGGCACGATTATAGAATATGACGACGTCTTCTGCTCCAGTAACGCGAGGCAATAGGAGGTGTGTACACCAGGTGTTTTGTATATGTAAATTAGTTTCACAAGAATTTATCGAGTAAGCGTGCAGACTACATTAGTGAAGACTCAATTTGGTACTCTTACATAAAACAGTTATCCAGGAAACCCCGCCTACATTTCCATTTTTATATAAACGAATTTAAACATATTTCTTAAGTTTTGGGTTTTTTACCTTTCTATTGTTAATTCATTTATTTTCATGGTGGTGATCAATGACAGTACAACGCATTGTCATTTAATGGCTTCGTGAAAGAAATGTTGCAGGTGAATCTTTGGTTTGCTTTTTCGATTCAATAGGGGTACCTGCTGTTATGTAAACCATCATATAAAATAAGGGAATTGTTTTAAAAAAAAGCAAAAGCTTAGAACGGTTAAAAGTTATAGGTACATTCTATTAGCGAAAAATATAATTTTAAAAGTTATTTAAATATCGGGTTATCACAACTTTCTTATTAAGTTTAAAAGCTTTGAAATCAATTGAACCAATCGTGTTCAATTGTGGTCAAGATGTCAATATAGAAGATTATCAGATGAATCGCTGATATCTGCATTATGCCTGTCTACATCTGTGCGACAGTCATTTAAAGGATTTTCTATAGTTGGTGATGTAAGAAAATATAGATGAAAGAAAGTTATTTCAGTTGCTACGGAAATTACTTAATATTGTGTTTTGAGCGGCCGTTTCTGTCTGCATAGTGCACAGAATATTAAATGTTTATAATCTCAACCTTTATTTTTTTTTAAAAGAAGAACTCAAAGCTTAGTTTTACGAGTTGGAATATTTAACTGAAATTATCTATGGTATAGAGGGAATTCAGTTGTGGACGGAATGTATGATACTAATGCAACTCTGAAAGAGTGTGGCTTCGCTACAAATTGCCTGGCTCGTCTGGAGTGATACCATTGCCTCACAGAAGTCTGGTTTTGAACTATTCTTTGTTGTTTTTTATCGAGTGTAGTTACCTTGGCGCAACGCCTTTTATCTTTGTGTTTGACATAAATGGTGTCCTCATGGTTCTTGAGTCGTAGTTATCTGTGGATGGCAGTAGTCACTTACAATCCGACCGCTCGTGTGCCCATTATTATCATCAACAACCTTTAACAGTCTAGTACTCCACACGCCTTTCCTTATAAAGAAGGTTTTGGCCCACTATACCACACTGGCCAGACAGGTTTCATATTTTCTTTTTTTTTGTATTGATGTTGTCCTGCGTAGTTTTGTTCGCTCAGTCGTCTCTTACGATACTCATGAGTTGAATAGTTGGTGATACTCCGTATTCCTACAGATCGCAATTGGGTACTCGCATAACATACATATTATTATATTGTCATTTAGCCCCCAAACCATAAAAAGCCAGTTTTTTAGACTAGAGCAATTTTACTTTCAAAATGAGAGTGAAAATGATCTCAGCCCTTTATCTAATTTTATCAGGTAGCACTTGTAATATGTCTACAGTATGCTTAGAAGATTTTTTTATTTTAACGGGGTGAAAAATCTCTTCGGATCTCCAGTTCCTCGTGGACTCGTGATGAAGTAATTACTTGACACCTATAACTTAAAAAATACCTTTCATTCCCTGCCCCCAGAACTAGAAAGAGAGAGAGACATTTGGAAAATAATAGCAAAGACTGTTTACATCGTAGTCGGAGATCGGAGGAGTAGTCGAGGAAAGACGTCATTTTTATTTTCTATCCAAGAAAAAAAACAAACAGGACATATTTAAACAAGTAGGAATGTTATTATACAATAACGATATAATTGGGCGTTCTTTGTGTCCGTTTCTTGTATGTTTATAAAGTCCCTCGCGTCACAGGATATATTCCCAGGGCGGGTATTATTTTGTTAAAAAAAATAAAAAATAAATGTTGTTTGTTCTGTTGTTTCGTAAAGAAAATTGTCTTTGCAGTTCCAAGTAGAGAGGTATATAAAAAAATTGTGCGGATACATAAAACTTTATAGATATAAAACACAGAAGTGGCTGTACCGCACACCTATCTACGAGTACGTTGTGCTATAAACCTAATCGTAAAAAGTGATGATTGCTTCAACGCTTGTGCAACCGTTGTTTGGAAATAGCTGTCTCGATACATTGATAACAGCGGGCCAATGTTTCTTGTTGATACTTACTATGCAACTAGATTGTTCTTTGGTTTTCCGTCTTTTGCACCAAAAGGATTTGTTGTGTTTACTTGGAAATATGATTTTTAATACGATTTTGTTTAAAATACACATACGTATACTTTATAATATGGATGTACTCTTAAAAAAAGTTTATAAGTAGATATTCTATCACTTATTAATTGTCATAGTTCAAGTTCTGCTTAGTTTGAAGTTAGATAGTGTTGTGACTCGGATGTCTCAATTTTTTCATTATTTTCTAAAGAAAAATTCAAATTATCATAATATTTTCTTTCTAAAATTAAGCACTATTTAGTGTAGTTCTCGCGTATTTGATCGAAAACTTCCAAAACTTCGTGAAAAACTGGTAAGAAATACGAATCGAACAAAGAAAATTAAAAAGGGGGTGTAGAACCAGCTCTAACCGCTGCCTGTGCAAATACGTTGAAATATCATGCAATTTATAGGCATATAATACTTAAATTCGTTGTCAAAATAGATTTTCTTAGAAGAAAATTTTGGAAATTTGTACTGAAAACTGTAGGGCGCGCATTTAATCTATAAATAATATACGTATATATATTTTGAAACAACAGTGTAACCCGGTATGTGTTTGTATTGACTAAAAAAGAATAGTACATAATTTACAGATTTTTCAAATGTGCAAAAAAAGGAAAAGTTGAATTTTTAGTGATGTAGTTATAATTAATAGAAACGTAACGCGTTCTGAAACGTGACACGCAGTACGAGATGAAATTCATTACTACATTGAACAGTTTATTTTCATCTAACACACCACAATCACCAATTCGATAGACATGACGATTGAATTAAAAACAAATAAACACTTTTATGAGTTAATGAAGCTACGATAAGATATCAATATTTCGTAGCTATTCACTTATTGTTAAGCTACGATGATACTTCATAATGAATAGAAAATCTTTTATATGAATATAAACTCATAAATGACAGACTTGTTAGCATTTTGTAGTTTGTAGATGACATGTCCCGGCCATTGGAAATATATGGAATATGATATTACTAATGAGTAGCATCTATACTAAAATACCGAAATCAGAGACAGGAAACTCCAAAAACCACCCATAATGACTAGTCATTCCTGTTGACTTAGCTAGTGATGTCGATACAGTGGTTCTGGGCATAACCGTATCATCTTATCAGCATCCCAGATAATACCGCGTTCGTGGAGAGGTAATTTTGCCCACTCCAAGTCGCTGAGCGGAAAACAACACGGAAAGTGATGATAAATAACAGTTTAAATAATAATTTGATTGATGATAAGTTGGAACGAATACATAAATGAGAACACCAAGAGTCACTCTCGAAAGTGGGAGGATCCATCGTAGGCATGTTGACAAGCTGATGAGAGATCCCTGCGCGAATCTAGTTAAACATGCTACTGGATAGGAAGGGTCATCTGAGGCTTGGCAGCATCATACAGCAGGGCAATAGTGTGAGACTAAACACCAATACTAGATTTGTAACACTGATTCTTGCTTGCGCTCCTATTTTGTCATCTTCTTGTTATCTTAGTCACACAATACAGGAGGTCTGTTATTCGGATCAGTTACAAACATTTTAGCTAGAATGTGTCGGTGGTCACGGTGTTGGTAAGATTAATGAGAATGGACAACATCTCTTAGAATTCTGTGCTCAAAATATGCTGTACGAGTACGTCACTAACGTATACTTTAAAGAAAAATATATGCACAAAGTGATATGAAACTATCCATGCTCTGGTCATTGGCACCAATTTTATGTTTTCCTCACAAGAAAAAATCATTACTTCAATATGGCCTTTCCTTTTTTTTTGTTTTTTTTTAACGTATTGAAACTCCCTCGGTGGAGCCTCCAGCCAGAACGACCAACGAGCCATCGTGGCACGACGAGGGACGACGGCCTCACGCCACTCGCGTATCTCTTCGGGCGGGGGTCGTATGCCGCTACCCGGCCGGAAGTCAGCCTTCCGTTAATAAACTTCGGTGAACACTTCCGTCTTCAAATCCCACGGGGGAGTTCCGGCCAAGGCGCACGCCGCCTCCGTCGATACGGTGCGGTAACCGCGTATGGCTCTAATCGCCAATATCCTCTGAGGGCGCCAGAGGCGAGCCCTATTCTGGGCGGTCAGAGCCGCCGAACTTCAATATGGCCTTAGCCCAAATAATAAAAAAAAGACACTTTTATTCAAGCAACTGGCCGTCTTACAACTTAATGTATGTTATTATTTAAACACTTACTGGTATCACATTTGAGATAGCATCGAATTTACCGCGGCGCTAATAATTTTTTTTAGGATTTATTCGAGGATCATAGGAGTTCTTGATCCATTTCTAAAGATAACGAAGCCTTTGAAAGTAGTGCAAAAGTGAAGAATGGAAAGAGCTAAGGCTTAGACGGAACTCTCCCGGCAATAGTGAAGTTATCTCGCATTGCTCTTATATTTTACAACCTATTTCTTAAGTTCTGATTGGAGGAATATATCCCCTGAGACACGTATGTATGATTCCAACATTGTAACCCTCTATAAGATGAAAGGTAACCGTCGTGATCGTAACAATTACTGTAACGTACCGTACTTAGGGGAGAACATCTCTCCCCTAGGTATTACAGAAAAGATTTTTGGGCGGATGTTACCTGGCATATCACAGTTTTTCATGGTATACGTTTAACCTTACACGCAGTCAATTTCGTACAGGTAACCAGTGATATGATCTATACACTCTGACAACTCTAAGAGAAATGTAGAGATCACGGTACCCTACTGTTCATAGTTCGACTTAAATAAAGTATTCTACATCGTTAGCATAGATAATACGGCTTTCGTAGCAGTGTCCCCAGGGGTACTGCAGAAGATGGCCTGCCAATTTAATATAACTTAAAACCTCTTTTCAATGTCCATTAAAGTGAACAAGAACGTTATCATGGTGCAGGGTATAAATGAAAAATCAACAATACTATTGGAGACCGTTGACAGTTTTGCGACCTTGGTTTCACGGCATCAAGTAATTTATTACTGGATGTCTAAATAAGCATGGGCAAAACTTCTATAATGTTTGGGAGGTTAAGTGGTAAGGAATAGTGCGATAAATCTCTTACTATTAAAACCAAGATGATTGTCTACCACACATACATCTTTTCCATACTCTTGTGCGGCGCTGAGACCTGAACATCATATGCCGAACAGCAGCAGAGATTAAACAGTTTTCATATGCATTGTTTTTAATGTATTTCTGACATTTCCTGTAAAGATAAGGATAGAAACGAAACTGTTCTTGTGTCTAAGCGATTGTTAAATATATCCGGCTTTGCTAAAGCAGATGCGATTGCGATGGCTTGGGCACATAAACCGGATGAAAACCTTTCGTTTGCTCAGACAAATTCTCCTAGGAGAAATTGTAAATGTTAAAGGTCCTGTTAATCATCCTGTACTCTGTTTTAAAGATAGTGTCAAACGAGATGTCCCTTAAGGTGAACCCAAATAGCTGGGAAAAAGAGTCTGTGGAACTACTAACAAAATACTACTAGTTTGGCCATCCATCTCGGCAGCCCAGATTGCGTCATCAATGTGCTGCACAACCGCACACGCTTACACCTGATCAATGTCTGACCACATTATGGCCGAGGGTGTCGTACTGGAATCGGACCTACTAGCCATATTCGTAAGTACCAGATATCTACTAGGTATGCCTTAAATTTAGATAATGTTTTATAATAATAATAATATATTTTATTTGCTTTAAACACGGTATACAAAGGTGTTACAATTAAAATTTTTAGAGTACATACATGTTTTGCTAATAAATACTAGCATGCAAAAGTTTTACCTTCTATTTTACAGATTAAGCCCATGATGAAATATGAAAAATGTTTGGTCGCTCTTCGTAGCAGACAATACGGAAAGAGTATGCGTAGCATCAAAAATTGTGGTTACAGGTACCTATATATGTATTAATAAATGAATTTAAGATAAGCTGTTTCAAGATGACTTGTTTTCTTTTTAATGATTTACATTTTGTTCAAAATTATAAATTTTTTAAGCACTGAATTTAAAACCGATAGAATGTCTATGTCCTACGATTTATATGGGTCCGCTTGTCAGGAGTCGCTACGGCTTCGCGAAAACTAAATCAAACAGTTCTTTCATTGTGTGTTGCCTAATAAATGATTGAATGAATTTATGTAAGTAACTATTGGTAGGTCCTAAGACACTAACACTTTATTTGTTACATACAAAAAATGTTAAGTTGGTTTGTGTACGCTTCAAAAACTCTAAGCGGTCTGCACCAATTAAACTAGAGTGACACAACTAAAAACTCGCTTCATAGAGAGTGTTGATCTATTTTTCTCGTCAGTTTTGGCAACCAAAATTTGTCACAGCAAAGTGTGGCTGGGTACAACTAGTTAATAACAATAAGTGAATTAAAAAAATTGACTGCACTGGTTTAAGCGGTAACCTCGCCACGTGAGTCACAATTGTTTTTCTGAGTCTCTGTGTACTTTGCATCGGTTTTATAAATGTTTGTGAAGTCTGCTACGGCAGAGGGTACATTGTTAGTGTGTGCTCGTTTTCTTAAAAGAAATAAGTAAAGGATGTAATCTATATACTGTTGATAAAATTATTGTACTCATACTTATTATATATATACTATTATGTATTTATAACATATGATTTAATTACTATGGTCAACGTAAATTTATGACAGCAAAAGTACAAAGCATATTTTTAATTAAGAAAATCCCAAATAGTATGTAAGAAGGAGAACATTTTCTGTATATTAAAACTTTTTATCTTTTCAGTACAATAGGCTAGATATATTGTAGGTTAGAACATAAAGATTATGTTGATATACCGTTCATATCTGGCCGTTTTTATCGTGTCATTAAAACGGAACGCGGGTGCGTTTCGAAACGCTATCCGCACCAATGTTCAGTGTTCGCTTTCATAACGCGTGTAAATATTTTATTTTATATTCTTTGTATTCTTTTAACTGGATTTGCAGCTATCATATATTAGAGGTTTTACTCACATATCCAGTTCACTACAAGACGTAGGCCTCTCCTTAGAAAAAAGGTTTGGCGCATATCACGCTGTCTTGTTAAACGGGCTGGTATAGGATTTGTTTTAAATATTGTCATGTCATTTCATGTGTAATTTACTTTCTTAGTTATCTCTTAGTGGTGTCACTATAGTAGATAAGGAAACCTTTTAATCTTACCGTAGAATCATCTACATTAACATTCGTTCAAAATTATGTTGAATGAACGTCAAGCGTTCATTGTTAGTAAAACATGACTGTTATCATCTGCAAAAAGGACAACAGTTGTTTTTGTTGATGTTAATGCTTTAAAACTATGATATAATACTATAAGCTATTCCTGAAATTCTTCTATTTATTAAGTATTGGATATTTAACAAAATTTTTTTTTTTTTTATTTTTATGACGAAGGGCTGCCTCACCAAAAGTGACAAATTATTGCTGACCTTATAAGTGCTGTGGTTCTGTTGTTGAAAAAGAAATTTGTTCTTGAGTGAGAAGGCTCTATAGTTCTTTACAGAAATATATGAATTTAACATTGCCACGATGACCATACAGCTCCAAGAACAGAGAATGACAATTTATAACTTTGCAACATGAAGTTAGACTGATTACCCCGCCCTGCTTGAATGACGTAGCGTTGGGAGATCTGCAGTTATCGAAGAGCGACGAACAGGCAGATGCAGGAGTGTCGCAAAGTTAAGTTTCCTACAATTGCCACGATGAACAAATGTATAGTAAAGTTTGTAAGTAGCCCTCACTGTGCATGTCATGCTTTCACTAGATCAATTCTTTTAGTTCATAGCTACAATAACATATCTGCCGCTAGTTCATCATGGCAACTTGGCGATGCTGTTTATACATTGATTCTATCTCTGTACCTTTAGAGGTTTTTTGTCTTTCGTTGTTTAAAAAATAGCTAAAATTAGATTCAAGCAATAGACATGAACCAGATACTTTATTGTTGATAGCATCAAGATATTCCGTAAGTTCGTATTGATACGATATATGTACACCTACATGAAAGCAAGAATAGCGTAGGTAAAATTCTACAGCAGAAAATCACCGAGTATTAATTAAAACTATGTATTGCTGGTAGTGTGTATGTAGCTACGTATAATATATTGTATATTATATATAAGGAGAGCTCGTTCAATATCTGGCCACGTCTTTACGACGATCGTAAACGTGAGCTCGCTGGCAACGATCTTCACCTAAGTGTCGAGAAATTCGATCCCTGACCGTTGCTCCTTTGTGCGAGAGGTTGATTGCTCGCGCATACATGCTTTGTATTCGATACAACCATTGATGCTTGCTACTTTCCTGTATCGATTAACTTATCGATATTGCTCCTCAGATCTTATCACGCTGGAAATATTTGCGTCGAGGGTTGTATTTATCTTGAACAGAATGTTTACAAACTAGAGTTTTCTAACTAAAGTTGATGTGTTACAATGTTGACTGTTTACAACATTGATATTTTTAGGTGTTCGCAACACATGCCGTTCTTTAGGTCTTGTGATGGATGTATATGTACAATTTATTCAATGATTCTCTTTCATTTTAGTAGTACCTCTAAGAGGTAGTGGTCTATTAGGCTTTATTATGAATACTTAATAGATGGTTTGTACGGTAAGACCACAATAGTTTTCAAAACAAACTTCCCTAGCTAAGAATTCTCGTTGCGTTCCGGACAATGGCGATGTCTTCCACAAATAACCTGAACAATATTCAATAAGCACGCCGGTTTATTCCTCCAGGAATAGTAGTCGTAAAGCTCGCAGACATACCTACGGACGGATCCTCGAATCACAATAACGCTGGAGCTCAGCAGAATCCATAATCTTATTTTTGTACCGCACCGCGAAGCGTGAATTTCGCAATTACGAGAGTATCGACATACACGTAGGAATATCGTCGCACAGCTTTCACAGTTAAAGATTACATTCGCTTAGCCCGACTTTCTCAAAATAAACAGTTCTTGTCTGTACACGTGCGAATGTCGACTTTATCTCGGAGACGGAGAGTTAGGTGACGGGAGCGACCAGGTGGCGCGTGAAAGCGGACTCTTTGCGATGGCAGGAGGGCAGATTATGCGTCGCAGATGTTGCCGGGCGACATCCATTGTGTTCCCTCCTATAATTTTATCGAAGCTGATTTACGATCGATTGTTCGGCCGGTGGACAGTAGGCGAGGCTTGGTGTGCGTGCGCGCGCGCATGTGTGTGTGGTGCGTGCTTGCGCGGCTCGTAACTTACCTGCAGATGGCGCTCGGATATGACGACGCAGCCTCACTCGCCACACAACGCCCTCATAAATTAAGAAACGACGTCTCAGACCGTGGTCTTTCAGTTTTGTTTTTGTTAATACATCGCTGGGAAATTACTTTCCAACCTTTATTCAAATTACTCACCCCAATGACTAGTAAAAATAATTATAAATTTTATTTCCTGTTTGTTAGTTTTCATTTTATATATTTGTACTAGGTAAAACCAGAATTATATTATCATCATCATCATCACCATCATCATGATAATGTTGTATTTTATTATACATACATTGTACATATTATTAACTTTTCGAAACATAAGTAGTCAATTCTGGTTACACACAAGTAGTCAATTTAAATGTAGTTGTCTGTTTGTGTATAAAAAGAGCTAGTCGTGTAGTAGTTCTATCAAGACACATTTAGAATTAATTTACATTAACAAAATTAACGAGATGAGACAAAACGCTTTCGTTTACATTGTATGGATAAGATGGGAAAATCTCTATTCTAATGAAATCTACGGTTAAATCGTTCTAGTAGATTAGTATTCGTATTTTATAATTTGCTTCTACTCGTAGTTTTATGATTAGCTCTACAAGACTTTTCAAATGTTACTAGAATGGTTTGCTTACTAGATATAACTCATGACAGGGGGTGGGCAATATCTTGTTCATTCTTAGTAAAATAAAAAGAGAAATCTCTCTAAGGTGTTACTTACCGTAAAACAACTCGATTTCCTTCCACAAACGAGTACAAGCCAAGCTTTTATTCAGCAGATGTTTATACAAAGCGAGCGGCTGGTAATGCCATGATAAAACGCTCACGATAAAACAACCATTATGTATTTTGCCTGCAAATTGTTTTCCGGCACAATTAAGATTGAGTTTCAATAACAGCGTGTAGAGGTGAGCGAGGCTAGGTCTCAGAACAAGCGAGGAGCCCTGTTTCAGTGGATATAATCGCTAGCTGGAACGGCATATACGAGTATTAAAAAAAGGGTGACCCAAAGAAAACGTATATTTTAATTAAACTATTCTTGAACTTTGAAGTACTTTTACATCTTATTTCGGATGTTATACCCTGAGCAGCTCTCTTTGGAATTGAATATTTTTTTTGTAGTAAAGTAAATTTGCAAATCTCCATCAAAAAGTGCTAATCAATGTATTCAAATAGATTTGTAGTAACCATGGTGTATAAATGCGTTTCTAAAGTGTTGTGCGCAGCATTTTGGTAACATTATCACTATTTAGTACTCAGTCGCTTTAACTCGCACAAAATACTTGGCAAATCTTTGGCTTCTTTACTCGCTGGCTAATCCACCTAGTCTGCAACACGATTTGCGGGTCAAATGTATGTAAAACAAGAAATTATTAGGGAAAGGCGTTAACTCAAAGTCGTTAACGTATTGACAGGCGGTAACAAATGTGTGGTAACAATAACAAATGTTTTGATTTCTTTTGTTTGGATTCCTTTGGTTTTATAAGCATGGCTTCATTGTGTCGACACTTTTTATGTTTGGAAATTATGTTTTACAGTCACTTGTATACTATATATTTACAGGTGTGTACTATTGCGATTTTAAATGTCGGACTTCGACACATGGGCCCCAACAACACTAATAGTACACTGAGAATTGGATGACAGTTCGTTATCTTACTCACCTCTTTCGTAGAATACGTATTAAGGTAAATAGAAGTTTAGAATACTGATTTTTTTCTTATCTCTACGACTACTACTGAAAAAATAAGTTGAATGTAAGTATCTGCCTTTTTAACATTTGTAAGTTAGTAATTTTGTGATTATAAAAAATAAATTAGACGTTATGTTTCACCTAGCCTAATACTAAGATGCAATTTATTTTTATTCTTGTTATTACTATGGGGATATACTGGTCTTCATCTACTGAGTATGAATAATATTGAAAAAAATGGTCTTTCACTACTTCATTACATCACGATTTCATCATTGTATCATCATGACTTTTATATTTCCTTTTTATTTTTTGTTGTTTTTTGAGATCATTTTTTAGATTTTATATTTGAGCTTTGCCCCATACCACATTCTGTAAACTATTTCTCTATATTAATGAAACATACTAAACGAAAAGTCTGGAAATACTGAACATACATATGGATTTTCTTTATGCACTATAATTCGTAAGTAGGTAAGTGCAATATAATTTTACGTAAGTATAAGTGTTTATGTTATTCAAGTTCGTGATATTATAAGTGGGATTGTAAGTGATGTTAAATGGGAAGATAGTGTATTATTACGAACATGATAGGATCTAAATTTGACTTCATCTCCAGCTCGAAAATATTTTTATATACTCATTAGTTTGTACCTACTAGTAAATAATATCGAATTTAATCCGTAAATATTACAAAACGACTGTTACAAATTTGGTATTAGATAAGAACAAGCAAATAATTTATCAAATGTGGAATCCTTTCAATGGTGTAAAGTCGGTCGTTTGTTTGAACGGAAATAGCCTCCTGTAAATTTTCTGCCAGCTGATGTCCTATTGACAGGCGTGACATGACGCGTCGCCCGAGACCGTGACGGTACGCAAATAGTGACATCCATTAACAGCTTGACCGAAGCAAGGTTACAATGCCACAAGCTTCAATAACATAACCACTTACACTTACGTGGCTAGTCAGTTTTTTCTAGTCGAGTGTCCTCAATATTGATTAATAATCTGATTAAAACCAGATTATTAAAAATTCTATGAAGGAATCTTATGTTTTTTAACCATAGATTACCAATATACTCGTATGTTAATATTAGTATTTTCTGAGAGATAAAAAAATGTAATTACAAAGTCAGTAAGTAGAAATGTAACTGGTATAATGTAGTAGAAAGTATTTTAACAGTATATTTTACGTTAGTAGTTTACTAGTATATTTTTTATAATGTAGTTATTATTCTAACCCTTCTTTCAGAAACGCCATAGAGTAGATAGTACTTGACTACATATTCCGTCACAAACTGAATCGGAATATTTCTAGTGGTGGATTGGTTTGATATCTTAATTTTAAGTTACACTAATAAACTATCATGCCAAGTTTGAACTTGATTTGTTAATAAAATTATCAGTTGGATTGAAAGGTGGTCGTTTTAAATTAGATATTTATTAACATTTTAAGAGATGGTTAAATTATATAACTTTCAGTTACCTCCATAAATTAGAGTGAATTCTCAACTCTCAAAGTTTGATCATACATCTATTTATAGATCGCAACTGTCATGATCATCTAACTATTTTGTCATAGAGGTCATCGTGTCTTCTGGTATGAACTGTATTGTACTCCCGTCTTCACTTACCTAACTCATTTACGAAATTAAATTCTCATTTCAAAATCTCAGTTGGAGCCATGACAGAAATATCCATTCTTCTAATAATATATCTTTATCTTTCTTCCTTCATTGTCCAAAATGTAAATCTCTGGAATGTACTCCCTTTCTTGATTGTCCACAAACCGACACGTTATCGTCGTTATCTGAATAATTGTTTCTGAGTTTCTTATCAATTATATGTTCAAATGTATCTACACGTAATATTTTTTTTGCGATAGATATATCTGACATAATATATATATTGACATAATGTATATCTGACATAAAACTCTGCAGTGTAAAGGTAATCTATACCATATATTACACTTAAACAATATTAAAAATCTAAGCCAAGATAGCTATTAACGTTAACGAACTAGTTTAGTAGAAATGTGAGCAAAGGTAAGCTATAATTAAACCTAGAAATCAAGGAAACCAGGTCACCAGTTGCGGGGCTTCACTTTAGTGTTCATGCCTTTCAATTACTTCCCAAGCGTAATGCTTCACTGCGGAATGAAAAACGAAAGAAATGTATCTAATATAATCTCACCTTATATATATGTGTTACGAGTTCGAATATTTTTTGTACTGTCATATTTAACAACTTAAATTATTGTGATTACTTAAGAAGAGTATAGTCTGTCTTTAATCCGGTAGGTACTTTAATTGTTGAACAAAGATGGATGACATATAAGTAGCCATGTTCCATAGAAACAATCTGACGGTTGGTAGGACACATGGCATGCAGAACGCTGGCTTCTTCGCCAAGATGTAAGTGTATCGCCTCGATTCTATTTCTATAAGCGCTAACACCTCTACGCTCTTTTGTTATTGGTTAATATTCTGTTTTGACCATGTGATTTAGCGTTGAGAGACGTCATATTTACATACATACATTTGTGAGTTTTCTATTGACGTTGACGTTTGCAAAATGTC
Source organism: Hypercompe scribonia (assembly GCA_949316085.1). Lineage (NCBI taxonomy): Eukaryota > Metazoa > Arthropoda > Insecta > Lepidoptera > Erebidae > Hypercompe > Hypercompe scribonia. The sequence continues at coordinate 10,878,761 of OX438979.1, forward strand.
AACTTGGTTAGGAGGCAACAGATAAATGAAAAAAAATTTTACGATGAGTTGTTTAAAACTATCATTTAATTTGACAAGTGTTGACAATAAACGTCGAAATAAAGTTATTTCCACTTTATTTTAAGTCTAATAAGTACTTGTGAGAATTTGCTTGTTTGGAGAGAACCAGTTTTCTACTTATTTGGGCATTCATGGGCTAGTTTGACTCGCACTTGGCCACTTTTTCTAATCCTAGTAATAGTTAAGCAGAATTTGGTATAACCGGTTAGGTAACTATTTTTGAAGCATAATTACTATAAGCGTAATAATATTAAGTATACTATTAGTAGAGCCACGCTGACTTCAGCACGAACGGGCCGGCTCGACCGGGACAGTACTACCCTCCCACAGAAGACCAACCTTAAGCGACAGAATCCGTGCTGTCGTGTTTCGTTGGTGAGTGTAAGACCGGACGCCCATTGATGCAGGGATGACAGTTGTCATGTTAAGTGTGTGAGCATTACAATACTACGATGACTGCCATGCCTTTTACGTCTCCAAGCGGAGCGCGAAGAAGCATCTCACTAGGGCACCATAGTGTGGACCTGAAATAATATGGTCCGGGTTCCCTTCAGAGAAGGACGCCTGAGACCGGCCGCCGGGGTGGTTTTTAGTGGAAACACCACATACTCCTGGCTCCTGCTCCCCGAGGAGCCGGAGATCCGAAGGGATTTTCCACCCCGACAACAAAAAAAAAAAGGCCGCCCTTATAGGGCACCATAGTGTGTGTCACCATATTGCATTGTCTGTATTCGCAGTGAGTATGGTGACTACGACACTTGCATTCTATTCATGCTTTCCATCAGGCAGAGTAGAGTCACTTTGGCAGGCTAATAAAATAAAAAAAATACTGTTCTAAAATTAATTTATTTAATTCTTCGTATTAATTTTATTCATTTATATATTAATTTAATTCTTATTATTCTAAAAATTAATGTTTTTTATAAATTTTATGCTTAAATATCTATATACGAGGGTAAGTTTTTAAGTTCGCGGAATGACAGTGAAAAAGGCGGGTAAACGCGCTCTTTTGATGCCTACCGTATTCAGTGACTCATAATTAGTCTGCATAGTAAAATTTGTTGTGATTGGATCATTAGTTATTAAACTATCGTTGACCAAGTATTTTAATCGGGAACGAAGTGAACAAAATGGAGAAAATTGAATTCCGTGCGGTGATAAAGTTCCTTACTAAGCAAGGAAAGTCTGTTCAAACCATACTCAATGAGATGTCATCGGTTTACGGGGATTCTTGCCCAGGAAAAACAATGGTCTACAAGTGGCATAGTTTATTTAAACAAGGCAGGGAATCACTTGAAGACGACCCGACGCCGGGGCGCTCCGTTGAGGTGACTACGCCAGAAGTTATTGCAAAAGTAGAAAAAATTGTATTGGAAGATGCTCGACTAAAAAAGAAACAACTCGCAGAAATGGTTGGAGTATCGGATACAACAATTTTTAAAATTTTACACGATCATCTTGGCATGACTAAGGTTAGCGCACGGTGGGTGCCGAGAATGCTCACGCCATTGCAAAAACAACAGCGCGTGGAATGTTCACGTGCGTTTTTGGACCTCTGCAATGAAGACAAGGATGGCGTATTGAATCAAATTGTTACTGGGGATGAAACTTGGGTTCATCATTATGAACCCGAGTCCAAACAAGACTCCATGCAGTGGCACAAAAAGGGCACAGCACCACCCAAGAAATTTAAGGTTTCACAGTCGGCTGGGAAACTCATGGCAACGATTTTTTGGGACTCAGAAGGAATATTATTGATAGATTATAAAGATAAAGGCATTTCTATGACGGGGGAATACTACGTTTCAATCTTAGAACAGTTAAAAGAAGCCATCAAAGAAAAAAGACGGGGAAAATTAACGAAAGGTGTCCTGCTATTGCATGACAATGCTCCCGTTCACAAGAGCCGAGTCGCACTGGCTGCCCTGCATAAGGTGGGCTTCGATATTTTGAATCACCCACCCTACAGTCCAGATTTGGCTCCGAGTGATTATTATCTCTTTCCAAAAATGAAAAAAGAATTACGTGGTAAGAAATTTTCAACTGATGAGGAGGTTAAGGAGGCGGTTTCGGCGTATTTTTCAGACAAAGATAAAACTTTTTTTTACGAGGGAATAAAAAAACTAATTGAAAGATCTGAAAAATGTATTCGTGTTGCAGGGTAATATATAGAAAAAGAAAAATAATTTTGTGTTTTTATTATTACTCAATACCCTCCATTCCGCGAACTTAAAAACGCCCCCTCGTATATTTAAGCATAATATTTATATTCCACATAATTAACTCTATATACAAACTACTACTAGTATGCATTAATAAAATACTTGTAGTGTGATCCAATCCAATCCTAGCCAATTTCGGCCACAGCGATATGCCTCAATGGAGATCATCCAAATAGGCGGCAGATATAACAATGTACAAGTGTGGGCGCAAACACAGGTGCACTCTCTGTTCTATCATTTTTACAATCTGATGGAACGGTTACCCGATACGATCGGTAGACATCAAGCGTAGGGCCGTCGTCTGTACGTGCTTTCCGAAGCGTGGAGACTAAGACACAACTTCGGAATTCTGTGCTGTTATAAAGTATTTCTGTAACCAGAAAACTCCATAACACCATTTGGCCTGATCCGTGAATCGAACCTGAGACCTCTTGATCAGTAGTCGCATACGCTAAGACTGTAAGACCGACACGGCAGTTTACCTTGTCATGTGTTGTGTAAATGATTCAACAACAACAAAGAGGATCTGGTTTTAATGGGCTCTGTTGTAACTTGACCTAACCTACATGATTCATTTACAATATATGGTACTTACGTATGTATATAAGAAGAAGAATAAGATGCAAATCTAATCTCCAATTATCTTTTCATTATGGCTTTTGGTCTTTATGCCTAATGAATAATCATTCATTATCATAGACGAATCAACAATATACCTTATTACTTTATGCCAATCAAAATAATGGCAAGAAAATTGCCTAAATGATATTTATGCCTACTCTAATAGTATGACAAATAACAATTATGTCCAAGAATTATTATTTCAAAAGAAGTTATGCCTAACTACCATTTAAATAAGAATATAACAATTAAACCGTAAACTGTAAAACAGCAAAACCCTACAATTTGAGATATTAGAACTTATGTACTATATTTTAAATAACGCTTCATCACAGAATTGTAAATTAAATTAAAAGACAAATATACATATTTCTCCATTAACTCTGCATTTTCCTATTAATAGTGAAGGCAGGCTATGTCCATAAATCGATATCTTAATTAAATCGATATGAGATACTGTCAGATGTCTTAAGTGATTTAATATACACAATCAGTGTTCCTCAGACCATGGAGGACGGTGATAGCAAAAGCGGTGATCTCAACAGTTTGCTTATCTCTGACTCATGGTATGTTTCACCCGCGATTTCTACTCACCGCAATGTTACACTGGTTGCATCTTAGAACTTATTATTATTATTACTTACTTACTTCAAGTTAATCAGTCTTTTTTAGTTATAAATAATACAACCTTGGTATAAACACACGTAGTGTAGGGTGCCCTGCGTCACGATGGACCAACGTTGCGACGTCAACGACTGGTAAAGTAACAGGCAGTGAACAGTTAGTGTTGCTCAGGGAAATTCTTCGTTGGTCGTTCAGAAGTGAACGGTGATGTTGATTTTTGGCATAATTAATCATTATCAAGACTAGTAAGTGTCGTTAGATATTTCTAACCATCTTCCATAAAGTGAAGAGTCATGAATTGTTTAAATAGTGTTGTCTCCAGCACCGACACTAAAAGGTGGCTAACGTAACGGCAACGTATGTATTTGTATTAATAACACTGCATTAACAAATTGACTGACTAATTTATATTTATCGTTATATTCTAAATAGTTGACAAGAGTTTGTCATCAGTAACAACAAACACTTTGACATGTTCAATAAAGCTTGACTGGACCGTTACCACTGATGAATTTTATTTTATGATTGCTTGTGATTTCATATTTGTGTTCAAATTATGGTCTCCAGTGTAATCTAATAATTTTATGTGATGCAGTATCGAGTGAGGGACAAATCGAGCATATCTGCATCGAATCCACTAAAAATCAAAGTAATTTATTACCTGCTGTATGTTGATAGTTGATACACATTTTCAGTACGTAGGTGTTTCAGTAAGAAACGTATTACTGGTATCATTTCAAGAAGTCAAATGAATCAGTTTAGTTCAAGTAAGAATTATGTCAACAATCCTTTGTATCGTTCATGTATTAATGTATTTCTATTTCATTTAAATTTCGAAATGGGATAGTGAATTGGAGTCAAATAAGTAGGAATACATCTCAAAACCTAACACTCTGTGACTCATCGCCAATAGCAAAAGTCATACCGTTAATGTCCGTGTGGTAACGGTTAAGAATACATAGTGTTACCACCCCTATTCATCCCGTGGGTGTCGTAAAAGGCGACTAAGGGAATAAAGTATGCAAGAAAACTTGAAACAAACCCTATTCTAATTCGCATGGCTAGCGTGGTATGATAGGACAAAACCTCCTTGCTAAGGAGAGGCCTATGTCCAGTAGTGGACTGTAAAAGGCTGTCGATGATACCGTTAAGTGATTATTAAATACATTTTTTTGAAAATGATTACTCTATATATTTGCTTCTCAAGGAATTCACATTACTCCTACTGTTCAAGATGCAAAAAAAAACTTTACTTAGGTATGTAAACCTTACTTCAAGTTGTATCTATTTCGGACAATTTTTCTGTATTAAATTTAATGTAAAATTATCGTAAATTTGTTATATATCTATATTTAATTTAATGTTAAATTATATATAACGTATATTATTGCTAAAAAAGGAAAAATTTAGAGTACACTGCTTTCATGATTACTCATACTGCGAGAGTATAACTGCTGAATAATGCTTGTTTGTAATAGCTACACCTACAAGAAACCTTGAACCTTCATTAACCAAATAACATTATACGTACATAGATTCCAGGAGCCAATACCCTTGACCAATCCCAATGAGGTCAGAATTATCTACCCACTCTTTTGACCCTTCATATATGCCGCGACACTTACAATAACTATAACACATTAACCCTGAATTGCATTTCCAGCATCGTTACACTAATATTACCAGAGCAATCGATGTGTATTGACCACAGTTCGGGTAGAGCCCCGTCGAGAGCAACACTTAGATGTCAAGGTCTTTCCGGTTTGGCACGATCAGTGAGCTGTTCACGGGTTATAGAAATATATACGTATACATGTTACAAAAAAAATCTTTTTTGGTTTATGAATAAATAAATATTATCTCCTTGCCTCTTTCTCTATTTCTTTCTCTTCTAGACAAGGAAAAAATTGTAGAGCAATTTTTTAGATTACTTCTGTGATAAATTTCAAGAAAATAAATCATGTTAAGACTGGCTATTTATGATTATTGTATCATTAATCGTAATCGCACAGTGCGGTTTCAGAGAAATTTTCTCCCGCAAACAACCCCGTTATGGAATGAGCTCCCTGCCGAGGCTTTCCCTGGGAACTACAGTATGGGGTTCTTCAAGAAGGGGGTAAATAGGTTTTTGAAGGGTCGGCAACGCGCACGTGATGCCCCTGGTGCCGCAGGCGTCCATAAGCTGCGGTAACCGCTTACCATCAGGCGGGCCGTATGCTTGTTTGCCAACGTCGTGGTATAAAAAAAAAATCCTGTTTTGATTCACAGATGACGGATGAGATTTCAGTACTGTTTTACTTTTTAATTTCAAAACATTTATCACATTGTTTTTGTGTATTTTTCAAATTTCCAAAAAAAAATTGTAATTATGAGATGGATACGTTACTATGGCTCAGATTGCTATTTCTAGGAATATATCACGATGCTTAACCTTTCTACGAGTATACAACGGTATTATACATTTTCCTTTACATTTAAATTCGTGCGCTTGTGTCATTTCTTAGTAAAATGGGTAACGGCCTAAAGTGACACATAGCCACTCACATTGTTAGCAATAAAATATTTGAATTATATTTCTTTTTAAGATAAACATCTAAAAGGTTTTACTTCGATAATTTATTGAAATCGTCTACAATGACCTGTATGTACCATTTCGGATATAACAGGTTTCATGATACCAATTACTAAATAAAAATAATAAAATGCTTGAATATAACTGGGGAAACGACCTTAATAGCAAGGCCCTTATCAGGCCGTTAAGAATTATATCCTCGCTATAAATAACTAACATAATTTTGTTTCTAATTACATCTTCCACCGCGACCGAACTCTAGATATTGGTGACGTTTATAGACTTAATTGTGTGATTTGTGAAATGAAAACGAACTGTAGCTCCTAACCAAGTATGGTATAAAACTTCATTTCTTTGTTCAATTTGTAATTTTCTTTTTTCTTTTAAAATACAACGTCCGCGTTAGAAATATATCCTGTGTCGCGGGGGACTTTACAAACACAAAGAACATCCAAACTTAGAACAGCATTTTTTGGATTACATAAAGTCCTATGTGCGATTTGAACTTACAACACTCAGCGCAGTAGAGAGTGGCGTGGCAACCGCTTAAACAACTACGCCATCCGTGCAGTCATGGAAGAAGTACATTATTTGATTAACACTTAAGTAGATGCAAGCTTTTTATTGATGAGCAGGTATACAATGTGTAGAATATTGACACTATTGAACATAGGTCTCTCCTTAGTTGTGTCCTCCCATATGATGTCAGCCGTAAAATTGAATCTCTCAACAATTTTTGAACGTAATTTATATACATACAAACATGTATTTAAATACATAAATAATAAAAACAAATGCGCAACTCAAGTTAAAAGACGCCTTTTGATTGAGATGACGATGGTTTAAATGCGACAACATACTGGAGCAGCTCTGAATTAACAAATTTTTCACAAAATCACAATGGTTTTCATCTACTTAAGTTTAGTGAATATCCTATAAGGGTTTTAATAGGCTCGTTATATCATTACATTTTCCTTTAGTTATGACTATGACTTATATGTAATTGACAGTTGTAACTTTTTCTTAAGTGTAGCTAATCTATAAGTTTCTACGTTTGAAGAACCTTCTACTCTTCACCACGTGGGCTGGTCTATCCATTTCTAATTAAACTATTGTGTCTATTTATATACCTAGTACAGTTTAAAATTTAGTACAGATGATTCATAAATATGTACTTTTAGAAAGGAGGATTGAAATTATGTTGAAGATCTAAATGCATATCTTCAGTGTGACCTTACTGTTATTTAGTTAATCGGTTTAAAAAAAAAACAAGATCTATATTTATAGCAATAATTTACAAACAATATGGTGAACATTGTACGCCATTTATGAGTTACAACTTTAAAATAGAATACGAGAAAGCGACAAAGGACTCTATAGACTCTAGATATATACTCTAAAATTGATATTTTTTGTCGAATGCAATAAAAATATAGTAACTTTTATATCAGTCCCGTGGTTTATGCTAATTATTATAAATGATTGTAGGTAAGGGTTATTGTCCAGTGTGCGCGATGCGATGCTATCTGCTTCCGAGCGTCGCGCCGACGTTATTATCATAATAGCTTTAAGACACGAAAGTTATTATAAAGGGCACTAGTGATGTGATCAATCAGGTTTACTTCACTATTTCTTGTAACGTTGTCACAAATTTGAAATACAATGACTAATAGACGTTCGTCTCTACCAAAAATAAACACTTTTTACTAACTTAATGTTTTGTTTGTGGTTTAGTTATAGACTGATTATTATCCGATCATTTCTGCCGAAATATGACTATCGTACAGAAAATTATTCTAAGCTTTAGTTAGTTTACTAAAGCAAGAAAGAAAACCTTTTAAAATATTACTACTTTAAGTAAAAAACTCGAAGTACATCAGTTAACCGTCTTTAATATAATATAAATAAAATTCTCTTTACCTTTTAATTATATCAGATTATCAAAAAATGTAAATATGTAAATATTCATTTGTATAAATTCATGAATTCATTCATTACGTCATCAATGTGTTTTTTTTTCATTAAGTACTATTAATACTTTTTTTAAAAGTCTCTTATATAAGATAAAAGATAAGTTACATGGTAAAACATATATTGCGGTCAAAGATTGAAAATGCTTATTGAGTGAATAACAGCGTACAATGCATTGTGGTCTTCGTTATGAAAAAAACTACATCATATACCAAAATACATGTACTAAAAATGAGAAGAGAGAGCGGATTTAAAAATATATTTTTTATAAATTATGTCAATTCGTCCAAATGGGCCAAGTTTTTTTGTAAATTAGGTTCTCTAACAAACCCCAGCATCAATACGTTAATGTAGCAAACTTGAATAAACTATCAGCTATCAATTATGTTATCTGGTTGATAGATGATTGGGTGACGGGTCGCACGATCCATTCGCAGGTCGTTCCTATTGTACCCGTGATAGATCGTCGAAAGTCTTTAGATATACCGATATTGACAACTATTTCAGATAACTTAACTAGAGAATTAGAGGAGTGAGATTATAATACGATTCTGTATCTGACACGAGATGTATGGATTTGTAAATTGCAATGGTACCTGGGTTAATTATTTAAAACTAATGTATTGCAATTTGTAAATCGGTTTCTGCGAATAAATAGGATATTTAATGATTTTTTTGAAGTTACATCACTAAACAATCGATGACAGTGTTGCTACTACAATAAATAGATGAGTCGCGGATGAACTGCTACGTCAATTGCTACGAGACTACGAATAATTGACCATATAAAATATGTACTTTATACATTAATTGTAATTACTTCAGTAAATTTTGAGTATTTTATTAGCTTCACTAAAAATTTTTATTATTATCTGATGTTTTTCTTTACATAAATTGTTTCTTGTCTATGCACATCTACAATGTCACAATGTAAAATTTATTTGTAAATTAAATTGTTTTGTATTTTTTTTTATTTTCGTTTAAGTTTTCCTTTTCCTTTGTACCAATGTACTTGGTCTGACCATGAAGACTATTTGGCTGTATTAAAATGGAGTGGGGCGATAAAGAGAATTGTGATTAATCATATAATGTTTTGTACGTTGTCACGACACCAGTAGACTGTTTTTAGACGGTGCATAAGTCTTCATAAAAATCTTTACTTGCTTTCTGTTTGTGGACTCGGTCGTATCAATAAATAGAATATTAATTCTTCGAAGTCATAAAATTTAACTGATTTAGCTTTTACATGCTTTTTTTTTTAATTTGTCGGATAAAAGGCTACTCAGTATGATAGCAAGCATGAATAGAATCCGAGAGTGGTAGTTACCATATTCATTGCGATTGCAGACAGTGCAGCATGGTGACCAATACCATGAAGGCTTAGAGAGATGCTATTTCATACCTCGCTTGAAGGAGCTGGGATCATAGTGGGAGAGAAATACGTGCGATGGTAGCGAGTTTCAGGTTTTGACTGGTCGGCATTGAAAGGAAATTCCGAACCGTTTAATTCGAAAGCAAATGTCTACCACTTTCAACTCCACTCTCAGTCACCGACTTGAAAGGTCTTGACTTGGCATAGGACCAGTTAGAAAAGCTCGTCTGACCATTCCACGCCAAAGGCGATAGAGAACTACAGAGACTCAAGGACTCGGTGGTTTTGGGACTGTCAATAGCGTGGTCTGTTCGCCGTTGCAACCGCAATATCACGCGGATGCACAGCAAAGATGGAACAGTACTTCACAGAGGAGCTAGCTTTGGTCTCAGAAAGACGTAGTTCAAGGACACAGATGTTCGGACGAGAAGAACTGTCTCACCTTGTGCATTACACCTAGTTTCCATAAGGTCACGCAATGTATTCACGCGGTTTGAGGTCCCAGTAAATATTCAGACCTAAGACACTGAGTTTAACTTGTAGCGACAGTTGAGTGTTCTGAAAAGTGGAGAGGGAAAGAAACAGAGCTTTTTTTGTAAAGAGCACGCACATCTGTGTTTTCTAGGCGTTGAACTCGACCAGATTCTCAGAGCCCTATTGAGGAGTATCACACTGGCAATAAAAAGAAAGAAATTTTAACCAAAAATAACAATACAGCATTTAATTTGAGATTCCAACAGTAGTCATAATAAGTTGTTTGACACTGAGACATAACATTTGGTGTTTATAATATTGGCACGAACTACAACACTACCACCGTATTGTGAATTGTTCGACATCTTAAAAGATCATATTACTCGAAATTCAGAGATAAGATTCGGGCGCCGGGATAAATACATATAGAGCATATACACTTACAATACAATATACATTTTAATATAGTAGAGTGAACCCTTGTTTGTTTCTAGGAAGTCATCCGGGAGTTTCGTTTCAAATTTAATTTATTAAGCACCTGATGCCGGTTGAGTCGATGTTGGTTCTAATATTCACAGTAGTGTTCTGTTCATGGAGAATAATTATACCCATAACATGCTTTTATTAAGGTTAAAAGCTAACTTGCCCTTAAACGGCAGTTCACTTACTTTTCAACTTGGTTCTGAATAAAGCTAAGGCGTGCCACGCAAGATGACACAAATGATTATAATTGTTATAATGTTAATTTTAATTTCGCGCCTTCTAATGTTGTTACATAGTTTTTGTTAATCTGTGTTAATGGCAACTCTATTCTCTCTATTCCGTGACATTGTGAGAAAGTACATTGTTAAATCTTTTAACTTAAAATTTACTGTAATTCACATCTAAACCAACTTCCACTTATTTAAACTCAACAATAATATTAAACCTTCAATTTAGAATACTCAACAAAAAGTAGCATCCTTTTCACTTCCTTCACTTGAATATTATTGATCCTACTATTTATATAATACTTTCATGAGATATACAAAATCAGAGCATATTAAAATAGACATAATGTCAATTTCTTGCACATTCATTTTGAAAAATTAAGGTAATTAGGTTAAACCTCATAATTGGCCACGCATACCTGGCTGTGGATTTTTGTAGCAACAAGCATGATTCGAAGCACTAATGAGTTCACATGACATTTCACGAGGCCGCCAATCTACAGCACTACAAATATTTAGAGGCCCTTTACACTGGTGATCAATAAAGGTCCACGCTATCTCGTAGTTTGATACAACACATGTATGTAACTTATTTAGTTTTCTTAGTAATAGAATTACTCTGTATGTCCGAGTCTGTAAATAAAAGTTTACTAGTTCGAAAGAAAAAATAGTAGTTGATAAATTAACATTAAGACACACCCCTCATATATATAGTAATTAAAATCACATAAGGAACTAACTCTACTTTCTGGTAGTTTTCATAGAAGGATAAGAACTCTTTTTAAAGTTAGGCATAAGGCATGGAGGCTAAGTCAACGTATTAGAATATATTAAAAGTTTACCAACATTTACTTATGAGTCATAAGCGCAGGGTAAACAACACTACCATTTACATAATATGATATTATTTTTCAACAAACTCTTCACAAATCTATAAAGTTTTTACCATAATACATAATTTTAATTTCTTACTCAGTCATTAGATTAACACCATCACTTTTACAGATGCTGTATTTGATGAGATAACGTCATATTTGAAAGAGCCTTTTATTTGTGAAGCGGTTCGTACTGTCGTATGACAATTGATCAAAGTCTACAGAAGTGTGGATATTAAACAGGTGGACAATGAAAGTGTTTAATATTTTAACTAAAGAGTTTTCAGGTATGTAATTTATTATGACGATGTGACCGCTGCAAGCGACCCGAGACGGTGGAGCGTTGTTCTGTCTTTTACTGTGTAGAACACCCGGGATATGCCTCAATTGTGAGGTACGACAGGGAGGAATGACTCCAGAAGCCTTTAATGCATTCCTGAGGCTCCTCCCGACTATCAAGGTAGCCCGTATAGGGTTTAGTGGTTAGACTGGTTCTCCGGGAGTCACACACACGTCCTTCGTCCCTCCGGAGGGTATGGTGTGAAAAGCAATCCCCGCGAAAAAAAAGGGTAATGTGTTATGGCCTTTAGGTTTACTGTTTAAAATGTGTGTAGTTCGAGATTCTGAAGAGGCTTATATACGTAATCTAATAACTGGGTCAGGAATAAAAGCGTACCTTTATGAACATTTTTATTTATTGAGGCATTTTCTTTTAAGTATATTACAATGATTTAATATAACTGGTATTAATGTAAAACAACTCTTAGCAAACATAGAACGTACTAAACGCTCGTTCTTGTATATAATATGTCTGTAATAGAAAATAGTTACATTGTTAATTATAAGTTTAGCTGACGAAAACACATGTGACGCACTACAAAGTGCTTTTAGGAATGTTTTCAGATACATTTTGTACATGTTCCGAAATATATGTGATCTTACAGTAATTATAGAAGGTTAATATTTTTTTACGTATTTCAAGAGGTGTATTATCTTACAAGATGTATATTGTTTCACGGAAATCTTTATAATTTTCTTGCAAAGCAGACCCATGTTATAAGAGCAGATTTGAAAGAGACCGAACTGATTTTGCCCCTTTGTTGGTTATTTGTGTAAAACAAATGTTATTTAGGTAATTATCACTTTCTTTTTCTTTTCGATGTTAAAATAAAAAGAATCTAAGCTCCCGGACACATAAATAATGAAAAAAAAATGTTATCAACAATATATCACACGCGGAGAATATTTTTTTTGTTGTATTTGAGTTATTTGTTTAAATGAAGCAACAAACCTGGCTACTAATATTCTTTCAGAACCAATTTATCACCACGCTGTAACTTATTTAATAAATAAATATGTTATTGTAATTTTAAGATGATATTTCATCTTCTTTAACTAGAATTATAATGCAATTGTAATTTTCTATGGATATTTGTGTGACGTTGATAACTGTTGTGCGTTTGGAATATTTGACATGGATTAAAATCACAATCTTTCTATCTTATGTAGAAAGTAGAATTACTCTTTCGATATAAATTTTCCTAAAAATATTGTTTTATATATAAAACTTTTATTGATACGTTGATACAATTGATAAAATGAAACAAATATAAGATTCAATTTGTTTATTCTTTAGTAAGGAATCCATATTCGTCACACCTAGTGATTTCAAAATAAAATTCACTGTCGTTTCGATAGTTGTTGATACATGCAAATAATTTTGCAAATTTTTGCTTTTGTGCATTTGACTGCACGGATGACGTAGTGGTTTAAGCGGTCGCCATGAGGGACACAACATGGAAACCCCACATGGGACAACACTTTGTGTGATCCACAAATTGTTGTTCTAAGTCTGGGTGTTCTTTGTGCCCGTTTCTTTTATGTTTGTAAAGTATTCCTAGTGCGGGAGTTGTCTGTTTTTTTAAAAAAAATATAAAGAAAGTGTAAATAATACCGAGCGACAACCGTGTAAATGAACTGACTTGAAAAGAGTGATACCACGTCCACAAAGAAAATTGGTATTAAGTCACCTTTTTCACCGAGTGAGTGAGATAGTGAAATTCATCAACAGCCTTTAACAGTCCACTGCTGGACATGAGGCCTCTCCTATGAAAGGATGTTTTGTAAGGACTGTGTTTCAAGTTTTAAATCTCTTTGCAGTGCTATTGTCCTATGCGTTGTTTGCTTCTTTGGTCTTCTCTTACGACACCCACGGGATGAATAGCAGTAGTGACATTTCGTGTTTATAATCCATCAACACGGAGAGAATTCATCTTCATTTATTGAAAATCGTGAGATTGCTGGAGCTTAAATCCTATCCTCTATTTCTGGGTGGAAGAGATTAAAATGGCGGCACCGTGCTTCCAAATCTTGAATTCCAAGAATTCATGGTCATAGGTAATCACTTGTCCGTGTGATGACGGATTAAGAATACATAGTGTTACCACCCTTATTCATCCCGTGGGTGAGTAAAAGGCGGCTAAGGCAATAAATTATGCAAGACAACATTATTACAAAGAGAAGGAAAACTTGAAACAAACCCTAGTAGAACCCGTCTGGGTAGCGTGGTATAGTAGGCCAAAACCTCCTTGCTAAGGAGAGGCCTATGTCCAGCAGTGGACTGTAAAAGGCTGTTGATGATGATGATGATGATTAAGGTAATCCCTAACCATCACATAACAAGGCTAAACGTTTGCCTTCTTTTTAAAAAAGTAGCATAGACCACTTCGAAGCATTATTAATCTTACGTTGACTTACACTGTTTTAAGTAGGCTTCCAACGTGTAATCTTTTATTATAGTTTAAGCAAACAATAGTGTTTCAACTAAGCGTTTCTTCGAATATTATACCAAAAAGCGGTCAAACAAAATCTCCATTAGCCTATATCTGTGCTTATATAACGACAGCATATAAAAGATTGCAGATACGGAGATCGTTAGCCAGTTACAGTGTAATTCAGTTTCATTAGCGTGGATCGATAGCCGCGACCAATTATTCGCCTTTATCACCAATTAAATGTTTACGATGCACTACCATCGCTGCCGAGACGAATATGTAAACAGGAAAGTAGGTATATATCATTTTTTTATTATTAGAGTTCTATGAATATGTCGGAAAATGTTGAGAAACTTGTTCGTGTTTTGTTAAGAGACAGTAAAGTAAACATTTTCGTTAGTGGTGGGTAGTTATTCGTATTACGATATACACTTTTATACCAGGTAATGTGTGTGTGTGTACCTATATATCGGCAATGTCCCAATTTATTTAAGGTACAGTTTCTACAGGTTTTGCCCGCGACTCTGCCCGTATGTATGTTGGTTACCGGTGTGTCTTTCCTCGAGAATCAAAGTAACTCCATGTCAAAAATAATAAAAAACGGTGCTGAAAAGTTTATCAAAACCATTTAAGATAAACAATCCCACTATATATTATTCTATATAACGACCAAATTATACAAAAACGTAATTAATTGTAACCTATGTGTAGTTAAATTACTGTAAAGTTTTATCTAAACTCGTAAAATCTTTCATATTTAGATACAATATAACAAATGTTGGAATAGAATTCATGTATCTGCCGACGGAGTAACTTTTAAAGGAATTATCATTAAGTAGTAAAGAGTTTTATTATATTATAAGCGTCGTGGTATAATTTTTTTAAAACAAATCGATAAGAACTTCATATGTGGAGAAGAAAGTCATACTTTGCGACATATATGTGCTAGCTGGACCGGCCGCTCAGAAAGTCTGTGCTAAGTATGTTATCGTTACGAGTCCGAGTATCTGAGGCCAAAGATATTCTGGAGGAGAAGAGGCACACAGAACCATAGCACAGTTATGTTCTTATGTTGCAGTTGTCTATAGGCAGCGGTATCTGTCTCCTCTTCTGCCTTTTATATAATAAGAAATATGAGCAATATAGATACAATTTTTCATTATTTATGTATTATGCATATCTCATACGTCTCGAATCTTTCCTCAGTAATGTCCATATAGAAAATGGATTCAATATTTTGTGTCTTCTATTTGGATGTAGTTCAACTAGGCTAGATAAGCGTACTAACTGGCAACGTCGGTGCCAAAAGAATTACTGTGTAAGTCAATTTGCCGTGTTACCACTATAAGATGGTGTACATGTTTACAATATTTATCATCACCTGTGGTGTAGATTTACTAGTTTTAATAAAGGAAGAATAGATAGTTTTATTTTTAAATTTTATTTTACTTAAAACTAAACGATTACTCTCTTCAAAATCGTATGAGGCTTATGTCCAGCAGTGGCTATTAAAATCTGTTGACGATGATTTGAAATAAAATTACTCTGAGTTAAAAATCAGTAGGCAAACAAATATGTTTGTAAGTAGATTTGTAAGAATAGCATTAATTCAATTTTCCACATGGTGTAATCAATTATGACTTTAATCTTTTTCTATGTGCAAATAAAAAAAATGTAGAAACTAATACAAGTAAAAATATAGTTTCTGTAAGGTTTATAAAATTATCGGTATAATGTTTATTGCGTACATCACATTTTGTGGCAAAATGACTCCAAAATAAATAGAAGATTTATTTATTTTAGAATCATTTTGTCACATTAGGTCACGTTTCTATTGTGATTTATAAAATAAACGATAAGTGTGTTTCAAAACACTAAATTTGTATTTTAATGCTTGTATTCTAGTGTCACAATATAGTTTTTTAAAGAGCTGAATAGGAGTACATTTAATGTTTCGTATAGTTAGACAAATCAATTCGCTTTTTAATTACATAACTCATATTTGTGTAAATTGAATTAAAGTTAGAGCCACTAAATACCAATATATCTCAGTAAAGGCTAATGTTTAAAAAATATTGCAGCTGTAAAAGTTCGCCGTTAACATTCTAGTGGAGTAGCGACTCCATTATATATATAGGTTAAGTATTTTTGATAATAGGAGGTTATATCGTTATAAATGCTTATTAAGGCTCCGGAGGGCGAACACGTCAATTAGCCCCTAATCTTGCTTCGTGACTTTTGACTTATGACTGGCCGATCTTCAAGTGTGGCCATTTAATGATCGTATCAAAGAAAACAGGCCACAATAAATATGATCACGACATGTAACCTTATAGTTTAATGGCGTAAATTTGTCACCACTTTGCGACCTTGTGTGTATAAATGTTGTGTGTGTTAATAAAAATAATTAAATAGTTACATTAGTAACGCACGTAGGTGCTTCGTGCGGCTTCATATGTTGTTAATAAACTGTTACCCTGTTGGTCATTAAGCCGATAACATACCTTCAAACTCAAATGAAAAACTCATAAAACTCATATTAATTTAATCACTAAAGACCATGAAATATTTATTATACAGCCCTTATTATAAGCTTCATCTTGACTTTTTTAAAGCCTCGAGGACTTGGCAGTAAAGTTGTCACGGTTCATTTTATTTATAATAATAGTATTACATAATTGTAATTAATAAAATAAAATAATTTAGTGGACTAAATGTGAATGTATATTTCTTATATCTATTTATCATTGTTACCTTGTGCTTAAGTTGCTATGTGACAAGAAACGTTCTTATAGCATATAACTGCTGCAGTGCTGTGTATCTGCACAACAAGTCATTCTAAAGACCCAATAACGTAATTATACTGCTTACTATTGTCCGTTATCTTGTAATTTGAAGAATTTAGTGAGATTACACGTTAGTCGTAGTCCGTCACCCTGTGATAACGAATAAAAAGTACGGAGTCACATCCCCTATTCATCTCGTGGGTGTCGTAAGAACTGACTAAGGGAGTAAATTGTGCAGGGTAACAGGGATAACAGAGAAAGAAAGCTTAAAACAAACTCTATTCCAACCCGTCTGGCTAGCTTGGTATAGTTGGACAAATTTATTTTCTAAGGAGAGGTCTGTGACCAGCAGTGTACTGTTATAGGCTAGTGAGGAAGTGTGGTTAGAAAGAATTGCATCTACCATAAATCGAGATAATGAAGAACGAAAACAAAGGAGGGTACACCAAAAAGTAATCATAAAATTAATGTCAGTAACAAACCAGTTTCATCTAATTACTAACATTTTTACAAATGCTGTTCATTTCTGAAGGTTTTTCTTCCTAGGTACGCAATTCCCCTGCAATTAACGCACAATATATGAGAGGAAAGGTTTTACTCGGTTCGATTATGAATAATTCTGACGTACCGTTCTACCTTACCGAAGCTACTATACTACCTACCTTTGGTAGGTAGTAGAGCCACGCTGATTTCAGTACAAGCGGGCCGCCTCGACCGGGGAAGTACTACTCTCCCACAGAAGATCAACCTAAAGCACCAGCATCCATGTTGTCGTTTTCGTTGGTGAGACCGGAGGCCCATTGATGCAGGGGTGACAGTTATCGTGGTAACTGTGAGCCTGTGTAAGCCTTACACTGTCACGATGACTGTTATGCCTTTTATGTCCCCAAGCGTGGTGTGAAAAAGCGTCTCACAAGGCCGCCATAGAGTAGGTCACCATGCTGCATTGTCTGCATTTGTAATGAGTATGGTGACCACAACTCTTGGATTCTATTCATGCTTTCCATCGGGTAGAGTAGATTCACTTTGGCAGGCTCTTAATATAGAAAAAAAAGCTCACGATAAAGTGGCATTAACAGATGTAGTGTTTGAAATCGCCCCGAACTTGGGATTTTCGTCAAGATAAAATACTTGTAGTTTCTCTTTAGTTAACGGGAATATTAATATTTCTCTTCCATTTACAATAAAAACTTCGTTAAGTCCTAAGCAAACAGAACATGGGATCTGTAATATTTACAGGAATACTAATCATATGAAATAAGAAAATTGAAAATGAAAGCAGAGACAAGAAAAAAAGCTTGTTACGTAAGGCTTGTAAACTTCTTACGTTTTTCAAGTGCTTATTGCGGTCAAAAAGTAATCATGTATAGTGTTCAAGGAGTCGGCAATTAAGTTTCAATTTGCGCTCATACAAACAAAGAAACGTAGCATCTGATACAGGAATATTTACATAGAGGGCTGAGGGCCACAGGTTGAGGGCCGTGGGCGGAGGGTGTGCCCCTCCGGTATCGTGAGAACAATTAAGCTTAATTTAGATAAAAGATAACTTATTAGTTCCGTGATAGTCAATTTAACTTTTTGATATTGATATGTGTGTTCTTTTTAATGTAGTGTTGTTTTTGAACCCCGTAAACACATATGTCATTTGTTTGACGTTTGTATTTAGGTAAGAGGTTTCAAAGTAGTTTCTATAGTCTTCTCTAGTTTACTTTTGCGAATTTCCATAACTCGAATGAAGTTAACAGAATAAACAGTGGCACAGTGAACACACAATTTGGAAACATATTTCACACACTAATGATGCAAAGCTACAATTGACAAATCGTTCACTTTAGTAATTATTCCATTTTAAACAGTGGCAAATAAAAATATAGGCAACAAAAAATATAAAATAGAAAGCCATATGAAAGAAAATTTAAAGTGGCTATTGCCGAAATCTTTAATATTAGTCAAGTTAGGTATTAACAACTATGATCGATATCGATACGATAAGGTAGCAAATAATTTCTTTTAACAAGACCAATTTTAGGAATTGATGTCAACCGTTAGTGGCTATATGACTTTTAATTACTTAGTCTGGCCATAAATACTGTTACACTTAATTATAAAAAAATATTACATTTGAATTTCGAATCTGTCATTTTTATACGATTGTTCATTGTGTTTTCTCATTTTGGCGCCAATACATTGTAAAATATTTTGCGATATTAAAATGGTGTGGGGTGATAAAGAGAACCGAATCGGTGTGATAGCATTACACAAAGTAGGTATGGAGCCAAATGCAATTTTTAAAACTCTCCATACACTTGGTATTAGTAAAATGTTTGTGTACCGGGCTATTAATAGGTACAATGAGACCTCCTCTGTTTGTGACAGAAAAAGATCTGGCCGTCCACGTAGTGTTCGTACGAAAAAGGTGGTCAAAGCAGTAAGGGAAAGAATTCGAAGAAATCCTGTCCGAAAGCAAAAGATTTTATCTCGGGAAATGAAGATAGCACCTAGAACCATGTCGCGTATTTTAAAAGATGACTTAGGACTTGCAGCCTATAAGAGACGCACTGGCCATTTCTTAACTGATAATTTAAAGAAGAATAGGGTGGTAAAATCGAAACAACTACTGAAGCGGTACGCAAAGGGAGGTCACAGAAAAATTTTGTTTACGGATGAGAAAATTTTTACAATTGAGCAACATTTTAACAAACAAAATGACCGTATTTATGCTCAAAGCTCTAAGGAAGCTTCCCAATTAGTCGACAGAGTGCAACGTGGACATTATCCGACTTCAGTGATGGTTTGGTGGGGTGTTAGCTATGAAGGAGTGACTGAGCCATATTTTTGTGAAAAAGGTATCAAAACATCGGCACAAGTGTATCAAGATACCATTCTTGAGAAGGTAGTTAAGCCCCTTAACATCACCATGTTCAATAACCAAGTATGGTCCTTCCAGCAAGACTCGGCGCCGGGTCATAAAGCTCGGTCCACGCAGTCTTGGTTGGAATCGAACGTTTCGGACTTCATCAGAGCTGAAGACTGGCCGTCGTCTAGTCCCGATCTTAATCCGCTGGATTATGATTTGTGGTCAGTTTTAGAGAGTACAGCTTGCTCTAAACGCCATGATAATTTGGAGTCCCTAAAACAATCTATACGATTGGCAGTGAAGAATTTTCCCATGGAAAGAGTGCGTGCTTCTATTGATAACTGGCCTCATCGTTTAAAGGACTGTATTGCAGCCAATGGAGACCACTTCGAATAAGCTTTTTATATTTTTAATTGTTTTATATTTATGTATTAAACTGACACACTGTAAAAGTAATAAATGTTATTTGCAGTTAACAATTTTCTTTTTTCTTTATTACAATATTTATGGCAAGACTAGGTATATGCCAACAAAGTATGAGTGGCGTAATGTAAATCTGGCCGCGCGCGTGTTCATCTTCGATGAAGTGCCGTTCCTAGTGGATAAGACATCTACTTTTTACTATTATTTTTATTGCTTTATTCGGTGGAAATAACAGTTTTAGTGTTGGCAGGCTCTATGTTAACAAAGAAAAAATAAAAAGTATTTTAAAGGTATGTTAGGTGACTAAGAAAAATGAAAAATTGAATACCACGTCCTTGTGTGTTTTCTGATACGAAACACTTAACAAGATTGCACTTTATAACGAAAATTTAGGATATTATAGCAAAATGGTATAAACGAAATCTAACCCTCGAAGTTTCATCAGATGCGTCCATCCAGTCGTCTGTCCTCAATATAATGAGGACAGATGACTGGACGGACGCATATTTATAAAACTCATAAATTCATATGAATATACATATTAATCACATCTCCCAAGTGGTAATATAAAATTTAGTCTTTTTCATTTTGGCTATCTAGTACCTTTAAAGTGGGTATGTTTTTTTATCCATTCTGTGATGTCTAATCTTTCAAATCTTGATTGTATCATCATCATTGTCTTGCATTGAATTTGCATTGAAATCGTAAGTTAAGCGAGGTCGTGTGATTTCGGGGATAAGCTGATCTTGGCAGTGTGGATTCGTAGTGAAGTGATTCGAAATTGGTAACTTGAGATTAAGTTATTCGAGATTGTATGGGTACGGCGTGTTAATTTTCGGTGTAGCGAACATTCGATGTCAAATTATTGGAAATGGTGAATTTTAGAGATTTAGTTGTTATAGCGCCGAATCCATGCGACCATGGATACGGATGAGGACTAGGTATTTCATATTTTATTTTTCTAGGTCTTATAATGCATCCCAATATTCAAAAGACTTCTCCTGTTTTTTCTCTATCTTTACACGAGTATATGTAATTTCTCCTAAGCGGCTGGACCGATTTGACTTTCTTCTTTTGTATTTGTTTGGGTGGCGCCCTGGATGGTTTAGATTCACAAATCAGCCCAGCAGAAAAGTTGAAAAAAAGTCTTACGATACGAAGTTTGCCGGGTCAGCTAGTTTAAATTAAATACGAGTATATGAAAACTTATCAGTGTGGCAAGATTAAGAATACGGAGTGTCGCCACCCGTATTTATCCCAAAATTGTCGTAAAAACTGATTTAGGGAGTAAACCACGCAAGACAAAAACGTTGCAAAGAGAGGAAAAATTTGAAACAAATTCTATAATAAACCGTCTTACCAACGAGCTGTAGTAAGCCAAAATCTGCTTCTCAAAGAAAGGCCTATGTCCAGCAGTGGAATATTAAAGGTTGTTAATGATAATGATTTACATTACTAATTAAAACTAAGAAACAATACAACACAGCTAAATATACCGAGAAATACTTGCAATTTTAGTAACTGATTTTATTTGCACCATAATCGTTACAAAAGCTTTTATTTCTTTTAAAACTACCTGAAAGGAACTAGTTAATTCTTCACATTCTTCAAGAACTCTTTGGCTTACAAATTGAGCTTAATGTTGCACTAGATTACTGCGCCTTTACTAAGTACGTATTCACAGGGGTGCTAAAATAACGTGTAGACATTTCACTTAGAAATGCGGAAAATATAATTTATTACGTTTTCAGATTAATAAGTTGAGTATTGCTATTTATAAGACTTACAGTTTACGATTTTATAAAACAATTTAGTAACGTACTTATATTCGTGTTTAAAACTTCTCTATCTACCATTTCGAGGATAAAAGCGAGAGTGTACCATGCATTTTTATTAGTACACCGTTTGCCATAATATGCTAAGGATTCGGATCTAAATAATGGTTTATATAGAATTGATATAGAATATAAAGGTAAATAAAAGAGAGAAGAAAGGAAAGCCTAAGAAAATGCATAGAATTGCATCAATCTCCTACTCTCCATCACATAAAGAAACCATTTATGTAGATATTTACAGGTCATTTTTTATTTTATAGAAACTATCCTTAGAGCTTTTCCGGGACGATTAACTGATTAGTTCAAGTAAGAAAGAAAGAGAAATACGTGGTTAACAGTTGTATCAGTATTAAGTGGTTCCTCTATGATACCTTGCTCGCTACAGCATACTCGTACATGCAGAAAGTTAGCCAAAATAGTGCTTTTAGTTAAAACCAAATATTAATGGATACTATTTATGCATTTTTACTTGCAGAGTAGGACCACTTTGTTAGGCTGTAAATGTAAAAAAATAATAATAGCAAAATTCTAAGCTTTCATGTTGGTTATCTACTATTTTTTTATTTATTTTCATAAATATCTGTTCTTTCTTTTATTAGATATTTAAAAAAGTAATCAATTTATATCTACACACTGATCGAAAACAATCCATCCGTAACCATATACACTACTTCACTGTGAGCCCCGGTGAGGTGGCCCATGAAAATTTAAAATATTAATATTAACCATGTATAGCCTACGCCTTGGGGGTGACTCTGCTCATTCCGGGATGTGCCTCAGTGGTGAGGTACGGCAGGGAGGACTTTAGGAGCCGTTTATACGTTGTTGAAGTTCGTCCTGACTAGGTAGGCCACCACGGGATTTAGTAGGTAGATAGGTGCTCCAGGAGTCCCACAAACACCCTCTGGAAGCTATGGCGCAAGAGGCATTCCCCATGGTAAAAAAAAGAAAAAAGAGGTTATTAACCACGTATCATCGTCACATTGCTAATATGAAGACGAAAGTGCAATTCCATTGTTATAAAAATTTAGTCGTACGTCGCTACGTCATATAAAAAGACATACTTTTGAAGTGATCGCTTAACTTCTTATAATCTTCTACAAATAATCAAATCCTTATCAGTACCATCGACTGTAACATATTTATTTTCATTGTTTTCTGTAGACTAGATATAGCCAAGAAGTTCGCATGTCTAATTCCGGAAAGCCGTGATCCACTTACCGTAGTTATCGGATTAGGTTTTCCGTTCTACCACTGCCGCCCTCACCCTATCGCACGCTCAAGGGATTTGTGTAATCAAAGTCAGTTTTCCACTAATGTACACATAGATTTATTTAACAATAAATACTGTTGTCGAAGTAATTGGTTTTATCTGTAGGGTTTTAATTTTAACATCACAATTTGTTGAGATAATCAATTTATTGTTTTTAGCTGACCCGGGTAAACTAGTTTAAATCTACCATTGTGTGTAGCGTGGTGTTATCAAGCGTAAACAATATTGTTTACCATAAAAAGGGTAAAAGTGCGATAATTTTTAAAGATAGACATAACCGTCTCGGAATTTTTTTAGTACCAATAAACTCTTTAGCTTTATAATGTTAGAGTAGATTATTAAAATATTCAAACAAGATACAATAAAATGTTTAGTCTAAATTATTAACAATTTTAAAGTGGTTAGTTATAATACCATTTTTAGTGGTAATATGTAGTTGTGGTGGTATAGGACAGTGCTAAATAGCATATAATTTATTTTTTTTTAATCGGTCTGTGAATCGCGAAAAGCAGTATTTCATCTAAAATCGGGCTCACAATGAAAATAAAACAACAATAGATAAAAGTTTTTTTGCTTAAAGCATGAACATTAAGTAATTACGGGCAAGGGTCAAATACTATCGATAACGTGATTCATCTTAGTGGTGATATTATGTGGTCAATTTTGAATAAGACTAAATAGAAAGTATACCCCTTAAAATAGATAAGAAATTTCTTAGTCAATTCTTAAATTACAGAATTTAACAAATATAACAAATAAACAACCGAATTGAAGACCTCTCCCCTTTTTGCAGTCGGCTTAAAAGCATTATCATTAATGCAAAAACTTTACCTACAAATTATTTTCCTTCCCCGATGAATTAATTTTTCTTATTTCTGAGTATTGTTTTTTAGTAGTTTTATTATACTCTTTTAATTGTCTATGCAAATTGTTAATAAATATATTAACAGGTTGCTTATTTATACAATTTGTTGTTTCAACCTTTGGTTTGACAACGATGTCAGACAATGAGAGAAAATTAAATAAGATTTGTGAAGTTGATAAAGTTCTTTTGTAAACAAATTCTTTCACAGAATTTATTTGCTGGCAAAATGAAACATCGTTCCATCGTTCCGTTCTATTTGTTCATAATATCGCACAATCTGTAACAGTGACAATTTACGTATAAAAAGTAAAAAATAAGTCTTTGTTTTACTGTTTTGAAGCATCATTTGTATTTCAATCTCCATGTTTTCATGTATGCAATATTGAATATCTCATTAAAATCATGTTCAAGGAAAATAATCTATATATGAACTTTAAAAACCCACCAAATAAAACGTGAACATCGAAGCAAACTTCACTTCAGTGCGTCTTTAATCAAAATATTCATAATCAAATCTAAGTAGAAGCCATAAAACCTAGTCAAAGCCATTAATAAGCAGGCAAGTTGGTCACGCATGTCGCCTACTGGACGCGTATCTCACCGGCGCGAACACATTTTCTTCATTAACTTGTCCGCCTCCTGAGTTTTTTCTATGGCACAGTAAAGCTCCTTTCATATTAGAATATTCGCGTGTGTGGTGGCGTAAATCACTGGATTGTCACTGCGGTGGACTTATAATTTTATTGTCGGACGAAGGCGACACGACAGCAACGTCACGCGAACGGCCGACGCTCGAACGCCTCACACGACAACACACGGATCCCGTTTTTATTGTCCCACTCTAATTACGAAGTTATTTAGAATTAGATCTCACCTGAGATTACGCGTCTAGACTTGTGCTCACTCCTTCGTGAGAGATTAATTATAATTGGGCGCCCATATAAAGTGGATGATTAAAATATTCTGATAGCTTGGGCGCTCGCTCGCCTCGCTGGCTTTACACAAAAATGTTGCCGATTTGAAATTCTATTTCGTGCTTATGGAGATATCGCGTGAATGAATTAACTAGCGCTATTATAGATGGGTACTTATAAAAGAATCATAACTTTATGTTGAAGTTCTAGAAACTAGAAAAACCTTAAATGACATTCTACAATCCACTCACTACTTGGTACTAATAATCCTAACTAACATAATGTCATATATTACTACGCTACTAATAAGTTCATTATAGTTATTTAAAATTATTAATCAGATTAATAAATTACATTGAGTTTTCTTATTGCTCAATAAATAATTTCTGCACTGTGTTCCTCTTTAGGGTAAATCATGTATTTTCTTGAAATCAAAAAAATATTATTTGCTAAAACCTTTTTCTGTGCTGTTCTGTGCTGGCCAGCCCACTTCAAATGCAGAATATGTAATAGTTCGTAGTTGAAAGTAGGTTGTCCATCGGGCTCCGCCTACCTACCACGCTATTATGCGACAGGATGCCGGCAAGTCCAGTAATAGGTGTCATTATTGTGTCGTTCAGAAATTGCTTCACTATCGGACGAGTTATCACAACCAGTTTATAGGTCCAGATTACATGGTATGTAGAGTTTTACACGCGGTGTATAAATGGCTTTGTGGGCCGCACTCCACCCATCCGTTATTGTTCATTAAGATTTTTAATTGAGTATAGCTTTGTCGCATCTACGAATGCGTAGTCGCAGTTTTATGTACATTTTCTTTTGGTATATGCAAGGTATGTCTTTATCGTTAAAGGCTACATCTTTATCGTTAAAGGGCATATTGAGATTTGGTAATTTTTAGTTTTGTGGATTGTACCGTAGGAAGCATAGAATTTCTTGTCCATGTTTAAATGATCTGATTGACAATATAATTGTGACTTCCATACACTTTAACAATATTTAGCGACGACAAGCTGAAGTAGTAACTAGTAGTAGCTCCTGAAATCGCTCCAAGAGTTCGCTTGTGTTTACTTTGTGTTGAAAGATACTCATATATCCTTGCTTCTGAAATTTAGTAGTTTTTACCGACGTTTTGGTGACGTTTAGTAAGTACAATAAAATGTATGTATTTAGAAATATTAAACCTAAGTTTATCAGTATTCTGATCATCATAACACATCATAACATCAAGCACAATCTAAATTAGAATGAGACAGGTGGGTGATAAATGTCTCATTCTAATAAAACTACACATGTGAAGCTTGATATATCTCATAAAAATAAAAAAAATTCAACTGATTTTCTTATACGTATGTCCTTCATAAGTCTATACACTTGTTGTTATAGTAAATAGCAAACGCTTTTCAACATCAAAGGTAATTTTCACACATATCTTTTGGGTACTATCTATTATAATTTCACAGACACATAGCATTCATAAGCGGTGAGTGTGTTTAATTTATGCACCTTGGTCGTTCACCACGATAATGAGTGTTACGATGAATAAGTAGCCACTAATGCCACGGATATCCTTGTATGGTGCAGACTGGAATACCACCGGCTACTTGGATATCATGCAACGAAGTAAATGTCTTCTGAATTTCTTTGTTTTTGAACAGTTTGAGGAATCTATAAGATCGTTGATAGCTAAATTACTTATTGAAGTCTATAAAAATAATAAAACAATTTATAAAATTTTGATCATATAAATTGACTTTGTCCAGTATTTTTTCTTCGTAAACAATTTAATTTTATACTGTTTATTAGCCTACCACACCGTTGGGTAATATAGTAACTTCAACTAAAAATACAACTAATGATTTTTTGATATTTATAAACTTATCACATTAAATGATTTTAAATAAATTTTATTTAACTTTGTAATTCTTATTTTTCGTTTAATGACTTTCGATAGCTTTACTTTTTTTACCACTAAGACTAAGACATCCTTATCGACTTGAATAATACCATCAGGGTTATCTGACTCATTAAAAACTTACCAAGTAGGTGAAACTTAAATGTTAAGCCATTTTCATATTTCCACCAAAAAATTAGGGCATTGACCCGTCCATAGCCTTGTAACAGTATTTATGTAATGATAAACTCACAGGTTTATTTGAAACAAGCCGGTAAGTCACTTAGTCGTGTGAGCAGGGTTAATTAGTGAGCATTAAGCACCAAAAATTAGTAGTTTTTGATTAAGATCTTAAGAATTTAGATCATTGCTGGGTCTATAACCTAGAATTGAAGTAATGATGGACTCATTTGTTTATTTATCAGGCTCCATATATCAAAGTTTATTACATACAAGAAATTAATGTACTGTTTGGCTTATTTTCATTTTTTTGATAAGAATTACTTGAAATACCTAAGCCTGAGAACAATTAACCGGGCTTGTCCTTTTCTAAACATTGCCTGTCAAATGATCTTATTCTTTACAATCTCCTTTTTTGATCAACGGTCTCCGATAAGGTAAAATTTTAGAGCTCCGATTTAGTAATTGATTTTCGTTAAATTTTATACATTTTATGTGATAGTTAATTGCCAATACTTGATATTTCTGTTGTAGCTTAACGAATACGAGTATCTGTAGTTTATCGTAAAATGTATCTAGTATTATCGTTAAGCCTCAATTTAATAAATTAAGAGAGGTCCTATATTGGAACTGAAAAAATAAAGCGTTATCTCTTATAAAACAGGTAGTTTAGATACCTTACATAGTCACGCTACTTATTGGGCTATTCTTGCGTCAACAAGAAAGATTCAACAATCTTTTCTTAAAAATAGTAGCCCCTTCCTCTTTATTCTTAAATTTAACTAAATCTGGGAATGTTGTATAAAGACGAACCAAGCAAATGAGATCACAGACAAATCAAATACTAAATCTAAGACTACTAAACCTTTGATTATTGAATCCCTACTTCACCTATGTTAAAGCAAAATAATAAGTGACACAAACAATGTTGTTATAACACAATATAAACTAATACTTAGCGTCATAGAGTTAAGTGCCTATGTAAAAATATTATATTTGGTAGATAAGATTTGTTTATCAGTGCTATAAATCTGTGGGACATGATGACTGTGTTTTATTAGAATAGCCACTTAACGCCAATCGTGAACTTAGAATTGCGGTAACTTACCTTGATATTCTGTTACTGGAAATGGCAGAGAAATTTGAAAATATTACGTCCTTATTAAATGTACAAAATTTTACTATTTAATTTATATTCTTATTAGTATTAAATATTGCTTCGCTTTTTTTGAATTTTCATGCTTATCTTCGTAAACAGTAACAGTGTGCTCATTTTCATCAAACTACCTTAAGGTAATGTCCGTAATTTATGACCTAAAGAATAATCATTTTGATTAAATACATTGGAAGTGAAAGGCAAGTGCGACTTTATTTCATAGCTGAGGTCTTCGTGACGATCACAACAATCACCAAAAGTGCTCGCCGCGTGCAAGTTGGCCCTCTCATGCTGTATTAGATAATTTGTGATTTTGATTTATTGTCATTGCCGGAATAGTTAAGACAACAAGTTTGACCAAATATCTAGCTGTCACATACTTAACAAATTGAATTCAAGCTTATTAGAATACCATCTCACTGCGTGTACACTATTCTGACGTAACCGTAGAGTTACAAAAATACAATTGTGAAATATGAGAGATTAAAAATCTATTGAAACTGAAAGTTACAATTACTCTAAAAGAGATGTTAGGAACACTTAGGTATACATTTTTTTGAAAAATAATTGCGTAAGTGATTGAAGAATTTGTTTACGTTAAGTGGTAGGAGGAGTGGTGGAGGGTGCAATGCTGAATATTTCTTTGCTCGATAAAATTCGTAACGAAATAATTTAACAGAACACTGGAGTGACCACTATCGTACGAAGAATCAGCATGCTGAAATGATGTGGGTCGGTCATATCTCCAGGCGGACAGATAACTACTGGAGCCGACAGGTGTTAGAGGGGTGACGGTAGTGTAGGTGTGTGAATACGAACTGAACAAGACCGGAATGGTTGGCGTTCTTGGAGGAGAGTTTCGTTTAAAACTGGACGACAATAGGCTGAACGGAGCAAGTGAGTTTTAGGTAGGAAAACAACTATGCTTCTTTTATACTAAGCCTATCAAGTTTTATTGTAATATGAAGTACAAGTTGTTCATAAATCGTCACGTTAAAGGTCAACAAAGTCACTTCCAGTCGTAATTATAACGCTGTTACGCCATTAGTTCGTTTTAGGGGTAGATGATGTATCCAGATAGAGGGGGTCAAGTGTCCCCACCGGGTGGTGAAAATATCCATAAAAGGGGGTAATTTTGACCGCAGTCAGATCGAATATGATGATAACGACCACAAGACAGAAAATTTTATATTTAATTCTGGACTCCTTAATTGACTTTAAGATAGTTATCACGCAAAGAACATTAACTGTGGACTTTTAATGATTTCATTCGCGTAGACATGTTAAACTGAGATTTGAAAAAATTTTTCATGTTGATATGATAATAATAATTCTTGCATTTCCATTGGTTTTGTGTTGTTTATCTAGCTAGTTCCGAGGTATTTTGATAGATGGCGTTAATTGTAAAAGTAGTAGATATAGTAGGACTTTTACTAACAACCTGATCTACTAACGACAAAAAAAACTGATTTATTAGTTTCGATTAGTTTTACAGATATACTTATAACAAAACATAAAGTATAGAGGAAATAGAATAGGTGGCATAATAGTTCCAGACGATGTTCTGCATAAAATTGTATATCACAAAACTTACCAACACATGTCAAGCAGTTTCCTCAGAGAAGTTATGGCATTATTATAGGCGAAAACAAAAAAATGTTTATTAAAACAAAAAGATAAATAAGTTATTATAGGGTTATGAAACATAACAATTAAACAAATCAACAACAGAAATAATGCCATAATGAAATAGTTTTTCTAGCAAAATTAAAAACGTCATCGATGCAGCGACATGTTGAAAACTTTGTGCTTTAAAAGAAAGAAAAATGTCAAGTAAAAGAATCATGTCAAAGTAATACAATAAATATGGTAGGATAAACAAAAGAAAATGACAAACATAATATATTCAAGTCAAGGTTAATTGATATAGCGTCACTTGAATATCGCATCGTTCAATGATGATAACGTCAATTTATCGTGAATTTAGGAAAGATAATGCCATACGTTTATCGTGATTCCCACTTTAATCGTCTGTGTACTTAAAATCTTAAAAAGAAGTAGTGTGTAACAAATTTGTCTGTACATGACATTATATTAATTGCTATGATTTGATGAAGAAGTGGACATATGACATTGTTGGCAAATGGCACATATATAAAATGAAATACCTGGACAGGTTTCATTGTAGCGTGTGTTATCCCGGTAAGTATTATTGTGTGTTCGCTCACACCTGTATAAATAACTCTTACTGTAAATGACTCGTTTCTTCACTCAAACATTTGCAAATAACGATTGTTTTAAAACCATTCTCTGTTAGTTTCAATTTCTCTAGTTTAATAATTCACAAGTACTTCACACATCTGATCAGATATTTCGTTTACGTATGTATTCAGCTGAACCCTAGAATGAGAGTGTTTGTGCTACTGGTGTCCAGTTTGGACTACCTATTTTTTTAATATTTTCTTCTAATCTTTTAAAAGTGCATTTACATATATAATTTATATTAAATGAACGAAAAAAACATGTAATAAAATAGAATAAAACTAATTAATAATACAGGTGTAAATTGTAAATCTACAAAAAATAAAAGGCTTTTTTATTTTTTTTTATTTTATTTATGTACTTAACGGGTTAAGAATAACAACATATATAACGATTGCTGCAAATAGATTCATTTACTTTCTTCGTCTGCTGTAATGACTTCTCTTAAAACCCTTTAATACCATAAAATTTAGAAATGCTCAATGTTCAACGTATGTAATTACAGCAGACAGAAGAATATGTCTTTTTTTGTAACACGCGGTGAAATTTTTTGTTGTAAATTAATTGAAGCTATAAAAATTGAAACTGAAGACCTTGTATCGAGCGTTTTTAAATTTGACGCAATTAAGTAAGTGGTGAGTAATATGTATGCACATCAATACAGTTCGTCAAAAAAATACTAATTCGCTTTAAAAAAATGTAAAGTGTAAATCTAGTTATTTTTTTACAAATTCATTTTAGAGTTGCCGAAATAATAAATAGATGATGTAATATTTCTTAGTAAAATATGGAGCGATAACAATTACATTGATTAATATTTTTATTGGTGACAATTTATATAAAGAAACGAGACGATTTTGAGATATTTAGAGTGATATTGTAGTTTCCTATAAATAAGTTATTTTTATTTCGAATCAAAAATAATTTCGAGACAAATTAATTTTAAGAATAAATACAACCATAATAGCTGAATCTTTTCCAGTTTACATCATATTACTATACCCGCAAGTGGTAGTATATATCCTGCAAATAAAAAGCGTGATTTTATATTTTCCTAGGAAAATCCTTAAACTCTGAAGTAAATAAAATCCCGCTAGAAAAATGTCTCAGTAAGTTACCAAGCTTATATGTGTACCTCGAAATTACGAGTCCGATGACATCAGCTTGCACCCCTTACAAGAAACTATCACAAGTTACACAAGTATTGGCTAAAAGAGGGTTGTTTTATAACGTCCACCAGATGGCGCATGTCATTCACTGCAGCCCTATAATACACCGATATGATTTGAGCCCCCGAGTAGTCCACACTGCCGTTGTAAGTTGACGACGACGGAGTTTGAGGGTAGGGCTTTTGATACTGGTGATGTACTGGAAGGTTAGGAGTCAAAAGGATCTGTTACGGTATAACATCAATTTCTGTAGTCAAGTTATTGATAGCAGAACATAACAATATCATAATTCACGTTTCTTGGCAGAAAAAGATAACAGAAATAATTTATTACAATCTTTTCATAGTAAATTTGATTGAGATCAATTTCGTGCTTGCAATTGATCTTGCTTCTAAAATTGTTCTAACTACTTATATAGAATTATGTTGCATTTAAAAGAAAATTTGCACATCAGTTACTCTCAAACAAAGTTTTTGTTTGTATTTATTTGTGCGTAGTGCGCGCATTATTATCTTAGTTGAAACTTAATCAATAATGTACTCGATAAGTACATGAAAAATTATTGTATGTTAAGTCCACTAAACGAACTGATAACTGAAAACATAATGATCAGTTTGGCAATTCAGAAACATCATATCCAAATGGAAATGTATGTAGAAAACACAGCGAATACTTTATTAACGGCACATTTGGTTTTAATGTTTTATTCCCTTAGTCGCCTTTTACCACACCCACGAGATCAATAGGGGTGGTAACACTATGTATTCTTAATCCGTCACCACACGGAGAGATAATATACTTCGTTACTATTTAAGGATTAAATCCTTTTAAAGTTACTTTCTCACTCACAGCTTAAAGTTATTTAATATGCAGTAAATATTAGCCTGCAAAACAAACTCAGAAATTTTTGGAAATATATCACACCGCTGTTTCAAAGCAATTAGGCGTAAAAATTGCCACAAAAGAAATACGGTCACTCGTTATAATAACAAATGAACAAAATCTCTTATATCACAGGGAGAGATTTTTTCAAGTTGTCCAATTTAGCCGTTTCTCGATTACATAAACAATAGCGGGCTTTAAGGCGTAATGGTGGCATAACGGCTGGACGAAGCGGGGGTTAATTAAACAATAAATAGCCGTCCACCGCCGACCTAACGATTATTATATTCAAAAGCAGCTTTGAATTCGCATCACTCTCTGGTAATGTGTCAACACGAGCGAGGTCACCTATTCTCTAAGTTAGTTCAATTTTACACGGCTTCGGTACTCTCTGAACACGAATTTCACTTGTATGTGAAATTCGTTTATGAAAATGTACATAACATTTGATATAGTTGATAATTGATAAGTTGGACATCATAGATTTACATTATACTCGTATATGCATTATTACTCGAAACGTCTCTTATGTTACAAAGCACCCTAAATTGATTTTAGTTGAATTAGTTTTTATCGTCTTCACAGTGATATGAATCATATTCTATTGGTGACCAAGCTCCTCCTAGAAGCGATAAAAGATCGAAAGCCTTCTAGGCTCTTCACAGGTTTCTAGGAGCAATTTCCTAACTTTTGTGACCGTGTCATTATACAAAATTTAATATATTTTATAAAATGGCAACAAGCGATTTAAAACGATCGTGTAGTGTGAGTTCGCCGAGCGAAAGAGTCGAAGAATTGTAGAATAGTCACCCGCCAGTCATTACGGGGTTGCTCGTTAACGTTCTCTAATTGCATCGGGTTAATATAGACTTTGTTAAATAAAATCTCTCATCTAGGCACCTCCCTGGGGTGGTTTTTTCGTTATTTAGCGCGGTGCAGATGCCCTTAATGACGCGTTTGAAACTTACGATGACACTTGGCGAGCTCCGAGCACGGGTCCAACGCAGGGTGGTAATTGCACAAGGTATTAAAGAATTTCCGTTCTTCTTGTGAATTAATGGACGGCCTATGTGCGCAGGGAAAGTTAAAATTTGTGGTATTATTTATAAACGTTTATGTTGCTGACTGGTCTCTGTCATCATCTGTTGATAAATGAATGTTTATCATAAGCCATTACGAGTATATCGATAGTAGGGTTATACTTTGATATGTATATATGGGGCAGCTGAGCTGGAGTGATAACCACGATTTCCATATCAACAACATAATTTTTGTATGCTTACTTTTAAAGGCAAAACATTTAATTAGCTACTAAGATGGTAAATAAATTAAACAATAATTTCAAACTTTGCACATTCACACAAAGGAATGATTTCAAGAATTCGCCTAATTAAAATCTGATAGAAGAGAATCGACTCCGCTTTTTACGTTTAACTGTCCAACTTTGATGGCGACAAGTAAATTTGTTTAATAAAGTTGAAATTTATAATAATTGACGATGAGAAGAGATTGGTGGAAGGCCTGTAGAGTAGTTAGAAATGTTAGAATTAAGAGGGTGCCACGTGGTGCAAACATTACGCTTAGCAATTCGCGCACGATTAAAATTATCCTACTCAGTTATCGTTGAGGGAGTGAAGTATGCTACAGACTTACATATAAATAGATATTTCTTATTCTTTATCAACTTTCAATATTGCTCTTAAATTGAATGTTTATCGTTAAAAATTCAATTTTATTTTATTGCGAAGACTATTAGGTGTAATTAAACGTTTCGTAAGGGGATCGATACCCGTTAAACGTAAATTTAATAATTGTGTTAATTATAAGGACGTTCATCTGGTTTATGGAAAAATAAAAGCTACTAAATTGTTTTTATTAAATATAAATTTAAGAAAATACTCGTAACTTGCAAGCCAAGACTCGCTGGTAAACTACGAGGAAAGACGTGAGTAGGCTCTATTATAAAATGTTACAGAGGTATTTCTATAGATACAGAAGTCCACCACTTCAAACCTAATATTTATTTGAATTTGTGCAACTAGTAACTGCTCTGTGCAACGATCTGTTCCTTATATTCATCTAAAGATTAGTTATTAAAAATGTGAAACTAAGACCATCGCTGCGCAATTTTTCCAGTATTTAAATGTAATTTTCTAAAGAAAACTATGAAGAAAACCCGTGTTCTGAGTATTTTAAAAGTGTTATTTGTTCAAAATACCTCTGCCAATTTGATAATGGTAATATTAGGCCATTAGATTGATAAAACTTCTCAGAAATATATGAAAGTAGTAGATATCGACGATGGTGACGTAAAACGTAATAATAGTAATATTGTGAAAATGTCTACAATTTTTATCATTGGAAAAACTAATTTTTTTATCTAATCTAAACATTCTTTGTTGTAAAAGGGATAATTAGCCCTTTTAGATTGCATTTTTTATTTGTAAAAAGTAATTAACGTTTAAATTAGGTCTGTTATTTGTACTTACAAAGAAAATGATACCTACCTGTAACTCTCTCTAACCAGCACCGTGTGTATTCTTAGTATAGAGTTTATTTTGTCCATCCACGTAGTTGTTTAATCAACGGTTACATGCTAAATATAAAAAGCTAAGTCAGCAGAATTTTCATGATGTTGATATAATTCATATTATATAATAATTACATCCCCAGTTAGAAACTCTGATATTGTAATGACAATTTGAAAAAGTCTAAAAACAGGGTAACGGTTTGTTATTGAGAACTTAGATAAACATGGGGCTAATCTATGCGTGCTTACGCCTATAGTCAAGATGTTAACAAAGACGTTCAGTGAGACGGGCGTGACTTAGGAACGGATGACGACGTGATTGGCGCTACTTAATTAATCCCAGGGCCCTCTCTAATTAAGAACAATAATTCCTTAGCGAGTTGTCGCTCGCTCAACATCTGACGTCACCCAACACTCCACAGTCTTCATTCGAATAAAGTTTAATTGTTTCGGATAATTTGAACAATAGAGTCTGGGAAACTGGAACAGTATGGATTATATATTATTTCGTCGTGTTATGTCAGACACTGTTTGTTTTGTTGTAGCTTAGTGGCATGACCTTTCACCTTCGAAGTTAAGCACTTCTGTTTTGAAATAAGTAGATATACAGCTACAAATTGCAAACATATTTCATTAAAAATTTCTTGATAGGAAATTGGAATAACTAGCCTCATGTTTATGACTTCACACTGTTGGACATACAAACTGTCACCGAGTTAAACGATCAAAGTAGTTTTTGGTGTTGTACGTACAAAAAGACAACAATTAATGCCAGGAATTGAAATTGTAAAGACTACAAGAAAAGGACTATCAAAACAGAATCCTCTTTTGTTCTTTACTATTTGATGAATTAAATTGTTTAATCAGTCTCACGTCTACGTTATACTTACAGACAGTGTGTTATTTTTAGAAAATATACAGATTTATACTTTTTTCAATTTAAACCTTAGTTTTGTAATTGAAGTAGGAAGTTTTGTTAATGAGTGAAAGAATAAGGAAAACGACAAGAATAATAATATGATGTATTACTTTTAAACATTACATTAGGCTCTTCTATTAGAATATCAAACTAAGAATACTAAACTAACCATTCGCTGAATGGTACTAACTGATAATTTGGTGCCGAAGACAATATTTTTATTACGTAATTAATGCACACAGTAATCTAATATTATACAAAACTTATGATGTACTGTGACGTCACCTCTTTGCATCAGCTGCAAACTGCACTTCTTTTGAAGTTTTAGACCTTATATCATACATTATATGAAAAAATCTGAGAGCTAAATTTTCTTGTAGGTACATACACGATTAATCAGATAGTAGCTATAAAATAAATGTGTCAGTGTATAGCACTTATCGGCATAATATAACGTTTATCAATTCTATTAGCATATACGATTTGATATATAACTATAAAATAATCAATTAATTCCACTTGGTAAGAACATTTAAATAATAATATGTAATACCTTAATCAAAATACCCGTAACTGGTGAAGTTTATTACGTAAAGTGAAACAACAGGTCAGGACAGAAGCCATAACGCGCCAAATCTTCCGGAGTTGTTACGTCTCAATTATAATAACAATAGAGTCGACTTGTCTCAAGTAAATTGCGTATTCCATGCGGATACCTCGCAAGTGTCCGAGGGAGAAGGATCAAAAGGACTTTTGTTTTATCTCTGCTGTCAACCCGCCTCGAGTCTGGCTTCACGAGTTTTCTTTGTGTCACTTCCGAATTTGAAAGGTGACATGATTTTGTTGTTTATTTCCAACGTGTTGTTTAGCAAAAACATTTTACTTCTTTGTGTTATAGACACGTTTTTCAAACATATAAATATGTATGTATTTTCATTATCAACAATAGAAAACTAATCATCAAAGAGCTTGCCTAACGTTTCTTTGAATGACGTATTCAATATGTTCTACGTATGTGATTTTAACTTCCATGTTTTTGTTCCGAAATATTCTTAAGGTTTCTGATGCTGAATAGGTTCTATTATATATCATTATCAATAACCTTCAACAGTTATTTTAGGGTATTATATACAAGATAGAAATATATAAAAATAATTGTTCATAACACCTACTTATAGCTAACACAATGACAATAATGATGTTCATGTTAACCCGGTGAGCAACCTATGTTATTCTAAATTTGGATCGGGCCTTTATGATTGCTGGTCTAGGGGAAAAGATTGAGACTGCCCGTTATCCTTACTGGACTGACGTAGACAGACCAATGTCTAAGATAGTGGCGTGGTGTGTTCTGCTACCGGCTCTTTAGGCCAGGAGAGGGCCAAAGTTTAATACGTAATGGTGTGACCGCTAATTTGTTACTGTCAAGATCTGATAGCATCTCGATGATTTCCTTACATCCTGTAATGGAATGTCATGTAGTTTCATTCAATTGGTTTCTGTACGTATATGTATTTTATTATTAAGTATGAGATGCTATACTGCCGTGAGCACCGACGACCCGAGAAACTTATCATATTAAAAAAATATATTTAAGCATAAATGTATATATTCATGTGTATCTATTTTATTGTAATGCAGGCAAATTATATTATTTTACTGATTGAATAAGCTCTTTCCTTCCCTTGTTTACTAATTACTACAATATTGTAGACTATTGTGAAATATTTTTCAAAATACTCTAGATTGATATACGTTGACAATTTGACACGATATTGGTGTACAATGGTTCAGAATATTAATAAAATAGTTAAATCGTAATTAATAATGGCCGAAACTATATCATTAATATACATTGTCGTCTGACTCAAATCTCAAAGTAGGTTTACAACACGGCATTACCGATAAACCAACTTCACTTTATCGAAAATGTAAGACTAATTCATTGTAAATATACCATCACTCACAACAATAATAGTGGAAATGTCAAAATGTGTTTAAATCTAGTAACAAACATATTGGAGTGGGTAAGTCTTAAATAAAGATCGGGAGCCAATGTCGTAAAGTTGAGAGTTTACGATGTACGTGACGGCCGAGACGAAAATGCTCTCGAACGATGACGGATCGTGTGTCTCCAGCTTTATGATGTAAAAAAAGTAAAGATGTGTTCGTTGCGTTTAGTAGAAGTGGACCACCTCTGAGTATCTCGTGTTGATTGCATATATACTGTGACTTTTGTTTAGTGTATAAACATTGACAATCAATTTTGTATTGTTTTTATTATGTTATACGCACTAGGAGACAAGTTACTTAATGTTATGTGACTATAACCATGCTTGAACACCTGTAACCCAAGAGTCACAGGGATTTCGTCCTTTGAGTTTGCCCCCCTCAACATACGAGTATGGACGTGTGAACTAAGCAACGAAAGAATGGCTTAGCACCGGTATTCTGTGAAGGCCTGATATCATTGTATTCGAACTTATACGAGCCAAAGCATGTTTCTACTACTGTAATGTCAGTGTCACATATTACAAAAGTCGATTACAAACAGACAAATAAACATACTGTTAAAACTAATCAAAGTGTGTTAAAAGAACACTTTCTAAAGAGCAGTGAAAAAGTCGTAATTTTTAATTTGAAATCAATATACAATAGCTTTTAAAACAATAAAAAATGACAAATGACCACAAAAAGAGATTAGCACCTCCCTTTCTACATTAATGGGGTCATTATAGATAATGGTTGAAGGCCATTTATTTCATATCTTTATTTGCTCTGTGGGCAGGACATGTGTAAGTTAATAAATTGCATTGTGCACGACGACAATTGCATGAAATATTATCTGTGGGTGCGTTCGGGACGTATGCTGCCAACCCTAAGGGATGATAGACATATTATTGTCACGCGTTTAGAACAACTTTGAGCACATTTTGTAACGGATTCGTTTTTTATTATTATAATTGTATATTTCTGCAAATTTAAAAAGAAAAGTGGCTGTTAAGCAATGGTAGGTTAAAAAGGTAGTACTGGGACATCGGGTGGTTTTTGATATTTAAATGTTTTAAGAATTTTTACTCTGATAGAAATACTAAACACTAAAAGATAACATGTTACTTGTCACATATTTAATAAAATATTTAAATTTAGGTACATATTTTCTTAAAGCAAATAAAATGACGTGATATAGTTCTTTTTAACCAAAAGCAAAAAGTAACCAAACTTATTTTTATTATTATGTATTTCTAACCAACCACCTTCTCCCATTAAATTTCTTTTCTTTCGTTTATTGAGGAAAATAAACAATTGTGTTACAAAATTGTAATAAATAGGCATACATTCAACAGCATATTCGATTTATCAATTTAAAAAGTATTACGTATATATAGGGGACAACATGGTGTTTACATTACATTACGAAACAGAAACTAAATGATAATAAGTAAGTTAATAAAAACAAAACAATAAAAAATAAAAAAGGGGAAAAAAGAAAAACAAGATATCTATATACAAAATTATACTGTAAAAAAAGTGCAGGGTGAATTATTTTTATATTAAAAACCTAGGATATAAAACTTAGAGAAAGTCTAAAATATGTATGCTTCATCAGTGTTTCGTTTTGTTAGTTATTATTACTATTGTACAACACATTTGCAAGTAATCCTCAATATTGTGATATCGATTTAAATCCGCCAATATTACGGTAATTTGCCATGCGCATGGGAGGGTTGGAAGCTCCGTGACCAACAGCTACAGATGAAAAAATATGACATCTTTATAATGGCTGACAGTGTCCCCCAGTGAATAAATGTGCGCTTAATTATTTTATTGTTTTCATTTTGGATATACTCGTTTATATAAGAGACCTAATAAAATACGATATGACCACAAGAAGGTCATCGGAGAGATCATCAAGATCAGTAAGTAATCTCTAACATAGTTTTGTTTTTATTTTACGCAATAACTGACACTCCTGCGTCAATGGGTCTCCAGACTCGTATTCGACGTAGACCAACGAAGCACGACAACACGAATGCTGTTGCTTTGAGTTAGTCTTCTGCAAGGGCCCAGGGAACGAGCCAACTCAGCAGAAGTAATACAGATAGTACGGCTGACCCGTTGGTGCTGAAATCAGTGTGGTTCTACTACCTACTGTCTTTCGTGGTGATATCGAAGTTTTCGCTCTGTTTCTATACTTAGAACGTGTTTATGTTTTAGTAATATACAAGAGAATTTAACATTAATTAAAATGTTTAAACATCTTAATGCTTAGCACTTATGAGGGTACATATAATACGGTTTTCAAAAATCGATACTCTATTTCCTTGACTTGCATTTTGGATTTATGTATATTGGAATAAACATCGGAATAAAAGCAATCAATGAATAAGTATTGTCAAATAGGGTCGTAGATTACATTGGAAAAGGAATATCCGTTATAATAATTAATGAACTTTTATTCAGGACGCCATATTTTCTTAGCCCACTATACAAAGGCGTGTGTCCACAGACAATAAACATATAGGGACTAGACACGTCGGGAGTGCACACTCTAGTGATGTGGCGCTGCGATGGATTATGATTACAACTTTACCACACATTACAACAAGTAAATTGACATTGACGTATTTACATTAAAATGAAATACTATTGAGGCGTTTTTAAAGAAGATGATCATTTTAAGTTCGTCATGACAACGACTTTCAGGGTGCTTTATAAAGTTCCGCAAGAAAATGTGATAAGATTACTTAGAAATCTTCGACTACAATACATTTATTATACCTAATTAGTTATATAATTTAATAAAAGTTAAATATTACATGTTATACATCAGTTTGTTAGAGTATGGCCTTATACTTTTCAACAGATAAGATACTGGAATTGGTTTATCTATATATCTGTGCTTTAACAATACAATTATGATATCGTATTAATAGTAATAAACTGTGCCATAATACGTGACATGATAACAGATTAACAGTTGAAGACACAGTAATATTTTTTTTTCTATACCTACTCAGAATGTAAAATAGAATAAAAGTGCTATCAGATCCAACCCGTCTATCCAGCTTTGATGCTTTATTAATTTTTAAATAGTTTTTAATAGAATTCAAAAAAGGTGAAAGGTGTGAAACTGAATTTTTATTTGTAAATGCATTATTTTTTGTAATCTGTTTCCGTTTCGTGATTTATATTTGTATAATGTTACGAAAGACAGACTAACTTTGTTTACTTCTGTCTTTTTTCATAATTACACATCGATGTTAATAATGTAGTGCACGTATTAAGTCGAAAGTAATCTAGTTATTATCGTCACTTTGAAGTTAGTCACAAGATAAAATTTTTTGATAATTCTTCTGCGGAATGTGCGTAATTTTACAGAAGGATTACCAAAATAAATTGTAATTATTTTAAATTGATGTCCTTAATGAAATTGAAAGTTCGCAAATCCTCTCAACAATTATGTTAGCATCATTACTCTGACGACATCTCCCTAAATCGACAATATCTGTAGCGTCGCGTGGCAAGTAATCTCTTAACCCTCCGCCTACTGCGTCGCGTGAGAAGTGAATTAAATCGCCGCGGGGTCCGATCGACCACTTAACGGATCGTGTTCGTGTCTTAGGATTGATAGCGAACGGAGGGTTGTTGTTGAAAGTTAATTCATGTTTGGTGTCAATGCAGCCGCTTTATTACGTGTAAGAGGAAATGCAGTTTTCTTATGAACCATGCAGACATTTAGAGGAGAGAAGTGTAAAGCTTACGAGCAATAAAAGGTATTACATAAAATTAATGTTAAATGATGTAAAAGTGTCGTTTATTATTATTCAATTTTCTGTCATAGACAATTCTATGCATCAGTACTTAAATTAAGTGAATTTATTAACACTACGAATTACACTAAAATTTAAAAAAGTGATTACAATTTGAATTAAACGTGCATATAACGTATTTTATAAATGTTTTAAATTTAATGAGTTCAGCAGCCAAATTATCTACATTTCTCGTATATTTGGTTACTTATACCTATATCCGACGTCATGTTACTGGTAGGTTGTATTAAGTTTAAGCTCACAGTAGAAAGTTAGGGAAAAGGTAGTATTGAAAGTATACAACGTAAAGGGAGGAATGTTATTGTATCTATCGCATACAATAATATTCCTCCTTGTTAGTTTGTTTAGCACTTATTTAGTACCATGTGAATACAAAAATGATAAGTAGGTATTTAAATAACCATCAATGTTTAAATGTTTGTAAAACAAAAGAATAATAACAGAAAAGAAATACTCGGATTAAAGAGGATTTTTTTTTTTTTTCTTGTTTCGTTACCTTTTGCTATACAAAGTAGAATTGTCGTCGCCGTGTTTAATAGACACGTCTTTACCTATCAACAAAATTACAACATCAATTTTAAGACGTTGTCAAAACTTTATTAATCTTTATTAGTACATCGGGCGTGAACAAAAGTGATAAATGTTGGCAAGTGATTGTTCTAAATAATCCTTTCAGTTTACAAAGACGACCCTTTATCAGGGAACAGTATTAACCCTTAAATGGCATGGTGTGGGGGTCGGAGCGACACGCGGACTGTCATATACACAATATAGCTTCATAGTTTATTATAATATTTTTGTTCAATATTGCTCTCATTTCCCCTCAGTAGCTTGAAGCATGACACACTACTGGATTTATAAGCTGTCTGTGTCATGGAAATTTTGGAATGTTTCATTCTTTTTTAAATTGTTTTAAGAGTCACAACTTAATTATATGAGATAATTTATGATCAGAATTGGAATTATAGTAACTTAACGATAAAATTATATTTAACTGTCATTTATTTTGTTTTAAAAATTAATAACAAATACAATCGAAATACATATACCTACTTGAATGCAGAGGTAAGAAAAATCCTTACTCTGTCGTTACTTGTTATAAGACACAGACACATACACACACACACACACTTCATGATTTAAAATAAGATATTTATAAGGTTCTTAAAAGAAAATTTATAAATTAATATGACCAGACTTAGTAAAATGAGTGGAAAAATATATCGTGTCTATTTTATACCGTACTTATTCCGAAAAGAGTAAAAGATGTCGGTAAAAGAGTTACCTATTCAAAATTGTACTAGAAATGCACCCCGTGTGTTTCAATGCGGCAGTTGTATGATCCGAGATGACAATAAATCATGTAATTTGGTGATGAAATGTGAATTCCGTGTCCTGGGTCGCGTTATACCCTAGTAGATTTATACTGTTCATAATGACACCAACATGTGGTTATTACAAGAATTACAAGAATATGACAATTTATATTCGGAAATGTTAAATTTTGGGGAGTTTACTCATATGATCAACTCTAAATCTCGTAACTTAGGGGAAAACGGCGTTGTTGGAAAGGATCTGCATGCAAATCTGCTTAAATATTCTTATTGTATGTGCTTTGAACAAGCATTCCGTGGAAACTAGTCTCGGTATTTACACATAAGATTTCCTACAGTAATTTCTAGTACGGCTATCAGTACATAGCTACTAAAAGTCATAACAGCGTATATATGTAAGCCGATCGATGTGACTGGAATGGGTACATACGCAAGGCGGAACAATAGGCCAAGGCGTCTACACAATGGACAATGCCCGTACCTTCGATACGATAAATACACTCATCAGATGTTTGTCTGTGTGCGTGTCGATATGTGTTTCGTATTACATAACACTTCTATTAGGTTGCTACTGGACCTACAGCTACTTAACTTTTAAGGTTAAACTACATAGATACATCATTTGACGTGTTTCTTATTATGTAACGTTGTAGTTCATAATGTTTAAGAGAAGCATTACAAACAATGAATTGGGTTTTACAATGGTTTAAGAGGTCAACTCAAAATTACATTACTTTTTCAATTTAGTATTTACTGATGTACATTTGGTAGGCTTAGAACTTCGCAAGCAAAGTACTTTTATAGTACAAATTTAAAATTCTGTTTGGTTTAATTTTATGTTAGAGTATTGATAAAAAAATTAGTTACAGACTACCAACTTATAACTCATATTTTTTTCATGAAGATAAATATCATCTGGCAAGGAAAACATCTCGATTAGTTGCAACAGGTTCGCTACCTGTTACGTGGGATCAAAACACTACCGAAAAGTGGGCGTTTAATATGCCTCTGCCTATCCCTCCTGGGAAACAGGTGTAATTTTATGTATGTACTCGTATGTAATATCATTAACGGACATATGAAAACTATAAGAACAATAAATGTTAGATAAATAAATTAAATTGAATTGGATTGCATGCTTTGTTCAATGAAGAAAAAAAAAATGATAGACGAAATTGTGAAAGTACTGGTATATTTACTCACAGATGTCCGTAACGTTAAAGCTCGTATTATGAAGGCGTGGTTCTGGTAGATAAGTAGATTTGTGACAGTACGGCAACGACACACATAAATTTGTGCGGACAAACACCGTTACAGCAGCTTAGCTTCCAAGCAAACAAGGGCGGTGGGTCTAAATGATACCACGGCGTGTTTGAGGGTTGCAACTATTTATTAGTTCTGAATGTGCTTCATATAGATGTCATAAAAAACATTGTCATATTAAAATGGCTATTTGTAATTACTAGTATGTAGTGGTACTACTTGTAATCTTTTTATCTACCTGTTGTTATATTTTATTTGGGAATGCTTAATATTAAATGTACAATTATCTCACTCGTAAAGT
The DNA here is from genome assembly GCA_949316085.1 of Hypercompe scribonia. Lineage (NCBI taxonomy): Eukaryota > Metazoa > Arthropoda > Insecta > Lepidoptera > Erebidae > Hypercompe > Hypercompe scribonia. Next base: position 10,923,713 of record OX438979.1, read on the forward strand.
AATGGTCATCCAAATAATAAGTTATATGTACCTTATCGTGTTCAATAATCTCTCAAATAATCTCCAGGAAATTATATACATGCATGCAAGTCTTTGTAGAAGGTAAATGAAAGTTACAGTCAAAGATTTTTAGAGGTTATCCTAAGTTCGATTCAGAAAAAAAATAAAAATAAAACAATTAAAATGAAAAAAGTTTGAAGCATTTCATTAAATGCACTTCAGTTCCCTGACCCAGCCTACAGAATGACCTTAGAGCATCTGATACCACAAAGAATTTCATTGCAAGAGCGGCGCGTGCGCAGCCGACCGGTGTTTGATCACAATGCAGCGGAAGACGTCGCGCACCGCCCTCGGCAGATGGCGTTGCTAAAACTGGTTTCTAATAAACGAAATATTATTGACCCCAGACGTTTTGAGGAGGTTATTATTCATAGTTTTTTGAGCCACGTGTCTAATACGATATTGCTTTGGTTGGAATGGTAATTAAAGAAACTCGTTTTAATTTGTTTTATGTTCATACATTAGTAAAAAGGGAAGGTTGCTATAAACAACCGCAAGCTTCTGTCTTCTTTCCTAATTTGGTTTTTCTTATTTGGATATTTGGACTTTTCTTATTTGGTTAATTTCAGACAAGCCTCGTGTCCTTTAGTTTGCTTTTATAATCATTGGGTACAAAGATATTATAAGTGCTACAGCATTTACTGAAGTTCTTTCTTTTGTCTTCTTTTTTATTAGCTTCTAATGTTTAAAAAAAAATATTTCAAATTTCTCTATTGGAGGTACAAAATTAAGAAATAATAGATATAATGGAAACAAACATACTCCCTATTATTTGTATGTGACACTCATATCACTATTACTTGGTACTGCCGATATTTCAACCTTAAAGCGTATGTTTATAAGTGTAATGCTTCAATAATCACATTGTCTACTACTAACTACTTATTATTCAACTGATATAAGTCTTCATATGTATTCGTCAAACAACGCACACAGACGAACAGATAAGAACACGCGCCACTTCGAGTGGCGTAATGAATGTGCCCTAAAATAAACCGCCATACAATGCTACCATCTTGTATTACCACATTTTGTAAGGAGAGGAAGTAGGAAGGCAGCTGGCTGACTTCTTTTCTTTGAGTCTAATGATGGTTTGTAGTGCATTGCGCTTTTGTTCCGGTGTCCTGTCGCGTGCGCACGTATTCTTTAAGTAAGTAGGTGGAAAGGTGTTCGGCCGTAATGTACCGTTGGGCGTCTCAAGATGTTTTGATTTGATACTACTATACTCTATTATAGCAGTTGAGGGTTCGACCTCATAATTATTATAGTCGTACTGTCATTTTAATGTAGTATGTTATAGAATTGGATCTGTTGTGCCTTAGATCAAATCAGCGTTTACCTTACTTGGCAGAAGAGCCACTTTCGACCTATTATATTCTGTCACGTTATTTATTTTCAAAATGTGAATTTGTGCTTATTTCTAAAAAGACTAGTGCACTTTGTACTTTCTTATGGTTTCTAATATATAGTAAAAAAAAACATAAGAACACCTTTAAATATGTCAGAATTAAATATGTTTATAAAATCAGTGCATTTCAATTAAAATTGTCTATGCAAACCTTTCCAGTCTTATACTTCCAGTTCTTATTGTGAATTGTGCGGATGTTAAGAACTCTGCACCGATAGGCCGTAAAGTATGAAAATTAATAAAAATTTATCGTGTTACTTTGTAAATGTGTTGATTCGATCAAAGTTATTTTACTCTGCCTGATGGAAAGAATGAGTAGAACCCAAGAATCTTTTCATTATACTCATTGCGAATGTAGACCACGCAGCATGGTGACCCACACTATGGCGGTTTAGTGAGATGTTTTCTCACGCTCCGCTTAAAGGACCCGTGATCACAGTGGGAGGAAAACATGTGCGCTGGTAGTGAGTTCCAGGTTTTGACTACTCGGCATAGGAAGGAAGAGTCGAACCGTTTAGTTCCAGAGGATATGCCTACCGCTTTAAAATAGTGACTTTCAAGGCAGGCATGCATTGTCGTGCAGGGGAAAGAAGAAGGGGGTACACATTTGAAAGAGCTCGTTCGGCTTCGTGCCATAGAGGTGACTTTCTTTACAACTACAGAGACTAGGAACTCGGTGGCTTTGGGACTGTTGATAACGCGGACTGCATGCCGCTGCTACTGATCGAGAGCATCAAGCAAATACTGCACGAATCCATCGCAAAGATAACAAAAGTACTCCACACAGGAACGAACCTGAGTCTTAAAGAAGACACAGATACTCGGGCGAGAAAAACCATCTCACGTTGTTCATTGCATCTAGCTTCCGCGAGGCCGGCTTAGTGACGCTCTCAATATCCTCACGTGGGTAAAGCTAATGCAAATATCCGTGTCCAGGATATTTACAATACCATTTTACCATACAAGATACTTACGTCCCTGAAATATTTCATAATTATTGATTGTACAAATGTCCTTAGTAAGCCGTAATAACAAGTATTTCTTATTATATTAGGTTTACTAAGGATGTAGTGCAACTTGATGCTCAAAAGAGTTACGTGTGTGTTTAACAACTTTATGCTTTAATTTACAACTATCTTTGACGACATATATTTCGAGAGGCATAGCGAACGAAAATAAGACGAAGACACACTTAATGTCTAGAACGAACAGTTGGATAGTTTTGTCTGTAAGCCCGTCACAGTAATCTCTACTAAAATAACTTTGGTCTGCCTCGTTGGTCTAGTGGATAGCGTATACGACTACCGTTCAAGAGCTCTCGGGCTCGGAACCCGGATCGAGCCTAAAATGTTTTATTGAGTTTTTCTGGTTATAGAAACGTTTAGTAATGGCCAGGACGGTTCCGCACCTGGTCTCTCCCTGGTCGTATCTGATAACCGACATTTGTACACTATAATATCTCCTACGTAGTTCGCTGTCTCCTTTGGGACTAACCTCCGTAGTTGAAATCAGCTAGGAGTCCTTAAAAACAATTAAAGTAAATATTAAGTAGGCATACAGAATACTTTCTGATAGTTCTGTTATGTGATAATAAAAGTACAGAGAATATATAAGGTGCAAAAATCAAAAAAAAAATAGGAATGTTCAAGAAATGATGTATTGAAAGTTTATGAATTTGCAAAAAAATTTTCTCAAATTGTATTAAATTTAATTGGAATGTCTTTCAACTTTTGGAATGATTTCAAGGTAGTGTTTCGGAATCACAAAGTTTTAACATAAGGTAAGAGATATGTTTCTGTTCCGCCTGGTAAAGTAGGCCAAAACCTCCTTTCTAAGATGATGATCTTATCCAGCAGTGGTCAGTTAAAGGCTGTTGATAGGACAGGGTAGGTAATATACCAACGTGTCGCTTTTAATTTACAAATATGAATCTTGGTATACACTGATATCGCATTGGGGATTATGATCATTTCATGACATCATACTTTTTATCAAATTAATTAAATATACATTGGATTCTTAGATTAATTCTAATCATATCTAAAACTGATTAATTATTCTTTTAATCTTTGTTTTAATATCCTTAATACGACTTATAGGGTAATCTTCAAGCATTAGTATTCCATATCATATTATGTGAATACAGGCAAATGATTGGATTGTTTTATATGGCTGCGGTATGCGCTTTTGAAACGATGTCATAACGTATGTGCAATGCTGGGGTATTTTTGAATTTTTCTGTTCGCAGAAATATTAAAAAATACCATAGGTAATAGAGTCACGCTGAACATAGGTAGTAGAGTAACGATGATTTCAACACGAACGGGCCGGTTCGACCGGGGCAGTACTACCCCCCCGAGAAGATCAACCTAAAGCGGCAGCATCCGTGCTATCGTGTTTCGTTGGTGAGCATGAGACTGGAGGCCCTTTGGTGGGAGGTCACAGTTGTCGTAGTAAGTGTGTGCAATACAATGCTACCATGACTGCCATGCCTTTTACGTACACAAGCGAGGCGTGAAAAAGCATCGTACCAGGCCGCCATAGTATGGGTTATCTTATTGCATTGTCTGCATTCACAGTGGGTATGGTGACCACAACTCTTAGATTCTATTCGTGCTTGACCTAATGGTAGAGTAGAGTCACTTCATCAGGCTCTTGAAATAAAAAAAGAAATATAAAGCATATTTTAACTGCATTTGCAGGCTACAATTCTTTTTAACAGCCATTTTGTGTCAAAATAATCTAGAGTTCTAGATATGGACCAATTCCTATTCTTTGATGACTTAAAGCACCAGATTCACATCAACAACCTTTAATAATCCACTGCTCGACATAGGCCTCTTCTTAGGAAGGATGTTTTGGCCTAGTATACCACGCTGCCCAGTCGGGTCGATGTAGGATTTGTTTCAAGTTTTTCTTCTCTTAGTAGTGATGTTACCCTATGTAGTTTGCTCGCTTAGTTGCCTCTTACGACCCACAGAGGTCGAACAGGTGTAATGGCACTCCGTATTTTTAATTTGTTACTATACGCAGACTGCACTGAAGGTTCCAAATTATCAGATAATATTATGAAAAGTCAGGTTATATCTGTGTTATTACAAATAATTATAACTGATCACCTTTTTTGGTGTCTTATGTGCAGATTATCTGATACTGACATATAAGTTGCAAAAACGTACATTTACTTGATTGCAATTTCATATTTTTCAAGTTATCTATTTTAGAAGATTAAATGGCTGGCGCGTTTGTTGATAGATGTTGTTCTGTCAAAACCGCAGTAAGAATTGTATTTGTGATTGTTTAAAGGTCATAGAAGGTCAATAAAAAAGTCAAATAGCATAAATGAAAAATTCACTAATTTTACTAACGGGTTACCCATTCACTATAACTAATGTATTCCTCATAAAGTAAGATAATTTATATAATTCCCTTGTCAAACCGCAAATTGACTATTTAGTTGAAATATGGGGAACCACGGGTAAAACTACTTTAGATGACTTACAGTGAATACAAAATTAATCAATAAAGATTCTTTTTAATTACAATTTTCGTACTTCTAAAAAAAATTTAAGTATGAGGCAATCAAAATAACTGCCATAAAACCGACGCATACGAGTACGTACTACACATGTATGTACATAAAGTATTAAACAGAAATATTTATACAAGTTTATCTTTTACTACAAATTGTGCTCGGCAAAATACGGAACTGAGAAACGCAAGCCATCTGGTAACTCATCCACCTAGAAAAAACTATGAGTAAAAGAATATTGAATTTGAAGGAGTCAAGATATACAATAAATTATCATTACATGTAAAACATGCTGCAACACTAAGTTTAAAAAAATATAGAAGAAGCACATAATAGCTACCTGTTAATTATTACATTTTTATTATTCTTAAAATATTTAAAATAAAAGAAGTAAAATGAAAAGATGTAAATACGATATTGTATGTGTATTTTTGCACATATACAAACAGAAAGTTGAATTAGGATTTCAATAAAAAAAGAGAAAAAAATGTAACGCAAAAATAGTAATAAAAATAGCAAAGTGTACAATAGGAATGTCATCTTTGGTTCAGTTGCATATTTCTTTTTTCTGCGCGGCAATCCCTCCAGATACCACCTACTGGTGGTTATGTCGGACTCGAACCGACCAATAACTGTACGCCGTCTCAGGTACCAGTAGCCGGGGAATCAGGTGTACCCTAGAAAGGAAATCCCTGAAACCCCGACGTACCTCGGGCCATCTACCTACGGCTTGCAGATGACCCCTTTTCTGCTCCAAAAGAGCGTGTGCTCCGTAGCACGTCCCGCTTCCATCCTGGCCTGCTTCTGCTCGGGTGACGGATGGCCTCACCTATCACCCCCAGACTTGCGTTTATGGAGAACGGAGATCGTTCTGCGATCTCTGGCGCCCGAGCCGTCTGTAATACCTGACACGTTCCCGGGTCTGGCGGACCGACAGACTTCCAAACCTCTTCCGGTACCGCTTCGACATCTCCTTTGCAAGTATAACTGCACGCATAACATAAGTATTCTGCCAGCGTGTGGACCGCCGTGTCCCCGGTCCGGCCATCGCAGTGGTGGCACTCAGGCGTTGGCTCCTTTCGGATCAGACACAGGTGATTGCCGAAGCATCCTTTCCCAGTGATCACCTGCGTCAGCCGATATGAGAGGGTACCGTGATTCCTCTCGAGCCAATCCTCCATAACAGGTCTTACCGCTGCAATGACGGCATGCCTAGCGCTTGGTTACCCAAGTCGTTCCTTCCACTCCTCCACAAGGACCTGACGGAGTTGGGTTTTCAGATTCTCGATTTCCCGAGTTTCAGGACTTCGACCCAACTCCCGTGCCTCCTTGCGCTACTGATAAAGAACCGCAAGGGCTCTCGCCTCCAGGTCCCATGGTAGAGTTCCAGCCAAGAGACTCGCCACTTCAAAGGAGATTGTGCGGTATCCTCTTATGACCCTGATGACCAGCACTCGCGCCGGTCCTCGCAGTATTGCGACGGTGCTGGCCTTGAGGATCTCCGCCCACACTGGGACCCCGTAAAGGGCCATTGACCGCACAACTCCCGCGTAGAGTCTTCTGTAGGAGTCATCGGCTTCCCTCATATTAGGCAGCAACCGCGCCAATGCCCGCGCTGCTCCTACCAACTTTGGGACTTGACTTCGGAAATGAGTTCCGAAGTCCCATCGACTATTGAGTACGAACCCCAGATACCTCATAGAGGACTCAATACCGATGCGAGTATCTCCTACTATGAGGCTGGATCGATCGATCGATGAAGGCCTCGGACTTGTGCAGAGCCACCTCAAGACCCAACCGCCGAATTCGCTCCACGACTTGGGCAACCTCGGCCGTGGCCCTCAGGGTTGCCTCACAGTGTGTCTTGCCGCACGCCGTCACAAGTGTGTTGTCCGTATAACACGTGACGACGACGCCATCTAACAAAGAACCGTGAAGCAATCAGTCGTAGCTAATGTTATACAGGAGCGGTCCTAAGACCGATCCGTGTGGAACTCCGCACAACATTTCACGTCTACCGAGACCTGTCTTACTTGGGTAGATGACGGCCCTTTCCGACAAATATGCCCCGACTATTTGACAGAGGGAGAGAGGCATTCGGTGATATATGAGGGCCTCCCTGATGCAATTCCAGAGGAAAGTATTGAACGCATTGGCAATGTCCAAGGACACCGCCAATACTACTTCGTCCCGGGCAACTGCTTCCTCCGTCAGAGTCTTCACGCGGATGATCGCAGGCACGGTGGAGCGCCCCTGACGGAAACCAAACTGGTTCTCCAACAGATCTGGCCCCACCCTGAAGAGGTGCTTGATGAGGCGTCGTGCCATAACTCTTTCAAAGAGTTTGCATACTTCGTCAAGCAACACTATGGGCCGGTAGGCAGATGATGAGTCTGCCGGTCGCCCCTCCTTTCGCGTGAGGACCAGTTTCCCCGTCTTCCACAATTTTGGAAACTGGCCCTGCTTGTTCGAGTATCTTCTAAGTTGATAATCTTGTTCAAAATATATTGACTATAAACTTTTTTCTATGTTAGGTTAAAACGCTCAATTAATTTGTTTACATTTGTATGTTTTCTAAGTAAGGGAATTTTATATTATAAATTCTGAGAAATACTTAAATATTTTTTAACTATAAATCAGGTAAGGCAGTTGAGAAATAAATGCAGAAAGTAGGTACGATTTCACAGAATGTAATTAAAGGTCACGGGAAGCCGTTGGATGTAGGCGGCACGGGACCGGCTGTTGTGTAAACCTTGGGGGACGCCTATGTCAAGCAGGATTCAAATCCCTCCTGGCGACCGAGTGCTGATACTTCCCTCAACAACCGTACCCAGAAAGGATCTGCGTCTGTCGGAAGGAAAGGGTTCCGTGCTTTCGCTCTGCCTATTCGGCGATGACCGGCTGGAGAGCCTCCACGGTGGCAAAGCCAGCACGTGGAGCCTCTAGCCAAGACGACCAACGAGTCATCGTGGCTCAACGAGTGCAGCTTTTCAAGTGGGGTCCATATGCCGATAAACTTCGGCGAGCACTTCCAGCTCCAAATCCCACATGGAAGTTCCGGCCAAAGCGCACGCCGCGTCCGTCGATATGGTGCCGTACGATTTTCAATAGTCATTCTGACTAAACTTCCCTAACGAGTACTACTGCCATTTTTGTAGCGTGATAGTAATTGGGGAGGTGAAATTGACATGTTTTATTTGTGAAATGCGGCGGACAGATAGTCCTCTTCAGTGACATATAGAGATATATATGTAGATAAATAAATACATAACTTTATTTAATATATTTACTAGATAACACCTATTTCAATTAATTACATTGCAGTGGATCTTTATCGAAAAAAAACAATTTCAATAAAAGATAAAATAAACTTCGAGGTAAAATTAATTACTTAGGTTATTGTATCTTTTAGTAAAAATAATCTAGATTTTACGATGTCATCAAGGTCATTTTGATAAAATAATTGTGGTTAAAATGAAATGCACATTTATGAAATAACATGTTGATAACATTGCTGTTTTTTAACATTATTTGACTGCCTCGATGGCGTAGTGGTAACGAAAGCGATCGCTGTGCTCGAGGTCTCGGGTGCCATTTCCGGGCCGGACCAAATGCTTGTATGATATGCAAATACTTGCTTCGGAGTTCGGGTGTTTTCTATGTAAAATATGTATGTATTTACAAAAAGAAAGTGTATAAGTATTCTTTAAGTGTCAGTCTAGTTATCATACAAGCTCTGCTTAGTTTGAAACTAGATGACATTGTGTGTTAAATGTCCAAAATATGTATTTATTAAGTAAATATGTATTTATAAACACTTTAATTTTTAAGATGTTACTCAGAATATTTAATAATAATAAAAATGAACGATAACTGTAAGAAATAACTACACCATTACAAAATAAAAGGATGAGTGAGCTAAGGATATGTCCTTAACTCTTATACTTTTATTTTGCAATGTTTTATTTTCGAAATACCATAGTGTTTGGTGTGATCCATTACGCACGCTATTTAGTGTAATTATCCGGCTAATATCCTGTAAGGAACCCTCTTCAGTGCTTGTCGGTGCCAGCACATGATGTCAGTATTTTAATCGACATTTAAAAGTATTATCTAATTTTGTCCATTAACGTAGTACTACGTACAATATAATTACTTTTTTAAATCTTTACCATTTAATTACAGTTTTGGTATCCCTAGGTACACATTTGCAGCTTAGTCTGCGTCCACTTTAAAAAGGTTTTATTATTAATTATATAAAAATATAATTTATACATAAAACTAAACTTACAATTTTTTATTTGTATTTTTATATTTATACATAGGCCTATGCATATGAAACCGGTATTATTTTAGAAAAAAAAACACATTTATTTCAAGAGAATGGTAATAAATATTTTATTCATAGTAAGCGCCCTCGCTAGCTACACATTTTGACCACCCCTCAGGCAATTTATGGATACTTCGCCGAAAAAAGTCTTCGTTTTTGAAGCAAACCAGTTATCGAGCCATTGCCCAACATTTTCGTAAGAAGTGAAGCGCTGTTGGCTAAGTGCGTGCCCCATCGATGCAAATAAGTGAAAGTCGGATGGAGCCAAGTCTGGTGAGTAAGCGGGGTGGGGTAGCGGTTGCCAGCGCTACGACTCAACTAATTCCCGAGTCTGTTTTGTTCGGTGTGATGGTGCATTGTCATCGAAAAAAATCAATTTGTCATGCCTATTTTCATATTCTGGGCGTTTTTGGCCCAGGGCACGTTTCAAATTCTCCAATTGTTGTTGGTAGCGTTGACCATTAACAGTTTCGCCCGGTTTCAGAAGCTCATACCAGATTACACCACGCTGATCCCAGAAAACAGAGCATTGTCTTTTTTCCGAAGCGATTTGGCCTTGGGGTCGATTGTGCTGGTTGGCCAGGGTCTACATACGATCTCTTGCGTTTAGGATTAACAAAATAAATCCACTTTTCATCGCAAGTAACGATCCGATGCAAAAACGACTTCCTTTTTTGTCTGGCGAGCAGCATTTCACATGTTGTTTTTCGGTTTTCCTGCTGTCTGTCGTTCAGCTCATGTGGCACCCATCTTCCGGTTTTCATAATCTTTCCCAAGGCTTTCAAACGTCTAGAAATGGTTGCCTGGTTTACATTTACTTTTTCTGTGAGCTGTTTTTGCGTCTGACTATCGTCTTCATCTAGCAAAGCCTGCAATTCGACGTCCTCAAATATTTTCGGTAGTTTGCCGAGGTCAGCGTTTCTCACATCAAAATTATCACTTTTGAACTTGTTGAACCACTCATTGCACTGCGTACGACCAAGAGCGTGCTCTCCGTAAGCTTCGACAAGCATTCGATGAGATTCTATAGCCGATTTACCCAAATGGAAGCAGAAAATGAGTGCTCCCCGCAAATCGTTGTTTGAAGGCACATATTTCGACATTTCCGAGAGCGAAAAAAAACACGATGTTGTATAAAACTTGAAGTGTTAGGTATTGGATATTGTTGACAGATCATATTACGACATCTAGCGCTAATGGTAAGTTTTAACTGTTCCTACAATTGTGTCTGCTGACCACTTGATGACAATACCGGTTTCATATGCATACACCTGGTATATGTTGTCTGGTACCTTTACTACAAGCTCTGCATAGTTTGGGACTTGGTAATGTTGCGTATCAGGTGTCGTAAATATAAAAAGAAGCATACGTAAATGAAATACATTTTTTTTTATTTACTATAAAGTAAATAAAAAATTTTAATTAATAGCATAGGTTTGATGTTAATACAGGATTCTTGATTGGTTCGTACCAGTGTCTAGTAGCTTTAGGGTTATTAACGCAATAATATTCCTCCAAAGGAGACGAAACAACTGTTTATGAATGTTATCTGACGTATTAACAATTCGTACTTAGAGAAATATATTTTTTTATATGTGTATAGAGTAAAAACTCAAGAGCCTCAGAAGCAGCAACTGAGACATTACAATAATTTCTTTCTCAGAACCTCGAGAATATATTTTCGAAATTAAAATTTGCACTGGCAAGGTTATAAATTGGCAACATAAAATTAGTTTCTAGGTTAATGACTGTATACAAAGTACTCGGTGCAGCTTATCTTCTAGGTAACATTGAACGATAAATAGCTTAAGTAAAAGAAAGAAACTGTATACAATAATACTTTTTTATAATCACAAAAAAACCCCAAGCTTGATATTGTTTATTTATCGTTTCATATTATTATATAACCATATCTAAATACGTGTACAGGGTAGAGACATACTGTATAGATTATAGATTATATGTACGGTATAGACATATACTGTATAGATTATAAAAAACCAGCCTATACTGGTTAAAAATGTACGAGTACATAATAGATAAGCTATTTTTTATTGCATTAACTTTTAAACCTTTTCCAGTTCTTTAAAATGCTGTATGCGGACAATTTCATAGACTATATATTTTTTATTATAAATTATTATTGGTTAAAATCTGAGAATCGTATTATTAAATAGACTAGTTGGGTAGCTGGAACAACATTAGTTAAACGTCAAATAGAGGTTTGACCTGGAATTAAGCGTCCAGCTTTCATTAGTATCTGTTTTTAATTATTTTCTTGTTGCAGGTACGGAGGAGGATGGAGAACCTACTTTAAATGAAGAAAATAATGGTAAGTAAAAACAAAATAACGTATATAATAAGTGTATATAATATAATAAGTATAGCTATCATTAAAAATATGCTGTTTATTACATTACCAGTCTACTTCTGAAAATAAACCTTTTCTTAACGAAGAGGTTTTTACTCACTATATTATGCGGGGTTTTTGTAGGATTTATTTCAAGTTTTACTTCTCTTTGCAGTCGTCTCTAACGGCGCCCCCATGAGACGAATAGGGTGGTGACACTTTTTTATATTATATATTATTAATTTCAGATTTTTACGTCACTTGTTTCACGTTAGTATATACGCACAACTCGTACCGTGCAGCAACATTACATACCGTATACGATTTTTCCAAGTTTTGTTCAAATATTATGTATACCTACGTCAAATGATAGCTTTCTAGTTCTCATAACCTCATAAATGGATGGAGATAAACTAACATGGGTAAATATAACCATCAAAAGATCATATTAACAATTTAGAGTTAAGATAAATGAATAGCCCAATATAATATGTTGTTAATAGCAGTATTTTTTTTTTCAGTTTCAACTCTTTCGATAATTTTTCAAAATTAATTATTAAAACTTTTACATTTACTTTTAATATGTATGTATTTTCAAAAAAAAGGTATGTAAGTATTCTATCCGTCAGTCTAGTTATCACAGCACAAGTTCTGTCCTGTTCTTAGTTTGAAACTAGATGACGTTGTGTGTCAAGTGTACTAAATATTTATTTATTAATATACTTAAAAGGCCAAACTATTTTATGATACATTTTATGTACAGTAAGACAGATTATCTAGATAAATACTATTATTCACTTTGAGGATAAGTATACTGATAGCTATATTAATTATTTCGATAAAATTGTAGATGAGCGCACAGTATTATGACACATCAAACATCCAGTGTACACTAAAAAGAACACTGTTATAAAGAAAACAAAAACTATTATGAAAAGTCTTATTTACAACACTTTTATCACTGAAAACAAACACCTACTTCATTTATCTTTTTAATAATAATATAGATTATATACGCCTTAAGTGTATCTACGATTTTTACTTCTTAGATATCGAAAATGATTGTATTTTTGTCTAATCTATAGTCTGTCTTATCAAGTATCCTTGAGAAAAGGTTTTTGCTTCAGTTATGAATAGATACTGCCGTATTGCGGGATGTCATTTTAGACAATTTTTTAAGTGTTGTCCAGTCTGGACAGTCAGTGTGAGTTTTGATTGTTTGTGGTTGAGATAAGAGCGGTTGTAATTTAAGACTTATTGTATGGTGAGTTAGTTATATTTTCTATTGTAATATGTTCTAAATACACCATAAGAAGGTATGTGAAAATCAAAGAGAGAATTATTTATGAACATGTGAGTAAATTTCAACGAAATTTATTAAATTGTACTTAATAATTGTGTGATTAAAGATTAGAATAGTAAGAAGTAGTAAGTTAATAACCAGATATCTGAGCACATTGTATTCGTCTACGTGTAAAATTTAAAGCAGGATTCCAAATCGAATACTTGTTTATATACTTACCTCAATGTAAAATATTGATGAAACAAATGAGTGTGTCAAACATACTTAGGATGGCAATTTTTTACAGCGTGTATATAACAAACACGTAATATATAAACTGTAGTGAAATTCTTTGGAGTTTCATTAATGAATTTCAGATTTCGCACTAATAATATCATAACATCAACTTTCAACGTAAACTGATATGAAAACAACTCCAATCACTTTAAAAAGTTGAGAAATTTACAATTTTAGTGTCCATGACATTGTTTACGTAGACATTCAGCACCATCCCTTTATACAGCCTTTAATAGGAATGCTCTTTTCCTATTATTAATTTTTATATCGGACGGTTTCGTGCTTTGGAGTCAAGCCAATACTTTCTGATGTCTTATAAAATATATTATATTTCTTGTTTGATAATTTTTATCAATATTTTTTGTTTCATTTTCCTTATATCAATCATAATATATTGCTGATCACCTTACGAAACATTTTGAGATATCAATAGTTTAATGTAATGAAATGCTGCAATATGTTGTTAGATTTTACTGTGGTAAGATCTGTCCGACGATTAGTACATATTTTGGCTATGGATGATAGATATATAAAAGAAAGTAATCATCTACAGCCTTTAACAGTCCACTGTTGGACATAGGCCTCTCATTAGCAAGGAGATTTTGGTCCGCTATACCAAACTGGCGAGTTGGATTTGTTTCAAGTTTTCGTTCTCTTTGCAGCGATGTTGTCTTGCAGGTCCTATATTATTTAAAAACAAATCTTTTTGTACTTTGATTAGTCTAAAATACAGACACATTCTTTATTCCTCATATAAAAGCAGAGGTATGAAATGCATGGATATGACAAATTGATATTCTATAAAAATTTTATCCGACATTCTATTTCCCATTCCCAGCTTAGGCAAGTAGCTCATATGCCTCCCCAAGTTCATTTCTGTCTCTATATTACACACACACACAATACACATGCACACAAACATAAATACATAATTCACCAAACTGATACACACAGATATTATTTAATACTTATTTATCATATTAAATTTATCGTCACAAAACTTCAGTTACGTCAACTGCCTATTGAAAATCGGTATCACTATATGTAAGAGGGCCGGATACTGGATTACTTATCTTATTTCATGTTTAAAGAAAGAACTTCTCTTAGATAGAACATGATTCAACATGTACTTGACTGCTGCATAAATAAACACCGAAGTTTATTTTGTTAAAAGTTTTCTAAAATTATTATCTATTTTCTTATTTTAGTAAAGCGATTTAGCAAAATGTTATTTTTATATGTATGAAGGTATTTGAATAACCTCTATTTTTAGTGTGATATAACTAATTTTAGTCAATCTTTGACATTTACATTCGTTTGACTGGATACAATCCATTTTAGTGATCTATTGTTCGGAGAATTTATGAACAACAGAATTAGTACTATTGAATTCTAATTACTATAGGTTTTTCCAACATTATTATCTATTCGTAGGAATGGATAAGCGTCACAGTTTCTTCAGTCATGATTATCACGTTTTTTATTGTAAAATAATATGATAACACGCAACTAATGCAAAATATTCTTATACTTTTTAAATTATACGTAAAACAAAAGATAGAATTTATTTCATTTTCCACTAAAAGACGATATAAAATTGTTTTTCACGCACTTTAATTTCATCTTTATTTTACAAATAAAATTAATGTAAATACCAATAATCAATATGCATAAAAACAAGCATAACATTCCTTAATATCCTACCAATCAACATTTCTCTAAAATTGTGATCTAGGTCTAACAGAATCTCATTGTAAGTAAAGAAAACAAAATTCGTAGTTTGTATTATCGGGAAAGTGAAATGCTATGATCTTACCACTTGATTTCGAAACACTACATACTTTTATAACGGGTAATAGGCTACAGGGTTGACAGTTATCGAGGAAAATGTGTAAACTCTACACTGCTACGATATCTATCATGCCTTTTACAACCCCAAGCGGGGCGTTAAAAATATCACACTAGGACGCAATAGTGTGGGTCACCATACTACATTGTCTGTATGCACAATGAGCATGGTGACCATAGTTCTAGGATTCTATTAATGCTTTAAAAAAAACGATTACGATACCTTCTACATGATGTTCAAGTTATACCACTCGTGAGCACAAGTACACGAGTAACCTTTTAAATAATTTTATTATTAATAAGTCCCACTATATAACAAAACTATTTGCATGTTCAAAAGTCGCGAAAGTTCAACAACAATTAATAATTCTTGCAAGATAAAATGTACTCTATGTTGCAAAAAGAAAAACAAAATGTGTCGTTATCTATTATATACTTATCTAATCTAGATAACTAAAAGATAATTTGAAAAAGGTAAAATCATTGTAATTAAACACATATCCGGTTTATACACCCTCCCATCTTTCTTTGCTATTTAATATCCCTGTCTTTGTTTAACATTTATTATAACTTGTAATTTTTGTTAGCAACTTTTGCTTTATGCCTGTTTACACCTCTTTATTAAGTGCAATATGAGTTTAATAACACAATACAATACGAGTTTTTAATACTTAGTCTATCTGATACACTTGTTTTAATTTACATCTTTAAGTACACATTTAGTTGACATTACGCTAAAGGTAATTTTAGAGAACTTAGCATTGAGATCAATATCTCCAAGATTTTGAAACTATTGAACATTCTTTTTATGTAGATTTTCTTACTTTGGACTTTCTTTAACATAGAGCCTGCCAAAGCTACTCAGTTATGCGTAATGGAAAGCATGAGTGGTGGCAAGAGTGGTGGTCATCATACTCATTGCGAATGCAGATAATGGAGCATGGTCACCCACAGTATAGCTACCTAGTGTGATACTTTTTCACATCTTGTTCAAAAGAGCCGGGATCATAGTAGGAGGGAAACACGTGCGCTGTTAATGAGTTCCAGGTTTTAACTGATTACTACTCTAAAACTTTGACTTTCAAGGCCAGAACGTGTTGTTCTGTTGAGGAGGGCAGAAGAAGGTGGGACAAGTTGGAAGTGTTCGTCAGAATACTCTCCATGATAAAGGTGATAAGGGCGACCTCTCTTTGCCACTGCAGAGGCTTAGGGGACTCAGTGGCTTCAGGACTGTCGATATTGTTCACTGCTCGCGCTGCAACCGATCGAGAACGTCCAACAGATACTCCATGGATTCATCGCAAAAATGAAAATAGTACCAGATTTTTCAAAGTAGATATGTGGATACAGTTATTGTTGAGTAGTGGTAATACTTATTATCACAGAATAGTTTATGAATAAATCGAATTGTTGGAATAAACTTTCATAGTTAAAGGTTCAACTAACGAAGAATAAGTGGAATCAGTCGTCGCATAGGTCGTGAATCGATTCTGTTCCCGGTCGTAACCGTGTGTCATTAATGGTAAGATCGTAAAGCTGCGGTCGGTACGATCGGAATGCGCTCTGAGGCACGCCTGCAAGTCGATAAACCGACTTCTGTCTAGTGTTGCCATATGTTGGAACATTTTATAAAAATAAACGAAAATTGTGTGTGTAAATATATTTAAATATATAAATATGTTTTAATCAACAAAAAGTATAGGACTGACACTAATGATAAGTTAAGATGTACGTAAGTTATTTACAAGTAAATTAGCTAATGAATAAATGTTTCATTTTAGCGTGATACATTACGCTTCGTAATGATAAATGTAGGTAACATTTTTTTATTATATTTAAAAGATATGTTTTAACAGTAGTTATATTTTGAATAAAGCATCATTACATACCCACGCATAGATATTAATTTAACTCAATTTACAATTTTAAGGAGTGGACTACGCCAAGCAGTAGACAACTAAAAGTTGTTGGTAATGATGATGACGAAATAATAATTTGATAAGACTGATGAAATAATAAATTAGTTCAAACAGCCATGCTGAGCAACACTGTTTGACAAAGGCTTCCGTCAGGGCGCTAATAAGCGCCTCCTCGGTTCGTTCGCTCGGATTGTTTACGAGCGCTCCGCTCTGCTTCATTGGCAAGAGCGCATTCGTCTCAGAGCCTAATTAAAACGAGCCGGTCTTGTCTTGCCGACCAAACACCTGGATAAAATAGAGTGGTCACATGCTCATAGCATTTTATTTACCTTTAGATACAATTTCATATTTTGTTTTCAGGTATTTGTCTGTATAAGGTTTGAGAAATGCTCTCATACATTTTACTGGTAATAAGTTTTGAGTTTCTGCATGACCCTTCCCTTATCTTATATATTTGGATATATTGTAGCAAAGTTTAAAATATATTAATTAATTGAGTTATATCAACATTGTGTTGCTTAATTCAGTAAAGACCAAATCAAAGCTTATGAAATACTTAGTAAATTCCGTAACAAAAATATGAATAATCTTAAATTTCAGTGGGTTTTAAAACTGAGCACTTTCAATGCTTATTTATTCTTGTCATTTTTTTTTTATTTTTTCATAAATTTTTTTATTTCAACAAAACATATACAAAAAGTTTTAACAGATACAAAAAGATTTGTAATTTATAACCATTACTGTGAAAAATCAGAATTATACAACTGTATTTTTAAGAGGTTTTGATAAGTATACACTTGACTTATAGTAAATCCTTCTCTTCCTTCCTTCAAAGTAACAAAACAGTCGTGATGCAAGTCAAATGGTTGACATAATAATTTTTCAAAGAAGTGTTAGTGTATACTGTTATAAATTGCAATTAAAACAGTTTTATATATTTTATTGTTTCTAAATAATTATAGAACAACAGAGATTTTTAACAACGGTGCTTGAATTAGCACCGTATAACCAAATGACTAGAGTTGTTAGACAGCAAGACCAATTAATGAAACTGTCATTACAGACAGCAACAAATATTTGTCCTATCGGGAAACTACCATGCGTTTGCTTTTTTATCTTGGTTTTAAAACAAAAAATCTATTACACAAGATGTCTCGATAACTAAAATCACGTTTAGATACCTTCAAAATACCTTAGGCTTTGAATGTGTGTTCAATAAATAAAATTATAATTATTGAAACTAAGATATTCTTACATAATGGGGCGTATATTTTCAATCTGCGTTGTATATAGGGGTAGCGCGTGCAACAGTTTTACATGAGGACCACCACCAATTAGAAGTAATATCAAAACCGTTGGCTGGAGTGCCATCATTATCTCAAATGCCGCACGCGAAGCTCACTCTTCCACCCCTACAATTTAGGCATAAAATTCTATAAAATATTTATGCGTTTTTGGAGACAAGTGGAGTGAGCAATCCTGAAGTATGGGGTTGGAATATAGTTAAAGCGTTTAGGTTGAGAGGCGTCGAGTACCTTCAGCCTATTGTAAAGTTTTCTATCGTTTTGGTGGGTTTATGGGCTCAGCTATTTTGTCAATTCGTGGGGGAGTGTGTTTCGTTTTGACAACGCTTGAATAAGGTGATGTAGTTGGGCGGTAAATTGGAGTAGCAAAATAGGTATGGTGAAATATAAATAGCTGATTTTAAATTTTTGTGTTCATTGCTTTGTAAATAGAATTTGATTTCTCCAATAGAGTCCGCATAAATATATACATATAATAAACATTGTAGGGTACGAGTATATAGAGGTAGCGTAAATTAACACTTAACAGAAGTTACTGTCTGGACTTTCGCGACTTTTACACACAAATTGTTTTTGTTTTATAGCGGGACTTATTCACGATAAAATTATTTAAAAAGTTGCCATATTTTCTATTTTCTAGACATTTAATATTTCAGATGATTAGAATGGATATGCTACCGTACATTTGTTATTTTGAGACATTGAAAGTAGATTAGCATTGAACTTTGAAAGAACTTTTAGTATCAAAAATGATCTCTTAGATTGATTACCTAAAACTACATTTAAGTCGAGGCCGCAGGTACAATTTATTTATCGATGAAGTCTATATGAACACAACAATTTTTTTTAATCTCACCGTGACATTATCTTATCTTTTATCGCTTATTGATTATTACTATTATTTATCACTGAAATAATATCAATTATTAAATAATTTACAGTCGTACCATACTTACTCAGCAATTACAGTTGTCGATGTCAATGGAAAAGAAAAATCGAAAATTCTGTGACAGTTTCATTGCGTTTCATGTTCTTATACTCGTACAGAAGTGGAGTCGCGTAAACTTGAGTCAAGGTAAACGGGTATGTTCTTGGAGTGGAGGGTTGGTGAAGTATTAATATCATGAGCATTACAGAAACTAACGACTATATAAAAGCATTCAAGCGTACGCGCACTGATTGGATGCCTATTTTTGATTTAATAGTATCCGCATATTTAGATATCCGCGGTGCCACCACGATATGGCTGACATACATGTGTTGTCGTATTATTCACGGTGGCAAATCTTATTCGTTTTAATGTGTCTGCGTGAATTTTAAATAATTGACGCAGTCTCTCCGTGTCTCGGTCAGATCTGCTATGTCTTTATTATTGTTTTATGTAGATAACCTAGAAATGAATGAGAACAATATGCTGAATATCATAACCGTCACTGCAGTTTTTCCTCAATAAAGCCATTACTTTTACTTACTTATTTTTTTTATATAGGGAAGAAACTAATAGACGCTTATAATATAAGTGATTGTCGATGCACAAAAGTACTTGTAAATCAAGCGTTATTTAGATTTTAAGGCAGGAGTACGTTCTTTCCCCGTAATATGACCTTCAAGGCTGTATTAGTCCAGAATGTAAGCGAAAACAAATCGTATATAAAGTACATACTCTACATTTGTCTGAGTATAATGAATTATAATTACAAGCATTTCTATATAAACGATTTTGCACGGCATCCAGTTCTTCCCATATTCAAACATAATGGGAGTAAACTCTTACATTAAATTGTGACCATTGTATTTGGCCTTTGTTCTTTTTTATTGTTTTAAAACCCCTTTTGTTACAGAGTACCATCGGGCGATAGGGAGACAGATATTTTAACTTATAATTAGTAACTGTTGAATAGCATTATTATTATATTTTAAATGTATATTTGCTGCTTTTGTTTTATATTAATTTATCCAATTAATACATAATGTCATCAATTATGTTGTTATAAATCTGTGGTAAATTCTATCCTATAAAATAACTTTTAATTTAAATATAAATTTAAATTATTTTAAATTTAAATTTCCATTTAATATAAATTTTAATATAAATTTAAAAAAAATATTGATTATATAAAATCATAGAAAAAAGAAAAGTTGATTCTAAAATTAAAGAACTTACTCGTAGTGGAAGTTTGCAGTGTCATGAAGTCCAAATTTATTTTAAAGTGAAGACAGACAATTGTAACATCTTAACTAAATTTCGATCATATTCAGTCCAGAATCGTTATTAGACTATAATGAAGCACTTTAGAAGTTAGCCAAACAAATTTTATATCAATATGTTTTAATGGTTTGTATAAAAATAGAAGACGTAACGTGGAATAATATCGCACCCAACAAGTGAATACATTAAACAGACACATTTTAGTTGTGTGGAAATATATGGAATAAAAATATGTTTAAATGTTCTTATCAGCTATGTTCTTACTTTAATACTAAAGGCCTTATCTGTCTTAGTAGATAAAAGTTGTAACGTGATAATACACTAGTAGTGTTCGATCATTTGACGTCACAGTCAGATAGAATAACTGTCAGAAAATATTAGGATAACAGAAATAAGCAGTACCAATATTAATTTCTTATTCTTGTATAATATTACCAGGATTACAGGATTATTGGATTAAAAATTCTTTTTTGTGTATACTTAAAATGTCGACACTGCTAAATATTTCACTCTTTACTTTGATATTTTAATATAAATAATTGATGTAAATTTTTTATTAATTTCTTGTTGATTTGATAATTTTATAAATACTTAAATTAATACATAAATTCAAATAATGAACCCCAGTTTAAAAATAAGTGAAAGCTAAATTAACTAAGTTTTAAAATATGATAATTAAAAGGAAATATTTAGGATGATTTACTTTATAAACGGCATAAACATCATAACCATCCATCGCGTATTGCTAGCGGTACAGAATCTTCCGTCCTCCTATTAATTTAAAACACACTTTAAATATTTGTCTATGTCATGGCAAAGGCATGCTTTTCGCAGTTAGTTTAAGTAAATACATAATGAAATTTAGGCTTCGGTAACCTTACTCAGTCGGTGAAGGTGACGAAGGAGTTGCATAATACCAGTTATTGAGCGGCGAGATATTTTTTCCTCAGTAAAATTGCAGAAATCTACTTGCGGGATCTTCTTAAAGTCCACCTGGTGCTAAGTATGGTGCCGAATACCTTGTTTTTCACATGAAAGAACTCTATAAACTAGCAATCCAACAACATTTATATTAAAAATTTTGTAGCTGTTACTAAGTAATATTTACAAGGCAGCGTTCGCTCATCAAAAATGTAGAGTGGTTGTGTGTTGTACAAATTGCAGTGAACAGTGAGTAGATAGATGTCTAGGGATAATACAGCGTGGACTGTATAAACATTCTGAAGCAGTGTTTACTAACTCACTCCTAATTAATAAGGGAGAAACTGGTTACATATTAGAGTCAAATTTGCTTAACAGTTTATAAATTTACTTTATTATCCATTCACATTATTGACATGTTATTTTTTTTATTGTTTACGTCTACACGTAAAATAAGTTGTTGGTATTTATGAGTTGGTTTGTAAATATTTACATACATGTGCAAAGGACAAGCAAATAACGATTGACATACAATTTGTGTTATTTTAAAATTGCTTAGTATGTAGAGCATATATAGTTGGTACTATTTTACCAAAAATTTTTAACTCCACGTCAGAGTAAAAAGCTCAGTGACATATATAATTAAAGATAAAACTTATAAGATAAAAAGATAAAATTGCTTTTTCTAAATCAACATAAAACTTTATTCAAACTCTGTCCATAAGCCACCCTAACAGAACCCTTCAATAAAAATTCAAATTCATTGAACAAAACCTCTTCAATCTTAAAATTAAAACGAACATCACAAAACACGGCTACGCTCACATAACCCGGATATCTGTACACAGCCAATGTACACAAACGGTGGTGCGCTGTACTTGAAATTAATTTCGTATAGCCTCAGGCAAACCCCCCCCAGCCCTTGTCGTACACCCGCTCGTTCCCTCTGTGGTTCAGACACGTGCGAGTCAGGATAACGTGTTCTACCACCTCGCAAATAACCCTAGGACATTTTGATTAATACTCGATTGAATAAGTTAATCATGGCTTTGGCTACATAATTGTGTTAGTGTAAATCATGGGATGTTGTGTATCTCTGGAGGGAGTAAGTAGAAGTAAAATAAGTTTGAATGGATTGTTAAGTTGATAACTTTTTTTTAGAATTTCATACTTTAAAAGAAAAACAGAATCCTTAGGATTACTTATTGTCTGTTTTTTTATTTAAAGCCCTTGTTTCAGGAATTGGTAGAGGTATCACCTTTTAATTAATAATATTTGTCTATGGTTCCCTAAAGATGGTAAAAATAAACTTTTACTGTGAGAAAATCAAATATAAACATAATGTACAAAATACGAACAAGCACACATTGATCTTCAACCGTCATCCCTTGTCTCAATCGTCTGCCATTCATAAAACATAAGTAAAGAGACTGTGTATATACCTCAGGTACACACTAATATTATTCAAAACACGAACTGCTATCAAAGTAGCTCTCACAAAGATTGCCCATTTACAGATCCCTCGACATAAGGCCACACAGACACTCACATGTATAACCGTACATGTATTTCTCAGAAACGTCTCTTATAGGAAGAGAGGCTAAGAGAGGTTTTTAAGAGGCCGAGTGAGTGGAGAGTGGTGTTGCGATCGGCTCGACTGCTCACCCCGACCGACAGTAAAAAATATGAGCATCCCCCTCCATACGCCCCCTCGCGCCATCTTGAAAAACTTTGTCACTTGTAGCCGCAGATCGATCTGTGTCTACGAAGTCTACGCCGTAGCGATGTAGGTGTATGTAGACATCTTTGATGTTATACTTTTTTCAAATGGTTTCAATGAGTGTATATTTTTTATTTGGAAAACAACATTTTTCCAAGTTGATTTTAGAGTAAAATAGGTTAATTTTAAATTAATAGGTACTTTTTGTACAGTCGAATAATTTGCAATTTCGCTCAGTATCTCTAAGTTATACGAATATTTCTATTTGGTCTTAATTATGTGTCATAAAACGAAGTTGATTATTATGTAATAACTGGTTCACAGTTAAACTTAATCCGCAACACATGAATGCTTATTCGTCAACACTCTTAATACTAAATCTAAATGTGTTTATTCAGTTAAGAACACGATTATTATGTACTTGCCTTTGTCATAACCCCTCACAACATGACTTTTGTCATTGAAATGATAATCAGTAAAAGGATTTGTGTGAATTATTCACATGACTTCCTTAACCAAGAAGATATGCCCTGTGGCTAGGAGCCCTATTAAAATAATAAAGTTTTGATTTTAGACTCTTTATCAATGAAATAAGGTATATTTTAGTTCATTACGAATTGAGTCAAGAATAAGTTATGAATACAAAACAAGGACACCTAAGGGCCTCAGCAGGTGTCCTTACAATTGTACCTTGTAATGTCCATGTTATTTGGGAAGTCAAAACGATTGAATGAGAAAGCTGAATAGCGTTTATATTATAAAGATATGAGACCAACCTTTTTAGATTCAAGTTTTCTTAGTGCCTGGGGAGTTGAGTTTTCTTTCTTATATATTTTTCAGTTTCTTTTTCTTCTTCTTTTGTAACATTTAATTCATTGTAATCATGGAACTCCTTCATTAATACGGCAATTGAGGTTTATTACTTTTACAATCATTTGGGTGCACAGGTTCTAGCAGAATAGTGTAAAAATAAATAGAGGACTGAGGATGGGAGGGTAAGTGAAGGATTTCCTCATATTTTGCACCAAAGATGATTAAGACTGTTACATAAAAGCAAAAAGGATCATATTAAATAATAACATTAATTATCGGTATGTTACAATGGAAGAGGTCTTTTTCCAGCAGTGAATTGCGATAGGCTGATGATGAGGATGATGATGATATTTATGTAAGTGGGGTTTAGCACGTAAATATTTACAAATTATAGATCTTTTTGCATTAATTATGCTGTATTTTGCCACAACGAAGGTATGTTTCTGTGATTTTGAAAATGAATCGTATTCAAAAAGCTTATAAATTTTGTAAATCAAATATTCAAGAAGTTGCCGACATTGTTAACGGAAAAGTAGAAAATTTATGGAAGAAGATATTACTTCCAATGTTATCACATGTAAAACTGCAACGAATGCTTCCAGCTTATCACCTAAAGTTCTAAAATGTTTTCAAATCTGATCCTAAATTACCTTAAATGCATTTAAATAATACTTTTAATTTGTAATAAATTTTTATTTCATATTTCTTCGTATAAGTGCTCAGATTCTACAAAATTCACCAACCTTAAAAAAAAGTTCCATTTTGTAAACAGTATTTTCTTATTGACCAAAGATTTGCAAGAAATATGATAATATGAAACACAGGTGTTGCAACAATATGAATAAATTAATTCTAATTCTGTTGTTTTACATGAAAACGATATATCTCCTACTGATTAAAAAAAAATTGAGAAGAGAACAAAAGAAAAGTAGAAAATAAATAATTTAGCAAGAAGATCTTCGTCTGATGCCTGTGCTTTATTTTAACAAAGGTGTAAAACTTTATAAGGGAACTGAAGATGACATTTCATTAATTAGAGAACCAGATAGCACTTATCCAGGCTATATAACTTCCGCAGCTGCAATTGCTAAATTTACCCGATTGTCACAAAGTTTCTCTGTTATCTGTGTTATTTTATTGCTACTACGTGCCAAAGGAGAAAAAAAATTCTCCATACAAAAGTGACCTACTCCATTATCTATAAAAACACATCATAAAAATATATTGTGATTGTCATCATCAAAAACAGGTACCTAATACGTAGTCAGAAATAGGTGATATATTATCTTATGTTCAAAATAAATGGATTTAATCTAATCTAACGTCGGTGATGTTCAAAACAGATACGATATTATTATTATGAGATTGATGTTCAAGTATTTGATGTAGATATTTTCAAATCAAGATCTGGCGTTTAGCAAGTCTGCGGTATAAACCATGAGTGTAATCAATTTATCATTGATATCATTCCGAGATCACAGCCCTACTAGAAGCCTTTTGTCTTCAATTTTGATAATCAATCACTGATAGCAATGTTAGATGATTAAAAGCCCAAAAAGCAAGTAAACTAATCAGGTTTAATCTAAAACTGTTATGAATAATTGTCGTTTTTAGCAAATATGTAATTTTGTCATGACCGTCAGTCCCTCCATTTGTCCATACTACACCTGACAAATTATAAATTATAGAAACCTGTAATTTCGCATAATTATAATCATGACTAAAAAGTAGTTTGGAGTCACTACGACCTGACGATATTTTTTTATTAATCTTCATTATCGTAATCTTTAGAGAGATTGCTTTTGTCCTATTAATAATACATATTATTTTACAAAATACTATATCTTCTAATAGTTTTAATAAAGTTTCTATCCACAACATTCATAAATTTTTCTTCCTATTTCTTTTTCTATGTAACTTTGGCAATGAAGTGATGAAGTTATGATTTAATTAAGAGTTCGTGTGTGTTGTAAAGGGTTAAGGACAAGTAATACTTTAAAATATGGTGATCAAAATGTAACAGACAATACATTGTAATC
Source organism: Hypercompe scribonia (assembly GCA_949316085.1). Taxonomy (NCBI): domain Eukaryota; kingdom Metazoa; phylum Arthropoda; class Insecta; order Lepidoptera; family Erebidae; genus Hypercompe; species Hypercompe scribonia. The sequence continues at coordinate 10,949,745 of OX438979.1, forward strand.
TGTCGTCAATAACGCAACAAATTGTTAATAATTTATGACAAATATTGAACAAAAAAGGATAAATAAAATTCAATTTTCTGCCGATTTCGATAAAAAGAATAGAAAATATTTTACCCTTAAATTATCACTTAACAATTGGCGTTAATTAAAACTATCTGGGATTCACACATTTTATAAAAAATAAAAAAAAACCCCAATGTGGATGTCAAAAGGTCAAGGAAAAGGATCAACCCTTCACGATTCTGTAAAGACAAAATGAGATACCAAAACCCTTCCGAAGAATCACGAGTTGTCACAATCAAAGGGTTTACGAAACCAAAATTAGTCGCATTGATATCGGCGTGACACCCCGATACTCATAACGAACCGTGCGAAATTTCTCACAAAGGCAAAAAAGTCGAGTAAAAAATGACTAAAAATTTGTGTTCGCGTAAAATTATAAAAAAAAAACGTTGTGAACGGGGGATGTTGTCAGTGACCCCTGATAATATTTGATTGCACTGTGACTTTTTTACGACCTCTAAATTTTGACGACATATCTATTATTACTGTGATGCCGATATTAGATTTTTAAGCGTAACGGCTTTTGCTATACTTAGGTTAAAAGATTATTTCTTTTAAAAAAGATGTAGTTCATTACTAAAATTTTATCTAGTGTTCTTGTACTGGATAAAGTGACGTAATGATAATTATTAAAATGTGTATACATTTTAATAATTGTCATGTGATAGGTTCTCTGGTACTTACTTGACATAGATTATATCTTTATTTGGATATTTTTTTGTTATTTTTTTACATGTAGGTAAAGTTATGGTTAATATATTCTCATATTTAACTTTGTATATATTAAATGAGCTTATATTTTTAAATCGTACGGTTAAATGTTATAAAGTTGTGTTCCCTCCAAACTTATATATTTATTGCCATAATTGGTTCGTACTTTAAGTAATCCATGTAAACTATTGCTTTTCGTAATTTGTAATTTCTTTATAAAAGATAAATTTATTTTAATTTTTATCTAGTATTCAACAATACATATAAGCAGACAAAGACGCCTTTATAAGCAAGAGAAGTAGAAAATAATCTGTCCCTATTCAAAAAATAACAACTATGTATTGAGTTTTAAACTAATTCGTTTCGATACTTTATAAGTTAATATATTAAATAAATGTGTGAAACTAAAGGTTTTAGTTAAAAGCGATTACTTAGGATAAAATTAGGTAATAAAATCCAACGGAATAAATGAGGTACGTGAAAGTTTATCAGACTCATTGTGGTGCAATCGCTCAGGGGTTGTAAACAATCGGTGGTGCCCAAGAGTGACTACAATGTTCGGATACCTTTATTGCGACGAGAGCAATATCAAGTATGTTTATTTGTCTTAGTCTACATGGTGATGTACTTTAGAGTAAATAATTTATTTTACTTTTGGCCAAATGTTTGGTTTCGTATCGTTCATAATTGATTGCTAATTAATTTGCATCTAATAACATGAAATTAAATCAGTATTAAAGTATTCGTTGATTGACAAATTTTTTGGGTTAAAAAACTCAGTTTTATTTATTGCACTCTTATTTTTTTTCTCTTTTAGTATTTTTAATAACAACATAAAGATTAAAAGATTGTAGTAGACTGCAATATATGGACGATTCTTGGCGTCTTCTTTCAATAGTCTTGGTTCTATATAATATAATATTTAGAAGTGATTAGTGTTTTAGTATGAGAAGATACCTTTGGAGAAAAATGTACAATTACCACCTTGTTTTTTGTAAATTACACGTGGAAATGTTTTATTGATTTATTTTACAAAGAGCAATAAATAATTACGATTCAATTTTATTAGTCAAATATTATAAATTAAGTTACAGTTAATCAGTAGGTTCTCTTATTTCTATTAACACAAAAATGGGAAAACCTTCGTTTCAATAAAATGATTTTTTTTTCCATATAACAGAAAAAAAATCTATATTGACGGTAGAATAAACAGCACACTGTATGTTGAGTTATAAAAACTAAGAAGTTGAGCATTAATTTAACTAAAACTATTGTTTATTGACGATTTCTTTAGCAGACACTCGACTTTACTATACGGCTGGCATAAATTAAAGTAAAAAGGGCTCTATTTACACGTTTTATGATTCAAATTCCAATGTATGATCCTTTCTTGTAACAGGGGTACCGAAGAATAGATATGGGGTCCGATTCAGATAGAATTCTTTTGATTGTAAGACTCATAACGGACCCTAACGTATATTTGGACAGCAACCTGAGAGGTTTGAAGTGGTCCCGAGGCTTATAATTACTATAATTTGGAGGCAGATGAAGGAATTTCAAACTATAAATAATATATTTTATTGTAAATATATAAATTGTGTGGCGAATTATATAGTACTTGTATGTGAGTATATACGGTGTACTGATTGCGGATAGTACAGCTGAAACCTGTCAAGCATATCACGGTACGGGTGAAATTATAGGGCATATTATTTTTAATTGTTGATTTCTAACATTTGCACACAAAGTCCTTATAACGAATAATACCATACAACGTTAACATATTAGCATACATACGACTAATGCATAGAATTTCTGATATGTTAAACCTTGTCTTACATTGCCTTTAAATCAGTGCCAATAAATATATGCAAAACGAAAAAGTAAAAGCAAACATGTTAGCGTTTGCTTTTATTAAAAACGTGATGAGCACTGCGTGATATATGGCCACGAGTTATTCCGAACTAAACTGTACACGAATGAGGGTAGCCTGAAATTACTTAGCGACTTTATTTCTTCCGTTCAAATGGTTTTGCGAACACGCAATTCGCTTCTTTATTTTGTTTTATTAAAATATAACTTAATAGAAATGTATTACTCATTGTTTATCATGAAATTTGATCTGGCAGCCAAAATTAAAAATGCTGTTGAAGTATTTACCCATTCTTATCTTGGAACGCCCGAAAGATATAATAACCTAATTTAGCAATCAGGTAGTTACTAAATTTCACAATAATCAGATTTAAATATGGAATATCAGCAATTGATACATTCTTCAAAGTTTTAGACTGATATTGAATAGCTTATGACTGTTTTTATCATTTGGGCTTTTACTGATAGTGTCAGATTAGCGAGTTTTTCCATTTCATACTTGTCATAAGAATAGCTTCCAAGTCAGTCTGTTGGCAAATATTTTTGATACTTAAATTATAATTTTTTCATTTACGAAATTAAATTTCTCTAAATCTCTATGCAACCGTCTGAAATCAAATAAATATTGAAATTCAAAAAAATATTGAACTTAGTTAATTTGTAAGAATCTGCTGTTAAAAATAGGTTCAATACTGTGATTGCCAATAGATAGATGATGCTTACTATGAAATAACAATGTAGGTACGCTGAATTTAAATAAATAGAATAATTTATCTCTTTATTGTAAACCAGATTAAATACAGAGGTAACTTAAAGCTAAGGAAGTACAAGTCGCGGCCTTATCGCCCGTTGGCAATCTCTTACAGGCAACCATAGAATGGAAAAAAAAGCATGAGATGAAAAGTATAGGGTAGTGCCTGGTGAATTAGAAGTACATAGAAAAAGGAAATTAAAGTAGTATATATAAATTATATAAAGAAATATGCAAAAAACAACTAAAACTTATAGATATTTCATATAAACCTAAGGGGAATACCTTTACTTAAACGAGTGCAGCAAAGTTAACTATGTAACATTGAAATCTCCCAGGTAATATTCCTCTACCAGTCTTTTAAAGGCTGTCAATGTTTGTGAACGTCTAATTTCAACTGGTAGTGCGTTCCACAGCTGAATTGCTTGGACAGAAAAGGAGTGGTCGAGGAATTTGGTAGTGAGTCCTAGCATTTTAAATTTTTATTCGATATATTCAACTTTAAGCACAGTAATAATATGTGAATGAGGGCAATATTAAGTAGTCATTGAAAACATAATATATTTAACGTCTGATAAATATTGTCGTTCCCCAATTTATGTGCACCAGAATACTGTGTGATACAGAGAATCCCTAGAACTGTTAAAATCGCTTTAAAAAGAGCTATTTTTCATGGATCACGCCTGCTGGAGGCAGAGTTACAATTTTGATTAACTAGTCCCAATGTGTGCGCGATATCTGTTTGAGTTATGATTGTGTTAATTATACATGCCGTACATATGTTTTAAAGTCTATTGAGCAGCAAATAAGTACTCTAAAATATTCTTCATATTTTTTAGACTTTTAGTTGAATTTTGGCTTTAATGCTCTAAACCTTTTTTTGTTGCTTTTAGGGGAATTATTTGTAAAACGAAGAAAAAAAAATAAGAAACCTGATTCAGGTTAAGTATTACGCACATGGAGTAGTTAAGAGGCAGGCTCACGAAATTTTCAAGTAACTACTTACTGTTCATATCACTCGGTTTGAATGATTCAACTTAGTAAATCTTATCCTACGGTTTTATATATATGAGTAGCTACGAGCATAAGGCTAAGGCTGATATGAATAAATGATCGTCGTGGGTTCGATTCCGAGCACCCGACAAAGACAAATCTTTGTGTGATAAAAACGATCATTTGTTGTATCTGGGTGCAATTTATCTATTACACGTAATAAAATTGTAACATTTTAATGTCTGTACATAAAAGATATTGAAAAAGGCTAATAAAGGAACTCAAAACAATAGTTTTTTGGGATTTTTAACCGTGTGTCTGTATGCTTGTGCGCGCTAATCTCAGAAGTTGCTTAACTGCTTGGGACGTAATTTTTATTTGTATAGTGTGATAAATTTCACTTAAAATTTAGTGATTGTTTCATTTCCAACGGGTTACAAATAAAAATGTTATATCAGTTTAAAGAATCAAAGACGTCAAAAAATAACTGTCAAAAACGTCAAAATAAAATCGCGTTTTTTGTTATTTGAAGTTATCTCCTGATCTATATGCTCAAATTAAATGCAGTAAAAGGTAAATTTTATTAAAATTAAACGTTTGAGGTAATTAAACTCTTTCATTTTGTACACACGCACATAATGTACGTTATACATTCACTTTAACATGATTTTTATTTTTATTTTAACAAAAACTAATTATTCTATCTTAAATATAAGAGTTAGATATATGGCACTATGGAATTTATTTTAGATCTACTGAAAATTATCATTTTTGCATTACATTATATTCCTTAAATTGGAATCGTTTGCCCAGAGCCCTCCGATAAAGCGTGCAACTGGTGAAATTTTTTCCATCTTGGTTTACAAATGTTGACCGATGTTCTTGCTCCTATGGACATAGGATAATATTTCTCTTAGAAATTATCCTTAATGTTTACCCCCAGAAAGGGTGATTTCTGAATATTTCTGGGACAAAAATTATCCTATATCCTTTCTCACGACTCAAACTGTCTCCATGCCAAATTTCATCTAAATCAGTTCCGCAGTTATTAATGTCCCATAACCAAAAACATAAACTGGCATCTCCATTTTCATTTCTTTAAAATAACCTTGATTTTTGGGATGAAAACTATCCTGTCTTTTCCCGAGATTTGAACTAACTTTTTACTCAATTTCCTCTGAATCTGTTCAGCAGTTTAGACGTGAAGAGATAACATACGGACAGATACTTTCACATTTGCAACATTAGTCTGGTTACCATAATATAAGTTTTGCCTGGTTTGGGATCAGACGGCTGTGTGAGATGTGTAAGGATATTATTATTATATATATTATTTATAATAATACATAGACAAGTGCCTAAATGCACATATATACAGAACACTCTCGTTCCGTTGCGTGGTAGTCTACCGTCACATTGCAGAAATTATATGTAGCCTCTGACGTCAATCCTGTTTTCAATATATGCATCATTCACCAAATCTTAGATTTATTTATGGTTAATAATTAACTAACCACTTTTTATAATGGCGATATTAATATAACGTAGCCATCGCACAGCAACATAATTACATAAAAATAATCTACTGTTTTCATCGACTACGTACCGATATTTCATACGCAAGGAGTTGCATAAATTGCAAAAGTAAATTTGTAATCGTACATTTATTGCGATATGGCAATGCGTTTGTTTTTTGTTTTGCACTCGCCTTTGCGGGGGCAATCCCATGCCGTCAGATGAGTGATTGCTAATAACGATTAGATAAGTTATAAATAATGTAATCTATTGTGCTATCGAGTTTGAATATTGTTAAATACATGGGAAAATCCCAATATTGATAAAATGGCTCAATATCTTATAAACACGATAACAAATTGTTGTTCTTCTAATCTATTTTATGATTACTTAATAAGGAATGAGGAATCTAGTGGTTAACAAGGTAACAGACAGAATAATTCTAGAACCAAGGATCTTACTCATATACCACAGTTAATGCTTTGTAGTGTACTCAAGACCAAACCAATATAACCAATAACATGCCACGTCAAAGGCACGTGTTAATTGACAAGCCATTTGACAGGTGCTTGGGCGTCACATTAATTTAATCAACGTGATAACATATATCTTGTATTATAGTTTATCATAATGTATTATGGAATTGCCACTCTATCGTTCGATCTGTCTGAGATTGTTACCTATAATTCTATATCTGATGTACTATTTAGGTTTGCGTCAGGTGAGTAGTAGTATTTATATATTAATATGCCAAGCACTATACACATTATGAAATGTAATTAACGCGATGGCATAGATAATACAAACACAATAATTAATCATTCGATATTACATTTATTTTTGATACAATAATATTAAAGTATAAAAGATTGGCCACTTTAGTAGCTTTGTCACTAAACGACGCGAGTGTTATGAGTTTCATTTTTACGCGGGACAAATATTTGTATGATCCAGAAGAAATTTTAAGTTTAGATGTTAATAGTGACTGTTGTTTAAATGATTGTTAAATACCTCACGACGACACGAGTCCATTGTAGTGCGGGTTTTGTGAGTGAAGTAATAAGACAACCATGGGTAACAAATACATCCCCTACTGAATACCGAGGTAAGACAAATTTGACATTTTCCTGTTGTGAGTTTATCAGAATTCAATGTGAGAAAAAGTAGACATAGAGGATAGAGCCACTCGTATGTACAGTAAGGCAAGCTGGGTTAGCGTATTTGCGTTACTGATAGATAGGTAGAGGGTTAAAGTTATAATTAATATTATATTATATATTATTACATTATATATTAAACCATGCGTTCACACTATGAGTTCAGTAAAAGAATGAATGAAAACTATATGCAGAGATTTCGACATATCTAAATAACTTTATGTCTTTACCAGTATAACTGGAATCCTCATTGTAAATTATATACTGACCAGAGAACGTAGATTCTGGATCCCTTAAGTTTTTGTAGTATTTCGCTTTCTACATTTCGATATATTTTGCTTAAATAGGAGTTCAAAGGAATTTGACGTGTTAATATTTGTTTAGTATGTATGTAGACATAATATATTCTTGTGATAAATATACTCCTTAGATGTTACTGCTACGTAAACGTTTATGAAACCTTGCAAATTGAAACATTGTCACAAAGAAAAACTCTTATTGAAAAGTGGCAACCGCCGAGGGTACTTCACAGAAAGAAAATTAGGATGTGAGCCGTCAAAACTTCAAAACCAGCCCATCAAAGTGACATTTTAGAGGGATGTAGCCCCCGCATTACACCTCTCTCATTATTTATCACATTGTCGACGAAATTAATGGTGAACCCTCGTCAAATAATTTTTATTTTATAAAATAAAGGCCACGGCTTCTGACAGTTTAATCATATCTTTGTGTTTCTAATAGGCATGTCTAGACTGTATCTAGTGAAATGAAATGACCGATATATTTATGTTAGATTAAGTTTGAAACGAATAGAAGTAAGTGCTCAAAAGAAAAATTATCTGTAGAAACATCATTTTAATTACTTATATTCATGTGACGTATGCAGACTTTGTAGAAAGCAATCTTGTTATAATAATGTTAATTATTTGTTTATTTTTATTGTGTTTATTACAATATTTTTATTGTGCTTGTTGATAATAACGAATGTAATAATATAATTATAGACACGTGTACGGGATATTCCGATAGATCTACTTACGATAAGTATCATAAGATAATCTATAAAGTATGTATAATAACGTAAGAATGTATTTAAATGTATTATGCAATATCGTAAGGTATTTCTTCAATCACGTTTTAATTATTACTTACGGCCATTTACTTTGGGGACTAATTTGGCTATTTTCAAATTTCTAATACAAAAGTGTTGCACCAGATGTGACAGCTAAGCGTGTCCGTAATATATGACAAAATGATTTCTTCAAATATGATTTGAGTTTACTGAGATGCTCTCAATAAAATGATTAAGTGTTATAATACTATTCAATATAGTTACATTTAGATTCAGATGCCAATTAAGACCGCTACCGTTCTTATTATAGTATTTTTGTGCTGGTATTCCTGTCGATAAGCATTATAATACACAGGATGATAGATATGTAGTGTCAGAGGTCATGTAGGAGGAAACTTGGCTTTTGTTATTTGTAACAAAAGTTTAGTTACGTTGTAACGTAAAACACTATCGTTAAAATTATTTCTAATGATCATTTTATAGCGACAAACAATTTTAATGACGGAAAACTTGGTTAGTGTCCCCATTTAAAACTTATCACTGTTTTTATCTTTATTTTCAAATATTAACGATTACTACGACAGAGACGTAATCGCACCGAAAATGTCGCACAATTTAGATGGATACTGATTGACCTACACAGAAGTTTGATTGTAATTCTTAACCTTTCAATTTCTTGGGAGAAGATGTTGGGCTTCATATTTTGTATTCTTAAGTGTTAAACAGTGAAATGCAATCTTATTTGATTAACTATAGAGTACATATTAGATTAAGAGATCGAATTGCAGTACAGTTTGTAGGATGTAAAATTTATAATTGAGGGCCGTAAATTAAGGTGACATCGACAGTTGTGGCTCGCGGGAGGACCCGACGTGGCTCGACGCTCACTGGGGCGCGGGTGAGGCGAGCCCTGCCAATATTTTATCGAGAAGGTAATTATTTGATCGGCACATTGGGGTAACAGATGAAACTCGCGTAATGTCTTTCTCATACTTTGTATTAGAAATATGATTAATGATTAAGAAACCATTTTCAAATCATTTTAGAGGGAGAGGTTATTTATGCACAAGACTTCGTAAAAATTGTATTGGCTCGTATCTACTGCTTTCTGATTTTTAACATCTTTTGCTTCAAAACTTTAAGGTTTTTTACATCACAACAAAATATAACAATATTTATTTGCCTTTTAATAAACTTTTAACAACGCATGATCAGTATAATAAACAGTAAGTAAAACGCAAGCACATTGAAAAACAACTTTTATGAAAGATTTATTTTTCTATACCACACTTTTATCACAGAATAATTAATAACATTTAATACACTTTATAATTGCGTACTCATTCAAGAGTATGTTCAGGTGTTAGTATTAAGTGACTCGTTGGTTTTACTTCTTAAATTAAAATTAATAGTAGAAATAGAAAAAATATTAAGAATGAAGTTAACACGTTGTACTCACGTGCAGGCTGTACGGATATAACCGGGCCGATCAATTGCGTCACCTCCCGCTGGCCGATTTAATTCGCGCCTTGACAAAAACCCTTTGACGCATTCACCGGTGACAGATCGCAGTCGGGCGCCTCGCACCTCGCTGACAAGCCCATTATCATTGTAGAAACGGTTTTGTAAGAGCTGAGAATAAACCTAACATGCTATGTCTCATTGATTTTTGGACAAAAGTTCGAAATTGGTATTATTATAACTATGAAAATAACGTCATAGGACAAAAATAGTTTATTGACATAACAAAGACGACCTATGTGTACAGATTTTGTCTGTCAATAAAGAAGCACGGAAAAAAATAATATCTAGTCTAACAACAAAACTCAACTCTGAGAAAAACTGGAAAGCATGCCTAATTATTGTTAATATAATTATGTAACTCCCATCTACTTCCAAGAATTATTTTCTGCTGCAAGTGTAAACACGTGCTTAGAACAGCTGTCTGTAGACCATTTAATATATTGTCGCCACGAGTCATAGAGATGCCCTTTGAAAATCGTTGAAGGTATAGGTGTTGCATGATGCTTTATTTTATTAAACGAAAGGACATAGTCATTGCCCCCCTCAATTGATCTGATGTTGCATTATAACCATTTGGCCACCCAAAGTGTATGAACCAAAAATGTTTACACAGTTCTTAGAATTGTTATCAATTTAAACACGGTATGGAAACAGTTACAAATAGACCGACTCGCTACTTTCTCATAAGATGTGCTAATCATTCTGTGAAGTTTCTATGCTGGGTGTCGAGGTCGAACGAGCGGACGCTATCTGTCACTATCAATTCTCGGAGAGAGATGGAAGGTCTGTTGACCTTGTCGCGTGTTATCTTACTACGATAAGCTCTACATTATTAAAATATTGTGGTTTTATTTTACCATAAATATTATTTAATTGCGTAGATATATCCTTGGGGGTAGGCGGTAATCAGACTTTTATTACACTTACTTTATAAAAAAAAAAGCTTTCTTAATCAGAATAATCTTTCTTTTTATTATTAAGGTATTAATGAGTGCTATTGAGATTCTTGTAATGTAAACTTAAGCAAAAAAAAGTACAACCTTGAATTGATCTCAGGACTTAATGAATACACTAAACCGTCGGGACCGACTATCATCTCGTCGTGTTTTTGATACCGTAAGGCTCTCGGAAGATTTACAACGCGTTTGCAACGCGTACATAACACTTTTTGTAAAAACAATTTTGTTAGATATGTACTAGCTCAGTCATTATTTGGTAACATAAAAAAGTCATCATAAATCTATTTAGTAATATTTTTTAATTTATCTACAGTTCGTTTTGTGGTTGTATTTATGTCTAAAAGATAAATCAACAGTAAAACATATCGCACTATTAACTACCGCCATTTAAACTTATCAATATGAGATTAATGTAGTGGACAGACCACCACTAATTAAAATATATGATAAAAACATCGACATAAATTCATTAATGTGCACACTGTTATCGAAATGCCACCGTTTTTATAACTTCACTATTTGTTGTTCACACAACGTAGTCGTGTGATATCATATTTCGCAAAAAAAGCTCGACCATTGTCATACAAATGTATCTGTTGTTATGGACACGTAATTGCTGGCCTGGTGTGTAATTTGCGAAGGCCCTTTGTGTAGAAGTCAATGCATAGCGCTGCTATCGTATCGAGCACACATACTTGGGAGGGACCGTTGAATGCACGAGAAATAAGCGAAAGATGTGAAATTGCATTACGTTGAGTTTACAATATACAACAATAATTTTCAAGTATTTGCAATATTGAGTTTATAAAAGATTTCTTGGTTTTAGGTTCATTATTTGATGGCAGGTTTAGTTAACAAAAAGTTTTTTGCTTAATAAAAAAATTATAAAATAGTTAAAAATTTTAATTTAAGCTTCTTGCTTAAATTAAAATAATGTTTACTATACTACAACAAGGACTCTATTGGCTAACATTTTTTTTTATCTTTGGGATAGTTTCACAAAATACCTTGTCTGTTAGAAATATTCACATAAAAATGTCTTATTAACACAATATCATATATTCCTTAATACACATAATATAAACTGTAAGTGCGTACTTAGTTCTTTTTACCAAATGTTTAAAAAAAGCTTTATTTTCGAACTATCCGTCAAACAAACAGACAACAACCTAATGAACAGTGATAACCAAACCCTATTAGTTCATATAACGCAGTAGTCACAAGTTTCTGAAGAAAAATAAAGATAATTAATAAGAGTGCGCTTAACTTTTTTTTTTAATCGAAATTCATACTGAGATTACTTCATTTGAATTATGTTTATTAGTAATTTGATTAGGTAGGTTCTGTACAAGTTGTAATTAAAAATAGTTCATTTTAATGCGGTAAATAAAAGCTTTTTCCTGTACAAAGTAGCGCCTAGCCGCAGCTCAAAACGCATTAGTGAGATTTCCAGTAATGACTACTAAAACTGAAGTGAGGATACCACTGTTCCTTGTTATGTGAGGTACAAGTCATAAGCGACGTTTTGGAAGTTGTAAGATAGGAAGCGTACCAATTGATGTCTTATGTTACGTTGTACATTATTTTATTCACGAAATACGATTAATTATAAGTAAAGTAAATTTGGAAAATAATCTTCCGTATAAATATACCTACGGAGCTATTTCCTCATTATCTCTCTCACTACACCTCATATCTCAAAAAAAGGTTACTTTCATAGGGAAGTTGCCTAAAATTACAATCAATATAACATATAATAAAATAATTTTGTAATTTTAAAAATATTACTGTGTTGACTTTTTACATACTGCAACAAAAACACACGACTGCGACGTCTACCGAAGACACTGAACTAAGGAGTCTTGTGGCTAATCTACTAATCCTGTATCGTGATATAGAAGTTCTCGCACCAATTGGCATATAAACCACTTCCTAAACTTTCTTGCATGATCGTTTTGTCTGGTCGCAGGGTCCTCCCTTTATGTTGGAGGGACATGACGCCTGTTTCTTGTCCGTTATTAAATTATATTCATTACTTCAAATAATAATATAAATATTAACTACTAATTTCTAGGCATCTATGCTGTTTCTGTATTAATAGATAAGGCTATTGTCAAATATTAAATACATTTCCTCGTAATAATAATTTCGATTTTTAGCTGGTTAGCAGGTCAAGGTTAGCTGTTACTGTGCAGACCTAAATGCTAACTAAGTTTTTATATACAGTCTATCTGATTGTGTTCAAGGTCTACTTTATTAATAAAATACAATTTTTGCAAATCTTCTAACTAGTTTGTTTTGCATTAATAGTTAGAAACTTCAATTAACCCGTTACACTTTTAACATTTGATTTTTGAAATTAATTTTGATAATGATTCCATACAATATGTTACTACGAAGATATAAAAACTAATTAAAATTTACTTTTATTTCATAGATTTTTAGTTAATCAAAAGGTTCAATCAAATTTCCCATCAAATAATGAACATAAATCCTATATCTGAAACAAAGTTATCTATTAGTAATTGAATATTGCAAATATTTGGAGATTTTATTGTTCATTGTCAACTCAATGTTTGGAAGTGATAAATTTGAACAATCGCTAAGATCTTTTAACTAGTTCGCATAGAAAACTAACCGAGTAGGGTGGGTTGATTGATGAGCCACTATTGTTCTCTGTTACCGGGCTCAATTACACTGTGATTACTTAATTTGAAATGATACTTGCCAAGTTTGATGCTCCACGATTTAACTTGAATAGTTCTCAGCCACAACCACTAATCAACTGATTAAATTAACATAATCTATTGTCACGAAAACTTCTTTCGAAAAGAGCCCGCAAGGCGTAGAGCGATGCTGATTTCAGTACGAGCGGGCCGGCTCGACCAGGCAGTACTACCCTCCCGCAGAAGAGCAACCACAATGGCTGTCATACCTTCTACGCCCTCAAGCGAGGCGTGAAAAAGCATTTTATTAAGTCGCTATAGTGTGTATTCTTGGATTCTATTCATGTTTTCCATAAGGCAGAGTAGAGTCACTTTGGCAGCCTCTTAAAATAAAAAAAAGATCCGAAGAACAACAGTATGTTTATAAACACTTGTTCTTTTACAGTTATATAAAGCACATTTCTTAAAATGAATCATTCGCCATGGTTTGCTATAACACTTTTCTCTCTCTTATTTGTTGTGCTAAGAACAATCTAGAATATATTAGTATTATATTTTAAGTAATATACTAACAAATGTCTATACTAGATCTATGGTTTATAATTAACTTGTTAATGATTTAAAATTGGAAAGTGAGATAATTTCTGAAAGGTACAAAAGCTGCTTTAAATAGTCCCCAAGCGTGGCGTGAAAAAGCATCTCAATAGGCCACCATAGTGGCTGCCACACCGCATTGTCTGCATTTGCAATGAATATGGTGACTACAACTCTTTGGATTCTATTCATGCTTTCCATCAGGCTGAGTAGAGTGACTTTGGCAGGCTCTTTATATAGAAATAAAAAGCCTCAATACCTAACACAGACTAGTAACAGTAATTTATTGAATCAAATCCCATAATTGGGCAGTGATCCATTGATGAGAGCAAACAACAAGGTTTAGGTGGCACGAACGGCCGTCATGCGAATACCGCTTCCATCATGTTTCGAAGCATTATTAACTTAGTTGCTTCCGTTCATGACGTGCTGCTCTCCAAATTGCGCACCATTACACTATTAAGGCTAAGTGGGATTGTATCCAGCCGACGTCGGAAATTCGGTTTGTTTTTATTTACTATCTTTCATCAGTTTTATTTCATTTAACGTTTCTTTTAGTTTCATTCTTATCTTTTTGTTTTGTAAGCGTAAGGGGAGCTTCTCGTTGGTATCTCACAACTTTCAAATTCTTTTGTTTGTAAGTTTTTGTTTAATATGTTATTCACGTAGCTTTCTAATGTTTTTGTTTTAATTATGTTGCAATGTTAACGACTTCCTTTTGCTAAATGGTTAATTTTTTAAATTCAAGACTCTAGACAAAAAGACAACACCCGCACTAGGAACAAATCTTGTGTCGCGGGGTACTTTACAAACATACAAGAAACGGACACAAAGAACATCTAGACTCAGAATAACGGTTTGTGGAATACAGAAAGTGTTGTCTCGTGTGGGGTTTGAACCCACAACACTCAGTGTAGTAGAGAGCGGTGTGGCGTCTGTTTAGACTACTAGACAAACCGTGCAGTCATATTTACATTACTATAAGCGACAAGTATTCGCTGGTTTGAATAGCTGTAGTTACAAAACAGTAATTCAGGACCTGGCCTTAGTTACATGTGCATCATCTTAGTTTCGTGAAAGACTTTTAGAATAAGTTTTTCCATCAGCCATTCGTCCCGTAACGTTTCGTTTGACATTTTATATTTACCACTTATCCATAATGGGTACTTGAGCAAAGCTCGTAAGGTAATCTCTGTCCAACACTAACATCTATACTTTCTAATGCTATTTTATTACGTCTATAAATTGTATAGACTTGCCCCAGGAGGCGTTCACCGAGTGGCTATCGCGCTTTTCGATTTAGAGTTCTCTTCACTCAAAATTGAAATGGCTCACCCCTTCGTCGGAACAATTTAAATTGGACACTTTAAACGCAATTCTTTTGGTGGTTTCTCTGTAAACGGTCCGTTTGAAAACGGAAGGGTGTATGCTAAAGAAAGTAGTGTTTAAACATTGAAAAGTTAGAGAAAGTATGATATACTAGTTTTTGTCTGCGGCTCCGCCCGCGTATATGTCGGATATCGCGGTAAATAGTAGCCTAGATGTTATTCTGATGTATAAGCTATGTTACTGCAAAGTTTTATATCAATTTGTTCAGTAGTTTTGGCGTAAAAGAGTAACGAACATCCATACAAACTTTCACATTTATAATATTAGCAGGATGATAAATGAAATAAGTGCATGATGTAAACGCGATTCAATCATTGTTTTAAACCTAAAGCGGCATTTAAATTGTGCTATTGTTTTTTATTCTTTCATTTTATTTATTAAACCTTTTTTAGCATATCCTTGCATCGACATTTCGTTGTATATGTATATAATTATATGTTGGTATTTATTTGTATGTGTTAAATGTGTACTTATACTCCTATTCAATTTAAGTCGACAATTCTCTCTAGCTTTCCTATATGTAGAGACTTGTAACTAGCAATAAACTTATTTAGTTGTGATAATATAACACTGTTTTATGTTTTTAAGTTTTTTGAAGAACAATAAAATAAATAAATAAAATAAATAAATATTTATTTTTATTATAAAGTTCCCAGCCGCTTCCTTAACTATGACTGTTGTTATGGGTATATTATTTGTATAGATTAATTGTGCAGCGTATAGACTGCGTAAACTGTGACTTTAGGCTGACACTTTGGAAAAAATATATTTTAATTTCGTAATTTGAAATTATCTGTATTTGTTATCATTTAAATGTAATGAAACCACTTATAAACATTACACACATTCAATTCTGATTCTAACTCCTGGGTAGAACGAGCTATTGTGTTCAATTCGCTGAGGGAGACATTTTAAACTATCGTTTTTATCCTTTCAAACTCGACGGACAGTGGCCCCGGCCGTTTATCACACCGATAGCAGTGATCGCAAAGTACCCGACATTCATATGAGATTCAAGGAAAACCTTTCTTGATTATCTTAGAGATAGAGTAGATTTGGGCTCGAGATGATGGAAGTTTTTTTGTCAACAAAATAGATTGTTTAATTTATGTTGAATGAATGGAAACCTAAAGATTTTAATAAATTAAACGTTCTTAAGGTCCTACATTAGATCTAAAATTTTTACGATTTGTTGTTGATATTCTACCTTCTACCTATTCACACCAATTTTAACTAATTAGTTTTCCTAAGTTTCCATACTTAAATCAATTGTGAAATATTTATCACAATTTGAAATTGAAACAATTTCGAAGAACGTTCAATAAAAAAGGCCTCATCTTTTCATTAACTTCATCTACACACTTTATACTACTCAGTTTACTGCTAGACATAGGCCTCTCCTTAGAAAGGTGATTTTGACTTTTAATACTATACTGGCCTGAAGGTTTGTGTCAGGTTTTTCATCACTTTGTAGGGCTGTTATCTTGCGCAGTTTTCTCCCTAAGTCTTAGGTCACCCATGGAATAAATAGAGATTATAAAATCAATGTTCACAGACTTACAAAAAGAACATCTCTGTAGTTTATTTCGGTATTTATTCCAAGAGTGAGTCTTAGGAAATGCTGGTGCCTTCTAACTGTAAAGTCTGAAGTATAAAAGTATCTACAAATCATCATTTATCATTTATGATACTCCTTATTTTTAATCCGTCTCCACACTGTATAAAGCACTTGAGAATCATGTCTACAGTCCTCTTTATTTCCATAAATACAATGCTTTAATAAACTAAATGTAGCTACGAAACAAGTTCCGCAGCTTGGTACACAACTTGGCCATGTCTAATACAGTACATACGTCACGTAAGCAAGTCATTCAGTATTCTGCACAGATTGGTGCTCGAGACCACGAGTTTGTTTTCACAGTTCGGACTGGAGCTTGAATAGTTTGGTACTTTTATTAAGCTATATGTATTATGTAAGCATATACTTTTTTTTGGGAGATAAATCAAAAGCTAATATGGCATATACGTTACTTTGTTCGTGTTTCAATCGCTATGGTATAGTTTATCTTATTGTCATTAGGTTTCCATACCTAGATTTAAGTTATAGAGTACAGTAAGTGATACTGGGATGCAATTTATATCTACAATAATTGCTCTTAAAGTATGAAAAATTATTTTATGCGAGCGAAACCACTGACGATAAGATAAATAAAGACGTGGTTGACACTGTATCTATGGTACCATAATTTGAGGTTACATATTGTCCTACTTAGCTGATGCGTTACCGTACGAAATTCCATGCACAGGGTTCCGCTATGCCACTTTTAAGAAACAATGAGAACTTATTGAAGGTCATAATATACGAGTATGTAATATGAACCTACCTTTTTTTTTGAGAGCTGTTTTGTAGAATGCTAAAATTATTTAACAAAGTTATCCTCAGTGATAAGGCTGGATTACCCACGTATTTAACTAAACCGTTGTAGATTAAACCAGCGTAGTAAAGAAACGAATATACTTAACAAAAGTTAGATTTACAGCAGTGAGCAATATTCAGTCGCAATATTTAATGGTAAACGTCTGCCTTCTCCGTAAACACAAAATGCCGCATATTAAACATATAAATTCTCACGGAGAAAGCACATTTTCATTTTCTTGATCAGAATATGTGAGATTTTATACTTACTGGATAGGTTATATGTGACATTATGTTATTTATGCAACGTTCACCATAATCATTGTGAAAATGCAGACAATGCAGTATGGTGACCCACACTATGGTGGCCTAGTGATATGCTTTTTCACGCTAAATTGATGCCAAAGTTATGGCAGTCATCATTGCAGTGTAAAGCTCGCATCACGATAACTGTCACACCTGTCAACAATGAACCTCCGGTTTCACACACACCATCAAATTTTGACAGCCCGGATGTTGTCGCTTTTGGTTGATTTTCTGTGAGAGGGTTGTACTGCTTAGGTAAAACCAGGCCGTTCGTGCTGCAATCGGCGTGAACGGGCTGTCTCTACTACTTTGATCCTCTATCCCTGCACATAACATTTATCGTTCTCACTATTGCATAAAAACTTACCGCAATATCGGTTAAACAACACCGCGGAATCGATTACATCATCGATATGAAATTCGAATTGATTATCAGCGTCGTGTCTGTCTCAAATTGATTCTAGTTGTCACCTTCACGATTTCATGTTATGTTGCGGTCAAGAAAATGTTAATTAAATACCTTCTTGGGTATATACCTATTTAATATTAAAGGTTCATTGTGATTAGGTAGATGGTATAGTAGTTTAAGTGGTCACTTTGACGCTTCTCACTACGCTGTTTAAGAATCGATGCTTACATATACTGATGAATCGACAAGAATTTGTGTATCGATCCACAAACTCTTGTTCTGATTCGGAGTGTTCTTTGTGTTCGTTTCATGTAGGTATGTCTGTGAAGTTGTCCACGACACAGGATATAAGTACGGCTAGAAAGGGTGTTGTTTTCAAAAAAATGTATTGGTATCAGATTCAGATATATAACAGCTTTTATGAGACCACTGATGGACAAAAGCCTCTCGAAAGGAGATTTTGGCCTACTATGCTACGCTGGCTAGACGGATTCTTTCCCGTCTTACGACACCCACTAAATTTTGGGTACAACCTGTTTCCTTAATCCGTCACCACACGGATAAGATTTTGAATGCTTAACATAAATCAGAAGTTTATTATTGTTATTTATGTCTCAGTGGTGTAGCAAGAAGGTTTTTTTGATTTTGACATTCAGAATAAAATTAGTTTTAATATTTATATTTAATTTGTACACTTAGAAGTAAAACAAACAGATGAATGGATGTGGATGTTAGACTGCCTACGTAAATGACTACGTAGGCAGTCTAACACCCACATCCAAATCTATGGTGAGAACACTAGGTCATCTTTAACTGTACCAATCGTTCTTATTTCACGAAAACAAGAATATCATCATCATCATTATTATCAACAGCCTTTAACAATCCACTGTTGGACATAAACCCCTCCTTAAAAGGGAGGTTTTGGGGGTTGGTATAGAGTTTGCATCAAGAAATAATACTTAATAATAACATTCCATTCCGTACCAATTCATATATGAAGAGCCACGGGCGACGGGATGCAAGGGATTGCACTGGCACCCCCCTGGTAAAAAAGAAGATACATAGAAAAACACATATTTTAACTTATTTCACAAAAAATCGATATCATAGATAAAGACCTAGTGTTATTCTATATTTTATATTAGCTAATAGTACGTGTGTACGTAGTAGTTATTTTCACGATTTCCATGTGTAGAGCTAACTCTACATAGTCTAAAACAAGATTTACCCAAGTGTCATAAACAGTAAACATTCTTTCGAAGTATTTAATGACCTTACTTATAAATAAAGAATCCATAGTTATACTAACATCACAGTACCACCCAGCTCTATCAAACATAGAGCGCAATAAAATCTTTATCGACGCACATCAAAGACAGCTAAACTGAGACGGCCATTTAGCATTACCTATTTCACCCACACCACATCCATACCAAGTATCTACGTATATATGCCAGCTCGCGATCTCAAAGCACCTGCCACATCACAGACTCTGACAGACAAAGACGCAGATAATAAGGCTCATCCTATTGGTGCATCACGAGTGACGCCCCGCCCCATACAGGCGTCGGCCAATCACAACGGCCGGCACAGATCTTTAACGTTATCTAGTTATCTGCCGTCTCGCTTGGCACTTTCTACTGCCGATGTTTTCATACGACCACTCGTTAAATAAATGTGGTTGAAAAATTTTCCGATGAAAGATCGAACGTGTTCGTAATTTAATTTGGTTTCTTTTTAATATAAGACATCTATGGTTGTCAACGAGTTTATAGTTAGATGTTAATCTGCTTCGTGTCAGTGAAATATTTGTCAATAGTATGTCACTTTTGAAAAAATACATGAACAATGTACCTATTAATTTATGTTCAAGAAATAATAATAGGTACCTAAGCGCCTAAGAGGTAGGTATCAAGTATTAATTTGTTATTTCAAAAGTAGTGATGACTTAAATTCGCGCACAGCACAGTAGCGAACGATTGAATACGATGCGATAAGAGCACAAGATTGCTGGCTCACATTCAATCAAGTTTGTTTTCTTAATCGGCGCCTTGTCTCGTATCAGCGACCAATACTTAGCAACCTTACTCTCCCCCCGAAGTTAGCACATTCCGTGTGCACTAAAAGGCGTTTAGGTGAAATGTCAGAGGTCTGCGCTGTTTGGTCGTGTTGTACAAGTGATTTGTTATAAAGCACCGTCGATAACTGAAGGGCTATTGTTTGTAGGTCGCTCCCGATGTAAAATATTGTAATAATGTCGTTATTGTAATCATGTTTTTAGGTTTTGATGAAATGCAACCTTTCAGGAAGTTGAATACGTAGCTTGTTGAATGTCAAAAACAATATTTTTCCGAGACGCAACGGTTAAAAGATAAATACTTTGGTATGTTTAGTGAAATGTGTAATGTTAATTAGACTAAGTAGACTAAACAGCTACTAAATACTCGTAGGTACGAAATATTAACTAAATGACTTTTTCTATCTAAACCGTTGTTTGAAAAAGAATCTGTTATTTTCAGTCGGTAACCTTGTATAAAGACCCCGAATTATGTGTGAGAGAGAGGGGTGTAACACAAAGACACAGGCGGGGCGCGGAGGGGCGAGGCGAGGGGTGTCACGGGCGAGGGTATGTGATTCGGGATTCTAGGGATGAGCTGGGTCTCGCTTCCTCTCGCGTTACTCTGGCACAGTGCGTCGCCGTCGCCGCACATACTACCGGTGCCGCACTATCACACGCACGCGAGAACACGACAAGCGCACATCACTACACATTTCATCTCTAAATTGTGAATTAGAACATTGTCGAACGCATTTCAGAATTATATTTGCGCATTTTAAATTATGAAGGTGTTCAGTTAGTGTTGTGACAATTCGTGTTTTAATTTTTTTTTGTGTCATAATTGGGACACATTAGTGAATATATTTTAGAACATAATTAGTATTCGAGGACAATGAAAAACAATATCATCGCGAATGTTAAATTTTGATACGAACATTATAAAAATGAAGATGTCTGGTAAGTTTACCAAAATAATTAATTTAAAATATTAAAAAAAAATGAAAAAATATGCCTATTAATAAACAGATTTTTTCATGTATGTGTATGTTACCTAAATCATAATTAATTTAAATAATTTTTGTACATATATATTTTTATAAGTAACTCAATAGAAGGTTGTAATAACATATTGTGTTATTAAATATTAGGTACTAACAGGTTCTGCACTATGTAAGTTAATTAAGAGAAATTACCTACTAATAAAATCAGTAACATTCAAGTAAAACATTTTTACTTCTAACCTTATTGGCAATCTTCTATTTAACAAGCCATAAACACCCCAAGAGCGTAAAATCAGATAAGAGGATAACTCAAGGCTCTTCAAATTATTTCGCTTGTTTAACCACAAATAAATATCACTAACCGTCTCTTTTTTATCTATGCTTTCAAGAATTATCTATGGTTTTGTCAAGGGTGTGCGAAAAAACATTTTTTTTTTATAGTTTTGTGGGTTATTAAAAACACCGTGTTTTGGATTCTAGTCTTTTGGCGGCTGCCGCCGGGATTAAAGATTGTTTGTTTCACGTTAGAGACACCTTGCGCTGTTAGAGACCTTATTTAAATAACACCAGTATGAAAACGGTTTTTGATATAGGGTTTGTTTATTTTCATTTTGATTTTCGAAGAAAAATTTGAATTTATTATAGTCCTATTAGGAACGCGCTCGCGAAATTGTTCTGCTGAGGTTATCACGACCCAGAGTGTCGGAGTTTCTATAGACATGGTGCTACAAAAATTTGCTAAAAGTTGCATTTTTATTTATTGTTTCCCTAAGAGTGCACACTCTAATCTTTATTAACAGACGAAGATGATTATATATAGCTACTTTGTGAATATTAATGCTTTTAATTATATTAATTATAGCTTTAAAAAATTTCTCTATCTAAAACATTTTTTTTTGATTTGCTTTGTTTTGATCAGTCGTGTCACATCAGTCTGTACTTTATATGTGGAATGTCTATGAAATCTAAAAATGGGTAGATATTATCGCATTACACCACATCACATCCACAGTCCTTAATAATTCTCTGCTGGACAGGCCTCTCCTTAGGACGGAGGTTTTGGGATACTATACCATACTGATAAGATGAGTTGCTATAGGGTTTGTATCAATGGAAAAGTGGGCAACTGGTCCTGTTAAAGAAGTCGGAACGGCCTGCAGATTCACTTGCGGCCTATATAGGCCTATCGTGTCGCTGGATGAGGTACATTGTTTGAGAGGGTGCTCTCTATGTGCATTTTTTGGCCCCTCCACAAGCTGGGTTCCTAACTGTCCGACGTTCTAGCAGGGCGTTCGACTGTTGACACCGTGTTGCGCCTGAGGGCCGTGACCGAAGAGGCGGTGAGCTGCGGTGGAGTTGTCATTGGACATGATGCTATTTTGAGACTTCGGCTCCTGTCGTGCGGTGTTCCGCAGTAGTCTATTCTCGGACCACTCCTGTGGAACGTGGAACACGACTGGACCCTTCGCGGTCGTCTCATCTCCGGAATGGGCGTATTTTGTTACGCCAGTGACACACTGGTCACAGCCTAGGAGGCAAACTTTCTATCATTTCAGTCTACGAGGACTCGGTTCGGTATGAACCGGTTCAGCTGATCAGTGCTACATCTGCCCTTGAGATTTTTACCTAATTTGCGTTGACCCAACATCGTGGGAACGGCGGCTCAGATCGCTCAGAATAGGACACGATTCTAGCGCTACCACACCGTTTCGATGAAGGCAACGTGCGCCTTGGCCGGTGCTCCCTCATAGGATTTGGATTCAGAAGCGCTCGCCGAAGTTTATCAACAACCTCCATTTGAATCCAAGTCGCCATCGCAGCGCCAGAGAACTGGGCGGCGAATTGCGCCTCACGTCGCCCTGATTATAGCGGTGGGTGCACGGAATGAGTTTTCCTTCCATACGCTACAGAGGCCAGCTGCGTGGTGACGACATCTATGTGTGCCATACGTCGGCTAAATAGAGATGTCATCCGAAGGTGCAGTTCGCGCCAGCGGGTGGGCGCTACGAGGAATCTGGATGTCGTAAAAACAGCTGTACCCGGATCCTTCCTATCGCAGGCGTAAAGTGGCACACCGTGTGGTTTTAATCGATCCGATGCCGAAATACCAAAACGCGACGTAAAATGTGGGTCGGTGACGTCGCGATGGGGTTTCCTCACGATGCGAAAAAGTGTTTGTATCAAGATTATATTTTTTGATTGTGTAGGTATTATAGTAACGTTGACTATTGATCACCATTTGACATTTATTTAAAACATCAAATCACCACCAACTACCAAGTGGCATGCAATAGGAGAGGCCTATATCTAACAGAGGACGACGATAGGTTGTCGATAATAATGAATTAACACTATAACATTACAAATTCGTAGAAAATTTATGTATTATATTGAATGTATAGAAAAATAAACCTCATGAAACATAAAAAAAAAACTGTTAATTTTCATTCTTTAAATTATGGTTTGGGAGGAATTGGAGATTAGCTGATTAGCATACACGTCACCATGAATATTGAGTGTTACGAAATGTTTAAATACGTCGATGAATGATTGCAACAGTGCTTGTAATAAAATAAGACTACACACCCACTTTAAGATACCAAGGACCTTTCTTATGATAATCTTAAAGTTAAAAGCATCTTTTAGTTAATTTCTTATGTGAATTTACATAAGCAACCATGGTTACAACTGACTCATTAAAGCGTACTGCACCTTAGTAATGTTAGAAAGTGCTTTCCGCGAATAGTTGGCCATTGAGTGTCGTGAGCCAAGTGAATTTCTCAACGGTAACGCCGAATCTTCGATGAGTATAATCCTGCACACATCTAGCCTCACATTCACCTGTTTCTTTATAATTGACAAACCAAATTCAACCCTACTTGGTGACATTTAAAGTAATAATTGTACTAGTGACCCGATCTCACATCTTTTGTTGTGTTTTATGAGTCGACACAGACGGGCCGTGAACTCTCAGTGACAGAACGACGTAAACCGCGCTTATTGTCAGTCACCGTGGCTAACACGTGAAATCGGCTTGCCGTGGGGTCCGACGGACTAAAAAATGCATCAAATATCCTTCAAATATTTAAATATTCTAATAATATCTATCTGCAAGGTTACTGAACCAAAGTCTCTACAAAACTTGTAGGTAATCGCTCAGAGAGCTTTTAGAAATTTTATTATAAAACAAAAGGTTGTATATTTGTGATTGCCGTTAAACTGTTGTAGTGAATATTTATTTCAGTTTAAAAAACAATTGTGAAACTAAAAGATAAGTACAAAAGTAAAAATTTTACTACAATTGTACAACTCCACGTTGTTCTATGTTTGTGCATGTTCTTATTTTAAATCTGTCGCGGGTTTCTGCGGAAACCGGAGATTTAACGACGAGTCGTCCGCATTGTCCGCGCACGAAGCGTTCGCGGTCAAATGGACCTTGCGACGGCTGATTTGAATATGAAATTCGAACATCAGTTTTATGACGCACCATTCCACAAGTTAGCAGACGTCCTAGCTTCGTATCGGTTTTATTTGTTTTCGTATGTGACAGTATGAAAATACTTGCATTGCTAATTTGCGCAAGTAGAATTCAACTTCACTAAAAATATTAGCGGGTTGTTTAAAATATGCATTTTACAATCAATTAGCTTCTTATACTTTACTCTTCAGAGCCATTTTTATGGATTTTTGTTAAATCTAGACTTAAATCTGAATAAAAAATTGTTACTCTAGTCAGTTTATTATTGCGACCTCCCTTAGATTAATTAGTAGAGTTGTTTTTACGATGACCTGGAGTGTTATATCTTATTATCATTGTCATTTTTTTATTCTTGACGATTTCATAGAATTCACAAATTATAAGCTCAGTCCTTCAATACAAATTATATCTTACAGAACTAAAACCTACACAGGTGAGTTCCCGTAGTAACAGCGATTCATCCACTCAAAGAAACCAAAGACGCACACGCACATCCTGCCCATTCAATGCACTTTTATTATGTTAAACAGCTATCTTTATAATCGTCTAATTTTACGGTTTTTTTTTCGCCACGTGCGAAGAAGACACAGACAAGATAGGGGTTGTTTTAACAAGTATATTAGGAATCATAGGGTTGTTATGATAAATGGTGTGTCTCTTTCAGCTGTATTCGCGAGGGGTCGCCGTTTATTGATGACACGCGGCGCACCTTGTACCTATGAATTTAGTTTCTATCGGTAAACATCGTTAGTGTATAAAGTACTCGTTCGAAGTACACTAAAGTTTTCGTTTTGTTGTTGTTTTACGTTTGTTTAAGTTTTTATGAATAACTTGTTTTTATCCGCAGCTTCGCTCACTGGAATTTGGTCTGCCATATTAAGTTTCGTAACAGATCATTTTAAATAAATATAGTTTTTTTAACATACAAACAATCCTACGGTTCATCATCTTTGTGTAACTTCAAAGGTTTAGGCAGTGTACACCAAGATTTTTTGCCGAATTAATTGGCATGTATCGTAATGTTACGACCAAAATTACAAAAAATCGTTACAAGTTGTAACCGACATGTTATTCCGATGTATAACCTATATTTCTGTAAAGTTTCATCCAAATCTGCCTGGTAGTTTTTTCGTGAAAGAGTAACATACATCCATACAAACTTTCGCATTTATAATATTAGTAGCATATTTTTACTACACATATAGTTACGCAAGTTTTTATGAAATACCATAAGAACTTTAAGTTATTTTAATATTAAAATATAGAAATAATATAAATAATAATTCATTTATGTCCCCGTCATCATCTTAGAAATTGAATTTCAACTTACCTGCTTACTTTTATGTATTTATACCTATCAAAAGTCAAAAGAACAGGTATAAACAATAATGTTTATGAAGTATTAGGAAACTGTTTCTCACTTTAGTATCTGGTGTTACGTAACGAGTTACCTAATAATCAAGTTATTATAATAACAGAATAATAGGGACATATTTTACTAACTATTTCTGTTGATGTATTTTCTATCTTATTTAATTTATTACCCTTGTGTGTATACAGAATTGGCAGGACATATTTTTGTGTTATACATTTTTATCTAAATAAAGCAAATATAAATAAATACAAAAATATTGAGGATGAAGGCAGTAATTTCTTCTCTCCCTCTTCTTGTCTTTCGAGTACAGATTTTTAATTAAATATTTTTGCCAAAATAATTTTATTCTTTGCAGTAATACTCAAATTACAAAATTATTTGAGTACATTAGCGAATAAAATCAAAAAGAATATTTGATTGCATGTGGTCGGGATGCTCCAAGAGACAAGAGACAGGCGGAAACGCTTTGTGAACAGCGGAAACAGATATAAAGCGATCAACATCTTGCACGTCTTCACTTTTTTATCATAAACCTTTTGCTAAACTATAAAACAGACGATTGCTCCTCGTCTTTGAGTGAATAAAGAGGTCATTCACCAGACACGATACTCCTTTCATTTAAAAATAAAAAGTTGTGGTGAACACAAACTTTTTTCCATTTACAAATTGTCTCTACCGTGAAGTTTTTTAATATCGAATACATATGTGGTGACTTCTATATACAGTGTAATCAAAGACGTAATACAGCGCCATCTATCGAAGACTCAAAGAACGGAGTAACTAATCCTGTATCGCGATATAGAAATTCTCGTGTCGATTAGCATGTATACAACTTCTGAACCTTAACTGTTAGGTCGTGGCCCGCCACATATGATCACCTCACCTGGTCGCAGGTCGCACCTTTATGTTGGAGGGACATAATATCCGTTTCTCCAAATATTTATTAAATATATTCTTCACCCAGGAAGAAATAATGTAAATAATAGTGTTGAATAATATGATTGTTATCAAACAAGGCAAATATTTTTGGTCGATTTAATGAAGTTCTTGACCTCTAGATTATGTACCATAGACCTTAAGTTGTCAATACAAAAACATATTTAACTTTGCGGTTCCCAATACAAAAATAACTGTAGGTATAATAAAACTGAGTGTTATATGTCTTATGTTTGCCTATGAATCACAACCGTCTGCGTAGATAACAAAAATACCTACGAGTGTCTCGATGATGACTAATCTTGTTATTTTGTCTACAGCAGCAGACAGTCAGGAGTCTGCAAGTCCTCCACCGAGTCCGACTGACTCAGGAACTTCAGAATCAGCGCCCACTCTAGTCCACATAAAACAAGAAAATATGCCACCTGGAACTGATCTCAAGGAGTACTACGGATCCCTCGATTTTGGATTGTCCGATACATACCTATCATCTAACTTCCCAGAATACGGACGAGGGTACTTACCAAGACCTCTAGAACTACGTAACCAAAGTTTCTTAGATCCAAAAAGTCCAAAGGAGAATGATGAAGGGAGTAAAGATGTTGACTCTAGTGACACGGACTTTAATCTGCCCAGTGAACTGATGTTCAAAAGTGGTGGGATATTTGCTAGAGTTAGCATAGCTAATGGTACTAAATATGGACCCTTCCTTGGAAAATGGGAGTCACAACCTTTAGACAGGAGGTTCGCTTGGGAGGTAAGTGAATTTATTTAACAGTAATTCTGTAATGTTTTTATAGTAATGCAGATAATGAGACTATGATTAGGAATACCTTATTTGTTACCCTTTAAGAAGAAAATAAGTTTACATTTTAGGAAAGTCGCGAAGAAGTTGAATTCGTAAATTTTTGTAGCAAACTAATTTCAAGCATTTAAAGACTTAAAACAAAAGTACTTAAAACAGGCATCTTCTAAACTTTTTATATAACTTGCACCTATCTGCAGTTGAAGTAACACTTCGCTTGTTATCTAAACAAATTTATCGGAGATTGTTCTGCATACCTATAACAAATACTCTCACGTTACTGCACCCATAACAAGTGATGACAAAGCACTCATTCTTCTATATTCAAGTTAATTTAAGTTATGAATGAGCCAGTTGTGCTGGTATCAAGCGTGAGTGTCAAAAACGCGTGCCCTGTGCGTTCGCTGTCAATAAATAATGTTCGGAAACTGAAGCGCTGTCAAACACGGATGCAATAAACTGTCGGATTTATTGATCACTTTAGTTTCTTCGTGTCCTTTGAGTGCACTGAGCTCTTATTTAAATGGTTACACACTTCATTATTTTTTAATAAGTCAGACCTCGTTTAGTATTGACGGCAGAACAAATTTTAAAGTCATTCTCAGTCAAAAAAATGTCTCTCTAAGTATACCCAACAGTGGGAATTGAGACGTCACACCAGCTTTTTATTTGTACCTTTCTTCAATGAGTTGGTAGAGTTTTATCATATCTGTCTTTACTACTTTACTACGTTTGAAAATTGTCCCTCTAAATTTTTTAAGAGAAAAACTCATGCTTTACTTCATATTAAAATGAAATTTCACTGATGTTAATACCTTTCGAATAAAGCAAATATGTAATAACATTATGATATCTGAGAAACATCTACAAATGTGTCGATAAGTATTTAAAAAAACTAGTTTTAAAATGCGTCTTGCTTTTCCAAAAACTTTAAACTTCAATATAAATAAAAAAGAAACACGATTTAAGCGATTCATCTAAAAGAAAATGTGTGATCTCTTTGACCTATAGGTGTACAGAAAGACATCAGACTTCAAAAATAGTATACCGGTTTTTTAATTATAAATCTGAACTAAGAAATATTAAAAAAAGGTTGTAATTACTAACGACTGTACTACTACTTATATTCTAAAGAGCAACGAAAACTTAAATTTGAAAATTGATTGTGCAAATTTTAAATAAAGACATGCAACGTTGAATGGAACGCATCCGAGAATTTAGCGAGGGGTGTGGCAAGTTTATCTCTGGTCGGAAACGGAAATCAATTGTTGTGCTCCTGGATTACCAGATGATATTTAATCACAGTAAAAGTATTGAATTACTTTGCGAATTACGAAGGTTGACGTACCTACTGCAAAAAGTGTACTAATGATTTAGTGTGATCAATTTTTTTCCACATAGTTATTACCTATGAAATAAAAAAATCGGATCAGTAACGCACTTGTGACTAAGTTACATATGGCCACGGACAGTCATAGTCACATACAGGAGACAAGTCTGTTCATATGACCCTTGCATTCTTACATTAAAAAAATATCCAAATAAATATTTGGAAAAATATACGACGTATACTTATTGCATATTTACACGATAGACAAGAAATATATATCATCATCTTTCTAGTCTTTATTATTTCCAAGATTATTTGGGGTCAGCTATCAGCTACTGTTCAACCAGTTTTACCTGACTATCAGTTTTTCTACGCAGCGACTGGTGTTGAATATCCGCAGCCCTGTCCCACGAATTCAAAGGTTGAACTAATTTCGAACTGACTTCTCAATACCGATTGTCATAGATTTTCATAACCCGACCTATTATTAAGAATTTCTTGTAAGACAAACTTAATATCACTGTTGGCCCAACCTGTGAATCCAATCCAAGACCTCTTAAACGGTGGTCGCATACGTCAACCGCTAGACCATCGAAGCAGCAAACAACCAACTAAATAGCAACCAAATTTGAAAATATTTTGCCATTTCTTTCAACAAAAGGCCGGAAACGAGTTGGACATCATAATAGAGTACTGAGATGCGCAAGCGCATCAAATATCAGTCTGTTCGCGACAGATAACGCGTGTTTAAGTGTGGGTGTCGTGTTGCAGTCAAACCACACTATTGTAGTATTGTACGACAGACGTTTAGTTCCGGTACTCTGTTGATCCATTTATATTGTCATTAGAAGTCGTAGACTTTGTAAACAATATTTATCAGCACTATTTATATGTTACAGTTTCATATTTGTTAGCATTATCTACTTGTTTAAACGTAAATAATTATTTAATTTGAGTCGTAAATTATATTAAAGCAAATCTGTAAGACATCTTAATGCTTACTCACATCTGGTAGATTTGTTTAGTTTCGTTCATGTAACATGTGTAACGTGATCAAAATAATTTTAAATAAAAAAATTTTTTTCTTTTTTTTTCTAACAGTTTTATTATTTACTTTAGCTTTTGTTTTGTTACTTATTGTTTTCAAACGTCTCAAAATCTAGACGGTTTTACACTTCAAGTTACTTATCTTATTATTATTCAACAAAATACTGAAAAAAGAAAATAAGATAATAGTAGTTAGGTACCTGGTTCTGAGTTAAGTTTATGTTCAAGTAGAAAGCATTTTCTACCGTTAACTTACGTTTTAGGACAATATTTTACCGCATGTCTGTGTTTCATTGACGGAATAACTTGTTTTATGTTTAATAGTTATGTTTCCTAATAATAATGGGCGTATGAGGAAACGGAATTCTTTGGTACTTGCCAGATTGCCTTCAAGCGTGTGTTTGTGTCATAGAACAAGGAACGCTATAAAATAATATTACGTAACATTATCAGGTTCTTTGATACGTTTTAAAAGGGTGGTTTTAACCTATTTATGTTTTGGAATTAACCATTTATAGGTAATTCTATTATGAGTTGAAATGTTGCTAGATAATTGAATTTAGGTACATATTTGTTTGAATTATATACTAATTCTAAAATAATTCTACTTATTTTTAAGTATAAATGAATTTGCTCGCACGTTTTCTACCATCTTCTATACATTCTAATGTTTTATTGGAAGAAAACTCAGGTTCGGGTTATGTTCACCTTCGCACATCACACTTTCTTGTCACTTAATGATACGTACATATGTACCTACATATACATATAATATGTCGGTACAATAGGGAAAAATAAAATGAAATGAAATGTTCGAAATAGAAAATTAAAAACATCTATAGAGAAGTCTTAGAGTTATATACTAATTCGATTTACAATGACTTATGGAAACTAGATTTGGACCAAAACCTGGCGAAAAGTGAGCGTTTAATATGTATCTAGATGCCCCTCTTAGGCAACAGGCGTGATTGTATGAATATATGTATGTCCACTTACAGGTTAGGTATTGTAGTTTAAGATAAGTACCTGGAGACCGAGCTTTGTTTGGTATCCAGGTACTGATTATTATTTTATATGGTATTTTCTATAAAAACACGGATACAACAACGTTTTCTAAAAATGAAAACTAGCTAGATCGATTTATTGCCTCCGAAACTACCTGTATATTGTACTGTGCCTGTGTATTGAAGTTGTTTCCTAGATTCAGATTACATATATATATACAAGAATTGCTCGTTTAAAGGATTATATTGTTAGAAAACCAAGCTTTCTTCTCTCTTGATCTCGTACGTGACACAGTGTAAAAGTGCCAATTGTGACGTCATTAGAACGAACGCTGACCACGCTTCCGACTCACTGGTCATAAAACGATCCTTTGATGGCATTTAGTTTCAGTTTCTAACAATGTAGTTATGACTATCCGTTTTGTGGTTTTCTGTAAACAATGAATCCACTAGTAATTGGAATAGATAGAAATTTAATTGTAAGATAAAAGCGTGAACAATTTATTGCACTTCCTATTTTCAACACTTACTAAATGGGCAAGTGTAAGGGTTCGATTAAAGGGTTTTGGGAGAATTTTATAAAGCCCAGTTAAGTTATTATTTTAAGCACGAATACACTGCTTTACTTACAAATATTGTTGTCAACTATTATATACAATAACACATTTCTTAGTCCGCTTAAGTGTACATTAAAAACTGAATGAAAATATTGTGCGTTACTAACAAAATCTTGAATTTGCTAATATGAGACGTAAAATTTAAGATCGTCTTCTTTTACTCTTTCTTAAGTTATTAAGGGTGTCTCACGCCTCCTTTTCTAATGAAGTAAAAATAACAACGTATTTTGCATCGAGTATTTAAAGAAATATTTATACGTTTTACAAATCCAATAATATTTTTTTAAATAAATTTATAGTATAACTTGATGCACTTTAGAATTGGCGTATTTCACGTCAAGCTGTAAGGGATTAAACTCGTTGTCATCACAATTATGGTTTTATTATCTAGCAACCGTTTCCCAAACGTCGATATCTCAATATAAAATCTTCACAAAAACATCCGGGTAATCAAAGAATTCTTTATTTGAGCATCCCGTGTCAAAGTGCAGTGAGAGGTTGAGAATAAAAACCCTAATTTTGGTTCAGGCGTGACCCCCGTCAATATTTTTTTTTACAAATTTACACTTTTTTAACCAAAAAGTAACGGTGGTGAATTGTGTCAAAGACTTGTCGTATTCACACTTTAAAATGGAAACTTGATTGGCAACTTTTTTTGTAAAAAACGTCACCCAATCTCTTGAAACGCATCTTCTATTGAATCTGCTAATAAAACTTCTCATTATTCGATTACTACTCGATATAAGTTTCAAGAAATTTCTCACAGATCTTAAAATTGGTTACAAAAATTCATTGCTTAGATAAATTTATCACTATACATAGTTTCTCGTTCTCTTTTACTTCTATGCAAATATCCGCATTACAAATGTTTATAAAAGAAATTATTAAAGTAACGTATGAATTTGTGATGAGTCAAACTTGTTTTAAATAAAAAAAAATTAGATATCAAACGTCAATCATATTGTAAATTTATGAATTATAACTATTCTTTTTTAAAAATAACCGTCATTCGAAATGTGAAATTGGTACGTAATGGATTCCACTAATTATTTCGGTTGTCAATATGCAATTTTATTCGACGATGAATTAATAATTGCAACCATGGTATTGGGTTGGGGCCCACAAAGGCAACTGATGAATCATTGATCAGGTTTTGTTGATTTTTCATTGGGAAGCGTCGGTGCTCGAGTAATATGTTAATGATGTTTATTTAATACAACGTGTATTTGGTACTTTATTTGGGTTTACAATAATTTTAAAATATGATTTGTCGACTTTTTGGCTCTCTGTTTGTCGATGAGAACATTGCGTGGTATTAGATAGTAGTGTAAATTAGTCGGATGATGATTTGTTTCATAGTTTTTTGAATTTTGGTAGACTCAAAGGCAAGTAATATTTCTTAATTAATTAATAAATATTTACTGATTTATACTAGCTGACCAACGGGAGCAAAACAACGTATTATACTAGCTATCGCTACCAGCATTGTAACCTTCAATCTTGACAATGTGTGAACACATTCAATATCAGACCATAGGGATTTAAGTACGGACAATAAATTAAAAAAGTGTTAATTTTAAGTCCATACGTCAGTAGCGCTGAATTCGTTGCATTAATGTCAAAATATCTGTCATATTCGTGTAACATCCTTTCATTGGTAGTCACCCCCTTCAGCAAAGCGCCAAAGGATTAGCGATACACGCGGCCCTATTACATCTTCATTACGGTGGGCGGCTGACATACCCCACACATTGTTACATTAGTAATAATAACAAAAAATGTTATTGTTATTATGTTTATTACCTCCATTTATAATATTTATACGATCCACGCGTGATCTCTGACGAATGATACAGATGCTTAAGTTACT
Organism: Hypercompe scribonia; assembly: GCA_949316085.1. Taxonomy (NCBI): domain Eukaryota; kingdom Metazoa; phylum Arthropoda; class Insecta; order Lepidoptera; family Erebidae; genus Hypercompe; species Hypercompe scribonia. Next base: position 10,983,667 of record OX438979.1, read on the forward strand.
ATTGTAACACTGGAATTGGCGTAAACAAAATACATCGTCTTTTTATGAAATTATTAAAATAAGTTTAAGTCTCCTTTTGTAGATTGATATTTACTATCACTGCATTGTAAAAAAAAGGTAGACAGTTACAGTGACAAAAATGTAACTACTATCTACGGTAAACTCTAAATAAGTAGGTTAATTTTAATAAAACAACACGTAATTAATATATGTAGTATAGTGTATTAAGTCCAAATGTAATATCTAGTGGATTCCGTCAGTAAAACAACATGTAAACAATAACATGTAGCGGTCCACTGCTGGACATAGACCTCTTCTTAGAAAGAAAGTTTTGGCTTACTTTGTTCTCTTACTTGCGTCTTGGACGACATCCATGACGGATTCATGACACTATCTTTTAAATCTGCCATCACATAAAAAATTGTGGTATTGTTATGGACTAAAAACAATAACTTTTAAATCATGATGAAACACAGAATTCGAATATCATCATCATTACCAATACTTACTTTAAATACTTAAACTTATAAGCTTATTAATTCAAACGCATTCATATTACTATATAATTTTTAAAAATATTTATAGTTATATGTATGAACGTATATGTGTCTACTTATGGCATTTTAATTTTTATTTGTCCCTATTGAATAGTATCGTAAACGTTGGATCAGTGCGGCATCTATGACAGTAGCTGTCAATTCGACACCTGGTTCATCCGATACTATCCGATAGGATCGGCTCCATACAGTTGACACAATTGATCCAGTGATAATAATAAAGAAAAAATATAATCTTCAAATTTATTCAATATTTTTACACTAAGAGGGTTTTAAAATTGAATGTGATAATTTTATTCCAGTAGGATTGGTAAATAAAATGTTTCTTTTTGTAGCAAACTAATGTTTAAAATACGAAGCGAAAATATCTTGGCTAAATGTTAATAAATGTTAAATGTTGTCCAATAAAACCCTCATCTAAAATTTTGCTTAAAACAATCGGAAATTAATTTATCAGACTTAAGACAATTAAAATTTTAGTCTATTAAAAAATATAATTTAATTTGACCAAACAGTTATAAAATTCAAAAAATACTTTTTTGTTCCAAAAACCGGTTGCGAATTCACTCTGTTTATTTAAATTTTAACCGCACTTACTTTTTTATTCGCAGACGGTATGTCAAAAAAACATTGTCATAAATATTGACAAGATTGTTAGGGGCTTGCTCCCTACATTCCTATATAAACATTACTCTTATTATTAACCAGTAGACACTCATCAGTTAATCTTAAGGGATACAATAGTGGATAATCTCCGGCGTGATAGAAATTTATCTTTACATGACTGTCTTTGTCACTTTGCCCCGGTCTCCCCTCATGTTCGAAGAAATCGCTCGATATCAAATCATAGCGATCTGTTGATTAATGACGGCGCACTTATGGTAAAGGAAAATAATGAAAATTGCAATTTCTCAACAAGATTTATGACTTTAGCACCACCTTGTTAACCATTGGTTAAGATAAATAATTAAATGAATAGAAGTGTATGAAAAGTAAATATAAGTAGATTAATTCTGTAAAATGTCAGGGGTAAATCAATCAAACTTTATCAAAATAAATCATAATTTCATAATGTACATGTACACCTATAAATATAAAAAAATTGGACTATTTCACAGAAGCAAAGCTTCAGCCGTAAGTTTCAGCCATATCTAGAAAATGGTCTTCTACTTAGGTGACACTAAGTAAATTGTCTTATAAAGATATAACGACCAATACCTAATCTAACAACAACCAATAAAGATTCTATTCTAAATATTTGTATGAAAAGACGATTACTACTAATGCATCGTAAGATAATTTAGGATCATTTCCATTCAACAGAGACGATACACATCGTCGAGTCTATTTCTTATTACTTCTTTATTAAACAATTCTTAACATATAATATTCAGTAAAACTAAGAAATGGCTTTCTACAATTTTCCCCTCTCTACCCTCAACTTTTCCACATCTCTATGTATAAACATGTACCTTATTGTATAGCTAATCTCATTGCAAAGTTTACTCACGAGTCGTCTCTGCGGCTTCTTATTTGCTCCAATATTTTTCCCAACAAATTCGTGTTCACATAACAGTGCGGGCGTGCACAGTGGGGCAATATTTCATCTGAGCTGGCCAGAACAATAATAGCCTGTGGAGTCGAAGCCACGGCACGTTCGTGCCACAATGTTACCAACCACCAGTGTAACTTGACCTCCCTCGCCCTCGCCAAAACTTCGATAATTACGCACGAAGAGAGGATGGATATAGTTTACGAAGTTTCTTTTACGACTGGTCGATTGTATACCATCACCAGCATCCGTGTAGACAAAATAACGAAATACTCCGAAAGCAATGCGATACAGTACTAGTTATTGGGTTAGGTTAAGCGCTGTTTATACTGAAACCTCGGCAGAGGCGATTGTTGATGCGTCCGATGCCAAGTTGCTAACTTTGACGTTGCACTGTTATTCTATTTCAAACAGGTCAGCAAATCATTGGCGTATTTATGAGAAAATAAATTGTATCAAAATATCAATTTAAGCACGAGGGAATATATTGCTCAACAGTTTTTACCTTGTGGAGATTAGATAAAAACGTTATCACGTTTGTGTTTCAACTTCGCGGTTATACTTTTGAAGTTTAAGAACTTCGCATCCTAAATCTATATTATTGGCCTACATACGAAACCAAAACAGCATCTATGATCTCCAAAAAAATTGAGTTGGATATAACCGAATAATTCCGGATCCCACCGATTGTCACCGTGACGAGAACGCGGTGTCTTTGTCCCACTGTGTGCGTTTTTTCTCTCTTGTAATCTTCTAGTTAATCCGTTTTAACGCTTCCAGATGTGAGGTTGCACCTCTATACGCGATTTACGCTTATTCGGTATATTCCCAAAGGATTCCATTGCTCTATTTAATTACGTCAGCTTTTTTGCACTTTTTTGGTCATAGGGTGTGATAGAGTTACCTAATGCAAAAGTTAAATATAATAATCAAAACTACCGTAGACTTTTCACCCATGTTTATGATCTATGTTACTTCTATTAATTGTAACTTAATAATACTTGTTCTTTAATATTCACTTAAATTATTATTTCAAATCATTCGACATAAGTAGAATAGAATCTCCTTAGATAACGATTTAACATTATAGTAGAATTTAAATCTGGGTGCAATTAACAATGTCACTTAACTTAAAGTTTGTATTTTTAAAGTATTTTAAACAATGGTTTTTAGTTTCGAGTTTTGATTGATATAAAATAACATTCTACATGTGTGTGACTTTTACTATCTTACAATATACAACTTTGTAAGTAATATTTATAAAAAATGTTCCACACTACATACGGCTCAAATATCATGTTACTGTTTGTGTTATTTTTACAACAAAACAAAACCGAAAACACGGACAATTGGTAGCGGTGTGATTGTTCACCGATCACTGAACAAACGATGGATCTCCTTTGTGCCAATCAGTGGGGCGCTGATACCCGAATAATACCCACACTATGAAGCTCATTTACACTTTAATAAAATAAAAATAAACCTAATAATCTATGGCATAAAGTCTAATTTTATATATTAAACTGCAATAGATTCGTTGTGATATTTTTTTTTTGCGCAATGATAGCGGCTCGTTCGTGAATATTTGGTGGTATCAGGAATTAGACCGTTTTGTCTCCACGTTAATGGTCGAAACGTGACCATATAAGGTGTTCCTAATTTCACAATAATATGTCCCAAATGTGACAATGATGTACGGTGAAATCCTATTGAGAGTTTGGCTAATTTATGGAAGGATAGACATTGATGAACGTTTGATTCTGGCTTTCATACCGGTTAGAGCAGAATAACTAATCTCTGATAAATGATGGTGCAATCTCGCTTTAGGATTGCCGTTTTAAATAAACGACTTTATAAATAAACGGACAACTGAATGGACATGACTATTAATTATGGCAATAACTTTTATTCATTTTTTTTTAATTAGCTCAGATTCAACTTCATCGTCATCAACAGCTTTTAACAGTTCAATGCTGGACCTATGTCCATATGTACCTATGTAAAATAGTAGTACCAACTATTTTGGCTACACTGGCCTGACGGGATGGAAGAAGGTTTGTTTTTCAAGTTTTCCTTCTCTTTATAACGATGTTTTCCTGTGTAGTTTGTTCCCTTACTTGCCTTTTGCGACATTCCAGACTTTGAATTTTTAATCTGTCATTGCATTGAAAATTAAATTTAAAAGATTACCTAAGATTACAACTCAAAAAGTCTTGCCATAGTACTATATGTACTTAATCTACATCTTAATCACGTACAAAAATTTTATATTTGCGATATAGACTTCAGCGCAAAAACTTAACAGAAAAAACATTCACTTGCCCCAAGCGTTGACCTGTGACACAAAACAAGACACTATCGGACTAATCGCTCCAAGTAAAAAAGAAACAAAGAAATAATAGAAAAATGTAAGTGAGTAGACCTTGGATAACTCCGGAAGCAATGCTTTTCCGCAGCCGATAAACTAGACAAGTGAAGGAAACAGTGGAAATGTGAGCAAGATATATAGAACCTTCAAGAGGGTTGTTTTATCTACACTTCTTTATTTTTTTGTTAAATACAAAATTTTTCGTTTGTAGGAAGCTAACGTAGTTCGTTAAGTCATTTGTGAGGCAAAACGGCTGCCAAAAATTATAACGAAATCCAAGTATACCTCCAACTGGTTTTAATTCAAGTAACGTTTAATTAGGAAGCTCCAAGGAGGTTCTGGATGACGATCAAACCTGCAAGTTGCGGTGTCTTAAATTTAAAACAGTGTGAAATGACTAATTTTAAAGTGTATTCCGATGTCATGAAATAATTAATTGCAATGAAAAACTCACAATTGCAATTAACAAAATATATACTGACTTTAAATTTGAATGTTTTGTTCAAATTTGATTGGACTATTCAAATATATGAAGAGTATTTACTCTCGGTTAAATCAACAAAACCTGTAGGTAACCCAAAGCCGAAGAGACATACATAAATAAGGTAGAGCGGGTCCAATTTGGCACAGGCGTGTACCTACAGGGTAAATAAGCGCTCACATTGCTCACAAATTGTTATCTTGTGAAACGAGACGTGTGATTCGGGCAACGACGCGTGATCCCTGCAAACCGCGCTGAGAAACGCTCTTCAGTTAACGGTAGTGGTGGGGCAAATGTTAGTATCGATATGCGAAACTGAATAGACAGTTTTACATTGTTTTTAACTTTCGAAGTTCTTAATTTCAATGCATTGTTATCAAATCTTTTAAGTGCCGAGGGTTTCTGCGTTCAATTTTTAAGGACGACGGTCCACTGACAGTAAATTTGACAAATATGTTGAATATTTAACAGATGAAAATACTTAATTACAAGTAGATGTACTGTGAGTTTATTATCTAATTATTTCAAAGTAGTTATTATCAATGTACAGATGTTAATGTTGTGGTACTTACCATACTACATTTGTAGATCTGCTGCTAAGGAGATAAAAATATGTGGATTTTTCTACATCACTAAAATTTATGAAATGTAATTTTCTGACGTGAACGAGTCATGAACATTTGTAGCTTTTCCGAGTGTAGCGGGAAATTGCGATCTCTGCGTTCAGTGCAAAATATGAGATCTACCCGCAGTTCGTTTAAATTACGGTGGTGTTTTTATAATATATTACTCTAAAACTTTAGGCACTCGTTCTACAATTGATTAATTTATCTTTTTACAGAAATTTTATTCATATTTGAAATATCCAAATATGCAATTGATAGGCTAGATTCCATGGATTTTAGTTATAAATACTTTCGGAGATGATATGTGTCATCAACCAAAATATTAATCTGTCTGGCCCATATATCACATGTAGGGGTAACCCTTAGCAATGGTAACAAGTGTCCACGCAATCGTCATCCTTGACCGGACGGCATCGATGAGTGATTGCGAACACATGCCGTCGGCACCCGCCAACTCATCGCCCGTATCCGCAGGGTTGAGCCAATTTTCATATTCGATTGTTTTCAGTAATCTTCGGTAAAATTCGGTTCGCTGTATAAATAGTGTTAGACGTAAGCTGCAATATTGTTACGCTTTTGGCTACGGTGTCGGGTAGTTAATGAGAATGACAGTGTTGTTTAATTTTAGTGCTCATAAAACTCTCTGTTACGGTCCTGTGTCGCTAATAAGTATTATTATAGATATCCTTTATGGTTTACAATTCATTTTATTTCAATCTAATTTTAAATTCTAACACTACATATTTAAGTTTTCATTTATACATTGTATCAGGTATTTTTATACTCGCACATATAGTATATAAACCAAGGTACATCCCAACCTATCAGTGCAACCTCACGAATAAGTTTATGTAATAAATAAATACTGTTATTTTGCTATATTTATAATAGAATTAAGATGTTTTGGGAAAACGCCAACCCTACATAAGACGAGGGTGCTCTAAGATAATTATCTTTTTTACTGAGCGCACCCGACGCAAGTTTTAATAACGTGATAAATGCCGCGGAAGGCTTGCCGGTGACGCGTAAACCGGAGGGTTTCCAAACGAATCCACGTTTGATTAATACCTCACTTGTTATGTTACTTTCATTGCAACAGATGCTTTTTATTTTCAAGTAATTTTCTTCAAGATTTTTTCGCTCCCTGTAAAGATAAAGCGGGGATCGTGTTTTAATTTTACGCTAAATTAGCCATCTTGTTCTGTCGTATTAATGCGTTGTGTCAGATGTTGCGCTGCTAATGTGTTTGCGGTGGAATACGTGACAAATTATCACTTCCGAATTGCAATTATTATTTTAAACATACTTAAGTATTTGAAATTGACACTCTAGTAATTACTTTTGTCAAAAATATTCGTCGTTTGATTGCTAGAGCCGTACATAGTTAAATCATATTTTTATGTTTAATTTGTGAAATTAATTCATTTTGCAGCAAATGTAACAAAATAAGCGAATATCTTAGACTTTAAATTACACTTAACGTATAGTCATACCTATATATACGAGTATATATGTAATTACCTAAGTGTCATGATGGCTGAGAGAAAATAAACTATAGACTACACCAGCGCGTGCATAATTTTATCGGAGAGGCAGTACAAAATGCCTTTGAAGAATTCATTTCCTCTCGTCCACCCGGTTTAGTAAAGAAGGACATCAATAAACCGCTACTGTACTGCAAAGACGAATAGATTGGATGTGTATGTATTAATTAAAGTAACCATGTGTTCATGGACGCCTCTGACAGAAAGGAAAATATGTAGCGAAAATATGTAGTTTTCACTCGACTACACCAGCGGTGCGCAGTGGCAGTACAAAATGCCATTGGAATTTGTTACCGCTCATCTAGATGACTTTTTTGAAAAAGATGTCAATAAACTACCACTGTATTGGCAAAGATGCATCGATAGTAAGGGTGATTACTTTAATTAATAGATATAAAGATACAGAAAAAAATATATATTAACTTATTTCATAAACGACGTCAATTTCATAGAATGTGTAATAATAATAATGTGTATAGTCAGGCAGCACTCATGTTCACGAAATATTTATTGTTTTTGTTTTCCATATTAAGAGCCTGCCAAAGTGACTCTACTCTGTCTGATGGAAAGCATGAATAGAATTCAAGAGTTGTGGTCACTATACTAATTGCAAAAGCAGACAATGCAGTATGGTGACCCACACTATGGTGGTTTTGTGAGATGTTTTTTCACATCCCGCTTGGGGATGTAAAAGGCATGACAGTCATCGTGACAGTGTAAGGCTTGCACAGTTACCACGATAGCTGTCACCCCTGCATTAATTAGTCTCCGGTCTCACACTCACCAACGAAGCTCGACAACACAGATGCTGGCGCTTTAGGTTGGTCTTCTGTGGGAGGGTAGTACTGTCCCGGTCGAGGCGGCCCGCTCGTGCTGAAATCAGCGTGGCTGTACTACGTAATAAAATTGTCTTTTGAAGGAAACTATCAACAATTGTCCAACGCGGTAATTGATAGGACAATCACTTGGAATTATAACTACCAACTTAGTATTAAAATACTGAATAAACCCAAACAGACAACAACGTAAACATGAAAATTGATCGATCATTTAATTTAAACTGGAAAATTGACTAGTCCACATTAAATTATGGCTATTTTTTGATCAATATCACCCTACCCCTCACCCTTAATTTGACTATTTACCGAAGCAATAGATCAAGTTTAAATACCCCTAATTTAACGCACAAACAAGTTACCCCCGTCGGGAAGGTACACATCTTCATAAAACACCGTTATTGGTATTATGACTCAATCGAATGCATATTAGAGGGAAACTTGAGTGTCCGTCTGCAAATAACATGCTCTGCACCCCTTGTTACATCGTCGATGTTATGTCTAAATAACACTGTTATTTTTCACAATTTCCTGCATAGAATACGGTTAACTTCTTAGATAAGCATTTGAATGTCGGGTTTAAAAAAATAATCGGTCAATTAGGGTATTATTCTATTTAAAAATTACTACCGTATTTTCTAGTGAGTAATTCATTAATTTAATTTTTATTTCTTGTGAGTTTCCACTAATCTAACTATCGAATCAAGAAGCTAATATCATCTTATATAAAACGCAATATTTTCAAAGGAATTCTCATGAAAGATTGTATTTAGGTACGAACTTTTAAACTGTAAACGTTCTATATTAGTAACACTAGCAGTGGAAATCGATTATTAAAATATGTTAATTTCCATTTCTACACTTTATTAATAATTATCAAAAATATAAAATCTCAGTTACAAAACATATATTAGTTAAAAAGTTGAAACAACATTATGGCCCCTATAAATATTCTAAATTGAATTCAAAAGTACTATTCAAACAGCATGTAATAAAAAACAGATTTATAATCCTCGAAAAGAGATATTTGTAAAAATTAATTCATCAGTACAAGGGGTTCTGTTAGATTTGGGGAGGTGAAATGACAAATGGTCAAGCTGTGACATCGGCGTTGCATCGCGACGGGGACTAATAGCGCCATCTATTGCGGTCAAGTGATGTCAATGTGTAATGGTTGTTAATATAAATGGAAAGAGGGCGCTTGAAACGATAAGAAATATCCTGTTAAGATTGCAGGTGTAGTGTAATTTAGCGTATTTAAGAGTAATATGTTAAATAAAAAACTATGAAATTGGTTAGGTACTGTAATTTTAGTACACTCATCAACTACTTTTAATTATTAAACGTTTCAGAAAGAAGTAACCTGCAAAAAAATAATTTGTAGTAAGTCTTTATGCGTTTAATATAAAAATTACAATCTTTATCTTCACAATAAATGCTTACATACAGATTATAAACGTATTTGGTACCGTTAAAAACGCAACACTGTTAGGAACTAAAGTCATTTAGCAGTAAGTTCTGTAAGTTAGCGCTAGATGGCGCGCTTCAGATTAAATGTCTATACCACTTTTTTCCCCTACTATTTCTTAATATTAATTAATTAAGTTTATATATATATATATATATATATATATATATATATATATATATATATAAAACCATTATTTTTAAATTAAGTAGTCGTGCTATTATTTATTCGTTCATTTCGTTCTTTTATAGTATCCAGGACTCTTGTACTTATGTGAATACTATTTGCAGGTTCTCGGCAAGAATGGTGTTCGGGGCTGGTTGGATGGCACTACGGAAAAAAGTAACTGGTTGAAGCTGGTGCGCTTTACTAACTACCCTCATGATGTGAACGTGCAGCATCTCTTGCTGGCAGGCCAAGTATGATAGTTTACAATTTGATTTTAACTTTTATATTTTCAAAAATTTGGTGTATCTTTGTTTTTACATCGGTTTTTTAATACCACGAGCGGGTCCCGCCCTCAGTTAATATTTATATAGCCTATTAACTAATGACGTACCCTGCAAAAATATCGGAATATTAATATTTCAATTCCACAGTACTTAACATTAAACTGTTAAGAGATCATTCTGATCGCATATTTAGTACTCTGTCTATAAGATATTTTTGTCAAATCATAAAAAAAAATAACTAAAAATCTACTAACGATTATCACAACGAATCCCGAGTTCATTGTGTCACTACCCCAATTAAATTTGAATGTGGAACGTTGGTACTTCCGGTGGCAGAAAATCGGTGTACTGAACAACTGTATGGTACTTCCGGTCAATGAGGGGAGCGAACAGATGCGGTGATTAGATTCTCTTATTTAGGGTACATTTATGTTAACCGAGGTTAAACGTTATTTGATATTTGAGTACAGCCAGTAGGTATTGCGGTAAAATTGTACGACTATTGTAATGTATGTAGGTATTTTGGAGTCGGTACTGCCAAGCAGTAAAGATATGTTCTAATATAGTTTGATCTCGCACTAGGTTTTTGGACTTTAAAGACACAATTTACCATATAATATTTAAAGTGATTAAATGAAATAAAACATCAGTGAAGACAAGGAAACATACAAAAGAGAATTCTGCTTCTATGTTTATTGTCTGTCTTAGTTTGATATTGATCAGAAAGATTAATGTTGGCATTATTTTAAAAGCATTTCTTAGTATATTTTCATTTTTTCCTTCCATTTTACTCCTAATTTCTTGGACTGAAGGAGAAAAGTAAGATGAAAAATATAAGGGAAAGTAAGAAATAACTTAAGCATGTCAGGGTCAGTCTTACTTCCTATCATCCAAGAGGAGGCAGACGAAGACTTTGGCTATACCTTAGATATCAATTGATTTTAATAATTAAAAAATAAAAGACAGTTGATAATGTAGATATTTAACACAAAGGTTTACTCAACCTGAGAACTTATCAAAAATATACGTATAACTACTTAACACTATTCGTTGTGAACTATTGTGTTGTTATTTAAGACTATTTATTTTCTTTGACTTTAGAATAGTTTCTTTTTCTTTTTTTGCACAGTTCAACTGCACTGTAAAAAGGTGGAAATCTTATCTTATATGGCCAGCGTTGTATAGTAGACCAAAATTTCCTTTCTAAAAGTTTTTCCAAGTACTTCTAAAGGCTTTGGTCATGATAATAATAATTTTCATTTAAATATTGTATTTCAATATCGATAAATAAGACCTCTAATCGTGTAAATTGTATTGAACCAATACACGTAGTATAAAGACCTTTGATAAGATATAATATATAAACACTTGTTTCATAAGTGAGATTCACTTTTTACGATATGAAATATCGTTTGGTATATAGGGGATTTTATCTCAACTAGTATTTCAATGTATAAATTGTTCACCTATTCCGTAAATAATTTAGCTTTTGAATAATATTCATCATTGCATTTTACAGGTGTGGTACAAGGTTGTGCGAGAAATTCCTTCAGGTCAAGAGTTGCTTCTGGGTCCCAGAACACCATTGCCCCTACAAGATGTTATGCCATCTCCGGGTAAGTTTACTTATAAACATTATTAAAAATATGAATTTTCTTTATGTTTGTACGTTTTACATATAGATATTTATATTCATGGTCCCCCTGTCATAAAGAAAAATACCTAGAAAAAAATACGTAGTTTTTCCTCGACTACACTGGCAGTGGATATAATGGCAGTACAAAATGTGTTTGAAGAACTTGTTGCCCATCGTCCAACAGATTTTTTCGAAAATTCTATCAATAAACTGCTACTTTGTTGGTGAAGATAGCGTTCACCTTAGTTAATGAACATAAAATATTTAAAAAAATACATTAACTTATTTCATACAAAACATCAATTTTCGTAGATCAACGTTGCGCCTAGTCAGACGCTATCCTGGGGAGGCCACAAAGGCTTCCCCGCCTATCAGTGCGATTGTCAAGACTGTTTTTAAGGCTTACAAATGATCCATTAAAATGATCTCATGAGGGGAGTGATATCGTTTCTAAGTAAATCAGGCGTTGATAGCTTTGCTTCAAGAATAAACTACAAAGAGCTCCGTATTGCGTTTATTTCTGAATTTAAACTTTGTAAATTTACATTTAATGTTGTCCTAAACCACAAGCACAATAAATAATCGGTGTATTTGTACTGGTTAGTTGTCAAACACTGACTTACAGAGGATATTTATGTTCTCCTCTGAGTCAGAATTTAAACAACGAACGACAATTAGAACAATTTTGTTGTATAAACAAAAGAAGTTTGAACAATTGCAGCTAACAGATTCGTTAATATTATTTAATCTAAGTCAATCTAACTAACGAACACTGTCGGTTCCGATTCTCACATTGACTACCGAGACGGTTGAATCACGGTCACGCGCGTTCACGCTTCGATGCCTTCAGGGCGGGAGTTAATTGGAGTCACCTGCCCTCTGCACTAGTGGACTTGCGTCCCCGGGTCATATACCACCCTTGATACAGGTTGATTTGTTTTCATACTGCCGTAGTATATGTTATCTAACTGAAGGACATAAGTTCATAAGTTAAGCTATAACCTCATCTCAGCCATGGAACGTACAACTCTGAATATAAGTCTACCCGAGTACTCCTGAATCGCTTACTAAAACTTCCATATTGATGTACAGCTATAATTTAAGGTGGCATCATCTTTCAGGATAGTCTTCCATTACTTTTATTTTACGTTTTTCAAGCTTTGTTTTCTGTTTTTACATTTTTTACGTCTTCAACTTATATTTTGTTTAATATTTCATTTCTTAACATTAAGTGGCTTTTGAGTTCTGTTGAAATTCAACATGGTGGTGGTTTACAATACACTGAGTGATTTTTGAGTTTGGAACTCATATTTCTATTTTATGTGATTATTTATTTTTATCATCATCATAATTAACAGCTTTTAATAGTCCACTGCTAGACATAAGATTCTCCTTCGAAAGGAGATCTGAAACTACTGTACCACGCTAGCCAGACCGGTTGCTATAGGTTTTTTTTTAAGTTTTACTTCTTGTTGTAGTGATGTTCTGCTGCGTAGTTTGTTTTTTACTCGTCACTTAAAGACCCATGGGATATATAGGAGTGATGAAACTCTGTTTTCTCAATCTGTCGTCACATGGACTAATTATTTTAATTTCAATGTCAGTCAGTACTGTATGTCTATCTGTGTGTGCAATCTATCATAAATTGTCAAGGTTACATTGGAAAAACCGTAACTGGACATTATTCTTTGTGTTGTAAGTACAATAGTCAGACGCGATAATAATAATAGATAAGGTTTTATTTTCCGTATGTGATTCCCTATATATGTATCAGTGATTATACTCAATACATTACCTATTGTTCAGGAAACTTGTGTAACACCTACTAACCTATATTTTACCCGTCATTCAAATAACCATGAGAATTGAATTAGTCATCGAATTTAGATCCATTCATGGATTTTCCAATTCTAGTAACAGCTAGTAGAAACAGTAATAAATCCAATCCAATTCAATACTTATAGCAGTGGATTTAGTGATATTTCTACTCATAGAATTGGATTTCTTAATATTTAGTTTAGATATAGATAGTTTTATTACATAATTTACTACTTCTAATTACGTCACATTCTATCCAACTAAACTACTACTAAGATTATCGAAAATGACGACACAATCATCACTAATCTAAATGCATAGACAACAAATAAAAACTTGTTATATTATCATGCGCTATCATCTTATAGTTTATTAGTAATTAAGGTTTACGGTACTAATAAAAAATTATGTCATACACTAAATTGTTGTTAATGAAACAAAAAATGCATCTGTAACAAATCAATTAGTAAATAATTTTTAAAACATTTTGTTTACGTAAAAAACATAAATAAAACAACATACTGTATTTTAAAAAAGTCATGTAAGGGCTCGGACACACCGGTGCCACGCGCGCATGCGATATTTAATTTAGATAAATCGCGACGTACGCGCCGTCGCGCGACCGTGCAGTGAAAAATCACGCATATGCTTTGTTAATGCGAGGGCGAATTTAATAACGTTGATTATGATTTACTGGAAGGTGTACCGACTGTTTACAGTAAATAAAACTTCAATTCTGTGGTATTCATTGAACTTAGGTCTTACTACTTACGTCTTTGATTTATGACGTCATTGATGTGGTGATGAAACGTGTCTGTTGCCGGGATACTTATTGTTTTTTAATTATTTTTATCTAAAGCCTCTGGATTATCGTCATAAGTTCTACACTTATATATTGTTGTGCTAAAAGTCCTTTAATATTTTTGATTTGCAAGTTTTGATTACTGTGATTCGTGTATCTGTGTAAATAGGTTTTTTTACCCTTTTTAACCCATATTTGCCTTGAAAATGTAGCAACTAAAAAATAAAATATCACTGCATTTAGAAGCATACCGTCCAGTTAACAGATATTTACAATGAAACTTCTTATAACTTTTTGGTTTGAATATAACTTTAAGACTTTAACGTTCGTCTTGCGTTTTCACTTCCAGTGAATATTACGTTATTGTAAAGGGTCTTCAGTGCTTCCTGTAACGCCTTCCGGTGTGTCAGCGTCGCACCCGGTACTGGGCGGTTGATTTATGCCCTTCCAATTGCACGTAATTGTCGCCTTCTGTAATTCGGTTAGAGCGTTATATGTTCATATTATATTATATTTAGGAAATTTAAATAATATTCACTAGTAGTGTAGTTAGTTTACTGATAATAGATAAGTCACGAAATGGGTATGATGACATTAGTTTAAACAGTTGTGGGGGATAGATATACAAAAGAATTGAAAACCTATTTAAGATGTGTGTTTTATAGGACCAAGAGCTTAGAGTACCAAACCAACCTCACCTGCAAGTGGTGCACCTGCTTATAAATGGACGAGGCTTTGGCAAACAAAACGTCCCGATTAGCGGCAATAGGCTCGCCCATATTATGTGAGACCAAGACACGGGCGAAAAGTGGGCGTTTAATATGTCTCTGCCTACCCCTCTAGTGAAATATTTATGTTTTAAAAATATGATTTTTTTGACTATTGTAGTTGTTAACAAAAATGTCTTATTTATAAGATATAGATTTTGTTATATTACATTCCATATCAAATTGACAAGCATTATATTCTTGTATCAATAAGAGTCGTTATTTGAGAATTTCAATAAAATTCATTAGCAGTCGTAATTTGTCACTTTAGAGAAATAACATTTTATTGAGATACATTTTTGATTTATTGGCAATTGTAACCCTATGGTAGTTTGGTAATTGTTCATAATATCAAACGTTGCAGGGTAATGTATACTTCGATGGCCGGACTGTATACCCACATACGCACATCCTCTACAAATATAGCATGACGTTTCAATATTCCACAATTACTCTTAAATATCCATAATTAGGAACGTTTTGCGGCATTTGTCAATTTGTCGTAACGCTCGGGTTCACTTCAGTTGCATAAAACTTGATTGATGGTGTCTCCACCACAGCTCAAATATCACTCACTGGAAAACTTTTCCATGATTAATCAAAGGATTAACCCGCCTGGAGATGTACAATATAATCTACATGACATTTGATTGATAACTTCTCGGTTGCTTAATTTATGACTACTATTTACATACGTAGGTACTGACTGGACCGGTCTATTCCTGTATCATTAGGCACCTTAAATTCTCTAGATAAGCACAGATAAAAACATCATAAAGAATGACACAGATTTATTAGTACAAAAATGTTCTCTTAAAGGTCATTTTGTGTCTAACCTCATTCCTTCCATAGGCTGGTGAGACATTTAGTAATATGAATTTTAAGCAGCTGACACTAACTCGTATAGGTTATAAATTACAATATCTGTTTATGTTCTTATCAATGCATTAAATAATCATAATTATAGATTAAGTTTACATGATTCTTTTAATGAGGTAATACATATGGGTTATTCTTTCTAATACTCATTTGTTATCTTCGAGATTATTGTGTGCCTCTTCTCATTGTGTACTCTTATCATAGAGTTCGATATATATAGCATTGGATTTTTATATTAATGTAAAATAACACATTGTAATTTACAATATTTTTGACTGTTTCGTTGCAAATCCTGACGTACATATTTACGTAGACTGAGCGTGCGTCAATTTTTTTTATTATAGCGATAGTAATCATTATAATCCATCTCCCGTCATATGCAATAACAATAATAGAGAGTTAACCCTTCATTGGCTATACTTTTTTCAAATAGGCCGCGTGCATTCGTGCGCGTAATGAATGAGTGTCGCGCACGTTGACATTTGTCATCGCGCAATTGTCGCGCAGATTAAAATTGATGACATTGCTTTGTCCAGTGGCGCACGCACTATTGTGCCTGTTATCTGACTTTTGAATATTATTTTCCATATTGATAAGAGGAATGGATTACGATTGCTTAATGTTGTATTGTTGCTAGAGTGGACGTAAGGAAAATTCCAATGAACGGAATTTCCGGGTCCTGTCTAGGATTTTGTTTGTGTTAAAGATAATCCTTCTATTGTTTTAAAATGATAGTATTATGTTTTTGATGCTCAGTGATTATTCTAATACTACTTATTAGCCAAAATTTTAGATGGCTTCTGCAAATAATCGCGTCATAAATTTTGTAAGTTAGACCTAGTGTGTAAGTCCCATAATTACGCAATAAGGGCAATAATGAAAACGCAGAAATTGAAACTTCACACAATTGCAAAGATCCCTCGCACACAGAATGATTAATCAAAAAATTAACCAACAACAATGGCCTCACCCCCATTAAACCGGCGACAATCGCTCGGCGTCCCACATCGCATATTTATTTAACAATCAAATAAATATTACACACAATAAAATAGAAATATTTCAATTTAATAACGCCGCCCCCAGTAAAGGGTTGATTCTAGTCCTCTGTCAGACTTTTATGCAGAGATTAGATCGTCCTTTATCTTGATGTTACGCAAAATTAAATAATTTTAAGACCACAATAGAATCATGAATTGTGATTTTACAATCCGTATGGCATTTTTTATCGTTATATTTTTTCTACTGAATTAATTTAATGTGGCTAATAATTAGGACGAATGTCCTTACATAAATAAAATCTCACTCAAAGTGATTCACTTTGAGTGAGATTTTATTATATAAATTCAATTATCTTCTTATCGTAAATGCTCTGAAACGAAATTCGACAGTGGTTTACAAGATCTTTTATTTTTCAGTCAGTTTTGATTTATTGATTTGAACTCTTGTAAGAAATTCTCCTTTAAGCCATTTATCTCAGATCAATGTAAATGTGCCACCTTAATAATGCAGCGGGACCGTTTTCACCACGGGGTGTAACGGTAACATGCGCGTGCGACGCACTTGATGCGTTCCAAGATTTTGCCTTGAGCGCAAATAGGACTCATTTCCTCGTAGGAAGCGAGCCCTGAACGCATCGTAAACTACACCAGCAGATTACCGGCACGATTGTACCTTAGTATATAGGTACAGAAAATTAGAATTGAATTAAATTACCCACTTTACTTTGTAGAGTACTTTGTTGATGTGTTAATAGCGATATATTTCGATTTTCAGTATATTAATCATAATCATACTAAACATACATACCTATTTATGTATCCGTAGATTTAATTTACTATATTCGCTTGGTAATTTGATAAATCTTTAAAACTCAAATTTTGTAAAGGAAAGCGTCATTTAAAGAATTATACGTTGATAATTATTTTTAAATAACGAGAAATAAATGCAAGTCAAACGCAAATTATACGTGTGCAACAGGTGTAGTCTTTTAGGGGTTGTATTCATTACCAAATCGGTAAGGCACCGTCACGCTGCGCGGGCGCAACTCGCGCCATTTGGTGACGTCGTGGGAAAACTTAACGATCACACACCCTGACTTGTGCGGTATGAAAAATTTGTATAATGAGTCACAAGTGACTATTAAAGATAATAGAGTATTTATTTGGATAATTTTTTTCAATATGGTTGTCCACAGAACAGGGTAATAAACATTTGTAGTGCGATCAACAGTAAATCCCAAAAGATCCTTTGTCACCTAGACGCACACATAAGCGATTAATAATATTATGCACACATAACGAAGTCTATGGTAATGCGTCCAAAGTATTAGATGAATGTAAATCTTAAACGCCACTTACAAAGTTACTAAATACAACCTAATTTTTTTGCTGTAAGGTAGCGTTTC
The DNA here is from genome assembly GCA_949316085.1 of Hypercompe scribonia. Taxonomy (NCBI): domain Eukaryota; kingdom Metazoa; phylum Arthropoda; class Insecta; order Lepidoptera; family Erebidae; genus Hypercompe; species Hypercompe scribonia. The sequence goes on from OX438979.1 coordinate 11,001,860, forward strand.
ACTTGCACATTTGTGTTCTAGGGCAGGTACGTTACTTTATCAAATATTTTCGTGAAAAATATCGCGAAATATTCCCGTGTTCCCGGTCTCGTCGTAACAATGTAGTTAGTCCTCTAATTGATTACGCAATATACGATTGTTTTTTATCGATTAGGCCATAGTCGTTTAACTACGATCGTTTTCCAAGATGTACAGAAAGCGCGTCGTATCCACGGTCGAGTCCGCTACCATGAGATTTTTCTACCAGGATTTTTACAGTAATAGAACGAAGCATACATGATCAATGACAAATGAATGGAATGACGAGGAATGATGAGAAATGATAAATCCACAAGATGAAAATAGGCCCCTAATTGAATTATGCATTTGTGGTCAAAAACACATGTTACTGTGTATTTCATACTCGTACTAATACGCTAGTTTGAGAATATATAAAATTAAATAAGACATAACTTATCCATATTTATAACCATGAAGTGGTTAGTATAAATCTCTTATCACTCATTAAAAAAAATGTTTAAACCCACAAACGGTGCCTAAGTCACGCATAGATGATTTTCCATATTTCCCCATCGGTCGGGTCAAGTGAGCATATTAACCCTCGCACGGCAGGTGGGGTGGGGGTGGGACTGGCCCATGATAATTTGTAACAAACACTTCAGTTCTGCATTGACATCACATAGTTCAGTTCACCTTTGGCCTTTACTCTTCTTGTGACATCTTCAACTCTCAAGGGACATCTTTCACTAATTTGAAACTTGCTTATCAGTGACTAAGGTATGTAGTTATATCAGCGTTTTAATATTTAAAACTTCAGATTGAAGGAGGCACTCACATTAGTAGAAAATATATGCTTGTGTTTTTCTTTATAAACTTAAAAATTATTTTTATTTTACAAATTAATCAACTAATTTAGGTTTACAGATATTGTGCCTGAAGTTTAAGTTCAACATTGCTTAATAACAAATGTGAACGCACCCTAATAAAATTCTACGCTTTATAAAAATTTTCAAACCTTTATTACTTAGAAAAATCATTTGACTTTAGTTGCGTTTGGAATTAAAACCATTTTTTTTATTTTGAATTTGCAAATGTATAGTTGTAATACTAAAATTTTATATTTAGTACTTAACCGCTGCATCATTAATTTTCGGATTTTCTCTTACACATAGAGGGGATGAAACTACCGCTTCGACTTTTAGAAAGAGAGCTTTTGTATTAGCGTTCAGAAACAAAGTTTTGTCACTAACGAGTTTTTCTTATAATATTCCAATTTAATGTTTGTCATTCACCTGTTGCTTAATGTTTAGAATAATTTTTTTTCTTTAGTAAAACAAAGACATATTTGCATAAATAATAGTTTAAAAAGTGAAATGTAAAAAAAAGGACCAAACAAGGTTGGCGTTTTTAAAAATATCAAGAAAGTTATGTTTCTTAACTGTACCTTGTTGATTTTGCAAGTTATTAATATGACCCAGTTAATATGGTTTACAAAAGATATTTTTTATTACCTCATATCTTCATATTTGTCCGATGATATCACATCGTTATCTTAGCCTTGCCTTATCACGGATGCGGCTCGTTAGACAATACTCGAGGCGTGGCTTCGCCCGTCGTGACTAGAATTAATTCTGCATGTGTCAATGCGCCTCGTTCAAAACTTCCGACGCCCCGATCGTGATCCTATACGTCAGTGTGACGACAATTGTGGGCAAACGTATGACAAGTTATACGCTGTTATTATAGGGTTATTTTCTTTTGATATGTAACCATTTCCTAGATAACATAATTGTGTCATACTAAGTCATTACTGTGTCTTAGGAAATGTTTCTAAAGGATTTTTATAACTTGTTTTGTGTATGTAATAAATTTAAAAAACGAACGATTATTTTAAATCATTTGACAAACGCATTTTAAATGGTTATGATAAATGATTCTCCTGAAAGGATTGATAAATCGAACCGGCTAATTTTAAAATATTAAAAGCAATTGATACTCAGGATATTATAGTCTTTCTTTATTAGCGTTTAGCATCAAATGTTTTCGCGTTTCGTCTATTAAAGAACATGCTCTCAAATGAAACAATGTTACATGAAATATTATTATAGAAAATACGATTATATTTCTGGTAGTTTATTGTAGAACTGCGGTTTTTTTATGTAGAATAATAGAAAATTTTAAATTTTAATAAAATTTTTGGAGCCTCGTTTTCTTCATTGAAAATCTTTATGGACACACCATATTACTTCAAAAACCGTTATAAATATAAAGACAAGTTCAATGTTTATGATTATGACTAGAGGTAAATAATAAATGATGGGTTGTCACCGAATTGTAGAGAAAATTACATGCACAATATAATTGTGCTATGAAACTATTTGTGACTTATGCGATTGCAATCCATATTAATTTACTTAGGTATTTTGACGGGCTTATTGGTTTAGTGATTAGTAGCTCTCACTGCTAAACCGGAGGTCGTGGGTTCGATTTCCAACCGGAACAAATATTTATGCGAAGAGCACGATTATTTGTTCTGTGTCTAGGTGTCATTTATTAATAATATGTATGCATTTAAAAATATTTAAGTATTTTTATCAGCAGTTTGGTTACCACAGCACAGGCTCTACCTAATTTGTGTGTTAATTATGTTTTGTTGTGATATTTATCCGTCCAAACTGTCAGACTGTCCATTCAGATTACAATTTAGAGTTGTCATCATAGTTGCATATTATATATATATTTATATCTTTGTTTTCAGAACGTCCATTGTCCACTGAGAAGTTCAGCTCTCTTCCCCAAGGTGAGGAGGAAGAAAGAGAGGACGCTGAACCAAGGTGCAACTTTTGTGACGCACCCTTTCCTAATATAGATGTGTAAGTATACATTTAAAACGTCTTAATTTTCTTTTGCTACTTCCAGAACTATTGTCATGTTATTTCCACAGAAATATTAATTCTGGTTCACTCTACACATTGTGAATAACGGTCTGAAGATATTCTTCAGATAACAACAATGAAATTAATTCCTTCAAACCAAAAATACTGATACCCGAAAATAATAATGAATAATGCTTGAGCATTTTTTATTATTATTATCAATAAGACCCGTACAAGCAAATTATATTCAAATCAGTCAATCGGACGTATTATCCGAACAGTTCATTCAAGATGTTCGACGGTAGACGCAGGCCTCTATCAATTTGAAACGTCTTTGAAATCATTAAACCTCCTACCATTAATATTATATGACTATTCGAGAGCAGTAACGATTTATTTAGTGCTAGTGATGTACCCGTTCGATAAGAAACATTTCGGTGATTTGTTGCTAGGCGGGGCGATGGCACGCGCCGCGATGCCATCTTTGCTTTGGCTGAATCATTGCTTCAGCAAAAACACGTGGCAGATGCCTGCTTCATTAGCCCTCAATTTGTCTTTGCAAATAGCACAAAGTTGTTGTATTTGCTTAGTTCTATAAACTTAAATTATTTTACATTTAGACAAGAGGTAAAGCATAAGGCAATTAATCAATTATGTGAGATATGGCAGTGATGAGATACTTTTGTAGTTACCAATAACGAATAAGAAATAAACATCCATATCTGAAGTATTCTTAGACTATGTTACATATCTATAATATACTTCAGCATTATAAATAATTTCTTGGGTAGGAGTAAAATGAAAGTTGTTTATCTAGATATAGTAATAATCATTATAGAAGCTACAACCCACAACGCGCCACGATAAAATCAGTAAAACAAATAAACTAAACGTCTCATCACGAACGAAAGTATATCATGAATTTATTATCTATGTGACAAGCGATGGAAGGCCGTAATGGCGTGTGTCATCATATTCTATCGAAGCGGTGCTGGTTCGTCAATAATGCAAGAGATAGAGATTATCAACATGCACCGTTCTAACGTATACTCGTACTTATCGCGCCATCACTATTGTTTCAAACGTTTATAATGTTTGTAGGGTATCGCGAGATCGATTAGTAATTAGATGTAGTACGATACATTGTTGTTTTTTTTATGATACAGGATGACAAACAAACAGATGGGTTACCCGATGGCGAGTGTTGTGGTGTTCTTTGAAATCTTTAATTTTAATATCTATATCAAACATATTTGGCACTTGAATAAACCACTTATATTCTATCTTGTTGACAGTGGTAATGCTTCAACATTATAGTATTGTCATACTACGTTTTACATACCTAAATAACTCATTCATATTATTGATGTATTAAATTATAGAGTCACGAACGTTCTTGTTACTTGTTCGAGCGTATTGTAATGCATCATTTTGGTTACAAAATCACATTGTAATCGGTCTTATCGAATTTCTTTCTTCCACTCTTACTTTCGTCAACGCTCTGTCACAATTCGAATGATCATCGGCGCGGTCACACCTTGATACTTTATCAGATCGATCAGGTAGCGATTGCGAAGTCGAAACCGAAATTACGGGCTCATGATCACTTTTTTGTACAGTCATTATTATTTATCTAAGTAGCTTTATTTTTATTTCTTTATTAATATACTTGGGTCTTACAAGTACTTTAGAACTCCTATAATTCAATGAGGAGCGTATTCATTTGTTTGTTTGAGGTTTAATTTAATCTGTGGAGGTTAAAATTACGATGTGAAACTTACGTAAACTATATACATTAATTTTTGAATATAGATTTTTCACTAACAAGAGACGTTGACTTTCTGTTTGCTGTTTTCGAGGTACAGTTTTATGTTGTAACAACAATGATTATAACTTCTAATAGCCCTTATATCAACAGCTCTGACTGTCACATAATGCATAAGCAGACAGCCGTGTTCTACCAGATAGTTAATATTGATAGTATCTTTTTGGATACAGAGTGAGCTATGATATTACTCAACCGATTGTTAGACTCTAGCGGGGATCTACAATCGATTATTAAAATGTAAGCACGTTCGTCGGTAGTACATCATTAGTCTGCTGGGGTGCTAAAATGAGCCTTTGAAATAAGCACAATTGTTTAAAATATAAATATTGTTTTGCTATAAAATATACATCACATCTACAGTCTTTTTTTGTTACACAATAACACAGTCTTTAAGATCTTAAAGACAAAATAATACAAGAAAAATGAAATAAATCGATAAATATTGAAATTTAAGTATGTTTATGAAATAACGTATGTAAAGAAGACTGTGGATTAAATATTCTATAACGAAAAGAATATGGTTCCTAATGTTCTGTGGTTCCTCAATTGTACCACGTTGTGGAAAGCCGTCATGTTTCGGTTGAAATGATGACGATGTACCTAGTTATTACATATTATAAAGAGAGTAAAATAAAAAAATAAGATCGTATGAGCTTCGCGAGATATGTAGACGATGTATCTTGATTTAGTTACGTAGCGTCATTTTAGCGGTTAGTTAGTATCAGTGGCTTGTGTGGGTGGGGCCTAATAGATCGGCTCGGAACGAAAGTTGTTCATTGGATGTTATCAATCCGTGAACATGTAGATTATTCTTATGATCGGACTATCGGAGGATATCAACGAGAACAGCGTGTTCGCTCTCAATCTCGATCTCGACTCTCGTAATAGTATTCGAAGAATAGATTAACTGTTTTTAGTTTTAAGGGTCTTTTTATTATAGTTATTTTAAAAAGTTTTTTCAAAAATACATGATCCTATTTATCAAATATACAACTCAAGAGTTATGGTAGCAACCAGGTGATACATAAAACGGAACTGTTTTGTTCATGACAAGAAAGAAACACTTTCAATTGTTACAAGAATTACTCAATACCAATTCTATAAGAAAGCTTTACTTAGATGTTATTGTAATGAAAAAATGTACGTACAGTGGTCGCTAGTGATCATACGCGTAGATAGAGTCCGCTGTTGCAAGGAAGCCCTGAGGCTACACTTGTATCAGAATTGCGCGTGAGTTGATTACAAATCTACTAAATAGCCACCAGACGAACTGCGCTCTCGTTCGAATGATATGTTGCAATATTTTGAATGTACCAATTTATCCCTCGTATGTAGCATTTAGCATTATGTACGACCTAGAGAGCACCTCGACCTAATATTAAAGTAGTGGTAGCGCTAACGGTAAGGCGTGAGCCTGCCGATTAAGTGGTTGCAGGTTCCTTACGTCATTTTTAGCACCTAACATTCATAATACAGTTTTATTTAGTTCGGATAGCAGATATAATATATTTTAAGGTGTTAAATGATTCATCAATCATCATTAACAGCCTTTAACAGTTCACTGTTGGGCATAGACCTCTTCTGAGCAAGGAGGTTTTGGCCTACTATAATACGCCGGCTAGACAGATTGGTATATGATCTGTTTCAAGTTTACCTTCTCTTAACATTTATATTGTTTTGCATATTTTGTACTCTTAGTCGCCTCCTATGACACATAGGGGTCGTGACACTCTGTACTCTTAATTACTTCAGCATACGGCAAATGTAAATGATTAACTCACGTTGAAAGTATTCTTTCTTAAAAAAGTGTAGCATTTTTTTATTTATCTGTAATCTTAATAAAATATTTATACCCTATTATACATCTTAGTCCTTCAGAACTTATTATAATTAAGTCTATTCATGTTTATTTATTATGTTTGTGTCGATTTCCATATTATTGCTGGCTAATATATTCCATAAAACTAAGGAAACAATGTTATAAATACAATTCCAAATTCATATGGTTATGAGACAATTATAGTAACATCCAACTTTAAACAGTACTCGACGGGGAATCCCACGTCTCAGCGTTGGTTTATCACCAATGCATTGGAAAAATAATACAAAACAATCTAGGTAAACTCGTTTCTCCGCAAGATACGATTCTTGTGGAGTTGATACACATGTTGACTATACGCTTCAATATTTATAAAATATTTGCACTTTTATCTTCAAATGTGTTATTTATGTTTCAATTTTAGGCTTATTCCTTGTTGCTTAGAAATGGTATGTCTAATTCTGACTGTAAATTATGTTTAGTTTTGTATTAAAATGGTCTTTTGTACTGTTTGAAAACTATTACGAGTTACATCCGTCACTTCTAGAGTATTGATTCGTTTTTGTGTCCTGTAATATTAACGTGTTTTTTTAGTTGACACTTCGAGTTCCCGTAGATACCTTTACATAAAACCATGAGAGGGCTACGCTTCAGCACACATGGGCAGGTTTGATCAGAATAATACCACAATCTCATAAGAATATTAGAATACTATTAAGAATATATTACATATCACCCAGTAAGAAAGGTTACTGGAGCTCAGCCTCACCCGTGATTCTAGGAAGGAGAGGCTACAAAGGCATCGCGCGCTTATGACCCTTGAGCTGCAGGTGGGTGGTGATAGTTACTTAGTATCAAGTGACGTGTCTTTTCATTTGCTCCTTTAATCACAAAAAAAAGATGGATGCAGTAACGTCACTCATACTTGGCGTTGAGTCAGGAGACGGTAATGTACATAATATGATGCTTAAAGACAAACAACTTTGCCCAATATAGATTTTTTTTTAATTTCTCTTAAGTTCTCCAACCTTTTCTCTGAACATGATTCAACACTTAGCCACTTAGTAGACCTTTGCTTGCGTGTTGTTTAAGGAACTCCAAGTTAGTAATCTTTTTTATTTATTTAATTGTGAACTTACGTAAATAATTAGATATCAAATTAAATTTTTAATAGAGTACCACGTGGCAGGGTACTGCATTTTCGATCTCTTTAGGTAATTATGATTTAAAGTTATTGGTTGTAAATCTGGATAGATTTTTTATGTTTATCAATAGTGAGTATAACTTTAAGTAGTAGTCACGCTTTTCAAGTGTCTGTTTCCAATTAAACGACGTCGTAGAGATGTTCAATATTCCTTAACAGACGTTTTAGAGAGTAGTCAACATCTAAGGCACACCGAGTTAAAGCGACGGAACCATTACTGATGGTAGATTTTATTTCTTAGATTAATTAAAAGATATGGCCGGGCCGCCGCCGTGCGCAACAGTGAAAACGGTTCATCGAGACTTCTTGACAACCACGGTGCTGTTAAATAGATTGATGTAGTTCTACTTGTTAAAGGAACAATTCAATAAAAATTCCTATTAAAACCAGCGATGGAATCTGTGCTATTAATAAAATACGTCTAATGAGGTGTAACAGGTGTTGCTTTAGAAAATCGCCTCGGGTAGTAAGGGTTGACTTGCGTGCAATAGACCAGTTATGCCAACGAGAGTCTTCGGTACCGTGTTTGCAAATGATATACGTTTTCCATCAACTGTCAGTACACGTGTTATGACAGTGATAAGAGTAGATACAAATTTCTCTGAGAATATGAAGATTTGTGTGTCCATATATGCTGTTACATTTTTATTAAAAATAAATGACACTAGTAGTAGAAACCTCACTTTGCCATGTCGTGTGCTTCATACAAATATAGTCCATTAGAGTAGTACTTACTTTTATGTAATTAAGTAATTATAAAAAAACTGGCACACTACTGCTATTATTACCATAGATTAAAAAATAGATATTCGCTTTTATACCCCCACATGATAAAAACCAGATAAATCATATTTGTAGCACGGCTTTCACATTGTTGGTTAGAAAAAATAATCGGGTCTATTTTGCGTAAGAACCTGCCTGTTGGTAAAATAGTCGAGATATGTGTATACATTTTTGGTGTTCTATAGCATAAATTAGTAATAGATATTAATAGAACTACAGCTGGAGGGATAATGGGTGACAGAAAAATATCTTTAAAATTTAAAGACCAGATGTACAAGACAGCAATTAGGCCTGCTGTTCAGTACGGGTCAGAATGCTGGGCGACCAACAGAGAGCATCTTAACAAATTATATGCTGCAGAAATGCGCATGTTATGTTGGTCAGTGGGTGTCAGCTTACTAGACAAAATCCTTAATGAGTATATCAAAGGCAGTTTAAGAGTTGAGGTGGTTGTCGATAAGGCGAAAGAGAAATGTTCAAGTTGATGTGACCACATCTTAAGAAGCTTGCTAATAATGAAACCACCCACGTGGAATACCATCCATGACCTGGCGAGCGATGGTTGAAAAAGACCACAAAATCGCACTAAATGTAAATTGCAAACAAGGAAACCGGACCGCAAGTAAATGGGATAAGCTCTAGAATGAACTACAATAATCTATACTGTTGGTAGTGGTACAGACCAGTGATATCATTTCAGTTTTGGCACCTATCTTCTTTTAATCTCTTTGTCCTCTATATCTAGGTTAGGAATTTACTCTACAAGTTATCAGGGCAAAACTTACTTTTATAGAGAGAATATTAAAAGTGATTACATAAAAGAAGTAATTTACACTATTTCTAAAAATGATAGCCTCTATTTTAATTCCTAAGTCGGAATATCGATGTATTTTGAAGTATCAGCGAGTATGAATTAACTATCAAATACGTTATCTATGCGTAGGCGATGTTTATGCATAAAAGTGTTATTATATTGTCTCCTTGTGTAAATAATTACCACACAGATCCAGACACCGAGGTCCCATTCCAGTTCGTTAGTGTAATCTTCTTACTTTCTAATAGAGTTGTTGGTAGTATGCGATAAAGTACAATTAGTATATAAAATGAAATTAAACTACTACCGGTATGAAAATGTTCTCGATTTAAGCTTACTTTATGAATGTTTCTTTCCTGGACGCTGGATAGACTCACTTCGAATGAGTTCCTCAATTATATTGTGTTGCTTATCGAAATGTAAGAGTAAGATTATTTGTGATTTTAGTGTAATTCTTTCAAAGTCTTGAATATTGTAATTTAAAAAACTAACGTACTAAACGTAAAAACTATTACGTAAATAAATATTTCAGACATTTAACACACAACACCATCAAGATTCAAACTAAGCAGAGCTTGTACTATGATAACTAGATTGACTGATAGAATAATTACATACTTTTTTTTTTGGAAATACATACATATTATACGTAGAAAACACCCAAACTTCGAAACAAATATTTGTAGATCATATAAACATTTGGTGCGACCCAGGAATCGAACCCGAGACCTCAAGCACAGCAGTCGCATTCGTACCGCTACGCCATCGAGGCAGTCAAGTTCAGTCAAATAGCACATTACATTGGTAGCACGTGATATAATTAGTGATTTAATTGTGATCGTTGACCTGGTATGCTCTCAAACAGAAAAGTTCAACATGAATTTAATCGGCATGGGAAATTAAGATATATAAATTATTACGATACAATGAGCACCGGCCGCGCTTCTTATCGTGTAGAAAATATATGACTTACATCATATCTTTATCGTATAACAAATTAGAACATTTATCTTGTATAAAAGAAAACGTGAAAAAAGTATACTCGTACTTGCGTCGGGTCAACCCTTGAAGTAGTTAACACTATGCTCTTTTAAGTTATAGGCACAGCTTGACTAATGTACACGCCTATAAAACAAAATAAAACTTACAACAAAGAAGTTAACGCACAAATAAACTCCAATATGGAAACTGGAATCCTACTATCCTTGAAGAAATCTATTAAATCTAAACGACCTTCCGCATCCCACCTACGTCATGTATTTTCGTACTAACTTTCTCTAGATATACGCGGATGTCAATATCAAGGGGAAATTTTGTCAGCCTTGACATTTAACGCGGGTCGATGTTATTTTTATATAAGGTTTTGTTGAATTTTGTTTCAGTCTTGATCGCCACTTGATTCAGGAGCACGCGCAACCAGCAGCGGCTTTTCATTGTGAGCTCTGCAACCGCGCATACAGCAGCCGCGCGCTACTCCTGCGTCACCGTGCGCTTGCGCATACAGATATAAGAAAGTATCCCTGTGAAAACTGTCCTAAGGTGTGAATCCAATACTTGTGGATGCTTTTATGACTTAACATAAGTATATAAGTAGAACTTTATAGTTAAATTATTGCAATGAAATTAACATTCATTTAAGTATTATCTAGATCAGAAATTAAATACCTGGTTCAAGTCACCTTTTCATTGTTGCTCAATAAGTAAATATCCATTCAATTTTAACTTAATGAACTGGGTCATTGTCTGTGGTGGTTATATTTCACCGTTTGCGAAACCTGATGTTATTTCAGGTATTTACCGATCCTTCCAACCTCCAGCGCCACATCCGCGCGCAGCACGTTGGAGCCCGCAGCCACGCCTGTCCTGAATGCGGCAAGACCTTTGCAACATCCTCCGGCCTGAAGCAGCACACACACATACACTCCAGTGTCAAGCCGTTCCAGTGCAAGGTCTGCTTTAAGGTGAGTTTTTTTTTATACCAGTAGTGTATCGAATAAGTATACTCCCACTTTGTGTTAAATGGGTATGGACGCCAATATCACCAGTATATAAATCGTGATCTTACAAGCTTCATAAAATAAAGCAACTGTATGAAAATATAACCAAACAGCTTTAAATACAGTCCTGCAAGACTTCTGTAGAATTATAGTAGTATAGTCCAAAGTTGTGAATTGATTCCCACGTGGGCTTCTTTTATTATGTTATTTAGAATAGTTTTTTCGGTGCATCTTTTTACCAGTTTCTTTGACAATCTGTTTGTTACCCTCAATCGTTTTTAAAAAGAAATAACCACCATCTAACGGTATGAAGTATACTGTGTCCCAAAATACAGGCTATAGCCTAGTTTGAAATGTACTTTTTGTACCTTTTATACAACACCTCTTATATAAGTTTCTGAAAATTATAAAAAGTCTAAACCTGTCAATAAATACTTTACTATATTATTATTATTTTTGTATTATATTAAAGTCGTTAACTAAAATGATTAAAGATGAAATCATTTTACTATTTTTATAGCTTAAGTAAATAAAGTAAAGTAAATATCTAAACTAAATAGTTGAGCCATGGGAGAGTCATACTACGGCACATAAGAGCCTCCTCTACCGAAGTGATACCATAGTTTCACGAAAAACCGTGTATGACCAATTCTTTCGTTACTTTCTTAACCTAAGGGGAGGGTATTCAAAGGACGACGACGTAGAAGAATTGCTTGTGTCCATGGGTGGCAGTACTTAAGATTAGGTGACTAATCTACTCCTCTGCCTTCTACATTAAAATAAGGATTAAATATTTAATTGGCGTATGCAATTGCCGATCAGGAGGTCTCGGGTTCGATTCCCGAGTCACACTAAAGAGTTTTATCGAGTTTTTCTGATTGTAAACATACTTTATAAATCTCCGGAGTTTGGAAGTTGAGGTTTTAACATCTGTACCTCGGAGAGCACGTAAAGCCCGGGGTTGTGAATCTGATTTCTCCCCGTTCGTGTTGGAAACTCGTCTCATCGGATCTTAAGAGTGAGGACACAGAGAGTGCACCTTTGTTTGCACATCAGCTTGTACATTACAAATTTCCTCCGTAGTTGGTTGATCTCCGTTAATACTTATTGCCGTGGCCGAAATAGGCTAAGAATACATTATCATTCTAAAAAAATATGGTTAGTTAAAAAAAATTAACATTGCTTTATTTTGTTTTTTCAGGCGTACACCCAGTTCTCAAACCTCTGTCGTCACAAGCGGATGCACATTGCCTGCAGAGCACTTGTCGAGTGTGTTAAATGTGGGCAATCCTTCACGTCCTATGCATCTTTAACCAAACACAAGCGATTTTGCGACACCGCTACTGCAGCTTCAGTAAATCTTAGAGGGCAAATGCCTCAAGGTCTACCACAAATACCGCCACTATCAAACGTCGGAATGAATACTCCAAATAATACAAATCCATTTCCAATGTATAGGGGGCCTGCTCTACCGCTTCCCTACAATACATTCACCAATTATCCAGCCTTCTTTTCTGCGGCTGCAGCAGCATGTCCGCCAGAATTTCTAAACCCACTATTTTTGAATGTACAAGGCGCTAGACTAGCAATGGAACACGATATGGCTCTGTCAAATGCCAATCTGATGTCAAAACAACAGGAAGGTCGCTTATCCGTTAAAAGCATGGATAGTTCAACTTCTCTGGAAGAAGTGAAGAAATCTAAAGATATAGAGTTCGAAAATAAAAGGGATTGCTACAGTACAGATCGAGTTACACCCAAATCACAAAGTCTTTATGCTAAACTATCACCTTCATCAGGTGAGGAACCATGTCCCCAACAGCGTCCATCACCGGTCATGCCACTGAGTACACCATTAATACCATTTAATTTTTCAAAAGATGAATTGAAAAGGAAGTCACCATTTAATTTTTCCCTTAAATTAAACAACAGTGATATCCAGGGCAACAAATCTGATTCACCGCTACCTAAAGATTTATCGAAGAATACAATGGAAGATGATAAGGCTTCAGATTATTCAGATGTTGAAGAAGACACAAAAAAAGTTGAAACTGACCAGCCACTTGATTTATCTGTTACAAGGAAACAAAACGATAAAGAGTCGGAAGTAGACAACGATGATCGTTGTTTTCGCAATTCAGTTAAGTCTTATTCACCACCTGAGAGTCCTGTAGAACGTAACAAGACACCAGAGAATGATACAACAGATGTTGATGTTGAAGGAGTTGAACCAAAAAGAGAAGAATCACCCCCACAACTTATTTCACCACCTATAGCATTCCCAATGCCCGTTCATCCACAGCATCGTAGTATTATTGATGCTATGTATAGGCCACGGTTTCCGTCTTTTCATTCTTCGGAATCGATATTGAATTCCACACACTCACCTTATGTCCCCAGTCCTTTTAATTTTTTATCCCCACTTCTCGGTACTGACGGCCCTGACAGGCAACCCAGCGCTTATGCTAAGTTTCAAGAATTAAACTCGGGTCCTGGAAAACTACGAGACCGTTATGCATGTAAATTTTGCGGGAAAGTGTTTCCACGAAGCGCAAATTTAACACGTCACTTACGTACTCACACAGGCGAACAGCCTTACAAATGCAAGTATTGTGAACGTTCATTCTCAATTTCGTCTAATTTACAACGACACGTAAGGAATATTCACAACAAGGAAAGACCATTTCGGTGTTCCTTATGCGAAAGGTGTTTTGGACAACAGACCAATCTCGATCGTCACTTAAAGAAACACGAGGCCGAGGGTGGCGATTCACCAAGTTCAGCTGAGACTGAGCGTGAGGATGCGTATTTTGACGATATTAGGTCGTTCATGGGTAAAGTAACATGTTCACCAGGAGCACGCACGTCACCAGCGACATCGCCGCACGCGCCGCACGCAGCGCCACGTCCCTCACTCGCCATCTTGACATAGCCGCCGGCCTACCCGCTACCACCGCCGCCACCGCTATGGACACATCCCTTCGATTAAGAAACACTTAACATTTTGAACGTAGCAGGATCATGAATGATTCTTGCTTTATTTATTTCTTATGTATTATACGGTGCAGGTTGTACGTTTGGCTGTATATACTGGTCAGTCAACGTTTAGAGATCGTTAATAAATGTCAATATGCGAATATGATTTACCGAGTGACCTCTTTTACACCGAGAGTAATATGAATTTGTATATAATATCTTCATTTGAAGATTATTTAATTAAAAAAATATTAAAGGTGTTTGTGGTTTATTTCTCGTAAAAAACACATTCACTAGAAACAATAAACAACGTTTTCCGCTTTTTACTACACAATCCGTGTAATGTCAAATATATTTTAAATAAAAAAATATATATTTAAAATTTGATAACTATTACACGTAGTATACATATTTAAAGAAATCATAGTTTATTCGTTATGGTAAAAAAAATTTAGAAAAGTACATTCTAAGTGGCATGACAAATCTTTTTAGTAAGTATAAATATATTAATTGTATTATGACAAAATAATTTAAGACATAGATTTGTTAAGAAAGGTCGTTTTGATGATAACTTAAATATTTGTTCCTAGTTAATATCTTGTGATTTAAGGTTGACTTAAAACGTATTTTCATTATAACTTGTAAATATCTAAATGTGTTTTGTCTGTTATTGTTTAAAGTAGGAAATAAATTAATTGATGGATAAAAATTTAAAAATTTAATATAAATTGTCCCATAATTTAAAATGTGGTACGTTAGCTTTATTTTTAGACATTAATTAACTCTGTATTTAATTAAATAAATACATAATTGATTGGTTTATTACATTTTGTAAATTTATTAAAATTCGTTTAGTCAAAAGTACTACCAAAGTTTTCAAAATCAAAATTATTTGATATTAAATTTAGTTTAGAAGAAACTTTTAAAAGAAGTGGACCGTAATATAAATAACAGATTAATTGGCATTGTGAATAAAATCGTTACTTTATTGCGTATAAAACAAAAAATAATATTTTGTTAAATTTGTTATTTACCTGATTATTGTACATAGGAGTTGGGATTAAAGCATATCATGTGTTAACACATCGAAGCTCAAAAGTTTTAGATATGGTAAGAAGAATCGTATTAAAACTAGTTAATGTAGAAATATGTCATAAGATATCATTACCTAATGTAATCCTCCTGAATTTGAATCGTAAATCACGTTGCTATTTCTTTACCTATCGTGTAGGTATTAATTAAACAGTCGTATTAAGAAATTGTTTTTACGAAAGTCATTTACGAAATGTAAGCTCTTGATAATGTTATATTACTACCACAATCGTTCTAAGAACACACGTCGACCTGCGACCGACGCATTATAACAGCTGTTAGTAAATCGTATACAAATGTGGAAAAAGACAAAAAAAGCTTACACATTAGTGAACATATTGTATAACGCCTTTATTTTATAAAACCTACTGAACTGTGGATCGTTTTTGAATGTAAATTATAGTAACTGAAGATTATTTTGAAATATTAATTTTATATCTCTTATTTCACAATAAATATTGTACGAGTAAGCCACTCTATCATGATGTCTTCAGTAAAGTTTAAGAATTTGGTCGTAGGTTCACACAATGTATCTACCTATCATCAGTTAAAAAGCTTATATTGATAATATAAAGAGAAGCAATACATTTAAAACTAGATATTGTAATCAAATTATCATATCACTTGGAGGCACTATCGTTAAGGTTTCGACACAATGAACTCGCATCTATTCTAAGTACACTTGTACCTATTTAATTTCAAGTTTAATTATAAATATTATCTATTGTAAACGCATTAAAAATAAAACAGTACAATTAATTTTGTTGTGTTGTATATTATACATTTCAGAACCTTATAAATAACGACGATGTTCTGGTCTTTGATGTCCTAATACACTTGCAAAGGTGTGTCAATATACCTTGATTATTCCTAGACCTTGGGCTTAGTACTTACTGATAATTATATCAAATACGTATACAAGTATTGCATTTAAAATAATCGTGTTCTTAGAAATGAAATACGTTTGCTTCTTTTTGGAACGAAGTTCCTTACGGCAGGCTTGGAGGGGATAGGGATTTCGCTGCGGGACCGAACTGAAAAAAATGTGATAGTAAAACCGTAAGTGGAAAAAGTGCGTGGAATAAATCTGTGGAATAAATCTGTGGGAAAAAGTGCGTGGAATAAAACCGTTAAATGAGACGTGCGCAGGCGCGAAAGCGCGTCATGTGTGCTATTTTATTATTTTAAGGAATTTATTATTTTATTTCCTAAAATACTGAATTTTCTAAATACTTTCTTGTACTTAAATAAAAACTAATCAGCAAAATTTAAGAGAAAAATCAAGAAAACCTACATAAAATTGAGCACGATTTTTTTTGCAAATTGTGTCGATTCCACATTATCCGAAGGAACTTCGTTCCTACCTGGTGTCCCACGACACCATTCATTTTTTTAGTTAAATGTATAAGTTGCTGCAAAAACAACTGCACGGTTGGACTAGTAGTTTCAGCGGTCGCCACGTTGCTCCCTACTGCGTTGAGTGCTGTGGGTTCAATCCCCACATGGGACAACACTTTCTGTGATCCATAAATTGTTGTTCTGAGTCTCAGTGTTCTTTGTGTCCGTTTCTTTTATGTTTGTAAGGTCCCCCGCGACGCAGGATTTATGCTTAGTGTGGGCGTTGTCTTTTTTTTTAATAAAAAACAAACAAACACACAAAGGTTATGGCGTGAGTTGTGCACTGACAGACATAATACTCATAACAGGAAGCTTTGATGACTTCGTTCAGTATCTGTTGTCTATGCCGATCCAAATAAACAAAGATGTGAGCTTAAGTAGTAATTAAGTATCCACCGTGATATCTGGAACAAAGTTTAAACTCGAGAGGTTAAAACATATGTAATAATAAAATTTGAAACTGTGCCATCAGTATACAAGGGTATTTACTTAAGTAATTAAGTGTAGACGTGGGAATTCCGACATTAGTGCAGGTCATCACGACTTAACTTTATGACATATTTGTGTAATTGCACTCTCGTTATTACAGAACTATGTCGCATTACAAAACTCTCAAGTTTCACTACAATGATGATTCATTTTGGTGTTGTTAATAGAATTTTATACAAATGCCTGTTTTGTGTACCTAAGTAACGTCAAGAATCTTTAACAGTTCACTGTTGAACATACGAACTTAGAAATGACATTTTGATTTATTATACCACACTGGTCAGACGGGGTGGTACAGGGTTTATTTCAAATTTTCCTGTACTTTGTAAACTTATCGTTCTTTTGAAACAAAATTGTTGATCTACGCAGTTTATCTCCTCAGTTGGTTTGTACAATACTCACAGGATGAATAGGCGTGGCAACACTATATATTCTAATTCCGTCATCCCACGAATATGTAAGAATAGCGCAAAAAGTAATGTTATAAATATGGGGTAGGCCACGAATTTGATCATTTGAAAAATCGTAAAAAAAAACCATTTGATATGTTATACAAAAAATATTTACGAGAAAACTAATTAGTTAGAATTTATTTCTTAAAAATTACATGATCTAAATGACACCGATTCGATGTTTGCACGCTTCTAAGCGAGCACCGATATTTTCGAGTACTCGACGGTAAAGAGACCGCGAAATCGGCGACATACCTTTGCTGATTTTTTCTTTTAGTTGACGCAGTGTATTTGGTTTATTGATATAGACACGATTCTTCAAATAACCCCATAAAAAGAAGTCTGCTGGGGATAGATCTGGACTTCTCCATGGCCATGGAATGTCGCCTCGTCTGGCAATCAGCTTTTCCGAAACATGACTTTGATTACCGGCAGGGACTCATTGGATGTGTGACAAGTGGCTCCATCTTGTTGAAACCGTGTGTTACGATTGTAGCCAGCAAATTCCATTCCAGTAGCTAGTAGTTAACGAATTCTTAGCCCTCCCCATATAACCATTGTTACTTGGTATCAGTATACAGGTATTGGACATCAGTCTCCAATCAAAACCAGGGACTGGTTCCTATAGAAATGAACGAAATGAAATAGAAATTTTGCAGCTCTATTAGATTAAATGTGTATAGGTACGTAAACAAATAAGGGTTAAGGTAAATTACAAATGAGTGTAATTCGTAAGGACTTCAGTTTTGCACTGTTTATGTGCATTACTATTTCGCTTAGGCAAGAAAGCGATGAATTGGCAGATACGGTAAGAAAGTGCGAAAACCTTTGAACTGTAATACCAAGTATAACAACACTACATTTACGCATATACTTCTAACTATATTTAGATAAAAGTGAGTAATCTCGACCACTTTTAAGATCAATTTTACGTATAGGTAACCAATGAAAAGTGATCCTCAGATTCATTGTTTACCTATTAAAACTGTCCATTAACAGAATGAGAGCAAGTACTGAATCATAGAAATTGAAGGTCCAAATCACAACACACGTGACCGTAACAAGATTGTATGCAAGTTAAATTTGTTTACTGTTAGCTGAGTGTATCTCAGTAAGATATTTTATATATATCCCTTATTTTAAAAAGAAAACGCTCGCCCTATGAATAAATCCTGTGGAGGACTTTACAAACATACAAGAAACAGATACAAAGAACACCTAGACTCAGAACAACAATTTGTGGATCACACATAGTGTTGTCCCATATGTGGTTTGTACCCACAACACTCAACACAGTAGAGCGTGGCATGGCGATCGCTTAAACTACTAGGCCAGCCATGCAGTATTGTTTTTGTAGTATTGTAGTAATATAGTGCAGTATTATATATACTTACATTCATGAGATGAGCTTCATAGTGTTATGTAAATAAATTGTATATGAATTGCAACATTATGCAGAGTCACGTTCTCAAACATCATAGGTTTGTTTTAAATACCTCTAGTGATTTAATTGTGTATCCACCAATGATTACTTGTTTCTAATGTAAGATAGTCACTTAAAAGGACACGACGTTTTTCCACCAATAGGAAGAATCTTGTTACGTACCCTCGCCGTTCATTGGTTCATAGAACTCATCAAAACATTCATATTACAAGTGTATTCGATTGTAGGGATCGCTGACCTACAAAATGTACTCTTTTCACATTTACAACATTGCGAAACATTAAGTTCAACATCCATCGATTTTACGTAAAAAATATGTTTTCTTCACAATGGTAGTCATAAAACGTCAATTAGGCAACGAAGCCAAAATTCGAAAGTATTACTGAACATGTGATTGTCAGGTTGTCCTTGAACAGATCAGTCAAGATAAACAAGTAATCGATCTTCAGTACATAATGTCAAAAATCAGTTCAGTGGAATAAGGGTCAACAAAGAAACTTGACCTTTTCGACGATTTTAATCATATTATATAAGAGATAACCTCGGTGAGCGGCGTTATCAGTGAAAGCAAGGACGAAACAAGGACGCAGATAACGCAATTACACTTATTATCGAGCGGTCGCTGGCTGCGCGCGCGCCGATCGCGTTTCTACCCTATAATAGTGTACTAAGTGGGCGATTGAGTTCGTTCCGTGACACGCCTCATTGTCTAGGATCAGATGCAGCGCACCTGGTTTTTATTAATCTTTTAGAAACAATTATTTGATAGTATCAACTTCCGGTAAAATATAAATTAATAGATATATTAGAAAATATAATAATATGTCGATCATTAGGAACTTTGGCATTAAATATCCACTAGCATTTGTTACGAAAAATTAGTATTTTAGCCAATATAAATACAAATGTGACCATACTGAATTTCCAATTCGTAATTCTCAATAAGGTCTTGGTTGCTAGGAGTCCCGCGACACTATCACGACATGTAGTCACTATGCTGCCCACTCTCTACCTTAAGTACCGATTATATGGTGCTTCTAATTTTATAGAATATACCCTACACCTACTTGTAAAACATATCATTCTTATGCTGAAGTGAACATCTGAAATTTTATTATGCTGCTGTGAACTTTTATTATGAAAGTGTGGTAAATATTACAGAATGTATAATGTTAATGAGAACTTGCGAAAAAATACTACGTCAGGACTAGAAGTCGTGTCTACGACTTTTTCAATATAATTGTAAATAAAGACACAAACAATTGAGGGTATTGTATTCCATAAAAATCATCGCCAATGTTTAAATACTGTGATATTAATTGGATCTATATTGTACATTTTCATGCTGACTCATGGTGTTACCAGAAATTAGGTTCAGCCCCAGAAAATACGAAGAATTAAAAAAAGAAAAGATACGTAAAGAGAATTGTGTCAATAAAAACGCAATAAAGATAACAGTGTATAATTAAAAGAAATAAAAATCATTTTCAGAAGTTAATAAAAAATTCAGAGAAAAGCTTTGAACCGCCTACGTTTGATTTTCATGTAAGCCTACGCTAAGGTTGTTTGACACCGCGGCCATTGTCCGTCCTTCCCCACACAAGGCGCCACGATGTCCCGTTTTACACAATCGCAGGTACACCCTACACGAGAAATGTGTCTTATTAGCCGGCCCTTGCAAATGTCATAGTGCGGTCAAATGGCCCTTACTAAAGGGAACATGCTGTGATATATTGTAAGAATTTCTCAACTACTGCAATGTTCGTTGAAGTGTTTCTTCTAAATATTACAAACTTAAGGAAAAAGGTTTCGAACTGAATCAGTGACCTACTTAGTTTTGGAGAATATAACTTCCCTAGGCGTCAAATTTGCACTCATTGCTGTGGTAAATAAATAAGTACGCATAGGCTTTATTTATAAAATGTTCCGTAACTTTTGCAATACTTCAATTAAGTAAAAAATTAAGTAAAAATGATGAAACTGTTTATCAATGTACAAGTATCTATTGTCCAAGTGTCTACAAAAAAGCGCCTTTATGCAGGCCTCAAAAAAATGGTCTAGTGATTTTTATGAATTTTAAAGGTATTGCAAGACTTTCAGGTTATTATTTCTGCATCACTTCGTGTCGTAATTCCCCAAATAATCATCTGAACATCTCTTAAGATTTTATGCTTTATGTCATTATTAACTCTTTTCAGATAGCTGTTCACTTGACATGAGTTACAATTTGAACCATATTGAAATAAAAAATTAAGAATCATGCTTTTTTCCTTTTCTTTTTTTTTTGAGACAAAGATCACGCCCGCACTCGGAATATATCCTGTGTCGCGGAGGACTTTACAAATATTCAAGAAACAGGCACAAAGAACACCCATACTCAAAACAACAATTTGTGGATCGCACAAAGTGTTATCCCATGTGACGTTTGAACCTACAACAGTCAGCGTAGTAGAGAGTGGCGTGGCGACCGCTTAAATCAATACACCATCGGTGCAATCATGCTTATCGTCCAATTATTTGTCCTGGGTGGGAATTAAACTGACGACATCCGGCTAGTAGTTAGGATCACCAACAGGACCATATCTATTAATACATAATTTGTAATTAAGTACAGTCTACAATGTAAGTGGGTACTAAACACTTACAAAATAAAGCCTAAATTAGATACGAAATCGAGCTACATATTATTTATTCAGGAGTTTTAGCGAGGACATTTTGGCCTACTGTACCGCGCTAGCCAGACAGAATTGGAATAGGGTTTGTTTCAAGTTTTCCTTTTCTTTACAGTTAAACTTCCATCATCCATGGAATGAATAGAGAATAGGTAACATTTCGTATTCTTAACCTATTACCACACGGACCAGCAATACAAATAACCTCTTATTAAATTACCTCATACATTTCACACACAGCTGTCTGATTCCAAATTAGGTAGAGCTTGTACTATGTTAACCAGACTGTTGATAAACTAATACTTAAATATTTCTAAATACATATTATAAATAATAACTACCAGATACCGAACAAATAATCGTACTCATCACACAAACATTTCTCTTGGGTGGAAATCGAACCCACGAGCTACAGCTTAGCAGTCAGAGCCACTATCCACTAGACCAACATGCCCGTCAAAGTATTAACATAGAAATAATAATATAAGTAATCAATAACTTTCCATGAACTTTAAATTCAGAAGCCTTAATGCGTCTAGTAGTTATGTTTGCTTAATGTACCTATTGCCACATAACTATACTAATATTGTAAGGTTAAACAGCCAGCTCGTGGCAAATAAAATATTTTGGGCAATATTTCATGATGTCAATACAAATTGCACGATATTGTTCAATGTCCAGGCCACGCCGCGGACGCAGATCTTGCCCCGTATAATTAAATCTGGCCTGCTCTTTATAGGCTTTTTTCCTTAACTACCGCTCATTACCAAAGTAATAAATCTTCCTTCTGTCCACTCGTCGTCGTTAAGAACTTCATTATCTCCGTTGACGTGAGTTTTTCAATTGAAATCATGAGAATGGAAACCTGAAGTATTTTAATACAGAGATCGCGATGTAACCAAACGCTACGAAATCGATTCAGCTAATCATTAACCACTTTGAGGTAACTTTTTTGGACTCCACTTTGATATCAAGGGCACATTATTATAATATGTATAAAGTTCAAAATGCGACAGAAAGCAATATAATTTTGTGTCTTGTTACTCGTGCATGTTTTAAATTGAGTTGAAAATTATTTAATGCCACATAAACGGGTAATTTTGTCAGGTGAACTGCAGTTATGCTCGCAACGTACAGACACAGGTACAATTAATAAAAATAGAGCAAGTAAAATAAATGTATTAATTGGTTTCTTATTGATAACCGGTACAAAAGTTTACACCCACTGGTGTTTCGATAAATCTGAAATGATAATTTTACGAGCCACATCCGTTTTAATTATAATCTAACCAGCATTGCGTTATGAATTATGACGTAGTATACAGTGAATTATATAGATCGCTAGAAATGTTATTCTATACAACTCAATAATTATGTTCTAACTAATGTTAGAACATAATTATTGAGTTGTATAGAATAACATTTCTAGCGATCTAAAATTAACGATATTTAACATCTAAATATAAAGCCGTTTGTAAAATAAGACATACAACGATCTCTGGTTATCATTTAATAATGATAACCAGAGATCGTTGTATGTCTTATTTTACAAACGGCTTTATAGATGTTAAATATCGTTAATTTTAACGTCCACATATACATTTTAAGTACTACAAAATCCATAATTTTATACGACATATTTTTCAAAATAAGCGAAAGATTTCTTTTCACGTGTTCCATGGAGAACTTTGAATTTAGAGAAGAAATAATAATGCATGTTGGGTCAAATCTAAGGAGAGATACAGAAACTAAAGAAACTTTATAATAATAAAACAAAACACTATATTTTGATACAACAATGAGTACAAACATATAATATACCTTAGTAAGACTTAGAGTTTGTAGTAGGTTAAAAACCTGTGTGACAAATTTAAATTCTTTGCCGAGGAAAATCCTGCAGATGCACATAGATAAAACTTCTTGCACTGGTAATGTCAATGCTAAGATAGTTAGTTTACAATACTTCGATAAACTGGCGTCGTTTGTATACATCCGAGTGTACTAGATTTAATCATCGCGGCGACGGTACAAACATTATAATGATTCTTACAAACATAAAATATATTAATAAGTCGATACTCCTTACGTCAATTAGATTATGTTGTCTAGTCTAGTAGTAATAAGTATCTATGTCGAGCATACGTAGAATATTGCGGATGCAGAACTGTTATGATCAGTTAAACCACTGCTACTTATCATAGGTAATATTCAATATCAGGGTTGGGTTTTATTGTTTTGTGTACTATAATTATGATATTAGTTTTAGAATAAAATTTGTTGTGTTACAGAATATTGTGTTATCGATCCGTGTGGTGATGAATTAAGGATACGGAGTGTCATCACCCCTATTTATCCCGTGGGTGTCGTGAGAGTCGACTAAAGGGAGCAAACAACGCAGGATAGTACAAACCCTTTTTTTTTAAGGTGTGGAAACCCCGGTGGGGTAACGGCCCTAGGGTGTGTCGGAATCGGACCGACTAAAACCACACGGTGTGCCACTCTGCGTCTGACATAGGAGGAATCCGAGAACAGCTGCTATTACGACATCTAGAGGACAGTACAGACCCTATAGCAACTCGTCTGGTCAACGTGGTGTAGTAAGTTAAAACCTCCTTTCTGAGAAGAGGTCTTTCTTTTTTTTTTTTGTTGACAAGGTGGACAATTTTTTTTCGGATCTCCTGCTCTTTGGTGTGCAGAAGTCAGGAGTGCGTGGTGTTCCCACTAAAAACCGCCCCGACAGCCAGCTTCTGGTACCCTACTCTGGGGAGGACCCGGACCGTATGATTTCAGGTACCTCCTCAAATTGACGCCATGCCCCGATAGGTTCTGAGAAAAGGCCTATGTCCAGCTGTAGACATTAAAGGCTTTTGATGTACTAATGTGATGTTGATGAGTTATGTTTCCGAAACTAGCATCATATCCCCTTAATATAAATTTTAAATATTAACCTAATTTGGTCATCAGATTTAAAGTTTATTGTTTTTGTGATACGGTAATGTAATGATTTTAGTATTTGAAATAATAATATACAACAATCAATTGGGGCTAAACAGTTCAATTTAACCGAAATGACGAGTACCCAAGCATTAATATTTTTATTACTTTACGCATCTGATATAAAATATATACTCGTACATACATAGGAACGCGTATATTGTCTGCAGGTGTCTTCTGTAAATAAAAAATATACATTTATAGGTATAAGTTACAGTTGCTGATATGAATGTGTCTATCTATATAATAATTACGATTTAATTCTGTCTCTAGGAGATTTAACATTTCTTTTTGACCTTGGTGTCAAGGGCATTGTTAAATAGATTTCAGTGTGAGAGTTGAATTAATAGAGTCTACACATTTGTAAGAACCCTATAATAGCTCTGAAAGTGAAAGGAAATAATCAGATTAAGTCTAAATGCAATTGTTACAAACCTACGCGTTTGATATCAATTAGTGTTAGGACAATTCATTTGGTTCAGCTGTAGGTGTTGAACTGATAGCTCGCTTACAAAATGCTACTGAACAACTGTAGTTGTTCTAGTCTATTAAGTAACGTCATATTTACCGGAACAGCTAAGTGATACTTCAAAAAATGATTGCAATATCTTATAGTTTTGTATTCAGCCTAAATTATGAAGTTTTCAACTTAACTTTTGACTGTGCAGATATACGGACAGCTCTTCTAGTTATCTTAAGACCTCAATTTGCCTGCTGACACTTAATTATTTTAATTTTTATTATTGTCCTTAAATACATAATTAGTTTGTAATAAAATGTATTTATATTAACTAAGCTAAAAGATAACAGTAGATTCAGAATAGAAAACACACCGTCTAAGTCGAAATCTTATATCATTTCAATTTTGGACACGTGAATGAATACATGTATTTTATACCTTACATTGGATACTGCTTCAAATTGCGTATCTTATAATAATATGTTGTATTACCGGATATCAATTAGTTAATTAAATATTCGGTCCCACGTTAATGAGTTGTAAAAAACACGAAAAACATACGCGACGTACGCATTTGATCGGATACTTTTGACAGCGGCGTGATGGATCGTGCACAACTGATTATATCGTTGTTCTGGTAATTTATCCTCATACTTGAAAAAGCAGACTGGTATGTTGACTGTCTGTGATGATTTGGACCAACCCTGTAGTATCATAAATAAGGTTGGATCTCGTTGTAATACAATTCAAAATCTTTTCGAGTAAATCGACTTTTGGGCACGAAGATTTGACTACTCATTTTAAAACTAACTTAAAGAGACTTACTCGTAGTAGTACATTAAGAATAGATCAAATTGTATTGACACTGAAATTGTTCTCGTGGAGTTTATAATCGACTGCCTCAGTGGCGCAGTGGTAGCGTAAGCGATTGTGCTTAAGGTCTCGGCTTCTATCCCGGGTCAGACTAAATGATTGGAGTTTGGCCGTTTTGTATGTACAATTATGTCAGTTGTCTAGTATTTATAGTGTAAGATCTGCTTAGTTTGGGACTAGATGGCGTTTTGTTAGATGTTTAAACTATTATTATTTAATTTACATTTTTAATGATATAAAACTGCACATCATCATATCTATAGTAGATTGATAAATACGTAGATATGAAAATTTATTTCAATAATGATCTGTGGGAAATACTTTATTATTGATATAGTAGTCGGCAATTCCTATACGATAATAACAAGAATTCGTGACGAAACACGCCTTTACGGAGATCCTGAATACCAGAAATGCCAGGTGTACCAGCTAAATAGGCCGCATTATTCTCGAAATTGTAACACAATATCTTAATAATTTAAGTTATATGGTACAAATAGTAATAGAGACTCAACCTTATACCATGAATTACTTACATTACTGGCAGAATATTTTATTAGATGTGTCATAGTACATTACAATCATGAAATTTATGACGTCGAGAAGGTAAACTATGCAGGTAGCTGTTAGGATAGATTGGGTTAAAAATAAAAAGAAACAAAACCTTTCTATTATTATATAATAGAAGTAATAGTAGTATTGAAATAGAAGTAACGTAGTTGTACTGGACGAGAGGTAGTATTACAATTTAAGATAGAACTCTACCACTACGTAAACGATATTAGACAATTATTCAGGAGTAAAATATAAGACATAAAGTATATTAAAGATATGCTCCTGATTACGGTGTTTTCTTATAATATACGAGTTTATAGATAAGTAAGTGTACATTAAAACATTTTCAAGAAGTTTCATCTAGCTGTGAAAGTGTCACTAAGGGTCCTCTTATTTGGTTAAGTTGCGATTCGACGAAATGAGAGCTTTGTTTGGTTCTTATGTAGAAAGTGTTAACTCTATCAAAATGCTTTCTTTTTTATTCTGAGATTACATGTGTGTGTTTTATAAAAAGCCAAAAATACTCGTATCTTATATTACTAACAGTACAAAATAGACCCAGAACTTAAACTATTGAGTATTTGTATATGAAGTCACAAAATCAATCGAATAAGTCATTATATATTTTGTTAACATTAAAAGTTCATATTGTAATTTAAATAACCACACCTGTACATACGCTTGTCTCACAGACAAGTATACAGTACAGGAATCGAAGAAGTAATTTAATCGTAGGAATCCATAGTAGAGTACTAATAAGTAATATTAAAAACAAAAGTTTGTGAAAACTGCTGGTTCAATTTGAAAAAATCTTTAACCATTGGATAGTTCGCTTATTGAGAAAGGCTATACAACATCACGCTACCGTTAATGAAAAATGATACAAAAACGGAGTTGTAAAAAAATTACATTAAATTTTGTGTCATGTATCTGAAACTATTGTTCCTTTTGAGACACGCAGACGAAGTTGCACGGAACAGCTACGAGATTAATAAATGTTCACATCCATCCATTCAATAACACATTTTCCAGTAATTTGTGGGATCTTTTAAAATTTTCATAACGTTTTTCTCGATCACCTTTAGTTTAAACTGTGATAAGATTTCATTGCGTTTGACGAATTAATGCAGTTAATGCATTTATTTTTTCACACCATCACATCAACAACCTTTTAAAGTGTACTTATGAACAAAGGTTTAGCTTAGAAAGGAGATTGGTATACTATTCCACGTAGACTGCGTAAACACTGACATACAGGTGTAAGGTATATGTCCAATTTTCCTTCCCTTTGCAGTGCAGTTGTCCTGCATAGTCAACACACGGATAATTTATTAATTTATTCTTTATTATAATTTATTTCGTAACGGACATTTACATGTCCTATCATGAAGATAATTATCGGTAAATCTCACTATTGTTTGCATAATAATGTATAGTAAAATAGTAGTATTAGAAAAATAGTATAAGATGCACCCAATCAAATATGAATACTGTATCTATTTTGAGAATTTTTTCTAGAAAGCTTAGGTGGACGTAAGGCTGCGCGTGCGCTTGTCTTGTGAATACAAACTTATATCTAATTGTGCTATCGCTCGGCTTTATAGTGATGTCCCTTACTATAATTTGTTATCAGTTGATATCTCGTATGAGTAATGATGCAGTGTACTTTATTTAAGTTTACTGTTATGATTTAATATAAAAAAGTTACATCCACCTGTTAGTCTTTCCTCCAGTGGTCTTTTCAATCACTGAACGAATACAATTGACCTTTTTAAACAACTGAAGTTTTTATCATTTTTCCCGTTTGAGACTCAAAATGAGCCCTTAGCCTAACTTAATATGTTTTCATTCCTCAGTTATAGTCTTATGAAGTTGTGTTATTATTTAGAATTTGTTAATAGTGACAGGTAAATACGTACAAAAAAGTTAACAATTTATGGATTACGTAATGATCAAACTTCTACGCTACACACGTCAAACAAAAAATAAGTGCAAAAAGTAAGGAAATAGAAACCGTTACGAATGGCGGTCGATATAGAAGTCGATGGCGGAAGTGTGTCGGATTGCGATCGATATAACATCGATATTGTTCAGCTCACGCACATCACTGGCTGGGCGCGGCTGTGTCGCAACGGCACGCGAGTTCGTGTGCCAAGTACTTTGATACTCAAATTGATGTTACCGCAATTAAACTGTTTTAAATTACATTGTCAGTAAATAGGGAAAAGTTTTACTTTAAATATAGATATATATATATATATATATATATATCGGCATTACAATAACTTTGTAACAAAATATTTAACTGTAATTTTTGATGGTGATTGATAATTTTAGATTATATATCGTACAATATATAATTTAAAATTATATGGCACTATCAAAAGGTTATTGGGAAAGTAATTTGTAGCTGTAGTTACTTTTCTGTCCAAAATAATATTAATAAGAAGAATCGTTCGTATTAATTTAATCAAACTCTAATTAAAATAAGCCATTTTTGCATTCTGATAACAGTTTTTAATTAGGTACCAAATACAGGGTCCTATCCGCGAGTTTGAAACTGACCTAATCTCCGCAATCCGCATGACGTGTCGCCGCTCGCGATCTTATTTGTAGCCATGTAGCGCGCCACTGCACTATTGTGTACCACGGACCTTACAACCGCAGATTGTACTCACTACAATGTACACAATAAAATACAGTATTACTTCATAGTGATAAAGAAGGAAAACTTGAAGTCAATCCTATACCAAATTGTCTGGTCAACGTGATATAATATGCTAAAACTTCCTTTCGAACGAGAGGCTTATGTCCAACAGTGGACTATTAAAAACTGCTCATGATAAATAAAGTATAAAGGAAATTACTAAAAATTTTTAAGTGCATTTTGAATATCGCGTTATAGACCACTTAGCATATTTGCTCTAATTCTTCTCAACACCCTAAGGTATTTTCTATGTCATTTTCGTGTCTGGCCGATGAATCTCTTGTCTATGAATATTTGAATAACCACGTCAAAAATGTATTTGTCACAATTTAATTTAGAAACTAATTTGAATCAATCTAAACACTTTCAAATTTTGATCAATTTTCCATTTTACCGAATATTTGAATCGATTGATTCAACAGAAACTACAAAGTTCAACATTAACAACGATTGAATTATTGCTATATCTATGTAAATATAAACCTGTATAAACATAATAAATATTATTTTAAGAATATATATATAATACATGGATAAATTGTGCAGAGATCCACAACGACAAATTAATAGCGATTATTTCCCTATTAAAGCATTATGTCACAGTACGCCATTGTTTTGAAATAATAATGAATTTATGCAGATTGTAATAGAATTACGATCGGCTCAGTTTTCTTCTTATTAATATTGCTAAGTTGAAAATATTTGATCACCTCATGGGGTGTTAAAAATAGTGAATAATCCATATAAATTTTGTACAGAAAATTCTACTTCATAGAATCTTCCTTATCAATTGCAATAAAGTTCCATTCCCACATCACATTAAGTTGCATCAAGATGCAGATTGCATCCAATTGTGTCATAGTAATGCCAATATACACCGACTCTGACTCAGACCCGGGAACTGAACCCGAGGTCGAATTACGTTAGGTGATGTAAGGCCAATAAATATCTTTAAAAATAATATCATAAAGAGGTAATATTGGCATATTCGTATGACGCATCACTTGGGCTGTCATTGAATAAGATTTTATATGATATCAGGTGCAAAAAATTACTATTCTCTTTAGTTTTACTTATATGTTTTAAATAATTTTAACTCTATTGATCATAATATAAAAATTTTCTTCTACATGTACACTAAGATTTGAAAATATCGCGAGTGTGTGGGAAAAGTAGTAGTTAGTCTCTTCCACAGGGATTAGTGTAATCCTTCATACCCTCTGTTACCCTGATAAACAGTTTTCTTTCTATTTGAAGAACCTACCAAAATGACTTTACTCTGCCTGATGGAAAGCATGAATAGAATCCAAAGAGTTGTGGTCACCATACTCATTGCAAATGCAGACAATGCAGTGTGGTGACCCATACTATGGCGGCCTAGTGAGATGCTTTTTCACGCCACGCTTGGGGACGTAAAAGGCATGACAGTCATCGTGGCAGTGTAAGCCTCACATAATTATCACGATAACTGTCACCCCTGCATCCCTGCATCAATGGGCCTCCGGTTTCGCACTCACTAACGAAACACGACAGCACCGATGCTGGTGCTTTAGGTTGGTCTTCTGTGGGAGGGTAGTACTGCTCCGGTCGAGCCGGCCCGTTCGTGCTGAAATCAGTGTGGCTCTACTACCTTAAAGACTTACGTGGTCTGACGACTTTAACGTGACGGAGGATGAACTCAGCTAAACCGAGAAACGACTCAGCGCTCGCTACACCACTCAGGCCCTGATGGGATTAAGGGCCGAACATAGGCACGCGCTTTCACAATTCAAGGGGATAGGTTGAGACGGCTGTTTACTAGCTGCCTTCGTAACAGCGTATTCCTTTTCAGCTGGAAGGAAGTCAGGCTGGTACTCATTCAGAAACATAGTAGAGCTGCAGATTCTCCCTCAGCGTTCCGAACGATATATCTACTGGACGACTGACTGAAACTCTTTTTTTTTTAAAAGACAACGCCTGCACTAGGTATAAATCCTGTGTCGCGGGAGACTTTACAAACATACAAGAAATGGATACAAAGAACACCCAGATTCAGAACAACAATTTGTGGATCACATGGTGTTACCCTGTGTGGGGATTGAACCCACAACACTCGGCGTAGTAGCGAGCGGCGTGGTGACCACTTAAACTACTAGGCCAACCGTGCAGTCAGTTTGCAAGAGTTAACGTCATGCGTATATTAAATTGTACTAAATATTAAGCTATTAATGTTGTGTATATTTAAAAAATGTGTGTATATATAAAAAAATAGTTTACTATTCACGAAGAAAATTATAGTGAACCAACCCAACTTATCCCCATCTGGTTATTAGATGACTATGAGTCGATCTTTACCGGTTCTTAGCTTTATCTTAAAACCTTAAAAAAATAATCTGTGTGACGTCTATGTGACGGTGCACTCATTATGGATTAGTTTTTCTTGTAAATTAATTTATTACTAAATTACGAATTACTTTAATTATAACACAATTTATTAGTTTTCTTTTAGTTATTGTCTAAGTGATAATATTAAAATAATGTTATTAAAATAACAGTAATAGGTGTCGCCACAAATAATGACAGCCGTCAGTTTATTTAGAGATAGCTGTCACGAGGTGCACATCTGTTAACCTATTAGCTCTTTAATTCTCCATTTTATTTAAAGCTTGTTAATATATGAGATTTTGCATAATTTGTATAACGATTAAATAATGAGACCTTGAACAATATAAATGTTCTCTTATTTTGGAAGTTTCTGTTGCACCACTCACGATGGATATATATTTCATACACATACTATATATACTTATACATATATATGTACACATGTATATGTTTCGATAACATCCAGATCAACTACATTCCTGCATTCTACGTGACCGTTCTACGTGAGTTGGACTCTGTTTTCGAACCCTATAAGGCTGAGGATACATTACAAAATTTCCACTAACATACGATCACTCTCGACCTAATAAATGGGTGGGCTAGAAAAACACATACTCCTTAAACTATAACGGAAACAAGTTAACACATTTTTAGGGTTCCCTAGAATTAATAATATAGGGATAGTAGCTATTTCTGACAGGTTAAAAGAAGCATGTCATTTTGTACTGTTTTTTATTTTGAATGAAGAAATAGATTATTGAAAACTTTAGTTGAACTGACCATTAATTCTCACTTTTGTCTACTTTACATCAACATCATCATCATCAACTTTTAACTGTTAACTGCAGGACATAGGCCTCTCTTTAGAAAGGAGGATTTGGCCTTCTACACTACACTGGCCAGACAGTTCGGAATAATAGGGTTTATTTCAAGTTTTCTCTCTTTGCAGTGATACTGTCCTGCGCTGTTTGCCCCCTTAGTCACCTTTTACGAAATCTATGGGATTAACAGGGGTGGTGATACTTCATATTCTTAATCCATTACCACACGGAAACTAAAGATTATTGACATGTAATAATAAATCTAGTCAATATTCACGATAGATATTCTAAACTAATTCCTTGATGCACTGAAAAACTTTACCTCTTGGTTTTATACATTACAATTTTTTTCTGTTTAGTCATCTTTTACTCCATTCTCTGTGTACTTTTCTTCTGTTCTTTTATTTATTTTCACTTTTTATTTTGTCATATTAATGCTTATAAAATACTCTAATTTATAAATTTATTTCAAATGCCTCCATTTAGTCTTTTATTCGTGTTAGAGATACTTGAAATATAGTCGGAACTAGACGGGCACACTTGGCAAGTCTTCTTACTTAGTTTACGCTATCTCCATAAAAACTACACCGCGACCCAGCGCGCGGGCTAAAGATGTTATCGTATCAATTAGTGCAGTTGACTGTTTAATTGCATTCGAATTAAAAGCTATATTCCCTCGGCTAATCAGAATGCCAGCTGTATATGGTCGAGTTACTGCGATGTTAGGAGTTTGTACAACTGTTAGTTGTACCGACGACTGATTTAAAAGTATTATATTTGATCTAATTAAGAATTTTTGAGAGGAATATGTTACATTTAGATTTGTTTGAATTTGATTCAGATCATATATTAAATTTTCAAACACAGTAGATTTTTCAGTTTCGGTTTTATTGACTATCATTTTAAGTTTGTACCTAAAAGAAAGAAGACACGAAATGTTGTATTAAAAAAAAAAACTATTAAGTGTGTAGTATATTTTAAGGAAACTAGACTTCTAAATCGTGGCACATATTGCAGTTCGATCATTATCAGCACCTGTTAACAGTCCACTGTTGGGCATAAGCCTCTCTTTCGAAATGAAATTTTGGTTTATATCACCGGTCAGACGGGTTGGTATAGTTGACATGTTTGGTAATGTTATGTTGATATGATGAGCCTCTGCAACCGATCGAAAGCGTCCAGCAAAATACTGCACGAAGCTATCCTACTACAAATATAAAGAACACAGATGTTCGAGCGAGAAGAGTCGTCTCATTTTGTTCAGTACGGATAGCTTTCGCGAGATTACCTAGTGACGCTCTTAATGTACTCACGTGGATTGGGATGTCGGCACATGTCCACGGTAATAACCAAAATTTTAAATGTATACTATGTGAATTTGTTACGCAAAACATCTGTAAGCCTCGTGAGTTATATACAAGTTCAAAGACATTTCTTCAATAATTAGCCTTATATTTTGTGTATTATCCAATGGTTATGTAAGCTTTCCGATGGCTTACTCTACTTGGCACTGGTTGTGACCGACGATGGTATAGTAGTCGACTGCAAAAATCATAAGGCAATGTGGAACATAAATTACGTGATTGCAGATATGAAATTTAAACTCTGCCGCATGGATACGCTTCGATTAGAGTTTTTCCTGAATTTTATCCTGTCTAGATATATTTCTTAGAAAAAAATTGATAAAACTTAAATATTCTGATATCGCCATCTTTTGAAGACAACGACAAAGTATATAAAAAAGTATTTACTAGGCTTTCAGTATATTGCGTATTATTATACAATTATTTAAACCATTATATCAAAATTATTAATACAGTCTTTTTCAAGATGTTCATCATTGCGCTATCTAGGTGTCTGTTTTACCGTTACATTCCTTGCAAGCAAACTTCTATTTATATTCTTTATTGCACGTCGACTTAATGTATACCAACTACCGATGCCAAAGCCCATAAAGGAATTTAATTAAGTACGTACCATTAATTTCACTTGCATGGAATTTAAGAAGTCATCTATGGAACATACTTGCATGTTGACGTCTTGGTTTTAATTAATTACTAACTTAAATGCACCACAGGGGGTCAGTTATGAGCCTAATGACTTAAAAATTAATTACTTTGTAGAAAATTTGTTCAATTTGTCGGTATATACGGAAGCAGACACATAAAACGTTAGATCAGAAGCGAAGCTGGCCATAACTTGAGTCCGTACGTTACTTGCTATATGGAAGATGTCACAACTTGTTTCCGACAATGCAACCTTGTACCATATAAGTTAGACTTGCCTTCGATTACTTGTAATAACGCTTCGTAATAAGCACAATGCTTATGTTATTAAACGTAACTCAAAATAATTTCGTACAAAGGCAGCGATGGTAAGTGAATTTGAGTTTGTAGTAATTACTGTTTAGAACTATAGGAGGCTCAATCGATTCTAATTGGGTAAATTGATGCTGGACATGCGTTACTCACTCGATCTTTACGAGTTCTTGTTAAACGCTGTATGAATTGAACACTGATGAATTATACGAACTTGTTAGTGGAATTTAGGAAAACGATCGTTAAGCTGATTATAAAGTATCGATGTTACTGTACGATGTCGTTTTGTTCGATTATATTTTATAAATATGTTGGCTTACTAAGTTTACAATCATTTGAATATTAAGTCTACTGAGTGATTAGATTACAACTATGGGATGCACGTTATCCTTGTGCACAGTATCTTCGTTTTTCGCAGAAAATAAACAATAATTTTATCTTATATTATGTTCGTTACTAACAACATCGAAATCTCTAAAATATACATAGATGCCTTTAGGTTTTTCTATATTGTGAACGTAATTAACAACAATTAATCTTAATAAAAAAAGTCATGTTTTTTGTGAAACATTTAAATTGAATAATATTGAGAGTATATTTTTTTAAGTTAGCTTAACTTAGGCATCAGTCTTCTACAATATTATAAAAAGGTAACATGTGTAGTTTCTAAATGTAATTTATACTATAATTGTGGTAAGAAAACAAATTATTTATTTTTTTATTATTCTCTTTTAATTACATTTTTTAGTACACAAAAAAGGAAAAAAATACATCTTTCAATCAACCTATCGCCGTCCACTGCTGAACGCCAACCATCCCGGTCTTGGGCAATTCACATCCATCCGCTGCCAGCCACCTTCTTCAAGTCGTCGGTCCATCGCGCCCTACACTGCGTTTGGCCAATCGTGGTATCTGGTACACTTCGGCTCCAGCGACCAACGGTTCGTCTGGAGACATGGGCGGCCCACTTCCACTTCAGCATACTGATTTTCCGTGCGATATCAGTTACTCTAGCTCTCTGTCGAATAATCTCGTTACGAATTTTATGAGCCATAGAAACGCCCAGCATCGCTCGTTTCGTCACACGCTGAGGTACTTTAAACTTAAGGACCAGTCCAATGGTGAATGTCCACGTCTCGGCTCTGTATGTCATTACAGGTAGAACGCACTGGTCAAATACTTTGGTCATTAATGATTGTGGGATCGGTAACTCGAAGATGTGACGAAACTTTCCGAATGCCGCCCAGCCCAGACGAACCCTCCTATCGGCCTCCCGAAGGAAGTTGTGCCGGCCAAGTTTAATAGTTTGCCCAAGGTAGATGTATGCTATTCTTGCACAACTCCGATGATAGCACCATTTACGGTTACGGGACTCGGAGAAAAAATACATATTTTAAAATATATATTATTATTATTATTTTTCTACTTTGATTTATCTCCTTGTTTAGAGGGGTAATATACGTGTCATGTGGACCTGTATTATTACTAAATACAAGAAAAAACGTACAAAAAAAAGAAATCATTACTTAAATTAATTTAGATTGAATAATTAAGACTACATGTATCTAAAGACCATCTTGGTTGGATGCCAGCGTGTACGCACTTATAGCTCCTTTACGGAGTAAAACCGACTGAAAGAAAAAAGTATGGAACTACTAAAGGCGCCTACGGAACAAGAAAATTCTTGTGCTTAGCGTCACAACACATAGGGCAACAACAAGTACGACAAAATTCGCCTTCTATAGACAACTGAGTTGATTTTAATGCAACAAACGTCAATGTGTAAGGCTGGTCGCACAAACAAGTCGTTTATTTTTTTTATTGAAATGAACATTAATATAACTTTACAAAGTAAAAATTGTAAATTTCTAGCTTTGCTTCAATTTGGACAGAGTATATATTTCGACTCTTTAAGTAGGTAGCTATTACTATCAGTAATTTCACACGAATAATCGTTTATCTCCACATTTTCTTATTTTTTATAGTAAATATCAACTTAAATGCAGTAACATCGGTACAAATTAACTTTTTACCTCAGCCAAAAGACATTCACTGCTGGACATAGACCTCCCCAAAGGTTCTCTACAACAGCCGGTCTGAATACCAAACGATTGTCAAACGATTGTTCTCTCAGTAAGGAAGAAAAATATTACATAATAAAAGAAAAATAACTTCATAAATTTTCTATCTTTATCGTCCTCTGAGTGATTTGAATTTTTTTTTTCCATGTCCCAATTGCTTATCTTCTTTTAAATGCAATCCTATTACGTAATATTTTTTGGTGTGCCAATCTACTGTCTCTATTAAAGTACGTCGCTAATAATAGTACATTAATAAATGCTTGTCGATTAGTTCTCGTCCTCACACATTTTTAAAATTAAATGTTCTATCAAATAGTTCTTTCAAAAGTTAAGGTTGGAAAGTTAATGCTCATAATAATTTTAAACAAAATATAGGTAGCGTAAACGACTATAGTATTAATTTAAAACATAACCTAGAAATGAATTACTAACAATTATAAAATGTTAGAAATACAGTGTAAACTTAATATTCGAATAGTTACTTTTATTTTTACTTAAAATAAATTAAATTAGAATGACTTTATTACACTTTTTATTCCATAAATTCTGATTATGTGCACTTATTGATGGACACGTTTTTAATTTGCTTAAATACAAATTATATCAAAAAAAATATCGAGAACAACACATAAATATTATCTTAGGCATTTATATAGTTATTCCTAAGACCCTCCTATTGAGGCGTAGAGTGGTGCATCGAGTGACTTTAGTCGGTTTGAATCCGACACACTATCGCACTGTTAACTCTGATAGATCTCCACAGTTAAAAAAGTATCTAAGTCATAAGTATTAAGATAAAACTGTGAATCAATGTCCTCCTATGTTTATTTCCCTACACGGAATGTAGTCAGCCTAATTCGTAACAATGTGTTAACTTGAAATAAATGTGCAACCAATTACAAAGTTGTGAGTACTACACTCACGACTCGGGCAGGTGTCTGTCACCGTCTAGAGTTTTTGCTCCAAGGGATAAGTTACGACCGTTCGGTGTGAATCATTTGTATGTAATGGTGCTATACGATTGTTATCTCTTTAATGACTTCATTTTGTTTACCTCAGTAATGTTTCACCTGTGCAATTAGATTACATTTTTTTTTTCCTAATGTCTTTATTCTGCTTCCCGAGAATTAATCGAGAAACTATAAATTGTGTTATTACTAATTTATGTGTATATTATTTTTAATCTACAGTAATATTATTACGTGTTTTTTATGTCGCACTGTTTGTAATCAGACATGCTTTGTCGTGTATTGTTGTAAATTGTTTTACTTCACAAAAATAGAATTGCTTTTGGGTATTCTAATCACGATTTTGGCTGGTTATTATCGTAATGAATCTAAAATTCCCT
This sequence comes from Hypercompe scribonia, assembly GCA_949316085.1. NCBI lineage: Eukaryota > Metazoa > Arthropoda > Insecta > Lepidoptera > Erebidae > Hypercompe > Hypercompe scribonia. The sequence goes on from OX438979.1 coordinate 11,040,225, forward strand.
ACTTTCTGTACTGAATTATTAAGAGAATGAAGACTTTAAGATGTACTTAGCGGTTTCTAGTACTCTGTAATACATACACATTTAAGTAAACCTTCTTGTGAACTTAATACTTACTTTTTAATGTATGCTCATTTACCTAATTAACTATTTATGCTGCTTTAAATAAAAAAAAAGGAATAAAATTAAAATAATGTACATTTGTTGCATATGCAATGTTGAAATCACACATATAGGGTGGGCTACGAATTAGTTAAAAGATTTAAAAAAATCATCCAAAAAATTATTTGATATATTATAAAAATTGTTTATATACAAGAATGCTAATTAGTTAGCATTTATTTTTTAAAAATTAAATCGTCTAAATGACCACCGTTTCGACGTTTGCACTCTTCTACTCGAGCACCGAAATTTTCGAAGACACGTCGGCAAAGAGAGCGCGAGATCACCGACATTTCTTCGCTGATTTTTCTTTTAGTTGACATGGAGTGTATGGTTTATTGATTTAGACACGATTCTTCAAATAGTCATACAAAAAGAAGTCTACTGGGGATAGATCTGGACTTCTGGGTGGCCATGGAATGTCGCTTCGGCAGGAAATCAGCTTTTCTGGAAACATGTCTGGACCACTGGCAGGGACTCATTGGAGGTGTGAAAAGTGGCTCTATCTTGTTGAAACTATGTGCTACGATTGTAGCCCGGAAATTTCAATAACATCGATCCCAAGAACTCCCGTAACATGTTTGTGTGGTATGTTATATTCTAATGTGAAGGAATTCATGGCGCATTCTATGTAAGATATTTTTACAGTTTGTACTCATATTCCTAAAATTACTGATTCGTATAAGCTACAAGTCTGTAATCTGTTAAATAAGCTATTATTCCTGTGTGATTTATTTCATGTCGAAATCGGGAAATAAACCAGATCTTAATACCAGTTAATACATTGTATCTAATTTAAGTGATACTTAAACTAAGAAAGCATAGTTGGAGAGAGTATTCCATTAAAACCGAAAGCACAGAGTAACATTGGAGACAAGAGAGCAAAATAATAAATAGTGGTTTATCTAACTAAGTGGTCTATTCAATTGAAACATTGCGAAAACTAGCATTATTGCAATACAAATTGTGTCTCTGAACACAAGAAGGGGTAATTCAAAGGTACTCGTGCTTCTTTTTATATATTCAGGCTGATTTTGTATTATTCATTATTTATTACTTGACTTGACTGCCTCGGTTGCGCAGTGCTAGCGTATACAACTGCTGTGCTTGAGGTTTCGAATTCAATTATCGGGTCGGACTAAATGTTTGTATAATCTGCAAATATTTCTTTCGGAGTTTATCTTTCTATATATAATATGTATGTATTTACAAAAATAAGTAAATATGTATTTATATCAGTTGTCTAATTCCCATAGAAGCTCTGCTTAGTTTGGAATTAGATGGCGTTGTGTGTAGGATGTTCGAAATTTTATATTATATTATATATCTTTGTAATATTCATTTTATTTATTTTCTTTTATTCATAATCATAATATATACCATGTGAATGCAACTTTAGCGTGGACGTCGATGCTTGTAAGACCAGTTTTATTACAAAAGCCTGGAGATCTAAGAGTCCGCAGCGGTTTTGTTACACAAAACTGCATACATACGTCCATAAACATTCCTACAGTATATGTAAGTGCCCTAATGAGGGCGCTTGACATCCTGGTTGAGCTTTCGTTGTTGATAGCATAGTATAATTGAATATATGTTTAAAGATTTTACTTCTAGTTTGAGGTAAGATAGAAGGCCTAAAAATAGGAAGCTAGTTAAACTAAAGTAAATATCATTCAAAAGGTGTATATTAAGGGAACGCGCCCAAACTTTACCTAGGTTTACCAACTGGGTGAAGCACGTGGACTACACGGAGCATGGTGAAGCACGCGAAGTCCCGTGATGTTGACTGATGATGTTATTGTACAGCAATGTATATATTGCTTTCCCTGTATGATTCTAAATATCTAAACAATTATTGTTGAAAAAAAACCTATACACAATGAGCTGTTGATGCTGATGAAAGCCAGATATACTTCGACTGTTTCTAAAATTCAAAAGAAACTCCGTAAGCCGTAAGAGCCCCGATTTTTATCTCTACGTATATATAACCAATTTTTTTTTGTTCTATTAAGTGTACTAGTTGGAGCACGAGACCCTATATAGACCTTGTGCTTAAATCAGGTGTAGATCCTAGGTGAAGCACGTAATCTAGAATACCTCACGAGTCATTATTATACTAGAATCCGAATCACATCAATTGATACCATTGGGTATTCAGAATGAGTAACACTATTGTAGGAGAACCGGTATATTTTAACAAGGAAGCCACCGGGAAGCAAGAAAGCTACTGAGAACGATAATAAAGACCAACATTCGTTATCTCAAAGTATTTCTTCCTAAACAGATGGTATATCAAAACTACTTACTACCTTGAATATTACACAAATCATTTGCCTCAATATTAGTAAAATATATATTCAGTAGCATAAGAAAATCTTGTCTTTAGATTTATTGTATTGATTTCATTTAGGGTGGTCTTAGTTAAAATATCAGTATGTTTACAAGTGAACTGTAGGCAAGCTAAATGGTAAACATAATAAAAACGAAAATGAATGAATACTTGACAATGTAAAGACTAGTAAGAATGCATATCATTGACTATAATATGGCAAACCTAACAATCACAGTCCCGATGTATGAATCACAACAATTTCATATTCAAATCGGTGTAGAATATTCAAATAAGGATAATTATGTCGCGCGCGGCCGATTAGCCTCGTGCTCGCATGTAGGATGCTTTAGCTTTCGCTAATTAACTCCATATTACTCAATTACATAGTCTACACTTAGTTTATTACAAGGTTGTCGAGAAAATTTCTACTTCAACTCAACTAGAAATATATAATTTTGTTTTAATCATACATAAGTTCAAAGTGGATAGACAACTTTATGTACAATACTTTTACGATAGTATTCTCACAGGTAATGAATAAAAGGTCGCTTTAAGCTAACTTTATTCTCAGGTTTTCGTTTTAATTCACTTTAAAATAAGTATAGCCAGCTTAAAAGCACAAATTGTTTTTTTAATTTTCTACATTTCAAGATAGAAAATTACTTTTTCTAAATAAATGAAACACAGTGATGTTTAAAATGAGAGAAAGGCCTCTCTGTTTTACCTATTTTATGATCTAAACGATTAAAAAAAGGATTGCGACAAACAGGTAACATACTTATTAAATTCCTAATCTCTTGATTACTCTTAATCTAGATTACAATAATTATAAAGAGAAAAGAGAAAGAAGAAAAAAAGAAAAAGATAATAATCATAATGTGTTTGCTTCGATGCGTGTGAGACACGTGCTTGTTTATCAATAGTGATCACTGTCAATTTACTTTTCCTTAGTATACGTACGACTACGTATATGTCTAGTAGCTGTAACAGTATACTAAAGTACCCAAAACTGCCACAATTTAAGTAATCATTACTTTAGCATATGATATCGCACTTTTATGATCAAAGTGCTGATCTCGACTTAAATCAAGATTTGGACAACTATAATACATAAACAGTTTTGTAATCTAACACTACTAGATTACTGTTACTTAATAAATAACTAAGTGATTAAAGGTAAAATATATCACACTATGTCAACAAAAAAAGAGTTAACCAACGACAGTTATCGTTTTTAAGATCACTTTATTAGTTTAATTAGGTATGTTACGATTAAAAGTAAGGATTTGATTCCCAATTGAGTGTAAAAAAAAAGTAAACACTACCAAAGGTAGCTTAAGAGATTGCGGTCAACAGCATGTGCCTAGAGTTGAGATAGCCACCGGATATTAGACTAGATTAAAAGTAGATTACTTGTTTCTTTTAGCGAGATAAAGTGTGTAAAATATTTTTTTAAGAATTTCCAAATACCCAGAAATCAACGGCAATGGATTCTGAATTGATGATTGCTCTATATGAATAATGATATAATACGTTTTTAACCGTCAACGGAAAAAGAGGGATGTTATAAGTTTGACCGCTATATCCGTCTGCGGTATCAGAGATCTTGAATTGATAAACCGATTTGAATGTGGTTTTTTATATATATTTAAACTAAAATTAAGTTTGGATCTATGTCATGTGATTACAGTTTAAAATCAATTTTAGAATAACTGAATATAGAAAAAAGTAAGAAAATAATTAATATTTATAAATATTTAACTTAAAACTATAACTATTACAAATATGTGTTTTATTCTTCTTTTTTTTTTGTCTAATCCTCTATTAAATTTGGTTGGAGTTGGGTCGCCTTATACGTTTGCACCAGGAAGTTCTGTTATGGATTGTCTGTGTGCCTAGATTCTTCTTACAGATCTCTCTACATATTGATCAATAAATACTATACCTTTTTGCTTTTAAAAATAATTAATCAGATTAATAGACTGTTTCGATAGGTTGAAATACTAAGCTCTTTATTATAATAACAGTAGATCACTACGCACGCAATAATTCGTTTCTTAATACACTTTATGAAGGAACAGCAAATATGTCCTGATAGATATCCTCGTGAGCTTTGGCGTGTTATAGTCGTATTAATTTTAAATGTACGCAATTAGATTTCCTCGTCGACTCATTCATTGCAATACAAAGTTGTATTGGTTTAACTCACACGTTCAATATTTATGTCACGAAAATATACCTAATATCTACTGGTGATCCTCTGGTTGACCCACGTTATGTTATAATCATTATCCGCTTACAACTGTACGCGGATACTGATTACAACGTAAGTGTAGTATTAACTTTATACTATGAATGTATATTTTTACTTTCGCCAGTGAATTGATTTTCTTTTTTCCTCACCCAATGCGTTTTCTTGCCATTATTAAAATTATTACATTGAACTCTTGGTAAATTATTGCACTTTGAATAAAAGTTGAAAATTGGTAGGCGGTCAATAACAAAATAAACATAACGAACAACACAATTGTTCATGCGGTATCGATTACACCGAACAAAATTGGGGAAAAAGACATGATGATACCTAATGATGAAGATATCATGGTACCATTAGTTTTATTCATTATAAAACTGTCTAAAAAGGTACCAACTTATACTACAACTATTTTTTTTAGTTTATATTTGTGTCAAGCATACTACGTACGTACATTTACTGTTGAAATGGTACGTATGAAACATCTTAGTTTAAGATACTGACACTATTATTAACATCTTGCAATAAAACAGATGACAAGTGTATATGTTCATTTATTTAATTTGTTTGTCAGAAACCTCTTTCTATATATGGTTGTTGTGTAGCTTCCCTCGATCCTTTTATAGCAGAATTAATTCATCAATGTTGCATTTAATTTGTGTATCGTTGCTGGGTTAGTATCCGCATTCTATTTCACTTACAAGGACGTGGCTCAGAACTTTTAAACATACCAAATATAGTTGATTAACCAAGACGTATAAAAATGTAAGTAAAGTCCATTTTTATTCTGTTTGCTAAATAAGTTAGTGTTCTATGAATGATATTTAAAAATAAAAACCTTAAATGCTTAAAATGCTCTTAAAATGCTCTTAAAATGCTTATGCTTATGCTCTTAAAAAATGCTTGCTTTCATAAAAGTAGGTCTGTATAAAAGTAGTTCTCGGCTAGTAAATTTCTTCTGATGAGCAGAATAAGAAGAGGTATCGTAATTGTGGAATTTTCCTTGTAAGATATAGGTACTTGATACAAGAAAATTTCATAAAATTTCATCCATTAAACCGTGTTAAAGATGATTCTATTTTCTTCTTTCGTTAACAATCATCCTACCACGATGAATTATGATTTGTAAACTGAATTAAAGTAGCCTAAGTAGCTCAAAAAATATTTAGTTAAAAACCATAAACTTGTACTTTTACGATACATTGTCTCTGGTCAAATGTTTTTGAAATACTGAGATACTGTGTGGATACACATAACATAGAAAACAAGAATATGTAATATATCTATAACTGAGGCTACTAAAGATAAATATACTTGCTATTTTTGTCCATCTATACTGTAAATTATGGTTCTAATATAGAGCAAAAATTTTTGTTGATGCAATTGATACGAAACCACAGAGATTCACATTTGCACTGGTGCGTCGTGCTTGTCGTAACAAGGCGGTCTTGCCATCAACACTTGAGGAAATCATAAATTCACTGTCACAGATACGGCCACTAAACGCGTACTCAGCGGATTCCTGTACTCTACAGAGTACCGTATAATCGTCCGCCAGCTGCGCGATATCGCGTCTGTCGAATGGCAATATTTCACCGGTTCCTTGTTATCACCTGTCAAATCGTACAAGTGTTCCACCTAGGTTGGACCTATTTAAAATATCAACAATTTTAGACGCGAGTACTTGGTCTTTATATTTCCGTAACGTAAGGTGTAAAATGCTAATTGTTGAATGGAATAATTTTATTGGTGGCATTCAAATGATTTGACCGACTAAAAAGGTGCTACATTTTGTAAAATATTGTAACCCTTGTACTTTATATCTGTTATACACTCAATTTAAACTGTTGATAAGAAAAAATTACCAAAACCGGGGCTTTAATAAAAAAAAACAAAATGTATATTTTAACATTATGTTATAATCGTAAGTGACCTTTTTGTCAATGGCCTGGCCAGCCTAGTCGTGCTAAAAAATTAAAGGATTCAATTTGTCTTTGATTATTTTTATCTCTTAACCTTAGAAGAACTGCAAAAGGTTTAGCTGTAGTCAACCAAAGCTACTTATGAAATAGACGTTGATGTTTGACGTCTTAAGACTATTAAAAAAAACAATTCTATGGTAATTATAGAAACTATTTCGTATTTTAAACATTAGAAGTAGCGCTTAATATTGTTAAACAATAACTCGTTGTCAATTTTCTCTCGGAGAAACATGTTTCATAACGAGGTGACTTCACTTTACATATATTTACATCCATTTTAACGCATACGAACAGTCGGATGTATCGACGCGTGTCATCCGATAGAACTTTCAAAACGCCGAGGGTACAAAGACTTAACCATAAGAAATATTTATAATGCTTTGTATGCAAAATAGCCTAATGCATTTCACTACACACGAAATAGTGTAACTTTAATAGACACGTTGTTATACACGATTCTCAACCTTACAGTTATGCAGCGTCAAAGTGTTGTTATTGTTTGACACTACAGATACGAAGGCGAGTATTGAATGCGAATATCGTAACGTGGGTGAGCCCGACTATCGCACTTCAATTTGAATAAAATCTGCATACGGCCCTTGTAGTTCTTGATTGATGATATTATATTGTGATATAAGTCTGTGATGTGATGTGTTTATGGTTTAAAAGGTGACTATATGTAGATTAGTATCACGCGAATCTCGTTTGATTCGTCTCAGATTGACACGTATGTCAAGGTCGCGGTTTCACTTCTTCAAACTTGTCAAACAAAGCTTTGTCGTATATTTTTACTGTACGATTTGCAACGATCATATTTTGTTTGGCATTTTTATTGAGTCACGCGCACGAAAATAGCGTTAGACAAAAAAATAAATAAAGACAATGTGTCACAGTTGTTATTACAGACTTACAAAGGTGTGAATATTTTAATTAAAATACTTTAACTGCATTTAAACATTTTTAAACATTTGTTATTTTGCCAATGTGCGCTTATGTGTGTTTTAAAAAGATGAAATCTCACTTACTCATAAGGACGACTTTATATCGACAGACCTAAAACTAAACCTGTGATCTAGTAAACACTTTGTTTAGATACCTTCAATGATAGAAGTGCACATATAACAATAAATATGTTTGTAGGTGAATAAAGGGGCGAGTGCCTGCTAATTTCTACGATAGGTGTCAGAGCTAGTTTATAAAATTATAACACAAATATAATCAATAACCTGTTGGTCATAATATATTTATGAAGGAATATCGGGGTAAGCATTTTAAGGACCTCGTATGAGTTTTTGTGCGCAAAATAACTATATATTGCACAAGTTCGTCTATTTTTAAAAAGCACATGAAATATTATTATTTGTCGTTGAACTTTTGATTTCAGTACATATAGTATATACAATGTGGCACCTAAGTTATGGCAAAGCAGTAGTAGCAGCAAGTAGCACGATCATACGACGACAATATCAGCACGACAATATACTTCCGTTAAAATTAGTAAAAAAAAATATCATAAAATACAGAAATGCTAATTTACAACAAAATAAATACAATTATCTTCATTTCGAATTGGAGTACCATTGATTACATGGGTTACCCACCTGTAGACGGCGGCAGCGTGAGCAGCACAAAAATGGCGGCGAAATCAATCACGGGTCAAGCGTCGTGTCGCGTCGCGAAGTATTACATTCTTATCACTGATCAGTTTCACTAGGTTCACTTTTTATAAAACCATATCAATATGTGCTTAAAGTTTAATTCAATTATTTAATTCATTTAATTTAATTTTTTAAATTTTCAAAGTGTCTACCGCTCACTTCAATGCATCGACAACATCTTCACAATATGTTTTTGCGTGTTTTAGCATATAAATTTTCATTCGTGGCTAGGATTTTTATTTTATTGAATGCACTAATGATCTTAGATCTCAGTTTTTCTACTGCATTAACGTCTGTTGAGTACACTTCATTTTTTACACATTCCCACAATAAAAATCTAGAGGTGTCAAATCTGGTAATCTAGGTGGCCATCGTGTAGGCCCATGTCGTCCTATCCACTATTTACCAAACATGTAGTTAAGATGCTCCCTGGCAGCCACTACTGAAGGCGCTTCGTCTAACTAATACCATAAACGGCTGTTTTGAACAATAGTTGATCTGTGTAGTCAGACGCTCGGCCATCAAGCCATTCTAAATATTTAACAGCAGTCAAATTTCCATCAATGTAAATAGGACCAATTATTTGGAGGCTGTGAATTGCTGCCAACACACTTAACAAGAAACGGTATTAGTGTGATGATTCGTGCACAGCTTGAGGATTTTCCGTGGCCCAATATCGCAAGTTGCTGTGATTCCATATGCCGATACGAGTAAAGGTACTCTCATCAGTCATGATGTTGGATAGAAATCCAGGGTCATTTGTTACTTTGGTACGTAACCACTGATAGTACGCTACTCTTACGGATTGATCTCTGTTCAATAAGGCCTGTACTCTTCAAAACTTGAAGGGCCGTCTTTATCGACTTTTAAGATACCATGGATCTTTTTATGCTGAACACCAAATTGACGAGCAACCCTGCGTAAACTGTATGTAAGATTACGCGTGAAATGGTACAACACATTCTTCAAGAGCGATCGGTGTTTGGGGAGCAAACTCAACATTATGAGGCACCAAACTTTGATTGTCTCATATTCTTTGTACCGTCCTTACAAAAGTTCGGTTGTCTGTAGGACGTACATGAGTGATTCCGTATCTCTCACGTATTGTTATTGTATCTATTACTTTGCGGACATACGTCCGCAAAGCAATAGATACAATTTGATAACATTCCCTGTAAATTTAAACCATGTCAGTATATTCCACGGCTGTAAAGTTCTCTCAAAAATAATTTAAGGACTTTCACACACACACAGCACAACACAATCATTATTGTTGTTTTTTAATTAAATTAGCGGGACTCGTTACAAATCAAAATAAAGTCTTACACTAACTGACGGTATTTTCTAGAATCCGGCAGTCTTGGAATGTAAAATAATTGAATCGATTCTGTCAATTGTTCAAATTAGGAAAAAATTATAATGTGTTTGCCGGTAGTAATTATTAGGTACTGTAAAAACATTTAAATAAACAATATAATATACGAAGCCTAATAATATACAATTCTTATTTATTATCATATTTTGTTTACAATCAACGAATAAAAAGGCGCTCAATTACGATGCATTAAGCGATCAGTTGTAGGTAGGTAACAAAGCAAATAAACTTTATGAATCTCTTTGTCATACACAGTATTAATTTTCGTATGCTCTTTGAAATATGTTTGATTTTGGTTTAAAATTATTTTTATTTTTTAAATTTTATTGATTATTGTATCGCATGTGTGAAAGGTCATTGATCATTACGTAATATAGCATTGTACAACACATGCTGTTGTAAACTGCGAAAGAGAAAAAAGTGTCCTGTGACTAAACTACTGAATATATTTTGTTCAAATTTTGCAAATCGTTTCAAAATAACAAATGAATGTCTGGTATAAATAAAAGTAATTTCGATATATGCACCCTGTATGTTAGTTTGTGCATGTATAATACATATATATATGTATTTATATGGGTATATGTATATTAGTATAAGTGTAATATGAATGGGTGTGTATTTGTGTATGAATTTCTATCGATTTTTTAAATATTCTCGTTATAATGTGTTATTTGTGTGTAAACTACCGTAAGATTTTGAAACACCTGATGTCCATGTTAAGGTTGTCTGGAGGAACTCGCAGTGAGCGATAAATAAGACCACCGATTATTATATTTACGTATTTTGTAACTCATTTTTCTTTTTCTTTTGTTTTGTGTGTGTACAATAAAGGTAAATAAATACATATATTTTTTTCTAAATGTTACACTCAGTTTCATTTGTCTATGGTGAAATTAGAGGTTAAATAATTGTGATACAGATTTATTTTTCATAACATTAATGTAAATAGTTTGTACAAACAACTCAGGGGTAAGTAGTTGCTTCGTATTTACCCAAAATATACACGAAACAGCATTTACTTAACAAAGAGCATATAGCTCAGCTGGCAAAACATTATATTTATTCGAGATTTTGTCTCTCTCTATTGGAAATATATATTACTAGTTTTTGTACGCAGCTTCGCCCACGTGGAATTTGGTCTGCCACGTTAACTTTCGTAACAGATCATTTTAAATACAAATATTTTTTCTTTTAATAAAAAGTATTCTTTGTTACTTTTGATACCTCCAAGAACATGTGTACAAAATTTTATGATAATCTGTTGAGTAGTTTTCGCGTGAAACCGTAACAAATAAACTTACATTCACATTTATAGTATTACTAGGGTGTACATACAGATCTTTAACAGGAATAATTTGTATAATATTTCCATTCCTTCTAATATTTTAGTAACTATGTACATATTTTGCTAGTATTCAGCATATTGTTATAGACGGAATAAGAATACATAGAGTCACTACCTCGATTCATTCTGAATTAATTCTTTTCCTAACTATTTACTAAGTCACCATATTTAAATTTTTATTTTAATTCACCATCCTCATGGTAAGCTTATAGAACACTTAGTTTATTTACGAGTACTAGTATTAGGGTCTACAAGTCAAACGGTGATAGACGAAGTCGCAAAAAACTGGATTATAATCTGAACGTGTTCAACTCTGGATTCATGTATACTTGTTCTTCGAATGCCCATTAAGATAAACATCAATGAGCTTTTCTATTCAGTACTACATAATAAATTCTAATAGCTACAATAAATTCTATGGCACAAAAGTCTAGTTAGGTATCTCGAGGGCACGCAAAATGCATCCGCTTAAGACAGAGGGCATTCTTGTTGGCGAATAAGGTTCTTCCTAGTTATTTGCTGGTCCTATTGAGATGTTCCGTGCAAAGCCTGCTGACAAGCGTATGCTGTGCGGCACACCACAGTCTGCTATTTCAATAGAATGTTAGTGATGTTCACGGAGACCAGTTACAGACATCGAATAAGGCCTGCTGCACATTCAAATATCATTTGTATGCACTTAAGACTGCACAGTGTATCGAGTTTTCTACCTGAAAATTTCTAAATGCGATGTGCGAAAGCATCTATTGATATATAATCCATACTATTATTTACGATCAGATCTCAATAGCTTAGAAATGGGTATATTAGTAAAGCAATATTGCAGAGATTTAATGCTCGCGCTAAATACACGCTAAATGTATTTAAGTATTTCACACATTTCATTCTGTATTGATATAGTTAATACAATAATAAATAAATATGAAACTTTGTTCAGACAATTTTACATTTTAACAAATATTTAAATAACTTAAGAAGGTCGGAAATGAAAATTCTTGATGATTCTTGGTATTAACTAGGCCATAAAGATTCCTGAAAGTGTATTGGGCTTTTTAACTTCACACTTGGGTTTTATGAAGTGCGAAAATTGGGGTTTCTTCTGTTTTCACTACTGAGGCTAATACAGACTTTTTCGAAATTAATTTTAAAAGAAAATTGTGTGTGAAATTGTATATAACCGAAGGTGTTTCTCTTATTGAAAAATCTTTCTTAAATTTTGTAACCTACATTAGGGCCATCGGAGTTTAGCATTAGTATAACGTTTTGTAACCAAAAATGATGTCGGTAACATTATTAGGATGTATGGGTTTTATGTAAATCCGAGTAAAAACAAATTTGTAATAACCTAAGAACATTAATCTTTCTAAATAGTTAACAGAATATTCCAAAGAAAGGTACTGTAAATATTGTGCTATCTCCCGAGTGGGTATGCGACATATGTTTTAGGACAAAGGCATTGTAATTGCTTGCAGGAGAGGTTATCAATCTGTGCTTAGGTCAAAGGTCGTCATGAGGCTTGCTACGTTCATCATGTAGTGTAGAATATCTTACGTTTACTTGAAACAACTTGTAATTGAAAGAATATTTCTACATTATTGTTTGTAGTGAGTAATTTTGTTTTTTTGGTTTTAGCTGATATTTGTACAGTGTTGACACTAATTTTATTTGAAAAATATCTAACAATTGGCATTGTAAGTATAGGAAAAATATTCTCAAGAGATTAAAATGTATTTTGTTTGGTTGGCTGCCGCGCCTGTTAATGTTATTCTTGATGAATGAAGTAGATTTACTTAATAGCAGATTTTATTTCGTTTTTGGAATTATGAATTCTACAATCTAAAATAGTAGCACTCTACGGCTTTACTTGTGTTAATAATTACATATATTATGCAAAAAATATTAAAAAAAAAATATAAATTGACGACAAGAAACAGTTCGTATCATACATATATACGAGTATGTACGTATGATACGAACGTATATGTTAGTACATAATCTAAAAGACAGCTTCTACTTTTATATCTCTGTTCTCCGTTCCTTATTCAGATATAAGTTCTATATAAGATAAACTATAGACTTGTTTACTAGATTAGCATTTTATTTACGATCTACACCTTTATCATAAATTTCGTTTTTAATAATAATATGCAAATATGCTTTAATTAATTTTAATTTCATTGCTTTTAAATGACATCATTCTCTGTTATCTTGCACATTATCTGCTTTAGAAGTTACATAGAATATCTAAGAGTCAATATTTTAATTCTCTGTCCTTCAACGACTTAGATGCAACGATGCAACTACAAGATGCCATGATTTGAAACTTTGGAGGTATTTATCTTTGGAAACCATAAACTTAGTATCATATCATACCACTTTAGATCAACAGCGTTTCATGGTCCACTGCTGGACATAAGCCTCTTCTACTATATAGGACTACTATATAGGGTTTGTTTCAAGTTTTCCTTCTTGTAGTGCTGCTATCTGTCGTAGCTTTCTCTCTTAGTCGGGTCTTACGAGACTAACGGGATGAATAGGGTTAGTGAAACTACTTTGTCTGTACCACCACAAGGATAGGATTTAGTATAGCAGTATATTTTAGATTTCTTTTTTAATATTTCTGAAATTTGACACAAAACCCCATCCAGTTTCAAGCTAAGCAGAACTTGTACTATGATAACTAGACTGACTGATAGAATACTTATATATATATTTTTTGTAATTACATACATATTATACATAGAAAACACCTAAACTCCGAAAAAAATATTTGCAGATTATATGAACAGTTGGTCCGATGAACACGGCAGGATGCAGTTAGTATATGATGGAGGCTGTCATATACTAACTGCATCCTGCCGTGCTTTGCTTGGTACATTGAGGTTGCAAAAATTAGAATAAAACTATCTAAAAACCTTTTTAGAGAAATTTGTATTTAATTTCTGTGTCAGTTTGTAATCGATTGAGAGATAATGAATCTAATACTGAAAATATTATTTTGTCATAATAAATAAAGATATGGATGGAGATACAAAAAGATAAAAAGTTTTTTTTTCTTTTCTGTCTTATCCTTAATATATATACATCAGTATAATTGTATTTGTTACTATAATTATATGTATCGGCGCCGCCAGAATAATTTTCGGAGAGTGCATCTATATCCACACAAAAATTAACCAATATATAAAATACAATTATTCTTACTACTAATAATACTTACTTTACCTATAAAATCGACTTTTTTTATGGATTTAAAAATATCTGTTTTTCTGCATATTTTCTGTTCTGCAAGGGAGTTGCATATGCACCCCCTTGCTCCCCCTCCCGGAGCCCATGATTATATGGGTTTATATTTGTTATTCTTCTACTTAAGAGAGACGAGAAGAGACTGATTAATATCTTTATACAATATATAAAAATAATAACAAAGAAATTTTATTTGATTTCATGATTTCCTAACTGTTAAGCTTAAAATTACCCGGGTAATTACTATACATAACTTGTTTAATATGTGTACTGATAATATTTCCTATCTATATAACTATCTATGAGAATCTATATATCTATGTCACTAAAAATCTTAAGAAAACATAATATTAGTGATAAAATAATATGGTCGAAGGACTTTTTGTTTTATTTTAAAATCTTCCAATCTAAAATCCAAAGTCTAAAGTAGCTAAATAAGATAAAATGTAAAAGGAAACCAACAATATCTTTGTCTGTACGGATCCAACTTGGTATCCAGTTACGTTATAATCACAACTTCCTTATGCCATATAAATATTATCTTAACCGTATTCTTGATCTAGATAAGTCTCATAATATTATTGTTTTCATAGGATACGCGCGCGATGCATCGCGATGTATCCGTGGCATTCGATATGGAGTCCAATCTGATAGCCAGCAGTATCGCGGACGCACTTACAATAGCAAAGAGCTGTTGTCTACAGGCATACATTTTGCAGCATATAATTAGCTATAAGTTTTCTCTTATGTTAATAAGAACAATATCTGTAATTGATTTATAATATAACACATGCCGTTCATTTTTTTTTCAGGAAGATGTGGTTAAAGGCTAAGACAGTCATTTTTAGCAATAGTATAATAAGTCAATAAATTCTAAAGTTACGAATTTAGTTACGAATTCTTAATTTCTTGCATTTACAATTGTTAAATGAATTTTAAAAACAGGTTGATATTTTAAAAATACATGAAAATATATAAAATGCAAAAGCAATTTTGTAAAACATGTAATTGTATCATATTATATGGCTCTCAAATTGTTTATTTTCAGTACTTCGTAATCACAAGTCTTTATAACAACAAAGTCAAAAGTCAGTTTAAAATGAAATAATTGATAATTAGGGGCCATTTACTTTCCGAATTGTGGCGACTTCCACATACAGAGCAAACAGAAAAACATACTACAGCGCCATCTAGCAAAGATACATCGAACTACGAGTATAATGAACTATGGGGCAACTACTAATTCTGTTTCGCGAAATAAAGATTGTCGTGGCGATTAGCATATATACAACATGCTAACATCAACTGTTGGATCGCGATCCGCCAGGCATGATCTCCTCGCCTGATCGGAGGAACCTCCCTTTGTGTAGGAGGGAAATGACACCTGATTCCTCCACAGGTTTTTTTGACAATTTGCATTTATTAAAATTTGATACTGAAAGTCAACTTTGGCTAACAAATAGTCAACCGTCCTTAGTTTGCATAGTCAATACATGGCTTTATTACACACTATCTGTACTCAGCCTTCTTTACTGAAAGTAATCATCATATAAATTGCTATATTATTCCCCTATTTACTGGTAAACTTTACATTTTAGTTTAAAGCATTACAATATTATCTGATTGCTTCCATTAACCCTAGAAGTATGTGGTGTAATTGTCACTAGTCAGCAGTGTAGTCTCTATTTATTATCTGAAATAAAAAAAAAACAAAAATTTCGATCTTTTTAAGAAAGTACATGAAGGAGACCTAATACACCACATCCCTTCTATTCAAATGGGTAGACACAAGTACAGTGACATATTAGGTGAATTGCTTTCAGGCTTATTAATTTTTGTTTGAAGTTGATATATATGTAGCTTTGCTGAATTTATAAGTAGACACCACACTGCACACTACTGACAATTATACCACATACATCTAACTTATTTGACTTGATTTAATTTGTTTTTTTTTCAATTTATTTGTCTTAATTTGACAAATTGAATCTTTGCTGAATTATTGTCAGGCTTGCTAGTTTTGTGAGATCAATAATTATATTATACTGTAAGTACTGCTATATTTTTGTTGGGTTCGTTATCAATTAATTTCATCAAACTTAATAAAATAAGTTCCAAATATTTCCTGACTACCTTTCAAAGAATATGGCCTTCTAGACAATGTACATGAAATTTCATTAATTATAATTAAAACAAAATGATAAAAAATTAAAGTACTGTCAACATGTTGTGTTTAAGCAGTACTCTAGTGGATAATCTATTAGTTATACAAGTGACTGTTGACACAGCTTCGCCTCACATTATTTTAATATTTTTTTTACTTTGGTACTTGAAACTAATGTTTAAGTTACTTCAATTACTTACGACTTTACATGTTACGACGTTACGACTTATGCTTTTTGATACACCGTTATATATATTAAGATAGACACGTTTTATTATCGCAACATAACTTAAGAAATGTGCAATATATTTTTACTTTTACATAAATATAACATTTGAAACATGTGTACACTTCTGATTTAGAATCCCATGAAATTAATACATTAAATTAGTGATAGTTTAGCGGATATAGTCGTCTTCTAGGCATAATATCATTAGTGATATAAGTTATT
Organism: Hypercompe scribonia; assembly: GCA_949316085.1. NCBI lineage: Eukaryota > Metazoa > Arthropoda > Insecta > Lepidoptera > Erebidae > Hypercompe > Hypercompe scribonia. Next base: position 11,057,194 of record OX438979.1, read on the forward strand.
CACTTTTAATCTTAATACAGTTCAGTTTATGCGTTTATGCCCTAATAAGAGTGCGTATTTAAAGTCTTCATCAGCAGGCCACAGCTGGTCATAGGTCTCTCCTAAGCAAGGAGGTTCTGGCCTACAATACCACCCTGACCAGACGGATTCATAAAGGATTTGTTTCAAGTTTTGGTTCTCTTTGCAGTGATGTTGTCTTGCATATTTTACTCCCTTTGTCGCCTACTACGGCACTCATGGGAAAGAGAGAGGTGACACTCTGTATTCCTAAACCGTCACTACACGGAAAAGTTTTAAGTAAATTTAAGTATAATTAATAATTATTAAATGGTTTACATGAAAAAATTACATTAATTTATTAGTGCTACTAGCAAACTTTTAAAATATGTTGTTTTTGTAAACTAACAGAATTTTATTAAAGAATATTTACATACCTGCTGCTGCAATGTTACTAATTGACAACAAATTATACGAAAAACATTGTCTATCAAACCTTGGCATCTTACATTAGCTACAATATTAATTTTTTTACTGGATTCTACATGAGAAAACATGCACTTTACTGTATATGATCGGTAACATCCAATTTTTATTTTTATTTGCCTTCATAAATAAATAATTTAGTTTACATTTTGAAAATATAAGAAAGAAGCTCTCCTCGTCCCAGTTTCTTCATTATATTCACAGAGGAATTTGGTTGCTGTTTTTACCGTCATCTCACTGGTTTTTTTTCATGATTTTGACCACAGCTATTGCAAGACAGCTGCGAAACCTTATGCGTTAGAATATTGCTTATTTTCATATTGTATATAATAATTGCCTTTTATTTCAATAATTTATCATGGATTCATCGAATATCGATATCACGAAGACTTAAATTGTCGTTTACAAAATACTATTATAGACATATTGTTAAACAAGATCTTTTTTTAAGGTCTTTCAAGTTTCATATGTATACTGTATAAAATTATGTACACTTAATATATACAAGCGACTAATTGTGTTATAAAATTTTATTGACATTGAATAGTATTTACAGTTATTATGATATTTAATGCGACCATTTTTTATAAGATTACAAAGAAAATGATCGAAAACACGTAATGCAATGCGGCAAAATATTTCTTAAGCAAGAATTATTTATTACAGTTAATTCGTCGTCAGCAAAGATTACGGCTTAACGCTCACATTAGAACACAATACGTCCGTGTCACCACACAGAACTATATATGTGTAGGGATTTATCAAAGCCGGGAGCTGAGGAGTTCACGGTTATTTATGCGCTGGCGCACAAACAGATGTGCGCTGCGGGACCTTAGCCCACGCGCGGAGCTCCCACTGCTAAGATTTACTCGCAACTTGAGATAGATATGTCCATGTCAGTGGAGAAACAAAATTACCTCTTTATCTAAAGCTTGATTGTGTACCTTGAAAGGGCAAAAAGAAAATGGTGTAGAAATGCATAGATGGACTGGTTTGTATTAAGTAATATTTTTTTTCTAAATAAAAGATGAAGGTAGAGTAAGTGAAGTAAATGTCTCCAACATACCTGTTATAACTTAACAAGTTTCTTACAATGAATTCCTGCATGCCATCTTGTGTATATCATCAATCTACTTCGCCTGCGGACAAGGCTGTTTAAATAAATTTAATTTAATAAATAAAAATCTGTTCTAATCTAAATAAATTTAGGAGAACAATAAATTTTAAATTTAATAAAAACTATAACAACATTATCTGTTGACTCAAAATGCAAGAGAATATCCTAGACATTCATGTTGCCACAGCAAAACAATTATATGAAAAATGCACGAGACGGTGGTGCGTGAAGAATCCCATTATTGCAAGGCACATCAAACATTCCGTACATTAAAGTGTACGCTATGAGTTAATGCGGTCGATGGCGGTAAATAGCCCTATATCTGCTGGGAGAATGCAAAAGGATAAGCTACCATAACTGCACTAAAGCAAGCTTAGAAGTGTTTTTAACCGACTTCAAAAAGTAGGAAGTTCTCATTTCGGGTGTTTATAATTTATTTATGTATGTTAAGACCTGCCTCGTTGGTATCACGGTTAGCGGATGCGAATGCCAATCAAGAGGTTTCGTGTTCGATTCCCGTGTGGAACAAAAAGTGATATTAGGTTTTTATTACAAGAAATTCTTAATAACAACCTGTAGTTCCGAAATTGACTGTTTCATACGCCTGTGCCTCGGACACCATGTTAAGCTATCGATTCCGGTTGTCAGGAGCATCTATGGCCATCGTTATTAGGAAGTCAGTGTCCTCAAATATACTGACAACTAGTTTAACCTTCGAATTTAGTTCACCCTCAAAGGTGTGGAGATCCGATGCCAGTCTCTTCGTGGAAAAACTAATATACTTTTAAAACCGTTGAAGTAGTAGCCCGCCCCATATAATCTTGGGATTAATAAAGACTTGAAAAATGATGTTTGTTAAGACATCATTCCGTCAGTTATGAACTAATTTGTAATTCTTTTTTATTTGTTTATTTATATTCAAATTTCATATACATTTGATGATGAATTTCGGAGACAGACAGATAAAACTGTTTTTTTTATCTGGATTGATATATTGTCGCTTTAGGAAGGGTTGTGGCCTCCTATTGACGTACCATGGCTCGGAGGGGTTTCAATATGACGGCTTAACGTGTTCCTTACGGAACGTGTTAAACCGTCGATCCCGGTTATTGTAGTAACATCTATAACAATAGTTACAGGTAGTGTACTTAAGCCTCTAAAAGTTTTTCTACAGAACTTCAATATTATCTGGTACTTGGGTTGTTGAGGTCTAATGGTAGTGTCTCTACGTCAAAATACAAGCTCAGCCGTAATACAGTAGACTTAAAACCGACCCCAGCTCAGTTTGGCAAAATGGTCATAGAAATAGGATTTCCATCTTCTCATCATCGTCATCATTAACTGTCCACTTCTGAATATAGACTTCTTAGAGAGGAGGCTTCCCTCTTTGTTTCTTTACAAATGTGAAGGAAATATTTCATTCCTAACGGTGAATGGTATCTACTCATTACAATCGTGTCTTACTGTAAAATCCCTTTAAAAAAGTTAAATCGACTTCAAAAAATATTAACAAGGACAACTAAACATTAAAAATACTTATAAATCTATTGCAAAACGAAAACAAATAGTACTATCAATAAACCAGGTAGCATTATTACAGAATGCGAACCTTCTAGGCAAAAGCCTACTTTTAAATCAAAATCTGTTTGAAACTTCTAACAAATATCTTGAAAGAAACAAACAGGTCAACTACACGATTACATTGCTGAGAGAGATTATTCTCTTACTCATAAATATCAAGAACCCTTTCATGATCAGCTCAACAACATGAGATATCGACTACTAAATATAAAAATCAGTATAACTAGAAAAACAAGCTAAAACACGTCGTCGGTTTCAGAATTTGATTTTAATCGAATTCTCTAAGATCTCTCCATCAGATCCTGACACAGTGTTAATGGGACCAACTCTAGAGTATACCGTTTCTTACAGAAAAGCATTTTGTAAATCGATTAATAATTTAAAATTATATCATTGAAATTGGGCCAACGTAGTGTAAGGCACCCTGCGGCGCAATGGACCAATGAATTAAGAAAGTGGCTGGATGCAGATTCCTCAAGACCGGGATGGTTGACGCTCCTTGGGAAACCCCTTCGTTCAGCAGTGGATCGCGATAGGTTGATTTGATTTGATTGATTGGTATTATTGAAAAAGTTATCCTCTAAGTTCTAAAGGACCTTTCAATTATCAGTTCAGTAACCTGAGATTTCGGCTACTAAATGCAAATACCTGTGTAGTTAGAGCAACTAGGTAAAGGACTTTATCAGTTTGGGGGTTTTCGTCGATAGCTTTGGGATTTCATAATCAAATCTTGACATGCTGATAATGGCATGCTAATTCGAGAGTATATCCTTTCGAATTCAAAATGAATTTTGAAAATCAATGCATACATGACATACAAAAAAGAAATCGAATTGAGAACCTCTTTGTTTTTTTATATTGGTTGCAAAATGTAATTTTTTTATAAATAAGAACGTTGACCGTACTTCAAATAATATTAACAAAGAGAACTAAAAGTTAAAAATAAATACAAATTGATGAAAAAAAAATGTGTTTACTTTTGTTATAATTTTTCATTTCTTTTTAAAAATCATCATTAATAAATTAACGGTAAAGATTAAAAATATAAAAATAAAAGAGGTTACATATTTCCTGCAGAGTCAAATGGCACTTTCAAAGCAAACCAAACGCCACGACGAAACGGTACAAAATTGAAGATTCAACGTAAACGAAACGTCAAAGTAGTTTAAATCCTGGTCTATTCATGGGTTTTTAACTACGAGTAGTATTTACGAGCAATTAACGAATAGTAATGTGTGAAAGTTTATCTAAATGTGTTTGTGTGCATTAAAAAACAAGGTCTACTCACTTGAACAATGTCATTATCTGTATTTCTTTTCGCTAGATAGACAGATTTCTAAAATGTTTACAAACCTTAATAGTTGTAATCATATTAATTTGTTTTGAGATAACATTTTATAAATTTTATAAGGTATAGTGATAATAACCATTGTGTAGTATTTATTCGTCTAGCGTTGTCTGGCAATTCATCACAACAACTCGTAAATGTTTACAGCTGACCATAAATGGGTGTGATGAATATTATTTGTTAAATAAGGACGTGTGAACCAAATAGTAGTTTCTTAATATGATCTACGATAAAATACCTGTAAAAGATATCAGCTACGGTACAGGTATAACATAATATAAACTCTATAACAAAATCACTTAATTCTTATTTTTTGTAATATAATGAAATACAAATTATTTAAATTTTAATAGTACATCTTTTATGGTATAAAGAGGTTAACGAGATAAAAGATTACCTGAGGGTAAGTGATTATCTCCACCAATAAAAAAAGAGGAAATCGTTGATAACCCAACTCACTTGACGTACAACACTAAAATAATTGTTTAATATCAGTTTTCGGTGACGCTTTTAGTGTGAGGTAGGCTTAAGTTTATGGATTATATGATTATTTGACATAAAAAGGAAAATTAAATTTATTTATTGAGTAATAGATAGTAAGTTTTAAAAAACTTTAAGATTACATTATCTATTTATTTTAGAATTAAAACAAGCCTTTTCTAAACGTTAATAGCTCTAGATTCATTTGGCAGCGCATATCTTCTGCACAAGAGTCCATTGTTTATCTACCGCGGCGTGGGGTCGGCCAATAAGGTAGCGGGTTCGATCTTGAGCGCGCACCACTGTTTATTACCGCATAGCGGTTACGTATCTACTAAGATATACTTGTATCGGTTACGACATTAGCACTTATATTAATGTACATATATGTTAGGTTTTTATTAGTTTAAATTAGAGTATGATAAAGTGAAGTTATCATGTTACACATTAAAAACGTACTTATTCTATGTAAGCAGTCACCTTTTTTTTTGTCTGTACGGCAATTCCTCCGGGTACTACCTGCTGGTGATTATATCGGGCTCGAACAAAGTAAAAACTGTACGCCGTCTCAGGTACGATCTCAGGTAATGGCTGGGGAACCAGGTGTACCCTAGAAAGGAAATCCCCGGAACTAAGCTGCACCTTGCGTATGGCCCCACACCCGAGTAGCAACCTTGGCGTTCCCGATTCGCCCTTACAAGGGCGCGTAAAATCATTCTGCTACCTCTGGCGCCTGACTCAACTGCGGTATTGGGCCGGTAAGTCCTAAACTTCTCCCGGACTCGCATCACCGTCTACTTGACAAATATAACTTGCTCACAGAAGAAGACGGTGGAGTTCCACGCGCTCTCGGTTCGTAATGATATTACTGACTTATGGATTTCCTATTTTAGTGATTGCGAAGTGGTCACGGATTTTGCTACATCCATGCTGAACATTTGCCAGCGTATGGAACACCGTATCCATGGTCCGGCCATGGCCGTTGTTCGCGCGCAGGCGTCAGCTTATTTCGGATTAAGCACAAGTAATCTCCGAAGCATACTTTTCCAGTGATCACCTGCGCCAGCTTGAATATGAAGCTCCTGATCTCTTTTGAGCTAATCCTCCATAACAAGTTTAACTGCCGCAATAACTATATTATACAAATATAAGTTAAGAATATTTTTTTATTAACATACCTAATAGATGTTTTATTCTACAAAAATAAAAAAAATATTGTCAGCGACGCCGTACCCGGTAGCACCTTTGAAATTAGGTTTAGGAAAAATTGAATTCGTATAATATGTCCAAATCATCATCTTTACATCATATTAACAGACTTCAGTAGTCCACTGCTGGACATAAGGCGCTTCTTAGAAAGGTAGTTTTGATCAATGAAACAACGCCAACTAGATTAATTGGTATACGGTTTGTTTTAAGTTTTCCCGCTCTGGTCATGTTCATCATTATCATCTCAGCCGAAAGTCGTCAGTTATTGGATGTATATGTATAGTATACTCTCTCCTAAGATTTACCAAGTTTGCTCAAGGGGAGTAAAATGCTAATGTGTGCAGCGATATTTCCTCATTTCAGTCACACTAATGGCAGACAAAACCAGTTGCAAGGAAAGATTTCTGTGTAGCCGCTCTGCCCACTAGACGATGACCGGTTGGAGCAAATAGCCTCAAAGCTATCTTATTCTACATACTATTATACTGCTCCATAATTAAAATACTGCTTAAACTAAAAAAAATAAACATAGATCTAAAAATCTTAATATATTTTATGAAAAAAAAAATAGTTTTTATATCACATACATCTAAAATTATAGAGATTTAGTCTATTTTACTGTCGTTCTTTAAACACATTGTAAATAAACAAAGAAAGTAAAATGTGGCTCGCTAAACCTTGCAATTATATGTAACATTAGAACGGTTTCATGTTCTCAATTTAAATGTGATATAATGGCGACACTTTTCCTTGTGAATACGATAAACAAGAATGAAATTACGACAGTATCCTGATAAAATCTAGCGAGGCCTATCAATCTTGAGATGTCGCGCTCAAGAATGCTCTAAATTAAATTAGAAAGCCGGACGTATCTAATTTGCGTCTCAAGAACGTTATTAATACGCGTAGGCTAATTGTCAGTGGCCGGTCATCTCCATTATGCTGATATACAAGGATGGAACAATGCTGGATAAGACTTCTAATACTTTTTAGTTCGATATACACTGAAGCTTAATGCATAACTTACATTTATGCGAGTATCACTAATAAGTAGTGATATTATTGCATCTAAATGACAAACTAGTTAATATTAGGTGTTGAATACTAAAGATATACGAAAAGATTCTTCCAAACGTCTTATGTTTCAATCGATTTCTGAAGCATACGAGGCACGTTACTACACGATTCCTGTTAAGCCATTTCCAATGCCTTATTATGAGGTATATTGTCTTTATTACTGTTATTATATATATATTTGTAGTTTAAGTTTCTTAATGCTTGCGGTTCATTTATACGATTTTTATCTCTTCTATTTTTTCCTTGAAAGAAAAATCTTAACATACTTTCTTCCTATTTGAAATACACAAAAGCAATTTGTGTTTTTCGTCTTTACATGCCTCAAAAGCTCCCTATGGTCAACTATCATATAACCATTTAAGAATATTATCACGCATAGATAAACAATTTCCAGCACTGGATTTGACACTTCTTAGTAAACAATTTTTAGCACTACATTATCGATTAATTTAATTTTTCAACCCTATGTGAATCAAATTTTATATTACAATACAATACAATACAATAAGCCCTTTATCCTGAACTTGAATAGTTGTGAAAGATATGTTTCCTCTGTTAGAGGATATCTCTAAGTTCAGTATGCCTTTTGGCAAAGGCCTCCTCCAACATTTTCCATTGAGTTCTGTCTCTGGCGACCCTTCTCCAAACAGGGCCTGCTGTTAGTTTCAGTTCATCCTCCCATCTCTTGGGTTGTCTTCCCGTTTTCCTTTTTCCATCTCTGGGATACCAATCTGTTACAATTTTACTCCACTTTTCCTGAGTGCTCCTTAGCATATGGCCTGTCCATCTCCATTTTAATTGGTCTATTTTCGTAAGTACATCCATAATCTTCGTCTTGGCTCTTATAAAAGTGTTTTGTTTCCTTTCTTGTTTTTTGATACCTGTCATGCTTCTCTCCATCGCTCTTTGGCATCCTTGCAGCATGGCTCTGTGATGTTTTGAGAGAGACCATGTTTCGCAGCCATATGTAATGCAGGGTAGAATGCAGGTATTGTAGACTCTCCGTTTTGTGCCCATACTAAGATCGGTGGCCTTCATGATTTCTTTGAGTGACCAGTATTTTTTCCATCCGTTTGCAATTCGTTTCTTAATTTCTTTGTCTGTTTGATCATTGTGGGAGATGATCTGACCCAAGTATATGTACTCTTCTACATATTCAAGCGGTTGGTTATTTATTGTAATTTCTTCTTTGCTTGAGTTTGTTAATAACTTTGTTTTGGTGATATTCATGGATAGCCCAATGTTCTCGCTTTCTCTGTTTAGGTCTTGGATCATTTTCTCTAATTTTTTAGGGTTTTCTTCGAGAAGGACTATGTCGTCTGCAAATCTTAAGTGATTAAGCCTTCGTCCATCTATGTTTAAACCAACCTGGTCCCATTCCATCTTTCGGAATATATTCTCTAAAGTTGCTGAAAACAGCTTGGGTGACAGTGGGTCTCCCTGTCTGACCCCTCTCTTAATATTGAAAGTCTCTCCCAAACCTTCCAGTTGTATTCTTGCTTTGTTATTTGAATTTATAGTTTTAATTATGTTTAAGTAATGTATAGGGATTCCTTGGTTTTTTAGACTTTCCCAAATAGCTTCGTGGCTTATACTGTCGAAGGCCTTGGTATAGTCTATAAAGGCCATGTACAATTGTTTGTTATATTCTTTGTATTTTTCTATAATTTGTTTTACAGTATGTATATGGTCAATGGTTGCAAAGTTTTTTCTAAAGCCGGCCTGTTCTATTGGTTGGTTTTCATCTAATTTGGTGCTTATACGGTTTAGGATGATTTTAGAAAAAACTTTATATATGTTGGACATCAAACTTATCGGTCTATAATTACCTATGTCTTCTTTTGGACCTTTTTTATATATAAGAATTATATGAGATGTTTCCCACTGTTCTGGTATCTGTCCTGATAACATAATGTTATTGAAGATTTGAGTTAGAACAGGAGCCAGTTCATCTAATGTACCTTTTAGTAACTCATTAGTAATCTTATCTGGTCCTGGTGTTTTTTCTAGTTTTTGGCTTAATATTGCTTTCCTGACTTCGTTGTATAAAATTTCAGGTTCTGAGTCTGAAGAACATAAGTTAGGTGTAAGGATTCTATAGTTTCTTTGATATGTATTGTCTCGGTTGGAATATAGATTCTGATAGAAGTTTGTAGCTACTTTGTTTATGTCTTTTCGGTTTGTTACATTGCAGTGATCATATTTCAAGCTTGGTATCCATGGATTTGATTCTCGTAGTTCTTTTAGAGCTTTTCTTGTACCTCCAGTGGTTAAAATATGTTTTTCTAATGTTTGTAGTCTTGTTGTTTTTCTATCTTTTCTGATACCTTCCCTGATTTTTTTACTTAGTTTGGTGATAAGTTGAATATTCTCTTTCTTCATTTTACTATCGAACAGTTGTTTTCTCTCCTGAATTAGCTGAAGTGTTTCTTCGCTTAATACGTACTTATGTTTTGATGGTTTGTTTTGGTTAAAATTTTTAAGTTGGTCCTGCAATTTCGTGTAGTTTGCCCTAAAATCCCTTTCATTTGACTTCAGTAGTTCTTTGCTGAGTATTGATAGGGAACGGGCTATTATTTTATTGTTTTCTGGATAATGGATCATACTGGATGGTGTGATATACCTTCTAGGCCTTTTAGTTGGTGTTAGTTTAAGGGATGCTCTTACCATGCGATGGTTGGTATTAAAGTTTAGCTTTGATATAACTGAGGTGTCTGTGAACAAATTTGGGTGGCTGCTTATAATATAATCTATTTCGTTCTTGTATTTGCCATCCGGAGAAAACCAGGTCCACTTGTTGTTCTTGTTTTTCTTGAAAATGCTATTCAGGAAGATTAATTTATGCTCCAGTAATAAGTCTACGAGCCTTTGTCCATTTGTGCTTCTTTTACCATGACCAAAGTCACCCAGTACATATTCGTCTTTGTTTTGCTTGGTCCCTACTTGGGCATTAAAGTCCCCCATGAGTATAATTATATTTTTTGAATATTGATGTATAGTTTGGGATAAGTTGTTGTAGAAGGTAGTGTGTTCTGTTTTGTCAGCTTGTTCAGTTGGTGCATAGGCTTGTATTATTGCCCATGTTTTATGATGACTGGGTAGTTTAATAATTAAAATTGTGATTCGATCACTGACGCCAATGAAGTTTAGTATATTATTTCTTAGTTGTGATTTTACCATAAATCCAACTCCCTTCTGTCCCCCAGGTTCTCCTTTGGTATACATTATATAGCCTGTATGTTCTTCTATTGTTTCACCAGCCCTTCGCACTTCACTTATTCCTAAGATGTCCCAGTTAAGATCTTTCAATGCTTCCTCAAGCTCTAGTAGAGATTCATGTGTTCTCAGAGTCAATGTATTTAATGTTGCAATGTGCAGTCTGTTGCTTTTTGTTGGACGGTATTGGTCGTTTTCTCCCGCGGTGACCAGCCGTAGTGGGAGCATTGGTTGTTGGTTGTTGTTTTTGTTTTGTTTTAGCTGTGAAATTATTTGTTGTGGTTGGTATTGTTTAACTATTTGAAGTTGATTGATTTCCGGAAGTGGTGGGCTAGTTTTTATATATGATGTTTCCAGAGCAAGAGTTTGATCTGTCCCGCAGGTACTGAAATGCATTTTTCTTAGGCACCTTGGCGTTTGTTACATATTGTTTTGGACTTGGAGTGTCGGATCTTTTTCTTTTTTCGTTTTCTTTGTTTGTGTTGGTATTTTTATTTTCACTTCTTGCCTGTAGTACTGCTTTTGGTAAATCATGTGTAATGTAGGTGTTCGGCTTCATTTTTTTCTTATTTTTCAAGATCTGAATCTTTTTCTCAAGGGTAGTGGTAGCCAGCAAGATTGGTCGGATTTTAGCATCATTGTTTCCTTTTTTGCCTATTCTCTGAAGTCTATCTATTTCACCTATATCTAGTTTTACGTCTAATTCCTCCATTGTTGATGTAACGAGAGTAATTAGGTTTTCGTGGTTCTCTGCATTTGGTTCTGCAAGCCCATGAATGATGACATTTTTCCTCTTATTGTTCGCCTCGAGATTTGTTATCTTGTTGTTTAATTTGATGACTTCAATTTTCAGGTTTTGGTTCTCCTCAATCATTGGTTTTAATTTTTCTTCCACTTTTTGTAATATAACTGCTGTGACATTTTCTGTTATGACAGTTGTTTGTATTTTTAATTGTTCTGTCATTTTCGCAAGAAGCAGTGACATCTCTGGTGACAGTTCGGAAGACATCATTAGGAGAAACAGAACGCAATTTGTTTATCAACGTTTCTGAACGAACTATTTGTTTTATTAAGTTGGTAGTAACTACACGGCCGTTTAGTCAATTTTTTTATTGTCTATGATTTTGTTTGCCGTTTGACATATAACCTCAAAGGTTATGTGACTAGTTTTATTACGAGTTCTTATCACTTTGTCACTGATTTTATAGTGTTATTTTATAGTCTTTCGGCACACACATGCACAGGTTACAATAAGATCGGCACTTTTTTGCACCACGGTGGTTATTTTGCACTGTTTTTACTTTAATTGCGAGAGCGTTCAACAATAGTTGTGACGTTAACTAGCCCGGAACCGGAACCGAATTTTATATTAACTTTCTTTATTTTTCAGCTATTTACCGACAAATCACAACTTGATTTTTTTCGTTTCCTTTTTGTAGGTTTTATTATACTATAATTTGATATATTTTCTATTTAAAAATACAGAGAATTTAATTAACCTTATAAAAACACAACAGTTATGATATAATTAAACACAAAAAAAAAAGAAATGATTTATTGTCAATAATTAGTTAATCTAGTATGAATAATATTTACACCTACACTCCTGATCAAAAATCTAAAGAATATTCTTCTGTCTGTCTTTTCTGGTTGATAACCTGACTGACTGACCATCAATTCGAATGCCTTTCAATATATATTTATAAATTCAAATTCACTAATGTCCATTATAACGTTGCAATTTATAATGTATGTATGTGGGTGGTACCCACCTTCCACCGATATGAATAATCAATCTAATTTTAAAATGTTAAGATTAAGTGTATCATGTACTTGATTAATTTTTAATCTTGATTTATATTCTAAACGTCATCAAATCATTTAACAAATGTACGATGTAATATGTTAAAATGTCGTCATGGCGAATCACGGTGGCAGTCTATAAATGAATTAGTAATTTCGTTTGATGTTAATATTGAATTTCTTAGAATAATATATTTGATATAAAATTGGTGATATTATAATGGATGTAGATAGTAGGAAGGTTTTAGGAATTTATTAAATTCTAGCATTGGCCGTTGTATGTACACCGATCAGAAATTAAAGCCAGGTGCATATATATTGTTCCAAGGATTTCCTTTCTAGAGTACACCTGGTTCTCCGGCTACTGGTACCTGAGACGGCGAGCGGCTTTTGGTCGGTTCGAGTCCGACATAACCTTGGGTAGGTGATATCCGGGGGGATTACCACACAGTAAAAAAAAAGATACACATATATTATCCATGTAGTGAAGAATTAGGAATACGTAGTGTCACCCCCATTCATCCTGTAGGTGTCTTAAGTGGTGACTACGGAAACAAATTATTCAAAAAAACATCTCTACAAAGAGAAGGAAAACTTTAAACAAAGCCTATTCCAACCCATCTGGCCAGGGAGGGTAGGCTAAAACTTCCTTGCTAAGGAGAGGCCTGAGTCCAGCAGTGGAATGTTGAAGGTTGTTGATGATTGATGCATATATGTATGTATCTATTAATTAACTTTTCAGTTAAACTATAGCGTAAATAGTTTTATATTATATAACAACAAAAAGTGCCAACGGTATATCTTTATGGCATCACATTCATTATTTCTATAACTTTGTGTAGTCGTAATCAAAGCTCCATTCCGGCTCGTGCTTTTTCAAAATTTAATTTTTATTTAATATTTGTTACTACTCTAATAGTATTATTAAGCATAAATAGAGTAAAACATACTATCGGGTTCGATAAATTATATTATTGAGCTTGGAGCTCTATAATTATAAATATCTCATCTAGATCATTTATACTTCACCTGTGGTGGCCCACACATTCTGTTGATAAATACCAAGGCAGATTCGCTTAGAGGTAATAAATTTCACAAGATTACCGACGGCATGATTAATAAATGTAAGCTGAACAAAAATGAAGAGCCGATGCCAATCGATCAACGTGGGTGTTTAATATGCGCTCGCGCTCATTTATCTTTAACGATTAGTACTTAGGTAATGGTACGTATACAGGAACTGCCAGCGAAGCGAAAATTATACCGCTCCGAGATCTGTTTAGTGCTTAATTTTATAACAATTGCCAGAGGTGTGGCATTGTCAACTAAAGTGCGTATTTAATTATATATTATATTGTATATATGTATATATATTAATATACCGGTGTTACCATGATCTTCACTTCAGAACCGTATTCGTTACGTAAGCTAAGTGTCTTGCCCCATGTCAGTGGTGACATACTCTATATTAAGGACCAGCCAAATTGACTCTACTCTACCTGATGAAAAGCATGAATAGAATCCAAGAATTGTGGTCACCATACTCAATGCCAATGCAGACAATGCAGTATGGACGTAAAAGGCGTGAGAGTCATCGTGGCAGTGTAAGGCTCACACAGTTATCACGATAACAGTCACCCCTGCATCAATGGGTGATATGGTAATAATAATCATAATTTTCCAGTGTACCTCCTACTTTCTCTTCTGTTTCTAATGTTTCTATTCATTGCATCTCTGTGAAGTTCGGCACAACAAAAATTATAATAATAAGAAATATAGGTAATATTTGGGGCTAAAAAAAATGAACGCTAAAACTGAAAAATGTTTGCTAAAAAAATGATCTATTGTTCGTTTATTGTAAATTCAGATAACAAATTAATTTTAAATTGACATATTATACGATTTTCTATTCAGGTTTATTGCATGATACGCTTTGGACATAAAAATTACTTATATTCCTCAAAGATAAATGACTCGATAGCACTGATATTTACATCCAATTCCAATCATTATTTTTTAATTGAGTCACTAATCAAGAACTGAAGATTTTGATCTCCCTGGCTTCTAATTTAGCTTTACTAAATTGCTCATAAAAAGTATCATTGGAAAAAAATGTATAAAAATAATATAAAAAATCACATGAACGTTAATTATATTGCTGCAGCTTGATAAACAACTTACGATGCTACAAAAATGGTAGCAATAGTAACGATAAAATTGTACATGAGTTTAAAAATATATTAAGTATTTACAAAAACATATCCATAAAGTCGATAATCTTTGATGAATATTGCTTTTACTGTTTCGCTTGACAATACGACAGAAGTTTAAGTCACCTGTGCGCTGAGGTGAAGGGACCATGCCGAGGCCCCACCGACCTCAATTTGATAAATCTCAGTCAATCTCAACTTACGGCTAATTACTGAAAAGTCAAGTAGTCTTTAACCTTTATATTTTATTTATATACTTATTAAATTTACTGGTAAGAAATCACAAAATATATTTATTTATGTAAAAATATGAGGAGTGATTTACTGACACTGTTTTTTGGGCTTTTTTTGATTGATCAATCACAAGTGTGTTTACGATTACAATACTTAAAAACTAATATCTATACATACATCAAAATTCGATAAAATCCCAAAAATATTTTTTGGTGTCTACACTGCAAAATTAAATGTAATAGAAATTTTACTGTTCAGATATTGAAGCCCATTCGAATAAGGCCACGAGTTCTCAAGAGATTAATTATTGCAAAACGAAATTATAATCAACATTAAGTGTTACCACACTTTTGTACTTAATTTTGCAAGTTATATTTTTATTTACTTTATAACCGTAATAATTAAAGTCTTAACGTTGCATAAAATTAAAGCGGCGGAAGCGTAATGGTTAAGGGCGTTGGACTTATGTACGACCATGCAGTTGCACCACTTAGTGCTTACAAGAATATCAAAAATGTATAACTAATGTTGCTAGTATATTTTTTAAATGGAATAGTAATAAAAAAATTGTCTAGTATTAATTTTTTTGCTAGTGTAGTGATGGATTAAGGATACGTAGTAACACCACACCTATTCATTCCAAAGGTGTCGTAAAACCGAATAAGGAAGCAAACAAAAGAGCACTCTATATTTTTAACCTGGCATTCTCGTTATTTTCTCTAATAAAGGTCAAAAACATAATGTCTGTATTTGAACATACAATATGTATGTAACGCGAATTTGAACCGTAACTTGAACTTTGTTCCTCATGACCACCTATCCTTTTTACCTGTTACGCTTAGTAATTTGACAATTACGTGGATTTTATATAATTGTCAAATTACTAAGTGACATATCTATTTATAGAAAAATATTAAAATAAAGAAATAGGTAATTCTAAATATTTCGAAAGTAATAAAATATACTCTTATATAGGAATATACATTTGTATATATATTTATTATATATTCAGAAAATATGTGATTAATATGTACAAGATACGCTTATGAGAACGTTTGTGATTTATTCAAAAGCCTTTTGAAAAAGTATTCTCAGTTCTAAAACATTTTTATTTATTTGAAAAGATTAATCGTCAAATATAAACATGACCACGTATGGTAATAGCAAACATCCACATTTGAATACAATAAAAACCACAAGTCATTTCACTGAAAAGGATTATTCAGTTCTAAATTTAAATTCTAAATAATAAGTAAGGTTGTCTGGTCGCTATACACGCAACGGCGCACGCGCACCGCCCGCGCGTGCGCTCAATCCGCTCTAGTTTCGCAACTAAGTTGCACTGCTGGGCTATAGGCAGTAGGTCAACTTGATTTTAATACACCTGTGTTTCATAGACGATATTTTTTTAGAAACAGAATGAACGATGTGACCACATTATAATTAATTCAAAATAATTTTATTTGGCATTATTTTAATTATTTAGGAGAAATAGTTTTCTTCAAATAAGAGAAAGAGAGTAGTTGATTTTGTTGAAGTTTTGATTTATCCTTACATACTACGTACTAGAGAAAAGATGTGGCTAAAAACCTAATAGATACACAATAATAATAGAAATAAATTTAAAAAGTAGGAGTGACTTTAAGAGTTTAACATCTTTAAATACTAAGATTTAAAGACCGTTTGTGTTTGTTAATGTAAACACTCTAAGAGAATATCAATAAACTAATAAATCTTAGTATTGTAATATTTCCACGTTATCAGTATAATGTCACTGTAAACAAAATTTCTGCGTTATCACTGATACATTGGCACAATTGTAGACGTTGCTTCGCCGTGTACTATATCACGACGGATATTTACCGCCCGGCCACCGCCTGACGGTGACAGCCTTATCTGTTATCAGTATACAGATATATACCTTATTCGATGCCTGACCGTATTCATAGTGTCGACGACGCTATGGCCTTGAGATTTTTGATATTGCTGTATTAAACTGAATAAGATTTTGGTATTTGGACTTCTTGAAATAATTATTAAATTTTGTTAAGATATTGTTGATACAACAGGAAAATGGCTAATTAACTTGTAACGTGGTCAATTTTAGTTAGTTTAGTAGTGTTAAAAAAGCAGTTAGTGATATTATTATTATAAATAATTTTGTTAAATAAATTGACTTCACTTAGATTTTATAGAAGTACTTTCAAAGATTCGTAATATTATTAAAGAAGTAAAGTAAGCAAGTTTAACTTACAGTTTCACAGGCTTTTAATTTTTGTTTTGATTTTAATTGTAACACTGTATAACCTAAGCCACGATGTCAATCTAGTTCAGTATATCCAATAATCTGAACTATAACTGTGGCACTGTTACGCCAGTGAAAGGGAGGGTGGCCATCTATTTTAATAGACCAATACACCGTCATCTTTTGTGTGTGTGCATAATAGTTGCGACAAGGGTTAGTGGCCTGGGTGTGGCTGGCCAAGGTAGGGTATCGATAACGACGCAAGTGTTCTTGGTTGATCGGGTATGTTCGGCTCTGTTCGTGCTTATTTACCTTAGGTATGATAGGTAATATGCGGAAGCTCATCTGTCATCGTATGTATATTAATTTATGGTGCTTGTAGCATATATTGTTAAGTTGATGTACGCTTAATTGATTTTCTTCTGTGGGGGTATTTATTACTGTCGCAGTGGCTGGGTATTCATTCATTCTCTTTTAGTCTACTTCTTTTCTTTAGGAAGCTGTTACGGTTAAATGAAAAAGTTCAAGAGAAACTAGAAAAAGAAAATCACAATCTGAAAGGAAATTTTAAAAATTGTAAAAATATATTATTTCTATAGCTCAAGCAACACTAGAAAGATGAGCCAGGGTATAGTTACGTGCAATTTATTTTCAATTTTCTTTTAAATTAATATAAACAATTAGACATACTCTTGTTAGAGCATTGTGTACTGTAGATACTGTGTGCTGTAAGGTTGTGTACTGTAAGTACTTATTACCGTATATTTGAAAAATAAAACCATAAAACATTTCCGTTAGTTATTTTCTTAATAAATAAATTCATAAAATTAAAACAATTGGTCATATTACCTTTCTACTGTATAAAATTATATTATTTGATAACTTGGAATGAATTCTTTAACCTGTAGATGTTATTATACCCTTAAATTACTCATTAGGTACTCATAAACTCTTGAACAACATCAAAAACACAAACAGGACAAGTAAAAAGAGACGGAATCGTAATTTCTTTGCTTACTTTGAAAGCTTAAGAAGATTTTTCTGTATTTAATACTTAAGGACCGACTAAGGGAGTAAACTATGCAAGAAACCAACACTGTACTGCACGTTTGCCCTAGTGGTTTAAGCGGTCACCACACCGCTCTCTACTGCGCTGAGTGTTGTGGTTCAAACCCCACGTGGGATAACACTTTCTATGATCCACAAATTGTTGTTCTGAGTCTAGGTGTTCTTTGTGTGGGCGGAGAGAGGTGCGATAGCGTCCTGCCCTTGGGACATGAGGTGCCCGGGATGTACCTCACTTGTGAGGTACGGCAGGGAGGACTCTAGAAGCCGCTAATGCGTTCCTGGAGCTCCTCACGACTGCTGAGGTAGGCCGCCGCGGGGTTTAGTGGGTATACCGGTTTTCCGGGAGTTCCACACACGCCCTCTGTCCCACCAGAGGGTATGGTGCGAAAAGCATTCCCCGTGTAAAAAAAATAAAATATAAAAGATGTTCTTTGTGTCCGTTTCTTATATGTTTGTAAAGTCTCCCGCGACATGAATTTATTCCTGGAGCAGGCGTTATCTTTAAAAAAAAACTGCAAAGAAAACCAAGGCTGTTGATGATTATGATACTTAAGGTTTTATTAATTTCAGTAAGCCGCTGCTCAAATAATTTAATTTTTTTAAATGACGGTTTCATTATTTTATCAATATAACGTACATTAGGAAATGCCTGCGTCTGCTGCCATGCACACGCCGCTGTAAGGTCCAACATATAAAATTATCTGTAAAAGATTAACTTGTAGAAATAAACATCATTTATAATATTTAGACACATACTCTAACTATCAAAGGTCTTCAAATAAAGCATTTTATTAACCAATTATCCAAATCTGTCTTAAATTTTATTACGTGTCCAATTAGTGAACGTTTAATCATTGACTTGAAGATTAATTTGTTGATTGATAGCTGGGTAATTAATAGACTTATATTATGTTGATGCGTAGTTATGACTGCCAATACGTAGCAAACGAGGTGCCTTTGTACTGTATAAATATTGAAAATAACATTATTGTATAACAAATATAGATATTCCTTATTACTAGTTTATATAATTTACATTTATTAATCAAATTTCACGAAAATTAACCTTTTGTGAGGCAGGCTACACAATAACAAAATAAAACACACATCTATGTAAAAAGCTATAATTAAAACTTTTTACTCAAAACTCAATATTTCAAACCTAAGGCTGTTAATGTATCTATTAGATTTCAGTGGCAAAAATATTTGAACATACACACTCTTATTGATATTTTAAGATAATGAAGACGTAAATTCTATTATAACTTAAATGGAAATGTTTAGAATGAATTCAACTGGGTTTTCTAAAATCATATAATTGTTGTATTGTACAGATTGTCCTTTAATTATAGTGAGAGCACAGCTGCAGTCTCTTAACATTACAATGAGTCAACATCCCGTTTAAGAGCAGCTATTAGTCACAATGTAAATATCGACACTAATTAAACTCACTTTATTCGCGGATATTACCATAATACATGTCGAAACATCACACTGTTACACATCAGTTCCACAATGTCCGAAGCGCGTAAATCCAATCCAACCCTGAACTCCAAGGTTGGCCCTAATTATAGCTTTCGAATGAGACGTCATTTCCTTACGCTTACGAAACATTAAAATATAAAAAGAGGCTTTTTCGCGTTTCAAAGGTGTGAATTTAAATAATTGCAATAATCGCAGCGTCGAACGGACATGCGAACTTAATGAACGGGTGAACGCGAAGAAGACAGCCTGAGCGACCGACAAAGAGACGCAATATCCTCCGTCCATATGATGCCTTAAAGCGTTTACACATACCGACTCACAGGCGTTATATGCAGGTCCGATCTGGTTTAACCAGCCGTAAGTAGTACCAAACATAATTGGGTGGTATCAAGTAACATATGACAAATTTCAATAATACTACCAAGTGAACATGTCGCCACGTACGTCGTACTAACTTTAAATTATGTAATTAATTAAGCAATTTGTGACTATTCATCGACTATTGTCACTTAACCTTCTTAATGAACTATTTTTTATATTGAGAGTTTATTACTGCTGAAATTCCATCTATCCTCCAATGACCTAATCGTGAGGACAATATCAGAAATAAGACACCTTTTGAAAAATCTGTCTGACATGGAAATAGCACATAACTTCAGATTGGTTTAACTAGCCACAGTTAGAATTAATCAATTAAAATAAACAAAAAAAATTGCGATGGATCAATGGTTTTTCACTAATAAATTAATTCTACTTCATGGTGTAAGATATAATGGCTGAATTTAAATTGTATTGTTATCACATAAAAATCGTAATCTGTAAAGTACTTTAAGTTTCAGTTCACACACTCTTCTCTGATGTAATAATTATAAATGAGGTCGATTCCATGTTTGTAATTCTCGCCCCAGGTATTCACATTTCCCTGATGCTCCAAAAGTTGAAAATATTTAAAAAGTGTGATGCTCCTCTTTTTAACATACACACCTTCCTCTTTTTTTATTTTGGGTCTACCAAAGTGACTCTATCTCCATTTTGTCTCTGTATAGAGAATATAGAAAGAAACTGGTTTTATATTTTTATGACGGACGTCAAAACTTTAGAGATAGAGATAAATATTGAGGTATATTATTAAATTTTTACGTGCAAATCTTAAATACAAAATTGATTAATATATTTGAATAGCAGACGAATAACAGCGGAGAATATTTTTTTCGTTAAATGTGAACAGTAAAACAAAAACATAAGATATACGGTCTCTCTTGTGTAAGTACTTAATGATAACTAAGAAAAATATATAATAATTTGCAACACATTGTTACATTTTAAATACAGATGTCTAAATAATTACGTAATAAATAAGCCGCTATTCTTAATTTTAATATTTACTTTATCTTTTTTTTAATGCAGGCAATGCTTTTCACACTCTTTTCTCCATGGGGAGACAAAGGACGTGTTTGGGACTGCAGCAAAACCGGTCTAAACACTAACCCCGCGTCGGCCTAACTCAGCAGGCGGAAGGAGTTCCAAGAACGCTATCATTAAAGTACATTCTGGCATGCCCAGAATCACTCCTAGGGCAGCGCGCTATCGCACCTCTCACTGTTCTACACAATGAGAGGCCCACAGCCCACTTTAGACAACACCCCTCAGCCACACTGGGGAGTCACCTGTCAAGGGTCGTTTGTAGCGGTCATATATCATATTACCTCATCAGAAGACGTGGCTGCAGCGAGCCTTAGGCTTCAATGAGGGGGCTAGTGACCTCTACCACATCCCCTTCGCTGCCACCTTCGAATGAGATCAGCCCTTATTCCAATCCGGCTTTGCTGAATCCTTCTGGCACATAAGGTCCTCACAGAAGGAGATCTCCGGCTGAAAAGTTTTGTACTTCAGTCCGATCAGTATCCTTAGCCAAGATGCAACTGTACTATTATATAGTCGCTAACGCCTCTCTATTCACTGGTATTATTGGCTGACGTTTTGATTTGACCACATTTACGTTTATACAATATCAACTTGCCTAGTGGGATTGGAAGAGTGTGTCTTACGCTTTTCTCAAAAAGTATTTATTTCAACTGTCATATCATGGAATTTTTACAAATACTGTAATATAGTTATACACAAAGTTACAAATGACTAATTTTTTAATTGCCCTTTAATGCACATACACACTTTTTTCACAAATAAAATAGTTAAAAATTGCTGATTGTTTTAAAATACCAATGTACATGTTATCGTAAGTCTACATAAAAGGCAGTGAATTAAGAAATTGTAGAACATCTGAGAGCATCAACTACTCCTTGAGGCGATCTTGGTTCACACAGGATCACGAATACTCAAGTACCGTATTTTAGCAATTGTAAAATTTTATTACCCCGAATTTGCGACAATTGCATTGACGATTGAAGGAACTTGGTTTGTTAATCAAGGCTTTAACCTTTTCTGAACAGATATTACACGCATTTTCAGTATCATTTTCTCAATTTTATTACTGTTAATAAGGTTTTATTTGCGGGTATATTCGATTAGCGTAGCAAGTGCATGCTAAAGATTATATCTAATTGTGAATTTGTAAGTCAACGGTAAATAACACGTACTGGCATTTAAAGTGATGATGAGTACCATTAACAGTTTGTCATCCATAATTATTGTATTTTAAGTTATTTTCTGGTGTAATGATACCGTATCGAAATTAAGTGAAGTAAAAAGTCTTGGACATTCTTTTGCGTTCATGGTCGCATACATGATGTGTTGACGCTGTCTAAATGTCTTGCAATGATTATCTCAAATTACTGTCACATAAAAGCTATCTGTAAAGGTTTTAGTTTTTTTTTATAATAAGCAAATCTAATTTCTGTAACAGAACTGTTCACTTTATTGTGTAGAATATTTTGTTAATTGACGAAAAGACAAAAGAGGTTTTCAAGTCAATCTATATTTCTTTTTATACGATAAACCTTTAAATTTTTTTGGCAAAGTATACCTACAGGTACCTTACAAGGTATACTTTAAAACTGATTTGATTTATAATAAAATGTATTTATCTATTATTATTATCTTCAAGGTTAGAAAAATGGTCTGTATTCTTGTATATTAATGTTCATATACTGAATTTTCACTCATGAACTATTTTTTGAAACAAAGTGTCACCGATGTCGGTGACGGAATCTGTATAAGGAAATTGATAACTTATAACTGAAAGCAAAACAAAAAAGAAAACAAAAAACCAGTCAACTTTAACACAGACATCAGAAATTTACACACACGTGACACATTATAACGAGAATATTCGAATATCAATAGAGACTCATACACAGTATCTAGACTTTAGCAGTTTAATAAGCGCTAAAGTCTAGATACTGACATGAATATTTATATTGAACGTTGTGCTTTATTGACAACTCTGTCAAGCCTATGTTAATAACCCGTCAACGTGTCAGCACTCCTAGTCAATGACAATATTGATGAGATTGACACAGACCCGATACACCAGACAGAATTAGAACTTGATAGATTTATTATCAAAATGAAGCATGGATACATGGATACTTGAAATTAAATGTACTATATACCTCGTATTAAGTGTATAGTTGGGTGTATTTGAAGACATAAATCTTTCAAACATAAATAAGTGGGACACACCTTAAACATATATAAATGTATAGGAAACGTGTTACTGTAAATTTTTTTGATGTAAATCAAAACACAAATATAATTTTTAGACGGGAGTATTTGTAGATCTTAAACGAGTAGTTTAAAAATAAGTTTTAATCTAAACAGATACCACTCTTGATTCAACGGTGAAATAAATTGATTGAATCCTTCATTCCTCTTCTTTCTCTTCGAACTACTTTATGACTGATTAGATGTTTTATGATAACCCTAACCGAATGGAAAGATTCTTTTATACTGTTATAAGAGCGCGTAAACGTGGCTTATGCGACTTTCTGTCTAGTATTATATCTAATTGTTAGAAGTATCGGAGCCCAGAAATTAGATTCGGGACTCATATTGATCTGTTTTAGTCTAGTTCTGCTTTTACATTGATTTTGGAGGTTACAAGCACCTGTCACAACTAAAGTAGGCTAAACAAAAGTTTAAAATAAAGCACACCTTAATAATATGGGACCTTTGCATATCATATTACATCACACATCAACAGATTTTAGCAGTGCATTGCTGGCATACATAGGCCGCTTTTTTGTCAATTTATATAGTTGTTATTCATTTATTTTTTTCTAAAAATAAATTTATAAAAATATGAATATAAAAATAGTTTTAAATATTGTTCACAATTTCACAATAT
This sequence comes from Hypercompe scribonia, assembly GCA_949316085.1. Taxonomy (NCBI): domain Eukaryota; kingdom Metazoa; phylum Arthropoda; class Insecta; order Lepidoptera; family Erebidae; genus Hypercompe; species Hypercompe scribonia. The sequence goes on from OX438979.1 coordinate 11,081,056, forward strand.
TGAAGAGAATAAATAAATATTTTTTCATCGGAGAATCCAAAAAGATGGTATATTTAATAAGTCACCTATCGATATCATCATTCATCGCCTATGGTACTCAACAGTACCGTCGAAACCTGTCTGCATATCACTACCTATTTCATACACAAGCATCGGCACACCACCCGGATCCAGAATGATGAATGCCCCGACTTAACCCACTTGACAACTCATTTTCAACTTAACTCGTAACAAATTCCATTACCAAACGTTCAAATAACATAGTAGCAACGATCACCTTCGCAATAACAGATCATAATGGTAGCCTTATTCATACGACCATCATTATTTTCCGTCTCGCAACAAGGCAAAAACAATCAATAAAAATAAATCATTTAAATAACCATAAACACGTATTACAATGCGCCGACATTACATCTCCTAATGATTTCGCTAACGAATCATTGAAAGTGGTCGGATCGCGTGCGCGTGCGCATGTCCGCTGCGATCTAATCGCTGCACTGTATATGTCCGTGTTAAGTAAATCTGTGTGCGTGCAATGCGGTCGTAATAATATGAAAGTGTTGTCCGGACCCCGCCCTAGCCTCGGGCCCGCTCTGTGTTCCATTTACATCTGCTCGAATACTTTATTAAGCCTTCTGTCGAGCAAGCCGCACTACTGATTCGTGCCTTGTCGAATTACTGATAACGATAACAGTTACCGTAATATTCCTGTTTCTAATTCAATAGATACTAACAACCGTAGTCCTCTCACTGTTGCTAACCAACATGTATTTGATCTTTTATATTTTATTACAAATCCTTGGCACTCATTGAAAAATGTGTACTTATTCTCGCAAATATTTCACCATCGAAAGGCTTTAATAATCCATTACTTGACTATTGAATAGGCCACTCTTTAGCAATGAGGTTTTGTTCTACTATACCACGTTACCAGACGTTTTGAGATTGGACTGTTTCAAGATGTTCTTGCAGTGTCCCACCTAGTTTGCCCCTTAGTCCTTCTAGGGCACCCATCGGATGTGTAAATGTCATAATACTTCGTACTCTTAATCCATCACCACACAGATAAAAGTAAAAAATTTAAAATGTTCATTGCTCAATATCGTTCTTATATTACAAAGTCAATATATTTAATTCGGAGGTAGCCTAGGTCTTTGACGTTTGATTTGTTAAATTTTATTTTATCTTTTTTCTTTTGTTAAAAAATAATGTTTAGAATTACTTTATAAATAACAATGCCATTGCGACTATTTCACCTCTTCCTAATGTGCTGGATGTAGTGCGTTACAACCTCACATAGCACAACACATTGTGTGATCCACGAACTGTTGTTTTAAGTCTCGATGTTCGTGTCTTGACATGTGTGTGTATGCAAAGTCCCCCGCGACATAGTTCTTAATGTGGAAGTTGTTTTTAAATAAAAATGTGAATCAAGATACTCCTTCAATTTGAACTATGTTAAAAAATAGTAAGAACAGTATCTAGCTCCTTACTGGACTCTGAAAAAATAAGTTGACGGATGCCTTACAACTACACGACTAAAGTACATCAACTGTATTTAATTATATTTTTAAACCAGTGTTAAGATTTTTAAAGGTAACCCCTCAAATAGTATTAACTATGAGGTCAATAATATCGATTAAGCTAACCTACATTATGGTATTCAGTAGCCTTTATTTTAATTTGAAGTTAAAATTACCACACATTGAACATCAGAGAGTAAATATAAAATATATTAAACCAATTTTTGAACCTTGTCTACGTTCTTTCCTCTACGTACGGAAAAAGGTAGTACTACATAGAGTACAAATAAACACCTACTTTTGATTTGTTTTATACATTTTTAAATATATTATGCATCAAAAAATATGGTTCAGCCATTTTATTGGTACAAACTATTGTAAATATTCTACTCCTTTGAGTCTATGGTTATAAATAAGTAAATTAGAAATTCTGGTCTACCCTCATATCACTACAGACTGTTCAATAAAGGTTGAATACAAATAGAGCTATAAAATAATTACATAGAATACACAGTTATGGCTTGTCATGTAAATTGGATTACTTTTTACACCTTACGTTAACACTTACAACTCGTTAGATCTTAGTGTAAAATGGCAAATGACATTTTTTTTTTGTGAGAAGTTGGCAAGACCTTAATCTTATATTGAATTGTCATCTTATTTAGTAGCTTTAAATTCAGGAAACATTGAAATTTCATTTCAATACGACATAGACCTTTTTTTTTAATTTATATTACTTTTAAGTACAATGTTTTAGGAAACTTTGTTATAAGAACTATTGTGATTATGAAATTTTGTGTACCTGAACATTACCGTACGTCGAAGGTCATTAACGTTAATCTATTACGTACATTCAACTTAGTTGACAGTAGCAATGTCAATATAATAGGTCTAAATGACTATTAAACACGTAAGACAAATTTGCTTGAGCCGGCAACTGTATCATAACTTCGCAACAGTTACAATTCAGTTATTTTGCTCAGGATCACGTCTCGACGTTGAGACACCAAAGGTTGGCCTATGCGTAAAGTTTACGCAACTAATAGTAAATAAATAGAGCATATAGATGCGGTGGGCGCAATTTCTAAGAAGCCTTAGTCGTAATTTGTCCGCAAAATTCGTAAATGACGCAACATCTTGCAGGGTTGAGCGCTCATTCGTGCTTGAAAAATATCCAATCCGGTTTGTTAGTTGCTGTTAGTTGTCATCTTGTCATCTACGTTTTGTTGCGGAGAAGTTCTTGATCATAAAGAAACAAGGTCATTATTCTAGATTTTTTTAATACACAGGAGCTTTTCTAAAATTTTTCAGTAATAATACACAGATTGATTAACAATTCCAAGACTTTATCTTAGATTAACTTTTATAACACTATCTCTATCTAGCTATACACACTTGCAATAGCATTTTACAACAAACTTAAATAAAATTACCGAGTGTGGGATAAGTGTTCTCATTAATCCGTCTGAAAACTATACAGAGATACAAATTATTTTCGTTAAGGACTTCGTCTACCGTTTTACATAACTATGTGTGTATATTTATTGGTTCTATGCACCGATCGTTTAAGTTATACAAATATATAAGAAGATCCAAGCAAACAAGTGTTATAACTACTACGATTTAGCTACTGTGACCGCCACTAATTATGCCCTACAATGGCTAGAGTACCCAATTTTGTGAGCAAACAGGTATTATAAAACTAAACTACTAAACGATTGAGTACGAAATCTTTGCAAACTAAACATCATAAATAAAGCAATAATAAAATGAATTGCACCTTCTGTGTGGATAGCCTTGACAAAACAATAGTATTTTAGGCCTATCTTAATATTTTATATTCTTAATAGCTATTCGATTATTTTATGAGATAATTTTGACAGCTGTTCTTAAGAGCATTGTTATGTATTGTAAATGGTGACGTTTATTATTGATCACAATATTTCTTTATCATTGAAATTAGTTTATAAATTAGTGATTTTATTTGAACCATTTGTACTTATTATTTCGTGATATTTTTAAACAATACTATGGCAAAAACGGTTGTCACTGTTAACTAAAGTAATACTATGTCTTGGTTATATCTATATGGTGGTATATATCTGGCAATTAAATGTTCCGGAAACATGTCTTTGACCATCAGCAGGGTCTCGTTGGGTGTGGGACCAGCAGCTCCGTTTTGTTTAAACCATGAGTTACGACTGTAGCCAGTAAATTCCAGTAGCATCGGTCCCAAAAAGTCCTGTGACATGTTTGCACGGGATGTTAGATTCAAATGTTAACGAATTCTTGACCCACCCTATGCTTCGTATGTCATTGAATAGTGAATACTTTTTTGTGGACTAGAACCGTTCAAAAGGGTTAAGGCTACACCGGTCTGGTTTAACTTGATTGTAAGAGAATTGAGTCATTTTACTTTAGGGGGGGCTTAAAAAAATACTACTTCAAAAATTTTGACACCATGGTAGCCATAATCTGCTTATTTCGTTATGAGGGTTTGACAATTTAAAAACATTAAAACAGTTTTAAAAGTTGTGAAGTCTCACGAATTTTACGATCCATTGTTTTACAGATGTAGCGCAAAGTTGCATTAGTTCTGACAATTAATTAAGCTGCATTTATTATTTTTATTTATTGTTTTTAAACGCCTTGTGAGTGTTCGTGTAAAATAATTATATATTTATCCAAAAAATAAAATAAAATTGATGTTATGTTGTTATGTTCTACGGTTAAAATTACAAATGCATGTTTACTTAATTACGTGTTCGTGTTTGTATACATACATTAACACTATTATTGCATTAATTATTCGGCGACGGTCGTTTGTTTTGGTCATTAGCGCTGTATCATCACGCCGTAAAGCAATTTTACACTCTTCAAAGGCTTGCGACAGATCTGCACGTGCATTACAGCTGGTCTTACCGTACATGGTAATCATTTGTTAAGGAGAAAACGATTACAGTAATAATAATAATTTTGTATGTGAGTAGACAAAGTGTCTTTAAAATTCTCACGTATCCATCCTGCATGGATACCAAGGATTCCTTTGATTTGTGGCAAAGATCAATTCTGAGCATGTGGAACAATTGTACTTATTCGTGTGTCAGGGTGTTTCATATTTCTTTTAATGTCAAATATAGCATTTTTAAAGAATATTAATATTTACAAATTAAGTAAGTTAATATGGAGTACCTATAGTTTTTTCGTTATATTTTTCACTGAAGTTTCGATTTAAAAAGCATAGCAGTAGCGAGAAGTCTTCAATCCTTTTTCCTTCACCTCAGTTACTACATCACCTTTAAGTGGCTTTTCGTAAATAAAACAGTTACCTTCATGAGAAACCACGGCTTTATAAACGCAAACTATTACAAAATGTTACTCGTATGCTGATGACTCAGATTAAAGATTCTATTGAACTCTGCCAGTAGATGTTTTGTAAAAGTTAGAGAGAGGAATCCAACACAAAGGAGACATATTCTGTCGTACCTACCATGGTCACTAATCTAGTAGCTTTGGTACCTATAACGTATAGTATATTTTGGGTAAATAGGTATACGAAACACACGTAGTGTAGATGAATAATAATGCACTACGCTTACTCTATCACAAGGTAGTGCAGAAACGAGTCATTCGTACGCCGAAACTATTACTTTTACTGAAAAGTTCTAGGGATCTAAATTATAAGAAGTTTAATTTTGTTGTGGATGATTTTTATCGAATTAATTGAAAGAAGAATGAATCAGAAAGATGATATCACCGAAAAACTGATATAAGCGTCAAAAATGTATGTGATCAGCTGAGAAACCAGATGGTAAAGATGAAATTAGCGAAGAGTACATCAAATTCTATACAATTACTTATTTTCGAAACTCCCAGTCCACTTTCTAGAAAAAACTACCAAATGACTGGACTACTCGTATGTTTATAAGTTTTTTATTTTACAGCAGACCCTCAATTAAGTAATACTCCAAACTTATAAATATTTTTTAGAAAATATTTTGATTCAAACTATAAGCATTTAATCAGAATGATGGTAGACGCCGTTTCAGTTGAAACTAACATAAAAACTTTAAAACTGTGAAAGTGTATGTAACCTTACCATTAACATTTGATTGTTCATCCTTTTACAAATTTCAACGAAAGTTAAATTACGCAGACACTTCGTGAGAGGTATTTTAATGCTACTTTACTTTCTCATCCGAACATAAAACATTATATAATTTCAATTCCCACATTTACTTATTTCCTTCCTTTTATTTATATTACCTACAAATTCATTTTATTTTCATTAACAATAACGCTTAAATTACCCGCAATAACATTGGCAATTCAGAACATTATCCTCAATACGTAATGGTTTCATTAAGATTGTATCGAATGCGTATTTTAAAACCTCTGATTTGAATGTGAATGGATCACGAAAAATGTAACCCAATAATACTGTTTTAAACTTTTTTTGTAACTTCTTGCTGGCCAACAACCTCTTTTTATTCTGTAATAATCTTTAGACAAACCGGCTTCAAGTATCCATATCGTAGTGTAAGTTCAGTTATACGTACAAATATGTACTTTCTGAACTCATTAAATAAAGATACAATGCAGCGCCTGAGGCGCTCACCTGGGCGGGCGGGACCGGGAGCAGCAATTAGTCTTAACAATATTGCCTTTATGCATTATCTGTGATTGTGCGATACCATCTGCTGAGTAATTGTGTTGTATCCGTGAATGTATCTTGTTTTCTGGAGAAGGCCAGCTGTTGAATCAGCTAACTAAGAATGAAGTAGCTAACAAATGCTGTGTTAATTTTCTAAACTTTACACTTTTGACCACAATTATTGCTAATGCAACTGAAATAAACCCGAATAAATGTTCCACTGCCAATTTTAGTATTTAATAAGATTGTTAAATCGTTGAGGTAGTGTATAAATTTTAATCAACTCTAGAAATATTTAGAATTGAAATACTATTTCTAACTCTTCCTGATTCTTTTAGCCAAAGTACAGACATTATTCTTCTTCAGAGTATTACTCCTCTTGGCTTACGACATAGGTACACAAGATACAGGTACTAATAAAAAAATCCACCATTTATAGGGATTGGTTTCGTTTTCAAATTTGGAACATAGTCACACGTCTCCAGTGTTTGAACATCCACTACCATTACTAATATAGAGATCATTTACTATCAAATATGTTAACATAGTAGAAAACAAATTTAAAAATACTATTATTGTATTATTTGCATATTCTAATACTTTTTTAATCTTTATTCACGTTGATTCAACACTCACCAAGGATTGTATAAATAAACTATTTTGATGCAGTAACAGTGACTTAAATGTTATATTTAACGTGATCAACTGAAATATATTTACACATTATTCTTGCCAGTGAACAAGATAACCCAAGCGTTCTACCAACGCCTTTACAAATTGCAGATAATAATAGCCGCAGAAGTATCTCTGATAAATAATACAAGAACTTAGCCAAATAGGTGGGACATTTGGTTACAAGGATAAGTAAGTAAACTGCCACTACAAGAAACTTTGTTAGTATCCTGCTTTGCAGATCAGTTACGGACCAAGAGTTTCATTTTATAGCAATGCAAATTTTCTATTATTAAGGTCGTCCTACTTGATGGAGCTTTTGCTTCAGTCGTCACTTCAAGTAAGGGTGAAGTAACGACTGAAGCATATTTTTTCATTTTTTTCATAATTTCATTTTTGAGCAAATTGATTCTAAAATCAAAGTGTCTTCAAAAATGTCTCTACTTCATATAAAATTAAAATTAATTGTTATGAAATTATTAATCCTGAGTACAGAGAATCATAGAAAGAGTGGTTTTTAGTGGTGGAAATGGTTTTCATACGAGTAGTAATTGACATAAGAATTTAAGACCATTCCTTTTTTCCTGTGTATTTTAATATCAGTAGGTTTGAAGGGAAATCTTGATATTTTTAAATTATAAATAGGTCAATGTATACAAGGCCAATACAAAACAATAGTTTGTTTTTAATTTCTGTAAGAAACTGATCGTGTGTGACAATCCTGATCTGTGTACCTGTCATCCTATCTTTCACGGATTATTAAGTTGATAGTGGAATTGTTAACCGCCCACATTCGAGAGACATCGTCAGCAGTACATTGAGCATAAATCAAGCCTATATTACAGTTCGTTTTCTTAATCTATAACACGGACGCCACATTACTAGGCTTTGATCGTTTTTATAATGTTTATTCAGTTATGTAACAACTTTAATACTGTTTACATATTCTGGTAAATTGACTCTTTGTAATTTTTAAAGAGTATCTTGCAAAACTTTTGTTTCAAGTACGATACTTTATACCTAACAAACTTATTGGGTATATAAATGATAACAATTCTAGCTGTTCATGTAACTAAAGGAACAGCTAAAAATGCTATTATTTTGTGACTTATGAAGGTAAATAAAACATGTAATAAGATTGTGTTTCAAGTGTTTAGCAGGATAGCTAGGTAGGTTCTTTTGTCGACAAGCAGTCAATATTTTTAAACCCGCTTAAAATTCGTGAGATCGAGGTCAAAAGTTCCTTTTTCCTTTGAACATAAAATCCAATTCCAGGCCTTCCTTCTTTTAAGACGACTTGGAAGTCATTTAAATTGGAGTGACAGTGTACTCGACATTACATATATTTAATTAAACCGTAAGAAGTAAGAAAAAGTTTTTTAAACCACTGTGAGTGAAAGGGTGGATGAATATTCCAAGAAGTTATTACTATTTCGTTAATTTATGTGTCCATTACGAGGTGCTTACGTTACGTAATAATTTTGTTTTATACCTAAAACCCTTGGGAGGTCCAATATACCGGTAAAGTTGTGTAAGTCAATTCTTAATTCTTAAATGTTCTGGAGATTTTATAATCACAGATTTCAACCAATTTAAAAAAAAAAAACAAACAAACTACTTGGTTAATTATGTTGAATGTCATATACAGTATAGCCAATTTAATCTGTTTTGTATTTGTTAGATAATAGAATTTTCTCAAAAAAGAATAGATATTACGCCAAAATTTAGTCGCCAAACTATATAAAATCTATTTCATAATAAATCAGCTAAAATCGTAGGTATATAAGATCAAGTGCCAAATGAAAATGGTTCAACTACTACAACGCAAGCAGCTCGGTTCTGATAGTTACTGGTCACAATGCTAACCTATTGTTACATCTCCTTCGCCATATCTCTGAAACGTAGCAGTAAAAGTCCCACTATATCATCCCCAAACAGTATCTCTTCCACCTATTAAAACATTATAGTAAAGAGTTAATATTCAAATTATCCTGGTTATAGAAAAAAGTGATCAAACTGTAATTTAATATCATATTCACATCAATATGACGATTTATATTTAGAGAGCATTTGAATAATTTAATGACAAATGTGTATTTCAATTTGTCAACTTGTTGAAATAAAAGAAAAACAAAATGTTAACAGAAATTTAACATAACTCATGAGAGAGAACCGCATCAAATTGATCTAGCCACTTCTGAGATTAATGCGCACATACTGAGACAAACAGATAAACTCTAAAAACTGTTGTTTTAAATTATTGCTATAAGTAATAAGTAGTTTTAAGTTCTGTTACTTAAAGTAACAGAACTTAATACAACAATAAAGAGCCCATTCATTAGTTTTTTAAGTATTTTTAATGTACAGGTATCGAACTCTTACAATTTAATTATAAGTATGGAATTACAAATAACATATTAAATAGAGTATTGTAGTTTACTGACAAATCTAAACTTAAGTTTAGGTAAACTTAAGTTTTACTTAACTTAAATTTAGGATCAAATGTTTAAATTTTGGTCCAAAAATATTGCAAGAAATTTAATTTCTCTAATTGAGGCAATAGTCGGGTAGTAGCATGGAGATTTAAGATAGAAGGAACAATAATGAGCTAATAAACTAACATTTCTTAGAAAGGTATCGTATTACAAATCCGGTACGAGCAAGCATCCTGAACATTAAATGGCTCTCAATAATATTATTTCAGTGATTGTACAATACATGTTGCTTTCCTTCCTGACGCCCGAGGACATATTCACTACTAAATTTTTCTCAAATTAAATTGAATGATTTATCGTAAAACGCGATATCCTGTTATATATTAATGATTTTTATTTTTATGCAAAATTCTGATGAAAATTACTCTTTGATATTTTTTGGTTCCGTTAATGTCATTTTCAGACTTAGAATCATGATCGAGGTTCTGAATCCGTGAGATAGGTTTTAGTTAGTTACCTACTTGTGTGATGTATTTAAATCAATATGAATAAAAAATTCACTTTTTACTTCGATTTCTATAATTCTAAATAGCTCATTGGATAAAGTTAAGAAAATAGACTGAAACGGATTGTAAACATAATTGTTCTGGCCTCCCGTATGGATACGTATACGTACTAAGTTTTTAATTTATGTTTAGTTTTGTAATTACTACATGCCAAGGTGCACTCTACATCATTATAAATTATAACAACTTCTGTGGAGCGAGCACGCGAGCATTAAATTAGCACTCCTGCGCACCATTGTTAGAAATCAAAAGATAGCTTCGGGTGTTTTTATAACGAAACAAGGACGCGCCCACAAGGAGCCTTAACATTTTGGCGAAAGATACACATCAATCATAATTATTTGCATACTATACAGTTAGTCACGATTTTAGAGTTATGCGGATCAACCAATTACGTGAGAGCTCTTCCACCTTAAAAAATTCATTAACAGTATGAAAGAAATGGACAGTTTACGGGTCTAGTTTTAGTGGATATTGTATGCCGAAGGAAATAATCGAATCGAAATCCTGGCCATTAACGTACTCAGCTGTTTTATAAATCGATAATAAAGATAACAGACTATGTCTGAACATACCTTATTTATATGTAGTACCGGATATATATGTCGTTATGAGTTATGTATTCCACGATTATATTGGCCCTCATGTTTTTTTTGCTTTTGTACTGTTATGCTTTTACGTAATATTCTTTCAGTTTTATGATAAAAAATAATTAGGAAGACATAAAGAAATTTCAATTAATCATCATCATCATGAACAGTCTTTAATAGCTCACTGGTGGACATAGGCCTCTCGTTAGAAACAAAAACAATGGTTTATTATAATACATTACAACTTCTTCAGCAGCTAACAATATAACATTACATTCATCATCTTGCATTTTAAGAACAGCCCTTCAGTATTAGACTGAAATAGCCTTAATAAAATTGATGACATCTCACCACCTACTTAGGAGTGGTTTCGATCTGGGGGAGACCTGTCATTACATGGTCTGAGTCCTTTTCAGAGTAAGGCGCCTGAGATCGATTGTCGGGGTTGTTAATTACTGGAAACAACAGAATCCTTCGAAGAGATTCAGTCAACGGGGTGGCTGTTGACAAAAAAATGTCTCATATACCGCTATTGCTACTCGCTTTTAAGTTTCCAATCATAGAAGGAGAGGGTGATCAAAAAAAAAACAGTAGCAGTCGTGGGACTGCCGATAGAAGTGAAAACGGAACTATTAAGTTGAGAGTAATTAAAACTATATGCAAAAATTATATGAAATTTTTTATGTTTCATATATAGCTATATATAATATATAATATCATATATAATATATAATAATAATAAATTTCATATATAATATATAATATCATATTCTCCATAGCTATAGATATACTATTATCATTAGCATGTCGGTGACGCGAACCGAGGATTTTACCCTCTACCAAAACGCTCAACGCGCCTAAAGAAGTTTTCACTTCAATAAATTCCAGATTTGAATTTGGTTTACTGTCGGCAAGATATTTTGTAATGTGTATACTAATTGTAAATTTTAACGGAAGTCATACATATATTTCAACGTAATTACACAAATGTGTTGCACATGATTTTGCTCACGTACTAATAAAGTTCTTAATGTGAACAATAAATTACTTGAAGGATATTATGTCTAAAGGTCAACTCAATTGGCTGGGTCGCAAATGCACCTAATTAAAACTAAAAATATATTATGAAACCACTAATAATTCAGCTAAAGGACAAACGGTGAAAAAACGCCCATTGCTCAGACTTGAATAATGATCTATACTGACCTAATAATATAAACAGACTGACACTAATACATTGCGATTGACAATCCACATATTAACAACGCACAATTAATTATCATTAATAGACACACGTTGAAAAAATTTAGGGTCTTCGTGGTCGAGACGGCATTGAGATGACAACGGATAGGATTAAGTCGTAACCATGCTAAAAAGATCTCTCCACCCCCTCTGAGAGTGTATGTGGCCTAAGAAAAAGAGGGAGTTTAATAGTTACTTGTAAGTCAAGCTATGTTGGTCTGCGGGTTGACTCGAGTCACGCTCTGTGTCGCGACCGGCCACGACCGGCGCCCTACTGCTGCATTCCTCCTGTCAAACTTAGTTTCAAACTGAGCGGGAAAACATATCTAGAGTGTGCAAGGACAAACTAATGAGTTCTGTAGTATAAAAAAAAATTAAGACAAACACAAAAAACTAAGTTCTTGTAATGCAAACGTATAGATTTTAGTGATGAATTGACAGAAGTAGTTTAGTTAACACACTAACTTATTTTCTTTTTTTATCTACACTTTTCTTGATATTAATGTTTCGTGTTTATAATAACTGACCATCATCTACAAATACCGTATCCAGCTTTTGAATTCCTAATTTAAAACCGAGTCTCGACATAATTATAAGTACTGGTAAATAGTAACTAGGAATATAATACAGATGTCTCATGTCTATAATGCTATGTTACTCAGTTTGTTCTGTGGTCAGTGACATAAGAGACCTGAATGAGATTATCCTTTGGATTTGACGTCTTTACTTTAGGAGTATTCTTCATACGGTACATTATAGTGCCAGTACCTATATCATATTTCATCCATCTTAAGACTGCCTGGGACAACAAATACGATTTTTGAATATTATATTTTTCATATATCGTTTTATGTATAACACAACTGCATTATTATAGTCTACATATGAATGGTAAAATGATATTATTTTTAATTATTTCAAAAGTTACCTAGAACCTATTTAGTTACTCTTACTTGCATATTATAAACAATAAATTAGGCTTAGGAGAATTAAACTAATAGTTCAATTCGAACAAAAGAGTGAAAAAATGGTTTCAATATAAGAATTAGAAATGCTGCTTATCATGTGGTGACATGCTCACACAATTAAGCATATAAACCGAAATTTGCCATTACGAACATTTTAATTGTTAATCTTTAGATTCGAGACTTGATTGATTATTAATCTCGACCGTAAGTCATCACTGCCATAGATAGATAAAATCTAAAAAAATAATATTATACAATATACTCTCGATATCTATTCGACGCACATGACAGTCTATTATTATTCAAAACAAGTTCTAAACTCGCATTAACATTTTATGAATTTTTAATATTCAAAGATTTATTACCCGATGGTCAATAAATTATAATTTCTTCAGATTAATGTTCACTCTATCGGTTACCATGAAGTAGCGATTACTTTATTAATAAGACCGGATCTGAGCTCTGACCTTACCTCAAAGGATCCGTATAAGATAATTATTTAAAGTTAAGAATTGTATTCTATCATTTTAATTTTTTTTTAATTCAATTTTAATCAAGTATAACAAAAGACTGGTGATATTTTCATAAATAAATTTCTAATTCAAAGAAAAGTAAAGTAATTTAAATCTTGTAATATGAAGTTGAATAAAATATTTTCTATTGAGAATAGTTTATCACTTATTTGTATAATATATTTAACTAATCATTGTTTAAAGTAAATCTTAAGGTAAAATACTAAAAAAAACGTTTGAAAAGTACAGGACTCTTGTTTTGAAATTACACTTCTTTTTGCGTATTAGGGAAAAATGATGAGAGTAAATTTTTACGATGCGTGCGCACACCGTCACGAAAAAACAACACTATGAGTTAGTCAACATTTTAGTTTTTCAGTATATACAACAAATTATTTTATGATATTTAAATAAGATGTATTTTACTAGATAATATGTTAAAATAAAACTTCCTTTCAATGTTTTAAATACCTCTTTTTGTTGTTAGTGTCGTTTTTGTTGTAATGTATAGCACCTCACTATTTTTGTTGCCTGTGGGGACACACTTCTGTAATAATAAAAATATGGCGTCCTGAACAAAAGTTCATTCATTATTATAACAAATATTCCTTTTCCAATGTAATCTACGGTCCTGTTTAAAAATTTTAGAAAGATTTTTATTTTGGTACTTAAAAGAAGTATAACTTCTTACGTGCGTACATAAATACATACACACCTTTTTTTTGGGCACATCATTCATTGAATTGGAAATTGGGAAACGTATACCAGCAAATCCTTCTTTTTGTTTTTTTTTTAACGCGGTGAAGAGCTGGTCTACTCCCGGCATTAAACCAGTAGCAGTCGGTAGGATCTCCAGGAACGCATCGGTAGCTTATAGAGTCCTTCCGGCCGTACTTCACGACTGAGGTACAAGGACAGAGATCGTGCCAGGATCGTCGCCGCCTTATACGAGATTGTACGGTAACCACACATCATCAATATAGCCATTGTGGAGGGAACGGGTTATGGGATGGTTATAGGATCGTGCTTCTAATAGTGTTAACTTACGAATAGTCTTGGTTAAGAAAAATTCCACACATAGTCTTTGAAGGTATATTTTATTTTATATTGATGCACACAGTTCACACAAGAAACTTTTAACACGAATATATATATAGATAGTTATTAGGGAAGGCGAGAAGATGCGAAGAATATAAGATTTTAAATATTGAATAAGAAAATAAAAACAATTTGTGATAACGACGGTAGCGGTACGTCTCGGGTGTAATTCACAGTCAGTTAGCGGCGTGACGCGTATGAAAGGAATGAACTACGATGCAACTACCAATCCTGTATCACGATATAGAGATTCACGTGGCAATTAGGACTCACTGGGGACTTCACCGCAGTACCGCGGACCGCATACAATCCCGACTCACTGGGATCTACGAACTTCAGCCCTGACTCACTGGGACTAGCGGCATTCAGTGCCGACTCACTGGAACTTGCGGCACACAGTTCCGACTCACTGGAACTACTCACTCCTGGCACTGGCACGCTCCAGAACAGAGCACAGACAACTGAGTCATCAGTACATCAACCTCCGGTCTTGGAGGGGAGTGATGTGGCGATTCCACATTATAGCACAAACGAAAATATATAACAGCGCCATCTAGCAAAGATACATTGAACTAAAAAGTATGAACGAAACGTATGAGTGTAATGAACTACGATGCAACTACCAATCCTGTATCGCGATATAGAGGTTCGCGTGGCAATTAGCATATGTGCAACATCCCAACATCAACCGTTAGGCCGTGGCCCACCAGGCATGATCACCTCGCCTGGTCAAAGGATCCTCCCGTTGTGTCGGAGGGACATTACACTCGTTCCCTCCACAGCCATCAACTGCTGCATTTTTCTGAGTAGAGTTTGGCAGCTAGAGGCACCCGCCAGGTCATTAAACCAGACGGGCGCCCCATAGAGAACCATGGATCTCACAACCCCCATGTAGAGGCGGTGAACTTATTCCCGTGGTCCCCTGAGATTATGCACCAGACGATGCAGCGCACCTGCTACAGCAAATTATAGTCCTGCCATAAATCATCTTAATAAATCTGTATTAACAAACCTAAAAGATTTCACAATGACAGCTTAAAAAGTGTCTAAATAATCGATCTGATTGTGGCAGGTACTTACCTGTTCAGTTAGCACATTAGCAAATTAGTGCATTTATCACTAAAATAGTTGTTTATTACTAAAATAGAAGAAAATGTAATATTCATATAACGTACGCTGACGTAACCGAGTTTCGAGTCAAAATAGCCAATATTAATGATACTTATTGTTATCACTTTGCAATCAATCTTAAAAGGAATTAAAATGTTGTCGATATTGAAGTTGTGAAGTCTGGCGAATCACCAAAAAGAGAACAAAGATATTGTTTCAAAAAACAAAAATTACCACAGTTACAAGAATATAAATATTTAATCAATCATCATCATTAACGGCCTTTAACAGTCAATTGTTGAACATAAGCACTTGTTGTTACCAAATAACGGAACTCTAAAAATTTCCGATAATCACCCATTAAAATCGGACCGAGAGTGAAAACTGACTGAATTATGAAATGTCGACTTACGGCCTTGCTCCAGACACGTCTACTTTAATTATATTTTTAGCATTTTAAATTTAACTTTCATTTTCCAACATATTTTTTATTCTTACACTTGTTTGTAAACTTATTGGACTTACCCGGCTGGCTATGTAAATTCCCAGGCTTAAAATTCTCCGTCTTAAAATTCCCGGTTACAAGCGTCATGGGGAAGTCGATATTATACTTGGTAAAATGATTGTTCTTTAATTTATACTGTAGATCTAAAAATAGCTTTACTGTATAAACTTGATTCATTCTCACATGTGATTCAGTAATGAATAAAGTAGGAAAAAACTGGGGAAAGGCACTTATTCGGCCGTACTAATATAAACTTACGGACTTTGGTTTAAAATAAATTACCGCATAGTAACAAAAATAATTTCGTTTAAAAGTTCGTAAAAACAATTAATTATAGACATTAATACATTTATGCTAGCCCAACAAACTGTAATTATTGCTATCCGATCAATCAAAACGTAAGAGCTTCGTTCAAAATCAAATAGCTAGCTGCGATCGTGCGATAAGGCCGGTGACCTCGTCACTCTGACGCGCGGATGTCAACCGATCCTTTATGATAATAATTAAAAGAGTTACTTTGTCCGGCTGCAAGGTCGCTAAATAATTTGGGACTTGAGTTATTCGGAGCGAGGCTGCGACGGAACGACGGACTTTTCACTCTTAAGCAACCACAATGTACTGTATACTGCATATAAGTCTGAAGATATGTTATTATATTTTCGTTATGGACAGTGTAATGTCTGCTTTATTGCAGACGATTTTGATTGTATTGTGACATTGAACATGGTTCCTAACCCTTAATATATCAGTATAATCTGTGTTATGACCACACGATTAAAGGTTAAGTCGTTTTATGTGCTCATATTATTTAACAACCACTGCGGGTGAACTGAACAAAAATTTTATTGTGATTGCTTTTTTTTATTGGAACTGCATCAACATTTTCGAATAAAGAAATTATTGATATCATAATCAACTGATACATATAACGATTGTTTAAAAATGTATTTCAACACATTAATAGATATTCATTTAGTGACTTCTTTTAATGTTGTAGGAACTTAAATAAGATACAACATAAAAACTTAAGAAATCTTATCATCACCATCATCATCTCAGCCAAAAGACGTCCATTGTTGGACATAGGCCTCCCCCATAGTTCTCCACAACAACCGGTCCCGTGCCGCCCGCATCCAGCGGCTTCTCGCGAACTTCACCACGTCATCGGATTGCCTTATAGGATAAAAAAAAAACATATATTTACTAGATTAATGTCTAAAATCAAACCGAAGTATGCCTCTACCGTATATAATAGATATCATTGTTTAATGGTAATAAAATAATTTACTTTATTTTTTACCCCTGGCTATTACTCGTAACATGCATCTAAGTGTGTAAGTATAATCCAAGTATTTTAAACTGGATAACTACTGAAACTAGGTATAAAACAAAACATAAAAGTGAGCCGTTTAGATTCTCGTAATGTTTTTTTCGCTTTATCTGTCTACTCATTGCAATGCATTCTGAGTATTCGAGAATGCCTGTTGACATTCACGGTTTATTGGGTCGGCTCAAACCATCGACTATTGATACGAGATACAAAGAAACAGCGTAGAAACTAGTTTAATACAATCTATGAATATTAAACTGTGGTGTGACGTATCATGTGATTCTTTTCCGATCAGTGTACATGTGTAAGGAAATACAGGTGCCTAATCTCCGATACAGCTAGGAATCATTAGTTTGTACTATTTCTCATAAAGAGGTATTTTTATCAATGAAAGGCGTGGTTTTAGTAAAATAAATAAACAATAAAAACACGTCAATAAGTTAATAAAATTGTTGTGTTAAGCGTGCTTATAGTTTAATTTTATTTCACTTTATTTTATATTCTAGTTTTCGTTCTGGACCCTCTAATTGTAACCAGCATCGCTATGCGCAGGTGGCTAAATTTGCCAAGATCTACGGGATTATCTATCTGTGATATATAAGGAAACGGAAAAAGACCTGATAACGGAACGTCATCCCGAGGGGGTTTCCAATTAAAAAAAGACTTTTTCTCTTGATCATTTTACAAGATAACCCAGTACGATATAACCCGTATTTACAATGGCAGGTAAACCAGTGAGTTAAAATGACTCACAAATTTAAAGATAAACCTATTCTTAAAATTGCTTTTCCAGTAAACCAACGTCACTAGATATTTTTTCCACTAATTACTCGTACGTACATTCATCGCACCATTTCTGTCTGCACAAAATAACAAAATAGCTGTAGCTGTCATTACTGTGTCATCAGTGACTTCTTATAAATGTTGCTTTTGCTATAAGCAGGTAAAGATCCACTTGGATGCAGGAAATAATCAAAACAATAATGATTGCTACCATGTTCACGATAATTACCATAAAAGTTCATTTGTGGAAATTATTGAGTTGATCTTAAACAATTCGCATAGTTCAATGTTTTGTTGACGTATTTGATTTATTATGTATATACCACTGTAATGGAGCTGAGTAAAAAACTAGTTTCTAGGAGTATCTTAAGTTACATAAAAGTTAGTTTTCTTTGTCTCTCTATACTTTTAACCCTATGACGAGATAGGTATTATAGGAAACAAGAACTCTGGTTTACATAATATCTATAAAGAAACTATTTTAAAGATATCAGAAATAATTTATCATAATTAAAAGGCATCAAATAGTTTCTAAGATGTTTTGTACGTAATTGCCCAAATTAATAAATATACTAACAATATACTAAAGTGTAAACACAATACTCTCAATTCATTGGATGGAAAGCGTTATCATTTTCGTATCATTTATTTTTAAACACATTTTAAATAAATAATAAATAAATAAATATTTCGGCAATTTGACACACAACGCCATCTAGTTTCAAACTAAGTAGAGCTTGTACTATGATAACTAGACTGACTGATAGAATACTTAAATACTTCTTTTTTTTATAAATACATTCATATCATATATAGAAAACACCCAAACTCCGAAACAAATATTAGCAAATCATACAAACATTTGGTCCGACCCGGGCATCGAACCCGAGATTTCTAGCGCAGCAGTCGCATTCAGCACCGCTTCCCCACTGAAGCCGTGATGACATAGACTTTGAATAATGATTTTACAAAATTGTGAAGCAATTGTTTGTCACACACTTAATGTGTTAATATTTATTAGCAGAATAGTAAGAAAAAAAATTTCTAAAGCTTTAAGCAAATTTATAGTTTCTTTAAAAAGATACCCTAGGATACTCAAATTTTACGTTGACGTACTAAAAATGCTGTTTGACACTATGGTTGTTTGTCTTATTATCACCAAATACGATTTTAATTTAAAAAGTTATTTTTTAACACAAAAGTTTATTTTTTATGTGTATTAAATAACCGTTTTAAGAGACTTTACACTTCTCTTAAGAAGTGTTGCAAATTTAAGTGATTACCTGTTACAAGGAACACTTATAAACACAAATGCTAGTCTTTAAATTCGCTGAAGCTACAATGAATGAAAACAGTTTCTTCGTAATGTTACCGACTGTACTCAAATGCTGAAACAAACCCCTAACATTGCATATACTGATGACATTGGATTATTGGGTACATGTAACCTAGCATGATATTAATAGAAGGTAATATTGTTTAAGATAACCAATCTACACGGTAATAAATAGACTAATGAGTGTCAATATCAAGCAGACCAATAGTAGCGCGTATACTTGGCACATTATAGAGTTGTTTTAACCTCCAACTGACTATATATTTAGACAAAATTTACATTTCACCCTTTTTTATTATTTCATTAAGAAATGCATTATTCCCGAATAGTAAATTGAAGAAAACTGACTCAAGTAAAAACTAGGTTTATAAATGCTTGTTTCTAACACTTACACGCTCTAATTTCTCAATAGATTGTGAAATTTAGCTTTAGTTGTTAAATATACAGAAAAACATTTTTTTCTTTGCTTTATGTATTAATCTATTTCAGTGAGACAATGAAATACACAGAAGTTAACTCTGCATACAATGTAAACAGTAAACCATATTTGAAGTAAATAGCTACGATGTTGAATTCTAGTAATTTAAATAGAGCGCATGAGATATAATATATATATTGGGCGGTATAAACAACGAAAGATGTTTATAAATTCAGAGTAATGGTCAAAAATCGTGCGCTCGCGCCACCCGAAGGTCGATACGAAGCTGAGGCCAATCGGTCACCGCGGACAATGGCCATCTGTTGTAATTACTATTACTTATAACTTGTGCAATTGATAGTATTCCCGATATAAGATACACAGCCTATCATTCATAGCGAGATTGTGCGTAGTTACACGGGCAGTGGCATTGAACAATATACAACGGGTTTTTATTTGTTTCAGAATTAATCGAACTATAATATTTAGCGGCTCAATCTCTCGAGTCGAAATAGTCCAGAATTTTTGGTCTATTGAGATACAATAACAAATTAAAAAAAGACCGGTTTTGAAATCAGTCTAGGCTCTATGATTGTCTATTCTTCATTCAGGTGTTAATAATGTTTTCAGGCATAAATTAATTATGATGTGAAACAGAAAGTAAAATAAATATTTTATCTACATGACATGTCAATTGGCAATTGAAGAAAGTTGTTTTGTTTTGGAGTCTTGTAATATACAAGACCTCCGGTACTTATTTTTGAGAACCAGTAAAGCAAGTCCAATTCTTAGTTTCGTTATTGTAAATCATATTAAAACATTTATTTTTTCTCTTTTAATGAATAAACAATGATTATACACGAAACGTACTTTAGTAAGTACATACATACATAAATTAAATATGCTTGCGTTAGCTATATATCATAGGATAAATATCCTTCTAAATAGAAGAAAGCCAGTGGAGGTATATTACGATAAAGACGTTACATGTTCGAAATATGCGTAGATACACCACAAAATGCAAATGTCCGACCGAAATGACATCCGTCACAATTAGCAATTCTTTTAATTGACAGTACCTTGTTATTGGTTACTTACTGTACTTTCTAATGCACATGTCATCTGCTTCGGATGTCCAAATATAAAACATTATCAAATTCATAGTGACGATACTGATACATTAATTTATTTATTGTTGCGTGACTATTCTATGCAAATAATACTTTTGATATCATATTTTATAAATATTTGATGTCACTTCCTACAAAGCGGATCAAGTGCTTTTGTTTCTTCGTAATAGGTAGTTTGTTATTGAAGTGGATCTACTTCGCTTTGTCATAATACACCGAGGTAGAAAACTATGCAGGACGATAGAGAGAGCAGAGAAGAAAAATTTGGCACAAACTCTTTACCAACTCGTTTGGCCGATGGGGTAGTGTAAGCTGTAGCCTTTTCCAAGGAGAAGTACGTTTTTTATTAAATTAATAAAGGCTGTTGATGTGATCTAATATAAAATTCATATTCATAGTCAGATATTAATAGGTTTTTAAGTTCTTAAATAGTTGTTGTTCTCTGGCAACAGTTAAGCAGAAACTTTGATAGTACAAATTCTATGACGACAATGATTATACGAAGTCGAGCTCTGGATTAAATAATATGAATACTATTTAGAGGTTTTAAGCAAGAAACTGTCACCACTAATCATTTTCTTCATTATAGTTGTAACTTGCAGACCGCATACTCAGAAAATTTAATTGTTTTACGGAAGTTTTTTAAAATAATTATTGCATTTCAAGGAAAACAATTTGTGGTTTAATTTTTGCTTACTAATGCAGGCATTCATTCTTGTACATACCTATCTACATAATGCAGAACTACTGATATAATGAATAATAAATAAGAAATAATGATTCTAGTAGTAATAATTGTGATGTAAAGTAGGAATAATTAATGAGGCTTTCGATTCCATTTTATTTTTGTGTTAATTATTTGTGTGTCCAATAAGTTTATACTATAGCAATCCGGCTTAAAAACATACTGAACATTTCTTTACATTATAATGGATATATATGACTAAACTTGTAGAGATGAAAATGTTACTAATTGAACGGTAAAGCACACCCATTTAATGCTTCAGATGCTAAGATGTTGATGGAAATGATTATAAGCATTATTTAAGGCATAATTATTATTTATTATCAGAAAAATAAAATGACAAACACGATTCTTCGATATTCTTCGAGGTGCAATAACATCTCTATCAGTTTATAAGTAAATACATACCAAAACGCTGCTACATTTTAATATAAAAGAAATGTTTCGATTTCGTTTTCAGACCTAGCTCAAAGTGTGAAATCGAAATTGAAATAAGCGTGCGTACGACAATTTAACAATTCGGTAATAAAAAAATTGTTATGGGATTGACGTTTAAAATAAAATCATCAAATTGCGTGTTTGTGTAATAAAAAGAGTTTGACCGAGATCTGAATAGTGAGATAACGAAACGTTTCGATCCAATATCAGTTTCATTGTTAGCGAGTATACGGAAGGCGATTGGTCCCGAGTAATTACTGTTTTGCACGTAACAATTGTGTAATGGCTATTATCGATATAAAAAATATCGATTTATATGTTCGAATCCATTTGTGCGACGAATGACGTGGTGATGTGGTTTCTTGGCATTTTGATTAAACAATTGTGTAACTGTGTAATGATGCAAATATGCAGTTTGGCCATGAAAGCAAAATGGTTTGTCTTTTTTTATAAAGATATCTATAATTATATAATATAAAGCAGTTACATGAGATGCAAATTGCTAAAACGGAAATTTGAACACTTAGCCTCTATTAAATTTTCATTTAAATGTAATTTTAAATGAGTGTTTTAGTAGTAAATTTGATTACAAAGCAAAAAACAAAAATGCCTACGTGTACACGTGAAACTATTATCATAACACTTTGTATTTGTTATCAATTCGTAGTAAATGTTCATCATATAATTTCGTTCTAAATAGAGTGTTTTACAGTCTTTTTTAGAAAAAGATGAGAAAAATCAACTTTACATAATATTGTATCAAAAATTGTTAATTAAATACTAAAAATATCAAATACTAAAATTTATCATATTCAGACTCGTAGTTCTATACTTATTAAAAAAAATGCATTTTGACATCACTTTCCACTACCCATGTCGATCCATCACAACACTTCCTTACACTTACTTCGTGACTCTACGTACAGATGGCGAAGTCGCACAATTTGTGTGGCTCGTGCGCGCACACAGATAACTCTTGAATACGCTCGCTCTCGTTGCATTTTGCTCCAGTTACAAGGGACGCAGGCACGAGCACCCGCTGCTCTATCGATAGAACACACATCGATCACAACGGCTACTTTCGTTTACAGAGTGAAACGTGATCTGTCCCCTTAGCCAAGATGCAAGTGTTTCGCATCGAATATCTTTCTACAATCTCTAACACTTCTATTCTCTTGTATTTTTGGTTAATTTTTTATTTCGTAGAATGTCAACTTAGCGACGGGGGTTGAATATACTTCCTTATAATTAAAGACAATTTGTAACATTGTACAGTTCTGATTAGAAATCGATTGTTTGACACTTACAAAAGAATTTTGTTAATACTGATTGACCATTACTTTTAATTTATAATATTTTTTGAACACTATAAATACTAAAATATACTCTAACTATTAAAACTATAACTGTTTTGTAAATGATGTCATTCACCCAATTAAGGAAAGCTGTAGGTGATAATTATGAACTTAGCCTCACATTATCATTTGAAGACTTTACAAATCGCAGTCCGTTAGTTTTTTCTAAGAGCCTGTCGACGGCTTGATCAAGGTGTGAATCATTTCCATGTGTAAGTAATTGATCTCTTTCTATATATAGTAAACGAGTGGACCACAACAAAGTAATAGGTAGGTAATACTTTAATTGGAGTCATCAAAGACACTCTGTATGGTATTGAAATATGTGTAGGTATTTGTTTAATCTTTCGTATCGGCTTCTTGCTCAGGTGTGCAGCTATTTTTATATGATGAATTTCAACAACAGTTATAGTAAAGAAGATTTTCTTTGAGAAAAACCATGTTATAGGTCTTTTTTTATATTTTAGGTGCCTGCCCAAGTGACTCTACACTGCCTGATGAAAAGCATGAATAGAATCCAAGAGTTGTGGTCACCACATTCATTGCGAATACAGACAATGCAGTATGGTAACCTGTACTATATCGGCCTAGTAGATGCTTTTTCACGCCTCGTTTGGGGAAGTAAAAGGCATGACAGTCATCGTGGCATTGTATTGTACACATTTGCAGCGACAACTGTCACCCCTGTATCAATGGGCCTCCGATCTCGCACTCACCAACGAAATACGATAGCATATATGCTGTCGCTTTAGGTTGATCTTCCGTGGGAGGGTAGTGCTGTCCCGGTCAAGCCGGCCCATTCGTGCTGATATCAGCGTGTTTCTACTGCCTCTTAGGTATAAAATATTTAGGTAAATAAATTCTACAATGAAAAAGGCGAACATAGGTATTTTCCTTGTGCAAGTTATTTTAATGTATTTACAGTGGCCCCCAAGTCGGGTCAAACTCCAGGAAACTATTATAGATAATATAATCAATCCAGTATCAACAGCTTTTAAAATTTCACTACTGGATTTAAACCTCACTTTAAAAAGGAGGTTTTGGTCTGCTATACCACGCTGGACAGACGAGTTTCTATAGGTTTTATTTCCAATTTTTCTCCTTTTTACAGTAATGTTGTCTTGGGTAGTTCACTCCCTTAGTGACCTCTTACAACACCCACGGGATGAATAGGGGTGGTGACACTTCGTATTCTTAGTCCGTGATGGACTCGTAGACAGAGGTGATGTAAAAAATAATAACAGGTTCATTTTTCAGGCATAATAGAACTTAAAATTTTGAAAAACAAAAAATTACTAATACATCTGGAGATAAATACATATAAATGTATACTATATGTATATATTCATTTACTGTAGAGGGAATCAACATTAACATAGGTCTCCAATTGTTAAAAGTCTTTAAGTTGCTACAAAAAATAGCTTTGTTTGTATTAGGAAGTAATTATTGCACCTTTGACAGTCCAATTAAAATGTCGAATAAGCTTTGTTCAATGTTGTAAACCAGCCAATGCGTTCATAAAATTTATGTATATCTGTTAAATATCAATCCTAACAGAATTGTTAAAAGTTGCGTTTTTTCCATTTTTCAACATGGTGAAATCAAATATTTAGTATACGAGTATTTAAATTAGTTTAACGGCACGAAGACATGTACAAATATAAATGAACTGATGAATATTCCAATCATGTATCATTTCAACTCCGACATAGACAAACATTTTTGATATAGACATAAAGTAGAAATGGAACATTTGGGAGAACATTTCAAATTTTCGGCAAATTGCTTCCAATTTTTGAAAATTAATTTACACTCTGTTAATAACTTTATATATTTAAACTATTTTAATTAAAAACTTCTTAAAAAGTACTTTGGAGTTTTCATAAACAACAAAATTCTTGCGTCCGATCTAGAAAAAAAAAACCATTTTTTTGCTCAGGGCTAAAACTACGATTGATTTGCATACCGGTTTTTGTATTTTAATTTTGTAAATAATTGCCTTTACTCAAGTTCTTTTGATTGACAACTTTTTGAAGATCTAATTTAAAATGCTCAAAAAGCTTTAGTCGTTGAGTCTCTCGTAAACTGAAATTTAGTAATGACTTTCGCTAAATCTCTATGTATTCGAACAAGTTATCAATAAATAAAAAATATTTCCTTTCAATTCGGTTTAGGTAAACGTTGAAAATTGTAAGAGACGAAAAATCTAAAAAAAATACTTTAAAAATCGAAAATCTGTTTCCATATTCTTTCGATATTTATTTCTTTGATTAATTAATAATTAAAAATATAATATCATTTTTTGAGAGTTGTAAAATTTGATATACTTTTCAAAAAGGCCTAAACAATGTTTAATTAAATAGGTTTGCTTACTGATAAAGTGAAATTATTGCTCGAAATTTAAAAAATCTTGAAAAATCCAAATTTGATTGTCTGAATCTCTTTTAATCGAGAGAATACCCGATTTCACGCTGTTTATTTAGAATTATGTAATGAAAGTGACTGATATTGCAAATTTTCAGAAATATTTAGCTTTATTTAAAAAACGAAAATAATAAAGAACTTAAATTATGAAAATTGGCAAGTATGTGAAATTAATCCACAAGAAACTGATCGTCTGTTAACTGAAGAAACTGAACTGTGAAGAAATGTCTGATTAACTTCAAACATATTTACCAGGGAGTAGAGCCACGCTGATTTCAGCATGAACGGGTCGGCTCGACCGGGGCAGTACCACCCTCCCATAGAAGATCAACCTAAAGTGACTGCATCCGTGCTGTTGTGTTTCCTTGGTGAGTTAGAGACTGGAGGCCAATTGATGCAAGGGTGACAGTTGTCGTGGTAAGTTTGTTTAATACAATGCTACAATGACTGTCCATGCCTTTTATGTCACCAAGTGAGGCGTAAATAGGCATCTTAATGGGCCGCCACGGTGTGGGTCACCATACTGCATTGTCAGCATTCGCCATGAGTATTGTGACTACAACTTTTGAATTCTCGTCATGCATTCCACGGGCAGAGTGGAGTCACTTTGGTAGGCACTTAACATAAAAAGTAATAATAAAAAACTAGACAAATAATATCGATGTTTGTTGCACCTAAAAAAAAATATGTTTCAAAGAAGGCTTAAAAGGATTCTCATCAGATTATTTTAAAAATTGACAGATGTTAAAGCTGATTATCAAACAAAACATATTCAAACTTTGTAACATTATACATTTTGTGTAACCTTCTTTTTCCAGCTTCAAAAATAACAATATATTTGAGTCACTCTAATTTACTTCCTGACAAACAATGACAACGGCTTTAATGTCTGCAATTATTATCAACAAAAAATGATGTTTTAATTGAATACTGATAAAAAATATATTTATCGACAAAAAAATTCTTTGTATTTATAAATCGAATGAAAACTCCCGGATATCTTTGGACACTGATGACTTCCATCTTTTAATTCGTTTAATATATATAACAATTAAATTTTAGTCCAAACAGATTAAAAGTAGACACTCAAAATTTAACGTCTAATTCTAACCTTCATATAGGTATTTACCTTAGTAGTTCTACAGGGCAATGTTTAGTGGTCGAATGAAGTGCCTATCTTGTGTATGAACTCAATTACTATCACTACCGCTATTAGAAATAAGAACACTAATATTGGAAAACACATAAAAAAATCATTGAGTACTTTCACTCTGAAAAAGATGTTTGTAAATGCTCTTTAACTATACTTTAGAAATATGATAAACATGAGATAACATACCAATCAATGTAAGTCATAAGAATTAAAAAAAAAATATCAGTGCATTAGCGACCATATCGTTATTTAGTAATTGAGGAATGTCCCAATTACTACGGATTTGTAACGACAAATCCATTTGAATAAACCTTCTAATTGATGTTAGATTCAAACTAATAGACCACGCAACATGAACAATATTGATACATAATGATATTTTATTTGTATTTATCTACCGTATCATTAGTCATGCTATAATTAATTCATAGTCGTTTTGGAACACGGTTTTGGATGAAACTAGAAACTTTAACAACTCATTAAATGAAAGTGTAATTGTATTCATTTGAAAGGAATGATCCTATTTCCTTTCATTGTTGAGATACAATACCTTGACTATTAGCGTGCGTTTTCTATTTTTACTACTGATGTAAGAAGAAAAATAATTTGACTGCACGGTTGTACTAGTGGTTTAAGCGGTCGTCACGTCGTTCTCGTTGAGTGTTGTGTGTTCAAATCTCACTTGGGACAACACTTGGTGTGATCCACAAATTGTTGTTCTGAGTCTGGGTGTTTTTTTGTCAGTTTCTTGTATGTTTGTAAGTAGTCTAGTATTTTCTAACGACACAGGATTTATTCCTAATGAGGGCGTTGTCTCTTTCAAATCGAGAAAAAAAATTTAGTTATAAAGTCACAGCCTTGCTTTTGTATCCATTCCTTTATTTTTGCAGATTATCTACTAAGTAAAAATGTAATGTAATGTAAATTCCAAGAAATAAAGTTTTTGTTTGTAAGTTTTCACAGCATATTTATAAAGGAACAATGTCATATAATTTGGTAAAATGAAGAAAATAAGAAATAAACTCTAATGTCCAATGGCGTCAATTACAACTGAACCTCAATCTTCTATTAGTGGGTAGACTCTTTTAATCGAGTGAAGACGATTGATTATCATGACAGAACTAAATAATATTTTGTTTAACGATAGTGTTCGCTATATTTAAGGCAATAAGAATATCAGCTAGTTAAATTAAAGAGCTAATTAAATAATTGAGTACTTTTTACTCGACTAGAAAACCGAACAGATCAACTTTAGTTTTCATTTTATCTCCTGAAAAGAAAGTAAATAGTTTTGAGAAGCTCTTGCACAAATTAAATAATTGAGTACTTTTTGCTCGACTAGAAAACCGAACAGATCAACTTTAGTTTTCATTTTATCTCCTGAAAAGAAAGTAAATAGTTTTGAGAAGCTCTTGCACAAATTTGAAGAGCTCTGTTATGATCGTAGTATCATAGGAATCATAACACGACTAATATACACTTTTTTACACATTAAGAGCCTGTCAAAGTCTGCCTAATGAAAAACAGGAATAGAATAGATTGAGTGTGTCGTGACTGTTAGGGTTGATCACTAGTAGTCACACCATAGACGGTGATCATTGTACATCAATTTAAAGCATAGTTTAAAGCATCAGTTCTAGAGAATTGGTAATATAGGTCGGCCATTAATTCATTGACAGTACTCAAGTTCAAGTCATATCTACGTCAACGGTCTTTAACAGTCCACTGCTAGATGTAGGCCTCTCCTTAGTAAAGAGGTTTTGGCCTACTATACCACGCTGACCAGTCAGGTTGGTATTGGGTTTGTTCCAAGTTTTCCTTCTCTTTGAAGTGATATTACCCTGCATAATTTACTCTGTATTCTTAATTCGTCACTACACGGATATGGTAGCATATCTATAGTTTGTAGGAAAATATCATTTTATTAACAATTGGATGATATTCATAATAATATATTTAATTACTTTTTGTAAATAATACTCTTAATGTGTATCTTAATGATAATCGTTTAAAATTATTTACTATTTACATAAGAACAGAGAGTTAATGGTTTCTTAAACTCAGTTATTTAGTTTATTAAACATTATGTATATATATTTTTAGTATTCTAATTTCAGACTAAAATTGATTTCGTAAGCGCAAGTAAGTCTGAAATTGATTTCTAAATTAGGTACTCAATGATTGCAGATATAATTGCTTCGTATAACAATGGAAGTTACTGAAAATAGTATATGTATTTCACCTATTTCATAACCGTTTCGAAGAGAGCAATGTATATTTGAGAAGATTAATTTCGGAAATAGGCCGATACGGTCTAGTGATTAAACAAATTACTTTCGCTATCTTATGTCATGCGCATGCAACCTTTCGCTACTAAATATGCAACACTATGTTTTTTAGAAATGGCATAAAAAAAATTATAGAGTCACGTATTTACTGTTTAGTATTTATTTAAAAAAAATTGTAATTATTACCTTAAAACTTACTTTATAACTTACAAAATAAGTTTTCTTTACAGAAACGAAGGAGATCCCGTCAGTACCTAATAAAGTACCTAAGTACCTAATAAACAAGTAGGGACGTGTTGGTTAACAGACCAGCCTCATAACAAAGTCAATCTAAATAAACAATCAGTAACCATAACCCACTTTCTTCCTTATCTCTATTGAACCACCTGTCCGGGACGAACGCGACTCGAATTGAGGTTTCTAATACAAAGCTGGCAAAGCTACAGAATCGATTTATAAAAAAAGAGGTGAGCGAGACCGTCTTTTTAATATAGGACACTGAGTTACATTTTTGTATTACAAATACCTTCGATTAAATTACTGATACACTGTCACCGAAGATACTTGTTAAGAAACTTGATAGAAATCAATTCTTTGTAGTGGTATTGATTCCAAGAAAAACTGTAAATATACTTTACAATTTGACAGTTATAATATTGCATTGGAACGGCGACAAACTTTTTCAATGGAATCTCAGACGAACTATAAGTCAAAGTATAAATGGATGAGTGATTTCCCCCACAAAAACCTTTGATGATAGCGAAATTGATCGTGCTAGACGTTTTTGCTCATTATCAGAAACATAGTTTTTGTCGAATAGCAGGCGATTTAAATTCGCTTTTTTCTAAGCCCATTCACTGGGCCAATAGACAAAATATTACATTTAAAGCGTCCAATAAGCTTTTTATAGAATGTATGAAAATATTTGTTTATATTTCCATTGTCAGTCTATTGCAGTCCACTATACACTATACTAGATTTTTAATCCAACGTACTGCGTGACAAAATTTCGGTAAATTTTTAAGGTTTTTGAAAACAGCAGTTTCTAGCTATACATTGCGACTAAAGATATGCAGCTTCGATTTTCAGGCGTTAAAGGTCATTTAAGCGGTACTTGCAATATACTTCGGTAATTAATCAAATTTTATATCTTATTTAATCATTTTTTATATTTACTATACTTATCATCATTCATTATTTTTGTATAATATAATTTTATTGACTATGTTTAGTAAAGATCCTGCAATAATTTGAGTTTTGGAGAATTATTTAGTTATTTAAAACTTACTTATTGTACTTGTTGTTCAAAGGCGGACTTAATGCTAAGAGGCATTTTCTCGAAGTCGACCTTCAGGTGATGTAGAAATGCGATGTGATACGTGCAAAAATACTGAGTTTTTCGTAGTATTTAATGATTTTGTAAATAAGAGATAAACCTATATTCATTAAATACAACCAATATATGTAAATTTATTACCACCTACATTAACAAACACTGAATAAATATAAACATACACATATAAATTTAACATTATATAAAAATGTACAGTCAGGTACTAGGGTTGTCACTGCCTACTCTTTCCGAAGAAGTTCGCATATTTCAACTTGAATAAAAAGTGGTTTGTGGACATCTTGATTTCGGCAGGGAGTGCATTCTAGAGCAGATATGACTGCATATAGAAGTAAAAGTGAATGCTCTAGGATATGTGAGGAGGCATAAAAGATACAAATCATTTCTTAACTGAAGATTTCTGTCATAATTGGAATATAAGAAATGTTTTGCTGTGACTGATTCTGAACCCGGATTGTAAAAGATTAAGAACATTCTACTGATGTACAAACTGCGAGAACTCTCTATGAACACAGATCTCTAGCACTGCCTAAAGAAAAGAAAATATAGAAGTCTGTCGAAAGTATTCGAGGAGAGGGGGTAATTGTTTTGATAAAGGTATGATAAAGGTCTTATGCCAAATTATTTAAATTATTTTCATAAAGTACATAATTACATATACTTAGTCTGGCCATAAATACTGTTACACTTAATTATAAAAAAATATTACATTTGAATTTCGAATCTGTCATTTTTATACGATTGTTCATTGTGTTTTCTCATTTTGGCGCCAATACATTGTAAAATATTTTGCGATATTAAAATGGTGTGGGGTGATAAAGAGAACCGAATCGCTGTGATAGCATTACACAAAGTAGGTATGGAGCCAAATGCAATTTTTAAAACTCTCCATACACTTGGTATTAGTAAAATGTTTGTGTACCGGGCTATTAATAGGTACAATGAGACCTCCTCTGTTTGTGACAGAAAAAGATCTGGCCGTCCACGTAGTGTTCGTACGAAAAAGGTGGTCAAAGCAGTAAGGGAAAGAATTCGAAGAAATCCTGTCCGAAAGCAAAAGATTTTATCTCGGGAAATGAAGATAGCACCTAGAACCATGTCGCGTATTTTAAAAGATGACTTAGGACTTGCAGCCTATAAGAGACGCACTGGCCATTTCTTAACTGATAATTTAAAGAAGAATAGGGTGGTAAAATCGAAACAACTACTGAAGCGGTACGCAAAGGGAGGTCACAGAAAAATTTTGTTTACGGATGAGAAAATTTTTACAATTGAGCAACATTTTAACAAACAAAATGACCGTATTTATGCTCAAAGCTCTAAGGAAGCTTCCCAATTAGTCGACAGAGTGCAACGTGGACATTATCCGACTTCAGTGATGGTTTGGTGGGGTGTTAGCTATGAAGGAGTGACTGAGCCATATTTTTGTGAAAAAGGTATCAAAACATCGGCACAAGTGTATCAAGATACCATTCTTGAGAAGGTAGTTAAGCCCCTTAACATCACCATGTTCAATAACCAAGTATGGTCCTTCCAGCAAGACTCGGCGCCGGGTCATAAAGCTCGGTCCACGCAGTCTTGGTTGGAATCGAACGTTTCGGACTTCATCAGAGCTGAAGACTGGCCGTCGTCTAGTCCCGATCTTAATCCGCTGGATTATGATTTGTGGTCAGTTTTAGAGAGTACAGCTTGCTCTAAACGCCATGATAATTTGGAGTCCCTAAAACAATCTATACGATTGGCAGTGAAGAATTTTCCCATGGAAAGAGTGCGTGCTTCTATTGATAACTGGCCTCATCGTTTAAAGGACTGTATTGCAGCCAATGGAGACCACTTCGAATAAGCTTTTTATATTTTTAATTGTTTTATATTTATGTATTAAACTGACACACTGTAAAAGTAATAAATGTTATTTGCAGTTAACAATTTTCTTTTTTCTTTATTACAATATTTATGGCAAGACTAGGTATATTGCTGTAAGAACGTAATCCAGAATAGTAACAATCATGCGACGGCTGATGCCATTACACCCTACAGTATTGGAACGAATGGACAAGATAATCATTTTGATGTTTCCAGAAGGTACCGGAGAAAAGTTAAAAGATTCAATCGCAAAATAAGTTAAATTAGCTACATAGCGCAAGGTTTGTCGCACACACCACCCGCTAGCTCGCACTAATAAAACTCAATACAAAAGATGAAACGTACATAATACGGCACTGAACTGTGAGTACCATTGTATAACATATTATTTTATGTTATATAAAGGTACAAACAAACTAGAGAACAAAAACAATATTTTAAAATACAAAATGTTAAATTGAAAACTCAAAACTTTGTAATTCTGCGAAACGTTGCAAGAAACGGAACACACCCGTTAAGAATGACAAACGAGGGCAGCAAAACTTTGATTTGACAGATGTGATAGCTGTCACGATCACAAACAACACTTAAATGTACGAAAAACCTATTAATTAAAAGTTGAAGGTACAAAATATACAGTAAACAAACAGCCAAAGTGATGTACTCTACACGGATAGAAACTAAAGGTATAACAAATATTTCCGAACGCGCATAACCAGCGTCGCTCCTGCACGTCAACTTGAATAGTAATGGCTTTAGCTCATCATTGGATGTTACTTTGTACTTTCTAATTAATGTATAGTTCTTAATTATATTATTTGAGAGAAATACCAATTCTTATAGATTTCTGCCTAGGTTTTTTACAATATCAAAAGAAACCTGATGCGAAATATTTTTCAGTAACTGAAACTAAACGATTTCTATTATCAAAGTCATCATATATTCCACTTAAAATGTCTAATGTTAAGCTGACCAAACAATGAGTTTAATTTCGTTATTTATATTATACACAGCGGGCAGGAAGCCTTTGTGCCGTCTAGCTCAAATCATAATAAGCCTCCGTAATCAGATACTAAAACACTTTTAATTTTGTGTCGACCTTCGGCACTGGCCGTTCACGAACAGTGAAAACGAGAGGCAGATAAACAATCGCGATCGTGCACTACCTACCGTCGATTGAAGATTTTATTGTTGTACTGTCGGTGAGAAAAGTAATGGGTGCGGGCTTCGTACATTTTAATTTTGTAAATTAATCCATACACGATTTGATTCTGATTTTTTAGTGATGATAGTACTAATGATAATAAAAATGGTTGTTACTATAGTTTCTGAACCCTTTAGGACATCTAAAGAGGCGGTTAATTGATATTTTTTAATGTTTATTTTACGTTTAACCGCGTAATAGTTTGGTGAGAATTTCATTTTCAGGATAAGAAATCAAACTACGATATTATGTAGGCCACAGTAATTTTTTAACATGAATATTATAATAGTAGTGTTAGTTTATTAGAAATGTGTAACAATTGTATTAATAAAAGGCTAAATACTTTTCATAAATAATAAATAGTGATATTTCATGGGTACATACTACTGTGTGTTAACTTTAACATGTTATTTAAGACTAAGTTTTACTGCGACTGTACGTATCCAATAGACGGGCGTCGCCGTGAAGCCTTCAACTCGCGCGGCACGTGCGCACGCGACGCAATAAATTACACTATTCCGTTCCAAAAATATTGACTCTTAAGATATTGACAAAAAAAATCAAATTGACCACTATAAGGATTAACTAACGACTACTGCATTAAATTATGCTAAGTATGTAGATTTGCAGCTTTAGTAACAGTAACAAAACGTAAATTTAAAAAAGTCTAGAGAACTAAGATTTATTGTATTAGTTAAAATATATTTTTAAGTAGAAAATAAGTTGTGTATTATTTTCGAAAAACATTAGTAGTTACTTCTTTTTCGTTCACAATAAATGACTAGGTAATGAAATAAATGTTAATTATTTTACAGCTTTCTTTGATACTTTAGTTGGTTAATTAATAAAAACTGTATAAAATGATAATAAACTTTTAGCCGTCAGTGTTTTAAAATACAAAATAAAGTGAATTATACTTCACGTCTTAAAATATGTTCACACATTGAAATTACAAACAAAACTCATTTTTCTCAGAGCTTGGTCATTAGCACTCTACACCATAAAAATAAAACATAAATTATGTTGAAATATGAAGGCGTATATTTTTTATTGTAGGTTGATTCACTCTGACGTGAGGACAGACGATGTGACCTCACAGTATTATAAATGTTGACATTGCAATAACTGACAAATTAAATTATACCACAGATAAAATAAAAGTTGCAAAGCTTGAAGCTGGATTTCACAAAGAGGTTCCTTTCTGTACTTATTAAATAGGTGCAAATGACTACATACTGATACGATGCTAAACGACTTAACTGAGCCACAGGTGTTTACTGTTTTATTTTAAATTTAGACTTATTCTAAATGTTAATTAAGATATTTTGTTCTTGAAAAGAAACCGTCCGAATAAATTGTAACTAAAGATAAAAACTCATCCATCTACACTGGCTATACGCAATGTATGATAAATATTTCATGTGGATGCGATTTTACTTCTCTACTAAACAATATATCTATAGTAAAATTGCAAAATGACGTAGTTGAAAATAAGTTACTAACTGTTGAACGATTAGATAAAAATGCTGTCTCTGTCTGTTCCCTGTTAACATTTTCAAAAATTGAGGAAACGCTCAGTACAACCAATTTTTATTATAATAATGTAACGCAGTGTCCTTAAACAATGTTAAATAATTTCAACAACGTTGAATCATCGTCATCAACATTTCAATAATTATCGATTAATTCTTTACAAAGATTGGTCATATTTAAATTTCTAGAAAATGGTCATTCACAAATTTATATAATTATGGTTATAATTAAGAATAACAACAAAGAAATAACGAAAAATTCAGCTTAGGGAGCGATGTTTTTAAGGAACTCAACTTGCCAAGCTATACTTTCAAATCTGTGTAACCCATAAAATTGTAAAAAAGCATTACCATGTACATCCAAGTTTATTCAACTATCACAATATGATATTTTTCAATAACAATTTTGAGCGAGCCTGGAGATTCGAACAGACAGTATTTCCCTTCAGTGTATAGATGTATAGGATCGTTGGAGCTTCACTGTTAAACTTACTAAATCTTTTTTTTTTACATTGACTGTAATCTTTAAGTATATTAAAGAAGAGTGGCTTTCAGTGACTCGGCATATATGAAGTTTTCTTCTTTTTTGATGTTCCTTCTTCGTTTTCGGAGTGTTCCCCTAAAACACCTCCAAATTTTGTAAAATCTCAAAGAAAAGCGGCAGCTTATAGCAGGTTTTTGTTGTGCTTCTCCGTTCGAGCACTTATTTCCTACGTCATAAAAAATAAACTAGATAACTTAATATATTGATTATATTGAAAGCTAAGTATAGTTTTAACTCTCGACATATTGTACCCAGAAAAAACTGTGGAATTATTTGGTCATTATAGTTTTATTTTTTAACGTTTTGTAATTATATTTTTCGCAAGGTTGATTTAAAACGAGAGCAAATTGATTCAACTGTTGTAAGGCTGGTCATAAAACTCAGAGAATGTCTGACCTCTGCACCACACCGGGAGATAGTTTCTCACCATTATTATATTATCGGTCATATTTATGAAGCATAGTGTTAATTTATAGTTTTAATTAAATGAAACCCACTTTAAAAATAACATTTACACAACTTTATGAATTTATGAGAATGGAGGAGAATGGAGAGAAAGAGGAAAAAAGGTACGTTAAAAATATAAAGAAAAAAAAGTCTTGAATGTGGAAACCAGGTTAACACTGTAACAGTTAGTTGGAGATACCTGACCGTATATTCGTCCTGTGATTTAAGACGTCTCTCGGCCTAGACTAGAACCTATTAGCCCTTATTAATCTTCAAAAGTTAGGTTTAAAAATCACTCGTTCAGATTTTGCATTAACTGAGTAACTTTAAACAATTAGCATAATTTATTTCTGTACGTTTATTTTTAATAGCGCTCCAACATTTAGCCACACCTGACCAGTTTAAAGATAATCTTGACTAAATACGTTGTTATAATGTCGTTTTAACTTATCGAATCCGGCTCTTTGTTTCTGTGCAACAACTTGTTATGCGATTTTCTAGATAAGTAGCACTATTATTGTGTAATAGATATAATTAGACATATCGAATCTAAATTAACAATGAGTCGAACGACGAACGAGTGATACTTTATTTTGGCTTTGTTTTGAAAAATAATTGATTGATTAGAACTTTTTTGTGCAAATGATTGAATTCATCTTTCACTTTTCTTTATAAGCCAATTTGCAATTGCCAAAAGTTAATTGTTTATGGGCACCTTCTGAGTTACAAATAGTAGCTAATAGGGAACATCCTACTAAACCTACTTAACATTATAAATCTGAAAGTTTGTGAGGATATATTGACGTTTGTTACTCTACTACACAAAAACAACTGAACGGATCTAGATGAAATTTAGCACAGATATAGATTATAGTCTAGAATAGCACGTAGGCTACTTTTTGTTAAGAAAAATGTAGTATTTACGTGAGATGAGTATTAAGGCACAGTGTCAATCGCAGGCAACACCACGGAGTGCGTAGGTAATAATATGCCCTTGTCCTTTTGTATCGAATCATATGCTCGTAAAAATATATAAATGCAAGACTTTTTAATTACTGGTGAATTGTTTTATTAATAATAATATTTACATGCATGTTAAAAACAGGATGATTCCAGAAAATAGTTCATGCAAAAATATTTTGTATTTGATTAACTGAATCGAACATTGTGTGAATTAAAATAGGTAGAAAAATATCTTTCTACTTTAATGTATATCAAATTTTCATTTAATATTACATACTTTATATGAATAATAAAAATTATTATTTTTAAAGTGCATGACTGAAAAATCGTAGCTATCTTTTATAACGGGTTCTAATATTTTCGTTCTTTTCAATTACGATAATCTCATTCAATTTACAATCAACTTTATGGAAACCGTTAGCGAGATCAAAATGATTCCATTTTATATATATCTGGATGGAGCGATCAATTTAGCCTCGCGGAAAACAAGAAGGAATATACAGAACTCAGTACAAACTTTCACTTGTCGGAGAGACGTTTCAAGAAGAATAAGAGCACTTATCAAATAACAAATATATTACTATTCAAAAAGATAGTGGGCGTAAAACAAATTAGAAAGAGTCATTATCATATACAGGTTATTTTAATGATAATGATTAAAATAAGTACGATTTATAAGCAGACAAATAACGTGACATTCGTGATCTATTTAATGAAACGCGGAAAGAGGTCGGTGAATCAGAGCCCTCGGGAGCGAGGTCGCGTGGCGAACGGAGGTCGTGGCAAGCTCTATCATGTTCGGCGTCGTACGGCCACGCCTCTGCGTAATTGTTATTTTAATCTGTACACCCTATAGATTCACGATCAATTGTTTTAGTATTTAACCTAGATGTTGGACTTCATGTGCACTTCGCAATTATTTTGTTTAAGAATATTTGTCTAATTTACCAATGCTTAAACCGAACGGAGTTACTGAACAGAGCTACATATTTTTTAGAAATTCATTTGTCCTCAGACGCAATCCTATGAGAAACCTTGAAAAAGTGCATTTGTATACGTACCATTCAACAATTCTCTCTCTTTGAAAGGAAAAACTCAATTAGAAATCTATTTAGATGCCTCTATTAAAATTCTAATAGCTTCGAGTACGATATACAATCACTTTCATCTTCATTTAGATTCAAAAATAAAAAGAGTTGAGAAGAGCGAAAGCGATCGAGATAACCACTGAGGATTTATAATTAGTTCTTTGGCACAAAAAGGCCTTAACTATTTAGTGTTGTCAGTCAACTAAGTTTAGATTAACATCTAAGATAGCTGCATCATCGTCGCAATTAAACAGAAGTACTATAACCTTTTGACTTTGTTTTTTTGCCGTCTTATATCAAGAAGAACATGCCACGATTTTCTAGAACAAGTTTTAGTATTATACATTAAAACCTCTTCTAGAAATTCTCTTTTTCTCTTTTTGAAGTAAAAATTATATTCACTTCTGGAAATTTACTTATTTCAGATGTTTCAACCATGATAATTTTTATATCTGATAATGGGGATGATGGTGACACACTATGATGGCTTAAATTTGCATATCAATTCTTCTAATATTTAATAAGCGTTGGCTGAAAAAAATCAAATAGTGACTTAGAAAATGGGACAGTCTCACATTTCACAGTCGCCATAGCTTTTCAGAAGTCGTCTTTCGACTTGTATGCTTTTCATTAGCAATATTTGTCAATATAAGTTAGATATTCACTTCAATAGTTACTTTATTACTTCTTTAACATTATTATCAACAGTTTTATTGTCAATAGTACAAAATAATTATTTATTTCCTTCTAGACTTTGGTATCTCCTTGGCAAGGACGTTCTTATGCTCTGCCACGCTAGCCACTGGGATTATCATAATGTTTATGTGAAGTTTTCCTTTTATATGTAGTGTTCTTTTTCTTCCGCTTCCGCAAGTTAATTTTGCTTCCACAATTGGCTCTCACAACACCCACGGAATGAAGAGGGTTGGTATCAATCCATATTCTTAATCTGTCACCACATGGATAAAAATTACCCCATATTATTATCATATTTTAAATGCGAAAATTTTAAGATTGAATCTATAGGGTTATTTTTGATAGCATCTAAATTTACATAAAATCATCAAAGCATAGAATCAAAATTTACTGGCACAGGTTTATTGTAACAGTTATATGCAACAGATAAGTAAATAGGCCTTATGACTATCTGAAGCAATAGACCAGGCAAATCACTGTTATAATAATTGTAACTTGTTTCTATGACTGAAATCTTTGTCTGTTAGTGCTTGTATAAAATTATCTTTACCAACACCACGTCAAAAACAATTACGAAGGTAGAACATAGAGTGCATGCAGCAAGTCATTGACAGCTAAGAGTGTACAATTTCCTTCAACATCTATGGCTTGCCCGTCCGCCCTGTTGCACTTAACCTAATAACTGTGGCAATCTTGGCCGGTATTGCTGACGAAATTACGGGGTCATCTATACGGGCACTAATTGAGACAGTTTAGCTTAAGACACTGGCCGGTCGACAGACGTCCGTAAATTGGCCGTTTATGGTGAAAGTCGAGACCATCAGGGGCCCTATGTGGAAATGTTAAAGTTCATTGTAGCTCCCGATATTACAGTCATGTTATGGTGTAGCTTCGCTCCGGGGCGCTGGCCGTCGTTTTATCTCCGTTCTCGTTCTGGTAGCTTTATTGGATATTCATTATAATATTATTTATGGAATTCAAGGTAATGATTGCAGTTTTTTTATTTATGAATGCGGGTACTAATTATTTATTGCAATATCAAATTATTTTTGCATAAAGGAGCAAAGTAAAAATTGCTACGTAAATATTGAAGGTTACATTTGCATGTAATTAATTAAGTCGATAAAATGTTTATTAGTCATTAAAACATATCCGTTGAAAAAAATTAATTACGTAAGTCAATTCCATTTTACAATTGAGTTACGTACGTTCTTTCTTAAAAGCATTTTATCCAAACCTAAACGAAAATGAAACAGTGAAATTTTGCCCACAGAAGTTTACGAAGAAGGATTTTAAAAGCTTCCAAAACCTGCACACTCAAGTAATGTAGGGTAAATATATGCTTATCGTTGCGATTATTGCTATTTTAAATGAAAATTCACGCTACATTGATTACTCTGAGAGACGCCTACAAAGAGAAAGCTTATAATACATATACTATTAACTAACATGCTTGATTACCTAACGGGTATAATTTTAAAAATATATATTTAGAATTTTTAAAAAAAAAATTAAAAAAAATTATAAATACCAAATTTAAATACATCATCGTAAATAGGAGCATGCCCATGCCTCGAACTGTTCAAAATGGTGTAGTGTCCATGCAATCTGATTTACGCGCGCCGCTAAGTTCCTGAAGCTAGTGTCTAGTATAAAGTATACGCGCACCTTTTTTGGAATGCTAATTCCTGTTCAAGATTATTCATTGCTGTTGTCTACATAAATTTGTTAGTGGCAGAGCTCTTAAGAGGGTGGCGTTGGTGACAATTTTCAAGTAATTCTGTATTATTAAACATCGTGAATTAGTCTTTCGTGCTGTGCTATAACATATTTAAATATTTATTGGATATCCTAGCGGTATCCAATTTTAACTTTTAACCGCCTTCCAAAAAGAAAAGATTGTATGATCCACTGTACATATTTTTCATACTTTTTTTATTTTATTACTAGGACAAAAGTCATACATTTTTAACAAACAAATAATTAATTTTAATTTAAAATTTATTTTCACATTTTAACATTTTCAAGTAAAGGGTTTACGTTTGGCTTTTTCTTGAAGTCAGCTTAGTTGAAAGAGAAGGAAAACTTGAAAGAAACCCTATGCAAATCTGTCTTCCCAGCGTCATATAGGAGGCCAAAACCTCCTTTCTAAGGAAGGGTCTAGGTCCAGTAGTGGACTATTGAAGGCTGTTGATGTGTGATGACATACTCATAATATTTCTTTAATACAACTTTTTATTACTTTAATCTATTTAAATACATGTCTTATCTTAATATTAATGACTCCCAGTTATTTTGATGATACCAGCGAACTATGTAGGAGATATTATACTGCACAAGTGTGTGTGCAGACAGAGGTGCACTCTCTGTTCCCTCATTCTCACAATCCGATGGGACGGCTATCCGACACGACCGAGGAGAGATAAGCCACAGGACTGGTGGCTTTACGTGCTCTCCGAGGCACGGGCGTTAAGGCCGCAAGCTCCCCACTCCTGGCTGTTATTAAGCATTTCTATAATTATAAAAACTCAATGACTCTTTTTGGTCCGACCCGTGAATCGAACCCGATATATATTATAAAGTATTTAAATACACTTAGAGTGACCTTGTGCTAATCGTTGTAGATTACATACTGATGAGTGTAACGTTACAGACACGATCTCCTCTTTAATGGCAACCCCCTTGGGTGCCAATTGATATTCAAATGTAGATTTATCTCTTACTTATTATCCGTTTGCAACAACATTAATTATGCATATGTGTAAATATGTAAACGTATAATTTATTCGCAATTTTTATACCTAAGACCTTAGACGAAAAAAATTCAAGGCTTCAATTAATAAATTATTGTTTGTCTATGTTTCATTCCATTCGATTTAAACAAGCGAGTGCATTTTGTTTCCTTCTTGAATCAGATACATGCTTTGATGCAATAGCATGGTTTTAAAAGGTCATTAATTTAGGTTTCGACTATGTCATTAAACAGGTAATTGGGTGTAATGATTATTTGGATTCCATGAGGCTCGCAGCATGTGTTAAGAATGTCTGCTCTGGAATTAAAAGTTTATATAACACTACTACATAGGTAGGTAGTAAAACATGAGGTAACCAACATGATAACATAACAGGCCTGTTAACATCGGTGAGGATGGAATCCACTACAATCAGAGTGTGTAAGAACCTGTCTGGTGATCCCTTATACCACTACACGATCAGCCAATATGATAATAAAAATTCAAGTAACATGTGGAAGGAACTGGTGTCATGTCCCTCCGACACAAAGGGAGGATCCTCCGACCAGGTGCGGCGATCATGCCTGGTGGGCCGCGGCCCAGCAGTTGATGTTGGGACATCCCTTACTTAACATTAAGTACGTGTTAATTGCCGCGAGAATTTCTATATCGCGATTAAGGATTAGTAATTTCTACGTAGTTCATTAGTCAGTAGTTCGATGTGTCTTCGCTAGATGGCGCAGTAATATGTATTCTTATTCACACTATATAGGGTGACCCAAAAGTCGTGGATCAAACGCAACTAGGGGTTAGATGGGGTCATCAGCTGAAAAAAAATGTTCTACGGGAGGCCTTCAAGCTCAACCACGGCAGAGTTATAATTTATTTTGTATTTTTATGAGAAAACTTACGATTTTGAACTAATTCTTATAGAAATTCGAAAAAAAATACAACCTATATCTTTTTTATAAATTTCACTAGATTGGTACTGACAAGTTCTTGCTTTAGGCATGCTATTTATGGGGTGCTGAGCTAGAAAACCTCCACGTGGTGCACCCTGGTAACGTTGGCGACGGCACTGTTTCTTCCTGTACCATTTGGCAGAGGACATCACCGCCAACGGCTGATATTCTAGCACAAAGAAGAGGAGGCCATTTTATTCGGCCATTCGGTTGAGGCTTAGTCCAACAGAGCGGGCATTTTTGTCGATTCCTCTGTTGGCTCTTCGCTCTTCGGAGCAATGAGGAGGAAAACCTCATTAAAGAAATCACGGAGGTGGGACCCTTTCATGGATCGGCGTTTCTCCACTGTCAATAGTGGAGAAAGGAGAACGGTCTTGGTGTGTACTCACACTGCCGCCGAGCAGGCATTGGAAGATTTAATCTTCCTGCCACCGTTGTCACATCGTAATCCCGAAGGGAGTGTCGTGATTTTGTCTCGCGACACTAATCGGGGGCGAGGGTCTTGGCTTAACCGCCTGGACTGCGAGGAAGACAACCTCTTTGAAAAATTACCCCGAATCCCGTGTTCTGGTGCGTGACCAGGGGATGCATAGCTGATGGGTTGTTCAGTCGCAAGCGCACCCCCAGTCGAGGCACCTGCGGACCCTTCGGTTGGGCATAAATGTACGTTTGCCCGGGTATTGGGGATCTCTGCCCGGGTTGACCTTTATTCTCCCCATCTCGTGGGTTCAACTATGGAAATTGAATTAAACAAAAATATAAAAACTAACGAAGGAAAGAAGGAGATAGATAGTAGGAAGCAGAAAAGTGCAAGAGCGGGCAACAATTTCTCTGCCAACGACGAGGAAGCATTACTTGGGATGCCTACCTCGGTGGGGCTCCCAGAAGTTATTATGACTGCTGGGAGCCGAAGAACATCGGAGCGATTACGCTCCAAATTTGTCGCGGGTGGTAACTCCAGTGCGAAGGATGACACACTGGAGCTTATGGAAACGGAGCTCTGTGACAGCCG
This sequence comes from Hypercompe scribonia, assembly GCA_949316085.1. Lineage (NCBI taxonomy): Eukaryota > Metazoa > Arthropoda > Insecta > Lepidoptera > Erebidae > Hypercompe > Hypercompe scribonia. The sequence goes on from OX438979.1 coordinate 11,124,728, forward strand.
GAAACGCGGACGCTCCAGGGATGACGGCAGCGATACGTCTCAGGAGATGTTACCTCCCAAGGTTGCAAGCAGCCGTAGAGGGAGGTCACGAACTCCGGCCTCGGTCCCGTCAGGCTCCGTTTTCTGCAAGGCAGGAGCCTACAGAAGAGTCAGGGCGGACGGCGAAGCATTAGCGGAGGAGGAGGTCGCAGATCTCCTGCTTAAAATCAAGGAGCCGATGGTAGGGAGTTCTGTTCTCCAAACACCATCGTCCTTGCAGGAGAGAGCAAACGCGGCGGTGGCCATCATCCACAAAGTGGCCACCAAATCTAGTAACCTTAAGGGCTGTTTTGTGAAGGCCCTTAAGGACTCCTCTGCCGCTATTGCGGGGGTCCTGAAGAGCCTTATCGGAGACATGGCTCGTCTCCAGGCAGCCAACGAGCATCTGACGGGGCAGGTGACTGAGCTCAGTGCTCAGTTTGCTCAATTCCGGGCAGATCGCCCTGAACGAGAAGGCTCGCCTCCGTCACAACTTACCCCCTCTTCAACCTCGGGGGTATTCCTGATGCCCACTTGCGCCAAATCACGGACGCAGTGTGGCGCATGATGGACAGGCGTCTCGCTGGACTGGAGGCGAGGCTGCCTCCGGCCCCAGTTGTCCGACCGCCGCTCGCGGCAAATAGACCGAAGACCTTATCGGTGCCATCAACGCCTCCCGTAGCGGGCGGTCGTGTGTCCTATGCGGCGGTGGCGTCTGTGTCTGCCGCTCCTGCAGTTGCTCCGAGGGCACGACAGGCGGCTAAAGCAACAGCCAAGACAGGTGCATCGAGGTCTGGGCCCAAAACGGCGGCCAAGTCTAGAGCGGAATTCCCTCCGCTCTCCACTCCAGCCGCTGTACCTGGCACCTCCACGTCTATTCCCCCCATATCTGCCCCTTCCACGGATGGTTGGCAGGTAGTCGGGGGGACTAAGAAGTCCCGAAAGCGGGGTAAAAAGGCTGCTCAAAAAGCAGCCTCTACCCCGCAGTCGCTATCGGTGGTAGTGGCCACTACGAAGAGGCCGCGCAAGCTGCAGGTGCCCAAAACCGTGTCACCGGAAGCGGCTAACGGCGGACTGTCTTACGCGGCCATCTTCCAGAGGGCCCGGGCTAGTCTCGCCAATGACATCGGGACAGAAGGAGTCAGGTTGCGCCTCGCTCAGACGGGAGCTCGTGTCCTCGAGTTCCCTGGAGCCGAAGGTGCAAAGACGGCTGATACGTTTGCCGAAAAGTTGCGGGGCATGTTTGCGGCCACGGATGGTGTTAAGATCGCCAGGCCTACCAAGTGTGCAGAGTTGCGCATCTCGGGCCTGGACGACTCCATAACGGCCGAGGATGTCCGTGTTGCAGTAAGAGAGAAGACAGGGTGCAACGCGGACAACATTAGGGTCAGCACCATCCGCCCCGGCCCAGGAGGGCTTGGCGCAGTGTGGGTCAGCTGTCCCGTAGCATCGGCCAAAATTTTGGGCGATGCCGAACCCTATTATGTTCCTCCCCGTCCAAACTGGTTGGGTGACTGGGACGGTTCCGTGGCAGTCGTCGGCTCCACGGCGGCTCATTCCCCACCCTTGTCGCTAAGAGACAAGGGCACTGGATATGTCGCTGCCGAGTGGGGGGGGATCACTGTATATGGTGTATACTTCTCCCCCAACCGAAGTTTGAACGACTTCGAAGTTTTCCTTAACAACTTGGAAACCTCGATGCGGCGTCTAACGTCTGGGCACGTCTTAGTGCTGGGGGACTTCAACGCAAAGTCCATTGCGTGGGGTTCCCCCAGGACGGACGCTAGGGGCGAGGCCGTAGAGGAGTGGGCGGCCTCGGTGGACCTCTGTTTACTAAACAGGGGCTCCACCAACACGTGTGTGCGACAGCAGGGAGGGTTGATAGTGGACCTTTCGTTCGCTACCCCTGCCCTCGCCGCACGAGTAAGGAACTGGCGTGTCCTGGAAGAGGTTAAGACGCTCTCGGACCATCTCTATATCCGATTTGAGCTCTCCCGGTCCCAGGACGCCAGTAGGGGTCACGCGGCGCGGCGTTCTTCTCGCTTTCCGCGGTGGGCTGTAGTCAAATTAAATAGGGACCTACTAGAGGAGGCGGCCATTATTCACTCTTGGCCGAGGAGGTCGACATAGGGGCTGGTCGCTTCTGCGATGCCATTGCGCAGATTTGTGATGCGGCCATGCCCCGCATTCGAGGTTGCCCGCCTCCACGGAACGAGGTTTACTGGTGGTCCCAGGAGTTGGCGGACCTCCGTGCGGCCTGTACTCGTGCCCGGAGGTCCTACACCCGTAGTCGGCGGCGACACCGCGAAGAAGGCGAGGAGGACCAGCTTCATGAGGAGTACCGAGAGGCGCGGAAAACTCTGAAGCTGGCCATCAGCCGCGCCAAAGAAATTAAGAGAAAGGAAATGCTGGAGGGTCTCGATCGTGACCCCTGGGGTCGCCCCTATCGTGCGGCGCGTGCAAAAGCTCCGCACGTCGGGCGCCCCCCTTACAGAGACACTCCAGCCCAGCTTCCTGCGGGAAGTGGTCGAGGGCCTTTTCCCGCAGCGGGCGGAGCACACGCCCCCGTCGATGGCCTTCATGGTCGAAGACGACGGGGTAAACGAAGATAATGTTCCGCCCGTCAGGGAATCGGAGGTAGGGGCAGTTGTTCTACGGATCCGCTCTAAGAACACCGCCCCCGGGCCGGACGGGATACCTACCCGAGTGCTGGCCCGAGCCCTCGAACACATGTCGGACCGCCTCAGGGAGGTCCTGGACGCTAGCTTGGTGTCCGGACGCTTCCCTGAGTGCTGGAAAAGCGGGAAGCTGGTCCTATTGAGGAAGCCGGGACGGCCAGCCGAATCGGTAGCGGCCTATAGGCCCATCGTGTTGCTGGACGAGGCGGGTAAACTGTTTGAGAGGATACTCTCTGCCTGCATCGTCCGGCACCTCTGCGAGGTGGGCCCTGATCTGTCGGACGCCCAATTTGGTTATCGGGCGGGGCGGGTCGATGCTGTGTTGCGCCTGAGGGCCGTTACCGAAGAAGCGGTGAGCTGTGGCGGCGTGCTGTTGGCGGTGTCGTTGGACATCGCCAAAGCATTTAATAGTCTGCCATTTAGCTGCATCAGGGAAGCACTCCACTACCATGGGGTGCCAAAGTACCTGAGGCGGCTTGTGGCAGACTATCTTGAGGAGCGTACCGTCATGTACGAGGACCGAGATGGTGTTCTGAGGCGGCGGCTCATGTCGTGCGGTGTTCCACAGGGGTCTGTCCTCGGACCACTCCTGTGGAACATGGGATACGACTGGGCCCTTCGAGGTCGTCTTCCCCCCGGGCTGGGCGTAATTTGTTACGCAGATGACACATTGGTCACGGCCCGGGGGATGAACTTTCAAGAGGCGGCGCACCTGGCCACCACGGGTGTCTCTCTGGTGGTCGGGCAAATTGAGGCGCTGGGTTTACGGGTGGCCCTGGACAAGACGGAGGCCCTTTTATTCCATGGGCCCCGTCGTGGTCCACCCTCCTGCGCCTCCATCGTGGTCAATTTGGTCCTCGTACCGGTTCAGGCCCAGATGAAATATCTGGGCCTGATCCTCGACGGCAGGTGGCTCTTCGACGAGCACTTCCGACAGCTTTCTCCAAAGCTGGTCGGCGCTGCTTCTGCCCTTGGGCGACTTTTGCCCAATCTGGGTGGAGCTAGCGTCGCGACGAGACGTCTATACACGGGGGTTGTCCGGTCAATGGCGCTGTATGGTGCACCGGCGTGGGCGGCGGCTCTGACCGCCCAGAATAGGGCTCGCCTCTGGCGCCCTCATAGGATATTGGCGGTTAGAGCCATACGCGGTTACCGTACCGTATCGACGGAGGCGGCGTGCACCTTGGCCGGAACTCCCCCGTGGGATTTGGAGGCGGAAGTGCTCGCCGAAGTTTATAGGCGGACGGTTGACTTCTGGGCGGGAAGCGGCATACGGCCCCCGCCCGAAGAGATACGCGAGTGGCGAGAGGCCGCTCGTCAAGCCACAATGGCTCGTTGGTCGTCCCGGCTGGAGGCTCCACGTGCTGGCTTTGCCGCCGTGGAGGCTCTCCAGCCGGTCATCGCCGAGTGGGCAGGGCGGCAGCATGGGACCCTTTCCTTCCGACTGACGCAGGTCCTTTACGGGCACGGTTGCTTCGGGAAGTATCTGCACTCGGTCGCCAGGAGGGAATTGAGTCCCGCCTGTCACCACTGCGACTGCAGTGAGGACTCGGCTCAGCACACGCTAGCGGTTTGTTCCGCCTGGGCGGCGCAGCGTGGGGTCCTCACTGCAGTTATTGGAGGAGATCTCTCGCTACCGGCCGTCATACACTTCATGGCCGGTAGCGACAGTTGTTTTACCGCGGTCGCAACCTTCTGCGAAGACGTAATTTCGCGGAAGGAGGCGGCGGAGAAGGTCCGGGAGGACGATATCCACTCGGACCCAAATCGCCGCCGGCGAGCCGGGCGGCGGAGACGCGCATTCCAGCGCCTCGTGCCGCCTTGAGTGTGGCCGCGGGTGGACGGGACGGGTTTTCCCTTCCATCCGCTATAGTGGCCAGCCGCGAGGAGGTGACGTGCGCGTGTGCCGTACGTTGCCTATATAGAGAGTTTATCCGCAGATGGTGCCCGCTTTTGCGGGCAGGCGCTAGGAGGGATCTGGATGTCGTAATAGCAGCAGTTCCCGGATCCCTCCTATCTCAGGCGCAGAGTGGCACACCGTGTGGTTTTAGTCGGTACGATTCCGACACACCACCCCGCCGTAAACCCTGGTGGGGTGACGGCCCGAGGGGGTTTCCACACGTAAAAAAAAAAAAAATGTCTTCGTCATTAATTATTATATTAGTTCAACTTTATTTTTAAGTAAGCCTAACCGAGTTATAGGTTGGGTTGACTTTGACCTTGTTACGAATAATCGTCCTAGAAAGATATCAAAGCCACGTATAGCCATGTGTAATGCCTTTTCAGAATCCGCATTAAATGCGCTATAACTTGTAATGCAGGGTCACTTTCGGTAGAGTATTTTTTTTTCACAGTGGTGTCCGAAGTAAATAAAAAGTTATGATTAGAGAAAAAAACAATTCGTAAAACTGAATATTATCTTCGACACACCTAATAAACAACCATAAATAGCATGCCTAAAGCAAGAACTTGTCAGTACCAATCTAGTAAAATTTATAAAAAAGATATGGGCTGTATTTTTTTTCGAATTTCAATAAGAATTAGTTCAAAATCGTAAATTTTCTCATAAAAATACCAAATACATACATACAATATAACTCTGCCGTGGTTGAGCTTGAAGGCCTCCCGTCGAACATTTTTTTGCAGCTGATGACCCCATCTAACCCCTAGTTGCGTTTGATCCACGACTTTTGGGTCACACTGTATATGGAAGTCGCCACATATGTTTTGTGGATGCAAGTAGGGGAGAGTAGGTAGGATTCGTACACTTTTTACATTAAGTCTTATAAAACAAAAACTATAAGCTGTATATAAATAATTTTTATGCTGGGATATAGCCTAAGTATCCAGCTTTGATAATTAAGTATTTCAAATTGATACTAGTAAACGCTACCAAGCTATAATGTTCCGCTTAAAAAGTGAAAAATGTACGAATGCACCCTACACATGGGGTAGCTTCGTACGCACCATGGGGTACGTTCGTACATAATGGGGAGCATTCATTCGTTGGGGTAGAAACTGTTGTAAATGCAAAAGAAACTGCACTATGCGTATTAAAATTATATTTATTAAAATCAAAGTTACAAATAACACAGAATCAGCCTTATTCTTGAACTAGTAATTATTAACATTTCAATTTTCAATATAGTTTATCAACTAATCAACAATTTAATAAACTATTAGTAATAACACGTCATTTTTATGAATCATTGCACATTGTACATAGACAGATCTTTCGAAAAGCTAAAAATATCAGCCGTTCGTACAGTAGCAGCAGTTTTGGATGGTATCAGTATACAGACTACATCTGATACTTCTACTGTTCCCTCGTCTTTAGTATTGGGGAAAACGAATTTCCAAGTCCCCGGCTTCTTTCTTAAAAACGAAACATTGTATTCAGTAGCGCTGTACTTTGTAACAATTTGTCCAACATAGTGTAAAACAGTTTTTTTCTTCTCAAATTTGACAAGTACAAAACATTTTTCTTTTATATCTTCTGTCAAAATTGGCGCTTCGTTTTCAATATCAGATTCTTCTGTGACGGGAGAAGCTGAACTCTCTCTTAAACTTATATTAGTCTCATCATCACTATCTGTCTCCACAAATTTCTCCACAGATTTCTTAAGTCTCTTTGGCTTTATTTTGGTTTTATTTGTTTCCCCTAGTAAATTTAATGCACGCTTCATCTCCTTAGCCCTCTGCTTTCTTTCTTTTTCTTGCTTTTTTAATTCCTTTGTTTTTTCCAGTTCTTCTAGTCTAATTTTCTCTGGGGTATCTGTGTATATTCGTGACTTGCCGAGTAGCTTTCCTTTCTTTGATTTTTGTGTGGTTTTCCTATCCAATTTAGAGTAGGGTCGGACCATTTCTGGTGATACTAAAGATACTGTAGCTGATGTTGATGGTGCACCGATTTGCAGCGGCTGAGAGAGGATTGAAGGTGATGTAGTCGCTGATCTTTCAATATCCTGCTGAGTAGAATCCAGCAGATCTTGGTCTTCTGGATGTTCAGAAACATATTGTTGCACAAAACTTGTGTTGACATCCGAGCTTGGTACAGCATCTGACTGGTAAACTTGCAAGGGAGCAAAATCATCGTCACTGAAAATCAGTTTATTGAAGGGCCATATTCCGGTAGTTTCAAACGCTTTTGTAATGTTCTTATTATTAAATGACTCAAAATAGGCAATTTTGGCGAGCTGCGGTATATTGTAAATATTTAAAGTTTTTCTTGCATTATTTACATGCCAATCGTTAAAAGCAGTCTTTAACTTGGCCTTAAAAGGTCCAAATATTCCCACATCTAAAGGTTGAAGACGGTGTGTTGTATGTGGTGGGAATGAAAGATAAACAATACCGTTTTCACGAGCGTAGTCTACTGCTTCAATAGAAACGTGACTCTCGTGGTTGTCAACTAAAAGCAAAATGGGGTTTTCTTTGGTGCATGATGTCTTTTTTTGTATATGTTTCAATACCTCTAAAAATATTACAGAATTGATCCAACCACTCTTTGTTGCAACTCCTAAACTTCCTTCAGGAGCACCCTGCATAAAGTGATTTTTAAAATGCACTCTAGGGAAAACAAACAGTGGGGCGATCGTGTTACCACTGGCTGAAATAATCCCACCAAAGGTGACAAGTTCACCTCTTTCTGCTGACACAAGCTGGCCTATTTGTTTTTGGTTTTTCTCAGCCAATACCCTAGGCGTACTCAAAACTGTGGATATCCCCGTCTCGTCGAAATTATAAATACGATCTGCAGTAAATCCATGCTTCCTCAGAACTTTTTCTAGGTTTTCAAAAAATTGAGTCACCGCCGTCTTGTTAAATCCAAAAGATCTCGCAGCACTCGTATTTTCGGGCTTTCTTAAGCTCAAGTTTACATTCCTCCTGCGGAAACTGTCGACCCAATCTTTCCCAGCCATCTTGTTGTGATCCCAAGAAGACGGATATTTTATTATATTAGCTTTCGCAAATTCGTATGCTAGTTTTCTTAGTTGGACCAACGTTAAACCGTAGTGCATTTTACAACAGTCTGTTATGTACTTGTTTAAAAGAGACTCTTCGTCGACCGTGAACACTTGATTTGATGTGAACTTTGAAGTGAAAATACGCGCTGGAATTGTTTCCTTTTGAATGGATTCAGTTTTTTTACGTAAATTAATTAAACGTGTTGAAAGTGTTGTCGGTTTAACGCCATATGTTATTGCAGATTTTCTTATTGATAGTTTTTTGTCTAATACATCCTTTATTGCTGTTCTCATCGCGTCCTCGTCTACCTCTCCCGTTCTTGTCCCCTTCTTTACGTATATTCGCGGCATAATTCTGTAATAAAAATAGTAACTTTTTAAATAATGAATTTCGTATGCATATGGGGTGCATTCGTACAGTACGAATCATCCCCACCTACAAAAGTACGAAGGCTCCCAAACCGAAATAATAATAACAAAAAATTCAAAACAAAAATAATACTTTAACTTAATCGAAAATTAACGTTGACATTACATTCTCAAGCATATATGGACACATTATAGCAAATTAGTTGTTTGATTTAACAAAAACTTAACACAGATAAGCATTTTCAAAGATGAATCGAAAAATTACTTACGCTGCGTGAAAACAAGAAACCACTCGTCACGGCTAAGATGGCGGCCAGACTGGCGCGCCGTTTCGTGGCTTACTTGTATGTAGGTGTGCGATCACTCTCACAAGGAAGAACTAGTCATCGTGTTTGGTTGTGTATATGAAATGACTACTGCACGAATGCTCCCTCTGCACGAATCCTACCTAATCTCCCCTATTCTCCTTGGCATATAAAATAACATTTTACTATAGTTAAATAATAAATTTTACAGGTTTTTGTGTAGAACAAAATATGAAAGGTTGACCAAAGTAAATTAACTGTAATGGCACCCTATCATTAAATGGATTGTTAGGAAATGAACGACTTATGTACATAATGTCTGGACTTCGCGGTAATTTTTATTTAAATACACCTTTTTTATTGTCTTTAAACGACTATTTCATTTATTACAGAGTTATGGCAGTTTAACCTGCACTAAATGTGTTGTTTATTCAAATTAAATTTAGGGCCGGTTTTTAATCACCAGATAGCTCTTAAGGTCGATGGATTACTTTTCCTATATTTAATTACATGAAGTATAAAGTGTATGGATTCTCAATTAACACCCAAAGGGCAATTGCTAGCACGTATCAATAAATTTTCAATTTACTTTCAAAATCAAAACTAAATACATATGTAGGTATTACTTTTAATTCCTTATTAATGTAACGTATCATTTAATATAATATTTTTTTATATTTTTTTAATTCAAACAACATAAATAATTATACTACCAATAACTTCAATGTTCTTATTATTTTAGAAATTTACAGTGGAGACGTGGGTGTAATTTAAAGGCTGTTGATATGATGATTATTGTCATTTAATGCATGTGAAAATCTCCAGTAGTTAAAAGTTAAATCTTTAAGAGGTCGCTGCTGGATATTACCCTCTCCGTGGAAAGGAGGTTTTGATTTACTATACCATTGAATAATAATAACAATTGATTGGTATAGGATTTGTTAAGTAAGATAAGTTTTCTTTCTGTTGATAGTGAAGTTATCTTGCGTAGTTTGTTTCCCTAGTTCGTATGTGTATCATTAATCTGCCACCACACGTGGATCAATAATTTGTTACGTTTCATAAATACTACGAGACATTCTTGTTGAATACCCTTTTAACACATAATATCGATTAAATTGCCTAAGACATTCATTTAAACGTTATTTATTAATGGGATCAAAAAGATAAGAAAAAGTTCCAAAAAAAACCAATGCGTTTGCTTTTTTTGTAACATTTTGTTTTTTAATACACATACCTTATAAGAGCAATAAAACTTTTAACGGTAATGGCCACTATTCTTTATGAAAATAATTATTACTTTATTATATTTTTATCATCAAGCTTATTATAATCTTGTATTATCTACATTTTTTAACACTCTCACTTTCCTTCCGCATCCTCACTTTAAAAAACTATCTATACTACAAAATTCAGCCCTCCCGTTTTTTTTCTACGCTTGAAATCCTAATCAAATACAAAATGGACGCTCATGACAATTCTGTAAAGTGATTTGTGTATGAGTGTGAAGATTAGCAGCCTCACGAAGGACGAGAAAAATCAGAATTCGAAGTGGCTCTGTTAGTAGTTGTGCCAAGTGTGTCTTTCCAAGTCTTGCATATTTTCTACAAGTCTTAAGCTCTGTCGAACCAGATCTCACAAAACACAGTAATACTTTTACAACACAATTATATCACTTGACTACTTACACGAGTGACACCATTTAAAACTCACGTAGGTATTCGACAACAACGGTACGGTTGACTTTTAAATTCACTTTTCTGCACTTTACTACGTTGACTCTCAATTATTATCGCATTCTAAATGAAATTAATATTTAACATTTTTATAATTATTCTTAGATACAAATCCTATTTCTAAAGTTTTATTAATATTACGCAATACGCATTACCAACTTACCTACTAACGGTAACTATTTCAATAAATTCTAAATGACTAGTAATAAGAAAGACGAATTTGTTTTTCCTGTTAGCTCAGTATAATTAAACTTGGCAGCTAATATATAATATGGACAGTTTATTTGAAATCATTCAACAATTACATAGGGTGCGCCAAGAATTCATTAACATTTGAATCACACATCCCGCTTAAACATGTTATGGGAGTTCTTAGGACCGATGCTACTGGAATTTGCTGGCTATAATCGTAACACATGGTTTCAATAAGATGGAGCCACTTGTCACACATCCAATGAACCCCTGGCGGTTGTCAAAGACATGTTTACGGAAAAAGTGGATTTCCAAACGATGCCACATTCCATGGCCACCCAGAAGTCCAGAATCCAGATCAGTACCCAGCAAACTTCTCTTTATGGGGTTATTTGAAGAATTGTGTCTACACCAACAAACCAAGTACACTACGTGAACTAAAAGAAATAATCAGTAAAGAGATGTCGGTGATCTCGCAGTCACTTTGCCGACGAGTATTTGAAAATTTCGGTGCTCGCTTAGAAGAGCACAGACATTGAAACGGTGGTCATTTAGACAATATAATTTTCAAGCTATTAGCTTTTTCGTAAATAAACAATTTTTATACTGTATCAAATGGTTTCATATAATATTTTTTCTAATGCTAACTAATTCGTGGCCCACCCTATACTATTTTAACCTTCAAAAAACCGAGATTTCAAGTGCCTCCGCCATCAGTTTTTGCAAAAGACAACCAATACCGATTTTGTTGGATTAACAATGGGCGCGTATTGCTGAGAAAAGATCCGAATAGCCAAATTGTTGTAGTCAAGAGCGAGATACAACTGAAGGAGCTCCTGGACGTAGGCATCGCATGACTGGCGCTGGAATCCTTGTCCTCTTTTATTGTTAACTATTTTTCAAATTCATTTCTTTATTTCTACCTTTATAATGTTGTTGATATATTAGTATACTGTACAAATTACACACCAAAACACTCCTACACAACACTTACAAAGTATTGCACACAAATACATAAAACGTATATACAAAATCATACTTGTACTGTGCCTGTTTTACTAAAATTACCGAAAGTCTCGTACATCTTTGAAGCGGTAACCTATCTAAAATTGACTTTATACATTTTAAAATGACCAGTATAAATGAAGTTTGTGATAATGTTGACGGTTTCTCTGTATCGGAAACCTATAAATGCATCCCCGAACAAACCAAATCTTTTCTAAGACATTCTAACAAATCTCTAAATATACTTTCACAAAATATTCGATCTATAAATTGCAATATCTTGGACTTTCAAGCGCTACTTCATCGCATTGACCTAGACTGTGATCTTTTGGTTTTGACGGAGTGCTGGTTATCATGCAACAGTAATATTTCTATTACTCTTCTGCAAAACTACATCTCGCACAAAACCTCCAAACACATAAACCAGAGTGATGGTGTGGTTGTGTACATTAAGGAGACTATAACACACACATTCGAGGAACCAGAATTTCACAAATCGGCCTCAGGCCTAATCCTTAAGTTAGGTTCTGAGATAGCAATATTTTGCATTTACCGATCACCCTCAGCTGAAAACTTTGACACATTTCTTTCGGCACTTGATACCATAATTCCTAATCTCAATAACTACAAATCAGTTATTATAACAGGAGACATCAACGTCGATATTACTTTTGTACAGCCATCTTGAAGAAAGCTAGGAGACGTTATGATGCCCAACAACTGTATGAGGCTAGCCAAAATCCCAAAAAGCTTTGGGATGCGTTGAAAGCTGTAACAAACACATCAAAACATAAACACACCTCATCTCAACTACTGTCTCTTTGTTCGTCACCACATCAGTCTTGCAATGAGGTGAATCCGTTTTTTGTTGATGTTGGAGGCACCCTCGCTAACAGCATATCTTCAAACTACGCTGCTATTAACACCCACAATTCCAATCAATCAAATTCCTTTGCCCTAGAGTTGACAGACCCAGACGAAATTATAGTCACTATTAATTCCCTAAAATCGAATGCGGCTACAGGCTGGGATGGTATCTCTGAGAGGTTCCTCAAACGTTACGCACGTGTCCTTGCGCCCATCTTATCTTACATCTTTAACACTTGCTTTCGAACAGGTGTCTTTCCCACGTCATTCAAGCGAGCGATAATTCATCCCATTTTTAAGAGTGAACCTGGTAACTTGCCAACTTGCTACCGACCTATAGCAGTCTTGAGTGCCATGTCAAAAATCCTGGAGCGACTAATTAACAGGAGGTTGATAGGGTACCTTGAACGCTTTCGAATACTGTCCCCGCAACAGTTTGGTTTTCGGAAACAGAAATCAACAGGTGACGCTGTGGGTGAATTGGTAACTTACATTTTGCAAAAATTAAACTCCCGTAGGAAGGTTCTGACTATTTTTCTAGATCTTGCAAAGGCATTTGATACTATTCCCATTCCTACTCTCTTACTTAAACTAGAACAAATTGGGGTCAGAGGCCTTCCGCTCGAGCTCTTTAGAAGCTATCTCTCTGGACGCACACAAATTGTTTCTATAGACAACCACAGCAGTGACGAACTTCCAGTACACTACGGCGTCCCTCAGGGAAGTATTTTGGGTCCTACCTTGTTTCTTATATTTATTAATGACCTCTGCAATCTCAATTTAGTTAATGGTAAAGTTGTCTCTTTCGCGGACGATACTGCGCTCACCTTCTTCTCAGATTCGTGGTCTGAACTTCAGAGTGTTGCCCAGCATGGGTTTGATTTTACCTTGAAGTGGCTCTTCTCACATACCCTAACTCTAAATACAATGAAAACTAAATTTATTACTTTTTCGCTTAACATAGTTACGCAGCCAAAAACACCTATTTCTATAATAGCTCATTGCTGTTCCCCTCATTTCCAATCACCATGCCAATGCCCGACTATTGCCTCAGTTACCGAAACTAAATATCTTGGTATAGTCTTAGATCATAATTTAAACTTTAGACATCACATTAATATCTTGACAGGCCGTGTTAGAAAATTGATTTACGTTTTTAAAACCCTGCGACATATTGCCAACCATCATATAATACGTACCGTATACTATGCACTTTGTCGGTCTATTATCGAATACGGTATCTCTTGCTGGGGTGGGGCAGCAAAAACTATTCTGTTGCCCCTAGAGATAGCTCACAGAGCAATACTTAAGGTGGCTACATCTCGACCGATCTTATTCCCTACAAGAGAGCTATATAGATCGTGGAACGTGCTCAATGTAAGACAGCTTTATATACTGAAAATAGTTATGATACAACACCTGCAAACACCATACAGGGACATCACAACACGCAGAAAAAATAAAATTTGTGCCATCCCACATACATACACAGCGTTCTTCAAGAGATTTGCGATGTATCTTGGTCCGTCCTTGTACAATAAAATCAATGCAAAGTGTGACATCTACGGCTTGACTTACTTTGCCTGTAAAAAGGCTGCAACTAAATATTTATTAACGTTAAGCTATGATGAAACTGAATTCTTTATAATTAATTAAATAAAAGCAAGCACATGTACATACACATACATACACACGTACACAAACACATATACACACTCGCACACACTCATGCACGCATGCACACACAAACATATATGTATCTTATATACTAGTAAAAGCAACCGACATACCAGTAGGGGTCCGGCACTGTAATTCCTTACCACAGGTAACTTAGTTACCTATCTAGGAGTACAGTTCTTAACCCAAGATATAGTAAATGTCTTAAAGAATGTTATGCATTGTAACATGTACATGTATTATCATTATTTTTGTTGTTCAATAAAGTATAAAGTATAAAGTTACCCCAGGTATGTCTTACCAAGTCACATTTCGTACAATAACTATTCGCTAAAGAAGTGAGTAGAAGTGAGTTGATTAGGATAAGTGCCCCATAGAGATCTTTTTCTTCTTAAGCCTAATACTTTTAAACCACTACCAATACTTTGCCGGACAGAAAATAATGTAAACCAGCGACATATTTTTTTATGTGCACGAAACAAATATTAAAATTATTGTTTCGATAAATTTAAATCGTACTTCTGAGATTTATCTACACAAATGAGTATCTAAAATATCGTATTTTCTACTTTAAACACTTTACCCATTTTTTTTTCTATGCTGAAATCCCCCCGGATACCACCTACTGGTGGTTATGTCGGACTCGAACCGACCAAAAACCGCACGCCGTCTCAGGTACCAGTAGCCGGGGAATCAGGTGTAGAGACCCTAATTCCCTAGAAAGGAAATCCCTGAAACCCTGACGTACCTCGGGGCCATCTACCTACGGCTTGCAGATGACCCCTTTTCTGCTCCAAAAGAGCGTGTGCTCCGTAGCACGTCCCGCTACTATCCTGGCCTACTTCTGCTCGGGTGACGGATGGCTTCACCTATCACCCCCAGTCTAGCGCTTATGGACGACGGAGATTGTTCTGCAATCTCAGTCGCCCGAGCCGTCTGTGATACCGGACATGTTCCCGAGCCTGGCGGACCGGGAGAGTTCTAAACCTCTCTCGGTCCCGCTCCGACATCTCATTTGCAAGCATAACTTGCTCGCAAAAGGAGACGGCGGAGTTCCACGCGCTCTCGCTCCGCAACATGGCGGCGATCATGCTAACGAACGAAAGAGTTTCCACTCCGATGGCCGTCATAAGGTCACGCCTCAGCTCTGCCCATGCTGGGCATTCTGCCAGCGTGTGGAGCGCCGTGTCCACGGTGATTCCTCTCGAGCCAATCCTCCATAACGGGTCTTACCGCCGCAACGACGGCGTGCCTGGTGCTTGGTTACCCAAGTTGTTCCTTCCAGTCCTCCATAAGGACCTGGCGGAGTTGGGTTTTCTGATTCTTGATTTCTCGAGTTTCAGGACTACGGCCCAACTCCCGTGCCTCCTTGCGCCACTGATAAAGAACCGCAAGGGCTCTCGCCTCCAGGTCCCATGGTGGAGTTCCAGCCAGGAGACTCGCCACTTCAAAGGAGATTGTGCGGTATCCTCTTATGACCCTGATGGCCAGCACTCGCTGTGGTCGTCGCAGTATTGCGACGTTGCTCGTCTTGAGGGTCTCCGCCCACACTGGGACCCCGTAAAGGGCCATTGACCGCACAACTCCCGCGTAGAGTCTCCTGTAGGAGTCATCGGGTCCCCTCATATTAGGCAGCAGCCGCGCCAACGCCTGTGCTGCTCCCACCAACTTTGGGACCTGACTTCGGAAATGAGTTCCAAAGTCCCATCGGCCTATAGAGTACGAGCCCCAGATATCTCATGGAGGACTCAATGCCGATGCGAGTACTATGAGGCTGGATCGATTTGGTGGCTTATTCTGAAGCCCATGAAAGAACAAGGCCTCGGACTTGTGTAGAGCTACCTCAAGACCCAACCGTCGTGGCCCTCAGGGTTGCCTCACGATGTGTCTTGCCGTCACAAGTTTGTCGTCCGCATAACACGTGACGACGACGCCATCTAAGACAGCACCGCGAAGCACCCAGTCGTAGCCAATGTGCCACAGGAGCGGTCCTAGGACCGATCCCTGCGGAACTCCGCACGACATTTCACTTCTACCGAGACCGGTCTTACTTGGGTAGATGACGGCTCTTTCCGACAAATATGACCCGACTATTTGACTGAGGTAGAGAGGCACTCGGTGATTTACGAGTGCCTCCCTGATGCAACTCCAGGGCAAAGTATTGAACGCATTGGCAATGTCCAAGGACACCGCCAATACTACTTCGCGGGAAACTGCTTCCTCCGTCAGAGACTTCACACGCATGATCGCATCCACGGTGGAACGCCCCTGACGGAAACCATACTGGTTCTCCGCCAGATCTGGCCCCACCCTGAAGAGGTGCTTGACGAGGCGTCGTGTAATTACTCTTTCAAAGAGTTTGCATACCTCGTCAGGCAACACTATGGGCCGGTAGGCAGATGGTGAGTGTGCTGGGCGCCCCTCCTTTCGGATGAGGACAAGTTTCGCCGTTTTCCACTATTTTGAAAACTGGCCCTGCTCGAGACATGCGTTGAAAAACTCTCTCAGTCGGGGCTCGAGAGCATCGTCGCTTAGAGCCAGGACCCAAGCTCGGCCCGGTATGCCATCGGGTCCTGGGGCGGTGCTTTTTGCTTTAAACCGTTGCACCACCAGCGCTAGTTCTTCCCGAGCGACCTCTGGCATGTCGTCGTCATCCACGCTAGGCGCTTCGGGCGCCGTAGGCGGAGCCATCAGTGGTGGAGCGTGCTCCACCACTCGTACCGAAAACAACCCGCTCAAGCAACTCTGGCTAAGACACCGAGTTAGCGGTGGAGCCCATGGGCGCATTTTACCCCTGACCATACGATAGGGGCGCCCCCACGGATCTCGCTCCAGGGTCTCCAGCAACTCGCGGCGGGCCTCACTCCTGGCCCGTTTTATCGCTGCTCGAAGGGTCCTTTTCGCATCCCTGTATCCCGTTAACAGCTCCGCCTCCCGAGCTGCCGCATCCGCGGGGCGGCGACGCCTTCTACGGAACCTGGACCACTGGCGGCGCGCGGTTACACAAGCTTGTCGCAACCTTGCGATATCCGGCGACCACCAGTAGACCTGGCGCCTGACAGCATTTGGCTGCACCCTAGGCATCGGCTTCCAGGAGGAGCTCACGATTTAAGCGCTTGAGCGCCCAACGTGGTTCTGGTGGAGCCACTCCGGGCGGCGCGCCACTTGTAGGAGCGGAGACTTCAAACCGAATGTATCAGTGATCCGAACCTGTCTTCTCCCCCACAACGACGCGCCAGTCCAGAACATGACGAGCCAGCAAGGGGTACGCGAATGAAATGTCAACGATCGAGCTGCCAATTGCAGTAACGAATGTAGGTACGGCACCCCGGTTTAGGATCAACTAGGCCGGATCTTTCAGCCCAGTTCTCCAATGCCCTCCCCCTTGGATTCGTGCGTCGAGAACCCCAGACAACCGACCACGCGTTGAAGTCCCCGAGTACAAGAACCGGAAGGGGTCGACAGGCATCGACGACGATGGCTAGCTGAGCGAGCCATTGCTCGTACTCAGTTATGTCTCGGTTTGGCGTGAAATAAGCGGCCACGACCGCTATATCCCCAACCACCACCGCTATGCAACCCCGTTCCCTAGCAACCACAACAAAGGGAGGGGTACCAGCGGCAGTGCCGTGCACCAGTGCAGCCGAACCATCTAAGTCGATCTCCCAGGCAGCTCCGAGAAACCGGTGGACGTATGGCTCGGCGACCGCAGCAATGTGGATTGACCACTGTGCCATGCTCTGGAGCAGAAGATCCTGAGCAACAGCACCGTGGCCCACGTTCGCTTGGAGGATGCGGAGATTTGAATCCATTATTGAGTTTCCATCTCCACATCCCGTCGCGAACCTTGCCGTTCTCTAGCGGCACCTTCCGACAGCGATTTGAAACCAGAGGGCGGACCTCGCAGTTTCGGCATCGATCCGACACAAGGGTTACTGCCAACCCGGTGGTCGGCAGGCTTGCCTTCCGCTGCGCACCTAAAGCAACGCAATGGAGCGCTGCAACCACCCGCCTTATGACCGGCTTGACCACAACGGAAACAAAGGTCACCTATGATGACCGCCGCCGTACATTGAACCCCCACATGTCCCACCGACAGGCACCGGAAGCACCTTGCCGGTCGGGCCTGCAGGAGCCGTGCCTGTGCCCTCAGGTAAATCTCCAACCAGGAGGGTATGTCCATCAGCGACCTTTTGGGCCGCCGCAATAGGGTAACTGACAATTGCTGCCCCCTGTCCACTTGGGCCGAAGCGAATTGCTCCGACCTTTACATGTTCTAGAGGGCAGCCTCCGGTCTTCCTCACTGCAAGCTTGAGCTCGTCCACCGTGACGGAGTCGTCCAGGCCTGTAATGCGTACTTCAGCGCATTTTACGGGCCTGGACACTCGGACATCAGCTGCGTCCGGTAATTCCCTTAGCTTAGCCGCTAGGGCGTCGGCTTTGGGCTCACTGGTGGCACCGGGAATCTCGAGGAGCCGGGCTCCCGTCCGGGTGTTTTTACACCGGACGCCCGGTGTCTCGAGAGCCTTGAGGTTAACTATGGCCTTTATTTTCGCCAAGACCTCGGCGTACCCCAAGCCCCTCCCTGCTGCCTCCTCCGTTAGAGTGACGACGACGGCCGCAGAGCAAGGGGCGTGGAGTCTCCTCGGTGCTGCCATCGCAGCGACAGTGGCCTTTCTGGCTTTTTTGGCTGCTTTTTTCCGCTTCTTCTTTTTATCCCCGGCCACCACCCAGCACTCTTCCAGCGGGTGCTGTATGGTATTGGCCGAGGCTAAAGCTGGGGTCTGGGTATGATTTGGATGTCGTAATAGCAGCGGTTCCCGGATCCCTCCTATCTCAGGCGCAGAATGGCACACCGTGTGGTTTTAGTCGGTCCGATTCCGACACACCATCCCGCCGTAAACCCCGGTGGGGTGACGGCCCGAAGGGGTTCGGACACGATAAAAAAAAAAAGGTGGGGTCTGGGTATGATTCGCCTTTCCATTTCCCTTTCTTTTCCCCTGGGTGACTTTAGTAGGGGCCGTTGACGCTGGCTTGGTGACCACCCTACCTACTGGCTGAGCTGTTGAACCAGCAGCGGCCGCATAATTTGTTTTCTTTGGTGGAGCTAGAGGTGGGCGGTAGTGGACACTCTCTACTGCCGAAATACGCCTCATGAGCCGCTCCTCCATCTCCACCATGAGTCGGACTATGTTCTGTTCCACCCGGCTTGATGATACCGCCAGTGGCGATGATGCTAGGGTAGCCCAAATGTTGGTACGTGTAGAGCTCGACGCTCTCTCTCTGGCTTCGGCGAGATTCACTTCGAGGCGGGCTTTCTCCCTTTCATGAGCCTTATTCTCGGCTACGAGAAGTCTTGCTGCCTCAACAAAACATTTTACCCTAAATTGAAAAAAGATAAGATTATTGGATACTGAATAAATCTATTTTGGTTTGCTAAACCACACATTAGCTATTACATCATCGCGTAAAACTATTTCAAATTTATTTATAGCACCTAGTCAACTTTCACTTAAGTCTCTTACAATACTTGTATTATAAACTTTATCGGTGACTTTCATGTTCAATTTTTTTTTAAATCATGTTTGTGGTTCAACCAAGCGACCGTAAAATATAATACGCTGCAAAGTTCGTTTAAGCACCAATTGAATCAAATGTCCGACTTTAGTAACTACCGTATAACAAAGCAAGTAGTAAACTTATATTCATCACGAATGTTCTTTAGCTAATAGTATAATTGCGCCGGCCAGCGTTGAGGGTAGAGATAGAGATCAGCAGCCGAGAGGTCACCTGCTTGCACTGTGTTTTACTGAACTATTCATCAGGATTGCATAACTTGGCTAAGTATTTATAGTCAAGCTATTCGTATTAAGTTAGTAAATAAAGTTTTGGATGCACATTTTTATTCACCAAGCGGTTTTTATATTCTTTTAGTATCAAATCAACCTATCGCCGTCCGTTGCTGAACGGAGGTCTTCCATGAGGAGCGCCAACCATCGCAGTTTTGGGTAATCCGCACCCATCTGCTGCCAGCCACCCTCTTCAATTCGGTCGGTCTATCGCGCCGCAGGGCGCCCTACACAACGTTAACCCAATTGTGGTCTTGTAGTATGTCATATATAATATACTCGTATACATATATATAATAGTATATCGTAGATTATTATAAAACTTGAATTGAAAGATCCACTGCTTTAAAGTCTCAATAAAAAGTTATATAAAGACAATATAAGTTAGATCTTCCCCAAAGTATGTAATGTATGCGTATGGCTCAAACTGTATTGTTATGTAAAAATTTAACGGCAACAACTAAGAAAAATATAGTAGATAGAAATGAAGAAGGCCACTGCTTGGAGAATACAGAGAATGCGTCCTAATTTTTCTAGCCAAACCCAACTACAAGTATAGTATACCTTCTCTTCTCCTCTGTAAAATTTACACCCCGTTTCATTGTATTCATATTATGGAAGCGAGATCAAGGTATACAGAATTGTAAAAATGTACTGAGTATTAAATCTTAGACAAAACTTTAATGTGGTTAGATATTTTAGGACTAAGTTCTGCTGAGTAGAAATATAGCTATACCTTAAATGTATTAAAACTAAATGGTTTCAAGTCTATGAATACGGTACATATTTAACGTCAGCGAGACTCGATGAGTTAATAATATTATATAGAATTATCTTGAAATGAGCTCCATAAATAACGTTCTAGTTAATTTTTGTGCATTGCTTCTGAGGTTGAGGTCGACTCTTAATCACTGTTCCTGGCCAAATAATTAATTGGTTCCGTTCTTTGTTTGCTATTTAATATTATGACGTATGGTATGTAGGAAAAGTAAGCAGTATATTTGTTCTTAAGGTTATTTTTGAGTAGCAGCATCTACTTTAATAGGTCAACGTCGCTATAATTCACAGCAAAAAGAATTAAAATTCTTGTTTATGGGTATAGACTCAATAAATGGACATTAATCTACTTTTGTGTTCCTTTACACAGCAACATTTAACTACATTTATTAATCAATAGTATTGCTATTTATTTGTTGGACCTGTTGGTCTAGTGGTTAGTGGTCTTGACTGTTAAGTCAAATGTTGTGGGTTCGATTCCCACCCAGGCCAAATCTTTGTGTGATGAAAACGATCATTTGTTTTGTGTCTGGGTGTAATTTACCTATAAATGTATGTATTTAGAAATATGTAAATACTTTTATCAGTTGTCTGGTTGCCACAGTACAGGTTTTGCCTAGTTTCGGATCAGATGACCGTGTCTGAGATATGTGAGGACATTATCCTTATTAATACCTTTTTTTTTTTTTTTTAACGTGTGGAAACCCCCTCGGGCCGTCACCCCACCGGGGTTTACGGCAGGGTGGTGTGTCGGAATCGGACCGACTAAAACCACACGGTGTGCCACTCTGCGCCTGACATAGGAGGGACCGGGAACAGCTGTTATTACGACATCCAGATCCCTCCTAGCGCCTGCCCGCTACCTCGGGCACCATCTGCGGATAAACTCTCTATTTTAGGCGACGTACGGCACACGCGGACGTCGCCTCCTCGCGGCTGGCCATTGTAGCGGATGGAGGGGAAAACCCATCCCGTCCACCCGCGGCCACACTCAAGGCGGCATGAGGCGCTGGTATGCTCGCCTCCGCCGCCCGGCTCGCCGGCGGCGAATTGGGTCCGAGTGGATATCGTCCTCCCGGGCCTTCTCCGCCGCCTCCTTCCGCGAAATTACGTCTTCGCAGAAGGTTGCGACCGCGGTAAAACAACTGTCGCTACCGGCCATGGAGCGTATTACGGCCGGTAGCGAGAGATCTCCTCCAATAACTGCAGTGAGGACCCCACGCTGCGCCGCCCAGGCGGAACAAACCGCCAGCGTGTGCTGAGCCGAGTCCTCACTGCAGTCGCAGTGGTGACAGGCGGGACTCAATTCCGTCCTGGCGACCGAGTGCAGATACTTCCCGAAGCAACCGTGCCCGGAAAGGACCTGCGTCAGTCGGAAGGAAAGGGTCCTGTGCTGCCGCCCCGCCCACTCGGCGATGACCGGCTGGAGAGCCTCCACGGCGGCAAAGCCAGCACGTGGAGCCTCCAGCCGGGACGACCAACGAGCCATCGTGGCTCGACGAGCGGCCTCTCGCCACTCGCGTATCTCTTCAGGCGGGGGCCGTATGCCGCTGCCCGCCCAGAAGTCAGCCGTCCGCCGATAAACTTCGGCGAGCACTTCCGCCTCCAAATCCCACGGGGGAGTTCCGGCCAAGGCGCACGCCGCCTCCGTCGATACGGTGCGGTAACCGCGTATGGCTCTAACCGCCAATATCCTCTGAGGGCGCCGGAGGCGAGCCCTATTCTGGGCGGTCAGAGCCGCCGCCCACACCGGCGCACCATACAGCGCCATTGACCGGACAACCCCCGTGTATAGCCGTCTCGTCGCGACGCTAGCTCCACCCAAATTCGGCAAAAGTCGCCCGAGGGCAGAGGCAGCGCCGACCAGCTTTGGAGAAAGCTGTCGGAAGTGCTCGTCGAAGAGCCACCTCCCGTCAAGGATCAGGCCCAGGTACTTCATCTGGGCCTGAACCGGTACGAGGACCGAATTGACTACGATAGAGGCGCCGGGTGGTGGACCACGACGGGGCCCATGGAACAAAAGGGCCTCCGTCTTATCTAGGGCCACCCGTAAACCCAGCGCCTCAATACGCCCGACCACCAAAGAGACTCCCGTGGTGGCCAAGCGCGCCGCCTCTTGAAAGTTCACTCCCCGGGCTGTGACCAATGTGTCATCTGCGTAACAAATTACGCCCAACCCGGGGGGAAGACGACCTCGGAGGGCCCAGTCGTATCCCATGTTCCACAGGAGTGGTCCGAGGATAGACCCCTGCGGAACACCGCACGTCATGGGCCGCCGCCTCAGAACACCGTCACGGTCCTCGTACATGACGGTACGCTCCTCAAGGTAGTCTGCCACAAGCCGCCTCAGGTACTCTGGCACCCCGTGGTAGTGGAGGGCTTCCCTGATGCAGCTAAATGGCAGACTATTAAAAGCGTTGGCGATGTCTAACGACACCGCCAACAGCACGCCGCCACAGCTCACCGCCTCTTCGGTAACGGCCCTCAGGCGCACCACAGCATCGACCGTCGAACGCCCCGCCCGAAAATCCTTATTAATACCTATTTTGAGACATATCTAGAAATCATTAATTGTTATCGTTGTTTTCAATAACATATAACAGCAATTTCTGTAATTATGTTCCAAATTCTTTTCTTAATCAAAAATTACCTTTACACATATAAGAAAAACAGTACTACCTCGATGGCGTTACGATAGCGTATGCGACTACTGTGCTTGAGGTCTCGGTTTCGATTTACAGATCGTACCAAGTGTTAGTATAATCTGCAAATATTTATTTTAGAGTTTGCGTGTTTCCTACGTATAATATGTATGTATCCGCAACGCACGTGATGCGGACATTTGGTTCGTATGGAATATTATAGGCTACCTAAAGCAATATTTTATAGAGTTCCAGCAGGGCAGGCGTAAGATTACGCGTGGGAATAATTATGGATATGTTAACAAAAAATTATAATAAAAAAGACGACGAAAAGGAGGAGAAGAATCGGAAGGGAAAGCCTAGGAAGACGGAGGACTTCTCGACTAACGAGAAGGAACGTGTGACGCCTATATCGCTCTCAGAAGCTAATCTTGCTTCAGGCAGCCGAAGAAGATCAGATCGGCTACGTTCAAAATCCGCTATGCCGTCAGATAGGGGTGACTCTAGTGTAGTAACTGAGGCGCTAGATGTAATGGAGGTGGAGGTTCGCGATAACCGAAAACGCGGACGCTCCACAGACGAAGAAGAAGAAACTTCTCAGGAGTGGTTTCCTCCCAAAGTGGCTAGTAGCCGCAGAGGGAGGTCACGCACTCCAGTTTCGGTTCCCTCAGGCTCCGTGTTCTCTAAGGCGGCAGCCTACAGGCGCGTCAGAGTGGAAGGCGAATCTATAGTGGAGGAGGAAATTGCAGATCTCCTGCAAAAAATTCGGGCATAAGCAGTGGAGGATTTGGCAGCCCAGGCACCGGTGTCCCTGCAGGAGAGGGCGAATGTAGCTGTGGCCATCATTAACAAGGTGGCCACGAAATCTACAAACCTTAAGGTCCTCCATTTGTCAGGGCCCTTAAGGACTCCTCCTCCGCCATTTCAGGAGTGGTTACTACCCTCATCGGGGACGTAGCTCGCCTGGAGGCAGCTAATGACCGCCTGACGAGGCAGGTGGCTGAGCTGAGCACCCAATTTGCTCAGTTTCGGGCGCAGACGGAAAACCCTGAACGACAAGGCCAGGTTTCAGAACGGTCTGCCCCCAGTCACGGTTCTGGGGACGTTTTTGATGCCCATCTGCGCCAAGTACTTGACGCAGTGGGGCGTCTGTTAGAAGGACGTCTCGCGGGCCTCGAGGCGAGGCTACCTCCAGCCCCCGTAACTCGGCCGCCACTTGCAGCGGATAGGGCGAAGATCAGCCGATCGAAGACGTCGCTGCCGGTTCCCAGTGCAGGTCGTGTGTCGTATGCGGCGGCAACAGTTACGTCCGCCCCTGTGGCTGCAGGCTAGAGCAGCAAAAGTGGCCTCAAATACGACTGTGGCAAAGACGGCGGCTCCTAAAGCTGGCCTAAGGATTACGGCAAAGGCGAGGGCTGATTTCCCTCCGCTTCCCACTCCGGCACCTATATCTGGCCCTTCTATTTCTGCTCCGTCAAAGGATGGGTGGCAGGTAGTCGGGTCGGCCAAGAAGTCCCGAAAATGGGGTAAGAAGGCTACCCAAAACGTATCCTCTACCCCGCAGTCGCCATCGGTGGCAGTGGCCACCCAGAAGAAGCCGCGTAAACTACAGACGCCAAAGACTGCGGCTGTAGTGATCACTGTTTCACCGCAGGCGGCAAACAGCGGGCTATCCTATGCGGCCGTATTCAAGAAGGCCCGGGATAGTCTCGCCAATCAATTTGGGAATGTAGGTGTCAAGATGCGCCTCGCCCAAACGGGAGCTAGAGTACTGGAGTTCCCTGGGGCTGATGGCACAAAGACGGCGGATACTTTTGCCGAAAAGCTGCGGAATATATTTTCTGTTACGGATGGTGTAAAGATCGCCAGGCCTACCAAATGTGCAGAATTGCGAATCTCAGGCCTGGACGATTCCGTGACAGTTGAGGATGTCCGCGTTGCGATTCCGGAGAAAACCGAGTGCAACGCGGACAACATCAGGGTTGGCACCATCCGTCCCGGTCCAGGAGGCCTTGGTGCGACATGGATAAGTTGTCCTGTAGCGTCAGCTAAGATTTTAGGCTATGCCGGCAGAATCCTCATCGGTTTCGTGAACGCCAGAGTCACAGTTCTGGCCGCGAGACCGATGAGGTGCTTCAAATGCCTGGCCACGGGACACACTCGCATCAAGTGCGATAGTTGTTTCGACTGCAGCGGATTGTGTTTCCATTGCGGTCGACCGGAACATAGGCCGCAGAGTGCTCTGCCGTCCCTCACTGCCCAAAATGTGCGGCGGGCAATAGGCCTGCCAATCATCAGATGGGGCAGGGGAGCTGCAAGTCTTTCCGCAGTTTTCGGCAAGCGTCGGAGGCTAACCAGTCGACCCAGGCTGCCTCTGATGTAGTTAGTGCGTTAACGTTGTCGCCTATGGAGGGGGCTGTAGAAACGATCCAGTGATGGATCGAGTCTCCAGCCTCCTTGTCCAGACGAACCTGAACCACTGTGCTGCGGCGCAGCACCTCTTTCTGCAAACCATGGCAAAGTGGTCGATTGGTGTTGCCGTAGCGACAGAGCCCTATTATGTTCCTCCCCGTCCAAACTGGTTGGGTGACCGGGACGGCTCTGTAGCAGTCGTCGGCTCCACGGCGGCTCATTCCCCACCCTTGTCGCTAAGAGACAAGGGCACTGGATATGTTGCTGCTGAGTGGGGGGGGGATCACCATATACGGTATATACTTCTCCCCCAACCGGAGTTTGAGCGACTTCGAGGTTTTGCTCAACAGCTTGGAGACCTCGATGCGGCGACTAACGTCTGGGCACGACCTTGTGCTGGGGGACTTCAACGCAAAGTCCATTGCTTGGGGTTACCCCAGAACGGACGCAAGGGGTGAGGCCGTAGAGGAGTGGGCGGCCTCAGTGGGCCTCTGCTTATTAAACAGAGGCTCCACCAACACGTGCGTGCGACAGCAGGGGGGGTCAATAGTGGACCTTTCATTTGCTACCCCTGCTCTCGCCGCGCGGGTAAGGAACTGGCGTGTCCTGGAAGAGGTTGAGACGCTCTCGGATCACCTTTACATCCGATTTGAGCTCTCCCAGACCCAGGACCCCAGAAGGGTTCTTCTCGCTTTCCGCGGTGGGCTGTAGCCAAACTGAATAGGGACCTACTAGAAGAGGCAGCCATTATTCACTCCTGGCTGTCTCCGCAGGCTCCGACCGAGGAGGTCGACATAGGGGCTGGTCGCTTCTGCGATGCCATTGCGCAGATTTGTGATGCGGCCATGCCCCGCATCCGAGGCTGTCGGCCTCCACGGAAGGAGGTTTACTGGTGGTCCCAGGAGTTGGCGGACCTCCGCGCGGCCTGCACTCGTGCCCGGAGGTCCTATACCCGTAGTCGGCGGCGACACCGCGTAGATGGCGAGGGGGACCAGCTTCATGAGGAGTACCGAGAGGCGCGGAAAACTCTGAAGCTGGCCATCGGCCGCGCCAAAGAAATTAAGCGTAAGGAGATGCTGGAGGGTCTCGATCGTGACCCCTGGGGTCGCCCTTATCGTGCGGCGCGACAAAAGCTCCGCACGTCGGGCCTCCCCCTTACAGAGACCCTCCAGCCCAGTTTCCTGCAGGAAGTGGTCGAGGGCCTTTTCCCTCAGCGGGCGGAGCACACACCTCCATCGATGGCCTTCTTGGTCGGAGACGACGGGGAGAACGAAGGCAATGTGCCACCCGTTAGGGAATCGGAGGTAGGGGCGGTTGTTCTACGTATCCGCTCTAAGAACACCGCCCCTGGGCCAGACGGGATACCTGCCCGAGCACTGGCCCGAGCCCTCAAGCACATGTCGGACCGCCTCAGGGAAGTCCTAGACTCTAGCTTGACGTCCGGACGCTTCCCTGAGTGCTGGAAAAGCGGGAAGCTGGTCCTGTTAAGGAAGCCGGGACGGCCTGCCGATTCGGTGGCGGCCTATAGGCCCATCGTGTTGCTGGACGAGGCGGGTAAACTTTTTGAGAGGATACTCTCTGCTCGCATCGTCCGGCACCTCTGCGAGGTGGGCCCCGATCTGTCGGACGCCCAATTCGGTTTTCGAGCGGGGCGTTCGACGGTCGATGCTTTGTTGCGCCTGAAGGCCGTTACCGAAGAGGCGGTGAGCTGTGGCGGCGTGTTGTTGGCGGTGTCGTTGGACATCGCCAACGCATTTAATAGTCTGCCATTTAGCTGCACCAGGGAAGCACTACACTACCACGGGGTGCCAGAGTACCTGAGGCGGCTTGTGGCAGACTACCTGAGGAGCGTACCGTCATGTACGAGGACCGAGATGGTATTCTGAGGAGGCGGCCCATGTCGTGCGGTGTTCCACAGGGGTCTGTCCTCGGACCACTCCTGTGGAATATGGGATACGACTGGGCCCTTCGAGGTCGTCTTCCCCCCGGGCTGGGCGTAATTTTCTACGCAGATGACACATTGGTTACAGCCCGGGGGATGAACTTTCAAGAGGCGGCACGCCTGGCCACCACGGGTGTCTCTCTGGTGGTGGGGCGTATTGAGGCGTTGGGTTTACGGGTGGCCCTAGACAAGACGGAGGCCCTTTTGTTCCATGGGCCCCGTCGTGGTCCACCCTCTGGCGCCTCCATAGTAGTCAATTCGGTCCTCGTACCGGTTCAGGCCCAGATGAAGTATCTGGGCCTGATCATCGACGGCAGGTGGCTCTTCGACGAGCTCTTCCGACAGCTTTCTCCAAAGCTGGTCGGCGCTGCTTCTGCCCTTAGGCGACTTTTGCCCAATTTGGGTGGAGCCAGCGTTGCGACGAGACGGCTATACACGGGGGTTGTCCGGTCAATGGCACTGTATGGTGCGCCAGTGTGGGCGGCCGCTCTGACCGCCCAGAATAGGGCTCGCCTCTGGCGCCCTCAGAGGATATTGGCGGTTAGAGCTATACGCAGTTACCGCACCATATCGACGGAGGCGGCGTGCGCCTTGGCCGGAACTCCCCCGTGGGATTTGGAGGCGGAAGTGCTCGCCGAAGTTTATCGGCGAACGGCTGACTTCCGGGCAGGTAGCGGCATACGGCCCCCGCCCGAAGAGATACGCAAGTGGCGAGAGGCCGCTCGTCGAGCCACGATGGCTCGTTGGTCATCCCGGCTGGAGGCTCCACGTGCTGGCTTTGCCGCCGTGGAGGCTCTCGAGCCGGTCATTGCCGAGTGGGCGAGGCGACAGCATGGGACCCTTTCCATCCGACCGACGCAGATTCTTTCCGGGCACGGTTGCTTCGGGAAGTATCTGCACTCGGTCGCCAGGAGAGAATTGAGTCCCGCCTGTCACCACTGCGACTACAGTGAGGACTCGGCTCAGCACACGCTAGCGATTTGTTCCGCCTGGGTGGCGCAGCGTGGGGTCCTCACTGCAGTTATTGGAGGAGATCTCTCGCTACCAGCCGTCATACGCTCCATGGTCGGTAGCGACAGTTGTTTTACCGCGGTCGCAATCTTCTGCGAAGACGTAATTTCGCGGAAGGAGGCGGCAGAGAAGGCCCGGGAGAACGATCTCCACTCGGACCCAATTCGCCGCCGGCGAACCGGGCGGCGGAGGCGCGCGTACCAGCGCCTAATGCCGCCTTGAGTGTGGCCGCGGGTGGACGGGATGGGTTTTCCCCTCCATCCGCTACAATGGCCAGCCGCGAGGAGGCGACGTCCGCGTGTGCCGTACGTCGCCTAAAATAGAGAGTTCATCCGCAGATGGTGCCCGTGGTAGCGGGCAGGCGCTAGGAGGGATCTGGATGTCATAATAGCAGCTGTCCCCGGATCCCTCCAATGTCAGGCGCAGAGTGGCACACCGTGTGGTTTTAGTCGGTCCGATTCCGACACACCATCCCGCCGTGAACCCCGGTGGGGTGACAGCCCGAGGGGGTTTCCACACGTTAAAAAAAAAAAAAAAAAGGCAGGCGTAAGGTTGATTGGACAATGTTTGCGGTACAAAGATGTCCTCAAAAGATATTTAGTTAGCTGTGGCATGCTGGTGAACGATTGGGAGAGGCTATCACTACATCGATCTGAGTGGAAACCACGAATCAAGAGCGGTGCTGACAAGTATGAGCAACAGCGTCTAAAAGAGCTTGATGCGAGAAGACACTTGCGAAAGACCCAGCCGAGGCCTGTCTACGACTACACTTGCAATGAAAACGGTCAACTCTGATGCGTTACCTGTAACTGCACATTCAGGACAAAACTTGGTTTTGCCAGTTACATCCATGCACACGCCAGGAGAATGCCATAGGGTCGTTGTCGGCAGATACGTCAAGGAGGACATCATCACCATCATCATCATCATCATCATCATGTATGTATATATAAGCATTCAAACTAGTTATGTGTCAAATGTCGGAAATATTTATTTATTTACTTTTATTATATCCTTTGTCTAATGAATACTAAAATATTCTATATATCAGTGACTATTTCAGAAAACATTACAGGTAAAGATTAATTAAAACACGTGTAAAAAATTTATTTCAAATCTTTAGGAATTTTTATTTGCACCCAATCTAAATTGTCATCATGCGGTTGTGGTATATGCTTTTCGATTTGTACCGCTGAAATATTTAAAAAAAGTATATATTAAGGCATATTATGCAAATTTGACACTTATAAACTAATAATATTTTTGCGAAATAAGTGTGTAATCAAATGTCACTCAGTTATAATAAATAATTTAGTCCCGTTTCACTAAAATGATACTTTTGAACGTGGGGTTTCGGTTAGTATACGAGAGATGAACTTTTGAACTTGTGAGATTCTGGAGTAGTTGTCCCGAGGCTGGGTTTTCTTTATACCATAATAATAGCAATAACTTGAAACACCTTACATACATCTGATCTTAAATTAGGCTAAGCCTGTACTATGCCACTCAAACCGCTCGTATACGTATTTCTTCCGTGTGGTGATGGATTAAGACCACAGAGTCGCAACTTACTTATCTATCCCGTGATTGTCATAGGAGCCGATTAAGTAAGCAAACTACACAGAGCACTACAAAGAGAAGGAAAACTTGAAACAAACACTGTACTGTATAGCCAGCGTGGCCAGTAGGCCAAACCTTTCTACGGAGAGACCTATGTACAGTAGTTGACTATTAGAGGCTGTTAATGATACACATTCCTAGATAAACGAAACTTAGGCACAGAATAGCTAATTGTACTCGTCTCAGAATGTTATTTGGGAGTGGGCATCGAACTCACGATCTGTAGCTTAGTAGGCAGAATCATTAACCATTAGAGCTACAAGTTAGTTAAATATTTCCTCATTGTTTCGTACGAAGATTCTGCCTTAAGAATAGTTATTTTTAATAAACAGTTTTCCTATTTAATAAAAGAAATTGCTAACCTTTCTTCAAAAGTTGTAAAATGTCTGCAATATTTCGTACGGTGCCCGTTCGGGTGGCGCGTGATCTTGAAGATGATGCTGGTTTCGCAGTGCCAGTACACGGCGTATTAGCTGTGAACATCATATAGTTAACATAAATAGCTGCTTGTTATCATGTACACCATGTGATAAACCAATACTACATATCTAATTATAAACACTTCTATAAACTGTAAAAAAACTTGCACTATAAATTGATCCTAGTACTTATAAGTTCATTTGCATTGTAGTTTTATTTCATATTAAAACTGTTCTCATGAAACTCACGTTTTTTGGTGGTTTATTTATAAGGCAATGGACTTATTTATGTCAACTCTATCAATTATTATGCGTAAATAGATTACATATAACAAAAAAATACATGATGCTGTCTACAACTAATTTTTTTTTATAATAAAGTTCCATCTAAAATGCCATTACGTAATAAAATAAAGTGATCGTCTTACTTGTACGTGGTGTAGTATTTTTTAGTAATTTTTTTTCAAGTTTACTTAATGCTTTATCTAAATCTTCCATGTAGACTGGCCTTTTTCTTGGATCAATGGTAGTTTCTAAACCTTTTGATGGGTCATTGAAATAGGGGGGCGCTTTTCGATCTGAAAAAGAAGGATGAGGTGGTAATTATTAAAATATCTCAGTGCTCATTAATTACTTATTATTATATTATATTATATTATTAATTTGTTGCTATACGATTTTAAATTGCTTCTTTCTTCATCTTTTAAATATTGATAACATTACCAACATTTTTCTACATAAGTTTACGAAAATTTCTTTTCTTTTTTTCTCTCTCTCCAACCTTAAAAGGTTCTGAAAGACTATATTTACTAGAAACTGGAAAACTCAAGCGAAAAAGATTATTAGAGTGTATAAAATGCATTAATTGAATGACCTGGATTATCGGTAGGTTCAGTCGTTATAGCTTCAGTAGTGATTTCAGGTGTCGCGTTAGATGTTGTCCCATCAGACTGAGTTGGTGCAGCTATGAAATTATCAACATGTACTAAAAGCAGAATTAATAGTGCAAGCAGTCAAATAATTTCCTGTATGAATCTTATCTCAGTATAATAATAATAACTTAATAATACTCATACATAGCCACCTGATACCAAGCTAGAGAGAGTCTGTGATATGGAAACCAGAATGCTGCTAAACATGTATTCATTATCATCATCATCATCACAGCCAAAAGACGTCCACTGCTGGACAGAAATCCCCCAAGGTTCTTCACAACAGCCGGTCCTGTGCCGCCCGCATCGAGCGGCTTCCCGCGACCTTTACTAAATTGATGTATATATACGCTATTACTAAATTGATTTATATTTAGATAAATTATACTCCAAGACAAAAAAAATAGGCGTGTTCCTTGTCCAGAAATTATGTTCAGGTAAAGAAAAATTTCAACTTCTTTAATTCGATCCTAGTTGTAATTTTAATTGTACATATATAGCCGTCAGTTAAAATAATGTGCTTTGCTTGCTTGAAAATGCTTAATGCTAAAGTAATTAAAATTTATAACTTACTTTAAATAATGTGATAACATACCTGGGCTAATCGACGGGTCATCGTTTGATCTTGCTGAACAAGGAAAATCATTTTTATTACTGAAGAGTAACAAAGTTATAAAATAGTACTATAATTATTGTATAACGTATATTATATCACAAAATAAAATTAAAAGTTCGTACTGGCATAACGCGACAACGTGTTGATGGGCTGTAAATGAAATTATTTTATTTTAACCTTTTTTCTTTAAATGTCGACTTGATTCACGTAATGTGCGACGCTGTGGTACCGGTATAGGTGATAAGCTTGGGTCTTGGTCAAAAAATTCTATTTGCATTTCGATGGCATGGTTAGGTAAGTCCGCTGAAACCAATAACTTAAATATTAAATTGAGTTGGACATGTTGGCTTAGCGGTTTAAGCGGTCGCCACACCGATCTCTACTGCACTAAGTGTTGTGGGTATGAACCCCATATGGAATAATACTTTGAGTGATCCACAAATTGTTTTTCTAAGTCTACGTGTTCTTTGTGTCCGTTTCTTACATGTTTGCAAAGTCCCCCGCGACACAGGATTTATTTCTGGTACGGGCTTAAGATTTAAGAAAAAAAAATAGCAGTCGTGGGACTGCCGATAGAAGTGAAAACGGAACTATTAAGTTGAGAGTAATTAAAACTATATGCAAAAATTATATGAAATTTTTTATGTTTCATATATAGCTATATATAATGTATAATATCATATATAATATATAATAATAATAAATTTTGATATATAATATATAATATCATATTCTCCATAGCTATAGATATACTATTATCATTAGCATGTCGGTGACGCGAACCGAGAATTTTACCCTCTACCAAAACGCTCAACATGCCTAAAGAAGTTTTCACTTCAAAAAACGGCTTAAGAAAAAAAAAATAGCTATTTCATTTATTTGTTTCTTTCATAGTAAATATCTTTTTGGAAAATTTGTTGTGGATAAAAGAGATAAAATCTTAGTTTCATTTTTTAATAGTTTATTAGGTTCTTTTAACCATTCTTGCTTGCGATGTAATGCTATTAAAACATAACCGAGAAATAAATATATATTAAAAGATTATTGCCATGGAACGAAATACACGCATTATGTGCATTATTCTGAATGCCTCAGTTGCGCAGTGATAGCGTATGCGACTACTGAGCTTCAGGTCTCGGGTTCAATTCATAAATCGGACTAAATGTGTGTATGATTTGTAAATATTTGAATCGAAGTTTGAGTATTTTTTGTGTATAATATATATAAAGTTCTAAATATATATAAAATGTATTTATATTAGTTGCCTTTTTCTTTTACGCGGGTATGCCTTTCGCACCATACCCCCCGTAGGACGGAGGGCGTGTGTGGGACTCCCGGGTAACCGGTCTACCCACTAAACCCCGCGGCGGCCTACCTCGGCAGTCGGGAGGAGCTCCAGGAACGCATTAGCGGCTTCTAGAGTGCTCCCTGCCGTATCTCACACGTGAGGTACATCCCGGGCACCTCATGCCCCAGGGGCAAGACGCTATCGCACCTCTCACCGCCCTGCGCAATAAGAGGCAGAACAGCGCTCCGCCCCAGACGACGCTCCCCGGCCACACCGGAGTGTCACCTGTCTCGAGTCGTTTGTAGCAGTCGTTCGCAGCGACCCTTAGGTGGCGATTAGGGAGCTAGCGACTTCTGCTGCGTCCCCTTCGCCGCCTTCTTCGAGCGGAATCGGCCCTTTCCCGATCTCGTTCTGCGGTCTCCTTCCGGAGCATAACCTGCTCACAGAAGAAGATCCCGGCTTCCCATCCTTCACGATTCGCCAGCATTGCCGTGATCAATGCTGACGGTGAAAGATTTCGTCCGATCTGTCCGACCAGGACCCGACGCTCAGACTCCCAAGCAGGGCAGTCCTCCAGCGTGTGCTGAGCGGAGGCCCGTTCAGACTCGCAGTGGTGGCATTTTGCCGTAACCTCCCGTCCTATTCGATTCAGATACTCACCGAAGCAGTCGAGCCCGGTGAGTACCTGGGTCAATCGATAGGTCCTCTCTATCCACACTTCGAAGTTTGGCAGAACGGCTCCGACGGCGCGTTGACTAGCACAGCCCTGAGTTTCGAGCCGTGCCTACCAAGCCACCAGAGCTTGCTTACTCGCGTTCTGCCGTAGCATTCCGGACTCATGATCTGGCGCGACCTCTTCAGCATTCCAACTGACAGAATGAATTTGGTCGTAGATCATCGCGTCCATGTCGGCCAGAATGTCGAAGGGCGGCGATCACGTTAGGATCGTCGCCGCCTCATAGGAGATTGTGCGGTAGCCCCGCATGGCCATTAACCGCTGCAGGCTACTGAGTGGGGTCCAGCAGCGGGAGGCACCCACCAGGTTATTAAACCAGACGGGTGCCCCATAGAGGACCATGGATATAACAACCCCCATGTAGAGGTGGCGAACTTCTTTCCGTGGTCCTCCAAGATTGGGCAGCAAACGATACAGCGCACCTGCTACCCCTCGCACTCGGATGACCAATCACCCGAAATACTGTTCGAAGCTCCACCGACAGTCCAGGATGAGGCCTAGGTACTTCATGTACTGACCTACCTGGACTTGAGCGTCATCTACCCGGAGACATGAGCTGGGTGGCTCCTGGCGCTTACGCAGGCCATGGAACCATATCACCTCAGTTTTCTGAGGCGACACCCTCAGGTCCAGCTCACGTATCTTTTCCACGACACTAACCACACCCTGCTCGGCGAGCCAAAGCACCTCCTCGAAGTGTAACCCTCTAGCCAGTATTAATGTATCGTCCGCATAGCAGACGACACTTAGACCAGAGGCTAGACTGGTTGAAGGACAGCATTGTATGCGAGGTTCCATAATAATGGGCCCAATACCGAGCCCTGGGTAACCCCGCAACATACTTCCTTTCGATTCTCCACTCCGTTCCAACCGATA
Organism: Hypercompe scribonia; assembly: GCA_949316085.1. Classification (NCBI taxonomy): domain Eukaryota; kingdom Metazoa; phylum Arthropoda; class Insecta; order Lepidoptera; family Erebidae; genus Hypercompe; species Hypercompe scribonia. Next base: position 11,159,662 of record OX438979.1, read on the forward strand.
AACTTCACCGTCCTGTCGCGCAGATAGGCCTCAATAACGGTCCGCAGATAGAGCGCTACCTCATGATATTCGAGGGCTGCCCTAATTGCCCGCCAGGGAAGGGTGCCGAAAGCGTTGACAATATCAAGTCTAACCGCCAACACCACCCCCCCCGATCGGACTGTCGACTCCGACAGGGATCGAACGCATCTAACAGCAGTTACTGTCGAAAGTCCCCGTCGGAATCCAAACTGACAGTCCGATAGATCAGGGCCCACTCGCGACAGTTGCCCGCTAATCTGGTCAGAGATTATCCTCTCAAAGAGTTTCCTTGACTCGTTCAGCAGGCAAATCGGTCAGAACGCAAAGGGAGAATCTGCAGCCCTTCCTTCCCTTTTTAAAAGCACCAGTCTTGCTTCTTTCCAGCCGAGAGGGAAGATACCGAGGCGGAGACAATCTGTGAAAATCCGCCTCAGTTTGTCCCCCAGTACCGACAGAGCTATCACCAACGCCCGACCAGGAATGCCATCAGGTCCGGCGCGGTGTTGCGGGAAGCGAGCGTGGCTCGGTCAAGTTCACCTTCTCTCACCTCATACTCCTCGGACTAATTATATCAGTTGCCTAGTCACTTCTCTACTTAGTTTAGGACTACATGGCGTTGTGTCAGATGTTAAAAAAAAAAACAGTGCAAAAAATACCATTGCACATTATTTTTGAAGACACATTATTTTCAAAGTGTATCAGAGGATATACTCTATTTTGTTATATTTATACATTTTTATTTACCTGTTAATTTACGCAATGGACTCAAATACTTATTTATTGCATACTCGATTGCATTTACCTTCTTATTTTGTTCAAGAATACTATCTGGAAAAAAACCATTCATAAACTTATAAAAACTGTTTTCAAATATAACGCAATTATGTATGTAGATCGTCTGTAAGCATAATAAATACTTACGGCTACTAACTGCACAGTCCTCTTTCAATGAAAACATCATAAACAATAAAATTAAGAAAGTACGCAAAAACATGGTTCACAGAAAGGCACCTTACGTAACCATATTGTTTCTAAAATTATAAAAACTAACACATATTGAATTGATGAAATATTTGTCGTAAAAGATGAAATTATATTACCTACATTTAAATTACTAAACCAATAAGTTTTATGAGAAACTATTTGATAAAATAAGTTATAAAAAATTCTAACGAATTAAACCACTTCCGTAAGTGAAAAAATGCATAGAAAACAATAATTTTAAAACATGTTTATAGATTTCAATCACATTGTAATCTCTTGTCATGATAACCAGTGTCGCATTCTATAAGACATTTGAAAGTTCTCAGTGCGCAATGATAAGAAAATTTACATGATTTTTCAGAAATCACTCTTAAGTTAATTTTTATTCAAATATTTTATATGAACTTAAAATAAATAAACCAATGTGTGTTGATATCCTTATTTGACGCATTACGGCACTGAGTCGTAGCCACTAACGATAGACTTAGCAAAAGGCAAAGCAAAGCTGAGTCTTCACTCAGAACACGATTACCAATATCACGATAGTAAGTGAGATTACCGTAGTTCTGCTATTTCGGTAGGACGGGCACTTAACGGCAATCACTTGTGTCTCTTGAATTGGTGCTAGTCACTTACGGACAGGGATCTCTTTGTTTGTTCGTTATCCATTAAAAAAATACACATAAGAATTATTATAGATGAAACATACGACGTTGATGTTTTCTAGAGTGATGACCGTAATAACTTGCTGCACACGGCATAAAACTGCTAGTCAAATTCAGAAATTATGCTTACAATGCTTTAAGATGAGATATATTTAAATACAAACACATAATTTTGAAATATTAATTTATTCTATAGCGTATTAAATTATTTCATTTCCTGTTTTTCAGGACTTTTACTTCTTCTACTCCATCCCCTACAACGTCTCCTGATTCTGCATCCAAATATACGTATCGATTGTTCTCTTCATCTATACCTTGATCCAAGAAGTCCTCTACATTATGTCTTATATTTAATTTAAAGGGAAATTCTTCACTTATATGTACTTCATTCTTTCGGCCTAGATCTTCAGGAAGTTCATTTGCTGTTACTGTGATTGAAAAAGATTGAAAAAAAAAAGATAGACAACGATAATTCCATGTGTAAATTATTGATTTCATCATGCATTGGCCTAAAATTTAATATGACATACATAAAAATGTACATATACAGCATTGCTTTATTATTACTAAAACGATAAGAAATATTCACAATTTCTTATGATTTAAGAAGAACGGCAATAAATTGGAAGGAAAGTATCTACAACTTTCCATTCCTTATATAACAAAACATTAGGCGGTCCACATTCATTAAAAGTTTTAATTAGTTCCTGAAATGATTTCCAGTGGTACAAATAAAATTTATAAATGAAAGTATATATTAATTAAAAAATATCTGTAAAAATATAACTTGCATCTAAAGGTCGATTTTATCAAGGTAAGTCATCAAGAGTCCTAGTAATGCGGCAGTATCGATAGGTCATTAGTTTGAATCGGCTATTCACGACTCATTGAGAACATATTTCAGTAAGTATATTGAGTATTTAAAAGATAACATTTTATTCCCATGAGATATCTATAAGATAAAATATTTAACTAATGATAAAGCAAAAACAATAGGTCAAACATGAGTTGTTATCCTTTTTCTATGCAAATTGTTTTGTTATTGAAACAAAAACAAGAACTGTTTTTACTAAATAAGATTCAAATAAATATAACTATTATGACTATAAGGTGTCCTGAAGGTCTTCAACAGTCATCGAAAACATTCGAAATGTAAAGTTAAATGAACCATTTCAGTACACGTTACAGAATGAAAAGCTGAAGACTGGAAAACAAAACAAAAAAAAAAATTAAAAAACTATAACCTACGACGTTAAAACTTCTGATAAAAATTATGGAGCCTATCTTATTCGAGCCATTATCACAAATCTATTGACACCTAATTCACTAAAATCGATTCAATAGTTTTGGCTTTACGGTGGAATATAAAAATACATGGACTGCCTGAAATAACAATCGATCCGTGACGTATCCGTGTGAAGACAGATTAAAAATATACAGTATCACCACCCTTATTTATCGTAAGAACTAATTAAGGAAGCAAGGTACACAGGAGAATAGTACTGTAACGGGAAGGAAGACAGCTCATCTAGCCAGTGTGTTATCATCAACAGCCCTTTACAATCCACTGCTGGACACAGACCTCTCCTTAGCAAAGAGATTGTCCGTGTGGTGATGGATTACGAATACATTGTGTTTCCACGCCTATCCATCCCGTAGGTGTCGTAAAAAGCGACTAAAGGAACAAAGTATACAAGACAACATCATAACAAAGAGAAGGAAAACTTGGAACAAATGCTATTCCAACCCGTCTGTCCAGCGCAGTATAGTAAGCCAAAACCTCCAGTGTGATATAGTAGACCAAATTTTCTTTTTTTAAAGAGTGGTCAGCAGTGAATTATTTAAGGTTTATGATAAAGTAACGATAGCTAAACTCAATTAATAAATTGGTTCCTAAACTGGTACAACAATAATAGATATGATTTACTAATTAAGTACCTTCTGACAAAACTCCAACCAAATCGTCTGGTCTGTCATTTTCACGTCGATTTAAATTTAATTTTTGCCAAGTTTTTATAACAAAACTGGGAGTAGGTTGTTGGATTAGCATGAAGTCTGTAAAGATAAATCTATATTATTTTTTAGGCTGGCTATTTACAAGTATTATTGAAGTAAATAATTAAAAAAAATTGAATACTTCTAACTAGGATCTATCGAATGGTCTGTGACTCATTTGTAGGTAATAAATTTTGGCGACCCAGAAAATCACAAGTTTCTCCTAGTTGAATTCTAAAATAGGTAAGGACGAATCCCTTGTTTTTATCGTATAAGATATGTAACATTACTCGTGCATAGTCTAAACGGCTAGCAGTAGCCCGTAACGAAGTATTCGTTGAGCAGCGATAGGATAACGAATATTTTTAAGATCCACGTCGTCTTCATAAAAAATGTTCATATAACTAACATTTACATATTGTGAGGGGCATACGAAGACTATCGCTAAGATACTGCACTTTTCAATAAAGTAGAGTGCACTGCGTAGATTGACCGTCTCATTCTGCGTGGATCTGTTATCTCATTCTCTGTCTTGAATGATAAAGAGAAGAAGAGAAGTATGCAGGTAAGCCTCTGGCACTCAATAAAACAATCAAATCAACCTATCGCTGTTTACTGCTCAACAAAGGTCTCCCAAGGAGCGTCAACCATCTCGGTCTTGGACAATTCGCATCCATTCGCCGCCAGCCACTTTCTTCAAGTCGTCGTTCCATTTCGCCGCAAGGCGTCCTACACTACTCAACAATGCGGTCGGTTGATATTGAGTTCACGAGATTTTTCTACTAAGATCAACCAATAGAGTCCTTAACACTGTTTTGATTTAGTTGGTTGAAGACTGACATCATACTTTGCCATTGGCTCAAGTGATAATCCATGGAGAATTGCACACAATAAAAATAGAGATAAAAGAAACTCTTGAACCTGTTTAACAAGAGCATCTGTTCTTGTGATACACTTACATGACTCATTTGCTCTAATTGCTATTTCCTTAAGTGCCTTTGATAATTCTAAAACAAGTTTTATCCAGGCTTCTGGGTTATTTGATAATGCTGTGAAACGGATAGCCTATTAATAAGTGTCTTGAAATTGTGAAAATTCAATTATTTTGCTTGTATTTAGTCACTTAAACAGGTTACACAAGTGTTTATCTTATGGGATTCTGTAATCTAGATATATCTTTTGAAAGCAAAAAATAGGTGCATTTATTGGTGATATGTGTGGAAAAAAAATTAATAACATTAACATTAATTAAATTATTTGTCATACTGTTTCAAATATTAAATTTTTCGTTAAAAAGTAAGTCGTTTACAACAGTAATCTCTGTTAGAAATGGATTGATAACAAAAATTTAATGACAAAAACTTTTTTAGTTTAGAAATACGGGTATGTATAATTATTGACTATCTATTAATTGACTGCACGCATGGAATAGTTGGTCAAAGCGGCCATTTTGAGACATGGGACAGCAAGCATTATTCTGAGTCTGGGTACACTTTGTGTTTGTTTCATGACTTTTGGTTAGTCCATCGCAGTTACACGATATATTTCTAGTGAAAAAGTAATCTTTTAGGTGAAGATGAAAACACTTACATGCATTTGCAAATGAGCCTTTTGTATTTTTGTACCTGGTTTCAATAAAATGTAATGTTTGGTTCAGTATAATATAAATTTCTGATTGAGTTACATTATTATCAAATCTAGAATATTTCTTTACATTAGCACTTTCATTATATGAAGCTCTTTTATGGATACCGAGGTCAATAGAAAGCGTATTGTTCAACGATTTAGGTATGTTGACAGTCTCAAAAGCATCCAAATTTATCGAATTAATACTGGATTCATTTGCTGTAACATTGAATTGTTGTAATTGATTATAAATGATGTAATGCATCATTTATATATATAAAAAAAAATGATTAAAAGTTATGTAAAGGAATTAGTATATGGTAAAACATGAAAGGATACCTACTTTATTTGCAAAAGTAAATTTTGGATATTAACTTAAATTTAAATTTTGTTTCACTAATGAAAACTTTATTTTCATAAAAAATTTGATTATAGTTCAAAACTTATTTGAGGGCATCATAAAATAAATGGGCAACTAAGAAATCTTCATTTAAATGATGATATATATGGCATAGTAGGCTAAAATTTCCTTATAAAATGTTTTTTAGTTACTTAAGAATCAATTATTAACTTACCGTGTGGTGACGGATTAAGAATACGCAGTGTCACCACCCCTATTCACCCCGTGGGTGTCGTAAGAGGCGGCTAAGGGAACAAACCATTCAGGCAAATATATAACACGGAGAAGGAAAACTTGAAACAAACCCTTTTTTTTTAACTTGAGGCAAACGCTTTGAGCCGTCACCCCACCGGGGTTTGTGGTGGGGTGTTGAGTCGGAATCGGACCGACTACAACCATATGGTACACCACGCTGTGTCTGAGATAGGAGGGATTCGGGAATAGCTGTAAGTACGAGCGGGACCCTCCTAGCGCCTGCCCGCTATCACGGGCACTATCTTCGGTTAAAACTCTATTCAGGCGACGTACGGTCCACGCGGACGTCGCGTTCTCGCGGCTGGCCACTGTAGCGGATGGTTCGGTTCGTCTGTGGTGAATTGGATCCGACTGGAAATCGTCCTCCCGGGCCTTCTCTGCCGCCTGTTTCTGCGAAATTATGTCTTCACTAAAGGTTGTGACCGTAGTTAAACAACTGTTGCTACCAGCCATGGAGCGTATGATGACCGGTAACGAGAGACCTACTCCGATAGCTGCAGTAAGAGCCTCATGCTGCACTACCGAGGCGGAACAAACCGCTAGTGTGAACTGAGCCGAGTCCTCCCTGCAGTCCCAATTCTCTCCTAGCGACCGCATGCAGATATTTCCCGAAGCAATCGTGCCCGGAGAGGAACAGCGTCGGTCGGAACTAAAAGGTCCGGTGCTGCCACCCTGCCCACTCGACGAGGACTGGCTGGAGAGTCGCCCCGGTTTTAAAATTAGCACGTGGAGCCTACAGGCGGGACGATCAGCGACACTGGCTCCCCTCAAATTGGGCAAAAGTTGCCCAAGGACAGAAACCGCGCTGCAAGCTTTGGAGCAAGCTGTCTGTTGAAACAAACCCTATTTCAACCCGTCTGGCCTTAGTGGTATAGTAAGCCAAAACGCCCTTGCTAAAAAAAGGCCTATGTCCAGCAGTGGACTGTTAAAAACTGTTGGTGATTAACTTACCAGTAGTACTCTTAGAGTATCGATCTGGCAGTGACTTCCTTTCCCTCCACTCCTTACCGTCGAAATACATAAGTGGTTTATCTTCTGGTTCTGAAGAGTGAGGAATTAATTTTATTTTTGTGTAATCTTATCTGCAGAGTTACTTATTAGCGAGTGTTTTGATTTTTATCTGATGGATTATTTATTATAAAACAGTACCTAAATCTTTGTAATATAGATATATTTTATTTAATGCTTAACTTAAACATTTTTTTTGTTAATAATTTTCGTAAGTTATAAATTATCAAATATTGTTTAGTAAATTACTATTACAAAAATATGGGCAACATAAACTAATAAACCAGAAATCATCAGAATCACTGTGAGATAAAATGTGTAACATAGGGATTTGACAATTTTATAAACTACTTTTTGCCCGTGGTTCTAAACGTGTGTGCATATGGCATATCACTGTAAAAAGTAGTATATGTGTATCATGTCTAACTATCCTGTTGTATTGCTATTAATTTTCATATCAAACCGTTCAGGAGTTTTTATGTAAAAAAGTAACAAACATCTAAATATCTATTTCCTCCTACACCCTCATAAACTATCGCATTTACAATGTTAGTAGGAAGTAGGATTAGTAGGATAGTAAGATATCACAATGATTGACATATAATAGAAAAATGGATTTAGACGGTTCACACATACTCGTAATATCATAATATACATACCCATAAATAGTAAAAGAACATTATCAAATTTTAGTATTATTCAGAAATTTTCATACAAATTATGATAAATTTTGTGATTTTTTACCTGTAAACAAACTTTGTTCTGCTTCAAGGCTACTGAAGCAAATTAAAAGTAAACTGAATTTCATATTTCCTTAATTAATAGGTTGAGTAACATTAATGTTTCCGTCACAACGTTTAGATACAAATTAAGATAGGAGATAATTGGTCGTTTCCACAAGAACTGTGACAAAATTTTGCCTAGATTTACCATACAACCATTTGACTGGTACTTGAGAAATTATTCTAAATTCTGTACTACATGTCGACTACGTATCGGTACACATCTATTGGCTCGAGACCGTTTCAACAACTTGTGTGGTACAAATATTAAATTTAATAAGAGAATCGATAAAGTTTATTGCGGAACACAAAATTATTGCGTTCGTGGATCTCGATAGTTGTCGTTGTTTGAGAACGTACCTAATGTTAGTCTTATCGCATGCACCGGCGACAATCGTGAGCCAGCGGTCATGTGTGATATGATAACTATGATTTGCTGGAATGTGCACTACGAAATATTTTAATTCAACATGAAAAGGAAGTTAGGAGAGCACTGCTTTGATCTTGTGCTAGATAGATGATGGAGGAAGGAATGAATTAAAATGAATGATAATTTATATTCAAATATTTAAGGAAATAACACGAGTTATTTGAGTTTTATGAACTTGCTGATTGGTAGGTAAATGTTGAAAAACAAATTTGTCATTTATTAATTATTACTACTATATTGAGCACCAATAGCTATTTATACTATATATTTTCAAGGTATGACTGATATTCGTCGATAAAATCATTAATTTTGAATTTATTGATATGTTTAAACTATTACCAATTTTAGGTCTTCATTTGGATTTTTCATCTTTATTATTTATTTATTTGTTATTTAAATACCTTGCCAAAGTGACTCCTCTCCACCTGATGGAAAACATGAATAGAATCCAAGAGTTGTGGTCACTATACTCATTGTAAATGCAGACAATGTAGTATAGTGATCCACACTGTCGCGGCCTAATAATATAGTTTTCCACACCTCGCTTGGGGACGTAAAATAATAAAAAAAAGACTAAATATTTTTTTCTCTTGTGTCACCGGCTTTTGGTAGTCATTACGAAGACATTGCTACCACAAACTTTTACTATTTTCTTTTACTCTACTAACTAGTCTACTGAGTTAAGTGTTTGCAATAATAATAGAGTCACACAAGAGTATGCAACTTTAAATAGATCTACCAGTTGCTTGTGAAACTGACATCGGTAAGTAAGAGATGCTTATTAACGCATCTCACTGCTCTCATTGGTAGCTGAGTTAATTAATTGCAATAAGTTCATAGCGGTTTCAATAACGTTTCGTTCAAGGTGACTTCAAACCACACACGATAAAATTAATATTTTCAATTTTAATGATATTTGTAAATTTATTTTTTTAAGTGCAGCGATGCGCAATATAATGATAAAGTACTGTTACTAGAAATATCCTTTAAGAGGGACATACTTTTTCGTCTATTTTGTGACAGCTGTAATTTACATTGGAAGCATCTGGAATAAACAAATAAATGTTTAGTTGATATAGAAGTTGGAATTTCATCACTACCATAAAGATTAATGTTAATTATCATCACGATTGGTAGCGACTAACAATAGTATATGATACACATAAAATACCATATATGTTAAAACAGATAATATTAATAAATATGAAAACGTTGCATTAGCACATTGTTTTGGTTATCAGTGACAGTTCATGGGCGGAGTAGGTGCATCCAAATCGGTATGTACCGGTCAGAATCGTGACTAAGTTCGACCCTGTTTACTACATTGGCTACTGTTTATGTATAGGCTAAACTCAATATAAAAATCAAATGCGACTTGCTACAGTATAGACAACATAAGGAAAGAAAGTTGAACTGCACACTTATTGTTTTTTTAAAGTTTTGGCATTCTCTATCAATATAGTAGAGTAGAAATGAATGAAAACGTGTAGTAATCTTTAGTTAATAATTGTATATTTTAAATTAATAAAAAACTAAACATAAGAAAATCGTTATCGTTGAACACAAAGTGATAATGAGGTTTTTAAACAAATGGATAAATGGGATGGGACCTAGTTGAAATTACTTTTAGATATTCAATAACAGAATTTATTCATATCTGTTATTTAACTAAAACATAAAAAAAACTAAAGAACTAAACAGTTTTAGAACTAATATATGTATGTTGCACTGAAAATGTAGTACAATATACACTTAACAACATTGTGCAATGCAAGTTCATGGTATGTTACCATGAATTTTTGCATGCATTGCATGTGAGCTATGCCAAATAGTTATTAAGTAGGTGTAGTTTATCACACTCTTGGAAATACGAATGACCCTAGTTAATTGTTTCATCTGCTGGTTCATGCAGATGATTTTGGCCAATGACTTAGGTATGCAAGACTGCCTCATTGGCCTAGCAGTTAGCACATGTGACTAACAAACAAGAGTTCAGTTTCCGGGAGGTCTAAAAGTGTTGTGGGGTTTTTCTTGATAGAGTACGGAAGTTTAATGGTGTCTCACGCCCGTGCCTCAGGGACCTCGTGAAGCTGTCGAACCTGAATGTCATGGACATCTATGAGAATCGTTATTGGCAAGTCAGTACCGTCAAATATACTGACAACTAGTTAAACCTTCGAATCCAATCCACCCTAAGGGTTGCGAAGGTACGATGTCGGTCGCTCTGTTTAAAAACTGATATTCAGGTGAAATCAGTTAAACTAATAACTTACGTAATAATCTTTTGTGTGGATCGCGTGAATATTGTATTAAACTTTAAGGGTACTTATTATCGTCTCAGACGCCGGAGGTTGTAGAACTATTTTTCCCACACAGGAAGGGGTCACCCGCAAACTGTAGATAATCCAAGTTAAGTGGGGATTCCAGGGATTTTCTTTCTAGAGTACACCTGGTACTCTAGCTACTGGTACCCGAGACGGCGTGTGATTTTTGTTCGGTTCCGATCCAACATATGTACCAATAGATGGTATCCTTGGGGATTACTGCACAGACAAAAAAGGGTACTTATAGTTTGGATATATTGAGGATAGACAGACACATATTATCTTGGAGTTTACAGCTAAATATGTGAGAAATAGGAGATATTCTTTACATCATCGCTTCATTTTTATAAGGTGATGATTTAGGAACGAATTGTCGTTTGACCGCATGCAACTTTTGAGAAAACCAATAAGTACAGACGTTTTTTTAGAGAATAAACAATCTTCGTTAATTTTGTTATGAAAAGCGATGTTTATTCAATTATTTCTTATTTGAGGTGGTTATATTTACACTTCTTTGATGGTCTTCTATAGTGAAGTATAGTGTCATATCTCTTCTATTAAGTGAGGGTATACGAACCTATTAAAGGTAGTCGAATGGTTCCACCTCCTCGCCCAATCTCTATCGGTACCTGCAGGTGATCGCTATGGGCTAATTTAGGGAGATTTCTATGCAAATTTAATTACTACAGTTACGGCATGCGGCAACTAACGGTGTATACTGTTAGCTGAGCCAGTATGACGATATTAATTTTACATAAGGGACTGTCATAGATTTAATTCTGTCTAGTTGGGTTCATAACCATTAGTAAAGAAATTAATAAAGGCTAGGAAGACGACAATACTATAATAATAGGTAAGTGTTTCTTAAAGTATGGTAACCCTATAATGTCTATCTGTAAGTGCTATAGAGTCTATGCATCCATTTATCAATAAAAAATTTATTTAAAAAATAAAACTTTGAATATTTTTTCTTATTAAAAATAAAAAAGAGGTGCAATTGGTATGGGTAAGATATAGGTTTAAAATAAGAAATAAATATGTGATACGTACACAATTTTATGAAGAGATAAATAAACGCAGCAGCAGTCATTGCTTGTGATATTTCATAATTATTAAAATAACATACTCCATAGACAAGTAACAAGTGGCATTCAATAGTCGATATATTTGCTTTCATTTCATTTAAATAACATTATAATATTCGTAGTAGAAACTACATAATACTTCTGCACTTACTGCATCCAAGCCACTTGATTGCCTTATCGATATAAACTTGCATCGAATATCTGTAAAGGAAAATACATAAATAAAGCAACGTTTTCCATTTAACAACACTGCTCATATTCATTTCTACTGTCTGAATAACAGTTTAGCCATATAAACGAAATTCAAATTACACTGTAGAAGCCGACGTGACGGCTGGCCGTTGAGTGGGCAATCGCATCCGATTTGGTAGTAAGGGCAATCGTGCACAAGATGTCTTATAGATATAAAAGTGAAAAAATATGATGGTGTGTTAGATATACGTTTGAATAAACAGCACGATGAAGGTACCTATAAAATATTGAAGAAGTAAGTTAATAATCGTTTTATAATTATTTATAATATTTTTTTAATGATTTTATTGTTACTTTATCTATTTCAATAAATTGCTTTGTTAAAGTATGTTTTGAAACCCAATATTTAATTAATTGAAACTTAACACTGTACCACTCTATTGGTTTCAGTTATAATCTGGTAAATATTTTTTAGAGGCTGGTTTTAAGCTCTTAGCCATACTAATTCTGAGAATGTCACAATCACATCATCACATCAACAGCCTTTAATAATCCACTGCTGGACATCAGCCTCTCGTTAGAAAGAAGAATTTGATATACTATACCACACTGGCCAGACGGATTGGTATTAAGTGTGTATCAAATTTTTCTTATCTTTACAGTGATGTTGTCTTGCATAGTTTGTTCTCTTAGTTTCTCTCACGAGTACGACACCCACGGATGAATAGGGATGATGACACTCTGTATTCATAACCCGTCACCACACAGATTAAGAATGAATCAATGCCACAGTGATCTACCAGAATATTTTTCAACTTTGATTTCATTGATTTTTTTTGACACAGCACATTTGTGAACTATTTTAACAACGTAATGTTAAATGTAATGTTAGACGCTCACAAAGTTAGTTTCCGTGTTTAGTACCTACCTATAAAATATTTTACTAACCAGAAAGTCGTTATGTCTTCATTTTTGAAAATTTCTCTACTTTTAAGAAAGACAATCGTGTATTGTGATAATATTGAAAACAGCAACCGTTTCTTTTTCTTATTTCTCAGTAAGATATATTTTATGTCTAAATTTTAAAAATCCTCGTGTTACTTTCATTTTTGTGTCGTGACTTAGAGATGAATAATTTGTCATATCGTCATCTGCATGATGGCCAAGCCCATCCTGTTTAGGAGTGTTTTGACGTTCCGTTTCTTATAATATTTTACAAACGGTGACTCTCTTTGTACGGCTACCCTAACAATTGACACCATGTAAGTCTCGCTGGTGGCTACGTTTGCCCATTAGACCACTTCCTTAACAAAAGAGGCTTGGAGCCTCCCATTCTAACAATTGTATGAGCTATTTACCTTATCTGTAGCGCGCGGCAATCACACCCGCTCCTGATGCCAACTGCGGCCAATATGTTTTGATACTTTTGCCCATTGTTCTGTCACGTGATAAATACTACTTTAGATCCAACTAATATGATTTTATTTATTAGATGTTCATATCTTAAAATAAGATTTATAATTCTGTCAGCGATATTTTAACATATAATCTATTATGATAAATTCTAGTGGTATTTAATGCATTTTTCTGAGTCTCTTAAATTATATGTTATATTATTAATTATATGTTTTAAATGTTGGCGACAATCAGATAGTATCTACAACTGTGGATCACTATGCAGAGATAAAAATAAAATAGATAAAATTAAAAAAAGAACTCTAATATGTAAATTACAACTCTGCGTTTTTTCTTTTATCTCTTTATTGACTGAAATATTTTGAATAGTCATCGAGTAAGCTAATGAGCACTGTAATGAATGACATAGTTTAATGGCACAGATTTAAATAAATAAAATTAGTGAAAATACTTACGTTTGAGAAAAGAATCATCATCATCATCATCATCTAGTCAATAGACGTCCACTGCTGGACATACGAATATTTACTTATTTTGAGAAAAAAATATTTATTTCAAATTTCTGAATTTCGTTACAGCAGCACGTTCATTCTACATACAATATTTTATATAACTAATTTACAATATATCTTTTAATTGTGATCTAGACTGAATATAATATCAAGAAGTGATATACCCTGTATAAGGGTAGTATCTATATCGGCGGGAGGCGCGAGTGCAAGTAACCGTACTATATAACAGTGATAGCGCGATCGTGATGTTACCATAGCAGGACGAACCCCTTTGAGAATCATTTTACACTTATGTTTAGTGCAGTATATGTGTATACTGTATCTACTACTACTAATACCTTCTAATATGTTAATTTATATAATTTTAACACCTATTGTATATAAATAAGGATCAGACTGCCGTGTGTGTCATGTGTGAAGTTATTTTTTTTATTGTTTTTACTGCGACATTATGATACAAAAATGGTAGAACACTATACACATCTACGAAAGAGAAAGTAATATATGTTTGTTTAGTTGTGACAAATAGAATAATTTTACGTGAAGTAGTACACATAAATAATGATTTTTGTCCGAGATAATGTGAGTAAAGTTAGGTCAACGTTGCAATTTTCTTGCCAACTTCGTAAGTAATTATTTCTTTAGTTGCAACAATTAACAATATAAACTATGGGCTACGACAATTAGCAATCTTGATAATTTATTTTCATTTAATCTGTATGTGTAAACCCTGCGAAACTTTTAAAACATTACCAAAAAGGCAGTACAGAATAATTAACGACAATACTTTCGCAAAAGTGTTTTATATTCTAGCAGGTACTACTTATTTTGACGAAGTGCTCTAACAGTTCACGATTACGACACGACAACGGCACGTGCTGCAAACCAGCGCATGCGATAGAACAGAAGTGTCCGCGTCAAGTCGTGACATAACCGGTACGGGCGCCCGTAATCTAGAATAAATTGCGTACACTTTGTGACTCTTTATAGACCTTTTAAGGTAGAAAATTTAAGATGATGATCACCACGTTCATAATTAAGATCATTCGTGATTATGGACTCGTGATCTGGTGTGGGTGGTTCCGCTTCCGAGGCAACGGTTGGTCCTGTTCTAACCCATTTGGGCATGCTACTGACAATTTTTGAAATATTGATGAATAGATAAGAAGTGTTTGGCTTTGTTACCATATGTGGACGATGAGTTAGTTGGATTATAAGGTAAAGACTTTGCAAATAATTACAGGAAACATGTACTTAGATAATTAAAATTATCTTATAATGTTTTCTTTAATTAATAATAATTACTGTAAAATTTAAAATCAACTTGACGGCTCTAGACAACGGACTCAGAACAATACACTTACAGCTATATGTATATACGGCTGCCTATTATATATACAAGGGCTATGCATAAGATAATCGGTTTTATTTAATAAGAATAAAAAAAAACCTTTACAAATAAAACCACCTCGGTGGCGCAGCAGTAGTAGATGCGACTACTGTGCTTAAGGTCTCAGGTCCGATTCCCGGATCGGATCAAATGTTTCTATGATTTGCAAATTTTGTCTAAAGTTTGAGTGTTTTCTATGTATATTCTATCAGCCAGTCTAATTATCTTACAAACTCTGCTTAGTTTGAAACTAGATGACGTGTGTCAAATGTCCGAAATATTCATTATTATTATTATTTTATTATTACTGTTAGAAATAAGTCATAAGATGGTTTCTAAAAAATATTATATTCCTTTTATAAAGTCATAACAAACTTAGAAAGAAGGCTTACCAGTCGTAAATAGTTACTACGTGTGTGGCATCCCCAGAAGCTTTATATAAGACTTGCCCGCTGGACGATCCTCATATCTCGACGGGAAGTATTTTGCATGCAACCGCTACCTATCTTTTGGAACAATCTGAAAACGAGAGCAGGCTATAGTCAAAGGCCTTATAGCTCAACGCAGTCGTACACAAATTTAGACTTTAAGGTTTAACCCTAAAAGATGATATTGGTTTAACAGTCATTATTTTACATACTTTAATGAGTGGCGGTAAAACATTACGTATTGTAAAATAATTATTTGTCGTAAGTTCATAATTACTGATAATAGACCTTGAAGGAACATTTTTTGCCTATAACGAATCATTCACTATGGCTTATATTGTTAGTATATTATTGTTGGCAACATTTGTTTTTTAAATGGTTGCCCAGATTTGGTTATCTAAGCGTGAACAAAAACAAAAAACACTGGTCTATTTATAGAAATCGTCAAATAATATCATTAACTAAATATTTCGAACATTTGACACACATCATCTAGTTTCAAACTAAGCAGAGCTTATGCTATGATAACTAGACTGACTGATAGAATACTTGTATACTTTTTTTGTAAATACATAAATATTATGCATAGAAAACACTTAAACTTCTTAACAAATATTTGCAGATCATACAGACATTTGGAGCGACCCGGGGAATCGAAAACGTGACCAAGCACAGCAGTCGCATTCACTACCGCTGCGCCACCGAGGCAATTAAATTAGATTTCTTTAGATTAGCTATATTATGTTATAATTATATATAATATTTTGCATAAAACGTTGTCTATTAATAAATGTATGTATGTTTAGCAACATTAGACATCCTAAAAAAAATTATCATGTACATAATTTTACGTACATAGATTTCAAATAGACTCGTAATTCAATCACGAACATCCAAGGTCCTTTAAAATACCTCTGGCAATGCCATTTAATTATTACTTAACTTCCTCTAACTATATATGATATCGAAACATCAACGCAAACGCGATCCACATTGACCATTTCTGTGATATCTGATTTATACAGAGAAATTCAAATAGACTGTAGAACAAATTGCTATTTGTAATTCAATTAATCGTTGTGTGGGTTTAACAATATTTCTTACATTTATATAGACTTAATGTGAAGTTTTGCTATAATATATTTAAGTGGTGACGATTAAGAAACTGTGTAACTGGTTATCATATTGTTCTTTTTTTTATATAAAAACTTGCCAAAGTCTCTATTCTGCCTGATGGAACGCATGAATAGAATTCAAGAGTGGCGGTCGCCGTACTCACTGCGAATGAAGACAGTACCGTATGGCGATCCACGCCATGGCGGCCTAGTGAGATTCTTTTTCACGCACCGCTTAAAGGACCCGGGATCGTAGTGGGAGGAAAACACATGCGCTGGTAATGTATTAACTTGAGATATGACACAAAGTCTAAACAAAATAGGGACATACAGATATCTTTTTTTGATGACAGGGTGTAAAAAACCTTCTATGGGATGAAGCTATCAAAAAATATGTGAAGTTGCCACCGTAAGCTACTCTGATGGCCAGTTTCAGGAGCACTACTTAATGAAGGACTCATACCATAATAATAGATAATAGAATTTGAATAATAGAAACTTGTCAATATTCTTAAAATATTGTAGGTGATAACGGTATTAAGCATAAGGAGTAACTACAAATGACAAACAAAAATGAATTGATACATCACTACTAATAATATAGTTTGTTTGTTACGGTTTCACTCAAAAACTACTCAACCGATGATCATGAAATTTTGTACACATGTTCTTGGAGGTATTAGAAGTAACATATGATTTATATATATATATATGTATAAACGTATTTAAAATGATCTGTTGCAAAACTTAATGTGGGAAACCGATTTCCATGCAAGCGAAGCCGCGGGCGTTAGCTAGTGTAATATAATTGAAAGTCTGTGCGTTACAGATATTTATATTTTGTTTATCCGTGTAATTAGTACTAAATTAATACGTCATCTAACACGCCCTTATTAATCCGAAAATTATTTAGGGTCGGTTATAAGTCAAACCAGTTTTGTGACCAACCAAACCTAACCATAATGTTACTAACTAAAACTTATAAAAAAGAATATTTATCTTGATCTCGTATAGAAATCGAACTTTTACAATATACTTTTACAAAGGAATTTGTTTTTAACATCTCAATTACGTTTACCTACATATATGAAATTGTTAGTGAAAAATATAAAAAACTTTTAATGAAGATAAACAGTGTACTTACATTAAGGACATGTATTTAATGTATAATATAAAAAATTAAAGTTGTTTACTTCGCAGTTAATTTGGTGACTTTCATATCTCTGAAGAATTATAGATTTTTGTTTAAGCGGTTGCCACGTCGCTCTCTACAGCACTACAACACTTTGTGTGACCCACAAATTGTTGTTCTGAGTCTGCGTGTTCATTGTATTTGTTACATTTCTGTTTGTAAAGTACCCCACGACTCAAAATTTATTATCCAATATTCATCTGGGAGGAGTCAGAAGCGACTAAGGGAGTAAACTACGCAAAATAAGATCACTGTAAAGAAAAAAGAAAACTTGAAATAATTTGGCCGGCGTGGTACAGTTTGCATAAATCTCCTTCATAAGGAGAGACCTGTGACTAACAGTGGACAAAGGCCAAAGGTGGTTGATGTTGATGACTATACAGCCATAGTTTGCCATGTTAAATAAGGTGATAATTGTATTAATAGAAACAATTTGATAGTTTAATAATCATGGAAATTTTCAAAGAAAATGATACAGTACATTTTTGCTATGTGGGTTGTGTAAAAAATCTAACTTAAGCATCATTAGGAAAATAAGATTTAAACTAAAAATTAAAGTTAAAAAACAAAAATAATCTAATATATATATGTATATAATAAATACGAATATATATAATATTGTATTTAATGTATCATGGTAACAGGGTAGCGGAGGTCCGAAGGTAATCGTTTCATAGAAACCGACCCCAAAATATTCTTAGAATTAATAAGGGCGTGGTAGATTATTTATTTATTTAGTATGCTAGTACCATATTTAACTATCTTTAGCGTACAGACTCACAATTATTTTATATGTATCAATTCTGCTTTTGTTTATTATCTGTAGTTGATCTTACCATAGATAAATATAATTGGAGTTCTAATTATGATAATTGAATTAATAGTCGTAAATATCTACCGGTTAGAAGTATAGTATGATATCGTAAATGAATTCTTGGCTCTAGGCTTGAAATTGCTATCAATCAGCGTTTATCCCTAAGTGTTGTGAGTAAACGTATCCGGTTGCGAGATTTAACGTTGACAGTTGCGAACAAGTATCCGGTCTTAGACATCATACAAGTTAACCGGACCTTATTCTTGTTTAACACAAGTTATATAGTTACGATAAAAACACGGAAAATAAAATAAACCTGTAGATTAGAAACAAATTTGTAACCCACATTCTATTGTAATATTTACGTTATAAAACAAACCTCTTGCCAGCGAGCAGGCCCTATAAGAAGTTAATCGAAAGAGTATTAGGACTAGATATGAAAATTGGGAGTATATAGGTTAGTACTTAGCTAAAGAGAGTCCGTGTGTCTGTTGCCGGTTCGTGTGGTGACGGATGAAGAATATAAAGTATCATCATCTCTGTTCATTCCGTGGATGTCGTAAGAACAGACTAAGAGAGCGTTCTTAGTCGGTTCTTACGACTCGTTGAGTTCCCTAACTAGTAGTATAATTCGCATTATACTCAGAGTAACAGTACTACAAAAGCAGGGAAAACTTGAAACAAACAGTCCTTCAAACAAAATCTCCTTTCTGAGGAGAGTCCTATGTCCAGCAGTGGACTATTAAAGGCTGTTGATGATAGTGATAAACTGGCAAGAAATATTGTTTAAATCGATAGATTTGAGATTGGAACCAATATCTTCAGCAGGTTAGGTCTCATACCTATATTTAGATTATTGACTGTTGCCAGAAAATTACAGTTTCGTTGGTATTGGTACTTGAACTTGAATTTAACTTTTCTTTTTAAAAACCTTGTACATTGACAACACGTCCATGGTCCGTGTATGTTTAATTCGATACTCTTAGCTAAAATAGTTTTTAAAAAGTTAATAAAGTGAATTGTGTTTTAGGAAGATCGCAGAGCAGATGGCAATGAGCGGTTAGTTCAGTGTTTATCACTTCATTAAGTGGAGGGGTCAGAGCTCCACGGGCTCCGCGACACCTCTCGTGCTAATGTCGCTGATGTGTTGTCGCGATTGTAAAACAACATTGTGGACACGCGAAGCAAAGAGTTCTAACGATTTTTATTTATTTTGTTCTTGTCGTGTCTTCTGATAATATATCTTTCAACTACTAATTTAACATGATTTGAGATTTGAATCTTGGTGAAACCTTTTTTGTTATTTTAGAAACAAATTGTAGGCTTACATTAAGTTCTAGTTTTAAATTATACGTCTTAGCATACCTCTCACTAACCACTTTTCTAATATCTTTCTTAGGTGGTTTTTTTAGCGTTGGTAGGTCCCCCACAAGGTGGTCCGACGACCTGGGAAGTTCGCAGGAAGCCGTTACATGCGGGTGGCATGGGACCGGCTTTTGTTCAGAACCTGAAGGTTCTGAACAAAAGGGTCCAGAGAGGCCTATGTCCAGCAGTGCACGTCTTATGGTTGAGATGATGATGATGATGATTATGATGTAGGGGTAGCCTACCGAGAAGACTACTTTGGTAACTTATGTTTAACATATCTTTCTTAGACCTAGGTAAATTCATGTTCGGTTAAAATATATTGCTAATTAATGTTGTGTGTGCAAATATTGTGTGTGTACATATTCGTTTCTGTAGGTAGTAGAAATATACAAGTAGTTTACATCACTAAAGATTATTAACAATTTAGTAGTCGTTAAAAATGTATCAGTTCTGAGAAATTACAAATTTACTACAGTATTTTCATGATAAAAGTGCGTTAGGACATTAATTTCCAATTTCTCTCCTTCTAGTGTTTGGTTGCTACAAAAGCGTGTCACGAAGAAGAAGGAATTGTGCTTAAAATTGTAACTATTGAAATTTAAAAAATGATTTTTCTTTAATACTATACACTTAACTTAACAACAACTTTGCACACCCACTTACATGAACATAATTTGAAAACATTATTTAAAACTTTCTATTTATTGACCCTTAAAACCCCATAATTGAACTTACTGTTTGACGCAAAGCCATAATCCCGTCAAATTCAGTAAACCATTCCAGTGAAATTATTTTCACGCTATGTTAGAGC
The DNA here is from genome assembly GCA_949316085.1 of Hypercompe scribonia. Lineage (NCBI taxonomy): Eukaryota > Metazoa > Arthropoda > Insecta > Lepidoptera > Erebidae > Hypercompe > Hypercompe scribonia. The sequence goes on from OX438979.1 coordinate 11,180,475, forward strand.
GGTACCAGAAAAGTATCGAAATAGAGGAATCATCAGTAACATTACCTCTCAACCACTATTATGCTCGCTGTCTAATTTACATTTCGTTGAGGTGCGGGTGCAGTAATTTTTGCACGTTCTGAGCACGCGCAGCACCTTTGAATAACTACCATCTGAACATCAGACGCTATTATTTGATTCGTACATGCTTAAGCTATGTCTTTGGTATTCCTATTTCACAACTTTTACATTTAACTTTATGTAGATCGTAGTTTAGATGTTCTTTATCGGGTTACCTTTATTGATTTTTATAATGTGGATCGTAGTATGTTGGAGTATGGTAATTTTTCTTACGTGATTTTTTTAGATCAACCCTTATTAAATATATCATATCTTTACCTAATTCAGTTTTTAAAAAAATTGTTAGTGTCCTGATTGTTGTTACAGGTCACTCAAATAAGGTTAAATTGGCCTCGTAGATATTTAGACAGTCACTATTTTTGTAACCTTTACATCACATACGAGTTTATCTAAAAAAAAGTGAGGTTTTACCTTTCACGATTTATATTTTTGAAAAAAGAAACTGAGATTGACATTAAAAGTGACGCAGGACTTCATAGTTTTTTACATAGACTAAAGGGAAAAACTCTTTTGTAAGTCCCGATTTGACCGGAGCAGTCATAGCTTAAGAAGTTATGTAGTGTATTTCTTATTTAGATATAAGACATCTACTGTTCTATTTAATAACAACTATAGAACTTATGTCTATAATTTACAGGAATACTCTCTTAAATATTTAAAACAACACTTACTTTGAGTGAGAAAATCAAATTAAGTGTTTTAACAGACATTTCTATGGGATTCTACGATTGGCTGACCTTGACAAGTAAAGCTATCCAAAGTATTCCTGAGCTTGATATAAAACCAAAGAATGGAGTCTTCTAGAGTTGCGTAGTTATATCTACTATTGACCTTGGTAATTTGATTGCCGGACAGATAAGCAGCACCTATAAAAACAAATGTTTGCTAGTCTTGTCTTGATATAGTCATACTGCAATTCTAGCATTACTCAATCAATAATAGAACTCACCAGCATAGTCTACATTGGTTGAAAACTTCCCTACTATACTAATATTTACTTTGTGAATGTAATTATCATATTAAGTTACCATTTTCGGCATATTTTATAGCCTCTTGATAAATATGTCATGATGAAACACTATAAATAAGTTACAATACCAATCTGTTGCATATGTTCTGGCTGTAAATTATATATAATTAAATATACTGGCAAATTATCTCAATCTAGTAGTACATTATTAAAACATAAAAAAGTCTGACTTTATCTTAATAATTTTATGAGGTAACACCAAGATGCTTTATAACAACAATTCACTTTTTTTTTAATTTTAAGAGCCTGCCAAAGTGACACTACATGTTGACCCACACTATGGCGACCTAGTAAGATGCTTTTTGACGCCCACTTGGGGACGTAAAAGGCATGACAGTCATCGTGGTATTATATTGCATACACCACGACAACTGTCACCCCTGCATCAACGGGTCGGTCTCGCACTCACCAACGAAACACGACAGCACGTATGCTGTCGCTTTACGTTCATCTTCTGTGCTGAGTACTGCCCCGGTCGAGCCGACCCGTTCGTACCGAAATCAATGTGCTTCTCCTACCTACTATCTACCTACTATTATGAAGTAAGTAGATTAAAAAGTTAACTTTTACCTAACTGGAAAGATATTAATTTTTTTGACGACAATAAAAGATACACCATGTTTATATTTTTCATATTTTATGCTATTCTTTTTACTGTTTAGTATATAGTATTCAGGGACAATAAACCCATCTAACAGGAAAAAATTTCAAAATCCGATCTGTAGTACCGCTTATTATCCAGAAGAGTATATTTTACAATATATACAAAGTCACAAACTTTATCTATTTATAGCATTAGCATATTTTGTTGTTCTAACCCTACCTATTCTAAATAAATATAATCAAATTCATCAAATCAATATTTCTAAGAAGTAAACCTAAGTGTAACACAACTACAGGTAAAAAATATGGAACGTTTCACGATTTTGCGTGTCATCCTTGCGCAGGGGCCATGCTAATCTTCTCTGTACCGTTCCAATTTTAACATATTTACTGCCGAAGCAATTACAATCTACCTTAAAAGATATATTCAATTACTTCTATACTCACTTAATTGAATTAAGATACATAAGAGTGTTATCGAAATAATTTAATTTATTGAATAGGTAATAAATTCTTATAACACATAGATACTTGTAGCAGAAAGATTATTTGCATTACAAATGAAATTTACACACTAATTAGCTATCACCATAACAGATCAACCATACCATTAGTAATATAAATATCGTTCAGTATTATTAACTTGATGTCCATCGGCCTTCAATGCCACGAATCCTAGTCATTAATGTCGAGAAAAGTAGATCTACTCTGCGTCTTAATTAGAAATACTGAATGGACGTAATGTGTTTTATTGGTTCGTTTGATTGCGGATGCGTATTGAAATATGCCTTTGATTCGAAGCTTTAATTGAACCGGCTTCTATAGAGGAAACTATTTTTTGAATTAGTCAATTTTTTGTATGGTCAAAGTGATAGTGGTGTTTACATATGAAAAATATACATTGGTTTTTAATAATAACTCTCGTCATTATTTCATTTTATAAAATTAACTTAATTTTTACTGATAGAATAACTGTGTTTATTTCATTACTTGTGTACTAGCTTTTGCCCGCGGTTTCGCTCGCATGGAATTTGAACTACCACAATAAGTTTCGTAACAGATCATTTTAAATAAATATTTATTTTTAACATACAAACAATCCTTGGGCACATCATTTTTGTGTAACTTCAATGGTTTAGGCAGCGTACGCCAAGATAACTCTCAGAGGCGAGATTTTTTTACCTATCTAATTGACATGTATCGTTATATTACAACTAAAATTACATAAACCCATTAGAAATTGTTGCCAATATGTTATCCCGATGTATAAACTATATTACTGCAAAGTTTCATCGAAATCCATCCTGTAGTTATTTCGTGAAAGAGTAACAAACATCCACACTCACAAACTTTCGCGTTCATAACATAAGTAGAATTTTTTTACTGCTTAAAATGGATGCAAAGCAAATTATATAAGTTCTACTTACTATCTTTTACCCAGCGCCGTCAAAATTAACTACTTCATTGATCCCTCTTGATTACAACTAACATTAAGTATTAAAACCGCTGTCCGCTTGTAATAGGTAATTTATTAGTCAAATCGTAATTTTAGTAAATTTTATAGCTCTAAGTACATCGACATTAATTAACAAAGTTATGACATCACGTCGTAAATTGAAAGGATCGTATAAACAACGGCCATAAATTCACATAGCTACTCACACTTGTAAAAGAATAACAAGCTGTGATAATTTTGCTATGGCCAATTAAACTGCTAATTTTTGTTTGTGTTAGCCACACTTCCTCACGGTTTCATCATACGTTAATGAACATCATCTGGGTCTAGACTGTTTTTGTATATTCTAGTGAATGTAGTTTAGATTGATTTGTTGTGTACAGTCTGCACGCCCACACAATTTTAATGTTATTTCTAACAATTGGCCCCCGTTTTGGTATGCTGTCTGATGCACTTTTTTGTTTCGTCTGGATTTAAATATAAGTATGTCAGTGCAAGTATGAAAAACAATGAGCTATATAGTGACCTAAACAAATGTTACTAACATAACAGTGCACCACGGAGGATTCATTATTTTATAATTCTTTAGGTGTGTGTGCAAATTTCAAACGCTAACACATTATTGTGTTAGTGTTAATAGCTTGTTTGACACCTATTATGAAAGTTAAAACTATTGTACCAGTACAAAAAAACAGTTTTCGAGCTCTTAGGTGGTATTGAATTTCAATTGAATCTGAGGCTGAAACGTTTGAAGATCATATGTACAAACCACATATAAAACAAACATAATATGTATAGTCTGGGCTCAATTAAGCTATAGATGTGACAATTCTCTTGTCTTTGACTTTAGTTTTAGTAAACTTCATCTCTTTTATATGTTGTTAGAAGTCTCTGAATTTGAAAAGGATTTCTAAATGTTGAATTATCTACAACCTTGATCTACAAAGAATGGAAAAAGATTTTAAACTGTAAAGAAACCAGGAAAACAGCGAGAGCTTTGAGTCAATATTCAAGTTCGACGAATTTAGCATTTTGTAAAATTCTCGTTCTGTTTGTGGGTGAATAGCAAATAAATTAAAAAAAATGTGCTCTAGGTAATTAAGTAATTATGTCTTCAGAATCATTGATCGTACACCGTAAACCATGCTCATACCGTGTCTATAGACAGTGTGAGGTACTAAGATCTGTCTGGTGATACGTCCGCTCGTTGACACCCTTATGTCATAAAAAATTGACCTAGTTATAAAATACGTTATATGGGTATGAAATACGTTAAATTTACAACATTTTCTACTTCTTACTTTCTCTATACAACAGAGGAAATATATAAGGACATCTAAATCAAACGTGTGTCAGATAGATGGACAAGCCGACAACGGTTTGCGGGTACGGCTATAACTCTCTTCAGATGAAGTTATTAATGTATATGAAGGCAGGTGTTTTAAAGCTTCACTAACTACTCGCTGGGTTGGCTTTTGTTGATATACCTCAGAGATTGCCTAAAGTTTTAATTAATAACTTTGCACCGTTTGATTGTAAACTACTTTTTTTTAACAAATATGTATTAGTAGTGTGTGGACAATATAGGGAAAGGTAAATCACATATTTTCTTCTTACATTTTCATGAGAAGTTGTTAAAAGAAATACCCAGAAACTATATCAAATTTATTTAATTATACTTAGGAACATGCATATTATTCATACTTGACTAACCTATGTATAGATGCTGTTCAGAAATCCTTAAGTTTTTGTATTTTTGTATATTTATATGCTTATTTTTAATTGTCATATAAAAATATAAACTCAATATATAGGGAAGTATGCCAAACTATGTAATTAACTTTTAATCTAAAAACAATGTTGCACCAACTACTGTTGCAAATAACTTTACCTACAAATTACACAAATAAATATCATGAATTTGGATCCTACCTTTTTTTTGTGCGAAAATACCCCCAGATACGGTACCACACGGATACCACCGAATGGTGGTTATGTTGGACTCGAACCGACCACAAACCGGGTATCAGGTACCAGTAGCCGGGGAATCAGGTGTACCATAGTAAGGAAATCCCTGGAACCCTGACGTAGCCTCGGGCCACCTACGGCTTGTAGGTACCCCCCGTGTGGGTGCACCCATGTTCCCTTTTCTTTCTGTTCCTAAAAGGGTAAGCGCGGTCCATAGCACCCGCATCGTCCTGCTAGGGTCACAGACGGCCTCACCTGCCACTCCCAGGCCTGTGCTTATGGAGGACGGAGAAATTTGAATTCTACCTAAGACACTCAACACTAGAATTAAATAATATTTTAAATATCAAAAAATATTTTATACAAGAAATATAAATAGCGAAAACATTTTGCGACTTTAAAAACCCAATGGATAGTTCAGACACGGATGTAGATACCCACTACAATATGTAAAAAATGGTAATTAAAACTTCAATAGGAAGCGAATAAGGTTCTTTTCACATTTGCGATACTTTTACTTCCTACATTCTGGACTAAGAAAATTGCTATATAATTAAGGGCTAAAACAAACCCTAGCAAGGTCGTATATGACGTCGATGCGGGCAAAACCCGTATCTAGAAAGCCCAGTTGACCGCAAGAGCTATTAATTTACAATATATGTTGATTTTCTTATCCTTTGAAGTTAAAAAAAAACAAATGAAAAACAAACTTTCTATAACCTTCACGTGACCTTTCCTTGTAGGACCTTGTTTGGAAAATGAAACAAAGGCGAAACAAGTTTGGTTGCAGGTAATCTTCTCGGATTATTGTTTCTAAAGATATAGTTCTCCGAATATCTTCACATATCCTGTTTCTTTTACGCACAAGTGAGTTTTAAGAAACTGTTAAAACAAATCGACGTGAATAAAACTGACATGACTTTTAATTTTTAAGTTTCGTTGATTGTTGCCAGATAGCTTTTGTCTTACTAAGAATAGGAAAAATAATTGAATGATTTTTTAATGTTTTAATATTAAACTATTTTTCAACTGTTTATTCACGTTTCCAGATTAAGAGATTTCATTAAATTATATGGTATTAAGCTGGACCTTACAGATTTTCTTGTAACAACCCATAGTGAATTACAGTATAAAAATGATATTTTTTACTACAATGGAAATGCATCAGAGTACTCGTATAAGAGCATAGTAAAAAAATGTAAAAAAAAACATTTTGTTGGTAAAGTTTTATATGTACTCATTTGTGTACTCTTTAATTGATTAATTGAAAAAAATATAATAAGGAAATAATATGTTGATTAATTTGGTATTTTGTTACTAGAACCTTGATCAGACTAAAGTAAAGTTTAAGTTAATAAATAATTAGAAGAAGTCCTAAAAATCTTTATTTATCAAAAGAAATAAGTCACGAACTTTAACTTCACGCAGCGGCTTCGTGACTTTTTTATTACACAGTGTTTCTGACCCTTACCTATAACTGAATAATCATAATTAATGTAGTGCAAGACCGTTCACCACTTCCAATGCAATATATGAAAATTTCAAAATACTAGTACACGTAAAACAACCTTACTGTTTCTTCCCTATAGATGTCTTACGTGTCAACATATCAACAGTTCAAGATATACTTAATTATCTAGCTTTGCTAGGTTAGTTCTCGTAGGTAGTACATAAATTACATAGATTAATGAAAATCAATCAAAACCAGCTGACAACTGTACCGGCGCGGGCGCAGATAGTATCTCTCACTTTCACTAGGCAAGTAAACAAGCGGAGACGTGCGTTGGATTGACGCAAACCTATTTTAATTTGTGCCCGTTTCCCGCCATTAAATACTTCGACAGAGAGTACTAGTATTGACTAAAGTGATTGCAAACTTTAATTATTTAATTCTATTAAGGTGCACTATAAAGTTCTATCGAGAAATTACTAATAATACTTTATTACATAAATCTGGGACGATGTGAGATTTCATAAACCAAGACAGAAAAATGAATCACTGAATCACTATAACATCTACCAAAATTGATAACAAAACAAAGAATTTATCGCTTTGAACCTTATTTCTCCCAAAATTAAGAACATTCTTAGTGTAAGCATAAAAAAACTATTATGAAAAGCACTTTGTTTAAACTGCAATTAACAATACTGTACTACGACGATGAACATTCTCTTACACTTACAAGATTATCAATTTTCGGCAATATTATCATTGAAAGTAGTGCACAAGTTTCTAATACAAATAGACAGCACCTGTCGATCGTCAAGTCACTCCCGTTAACAGTCCGTCGTCGGTAGTTCTTCGTTACTTAAACTTCCTGCAGTGCCTGATATATTCTAATCTAAGTAAGCTTGGAAAATGAAGCTAGCGTCTAACGAGATATCGTTTCCTGACACTTTTTGTGAATTTCATTTAGTTTTACTAAATCAAATGAACTAATTTAAAGTAACGTTTTGAAATATATGAATATTAAGGCTAACAATAGTCCAAAATAAATTAAAAAAAAAAATAAAGTGTACTTTGTTATACCAGGTCAAAGTGCAAGTATATTATTTTAGCATCTAATTAAGAATTCCCAAAACAAAGAAACTGCCTCGGTGGTGCAGCGGTAGTGAACGCAACTGCTGTGCTTGAGGTTCTCGGGTTCGATTCCCGAGTCGGACCAAATGTTTGTATGACCTGAAGTTTGGGCGTTTTATATGTATAATATGTATGCATTTATAAAAAAAAAGTATATAAGTACTGTATCAGTCAGTCTAGTTATCATAGCACAAGCTCTGCTTAGTCTGAAACTAGATGACGTTGTGTGTCAAGTGTCTGAAATATTAAAAAAAAATTTGATTAATCAACAGGTAGACAGAGAACAACGAAATGATCATATTAGATGTTTGTTTGTTCTTTTGGGATATGGTAATCAAAAAAAAATATACGCGTTAAAAAAACTATATTAACAATAAAAAGGCCCACCCACCTTGGAAAATTAACACTGAAATTAACTTCACAACGAGTAATAAATGTTAAACTTTTGAGTAGAAAGTCTAAGATCACTGGTTTACAGTGTGCTTATGCCAGATGGCGTATTATCAGTATTTATTTCAAACTAATGTTAAACGTATTCACGAGCCTTGCAGATTTCGATCGTTTTACATAACATAGCTTACTTTGTATTGTTGACAAATTTTAAACGTTAAATTCAAAGGTCCACTAACCTTTCACTTACATTATCTATAAGTGAAATAAAACACTAATGTTAGTGAACATTTTCACTAGACACTTACCAGAATTAAGCTGATAACATCATCATTTGAGAATGTGGTAGGGATATATCATCGTTTTTGACTTGGTATAAAAAGATATCTAAAATATATTCTATTATTTAGAACATTTGTATTTCTGTAACTTTGTTTCAATTAAATCAATAACATTCATTTAAAATATACAACTTATAAGTTTATTTGAGTACATCACTTATTTCTAAGTCACTGAAAATGTAAGCTAAATATTTTATATAAAACATGAAACCATGAAGATTCTTAACTTATTGCAGAATAACAGGTATTTAAATAGTGGAAAACAAATAATATTTACGAAGACAAGGTAACAGGACACAGAGTCAACAATGCCCACACAAATCAAACAGGATTCCTAATACATTATCGGCCAAGTTGCTGTGTACAGTGAACATTTGCATGGCGCGCGGTCAAACGCGAGTTGCGTGTTGACGCCCACTCCGCTCCACTCCGGTGCAATACTGTTGCATACTCTGCAATCTCACTACGTATCGGCATCACATTAAACGTTGTAAAGGCACAATGCGGATTTCTCCACAAATTTATAAAAACTTATGTGCTAGGTTTTGTTGAGTGCGCTGCAACATGCGAAGACATTGTCACAAAATTGTTACTATAGTTGGTTAGTGCTTTTAATTATATATTTAACATGTACAATTAGAATGGTTTAGAGAAACTTTTTAAATAGAGTACGCTTACTATCTACATACCGACATACATTTTCTTTATAAAAATAAATTGAATACAATAAATTATAGTTGATACAATATAAGTCTGTTTAATTATTTAATATAAAACTTAATTTTATTTCATTAAATGTTCATCTGTAGCTTGCTGAAAACAGCACAAGAAAACATGAGATTACGTTGCTTTATTAGTCAAGGCATTGCTGCGTGCTGGCTAATGAGAGAAAACTATTTTCTTTTATCCTATAAGAGATGCACCCGGAGCCGGAAGGTAAATATTGATTTTGACCTCCATAGGTTCTTCGGTGAAGACAAAATTTTGCTATAGATCTAAAAGAAATAGGACCGAGACAATAAAAAGAAAAATAGAAAATGTTAATAAAAGATATTTTACCAACTGTCACTTTTTCAAAATTTTTGAAATTTATGCAAAATATATAATCGCAAAGACCACAAATTTTACTTAATGTAATTTTCACAATATTCAAAATTAAACATGTGGGTGCCAGATAGTTTCATAATGATTCAAATTGACCCAATTGTTGGTCGCAGTTAATTAGTGTAATACAAGTGCGTTGACATTCTCGGTTCGTGATCGGTCGATGGGTAAGTCGATCGCATCGTCGTCGATGACATCCGACACCATCGGATCGCCTGTCAGCGACGATACAGCACGGGGCCTTGAGAAGGCGCTTACGGAATACACGTCTCATGCGTATCGGGTTTTGTATGCTTTGGAAATATGAGCGTGCATTTATTTGTGGCCGATAGTGAAAAATGAATTAATGGTTCTATTTTTGAAGATATACCTACTTCTTTTGGCGCATTAGGAAAAAATAATGAGAGTTAATTTTTACGACGCGTTCGCACACCATCACGAAAATCCATCCAGTAGCATGAAATTGGCTAGTCAACATTTTAGTTGTTTTATTATTAATAATAAACAAATAATTCTTTTATGATAATTAAATGAAATTTATTTAATTAGAAAATGTGTTATAATAAAACTTTCTTTCAATATATTACATACTTTTTTGACAGTAAACTTTTCTAGTCAATAGTGTCGTTTTTCCGTTTCCGAGATTTTTATCTTGTTACGCCAATGAAGTATAATTTCTTACATGCGTACATAAATATACTACACACACATGTTTTTTTTAATTTATTATATTCATGAATATCATAAAAGATTGAACGCTTGGTAAACTTAAGAGGGAGGTTAGGCATCTTCGAACTTCGTTGCCTCGATAAAAAGCAACGAAAAAATTCCTTGACTTTGATTTTCACTGACGTAGTATCTTCATCGCTATATGCCTGATAGATTGTCTGTGCCTAAATCAAATTGCGGTGTATTGAGATGAACAACTGTTTGCGTGTGTATATTAAGGTTTTAAATTTCAAGGCTTTCACAAATACTATAGTTGTGACCTAGGAAATACTAAACAGTTCACATGGGTATCAACAATTATCAAAATTGCACATATCTCAATTTTTTAAATATTTGTTTGTTTTAAAATTGTACAATAAAAAATAAAATAAAAGCAAATATTTTTCTAATTATATTTTAATAGGTCATGGATATATAGTCAATAAATCAAATAATCTTCTTTGTCTTCAACGAAATCAACACGAACTTTAGAAAATATTTTTTTCGTAAAGTTGTGTAAGCCCGAGGCGAGATTTTGATGAGCAGATTCCAAAATTGTTTAACACACGCCCATTATTCAAAAATATATTAACACCTTGTAGACATTTTGAATATTTTTATTTAAAAATGAGGTAATAAGACATTTTGTGTAAAATAATCAAACTATCATTACCTTACATTACTTTTGTTGAGTACATGAAAGCACCATTCAGTGCAAGACACACATAGTCCTTTTATTTCAGGCATTTAATGCAAATTTACTAATAAAACTTCACAACAACTACACTCAACTAAGTTCTCTGAGAACTTGTTTTCACTATCCCCAAAAAACGCTACTATTTTTACCCCCTTCTATTATATTTTGTATGCACTGCATAAATAAATTCAATTATAGAGGTAAAAAAACCCAGTAGGTGCATAGGAAGGTATTTCCGTCTGTCAACATCAGGCGTGGACCATGTAATTTTTTTTACTGGAGTTCCCATGTCACTCGTCAACTGGCTCAGAATGATTTGATCAATATTTTTCATTGTGACTGCGTTATATGTAATTCCGTAATAATACCCATTTACCGGTAATTTTAGAAGATAATAATATCTTAATCCTTTATCTCTAAATAGGCAGAGCAGAATTATATACCCACTTTTGCTTACTGTAATTTGATTCCTCATATATAATTGGGATTGTAGGATTTTTTTGTAGGCTTTATAAATTTTTACACAACAAGTTATTATCTCAATCAGGGCAACAACAGTACGTTTCGTCGTATCGGAAATCGTTAACAAAGTCGTTTAATTTTTAAAGGAATCACGTGTTGGTTGAAAGCTAAGAAAGCTAACATGTATTGAAAGATTAAATAGGAGCATTGAATAATAGTTGCAAGGAACAGAAATATTTTGTAAGGGTCATCAATTTATTGAAGTCTAGAGATAAGAAAATGACACCAAACACAACTTTGACGAGACCTTACTATCTTTTTACCCAACTCAGCAATTTTCGCTAAACTGTAAATAATTCTAAGCTAATTGATGCGTATATATCTTTTAAAATATAAAGATATATTTATATCCTACACATGTCAGTTCCAATCACATGGAAGCGATAAAACTAATCGTCATTACCTTCCGCATGTTTCTACCAATTACAGTACTCATACTTAATGATCTAGTACCAATTATTGTTGCAATTAAGAGGAAGACACTGCACCCAATGTAGAACATAGAACGAGGAAATGACGTACAAATTACCACACTCTCTCAATACCATATTCGCGGTCTTTTGAATACAGTTACATGTTGTGTTTAATTCTAAATTAAACCGACTGATTAATCCACCACAATCTAGCGTCTTTGAGTAATAACACGTAGATAAAAACTGAAAATGTATAAATTTCTAACTCGTCAACTTGCCTTAAGTTAGGATCTTATGACTGTTGAGAGGATACTCTCTGCCCGCATCGTCCGGCACCTCTGCGAGGTGGGCCCCGATCTATCGGACGCCCAATTTGGTTTTCGGGCGGGGCGTTCGACGGTCGATGCTGTGCTGCGCCTGAGGGCTGTTACCGAAGAGGCAGTGAGCTGTGGCGGCGTGCTGTTGGCGGTGTCGTTGGACATCGCCAACGCATTTAATAGTCTGCCATTTAGCTGCATCAGGGAAGCACTCCACTACCACGGGGTGCCAGAGTACCTGAGGCGGCTTGTGGCAGACTATCTTGAGGAGCGTACCGTCGTGTACACGAGGACCGAGATGGTATTCTGAGGTGGCGGCCCATGTTGTGCGGTGTTCCACAGGGGTCCGTCCTTGGACCACTCCTGTGGAATATGGGATACGACTGGGCCCTTCGAGGTCGTCTTCCCCCAGGGCTGGGCGTAATTTGTTACGCCGATGACACATTGGTCACGGCCCGGGGGGCGAACTTTCAAGAGGCGGCGCGCCTGGCCACCGTGGGAGTCTCTTTGGTGGTCGGGCGCATTGAGGCGCTGGGTTTACGGGTGGCCCTAGATAAGACGGAAGCCCTTTTGTTTCATGGGCCCCGTCGTGGTCCACCCCCCGGTGCCTCTATCGTAGTCAATTCGGTCCTCGTACCGATTAAGGCCCAGATGAAGTATCTGGGCCTGATCCTCGACGGCAGGTGGCTCTTCGACGAGCACTTCCGACAGCTTACTCCAAAGCTGGTCGGCGCTGCTTCTGCTCTTGGGCGACTTTTGCCCAATTTGGGTGGAGCCAGCGTCGCGACGAGACGGCTATACACGGGGGTTGTTCGGTCAATGGCACTGTATGGTGCACCGGTGTGGGCGGCGGCCCTGACCGCCCAGAACAGGGCTCGCCTCTGGCGCCCTCAGAGGATATTGGCGGTTAGAGCCATACGCGGTTACCGCACCATATCGACGGAGGCAGCGTGCGCGTTGGCCGGAACTCCCCCGTGGGATTTGGAGGCGGAAGTGCTCGCTGAAGTTTATCGGCGAACGGCAGACTTTCGGGTGGGTAGCGGCATTCGGCCCCCGCCCGAAGAGATACGCGAGTGGCGAGAGGCCGCTCGTCGAGCCACGATGGCTCGTTGGTCGTCCCGGCTGGAGGCTCCACGTGCTAGTTTTGCCGCCGTGGAGGCTCTCCAGCCGGTCATCGCCGAGTGGGCAGGGCGGCAGCACGGGACCCTTTCCTTCCGACTGACGCAGATTCTTTCCGGGCACGGTTGCTTCGGGAAGTATCTGCACTCGGTCGCCAGGAGGGAATTGAGTCCCGCCTGTCACCACTGCGACTGCAGTGAGGACTCGGCTCAGCACACGCTGGCGGTTTGTTCCGCTTGGGCGGCGCAGCGTGGGGTCCTCACTGCAGTTATTGGAGGAGATCTCTCGCTACCGGCCGTAATACGCTCCATGGTCGGTAGCGACAGTTGTTTTACCGCGGTCGCAACCTTCTACGAAGATGTAATTTCGCGGAAGGAGGCGGCGGAGAAGGCCCAGGAGGACAATATCCACTCGGACCCAATTCGCCGCCGGCGAGCCGGGCGGCGGAGGCGCGCATACCAGCGCCTCATGCCGCCTTGAGTGTGGCCACGGGTGGACGGGACGGGTTTTCCCCTCCATCCGCTACAATGGCCAGCCGCGAGGAGGCGACGTCCGCGTGTGCCGTACGTCGCCTAAAATAGAGAGTTTACCCATAGATGGTGCCTGCATTAGCGGGCAGGCGCTAGGAGGGATCTGGATGTCGTAATAGCAGCGGTTCCCGGATCCCTCCTATCTCAGGCGCAGAGTGGCACACCGTGTGGTTTTAGTCGGTCCGATTCCGACACACCACCCCGCCGTAAACCCCGGTGGTGTGACGGCCCGAGGGGGTTTCCATACGTTAAAAAAAAAAAAAAGGATCTTATGACTGATCTCATATATCATACGTATTTGTAGTTAGAGACCACTATTTATTGAAGTAAATCTGATGATGAAAACCAGTGGTAGTTGTTGAAGCTTCCCAATACTAATTAACTATATTGAAGTTAGCTAAATTATTCTAAGTCTTTGTAATCCGTGTTTTCAATTAACATCCCTATTTCGGGCGAAACTAAACTTTGAAAATAATATCCACATATGCAGTTAACTTCAGATTGACAAAAAGGTCAAATTAAATTATCATGTCACGATAATGGGTGTATCGATTTAATGGTTAGTGAACGTTTTTGCTAACCTAAATGTTGTGGGTTAAATTCCCTCCTAGATATTACACACACATACGAATATTGTCTGATGAGCTGAATCTTGTATTTGGGTGTAATTTATTTATAACATGTTTTTAAAAATATATAAGTATGTTTATCAGTGACCTCGTTACCACAGCACAGTTCTGTCTAGTTAAGGATCAGGCGTCCGTGTGTAAGATCTGTCAGAATATTATTATTACAACATAATTTAATCTAGAATATAATAATTATTTTAAATAAGATAAAAATCAAATTTTAAAATAACTGTCGTTCTCCTTTGTCATGATAAGAATATAGACTTAGTAATATCGATAAAATACAAACTTCAGCATAATACTACTGCTATATTTAATAGTAATGTCAACAACATAGGCTCGGTAACGATACCTGCCTAATTTAGAAAGGAAGGGCGATACCAATTTGCCAATAAGGACTAGCGTACAACAGTTAAAATTGTTTTTGTTATAGATTATTATAGCCGTTCCGGTCAATATCAATATTACCTATGCTTATAATCACTGCCAGATTACCAAGATTAATGACGTAACTTTTCTTAATACTATACCGAAGAGCTAGACAGTTTAGTTCGAGAGCGTATGTCTACCATTTTGAAACTTCCAAAACAAGCTCGTGTTGTAGTGTAGAGGACACGATATTTACCCTCCACCCATAAGAAACAAGTCAGCACCGAGACGGGTAAGCACCTGACTGGTTGGGGGCTGTCCAGTTTGAAGCAGGTGGTAATTTTTCAATTGTCCTACGATGGACTCTCCCACTGTAAAGAATACGAGTAACTGCTTACGTTTTTACTTACGTCTATTATCGTTCAAACTAATCACTGGTCAAACTACCATTCTCCATGTTATTTTCCACTCTGGAGTGAGTAGAGTGACTTTCCATGGACGTTGTATCACCTAGGACGCTAATAAGAACGGGTGTGCTCATAACCCATAACAATCTCTCGACTTCACCTACTGAGTCCGCAGAAATAACAAGTCATTACATGTAGCGTTGGTTCAATTACAGATGCTAGCAATTACATTAAAATCAGTGTTTATTTAGAGTTTGCTCTCTCTGAATTCTGTATTCTGAAATCAGTATAAAGATGCTACGCCCCAATAATATCACATACAATAAAAAAAATCTTCTATAAGATTCCAGTAAGTCCGAGTAGATGTGAGTGTCTGAATGTTCAAAATACATGCAGTGGACTCGTCTTATGTTTAAACGTAGTGCTTTAGTAAGGAAGACAATTGCAAAATTCAGCTTCTCGATGTAAATATTTGCTGCAAAGATTTCCAATTCCTCGTATTCAACTTTCTCCTACAATGTATAAAGTAAATCCTATGTTATTGTACATTAAAGATAATCAATGGATGGCTATTGTAAATACAAATTCTGCTAAGATTTTCTTACTAGGCATCAGTCTTGTTTACACCTACGTTATACGTTAGATATGCCGTTTTATTGATAAAACTGGCTGGAGTTAGTTTTGAAAATACACGCGGTACTATTTGATGCAGCTTACCCTGAGGCGTAGCTGTACAATTCTTATTTTACATCTCCTATTTCTACAAAATTTTCTTCAAAGTCAGTCAGTTTGTTTGTATAAATGTCATAATAATTTAATTTTTTTTCACGATGGAAACCTCTGAGTTATGAGGAATTATAAGACATTTAAGAATTACTAGCATTTTCAAGTTTGCCTCACTTCAAAGTAAACTTTACGTGAAAGAAACGTAATTTAAACAATGTCATTATATTTGAAAAAGATAATAAAGAGCCATGGTCATCGAACGAATAATCGCAGATGTTCAATGAACCCTTCAATTACATTGGCAACTAGTAATTGGTAACCAGTTCCAATCATTAGTTTTCAATGTGGCTGAAGGGTTAACGATATACACTTCCGTATGTTTTCCATAATATCATTCATTGAAATGTAAAATATTCGCGGTGCTATTGAGTAACTTACACTTTATTTATCCCTAATCTGACAAATGCCCCAACATAATTAACAAACGTTTGACTAGTGGCACAGGAATCGTGGCAGTGTTACATTCAAAGAAATATCACAAATAACACTCACTTAGCGTACCAATATTTAAATTTATGAGTTTCGTGGATATTATATTCGTGGTTAGTATTTTCAAATAAGACATTACCTTAAACGTAATATAAATAGAATTCCTGTGTTACAAACAACATTTATACATAAATATTTTAAGTAATTGAGACAAGAGTAAAGAGAGAAAGGCTTACAGTTAAGATACATGTAATCAAGTAGTTCTGCAACAAAATTCTTAAGCGAAGTCTTAAAATAACTGTGTTACGTTATTTAACCTTAAGATTTTTAATTAAGCATTTAACAATTAAACAAATGATACTTATAATGAAGTAAAGTAAAAAAAAAATGTGCTATTTAGAGACATTATACATCTAGATATATTTTTTACTTTTCATCTAATTGCATAACGTACTACTTAACATCACGCTACGACTAACAGATGTAGACAAAGTTGTGCAGGTCAGTAAGTATTGTATAATACTGACTGATATTATAAATAGTTCTAAATAATTAAATGTATCATTTACCATAAAATTGGTAAGTACTTAATATTTGAATGTGTTTTTAAGTTAGAAATATTGTAGTGAATGTGTGTATTACGTTCGCGAGAATGTGGTAGGTGTGTGTATATTATTGGACGCGTAAGTGAGACTATGTGTGAGTTGTTGTGAAAATATGCCTATTACCCATGTGTTAATTGTTTTTATGCTTATATTTATTAAGCTAACAGTACAATTAAGTTTTCAGTATCAGTGTAAGATAAGTTTTACGGCCACGACGTTAATTTTCTTTTAACAGAAATGTTTTATAGGTGTATATAGAAAGGAGGTAGTTTATTATGCTATATAAGTATGGACCTAGAAAATAGTAGAATTCATGTGAGGAGACTGCATTATATCCGTTTTGCGGCTTTTAGTAATGTTAATCAATAGGTCGTAGTTAGATCATATGTTTGACTCAACGACAACTATACGATGAATAAATAGCTGCCGAACTGTAAGCACATTACACTTCGTAAATAAATCGGCTGTAAGATTCAAGAATAGAATTAACAGTGCCACTTTTAAGGGTAGGCTTTGGATTCGTTTTAGTTTTATCAAGGTAGTTTTAGCAGTGCAGTGTTTCTGCAAAAGTGATGGTAACCCTCCCATTTGTCAAGTTTAGTTCGCAAAAGTTGTAAATAAAGATAAGGAACAAGGTTGGGCCGAGTATACAGCCTTGTGGCACACCTTTGTTAATGGGAAGGTCATCACTCCACCATCTAACTGAACTGCACTGGGTTCAATCCATGAGGTAGCTTGCAAAAAAATGCAGCTGCTTCAATTATACACCTAACTGTTTCAATTTATGAAGAAGTAGAACGTGAGCACAGAGAATGTGTGAAACGCTTTGGTCAAGTCTAGGAATGCCGTCATTATATTTTTTTCGTCCCTACTGGTGACAATGGTGGTTGTTAGCTCATAAACAGCCTCATCAGTTGACATGTTTCTCCGGAAACCGTATTATGATTTAGATATTAGATTAATAAGTCTCTTATAAAGGATATTTTTAATTATGTTTGATAAAGCAGGTAAGACAGATAGATATTGACCCATAGTCGCTGCACTTAGGTCTTGGATTTGTTTTGACTTTTGCGCAAGCGGTTCAGCCAGAATACTTTTACATCTTTTAATCAAGTTGTTTTAAATGCCTTCTAGGCCTACTGCACATTCGCATCTATTGGGAAAGGACAAATGGTTTTGGTCGAATTAGGTCATAAGGGGAATATAGAGGAAGCTGTTGAAATTAATGTCAGTATATTCGCAGCCAAGATCTTGCCAATATTAACAATATATTCATAATGCATTGTTGCATAGTATGTTGAAGTTTGTGCTTAGTTTGGTAATAAGATGTTGAAAAGCAACTTCCCAAAATTTTTTGGTGTTGTCCTTGGTGTTATTCACTTCACTCTCTTCGTATTCTCTTTTAGCGTTTTTCAATTACAGTTGTATACGCAGCGTAACACTTTGCGTTCACTTTAAATATAAAGTTTATTCTAAGCTCCTACTACTAGTATCAATTAACGAAGTAACCTTTAGAAGAAACTTAGATTTAACCATTAATCCGCCCGCGTATATATCGATTATTGTGGTTAATAGTAGCCTATGTTCTTTCTCAAGAACCAAGAGGTATTGTTGTAAATTTAATTAAAATCTTTGCAGCAATTTTATCGGTGAAAGCGTAACAGACAGACAGAAGTATTTTCATATTCATACTAACATTAAACGTAGCATAGACTGCCCCTCCACCATCGCACCGTGCTTCCTCGTAGTAGACGATTAATGGTGCTTTATTTAGTTCAATGTTATCGTGATATTTTCTAAAATTAGTATTAAATACTCAGTGCTAGAGACAAAGTTCATCTACATTAAATATTGAAAGTGAGAAATATTTCAATTTTGAAAGCAATTTAATAAAAACTGTAAAATATACATTGTAAATAAATATCCTATTTAATAGTGTTTATGGCTCACTATTTAGAACATACTAGCTTCCACATAAGATATATGCTGTCGTGAACTTTGATTTAAAACTATTGAAGACAAATACTCTCAACGTAAATTACTGTCGTGTAACGCCAACGATTTGGGCAGCGCACTTCAAGGTAGTTCTCAGATGGCTCAAATTTTTCGACTTACTTCATAGTTACTGTTATATTATGGCTTATTACAAAAAATCTTAATCAATTGTAGTCCATTTGTTATTCTGATACGTAAACTATTTTACTGTAAAGTTTCATCCGAATGCGTTTTAAAACATATGCGTGAAATAGTAACAAACATCCACACATCCATACTCACAAACTTTTGCATTTATAATATTAATACGGTTACGGTTACATTATACGGTTTATTAATTGTCTTTGAAATCTCAACAGTATTAAAATACACATATCTTATACAGAATGTTAGACATGAAGCCGCCAACCAAGAACTTATTCAATATACATATCTATGTAGGTATTTCGTTTTGCTAGGAATAATTTTCAACACGCAATTATTAAATATTGGACGAAATATAACAACCTTGGCAAATAACTACCTAATTAAATACGAGGGCGACTCCAATCATTGAGCTAACATTTTTGTTTACGCTAAAATAGGAGTGGTATCGACTCGAACAGTACTTACACCATAAAGAACAAAAGGTAATAGGCCAATAGACACTAGGAGAGCACAAAGCGGGCATTAGCGGCATGCGGTGTGATAACGGCGCGCGCGCACAGGCGCGTTATCACCGCGCCCGCGTCCACCCGTACAGTCACCACATTCACTGTGACGATACCTCAATAAAATAATCTTGATATTGCTTATAATCAGAGTAATATACGGTATGTGTATTACACACAATAACTATTTAATTCTTAACACAAATATTATACTAAGTAAAACTAATGCTGACTACGAGTACATCTGAAGTAAATTAAGAATCTAATATGTTACCACAATATGCATAAATTAAAAACTAAAACAACAATTTACCGATACAGCAATTGGTTTTTCCAATAACTGACACAAAGTCTATAAAGAGACAGATATATTCAATAAACTATTAGATAAAAGAACACAGAAATGTAGGGATACAAATGCATTGAGTATAGTTACTTAGCATTTCCACTTTAACGATAATCAAAAATCTTTCACGTATAACGCGTAACCAAATTTCAATTGGTCAAAGGTTTTTCCTTGTGATAAAGCAGTGCGGTATTTTTATGGCATGGCGGCGTAATAGTGAGTGACCAGTATCGCTCTTGTACACCTTCAACTCTGAAACCTCGCCGCTATCTTTTGAGTGTCATTTGGATCCCAATAATTCAGGGGATTATGGAGCTGTCTAATTATGGTTATGCGTAAATTTATTTTGCAAAAGTATTAAAAAATCCTGCAGTACCAATAACTTTCTTAGTTAATATCATCATGTGCCTTGATCTAAATCTTAGTGTATCACATTATCTATTGAATGTATAAGTAAATTTTTAACAGATAAATATTATTCATTAAGTTTTAATTTCGATTTGATTTTGAAACCAGATTAAGTATCAATACTTATAAGTCGTACTACAGTAACAGAGATCATGCGATGCTTGACGCTAGAGTCAAGGAGAGCGGCCGGCGCCGACCACGCCCGCGTCCCCTTCCCGCGCGCCAAAACGTGGCCCCTCACACCCGCGCCGCCCGCGCTTCATGCAAACTACAGTACATCGATACATTCAATTGTTGGTCATTACGTATCCTGCTTTGTAATGTATTATTATGGGTTGTAAAGGCTGTGATATAACAAATATTTTCAATTATAACAGGCTTCCATGACGTAGTAACCGGATTATCTGTTTCAGGAAGCTTTGATTTGCAAAAAAATATTATTTAAGAACAAATTTTTGATGAGATATGTATATGATATACGGTACTTTTTGTGGTTGCTTAAAATATCTTGAATTTACAAGGAAGGTGTAAAATAATTATAGTATTGAAAATAGTTGGGTTGAAATGTTAGCTTGACATATAATATTTTCATTACACACTAACATGATAGGTGAACTTTGTAAATAGTTCAGTTATGGTATGGTGTGGTTTGTACATATGGTAGCGGTTTTTATAGAATGTGTGTGACTCAAACAGTTCTTCGGAATCTCATGAGGATTTGTCTTTAAAGCATATGTGATTTTTTACTTGGAAATGACTATGGCTGTAAGTCAATAGCTAATTAGTTTAGAATATCTTTCTGAATATAAAAACAAAAGAAGTGCTTTAATGTAAAAAGGTGAGCACGCCGCATAGTTTCTATTACCCTCATTTTTAAGGACCAAGTAAAAATGATATGATATAGATAAGCGGCCCTAGCTTCCACACTGTCATCGGTACATCTTCACCGCAGGTTTGAACTAGAGGTGATGGTAACACGATTGCTAGTGACAGAGGTTCCAGATTTTTATGGCAGAAGTAGTTAGCAACTACTACGATATATATACTTCATTTAGTGAAAGATAGTACTGTATTACCACATCATCTCTTTGGTCAATTTATTTACAATAAGAATTTGAAGAGCACCCATGTCACAGGATTAAGTAGTAAGTTTTAATATTAATTTACAAAACGAGAAATATTAATTACAAATTAAAAGTTCTTCTTGAGTTATTATATCAGCTCGCAGAGTAAGATGCAGTACATATGTTAGTATTCTAAAAGTTTATTATTTACACAGAATTATTATTAACTATCTTGTGTTATTCCATTTTAGTAGAGAAATATAATCCCAAAAGAATTTTCTACTTTATTTTTCGAGTATGTGTTTACTAAATCATTAGTTACTAGATGTAACGTCAGTTTACGATGACTTAATCTATGATTTAAGAGTACATTGAAACAGTAGTCTTTAAAACAAAATTACCGCAATGTTAAGTACTGTTTTCATCTTCAAGATACAAGCTCTAGTTTGCGGTATCTCATATCGGCGTCATTCTTAGGTGCATAACATGTTCCTGCCGCTCTTTATGAGCTATAAACTGGAACATTTTAATTAGTAATTAGCTTCCGCTGGCAGTGGCAAGGTCGTGACTATGTACTAAGAGTCCAATGCTTTCCACGCACTTATTAAAACCCTGTTTGCCAACTTTTTATGTCGTAACCGGCTTTTGGCAACGATTATTTAATGTGCCTAATTAATTTAGTGTTTATTTTTAAAAATCAATATACATTAATTTTAATATTAGTCTACGATGTTGATTACAGTTTGAATAACCTACAAAGTTTATACATTTGGTACACATTTCTCCCTAACATTTGAACATTTTGTCGATCCCGTTTAGTGACTATCGATAGCCTAGTGTGAATAGTTATGGATGCCGCTTCTTTAAAAGCATCGAACAAAATCTTCTTCCTATAGGGTGGGCCATGAATTATTAAGAATTTGAAAAAATCATATAAAAAAACTGTATGATATATTATAAAAATTGTTTATTTGCAAGAATGTTCATACTCGTAGTTGGAATTTATTTTTTAAAACTTACATATACTCGTAAGTGTATAGTCGTACATATACCATTTCGATGTTTGCACTCTTCTAAGCGAGCGCCAAAATTTTCGAATACTTGTCGGTAAAGAGACCGTGAGATCGCCGACATCTCTTCGCTGATTTTTTTTTTAGTTGACGTAGTGCATTTGGTTTATTCATGTACATACGATTCTTCACATAACCCTATAAAAATAAATCGGCTGGGGATAAATTTTGAGTTCTGGGTGGCCATAGAATGTCACCTCATTTGAAAAGCCGCCTTTTCCGATAACATGTCTTTGACCAACGGCAGGGACTCATTGAATGTATGACAAGTGGCTCCATCTTGTAGAAACTATGTGTTATGATTGTAGTAAGCACACTTCAGTAGCATCGGTCCCAAGAACTTCCGTAACATTTTCACGTATTCTTATCCTCGAAAATCTTCAAAAATGTAGGGTTCAATGATTCCTTTTGCTGAAATTGCAGACCATATAGTTATCTTGAGAAAATGAAGTGGCTTCTCGTGTTTACTCAGTTCCAATACCTGCAATTCTGTTTGTTTACATGTCCGTTGAGGTGAAAATGGGCTTCGTTAGAAAATAAAATGTTGTCAAAATTATTGAATTGTTCTAACATTGTTTCGGCATACGACTTGCACAAATTTAAATTATTAGGTTTTAGTTCCTGCACTATCTGAATCTTATATAGATATAAAATATATTGAATACGCACTTCTAATTTTAAACATTGCTTATTTCTACACATCGCACATTCATATTTCGCACATTGACACAGATATACATTTGTATATCTGTGTCAATGTGCGATTACTATTTCAGGTCAGACTAAAACTGTAGCTAAACCCTTCATTATGGTTTTTTGACATACATGTCTAGGGTATTTTCAGGTATGTGTATACTTTGTTTGTATGATCTGAACTCCAAATAAAGTAAAACGCTAAGCATCTAATGATACAGCTACGGGTGATTGTGCAATAATGAAGATCGGATGAAAGAGTTATCACCGGTAGAAGTTTTAATTTTTGTTGGAATTATGAATATAAAAATGATTTGGGTAAGTTTGTTAATAAAATATTAAAATAACCCTAATGGAGATCTTCTGTTAAACCTATGTATGTAAGAAAATAAGCCTGATGTTGACAAGGACGTTCTGTCACGTAGACATACTTTATATGGATTCAAAATATTAAATGACGCGACACATTTGCAAAATGACGTAATGGTTCTTACAAATTAAGACAAAGAAACAACATCCGGATATCATATAAGCTACCTATAATTTTTATATCATTACTAATCTTATCAGTACCCGAGTAACGTACGTTCGTTTGACAGGCGTCGAAGGACGAATATCCGCAACTGATTCGCTGTAACTTACACATAAATTATTAAATCAGAACAATTCTTTAACACACGGATCTAATTGTAACATAGGTACCAATCAGACAAAATCAGACGGATACGATGTAATTAATAATTAGTAATTAAATCAGTGTCATTGACGAAAAGTAGTCAATATTTATATAACGTATGTAATTAATTACTATTGCATTTTGATTTGCTTGATATTGATAATGTATTTGTTGATATTTCTCATTAATTAAGTTAAATACTGAGTGCTGGTTAATATGCCCTTTCTGACCGATATATTGACATTTGTAAGAGAAAAAAATTGTTCGATTACGTAAAATGTATGTTGTACAATCAACGCAGTTTTTTAGGAAATATGGATCACGTAATGCAATACTTTCATTACAGTTAATGTCAAAGAAATGACCGATTACACTTTGAAATCAGTTCAACATTGCAACAGGTGAACATTTTACACGTTACACACATCACTTGAACACGTTATAAAATCCTTGCCGTCATATAACTTTATTCAATATTTCAAACATTTTTACATTCGTGTATCTTTCCAAAAAATCGGATTTTTTTTATTATAACACAAATTTGTATTTAATTTACAATGTATGTTTGTATGTTTGTATGTAACTGTTTCTTCGGGTGGAATCTTTAAACTAAATTTTTAGGCAAATATATTTATTGCGTGACAATACAATATTAAGATGACAGGAAACGGAAGGTGGCCATAGGAGCTTTATAACAAAACGAGGTAACCACATCGAGATTGGATTCATTTGATTCGTCTGGATGATTGCTTTATCTTTAGATAGTAAGATGAGAGGAAATTAATCTGATGATGGAGCTGAAAGATGAACATAGAAACTCCATCATAAAAGGACATGATCCCATTGAGTTTGGTCTAGTATGATTCGCTTTGACATGTAATTTACCCCTTAATGACAAATAACATGTCAATAATCTCAATAATATAACGACAGATCTCACTAATAAAACAACGTAAACGCCATGAGTTTGAATTTTTTTATTCGTCTTAGTGAGTACTTTAGTCCTAGAGCATTTCCATGTGTGACTCCATCAGATTTGGGTAAATAAGTTCGCTCCATTTGTTGTAAATGTCAGTTACATGATGAACAGATCGAGAAATCTGTCTCATGATAACTGAAAAGTAAAAATAAAGCAAAGATTAAAAATAAATATTTGAAAACTAGTTACTTAAACACGTTAAAAAGAACTTTTCAAAGAAAACTTTTACTATCAACTTATAATTTTATTACACAATTTATCTCTACTAATATTATAAATACGAATGTAAGTTTGTTTATTACGGTTTTACGCAAAAATGATCTAAACGATTATCATGAACTTTTGTTCACATGTTCTTGGAGGTATTAGAAGTAACATGGTATACCTTTTATTAAAAAAAAAAAATATATTTATTTAAAATGATCTGTTACGAAACTTAATGTGGCAGACCAAATTCCACGCGAGTGTGATATAAAAGCTTGACACGAGATTTAGCTGTATAGATGAACAAATTAATTTAACAATTAAAACAGATTTTTATTAATTTTTTTTTTTAAAGTAAGTAACTATGAGTACTTAAATCTCGCGACAAGGTATTTTATTGTATAAATTCATGCTAAAAGTTTTCGAGATTTCATTTTTTATTTTTTTTTTATTTTAATTTTTTGTTGCTTAAATCATGTTGTCTTTTCTGATGTAAACCATATAGACCATATTGGGTTTCTTTACAGCCTCTTTAGATAAATACTGGTAGTTCTATCATACGCAATTTCTATTATGAATAAATAAATATTTCGGACATTTGACACAACGCCATCTAGTTTCAAATTAAGCAGAGCTTGTACTATGATAACTAAACTGACTGATAGAATACGTATACACTTTTTTTTGTAAATACATATTGTACTTAGAAAACACCCAAATACCGAAACAAATATTTGCAGATCATACAAACATTTGGTGCGACCCGGCAATCGAACTCGAGACCTCAAGCACAAATTAACTAATTTATATATATGTATATAATAACCAATTTATATTTATATTTATGTTAATAAAGTTTTATATCATAGCTTTTATTGTGAACAAGACATAACCTTAGTTTGATGTCAATTCTTTAAATGAATTTTATTTTATTACGAAGAAAAAATATAGTTATTGCGGTACGTTTTTAGTTTAAGCTGATTCCTAATTGTTTAGACCTTTCGTATCGTTATCTATCCATATATGCATGTATATATTGTTCTATAACAAGTTAAGACTTATAAATTCGTTACAAATATTGATTAAATATATGTTATTGTCTATACATTTCTACATAAAATTTGTGTCTTAACGTAAAGAAAGACTGTTTACTATTTTAACCAAAATAGTTAAGATATATTTATTTTCAATAAAAACGCTTAATGACTCGAGTCATCATCAACATATTTTAACAGTTTACTACTAGACTTACACTTCTCCTTAGAAAGGAAGTTTTAAACTACTACACCACGCTGATCAGGGTTTGTTTCAAGTTTACCTTTCCCTTTGCATTGATGTTGAATTGCGTAGTTCATTCTCTAAATTACCTCTCACGACATAAGTGAGATAAGGG
The DNA here is from genome assembly GCA_949316085.1 of Hypercompe scribonia. Taxonomy (NCBI): domain Eukaryota; kingdom Metazoa; phylum Arthropoda; class Insecta; order Lepidoptera; family Erebidae; genus Hypercompe; species Hypercompe scribonia. The sequence continues at coordinate 11,207,077 of OX438979.1, forward strand.
TGGTAACACTCCGTATTTTTAATCTGTCATCACACGGACAACGACCGACCGAACGTAGGAGAATGGTTCGTCACTATTACGACTCGAGTGCATCATGTTTACTCAGATCAAACAAAAACCCAGAACATTTTTTTTTTAATTTATATCCATAAATAAGCAATCAAGTTTAAAAAAAGGAACGCCAAGACCCACAGGGAAACATCGAACTAAATTAAGCTATAAAACTTAACAATTCTATCTCATCAAATTCTTGTAACACGTAAATTTTTATATTTTTATTAAATGAAAAACAGTCGACGATCGAGAACATTGTAAAAGTCGACATTTTAAGCCGTCAAAATACTGAACCTGTTGGGCGCATTGCTGCGGTAATGATTATTATTTTCGACTTTAATTTCGTTGGAGCGGCAGTTGTCTGACCTTTTCACTCAAGCGATTTATTTTTATTTATTTCAGATGTAGTTATCATCAAACGTCGATCTGGATTGGCGGTGGCTCGATCGAGGCTGCTACATCCGCTCTCTAAGGTCTCCGGCGGCCACGCCTAGTGCAAACGATGCCTACTCAACTATTACGCACCAGAGTCACTATAAGTGCTTAGAATTAATAATTAGCTGTTTCTACGGCACATAAAATGGTATGCGTATGTTAGTTAAGTGCATTTATGTTACGTAACAAGAAATTTCTTGACTTTGTAACGTTGATATCTGGAACATAGCTAAAATGGAAACTTGAGGAGCAGCGAGACTAGTCATCATAATCTGTCTTGGGGTCAAGTATTTGTGATATAAAAACAAAGTGACAGTTTGCCTTTTAAGACACTATTAACGTAATGAATAATTGTATTTAAATAAAGAAATATATTTTAGTAGGAATGAATGTGTGTGTTATGAAAGATATCAAATTATTACACAACCAAGTGGTTATGTAATAATTTAAATTACATTGTAAAATATTATTAAAATAAATAAAGAAAATAATTATTTATATAAAAATAAAATTATATTACAAAGAAGGTTTGTTAATTATGTAGAAGTTGGATGAATTACGGATGATGGACCTTGGATATATCACGAAGAAAAAGAAATTTGTGTTTCTTTTGTTATTTACAAGTTTAAAAAAGAGGTAAAAAAGAACTATAAAACATACAACTATTAGTATTTATATCATTCTGCCTGTTAATGCCACTATTTGTAACATTTCAAGGAAATTAATGCTTTAGTTTAGTCAAAATGTTATCATAAGGTGTTTTTTAACATAAAAATATCGACCACCTGTTAACATATTGATATTTAAGTTACACCTAAATCTACATTTGTACCTTATATAATGGTAATTGGGTAAACTATTCCTCGTATTACTAAAAAAACATGAAATGCATACAATAATTTCTTAGAAGCTCCTTCATTTAATGGGCGAACCATTCGCAATCTCGACCTTTCACACTACATTTACTGCAATTTCAAGTTACTCAGAGTAGTATGAATCACATTTAAAAGCACGATTCATCCTCAACCAACCATTCAGTGATACCATCGCCTTGATTGACACCTTGACGGCCTATTCAGAAGCCTTATTATAATTCCTTTAGACAAAAAAAAACCGACTGGCCGTCATCCGGCAACTACTGGTTAAATTTTTGTTTGCGTAATCGATAACTCTACGCGAGCAATATATTAAAATAGGTTTCACTTTCGTGAGTGGTGGTACTGTTTATAGTTAACTTAAAGTTTTTTACGTAACAATACGTAACGTGTAATGAAAATGTATTGTTATGCATGTTCATGTTTTTATTGGTTGACTTCAATAAAAATGTAAAGATACTGGGTAATTGGTTGATGCAAAGAAGTTTGCGTCCTATTATGTAAATGAGATCAAATGGTTGTAGGCAATCTGTGGGTGTTAATTGATTTGCTATAAGTACTTTAACTAACTCTTCTAATTTTTGCTTAGAGGCTGTTACGTTTTTCACTTTAATATGTAAATAATATTTAGTTAAACACGATAAGTTTTTAATTTTTACATCAATTCAAAAGTTAGAGACTAGATTCAAAATTTCAAATAGTTTTAACTTATTTGTATTTAGTTTCTGCTCACGAGATTGACTCGTTTTAAAGAGCCGTGACAAGTAACTACTATATCTAAATTTATGTGGATCTTATTAGTTCAAGCCGCTGTAAATCATCCTTTAAAGTACTAAGAAATATGAAACACATAAATTTTAAAACGAATAAACTGTATTATTTTACCTCAAAGTTACGTAAACTTCAATTTAAATTTGAATGTTCAATTACAATAAAAGCGTACAAATGACAATTACGCTACGTGATCTACAGGGTGAGTTTTACAATAAGATTAAAGAAATTATTCAAAATTGAAACGCATTATACTCTAAAAAACGGGGTTTTAGTTTCATGGCAGAAAGGGCTAATAAACAGACGGGGCACCTCACGGTCACATTTTGCATGAGAACGTATTAAAAAAAAGATAATAAGTTTCCAAAGCTTAATTCTGAAATAAACAAGAATAATAAACTGACAATTTATCTCTTAAAGCAATTAAATAACTTATATTCCTACTTATTTAATATATAAAAAGTATGTCATGTATTGTATGTATTCTTATTTTATGTGTCTTTAGGCTTATCTGAATTTATATTATGTACATATTTCTTTATCAATTAACGAATTTATTGTAACTGTACGTGTCTGGGGTCTTGTGGTTTTAATTGATTTTGTGGGAGTCGTTTTACTTTTCTTTGGATTTCATTCAGCGGTTTTCTTAGATCGATTCAAATCCATTTAGCAATTATAACACAATATAGAATGACAGACGTATACGTAATACGGAAATAATATAAAAGTGTCATTCAATTTAACAGACACGTTACTATCAAATATAAAGTGAGTTACGATAAAGGTTTCTCCCTAAGTGAAGTGTTTTCTATATAGTATTTTTTTGTATAATATGATAGAGAAGAGCTATGTAGAATCTTATTCTTGACATGCGCAGACGTCAACCAACATCTGGGTTGACAATATTTTTAGAGGTTGTTAATATTTTCTTTTATATATATATATTTTATATATATATATATTATATACAGTATATATTATATATATATTTATATATACAATATATATTCTATATATATATATATATACATATCCGGGGTAGGAAGGACTTTATAAATATAAATGGAATGGAAAGAAATGTACAAAATTTTTTCATTCCATTTCAAAACAAAAATTTTAACCTCACACGGTGTAGTTTGATGTGAAATTTGAATCAACAATAAAGCAGTGAGATGGCCGTTTAAACCGCTACACCATCTGTGCAGTCTAAATTATTAATTTAAATGGCTGAGAAAGGTACAAAATATATTTCTAGAATGATCTCAAACCAATTTTAATGTGCCAAAAACCATAACAGTATCTTGCTTTTTATATCCAGCCTGTATATAGCGCAATGGTTAATTATGATCAGGGATATAATATAGTTTACAAAATAATCAATAAAACATCAAGATTGTGTAACAAGTGTCAGCCTTGAGTATGATATAATTGCAGTCCGTGGTAGGAAAGGGTGGATCGACTTTAAGTAACATTAATTAATTTGTCGCTATTAACCAGTCTTAACGTATCACAATTTGTCAAGTAATTTGTGGTTTTAGAAACGTTGTTCTGATACCAGTGTAAATATAGGGACACTTACTTATAAATTGAAGATGTAAATGAAATAAAAATAGTTTAAAAAATATCACACGCATGGGCCAGGCTCAACTGGCACGATAGCGCAGCCACACAGAAAACCTATGATAAGTTATTCTTGTCTTGTTTTTCACTGAGTTAATGAGGTTACCAGAACTCAAAACCTCCCCTAGTTCTTGGAGGAAAGATTTAAATGCTGGTAATTCTCTTGTGTCTTTTGGTGTACCATCATCTGACCCACCTGCTCGTCCCTCCCCCTTTCCCATACCATAAAAAAGATTCAAGAGATAAAAATAGCAATTTTAACTGTCTGATGATGATCATTATGTACTCCTAGTCGATGTCGGCCATAGCTACCAGCCTCAATGGAGACCAACCAATAACGTATCAGATATTATGGTGCAAAATGAGACACCTATCCGATACGACTGAGGAACGATCAGCGAACGATCGAATCAGAAAAATTCAAAAACAATTTTTGATCCACCCTGGGAATTACACGCAAGACCTCTTCGATCGACAATCGCATACGATAACCGATAGACCAGAAGACTTGAAAACTGTTTATACGCCATGTGTAAATACGTATACAATGCTTAACAAACTGACGTTTTACGACGATCAAAGATAGTCTGGAATAAATATTGAAATTTGTAAACTATCATTAATTATATTACTCAATAAATTATTTACTAATTATTTTAATGCCGTCCATTTTGAGGACCTAATTGCTTAATGTCCACAAATTTAAATAAACATGACAAGTTATGTGTGTTAAAAAGAGCTACTGTTTACAATGTTGCTCTATCTGTTTATTTAATCATTATTCTATTTGAATTTTAATATCATTGAAGTTAATTAATGACCTAATTATGTATAAAATTTAAATATCAAGATTGTGACAATTTAAGTATTTAAAAAGAAGTGGCCCATGACTTACTTGCAAACTACTTACAGCATCACCCCTGAGGGCAACACACGATGTAAGTATGTCTTATTTAAAAATTGCATATAATACGATCATGCAATGAGAAATGGATAGTAACTATTTACAATTATTTTCTTATTAATGTTCTTAATACATACCTCCAATCATGTCTGTATTTCTGAAGAAGTATATGTAACAATATTCTTCCTCAACAACTCAAGAAAGTAAAAATGAAATATTGTTTTTTACGTACACACAATAGATGTTGACAAATTTGAACATCCTAAAAAAACTCAAACTGTCTCAATATACAGATTACATTATAAATTTATTTAAGATACGGAAGGATAATTAAAGTTTTATGGAACCTGTTTCAGTGATTGGATAGTTCTACAACATAAAAAAAACTGTCTGTATTTATGTGTATGTGCAAAAAAATTATAGGTCCACAAGGTCAAGATTGTAATTATCTCAATATTTCATCAAAATCGCGCAAATATTCTTTTACTTTATGTAACCAATTTTGCCGTGTGGTGACGGATTAAGAACACAGGATATTACCACCTCTATTTATCTCGTTGGTTTCGTTAGAGGTGAATAAAAGGGTAAACTATGCAGGACAACATCACTGCAAAGAGAAGGAGAACTTGATACGAATCCTATACCACCCCGTGTCAGCAGCATAGTGTAGTAGGCCAAAACCTTTCTAAGGAGAGACCTATGTCCAGCAGTGGACTGTTAAAGGCTGTTGATGGTGTAGGCAAATCTAATGATGAACTTCCTTTACTCTCACTTTATTAAATTTTGATTTTTTGTTTTTTTTAAGACAACACCTTTTTTTTTTTTTAACGTGTAGAAACCCCTTCGGACCGTCACCCCACCGGGGCTTGCGGCGAGGCGGTGTGTCGGAATCGGACCGACTAAAACCACACGGTGTGCCACTCTGCGCCTAACATAGGAGGGATCCGGGAACCGCTGCTATTACGACATCCAGATCCCTCCTAGCGCCTGCCCGCTAACACGGGCTCCATCTACGGGTAAACTCTTTATTTAGGCGACGTACGGCACACGCGGACGTCGCCTCCTCACGGCTGGCCACTATAGCGGATGGAGGGGAAAACCCGTCCCGTCCATCCGCGGCCACACTCAAGGCAGCATGAGGCGTTGGTATGCGCGCCTCCGCCACCCGGTTCGCCGGCGGTGAATTGGATCCGAGTGGAGATTGTCCTCCCGGGCCCTCTCCGCCGCCTCCTTCCGCGAAATTACATCTTCGCAGAAGGTTGCGACCGCGGTAAAACAACCGCCTCCGGTGACATGGTGACCACCACCGCCGCAGTTTTGGGCGCTTACAGTTTGCGCGGCTTCTTTGTGGCGGCCACCGCCACCGATGGCGACTACGGGGTAGAAGCGGCTTTTTGAGCAGCCTTTTTACCCCGCTTTCGGGACTTCTTAGCCCCCCCAACTACCTGCCAACCATTCGTGGACGGAGCAGATGTGGAGGTAGCAGATGTGGAGGTGCCAGATACAGCAGCTGGAGTGGGGAGCGGAGGGAATTCTGCTCTAGACTTGGCCGCCGTTTTGGGCCCTGACCGCTGTGCACCCGTCTTAGATACTGCTTTAGCCGCCTGTCGTGTCCTCGGAGCGGCCGCAGGAACAGCAGACACTAACGCCGCAGGAACAGCAGACACCGACGCCGCCGCCGCATAGGACACACGACCGCCCACAACGGGAAGCGACGTTAGCGCCGATGCGGCCTTTGGTCTATGTGCCGCGAGCGGCGGCCGGACAACAGGGGCTGGAGGTAGTCTCGCCTCCAGGCCAGTGAGACGTCCGTCCATCATGCGCCACACTGCGTCTGTGATTTGGCGCAGGTGGGCATCAGCGATGGTACCGGGATTGACAGGGGCAAGCGATGGAGACGGGTCTTCTCGCTCAGGGCGAACCACCCGGAATTGGGCAAACTGCGTGCTCAGCTCAGCCACCTCCCGTGTGAGATGGTCGTTGGCCGCTTGGAGACGAGCCACGTCCCCAATAAGGGTCTTAACAACCCCCGCAACTGCAGAAGAGGAGTCCTTAAGGGCCTTTACAAAAGCACCCTTAAGGTTTCTCGACTTGGTGGCTACCTTGTGGATGATAGCCACCGCTGCTTTCGCTCTCTCTTGCATGCACGATGGCGTTTGGGGAACAGAATCCCCTACCATCGGCTCCTTGATCTTAAGCAAGAGATCTGCGATCTCCTCCTCTGCAAGTGCTTCGCCGTCCGCCCTAACCCGCCTATAGGCTTCCGCCTTACAGAAGACGGAGCCTGACGGGATCGAGACCGAAGTTCGCGACCTTCCTCTACGGCTGCTGGCGACTTTAGGAGGCAACATCTCCTGAGACGTGTCGCTCTCCTCGTCTCTGGAGCGCCCACGTTTTCGGGAGTCGCACAGCGCCGTTTCCCTCAGGTCACCTCCCGTGCTCCGGTGTTCTGCGGCTCCCAGCAGTCGTAATGACTTCTGGGAGCCTTGTCGACATAGGCGTCCTAACTGATGCGTCCTTTAAGTTGGACGAGAAGTCGTGCACTCTTACTCTTATCTCGTTCTTCTCGTTCTTCTCCTTCTTTTCCTTCTCTCCTTCTACATTTAGGTTTTTATTTTTAATTTGAGATTCCATATTAGACTCACGAGTGGGGGAGAACTATAAGTCGACCCGGGCAGAGATCCCCCAATATCCGGGCAAGCGTATATTTATGCCCAACCGAGGGGTCCGCAGGTGCCTCGGCTGGGGATGCGCTTGCGACTGAACAGCCCATCAGCCATGCATCCCTTGGTCACGCACCAGAACACGGGATTCGGGGTAATTGTTTATAGAGGTTTTCTTCCTCGCAGTCCGGGCGGCTAAGCCAAAACCCTCGCCCCCGATTGGAGTCGCGAGACTCCAACTCGGGACTACGATATGTTGACGGCGGCAGGGAGAATACGATGCCTGCTCGGTGGCAGTGTAAGTGCACACCGAGCCCGTTCTACCTTTTCCACTGCTGAGCGGAGGAACTCCGACCCTAGAAAGGGTCCCACCATCGTGATTTTTTACCGAAGTTTTCATCCTCATTGCTCCGAAGAGCGAAGAACCAACAGAGGATCCGACAGACACACCCGCTCTGTTGAACCAAGTCTCGGCCGAATTGCCGAAGAGAATGGCTTCCTCTTCGTGCTAGAATATTAGCCGTTGGCAGTGATGAACAACACCATCGCCAACGTTTCCAGGGTGCACCACGTGGAGGTTTTCTAGCCCAGCACCCCTTTAAGACAACACCTGCACTAGGAATAAATTCTGTGTCGCAGTGAAACTTACAAACATACAAGAAACCAACACAAAGAACACCCAGAATCAGAACAACAATTGTGGATCACAGAAAATGTTGTCCCGTGTGGGGTTTAAACTCATAACACTCGGCGCAGTAGAGAGTGGCGTGGCGACCGCTTAGACCACTAGGCCAACCGTGCAATCAAAATGTAATCAATTTATGAGATCCATAGTGATTAACAATAAGTCGTAATTAGACAGACTCTTTTTTATATTAACTTTGTATTATTAACAGGATATTTTGAAAGATGTGATTGATTATGTAATGTGTAAAGTATTTATAAAACTAAGTAAATGAGGAAGTAAAAAAAATAATGTGTAATTTAAAATAAGTTCATTTAAGATAAGTATCTGTACTTACATATATGTATAAGATTAACAGTTAATATGAGAACTTTGATATATAAGATTTAATGGCTGTATCCTAAAAAAGAACCTACATATTAAATAATAATATATAAATTCAAAAAACTAAAAGAAACATACCTAAAAAAGTCGGTTACAAACAAACAAACACATAAGTGAAGTTAATCAAAGCTTCTTAAAAACTATTCAGAGTGACAATGAGTTTGCTTGTTGTAAGAACTATAATATTTTATAACACTTTCTGTAATAATTTTGTCACTAAGAAATAAAATTGAATCAAATGATAAAAACACCATAACAGAAATTCATGGTACATTAATGGTTGCAACCAACTCCATTATCTAGAAATAAAATCTAAAAAGTCTTTCTTGTGACGTTCGTAATAAATATTGTAATAAAGCCATGAAATTTATAACGGTACGAAATTATATAATTTATAAAAGAGTTGGAGATAAAAGTAGCGTTTAATTGAAACAGAAAGTAATGGTGATTTTATGATAGCAGCGCCCGCAACATGATATACTGTGCCAACATACTGAATTGCCAACGTTTTCAATGTACAGTATAATTTTCATATGAAAGATTGTTTACAGCACCCGACACGGCTACGACTCATACGATATAAACACTGCAACTACTACACTATAGTATAATGGTTGCAGTGTTTCGGTGGATGTTCCTTTTTAATTTCTGCAATTCAATCCTATATTTACAGTCACTTAATTCTAAATGCAAAAGTAGCTTTTACCAATTGGTATTAGAAATATCTATAGCAGCCATGATAAACACATGATTGTTCGGTACATGTGGCTCGGCTTGGAGCGACGCCATGGCCTTAGAGTTTAGAGAGGCTCTTTGAGTTGCAAGTGCCCCTAGGGCTGTAGAAGCTACTTACCTTCTGAGGTCCAGTCTGCTCGTGTAGCTCCTCTCATATCATATAAAGCGTTAACTATATACAATATACATATAGAATGTATAGGATAGTATGTTGTAAATGAGCCCTCTTTACCAACAGTATAATTTTCATATAATTCATCCGATTATATTTGACCTTTCAACCTGCACTCCCTTAATTAGGGTAAAAGTATTGTCGCATCGGTATTGAGCCCTCCACGAAGTATCTGGGGCTCGTGCTCGTACGACAGCCGATGGGACTTCAGAACTCATTTCCGAAGTCAGGTCCCAAAGTTGGTAGCGTGAACATTGACGCGGTTGCTGCCTAACATGAGGGGACCCGATGACCCGATCACGCGAGAGTTGTGCGGTCAATTGCCGTTTACGGGGCCCCAGAATCAGAAAACCCAACTCCGCCAGTAAGACCCGTTCTTGAAGATTGGCTTAAGAAGAATCACGGGACCTTCTCATATCGGCTGACGCAGATGATCACTAGGAAAGGATGCCTCAGAGGTCACTTGTCACTTGATCACTTCTGATCCAAAAGGAGCCAACGCCTGAGTGCTACCACTGCAATGGACGAACCGTGGACGCGGCACTCCACACGCTGGCAGTATGCCCAACGTGAGCGGAGCTAAGACGTGACCTTAGGGCTACCATCGAAGTGGAAATTCTCTTGCTCAGTAGCATGATTACAGCCATACTGCGGCGCGAGAGCACGTGGAACTCCACCGTCTCCTTCTGCGAGCAAGTTATGCTTACAACCATTGTAGAACAGAAGTCAGAGCGGGACAGTCCTCCCGGCCCGGGAACGGGCCAGGTATCGCAGACGACTCGGGCGTCGGAGATCGCAGAACGATCTCCGTCCTCCGTAAGCGTAAGAATGGGGGTGACAGGTGAGGCCATATGTCACCCTAGCAGAAGCAGGTCAGGATGGACGCGCTTTTATGGGGGCAGAAAAGGGGTCATCTGCACGCCGTAGGTAGATGGCCTGAGGTACATCGGGGTTCCAGGGATTTCCTTTCTAGGGTACACTTGGTTCCCCGACTACTGGTACCTGAGACAGTATGCAATTTTTGGTTGGTTTGAGTCTAAAATAACCACCAGTAGGTTCCAGGGGGTTGCCGCACAGTAAAAAGAAGGCTAAAAGTATTGTAATTGATATGTGAAAATGAGATGTTTTTCTTTTTGAGTCATTACTTATTTTTTTAGTTATCGTAACTTTAGCCTAGTTGAAGATGAAAAGTTGTTACAAATACACTATTTTATCTAACTGTACTACATTTTTTTGAGCTCATTCAGAATCAAGACTCGAATACTCAATAAAATCTAATTTATTAAACCTTTTGTACTTTCAAGTACTATGAAATAGTCTTTATAAACAATTTCAACGGTTCGTTTCACTAACTTGTGCAAAACTCTAACTATTGAAATCACGCCGAAAAAAAGAATTCAATGACATTCCAAACTATTTCAATTGAACATCATCTTTAATAAATTCAAAGGTCGTTCGGTTCATAAAACAAAGGAGTATTTGCGTATCTTTTTTTGAACAATGCAGAAAATCTCCCAAAGCCTTGAACTGTTCCATTATCGATGTGATTTCACACGAAACTTAGTACAAAGCAAGAGTACCTACCAAAGACGTAAGTAATAACATGTCTATCTTCTAAATAACACACGTATCACTATAAATCTAATCTAAATAAATATAAATTCAGAGAATTTGTGGTCAACGTCTTATATTGGTAATGCAAAGTTAAATAGGTTTATAATCAGTGTAGTCTGATTTATACGTAGGTGTATTAAAATGATCGGACAGTAATTACCTTGACGTAGGTACAGCTAACAAATGTGGGTCGTTTGGGTAACTCCAATTTAACAAATCTTTTTATTTACGAACCCTGGGTAAAACAATGGTCTTACGAATTAATTGCAACTGAGCCATCATATGGCTCAGTAAAATTTTAGTGGAAATAAGAAAATTAAGTAAAATATTGTAGTCCAAAAACTGTGCACACATTTGACATAGGTTGGTTTTCCGACATAAAAAGTTTCCTGAAAAGTGCACAATGGTACAAAGCAAAAAGGATATAAATTTTGTTGTATTAAATGAGGATAAAAAGTTCCGACAAGTAAAATTCCGATTTCCGAAGGCTTCTTTATGTATGACATAATACATATGACAACTAATGTGAACTGAATCTTCAATTCAAGTCGTTCTTCCTCTGATGCAATTTAGAGGGAAAATGGATGCGATGATTTCCTTGATGATTCCTTCCTGAGATAAGAACAGTATTCCATATCAACTCACCCCTTTCAAGTTATGGGCGGCAGGCCGAATCATCCAACATACCAAGCTTATTCGATAAGTGTGAAGAAAGAGAAATTTGAACTTCCTTCTAAGTGACCACGCAATATGACAGTAAGTGAAGTAATCTCAAAGAGATTTGATACGATATTTTTTTTTTGTATCGTTCTGTAAAACTGGGACAAAGTGTACGAGATTAATACGACGACTCCAGTCTGAAATTTTCGTCGATTTTCTTGTCTCGATGACATTTTTGTTAAATCTCTAAACGTTTAATTTAAATATCTACACGTGTCTATATGTACATAATAAAAGGAACGGTTAATATAATATAGATCAGTGCTACGTTTCAAGATTGATAATATGCAGTATTCTCAATTTTTGTACCTTAATGCTTATAGCGTTTCTTAGAAGAAAATTAAATAAAGAAGAAAAAAGTCTAAAATTGACCATGTAAAGGAAATACATGCTAGCCGGTTTATCGGTTTAATTGTATAGTTCTGATACAAGCCGAGGCCACCGTAATGAAGAGTTACTGCGGTGTTGATTTTAACATAATGAACTGAGTAATTTTCGCGACGTTCACCAAAAAGTAACAAACACACTGCTTTTAAGAGTGATTTACAAAATATCCAACATTTGAGAGCTTAATTAATTTAATCAAAAATAAATATTACAATAACATGTAAACACCAAATAATTATTCATTACTTACATATTAGTCTATCACAAAGCTTATAAAATAAGTGCCTGCATGAACATGGTAAAGCCTGTTTAATTATTATATGACTAGAACCCTAACAGAGTTTCACAACATAACAAGGAACGCTTGCTCCAATTTTATCATAAAAATAAATTCATTTTGCAAAAACACTTTCCGTAATAAGTATGAATAATATATGATTGACTGTAGGGATAAGTGAAGATTTTGAAAAGGTTCCTGTAAATAGAAGCTAAGCCAGAAATGACCAATGTGGTATATTAGAGAAATCTGAATTTAAACTACGAGTGCCGATGACTCAGGTCTTTTCCAAAGTTCTCCAGAACAAACGATCCTGTGCTGCACGCATCTTTACTTACTACGACGTAGCATAAATATTTTCTCCATGTGCTCTCAATTATATGTACTTTAGGTTATGCAATAAAACGATGTATATAATTAATCAGAACCATTGAATTATATACATAAATGGATAATTATTTGTGGTGAATGGAGGATAAAATATTCAAATATTTTATTTCTCGGTAATTGTCATGTGAATTTGAATAATATTGATGTACACTTGAACACTTAAGTTAAAAGATAAAAGTTCTTATCACACTTAGTAAACTTATGTTAATTTTACAAAAAAAAATCAAAAAATAAATTAATTAATAATGTTGGCAAACTAAATAAGCCGTGTGTCTGCTTAAATTTTGGTAAATTCTCGAGAAAAACGATTAAATGTCATGACTTTTATTGCATTTTAATAGGCGTCGTACAGTATCCAGTATCGCACAAAAAGCCCCGTGGCAATCACTGTTTTGCTTTTTTTTATTGTTTGAAGAAACTTTTTAATAAAGTGTAATGTAACTCATGGTTACTCGCCTTATTTATTACGTTCGAGATATGCTTATCTTCCCAAATAATGGTGAGGAATATAAGTTACGTTAAATATTTATTTTTAAATTACTTTGCATTTTGATATTCAATATATCAATATTTCGTGATTTTTCATTAATTTATTCGACATCTTTAACGAAATTAACATGCCTGTTCATTATTTTCATACAATAGACATCAACGCGGTTGGAAATCACTTCATTCCATGCACCTCGTTAAGCAAAAATAGGCCTAGTAAGTATTATAGTATTACTGTATTATAGTATTACTGTATTATAGTATTACTGTATTATAGTATTACTGTATTGCAGTATTAGGGGACAGTACGACCATATTAAAGTATTACTACTCTATAACTAACTACCAGTTGTGAGTTAAGGTTTATAAAACTGATGAAAATCCGTCTACATGAGATTATTTATTGTTAAAAGAAAACTTCTGTTACTAAATGCAAAAGTAAAATAGTTAAATTAATTACTATGTATAAAATAATTTCAAAACATAATCTTGTCAAACGAAGCAAGCATCGATCTCATACGCGTAAAAATGGCGGGAAAAGAACGGCACAAGGGTACCGAGTTGTACAGGCTGTGTCCAAGCGCTCGGGGCGGCGTCGCGCTTGCGACTAGCCGCGCTATCGTTCACGCGGCGCGCGCTCATCGGTACCGTTAGACAAAGAAGCGAAACACCGCCTTACGTGCGAGCAGTACAACCGCCTGCGCCCGCGCCCCGTCCGCGACCCATCCGGAAGCCCCGCGCTGAAACTGGACCGTTTTCTTTTCTTGTTATTATTGAGATCGACTCTCAAGTTCTGTTGTTGTCGCGCGGCGCGCCGCTCGCGCTGATAACGCGATGCCACGCCGAACTGCGCACGCGCACATAGTATCGCTCCGCAGCTTTAAGCTCGCGCGGACACTTTAAAAAAATAAGTCACCCTTATAGTGATGGAATGGATATTTTTTATGGACAAGTGCTCAGTGGCTAACTGAACGCAAGTAACTTTTTAAAAATTGTGTGTGTACTTGTTGGAACGCAATAAAAGTGTTAATGAGAAAGTGAAACCGATACTTTGTGTAATTAAGCGTATTCACAACGAAAGGATATTTTTAATAAAACTTTTTCGAATATTTTTTGGTGCGATACTAAAAGAGTAAAATTATAGAACTATTGAAGAGCATCTCTTACAGTTTCTTATATTTTCAGCTGTGACAGGTACGTGACATTTTTTCCTACGAGTATATAATTGTGATTCAAATTATTTTTCGTCAAAAAATTTGCGTCAACAGTTTCTTCTTGCTGACAGTAATGCTGAAACTAATCAAACGAGGTGCATTTATCTTTTCGGTTACGTACGATGTATTAAATATACCTGTTAAAATAAATTTGTATATTCAAATAATATCTCAAAAAAAAAAATATTAATATTAGAAATTAAACTTACCATAACAAGAGTGTGTAAAAATTTATTTCAGATTAAAATAGATTAAAAGGTATTTTTCAATTAATTGATGTCGAGTATACAACAAAACCACACGTTCGCTTAACAATATTGAATAAATGAGGACTAATCTATTGCGTGTTTTCATAAATAATGGATAGTTAGAACTCATTGTTCTATATAAAGGTAAATATAACTTTTCGTCTTTTACAGATCAAATACTTATTATACATTATTATACAGACATACATATATTATACAATATAAATACAAATTATTAAAAATCGAATCTTCCCTTATCATTCATTTCAAACTATTATGTTATTAACAAAACAAATACACGCTATTTTTGTACAAAAAAAACAAAGAGTTTATTTTTGATATCAACAGAAGTCAGAAAAACAAAAGTGAAGGGTGTAGTTTCACTATTATTTTCACTGTAAGTGATAAATAAATAAAAAACAGAAATAAATAACATTATTCGACCTAGTAAACCAGAACAGTTAGTTACGATTGCACCGCCCGCCGCCGGCAGTGCACCGCCCGCCGTCGCAATCCGACGGCTAACTTTTTTGTTCGAGTTTTACTCATTAAGTATGTTCCAGTAGTATTCGATATCAACCAACCTGCTCTTATTGTAAAAACTGTTCATTTTTTCACTCTCCTTTTAGAACGATAAAAGAGAGAATAGGCACATTGCCAAAATATAATATATAATGTTTATGTAACTTGCAGTGGTTTTTATGTTTGATTATGTATGATAAAATGTATGTTAGGAATGGTACCGTTATTTCATTGAAAAAAATTTTTAGTTCTTACTTAGAGGTATAATGATATTATGTAACTAATAAAATACGTTTTTGTGGGCTATAATTATAGCCGTATTAACTTAACTCACAGATTGCAGGCTTCTTTGAATCCCGTTTTATAAATTCTACCACGTCACCTCACGCTTTTACGTCGAAATTTTGATTTAAAACTAATTGATAGTTTTAGAATGAATTGTACTTTTAATAAAATTATTATAAAAATGTTTTAAGAAATATTCTTTACATATTACTTAATAAATCTACTTTTTTAAGCTAAGAGTTTACAGATGTAGTTTTGAAGTCAGTTTTAAAAATAAAAGTGCTTAAGTTAGTGTATAAATTAGTAACGAGGTTTTTTCATTTTAATTATCACGGTCACAAAAGGTATACATTTTATTAAACATTTTTAAACACCATCCCACTTAAAGGAATAAAATACATATGTAGATTTAACTAAAGCGGCATATCAGGAACAAATCAGTGTAATTTACAAAACTGCAACATATTTTACTACAGATTTTATCAGAGCCATTCCACGCAAAACGAATTCGCAATTCTCCAACCCACGACACAACTGTAGGTAACATACCTATAAAAAGACTACCGAGAATACGTGACGAAAACTGGATCGCTGTCGATTTTAAATATGTAACAGACCATAAAATGTATTTCTCACATGTATCAGCTCCTTAAAAGACATTCACTACATCAGGCGGCTACCAAAAAAAAGAAAATGAAACAGGCAACCGTGTTCGTGAAATCATTCTTATCGGACCTTACATCATCCAACCAAAGGTACCAAATAAAAATGTGTGTTTATAAGCAATATATTCCAGCTCCTGTTAAAACTTTAAGTTAATATTTTGTATCCCCTTTTAATAAAATAAAAACATAAAATGTTTAATTTGTAATAAAATAAAAATAATAAAAAGGCGATCACGTTTTACCATTATGCATTCATTTTATATTTGCAGATTATATTATTTGGGTTATAACAATTACACGGTAAGTTATATGTCATTTGGTGTGGGGTTCTGCTAACTAAACTTATATTGGAAGATAGACAAATAAATTTGAAGTTATAATATTAAAAGGGGTTATGGACCCTCAGATATTTTTGTCTATGATTTTATTTCACATTTAATTTAACCAAGTTCTGGATGAGTGCATGGGATTTGTATATTTTTTTTCTCACTGTTGTTGTACATTATATCGTTTTGTTATAGTGTTTCATATTTCTTTTTACTGAAGTATTATTTTGGACTCTTAAAGTCGGTGTTTCTTAACAATAGTTCATAATAATAATAAAGTTAGCTAAAAACATTGTTTATTTGCAAATAAACAGTACAATTTTTTGATTACGTCTAAGTCTTCAGTGTACTACTTAAATTTGGCATTCGAACATTTTTTTATCTAAATAAATGAATTCTAGATTATTATGTACATTGTGTATAAGTATGGCGTAGTTTATTACAAGTGTTGTGTGTGCTAACCCTTAACATTTTACGTCTTTCATATCTTTACGTCTTCTTCTACAATTTTAGAGTAGTTTTAAATACATTCGATAGAATAATGATATTTAATTGTCACTTACTTCTCGAATTATTGCAAAACTTAGGTATATTGAATTATATAGTTTAAAAATAAAGGCCTTAAGGTTTTCAAATTTTTTGACTTGAGTTTTCTATAACACGTTTTTGATAAATTATGTAATATGTAAATATATCGTAAGACTCAATTTTAATCCCTTTGCAGTCAAATAAGTTGGCAATAAAGCTTTTCTATTAATTTACTCCAAACACTTAATCTTACTCACCAAGTACTTTACACAAAATTAAAAAATGACAAAGAAAAATAATAAATCTTTTATATTACAATAAAATAACATATATAATGTTTTAAAATAACCATAATTTAATTACTACCACACACCGTTACACCGTGTGTACACTGCTTAAATATCACTTGTAAGAAGTCGATAAGTGTTCTTTTCTGTAAGATTCTAAACTTTCTGTGTTCTTTGTAGCATATAAATAAAAAATAGTATTGAAAGAGTTAAAGTCCAAATTTACGACCACTAGCGACCATCATTTAAACTTAAATAAAAGATTATTTTTACAATATATAGTTTTCTGTAAAATAAGTTTGATTCCATTGTAAAATAGTAACCGTTATATAAATACACGGGGGTGTATTTTTGACATAATTATAAACTATCCGTCATAAATAATCGCTATTACAATATTTGGATTATAAGTCCAACGTTTTAACCATTACATTTCTAGCTCACACGTCTCTTCGTAATGTTATTAGTTATGGAATCTTATGGAAAATGGATATATGGAATCTTATGGAATTATATGGAATCATATGGAATGGAATGGAATTATATGGAATCTTATGAAAACTAAATGGATTAGTTATGGTTATCACCTTTTAGATAATTCAAATCCAAACCAAATCTTGGTATTAGATATAAGATTTAACATTCAGATTGGAACATTGTCATGCGAGTAGTTTTTTCATTAAATTTAAATTAGCATTCCGTATCAGTTAAAACGCTGTGTCATCTTTGTTGATTTAAAAAAAAATAATTAAAAAGTTCACTTTCACTGTCAGTGAATATACGAGTGCGAGAGTTAGGTAACTGACAGGCTTGTCCAATTTAATATCGATCAGTTCTGCGACAAACAGCCGGTTTTTTTATCTGTATCAAGCAGGTACACGTCTATACATATAGATATTTTGCAATGTAGGCGTGAGTTTCATGTGGATGTCAAAAGATATATAGATTAAAATTTTTGACGTAATCTTGCATTACAGTTATTACATAATTGGTGTACTTATTAGCAATTTGGTTTCACTCAAATTAATCTTTCTGTTTGATGGTTCACAGACTCTCTGTAAACTCTTCCTTTCAAAAATAGTATGCTACTGTCTATTAAATCTTTCTGAATTTTGAAACGAGCTATCATTCAGTAACATCAGTAAATTATGAATATCAACAGCAGTATACGTAGATAAGCCCATAAAACTCAAGGCACAATATCGCGATTAGATCTTACTAATACCGGGATATCACTGTTTTAAATTTATAGTGATTATTGCCTTTATTTAAATGCGTGGGGACGAAACCTGAGGCGAAGAGACTGATATAAGCATGGTTTCGTAAATGCAATGATAATAAAAAAAACTGTTATCATTAATGAAAAAAAAATTGATGTAAAGTTGAACTGTATTAATAAATAATTTTAACAAATTTGGTATATATTGGGAGCAATCACTATTGTACTTCTTAAATATAATTAAGGGAGCTGTTTATTAGGTAACATTCGTAAGTTTATTTTTTGATAGTTATACAATATTAACAGTAATAAAATTATATACTACTCTGAGTTGAACATCTCTAAATTAAATAAAATTATTTCTATTGGTTTGACAAATACCCAAATCATAATCATCATCATCATCATTTCAGCCAAAAAACGTCCACTGCCTCCCTCCCTCCACAAATATTAAAGTATCTCATTGAAAATACGCACTCATAACATTCTAAATTGTTAACTAATTATCCATTGTCTTAAAATCTTGTTTATGTAAACGTAACTGAGTGCATTTTCAATTTGCACTATCAGATTTTTTAAAACCATCTTCAAAAATACTTTAACTTTTTAGAAATAATTTTCAAATCACGTCATAAATATCAAAATAATGTCTACATCCTATGTTGAGAATTACATTCATTGGACTTCATAATAGCGCTACGGTGGGTGTGCTATGAGATGCTTGATTTCAAAACAAGACTCTGTCGCGCTTCACATTTACATATAATTGCAGTTCGTTTCCAATTATCGACATTCAAAAGATGAACAACTACGTATAGCTCTCCTAGTGCGTCAATGGTGTTGTTATGATGCTGTATATTTTTTATATTAGTACTAGCTAAGCCACACCACTTCATTTGCGTCTCATTTTATTAATTCACGGCACTATTTGATCGTAGCGTAATGTTATATATATATAACATATATATATATATACCCTATAACCGTCCTCGATAAATGGGCTATCTAAACCTACAAGAGTTGTTGGAATTCAGTCGTGTCTCTCATGATGTAGTGACCAAGGAAAATAAAAAAAAAATCATTTAGATGTATATTGCTGAACTTCTTAAATACATTAGCTTGTACCTTCGAAAGTTCTTAACTTAATACTAAGCAATTCCATTGTCTGCTCTGTTTCTATCTAATATTTTCAACCTTATTTTATATTGACACCGCTCAACACACCTCTTTTCATAGGTACATTTGCCTTTATCAAATGACTCTCTTACGATATCGATAAACAGTAAGAACTCATCCAACCATATACCAATACGTACCAGTACTTCCCGCAGTCTCTTAGACTTGATAACCTATTTCATAAAATAAATCTTCATGTAGTATAGAACTTTTAATCAGCACCAAGTAAAGTTATCTGGGTGTGTAAGAGTTAGGTTTAATTTAATAAGAATGTTCTAGGAATAAAAGGAATATTTCGGACCAGTTGAGTCTATCGAGTCTAGTGGTATATAACATTAGGCATATACATAACATAAACGAATATATTTCAACATTCGTGATTATAGTTCAGTGTCATTATATTGAAATGCGAACAAGGTGCAGTTTGACATGAAAAACGAGCGTTCAACCTCAAAAAATGTTTTTCGAACTAAAGTACAATTGTATTCGTCTACTGCAGTAGACACATGAATCACGATGCAGACGATAAATTAATTCTATTTTAGGGGTGAACACATTTCCCTCAGCACACGAATTTGGTCTTTAAAATCACCAAAACCGTTCGGAGAACGTTGATTATTGTTTGCACATAAGACAGACATAGACATAGTTGCCTGATCAAAATTCAAGGAAATTCGACATATTCTGCATTCAAGTACATCACTCTAGATGAAATTCAAATGCTGAAAAATGCACAGACGGTGTGGTAGACGGTAGCCGCATAATTTTTAGATTCATTTTCATAATGTGCAGTCAAATGGTTGAGGTCACTTTGAAACTAGGAATATTTAGATATTTTAAACAATCCCAATGACTTTAATTATCACTTTTGGCTATACATTAAATATTAAGTATTGTTTTAGAAAACTAAGCAGTGCGTGCTTATCTTAACTATTTATATATTGTCTAATAAAACTATGATACCAGAAAGTGATAAAACTTTCGATACTTCGTATTGCTGCAATCAAAAGGAATAACAACCCAGAAAGCTCAATAAACAAAAGAAAATGGTTAGCTTTTTATTGGCGTATATTCAATTATAAGTTAAGGTTTGGCATTAAAACAATTATACCTTTCTCTAGACCGGACATCCGTTTTACAGAGATGTAAGTAAGGTTGTCATCGCCTGAGGCAGCTAAAGATTAATACACCATTAAGACGAAGTAGTACCATAAATATTAAAGCCTAACGAGCCACCTACCATCTAATATATAGTCCACAAAACGTTATATTCAATATTTACGCTCATTTAATGTTCGGTAGAAACAATTATATCTTACAAAATGAGCTCATTAATGTGAATGTCATTTGTTTTCGAGATATTGTATCGAAATACAAAAGGCGTTGATTATTTATTTTATTCTTTTGTTGTATTGCCGAATATGATTGCTAGTAAAAGGAATTATTAAAAGTCATACTACTTTTGCGTACCAGACAGTAGCGTATTTAAATAAACTATCATCAACTATACGAAAAATAAAGAAAAGTGATATTTGAATGAAATTCATTTGCAACGCTTTTTCTTAACGTTCATATTGAGATACCGAACTAATTAGAGACTACTAAAAACGCATTAAGAAAAGATGTTAAGCCTGTACTTAGTATTGGAAACACAAATGAAGTCGTTTAACTTTTACATAAATAAATGATCTATCTAATATATTAGAATTAAATTTGTAATTCTCGAGATTATATTCATATAGGTGGAGGCTATTAAATGCTTACATCTTGCCGACTATAAGAACTTATCCCACTAATGTATATTAACCGGGCGCTACATGGATTAACTGGTAAAACTAAGTATGTATATATTAGATTTAACAACAGATAATATGAGGAGACGACAGTAGGAAAGACATTTTGCTTATATTCGGACGTATTAAGTCAGGCTCGCTTACCTCCAACTCGAACTGATTATTAGACGTATAAAAAAGACTAATGAAGTGTATAGAAATTGGTCTAGATAAATTAAAATAAAAAAATTAAAAAATTAAATATTTTGATTGTATCAAGTTCCCATCACACAAACACCTTAAACGGCACCTATACTTTACCTGGAGACCTCGATACACATATTGTTCGCTCACACGTGTTCAAAACACACAAAAAGTTCTTTCGTTATCTACATTATACGTCTTCATTGCGTAATGTTGCAAGTTTACAACTGATGGCAATCGGTGCATGGGAACTCATTGTTTGAAGCAAACTGTTCGCACACATGAATGCTAGTATTATGATCTGGCAATAGCCTACTGTTTTGCTTTGTAGTACATCTTATTTGTACAGTGCGTATTATTCATGTATTTATATTTTGATTCATATAGCATTTATTTACAAGTAGAGAAACGAGCAAGATACGGAAATCATTTTTAAGAGAACTTTTTGTTCAACATTGTCTGATGGATCATACAAACACAGTGTACTTTGTCCAGCTGCCTGAGAGATGAAACTCTTCTTGTAAAAGGCCAATTTCAAAAACAACGCTGCAATGGTTTTGCATTGGTTGCAGATTTAACTGTTTGCACCAACTGACGCTAATACACATACGTCTGAGAAAAGAGATCGTCATCGTCTTCATCCTCTCAGCACTTCCACTACCGAATATAGGCCTCCTCAGAGGTCCTCCACAACAGCCGCTCCCCTGCTGGCCGCATCCAACGGCTTCCCGTGACCCTCACCAGGTTGTCGGACCACTTTGTGTGGAGCCTACCAACGCTGCGTTTTCCAGTACGCGAAAAATAAAGAAAAGTGATATTTGAATGAAATTTATTTGTAACGCTTTTTCTTAACGTTCAGATTGAGATGTACCCTACCGATTCGTACTCTTTTGATTCAAGTGGAGTAACCATCACTAAAAAAATTATTCGCATGCGTAAGTTAGTTCAGTGTAGCAATGCAAATTACTATTACTTAATTAACTGCATTGCTCCACTACTACCGTACATTAAGAAATGTAACTTTCAAGTGTGAGAATTCTAAGTTTTATTCTCTATTATTCACAATTTAGTTTCTTTTTTTGTGTAGTAACTTACGATACAACCCCGATGACGATAAAATGAACCGATTATCTAGGCGTCAATCTAACTATAATTATAATGTGTCTAAGATTAGAACTACCACTGGAATCTATTAAAATTCCTTTAGAGTGTCCAATCAGACCGATAAAGGTTACTCTTGCCTCAAAAGAACAGCAAAGAAAAAGATCGTGGTTTAAAAACTGCATCAAAAACAAAAAAAGAAATCAATTTTGCTTGTAGGTGCCTAAATTGTATTATTTCGTCTCATTACAAACGTATTGAAACTTAATTATGAACAGAATAGTCTCTATATATTTAAATACAACAGCGATCTTTATGAATCTCTTTTTGATATATGCAAATGAGTGTTAATAAGTATTTGTAACTCACAAAATACCTCTAAAGTCCTAACAAAGAATGAAATAACTCTACAATGTGTTACAACAAATGTTTATTTTATTATTTTATTTTTTACTTCTTCAAATTTAAATCGGTTAAATACAAACCAACACCTTGTTATTTGTTAACTTTTTGTTTTCAAGTAACCACCTAGAGATTCGTAAAATAGAAACCAGTCCAAAACGGATTGTAAATATGCTTAGCAAATGCACTTCAATCTATTATCATTTAAACTAACAATATCTTAATCGAATACAAAAAGAAAAAAGAAAAACATGAAACAACCTCGTCAGCAATTGGCCATTACCGTCACGTAGAAATTACGTAGCTGTAACATTTTTAAAAAGTAAAATTGATAGTGTAACAAAAAGGCCTTGATTAGAACATCACTTGCGATTTCGTTGGTACTGTCGATAGCAAAAGTACAATCTGTAATTTAAAATATTATTTATCATACTTATTTTAAAATAATTTGAGTTTTTTTGTAAGAGCCTACTACCAAGATCAAATATTTCATTTTAGAATACATTATTCCTTAATATTTTTGAAACTTTCGTGTAACAAAAGTAAGAATTTTAAAAGTTAATTGTTGTAAATTTCTTAACTAATTATTTTTAGAATGTTACTTTGCTATACACATACAGTAACTCTGTTATGTATATACAATTTAAGTAAATAATTAAAATTTAATTTCTTTTTTTCTAATATCATAAATATATTTACATTATATGAACAACACAATAATATTAATTTCATAGGACTCAAAGGTTTTGAAATTTGATGACAATTACGGCGGGAAAAAAAAAATGTAAAAAATCTCGTATTTATTTCAAAGTCACTTTTTAATAGCTACTAGATTTGTCTACTGGTACTAAAAATATCTTTATTAAGTATCGTGATCAAGAACAATAAGTTTCAACTCTCATTGGCGCAAGTAATCGCGAAAAATTGACATTGCGTTACAGTCTTTTGTTAATTGCCGTTACAGATTATTACAAACCGATCGTTTAAAGCCGATTTGGTAACAAACTACATCATATATATTGGATACGCACGAGCTTTTTCACTATCGATTTCATTTTAATATTAAATTAAATTTATTGGAACACACGTTACAATTATGTGCTCGACTATGTAGCCAACCTTTATATCTACATCGATTCACTAGGCTTTTCTCGCAGCTGTTTAAAGCCACTGAATAGAGTTATCAAATATCATTTAGTATAGAGTAAGAATAGCTGGTACTTTAACCCTGGAGACACATTTAGAAAAATGTTACATATTTAATATTTGTACCAGTACTGGTTCGAACATTCGATTTATGGCAATAATACCATAACCAGCAAGTAGTGTATTTATGGCTACAAAAACTTGTTTCAATTGCTAAAACTATTTAAAGGGGATACAAAATGAATCAGAGGCTAATTGTTACACAATTATGTGAGCAAACTCGATTTCATTGAGTTTATTTCATACGCAATATCTAAATTAATAAATTTTCAGTGCACGGAACTCACGCAATTAAACGGCGATAAATTTTAAATCAACTGTTGAAGTTTTAAATCACAAGATAAATATAATATTCTTGGTAAATCTAATTATTGAGAAACGTATAAGCACGATTACAAAATAATATTTTATAATATAAACTATTCACAAACCTAATTAATAAATATAAAATATATAAGGGATATGTCAGTGTATGTGTTAATCTTAAATTACTACACCCATTTTAAAACCTCTTCCATCAATTAAAACTATATTATCAGTTATTATTACTGTCATTACCAAATGCACGTAGTTCATTACAAATTATTATATTCGGCTCAAAAACTTCTTTACATATTCTTTTGAACTTCTTCTGCCTATCTTTCTTTATCTTATAATTTTTTTTCTTCTTCTTTAACTATTTAGGGGATTTATCCTTTCAGATCTGACAACCCCGTTGTAATCCTTTTATCTTACAAATAATAAAACAATATCATATTTAGCTCATAGAGGGGTCCCTGTGGCGATCTTTAATATAATATTGACGTAACAAATTAAAGAAAAACTGTATTATTTTTCTATGCTATAGATACATATTCGTAAAAATTCTATAACTGTCGAGACATAATTCAACAAGAGTCAACGATCCGCTACATCATATATAATAGATAAAGCTTATTTATAACTATAATGTAAAAATAATTTCCCTTTTCTCAGTAAGTTTGTGACGTGTCCGATTAATCTAGTTTCAGAGTTATCACTTACTAAAAGTACCTAGCAACACTGAAAAGTAATCACCTGCTAAGATTTTATTAAGAGGCCTTAATGGATATAATATAATTTTTTGTCCTTTATAATCTAAGAAAATATTCGGCCAAAAAAATTCAGGAATATACGAGTAAGGAGCAAATTAATAACTATAACGTCCAATGAACAATTTATATAATCTGCACTTAGTCTAGAAATAGTTTTAATATTCAACGTCCAACGTCCATAACTCATGAGAGTTTGTGATTCATTTATGCATAGTGTCGTTGATTACAGCGTGTTCTAATAGTTCTCAGTGCACGTGTAACTAGTACGCAGACGTCCGCCTAAATTTACATAGAACCTTCGAGAATTGGAGCAATTTACAATGACACCCCTTCGTAGGTCCGATAACAAATAGTTTATAGTACTTAAAATATCATTATGAATTCATGATTTTACTACACTCCTGTGGGTGAATGACTAAGGGATAATATTGCAGTAACAATTCAATTTTGTATTATAATAACATATTAATGTAACGTCAATTGTAAATATTCCTTGCTGTATTGAATTCCTGTATCGGATAAAGTCCGAAAGCTCATCGTGAGTGTCTATATAAAATTGTACAGCCGAAGTATGAAAAATGTACTTTCATATCGGTATAACATATGTTTTTAGCCATTACTTAAAAATTGCGAGGTTTTTTATTCAGTAACTTTATAAGAAATTAACTCTTCGTACCGTCAATCGACTGTATAGCTGACTGCCAGAGACAAAATACCATAAATTTACCATCCCATCGATGCTGTAGATCGGGTCTGGGCAATGAGCAGTTGATATTCTTAAGTGGCTTTAATGCCAAGGACAGAGAAAGAAAAAAAATATACAAAAGAATTCTAACATATAAGTATCATTGCAGCCACAAGATATAATATAATTCTATAAGTATCACAGAACCGAATAACACACTGGCAGTCCTTTGGAATGCTCCAATCAAACCAACAATGGCTGCCACAAAAAATATCCCACGGCACATAATAATGAATAGTTAACGACGAAAACTAGGTGAATCTTTGTGCAATCGCCTAGTGTCTTTTAAAAGAAGTATGATCATTTTCAATTTCATAACATTTCCCACACCAGGTGGCATGAATGGACTACGGTTGTAGATAAATTAGTGTAATCTAAAATAGATTTTGTTGCTGTTCAACACAATTTGATGATGTGAGACCGACGCGTGCTATGTTCGTGAGCTGTCAAATTATGCTCTCGTATTACCATAATGAATATGATTAGGGATCGACGTCGTATTGTAAGGCTCTCTTCTATATGTAATGAGATGATAATTGGACTTTATTTGCATCTAGCAATTTTTAGTGCATTAGTAAATTAGTCCATGTAGTTTAAATGTTAGTATGCGGTTCGTTACCAACCTTGACACCACTAAAACGTTCGTTATTGACTTTAATGCTATAGTAGAGATAAGAGCCACTACGAGTAAGTGCTACTTGCCTGTGGGTAGATCAAACTTTTTCTACAAAAAGTTAAGTAGTTTATGGTCAAACAAAATTGATTTAAAAAACTAAAAATTATCACTGTATTATCGATTGTAATCGTTAACATATTAATTTAATTTATTATACAAAAGGACGGGTAGACAGATGTATATTTTACACCCCCTTTTCGCCAGTGTTTTGGACCCACGTAATAGGTGGGGAGCATATTGCCTTTAATCGGGATGCTTCGTTTGTCAGAGCCTAGTCCGTCGATCATACATAATTTGCGGTACATAATTTGCAAGTTAGGTTGGCTTGGAACACTAAGTTCTTAGCGGAAACCTTACGCATCAGAGTACCAATAAAATACTAAATAAAGTATTTTTAAAGAAAAATATCTTAGTACCAACAGTTATTATTTCTTATGACAGATTAAAGTCTAAGACATGTTCCGGATATCGATATCAAGGTGACTAAAACTACGGAACAAGGTGGTTATCTGAAATATACCTATAATTACAGTAGATGATTTACATATGTATAAAAATACAATCTCATTCTGACTTCAATTGACTGTTCCATTCTCATAGTTACACGCCAACAACACACATAAAGAAAACAATGAAGAGAACGGCCGGTCATGAAAACTAAACGTGAAAACCTCAAACCTTCAATGCAAATTGTCCGAATGTCAAGCTGAAGCCTCATATAATAGTATTAGCCAATGTGCATCTTGACATTCCATTTTGTTCGTCAAACAATCGTGTTTGTCCGTGCGAAAATCTCCCACAAAGTGATAATGTCTTGGATAAGCGTTAGTAGTATTATAGTGTTTATCGGAGCGGTTAAACATTGGTTCGAGATAATCGACGATTAGAAAATACAGCAGTTATTCAGTTAAACTTAATCAATAAGATTAATCAGTAAAACTTAAATGCGTACACTGAAAATTTGATTAACAAAAAGGAAATAAACTCAGTAAAAGCTAAAGGAATCCTATTTTCATGAATTAATAATATAAAAATGAAACTTGTTTGTTTTTTTAAGTTTATCTTTATTTATTTTTGTGTTTATTGATTATTTTTATTGCTTTCAGATTATTAAATATAAATAGATTCATGTCCTATTTAAGTCTGTCTGTTATCAAGATCTATGTTACTGCAAATCAAGTTCTTTTAAAATTAAGCATTTAACTTTAATCGAGAAGAACTTTAACATTAAATCTTCACATTAATAAAAGCTGATGAAAAGGAAACTTTATATGGCAAAATAGTCATAAAACTAACAGGCGCTTTATTATCTTTTTGTATAGCCGTCTAAATTTCGTAACACTATTTTCACCAGCGCATCCCGGATAAACCTTTGCTGCACAAGAAGTGGAAGCAAGCTTACATAAGATCCTCAAAAACAAATTTTAACAGTAATGCAAACCACTTACGGATATAATGAAACCAATCAGATATGACTCAGTTTCCGTCCGAAGTCCACAAGCATTAGAACTGAGTTTAAATGTCCTCGCTCTTTCCTGTCTGTGTATTGAGCAATATACGATGTAAGTATCCGAATTACGACGCATCCTATAATCTAGTACCAAGGACACTAACTACTGTGAGATATAAGAAACGTAAGCTATTAGAAAAAAAAAAACTATACAGAGATTGTTTTCACGGCTACAGTTAAATGGTAGGTAACTGGCATGTCAGTTGGTTAGATTTACTAGTATAGCTCTGGTCAGTCTATAACAAAGTCTGATTTGAAAACTAAATACGAATATAGTGATAAAACTATAAGATTATAAAGGAAATGAAATATTTGACATATAATCTGACAGTTAAAGAATAAACTATGATAAACCCATAAATACGCAACTCATCGACGCCGAGGTAATATATTAGTAATTACTAATAACAAAAAGGTATGTAGCTTCTCACCCACTACGCAACAGGAAAACAGAATAATGAACAAGATCAATTTAATGTCTACGTCTAATATATATACACCTTAAATAAACGCCTACATAGATAAAAATCTGTATAGCAAGGAGAGGACGTACAGCTTTACAAAGACAAGTGCCATTTAAAGTACTTTGTTACAGCATATCGATTTATTGCCCATCTGCGGCACAAATGAGCAGTCATTATCTAATAAAATGTGCCTAACCCCTAATTACCGTAACATTAATTTGACCATCATTTTAACAATTCTTCAAAATACCCCCAGGACTTCATTACAATTTTAAAATATGTAAGCGTTTATTTATGTAAGTATATAAAAGGCAAATGTAATCGAGTCGTGATTTAATTTAGTTAAATGAAATATTTTGAATTCCAAATGTCGATAATATCTTAATGAACATTTTTGGGAAATGATTTAATAGGTCGGGTAGCAGCTGTAATACTCATGTGGCTTAATATAGATTCGTAGCTTAAAACGCAGTACATAAATTAAGTTATTCATGTTATGTACATATTTCCGTTTCATTATGATGATGTGGAACATTTTTTTTTTAACTTAAAAAAAAAGACAACGCCCACACTAGGAATAAATCTTATATCACGGGGGACTTAACAAACATGCAAGAAACGAACATAAACAACACCAATGTGGTGTTTGAACCCTCAACATTCAGCGCAGTAGAGAGCGGTTTGGCGACCCCTTAAACCACTAGGCCAACCGTGCAGTCAAGTCAACAATATGAGTGTTTTTTTTTATTTTATTTCATTGCGACACAATAGACATATTTAAAATATTTTTTCAAAGGTATGAAATAAACTAGGAAAATGGAAAGCGATAAATTGTAGATATATTTTATAATTTCCAGACTTACTAATTTAAAATAACGTATAGTAGAATGTAATGATCCTGAAATATGAACAAAGTGAATAGGTTAATTATTCACTGATGAAAAGTATTGACAATTAGTATTTTAGGATGAAACTTTTTTCATTTGATTAACCTGCCATCGTGACTCTACTCGGTCTGATAAAAAGTTTCAAGTTTACAAGACTTCTGGTCACCGTACTTAGTGGGAGTGCAGACAATACAGTATGTTTATTCACTCCTCATTTGGAGACGTAAATGACATGAAATTCATCGTGACATTGTACTGCACATACTGCTTTAAGCCAAAGAAACAACGGTCTATCTTACCTAACAAATTAGTAAAGTACGCCCATCTACTTACTATTTATAATGAGAAACACATGTTAATAACATTAAGTTCAGAGTTCGGACACTTGGAGCGTTGATCTAGAGATTTATGATCGTTTACGAAAAGCAATCAGGAGAGGCGTGACCAGAGGTAATTATTTCTTAACACTATCATCTATGGCTACTGGAGGTAAGTTCTATTGCTACTTCCTTTTATCTAATCAGTTTGATTAAGACCACAATTAGGTGCCGGTTAATTGCGAACAGGATGAACATAACGGTCTTGTTGCAATGGTTCTATTAGTTCAAAGTTTTTATGTCCACACAATTATGTGCATTTATATATGAGTAACATAGACATCCACAGCTAAATTGTGTAAGTAACTTGAAAGTAAACACACCTGACAAGTCCGATTAAAGTAATCGGTAAATGAAAGAACCTATTTATAAATAACGCTAACAAATCAATATTATCACGTGGCCATCTTTCTTAATTTAGGATTTATTTATTGATTCAAAGTGTACATAAAGTAATAAGAGAATTTTGTAAAGCCCTCCCTATGCGATGACCCTTTATAATATATGTTAGATGTTTGTGCCAAAGAGTGATAATATTAAACATAAGCTTAATGTCGTAGTTAATAAGAGCCTATTTCATAAATGAAAAGTTTTTTTCTTAAATATCTTGGTTTATATTAAGATAAATTGTATTTTATGCTGGCCTTTTACCTACGAGTATTTAATAAGATACGTAACATCTATGTATGTGTACTTTTAAAAGTGCAAATTACTTAAATTAATAGGTATTTTGTAGCTCTAACTCAAGAGCAGTTTGGACCAAGATGTGAATTACACATGAAGTCTTTTTATATTGCCTATTTAGTTTCTGTTCATTTATAAATAATTACACATTAAAACCAAATACAATATTAGCATGGTTCCAAAAGTTCATTTAAATATAGTCACTTTAATCTAACAGAGAAGAAAATTAATAACATAATAGATAAAATGAGTAAAAGAAATAAAATTAAACAGCCATATATTAAATACAAAGTTTCATGCAAAGGTAACAATGCATTTATAATATACATAAACAGTTTGTGTTGTCCGTGCGTAAACCAAGACCAATGTTGGTTGTCACAATAAATCAGAACTACGTACTTAATATCTATTCATTACGTTCGTGCACGTTACACACACGTCATTGTCTTTTCAATTGATTTTTATATTAAACTAGTTTTTATTTACAACTCTGTTCGTGTGTACGTTGTTCCTCAAAAATCAAAATATCTCCGTGCCATATTTTATAAAACTCGGTTCAGTGATTAAGGCGTGAAACCGCAACGGACAGACAGAGTTACGTACGCATTTATTATATTAGGAGGGATTGGATACTGACTTCATGGGAATAATAATTTAATTACTAATTTGCTTCGAACATTAACTATAAAAATATATTTTAAGATGAACGGAAGCCATGTTTCAAGTAACGTTACCTTTTTAATAAAAAGTAGAGCTTCCTCTGCGAAGAAATATATATATCTTTAATACCTTGTAGGACCGCGCTCGTAAAATTTCTGTTTTACTAGGCTGTTTAAATGTAAAATGTTGTACAATTATTATGTACATAAAGGAGATGACACTCTTACTTCACTTAATACACATAATCTTAACGGTTTAGATATATTATTATCTGTTCACTTAAAACTATAACATTTGTGAATTTAACAATATTTTTTTCAGAATAAAAAAGCACATGAATAGTTCACTACTATCTTGTGTCACAGCATATTGCATTATAAATGTATTCTACCACTGGGCAAGCTATGGTTCCGCATATACCGAAGTGATACCCCAGTATTACAGAAAATTAGCATGAACCAATTATTTCGCTGATCTTCACCCAGTTACCAATTACAATAATTAACCTCCCTCAGATATTCGGAGGCACAATTATCCACCCCTATCCTCAGAAAAAGGCACTCAAAGAGTGGGAAAACACTTATGTTATTGAGCTACAGCCGTCCAATGGTAGTTAATTACCATCAGGGCAACGACCACCTGGTTAATCGTTGACTCGTTGCCTTATAATGATAAAAGTATTCAGTTCAAAACTATGTATTAAAAACTTGTAAATTTATAAAAAGCTTTGTTTTCACATCACACATCAACAGCATTCGACATTCCACTGCTGGACATAGACCACTTCTTAGAAAAAGATTTGGCCAACTATACTACGCTGGCCAGTAGGGTTGGTAAAGGATTTGTTTCAAATTTTCCTTTTTTTTGTAGTGATATTGCCCTGCGCAGTTTTTTCTCTTAGTTGCTTCTTATGACATTCACAGGATGAAAAGGGGTGGTGACACTCTGTTTTTTAATACGTTACAACACAGAGACCGTATTTTACTCACTCGTTATAATAATCTGCACAGTTCCTATACACTACAGCGGATCTGCAAACTCTGTCCATCCTGTAGGCAATTGATTCGGCGTAAAAAAAAATCTACTTTATTTTATTTGACATTTTAGAAAGTGCTGCACTTCAAAATAAGTAATTGCTTCCTTCCTAATAGAAAGTATCAAACAGGGATGTTCAGCTGTCACTTAATAGTAATTGAATCTACCTATCAAACTAAGTCATCTTGACTGTTTGTTGGATGAATTTAATTGAATCTACAACCCATAAAATTATTACTCACAGGTATATCTATATATATTTCGGCATATCAATCGGAAACCGTGCTAAGCAGAGATAAAATAAATTTTGAAAGGACGTTCAGTTTTATCTTAACTGTCAATTAATATAACTATTAAAATAATCATAGATTTAAAAAACGGAATTACGAGATACAATCAGCCAAATAGAAAATGAAATTTGATCTAGAGATTAGATCTCACTATAAATAAGTAGTTTATATTAATTCTCACCATTGGTAAACATTTTTACAGAATTCTTTAAATAGTATGTCTGTATTTTTGTAATTTTAAGTAGAAGTTTTCCAATCAAATAAACATGGCAATATACTGTAACACTGATAAATGAAATAAAGAACTGAAAAAAAGTGTTTCCAATCTATAAAATTTTGTGAAATTTAATGTTTAGAAATTCAGTGTAATATTTTTGTTATCAGCTACGAATAAGATAAGCTAAGTTAAGTACGAGTAAATATAGCTACATTTCAGATAATTATTTATTTACCATTTAATATTACGCTTTAAAAAATATTTTTCCAGGCCTTTATAAGCTTTAGACGATTTTGGTAAGTACGAGTACATATGAAACATTAAGTAAAATACGAAAAAGATCTATAATTGTATTTATAATTTTATATCACGATTTAAAGTATATTTTATCAAGCCTTTAGAAACTTTAGACAATTCTATTAAGTTTAAATGAAACTTTAATTATAATACGAAGGAGAGGACAGGCCATTGTCAATATGTAAAGAAAAGAAACAGTATTAAAAAGAACTTACTCCAAATTAGCATAGGAATATAAGAAGACTGAGACAAGAACAGCAGAAGACTATGATATTAAAACTCATTCCGTATCGTTCTTTATATTAACATGTTCAATTTATTGTCCAAAGAGTAAAATCACGTACACACAGACCATTACGAAATCATGAAATATGATAACGACTGCGGTGCAGTCTAAATACCACATACCGCAGAGAAGACTTGTGAAAGAGCCTTTACTATATTTCGTATGTTGTTGACACTTGAGTTGACATTGTTATGTCAGATGTCTCTCGCTTGACAGATAGTGTGATAGCTTGCAGACCCACTCGTGGTTTAGCAGATTAGGGGGCTTAGCCGCTTAAACTAGGTGTTTAGGGTGTGAAGTAGTTATAATATAGCAATGACTCATAGGCTAACATCAGTGGTGTCACTTATTGTCTGTGGTATTTAGACTAAAAGGTTTTTAAGCAAGTCACCAAACTTGTTGGTGTAAGTACTAGCGAGTGGCTTCTGGAATTTCAGTTGGTATTAAGTAATGACTTTATCCAAATAAATAATCGGAATATATTTACAATTTATATGTGTGTATCAATCTATGTAATGGTTTATGTGAACACTAAGATCAAATAATTCTAAATATTATGGCAGCATTTAAGCAACTGTGAGTAATAATTACAATTTGTGCAAATTTCTGGTGTTATTTGTTAGGCCAGTGGAATTCCTTCTCGTTTAGGAAGATGATTACATCTTAACATTACTCAACACACCAAATATCAATTCAATTAATTTGCTGCATTCAGATGTAATGAATCAAACATAAGACTGCGAAAGATACCGAAAATAACCTCTAAATAAGAAGTTTCTAGGTCAAATTTAATTTGAATGGTCATTACCACCTATTGAGTCAACTGATACATCAACTAATGGGACAACTTTAAGCTTTATTTTTATTAAAAGATCTAAATTACCATAATATTGTATAAAAGTGATTACTACTATTAATCGTAGACCATTGACTGTTTGTAATACTTGATAGTACCTTCTGAATAATTCGACCAATTTCAGCTAACATTTTCCAGCGATGTACAGGCAATTTCAAGCAAAATTAAAAGACAATATAAATTCATCTAATGTGTTCTGTTTCAAAATCGAAATTGCTTGTCATTAGCAAGACTCAAATGTCATAGAACAATGCTAGTCCCATTCGATCCGTTGTCACAGGCTCGCCGTACGAAGGCCGCACGTGATCGCATTTCCACAGATATTAAACCCAAAAACGGTCACGCAAATATAATGCATTTAATAAATGTCTCGATTCCAAATTGTTTTGGCAACACTATGTCTATAAATTTCAATTGGCACGGAATTATTTCTCTAGAAGACTGAAGCAATACGTGAAACTGACAATCTATGATCTACTATTGCAATTATTTTAGTTACTCCTATAATACATAACTAAAATATAATACGAAAAAGTCTTAATAATTCAACAAAATATCTAATAATATTCAATGACGGGTATACGGTCAAAGTTTTCCACTTCAAAATGAATATAAATCTATATCTTCAATAAGAACAAGGCGACACTGTATTGTTAGGAAGCAACCTCACTAACCTCATAAAGAATGTCGAGTCACGGTACAAGCGACTAGCTGTTACAAAACGATGAGTGCTCAGATTGAGCCAATCAGAACGACAGCAGCACGTGTCGATGGCACGGGCGTTGGGCAGAGGTCACGTTCGCGCCTCGCGCCTCAGGGAGCGTGGTACAAGGGGCGCGTGTTCATCAATTGTTAAAACGGTACTAGAATTACGAACAGCTACAGACTTGAGAAAGTGAAACATGTTTAATGGATAGTAAACTTTTTATATCTTGACTTTTAGATTCATTTCTCAATTTAAATTTTTGGAAGTTCAAACTTTATCTGTTAACATAACACTGCCAAGATTACCTAAAGTAGGAATTATATATAACCCCAGAACATTCTCGTCAATTCCTCAACTTAGAGAACCGTTAAAACCATATCTAATCTAGCTGTAACCCTTGTACGACATACACTCCGTTATCTGTGGCTTGACAACGCCAAGAGGCTTTAATTCAATCAGACATGAGGCTCTAAGATAGGTTGTATCTAGCCGTGTCACAAGAGGGGCGCGTCGGCCAATAAATCGGTACGGGCTCGGCGTGAAAGATGAAGTGCCCGCTTAACATACAATGAGTCTGCACTCTGTCGCAACACAGCTTTAAGCCCAGGACGGCGTTGGAGTTAGGCGACAGGCGAGTCGAGACGACAGCCCGAACTTGCGTTAGTACTATGCCATTTGTCAAAATTGTAGCAACGGGATTTTCAAGAGCGCACATTCCTTTTAAATGTTCGTTTATCATGTTTTGGAATTCACATAAAATATTATGTGATAACATGACAGCACATAAATTAGATTCAAATATTTTAATTGAACCTTTGCCTGCGGTTTTACTTACGTTAATCAATCCGAGTATCAAATAAGATTGAAAATTGTTTTTATATTGGATATAAAATTGTGTAGAGTTCAATTAAGTAGTTATGATATTAAAACGATATTAATAAACAATTTAAAAAATTAAATCAGCTCAATGTGCAACAATACTATAATAATAAGTACTTTTTCTCTTATAAATTGTTTATTTATGTTTCATTATTCAATTAAGAAGTGTATGAACTAATCACTCCAGTTAAAACACAGTTACGCAGCAAAAACTATTTACTAAATAACTACTATCGCTTTTTTTACGACTTTATTTATACTCGGCGTATAAAATATTTGAACAGTCTAAACGAGGCATAAGGTTAGTTACTAACGAGTCTGGGTGTGTCCTCTGCACCAAATAACGCCGGTAATAATAATTGTGGGTGCAGTTAAATCCAATGGAATGGCTTAAGATGTATACTAGCCCAGCTGTTAACCATAATTGAAGCGTTAACAACAATTATTACATATATAACTAAACCTAGGTATTTATAATTTTATTCTTAACATTCTTCAAATATTATAAAACATTAAAAGTGCTAAGCTTTATGGAAAAAGACAAAAAAGAGAAAAAAAATGTATTAATACTAAATTGACAAACATCACGTAACATTTTCGTTTAAAAACATACACGAATTAATAACATTCTCGAAGCGCAAATAAATGAGGAGTAGTCTCGAACCAATTACGCTGTCAAAACATCACCTTGAAACTTGTAATAAAGAAAACATCAAACACAATCGGTGCTCGACATAACAATAATGATTCTATTGTTGCATAAAGTCCAGATGGTGCTGCAGATAATCATGTCATGCGAAAAATGAAAATATTACCTTTGTATTAATTTGTTAAATACATTGCACAACTATTCATCCACTAACAGTCCGTCCTAAAGTGATATATATATATATATATATATATATATATATATATATATATATATATATATATATATATATATATATATATATATATGCTCTACTCTCTACTATATATATCCTATACGCATTATATTTCTATAAATAACTTTTGATTTTGTAACATAAATACTTGTTACCTAAACATGAACACGAATTCTTGGCTCACCCTATATATATGTATATATATAGGGTGGGCCAAGAATTCGTTAACATTTAAATATAACATCCAGCACAAACACGTTACCGGAGTTCTTGGGACCGATGCTACTTAAATTTGCTGGCTACAATCATAACACATGGTTTCAACAAGATGGAGCCACTTGTCACAAATCCAGTGAGTCCCTGCCAGGAACTCAAAGACATGTTGCCGGAAAAGCTTATTTCGAGACAAGGCGACATTCCATGGCCATCCAGATCTACCCCAGCAGACTTCCTTTTATGGGGTTATTTGAAGAATCGTGTCTACATCAATAAACCAAATACACTACATCGACTAAAAGAAAAATTAGCAAAGAGATGTCGGCGAACTCGCGGTCTCTTTGCCGATGAGTATTCGAAATTTCGGTGCTGCTTAGAGGAGTACAAACGTCGAAACGGTGGTCATTTAGACGATGTAATTTTTAAAAAATAAGTTACAACTAATTAACTTTTAACTAACTAAACAATTTATATATATCACATGGTTTTTTATATGATTTTTTCAAATGTTAACAAATTGGTGGCCAACCCTGTTTAACATGATTATATTAAATAGTTTCACACATCTCACACACACCTGCTTGATACCAAACTAGGCAAAATATGGTAAACAGACTGCTTATAAAAATTATGCGTAACATTACAAAATTCTGGTACCTTTTGACCAGGAAAGCTAAATGATTTTGAAACATTTTTTGTATTCAGTTAAATCGTCACTTGTTTTATTAATGTGAGAACTACAAAGACCCTTACTAACATTTATAGTTCAATTAACGAAAATAATAGGTATTAAAGAAATAAAGGAGTTAGTTTTACCTACTTACAATGCTTTTGTTCAATGAGTTTAATGGTTCGAATTAATTTAAGAACAAGGTAGGAATTTGGACTTAGAAGACTATTATAAACATTATCACAATAATATTCATTGTTTATGTAAGCTAAAACAAAAATATTTGCATCCAATTCACCACAAACATTTCACAACGGATTAAGGTAACTTTGCTTAATAACTCAAGTCAGTTCGCAATCAGTAAGACCTTTAAAGTTTAAATGTATTTTTGTAGTTATTTTCATAACTTTTCGTAATTATACTCAAATTAAAACTTTATTCACAATAGCTTTATATCGAGTTAACAACTTGTAACTGACCTACGTCCCACTGTTTTTTATTATCTGTGCGGAAATACCCATTAGTGGTTTGTCAGACTCGAAATAATCAAAAAACCGCACGTCGTCTCGGGTACTAGTAATCGGGGAATCAAGTTTTAAAAAAAAAGAAATCCCTGGAACCCCGACGTGCCTCGGGCCACCTAAGGTTTGCGATGGCCCACTGAGAAGTGGGAGGTGCACGCATTTCGAACTTCGGTTCAACCTGAACTTGAACCTGAACCAAAACCAAAACAAACTCAAAACTGAAATAGAAAGCATAGTACATTGTAACGAACAAAAACATCAAGGTCATAAATAGTATGGTATATATTAATTTATATATACCTAGTCTTGCCATAAATATTGTAATAAAGAAAAAAGAAAATTGTTAACTGCAAATAACATTTATTACTTTTACAGTGTGTCAGTTTAATACATAAATATAAAACAATTAAAAATATAACAAGCTTATTCGAAGTGGTCTCCATTGGCTGCAATACAGTCCTTTAAACGATGAGGCCAGTTATCAATAGAAGCACGCACTCTTTCCATGGGAAAATTCTTCACTGCCAATCGTATAGATTGTTTTAGGGACTCCAAATTATCATGGCGTTTAGAGCAAGCTGTACTCTCTAAAACTGACCACAAATCATAATCCAGCGGATTAAGATCGGGACTAGACGACGGCCAGTCTTCAGCTCTGATGAAGTCCGAAACGTTCGATTCCAACCAAGACTGCGTGGACCGAGCTTTATGACCCGGCGCCGAGTCTTGCTGGAAGGACCATACTTGGTTATTGAACATGGTGATGTTAAGGGGCTTAACTACCTTCTCAAGAATGGTATCTTGATACACTTGTGCCGATGTTTTGATACCTTTTTCACAAAAATATGGCTCAGTCACTCCTTCATAGCTAACACCCCACCAAACCATCACTGAAGTCGGATAATGTCCACGTTGCACTCTGTCGACTAATTGGGAAGCTTCCTTAGAGCTTTGAGCATAAATACGGTCATTTTGTTTGTTAAAATGTTGCTCAATTGTAAAAATTTTCTCATCCGTAAACAAAATTTTTCTGTGACCTCCCTTTGCGTACCGCTTCAGTAGTTGTTTCGATTTTACCACCCTATTCTTCTTTAAATTATCAGTTAAGAAATGGCCAGTGCGTCTCTTATAGGCTGCAAGTCCTAAGTCATCTTTTAAAATACGCGACATGGTTCTAGGTGCTATCTTCATTTCCCGAGATAAAATCTTTTGCTTTCGGACAGGATTTCTTCGAATTCTTTCCCTTACTGCTTTGACCACCTTTTTCGTACGAACACTACGTGGACGGCCAGATCTTTTTCTGTCACAAACAGAGGAGGTCTCATTGTACCTATTAATAGCCCGGTACACAAACATTTTACTAATACCAAGTGTATGGAGAGTTTTAAAAATTGCATTTGGCTCCATACCTACTTTGTGTAATGCTATCACAGCAATTCGGTTCTCTTTATCACCCCACACCATTTTAATATCGCAAAATATTTTACAATGTATTGGCGCCAAAATGAGAAAACACAATGAACAATCGTATAAAAATGACAGATTCGAAATTCAAATGTAATATTTTTTTATAATTAAGTGTAACAGTATTTATGGCCAGACTAAGTATATATGATATAAAAAATTAATCTTGAGGTCACATCTTTTTTTTACTCACGCTCGACATTCTTCCAGCGTGTCCACGGTTCGACCATCGTAGTAGTGGTGCTCAGGCGTTGGATTCTTGCAGATCAGACACAAGTGATCTGTGTAGCATCTTTTTCCTATGATCACCTGTGTAAACCGGTATCTAAGGATCCTGAAATACCTCTAGACTCAATCCTCTATAACAGGTCTTACCGCTGCAATAACGATGTGCCCAGCGCTTGGTTGCCCAAATCATTCATTTCACTCCTTCACGAGGACCTGACTGAGTTTGGATATCTAGTAATCGACTTCTCGAGCCTCAGGACTCTGGCCCAACTGTCGCGCCTCCTTTCACCACTGATAAAAAGCCACAAGAGCTCTCGCTTTCAATTTCCACGGTGGATTTCCGTCCAGGACGCACGCTGCTTTAAAGGAAATCATGCGGCACCCATTATTATTCTGATCGCCAGCACTGCCTGCGGGTGACATTATTAGTCTTCAAAGCTTCTGATGTGGCCCTATAAAGGGCCATGGACCGCATGGGCTCCACTTAGAGTTACCTGCAAATGTCATCGATTCATCTCATGTTGGGCAGCAGCTGTATCAATCCACGTGTGCACCAACCTGCTTCGGGACTACACTTCAGTAGTGATGTCCAAGTCCATTCGGTCGTCGAATACGAGTTCTAGACACCTCATAGAGGGCTTGACGTCGATGCAAGTGCCTTCTACTATTAGGCTGAATCGATCAGATAGTTTCCTCATAGGTTTATGAAAGAACAAGGCCTCAAACTTGTGCAGAGTCACCTCAAAATCCAACCACCGGATTCGCTCCATGACTTGGGCAACCCCGGCCGTGGATCTTAGGGTTTCCTCGTGGTGCAACTTGTCATACGCCGTCACAAATATATCGTCCGCATAACAAGTGACAGCGATACCATCTAAGAATGCACCGCGAAGCACCCAATCGGAGCCAATGTTGCACAGGAGCAGCTCTCAGAGCAACTTACAGGACAGAACACTTCAGGACTTATTATGCCGACCGAGACCAGTCAGACTTGGGTAAATTACCACTTTCTCCGATAAATATGCCCCGACTATACGGTGGACATGGAGATACACTCGGTGATGAAACATTGGGCAAAGTGTGGAACGCGTTAGCGAATGTCTAGAAACACCACTAATACCTTTTTGCCTCGGGGAACTGCTTCCTCTACCAGAACTCTTACACGTACTCCTATGATCATATCTACGGTGGAGCGCCCCTGACTGGCACTATATTGAATGTTCATTAGATCTAGGTCAATCCTAAAGAGATTATTGACGAGACACCATGCAAACTTACGTCCCACTGAGGCAACGCCGAGGAGCAAGCCATGTAAATTATAACAGTACTTTCAACAAACAAGTTTATTTTGAAGCAAGTATAACAAAATAGTTATTATATAAAGTAAATTAAAACGCTACGATGAAAATACAGTATTATTTTATTAGAGTTTATTATAGGCAACTGTACTAGAAACGGTGGGAGCGATAATAAGTCTTACGATAAAGAAGTTATAGTTGCTTATGCGTCACGCATGTGTGTAGTTTTAGAGACTGAAAAAAATAGCTGTGAAGTTTAAGATAAATAGGTATTATTTATTTTTTATCTTTACGATTGGATAGCTCGAGAATAATAAAGAATTGCTTCAATGAACGTACTTATAAGGATTAGACGCAATTATCTTCCAAAAGATGGACTCAGTAAAAAAATTACAAGTTTGTTTACTAGGTTTTTTTGTTATTTGAACTGGATGTTTATTTTGATTAGATAGATTAAAACAGTATTAGTATAAATCTTTATTATTTGTGCTTACACATAGAATTTGAATGAGTTTTTTACAATACGTTATACATATGTTTAAAATTGATCTGTTCTTTTTGAGTACAGTAAATGGCACTTACATCATCTATAAAATGAAGAGTTATGCTTAACACTGACATGATGTATACATTAGAATCTCTTCAATATATAATTTACGTCACAAGGTTTGTATATTTACCATTATTATATTAATCAACGGGATAATAGGATAGCAACAAGTCTGCAAATTACCTACATGTCTGTTTAGACACTTATGAACTCAAGGAAACATTTCGAAGATGTAATTTCTAAAGTATTGTTGTAATGATGATAAAGTACAGATGTTTATGTCAGAGTTTTGTTATTGATTCAGAAAGTAAAACATTCATTTACAACATGAAGGTGATTCACTGTTTAACTACTTAGAGATCTTTACTCTACCCTTTTTTATTATGAGTAAACTCAGACCTTTTTTAAGTATTACTGAATTATATTGTGTACTAGTAAATTATGTTGAAGACTACAGTTTAAATAATCTACATAAATTCGAAATTCAGAAGGAACTAACTTCAATGCAAGTTCGAATATTTCAACTTACAAGTTATGATCAATGAAGACCAAGTTATTAACAAAAGTTT
Organism: Hypercompe scribonia; assembly: GCA_949316085.1. Lineage (NCBI taxonomy): Eukaryota > Metazoa > Arthropoda > Insecta > Lepidoptera > Erebidae > Hypercompe > Hypercompe scribonia. The sequence goes on from OX438979.1 coordinate 11,249,452, forward strand.
GTTTATAACTTAGTCTACAACATTCTTAAAGAGATTGATCAAACTCCAGTTTCTCTGAGCACTTCTTAAATTCAATAGATAGATGGACAAGCATTCCAAATCATATAAGAATTATAATTTAAATTTGGAGTAGCCGTAATGAGTGTTTCGTCGATGGCATCTGATAGGTAAGTGGTTTTCGTAACGCCCCCTCGAGCGCTGCGATAACATCAACTGCGCGTGCGCTGCGTGGCCAAACCCGGTGATATTTTTTAAATACACGTAGCAGAACATCTGCGCAATGAAACAGATTACCAACCAGTTTCATATCTTCTGTTTTTTCAATGGTTAAAACGTTTCATTGAAATAAATGGTTATTCTAATGGACTGATACAATCGTGGGTTAAGAGACAGCTAGTTCTAAATTCTTTACTAAAGATACAAAGCGTATATGTCTAATTTAAACGATTAGGCTGAATTTAAAGCTATAATTAACTAAATCTAAGAGCTTTTATAAATTTTATACTTAATTAAAACTATAAATCAACTCATAGTTAGTTATAAAGTGTTCTAATTAATATATATGAAAGATTGATCTACGCCTACGTTCACTAGCGAAACTTGCCTAAGTTGAGCTAATTGCGTCTCCATATACTTACATGAGTAGTATTCTTGAAAGCCTAAATAAGTGAGTTGCCGTGAAAAATTGAAAGAGAACTGGAAAAGTTTTCGAATAAAACATTACGCCAAAGATTAATTAATTGTTCGATTAGTGTACAGAGCTTGACCAACATGACAACGAATTGACCTTCACGCAGCACACAGATCAATTGATCGGATCATTTGCTGTTACTAAAGCTTACTGCGATAAGTAAATCGATACTTCAACTTTGACAATCGAACAAAGGAGGCAAGGCTATAGGCCTCAATGTGCAACAAAGATAATAAATGTCAAAGTACTCTAATATGAAATTAATCATTAAGATATATGTCTGACATTAAAATATGAGGTGAAAAGAAAAAGAAGATTATTAAATATGTAGTACATATTTAAAACAAGAACACCCCAAGAATACGAAATAAGATAAAAATTAATTGCGCATAAATATATGTTAATAATTGACCAAAAGTTTAGTCTAGTTTAATACATTTCTAAAATTAATCTCAGTTTAACGTAATCCTACAGTAATAGTCCGTAGTAGTTCTACAAGCAAAATCGCACCTTGCTTGTAAAAAATTAAACGATAGACTAGAAAGATCTATATCGCAAATCTATTTAGAAATTCATATTTTCAGCTTTTAGCAGTACTTCCACAAGTAGTGTAGTCGTGTAGTCTTTCTCTTCGTACTTAATTAACCGATCCCTTTACTCATGAGTCTTTAGAGTACTAAAATGTCTTTAATGCCAGCAATCAATAGTTTTTCTATTTTGCATGTTTTATCAGTAGTATAACTCTCATACAGCTACTTTTTATAACATAAAGTATCGACTTTACATTTCATTTAGTCACATTTAAACCCTTTATGATAGTTCGTCTTGTAGTTATGAATATAAGAAATGATATCAAAAGGGATATAATATTTAATACAACAAGGCTTTCCACTATTGTTATATACGATCAACGAAGTAGGAAGGATTTTTATAACTGAGATTACAATTCAAAAGCTTTTAAAGCGCGAAAACTTTAAAAATAATCTTAAGCTTATTCTCGTCATAACTTCAATCAAATTGAATGGCACGTTCGAAACATCTCGTTATCATGATCGCCACGTCGAAAGCAAGGCCACAGGGAGCGGTCAAGGGATAGCTGACACCAGAACCTTCAACTCAAAACCTTGATGAGTCACTAAACCGATCAGTATTGTTCTGTGATATTGATCCTAACGACACGGCTTGCAACATTACTAATTACAACTTTATACGGTAACCTAGCATTAGGGTTGTCCTTAAATAAGACTAAATCTAAAAATTAATGTGCTTTTAAAAGCTCGACGTTTTCATTACCACAACAGTTCAGTGTGTCTCAAAAGAAGGAGACTTTCTAAAAAGCTGTTTGCTCGTCAACGTTTATAAAGTTTTAAAGACATTTGTGTCCTCATAATATATCTATAATATTGCTAAGTGTGTATACCTTTTTACACAATTTATGAAAGTGTTTAATGGTACAATACAGAATTGAAGTGAATAGAACCATTAAAACAGACCAGTGGTCAATTAAAGATGATATTCTGAAATATACAAGTTACGTAAGTTTATCGTAATATTTAATTTGAGAATGAAAGCCAGAAGGCAGCCCTACAGCACATTGTTATGGCACAGCGTTCTATGACGTCTGTGTCAGGAGCATGCGCGTTCGCTTTCGACGGACTGTTACATCTTATCTGATCACAACCATTTCGTAATTTAGATCTCAGCTCACGCATTTCGAACGAGTAAAAATTCTTTAACCGGCCTTGTCTTCTACCATTTGTAATTTTTGAACACCTGATAAAGATATTGTACCATTATCTTAGCATCGTTCTGTTGAAGTCTATTCTCACTTTTACTTTTAGTTTGTTTTAGTTATCAAGGCTTCGATTGTAGCGATTATTAAAATAATAATTACAAATGATGTTAATCTTTTTTAATCCTCTATTTGGCCATACGCATGACTGACATCTTATATTTATTTTATGCAAATAATAAAAACATAGCAGTAGTATTATAAAAAGAGATTATAAACGTATAAAACTATTTGTAGTAGCAAATATTGGATGAAACGTTTAATGACTGGCAACTTATTTTAATTTTACCTACTAAACCTAAAATCGTAAATCTAAGTACTATCTATATAACTTTTATCGTACATTTTCTTTTTAATTATTTTGTTTTTAAATTAAAAGGTCAAATACTTTTCTGACACTTACTTTAAGTGCCATTTTTGTGTATTTTCTTCTCGTATCACTCATTTACTTTCTGTACAGCTACTTCTTATGTATAATTTACTTCAGCTATACCATATCATATGGTATGCAAACAAACAGTTCAAAAAAGTCAAATATCACTTTAAGTTTCTTTCCTAGGAGTCGTTTACAGAATTTCAATTGTAATGAAATTGAAAATATGGATTATACAGTTCAAACTTTCTACGAGCGTAAAATATTATACGATAACGAGAATTTTATTGTTAAGGATGAACAACCCTTATCACTTAGGGGTATGAAAAATAAATAGTAATCGATTCTCAGACCTACTGAATATGCATATAAAATTTGGTAAAAATCGGTAAAGCTGTTTCGCAGGAGTAAGGTAACTAACTAAAAGAATCTTATATATAAGAAGATAATTGCAAAAGTATTGATAAAAGCGACATTTATCGATTTGAAAATATTCAAATTTCGTAACGGACAATACAAAGAGTTCATTCATCATTTGATAACAAGCGAATGTAGAAAAACAATGGACTGGCTTGTAACCGTTTATTTCTTGCTTATTGTTATTGATTTATCTTTGAGCTTAGACAAGCGAAGATATTACTCTAATAGTTATTGTTGGTAGTTGTAGTAGTAACAAGAACTCTTAATACATGCCTAATATAGCAAAAAAAGAGGAGATATCTTTCGGTTTAGAAAAAAAGGGCTCGGGGATTGTGGCTGATTTTTTCACGGTAGTTTTATAACCTTATTTTTTGACTTTAATTCATATTATTTTGTGTCAATCTTTTTTCTAGAAAATTATAAATATGTCCTTGTTAATGGTAACATAAAAATATAAAATAAAAAAATAATAAAAACTAGAAAAGTAAAGTATTTTAATGTATCGACTTATTTTTATCTCGTTTGCCACAAATGTATATTCACGCCAGGCCATTTAAGTAAATTCATTTTTTGAAATAAAGATAAAACGGAAGACAATGTTTTGTAGACATCCACTATAGTTGCAGAAGAAAGGTTTTAATTTTCTTTTACAAAAATAACACCTTCACTAATTCCTTATGACTTAAGGTAGACGTACATTTTCATAAATATGATACACAGGAACCCCAGTAGATATTGCACATTAAACATTTACCTTAGAATTCACACAACAGTTTGATTACCTAGTTAGGTAAATTTAATCACATACTTATTTTAACTGAACCATAACGGAGTCGTAAGAGATCTCTTATCACATTTGATTACTTCAGATATTTATGGCTCAATACCGTAAAGAGTAAATATTGATGATAACTTAACTAAGCGTCTATACCTAGTCATCTGTTCTTTATTACGGTTCAGTGCTCAGGTATGGAGAAAGGACACATGTTACTAAAGTTTTTTTCGTTAAAATAGCTCTCTTTCTAAGAGATTCTAACAAAAATGTTGCAAGAATATCGAAAGATTTCCCGTCAAAGTGACATTGCTATTGGATTACAGAACTTATAAGGCATGCCAGTGAAAAGTGGATGGCTGATACGCGTTTTTATAACAATATCATATACGGTCGCCATAACTGGAAGACGCCCACCAACTTTCTTACTAAGTACAATTTAAGATTGTTGTTTGATGGATTTTGTAGTGAACTATATTTGGAGATCCTAAATGAAATTCCGTACAGAAATACATACTTACGATCTGGTTTTAAGTTATTAAAGTTATAACAGATGGACGGGGAATGTTTCACCGTTCGTTCTAATTAAATCAAACCAGACATACGTAATTAACGATTAAAAGTTATTTTACATAAAACTTACCATTACACAATCGGCTTTGCTAAGTTTAGCAGCAGGAGATATTCATGTTTAGGAAAAGCACACATGGAAACGTGATGATAAAAATCTGATAGAACGACAAAGTACAAATTTCCATCACATAACTTGATTTAAGTAATTCGATAAAAAACAACGAGTATTTTCTTAATAACCACTCGGATAATGAGAAAATATTTAACTTAATTAGTGAGTTTGCATAAGCAATGCTCACTTCGTCATTACAGCTTTCATACACTGCCGGCCATATCATTTGTAACCAACAAATTCTCAATTAATATTCATCTAGATCGGTATCTTTGAACCACTCGACTTTTGACTGTTTGACTGTTCAACCGCATTATGATATGAGATACGTGCCATAAGTAAATAGAGTTTTAATTAAAATTTTTTGAGTTCTGTTACAGTAACGGTATTATGAATTTATGGCTTCTTTATTTGTTTCGGTTACAAATTGCGGATTGCACTGTGATTTTCTTAAATCTTGATTAACACTATTTAATATTTGTGCCACTTATCCAGTTTCTGAGAAAAAATATTTTAAATAGAGCCTGAGTAAAGATTAAGTAATGAGTAAATAAATTTTTGCTTTCTGTAACTTTACAATAAACATTGAACTATTTGATTGATTACGACGTTTCGTTACGTTTTGAATAATTTAGTTGAGATATCATTCAAATACTGAGTGTTCAAGTAATTTTTAGGACATGCTCAAATTCATTTTGAGAGCTTTTCGACTACGATTTTGTTTTAACAAAAAAAGGACATTTATGTCTCAAATTTAAACTAAACTTCTTTTTAGTTTCCTTTAGTATTTCAACAACGTCTATTCATATTACAAACTACGTTTGTAACCATTGAGCTCATTAATTGCTGGACGATATCGAAAACAATATCGGGACCACCCGCGTCCGATTTCTTGCGGCCTTATGTGTAATGTAGGATCAAGTTGCGCTTCCTAGTAAGTCTTTCAACTTTTATTTTTCTGATTTTATTTTTAAAAGTAACTTGTCTGTAGTGTGGGAATAACACCGGTTGCCTTAAAGTTATTACACCTGTTTATGATATTATGAGCTTAAAGTAGAGTACAGTAATAAAATTAAATAGTTGGTTACGATGATGATGCGCTGTATAATAATTTATTTATTAACTCGTAGATTGTATATCTAATTTATACTTTGATATGATTATTTACAACTTAAGTTAATAGTTTACAAGTTTCGTATATAAAAGTCGTTATAATAAAAATCGTTAAGGTTTCAATAACCTGTATAATTTTGTAATTGAGCCCTTCTTCATCGTCATATTTATTGCACTGTTATTTGACTCGATATCTGATCAAAATATAGTAAACGTCTTAGTAAATTAATTATTGTCAATATTTTTAAGTCCATAGATTAACTCGTCAATATTTATTCGTTACAACTTAACTTCATTGAATATCGGAACATCCGATCTTTGATATAACGGATAATTATTCTACAATTAATTGCTATTAAAATATCTATAAAATAGATTAGCATACATTTGTAGTCTTTTCCCACAAAATGTCACAGCATCAGTGTTACATGAAGGTCAATACACTACGAAATTAATTCTCACGGGCGAAGCATTAAGCTTTGATCCGTTTGAGATGAGATGTATTGTTACCAACATTACGATGCAGTCACATAACTCAACATCATACCTTAGTTCTGAAGGAATAAAGTTGATAATAAAATAAAGGGAGCGTAGCATTAAGATTGTACAGTAAGGTATCTCAAAGGAATCAGCTGTCACTTCACACGAGGCTTTGGATGTCCGAATGAATGTCGCCGACGCGTCTTATTATCTGCATTTGTATCTATATAGAGAAGCTGATACCAATATATGCATAATTTTGCTTACCAACTTCTACTTAAATCACTCACAATCGTAAGCTCTAAATTATTAATACATTTATCTAAGGCTATAAGTACACTGATTTCAAACTTTCTGTTTGGTAGCAAAAATATAATTTATTCTCATCAATTTTCAACACTAACGTTTTTATTGGACTAGACCAAAGAAACATTTAAAAAAATGGCAGAAGTAAATTTAGAATAAGTATTCGAGGACGAGGACTTAAACTTAAATCAAAGAAGAACAAAGTTTCCGTCCCGGATCTACAAAAACAGTAACACATCAAATGTAAAATATAGAATACGATTCACATTTCAGTCGAAAGCAGTCAAGGTTTTGCCAATAATAATTTACATATATGGGCATAACTGAGTTCTTTAACCACCCACGAAGGTTTTAATGCACACTCGAGATTACAGCGTTGCACCGAAACAGTAATCGTGTACCTTATTTAATACATGTTACAGTCAAATTAATGAAATTTCAGATTGTTTTTTTCATGTAGGTGTTTATAGGATTATGTTAATTAAATGTCAATGTGTATACAGCCTACGAGATGATCTTAACAATCAATATTGTACTAGCGATTTACTTGATGTAATCACACTTTCGTCATGTTTTAAAATCCCTTGATTCGATAATCTTCGGCATAATATTTACAGAAAAATTATGTAATGTTTTTTACTTTAGATGTATACATATGTAAAGTAATATACATTATATGACTTATAGGTGTTTTATTTCTATAAAATCTTGTGTTGAGCTTAGATGTAAGATACCGACGACGGATGGACGGTTTAGACAAATTTAGACACAACAGAGGAGTTAGAAAACTCATAACTGTGTTATGTAAATTATACTACATATGTATATTGTAAATATATGTATATTGAACTGATGCATAAGAAATAATACAAAAAATATATATTTCAAAACCGAGTAATAAATATTAAATAGTATCAACACTTAAAACTGTAATTATTTAATTAAATAAGTAATACTTAATTAAATTAAAAGTTAAGTGCCTACCAAGATCAGATTGTCTTTAAAAAGACGATACAATGAAAGTGAACAATTTTGATGAGTTCAGAAACGTCAAGCTTGTGCTGGACGTGATATTTTTGCGCTTAATTGGCCGCCCAAATGAGCGGAGTGCTTTAATTTAGCAGTTTAAGCGAAGCGGCTACATCAAAAGCAGCTTTATTTATTGTGCCTGAAAACAAGATTAGGCTTGACGTTCTTTAAGAGATAATTTTAATGGTGTATTTGACGTAAAGTCAAGTGTAAAATTCTTTTATTCATCGGTATTTTAATAAGTTTTTTACACATTCATTTTTATATTATATAGATTAACGTTAATTCCAATTTTCATTGGGAAGTTCTATTAAAGAAAAGATGTAAAGTAAATTTTCGTTCATAAAATTTAAAAACATATTAAACGTATCGTACGTATTATAATTTAACAACATCTTTATTTTTACTATCGGAAACTCCTAATTCGGGCTGAATTTATAATTTAAAACATACTTACTGCTTAGACGAACGTGAGACCCGCCTATTATTAAACTAGCTGCACCCCGCTGCGTTACCTGCAGCTTATGAATATATTTTAATTGGTTATTTATTTCACGCAAACATTACATTTTTCGGAAGAAAAAGTAGCTTATGTCTTAATCCAGGATATCAACCTCCTCCATGTCAAGTTTTATCAAAGTTGTTTCGGCTGTCTGAGCGGAAAGAAATAACAAATATACGAAAACATGTCATAAGCTTTCGCCTTTGTGAAATTGGTATGATTGATCAAATATAGGTATATCTTTATATAATTGCCTATACGAAATTTAAAACATAATTAAAACAATTAAAATAATAATATTTTAATATTATACAAGTCAAATAACCGCGGTCAACAGTGTAAGAAAGGTAGTTTCATCACAGCTTGCTTCACTAATATCTCATTCACGCATGCGTCACTCTCGTTACAATCTTTAATATCAGTTTTCGATCACGTTTGATCTTGCTGACCCTTAGATTCGGCTACTGTAAGCACGATTCTTTCTAAAATCTAGACATACTGAATTATACTTTACGTGTTGGGAATTAAGGTTGTTTTTATTTACAATATTGATTAATAGCATCGGAACCTTTGAAGTGTCTCATCTTAACAATCAGAAATGAGTATGTTAAAAAGGCACGTCCAGCTACGATTGGAATTCCATAATTAAATAAGCAAAAGTAACTAATATTTTGTGGAGTGAAAATCAAAATACTTCGACAACCATTGTTGAAATATTTTAATTTTCATGTTGTTTAACATGAGCTTGAGCATATCATACATATTGTTTATCGCATTATCTACGATTTTGTATGATACTAGCTGAACCGATGAACTTCGTACCACAAGACTATTTTTAACCTTTCAGCCAGACTGATTTGTGAATCTAAACCATCCAGGGCGTCACCCTAACGCATACAAAAAAGTTCATTCAAATCGGTGTAGCCATTTAGGAGGAGTTCAGTGACATACATATGTACAGTAGAATTAAATATATAAAGATATTACAAACTACTGTTAATAATAATTTTTACATAACAGAATAACAATATTCGCAATAATACTGATCGAGAAAATAAAATTATTTAGCAGGTGCTAGCAAATCCTTCCCTAAGTTGACAAAGAGATTATTACCATTAAAAAATCATTGACAGTACCTCGCATTCTGATCGATGTCGCAATAAAATCATCTACCATTAAGTTAATGAATGGCGTATATGGAGCAACATCCTGCGGTGTAGGAAGTCGAACCAGTTCTCACTAATAACGGAGATGAGTCGGACTTAATGTCGGCGGTATTAAAATGTACAAAATGAATGCGAGGGCAATGTTATGTGGAGCACTTAGGGGCCGAGCTCAGGTCGTACACACTTTAATTTACTTACTTTTGGTTATTGTATTTTTGCTCTTTTTTGCGCGTTTTAATTAAATACATTAAATATAAAAGTAATCAGATTAAAAACCCTACATTTGTATTTAATTTAAAACAGAGGTTTATCTATTGAAGCAATGTTAGAATAATGTGGCTGAAAGGTTGAAATTATCACCAAAGTAGTTGCGGAGTCGAAACATATATTTAACGATCTTTGGCTTTCCGTGACGTATTAGTTACAATTGTTGTTAAAATGAAGTTTTATGCCCATATTTCATTTGTTTTACAGACCAAGTTCACCGCCTTCAAATCAATCTAATTGGTTTTTGTCTCATGTTTTAATTGTGTGTACCATTTGTGTTTGTTTCAAATACAACATTAGTCGTACTTTTATGTCATTTATTTCTACAGGCATAAAGTCTATTTTCGTACAATTTTGAAAGCTAATTGATATCTATTATGTGGCACAGGCGTACTGTTAGTATGAAAATCAAATGTATTCTGAAATCTTAATAACACATACCTTTTTTGAACTTACCGATGTAATATTAAATTTGGTGAAAGTTGTTGCATTAAGTGTATGGTTTGTATGCGAAAGAAACTAAAATAATTTCTTCTCGTTAACACTCAAGGATGTTTATTTTAATTAACTTAATTATTCTCTCTTATATACTAATCGTGCTCTTTGGGTTTGCCTATTATATTTGATAAATTGAGACTCAATCTAGACCAACAAGTGAAAAAAAATAGTAGTCATTTAAGCATTATTGCAAAATTAAATTCCTCAAAATATTTTCTGTCGCTATCGTTTACGAGTCTTTCCGTTGTGTTACAATTTTCTCATTAATTTTTTAAAAGTGCTGAGAAATGCCAGATTCCTGTTACATGATGGGATTACATTTATATAATAATATGTTAGTAAATAAGTCTCTATTAACTTTTTCTGGACAATAAACTTCATATAATAGTCAAACCAAGTGTTGTTAATATAGTTATTATTGTAATATATTAATAGTACTAACGACTCCATATAGAATGGAAAGAACAGCGCTAAAGATAGCAGCTTCTAATGGGTGATCTATTACTTAGTTTCATTAAAATAGGCGTACCAATAATCTCACAGTACAAACCTTCTAAAAGTTATTATACAATTCCCTGATGAACATTACGTTATTTCTGGATAATACGTATACAGAATATCTATTCTATGATAAAGACATCGCAACAAACAAACTAATAAACTCATATATCTATAAAATATTAGCTAGATATTTTTTTTAATGCTTTTAAATTCGACTAAAAAACCGATAACCGCGTTTTATGCAAAGGAACCTAAACTTCTGAATCCACATTTATTTTCTTAAGCTGTATAAACTAAAGCCAACCACGGCAGATAGTAAATCATACATGCTAAGATACCGTGGAATCTTTATCATATATAAATCACTAATAGGAACAAATTATTCATGCGCATAGTAAAGAGTTCGGTCGTGCGAGGACCCCAGAAGTACTTTAGCAATATCTGATTTTATAAACATCATACTATCGTTACATTTGTAAGATGTTAGTTCGATATAAACAATACTTGGATACGTAAATATATTTTAAAAAACACGTATTGCACACAACTTTCTTCAGAAATAAAATTACGTTAAGCTCTGACTTTAGTCCTACAAAATGAAACCAATTACGAGAGTCAAAACAGAATTAGAACTAAATTATTATTATTATTATTTTTAAAAAGACAACGCCCGCACTAGGAATGAATCTTATGTCGCAGGAAACTTTACAAAAATAGAAGAAACGGACACAAAGAACACCCAGACTCAGAACAACAATTTGTGGATCAGACAAAGTGTTGTCCCATGTGGGATTTGAACCCACAACACTCAGCGCAGTAGAGAGTGGCGTGGCGACCGCTTAAACCACTAGGGCAACCGTACAGTCGTAATGTCATGAATATCATTTACTTTTAACAAACTTACATCACTTTTTTACTGCTATGAAATGCAAATAACACATGTTGTATTTGTCTAACATCTGAAAAACCTTTACTAGCAAAATTATACCTAAAAACGAAATTACACTAGAATTTCAGTAAGTCTACTTCTGGTTTCACATCTACATATGTTAAAAATTTTTTCTATTCTTGCATTTGAAACCTAGTAGGTTACTTTATTCGGTAGTGTTAATTTTATAATTCAAATTGTTTATTTTATTCATACTTCGTTCATACACTAATTTGAAAAATGAATTAATGGTGCCATACTGGCAACTCGGAGAACACATACTGTTTTTTTTTCTTTAACTTATACATTTGAGACTATGTGCTTATTCCTGCATTATTTACGGAAATAATAACTATACACAAAACTACTTCGTGTTTTTAACTGTTTTACAACATCATACAGTGACTGGCACACGTATTTTTTGGATTCCACAACAAAACGTGTAATGTATAATTTTCGCTTTGATTTATTCTAAGAAACCAATGTTTCTTCTGTAATTTATCTGGTAAATCACTAGCTGTGGTCATTCAGTCTTCATTTAAAGTTCAGTGTCGCTTTATGAGTTGCTTAAGTTAATACTTTTTTGGCAGATTACTAACTCCAAGGAGTAAGTATTTGTAATGAAATTCCTACGAACCTTACGTCTTTGTTTCGTAACAATATTAATACTACCATAATATATATTATAATTATACCCATAGTCTACATCAAAGTATCAGCTAATGTGTTATCAAAAGACTTTAATTCCTATACGGAACCGAACTCAATTTTACATTTGTCATTCATAATAAGAACTGGTAATCGGACGACTCGTAGCTTTTTCACCGCACCACGCTATCGTGTAATAACTGAGCCCATTTGTGCGTTACTACCACATGACGAGAGGCACAGATATCAAAATGTCTCTGAAGTAAGGACAGACGAATAAAAAAGACTTTATATTTAGCGATTTCACCTTAGAGGTTGTGATACGCTTTGCAAGGTTCAGTTTGTACGTATTTCTGTATTGAGTTCAATACTAAAAATAGACTAAAAATTGTGACACTTAAGGAACTTTTGAAAAAATATTGTGTTTTTTAGATTCTTAGAACATTTTTTATGCGATAAGGTATAAACAAGTCTGTGAATCGAAATCAATATCAATCGATATTAAAAAGCCTGTGATCTGTGTTAATTTTTGAAGAAGGTATAAAACTGTGAAGAGCTGCTAGAAAAATTGTTAAACACTTTTTTTGCACACCGTACTTAATGTAAGTTAATGTTTGCAATAAAATTGTAAGGATTCCCAGAGCAACACACACAGCCATAATCTACAACTTGACTTCCTCATAACACGGAAAAAGTTACACTACAATGACTAATAAGGCTCACTTGTAAATTCGACGTTTGCACTAAACTATTTGAGTTTCCTACTTTAAATATTGCACCTCTACCAAATCTTTTCAGTAGACACAAACTAAATTAACATTTTATAATAACGTAAAAATAAAGTATCATAATATAAAATTGCGAACATTAATAAGGCACACACGTACGGTATAGTAAATACGTCAGTTAATGTCAATTCCTAAGCCACATAAACCTTCATTGAAATGTAGTCTTTAGATTCTTATCATACGCTTTCAATGAAGGCAAGAGATACATTACTTTTATTATCGTTATGAATTCTTTAAGCAACTTTGTATACGCCGTTCATTAAAACAGCAATAATTCTAGGTTGTCATTAAAAGTGATATATCTGCTTTATTGGCTAACTTTTTATATTGCACCGCACCATTTAAGTCGATCTATATTACGACAAAAATACCTTGCTTTAATTCGAATATATATAATTTACGATATTGTGTAAGTGTCCTTAAATAATCTTATAATCATCCTCCTTATAAAAGCAATTCATTACGCAATGGCAATCACTTTCGAAAGTCATAAAAAGAATCCAAATGTGTCGTCAATATAAGGACCCTTCTCTTTACTGGCCGTAAAGACTTCAAACCGCAATAAGACCAAAAATGTAATCCGTAATCATATATCAATGCCCTACATAACTGTATTTTATATACATATGTAGCTTACAACTTATTTATCATCAGTGATTACTGCTCTCTCGATTGGAATGAAAGGGCTGTAATGAGAGGTCATAAACTCCATAACATTCAGCTATAGTCAATCGACTCATAATCTAAATCTTGACGTTTTCACTGCTTTAAAATATAATAAATACACAATGTTATCATTAATAACTCCCGTATTATTTGTCATTTCTAACTTCACTTTTTCTTCTATAAAATAATACTAATTTTTATTCGTCAAATTTCTTTTCCCGTCAATACTAGTAGACCGTGTTAAAATGTTGTTTAAATGGCAAACATGGGATTAAGTGAAATCCTCTACTTCTTTAAGTACTTTAATTATACTCGTACATCACTATCAGTCTGTTTTTCCTTTGAGGATCCCAGTTAATGTTAAGTATCGCGCGTAATAACCATACAAGTTATTACATGGTTTAGCTGACGATTATCAAAATATTTTGATGCGTCTAGTGGTCTTTGGTAGTGGTAATTTATAACATGTATATATTTAGAAATATGTATGGCATGGTATATTCACAATGAGTATGATGATCACAACTCTTGGATTCTATTCATACTTTTCATCAGACAGAGTAGAGCCACAGCAGGCATGCTTTTAAATTAAAAAAGTTGAAACGTCAAGAGAAACCCGGATGAAACGAAGTTCCTTTCGATTTATTAGTTAAGGAATTGTAATGATTTTTGTAATTTATTTTAAGTTATAAAAAAAACAAAAATAATTGTCGGGATACTACACTGTTCAAAGCAAAATAGAAAGACGCAACGAAAATAATTGACTTGCTTTCTATGAGAGAGACAGAGACAGACAGAGAAATATGTTCACTACGTATAGCAAAAAGTGTCTTCACAACATCTCGTCTGAATTTTTTCCGTTTTGCCTCCTTCGCAACGCGCGATAAGGAACTTCGTTCCAACAATATTTATATACATATTAATATATGTTTATCAGTAGTTATATTTTTACATTAGCACAGACTGCCTAGTTTGGAATCAGGCGGCCGTATATGAGATGTGTAAAAATATTATTAAAATGATGCTTGTCAACGACATGAGACCTTCGTTGCTGAATGTAAACCTACTTCTTAGAGCTGCTTGCTACCTACAACTGTATAAAACTTACATATTTATTGATGATAGTGCACCATATAGAACGAGTTTATTAATTAAAAATCAGTGGTTGCCATCGTGACGTCATCACAATAACTTTTTGTGTAGTACACTAGATCTAAAGTCGACACAAAAACAAAAGACGTATACGATAAACCCATCCAAACACAAATCCTCTATAGATTTACTTCAAAAACTATCAACGGCACTCCTATCGAGAGAAGGCCGTATAATTTAATTATTGTTATTACATCTTGACCACCGCCCGCATGCCCATAATTGCATATACTGTATCATCTATAATCCATGGCCCGTAATATTTTGTTTAAACGAGCGGCTAGATGTTATGATTTGGTTGTCTTGCCTATACTTATTACGCAGTCATCAAGGGATATTGCGTAAAGTTTGTGTATTTTAAATCTTGCTATTGAATATACGAAATATGTATATTTAAATCTTGTAACATAATAATTACAGACGTTTTGGTTCTTGTATTAGTTCTTCGTAGTCAAGTTGCAAAGTTTAAATAAGGTGAATGTTACACTCACATTTTAATGTAACCTTTTTCCTCTATGGTCATATGTGTGAATATTTATAATGTCATTTTATGACTATTTTGTTGACTTTTAGTCTAGTGACTAGTAGTAGTAAGTAATTTACAGAAAATTTTTGAAAATTGATTGAGTAAAAGCTTAGATATGACTTTTATGACTATATTATGACTAAAGAATAAATATTACAGATAAATCATGCTAATCACACAAATGTTTATCTTGGGTGGAAGCCGAACTTACGACCTCCAACTTAGCAATCAGGGTCTCTAACTACTAGACCTACGTGAAACTAACTAACTCTGAATGAACTAAGATGTATTATTAAAAGATTCCTCGACACCAAGCAGAGAATAGTTCCTTTAAAATGTTGCCCTACTTTTTAATGACTATTAGTATAACTGGATATGATACTCAGTTAAAATAATTTGAACTTAGTATAAGATGTTCTGATATTAATTCACAGCTATTTTTTACAGTAATTAAGCACCACTAGTAAAGAAGACTAAGTATACTAAAGAAATAGTAGCATATAACTACTGTGTATTGTACCACAAATATAGAATAACTTTTAAAGTTTCTATAATTTATCTTGTTTAGAAAACGTAACCCGTTATTTTATCAATAACCTTTATTAACTTCTATAAATGACTGTACTTAGTAAAGAACCGCTGCACGCTGCTGTATCAAAAGGTTTGGTAAAAAACTGTTACAAAAGAGTATTATTGCCTAAATACCTAATTAACAAGTACATTAGTTAGGCTATTGTGTAGTATTGAATAACCGGCTTCTTGCTTAACGCTGAGCCTTAACCTACATCAAAATATGTTACGTACTGTGTCACATTAATCTTCACTGAGGATTAATAACGGGGGCTCCCAAAGCTTTTGTGTATAGGAATCATCGTCTATTGTATATGATATGTTACTCTGCACTACATACGGATAATCAGTATGTCTAACAATATTTATGTTCAATTTATAGTCAGTATTCTAATCTGGTGCACAGTTAAATATATAGATATATAAGTACTGTTTATTACGCACCGTAATTAGGAAACATACAGCGTAGATTTTCTGTTTTTGAAGTTTCACTGGCTATAGTTACAGGCTCACTGATTCTGTAGAGCACGCTCATCGCCGTCCAAAAATAAATGATGCTTCGTCTAACCGTATGGTCTGAGTAATATTTGATATAGTGAATAAAGTAGATAGTACTATTTAAAAATAATTAAAGCATATAGGTCACATTAACAACATCTACTCGTAACAAATTTTAATACTTTTTCAGGTAATAGTAAACTGTAAGTTTTTGTTATAGTTAAAGAACTGCCTATTAAATATTAAAAAAAAATAACAAAAATTGGCACGTGCCAAAGCTGTATAAAATAATCATCCGTATGTCACGAAAAGGTGCGCCGTGTTTTGATTTTTTCAATAGCCAAACCACGCAACGAAGCTTACAAATTGTTTGTACCTTTGTTTCGCTATTCGGAACACAAATTCATTGATGCACACACTGTGCTACGAAAATATTCGTCTTGTTAAGCAATTGTACCATCATTTGTTATGAAACAAATGGTGGCACGCTGTACATTTAATTACTGATCTGACTTACACATTAAAATATGACCAAAAAGAAAATTTTATCATGTAAAGTAACTTTAACTGTTGTATTTCGTTAACTTTTTTTAAGACAACTCCCGCGCCCTGAAAACGTACTCTATATCGCGGGTGTACTGAGTATGTACTGTTTTTTTATCACTGTCCTAGTATGTTAGGGCAGTACTTACAGAAATAGTATAATAAAGCTAGCACCCACAGCGGCGTGCGCAGGCGCATCGTAAACGGTGCCGCTAATCGATTCTACGCCTATAAAGAAATTATTTACCGCTTATGCGAATAAAATACGCTTAACGTTCGCGCCACGATATAATTTCATCAACGTAAACTAACGTTATAAATATTTTATGTTTTATTTACTTCTTCCTATATGGATTAGTAAATTATTTTAATAATTTGTTATCGCAAAAAGGAAATTTTACTGAATAAGTGTTTTATAATTATCATATTGTTGTAATTTTTATTCATAAATGATATAATTATTAATTATAAAAAAATAACTAATTGTCACTAGTAATTAAAAAAATATTATGAACACTCTTTACATAACAGCAATATGAATATAAATCTAATTATGATAAAAGGAAAGTATTTTTAAAATGGTTGTTTAATATGACAGACCTTTAAAGTCAACTAAGATAATTATCATCATCTCTAATACTGCTGAACATTAACCTCTCCTTAGCAAGGGGATTTTGCTGACACAATACAAATCCATTATTAAAAGATTGACTGATTGAATGGCTTTTAAACAAAATCTCTAGTAGTATTTCAATCACAAGAATATGTTGATTATATGTTATCAATTAAACCATTTGATTACCAGAAATTGACCGTTGACAAATTCAAAAATTAATACTTAAAGTCCTGCGAAATAATTAGCATGGAATATTTATGATTATTGCGAGTGAAACTTATAGCATCATGTTACACGTAACATCAACTTTGCAATATAATCAATTTATGAGATAATAAATATGGCTGTTAACTATAAAATACGAGCCCGTCTGAATTTAAGAACTATTATGTGATGTAATATTTGTTTTTCAAGGATATGAAACGATTGATGGAAGAGAAATGCTACAGAAGTTTTTATTGCCACTAAAGATAACAATGAAGGACTTGCCAACTTTTGGCAAGAGTTCAAAGTTCAGTATTTATTGATCCGATTCTATTAATAAAGAAAAGTCATGTCAAGTAGGGTTGTCACGACGTAACTAATTCATCAATTTCATAATGCCATGAAATAATTGTGGCTTTTCGCAACAAGAATATTATTTTGGGGACGACTGACGCGACGTCTAGAAACAATATTGTGCAATAAAGAATCAGATGTCGATGATTAAATGAATCCAAGGCTTATTATTGGTTAACAACCGTTATTACTTGTTTCGTCAATAACTATCATTAAATGTGGACTAGCTGCTTTATTTGTCATCTCAATCTGTACATATTTTATGGTCAATTATTATTGAAATGCTATGGTTATATACCATACTCGTATACTCTAAAATATTTACTCTGTGCCTCTAAATTGTAACTTTTTAAATATGCTTTTTCACAATCCATACTTTTGTTTCTATTTATTGTATGGCTGTAAATTATTTAAACTAAATTTATTACGTAGTGGTTTAATTCATATTTTGTAATATTTGTATGTCCGGGAATTCAATTCGTATTATAACGATGTTACTGGATTATTGACAGGAAAGGATTTATTTCAATAAAGCAAGTATCGAGAGAATATATCACGACTTAGTATTTAGTCGAAAATTTTATACGAATTCTTTTATGTAATGAGCTAGAACCTTAATAAAATGTGTTGTGTATAATTGTGTCTGCAATTTCATAAACCACTAGATAACTTTATATTTTAGTCTTAATAAATCAAACATTTTCTCATGAAAATATCAGAAAAAATATATATTAATAATTAATATAGTTGAAAAATTAATTACAGCCAAGTTACAAACGAAAAATGTTCTAAAAGAAATAATATAACAGTACGTCTATATCAAATAATATAGATGTGCTGAAATGTTCTTCTACAAAAAGTGGTGGTATATATGAGAAAGAAACAAGTAATTTCGGACGTATTTTTATAAAATGTATATTTTGTTGCAGTGTACAAATACCGCCGCCAAGCTGACTACCGCAAATGAGATCATACCCAGTTACCACGTCGAAGCGCTAATAGGTAAGGTATTCTTCGATTCCCTAACTTACCTTGGAACTCGAACTTATTTCCAATAAATTATCCCAATAAATTCAGAATTATAATTCTGATGCAAATAAGCTAACAGTAATTTTACAAATTGTCATCTCAATGAAATAAATAAAAATGTTAATGTGAAAATAATTTTTATAACGTAACTTGAATGCACAAAGAGCAATGGACAAACTTTATAATGGCTACCAGTGCTTATTATAATAAACGTGGTGGGCCCAACGGGCTCCTACACGGTTTGACCTCGGGGGCTGCGATTAGTCGGCTACTAGACTAGAGATACCTCCTTGTAACTTATAACATGCTACACTTTACGTGTAAAGAAATACTGAATGTGTCTTGTGACACGCAACGTTATATAATGTGATTTGGGATAAAATTATATTTAATGGTTTAAAAACTATCACAAACCCAAAACGTATTAAACAATTGAGCCCTTTCCCTAGGTTGCATAAAATTACTAATATTAAATCAACACAAAAAAGTTGTTGTTGGGTAAAGAAAGATTACAGAGAGTTTTTATTTGCCCAGTTTTTGAAACAAAATAAGTCGAAATTTGAAAGAGAATAAATCTTCAATTGAAACGTAAACTGTTTTGTATCCTTCTTTTACTTTTAAATGCTGTAAACTGTACTGTTGTGTAGTTTTATGTACTCAAAGTCATTACAAATATTTCGAACATTTAATTACAGCCAGAAAATACAAACATTCTATCTTCAAAGTGTATAAATTACATGTGTAAGTATAAGGATATTTACGATTCAAAAATTTAAATGAATTCTTTTATTTTATACTATAAGCAGACTTCTACTAAATTACTGTAAATATAACCAGAATACTTTATATCTCATCCAGCGTGTTAAAGTGAGCATGTATCATAGGTGACTGTACATGGAACTGTGCACGCATTACATGCACCGATATAATCGTAGCAAACGACCCGCCGCAGAGAAATTTTCCAAGGAACGCCGTTTTCCATCTTATATCTGTATAAATTAAAATATTCAACATTAAAGTCGTAGTTTACATGTAGGTGTGTATACATGTATGGTATATATAAATACAGTAGTTTCAAATACTGTTTGAGAAGCAAACAACACAAAAGGTGAACAAATTGTCACAATACAAAACAACAATTTAAAAGTGGTTAGGAAAAAAGTGTAGTTTGTAGTAGTTGTATTTGCATTTTTTACTACACATATCTTCATAGTGTTGCTAATTACAAAACATACGTACTATAATATCTTCTTACATTAAAATACCTACATCAACAATTAAAATTCTTTACAATAGAACGAGTACTTCTGTTTTAGGTTTCTACAATTTATCTTTCATCTGAGCTAGGTCACAAAGCCTATACATATATTTTTTGAAACACTTAGTATTTAGGTAACTTGATTTACAAACTTGAACCTGCTTTCTCTCTTTTCAAGGCATACTATTTTAACACGGTGATTTTTCACTATTAAACATTTTAATAGCTCACCTGGTCGCAATAGCAATGTATGTAATAGGATGGTCCGGTTTGCACGTGCTGCTATTAGATCCACAAGGCAGTCAAGAAAAATAATAAGTACATACCACTAAATATTGGTTTGGACCAAATTATACATAATAAAATAGTTACATTATGAAGTAGCGTATCATTCGGCAGCCGAGGTCAGTTCATTTTGACACACGTCAGGTAATGAAAGATAGTCACGCGAACGTGATGGACAAAACAAAATGGATTATAACAAATTCGTTTTAAATTATGTGCAAACATAGAGTAATTACTTTTGTAAGGCTTCTGATATTATTCGGTTTTAATTAATGTTTATAACGGGTGTACAGTTTTAATTACAAGTATCGTTTGATGAGTTAAGTGGCTGTCAGTTCGACGATCTACTCGGAGCAATTAGTGAGGTTCTTTTTGGTTTCAATTTGTATCGTCTTCGTCTCTAAATAAGAGCCTTAAGCATAGAACAATACTTCTATATAAATTAAATTTATTTTGTCTACAATGTTAGTGTAGTAGGAGTTTCAGCTTCGGTTTCAACGCTTTGTAACATCGTAGACACCATAACTAAAGTTAAAATATGATGGAATAAATTTCAAAAAGCGTTATTTTCAGGTTATTATAATTTTAAATTTAAAATACTTGAGGCCAAAAAATCATATATAAGGTCAAACTTTATTAAAAAAGATAAATTGTAATATGGAGATATACTTGGATCGATTTTCAAAAGATATAAAATAATTGTCTCGAGTCACGGTGCTACTATCGTAACTCTTTGCCTTCAGTGCGTCTGACATTAATTGCTTATGGATTCAAAATGAACGTAGGCTTGACACGGAAATAGTTACACATTGAACAGTAGTCGATTGCTGCCAAACTACAAGTATGTACATTCACAATTAAATAACTAATAACCATCGATTATATCTCATAATAAATTATACTTACAGTTTGTTTAAATGTTTCACTGAACACGACAAGACAAATTACTATGGTAAAAAATGTATAACAGGATGCATGCTAATCTAAATTTTCATTAAACGGTACCAAACCGTATATTTAAATAACCAATCAAAATTGGTAATAAAATTTTCATAATTAAATTTAGAACAAGTCGTGTTGAAACCTGGCACGTCAAGTTATGCAAGGTTGGTGAAAAATATTGATCTAGTAAGCGCCATCGGAACTTGATCCTGGTTTGAGATGAAAGCATGATAATAAATATAAAAGTTACACCTAAAATAGAATTGTTAAATAGTAGATATGGGATATCTTCAAAAAGTAGTTTCTTTAAATTCATTTTTGCTTGTCATCAAATGAATTAAATAAATACCTAGCTTGATTTTTACTGTACTACCTACTTGTACCTTTCCTGTAACTGACCGGTTGTTTTAATCTACTATAGCTAAAGGAAACAGTATGCTTTGTTTCATTGTTGCTTACATTATAACTGTCTCATTGGTCTACCGGTTTGCGTATACGACTGCAGATCTAGAGGTCTCGGGTTCGAGTTCCAGGACCCGTCAAAAAGTGTTATAGAGTTTTTCTGGTTACAGAAACACTTGATAATGGCCCGAAGTTTGAAAGTCGTAATCTTAACCGCAGTACCACGGAGAATACATATAGCCGTCGGTCCTGCGCCTGATTTCTTCCCAGTCGTGTCGGATAACTGTCCTATCGGGTAGTGAGAGCGGGGCAACAAAGGATACACCTGTGTTTCGGTTGAGACTGGCCACCGTGGCTGAAATTGACTAGAATACTCCTAGTCGATTTCATTTTTTACTTAACTGCTACTAAAAACCAGCTTAAATTTGGTACATAAATACTACAATATCTAAATTCATAAATAGTGCTACTTTATAACTGTACGCTTCCAACCCGTCCTGGCTTTGTTCAAAATGGACAAAGCTAGTACATCTCAAGCGAAGCGTTAATAGAAAATAAATTATAGTTAGCTTACGCCAACTATTTTATTACGAAGGGACTGCTACGGTGAAGCCGGCACGAGTTTGTTAACTATTCAATGCAAACGACTAGACTATAATTTGATTATTTATAAAGAATATTTTACTTAATTGCAAATATTAAACACTCATGATACATACCTAATGGGTATCGAAATCTTTAAGATTCGTTTAATAATTGTACCATTAATCAGTACGAGAATGAAACTTACTATGCTAATGTACTGGTTTTATTTTTGGTAAAAGATATTAATCATTTCAGATCAATTACATACGTGTTGCTATTTAGTGTCTATTGTTATGTATTTAATATAATAATGTACGAACGAAACAAGTCTTAGATTTAAAGCCAATCACACTATTTATCAATATAATTTTATCTTATAGGCTGTTAAAAATATGTTAACCTTAGCTCGCCTTCTTGCATCTTATGTGAAGTATACAATTAGCATTAAAACATCAATAATAACAATAATTAATATAGGTATGCGTAGAATAGTGTTGTGCTCCTACAATAAAATAGTGATCTAGTACAGATATAAAATAGTTCCCAAACTACTTTCATATACGTATCGAAAGCAACGGATCTTCGGTATTTGCGGTTGCCGTCAATTCAATATTACCTAGCTACTCACCACTATTGTGAACAACTAGATCGATTTCAATTCTTCAAATAAAACAATTGTAGTAATAGTACAGTAGTGTAGTAGAATTTGTTCCCTCTGTTCTTTTTATGACATTTTCATAAGTCTCCATTATTTATTATTTCACTATACAAACTCTGTCATGAGTAAGTCATTTGACATAATCAAAGTGACATAAAGCTACTGGAATGGATCTGTTATTCCTACACTTAAACTGATTATGATTAAACAATTTGATTTAATTGTACTAGAAAGCATGAACTAAAAAAGTGGACCCGTCCATAATTCTAAATTTTAACAAACCATTCTGTGCCCATTTAAGACAGTCGTATACTGTCATCGTGTTAGAACATATTTTGTAATGAGTATCAAGTATACATGTCTCAATGACAACAAGATTAAAAAAAAAATAATTCTCTTGTCAACTGACACTCACATTTTTACAAGTGAAAGTGTTATTGGTTGAATTTTAATAACACTTTGCCTATAAAGCAATCAAATATACCACTCGCGTATAAGGTTTAATTTGCAACTTGTCTTTGAAATATAAATTCTCATTATTATTTATTCATTTATCAACTTTTTACACTACACTTGTATATTGGCGAATAGTATAATATAATAAATAGTATTTGTATTTTCAAAGTCACATTTATCACGTTTCGTGACATTTTTAAAGATGCCCTTAAATTAATGCTATTAAACTGAGTTTAGCTGTTAATAACTTATCGCAAAATTGTTAAAAAAAATATCATATACATTCATAGCTATCTTACAATTAGTCTACTTATACAAATATACCAAGAATATAGTGGATCGCATCAATTCTTTTAAGTAATGATTATCTGTACATATTAATAAACACTTCATAAAAAGGAAATTTTATGTAAACAATTATTTTAGTTTAAAATTATAAGCATCTAAGGTACTTCTCTATTTAAACCAATTTCTATAATACTCTTGGAATAGGCCATTTTAGATTCTAGATAAAGTCATTGAAGGCGTCAAAATGCGACTAATAGAATTAAAATGTGTTATAATAATATGCAAATGTTGACAGTTAGAAGAAGGTTATAACGTAGTCCAGTTAACGAGCTAAGTACGATAGGCGCACGCACTATATGCATTTATAATTCTGCGTTTAGTTTTGCCTCATTTCATTTTATACTAGTATAATAATTATGAGTGCATAGGGTTTCCACCAAGAACTTCGGGCCCCAAGTCAGTTTTACTAACAAATGGTGGACCTGCTGATCGATGAACGAGATTCTGGCAAACAAAACATTTTGATCAGTGGCAACAGTCTCACAACCTATTACATGGGACCAAAACACTAGCGAAAAATGGACTTTTAATGTATCTCTGCCTACCCTTCCAGGCAAATAGAGACTATTTTATGTATGTTATAATTATTTTCTACCTAAACTAAATGTTTAGTTACTACGTGGGTTATAAAAGTGACTTCCAGAAGCTTGGATTAATTAGTATAAGTAAGTATTCCGTTCTATTTCATTTATTTTTGTAACTTACATTTAACAGTTTTGTTAACTATGAATATTTTAAGAGCTGTTCTTTGCACAATAACTAAAATTCAGTATACTGACAGGTCTTCACACGTCAAAATAATTCTCGAAATTTATATTTCGGTCAAGTAAAAATATAAAGTTGTAAAACATTCAAAAATTAGAGCACACGTTGTGTAAAATACTTTCTTTTGCTACTACTACCGTTACTAGCACTTAGTTTTACACCTTAATATAAATATATGTTCACACGAAATGTTATCTTCGTACTGACGACTGTAATATTATGTTTTTTATTTCTTATCTTGTCCACAATCATAGCATGTATTTACAAAAAATTCACACTATTATTGGTGTTAACACTACTGTCCGCATATGTGACACAATGATTCGTATATTTTCTTCGAAGTTTGTATTCAGAAGAGTCATTGGAACACACATGTCAAACAATAAACAATGAAGAACAGCAATTGTTTTCACTTTTCTGAACTTTCCAAAACTTACTTTTTCTAGTACTTTTTTATCACAGATAAAGCACGTTAATAATGCTAATCCTAACACAAGTAAACAAATATGTGCATTCTGCATTCTAAATGTAATTTCGAACATAAAATAAACCTCAATCACGAGTGTGTTCGATTTATCGATTTCACTTTACTTGTTCGTCATTGCTGTAAGTAGAATTAAATATAGGTTCATACGTTAATCTTAGTAACAGCATCTAAAAAGTGTTACAAATAATTATGAATATTTTTCCCGTCTTGATTTATCACCTAGCTGCTTGCTGCAGAATATATACCTGTTTACAAAATCGTACTTCTATTATCGATATACCTTTGTGCATCACTAAATGGAAAATTGCATATTGAAATCGCAAAACCGCGACGGACGCGTCACATGCATACATAATAGATTTTATTGAGTAGCCTCTAGTTTAGTAGAGATATCAAGTATAAAATGAGTACACTTATGCTGCTCCAATTAACGTATCGAATCAGTAAAAGTCGATATTCTAGATAGAAGCTTAATAATGATGTGGTTGGAACAACTTCATAAGGCAACTCGTCTCTAAGATGGCTTATTTGATTCAGATTTTATAAATACGTATCCGCTACCATCGTTCTCACTTCATATTTGCCGCATAAAAGGATAAAAAACTTTAAAATGAAATGTGTTTATCTTTGCTTGAAATATTTTTTTTGTTATAATATATTGGATTCTTTTTTGTTTACTGTTTAAAAATGTCGAATGTAACAAATTGATTCTATTTACTAAATCGTATACAGTATAATCATCATCATCATGATCTCAGCCGAAAAACGTCATTTCAAGACATTGGCCTTCCAATAATAATTCACCAACTCGGTTTTCTAACAATGTACTTTCAGGACCTTAGAATCTCTCGATCAAAATATTAAGTATTTTACATTAGTACATAAAAGTATACATAAAATTTTATTAGAGTAAATATAGAGTCGAAAAGATGGTAATATTTACGATAGCCTCTACTAACATCTTTCAATCATTATGTAAACCAATCATTGGTTAATAACAATATAATGTAATTGTTATATAAAGTAAACAGTACACCTAGTTGATTACATTCGTGATTACTTTACAAAAAATGCAGTAAATATCAATCTCGGTCGAGTAAATGTATTTATCAAACTTTTCCTGGGAAAAATGATTCAGAACGGATGCGACCACAATTATTGACAGGAAATCGAACAGTTTTCCTACAAATATGTGATACGAATTTACTTCAAACAACTTGATACTGGTAAAACCACATGCATAATTGGCTGTTAAATATGTTCACCTTATAGCCCTATTAAAAATGCCTTTAATAAAATGTATTTTCAAACAAAAACTATTGAAGTAGAAAATTTAAAAGAAACTATAATGCGGTTATTAGAAAATTGAGTTTCATCACGTGTAACAAACAATTGGAAATTATGATTACGTGATTGTAACTATTCGACTATAAAACAGACCACTCACGAAGTAAGCAAGGCACAGTACAATGCCATAAATCACGAAGCACTCACGCGTAAAGTGATTGGAAAAAAACTTTTATCAATTTTCGTTTTTATCGATTTGCTTTAATAGCATTTACCGAAATCACTGTGGACTTTTACCTTCATTTGTGCGAAAGCTGACATAAATGGCGATCATTTCAAGATAGAAGGGCCTTCAGGGCTTTTATACAGATTGTCGAAAACCGAAATTCTTGAGTTTACTTCCTCGTTTTTGTGCTATTTATACAATAATAATACTCTGAAATTCTCTTAACTTTTAATTACGTCTATGTCTCCTTTATACTAGGAGTTAACGGAAAGGTGACGTACTCTTATGAGACATACGAGACGTTTTTGTGAATATAATGAAACACACATCTTACAATTTCATTTTGTAAGAACTCAAAAGTTTTTAAGGATCCTCTACACCTACACTGCAGCAGCTCCCTTTCCATGACAGCGAGATTCAAAATTTTAAAGAAGTGTTTAAGTAGATATGACTGATATTTTAAACTTTTAATGATTCAACATCTATTCAATTTTTATAATTGTTTTACTATAATTTATTGTCTTATAATATAAAAGTGGTGTCATATTTGTATTCAATATTAAAATACAACGAGGCTTTCGCAGCGTTACATAGCGCTTACCTACAATTCCAACATGTTAAGTTGTTCTAAAGATTAATTGCAATAGCACTGAATTCGTAAGTTAATAATTTAAGGACAGAAAACATGATTTTCTATCCAATCATCTTCTATCAAATTAAACATAGAATTAAGATTAACCAACAGATCTAATAAAATCACTTTTAATATTTATAAATTTGATTAACAAAAGGAAATATAAAAAATGAGAATGTATACGTGATATTACACGATACTATACGTATTAGCGATATTCATAATGTTAGCGCGTGCTCGTTCAGTGTGTTAGAGCACTTATAACGGCTCAGATCATCGGGTGCGCAGGCGCGGTGCGCTCGGGCACGCGCGAAGAGAGAGCATCAATTACCGGGTCGTGATCGCTCCCGCACTACAACCAATATAAATAAAAGCCGGCCAGCACACGCCACCAACCGACCACAATTTCACAGTGGCGCAATTGTAAAATGCTAGATCGAAAAGGTCTCGGGTTCAAACTGCTTATCTTTATGTCAGATATATTCCACATAGAGGCTTAATGTTCATTGGCTGTCAGATACACTTTCCGCACCGCACGTGCTACTCGTATTTGAACTTTAAAACTACCAAGGTCTGTGAGTGTTGTTTGCAGTTTTCTTAAACACTGCAGTAGCTCAAAATAGTACCGTCCGTTACCGCACTGTTACTGCCTACTAACTTTCTGTGCGTGTAAATTGGTAGGTTAGCACTCGATACTCGTACATATGCTCGAGATTACCTAAGTAAAGAACAAAATTAAATTTAGCTACTGCAACTTCATCTGCGTCTTTTAAGAGAAACAATTTTTTCAATTTATGTAGTATTTTATTTAATGCTCGGCTCCTATTAATCATAGCGTGATGTCACAGAACCTTCCTTGACAAATAAACTAAGATAAACTTTTCAATTTCAACCAGTAGTTCCTGAAATTGGCACTCAAATAAACAAACCTTACAGGTCTTTAATACTGTTATAGATTCTTTACTATGTAATTTTGAAGAGTATATCTGTATCACTCAGTAAAAAGAAAACCACTTTTTTAAGGAGAAGCCTATGTCCAACAGCGGACGGTTAAAGGCTGTTGATGATGATTAATGAGTAGAAGAGCAATATTCTTTATATAATTTCTCTGACTAATAACGCAGTAATAGAATAAATGTTGGTCGTGAGTGCAGATGACGCTGAAAATGGCACGCGCCTAGGACCGTGTCATAGCCTACAGTTGCAACGCACAAAACGTCCAATGAAGCGCATTACCGGCTCATTCTTCTAGTTTTGCAGTGTCTTCGTCCCATTTTCCCTTTCCTAACAATAGCCTCGTTCACGCCCAGAGCTAAAAAAAACCAAATTGATTCGCTTTCGCTTCCGCGGCGATGTCGCAGCCGATGACGACATGTACTGTTTAGCCCTTGCGGTGAAGTCAGACACTGTGAAATTAGCGTTAAAATTCTTTGTTTTGGAATAAAATAGATCCATTATAGGTGAAATAACAAATAATTTTATATAATCTTAGCTACCTGCATAGGTTTGCAAGGACGCACGTAGGTACTCATGTCCTTGCATGAATACATGACGACAAAAAATATTTGCATTATGTAACAAATATCTCTTTTCATCTTAAGTATACCTGTTTTCTAATTCAACTAACATTACTCATACGATAAATGGGAGTTTGATCTTTAAACATTGTATTGCTTCATGAATTATAACAACACTCTTAGTCCATAACACCACAAAGTCAAATTGAGACTGAGCTCATAGGCCTATACTGTGACCTACTATCGTCCGCAAAATAGTAGTTTTCTCGTACTTTTTTTAATATCCCAAAAATTTGTTAGCCATTCTTAAAAGACCTTTTTGCTTAATTATACATCTACATAGAGAACAGTTTATCAATTAGATAGATATTATAACGACGTGTAACGACATTTGTATTGATGATCACTGTAGAATAATATTAAAATGTCATTGTGTATAGCTTCGTCTTGCTTGTTTTTTCCTGGCGAATTATCGCAATATATCCATTTAGATACCGTCACATAAAACTGAAAGTAAAATTAATAACATGACTTAATTTAAATCTGTTAAAACCTTTTCATTTTATATCAGGAGGAAACATTAAAAAATGTTGCAAACTTGTAGGCCGATTCGCAAAAAAAAAAGAAACGTTACTTTATAATTGCAATTTGTCGGATATATACATTTATGTCGTTCGTCCTTATCGTAGCGATTAAGAAACGTCAAACGGAGACTAAAACGTCGGTAATATGGCAATTAATTACGATAAAAGAAACGGACGAAATCGTGTGAAATGTGCCTACATCGTCATCGGATACACATAAATATAGCAGTTGCATAAAGTTACACTGGCAATACTTATATTCTTCATCCTGCTTAAAAAAAAGTGATTTAAGAATCTTTACATAATAAAAAATGCGAAGATCATCTATTATTTCATCTTTTAACATTCTTACCAAGATTATGATAGACAGACTTAAATATTTCCAGATACTGACGTGCATTCTTAGCATTTTTTTAATAAACAATGCATGTGGATAAAGATTCTATGTTACATTGTTATACTAATGTCATTTCAGAAAGAATAAGGATTTAAAAAGCAATATTTCTGTAAGGACATATGTCCCTAGCAACCAAACTTAACAAATAATAAAATACCACATTATTAAAAATAGTCAAAACTATGTTAACAAACATTTCTCTCTCTAATTTTATCTTGTCCATATTACGAATGACTTCATTTAACTATATCTAAAAAAGGTAGAGCACTGAAAGTCGGTGGAGCCGGTGCTAGAGTGGAGACATCGTTTGGGCAAACGTACGACGGCGGATGAATGCGGATTGCCCAAGGCCGGGATGATTGGTTCTCCTTGGAGCAGACAGCAGTGGACGGCGATAGGGTGATTTGATAATATTTAAAAATAATCCTCATCTTAATACTACAACTGCAACTTAAACTTCACCTTTAAAGACAATCAGTAACAAAACCCATTCATCTAACTCAGAAGAGTTATTAGATTCTTGTGGTTGTACCATACATTCGAATAGTCTTGGATAAATTTTCTTCATGTCTCATGTATAAACAACCATACATCATGTCACGTTAATAGTCCTGATTTTACACATTAACATACTTTTTGCGTAGTTTTTACCTTTACATATTTTTTTAAGTACCGAACCATAAATAATCGAGTGTATTTCTTTATAAAATAAAAACACGCTACGTCCTCAAGTATTATAGATTGCAAAATTTCATGGTCACCGTTGACTAGTTGACTCCGAACAATTGATCAGCGCGAGAGCCACGTTGCGTTATCGCTAACCATTCGGAACAAACAAATTCAATTAGGATTAAGAACTTAAACTTCAGATCAAAAGAGCCGGCTGAGTGCTTCCGAAACTCTTCCACGCTATTTGTGTACCTCTGTTATCGAAATTCTAACATTCATTTATAAATCATAAGGTTTTATTATGTTAAAAGAATGATCGATCGAATTATGACTATTATAATACCACAAATTTAAACATCTTCTAACAAAAAATTTGTACATTTAAATTTATAGGTAGGTTTGATATTTTAGCCAAAAATTTTTGTTGTAAATTATTAACTCATTCATCTTTTTATCTCTGTCCCCATCTACTATAAGACACCTATAAACTAACCACTTTCTTTAAGACATCAGAATATACAGTGTAACAAACGGATCCTCAGAATTTAACGGACAAAATTTAGACGTACATAACATACTGCTCTTTATTATGTGAAAACGCAGGCCGATTGACAAGCACCGCTTCTGTAGCCGCATTTATTCCGATACTATAACAAAAAATACGCGCACATTTTTTTAATTTATTGAAAACTGCTCTTTTTTCGTGGTTTCACTCGCGTAAAAGGTAATATTTGTCCCGTGGGAACAAGTTATTTTAAACAAAAAATTCCATATGCACTTTTTACGTACTATGCGTTACTCTACGTGTGCAGGATGCAGGTTTTAATATTGATCAGTTTAATAAATAAAATATGAAAACCAACAAAAAAATAACATTCTCAATATCATCAAGGTTAACAAAGGCAACAAGAGTCCGCAAATTTTCGGATACTACAAGTTCCTCGTAACTTCTTGTAACTGTCAGAACGTGAGAAAAGTTGCTCTACTTGTAGCACCTTTGACACAATCTTTGGGTTGAACTTGGTAGTAATTAAAGCAACAATTCACGTAACACTGCGCGTCGTAAGCGGTTGAATGTCATTTATGATGTGACACCACGATATTCACACCATAAAAACTGTATTTTATGTCGACATGCGTCAACATACAACATCGCAGGTATATAGTTTATAGCCGTGACTCATCTTTATTTTGTGCTCTAGAAAATTAATGCTGTTGTAAAATGTGGAAGCCTCGGTGTGCTGTTAATCACAGTAACTTTATTGTGGCCTCACACAACTGCTGTTTCATATGAACGAGAACATTGTAACACTTCATATGCAAGCATTTTTAGTTGTGATAGTATGGTACAAACTAAGTACGAAGTACTTATGTAATTTAAATGAAATAAGACGTTGCAACCCATATCGTCTATTTATAAGTATTTTTAATGAATTCGTCAAAAAAAAAATACGTTATTTGAAATACCTTGCCAGTAAACTACTACGTAAGTACTCTGGAGTCTTTTATTTTTACAAATGCTTCTGA
Source organism: Hypercompe scribonia (assembly GCA_949316085.1). Taxonomy (NCBI): domain Eukaryota; kingdom Metazoa; phylum Arthropoda; class Insecta; order Lepidoptera; family Erebidae; genus Hypercompe; species Hypercompe scribonia. The sequence goes on from OX438979.1 coordinate 11,281,596, forward strand.
AATGTCAACAAGTCGAAAAAATCATTTTTTGTTATAGATATTTATTTAGTGTAGACAATCTTTGTGTCCGCCAATTAAAGTTTTTTCTCTAAAGTACTACCTGTACTCCAGAGAAAAAAACTGCCCATTGAAAGAACTTACTTTGCAGCAAAATTAAAGGGTATGAACTTGATATTTATAAGACACAATCTAAAAGAGTACGGTATAGTATAAACTACTTTTCCTCCGATTGAGTTTTCTCGAGAGGACCGGTCATATCTTCGAGAGGAAACTGTCGTTTTCAAACGCAGAACCGGAGCGATGATTCTTCTTATCAAATTACGGGTTTTGTTGGATAGTGAAAATTTTCCCACATTTTCTAGGCGTACTTGGCGTTTAGATGATATAAATCAGAGGAAAATTGTTAGTTGTGCCTGCGCCGCTTGAGGCTGCTAATGGGTGGTTATTTGTAAGTTTTCACTGGACGCTCGTTACGCACCATCGAGTGCCTTCAACTCAACCGCTGTGACGTATATTTCACCCATTGTCACAATACTTTCGTTTCGCACTAAAAACACTAAATAAAAATTAAAGTTTTACTAAATATTTTGTGACTTTTATAAACCAGAAATTATTAAATTATTAGTTTATATTATATAAATACTTAATTGTAACTTATTGCTAGACAAAAGTATCATAAATTTTATAGTAAAATATTTTTGTTGCTCATTTCTCAATAATGTGTGACTATTCTCGCGAGCTACCGTCGCTATGAGCAATATCAATTAATTTAAGATAATGATCACTCTGCAGTATTCGGTAATAATCCCCTGCTGCGTCTTAATAAATCGTGTTATCTCGTTTATGAATCTTTCATAATCGTTTTCTATTGTCCCCAATTTATATTAAAAAATGTTAAAGTAGAAAAAAGTAGATCTTTCTTTTAAATTCAGCTATCTTAACAAATTCTTAGTAAGCATTTTTGGAGCTGTTACAACCATTTTCGAAGATTTAAAGAATTTCAAATTCATCCCTTTTTTTTCTTTACAAGACCTATTGCCTTTTTTGTTTTTAAAAAAATGAAATTATTTACGACTGTGATCGGTTTTATTAGATTGCCCGATATCATAGCTGCACGATGGTACGGGACTAGCGAAGTCATTACCCACGAACACGACCGCCGCCGGCAACGACAGCCGATCAACTGAAGAAGTGATGCCGCTCCTAACGCGCATGCACAACTTGTACAGGGATATAGATTCCGACAAACAGTTTTTTTATTGTCCTTTTTAAGGCTTTAAGAGATTCTTTTAGTTAAAATGAATTATGTAAAATATAGTTATGCAGTCTGAGAGAGATATAGGATACTGTGTTACTAAAGCAATACATAAACATTGTGAATGCTTACCATTTAGACATGTCACTGAAATACATGTTTCAAATGTAAAAAATAAAAAACGAATTCATATCAAATTTATTAGATAAATTTAAAAAAAAATCTGGTTAATAAATAATATCCATGATATACGTTCTTAGTGAAATTCCGACTTAAAGTACGAGTAAATATTGGACTAGGTTGGCGCATCGGCATAAACTTGGATATATTTGAACAAAGCAATACCGCGAATCTCCCCAGGCTAACCAGTGTCATTTCGACATTCAACATTAGTTTCACCTGACAGCCCTAGAATATTCGTATTTTACTTTAACTGTAAATATTATCCTAATACGGACAGCAGAAAATGTTTTAATATGTCATACATATTATATTGATTTCATTGCATTTTCTAAAAGGAAATGCTTTAAATTTGAACAAAATGTTAAATTATTACTAATAAAATTAGTTCATTTTACTAAGATTGAGACTATGTAAGACTAATGGACGAGTATTAAATTTTAGTACAAAACAATGCAGAAACTAATGAACTAAGTGAATAAAAATGTCTGAAAAGTTATAGTTATTAAATAAAAACATTTTTATTATTTTATATGCACAAAGTGCCAATCTGTAAAACATTGTGTTAGCAGTTACTTGTTTAATACTGAATTCAATGGTACAATTATATGGCAAAAATTACATTACGGTGTCGTTGTGATTCGCTACACTAGTATTGTACTCTAAATTAATTTAGGGAGAGATTTAGAATATTAAACAACGAAGAACCTTGTGTTCTGACGCAGCCAAAAGATTGAGATAGACTATATACGAGTAGATCATCTGCGAGGTAGGTCCCGGTCTGTCGGACACCCAATTTATCTTTCGAGGTTTGTAGCGGCATGCTGTTGGCGGTCATTTTACATCACCAATGCATTAAATTATCTACTATTTAGTTACATTAGCAAAGAATTTCTCTACTACGTAGTGCCAGAATACTGGGAGACTACCTAGAGGAACGTATCGTCATGTGCGAGGACCGTGTTGGTATTTTAAGACGTCGGCTCACTATCGTGCAATATTCGACAGGGCGCCTCCATTGTTTCTCGGTGCCTCCATTGTGGTCAATCTGGTCTTCGTACCGGTTTGTATACTTCATCTGGTCCTCGACGGGAAGTATCTCCAATTCTGGTCGACGCTACTTCTGCCTATTTTGGTGCCTTCCCAATTTGCCGGCCATGACCACGCGTGTCGTACGACACCTAAAGAGAGAGTTTACCCTAAGGTAGTACCTGCACACGCTGACAGGTGCTAGGAGAGGTTTGTATGTTGTAATAACAGCAGTACCCGGATTTCTCCTATCTCAGATGAAAAGTGACACACAGTCAATTCGATTTCGATACGCTATCCCGTTTTTACGCCCTATGTGGACCTAATAGTTTCAAAGAACAGAAACAATATAGAAATGAATTAATATGTGAATATAACACTAAAAGAATGCAAAATATTTGTTCAGTATTCAATACCTCGAGCTTATTACCGATATTCAAATATTTGAATACATGTTTTGCAACACCGGCTATGTACAACAACTCTATAACTATTACTATAACCTAAACTATGTTGAATACTGATAGCGTATTAGTTGTGTACAGTTACCATCACGGTTGGTAACTGTGTACAGTGAACAATGATAGTGTCAGAATTCCAGACAATCTCGAGCTACAATCAATATTTGATTACGTCAGTAAATTCTTGTATTGAGTTGAACGAATCTTCTTATTCTTACGAAAAGAATCTAAGTGTCAGATATTCATTAACTTCTAGTTACAATTCTATTTAGGTTTTCATAATTTAGATTTAAACACGGCTTTACTCTAACGCGTTCTGGTATTTCACGGGTTCCCGACTAGTTTCGGACCCGAAGCGTCTACCATTTAGCTTTTCTTCTTAGGTTATACTTAAGTCCTCTGCGATATTACATCCACTGGTGACTAAACACCATGTATTTGTCGAGTCCATTCCTAGATATTGCGTAATGGTTAGCTCCAGTGAAAAAGAAAACTTAAATAGTTCTTCATAAAAGTATTTTAAGATAGTGAACAAAAATACCTAATCATACTAGATGTTGCTATATAACTAAAGAATAAATTGATTCATTTTGCTGTAAATTTCCTATGTGAAGTACACTAAGTAAATCAAATTGAATTGAATTGAGTGACATTTTAAGCAATAATATGTTCGATCAATGCATTTATCAAGATTATTTGTGACAACGTATCAAACACAAAGAACATTTTAACGGACTCATGCACCTTAACCAACATCACAATCAACATGTTCGAAATTCAATACATTTCTTTCATTGCATTGCTTCTTTAGATACGTATATTTATAACATTGTTTACTTATTTTAGCCAAATCATCAAGTGATTCACGGTTTTAGATAAATAGAAAACTCTTTATTAACAAAGGAGTATATAAAATGTCAGATGTAAAATGTACAAATGGCAGTCTTATTAGCAAAAGGAATTTTCCAGGCAACCCTAGGACGAATCATAATGTTTCGGTAAAACATTATTTGTTGCCAGTGCAATGGGTTTTGAAGGATTAATTTACCAATATACGTAAATAAAAAAAAACAAGACAAATAAATTTAATCTAAATTAAACATGTTTACAAGAAAGTATTATACCTAAACACTGGCTTAATCTCTATCTAAAATAGAGATCATCAATATCATCAACAGCCTTTTACAGTCTACTGCTGGGCATAGACCTCTATTTATCTAGGTTTATAAGGTTTTATAAGGTTTATAATGTATAGTAGGCCAAAATAGAGATATCGTATATGAATATGCAAAGCATCTAAAACTTTGTGATTCAATAATATTTGTAATAACGTGACGTTTTGAGGTGCACATATTGAATGGGCCTTTGATTATTTGGTTTGGATGTGTGGATTACAACATGTATGTGTGCAATAAACACATTGATAATACATAAATAATGTTAACAAAACTTGGATATATTTATACACAAATTTAAGCGTATATAACGTTTCATAACTGTCCTACTAATGTCAATGTAATTGATTTAATATTCAAAATTGTCGAAACCATTGCCTATTTTTAGAGTCGTCACCTCGAAGGCTACATCCTGCTGTTTAAAAAAGTTGTTCAAAATCTATATTACCGTTTCGCAAATTAGAATTATGTACATACGAATAAGTTTTCGTAATGTATCAACGGTGTGTATCCGCCATCTGAGTATCGGAGCGCATTAAACATTGAGCGTGGGCAGATCCGTCCACATTTCTATGATGAATCGCTCGACGGCGCCGGCATATTACGAAAATTTGCCATAATTTGCATAAAGATATGATCCTAGCATTTGAACCTCTAATACTTCATACCATTGTTATACACATTATTTATCTAACGACCAACAGTGGTCCAATATTCCATAAACATCGCTATTGACGCCTACTTATCGACCACTGCGAATTGCTAGGATGTCGTAAACGTAATTTACAATGCAAATATTATCAAAAATGTCTATACCACATACTCGCTATATACACTGAGTTAGTTAAGACATCGTCAACATTTCAATGCAAATTTTATACACTGTTCTTTACTCAGCGTTTGATCTCCTATTAAGGCTGCCAAACCCTTAAGCAACCTCGTCTCTTTACTATAGTAGTTTATTTTCAATATATTGCAGAGCTTAATGAGTACTGTTATATCTTATCATTGAAATTCGTCATATCAAATACGGTTTCGGTTCTTTTTGCTTATTCAGAAAGAATAATAAGATTGTGATTCTTTATATAAATAATGTAAAAGCTTCAAAAGATTGAATTATCAAGTAAATGTTCAGTAGGACCTATCAAAATTGACCTCGTCTAATAGAACAAAGGCTAGTCGTACAATTCTAAAGTTGGGTCCAGACAGTTATTATTACAAAACCATCGACATTACTACGTCATGTGGTAACGAATTCACTCTATGATTGATGCGAACACGTGGGTGGGAGGCGCGAGCGCTGAAAATGCGCGCCAAATTACACCGTCACAGTCGAAATTGTTAGGGTTATGCTAAAAGATATTTATTTAACTAAAATTATCTTGTCAATTAAAAAGTAAGCTGTGTGGTTGTAATTCACTGAATTTAGAGTTTGAAAATTTTTACTAATGCTAGTAACCCTTAGTAACATTGAAATGGAAATTCACAATTGCTTTTCGATAAGAAAATGGATAATATTTTGCTTTAAAACTTTAATGAATGACTATATTTTCACTCACTCTGTACAACGTACATACGCTAGATTGATAAAACTATCATATTTTATCAATCCTTTCGTTATAGAAACTATACGTTGTACTTACAACTAGTACTAGTTCGAAAGGCTCTGTGACGTAATTAGGAAAAAAACTTGTTTAAATAAATAAATGAAGCGATGAGAAATAATAATGAAGCCAAGGAGTGTCTTGTAAAATACAAAATTATTACTATAGTGTTGCCACTACAGTACGTAAAAGATTTTCAACAAGATGATGTGACAATATATATATATTAACAGATAATTGTTTGTTTATAAAATCATAACAAAATGTTTACTTCGAAAAAAATTAAGCTTAATTTAAGAGGCAGGTAAACTACAATTAAGTTTTGCTAAATAAATTGTAGAACGATTAATGACTGTTGACAGTTTTAAAAATTATACTTTAATAAAAATATATCTATAACAATATTAAATAGAGTATTTGAAAAACAGTTTTAGGGTTCACATAATGTTAAGTATAGGTTATAATTATAGTTTTTTAATACAAATATTTTATTTTTAGGCTACTAAAAAACTAAATTAATAAAATTAATAAGTATTTTCGCCCCTATTATAGATTTGTTTTTATTTAATATCATTAATAATTTCAGCAAAATGTATTACAAGATTATTTTTGTATTCATTACTACAGTTGATTATATTTAGTATCTAGGTTTTATAGCAATTTAAGTAAAATAATAAAACTATACAGTACACTGCTTTATAATCACGAACTAGATTTAAATGGAATACAAAAGATAGATTGTACGTAATCACGAGGCATAAAATTGCATTCACTTAATATCCATAACTAAAAGACCTCATTCGATTAAGAGTAAATTACATCAAGTTAATAAACAACAAATAATAATAATTGTAATTAATAGAAAGCTAGACTAAATTAGTTGAGGCTGAACGAAAACCGCGTGACTGCATCTGATGGAATATTAAAGAGTAAGTGTACGAGTGTTCGTGTACACTGTTTCAAATTTAATAGCGCATCGACGCACGAGCTGCGCACGCGCCGCCAATGATTCCATGCGCAATTCTACAAATATATTTAAAATAAGAAAACTATTTCAAATGTGTTTAAATTATTTACTTTTACTTTACATGTTAAACAAATAAATTTAAACAGTGGGTATTAATTTGACTTTTGCACTTATAAAATGTCTATACACGTTTCGTAAGAATACATTATAGAATTACTCGTATGATTCCTAATAATTCTTTTAAAGAAAATCACTCAACTAGTAAATTAAATTGTGAAATAAATTACACAAAACATTTTTACACCAGCGATAGATTACAGAATAGCCCGTCTCGGATCTAATGACCTTCCAATGTAACAGTTCGCGTCCATCCATCTTCCAAATTATTTTTATGAACACTCCGTCTATTCTCTTCAGACACTTCGTGCGTAAACTTGAGAAATATTCTTAGACTATTTATTTAAGGTCGGTTTTAATACTAAACGGGTATTTATACACAATACTTGTCTAACGAATTGTACATAAATCGCTTAATATCAGCTTCTTATTTTATCAATGATTTATTAGTTTAGTTTTTGCATTGTATTTATTGAATACTTAGAAATAATTGTTGCACAAGTATATGCTGGCACTTACATGAATATTCAACTTATCCAATAAACCATCTAAAACAACGTATGTAATTAATTAGAGAGTTTGAACTTGCTAGAAACAACAATCTTAAGTTACAGATAACTTAGACCTTCAAGAGCCACATTATACACCCTCAGTCCATCTATAAATCAATATTTTTTTATTAGATTGATAAGATATGTTTTCTGCATAATTTCACGTCCAATTACATGATTAAGATTTAGATTTATTGAAATAAAAAATAAGACATGAAATAAATTTAATCATTAATATCAAGATGATTAAAGGTACAAACTCTTTTTAAAAAACATCCCTTTAAAACTATAGTTTTTCTTCAAAAAATAATGATATCTTTAGGTAACATAATAGATCTACGTATTCAAATATATCAATATTTGAACACAAAAGGTCAAATTTATAATGAATATATTTAAACAATTCAATATAATGATGAAAAATGTTAATTAAGTAATAAATAAATAACAGAATAAGATATCGGTGTTCTGATCCCTGTGCCCGAGGCTGGTTTCTCAGTTCTACGGCTTCTTCAGATGTATATTTGTTCAATATATTAAGCTTTAACATTCGTGAATACATTAACGATCTTTAATGAAGCGTAGGTGTAATTTGAACCTATTTTAAATCACAAATACTTATATGAAATTAGTTGAGTAAATTACGACGCGAAAGTGTACAGCACATTATTGAAAGCATTAGATTGCATACATATTTATTTTATACTTTTATATCAAAATAATTAGGATTTACAAATTAGAGACTAGATAATTAAACTTTCAAATTCTTTGTTAGCAAACTTAATTAGTTAAAAGTCTTCTTAGAACGAAGTCTCATTATACATGCATAAAGATTAAGCCAGCTGAACTTGAAGTATAAATTCAAGGAATTTTTGATTACAATAGTGTCCATTTGACTCTTAGAACTATTTACAAACAACTGAAACTCAAACAAGATACAGTTCAATAAATAATATATATTAAATACTTCAGTACTTAAGACAAAAGCGTCATAACAGTCGTAATTCGCCAGTATATGACTGAATATTCTTCTCAAATTTTCATTGCCATCTCATAAAATTATTGCCAGTATTAGCGGCAGATTCAGTCACTGTCTTATATATTATATTTTGATAGGAATATGTCTATTGTACGTTTCTTTTTAATAGATTAAGGAGCCACTGAACTTGTTAAAAATGTTAAATTACACATTAATCTTCTTGTAATGAATACATTGACGAAGAAGATTAATGTTTAAAAATAAAAGAAATTCCAATGAGTATGATGACCACCACTCTTGGATTCTATAGAAAGTAGAGGCATTTTAGCAGGTTTCTTCCACCTATTATTTTTACAAGATTTATTTTACTTCATTCTGCTCATTAATTGAAGAAAGAAAGAAGAAAGACATAATAATGATGACAATGATGTACTCCTAGCCGATTTGATCATCTCAACGGAGACCAATCAACCATGATGAAGATATTATAATGCACAAGTGTGTACGCTAACACAGATGCACTCTCTGTTCCCTCACCCTCACAATCCTCACAGGACGGACGGCTTTATATGCTCTCCGAAACACGAGGGTTTAGACCCCAACTTCCAAATTACGGACTATTATTAAGCATTTCTATAATCAGAAAAATTCAATAAGACTTTTTCGGTCTAAACCGGGAATCGAACACGAAACTTCTTGATCGTCAGTCGCATATTCTAACTACTAGAATGACACCGTCCTTATAATATTCTCACTTCACTTTAAATATACACCTTACTTAAATCACTGTCTGATTATTGTCATTACATAAACTTATCAGTTAAGACTTTTTTATATTCTTTTCTTATTTAACTCTGGCCAGATAAACAAGTAGTTTGAGTGCCAGAGCCATCGTTAAGGTTTTAACCCCAAGCGAGTTGGAGGAAAAAGATAATTCAGTTTTCAATAGAAATAATATTCTCATTTAAGTTGCGACAAGATAGGTAAATTCTCATCCACCAACCAACTATTTCAAAATTAAACTTCAAGGAAATGCCCCAGGAAATCACATGAATAAGTAAATCGTAGAATGACCGCGGCAGATGTGAGTCATATTTACGTCGGCCTGTCCCTTATCCTTGACATTTAAATATATGAAATCTTCTTTTTAAGGGCTCGTTAGGCTTGAATCACATCTACAAAAGTATAACCAACAACTTAAATGATGCCGGTCGTCATAATAATAATTTCGAATTCGTTCAACAAAAATATATATCGATTACATATGTAAAAAAAAAAGTATTTATATTTCTTCAATTTTACATGAATAAAATGAGAGTTCTTCATGCTTGTTTTTAACAAACAATAACATAGCATTTTATGACACAAATTGATTCTTAATAAACAATGATAATGACTATATGAGAATGAAAATATGTAATAAGAAGAATGACTGATGCTTATCAGTGATATTCATATCAAAAAATCTTATAATACACTTATTGTGTGAAGTTCACAATTTTATTCATTGATACTCAGTGATTTGCAACTCAAAAAAGGCCTGACCATGGTCTCTTATTATTAAGCATCTGACATATTTTCTCGAATAAATGTGTTTTTAATGCGTGCCTTCCTTTCATTCATAATTTTGTTCCAAAAGAAGCAAGTGGTAATATAGTAGCGACAGTGTTACGGGTAATGTTCGTGCATCTGGACATGCGTAGGCGCCGACACAGACCGCTGAATGATGAACAACGTCTCAATTTGTTTCGTTTATACAGGTAGGGTCGTCACGCCATATAATATGGTTTGTTAGTTATGTGAGATTTGCTTAGTAGTACTAAAGTTTATGGTATTTATTTATACTGTTTATTTATATATGCTTTTTTTGAAAATTCGGCAATGGAGTAGTTTATGAGTTATATTTTTTATTTTAAGTGCCTTCCAAAGTGACTTTACTCTGCTTGAAACATGAATAGAATTTAAGAATTCTGGTCACCACACTCATTGCGAATACAGACAATGCAGTGTAGTATGCATCATACTGTGGTGGTTTAGTAAGATACTTTTTCGTGCCCCGCTTGTGGACGTAAAAGGCATGACAGTCATCGTGGCAGTGTAAAGTTCACACACTTACCACGATAACTGTCACCCTAGCATCACTAAACCTCCAGTCTCACACTCACCAATGAAACACGACAGCACGGATACTGTCGCTTTAGGTTGATCTTCTGCGAGAGGGTAGTACTGCCCCGGTTCAGCCGACCCGTTCGTGCTGAAATCAGCGTAGCTATACTACCTATTATATTATATATCTACTACTTAGCTTATAGTATCTACTATAAAATACTATAATAACTTATAATATTTATTAGCAATACCTAAGTTACATATCCAAATCCAGCGCGATGCTAGAGGATTGGACGTGTTCAGTATTTTTTTTTGTTGACGGGGTGGAAAATCCCTTCGGATCTCCGGCTCCTCCCTGAGGACCTAGTACTTTAACCTAATAATTAAATAATACGAGTATTTTAAAGAGTTTATCATGAAAACATGAACCACGTTTAGACTTACACGGCTCAGCCCTACATACCCATCAGTATTCTTCAGACAAAATGAAATTCTCAGAAGTTTTTACGAACCGCCAATATTTCAACTAGACAGAATTTTTCTTCCCCAATCGTTGATTTATGGAGGCATTCAATGCGATGTCTTCATTGAGTAGCTTCGGGCAGGTCGTGAGTGGGAGTATCTCAGATGACCCGAAAATACATTCGTAGTCCCGATGAAGTAATAAATCATATATTATTCATTGTGTATAAGCCACTTAATACTCTCTTTTGTGCGACTGTTGTACATTTATCATCGCGATCAACACACCAACAGCAAGACAAAAATAAAAAAATCGCCAGCTATAAAGAATAAACACGCCGTCAGATGTATTCAACTGTAAAACATAAAATGTCTTAAGGCATATTTAGTATCATACGTTTCGAGATATTAATTGTATTTGAGAGGGCGTAATATCTAAAACTGAGTTACGTCTTCAAAAGTTACCCATGTATGTAAGATGGAGAATTTGAGCAGGAAAAAAAGCGGATAATTTCACCCTGCCACAAGTACTTCGAATCGTGTATATATTTAATTGTAGTGAGGAAGTTATAGGTAACAATTTTGATTTTAATTAATCTCCTTAATTAACCCCTTAAGCCTCTGAATGGATTGTAATTTGAGTTTCCATCCAATTAAATTTAGACAGTGGCGAACCACTTTTAAGCTTCACAGTAATCTTTTTATTTTAAACTAATTTCTTTTAATGAAAACTTTAAATTGATTCAATAGACAACTTATTTAACTTTTTATATTATTAAAATATGTGACGCCTTTTCAACACCGAGATAATTTTAAAACAAAATACAAAAAGTTATGTTGTTTTTGTAATGCAAGTGTCAAGTATATTTCAATAAAAAACTAATCTTGCAAGATACAAAGGAACACAAGAGTGAAGCAACATGTTATTGCTTTAATTATCAATTAAAATACACCTTTAACTTCAGAAGCTCTGTATATAACTTCCATTTAGACTTCAATTAATTATCTCATAGGTATACCACATAAATAAATGTAGTGTATGTATCCCACATTGAAGCCTGCTCACTTTATGGCACCATAGAAAGACTAAATAGATGTTCCCTTCATTAACACGCGAGATCGTTCATTTGAACACACTCGATTATAAACATTGAAACCGCACCAGAATCAATGGCTATCGAATTTCAATTACTGTAAGAGAATAAGAGAAATGTTAACTATTAAGTACTACTACACGATATTTGACTTGACTGCCTTGATGGTGTAGTGGTAACGAAAGCAACAGCTGCGCTTGAGGTCTCAGGTTCAATTCTCGGGACAGACCAAATGTTTGCATGATCTGCAAATATTTGTTTCTAAGTTTGGGGGTTTTCTATGTATAATATGTATGTACTTACAAAAAAAAATATATAAATATTCTATCAGTCCGTCTAGTTATCATAGGACAAGCTCTGCTTAGTTTAAAACTACGAGTAGATGGCGTTGTGTGTTAAATGTCCGAAATATTTATTTATTATTTATATTTACATACAGAAAATAGAGCATCACGGTAATACAATGTTATCATTTGTTACGTTAGTTACATTAAACTATTGTCTCTTGTCTTATAATTAAATTATGAAAGTACAAAGGTAAATGAAATATACAAACGACACGCAATTTTTTCTAAAATCCGTCAAATTATAATTTGAAGTTCATTACCAGAAAAAGAACCACGTAGTATCAAGTAGTAACTTTTGAAAAGATGTATGTATAATTAAGTATTTACTAATAGTAATATATGTATACATATATACTAGGGTGTCCCTTAAATTTCAAGTTCGATATTTTTTCACGCATACCTTCTTAAAAGTTTCGTAATAACGCTATATTGTCTAGAAAAAAATATTAGTTCGATATATAAACGATAACCCGTGCCGACTTGCTATTTAAACTTGTCGATACAAGTTGCTTAAGTACTGCCCAGTGACCTGTTACGACATGTTTTATTTGCCATTTCGTACGTGATTTTTGAGACTATTAGTGCTTCATTGTTTAGTGCGTAAACATGTCGGTGGAATTACGGAGTGATAAACAAAATATTTTTCTTATCGGATTGACTAGCTACCAAATAAATGGTGCAAAATTACCATCTAATCGACAAGTTCTCTCAGTCCTATTTTACAATATTCGTGAGGTTAAATTGACTGTTAGTGAAAGTGCAAATCTTGTGATTAAGGAGTGCATCATATATTGGGAAAAAGCAAGAATTCCAACAAGGACATTTCCTAACTGCGTGAAGAAACTTATTGATTTATATCATGTTTGGAGAGAGTTGCAAAAAAATTGTAAGAAAACTCAGATTACGTTTAAGAGTCGTGAGAACAATTTTATAATTAATCTAGATAATTTGTTTGATATTGCACATGCTGATGCTTTTGAGAGAATGAAAATAGAGGAAGATAAATTATTTTTAATGAAACAGAGAGAGCCAGGTCGACCGGGATGCTTAGGTGGTGTAGATAAAAAATTGGCGGAAAAAGAACAAAGATCTAGACAACGACGATTGGAAGAAGAGGAAAGGATTGTAAGACAAAGAGAATCACTAGCTGTTGCATCTACTTCCACCACAAATAACTTAGACAGTGTAGAAGATTCAGACGAAGAACAGATCTTGAATTCTGAACTCAGCTTGCCGGACGTTCCCTGCCATGAACAAAGTTCAAAAAGAGGTAGAAAGAATCTTATAACACCTAAACTAGTTGCAGCTTTAGATCGATGCCAGTTAAGCATTAGAGATACCGTTTACATTCTTAATGCGGTGGTAGAAGCGCTTGGTCTGAGCAGCGATGATTTCTGTATTAACAAATCCTCGATTCAGCGAATTCGTACTGAAACTAGAAAATCAAGGGCAGAAGCAATAAAATCTAACTTCCAAAACAATGTACCCGACATAGTCACAGTCCATTGGGATGGAAAACTATTACCGGGGTTGGATGTACGGAGTTCAAAAGAAGAACGCTTGCCAGTTATAGCTTCATTTGACGATAGAGAGCAGCTTCTTGCAGTGCCGAAACTAGAAAGTTCTTCTGGAAAACATCAAGCGAAGGCTGTATCAGCAGCTCTCTTTGACTGGAACCTTTATGATAAAGTGCAAATAATGTGCTGCGACACAACAGCTTCCAATATGGGCCGTTTCAATGGAGCTTGTGCTATTTTGGAGCAAACTTTAGGAAGAGAATTGTTGCTTTTCGCCTGTCGTCATCATGTTTATGAATTGGTCCTAAAAGCTGTCTTTGAAACCAAGATTAAGCAAATTACTAGTAGCCCAGATATTCTGATGTTCAAAAAGTTCCAAGAAAATTGGAAAAACATTGATTGTACTAAAATTGAACCATCTCTTAATTTCGTAAAAGCACGGGTTGCCGAGACAGACATTCAAGCGTTGTTACTATTTTATAAGGCAGAATTAGATAAAGGTTTTGTAAGAGATGATTACCGCGAATTGGTCGAACTGTGCGTAATATTTTTAGGAGGAGACACAGAGGAAAAATTAAAACTAAGGCCCCCCGGAGCTATACATCAGGCACGCTGGATGGCGAGAGCGATCTATTCTTTAAAAATATGTTTACTTCAGTCACAATGCAGAGTAACTGCGAAGGACAAAAAGGCTCTGCAAGATGTTTGCTTATTTCTCGTAATATTGTATGTTAAACCTTGGCTCGAATGTACAGTGGCGACCAAAGCACCTAATCAAGATTTGCGCTTCTTGAAGATGTTAAAAGAGTATGAAAAAGTTGACGCAACAATTTCTAAAGCTTCTATAAGCAAGTTCAGCCATCACTTGTGGTATTTATGTGAAGAGACAGTCATTCTATCACTATTTGATGATGAAGTTGACAACCAAACTAAGAAGAAGATGATTGCCAACTTCAACAGGGACAAAATCTCGGATTTTAGCAAACGCTATGACCCGTCGAAGAAAGAACTGACTGAAAAGTTGTTTGGTAAGTTAAATTGACTTTTTGTTGGATTTCAATTTCAATGTCCAATACTTATTTATTTATTTTCAAAATTGTTGTTGATTTTTATTTGTTATTTAACTTATTTTTCTTTTTTTTTAGACAAAGCACTGGATGATTTCGTATCGGAAAAGAGCAAACAATTTTTATCACGACTGCAGATCGACGACAGTTTTCTAAAAGAAGATGTATCTTCTTGGAATAACAATGCTGCTTGTCTGGAGGCTAAAAGAAGAATAAGTTATTTGAGAGTTGTAAATGATACTGCTGAAAGGGCTGTCAAATTAATGCAAGATTTTAACGGACTTATCACGGCTGAAGAAGAACAAAAACAGTTCTTGCTGCGCTGTGTCCAGGAACATCTAAAATTGTATCCAGACTGTAAAAAAACTACTCTAAAAAGAAATTACCCTGAATGATTCTTATTTCTTTATGTTTTTAATTAAAGATTAATGTTCATTTAATTTATTATTTAATTTTATTCACTTAATTCATTGCATTTATAGTGAAATTATAGCAGACTGAAATTTTAGGACAAAACACGTTTTTTACTAAACTTTGAAGCTCGGTCGGCACTGGTTGCAATTATGCTAGATTGATAAAATTTTATATTTAAGTATCTTATAGCATTAGTAAAAATTATAGAGGGTATGCATTTCGAAATTCGAAAAAAAATTTTTTTTTGTCATATAAGGGACACCCTATTATATACTATAAATGTTTACACTACAAAACACACCCACACAACACCCAAGTGACCGAAGAATGTCTCGTCATTCCGAACAATTGTTGCCTATAACAAGGAAGTGTCCTGAGTACCTACTTGTGGTAGATACTAAGTGTAGTGGACAGAGGGCAGTGTCGCAGAATGCACCGTTGTGCCTTGTGCCCCCCTTTGCATACTTTCACCGTCCACTTCCCGATACATCGATAACAACCGTTTGGACCGTTCTAGTGTAAAGGTAAGTTACTGGAGCTGTTTATTACTTTCGCCAATTCGGATGATATTGATCAACATAATGCACCATTTGACCTCTTAAAGACTTCTTGATGCTAGAACAACTTATTTGATAAGTAAGAAACAACAAAGTATTTTGTAAACCAAAAAATATAATTTATATTTTCAAAAGACAATTTTTTAACCGAATACGAAAACCTTTAGCAAAATTTGACCATTTTTTTATACATAGAATAGTTATTTATATTTAAAAATATAATTTATATACAAAATTGTAAAAATATAATGTCGAATACCAAAACCTCACATATTTTTTTGTATCGATCGTAACTGGTACTCAACACACAAGGATGTTATTTCGTGACATCGTGTAGGCACAACTGCGTATCGTAGAAACCGCGTGACAACCAAGTGATATGAAACAGACGTCTTGATATGATACATCGATAGTGGTATTAAATTATATCGATTAATTTTGGCTCCAATTCTGTTTACGATACTGATCCAAGTATAGTCTATACATAAAATATTACTTCAAGTAATGTTTATTGCAGGTACTGGTTCAAGTAAACTAGCTGAGTTTAAACGCGTCATCAAAGCATTTTCCGTCGACATGGGCGCTTGTTACACATTACTTATACCAACTTATTCAGAGCGGTGCTCGTAGGAAGCAACACAACAAATATCCACAGGCTGTCTTTATTTACCTATTTTATTTCACTACCTGTTTATTTACTAATCGTTGTTAAAATTATGTATTATATAGAATATATTACTTGACCTTCTTCTTTCAATGTAAAATTATTTATTTAACTATTCAATCGTTGAGCTTGGTAGGTACTAATGATCCTGATTAGTTTTGAACTCCTATACTATAATTTATTAAACTTTTACGTACTTCTTGTAATATAATTTACTACAGCTTCTTATTTGTATCATCACCAAAAACCGTGCTGTAGCCGATTGCTGTCTAATTGCAACTTTCATTTAACAGAGACATCTGTGAACTAGGATTAAAAGATCCATCATATCACTCGTGTTTTTGTATCACTCCTGTCCAGTGTTGAGCAATAGCGAATGGCGTCGTGGTTTTTGTAACAAACTGCTACATCAGAGGTACGGGTTCGATTCTCATTTAAGTCAAACATTTATGTGCCTTAACATTTAGGAGATGATCTGGGTATTTACAAGTATATTATGTTATATATTTACAAAAAAGTATCATATGTATTTTTTATCAATTGTCTAGTGTCCATAATACAAGATAATGTTGTGTGAATGTGGTAAAAAGAATGAATTATGCTTACAAAAACTACCTGCCTATTATAGTCTATAACCAGAGATCATGATTTTTTCAAAGGATTCGACGTATATCACTTGGTTAGAAAATTAGGATGTATATCTCGTAGGATGTCCATTCTTTTCGCAAATTATGTTCGATTTTCGGTGCGTCGCGTCTATACGGCTCGAAATAAAATCGCTCACAAGTTGATAAAAAGGTATGTCATAAAGATTGGTATTTTACATTATTGTCAGATGTTTTTAAGTAACTACAGAATGATATGACCCGTAACATGATATTATCTAGCTTTCATCAATTTGATTCTAGCAAAGTGAGATTTTCGCATGTCTTTAAAAATTTATCTCATCTCTGTACCTTTATGATACTTACAATTAAATTAGCCAATTAAATTTACACTTTCTTTTTCGGGAGACATAATTTTATAAAACATTTTAACAAGTGAATGTGTCGCGAAGTAAAGTTGCAAGATGTAATCTGTCAGTCCCTATAGCTGTCTGATCTTACGCAAGATCGTTGCCGTTTCAACACCGCACTAAAGTCTCAAAATAATTCCCATGTTGGTGTGTAAACACTACAATTTAAATCTTTTTAAACTCACTTTCCTTCAAGTGGTCGCTTTTTAAAAGTTTACGACGCGCTTTAACTGTTGGCCACTGTTTAACTTTTTGGGTGATGTGATATTTCAACAGTCACCCGGTCCAAAATTAAACAGAATAAACACTTTATATCATTTAAAATGAGTAATGTGTTTAAAAAAAGGATAAACTATTAAATAAATTACAAATATCCAGAAGATTTATTTTAGATTAAAAAAGTAATATTACAAAAATGATAAAAAACTAACTCTAAATCTACAAAAAAGCTCTGTAAATATTTTTTAATTTACAACGATAAATTGAAGATACAAAACAAAATCCTAATTATATTTTTTAATAATAATTTTGTTTTTACGAAACTGATAAATCTTATCTATCTTTATAATATCTTATTATTTATGGTGTAAAATATGAAATTTATTGACGCCTTATGTCTTAAATGGCACCCGTAAAACAGCAATACTACAACATACAGTACAACTTACATTAAATTCGAGACGATAAAATACCAATCGATACACAGAACATTGTAAAGATTTTAAGAATTTTCCTTGATAACGAATATATTTAATTAAAAACATATGTTGTGTTTCTTCGATCTTTTCAAGTTGATTCATTATTATATTTGTTACATTTTTAATGTACATATGTGTGATATAATATGATATGTGATATGACAAACGACTGTGACCCATTTTTTAACACGTACGTTATGAGGCACAGTGATAAGTAAAATATTTCAGAAAACATATATGTTATGTTATTACATGAACAACATAAAGTATGTATTATTTTTAACAACATGTGTATTTGATAAAAGAAATTAGTTATAAAAATTATGCATAGCTTGAGTTAAATATAGAATTTAAAACTCTTGAGAACTTGTCTTTGGAATAAAATTAAAAATGTATTAAGAAGCATCCCCTTTTATAATTATATCATATTTACTAATAAAAAATACAAAACAGTAAAAAAGGTTTGTTTTAAAATATCAAAACCTGTTTAACTGCCTGCATTAGTTGTACCCGTCGCGGTGACTCAATCTGCTTTTATTAAAGATAAAGGTATTCTTATTTTACGATTTCATTTTCGTTCTACAATTCAACTACAAGAATGAATATAAAAATTCTAATAAACAACCGGTCTTTGAGATTAGAGAGCTATCACGCAATCACAACTACGTACATTTACATCTTTTAAATGAATAAAGCAATAAACAAATGTAATAATTGAAACAATGAATCTTAACAAATTTCCAACAACCACACCTTAAAAAATGTTTAGTTCACACTAATCATTGTAAAAAACGTCATCGAGCCGCCAATAAAAAAATGTTGACATAATAACATGATGATGTAAAGTGGCAACAAAGCACCCGCCTTGCCCCAGATCGCAGGCAAGTTAATTACTCGATCAGTCAATGTGAGATCTTCATACGATATTGTGGAAGATCTTTATAGAAATAACCCATCTGAATTAAGTGAATACGTAATTAAGGTCTGCCAACGTGTTACTTGATTCGAGTAATTTATGAAAAATGTACTTAAAACGCAGCGGTAGGGAGCTGCGGCTGAAGAATTATGAGCTCATTTATTGATGGTGTGCAAAAGTAAGTAATGGTCTGTAAGACAATTAAGCTAATGAGTTCTTGAATTAAAACTACAAATACAGCCTTCAAAATGTATAAACGTGTGTAATTTACGTTTGAGAAATAAATGAAATGAAATCAAATTACATTTTCATTTTATCGAAGTTTAGGTGTTTTCTATGTATAATATGTATGTATACACAAAAAAGAAGTATGTAAGTATTTGTAATGGTTATCTAGGATCCCAGTACAAGCTCTGCTTATTTTGGTACTAGATGGCGTTGGGTGTCAAATGTCTGAAATGTTTATTATTTATTATTATTATTTATTTTCTATAGTTATCGTATATAATTTTAAAATACAACACATTATTTTGTTATAAACTTAGTTGTATTGGTATTTATCATCGTGAAACACTCTCGTTATTACAAATTGTGTTAAAACAATACACATTCTTAAATATTTCAGCAAATAGAATCTCAAATGCGACTACGGGTCGGGCCAGCAGTAAAATGAAATTACTTATGAGTATGTTTTGAATCAGATAGAAGCATTGTTTAAAAACTTAATATATAGAAAGTTTAAAAAAGGAATAACTTTGTAATTACTTTGTATGAAGAAGATAATATTATGGAAATATATCTGGATCGAATCACTTACAATTTAATTTTGTATTTCACAGTGCTATTATAAAATAATTAAATCATTAATCAACAGCTTATAAACTTTAATGGCTTGTTTCTTGTAACATTAATAGCCATAAACATATGATAAGCCATTATCACAAGCACTAAAAAGATGAATCTCTTTAAGATAACCAATTTTTAAGTTGTAATTGTGATTTTTGAGTTGAAATTACGACCACAACTTTTTGCTCGTATCTTAGACATCAACGCGTTCAATTAACCGTCTGTATGAATCAAATGAAAAATTTAACTTAATGTTTAGAAATGTTACATAAAAAATATGTTAAAATAAAAGTTTCATGACTAGAATTTATACTTTAGTAGTGTTATTATTAAAAAAATATTTCACGAATGGAAATAGTGTAAATCGAAATGTACCCGCAAAAGGATAACTTGATTGTTCACAGTAGCATAATGGTTAAACTATTATATTTAATATTGATTTTTACATCTTTCAGCTAATTCTAGAAGCACCAGTCCCAGGAACTCCCGTAACATGTTCAACGTAACAATTATATGTTAGCGAAAGAAATTCCACTTTCAGGGCTAGACTTACTTTAATAGAAGCTAATCAAAGAAAAATATCAGATGTACATTGATAAAATTATTGTCTGATACTGACCTACCCAAAGCTCCACACTTTTCTATTGTTTATTAAATAATCTAATATATAAAATTCTCGTGTCACAGTTTTCGTTGCCATACTCCTCCGAAACGGCTTGACCGATTTTGATGAAATTTTTTGTGCTTATCCGGTATCTATGAGAATCGGCCAACATCTATTTTTCATCCCCCTAAATGTTAGGGGTAGTACAACCCTAAAATTACTAGGACTTTATATGGCAAAACAACGTTTGCCGGGTCAGCTAGTAATATTATAAAATAACTTTTACTTACATATTCTAACTACATTTACTAAATGTTTATTATACACATTTTCCTCTAGGAGGTGACACGTAACAATTCAAAAGAGACCGTCCTCAAAAATGATATATTTTTTCTCATTAGGTTATAACTATTTGTGACAACATTCACATACAGTAAAAATATTTTTAGCGTCATCTAGCGAAGACAATTTGAATTACATAGTTACCTTACACGGATGGTGTAGCCGTTAAAGTGATCCCCACGCTGCTCTTTACTGCGTTAAGTGTTGTTCAAACCCCACATGGGACAACACTTTGTATGATCCCTAAATTGTGGTTCTGAGTTTGGGTGTTTTTTGTATCCAATTTATGTATGTTTGTAAAATCCCCCACTACGAAAAAAATATAAAAATATATCCTATATTTTTAATGCAGGTGTTGACGTTTATAAAAATAAAAGTTAAAAGAACTAAAAATCCTGTATCGCGCAATCAAATAGTTGTTGCATTCTGATTGCTGTGTAAATAAAGTCTAAATCCAGATCATGAAATCTTACTCTTATATGGAAAGCATAATAATATTCCGAACGTATTAAAAAGTCATATTAATCTGTTGTTTCGTTTTAAACTACTTGAACAATAACATACATTACAATTTACAACGACTGTAACGGATAATTAAGTATTTACAACAGAAACTATCACTGATTATAAATTAAAAATTAATAACTCGCCTCCAACCAAACTAATCGCGTTTATTTATCAACATCATGTAAATTCTCAACGTCATAAATTACCAAAGCAGGCTTTTAATAAGTAGAGCACTTTTATCAAATATTTATAATATGCCAATCATACGTGTTTACGAATTTATTCATTGATTTATTTCTATTTATTACTTCGGATTTAGAAACTAGTCACTGCATCCGGCATACTCAGTTAACTAAATTACTTGTGATACTCATTTTAACATCACTTAACATTTGAAGATCGAGTTTTTTATTACCTTGCACATGAAGTACACAAATTTTATATAATGAAGTAATAAAATACACATTATAGCTTCTTTACATTTAATTAAGCATGCAGATGTCTAGCTTATTCAATAAAAGTTAGAAACTTAAAATTTTATACCTACCCAATCTGACATCATCGTCTGCAAAACTCATTTTAATCTTTTACTTTCCTTGTACCCAAAATTTACTGTATCGTAAAAACATAGTTTTGAGCAGCAATTAATAAACTTTTGAAAACAGTGGCCAACAAAAAAAAAGACTATATTTTAATACACTTATTGTGAGATAATAGGCTAAAACTAAATATGCTAATATGTACGCCAATAGTTACCTAACACACTTCACGCACGGGTATCTGATCCCAAGCTAGGCTATATTTGTACTGTAACATCCAGACTGCTGATAAATACACTTATATTTTTCTAAATAAATACATATTACAGGTAAATTTCACCCAGATACAGAATAACTGATCGTGCTAATCACATAATTATTTATCTTGGATGAGAATTGAACCCACAACTTAAGGTTCTAGCTGTTAAAGATTATATCACTAGCCATCAGACCGTAAATTAAATAAAAAGAAACACATGATTGTACCAATATTTAAAACCACACTCCTTAAGGCTCACGACAGTTCATGACGATTGATCAATTACAGTCGAAGTTTATTTTTTTTTCAAGTTACTCTAATAAAATGTTTGTGTGTGTAGGTAGACCAATAAAATTTGAGACACTCAATCTTTAAAGAACACTTTTTACCGTCTAAATCATTATGTCCTTTATTTAATGGGCGTTCAATTAATGTGTAGTAAAGATAGATTACTTTAATTATCCGGTAGTTGTGGGCAAGACGAGTCAGGTGTTCTGAAATTAATATGGTAAAATAAGTATGACCAGATTCAAAGTATTCACTAAAGTAAACCCTATAATTGTAAAATCTCTTTTGTCAAGCACATTGATCTATGCTGTTTAAAAATTATTATTTTTATAATATTGCAACATATTTCACTCTTTCTTAAAAATTTCGTAACTTAACGTAATATTTAAAATGCACTGTAAAATACTTAAGTCAATGACAGCACTGTTTAAAAGTACAATATCGTCTGAACAAATTACCAAGCGAAATAAAAATTAATAACTTATCAATTAAGATTTACTGAATCGGTTATAATTTTAAGTCTGGTTAAAACAATTGCGTATGTAATATAAATACAAAAACGTGTCGGTGTTGAATTTCACAATATTTTAATTGCCGACTGGGGGATTGGCCTTTGTCGACCGATGCCGACGGTCGATTGCAGCTGATTTTTAATTGAATTATGCACCATTTCGTTCCGAATGTTGACAAATATTACACACTCACGAAATGTAATTTAAAAGTCTGTAAAATTAACTCAACTGTAATAAATATTAAATCTGTATCGGTCACTAATGGCAAATAATAATTTCGCTTTTTATACACTTATTTTTTCGGACACGCACATCAGACCGGTAAAATTCCTATGCACCAATAGTGCTGACTTTATACGAGCTACAACTACGAACATACCTAGAAGGATTCATCACAAATATTAAAATGTCTTAGGACCCGTAAGAAATTAGAACAAAATTGTAGGAATTAAAAATCTTTGATTCACTTCGGTACTCTCTTCGTTGAAATTAGTAATACAAAATGTTGTTTTCCCAAAAGTTATATTCAATAATATTTTTTTTACATTTTTGTATGTTCGCAGAATATTGCTTTACAGTATTTATAATGATATTTACTAAAGATTTTTTGTTAAACTACTGCACAAAGGTTCTAATTAAAAATATTTTAGGAACCAAAAAATAGGTTTACACGTATACAGAATAGATATTCAGTTTATGGCAATTAACTGAAAAAATAAAGTATGTGAGTGTTTATAAACATCAAATGGCTTCAAAATTAATTATATTAACATATATCAATGCAGAAAACTTTTAAATATAAGAAACTGAGTAAGAGTATACAAATAAAACAAATCTCTGTCACAAAATCCGTACATCAAAGAATCCAAAAGCTTCACAGTATTACACCGCATTTATTACCCTCTAGGTGTAAATGCGAATCAACAAACACATCTTGCGCAAATATGTACCACGGTTTATTAGCCAGATGAAATATTATTGATTTTCAATCGCGTCCGCTTGTCCGAGCGTCCGTTTGCATGTCGCCGGATGCGTGTCTAACAATATTGATGGGACCAGTCTCGACTTGCGATTATTGCGCTATGTCAATTTCACTCCGCAGATTGGAACCGTTTTAATTGCACCAAATAAATAAATACCCTTTTTAATTCAGCACATCACCTTCAATCGGCAAAAAGTGTAAAGAAAGTTCAGTCAATTTATACACCCAATTAAATTAGAGGCAATGACAACGCCGGTAATGAGGCAATCAATAAGGTATATTTCACATTGGTAAGTTGTTTTTGAAGCGTTTTTCGCTGATAATCGATCGAATTTCAGATCAAATTAAAGTTTCGTTAAAGTGCCGAAGGTTAACATTCGGCAGCGACAGGGTATTCACGGTTAACATAAATTTGACAGAAGCTTGTTTACTTTAAAATTAGGGCTTTAACGAGACGCCTGAATAAAAACAATGAGCGAAACAGCTTAATTAAAATATTTCCATTCTGTTAACCGATCTTGCTGACACAATAATTTCTTCACTAAATCAAAGAGACACGGTAAGCATTTGGTATAAAATTATGTCCATTACCCAAATTACAATATTAGCTCACTTCATGAACTTTTATTGTGTCTAATTACTCTCACGTAATATAATACGTGTTCTGTCATTTTGAGGCACAAAACGAAAAGTACTCTCGACAAAGTGTTACTCCCCTTTTTTCGTAACACGTAGGTATCTGTCTCTCTAAAATTAAACTGGAGCGATTATTGCATGTTTTATGTAACGTTATTATTTTGAGACAGAATAAATGTTTGCATAACCCATACTGTGTAATTTATGGTAAGTGGTTTATATTGGGAATCTATAAAGTTTAATACTAGATTAATATCCATAAAATTCAATAAGATATAATGATGATTTAATGGTTTTCATGAGAGCCATAAACAAATATGTAAGCTAATGACTTTGGAAGTAGCTACACTATGTACGAGGCTGAGCGTTGGCACGCGCTCCTACAATTACCTAGTTATCTTTACGTTTTGCCATGTGTACTTTTTACCTCAAGATTACTTGATCATTTTCCACATAACATGTAAATCGTCACACGCAGAATTTTTCTAGCATTGTCGCTATTAAGTATAACACAGTTGTGCATTTGTTTATAATAAATTTTAAAAATTGAGAAATTTTCTTCAACGTCTAATGACTAAAACATTTTTTTCAACAGGATTCTTTAATGCAAATTAATTTACGCCAACAATTAAATACAAATTAAAATTGGTTTAACGCAAATTAGTAGAAATAAAAAGTGTTAAGTTATTCATTATATTATCTATCACAAAAAACATAGTCTCACCTGACTTTACATTTTTTAAAAGAGGTTTGGCTAGCTTTCATATCGATATATACCTATATCAGTTAGTTTATTTAGATTTTCATAATAAAAGCATCGGTAATTTTAAATATTCTTCACTAACATACCATGACTTTAGTAAAAGTAATGAATGCATATCATCAAGATACACAATTACACTGTTACGTTAAATAAACACAATGGACTACTAAATAATAAAATAACGACATTATATCACATAACAACCTGTAATTGATACGTATACACTTTAAAAGTCTATTCGAATAGTACTAGAATAAATTAAGGTAGAAATATAATTATAGTTATATAACGCTGAGTGAAAACGTAACGGACGCAGATGTCCCTCTAACAAGAGCGAGTGTCCAAGCGGTATCTAAATTCCGCACGACGAACGTGCGCCTGCGCCGGTGAAATCACTATGATGTTGTCAACTGTTTTGTTATAATATTATTTGTTTATAGTTAAAATTAATTTCTTCCAAACTTAAACATTCTGTGAATATACAATAGATAATCAATCAATAAATATTTCTTCTTTTTCAGGTAATTATTACAAGCAACTACGTTGTACTCTTCCAACAAAAAAATGCTTAGTACAACACAAAGGTAAAATTTAGAATAAAAACCTTTTTAATGTTGAAAACCATATTTAATATGTCCTCATTACTAATATTTTACATGATCTCGAAAATTTGTCACGCTTAAGAATTATAGGAACTTTCGTCAGAATATACGTATAATAAATTGCTGAGTTAAGTCGTTACCTATCAAGACTTGACACCAAAATTACTCAGCTAAAATAAAAAAAGAAAGAATTAATTATGACAAACAAATATTTACACGCCCTTCATAGAAAGAAGATCGCATAAATGTTTCTGATCTAAATTATTAAATAACTCCACTCTGCTCTCTCTCTTGATACACAGGATTTATAAAATACAACAACTAAAAATTATACATGTTGATTCTGTTATAAATGCTCCAAATGATTGGTAAACCCTGTCCAGTTTCACCACAAGAACCAGTCGGCTGAGTTTTGCTTGTTGATGCATGGATCCTTGCTAATAGTAATTAACGATGCAAGCTCGCGAATTTGAATTATGTAGACAAATCACATTGCCACCATTACTTAAATTATATGTTTGTACTTTATTTAAAAAATATAAACAAAATGTATAAAGTTATATAGACTTACAGGAAGGTATATCAACAGAAAAATAACAGATGGACTGTTAAAAGACGACATGTAACCTTAACTTAACATTATAAACTTTACAGGCAATTGACGATACCTACATTAATGTACAAAACCCGTGTGGTCAGTTTCAACCTTATCATTATAAAGAAAGGAAAGTTTTACTCCTTATTTTAAATTGGAGTACTGCACCCACCCTCTGAAATGCGATCACGGCCAATTTCACATGAAACACTATGCCTTATATTAAGTTATTGCTAAAAAGAAGTAAAGATGATACGCTGGAGCAGGTCTTATTATGCTGGGCAGTGAGTAATGATCTCCTCGCGTGTGGTCTTCTGAGTAAGAATTTGGAATTCGATTTTACGAATACAATTATGGCACGCTCAATAACGGTAGATTTACATACTAATGATCTAATTTCAATCAGCAATCTCAATTAACTTAGTAAAAAAATATAGCAAATGATGTGCCAATTAAAGTGGAATTTAAATTAGGTATGTTGATTATATAATTACAGCAAGGTATCGATGTCGATGAAATGGTTGTTGTTTTCTACAAAAAGCTGATATCACACTGAGACGGATTGTGACGTTTATATATTTATCAACATTGGACCGATCTTTAGTAAGTCAACAATAATCTTTTAGCTACATAAAACACTTTATCACAAATGTTTACTGATATTTTTTTTAATCATATTTGACTTTTAGAAATACCACTGTTCTTAAGGTTTGTAAATCAATTTAACAAATGCATATTATCTAGAAAAGTGAGAATAATAATTATAACAATAATTTTAATATAAAAAAATATTCTCCTATTTTATAACTATAATAACTACTTAATAGATTTCTGGTAAAGATTTGTGAATAAAAAATGCAAATAAATGAGTATCAACTGTCACAAATGCAAATTTAATAATAAAATAAATTAATATACAAACAAAAATCTACAACATATAAAACATGCGCCATTAACACCATAATATCGATAAATCATGAAAAGAGATCGATAGATTATTATCGACTAGTACTGTGTAACATCACTCGGAATTAGTGCACACTCGCTGGACAAACAAGATCAGTATGTTAAGCAGGTGTGAGGTTGCGCCGTGTTAGGCGTAATGGTTGCTAGAATGCTTTCCAGAAGACTTCTCTCACTCAAGAGAAAGTCTTTCGAAGTTATTGCGATTAACACGACCGTTTCCAATATGGATGCTATGTTATTTAATTCATTCTGTATTATATAAAAATATGTTAATATATTTTTGTATTAATAATTTGAAAAATTTCAAGTTTATTAATATTTTTCTATTTACAAAAAAGTATGTTAAACTTATATTAATAAGAATAAGAGATTTTAAATGAGAACAAAGACAGTTTCTAAATCTTAAGCAACCGTCTTTGTAATATTCATTATCTTTTAAAAAATCTGTTCTAGTAATCAGAGATACTGACTTTAAAGCCAGAGGTCATAGTTTCAAATCTCACTCAGAACAAATAGTTATTGAATGAGGATGTTATTTACTCAACAACTAGATTTAGTTTATTAAAATTCACATAATGTGTATTTAGAAATATTAAATGAGTGACAGTTGACCCTACAACCCTAATTTCTTTTTATCATATATCCGTAGTCCGATGCAAAAGCTTATGAAAACGTTTTCAAATATAAACAATAACATTTCCAAAGTGTATTCACTGTTTCATAGACATCTAATTTCTAAATATTTGCTGAACAAAACCTTTTTTAATATTTATACTTAAAATTACAGGTCAAAACTTAGTAAAATTGTTTAATTGTTTATGGTAAACAGATTTTTATGTAGTTGACAGTATAGCTACCGTATAAACTTCAGCTTGTCAACATTTTACCACAAACCACAAAGTCGATCATAGTTAATTTAATCATTTAATGTACATTTTATTTATCTTTGATGACACTTTGTTTCCGTTACGCACTGTGCAAACGCAATAAAAATAGATGATTATATTAGTGTTTCGTAACAGCTCCTATTGCTACCAGTTATATATCTTTTGTAGGACAGGAAAGAAGCCGGTTCTCTCATCGTTGTTAATTAAACACATTATCGAAATCGAATTTGATACGCGTTTAACATACAGTTGGTACTCCACCACTTCTAGCTCAATAAAAGGAAATCATAATTAATTGAGAGGTCGACTCATGTGGTTTTGTTAATGGGGGTAAGAGTTTGACGTGATTAATAACTTCCTGAAATCAAAATAAGGTGTCCTAGGTTTATTTATTCAAATGACTACTGTAGTGGTAATTTCACACGCATCTCTGTGCAAATAAACTGTTTTTTATGTATAAAATAGATAAAATTTATTTGAGTACCAAAACATATCTACTTTGCACGTCCGTTCATCTACTTAGCTTTGAATAGGAAACTGTAATTAGTCGTGAGTAATATTTATTACCGTTATAATGTGGTAAGTAAACTAAAATCAAGTCATTATTTATAACAGTTTTTTCTAAATTAAAACATTATGTTCAAATAACACATTAAACTGGATTAAAAAGGTTATGTGTAAAAAGAATCTCACTGTTTTTTTCCAGTATACTACTAAGTTAGAGTTTGATTATAACAAAATTAAAATACATCGAAAACTTATTTTCATATCCATTACTAAGGATTATAAAGAATAAAAGAGGTTGTATTTCTAAAAGGAAACTAATAACGAACCAAGTCATAACATAGAAAGTCAACACCACCAAATAAGCATAAGAACATATCATCAATATAATAAATGATGTAGTGTGCACGATAAGCCTCAGCATTTATAAAGTAGCTGCTCAAATGTAAATAGTTAGTTATAACTTTAGAGGCTATAGATAAAATACATGACGTCTACTGTCTGCAAGTAACATGAATTTATTTGAGTTTCTACACTCTACAGTAAGTAGCTAGTCAATATCGAGTAGCGCTTGCGCATCGGAAGCGACTAAGAACCGCCCCCGCGCTATTGTCCGCACCTACCGCCATCTATCGGGCAGTGTGTGGTAGTTTATGGCTGTCTGAGCTTTAATGTTTGGTTAGCGACCTTTTATTGCTTGTCTGATGGTTTCTAATAGATATCAATTCCGTTAATAATACCAAAGTTAGATTTCTCGCCGGTAAAAGTTACCAGTGATTTATTTCAGTAAAATTTTACCCAATTTTGTTCGCTACTGTATTTTTACTATAATTTCTTTATGATGCAATATTTTAGAAAGAAGGCTTACATTTATTAAACATAAAAACGTACTAATAGGATAACAACATTATTTATGTTCTTTGTTATAGGAATAATATAAATAAATGAACACAACGTCTATTCGTTTAGGAGCTACACTGCATATATACAAAAACACATAAAAAACAGAAAAGGTAAAAAAAGAAAATAATCCAATTAAGCGACAGAAAATAAGTGATCTGGTTGCATAATAAATCGGAACAATTCTGAACGGGATTACAGAAAATTTCGTAAGCCTCCGTGACACGGAATAAAGAGGCCGGTAACAAAAGTTTTCTCGTATATTAATTAAAACTGTTGTTATTTAAACGCCAAGGCAAATCAATACCTTTTTTATGTTCTCTTAATGACGACCATAAATGGTTATCCTGTACGCTCCAGAATGTGCATTGATCTTAATCTAATTACGTATGTTAAATTCCTTTGTCAAGCTCCAGCTTGTTAGCTTGATATATTGATGGTCTATTTATTATTTGAATAGTTCTGTGTAACACGCAACTTTTGTGCCAAACTTATTTATTACTAGCTTTTACCCGCGGTTCCACCCGCGTGTATATCGCTTATCGTGATAATAAATAGCCTATATTACTTGCTAACTATGTAGTTTGACATTGGTGAAAGAATCTTTCAAATCAGTTTGATAATTTAGACGTCAAAACGTGACAAACATACAAATTCACATTCACATTTATAATGTTAGGGTTAATATTTGTTTTCTTGGACTTCAATTTTCTTAGCGATATTAAGATTAGCATATTTTAGAAATCTATTCAACATTTTTGAATGATAAAGACATAAATCAATTTTGGACGTTATTAATGTGTTATTGGGATTAAATTATAACGGCTAATGAACAATGAAATCATTTTATATATTAGAGCCAACAAATTGAATAATTCATTGAAAGAACTCAAGACATAATGAATGTCAAATGTCCCGCGCCACATTCAATATAAAATGTTAAATAATTATGTATGCATGACGTGTAATTTATTTTCAATATACAAAAACGTTGAATAGAAATGTTAATAATTCAAACACAATTTTAATCAATCATCACCTACTTGTCCCTTTCCAAATTTTTTGGAATCGGCATATTGAATGTTCTTTTCATTCTCTTATTCTCGTCTATCATTGATCAGTATAGTCATAGGTCAGTTAGGTTCACAGGTTAGACAGCAAAATTGTTTTGCGACCAGGAGATTATATTGAAAAACAGTTGAATCTTTTCTTGACTTTTGCAACAGTAGTAATCTAGTACTTATCGTTAGATGTGTACTTATCTTTTTTTTTTCTTCGTTATTGTAGTGCTGTATTTCGTCTTTCCGGCAAACTACCTATTTACATGTGTTATATACAACTTTATTGATCAACATACTATGTAGTTAAGTTATTACTTATATATATGAATAATAAACAGAAAATCATTTAGTGTAAATTGAAAAATAGTACGTTAAAAAAAAAAAATTATGTGACTTGAAATTTTATACCAATCGTAAAGTTCTAAAATTATTTATTGACTTAATTTGTGAATACTTAGGATTCGTTACAACTGTTGGTATAGTTTGTTTTTTAAAACAATTCACACTGTTACCAAACCTTCTGAGTTATTTAAAATCATCTGATACATAAATTAATTCTGTTATGACTTCACATTCCAAAAGACAAACAAAGAAGCCTCTGTTTGTATGCAAAAAAGTTGTGTAACACATACTCATCAATATCGAATGCCGCGTTCAACATTAACACTTAACAATCGATTGTCCATATCATCCAGAGGAATCTGCCAGACATTTGAAGTGAATGCCAAGGCTTGGGCGCCGCATGTGGGCAGTCCATTGTAACCGTGTGTCATTGTTAATTTGTATTAAAAATATTAGGCCACTTCTATTATCGTGTCAGCATCATAAATGTTACGACATGAATATGAAAATGTTTAATAGATAAACTAAATCTAGGACCTTTAAGTTTTAAATTAGTCATAACTAGCCTTCCGTGTAGTTGTCTAAATTCTTTGTAGACAGAAATATAGCTGTTAATAAACTTGAGAGTTAATCATCTGTCAGACAAAATTATCTTAATCGTTAGTTGACCTATAAAATTAAACATAAATCCTGTACATTTTCTATTTTAGAGGAAACATAAACTATGTTACATCTGGTCAGATTATCTTGTGACATTTTAATAATATTATTTTTAAGTAGAAACTTTTATTTTATTTAAACTATATAGACCTGTACTTTATCATATTGGAGTAAAAATACCATATGTATTCATATGAGCATTACAGTTAAGGTCTTTTCGTAGTTACACTGCAATAATATAACAAGTTAGTACTTAGAATTACTACGTATTCCGTGCCCTCGAGACTTCTAACACGCTTCGTAGAATGAAGACCAGCTAAGACTTGCTAAACAACGATTGAACCATTGCTACTTCAATTGAAGTATAAGGCGGTCTACAATCTTACTGTATTCTCGGTTTTGATGACCGTCTAGAACGGAATATCACACGTATTCCAGTTGGACCATATGCAGGAAATATGAAGGGCGCCGATCCCAGCGGCTGTATTCTATTAAAGCGTTGTACGTGGCAGGCATGCGGCTTGAAGATCTTGACCTGCAGTATTATGTCCCGCAATAGGTGATTATTCCCCACCCGCATTGAGTGAACTGTGATAGACCTTAATAATAGACCAGGTTGCACTACATCGTTGTTTCATTAACTGAAGGCCGATAGCCTGTAATGTGACTGGTCAACAGGTGTATTATACGCCAAATTGTTGCGTAACACGAAGTTCGTATTGTCGGATATTTACGACTTGACACAGTATACCGTATGATAATTTATAACTGTGTTAAGGTTAATCATGCATGATTTATTTTAGACGTAAATGGGATAAAATATAAAGAATCTGTAAAATTACAGATATCTTTTATTTATCAAAAATTTAGAAGATTAGAGAAAATGTTTTCAAGTTACGTTAATCTAAAATTCTAAACCAAACAATATTCTAGTAATTACTAATTAAAAATAAATAATTTAAGGAAGATTTCACTTTTGAAGAGAATTAAGAATTACATACTTTCAAATAAGAGATCAGTTTGATCACATTTAAAATGAATATAATTCAAAAAGTAACTAGCAAATTAGGCTGTGTGCTTATGCCACAAAATATACTCGCGTACGTTGGCCTCTTTATACATCGATACTTTAATGATATGTTATTATGATTATCAATGCACTGATAAACCGGTATGTGGCAATGAGTATAAGCAAAAAAACAATTTCAATTTAGAGAAAAAAAATGTAAAAAATATTTATAACTATTGCAACTGTTATCACCATCAAATTAAGGCCAACGGTGCTTTATTTTTTCTCACCTTCCCAACTACGGACATGATTTGTTAATCGGTCTCCTAAGTTGCTAAATATCTTTTTAAAAAGAAAAAAATCATTCCAAACAGAATGTAATAGTCCACTGCGACATATAGGCCTCACCTTAGAAAGGAGCTTTTGGCCTACCATACAACGCTGGCCAGACGGGTTAGTGGTTTGAATAAAGATTTTCGTTTCTTCACAGAGCTATTGTTCTCCGTTTTTTACACTCTTAGCCGCCTCTTACAACACCCACAGGATGAATAGGGGTAGTGATAGTCGGTATTCTTAATCTATCCGAAAAAAATAAATAGCACGATTAGATAATCATTGTTACTCAAATAAAAGTTTCAAGCGATCCTTATATTTATAACTTCTTGAAACTTCGTACAAATCAGACTAAACAGTTATATTTAAACTCTATCACGTGTATATTACATACATTTAAGTAAAAAGAGACATTCTCAATAAACTATCCGATCACAAAAAGTTCTAAAGTAAACGATCCAAAGTCTAGCCACCTATTAAGTAATTTACATACGCGCTCCATATTCTGCCAACGTATGCAAACGTTTAATACGCATGTATGTAAGTACTTGTTACATGATTCTATGAGGACTGGTTTCCTTGCGTCGTATCTTCTAATCTATAGACATGTTTTCACTGTCGATAACTTGTTCTCGTGGACTATTTATAACAGTTACATTGCATATTGTATGAATAATCTGTAATGCAATAACTCCAAATTTGAAAAATACCTTTAACACATTCCTAATATTTTTACTCAATCTAATTATCATTTCAATCCGTTAGCTGAATCCTCTATGAATCGATACAAAAGCTATTCTTTATAGTAGATTCTTACTAATAAACAGTAACAATAGTACATATTATAATTTAAAGAGACTTGAAACGAAATATTTTTCTACATCTACCACATTTCAACATATGATTAAATGATATTTTCTTTGAATACAGTCCTACAATGAAACAAATGAAAGTCACTCGCATTTTTTTATTAATCACTGTGTTAAAGAGTCAACCGTCAACCTGCGAGAACTAGTTATTATATTTCGACCAGATGTTCACTAAAAACAGGTAATATCTCAATTTTGACTTTAAAGCTGCAATTTATCACGTATGAATACTATGATCATCTGTGCAATGCATAAATCTTACCTTGGCAAGATCTTGAACACCGCGATATCGGCTCAAACGCAACAAATTACTGTAATCATCGTCGCACGCGCACAATTTTAACCATTTCATAAGTATACTAGTGTCATTAGACACGCACACATACATACATAGACCATTTCTATAACTTCTCTGTTTATGTGTACATTGTTTATGTGTGTTGCAGTCACATTGAAACGCAAAGTATATTATATAATACATCTGTATGTTTAAAAATAACTTACATAGTGCAAATATTGTAAGTACTTTTTTAAGGCATAGTTAAGTATCTGTCTTGCTCCTGTATTCTAACAAGAAGCATAACAAATGAAGCAAAAACAAGTCTATCTAGAAAAATGTTAACAACAAAGGTTTAAGGAACTAACAGATATTAATAAGACTATTTCAACACTGTGGGTACCTACCAAGCTTTTTGTCAAAGAGTACCTTTTTTAATGTTGCCTGCGTTTTTTTGCAATTAAGTGTAATACGTTCACTGAATAAGAAACTCTTTGTGTATTATTTCAATCAGTTCAAATAGTTACGCCTATTAGTTTTTCTACAATCAATGAGTTTCGCTTTCATATACCTTTTTTACTTAGATGTGATAGTCAATCCAGACAATCTTTATTTACTTATCAAACCTCATACAAAGACCAATTTTAAGTTATTTCAACCAAATATATATTTCGACCAAATTACTGAAGTAATTTAATACAGCAAGATCAAAGTATTACTTCCTTATAGCCAAACTTATTATACATACGCCCGTATTTTTAAAGACTTCTCAAGTATCTAATGAACTCTGATTACCCGAAATTAGTTTTAGATTCACATCAAAACTTAAGCTTCATTACTAATATAGAATGCGTTTAAGTTTAACTCAGTTGAAGCACGTATCAAGAATTGATTTCAACTCACAGTCTGTTCTCAATTACGTTTCCGCATTATTGACATTAATATTCCGCATAATACAGCAAGTTATATTAAAAATATCTATTTTGCAATCATAATTTCTATGAATTTATGTATGATCAATGATTACCATCAATGAGTACCAGTTCATCTGAAATTAAATGTAGTAAATATTAAAATGAAAATGACTATTGGTAAACTATGTTTTTATTTTTATATTAATTTAATAAAAAGCCAAAAGGTTGCGATGATTTGAATTTAAACAAATAGTCAACTGTGTACTTAAGTAAATTGATTGTTTGATTTAATGGACTCATATGTGAAATTCATGTTAATTGAAATATATATTTAATTCACCTTAAGAGCCTCGTTGATGCAGCGGTGACAGTGCCTGTCTCAGGCGCGGTGTGGCACACCGTGTGGTTTTAGTCGGTCCGATTCTGACACCAACCCGTTGTAATCTCCATTGGGGTGACGGTGCGTCGGGGTTTCCACATGTTAAAAAAAAAACAAAATGGGTGACAATTATCATGGTAAGTGTGTGAGCAACTTTACACTGATACGATGACTTATGCCTTTTACGTCCCCGAGCATATTGTGAAAAAGCACTTCATTACTGTATTTTCTACATTCACCATTAGTATAGTGATCACAACTCTGGATTGTATTCATGCTTTCCGCCAGACAGAGTATGGTCACTTTGACATTCTCTTAAAATAAAAAAGAAAAGAAACAAAAATATGATAAGTAATTATTTCTAAAGTAGAAATCACTTTAGAAATCAGTGCTTGTGACTGACTTCAGTTTTTCTCATTTAAAAAAAAGCACACCTGTCAAAATCTATACCTGAGTGAAGATTTCGATATGAACATCGTTCTGTAATAAGCTATCACTCACATGAGTATGGATAGGTAAATCTTAATTCAGGTAACGTTCAACAATAAAATCTCTACTTATAATTAGTTTTAAAATTAGATTCACGCGTGAGATACGTTTTAAAATACGAGCAATAGTCACTGAGATTTCGGACAAAAGGTATTGGATATAAATACACAAGCCAAGCCGTAGGCAGTGAACTAAGTACCAACCGGTTTACAATCAGTAGGTACAAACACATACGCTTATAATGAGTGAACTTGCAATAAGGGAGGAGACAACCTTGCCCGACTTCTACGATCGATAAACATCACACTGTAGATTTATGATGATATACGGTCTCGAGGTGATGTGATTATTAGCATTGATGTTAATGTTCCACCCGTTGTAGAAGTAATCTTTACTGTCATCATGACTTATAAAAAATATATGAAACAGTTGAGTTTCACTAGTTTTTATTCATGTTTCTATTAAGTATCTTGTTGTTGAGATTATCTTGTTTTTATATTCCAATTTAATTACAATCATTAAATTTACTCTCATAATTTCGATTTGATAGAAATATTTAGTTAGCAGTTAAGTTAGCAGACATTTCTAGTTTCTAGGTAACTTTAGTATCCTACTCGATCAGAAGTAAATTAGTATCTTTATTATTTCGAGTTTGATTCTATTAAAGGCATAGCCTATATTATTTTAAAAAGACTGCTAATAAAACTATATTATTATAGATACACACCACAAAGTTTTTTGTTTTTGGTGGGATTTCAAACAATAATCTTAGGCTTAGTAATCCAGTATATAAGTAAGCAATCATAACTTAAAGATTGTTTATAATTGTGATGTAAATCCTGGTTACATTTCAAAGCGCAATAAATTTGTTTGTGCTTTTCCGTGTAGTGATGAATAAAGAAGTGCCACCACCTCTATTCATTTATTGCTTGTTGACAGAGGCGACTTTGGGAGCAAGTTATGCAGGACTACAGCGCTGTGAAGAGAAAAAAAAACTTGATACAAATCCTATTTCAAACCGTCGGTAGTAATTTCTAAGGAGAGGCCTGATATGGGTCAAGTAGTGCGCTATGGAAGGCTATTGATGTGATGATGAGACAATAAACTTAACATGAGCTGTAAAAAGTTATGAAATTTGGATTTCAATGCGTTGACAATCTGAATCTCAAATATTTTCAAAACATACGATTTCGATTGTCCTAAGGGACATTCCTAGATGATTTGACTACAACATGTATTTATTCAATTAGAAATATAACCTTAAACCTTAGACGATAAACCTAATTACATCATCACATCAATAAAACTGGCTTATCAAAACATTAATTCAATCGATTAACAAATATATTAAAGATGATGTTATACATCCGGCCATTAAAACTTCGTTTGCCAACCGCAATAGAAGACCAATTCGAGCGGTCATACAAACATGCTTAATATTGTAGCAACTGTAGCAGAATTAAAAGATAAAATCTACATGTTTAATATAGTAGGAGTTGTAGCAATCTGGAATATGAATGATACGCGGTTTCTTACCCCAACTCACAAAGAAACTGCCCACACCGGAATTACGTACTCACTAAAATTTTATTAATGAAATGAAATTTTCGCTCGACTTATAAACTTAAAGATATCATCATCATCATCATCAGCCGGAAGACGTCGACTGCTGAACATAGGCCTCCTCCTAGAACGCCACGTCGCACGAGTGGACACCAACTACATCCATCGGCTCCCCGCGACTCGGACTATGCCGTCGGTCCATCTAGTGGGGGCCTACCTACGCTTCGTATTCCGGTACGCGGTCGCCACTCGAGAACCTTAAAGATATAAATATAACAATTTCTTCATTTTAATTAAACAACTTAAAGAATTATTTAAAAGCTTACAAATATGGAATACACACATACATAATTCAAGACAAAAGTGCGCGAACTTCTTCAGAGTGAATTGGCAGTGCAGTCACAACACTAGTACCTGACTATGTATTTATATGTAATAATTAATTCATGTATGTGTACATTTGTTTATATTGTGTATGTATTGACACATGTAACTGAACATTAATGCTTAATGGATATATCTGGTGTAGTTTCATCTCTTATTTAGAAAACTATTACAAACTTTGTCAAATTTAATATTTTATCTTTGCACCTACTATATGATATTTTCACGTCGTCTAAAGGTAAACGGGGAAAGCATGCCACGTGGCATTACGTACGTCTTTGTAGATGTGCAATAAGTTTAAGACAATAAATATACCGACTATACAATACAATTTTTGTAAGTTATACAAAATACATTATCACACTTGCAAAAATTCAAATAAGATAAATTGTATAAAGATAATTTTACAGTTTAATGAGTACATTACGTGTATTCTGAAGTTGTAAGAAAATTCTATCATTTTTTTGTTTACAAATTTTTACCTCTTGCATCTCATAGTAAAATGACTAAAGGATTTCATGACTACTAAAAAATCAGGGTTGTCACACTTCTTACATTTTTTTTGCTATTGTTCACTCTCATTGTTGTGAATATAATTTCAACACATTAATTCATCAGCTATTGAATTAATGATAAATATAATAATTAATTTAAATATTATTTATATACTTGTGTCGCGACATAAGCCTACATGATCAACAAGTGATTACGTCATGTAATCTACAGTATATACTCTTCAATATATTGTACCAACCAGTCGTACAAAGCAGGGTCAGTACAGCACTGGATCCTCTACAACAATGCTAACTACTTCATTAACATAACATAGATGTTAAAGTAGAACATGTGGAAGGCCACGATGACTTTATGTACCTATTTATTGTGAGCGATAAATCGTCGCTTAAGTTCTGATTTCAAAATCAACCTCCTTCTGGATAGGTAAAAAACCTTACTTGTATTGTATCAAATAACTATTCAAAGTTAGGTTCATACAATTTACCTTTGAATCATTTTAATGTCAACAAATTTGAGAAAATAAACCTTATTTTACACCTTAGTACAGTGTAACGTTTCAGGATTTGAAAGTGTAATATTAAAGTGAAACATCAAAGAGCTTGTTTAATACCACTTTCACATCGATAAATTTCTATTCCATGTAGTTATGCTTTGCCAGCGTGTCATGTTGTTGCTAGTTTAAAAAAGGTCTATGTTATTTCAAATAATTGTGTATTAATACTTCGTCTCTCTAAAAATAAGGCTATTTCCTAAAGCAGTAACCATTACATGTTGATCAGTTTCATCGCTCATGGGAAAGAATGTTGCGGTGATCAATCGCAGATTTAATATGATATATTTATGGTGGATGAACAGACCCTAAAAGGTAGTGGCTGCAACGCTATTGCGATAAAAAGTTGAAGTTATCTGTGCAAAGAAATAAATAATACAGTCAGGTACAGAAATCTTCATTTACTCTTCCTCAAATAGGCAGTCATAAATAATTATTATAGTTTTTCTACGGTTATCTCTATCTCTCTCTTAAACAATAAGTATTCACCTTTATGGTACAACTGAAATTCTGAAAGGACCTCTAAATAACAGTTTAAAATATAAAATTCTTGCAAATAAAATATATTTAATAAAAGTATAATATTTGTAATCGTTTTCTACTGGTGGCTTAAGTTGCCATAACTCTTTTTCGGCGAAATGAAATTGACTGTCCGCTAGCAACGCTGTTGCAAAAAGAAGAAAATATAAAGTCATAGTGTTAAGACATGAACTTGTACTTTGAACATAATGCAATTAATGTTTATATGCTGTTTTGATTTGATTTCAATTATCTTATAAGTAAATCCTAACCATTATATTGACTGTCTCGGTGGCGCAACGGTAGCGAATGCGACTGAACTTTTGAGGTCTTGGGTTCGATTTCTTTGTTGGATGAATATATGTTTTGGAGTTTGGGTGTTTGCTATATAATATGTATATATTTACAAAAAAAAGTATTCCATCAGTCAATTTAGGTGTCATAGCACAAGCTCTCTTTAGTTTGAAGCTAGATGGCGTTGTATGTCAGATGTCCGAAATGTAGAACATATATAACTGCGAGTACTAAAGCAAGAACTTTCAAATCGAAAGCAGACCGCTATAAGCAGGTGAGAAATATAATTAAAATCCTGGGATCTAGTTTTGCATTTATGAGTCATAAAGTCATCTTTACCAGAATATTAAACGCTTTAGTACTAAGTAATATTAAGTCATAAAAGTTATAATTTATGATGTGTCATACTGAAATCTAATATACTGATAGGATGCTGATAAATAAAATAATTATGGTGCCGCCTTTGATTAGAAACGGTTTAATTAAACAAAATACATTTATTATAAAGGAACATTTGATCTATACTTTTATAATACCTACTTACATAATTAGTTGTAATAAAATAAAAATATTTAATTCTACGTCACATGCAACAATATTTGAATGTATAAAAAAATTTGATTTTACTGCGGCCGTTTTGGCACCTGAGAAATATTGAATAATAACATTAGTGTATGACTGTACCTATATTTAGTCTACTTCGTGTCATTAAAAAGTAGTAGCTGTCAAACAGGCTCTCATTCTTTTGAAATATCTATTAAAATCAAGCTATATTAAATAAAACATTAATCCCGACTTGCGTCAAGGGTTGCCACGTTATTTTTAATTTCGATCACTATCGCTAAAGCCTTAAATATATTTTTTAAAGTAGTGTGTATGGTTACCATTACGCCTACCTACTACCATTCAAGCATTTTTGAGTGCAAATAGAAAAATAACATCCTTTTGTGCGTCTTTAACATTTTTTTTCATTACTGATCTTACAGTAATTTAATTTTTTTACATAAAACGTTTAGTTAAATATAACTATTAAAACTCTAAGTTGTATGC
Organism: Hypercompe scribonia; assembly: GCA_949316085.1. NCBI lineage: Eukaryota > Metazoa > Arthropoda > Insecta > Lepidoptera > Erebidae > Hypercompe > Hypercompe scribonia. The sequence goes on from OX438979.1 coordinate 11,322,715, forward strand.
AAATATGAGCGTACCTATGCGTTATTTAACTAAAAACCTTTCTTCTTCCTTGATAAACAAAGAATATCAATGGAACTAAAACCCTTAGAATTTCCAAGATTATAATTTTTTTTTAATATCAACATCATATTCCAATGTACCTTACAAGTGGTTGACAACCCTAATTGGTAGAGACTCGGTGACATCGGTGCTTTGCTTTCACTGATCAAATACGTAATTATTAGTAGGCGTTAATTTTCTGGCTTGAGCAATCACATTATGTGTGATAACTACGTGTAGATGTGATAATCTAAACACATGTTTTACTTTTATTCCTAATAAACTGTGTAAAAAACTTACAGTAGACTGCACGGTTGGTTTAGTGGTTTAAGCGGTCACTACGCCGCTCTCCACTTCACTGAGTGTTGTGAGTTCAAATCCTACACTTTGTGTGATCCACAAATTGTTGTTCTGAGTCTGGGTGTTCTTCGTGTTCGTTTCTTGTATGTTTGCAAAGTCACCCGCGACACTGGATTTATTCCTAATGTGGGCGTTGTCTTTTTAAAAAGAAAATGGAAAAAAAATTAGCAGTAATAATGTACATAGTCCACTGTGATATGTTAAATATTTTGTAAACACACTAAAATAATGTTCGCTTTCTCTCAATTATTGTGAGAAAAAGACTAATTTACACAATAAAATTACAGAATTAGAATTATACATATACTTATGAGGTTAATGTAGTAATGACATTCCTCAGTTCCTTGAATCAAAGACCATAAAATTTATATTCTCCATCAGAATACCATCTCATGAACTTACGTCGAATAACAAATATAATTTGTACGTGAACAACTTTACAAACATAATTATTGAACATCAAATACCGGACGGTTAATAATAACATGCAAATTAAAATAATAACCGATGTTTGATTTTCGGTACAAGTTTTGATGGGAATACGACGGAAATCGTTATTAGATAATCATAATAATTGCTTCTTATTCAACCTGATGGCTCTGAAAGACCATAGACATATGCGTAAGTTTCTAAATATCCTTTTAAATTTAATCTTTAATCAGTTAAGTAAGTCAGATGATGTAATAAAGCTAGCTGTAAGTTACCAGCAAATTTGAGTAAAAAATTAATTATAAATCACACTTGATTTGCTAAAATATTAGATAAGTAACAAAAAATACATAGGGGTAGTTTTACTTTTATATTTCTTTTAATTATCAAATAATTAGTCAACTGAAATTTGCACAGATTGTCTGCTAAGACAATATTTTATTTATCAAATTGATCTCACACAAATTTCTACCTATTTTAGATCTAGAACTGTTACATTGCTAGAAATCACTTTTGATACGTTATTGAAATGCGTTTATGATGAAATTGAAACAAATAGCTACTACATATAATCGAAAAGACTCACTTTCCAAAAACCATTGACAAAGAGCTTTATGTTTTAATAGGCTTTCTTGTCTTTTCAGCCAGCTTTCAATTCGTAGTAACAATAAGTGGTTTACTATGGAAATAAAGGGTCGGCCGTCTTAATTCGATATATACTCAGAGGAAGTCTAATAAAGTTCATCTAGGCTCTCAAGTTGTATTGTACCTGTGATAAAGGCGTGACCACCTACGAGGTTGAAACGCGTTCCCATAACGATATTTACAGGAGACGACTGAAACGACTGTTTTTATAAACTCATATCAATGTATATATAAAAAAATAATTTAAATAAATTTAAATTAAACTTATATTTCTAATTTTGCCTGGTTCGTACTAGTCGCCTGCTGAATGCAAAAACTGGGTTCTGTGTTACGTATTCGTATATACAGACCACTTACAGAATAGCACAAAATTGGGCAAGCTACTAGAGCAAGAACACTAACTAAAATGAAGTCATCTAACGAGTTATTTAGTACATTACAGTAAAAATACACTGCAACATGTCATAACATCCATTAAATGAATACATTCAGCTATATTTACACGAAGTTTATGTATAGGGTGGACCACGAATTAGAAAACATTTCAAAAAATCGTATTAAAAAGTCATATGATATATTACAAAAATTGTTTATTTACAAGAAAGCTAATTAGTTGGAACTTATTTTTCAAAAATTACATCATCTAAATGACCGCTGTTTTGAAGTTTGCACTCTTCTAAGCGAGCACCGAAATTTTCGAATACTCGTCGTCAAAGAGACCGCGAAATTATCGACATTTCTTCGCTGATTTTTTTCTTATAGTTGACGTAGTGTATTTGGTTTATTAATACAGACACAATTTTTCAAATAACTCCATAAAAGAAGTCTGCTGGGGATAGATCTGGACTTCTGGGTGGCCGTGGAATGTCGCCTCGTCTGGAAATCAGCTTGAAACATGTCTTTGACCACAATTCGGGACTCATTGGATATATGACAAGTGGCTCCATCTTATTGAACCTATATATTACGATTGTAGCCATTAAATTCCAGTAGCATCAGTCTCAAGAACTCCCGTAACATGTTTGCGTGGGATGATTCAAATGTTTACAAATTCTTGGCCCACCCTATATATACTATAAAAGATATATTAACTAAATTTAAGTGTTATCTACCTATTCTCTTTATTGTCCATTACATTTTTTTGGTTGATCTTTTTATTTCCTCATAGCAGAAGGCGTGATAAAACTGCACGTCACGATTTGTAACAAGCCAAGGCCTAAGGGCAGCAACTCCCCCTCAGGGAGGTCCTCGCCCGCTATCGCCGACGCCTCGGCGGCCGCGCCGAAGACCCGCGCCCCTCCACCGATCTACGTCCAGGAGAAGTCCAAATGGACGGCTATCTCCACCTGGTGCAACGAGCGCCGGATCACCTACCACTCGGCTCGTAGCACCCAACAGGGCATCAAAATCGCCCTAGCCACCGCGAGCGACCACAGGGCGCTTTCGAAGCTCCTTCGGGAGAGAAACGTGCCTTACCACACGTACACTCTGCCGGAGGACAAGAAACTCCGTGTGGTCATCCGCAATGTACCCAGGGAGATCTCCCCCGAGGAGATCAAGGAATCCCTGTCAAAAGACTACCCGGTGCACGAGGTACACCGGATGGTGAGAGGCCGCACCAATACCATCTTTGATATGGTGATGGTCTCCCTCGACGACAGCCCCGCGGGCAAGGACATCTTCAAGATGTCATCCGTCTGTGGGCTGTCGGGGATAACCGTGGAGCCACCTCACAGAAGAAGTGGCATCTCACAATGCCACCGCTGCCAGCTCTACGGGCACTCGGCCCGAAATTGCTTCGCCCGCCCAAGGTGCGTCAAGTGCCTGGAGGACCACGCGACGGACCAATGCAAAAGGCCCAAAGACAGGGCCAATTGCACTGCCCCAGTCGCATGCGTGCTGTGTGGCGAAGAAGGCCACCCCGCCAACTACAGAGGCTGCCCGAAGGCGCCTAAAACCCCCAAGGCGAAAGGACCTCAGCGTCCCCGCCCAGTCGTCCCCGCTGCTGCTGCTGCCACTGCAGGGACCGGGGGGAGCTTTATAGCTGCTCCTTTGCCGAAGACGAACGCCTGGGCCACTCCCAGGAAGACGGGGGAGACCTTCCCACCTCTGCCCGTGCGGAAGACGATGCAGGTCCCCATACCTGCCCCAGTACCCGCAAAGGCAGCCTCCGGCGTGCCCACGCCCACTAAACCGCTCCAGGGAGGGCCCAAGCCGCTCGTCGTCGACTACAGGAGCCAACTACCGCAAACGATCGACCCGGACCTATCCCTAGTGGCAAGGTTCGCGAGTGCGATCGATTTTAACGAGCTACGCCAGCTCGCTAATTTAATACGTCAAAACGAGGGCAATCCGTTGGCCCTCCTCAACGTCAGCATCAGATACTCGAGCGTACTCGAGAAGTTAGGCGCATTCAAGTGCAACCCATAATATGGATAGGACACCGACAAGCAGAGTCAAACCAAAAACACTCAAGATAGGGTACTTCAACGCCAACGGCATCAGTAGGCAACGAGATGAAGTTGGCGAATTTCTTAGGGCACACCAACTAGACATATTGCTAGTACAAGAGACCTTTTTGAAACCCTCGCAGAGAAACCCAAACGTTGCGAACTACTCTGTGGTCCGCAACGATAGGATTGACTCTGCGCTAGGGGGAACTCTCATATATTACAAAAGGTCCCTTCACTGCGTACCTATGGATCCGCCTGCGCTGACTAGCATCGAGGCTTCGGTCTGTCGAATAGGCATGACCGGACACCAATCGATCACACTAGTTTCAGCCTATCTGTCACCCAATCGGCAACTACTCGAGAGCGACCTCCGAGCGCTGCTAGAACTGAGCGACGCCGTGATTATCGGCGGCGACCTTAACGCCAAGAACACCATTTGGAACTGTCACCAGTCCAACGCCAAAGGCAGAGCCCTGGAGTCGCTCTCGAATAGACTAGCGTTCGACATCATCGCCCCGCTCGAACCGACCCATTATCCGCACAACGTGTCTCACCGACCCGACATTCTGGACGTGGCACTCCTGAAGAACATAAACCTACGTTTGTGTTCAGTAGAGGTGCTTCACGAGTTAACTTCAGACCACAGACCTGTGGTTATGGAGTTCGCACCCAGACTGGGTCCCATCGACACAGGTCATCGTACCCCGACTAGACGAATCACGGACTGGAGGCGCCTCGGGACAAAACTCGAGGCAACCTCGTCCGTGCATCTAGATAGGATACCCGACCATATAATTAGCCAAGAGGACACCACGATGGCGATCGACTCCCTCACAGCTCACGTGCAATCGTTAATTAACGAATGCACTCGGGAGGCACCGGCGACGAACGATCGCCGCTGGGACCTACCCGATGACGTACGTGAGCTGCTGAGGCGGAAGAACGCCGCCGTACGAGCCTACGACAGATATCCATGCGAAGCCAACAGGATCAGGTTACGACGCTTAGAAAGAGCGGTCAAGGCGCGCATCGATCAAATGCGCCAAGACAGGTGGGATAGGACACTACAAGACCTCGAACCTACCCACCTTGCCTTCTGGCAGCTGTCCCGCTCGCTTAAGAGAGACATTGTCACCTGTATGCCTCCTCTAAGCAGACCTAACCTTCCGCCGGCATTCGACGATATCGAAAAGGCAGAGTGCCTGGCCGAGAGTCTAGAGAATCAGTGCACGCCCAGCGTAATACACTGCGACTCGGACCAAATAGCCGAAGTTGATTCGGAAGTCGAGCGCCTAATAACCTCACTTCCTACATCAACATCAACGCCGACGGGGATGACAGATACACAACCAGACCTAGACACGGTCACCCCCGAAGAAGTCGAAACGATCGTCAAGGGCCTACACGCTCGCAAGGCGCCCGGTTCGGACGGTATCACAAACAGGGTGTTAAAACTCTTTCCGGAGAGGCTACTGGTCCTGCTGACGTTCATTTTCAACGCAGCACTCAAAAACAACATCTTTCCACAACAATGGAAAGAAGCCGTTGTTATTGGGATACCCAAACCTGGCAAACCAAAGTCCGAACCGACCAGTTATAGACCGATCAGTCTGCTTAACGGATTAGGCAAGCTATACGAGCGTCTAATCTACAATAGGCTGAAAGCGTATGCCGATGCTAATCTTCTCGTCCCCCACGAGCAATTCGGTTTCCGAACCGAACACTCGTGCGTCCACCAAGTTCACCGCATCGTTGAATACACCAGCGATCGGCTTCAACGCAACCTGTTTACAGGAATCCTCTTTTTCGACGTAGCGAAAGCTTTCGACAAAGTGTGGCACAACGGCTTATTATTTAAGCTACTTACCATGGGAGTGCCACACGGACTCGTACTCATCATACGAGACTACTTGTCGAATCGAAGCTTCCGCTACCGAGTAGAAGGGTCATTGTCCTCCACTCACCCCATACGAGCCGGTGTCCCACAAGGGTCCGTGCTCTCCCCCCTACTCTTCACGCTGTATACCAGCGATATTCCGAAGCATCGGTATGTGCAGACGGCACTATTCGCAGACGACACGGCTATCTACTGCTCGGGGGTGAACCCCTCGACAGTAGCCAAAAAACTCCAGACCGCAGCCAACGCACTGGGCGTTTGGTTCCGGAAATGGAGGATAGAGGTCAACCCCGAGAAAAGCCAGGCGGTGCTGTTTCACAGAAGACAGCTAAGCTTGTATCCTTTGGAGAAGACCCCTCAGATTAGGATGTTCGGCAAGTCTATCCCTTGGGCTAGGCAGGCCAAATACCTAGGCATAACCCTCGACGACCGTCTAACCTTCGGCCCCCACATCAAGGCAGTCCGCAGCCGGGCTGCCTTCGTGCTAGGACGTCTACACTGTCTAATAAACGCGCGTTCGAAATTAGATCTAAAAAATAAAGTTAGGCTATACACGTCATGCGTACGTCCCGTAATGACGTACGGTAGCGTAGTATTCGCACACGTTAGGCCACACAGGATCCATAGGCTTCAAACACTACAAAATAGGTTCATGCGCAAAGCTACGGGAGCACCGTGGTATGTACGCAACGTCGATCTCCACATCGACCTCAGATTGCCGACCATCAAGCAATTCATAAAACAGTGCTCCCGTAGCTACTTTGACTCTGCTCCGACTCACCCCAACCCTCTAGTGGTTGCGGCCGTAGGATACACACCAAGTAGGATTTCGAAGATACGACGACCCAGACACGCGTTAGAGGAATCAGATGACGAGATCACGCTCGTTCAACGTAGAGCGGACACAGCTAGGCAATCTAGGAATAGGAACCGTCCGCGTTTTCGTCCCCGTCGTCGGGGGCGGAATACGCGCCGCGTAAATCACATACAAATCATGGGAGTAGGTCGCCCCAACGTAGCAGCAACACCCCAAGCCGAGGTTCGTACCCCACAGGGGGTGCCCTTGGGCTATGTTGCTTAACAAATGACCGGTTGAGAGCCCTCAGCGCTCACCGTAATGCCCGCGTAAAGTTGTAGAGGCCATACCAGGCCAACAGCTAGGTCCTTATCAAAAAAAAAAAAAAAAAAAAAAAAAAAATTGTAACAAGCCAGTATTTTTATTCAAGTCTACCGCATTGTCACCTACACGACGACACACTTCAGACAAAGCAACTGACTGTAGATAGTACGATTTACAAATATATGTAGAAGTTTCTCTTTCTTTTAGGTGAAAAGTAATAATTTTTTTATAACGATAGGTCTTAAGATCTATTTATGTTTTTTTATTTTGAGAGCCTGCCAAAGTGACTCTACTCTGCCTGATAGAAAATTTTAATAGAACCAAAAGTTGTAGTCACCATAGTCATTGTAAATACTGACAGTGTAGTATGGTGACCCACACTATGGCGGCCTATTAAGATGCTTTTTTACGCCTCACTTGGGGATGTAAGTAGCATTGTATTACACATACTTACCACGACAACTGTCACCCCTACCCCTCTGGTCTCGCACTCATACGATTATATTCATGTTTATTCTGTTGGTTAATATAAGTGAGATCTTTATATCGACCAAAAGAATTAAAAAAAAATCTTATGAGCCTGGTAAATAACCGTTATTATCACAGCTGATATTATGAAAATCGTTTAAAAAACTCCACATTGTTGTTAGATTTTATGGGTCACGAACTAGAAATTCGATATTCATTTCTTAGATCGTATACACGAAAGTCGTTAGGTGTAAATCGCTATACAGATTTTACTAGTCAACATTATTATAGCACTGGTATTCGTTGTACCGAAGGACCGGAGTATCGATTTCCGTACAACTTGTCGATGTTATATTAGAATCGTCTAGTTGCTGGAATTTAACGAGAACATTTAGTATATCATACTTAATTTTCATACCTTAGACAAAAGTATCTTTTATCATCATACAAAGTTAAAAACTGACAGACGTTACCAAATACGAGCTATGGTTAAGAAGAAAATTTACAATTACTTATTAAAAGTAAAACATAATATGAAGAGTATCGACAGAGTTCTGTAATTTATTAAAATATTATTTAAAAAAGGAAAAAAAATAAGTAAAATCAATAAAGTGGAATGTTAATACAATATAATAATATAAGCAAAATGCTAAATTCAGAATTGAGTGAATATTTGATAGTGACTTGAAATTTAATAAATAAAGTATATAGGAGCGCTTTACTGTTATTTGCGACACTTTACGTTCGGTCAGTTCAAATGACACGAAATAACCATTTTATACGTGTCATAAACGTAAATATCCATCGTTAAAGTCAAACTTGACTTAGAGTCGAGAAGGCTCGTCGTAATAGTTTATTCCGGAGGCGCGCGCGTACCTCGCCGCATCCCTTGCGCCCGCGCCTGCTGCAATCAAACCACGATACATCATTTTAATACTGGACATGTCACCGCAAATCCGAATCTCCAATGCAAATGAAATGCAGCCAGTGTGCAAAGTACGATATAATGGCGAACTATAAATTATTGGACAGGCCAGTTTTGTTATCTCGGCGCGTCTCTCCAAAGAATTTTGTTGAAGGTATGCATTGAATACGTAATGGTTTGCTATCTGTGTCTGAAAATTTCAAAACCATTTAATATAATAATAGTAATTGAGAAATAAGGCATTTTAGGTACTAAGTTTTTATGTTGTTTGAAATTAAAAGATAAATTATGTCGAAGGGGTTTAAATTGATGCAGGGGTAGCAGTTGTCGTGATAAGTGTGTGCAATACAATGCTACGATAACTGTCATGTCTTTTACGTCCCCAAGTGAGGCGTAAAAAAGCATTTTAAGGCCGTCATAGCGTGGGTCGCCATACTGCATTGTCAGCATTCGCATTGAGTATGGTGACTTTTTCATCAGCCAGAGTAAAGTCGCTTTGACAGGTTCTTAAAATAAAAAAAGAATAAAACAAACTATCTAGAGCATTACAACAAGCAGTGACTCTGCTGATAACAATATAAGTAAATTTGTAAAACTCTTCAAAATGTAGTGATAATTTGTAATATTTGCTATGTAGTAGCTTCCTTAAATATCGTAAGTAATGTTTAATTACAACAATGACTTTTGTAAATAATCGAGTTTACAAATAAACTCACCTTTTATAGGCAAAAATCAATTCTATGTCAGGTTAATCCTAAAAATAAAACGAAACTGTTATGTTTTGTTTAAACAAGAGACACAACAATATATTCACAGTCAAGCGATCTACATTTCCTTGCCAAAATACTTATTATTTATGTAATTATTTAGTCTGCTCTGAATAATTAAAAAGTGTAAAATTTATGGTTATGTTTTCTACATGGATGATAGAACCCGATAACATCACTTTGAACCAGTTTTTAATGTCGGCTCGACAAATATTCAACATCATTGTGAAATGATCTAGTCTTTGGCGCGTAATCAAATGTTGCAATGTGGCGCGTGCGCTGTCTGCATAAGTTTTACGAGATATTCGTAATTAAATAGAACCACTTTGCTACCGATGGATACCAATTACATCATATATTACTAATTTGATTGGTAACTCATTTTGTTGCTCGTTACAAAGCCAATTGATTAACAAAACTCTTGTAGAACTTAGTTGAATAAAGTTTTTATGGTCTATTAACTACTCACCTTAACGTATACTACACATCATATATACGTATAAGCAACTTTGGGTGAAGATTCATACAGGAGCACTTATACACACAAACGTATGGTGGTTGACATATAAATGTTAATTCATGGTTATATCTTCATCTATTATTATCAGCTGTAAATAGAACTGCCTGTGGTAGAGTGCCTTAAGATATACATAATAATATATGGTTTTTCTAAATGAAACTTGCTAAACTTAAAGCACTCTACGAGATAAGATGATATATTTTTTTCAAATCAAAATTGATTATCTTGCGAGCTTAAACGTTTTGTTGCAAAATCTGTACACAATTGAGGTATCTATTTTATCTGTACCGTACATGATTCACTACCTTCGCAGCTATAAATCTCTTTTATAGCCTACGGATATGTTTCGGGTGGTTTCGAGGTCGACAATATTTCGCAACTACCTACCTACTCGTTAGATATTACTCGTGGACAGTTGTCTAAATGACGTACCTACCATATTTCCTTCTTATCTTTTCTCTTAAATGACGGTTGACTGATAATCATGAGACTAGTATTCCGCTTAAATATAACTCGTTATTTCCGTATATACTTACTAGCAAGTTACTATTACACATAAATTAAGCCTCCATTTCTACTGTAAAGTAATAACTATTAAAAGAAAACAATTCTTAAGTAATAAGATATAGTAGTTGAAATTTAGAACACGCCTTAACGGTTGAGTCATCGCAGAACGTCCCAAAAATAGCGCTACACTTAGCGTCGTACTTCTCAGTATCGACTTCAATAAATGTAATTGCGTACAGTGCCCATATAACACTGCACTAAATATACCATATGGTTCATAGATAAAAAAACACAATTTCCGGCAGTTCGCACGGCGTACGTCGCTCCGGTTCCCACATGCAATAGCGACTTTTATAAACAACACTGTCGTTACAGGTGTGTATGCCCGGTAAATCAATTCCCAATGGCTAGAATCGATCTACAAGGTGTATTAAATAGCTATTCTAAAATACACTACATTCCATTTTGATTGGTCTCGATCGTTATTCGATAATGGATTAGGTAATTATTTTGCCTCGTAACTGAAACATCGTCTTGAATACTTAATTTTGGAATTCCAACTAGATTTACGAGTACGACTAATCACATTACTATAGATGCAATCCTATAAGTCTAGTCTCAGCTTGTCCACGAACGTATTATCGTGTCACGCATGGGTCAAGATATGGCCTTTGTCAATAAACTACAAGCTGCCATTGAGTATGCTAAAGAAAGATACCTATATTTACGACTGCGTTCCATCACGATCTTAATAAATGGTACATCGACGACCGCGTCTAGTTAATAGACATTAATGTTAAATAAATTCGCACAAGCAACGAACTAGTCGTCATCTAAAAGATAATATTCAATGAAGAAGCTTTAAATAACATGACCTAATACAGTGTAAATAATGTGCGCTCTACGGGAGGATTTAGTATTTGCAGGTTTGGTTTTGCAACGATCGACCGCATCGAGACATGATACATCTACGGATATAATCGATCTATCTACACATGGCCCATTTAGTGCATAGTTATTCTACTATGTTTCATACGACGGCTAGTACTTCATATCTCGCCGTAAGGCGATCGGGGCGACGCGTTTCCTAAAATAGTGATAATAAATAAATCAAAGATTGCAGTTGTTGATATGATGTCGTCTAAAAACAAGCGGTGTGTGTGAATCTGCTACGACCGTGATCATATGAGAATATCGTAAGGAATGTCAACTATTAACCACATGACTTATGAGATTTGCTCTTAATATTTCTGAGTAATTGCCAGTGTTGCCATGTTATTACATTTTTTTCGACAATGTTCCTAATAAACCAATCCATGCCCAATAGGGCGTATCTATTTATCTATGCTGCGAAACTGAACCTGTGTTTCAATTTATTTATGAACTAACTGCTCCGTGTAGCTGTTTCCTTCGTTCGTTTTTTTTTTCTTTTTACAATACGCTGCTTATGATTTATTAAGTATTACATCGCAACATTACGAAGGACTTGCTCGTGACTACGCAGTGTTGCGACCTATGGAAGCCATTCAGTTTTTATTCATCAATTTATCGATACGCGGTAGCAATAGCGCCGTGGTGCAACCTCCTTTGTAGACCTATTGTTACTTAGCTCACGTTTTTTTGACAATATTCTCTTGAAACTCTTACACTCTATATTGGGAAATGATATTATTTTTGCTTGCCTATTGCACACTGATAACATCATGTAAAAGGAAGTGAATTGAAAATGTACTTAGTCGATCGTCTATTTATTTCTTGATATCGCAATAGCAAATAATCATTAATATTAATTAATTTGATTAGTACCCAACAACAATTAACATATATTAAATACAACTGGTACATTGTATATATCTAGAATATACGTGTTATATTATTTAATTCTTAATGATTAACGTTCTACTTTATTGTATAATTGCCTCATTTTGGTAACCATGAAATTAGTACTAATTTTAGTTTCATAAAAAATCTAACAAACAAGCAATGAAATTATTTAACAGAAAACTTAGCCAACATTTGATACAAATGAAATAGTCATTGATTCAGTGTTTACACATGAGGAAGGTATGGGAAGGCAACGATCCGTACCGTAACAAATGGGCGCTACATTACAATGTGTTCCGGGCCGGCGATCATGCGCAACTACTACGATTGGCTGCTCGCAATATAAACGTACGCGTACATATGCACCTTCCTACAATTTTAATAACCCTGATTGATGACATCAAACGCCTTCTCACTCATTACTAATTATGCGTAATAAATTACAACAATTTAACGGTTGATATAATTAATTTCAATATTTCATTGAAATTTCAATTATTGGTTGGTAAATAAGTGTTACGTTCCGAGAAAGGTTGGCTGATTATCTATTAAATAGTGTCGAAAATAATGGTTAATAAGTCCCACCGGAGATGACTGTTAATTGTGATCAGTATTTATTACACTTCTTTTAACAATAGGTCTGATAATATCAGAGACATTCATGGTTCTCAACATATCTACACCCTTGGGTATCTTTGGTAGAATAGTACCTACAACTCTGCTATAAAAGATGTTTACAAGAGAAACGATAAAAAAGTAATTTTAGAACTTCTTTGACAATAAATAATAACCTCACCTTGTCACTTATCACTACAATTCGTGATAGAAATGTATTTGTAAGGCAAATTTTATGAAAATACGTAATAAACTTCGAACTCGCTCATTATTGTAGTCAATCTAATTATCAACCTTACATAACTTTACAATCTCTGTCTATACTCGCCTTAACATTCGTGACCATAATCTCTCTTTACACAGACATACAAATCACGAATACAAGATCTTATTTACAATTCACTATCTATATTATTATTGACTGAATAAAACAATTTATCGCCAATATAGTTTATCGCATTCGACGGCAGAAATTTGAAATCATAGCACATAATAAAACGAATAGCGGTAATTTATTACAGTTTTGCATTATAGAATAACAAGCAAGTGGGGAGAGACGTTGAAACGCACATGGAACAGCACAAAAGTAGTGGAGTGCGTTCAACGGGGAACGAATAAGCGATTCAAATGCTAATATATCACAAGGCGGCGCGCCGTGATGGCTCTCATTGGCCACGCTATTTACATTAACATACATAACGACTGAGTGGGCGGGGCCTGCGCGCGCGTCACGCCGACGCCAAACATCGTTAATTACTAAGTAATTAGTAGATCGTGACTACTCCGAAGATGCGCTAACTGAACTAACATACCCGCTACTAACGAAACGTGTTACAGTACTTAAAAGCTCCGAAACACCGCTATAAGACGTTACACATGGTTCCGCTACCGTAAAATATGTTCTTCACGAACAGCATGCACGAGCCTTTAGCGAAACAACATCGAGAATTAATTAATGTCTAATTATAAACTCACACAATTTTCACAAGCAGCAAACTAAGCTCTTAAAGGAAAAAAGGTTATCGCACCTCCAAGAAAGTTTGTAAAACATGTACTAAATCCGCACAATTCACAGCAATTAATAAGAGGTGTAGCGTTATTGAAATAAACCAACGTCATAATAGACACATATTTATTTACCTAATCCTTACATTTAAAAGAACGTATCGACAAGTTTACCACAAATCATAAGCATTGTGCAGGGGAGTCACGAACGCGCCATATATGGTACCGGGACGTCGATAGCCGACCCTAGTTCAAAGGATTTATGTCGGCTCGTTTTGGTGCAAATTAGTGCATGTCGACTGTAGGCGTGAGCGAACAAATTTGTAGCTGCACTGTTAGGAGCCATAGCCTTTTCCTTTTTATTAACAATAATAATTTTAGATATTGAATGTCGTTACGTAAAAAGCAGGTTCTACATCGATAGAGACTTCAACTTGTCACACTATCTACGTAAAACGAAAAGCTTATGGCGATACAGTCTTCAATCAAAGTAGTAATACTCCATTGCAGCTACAACTATGATAGATCACAATAGCAAGTTGTAATGAAAACATAATGTAGTTTAATATGTTACTATATCGTTGCATTTGCCTGGGCGGCAGTGATACAGGCGCATGCCAACAATGCGCGTGACGGTACGTGGGTGATGGCGTGCGCCGATCAATCTTCACAATGAAGTTGTCCAATTTATTGTAGCACGATTATCGGCGCTGATATTATTTTTGTTATAACACTATCTGTTACGATACAACGTGGGCCGAAGCACGAAATAGCGAAAGGAAGGCACTTTAACACCATTTAGATCTTTCATATCAATTCGTGATTTTGATTTCACTTTTATACAGTAGCTTGAGGTGAGAACCATTGTGAAAAATACACAATACTTGAAAATATATTCATATGTTATTCGTAGTCACGAAATAACTGATATATCAAAATTAGTTTAACATGTAAACCGACTGGTTACGTAGACATCAATACTAGTCACCTGATTGCATTCACAACTCTTCCATAAGCAACTGGTCTGAACGCAATATATTGACTTTATACAGGTATTAATAATTAACAAAAAAGTTGGTAGTTTCGGTAGCAAGTGCTCCAGTTACCGATGGCGCAAGACAGTGGGCGTGCGTCGAAGGCAAGCGTAGGAGCTGACATCGATCAGCCGGCCACCCCCGCCGCACTGGTCGCGTCATTTCGTAACATTTATACAAGTTTTAGCATACTGGTGGTTAGAGGACAGCGCTAAGCACATCGCATCGGGGTAAAGTTTATCGCTAAGTCGACAGCTCTCTGAAATATACATATAGCCTAATCATTGTATTGTAGCGATTGTATGGTAAATGTATGAATATTTCTATTGATGAAAGTAGCCAACGGAGTAAAACATAACACTGAATTGCTTGTTTGTTTCAGGTCGGTTGCGCACGAGCCCGATGAGCGCGTGCGCGGCGGCCGCCATGCGCGAAAAGCACGCGGCGCCGCGCCGCCTCGCCTCTCCACCGGTGTCGCCGCACGAGCGCCACCCCAGCCCGCTCAGCTCGCCCCGTGCCGACGAGCCCCTTGATCTACGAGTTACTCATAAACGCCCACACCGACTAGAAGACGAAAACTGCAACTTGATTGTGCCGTCACCGCCACCGCATCCTACGCATCCTGCCCATCCTGCCCATCCAGCACTACTACAGTTCTGTCGACGATTGCCACTTGCACTACCAGCATCATTCGGTCGATACCCTTTCTTACCTGCAGCAGCAGCAGCCACCCTGCTCAGTCCTGGTGCACCTCGAGCTCCGCCTGTGCCCCCGAGTCCCGGAGCACCGAGAGCACGAGATCGATACACATGTTCTTACTGCGGCAAGGCATTTCCCCGCAGTGCGAATCTAACGCGGCACTTAAGAACGCATACAGGTGAACAACCTTATCGTTGTAAATATTGTGAACGTTCTTTTTCTATATCATCGAATTTGCAACGGCACGTGAGGAACATTCATAACAAAGAAAGACCGTTTCGATGTCGTCATTGTGACCGCTGCTTTGGTCAGCAGACAAACCTTGATAGGCACCTCAAAAAACATGAGGCCGAGAATGGGGATGACAGCCGTCGAAGGTCTCCAGATGAAACATATTTCGAAGAAATAAGATCTTTTATGGGCCGCGTAGCGCCTGGACGACGCGCTGCGGCTGCCACAGCGAGTGCCGCAGACCACACCTGATAGTGAACCTTGCAGATCATATTCGCAGTTACAATAATCTGGTCGATACATCCAAATGACTCTTGTATACTTTATACAAATTTGATATTTGTAAATTCCTTTTTCCATTCTTCTTATTAAATAAGCGTCAACTACTGTTATTTAAATAAATAACGTACGTACTTACTAATTTTGCTAATAAATTCAAAGCATTTTTATAAATTATAAAGTGAACTTAAACCAGAAAATACCCAGTACAATCAAAATAAACACTTCAGTAATTTTGTAAATACCTTTTATTGTTACCGCTGTAGGCACATAGAATTGGCACCTACGAGTGAAAGAAATTAATGTACTTGCCACCAAGTCGGCTATTAGGATTAGTAATAAAAATAAAGTGATATTGAATCTCGTGTACTTAATGTAAATACTAAGTTAGTGTAGCGTGTGTAGTTAGACGCGTACCGAATTTTCTCTACCGATAGTTATACGAAAAATATATTTGTACGTATATATAATATATTACTTGTCGTAAAAGACATAACTAGACAATTATTTTTAAGTGTTCCGAGAGTGTTCGCTACTATAGATTTACGCTATATGACATGTTGTATGGATGTAAGTAGTTTCTTTATACCTACTTTTTTTGTAAATTTTGCTTTATTTGATGTAAAATAATTAGTATTATTAGTCTGAGAGGAAACGCCGGTTACCAATAAAAATATAACTTGTTGCTTATTGAAGATATTATTAAATATTTTTTACGAAATGTTAGAAAAGTTGTTTTAAAAATTATGTAATCTGTCAAAATTTATTATTGTATGTATAGTAAATGTTGCGTAAATTATTTTCGTTTTTGGCGCCGACCGTAGACTTTTAAATGTTGCGGCATTCTTAAAGCGCCCATTGTTAAGTTTCAAAATATTACGCAAACTAAATATTTTATTGTCATTGTATTGAGATTTTAATTAGAATTTATACAGATGTTAGACATTACTACAGAATGTTATTGAAACCTTTTATTCGGCTCTTATTACTAAATTAATATAAATACAAATCTGTGATTTAATTTATTACTGGACAACAATTAAAAATACTTTATCTGATGAAGAAATAAATCTCTCAAATGAATATTGTAAACGTTCCTGTAAGTATAGATAGATCTCTATATTGTTGCGAGTGTAAACCTGACTTTTTATGTATTAGAGCTCAGAATAACTTCTCAGAAATATAAATATACAACTACCACCTATAGTCAAGACAACGTCTATAACCTAATGTTCTCTACAACTGCACTCTGGATGCAAGTACTTCATCAGTACTAACACAGAGAAACACAAAACAGAATATAAATATATTAGGACAACAAGCTTCTGAGAAAATAAGCCTAGAAGACTGTCTCTTCTAACTATAACTGCAACCACCAACAACAACTCTTACAAGTCCACTTCTGGACATAAGGCTCTCCTTACAAAGGAGATTTTGACCTACTATACCACACTGGCCAGATAAGTTGGTATGAGATTTTCTTTTTAAGTTTTTCTTCTTTTTGCAGTGATGTTGTCTTACGTGATTTATTCCCTAAGTCGCCTCTGGGGTCTCGGGGTCTACAACACTCATCGGGTGAATAGGGGTGGTGACTGTACTATCCAGATGGTTTCCGAATATTATTCGACTCATTGGAGTTATATTAAAGGCTCTCCTACCAATATACATATAAGTAAAGCTTCGTATGTTTATCAGTGTCTGTGTAATTTATCTTTTACTCTTTTACAAGTATAAAATTTTTAAAGTGTTCTAGAACATCAATTTATTCTTTACCTGTGATTGATACTTTTCCTTGACAAACTCTTTTCGAGTCGATGTTACCCTGAGTATGAATGTCTGTTGTAATATACTCGTACCAAATTCATGTTCGAATCGCATAAGAGATGCTATTTAACTTATCGTTAGGATGTAATTTATAGAGATTATTACCTATATCGTTTTGTACTTTTGATACCTTTTAGTCGTTCAAAGGTCACCGATTACCTTGTCAAAATGAAATAAATAACAATAAACTTTTACCGCTGCCTTTTTATTTTATCCCAGCCTTACACAAACAGAAATGAAAACAGATCCTAGTAACTAAAATCTTGATGAACAGTAACCAAATATTTTGCCGCTAAAGAAGCTATTTAATAAAGACAATATTTTAATAATTCGCATGGCAATGCGACAAAGCGTTCAAGTAAAATTTCAAGTAAATATCCGGTCATACCACCACAGACACTACATATAATGTAAAGACGAAGGAACCGTGTCAAAATTAGTTATGTAAAACAAATATGTGCCTACTACTTACAATACATTATAGACGAAAAAACTATTTACTCAAGAAAATACTCTTTTCAACTTATAGTTCTTGTGTGTATAAACGATATTGCTGCTTCAATAACGTCCCTCGTAATGTGATCAAGAATTATTTCTTCATTTTTTTCAATGAATATTAATATTTTAGGCATCATTCACTTAAGCAGACTTAAAATTGTGAGAAAAATAGTTTCATTCATGTTTTGCGCCAAGTGATAAAGTGTTGAACAATCTTTTTATACCTGAAAATGTAAAATGTTTACATGTTCTTGTAAGTATACCAATCGAGAAGGTATAATAGAGAGTAGAATTGGATAAATTTTGAATGTTATTATACATTTAGTTTCGTTATTCTTTGCTATAACATGAAATTAAATTAGATCCACGAAGTAAAAAATATACCTAGATATAAATAAATATATATCTAAATATATAAATAAATATATAGTATCTTTACCGATGCTTTAATAATTTATTATTTAAATCTGCACGGATGGGGTAACAGCTTAGGTAGTCATGTCGCCGTTTCCTACTGCGCCGAGTATTGTAAGCTCGAACCTCACAGGGGAAACCACTTTATGATGATATCCGATTTAATTCAGTTATTCACCAAAGCAACCATGTCCGGTGAGTATCTGCGTCAGACCATTCTTGCCTTCCGAAGCTTCGAGCCTAGGCAGAATAGCACCGACAGTGCGTTGGCGTGCGTTCTGCGGTTGTTCAAATCGCGACCGCCACCTTGCTAATGCCTGTCGGTGAGCGTGTCACTGCATTTCGAGCTCGTCCTGGTCTTCGATGCTCTTACCCGGGGGATAGAGTGAGGCTGGTCACACCTCAACGTGTATGTATCTACCACGATATCAAAAGGCGAGAAACGTGCTGCAAAACCAGGACTGTCGTGGTCTGACTGAATGATCCAGATGGCCGCTACTCGCTGCGCTTGATTGAGCTTAACTCAGCAACGGGGAAGGTCGATATGCTCTTAATCCATACCGGCGCTCCATAGAGGGCTATGGATAGGAACACCGTACAATAGAAGAGGCGAACTTCCTCTGTGAACCCCCTAAATTAGACAATAGACTCTGTAGAGAACCCGTCACCCAAGTTTTTGCACCTTAGCTCTCAAAACCAACTTAATCTTAACCTAACCTGAAATCCAAAACTACATACTTGGCGCTCGTTCTAACCTTGTTTGAGTACACAAAACAGCAAAACTTTCAACAATAAAAAAATAACATATTTAACCATAAAAACGATGACAATTGTATAGCGCTAATATCTCTATAACTGACATAAAACATACTACATCCTTACTACGTAACAATGATTCTTGGAATCCGGACAAACGACAGAGCGAAAAAAAAAATTAGGCGTGTCTGAACAAAAAATAGATGTAAAAACACCAAATACGATTAAAGTCGAGCGCCATGTTGTATCGCGGAGTGCCCAGGGGCAACACTGGTACTGCCTCACGAACACCGTTTACGATATGATTATGCTTTATTGCCATTAATTTGCGACAAATGTAACCGCCCAGACCGTTACATTGGCAAACTATTGAATTTATTGATATAATCACATCGACTGAATGCCAAACACCTACCTAAATAAGGTAGGTATTTCTATCAACTATGTATTGTTTATGAACTATGGCGTGGTCAAACTATTAATTTATAACACTGAAAACTGACTCTTATCACAGCGACTCCTTAGGAAATATGTATTCTTGGAAGTAAGTAGAATGTATTAAAATAGTGCTATATTATGTACAAGCATTGAACAAACATTAAATATCATTAATGTTATCAAGTCTTACAAAAATCCTATTCTACCTATTCTAATGAAACTGAAACCTGATACATAAAAATTTGATCATTGTATTTTCATATATTTAACCAAGAAGTACCTATACCTACAGACCACGCTAAGATTATTAAATTTTAAAATACATAATAACTGTAACAATAATTTTCACATAGTTTTTGTTGTAAAGTGAGACTTATTCGCAATAGAATTATTTTAAATTTACAATACTTTCTATTTCCCGACGTTTCGAACGAGTTACACCTTGAGCATTTGTTGAACTCAAGACCAATTCACTGACCACTCATTTTATCGCGAATAAGTCCCGCTATACAAAAGAACTATGTGTATGTGTAAAAGGTTAATACCAAAAATAACTGAAAATTCTAATTTCAATAGAGTGCCGAGTCCTTAAAATTTTTATCTCAGTGTAGTTCATAATCCGATGTTATTTACATATCTCCTGTCTGCTTGTAGTATTCTTGTTAGCAAATTCTAAATGACGTCAAAGAGTTCTTTTAACATGGGATGTAAATAGATAAAAAGCCTGGACTTGTTTTGTATCTTGTATTTTTTCTTTACGTGTATACATACACACGCTATGGTATATCAAGTAGTTACAACATTCCTTGGTACTGTTTCTTAATACCCAAGATAATTTCATTGACACTTTCTTTTTGAAGAACCACGTTTTCTTCTTGAAAAGATATCACTAAAATAGTATAGTTTTCTAAATATTCTCATATTAGAGGGTCAATATCGAAAGTATATCTACATTAGAAAGTTAAAATCCATTTAGAGGACGTAATAGTTGTAAATTGTGTTTTTCAATTACCGTTTTAGCAAAACCTGGCTCTTTTTTTTATATTACTGATACATGGTTCAGCGATCTAATAGATACAGAAAGTGGTCGATGTAGTTAACTTATATATTGTACCTATATATAGTAAACTGTGGACACAGGAGTCGGACAAGAACGGTATCACTAAGGGGCTGGCCCAATTATAAAGAGTCTTCAACACTGATTTATAATAAATATGACAAAATATTTAGATGTCTTATACACCCGAATTCTATTTGACATAACAACTTGAAGAAAGAAGTTCTTTTATCCGATATAATGATGAAAGCAAAGCAAAACAGACGCAACAATTGAACAACTTTTACCTTTTATTGCAGTTATACTTCTTTTGGCGTGTTAGGGAAATATGATGAGTGTACATTTTTACGATGTACGCGCACACCGTCAAGAAAAACCGACACCGTGAAATTAACATTTTAGTTTTTTTATTATTAATTATGTATAAATAATTATTTTCTGATATTTACAAATAAATTTATTTAAGTAGATTGTGTATTATAATAAAACTTTATTGCCATATAATAAATACCTTTTTTACTACTATTAGTGTCGTTTTATCTATAAACATAGGATTATGCGAAGATTAAATTTTTAGAAAGATATATATTTTGTGCCGCCAAATAAGTATAACTTCTTACTTGCGTACCTAAGTACACATACATGTTTTTTTTTAAGTTCTTTTATAGATCACATCAGAAGGAATATAATTAATAAATACTTCACAATTAGGAATATGTTAGGCTCACTTTATATCACAAGTATGCACAATTGATGATAATAATGCGTATAAATAATATTTATAAATACATCAAGTTATTTCTGATCTAAAAACGAAAGAAGAACGAAAGAGAAACGATGCCATAACATGTTGGAACAGCGTTTTACGTGAAGTTAAAGAAATAGGAAAAAGGAGAAAAACCGAGACCAATTATTGTAACTTTTTCAACTCTTAGACGCAAGATAAATATTCTTAAATAAAAAAGATTATCAAAAAACACTCATTATTACATGAATGAGGACTATCCGAGACATGTCGCAGAAAAAGGAAAAAATTACATGAACAAGGAAGACAAGTGCATGAGAAAGGCAATACAGTCATGACAAAATACGTTTAATTAGTTATATTATACAAAAATCAAACATTAAAAGGACATTACTAACTTCATCTGAGTCCAACTAAAAAAAATACGAACAAAATATTGCAACATAATTCATCGTTCGTCATATTTATCAGAAGGCGTATATTTCATCAGAAGGAGTCTTAAAATCAAGTATTCTTAACTTTCTAGCGGATAAAAAAATAAATAAACACACAGCCCTTTCGGGACAAAGACTATAACAATAAGGAAAAATATTAACAAAACTGGATTGAACTCGTTATCTGACATAACAAGCAAACTAAACGTAAATAATATTTAACTTGAGAACCCTATCATCCTTCTAGCATCTGATTAAATTGATTGGAGTTCTGAAGAATATTTTACTCAATATAATACGACTATCAGCACAAAATAGGGAACATTGGAAATTCTTCGACTACCTACCTACAACAGAGAAATAGTTTTTATTACAATAAATTAAATAATTAATATAAAGAAAGGTTAATATAAAGAAATATGTAAAAGAGTAACTTCATGTCATTTGTCTATTCAATAGTCAAAATGTAAAAATCAACAATAATGTAATCTTCTGACACTGTAAACTTTTTTTCCTATAAACATGAGACTTTTATTTTATTTATTATTTTTGATAAAAAATTTATGAACAGAGAATATATTGCTCATACATGTCATATTCTGTTATAGTATTTCAATTATGTTTAATTATTTTCTATATAAATATATCCATATCAAAATTAAAAGTAAAAATGAAAAGTTCAATAATTTACAAAAACATACCTCGTCTAAGAGCGTGCTTAACTTGGGCCACAAAGTGCCAGAGCAGGGTGGGGCAGTTGCACAACGATGGTACAGCGACTGCGCAGGCGCGGGGTGCGCGGGCGCCTTGTTAGCGACCGCGCGTGCCACCGTTGCGTTGCATTATTTATTGCTTATTGAAAAACTACCGATATCTTTAGCTAGTCACTTTTGTGGTCGATCGCTACCTCGTTTTTGTACAGTAATTTTTGTTGGAACGCAAATTGCTTGTGATGCAAAGGAGAAAGCAATTATTAGTAGACAGCTGTTGTTTCGTTAATAGTTGACCTACATTTTGTATTTATTCAATCTTAAACTTGCTTTTTAAATACAATCGTATATGAAACTGTTTAGCATTTTTTATAAATGAGAGATTGTTAGGATCATAATTCTTTTTTTTACCTAGTCATTACCAATATAAGATGAACTGTCATTGTTAGACTTTCCGTACCATAACAGATTAACGTAAAAGTACCTACACTGGACGAAAGTAGTTCAATGTATTAATTTTTACGTATTTCAAATTAATAATATAAATTTTTAACAACAAAATTAAAACAAATAGTTCTCTTTTTACTATAAAAACTTGAAGTATTTCAACATTACAAAATTTTGCCTTAAATATATTTATAAATATTACTATACTTACATTATTACTGGCAAACTGAAATAAATGGAAAAAGACCTTGGAACAATTCTAGGGTCAGGCAACGTTTCTTAGTATTATCGAGACTAGTTTTTACCAACATTTAAAGCTGAAGAGTTTATTTTTAGTTTAGCGTCAATCTTAGGATATGTTGATTCGAATTGAAAAATAATTTTTGTGTTGGATAGCCCATTTATCGAGGAAGGCATCAACACCAATAGGAAATAAGTATTAATGAAAAGTGGTGCAAAAAAGAATTGCATTTGAAAGGCGCAGATGAAGTTGTAAGAAAATATATCAAACGTATTAATTTTAAAATATTAGTTAAAAATTGTAAGTAGACAACAGACCTGACCGTCGTTACAACTTGAATCAACCCCTGAAGTCTATCTACATTTCGCTTAAGATAAAACTAAATATAACAATAGTTTTTTTAAAGTTAAAGCAATAGATACATTCACGATTATTATTGTAAATTAATGCATTCTTGATCAAAGAATAATAATGATACCTACACTCAGCACAGTAGCCTATTGTTGCCAGACAGTCCGAAATAACTAAATTACAGCCAATAAAACATTACATAACTGAAAATGACTATGTAGACCGTTATAAAAATATGATTTTAAGGTCGCCTAGATGTTAGACCGCGGACGGGGCCACGTACTTTCGGAACAGATAAGATGTAACCATTGAAATCAACCTGTCTGTGGTCAGTTGCGTGATTTTTGTGAGCGTGCGGTGTTCTGATACAAAGACAAAGCTATAAAGAACTTAGAATGCGACATGTTTACATGTTATTATCTTCGTTTTTTTTTAATATGGATGTCGTAATGAGCGCTTGACTGATCCTTATTGATCGATCACCATGCGAAAACAGCTGTCATCTGATTATTAAGGTCGCAACAATGTATGTAAGACCGAATGTTAATTCTTTTTTTTAACAACATTATTTTGTCTGTTAAAGTTTTATGTTACGAGGCAGCATATGGTAATAATATCAAATTAATGTTCGTATTTTGGCTAATAAATAAGATACTTACTACTGTTAGGCTTGTTTTCTAATTGCCTCGGTGGTGTATCGGTAGTGAATGCGACTGCCGTGCTTGAGGTCTCGGATTCGCTCCGAGTCGGACCAAATGTTTGTATGATTTACAAATATTTGTTTCGAAGTTTGGGTTTTTTCTATGCATAATATGTATGTATTTACAAAAAAAAAGTATTTAAGTATTCTATCAATCAGTCTAGATTTATAACTTAATACCTAAATTTTTGCTCAGTTACAGTGTCATTTTTACAACAGAATGCATAACTTTTTCTACGTTATATTTTTTCAACGTTATAATCACATTTCTACCTATGTATATGAGATAGGTCAGAATTTGCAACAAATATTTTATGACCCTCCAAGTATGATAAGTCAAACATGAATTCAGTGTAATGTCACTTAACAACGTATCTAATGTCGCTTCTAGCAATTTTTGTGGTTGGTTGTAAGTGCAGGTGACCGATCCATCACGGTGCTTAGCGACGTGGACGTGCCTAATTAACAGAAAGCAAGGTCGACTGATGAAACAGGCCCAACACCACCCACTCTAATTTGTCACAAAAATATTAAGACGTGTCCACAAAAATAAGCACGGCGTGTAATTTGTGAGTAAAATATCAAATTTATTATATTGAACATAAAATGAATTAAATCAATCAATGTTTTCAATGGATTTACAAATAAAGAAAATTACAACTAACTTAGTGAAATGGATTATCGTAATCGTTACAGTAAATCTAAGCATACAAACTTCTTTGTCCTTGTAATAAATGAACGGTACTAAACTATTGCAATGTTTATTCACCACTTTATGTTTATAATAAAAAAAATACATACAAAAACTATGAACAACATATAATATTAATATTATAGACAATCAAAAAATTCCAATAAATTCAAAAACATGATATCAGTCAGAATATGTAAATTCACTAAGTGCACGTCAAATTGGACTTCCTATATAAAAGTTTACTGACAAATATGCTATATGTGAATAACTGTAGCTATTAAGAAAATATTTTGCGAACTCTAATATTAAAGTTCTATCATCTTCATAGTCATAATTATAAGCGGATGACTTAGATACTTATATTATCCCAGTCTATAAGAAGTACGTTTATAAGCAGCATGTAACTACAATAATTGAAATGACAGTAATAATTATTATGACTCGAAGATCAGGAATGACTTTCGTCAGACTTACAAACAAAAACTTAAAATAAAAAACCGCTAAATTTGAAAAAGTAATAAAATGGAAGGCGGCTTTACATTGCGCAATATTCATCTTTACTTATTATGCAGGTAGTGTAGTTGTCGTATAGATTCATTGGCGTTATTTGACATGCGAATCTACGCAACACTCATCAAGGTTTATCAATATGTTAATAAGTTGTTTATGAATTAAAATGGACATGAAGTAATCAGTATATTAATATTATTTAAATTGTGTTTGATTTATTTCTTCATTTAGTTTACTGACGCCTTCAGTATGATAGATGCATAATCAAACATGATTATTAATACTTTTATGAATAAAATTATTTTTGTATTAAAAAAAAACTATATTTAAGGCTATTTACAAAGGTTTATGGCTTAATAAAAGTCTTAATTTGGGTTTAAATTATATTTAATGAAGTAGTTTCGCGTCATATCTTGTACTAAGTATTAATTGTTTCAAGACAAAGAAGAGCTCTGACCAACATATTTAGTAGCTAAGTAAATAAAGGACAACAATAGTCCTCGAATATAATCTTGTATAGGGCGAAGGTGCTTTAACAATTTACACAGAGATGGGGGAATTTAGTCCCTATTTTTTGTTTACTCGGCTTTAAATTGACATCTGCGCAAGCAAATAATAAGAAAAAACATTATTTAGTTTTAAAAGAAAATGACTATAGCGAATCGCTTAACTTGAATTACATTTTGCTGCAAAATGTGTAGCAATCCATGAGGCCGTCGCGTTATTGGCGATACTGGTACCCTGTACTTATATTTACACCTCACAGACATGCAATCGTGAGGTTGTGTAAGTGACTGATATGAAAATTTTCGGTCGCTCCACACGCCCAATTAACGGCCAACATTTACTAAATTGAACATTTCCTTTGAACACTGGTTACATGTCAAATCCAAGAACGTATCTCCTAAAAAAACTCTTGAAAAACAATTTGAACAATTTAATCTAGGTGGTCACTTTATTAATCCCATTACACAAAATATTTTAATATTATTCTTGTATCTCTCGTTGCTTTAGTTGATCTAGTTTCCATAATATTTAATAACGAGCATAGATTCGACAATTTTATATATTATATGGTTAGTATTTGGAGTAAAGTGTATCTTTAATTTTAAAATGAATTAATTTAATTAAACTAATATAAGTTAAGCTATACTTAATCTTTAGGATTGTGCTACGCAATCACGTCCACCATATCATAGTGTTGCTACCGAACCCGTTAAGGCGATGTGCCCCTCTTTGGTCAGGACTTCATGCCTCGTGGAGATATTTTGATGAGAACGAGATAAATTAATTACAGAGTAGTGCAGTCGTTCGCTAATAAACCCGCTAACTTGCTCATCAATACAGCAGACTGAATATAGGCACGGTAATGATCGCTATTTTTCTTCATAAAGTACCTAAGCATAGTGTGTACCACGAATTAAATAATATTTGATAAAATCGTATAAAAAAAACAATTTGATATATTACAAAAATTATTTATTTACAAGAAAGCTAATTAGCTGGAATTTATTTTTAAAAAATTACATCGTCTAAATGACCACCGTTTCGACGTTTGCACTCTTTTAAGCGAACAACGAAATTTTCGAATATTCGTCGGCAAAGAGACCGTGAGATCGCCGACATCTCTGCGCTGATTTTTTTTTTAGTTGACGTAGTGTAATTGATTTATTAATGTAGACACAATTCTTCAATTAACCCCATAAAAAGAAGTTTTGCTTGGGATAGATCTGGACTTATAGATGGCTATGGAATGGCGCCTCGTCAGGAAATCAGCTTTTCGGGAAACATGTCTTTGACCACCGGCAGTGCCGCATTCGATGTGTGACAAGTGGTTCCATATTATTGAAACTATGTATTACGATTATAGTTAGGAAATACTAGTAGCATCAGTTCCAAGTCCCAACTTCCGTAACATGTTTGCGCGGAGATTGGGTTCAAATTTTAACGAATTCTTGGCTCAGTCATTATCATCAACAGCTTTTAGTAGTCGAAAACTGGACATAGACTTCTCTTTAGAAAAGAGATTTTGGCGTAATTGTATTCTGGCGCCTGACTAGTTGTTTTGGGTTGTTAAATATAAGATTTGTTCCAAGTTTACTTATCTTTACAGTATTAAAACCAACGGGACGAATACAGCTGGTGACACACATTTAAATAGAGTCAAGTTTATTGTACACTTCGTAAATCAATGCAATGCAACTAACACAAATAAAATTATACTTCTACTTATTAATTATAATTACTTATTAGTTGTATATGTATTATCTCGTGTTAACTACCATTTGGAGACTTAAAAATAATACTGAATTACATGAACGTTGTTTATGTACGAACAAATAGAATTGGACTGTGGCTGCAAAATACATATAATTTACGTGGCACAACTTTGATAATTATGTGACTACTATTGTTATGGTACTACTACTGTACTTGGTACTATATAGTACTACTACTATGGTACTAGTACTGTACTCTTCTACGGATTGAGTTTTTGTTGCTTGGAATTAAGATCTACTGAAATATTTTTCTTCTTTTATTATGTTTGACCGATATTTCATTCACAACTTTTAAATGAACAATATACAGCACTTGACGTAGAAATAGTGGTGATATCTTACTTTTGAAAATTCATTTTTCTAATCAATAACTCATAAATTTATTTCGTCTGTTAACTATTATTAGTACGGAATATAATTTTAAATGAATTTTTCCTGCAGCAGTTTTGTAGCACCTAGGTGTTTCTGGATAAGAAACCACCAGAGAGAGAGAGATATATATCTATTAATCACTCACCTATTCCAATAATTACGTATTAATATGGTCGTAGCTACCAGCTGTTTAAAATTACGTGATAACATAGACTAATCAAATGTTTTTATATTCATAAATCGTAATAAATAAATTAAACCTGATAGCCGCAGGCACTGGCCACTGTAATTATCGAAATATCGAAATAAATTCGATTATCGCGTAATTTCGGCGACGGCCGATGTTATCCATCATTTTAATGTGAGCTCAAATCAAGAAATATATAGGCTCATTTAACGATGGGAGTATAAATTTAAGTACATCGAGCATCGATAATTGCACGGCAGCCGTGACGATAAGCGTCAACACTATTGTGCATAATGTGGTGCAGTATTACTAAATTATACAGCGCATATGTATGGTACTTACCGCCGACGACCAGTCTTATCCATTGGAGTTCTCTGGTGTTTTAATCAAAGTACTCAAATGAGCCATAAAGGTGACTAGGTCTAAATAAGCATAGATATTAGCTAATCTTAACAGTACTTTAAACCGAGAAATAAATAATATTCTTACTATTTCGACGAATAGGTACTGACATTTTTTTTTGAAAGGAATTAATATATTTTTTCGTAAACACATTACTTTTACACTACACCTATTGAAACATGTAACACTAAAATGAATATTCTCCGCTACTCACGCTCTCACACTATTTCTGAAGTTATTCATAGTCATAATCTACATCTTCAGACGTATGACGGTTAAATCGCAGGATGTAGGGATGTGGATAGAAATTTCACTGGATACATACATCACAGAATGCTACTAAAGTAGCGGTAATGTCCGTATTAGTATACAATAATATAAAAATAATATTTTTCAACAGATTTGCTGGCGTTTTGCCGCCGTACAAAAAAACTTAAAGCTATTGGTTATATAATTATGGAAGAACTAGAGTGAATGAAAACACTTATTAAAGAAAAATATGCAATAATGAAGCAAAATAGTAAAATGCACCGTAACCTGCTATCAATTACTATTACACTCTGTTAACATCATGAAGGCACCATATATATATTAGTTTGTCGACTAGGTCAGTGCAAAATGGTAGAGAAATTAATTGAAATCCATTTACGGAATTCATGATGGCCGGTCTAGATGGGCGACAAGGTGCGTCGTTACTTACATTATAAATTCAACGCCAACACTACAAGTTTTTCCGTTTCGCTATATTATGTGAAAATAAACTTTTAATAGAATTCAAATAGAATACAAATTTGAATTGAATTGAAAATTTTTTTTTTAATATTTATTTAACTATATAGTTTAATGACACATAATCTGATTAGGTAACTCAAGAATTTCAGCTAGCTGATAAAATATAAATTTATTTACATCATTGCAATTTGATGGCAGTACGTAGTACGCAGGCGACTTCTCACTTTGGAAATTTAAAAAAATCGATTTTTTGGAACGAAGTTCCTTACGGCAGGCTTGGAGGGGATAGGGATTTCGCTGCGGGACCGAACTGAAAAAAATGTGATAGTAAAACCGTAAGAAAAAATCCGTGGAAAAAGTGCGTGGAATAAATCTGTGGAAAAAAGTGCGTGGAATAAAACCGTTAAATGAGACGTGCGCAGGCGCGAAAGCGCGTCATGTGTGCTACGTTTCATACTATCTATCACGTACTTAACATTCGTACTATTTCTACCTCTTTTTTCTATTTTTCTATTTTTATGTAATTTTTAATTAATAACAATGTTGACAAAAAAAAATAAAGATACATATTTTTTTGTTATTTCAGTTGAAATTTGAATTACGATGTTTTTTTTATTTTAAGGAATTTATTATTTTATTATTTTAAGGAATTTATTATTTTATTTCCTAAAATACTGAATTTCCTAAATATTTTCTTGTACTTAAATAAAAACTAATCAGCAAAATTTAAGAGAAAAATCAAGAAAACCTACATAAAATTGAGCACGATTTTTTTTGCAAATTGTGTCGATTCCACATTATCCGAAGGAACTTCGTTCCTACCTGGTGTCCCACGACACCATTCATTTTTTTTTAATTTAATTTTAATTAAATTTAATTTTTAAGAATCGGAAGGTCCATTGTATGGAGCAGGCATCGCTGATTAACCCAAGGTAAGAATTTTTCATGATTTTTCTGCAACCAAAACTTTAAACGCATTTATCTCAAAACAATATTTTTCGGTGCCTTGTTGATGAAATTTCGGATTGTCATGAAATTTAAATGACATATTCTTCATAGTTATGGCTATAGCGCATATCATCAGATTCTTGAAATTTCGATATTAAGAATTTTTTTTAAAAAAAAACTGCAAAAATATCGTGTTTTTTTTACTCTTTCGAAAAACGTACGCCATTTCCTTATTTTCGTGAATATCAAAAATCTGATGATATGCGCTATAGCCACTGACACACTGAATCTAAAACAGTTTTATTTTTTTGTTTGAAATGACCCTTCTCGGAGATACCATCAACAAGCCACGACCATAACATTTTTAGACGGATTTTCGATGCTACTGTTGTATTATAATAATTGTTCAAAAAAATAAAAATAAAAATTTTTCATGTACTTGAAAGATGTGCCCATTACATAATATCCATTTTATCCCATAATTTTAAGCAAAAATTCTCGAAAAAAAATCGCGAAAATAACCTATTTTCGAGGCGCCTAAAGTGAGAAGACGCCTTAAAGAGGAGAGTCAAAAATCTAGATTTTTATGTACACCATATTCAATTCCTAATGCTACCAGATTACCGCACCATCACTGAACAGAAGAACTCAGAATCGAGGCCCGTGGACTTATCAAAATATTGTTTCATCTTATTTCTCTACATTACCTTCTGATGACACAGCCAACTTTTCGCAACCAAAGTGCGGGTCAAGAAACACGCCTAAAACAAATCAATTTGGAAACTTTAGACCAGTTTTAAGCAAGAAATGCAATTTACACGCAGATAACCGGCACGTCAAATTAATAGGCATATCCTAATCACGTCAACTTGACTATCTAGCACAGTTACTCTGTCATTAAAGATTTGTCACATTCAATGTAATGCACATTTTTATTAAATAAATATTTCAAAACAAAAATTACATTTAGTGTACGAAGAGATACTGAATAATAAAACATGATTTTTTTTTAAATTATATGTCTCTTTTCGTTGTTTTTCACATGAAAAATACAATATTTATACAAGATATATACCAGTGATTGCAAGAGTGAAAACGCTTGACAACATTTTATGCACAATCATGCATATACTAAGAGCAACTCTTACTACATTATATGTGTCCTACTATACGTAAACGTAAATATAAAACTGTCCACAGCACATTTAAAATATGCATTCGGTAATAAGTAAAAAAGTTGCTGGAGTTGCAAAACAAGAGCAGATACCGAAATAATGAGGTGCGCGGAAGACGCGGGTAGTGCGGTCGCTTGCGTCTGCGCAGTCACCAGCCCGGTTAATTGCCTGTGTGATTTATACCAAATTGGGAGGTCAGCTTACTTATTTTTTATTTAATGTACGTCTATTTTAATTAACGCGTCAACCTGTAGTGTCGGGTCCATTTCTTCATTAAGCTAATATGGATATTCAAATATAAAGTGAAATATATCTTTTTGTTCTTGAATAATATCCTGGGATGAAAATGAAAAAACTAATAAGTGTGTGTACTTTCGTACTTTCATCCATCTGTACCTCTAAAATAATATCTTAAATTACACAGGCACAGAGAGGCTATAAGTATTATTTGTGTCCAACAAGTTCGTTTTAAATGCAAGAAAATAGTTCATAGGATTCCCACCAAGTACTTAGAGCCTCAAATCAACCTCATTTGCGTAGTACCTCCTTAAGTAGCCTCAGTAGTGTACCTATTGATCAACGGACATGCCTCCGGCAAACAAACCATACTGATTAACGGTAATGTTACGTGGTAATATGCTTCTACCTACCCCTCTGGGGAAATATGTTTGATTATATGCATGTATGTATGTAATGTTTCCTAGAGAACTGTTTACTATCCCAATATTTTTATTTCATATACATTCTACACACCTATACAGTTATACCACCATTTTACATAAAATTTATTATGGTTCTGCATCATTGAGTTTTATTATTGCATCTACTACACTTGGATTTATACGATCCTCTATTTCTATAGAATAAAAGACCCAGCAGACCTGAATAAAACTTAAATATGCGATACAATTGATTACATTCTTTAAATACACTCACAACAACATTACATATTAACTAGATTAGCAATAGCAGAGACATTACGGTGAATACAGCAAATAGTATTATGTGAACTCTTCTAAATTTTCGCCACCCATAATGCCGCTACAGTTACACCACTGTCCTTTACTCTCCACAGATCCTTTGCACTACAGCTGGAGGGGCACTATGGTCAAGCAAATATGGCTTAATCTGCAACGGAGTGCCACATTCACAGTGTGAATGCGGTTGGTCCACCTGTCACTTGTCTACAAGAATTTGTTGAGTCCCGATTATTATATTTAAACATTATGTGTATTATTGTACATTGTGTTACAGGATTATATTATAATTTTTTTTTATTATTAATGGCTATGAACAGGTGCTAAAAACTCAATGATTTTTTTTACAAGTTTTTTTTAATGAAAACAAAATTTTGTGATTTGACTCATAACAAATGAAAACACTTTTTAAAATATCTCTTTAATCGCCACTTATTTGAAACAAGGCAATTAATCTCTTAAATTAATTAATCAAGCAAAAGTAGTTACCGATTTATCTATTAAATAGTAATGAAATATCTTTTAAAAATATGAAAGTGTTTGCATAACTTTAGACTCTATTAGCTGTTCTCAACTCGATGCAGAGGCAGCGTCTCCATCTCAACTGCATCCATCGGAAGGTGACACGAATCGTTGATAGTTCAAAGATCGTCAATCAGTTCGATCCATTCACGTTAAGTAGGGATGTAACTCCTCTCTACATTTTCCATTATACGAGTATGTCTCATGGAGAATGCTCCGAGAAATTGTACGGACCACTACCAACTGCTACTTTCCTGAAAATTTATATTAAAATGTGTTTTTGAGAGTTTATGAATGAAGCGGATCACGAATATAAAAACGGTATAAGATACTCTGAAAGTTCATAAGATCGAGAATGGTTTACAACTGTTTTTTGATTATAGTACATTTAAATGTTTTCCACTTGTTATATTGCACAAAAGAACAGACGGTTTTTTTTCATTTGACTTACAAATAAAACCGTCGTGGCGGCCTGATTGCACCGTAACACGATGAGGCCGCCATCTCATTCCCTAGGGCAGCAATACCACAACGCTTATTATAACTATGCTTAGCTAGTATCAGAGGATCCATGTAGAGCTCTGGTGGATCTTGCCAAGCTGCTTGAGTGCTATTCAATCCACTGATAGAGCATAAAAATGAAAAAAAAACTTAAGATCCTTTCAGACCAATGGTAGCTCATAGTTAACTTTATATGGCTAGCTCGATCCACTTGTAGATCGACGTAGTGAATTCTAACAGACATAGGCATTCTACAACTTCCACATGACAATATTTTCAGCCCTATTACATATTTCTAGTCATTAGAGTCTCACACACACTGCTCGTATCATATCATTTCGCATTTTTTGTATCAGTTTGGCACGTGTACCGAGAATAGGACGGAGTTTAATACAACGATCCATTTATTGACACCCCAGGTTAAAATTCGAATAGAAAAGGTATGTAAAATACAAAATAAAGGTAAATATTAATTGTAATTAGTCTAATTTTTAAAATATGTATAATTAATTTTTAAGGGTGCGCGTAAGGTTTTAAAAGATATGTGTAAAGATGTGCAATGTAATTTCTTTAATATATTTCTTACTTATGTTATTTAATATGAAATTTGACCACTTACCTTGTCGAAATGATAAATATTACCGTCTGGAAAGAAAATCCGTTGTGTGAATTTAAGCTCTTGCTGCCGATTTTTTTTTGAAATAACCCTTCAAACATTGCTATTGTAAAAAATATAATCATACTACATATAAGTCTCAAACAAATGTAGTACCACTAACCTCTTTATAGCCATTTGAATAATATCCTTACATCACCTGAACCCGAACTTACTTCCGTATCACTATATGGAATAATTGAAAGGCGACCTAATGATAAACATAAATAGCAGCCAGATAAGGAGAGCTCCCCATCTCCCAATGTATGTCGACATTATACTAAATCAACAGAAAGTAACGATGTGATTGGTGTCTAGATAAATTGGCCATGTTATCTACAGTGGGTTCGTTTTCACTCTCTATGCCATCCCGCTATGTGATTTTCTACGGTGATACAGTTTTTCATTTAGTCGACGCTCGCCACGAGAATGGTTTCACTGATCGTTGTCAACGCGGCACTGATTGTTATCAAATGAAAAAAGTTTATCTTCAACTAATTTTGTTTTACTTAAGATGCATTAGAAACATTTTTTAGAAGCGAGGTAAAAAAATACTAGTAGATTTGTTGTGTTTTTTATTAATTTATTTTGAACAAACCTAATATCTTTATCACTTACATATTTATCCTGATGTCACGTCTACTATTTAGTAATTTGCTCAACCTTAGACAAAAGAGTCTTAACATTTAAAAATTAACTTACCATTTATACGAAACCTTGATTGCTCAATCAATTTCAGGTTGAAAGACTGAATAGCTTCATAATCTAAACCCAATACATTTTTTTTCCTACGCAGTTCAAAGATAAATTTTGAAGACACCTGGTTAGAAAAGCAATTTTACTATAAAGAAGTCAATGCGCTAATTAATTCTGTACCACTTGTTATAGTGTTGTATTTCTGTTAAGCCCACGTTACTGTCAAGTCTAACTACTCTACTATTCTGTGTGACAAATATTAGCACACTGCTTAGACACTATGTTGATTTAATAAACGTAGAATTAAAAGAAAGTACATACACACATGCGCTCATGTCTTTATCGTTAAAAGAGCTGACAGACCAGTATTAAGTGCCCACTTTTTATAGGTTATAATATTAGTTCTATAATCTAATAAGAACCGCAAAACGCCCCAGATTATCAATTTCCAATAGTTTTCGTTTTCTATAAATGTTCCTAATATTTCCGAACACCTTAATACAAAAATAAACAAAGTAATACAGTTACTGGACACTGAAATTATTCTACATTCGTGTCGTGCACGAGTGCCTTAACTTTCTCGCTCGACCGACCGGGGCCCGAGATGAGTGCGTAGTTAAGTTTTTCTTGCCGCAAAAAACTTGTTAGCGGCGCGAAATAAAATGAGAGCGAACGGCGCATACGCACCGAGACCGCAAGGGTATTACTGTCACTGTTTTCTAAAACATTTTTAATATGTAACAAATACCGATTTCGACTAAAACAATGCCATATTTTCTTTTCTAAATATAACCACAAAATTACTCACTGAAATTCAATTTTTAAGTGCTAGGTTCAAATTATTATTTAATGACATTTGCCCTTTATTAGAACCATATTCAGAGAGTTATTGGATTAATCTACGTCTACACTGAATTTTACTAACCACATCTCCATTCCTTCTCTAATATTTAATTCTACAATTTAATGTTATTGATAAAAAACCTGCAATATATCTGGTACACTTTTACAACAATGTTACAATGGGCTATTCAATGATTATAGTTAAAATATTACACATTGCGACCATACTTCTAGGGTCACAAAAACACGCAATTGAAATGCTTATTGTATGTACGGTTCTGGTATGTGTTGAATCTGGATCTGATATACGAGACATTCTCGTGTCGAAGTAATAAATAACAATTAATACACTAAATACATACTATTGATCTGATTATCTATTACGACTGCGAAAAACAAATTTAGAACTAAAGTTCAGAAATATAAAAACACATATACATATGTGCAAATACAAATATGCTCTTTTTATACCAAAAATATATTTAAATAACTTTAACATGGGTTAAAATAGCTTTTGCCATTGACGAGTTATACTCATAGAAGAAAATAATAAACGCGTAAGGAAATGTTAATGACTTGCACGTTATACAAAAAGCCAAAACTTTTAGTATTGGTCTTCGCACCAATGTGTTTTAATATCGTTGTCTCTTGTAACTTATGCATTTATTTCTTTTGTTGTTTGAAGCTTGTATGTAAAAATAAATATCTTACTTTGTAGTCTATACACTGACAGTCTATCATCATGTATTTTTCTACACACACATTGACAGGAACACAGACAGTGACATAGGGTAACTTTCAACCAGAAAAATTGTCTATAAGGAGTGGCAATTTTTTTTTTCATTTTTAAAAAGACAACACTTGCACTAGCAATAAATACTGTATCGCAAGGGACTTTACAAACATACAAGAAACGGACACAAATAACACCCAGGCTCAAAACAACAATTTGTGGATCACACGAAGTGTTGTCCCATGTGGGGTTTGAACCTACGACACTCAGCGCAGTAGAGAGCGGTGTGGCAACCGCTTAAATCACTAGGCCAACCGTGCAGTCAAGTCAGTCAGTTACTTTGACATGATCGGAGTAGCAGATAAAACCTTTAAATTAATATAGTATTTAATTTTAACTGACTCGAAAAAAACAACAAAATTATGTAGAAGAAATTCCTATTAAATACCTACTTCATTACTAATAGCAATATAAACAAAGTTACATTATGTACAGGACATGCATAAGATGATTATTTCCTGCGGCATCCAACTGAAAGCAACTTGAGTCAGATAGTTGCAACTATGTTGCATGTAAATGTAATTTGTGGAACATTTTATTAGTATTCTTTAAAATGTTACTTACAAAGAATTGTAATATTAAAGAACCTACAACGAACTATAAGACGGTAATCTTAGGTTTTGAACTTTCTTTTCAGTAGTTTACAAAATATTACAGTTTTTGTTACTCAAATATAAAAAAAAATAATAATTGAATGAACTTGTTAGAAAGTTATGGAATAATGTTAGACTTGCAGGCAGATATGCCTCTTGAATATAACGGTCCGAGGCCCAACGTTTGATCAGGCTAACACCAAAATAAATAACTTCAGTTGCTTGTCTATCTTAAACCTTAGACATGGCCTTAAGATATGCTACACTTTGATCGGCAGCCATAATCATCTTATACCTATACGCGTACACGTACACATATTTTCACACATCATTCCCGTCCAGGGTACGTAAAGACTATAGAACGCTATTTAACACGATCCTGACAATCCACATTCATCAGGCTTTTCATATACACTTGTCGGATACGAATACATCAAACGAAACCCTTCCTTAGTGCACTGCCGACCTGATAGCGCATGTCTTTTGGAACCCGTATCAGTTTGCTCGCTATGAGACAATTTCTTGCTATACCGAAAAATATAAAGCAACACAATAAAGAGTTTTATATTGAAACTGGAATGATTATTGACTCATCGAATTCAATAGATAGTCTCTAGAGTGACCTAGCTGCAAATCGAATAGGTACACAAGGCTGGTAAGTGTGATTTCATACGGACCTGCGGTTACAAAAGAAGCGATCTGTGCAACCACATCGATTGGTTTCTATTCTCCGTTCCATTGTGAACACGGTATCTATGATGGGAAAGTAATTTGCCACAAATAAACTGGTTACCAAACACACTGGAATGCGTCGTATTGATATGTTTTGTAATCACATAATTAGCGTACTTGTACACAGCGGAGGTGGGCCGTTGTGCTCCACTGAGAGAGTTTAAAGTGATTCAAAAGGAGGCCGTTACTAATTGAATGTTTGTTTTTCACTGTTGTTAGCTGCGTGTACTAACATAACACTTGTTTTTTACATGCTTCGATTAGCTTTGAAAACATTCTCCTTAAAAAAACAAACCTAAACGGAAACTTGTTTGTAACTGATTCTTTTCTATAAGTAATATCTAGCCACGATTTTCTCTGTAATTTGTAACATTTTAGTTTATAGATTTTGCTATACTTTTCCAATGAAGCGATTGGTCAGTTAGTTATCTTTACAAATACTTTTATATTTCCTACTTAGGTGTAAATAGCAGAGAAGAACATAACAGTGCCCGCTTTCCCACGTTATAATTAATCCTATAAATACTATTTCATTTTGTGTGTAATGCACATGTGAATGAATTCATAGACTTTAGGCGGAGACTTGAAACTGAACCCAATGCATTACTAATACACTCACTACACGGGCAACAAGATAATACATCATATCTATGTTTTATTCATATGACGACTTGTGATTTTGATGTCGCAAGGCGAGCCTGCACCGCACTGTTTTTGCTCCGAGCTCACTAGAGATTTATACCGAAGTAATAAATGTATCATAAATACGAGAATTGATTCTTTATGGAACGTTCTCAACGCTTACAGTCGTAATTTAGTTTAAAAAAGTAGATTCATTGATATTACATGGTCGGCATTGTTATACCATGAATATTTTTTGTTTTTCTGATTAATGTGAAATTATGTTATGGATGGTAGCATAGTTTGGGAAAAATTTGAAATATATTTTAGTAACAATAAAAATTTATAATTAATTTTTATTTATATTTCAAACCCATGTTCTTGTCACTTTTTATAAAAACTATTTTATTTTTTAATTCTAGAAATTTCACCTTGTTGACTTACAATACCAATAATAATACTTCCCTTATTGAGCAACTCCTATTGGTTACAAATTCCTAAACTTTATTCTAACAATTAAGACGTCCAATCAAAGTATTTATTACTTTCCATGATCATTTGAAAGTAAAGTATGTTCATAGCATGGACGTTTAACCCCGTGTAAATCACACGGAACACGTATCGCGTGCCTACATTATTATTGGGTAATTTTCTCCGCTGTAAGTAATGGTGAACAATAAACAAATAAATGCAGAAGAAAGGCCACGTAACACTACAGTCACGAGCGACACACGTCTCTTCATTCAACATATTATCTTACACGACTATCGCTTGTAATTATTTGTTCAGATGTCACTTCACAGAATATGAAGTTGTAACTGTCTCTTAGTACCTTTTTGTTATTAATTCAACGTTCAGACCGGTCATGGGAACCTAAAATACCGGGCATAATTTAAAATTGTTTTATTAACAACCTTTTTTTGTAAAAACTTCTATCCATTTTGTTAAATTTCTACTTGAATTATTATCCTTAACGGCTAAAATACACTGAGATCGAAAATTTCACTTATTTTCTTCACATATAAATCCAATTAACATGATTCCTATCACACAATCTTAATCAGAAGTTACATTAACATGTAACTGTTAAGAAGTTCGAAAAAAAAATTTTTTTCATATAATGAAATTAAAGAAAATGTAATTTTAATTGCAACTTAAAAATAAATCAATCGAAATAAATAACTACTGATATACGTACAATTATATCTTCAAAAGTAAAATGAGATTAAAACAAAAGACGTTCGAAACTTGTGTCCCGTTTTCACACGATACACATCTAATTTTACAAGTTTAAAAAAGTATAAACTTTTATTTACCTCTTTCACCTCTTGTCAAGTAAAACTTTATAACGACTAAATTAATTAACAATTTCATTAAAGGCAATAAAGATCAGTTACTTAGCTTAATTTGACTAAAGTGTTTTTCTCACGTTAATAAATAAAACTTGAAATTTAGGGACCATGCTATTAATTTAGTTTAATGGGTACTTCAATAAAACTTATCTTGAGATTTTAAGTATCTAGATTTAGATACTCATGAGATATTTGACGGATTTGTTGGCCTAGTGATTAGTGACCCTGACTGTTCTGCCGGAGGTCGTGGGTTCGATTCCTACCCCGGCCAAATATTAGTGTGATTAGTACGATTATTTGTTCTGTGTCTGGGTGTAATTTATCTACAATCTGTATATAATTAC
This sequence comes from Hypercompe scribonia, assembly GCA_949316085.1. NCBI lineage: Eukaryota > Metazoa > Arthropoda > Insecta > Lepidoptera > Erebidae > Hypercompe > Hypercompe scribonia. The sequence continues at coordinate 11,363,075 of OX438979.1, forward strand.
AAATATATATAACTGCGTATTTATCAGCAATCTGGTTACCATAACACAGACTCTGCTTAATTTGGAATCAGACAGCCGTGTGTGAAATGTGTGGGGTTATTTATTTATTTATTTAACATATTAAATACACAAAACACTCGAATACAAGTAAGCAAACATGATTCGTGAAAGACCTATGAAAACTAGACCGTTTTCTGATGCGAAAAATTGGCTTTCAAAAAAATACCTACACAAATAATTTTGTAACACCTTATAAGCAATCACACATATCTTCGATACTGAGAAATGAAGATTGAACACTAGGTCTTGTAACACCTCGATTGCGGTTCAATTTGAAACCATATACATACAGACAGTATTGAAAATGTTTCAAGAGGCAACCACAAGTTAAACAAAGATCCTTTTAAATAAAATATTAAGCATTCATCATCAAAAACACTTTTGATTTTACTGATGATTTTTTTTTATAATTATCAAACCTGCACAACAACTACTGTTGTCTTATTTTCTTCCTGAAAGTCCTTAACCGGATGTTACGAGTAATATTTTTACACAGAGCTTTAAGTGGTTGTGCTTTACTTGCGTATGTTTACCACCCACTATGGTGATACGTGGTAGGTACTTAAATGCGCACTTACACTTTTGACTAGAATAAAAACAAGAGTTGCTTTTTAAAATCAATGTATGTGGACTTGATTGTGGACACAACCACGAGTCTCAGAGTTAAAAGCGAGCATTAAAATCACAACAATTTTTGGACTTTAGCTGTTTCTACAGATAAAAATAATTACTTTGTTACACATATTTGTCTTACAAAATTTTATGAATATAGCCACTGAGTAAATGGAACTTTAAAGATTTTGATGAGTAATCAATGCCACATGATCCGTGGGCACAAATTTATACATTCAAACACAGCATCAATCATTCTAATGAGCTCTCGGCTCTCGGTCGGTAGGCAGGTACGGGTGTACCCGCCGCCGGCGCATGCCCTCACGTGGCTGTACTAGTGATGTGCTACAGACATGATTTATCGACTGTCGCAGATCGTAATTTTGGTGTGAAAGTGAGTTAAGTTCAAGTAGACTTAAGTTATCGGTATTTTATGTGTGATGTAGAACTTGGTATTTGAAACAATTTATGTTAATGTCACACTAAAACATTAAAACTTTATCAAAAATAATAAATTATCTTATACTAATAATAGTATCTATAATATAAACTATAAAAGTAGACGTATAGATCAAGATTATACTGGTGGATACTAAGATCCTGTTATTTATAAGATATTTTAGAAATAGGTACTTGTATATTAGCTGTGAAATGAGCAAATATAATAAACATTCGAAATAATGCAAATATTGATGTTGCGATATGTAAAATCTCATACGACGCACACAAACATTAATGTAAATATTATATTTATTTAAAGTAACTTTGCCTTGTTGAATATTTTAGAGACTTCGATAAGAATTAAATAAACACTACTAAACATACCAGCGATATTCAACTAACAAGTTTAGCAATGAAGGAAAGAAAGCTGCCCGGAGCGTCCGGCGCTATTCACAAATTGGCACGAGCTAGGCACGCGTTCTGCCCTTGCTCTAGAATGTCTCACCTCCAATTTTCTCTTATACAAAACTCAACGTTATTACAGCAAAATAAAGACTAAGGTTGCAAAAATTATAACCAGTTTATAAACATTTTTTTTTAAGCATATACGTTACAAAGATTGAATAACAGTGCTTCGATATCTTACCGGTACATTAGTAAAAACAAAAAGGATGGATTGTATTTCATTTATGTGTGTGCTAATAAATTGTTGATTAAAAAAATGTGTAAATGCTTTAAAAACATACACATGTAGAGAAATACGGTTTGTAGTTAAGATTGTTGTTACAATAACACGAGAGAAGGGATACTACCTAATATATAAAAGTGCAAACTGTACGTATACGTCCCTACAATTACAATTTTAAGATCAATTAGTAAATTTAAAATAACATATTTACTGATCTGTATTATGTGTATCTCACCACATCTATTGATTCTCGGGGGGTCGTAAGAGCCGACTAAGGAAGGAAACTACACGTGACAATAGTACTGCAAAGGAAGGAAGCTTGGGACAGATCCTATTACCAATCTATCTGCAGAGAGTGATATAGTAGTCCAAAACCTCCTTTCTAAGAAGAGGCCTATAGCCAGCAATGGACTGTTTAAGACTATTGATGATTACACGTATCTATGTATAAACTTGACGTATTCTAAACTGCGATTTTAAAGTAAAACATAGACTATTTATTGTCTTTACTCGTATCTTGACAGATAATTAACTTTTACATTAGCCAACGCAATGGATGGCAATCAATAAAAGGAATCATCTCATCTATATAAGCCTCAAGCGTTCAATGTTAACTGTTTGAAACGGTAAGCTATTTCATTTCTCTATCGTAATTAGTTCTTCTATAACAAATATTTGCAATTTGTTAGATAAATATTTATGTAATGATTAATTCGCAAACATTATTATAATGTAGAAGATGTAGAAGAATTTTAGGCACACAATCAAACTACGATACACAAATTTTATGCATTAAGATATTTATTTGTACAGAAGAAAGCCCGAAAGAAGAACTACTATTAAACACTCGAGCAACACTATTGCTCAACTGTATATAAGTTACACTCATTAACGTGGTAGAAGCTGATATAACCATTTCTTCAGCATACTTTTATATTAAGGGAGGCCTATACACAGCAGTGTCTGCAGCAATCTCATTGTGCTGACCTACGCATCTCATATATTATGATAATCATCTGATGATGATAACGAAAATATCTGTAACTGTACCAGGCTCTTTTAGAATTTAAAAAAAGAAGAAAGAAAGAAAACGATAGTACTAAAGGCTGGCAAAGTTTGAAAAATGATACTTCTTATAAAATTCGTATTTGGTTGGCATCAGAAACGTTCGGGAATGTTAAACTACACATTTTACTGGAACCAGCTCAGGAACCGGGAAGTTTGAGTACTCTAAATAGTTTTTCTTAATAGACAGCGTTTGGTTTATAAGTGACTCCAATACTTTTGCAACACAATCGTAAGTAAGAGAAACAATTATATTTACGATTTTCCGTAGCAGTATGTCGAACTTGCGTATTTTTGTCAGACTATATATTAGTATGACTGGTGTCACTTCGGCTTAATATCCTCCTTATCTTGAATAAGAAATCATACTACATGTATTACTTTATTATTTTGGTTATAACTACGATAATCCCTACTAATAATATATTATAAATGCGAAAATAACTCTTTTTGCCTCTTACACCGGCTAAACCACTGAATCCATTTAAATTGTTACCCTTGTCGTCTAAAGAAATAAGTATTTAAATTTTATACATGTATTTTATGTATAAATTCAAAATATTCTACATAAATCTACAATAAATACTACATATGATATATATGTTCATAGAATATTTTTTTCCTTAAACATCACACCTGCCATACACAGCTCTGCATCACTCATATGTGAATTGGAAGAAAATGCCTATTATATTCAAGATTGCCCTCTATAAATATTAATAAATAATTTATTAGTGTAAACAATGAATTTCATTAAGTTAAAAGATAAATTCCAGTCACTAATTAATACTTAAGATTAGTTTTCGTAAAACTATAAACCCAAACTGCACGGTGCACCGTTGGCCTACTGGTTTAAGCAGTCGCCACGCCGCCCTCTACTGCGCTAAGTGTTCTGAGTTCAAACCCCACATGGGACAGCACTTCGTGTGATCCACAAATTGTTGTTCTGAGTCTGGGTGTTCTTTGTATACGTTTTTTGTATGTTTGTAAAGTCCCTCGCGACACAGGATTTATTCCTAGTGAGGGAGTCGTCCTTTAAAAAAGAAAACAATTTTCTAATTTCCTGTTTGTCAGGCATGTGGATAAAATAGTGTAATCAATAAGTCGGTACATCTAGTACATAATTATCACTAAGATTTATTGATAGTGTTAATAATTGGTAGTCTAGTAACCAGTCTTGTTGTCCTTATTCTAAATGCGATTGATTTTGACGTGGACGTTAGAATACTATTACAAATGCAAAAAAAATACCTAACGCGTTAAAACATTTTTAGTAATGATTAACTTTTAATCGGTCGTTAATAGTCTAAAGTGGTGATCGAATTACACTACAGTATTATTTATTACCTATTGACTTATGAATATGATTACTATAGCCAAGACGTTGATGTATGCAGCCTTGTTTGAAAGAAAAGCTTTCCGGTAAAAATATCCATTAATTTTGGTCGTGCATGTCGACTTCTTAGTTTCAACTCTAAACAGCCCTGGATTGATGCTTGATGATATACTTAAGTAGATTTTGGAACTGAAAATTTAAAAATTTATTTACCTCTACTCTCGAGTGTCGAGACAATCGATGTAATTTTATTGTATTAATCTTATTTGCAAAAATCTACATAGTAGAATGTAATGAACTATACGTATTTTTTAGACTGTAAACAATTTATATTTTATATGTTAAGGATTAATTTTAAATTAAATAAATATAGATTTATACCAATCTTTTTTCAGCTTTAATTATATTTAGTTTTTACAGTTAAGTTCACTCTGTTGAAGTACCAAGGTGTCTCAGAAGTTAACTGTTGATTTTCCCGTGTCACTGTTACTGTCCAGATTTCCCAACATCTGTTTTTATTGCTGTATTTCTTTGTCTTTGTGATTAACCTACAGCGATTTGAGTATATTCTATAATAAAGAACTTGTTTTTGATAAAGAATCAAGGTTAAAAACAAAGCAAATAGTAGAGAACTATCAAAACGAATCGTTTTGTTCTTATTTTACATATAAAATGACTCATTACAAACCTATATCGTAAATTAGGCAAAGTTAAGACATATACCGATATGTCTGGAATTATTTTTAGAAATGCAAAAACTGATTGGTCATGCGTAAAAAAATGAGTAATAGTACGCGAAACGATTACCGAGATGGACGTACAATGCAACACAACACACAAGTTTGCACGGAATCCTCAGTGCGCAATTTAGACTCTGACTTGTCGAGTTATTTTTTACAAAGATATTTATTTAGGTTCATTATTTCCCATTTTTTAGTTTACTAACTGCTGAGATCTTTTTTGCAAAGTAGTATTGTAAACAAGAAAAGCTTATAATGTTCTAATTAATTAAATACACAATATACTTGCCCAGTTCTTAAGCAGCTAGTTTTTTACAAAACCACTTATTGACTAGTTTAAGCATGATTACTATGTAAATTTATAATGGATGGGTCATCAAGTTGACTATCGAAGACATCATTACCCCGTTCCTGTCACTCGGCAATTTCACGTCATCAATCTTGTATTTAAATGATACAAGTAAACGTTCCCAGTTGCTGTAAGCTCGCATAATGATCTATAAAGCCAGCATTCAGTGACTGAGTAGACTGGAGTCTAGGGCGACGAATTTTAAGGGCCTAAAAATTGTTTTTTGACTTAAAAAAATAATAATAGAAAAGAAGTCTCGAGAAGTTAACAAATATAACAATGCTTTAGTACTTATACCGAATACTTTCTCCCTCCCGGCTTTTATACTGTTTAAAAAATAAAACGCTTTTTGAAATATATCTTTGTGGTGTATATAGATTTTTAAAATATTTCAATAGCACTAATTTCTTTTAAGTTGTAATGTTAAGCACATTACAACTTAAAAGTTGATCAAATTAATTAGTAATTAGATCAACTTATTTTTATTCATCACTCAGGGCGGCACTAAAGCTGTTCGGTTCACTGGTAGCGAATTGGTTCCGAGGAGAAATCTTCCGCCTAAACCCTCTCTGCCACCTCCTTCCACAAAATGACATCGTTACAGAAGGAGGCGTAAGACAGTTAATACCCAGAGATTCTCTCCGATAACTACAATGAAAACCCGACGGTGTGATATAATAGTTGAACAACGCTGACTGCAATTGCAATGAAGGTGGAATTCAAATCACTCCTAATGACCACAATTATGTACTTCCCGAAGCAGTTGTGCTTGGAAAGGACCTGTATCAGCCAGACAGAAAAGGTCTCGTGCAAGCTAGAGGGCCTTGACGACGGCAAAGCCAACAGCAGCAAGTTGGTGCTCAGCGAGTAGTCTCACGAAACCTGTGTACCACTTCAGATGGATCATTCTGTGTACCACCAACTGCCTATAAATCACCCGTTTGCCAATTTACTTTCGTAAACACTTTCACCTCTAAATTCCACAGGAGTATTGGAGGATGATGTAAACACGTATATATCTAACCGACAAAACCCTCTGAAAGCGATGGAGGCGTGCCCTACTCTGGGTAGTCAAAACTACCATCCACACCAATATACGGTATAGTCTCAGTGATCGGACAATTCCAAATACAACCTTATCGCGACGCTGAGTTTATCCGAATTGAGAGAAAGTGACCCAAGAGCAGAAACACCGACCAGCTTCGAAGCATGCTGTCGGAAGTGCTCAACACAGAGACACCTAACTAGGTCACCCTCTTACTCCCTAGCGAGATACGATGGAGCCCATGAAATTTAAAAGTTTCCTGTTTCTAGCGCCTCATTGCACCTGACCACCAAAGAGATATCCCTGGTGTTAAAGATTCCCTCCTTAACCTGTAACTAAAATATCATTGGCGTAACTGATTATTCCTAGCACGAGTAGGAAGTTACCTAGTAGACCCCAGTCTTACCCTATTTAGGAGAGTGCCAAAAACAGACGACTGTCGAACACATAGATCCTTGGTCTTAGATCAAATGCATCTTATACAAGATGAATATATGACATGCAATACACGTAATAAATTGATTAAACAGTTAAGTAACCCTTAGTAAATATTAGTAATTATTCCTGGATTAGATTAATCCACCCTGCATACTAAGAAAATAAATTACGCTCTTGATACCTACTATCATTTTCCTCTGTAAATGCTATGCATATTAAATTAAAGATTTAGTTGATGACCACCTGCGTTGTACATGAAATACTTGACGTGGTAAATTGAGTCTTTTTTTAAGTGGTAAGTATAAGGTAACTGAGGTGATTTGGTGACATGTTAACAATACTAAAAGAAATCCTTTTCTTTTCTGTGTGGTATTCCTTCCGGATACTGGTGGTTATGACGACTCGAATCGACCAAAAACCGCACACCGTCTCAGGTACCAGCGGCTAGGGAACCAGGTGTACCCTAGACAGAACCTGGAACTCCGACGTACCTCGGGCCACCTACCTGCGACTTGAAGATGGTCCCTTTTCTGTCCCCAAAAACGCACATGTGCTCCGTGGCACGTCGCGCTGCCACCCTGTGATAGATGGTCTAACTTGTCATCCCCAGGTTTGCACCTTTGGAGGACGGAGATCGTTCTGCGATCTCCGGCGCACGAGTCGTCTGCGATACCGGGAATACTAAAAAAAACTCTATGATAGGTGTAGAACTTTGGATATTGAATTGTTGTGCTAAGATGTTTTTGAAATCCTACTCTTGTTTTTTGTTTTAAATATTCTAACATGGTAAGTATTCTTAAAGTTTTTAAGATTTAAACATTATAGAAAGCTAATATTTACTTAAAAAATTACCATAGATTCAACGACGAAATATATTTCAAACGTAAATACATAACATCTTAATAAAACACGTTAAGAATCTAAACACTCCAGAATGCCTTAGCTCCATCTTTAATTCGACACACTTATTCACATACCCAATTACAAATTACGTAAAAAGTATATGTATGACGCTGAGCAACAAATTTTCTTATCGTCTCGCTAATAGGGAATTGATGTTTGATTTCCTCGCATTACACTCTAAACGACTTGTGTAATCTTCACTCCTTTTGCATCGATACTGAATTCCATCTGAACGACATTTCTTAGTTGAAAAAAACTACGATTACACTTAATTATATTGTAATTTGTGAAGATAGCTCAACTTACTTGCAATAACACTTTCTACTAGGCCCATAAGGACTTTTGCTTGCACATCGAGTACATGAATTCCCTGAGAACGTTCCTAAATAGGTGAACAGGAGGTAAATGACTATTAAATGTATTTAGATGGTAATAATTTAGATATTTGATAAACTTTCGGATCTTATATTACTTTTTTCAAACTTTCAAAGAACATGAACTCTCCTAATCCTTTTTGAAGTGAAACATCTAATGCCGAAAGTCAGACCGTCTCGTGACGTGGCGATGCGTTGCCACGATATATATCGCCATGCTAGTTATAACAATATTATTAAATTGTTAAATGTCTTGTATTTATTAGTTCTTTTCACATACTCTTCTTTACTTCATTATTTCCACACAATAATTTAAATGTTTCATCTGCGGCCATCCGTCCTACGTTCAGTATTTTTTTTTCTTTTCATTTATTTATTTATTTATTTTTAACACCTCCTGCATTACATTTGTACGGGGTGGACTTAATGCCACATGACATTCTCTACCAGTCAATCATTAGGTGGTTCAGTAACTGACATGGTATGTACACGTGTGTCCTTAAGAGAAGCAATGAATTGGTAGTTGGAAGCAATCATTTACAATGAATATCTAAAAAAAGAAAAAGATATCTACATAGATAAAAATTCAACTAAATATTTAAATAATAAACATACGAGTATAGTACAAAATATAGTTTATAAAATGATTAGACTGAGGGGGATGATCTGCTAGCTGTTTTTTATATAATTCTCTGACCCTGGCTTTAAAAGCATTACGATTAGTTATTTTCCTGATCTCGAGTTGGAACGCATTCCATAATAGGATCGATTGGACAGCAAAAGAAGAATGAACAAGAGAAGAGATGTGTGTTGGACATAAGAGTAGATAATTATTAGTGGAGCGAAGATCTCTGTCATGGTTAGAACATAGACATTTAAGTTGTGAAGTAAAATAAGTGGGTGTTGTAGTATTATTAAGAAGAGAGTGAAAGGTAGTCAGGGTCCGTAAGCTACAACACTGGCGGATAGGTAACCATGACAGTTGAGTTCGATAGGTGGAGATATTGTCATACTACTACTTTTTAGATAGAAATATCCTAGTAAAATTTATCATTTTCATTTCAATCACATTTCTTTTCACCACTATTTCATAAAAAGTAAAAATTTCATAAAAATAAACAACAATACAAAGAGGAAGTAGGCCTGGTCACATTCTGTGTCTTGACAATCCACGGTATAAAGATTAATATTGAGAAGTTGTATATATTCATTGTGTTGTACAAAAAAAAATAGTTTCCACGTAATTTGGCAAGTCTGTTCAATTCTTACCCCCTTTCTGCCGTTGCAGCAAAATGTATATATAAAAAGAAGATATATTACAAGAAGACATATTCAGTGGGTGACCTTATTGCTAAAAGTAATCTTTTCCAGGCAACCTTCAGATGAATAAATCGACAGGAGATAAGAGTAAACAAAGGATAGTTAGGGTGTTCTAAAGATTAACACGCATAAACATACATACATACATAGACATATACACACACACACGTATATGCACAATACAAATGTATACAACGTATTTGTACAACCGTTGAGAGTAACGAGTACTTACGAACCTTGGTAGTGATCTTCGACCATGTTCTTAAATGTTGACAGTGTTTCAGCATGGCCGAAATCCATTAGTAATACATCACAGTGCTTCGGTACTTCTAATAAACATTGGCCAGCCATTCAGTAATCCTACCACAGTCTGCACCGTAAAGATTTATCATAGAATATCTACTATATTTATTATATAATTATATATTAATTATATTATCTACTATATTAAGAAAGATTTATCATAGTTGACAAGGTGCGGTAACTGCGTATGGCTCTTACCACCAAGATTCTCTGATAGCACCAGAGGCAAACTCTATTCAGGACGGCCAGAGTTGCCGCTCAAAACTTGAAACTAACCCTTTAGCAACCCGTCTGTTCAGCGTGATGTAGTAGCAAAAATCTACTTACCAAGGAGAGGCCTCTATCCAGCACTTAACTATTTAAGATTGTTGATGTGATGATATCATGATGTAATGTTATTTGTAATATGTCTAAAATATGAGTATATTAAACGTATCTGCAAGATTTATAGAAGTAAGTTGAAAAGCTTAAGAGTATAAGAACGAAAAACAATTTTGTATTTGTAGAAGGCACATGTAAAGAGCATCGTGTATGCTCACGTCAAATTAAGCCAACTGGATACTTGCAAATAAATTTTATTTCACCAAAACAATAAGCGAACTCGTTACATATCCTCTCAGAGTTCCCTGGGACCAGCTCGCATCGCCTTAATGATGTCAAAAGGCAACATAATGTGTTCGCCTTAAACGGCCCTCGCAGTTCGTTACTGTCGCCTCCTACACCGGTGACATCTCACTGCTTACCAGACGGACGCATTAAGATCACCTAAGGGCACCACCATTATGTAAAACGGTTACAGAATAAAACATATTCACTCGTTAAAAAATAAATATACGACTGGTTAATACACTACGCTCATTTTACAATGAAACAGTAGATTAAACGTGTCGTAATGTTGATCACAGATGTTTCTTGCATTTTTGGCACTAAAAAATTATGATGTCGCTTGTAATAAAAGTACTATATAAGAAGTCGTGTTCATAATTCATTGCGTCCTGGCGCAACAATCACTGTAATAAAGAAGGTATTTTTTCATTGCTCGATTGAACGGACAGTGGCTGCCTCGTGACAGCCTTGGAGGCTTGTATACAAAATTTATTTGTCCGTATTTAGTTACTACACAGATTAAAACGTGTTAGGAGAACTCAGAAGTATTGCGAACAACTTTACGTCTATATAGAAGGTATAATAGGAATAAATGTATCTGTCAGTACCTAAGGCAGTAATCCCCAGATTACATCGATCGAACGACCTCGTTTGATCGTTATCTATTTAATTCTAAAATCTTTATGAATAATTTGTCTGAAGTGAAACTTAACATCCTGTAATGCTAATGAAGAATATTAATATACCTTTAGGTTTGAATATTGATTTATCCTTTTGTGTTTACCCAAGTCATTTAAATCGGTAAACATAACATACACTTCAAAGATATTCCTTATGTCATTATTGTAGAATGAAATTACATGACAAAATACTAAATAGTATTTTATACTTGTAATGTCGTAAATATGTAGCCACTTTATTAGAGTTTAATCTATCCTAAAATATTTGCTTAAATCATTTGTTGTGTTTTACTAAAATCGTATACCATTTCGATACTTTACAATCCAAAATGAGATAATAAGTTTACCCATATTTTATTTTCTCACACAGTTAATGAGGTACTGTAAATATACCAATACTAGTTTTAAATCGATTTTATGTTATATAAAGGGTAAAAATAAACCTATGACTATTAAGATTGCGTTATTACTTGGTATTATTCGGTATGGATACAAACTTTGAATATAATATTAGAGCTGTTCTAGTATTAATAATGACATACGAAATAATAATTGTTAAGTATGACGATCCGCAATTTAAAACTATAATATTCTTACTAATATTATAATTGTTAGAACACTTTCAATTTGTTTGTTTGTAAGTTTTTCTGTCTTTCTCGTCGCTACAAAGTGATTTATAATATCGTTTTTGCCTCTGGTGATAGTAATGAGGCTGGAGAGTGATATAGGCCACTTTTTATCGCGGTAAAACATTTAACTACCATTAGGTTTTTTCGCCCGATTGCGTACGGTACAAAATCTTTATCATTAGACTTTATCAAAATACTCGTAGTTTCTGATAGATGGGCTATATTATATAAGTCTATAGACTCTTTCCCGATAAACTTTTTAATATTTTTTACGTGAAAATTATAAATGCGAAAGCTTGCAAGAACATGTGGATGTACAGATGTTTGTTACTCTTTCACACAAAAACAACTGAAGGGATTTAGGTGAAACTGTACAGTCATAAAATTTATACTTCAGAATAACAAATAGGCTACTACTTACTGCGATAACGCGTGTGGATCCGCAAGCAAACGCTAGTTTTTATTATAAATTTGCGTTGTGGTATGGTTATAAAATGCGTGAAATTACAAACACACTTCCCGTCTCAGTAACTTGAATTGTTAAAAAGCTTTATTTTTTAATTTGAATCATTGATGATTTTGTTTTAAATCTTTGCAATTCGAGGAACGGAGATTATTTTAGGATTTTTTATCACTTTATTGACAAAAAAAAACATACTTCAATACTATTCAGCAAAGATATACTGAAGCAGTAACTACTAATTTTACATCTCACATTAATTAGAACATCATCGTCATACGTTATGTAAATCAATAAATACATATTCAACTTCTCAATATTAGCTCGCTTAGTCAAAGTTGTTGACTGCCTCGGTAGCGCAGTGATAGAGTATGCAACTATTGTGCTTGAAATCTCGAGTTCAATACCCAGGTCGACTAAATATTTGTATGATCTACAAATATTTGTTTCGGAGTTTAGGTGTTTTCTATGTATCATATTTATATATTTACATAAAGAAGTAGATGTAAGTATAGGGTGGGCCAAGAATTTGTTAGCATTTGAATCTAACATCCCGCGCAAACATGTTACAGGACTTCTTGAGACCGATGCTACTGGAATTTGCTAGCTACAATCGTAACACATGGTTTCAATAAGATAGAGCCACTTGTCACACATCCAATGCATTCCTACCGGTGGTCAAAGACCGGAAAAGCTGATTTCCAGACGAGGTGATATTCCATGGTCAGTCAGAAGTCCAGATTATCCCCAGTAGACTTCTTTCTATCGGTTATTTGAAGAATCGTGTCTACATCAATACACCAAATACACTACGTCAACTATAAAAAAATCAGCGAAGACATGTCGGTGATCTCACGGTCTCTTTGTGTGTGTGTGGAACTCGAAACGGTGGTCATTTAGACAATGTAATTTTAAAAAAATAAATCCCAACTAATTAGCTTTCTTGTAAATAAACAATTTTTATAATATATCAAATGGTTTATATACGATTTTTTTAATTGTTAACTAATTCGTGGCCCACCCTGTATTTATATGTATTTATATCAGTTGTCCAGTAACCCAGAAGTTCTGCTTAGTTTACGACTAGATGGCGTCGTGTGTCATATCTCCGAAATATTATAAAAAAGTTTCTAGAATAACAATTTCTTACATTTTATCATAAATTATCGTGCGGTGCACAATTTGTATGCGTGTATCAGTGGTGGGATTTGTTTCACAAGCTGAGATAGTAGAAATTAACCTGATTATACAACTTAGTATAAATGAAAAATTTTACATTTGTGTTTTTGTCCGTTCTTTAACCAAATGATCATAAATGTCTCATAATATCCTGTTGTTTTTATCCAACGCTTATCATAAAAGTTAGAATGAAATATTCTACCAGATTGATAGTGGGCCGCGTTGCTCTACTATCTTTCAATCGTACCTTATAATTAAACGATATGAATTCGATGCGATAGCGTGGCGGTCTCTTGCGAAATTTTCCCGCTTCTGAGGGACTATTTCCATATATAAATCTAAAATAGCGTAAAATTCTCTAAGTACGCAGAAAACTGCTACGTTACCATTAACTTTTAAAGTACAAAATCCTTCGTGCTCCAGATTTGATTTACCTCTTTCAATTGTCAAGTGGAAGTTGAACCATAGATAAAGCCACTTCGCGAAGTACATTTGCATTACGTTTAAATTGTATACTCTATAGCTTCGGCTAAAGGTTATAATTTGCCTTTACATGGGTTCGAGATCTGATGTTTTATGTTAAACGTGTGGCACGCGTTAGAATCAGGATGCTGTAACCGTCCGGACGCGACTCTAATTACCGCCGCCACTCAATATTGCAAAATGAAACCTATTCTAGAGTGGTACCCTTCGGCTATTACACTACATCTATTGTTATACAGACTACATTGAACGTGCTATAATGACCTGGGTGCGGCCCAAGAGCTACTGAAGTATCGATACACACTAATGTAAAACAATAAACAATTCGACGTTATCTCGAAGATCTCGAGTATCTCGGCTCGACAATTTCTAATTAATCTCATACACAATTCCAATTAATTGTTATGAAAGTTTAATTAGAACGTATTACGTATTGTAATGATAAATTTAATCAACGACAGCATTACATGAATAAATTTGTTATGAAGTCTTATGAAATCCCAATGCACGTTTTGTTTCTAGCCTAATTTGCATGTTAACACGTTTAATAATATATTTTTATTATCTATATTAGATTTTAATCGAATCATTTAATTACTTTAAGAAAGTATTAAGATTATTAAGCCCCTTTATTTCTTATTTTCATTGACGTAATTTTGTTTATAAATTTTTATTTTAATTACTGCTAAGAAAAATCAATTATTGTTCAAAATAAAAAGAAATTAATATTTCCAGAAATATATTATCGTCAAAATTAATATTAAGAAACATCATCAGATATTGTTTTTAATTCTCTTGACTCGCTGACAAAGCCTCTCTAGTGTAGCTGGGAAACTGTACTATCAAGTGAGAATTCTCTTGGAATGTTCTATCGAAAAAAGGTGAAACGAAAAGTGAATGAATATTTTAAATGTCATACTTAAATTTAAGTTATTTTATTTATTTATTTTTTCTTTTCATTTTTTGGATGACATAACTGATATTGTAAACTGGCACCTTTTATATAAGATACATTATAATACATTACATACGACATTTGTGTACATAGAAAACGCAACTAAAACTAAAATGTATTTTAGCTAAACACTAATTCAGTTCAAAATTACGGATTAAAGCAAGAAACACGACCTATTTCATATGAAACACAGTTCTTTGTCAAATTTTACAGTTCTGCTTTTTCCGGAGAAATTACAAAACAATATATATACACTACACAACAGCCAGTCCCCTGCCGCCCGCATCCAGCAGCTTTCCACGACCTTCACTAGGTCTTCGGACCACCTTGTGGGGGACCTACCAACGCTCGCGTTTCCAAGTATGCGGTCGCCGCTCCAGAACTTTATAGCCCCATCAGCCATCTTATTTTACTGGCAATTGGCATTGCTCTTTAACTGACTTTGAACCTTCTTATCAAGTTCTAGAGAACCTTGGGGGAGGCCTATGTCCAGCAGTGGACATCTTTTGGCTGAGATGATGATGATCATGATTTATAGACTGATCCAACAAAAAAAAAGGTTTTTAAGTCTAGTTTAAAGACATAACCCAACTATTAATCAGCCAGGAAAATAAGTGAATAATTTCAACACAATAATTTTTTTGTATACAATATAACCTAGAACTATATTCAACTAGCCTCCATGCCAATGGTACATGTGATAATTATCATAATATAAGAACACTTTATTGAAACTGTATAATAACCACAACAGAATTCAAAAGTGTTGAATAGTTAATTTTCTGCTTTATAATTTAGCAAACATTTACACGATTTGTGGTGTAATTTACAAGAACAATATACATAAGGAAGCCGTGGAGCTATGCAAACGGCCTATAGTGCAAGACCACGAGTACGTGAGCATTGTGAAACTGATTGTAGTTGTAATAGTGTGGGTGAGTCATTAGTAATACGACACTGGTTGATGGATTTCAAGTTTTTTTTTTTAAATAGAATATATTAAATACTAGGATCACTACTCATTTCTAGTGTTTTCGTAAACTACTTCACATTGGAATTACAACGGCTCATACCTATAACCTCTTTTACGATTATGTTACCGCTACTTATAGTTTTATTGTAAGGTGTAGCATTAGATTTCAGGAATTTATCTACTAATGCTATCTTATCGCATATTTTATGTTTGAGGACAAGCAAAGTAAAATAAATGTGACTTTAAAATTTAATCTGCTCTATAGATTAGCAAGAAAACGATAGATTTGTTGGACTAAGGTTAAAAATGTTTTTCCGGGAAAGAGTTCGATTGCGCAGATGATAGCGGTTAGTTGGCAGTGGTTTTAGAAGTCACCTCACCACTTCCTACAATACTCAGTGTTGTGGGTTCAATTCCCACGTAGGATAACACTTTGTGTGTTGTTGTTTTGTGCCCAGGTATCCTCTGTATCCGTTTCTTGAATGTTTCTAAAGTACACCGCGACACAGAATATATTCTTAGTTTGCTAATTGTCTTTCAAAAAAAATAATATAATACTACATTTCCTTTCTTAATTTCTAACTAGTTCACTTATCTTGCCTTAAATTACTGATATCATAGGTTCATAGAACAATGAATCGTGTAGTTAGTTAAAGCTTGCCGAAAACACATAATTCTGTACACTTAGAAAAATTTACCGATTTTATTTTATTATTTATTTTTTTATTTTAATAGCCTGCCCAAGTGACTCTACTCTGCTTGATGGAAAGCATGAATAGAATCCAAAAGTTGTAGTCACCGTACTCACTGCGAATGCTGACAATGCAGTATGGTGACCCACATTATGGCGGCCTATTACGATTTTTTACGCCTCACTTAGGGACGTAAAAGACATGACAGTCATCGTAGCATTGTATTGTACACGTTTACCACGACAACTGTCACCCCTGCATCAATGGGCCTCCGGTCTCACACTCACCAACGAAACACGACAGCACGGATGCTGGCGCTTTAAGTTAGCGTAAGTATCTTCTGTGGGAGGGTAGTACTGTCCCGGACGAGGCGGTCCGTTCATGCTGAAATAAACGTGACTCTACTACCTGATTTAATCATCTGCCAATAAAATGGACGTTCGAAATCATTTTCTGAGAAACTGTCTGTACTTGTACACCAGAAACAGGAAGACACTTATAACTATAATACGAAATGACTAAAGAACTTAAAGTATTTTAAAGTACTTTAAAAAATCACGAAGATGTCTGCTTTACTTCTCTGCACATACACGGTAATAATGTATTTAAATATACCGGAATTTTAAGTACATTCATAATAAGTACACGATTTATCTCTCGTAATCAGAGAGGCATCGACGAATGAGTTATAATAACGAGTATTAAATAGACGGAAATGAGAAATACCTTTTTCAAACAATTATAAACCCATATTTTAATACTATTGGCTGTTTAAATTATATTAATATCAATAAGTATCGAACAATGAATGTCTACTAAAAAGCAAAATAATATTAATTTATAAATGTTCGCAACACTTATTTTCAGCTCATTATTTACGATGAATAATCTTATTTATTACAGTTATTATTAATTCATCTCCATTTCAATTGTATTTCACTACATAAAGAAAAATATAATAAGGTAAAAAAGAAAGTCTTAAACTGGGAAGTAACTGATAGTTTATTGCTTGTTATCTCTTCAAGGTCTTCCTTAAGTAGCAAAGTGACTTTATCATCGAAGAGGAAAAGAAAACTTTACATATAAATCGAAATAACATTAGTAAATTTTTAATTAATTATGTGAAAGTAATACTTTAATTTTTGACCAAATAAAAATATGCAACAAGCTGTGCAGAGCATGGAATTGACAGTAACAACGATCAACAAGTGGAAAGGGCAGACGCGGGGCATGGCCAATCATAAACAGCCGCACTTGCATCGAGCTCCAAAAACGTAATTTATAACTACATTTAACCGAAGAGCCAGCCAAACGACTTCGTACAATATTAATATCGGCGTCAGCATCATTAAGGCATTCCTTTTATTGCGACTTTAAATAAGTCCGTTCGCCGATCGCCTTTATTAAAAGAGGCTACCTTTCTCCAAGGTTTTGCAACGTCGCCCTTCTTATAAGGTGGTTTAAGCAGTAACGCAATACACGGTAATTTACTCGCCACTGAAGTAACAAAAGAAATTCTTATCAATTTTTTTTGGTAATTTTTACATGCTTTTTATGCTTTATAATCACTTAATCTGTGGTGGTGTTTTTGGTTATTTATTGGAACATTCAACGGGCCGATATCTCGAAGAATGGAATCAGAAGCACATCGGCAAATAACGTTATGATTCACGCCATTACGGTAATAAGGCTCTACATTTATTTACTTGAAGTGCTTTTTGCTTTGAAAATTTGTCGTCTTTAAGTAACGTAAAAATTTAAGACCCAAAATTTATTGAATATATCTTAACAATAGAAGTGTAAACAGTAACTCGTAAATGAATAATAATGTGATATAATAAACTATGAGTGTTTTTAATTGTATAATGTTATAAATTAAAACTTATACATTAAACTGCCTCGGTGGCGCAGCGGTAGTAAATGCGACTGCTGTGCTTGAGGTCTCGGCTTCGATTCCCGTGTCAGACCAAATGTTTCTGTGAACTATAAATATTAGTTTCGAAGTTTGGGTATTTTTATTTATAATATGTATGTATTTACAAAAAAAAAGTATATACGTATTCTATCAGTCAGTCTACCTATCATAGCACAAGCTCTGCTTAGTTTGAAACTAGATGAGGTTGTGCGTCAAATGTCTGAAATATTTATTTATTTAATCCATTGTAAAGCCATTTTGAAATCACCTTTAAGCATACACGGGTACGGGTGTCAGAAAAGACTTGTTTTTATGTTGAACGTATTTTCTCAGCGTATCGCAATAAATCATGTATACCACGTTATAGTAATTACACAAAAAAAACACTTTTTTGTGTATTTTTCAATTGTTTTTTAACAGTGAGAAACATCTGTCATTGACTTTTTAAACAGTTATATTTTGATTACAGAAATCCAGTTATATGTGAGTACTTTTAACCATTTACTTGTATACTAATTATGTCAGACACAAAACTAAAGATATTTTCTTTTGAAAGTAAAAATTTAAAAAACTCATTGATAATTAAAATTTTATATTATATCATCAACAGCTTTTAACAGACCACTGCTGAACATAGGCTTCTCCTTAGCAAGGAGGTTTTGGCCTATTATACCACGCTGGCCAGACGGGTGGGAATAAGATTCTGTTTCAAGTTTTCCTTCTCTCTGTAGTGACATACTCGTATTCCTGAATAGTTTTTTCCCTTAGCCGCCTCTTACGAGACTCAAGGTAGAATAGGGGTGGTGACACTACGTATTTTTAATCCATCACCACTCGGATTTATAGATTTATTATAAATTTTATAATAAATCGTTAATTTTATCTCACGACTTTGAATGGCACATTAACAGAACGCCTTTTATAAACTGATATGAACATGTAACAGGTTTGTCTACTTTATATTTATTTGGAGCCGTCAATCCGAGATTAGTCGATACCCATTACCAATTTACCAAAGAGTTAAAACTTACAGACGTCACACACAATTAGAAACCTAAATTAAAATAAAATATAATTTCAATAGATTCCGATGTACGATGGAGTTGTGAAGATGAATGATCATATCAATGTAAATAAAAAGTAAGTGAAACCAGACCCTAAGTCTTGTACAAACAAGTTTGACAGCGCATTGGCCTTTTAAAAAACTGAAATATATTAAATGACACATTATGATATAAACTTACACCCACAAAGCAATATTGTCTTATCTTATCGCGTCACTTATATAAACTAATAATTTAGGCTCCGTGATGCATGAGCAAACTTCTGGGCATTAGACACGAACCGGTATTCACGAAACCTTTCATGTTATACCGACAGAACAGTAGAGATATTATTGCCTAATAATTAATAAATTATATTGATTTTTATCCACTGATAATCTATTATTGACGAGTATAAAAAAAGATTTTATGGATTTACACCACTAAGGGTTTATATAGAATACTTTTTGAACATAAGTTTGAATGTTTTGAAGGTTCATCATTTTAACAATTGCGTGTTGCACATGACATTACTTTTTACGGGCGTGTAAAGTTATTCTTATTAGAACGAGACAGCATTATTCGTACGTTCTCTATGATCATCATAAGAATAATATGTACACATACTAGATTTAAGATAAAGGACAAAACTCTACTTATGAGAAACCGCCAAAATATTACGAAAATAACTGTCGATTATTCCAATATTCTCGTCACGAAAACAAGACAAGTGCAGGTTATGAGTCTAATAATTACGTCGGAACCGAACTGGAAGTCGATTATATAACCGAACGATATAATTTTTGTTCACGATGGAAACGGTCGCCTCCAGCTTCGAAAATATTGCCCTACTCCAATTTATCACATGGCCAAGCAAATTACGTTGATTCTTGCACCGCGTAATTTAGTTACTTTTTGTAAAAGTGAAATATTTGAATGCAACATTTAGTTTTAGGGGTATGCGGTAATTAATTGAGGCTCCAAAGTGATAATTCGAACAAATAAACCAGTTTCATGTTGACATTCCCACGGTGTTTAGCGGAACGATGGCCAGTCGGCTGCAGGCGTGATGCGCGGAATGTGAAACTATGCAAAGTTTGGGTGGTATCAGTTCATTCTCACCGGCTGCTTTCTTGTCCATTACCAAGCGCCATTAACATGCCTGTGTCCTGGGAAAGTAGTCCACGACGATATATCTTACCTTTTGCATACACTGATGGTAAAGGTTGCAAGAATATTTTCCATTAGAGAACAACATTAAAAATGTCAACATTCGGTTGATGTTCATTTGGGGAGGCTTTCGTTCAGAGGTAGACGACGATATTGTTAAAAAAGGGTGGCACTCAAAAAAAATTTTCGTTACAGATCTTAAATTATACTCTTGTAAGTTAAAACGATTAAATAAATAAATATTCTAGCGATAATTCACACAAAGTCGCTCACTAAACCTATAATTATATGGCTATCATATGTTTTTAAAAGTTAAAATTTCCACACGTCCCTTGTTGTCAGACTTAGACTGAACATAATAAATGATCACTAGCCTGACATACACAGGCCTGTCACTCAATATCGACATATTACTCTTTACTTGAATCCACATACAGCAAGTCATTTAAACCTTCATACGTCTCAACAGGGTACCATCTGTGGTATACAAAAATAGCATAATACAATAATAATAAGCTCTTTACAGGAAATGTATTGACGGCCTTCGCTCAATATTATAATGAAGATGTAGTTCAAGAAGGAATAAATTAAGAATATAAAGGTGAACGTGCCCGTACATGTTTGACATTCGCTACATGACAAGGAACAAATTAATACCTTGCTTTCAAAATGTTTTATCTAATCCTAACCCTCCTAAGCAAAGCATTATTTGCCTCCTCTACCTTTCTTCAGCAGTAGACGGCGATAAATTGATTGAACCAACTGAATATTTTGTTGCTTCTCTCGTTTAAGCGGTCGTGGAATGTTTAAAACTTGCACTTACAGACTCTAGCTAATACTTAAGAAAACAAATA
Source organism: Hypercompe scribonia (assembly GCA_949316085.1). Lineage (NCBI taxonomy): Eukaryota > Metazoa > Arthropoda > Insecta > Lepidoptera > Erebidae > Hypercompe > Hypercompe scribonia. The sequence goes on from OX438979.1 coordinate 11,384,388, forward strand.
TTTTATCACTCTTTTATGATATAAAATTATTTTTCACTATTTAGGTATTTAAAAAACTGTTGTAGATGTCACATATTTATCATTTTCCTTGAAGAAGATGAAGATATTCACAAAAAATAAGTCGTTAAAAGCACAGGTCAACGGTTAATTGCGTTAATACTCTGTATTAAGTTTACATGCATACAACAAAACATGTTCCAGCTCGTATCGGCTGTCCTTAATTAGGGTACGACGTCCGGCCGTCCGTCAAGTGGATTAAAAGATCCGATTTGATTTTGATTGATATTGCGGTGAAACACACGTCCCGTCTTCAACCACTCTCTGATTTTCTCGTCACGGTAAGGCTAGGACTTACTGAGAGCGACCGAAACAATTATACAACTTAAGAGACAATTTTATGAAGTAGTGAGTAAAAAGTCAGTGTGGAAAATAGAAATATTTTTTTTCAAAAACCGGTCAAGTGCGTGTCAAGCCAAGAGCAAGCTCCACCGGAAGGATGTTCTGTGATGTCGTGTTATGAGTTTAAAAAATTCATATTAACAATTTCAGTGGCCTATAAAGTTGAATTAGTTGATATACTAGTAATTGTAAGCTAATAAACCCTATTTAATATAGATAGATTTTTTTTTAAAAATTATTATGTATGCCACTCCCTACGTATTATTTCAAAATAATGCCTATTTAAATATTATTTTATACTACGTATTTATTTGTTGTAAAGGAGTTACTCGGTTAAAAAAGACATAAAAATCAGAATCATTTTTGTTGAAAAATCATCTATGGGGAGGCTATAAAAAATTAAATGATAAAGTGATGTACACATATTACACAAATTAACGACTTACAAACATTTGGATATATACTAGTCAAAGAAAGTTTCTTAAAGCACAGATCTGAACAACACTTTTACATAATGCTTAAGACATATTTTATGTATTACATGTAGGTAGGTAAGTAGTATGTACATATTTTACGCTAGAAAAACACCATTAATATTATATCACTCAAACTATTCTATTAAGTATCTACTTCTCAACTTAACCAAGTTAGTCTTTAAAATTAAAAAAAAACACGTGGCAATTAAAACTATTACACACACAAATTTATTTTTATTTTTTCAGAACATTGGTGGCAAAGGTATGAGTAGCTCTTTAACTATAGGAAAGCCGTACCTCCAGGGAAGTGATATCACGACCTCACAGAGAACCCTGGTTTAATAATATCTTTGTTGCACAGAGTAAGTGATTGGTGTATCTGAATGGGTGGGAAAACTACACAAAGGTCGACAATGCACTTAACACTTTTGAAGTACACTTATTCAAAAACAGTATCTATAATGCATATGTTGGCTCTGTCGAAATCTATACAATTAAAAAAAATGAAGTGTCTATATAACAGCTTTTCTCTAAATACGTATATTTACAGCACTCATATCAAAAAATTAATTTTTAGAATGTTTGTCTGTCTGTTTGTTTATTCCAGCTAATCTATGAAATGGCTGGACCAATTTTGGCGAAACTTTCACTGACAGGTAACCGATGTTATAAAGAGTAACTTAGTCTACTTTTGTTTTAGAAAGAAATGAGTTACGCGAAAATAAAATTGAAATTTTGTTGAAAAATTATTGCAGGGTACAGCTAATGTGAAAATATAACATTAATGAATAACAATAAATTGAAATTTTGTGTTAATGTCCTTATTATAATCGTGTAAGATCAGTTTTCTGGACTGTGAGGTTGTAAAATAACGTTAGTTTTGTTTGCTCATCATTTTCATAAGGTAATCTTATCATTAAAGTTAGAGTTAAACAAAAATATCACCAAGATTTTTTGAAATTACAAATATAATTAATGTAATTTTAAATGATTAGCTTAAACTTTCAAAGACCACCCTAAGCAAAATGTCCTAATGTAAATCAGAACAAATACCGCTCTAGCCTGTTCACTTTCTGACAGAGCTGTATGCACAGCATACAATAGTGAAAAGAACAAAATGTTAAAGGAATTAAATTTACAATTCAACAAAAACTTTTACACATTTCGCTTTTCTATATCGATTTAAAAATATGATGCAACACCGAGAAATGAGCCTCCCGCTGTGTAGCACTTTGCGCAAGAATTATCCAATTATTAAGTTTTTTCATTTTTTTTAACAATCCCCAATGACATAACTACTCGTATATCTTGATCCTTATAGCAGAAACATTATAATGCTATAATCCATTAGAACAAAAACACCTTATACACTTAGTGTTTAAAGACGGAAACGGTAGCAGTCAAAGTCACGTATAGAAAAACACATTAAAGTCACAATATTCACGTTTTATTATCTTGTACCTTGAATAAATAAGGTATTGTGTCAATAACACAACGTTCTAAATTAATACCGCATAATAAACAGAGTCCAGGAAAATTGCATATTTTTTTATTATTATAATTTACATCACACGCATGAATAAAATTTTATGCTATGGTCTGTACATACGAGTATGTTTACTGCATGTAGCATCTTGACCATAGACGATGCGAAACTACTAATAATTATCGCTAAATAACTTGGAAAATGTCGCGATGAACTGCAATTGCTTTATGGTAAACTTTTTTTATTTTGCTATGGTTGTTCGATGAAACAATTTAGGCATTTTGTGAAACGTAGGTTAGAAAAATGGAAAATATTTAGCTATGTTTTCTTTGTAGAGACAGTAGACAACAAAGTATTATTAAAGTATTATACACAATACAAATGTATATCTCTGAATTATTTTATTATTTTGTTTATAAATGTTTAAATAGTATCGAAGGTTCTTAAATGTGCTATCCTGGATTTTGTTATTTAAGTTTTTATACGATATTTGCCAATTTATAGGAACTGTGTCTTTACTCTACATTTTTTTTTCTGCGATGATGTTATAGTATAGATTTTTAAATATAGCATATATATAGATTTAGGACATGCCTAGTATAGGATAAGATAGCCGTGTATGGGATGCATAAAAAATTATATCCGGCTATGAACAGAGTTCAATAAACAGCAATAAAATTATACTTTTATATTTACCTGCCTCTCATTGTATCTGCATATATTGAAGACAAGACAGACCGATTCACATTCATACATTTTGCTGTCGTGCCATAATGTGACATTAGCGAGTTTAACAGTACTGAGGTAAAACAGTCCCGCAATTCATCTCGATTTGTCTGCCGGGTCACAGAGGTTCGCGCGTCGTAACTCCATGGCATACACAGCATATCCACCCACTAATTTTTCTGCAATGTGGACTACGTTTGATTTTTAAATCAACTTTGGCTTGATTTATAGAAAAGTATTTGTATGTTACGACAAACGAAATCAATTATAATTTTAAAACTTTTTTGGCTGAACTTGCTTGTGAAGTATTGTAGTGGCTCTTCACTGAGTGAATGACGTTAATAGAGCCAAAACTCACCTTCCACTAATTCGAAGGAAAAGGTTCCAATGGACAGCAATGCACTTAGGACTCTAGAATTGCAGGTGTCAAGAGGTAAAACGTAATATAAATATATGCTTCTAAATTCTGCAACTACAATTCCAAAGCGATAACATCGAAAATAATAAATAGTGACAGAACTTATAGACCTAATGATACAGTTAAATAAACATCACATACTACTTGTGTTACACGCCGTAGGTCAGTTTGCCTACAGCGATAATAGACGATGATATACAGCTCGAAATATGCTCAGTGAGTTGGTTGATTAAACCAGGAAGTGAATAAAAAAACTCAGCCTTGGTTAAATTCTAGGAAACTCTCCTAAGTTAAGGCTCCTATAATTTATTTTGAAGAGTCAGACAACACGTCTTTTAACGTTGATATACCGATGGGCCCAACAGAGAAAGGATTTTTAGATTTTTAATCTATAAATTATTTTTAATATTTATTCTTGCAAACTCTTACAAACTTTTTATTTAGTATTACTAACTACACGTTTCTGAGAAACATAATATTTTAGTCATCTATATATTCGCAGTGACAGCTCTAGATGTTTCTTTATGAACCTGCCCGTCCTGCAATTCATAGAACAAAATTTATCGTAACACTTCAAAGGATATTCTATTTCAAACCCGTAAAATTTTATACCTATATTATTTATAATTCATCTACCAGCCTAATCGACCCTATCATAAAATTACTGCCACAACCAAATACTTACAAAAAAATGAAAGGATTTTAAACTTTTTGTAAAAGACATAAAGTTCGTTGTTGAGTATAGTTTGATACAAAGAAAATATTCTCGTGATTTAGGACACCATTTCTGTCAACTTGCGACCGATTATATGAATCTGTTGGCGAATAAATAGGTTTATTGGCTACTGTCGTAATAAAACTACACGATTTATAAGAGGAGATAATATTTGATGGAAGAAATTCATCCTTGCAGCTGCAGTTAACTTTAAAACATACATGAAAGTTATGTCTTCAAAAAATAGGTTCATGAAGTAAATCATAATTTTGAATTGGATAATGTGGCTCAGAATCAAAGTGAAAAAAATGCCAAACCTCTACAGTATAGGTTTTTTAAACTAACATTATCCTAAACAAGCAGGATATGATTAAATATCCAAAACATTAAATGTAGAATATCGTAAGTGAGAACAGATTCGGAAGCTTACAATGATTTCTATGATTAATAAATAAGGTCAGAGACATCCGGATGTGTGCTGCTTATCCATCAGTAAAGTTATCTCTACTAGTTATCTCTACGCAGGCTGGTAAATTTTATAAGTTTTTTATCATTCACAACTGGACAAGATAAAAATCTCCTCCATACCTCTCGCACTATTTTAAGTTAATTTTGAAAAAAAATAATAAAGAAAAATGTGCCCGTGAATTTCATTTAACTTGTACGAGTATGTACATTTTGTTTTAATTTGTTCTTAAAAAAAATGTTATTCCTTTTTAAATATGTTTACCAATGAGGGCACAACCACATTAACCAACAATTAATATATTTTCAGCCAGTTCCTTATATTCCAAAAAGACTGGGTACTTTATTGAAAATCTTTCCGAGACAAAAATATTTTGTAGGATCGATCAAACTAAATAGTACTCTAATGAAGCTCAATCTGCTATGTACTTTAGTTTTTGTACAGCGCACGTGTATGTCACACGGTACCTCTGTCTTCACGTCTAACCAGTTTGAGCTAGAAGCTTAGTTACCGTGGGGAATCTATCAATCTTTGCAAGTGATTATTTGATAAAACAGATGGCCTATAAGTATGAAGATTTAGATATTAAATATACATAAACAACACTAAAAACTCTGTAAATCGTCACAATTGCACAAGTAACCGGTACCAGAACAGCGAAGTGGTTGTGCAAGTCACATCTTGCGCCACAGGATCAACCTTCAAGGTACTACGCAATCGTGCATGACAGTACGTGCAGTCACTGAGCTAAAATTAAAATTAAATCAAGTCCGATCACAAATCTCTATTAACGTTCGACTTGTATCTGTCTTCAATATCTTTTTTTTTATACAACAAAACTTTTTCCAGTGACTACATTGTCTGTATTTTTTACAGAGATCATCTTCAGCAGATGTCGGAATAGTTCGACATGTTCTAGCTAGTTTTTACATCATCTAACACAGAAAATTCAACGAATGACCAGTTATTATTTGGATAATGTATATAAAACTAGAAAACTAAAATATTCAAGATATTTCACTAGGTACGACAAATTTCAGCCATCTGACTGAACTATGGCTGATATATTAGTGCTAACGTACCGCGAAAACTTCCATAAATAAAAAGTTTATAACACCCTATGATCTATATGTCTAAATTAGTAGTACTAAATATCGTCACTTGAGTTCTACGAGAACAGGCTAGTTTTTATAAGTTATTTGTGCGTGAAGTCAGATCATCTTATTTCAATAAGTATTTTACACATTGACTTTTAATAAGTATTTTAATGTAATCCATATATTTAAATGTGCCTATCAAACCAATAATCACTACAAACATTTTCTCACAAGTTGTTACTTAGGTATAGGGATTATTTGGAATGGTAATCTGATCCCAATATCACATAAAACATATATATTTAGTGACCCAAGTTTAATATGTAGCTCTTTAATAAGAGGATAATCTCTTTGAATAAGTTTTCTTCTTCGTCTTTCTTCCCAAGATAAACAGAGACAGCAAAATCTATTCTCACAATAAATGGGCCTTAACTCAGTCACTTTATGGAAACTTGAAGGTATATAGAGCAACGTGCAATAAACACACCAAATTAGTGTCAACTACTAACACTAACTCACGCAAAAGGTTAATAAAGTAATTATTTAACTATTTAATAATAAGAAGATTAATGTAAATCCTTGAAGTCTATCGCATTTGTAAATCTTTGCACACGCGCCGATGCTGTGCTATCCTATGTACGAGTATTAACGTATCTGATAAAATCTCAAATATCTATAATGATAAATAAGCTTATAATTGACTATACATTCACCTATTATCTACAGTTAATACGCAAATATTTTCACCTGAAGCTTTAAGTGCAGGTAATATTATTTTATATAAAAGGATGAATGGATATATATAGGATATAAAACATTAAACGCTCTTAGTGTTAAGATAACTGTCGATTTTTATGGTAATTCTGTTCAAATAAGTGAATCGATTATTGCATAGTTCCATCACAGTTGGCTTTATCATCGATAAGTGCGTTGAATTTAGTAAATTTTCTGACCTAATGAAACATAGTATGCTCATTCCTTTATTAAAAACAGATAGCACATCTGATTCTACAAATTAGACCTATTTCCTATAATTAGAAATTTAAACTAGATCAGATGCAAACCCACTTAAGAGAAAACAATATTTTTGCTGGTTAAAGTCCCCCAACTTTGAGGAAACGGAAAATCGCTACATACTCCATCATAGGTTGAATACATACAAAACTTTCTTTACTTCACATTCGTCCACATTCACATAGTTAATGTATCTGCTGGGTTGCTCGTGGATCTTGCTCCCTGGAGAATTGATTCACATTGTCATAGGGTGGGTGCGTGCACACTAATATACACACACTAATATATACACGCAAATGCACGCGCACGCGCGCTCGCTCGTAAACGCACAGGCACACGCACTAACATATAGAGATTCACATACACACACATATAGAGATACACACCCATGCACACATACACATAATACATAGTACTAATTCTTTACTCGACACACATCAACACCTCACCAATATGATTGCTTACTTAGGCACCAGTTATTTAGAGTGATATGAGGCTGGTAATTTGTTGTACAGGGCATCCTAGTACAGATACCAGTATCTCACACCGATTTCTATATTATAATATATACCTATAGATGTTATGCCTAGCCTTAGTTCATTGTTTTTAAGTATTTTCTGTGTTAGAGACAAAAAATTAAATGATTTATTATTATTATTATTATAAAAAATATTCATAAAGAAAAGAGTTTTGCTTCAGAGCACGTCGTTCAACAAGTAATGCTGGTGTTTAACTTTTGAAAAGTGTATTAAGTACCTGGGAAGACAAACTGGATGCGTTAGATATTTTTTGTGATTTGTCTAAAGCTTTCAATGAAACATCGCTCAGGAAATTGTATCAATATGGAATAAATAGGATCTTCTTATCTCTTATTAGGGTAATAAGATTCAGAGGATGGAAGTTAATTAAAAAAAACACTTTATACAATAAGAATCATTAAACACACACACATTATCCTGTTCTAAGAATGATAAATTGAACTTACTGATATATCTCGAGACTCTGACTGTGCAGCCACATCACAACACTCACTGGATCACAACACACACATCACAACATTCACATCACAACAGTAACCAATAAATGTCACCAAAAACAACACAGCATAATAATAAAAAGAACTATTAACATCTGGACAGGCGTTTATGCATTTAGAATCCATGATCCTTGACGTCAAGTCAGATCGAAATTGTCCTAGATACCAGCCACTCCCCAAGAAACGTATATTATAAACAGATATAACCATAAAAAAACCGAAACTAAAATTAGACACATTGTAATTAAATGTGGGTAAGCATAATGTTGTTATTGAAATATGTATGGGAAGATATAAAATATACCGTACCGTCGACGTCATATATGAATGAATGTGAGACAACCACCATATATGCGAACTTGGGCATTTTATCTACTTATACATTTTTATTCCTTATTCAATGTACTTTCATATAATGGGTGAATTATTATTATTTTTTATTTTATTGTAAAGCATGGGACCAAGGTTGCATTAGATTTTTTTAACAAATGCAGTATTATATATTACCATAGGATACACCATACCCTTCTGTTGAGTAGACATACGACTGTCATATTTAAATTTTTGATCTTATGACATAATAAAAGTCTCAACAAGTTACTACCTAATCGTTAACAAATTACATTCTGAGTACAAGTCGACTATAGGATACTGGAAGGGTTTAAATAGCATGACCTTCCGACCTTCTGACCCTCGACTGAGCTAGTGCAAAATGCATCCGGATGTCGTAATAACAACTTCCCGGGCTCTCCTGTCTCAGACGCAAAATGGTACTTATGATTTTAGTCGGCGCGATTCCGACACAGTGTGGCCGAGGTAGGACGGGATGGGTTTTCACCTCCATCCGCTACACTGGCCAGCCACGAGGAGGCAACGTCCGCGTGTGCCGCACGTCGCCTAAACAGAGAGTTTATCCGCAGATGGTGCCGGCGTCAGCGGGCAGGTACTAGGAGGGATTTGGATGCCGTAATAATAGCTGTTCCCTGGATCCCTCTTATGCCAGGCGTAGCTCGAGCCATCGTGGCTCGATGAGCGGCCTCACGCCACTCGCGTATCTCTTCGGGCACGGGCCGTATGCCACTTCCCGCCCGGAAGTCAGCCGTTCGCCGATAAACTTCGGCGAGCACACCGGTGCACCATACAGGGCCATTGACCGGACAACCCCCGTGTATAACCGTCTCGTCGCGACGTTGGCTCCACCTAAATTGGGCAAAAGTCGCCCAAGGACAGAAACAAGCCTGACCAGCTTTGGAGTAAGCTGTAGGAAGTGTTCGTCGAAGAACCACCTGCCGTTGAGGATCAAGCCCAGATACTTCATCGGGGCCTGAACCGGTACGAGGACTGTATTGGCTATGATGGAGGCGCCGGAGGGTGGACCACGACGGGGCCCATGAAAGAAAAGGGCCTCCGTCTTGTCCAGAGCCACCCGCAAACCCAGCGCCTCAATTCGCCCGACCACCAGAGAGACACCCGTGGTGGACCGGCGCGCCGCCTCTAGAAAATTCATCCCCCGAGCCGTGACCAATGTGTCATCTACGTAACAAATTATGCCCAGCCCAGGGGGAAGACGACGTCGAAGAACCCAGTGATATCCCATATTCCACAGAAGTAGTCCGAGGACAGACTCCTGTGGAACACCGTACGACATGGGCCGCATCGTCAAAGATTATGCCAAGGTATTTGACTGATTTTATCCGATCTAAATAATTGCAATTGCAGTTTCTATTGGTTTCGTTTTGACAATGATGGATTTGTATTTTTAAATCATGTGTTGCCCTTAGTGAAATCTTAATGAAGTAATGATTTACTTTTCAAGGAGAAGAAATTTAACGTATTAGATTCTTACACCAAATGTCAAACAAGTTCAAACCAGTGTTCTGATAAATAAAAAAGAGTTGAATCTTGTGAATAGCAACAAATTTTTGTGTATAAATCTAAATTCTAAATTGCAGTGAGACCTTCACATTGGTGGATTGTCGAATAGACACACGCGGTTAGTAAAATTCGTCAATTAGCTAATGTAAAAACAGCTACGTTACTATATTTTGGCTATTTTCCTAGCGTAATGTTCTGCGATATTTTGTTGTCAGGGAATACTGCAGACATTCAAAGTATCTTTGTAATAATAATAATAATAATATTGGTATTTCTCTTACATATATTTAAAATCCAATATTTATAGCTACAAATTTACAATTGCTATACTATTTAATTTACAAACCAGAAAGAAAATGAACCTGTGTACAATATAAAAATTGAATTAAAATACAACTAAAATGATTTTTACATTAAAATATCTGTTACCGAAAACGTGACGTTTAAACGTCACGTCAATACAAAAATTTTCATGAAAGAAATTCCAAAATGTTAACGAGAGCTAGATTAAAAGCACAAACAACATCCCTGGACTCGTCGCTCCGCTCCGCCTTGCCGTCCCCGGAAGCAACAATGAATGTTCCGGCCGTTGCAGAGGCGTCGAGCTCTAGCTCCAGCGACGAGTTTTTCTCTCCGCCGACGTCGCCAAGACCTGTACGCCAGCAGGAGAGTACCCGGCCGCCGACCAGCTTGGGATCACGAGGACCACTGACCTCAAACAGGGTCCCCGCTACCGGTGGTGATGTGCGCCGCATGAAGTGGACAAAATCTATAAATGAGAATGTCATGCGGGCATATTTTCGGGCTACAGAGTTGGGAACAAACCTTACTGCGTACCGTGTTAGACTAGTCTCTCTGTTTCAGGAACTTGAACCAGCCGTCAACGTTACAGCACAACGGTTGTCGGATCAAGTACGAGCTATACAGCGCTGTCACCTGCTGGATGACACAGTACTTGAGAGGATACGCTCTGACATAAGGAAAAACTTTATTATCCCCTCTTCATCACACACTGCGGTGACCAGTAGCACACCTCAGTTGCCATTAGGTATTAAAGATGTTGATGAACTAGTGGAGAGTGAAGTTATATCCGTAAGTACCCAATGTAACGATAAGATAAGGAGTGCTTTGGAGGATGCGATTCAAAAATACCGATTTGTAAATGATAATATTAGACCACGGTTATGCCGTTTGCCCATTCATAAACGTAATTTAGCGCTTGTGAGTGCCCTGGATTCGCTGTTATCAGACTATTTTGATACCAGCGAAGATCTTAGTGATACACATTCTATTCTATACTGTGCGGCTATTGCAGTTTGTCGAGTAGCTGGTGTTAAATTTATTGAACGTGTAAGTGCTACTCGACCCAAAAATGCTGTACCAGCTTGGCAGTATAGAATTGAACGTCGTATTGCTGAGACTAGGACACTCATCGGTAAATTAATTAGTTTTAAAAGTGGTAATACACGGCCGAGAGTCATGCACTTTGTGAAACAGGCATTCTTGGGAACTTCCATTAGTCCTCAACAGTACATGTCCTGTGTCACAGAGCGCATAGACTTTCTAAATCAGAAAGTTTATGCATGGGCAAATAGGATAAGACGTTATAGAAAACGAGTTGATCGGTATAATCAGAATCGAATGTTCCAAAGGAATGAGAAATAGGTTTACCGGAAATGGGAGGAACCGAATCCATGTGTGAGTGACGGGCATTTTCCAGATGAAAATACCACTAATTCATTTTGGCGTAACATCTGGTCAGTGCCTGTCTCTCATACAGAGGGTGATTGGTTGGAGGATGTCAAACGCTCGTGTGAGTCTATAACAGCTATGGAACCCATTGTTATTAATAAAGATGATGTAAGTTGTGCAGTCCGTTCATTACCGAATTGGAAATCACCTGGTCCAGACGGACTACACAACTTTTGGCTTAAGTGGTTCCGAAGCTCACATGCGTGTTTGGCATCACAATTCCAAGCAGCTTTGGATTCTGGTTCATTACCACAATTTTTAACCACTGGTGTAACCCATTTACTCTATAAATCTGGTAGTGCCATGGATCCCAAAAATTTTAGACCCATTACTTGTTTACCAACTACATATAAACTTCTAACATCTATTTTGAGACTCAAAATTACTACACATATAATTAATAATTCGGTACTCTCTATTTCTCAAAATGGATGTAGAAGTGGGGCCCGTGGCACTAAAGAGCTCCTTATCATAGACAGGACCATTAGCCAACAGGTACGTCGTAATCGTAAGAGTCTGGCGACATGTTGGATAGATTATAAGAAGGCTTATGACTCAGTTCCACACACATGGCTTTTGAAAGTGCTAGAGTTGTATAAAATTGATGCAACTCTGTGCACTTTCTTAAAGTCGTGTATGAGTCAATGGAGCACAACACTTCACTATCCAGGATGTCGGCAGGCTGCGATAAATGACGTACTTATAAAGATCGAGCGAGGTATATTTCAAGGTGACAGTCTGAGTCCCTTGTGGTTTTGTCTAGCTTTGAACCCTCTCAGTACTCTGTTAGAGGGTTCAGGGTTAGGCTATCGGTTGCAGAAAGATGATCAAGTTATATCTCACCTTCTTTATATGGATGATTTGAAATTACTGGCCTCCACAAAATTACAATTGATGGCGTTATTAAAGGTCGCTGAAAACTTTAGTAATTCTATCAAAATGGAATTTGGTGTAGACAAGTGTGCAGTCATGTATGTAAAGAAGGGCGTGATTGTAGAATCTAAAGGAATAGAACTTTCAGATTCAACAAAACTCAGATCTCTGTCTGCCACCGAAACTTACAAGTATCTAGGTTTTTCACAGTCCTTGGGAATATCAGAATCTGGCGTGAAACAAATGTTACGGGAACGTTTCTTTGGTCGCCTAAAAAAAGTACTTAAAAGTCTTTTATCGGGCGGTAACAAGGTGCGAGCCTATAACAGTTGGGTCATGCCGGTTCTGATGTATTCCTTTGGTGTACTTAGATGGACTCAGACCGAATTAGATGCCCTTGACAGGAGAGTCCGTACATTGCTGACTGCATTCCATATGCATCATCCACGTTCATCGGTTATGAGATTGTATATTCCGCGAAAGTTTGGAGGTCGTGGTCTATTAAATATCAAGACTCTACACAATCGCGAGATATACAATCTCAGAGAATATTTTCTACAGACTAATGTGGGAGTGCATCGTAATGTAGTTGCAGTGGATACTGGTTTTACCCCGCTCGCTCTGGCTAAAGAGAATTGGCGCAAACCTGTAGTACTTAGTACTACTGATCGCAAGGAAGTATGGAAGGGTAAAGAACTTCATGGTCGATTTTATCGGGCCCTACACGGGTCTGATATAGACTTTAAAGCGTCGACGTCTTGGCTACGGTATGGTGATCTCTTCGGATAAACCGAAGGTTTTGTTTGTGCAATTATGGACGAAGTTATCATGACGAAGAACTACCGGAAATATATCCTGAAAGATAGTACGGTTGACATTTGTCGGGCGTGCCACCGTCCTGGAGAATCTATTAGGCATATTATTTCTGGTTGTTCTCGTCTTGCTAATGGTGAGTATTTGCACAGGCACAATCAAGTAGCCAGGATTGTACACCAACAACTTGCCCTTAAATACCAACTTGTCAATTTTGAAGTGCCTTACTACAGATATGTGCCCGACCCAGTTCTCGAGAACGGTCGTGCTACGTTATATTGGGATCGATCTATTATCACAGATAGGACTATTGTTGCCAATAAGCCTGATATTGTGGTGATAGATCGATTAGAGCGCCGCGCAATGATTGTCGATATCGCCGTTCCTCATGACGAGAATCTCGTGAAAGTTGAAAAAGAAAAACAATTAAAGTATTTGGATCTGTCTCACGAGATTGCCGACATGTGGAAAGTGGATTCGGTGATCATTGTTCCGATAATCATATCTGTTCACGGATTGATAGCCAAGAGCCTCGACCAACACCTTAAGAGGCTCACGTTAGAAGGTTGGATCAAGGGTCTGATGCAGAAGGGGTGCTGGGCTAGAAAACCTCCACGTGGTGCACCCTGGTAACGTCGGCGATGGCGCTGTTCATCACCGCCGACGGCTAATTTTCTAGCACGAAGAGGAGGCCAATCTTTTCGGCCATTCGCTTGAGGTTTGGTCCAACAGAGCAATTCGGTTAAAGATTCCTCTGTTGGCTCTTCGCTCTTCGGAGCAATGAGGAGGAAAACCTCGTTAAAAAATCACAGAGGTGGGACCCTTTTCACGGGTTGCAGTTTCTCCACTCTCAGTGGTGGAGAAAGGAGAACGGGCTCGGCGTGTACTCACACTGCCGTCGAGTAGGCATTGGGAGATTTAATCTTCCTGCCACCGTCGACATATCGTAATCTCGAGAGGTGTCGTGGTTATGTCTCGCGACACTACTTGGGGGCGAGGGTCTTGGCTTAGCCGCCCGGACTGCGAGGAAGGAAACCTCTATAAAATAATCACCCCGAATCCCGTGTTCTGGTGCGTGACCAGGGGATGCATGGCTGATGGGTAGTTCAGTCGTAAGCGCACTCCCAGCCGGGGTACCTGCGGACCCCTCGGTTGGGAATAAATTTACGCTTGCCCGGGTATTGGGGATCTCTGCCCGGGTCGACCTTTGTTCTCCCCATCTCGTGGGTTTAAATATGGAAACACTAATAACTGAAACCAAAAAAGATTTACAGAAGGAGAGGAGTAGGAAAGGGAAGCTTGGTACTACAAGTGACTTCTCGTCTAACGAGGGGGAAGCAGTACTTGGGACTCCTATTTCAGTGGGGATCCCAGAAGTCAATTTGGCTGCTGGGAACCAAAGAAGAACATCGGAACGATTGCGTTCCAAGTCCGCCCATCCGTCGGACGGTGGTAGCTCAAGCAGGACTATGGACGTGCTGGAGTCCACAAACGTGGAGATCTGCGACAGCAGAAAACGCGGACGCTCCCGGGACGAGGAGAGTGACACGTCCCTGGAAATGTTACCTCCTAAAGTGGGGACCAGCCGCAGAGGCAGGTCACGTACGGCCATTTCCAACCCCTCAGTTTCTGTCTTCTCGAAGTCAGAAGCCTATAGGCGGGTCAGGGCGGAGGGCGAAAGCGCAGCAGAAGAAGAGATTGCGGATCTCCTGCAGAGGATCCGGGAGCCGGTGGATAAAGTCTCGGCTCTCCAAACACCGGCGTCTTTGCATGAGAGAGCAAAGTTAGCGGTGGCCATAATTGAGAAAGTGGCCACCAAATCTAGGAACCTGAAGAGCACTTTTGTAAGAGCTCTGAAGGACTCTTCACTGGCTATCGCTGGGGTCGTTGAGACCATCACTGGGGACGTGGCTCGCCTCCAGGCAGCTAACGACCGATTGACGGGGCAGGTTGCAGAGCTTAGTGCTCAGTTCGCTCAATTTCAGGTGCAGGCGGACTGTCCTGAGCGACAAAATCCGGCTCCACGGCAACCCGCCCCCACTTCATCGCTCGGTGGTGTCCCAGATGCCCAACTGCGCCAAATTACTGACGCAGTTTGGCGTATGATGGACGGGCGTCTCGCTGGCCTGGAGGCGAGGCTACCTCCAGCCCCTATAGTTCGGCCAGCACTCGCAGCAGATAAACCGAAGAGAGCTGCGGAGCCGACTCCACTTCCAGCTGCGGGTGGCCGCGTGACGTATGCCACGGTGACGTCCCAGTCAGCGGCTGCACCGAAGGCGACACGTACGGCCAAGGCAGTTGGAAAGAAGGCTAGACCTACACCTAAGACCTTGGCAACAACAGGGGCGGAATTTCCTCCGCTCCCCACTCCATCGCCTAGTGTCCCTTCCTTCCCTTCAGCTACCGCGAACGACGGGTGGCAAGTTGTGGGGGGAAATAAGAAGTCCCGAAAGCGGGCTAAAAAAGCTGCGAGGAAAGCAAGACCTACACTTCAGCCCTCGGTGGCAGAGTCTACCAAGAAAAAGTCGGGGAAACTGCGGACCCCTAAGACAGCGGCTGTAGTTGTAACTCTGTCACCGGAAGCGGTTAACGGTGGACTGTCCTATGCAGCCGTCTTTAAGAAGGCACGGGACAGTCTGTCAAAAGATTTCGGGACGGTAGGCGTTAAATTGCGTCTTGCCCAGACGGGAGCTCGAATTCTTGAGTTCCCTGGAGCTGAAGGAGCAGAGACGGCAGACAAATTTGCCGAGAAGTTGCGGGGCATATTGGCAACCACGGATGGTGTCAAGATCGCCAGGCCTACTAAAAGCGCGGAGCTGCGCATTTCAGGCCTGGACGATTCGGTGACGGCCGAGGACGTTCGCGAAGCGATTCGGGAGAAGACCGGATGCAACGCAGACAACATCAAGATCGGCACCATTCGCCCCGGTCTGGGAGGCCTTGGTGCGGTATGGGTTAGCTGTCCTGTAGCGTCAGCCAAAAGTCTGGGCGAAATTGGCAAGATCCTCATCGGTTTCGTAAACGCCAAAGTCACAGTTCTGGCGGCGAGACCGATGAGGTGTTTCAAATGCCTGGGCGTGGGACACACCCGCATCAAATGCGACAGCTGTTTTGACTGCAGCGGACTTTGTTTCCGCTGCGGTCGACCGGGGCACAAGGCGGCAGATTGTTCTGCTGCCCCTCACTGCCCCGCGTGTGCGGCGGGTAACAAACCCGCCAATCACCAGATTGGGCAGGGGGGTTGCAAACCTCCCCGCAGTTCTCGGCAGGCGTCAGGGGCTAGCCAGTCGGCCCAGGCTGCTTCTGACGTCGTTCGTGCGTCTATACCGTCGCCCATGGAGGAGGCTGTAGAGACGGTCGAGTAATGGCCCAAGTCTCCAACCTCCTTGTCCAGACTAACCTGAACCACTGTGCCGCGGCGCAGGACCTTTTCCTGCAAACCATGGCGCAGTGGTCGATCGGTGTTGCCGTAGCCGCGGAACCCTACTACGTTCCTCCCCGTCCAAACTGGTTGGGTGACCGGGACGGTTCCGTGGCAGTCGTCGGCTCCACAGCGGCTCATTCCCCGCCCTTGTCGCTAAGAGACAAGGGCACTGGATATGTTGCTGCTGAGTGGGGGGAGATCACCGTATACGGTGTGTATTTCTCCCCCAACCGGAGTTTGAGCGACTTCGAGGTCTTCCTCAACAGCCTGGAGATCTCGATGCGGCGACTAATGTCTGGGCACGTCCTTGTGCTGGGGGACTTCAACGCAAAGTCCGTTGCGTGGGGTTCCCCCAGGACGGACGCTAGGGGCGAGGCCGTAGAGGAGTGGGCGGCCTCGGTGGGCCTCTGTTTGCTAAACAGGGGCTCCACCAACACGTGCGTGCGACAGCAGGGAGGGTCGATAGTGGACCTTTCGTTCGCTACCCCTGCCCTCGCCGCACGAGTAAGGAACTGGCGTGTCCTGGAAGAGGTTGAGACGCTCTCGGATCATCTCTATATCCGATTTGAGCTCTCCCGCTCCCAGGAACCCAGAAGGGGTCACGTGGCGCGGCGTTCTTCTCGCTTTCCACGGTGGGCTATAGCCAAACTGAATAGGGACCTACTAGAGGAGGCAGCCATTATTCACTCTTGGCTGTCTCCACAGGCTCCGACCGAGGAGGTCGACATGGGGGCTGGTCGTTTCCGCGATGCGATTACGCAGATTTGCGATGCGGCCATGCCCCGCATCCGAGGTTGTCGGCCTCCACGGAAGGAAGTTTACTGGTGGTCCCAGGAGTTGGCGGACCTCCGCGCGGCCTGTACTCGTGCCCGGAGGTCCTACACCCGTGGTCGGCGACGACACCGCGAAGAAGGCGGAGAAGACCAGCTTCATGAGGAGTACCGAGAGGCGCGGAAAACTCTGAAGCTGGCTGTCAGCCGCGCCAAGGAAATTAAGCGTAAGGAGATGCTGGAGGGTCTCGATCGTGACCCCTGGGGTCGCCCTTATCGAGCGGCGCGACAAAAGCTCCGCACGTCGGGCCCCCCCCTTACAGAGACACTCCAGCCCAGCTTCCTGCGGGATGTGGTCGAGGGCCTTTTCCCGCGGCGGGTGGATCACACACCCCCGTCGATGGTATTCATGGCCAGAAACGACGGGGGGAACGAGGACAATGTTCCGCCCGTCAGGGAATCGGAGGTGGGGGCGGTTGTTCTACGGATTCGCTCTAAGAACACCGCCCCTGGGCCGGATGGGATACCTGCCCGAGTATTGGCACGAACCCTCGATCACATGTCGGACCGCCTCAGGGAGGTCTTGGACGCTAGTTTGTCGTCCGGACGCTTCCCTGAGTGCTGGAAAAGCGGAAAGCTGGTCCTATTAAGGAAACCGGGACGGCCTACCGATTCGGTGGCGGCCTATAGGCCCATTGTGTTGCTGGACGAGGCGGGTAAACTGTTTGAGAGGATACTCTCTGCCCGCATCGTCCGGCACCTCTGCGAGGTGGGCCCCGATCTGTCGGACGCCCAATTTGGTTTTCGGGCGGGGCGTTCGACGGTCGATGCTGTGCTGCGCCTGAAGGCCGTTACCGAAGAGGCGGTGAGCTGTGGCGGCGTGCTGTTGGCGGTGTCGTTGGACATCGCCAACGCATTTAATAGTCTGCCATTTAGCTGCATCAGGGAATCACTCCACTACCACGGGGTGCCCGAGTACCTGAGGCGGCTTGTGGCAGACTATCTTGAGGAGCGTACCGTCGTGTACGAGGACCGAGATGGTATTCTGAGGCGGCGGCCCATGTCGTGCGGTGTTCCACAGGGGTCCGTCCTCGGACCACTCCTGTGGAATATGGGATACGACTGGGCCCTTCGAGGTCGTCTTCCCCCCGGGCTGGGCGTAATTTGTTACGCCGATGACACATTGGTCACGGCCCGGGGGGCGAACTTTCAAGAGGCGGCGCGCCTGGCCACTGGGGGAGTCTCTTTGGTGGTCGGGCGCATTGAGGCGCTGGGTTTACGGGTGGCCTTAGATAAGACGGAAGCCCTTTTGTTTCATGGGCCCCGTCGTAGTCCACCCCCCGGTGCCTCTATCGTTGTCAATTCGGTCCTCGTACCGATTAAGGCCCAGATGAAGTATCTGGGCCTGATCCTCGACGGCAGGTGGCTCTTCGACGAGCACTTCCGACAGCTTACTCCAAAGCTGGTCGGCGCTGCTTCTGTTCTTGGGCGACTTTTGCCCAATTTGGGTGGAGCCAGCGTCGCGACGAGACGGTTATACACGGGGGTTGTTCGGTCAATGGCGCTGTATGGTGCACCGGTGTGGGCGGCGGCTCTGACCGCCCAGAATAGGGCTCGCCTCTGGCGCCCTCAGAGGATATTGGCGGTTAGAGCCATACGCGGTTACCGCACCGTATCGACCGAGGCGGCGTGCGCCTTGGCCGGAACTCCCCCGTGGGATTTGGAGGCGGAAGTGCTCGCCGAAGTTTATCGGCGGACGGCTGACTTCCGGGCGGGCAGCGGCATACGGCCCCCGCCTGAAGAGATTCGCGAGTGGCGAGAGGCCGCTCGTCGAGCCACGATGGCTCGTTGGTCGTCCCGGCTGGAGGCTCCACGTGCTGGCTTTGCCGCCGTGGAAGCTCTCCAGCCGGTCATCGCCGAGTGGGCAGGGCGGCATCACGGGACCCTTTCCTTCCGACTGACGCAGGTCCTTTCCGGGCACGGTTGCTTCGGGAAGTATCTGCACTCGGTCGCCAGGAGGGAATTGAGTCCCGCCTGTCACCACTGCGACTGCAGTGAGGACTCGGCTCAGCACACGCTGGCGGTTTGTTCCGCCTGGGCGGCGCAGCGTGGGGTCCTCACTGCAGTTATTGGAGGAGACCTCTCGCTACCGGCCGTCATACGCTCCATGGCCGGTAGCGACAGTTGTTTTACCGCGGTCGCAACCTTCTGCGAAGACGTAATTTCGCGGAAGGAGGCGGCGGAGAAGGCCCGGGAGGACGATATCCACTCGGACCCAATTCGCCGCCGGCGAGCCGGGCGGCGGAGGCGCGCATACCAGCGCCTCATGCCGCCTTGAGTGTGGCCGCGGGTGGACGGGATGGGTTTTCCCCTCCATCCGCTACAATGGCCAGCCGCGAGGAGGCGACGTCCGCGTGTGCCGTACGTCGCCTAAAATAGAGAGTTTATCCGCAGATGGTGCCCGAGGTAGCGGGCAGGCGCTAGGAGGGATCTGGATGTCGTAATAACAGCTGTTCCCGGTCCCTCCTATGTCAGGCGCAGAGTGGCACACCGTGTGGTTTTAGTCGGTCCGATTCCGACACACCACCCCGCCGTAAACCCCGGTGGGGTGACGGCTCGAGGGGGTTTCCACACGTTAAAAAAAAAAAAAAAAGGGTCTGATGCAGAAGGCAGTCCTCCTTGACACGGCCCGTATTGTGAGGAGGTTCCTGTCTCTGGAGCCCTAACCACCGGTATCTTGGTCCCTGTACCCGATGTCGGTGGTCTACTATTTTTTATATTTTTAAATATGTATTTTTTATTTTTTATATATTTAAAAATGTAATCAATATGTGTATTTATACGTAATAAAGAGAATAATAATAATAATCGTTTATTGGCAAGAAACATTTCATTACTTACATATCACCAAGGTTTGGATACAAATATAAACATTTTGTGTTTGAGTTGATATGGCAAACGTTGCCAGCCGTACTAATATGCACTGTGTGACGGCTTGCAGCGCCTTCCTTACATTACAAGTGATTTAGACTATTTATGTTTTAAATAAAGCTATAAAAACGCAGTGATTGTAAGATCCACCAATAATAAATCCAAAGAAACCAAAACAAAATTAAATAAGTAAAATAAACAAAGGAAAATTAAAATTAAACTGTCATGCATGGGTGTGTGTGTTTGTGTATATACTTGCGTGCGCGCGCGTCTGTGTATATGCGTGCGTGTATGTGTATGCGTGTATGTGAGTGTATGCGAGCACGTGTCTGTGTTTGTATATGTGTTTGCGAGCGCTTATTGCAGATGGTTTTATGCCATTATCTCACTAAGTTTTCAATTGACGAGTGTGATCGATCCCTAAGCCACTGTTTTAATCTATTCTTAGTTTGTATACCGTTTAAATTTAAAATATCTAAATTATCGTTTACCCTATTATAAATACGGGTGCTAATAACAAAATATTGACGAGCTGCCAGTGCCGTCCTATGAGGCTCAGTGGATCAGATACGTGCATTTCTACGACGAGTAGAAGGTGGATTGCGTGATACAGATGTGTGTCTTCGGAGTACGACTCGTAGAATAAACAATTGCCTCACTGTCAGTATTGAGCATTCCTTGTACAGTTCATCGGTGCTATACCATCGAGGTTTATTCAGCATGACCTTTATAATTGCTCTCTGAGCACGCTCCAGTCTCAGCATGTAAGTTGGTCCAATTCCTCCCCAGGCCACAATACAATAGGATATAACTGATTGTACAAGGGCGTAGTACACGGTTGTTAGAGTGTCACGATCAGCACTATGCTTTAGCTTTTTAAATATCGGCATGAGTTTTCTAATTCGGGCAATAGTATTGTCGATATGTGTTTGCCAATTTAACGTACTATCAAGCACTACACCCAGGTATTTGATTTCGTTCGCTTGTGCAATTCTTTTGCAGGTACATGTGAGAGATTGTGAATCACAGGTATGTGCCATTATATTAAAGGAGTTGGGGGACGGAAGAGTATTCCGTCGCAGACAGAATAGTAAATACCTAGTTTTTTCTACATTAATAGTAAGTAAGTTGGAGTTTAAATAAACAATAACTTCTCGCAGCGCTGCTTCCACATTAGAACGAGCCATATCCCAGCCCTCTCCATTCACAACCAACACGTGTCATCTGCATATGATATTATTTTACAGTTCGGCAGTGATGCAGTGCACAGGTCGTTGACGTATATGAGGAAAAGTGTGGGACCAAGCACACTGCCCTGAGGGACTCCAAAACTGGGACTAGCAGGATCACTCAGATAACTGCCAATTTTAACGTATTGGGTTCGGTTCGTTAAATAACTTTTAAACATGTCCAGCACGACTCCCCTCACACCCAAACGTTCCATCTTAGAAAGTAGTAGAGGAACAGAGACAGTGTCAAATGCCTTAGAAAGATCCAGAAATATTCCAATCACCTTGGATCCACTGTCAAGTTTCTTCACCAGTGACTCAGTAAGATCAACCACAGCATCTTCAGTAGACTTACCCCGTCTGAAACCATATTGAGTCTTCGCGAGAAGATCATTTGTCTCAAGGTAGTTAACGAGTCTTCTATTTAAGACTTTTTCCAGAATCTTAGAAATCGCAGTAAGAACCGAAATAGGCCTGTAGTTAGTGACATTGTCTCTGTCTCCACCCTTGTGGATTGGACTTATTAACGCTCTCTTGAGGATCTCAGGAAAGGTACCGGTTCTTAAGCAGAGATTGCACACATGTGTAATGTGGGGGACTAGTAGGTGCCTTGCAGCCTTTATAGCTGCGGACAGAATTGTATCGATACCCACAGCTGCATTGCCACGCAAACCCATGATCAAACCATCAATCTCAGACTCATCTGTCTCGAGAAGTCTCATTGAATTGCCCAAAGTGTTACGATTAGGGTTGGTACGGATCATATCTGGATGCATAGGTAAGTATGTCTTTTGAATTTTTTGAGCCAGATTGGCACCAATTCCAGAGAAGAAATTATTAACTAAATTAAGGGAATATTGTGGATTTTGGGTTGTGTTCAATAATTCGAGTGGGGGTTTAGTAACGTTCTTCATATTAGTGATTCTTCTTACTGTTTGCCACATTCTTTTTGAATCATTTTTATTCTTCAGTAGCTCATTCTTTTCATAGGCCGTTTTAAGCCTTTTCAGCAAATTGTTACAGAAGTTACGATATCTACAGTAGGTTAACTGCAAGATTGCGTTATTGGAGGCCTTTCTTGCATTTCTATGAAGTAAATCTCGATGTCTAATGCATCTAAGCAGACCAGGAGTAATCCAGGGTTTGAGGCAGATTTTGCGGTTTGGCATCTTAATAACATTTGAGTGCCTATTAATCGCTCTCAATATTAAATTGGTTAATTCTTCAGTGGCATCATTTGCATCACTCGTTGCATAGATCGAGGAGAAATTTGTATTTGAAATTGTATCCAGAAACCCGGCATAATCTATTTTATTACAAGTAAATTTCTCATGGTGTTGTTGTATTTCTGAGTACACACAGAAGACCACAGGAGCATGGTCTGTAACAAAGGAATCAAGAACAATAGTAGTAGATTTATTACTGGTTCTAACCATGACGTGGTCAATGCAACTGTCTTTTCGAGTGGGAAACAGATGTCCTGGTAGAAGACCATGTGAAGCCATGAGGTTCAGATACCTGTCTGATAGAACTTTATTCTTCTTAGGTGTAATATTAATATTTAAGTCACCAATTACTGCAAAAGTTTTGATCATAGAACAATTTGTGAGAACTTGATCAATACTGTCCAAAAATCTATCAATGGTAGGGTATGATGGAGAACGGTATACTGCAGCAATTGCCAATTCTTCCCCAAATTTCATTAAAAGGCAATTTACATCTTGAACCGGGGGTTCAGTTACAGAGTGCTGAATAGAAGATTGTATATACCTAGTCTTGCCATAAATATTGTAATAAAGAAAAAAGAAAATTGTTAACTGCAAATAACATTTATTACTTTTACAGTGTGTCAGTTTAATACATAAATATAAAACAATTAAAAATATAAAAAGCTTATTCGAAGTGGTCTCCATTGGCTGCAATACAGTCCTTTAAACGATGAGGCCAGTTATCAATAGAAGCACGCACTCTTTCCATGGGAAAATTCTTCACTGCCAATCGTATAGATTGTTTTAGGGACTCCAAATTATCATGGCGTTTAGAGCAAGCTGTACTCTCTAAAACTGACCACAAATCATAATCCAGCGGATTAAGATCGGGACTAGACGACGGCCAGTCTTCAGCTCTGATGAAGTCCGAAACGTTCGATTCCAACCAAGACTGCGTGGACCGAGCTTTATGACCCGGCGCCGAGTCTTGCTGGAAGGACCATACTTGGTTATTGAACATGGTGATGTTAAGGGGCTTAACTACCTTCTCAAGAATGGTATCTTGATACACTTGTGCCGATGTTTTGATACCTTTTTCACAAAAATATGGCTCAGTCACTCCTTCATAGCTAACACCCCACCAAACCATCACTGAAGTCGGATAATGTCCACGTTGCACTCTGTCGACTAATTGGGAAGCTTCCTTAGAGCTTTGAGCATAAATACGGTCATTTTGTTTGTTAAAATGTTGCTCAATTGTAAAAATTTTCTCATCCGTAAACAAAATTTTTCTGTGACCTCCCTTTGCGTACCGCTTCAGTAGTTGTTTCGATTTTACCACCCTATTCTTCTTTAAATTATCAGTTAAGAAATGGCCAGTGCGTCTCTTATAGGCTGCAAGTCCTAAGTCATCTTTTAAAATACGCGACATGGTTCTAGGTGCTATCTTCATTTCCCGAGATAAAATCTTTTGCTTTCGGACAGGATTTCTTCGAATTCTTTCCCTTACTGCTTTGACCACCTTTTTCGTACGAACACTACGTGGACGGCCAGATCTTTTTCTGTCACAAACAGAGGAGGTCTCATTGTACCTATTAATAGCCCGGTACACAAACATTTTACTAATACCAAGTGTATGGAGAGTTTTAAAAATTGCATTTGGCTCCATACCTACTTTGTGTAATGCTATCACAGCGATTCGGTTCTCTTTATCACCCCACACCATTTTAATATCGCAAAATATTTTACAATGTATTGGCGCCAAAATGAGAAAACACAATGAACAATCGTATAAAAATGACAGATTCGAAATTCAAATGTAATATTTTTTTATAATTAAGTGTAACAGTATTTATGGCCAGACTAAGTACACAGCGACACCGTCATTTTGGTTATGATAAAAAGAAGAGTACGATATGTATCCCTCAATTTCTGGGAGCGTAATGACTCTACTAAGCCAGCACTCTGTAAGAGCACTTTGTGTTGGTATCGAAGCTATTGGCGTAATTTACATATGTTCTTAGTTATAAGCAGTCACTGAGGATTAAGTTTTAATAAATTAGTATCATGACAGTTGCATCTCAATACATCTATGACAATGTAGTGTATGTAAAGAAAATTATTCATTTATTCACAAAATTCAGCCACATTCATGATGTCAACACTAGGAATAAAGATGAACTCGTGTTGCCAACGACTAAATTACAAAAAGTAAGCGAGTCTTTTCGATGTCAGGGTGTCGATTCTACAATAAATTTCCATGCGAATTTCAGAAATTAAGTATTAACTTATTCGGGTCCTAAGTAAAAAAAAACTTTGTGAACACTTGGCTTACAACACAGTTTTAGATTATTTCAATGACAAGCTTGCTAAGAATTGATGGTGTTTCCTCCCGCATTTACTTTTTTGTGTTTGAAAGTGATGGACATTTAATTTATCTTTGTATTTCGTATTTTAATTTTTTGTATATTGTTAATTAGTGTTTCTTATATGAAATTCGAATTGTAATAGTATTTTTTTTTGTGTATTTAAAGGTGAATGTAGTATAGGTTTGTGGGTAAAGATTTTATTACTCAAAAATAAATTTACTTTCGATTATATGAGGATATGTTTCGTACTTGATACACTACACATATAATACACCATAGCGCTCAAACCCAACAACGGCCCAACAAACTAACAGTTCTCACTTCTGATGGTTATGTTTACATTACACTTTGATATAATAAAATGAAAAATAAAAAATAAATAAAAATTCACGCGGGTACTCACTTATCAACAACCAGAGACGTAAATGTGGATATATCATCGCACAGGTGCGAAGAGTGCGGTGTCGTGGTCACAATACAGGTATGGAACACAATAGTACCTACTGCTTTATTTAACAAGGTCGCATTAGTTTTTATTTAATATCTATGTGGTGGTTTAAAGTGATTTCACGGCCAACCCAAATATCCTGCTGGTGGTAATGTCATGCTTCGCATCGTTAATCTTGACTAATGCTGTTTAGATGACACGATGGCTGGGGTTCGAATGCCGTCTGTTTGGATAGGCCGACTCAGAAATATAGTCTTTTCTTCAAAATTTTGAATTAAAAAAAAAGGGTACTTCTGTGGTTTGTTTAAGAATGAATCTTAAGAAATGCCGGTACCTTCTAGTTGTAAAGTCTGACGTGTAAAAATATCTGTAAAAGATTCATCATCACCATCTCAGCCAAAAGACGTCCATGAGACGTGTTGTTATGATCCATTATAATCTAAAGGACAAACCTCAGAGAGATCCTGACAGCTGTCATAAAAAGTAAAAAAAAACTTATTCGCCACTTCTTCTGGTCAGACAACAGGTCGATCCTGCTTAAGTAACCTCTTAAAACACACAACAACAATACAAGTTTTAATAAGTGCTCGTAGAAATAATTACAATATTATAATCCATCTAAATTCGATATTAATCACCTTTATGTGAGCTTATACAAGTTTGATTGATTAATATTAAATATATTCAATGGATAAATACAATGAATGACACTAAATATATTACGTCCATATAGCTATGTACAACATGATTTTTTGTTGCGCTAATAATATCAAGGTCATTCTGTGGACATAGGCAACAAATATTTCATCTGGTTATAAAATCTCTAGGTTACATCTATTTTATTGGATACAGACATATTTAATAACAACCTGAAGTTTGGATATTAGCGTCTTAACCCCCGTGCCTGTAAGCCGAGCATGTAAAGCCACCGTTCCTGTGCCTAATCTTTTCCCGGTCGTGTTGTAACCGTCCATCGGATTGTGAGAGTGAGGAAACAGAGAGTGCGCCTGTGTTTACGCATTCACTTGGGCACTATAATATCTCCTGCGTTGTTGGCTGGTCTCCGTTGAAATCGTCTCAGAGTACATCATCATCGTTGCAATTAAAGTGTGAGTTGAATAATATAAGATAACCTACCATGAACCGTTACCGTGTACCTTTTGATGAACGACGATGTTTTATAACCACTTGCTTGCCCGTGTGGACTAGTAGTCCACAAAAAAAAGCATACATTGCCCGTGGTGACTAGGAGTCCACATCGAATTTCACTCTAAAATGCCCGTGTAGACTAGTTGTCAACAAAAAAAAAGCATACATTGCCCGTGGTGACTAGGAGTCCACATGTCCCCTGCCACAGAAAAATGTAAATATATCCTATATTTATTGAAATAGAGCTTAGTTTGTATTATTTTTTCGATTCTATGATATATTGTCTATCGTATTATTCCCAGTCGAGTATCCAAGCCATAGATAAAAAAAAAGAAAACGTCATACAACTTTCTTGTTATTCTTTCCGTCGAGACGTTCCATTGAGAGTGTTGACGCGGTCGGAATATTTCATTTTTCTAATTGTGTGTTGGTGTTCGAGTAATTTTTCAATTGGATTCAATAAGGTAAGTAAATAACTAACTCGTAGATATAAAAATGTTAGCATGAAGCATTATTTAGTATGTAGAACAAAAAAAACTGGCAAACTAAGTAATGTTACTGAGAGAATGGGAATTGTTTCAGAAATGTTCATATTTCTCAAAAGTGGTGTATGTTATCCTTATTATTTTTGATTGTAATAAAATGATATAAGACTAATTACTTAGTGATACTTTTATTATATGTCTAACAATTATATTTGTGTACGATATGCCATGTTAAGTTTGACATAAATTACGCCGCGCGGCGGCAGATAATGGTATGG
Source organism: Hypercompe scribonia (assembly GCA_949316085.1). NCBI lineage: Eukaryota > Metazoa > Arthropoda > Insecta > Lepidoptera > Erebidae > Hypercompe > Hypercompe scribonia. The sequence continues at coordinate 11,411,825 of OX438979.1, forward strand.
ATTCAGAGGCCTGTAAAATAATAAATATATATGGACGAGTATATGTTTTTATTTCTTATCATATTATCTACTATCTAAATAACATAATTAAACATTAAAAACTATAGGTCATTGCTTTCATTTTTCAGGTATGAGCTTTTAAGTGCAACACGAGCTTAAAAAGCCGTTATCTCAATTTCAACACAATATAACTCGACACCAGAGAAATAATCTGATAACTTAAAGATAACATTGAATAGCTAGTTTCATAGTAAACTAAAAAAATACAACACTTGACAATCTTTCAAAAAAAAATGAGTCACAAGAAAAGATTATGTGTAATACGACCCGCGCGCGGATAACGTAAACGACAGTGGGGCACTTCATGGGTGTTAAGTATTTATTGACGGACATTTGGAGCTGCATTGCGCGGGGAGCCCGGGCATTTGACGGGGTGCGCGTTTTCGAGCGGGGCAAGCGAGCGGATAATGGAACGAGCTACTTTAACAACATAAAGTTATTACAACAACATAACTTATTACATTACATAAAATATACACAAACTTGACACCAAGAATTTAGGGCTTGAAGACAACCTCACCTGCAAGTGGTACACCTGCTGATCGACGAACCAGGCTCTGACAAACAAAATATCTCAATTAGCGGCAATAGGTTGGCCACCTATTACGTGGGACCAAAACACTGGCGAGAAGTAGGCATTTAATATACTTCTGCCTACCCTTCTTCTGATGATATGTATGTATAAAGTTCTGTACCAATTAAATTAAATGAGTCATTTAAATAAATGCAGAACATCGAGTCGTCAAACTAAACAACCTTATTCATTGATCTCGGTAGTTACAGATGTACCTATATAAATATAAAGGGACTACATAGCAAAATGTTATTACTATTATAAAAAACACATGATTTAGACCGTATTGTAAAGAGGACTAAGTCAACCGTAGTGATCTCAACAGTAATATGTATCTTGTTTAATGTGAACTTTGAATAAGAATCTTTGTTCCACCTGCTGAATAAAGTTTTGACCAGATAAAATACCCATCTAAAGTCATGTATGTCCTAACGGAATAAGGCAAAGATATTAAGTATTCTCACTGCCGTTTTCCAAGAAATAAAACTTATAGTATTATTCAAAGACCACCCATAACTACCTAATAAAGCAGAGGCATACCTATTTTTTCTCTTTTAATGGTTTGTGCCACAAATTTCAGTAACCTATGAAATCCGTCAAGAGTTTCTAACTTCACACCTAAAGGATACCAACCAACAATTACTACTAAATGTCATCTTAATTAATTATTACAATTTTTCTTGTACTTGGTTTAGTCATTAGTATATGGAGGTATTTTTTGTATGTTTTGCAGGCTTTGTGACAAATGGAATAAAAAAGTGTCATTGCAGAATATTTTTGGATTGAGTTTAGCCTTGAGCGTCTTTGAGACAACAGTCACTCTCGCTAATAGCCAACTACTACATTTGCTATATTTTTTTAAGGTAGCTCCTATTAAGGCGCAGTTACAAAAAGCTTAACTGTAATCGAGAATTGTGATTGTATTTCTTACAAATCCTAGGTAGTGTAAGATAATAAAATAATACTAAGGAATTCGTAACCGCAATAATATAACACGATTGTAATTGAAATACTGACACATTTGAACATGTTCTGAGAATTAACTCTAACACTATATAACTGTCCTATGAAATAACAAAGTTAGGTATTGCAACAAGTTTATTTTTATTTGACTATATTTTGTTTACCTCTTTTTACTGTATGAGTAAATGAAGGAACGACGAACGAAAAGATATTTACTAGTAAAACTTAACGCTTACCTATTTTTAATGGTAGTAGTCCAAAATACTCAGTGATCATTTTATTCATTGATTATTAAGATCTCGGCCACAGAGACTGTAGATTAAGCTACGATCTAAGAGTACTGCAGAATAAATTACTATTAACTACATATAAAAAAAAACTACTCAGGAAAATATTACTACAAAAAGAAGGAAAACTTGAAACAAATCCTAAACCAACCCGTCTGGCCAACGTGCTATAGTAGACCAAAACTTCCTTGCTAAGGAGAGGCCTATGTCCAGCTGTGGACTGTGAAAGTCTGTTGATATATATAAAAATACCCTAGAAACACAGAAACTTATAATTTCGGTTGTGAAATGATGTACAAGTTCTAAATGAACATATATCACTAATCTGGTTTTCATCAAACAAGGATACGCCATGTTATTTATTAGAAAACAAAAACATTCCTTGAAGGCATAATTAATATTTAAACGACCTCCTCAGTGTCCACCTTCGCAGAATGATTGTTTTAAACGGTTACATGTCCAAGTTTAATTAAATGGCGACATTTTTTGTCCATCAGTCTCCTCAAGAGCCTTGAGTATGCGGAAGACCGATCTAAACAACATTTGACCACTGCACCTTAATCGTATTAAAAGTGTTTACATATCTAAATTACAGTAACTAGTAATTATTAGTTCATTTTATTTTGTATACAATCAATACTGTACATAGCGATTAAGCATTTAAGACGTACAATTTTACATAATTATAGATACTTATCTAATAACTATAAACTGTTAATCGAAGGGTTATAAAATCATCTTACACGATTCTTTTTATAAGGTATTACAATTATACAGAAGCTTTTCTGGTTGTACTATATTTTAAATTCTTAACTATGATATTAATATTTTATATACCCCGATGGTGCAGCGGTAGTGAATGCGACTGCTGTGCTTGAGGCCTCGGGTTCGATTCCCGGGTCGGAACAAATGTTTGTTTCCACGTTTTTTTGAGGCACAAAAAACACGAAACACTAAATCAAAACTAAATAAAACGAATACACATTTAATCATTTTATTGTTCATTCGTTTTATTGTTCTTTAAAAGTGCTAAAATTGTTAATAAACAGAAAAATATTTCACTATATTTATAAATATGAATGAATGGGTCTTCCTCGATTAAAAGAAGTACTAATTTGGATATGCAGAAATTATGTCGTGACATCTATCACGTGCGGGCAGGTTCATCAACAGAACATCGACAGGGTGTTGATGCAACTGCCTCCCAACTACAGTGAGTACAGTGCAACAAAAATTTATGCTTCGTAGTACTGGCAGTTCAGCAGCTTACAGAGGGTTACCAAGCAATAGTTTTTATAAAAGTAGCTTTTATTTTTACAAAAAACTATAAGGAATGGCTTCCTATAAATGATAAATTAAGTACGAGTATATAGGCAAGTGGATACTGATTATCACTGGGCGGGGCAGACATTATTGTACAAGAATTATGATCTTTTTTATTCAGTTCTAATTTAAGTGGGCGAAATTAAATTATGTTATGAATATGAAATTAAATCTAATTACTGATGTTATTTTGATGTTGTACGATTATTTATTATTCTGTTCTTTTGTATTATTTATTGATCCTAAATAAATATATTTATCGTGTTTTTTAACCGTTGAGAATGATAATTTTATTGGATAATATGATTAAATGATTATTATTATACATTACGAAGAGTATGACTTGTACATGTAATCATCGCCCATGGCTTGCTTGCCTTGTTTTGTTAACTCTATCCATAATGAGTTAGATATTTTTGCAGTGATAGATAGGTGATAGAGTTATTGTTTTAAGTATATATATTTTTTGGATATTGTACTACTAGAATACTACTACTACTACTACTATGTTAGAATTACCAAACAGATTAGTAGACGTAAATCAGAAGTATTATTGGGATATTTATAATAATCTACGTATCTAGGTGAGATTTTACATTAGTTTTGTGAATTATCATATAAAAAAGGACATACATATAAATAAATACCGTAATTATTAAGAAAAGACGTGTTGCTACAAAGTATAATAGTTATTTATTACGATTAAAATTGAAACCAAATTTACAGAACAAACGGTGACCCGGCAAAACTTTAATTTAGCTAATCACCTTTATTTTGTAAAGAAAGTTTCTTCCAGTTACCCTGAATTTCCAATTTTTTTCCGAGTACTTTTCCAATTTTCTTTACCCTAATGATCTTATTCGAATACAAAAAAAAAACATTCAAACAATAGCACCCGTGCTAAGTACAATAGGAACGTCGCGAGCCGGCACAGGTATACCTACTCACATTCTGTTAAAAAACTGTTCCTAATTTCACGCAACATAAACTCAGCGATCAGTTTTTGTGTCTTATGATGTCAAACAGCTATTTCCTAGTTTGTTAATTGTCCCGAACCATTGTCACAAGCTTACTCATCGATGTTTTTGCTCGCACATCGACCGTCACCTTGCACTTTCAATTTTACTCAGGCTACGCATCGATTTGATTAAGTCCCGTGGTTTATTTGAGATCGCCATTGAACTGAAACATTCCGGTTTTGTTTCCACGAACTGACTTTGGTATAGTTACGGAATACAAAAAGTCAAAAACTTGACGCCCTTTGTGTATTTCCCGAATCTCTTGTAATCTTGACAATTTATTGTAAGAAATTTATATATAACAAAGTACCTATCGATACAAAGCCTCCAATAACAGGCGGAAAGATACCGTACGAAACTAGTAACACTTACGGTTTTTTTTACGTTTTAAAAAAAGTTTTTAGCGTGTCCCAATGTAAATTCTTGTGTTACAAGTAAAGTGTTAAAACTCTTTTAAAATACTGTTAGAGACGAAAGCTTTAAGTATAGATTACATTAACTTTTGAAAGCAACATAGCCACAAATTATTAATACACCAACGGACAGACACTCTTGGTTGCAGTATTAGTTAACATGGAGACAAGTTATGAGTGACGCAAGGCCATCGAAAGTAATTATGAGCATAGCGCGACGCAGACCACCTTGTGGACCACTTTTAAACAATTTTAGGGCTTCCCCACCAAGGACGCTTGGTTCTTTTGACAGTGAAGTTGCTGGGCAAATACTGCGGTGTGCGAAAAAGTAGTAAGATATTCAAACAAACCGCAAGCTATTTTAGTTCAACAACTTTCATATTTTCGTTTATTACGTTCTTTTCATTGCAAGTAAGTAAAAAAAATTCATTTATTTAAACTAATTGAAATGAAATACTCGATTTTTTATTTATTTTTTTTAAAATAAGTTGATATCTTGTAAAGTGGACACAATGTACCTTCACATTATTATTTTTGTCACCATTACTATTGATTTTAATTTCGATTAATAGTGATGAGATATTTTTAACTTACCTAGAATTGAAACTTGTGGCTCTGATAAAATATTTTCACACGGACCACATTTTAAACGCATACTGGCGACGCTTTTAAGCGCTTCGATGCATGCACATTACGTAACAAATTCAGTCATCCATAAATTTTAAACTAGTTAATAAACGTGTTTACTCGCTAAAACTGTAAAGTAATAAGTTAGAATAATGATTTATTGCCTTTTGACGCGTTAGGTAGAGCTATCAACGCATCGTGTTAGCTTTACAGCCACACTTATACAGTGAACCTACTTACTGACACTGATTAATATGGAGATTTGAACATAGAAAAATAATAGACACCTGTAAACGTTACGTGTTAAATAAATTTATGAATTAAAACCTAACTTCAACAACAACATTATCAAACAAATAGGACTAAAAAATTAGGTCTTAAATGGTACTTACATATGTGGAGGAAACGTTTTTTTTATTTTACTTGAACCTTATTTTTGAACCCACAAGAGCCGGTCCCATGCAGCCTGCTGCGACCTTTTTCAAGTTGTTCGCTTCGCCTTTCAGTACGTGGTCACCTCTCCAGAGCTATTTGATCTCATTGACCATATTGTTTGCGAGCAAAGTTAGACAACTCTTCGGGCAAAGTCTATCCTTGGCTCGCTTGCGAATCTCTTAATTCCTGAATTCATCCCACAGAGACACATCGATCATTGATCTCTCCATTGCTCCTTGGTACTGTTGATTTATGAGCCTTCTTATAAGGCACATCACATCACTGGCAACATACACTAGTCATAACTTTCTTCTTAAGATACTGCGGTATTTGAGAAAAGAAAATGTCAACAGCTTCCGGAACGCCGGCCAGCCGAGTTGGATTCGGCGATCGGCCTCTTTGTCAAAGTTGGATCTACCCAGCTGCAACTTCTTCTACGTCTTTCAAAAGGAACCAATTTGCCTTATTTTAATTTTTGCAAGTGTTAATGTTATCGTACCATCAAATCAACCGAAAAGCGTCCACCATTAGACATAGGTCTTCCCTAAGGCTGTCCATCCGTTTCAGTGTTGGCGTCGTTCAACGGTTTTCTACGGCTTTAGCCATGTTGCCGTGGCAGCTTATATGACGCTCCATCTTCAGATGCGTGGTCTCCACTCCAGAACAGATGATAATGGTAATGGTATAAACTAATTACTTTTCTGTTCCACACTATTTTTTTTTATTTGAACCAGTAGTTCCTTAGATTAGTATGTTCAACCAAACAAACAAACTATCAGTTTTTAAAATATTAGTGTCGATAAAAACATAGTCTCTCTAAAAAAAAATTGTCAAAGCAATGACAATATCACAAGCGATTCATTACTTTTTAATCCAAATCTCATAACACCCGACCGCACCCATTATTTCATATGTTAAATCAAGAATGTTGATTTTTTTTAAAATAATTAAGACCTTAATGTAATATCTGTCACAATTTATATAAGGGAATACATTATCGAGGTGTCTATCAACATCTCGTTATGTAACGCATGCCAATGACGTCAACAAAATAGAAAGTTGAGATAAGAATTACTTTAAATCATTTTCAGTGTCGGTTCCAACATATTTTTTTTTTTATAGGAGACTACCAAAGTGACTTTATTCTGCCTGATGGAAAGCATGAATATAATCTAAGAGCGGTGGACGCCATACTCACTGTGAATGAAGACAATGCAGTATGGCGACTCTCGTTACCGCGGTCTAGTGAGATGCTTCTTCACGCCCCGCTTAAAGGACCCGGGATCGTAGTGGTAATACTGTCACATCGATTTAACGCAGTTTTTCTCAATCAAGCTTCAAAAAAATACTTCTATACATTCACATTATATTAAATTTAGAGTAAATGACACTACACTTCTGAACATTTTACCATTTCTGAAGTAGTACTATTATATTTGGAGTATTTCTCTATGTGTCATAAATAATTTGTGTCTGTTATTCACACGGAAGTTATTAAAAAAAATAATTTTGTACAATTACTAGAGAACGTTATTGCTCCCTTGAAGCTTAACAAAGACAAACCAATTACGAGTGTAACTTATACAAAAATATTTCTTTACGATGAATAGCCGAATATTTATGCTTATCTCCGAAACTTTATCCAAAAAACAAACATTCGAACTGCTAATGTGGGTTTTTATGGATATTATTGAATGATTTACACGTTATTTAAAACAATTGACTTCTTATAGATTTTCCAGGAACTGAGACACAGTAAACAATACAAAACAGCGCTCGTGACATACTTTCACCATTCTCATCCTGAAAAATCACCGTCTATGTCTGACTTAGTCGACCTTACAGCCCCTGAAATTTCACTATTTCAACCAATTGCATATCATGGTTACAATTTTTGCTTGTACTGTATAATTTTGCCTGTATCAGACAAAATTATACAGTACAAGCAAAAAGACTGAGACTGCCAATACCTTGGGTGATAATATTCACTCCACAAATTAAGTTCATCAAGAAACTATTATCTATTTTTTTTAATAGACGTTTATTTTAATTTTTTGAAAGAATTTTCTAATAATGTGATACCTTCCGAACGAAACTTTAGTAGTTACTTTTATATTGAGAAATATTTTCTATTAAGTACTAGCGCAATTTCATCATGTGTGTACAATTTTAAACCAATCGTAGACCACACAACAAATACGGAAATGATAAATTGGCATATTAAAATCAAGAATATCAAAACTGAATGATTGATTACTGAATATTTAACTAATGTGTCAACCGTGTAAAGTAATCGAATCAAATGCAATTAATGAATTATGTCTGATGTATTCTGATGTGTATTTATTAATATGTGCAAAGTAGGAACGGGACAAGAATCTAAAAAGATAAATTAAACTTCAAAACTATACGTAGTTATGCATAATGAGTATACCGTAATTTTTACATCTCTGGACCATGCATTAGGTTTGTTACTGCACAATTCAATACTCGTCCCCTAGTTACGAGAAATGTCAATCAGTGACTTAGCTAGCTCATTGTAAACGAAATGTGAAACCATCTCTCACCAAACCAATTGGACCCCACGACGACTCAATAATATAGTTAAATTATTATCTTTGCTCTGTTTAAATTAGCGGTGGTACAGCACAATCAGCTCTGCTTAGAAGTTGTAATAACGAAAAGAGTATTGTGTAAAAATATACTTCTGTGAGGACAGCTCCGGAGTGATACCAAATGCCGGCCTGACCTACTTGTGTCGAAACATGACTCTCCTACAGGTTTACGTATTTGTGATTAAATCCAAATGTTTCGTTTAACTTATTAATCTCTCGGTATATTCTAATGTGAGTACGGAATCCTAAAAATAAATTGAAATGTAATTGATGTAATCATTCGTAGAGTCAATAAATAACTTATTTATTAGTGCTCTTTATTGAGTACGACATTATTTTGTGCATAAAGATCTTGATATTTTTATTATATGAATAAGTAATAAATGTTACCATGTAATTTTTATTCTTATAATCAGATGAAGAGATACGAAGTTAAACGAATCCAATAAGCAATTCTCATTACATGGTTACTAATGGAAGTACAGATATCACGCCGTTAGAAAAATTTAGATTCTCAGAAAACTTTAAATATGTATTTTATGAAGTGAAAAATATTTGAGAATACAATCTTATATATTAATAGAGGCACTACATATTATATAGATCTTAGTAGATCACACATACCCTTCCAACGTTTATTTGTAGTAACAGCAGCTATTGGCATCGTATAAAGACCCGCTCTCTGTTTTTTTTTCAAAGGCCTCTTAAGAATATACCCTGTGACACGGAGGACTTTACAACAGTAGTACAGCAGAAGCGACGTGGCCACCGCTTAAACCACTGCGCCATTCGTGCAATTAAAATTTAGGCAGTATAGTAGCAGACTAAATGACACTATAGGCAAATTACTTACTTTTTGTTATCTGGCAAAATAGTAATTTTGTATAAAAAATGTACTTAATATAAATTTGTTACGTCACAGTTTTAGACTACTCAATTGATTATTTAATTGATTTAAATTTGTGATAATAATAAAAAACGATAATAATTATATATTTCGAAATATTTTGTGATATTGGTTTTAATGAAGCGGACATTGCCATTTATTTATGACACAGTCCACTACTCGTCATTACACGCATTGGTTATTTTTACATCAAGGTTTTTGCTTTACTACATTCAAATTTTCATCTTGATACTGTACAGGCTTCCATATAACTACGAAGAAATAACCTTCTGAATTCAAATCGCAACAGGTTTGATATAGAATCGACAGTAAAGTATCGCATTGAGTACATCAAATTAGATATAGTAAAAGATTAATAAGCACCGTTACAATGTCGAACATTAATAAATTTGTCCCCGTGTTATAGATAGCGCGAGAGTGCGTCCCGTGGACAATGAGCCGGCACTGAATTATAGCTCTGATGGCCCATTAGTCTCACTGAGAATACAGAATAATGGCCTAAGATATGTGCTATCAATTCACCTGGATATGGCAGTAGTATTGTACCTTTAAGGAATTTTTAACGCGGTATTCCCTTTAAGGAATCGTAAGGTATCAATTGTGCATAACATATTAATATATAACTCATTGTTATATGATCACCATATACTAAACAATGGTTCAATTATCGCAGTTTTAGCGTACACCTCATCTAACTTCATCTAAGATAACTGAAAAGATTAGGTAATGAAAAATGAATAATTTTGACATTTAATCGCAGAGACTTTATTGAAATAAAAGATACTATTAGCGCTGTTACCTTTCTTAGATATTATAACACAGATAAACAGCAATGCGAATAGGTATAATTTATAACTTTTAATTCATTGTACATTTGTTACGCATTTCTGTTCCTACCTATTTGTTAATATTTAAATTTGAGAATGAATCTAGCATTTTTTGTAGATTAAGTTAGTACTTTTAAACTAAATCAAACACTCGTTGAATTCCGCATTCAAAGATGCCATTTCCATTATATCTAGATTCATAATAAGATCCTTGAAAATAATGGTGGTGCCAGCCGGTAATTCACTAAGCGATGGTATCGGTTGGCGATATACTTCTTTTTATGACCATTCTGCAGTCGTTGAAAGAGTTCCACAATAACGTCAGAAAGGTTTATCGTCCAAAGGCGATTGCCTTATAAGCCCTGAGTGAGTTTCGTGATTATTGACCAATAGTTAAATGTGATTTACTTGCGACAGTTTTATATAGGCACTGTAGACCTCCTGCAACAATTAACACTATTACGGTTGTAATCAAGTATATGTTATTCTTCACCACTTTTATTAGTTGTCAACGGATTAGACGATAAAAGTGATGTATTAGTATTGATAAATATACTTAGATACCCTAATAATCATGAAAACCAAAAAACATTTTACATAAAATAAAAAAAAAAAGGATTTTACATACAGTAACAAATTTATTAAAGCGATCTTGTTTTGATACTAAACGAACCGTGCTCGATAAGAGTCTGCGTCAATCGGCTTGCCTATAAGCGTTCCACCGAATTTCAAACTCGTTCTGGTCTTCCTTGCTCTCAACCTGGCGGATGGTGTAAGTCCGTTCGTAGATCCTTGCGTCCATATCCGCCAGAATATCATAAGGTGGGTACCGTGCCAGGGCTATCGCCGCATTCAACGACACGGTGCGGTATCCTCGTACTATCCAATCCGATCTGTATAGCCGCTACCCTTGATTGTGCTTAGCTCGGCAACGGGAGGAGACAGATATGGGCTTGCCTCACATCAGCGCTACGTAGAGACTCAGGGATCGTATCACAGCACTGCAGAGGTGGTGAATTTCCTTTCACGAAAATCGAACTCAGCTAATCATGCGTTCGAAATGCTCCTTGAAGCTGTAGCGACTGTCTAGGATAAGATCAAAGCATTTGATGTGTCTGAAGAGCTCGACCTCCGTTCCTCCCACTCCAATAAGCGAACGGGTGGGAACGACACCTTCGCATTACTTCTCCGCATATTATATTTAATTATTAATCTAGCTGCCCTGTTGGTTTAGTGGTTAGCTCATGCGACTGTAAATCAAGAGGTTCTAGGATTCGATGCCTTTTTTTTAACTTTTCAAGAGGTCTAGGATACGATTCCTTTTTGAGTTTTTCTGGTGCCGAAATTCATAATAACAGTCCAGAGCTTGAAAGTTAGGGTCTTAACCACGAGCATCGGAGAGCCCTTAAAGCCATCGCTTCAACGCCTGATCTCTTGTCGGTCGTGTCACATAACCGTTCCATCGAACTGTGAGAGTGAGTGAACAGAGAGTGCACCTGTGTTTACGCACACTCTTGTGCACTATATTACCCTTTTGTTGTTGGCTGACTTCCATTCGCCGCCGTGTTCGATCTCGGTTAGGAGTCCATCTTCATCATCATCAATCTAACAGCAAAAAGGTTCCACTGGAGTAAAGGTTCCAAGTTTAATTTATGCAAGTATTTATGATTCGTAAATGTAATTACGAATTTCCTCTCTTCAGAACTAGGTTACTAATAAAATTACCCCATACCAAATGGACTACTAAAAAACTAATAAAAATACTAAAGAAGATTTGTACGTCTTAATGTACCGTATGTAATGTAATTCAAAATTCAGTATTTTGAATTGTACCAATATATTATGTAGTGAAAGATTTTAATATAGGTAATTATATTAAAAATAGACAACCTGATGAACTGGCATTTTGAAAAGAATTTTAATTTGGGTAAAAAAAAAATTGGGTTAGGTTTTTTTTTTCAAAAGAATTCTTGTCGAAATTCCGACAATTCTAAGCAAAAAAATTTTGGAAACACCGAGTAACTTTAATTTTAATCCTATTAATATAATAAACGGGTAATAAACAGCAATGGCACAACAATTGCCCACTGTACACAACGAGGTCATTTTCTAACTAAACGCTGATGTGAGTTAACTGCTTTTTAGATTTTCGAGAAGTTGTTGCTACCTTACACTTAATAATACTATAGATGCGAAAGAGCTTATTATGATTCCACTTCTGAATCATCATTATCGTACAAGCACAAATATGTGAATTCGTGATAATAACAATGACATTATCGTATACAAACTTTATCAGTATTTATATGTAATAACATACTCATCTAAAATGACTCACTAGTTTCGATACTGCACGCTTTCCGTTTAAAATGTAGGTCTTCTGTCTTGTATGAATGCTTAATTTAGTTCAATTTAAAAGAACTCGTATGGAACTAGTAATTCTAAAGAAAAGTATTTACGAATGAGTGGGCTATTTTAAATTCTTCATGAGAAAATCAAAAAAACGTTCTACTTTCCTTCGTATAAACTAGTAATCCTACCATAAAGACTATATATGTGGTCACGTGTTTGACAGAGATTTTTTTAAAAAACATGTGACACTATAAAGTAATTAATTTACTAAACATTATTTAATGAATAAAAATTCTAAAAGATAAGTTGAAATATGATACTAAACAATTACAGCAATAAATGGTCCTAATATTAGACAACTTAATATTTTTAAAATTGAACCTTGCAGTAACAAATATATGTATCTAACTTAATAGGGACAGATAAATTATATTTTTGTAAAACTTTATCAATTTTACCAACATATGTTAATAATCTTGATAATCGTCAATATTAATTTAAGTTAAAAGTGAAAATATCTATGGTTCTACTAAACCAAAGAATATCCGATGCAACATATTCAATGCTTGGAAACGCTAACATTGTATACAATATTTATACAACACAGTATTTCCAAATACCGAGAACATTACATATTTAATCAGAAACAACAGGACACGACTTTAACTTAAGTCAAAACTTACAAAACGAACTAAATACCTTTGACCTTTTCGAAACAAACTACGGGTACAATTACGAATACAACGTTGCTAATAAGACGTACAATTGGCTAATTAAGACGATCCTGTCAGGCGCCTACGCACCTAAGCCTACGGTCTTATTAGCGATACCACTCGGGGATTCACCATTACGTAGTCACAAAGTATAATGTACACCGAAATAAAAAGTGATAAGTATTTTTATCTAATCAAATTCTCGGATATTTTGAAGCCGCTAAGCTTGTTCAATCAATAAATTAATTTGATAAATCAACTTAGTATCATACCTTAAAATAAGATTACAAAGCAATAAAGGGAAAATTTAATTACTGTAATGTGGGTTTAATTAGTTCTTTAAACAAGGGTTCTTACAAACTTTTGTAGTATTATATACTTCTGAACGAATGAACTTCATTAATTGATACAGAAATTTTATACATATAAAGTATTGAATTGTCTTAAGAAATGAAGTAAATTATTTAAACATCATAAGTTATTGTAATATATAACGTTCTCCAATTCACACAGTCATAAACTTTTTAGTTTTAAAAGTCGACTCTCTAATAATTAACCCCGGTTTTAAGGTAATCTGGCAATCAACAAATAACTGTGCAACGCATCGTCAAATCATTCATCGTGTGTGCAATCAGTTATACTTGACGAAGCTCGTCAAGTATAACTGATACTTAAACTGCTGGACAATGTAAATAGTTTAACCTAAAATTAGCAGTTGTATATACCCTTCTTGTTTTATACTTTTCAATGTCATACATGTGTTTTTTACTAGTTTTCTATAAGCTCTAGCAGAGACACGCAGTACAAGTAGTTGATAGTGGCGTGTATTACGGTTGCGCAGCTCGCCGGAGGCGCTCGTGGCCTGCCGATGATTTATCAATAGCTGGCCGCGATGGCTGCACGACGGGCAACGCTGCGACCATTCTTCCTGTCGCTCAGAACAAGATACGATCAGAAGCGGATTTCATTAATGAGACACATATTACACCAAATAACAATACAGTGTATTATAATTGTCAATTCAGTTCAAATAGTTTTATCGTATTTTTTTCGTGACACTTGACACACAATACCATCTAACCTCAAACGAAGCAGAGCAGAGCAGATAATAAAAACTAAATTGACAGATAGAATACTTGTCTACTTTTTGTAACTACACAGATATTCGTATATACATATCCTATATAGAAAAAAATCCAAACGCCGAAACAAATATTTGCAGATCATACAAACATATGAACCGATGCAGGAACGAAGTCGAAACCTCAGCACAGCAGTCACATATTCTACTACTGTGCCACCAAGGCAGTCATGACATATGGACATAGCAGGAAAGACACCTTCAAAATGGTTTTAAAAGATAAAAATTTGAAATCGGATACTTAAGAATCATGTTCTACAATGCATTAACTCATTTCTAACCAGAATAAATGACAAAACCGGTCAATTTTCTTGATAGTCAGTCAAGTTTCACCATCATCAACATCGTCATTGATCTTTTATCGCTCAACATTGCCATGGGCTTTTCCATAGTATACCATTAACCTGCTCATTCAGACTCCTTCAATTTGCACAGACTGTAACTCCATCTGGCAGCAGGGTGCCCTACACTATATACACTACCATGTATGTGCACTCCATTCAAAGACGTGTCAATCTCAGTGGTTTGTGGGCTCAGGATTGACAAGGGGACAACTCTTATGGAGTATTTTATCTTCTTCTTAAAATAACTGAACTTATACATTCATAATTATGATAGATATTAGTAGTAGATCTTGTGGCCGTTCCAGCTGTACTAAATTAAAATAAATATAGCCTCAAACACTAAAAAAACGGATGAATACATTTTTAATTAATATTGAATGATATATCGAACTTAAAATTGAAAAATAATTCTTTATATAGGCATAACATTATAAACAAAAAATATTAATGTTTTTCACAATAATACTATTATTCTGTAAAAGGGTGCAGTGCTCGGTAAAAATATGATCGGTACGGCATGTCCAAAAATGGTACAAAAGATATGAACTCAAAGAACCCCACACTTTGTTCGTAATAACACTAATACTTTATTTCATATTAAAATAATATTTATCATAAACTAATTAAGAATAAATTATGTATAAAAATATATTTAAATTTGTAGCTCGACTTATTATGAAAGCGTGTTTTTTTATTTTAAAATGCATTTTTTTTTTTTGATAGGTTTTTGATAAATCTATAAATTTAAAGAATATCTGACCGTTTAAAGTCGGTTTCAAGAATTCACTTGCAAATAAACAAACGCACAGTTGAAGCTAGTAAAAGTGCCTTAAGAACTCTCGGAGTTAATAAAGTTCTTCTCTTTGTGACTTTCCAGAAATGTATAAGTGGTCATTTAAGTGTCCAATTTCCATCAATATTGCCAAATTAGAGACAATGGTGTTTTTACTTGCGCTTTTAAGTTTTCTCAGACAAGCTTAACTTAATAATTCTTAAATAAATTTCGATCCCAGATCCCGAGAGAAACATTAATATCTATCGCTTGTACATTACACCGACTACAAATCGTACTGTCCCTTCAGTCTCCCTCCCCGCAACCCCTACCTCCTCTAAGACAGCCTAGTTGCGCACGCGTCGCCGCCACGCCCTGCCCCTACCGAGTGTTAAATATATCATAGGTCATCTAGGCAGGCTTGTCGGCTCAAACTAACCGCTACTAAAAGCTCAAAACTGGTAAATGCATCTAGCACAGTGATACACTTACGTTGATAGCAGGCTATGATAGTGAAGTTTTAAGTAGAACACTTCTCGCAATGTAGCAATAAATTCTCATGTACCTATATTAGTTATTATGACGAAATACGTGTAGGTTCTGTATATCTACTTCTTCATTTGCAAAAAGTTGGTAAAGGTTTAGTATTCATATTCAATACGTAACAGCGTTACAATGAATTATCGTTTTTCAAAGTCCAAGAGCTTGTAATTCAATTTTACAGGAAGCTCTTAACCATGACTCATAAAAAATATACTTTTAAAGTATTTATATTAAGTATTTCATAAGACCGGTCAATATTTTCAAGTAGCATCTATGATATTTTAAGTCTTAAACACCACATGTCCAAACAAGTCAGTTTTCGACACTCGAAACAAAAAGTTTGTTGACTAGATTCCACAAACAAATATTTATTCGACTATAAATTGAAAATAAGGGTTTTAGAATAAGACATACTAAAGTTGCGATTATAAAGAAAGTACGGCAGTATTTAAAATATATTTTAATAATGTTAGCTACGAAAAGTAAAATATACCGTAAGAGAACCATACTTCGGGATATATGTGTTAGACTCGACCTGAATGATTGATACAACCGCCGTAGCCTCAGAGAAAGAATTTAAGCAATTCGTTCATTGTTTTTCACCGATTGAGTGAGGTTACCAGAGCCCAGAGCAGAAATGACCTTGTCACTCTAATTCTGAAGGAAATAGATGCAAAAACAATGTACTTCCTACTCTAGAGTTACAGATATCCATGAGTGACGATGGTTGCTTGCTATCACTTGACCCGTGTGTTCATTTGCACCCTATTTGTCAACAAAAAAATTATCTTTATTTCGTGTAGTCAATATTTACGACAAAACTTAGAATTGTCACAGGAAAATAAAACAAATACACGCAATATTAGATGTAAATATAACTACAAATTTCAAATATGGATCTCTTTATCATTTCATAACTAAAGCAACTACACACTTTAAAGCGACATACGCTTCTTCGATAACCTGTAGTTACAGTCCAAATAAAGTGATTATTATATTATTATATTATCACTTATCACAATGATGTATCGCAATATACGAGTATGCAACAGATATCAAAAACACAGTATATTGTCATTTTAAAGATCCGTAACATAACTTTCGAACAAAAGTATTAGTCATATAATTCATCAATCGATTATCGCAAACAAAATATCGATAAAAACTCTTGAAAGAACGAGAGTTAGCTCAAGCAACGACAGAAATCGAGAGTCAATTGCATGTTAAATTAGAATACATGACAATCATAATCGATTGATCTCTACTAAGTTACGAAAACATTTTATTGTCAGCAATCCATTTCTTAGTGTGTATGACAACGCTATAACAAAGACATACTACTTGTGAAACACAGCAATGGAGGAAGACCTGAAATTTATGTTTTGATGGTTTCTGTTCAAATTTCAATGAGATTCGGTAAGGGGCATGTCGCACGCAGCGGGATCTCTGACAACGACGACGGCGCACGAACTACCCATAATCTGTGCCAACTAACTTCCTTACGTAATCCGAAAATGGATAATCAAGAGAATATGGATTTCAATGACCAATTGTTACTAATGTTGCTGTTATCTTTGACAATGAATCAATGAAAGTAAAATATAATTATTATAATTCATTCTTTACTTTTGAGCACAGCTGTACCAACTATATAAGTACAATTTCAGATGTATTTCACTAGACGGTATATTTAAATAACATAATGTGAAATGTTATATTTTATATACACAATTCATATCTATACATAATATTTGTTATATTTACATATATAATGCAATATACTGATATATTTTTTTGTCACTATTTTTAAACTTAAGCATCATATATTACTTATCACTTATGATGTTAGCTTTAGTAAAATGTTGTCATCATCATCATCATCATCACTCATAGTCTACTGTTGGACATAAGCTTCTCTAATTACACGCCACTTAGGATAATCCTCGGCTTCTCGCTACCTACTCCTGCCAGCCATCTTTTACAAGTCATTCCTCCCAGGTGGAGGCCACTACGTTTGCCAAGATTATCGGTTATCGGTAATCAGCACTTCCTTGAGGATTCGAACCACATTTCAAAGGTTCTATTTTACGTCTATTGTGGTTTCCACGGCAGCAAATTGGTTTTCCAAGTTAGGTTAGAACTTTTTAGATCCTGTCATGGCTTGAAGTAGAATAAGTCGAAGTCTGGATTTCATCAAATGGACACGTTCATCATAATAGTTGATACTCAGAGAACGTCAGACAAGTCGATGATCAATCTATTGGTCACTGAGATGTCTTTGAATAAGTGATTTCTGTACGTAACGATATTGTATGTATAGTGTCAGGGCTTTGCTTTGTCCACTTTCCTGTGGGGCCGTTTTTTGAAAAAAAATTTCATTAAGAACAGCCCCTCTCATTTGAGCATTTTCCCCCTATGATTCCTACTTCTAAGTCAATGGAATCCTACTACCGATTTCTTGCAATTCTGTACTACTACTGAATTGCATTGAAATCACTCATAACAACGCTGTTGTGAGTTTTAGTAGTAATATGGAGGGCCCTCAATATGTCATCAAACATATCATCCACCTCATCGTCCGAGTGTGTTGAGATCGGCGCGTTTACTTATACTATCTTACGACACTCTTGATATTTACACAATATTGCTAAAAAGTGACTTATTTACTAGAAAACCAACGCTACCTTGGGATTGTTAGTTTTCTTCCTCTTCTTCTTCTTCTTCTTAAAAAAGACAACACCCGCACTAGGAATAAACCCTGTGTCGCGAGGGACTTCACAGACCTATAAGAAAGGGACACAAAGAACACCCAGACTCAGAAAAACAATTTATGGATCACACAGTCTTGTCCCACGTGGGGTTTCAACCCACAACACTCAGCACAATAAAGAGCGGCGTGGCAACTGCTTAAACCACTTGGCCAACCGTGGAAGCACATAAAGGTGGTCCTGCCCTTCTCCTCTTGTCGGACTTCACACAACCCTAAGGAATGGCACCTAATCTTCCTAAGTTCCACCTCGAGTTGCACCAGATATGAGTCTAACCGTAACATGCGTCTGTTAAACGTCGCCAGGTTCAATTGGTTATTGTAGTCTCTCGTAGCCCGGTCAATTTTCACTCCCCTGCCCCGCCATTAGCATGTTCACTACAATGACTGAAAATAGCGAAGCGTAGCTTGTTGCACCAGTGGTACTACTGCCCGTCTCCGGCCTATTACATTTAGCTAAGCCTCTTGGGATAGATATACCGACATCCGTCGATCCCAAAATCTCGTTCGCTGTTCAGCAGCATTCACCGCGTACAGGTGACGTTAGCTTTAGGCGAAAGATTGTGGTCCACCCCCTCACCTCCCTATAATGTTATTCAGCCGCTCAAATAAAAATTTATGGGAATTTAAAATGCCTTTTAAGTGAACATAATTTTCATTCGTACTTTCCAATTAATACTCTCCATAATTTATCAATTACAGCGCCGAGGCTGTATAGCATGTTGAACAAAACAAATAATCTTGCTGTAATGTACAGTTATTTGATTTTGAAAACTGAGAACCTCCTAAAATGTGTCCCAAATTATAAGGTTCGTATATTTCGATGGACGAAAGAAACGCGCCAATCAAAACCTCTATACTTAGCGATCAACGCCAACTGTAATTTACTTAGTTATAACATTACGAGGCGATCGCGTTACCATATTTGGTTTTCACCAGAGCGAAATAATTTTCGAAAATTTTTAAGGTTAAAAACGATTCGTTAAGTGATCAATAGCTTCTTTATCTAATATTTCACGTAAAGAATCATATTGCATTGTTCAAAAACTGTAACTGGTAAGGTAATCTAGTTGAATAAAGCAGATTTGAAAACGATTGAAGATGTTCTGATATTCATATTTGTAGCCTAATAATAACTTCTTAAAGACTTCCTATTTTCTATGTTTCTCTTTGCGTTGATGTAAAGGCATAGGTCTTAAAAATTAGTTCAATTCTCTTTCGAATCAACAAAAATATATAATATTAAATAAGTTTTGGAAAAATATAATGTACTTAAATGACGCTAGTTATGGTGACCAGTAGAATAGATCTTAGACCAAAGGTATGGTGACTTTCACTTACAATGAAGCAAAAACACACTAAAGTACCATTTAACAAAGACACTGAATTGAAAAAAATAAACTAATAATCCTGTCGGGAAGTAATCTACTGATCTGTATTTATATGTACAACTTCTCAAAATCAAATTTTGATCAGCGGATTGTTGCCAGTCAGAAATCATCATCTCACCTTGTTAGAAGATACTCCCTATTACATCAGATTACATTACACTTTGGTTAAGTAAGTTTAGTAGATATTTGCGTAAATAAATGCTGACAGCAAGTTTCAAATTTCTTCTTGACAATTGAGTTCTATTTGAGTACATTTATTAGCAATTAGCATTAGTATTTACACCAATCAAACAACAGCAAATTAAATATTCACTACAAAACATACTTACCATTGGCACTAATCAAACTGTAATAATATGAACTACAACATCTATTATATTGTGATTTACTACTATGGTTTATTATAGAGTTTCTATTTCCTAAGCCTGTGGTCAGTCGATATAGGCGTTGCATTTACAATTCCCTGAACTATACGTGGTACTATTGGCTTAATTTTCTCTTATTCTATTATGAGATTATTTAAAATTTAAAAATCGATAAGAATGAAAATTTAATTCGATCGAAATATTGAATGTGTATCTGGTGCTACGGTTAGGATATAGACACAAACAAAAAAAAATGAGTTCTTAAAACTACATTTTTATTATTGTACTTTACTTATTTATTTATTTATTCAAACTTAATGCACATTTTGTACAAAGGCGGACTTAATGCCATGGGGCATTCTCTCCCAGTCAACCTTTAGGCGATGTAGAAACATGATGCGGTAGGTGCAAAGACAAAATAAAGAAGTTGACATAGTACATAAAATAACGAGTTATGAGTTATAAATGAGTTATGAAATACATATGTAAATAACAATCAGCAGTCTTATCGCTCACGGCGATTTCTTCCAGACAACCTTAATACGAACATCAGGTGTTTGAATGTTTTAGGCTAAAATGGTTTACACAAAATTAACAATTCCTAGTGGAACATCGTTTGTTTCTAATATTTCATCAAATACTTTACTACGTAATGAGGAACAAGACAAGCGGTCATACTGGTCATGATACAAAGCAAGTTGCTCTGGATTTCTTTAAATAAAAAAATTAGAAAATTTAGTAATATACAAATTTAGTGTGAAATTAAGAAGCAGCGACCACCGTAAGAGTTCGATAGAATCAATTGTTTGACCACAAAACTCATTTCGTGGTGTGCACGCAAAGAGTGAAATTTTGATTGATACAACGTCCGGTGTTATCTTTCTTTCTATCACGTACACAGTAATATTTGTAAGGAGTGTCTAATATTGGAAAGTTATATATTCTATTATCAGTAATGATGTAGAAACAGGCTTCTATTGCCACATATTATACTGCTACACATACACATATTAAGTACACCTACAGCCTATTGTATAGGGTGGGCCACGAATTAGTTAACATTTGAAAAAATCTTATAAAAAAACATTTTACATATTACAAAATTTGTTTATTTATCTTTAGGAATTAAATCATCTAAATGACCACCGTTTCGACGATTGCACTCTTTTAAGCGAGCATCGAAATTATCGTATACACGGCGGCAAAGAGACCGCGAGATCGAAGACATCCCTTCGCTGATTTTTTCTTTTAGTTGACGTGGTGCATTTAGTTTATTGATGTAAACACAATTCTTCATATAATCCCATAAAAGAAGTTTTCTGTGGATAGATCTGGACTTCTGAGTGACCATGGAATGTAGCCTCGTCTAGAAATTAGCTTATCTGGAAACATGTATTTGTCCACTGGCAGTGACTCATTGGATGTGTGACAAGTGGCTCTATCTTGTTGATAACATGTGTTACGATTGTAGCCAGCAAATTCCAGTAGTATCGGCCCCAAGAACTCCCGTAACATGTTTGCTCAGAATATTAGATTCAAATGTTAACGAATTCTTGGCCCATCCTATACTTAGTACATTTGC
The DNA here is from genome assembly GCA_949316085.1 of Hypercompe scribonia. Lineage (NCBI taxonomy): Eukaryota > Metazoa > Arthropoda > Insecta > Lepidoptera > Erebidae > Hypercompe > Hypercompe scribonia. The sequence goes on from OX438979.1 coordinate 11,433,845, forward strand.
GAGTATCTAGAAATAATCTTAGGTATCATCAATGTTAAATTTTTATTTTTGTAAGTAACTCTTATACCTATATTTTTACACTTCAAAAAATCATAGTGGCTACATGCTCGTTATGTCGTTATGATTGGGTATTTTGAATGTGAGAAAAACATAACAGAAAGAATATTTTGGGGTAAAGCATTCATAAAACATTAGTTTCGTTTCATAAATGTAGATAATAATTTTACAACTATTTCAAAATATTTAGTCATGATAAGTGATAATGGATTATTGATAAACTTATGTCTAGTCAGTACACTGCGATGCACTGACGATGATACTAATTGGTTTTGACAAAATAGATAAATACATATTATACAAAGGATGTTTGTTAAAGATTTAAAAATAATGCTATATTTTTAAGCTAATTGTACAAATAAGCAAAAATGAAATCATCATGATACTATGTCAGCAAGCAAATCAATAGTACAAATTTAAGCGCATTGTAAATTTTACTGTGAATTTTTAAAAATTCATTTAAAAGAAGGGTTAAGAATAGTCAAATTAAAATACCAGACTTTCTTAATCATAACTCTTACTCTCCTTATGTAATAGGAAACTTGTCTATTATCGTCGATCAGGTACATAAAAAAGCTGTTGAGGTTTGTAAAAAAAGATATCAAAAGAACAAAAAATAAAAATGTTTCCAAGTACTTAAATATTCCTAAATATTTATGTACATATTACACCCAGATACAAAATAGATGATCATGTTCAGCACACAATATTCGGTCTTGCTGAAACCGCACCCAAAATCTCTACTTAGCAGTCAGCTTTCTAACTACTAGATCAATAGATCAGTCATGGATGCAGGATGTACATACATCTCTATTTTCATCAACAAATTATAAGAGTAGTGTAATTTACACATTGCAATTATACTAAATTTAGATAAGTGAAATCTGAATTTAGTACAATTGCAATGTGTAAATGTGGCATGAATTGTAATCTAAATGCATATGGCGTATTTATTAAAAATGTCATTGTGGTACAATAAAGACTGTGAGTCCGATTACCACGCGTTACAACTATTTGTGTTATCATTTATTGATTTCATTGATAACTCGATTTTCAATGGATTGTATAATTGTATTTAGGACTTTTAGAAAATGACTATTCACCTGAATTTCAATTGATGGCATGAATGTAGAACTTGAATTAACATTGTTGTTATTTAGCATAGGAAACATGCAGTGATAATGATGAGTGAAGTGAATGATTAGTACTATACTAAATTAGATAAATTAGAACTAGTCCAAAAAAAGGATTCTGAGGGAACAATAAAATTTTGATCAGATGACATTGCTTACTTCGCTTTGACTGTTTGTTACTCAAAGTTTAACTGTAAATATATTTACTACCTATAAATAGGCAGTGGATTATTAGTCAGCTATTAAGAAATGCCAATATAATTTCTATTGCATGGAAGAGTTGAACAAAGAAGGCGATTCTACTGTCAATTAAAGGGTATTTGGTAAACGAAACTTGGAATTCGACAGGGGCTGGCATCGTCAGGTGTGGCCGGTGCGGTGGCCGCCGCCACGTGAGTCATTGCGCCCGGGCTGCAAATTCCATAGATAGCCGACAACTCCTTTATTCTCTTTACTATATCGAGCACCGCCATATTCGTGCCCTTTTGTAGTTCGCCTCTTGTTCATTTTTGAATAATTCAAATAATACCTAATGATTACTTCATAAGGAATGAAAAAAAGTTTATAAAATGTTAAAACAACATCGACATTTATATTCATCATTGGATTTATTAAAAATATACTATTCAATTTAGGAACTCATGGATCCAATAGCGTATATATGTATAAAGTAAGGACTAGGTTAATGTTTAGTCAGAGGTCAGAAGCCTGCTCGTGTTTTTGACCTAGACTTTCACCTGCTTTTGTTAGATTAGAATACAATAGGAGTATTTGGCTTTTGCAACAAAATAATTTATGTTTAATAAAAATACAACACTGTTGAACATGTTCTGTTGTACAATATTATCTTTGAGGTATGATAAATGAATCATCGCAATAAAATTTTTGTATTTTGAAACAAAGCGATATTTGAAAGAATAATAATAATAATAATAATAATAATAATAATAATAATAATAATAATAATAATAATAACAATGGAACAATTTTCAAGCGAACTACAATGCACAATAATATAAAAACAAGACTTTTTTACCAAGAAAAACCATATAATTACATAAAAGCAATATCTGTGTGAGACATGACATTTAAATGTCATGTCGAAATATTTAACCGAGAAATTCTAGCAAAATGCTGACGAGAGCCAAATCTAGAACACTAAAAGCACAAACAACATCCCTGGACTCGTCGCTCCGCTCCGCCTTGCCGTCCCCGGAAGCAACATTGGATGTTCCAGCCGTTGCAGAGGTGTCGAGCTCTAGCTCCAGCGACGAGTTTTTCTCTCCGCCCACGTCGCCAAGACCTGTACGTCGGCAGGAGAGTACCCGGCCACCGACCAGCTTGGGATCACGAGGACCACTGACCTCAAACAGGGTCCCCGCTACCGGTGGTGATGTGCGCCGCATGAAGTGGACAAAATCAATAAATGAGAGTGTCATGCGGGCATATTTTCGGGCTACAGAGTTGGGAACGAACCTTACTGCGTACCGTGTTAGGTTAGTCTCTCTGTTTCAGGAGCTTGAACCAGCCATCAACGTTTCAGCACAACGATTATCGGATCAAGTACGAGCTATACAGCGCTGTCACCTGCTGGATGATACAGTACTTGAGAGGATACGCTCTGACATAAGGAAAAACTTTACTATCCCCTCTTCATCACACGCTGCGGTGGCTAATAGCACACCTCAGTTGCCATTAGGTATTAAAGATGTTGATGAACTAGTGGAGAGTGAAGTTATATCCGTAAGTACCCAATGTAACGATAAGATAAGGAGTGCTTTGGAGGATGCGATTCAAAAGTACCGATTTATAAATGATAATATTAGACCACGGTTATGCCGTTTGCCCATTCATAAACGTAATTTAGCGCTTGTGAGTGCCCTGGATTCGCTATTATCAGACTATTTTGATAATAGCGAAGATCTTAGTGATACACATTCAATTCTATGCTGTGCGGCCATTGCAGTTTGTCGAGTAGCTGGTGTTAAATGTATTGAACGTGTAAGTGCTATTCGACCCGAAAATGGCGTACCAGCTTGGCAGTATAGAATTGAACGTCGTATTGCTGAGACTAGGACACTCATCGGTAAATTAATTAGTTTTAAAAGTGGTAATACACGGCCAAGAGTCATGCGCTTTGTGAAACAGGCATTCTTGGGGACTACCATTAGTCCTCAACAGTACATGTCCTGTGTCACAGAGCGCATAGACTTTCTAAAGCAGAAAATTTATGCATGGGCAAATAGGATAAGACGTTATAGAAAACGAGTCGATCGGTATAATCAGAATCGAATGTTCCAAAGGAATGAGAAATGGGTTTACCGGAAATGGGAGGAACCGAATTCATGTGTGAGTGATGGGCATTTTCCAGATGAAAATACCACAAATTCATTTTGGCGTAACATCTGGTCAGTGCCTGTCACTCATACAGAGGGTGATTGGTTGGAGGATGTCAAACGTTCGTGTGAGCCTATAATAGCTATGGAACCCATTGTTATTAATAAAGATGATGTAAGTTGTGCAGTCCGTTCATTACCGAATTGGAAATCACCTGGTCCAGACGGACTGCACAACTTTTGGCTTAAGTGGTTTCGAAGCTCACATGCGTGTTTGGCATCACAATTCCAAGCAGCTTTGGATTCTGGTTCATTACCACAATTTTTAACCACCGGTGTAACCCATTTACTCTATAAATCTGGTAGTGCCATGGATCCCAAAAATTTTAGACCTATAACATGTTTACCAACTACATATAAACTTCTAACATCTATTTTGAGACTCAAAATTACTACACACATAAATAATAATTCGGTAATCTCTATTTCTCAAAATGGATGTAGAAGTGGGGCCCGTGGCACTAAAGAGCTCCTTATTATAGACAGGACCATTAGCCAACAGGTACGTCGTAGTCGTAAGAGTCTGGCAACATGTTGGATAGATTATAAGAAGGCTTATGACTCAGTTCCACATACATGGCTTTTGAAAGTGCTAGAGTTGTACAAAATTGATGCAACTCTGTGCACTTTCTTAAAGTCGTGTATGAGTCAATGGAGAACAACACTTCGCTATCCAGGATGTCGGCAGACTGCGATAAACGACATACTTATAAAGATCGAGCGAGGTATATTTCAAGGTGACAGTCTGAGTCCCTTGTGGTTTTGTCTAGCTTTGAACCCTCTCAGCACTCTGTTAGAGGGTTCAGGGTTAGGCTATCGGTTGCAGAAAGATGATCAAGTTATATCTCACCTTCTTTATATGGATGATTTGAAATTACTGGCCTCCACAAAATTACAATTGACGGCGTTATTAAGGGTCACTGAAAACTTTAGTAATTCTATCAAAATGGAATTTGGTGTAGACAAGTGTGCAGTCATGTATGTAAAGAAGGGCGTGATTGTGGAATCTGAAGGAATGGAACTTTCTGATTCGACAAAACTCAGATCTCTGTCTGCCACCGAAACCTACAAGTATCTAGGTTTTTCACAGTCCTTGGGAATACCAGAATCTGGCGTGAAACAAATGTTACAGGAACGCTTCTTTGGCCGCCTAAAAAAAGTACTTAAAAGTCTTTTATCAGGCGGTAATAAGGTGCGAGCCTGTAACAGTTGGGTCATGCCGGTTCTGATGTATTCCTTTGGTGTACTTAGATGGACTCAGACCGAATTGGATGCCCTTGACAGGAGAGTCCGTACATTGCTGACTGCATTCCGCATGCACCACCCACGTTCATCGGTTATGAGATTGTATATTCCGCGAAAGTTTGGAGGTCGTGGTCTATTAAATATCAAGACTCTACACAATCGCGAGATATACAATCTCAGAGAATATTTTCTACAGACGAATGTGGGAGTGCATCGTAATGTAGTTGCAGTGGATACTGGTCTCACCCCGCTCGCTCTGGCTAAAGAGAATTGGCGCAAACCTGTAGTACTTAGTACTACTGATCGCAAGGAAGTATGGAAGGGTAAAGAACTTCATGGTCGATTTTATCGGGCCCTACACGGGTCTGATATAGACTTTAAAGCGTCTACATCTTGGCTACGGTATGGTGATCTCTTCGGAGAAACCGAAGGTTTTGTTTGTGCAATTATGGACGAAGTTATCATGACGAATAACTACCGGAAATATATCCTGAAAGATAGTACGGTTGACATCTGTCGGGCGTGCCACCGTCCTGGAGAATCTATTAGGCATATTATTTCCGGTTGTTCTCGTCTTGCTAACGGTGAGTATTTGCACAGGCACAACCAAGTAGCCAGGATCGTACACCAACAACTTGCCCTTAAATACCAACTTGTCAATTTCGAAGTACCTTACTACAGGTATGTGCCCGACCCAGTTCTCGAGAACGGTCGTGCTACGTTATATTGGGATCGATCTATTATCACAGATAGGACTATTGTTGCCAATAAGCCTGATATTGTGGTGATAGATCGATTAGAGCGCCGCGCAATGATTGTCGATATCGCCGTTCCTCATGACGAGAATCTCGTGAAAGTTGAAAAAGAAAAACAATTGAAATATTTGGATCTGTCTCACGAGATTGCCGACATGTGGAATGTGGATTCGGTGATTATTGTTCCGATAATCATATCTGTTCATGGATTGATAGCGAAGAGCCTCGACCAACACCTTAAGAGGCTCACGTTAGAAGGTTGGATCAAGGGTCTGATGCAGAAGGCAGTCCTCCTTGACACGGCCCGTATTGTGAGGAGGTTCCTGTCTCTGGAGCCCTAACCACCGGTATCTTGGTCCCTGTACCCGATGTCGGTGGTCTACTATTTTTTATATTTTTAAATATGTATTTTTTATTTTTTATATATTTAAAAATGTAATCAATATGTGTATTTATATGTAATAAAGAGAATAATAATAATAATAATAATAATCACACTAGCAACACTGAAAGCAGCTAGAATTTCTCAAACGTATTTTGTAAAAATATTTCATTTTCTTTCTGTATTATACAAAAAAAAACAACTGGAACAATTTTCAAGCGAACTACAATGCACAATAATATAAAAACAAGACTTTTTTACCAAGAAAAACCATATAATTACATAAAAGCAATATCTGTGTGAGACATGACATTTAAATGTCATGTCGAAATATTTAACCGAGAAATTCTAGCAAAATGCTGACGAGAGCCAAATCTAGAACACTAAAAGCACAAACAACATCCCTGGACTCGTCGCTCCGCTCCGCCTTGCCGTCCCCGGAAGCAACATTGGATGTTCCAGCCGTTGCAGAGGTGTCGAGCTCTAGCTCCAGCGACGAGTTTTTCTCTCCACCCACGTCGCCAAGACCTGTACGTCGGCAGGAGAGTACCCGGCCACCGACCAGCTTGGGATCACGAGGACCACTGACCTCAAACAGGGTCCCCGCTACCGGTGGTGATGTGCGCCGCATGAAGTGGACAAAATCAATAAATGAGAGTGTCATGCGGGCATATTTTCGGGCTACAGAGTTGGGAACGAACCTTACTGCGTACCGTGTTAGGTTAGTCTCTCTGTTTCAGGAGCTTGAACCAGCCATCAACGTTTCAGCACAACGATTATCGGATCAAGTACGAGCTATACAGCGCTGTCACCTGCTGGATGATACAGTACTTGAGAGGATACGCTCTGACATAAGGAAAAACTTTACTATCCCCTCTTCATCACACGCTGCGGTGGCTAATAGCACACCTCAGTTGCCATTAGGTATTAAAGATGTTGATGAACTAGTGGAGAGTGAAGTTATATCCGTAAGTACCCAATGTAACGATAAGATAAGGAGTGCTTTGGAGGATGCGATTCAAAAGTACCGATTTATAAATGATAATATTAGACCACGATTATGCCGTTTGCCCATTCATAAACGTAATTTAGCGCTTGTGAGTGCCCTGGATTCGCTATTATCAGATTATTTTGATAATAGCGAAGATCTTAGTGATACACATTCAATTCTATACTGTGCGGCCATTGCAGTTTGTCGAGTAGCTGGTGTTAAATGTATTGAACGTGTAAGTGCTACTCGACCCGAAAATGGCGTACCAGCTTGGCAGTATAGAATTGAACGTCGTATTGCTGAGACTAGGACACTCATCGGTAAATTAATTAGTTTTAAAAGTGGTAATACACGGCCAAGAGTCATGCGCTTTGTGAAACAGGCATTCTTGGGGACTACCATTAGTCCTCAACAGTACATGTCCTGTGTCACAGAGCGCATAGACTATCTAAAGCAGAAAGTTTATGCATGGGCAAATAGGATAAGACGTTATAGAAAACGAGTCGATCGGTATAATCAGAATCGAATGTTCCAAAGGAATGAGAAATGGGTTTACCGGAAATGGGAGGAACCGAATTCATGTGTGAGTGATGGGCATTTTCCAGATGAAAATACCACAAATTCATTTTGGCGTAACATCTGGTCAGTGCCTGTCACTCATACAGAGGGTGATTGGTTGGAGGATGTCAAACGTTCGTGTGAGCCTATAATAGCTATGGAACCCATTGTTATTAATAAAGATGATGTAAGTTGTGCAGTCCGTTCATTACCGAATTGGAAATCACCTGGTCCAGACGGACTGCACAACTTTTGGCTTAAGTGGTTTCGAAGCTCACATGCGTGTTTGGCATCACAATTCCAAGCAGCTTTGGATTCTGGTTCATTACCACAATTTTTAACCACCGGTGTAACCCATTTACTCTATAAATCTGGTGGTGCCATGGATCCCAAAAATTTTAGACCTATAACATGTTTACCAACTACATATAAACTTCTAACATCTATTTTGAGACTCAAAATTACTACACACATAAATAATAATTCGGTTATCTCTATTTCTCAAAATGGATGTAGAAGTGGGGCCCGTGGCACTAAAGAGCTCCTTATTATAGACAGGACCATTAGCCAACAGGTACGTCGTAGTCGTAAGAGTCTGGCAACATGTTGGATAGATTATAAGAAGGCTTATGACTCAGTTCCACATACATGGCTTTTGAAAGTGCTAGAGTTGTACAAAATTGATGCAACTCTGTGCACTTTCTTAAAGTCGTGTATGAGTCAATGGAGAACAACACTTCGCTATCCAGGATGTCGGCAGGCTGCGATAAATGACGTACTTATAAAGATCGAGCGAGGTATATTTCAAGGTGACAGTCTGAGTCCCTTGTGGTTTTGTCTAGCTTTGAACCCTCTCAGTACTCTGTTAGAGGGTTCAGGGTTAGGCTATCAGTTGCAGAAAGATGATCAAGTTATATCTCACCTTCTTTATATGGATGATTTGAAATTACTGGCCTCCACAAAATTACAATTGATGGCGTTATTAAGGGTCACTGAAAACTTTAGTAATTCTATCAAAATGGAATTTGGTGTAGACAAGTGTGCAGTCATGTATGTAAAGAAGGGCGTGATTGTAGAATCTGAAGGAATAGAACTTTCAGATTCAACAAAACTCAGATCTCTGTCTGCCACCGAAACTTACAAGTATCTAGGTTTTTCACAGTCCTTGGGAATACCAGAATCTGGCGTGAAACAAATGTTGCAGGAACGTTTCTTTGGCCGCCTAAAAAAAGTACTTAAAAGCCTTTTATCGGGCGGTAACAAGGTGCGAGCCTGTAACAGTTGGGTCATGCCGGTTCTGATGTATTCCTTTGGTGTACTTAGATGGACTCAGACCGAATTAGATGCCCTTGACAGGAGAGTCCGTACATTGCTGACTGCATTCCGTATGCACCACCCACGTTCATCGGTTATGAGATTGTATATTCCGCGAAAGTTTGGAGGTCGTGGTCTATTAAATATCAAGACTCTACACAATCGCGAGATATACAATCTCAGAGAATATTTTCTACAGACTAATGTGGGAGTGCATCGTAATGTAGTTGCAGTGGATACTGGTTTTACCCCGCTCGCTCTGGCTAAAGAGAATTGGCGCAAACCTGTAGTACTTAGTACTACTGATCGCAAGGAAGTATGGAAGGGTAAAGAACTTCATGGTCGATTTTATCGGGCCCTACACGGGTCTGATATAGACTTTAAAGCGTCGACGTCTTGGCTACGGTATGGTGATCTCTTCGGAGAAACCGAAGGTTTTGTTTGTGCAATTATGGACGAAGTTATCATGACGAATAACTACCGGAAATATATCCTGAAAGATAGTACGGTTGACATTTGTCGGGCGTGCCACCGTCCTGGAGAATCTATTAGGCATATTATTTCTGGTTGTTCTCGTCTTGCTAATGGTGAGTATTTGCACAGGCACAATCAAGTAGCCAGGATTGTACACCAACAACTTGCCCTTAAATACCAACTTGTCGATTTTGAAGTGCCTTACTACAGGTATGTGCCCGACCCAGTTCTCGAAAACGGTCGTGCTACGTTATATTGGGATCGATCTATTATCACAGATAGGACTATTGTTGCCAATAAGCCTGATATTGTGGTGATAGATCGATTAGAGCGCCGCGCAATGATTGTCGATATCGCCGTTCCTCATGACGAGAATCTCGTGAAAGTTGAAAAAGAAAAACAATTGAAGTATTTGGATCTGTCTCACGAGATTGCCGACATGTGGAATGTGGATTCGGTGATTATTGTTCCGATAATCATATCTGTTCATGGATTGATAGCGAGGAGCCTCGACCAACACCTTAAGAGGCTCACGTTAGAAGGTTGGATCAAGGGTCTGATGCAGAAGGCAGTCCTTCTTGACACGGCCCGTATTGTGAGAAGGTTCCTGTCTCTGGAGCCCTAACCACCGGTATCTTGGTCCCTGTACCCGATGTCGGTGGTCTACTATTTTTTATATTTTTAAATATGTATTTTTTATTTTTTATATATTTAAAAATGTAATCAATATGTGTATTTATATGTAATAAAGAGAATAATAATAATTAGCAATTCCAAGCAGCTTTGGATTCTGGTTCATTACCACAATTTTTAACCACCGGTGTAACCCATTTACTCTATAAATCTGGTGGTGCCATGGATCCCAAAAATTTTAGACCTATAACATGTTTACCAACTACATATAAACTTCTAACATCTATTTTGAGACTCAAAATTACTACACACATAAATAATAATTCGATACTCTCTATTTCTCAAAATGGATGTAGAAGTGGGGCCCGTGGCACTAAAGAGCTCCTTATTATAGACAGGGCCATTAGCCAACAGGTACGTCGTAGTCGTAAGAGTCTGGCAACATGTTGGATAGATTATAAGAAGGCTTATGACTCAGTTCCACATACATGGCTTTTGAAAGTGCTAGAGTTGTATAAAATTGATGCAACTCTGTGCACTTTCTTAAAGTCGTGTATGAGTCAATGGAGAACAACACTTCGCTATCCAGGATGTCGGCAGACTGCGATAAACGACATACTTATAAAGATCGAGCGAGGTATATTTCAAGGTGACAGTCTGAGTCCCTTGTGGTTTTGTCTAGCTTTGAACCCTCTCAGCACTCTGTTAGAGGGTTCAGGGTTAGGCTATCGGTTGCAGAAAGATGATCAAGTTATATCTCACCTTCTTTATATGGATGATTTGAAATTACTGGCCTCCACAAAATTACAATTGACGGCGTTATTAAGGGTCACTGAAAACTTTAGTAATTCTATCAAAATGGAATTTGGTGTAGACAAGTGTGCAGTCATGTATGTAAAGAAGGGCGTGATTGTGGAATCTGAAGGAATGGAACTTTCAGATTCAACAAAACTCAGATCTCTGTCTGCCACCGAAACCTACAAGTATCTAGGTTTTTCACAGTCCTTGGGAACACCAGAATCTGGCGTGAAACAAATGTTGCAGGAACGCTTCTTTGGCCGCCTAAAAAAAGTACTTAAAAGTCTTTTATCAGGCGGTAACAAGGTGCGAGCCTGTAACAGTTGGGTCATGCCGGTTCTAATGTATTCCTTTGGTGTACTTAGATGGACTCAGACCGAATTGGATGCCCTTGACAGGAGAGTCCGTACATTGCTGACTGCATGCCGCATGCACCACCCACGTTCATCGGTTATGAGATTGTATATTCCGCGAAAGTTTGGAGGTCGTGGTCTATTAAATATCAAGACTCTACACAATCGCGAGATATACAATCTCAGAGAATATTTTCTACAGACGAATGTGGGAGTGCATCGTAATGTAGTTGCAGTGGATACTGGTTTTACCCCGCTCGCTCTGGCTAAAGAGAATTGGCGCAAACCTGTAGTACTTAGTACTACTGATCGCAAGGAAGTATGGAAGGGTAAAGAACTTCATGGTCGATTTTATCGGGCCCTACACGGGTCTGATATAGACTTTAAAGCGTCTACATCTTGGCTACGGTATGGTGATCTCTTCGGAGAAACCGAAGGTTTTGTTTGTGCAATTATGGACGAAGTTATCATGACGAATAACTACCGGAAATATATCCTGAAAGATAGTACGGTTGACATCTGTCGGGCGTGCCACCGTCCTGGAGAATCTATTAGGCATATTATTTCCGGTTGTTCTCGTCTTGCTAACGGTGAGTATTTGCACAGGCACAACCAAGTAGCCAGGATCGTACACCAACAACTTGCCCTTAAATACCAACTTGTCAATTTCGAAGTACCTTACTACAGGTATGTGCCCGACCCAGTTCTCGAGAACGGTCGTGCTACGTTATATTGGGATCGATCTATTATCACAGATAGGACTATTGTTGCCAATAAGCCTGATATTGTGGTGATAGATCGATTAGAGCGCCGCGCAATGATTGTCGATATCGCCGTTCCTCATGACGAGAATCTCGTGAAAGTTGAAAAAGAAAAACAATTGAAGTATTTGGATCTGTCTCACGAGATTGCCGATATGTGGAATGTAGATTCGGTGATCATTGTTCCGATAATCATATCTGTTCACGGATTGATAGCCAAGAGCCTCGACCAACACCTTAAGAGGCTCACGTTAGAAGGTTGGATCAAGGGTCTGATGCAGAAGGCAGTCCTCCTTGACACGGCCCGTATTGTGAGGAGGTTCCTGTCTCTGGAGCCCTAACCACCGGTATCTTGGTCCCTGTACCCGATGTCGGTGGTCTACTATTTTTTATATTTTTAAATATGTATTTTTTATTTTTTATATATTTAAAAATGTATTGAATATGTGTTTAAATGTAATAAAGAGAATAATAATAATAATAATAATATTGTATTTATTTCTCTCATCACAAAGGTAGTTACAATTTGTGGAGTACATACAGTTTAGTCAAATTACATCATTCCTTTGTGAGAGACTGGTGTCTATGGTAGGAAATCCTGTGTTACAGATCACCAGGCTCACACCTCCCGGACAAAACAAAGTAACAACAGTTGTAGCATAAACCAGTTTCCAATTAATAATATAGGTAGACAAGAGAAAATAAATAGAAAATAACAGTAATAACAATAATAAAAAAATAAAAATAAAAATAATAGAATGTAAGTATTAACATTTACGTGTAGGTACGTGAGTGAGTGTAAGTATGTATGTATTTATGTGTGCGTATGCCTGTGTCTGTGTGTATGTGTGTGCGCGCGGTGCTTAATAATACAGATCAAACAAAATGCTTTGTACATGGATTGTATTAACTTTGAGGCACAAGTAGACTTTCTGTGTCATCATAGCTTAGGTTTCGTAGCCATAACATTAATACCGTCTTCAATTTAAATTTGTTAAAGCGGTATATGCAAAGGATAGCATTAATTTTATTATACAAGTATGGCCCCAAAAAACAAAAGAACCTACGAGATAAATTCGTTTTATAAATTATATTATCCTGAAAGACCCTATGTTTACGCCGTTTCGTAGCATTAATTAGAGGATCATAGTTGGTAAGTGAGTGGGACTTAGTAATAAGATGGAAAATAAAAAGTTGCCGAACTGTAAGGACATCAAATTTTCTGTACAAGTCTCCCGTGCGATGCAAGGAAGGTAGGCAAAGCGCCACCTTTAAAACTGCCCTTTGAGCACGTTCCAACTTTATCAAAATGCTCTTAGCTGCACCTCCCCAGGATGTGATGCAGTACGTTAGTATTGATTGGCCCAAAGCGAGATACGTCATTTTAAGGATCTTATTATCACATACATGTCTCAAATTTTTGAAAATATAAATTAGTTTTCTAGTTCTAGAAGTTAACACATTTATGTGAGCTTCAAAGTTTAAATTTTTATCAATAATGATTCCAAGGTATTTAATGGAATCTACCATTTGCAGTTCTTTGCAGGTACATGGAACATATTGATTATTACACAGATGTGCAATGATGGGCTGAGGAGTTTCAAGATTAGATTTTTTATTTTTTAGTTGGAATGCTATGTACTTGGTCTTATCGGTATTTAAAGATAGAAGATTGCTTTTAAGCCAACAAGTGACTCGATTCATGCCCTCTTGTGCACTCTGATATGTGTCCTCCCAGGAATCACCTCGAAAAATTAGTACGGTGTCGTCTGCAAAGGTGATTATTTTACCGGTGTTAGGTATATCTAATTGGCAAAGATCATTTATGAAAATTAGAAACAAGGTTGGCCCGAGGATACTGCCTTGGGGCACACCTATATCCAAAGGAAGATCATGACTACGTACACTGTCAATCTGTACACACTGTGAGCGATCTGTAAGGTAACTAGTGAAAAATTGTAACTGTACGCCACGAACACCCATCACTTCCAGTTTTTTGAGAAGTAGTGGGACAGAGACTGTGTCAAAAGCCTTGGCCAAATCTAAAAATATGGCTAGTACCTTTTTCTTGTCGTCCAATTTAGTAACTATATAATTTGTAAGCTCATGTACTGCGTCATCTGTAGACCTATTTCTGCGAAAACCGAACTGTGAATTCGAAAGCATCTTTTTTGTTTCCAAGTAGTTAATGAGTCTACTATTGACGATTTTTTCAATGATCTTTGAGAAACCAGGAAGAATAGATATAGGTCTATAATTATTCACAGAGTCTCTGTCGCCACTTTTATAGATAGGATGAACAAGTGCTCGTTTGAATGCCTTTGGAAAGATACCGGACGAGAATGCCAAATTACATATATAGACTAGTGGGTCTATTAAAATACTTTTATACCTTTTAATAAAACTATTGGAAATACCGTCCAGTCCAATAGCACAATCATTTTTAAGATTTGATATGATCAACTCCATTTCACAGGCATCTGTGGGATGAAGCACAAACGACTGTGACTGAGTCAAAGGATGGTACGATTCATCAATATTTGCAGAATTAATTGTCTGCAACTTCCCTCCTATGACTTTTCCAATACTTGTAAAATATTTATTTACCAAGTTAACCGACTCAGTAGGGTTAATGTTGTTCATCAAGTCTAAGGCCGGGCTTCGGGTTTGTTTAGTGTATGTGATATTTTTAATAACTTTCCAAAGCTGTTTCGTATTGTTTTTAGCGTTATTAATTTCAGATTTCTCGTATTCTCTTTTAACATTTTTAATTAAAGAATTAGTGTAATTGCGATAACGAGTATAGGTCAGCTTATGGATTTCGTTTCTCGGATCTTTTTTTGTCTTTTGATATAATCTGTCCCTATTTCTTATACACCGTAATATTCCCTTTGTAATCCACGGTTTTAAGATGTGCTTTCTTACAGAAGTACGCGTGATTTTAGTGCAGATTTCTAATTCTTTCTTTAAGGTGGAAACAAGAAAGGTAACAGTCTCATTAACGTCGCTCATAGGGTACATTGGAGTTAAATCTATCTTATTGAGGGCCTTATCAAGGGAGTCGTAATCAACTTTTTTGACATGCCTTTTAGGTCTATAATTATTGGATAGCATTTCTAGACTCAATATAACGCTGTAGTGGTCAGTAATAGTCGTATGTGAGATAATACATTTTGCAGAAAATTTGGTCTTGAGGATAACATGATCAAGACATGTGTGAGTGTGTGTTGGTATACAATGGGCCGGTAACATACCATGCGCAGCCAAAAGATTCAAGTAGGATTCCGCTCTGGTGTCCTTCGATGTGGCCGCAATGTCAAGATTAATGTCCCCCGTAATAATAATATTTTGAAAAGATGCTAGGCTTGTTAGAATACTATTTAATGATTCTAGGAATTTAGTAACATTTTTTTCACCAGGGCGCCGATACACAGCAAGAATAGTAGTGGTGTTGTCAACTTTTATCATAAGACAATTGGCATCTACGAGGTTTGGTTCTGACATATCATAGCTACTTGAAGATTTGGAGTACACCACTACACCTTCATTTTGTGTCTTATTGTTCGATGTAGAAGTATGGTTATAGCCATCTAACTGTGGTATACGATCGTTATTGCATAACCAACATTCCGTTAGTATAATTAAATCCCAGTAAATGTTGAAGCTATGCAGCAATGTTTCTAAGTGCGGCATATTACAATTAATACTTCTAATATTTTGAATTATCATATTCAGAGATGAATTGAGTGGATAGAGCATGTTAGTACAGATATTTTCAAAATCACATGTAAAACTATCAGCTGCTGTCAAGTTATCTAACTCATTGTTGATCTGAGTGTTATTTGGATCGAACATTTATGTATGCAATTATTACGTTTACTATTCTTATGTGAACCAAATAAGTCATATATTTAATATTATAATCCAGGGGATAAGTGTTAGCAGTGTAGAAGTTTTCTATACCACTTCTTGATGAAGTCAAGATCACTTTAACAGTTTTTATACTAAACGCATTGAACTGTAAACTTGTGTAGTGTAATTTAATATTGATTAGATGTTGATTGATTAAGCAGACCTTAAATGTGTTTGAGTGTATGTATAGTGCTTTTCGCATAGTTTTTGTAAGTGTTATTTGTAAAAGTTTTATATAAAGAAAAAAATTAATACAACAAATCGGCACAACAAAGCACAAACTGTCAGACGGGTCAATATATACCGAGTAGTTCTTATAACAATAACTTAAATAATTTATGTAATAGCAAGATAAAGAAGTAATCGCACGTTCTAGTCATTTCTGCGAACCCATTCTAGTAAAGTCTTCCTCGCAATTTATACGTGTAGCTCGATGGCCTTCCTTTAGTCTGATATAAACTTTGCCGAAAGAAATCCAGCAGCTGGCCTGTTCGTGAGATTTTGTGAATTCCCGGGCCAGGTAAAAAAGACGTCTAGTTTTAGTAGTTAGATTGTCCGTCACATAAACCGGCGAACAATGCCCTCGTATTTTGAGATGACCGGTATTGATCTTTTCACCTTTAGCATGCACTTTATTGAAATTAACCACGGATTTCATCAGATTTTCTTTTTGAGATGTTGTAGTAAATTCCACCACAATGGGTCCTGGTTCCTTCTTAGTTTTAATACGAAAAATGTCTCGAATTTCACCGTCTAAGATCGGGTTGTTCACAGTTTCACCCAGACGCAAAACATGAGTTTTAAGGTCCTGCTTTGCCTCCGGCTTAGCACAGGGAATGTTACGTATTTCTATGCTAGATGACTTAAGGCTCCTTTCTAATTGATCCACCTTCAACTCCAAGGAATGTATGTGGTTTTTGTGTGATAAATTTTCCTTTGTGACCGCTTCAAATTTTTGTATTAGGGTATCATACATGGTTGAGAGGAATTCCAAAGTTTTTTGAGTCTCAACGTTTTGTTTCTTAATAGCCTCCATGTCTTGTTTAATACAAAGGAATTCCGCTTCTTGTTTTTTCTGTATAGTACAAAGGAGCTCCCTAATTTCAGCGTTGGCCAAATCACCATGTTTACGCTTCGATCTCCTTGAGATGTTAGAATATTCTTGATCAATATCAGATTGCATTATGTCAGACGCGGTGTCCGATTCTTGTGTAACAATTATTTCATCAGGCGGTATAGACAACTTTAATGCAGATGACGTCGAAGGAGGCGATCGGTTAATTGGCATGGCTTCTTTAAATATTACAATTAAAATACTTGCTGTATAATTCTTAACCAAAACGCAATAATTTTAGAATTTCAAGCACTCAGTATTAGAAATTTTACAATTTATTAGCAAAGAGTGAAATGATCATTGGGATTTGAACTCATACCGCGCAATTACAGGTGACAAACTCCACGTATTACGCTACTGTATCAGTTAAGGGTAATGTTAGATTAACGCTTCTATACTGTAGTTGCTCAGGTTTATCAAACTACCCGTTGCCTCTGGGGTCCTGGTACTTTTTATATTTTTGCAGAAAGATATGTTTGTCACTCTCACCCAAGTAGGCGGTACCTCACAAGAAGCTTGCGCAAGCGGCGATGGTCGGGTGGGGCGGTCCTTGCAGAAACAGTTGAACAGCAACCTCCTCACTACTTATGCACTTCTATTATTTTGGACGATTTTTTAACTTTAATTTCTTTTAAAAGGAAAACATTAAACAAAATTGCGTGAATTTAGGACACGTCCGTTTGTCGCCGAGGTCCGGGGGGAGGGGAATAAATAATATACATCTAATGATATCCATAAAGTTATCATATATTTAATAATATTATATAGATAATTCATTATAATTATAATCATTATAATCTGAATTGATAATGTCGACATCGTCGTCGAATTATAATGTCCATGGCATAGTCCATTGCAGATATTTATTTATTTATTATCATACCAATCACTATAATTACAGATTACATCCAATATGATAGTGCAGAACAAAGCTTTACAATACATAAACAATACAACACCACCAATACAATATAAAAAACAGAACAAAAGAAAAATAAACTAAAAAGCAAAATGAAATATACTCAACACAACTAATACAATCAAAAGAAATCCATTTAACTAATCAAAATGTTTAGAAACATTGTGATTAGTTAAATTTCATTCCCTAGGGTAGAACCACCGAAATAATTGAGAAAAAAAAATCTAAAATAATAGCCACTAATTTTATTAAATCAAATATTATAAATAAGAAAAAAATGGATAAAAGTTACCTATGCTATTAAGCTGTACGGCATATACTACCGATGGCATGTGAAACTGTGAGATGAGCCTCTTTGTGATAACAAATGGCTGGTAGCTGTGCGATTTGATTAACCGATAAAATGGTAATTTGACAACAGTAATTTGATAACCCTGCATGTGCATATTACGGTGGTTTATCATTTTCTTTGAGCAGAATATTTTTCTACACTTTTAAGAATAGATTAAGACCTGAACGATAAAAAGTGAAAATAATTTTTCTTCTGGATTGTGTCGGTAGTAAACTCTTTAAAATTTTACACAAATACAAGAAAACTTTGTGTTTTACGTGACTGGTCATATGAGTTCTATTTCATTCGTAATTAGTAACGAAGCGGAAGAAGGAAAACCTTATCAATAAATTCATGAGGTTTTTCTCTTTCCTAGGAGAAAGCATTCATGACTCAATATGAGGTAGCTATTTGGTTAAATAAAAATAAGTTAACTTAAGGACATAACTTTATTATATTTCAAAATAATTGAAAAAAAA
The DNA here is from genome assembly GCA_949316085.1 of Hypercompe scribonia. Classification (NCBI taxonomy): domain Eukaryota; kingdom Metazoa; phylum Arthropoda; class Insecta; order Lepidoptera; family Erebidae; genus Hypercompe; species Hypercompe scribonia. The sequence continues at coordinate 11,452,450 of OX438979.1, forward strand.
GAAGGTAACCAGTCGGCGTGATAAGTCACACTTACTTAGTGGCAAGAAATGATATTAACTTTTAATCGCCTGCGCTAAGGACATCCTTAATTATAGAGAAATTATAACTGTACCGAGTTTCTTTATCTTCTGATTTCAGACACCTGCTGTGTCACGGAATGCGGGAAGCTACAAATATCGGAAACGCTCGTAAAATGTATGACATGTATTATCACCCTTATTTGTGTATCCAAATAACGTACGAGTACTGTTATGTCGACTAAATTGTAAAATTGATCTTATGTTAATTCAAAACTAAATATAAAGATGTTAATTAAATAAAACCAGAATTATACGTAAATAATTTATGCAAATATAAAATTGATCACTAAGATTGTTAAGTATGTACTTATAACTTCAAGCGAGTAGCCGAAGAAGCGGCACTTTTACATATCTTAATTAAACAGATTTCTTTAATATGCAAGTGTTTTATTTATTGATATTAATACATATTTACTAATTGCTTATTTATTCATTTATCGTTACCATCTATAGTATAATGTAGTTAAAATAATCAAATAGATCGAAACAATGAATTCACTTTCATGCGCCATGATACTTTATTTAACGTAACATATTTGCCGCCCAAAAACAACAATACTTTAAGGATAAAATTGTACCACAATATATTAAATGTACATAGTGTATCTGCATGAAAATGATTAATAGAGTTCATTATATAATAGTAGTGAGGGTTACGCAGATTATAAACAGGTGTGTGAGTGAATGTCTACGGAAACTTCAATTATGGATGTATGTTTTCCCTTTTTTTGTTATACTAATAATAAAACAGGCTGATAATAATCCTTAATCAATAACATCGACTATTGTACAAAATAACATGATAATAAATATTTGTATGTATTCGTGTATAGTGATAATTATTGTATACAGCTTTAGATAATATTTGTGAGGAAGAAACAAAAATTCACCATCTTAATTATGATTAATTACTACCATTGAGTTTCAAACCTGAAGCTTTCAAATCGTCACAACTAGGCACAAATCAGTTTATTTTTAATTAACCTTCGATACATTGAGAACTTTATTGCGAAAAGAAATTCATTAAATATGCAAAGTCATCGCAATGCAATTTAAAGCGTCTGTTTTCGTCGAGACATGGCGATGCCTATCTTGAACTCATTACATAAGATTTGATCTCGTATTTATTTTATTTCTTATGTAAAAAACAGTAGTAAAAGTAAGTTATAGCAATAAATTCTGTAACTTATAATGAGCAGTCCGTGTAAACGGCCAGTATTAATTGTCGCAAGCTGTTAAAGCAAAAGGGCAGTAACATTGTTGTTCTTGTTTCATAGTGTTAGGAAATGGGCACGTACTCAGTATTTTATTAAAAAAAAAGTAATATGAAACGTCAGAACAAATGAGATTACAATACAAAATTAATAAAAATACCTAATAAAACAGCAATGGCTATCTTACGAAACAAATTTAATTTCCAAAACATCAAACATGGTGAACAATTGTTTCTCAAACTCACTACAACTTGCAATTTTGGAGTATAGCATTTTACTTTCCAAGGTAGACTCAAGGCAGCCTCTGTGACTGTTATAAAAAACGATAATAGTGCTTTATTTAATAAACAATAAACTTTTTTACTATAACAAAGACGCAATTGATTATTAACTCTGGTATGGAGTTGCGTTTTAAAGTGATTTGACGTTTGTCATATAATATAATTCATAAACATAATTACTGTATTCATAATGTGATAATAAGAATAACAAACTAATTAATAAATTAGCTTACAAACTACTTAGTACTGACCCTGTTAATTTCACTAACCAGAGACGCGTTTGAAGAAGAGATTTATAAAGTACAAACTAAGAGTTTCAAATCTTGACAGCTTGGGAAGAATTACAAATCTATTGATTTCTTGAAAAAAGTAAAATTCTGCAATTCAAAAGTTTATTTTCCTTTTGAACTTACAATAGACTTACTTACTTTTAGATTCAGCATTGTTTTTATAAACTTAATTGAAATTATATATTAAAAATTATAATGAAATTTAATTAACAAATAAAAGGATTGTAATGTTGTAACATTATCATAATTAAATAGCGAACGTTAAGTAGGAAACTAATTAATTTAAATACAAATAACACATTACAATATTAACTTCGGTATTTAAGTTCCCTTTATCAATAAAAATTCAAGTATTTAGTAGAGTTTTTTATTTTGCGTGTAAGTTAAGTAGGAGTAGTAAGAGTATCAGTGTGAGAGTAAATGTCAAATGAAGTTGTATATATATGTACAGTACATAATATAAAGTGTAGGTGCATATTCACAAGCTGAAATTAATTTTCAACAAATTTTCGTTCTCCTGATAATCCAAAGTCAAAAGCCAGTGTTCCAAAGACCTTTTGTATTTTCTAACTAGCACTGTTATTACGATTGTGAGGTGACAGCTGTTTACGCAAAATTTTATATTATCGATAGCAGTTTCGTGTAGTTTTATGACACAGATGCGGTCCGTTCTACGTCTTTCACTTCGTAAAAATCGCACATGCTTGCGTAATGTAGACTTGAGGACAAAAAACGATCTTCCAGTCAATACAGAATACTCTTCATCCAGTTGGATATCTGCAAGGTTATCTGTAAGTATTATTTGAACGATTACATGGAGTTCGTCATTTTCGACGTCAGAAACAGGAAATCAGAAATACAACAAACAATTTGACTGCACAGTTGGCCTAGAGGTTTAAGCGGCGCACTCTACTGCGCTGAGTGTTGTGGGTTCAAACCCCACACGGGACAACACTTTGTATGTTCTTTATGTCCGTTTCTTGTATGTTTGTAAAATCCCCCGCGACACAGGATTTATTCCTAGTGTTTTTAATAAAAAAGTACCTTCAGAACAGCTCTCTGTGCTCTTTCAACTCTAATCAGATTATGATATTTTGATTATAAGATTGGTAGAGCATTACACACGTCAATCTATAATAGATTGACAAAGTGTAAATATTATATATACTATATCAATATATATATACTAAGGTACACCTATCGGCAGAAAATCTAAAGTTTTTAACAATAAATATTATATTTATTTTTTGATACGATACCTCAAGTTCTCTATATACAGGATCCAACGAAAACACGCATCTATATGTATAACTTGATATTTTATTTATTGGTGTTAACATAAGGAAACTATAGCCCTCATCAATATAGCCACAGATGTAAGCTTTTACTTGAACAAGTAGGTGAATGCTCATAAAGAACTAAGTTTAAAATTTACTATAGGATCAAGAGCATAAACACAAAAGCTGATGTACCAAATATAACCCAATCCCCGTAAAATTAAGAATTGACACTCACTTAAATTTATATTTGAAGCGTTCCATTAGTCCAATGCAACACACATCATCCTTGAATAGTTCCGCTTACAATCTCATGTCAAGTTTAGCTGACACTCAGTGCTTTAATTACGGATTACTTCACGACACTTGCCTATTTCGGTAATCACAAAAACTGTTCATGTTGATCGTTTTACCAATGCCAATTATTTTATAAGGATTAGCCTTTTATAATTAGAAGTGATTTGTATTCACATTTCAGGTTCACCCACTTTTGTGTTACAAAACGCAGAAATACAAATTACGTACAGATGCAACTGTTTTTATTTTTTTTAATTGCCATTTATTTATTTTCCAATTTTAACAGCTAACTTGTATGACTACCATAAGCATATGCTTCCTTGAATCATTCCCTAGCTTTGACTTCTGTAGATAGTAGAGCCATGCGAATTTTAGCACGAACGAGCCGGCTCAACCGGGCAGTACTACCTTCCCACGGAAGATCAACCTAAAGCGACAGTATCCGTGCTGTCATATTTTGTTGGTGAGTGTAAGACCGGATGCCCATTGATGCAGGGTTGACAGTTGCCATTGTAAGTGTATGCAATACGATGCCACGATGACTATCATGTCTTTTATGTCCCCAAATGAGGCATCAAAAAGTACCTTACTAGGCCGCCATAGTGTGTAGTAGTAAGTGACTATCACTCAGGCAGGCATTAGGCAGAGTAGAGCCACTTTGACAGACTCCTAAAATAAAAAAGATAAAAACTTATTCGATTCAAATATTGAATTAATTAACGAGCTCAGAATCAAATGCCGACTTAAACTCATTGGTACTATCGGCGAACAGTATTGTTGAAAAATCGAGACTGAACCATGCGTGTTTTCTACGAGCTGTTCATAATAATAATAATAAATACGAGATGTCTCGTAATCATCTGAGTCAATTAATACAATGGAACAATTACTAATTGCAAACATTGATATAGCATATGTAGTTCGTTCGCTACCGAATTGGAAATCAGCGGTACCGGGCTGAATGTATGGATTATTATGTATTAATCATGGATTTAAGTGGTTTCGTAGCTCAATAGTATGTCTTCCAACATTACATAAATTACGAACGTCCATTCTGAGAGTGAAGATAACATCGCATATTTAAAACAATTGTGAGTATTTTGTCTCACTCTCAGAATGAACGTATAAGTCGGGCACATGGTACTAAAAAACTCTTTATTATTGACACGAATATAAATCATAAAGTTTATCGTAACCGGATAGAACTAGCGAAGTATTGGACAGATTATAAAAATACCTGTGACTCTGTGTTGCATACGTGGCTCTTTAGGAAGATCGAGTTGTACAAGACTGGTATAATTTTAGGTACTTTTCTGTATGCAACAATGGAGGACGATTCTTTACTATCTAAGATGGTGGCATTCTCAGGCTGACGTTGTATATTCAGATTAAGGGGAATATTTCAGGGTGACAGTTTAAGTCCCTTGTGGTTTTGCGTGGCTTTGAATCCTCTCAGTATAATGTTAGAAGGTTCAGGCTTAAGCTATCATTTGCAGAGAGATAGTAAGATTTGTTCCAAATACTTTTCATGTATAATTTGAAACTAGCTACTTCCATTAATTCTATATTACAAAAAAATCTAGAAGTAACTAAAACTTTCCGTAATTGTATCAGGATGTAATTTGACGTAGATAAGTGTACATTACTGCACACTTAACTACGTCAAATTCATCGGTAATCATATCAGCTCATGGATTAATTGCTAAGACCCTTGATATCAGTATCTACAGAGACACATGTTATGCAGCTGGATTAAAGCAGTTTCTGGATCTGTGGTATCTGGATCCCTGTAGCCGATACCGTTGGGACACTATTTCATATATTTAAAAAAAATATTTTATCTATATATGATCCCTAAAATATAGCTTGATCTCTGTGGTAGTTGTCGTCACTAGTGAAAATTAAAACTTACGAGGTACACTTTCAGTGTTAATTGTTATGTTTGTAATATATTGCACTTCATTTGTGATAAAACTGGCTCGTAAAGAATGAAAATATCAGTGACACAAAATAAAATCACTTATCCAAACCTTTTAACCCTAAGACCTCACAACCTTTAAAAATCAAGCCACGTCATATCAAAATAGGTGCTAAATACGGCACAGAATTAAATTATTTCAGAAATAACATTATTTGCAATAAAAGTTTTTAGTTTAGCTTAACTAAAAAATACATGTTTTTGAACGTAGTAAGCGTTCAAAAACATGTAATTTTTTTTCCCCAATTATCCTTGACACTTCAATGTTTACGTGGCACGTCCGCACCGATGATTGAAGCTATTTTGGACAAGTGCAATCATTCTTCCATTATTTGTATTAGAATTGTACAATGGTTATGTACGTGATTTAACTACCGTCGCATATCGACCCACTTGTATTGACCTTTTGATTTCGAGTAATTTCGTTAATGCAAGGCCATTTGTTTCCATTATTGGCATATATTTCTACCCTCGAGTAAAAGTTTGTGTGATTATGATGTAATTGACAATCGTGACTTGCTTCGACTAAAGACCTGTTTAAAACACTCAAGTTAGCTACTTATATTTAAATATGTTCAAAAGGTCAATTTGCGTTTTAAAGGTTTTATGCTCACTCCATTTTTTATTTTCATAAGTAAGTTAATTATTTCTCCTATGATAGACTTTAAGTCATTCACGATTTTTTCTTATTCGTAACATAAATTTTAGATTAAAACTTGTTTTTATCGGTTTGCTAGTCTTAATTTAATGATATTATTTATTTGCCTTTCATTTTATGGTTCAAACTAGTCTGATTGTGGAGAATCTTTTTTATTAAAGAAATCTCTGCCTATAATTTTTACCATTAAGGCAGTTCTTTAAGTGATACATCTTCTAAACTCTATAATAACTTTAAATCAAATTACCGATATTACAGGCGAACAGAAAGAAAATTGGTATAAATAATGAAAATATTTTATAATTTTTCTTTGAGGGTTTTTTCCAAGTATTTAACTTCTATCTGTGGAGACTTGCAAATAGCGTGTTGTTACTTCTTCTTTTATCTATATAAAGTGTATTGCTTGGAGCTTCCCTAAAATAAAAAAAATAATAATACACTATTAGTATTTAATGTGATGTACGTCCATTTTAAGTTTATCTTCTAATTGTATTGTTACCATTTTTTCCTTTATTTGTTTTACAAAGTATCTAAAAGTTTGAAATCTAAAACCAATTTACTGTGCATACCAATCGGCACGATTTTTAAGTCTAACCGAGAAAGTTTTTGGTAATTAAACCATAAAGAAATCAATAGCTCTGATAACTTAATAAAAACTGAATAAAATAAAATATGTTAACATAAAGTTTATTGATGAGTGGAACTCATTGTTAAATTCTAAAATTTTCTTATTGATGGATGAATACAACCTGGTAACCAAACGGTGGATTATCACACATATATGTATGCTTACAATTTACATAGAGACTGCCTCGACGGCGCAGTGGTAGGGTATGCGACTGCTGTGCTTGAGATCACTGGTTCGATTCCAAATGTCGGTATGATCTGCAAATATTTGTTTCGGAGTTTGGGTGTTTTCTATGTGTAATATGTATGTAGCTACAAAAAAAAAAACTATATATGTATTTATATCAGCTGTCTAATACAAGCTTTGCTTAGTTTAGGACTAGATAGCGTTGGGGTGCTGGGCTAGAAAACCTCCACGTGGTGCACCCTGGTAACGTTGGCAGCACGGCCAACGGCTAATATTCTAGCACGAAGAGGAAACCATTGTCTTCGGCAAATCGGCCGAGACTTGGTCCAACAGAGCGGGCGTGTCTGTCGGATCCTCTGTTGGCTCTTCGCTCTTCGGAGCATTGAGGAGGAAAACCTCGGTAAAAAATCACGATGGTGGGACCCTCTCTAGGGTCGGAGTTCCTCCGTTCAGCGGTTGGAAAGGTAGGACGGGCTCGGTGTGCACTTACACTGCCACCGAGCAGGCGTCAGGAGACGCAGTCTCCCTGCCGCCGTCGGCATATCGTAGTCCCGAGTTGGAGTCTCGCGACTCCAATCGGGGGCGAGGGTCTTGGCTTAACCGCCCGGACTGCGAGGAAGAAAACCTCTCTAAAAAATTACCCCGAATCCCGTGTTCTGGTGCGTGACCAGGGGATGCATGGCTGATGGGTAGTTCAGTCGTAAGCGCACTCCCAGCCGGGGCACCTGCGGACCCCTCGGTTGGGCACAAATTTACGCTTGCCCGGGTATTGGGGATCTCTGCCCGGGTCGACCTTTATTCTCCCCATCTCGTGGGTTCAATTATGGAATACATATCAAACAAAAAAAATTTAAAAACTATGGAAGGAAAGCAGGAGATAGATGGTAGGAAGCAGAAAAGGTCGAACGACTTCTCTTCCAACGACGAGGAAGCATTGGTTGGGATGCCTACCTCGGTGGGGCTCCCAGAAGTTATTATGACTGCTGGGAGCCGAAGAACATCGGAGCGATTACGCTCCAGATCTACCGCGGGCGGAAGCTCCAATGCGAGAACGGACATGCTGGACTGCATGGAGACGGAGCTGTGTGACAGCCGAAAACGCGGCCGCTCCAGGGATGAGGAGAGCGATACATCCCAGGAGATGCTACCTCCTAAGGTAGCAAGCAGCCGCAGAGGGAGGTCACGAACCCCGATCTCGGCCCCGTCAGGCTCCGTCTTCTGTAAGGCGGAAGCCTATAGACGGGTCAGGGCAGACGGCGAAATTTTGGCGGAGGAGGAGATCGCGGATCTCCTGCTAAAAATAAAGGAGCCGGTGGTGGGGGATTCAGTTCCTCAAACACCATCCTCCATGCAGGAGAGAGCGAATGCGGCGGTGGCCATCATCCACAAAGTGGCTACCAAGTCGAGTAACCTTAAGGGCTCTTTTGTGAAAGCCCTTAAGGACTCCTCTTCCGCTATTGCAGGAGTAGTGGATACCCTCATCGGGGACGTGGCTCGACTCCAGGCGGCCAACGATCGCCTGACGGGGCAAGTGGCTGAGCTCAGCGCTCAGTTCGCCCAATTCCGGGCGCATCACCCGGCAGAGGATCCGGCCACGTCCCCGTCTCAGCTTGCCCCCTCTTCCAACCTCGGTGGCATTGCTGATTCCCATCTGCGCCAAATAACGGATGCAGTATGGCGCATGATGGACGGGCGTCTGGCTGGCCTGGAGGCAAGGCTGCCACCGGCTCCTGTTGTCCGGCCGCCGCTCGCGGCGCATAAAGCGAAGATTGCGTCGATGTCAGCATCGACGCAATCGCTTCCCGTTGCGACCGGTCGCGTGTCCTATGCGGCGGCGGCAGCGGTCTCTGCTGCTCCTGCAACTGCTCCGAGGACACGGCAAGCCGCCAAGGCGACAGCCCGGACGCCTGCACTGAGGTTGGGGTCCAAAACAGCGGCAAAGGCTGGAGCGGAGTTCCCTCCGCTCCCCACTCCAACCGCTGTATCTGGCACCTCCACAAGTGCTCCCTCCACATCTGCCCCTTCCACGGATGGTTGGCAGGTAGTCGGGGGAGCTAAGAAGTCCCGAAAGCGGGGTAAGAAGACTGCACAAAAAGCAGCCTCTACCCCGCAGGCGCCATCGGCTGCAGTGACTGCCACAAAGACGCCGCGCAAACTACAGGCGCCTAAAAGTGCGGCTGTGGTAGTCACCGTGTCACCGGAGGCAGCTAGCGGCGGGTTGTCCTACGCGGCCATTTTCAAAAGGGCCCGGGACAGTCTCGCACGCGATTTCGGGACAGTAGGTGTCAGAATGCGCCTCGCCCAAACGGGAGCTCGAGTCCTCGAGTTCCCTGGGGCTGAAGGCGCAAAGACGGCGGACGTGTTTGCCGAGAAGTTGCGGGGTATGTTCGAGGCCACGGATGGTGTAAAGATCGCCAGGCCAACTAAGTGCGTAGAACTGCGCATTTCGGGCCTGGACGACTCGGTGACATCTGAGGATGTCTGTACTGCAATTGCGGAGAAGACGGGCTGCAGTGCGGATAGCATCCGGGTCGGCACCATCCGCCCCGGTCCAGGTGGGCTTGGCGCTGTGTGGATCAAATGTCCAGTAGTGTCGGGCAAAGTCCTGGTCGACGCCGGAAAGTTGCTCATCGGTTTCGTGAACGCTAGGATCACAGTCCTGGCACCGAGACCGATGAGGTGTTATAAATGTCTGAGGTTGTTCTACGGATCCGCTCTAAGAACACCGCCCCCGGGCCGGACGGGATACCTGCCCGAGTGCTGGCCCGAGCCCTCGAACACATGTCGGACCGCCTCAGGGAGGTCCTGGACGCTAGTTTGGCGTCCGGACGCTTCCCTGAGTGCTGGAAAAGCGGGAAGCTGGTCCTATTGAGGAAGCCGGGACGGCCAGCCGAATCGATAGCGGCCTATAGGCCCATCGTGTTGCTGGACGAGGCGGGTAAACTGTTTGAGAGGATACTCTCTGCCCGCATCGTCCCTCTGCGAGGTGGGCCCCGATCTGTCGGACGCCCAATTTGGTTTTCGGGCGGGGCGTTCGACGGTCGATGCCGTGTTGCGCCTGAGGGCCGTTACCGAAGAGGCGGTGAGCTGTGGCGGCGTGCTGTTGACGGTGTCGTTGGACATCGCCAACGCATTTAATAGTCTGCCATTTAGCTGCATCAGGGAAGCACTCCACTACCACGGGGTGCCAAAGTACCTGAGGCGGCTTGTGGCAGACTATCTTGAGGAGCGTACCATCATGTACGAGGACCGAGACGGTGTTCTAAGGCGGCGGCTCATGTCGTGCGGTGTTCCACAGGGGTCTGTCCTCGGACCACTCCTGTGGAACATGGGATACGACTGGGCCCTTCGAGGTCGTCTTCCCCCCGGGCTGGGCGTAATTTGTTACGCAGATGACACATTGGTCACGGCCCGGGGCATGAACTTTCAAGAGGCGGCGCGCCTGGCCACCACGGGTGTCTCTCTGGTGGTCGGGCGAATTGAGGCGCTGGGTTTGCGGGTGGCCCTGGACAAGACGGAGGCCCTTTTGTTCCATGGGCCCCGTCGTGGTCCACCCTCCGGCGCCTCCATCGTGGTCAATTCGGTCCTCGTACCGGTTCAGGCCCAGATGAAGTATCTGGGCCTGATCCTCGACGGCAGGTGGCTCTTCGACGAGCACTTCCGACAGCTTTCTCCAAAGCTGGTCGGCGCTGCTTCTGCCCTTGGGCGACTTTTGCCCAATCTGGGTGGAGCTAGCGTCGCGACGAGACGGCTATACACGGGGGTTGTCCGGTCAATGGCGCTGTATGGTGCACCGGCGTGGGCGGCGGCTCTGACCGCCCAGAATAGGGCTCGCCTCTGGCGCCCTCAGAGGATATTGGCGGTTAGAGCCATACGCGGTTACCGCACCGTATCGACGGAGGCGGCGTGCGCCTTGGCCGGAACTCCCCCGTGGGATTTGGAGGCGGAAGTGCTCGCCGAAGTTTATAGGCGGACGGTTGACTTCCGGGCGGGTAGCGGCATACGGCCCCCGCCCGAGGAGATACGCGAGTGGCGAGAAGCCGCTCGTCGAGCCACAATGGCTCGTTGGTCGTCCCGGCTGGAGGCTCCACGTGCTGGCTTTGCCGCCGTGGAGGCTCTCCAGCCGGTCATCGCCGAGTGGGCAGGGCGGCAGCACGGGACCCTTTCCTTCCGACTGACGCAGTTCCTTTCCGGGCACGGTTGCTTCGGGAAGTATCTGCACTCGGTCGCCAGGAGGGAATTGAGTCCCGCCTGTCACCACTGCGACTGCAGTGAGGACTCGGCTCAGCACACGCTAGCGGTTTGTTCCGCCTGGGCGGCGCAGCGTGGGGTCCTCACTGCAGTTATTGGAGGAGATCTCTCGCTACCGGCCGTCATACGCTCCATGGCCGGTAGCGACAATTGTTTTACCGCGGTCGCAACCTTCTGCGAAGACGTAATTTCGCGGAAGGAGGCGGCGGAGAGGGCCCGGGAGGACGATTTCCATTCGGACCCAATTCACCGCCGGCGAACCGGGCGGCGGAGGCGCGCATATCAGCGCCTCATGCCGCCTTGAGTGTGGCCGCGGGTGGACGGGATGGGTTTTCCCCTCCATCCGCTACAATGGCCAGCCGCGAGGAGGCGACGTGCGTGTGTGCCGTACGTCGCCTGAATAGAGAGTTTGTCCGCAGATGGTGCCCGCGTTGGCGGGCAGGCCCTAGGAGGGATCTGGATGTCGTAATAGCAGCGGTTCCCGGATCCCTCCTATCTCAGGGGCAGAGTGGCACACCGTGTGGTTTTAGTCGGTCCGATTCCGACACACCACCTCGCCGTAAACCCCGGTGGGGTGACGGCTCGAGGGGGTTTCCACACGTTAAAAAAAAAAAAAAAAAAAGGACTAGATAGCGTTGTGTACCAAAGGTACGAAATATTTAAAATATTATTATATATTAGGAGTTTTACTAGTATGATTTTTGTTTTGCGAGGTGGGCCCCGATCTGTCGGGTGCCCAATTCGGTTTTCGAGCGGAGTGTTTGACAGTCGATGGCGTGTTGCGCCTGAGGGCCGTGACTGAAGAAGTGGTGAGTTGTCCCGGCGTCCTATTGGCGGTGTCATTTGACATCGCCAACGCATTCAATAGTCTGCCATTTAGCTGTATCAAGGAAACACTCCACTACTACGGGGTGCCAGAGTACCTGAGGCGGCTCGTGGCAGACTATCTAGAGCAGCGTACTGTCATGTACGAGGACCGGGATGGTGTTTTGAGGCAGTGGTTCATGTCGCGCGGTGTTCCACAGGGGCCTGTTCTCGGACTACTCCTGTTGAATATTAAATACGACTGGGCCCTTCGAGGTCGTCTTTCCCCCGGACTGGGCGTAATTTCTTACACCGATGAGACACTGGTCACAGCCCGGGAGCGAATTTTCAAAAGTCGGCACGCCTGGCTGCCACGGGAATCACTCTGGTGATCGGGCGCATTGAGGCACTGGGCTTACGGGTGGTCCTGGATAAGAGGGAGGCACTTTTATTCCATGGGCCACCCCTCGGCACCTCCATCGTAATCAATTCGGTCCTCGTACCTTGACGGAAGGTGGCTCTTCGATGAGCACTACTGACAACTTGCTCCAAAGTTGGTCGACACTGCTTCTGCCCTGGATGACTTTTACCAAATTTGGGTGGAGCCAGCATAGCGACGAGGTGACTGTACATGTTGTGACAGTCCAGTCCAGGGTTGTCCAGTCAACTGCACTCTACGGTGCACCGGTATGGACGTCGGCTCTGACCACCCAGAATCAGGGCTCACCTCTGCCACCCTCAGATGATATTGGTCGTTAGAGCCATACACATTTACCGCACCGTATCGACGGAAGCGGCATACGCTTTAGCCGGCACTCCGCCGTGGGATTTGGAGGTGGAAGTGCTCACCAAAGTTCATTAGCGGACAACTGACTTCCGGGCGGGTAGCGACATACGGCTCCCATCCGAAGAGGTATGCGAGTGACGTGAGGCCGCTCATCAAGCCACGGTGGCTCGTTCATCATCCCAGCTGCTCCACCTGGCTCCACGTGCCGGTTTTGCCACCGTGTAGACTCTCCAGCTGGTTATCGTCGAATTGGCAGGGCGACAGCAAGGCCTCTTCCTTCCGACTGACGAAAATTCTTTCCAGACACGGCTGCTTCGGGAACTATCTGCACTCGTTTGCTAGGAGGGAATTAAGTCCCGCCTGTCACCACTACCACTACAGTGAGGACTTGGTTCAGCACACGCTAGCGGTTTCTTCTACCTGTTCGGCGCAGTGTGGGGCCCTCACAGCAGTTATTGAGGCAGATCTTTCACTACCGGCCGTCATACGCTTCATGGCTAGTAGTAACAACTTGTTTTACTGCTCGCAACGGCCGGCAGGATAATCTCCACTCGGACTCAATTCGTCGCCGACGAACCGGGCGGCAGAGGCGCACTTATCAGCACCTTATGCTCTGAATGTGGCCGTGGGTGGATGGGACGGGTTTTCCTCTCCATCCGTTACAGTAACCAGTCACGAGTAGGTAACTGCCGCGTGTGAATGTGCCTAAATAAAGAGTTTTACCCGAAGATGGTACCCACGCCCGCGGGCAGCCGCTAGGAGGGGTCCAGATGTCGTAATAACAGCTGTTCCTGGATACCTCCTATCTCAGGCGCAGAATGGCACGCCGTGTAGTTTTAGTCGGTCCGATTCTGATACACCACCCCGCCGCAAACCCCGGTGGGGTGACGGCCCGAGAGGGTTTCCACACGCTAAAAAAACATTAATATAATTTTACTGAAAACTAAAATCAATCTAGCTTCGGTATTGAAGACTTGGGTGCTATGAAATGAAGTGTTTTTATAGTTATAAATAATGATAACTGAAGAGATAAGCGGGTAACATAGTGTTGATTACTCACGTTGATTAACAATTTTTCACAGGTATATCTCTTTAGTAATGAGCTCTTTTTAAATATAGGGGAAGTCTCATAAGGTCGGATGGTACCTATCTAAAGACACTAGCACTATTTCGATAAGTGGCATTGCAGATTTGAATTATTGCTTAAAAGCAAAGGTTGTGGTTTATTTTTTTAATTTGATTTCTAATTTTGTTAATTAGACCCAATCATAAATGAAAATTTATTTTATATAACCTCGGTGTGTCCACCACTTTTAAACTATCCACTATTCATATTTTCTTTTAACTGTTGTTACAAAAGATAATCTACGTAAAAATTAATTTGTTTACTTCATTAATTTTATCATCTTTTTAATAATATTTTATACAGTTTTAATCATTTCTACCCGCATTATCCGTGGAATCTATCCATAAAAGGTCTGACCTCATCCAGATAAAATAAAAGCGTGAAAATTTTAATAACCACATGCATGTTGCAATTAATTATACAAATAATCAAAATTGAATACCCTCTAAGCCGAGATTGGGCCCTACCATCCATTCTCGAAACACATTCGATATCTAGATACTTTTGGCTAGTATTATTGATGCAGGTGTGAGTTGTTTGTACATAAGTTTTCCCTCTTCATATCAACATTGATCTATGATAATACTAAAAAGGACATATATATGATAAATTTCAGCAAAAAAAAGACATTGAAATTATTCAATGTGAAGTCAAATGTTAAGAAAAACACTTTTTTTTATTTTAATTCAAATATTTGTCCTCCAGATAGAGAATACGTTTAATGGGTATAGATAAACTTGGCTGACAGAGATAAATAGGACTAAAGAAGGTAGATACTAGGGACTAAAGACTTCAGACATGCATTCATAATTTGTTTTTCAATCAAGTTCGTATACAACAAGCTTCTACATTTTCAAAAACTTTAGCATTTTTACATAAAAAAATGGAGTTAAGTAATAGAGAGTTGGTTATGCAATAAGCAGCCAGCTTCATTTATAAATTTATACATAACATAATTTTCAAACAAAATCAACAATGCAAGTACCAACATATTCGTAATCAACTAGAGAGTAAAAATCTTAGTAAAACCCACTCGACCACTATCGCCAGCATAAAAAATATTTACAACAGTAATTATACGATCACACAGAACCGATCATTTCTCGGTGTTTGTGTAATTTTTAAGAAATTATCACCGTACCGCCTATGGTGTGTTCGTCATTATCATAATTTAAATTTTTAAAATACGCCAAAGAAAAATCGATGAGTGTTAAATTGATTTCGGAGAGCCTCACAAATAAGAAATTGAAGGTGCGAAAATTGGTCGCAAACCCAATTAAAGTATCGTTAAAGCTTGTCCGAGAGAAAATATTGTAATCATGGGAGCAAAACCGATCAGTATGGTTTATGAGCTGCGGAAAACGACCACCATTATTTCACTCTTTCATTTACTTTATTATAGGTCTTTGAAAATTCACGACGTCATTTTGGCAAAGTAAGTTATAGTTTTATTTCAATGTTTGACATACGTCGGTATGCCTGACTATAGAGCATTCTCATGAAAACCAATAATTGTTTTAAATTATTATTTATGACAGAACGTTCAAATGATACTAGTTACTTAATAAGCTTTAGTTGCCCCATTTGATTTAGTCTACGTTACTCATCTAACCACGTAGCTCTAGATACGGTGGGGAAGTCATAAGTTCAGCTCCAAGTCCTCAATAAACAAAGCTAAAGCGGTCAGACAGATCTGATACATTAGAAAAAACAAAGTGAATATTTTGAAAGAGCAGAAGGGAAAAGAAAAGATAAATTAAAATAACGGCCCTGGATCGTGAGGGCAGCGCGGACGTGCGCCGGAATATCTCACGCGATCGCGTTGAGCCTCGTCCTTCTGCCGATCGTATCAACAGGTCACTGTGTCGCCAGCGGACATTTTGCATTCCATCGTCACCTCCTCTAATCTTAATATAATTTCGTCCAATATATAGATACTGCTCTACAGTTCACGCCTACTTTCTATACTAGTAACCACCCTCGCATTTTCTATGGTAACAAAGAGATGCCGCAACATTACTTTTGAGATAGATACCAGTTACGTACTCCTTAAACAACTATAAAAGGTACTAGAGATAACTGTTTACATAAGTTGTTAAAGCAAAAAAAGATCACCGCCCGTGTTGAATTATGAATTAGAATTTATGAGACTGCCATAAAAAATGTCTAAAAATTCAATAAATTTCTTTACTAACTGTTCTATAAGTCTTTTGTGTATAGCAAAATATGTACTTAACAATTCAATGGAGCGTATAATTATGCGTAAGAAAAACTATATCAAGTCAAGAAAAAGATAAGTGAAATTGGTTTTGCAAGTTGAAATAGATTTAACAGCTTACATAAATCACTTACAATGATATGGACTTACGAAAAAAACTGATTTCAATATAAAATATGTGTTTATATCTAAGAGGTAAATCAAAAAGCCATAAAATAAGGAAACACAAATTAAGTCGGCAAAGAAAAAGGCAAATACGGCCGCTAATCAAAGGACGGTAGCTCAATCAAATGACTGTTATCAATCTTCGAAAACCAGTAGATTCAATTACACGGCTACCGGAAGGCATGAAGAGTGGCACTAACAAATTGTTCAAGATAAATAAAACCTTTTTAATCTAAAGAAGAGGTCTCGAACTCGTTCCTGTTATCAGTGGCCGCGGCATTTTTCGAGAATTTATTGAACGCTTAATGTGTCAGTCAAGAATTAATTGGTCCTCGTGAGTGAAAGGTGCAGTTCAGGTTGCTATTAAATTATAACGATCAAAAACGCTTTGAACTTAATGGTCATAAATTGATAGGATACTTAAGTACATTGCGTTGTTTTTACACATTTGAGAAGCTTTGATTAGCAATAAAAGTGTACTTTTATACTACGTACTACGTAATAAATCTTCAAGTTAAAGTTACAACCATTTCAATCAATACAATAGACAGAAACAATAGATACGGATATTGGCATTTTATCTTTTTGTACTAGTATATATTAATATAACCAATTAGCAATTGTCATGTGTATAATACAAAAAAGGGATTAAAACGCTGAATTCACTACTTTTCTTACTTAAGTGATATATTGTCAACCCCTTTGGATCATTATGACGAGGGGAGCAAGCGTCCTTAATTAAATTTCACCACTGAAATCTATGGCGACGCGCACACGAAAGGCTTTCTATCTTAGATTCATTAAATCATTTCTTCTATTTATTAATATATGTAAATTGCTAATAACAACATAAAATATATGCATTAGTTATGCGATATTGTGACCAAGATAAGATTATACAAATTACACAGAAGTATTGATTTCAAATTATTATCACAATATGTAGGTGTTACTTTTACAATGATAACGATATGATGCTAATGTAAACATATCATGGCAATAATCTGTTTTAAAGTGCAACTTTTATTGAGATATCCAGCATTTGAGATATCCACTTATGTGATTTTTTATAGCGAGCGATATCTATCTTTAAGATTATTTTAGATAAATATACGACACAAATACTTATTATTTTGAAACCTACCCACGTGAAGCCTTAAATAGTATTTTCACGTCTTACCGAACTGCAATACAGCGCTAAGATGAATACCAATTTTTAATACAGTCAACAATTTCTAGTGCAATAAGACAATATTATTACAAGGCCCTCCATACGAACGTAATAAAAGAAAATCTTCTGCGCATAATTCGACTATTTGAATGATGAAACTATACGAGACGTGTCCGAAATTTTTATCTTACACGTAATGTGTAGATCCTCTGGAAAAATATTTATGTTATCTATCGAAGGCACGGGCCGCACATGCCGACACGACGCGACTCTAGATGCCTCGGCGATGTTTCAACTAAGCCGTGATCTAGGTTACTATTTCGCATGAACAACCAAAAATCTTAGTTTTATTTTGACTTCGAATTACGTATCTCGAGTGAAATCTCAGTTAGGAACTGAAGTGACACTACTATTGACCGCATAACGCTACATACTTGTTTCTCTTTTGTTTTATTTGAATATGATTAAAATCAAATCACCCAATCTCAATCCACTGCTGAACGAAGTTCTCCCCCAAGGAGCGCCAATCATCCTGGGCAATCCGCATCCTTCCGCTGCCAGCCACTTTCTTCGATTAATTTCAGATATCACTGCTTACACAAGAATTATCAAGTAAATGTTTGAAGTAGCGTCTAAATCAAAATATGCTGTAACATACTGTATTCTTCATTCTAAAGTTGTTTGTTTATCAAAACTTACTGAATGCCTCGAAATATATTTCTAGAACCTACTGTAACTCTTTTAATATTAGATGCATTGGAAATGACTGGATATATATTGTATTGTAGTACCAATAAAGCATCATAAGGTAGCAAAGCATAAAAATAACACTAGTTTATTTCCGTTTTCAATTTATACACTGTCTGTGCAAAATAAAATCTGGTTTGAAATAATTCTCTCTAAGTCGATTGCAAATGTCTTCCTTAATTTCAATTTGCCTGTTTCTTGAGGTGTCATGTGGTCAGTTAATTGGCAGTGTATCATCGCCTACTCGTCACACCCAGGCAGATTATCATTAATCTAATTTCTATTATTGTATAGATTATAGACGAAGAAACTAGAGCCAATCAGTCTGTAAACTTGATATTTTATCTGGTTTCGTTCATTTAATGAATTGTTTCCTTTTCTTGGTTTAGATTGATGGAGTATTGGCATAAATTAATTGGAACTGATTATTACATAGAACGACAGATGCTAACATCAATGTTTCCATAATGTAAGAAAAATAATTCATTAAAGACAGGTCTTACATAGTACAGATAGAGCGTAGGTTTCTAGCTGTCCTTTTTTACAAATAATCATCAATATATCGTCGATCTATTTTTATAATTTTCTTGTTCATGTCTCCATCATTATCTCAGTTTTTGGTAGTCCACTGTTGGACATATAACTTTCGTCAAAAAAGATTTTGGCCTAGGATACCACTGTACTGTATTGAACGCTGTCCAAATGAGTTGGTGTAGAGTTTATTTGAAATTGTCTTTCCCTTTGCCGCGATATTGTTCTTTGAAGTTTTCTCACTTATTCCGCTCTCACAAGAACCATGGAATAAATGAGATTGGTGACACTTCGCTTTTTTAAATCCGTTACCACACACATCCCGAATATAAGGGAATAGATAGTAACACATAACTACCTATTATTAACATTAAAAAACTACGGTAAGTCACCAATACAGGATGGGCCATGACTTAGATAACATTTAAAAAATCGTACCAAAAATTTGATATGTTATAAAAATTGTTTATTTACAAGAAAACTAATTAGTTACAAGTTATTTTTAAAACTTAAATCATCTAAATGGCCACTGTTTCGACGTTGCATTCTTCTAAGCGAGCACAGAAATTTTCGAATACTCTCTCTTCGCTGATTTTTTCTTTTCGTTAACGTAGTGTATTTGGTTTATTGATGTAAACACGATTCATCAAATAACCCCACAAAAAGAAGGCTGCTGGGGATAGATCTGGACTTCTGAGTGACCATGGAATGTCCCTTCGTCTGGAAATCAGCTTTTCCGGAAACATGTCTTTGACAACCGGCAGGGACTAATTGGATGTGTGACAAGTGGCTCCATTTAGTTGAAACTATGTGTTACGATTGTAGCCAGCACATTCTCAATTTCCAGCAAAGTCCCAAAAATTCTTGTAACTTTTCTTTGCGCAGTATGTTAGATCCAAATGTTAACAAATTTTCGCCCCACCTATATATAACAGGTATTGTGAATCCTTGTACTCATACTAAATAGCAACACGGTATACGACAAAACGTTGTGATAAGAGTTAATTTATAAAGATAACGTGGACGTAACAAGATAAAACCTGTCCTACATCTGATTATTGCCTGTAGAAGCAGCGGTACTACCGAACGCTGCATTTTTTAATAAAATAATTGTGCTACAGTGTACTAAAATGCTAATATTATTATTTAATGTTGCTGCATTAATGCCGCATGGTAAGCTCACCTCTTGATACCACTACCGAAAATCTCCATAACCTAAACATTTGTATTGTAAGTAACATAAGTGGTAGAGCCAAGCTACAACAACACCAGTAGCTCAAAAGGGCTAGGCTCGAACCGGGTAATTACCACGCTCTCACAGAATACCTTCGTGAAACAGGAGCATATGCTGCTGTGTTTCGTCAGGTGAGTGAGAGTTCCGGATGCCCATAAAGGGGAATAGGTCAGGGTGTTTGTGCTATATTGGACGGCCGTTTGGGCTCGCAAGCTATCGGTGCATTGGGTCACTTGTTCTGGAGGTCAGCGGGATCCGAAGAAACGGTGCTCCGCTAGCCGCCCGTGGTTTGTAGGGGGCCCAACTAGCGTGCTAGCCTCACGTGAAAGGCTGCCCCGCCGGCCACGCATAATCCCGGAGTTGCTCCATCGTGCCGGCTGGCGACCGGATGGAGAGGACCCGATGGCGACTTCCGGGGGGGTTCGGGCGTCCCCGCGCTCTCCATACAAGTTACCCATCGGTGTATCGTTCCTTGCGGGCTGCTTGGCTCCTGGTGTGGTACCTTTTCCCAACTTCTTTCCCCTTCCCCTATTCACTCTAATTATGAAAAGAACCAAAAAGAAAAGTAAGTTTAACCAGCGGTTGCACTTCCTCTCCCTTAAAGTGCATTTCTCTAATATCCGAGGATTGCACTCAAATCTCATTGATGTCCATCACCATCTCGAGACTGAGAAACCGCACTTGCTCTTTCTAACGGAGACGCAGATCTGTAACCCGTCCGATCCAACATATCTGGACTATCCAGGGTATATACTGGAGACCCAATTCCGTGCCCACGCAGGTGTGTGCGTATACATCAGGAACGTGATCTGCTGTCAGCGTCTTCGTAACTTGGAGGTTCCAGACCTTTCTGTTTTGTGGGTTCTTGTGAATACTGGCCTTGATCAAATAATTTACGCCAGTGTCTACCGTTCGCATAGCGGAGACCAGGAGACGACAAGGCTATTGAATCATCTAAGTGAAGCTACAGATTCGGTCCATCGACGCTTTCCATCTGCGCAGCTGGTGTTTCTTGGGGACTTCAATGCACACCATGAGGAGTGGCTGTACCCGTATGGTGACACTGACCACGCTGGAAGAGAGGTCTACAAATTTGCTTTATCATGTGGCCTCTCTCAGCTCGTCCACGAACCCACTCGTATTCCTGACGTCGTGGGCCACACTGCGTATTGCCTGGACCTTCTGCTGACAACCGATCCTGACAGATATTCAGTTTCCGTTTCACCACCACTTGGGACATCGGATCATTGTGTGGTGAAATCTGTGTCTGCCTACTCGCCTCCGGACACCAGCCCTAGAGACACTAGGCGAGTGTGGCGATACAAGTCAGCGGACTGGGATGAGATGCGTCACTTTTTCGCCTCTTATCCTTGGAGGCAGGTCTGTTTTTCTTCTGAGGATCCATCGTGCTGCGCGGATGCTGTCTCGAGTGTGATCTATCAAGCCATGGAGTACTTTATTCCTTTTGCTGAAGTATCCCTTGAGACCAAAGCCCGCCCGTGGTTTAATGCTGAATGCCTTTTAGCTGAAAAGCGTAAGCGTGAAGCCTACTTATCTTGAGTTGACGCTCGTAAAAGCGGGACCTTGGATCTCCAGGCTAAGAAGAAAATGTACAACGCAGCTGCTAAAAACTGTAAAAAAGCGATAAGAAAAGCTCGTTTTGATCACATTGGCCGTATAGGTGAAAAGTTAGCTTCCTTTCCCTCAGGAAGCAAAGCTTTCTGGAGCCTCGCCAAATCTGTCGAGAAAAACTTCTGTCGCTCTTCACTGCCCCCTCTGCACAAACCTGACGGATCTCTGGCCCACAGCGCTGAGGAGAAGGCAAATTTATTTGCCAATCTCTTCGCAGAGTATTCTCGTCTAGACAGCAACGGCAGGTGTCCACCTCAGTTACCTCCGTTTGGCCCCAAAATGAGCGCCGTTAAAATCCACCAAAAAGAGGTACTCAAATGTTTGTTGAACCTGGACGTTAATAAGGCCAGCGGTCCCGATAACATTCCAGCAGTGGTACTGAAGTGTTGTGCACCCGAGTTGTCTCCGGTTCTGACTCGCCTGTTCCGACTCTCTTTGGAAACTGGCAAAGTGCCGAGATCCTGGAAGCTTGCTAATGTTCAGCCTATACCCAAAAAAGGAAGCCGTGCAGACCCAGCCAATTACAGACCTATCGCGATCACCTCTATAATCTGTAAGGTTATGGAGCGTATCTTAAATAATCGTCTCCTGACATATCTTGAAGCAAACGAGCTCCTCAACGATAACCAATATGGTTTTCGCAGGGGACGCTCGACCGGAGATATGCTAATACGAGTATATGCCACCCACCTTTGGAGCGAGGCCTTGGAGGGTCACGGTGAAGCAATAGCCATTTCATTAGACATCTCAAAGGCCTTTGACCGGGTCTGGCATGAGGCACTACTTAGTAAGCTTCCAGCATACGGCATACCTACTAAGCTCTGCGACTGGTTACGTGACTTCCTGAGGGAACGGTCGATTCGAGTTGTCTTGGATGGCTGCTCTTCCGATCTAATGGCAATCAATGCTGGTGTACCTCAGGGATCTGTTCTCTCTGCAACCTTGTTTCTGCTGCACATAAACGATCTTTTAACACCCGGTATTATTAGCTACGCCGATGACAGCACCGTAATTGAGAGGTACATGTCCAACCCGCGAGCTAGTCCAGAGGAAATACGGTCCTTGAGAGAGTCCATGATTGAACGGGTGAACGTGACATTACAGTGGGTGTCCGATTGGGGTGACGCCAATCTCGTCCAGTTCAACCCTTCCAAAACACAGGCGTGTCTTTTCTCCGCGAAAAAGAGTACCTTCGATCTAACACCCACTTTCGAAAGTGTATCCTTACCGATTACTAACCATCTAGGGCTTCTAGGTATTACCATCACCTCTACCTCAACTTTGGCCAACAAATTGAGTCTATGGTACAAGCGGCATCAAAGAAATTGTCAATTCTTTCAAGGGTTCGGCGGTACTTCAGCTCTGAACAGCTGCTTAATCTTTACACAGCCCAAGTTCGATCTTGCATGGAGTACTGTAGCCACCTCTTGGATGGTGCAGCCAAATATCACCTGGAAGCTTTGGACTCAGTTGACCGAAGAGCCCGTAGGCTAATTAATAACGAAAAGCTCTCAAATAGCAGACTGCACACCCTTGAGCATCGTCGTCGTGTTGCTAGCTTGTCGGTTTTTTATAGGATACACTTTGGAGAGTGCTCGAAAGCTCTCTTCGAACTGATTGAGCCATCTCCGTTCCTTTATCGGACTACTAGGCGCAGGCAAAAATTTCATCCACACGTTGTTGACATACCCAAAAGTCGAACTAAACGGTTTGACAGCTCTTTTTTGGTGAGAGTCGCCAAGACTTGGAACGACCTGCCTGGGTCTATTTTTCCTGATGACATGAACTCTGGAGCCTTTAAGAGTAGAGTGAACAGGTATCTTTTGGATGGGCGTGTACCACCTTCGTCTTCATCTGCACTTTCCATCAGGTGAGATAGAGGACAAACGCCTATTCCACTAAAGACGTAAAAAAAAAAAAAAAAAAAAAAAAAAACATGTTTATACCGCATTTGTAATAGTTTCTAAATCTATTGTCTACACGGATGACATCCAATTGCATTGTAAAAATAGTGTTGTGTTATGTCATGTAGATTTCAATTTCTGTAGCGTGGGGCCCGCGCAGCATGCCCACGCACCTATTACTGGAACACAATGCTTTACCGACTCATCTCGCCTCTGGATAAATATTTATTAATTCAACTGTTGACAATTCACATTGTCAATGCGTGTCTAGTATCAAATGTTGTTGCCACAGAAAGTGCGTAGGCAAGATTCCATGTTGATGATCACTTATGAAATAAAAAGAATTTAGGTCAGTGTTGTTCTAGAGATAGCGAACACCATCGTGAATAAATTGTATTATATCTGTACTTAATTTTAGGAATTTAGCAAGACATTAACTGTTTTCTAATAAGCTACTGCTAATGCCCAAAGTTTGGCACCACTGACTACTTTTCCTTTCTTTTTTTTTTAAAACAACTCCTATAAAAGGAATATTCCTGTATCTTTTGGGAGACTTTATAAAAATATATGAAACGGACACAAAAAACATCCAGACTCTGGACAACAATTTATGGATCACACAAAGTGACGTTGAACCCTCAACACAAAGCGCAGTAGAAAGCGGCGAGGTGACCGCTTACACCACTACGTCATCTGTGCAGTTTAGCTAATTGTTTAGTGTATTTGTGATTTCGTGTTTCTGACGTCGAAAATGACGAACTTCCATGCAATCGTTCATTTCTTGTTTTGTTAAATGTAATCAATATGTATATATGTTTATGAATAAAGAGAATAATAATTAAAATGTTTAAAATTGTGCTCTCTGTTTGCCCGAAATATTTATTTGTTATTGTTTCAAGGGCGGTTTATATATGTATATATATAAATATGTATGTTAGGATCAAAAAGGGCATTTTTTTGTAAACACATAGAATTTTTAAGCGCTACTACTGACGTAACTTTACCTGATACATCTTTGACATATCTTAAAAAAATATCTACAAAAAAGTCAATGCAATGGTGTGTACCTTTATTCTACGGATAATCCATAGTAACCATTTCTAAATTTTAACATTTAATTTACTTTCAAAGTAATTTTGACCAATATAATATTAGTACTTCCTAGTTGACTCATCTGTACGCATCAGCCTACGGATGAACTTGAATTTAACCAAGGTTATGTTCAATGAACATGTACTACCGGAACCGGTCGCAGTACACGGTGTCGTTCTCCAAGTTGCTTAGAAATATGTTTACCTCGGCCAGTAAGATAGAGTCGATGATGATGATGATAATAAATATTAATCTTTACCCAATTATACTTAATTAATAATACGTTAGATATGTTGTACACTTTATGTAAATCTAAATTTAATTTTTAAAATATAGGTATCTTTAAAATAAATATCTTCAAAGATATCCGAGGATTACAACGTATGGGCAGAGAAGGCAACGCCGCCGATAAACCCGTGCGAAGCCTTGGCGGGTCGTTAGTCTAGTATAAAATAAAAAACACTGATATATTTATTTATATTTATCTAATCCGCTAATTAAAATAAATATCTTTTATCTGGGCAATATTTAATTTGTTTCAACATTTCTTTCATTTATTGTTAACTTTAACTATTTCAGTTATTGCACAACATTGTTACTACCAGCGCTGTATTGGCTGTCAACCAGAAGAGGCAGCTGGTGTCGGAACGTCAAATGAATGTCAGCTGAATAACATTGTCACCCCTCTATGGTTAACTAATGATGCACAACAAATTCCGCCCATGTCTCCTCTTCCCCCCTCTGTGATGTTACAATACAATTGTTTACAGATGGTCGCAACACCAGATGACACTTCACGTAAGTTTTAATTATACTTTATATTTAACATTAAGCCTAATTTTAAAAAGTTTCATAATTAAGACGCATTAAACAGACATGTGTCACAACACAAAAGTTATTCCAAAATGTTTTTTACATTCAATAAATAAAAAAAAAAAATTAAAAACTAAATTTAAACTTAACTAACTTAAATTTCAAACCGATGGTTCAAATATTTAAAATAATTTATTAATATTTCCTGAAAAACAAAACATCTGCTATCTACCCGTGCTCAAAAGAAGTTGACAATTGTCACTGACGGTCTTATATCACTTACATCAGAAAACTCAATATGCATATACTTAATATATATAAAATCACAATTTTATTAATAACCTCTATTTCTGTAAGTAAATTTCTGTAAATTTTATTAACTTCTGAAGAAAGTAAAATTAAATAAAAGAATTTTCTTTATTTTTTTCTTTTCAATTTAAATTTGGTGTACATGTAAGTGATCCTATTAATCCAAGGGTTCGATACCCATCCAGGACACAATTTGTGTAATAGGGACGGTTATTTGTTGTGTCTGGGTGTCATTTACCTTGAATAAATATGTTTGTAAAACACTAGCACTAGATCTACTACAAAAGTAATAAATTGTAGATCGATTTTACTTACTTACTTAAAATACTGAAATATATAGATATTTTGTATTTTGGTTTCATTTAATAGCAAATTAAAATCAGCTCAAAAAATCATTTTACCTTTTCTGTGACGGGCACATGTGCTTTGCGTTGCGTGTAAGACTATTAAAGAGGTCGTTATAGGTACTTGAGAATTTGATTTAAGCAATCTATTAGGCGTTGAATGACAAAATCTTCTTTACTTTTCAAAGCCATTGTACTAACACCATCAATTCCTTTACTTGTATTGGGATTTAATTCATCAGTAATATGAGATACTTTAATGGTAGGTACATGGATAGAAATGGGATAATTCAGTACGTCAATTTTTGTCTGAGTTTAGGTAGAATATACGAATCAGTAGGTATAGCAGTTAGTAAATAGTACCGAGTTTGCTAATTTTGTTCCCATATCTGCAAAAAAAATTATTGAATATTGCTCACTGTGTACTTCTAAATAACGTACGTGTGGTAGTAGTGGGCTCTTGTTGTAGCAGAAATATTGCTATAATCAATGTGATAATATTTCTATTTTTATTTCCATAGGCAACACTGTCGACCGCATCCGAGGTTGCGTCCCTCAACTACAAGGCATATTAACGTGTACTGCTCTGGAAGCCACGCAGAGAGCACGCGGTTACAGTGATGTGCGCTGCTACATTTGCCAAGGAGACAATTGCAACTCCGTTGGAAGAATAGCAGCACCTCTACACGTTGCATTACTTTTACCACTTCTGTTCTTCATCTTTAGTTAAATAAAAACAGATAGTCATCTTGATATTAGCATTTTCGTTTCATTTATTTGTAATGATCACCGTACTGCAGTATCTGTATTCGCAATAAGTACAGTGACCAGCACTCTTGGATTCTATTCATGCTTTTCATGAGGTAGATTAATCACTTTGGCAGGTTCAAATAAAACATTAAAATTTAAATATTACTTACTCAGTGATAATTAACAAACAGGATTGTTTATAATCGTTTTCCTTTAAAGTGGACCCACCGACGCGAGGCTCTTCGTAACTGAAAAGTGTTATACTATTATAACTATACTAACGAGTTTGTTACAAAAGCGCTACAGCAGTGTTGAATTTCAGAACCTGACTTGTTTACAGCATTGTTTGCTACAGTAATATTATTTACTCAATATAGATTGATGTACATGCAATAATGAAACAAAAAATATGAACGAGTCTGCAGCGGTTCAATACGTAATATTATTGCAATATATTATTTGTGTTATCAAAACACATGAGTATTGTCAGTTTGCTCTCGTTTTCAAATTATTTTTTTTTAATTTAAGAACTTGCTATTTTTTGAAGTTGATTAAAAGCCTACTTTCAAAAGGGGGCATCTCCTTCTTTCTAAATATTTTTTCTAAAGTTTGAAGGAAACTTCGTATGATATAACGTGAAAAATAAATACGTATGAAAGAATTTCAAACTGGTGTTGATCGAAATTAATTACTTTACACTTTACTTTACTTTTGACAGTTAATGAGCCCACCTTGTTGATACTCTCGACTCTGGTTCCGATTCCGACTCTGAAGAAGATAAATTCAAAGTTTAACACCTCAATTTCGACTCTGATTCTCGTAAAGTCACTTTTGTATACATATCTTAAATACATATATAATTGTAATTGTAGAAATTCTGGCAGAAAAGGTTATTAACAAAATGGAATCTGCTGACAAAACCCACTACACAGAAAAGCCTAAGGTTCAAGATCCTCTGCATGGACAAGGTCAGAGCAAACAGTTGTCATGTCCTGTCTTAGTAACAACAAAAGAATGAAATATATATACTCGTGTTAAGATCAATTGCATTTGCCCCTAATGAGTTGACTTTATACGAAAATAATTGATCTTCAGTTCAAGAAAACCAACAACACACATAATCAGACATTTAGAAATTCATCCCTCACCACCAAAAATAAAAGGACCCTCTTCTCCACGGGCCTCGTCGTGGTCCGCCTACCGGTGCCTCCATCGTAGTTAATTCAGTCCTCATACGGGTTCAGGCCCAGATGAAATATCTGAGCCTGATCTTTGACGGCAGGTGGCTCTCGCCGAGCACCTGCAGCTTGCTCCAAAGACGACTTTTGCCCAATTTGAGTGGAGCCAACATCGTGACAAGACGGTTGTACACGGGGTTGTCCAGTCAATGGCACCGGTGTGGGAGGCGTATCTGACCGTCAGGAATAGGGCTCACCTCTGGCGTCCTCAGAGGCTATTAGCGGTAAGAGCCGTACGCGGTTACTTCATCGTGTAAACGGAGGCGGCGTGCGCCTCAGTCGGAACTCCCCCGTGGGATTTGGTGGTGAAAGTGCTCGTCGAAGTTTATCCGCGAATTGCTGACTTCTGGGCGGGTAGCAGTATATGATCCTCGCCCGAAAACATACACGAGTGGCATGAAGCCGCTTGTAGAGCCACGACAGCTTGTTGGTCACCCCAGCTAGAGACTCCACGTGCTGGCTTTGCCGCTGTGGAGGCTCTCCAACCGGTCATCGTCGAGGGGGCAGGACGACAGCACAGGACCCTTTCCTTACGACTGACGCAGGTCCTTTCCGGGCACGGTTGCTTAGGGAAATAAATGCCCGCGGTCGCTAGGAGGGAATTGAGTCCTGCCTGTCACCACTACAACTGCAGTGGGGACTCTACTCTACACACGCTAGTAGCTTGTTTCGCCTGGGTGGCACAGCGTGAGGCCCTCACTGTAATTATTGGAGGAAATCTCTTGCTACCGGCCGTCGTACTCTACATGGCCGGTAGCGACAGCTGTTTTACCACAGACGCAACCTTCTGCAAAGATGTCTTTTCGCACAAGAAACGGCGAAAGTCCAGGAGCACGATCTCCACTCCACAATACACCACCTGCGAACCAGGCTGTGCAGGTGCGCTTACTAGTGCCTTATGTCGCCCTGAGTGTGAGTGTGCCACGGATGGACAGGACGGGTTTTCCTCGTCAGTGGCCAACCGCGAGGAGGCGACGTCCACGTGTGCCATACGTTGCCTAAATAGAGAGTTTACCAGCAGATGGTGCCCGCGATTGAAAGCAGGCGCTAAGAGGGATCGGAATGTCGTAATAGCAGCTGTTCCCGAATCCATTCTATCTCAGGCGCAGAGTGGCACACCGTGTGGTTTTAGTCGGTCCGATTCCGACACACCACTCCGCCGCAAACCCTGGTGGAGTGACGGCGCGAGGGGGTTTCCACACGTTAAAAAAAAGGGAATTGGTCTAGTTAAATTGTAAATTTTATCAATACAATGAAGTGGAGTTCTACCACTCCAAGTGAACATCACTATGTGATAAACTAAAATTAGGACATTTCTGAACTGTGACAGCTCTATGTCAACTACACCTGCCAAGAACCTTATCATATATAGACGAATACGTCTTTATATTTATTAAAATTACTGCAATGATAGAGCAGAACCCTAATACTGCTATTTTATGATAATGTTCAGGGCACTGTCATTCCATCGACACACTATTGAGGTTTCATTAAAGTGCCATTAACATTAATCAAAATAATAGTATATACATATCGCATGAAAAAAATCTTTTATTATTTTTTAATATATTATAAAAATTGTATATTTACAAGAAAGCTAATCAGCATTTATTTTATAAAAATTACATCGTCTAAATGACCACCGTTTCAATGTTTGCACTCTTCTAAACGAACACCGAAATTTTCAAATACTCGTCGGCAACGAGACCGCGAGATCACCGACATCTCTTCGCTGATTTTTTCTTTTAGTTGACCTAGTAGTTGGTTTATACATGTAGAGACGATTCTTCAAAAAAAATCATAAAAAGAAGTCTGCTGGGGATAAATCTTGGCTTCTGGATAGCCATGAAATACCGCCTCGTCTGGAAATCAACTTTTCTGGAAACATTTCTTTGACCACCGGCAGGGATTCCTTGGATGTCTGTGAGCAGGTTATGCTTGCAAAGGAGATGGCGGAGTGGGACCGGCAGTAGTTTAAAACTTTTCCGGTCCGCCGGACCTGGGAACGGTGTTAGACGTCCTTCTCCGTCCTTCATAAGCCTAACATGAGACCATTTGTCACCCTAGCCTAAGCTAGTCTGTGGTGAAAATAGGCTTCGTCAGAAAATAAAATGTTGTCAAATCACTGAATCGTTCTAACATTGTTCCGGCATACAACTTGCGCAAAATTAAATCATTTTCTTTTGTTCCTGCACTATCTGGATCTTCATCGATCACGGATCTAATTTCAAATGTAATTTCAAAATACGGCGTAGTGATGTAAGAGATAACCCAAATTCAGCGAGACGTTTGCGCGATAAATCTGAATTACGTCGAACAGAAACGGAAGCTTTCTGCACGTTTTCTTCAGTCCGAGAAGTCCATGGACCTCGAGTTTGCTTCATATTTAGCATAGATCCCGTCTCTTCGATCTTTCCTCGAGTTTGCTCAAGCACTCGGACACTAATTTAAGTCATGTATATCATCATCATCATCATTATCATCAGCCAAAAGATGTCCACTGCTGACCATAGGCCTCCCCCCTAGAATGCCACGCCGTACGACTGGACACCAACCGCATCCATCGGCTTCCCGCGACTCGGATTATGTCGTCGGTCCATCTAGTAGGGGGCCTACCCACGCTTCATCTTCCGCTACGTGGTCGCCTCTCAAGAACC
Organism: Hypercompe scribonia; assembly: GCA_949316085.1. Taxonomy (NCBI): domain Eukaryota; kingdom Metazoa; phylum Arthropoda; class Insecta; order Lepidoptera; family Erebidae; genus Hypercompe; species Hypercompe scribonia. The sequence continues at coordinate 11,483,113 of OX438979.1, forward strand.
TTTCGTCCCCAACGGTTGTCGGTTCTACGAGCGATGTGGCCTGCCCATTGCCACTTCAACTTGCTTATTCGAAGAGCTATATCGGTAACCTTAGTTTTCTTGCGGGTATCCTCGTTCCGGATCCTATCACGCAAGAAAATGCAGAGCATAGCCCTTTCCATAGCTCGTTGAGTGACTTTAAGCTTGTCCATGAGGCCAGCAGTAAAAGACCACGTTTCAGTTCCATATATCATCACTGGCAACACACTGGTTGAAGACTTTCGTCTTTAGGCTCTGAGGAATCTTGGACGAAAAGACATCTCGAAGCTTCCCGAGCGCTGCCCATCCGAGTCGGATTCTTCGTGCCACCTCTTTGTCGAAGTTGGACCTACCTAGCTGGACTACTTGTCCTAGGTATATACTCGTCAACAACTTCGACTGCATCGTTCCCAACAATTACCGGTATAGGTGCGACATGGACGTTAGACATAATCTTCGTCTTGTCCATGTTCATTTTAAGACCAACCTGCTGCGAAACTCTACTAAGGTCGTTAAACATGGTACTGAGATCCTCAATCGACTCCGCCATTATGACTATATCATCGGCAAAACGAAGGTAAGTAATGTACTCGCCATTTATGTTGATGCCAAATCCTTCCCAGTCCAAGAGCTTGAAAACGTCCTCCAACGCATTTGTGAACACTTTTGGAGAAATCAGGTCTCCCTATCTCACACCGTGTTTTAATTGGATTGGTCCCGTGCTCCGGTCCTGTAGTTGGACTGACATAATGGCGTTATTGTACAGAGACAACAACACTTAACACTTCGATATAACTATAGTCAATTTGGCATCGCTGCAGGGATTCAAGTACTGCCCAAGTCTCGATTGAATCGATGGCTTTTTCATAGTCCACAAACGCTATGCACAGCGGCCGATTATATTCCTCAGTCTTCTGAATAATCTGGCGTAGCGTAAGAATGTAGCCTATGGTACTAAAGCCTTTTCGGAAATCGGCTTGTTCAGTGGGCTGGAAGTCATCAAACCCGCGCGCGAGACGGTTCATAATGACTTTCGAAAACAGCTTGTACACATGGCTCTGGAGTGAAATGGGTCGATAATTCTTCAATAAGCTTTTGTCAACTATTTTGAAGAAAAGCACTACTACACTCCTATGCCAGGCTCCTGGCGTTGTACCTTGAAGTACGCCAGAATTGAATAACTTCTGGAAGATTACCAATACCAGTTTACCACCCTCTCTCAGAAGTTCAGTAGTAATTCCGTCGTCACCTGGTGCCTTGTTGTTTTTAAGCTGTTTGAGAGCCACTCTAATCTCGCACAGGCTGATGTCCGGGATGTTTTCGGTATAGTGTCGGACTAACTTGACTCTTGTATCCCGAGCATTGTTAGTAACGGGTTTGCATGTTAGGGTGTAAAGCTGTTCGTAGAAGTTTTTGATCTCTCTAAGAATCCCGGGCTTAGATGTAATAATACTGCCATTTTCGGTCTTCAGTTATGTCATTTGGTGCTTGCTAATAGACGAATCTTTTGCGAACACTTTGGAGCCTTGGTTACGCTCTATTGCGTTTTAAATCCGTTACCACACACATCCCGAAAATATGACGGAATAGATAGTAACACATTACTACCTATTATTAATATTAAAAAACTACGGTAAGTCACCAATACAGGATGGGCCTTGACTTAGATAACATTTAAAAAATCGTATCAAAAATTTGATATATTATAAAAATTGTTTATTTACAAGAAAACTAATTAGTTGCAAGTTATTTTTTAAAATTTAAATCATCTAAATGGCCACCGTTTCAACGTTGCACTCTTCTAAGGGAGCACCGAAATTTTCGAATACTCTCTCTAGTGTATTTGGTTTATTGATGTAAACACGATTCTTCAAAAACCCCATAAAAAGAAGTCTGCTGGGGATATATCTGGACTTCTGAGTGACCATGGAATATCCCCTCATCTGGAAATCAGCTTTTCCGGAAACATGTCTTTGACAACCGGCAGGGACTAATTGGATGTGTAACAAGTGGCTCCATTTAGTTGAAACTATGTGTTACGATTGTAGCCAGCACATTCTCAATTTCCACCAAAGTCACAAAAATTCTTGTAACTTTTCTTTGCGCGGTATGTTAGATCCAAATGTTAACGAATTTTTGCCCCACCTGTATATAACAGGTATTGTAAATCCTTGTACTCATACTAAATAACAACATGGTATACAACAAAACGTTGTGATAAGAGTTAATTTATAAAGATAACGTGGACATAACAAGATAAAACCTGTCCTATATCTGATTATTGTCTATATAAGCAGCGGTACTACCGAACGCTTCATTTTTTAATAAAACAATTGTGCTACAGTGTACTAAAATGCTGATATTATTATTTAGTGTTGCTGCGTTAATGCCGCATGGTAAGCTCACCTCTTGATACCACTACCGAAAATCTCCATAACCTTAACATTTGTATTGTAACTAACATGTTTATACCGCATTTGTAATAGTTTGTAAATCTATTGTCTACACGGATGACATCCAATTGCATTGTAAAAATAGTGTTGTGTTATGTCATGTAGATTTCAATTTCTGTAGCGTGGGGCCCGCGCAGCATGCCCACGCACCTATTACTGGAACACAATGCTTTACCGACTCATCTCGCCTCTGGATAAATATTTATTAATTCAACTGTTGACAATTCACATTGTCAATGCGTGTCTAGTATCAAATGTTGTTGCCACAGAAAGTGCGTAGGCAAGATTCCATGTTGATGATCACTTATGAAATAAAAAGAATTTAGGTCAGTGTTGTTCTAGAGATAGCGAACACCATCGTGAATGAATTGTATTATATCTGTACTTAATTTTAGGAATTTAGCGAGAAATTAACTGTTTTCTAATAAGCTACTGCTAATGCCCAAAATTTGGCACTACTGACTACTTTTTCTTTTCTTTTTTTTTTAAACAACTCCCGTAAAAGGAATAATCCTGTATCTTTCGGGAGACTTTATAAACATATATGAAACGGACACAAAAAACATCCAGACTCTGGACAACAATTTATGGATCACACAAAGTGACGTTGAACCCTCAACATAAAGCGCAGTAGAAAGCGGCGAGGTGACCGCTTAAACCACTACGCCATCTGTGCAGTTTAGCTAATTGTTTAAAATCCCGTTATGGAATGAGCTCCCTGCCACGGTTTTCCCTGGGAACTACAGCATGGGGTTCTTCAAGAAGGGGGTTAATAGGTTTTGGAAGGGTCGGCAACGCGCACGTGATGCCCCTGGTGTCGCAGGCGTCCATAGGTTGCGGTAGCCGCTTACCATCAGGCGGGCCGTATGCTTGTTTGCCACCGTCGTGGTATAAAAAAAAAAAAATGTTTAGTGTATTTCTGATTTTGTGTTTCTGACGTCGGAAATGACGAACTTCCATTTTTAACCATTTTTAAATTTTAACATTTAATTTACTTTCAAAGTAATTTTGACCAATACAATATTAGTACTTCCTAGTTGACTCATCTGTACGCATCAGCCTACGGATGAACTTGAATTAAACCAAGGTTATGTTCAATGAACATGTACTACCGGAACCGGTCGCAGTACACGGTGTCGTTCTCCAAGTTGCTTAGAAATATGTTTACCTCGGCCAGTAAGATAGAGTCGATGATGATGATGATAATAAATATTAATCTTTACCCAATTATACTTAATTAATAATACGTTAGATATGTTGTACACTTTATGTAAATCTAAATTTAATTTTTAAAATGTAGGTATCTTTAAAATAAATATCTTCAAAGATATCCGAGGATTAAAATGTATGGGCAGAGAAGTCAACGCCGCCGATACACCCGTGCGAAGCCTTGGCGGGTCGTTAGTCTAATACAAAATAAAAAACACTGATATATTTATTTATATTTATCTAATCCGCTAATTAAAATAAATATCTTTTACCTGGGCAATATTTAATTTGTTTCAACATTTCTTTCATTTATTGTTAACTTTAACTATTTCAGTTATTGCACAACATTGTTACTACCAGCGCTGTATTGGCTGTCAACCAGAAGAGGCAGCTGGTGTCGGAACGTCAAATGAATGTCAGCTGAATAACATTGTCTCCCCGCTATGGTTAACTAATGATGGACAACAAATTCCGCCCATGCCTCCTCTTCCCCCCTCTGTGATGTTACAATATAATTGTTTACAGATGATCGCAACACCAGATGACACTTCACGTAAGTTCTAATTATACTTTAAATTGAACATTAAGCCTAATTTTAAAAAGTTTCATAATTAAAACGCATTAAACAGATATGTACAACACAAAGATTATTCCAAAATATTTTTACATTCAATAAATTTCAAAACCGATGGTTCAAATATTTGAAATAATTTATTATTTTCTGAAAAACGAAACTTCTGCTATCTACCCGTGCTCAAAAGAAAACTCAATATGCATATACTTAATATATATAAAATAACAATTTATAACCTCTATTTCTGTAAGGATCGCTTAAATTGTTATTAACTTCTAAAGAATTTTCTTCTAAAATTAAATAAAAGAATTTTCTTTATTTTTGTTTCTTTTCAATTTAAATTTGATGTACATGTAAGTGATCCTAACTATTAATCCAGGGGTTCGATTCCCAACCAGGACACAATTTGTGTGATAGGGACGATTATTTGTTGTGTCTGGGTGTCATTTATCTTTAATAAATATGTTTGTAAAACACTGGCACTAAATCTACTACAAAAGTAATAAATTGTAAATCGATTTTACTTACTTACTTAAAATACTGAAATATTTATTTTTAAATAGATACTTTAGTATTTTGATTTCATTTAATAACAAATTAAAATCAGTTCAAAAATTCATTTTACCTTTTCTGTGACGGGCACATATGCTTTGCGTTGCGTGTAAGACTATTAAGGAGGCTGTTATAAGTACTTGAGAATTTGACTTAAGCAATCTATTAGGCGTTGAATGACAAAATCTTCTTTACTTTTCAAAGCCATTGTACTAACACTATCAATTCCTTTACATGTATTGAGATTTACTCGTAATTCATCAATAATATGAGACACCTTTATGGTACATGGATAGAAATGGGATAGTTCAGTAAGTCAATTTTTGTCTAAGTGCAGGTAGAATATACGAATCAGTCTAGCAGTTAGCAGACAAACAGTACAGAGTTTGCTAATTTTGTTCCCATATCTGTAAAAGAACCTATTGAATATTGCTCACTCTGTACTTCTAAATAATGTACGTGTGGTAGTAGTGGGTTCTTGTTGCAGCAGAAATATTGCTATACTCAATGTTGTAATATTTTTATTTTTATTTCCGTAGGCAACACTGTCGACCGTATCCGAGGTTGCGTCCCTCAAGTGCAAGGCGAATTAATGTGTACTACTTTGGAAGCCATGCAGAAAGCACGCGGTCACGGTGACGTGCGCTGCTACATTTGCGAAGGAGACAATTGCAACTCCGTTGGAAGAATAGCAGCACCTCTGCACGTTGCATTACTTTTACCACTTCTGTTCTTCATCTTTAGTTAAATAAAAACAAATAGTCATCTTAATATTAGCATTTTTATTTCATTTATTAGTAGTGATCACCGTACTGCAGTATCTGTATTCGCAATAGGTACAGTGACCAGCACTCTTGGATTCTATTCATGCTTTTCATGAGGTAGAGTTATCACTTTGGCAGGTTCTATACTTAAAAACACAACATTAAAATTTAAATATTACTTACTCAGTGATAATTAACAAACAGAATTGTTTATAATCGTTTTCCTTTAAAGTGCGCACCACCACCGACGCGACGCTCTTCGTAAGTGAAAAGTGTTATACTATTATAACTATACTAACGAGTTTGTTACAAAAGCGCTGCAGCAGTGTTGAATTTCAGAACCTGACTTGTTTACAGCATTGTTTGCTACAGTAATATTATTCACTCAATGCAGACTGATGTACATGCAATAATGAAACAAAAAATATGACCGAGTCCGCAGCGGTTCAATACGTAATATTACTGCAATATGTGTTGTGTCATTACAACACATGAGTATTGTCAGTTTGCTCTGGTTTTCAAATTAAAATTTTTTTAATTTAAAAACTTGCAATTTTTTGAAGTTGATTACTGCTACTTGATTACTACCTACTTATAAGAGGGGGCATCTCCTTCTTTCTAAATATTTTTTCTAAAGTTTGAAGGAAACTTCGAATGAAATAACGCGAAAAATAAATACGTATGAAAGAATTTCAAACTGGTATTGATCGATAATAATTATAATATTAACTTTATTTATTACAATCAATGAGCCCACCTTGTTGGTACTGTCGACTCTGGTTCCGATTCCGACTCTGAAGACGATAAATTCAAAGTCCAACACCTCAATTTCGACTCCGATTCTCGTAAAGTCACTTTTATATACATATCTAAAATATATATATAATTGTAATTGTGAAAATTCTGGTAGAAAAGGTTATTAACAAGATGGAATCTGCTGACAAGACCCACTACACAGAAAAGCCCAAGGTTCAAGATCCTCTGCATGGACAAGGTCACTACAAACAGTTGTCATGTCCTGTCTTAGTAAATTCGATCGACATTAAATTTGTCAACAACAAAAGGATGAAATATATATACTCGTGTTAAGATTAATTGCATTTGCCCCTAATGAGTTGACTTTATACGAAAATAATTGATCTTCAGTTCAAGAAAACCAACAACACACATAATTAGACATCTAGAAATTCATCCCTCGCCACCAAAAATAAAAGGACCCTTTTCTCCACGGGCCTCGTCGTGGTCCACCTACCAGCGCCTCCATCGTAGTTAATTCAGTCCTCGTACCGGTTCAGGCCCCGATAAAATACCTGAACCTGATCTTTGACGGCAGGTGGCTCTTCGCCGAGCACTTGCGACAACTTGTTCAAAGACGACTTTTGCCCAATTTGAGTGGAGCCAGCGTCGTGACAAGACGGTTGTACACGGGGGTTGTCCAGTCAATGGCATCGGTGTGGGAAGTGGCTCTGACCGCCAGGAATAGGGCTCGCCTCTGGCATCCTCAGAGGATATTAGCGGTAAGAGCCGTACGCGGTTACTTCATCGTGTCGACGGAGGCGGCGTGCGCCGCAGTCGGAACTCCCCCGTGGAATTAGGTGGTGAAAGTGTTCGTCGAAGTTTATCCGCGAATTGCTGACTGCCGGGCGGGTAGCGGTATATGGTCCTCGCCCGAAAAGATACACGAGTGGCATGAAGCCGCTCGTAGAGCCACGACAGCTTGTAGGTCATCCCGGCTAGAGACTCCACGTGTTGGCTTTGCCGCTGTGGAGGCTCTCCAACCGGTCATCGTCGAGGGGGCAGGACGACCGCACGGGACCCTTTCCTTACGACTGACGCAGGTCTTTTCCGGGCACGGTTGCTTCGGGAAATAAATGCACGCGGTCGCTAGGAGGGAATTAAGTCCTGCCTGTCACCACTATAACTGCAGTAACTCTACTCAACACACGCTAGCAGTTTGTTTCGCCTGGGTGGCACAGCGTGGGCCCTTACTGTAGTTATTGGAGGAAATCTCTTGCTACCGGTCGTCATACTCTACATGGCCGGTAGCGACAGCTGTTTTACCACGGACGCAACCTTCTACGAAGATGTTATTTCGAACAAGAAACGGCGGCGAAAGCCCAGGAGCACGATCTCCACTCCACAATTCACCACCGGCGAACCAGGCTGCGGAGGTGCGCTTACTAGTGCCTTATGCCACCCTGAGTGTGGCCACAGATGGACAGGACGGCTTTTCCTCGTCAGCGGCCAACCGTGAGGAGGTGACTTCCAAGTGTGTCATACGTTGCCTAAATAGAGAGTTTACCAGCAGATGGTGCCCGCGATCGAGAGCAGGCGCTAGGAGAGATCTGAGTGTCGTAATAGCAGCTGTTCCCGAATCCTTATCTATCTCAGGCACAGAGTGGCACACCGTGTGGTTTGTCAGTCCGATTCCGACATACCACCCCGCCACAAACCCTGGTGGAGTGACGGCGCGAGGGGGTTTCCACACGTTATAAAAAAGGGTATTGGTCTAGTTAAATTGAAAATGTTTATCAATAAAATGAAGTGGAGTTCTACCACTCCAAGTGAACATCACTACGTCATAAACTAAAATTAGGACATTTCTGAACTGTGACAACTCTATGTCAACTACACCTGCCAACAACCTGATCATATATGGACGAATACGTCTTTATATCTATTAAAATTACTGCAATGATAGAGCAGGGCCCTAATACTGCTATTTTATGATAATGTACAGGGCACTGTCATTCCATCGACACACAATTGTGGTTTCATTAAAGTGCCATTGACATTAATCAAAATAACAGTATATATGTACAAATCGCATGAAAAAACCTATATATTTTTTTAATATATTATAAAACCTGTATATTTACAAGAAAGCTAATCAGCATTTATTTTATAAAAATTACATCGTCTAAATGACCACCGTTTCAACGTTTGCACTCTTCTAAACGAACACCGAAATTTTCGAATACTCGTCGGCAACGAGACCGCGAGATCACCGACATCTCTTCACTGATTTTTTCTGTTAGTTGACCTAGTAGTTGGTTTATAAATGTAGAGACGATTCTTCAAAAAAAATCATAAAAAGAAGTCTGCTGGGGATAAATCTTGGCTTCTGGGTAGCCATGAAATACCGCCTCGTCTGGAAATCAACTTTTCTGGAAACATTTCTTTAACCACCGGCAGGGATTCAGGCTTAGTCAGAAAATAAAATGTTGTCAAATTACTGAATCGTTCTAACATTGGCATACAACTTGCGCAAAATTAAATCATTTTCTTTTGTTCCTGCACTATCTGGATCTTCATCGATCACGGATCTAATTTCAAATGTAATTTCAAAATACGGCGTAGTGATGTAAGAGATAACCCAAATTCAGCGAGACGTTTGCGCGATAAATCTGAATTACGTCGAACAGAAACGGAAACTTTCTGCACGTTTTCTTCAGTCCGAGAAGTCCATGGACCTCGAGTTTGCTTCATATTTAGCATAGATCCCGTCTCTTCGATCTTTCCTCGAGTTTGCTCAAGCACTCGGACACTAATTTAAGTCATGTATATCATCATCATCATCATTATCATCAGCCAAAAGATGTCCACTGCTGACCATAGGCCTCCCCCCTAGAATGCCACGCCGTACGACTGGACACCAACCGCATCCATCGGCTTCCCGCGATTCGGACTATGTCGTCGGTCCATCTAGTAGGGGGCCTACCCACGCTTCATCTTCCGCTACGTGGTCGCCTCTCAAGAACCTTTCTTCCCCAACGGTTGTTGGTTCTACGAGCGATTCAACAACAACAATTCAACTTGCTTATTCGAAGAGCTATATCGGTAACCTTAGTTTTCTTGCGGGTATCCTCGTTCCGGATCCTATCACGCAAGAAAATGCAGAGCATAGCCCTTTCCATAGCTCGTTGAGTGACTTTAAGCTTGTTCATGAGGCCAGCAGTAAAAGACCACGTTTCAGTTCCATATATCATCACTGGCAATATACTGGTTGAAGACTTTCGTCTTTAGGCTCTGGGGAATCTTGGACGAAAAGACATCTCGAAGCTTCCCGAGCGCTGCCCATCCGAGTCGGATTCTTCGTGCCACCTCTTTGTCGAAGTTGGACCTACCTAGCTGGACTACTTGTCCTAGGTATATACTCGTCAACAACTTCGACTGCATCGTTCCCAACAATTACCGGTATAGGTGCGACATGGACGTTAGACATAATCTTCGTCTTGTCCATGTTCATTTTAAGACCAACCTGCTGCGAAACTCTACTAAGGTCGTTGAACATGGTACTGAGATCCTCAATCGACTCCGCCATTATGACTATATCATCGGCAAAACGAAGGTAAGTAATGTACTCGCCATTTATGTTGATGCCAAATCCTTCCCAGTCCAAGAGCTTGAAAACATCCTCCAATGAATTTGTGAACACTTTTGGAGAAATAAGGTCTCCCTATCTCACACCGTGTTTTAATTGGATTGGTCCCGTGCTCCGGTCCTGTAGTTGGACTGACATAATGGCGTTATTGTACAGAGACAACAACACTTAACACTTCGATATAACTATAGTCAATTTGGCATCGCTGCAGGGATTCAAGTACTGCCCAAGTCTCGATTGAATCGATGGCTTTTTCATAGTCCACAAACGCTATGCACAGCGGCCGATTATATTCCTCAGTCTTCTGAATAATCTGGCGTAGCGTAAGAATGTAGCCTATGGTACTAAAGCCTTTTCGGCAATCGGCTTGTTCAGTGGGCTGGAAGTCATCAAACCCGCGCGCGAGACGGTTCATAATGACTTTCGAAAATAGCTTGTACACATGGCTCCGGAGTGAAATGGGTCGATAATTCTTCAATAAGCTTTTGTCAACTATTTTGAAGAAAAGCACTACTACACTCCTATGCCAGGCTCCTGGCGTTGTACCTTGAAGTACGCCAGAAGTGAATAACTTCTGGAAGATTACCAATACCAGTTTACCACCCTCTCTCAGAAGTTCAGTAGTAATTCCGTCGTCACCTGGTGCCTTGTTGTTTTTAAGCTGTTTGAGAGCCACTCTAATCTCGCACAGGCTGATGTCCGGGATGTTTTCGGTATAGTGTCGGACTAACTTGACTCTTGTATCCCGAGCATTGTTAGTAACCGGTTTGCATGTTAGGGTGTAAAGCTGTTCGTAGAAGTTTTTGATCTCTCTAAGAATCCCGGGCTTAGATGTAATAATACTGCCATTTTCGGTCTTCAGTTATGTCATTTGGTGCTTGCTAATAGACGAATCTTTTGCGAACACTTTGGAGCCTTGGTTACGCTCTATTGCGACCTTAATACGCGAAGTATTATAGGCACGCAAATCGCGTCACATGCACTTCCAGATCCGTCTATTGAGTTCACCGTAGGCCGACAACTGAAGACTGTAGTGTCAGTTCACGCCGGTCTGCCATTAAGGCGAGCGTTTCATCTGAGAGTTTGTTGTTCTTCCTTCGGCGGTGAGTCCACCAACCTGTTGTTTAGCTTGTCCACTGTATCGCAATCGGCTAGGCATTGGAAGCGATTTTGAAGTTCGAGCTGAAAGTTTTCGGGGTTTTCGATTTCGGCAGGGTTTGGTCGGATCGTAAACCTCAACAGACGTGACCTCTCCAGCTTGACAGTGATATTCAATGTACCTCTAACAATTCGGTGATCGCTACCAGTTTTCACCTTACTGATCACAGAGACATCATTGAATATGTGCTGATTGGTCGTCATGATGAGGTCTATCTCATTTTTCGTGGAACCATCAGGGCTGATCCATATCCACTTGCGGGATGGCCGTTTTTCGAAGAAAGAGTTCATCATAAAGAGTCCCTCTTTCTCCATGTAGTTGGCCAACCGCAGTCCCCTGCGGTTCCGTTGCACGTATCCAAATGGCCCCACTCTCACTCAGCTCATCACCATTCTGTTTGCTCAGCTTTGCATTGAAGTCCCCCATAACAACGGTGAAGTGCGTTTCGGAAGTATGTATGGCTGTTGAAATGTCCTCATAAATAGCTTCTACTTCATCGTCGGCTGAGCGTCTCGAGGTCGGCGCATATACCTATATGACCTTCAGCGAATACCGTTTGGTGATTCTGAGTATAAGGTATGTTACCCTGGTCGAGACACTATCGATTTTTACAACGTTGCTAACGAGGGACTTATGGACGAGACACCCGACACCACCTTGGGAGAGCTAGTCTCCCTCCCGGTAAAAGAGCAAGTTACCGGAGTTGAGGATTATCGAGTCCTGTCCCTGTCTTCAGACTTCAGATAAACCTAGAATATCCCAACGTATCTTGCTTGTTGTTAGTTCTTCTTCAGGTTCGAGCAACTTTTCACCCTCCCTGAGTGTCCTTGCATTGAATGTTGCCAGGGCCAAGGTCTTCTTTTTTATGTAAGGGTAGCCGGATCTCTTCTGGAGATTCTTAGCACCTCTTGCTCCACCGTTACCATAGCTGCTACCGTGGCCAGGAATAGCGGAGCTGCCGGGAACTAGGGGCCGTATTATCTGTGTGTCTGTCATTTTAGGGAGGGGTTTTGCCATACTAGCCACAAAACGTTGTGATAGGAGTTAATTTATGAAGATAATGTGCACTTCATAAGCTAAAACCTGTTCTAAGTTAGATTATTACTAATATAAGCAGCGGTACTACCGGACGTTTCATTTTTAATAAAATAATTGTGCTACAGTGTACTAAAATGCTGATATTATTATTTAGTGTTGCTGCGTTAATGCCGCATGGTAAGCTCACCTCATGATACTGACTACCGAAAATTTCCATAATCTATATGTTTGCATTGTAACTAACATGTTTATACTGCATTTGTAATAGTTTATAAATCTATTGTCTGTATGGATAACATCCAATTGCTTTGTAAAAATAGTTGATTTCAATTTCTGTTGCGTGGAGCGCGCAGCACGCCTGCGCACCTATTACTGGAACACAATGATCTACCGACTCATCTTGCCGGTCGATAAATATTTATTTATTCAACTGTTGAATTAATTGTATTATTTCTGTATTGAATTTCATGAGTTTAGCAAGAAATGAGCTGTTTTGCTAGTAAGCTACTTACTGCTGATGCCCGAAATTTGGCACCGGTGGCTACTTTTCTCTTTTCTTTTTTTTAAAAAAGACAATACCCGCGCAACCAATAAATCCTGTAACGTGGGGGTCTTTATAAACATACATGAAACAGACACAAAGAACATCCAGACTTTGAACAACAATTTATGGGTCACACAACACTCAGCACAGTAGAAAGTGCACCGTGACCGTATAAAACAATACGACATCTGTACAATCAAATTGTTTGTTGTATTTCCGATTTCGTGTTTCTGACGTCGAAAATGATAAACTTCTATGCAATCGTTCATTCCTTATTTTATCCCCTTATGGGTGAAATTTCAAAAAATCTTTTCTTGCAACTGGAAAGGCATCAACTGGCAAAATTAAGTTAGTAGCTCTGCGGTTTAGGCTCTACATTAATGAATCACCCGGTCAGTCAGGGTAAGGAATTTGTATGTATAGATTAGTTATTTCCTATACCCTACCCTTTATTGCGATTTAATATCGATATAGAACAAGCATTTTAGTGAAAATTGGAATAAATGTAACTGGGACACATCAGAAAACGTATTCCTGATGTGTCTCAGTTATGATCCAGTGTTTTATCATCTTCTAATGATTATTTCGATATATACTGAACTTTAAAACAACACTAAATCTTAATTTTTACTGCAGTAGCGGAGTACTTTTGTGTTCGTTAATATTGTAATAACATTTTAGGTACCTATACAAATCAACTACATCAGTAATCTTGCGCATGCAAGTTTTACGATTACCGCATAAGTATTACTATCTGCTCTATCATTGTTTATAGCTTTAATAAAAATAATTTTGTGTAACTGTGGCAGATTAAGAATACAGTAGACTCTCATTGAACAGGTTACAACTTGTGCTCGACGCCTAGGTATTGTTTCAATTCCGATTCCTTAGTTTGAATTTGACTACGTGTAATAGCGGTGCAGCTTAGCGTTTATTCATTGTATGTTACGTATACGTACCTAGTAGTGTCGTGACAAGACAACAACAGAAGACAACAACATATAAAATCTTATCATTTGTCCGTAATTTGTCGGATTACAAGGTACTCTTTTGTAAAAAAATCCGGGCTTTAGGGGTCTTAGGCAGTACTCTATAATCCGACAAATTCGATAATCCGACACTGCCCTGCAAAACGTTTGTCGAATTACCGGCGGTCCACTGTACAGAGTGGGTGTCGTAGTTTGTTCAGTAAGCCATAGTACTAAACGAAGAAGTATTATAGATAAAGGTGATGTGAAGAAGGTCCGCGGACCGATACCATATAAATCAAAATAGATCTGGTTTATTTCTGACGAATTTATTAGATATTCATTTTATTTCATTACTCTTATGAAGAATATGAACGCTTATAAGTGGATGTCGTAGTTCGCTTCCTTAGTCAGCACTTAGCGAGCAAGCTACGCAGTACAATTGACAGCATTGCAAAGAGATAAAAAACTCAGAACAAGCCCTTGACCAACCTGTCTGGCCAGCATGGTATACGAGTAGTAGACCAAAACCTCCTATTTAAATAGAGGCTTAAGTCAGTATGTATGAAAAAAATGTTCTTCTTTAAAATTCTTCAAAGATCTGATATTTTTAAAAAGCTTATGTAAAATTAAAATAGTATTTTACTAAGTGATGTGCAAAAATGTCGAATTACATCGTGATCAACACATAGAGTTAAAATAGAGCCTTAGACATGGGCACATGTTGTGAACAATTAAGTCGACCGCCTATTAACCACTTTCTCGAACGCCAACCATAATGACACACACCGATCTTCCGTGTGATTTATTCACGCATCGTCAATCTAGTAAATATTGTTAGATAATTCTGACGTTATGAAAGTAGAATCCATGAACCCCTTTTGAAGACAGTGTATGGTTAAATAGAACCGTGGATTACATTGAAAAAGGAATATTCGTTATAATAATTAATGAACTTTTATTAGGAAGCCATATTTTCTCGTTATACATCGGTGTGTCCACAGATTATAAAAATATAAAGACTAGATGTATCGGGAGCGCACACTCTAGTGAGGTGGCGTTGCGACGGATTATGATTATAACTTTAACCATACATAACAACAATATGTGATGTGAGAGTAATCATAATGACTATTATATATTATTTTGCAAATTTCGACTTCATGAAAGAAAAACACATAACTGCTTTCAACGCTTGGTTTGGAGTACATCACGACAAAGTTTTCTAGTCAAGGAACCTTGCACCTCCGATTTCTGCACTGTGAAAATTATCATTAATTAGTCATCACTTCATAATTTCTCTTAATCTTAGATTAATGTATTATACTTAAATCCTAACGTAATTAAATATAGAAAATTTATGGACTAAATAATCCGATATCATGCTATCTATAAAAAAAGTCCCCGATACTGTTAAAGACATATTTGGATACTAAAAAAATACAATAGCTGTACCACATAGTAATGCCTGCAGTGTAGTAGTGAAGTGCAAAGCGCTAATATGAATCATAGCAAATGGCCGCACTACGACGACGACGACGATAACGGATAACAAAAGGGTCGATTACATATAAAATTTATAATTACAACTTTTAACAATATTCAAACTATAGGTATACTTTTATACAAAATACGAATTAGATGTGTGTACAAGTTCACCTAGTCATCTTTATCTTTAAATAAAGTCTTTTTTTTATGTGCTTTTAAATCTTTTAAACTACCCAATAGGTTTAAACGCGGCTTTCACCACCATTTAGGTTATCTTTGAAGGAAGTTTCATATATATGTCAAAATCAAGAAGGTCAACGTTTTGTAAAAATATAGAATTTTTAAAGCTAAGACTGACGTTGTAGAGAACCTTGGGGAAGGTCTATATCCAGCAGTAGACGCGATTTGGCTGAAATGAATGAATGAATAAATGAACTACTGACTTAACTTTACTTGATATATCTTTAACGTATTTAAGATACGTTAAAGATATATCATATCATATCTACAAAAAAGTCAGTGCAATGGTATGTGGTTTTATCCTTTTTTTACCTATGGAAATCCCCTCGGGCCTGCACTCCACCGGGGTTCACGGCGGGATGGTGTGTCGGAATCGTACTGACTGAAACCACACGGTGTGCAACTCTACGCCTGAGACAAGAGGGATCCGGGAACAAATTTTATTACGACATCCAGACTCCTGCTAGAACCGGCCAACCGGCCACCTCCTAGAACCAAGTGGCGTGAGACTGGAGAGGCCTATATCCAACAGTGGACTGCGATAGGCTGATGATGATTATGATGACAATGAATATGAATCCTTACCCAATTAAATACGTTAGATATATTGTGCACTTTATGTAGACCAGAAAATATTTTTTAAAACGTAGCTATCATTAAAGTTTTAATAGATATTCGAGGACTACAATGTATGGGCAGAGAGACCAACGCCGCGAATTGCACCCGTGCGAAGCCGGGGCGGGTTGTTAGTCTAGTATAAAATAAAAAACACTGATATGTTTACTTATATTTATCTAAGCCGCTAATAAAAATATATTTTATTTGAGCAATATTAAATTTTTTTCAACATTTCTTTCATATATTGTTAACTTTTACAGTTATTGCACGACATTGTTACTACCCGCGCTGTATTGGCTGTCAACCAGAAGAGGTAGCTGATGGTGGAATTTCAACGGAATGTAAGCCAAACAACGTGGTCTCCCCACTATGGTTAACTAATGATGGACGACCAATACCGGCCGTTCCTGCTGCTTCCCCCTTTGCGATTATACAATACAATTGTTTGGAGATGGTCGCAACACCAGATAACACTACCTGTAAGTTCTAACTATAGTTTATATTTAATATTAAGCCTAATTTTAAAAGTTTCATGATTAAGATATGTATCATAAAAAACACAAAAGTTATTCCAAAACGATTTTTACACTCAATAAACTTCAACAGCGATGGCTTGAATGTTTGAAAATAAATTATTAAAATTTGCATAAAACAAAACTTCTGCTACCTACCTCAAAAGAAGTTGACAGTTGTCGCTGATGGTCTTTCATAACTTACATCAGAAAACTAAATATGCATATAATATACGTGAAAACACATTTGTTGTTCATGACCTCTATTTTCATAGTCGACACCTCTCAAATTTCGTGTACGGATCTTGACTATTAAGCCAGGGGTTCGATTCCCACCCAGGATACAATTTGTGTGATGGGGACAATTATTTGTTGTGTCTGGGTGTCATAGAACTTTAATAAAAGTGTTTGTAAAACACTGGCACTAAACCCTACAAAACTAAAATAAACTACAAAATTAATAAATTGTAAATCGATGTTACTTACTTACTTAAAATACTGAAGTTAATACTCGTAGATACTTACTTCAGTTTTTGATTTCATTTAATAACCAATTAAAATCAGTTCGAAAATCCATTTTACTTTTTCTGTAATAGCACATCTGCTTTCCGTTGTGTGTAAGACTAGTAAGGAGGCTGTTATAGGTACTTGAGTAGTTAATATAAGCAATCTATTAGGTTTTGAATGACAAAATCTTCCTTACTTTTCAAAGCCATAGTACTAACACCATCAATTCCTTTACTTGTATTGGGATTTACTCGTAATTCATCAATAATATGAGACACCTTAATGGGACATGGATAGAAATGGGATAGTTCAGTGTGTCAATTTTGTCTAAGTGCAAGTAGAATATACGAATCAGTATAGCAGTGAGCAGACAAACAGTACAAAGTTTGCTAATTTTGTTCCTATATCTGCAAAAAAAATTATTGAAAATTGCTCACTCTGTACTTCTGAACAACGTATGTGTGGCCATTTTGGGCACTTGTCCTAGTAGAAATATTGCTATAATCAATGCTATAATATTTTTATTTTAATTTCAGTACGCGACACTGTCGACCGTATCCGAGGTTGCATCCCCGAAGTGCTAGGCGAATTTATGTGTACTACTCTGTCAGATATGCAGAGAGCACGCGATCACAGTGACGTGCGCTGCTCCATTTGCGAAGGAGATAATTGCAACTCCGTTGGAAGAATAGCAGCACCTCTGCACGTTGCATTACTTTTACCACTTCTGTTCTTCATCTTCAGTTAAATAAAAATAAATAGTCATCTTGATATTAATGTTTTAATGTCTTTGAACACTTTTTCGATATACATATATCAATACAAAAGATACCGTGAATTACATTGTTGGATTTTTTTATTCTGCACTATTTTTTTTCAATAAAAGTATTAAATAAATTTAATCATGTTTTTATGATGACAGCCCTTATTAGCCCCATGCAAAGCAACAGACAATAATTGAAACATCCAATTTTGGTAAAAAGCCAAGATCGATACATAGTCTAATTTAAAACAAGATTTTAAAAAGACATACAACAGGTATTACGGTCCGTCAGTATAATCTGTACAAATTTGTTAATTGTTTAATAAGTTATTATTATAAAATACTATATTCTGAAATATAATAACTAATATAATATTATAATACTGTTCACTCACAAACCTGGGTTCAATGATATATTACATTAACACCACACACACAAATATACCTTACGATTCGCACAGATGTTCACATATTATGGACAAATGTACACATATAAGCCCCTACGGACAGACACCTGAATCTCGATAGTCACAAGTGTGTTGTTTAAGCTTACTTGAAGTAAGAGCGGTAAAAAAGCACCTCACTGGGCCTCCATAGTATTGATCACCGTACTGCAGTGTCTGTATTTCAGATTAGATTCTATTCATGCTTTCCATGTGGTAATCACTTTAGCAAGCTCTATACTTAAAAATAAAAGTGGAGGAGCGGGATTTTGGAAACATTACTCACTCAGTGATAATTAACAAACATATGGTTATGGTATGGTTATAACCGCATTTCTACACAAGCGCCACATTAGAGTCCTCTGCGATGACGCCAGCTCCGATTTTCAGCAGGTTAACGCTGGTGTACTTCAAGTTTCTGTCCTGTCACTCACATTGTTTCTTCTGCATATTAATGACATGTTGACCCTTGGCAATATACATTGCTTTGCAAACGACAGCACTGTTCATAGACGATACTATTTTCACCCTACAGTCAAGTTGGCGGACGTTGAGGAAAAACGACAAGTACTTGTCACTGAGTTCGACCGAGTCCTAGGCCGCATCTCTCAATGGGGTTGTAAGAATCTGGCCGAGTTTAATGCCAAGTAAACACAGGCGTGAGCGCTCTCTGCCAAAAAGTCTCCATTCCTTCCCCTCCCCACTTTTCAGAACAGTCAACTGCCACTGATCTCAACCCGCGAGAGTATATTGAAAACGTCATGAAGGCCTAGCGGAAGCTGGTATACTGAATAGAGTGAGACAGTTCTTCGCGCCTGAGCGTCTGCGACTTTTTTATAAGACCCAGGTACGCTCCTGCGTGGAGTACTGTTCTCATCTTTACGATGGATCCGCGCAGTATTTGCTGGACATTTTGGATCGGTTACAGCGGCGAGCAGTCCGAATTATCAATAACCCGAAAGTCACTGAATCCCTTGAGTCTCTCCAGTTGCGAAGAGATGTCGTCTTTGTGGCAGTCCCTTATCGCCTTTATCATAGAGAGTGTTCTGACGAACTCTTCCAATTGGACACATTACAGGACAACTAGTGCTGGCCTTGGAAGTCACTGTTTCAGAATGGTAGACATGCGCTCCAGAACTACACGGTTCGGCTCTTCTTTCCTGTGCAAATCAGTGAAAGCCTGGAACTCATTACCAGCACCCGTCCTTCCCTCCCACTACGATCTCGGGTTCTTTAAGTGGGGCGTGAAAAAGCGTCTCACTAGGCCGCCATAGCGTGGGGCGCCATACTGCGCTGTCTTTATTCGCAGTGAGTATGGCGGCCCCCGTTCTTGGATTCTATTCATGCTTTCCATCAGGCAGAATAGAGTCACTTTGGTAGGTTTCTATATAAAAAAAACCGTTTCCCTTTAAAGTCGGCCCACCGAAGCGAAGCTCTTCCTATGTGAAAAGTGTACTACTACTATATTTACTATTATAACTATACTAACGAGTTTGTTACAAAAGCGCTGCAGCAGTATTGAATTTCAGAACTTGACTAGTTTACAGCCTCGTTTACTACAGTATATTACTGTATTTACTCAATGCAGACTGGTGTACAATAAAGAAATAAAAAATATGACCGAGTCTGCAGCGGTTCAGTACGTAATATTACTACAGTATATTATTTGTGTTATTAAAACATGAGCATTGTAAATTTACTCTGACTTCCAAATTATTAATTTTTATGGCAGTGAGGCATAAAATGTTCAAATGTGTTAATAATAACGAGAAATGTTATGTTACCTTCCACCTCTGAAGCATCCATCTAAGACACGAAGAGTAAATGACTTCCAACTCTGACATAGATGTGACAGGAGTCAACTAAGAAACGTAAACGTAGGCGTTCTGGATTCTTTTGAAACCATAGACATGATTTGACTAACACGAGTGTATTAGTCAAATCATGTCGGCGTTGTCCGTTTAAACATCACAGCTTAAGTAACGAACGTCAACAGTGGGTGTTTGAAGCTAAGAGGATTAAGCCTTTAAAATATCATGTTGCGACTAGGTGTTTTTGCCTTCCACTATAATCCCAGCTCCCTTAAGCGGAGCGTAAAAAGATATCTCACTAGGCCGCCATAATGTGGGTCACCATGCTAAATTGTCTGCATTCGTAGTGAATATGGTGACCACCACGCTTAGATTTTATTATCGTTTTGCATCAGGCTGAGTGGAGTCACTCTCGCAGGTCTATTTAAAAACAAAAAAAATGTATGAGGTGTGAGACATGTGGGACACTCGATTGGAACGAAGTTTCTTTCGTTTTGACATAAGTATTATTGGAGGTACAATTAAATAAATTAACAATATTTAGGAGTTAAATGATAAATTAAATAAGTGAAGGAATGCTAATAAAATTGTAACTAATGTTTTTTAAAGTTATGAATATAAATATTTTGTTTTATTTTATGTATTATATAAATATCAACTTAATTATAAATTTAATCAGTAAATTCAATCTTAGTAACAATTGGTTTATGGTAACTAAAATAAGACACATATGTTATCTTATGTAAGTTTCCTGAAAAAACTGCATCGATGGTAGTATTGTAGTTTGTTGTAGATATTGGTAGATCATTATTAATTCTTTAATCAAATTCGTCTAAAAGAAATTCTAACAATGGCTTTGAGTTTTCATTAGAAAAGAAATAACTAAAACCACATACACACGAACACGATAAAACAATGTACGCATACATAGCAGACGCGTGCGTCGCGTGACTTGTCACTGTCGAGAGAGAGAGAGAGAGAGAACAAATAAGTCGAATCCTTTACTCGGCCTGCCCCCTGTCCAAGGGCTACGCACTATAACAAAAGTGTCGTGAGGATTTTTCGTCACGCTCGCCTTATTTTACTATAAGAATGTTTTTAAACATGTTTAAATTTATTCGATATATACATACACTCTTCAACTTTAACCTGGAATATATTTAATTCTAAATTGCTTAAAATAAACAAAATAAGTAAATACAAAAAGACTGTGTGTGGATTCAAAGTTACATACATTGTCAATTAAATAAATACACGTTCATAGCTGATTTTGTATTGCGACTCTTGGACACAATTGAAAAAAACTGTCGAAATTATTTAGTATTTATTCCAACAACTATTATTTCGCCATTGTTCTTTGGAAATTGGATGTGTACAGCGATAAAAACATAAGGACTGTATTAAACACTGTAATTACATATCTAGAAAATTCTATAAAGACTAGAAGAATTAACTATAAAATAAAAAACATAAATGCATTAATTATATCAAAGTAAATAGGCAGTATTATTATTATTATTTTAATAGACAGATAAAATCAAATCAGATTTCTTGATACTATTTTTAAAAGCGCTTTAGGTTTTGAGTTTCAATACAAAAAGTGACTTTCATTATCGTGTCTCATTTTTGTTGCGATGAAAATATAAATATATTCTAAGAGTACAAATCTTACACTAGAGAGTATTACAATAAATAAAAATATTATATTATTAACAACGGAATGTTATTTGGTAGCAATACAAGGTTTGGTCTTCACTATCTCATTTCAAGGGCAAATCGATGTTTTCTTTCATAACGTAACAAAATCAAATTACCAATTTGTAACCAAAAGTATTTTTACCAAAAACCTTTTAACTGGTTGATTCGTTGTGGCTACGAATAGCTCAGTAGACATCGTTCTTTTCAAATTAAAAAATAAAATTCACAACACCTACTTTGTAAAGTTCTTCAAGTCAACACCAAACCTTATACGTACTACGTTAAATATATTATATATAACAATTAGTGCTTATATAATATTAACTTCTTAACCTGATCACAACAATGACACAGCAATAGATGGTCTTAACTTGGTTCAAAAATAAGATAACACTATAAACAGTAGACAATAAAACAATTACTACTGTATCTTTTTAAAGAACACATAAAATTTGAAAACAAGTGAAATATTTCCAAATTTCATCGTAATATGGAAATGGCACGGAAATAAAACTATTGCCCTATAATATTGCTGCTTTGTTGCAGTGCAGTAGTTGCACTGCTGGTAATACCTAATCTGAATTGCCCGTGATAAAAGGTTAAGTTACTTTTGAATTAAAAGAAAAAACATTAAACAAACGAGTGTATCTGCGCGTCTTGCACATTTTCTTCCAAAGTTTCTTGGATGTAGGTATACAATTTAAATAATAATGTTTACTTACATTTACAAGCACCGCTCACCGCTTACCATTAGGACCTCTGTTAGCTTTTGTGTTGGCTGTGTTATTATTATTAAACTAGCCAACCCGCCCAGCTTCATATGCATCTCTCAAAAGGAATTAATTTTACCGGTTTTTTTGCAAATTGTTCATGCTCGGCTCATCTTCGTCTAGCCGTGATGTTAAAAAACCTTGTTCTAATTATAAAAATAAGTTTATAAAGCAGATTCGAGTGCAGATCAATGAAAGTTCAAATATGATTAGGTAAAAGTAACATTGCTATTAATAATATGTATTATAATTATTAATGTTGAGAAATATAAAATCACAACTTAAGATCTTATCATTATAATGTAATAATATCATTGCAAAAATATCGTTAAACATCACAGGTGCTAATAGTACGAAATTAATATTCCTATAATAATTTGTAATATAAGATTCAGAATCAGACTCAATTAAGTACGTTAATCTCAGTTTGTAGTACTCACTTAAAGTTATATTTTAATATACTAAGCAGTGCCAATTTAGAGTTCGTTTTCCTTTCTGGATTCAAGTCATTAGAATTATGTAACTTCTTTCTAGACAAGATATGGTAAAGTGTAGTTTGAATAAAACGTAACATTATCTTTGATCACATGGTACATCTAATGAGTATATCGTCTGCGGAATGCCGAGTCTCCAAAACAGAAACTCAACTAGTAAGTTTTTATATAATTTGTACTAACTACTTGTATCACAATTAATGCCAAGGCACTCTGTCAAAATACCAAATTTGTCTATCTGTTTCAGTACATTTAGATGCTGTCAGAGGTTCATTATATATTTTTGGTCCTTTTTTATTTCTGATTATAGTTAGACAGAGACCACCTTTAGTTTTCAACCTCGGGCCTTTTTGTATCCATATTTGGTTGGTAAGATTCTTACAACCAGCCCAAACTGCAACACCGACTCCTTGCTGTAGGCAAAGCCCTTCGTCGGCCATTATTTTACCCTCGGGTGTATAAACTACTAAACTATTTATATCCATATCGGAACCACATACTACACTAGTGGCGTCACGACCTATCACAGGAGTCGCAGACGGCAGAACACCTATACATCCACCTGCTTTATTATTGATCCTACCAAACCATCTACTATCGCTTGGAAAAAAGTTCTGGGGCCACACATTTTCTAAATACCATTTAAAGCTTTTACACTGCAAACGCTTCCTTAATTCTATTCTATCTGAAACTTCTTGCTTTTCACGTATGTCGGCCAACCAAGGGTTGAACTTGATAAAGAAGTCAGCCCATTCATCCATCCACACCATAGCTGCTCGGACAAGGTTTATGACCACAACTTTTTTTATAAAGTCATCGTATGCATAGGGACTATTTTTTCTGAATATATGACCTACTCTTGAACATGGTGTTATTTCAACCCTAGCACCGCATTGCCAAGCTCTCCAGGAGAGTTCTAAATTTTCGGCTCCCCATATTTTCATACCTTCATCGTATCCACCTAACCTCCAGAAAAGACTTCGTCTGACAGCGAAAAGACCTCCTGCCATGGTAGGTGTTGGGTATGATTTAGTAGGATTAACCAATTTCTGTCTGATTACTTCGCTGCTGGGCATAAACCATCGGAATTGTAATCGCCAACTGAACGCACCCCAGTGTGCATCTATGCTCTTGGTGTATGCTAAAGTATTTTCTGATAGAAGATCTATATGTGGACAAATGAAGACGTCATCGTTTCCCGCTCTCTCTAGCAGTGGCTCAAGCCATCCTTCCGTCACCTGGAAATACATAAAGCATATTTACCAAAACAGATATGTTACACATAATTATGCTTTGAAGAGCACGTAAAACCATCGGTCCTACGCCTAGTCTCCTGCTCCTCGGTCGTGTCGCATGACCATCCCATCGGATTGTGAGTGATAAGATAACTTCCCCTGGCCGCCGTGACCGATATCGACCTACTTCGTACCTACGGCTTATAGATGGCCCCTTTCCGTGTGGAAACCTCGATATTCCCTTTTCTACCCCCAGAAGGACGTACGCAATCCGTAGAGCTCGCATCGTCACGCCGGCCTGCTTCTGCTAGGGTGACAGATGGATCATGTTACTAAGCGACAGAATCTCCACTCCGCTGACCACCACGAGGTCACGCCTCTGCTTCATCGATGCCGAGCATTTTACCAGCGCGTGAGGAGCGCTATGAGTCGACCTTGCCCTCAAGCAGTTGTAAACGCGGTACCCGGTTCTATAAATTACGTGTAATAACTGTATTGAATCTGAGTATTATATGAGTATGTGATTTTAAAGTTATCCGTAAGGCATTCTTCAGTTTGCATAACTATGCTAGACAGTCAATAAATGGTAAGTACCGAAAGTTAATATGCAACCGGTATCTTACCTCACAATGAGCATCAAGGAACACCAACACGTCACCAATCGCATTTCTAGCGCCCAGCAACCTCGCCCCTACAAGCCCCGTCCTATTATGGTTCCTTAATAATTGTACTTTATTTAGTTTAGCGACAGTATCTTCTAGTTCTTTCCCAAGATATCCTCTTTTACTGTAGTCATCTACCAAAATTACCTGCATTAACAGAAGATATTGTATAATTATTACTTCTTTTATAATTATGTTTTGTCTCTTATTCATATGTAAAAACAATACACAGTGAATCAGTTCATACATGTTTTATTTTGTTTTTACTTTTAAAAAAGACAATGTCCGTATTAGGAATATATCCTGTGTCGCAGAAAACTATAGAAACATACAAGTAACGAACAAAAAGAACACCCAGAGTCAAAACACCAATTTGTAGATCGCACAAAGTGTTGTCCCGTGTGGGGTTTGTACCTAAAACACTCGGTACAGTAGAGAGCGGCCTTTTGACCACTGAAACCACTACGCTCTCTCAATATAAATGAATAAAATATATAAATATTTCGGACATTTAGCACACAACATCATCTAGTTTCAAACTAAGCAGAACATGTACTATGATAACTAGACTGACTGATAGAATACTTATATACTTATACACATACATATTATACAAAGAAAACATACAAAATTTGAAACAAAAATTGACCGACCCGGGACTCGAACCCGAGACCTCAAGCACAGCAGTCGCTTTCGTTACAGCTTGCTTTTTATCTTTTCAAAAGTTTTCCTCCGTCGAGATAATATAATATTCAATTAATGATATTTAAATTTCGAATATTCGTTCGGAAATGTAAGCATTAAAAATAGTCATATCGGAATTAAATTCACTTGATGTGCTGACTATAATTAAACCATAAGTCTTACAGCACTAGAAGAAAAATACGTATTATAATATGGGTCACTATTTTAATACTAACAAAGAGGATTACGAAAACTGGTTGATAAAAGTAACAATTAAACATTGCACTGCACGAGTGGCGCAACTCAAAATATTTTGTGCTCGCGATCCAGTGACCGTGAAGTTGTGCAAATCATTCAAAGGTCATCATATTGTTAATTTATTCATGCGCATGAGGTTTAGCTAAATTCAAGGTGTTGAATATTTTATAAATATCTGACGTACAAAAACCACCATCAAAATGAAGACAAAAACCCCAAATTTGTTTTCAGATAAATATATCGTAAATTACAACTCTGTGATCTCATATATAAACTCACTCATATATAAAGTGTTAACACAGAAAATTATTTCGAGTTAGATCCCATTGGTAACTTTCATGATTATTAGCTGTTTAGACAGGAATAGCAATAGACTGAAAATAATGAAAGTAGGTGTTAAAAATGTTTCACTACAAATCAAAAACATGATTATACGTAGGTACCTACTATAAAATTGAACATGAATGTTTAATTAACATGTAATAATTATAAAATTAGCAAAGAAAGTTACCGTTAATTACCTAAAACAATAATGAAAATCAAGAAAACCTAATCTAACTTGCACCTATAAAAAAGAAAAAACCTTAATTCTAATTTAATAATGTAGTTAACGTTCTAAGGTTTACCTAATAACGAAAGAAATGATAACCACTTAGAACTCCCATATAAACTTTCGTCCCTATTTCAATCCCTTCTACCCTTATTTTTGCGATAAAAAGTATCCTATGTCCTTTCCCAAGTTCAGTTTTATCTTCCCAAATTTCATCGCAATCGGTTCAATGGTGTGGGGCTTGAAAGCGTAACAGACAGACAGACAGAGTTAATTTCGCATTTATAATATTAGTAAGGATATATATATATATAAAGTTGTAGTTTACAATGACTGCAGTTCTATGGGTAAAATACTTGTAAGACTGCTTCTTGGAGATAATTCAAAGAATATAGAATGACTGCATGAATGGCGTAGTGGTTTAAGCGGTCTTTAACTAACATCTACTAACTACTAACTGCTGCTACTGATCTAACACACTTGAAAGGAGGACAACACTTTGTGTGATCCACAAATTGTTGTTCTGAATCTGGGTGTTCTTTGGGTCAGCTTCTTGTGTGTTTGTAAAGTCCCTCGCGATACAGGATATTCCCAAAATGGGTGTTCTCTTTGTAAAAAATAATAATAAAAGAACTTCAGTATTATAAACATCTTGTAAGTCTCTAAATGTCTATTTTTTTTTAATTTAAACCTGTATTCAAGTAGTTCTTTATATAGTATATATATTCAAGTGATTTTTCTGACGAGAGTCTGAAACATTTCTAAAGTGTGTTTTTTATAGAGGTATAGAACTTTAAGTTGCAATAAAACAACGATGGATTATTCGATTGATATGAATTTTATTTATGCGAAAGATAATCTTGTGGCATTACATTTTAAATATGATTTCTGGCATATGACCGCCACGGCTGGCGCGGATGTAGTCCAATCTGGACGTCCAATTTTCGATGACTTTTTCCAACATTTGTGGCCGTATATCGGCAATAACACGGCGAATGTTGTCTTCCAAATGGTCAAGCGTCCGTGGCTTATGCGCATAGACCAATGACTTTACATAGCCCCACAGAAAGTAGTCTAGCGGTGTTAAATCACAAGATCTTGGAGGCCAATTCACAGGTCCAAAACGTGAAATTAGGCGGTCACCAAACGTGTCTTTCAATAAATCTATTGTGACACGAGCTGTGTGGCATGTTGCGCCGTCTTGTTGAAACCACGTCTCCTGGACATCATGGTTATTCAATTCAGGAATGAAAAAGTTAGTAATCATGGCTCTATACCGATCCCCATTGACTGTAACGTTCTGGCCACCATCGTTTTTGAAAAAGCACGGACCAATGATTCCACGGGCCATAAAGTGCACCAAACAGTCAGTTTTTGTGGATGTAACGGTGTTCAAACATACACTTGAGGATTACCTTCACTCCAAATGCGGCAGTTTTGTTTGTTGACGTAGCCATTCAACCACAAGTGCGCTTCATCGCTAAACAAAATTGGCTTATGAAAATCGGGCACAACGGTAATCTCGTTTTGGGCCCATTCGACGAACCTACGCCTTACTTGATGATCGTTTGGCTTCAATTCTTGCACGAGTTGGATTTTGTAAGCACGCAAACCAAGATCCTACCGCAAAATCTTCCATAAAGTGGATGGACACAGATATAATTCCTGTGCTCGATGGCGGATGGACTCCTCCGGGTCTTCCTCAATGCTACGCTCTACAGCAGCAATAGCTTCTTCTGTACGCACCGTACGGCGTTTCTGGAGATGCGAGTTATCAATAAGAGTAAACGTGGTGTGAAAACGTTCCATGGTAAATCGAATTAACTGCTCTGATGGACGATTTTGTCGACGATAAAATGGACGTAGTGCGCGATACGTTTTCCGCACAGAACCATTATTTTCGAAATAAAATTGCACTATTTGCAAGCGTTGTTCAGACGTGAATCTATTCATGATGAATTGCCAAACCAAACTAAGAATAAATCACTTGGCAGCTGTTAAATCGGTCGCCATCTTGAAAAGTAATGCCAACTTAAAGTTCTATACATCTATAAAAAACACCCTTTACAAATACTAAACTTGCATGCCGTTAATAAAGATTAATTTATCATATACCTGCTTAAGCAGCACTTCAGGCGATCTTGTTAAGACAGACATGACGGTTCTGAGAAGTGTAGACCACGCTTCATTATGAAACACAATGATTACCGTCGCACTTGGTAGATTTTCCAAATCAAATTTTACAAATCTGCAACTAAAATATAAAAACAGTAGGATATTTCCAGATATCCTGTTTCTATGTACATTGTTATATAAATTATAGACGCATCTTGAAACTCTATCTTGCTGATCTAAATTGTTACAGCTCCAGTTTGATTAAGTAAGAATGAAGCTAAAAAAGAATACACAGGAAGCTACTGCAATAAAGTTGACAACAAAGTGTTCGTCACCCGTTAATTTTTATTTTTTCTAAGTGGAATGTTTTCTTCTATGTTTAAATTGCACTAGCATAAGTACAATTCGATTGAATTAAAATATTTTTTAAAATCATTTGATAAATAGTGTACATCCATACCAAAGGAAACAAATATAAAAAGCCTATTTACAAAAGAGTGTGCATTCCCTTCGTTTCAAAATATAATAAATAAAATATTTTCTTAAAGCTTAAAGGAAACCTCATTTGATATGACGCGGAAAACAAGTGTCTATGAAAAAATGCCAAAATGGTGTTGATCGAAATTAGTTATAATGTTAACTTTATTTTTAACAATCAATGTGCCCACCTTGTTGGTACTTTCTACTCTGGTGCCGATTCCGACTCTGAAGACGATAAATTCAGAGATTAACACCTCGATTTCGACTTCGATTCAGTAAAGTCACTTTTGTATACATATCTCAAATACGAGTACTTATATAATTATTACTATAGAAATTCAGGCACAAAAGGTTATTGACAAAATGGAATCTGCTGACAAGGCCCACTACACAGAAGAGCCTAGGGTTCACGGTCCTCTGTATGGACAAGGTCACTGCAAACAGTTGTCATGTCCTGTCTTTGCGATACGTATTGTCTAGCTAGACAATAAGTCTGATAGTAGATTCGATCGACATTATTAATTTGTACAACAAAAGAATGAAATATGTATATACTCTTGTTAAGATCGATTGAATTTGCACCTAATGCTAGTCTAATGGTGGGCACAGTCGATGAATGCTGTTAAGAAACTCATCAGGGATCACTATTTATCTCTATAACAACTATATGATATACGGGTATGTGTAAATGTATGGATATGTATTCGTATATATGTATGTGTAGCTATTGAATGTGAATGAATGAATCGTAATTAAATACTACTAAATAATATATTGTCCATTTAAAGGTTGCCTGGAAGAGACCGCAGACTGTGATAAGGCCGCCCATTATACCATCGTTTTTTTTTGTATTCTACATTGTATGTTTACTAGTTACGGTGTGCAATAAATAGTATCTATCTGTCTATCTAATAAGTTGACTTTATACGAAAATAAGCTATCTTCAGTTCAAGAAAACCAACAACAAACATAATCAAATATTTAGAAGTTCATGCCTTGCCATCAAAAACAAAAAAAAAAACTGTGAATGCTATTGTATTAAGTTTTAGCTAGTGTTACATACCTGTCACTGCGCATGTCAGGAAGACTTCTATTAATAGATATTTTATCACTAACAAGTATGTTATAAGAATGCAGTGAATATAACTCGCGAGCTGTAATGAGTTCTCTTTGCGACAACTCTACAGGACGACCACCCTCGCCAGCGCCCGGCACCGGAGAGTAACGGTTGCCATTTACAATGTCTGCAAAAAAATAAACATATTCTTATCTTTTCATCATGTCTATCTCTTTTCGAGTAAATCGATTTATGGTTTTCCATAAATCGATTTACTTGAATTCTTTCGATACCAAGTAAAAACAAAAGTTGTGAGACTAAATAAATGGATTTTTTTCGTGATCTCGTAATCGTCAACACTATTGAGGTGTCATTAAAGTGCCATTGACATTTATCAAAATGATGGTATATATAATACATATAATAGACAGGTTGGGCCACGAATTAGTTAACATTTGAAAAAAAAAATATAAAAAATACATTTGATTTATTATAAAAATGTTTATTTACAAGAAAGTTAATTAACATTTTGTTGAAACCATGTGTTACGATTGTAGATAGCAAATTCCAGTAGCATCAGTCCCAAGATCTCCTGTAACATTTACACATATTCGAAAGCGTTAACAGTAACTGAACGACTGCGACCAGCTTCAAAAAAGCAGGGTGCAATGATTTCTTTTGCTAAAATTCCAGCTCATAAAATTACCTTGGGTGAATGAAGTTACCTAAGGAGAATGAAGTGGCCTCTCGTGTTTAGTTTTGGGATTTTCACTGCTCCAATACCTGCAATACTATTTGTTTACATGTCCATTGAAATGATAAAGGGCTTCGTCAGAAAATAACTTGTTGTCAAAATTACTAAATTGTTCTAACATTGTTGCGGCATACGACTTGCGCAAATTTAAACCATTAGGTTAAGTTCTTGCACTATCTGGATCTTATATGGTTGTAATTCCAAATGTAATTTCAAAATATGGCGTAATGATGTCTGGGATAACCCCAATTCAGCCGAACGCGTCGATAAATCTTTTTTTTTTATCTTAAGTGCCTGCCAAAGTGACTCTACTCTGCCTGATGGAAAGCATGAATAGAATCCAAGAGTTGTGGTCACCATACCGATTACAAATAGAGACAATGCAGTATGGCGACCTATGGCGGCCTAGTGAGATGCTTTTTCACACCCCGCTTGGGGACGTAAAAGGCATGACAGTCATCGTGACAGTGTAAGGCTTACACAGTTACCACGATAACTGTCACCCCTGCATTAATGGGCCTCCCGTCTCACACTCACCAACGAAACACAACAACACGGATGTTGTCGCTTTCGGTTGATCTTCTGTGGGAGGGTAGTACTGCCCCGGTCGAGTCGGCCCGCTCGTGCTGAAATCAGCGTGGCTCTACTACCTAGTAAATGGATTACGTCGAACGGAAGCGAAAAATTACTGCACGTTCTCTTCAGCCCGAGAAGTTTTTAGGCCTCTACTTTGCTTCACATTTAACGTAGATCCCGTCTCTTCGAACTTCTTTACCCATTTCTTTATTAAAGGAGCACTTGGACACTGATTTAAGTCGTGTAAATCGTATTAAACGCGAAATAAAACCACCGCTCTTGGATTCTATTCATGCTTTCCATCAGGCAGAATAGAGTCACTTTGGTAGGTTTAATATAAAAAAAAAAAAAAACAAAAAATAAGCGTCTCACAGTAATAAGTGACTATTGTTTAAATAAATTTTGTTTCACACAGTAAGCGCGCTGCGGCCCCGAGAAACGAGCTAATAGTCAGACCCCTACTTACACCCCGCGCGGCATTTGTTTACGCGGGATATTAGATTCAAATGTTAGCGAATTCTTGACCTACCCTCTATATACATAATATATATATATATATATATATATATATATAATAAAGTAACATATAAAAAAATATTATAAAGACATCAATAATATTAAATTTGTATTAGTAGCAGTTCAGTGACAGTTCATCTGGGCCTGCCATAATTCGTAGAATATAAAAAGTGTCAAAGTATTTTGATAACAATGAATAACAGAATTTGGGCCAGGGTGAATGGTTAACTGGTTTTAAGCCCTTATTAACAACACATATAACTTTAAACAAGCTTCTTTTTCCACTAAAGTTAATCAAAATTGTTATATTAATGTATAGCAGACTTAACCATTATTGTTATAAACCACTCATTTCTAAACAAATGTAAAAAAAAAAAGTGTGAGCTTAGAATTTTCTAAAATGTACTATCATTTAACTAAATAGTTATTAGAGCATAGCTTTGAATTAAAATTTTAACAGAGAATTATAATTTGCTTCAAAGTCTATAGGTATGATTTGTATTCTTACACATTGATGTTATATGGTATTAAAAAAAAAATTATAGAAATGTTTATAGTTTTATTATTCCCGTAGTGCTGACTATTTATGATTTATATATCCTACCATTGAATTTAAATTATTCAAACATTCAACAGATATTAATTTGCTGTTTTCTGTAGACTAAAACAATATAAATATGTTTACCATCTGATAAGTTTCCACTGGCAGCTCCAATATAATGACCAACTATAACTCTCATTCCAGTCTCATCCACATACGAGTTTTTTCCATAGTTTAAACTGAAAAGTAAAAAACACATGTGTATTATCATATTATTAATGAATTTTGTATTAAAAATATGCATTGTGAACACTTCCACTCATGTGCCTTACTTCCATACATTATGTGCCTTAGCTTTGGACATACCCTTAACCCTGGGTGTTACTTTTTGGAATACATATCTTAAAACTCTAGAAATGGTCTTTTGGCAATTTTTAACAGTAAGATTTAAAAAGTATTAACACTTTCAAATTTAATCCAGCATGCATAAAATTTTACACTATTGTTAACAATTCTCTAAGTTTTAAAATAAACTTACTTGTTATACCATTGCATTTTATGCTTTTTTTTCACAGAATCATAGAGCTGCAAGCTTACATAAAACATAGCATTGATTAAAAGTATTAATATTACTATTAGTGTAACAATCTTTTTCTTTCGGCCCCTACATATTAAAGACCAATAATCCTGAAAAAAAAAACTTATTAGAATCGTCAAGAAGTCGTCTGGGCTCTTATAAATTATTATAAGTAAACCGCCA
Source organism: Hypercompe scribonia (assembly GCA_949316085.1). Classification (NCBI taxonomy): domain Eukaryota; kingdom Metazoa; phylum Arthropoda; class Insecta; order Lepidoptera; family Erebidae; genus Hypercompe; species Hypercompe scribonia. The sequence continues at coordinate 11,516,308 of OX438979.1, forward strand.
TAATTTAAATTAAAACTCAGTATCAAAGTATGGTAAACTCAATAATGATTACTTACACTTTTAATTAACATTTTTTATATATGATTTCAAATTATTGTGTTAAAATATAAGAAACAGAAATACTACATTAGTCTTTTGCAATTTACTGTTCAATGAAAACTGATTGAAATCTTGATTATGTATATCTTTAAGTTCTTTTTATTTTACATATTAGACAAGTGGCCCTAAAAATATTATTTTTAATTTATTGTAGTGATTCCAAAACCTTAAAGTGGATAGATATCACAAATCCCTAAGTTGTCAAAATTGACAGCTATCCTCTTCTTCACAGAAACTGCATTCTTGGATAAAATAAACAAGTTTCGAAGACATTATTAATACGTGCTCTGAATACTTTTTTTAACCTATGCTTAATAAAAAAATACAATTTTTTGACGAAATTTTCTTTTTATTTATTTTACAATAAATATTAAATGAAAGGAATATTTAAAGCTCCCAAGTTATGTTCACCAGTTACTGTTAACATATTAGTGATATAAATACATAAATTTTGTTATGTTTCGAACGTAGCCATTTCAAATTTAATACTATAAAAACCGTATCAAGCACATATTACTAAATTTAATTTTATGAGCAATAAAATAAGATATTTTAAATACAACATCTAAACGCAAATTAATTGAACATGATTGAATTGGAGCTGTTTTGATCATACATTATTTGGTTTTGCCCACATTGGCAGCACTTGGTCATCATTTAATGTCAATGTCATATTTCAGTCACAACATTGCATATTACTACGGGTATATAGGTTTGTAAATTTAATTATTTCGCCGTTTTTCAATTGTAGTATGATATTACTTGCTACCATACTCTAAAATATATGTTATGATATTCACATTATATTTAAACCGACAAGCCAGTAACATCTCAACATATCCTAACAAGACAAAAATATAATCTCATACTTAAAAACATTCATTTCGTAGAAATCAATAAATTAGTGAAATATAAGCGAAATGTCACGCCGCGGAGGAGGTGGACGTGGACGTGGACGGGATAACTGGAGTATGCTATCGAATAAAGCGTATAGACCACGAGGCTTGCGTGGGCGAGATATTGGTCTTTACTATAGAGATCAGCACATAAGGGGTAGAAAAATCCCTAAAGCAGATATTATAGTAAGTATTTTATTAGTGTCTATTTAATAAATTGCCCGGTCAGATGGCCTGAATTAGGTAGCAATTAGTAATAATTATAATATTCTACCACTAATGAATTAAAAAATTACCATACCATTTGTTTTTCTAATACTAGCTTACTAGGTTTATATTTAACCTCATGTAAACCATACATACATATATAAATGTATGGAGATCTAGTGTTCAAATGATTACAGTTATAAAAAAAAACTTGAAATTTCCTGTAGTAGTTAACTAATATGATGTGTTTTAGATACACCTAACTATACCACCAGCGATAATCACAATACTAGAAAATAACATAAAGTCAATAACGAAATTGGCAGAGATATCCAACATATCAATTCCTAAGTTTTCGGGATTAAATTTCATTAAAAAAGAGAAGAGAGAGAGAACACTGGAACATGACATTTCATCTGATGTGAATTATTCTGTCATCACTAAAAAAAACAAAACTATATCTAAAGAAAAGCTTAAAAGTTTACATTATATGCCTGGACCCAGTACTTCAACTAATTCCTATCTTAGAGAATATGATTATGCCAAAGTAAAGACTGAGAATGAACATAACCAATCATTTTCTGATCATGATGCAACTCCTACCAAAACAATTGACAGTTTCAAAACCCCACAGAGGGATCTTACAATGAATGATGAGGATATATCAGATAAAAGACAATTATCGTTAAGAGGTGCTGGTGATTTCAAATATGGCTATGAAGATATTATTACTGGAACATTTGATGAAAAACTCAATGAGTGTCTCGCTAAAGGGGTCTCAATCACAAAGAAAAATACTGATGCTGACAATCTAAGTAATATATTATATGAAGATTATAAAAATATGTTAAATAAGAGGGATTATATAAAGCTTAAACAGTTCCGTGAAACTCTTCCAACTTTTAAAAAGTCAACAGAATTATTAGAAGTCATTAATAATAATCAAGTTGTAGTAATAAGCGGTGAAACAGGATGTGGGAAATCTACACAGGTATTTAATGCAATTAAGGAAATACAAATATACTTAACTGTTTACTGAAGTCTAATGGGACCTCTATTTTAATATGCATCATTTATTATGTCCAAGCTAATTTTGGCTGCATTCCAATCGTATTTTTTTTACTACTAGCAACACAATTTTTCATGAGTTATATTCTTAAGTAGCTCAAAGAAAAATATTATTTGATATGTTTATTCTTCAAAAACTAAAAAAATTATGCACCTATTTGACATATGCATCAGTTTTATTCCTCATTCCTCATCAATTTAACTACAATATGCCATAGGGAAGCATGGAAGAGTACAGTTACTATTTTTATGTATTACATACAACTGAATCATAATTGACCTTTTTTTATTTAATAAACTGCATAATCTATAAGCTTAAAACTCAGAGATATGGAATCTTATATTTGCATGAGATATTACTCTTATTCCCACTTCATACTTTAACAACACTTGACTAAAATTCGAAACATGTAACTGATTAATTGTCTTCTTTGTTAAAGGCATGATATTGCATACTTATCTTATTTCTGGTAATAGTTTCTGGAAAACCTTAAACCATTTATCCTTTAAAACTTGTTCAGTACTTTGCTCTTTTGTTCAATTCAAATTTGTCTAGGATGTAAATGTTGTCTCTAAATACAAAGAAAAAAACTTATTCATAAGGCTATCTTGTGACTTTTCAGGTTCCTCAATTAATTTTAGATGAAGCCATCAACAATAAAAAGGGTGCCTATGTAAAGATCTTAGTCACTCAACCAAGGCGCATAGCAGCTTCTTCCTTAGCTATGAGGGTAGCTCAAGAACGATCAGAATCTATGGGGTCTTCCGTAGGATATGCAGTTAGATTAGAAAAGTAAGTTTAGGCTAGCAATACATTTAAATTCGGTTTCGTGTGTCTAAAACAGATATTCAATAAGAAAATTGTACTAATTACCAGTGAACAAAGTTGCTATGCTCTGTAGCCATTGTACTCTAGGTGGCCTTTTTTCGTAAGTACACAAAAATATGTTCACGCCACTATGGGACATTATTTAAAACATACACACACATATATCCCCTAGCAAGGCCTTCCAACAATAAAAAAATCCATTTACCTAATCTTCTAGCAGTAGTAATTTATATCTATTCCATAATCATATAATTGTATTTGATATTAATTATAATTTATGCATATAATTATTTCCCTTGGGTACATTGGAAAGTCAGTTGCCAAAAACCTGGTTCTTTTATTGAAATCTGGCTACTAATTAAGAAAAATAATTCTGGTTTTCTAACTGATTACAACATGAATTAAAGAGTTTTAAGATATTTTAACTGTAAATTTTTAGTGAAAATTTTATAAAAAGATGTATTATATTTGTAAAAAAAAAAACAAATTAACTTGAATAATTATTTTTAATATTTCAGAGTGGATGCAAGAGCTCGTGGTAGTATAATGTTTTATACCACAGGAATACTGCTGTCTACTTTAGAAGTGGACCAGGCTTTGACAAACTATACTCATGTAATACTTGACGAAGTACATGAGAGAGACTGTGATATTGATCTGGCTATGTTTATGTTAAAAAAGGTAATTAGTGTAAACATTGTATTTATGTCCAGTAAAAATAACATAACTTTTCGGCAAGTATAATAATAGGCAATAGAGGTTGAATGCTATTTACTTATTACAATAGTTATTTTACTCATAATCAAATTTTTCGGATGGAGGGTTTACACTTTTGTGCCAGCCATACTACATAAATAAGTATTTAGAAACTGTAACTTAAACTATGGAAAATGTGTTCTATGCATCTATGCTTAAACATAGTTATATAATCTGTTCCAGAGGATAACAGCGTGACGCTAGAAATAGATAAATCTACAGAAATCGCGTTATTAAATGAAAATGAAATTTTAAAAACCGGCAGTTCTAGAGGTTAATGAGACCAGTAAAAAAATAACTTTTATTGCACTGGCATATTCAGCAAAGAGAATGAAATAAAAGCAATGATAATAGTAATAAGTGCCATACTTCAGGTATGTGCCCGACCCAGTTCTCGAGAGCGGTCGTGCTACGTTATATTGGGATTGATCTATATCACAGATAGGACTATTGTTGCTAATAAGCCTGATATTGTGCTGATAGGTCGATTAGAGCGCCGCGCAATGATTATCTATTGAGCCCTTCCTCCTGTAGAGAATCTCGTGAAAGTTGAAAAAGAAAAACAATTGAAATATTTGAATCTGTCTCACGAGATTGCCAATATGTTGAATGTGGATTCGGTGATCATTATTCTGAAAATCATATCTGTTCATGGATTGATAGCCAAGAGCCTCAACCTACACCTTAAGAGGCTGGCGTTAAAAGGTTGAATCAAGGGTCTGATGCATGGCTAGCGGTTTGTTCCGCCTGGGCGGCGCAGCGTGGGGTCCTCACTGCAGTTATTGGAGGAGATCTCTCGCTACCGGCCGTCATACGCTCCATGGCCGGTAGCGACAGTTGTTTTACCGCGGTCGCAACCTTCTGCGAAGACGTAATTTCGCGGAAGGAGGCGGCGGAGAAGGCCCGGGAGGACGATATCCACTCGGACCCAATTCGCCGCCGGGGAGCCGGGCGGCGGAGGCGTGCATACCAGCGCCTCATGCCGCCTTGAGTGTGGCCGCGGGTGGACGGGACGGGTTTTCCCCTCCATCCGCTACAATGGCCAGCCGCGAGGAGGCGACGTCCGCGTGTGCCGTACGTCGCCTAAAATAGAGAGTTTACCCATAGATGGTGCCCGAGATAGCGGGCAGGCGCTAGGAAGGGATCTGGATGTCGTAATAGCAGCGGTTCCCGGATCCCTCCTATTTCAGGCGCAGAGTGGCACACCGTGTGGTTTTAGTCGGTCCGATTCCGACACACCACCCCGCCGTAAACCCCGGTGGGGTGACGGCCCGAGGGCGTTTCCACACGTTGAAAAAAAAAAAGGGTCTGATGGCAGGAGGCAGTCCTCTTTGACACAGCCCGTATAGTGAGAAAATTCCTGTCTTTGGAGCCCTAACCACCGGTGTCTTGGTCCCTGTACCCGATGTCGGAGGTCTACTATTTTTGATATTTTAAATATGTATTTTTGTTTTTATATTTATACATTTAAAAATGTAATTAATGTAGTATATATATATATATATATTTATATATATACGAAATAAAGAGAATAATAATAATATAATGTAATTTTTTAAGGTCCTTCAAAAGCGTAATGACTTAAAACTAATCTTGATGAGCGCTACTATTGATGCGGATACCCTGTCTTTGTACTTCAACAACTGTCCTATGATGCACATAGAGGGATTAGCATATCCAGTTAAAGATGTTTATTTGGAAGAGGTTTTAGAAATGACTAAATTTAAGTTACCTTTCATAGACAAAAAAGCACAAAAAAATATAAAACCTTGGCATAGACATAAAATGAAAAATTTGGCTAACGAAATGGAGAAGGAAATACAATATAAGGCAGAAATTGGTAAGTGGTATTATACGTATACTCCGTCTCACGAAGGACGTTGTAAGACAGACAGACCCTTTGCATTTTTTGTCATTTACCAAAATTAACTATTGTTTACGGTGCCTTAAGTTGTAAAAATGCTGGCCGAGCAATAATATTGTAGGCGAAATAGTTTTAGGAAGCCTAACAGCAGAATTGAGGCGTTTTGATATCAATAAATAATGTTCGTAAGAGGGCAATCACCATGACAGGTACATATTAGGGGATATCAGTTATGTGTTATGTTGTCACCATTTTATTTGGATTTATATTATTTATTGAAAGTTGACCAAAAAAGCGAATGAAAAAATGGATTGTGTTATAATATCTTCAACAATTGATAGTGAAACATAGTCTGATGACGATAGCAATATTGATGACTACGGTGACTATTTAGGAAGTGACAATCGTATGTTTGGAATACACCCAATCGGTGGTCATAATTGTTTTATTAAAATGTATATAGAATAAAAAAAAACTATTTTAATTGATCACTTTCACGAATGATCCACGGGTGGGCCACGAATTAGCATAAAAAAAATTAACATTTGAAAAAATCATAAAAAAAATCATTAGATATATTATAAAAATTGTTTATTTACAAGAAAGCTAATTAGTTGGATTTTGTTTTTTCTAAAACTTACACCGTCTAAATGACCACCATTTCGACGTTTGCACTCTTCTAAGCGAGCACTGAATTTCGAATACTCGTAGGCAAAGAGACTACGAGATCGCCGACATCTCCTCACTAATTTTTTTTTTTTAGTTGACGTATTTAGTTTATTGATGAAGACACGATTCTTTAAATAGCCCCATAAAAAGAAGTGAATTTCAGGGTGGTCATGAAATGTCGCCTCGTCTGGTAATCAACTTTTCCGGCTACATGTCTTTGACCACCGGCAGGGACTCATTGGATGTATGTAAAATAGCTCCATTTTATTGAAACCATGTGTTATAACTGTAGCCAGCAAATTCCAGTAACATCGGTCCCAAGAACTCCCGTAGCATGTTTGCACGGGATGTTAAATTCAAATATTAACGAATTCTTAGTCCACCCTATAAATACTACGTGCTATTATGACATTTCTGGTAATCATTTTTGTGTAACAATTAAATTGCCTCGGAAACTGCTAAATTGAGCTGCTATTTATAACAGCAAGAACTGGGTCAGAAGGTCTTGGCCCACCCTATATAAACACGCTTGAACGAAATAATTGTTCAATTTAATTTAGTATAATGCACGCGTAACTAGTGGTTTTTAAGAAATCCGATGGTAAAGGTTGATAGCATTCCGTCGCATAACTGCAGCGCCGCGTCTGCAGCAATTGTTTCGTGAGAAGGAGTATACATATTGTATGTGATTACACGTATATACTCGTATGTACATATGTACATCGTGGAATTTTATCAATGTTACGATACTGAAAGTAAAAATATCTACTAAGTGAAAAATTTTCCGTTATAATTCACAGATGTGAAAACGATTAAGGACTTTTAAGTGTGTAGAAATATTTAAGAAAGGAATTTATGGTGGTGTAGGTAAATTATTAACTCAAACTGACCAACGAGGCGCTAAGATCCAATATGTTTCGATAATTACTTGCGTAATTATTTTCTTAAAGCGAACGGACTGTAGGTTGCCCTACTACTTCATTATATCTGCATTACACTGTCCATTCTTCTATGATATTTTTCCCAATTAATTATAATCAAAAATGTTCATGTTTCGATTACAAATATTAATCGACCTCATTTTAAAAGACAGAAGTTTTAAAGGCATAACGATAATTATGATCTTGTTTGATAAATTATGTTCCCGGCATTTAATATGCACGAAAATTAATTATTGTCATAGATATAGATTCATTTAATATGTTAAGGATATTTATCACCGTGAAATTTTATCTATAATGAATTTATATGTAACTTAAATTATTCAGAATATCAAAACATAGAATTACCTACTATATGTACAATATCGTGTATATAATTTAAATAATAGTCCTATCATATTATATATTATATTTATTTATAAATTTAACACACAGTAGTGTAAAAATTATATAAGGTATGTGCACAGAGGTTAGATATGTATTATGTATACTTATAAATACACGTATCCTACTATACATACAACAGAACACATCATAAATACAAATATAAACATGCACATTTAAAGTATTTTAACCTAATGGTCAGATAGGATATCAATATACAAATCTGTGACCCCGTTTGTCAACACTAAAAAGCACATGCATTATAGCACATCTCTGGTGACTAAATAGACCAATGCAACCAGTGCAGCTTATTTTCTTTTTAATTTTTTTTTCTACAATAATTGGCACGGATATTTCTTTTAGGTCCTTGGTTGCAGTCAATCAAGAAAAAAATAAGTTACGAAGCCTACATAACGTTACAAGATTATAAAATTGAAGCATTAAATATCGATTTGATACATGACCTTTTAGTGCACATTTGTAAAGGGTTGCCAGGAGCTATTCTCGTTTTCCTACCAGGCATCGTCGACATCACCAAGCTCTTGAAAACAATGTCGGAAAGGAAATGTTTCCCGAGCTTAAATTATGAAATTTATCCTTTACATTCAAAGCTGCCGTCGCTACAACAGCATAAAATATTCGAAAGACCGCCGCCCAATGTAAGGAAGATAATTGTCGCAACTAATATTGCAGAAACGTCTATAACTATTGACGATATTGTGTATGTCATTGATTGTGGCAAAATGAAATACAATGGTCTGAATGTTGAGGAAAATATTTCCACCTTAGAGACTTCGTGGATTTCTCAAGCGAATCTACGCCAAAGGTAAGAATGATAGGCATTTGATAAAAGATTATGATTAGTCTGCAATTGTATACTATTTAGATGTTGTTTTGGTTAAGTACTCTGTTATACAAGTAATCTGATGTGTGATGCACGTCTTCAGGACTATTGTATTACACGACAATAGTCATTGCTATCATTATCTTTTAGTAATCCTCTGCTGGACGTAGACTTCTCCTCAAAAAGAAGGTTTAGGTCTACTATGAGATGTAACTGGCCAGACTTGTTCTTATAGGGTTTGTTTCTAGTTTTCCTTCTCTTTGCTACAATAATAATTAAACATTAATTCTAAACATTAGAAAAAAAAATATTAACAAGCATTAACGAAATTGAAAAAAAGTTCTCTCGTTTTGTTAAAAGTTATTAATATTTACAAAATGCTTTTTCATAGGCGTGGTCGTGCCGGTCGATGTCAGCCAGGCATCTGCTATCACCTTTTGACGTCATACCGAGCTAAAACACTTGATGATCGCCTTCTTCCTGGAATCCAACGAAACCCATTACTAGAGCCAGTGTTAGCTATAAAACGCCTACGATTAGGGCTAGCGGATGCAGCGTTACAAATGATGCCATCACCTCCTGCGGAAAAGACTATACAATCAGCAATTAAACATTTACAACAGTAAGTGTTCGTAATAAAGCCGTTGATCTTAGTGACCGGGTCTTCACCCATACTCGATTGTAAATCATTAAACGTTATATCAGGTAACTTTACCTTATATAACTATAACATTCTGCCTACTTTAAAATACTTTACTCCCCACAGCTTGATTTTACAATAAGTTCATTTTACATTGAGCATAAACTTCAATCATTTTCCTGGCACATTGTAAGTCAAAATATTTGCCAGAATAGTCTAAGGATAAATGCAATTGCCTTGATCAGAGATGACTACGATACAAAAGGTTCTTTCGACGTATTGATTTAATATTTGTGCCCCTAATCACTAGCAGAGAGAACTATTCCTACCTCTTTTGCTGCTCATTATTTTGATTGTGATCCAAATTATTGAGATTAACCTAAAGTATCTGTAAGAAAAAAGAGCAGTCTTTAAATCATCATTATCATCTCAGCCGCATTATGCCCTAAAAACGTCTTTTGGATTCGAATTTCACTGTTTTTTTTATGGTATGATGTTGCAAACGAACATACCTTTCAGATTCTGTCTAACAATGGTTTTGTTACCAGGTGCGGCGCCCTAGACTATGCAGAGAAATTAACTCCTCTCGGTTGGCATTTGGCAAGGTTACCAGTGCATCCGGCAGCTGGTAAACTGTTGCTACTGGGGGCGTTGTTTGGTTGTCTCAACCGAGCTGCCAGCGTTGCCGCCGTATGGGGTTTTAAAGATCCATTCCAGCTTGTCATTGGTAAGACTAAAACTAATTAACGAAAAATTATGGCTTAGAAAAACCTCCAAGATACAGACAACTTTACCTTGAAGTATAAATTTGTCAAATTAATAAATGTATCTGTCCAACGCTTTAGGAAAAGAAGATGAAGTTGATGAAGCCAAAAAAATGTTATCACTAGGAACAGGGAGTGACCACATTGCAATTTCAGAAGCAATCATGCAATGGGAAAGTCTACCGGCATCGTACCAGAAACGTGATTTTGCATACGATAACTTCTTGGCGCATAATACGTTAGAACTATTATTCGATATGAAAACACAATTTGGGGACAATTTGAAACAAATGGGTTTTTTAGCATCTGGAGATATATTATCTGCGTGGGAAAACCGGAACACGGACAATTTAAGCCTCTTCAAAGCTATAGTTGCAGCCTCACTTTACCCTAATATAGCTACAGCTAAGTAAGACAGTCATTGTTATTAGTTTTCTTTCTTCTTTATAGATTTCAATGTATCGATTATAAAAATACTCACCTCATTGTGTCAACACGGTACCTTGTTGTGTTTGTTTGGTGGTGATGGTGGTGGTTTGTTTTAAAGAGGCACGTTTACGTTCACGTTGAGTGGACATACACATACATAATGAAATAAGGGACGAGTATAAGGGGAAAATGGGGCAAAGAAAAGTATTTAAATATGTAGAGGAGTACGGGCGCTTTACAACGTAAATCGTGTAGCACATTGCAACGTATATTTACCGAGACATTAATGAATTCACAATGAATGTCACTAGCCTCTTCTCATCATTATGATGGTTTATTACTATATGATGCAATTTTTGTTATGGAACTTTTACTTATTTTATTTAATCAGAATGAGTTTGTTTACGTGAATTTTAGATGGGTAAATTTAAATGCCCGCAACCCTAACAAAGTAGTTAAGGTAAAGGCAAAGACACCCGAAGATGGTTTTATATATATTCATCCAAGCAGTGTGATGTCTGTTAAAAAACCAAGGCGGGGTCATTCACCAATGTTGTCGTGCATAAATCCTGGAGCCAACTGGTTGGTGTACTGGCGCAAACAACGCTCGACTGAGCTATATTTACACGAAGTTACACTTATTCACACTTTGCCATTGCTTTTCTTCGGAGAACTTACTGTTACAGAAGGTGAGGTTGACCAATGTAGAACTTAAGAATTAAAACTTAATTACCATAAAGTTATTACCATAGACTGTTTGTCAGAACGGTCTCAATCACCTAAAATATATTAATATGTTATGGTAGATTTTGTTATTGATAATAATTATTATTGTTGTACGTGTATTCACGTTTTTTAAAGAGCTATGCTGACTGTTGAGGCTAAGTTTTTGTTCGATAGTTCATTCATCATGAATTTGCCATTTAAGTTAATTTGTAACATTAAAAATTAATATATGAATTATAGGTAATATTGTATAAACTTAAGGTGGGTGATATGTCCGATATAGTGAGATCAATTGTTTTAACAATTATATTTACTGCTAAAGATTATGAATTATTTAAAAATGTACTATTAAAATGGCTTCAGTATTAAAGGAAATTACTCTTCTTTCATGGAAAATATATATTTTAAAGTTCATAAATAATCACTTTATTAAGCTTTTGAATGCCCATTTGATCCAAAATTATGTATGTTTAGTTTGATTGAACTGTGTAACGTTATTGGAGATAATTTACTTATTTTGTGCTTATACATTAATCGACAATTACGACGTTCAATAATTATATAATATTGCTCATTGATCCATATTGTTTTAGCTGACAATCCGGGCGAATGTTATATCTCGATAACATCAGTAAAAGTACGCTGCAAGACTCGCACCGCAGAACTACTTTTTCAAATGCGGGGATTACTAGATCAAGTTTTAGCGTCAAAAATCGGCGTATCTAGTACACATGCGACATTACAAAACCCATTTGAAGAACAAGTGTTAAAGTGAGTTTTAGTTTAGATAACACGTTAATTTATCACATGTAATCTGCAAATGGCTCGAAGGTCATTAGTGATGTCACGTAACCTTGTTATGGCCTCGTTGTTGAGGCCATCCGCCTCAAGTTCATGGTCAAGGTTCCCAGAAGGCTAGCTAGGAAGGCTACCAATGTCGCATAACAATTAGTTGTTTTTTTTTCCTTAGATAAGATGTGTATAGAATTAAATTTACAATTAATGAGTTCTTAAATTGACAATATATTCTAAATTACACGTTAATTTCTTAGTTCTAAAAACTCGAATATTTCTTGTTACGCGTTTTCAAGCGAGGTTTCATTAACGATCACTTAATGAAAAATATTATTTTATTTGTTACAGTGCTGTGGTACAGTTAATAACTGCCGAAGAGGAGCGTGCTGATTACCTTAATGACGACGAGGATCCTTCAGAATCAGATAATTCTGAAATCGAATCATATACTTCTCGCCGGCGATAAATTTAATTAGAATATTTCGAATTTTTTTATTTGCATTTTATTTTTACCTTCCGCATAAATATTTTTGTACCTAGCAACTTTTATTTGACAGTTTAATTTGTTGACAAGTTTAATTGCTATGTTACTATGTGATATAAAAAAAATTGGTTATAGTTTTAATTAAAGTGTAAATCGTAGTAGGTTAAATATTTCTTAAGAAATATATAATAAACTATAAGCTACAAAAATGTTAGTCTTATTGCAGGTAAGATAATGATATAGTTGAAAGTTAACATTCGCACTTCATCAACTTTATTAATCGTTTTAGAATGTATATTTACCCATTTATCTTAATTGCAAACTTTGTTGTAGATTTATTAATCAACAACAATGTCTATATTAGAACAATAAATACAATTATTTTTTGCAGAAAGCATGGATAAGACCTTCTTATGTGTTAAGCCGGTCTATTCATAGCCAGAGCATAGTAACGAATGAAAGCAACGGTACCCGAGAAATTACTTTAAATCATGAGAAAACAAAGTTCGTGACCCTCTTAATTATTTCTTATGCCTTCTGATATTTTATAACTGATATGACTTAAGGCTTATTTATGTGTAGGAACTCACTGTCACTGGATATGATGTGCCAACTTATAGAGTCTATAACTTCAAACAAGAATGACAAGTCGTTGAGGGCTATAGTTTTGTCTGCTAAAGGCAATGTATTTTCTGCGGGCCACAATTTAAAGGAATTAGTAAGTTTTTAAGCCAACTCATGTAAATTTTATAATCATAAAAGCATGCTCGTAAATACTAAGTAACTTGTTGAGGCATAACAATTAACAATAACAATAATATTAAATGTTCGACAATTTGTAAAAATGCACTCACGTAGACATACTAACACTACCTCCCCATCACTTTTAAGTTATTCTACGAAAATCGACTTTAGGATAGGTTTAAACAGTTCGTTTTTAAGTCTTAAAAGTCCTTTAAAGGAGCTAGTTTTTAATTAGACTAACTGTTCTTTTATTGAAAATTGTTTTTAATTTATACTTATTTCATAGTATATGTTTACTAAACGACAAATACTAATTAAAAATAAAGAACTCAAAAAAGATTAGACTCGCACGTTTGTATGGCGATGGATAACGAACTAATGAACGTTGTCAAAAATAATTTACGAAACAAAATAATTTTCCGCTTATCAAATATGTGACATTAATTTCCTTATTTTTAGCAATCTAATGCTGGTACTGATCATCATAAACTGATATTCAATAAAGCAAGTGAATTAATGCAGTCTATCATTCAAAGTCCCGTACCCGTTATCGCCAAGGTAATCTTATTGTTAGCTGTTCAATTTTATTTGTCAAGCATGTACCTACGTATACTATGGTTTACGTACCTATTTATAAATGCTAACGTTCGACACTTACAACCGGTTTTTCTATTCGATTTTACTTGCACACAACATGCAGAATAAATTACAAGAGTTGATGATGTTTAACTTGTTTAAACTAGTACTTTTTCCTTAACATTTTGGCAGGTAAATGGGTTCGCCACAGCAGCAGGGTGCCAGTTGGTTGCCACTTGCGATATGGTCATATGTTCAGACACCAGTAAATTTTCAACACCTGGGTAAAAGATAATCAAATATAATAAATACTTACCAAATTAATTGGCTAACAACTTTTACGTAATTTTAAGAATCGCTAAACTTGCAGGGCTAACTTTGGAATATTTTGTTCGACGCCGGGGATAGCTGTGGCAAGATGTATACCTAAGTCTAGAGCAACATATATGCTTTTCACAGGTTTGTACAGATGACATTCAGCAACACATTTAGTTCAGGTAGCTGTTTTAGAAAAGGTGTGACTGAAAGTGAAGAGATCGTTATTATTCAGACAATAAACAGACGTAGTAAATGGAACAGAGCTACCATTACCTTAGATATTTTCTGTTTTTCTGTATTTATGAGAAAAATGCTCTTTGGTTGGATAATTTTTACGTGTCGCGACTGGAATGTACTAACATAGATGAAAAGGACACCCAGACTCGAGAACTACAATTAGTGGACCGTATTGTCTCAGGTGTGAATCGAAAAAACAACATGGCGTAGTAGAATGCGGCGAGAAAACCTCTTAAACCACACTATCCGTGCAGTCATTAATTAAATGAATTGCTATTGAATAGATTGTGCTTGATTCGTCACATTCTTAATTTAATTAATAATTCTTTAGATAATTTTACGTATAAATTAACTAGTTTTATAGCTTCTGTATTGGTTTTAGGTGAACCCTTAACAGCACAAGAAGCCTACGATAGTGGGCTAGTCACTAAAGTTGTGCCAGCAACAGAACTGGACAATGAAGTGAATAAGATTATTGAGAAAATAAAAATGAAAAGTCGCAGCGTTGTTACGCTTGGCAAAGAATTCTTTTACAAACAAATAGAGTTGAATATTTCAGACGCTTACAAGTTGGGAGAAGAGGTTATGGTTAAGAATGTAAACACTGACGATGGACAAGAAGGTATAAAAAGTTTTGTTGAGAAACGAAAAGCGATTTGGAGACATGAGTAACTGTTATCGCGAACGACGAAAATTACTTAAACATAGCATGTTTATCTTTATTATTTTACCTATTTGATAAGGTATAAAATTGTTGTTCATTTACTGTTTTTATATGTACTAATTTTGTAAGTAATACTTATTTCGTAAATTAAGAAAAAGGGTTATAATTTGTAATTAAGGGACCAAAACATCAAAGATGTTTTTAAAAGAAAAACTCATATTATTTACACCTTATTTTATTTGCCACTATTGCAATATACTTTAACAAAACTGCAAAGCATAAATTATATTATGTTAAAGCATACAACATGACATGACACAGGACATTAAAATATTTTTGGCCGATACATCTTACTTTATTTACATACTGTAACAGTTTTACCTTTAATCAAGAAAAGATCACATAAATATATTGTTATTTACTTCTTGTAGTATTATTATCTGGTGCACACAAATTACAAATATAAAGCTTGTAATAATAATAAACTTAATCACTAAATGATTTTTTAATAGTAATAAATCTAGCTAAAGAAAGAAATAATTTACGATATACTGCGAGAACTAATAACGAAAATGACATAATATTATTGTCGGTTGCATGTTATATATACACATACAACATAATGCATGAAAAATATGTGAGATGAATTATTAAAAAGTTTGGATTCTCTCTGGTAATGTTTGCAATTATTTCAATTAATGATTGTTTAACTTATCAGAGGGTTTCCAACCTATGTAAGTGAGCTTCCTTAAAAATAATAGGGTATATTTTGCTTGGCTAAAGGTTGGACGGGGCTCTATAGTAACGGCGCGCGCTTAGTTATTGCTTGTTTAAAATATTTATGAAATAAAAAATATTTGACTACAGTTATGATAAATCAGCATGTTAAAAAAGTTACAAATGCTAAATTTATAATATTTTAGTATCAAGATTTTTACCAAATCTTAGAGGAATATTTTTTACACATTCTCAATAGTTCGCTCACACAGGTCCAAAATATAGTTTCAAGTGATAAATAGAATATAAAATTACCATTGGGGTAATAACCCAATATCATTTATATGGCTAATTTCTAAATACCTGAAGCTCAGCAAACCATTGTGAAAAGAGCCTTCAGCCTGAATAGTACAAAGACATTATCATATAACATTAAATAAAATTTCTCATAGTCTTTTACTATAGATTGAACAACATTCACGTTTCGAAAGTTGTCAGTCATTATGGGAATGTTTGTAGCAGTGGTTGTTCCCAGTGACTGTTGGCTATTGTTCTCACTCACTTCTTTGCCAGTTCGTTGGAAAGCCAGTCTAAGCCTTCATAGAGTCCCTGCCCTTGTGTTGCACATGTCGCCTGGATGTACCACTGTGAATTTTTTTAATTATTTAAATTATTATTCCTATAATTTGTAGTTAACCTACTAATATAGCAGTTATATATTATTTAGTAGCTATACGATGTACATAGCGATAATAAATTTAATATTTTCCTGTGTCATTTCAAGAAATGCAGTGAAACTTTATAGTTAGATTTGTTTGCATTGAAAATATCAATTAATTAAAAATGTTTCAGTCCATGTGGTGACAGATTAATAACACTTGTTACCACCCCTATTCATCCTGTAGGTGTTGTAAGAGGCGACTAAGGGAACAAACTATTCAGAAAAATATTACAAAGAGAAGGAAAACTTGAAACAAAACCTTTTTTTTTTTTAACATGTGGTAACCCCCTCGGGCCGTCACCCCACCGGGGTTTACGGCGAGGTGGTTTGTCGGAATCGGACTGACTAAAACCACACGGTGTGCCACTCTGCGCCTGACATAGGAGGGGCATTGAATCACCCTATTCCAACCCATCTGGCCAGCATGGTATAGTAGGCCAAAACCTCCTTGCTGAGGAGGGGCCTATGTCCAGCTGTGGACTGTACCAGGCTGTTGATGAAATTTGTTTTACCTATACAGTGTAAAAAAATTACTTATCAGTCAACATGATCTTCTTTTGCTAACCAAAGAAAAAGTTAATAAACAATCAATAATGTTGTACAGCATTTTGTCTTTTTGGTTGTATTGTCTATAATAGCTTGAAGTAGAAATAAGTTAGGTTGCCATGTCACTTTGGCTTAGTTTTTTGAGCACTACAGAAATCCTATAATGGGATTCCTTGGCTCCAGATAAGTAATAGATAGTGGTACTACTATTCCTTACTTATTATTTAATAACTTAATACTTCAGAATTAAAACTTTCTTTAAACTATGAATGGCATTTCAGTTTACTGAAGATAAAAGGCATTCTACGCAATTTTGTCCTCAGTGTGAGCCTTGACACTTGTGGCAGGACATTTCACTCCATGGAATAAGACCCCTGTCAGGTCTGTCTCATAATGTTCTTTGAAATTCACTCTGAAAAACAAACTTTTTATGATTGTTAAATGTAATACTTACACGGCGATTTCTGAGGTTGTTGAGATTGAGAGCATTTGTAAGTTCAGCTGCAGTCATTGCATTTGGCATATCTTGTTTGTTGGCAAACACTAAGATGACAGCGTCTCTCAGTTCATCTTCTTTCAACTACAAACATTTTAAAAAATATTAATTAAACTTAAGTCTAAATAGAAACTTTTCATTTTAAGAGTTTTCCAAGGAAAATTTTTATTTTTTATATCATTTCAGATAAAAGATACATAAGAAAATGAGTGTTAACTTCCAGGAATGGAAATACAATTTTTATGATATCATTCATCCAACTTCAAATAATTTAAAGTTAGCTAACTAATAACAGAAATTTTGATATCCATGATCAACTAACTTACAAAATAGCAAACACATTGAATTCAAATACTTCCCTATTAAATCAAATTTGATTATAATAATTATAACTTTATAATCAACGAATTGTATTTTATTAGTACATATAATCGTTAAATCAAAATCAATGTATGTACATGTCTCATCAATTGTAGATATGTATGCAAAAGTAAATTATAAATATAGATAATATTAATGAACTATGAGGCTATTTAACCTTAGGAAAATACTGGAGATAGTCCTGAACCTATTTATAACCACTATTACCCTTGTTTTTGAAAGATATGCTCCCTTACACAATATCTCAATTAAGTGATGCAATATTACTAAGACAATACTAATATACAATAGCATTTGTGGTTCTAAAAAGTACCATTATCATCATCAACCTATTGCCATTGACTGTTGAAGGAAAGCCTGAGATGGTTAGTAAACAAATAATTGTAGTTGTAGGAGCATGGTCAATTTTTGGAATAATAGTCTTGTATTTATAATTTGAAAGATGTTATACTTTTCGTAATAATGGCTCTACAGAAACAAAACTGAAGGTTATATGGTTTTACTTACCATATTAGCCAGTTCATTTTCAGCTTCTGCTATTCTCTTAGTGTCACTTGAATCTACTACAAAAATCAGTCCCTGTGTATTCTGATAATAGTGGCGCCACAGCGGTCTGATTTTGTCCTGACCGCCGACGTCCCATACAGTGAAACTAATATTTTTGTACTCTACTGTTTCCACATTAAAACCGATCGTAGGTATGGTTGTAACAATCTCGCCTAACTTCAGCTTATAAAGTATGGTGGTTTTCCCGGCGGCGTCTAGCCCAACTAAAACAATAAATTAATAGAAGTTATTGACAAATAGACTGTACAAAAAACAGAGACAATAGTGTAAATTCTACGCAATCTTTAACCGATGAGCTGTCATGTCACATACCCATAAGGATACGCATTTGTTTCTTGCCGAAAAGCTTGGTAAAAACACTAGATATTGTGAGACCCATTCTGATTATTTGTTCAAGAACACGGCAAAAACTAATAAAAACAAAACTTCTACTAAGAAAGGAAGAACCACGTATATTCTTGAGAAATATAGTAAGCACCGATGACCATACGCACGTCAACGTTTCCAATTTTTTATAGTGACGTTTTTCTACGTTTAGTTTTATCAATCTGAACATTAAGCGAAACGTTTCGTTGATTGGCTAATAAATTATTGTGTATTTAATATCAAAATTCCAAGAAAATTCGTGTGAATACAACATAATCATAAAAATTCATAAAATATAATGCAAAGAAATTTAATTTTAATTTAACTTAAGCTCTCATTTTTCGTAAAATCATTTATATTATTCTGTTTTTAAGATAACATTAATCTAAGAGCATTTTTGCAAATTTTCTTATAAGATTAATGAAAAATAAAAATCGAACATCGTTGACAAAGAGTTGAAAAATCAATCTTTAGGATAAGATAAGAGATTTCTTGGAACTTCATAACTCTATGGTATATTGACATTGAATTTTGACATACCTAACCCAATAGGAATCCAAATAGAGTTTTGCTGTCATGCGTCGTCATAGAAACGTATTATTTTAGAAACTTTTCATTTTTTTGGCCGGGATCGACATGGAGATTTTCGAAGGTGAGTTTTTGATAAAATTATTTAATATTTCTTTAATTTTTCCTCTGTTATGAAAAACAAAATATAAGCGCCATTATTTTAAAATATACAAAAACATAAACAGGTTCGCAGGGAAGGTTCTTTATGTGTATACTATTATTGATGAACATTGAAATATCCTTGTATATAATTTTTTCTAAACAATATTCTGTCTTCAAATATTGGTAATTAAAGAAAAAAACGACACTGAAAGCTATAACCGTAAACTTCCATGATTTTTTTGTTATTTTTTACCACGTCTAATACCAAACCATATAATATATTTGGCAATTAAGCGACTAGACAGACTTCAAATCTAATTGAAGCTTATAAAAAATAGTGATACAATGGTGTAGAAATCACGGAGTCAATAATATTTTACTGGTTTAGATGAATTTATGAATAAATGAACGAAAGGCTCTACATTTTTGTCTGTAACTGATAAGATTGTAAACCTAATTTATGAGGTTAGGGTACATATTAGAACATGAGCAAAAAACTTGAGCATCAGATTTTTGCACGAAACAAGTTCACCTTGCACTTACTTGACTAGGTGAAGCTTCAACTCAGTGTCGATAGGTATTCGTCGTTCACATGTTTCAAAGTAATTAAGCAGAGATCAATGCCAGTAATGCAGTATGGTATTTCAATAAAACTGCCTCAGGATTCTCATAATTTTTACGTATTTATTATATCCCACAATATTGGACAACATCACTGTAAAGAGAAGGAAAAGTTTAAACAAACCCTTTTCCAATTAGTCTGGCCAGGATAGTATAGTGGGCCCTTCTAAAGACCGTATATCCAGCTATGGACTATTAAAGACTTTTGATGATGATGATAATGATCTATCCTAGATTAGACAGTTAAAACTATTAACATCGACGCCTTATTTAGGGGTCTTTTGTTAAATGTACTTGTAGCGAAATTTGTTCAATTTAATCACATAAAAAACATAATGTTACATAGCATGTATAACATAACTTTCTACAACGGAATTAATGATAATATCGAAGTAATGACGATGTATTCATGTTGCTAAATCGCAAAGAAGTAATAATATGTACTTAGACTGTACGTTGCAAAATAAGCGTATATTGTTCACTCCCAATATATGGCAGGTCAAGCAAATATATGGCTAAAGTTTTATCGCACTAGGTCTCCATGGACAGTAAATATGCAATAGCGCGCAATAGGCCATATTACGTCATGTCTCCAAGACCAATCGGGCTTACGCATATTTTAGGTGGATACATACACACATGCGTCTGTAATTAAATCTTTATGTAGTAAAGAATCTGTCGCTTCTGTGTGTACTAAAAGAGGTAAGTAAAAATATCTTTACAAGTTGATCTGCTCCACTTTGTCTGCGTCTCTCAAAGAGGGTAAGTTTACCCCGTTTTAGCAACATTTCTCACTGATCCTCGGCTCCTATTGGTGATAGCGTGATTGTATACAGCATACAGCCTTCTTTGATAAATGTCCAGTACTAAAAATAATTTGCAACTTGAATCAGCAATTCCTGAGATTAGATTGCGCATTTAATGAAACAAATACTTCAGCTTTATAATATTAGCATTGATTTGAGGGCATTCAATTTCAAATAACATGGATATATATACCGTTGCATTAAGTTTCTTATGCTTGCGGTCAATCATTGTTCTATTTTGTAAAGTATCTAGTTGCATTTGACTTGTGTGACAGCCTGTCAACGGTGGAGACTCGGGTTTCGTTGAAGCAAAATAAATTTTATTATCCGATAAATATTTGGTAACTATATATCATCTAATTCTTTTGCTAAGCATTGATATCGTCTCTTTATAACGTCTTTTTTAACTTAGTGATGATCACATCTTCCAGTTCAGGCCATTTAGCAGCTTGCAACTAGTACTACAGACAGATTCCTGCATATCAGTTAATATGAATGACATTTTTTTAACAAATTGTCTCATTATCAAACGTGTGCTAATAAAATAGGCCACTTAAAAATATACTTTACCCATAGTCCTTTATCTAGCTTTAGTCGGCAATATTTTATAGAACCCATTTCATAATGACTCTCGTAATTGTAGACGCAATTCTTGATCGCGTGTACCGCTTGTATTAAAAATAGTAACCTATGGCTTGCGTACATTTACGCAATATATACTTTCCAGGATTAAAAATAATAAATAGCAAGTGAAGATTCTGAGGTACTTCAATTTTTAAATGTTTGTTTTCTTGCTGATTCCATGACTAATTATGTTGCTGACATCAGCAAGGTACTAACAATAAAACGTGGGCAGTGTTAACTGCACTGGCATCCTTACGACGATCTGAATTTGAAGACATTCTGTGGTTCTTAGTTAAATGGAATGATTTTTAACTATTAGTTTTACTATTCATTCTCTAATTTGCATAGAAACACACTTCTACCCGTATTAACCAGTTAATAAGATTATCTAGAGTGTATACGAATCCCGCATTTCGCATCCTACCATATTTAATCGTATCCAGAAAAGTTGTATTTCTCAATTACTGAATGTTACTTTACACAGGACGTCCACCTCAGCTTTATCTCCAATTGAACTAGATGTCCTTTATTTCAGATAGGACAAGACTATTTGCAGATCTGTACATGCCAAACCTAATAAATTAACTCTCTTAGAACCTTCTCCTTTATGTTAATTCCATTCCTTATCTAGATTGCTAATCTTATTCTATTTTCCTTGTTACTGCCGCATAGATCATCTTGGAAAAGATAAAGTATTGCATTCTATAAACGATACTCGATATCGTATATGGGTAGTATTCAAATCCGCGTAGCAAGTTTCTATGTTTGTTTAGTCAGATGTTCGTGCTACGCAAATTTAATATTGTTTAAGA
This sequence comes from Hypercompe scribonia, assembly GCA_949316085.1. Taxonomy (NCBI): domain Eukaryota; kingdom Metazoa; phylum Arthropoda; class Insecta; order Lepidoptera; family Erebidae; genus Hypercompe; species Hypercompe scribonia. The sequence goes on from OX438979.1 coordinate 11,538,571, forward strand.
TCTTCTAAGGTTTTCTTTGCCCTAAAATTAAAAAGGAAAAGAAATCATGAGAGCGACGATGCTTTGAGCTCTAATAACTTCGCAGCTACGTGATAGAAAGATCTACTTACATATGTAACACTAGCTTTTGCCCACGGCTTCACCTGCATGCATATAGCGGTAAATGTAGCTTATGTGATATTTTGATGTATAGCTATAGTACTATAAAGTTTCATTCATCTAAATCTGTACAGAGTTTTTTCCATGTAACAAACATCCATACTGCCTTACAAAATTTGCTTTTATAACATTTAAATTTAAAAAATACAAAAAAAAATATTGATAAACAGTTTAGGTACATTATTTAATATAGCGTCATCTGTCAGAAACTGCATATATTTTTTATAAAGTCTAATGACAGATTTTGTGCTGTATGCAATTGAGCGAAAAAACCTAATAGTGTATAGGCATTTATAAATTTTGGACTTATTTAAATACAAATTATAGTGAATCTTCCCACAGGAATGAGATACTTTAGCACGGCAAAAAGTAGCCTGTATCACCCTCTAACCCCCTTATTGTTTCCAAATACTGAAATTATACCATACAATCACTCCGTTGCAACGAGAAAAAAAGACAAACATACAAACAAACACACTTTTACAACAAACGCATTTAAAATAGTTACAATCTTTTTCCAAGGATGTTCAGCAAGTCTAAGTCATTATGTTATGTTGACCAGACTATCGAACTACTTTTAGATCTGTAATTTAACGACATCACAAGTTTAAGTATCAAGAAGAATCATTTTTCAGTGTGAAATGAACATGATGAAATATTATTTGGCTTAGACCATTAATTATACAGTGACCAAAGACTACATGCCTTTGCGCCATTACATATCCGTTAACATACTTCACCACATTCTGCTATTAAAACGGTCATCAACTATCGCAGAAAAAAAATGCGAATCAAATTAATTTGTATTCGCACATCTTCTAAAGAATTCAAATGATACCATTGTAATAACAAAACTATTTCTTGAGTTTTAAGCCAATGCCCTTATAAAACTTGTTTTATAGCTTATGTTATACGAGTATTATTTAAAATGCGAATATCGAAATTATCATTTCATAATGTTCGTTTTTTCAATAAACTTAACTATAGGAAATTATTGCTATTTACAAATGCTTCGACAGCCTTTATTCAAACGCCACATTGTCGTGCAGTTTCATGAATAGAAACAGGTACTTCTACAAATTCTCAATTTATATCAACTTCAAGTGGGAAATCTAAAGTAAATCCTATACAGTGATCAAAAGGAAATTGTTTTTAGGCTCATAGTTTTATCTTAGTTATGCTTATGGTTAGGTTGTGTTTTGGAGAAATGGAATATACATTATCGACTGCACGGTTGGCTTATTGGTTTAAGCGGTTGCTACACTGCTCTCTACTGCGCTGAGTGTTGTGGGTTCAAACATAGGATAACACTTTGTGTGATCCACAAATTGTTGTTCTGAGTCTGGATGTTCTTTGTGTCCGTCTCTTGAATGTGTCCCCCGCGACATAGGATCTATTCCTAATGCGGGCGTTGTCTTTTTAAAAAGAGGAATATATATATGTACATAGTTTTTATGAAGCAAACCAATAGCACAAAAAGTAAAAGTACCGCTTTTCGTACATTTACCTCAGTAGCAATTTCGAAACTATCTATAACGTCGCAATCAAAGTTATATCTCACGTTTTTTTTTGTTACTTGAAACTAATGAAATTATTTTGGATGATTGTTTCAATTTATGTATAGAAACGAAAACTCTTTCTGATTCTTATCTGACGCCAATTTAACAGTTCATTACTTGCTGTTTCATCCTACTAAATAACTGCCTCAGATATCATTATATTTTCAATAAACTTTATCGCTGATCTAATATATATTTATTTTACAAATAAATGTTGTGTTCTTATGGAGGTCTAAATAGCTTTCATGGCGCATTTTTATTTCATGCTATCTGATCCGTTTCATTTTTTTTTGCTTTAAATTCAAGAAACACTTCTTAGATCTTGTCTGATACAATTTTGGTAACTGTACTAATACTGTTATGTTACGTAAATATCATTTTTTGTGACGACATTAAATATCTGAAGTATTCGATTGTGTTATTACAAATTTGTATCTTAAGTGAAAGTGTTACAAAGCTATACATGTAAGTAGCTAAGCGCAAGTCTAACGTTATACTTTTAAATTGTCACTAAAGTCTGATTAATGATTGTTAATAAAGAAAGTAACCCGACAAAAATTCAAATTTTGATGTTTGATTTGTTATATACGTCTCTTATATTAAAAAACACAAAAAAAAACAATTCTAAACAAACATGTTAAAAAACTAAGTTGTATGACGACTGCTGCACAAATATTTTTGTACGTAGGCGTTACGGGTGTCACCCACTCACTCTCTGGGCATTGAGCCTTTGTTTATGTGGAGGCATCAGTTCATCAAAATTTTATATTAGAATACATATACCCGGATAGTCGGATACATCGTGCTTCGAAAAGCACGTTAAGCTATCGGGCCCAGGTGTCATGAACACCTATGGCAATTTCGGTGGTCCGATGCGTGCGATCGTGGAAAAACTGATACTCAGGTAACACCGATTAAACTAGTAGCCGACTCAAATAATATTGAGAATAATAAAGGCTAGAAGGAAGAAGAAAAAGAAGACATGTAGTCGGATACAATAGAAACACGTTTTAACAAACTCTAAAATGTAACCGTGCACTACCAATGTTTTATTAAACAAGAACATTATGCACAAAACATAATTATTACTAAATAATCCCTTATAAATAATAATCTGTCGTATATAAATATAATTAAATAACACCAGTCGTATCTGCTAACGGACTGATAGCCAAGAGCCACGACCAACACCTTAAGAGGCTCACATTAGAAGACTGGACCAAAGGACTGATGAAGAAGGCAGTCCTCCTTTTTACGGCCCGTATAGTGAGGAGGTTCTTGTCCTTAAAGCCCTTACCACCGGTTTCTTGAAATACCTGTTCCTGTAGATGGAAGTCGGCGAACTACTATTTTGTATTTTTAAATATGTAATTTTGTTTTCTTTTCTATGTATTTATAATATAATATAATAATTATATATATAAATGTAGTTACGAGAATAATAATATCCTGGGACATATTACACATTGCTACTTAAATTTAAAATGAAACGGAGCTCGTATTATTAGTTTTAATATGAATTATTGATGCTTGAGATCAAACGTATGTGGGTTTCTAACTGATGCTTGTCCGATATTGATATTTATTGTAATGATTCGTGAACCAATTTCGCCATTTGTGTGCAGATGAGATCAATCATTCGCATTTGGAGTCTATTAAGTAGAATCTATAGAGGCAATGCAGACAATTGAAAGACTCGCATCATTGCACAAATAAAGAGTACAATGACATTGCCAATACTGGTTGTTATCAAGTGCTCGTATAATCATAATTTCTTATCTGTTTTTTCTAAAATTATGACTTCTTTTTAACTTATTATTGCTGCAGTAGAAACAAAATAGTTACTATTAAAGAAATTGTACCATTGTATCCGACTACAGCCTTTAAAAAACCTTTTATCACTATTGTCTCCAATAATGTTACTCGGTTTGTTTATACTAAAAGTAAGTAAAAGTAAGGCCCAGTATATTTAATTTTGAAATGTGGGTAGTGGTCATGTTCATAGTAGTTTTTGATCGTCCTTCGTAAACAGTTCTGCAAAAAAGTGACCAATAGGAAATTGGCGTCATCAATCTGTGTTGCCCTCTTTTGACTAAAAATTACTTACGCCTTAATAGGAGCCTTCTCCTATGGCAAGTCATCTTTAATCACTTACAACACATCTAGGTATTTATTAAAATAATTTTTACGGGCTAAATTTTGTCAAGTATGCAAATTGTAGTAACTCTACACAATCTGTCTTGTTCATAGTCAAAAATGTTCATAGTCTGTTCGTGTCTTATGTGATCGTTTATTGTTAAGCGAACCGCATGTTTGTTATCCGGTGGTATACCCAGTTACTTTCTTCATATAATATCGTATACAATATTAAAGTAAGGCCAAAGTTTGAAAATCATTGCCAATTGAGCAGATAGTATGTTGGATTTTGCTTCAAAGTTATTTATTTAAATATATGTATAAAATATCTTACAAAATATGAATGCCTACATTGTTACTTCGTTCTTACAGTACTAGCTCCAGTAGTAATTTAAAAACTATTTAATGAATTCCTTTTATCTTTAGTCACAATCTCCGTAGGGATACAATATGGCGCGCATTGTAATTAAAATAGTTTTCTTTAACTGTCAATAGGTAATTATTTGTTATTGACCTTAATAAAAGACAAAGAAATACGAAACAATCTTGTCTTTAATGTTCCCTTTGCTTTTTTACCGCTTGTAAGAATTTTTTTATTAAACCATTGGAGTTAAAATTTTGATTACAAAAAGCGTAAACTACACCGTAAAGCAACGAAAACATCAATTCAACTTTCTCTTCAAATATTGTAGATTTACTAAAATTGTCCCCGATTTTTTTTAAATCGATAGAAATAATGAATAACAACCTAAAAGGTATATCTAAACAGTAACATCTTAAACACAAAAACCTATTTTTGACTATTTAAAAAGTAGGTTAATAAAAGCTAAGATTTACAAAAAACTATTACGCTAATATATGTAGTAAGAAACCAATAACATAGCAGCAAAATTTTGTTAATATTGTGTCGAAAATGGTTCGAGTTTTCTTGGCCGAAACACTTCCACTGCAGCTGGACATAGGCGTCTCAAGTTTTATTAAAATCATATTTTTGTTAAATCACTCAGTCGCAGATAACTTTACACTTACTTGCAACTCAATGTTAAATAGATTTCTTGTTGTAATGGGCAATTGACAATTCCAATACTACAAATACTCGCCTAGTACTGTGAAAACACAAGTCACGTTTATACTATTAGGGTGAGAGTCATTATACTTCAAAGCATGAATTCAACATGTCTCGATTCGTTTCCGTCTAGTTTGAACTTCTTTGTTGCCATGTATCGATTTCTGTAATACATATAGTAGAAATTATGAATCTAAACCAGCATTTGACCACGCCAAGCGATTCGCTAAGAAGTACGAACACTTATTACATGAACACTTTCATTCCCGCAAGACTGTATTTTTTTTTAATTCTTAAGTTGCACGTATTTAATTGTATTACTTTAATTATTTACCTTTAATCTACATCTGTAGCTAAATATTATCAGATTAAAAACATAAATATCAATGTAAGAACAAGTTTTTTTGTTTCTTAGTGACTTTACAGGCTCATTTATATTTTTGATCCGATTTTAGATATTTTTATTCAATTAATAACTTTCGAAACCATACCTTTATTATTTATACATGAAATCTGCTGATTCATTTTATTCGTGTAGTCTGAATGTGAATTGTTTAGTACTTTAGAAGTCGTACAAGCTGTATGATCTGGCATTAGCATTATTAAGAATGCATGAATGAAAAAATTGAAGTTTTCTTCCAATAGAAGGGATCATTTTCCAATTCTACGCTAAAGTGCCTAAATCAGTAGGTATAAATTGGATCGTTTCGAAGTATGCTCTTATGTGCTCAAGGCAAAAAATATTTCCTAATATGTAAAAATAACCAATATCGCTTACAGAAAGTTATGTCACTCGCGTGTTTAATGGTTCTTTATACTTACTGGTTTAATCACAATGAAGTGAGTGAATTAGGTCTGGTGATTACAACATGTTCTAAATTGCAGACCAACGACTTCAAAAATACTGCATTCTGATGCTTTCTTCTATTAAGGCAGTGTGGCACATCAGTTCATCGACATGTATGGTGTCAGGATTCAGTACGATTGATTTCTTTAAGGACTCCTCAGCAAATAGGCAATATAAGATAAATGTAAGAATTATGACCAAATGGAGGTTTGGTCATTATTCAATTTTAATTCAAGAGAACTGTAACCTGGTGAACTCAAGACAAATCATGTGGGACGCTTATTAGATCAAACATAAATATGAATCCAGCCTGTAAAATATTCTCTACAAAAATAGAATCACATCAGAATTTAACATCAAACCATTTTAGTTTTGCAAAGTAACGTAGTAAGTAGTAATTTAAAAATAATTACAAAGTAAAATTTTAAATGATTTAGTATAATTAAAAGAAAACTATTATATCTAATAATAATCTTAACTGCTGAGCTATTTTTATTCATAAAACATGAAAAGTGTTGAGGGTGAAGCACCGTGAGTTTGCAAAAACAGTTGTTAAATATAATTGTGCTACGAGTATATCTAAAGATACCTACAAGACTAGAAATACGTAATAGGGGCAAACTTATTACCGTCCACTGAGCACTTGAAACAAAAACTGCATAATCTCGTTGCCTGGGTTCGTGCTGCTCGTTCCTACAACCCATACTTTCATCCCAGTTACCGCTCCGCGCGAACCTCGCCCCAATGCCCTTCACTTTGTGTAGAACAGGACGATTTCCTGGGATCCGTGCGTAGAGAGCCTGGACGACTTCGTGAGACTTCTTAGCATAATCCTGTTCGTGCGTGCAGACAGTTCGCAAGCCCTCCACCTGCAGGAACTCGCGCCACGAGACCTTGTCTGCGTGGCAACCTCTACCAGAATATCCCCAACATCTGACCTGATGCTGGCTGACGGGCACTCCTCGGGGCCCCTACCCCTCGGAGCTTGACTTCACCAAACACAAGTCACCACACTGGACAAGACCCGGGCGTCACTAGCAGGTAGGTCCTCCTGTGGAGCCTACCCACAAAGGATCGATTTCGCTAGTTAGACTCCCCCCTTCCACCGGACTGACACTCCCTAAATACAGGGTCACTTAGACAGGTCGTAGACCTGGAAAAGTTATCCTGAAACCCTAGTTGAGATCTACGAGGAGAACCATGAGAGAAGTCATAGTAAAAATTCACAACCAGGTGATCTCTAAGTAGATAAAAAGGGGGTTTGTTAAAAGGAAGGTAATAGGTGCCAGGGACATTCTTTATTTGGATAGATTCAGAAGTCGAAACAAGTCGGTAACTCATAGTCAAATTATAAGTCCAACTGACTGTTGCCGGGAAGTCTCTCCCTCAACTAAATTTACGTTTTATTCAATCATTTAATTACTTTTATCCATGTTAACTTAGAATCATTTTATCTGGTAAAACTGTAAGTATAAAACATGATATTATTATCAGTTCTTATGACTTAGTAATATAACAAAAAAGTGTATTTAAATCTAATGGCTTCGTACATATATTAGATACATATCAGTAGGTCAACTGACAAAGGTTAAACTGTGCCAGGCTAGGCTGTGTAACGTAAGATTACACTTGGTTTGTGACCACTTGAAATCGTTGCCGACGATCTTGACAACAATGTTCTTCTTTTATATATAAGATCTTTTAGAACACAGTCCCTAGTGAAGATGTAAAAAATAGGTTTCGATTAAGATCTGATTTTCCTTGTCTCTGAATTGGGTAGATGACTGTATCGTAAATAAATACCAATGTCCACTTCATTAAAACTAATATCGCGAAACATCTCGGCAAATACAATTAACATAGCTTTTTAATATTATTAATGAATTTCAATCAAATATGCAGTGACATGAAATATACAGTTCAATTGAGTAATCTATAACAGTGACGTCACAATTTTGTATTTAGTACATTTTTCATACAAAATTGTCGTTTTGACAGATGATAAAAAGTAACTAATTTGACTTAGGTGTCATCTAACCTATTTAGATTTAAATATGTATCTTTAGATAAAGCATAAAACTATTACACTTTACTATGTTTTTGAGCAAACGTAACAATATAATGTTGTTGCATGGAGTGTATGGTGTACCAGGCAGTAGCTACTATTGTAAAGTGATCTTTGGTGTTTGTCGTTCTATTTTTATATTGGGCTACGTAACGAGTCCCATCTAAAAGTTGATTGGATTACTTCGGTTATAATGTGGTTGATGTCTTTTGTTTCGGTTGAAAATAAGCTAGTCAGAGTGTGACGAGAGTTACTTCAATTTCTTGTTTTAAGTGTCACATGACAATTATGACAAACGGGTTTTCCTATATCTATGTAGTTCTCATATAACACTGAGTTGTTTTAAGTTTATATGATATGCGTGCCTTGACCGTTTTTCTTAAAAAATGTCACTAGAGACAAAATTAGGAAAACACTGGGCAAAACCTTAGGAAATGAATTGCCGAGATAGATTATTATTTTTATTTAGAAATATTTAATATTTACGGTACATAAAAACTTGTACGGAGATTTCGATGCTTGAATCACACAAATCACACAAATGCAAGGCTTTCTGCCTTGCATTTGTGTGATTTTTGTGTTTTAAATTTATTTGTTTATTTTTTGGTAGGCACACTCTCCTGAACTACACGGTTCGGCTCTTCCTTCCTATGCAGATCGGTTAAGGCCCGAAACTCACTACCAGCGTACGTGTTTTCCTCCATCTGTAATACTAGGTCCTTTAAGCGGCGCGTGAAGAAGCATCTCACTAGGCCACCATAGCGTGGGTCGTCATACTACATTGTTGGCATTTACAACGTATATGGCGAATACCACTGTTGGATTCTATTCATGCTTTTCATCAAGCAGAGTAAAATCACTTTGGTAGACTTCTATAAAAAGAAATATGATATTACGTATATTTTAAAGTACACGAATGAACTTAAACAAGATAATAAACTCTGTACCATATATATTCAAATAGATTTTATAATTTAACACAGAAAATTTATAACTTCACGAATGAATAAAAAGAATAATCATGAGAAACCAATACATACGAGTACAACTTGTTGACAGAAGACGTTCGAGTGTAAATTGTCGTCACGTTTAATAATTAAATTTCACTATTAAATTATAATAAATTTCAAAAGTAATTGTATAGCTATGTTTTTAACACAATGAAGATTACAAATAAAAATATTTTGACCAATTTGGGGTCACGTACATATATCTTATTGAAATATGTATTTATAAATAAGTTATAGCTCTTGTCACTTTATTTTAACGGCGTTTCGTCGTCAATTTCGGCCTATCGCAGTCCACTGCTGGGCATAGGCCTCTCCAATTGCACGCCACTTGTTTTATACTCGGCTTCTCTTAAAGCCGATCTTTTTAGCGTTTATTTGTTGTTAAATAAAATCTACCATCATAATATTCACATTAAATTTAGCATTATTCTATTACCATTATGTCCTTAAGTGCTATTAAACCTCTCACGGTTTATCGCAATAGTATCGCTATATAGTGTCGAAGTTGCCAGTATTATTTCATAACTACCTCTTATGTAATGAATATAATCAAGCTTAGTAGGAGTGCTCTCTTCAAATGTCTGTTTATAAGATGAATGGGCTGTAATTTGTATCCGTAAATCTCAAAAATGTGAGTTTTCGAAAGTAACAAGACTATTAATTATCTTATAACGTATCTTTTAGTGTCTAATTATTTTGTAATATTTATTTTTTATAGGTCTCAATCCATATAATATACGAACATTTTGTTGTGACGATATGCGCAACGAAGTATGAGGCGGATGGATGCGCGCTATTGCATGCATTGTGTTGCATTATGCTCACTGTAATCGGCTATAAATTTATTAAACGTTCTCCTTCCTTTTCTCTCCTCGAGTCTAACGTTGACCTATTCTACGGACCTCCAACCATGATACAGTTATAAGCTCTTATTGTTTTTATTTAGCTTATATATACCTACGCATGTATTGAGCTCATGCCAGTAGATTCATAGCCAATCCATAATCATAAACAACATGTCTCATGTAACAAATATATGTGTACTACATGCCTATTGCAAATCTTTAGTTTCTTTTTAACAAATTACGTTTTGCCAGTGTTTATATTTCATAAGTGCCACACAACAAGTTCCATGTAATATGCCAAAACAAATTGTGACTCCAACTTTATATTTAAGTGGATAAATTCGTTGACGACGAGATTTCATAGTAGGTCAAATTTTCATTGTTTAATTTGCAATCGATTACACAAGAGATTTGTTGTCCAATAATTTGAAAATTAACTTTTGTATTCTGATGTTGCCATGTAATAGGAAGCCTATTTTTTTCTATTAACTAGCTATATACCTCAATAAGGTGTTACTATTTATAGTTCGACTCGTTCCTTGTAGACTGTGCACTTAAATTAATTTGTTCAAATACGCAGCAATGAAGGAAGTAATTTTCAACAGGACTAATTTAGTTGGCGTTTCAAAGAGGATACGTTATGTTTCCGTTAGCCGCGTCTCGTCTAAAGTGGTCGTAATTATAGACGGCACTCTTTAGACGCAAGTTTTTTTCATAAAAAGTGTTGTTATGATATATTGCTTCAATCCGCTATTTAATTTTTACTATTAGATTCTTTACCTTTCAATTATAAATGAAAAAGCAACATGTTTTTGTATATTTATTCTAAATAATGATAGTTGCAATGTTATCACAAGAGGAATCCAATTCTTTTCATGTAGGAGCTTTGTCCTTCCTTGTCTTTTTTTGTTACTTTTGTCTCGTTTCTTCGCACCAACCCTTAGTATATTCATTTCTTTCACACCCCTTAGTGATTTATGTGTAGTCCAAGCCCAATATTCCAATTTGAAGACTTCCCAAAAGTGCTATTCGTTAGATTTCATTTCTAAATAGGAGTCAGCGGATACGCAGTCTCCGGTGTTGTCATCACAGTACAGTTTGCATTTGCCCGTATTACTAACGAGTTCTATACATTTGTTCGGTTGATTGAATACTGACGGAAATGGGATTCTGTAAGCGGAAGAGGAGTCAAGTTTGACAATTTTTGTGGCAGTAAAACGTATACCGGTCAATCTCACTATTATTCTCAAGTTGCGCGTGCGCGCTGCGTGTTTAGTTGCGTTCGTAACACGACCAAGTATAGGCGTCGCCGGGATAGTTTCCTCCTGATAGGCTTATCTTACTCGGTGTCCAATTGTTAGCCCTAAGCGGTCAGTAAATTGTGCAACAAACACAATTTTCATAGCTTATCTTTAAAAAAATATTCTTATCGCGACATATTATTATCTTATATACGAATAACGAAATAATAAATATTTATTAACTTCAGTGATTTTAATAGACTCGTAGCGTAAACTCGTGTGCGGATTTTTTTTTACGTGTCATTTGACGTTGTACACTGATATAAAGTGATAAACAAGATAACGAAAAAACATCACTAGTGTGTGTTTGCTGAAAATTAACATCATACATATTTAAGGTTGTGTTAATGTTATATACATGTACGTCACAAGTTATCACACTTATTAAGTCAAAAATGTATTACATGATTCGTGTTAGAAGGTAATGCATATAAAATGAATGATGCGTCTGCCCAGCGATGCAAGTGTTGCGTTAGGACTATTTTCGTAGCACGGAAATAAGAGCGGCAAAAGGAGCAAAAAGTCGTGATCGCCTGAAAAACTTGAGGACGTAGTGTCGTGTGTATTTCTGTCTGTTCTAAACCGATATCTACAAAATTGGTGTGTCAAATTAGTGTGGTACATTAAAAAGTGGACTTTACATCAATAAAATGAAGAAAAGGACAATATCGAAACTCAAGGCTATATTTGGATCAAAAAAAGGTTAGTCTGAATATTGTATTTTTTATAGGTGTTAAACCAAAGTAGTACATATACAAAAGTTAAATTTTAAAGTACATTTTTACCTTTGTACATAAAGATGAAGAAAACCATACTTTTAAAAAATAGATTCTGTCATCATACCGATGTGCAAACTACGCTAACAAGCCTTATAAAGAATACGTAGAAGTGTAATTATATCATACATCAATATTAATTCGTTTGAAGTTTTTCTAATTTTGATTTAAAATTGTAATTTTATTTTCTCTCTGTTACTCATTTTCTATGCATTTCTTTTTATGGTTTTGAAGTGTATCTTAAAGATGCATTTTTATGCTGTTTTGAAAAATAATTTGCCGCCATAAAAATCTCTGAATTGTGTCAGTCTGCATTTCTTCACGCAAATACGCAGCTGGAGCAACTGTCACATTTTTTATTGCATTCACTGTGAGGCGGTGTGACCCTGTTTGCAATGAACAGCTGCTTATGAACAACAAACGATTTTCTTTATAATCCTAGTGATAAAAGGGTGTGAGATACCCGTTAAATATTAGTTAAATAATTCAGTAACGGCTATTGCCCCTTCGTTCACTACAACCCTGTACAGTTGGTTCTGTTAAAAACGTGTTATAGTTAAAGAACTTTTTCAAAATTATAAATTAATTGTATCGTGTATACTAATTTTATCCATTCTTATAATCTGAATTATAAACATCAACGAGAGTATCACTTAACTTATAAAATATGTAGTACCTACATTTTAAAGAAGTGGTAGAGTAATTTATATTAAAATTTTAGATGTAAACGTCCAATGCAAAGATAAAAATAAATTATAATTGACACATCCGTTAAAACTTGCAAATAAACCTTGAACACAATACAACCAGTAAGTTAATGTACATATGGTATAGGTGCCTATGTATTAGTCTAGGCAGAATACAATACTGATAAGCACGTGGTCGCTACTGTGAAACGTTCCGCTAACCGTTGGTTTCGAGTTCAGTGTTTAAGATAATTCCCTCAGCGTTACTTGTTTGTGTGAATTTTTTGTGGTTAAATAATGCTAAAAACAATGCTTTGTGGTTTGAAGATTCGCCGTAAAAAAAGTAAGTGTTTCATTTTATTGTTTGGATCTCAATTATAGTCTTATTTTATTTAGTGACTCAACAAATGGTTCACAAACAAAATGACTTTATAATAGGTGTTGTACGTGATCATAGTAATCAACAAATATTGTAAGTTGCCGCCTAAGGTTGAGTTGATTAATTTCAGTGGGCACTATATTTATCATAACAGCCAGTTGACTGCCAGTTGTGTCTCCTTTTACTACTAACTCTCCTTCTAATAACTGAACGCGTTTATAGATAAAGACTTACACTATGTATTATTTTGATTTTATGATATAGAATAATTTGGTTCCGTGGGAACTTATATTGGCTTGTTTTCGTTGATTTCAATTCAGTAAAAAATATCTATATAATATATAATATATAAAATATAAAAATATCTTCCACACTACAATAGGGTTAACATAATAAACCCACAATCTTATATAATGCAGATGTTGTTTTCACGTACATTCAACAAAAATGCACTAAAATTTAAGTTTTGAAGAAAACACAATGAACAACATAAGTTTCATTGTTACACGATTTTCAGTAAGTACTCGATACTCCCTAAAATGAAATCTGTATACAACTCTCACAATTACGGTGACTTTGTGATAAATAATATCGTTTAACGATTGATATAACTAAGATATCAAGTCAAGGGTCACGTCTTATTATTTTAAGTACACCATTTCATTACTGTTATAATAAATTACATTTCTCACATATTATCTTAGTTTTTAAAAATAACGCAATTCGGTTTTGTATAATCCATTATTTCCAAAGTTAATTGGTTGTCTGCCTACACAGAAATGTTTGCAGAGAATGATATAAATTTGCAAAAATATAAGAGTATCAACTTTGAAGTAATGAGCACAAGTAAATAATATTTTTAATTAAAAATACGTTACGTACGTTAAATAATTGCCATTGGGAAATTAAATACCGTATGCGAAATCCGAATAATACCGACAAGATATTTGAGATCACGATATTAGTTTTCATTGACTTCTCTTGATACGGAATCTGAACAGCGGGCGCGAGCATAAAGAAAGAATGGATTTCTATTTACTCATTGATGCAATTTGTCCAGAAGTGTTATAAATTACACTTTCACGAATCGTCTAACTTTTAATTCTGGTTGGCTCATGTAGATATACAATCTTTTTATTTACAATTCTTTAAGAAGTAAACGTAACAAGTTAAAAAGGTGACTAACAAGGATATATAAAATCCGTAGTCGAACTTTTACATATGTTTTTGGTATTGTACACATTATGTTAAATTTATGGCTGTAGAAAGTACCCATTATTAAGCAAGTAGATAATATTTACAGGATGTAAATATTTTAAGTATCAGGTAATTCATGCATTTTTAAAACCACCAAAAATGGATCTTTGTTCAGGGGTTGAAGTCCTTAGACGGAGTAGTCTTGGGATCTACTCATACGATAGACCATATATTATTTAAATTTCAGGACATCTTGATCCCAATATGAATGGTTCCAGCCGCAACACTTTGTTTTGTCTAATGATTGCTGGATTTGTGCTGTTTGAGTTTTCCATTTATGTAGGAAACAACTACGTAGTATTAGATTTATCATAGATAATAAAAATCACGTAGATTATGAAAAAAATCAACGCTGTTCTTGAACTGATATATAAACATTGATATCTGCCCCGACCGAGTTAGTCAAGACAACATGTCTAACGTGTTTTACAAGTTTAATATATTTATATTTAAATCATAATCAAGTTATAAAGAATGTGCCACTAGTGCGTGACTGATTTTAGGCTCAATATTTTTTTATAGATAACACCGGTCGTTGCTAAATTGAAAATACCTAAACTATATCCGTTTCTATTTTTGTAAAACTGGCTGTTGGAATGAATCTTTGTCAAAATAGAAATTGAAATTTTGGTTCACAATACGCATACACATACATTTATAACAAACTTTGAGCTTTGAAATATATCACACCGATATAAATACAGAGATGAACGTTTGGGATCTTCAAAATGAAGACAGTGTAAGATACCACACAAGATACAGTCTCTAGTAAATCTTTAAGGAAGCTCAATTTCCTACGAAATGAAATACTTGTACAAGTGTTTATTCAACTTCTTCATCTAAAATCACTTATTCTTCACAGTTATAATATTATTATGTGAATGAGTCTGATTTGATAGTGTTCTGAGTCGATTCGAAACCGCAAAATGTTTTGCGGTTCGAAACAATCGAACATTTAATTGCAAAGTACTTTAAAAGTATCTATGATATATCATATTATTTAGACATTAATTTACCATTAAACATCAATAACCTTTAACAGTGCACTACTGGACTTAGACTTCTACTTAAAAAGGAAATTTTAGTGTCTTATACCACACTGGCTAGACGAGTTGGTATAGGGTTTGTTTCAAGTTTTTCTTCCTCTTTACATTGATGTGTTTCTGCACAGTTTGTTCCCTTAGTCGTTTCTTCCGTCACTCACGGTATGACTAAGGCTAGTGATACTCCAAATTCTTAATCGATCACCACACGGAGACTCATTCATAGTTCAAATTGCTCAAGAACCATTTGAAAACTGTGAATAAGGATAAACCTTGAATAATTTGTCGCCTCTAGTTTATGTAAACTATTTTTTTATCGGCTTTACTTCAATCATACAATGAAGGTCAATATAATGTAAATCGAAGCGTTAGGTCATTTTACTTTACTTCAACTTTGGACTACAGTAAAATGCCTAAGCACTAAAGCTAACAAGTGTATTTTCGTGTTTTTATTTATTATATATTATCCAAACTCTCAACCAAGTTGTGAAGTCGGCCTTCACAGTTTTAGTTAACATTTACAAATTTTAAATATTCATGAACTATGTCCGAGCTAGATTGATGAATAACTTAGGACAGTCTGATGACAAACTAGAGCTGAGTGTACTATTATATTTAACAATACGAAGGATCCTTGTCACATACATTTTTTTAATAATCATGTTAATTTTAACATCATTATTTTCATGAAAAAACACCAAAATGATGAATGTATGATTCTGCCAAGAAAAAAACAGAAATATTTAAAGTTAAATTGCCTTGTTTTTGCTATATTATAGTAAAGTATAGACGAAGATTATCATATTTATATAAATTATCTATATTATTAGCAAATCATGAACAGAATACAAGAGCGAGCGATACATATATGATATTGTCCACATGGAACTTCTCCTGTTTCACATGATAGAAGTACTATGTACAATACTTGTCTTTAAATTACTATTATTTGTGTAATTATTAATAAAAAAAATTTAGAAGTCCGCCTAAATTCCAAAGTCCAACTTGCTTGACCTTTATTTACGTAAGAGGCGTAAACGGAACAAGTAAACTCACGAACGTTACATTATCTCACCCAGGTATATTGTTTATGGCACTCTTTGCATACGTTGTTTTCTCACGGTTACAATATAACCTTTTGAATGAAAGTGTTTTATAACATTTCTTTAATGTAACACTATTTTCGTTCCCATGTCATACAAGTTCGTGTGAATACAGATTGATCAATAAAGTTGTTGATGGCAACTTATCTATCTGAAACTGGTCTTCACGTTTGCTCAAAAACCCAACATTTCGAAATAATACTGACGGCTATATTGATATTGCGTTTAGTTTGGATTCTTTATTTGGATTAGTTTTGGTCCTACTTTCATCACGGATTTTAAGCATTTCAACCACTATTAATCATCAATTCTATACGCATTTTTGCATATTACAGTACTTCTTATTGTAAAGAAGCGGACCTACGTAATTTCAATATAATAACTTAATTAAGAGACCAGCTATCCACGTAAGTGGCAGGCCACGCGCTGCACAAGGTTCCATAGTTAGGTTCTATTCGTTACGACGTGATCTTAGAAATTGTGTTCAAAGTTATTCATATTTTTTTTTTCACATAGTAGGTTCATTTCATAAGTTTGGTTACATCTAAGGTAACCGTTTTTTAAATTCTTTCGATATATAACATAAAATGATTTAAATAAAAATAAATATCTTTAAAATATTAATTACTTTTCGGAAATCCAAATAACTTAGTAATTTTATACAAACAGACCTCAACAAAGTGAGCTATGGGATTTATGGCACTAGACATTAAAGGACACGCGGAAAGAAACACATTTTCAGTTTAACTTTGTTTATTCCTACATTGTATTTTCTGTTATCTTGCCATGATCACTACCCACGTAGATATATGCTAATACAAAATTACTATTTTCTAGTGCGAAGTCTCTTAGCTAAGCTATGGATGGACACATGGGCAGATTTATATAGTCAACTATATGGGTTCTTAGTTAGGACTACGAAACCCTAAAATCCCGAGGATGTAAATAAATGTTTCTCTATTGACATGCAAGTTATAATCTCTGATTTAACCGCAATGTTTGCTCAGATAGGAAGTAATTTCGTGCTTTATTGCATTCTCCACGCGATTTCTGATTTATAATTAACACTTATAATCACAGATACGCTTTCTTCTCCAAATAAAATTATGCCATTATCTAATAAATCTCTCTAAACATATACATTTAACTAATGAATAATGCTAATTGTTACTGAAATATTGATTTATCATGTACAACAGTAGTTTGCAATCAATTTACAAGCTCGATTGAGCTCTTCGTCAGACCAATTTAAATAACAGACTGAAGAAATTTTAAATCTATTTAGGGTTACAGAGTACCAGTAATCTATTTCTAGAAAGACATAACTGCTTTGCCTTACAATGAACTTGAAACATTGTACCTACGCTTTATGGAAAGACGATGACCCGATACAACAACACCTCGGAGTTCCGTGCTTCCGCATTAGTACCAAGCACAGACGAGCACTGATCGCCCTTACCCTCTGTTAACATATTCTTTATCCATGTTCCACACCCTCCAATAACTGATCTTATCGACTACAAAAGGGCCTAATTGGTCTTTGATTTAACAAGTAAATTTAAAGAATTTTAATTTTGTTGCCGTGACATTTTTAACTAGTAAAATTCCGTTGACATTGTATTTCACTGAAATTAAGGGTTGATAGCAACTTAATAAAACCAATTAGTATTTTTATTACCCTTTCATTATGCTGTATCAGTACTACGAACCAAAAGTATCCATTATTTAATGAAGATAATAGTTCCCTCAAAGATATTATCTATCTTTTCGCCGTACAAGATATGCAAGATAACGCAATGTACACAATAAGCTATTTTCGGAAATGTTAAACATTGTGAAGATTGAAGATGACATAACACAAGAAGTTTGTATATTGTTATTTTAATCGTTGTTATTGCTTATCCAAGCCGCTCTTCAATACATCGTTCTAAAAGGTTTTATTTTCAGCTTCAAACAAGAAGTACCTACCGCATTACTTATCTAAGTTCATCGGTTGCTTTCCGCTTGTTACTTGTACTTCAGATATAGTACATATTAGCACGAAGCTGGCAGACAGCGGTTCGCTTGTTAGAGGCCCTGTTGTTAAATAAAACCAGTATCAATTTGTGTTCATGGCACGAGTAAGCATGTTTCGCGGACTGCATACAGGATTTACGGTTTTTTGTATTGAGAATGGCAAACATCTTCTGGGAAAGGTTAATAATATTGTTGTGCTATGAATTTTAAGTCGATTTTTGTGAATGTCTGCGACTATGACCTTCATATGTGAAGACTGTTAATATGCAAAATTAGAATGTACTTACATGTTTTTTCTATTTAACACGACAACGCCCGCATTAAGAATATATCCTGTGTTGCAGGACATCTTAAACACGTACAAGAAACGAACACAAATAACACTCAGACTAAATAGCAATTCGTAGATCACGCAAAGTGTTGTCCCATGTGGGGTTTGAACCCACAATGCCTAGAGCTGTGGAAAGCCCCATGGTGACCGCTTTAATCACTTTTTTTTTTTTTTTTTTTTTTTTTTTTTTAACGTGTGGAAACCCCCTCGGGTCGTCACCCCACCGGGGTTTACGGCGGGGCGGTGTGTTGGAATCGGACCGACTAAAACCACACGGTGTGCCACTCTGCACCTGACATAGGAGGGACCGGGAACAGCTGTTATTACGACATCCAGATCCCTCCCAGCGCCTGCCCGCTAATGCAGGCACCATCTATGGGTAAACTCTCTATTTTAGGCGACGTACGGCACACGCGGACGTCGCCTCCTCGCGGCTGGCCATTGTAGCGGATGGAGGGGAAAACCCGTCCCGTCCACCCGCGGCCACACTCAAGGCGGCATGAGGCGCTGGTATGCGCGCCTCCGCCGCCCGGCTCGACGGCACCGAATTGGGTCCGAGTGGATATTGTCCTCCCGAGCCTTCTCCGCTGCCTCCTTCCGCGAAATTACGTCTTCGCAGAAGGTTGCGACCGCGGTAAAACAACTGTCGCTACCGACCATGGAGCGTATTACGGCCGGTAGCGAGAGATCTCCTCCAATAACTGCAGTGAGGACCCCACGCTGCGCCGCCCAGGCGGAACAAACCGCCAGCGTGTGCTGAGCCGAGTCCTCACTGCAGTCGCAGTGGTGACAGGCGGGACTCAATTCCCTCCTGGCGACCGAGTGCAGATACTTCCCGAAGCAACCGTGCCCGGAAAGAATCTGCGTCAGTCGGAAGGAAAGGGTCCCGTGCTGCCGCCCTGCCCACTCGGCGATGACCGGCTGGAGAGCCTCCACGGCGGCAAAGCCAGCACGTGGAGCCTCCAGCCGGGACGACCAACGAGCCATCGTGGCTCGACGAGCGGCCTCTCGCCACTCGCGTATCTCTTCGGGCGGGGGCCGAATGCCGCTACCCACCCGAAAGTCTGCCGTTCGCCGATAAACTTCAGCGAGCACCTCCGCCTCCAAATCCCACGGGGGAGTTCCGGCCAACGCGCACGCCGCCTCCGTCGATACGGTGCGGTAACCGCGTATGGCTCTAACCGCCAATATCCTCTGAGGGCGCCAGAGGCGAGCCCTATTCTGGGCGGTCAGAGCCGCCGCCCACACCGGTGCACCATACAGTGCCATTGACCGAACAACCCCCGTGTATAGCCGTCTCGTCGCGACGCTGGCTCCACCCAAATTGGGCAAAAGTCGCCCAAGGGCAGAAGCAGCGCCGACCAGCTTTGGAGTAAGCTGTCGGAAGTGCTCGTCGAAGAGCCACCTGCCGTCGAGGATCAGGCCCAGATACTTCATCTGGGCCTTAATCGGTACGAGGACCGAATTGACTACGATAGAGGCACCGGGGGGTGGACCACGACGGGGCCCATGAAACAAAAGGGCTTCCGTCTTATCTAGGGCCACCCGTAAACCCAGCGCCTCAATGCGCCCGACCACCAAAGAAACTCCCACGGTGGCCAGGCGCGCCGCCTCCTGAAAGTTCGCCCCCCGGGCCGTGACCAATGTGTCATCGGCGTAACAAATTATGCCCAGCCCGGGGGGAAGACGACCTCGAAGGGCCCAGTCGTATCCCATATTCCACAGGAGTGGTCCGAGGACGGACCCCTGTGGAACACCGCACGACATGGGCCGCCGCCTCAGAATACCATCTCGGTCCTCGTACACGACGGTACGCTCCTCAAGATAGTCTGCCACAAGTCGCCCCAGGTACTCTGGCACCCCGTGGTAGTGGAGTGCTTCCCTGATGCAACTAAATGGCAGACTATTAAATGCGTTGGCGATGTCCAACGACACCGCCAACAGCACGCCGCCACAGCTCACTGCCTCTTCGGTAACGGCCCTCAGGCGCAGCACAGCATCGACCGTCGAACGCCCCGCCCGAAAACCAAATTGGGCGTCCGACAGATCGGGGCCCACCTCGCAGAGGTGCCGGACGATGCGGGCAGAGAGTATCCTCTCAAACAGTTTACCCGCCTCGTCCAGCAGCACAATGGGCCTATAGGCCGCCACCGAATCGGCAAGCCGTCCCGGCTTCCTTAATAGGACCAGCTTCCCGCTTTTCCAGCACTCAGGGAAGCGTCCGGACGACAAGCTAGCGTCCAAGATCTCCCTGAGGCGGTCCGACATGTGTTCGAGGGCACGGGCCAGCACACGGGCAGGTATCCCGTCTGGCCCAGGGGCGGTGTTCTTAGAGCGAATCCGTAGAACGACCGCCCCTATCTCCGATTCCCTGACGGGCGGAACATTATCCTCGTTCCGTCCCCCGTCGTCTTCGACCATGAAGGCCATCGACGGGGGTGTGTGCTCCGCCCGCTGCGGGAAAAGACCCTCGACCACTTCCCGCAGGAAGCTGGGCCGGAGTGTCTCTGTAAGGGGGGGGCCCGACGTGCGGAGCTTTTGTCGCACCGCACGATAAGGGCGACCCCAGGGGTCACGATCGAGACCCTCCAGCATCTCCTTCCTCTTCACTTCTTTGGCGCGGCTAATGGCCAGCTTCAGAGTTTTCCGCGCCTCTCGGTACTCCTCATGAAGCTGGTCCTCCTCGCCTTCTTCGCGGTGTCGCCGCCGACTACGGGTGTAGGACCACCGGGCACGAGTACAGGCCGCGCGGAGGTCCGCCAACTCCTGGGACCACCAGTAAACCTCCTTCCGTGGAGGCCGACAACCTCGGATGCGGGGCATGGCCGCATCACAGATCTGCGTAATCGCATCGCGGAAACGACCAGCCCCCATGTCGACCTCCTCGGCCGGAGCCTGCGGAGACAGCCAAGAGTGAATAATGGCTGCCTCCTCTAGTAGGTCCCTATTCAGTTTGGCTACAGCCCACCGCGGCAAGCGAGAAGAACGCCGCGCCGCGTGACCCCTACTGGGGTCCTGGGTCCGGGAGAGCTCGAATCGAATGTAGAGGTGATCCGAGAGCGTCTCAACCTCTTCCAGGACACACCAGTTCCTTACTCGTGCGGCGAGGGCAGGGGTAGCGAACGAAAGGTCCACTATCGACCCTCCCTGCTGTCGCACGCACGTGTTGGTGGAGCCCCTGTTCAGTAAACAGAGGCCCACCGAGGCCGGCCTCGCCCCTGGCGTCCGTCCTGGGGGAACCCCACGCAATGGACTTTGCGTTGAAGTCCCCCAGCACTAAGACGTGCCCAGACGTTAGACGCCGCATCGAGGTTTCCAAGTTGTTAAGGAAAACCTCGAAGTCGTTCAAACTCCGGTTGGGGGAGAAGTATACACCATATACAGTGATCCCCCCCCACTCGGCAGCAACATATCCAGTGCCCTTGTCTCTTAGCGACAAGGGCGGGGAATGAGCCGCCGTAGAGCCGACGACTGCCACGGAACCGTCCCGGTCACCCAACCAGTTTGGACGGGGAGGAACATAATAGGGCTCCGCGGCTACGGCAATACCGATCGACCACTGTGCCATAGTTTGCAGGAAAAGGTCCTGCGCCGCAGCACAGTGGTTCAGGTTCGTCTGGACCAGGAGGCTGGAGACTTGGTCCATTACTGGACTGTCTCTACAGCCTCCTCCATGGGCGACGATGTCGACGTGCGAACGGCATCGGAGGCAGCCTGGGCCGACTGGCTAGCCCCCAACGTTCGCCGAGAATCGCGAGGAGGTTTGCAGCCCCCCCGCCCAATCTGATGATTAGCGGGCTTGTTACCCACCGCACAAGCTGGGCAGTGAGGGGCGGCAGAGCACTCTGCCGCCTTGTGCCCCGGTCGACCGCAGCGGAAGCATAGTCCACTGCAGTCAAAACAACTCACGCACTTGGCGCGTGTGTGTCCCGATGCTAGGCACTTGAAGCACCTCATCGGTCTTGCCGCCAGAACAGTGACTCTGGCATTCACAAAACCGACGAGGATCCTGCCTGCGTCGCCCAAAACTTTAGCCGACGCTACCGGACAGCTGATCCACACTGCGCCAAGCCCTCCAGGACCGGGGCGGATGGTGCCGACCCTGATGTTGTCCGCGTTGCAGCCCGTCTTCTCGCTAATTGCAACGCGGACATCCTCGGTCGTTACGGAGTCATCCAGGCCCGAAATGCGCAACTCTGCGCACTTGACAGGCCTGGCGATCTTCACACCATCCGTGGCCGCAAAAATTCCTCTCAGTTTCTCGGCGAACCTGTCCGCCATCTTTGCACCTTCAGCCCCGGGGAACTCAAGGACTCGAGCTCCCGTCTGGGCAAGGCGCAATCTGACCCCTTCAGTCCCGAAATCAGTGGCGAGACTATCCCGGGCCCTCTTAAATAAGGCCGCATAGGACAGCCCGCCACTAGCCGCCTCCGGTGTTACGGTGACCACCACAGCCGCGCTTTTAGGCACCTGCAGCTTGCGCGGCTTTTTCGCGGTAGCCACCGCAACCGACGGCGACTGCGGGGTAGAGGCTGCTTTTTGAGCTGCTTTTTTACCCCGCTTTCGGGACTTAACCCCGCTGACTACCTGCTAACCATCTTTGGATGGGGCAGATGTGGAGGGGGCAGATGTAGTGGTGCCAGGTACACCCGTTGGAGTGGGGAGCGGAGGATATTCCGCTCCAGCCTTTACTACTTTTTTGGGCCCAGACTTCGGTGCAGCCGTCTTGGTTATTACCTTGGCCGCCTGTCGTGCCCTCGGAGTGGCCACAGGAGTAGTCGACACCGACGCTGCCGCCGCATAGGACACACGACCGCCCAAAACGGGCAGAGATGCCGGTGCCGATGTGACCTTTGGCCTATGGGCCCCAAGCGGCGGCCGGACAATAGGGGCAGGAGGCAGTCTTGCCTCTAGGCCAGCGAGATGGCCGTCCATCATGCGACACACAGCGTCTGTGATTTGGCGCATTTGGGCGTCAGCGATGGTACCAACATTGGGAGACGGAGTAGGCTGAGACGGGGACGAGGCCGGATCCTCTGCCGGACGATGCGCCCGGAATTGGGCGAACTGAGCGCTAAGCTCAGCCACTTGCCCCGTCAGGTGGTCGTTGGCTGCCTGGAGACGAGCCACGTCCCCGATGAGGGTCTCCACGACCCCCGCAATTGCGGAAGAGGAGTCCTCAAGGGCTCTCACAAAGGAGCCCTTAAGGTTACTCGACTTGGTGGCCACTTTGTGAATAATGGCCACCGCCGTGTTTGCTATCTCCTGCATGGAGGATGGTGTCTGGGGAACTGAGTCCCCCACCATCGGCTCCCTGACTTTCAGCAGGAGACCAGCAATCTCCTTCTCCGCTAGTGCTTCACCGTCCGCCCTAACTCGCCTATAGGCTTCCGCCTTACAAAAGACGGAGCCTGACGGGATCGAGACCGGGGTTCGTGATCTCCCTCTACGGCTGCTGGTGATTTTGGGAGGCAACATCTCCTGGGACGTGTCACTCTCCTCGTCCCTGGAGCGTCCGCGTTTCCTGCTGTCACACAGCTCCGTCTCCATTATGTCCAGTGCATCTGTCCTTGTACTGGAGTTACTGCCCGCGGTGGATTTGGAACGCAACCGTTCCGATGTTCTTAGGCTCCCAGCAGCCATTATGACTTCTGGGAGCCCCACCAAGATAGGCGCTCCAACCAATACTTCCTCCTCGTTGGAAGAGAAGCCGTCCGCTCTCGTACTTTTTCCTTTTCTGTTTTTCTTCTCCTTCTTTTCTATATTATTATTATTATTTGTGTTTAAGTTTTCCATTTTTAAACCCACGAGATGGGGAGAACTAAATGTCGACCCGGGCAGAGATCCCCAATACCCGGGCAAGCGTAAATTTGTGCCCAACCGAGGGGTCCGCAGGTGCCCCGGCTGGGAGTGCGCTTGCGACTGAACTACCCATCAGCCATGCATCCCCTGGTCACGCACCAGAACACGGGATTCGGGGTAATTTTTTAGAGAGGTTTCCTTCCTCGCAGTCCGGGCGGCTAAGCCAAGACCCTCGCCCCCGATTGGAGTCGCGAGACTCCAACTCGGGACTACGATATGTCGACGGCGGCAGGGAGACTATGTCTCCTGATGCCTGCACGGTGGCAGTGTAAGTGCACACCGAGCCCATCCTACCTTCTCCACCGCTGAGCGGAGGAACTCCGACCCTAGAAAGGGTCCCACCATCGTGATTTTTTACCGAGGTTTTCCTCCTCATTGCTCCGAAGAGCGAAGAACCAACAGAGGATTCGACAGACACGCCCGCTCTGTTGGACCAAGTCTCAGCTGAATTGCCGGAGAAAATGGCTTCCTCTTCGTGCTAGAATATTAGCCGTTGGCAGTGATGAACACCATCGCCAACGTTACCAGGGTGCACCACGTGGAGGTTTTCTAGCCAAGCACCCCACCGCTTTAATCACTAGGCCAACCGTGCAGTCATTATTGTTACGTAACTTATTGTTTTGTGTCGTTCGTTATTTTCTTTTTTTTTGTGATTGGAAAATAATTCAGTTGTGTTCCCAATGTCTTAAAGAGAATGCATTGACAATACGGCATCTCAGAGCTTGCAGTCGTTCAAAAGTAGCGATAGGAATTCTTACTCAAAGTCAAATAATATATTATATATCGGTAAACATTTAAAAGTAGACCCATGGTAAAAGTCTACAAAATTTTTTAATGTTCTTGCATTTAAGTTTAAAAAATATCTCTTGTATTTATATCTGTACATATTGACACTTCACTATTCTGTATCGAACAGTTTTTGCGAAATTTATATATTAATTACTCTGGTTGTTAAAATCAATACTTAATGTAGGATTATGGATTATGGAATGCGAGTATATATTTCATGAACCAAACATGTGTGTAGTGGGCGAAATAAAGAAAAATATTAAAATGTGAGGCTAGGTATAAAAAGAAACTACAATGAATTGTTTGGCGCGTGTAACAAATAATATTGTGTAGTATTAATCTAAAAATATACATAGTAAAGTTGATGGCGCGATCATCCCGTTTTTTTTAAACTATGAAGATAAACTAAAGAACTATTTTACTTGAACCGTCTAAAGTCAATTAGTAGTCGACTCATGCGCACTACTTGAGCGCCCTCGAACGGGATGCGCCTGCACAGCTTCGAGTTCAGCCACCCGATTACGATCGATCGCCGCCTAAGCATAACTTATATTGTCTGTAATATTTATGATTTACTGTACAACAAATGTTGAAATGTTTGTATAGACATCTAAGATTCAAGATAGAAGTATAGTGTGTATTTATTGATAATTAATTCGTTATAAAAGTACTGTTCCTGAGCGATAGTCAACGAATATCATAATGTTAAGACAAGAAATTGCAAGTACGCCACTTTCTTATTCCTTCCTTTCGACCCAGCTTCCTTTTAACTAATATATATTAACAGTATAATATATATTTATTCCTGGTTACGGTTTAGACGTAAGGGCAAAGAGAGAGGGAGTCAGGACATATACTAGTAAATTGCCTCTGTAAATCACATCGTAAACAGTATGAAAGACATTGAATTAGTACTGTATCAATGTTGATGGCATAAATTTCTTCTAACTATTAAACGTGTTGCAACAAGTTCATAATCAAATGTTATCAGAAGATTAAGGAAACCTATACCTTATGCAATACTTTTATTTGTTTAAGTATCCTTTTTGAAATAATCCTTGATTTTACATAATGAGTGCTTGGGTAGAATTAATAGGCGATTACGTGACCTTGTCTCATACTTTTGTCCGACAACCATGTAAGTTTCTGATAAAGATAGTTAGAAACGTTATTTTAATCAAAATCCTGATAAAATAATAAAGTTTTAATGTACACTGGCTAAGTCTATCTAAAATTACCTTTTCGTTTAAGTAAGGTGGGATATGATGTCATTTCGGCGTTTTAAAAATGAAACGCATGCACACGTTCTGTACTTTTTGAATAGCAACTATGCATGGGCGCCGGGAGGAAGGTGAGTGTGCACTTGCTTGTGTATTTTCTTTTCTGCTATAGAAAAGTAAATACATAGAAAAACATATATTTTACGTAATTCCATAAAAAAAGTCAGCTTTTATAGGTAAATACCTAGTGTAATTTTATATTTTATGTTGGTTAATAGTATGTGTGAATGTAGATACACCCCCCTATGTAATAACAGCAAGCTTTTACACAACTGTTGTCACACTTCAATATTCAAAAATGAAGCGATACATTTACCTATTTTTGCTGTATATGAGCTTCAAACCTTAACGAATCATTTACGTATAATTTTAGATTCCGGAAGTATTCGCATCGAGGAGTAATAGAATTGTCAATTTTAATATCAGGTTTATAGGACTTTATAGTTTGCACTTGATTTCTCCAGTCCCGCATATGATAAATAAACTCTTTGATGGGTTGAGTGCCAGACCATTTCTATTTGACCTCCTGCTTAGAGAAACTAAGTCTGGTTGATTTTCACGCCACGTCATCGAAGATTGGTAGTGTGTTTAAATACAGTTGAGTATCATTGGCATAAAGATATAACCGCAAAGACTAACCATGTAATTATGCCAAATAAAAATCTGTAAAATAAACCTTCGACCAAACAATAATTTTATTAAAACAATATTTATTTAAAGAATATTATACCAAGTATGTTATGACAGATAAGTTTGACCCTCAATAAACATATGTTCCTGCCCATGATATCCTCTAAAACTGTAAAGGATTCTCTAAATGTTAATATTGGTGGATGTACGTGTTATAATTGAAACGGAATTTAATATCGTGATACGTATGGATATATTACGAAAGGAAGCGGGCGTTTAACATCGAAGCAGAATTAATTAACAGCCCAAATGAACTTGAACGCGTCAGTCCGTGACTTTGACTTGGTGGTCCTTTCAACTAATGTTTTATCGCTGTAGTATGTATTATACTCGTAAATTAACAGATAAAAATGTCTTTGCCAAATTTAAAGATGTATGTATTTGTTATTTACATTAGCAGGCAGCGAAAAACTACACCTTATCTTTATTGTACCTAAGTTTTATACTCAATGTTCAAAATTTTTAATTCAATTCCTTTTGGTACGACAGTGTGACTACGGTTGCTTTGATTGATATGTATGATATTATGTAGTATACCCTCTAATAGGTACCTCTATTCCACATAATTTATCTATAATTATGGTGACCAGAGCATTTTAATGAATTGTTAAAAAAATAATGTTAAAATAGGTAGGGAACGCGATGCTGGGAAAGTGATATTACTTTACTAGGAATGTACTACAAGCCCTCTAACCGTTGGGTAATGTTTATAGAATGTATAAATTATAAAGTAATACCATAGCTAATTTAGTTTTATAATTTTTTGTCTTCTCGTTTGAACTGATGAAAATTATTCTAGTTCTCTGAAAGTCGCGTGACACTAATAAGTAATTGAACTAATCGATATCTAAATGACGTAAGCGACCACAACCTTTAGGTGGCGGTTGTTTACGTCATTTCTATACGCTGTACCGTGCATGAGTTTAAAAATGAATGAAAGCATTTTTATTATGAAGTTTAGAAACTCCGAGCGCCATACTCGAGAAACTTCTGTCAAACCTTGAGATTAAGCCAGCTCGGGATGCTAAGTACTCTGTAAGTTTTATATAAAAAAAATGGCTAGAACGTGGTTTGATTTGACGTTGCGTGTGCTGTGAATAGTTATAGGACAACTTATTTGAAATAACCGTAGATTAGTTCATTACTATTTTTATGATTCTGTAATCACTAGAAGGCACTTGCATATTTGTATTCTCTATATATTTTCACATAAAGCGTTAGTTATTAAATGTATAGATAAATGCTAAATGCAATTTATGTCTCAAAAGGCAGCCCCCGTTACGGGATCGATAATAAGTCTTTAAGAAACGCTATAAAGGTAATTTATGTGAAAGCTTTGAAATAACTATTAAAAATAAATTATAGCGGTACAGTAACGTGTATACAAGAACTGATTTCATTATACCAAAGATTATATATAGACTTGTGTTTGCTCTTGATTAGTCGAAAAATAATGATAGAAAATATTACTTTTCCTTAAAAAAGACTTAGGACGTATTAGCAGATTAAATTGACTTAACATAATGGTCAGTGTTTAATTAGACAGAAATAAATGTTTTAGAAGATTTCGAAATTTATTAAAATTACCACAACGAAGTAAATTAAATAATTATGATATACTCTCCCCATAAACACTTAAAGTCCTTTTTATCAGCAGCAAGACGTCCTGCCGCTATTTCGGTTAGTTGAGACCTGAGCTTTTGGTGAGAACACCATTTTGTCACACATTTGAGTTACTCGAAATGCACCATTGAACTTCTTTATTGCGTTTAAATAAAACATAAAATATAGAAATAATTTCTACAATATAAAAAAAAGTGTGATTTTGTCTGCAGGCAAACGGCAGCAACAGGAACATTCTTCGAAGTCTTCACGTACACCGTCGCCGTTGCCGTCGGGGGCGGTGTCGCCGGTATTGGCCCAACAGAACGGTGACTCGTTCCGGCCGATATTGAGGACACCGCCACCGAGTCGGGTCGGTCCGCCACCATCACCACCGGTGCCTACAAACCCTGTGGCACCCGTACCTCCAGAACCGACGAAGCCGATGCAGTTAATGCCATGTCAAGTCTGTGGACGAACATTTGTACCCCAGTCGCTTGCTAAACATGTCAAAATATGTCAGAAAACTGCAATCAAGAAAAGGAAATCTTTTGATTCGTCAAGACAGAGACGAGAAGGTATGTTTTAAATAATTTTCCAACATCGATGACCATGGTTAAGTAACATTAGATCGGTGATTGACGCAAAACCGGCAAAACTTAAGTATTGTGCAAACATTTTAAGAGAAGCATTGACATTATCTTTATATGAATATGCAGTAAATTTGAAGACTAGACTATTTCATTACTAGACTACTAAATATAATGACATACTTAGTCTTTCTCTATTTTATGTGTAAAGCGACAAAATAGAAAAAACAAATCATTGAAAACTAAATACATTATTATGAATTATTTTAAGTAACCAATTGAAACAGTAGATGTTTAACAGTTAGTTTATCATCATGCACTTTTTAGTCCTATTACGTTTAGCTCTAGTAGGTTGGATTGGGTGATACAATCTTCTATTTCATCAATATTCAATTCAGGTTGTGGGTTTCTTTACTAACTTTTTGTTCCATGCTACTGTTTTTGTTTACAAATGTTTCCTTGTATCGTCGTAAATTGCATGCCTCGAGTTAGTTTAAGAATACGTTTTGCATCATAGGTATTGATTTTTGTTCTCAATTATTAGTAGTAATATTATTTAGTATATGTACTCAGAGCCTGTACTATGTTATGCAGTTGTATGTTTCATAAGATAAATTATGTGGTACGTAATAAAATAAACTAAGGACAAATAAATTTGTTATTTAGATAAAAGTTTAAAGTCACATCTTTTACTTATATTTTTCGTGCTTAAATTTCACTTCATATTGTGTTTAGTTACATAAAAGGGGCGAGATAGTGATCCTTTTTGACCTACATTTATCAGAAAATTACCGTATCTATTCATTATCAGCGCGTACAATTTTTACCTATGGTTACCAAGGGGTCAGAAATATATCCTAGGGGAATTCCCTGCTTTATCGACAGTTCCTTCATACGTTATCATTAGCATTTTAATAGAGGTACACCATATATTTATTTTATGAAACTTTGAAAACAGGCTGTGAAAATGATATGATCGTAATTGGCATGATTTATTTTATGTTACTGATTTTACCTTTGTTTTTGTGGGTAATAAGGACTGATCGCGGCGAACGGTGCTAATTCCGGTGAGTGGGTGAACGGTTTACATATTCTCTGCCATTCATACTTAACTGGCCTTCTACCATTGAAGTGATCGTTTTACTACCACTATCACAAACCTTCGTACTAATGCCTTAGAAATTGTAATCTACTCGCTATTCACTGTACTGTTTAACCCATAGGTTAGCCATGCGACTTGGTGTAAAAAAAAGGATTTGAAAACCTACACGTCAATAAACACTCCTTCGCAGCAATTTTTCGTGTATAGGGGCTTTTGTTATAAAGACAGGTTACTGTTCTTAAAAGACAAATATGTTATGGCTCAGAATAAATTTAACACAGTGACATCATTAAAGATAACTGGGGTCGAACTGACACATATGTAGTTAACAGCAATCCCGCTCAATGACCGCAAAAAATCCGCCATTCTGCCAGAAGATAATTTTTATATGTAACAATATTCGACGGCAGCATTATATTCCAATTACGAGTGCTTCTAAAGTTTCTTAAAGAAATATGTTTATTTACAACAGGTTAGATGACACTTTAGCCAAATTAGTTACTTTTTATGATCTGTCAAATCGACAATTTTGTATAAAAAATGGATTAAATAGAAACTTTTGACGTCACTGTTTTAGACTACCCGGTTAAACAATGTATTTCAGTGTATATTTGATTTAAATACGTAACAGTAATAAAAAGTTAATTAGATTTACCGAGATGTTTTGCGATATTTATTTCTGATACAGTCATCTATCCTATTGTACAGTATCATAGTATCAGTGCCTTGTTCTGCCTGTGACGTTATTCTGTGATCGTGATCGACAGTGAAAAGTGTTTGTGTATAGAACTAATAATAATTGTGTACCTTATAAATCTATACTATTAGATGCATCTAGATTACTTCAACAATTAAATATAACTCTACTCTTTTTTGTCTCCAACATAAATAAGTCCTTTATAGCTTGAAAAATTGTAACAATGACCAGAAATAACCTGTACAGTAAAAAAATGTAAATAAACAAATTAAACGTAGACATCGTTTAAATTCATATGTCTATCTCATAGTCCTACTTGAAAATAATACATATATTATTTTCAAGTAGGACTATGAGTAAGTAACTAATAATACATAGTACTTCACAAGAAAACAACAATACGCAGTCGGTGTGAACAAAAAGGAGCAGAAAACTCGACTCCAATTGGGGCCGAGAAACCAAATTTAAACAGTTGTTGTGTCATTGAGTGATGTCACTACTGCGATAAACACATTAACACAAAACTAAAGATGCTACATTTAGGGAAAGAACCTAGAAAGGAAAAATTTTGATCTGTTCCCTTTAATGATCAATATTTAAAGACATTATCACAATTTGCCAATCGATGAAACGATTACCCGTCAACGTCCTCGAACAACAAGCTTAGAAATATTTATGTAAATTTACATTGTCGCGTTCACAGTATAACATCCTAACACGGTTCCAACGAGGCCTGTATTTGCATTTTGTTTGTATACGTTGCCCATTCGTTTAGCAACCTACGTCTTCGTAAAACAACCGGCCGCGTCTTAGCGGCAATATTGTAAGCATCATGGCTCATGTTTCTAATGAAGTCTTTAGTAATGCACGAGTTGTCTGGCACGCCTGTTACTGAACATCTGGTGACATGACAAGTGTTTGTTCTACTATTTAGTTCAGCGTGACCAATACTGTTCTGTTTCTAATCTGTTTGAGTATGCACTGTATAGTACTATAGAAATGTGTGGTATTTAACTTGCAACGAGTGGGTGTGTTTTGCAATATGAGCACTGTTTGAACATTGTTGAAGCTTAATCTTTCTTATTTACTGTAGAATATAAATTAACCAAAACTTACATAATTTATACTTCAAGATTACGGCATGAATCTTTTTAGTGCATTGATTTTAAGTATAATATTATTTTAGTCGGTACGAGTCCATCGACTTTGATTATACCCTTTTGAGCTACCAAAGGTGCTAAGTTTCGCTAAAGCAGGAACAATATTATTACTGCGACTGCTTATACATTTGTATGACAGTTTTTCTTTGTGTGTAATAAAGTGTAATTTTTAATTTGGATCCATAGTCTCTTAATCTGAAACATGTTTAAATTTGTATTCTCTTGTAATATTTACGGTATTTAGTATTTAAATGGACCAAAACACTAAATATTTTCGGTATATAGGGGGATTAGGATCCACTTAGGGCTATAGGGATTCGACAGCTGCTGCGGTGCGTCACAACTACACTTGATAGTCTATGTGTAGAATTTGTTGTCTCTTACCATTTAATTTTGAAAACTTAATGTCATACAATTTATTGTAATGTCACAAGAATGAAATTGGGCGGTCTGCGTGTTATCAATTCTAAAATGAACATACGCTTCTAATGAAATCAACAGCATTAAAGTAAAAACTTTATATAAAAGACAAACACATATTTAAAATGTTTAGTGTTCTTTGGCAATAGATGAAAATTAAATAGGGAAAATTATATCCATGGACTCGATACCAGTTTCAAAGAAAAAGATATGAAAAAAAGGTTTTTTTTTTAAATTTTAGGTACAGATTTGGAGCAATTCTTGCCTAAGAACTTTGGTCTTCCGGAAAACAGTCCTTTTTTAGAAAAAAGCCCGCCACCAACGGCGAAGCCTACGCCAAAACCGAAACCTCAATCTGTTCGGACTTCTATGACAAAGGTGAGTAGGTGCACATCTGCTTGTACAGTGACATCACTACAGGTCTACCTTATAAGTATTTTGGTTGAATCTTTTAACAATTATCAGAATAATAATATATTATTCGATATACCTTCCTTCCTTCGATATTATAGAACAAATCCCTTGCCAGTATGTGTACTCGTACTTATATTTGTATCTACCCACTTAGGTATGAAGTACCTTTTTTAATGTGTTCATATATTTTTTTATAAATAAATTATTCAATCGTGTTTCATCTCTCATGCTAATGATGAATTGCTTCGTTGTTGCAACATGACTACCTCACGTCTTACTATTTATACTTCAGAAAGGAGAAATCTAGTTATAGCTAGGCTAAGCTGTCACATATCACATTTTTTGGAATAAAAAGTACTTCACTATTTTTATGCAAAATTTATGCTGCTCGAGCGCTAGTGCTTAGTTTACCAACGTTTTAACCCTCGCACAAATTCGTAATGAAGTCAACTGCTAAAGTTGTTCTATTCGTTTGTAGTAACATAACTTATGTATTAGTTGTTAGTTGTGGAGATATGGTAGAATTTGTTATAAATTATAGATTTCTCAACGCACGCGATATACGAATTTAATACTTACATTTTACCTTGCTATGTTATAAGTTATATTTTTCATAATCAGTATTTTTGCAGTATCAGTGTAGTAATAACGCCTCGTTGGTCAAGCGGTTAGCGGATGCAACTACTGATTAAGAGGTCTTGGGTTCGATTCCCGAGTCGGGCCAAAAAAATGTTACTTAATTTTTCTGATAATGAAAATGCTTAATAAAAGCCCGGTGGTGGAAGTTTGGGTCTTAACACCCGTGCCTCGGAGAGCACGTAAAGCCTCTTATTCCTGTGCCTGATGTCTCGTCGATCCTGTCGGATAGCCGATTGTAAGAGTGAGGGAACAGAGAGTGCACTTTATTAGTGCACACACTTTTTAATTATAATTTCTCCTGTGTAGGCTGGTCACCGTTGAGACGGCCAAAATCAACTAGAAGAACATCATAAAAAAAAACAATTTATATTTACTCCTTATAACATTAGTATAGAGAAGATTTATTCTTAAAAACTTTTATTCAATAGATAAGAAATGTGTATAAGATTCAACTTGTAACATCTTGATAATTAAAGAAGATTGAAAACAGAAGACTGACCTCGATCCAAACGTTCTTAAAAACTTGGTGAATTAATTAGATTGTTTGCGCTAATTAACTCCTATGTACGCTAGTACTTTATGAAGCACTTGTTTGATTTTTTATAAAGAACTCCAAAAGTTTAATATGGGTTTATAGGCTAAAAAAATGTCGTAACCTGCAAATATTTTTACCACACGTGGTTCAACGTCTATAAGATAGGAAAATATGCCTCGTATTATCTAGAAGCTAGGCCATACACACATCCAGATAGATAACCTACATCGCGTGTTGAAAACATATTTTATATCTTAGTCATACTCGAATGAACCTAAAACGCGGAAGTATCTATAACAACGCATAAAGTTTGAATAGGTAGTTAATAGTAAAATTTTCTTGAACTAAGATTTTGATAAAGATAAAGTAATTATCCGTATTCATCCCATGGGTGCCGTAAGAGGCGACTGAGAGAATAAACTACGCAGTACAACATCCCTGCAAAAAGAAGGTACCCATCTGGCCAGCATGGGATAATAGGCCAAAACTTATTTTCTAGTAAGAGGCTTATGTCCAACAGTGAACCATTAAAAGCTGTTGATGTATGACGTGCTTTAATGTAAAATGCAACATATATGTATAAACGATATTCCTTTTAACACCACTTACTTCTATTTACTACAAATTAAAAAGGAAAAATAACATAAGGTAGGCCAAGAATTCGTGAACATTTGAAACATCCCGCGCAAGCATGGTACGGGAGTTCTTGGCACCGATGCTACTTGAATTTGCTGTCTACAATCGTAACAAATGGTTTTGACAAAATGGAGCCGAGGAGAGTCAAAGACATGTTTCCGGAAGAGCTAATTTCTAGACGAGGCGACATTCCATGGCCGCCCAGAAGTCCAAATTTATCCTTAGCAGACTTCCTTTTTATGGGGTTATTTGAAGAATCGTGTCTAGATCAATAGATCAAATACACTACGTCAATTAAAAGAAAAATCAGCGAAGAGATGTCGGCGATCTCGCGGTCTGTGCCGACGAGTATTAGAAAATTTCGGTACTCATTTAGAAGAGTGCAAACGTCGAAACGGTGGTCATTTAGACGTAATGAGTCGTATAATGTTTAAAAAAATATGTTCCAACTAATTAGCTTTCTTGTAAATAAACAATTTCTATAATATATCAAATGGTTTTTAATACGATTTTTTCAAATATTAACTAATTCGTGACCCACCCTATAGTAAAGTATATTAAAGTGCTCATGTATAGACTAGTAGAAGTCTATGTCTATTAAGTATAACGGTTAATGTGAAGTGAGATTCACAGCATGGGAAAATAGACCAAATAAAAAAGGAACATAGTCCGAGTACCTATAGTATTTCATCATAATTAGGGATTTGCATTGCTTTACTAAATACTCCTTGTGACTTCTCATGGTACGCTAGGTTTTGTCTTGCGTTATAAATCCATCTAGTGATATCATTTGTCAAACAATGAAGGAAAACAGTCAATAATTTTGAAAAAATTTTTTTGAAAACATTATGTGCAATAAGGCCTAAAGAAATCAGGTGATAGTAATTTCATGTCGAAATGTATAATATGTGTAATGTCAAAATAATAATCACAATGTGAATCCGAAAGGTGTTAGAAATTATTATCAAGACTCTTCAAAAATGTAATGTACAAGACACCTTGCTAATAGGCTTTTTGCTAACTTTACTACTATGTAACAAGCGAAATATCTATGTTGTATTCCAGGCGACCGCAGAACTACAAAGATGTCCGCACTGCAACCGAGCATTCGGGGTACGCGCGTTCGAACGACACGTGGAGTGGTGCGCAGACAAGGCGAAGATTTTGCCCGCCGCGCCTGCACAGCCTCCGGCTATAGCTAATGCCAAGCAGCGGCTCAACGCACGCACGCAGTATAAGGCACCGCTCGTCACACGGCGCCGGTACTCTTTCATTATCTTTTAATTACGAATTGTGGCCTTTCTAGCCTATGAAGCCAGAGATCACATTTTGATAATCACAATAATAATAATATTTGTAAACTTATTAAACTTTTTGATTACTAAATTCCGACGAAGCAAGTCTGACGCTATCTCATGATTTACAAGACGAGAACCACACTTTAACGTAGGAAAGCCGTGCATTCGGATATTCGGGCTGCCTCAAACAAAATGAAATCTCATTGGCAACCACTGTTAAATAATTTTACAATTCTCCTTTACCCCCTTATTCCATGAAGAAAACGCTAAGTAACAACAAAGTACGTATATAATAAATACTACCATACAATAATTTTAGATTTTTTGTGTTGTAGATCATCACAAACCCGCGACAAATCTTCAAACAGTAGATCAGCGTCTATAGATTCGTCACGAGGTATCTCTCCAACACCAGCGCCGCGGGATTGCGGTGACTATAAACATGGACGTACGAGAGCTTCAGGTATGATTTTTACTTACCAACGCTACTTATACACATTTAGTCATTAAGTTTGTTATTTAAACGTTTATCTATGCAGAATATACACCAGCCAAAAAAAATTAAACAATATCCTATCGTTACAATCCTAGACGGATGATGATACCAGTATCTAACTCACGAACACTTTGGATATACGTACAGTATGACACGACAGCAATATGTCTACTTAGTCTAGTCGACTCAATGTTGTAATATCGTTTACCGTCATCGGTATTCTAATTCTTGTCTCGTCTACTTTTAACCATCTTAAGTTTGCATAAAACCACTTTGCTTTGTAGAAAAGAGAATGATATAGCGTTATACGCATTTCGTAGAAACATTTACATAAGGTTACTCATTTTATAAAAACGACCCTATTAAAACAGATTTCAAGTACATACTAGCGTTACCTTAAAGAAAACGCTTCTTATTTACAGAATCTGCTTCTAGCAACGATTGCCATGAAGAAACTTCGCCTCACGTACCTGTGATCAGAAACTCTAGACATATACAAAACAACGTGTCAGGTGATGCCAATGTTAAAGCAAGACAAGCGAGATTGGCTAGAGACCTGAGCAGCACAAGGTACGAATATATAGATAGATTAATAATAATTAAGAAAACATTTATTTAGTTACGTACCAAATAAGGGGAAAGGAAGGCTTGCATATATTTTATATTATTTTTTATGTCATAATTTCTTTAATTGGATTTAGCTCCTGTCTCCTTGTTTGTTACGATGTATTCTGTAAATAAATCCAGGCCTTCCTTTCCCCACCCATAGAAAACACCAAGACCTCAGTCCAACTCCTGTCCAACAAAGTAACACTGATCCTAACATTACCAAAACTGCTCCAAAAAATAAACCAAGAAATGCTCTGAATGCCAAGAAAAAACAGCAATTAAAGAAACTAGAACAGATTGCTAGTAAATACAGTGAAGAGACGAATATTAAAGACGACAAAAAAGGATATTTAAAAAAATCTGTCGATCAAAGTCATATACCTGTACCAAATAAATTAAATCCAAAAAAAGTTGAAAACAAATTAAATAGAAATATAGCAATAAGACCTGAGAGCAAAGAAGACAATGATTCGGCCAAAGCAGTTGTTGAAAGATTTAAATCAATTACTGTAAAACCATCTGAAACAATAATTATTAAGAAAAAAAAAGTACCAGAGAAAAGAAAAAAAAGTAACACAAAAATAGAGTCTGTAAAAGTTA
Organism: Hypercompe scribonia; assembly: GCA_949316085.1. Taxonomy (NCBI): domain Eukaryota; kingdom Metazoa; phylum Arthropoda; class Insecta; order Lepidoptera; family Erebidae; genus Hypercompe; species Hypercompe scribonia. Next base: position 11,576,569 of record OX438979.1, read on the forward strand.
AAGAAAATAGTATGAGTTTAGATAGTCTTGAGGAAAATCCTGGCACTTCCAACAGTCTTAACAGCGATCGTAATTGTCAGTCGATAGGTATAAATACAGAGCTTCTTTGTGTTCCATGTGTAATACATGATAATCTAGATCAGAAAAAAGAAAATTCAATGCAAAAGAAAAGGAATAAGACAAAAAAGAATTCAATAGATTCAAAACCATCTAGAGAACAAGATAATTATGTTCAAGAACCCAAAGTTGAGTTATTGTACAGGAACCCAACCATATTATATTCTGGTAAAGAACATTCTAACTACATTACAGAGAATTTTTCAAACTCCAACATTGATATTTCTGTATGTACAGCCAGCACTTCAGGTAACTTAGTTTCAGATGAAATCGACTCTACAGTAAGCTTAGATCATTATGATACCTCTGAGAGTAAATTGAATTTTACTTCAAACAAGTTGGATAGTGACAGAAAAGTTAACGAGTCCGAGAAGGATAATAAGGCAATAAGCATCACACCAACCACAAATGAAGTTAAGCTTGAAGAACATATTGAAGAAATAAATAATAATTTATCAGAAGAGAGATTTGAGGAAAATTATGAACATGATATGAGTGCAGAACTCTCAAATGATTCTGTGGAAGAAAAGTACGATGATGAAAACGAAGATAACGTGCATGAAATTGAATGTCGCCATGGCAGTGGTGAAACTTACACAAAGTTTACAGAAAACCCAGCGGATTTGTTAGAATTTATGAATATAACTGATAAACTGTTAACTAATGACTACATTGATAACAAATCTTCTGTTATCGACCAAGACCTTCAAAATATTCACACTCCAAAAACTAACTCTATTGAAACAATTCAAGAGTTAAATGTGGAACCACTCAAACATCATTTTTCAGATACGTTTGAAGAACTAAAAAGCGACCTAAAAGAACTACTGCAAAGTAGTAAAAATATACACAATGTTATAAAGAAAACTGATATAGTTGAAGTTCATGAATCTAATGATAACATTTGTACTGCTAGTAAAGTAGTTGACGACATGGAACACATAACTGTTTATAAACTAAAATTCTACGATCAAAAAAAAGAAGAAAATATTACAAGAGACGAAGCAACGCCACAATTTAGATTACCGTCTATAACTGAGACAAAGACCCCAGGGCGAAGAGAACCATGTAGTAAGAAAAAATTACAAAATATGTACAAGTCGAAAAAAAAATACAGACTGTTGGGTGATAAAACTCGCAATGATAAAGAATATCAGACATTTATCGTTACGGACAGTGTGGACAATGCAGACTATAGCGACGATCGTTCAGTGTCGTCAGACGCACCACCGCTGAAACTACCCCGTATAGAAAAGATAAGGTTAGATAGACAGATATTTTCCTTTCTACCCCTTTGTACCTTTTTATTTATGTATAGGACAAATACTATGTGTATGTGTAATATAACTCCGTAATGTACGAAACAAAAGAAAACGGCAACTAAAAAAAATAATAATTTTATAATCACGTGTTACAGGCTTGACGACAATTACGACCCATTTGTGTCAGCTGCTAGGCAAATGAAAGAACTGATGTCGTCTGATACAAACATTCCTAAAAAAATACAACACTCGAAAGACCACAGCCGAACCCTTCCCGCCCTACAACCTTCAAAAGATAAAAGCTCCCCCACTTATCTTCGAACCGATAACACTAAAATGATAAAAGACACGTTAAACAAAACTTATCAAAAAACACCGACACTGCAAAGAATGAAATCCTTCGGTAGCACTACCAACGAAAATAGCAGCAACACCTTAGGTACCTTAGGCGGTAGGTGCAGCTCATTTAGACTAAACAGAAATGATAAAAAACCTAGTCCAAAATTAAATACTACTTTTACGAAGTCTAGCAAAGAAAATATTAGCACCACAGATAAACATTATTTTAATCGTAATAGCAACCTAAATAGATCATTTTCTAGTTACACCGCTTCAAGTTACAGCACGCCAAAACCTAAAGATAAAATCCCCAAAATAGCCACCTCAATGTACCATAGTTTTCAACGAACAACAATAAAACAACCTATCAAATTAGACAAAATAAAAAGAGACGACGAAAAAAAAGATTTTGTTAATCTCGACGCTATACTTACTGACGACAACTCTTCAATGACGGACAGTAATTATATCGACCCTAGACTCATAAATGAAAATGACAATCTACCAATAAATGTAAACAGTATTTTAAATAATCCCGATATAATAAGTAGCATGGAATCTCTTCTCACTACTGAAAATTTACCAGCAAAATTTGAATCATTCAGTGCTATAAATCAAAATAATAATAATATTTTTAATAACAATCATAAGGATTTAAATGGTTATTCTGAAAAAAATGAATCTAATAATAAATCTAAAGTTTCGCCCTTAGCACTAGATGATCTGGGCGCGCAGTATGATCGAATAATGCATTCTCTAGAACAAAGCATAGCATCTAAAGCTTCCATCAGGGATGATGACTCTTTGTGCGAAGATTTCGATCTTGAGGAGTTTATGACTTCCTTTGACGAAGAAATACACAAACACAAATCTGAAACCAAACGCACATGTAGCTCTACGACTAGGATAGTGAAACAATCTGATTTTGTAGATAGTAACAGGACATCAGAAATTAATAGTATTAGCTCTTCTCCAAAAATTGCGAATAGTATGGTCCCTGTTAACAAGTCGATGTCTTTAAATTTTAGCAGTAACAATATAGGGAGTGAAAACCTTTTCCCATCTTCCGTAAAACGTTCCACTTCCCTCCTCGACTCCATTCAAAAGAAGAATGTTATGAAAATGGACAGTGGAAGAAGCCGTCATAAATCTGATCAACTTGAGCAGGACATTATACAGTCCCTTAAAGATTTCGACAAGTTTTATGAAAATGAAAAAAATGAAACTTTGTCGAATAAAGAGACGACCAATTGTAACGGCACCGCAAAGAAAGTAAAGACTGACAAGAAGCCTAAAAAGATCGAGACTTCGACAAATGGAAACTACACGCCCAATGGCAAGAGTAGCATTGATTCAGCTTATAGCAGGTTAGTCAGGTAATTATTTAGTACTGCTATCTGAAGTTATATACATTTTTTTTTACTGAAAGCTAATAAAAATACTTGTATATTTTAGCTTAAACAGAATATCGCCGTCAAAACTATCAATTTGCACTTCAAAGGAGCCCAACGGCTTGACATCATTAGAACAAATCCCTGCTGGATCAGACTCTAGCGGCAGTCATAAGGATGATGCGAGATCGGGTTCCAGTGATGAGTTTTTAGAAATGGAACGGTCGGCGGAATTGGATGAACCGCTCCCGGCCGCCGAACCGATTTATAATGAACATCATAATCATAACAATGGTGCGTGGTAATTAAGTTCTGTTTTTTTAATCAGAGAACACTATGTAACCATTAATTAACCAAACGCTGGCCGACAAGACGTTTATGACACCTCATCCACGGGCGGTGGTAGTCACTTCCCGTCAGGTTGTACCAGCCCCTCGTTTGCCTCATATATAATAAAAATAACGGGTATGCCGTTACCGTATTAACAGAGGCAGTTGTCATAAACATTAGCGTTGATTGAAAACGAAAGTTAACGATTCAAAAAAGTTTTTATGCAACATTCGTTGTAATGTTTTTAAATGGCTAAACCATTTAAAAATTTCATAGATAATTTTTATTATGTAAAGTATTTTTAAGTAGTTATAACATAGACAATTCTTTATATATAAATAAATAGAAAAAAACACTAATATGTTTGCGATAATGATATGTACACTTCTTCATCGTCTACTTTGGACAAACTTGTACAACCTGCGACCATGAGACGCCATTATAACATTATCCGTGTGATGACGGATTAAGAATACGGTGTTTCACCACCCCTACTCATCCCGTGGGTGTCGTAAAGCCGACTACGGGAGCAAACTAAGCAGGACAATAGCGCTACAAAGAGGAGGAAAACTTGACTCGACTAGAAAGCCCGGTAGCGACTCGTCTGACCGGCGTGGTACAGTACCGGGTAGGTCAAAACCTCGTCGCTAAGGAGAGGCCTATATGCAGCAGTGTTGTTATATTTGGTTACAGAGAAGCGCACGGCGTCGCGGGCGTCGTCCCGCCGCAGCTCGGCGTGGCGCGCGGCGGCGGGCTCGCTCAGCTCGAGCGGCTCGGAGGCGTCGCTGCACCGCGGACGTAAGGACTCTGCGCCCGGACCGCGCCTGTCGCGGTTCTGTCACGAGTGCGGGAACAAATTCCCCGTAGACACGGCCAAATTTTGCATCGAGTGCGGAGTCAAACGACTCGTCGTGTAGACGAACCGTCAGACCGTATGTGACGCGTGACCCACTTCTAGTCTTATAAGTAGTGCCGATTTAGGGGTACCGTTCGATTTATATGGACGCGGGCGATCGGTAGAACGTCCCACGAAACGTGGCCGTATTGTGCTGGTGTGCCTAGCGTAAGTTTGTTCATTTTTATAAGCAGCGTTATGATGACTAAATACTGGTATATACATTGATATCGTGAAATACGTATCTCGAATGAGCGGATTTACCAGTTGTAGTAGTTAATAGAAGAGAGACTTTCTAATTTCAAATATTTTAAGCTATTTTCGCGCTGAAAATTCTTAAATAGGTTGTTTTTTTTTGTGAATGTTAAAATTTACACTAAACGTTCACAATACAAAATACATATAGTATCACAATAATACTAAATATGTTTTAATGAACCGACCTTCAATGGATGTTTTATCATACCTTGCCTTTATGCAACTCTCGCATGTATATTTTTATACTTAAAAACACATATACATATATATATTATAGGAATGAAATCTTTTTGCACAATTAGATAATCTTGGACCACAAAGTAAATGAAAATTGAGAATGCATCTCTTTTAAATAATGTAGTTATCTTTATATAGTAATATATACAAAACGTTACCAAATTGCTATAACTTATGAACTACTTTGTGCCTTTACAATTAGCTAGAATAAATTATTCTATATTCTGTTGGTGTAAGCTGTTATTTTTTTTTGCGAGCTTTATTTATTAAAGTTGTTCCAAATACTAGAAATGATTCGATATGAATGCACCAGAGTAATTTGAGAGGGAAGTGTAGCTTATTTATGGAACACACACGGTTCACACAGTACGGAAGACTTTCACACCTGCCTGTACTTAACTCATTTTGGGCCAATATTTTGTTTATGTTTTTTAATATGTCACGTCGTGTATTGTGTGTTCATATCGAATTGGTTCCGTAGTCCAGGTGCCCTTAAAATTGAAACAATTGTTACTGTGATACAAGAAAACGTTTCGGTGTACCGAAAAACTATCGTAAAATCGGTGGAAGTTAATTTGAATTAAGTGCCAATTTCTACAAGTGCTTTTGGTTTTGATTTTATGTACTTTTATTTTGTAATTGCTAGCAGTTATATATTCTTATTGATTTTGCGTACCCTTCCAACAATTTCCAATAACATCTCTTGTCCAGAACATAGTTGGCCATTTTAACAAGACTGATTTATTTTCGAAGTTCTCGAACTTGATTAATCCTTAGTTACTGTTGTATATTGTTTTTAATAAAATAACGATTTTATCATGTAATAAATTAACATTTTAATAATGATAATGTGCTGTTTTCTTAATTTTTTACCACTTTCATGTCCTTGAAATAAACTTGGTTGTTGATGATGAGATACGACTACGATAGAGTCTTGAGAGAGAGATTGAGATACAACAATAATGCCATAGGCATGCAGGTAAATAAAAAACATAATTCGGTAGTTAGAGAGACCAAAGTAACCACTTGGGACCCTCGAGGTGCCGGTATCCATGAGCTGCGGTAATTGCTTCCATATGACTCTCGTTTTCCCTACTATAATTATAAATAAAAAGTTAATCCAATAGATTTATATCACGCTACTAAGTTATTAGAACATCCAAAAGGCTGAAAGGAATTCATTCTAGCATATATCGAATGCAAAAGAAATTAAATTATCACCTCGAGATTCAATATGAGACGTGTAATGTTAAAGATTTAAATTAAAACATGTTTATATTGTGGAATTTATGAATTAGGTAGCCTTTATGAGAAACAGGTTACATATTTGAATTTAAACAGTTGTAGCGGCTTCTACATTACAACACAAAGAAAAATGTACAACAGCGCACATAAACCCACGTATTAAGGAAGCTGCATACTTTCACATTATCACGTCCCATATTAGTATATAAGCATTAGCACAACTACAAATAGACAGACTAAAACAACAACTCGTGTCTCACTTATTCCTTGCCACACATATGGCAAACAGTCATAAACGGATCCTGTCCGCAAGCTCTAAGGAATCTGAAGGAATGTTAATGTAATTATATAGAGTTGCATCTCAGGTCTCTGGGCGAGTATAAATCATTAAATAGTGTAAAATGAGAGCGTTCACTGTCATTTAGATTGTTTCAAGAAACATTTACACACAATACATCCATGTTATTAAATAAACTCGTACTCGCCAATTTTTCTTTTTTACGGAAAAATGGAATGTGGTAACCACCCATTTACAGTAGAAAATAACACAGATATCGAATCTGCCTGAAATAAAGCATCAATATCTAAGTGTGGTGGTCGCCATACTCATTGCGAAGGCAGAAAATTCAGTATGGTGAACCATACTATGGTGCCTAGTGAGATGCTTTTTCTTTGTAAACGCATGCTAGAGTTGTATTTGCATTGATCTGATTCAGTATTCCATTCAATCAATGATGATGTATTCCTAGGTGATCCCGACCAAGGCGGCCAATCTCAACGGAGACCAGCCAGTAGTCACTTTGGTAGGCTTCTATAAAAAAAAGTGTGCGCAAACACAGGTGCACTCTCTGTTCCCTCACTTTGAACATCTAAAGGTACAGTAATTAAACACGATCGAGGAGAGATCAGGCACAGGACCTACGGCTTTACGGGGGTTAAGGCCCCAAACTCTTAACTCTGGACTTTTATTAAGCATTTACAGCCGTGACACAAGCCACAAGCTTAGTGCGGAAACCGTCGTTAAATTTAACTTGTAATTTCTTTTTAAGTATAAGTATAAATAAATAAATAAATTCCTCTGATCAGAAAAACTCAGTAGCACTTTTTGACTGAATCCGGTAATCGAGCCCAAGACCTCAGATTGGCAGTTGCGTACGCTAACTGCTAGACCAATAAGGTATTAAATTATACACGCAGAGTAGGTGTGCGTTAAAAATGACTTACTGCAGAGTATGCCAAAATTGAAATGCAACAACCTACATAAGATGCCTGCTATCTGAGCTGGTGCCAGATGTACATCTCCAGTTAAGACGTTTTAAGGTGTTTGCTCTAATTTTTAACTACATATAAAATAAGAACTACACTCACATGTCAAAATTTTTAATTCTAATGTATTGCTTATTTGACTTTTTTTTATTTACAACATTAATTCTATCATTATGATAAACTAAACATGTTTCACTTAATTAATTAATAATGTACTTTGATATTTTAAAATATGACTAAAGATAAAGACCAGTAGAAATATTAATTCTACTACTAACTACTAAAGTCTGAACATACTCCTGTGTGCTTTTCTGGCTGATATTGCTCCTCTTACTCTCAACCTCCGGAGAGCTTCACGAAGATGTTTTGGCTGCAGTGGTCCCGCTTCACCTGACTTATCCAGTACTTCAAGAGCTGAAAGATGTCATTTTGATATTTAGACTGATTGATAAAGTTTACAAAAGAAACAAATAGGTAAATAGAAATATTGCCATTTTATTAGAAGCTTAAGAGCATTTTTATTATTATTTAGATTATTGTGATAGAAGAAAAAGAGTTGACTAGTAGTTTTCAAAATATCCTAAAACGAACTGTGACCTAAATCTTTTTGCGGCTCATCTTAGACATGTACCTTAAGAGTGTCTGAACACTTTCTTATTAATAGTGATTGTCTACTGATTACTAAGCAAGTGCTTACTTTGGTGAGAACTACTACAATTTCCTATGCATACCCTGGGGCAAGGTGGAACGCTTGCCCCACTCTCTTTACTCGTTTTTTTTTACAAATATTGGAAACAATTCAACAACTACAAGTTTCATTACACCGAAAATTAGTTTTGGCAAAGTATTATCCTAAACACAATAATTCCGGTGTTCTATGTAGTAGAAAGTAGATACAATTGAACAAAAAAAAATATTTGATGAAGCAACATGTAATCATAGACCACAACCTCCCCTTTTTTGTTCTTTTTTATTATACATACTAAATTAGACACTACTGCTGGTATAAATCATACAGTGCAATATAAAACATATACAGCCCTGTTCATAGTGTTAATATCCCAGTATCCAATTTGAGTACTATTGAAGTAACACTACAATTTTAAACTTGCAGCTTAAGTTAAAAATTGCAATGTTGCTGTGCACAGTGTACATAATGTTTTTCCCGACATTGTGATTACCTAAATGGTGTTGTTATAACTAGCAGCAAGCTATGTGGAGGGCAACCAAAAAGATATTCAACATTACCAAAAGTGAACCTCGAACCAGAGCTGTGTGAGTGTTCAGGATGGTCATTATTACCAACATCTTATCAAGAACCTTTAACAACCCACAGACAGAAATAAGTTTCTCTTTAAAGAGGAGGTTTTGCCCTATGATACTATGCTGGCTAGTAAAAACTTGGATATGATTGTCAATGACAGAAAACTGATTGGCCTTTGCATGATTAGGATGCACATTTAGAGTGTTTTGGCAGCACAAGATAATTAAAATTTAAAATAGAAATAAATAGTTTCTTTTATGGAATAGAGTGACAAAATAATCAGAATGGGTACACCCACCAAGGAGTTTTTGCTGCCATAACATCACTCATTACATATATTAGGTAATAGCTGCGCTCTGCAGTATTACCCAGTTTTTGTTACTTTTGAATTGGATACTGTTCACTATATCAATGGTTTTAATTTTGTTTTTGTGTAACCCTATATTTTTTATAAAGTTAAAGCAGCCTAAGTTACTCCTTGTAAGTGCTGTATATTGTTTCATACTCATTTAGTAAATAGCTCCTAATTTGTAATTACAAACAGACATTTCAATTTAATGTATTTGTAATGATATAGTATGTTCAATTGCAAACATTTATTTAGTACCTAATTTTACCCCACCCCTAAGTAAGTGCTGGGTATGCATATATATAACTTACAATAAGTATTTCAGTTACAGGAACTGAGGCGAGAACTCTTAGTTCAAATATAGAAAGATAGTGAAAAGTAATACGACCCAAATTAATTAGTTATGGTAGTTCCAATATTATTATAAATTGAATTAAGAAACTTCTCTTGTTGGATAAGAAAGTATTGTTATTTTGTACATACCTTCTTCTACAACCTCTCCAACAAATACTTTGGCAATACCAGACATAGCTATAACCACATTTTGTCCAACAGAACATCCTGTTATTGTTTGCATTAGCCTCTTGATAGCTGCTTTAGGGAATGCTGCACGTCTGTACATTTCATATCTATCCAGTTGCTCTTCTGTGAAATTTGACACTAGAACTCTGTAAAAATAAAATTGTAGAAAGACTATGAATAAATAATAAGGTTAATTTAATTTTACGGTAATGAAAAATACTTTTTCACCATCAAATTTGAAAAATTGATTTTTTATAGTAAAAACTGTATATGCTTCCATAAACATTTAATAAAAATTTAATTACTTCTATATATAGACAAGGCTCAGAGAATGAGTATGAGTAAAATATCCTGAGAAAATTTAAAATTGCAATTACAAGGAAATGTTTTCATTAAAATAATAATAGTACAAATTATTTAACCTACTGCATCTTTTCACGTTCCTCTTCTTCTAACTCCTTTTTACTCTTCTTTTCTCTTTCTCGCTCATTTATTAGCATTTCTTCTGTCATCTGAGATTCATAGGTATTCACAGATTCACTTTGTTGAAAATCATTGATGTTCGGCACAATTGTATTGTCAACACTTTCATCGAGATCCAATTTGTCATACTTAACAGACGTTTCTTCCTGTGTTTGTTGAAGCGTAGATTGATCAAAAGCATAATCATTTATGTATGGTTCATATTGATCGTTAAGAGTGTCTGGCTGTGAACTTATAAATGTATCAGAGTTATCTGTGTATATGTTACCGAGTTCATCAGCTCTGTGAACCGTTTCTACATTTTGGGAACTGTCAGAGTATGTTTCAATAACTTCACTTTCTATGTTAGTATTCTGAACACCTTCTCCATAGTTAACTAAAGTGGTGTCTGTAAAATAAAAATGTTTTTTAGAACATATATAAGAACAATCATTTCAGCTAAGAGTAAATGAGGTTAGAGAGATTTTGCAGACAGGGGTATTTCTCCTAGAATATCACTTATATTAATTTAGTGGCTCATTCAATACTGTCAAGTTTTGATGTAAAAATCCATTTAGAAGAACATGCATGATATAAACAACACTACATATTAATAAAACAAAGGTTAAAGTAATAGCTTACAGCAATATTGCTAAACCTCATGATGGACTGGAACTGTTTTAACTGGTGGTACATACAAATTTAAACAATGGATAAGTTCCACATTTAAGACATATTTATCGTATATAAACATTAATACTTCAAATACACCTTTATTAAATTACTCTACACACATGGGTATAAACAAACACATTTACTCATTTTGATCTATGAGTTGGGCTTCAATAACAAATGCTGCTAATGCAACGTGGTTTTCAAGGCTACTATATATTGCACTCATCTTACAAAAGCAAATAATTGATTTAATGCTTACTTATTTTCTTAAGTATTACTTACATTCTGGTTCATCTTTCAACAACTTTTCTTCTATTTCTAATGATATTTCCTGTGAGTCGTCTTCAATAGAATCGCTGTGCTCTAACTCTTGTGCCAGTTCGTCTTCTGTAAGTGCATAAATTATTATTTTTACATTTGTATTATTTTTAAAATTGAAAATCTTGAACCAGGCCAAAACTGGACGTATATGTCACAAACTGGATCTATTCTCACCTCGCAGCCTTTCAGCCTCTGATAAACCGTCACTGCTCGGATTCTCCGCCATTTCTAACAAAGAGAACGAAATTTAATAATTTTTTATTAATCACCACAATCAAATTTACTTTAAAAAGGAGGAAGTTTTATGTTCTATACTGTTTCTGTACTGTTTTTTTTATTTATCCCATCAGTGACATTTATTAGTGTTACCAGCCCTTGATTTAATTACACTTTAAAAAATTCATGATTATTTTAAGTATAATAATAATACAAAACAAAAATATTAGACGAGGCATAGTGGATTGAGTTTTCTAAAAGGAGGACTTAAAATAAAAAAAGAATATTTCACATCACAAAAAATTTAGGAAGTTCAATTTTTAATTTTCAAATAACTTATTAATTATTATTTCAGGCATTTTGGGCATTAAATTACGGTTGATGTTGTTATTCGACTTATTAGCTGTCTTGAAGAAGCATATTTTCCGTTTTTCTAGTAACTACTTCAGGAAACATCACAAGCGTTTTAACATCTGAAAAAAAAAAAATTAATTGCTTTAAGCTACATATTTTGGTGGAATATAAGATAATCTAGTATAGATTACTTAAAAAAATATAAGTCAAATCTTCGTTTGTCTTCATCTTATTAATTTTCTAGTGTGGTATTCGCAAACTATTCAAAACTCTTTGTTTCTTACATCACTCACTTCTTCGGGAAGAATGCCAATTGATAAGAAGCCAAAGTGATGACAACTATCTGTACCACGTCTGAGTAGCTTGTACACACTTGTAGGCGCATTTAACCACGCATATACATGAATAAACATCTTAATTGTGTCTCTGTAATGAGTCCTAATTTTTTAATATTCATTACACAACCAACTGTTCAAATCAAGTTATTTGAAAAACTACTGCAAAATGCTTCAATAGATTTTTGTTAACATTGATTGATTTAAACAAAATCGTCGGACTGTACTGACGTTGTTAATGATTTCAAAGCCTTGTTTAATAAAATTCACAAATATTTCCATTTACTATCTCAATTTTCTTTAAAAGTCCATGGTGTAAGATGTGTAAAATGATGATAATAAACACTTCCTAACCGATTTTGGCTACGGAGTCAGTGTTAACGGAGACGAGCTAACTACACAGGAAATATTAAAATGTGTGTATCGGATGGGACGGGTATCCTACACGACCAGGGAGGAATCAGGAGCAGAATCGACAGCTTTACGTGCTCTTCGAGGCACAATACTTGTTGGACCGATTCGATACACTGACCACTAGACTAATGAGGCAAATGAAATAGCCTCTATACAAGGGATCCACATATCAAATCCATATTTACTAACATTTCCTAGAATAGATCTTGAAAATATCTCTTACAACTTGTTCACCTCAGTCGGCTTAGCAAGGCAAATATTACAGGTAGATGTAGACGAAGTAGTTCTCATAGAAAATTGTTTCCATTCGCCAGCCCAACCCGTTTTATAGAATTGCTGTTTTCTTTCTCTTTCAATGCAGCTTCTTCTTGCTTGATGTATTCTGATGCCTCATTACAAAACTTAATGGGTGTTCAATAACGTGTAGAAGAAGGTGTTGGGTTTTTTATATAGTTTTTATTTTTTTAATCCAATTGTTTTGTTGACGAATTAATCTGGATACCGACAACAATCTTCTGGACTGTCAGATCTAATAGGATTTGAAGCATCATTCTGTCTCCTTTTTTAGTCATTTTCAAATCATATAGATAGCATCTCTTTTTAGATTGAAGGAGTTCGTAATACAATGTAGTACTTTGACAGATTCAATGATGTTTAAACACCTATAGCGTGATCTACATCTAAACGTTTGCATCGTGCAATTTCCTTTGTTTGTTGCTGTGGGTAACAAAAAGCTTCCTAATATAAACTTCGGCAGATGTCCTCGAAGTTGCTGTATTTGAGGTTGACAGAATTATAGCTGGTAAAATAGTATCAATATCAACTTAAATATTGTCTCAGGATATACTTTCGTTAACTTTATCGAGATAAAGTATTATTAGAGTATTAATTTATTTGAAATTTTTGAAGCCCGAGGGCTTCAAAAATTTCAAATAAATTAACACTCAATTTGGGCAACTAATATTTAATTAAAATCACTCAGCATGCCTACACATGAAAGTCTTCTGTTTCCTGGTAGTACTTACCCATCTATGATCGATGTTACAGAAGTAATTCTTCAAAAAGGTCTTGATTATTTCTGAACTTTCGGAACATATTTCAATTGGGACTACAGCTACATTGCGTCATGTCCAATTTTTCCTATCCCCTTCAACATATAGGAACATAGAAATGTTCAAATTCGTAACAAATACAACCATAATAGAACTCCTCGAGTGTTGAGATTTTTTTTAACTCCATATATTTATAGTTAACAAACACTTGCAAGTTGTGACGGTCAAAATGAGTAACTCATCTTCAGTAGTAAGTGTCGTTAATATATGCGGTAGTCAGGTTTCTGAAATAATTCTTTTTTCAGATTAATATCAGTCAGTTACAAATAGCCAATAAGTCGCCACGTGCCTTCAATTACATAGCTAAAGTTGAAAATTTTTATGAATATTTTTTCATTTAATAAACGAATTAATTCCTAAATGGGTTTATCGTACTCCGTGATTATGATTTACTATTTACACATTAGAATTAAATGAAACTGTTGCATGATTGATCACGCTGATTACTTTAAAATATTTACTTAGAGACTGATTCTTTAAAATGTATGTAATTAAAGGAGTTTTTAAACTCATTCTCGCCCAAAAACTTCGTGATAAACTACTTACAATTTATAATAATATGTGAATTATAAAATTTAGATGTGTAATTTCTTTCCTCTGTCATTTCTTTTCTTCAGTCTAGTATTCGTCAGTCCCGACTGTTTCGCAGTTCCACGAACGGGAGAGCCGAATGGAATGGAACTGCGTAACGGAAATCTGTGGTAGTGTGCACTATATAATTTAACCCGTGTATAATACTAAAGTTGGTCTTCAGGTGATATATGCCCGATGTTACAAATCATTTACGGCTATTGTAAGGCTTGCTCTTTATTAAATTTTATTTGTGCAATACTTGTTAGAAATAATAAAAAAGACCAACTTTAAGAAAACTGTTGTAATTCAAAGGTATCATGGCAAAATTAAAGTAACTTCACATAATACTTTTCAATGTATCTCTTGTTTCAGAAAATGAAAATTTATGCCCGGATTGTCCAGGCATGCCCTCTAAGATTGTGTCGATATTGTTTGTCCTCCGTTTTTAACTCCTATGTCACTGTCAACTTGCTGTCACCCTGCAGCGATTCTGTGGTAGTGAGATTTCTGGTCGTCACCGTAAAATAAAAATATTGCATTCTTGGTGCGGACAGAGAGTTCCATCATGAGTGCATTAATGAAAGTTGCTATTTCTCGAAGCCCTGCTTCGTTGGTAAGTATAATAAAATTGTTTTCTAACATGTAATTAGTAAGTTATGTAATCGGCAAACGTTTACAAAAAAAATGTTTGGGAAATTCTCCGGGGCTTTAGATAATCAGGTTATCGATTTTCTAAGACGTTAATTTTAAATGATTATTAAACAAATGGCAAACTTGATTTAACGGTTTTAGGCAGGTATTCTTGTATTTTAAAATAAAAATAATATGCGTTTAAGGTACATGGAGCTTAATATAAAATTGCGCAATATGGTATACATACGCTTTCATTATTTGTATTATTTAAATTACGTCTACAAATCATAAAGTTTGTTAAACATGAAAGTAATAAAATAAGTTATCTTGTACGTTTTGCAAAACAAACTTGATGTTTCATTCAGAATCTAATTTATCAAAAAAATAATTTACATAAAAGAAATATTTGTAAATGTTACAGGCTTCGTACTTATACAGAAACCTGCATTTCTCTGTGGGTGCGGCCACACCACTTAAAGATGCATCAGCAAATTCCAATATGACAAAATCCTACACAGTAATTGACCACAAGCATGATGCACTGGTGATTGGTGCTGGTGGTGCTGGTCTTAGAGCAGCTTTTGGTTTAGTCCAAGAAGGCTTCAAGACAGCTGTTGTCACTAAGCTCTTCCCCACAAGATCTCACACTGTAGCTGCTCAGGGTGGAATCAATGCTGCATTAGGTAACGGTGTACAGTTAACACAAGTCTTATTTTGACACTTTTATTCAATAGTGCTAGTAATCTATTCAATATATAATAAGGGAAATAAAATCCAAATCTTGAGATATAAAATAATATATAATTTTCATAGCTATCTGGATCAAAATTAAATAAAACTGAAAGTAAATGACCATTAAATATTTAGAGAAATATTTTTTATTACATTATAAGCATTAAACACAGTCATGCAAACTTGGTAATTAACTAGTTAACTATGACAACTATTCTTGATTGAACTACATCAGCACATATTTGAAGACATGTGTAACTTAATAAGATTACATTAGTCAATAGTTATTCATGATATTTAATTGTTTTAGGAAATATGGAGGAAGATAATTGGCTGTGGCACATGTACGACACAGTTAAAGGATCTGACTGGCTTGGAGATCAGGTAAATTTAATAGATTACATATTAAAAAATTATCTTTAACTACTGTCCTTAAAATATAGCTTATTTCTGAGACCAATGAGTATGAAACCGTGAAACCAACAAATTAACGAACAATTTTATTTTGTATCACCTATATTTTCATTCTTTATTTGCAAGTTTCGTCACAACTGAAGTACACTTCATAACAAATATATAAAATAACTCCTAAAATGTACCTCATAAGTTCTAAAATGACACTAGTGACAACTGTCACAGAGATCAAGCTATATTTTAAGGCTTATAATCAGCTGACTTTGACTTTAGCTGACATGAAAAATTTTAAATTTTCAATTAGAATTTCAATCTTTTTAAATTGATTTATTTATTAGTCAAGCAGATAATTTTTCAGTAAATTAAAATATAATTACTGTTGCAATTGCATTCATTATACAACTTACTACAATTTGTAGCAAACACTAAAATACTTACACAGATTTAATCACCATTCAATTTATCTAATTATGCCATTTATGTATCTCACATATGCTACAGCTAGTAAATAATATAACAAAATATATTCCATAATTACAAAAAACTTTAATGTATAGTTAAGGGAAAACCGACGTTAGCTTTCTTTCATTGAATTCTCACTATATGGTTGAGGTTACCGGACGTTACTCCTTGATCCTAGGGAGAGACTCAAGGGAGTGCCAGCGTGATTTCGTGGTTGACTATGGGCGGCGACAGTCACTTACCACCAGGTGACATGTCTGCATGTTTGCCACCACCTCATTACAATAAATAAAAAACCACAATGTGTTAGTGCGAAACAAATATTTGTATAAACACTTGCACACATGTATATCTCTCAAATCACTGTGTTACACACTAAGATAAAGTGATTTCATAGAAATGCGTCTTAATCCAGCCACTTTATGTTGTTGATAGGTGTTTGGTTGTAAAACTTATCAACTAAAAATTTAAATCTGTTATCAAGTGTCAAAGATATCACATACCTTCAAAAAAAATCAAGCACAAGAATAGAGAATGCCTTCCTATTCTAAAGTATTATAAAAGAAACATAATTGTTTGTATAAATAAAACAAAATAGAATTTTGTGATTTTAAAAAGTTGCCAATTACTTATCAAAACAGAACACATTTGCTCATTTCGATTGAATGCACTAAGATTCTTTAGAAAATTATCCAATCAGGTTATAATTTATTTGCTAATCAAGGGTGTACAGTAATGTTCACATATAGATTAATATTGTTTTCCAGGATCTACCTTACCAGCATGCAAATTTAACTGCCGTTTCATCAAAAATTTAAAACAAATTAATGCCTAATAGTTTGAAATAGGTAAATTCTTTAAGGTAAAATTGATACAACTAACATTTATAATCACAATAGATACAACTAAATAAAAATTCAAAATCATTACCTTAATGACAAAAGTCAAGTCAAAATAAACCACAAAAATGAAATTCTATTAGTAAACGCAGCAGCACAAATTTACAATACAAAGCAAAAAATAAATAATTTTAATTCATACCAAACAATCAATTCCACACATAACTTTGTCCAAATAATACAAAAAATAAAAATGTCAACAATATTTATGACAAAATGGTTAATTTGTATTGTTGTGCTGATAAGAAAGTCATAGAAATGTTTGTTGAAAAGATTACTGTTTAAGATTTTTAATTCATCTGGCAATCTATTATATATATATATATAATACATTTTTTTGTACCATTAAGTAAATACTATTTTCTGTGTTTTTCCTTTTGCTACGAATTACTGTATCTGCCATACTCTTGAAAAATTCAAAATTCGATTTTAACGGGTACAAGTTTAAATAGCGCATACGCTGAACTGCAAATTTTTTACGGAGTCCTTTTGTATGTGCTTTTCAATTTAAATGAAGTCAATATCACACAATATCTCACCAACTTCAGTATAGGTAATTTCTTAACCTTTAAATTTTGCTGCTCTTTGAGTAAATTACATTCACAGTCATATTTACATTTATCTTCAAATTATTATCATCTAGCCAGTTTATAATATTGAATAATGTAAATGGTATTTATATGAGATTCTGACTTTATTCTCACCCTATAACTACCTATACTATAACTAGACGACTGTACATCCATGTAAACTAAATAGCAGGAGCCCCAAGACAATAACTCGTCCCACACCATATTTAACTGCTCGTATGTGAGAAGTGCATGTTTCTTTTCTCCTATTAATTTTATATATGTGTTTAATCTCTACAAATTGTTTGCGATATGTTATCCATAAATATATTTTTCGAAAACTTTTGAAAGTAGTATGATGGGTCTATAAAATTCCATAAGTTTTCTACTGTCTTTGTTGAATAGTAGTTTCACAGCGGATGTTTTTAATCTGTCGGGATAGATAGATACCTGATAATTAAATACATGAAAAGGCTTATATGTGTGGTGATATATTGGCTTGTGGGTTTTACCACCTTGGTTGATATTTCGTCATACCTTACACGGCTCGTTGTTTTTAGTGAGGATATAATTATTTCAATATCTAAGAGGATACAGGGTGCAGGAAACATAGAATCATTTCTTCTGTCCACATGTTTAGTAATTTCAGTGCTACAATTTGCAATAAGAATAATTTTATCAACAAAATAATCAATGAAAGCGTTCACTATCGTGGGTAAAACTTTGATTTCATCAATTAACAATTTTCCACTTACTTCTACTTATATCTTAAGAGGTTTTTACGGGGTGAATATCTCGAGAGAGTTGTATTAGCTTAATTATATTTTTATATTTACGTGTATAGTCTTTATATTTGCGTTTATGTACATAACTTAGCTTTAGGCTATACTGCCATAACAAATTTTTTTAGAAACTCTTTTTATAAGTATCCTTTTATATAAATTTCATAGAAACTAATGCTGGAAGCAAAGTCACTTTCGCATTTACCTTAGGTATGAAAATTACAAAATTCCATAGACAATAATAATACTTACTGTTTTATTTCTAGGATGCGATTCACTATATGACTCGCGAGGCTCCTCATGCAGTCATCGAGCTCGACAACTATGGCATGCCTTTCTCTCGAACGCCAGAAGGCAGGATCTACCAACGTGCTTTCGGCGGTCAGTCGCTTAAGTTCGGAAAAGGTGGCCAGGCGCACAGGTGCTGTGCCGTCGCCGACAGGTACCATTTACATTTTACATTAACTAAATAAGCAAGTTGCAAGATACCGCGACACACTACGGACGTAGCCCCAAAAGCTTTCAGAGTTAAATAAATCTTATCTAGAAATACTATTTCAGTTGGCTATTTGCTACAGGCTATGATTTCATGAATTCACCACAAGAGAGCGATTTCTATGCTTGTTCATAAAGAAAAAAAGTAAGATCTTTTCGGTATTTTATTAATTATCATCATCATCATAATCATCTCAACCAAAAGATGTCCACTGCTACACGTAGGCCTACCCCAAGGTTTTCCACAATAGCCGGTTCCGTGCAGCCCGCATCCAACGTTTTCCCGCGATCTTCACCAGGTCATCGGACCATCTTATAGGGGGCCTACCAACGCTACGTTTCCCAGTAGGTACACCAGTATCTTTATGGCCCCATCGGGCATCATTTCTGCGTGTAATGTGTTCCGCCCACTGCCACTTAACTTTTTCAATTTTACTGGCTATATCGGTGACCTTTATTCGTGTGCGGATCTCATCATCCTGATTCGATCACGTAGAGAAAGATATAAAAACAAAATTTTGAGCCTTCTTATGAGGCCCATAGTTAACGCCATGTCTCTGTGCCGTAAGTCATCACTAGCAACACCACACACTGGTCATAGAGTTTTGTCTTTTTATTATTAATATTATGAAAGTAATTTAGTATAAAAACGAGTTTAAAAATATTTTTAAAACCTGTTTCATGTTATTTTGAATGTCTTTTGCTCAGTGAAAATATTTACGCGTACAGTACGGTGACACGTTGCTTTATTTAAAATTAGAATAGGTGATTATTTAGAGTTTCTGTTCCATATTTACTATACACTGTGGTCATTGCCTTATCACAAACATTTATGGTTTACATTTTTATAGTCTATTTTTGACAAAAGAAGTTACGGAAACCAATTTTTCGAACAGTAATTTATGAACAGTAACAACTAATCTATGTGGGCCAAGAATTTGTTAACATTTGAATCTAACATCCCGCGCACACATGTTACAGGAGTTCTTGGAATCTATGCTGCTGGGATTTGCTGGCTAGATTCGTAACACATGGTTTTAACAAGATAGAGCCACTTGTCAAGTGCTTAAAGACATGTTTCCGGTTCAAAACTGATTTTCAGACGAAGCGACATTCCATGGCCACCCAGAAGTCCAGACCTATCTCAAGTAGATTTCTTTTTATGGGGTTACTTGAAGAATCGTGTCTACATCAACAAACAAATTTCATTTCATTAGAGGCATTTAGGCGATGTATTTTTTAATAAAATAAATGCCAATTAGTTGGCTTTCTTGTAAATAAACATTTTTGATAATATTATATCAAATGATTTTTTTTACGATTTTTTCAAATATTAACTAATTCGTGACCCACCCTATAGTATATGAAAAATACAATTATTCATTTTATAGCAGAATAATAAAAACGCTGTTGATAAGACAATTTCACTTCTCTGTACAACTGTTGTTTCTTTGACTTGACTGTTTATTAAGTCCATAATTTTTTTTCTTGTCACAGTAGACAGTTAATGTTCGAACAAGTTTTTGAGGGTCTTAATCATTCATATTCATCTTATTTAAAAGTTAATAACATAAATACGTACTTTTATAGTTAGGTTAGTTATTTTGATTGTTTATGCGTTTACTACTCCTGGAAACCTGTCGTGAAATGAGACATAAAAACGTAATTTTTAAAAAGAATGCAAAATCTATTAAAATCTCTTTTGGTTCAATTGTGTTTTTTTTTCTATATTAAGAACCTGCCAAAGTGATTCTACTCTGCCTTATGGAAAGCATGAATAGAATCCAGGAGTTGTGGTCACCATACTCATTACAAATGCAAACAATGCAGTATGGTGGCCAGCAATATGGCGGCCTAGTGAGATACTTTTCACGCCCCACTTGGAGACGTAAGAGGCATGTGTGTTCAGTAATGTTTTTTTTGTCTACCAGAACGGGCCACTCTCTGCTCCACACATTATACGGACAATCTCTTCGTTACGACTGTGAATATTTCATTGAATATTTCGCGCTTGACCTGCTCATGGAAGATGGAGTCTGCAAGGGCTGCATTGCGATCAATCTCGAGGACGGAACTTTGCACAGGTAATAATGTCTGTACTCTGTGTATTCTTCTCTTCTTCATACAGTAGTTTCCTAAAACGAATGATCCTACACCTTCACAGCAACAGCCTTTAAGAGTCAGCTGTGGACGTGGGACTTTCTTAGAATAATATAATAATAATAGTTTTAACTGTTTTGTGAATAGAAAGTACTCGTATATTATATAAAATGGACAATTAAAGCGGCAATGCTCGTCACCTTTTACGTGAGACAAAAACACTAGCGAAATGTGAGCCATTCAATACTCGGTTTCCATTTAATAGTCGGTTTGGTAAATTCCTTTCGGATCTGCGGCTCCTCGGGGACGCAGGAGCCAGGAGTATGTGATGTTGCCACTAAAAACCACCCCGGCGGCGGGTCTCAGGTGTCTTTCTCTGAAGGGGACCCGGACCATATTATTTCAGGTCTCCCTGCAGAATCAACGACACGCCTAGTTAGACCCTATCCTAGGGAGGCCACAAAGGCTTCCACATCTATCAGTCCGGTTGTTATAATTTGTTGCGACCCGATCGCATTTTTGCGACCAGGCCGCAACAAATCATCCTATCGTCGACCGCAACAACTAATCCACCACCAGAGGTCCTCACTCTCTGGCGGCTCGCGGTCCCGACAAAATACACCTCTACCTACCCCTGCTCCTAGTTAAGCTTACTAGATGACTATATGTAAATTAAACACTAATGAGCTCTTCATAAACTATGTGCATTTGTATTGTGTGTATCTCATAAAAACCCACCTTTTTAATTTTTTGAAGCATAGACCATAAGCATGATTCCTAACAAATATTTATTATTTGTCTGTCTGTCAAGGTTCACTACTGCGCTACTACTGCTGCTACTTACTACTGCACCAATTTTAATGAAATTTAGAATGGATATACTTTTAATTCCTGAGTAAGGTCATAGGCTACTGTTTACTACAGCAACTGACATACACGCGAGCAGAGGCGCGGACAGACGCTAGTAGTTCAATAAAACAAATGTATCGTATCATCTTAATATGGATCAAAGTCTCTCGTTTGCCTATTAATAATTTGACGCAGGTCACACTGAGTGCGAAGTGCCAATAGCGCAAATTATTTAGAAAATTCTGAGTTTTAATTATTAAAAATTATAATCATTTAAAAGTTTTAATAAGATGTTTGCTATAATATTTAGAAACTTTATTTATTTGTACGTTTGTTTTTGTGTATTTTCTTTGCAAAAAAGGAAAAAATTGACAGCTATTGAATTTTTTACCAAGATCATAAAATTTTATGTAATTACGTAATACAATACAGAATGATCTGAATATTGAATACAAATAAAAAATAAATAAATCATCTTTTTATACTTGAACATCAGACCACGTCAGATGAATTAATAAAAAACAACTCTCTTTTAATTAAAAGTAAACGGTGCAGTCGTTAACGTCACATGACCCGCACGATTAAATGATTCAATTTCCATTGTCATTACGTACACGTACTATAAATTATTGCTTTTTAAAGTTAACACTTTACTTTGTTATCGCTTTGTGTATATATTTATAAATATATTATCATTTTGCTTTGGATGAACTTACTATAGTAACTGAAAGCTTTTTGTAGGTACTTTGGTATATTCATGTTCACCCTTATTTTTATAACATTTTTGACACCTGACACACAACGCCGTCTATTCCCAAACTAAACAGAACTTGTACAATGGGTTCTAGACAACTGATATAAATAGATAAATACTTTTTTTTTGTAAATCCATACATATTATACATTGAAAACATCAAAACTCCGAAACAAATATTTGCAGATTATTCAAATATTTGGTCCGACCCGGGAATCGAACCCGAGACCTCAAGCACAGGAGTCGCA
This sequence comes from Hypercompe scribonia, assembly GCA_949316085.1. Classification (NCBI taxonomy): domain Eukaryota; kingdom Metazoa; phylum Arthropoda; class Insecta; order Lepidoptera; family Erebidae; genus Hypercompe; species Hypercompe scribonia. The sequence goes on from OX438979.1 coordinate 11,599,443, forward strand.
TACGCTACCACTGAGTCACGGAGGTAGTCAAATATTATCTATCGTGAACAAGTTTTAAAACAGTGAACTTACTATGTTCTATTTTACATTGTAGCAATATCAAAATACCAAACAAAATGCGTCAAGATTTTCCATTTATTTATATGAAATGGGTGATAAACCATTTCATATAAATAGATTTCATTTAAACTAGACACATTATGAAACTATTTCTTATATTGTAAAATCATTCATTTCATCAACAATATTCCAATTTGGAAATATTCCATACAGAATGAAGAGTTAGGTATAAGTTTTAGATTCATATATGATTAATATTTTTCCCTTTGTAGGTTCCAAGCGAAGAACACCGTGCTGGCCACAGGCGGCACAGGACGTTCGTACTTCAGCTGCACTTCAGCTCACACCTGTACGGGAGACGGTACGGCCATGGCGGCACGTGCAGGCCTGCAGAACGAAGATATGGAGTTTGTACAATTCCATCCCACGGGTGAGTGACTCAACAGTTAAAAAACTACGATAAAACACATCACTACTTTGTTAATATTTACGTGAGTTTAGATTTTTTTTATGTGCAATACATATGTTTTTTTTTATTCTAAAAAAGACGACGCCCGCACTTGCAATAAATCCTGTGTCACGGGGGACACAAAGAACACCCAGACAGACCCAAACCCAGACGGAACAACAATTTGTGGATCACACAAAGTGTTGTCCCATGTGGGGTTTGAAGCAACAACACTCAGCGTAGTAGAGGGCGGCGTGGTGACCGCTTAAACCACTAGGTCAATTGTGCAGTCAAATATGTTTTTAAAGAGCTGTAATTATATAATATAACCACATCCTTAAATTAATTCTACCAGAACAGACTTGTTGCTGATACAATAGGAATCACGATGAAGACATGACTTTAATTGCTGTACTTTACCCTGCCATTCAATTTTTAGGTTCAACAATTATAACACACCAATATTTATGTACTTTTAAAGAATATATAACGCATTACTAATATAGTAAATTAATTTAAACTATTAAAAAAAAACTAACTACAAATATTAACTAAACAATATACTAACCAAACTCTGACACTTTGCTTGGACCGATATACGTGTATAACTGACAAGACCGCTCATAATTTTAGCAGCAATACCTAATGCTGTTAGTTTAAAGAACCCATACAATAATATAACGTATTATAAATATCTTACACATACTATATAAACAACATTTACTCGCACACACAAAGACACACTACCCTACACACAAAATTAAATTCTTACTCTCTGCATTGGATAAGTTTTAATAAGCACTCTACAACCAAATTTTTATTGCAGTTATGTAGAATGTGCACTTGATTATTTGATTGTTACTAATGTAAACTATATATTGTAAGAACCTGAACTTTAAAGAATTTAATTTAAAAAAAGCTCTTGAGTAACTATAACATGTGTAAACATGCGACCTCATACAATTTCGTCTACATATCTCTCATTCGTAGGAAATAAACTAAACCATAACGTATCTCTCATAAAGAGTAGTAAGTTGATTTCTTTTACAAAATGGCAGTTCTTAAATACTAGAACTGCCATTTTGTAAAAGAAATCCATTGTTTATTGTACGATAAATGACTTACACCACAGAGAGCTATTGCATTTTTTATTATATATATTATTATATAAACGAGTAATACATAATAATAATAATAATCGACTGCACGGTTCCCCTAGTGGTTTAAGCGGTCGCCACGCCGCTCTCTACTGCGCTGAGTGTTGTGGGCTCGAACCCCACAGTGGACAACACTTTGATTGATCCATAAATAGTTGTTCTGAGTCTGGGTGTCCTTTGTGTCCGTTGCTTGTATGTTTGTAAAGGGGGAGCCTTTACAAACATACAAGCAACGGACACGGACATACACGCAACGGACATACAAGCAACGGACTTTGTGTATGTTTGTAAAGGCTCCCGCAACACAGTATTTATTCCCACTGCAGGCGTTGTCTTTTTTATTTATTTATATATTTATTTTAATAACAACACGACGTCTAATTCCAAGCTAGACCTTACATACCTGATAAACTTACTTACTTACATATGTCAGGATTTCTAAGCACTAGGGCTAACGGAACCGTCTTATACCCACACCCGTTGAAACTAATCTAAATATGATTGTACTATAACCACGCTGATTATCTCATTAATAATGACGTGTTAAGTCAATAAAATTTATTAGCATCTAATGGAACACGCTTTTAAGTGGCACTTTCACATTATCAGACTGCTTTTTTTTATCGCGTACCACTTCGCTATCAGCAAAATAGGCAATAAATGGACCAACATAGTTTTAGTCAAAACAACAAATTATATTTTCCGTCTTTCGCATAGTTACTAGGTATAAATAGTTCAAAAAGTTATGATAAAGTGCTATTTACGAAAATACGTCGATGAGGGTTTATCTTGAACGTAGGTGTTGGGCAAAGGTTAATTAGAGTAGCAACGAACGTGAACGTTTGTATTTGGGTTATATAGGTTTATTGTAATTAGATTGTTTGCTGGTCGATATTCGACCATAATTCATATGCCTTTCGCAAATGAACATTTATATTTATGTACTAAACGCGTGTAACTATTAATGGAAAGTTTACAACTGTGTAATACGTATCATTTTAAAGTTAAGCTTTGCACACCTACATACAGGCTAAAGTCTGTAGACTGCACGGTTGGCCTAGTGGTTTAATCGGTCGCCACACCGCTCTATACTAAGCTGAGTGTTGTGGGTTCAAATCCCACACGGGACAACACTTTGTGTGATCTACAAACTGTTATTCTGAGTCTCTGTTCTTTATGTCCGTTCCTTGTATGTTTGTAAAGTCCCCCGCGACATAGGATTTATTCCTAGTGCGGGCGTTCTTTTTTTTCGAAAAATAAATAAAAGATTCTAAATTTTACGTTGCATTCTTCGTGAAATTTACTTAAAACTGCATATTAAGAACTTTCTTCACATACTTAATTTGGAACATTGCATTTACATTTAAACAAACCTTACTAGGATCACCTAGTAAACCTTAGGTACTGCCTACTCTACCTAGTACTTACATTATTATTATTATATAATAAAACTTAACCAAATATGATAAATATGACTTTTAAAACTTAACTTAATTAACACAAAGATAATAAATTTAATTATTTAAACAATTATTAATTTTAGCTTCTTTCTAGTAAAATTATGAAAGTTATGTGGCAAGTAAACCATCAATTAATTCACTAATTTCACACAACACATATTTGGCAAGAAACAAAAATTTAATGAAAAGGAATAATTGCGTTTAGTAGCCAATTACATGCTGCTTAAATAATAAAATTAGAAAAAAACACATAAAATTAATTAATTTATAAATGTTACCGAACATATCCTTAGCCACGAAAAAAGTTAGTCTATTATTAGCTTTAACCCAGATAAGCCTGAAACTAAAATTTTCTGAAAATTTTGAAAAAAGTTACATTATTTAGTTTATTAGATCTTATGCAACATAAAAAAAATTATGAAAAAAAAATTAAGTGTAAGGCTTTCAGGGAAACAGCCGTCCTATATGTAGAAAAATGCATGGGGTTCTTCAAGAAGGGGGTTAATAGGTTTTTGAAGGGTCGGCAACGCGCACGTGATGCCCCTGGTGTCGCAGGCGTCCATAGGCTGCGGTAGCCGCTTACCATCAGGCGGGCCGTATGCTTGTTTGCCACCGTCGTGGTATAAAAAAAAAAAAAAAAAGGATAATAAGAGGAAATAAAAGACCATTTATGACAAAACAGAATGTAATCAAAAAGTGTAGTTTATTAGATAACTATTGATTATATTACCCATTGTTATATGTAATTTACTAGATTAACACTATTTATGAATGATATGTTTCAAAACACTTGACACACACTCCAACATCACATTTCTTGCAACGTGTCAAACATTTTTTGTGACATTGACGACAGTGTGTTTGCTTCGATTGAGGAATAACCAGATGATTCATCTGGTCTTTACGACTATCAGCATGTTCATGATGGGAGGGTCGGCTAGGCCCTCTTTTGGCATTTTTTCTGTTTGATTCAATCAAAGCAATTGCTACCCTTCTGCGAAAGCCAAGATGATCCAGTTTTCCATGATTTATTTTATATAACTGCCATGCATTATGTTCGGCAAGATCAATCATGTGTGTGAGCAACGGCATGTACCATTTCTTACCTCGTATACCAATTCGGTAATGTGAAATATTTTCATCAGACCGATCCACTCCTCCCATATATTTGTTATAAATAGATGGACACCATATGTGGTTCTTCTATGACAATGTTTCTCTTTTCACTTTGTGAGAAGCGTTTGGCAGATTGTTTAGGATTTATTCCTACAGCATTAGAAGGAATACTGAATATATTATTGTCATGCCATTTAGCAATAATGAACGTGTTGTCATGTGTCGTTCTATAATCGACAGCACCACGTTCCTTTTTTTTCAGTAACTTCGATGTAATCAGAGGACAACTAGATGTCCTGTTTTCTCGAACTGTCCCAGTGCAACGAAGGCCTTTCTTTGTTATCTCTTCCAGCAAGGGCGTCCCAGTAAAAAAATTATCAAAAACTACGTGGTAAGGAAGGTCGAAGCCACGTGAAATCAGCACATCGCAAAAAGTGAGAACAACGCTTGCACCCAGCCCCAATTCTTTATATATTGGATTGCACATAGTTGTAGCACCTTGGTATGGTTCCATCCATAAAACATACCCTAACCGTGTAGCACCAACCCAAGCTTTGAACCCGTACCTAATAGGTTTACCTTTTATGTGCTGTTTGCAGCCATGTCTACCATAGTAGGGGATCATGGCCTCATCTACACTGTAATGCTCTTCAAGAGGAGAAAACTCTAAGAACTTTTTATTTAGAAGTGTAACTAGGGGGCGTACTTTTGTGTATTTGTCTTGCAAATCCAGATTATCATTGACATGAAGGTGGCGAAAAATAAAGTCAAATCTATCCATAGTCATAGCCGAGCTGATCAATTCATTCTTTGTATCAGGGGAGTTTTCCCAATACATTCTTCTACGGGGGAGCCATGAATAACCACTAACCAACAATATGCCGATGAAACATTTCATATCTTCAGTGGTTATGTCTCCAGGCAAATTCTTTTTGACAGCATATTTATTGCTCTCTGACACCAACAACGAAATAACATCTTCATCTAAGAAGTTTTCAAACCACTCAATTGGGCGCTTATCTTGGCAAGCGCCTTGAACATCTGGCCAATTCACGGGATTTTTTGCCAAGTCCCGTTTTCTCCATGCGTAGGTACGCCTACGTTTAGTTCGACCTGTAGAATCAGAAGGTTCTTCTTCTGTATCACTCACCATAATCTGCCCTTGAATCATTACTTCAGCCGGTTGAAGCAGAATGTTTCGTGGCAAATTATTCAAAGTTACATTATCTTCTTCACCCGAATCTTCGTCAGTGAGACAGTCAGGATCAACAGGAGGAGGTAGAATACATATCAGTCGTTCTCTATAATCTTCTTCATTATCAGAAACATTTTCTAAAGCATCTAAAATTTCATGCGCAGCTAACGGTCTGTGAAGAAAAAGTTGTATTATTGTACTAAAATCATGTATATTATCCTACTGTCCTATATATAGTACGCTAGTATTTGTAACAAGTTATACGTAATTTATTTATATTATTTTGCTAGAATATTTATTTAGTACAAAAGTTAAGGTTATCAACTAGATATTAACACAGAAAAAAACAACTCACGAGTAAAATATAACTTTTTATACATACCTGTCATTTGCCATGTCTGCAACGCACTTTTATTACACACTTATAAGGTAAAATATAAGGTAAAAACTGTTAAAATAACTGTCTTTTTATTTTTTCTAATAAAGCTGACACGTTTCTTACTGCAAATCATAAGACTAAATAATCTTAGATAAAGAGGGTATTCTGATATTTTTTTTATTTCTACTGTCCTAAATATAGGACAGTAGGCTTATCTGGGTTAAAGTTAATTATATTATAGAGATAAAGTTGAACATAAAAATATGTTTGTTTTAACTTTTTGAGATGTTAACCTAACCTTTAAAATGTATCGATAACTCGATTATAAAAACAACGCGTCACTGACTATTAAATACGTTTCGATGTTTCTACTCAGCAACAGGCGTCGCTCATCTCTATCTATAAATATTTCCCTGCCAAAATATTAACTAAAGAGAAAAATTACGATATGTGAAGAAGAAAAGTAAAAAGATGTTTCAAATGCTTTTAGAAAATATATAGAAGTTCAACTGAACTTAATAGGGATTTTTTTTAAAGTAGAAATGTTAAATATTACATTACCAAAAATACGTAGAAGACATTCGAAATTTGTAAACCATTAAGCTAAAAAACATATATTAAAAAAATATATAAAAAACTAACCGACCCCAAATAAACCAAACGGAATATCGATATCCAGAAACACTAAAAAGCGAAAAAGAAACTGAATTATTTGTTCAAAAATAAACGACTTTTTCTAACTGCCTAAATGTAAAGTATAAAATTCTAAATGTACCTACGTGCGTAATTACTGTGTGATAATTCTTGTCTTAATCTAATTACCTATTAATTTAAATAAAATATTATTTTAATATAATGTGGTTTAAAATCTGTTTGAAGTCAGTACCAAACCACCGCGACATTGGTTACGTACTATAATTATTTAACCTATTTTATTTAAGTTTTCAGAAAAAATTATGCGATTATATTTTTAGTAATTTGGTTTAGTTTTCTTTATATTTTTTTTATTTTTTGTTTTGAATATAAAATAATAATAGTAAGTTGAACTATGTCATATAATTCGCGAGAGACAGCATCTTACAAAAAAACTACCACCTTCAAATGTTACTTCTGCTGATGCGAAAACTAGTGGTTTGAAGCACGTTTTGAAACTAGGTATAAGCTCCAAAACTATGTTGAGACGCAATATTCCTATAACTGAGGGCTTGATATAAACGGGGTAATAAGAATCGTATACATGATCGAATAGAATGGGATAAGTAACCTGACTCAGTCTTTGATAACTTTGACATAACAAAAGACATTGAGAGGTTAGTTGTTATGGCGCCTGTGTCAAATATCTGAAGGTCACTAGGATGTTGAACCAAGAATACTACTGCTGCCCTTCAGTTCGGTGGTTATGGTGTATAAACTCCTGAGGGTCTTGTGAAATTTTATTTCACGTCTAATCGTTCGTCTAGGTCATGGTTGCACAGACTTATGAAGATTAGGGGCCACTCGGGCAAATCATGAACTGATAATAATTTATTAAAATTCAAAAAGAAATTATTAATTTTTAAGCGTGGCACTGCATAGCGCTTACAATCTTTTTGATATTTGGCTCAAATTTACTTGTAGCAACACGTAAAACTGCTTCCAAACTTTCATTTGCAAGGCGGTTTCGATTTTTTGTTTAATTATTATTTAGTATTGTAAAAGTTTGTTCACATATATAGGTTACAGGTCACATATATATACATTTCAGAGCGTTAATGCGCAACTTTTCGTACATATTTTTATCAATGCAGCGGTAAAAGTTCAGCAAGTCTCCTACGTTGAATTTGTTGCGTAAATCTTGGTCGTTTTGAATATCGATAATTTCTAACTGCATTGATTCTGGCGCATTTTCAACTGGAATTGTGAAAGGATTGCTGATTATGTCCAACAGAGGTTTCACTTTTTTAAACTCCGAAAATCTGTCTTGAAAAGATTGAATCAAAATATCTAGCTTTTCTACATAACTGAAATTAATCGCAGTTTTGTTGAATTTTTGAGCCATTTTCTTATAATTCGGAAAATGATTGTAATTTCCGGAATTCAATTGTTATCTGAAAAGTGTCAGCTTCCATTGAAAGGATGATACATGAGCGTAGAGCTGGGATATCAGTTGATATTTGCCTTGAAACCGTGTTCAAGACATTCAAATGATTTGTAATGTCAACTAAAAAAGCCAAATCACACAACCAATCAGGATTTTTAAGTTCTGGGACATCTCTTTGCTTTGCCGCACGAAATATTCCAATTTCTTCTTTTAAATTTAGAAATCGTACCAATGTCAATCCACGGCTTAGCCACCTTACTTCTGTATAATACAGTAAATCTCCGTATTCACTTTCGATGTCATCAAGGAATTGTTTGAATTGTCTGTGATTGAGTGCTCGTGATTTTATGAAATTTACAGTCGAAACTACCACTTTCATGACTATTTAAAATTCAATTTGGGGTTTCTTGGTGTATAATGCAGTGAAACTGCATGAGATCTTCAGCGTTTATCTTTTTCCTTGCAGATGCTTTTTCAGCAAAGTAGCTAGCCCGGAATTGACGCCAATCGTCGAAGGAGCACCGTCAGTCGCAACTCCCGAAAATATTGATAAGTCCAAATCAGTTTTTGAACACTCATCCAAAAGTAAATTGAGTATATCAACTCCTTTGGTTGGACCTTTAAATGAACACATTCCGAATAACTCTTCTAAGACTTCAAAATCTTGAGTATCATCTCGTATGAATATGAGAAGTTGAGCTGTGGAATTAATATGAGTGGATTCGTCGAGTGCTAATGAAAAAAATTCAATGATCTTAGTTTTTTCAATTAATTGTTCCACAATATTACCTGACAAAGACATAATTCGTCTTTGGATAGTCATACGATTCAGTTGAATTTTCTCAAACTTTTTTGCTGCTTCTGGACACATTTTCTTAGCGGCAATTTATATGCATTCTTTTACAAAATCGCCATTATTGAAGGGGCGACTTTGCTTTGCTATCATTCGAGAAATTTCATAACTAACTTCTGTAGCTGTTTCTGAATCTTGAATGGGTTTTGTAAACATAGCTTGCTGACCAATAAACTCCCGTTTTAAAGACAACATTTTTTTTTTCCAGCCAAAGCCAAAGCCAAATGGAATGCGACGTAAATAAACTCACACGAGGCTCTCAAGACATCTTAAACAATGTTGCGATTTATTTATGAAAAAAAGCGATAAACTTATGCTGCGCTGAGTCACGTAGACACACTAGACGGTTTGCTCTTTGCGAATTAGAGCCCAAAAAATTGTTTAAGAAACAGCATGTTGAGAAAGCGTTGTGCAAAGTACAACAATTAAGACTAATAGTCAATATCAAATCTATCAATCAATCAATCCATCAATCAATTAATAGGTCTTCATTGTGGATCATAGATAGTACATAATACAGGTGTTATCTAATATATTGCGATCAGCCATGTCTCGCCCATTGGCCATACATTAGAACACTAATAGAAGTATAGTTATAGTGTAGGTTTCAAAACCAAGTCTTAGCTTTGCAAGTCTTTTGTTTCCTACAGAATACTAGTTACTACAAGGGTTACTTAAAGTATAATCTAACTCCTGATTTTTGTTACGTGTGGAAACCCCCTCGGACCGTCACCGCACCGGAGCTTGCGGTGGTGTGATGTGTCTAAATATGACCAAATAAAAACACAAGATGGGCCACTTGACGCTTGAGATAAAAGAGATCCGAGAACAGCTGTTATTATGGCATCTAAATCATTATCTCTCAACCTACCCTATCAGATCACATGAACAATTTTGCATCACGATCATTTTCGAACAATTTAAACGCGACCATTTTGAATTCTGTGACGTCAGATTACTCCCAGTCACTCATGAAGTGTTTGGTTTACAAAGTTTACAAAAAAATTGTGATAAAATAAACTTATTACCATGGAAATAATTGTTATAAATGTTGTGTCGTTCTTATGTGGTCTTCCAAAGGTATATTTCTTTATGCCTAAAGTTGTATAGTATAAGTAATGAATGGCGCAAGGCGATGAAAAGATATGTATGAAAATATTGTATCGTGCTTGTTACACTGTGGTGAAGATCATTATAGGGTAAGCAAGGGTATTAAGGAAGTGATATAAAGAATCAAGTATCATTTGTACTAAGCAAACCACACAAACTTATTTTTTTTACAAACCTTGAAAAAGACATAGCTAAGTTTATGAAAAGTTCGTAAAGATATTGTAAACGTCTAATATATAGGTATTTATCCATCTACATATTACCTTAAAATATTTGACTTATTTAATAATGAAATAAAAATATTTAACTTATTATAAAACTAAGAATCACTAGAAACTATACTAACTAACTTGTTGAGAGAAGACGTCGATAAAAAAATTTTGTATCACGTTTCGTTCCTCCAAAAGCACTACGTTTTCAAAATTATGTGGTAATTTTAAAAAAATATACTTTCTTTACGATTAAATTTTAATACTAATTTTGATAAACTTCAAAAATATCTTTATAGGTATGTTTTTAGCAAGAAAACTTAGAAATAAAAATATTGGTCCATTTTAGTGTCAAGTGCATATGTCCTATTGCTTAATAAATTAAACTTTTGGCAGTTTTGCTCCAAATGTCTGTAAGTGTTTTTTTTGTTACTTTTTAAGGCAAATTTACATCTGGCAAGTAGTAATACATTATAAAAAGAAAATATATCTCATTTTCTTATATAATATATAATGTTTAATATATGATATGTTAAACATTAATAGCTTTTAGAAGATTGCCGAAATATCTGAGTAGTGAAACTGACCATGTTCTAGTTGCGTCTAGTATTTAGGTTCTAGTCTCCCGACAGAACCAGTTTAACTTTAGACTTTACTATGACATATACCTAGTTTATCATACAGTTTTTTGTTAGTGCTTTATATAAGAGAAAACTAAACTTATGTAGGAATCTAATCTTCTGTGTTGTGGCTGTCGTATACGACTCAAACTTTATAACAAACCGCTCCTATTTTATTCCTGCTTCAGCCTACCGTCGTCCACTGCTGAACAAAAATCTCTCCCAAAGATGACTAAGCTATCCTGCCCTAATTTGGACAATTCTCATCCATCCGCTGAAAGCCATTTTCCTCAAGTCTCAGTCCTTCGTGCCGCAGGGCGCCCTACGCTACGTTTGCCTAAACGCGGTTTCTACTCTAATACATATGGATGGATGGATTCGGTGATCCAGCGACCATTAGTTTGTCTGGAGATATGACCGGCCCACTTCCACTTAAGCGTGCTGATTCTTCGTGCGATATGGGTTACTCCAGCTCTCTGTCGAATTGTTTCATTTTGAATTCTATCGACTCGAGAAATACCCAGCATCGCACTCTCCATAGCACGCTGAGCGACTTTAAACTTATGGATATGTCCAACAGTCAGTGTCCACATTTCGGCTCCGTATGTCATTAAGCAAGACTGGCGATCATATTTATTATGTAATTAATTAATTTTATCTTTATTAGGTATCTACGGCGCTGGTTGTTTGATTACTGAAGGCAGCCGTGGTGAAGGTGGTTTCCTCGTGAATGCCAAAGGTGAACGATTCATGGAACGTTACGCACCAGTCGCAAAGGACTTGGCCAGTCGTGACGTGGTGTCAAGGGCCATGACTGTGGAGATTATGGAAGGTATGGATTAATAGAATACTATAAAATAATTAAAATCTTGAAAAGTCCAGTCTAGCGATTTAGGTGGAGTTCAATGACAGGCATTCGTATAAAATATTTTATAAAGAAAAAGTAAAAGCTGAGAGTATCGATAGATAATTTAATTTTAAATCCGAATATATTAAAATTCAAAATTGTACTGAATTATGATTTAAACAAATTGCTATTTTAACGATATACCGATAATAAAAGATAAGACGAGACACCGCAGCCATTGAAAGGATAATGAATTAAACTATGTTTATGATCTATTTACATATCAAAGCTTTAACACTTACTACATTAATAATGATAATATGATGACACACTGATATGTGTCAACACACATTAACTCGATGGGATTAATCATGAAATTAAAGTGCTTACTAACCTATAAATTTGTTCACGCAAACAATGCAGTATTTACAAATTATTAGATTTGGCAATATGTTTAATGTCAGTTGTTTCATTGTTTATCAAGTTGTTAAGTTAATCGGTTCGAAGTTGATAACGTTGGGTCATCATTTTTACAATTCAAACGTACCTATACTCGCGAAAACTAAACAACAATTATGGAACGATTAATCTTTTTAACTTATTTTCATTTGGAAAAAATTACTTCAATGTACCCCTAGATCAAAGATTTTTTGAGTAATATTGAATATCGCTGAATGAACTCTGAATTGTTACTTATAACTATAACTAATTATGAAAATAAACTCGGCAAACATCTGTATTCAGTTTCAGTTCTGGTATAGCGGGTACGGGGAAATTTTTTACCGTTAAGAATTACTAAAAGCTTAATTTATTTGACCAGGTCGCGGTTGTGGACCCGAAAAGGACCACGTACATTTGCAACTGCATCACCTTCCCCCGGAGCAACTGAAGCAGAGACTTCCCGGTATTTCGGAAACAGCCATGATCTTTGCAGGCGTAGACGTCACAAAAGAACCTATCCCCGTGCTGCCCACAGTACACTACAACATGGGAGGCACACCAACTAATTTCCGTGGAGAGGTAACAATAGTTTACTAAACTAGAAAAATAACGTTCACGATTCGACATAATGTAAGTTTTGTGTTGTTTAAAAATCACAAAACAGGTATGTTGTATATCTTTTATTTACCATGTATCTGTTTTATATAAGGCAGTGGTGGTATTGTATGAGATCTGTTACACATGGTTTCGTATTCGTAACACTAATATATTCTCCTGCCAACGTTAAAATTAATTAATCAAATTAGGTTCTTTTATATTATATATTTACATCATTACATAACATATAGTGTTCGTAGAACCGGCTGCACGCGGGTCAATAGTGCAATTAATCACTATAAAGGAGGGAGTCAAAGAAATAAAGTATATGTTTATAAAACATGAAGGAGAACAGTTATAAACCTGACCTTAGCTTGATAACACGCGCGTGACGCAGTACGCAGTACTTCACAACAGATAGTCAATTATTATTGTATGTAACATATAAGCACAAGAAGCACACACAAACTTTTTATTTGTTAAAATTGCAAATAAGTTGAGGAACAAAAAGTTCAAAAAGTGTTAAGTAAAATTTTCCAAAGTAGATTAGGTCACAACTTAAAACTAACAAAATCAATTAGCTACCGAGCCGTTTTACAGCTCTGGAGTAGTAATCCTCTGATGGTTGAAACCTAGCGGTACGCTATTTTTAAAAGTATATTTTATACAAAACAAATCTTTCTTAAATACAATTTAAAGGGTTAGTAATTATTTTTATAGCATACAATATATCAAGCAGATAACCGAATATAAATTAAACTAGCCGAAACCCAATGCAAAGTCACATGATGCACCGACCTCATACAAAATTGAGACAAGAACAATTAGATCAGTATGTTAAATAAATAGCTTCTCCTTAATGTACCAACTGTACTTTTTCGCAGGTAATAAGCCACTACAACGGTCAGGACCGCGTGGTGCCGGGCGTGTTCGCTGCGGGCGAGGCGTCGTGCGCGTCCGTGCACGGCGCCAACCGCCTCGGCGCCAACTCGCTGCTGGACATCGTCGTGTTCGGCCGCGCCTGCGCGCTCACCGTGGCCGAGATCAGCAAGCCCGGCGACGCTCAGGAACCTCTCAAAGACGTAAGTAGTGTATCGCTCGTCTTTTTAAAACATACTCATTGACCTTTTTTTTAACGTGTGGTAAGCCCCTCGAGCCGTCATCCCACCTGAGATAGGAGGTATCCGGGAACAGCTATTATTACGACATCCAGACACTCGTTGACCTGTGCACCTTCGTTTACATCTTTCAAAAGCATTAAAATATTTTCATATATTTTCATTGATGTTATATGGCCCGTAGGTCTCCGATATATGGTCTATCTAACGCTAAAGTCTCTGAGATTACCTCTTAAACTAAAGAAACAAATTCTTCATCGACAGCCTTTAACAGTCCACTACTGGTCATAGGCCTCTCTCAAAAAGGAAATTTTGTACTATAATACGCTGGTCAAACGAGTTGGTATAGTCCCTTAGTTGCCTCTTACGACACCAATGGGATGTATAGAGCTGGTGACACTCTATATCCTCAATCCATTTCTTCAGCTTAATATTTGTATAGCTGCGTATATTAATATGAAAATGTTTAGTCGTTTTTCTAGCTTCGTTTAGCTACCTCCCAAAAGTCTGGAGAAGCAGTTGTCACATCCTATTCGTAGAATTTCGTAATTCAAAAGGCAGAAAGTTACAAACATTATGTATGCAAAAGTGATCTTTATAGTTAGTTACGCTGAAGTAATTCCGACTCCTCGATCGTCATCATGAAAGGAGATCCGCCATTTTCTTTGGATATTTCATCCATTAACGCGAGCGAAGCCGCTTCAATACATTAAAGTACACTACCTATGTGTACTATAAAATAATGTGCCATTTAAAAGTCGTTCAACTGAAAGTGACAGCCGGTTGCCTCGTAAATAATCTTGATAACTGCGTAAGAATATATTGACATAGTATGCGTGTGGACCTCCGTCACTACAATGCATTTAATGTTTACTTTACACCGAGTGCCATATATCGCTGCCCTAGTTCAAAAGTAATATTTCTTCTTGAATAATAACTTTTTAGTTGCTTACGTGATCCAGTTTTTATTGTAATATTTTATTTACTTTTTTCTTTATGTCAATGCATTCTCAAATCATTATATAATGTTGTTATACAAGATTTTAAAGTATTTTCATTATTTTTTTTATTCATTTATATTGTGACTTGCGCTATGTCCGTATGCGTGTATGTATGCTTTCTAGTTTCCCTGTTCAACCGTTTTTAGTTTTACTTTACATACCCAAAGACAGATGGCGTTGCCCCAGAAATACCATACTAAAGTTATTTTCTCCATTAAAAAAAAATTAAGAAAGTTTTCAAGTTTTAGTTTATGGCTATATAACTTTTAAGATAGACAAATAATATTTATTTCTGCAATTAAATATTTTCACGATATATTGCTGGCATTTCCTAAGATTCACTCATGGAAGAAATGCCGAAACAAACAACCGAGATTTCCTTTTTTCAAGCCTCCACAAACTTAATATTGATTAAATGAAAACTAAGCGAGTACAGTAATAGGGTCTAGGGTTAGCCTTTTGAAGAAAAGACATAGTTTTGAGTCTATCTGCCATACAGACGGTTTACGAGCCCTAGCCATCCTGTCACCTAACCATTATTAGTCAAAATTAACGACTCGAAACGCTATACTACCGCCAGCAGGACATTTGGGTAGAAAATGGCAATACTCAAATCCACCAGAAAGATACTAAATGTAAATTAAAATTACAGGCCTAGACTCACTTTTACATAAATAAAAACTTTACTCGTACAATTCAACTTCCATGTAAGAAAAAAATTAGAATATAAAACTGAAACTACAAACTTTAAAAGACAACAAAAGAAAATGCAGGAGTTTCAATCCCAAGCAAATTTATATATTTTTTGTTCTTGTTTGTCTTTTTGAAGAATTTTATTGTGGAATCGCACCCCTTTGTATCCAAATCATAACTTTTTACTGAAAGTAACTATAGACATGCAAATTAAGTTTTTTTGGTGCTGTACATTTGTCAACTACTTATCGGGGCATATGAGACGTTATCATATATATGGTAGTTTGTCACCTATATTCGGCACACGTTATCATCAACTAAAAACTTAAAAATAGAATCATAATTGTGCTTGTATTTCTGTAAACTACCGTGCACAATATAACATTGAGCAATAGGCCTAATTATACGATTGTTTTGTTTAGTCTACTGGTGAAGCGAGCATCGCCAACCTGGACCGCATTAGATACGCCAATGGTAACATCTCTACCGCAGACCTTCGCCTGCGCATGCAGAAGAGCATGCAGACTAATGCTGCTGTCTTCAGGCAAAAGAGCACACTTGAGGAAGGTAAAGGAAACTCCATCGATAATGATATTGAGCAATAGCAACCGGCTTCAGACTACCGCCACTCAACCACCCGCCATTGTGTTTATAAGACCAACAACAACTCATGATGTACTTATTCTTCCCGTGGGTGTCATAGGAGGTGACTAAGGGCACAAAATATACGAGACAACATCACTGCATAGAGAAGGAAAACTTGAAATAAACCCAACACCAACCCGCCTGGCGAGTGTGATATAGTAGGCCAATATTACCTTGCTAAGGAGAAGGCTATGTCCAGCAGTGCACTGTTGGAGGTGGTTGAAGAATTTGTTCACCTACACAACACTTTATAATTAATTCCACGTTTGTGTACAGGCCAGCGTCAAATCCACGAAATTTACAAGCAGCTCAAAGACGTGAAAGTATCCGACCGATCGTTGATATGGAATAGCGATCTTATCGAGACGCTGGAGCTACAGAACTTGCTCATCAATGCCGTGCAGATAGTGGAAGGTGCTCTCGCCAGGGAAGAGACCCGGGGTGCTCACGCGCGTGAGGACTTCAAGACTAGACGCGATGAGTACGACTACTCCAAGCCTCTAGAAGGACAAGTAAGTTATCTAAATTTACATTTTTTACAGTTTATTTAAATTGAAAATGTTTGACTCCTTTGGTAGTGCAGGTAGCGTATGCGATTACTATGCTGAGATCTCGAGTTCGATTCATTGTAACAAATATTTGTATGATGTGTAAATATTTGTTTCGGGATTGGCAGGTGTTTTTTATATACAATATGTATGTATTTGAAAAAAAAAGTATAAAAGTGTTATATTAGCTAGTATAGTTTTCATAGAACAAGTTCTGCTTAGTATAAAATTACGTGTGTAACCGAAAATATTAAATATATACATTACTACAGCTTACGTGCGTTCTGCAAGCAATAGAATTGTTTCTTTAACTCCGATAACCATTTTTATTGTACTTTCAAGTTTTAGCCCACATGTTTATTTTGGATCCTAAGTCAAAACTTACATGTGCATCCTAGATAAAGGTATATTATATATTTAAAAAAATAAAACACCCAACACGAAATTTGGTTAAAGTAAATATGAGTTCGTACCTAATTTTATTAGCTTATAAGTTTCGTCGCTAAAACTTACATACGAGTGTGCCTTCTACTTATCATTGAAAGCTGTCATGTACCTAGAGGGCAAAGTGTATCTGGACTCAATAAATGCCAATAAAGACAGTCCGAAAAGCAAGTAAACATATCAACTTTAATAAACGACCGATGTAATAAACAATGAACTGACATAAAATAAACAAGTTAACGAAATACATAAAACCTGAAATAATATTCTAATTGTGTGGTAAAAAAGTATTTTTCCAAAAATAATTACATTATTTAACTTTATCGTGTGCAGTACGCATTAGTACTCATCTTCTGTTTCTCTATAGCCAATATATCTCTGAAAGTCTTGTGCGATAGAAAAATCGGGGAATATCAATTTCCCGTTTAAAATGAACTACAACGTCGAATTAAACCAAAATGTTCTATTTATATTACAAGTCTTAAATTAAGTTTTAACACGCATACGAATTTTTACTATACGATATAGTTTAAGAAAAAGTTTGCTTCGCCACATTTACGGTACATTTGATAACGAAATGATAACTGTATCTTTGTTGTAAGCGTCGAAAAACAAATTATTTTGCATTGTTCTGATGAACTTATAATTTTTAATTGGCGTCGCAAGATAAAGTAAGGTTATTTTATATTATGGTCAATATTCGAATTGACTATTATTAATATACCAGCTAACCCGCTCAACTTCGTTTGCGTCTTCTATTGGTCATAGTGATGTTATACAGCGTGAACAAATTAGTTTACTATAAAAAAGGTTATAGTGAGTTAACTTAAAAAGATAGACATGTGCTGCCGCGGACTTTTTTTTAGAACCTTTAAAGAGGGACAATTCTATGATACATTATTTTTTGTGATACTTTAACTGTTTACGCAGCGCACGATGGAAGCTCTCAAAGAGAATAACATTTTCAGTTTTTACAATATTTATCATTGATACTCCGCTCCTAGTCGTTGCGTAATTGTACGACTATACAGCTTTCCTCGATAAATGGCCTGTCTAAAACTGAAATACTTTTTCAAAGCGGACCAGTAGTTGCTAAGATTAGCGCGTTCAACCAAACAATCAAACAAACTCTTCAGCTTTGTTAAATTTGTTTAGATTAAATGTGTTACATTACATAAAGCTAAAATGTAAGAGCATTCCTACAAGTTCTAACTTTTGAAGCCACTACTCCTATTAGACCGTTCGAGCAATACCAATAAGCCATCTCACACGGAATTATTTATTTTTGTGAGATAATGTGGCAACATTGCGCGAAAGTATAATGCCAAATAACGTACAAATTAAATACATCTTTAAGCCCAATTAAAGATTGAAAAAAAAACACCATAATAATAACTCTTCGTTGTTATCAGACCAAACTTACCTTCGAACAACACTGGAGGAAGCACACCTTGGCAGTCACGGATATCGAAACAGGCGAGACCAAGTTATCCTACAGACCAGTCATTGACGGGACACTCGATCAACAGGAGTGCAAGACTGTGCCACCGATCATCAGAACCTATTAAACACATGCTTAACCATACGTAAGTAAGACATTACTGTTACCTATAAAATATTATTTGGCCGAACATAACATAATATTATTCTGCTGAGATTTATGCTCTCAATATATATTATATGTTAATTTTTATAACATTTAATATCAAAAAAAAAAATTGATAAATTGTACAACAGATTCATTCCTCATAAAGCTTGCACCTTCACTTTTTTTAACATACCTACTCTCACCTCATACCTATAACATTTTACGCCAGAAGAGTCTGTGGAAGACACCTTATGATCTCTAACATACATTTTAATAAAAATTAAGCATTAATAAAACAGTTGTATTGCAGGTAAATTCATCTCAACATGGGTGCTGACTGAGCTTTTGTACTGGCAGCGTACGTACTGCGACTGCTTAGTTTTTATTTTAACATCGCTATTTATATTATTTTTTATTTAAGAATTAAATATAAACGTAACAATTTGAACGATTAAGACGTTCTAGAATAATATTTTAAATTATGAAAAATAAAATAACAGTTGTGTACAAACGAAGCAACACTTGTTAAGTTACTGTTCTCTTTGTTCTCGTGTTCTAATTGTAGATTTTTAAACTCGAGTATTGATATATCCTTTTTAAGCATTTATGATTTTTCCAGGTTAGGAATCAGCAGCCCCGATGTACTTAATAAATTTATATAATAAGCACACACTATAACGTATAAGTGTTGTCTTTTAAATCTATTAGAGAAAATGTTATGTTTCAATTGTAATGTAATCCTGCTGTTCATTTTGTAAAGCCTTTGCAAGTTATTTAGTGAATATCTTTTTGTTCGTGTTTTTATTAACTTTACACTTGTCAATCTTAAGTTCGATCAATCTTTTGGTTATATCACAACTTTTTATTTTGCTAAGATTGCCACTTTTAACAATCTGTATATTTTTTTTAAAAGTAAAAAATACTTTTTTAAATATATATTTTTCAGTTATTTTTTGTTCAGTATTACAAAGAAATTATTGTTAAAATCATAAATGTACACTACGTAGATATTAAGTATACCGAGATGTATAAATATTAAATAGAAATATTGATACAAAACGTGCGTATTTATTTTGTTCCTTTAAGTTCCAAATCTGTTGGTATAGTATTAAGGCTTTTCTAACCTTCTAACCTTATATACTAATATAGATTGGTTTGTCATACCATTCAGCTGGTCAACTATACGCGCGATCCAACCCCCGACTTTAACAAGGTTTTTTGTAGTTTCTAAAGTTTAAATGGAAGCCAATTCGCAGAAACTCACACATTACACATTCTTGGGTTTATAAAACGCATTAGCGAGGTAACTTAATTGAAAACATTTTAACGGTAAGAGGCAATAACAATGGAAACACGGTACAGCTAAAACAGGTGCATTAATAATTGTCAACTCTACATACGGTATTCTAACTATTAGTGCACGGTAGTTAAATATGATGACGCGTTTAGACTATTGCACATCACGTATCTAGTAGGCAGGTAGGTACCAGGTAACCAAAGTGCTCTGGAATGTTATAGAACACATTATTTTGGAAGAGTCATACATTCGTACCTATTGGTAATTTAAAAGATCTTGACTACAGAAATGTTTATTTCAAATCCAATGTATACTTGCCAAGAGCCTTTAAATTAGCTGTAAGATATGTTACATGTTTAAAAGTATACGTGAGAGGAGAACATTACATTAATGATGCGTAGTGTACCTACTTCTGCGAGTTTATCAGTTGATTAAGTCCACTCGTGGCAAGGGTCACACGAACGCTATCGTCGTTTCGCTGGCTCTCTGCCAGTTACTAGTCTGTCGTCTAGTGCTACGGTTGAGGTCTAGTGCTCTCTCCCAATTCTCAGTGTTCTCCCCGTTTTAAAATCCAGATTGTGATTTGATGGTGCTGCTTGGTACAGCGAACTTAACGAAAGCGAGCGGTGTGTGTAAAGGCCCGTTCTATAACGATTCCAAGATTGAAAACCGCAATATCGTTACACTTCGGAAGATTTTCTTCAATCTGTGTAAAGGTATAGTACCAATGTTAATACGTTTGTAAAGAAAATACCTACTTATAATATTTTTGTGTTTAAAAACTGGGTTTGTTGGTCGGTTTCAAAATAATTTGTTATTTGTAACACATTTAATTATGAAACATGTAGCAACATTCTATTGAAATGTAGACATATTATCAAATTGCAGGTTCTGAAGTAGTATATACATAAATACACACAAAAAATAAATTATTACACCTTTAACTCCTATTGTTTATACTTTTTAAAACGCGTTGCATTTCTCTGCACTCAAACATGTGTAGCTTACGTATGTGTTTACAATTGTCTACAAAATAAAAACATCACCATTGTGTTGTTTATCGTCTACTTTGTCGTATAGACCCATGCGGTCTTTCTGAAGGTCAAGGTATTGCCCTCGTCAAAAAGATGAAACCTGAATGTAGAGATTAGGTATCGAACTCGGAATGAGTCAATCAGATTAGTTTTTAGTTAACATTGCAACTTGTTCCCTGTACTGAGTAATATAGAGCCTTTAATTTATTATTGTGCAAATAGTTAAACAGTGCCAAAATGAGCGCACTAACTTGACTCTGCCCTCTTGTATCACATTAAGATAGCATCGTGCGTCGGTCTATATATGTCAATGATGATTATTTAATTAAACCTTTTATATTGCAAAATAGCAAATTCTCAGATTAGGAGGAGTTAACGACTTAGAGAGAGTGCACTTTATACATATATCTATATATGAAACTTAAGGAATAACTCGTATGACGTTACCGTTTATACCTATTATGCCATACGGGTTATACGTTCATCGTGTTCTTTTCTTATGGTATACGGGGGACGGTCATCAACGTAAATTTATGTTTGTGTATTAGATTAAAACTTTTTTTTTCATCTTGTATCACAATTTTTATATTTAAGTATATTTCACTTGTTTAATATCATCTCCAACGTCTTCACACCCTTTATCTTTATTCCTAAAATTATTTGGGGTCTGTTACTGGTTCGACTGATATTACCTGAACATCAGTTTTTTCACGGATTGACTGGCATCGGACCTCTACAACCCTGACAGCAAACTAATTTCGAAGGTTGAACTAGTTGTCAGCATGGGCACCGGGAGGGGCGTGCAAGAGGGTGCACTTACACTCCCCGTAAGGAAAAAAAGTAAATAAAAAACCAGCGAGTGCACAATCTTACTCGAGTGGCAATGCAAAGCGCCTTTTAAAAATTAATTGCTTTTAAGGTAACATCAGGCGAGCTAACACCTTTTCTCTTGTAAATTAACAAAATCTGTCCCAATAGTAACAGATAGGTTTTTATTATTTTAGTGGGACCATTTCTTAAATGTGGGAATGAGTTAAGACGAATTCACAATAACACCGATCAAACTCAAAGAAAATCGACTAATTTTAAACAAATTCTGGTATTAAAATAAAAACTTATCTAATGTAATACCTACGTGGGATATAAAAGATAGCTGTTTTCATTAAATAGAAGTAACACTGGTCAGTAGACAGTAGCAGTAAGAACCAGTTTAACTGGAAAATTAGATACTTACATTATCTTGACTGCCTCGGGGACGCAGCGGTAGCGAATGTGACTACTGTGCTTGAGGTCTCGGGTTAGATACCCGGGTCGTACCAGACGTTTGTATGATCTGCAAATATTTGTTTTGGAGTTTGAGTGTTTTCTATGTATATGCATATATTTACAAAAAAATGCACCCCTTGAAAATAACTTTGCCGACCTCCATGATTATTGGTATTATGCTAGTGGTAATTATATCCTGTCCAGCATAAATTATCGTCGACATTGACCAGTTGAACAATGACAACGATCGCCATAGATCGTTGCTATATAAAACAATATAAATAAAAAATGTATTTATTGTACTAACTCATTTAAAACCAATATAAACTTTTTTTTTTAGGTACTACATATTACCTGCTATACTATATGAAATACTGGTTGTTATTTACAGGTTGTCAACTTGAAATTATGGCTTCAATTCCGCCTTCTGCATTTTCTGCAAGGCGCATACGCGAAACCCAGCAAAATATGAAGCTATCCAACACAAACAAGGGGAACGAATCGAAAAAGTTCTTTGCTGAGACATGTAAGATACATTTTAATTGCAAATAAAAACATAATGAAGTAGTTAATAAGTTTGGAATACGAGTAAAAAACGCCGATCGTTTATATCTAATTCTGTGATATTTTCAAGTTCATCGGTAAGTTGGTTTCCGGTCGATTACAAATGCAAATTTAGAATTATAGCCATGTGGTGACTGATTAAGAATACAGAGTGTCATCACCCCTAATCTACCCGTGGATGTCGTAAGAGGCGATTAAGAGAACAAAATATGCAATACAACATCACTGGAAAGAGAAGGAAAACTTGAAACAAACTCTATACCAACCCGTCTAGCCAGTGTGGTATAGTAGGCCAAAACCTCCTTGCCAAGGAGAGGCCTATATCCAGTAACGGATTATTAAAGGTTGTTGATGACGTGATAATGAATAGTATTTTAAATACAACACTAAATCAGTATAACAATTTCATTTTACAGTCCTGGAGTTATCACCTTTGAAGTACAATAGCAAGTTAATGAACAGCATCTGGGGCCTATACAACCGTTACTCTCCGCACAATGTGAAGAAAGTCAACGATGCCCTTATTCACACAGCGGAGTTGCAGCAGTAAGTAAAAATATAATAAAAATGTAAATTATGCATCAAAGTCCTATAAAAGATACCTAGTGTAGGTAAAAAAAATATTTTTAGTGTCTTTTACATACACTATACTCAGTACACAAAATTATTTTTCGATTGCATTCGACTAGAACCCAAAACAGAAACTTACGAATATTAATATAATTAATAGACTCATCTCATTCTCTCGGACTGAATTATGTATCGGTACTAAAACGAATTAAATCAAATGACGCTCGGATCCAGAACCAAAACGAGTTTGGTTCGAAGCAAATATCCATGTAGGTACTGTTAGTTTGTACCTGTTTTTAGTTACCTAATATAAAATTCTTTATAAGCATACCGGAATTAAGTATTATAATGTTACCCTGAGACTGTGCTTAAAAAAAATGTTAATATATTTCACAATTTGACGCTGAGAATACCCAAACGCAATTCCATATTGTATTATGAAACCAATGTATGTAGGTCACTTTATATACCTACACACGGTACCAGTACCCAAACGTACAACTTTACGACTTATACATTAGATACATTTCATACATTAATGCTTGAGATAAATATTAACCTTATTAGATCTCGTTACTTAGTAAGGTTTGAAAGGCATATAGGCTAACTTAAAGGTTTTACTTACAACAGACGCATCAATTTATTACTATATTATTACCTAATACAATATCTACTAGTGCTTTATATTAAACCGCATAAGGTGGCAGATATAATATCATTCTATATTTTTTTATGTTTTGCATAACCAAATAGGTACTATTCACTAAGAAAGTTTCACAAAATAGTCACTATCTAAAAGAGAACCTATTAAACATAATACATAATTTAATTACAGATCAGCTGCCAACTCCAACTCCAAGACTGAACCAATGATCAGTCTTCCAACGACCAAACTCGACAACGTTTGGGCCGCCATTAACATAACACCATCTCATTAATAGATACTTACTAATGTAATCCTACATAATGTTGTATCAATACAATATCCAACATTAAATATTGGTTATAAGTATAGATTAAAGATGTAGTAAACAAGCGCACCGTGATTTTTTTTTAATTGTTAATAAATTGTAGAACAAATTCTCCTTTCTTAGGAGGGGCCTACATACAACAGTGAGCTCTATTAATGGTTGTTGATGATGATGAATAAAATGTTATTAAGCAGTTAAGGTTACATTCGTACTCTTTGGTCTTTCTGCAACACTAATGCCTAGCGCAACATGGTGGCAGAAAGGCCAAAGACTCAGACACCCTTGCGCAGTGACGTAGATAGGCGTGGGCGAAGTGGACTCTTCCTATTGAAGAAGGAAAGAAAATTATGAACTAGAAAGATAGATAGATTTAACGGGTAAAGTACAGAATATATAGCAGGGAGCGGAAATATATACAAAGAGCGGCCTAAGTGCAATTTCATCCAGGCAACCTTTAGATGTACTGAAATTCTTCTTAACTGGTGGTAGGTACGCACGAGTTAAAGCAACAAATTTGCATATAGTTTTAAACCAAAAAATAAATACTGATCATGCATGTAGATTTTGAGAACGAAAGAAAAAGGGCCTCGCTAGCGCGACTTCGCCCACTTCCATATTAGACCACGCTACGCCATTGCCCTTGCTCTCAAAATACGTTCATAAGTAAATTATCAAAAATAAATCATAATAAAAATAATAAGAAAACATTATTGTAATGCCTTACTTTTTTTTCATCAAGTTAAACTCACCCTTACACTTGTAATCTTGATCAAAGAATTGTTTCTTTTGTTTTACAAATTGCTCTACAAAAGCGGCAATCCTTTTACAAAGATTCTCTTCATTTTATATACCTATATATTACCAAGGGGCTATAATATATAGTGATAAAGTTAAACAAACTACATAAATGATAAAAGAACCGATATTAGTTTAACTTGACGTCATCACAATCTAAAAGCAAGTGAACCATAGGTCAACAAGTATATTGTACAGGCCTAGGTATTATAATTGTGTACTGTTTAGAAGGTAATGGCTTATGTAACCTTGGCAGCGTTATTGCCATATTACGGGTTTGCTAACTCTTTAGGTTCGGTATGACCAACATCTGAAGCAAACATTTTAAAGAAGTAGGTAATCGGCCTGCGAATCGTATCCACAGTGGGACAAGGTGGGGTGCTTTTTTTTTTAACGTCTGGAAACCTCCACGGGCCGTCACCCCATCGGGTTTTACGGCGGGGTGGTGTGTCGGAATCGGACCGACTAAAACCACACGGTGTGCCACACTGCACCTGACATAGGAGGTATCCGGGAACAGCTGCTATTACGTCATCCAGAAGGTTGGGTGCTTGCCTCAACCTCCACTTCTCTTTATACTCAATTTTTATGACAAAAAAATATGGAATATAAGTTCCATTGCATATTGAAATTTAATTTTAAAGGTTTTTGTTGTAAGTATCGTACATATACATTTAGTAATAAATCCTTATTTTGACATTACAAACAGACACTTCACTTTTGTGTGTATAGATAAGGGCATTGAAGACTATGTAATCTATACATACTGTAATCATTTACACAGCAATAACCATCAATATTTGCCGCTCTCTACTGCGCCGAGTGTTGTGGGTTCAAACCCCACATGGGAGACAACACTTTATGTGATCCATAAATTGTTGTTCTGAGTCTGTCTTCTTCTTTATGTCCGTCTCTTGTAAGCTTGTAAAGTCCCCCGCGTCATAGGATTTATTCCTTGTGCGAGCGTTCTTTTCAGAAAAAAAATATAATATCCTATTACAATTTTATTATACTGACGGACCCGTTGGCATACCGGTTAATGACCTGAACTGTTAAGAGGTCCTGGATTCGAGTCACGTTTCTAATTCGATCCCTAATTAAGTATGTGGTAAATATAATCATTTGTTCTGTATTTGGGTTTTAATATCTTTATTTGTGTACTGTCTATATTTAGAAACACAAATATATTTGACAGCATGTTAAATTATCAATTTTTTTTCCTATTCTTACTACTTTTACATTTCTTGGAGTTATTATATTAGAAAATGTCTGCAATTTCGACAAGCGACACAGGTGTTAATAAAAGTCAAAAAGGCGAGGTTTCGTGGTAGTTTTGCCTGACTTTCTAATCCCGCAATACTCTGTTAAAAATTTACGGCTAGTCAATATATTCCTTGGAGAAGAAATTTTAGTTGCTCTGTTAGGATGGAATTCAGTGTAGATAGAGTGGGACAATATAATCTGAAAGAGTCGAAATTTCAGATTTGTTCATAAGAACCTAAGTATATTACTTAGTGTTTCGAATGCACAATCTCCATTCATCTATTATGAGATTTGATATCTCGCAAACAACATTGGGGTAAGAGATTTCGCCACAAACACAACAAAATGTTTTTTTGCTGTTAGAGTACATCGTTATACAGTTGCAGTGAACATCGACCTCCCTTACTTTTACGCTTCCCCCAATTAAAGACAATTTGCGTGAACCCGTAGTGCTTAGTAGTAGTAGTAGTTTAAATGTATAAAAACTATTAACCACCATGGACGGTTTTGTCAGATTCTATCGGGCCCATAATTTGGTGACCCTTCGAAGTAACCATAGTATGTAGTTATCTTTCTATTCTTAAACTCGATTGAGTATATAATTGGGTATAATAAATACTATTCTCGGTTTGCATATTTGTTTAAATATTTGCACAGATACGACCAAATCGCCAGGATTGTACCTAAATAAATATTTGAACCACATGGTATTAGGATCAAACAATCATTACTGACCATTGCTGTCATTAAGCCTAAGACCGGTGATGACAGGTCGGTCATATTGGCCCTTGGCAATAGATTTATTTATTTATTTATTCTGGATCTCAGACAAAGAATACACCTTACATGCTAAGTTTGTAATATTAAAATAAAATAAAATTTCAAGTCTAGTACTTCTTCAATTATGGGAGACCACAACATGCTCATTATGAAAATAATCAAATATTAAATATAAACAGTCACCACAAACAACCTACGTAGATGAAGGAAAAAGGACATCAATAAATAATAGTAGAGGAGCCGTAGAAGGGATTCCGGGATTTACTCGACCGTGGCAGATTAATATACAGGGGGATACTTTGTACTCTATTAAGTACTCACACCAAACATGAGACTTCTATATATGATCGTCCGTCAGGGATAGAGGATCAGATTAATAAAAAAAAATTGATCGTCAAACATTTTCGAGCGCGTCAGATTAAGATAAGATGAGGTAGTTACGTGCTAAAACGTGTAGATTTCACTAATCTGACAATTTGAGTGAGACGTAAAGAAGGGAAAGGGCTACAAAATTGTAAAAAAAACGTCACTTGGACATTCTCGAGCGTGGCTAAATTTTTTTTTATTTTGAACGGAATAATTCAAGGATTGCGAAAAATATATAATCTGACAATTTCTGCAAGCCGAAGCAACAACAATTTATCGATAAAGTTTAATGCGTGCAGCTACGTGATGCCTATATTCCCCTCTCCGCGCTTCTATTCCTCTCTCACAATTTAATTGTTTATAATTATTTTCTCATAAATACAAATATTCTACTTTAAAAAAACATGTACTTTCTCAATTGCATGCAATTTCCTGAGCTTTTCAATTAATTAAGTACAATAGCTTAAAAAAATACAAAAAACAATTTTTAATTATCAGAATAGCGAAATTCCTCTAGATAATTGTCAGATTATGAGACAGCACGTCTAGTGCATCAAGATGAACCATATATATCTTAATCTGATGCGCTTGAGTATTTCAAAATGACCAATTTTTTTTGCACATTCTAATAACGGCCATGACTTTGCGTCACATCCAAATAGTCAGATTATTATATAAGAGCATTTTTTTGGGTTCACTTAACATCCCCTTCGAAAATCTGACGCGCTCGATAAAGTTTTTTTTTTACATTTCTGACCCCTACGTACGACCACCCCCATCACTGAAACAGTCAGATTAACATATGTACATTTTTAAAAATACGTAGGACATATATAATATCATTATCTGACACGCTCGAGTATGTCCATGGAACTGTTTATTTTTACATTTTAGAAAATCTATAGCCGCTCCCCCCACTGATGAAATGGTATGTTTTATATGTCATTTTTCTTTTCATCATCTAAGCTTCACAAGCGAATAGGTCTCTATGACGATCGAGTAAATCCCAATTTAGTATCGTGACCTCCCGTACTATAACTATACAAAAAAACAAGTAAGCAAATTGTTCTATTAATGTAACTAAACTTACCAGCTTTCTCTATTACTAATAAATCAATAGAATGACAAACTGTCATCATCATCCTCCTAACCTTTTTATTCCCAAGATTATTTGGGGTCAGCTATTAGTTCAACCAGTTATTCAGCTGACATGAACTGTCAAATCTCATGTTATAAAATAGTACTTATAATACAGTCGGAAAAGTTATTATTTGGTTTATAAAATAACACTTTATAGGTTTAGACATCACATTGTAGCAATATTTGAGAGCTCAAAATATATTTTAACACTTGCACTTGCATAAGGCAAGTAAAGAAAGATTTGTACAAGCTGTCCAAGTCAATTTGCTATGCACTGCATTGTAATCCATTGTAAGCAGTTGTGACAACATGGTACTCAAGCTACTTGAAATGGGTTTAAAAGGAAACCAGCATGTAAATAATATTTTCTTTTTTTAATTTTCTAAACATTAAATAAACTATCTACTAACTAAATTTTAATATATAAAGTACATTTCTGTAATACTTGTTTCCGTTCTGTATATATGTTTATAGATATTTGATTTTCGATGAAATAATTGAAATAATTTAGTTGTAAAATTATATAATATGTATTGATGACATACTGCTCTAGTTAAGTCGGATTTTGAAAGTTATTTGAACAATTAGTTTTGAAATATTTACAATAACAATGATGATAATTAAAAATATATAACAACTTTAATCTATTTTTATTGAAAAGCTAGCACCACAAGAGCAACCTATCTCAGCATTAGGATTTTGTACTATCCTAAACGCTGACCTTATCAACTCTGTATGATAATCCACTGTAGAACCTTTAACATACTCCAACGAAGTCTCATCAATTACTACTTTAACTCCATCTTTTTCATATAATCTGAAAGTTTAAAGTAATTAAATCAACCTGGATTGCAACACAGTCATTGAAGCTTAAACACCAATTTAATCACCAAGTTAGTAGGTATATAGGTTGAATGGTTAACAATTAAGATGTAGCCACACATAATAGATTCTTAATATTAATATTGTAGGCTTAAAAACCGTTATTGACAAGCACTCAAAAGTATTATTGCTTTATTTACTAAAACTTAACATTATCATCTTAATATTTGTTACCATAACGGTTATATTTTACTTTTCCAATACGAGCTAGTCATTAAAAACTTGTATACAAACCTGTCATCTTTTGCCATTTTATCATCTAAATCAAATTTATATTGAAATCCAGAACAACCACCACTCTCCACACAAATTCTTAGAAAATTGTCACTACTATTGCATAATTGTTTTAATTTTTTTACGCAATTTTCACTTATATCAATATCTTGATCAGAATTAGATTTTAAGACTTTTAAAGAACTGTATAAGTTATTTCTTATTGCGGAGAAATTATAACTGCTGTTAAAAAGATATCTAGATCTCAAAAACATTGTATTTCAAATAGAGTGCAACAAATAATAATATCGGAACCGCTTTTTATTTATTTTTCTACTTGCCTTTTTAACAGATTCATCTGTCACTTAGATGAGTGCACAGACAAGTCAAAGTCAAATCAGTGCTGCCCGTTTATGTCTATTTTAATCATTTATGTGACTAGCAATTAACATCTGTCAAGTACGTCATAAATACGTCACACGTCAATCGTTTGTGGAAAAACATCTTTGGTAACAGTTGGCAACACTTATTAACACGTTCTATTTTGTAGATTTCGTATATTTTTAGTTTTCATTGGATTTCTTCCTATCCAGTCACGGTTTGTAGATAAAAAATGATTATTGCGATGTAATATGTATGTACGGTTCGTCAAAAGGTGCATTATTTTTCACAATGCAGAAAAACATACCTATAAAACATACTAAGAAAATGGCTGGCAGTTCTGATGGTAGAAATAGTAGTAGTAGGTTTTGATGGTAGCCATGAATTTTTAAGGCAAATTTTAATAAATTTAGGCTTTAAATTTTTATCTTATAGAACTTAATTTATTTGAATGACAGCTAAATACACGTGTTTTATAAGGTTACTAAATTTTGACAAACTACTGATATGATTGATGTAGAGCGTAAAATATCTAAAGGCAAGAAATAGATAATTGTGTTTGCCGGAAGTAACAAAGGTTTTATGTCTTACACGGTTGTCATATTTATTGAAAAATTAACAAGAGGATTACTATTTTGAGTTGAATGCCAAGTCTGCCAGTCTCCTACATCTACCTCAACCGTAAAAGTAATTAAATAATGATTACTGGAAAAAGACATTCCAATTAATGGATTGTTACGAAAACCATCTTGGTTTTCGTAACAATCCATTGGTTAGTGTAAAAAAACACTCACCAGAATTTGTGTACTACATTGATGAGGATAATATTAAGAAATATGGGCCTCCAGTGAAATGACTGCCACCTTACTACTGTAAATTGAATTGACTACTGACATTATTATAGACACTGGTGTAAAGACTAATCGCATAAAAAATGTTAATTGTCAGAATGTTGCAAGGTTAGCTGAAGAAATATACCAGTTAGTAACTCCACAAGAATCTGGACATTGTGTTGAGCATAAAATCGAAATTGAAATCAAATATGAAACCCTGAGGAAGAACTATGACATAGACAGATTTCTGTAGATGATATTGTAGGATGGGTCAAGGATTCATTAACATTTGAATCTAACATCCTGTGCATCGCAACGTGAGTTCATGGGACCGATCCTGCTAGAATTTGCTGACTACAATCGTAACACATAGTTTCAACAAAATAGAGCCACTCGTCACAAATTCAATAAGTCCCTGCCGGTTGTCAAAGACATGTTGCCGAAAAAGCTGATTTCCAGACGAGGCGACATTCCATGGCCATCCAGAAGTCCAGATCTCTCCCCAGTAGACTTCTTTTTATGGGTTTTTTTAAGAATTTACATCAATAAACCAAATATACCACGTCAACTAAACGAAAAAATCAGCGAAGGGATGTCGTCGATTTCACTGTGTCTTTACCGAGAAGTATTCGAAAATTTCGGTGCTCGCTTAGAAGAGTGCAAACGTTGAAAGGGTGACCATTTATAGCAAAGTAATCTTTAAAAAATAAATACCAACTAATTAACTTTCTTATAAATAGAAAAAATATATATCAAATGGTTTCTTTTATACGATTTTTTCAAATGTTAACTAACTCGTGGCCCACCTTATAGTTATAGTGATTCTAAAGAAATCAAAGTGGACCAAATAAATAACTAGGAGTTTTATGTAACATTTCAGGTGTTAAAAATTAGACTCAGACTTAAATGAACAAATAAATAACACTTACATTTTTTATAGTATGTATTTTACTTACTTTTTAGTATGTACTTTCCATAATCAATTATTCGTAGATACAACACAAATATTTGAATAGGAAGGGATTCCCCTTGACTTACATTTTATTTTTTGAAACAATTTTATTATCTGTCTTAATTAAAATTGCATGTGTTTCTGCATATGTTTATCCTGCTGAATTACTTTAATTGGCAGTACATGGACATTTGTTCTTGATTTAATTTGTGCACATTACAATTTACTGTAACGCTCAAGTGTTGAGGCGACTCATTCAAAGCGTTTGTAATTGTGAATAAAATAATTATTTTGTACAAAAAAATATAAGAACGAGATATCAAATTTTTTTACTCGAAGTATACAGGGATAACAGATTTAACTACAGTGGCGCCCTCGATTTTTTAGTGGCTTTCTAAGCTGACTATACTTGTAAAAAAAAGTAAAAATTTTAATGCATTTAAAGATAAGGGGCAAGACAGTTGTCTGGATGTCAGTTTGGACTTTACAATGTGTACTTTTAGTAAGTTCACAAAACAAACTTAGAGCTGTGCTCCTTTACATTCAATGTTAATTGCTATATTGATAGCAATTTATTAATAAACATTTATCTATAAATTAAATAAAAATGTAGTAACTGTTGTGGAATAATCATTAATACACATTTAGTAACAAAATCATTTACTGCAAACTGCACGTGTACCTACACTACTCCAAAAATCAGCTGTATGGATCACTACCGCTTCCTACTGCATTGCAGCATTGAGTATTGTACGATAAATAAATTGTTTTTTCCTGCGGCACAGGATCTAATGTGAGAGTTGTCTTTTTCAGCTAAAAATAACCTAAAACATTATTCTTTAATTGAGGCAATCGCTTAATCAACGTACATTGTGATTAGACAAAACAATGACAAAATGTTATAGGCAATAGACACACACACACGACATGTCCTACTATATTTTTTTAGTATCTTCCCACGTTACGGAACAAAAAAACTAAGTTTACTTCTGTCTGGACCTATACTTTGATATACTAATGAGGGTAAGGATTACAATAAATAGGTCAGTGACGCATGTATACAGACACGCGGCAAAGTATCCAGCACAGTTATAAAGTAAACTAAAATATTAAAAAAAAACTAAAAACACGTCGAAAAGAGTTGGTTACAAAAAAGGAACTGGCAACGCAACGTGTGTAACTTTACAAGAATCACTTCGAGCCTTTAGCTCCTTTACAACTCGTAAACTATTAAATTTACATACGTACATGACAACACTTAAAACCCCTCAGTTTGTTAAGAATTTAAAATTTCATTGATTCAGCTCAAACGGTTATTGATATTAAATATTGACTGACTCACGCGTTAAAAACCTAACCCACGTTCAGATGATCTGGCAAATTGACATTTAGTACTATGGTAGACTATTATATATTACCTACATTTGAAAACTCAAAAATGTTGAAAAGGAACATCAACATACTTATAAAAACAACAAGTCTGAAGGTTAGGTTACAGGCTAGACCACCCAGCCTATGATATGATAAATATGACTATGATAAATAACAATAAATATATCGAAAGTCTGATAAAATTTTCAAATAAAAAAGTATGTATTTTGTAAGTATGTGTTACACTTTGAAATAACTGACACACTGACTGTTTTTGATGTATCACTTAAAAAAAAAGGGGAAAGCTATTTAAACAAAAACGAAAGCAACCTATGCAAAGGAAAGAGATAGAAAATAACAAAAGCCAACTACCTCCCCGGATGTCACTATGGTAGCTACACTACTGAACAATGTTAAATACGAGAGTTCATACGAGCGTACAATTGTATTTCTCTAGAATTAGTTTAAAAAATTGTATACTGTACTTATGTTTTGTTCTTTTATTTCAAACCAAAGAGTTTTAGTAAGACTCTTTATAGCCGACCTTAAGGCTCAAGATTTGACTTGGCCATTTTTTATGAACGGGCTATATTAAATTTGTAAGTTAGTGTACTTCCTGTTTGTACCGGTTTTATAATATTAGGTTGATTTACTGGATTTGTTGGTAATAACGAAGACAAATGTTGAACTTGAATTACATCCTCCGTGTGTCCGTTACCGCGGTGAATAGTAGCTTGTGTCCTTCCTCAAGAATCTAAGGATCTCCATTGCAAATTTTACTAAAATCGTGTGCATCCGTTTAGTGGTTAAAGCGTATTAAATAGACAGAATTACTTTCACATCATAACTAACGTTAAGCGTTGCACGGATTGCCTATCCATCCCCACACCGCTCTACTTCATAGTAGGTGCTTAATGGCGCTTCATTCATTTCAATCTTATCGTGATAACTTTTAAAGTGTACGTCCAAACACTTTACGTAAATTATAAATTTCATCTAGATTAAATACTGAAAGCCACAAATGTGTCCATTTTGATGAGAATTTGATTAATACCCTAAATTGTGCATTATTAAAGAAGTATCCAATCTAATTGTGGTTATGTTACTATTTCAGATAAACTGACTTCCAGATAAAAGGTAGACACATGTTATCACGAACTTTTATTGAAAACTATTTAAGACATACAATCCTACCATATATTATTGTTGTGTAACTCCAACGATTTCGGTAGCGCACGTCAAGATAGTTCTCAGACGGCAGGAATTTTTGATTTAGTTGGTATTTATCGTTATATTATGGCCAAATTAGACAAAATCAAAATAAATTATAGCTCATGTGTTATTTTGATATATAATCTATCTTACTGTTATGTTTCATCTAAATCCGTTCAGTTGGTTTTGCGTGAAACAGTAACTAACATCCAACATAGGTACATCCATCCTCACAAGTTTTCGCTTTTTTAATATTAATAGTACCTGGCTCTCAATGTAATGGCATATGTGCTACTCAAACTAGCTGATACTGAGCGTTATAAAATTCTCAAGTTGTCTAAATGGATTTGCTATAAAGAGACTGTCTGTTATGCTAGTATTCTCAATTTATGGATTTCATAGTTGAGCTTATTCTGTCCCTTTCCTACCTGGTGTTTAATGTAAGATTTGCTATCTCGCTCACAAAAATAACTTGTTCATTATGGTGAATTTACGTTTTTTTTTGGTTTATGACAGTCAGTATTATTTGTGTAGTTCAATTTGAAAATGGGTTTTCAAATTTAACTAAAGTACGAAATGGAAGAAATATGCTTTTGGTTACACATTTTTAGATTATGTGTTTTAATGTTGAATCACCACTCATGGTAGGGGTTGGTATATACTATAACAGTAAAAAATACTTATAGATAAAAAAATAAACCAGTTTTGGGGGTTTATACGACTAGAGACTTTGACGTATATTTCTTAGATCTTATAGAGACGAGCAGCACTTTGTCGACGACAATTAGCACTGTAGCTGCCGGCGGCAGACATCAACGCGTCTACGGCAACCGGACGGCAGAGCGTGGTCGTGATGTTTGCAGTTGTGGCGTGTCGCAGAAGTAAATCTATAGTATTTTTACTACTGCAATTAGCACTTTAATTTTAATTTTTATCAGCGCATTGTGAGGACGAGCTTTTCGTAGGTTGCAAATTCGAAATGGTGACACATGCAGTGGAGCGTCCCAACGTGCTTTGTCCCCTGCAGCGTCACGTTCAACGTACACGGATGACGGAACTAATTTTCGTTAGAGCACGTGTGCGAGTGGGGCATCCAAGTGTGTTAACCAATCAGAGGTGAGAGTGTCATCACTTTAAAGTGTTGTGGTAAATCATGACACGCTAAACAAAATATCACTTGTGCACGCTCGTTAAAACGCAAAACAAACTGATCGTCGTGTAATTACACAACAAGACAAGTCCATACGTTCTGTAGTCGAGCTTGCACGCTCAAAACAACGCCCCGCTGCACACACCGCCACGCCGCAACGCCGTACCCAATCTGTGGCCTAACCTATTTGCAGTCGACAAAATGTTGGACTCCACACGCCACAACTGCAACCGTCACCGCTCGCCTGTATGAGCCCACACTAATATATGTTTAATTTCGAAATAAGTTCATAACAGTACTGTCTTCTTCTTTAATGCAAAAGGTAGAATCTGCAATTTACCGCAACTTTTGTCTAGGTTCCTTCCTTTGTATCTTCTTGATCTCATTGAAGTGGAATGCGTAATGAGTTCCAAATTTTTATTTAACACTTTGGTATTCTATACCACTATTAACGTATCATAGCACTTGTGAATAAAGACTTTCTATCATGCACCACACTCAAATCTCTAAAAATAGTTTTTTCTCTAACCCAACTAACTTTTTTTATAACTTTGTCCGTCTAAAAAAAACTTTTGAAAGTTTCAAAGCTTTCAAATATTGTATAAAAAATCAACATAATTCGTTGAACTCTGGACCCCAACCATTCTGATTTTGGCTAGACTGCAAATAATTTATAGTTTCAAACGTAGCTAGGCATAGTCATTTAGTAATTTAGTCTAGTGCATATGCAATTGTAAATGAGTATTAAGAAAATAATACATTATTATTATTACTTAGTACACTGCAACTATCTAGTTAAATAAGCTTCCAAAATACCGCTGATACCGCCTATAATTTAAATAATCGATATATGACAATGTGTTACGCACATGTAAAGTACCCTAAAATTTTAAATACCTAATATCCGTGTTAAGGTTGACTGTAACAAATCTCCGTGAGCGATAAGACCGCCGATTGTTACGTCTACATATTTGTAACTCATCTTTTGTGTGTGCAATAAAAGTATATGAATAAAAAATAGTGACGCAGCAGCTGGCACGACTGAACATCGGGTTTTAATTTTACAACATATTTTATCAGATACTTAGCGACGTAACGTAAAAAACATAGTATTTTTGATTTGTTATTGTGAAATAAAAATCTAAAGCTAGTGATATTATTCAATACCCACTATTAACATTTTAAATGAACGTAATGTATGTGTGATGAACAGTATACAAACAAACAGAATAAAAATGTTGAGACAGGAGAGACATTGGGAGCCCGGGACACTTGTGTTTCAAAAAAATACGAATGAAACACTCAAATCATGAACAGTTCGTAGTGGCGTTTAGTTTAAAACTGGTTTGGTTTCCTTTATTAAAAACATACTTTTGATAAACATTCTTTGCAAAGCTTATTTTTATGAATTAAAACTAAACGCAAATGTGAAGCTTGACTTTAGATAGCGTTGTGCTGATGTAACTAAGACAGTGAAAAATTTCACTTGTAGGTATAGTAACTTTAACAGTAAGAAATCTTTATTTTTATTAATGTTACATTTTGCTGTATTAATATTTACAATTATAAGTCATTTTATAAATTATTTTTTTGATGAAGTTGCAATCTCATCTGTAGATTATTTTTATAAGAAATGTTCCGAGTTTGTGTCTAATCATAAAAAATAGGCAAGTTTTCTAACGAACAGAGATGAAGAATTCTACAAGTCAAACTTTTACCAATGCATTAAAAACAAATATAATTACAATTAGAACTAAACAGATCTTATATACGCGTGGTCTGATCCCAAACTAGGTAGAGCCTGTACTATGGTAAACAGACTGCTGATAAACATACTTATATATTTGTAAGTACCAGCAGCAGACACAGAACAAATGATCATGCTCATCACACAACAATTATCCTAGATGAGAATCGAACCCATGACCTCCGGCTTGGAAGTCAGGGACCCTAACTAATACGCCAGTCAAGACCGTCAAGCATAAAAAATATTAATAAGCATGATTGTAACTAAAGTCTTCAAGTACTATAAACAAAATTATGTGGTAATTACAGTTACTTATTCATTTTTAAGAACTATGTTTAATTCAGGTAGGCACGATTGGTCATACATAACAAGAAGAAAAATAACAGTTACTTTTTAAGTTTTGGTTTTTTATGTTAGAAGTACCCGACATACGGGTAAATTTCCTACGTTTGCAACATTCGTACACTTAATGCGTGAGTTAGAACGAGATGTAACGACATTACAGAGCGAGATCGAGAATAACGTAGGGAAAGCTGGCCAGCGGACCACTACATCGACAGGTTTGTTCTGTTTGAGAAAACTGTTTTACTTGAGAGTATGACGTAAAGGGAGATTATTTGTAAAACATCAAATTTAGACAAGCTTAATAAAAACGTAAAATGGCTAAAAGCACTATTAAAGCATAATTTATAGAAATATACAGCTATGAATCATTACAAAGACTAAGGGTTAAGTAAAAACTAAGTCCTATTTTGTGCCTTTTAAAATTTATAATAATAACATAAATATTGTTTTGGTGTGCACTAAGTTATCTTACGCGGGGCACCCTACTCCACTTTGCGCGGCAGCGGTCAGAAGGCGGAGCTTATCGGCAAACTCGCGTCGAAGCTGGCTTCACTGTCAATTCGAGAGCCGCGGTGAGTACGCTCGCGTTTATTACGTGGTGTGTTTATATTATAGTGAAGTGGATTTTGTGATGAGATTATCGAATGTCGTGAAGTGAAAGATAGTGTTGTTTTATTAAAAAGTGTAACTTGTGGGTTGTACCATGTTTATGGTACACTTATAGTGATTAATCAAAATGTGTGGATCACAATTGTGTGCAAAATTGATTTATGCCACGTAGTGACGCGAACGGGTAATGATTCCTAATGTGGAGTTCGAAGCAAGATGGTTAGAGAGACTCGGCATCTGTGGGTTGGAAATTTACCCGATAACATTCGTGAAGATCGAATAAGGGAGCACTTCAAACGGTAATATCAATATTTAACTTGTGTTTATTTTCAGAAACGATCGACTTCGAATACAGAGCGTGGTTTTTAACATTTTTAACAAGGAGTTTTATATATTATAGAATAGTTGCAACCGACTTTAAAACATATAAAAAACTACTACAACATAGTCTTCATATAATAGTTTGTTTCTCGCTGTTGTGTCTGAATAATTTGCATGAATGCATAATAGATATTTACACATGGTTTATCATATTATAATTTTTACTTTCTGTATTCCTAAGACATGTAGGGACGTTAATTGATTATTTTTTTCTAAGTTCGTTGCTAATCATATTGTCGACGTGCGTATGTATGGCAAAAATGATGACACTAGTTTATGCGTTTATCCAAACAAAATACCTATTTTATTCAACTCGTGAGAGTTTACAAAAGATTTATGTTAGGTTACAGTCAGGCATTTGGAAAATTAGAAGAGGTTTAACAGGAAATGTCATGGTTCTGTGAAAAGTTATTTTATATAATTGACATCAAACAAAACATCATTTTTTCAATAGCTTTACTGTTAACATGTCCACAACAAGGGCACCATTGTACTATTTAGATGTATGAATGTGCAAGCAAATTTATTTTCGTCAATAATTTTAATGCCTTTTTCACCAACGTCCCCCAAATTTAAGATGCCTCTAGTGAAAGTTAGGTAACCCTTAGTGATATTTTCGTTTTCACCAACCTCTGGGAAACATCGAACTGCTTAGGTGTCTCTTAAAATTTCGGGGCCTGAATATTGAAAACCTTAGCAACCCCGAACAAGTTGACAAAGACAAACAAAAAATATTGAGATGGAGGAGTTATGGAATTTTGTGAACACGAGTTTGTAGATGACTATAATCCTAGTTTTGTTAATAGATCAAGAATTCACCGTGTCAGACCGAATTTATTTACAAAATGTGACCATTAAGATTTTGTTACAAGATTGAGGTTAACCAAAGAGTATTATCTGTTTATTAAATAAAATTGAACAAATATTGGAATATAAGGATAATAGATACTATTAATAATATTTTCGCATTTTTCAAGGATTTTGTATTTATAATAAGTTTATATGTTTAACTAAGTAGATATAGGTGTAATATTTACTTTATGACCTCAACGACTCGCGGTCGGTGTACCACGTGGTATGTATTTTTGACAGTTTGAAACGTTGCGTTTTCAGTAATAAGTTACAGAAATTGGTAATTAAACCTAAAGATATAACAAAAATATTTATTTCACATTATGTTTCTTAGTAAGTAACAACAATTACTTTAATAATTCAATGTTCCAAAAAATTAGAGAAGAGAGAAAATAGGAGACTTACTTAGGTGTGTCACTTGCACGGTAAAAACGAAATTAGATAAAAGTGTATTTCGTGGGTTCCTAGATAGGAGATGGTTTAAGTATAGTTGGTGAAAATGGACATCATCTCATAAAGTAAAATCAAGAATTAATAATAAAATTAAACTTAGAAACATCTTACTCCCTTTGCATGTTTTGGAAACTTAGGTTAACGTTATAATACTTGTTAAATATTTCAACAAAACTTTTAATAACTGTTTTTAAAATTTCTCTATAATTTATTTTGTGCTGACTTATTTCTTGTTGTTGTTGATCGAAATTTCAATTTATCTGCCCTGCCCAAGTGCAAGCCAAGATGCAAGTATTTCGCGTCAGTTTTGTTTCTACAATCGCTAACACCTTTATTCCCTTGTATTATTAGGTAAAATTTCGTTTTGACCACGTGACT
This sequence comes from Hypercompe scribonia, assembly GCA_949316085.1. Taxonomy (NCBI): domain Eukaryota; kingdom Metazoa; phylum Arthropoda; class Insecta; order Lepidoptera; family Erebidae; genus Hypercompe; species Hypercompe scribonia. Next base: position 11,639,857 of record OX438979.1, read on the forward strand.
TAGCGTTGAGACGACGTCACTTCCGTACATTTTAGTTTTCTATTAACGTTTACATTTGTTGAATGTTAATTTCGCCAGGGGGGCTGGTCATGGATATATTAGTACCTATCTCAAAGAACTTCATGAAATTGCATATAACAGTGTTATTAAGAGCTATCGTTCGTACTTGTCCCTAACCGAATATATCGGTAAACCATGTTCGTGGGTCTGGGACTAAGTGAGTGCTGTCTTGATCCACGTAGGTGCGCTACCCGTATATGCAAATACTGCTATATTTTAAGCACGAAAATAACTGTCTGTTTCTATAAACTATTCTAATAATTTCATATTTCAATTAACCTTTATCTGAATATGGAAGGTCCTTGTAGAGATGATAGTACAGATTACGTTTAATAAAATTACTGCAGGCCCAAAATTTTTTTAGTTCTAAAGATGTAAACATACTGGATTAGTGCAAATATACGTAATATAATTTTCGACAAATCCATGTTTTCAACTACCATCTTTCAGCTTTTCATTGATTGGAACTCTCAGAATCCCTACAATGTTATAACATACCAATATGCGCATTTCAGCAATGTGTGTAAGATTAATCACCTCATTCTATACAGAATGCCAGAACCATCGGATTTGACGACAGGTTTTGCTAGAAAGAAAAAATGTTAATTGTTTAGATTTTTTACAATAATAGTGTCATAAGAACACAATAAAATAGCATCATCCATGTATATTTTTTAACCGACTTCTAAAAGGATGCGGTTCTCAATTCGACTTTTTTTGTGCTTGTTATACCGTAACTTACTAGGTGTACCGATTTTGATGCACCTTTTTATATGTATAAGCTGGTGTTTGTCGTGTGGTCCCGTTGAAATTTAAATGAGGTCCGTCTAGTACTTTTTAAGTTATCCAAAATTGGCTTCGACTACGTTGATGATGTTTTTATTTTGCACGTATTTTGTTCTTCAGAGTTCCAATCAGGAGTTCTGTTCAAATCCTTCAGGAGTTCTTTGGATACTCGATAAAACTATTCAATAAATAACAGCAAATCTATCTACTGTTTAATGAGAATTATTTAGGGATCATTAAGTACGTATTGAAACTATGTCATAAATGAAATATTAGAAACTTCTGAAAAATAATATCTATGTAAAAAAAATACATTTTATTCTAATCACATTTATATCCTGACGGAGATCTTCACTGAAGTATATGGTCTTGTGCAACTGTAAAACTCTACAAAGTACGCAACGACTGTTGACCAAAATTCTAGAATTTCAGAATAAACCATTAACACTACAAGCAAGCTCGCTTTTTGGAAAGCCTATTTTCACGCGCCGCTTAAAGGCCCGGAATCATAATCAGAGGGAAATAAGTGTGCGGATAGGGAGTCCCAGGTTTTAACTGTTTTGGGTGGCATGCAAGAGCTGAATCGTTTAGTTCGGGAGTGTAAGTCTACCGTTCTAAAACTGCGACTTCCAAAGCAAACACGTGTTCTCCTGTAGTGGAAGGGATAATGTGGGACCAGGTGACGTTGAAGAGTTCACGCTCTCAATGTACTTTCGTGGGTTGGGATTCCGGCAAATATCCATACCCAGGGTACTGAGTTAATCCTACAGTGTCAGTTGAGTGTCCTGAAAATTTTGGTGGAAAAAAAATCTAGCACTTTTTATAGAGAGCGAGCACACCTATATTTTCTGGGTTTTGAACAAGACTAGATTCTCATGTCCCAATTGAGAAAAACGGTCTAGAACCAAGTCGAGTTCAGCGACAAGTTCTTGTCGTTTTTACTCAAAAAATAATTACATATTGTCGACAATTATTGTTATTTTTGAAGTCGGTGTTGTATATAATATAATATATTCTACAGCATTTAAGTTAAATATTATTTTGGAACTATTCAGTACTTTGTCTACGGGGGACTTTTCACATACATTGACGTAGCGTTTAAAATAAATGTGTATCATAAACTATGCTTTCAATATTTCATTACTTTTTTGTTTTACACTTTACTTGTGGTAGATTAGGTAATTTATACTATCCTTAAACACTTTTCATATTTATAGTTGAGATTAAGTAAGTACAATATGTTTCTGCAACTTTTTACTTAACAAAATTAAATCATCATTAAAACAATAAATCTATTCTTATGTTTATTTTGCCATATCCAACACTTACTACCATTGTATCGGAATTAGTGTCAACATTGGCTCTTGCAAAAGGTGTATATAATGACTCGTTCTGTCACAAAGGTATTCAATCGACTACAGTAATCTGTTATAGACCTATCTCTTAGGTATACTTTTATCGATGTTAATTTAAGATTGTACTTTTTATGCAAGCACACTCTTAAAATGCATCTTAAGTCCATACTTACAAGGTCTACTTATTAATTACACTAAAAAACTAATTACTGGTATAAGTACAGAAGCACTAATCTTCGAAATATCCTTTAAGTAAATAGCGTTTCTTACTTCGACTTAAAGTACAATTCAAATCGCCCAGCGCTAATAACCTTGGGTTATATTCACCTACAAGTTGCCTCTCTTTCTATCGCATAACTCCTAACTTTTCTGACAACGTTTACGTAGGGTTGTTTGTGTGGGTTTGTGGCATAAGTAGTATAGATAGACGAAGGTTAATAAACAGTTATTGCAGTAAAGTTAAAACAATTTTACATAAATTAATAATCTAGAGTAAAAATTATTTACATTTATGGAATTTATGAAACGGAAAACGTAAAGTATCCGAACTATTTCAAATTTTTATTTTTGAACAGGTTTAACGGGTCAAGTGGATGTTCTCCTAAGTGATTAGGGTGTCATAGTGTAGAAACTTTCCAGATGATGAAAGAATAGGAATGGATGGATGGGCGTATCGACCTGTACCATCAAATATTGCGTTTCGAAACTGTTTTAACCATTTTTTTTCTAGTATGAAATTAATCGATATACCTACTTATACATTCATTTTCAACTTATACATTAGAAATAACTGTTTTTTTTATTATTAATAATAATTAATTAATAAATAAATAATTACCCAAAAACACAGAAATGTTACTTTTGTCATATACAAAATCTTGTTTTAGTTGGCCGTGCCTACGCCAACTGGCTGTGGAAAGGTTATGTATGTATGTAATATGTCTATGTAAAATATAAGTAGGTTGTTAGAATACATAAATAGTCGTTAGCCTATATCCTACTTATAAATCTGCCTACATATATCAAATATCTACTAGTAACGAACTGTAGGATGTTCCTATATACCCTCAATAATCGGATACATTCCAAATGAAATAGTTTATTGTTACTTCAGTTATTTTTTTATTTATTAACAAAGCAATAATTCTTTAGCAATCCCGTAATCTTCATATCAAATAATTACGTAATCTTGTTAAAGATCTTGTAGATACTCAAGTGAACGATAGCGTTATTAATTCATTATCTAAAAACACAAATGTGGGTAACAAATAAGGATAATAGAAAATCTTTTCAACTAATTTAGACTTTTGATGTCTTTTGGAATTGTAAAAAGTAGCAAGTTCAGATCCCGATAGATCTGCAGCCAATTACGATACAATATTTTTATTATTAACATTATGTATTACGAATAATGTGGCAGTCGTCTGAATAACGAAACGTGATATTGAAATAACGTGCGACAAATGCAAAGTGCGATAAAAGGAAATAGCAAATTGTCAACACCTTGAAAATGCTTTAGTGTCTTTTTTAAGCATTGTATTGACAATGAGATAAAGATAAATCTTTCATAACGATAAACACCTGCAAACAAACGCATATAATATATTATTTGATTATCACATCAACGATGGTTGTCTAAATCGCGTGCATACTATTAGAGACCTGGGCATTAAAATGAATAAAAAAAAATCGTATAAACCCCATACAGATCGCATTGTGTGTAGGACATTAAGAAGTTTGGGATTCATAAATAGAATTTACAAACCTTGTCGACAAGAAAATATCCAAGAAATCTTATGTATTAGTTAAATACTGTCAGTCCTTAATTTTAGTTGCACCGTGTAGACTCCCTATTCCAAAGTACAAATTGGACGGGTAGAAAAAATTACAAAGAAAAGATAATGGCAAACATGTGTGAGACTTACGATTGGGACAGATACGCCTGGCGTATCTCGTGATAAGGATTATTTTTATATTTATTTGGCTGGCTATCCACTTCAACATTTTATATTAACAATTTTTTAGAGATATGTGTTTAAAAGTTATTTCAGTTTGTAGTTTACAAGTGATACATAGGCTGTACAACTCGACAGACGTGATAGTTGGGTATCATGGCTCTTACAAATGAGTCATCATTATTGTCAACAAGATGGCGTAGTACCATGCTTTTAAGAACATAATCATTCGTTTACGATATTCTTGATCCGTCAATAAAATGATACTCTTCTCTTAAATACACTAATAAAGTCATTCATAAATATCGATTTAATTTATTTATCGTTTTTATATATTATAATTTATTTTTTAGCTATACTTAATATTATAAAGCTAAAGAGTTTGCTTCTTTGTTTGATTGGGTCGCTAATCTTAAGAACTGAACGAATGATTTGAAAAATTCATTCCAGTATTAGATAGCCCGTTTATCGAGGAAGGTTACGTGTCATCATGCTACAACCAATAGGAGCAGAGCATCAATTCGAAAACTGGCTGTAAATTATTCCTTTTGAGAGCTTCTATTGGGTGCGCTGCGTAAATGGTCAAAGTTTCGTGAAAATAATGTAAAAAAATCTATCTTTTAAGGCTGGCTCACTATAACTTCTTACATACTATGGGCAATAAGAGACGCAGGAGTTACGTGAGCTACCTAATAATAAATAATATAAAAATATTTTGAGACATCTGACATACCACACCAGCAAGATTTTAAGCATGACAAGTATAGCAAACGTAAGAATGTGTTTTATTATCGCAGTTGTAAGAACTTTTTGAGAAGAATTTAAATTATTTTAGCAAAGTTCTAAACATATGATAATTACACGAAAATAGTTAGAATGATTCACTTTATAAACGGTATAAACCTTATAACTATCTACTCTGACATACTACTCACATATTGCTAGCGGTACAGGATTGCCATTCTCTTTTATTAAAATCTTAAATTATCGCTACCACGTCTCAGATCTTGTATTTACTGCGTCACTTAATCAGAAATATCTTCTTTCACTTTCAAATCTTCGTAAACCGTTTGATCAAGTCTCTTTAAAAAAAGTCTAAATAATAAAATTGTTTCGTCATTTTTTCTTTCCAAAGTTAACTATTTAGCTAAAGCTCGGCTTCCAGTTCGTCCATCCTGCACAATAAACATCTTCGTTCCATCTTAATTATATAAAAATTACACTGGCACTATCTTGTTTACATGTTCACTTAATGTGTATAACAAAGACTTCCACTGTAGTAATCTCTTTAATAACGCTTTGAACAATGTTAAAAATATGTAAAAACATAAATTATTGACATCTACCTAGTAATATTTCATTATTATGTATTTGTCTTGAACCTTTTTTCTTTTCTTGTATCACTGCCACGAATTATTTTGAAACGAATTGTACATTTCTGCGAAACTCAGCGAATTGTACATTTGTTTAAATTCATTCTTGGGTACTCCTCGTTTTTTCTTAAGTGTATTTTTAAATTACTTTATGTTAATGACTGTCTTGTCCCAAAATATATAAAAAAATAAAAATTAAAAATGCACTCTTAAGGCCCAATTTGAGTTTGTTTCCCATCAACTCCATCATCAAGATGATCGCGTTCAACGTTGAAGTTGATTTACACAGAGACCGTAGTAAAAGTTTAATTCATAATTATTCGCTCGCAGCGTCGAGCGCATTTGTGTAAATCCCTCTCCCTCTGAAATCTTTACCAATCGCAACGCCGAACGCGCTCATTGTGGAAAGCTAGCCGATGTCACACTAGGCCCTCCGGCACGACTTTTATTTAAATTAATAGAAATAATCTTAATTATCTCTAAAATGGCTTGCTTTACAAAGCAAGTAAAATTTATTCATACTCCTATGTAAGAATAGCTAATATGCTAGAGAACCTAAATCAGACTTCCAACAATTATTATTGCTCTTTCAACCTGTGGTCACGGTCCGCGTCAGTGTAATACATTGACATAATCAGTGTACAGAAGTCAACCTCATGAGAGTATGTAGGTACACTTATCATACCTACGCTCGACGGTCGCGCGGGGGTTATCAAACCTGGATATGCGAAAAACTATCGTGTTATCGTAGTCACTCGTAAATACCAGTGACCCTACTTCGATAGTTTAGTTTTTTAGTGGTTTGATTGATTGTTGAGAATAAAGCAGGAAAAATAAACGTTGGAAAACACTTGTAACGCATAATTTAAACATAAATTAACTGTACAATTATAAAAACTCTTTTCTTGTTGCTCCATCTTTGCACAAAAATCATCACAAGACGCGTGTCACTCACGCTTACATTGTTCCCAACTATTCCGACACACTCATATCATGTCGTAGCGATATATCAATGTAATATCAATTTAAAATTAAATGATAATAATAATTAAATCATTAAAGTTTTATCATTTTTGGAGTATCATTAATTCATAACCACAAAATCCAGAGAGCTTACTAGCAAGTATGTATTACACACACACACACACACAACGTCTTTAACTAGGAGTTATTGACTTTATATACTAGCAACACATACAAAATATAACACGATAATAATTTATTTTAGGAATAATTCAATGACTTATTTTGAAGCAATGGACGGACCTTGTACGACGTAAGGTGACTTTTTGACTTTATTTAGATCGTTTTTTATAACTTCCACACAACAAATAGTTATATTATTAAACCACATAAAATATGAAAGCAACGTGTACGTATCCTGTGACAGTACTTCTGTGCGTAGATACTAAACGCGGGTAAAGCAATCAAAGATCAGCGTTTGGACGCTTGTTTTTTACTCATTTTTCACAACTTTGATTGTTATCTAGACCTATAAATAATCTAAAGTAGACATAAATAATCGACTGGAATTGCACATTTATTTATTTCTTTTCTATATAAAGAGCCTGCCAAAGTGACTACTCTGTCTGACGGAAAGCATGAATAGAATCCAGAGTTGTGGTCACCATACTCATTGCAAATGCAGACAATGCAGTGTGGTGACCTACACTATGGCGGCTTAGTGAGATGCTTTTTCACGCCACGCTTCAGGACGTAAAAGGCATAATAGTCATCGTGGCAGTGTAAACCTCACATAGTTATCAGGATAACCGTCATCCCTGCATCAATGAGCCTCCGGTCTTGCACTCACCAACGAAACACGACAGCACGGATGCTGGCGCTTTAGGTTGGTCTTCTGTGGGAGGGTAGTACTGGCCCGGTCGAGCCGGCCCGTTTGTGCTGCAATCGGCGTGGCTCTACTACCTTAAAAACTTATATTACTCATAGTTACTTACTTATTACTACTTATAGGGACAATACCACTAAGCGTAGTAAATGATGCAAATATTCAACACATTAACAATAGCATAATCAAGGCGATTGTTTACGACCTCAAAACTGACAGGGCTTAAGAGAAAATTATCTAAACTTTTTGTAAATTGAGGACATTGACAATAACACTGATAATATACATTAACTGTGTTTAAAAAACGCATTGCTTTGCAGTAAAAAATAGTCGTTGGGCTATAAAGAGTCATATCGTTACAAACAATAATAATAAAGTATAACTTGTGTCACCAACAAGGAATACACCTTACACGCTATACATTTTTATTTACTTACTTTCGATTATATATGTAGCCTATACTTCTATATAGAATTATATTTTAAGTATAAAAATACTTACAACATTGTTTTAAACATGGTGTTATTGTTTCTCTCAAATATTTTCTCTTCATACTAATCCGAAAAACACCCATTATTCTTTTATCATTATCGATTTTACACATCCAAATTTTGCAAGCAAGAAATCGCTTTTAACTGTACGGTCACCCATTGTTTGGATTTACTTTTTCTGTCTTAAAATCAAATACACTACGTATTTAATTTTGTATCACATTTACTGTCTATGTTAATTAGAAAAAATGTTGTGATACAAGCTGTTATTTCTTAATCATATTTTTCTTTGACGATAATGCTGTGTCTAAAAATACGCCATTAACAGCATCTACCGCCCCACCGAAGTTTTGCAATGTCGCGCTCCAAAAGCAACATAGGTGTGCGGGTGGGGACAGTAAGGTCGTCGAACTCTTGCCACAGGCAAAAATAACTGACACAAGCGGTCATTTAATTTGACTTGTCTATTTTTTATAAATATACATGTTTTCTTATTGTTTTAGGTAAACAAATTAATTCAAATTTTTAATTTTCTAATACTGTTGAATACAAAAATAATAGTATTTTATTCCTTGATAGAAATAACGGATTATATTAGTACTTACTACTAAATTGCATTACACGCATAATACATTTGGTATTATGCATGTTCTGTCCAGAACAATTTTTGTATGTTCTGAAATATATTATAATATTTTGTAACGATTTTCACGTAAAAACATTTAAACATTTTTAATTTATGTACACGTTATGATATGGTGTCACTTATTTATAAATTATCCTGTAAAGCTGTATAAAATACATGTGTATATATTCATAAAATTTGTCCTTGGCAAAAAAAAATAAAGTGTTATTTAAATACATTCAATGATAAATAATTCATTAATAACTAATCATATTATAACAAATGTCAAATAGATGCAGTAGATTTTTAACTATAATGGACATACGTATTATGTACGTCACTCAACGACGAATCACGCTCGAAACAGCCAGAATGAACTGTGTTCGCCTTGGGTTAATGTAGGTAGTAGAGGCGCTCCGCGCAACGCGAGAGCTGGCAACGTCGCATGTTCATGTTGTGTACTTACGCATCGCGGTCGCGTATCATGTAGGTGGGTGTAGTCAACGATTCGTTCAAATCGAACAAGTAATTTTAACGTTGTATTCTCATACAGATATCAATGCTAGTCAGTTGCAGATTCTACGTATTTATATAACTACTTATATTCGAGCCTAAATCTTTATAAAAAATATTAGTAATTTTTAGTAAAGTTTATGCATAACCTTTTGCAAATAAGAAACACGAACATTACGTAAACATGTTAAAGTGTCTAACAACAAGAGAGAATAACTTTCAATGCATGGGGTAAGCCCTAGTTCTATAGTTAAATTAAATAAATCATTATACCTCACTTATATAACATATTTCAATGTTGATCTAAAATTGAGGCAATATCTTCTACGAAAGTAACGATTTATCGATATTAGTAGTCTTAAGAGTATAATAGAATAATGTCCTCAGCTACATAAAAGCATGCCTATATAAAAACAGTAGCTATTAGATCAAACACACAAATTTTTCGTAATGCATTTCTGCGCGTGTTTCAATACACTTGACTTGTTTCTTTTATAATTCTTCATGTTATTCTCACCAGTAGTATAAAACGATCATCAGTTGAAATTATCAACAATAAATTGTAATATTCTATTAAGAAAAATTAATAATAGATTTCTGTAAAAAATACCATGTTTCTACCTCCTTAAAGATAAATTGTATATAAACTTTAAAACAAAAATTAAAAAGGTACAACTAAATATTTATTTGAATTTGACCTCAATCAATACTTTATTTTCTGGCTAAATAAATATGCTGCAGAGTTTACTTGAAATGATGATGAAATTATTATGACTTTAGAACATTTCAGAATTTTAATGACACATGTGAATCTAATAACCATATACATACAACTACATCTACAAGTGAATCTTTAATGCTCTAGAGTTCTGTAAACCTGTACCCTGGCAACCACTAGTCCATAGCTTTACTATTTTAACCAACTTTTCTAACCAGTCAACTTTAATACATTTCGACTGGGTCCATTTTCGAATTTAATGCGGTCTCCAATGCACATTATTATTATATTATTGTGATACTGCTTATAAGGCGTCAAAAGACCATAAGCCTTTTTAGATTAATATTCCTTGCATTTCGGATTAGCTGTGTAGAGATATAAAACGGAAGCCATGGAATATGACAAATTGTAAAGTACGCTCGGTCGCAGGTCGCGGGTAGGACGTAGCCGACGCAGTCTGCTACGATCGATGCCAGCCAGCCGGTCCAACGGCACCAAGGAGGGGCGAGGTAGAGAGTAGTGCGCACAGCGTCATTGCGCCGACACTAACCTGGAAGACGGGTGTGGTGTAAAACATTCACATAATATAATTTGTGTGTTAGTTATTATAAATTTATATACTTACTACATATACATATTATATGTTACCAACTGGATAAAAAATAATATAATGAAGACTGGTTTTTGGTGGTTGGTTGTTAAAAGATGTTGTATTCATGAATAGGTGTTAGTGATTTTAAGTAAATTATTCTGAATTCCTTATACTATATTTTGCTTATCTTGTTAGTGAATACGCTTTCAAAAATAATAATAGACGTTTACAATCAGATAAACCCTTAAAATAAAATACGGCATTTAATTCAAGTACAGGATGTGTATTTGAAATAAGTTAGGGACTGATTATAGATAGTTACTTTTAAAGGTTAATATCTCAATCGCAGTGGCTACCGAATAAAGAAATACTATTTTGGTTCGCATCATTGCAAACTTACTACCATCTTCAAGAAATAAATATACCGTAAGTAACTCGTGCCATGTATCAGCTACGTGCCAATACTCAAGTCAATTAGGTAAACATCGTGCGACCTTCTCCCTTGATCTTATTCCTAAGTTACGTGTGTTTAAAGTTTAAATAACGTACACATAAATATATATATGTAGGTAAATATATTTCCCTTTAAATATACTTAGTAAAATACTTTTAATTTCTGTTAGTCATTTTCTTTTTTATTTTAAATATCAACTGAGCAACGAATTACTTATGTCAATAGAATAAATTTATTAAGACAGTAATAAAAATTTTAAGCGTAAATTATTATAATCTTTAAACGAGACTTGTTTTTATAGTAATTAGTAGTTTTTGATAGGCCGGTTTGAAGTAGTTCAAAATTGTATTTAATGATTTTTTCGTTCTTCAGTTCATTGCAAGTAAAGTCAAAAAGGCGTTTTAAAAAGGATACAGTTCTCTTAACAAAGTGTTCTCGTTTTAAGACATCATAATATTGTGCTGTGCTGTGTAATGAAGCAAGTGTGTCCACACTAGCTTCTTGCTTGAATTTGATGTATTTAAAACAAAAGTGCTTATATTATGATCTTCTAATCTCTATGTTACGGTCTATTACTATTTCAATGGAAATTAACGTTTTATTTCAACTATAATAAAGTCAATTGTTTAATAATTTATATTTTTCTCCTGAAATAACCATTTAACAGAGGTAGTAATTATTTTTGTATCCATTTTCTTCCATTACATATTTATTACAACTTTATATGTAGCGGATATATCATACAAATCCATAAATACTTATATATAACCCGCAGGCAGAGGGTGAAATGGGTGGAATGAAGAGGGAGGTGATGTGGACTAGGTGTTGTAACATTATTATGCAACGCGAAAGTTGCTGCCTGACGGGTGTTTGCCGGGTGAGAGCGAGGGCACCATCCCGCACACAGTGTAGTTCTACCCTACCCACACCCCTCGCTTTATCGACCTGCGCAAGCATCCGACCCGGCGTCGTTGTTACGAACCCAGCGAACCGACCACCCTAATCGAACTTATGTTCCCCCATTCCTAATGCATATCCACTTATTTAATCGACTTTAATTTTTAGACTATTTTATAGTTGTACTGTTAATGTTTGTACCAAGTTTTGTTTCAATGTGTAATACTATATAGTAGTTGTGAAACTATATCCTAGTTGATAAATAAACCAAATATTTTTGTTGTGTCTTAGAATATCAAGGCATAATGTACTCGGTGTTTGTCATAAGTCATAACAAGAAAACAAATATTGACCAGCTTATTGTAAGCAACCAATCCATTTTGGAGGGCTTTGGAAATCATGCTTTTCTGTTATCAATGAATTTAGTATTCGTAGTATTAGTAGTACTGTCTTTTACTAACTTTTTGTAGTCTTTTATAATAACATAATAGAATAATTCATTTTTTTAAGATTTAATTGTAATCTTCCGGTATCAGTGTGCAGAGTGAACGATTAATTACCGAAGTAGGTACTTATAACGTGTGCAGACAAAGAATCATCGTTTCCATTCAATGTGAATTGTCATAATGAATAAATTTTTATACACTTTCTTTGTTTCTACGAGCTTTGTTTCCAAACTGGGTTGGTGTCCGTTGAAGTCCGTAGGTCTACTAAGATACGGTTGAACTTCGTTTTTTTTTTATGTTTAGCAACTGTTAACAGAACTCCACAACCCAAGTACTAGGCAAAATCAAAGTTCTGTGGAAAGACTGCTGTCGGATTTTTTTAGGGGTGCGTATCCGTAACGATTGCCAAAGATGTTCGTATGGCAACCGACACCAATGGCCTCATATGCTCTCCAAGACACAAAGGGCGAAAGATAGGCTTTGGTTGTAGAAGTGTGAATCTTTAAGGATGTATTCTGAGTATTTTTGATGCAGAATCATTGTCTACGACTTATTCTAACATATCTTATTACTTATTCTATATATATAGACATACTACACATACACAAAAATATTATATATCAGGAATGACGTGATTCGGCGGAGACCCAACGTCATCGACACATAACACAGGATTAGGAAACTAAAGTAGCAGTGGGCTGGCCATAGTAACGGCAATACCGATTACCATTGGAGTGAACGTGTTCTTGAGTGGAGACCGCGTCACGACAAACGTGGTGTAGAACGTCTACAGACCAGATTTGCGTAAGAAGGTTGGCAGGAGCTGGATGCGAGAAACCGAGAATTGACCAACTGACGTACAATAGAAGAGGTATATGTCCAGCAGTAAATTGCGATAGGCTGATTATGATAAAGTTCGGATTTCGTCCCAAACTGAAGCAAGGCCAAAAGTTCGGTTTCGGCTGAGAAACCACTTTCGATCGGATACTAAGTACTTACGTCGGACACTAAGTTATTTTGATTACATCTCTCTTTTTGTATTATTTAGTAATATTATTGTGTAAGTCAACCTACTGCATTAAACGTAAAAATATTATTCACTTAGTTTCGTTTTCGTACTCAATGCAATAATAACAAGGTGAAAATAACCTCCTTTTTTCAATCTTTCAAATTTTGTTTGCAAGCGGTAACGATAAAAACTTGAAAATTTTGGTGAGGGAATGATTTAAGAATAACAATAAATAACTTGGTATGAATGTGGAATAAAAACTGATACGAGTTAAGAACATGATGTAGCAGGCTCAAGACGGAATAACCTTTCCAATTAGCATGTATAATATTCAGAGAAATATTTAATTAATTTATTATTGTTATTAAATATAATTAAATCCTTCAATTTCATCTTCATTATCTTCTCGACCGAAAGACGTCCACTGCTGGTCATAGGCCTCCCACGACAATAACCGATCCTGTGCTGCCCGCATCCAACTTCAATTTATTTACCCAAAAATAATTATTAAATAAGTTGTTAACCATTTATCTCACTCACCCACTCACGCCACTTATGGGCTTGTGCATCTGGATGAATAAAATTGTTGTTTAGAAAATCTAACGTTGCATTTCACCAAGTCACTAAGGTTATCGAGGGCTCAAGTTTCAAACTCGTTTGTCTTTTCTATCCTTTCATTAGTCTCTGAAGAAAGTGTTTTTAATAATACAGTTGCAACAAAGTTTTATGAACCTAAGAGTCAAAAAATGCTTGGCGATCGAGTGAAAGGATGGTTCCAGATGTTTTTATGACTACATTAAAATGAATTCGGAGGATATCTTCATAGCGTCGTAATGTTAATAGTCATCGATGTTTGAATATGTGTTGATAGTGAATGAATGGCATATGGTGCTTGTATTAATATGAATCATATCAATCAGCTTATTATTCTTTATAATTAACCTAACCGACTCAAAATTTTAAAAGCATTGTATGATGACTTTGAGTCCGTAACTGTTAAACGATCACATCGTCGTTCATTGTCTTGACTAGTACATACTCATATGTATATTTCTAGCAAATCGTCTTGTTATGTGAACCGAAAGCAACATTCGTACTCAAACAGTTATTGTTATAGGCGTCTGCGAAGAAAAAGGTCTTTGTTACGACTTATGTTGGAATAGTAATTCATTACTCATATAGTACATGTATATGTAAGTTCAAATGCACGTGTGTTTCATAAATATAGGTATTTAAGATTAAGAGTATGAGATTTAATTTTCAAGTGTCCGCTACTCCTATGTGGCCATATGAATCACACGAATTTTGTGATAAACTCATAAAGACATTTTGGTATATTTGAGTTCTGTATTCCTGGAGTAAATATGTTAAGCCTCTATCAGCCTTATATTTGTAAATACAAACAAAATAAATCTCCAAGAAACTGTTCCATCGTAAACAGTCTGTTTTGACAGTGGGCAGAACAGACATCTAGTGTACTGTATACTAACGATTTAATTCCTATTTGTATTAATTAAATTTCACCCTTTGACGTAGCATTTTTACTTTACACTTGAATGAGAGCAAACGGGAAACCTTTAAAAATCATATCATCATCATACATGAGGGAGCTCTAAGGTAACAAACATTTAAGAAAACATATAGTCGAATTCAGAAATTTTTTTAAGTCCATAATAAACTGATGATACGTACCAAAGACGAAACACCAGATTAAGACGATTTTGATAAAGATGATTTTCTTGGCAGATACTTAGCAAGGAAAAAAATCATTTTTTAATACTCTGTTTTGATGTGATTTCTGATAATAAATTTATTTACACATATTGACATGTTACATGACATAAACGTTCTTAAAAAAAATAAAATCGGACAAGTAAAAACTTCAGAGTGCATGAAAAGAAAATATTTTTTTATCATATTGATAAAAATTATAAATCTCTTTGTTCCAATATTTTACACCTATACAAATTATGACAAATAAAGTTTCAAATAGAGGTGAAAAATAAAACTAATAGTTGTCGAATTGTGGAGTTATAGCAAACAATGTATTTTTTCATCTTTTGATGATAAAACTAGTCTTAATATCAAAAGAAACCAACAAACAGTGAAATTGCGAGCGTAGCGTATTCAATATTCATATGTGTTATAATGTATATTGTAAGATATATGATTATTCCAATACGAACTTATGAGACAATTTCACTGGCACACTGTTAATTACTGAAGAGCTATTTTTGTGATGAACTGATAATAAACGAAATGTCAAAGGAATACACACTTAAATGTATTCATTAAACATTTAAAAACCTTTAAATGGGAAACATTGATAGCAGTAACTTGGTCGTACCATAATAAAAGTAGTTTTTTGCGTGCTACAAATATATTAATATGAGTTCAGAGCATCCTTATCATTTTCTATCTATCTATTTATATAACATCTATTATATTCTATAATATCTTTTCTTTTCATTTGATCAAGGCAGCATAATAAAAAAAAAATGTACGTGAATTTATGTCATGCAAAGGATGCCTCATTCAATGTAATGTGACACGAAATAGCAAATAGACATACAAACGCTTCTAATTGGAAGATATGAGAACACATGAACATAAATACATACATTGATAGACTGCTAAAATTATAACCTTCCGTTTGGCTTTGCCATAGTCGGGTAATAAGATCCGGATCAGTGTTAGATTTTACGTTTGAGAGAGAGAAAAAACTAGTACATTATGTTTATATGTGTACTTATCATTTTAATAAACACCTACCAAAATACAACTTTGAAAGAAAAGACAACAACAACACATTATACCAAATGAGTAATTTTACTCAGTTTTTATACAAGGTACCATTCGTAGTTTGTTATCCGTTGTTCAGTGTAACGGTAAAACGGCCTGCTTCTGCAGACTGGCAACCAATGCAACGGTAAAGCAATACGTATCACTCGTGCGCTTAGTTTTATGTACATATTATATATGACTAGTACTATTATATGTACATAATATACATACTTTAAATAAATTTAAAAACAAAGGATTTTGACTGCCACAAATAAATCAAATCCATAGTTGAAAAGCAATATTAAAAAAAGTATGACCGAGGACATGACTAAAGAAATCAGATTTACGAGTAAGATAGTTTGGTTGGCCAACCTACGTTAACACTAATAATAATCATCAAATTATATTTCATTAAAATAATTTTATTTGCGAGTATGAATAAAAGAAAGAACTTTTGAATAAACAACATCTACTAGCTGCAAATATTAATGCATTAATAATTAATGATTCTATAGAATACTAACAAATCATTTTTTATTAAATTTGCGGAAACTTAATGTTCTTACTTTATATTTATGTATTCAATGTTGCCGTTCGTAATGGAAGCTGCATTCTAAAGGACAACGACACCACTTGCATGTAGCAAGTGGTGTCGTTGTCCTTACTATTTTGTTGAAATCGAGTAAAGTAATTTACAGATGTTATAAATTTACAAAAAGTCGAGTCAATCTGTGAGGAAATCGTAGTTCTGTAAGATTTATACCGTAACACTCCTAAAGGTTTTTTAAGTTTTAGTACCTACTTATTTCAAGTTTTGCTTTTGAGAATTTAAAAAGGACTCATAAATTCTTTAGCATACATAGTTCACAATTTATAATACAATTGTTGTTAATACTATAAATACGAGAAATCAAAGTACGAGACACCCATATCGCAGTAGACTTCAACATAATGTGGGAAAAAAAACTCCGAGGAAGAAGTTAATGCGTGTAAAAATTATCTTAGCTAAAATTAAACTTAACTCAAAAAACCTATGTTGAATTATAACGCACGATATCGAACAACGCTCGATTGAAGTAGCAGCTATTCAGAAAGTAGATGACGTCACCGAGCTGGTATCTCTCTTCCCCTCCCTTGCGTCGACCGCTCGTTTTTCCTTGCCTGGACGACGCTTCCTCCCCCCGGAACCCGCACCCTTCACCCCTCACCCGGTTGCTTGTGTTACCTCAAACACACGCGCAGTTGTTGAGTCGAGTTTCACACGGAAACCGGCTGCGGCAACGAGTGCGGCCATGTTGTAAGAATATAAAACTGGCAACGTCGCACCAGACATCGACCGATATAATCGCTTGTGGCGTTGATTAAATTTCTCAGAGACGTATATTATTATAAGTAGAAGTAGGTATAGTTGTATAGTTTATATGTAGAATTCATTACCTGATCCAAAAGTATTACAAGTTATGTTAGATTTGTATGAAAATACCTACTAATAATTAAAAAAAATAGTTCTAACACTTTAGTTTGAACTGCAAGCATAACCTTATGGCAATAGGACGTTAGAAAAATGATGTTTTTCTGTTAACGTCAATAGTAACCTTACCATGCGTTTTATATACGTTCATGATTTAGTATATTGATAGAAAACGGGGAGGTAAACTGCGACTGGCGGCACAGTATGGCAACAACGTTTATCTCTTTAATACCTACTGCCTGCTAGCTATGATCGGAACGGCAACAACGGCGACTTTTTGTAGTATCTCGCACTCGCTCGCTCTAACGACCGAGTGTGTGCGAGCCGACGCGCACCGCTGCTCGTCCGGTTAGACTTGCCCGACTAGTTGTTTATTTTTTAATCATAAAGGTGCGTGCCTCTTCGTAATAATTCTATTTGTACACTACCAAAGGTACTACAATGCTATATACATTTCATATAGTTTAAAAGTTAAACTAGTTTTAATCTAATTTTTCTCTTGTATACTATTGTAGTATCTGGAAGGGGCAGATTTAAAATGAGGGGTCGTGACGTTTCAATATTTTATATTCAATGTTATGAAAAAAAAGAGAATTTTGTTACTTTGAATGTAGAATTTATAACTTTGTCTGTTTCGAACTTACCTACTTAATGCTAGATAATAATGTCTTTAAATAACTTACATTATGTTTTAGATAATAGTTTGAATGGACAAAAATTAGATTTAACAAAAAATTTTAACCACGCTAAAACTGTTCTGAAGAGGTCAATAAGAAAACAGCCAAATAAGAATTATTTAAATTTCGAATTAGTAACGCCTTTGCAATATGTAGATGTTTAACGGTTTCTTAATTCATTTATTTTTACAAATTGGCGGCACTTTAAGTGTTTGTCGTGCATCAAAATAGATTTGACTAGAGAAAATTTTTGTGTAATGATTTATCATGATTTTCTTTGCGGGCTTACTCAACAATGTTACGATAGACTTCTATTGACATTTCATTACGAAGCCACATCTCGTGCCATTGTTTAATTCTGGTTTATAGAATTTAAACGTGGTCGAAACAAACTCGCTGATGATTGTCGAAAGGGCGTCCTTCTACGGTTACTAAAGTTAAAATGATAAAAAGATGACGGAGGTGACTCGAATTCCGCATATAACATCGTCAGAGGTAATGAAAAGTGGATATGTTGTGACGAACCCGATCAACCAAGAGATGATCTGTGCTACGAATATTGCCATTCCAAAATTTTGCCGATAAAAATAAAGAAAAGTTGAGGTTAAGGGAAAAAGATAACGGGTTATTTGACAACAATCCTTCTAAAAGATAAAAGGAATGTTACCACAAATTGGTATGTCAGTCATTGTTTAATCGCCACCGTCGTGCAACGGTTCTTAGCTACTAGCTAAAGAACTACTTCCAAAACCAATAAAAATATGAATAGGCTTCTATAGCGTTTCGTATTTTATTTTAACAAACACTAGGTTAATTATACTGATTTACCGCAGTCCTTTTCATACTTAATACCATGGTATGTTGTAATAAGTCACACGCACAAAATGCTGACACATTAACTGCCATAGTGAAAATCAGAAAAATGATCAGTGTTGTTTCACTTCAAATAGTGTATATATGCGCTAAATTCATTTGTAATGAATTTAGGGCATATATCATATTTACTTACTTTATTAAAACATACATGTGCCGCCTATATACACTTGTCCAAGTTATCCGTCCTAATCTCATCTCTGCTTTCCCTGCTATAAGTTAGTTACTGTTTTTCTTATTTGTACTGTACTTATACTGTTAGGTTGATATAATACCTGTTACTTGTCTGTCATTTGGTTTATTGGTAAAAACTAGTCAAGACAAATTTTGAGCTTCAATAATATCTCAAGTACAATGAAGAAACTTGGCTGGACATGTTGCATGTCTAGTTGTATAAATAATAATCTTAAATACTAACATCTTGTGATAATCTTTCAATTGCCGTAATTAGAAAAAAATACTCTTTATCGATTTTTCTTCTATCGATCTTCTTCCCGCTTAAATATTTTATACTTTAAAAGAGTTTAAATGTTGACAGATTAAATGAAGATTCCATAAAGGGACAAATCTTGCTAGATTAGTATATTATCCACTGAGAAACAACAAACAATTTTTTAATGATGACGGAATTATATTTCATTAGTGGAATTGTTACTTAAAACTGATCAAATCGTACCATCTTCTTGCGTTAATGACTTCAACAGCTTCAGAAATTTTACATCGCAGTTCTGGTATTTTGGGACACCTATATTAGACACACCGTCACTTACTCATACACACACATGTACATGATTCGGAAGCTCGGAAGCAAATATAATAGTGTTTCCCATTCTTTAAGGAATAAGTGCTTACCAAATTCCACAAGTGGAGAGGCTGGTATCTTGTCAGATATTTTCCTTTCACAGATACCAATTTCTCACATATATATGTTTAAATAATTTTAATTTGTTTAAATAATTTGAAACGAACTGTAACCTATATATTAGCATTGTAATAATTTATGTTCAGGAACAAATAAATTATATTAATAGCTATAAAAGGTATAATAGACTTAATTTAACTTGTAAATCGCTGCTAAAATTTATTTATTTCTATTTTATTACTTACTTGACATACTTTGAGATATAAATATGAAACAATCAATTTTGTTTGTCTTTCCTCAAAATTTGCTAAATGGACATATTTAGCAAATAAGTATATTATACGCGATATTGTAAAATAAATTACGAAATTGAAAATTTATATTTCAAGTCTTATAAAATAATATCATTGTAGTAGGAGATAATTTTTAAACATTTTATTTCGGTGGTTCGTTCCGTTTGAAGTGTGCCGTGGTGTTTAGATTTTAAAGAAATGTAGATGTCTTGTTTACTACAAGACATTTATATTTCTATGTATTACAATATATTGTATGCAATAAATATAGCTATTAATTCGTATAAGGTAAATAGTCCTATCGCCATCCAAACTTATCTCAGTAGGGTAAATGACTGTCAAGTGATATCAGTAAGTTTCGTTTATCAACTCATATTTAATTTTGTTAGCCAAGTGGCTACTCTATACAATCGTACAGATATCGATACGCTTATTTGAGCTACGATGTATGAGTAAGTCACTTTATGATAAACGTTGACGAAATGAGCAGTTTAGCAACAATGCAATCATAGTATGGCTTAAGCGACAGTTGTATAACGAATTAATGAGGGATACCTTTTCTTTTTTTAAGGAACGGAATCCTTATAAGATCATTCCTATGGATATCAGTGCGACTGCCACAACCAATTTCCAACTAATCTATTAATCTATTGAAATGATTAGATTTAAACTTTGCATACATAAATAACTGTTTCCGTGATAAAAACAAAGATATCGATAGGTCAAACTAGAAATAATGCTTACTGCGTGTCGAGTTTAACAATATAGTACTGAAAAACATTGTTACAATTATCAAAAATAAAATTATACCAATATAAATTTATTATCAATGTTTGTTAAAACGAAATTTCATTGAATAATCATGACACTACTCGTTGTAGTTACAATGAAATATATTAGATTATTGATATGTGAAAGATTTTTTCTCTTTACAGCTATGGCCGAGTCCAGAATGTCAAATTATTGGGTCGGACTGACAACGTTGCCACGGGTGTGGCTGCTGGCGGAACTAGTGGTGTATGTGCCACAGTTGCCTTTATGGACATTAAGTCTGCATCAAAGGCACACAACGCAGAACACGTGTTGGATGAACGCACTCTTACCACCGAGTACTATGAGCCGGCTGCAATACCATCGGCAGCGGGTGCGCCCTCGGCCGGCTCTTCACCAGCCGGTTCTGGCTACTCAGGTTCTTCGTCCTCCGTGAATTCTACCCCTGCTCCCGCTTCCGTGTCACGCTACCACCTGTCGTGAGTACAAGTTTTACTGGGCTAAATCTTTTATCAGTGACTCATCTTTGGTTCCAAAGTTATTTTATTTATTTAATTTATATTTCTTATGTAAAACTAAATACAACAATAATACCAACTAAAAATGGTCACTGTATTTAGAAAATCATGGCTTAAATCCACTGCAAGTTTATTATTTCGCATAATATTTATCAGAATATGGGTCGGACAGTGGGTCTTTACTAACTTTTAAAATATCGCGTTCCATAATATATAATTACCTTTTGCGGGACTTAACATGCTAACAAAAAATATTGAGCACAGGACTTTGAAATGCCTGACGTTTCGACCGGGTTGCAATGGCCTTGGTAACAAACTGACCCATTTGTGCACGTCTTGCCACACAGAGTCCGTGAGGCAGAACTTTTTGCATCCACACATAACGTTGAAGAAGTACGGCTGGATGAAAAAACGTCTACCCCGTGCTTAAGTACAAAGCATAAGCCGCCTATCGTGAGTGCGTTAATTCCCGTAAACATAATTATATTCAGTGGATCATAATATAGTGATTCTTTTACACCTACATAATTGTTTGTATTTAAACGAAACACGCCTCAGCCTATGGTCCCTCCACTGCTTATTTTTAATGCTTTACAATGTTTATTGTACCTATGGACGTAACTTTTTCAGTTAATTCATTTATTTTATTACGTATCATTTTTATGTGATTATGTTATAGTATTTCAATATTTCTTTTGTTTTGTTGTATTTTTTTCTATTGAAGACCAGTGAATTACATTAGCTACTTTCTGATTTGACTGTAAGACAGTGTACTTTACATAAGGGCTGTAGGTATAGGTGATCAATACTTCCACGTCAATAATTAATTGAACATTCCTCCATTCTGTGATGTAAATAAAGTGTAACAGAAAGTTTAAAATGTACGTTTATATGTTTAAGAAAAATAATATGCATCATAGAGAACTAATTGGTTTGTGATAGCAAGACTTACTGTGGAAACATGTTAAAATAGTAATAACATTCTTAATAGTGGTTTTAGGCCTTGGCATCTGGTACGCTTACTGTACTGCCTGTATAGGTTTTCTTATACTATCCCACATGTTTGTATTGTTTTAAATTGACGTTTAATTTTTTATGTGCAGCTATTATAGTTTTATTGTGCTTATTTATTATTAAATTGGTAATTAATCCAGAAATAGCATGTGAAATCTCAGTCTATGCACGAAAAGGTGCCGCCGCCGCCTTTAACAGTGATTCTTCGATTATATTGATGGATTGCAGTGAATAACTTGGATTGCAGTGTTTTTTCGGAAAAGTGACTTGTGTAGTGTTAAAAAATGTGACAGTGTACGTAATCTAGTGATGGAGTGCAGTGAACCTGACATAGTGGTATTTGCTGTAGCTATGTCACTGTGGCTGGCGGCGGCCCTCTGTTTTTTAATATGCACCTTGTTTTTAACTCTGTGTTTTAGTAACTTTCGTAATCCAAACGAATAAAAAAAACTGCATTAATATTATTCGGCTACTCCGACAACAATGCTATCAGTGTATTAAGGTTAGATTATTTCCATACTTTCTTTGTAGTATCACATTATAACAACGTCGCAATTTAACGCATTAATAAATAATGTGTCTCCAAATAAAAAGAAAGTAAGAATGATTTAATTCTCATTACACATATATCTAAAAATGATTTAAGTTCATATTTATTTTAAATTTCCTAGTAGTACCTAAGCAGGGAATAAATGCACTTAATGTATCTTTGTAGAATTGAAGTATGCAACGACTCCATGTATTCAAAATACATGGAGTCACTGTTATAAATAACTTTACACATATTATTTCCATTTAAAAGTCGAATACATTATCATATTCACAAATAATAATGAATGTAGTAGATACAGTAGATATTTTGTTTTTCTGATGAACTATTGTGTAATAATGTGTAAGATAGGGCAGTTAAACGTGTATAGTTAAAAATTGTATCTGAAATTTTGCGTCAGGTAACATCTAAGTGTTAGTAGTGGTAGTTTTGACATTTGAATCAGCTAGCAGACTAGTTCTAATGCTTTATCTTATTAATTTAGTATTGTAGAGTATATCATCTCTTCTTATATCAAGAATACTTTGAAAAAACAACACACCTGGCTAAAAAGTAGTATGGGGAGGCGCTAACCTTCAAATTGTTGTTTTACTTAAGTCGATTTAACCATTTTATAATTTTTTTATGCGTATGTTTTTGGCATTTGTAAACCGGTTTCAATAAAAAAAAAAGCAATTAGATCTACTCAAGGTTGTTTCACATGAAGAATATATTATATTTAAGTATTGACATTTATTGTGCATACGTTTTATTGAAACGCTGAAAATTTTCTGAAAATTAATTCACATAATTTCCTAAAGTACTTTTTTACCTTCTAATTTTATAGTCCGATCTCAAGTTTCGCCTGCCGTTTACAACAATTATTAAAGGATTTTGAAACGAGTTGTTAGAAATAAATATTTTGTAAGAAGATAGACCATTTCCGTAAGACATTCTACCTGCCAGTTACAGTCTGTTTAACAAGAACGTGACCGCCATTAATCAGAAAAAATAAATCGGAAATTTTTTCACGAAACATTTTATTGAAATACATAATGCTAGCTTTTGCGCAGTCACTCAATAATTTGTCCAATCGCCGTCATTATTTAATATAGCTTCACATCTTTTTTCCATACTTTTAACGAGATTTTCCGCGTACTCCAATGATAAAGACCGCCATATCTTCCTAATTTGATAACACAGTTGCTTCTCCGTGAATACTAGCCTTCCTCTTAATTACATTTTAATGTAGGGCCACACATTTTCTATTCGATTCGCATTTGGAGACATTGCTGGCCACCCCAATTTTGCACATTCTTTCAACATTTAAAATACCGGTGAACACAAAAAGACAGCCAAATCCACTTTGGCAGAAGCATCCCCCTTTGCACAACACATGCACCATTACAGGGTGTTTTACGGTATGTTGAAGTAACCTATTATGCTTACTTGTCCAAGCTTTCGACAGAGAAGACCATGTCCAGAAAGAAGATTCATCTGTGAAAATAACATTGCTCCAATCTCGACCTAAATTTTCGTTTGCCCAATTGAGGCGTTTTTCAATATGTTTTTCACATAACAAAGATTTTTTTAAAGTAGACCGAAAAGATAAATACATTCTCACGTATGCGACTGCGGATTGTATTTAAATATATATCTATTCCCTTCTTATGCAGTTTCAATTGAGCTGCTGAATAAGCTGAAATGATCGCTCTATCCTCCTGTTGAGTTATGCGACCTAATTCCCTCTCTGGCAAATCTTTCACTTTCCCAACTTCTAAAAATCTTTTTACCCATTTTTCAGCTGATTTTAGCTTCGGTCCTTTAGAGTGGTGAACAAGAAATACTGCTTTGTATCGTTTAAAATATTTTTCACTCATTGTAAAAATAAACAAAACATTACTATCATCAATGCTGAATACTACTAGAACTTATATTGCGCATTAGGGAATGAGTCAAAAATTACCACACAAAAAAATAGATGGCGCTGTGGCATATTTTGTTTGAATAATGGTGGTCACGTTCTTGTTAAACATACTGTAAGTACGTGCCAGTTATGGATACCCTTTTTAATGTTTCCTATTTTTACATTTTGTTTATAAGATTATTTTATGAGAAATCCGCTTTAGATCCTTATGAAGGTTTGGCCAGTAATCTTTTATGATGCAGCTGTTTTTTATTCCGTATACTCCTTTATTTATTCGTATACTGTAATGAAAGCGTAAATCATCAATCTTCATGTGTCGGGCCAGGGGACTGAATGGTCCATTCGGCCAAATTACATAATTACTTACATATCGGGACCACTAATGAAAAAAACTATTTTGACCTTAGGACAGAGTAGTTAACAAAAAAATAGTAAATGAAGATATTTTTTAAACGATAAAATATTTCTTTTATTTCAAAAACAGAATGTAGAAATCATGATTTTAGTGATTAAATTTCGTAACGAGTACTGAAGTTTAGTTATAACAGAAGACTGTTATTTTGTAAATAAAAGAAATATGTTTTCATTTCATAAAAATAGCTTTATTTGCGAAAACCATATTTTTTTACGTCAATACTTTTCTAAGACGAAAATTGTTTTTTTTTATATATATATTTTAGATATATCTTGATATAATATTCAAAAATAAGCTTATTCTACTAAAAGGTAAAGTGCGAAACTGCGGTACCGGTGGTCCCCGAAAGCCCATCGACCCCTGCAAAGAGATGAACACAGCATTCCATATGCGGCCTAACTTGCGCCTTATAAAGTTGTAGTGGTCGCATGAAATATTATGTGACTGTGTACACCAAAGTTCTTCGAGGTTTATTTGACCTTGAATTCGATGTGACCATGATACTGAACTGCCCTCGTTATATATATTTACGCCAAATACTCCAATGCTAGCTGACGCAGTTAGGGAAGTGCTCCTGCTCTCGCTCAGTAACATGATTGCGGCCATGATACGGAGCAAGAACGCGTGGTACTATATAGTCTCATTCTGCGAGCAGGTTATGCTTGCGAGGGAAATGGCAGAGCGGGACTGGGAGAGGTTTAAAACTCTCCTGGTCCGCCAGGTCCGGGAACGGGCCGGGTATCGTAGAACACTAAGCCGTCAAAGATTGTTAAACTATCTCCGCCCTCCATAAGCACAGGCCTGGGGTAGCAGGCGAGACCATCTGCCACCCTAGCAGAAGCAGGTCGGGGTGGCGATCCGAGCGCTATATACTGCCCTCGCCCCTTTTTGAGGCAGGGGAAAAAAAAAAGGAAAAGGGAACATCGAGGTTTCTAGACGGGGGTGGGGCATCTACAAGCCGTAAATGACCTAAGGTACGTCGAAGTTCCAGGGATTTCTTTACTAAGCCGCACCTGGTTCCCCGGCTACTGTTACCTGAGACGGCGTGCGGTTTTTGGACAGTACGAGTCCGACATAACCACCTTTCGGTGATATGTGCTCTCAATTGGAAGTGACACGACAAACGATATGTTTTGTTTTTAGGCTTAAATTAGACCAGAATCACCTACAGATTAAGTAGATTGATTAGATAGATTAGTAATCTAAAACTTTCGGTAAGGTAGACCCAGTACACAAGTTTGTTTTGGCTCTCGATGATGTTTTCCCGAGAAATGTTGACGCGGCCGGTGAAGGACATATTCCGTGCTCATCATCACCATAGATAACCACATTAATGTCTCAATCTACAAGGAAATCGGTGACTCAGTTTTACAATTTTCGGAAAGCATGTACGAGGCACTTTGTTCCCAGATCCATACTAACCGAAAAAATCAACCGAGACCACGGTAGAGGTCACTTGGTCTGGATCACCTGTTTTGATATTAGTGTATGTGGACATCGTCCGACTGCAAAGAGAACTCGGCTACGTCTTCACGGGCTTCCTAGTTACGGTATCACAGATATCCCAGTGAGATATCTATACATATTGACATTTACATAATAAAAATGTCTAAATCGTATGGGTTTGGGTTTTGCCTTTGCTTAAAATCAAACTTAATTTCACAAGACAGTATTTTATTAACAAAAGTGGTGGTTCGTCTTGTCTTGTTATATGTGTATATTTTTGCATATGAGTATATTCTCAACAGTTATTTTTTAGTTTAAATAAAAATATATAAATAAGATCCACACAGATTCATTTATAAAAATGCTTGCAATTAATCTATTTATATAAAAACGAGAACTTGGTTTGAGTATGCTTCCAAAACTTAAAAAGTTGTGAAGCGATTGAATTTAAACTTTACCACAATATACAACACGCTTTGAAAGTTTTATCTACTTTTTGCAACCACAATGTGCCACAGCGAAGTGTGGCAGGGTACAACAGCTCATTAACACAACAGTCTAAAAGCATATATTGACTTGATAACTTTAAATTTTTATTGAGGAGTCTGTTAAACAGACAAACTATTAAATTAATCAACTATTGTTTGATAAAAATAGGTATTTTTAATTTTGAAATTGGAAATAACGAAAGAACAGTAGAATATGGAAAATAAACAATTAATATTTAATCTTTATAGTGGAATATCAACAATTAATTATTTCAAACAAACCCTATACCAATCCGTCTGGCCACTGTAGCCAATGCTAAGAGTGGATTATTAAAGGCCGTTAATGATGATGATTTTTTGTTGATGATTCTACTGTATAAAAAAATTGGAATTAAAATTATAAAATGAAAAATGAATAAACGTTCGCCGAACGACCCACTATAATAAAATTCACTAATACTAAAGTTTCGACTGAAACTTTGCTTATATTTGTTGCATAATTTAATGATTATCTTTTTAATATAATTTATTTAACAGTATTTATTTGTTAGTATGTCTATGAATAAATGTTGATGCTAACTACAAAATATAAATACTTTTCAAAATTGTTAATATCGTTGATCGTGGTTGAGTTACTATTGTTTGGATTTACATTTAAACACATTCTAATTTTACTTTAGTCATTAATTTTTTCATATCTTCGGTGCCTTACTAGTATGTTTGTAACTTACCTAAAACTCAAACGAAAGTGTCTCAGTCTGCAATTGACAGGAGCAGCATACACATGTCACAACCATATAAATTGTTTAGGTCTTTCTTAGTCTTCTCTGTTCTAAAAACAAGACAAGATTTTCTTGCTTTCTCTGACTCGCCCTGCCCTACGCCATGGTCCCTTTGAATATTTTTTACTTTTTTTACAAGTTTTTTTTGCATTACCAATATAGTCCAAGAAAAAGACTAGTAGGCCCCCTTACAGATATCTTCATTTTACAATTAGTGTGAAGAAAAGTAGTGGATCGCTTCCAAAAAACCCATAATTGGCAAACAATCAATCCAACTCGGTCTTCGTCTTGTATCTACCATAGTTTGAAAGAAAAGGCCGATCAATTGGTCGATTTGCCAAAATTAATATGATTCCGTTTTGGGGCGCTTTGGTCTTAGACGCTGTTTTGAGCTTAGTCAGTCAGTCAGAAATTCTGAAATTTTAATAATAAAAGAAATAACGGTTAATTGTTTTCGTTATTTCTATTTTGAATGAAAAAGAATATTTGCAAGTAAATTACAAACGTGTGTAACTTTTGTACCATTTTAGTTAACCAATGTCAAAGACCGTGTAAAATAAATTTTACTTTATTTTTAAAATAAAAACTTAATTTGACATAATGTCTATGGTGTACTACTTTTTGTTTTCTTTATAGGTACGTGTAAATGATTATAATATAATTCCTGCAAATGAACTCATGGCATCATTACTGGGTCTCCAGATAAAAAAAGTAAGTTTAACCGCCTGTAAGTGCCCTAAAGTAAAATGCTGTATATTTTCTTTTTTACATCGACGTTATAATAACTACGTCGATACTTCGTTCTGCTTTTAACGCAATACAAATAAATGAATAAATTCTTATTTGTAGACCAATATAGTAATAATATGAACAGAGATTTGTATTATCGCTTAAGTTTTAATTCCGAATTGTACGCAGCTGCGCACGGTAATAGATTTAGACCGAAACTTTAACTCAGACTATAATTGAGATAAACACGTACGACAGGCAAGGCTATTAGTCGTCAGTCGTCAGTCGTATGCATCTGTCACAGACCTTGGAAACGGCAGCATACATTTCCATACCCTGTCTTTGTTTGTTGTCATATCAGCCGCGTTGGACGGAAATGAACCTTAAAAGCGATCTCTGTTAGACAACCTTGGTATATTATTTTATGAATATTTTATATATACATACATTGATATTAAATGAAGCTACACGAACGAAAATGTCGTTTTGTATTATGAAAGCGTAGAACCAAAGAACATATAATGTACAGTACCAAAATTAGTTAAGTTACTCTGCCTTAGACCATAATTGTTCATTTGCTATTTTTCTGTTGAACGTCCTAACCGTCAAAGATTGACTAAAATTGAAATATCACACTAAAATTAGACACCTCTAAATTTTTACAAAAACATTTACAATTTTTACAATTTTAAATTTTAACAAATGTAAAAATTCTTCATATTTTGTGTAATTAATTATTATAATGGTAGCGATTACGTGTTTTTTAGTTCTTGTCATTTCAGGGAAAAGATATGCGCAGACAATTATTCATCATAAATAACAATTAAGTTTATGATCATGTCAGCGTTACCTGGTAAACCTATAAGTTTTAATAATATCAGATTAAAGTTGAATGCTATTATAATTAACATTAAATTTACCTGCAGTTGACAACAAACTTTAGTGAAATTTTAGATTAGTCGTCATATCAACAATAGGAAGTGCATAAATTCGTATGATTTCATGAAGTGAAATATTTTATGTGATAATATATATAACATGATATATTAGTGTTGTGTAAAACAATTAAAATTAAACGCATAGAACATTTTCTATTTAATTTTGCGTAAGTATATGAAATATATACGGTGATATTAGTATCACCAAACGGTGAACTTTGGTCACCGAATCTAGTCTAGTGTTGATCTAGTTTTTAAATATGTATTTAGTTTATCATATTTCTACCGATAAAGCATTCCATAAAAGATTTGTTATAAGAAACCAGAATGCGGCTGTATTTTTAATCTCAAGTCTTAAGTACCTAGAATGTGTGTTGTGAAGAAATTGAAGTCATTCTTTAGGAGTTAAACAGTGTACTGTATCAGAATGAAATCAGTAAGTTTTTTCTTTGAGTTCAGAGACATGATAGAATTTACGCAATCAAAATATAAATCTGAAAATAAATTGAAGCCGTTCAAGTTTATCCCCAATGCGATAAACTTGAGACTGGGATAACTTGTGTCTGCGTAATCCAGAGTCCAGAAGTGATGGGCATTTGCAAAGGAAAAATTTTGGTGGCAATAGGATGGAATTTTTTAAACCTTTCTACAGTTTACCTAGATTTCCACCTTGTCCTTAAGTGGTAATATAGTGCTATTGCACAGGATCAGAGGTAGTTGTTGCCTGTTATTTCTCAAAACATTAAAAACATTAGGACCACCACTAATAAGTTTTTACATCAATCCATGAGACTGCGCTTATATGGTGTACGGCATGTCTGACTTCCATGGCGTCTGAAATGGATTTCAGAGGTACCTGGGTATTGAAGATCTCTAGTGAAGAAAATGTTAAGATATTAATCTTTAAAGAGAATATGGTCAACTCAACTAATTTTCTAGACTACTTTTTTAGATTTAACTTGTCAATAATGCTGTTGTTATTAAAATTTAGAAACTAGGTATTGCTAAAATCTGCGTACATAACCTAGATTGTTCTTTGTGCACTTTATTATTTCCTATAAATATAGTTTTATAAACTTATATGAATATAAATAATATAGCATAACCATTAAGTTTAAACAGTGCAGATTACGATGGTGGGAATGTCACTCGGTGATGCGCATCATACACAATAAAGTTGCTTTCATTAAGAGGAGAGTGTGTAGGTCCTTCAATTGAAAAATTTTGCAAATGACCGCAATAAGTGAAAAAAGACTCTAAAGATGGTTCCAGACTTTGGCCGACAGGCTAATTAAAAGACATAAAAGACACATGACCAAGAGGATCGATTTGCCCGATCTACCTCCAAATTATTCTAAACTTAACGCCAATCGTATCGTCGTTTTCACTAAGTAATTTGTGCATCCTGAGATTAACATATTTAACTAGCCAGAAAACAATGTCATCAGGTTTATAATATTCTTAGAGGTATTATTATATGTAGTAATATTACATATAGAAGGTAATAACTTAAAGTTTCGAAAGTTACCTTCAAATAAAAAATATTAAAGCTGAGGCGTTTTTTCCCACAAAAATAAAACTATTTTTACAAAATGACTTGCGTTCTTTCAAAAACCATTTATACGTATTATACAGATGGGCCACAAAGCCATTTAAAATATTGTAAAAATTGTTTATTGACAAGAAAGCTAATTAGTTGAAATTTATTTTTTAAAAGTTACATCGTCTATATGACCACTGTTTCGACGTTTACACTCTTCTAAGTAAGCACCGAAATTTTCGAATACTCGTCGGCAAAGAGACCGGGAGATCGTCACCATCTCTTCACTGTCGACTTTCTATTAGTGGACATACTCGTAATGTATTTGGTTTATTGATGTAGGTACGATTTTTCAAGTAACTCCATTAAAAGAAGTCTGCTGGGGATAGTTGTGAACTTCTGGGTGGTCATGGAATGTCGCCTCGTCTGGAAATCAGTTTTTCCGGAAACATGTCTTTGACCACCGGCAGGAACTCATTGGATGTGTGACAAGTGGCTCCAACTTGTTGAAACCATGTGTTACGATTGTAGCCAACAAATCCAGTAGCATCGGTCCAGAGAACCTCTCGTAACATTTTTACATATTCAGCAGAATTAACAGTTACTGAACGGCCACGTAAATCTTCAAAAAAGGCAGGGTCCAATTATTTCTTGTGCTGAAATTGCAGCACTTGGGCGAATAAAGTGGCCTCTCGTATTTAGTTTTGGGATTTTCAATGCTCTAATACCTGAAATTCTGTTTGTTTACATGTGGTGTCTTTTGAGGTGAAAATGGGCTTCGTCAGAAAGTAAGATTTCAAAATTACTGAATCGTTCTTATGTTGTTTCTCCATACGACTTGCGCAAAATTTATATTATTAGGTTTTAGTGCCTGCACTATTTGGATCTTACATGGATGGAATTTTAAAAAACAGTGAAACTTAATGATGTTCGGGATAGCCCTAATTTAGCCGATTGCGTCGAATAGAAGCGGAAACTTGTTGCAGGTCCTTTTAGTTCCAAGAAGTCCGTGGGCTACCAGTTTGCTTCACATTTAGCGTAGATCCCGTCTCTTCGAACTTTCTAACCTATTTCATTATTAAAGGAGCACTCGGACATTCATTTAAGTCGTGTAAATCGTATTCAACGCGAAATAAGCGTCTCACAGTAATATGCGAATGAGCGTGTTGTTTAAATAAAATTGTAACATTAATCGCGCATAATTGCTTCAAGGGGCTGCACCCTTGAAGCAATCCATTGCGACACAATTGCCGAGAAACGAGTTAGTGGTCGTATGACCACTTCCTCGTCGCGCGGGTAGGGATCTGCCTGTCCGCGCTCCGCGCAACCTTTGTTTGCGCGGGATGTTAGATTCAAATGTTAACGTATTCTTGGCCCACCCTGTAATAATTATTACGCTCATTGTATTCCAAACGATTGACATTCACAAGTATACTGCTTACAATTTGCATAAAATCTATACTGATAATAAAAACAGAGAGAATATTCATGTGTGTCTCTGCTCACAGGCTGTGTACGAAGATCTGTTGCCCTTTTGACTGTTTTTTGAAAAACTTTATGCTAAAACTACACAAAGTTGTAAGGAGGGCTCTGCTAGGAACAGATTATTGTTTTTTCTACACACTGATGCGGTCTACTCACAATTTTATAAAACAACTTCCAAGATTTATTAAAGGCTATATAAATAATACAATTTTCTTACATATACTCCTAGTCTTTGTTTATATAGCGGGTCTCATTCGGCGATAAAATAATGTAAAATTTTTCTTCTTTTTTCCGATGTTTGGAACTGGCTATACCGCTCGTGGTTACGAGTAGACAGATGTGAGCATTAAAAACAATACTTTGCTTTCATGTTGATAACAAAACAAAACAAACTTTTGTAGACTTTTTAAATCCTAAATAGTAGATTGCAAAATGTTCGAGGTCTCATACCAATGATGCTACAGCAACACACGACCACTCACTTGCACACTGCGCGGCAGTTTAGAAATTCTTGACCTTTTTTTATTACAATGGGGAAAGGCTTTGTTAAATTTTAGTGTAAAATATTGTACACAAATTGTCATAGATATTTATATAATATAAGACTACAAATACGTGTTTAACACACATAAACGCATGAATCTCTCTCCTTCTACTCTCTACTCTCGGTTTCTCTTCTGCCTATGTCTCCCATATAGTCTCATATCTAATCAAATCTACATGACAGTCAAGACACGATTTTTTTGAGTTTAAGACAAACACGTTATACACGAGTATGTGTATAGTTATCAGTGAACAAACAGAATGGACGTACACAAAAAAGCGTTGTCAATGTTTGTAGGAAATTGAACAATCCTGGAATGCATTTCAATTAGTCAATCGAGTGTCAATATCATACAAGCAATAAATAAAGTACTTCTTTGTAATTTTCTGTTTGAGAATCCAACTTGAGTAGAATCAATAACACCTTCAGAAGTCTCTTCTTTGTAGTCTTACTAGCTGTGGTGTTGATTTTGCATTATCAACTAACCAAATATCCGATGGCCCTACGGTAAAAACTACACTAAGTACATCGTTACTTCGACTGCTTGGGCCTATACTTCAGTGAGCTGCCACATACTAGTCGTGCTTGCTTTAACCAGCCGCATCTTTAGTCACTTACCACAGTATGTGTTATGAATGAATGTTTTGTGGTAAAAGACTCAGCTGCTTAAAGTATAACAAGGACCCGATTCTCGCGTTATTCACTTTTCCGGCGGATATCGAAAGATACAAATGCAAGTCTACCTATAGGTAGTAAGTAAGTAAGGTATCTATCAAAGAATGCATTTTATTATAGTTAACTAGTTAATTTATCGTGTTTACGTGATTACTTCATGGATAATTACCATTATTTCGTAGATAACCATCCACAAGTTTTGTTTACAAGGTTAGATTCAGCTGTAATAAGTATGGCGTTGCAAACCAGTTTTTTTTACAAAATCATCATCAAGAAAATAACTTGTTCCATTTAATTATAGTAAAGTAGGTAGGTAAGAAGTGTCTATGATATCAAAAATAAAGATAGAAAGGAAGAAGTACGGTAGGTTGTAGAAAATAATAATCAAATAATAATAATGTTACACAATTCACACACCATCGTCTGGCCCCAAACTAAGCAGAAGAAGCTGTACTATAGTAACCAAACTACTGATAAACATACTATATATTTTTAAATAAATATATTGCATGGATATAGATAAATTAAATTAAGACAAATTATCGTACTTACCACACAAACATTGGTCCCGGGTGTTACTTGAACCCACGAGCTCTGGGCATAGCAGTCTGGCCAACAAACAAAAAGCGTGGCAATAACGAAACCGTAATAGAAAGAACCAATAGTCATATATATTGTCACCAGTTTTCCAAGCCAAGATGTCATTCTACAAACGTAAACGTTATTAAAAAACTAACAAATCTATGGAAATCATGTCTCTCAACGCTAAATCGCGTGTTCAAAACAAAATGTTAGCCAATGAAATATGAAAATAGAGGCGTTAGCTATCGTAGAAAGAGAATCGACGCGAAACACTTACATCTGGGCTAAGGGGTTGCTCCTATGTTCGTCTCTCAGATTTCATTGACTGATAGTCGTTACATGGTCCATCGTGAATACTTTTTATACCGTTGTATAAAATTTCAATAATTTTTTTTTTTGAATCAGCTTGATTGAGTTTAGTTTTTATTAAAATACCTCATTAGAAAATCCTACTCGCCACTATAAATAGTTTTATTACTTTCCATCAAATACCATATTA
Source organism: Hypercompe scribonia (assembly GCA_949316085.1). Classification (NCBI taxonomy): domain Eukaryota; kingdom Metazoa; phylum Arthropoda; class Insecta; order Lepidoptera; family Erebidae; genus Hypercompe; species Hypercompe scribonia. The sequence continues at coordinate 11,674,822 of OX438979.1, forward strand.
ATACGCACTAATAATAATTTTTGCTGTACCTCGATACTTGTGTCCAGTTTGTAAAATTCATCAATTCAACATTCCTTAAAAATCACTTATTATTTCGGCATCCGGACACGCCGTGGGTTTTACGTGTCCACATAGTGAAACTTAAAATAAATCACTTTTGTTTTCTATAAATATAAAACGTAATACTATGTATAATTTAATATAAATATGGGTCTTCAAAACTCAGTTTTTTGTAGAATAAGAGTATAGGTTAATAATCACCTCGTTCATTGAATTAATATGAATGATGCGATTTCATGCAAAATTTGCCTCACTTTTTTGCTTGGAAAACCTTAGAAGCTTCTATTTAACTAATAAATTTTAAAACGAAACAAACCCTTACTTCCGTACTAATATTATAAATGAGAAAGTGTTTTTACGTTTGTCTTTCTTGCACGTGGCAACAGAGCGATTTTATGGTATGATTTTTGTATCGGGAGACAATTAGGAGGCTGGAGAGTGATATAGGCTACGTTTTATAATGATAAAACATCTCTTGCGAAAAATGCCATTATGATGCGTATTTGAATTACTCTAAGTTTTACAAATTCTGATAGAAGAATGCGCTATTAGGTTTTCTACGTCCAATTTCATACGATGCAAAATCTTTGTCATTAGACTTTATATATTTTTGACTTTATATTTTGAACCGGCAAATTTACTCAAAACTGCTTTGACTGCAATATTGTACACTTTTTTTTGTTTTAACGTGTGGAAACCCCCTCCGGCCGTCACCCCACCGGGGTTTACGGCGGGGTGGTGTGTCGGAATCGGACCTACTAAAACCACACGGTGTACCACTCTGCGCCTGAGATAGGAGGGATCCGGGAACCGCTGCTATTATGACATCCAGATCCCTCCTGGCGTCTCGCCGCTTGCCATTGTAGCGGATGGAGGGCAAAATCCGTCCCGTCCATCCGCGGCCACACTCGAGGCGGTATGAGGCGCTGGTATGCGTGCCTCTGCCGCCCGGCTCGCCGGCGGTGAATCGGGTCCGAGTGGATATCGTGCTCCCGGGCCTTCTCCGCCGCCTCCTTCCGCAAAATTACGTCTTCGCAGAAGGTTGCGACTGCGGTAAAACAGCTGTCGCTACCGGCCATGGAGCGTATGACGACCGGTAACGAGAGATCTCCCCCAATAACTGCAGTGAGGACCCCACATTGCGACGCCCAGGCGCAACAAACCGCTAGCGTGTACTGAGCCTAGTCCTCACTGCAGTCGCAGTGGTGACAGCTGGGTCTCAATTCCCTTTTAGAAACCGAGTGCAGATATTTCCCGAAGCAACCGTGCCCGGAAAGAACCTGCGTTAGTCAGAAGGAAAAGGTCCCGTGCTCCCGCCCCGCCCACTCGGCGATGACCGGCTGGAGGGCCTCCACGGCGGCAAAGCTAGCATATGGACGACCAACGAGCTATCGTGGCTCGCCGAGCGTCCTCACACCACTCTTCCGGCCAAGGCACACGCCGCCTCCGTCGACACGGTGCGGTAACCGCGTATGGCTCTAACCGCCAATATCCTCTGAGGGCGCCAGAGGCGACCCCTATTCTGGGCGGTCAGAGCCGCTGCCCACACCAGTGCACCATACAGTGCCATTGACTGGACAACCCTCGTGTATAGCCGTCTCGTCGGGTCGCTGGCTCCACCCAAATTGGGCAAAAGTCGCCCAGCTTTGGGCAATATTATATACTGTTACAACCTCATGTAACTACAAATGATTCACCAACACTAAAGGGGACCTGGCAGTCAGCGACCACTGCCACGGCTAGAAATTTTATGCGTCTTGTTCTAACCTAACCCAAATGTTTAAGTAACAGTAAATAAATTGTTATGCCCCTAGTTGAGACAAAATACTGTACTATTTTAATAAAAGTACCAACAAATAATATAAAAAGAAACATTAACAAGTATATTTGTCTTCACATTAATTAGATGATGCAGGGTTGACAGTTATCGTGGTCAGTGTGTGAGCTTTACACTGCTAAAATGACTGTCATGTCTTTTAGGTAACGAAGCGGAGCGTGAAAAAACACTTCACTATGACACCATACTGTGGGCCACCACACTGCATTGTCTGCACTTACAATGAATATGGTGACTACAAGTCTTGGGTTGTATTCATGTTTTCCATCAGGCAGAGTAGAGTCAAAAATAAAAAGTAAATAAAAAGAAAACATATTATTTAATCGTTGTATTTTACATTAATCCTTAATTTCTATGAATGCAAATATATATTTAAACTACGAATCCACGAAAATTGACGAAATATGTTTGTTGATTTATGTAAAAGCTTGCTTAGTGAGGAAGATAATATACTGTTCGTATAAAATAGAATGACTATTATAAAATGAATTGCAGCAAAGCCATACAATACTTGTTTTAAATCATTACTCCTTTTTGACAGTCCACACAAAGACAAAATTTGTTTTCTAAACTTTTCACCCTTCCTTCTTACAATATAACATTGGCATTTTATGTTACGGTTTAGTACCTGCTGTGCCTTTCGCCCAGGTAGGGTGTGACGTACCTGCTGCGGCTAATACATTCGACATTACGCTAACAAACGGTTAGATTAGGTGAAGGTTTTAAATTATGTATAAAAAAGTTAAGAAGAATGTTTACAATATTTAGGATAATGATAGTTTTTACTAGTTTTAAAAGTAACTAGCTGTACCCTACCACGTGTTGCTGTGGTAAATTTCCATTGTATTAATGATAAATGAGAAAAAAATACGGGTAAATATACACAAAAACATCTTTGAAGCGAGTTGTATACTGTGTAAAAAATTGGAGTTGAGTTGATGCAGAACTACGAGTTTCTGAAGGGTATACAAAAAAAACCAACTTAACATTTTTGTCCTTGAGAAGACGAAACTAAAAAAAAATTTTTTTAGTTTCTCAAAACTAAATATAAAAAAAAAAAATTTTAAATTTGTGTCAGAGTATTCTCCACATACCGCTATACAAAGTTTTTTACATCTCTAACGCTTTTACCAGATAGTCAAAGTAAAGAAACTAACGATCAAAATTCTACTTACGCTTCTCGATTCATTGACTTTGGAACGCGCACAGCACAGCCAAATTTGTATCGAAGCTTTGTTTCTGGATGGTATTGGAAATAATTGTCACAATATCGTTAGCGTACCGAAACGAGCCTGCTTCGAATTTACTAATATGTCACGGTACCATTCCACTGAGCTCTCGGTTACTAAGTGTTGGGGTGATATTGTGCGTTCCAACGTGAAACTATCTTTCTCACGTGAAGGTGCTAGTGTAGAATCTTGTGAATGCTTCTGCAATATAATATGCTTATGATGTAATCTGTCTGTTTTTTTGAATTCAATTTTACTGTACTGCCACATCTTCCCTTAACGACCGCACTTGAATTGCTTATACCAACGGTAGATGGTTGCTTTAGGAAAGTTTTCATCCATAAATACTATTATGAACTGGTTGTGTCTTTGTTTATTTAATTCATTCACTGGCTTGCACGCGGGAAGGCTTAGTTTCCCTACACTACACTACAAATACCATATGAAGTCTATCAAATGATTTACCTTGTTTAAGGTCACTTTTGAAATAATAAAAAAATCATGGCACGAAAATGTACCCGACGTAGATCCGTATTTCAATGAGACATGATAATTTTATTAAGCTCTCATATAAAATGTGGAGAACATTTTTTATTTTATTTCTTTTTTATATCACAATTTTAAAGTAATTATAATCAGTCAGGGCTTCATACATGCAAACTTTTTTAGTTGGTATGTATAATTAGAATGGTAATCTTTCTTGTGCTAAATTTTTAAATGATTAGCTATTTAAATACACATTAAATTTAATTATGTATCTCTGGTCGAATACCAAATCAATGTTTAGTATTTCTATTTTCTTTATAAAAGATATGTTCGTTTACTATTTCTGCAATGTTGTACTTCTTTTGATTATAATGTATTTTTGTCAGCAATTTTTCATTCAAAAAAATTATTTCGAGAGGTGTGTCTTCAACTTGGGGCAGATTATGCGTGGGTGAAAGCTAATTTTAAGTAAAATATACTCTTGAGTTACATTCATCATTTATACCGTATAATCTATCGTAAAGGTACTATTGCGATCCGAGGTGCTGGCAAAATGGCTTCCGATCACCGAGCACCTGTAGCCAACGGCGGCTCCACGGGCAGTTACAGACATACGGTGCCGTTGTCTACAGATCAGTTATTCAGCGATTACTAAACGATATTCCTATCGTGTTAATGCCAGAAAAATAGGTTCTTAGGCCTGCCGTCAGAATGTTTCTGAGAGTTACACTACAAAGATACTACAAGGCATATCGTTTGGCAGTAGTTGTCTTCACTTAAGGATGAAACACACTTCAACACGATTGGATTTGCTTCATGAATGAATGAAGGAAATTAAAAATTGGTAAATAATATTCTGTCAATATGGTGGCGGATTAAGAATGCGCAGTGTCTATTCTGCCCATGACTAGTCGTAACAGGCGACTAAGGTAGTAAACTACGCAGAACAATTTTCCTGTAAAGAGAGAGAAAACTTGAAATAAATCCTATACCAATCCGTCTGGCCAGCGTGGTAGCCAAAACCTCTTTTTTGAGGAAAAGCCTATATTTAGCAGTGGCTGTTACTACTCTGTTATGCTCATTACATCTCACATTTTACTTGTCGTCTATAGTCTTCTACTATAGCCATTATATTACTATTTGGATTTTTTTATGATAATTTCTAAAAAAAAGTTAAACTCACCTATAATAAGTTGTGTATTTTATTTTTCTATCATTCGGTAACTAGTTTGACGTTTACTGTTACAATTGAAACGTTAGACAAATTGTTTCTATTTTGTCGAAAAATAGCATCGTAAACAATAGGTGTTCTGTACGGTATATAGTTCTAAACCACAGTGAACATTTCACACCGGTTTATTAGAACCTGTCAGGTGCTTCTCATAACCCTAGGACTTTCAAATTTGGTATAAAGCAATTGTGTGCAAGATGTCAATTTATCGCTCTCGAATACACTAGCGTTCGACATCATCGCCCCGCTCGAACCGACCCACTATCCGCACAACGTGTCTCACCGACCCGACATTCTGGACGTGGCACTCCTAAAGAACATAAACCTACGTTTGTGTTCAGTAGAGGTGCTACACGAGTTAACTTCTGACCACAGACCTGTGGTCATGGAGTTCGCACCCAGACTGGGTCCCATCGACACAGGTCATCGTACCCCCACTAGACGAATCACGGACTGGAGGCGCCTCGGGACAAAACTCGAGGCAACCTCGTCCGTGCATCTAGATAGGATACCCGACCACATAATTAGCCAAGAGGACACCACGATGGCGATCGACTCCCTCACAGCTCACGTGCAATCGTTAATTAACGAATGCACTCGGGAGGCACCGGCGACGAACGATCGCCGCTGGGACCTACCCGATGACGTACGTGAGCTGCTGAGGCGGAAGAACGCCGCCGTACGAGCCTACGACAGATATCCATGCGAAGCCAACAGGATCAGGTTACGACGCTTAGAAAGAGCGGTCAAGTCGCGCATCGATCAAATGCGCCAAGACAGGTGGGATAGGACACTACAAGACCTCGAACCTACCCACCTCGCCTTCTGGCAATTATCCCGCTCGCGTAAGAGAGACACCGTCACCTGTATGCCTCCTCTAAGCAGACCTAACCTTCCACCGGCCTTCGACGATATCGAAAAGGCAGAGTGCCTGGCCGAGAGTCTAGAGAATCAGTGCACGCCCAGCGTAATACACTGCGACTCGGACCAAATAGCCGAAGTTGATTCGGAAGTAGAGCGCATAATAACCTCACTTTCTACATCAACACTAGCCTCAACATCAACGCCGACGGGGACGACAGACGAACAAGACCTTGACACGGTCACCCCCGAAGAAGTCGAAACGATCGTCAAGGGCCTACACGCTCGCAAGGCGCCCGGTTCGGACGGTATCACAAACAGGGTTATAAAACTCTTTCCGGAGAGGCTACTGGTCCTGCTGACGTTCATTTTCAACGCAGCGCTCAAGAACAACATCTTTCCACAACAATGGAAAGAAGCCGTTGTTATTGGGATACCCAAACCTGGCAAACCAACGTCCGAACCGACCAGTTATAGACCGATCAGTCTGCTTAAAGGATTAGGCAAGCTATACGAGCGTCTAATCTACAATAGGCTGAAAGCGTATGCCGATGCTAATCTTCTCGTCCCCCACGAGCAATTCGGTTTCCGAACCGAACACTCGTGCGTCCACCAAGTCCACCGCATCGTTGAATACACCAGCGATCGGCTTCAACGCAACCTGTTCACAGGTATCCTCTTCTTTGACATAGCGAAAGCTTTCGACAAAGTGTGGCACAACGGCTTATTATTTAAGCTGTCCACCATGGGAGTGCCACACGGACTCGTGCTGATCATACGAGACTACTTGTCGAATCGAAGCTTCCGCTACCGAGTAGAAGGGTCACTGTCCTCCACTCACCCCATTCGAGCCGGTGTCCCACAAGGGTCCGTGCTCTCCCCCCTACTCTTCACGCTGTATACTAGCGACATTCCGAAGCATCGGTATGTGCAGACGGCACTATTCGCAGACGACACGGCTATCTACTGCTCGGGAGTGAACCCCTCGACAGTAGCCAAAAAACTCCAGACCGCAGCCAACGCACTGGGCGTTTGGTTCCGGAAATGGAGGATAGAGGTCAACCCCGAGAAAAGCCAGGCGGTGCTGTTTCACAGAAGACAGCTAAGCTTGTATCCTTTGGAGAAGACCCCTCAGATTAGGATGTTCGGCAAGTCTATCCCTTGGGCTAGGCAGGCCAAATACCTAGGCATAACCCTTGACGACCGTCTATCCTTCGGCCCCCACATCAAGGCAGTCCGCAGCCGGGCTGCCTTCGTGCTAGCACGTCTACACTGTTTAATTAACGCGCGTTCAAAGTTAAATTTAAAAAACAAAGTTCGATTATACACGGCATGCATACGTCCTATAATGACGTACGGTAGCGTAGTATTCGCACACGTTAGGCCACACAGGATCCATAGGCTTCAAACACTACAGAATAGTTTCATGCGCAAAGCTACGGGAGCACCGTGGTATGTACGCAACGTCGATCTTCACATCGACCTCAGATTGCCGACCATCAAGCAATTCATAAAACAGTGCTCCCTTAGCTACTTTGACTCTGCTCCGACTCACCCCAACCCTCTAGTGGTTGCGGCCGTACACTACATACCGAGTAAAATCTCAAAAATACGTCGACCCAAACACGCGTTAGGGGAGCTAGACGACGACATTACACGCGCTCAACGCAGAGCGAACACAATTAGTATAAACCGTCCGCGTTTTCGTCTCCGTCGGCGGGGGCGGAACACGCGCCGCGTAAACCGTCAACAAAACATGGGAGTAGGCCGCCCCAGTGTTTCAGCAACACCCCAAGCCGAGGTTCATACCCCGCAGGGGGTGCCCTTGGGCAATGTTGCTTAACAAATGGCCGGTTGAGAGCCCTCAGCGCTCACCGTAACTAAACCGGGTAAAGTTGTAGAGGCCATCTGCGGCCAACAGCTAAAAATCATACAAAAAAAAAAAAAAAAAATGTCAATTTATTGTTGTGTCATAACAATTTTTTGAATTTGGAAAATCGATTAGAATGTATACATAAAAAAGATAATTTCATAACTGCAGAAAGGTCTTTCGAAAAGCATTTGCAAGAAGCTACTAATTTAAACACTTCAATTTACCTACCTAATTTATAATGTATTTTTCGTTCGTATATGTGTAATACGTTTCTAGATAGAGATCTAAAAACTAATAATGAGAATTTTACACTTTTCTTGTTTACTAACAAATTACATATATTTTTATATATATATTTATTATTTTTCTTAGATAAAAACAGCATTATCCGGGACAGAATGATGTAAAGGTTTTATGTATACTCCACTTACACATATAAATTGAAATGTATTCATATATTGATCCCGAAAATTACATGTATTTTTTTTGGTTTAGTGTCGGGCACTGTTTGCAACTTATTGAAAGAGCAATCCTAAAACGAACGATCTATGTAAATGTATCACTAATTAAACAAAATGGCAAAAACTCTACGTTATATATTAGACATTTTCACATGTCCGACTGTCCGTCTATCCACACTACTTTTACATGATCGTACTAATCATGTCGACAAAGTGGTAAAACAAAATCTTGAAAAATATTTTAATTTTTAATATTCATCCATCTATAATGTGGGGTGTCACTGAATGCGTCATTTAAAAATAATACAGGTTGTGAAATCATTATTTTGATTAAGGTATCCGTTTGTAAGTTATTCAACTTTAAAGGGCTGATTTTCGTTACAGTTGAACTTCATACCTTTTTTAGTTTACAAGCAACGGTCGACCAACTAATTCAACATTATAAAATGCCAAACCTAGAAAAATAATATACATTAGCGCTCAAAAGTACTTTGACAACTCAATTTTATTCCATATCACAAAAAATGATAACAAAATTGTTTCCAATCGAAGATTATTATATTTAAAGTAATGATACGTTTCACAAATTAAGACGCTTAAATGTAATGTATTTTTACACAAAAAGAAAACATAAAGAAAAATTATTTACGACACGGTTCAAAAGTATTTTGACAAGGAAACTTTTTTATTTTATAAAATAAAAAAAATATTATTTTTGATATTAACTATTAGTATTTTTTTGCATATCCATTAGCCTTCAAGACCGCTTCACAATGCGCCGGCATCGAGTCAACTAGTTTCTGCAAACGATCAATGGGTATTCGGCTCCATTCGTTACTTAGTGATTCATATAAAGCATCTTTATTTGAATAGTTTCGACATCTTACGCGGCGATTCAGTTCTTTCCAAAGATGCTCTATCGGGTTTAAATCGGCACTTTGACTGTGCCAGTCGAGAATTTTGATTTTAGCGAGTTTCATGAAGTCGTTGACATGTTTCGATTTGTGCTTTGGGTCATTGTCTTGTTGAAAATACCAACCAGGTGCCATATTTGCTTTAGCATAGGGTAGCATTTGTTGCTTTAATATATCTACGTACATAAAGAGATCTATAGTACCTTCTATCCTAACTAAAGGTCCGACTCCGCGGCGAGAAAAGCATCCCCAGACCATAATATTGCCACCTCCATGCTTTACTGTGGGTATTTGGTATCGAACATCAAATCTTTTGTTTACAGGACGTCGCACGTACCGGATACCATCAGATGACACTAAATTAAATTTGCTTTCGTCACTCCACAACACTTTGGACCGTTCTGAACTCGTCCATAATCTGAACCGTTTCTCAAACGCAAGACGCAGCTTTCTATTCCTTGCAGAAATTAGAGGTTTCTTAGTTGGACGTCGTCCATGTAATCCGAAGTCCTTTAGTCTACGTTTTACAGTTGAAACGTGTAAATTCACGTTGTAATTTTCCTGTAACTCGTTTCTTATTGGCACAGCCGTTTTTCGGACATCACTTGTCGATAACTTTTTTATCAAATGGTCTTCCTTAGCGGATGTTTTTTTCGGACGGCCACTTCGAGGCTTATTTTCAATAGTTTTACGTTTATTATAAGCTTTGTTCCACGAACTAACAAGTTGTCGTGACACTTTAAAACTTCTAGTAACTTCTGCTTGCGTCATTCCACTTTGTAGGGCAGTTATCACGACATTTTTAATATCATTTGAATATTCTTTAGTCTTAGGCATGTTGATAAATGCGGAGTAATTATACCTTATAGACAAAAATATATGCAGTGTGAGTAGAACCGCTGCCAGCAAGGAACTGAATGGTTGTCAAAATACTTTTGAGCGCATGTATAGACGTATTTTGTTTTTAACAAAGAAAGAAAACAAACAAGTTCCAACTTGTAACTCACAGAGGATGAAATACATTATAAATAATAATATAAAAAATACTAAAATTATTTTGAAGTACTCAGTAAAAAGATAACTGCAAAAGTAGTCTTGTCAAAATACTTTTGAGCGCTACAGTAGCGCTGTATATCCATGAAATGTTAATAATCCCTACTAATATTATAAATGCGAATGTAAGTTAGTTTGTTACGATTTCACGCGAAAACTACTCAACCAATCATCATGAAATCTAAAATTAAAATATATATATATATATTAGGCAGACCAAATACCACGCGGGTGAAACCGCGGGCAAAAGCTAGTATATTATCTAATAGCAATATGTGCGAATCGACTACCATCTGACTTCGACAATTCAATTGTAATATTTGCGATTTCGAAGTTTTGAAGAAAGACTGTTATTGGACTTTTTAGAGCCCCCCCCCCCCACTGCCCGTAACAATCGCACAGGTCATGTTCGTACGGCAACTGAGACCGGCGGCATAATGTGCTTTCCGAGGCACTCTGAAGTCTATCACGCAGATACGTGATAAGTGACAGTTTATAGTATTACTAGTAGTTTAATAGTTTATTAATAGGTTATACTGTTACTACATTATCACGTTAATGTATTATAGTAATTACAGGTTGAGCCACGAGTTAGTTACAACAATGAAAACTTATTTGTAGTACCCAGCTGTTATGACCGACCTACCAGTAGCCTGTGGATTAAATTGTAAACTACAAACTAATAACTTTTTAACACAAAGTTATAAAAATCTGGTAATTTAAAATGTCCATGATATTACCAACCAAATAAATACAAAAAAATCCCTGCCATGAGATACGCAAGGCGATACAAAAATTTATACATTCCTCCCATTGTCCTTTAAGCATCGACCTTATTATATAGGGTGGGCCAGGAATTAGTTAACATTTGAAAAAATCGTATAAAAAACCATTTGATAAATTATAAAAATTGTATATTTACAAGAAAGCTAATTAGTTGGAATTTATTTTTTAAAAATTACATCTAAATGACTGTAATAAAATGAAATTGGTTTATTAATGTAGACACGATTCTTCAAATAACTTCATAGAAAGAAGTCTGCTGGGGATAGATGTGGACTTCTGGGTGGCCTTGGAACGTCGTCTCATCTGGAAATCAGCTTTTCCGGAAACATATCTTTGACCACCGGCAGGGACTCATTGGATGTGTGACAAGTGGCTCCAGCTTGTTGAAACCATGTGTTACGATTGTAGACAGCTAATTTCAGTAGCTCAAGTCATGTCGTAGCATTTTCACATATTTAGCAGAATTAACAGTAACTGAACGGCCGCGAGAATTTTCGAAAAAGTCCCAACTTTTTTTGGAACCTGTCCAGTGATTCTTTTTGCTGAAATTGCAGCCCAGAATGAAGTGGCCTCTCGTGTTTAGCTTTGGGATTTTCATTGCTCCAATACCTGTAATTTTGTTTGTTTTCATGTCCGTTGAGGTGAAAATGGGCTTCGTCAGAAAGTAAGATGTCAAAATTACTGAATCGTTCTAGCTATCTGGATCTTATATGGATGTAATTTCAAAATGCGACGTGATGATGTGCGGGATAACCTTAATTCAGCCGAATGTTTGCGTGTTGATAAATCTATTATTAGGATCTTATTAGGATTTACGTCGAACAGTAGCGGAAACTTGCTGTACGTTCTCTTCGGTCCGGTCTCATCGTACTTCTTCACCCATTTTTATATTAAAGGAGCACTCGGACACTGATTTAAGTCGTGTAAATTGTATTTAACGCGAAATAAGCGTCTTACAGTAATAAGTGAACTGTTGTTTAAATAAAATTGATTCACAGTAAGTGCGTTGCGGCCCCCTGAAGCGATAAAATTGCCGAGAAACGAGCTACTAGTCAGAGCCCGATCCGCACCCCGCGCGGCTTTTGTTTGTGCGGGCTGTTAGATTTAAATGTTAACGAATTCTTGGCCCAAGTGTAGTATAAACGTGTTTTTTTGGTTAATATTTTTGTTATTTTTTTCGTATAGGTTTAAAAAATGTTTAATTCTGTCTTTGTTGTTTAATAATGCACACAAAATTTAGAATATGAATGCATGTCATAGAGAATTGACTAGAGAAGCGACCTTTAGTCTTTTGTATCTTCTGCTACAGATACTCTAAACCAAGCCGTTGCCTTGCTGTTTTATAAGTATATAACAAATAAGTAGAAAAAACAAAATGCGAGTCACGATATTTTTTATCAAAGCACTAAGATGATATATACCTAGTCTTGCCATAAATATTGTAATAAAGAAAAAAGAAAATTGTTAACTGCAAATAACATTTATTACTTTTACAGTGTGTCAGTTTAATACATAAATATAAAACAATTAAAAATATAAAAAGCTTATTCGAAGTGGTCTCCATTGGCTGCAATACAGTCCTTTAAACGATGAGGCCAGTTATCAATAGAAGCACGCACTCTTTCCATGGGAAAATTCTTCACTGCCAATCGTATAGATTGTTTTAGGGACTCCAAATTATCATGGCGTTTAGAGCAAGCTGTACTCTCTAAAACTGACCACAAATCATAATCCAGCGGATTAAGATCGGGACTAGACGACGGCCAGTCTTCAGCTCTGATGAAGTCCGAAACGTTCGATTCCAACCAAGACTGCGTGGACCGAGCTTTATGACCCGGCGCCGAGTCTTGCTGGAAGGACCATACTTGGTTATTGAACATGGTGATGTTAAGGGGCTTAACTACCTTCTCAAGAATGGTATCTTGATACACTTGTGCCGATGTTTTGATACCTTTTTCACAAAAATATGGCTCAGTCACTCCTTCATAGCTAACACCCCACCAAACCATCACTGAAGTCGGATAATGTCCACGTTGCACTCTGTCGACTAATTGGGAAGCTTCCTTAGAGCTTTGAGCATAAATACGGTCATTTTGTTTGTTAAAATGTTGCTCAATTGTAAAAATTTTCTCATCCGTAAACAAAATTTTTCTGTGACCTCCCTTTGCGTACCGCTTCAGTAGTTGTTTCGATTTTACCACCCTATTCTTCTTTAAATTATCAGTTAAGAAATGGCCAGTGCGTCTCTTATAGGCTGCAAGTCCTAAGTCATCTTTTAAAATACGCGACATGGTTCTAGGTGCTATCTTCATTTCCCGAGATAAAATCTTTTGCTTTCGGACAGGATTTCTTCGAATTCTTTCCCTTACTGCTTTGACCACCTTTTTCGTACGAACACTACGTGGACGGCCAGATCTTTTTCTGTCACAAACAGAGGAGGTCTCATTGTACCTATTAATAGCCCGGTACACAAACATTTTACTAATACCAAGTGTATGGAGAGTTTTAAAAATTGCATTTGGCTCCATACCTACTTTGTGTAATGCTATCACAGCGATTCGGTTCTCTTTATCACCCCACACCATTTTAATATCGCAAAATATTTTACAATGTATTGGCGCCAAAATGAGAAAACACAATGAACAATCGTATAAAAATGACAGATTCGAAATTCAAATGTAATATTTTTTTATAATTAAGTGTAACAGTATTTATGGCCAGACTAAGTATATAAGAAATCCTAATAAGATGTACGTACATTTTATTTAAATCGCCGCTCATAATAGATCAATTGTACAACGAATACACTCAAAGATGGAAGTGTAAAACAAGCGTTATAATAAATTTTGCCACAAACCTATATATATTATAATAATAAGAATTAGCTATTTAACTTACGTCGTTAAAGTTTGCAGGTGAGTGACAGATTTAATTCTCTACCGTACGCAGCCTATTTTTTTTTAAATGATGTTTTTTTTTTCGCCATAACCTTTCCTACGTTTATTATTATATTTACACTGTTACAACGGGAGCAATAACAAGCGAATTACACTTATTACGATTTCGGTATTTCTTGGCAGATGTAGGACTTTTATTGGTTCTATTTTTCTCTTTGTATTTGATGCAGAACACTATTTGAAAGTTAAATAATTATAAATGAGATAAATATGTATAAATATCACATTTATCCATGCATACATTTATATCTTTATGAAAAAGAAAAATCTCCACGTCAAAAAGATGTGGTATCTTTTTTACGCGGGGAATGCTCTTCGCACTATACCCTCCAGAGGGATGAAGGGCGTGTGTGGGACTCCTTGAGAACCGGTTTATTTACTAAACTCCGCGGAGAACCTACCTCGGCAGTTGGGAGTAGCTTCAGGAACAAGTTAGCGGCTTTTGGAGTCCTGCCGTACCTCACAATTGAGGTGTATCCCGGGTACCTCATGCCCCAGGGCAAGACGCTATCGCAACTCACTGCTCTACACAGCACACAACCCCCGGTCGCACCGGAATGTCACCTGTCTCGAGTCGCTTGCAGCGGTCACATCGCCGGAAGATGTGGCCGCAGCGACCCTAGGCGGCGATTGGGGTACTAGCGACCTCTACCGCGTCCCCATCGCCGCCTCCTTCGAGCACGATCGGTCCTTGCCCGATCTTGCTCTGCAGTCTCCTTCTGGAACATAACATCATCACAGAAGGAAACCGCAGCCTCCCATCCCTTACCACTCGCCAGCATTTCCGCGATCAATGTTGACGGCGATAGCTTTCGTCCGATCTATCCGACCAGGACACGACGCTCGGACTCCCACGTCGGGCAGTCCTCCAGCGTATGCTGGGCGGAGTCTCGTTCGGAACCGCAGTGGTATCTTTGTGCCGTAGCCTCTCGTCCTATTCGAGTCACATTTTAATTTTTTTTCTAAATCTGACGAAAACAAACGACATTATTTTATTTGACAAAAATATAAGAATGAATATAGTAGCATAAATATGATTTTTATAACATAACTTAATCAAAAGTTTTTATTTAAATAGCACTTATATAACAATTTACCACGATTATGCGAATAAAAACATGAATGTTGCCCATAAAAGATATAATAAACCAAATACGATTTTTCATTCAGTGATCTAAATGTTAAAACATGTTAAAAAAACAGGAAATATAAAAAAATGAGATAAAATAGAATAAAAAACTTCTAACGTTATATTCGTATTCTTATATGTAGTTCCTGTCTTAGTTAGCTCAGCGTGTTGTATACTTTCATCTGATTCTTCTAATGAATCTAAAACTGTTTATCTTTTTAATTGTCTGTGAACATGGTATAGTGTGGTAGTCTGGTAACTCATAATCTCACTCTAACTGACTGAGTGTATTAGAGAGACATCACCAGAATCAAAATCAGATCATGTTCTGTGTTAAATCTATACTAATACGAGTATTATAAAGCTGAAGTTTGTTTGGTTGAACGATATAATATAATCTTAAAAACTGATGATCCAATTTTAAAAATTCTTTCTGTGTTAGATATTCCGTAAGTGATCATGCTATGTCCAAAAGGTGCAGAGTACTAACCAAAAAAAATACAAAAACAAAGGGCAAATTATTCCTTTCGAGAGCTTCTATTGCATGAGTCGCGTAAACGGTTAAAGTTTTGCAAAAATATGCATGATATAATTATTTCACTTTAAATGTTGTAAAAAGAGTCCGCGACTGCAATCTCTATCTTTAAAAGTTGACTCACTATAACCTTATTTATGGTAAACAAATTAGTTCGCGCTGTATAACATCACGCTACGGGCAATCAGAAATACAGACGAGGTTGCGTGGGTCACCTAGTATAGTAATATGCAGTTCATGGTGCACATTTACAATTTACTTTTAATGACTATATTACATAGCACAATTACACATATATACGAATACATATTCATACAATTACATGCACATATGAATATGAATTCATTCATAAGCAAACATACATATACCCATCAGCACATAGTTGTTGGCGAGTTTCTTAAAAGTATAGCTTCCGGTAAGTAGTTCCACAGGCGTGCAGCTTGCAATGTGAAAGATGTGGAGTCTGTTGGTATATCTAAGGTTCGATTTTCCGATTACCTCGAACGACGTATCAGCTAGTGTATTATATATATATAATGTTTTATTCCCTATTTTACATTATTATTGTTATTTTGTAATGTTTTTTATTTCGTGGGCTATGAATAATCAGTTTCATTTTGTTTAAAGCATATAGAGTGCGACACTTCAAAAAAAAAAAAGCAGTGTAAATATCAATCACACGTTTTTGGCCTACCAAAATCCGATTTATGATCAGATCAAAAAACTGGAGGGTCATCGTATGGAGAACTATATAGAGAAGATGTAAAAAAAATTTGATAGCGATCGGATCATTTGTCTCCGAGTAATCACTCCAGCAAATTGGAAAAATGCTGTTTCGAGAAAAACGCGTTTAAAGATAAAATGATCGTTTTCACTTTTATAAATGGATTAAAGTCATACTTACAGCTAATCTGCTACCACTAAAAACTGAGACAAACTGTAGAATACAATATCCATGGGATGGGTCAATCACAATATTCTCATCATCATTATGCAATAGTTTCTCTGCGGACGTACTTGTATTTGCCGTAGATTGCTCAAATGTATGTTGGTTTCCAGTAAATTTTCGTTTTTTTGATTTTGATCGGTATCTGGGAACATCGTGAGTTCCCTTTTGATCTAAATAGGAAGATTGTTTACTCATTTTAAATTAAATAAAATGCGCTTACGAAGTACTCGATACAACGGTCAGAATAAAACTAAATGTATCTGGCTCCGAAAATACGTGACGTGGCAGTAAACGAAAAATATACCGAAATAATTATATTTAATTATTTCTGTATACCTGGAGGCTCACAATAGAAACCGGAATCCTATTTGCAAGAGTTAGAAAAGACGGTAAACTCCGAACAATAGCTCAGGTATGTCCCGTAGCCAATGCAACTACCTAACTGCCGAGCGGCTACTCTTTTAAATAGCTGTAACTCAAAAATTATTTAAGATATCGATTCAAAATTTTAGTATGTTATTTTTAAAGGTATCACCTATCGAAATATGAAAAAAAAAAATCGATTTTTTGAAAATTTCACACTAGGTGTGCCCCTTAAAGAAATTAACCCCAATCCGTATCCGCTACGCAACGTGGGGAGAGTTGGCCATTGTACTCTTCAGGCGAAGAGTTCTGCAGGAGACTCATTGAAAAGATAGCAAATCCAAGCTTATTGGTCACGGCTATGAACTGGTTGATTATAACTGGATAGGTGGATCACGAGGCCGTAGTACTCTCCGGAGAGATAGAGGGTGATATTCTAGAGATATTCTACTCTAGCTTATTGACGGGATTGTGACCCATCTGATGTGCGCCTACGTGCCACACGCCAGTTGTAGTGACGCCGAAAGAGTATTGATTTGGGGTAGACTCGGATATGTGCTCTGGGACATACCATTGTTGCAGGGAATCATTTTGGGGGGCGACCTGAGCGATCGCGTGAGTTCAGAGTGTAATACATTCGAGTGTGTCAATGGTGAATTTGTATATGGAACTGAAAATGGTCCACTTAAAGGGTTTTAATTCTAAGAAATGTTTCATAACAATGGGAGTGCCTCAGGAATCGCATCTGGGTCCTCTATTCTTTTTAGTGTTCATAAACAATTTAGGGAGTAAGGTTAATTCGAAATATAAACTTTTTGCGGATGATTTAAAGATATATAGGACTATAAATAGTGACTCTGATGTTGTTGAACTTCAATTGGATTTGGATAGTACATACGATTGGTGTATTCATAATGGTATGACGGTGAATCACAGCAAGTGCTATTTCATCAAATTTAGTAAAAAAGAAATCAATACTCTACTCATTATTATATTAATAACTGCTTATTGCAAGAGGTTAATAGTATTAGGGATCTAGGCATAGTACTAGATAGTAGTTTTAATTTTAAAAATCATTATAATCATATCATCAACAGGGCGTCAAAGTTAATAGGTTTTATAGTAAGAGAATTGAAAATTTTTAGAGAACCGGATTTTACAATTGTTATTTATAATAGTTTTATTAGGAGTATTTTGGAATACTGCTGCATAGCCTGGAATCCATTCTATCAAGTGCATAGTGATAGAGCTCCTATGAAACTAGGCTACGTCACTATAAAATGATAAAATTAAGTACGCGAAGGAAGATCTTGGATGTTTTGTTTTTATTCAAGTTCATCCATGGCCATATTGACTCCCCCGAGTGCCAACAGGCAATGATCAATATTTGTATTCCACGCGCTGGCAGTCGCTTAGTCAACCGGACGACGTTCGCTGTGCCCCACTACAGCACCAACATAGGTCATTCTTCGCCTATGCTTCGCATGCCTTGTCTCGCTAACTCCATCCGTAATGAATTGGATATTTTTCCTGGTTCTTTGGTTTCGGTGAGGTTCAAATTAACAGAGTTGATAGAATAATATAATCCCTTTGTTTTTTTTTTTTAATGTTTTTGTATTTTTTTGATTGTATATAATTTTTGAATGTTGCACAATGTGTCTATCTTAGATTGCCAAATATGTTAGTGTTAGTTATAGTTATATAGTTCAAAATGCATGGAAGAGTCACATCTAGTAAATGTAAATTGGAAGTAATTTTGATATATGTATAATAACCTATGTATTTAAGTGAGATTTTACATCAGTTTTGTGAATTATAATAATAAAATAAAAAGAAAATGCGGAGGGTGGGGACATCCATAGAACGTGTGCTACAGCCGTTCTTACCATCGTGAATACCTACTTTCAGAAGAAATTTGTGTATTTCGTCACCTATAAGAGCAAGTGTCGAGCTACACAAATTGATTTTCTACTCACAAGGAAAATCAGTAAAGTAGCGAACTACAAACTCATACCCAGAGAGTCACTGCGCAACACGGTTTTCTTGCTTCAGATGGTGGGTGCTTGATGAAACCAGAAACCGAAATAGTCCAAAGGGAGACAAGGTTGAAAAAGACCCTCTTTAAAAAGTGACAAGCCTTTAGATCTGAAAACTCGCATCGGGAAATTGTGAGAACAGACGGAATCCTCATCGAGGCATGGAAGGCAATGGGGTCCTCGCTGTGTGGGCATCTAATTTAAACTTTTTAACTGCCTTGTACCTTGATCTCTAGTCGCATCTCTATTCAAAAATGTTTGATAGGAAAAGCATAGCTGAAAGTTGTAACTTATCATTTAAATTAAATGTTAAGGTGCACTATCCTGAAAACATAAAATCAAAGGGCACATTTGCTACATAAATCTTTTTTTTACTATTTGAAGTAAATTAATTAATTGTTTTTAGACTTTCATACTTCTTACATATACACATAATTTTGTTATACAGCGGGACTTATTCGCGATAAAATTATTTAAAAAGGTTACGAACCTTCTACTTCCTGATGTTTAAAACGGCCTAAACAGCTCGTTGTCACGGGTAGACTGATTCATGATTCACGACGTGTGGCTAGTAGCACGTCTTTCTAGTTTTATCTTAGTACTTCCTCATTTTGAGCGAGCTCAGTCTCTAGATGTTCAGGTTTACAGAGGTGATAGACGAACAGTAATAATCACGTATAGAAAGGGAAACAGTCTAAAAATACGAGCCAAATTTTAACTAGATATTACCGGGTTATACGTTTTTTCTTAATTCACAAAGGTTTTTTTTTCTATGAATTCTGATATTATCCTACTATTGTTTACATCCGTAAATTAACAGTCATTTTTTTGTAACTATACGTCAGAGAATTGCTAAGTATTATTTATTATTCTTGTTATTACATTTATATTCATATTAATTACATTTTATTGTTATAATTGTTGCTATAATTAACCGTCTATTTCAACCTAGTTTTTTAAATTTATCATATTTTTGTTAATGGAAATCATAAAACAATCTATCAAGATTTCGAGAACTGTAAAAAATAATGAAGATCAGATATAAGCTGTATAAGGCAAACCTTTAGCAATTTCTATAAAAAACCTTAAAAGTTCAATATTTCATACTGAAATCCATTAGAAATAATGGGTACTACAAATCCTTAAAGAATCTAGGTAGACGTTACCAGTAACCTTGTATATTATAAACTACAATATAACATGTAGTATTAAAGTTAATTAGTTAGTTTGTGACGCCGATGACACACTGGTCACAACCCGTGGGACGAACTTTCAAGAGGCGGCGCGCCTGGAAACTAGCCACGACAACCACCTCGACGGGAGGTGGCTCTTCGACGAGCATTAGTTATTAGTTCTTCTTTCTGCCAAGTAGTTAATCCTTTTCGGTAGATATACCATAAAATACTATGAGTAGTAATTTAAACAAAATAAATTAAGAAATTAAAAAAACAAAACCTTGCAATGCCAAATTTAGAACTTGCTGTACTCGACTTTCGGTCAAAATAATTAACTGTTGGTGTGATGTGATGTGTATTCGACATTATGGTAACATAATGTCTATCATGCCATTCGGCCATTGGAGTCCACGAGGGACTACTTAAGTACAAATGTAAAATTTTCTGTATTCGAATTTTTACAAAATTTACAATTTATTTATTTTGAACAATATTTTAAACGTAATAGATTTTAATTGACGCAAATGTGACTATGGAACCTTGGGGTAGACCTCTGTTCGAGGGCCTTTTCCTCGAGGGCCTTTTCCCGCAGCGGGTGGAACACACATCCCCGTCGATGGCCTTCATGTTCGGAGACGACGGGGACAACGAGGACAATGTTCCGCCCGTCAGGGAATCGGAGATAGGGGCGGTTGTTCTACGAATACGTTCTAAGAACACCGCCCCCGGGCCGGACGGGATACCTGCCCGAGTGCTGGCCCGAGCCCTTGAACACATGTCGGACCACCTCAGGGATGTCCTGGATGCTAGCTTGGCGTCCGGACGCTTCCCTGAGTGCTGGAAAAGCGGGAAGCTGGTCCTATTAAGGAAACCGGGACGGCCAGCCGAATCGGTAGCGGCCTATAGGCCCATCGTGTTGCTGGACGAGGCGGGTAAACTGTTTGAGAGGATACTCTCTGCCCGCATCGTCCGGCACCTCTGCGAGGTGGGCCCCGATCTGTCGGACGCCCAATTCGGTTTTCGAGCAGGGCTTTCGACAGTCGATGCTGTGTTGCGCCTGAGGGCCGTTACCGAAGAGGCGGTGGGCTGTGGCGGCGTGCTGTTGGCGGTGTCGTTGGACATCGCCAACGCATTTAATAGTCTGCCATTTAGCTGCATTAGGGAAGCACTCCACTACCACGGGGTGCCAGAGTACCTGAGGCGGCTTGTGGCAGACTATCTACAGGAGCGTACTGTCATGTACGAGGACCGAGACAGTGTTCTGAGGCGGCGGCTCATGTCGTGCGGTGTTTCACAGGGGTCTGTCCTCGGACCACTCCTGTGGAATATGGGATACGATTGGGCCCTTCGAGGTCGCCTCCCCCCCGGGCTGGGTGTAATTTGTTACGCAGATGACACATTGGTCACGGCCCGGGGAGCGAACTTTCAAGAGGCGGCGCGCCTAGCGACCACGGGAGTCTCTCTGGTGGTCGGGCGTATTGAGGCGCTGGGTTTACGGGTGGCCCTGGACAAGACGGAGGCCCTTTTGTTCCATGGGCCCCGTCGTGGTCCACTCTCCGGCGCCTTCATCGTAGTCAATTCGGTCCTCGTACCGGTTCAGGCCCAGATGAAGTATCTGGGCCTGATCTTCGACGGCAGGTGGCTCTTCGACGAGCACTTCCGACAGCTTTCTCCAAAGCTGGTCGGCGCTGCTTCTGCCCTTGGGCGACTTTTGCCCAATTTGGGTGGAGCCAGCATCGCGACGAGACGGCTATACACGAGGGTTGTCCGGTCAATGGCGCTGTATGGTGCACCGGTGTGGGCGGCGGCTCTGACCGCCCAGAATAGGGCTCGCCTCTGGCGCCCTCAGAGGATATTGGCGCCTAGAGCCATACGCGGTTACCGCACTGTATCGACGGAGGCGGCGTGCGCCTTAGCTGGGACTGCCCCGTGGGATTTGGAGGCGGAAGTGCTCGCTGAAGTTTATCGGCGAACGGCAGACTTCCGGGTGGGTAGCGGCACCCCGCCCCCGCCCGAAGAGATACGCGAGTGGCGAGAGGCCGCTCGTCGAGCCACGATGGCTCGTTGGTCGTCCCGGTTGGAGGCTCCACGTGCTGGCTTTGCCGCCGTGGAGGCTCTCCAGCCGGTCATTGCTGAGTGGGCAGGGCGACAGCACGGGACTCTTTCCTGCCGACTGACGCAGATCCTTTCCGGGCACGGTTGCTTCGGGAAGTATCTGCACTCGGTCGCCAGGAGGGAATTGAGTCCCGCCTGTCACAACTGCGACTGCAGTGAGGACTCGGCTCAGCACACGCTGGCGGTTTGTTCCGCTTGGGCTGCGCAGCGTGGGGTCCTCACTGCAGTTATTGGAGGAGATCTGTCGCTACCGGCCGTCATACGCTCCATGGTCGGTAGCGACAGTTGTTTTACCGCGGTCGCAACCTTCTGCGAAGACGTAATTTCGCGGAAGGTGGTGGCGGAGAAGGCTCGGGAGGACGACGTCCACTCGGACCCAATTCGCCGCCGGCGAACCGGGCGGCGGAGGCGCGCGTACCAGCGCCTCATGCCGCCTTGAGTGTGGCTGCGGGTGGACGGAACGGGTTTTCCGCTCCATTCGTTATAGTGGCCAGCCGCGAGGAGGCGACGTTCGCGTGTGCCGTACGTCGCCTAAATGGAGAGGTTTTCCGCAGACGGTGCCCGCTTTAGCGGGCAGGCGCTAGGAGGGGTCTGGATGTCGTAATAACAGCTGTGCCTGGATCCCTCCTATGTCAGGCGCAGAGTGGCACACCGTGTGGTTTTAGTCGGTCCGATTCCGACACACCACCTCGCCGTAAACCCCGGTGGGGTGACGGCTCGAGGGGGTTTCCACACGTTAAAAAAAAAAAAAAAAAAAAGACCTCTGTCCAACTCGGTGTCATTGGACATCGCCAACCCATTAAATAGTCTAACATTTCACTGCATCGCAAAAGCACTCCACTATGACGGTGTGCCTGAGTACCTGAGGCGGCTTGTGGCAGACTACTTAGAGGAACGTACCGTCATGTACGAGGATCGAGATGGTATTCTGAGGTGACGTCTTATGTCGTGCAGTGTGCCTCAGGGGTCTGTCCTAGGACCACTCCTGTGGAACATGGAATACGACTGGGCCCTTTGTGGTAGTCCCCGGGCTGGGCGCAATTTGTGACGCCGATGACACACTGGTCACAACCCGTGGGACGAACTTTCAAGAGGCGGCGCGCCTAGAAACCAGCCACAACAACCACCTCGACGGGAGGTTTCTCATCGACGAGCATTTCCGACAGCTTACTCTAAAGCTAGTCGGCAGTGCTTCTGCCCTTGGGCGTCTTTTACCCAATTTGGGTGTAGCCATCGTCGTGACAAGACGGCTGTACACGGCTGTTGTTCGATCAATAGCACTACATGGTACACTGGTGTAGGCAGTGGGTGGCTCTGACCGCCTAGAATAAGACTCGCCTTTGGTGCCCTCAGAGGATATTGGCGGTTAGAGCTATATGCGGTTAGCACACCGTGTCGACGGAGGCGATGTGCGCGCGATTTGGAGACAGAAGTACTCGCTGAAGCTTATCAGCGGACACCTGATTTACGGGCGGGTAGTGGCATTCGGCCCACACTAGAAGAGTGGCGTGAGGCCGCTCGTCGAGCCACGATGGCTCGTTGGTCGTTCCGGCTGGAGGCCCCACGCAAAGCCAGCATTTGCCACCGTGAAGGTTCTCCAGTCGGTCATTATCGAGTGGGCAGGGCGGCAACACGGGACCCTTTCGCTTCGGCTGGCGTAGGTCCTTTCCGGGCACGGTTGCTTTGGGAAGTATCTACAATCGGTCGCAAGGAGGGTCCTGCCTGTCACCATTGCGACTGCAGTGAGGACTCGACTCAGCACACGCTAGCGGCTTATTCCGCCTGGTCGGTATTGCGTGGGGTTCTGACTGCAGTTATTGGAGGAGATCTCTCGCTACTAGCCCTCATACGTTCCATGGCCGGTACACGGTCACAACCTTCTGCGAAGACGTAATTTCACGGAAGGAGGCGGCGGAGAAGGCCTAGGGAGACGATCTCCATTCGAACCTAATTTGAACCGGGAAGCGGTAGAGCGCTTAACAGCGTCTCATGTTGCCCTGAGTGACCGACTTTAGACGGAACGGGGTTTCGCCTCCAACCGCTATATTGGCCGACAAGGAGGCGACGTCTACGCGTACCGTACGTCGTGTAAATAGAGTTTCCCCGAAGATGGTGCCCGCGATAGGTAGGATCTGGAGGACTTAGCAACAGCAGTTCCTGAACCCCTCCTAGTCCAGATGCAGAATGGCGCACCGTGTGATTTTAGCCGGTCCGATTCTGACACACTACCCCACCGCCAACCCCGGTGGGGTGACGATTTATAGGGGTTTCTGTCCCACTGTAAGCGTCCTCCGTCTGAGATAACGATGACGATGATGTGGAAATTACTTAAGCCAAAGTTGTTCAAATGAGCATCCTTTTACAGTCCACTATTGGACATAAGCCTCTCCAAAACTATAGCTAAATATTTTACTCTGTGTAATGTGTGGTGTAATCTGTGTAATGTTTTAACGGACTTCAAAAGAAGGAAAAGGTTCGCAATTCGACATTTTTCTTTAATTCATGATAACAAATCTGTCGGAGTTGCTGCAATCGTATGTGTAATGATTATTTTCACAATCACTCGATATCACGTTACGCCTGTAATCCCTTAAGGAAGGGTACATGGGAGAGTACAATATATTGGGATCCACTCTATAATGAAACAGTGATTTGGAGATCCTTAAATACGTATAGAAAATGTGTCATAAAGGAAAAAATTAAAACTTTTTTTACAAAAATTAAATGTAAAAATTTTATTCCTAAATATCTCTCATTAAGTGACGTTCATTCGGAAATCTTCGCTAAAGTATGTGCTTTTGTGCAACTGTGAAACTTAACAAAGTACAGTAACACTTCATCAGACAATGATTAACCACCAGATTAAGCACCAGAATTCCAGAATAAAAAACACATCCAAGATGTATTTTCTTGCAACCTTTGTCGAAAACCTAGTATGGCACTCTTCCAAAGTCTTATTTCTAATAGCCCTAGAAGTAAATTTCCTATTTTGAGAAAGGCAGTGTTGCTGCCTTTCTTCCTTTGTCTCATTTGAACGGCGCTGTCTCATATGAGCAGGGCCTTTAGTAGACCTACCCATATTTACAGAAATAAAATTGGTTATCGAACTACAGATTCACTATAAATTAAGAAATATATAAAATTTTAAGAAAAAAAAATCTTCTTCGAACAGAAAATATTCTCTGTTTTGAAATCAGTTCTTTTTTGTTATTTTTTTATACATTAAAGAAGAAACCATTTATTAGACGCTAATCTTGTTCCTCGTCTCGATTTATTTTCAAACAATAATGTTATGTAGTCCATGAATCAACCAAAAAATAACAAATTTATCCTTACAGTCAAATAAAATTACTCTCAAAACTATACAAAACTCAAAAACCAAAAATGTTTACTCAATAAAATAAATTGACCAATCCGTCACAAGTTTTAACTTTTTTTTTTCTATTTTTTTGTTACCACTAAATACTACAAAAGGTATATTAAAAGGTATGTATGTACGAGGGGGCGTTTTTAAGTTCGCGGAATGGAGGGTATTGAGTAATAATAAAAACACAAAATTATTTTTCTTTTTCTATATATTCCCCTGCAACACGAATACATTTTTCAGATCTTTCAATTAGTTTTTTTGTTCCCTCGTAAAAAAAAGTTTTATCTTTGTCTGAAAAATACGCCGAAACCGCCTCCTTAACCTCCTCATCAGTTGAAAATTTCTTACCACGTAATTCTTTTTTCATTTTTGGAAAGAGATAATAATCACTCGGAGCCAAATCTGGACTGTAGGGTGGGTGATTCAAAATATCGAAGCCCACCTTATGCAGGGCAGCCAGTGCGACTCGGCTCTTGTGAACGGGAGCATTGTCATGCAATAGCAGGACACCTTTCGTTAATTTTCCCCGTCTTTTTTCTTTGATGGCTGTCCATGAATCAACCAAAAAATAACAAATTTATCCTTACAGTCAAATAAAATTACTCTCAAAACTATACAAAACTCAAAAACCAAAAATGTTTACTCAATAAAATAAATTGACCAATCCGTCACAAGTTTTAACTTTTTTTTTTCTATTTTTTTGTTACCACTAAATACTACAAAAGGTATATTAAAAGGTATGTATGTACGAGGGGGCGTTTTTAAGTTCGCGGAATGGAGGGTATTGAGTAATAATAAAAACACAAAATTATTTTTCTTTTTCTATATATTCCCCTGCAACACGAATACATTTTTCAGATCTTTCAATTAGTTTTTTTGTTCCCTCGTAAAAAAAAGTTTTATCTTTGTCTGAAAAATACGCCGAAACCGCCTCCTTAACCTCCTCATCAGTTGAAAATTTCTTACCACGTAATTCTTTTTTCATTTTTGGAAAGAGATAATAATCACTCGGAGCCAAATCTGGACTGTAGGGTGGGTGATTCAAAATATCGAAGCCCACCTTATGCAGGGCAGCCAGTGCGACTCGGCTCTTGTGAACGGGAGCATTGTCATGCAATAGCAGGACACCTTTCGTTAATTTTCCCCGTCTTTTTTCTTTGATGGCTGTCCATGAATCAACCAAAAAATAACAAATTTATCCTTACAGTCAAATAAAATTACTCTCAAAACTATACAAAACTCAAAAACCAAAAATGTTTACTCAATAAAATAAATTGACCAATCCGTCACAAGTTTTAACTTTTTTTTTTCTATTTTTTTGTTACCACTAAATACTACAAAAGGTATATTAAAAGGTATGTATGTACGAGGGGGCGTTTTTAAGTTCGCGGAATGGAGGGTATTGAGTAATAATAAAAACACAAAATTATTTTTCTTTTTCTATATATTCCCCTGCAACACGAATACATTTTTCAGATCTTTCAATTAGTTTTTTTGTTCCCTCGTAAAAAAAAGTTTTATCTTTGTCTGAAAAATACGCCGAAACCGCCTCCTTAACCTCCTCATCAGTTGAAAATTTCTTACCACGTAATTCTTTTTTCATTTTTGGAAAGAGATAATAATCACTCGGAGCCAAATCTGGACTGTAGGGTGGGTGATTCAAAATATCGAAGCCCACCTTATGCAGGGCAGCCAGTGCGACTCGGCTCTTGTGAACGGGAGCATTGTCATGCAATAGCAGGACACCTTTCGTTAATTTTCCCCGTCTTTTTTCTTTGATGGCTTCTTTTAACTGTTCTAAGATTGAAGCATAGTATTCCCCCGTTATAGAAATGCCTTTATCTTTATAATCTATCAATAATATTCCTTCTGAGTCCCAAAAAATCGTTGCCATGAGTTTCCCAGCCGACTGTGAAACCTTAAATTTCTTGGGTGGTACTGTGCCCTTTTTGTGCCACTGCATGGAGTCTTGTTTGGACTCGGGTTCATAATGATGAACCCAAGTTTCATCCCCAGTAACAATTTGATTCAATACGCCATCCTTGTCTTCATTGCAGAGGTCCAAAAACGCACGTGAACATTCCACGCGCTGTTGTTTTTGCAATGGCGTGAGCATTCTCGGCACCCACCGTGCGCTAACCTTAGTCATGCCAAATTGATCGTGTAAAATTTTAAAAATTGTTGTATCCGATACTCCAACCATTTCTGCGAGTTGTTTCTTTTTTAGTCGAGCATCTTCCAATACAATTTTTTCTACTTTTGCAATAACTTCTGGCGTAGTCACCTCAACGGAGCGCCCCGGCCTCGGGTCGTCTTCAAGTGATTCCCTGCCTTGTTTAAATAAACTATGCCACTTGTAGACCATTGTTTTTCCTGGGCAAGAATCCCCGTAAACCGATGACATCTCATTGAGTATGGTTTGAACAGACTTTCCTTGCTTAGTAAGGAACTTTATCACCGCACGGAATTCAATTTTCTCCATTTTTTTCACTTCGTTCCCGATTAAAATACTTGGTCAACGATAGTTTAATAACTAATGATCCAATCACAACAAATTTTACTATGCAGACTAATTATGAGTCACTGAATACGGTAGGCATCAAAAGAGCGCGTTTACCCGCCTTTTTCACTGTCATTCCGCGAACTTAAAAACTTACCCTCGTATGTATATGTAAAGGTATAAAAGTATGTATAAAACAAATTTTACTTGTTTCAGAGCATTTTAGATTTTTTTTACTAATTTCACCCAATTAGAAATCATTCCCTCTTCTAGTGCATTTTTAATCAATAATACATTTAATCGGAGCAAAATTGAACAATTCACCCGATACGATATCTATGAATGTATAATCAATCACACTTTGATGCATGAATACCTACTAAGCTTAGTTTGACCGCTATAAATACCTTGGATGATTACAAACCCCTACTTTAAAGTCTTAACATTTTTACTTCTTTAGTCTTTATTGATCCCTATCATCATCAGAATGCAATATGTAGAAATAAATACCTCGCTTTTGATTAACAAAACTCGATACTCATTTTATATTCTAAAACCTTAACCAAGTTTTTATAATAACAATATATCGGCAATGCAAATTCGCTAGCCTTTGCATTGATGAAGTTGTCGAATTCTTTCACTAATCCACTTCCTAAGTTACACGAAAATAATTTATTCCCAAAACATACGGAGCAAAGCTAAATGAACTTGGTATAGTATTTTTCATTTTGAAATTATGATAATTGTTTTCTTTATTATTTAGTTGGTTCTCTACTATAAAATTTGCTATAATACTTGTAGATGTGCAACCTAACGCTCACGTCATCATATTAATTAAATGATACCCAAGAAAGAGTAAGCTTACTAAGGTTTTTGAAAGTTATGGATTTTGATGTTCTTTTTAATAGCTTTGATTTTGCCTTCAATATTCGCCACATTTTAAATTTTCCATATTTAATAGCAAGTTTACAAAAACCTGGACAGTTGCTACTAATCATACCCATTTCTAAAAAGAAAAATCTGGCTAGAAACACTTGAGAGGCGTCAAAATCTTTGATATTACGTAGCCCAAGTAAGACAAGATTCGTATTCAGTCTACGTATTCTAAATGCAAAGATAAAAATAGAGCTATTAAGTCAATATATACTATTGACCTTTTTTGTATAATATATTCTAAAAACACTAAATATATATTTATAAAATGTACTTCTTTATTTATGTTTGCCTAGTTAGTATTTTTCTCTTAATTGTACACCTGCATGTAGGTTTACTTTTATATTTTATGAATGTTTCATTTATTTTATTAAAAAATGTGTTGAACTTGCATCAAAATACAAATACATTTTTAACATTACTATCCATTCTATGGTTGTTTGTCAAAGATCTATACAGAGCGATAATGCCACCAAATTGTACTAGCCGTATTCTCATTTATTTTTCTTAGTATTTAATTTCACGCACAATGAAGAGATTTATTAATGAGGAAATTAAACCTAAGGTTTTTTCTTTAAAATAATGTAATTACAACTTTTATTTTGACTTACGAGCGCCACGAACATCGTTTTTGGCATACGTGTTTTGTTTTGGCTAAGAAACTTTTTTGACTAGAAATATTTTTAAAACTTATATTTTCTTCCGGGACGAGATTTCTCTCCCACTCGCTATAGAGGTCAACCGCAAGGGGGTGACATTGTTTAAGGTCCACATTTTACAACATTACAAGTATCCGTTAAACTGTGATTAAGTGAAATTAGCTTTATTAAATCAATTAACGTTTAAGTTTTTTATTAAACCTTAAGCATTATTCTTTTTGTAGAATACATTTTACATCTTTTCAATATATAATATAATATCTCTTTACACTTTCGCTAGGGATTTTCACTAAAAGATAGATGATGTTAGTAGGCAACATATACTTTACTAATATTACTATACTTTCTATCCCGGATTTCCTACGACATAACGTTGCGCTGCAAAAACCTGGTGTCTAAGGTAAAATACTCTTACTCTTGGTCGATTTTATATTTCGTACTATTGCACTCTAACAAATAACTCTTTGAGCTTAGGTAAACCTATTTTTCTAAATCACAGAGATATATACAATAAAATTAAAATGTGTGTCGCTTTAGTGAGTCACGACTACTATTTTTGGAACTGATTGATTTAAATAAAAAAAAAAAACACTATCAATGAATAACGAATAAATGAATAACAGTATTAAATATTATATAATTATTTCAAACGCTGCGTATATCGCAATCTTTAAGAGCATTTTATTTTTTTATATTTTTGTGGTACTTAACGATTCCCCTGAATTCGGAAGTACCAAACAAGTTTTTTCTATGTTTTATAAATACAATAATAATATTAGTACATATAAATATTATTAAATATTTTTATTAAATTGTCGATCTAATTTGAGGCTATCATTCATCGCCGTCTGCTTAATTTAATAAGGAATAATTTTTTTTTGCAACATTTCATTGTTAGTCCGGTCCTTTTGGTCGTGACGTGGTAATATTTATATAGCCTATAACCTTCCGCTATAACCTGCCTATCTAATACTGAAAGAATTTTTGCGAATTGGATCAGTAGTTCAACTTTTCAACTTTATACTATTAGTATATGAGAAACCTATATTTCGAATTTAAGCAAAGAAAACCCAGTTTTAGTGTACCAAATCCAACTGTTCTGTGCAGACTTCTAATTCGCCAGCACTTCTTTCGTCTTTTAAGTTATTATATATAAACAGCGAATTGGATTTCACTTTACGACCATACGGTCCACCCCAGTTTTTGATGCAGAATACCAATTTGTCAAAATGTAAACACGACGCAAAATGCCAAATTCAAACAAACGAACTCTTCGGCTTTATTATATTAGTCGTAGTAGTAGATATCACGTATTAGTACATGAGAATCCAATATTTCGAATTCAAGGAAAGGCAACCCAAATTTAAAAGTACCAAACCCAACTGTTACATGGACACTTCTAATTCTCTAGTACTTTTTCATGTAGTGAATTGATTTGATGCATCTAAGTTATTTTAAGCTATTATTTTGAAGTAAAAATATATGGTAAATTGGATCTGACTTCACGACCTTTTGGTCTACTCCGATGTTTGACGCAGAATGATTTATCAACATTTCAACCCGACGTAAAACACCAACTTAACATAATTGGTCCACTTGCTAGAACGCTAACTTAAACCACACACAAATACCTAACTTTTATTAAAATTCTATATCTATTCACTAGATTATTTTTGATTTATTCAGACCTGGTTATTGTTTTAAAAATAATGCTTTTATTGTTTTAGAAAAGCACTAATTAATTGAAAAAACTTGTCAAGTCCTACTTATCTCTTCTTAATCCTATTATTATAAGGAAAATAGATTTTCCACACTCAGATACCAAAAAAAATCAATACTCTGGTTACTTCTTTTGGACCTACAACATTACAAATTAAAAAAATATGATTTTACAAAATTAATTCAACGAGGTGTGTAGGAATGCACAACACCAATTCATTCAGAACTCTGTACAAAACGATGATTCAGCTAAGTCTGAAAATATTTTTGGTCAACAGGGATTGGAAAAGAACGTGATGAGTTGTTTCGAAACCAGCTCGATATTAATTTACTTAACCAACACTTCTTTACTTCATCTGAATTTAAAAAGACAACCAAAACTGAAACAATAAGTTATCTTTTAAACTGGAAAATTTACTGTGCTGTCTACTAAACTTTAGCAACATCTTTAACACAGTTAACTTCGACGTTCTCTTTGCCATATTAAACTCTCAATATGTTTAAATCGGCTATTGACTGGGTATTAACCTGTTTGGTCGCCGGCTGTCTACCCGCTTTGATGACAACTATTCCACTTGGTTGAACACGTCAACTGGAGTGCCACATGGTAACGTTTTATCTCTTATTCATTTTTATTAATACAAACACTAATAAACTTTCTTCGTACCACCTATAATATGCAGACGATTTGCAAATATATTTTCAATTTAATATTAATAAGCTACCACTAAGTATTGATGTCAATAAGAATGCACCAGCACTTAAATGTACACATGATAAAAATTGAGATTTTTTTTCTTGTTTATATATTTTTATAAATACTTTAAGTAAGAAATGTCTTTGTTTATGATTCTCTATAGAGCAGAACTGTTTCTTTAAGAATTTAATGAATTTGAATAAAAAATACACCAACTCAAATCTGCCATGTCCCATGGATACTGGGTCCCCTGGATGGTTCAAAAGTATTTTTAAATAAACTAGACATCAATTGTTGTTAATTCAGTAATTTTACTCACATTCATTAAACAGTATAGTTTCATTTTTATCTTTATGTGTGTCATATACATTACGAAATTATTTTACACATAATATATGTTGCTCATAATCATGTCCCAAAGACAACTCTAATTTTACAGAATCGGCACTTTTTAATTAAAACACGAAAAAGTAGTGGTAATGTAAGAAAATTTCTCCTGCTACTTCATTTTATATTGTGGTTACAGCATTACAATTTTAACACAATTATTAACCAGGTAACACAACGAATCTATAATTGTTAGTCAGATAAACCTTTAATTTTAAAGTATTTTATTAAATCTCCATACGCTACGACACAAGTGTGTTGTTTCGTCACTGTCAATTGGTGAAACACACACATCAAACAAAACGCAATAACCACCTTCACATTGACACTTCCGTTGCAAAATTAAATAAATAATAGTTTAGAAAAGTTAAAAAAACACACTTTTATTGCTAATCGAACTAAAAACTAGAAAATAATCTTTAATGACAAAGAGTCTAATATTACAGTAGTAGAAGATCGAAAAAATCGTGGGGTGCTCGATATTTTAAATATTTATTTCAATTATTCTATTGGCAACTATCTATGAGAGGATAGTTATGAATCACAGTAAAATGCACCCCACGATTTTTACTCTGAATTGAATTATTCTGTTAATAAATTAAATTTTATTATAATTTTATTTTGAGGCGATTCACTATGATTGATTGTTCGATCTTCTACTACTGCAATAATAGACTCTTTGTCATTAAAGATTATTTTCTAGTTTTTAGTTCGTTTAGCAATAAAAGCGTGTTTTTTTAGTTTTTTTAAACTATTACTTATTTTTTATTTTTTAGTCTGTGACAAACTCATAAATCAACTGTCCGAGGAAGTCCGAAAGAGTAAGTCCAGAACTGCAGGCATGTGCAGATCACGCGGTAGCTCTGTCTCTTACTCTACTACAGAGGATCTATAAAAGAATTTATTAATCCTTGCGATTCTAATAAGGTTAATGGAAAACTATTATCAAATTATCGCATTGTCATCGGTCCTTGAGACGTGTGCAAAGTTTCAAGTGATCAGATTTTAAAAAACCGGTGAAAATTAAACTTAAAGATTCCGGTACTAATAAAAGCGTGTTAAAAAAAAGGTGAGAAGTAGTAAAATCATTTAGTAGAATTTGTTGCTAGTTTTTTTGATTATTTTTACCCAAGGGTGAATTATATTTTCACACGTATCTTGTATGTTTGTTTGTAATCTTGTTTATTGATTAATTAGCTAATCTTACTAGAACTTAATTTTTATTTATGAAAAGGTTATCCGCAAAGAACTTTAGTTTTATCATTAATTATTTATTTCTATTTTTTTTTAATATTTTCGAAGTAGGCAAAAAAAAAGAGCTTAAAATTTTGTGTACTAAACAATTTTAAACATTATTTTTAACATTAGTCTACCTGTGACGCATGACGTAATATGGTACGGGTACCATATTGACATGGGTACACTTTCGTTGAATGAATACTGGGGTATGTATGGGCATTCATACAACTTTTATGACATTGGTATCCTCAAATTTTAAAATGCGTAGTTTTTAATTTGTACCCAAAATTTCTCGTTGATTGTCTACAATTTTTTGCGAAACATCATAAGTGCATGTCATAGGATTACCTTTGTCTTAAAGGTAACATAATGATTGTTTTTGATTAAAAATGACTCATGTTGAAAGGTCTGTAATTTGATCCAAAAAGGATATTTACAACGACAAATAGTGTGATACCAAGTTCTGGACGATGTAACTGTTATTTGATTTTATGAATAACCTTCTGATAACTCATAATTTAATTTTAAAAGGACATGAGTTCATGATGGTAATGTTCTCTCTAGATGAGGATGAGCAGAGGATTTCCAAGAAGCTGTGTTTCATCTATATTTTTTTAAACCACTATATCCTCATTGATGCAGTTGATATATTTTTTGAACTATTTTCCTTTTCTATGCAGATATACATAAAAGTTATTGATACCTCTAGAGAGTGTGTTCATGTGCATCTGACACAATCAATTCACTGTTGCTCCTGGGAATAAATTGAATGAGTTTTGGTTCAACACTCAGGATTATTAATCTCTACGCCAGTTATTTATTATCCTGATTATAAAAGTAGAAAGTCTTTTGTTTATTTACCTTATTAGAGACATTTTCGGGAAAAATGCAAAAATCATAGATTTTATCAACTAGCCAAGTAGCCTCTGCATGGATACGGGATAGCGCAAAAATATTTTAGTGTTAAAAAATTTCAAGTATCGATATTCAATAATATATCTTTGCCAAGACCTTCCTGATTGACTATTTTCTTTGATGTTATTACTTGTTAATTATAAATCCATAAAATTTTACACTTTTTCTATGGAAAACAAATAAGCATCCTCTTTATGGATGTGATCCAGAATTACATGATTAAAGTAATCTTTTTAATATGACTAATATAACTAGTTTAGAACTTTTAGACGTGGCTTCATTAAACTCCCGTTCTTTATATTTCAAAAGGATATAAAACTGCAGGTGTTAAGTATTATTTATAAGATGAGGTTTAAATTGCCTATCCATAACTAAAATACCGAACGATATTACAAAGGTATTTATGTGCCTTACTAATTAAACTGTTGTAATAATATTGACTAGATAAAGCTTATACCTCCAACGTATTTAGATCACGTATATCAGGAATTTACAATTTATTTCCATACCTGTAATTAATGGCGTGTAAAAATACACCAAATACAAATATATAAACCTATTTAAATAGTAAAAATATTATAACATCAATTATAGACAGATCTTATTAATTTGTGGTAAGATCTCGAGATCGTTGTGAATGGTATGGTATCATGGTATTGGACTGCTGGCTTTTGGATTATCTTGTTTACATCATTTGGCTGTCCAGATTTGAAACGTATGTACCTAAATATTTTTTTACTTAATCCATTTATGTCATAAAAAAGAAATTAACTTTTTTAATTTTAAAATTTTGCGTGTCATTTAACGAAAACCTTGTATACAGCGGACGCCATATTGCTTTGTCAGTGGTCATGACTGCAGTTGGTTGTTTAAACAAAATTAAATACACTGATATTAGGTAAGATACTGTTTATAATCAATTGAATCGAAAGATAGTAAAAAGCACTTCGTTTATCAATCATTCAATAAGGACTAATAATTTTATATGTATAGATTAGTTATTTCTCTACCTATCGACATATGAAGTGCTGTTCTTAAATGCAAAAGGTTAAGGGTACTACTGTTAGATCAACGGACAAATTGTGGATTCAACCGACACATTTTAGTTTGCACAACTGTATGAATTAATAACATTACAGTTATATATATATTAGGGTGTCCCTTATATGACAAAAAAAAATTTTTTTTCGAATTTCGAAATGCATACCCTCTATAATTTTTACTAATGCTATAAGATACTTAAATATAAAATTTTATCAATCTAGCATAATTGCAACCAGTGCCGACCGAGCTTCAAAGTTTAGTAAAAAACGTGTTTTGTCCTAAAATTTCAGTCTGCTATAATTTCACTATAAATGCAATGAATTAAGTGAATAAAATTAAATAATACATTAGATGAACATTAATCTTTAATTAAAAACATAAAGAAATAAGAATCATTCAGGGTAACTTCTTTTTAGAGTAGTTTTTTTACAGTCTGGATACAATTTTAGATGTTCCTGGACACAGCGCAGCAAGAACTGTTTTTGTTCTTCTTCAGCCGTGATAAGTCCGTTAAAATCTTGCATTAATTTAACAGCCCTTTCAGCAGTATCATTTACAACTCTCAAATAACTTGTTCTTCTTTTAGCCTCCAGAAAAGCAGCATTGTTATTCCAAGAAGATACATCTTCCTTTAGAAAACT
The DNA here is from genome assembly GCA_949316085.1 of Hypercompe scribonia. Classification (NCBI taxonomy): domain Eukaryota; kingdom Metazoa; phylum Arthropoda; class Insecta; order Lepidoptera; family Erebidae; genus Hypercompe; species Hypercompe scribonia. The sequence goes on from OX438979.1 coordinate 11,710,973, forward strand.
GTCGTCGATCTGCAGTCGTGATAAAAATTGTTTGCTCTTTTCCGATACGAAATCATCCAGTGTTTTGTCTAAAAAAAAAGAAAAATAAGTTAAATAACAAATAAAAATCAACAACAATTTTGAAAATAAATAAATAAGTATTGGACATTGAAATTGAAATCCAACAAAAAGTCAATTTAACTTACCAAACAACTTTTGAGTCAGTTCTTCCTTCGACGGGTCATAGCGTTTGCTAAAATCCGAGATTTTGTCCCTGTTGAAGTTGGCAATCATCTTCTTCTTAGTTTGGTTGTCAACTTCATCATCAAATAGTGATAGAATGACTGTCTCTTCACATAAATACCACAAGTGATGGCTGAACTTGCTTATAGAAGCTTTAGAAATTGTTGCGTCAACTTTTTCATACTCTTTTAACATCTTCAAGAAGCGCAAATCTTGATTAGGTGCTTTGGTCGCCACTGTACATTCGAGCCAAGGTTTAACATACAATATTACGAGAAATAAGAAAACATCTTGTAGAACCTTTTTGTCCTTCGCAGTTACTCTGCATTGTGACTGAAGTAAACATATTTTTAAAGAATAGATCGCTCTCGCCATCCAGCGTGCCTGATGTATAGCTCCGGGGGGCCTTAGTTTTAATTTTTCCTCTGTGTCTCCTCCTAAAAATATTACGCACAGTTCGAAAAATTCGCTGTAATCATCTCTTACAAAACCTTTATCTAATTCTGCCTTATAAAATAGTAACAACGCTTGAATGTCTGTCTCGGCAACCCGTGCTTTTACGAAATTAAGAGATGGTTCAATTTTAGTACAATCAATGTTTTTCCAATTTTCTTGGAACTTTTTGAACATCAGAATATCTAGGCTACTAGTAATTTGCTTAATCTTGGTTTCAAAGACAGCTTTTAGGACCAATTCATAAACATGATGACGACAGGCGAAAAGCAACAATTCTCTTCCTAAAGTTTGCTCCAAAATAGCACAAGCTCCATTGAAACGGCCCATATTGGAAGCTGTTGTGTCGCAGCACATTATTTGCACTTTATCATAAAGGTTCCAGTCAAAGAGAGCTGCTGATACAGCCTTCGCTTGATGTTTTCCAGAAGAACTTTCTAGTTTCGGCACTGCAAGAAGCTGCTCTCTATCGTCAAATGAAGCTATAACTGGCAAGCGTTCTTCTTTTGAACTCCGTACATCCAACCCCGGTAATAGTTTTCCATCCCAATGGACTGTGACTATGTCGGGTACATTGTTTTGGAAGTTAGATTTTATTGCTTCTGCCCTTGATTTTCTAGTTTCAGTACGAATTCGCTGAATCGAGGATTTGTTAATACAGAAATCATCGCTGCTCAGACCAAGCGCTTCTACCACCGCATTAAGAATGTAAACGGTATCTCTAATGCTTAACTGGCATCGATCTAAAGCTGCAACTAGTTTAGGTGTTATAAGATTCTTTCTACCTCTTTTTGAACTTTGTTCATGGCAGGGAACGTCCGGCAAGCTGAGTTCAGAATTCAAGATCTGTTCTTCGTCTGAATCTTCTACACTGTCTAAGTTATTTGTGGTGGAAGTAGATGCAACAGCTAGTGATTCTCTTTGTCTTACAATCCTTTCCTCTTCTTCCAATCGTCGTTGTCTAGATCTTTCTTTTTCCGCCAATTTTTTATCTACACCACCTAAGCATCCCGGTCGACCTGGCTCTCTCTGTTTCATTAAAAATAATTTATCTTCCTCTATTTTCATTCTCTCAAAAGCATCAGCATGTGCAATATCAAACAAATTATCAAGATTAATTATAAAATTGTTCTCACGACTCTTAAACGTAATCTGAGTTTTCTTACAATTTTTTTGCAACTCTCTCCAAACATGATATAAATCAATAAGTTTCTTCACGCAGTTAGGAAATGCCCTTGTTGGAATTCTTGCTTTTTCCCAATATATGATGCACTCCCTAATCACAAGATTTGCACTTTCACTAACAGTCAATTTAACCTCACGAATATTGTAAAATAGGACTGAGAGAACTTGTCGATTAGATGGTAATTTTGCACCATTTATTTGGTAGCTAGTCAATCCGATAAGAAAAATATTTTGTTTATCACTCCGTAATTCCACCGACATGTTTACGCACTAAACAATGAAGCACTAATAGTCTCAAAAATCACGTACGAAATGGCAAATAAAACATGTCGTAACAGGTCACTGGGCAGTACTTAAGCAACTTGTATCGACAAGTTTAAATAGCAAGTCGGCACGGGTTATCGTTTATATATCGAACTAATATTTTTTTCTAGACAATATAGGGTTATTACGAAACTTTTAAGAAGGTATGCGTAAAAAAATATCGAACTTGAAATTTAAGGGACACCCTAATATATATATATAATAACATAACAGAAAAACAATGCGACTAAAATAACTGAAAACTTCGATAACTAATATGATGATGAATAACAAACTTTTTTTTTGTTATTTGAAATAAAATTCATTTTAACTCAGATAGAGTAGAGTATCCTGTTAAATATTCAAATTGAGAAAACTAAAAAACCTGCAATAATGTGATAAAAACGACCATACATTTTTATTTTCTTTATTTCCTCAGTAGTGTTCATGTTGACATTCACTAGAAGGCATAATGTTTTTTTTTGGTTCCTGACTTGTAAAGGGACAACTTCAAGATCGGTCACAAGATGGTACCACGCGAGATCTTTGTTACAAAATATTTTTGTTGTAGTTATTAAACTGCATAAAGTTATATTTACCAAAATATGATTGAAAATTTTTCAAATTACTGAAATGTTAGTTCACTTGAAATAATAAACAGAAGTCAAGTATATACTAATTTATGTGTGCTCTGCATATTAAAGTTATAAAACAACCTTTAAGATAATAAAACGGAAGTGTGTCTCGATTAATTAAGTGATATAGATTAATCTATACAAAATGCAAAAAAATTGTCCAAATTAATAAAGATGTTTTAGTTATCACCCAAAAATAGTGACATTTAAAGGTATTTTCTAGTATTTTTTCACTATTGTGTGTTTTAAGAGGCAGAAAATCGTAATACGTTATTGCCATACATTCGTTTAGCACGTAGGTTAAGGCCCATGTGCTATGATTTTTTTCTACAAATTATACTTAAACTACTTAAACTTCAATAAATTATACTTAAACCTTCCTTATAAAACACTCATTGTATTAATGACTAAACCATATGCAAATCCGTTTTACATTAGTTTAGTTTATCGTACTTGGATAGACATCCATGACAGGAGGATCCGCTATCCGGGGGAAAGACTTGATGTATTAATGTGAATCTGCCTATGAGACTTAAAAATTCATTTAAAATTCATACCACATCCACTGACCACTAATACACATACAGTTTTTTCTAAGAAAGGAGGCTTTAACCTACTATACTGCACTTTTCAGATCAGTTGGTATAGGGTTTATTTCAAGTTTTCCACCTCTTTACAGTGATGTTGTAAAGCGTAGTTTCCTCATCGTCACCGTCACTATAAAAAAATGCTAACACTATTTTTCAGATATGGTTTTTTTACTTAGAGATGCATATTCACGTACTAACTTCATAGACCAGAACAGACATGAGACTCGGCAAAACCTACATAATTGTCCAGCACCGTGCACTAAAATATTTGTTTTGTTCAAAACCTAAGTAGATGAGAGTTGAAAAAATTGTTTATAAAAGCAGATTCGGATTCAAATCATTGCTTGTATTTGTTTTTGAAATGTGATGAATGATTTGTTTTATTGTTTCCTGTTAATTTGCATTATTCTATTAATAACAAAAACATTACGAAATTTCATTAAATAGTTTTAAGTATTATTTTCTTTTTCTAAAAAGACCACTTTCGTATTAGGAACACATTCTATGTCACGAGATACTTAACAAACATACAGAAAAACGGACACAAAGAACACTCAGATTCAGAGATCGATCCATCGAATTTATCGATCCACACAAAGTATTCTTCCATGTGAGTCTCGCATTTAAAGCACTCAGCGCAGTATAACTACCGTTTAAATCAGTACACCATCCGTGCAATGAAATATTTTGGTCAATTTCTATTGTTGCCAACCAATCAACGTTACGTCACCATTAATAACAAATTACAGCCAATAGTTACCGCACGTCGTTATACTCTTCTGTGTACTTTGAAAGTTCAAGAGCCCAACAAAGAGTTATGAATTCAGAGTAAAATAATATGTAAACACTTATATTATGAAATATTGAAACATTTGTCCTTCGTCTTTAAAGTCTTTAATTTATTCACTCTGCACATCTTTAAGCTGCTCACACTAATTTTCTTTTTTTTTTCAGGGGTGGAGAAGATAGTTCAAGCAATACGTGTCCCATAGCTGCATCTGCTGCAGCTCCTGCTACGTGGCGTGGTACAAATGACAGCGCTACCGAGTATTGTCGTCGCGGCAACACACCTGCAGCTTACGGCAGGTACCAGCGCAACAACTCTACTGCACCTTATTCTACACCACCCTCTAACGTGGAAAGGTATTTATTATTTTCTTTAATATTGCCAGTATTTCTACTAAGAAGTTAAGGACACCAAAACTATTACGAGCTAATATTCAAAGAATAAATACCTTTGTCGCTCTTACTCAATACCTATTATATTCAATTACTTATATATTACCATTTAGAAAAAATCATCGTGTTTTACGGTGAATTTTTAATGAAACTTAATATTATGTTTGTCCCCTCAAATTGTTCTTTTATTTCTTGATCACCATATAATCATACATCCTTATATAATTATGATATTATTTTATTCATTGTTGTAACTACATTTAATAATATAATTGTGAGATGAGCACGATCATTTCTTCTATGTCTGTATTAAGAAATATATGTTTATAAGCGTCTGGCTACCATAGTACAGGCTCTGCCAAATTTGTAGCTTATCTGTTATTATTTTTAGTCTGACACAAATGATTGAAAGTACTTCCACCCACATTAGCTCAAAACCTGTAAAGTGGGTGTCAGTGTACCTGAGGTACACAGTAATTAGTTCGTTGAGGTGTCATACATGCTTGATTTTATGTTCTGCTTGCACTGGTATATTGCCTGCGTACCTACATTGCGTGTGTGTGTGCTTAGTTTGGGTGTTTATTTTGTACGATTTCCAAGATATCGCTTTTAAACTACGTTCTGGACGTTTTCGATTTTCATAAAAATAGATTTGGATGCTCGTCTCTATGCTACACTAGACAGTGAATGCTAAGTAAATATATTTTAGATATTGTACTTGCCGATTTCCATAGTAGTTAAAGGGATGAAAATTATTTTTTTTAAATCTACGAATGAGTGACCGTATGTGCGAGTTAGATGTTGTTTTATTGGGCCACGTGGCTATATAAATATTATATACAAATATTGTTATACAGTCTGTTTAACAAGAACGTGACCGCCATTATTAAAAAAAAATACGCCACAGCGCCATCTATTTCCTTTTTGTCGTAATCTTTATCTGAAAAACACGTTGAAAAACAACTCAATTGGGCAAAAGAAAATTTAGATCGAGATTGGAGTAATGTTATTTTCACAGATGAATCTTCTTTCTGGCATGGTCTTCTCTGTCGAAAGCTTAGACAAGTAAGCGTAATAGGTTACATGAACGTACCGTAAAACAACCTGTAAAAGTGCATGTGTGAGGATACTTCTGCCAAAGTGGATTTGGTTATCTTTTTGTGTTCACCGGTATTTTAAATGCTGAAAAAATGTGCAAAATTTATCAAAAATTCCTAATACGATCTGCAATAAAGTTTTTTGGGTCGGACACAACAACCTGGGTACTTCAAGAAGACAATGTTCCGAAACATCGCAGTAAATTGTGCAGTGAGACGAAACGGCAAAATAACATCACTACCATGGCGTGGCCGGCAATGTCTCCAGATGTGAATGCAGTAGAAAATGTGTGGTCCTACATTAAAGTGCAATTAAGAGGAAGGCTAGTATTCACGGAGAAGCAACTGTGTTATCAAATTAGGAAGATAGGCGGTCTTTATCATCGGAGTACGCGGAAAATCTCGTCAAAAGTATGGAAAACAGGTGTGAAGCTATAATAAATAATGACGACGATTGGACAAATTATTGAGTAACTGCGCAAAAACTAGCAGTACTTTAATAAAATATTTCGTAAAAAAAATCTGATTAATTTTTCTGAATAATGGCGGTCACGTTCTTGTTAAATAGACTGTATGCTATCATTTGCTACACACCTATATTCTGTGGGTCATTAGTATAACTTCGGTCGAGGTTTGTCCCTATGTGCCGAAGCATGAATCGCGATTTTATTTCTTTGCACACTTAATGGTTACTGTGTACTTTTTTATGTAACAAACTTAAATTGGGATTTTCTTTTAAATTCTCAACATTGTTTCAGAACTACACCCCATCATAGATGGTATGCGACGGGAGACAGAGTTTCTGGGGCGACGGGTGGTGAAAGTACACCGAGCACACCTGGTGGTGGCACTGAGGGCGGGCGACGACGTCGCCATTCCGGGTCAGGGTCGTCTCGTTCTGACTCGAGTTCACCAGAACCAAGCGATACCTCACGCGCTTCAACACCTGCAACACAGCCACCCCTCTCACATCATAGTAACCACCGAACACCGCCGACGTTGCAACATCAAGTATGTTTTCGACCATTAGTATATGTTGTGATGTGTTATTGCCTAGAAAACATGTTTTAATACATTATTTACTGTCCTTAATAATGAAGATCAATCGATTAATCTCCGAGTGGTAAGTAAACTAACTCAGCAGCTGTAGCAGCTCTAATGTTGGCAGTTATAATGTAAAATTAAGTCATTTTATGACAGCAGTTAGTACAAGTAATTGCCATTATGTCGTTCTTCTAGTCGTAATGCATGCATTCTTTCAAGTTCCTTAGTACCTAATTATATTATTACTCATGTTAGTGGCGATATATTTTTATTGCATTTACAATTGAAAAACAATTGCAGATAGAGGTATTAACAAAAGAAAAAATGTTGTTTCTGCATAATATTTATATACTTACTTTGTGTTGATAGTGGGCGTCGACAGCGAGTGGTAGGCCGTTGGCGATTTGTGTGCGAAATCTACCTACAAGATCTACTGATAGCTCACTGAAAGATGGTCTCTATCATGAATATAAAAAACACGGCAAAGTAGTATGGGTTAAAGTAGTTGGCCAGAATGCTGATCGATACGCAGTGGTGCGTTTTAAAAAGCCGTCCGACGTGGAGAAAGCATTAGAAGTATCCCAGGACAAACTGTTTTTTGGATGCAAGATCTCTGTGGCCCCGCACCAAAGCTGTGATGAGGACGCAGATTCGGCTAAACCTTACGAGACTGACATAGATGAATACCATCCGAAGGTTAACAATTTTTATTTACTGACATTGACTTATCTATTGAAATACGTAACGTAACCGTTTAAAAATCACCAGATATAAAATTTTGTATATTCATGAATTAATTTTTAAAGAAATACATTTTTAACTCATTGTTAAATTGCGTTTTAACTTGCAGGCGACTAGGACTCTATTTATCGGCAATTTAGAAAAAGATGTGACGCAGCAGCAACTTCGAGACAAGTTCAAACATTTTGGACGAATAATTGAGATAGATATCAAAAAAGGTAGCAGTGGCGGCGCGGGTTACGCTTTTTGCCAATACGCTTCGATATCGAGCGTAGTGGAAGCTATTCGTGCGATGGATGGCGAATACGTGGGCGGATCACGAGTTAAACTTGGTTTTGGCAAACCCGTGGCTACTACCTGTGTGTGGGTAGACGGTCTGACCGAACATACAGAAAAGCAGGTAAAATTTTCAGTTCCAAAATGGATAATAACATAACATTTACTTTGTCTCTAAAACTAATGTTGTTAAAAAACATTAAGAGTTTTATACAATCAATTTCAAGAAACACTGTGAATCTGGTTGTTCGCTTCGTTGTTCACATTCGTTCATAGCTGGATAGACCCAAACTAAGCAGAGCCTATGAGAGTAGATTTTAATTATGTATTATAGTATTAGGTATTATAAAATACGGATAATTACATTCACATACAACTTTTGTAAATACTCACATACAGGGTGGCGCAATAGAACGTGCATTTATTAAGTATAGGCTAAAAAAAATAATACAAAAGATATAGTTGAAATAAAAGATAGGATGATTAGGTACTGAAAGTAAGTTCATTTTTTTTAAAATAACATCATCTAAATGACGGTCCTCTCGAAGACGGCACTCCTCTAAACGCGATCGCAGATTTGTGAAAACTCCTCTCAATAAATCTGAGGTGATTGCTGTCATTTCTCCACGGATATTTTCCTTTAGTTGACTGATATTCCTCGGATTGTTCATGTAGACTTTGTTTGAGGTATTCCCACAAGAAAAAGTCAATAGGCGTCAAGTCAGGGCTACGTGGGGGCCAAGGAATATCAAGTCTTTTGGAAATTAGTCTTGCAGGAAACATCTGCCTCACAACCGCCATAGAAGCATTTGTTGTGTGACAAGTCGCTCCATCTTGTTGGAACCAAGTCCTGATATTCGCTATTCTTGATCTCGCAAGTTCTGGAGTCAAATATCCCTCTAATGTTAGAGTTTGGGATGTCCCAACATAGCGGTCGGTGATAACGGTGATGTTTTGACCTCGTGAAACTTCAAAGAAGAAGCGGCCAATAATTCCTTTGCTTGAGATTGTTGCCCAAACCGTTACTTTTGGACTATGCAGTGGTTTTTGATGTTTCATTTTTGGATTCTCGTCGCTCCAATAACGCCAATTTTGTCGGTTTACGAACCCATTCAAATGGAAATGAGCCTCGTCAGAGAAAAGGATGTTGTAAAAAGTGGAAAATCGACTAAACACTTCTTCAGCAAATGCCAGCCTTGCTCCGAAGTCGGACTCTTTTAATTCCTGTGTTAACTGAAGCTTATAAGGATGCACTTTAAGATCTAACTTCAAAATTTGCTGTAAACTTCGTCGCGACAAGTTTAAAGCCGCCGATCGCTTCCGAGTAGACACTTGCGGACTTTTTCGTATTGACTCCTTCACCCTTTCAATGACCGACCTTTTGCTAGTGGTTTAAACGTGGATCCGGTCTCTTCAAATCGCTTTATCCATATTTTATTTAAGTTTGCGCTCGGAGCTTTATTAATGTGTGTTAATCCATACTCAGAACAATACAGTCGCCTTGTAGAGATGTATGAACGACCGTTCTCGTAAAATGTGCGAACACAAAAAGCACGACGCTTCCCGTCGAAGTGACTCATGGCTACTAAAACTCGACGAGTGCCACTAACTAACCACGCTAGGCTCTCCTCTCCCGCGCATTGTTTACCATGCGAAAACAGATGACGCAATATGCACGTTCCATTGCACCACCCTGTATTAAAACGAAATTTTTCATAACTTACGTCTGTTTAAGGAATTTGCTTAAGTGTGATGTGTATATTTCCGAGGGAAATTTTGTAGGCGTAAAGCGTCTCGTCGCGACAAGACGAAGATTTATTTTGTCAAAAAAGAGTTGTTAGTTATTTTAGTGCACCGTAACCGTTTAATTTAAACGTTTTCTATATAAAGCGAGTAACTCATATTCTTACTGATTCTTTAATTAAATGTGCCAAAATCATGCGTCTACAGTCTTAATTTAGTTTAATTTGCTTAATAAACTACTAACTCTATTGACCATCTGTGAAATTCAATAAACACGAACGAATTCCTAACTGTGAATGAGATAATTTGGACGAAAAAAAAGTGTGTGTTAACATAATCGTAGTTTGATTCGGTGAGTGACGCTGGCAGTTGGTATTCCTCAAGAAAAAGAAGTTTTTGTATTATCTGCACCAATATATGAATACCCGTACCGATCACAAAAGAAATGAAACGAGGGCTCATTCGTTTTGGTTCATAACGCCCGTACAAGTTCATAACAGATCTTGCACCGCGCCGCACCGCGCTTTCGAACTTACCGACTTCCTTGAGACTGGCTCCACCAGCACTACTGGATGCAAAGGCTTTCAATGCCGTATTATTGCAGTCTAGTTTTTCAAAATTCTGGACCTGGTCACAACATGAAATACCGTCACAACGTTAGAACAGTATGTGGAATGCGTGTGGCAGGTGCTGTCCGCGGTGTCACGGTGCGGCGGCGCCACGTCGGTGTGCGTGGACCGCGCGGCGGGTGCGGCGCTGGTGCACTTCGAGCAAGCGGCGGCGGCAGGCGCTGCCGTGCGTGAACTGCGGCGCGTGGCGGCTACCGTGTCCGCCGCCGAACCTGACCATCCGCGCCTCTGTGTTGACTACGCATCGCGCGAATGTCAGGTGAAACAAACCTAGCCTAGCTTCATATCCTGGAACTGTCACACGACTGCTATATATAACCGTTATATATTGTAATACATACGTTTCTATATCGTCTCTGAATAGGGTATTGGGTAGAAACATGTTAATTGTTATAGGATATGATAATAAAATTATATTTAAATGTTAATGGTTATACTGTGCGTTGTATAGCCTTAACCCTCTTATACATATAAATATATATTTGAGACTTATAATTCTTATTTTAACACGTAACTATTAATTTAACACTTGTCATTACACCACGGATAATATTTTAATATTAACCGTTTGTTGTTTCTGTTCGAGATCCGTTTTATTAAAATCATATAATTTAAATATATAATCTTTTAAAAATTTATTTTAAGGAGGCGTTTTATGAACAACTGGAAAAAAATGGTGGGACTTCAGCCTTGTCGGGTTCTGAAAGACTGACCGGTGATCTTACAGTAACACGATACATGCCTCCGGTTCGCCATGAACCCATTCGGTTTGTATCTTTTTTCGTTATATTTAGTTAAAATAATCACCTGTGGGTTGAACTTGCTAGTGGTTATTTCCACACACAGCAAAATACCTAAACTCTTATAAATTAGAAAAGGAATGTGTAATTTAACTGTTATTATTACAGATTAATCATGAAAATTTTTATCGACAGATACGACGCTTGCACATCTCGGTCGCGGGGTTCCAGTTATGGTCGTGGTTCTTCAAGAACTCCACGCTACACAAATCTTGAACATTACGATGCTGCAGACTATACTGCGGACCGACGGTACAGGTGACACGTAATCTCTTTATATCAGTGATGCTTGACGCAGAAGTCTTGTGTTTTTTGAAACCGAAGACAATTGAAATTTGTTTAAAGTTTCACAAGTTTAACAAATAGATACATTATCATCAACCCAGTAATTCCTTCTTCCTCTTGCACCTTATTATCAAGCCCATTAAGGACCATCGTACATGGCTGATTTATAAATCGGGCTACAGTATAAGAAGAATCAGACAAAAAACCATTATTTCAACGTAAAATATTTTTAAATAAATTGTATGTGTGGTGCACTTATGTATTTTGATCACGTCAAAATCTCTCGTTTACCGTGTAAAAATTCTAACTTAAAACTATTTATATAGTTTTGCAATTATGTTCATTAAAAATATTTTAATTATATTTTAATAATAAACAGAAATGCTAATTACTTATTTGTGATTTTACTTTTTTTTGTAAAAATAATGAAGTGCAAAAGAAGAATTCATTGTTTATTTCAATAACATTTTAAGTGTTGAATCTTGCTTATTAATAGGACTTTTTTATGCATTGCTTCCTACATTGATTCGATTGTCTAACATGCCACATATTTACCTACAGGGTATACGACGAGGTAGGTTCAAGCCCTCAGCCCGAGGATTTACCCTATGAAGAAAGGCTACAGTCTGTAGTAGTATCGCCACACAGAGCACGACGGCACCGTCGCGATTCTAGCCCAGAGGATCGCAAACACTCTAAGGTAAATAAATATTCAGCTACGATTCAGTTTAGTCAATAACACATGCATTTAACTCGAACTGATACAAATTACTTGTAAAAAACCAGATAATGTTATGAGACAGGTTTTTTGTCTATTTGTAATTATAAATATTTTTGCTACTTAAGTTAAAATATATTAACTGTAGCCATTTATACTGCAATCAAGGTTTTTCCAATCGCCTAGACAATTATAATTTTTATCTTAAATTACTTTACTTCATATTTATAGGAACGTCATCGTAGTGCTGGTACTCGCCGCTCGCGTTCCGGTTCGCGTGGGGGAGAAAGACATGGTCCACGTCGGAGACATAGACGTCGTCGTGAAGGTTCTGGGTCGCACTCACGTGCTGGCACACCTTTACGCGATGAACCTGATGCCCCGCCTGTGGAACCGCGCCGCACCCCTCGCGAACGTCCTCCACTTCCTATGAGTTTGCCGTTGCCGAAGTTTGCTGTACAGCTACTACGTACTGTGCCACCTGCTCCTCGTCCAACACCTGCTCCTGCGCCTGACTCGCCGCCGCGCCCCCCTTCTGCATCTTCTTCTAGCGGAGGTTCCGCGCCACATTCGCCTTCACTCGAGGAACGTATTCGGAGTCTTGACGAAAAGCTAAACGGTTCACGAATTCTAGCCGATGCACCAGATCGTAGTCGCCTTCGACACCGGTTACTCGAGATCGACATAAATGAGGTCAAACCGTCGGAAGTGGTACGGTCTTTGCTCGCAAAGCGGTCTGTATTCGATGAAGACTCTGAAAGGCTTGAAGGAGCTGGACGTGCTCCTAGCCCTGGCGCCAGTCCACGCGCTCGAGTTGGTCCATGTACCCCGCGAGCGCTCCGCTATCCATTTCCGGCACATCCACCTCCGCCACCGCCCACTCCTCCAGCGCCACCGACTCCACCGGCACCACCTACACCGCCCCCAGTACCATCAACGCCACCCGCACCGACAACACCAACTGATGATCCACGTATGTGTCCTAGAACTCCTGACGTTATGGATCGGGAGCTGCTGGACACAAATTTACGACGTTCATCTTTCTCTCTCGGGACAGAAAGCGATTCCAAATCATTTGAAAGAGTACCCGAAGATTCTCGTTCCGGTGACGGAGAATTTGGTAATGCCACAATCATCGTAGAAAAAGTATTAAATGTTGTTACGGACGAAGGTGAAATTTCTCTTCAAAATCGAACCAGTAACTATATTGTTGGGGTGAGTAATCTACGGGTTCAGTCGGATTGTATTAACATCAAGTCAGCAGATGGCAGTACGCCTCTTGTAAAAAAGGAAGTAATTATCCCAAGCGATCGAGGATGTTTTTCTTTTCAAACAGAAGATACCAGTGCGCGCGATGTTATGGATATGTTACTAAAACGAGTTGAAAATTATCATGATAATCAAAAACTGGAATCGCATTTAGAAAAAAAGTGCAAATTAATAAAGGAAAACGTAATAAAACAAGAATTACAAAAGCAAGAAGATAGAATTGAAGTGAATAGTGAAAGTAAATTTGATCCGATGCGTAAATCTGATAATCACAAAAATAAAGAGGCCATAAACGAAAATCATATCGCCAAAGAATTAATGGAATATGAAATACAACAAAATCACTTAAATGCAATCAATTGCAGTAAATCTAATAATTTAGAATTTCTAACTCAAGAATCAAAAAACACAGATAAATCTCTTAAAGATAGACACATTCATAATTACAACATTGCAAAGTTTGAAAAGGAAAATATTCAATTCGATAAATCGTTTGATAAAGAAAAGTTTACGCCTATTACAACTGATAAGAAAGTAACAAATTCTGAAAAGAATTACGATGATCGTACTAAAAGTGATCGCGATAAATCAAGACATTGCAAAGACAAACTTGAAAAGGATAAACATGATTCTGACAAGGATAAATTAAAAACTAAATCTGATAAGAACTTGGAAAAATTACAAATTCAACCTGACAAGACTAAAGTAGAAAAAGAAGGAGAAAAAATTGATAAGGATAAAACTGATAAAGAAACGGAGAAAAATAAACATATTGAAGAAAAACCTACACGGTATTGTTCTGCCACAACCATATCGGCTAAACATGAACACCGTAAAAAAGAGAGAAATGAAAAGGAAACAAGAAAAGATTCTGTAGATATAGACTTATCAGCTCCTAAAACAAAAAAAGATGACAAATACAAACACGACAGATTAAAGAAAGATGAATCGAGGAGAGATGTTAAGAAAGATTCAGATTCTGTAAAACATCGTAAATCATCTCGAGATGAAACTTCAAGGGATATTTCGCGCAAAGATTCTACAGATTCTTCAACCTCTAGGACGTCTCACGAATCTTCCAAAGTAAAAGAACCGGAATGCATTGAAATTAAAGAAGATACTAAATCAAAATTAAGGCATTGTGATTTGTTTCTTAAGCATGAAAATAATATAAATAAAGAATTACCAACGAGAACTGATGTCAAAGAAGATAAGGACTTTGCAATCCACACCAAAAATAAATGTGAACTAACTGCTATGGACCATAATTTAAAATCTAAAGGGGACAGTATCGAAAAGCAGAGACACTATTCTTTAGATTCACCAAGCGTCGATGCAAAACGCAAAGAACGATTAAATTCTAGTTCTAGTTTGCCACCTAATATTGGACACAAACGAAGAATGTCTTCACAAGATAGTCTCGACGCTTTCAACGAGGACACTAAAAAGTGCCGAAATGATGCAAAAATGCCTGAAAGAAGAAATTCTAAAGATAACCGCTCTGATAACAAACATAAAACTACTAAATTCAGTAAAGGCCATTTTGCCAAAATATTAGAAAGTAAAACTAAAGATGACAAGAAAAATCAAGTTAAACCCCCAGATGAGATTCATAATGAATTGAAGGAAAGCGATCGTAATGACGTTAAGGAGTCTAAAACTGGCGATAAACCAAAGTCTGTAAGAAAGAGCCCAAAAGAGGAACCAGAAGACAAACGTCACATTGACACACATACACCTCCCGAAGGATTGAGATTGGACTTCCTCGCTACATTAGAATTAAGGTCGAGTGAAGAAGATGAAAGACAAAGAGCTTTAAGAAAAGAAATGAAAGAGAAAAAACGAATTCAGCAGTTACAGCAAATTCAAGAATTACAAATGCAACAAGACGCGTTACAGCAAGCAGAATTCGTTGGTAAAATTAAAGATGATAAAAAACCTAAATGCGAAGATAAGAAAAAAGAAGCAGCCCGTGAAAAAAGAATGTCAACTGATCGTAAAAGTAGAGATGAGAAAATTGACAACAACAAACGCAAGAGTCGCAAACTTGTACATAGCAGTGACAGCTCTGACTCGGATGAACCAAAGAAGCATTCGATATTTGATATAATCGATGACGGTCCTATATACATATCAATGTACGACAAAGTTAAAGCTCGTTCATGCAAAAATATGCAAAAACAAGAAGAAGAAAAACGACAAGAAAAAATAAAAGCCAAATTTAGTCAGTTAAAACAAAGTCGAGCAAAACGCGAAGAAAAGAAAAGGTCTAGTTGGGACGAGGATAGTGATTCCGACCAGGATAGAAAAAAACACTCCAAGTCGTCTATGGACAATTCAACAGACGATGATAATATGGTAATTCATTCAAAAAAACGAGAGAAAATTCTTGGACTGGATTACGAACGTGATAAATTAGAAGATTATTTCGACGGCAGTACAAATGAAGATGACATACGCAACAAATTGTCTCGTAAAAATTCTAGAACTCGGATCATGTCAGATTCATCAGATGATGAAATTTCTAAGAGGAGCCTGAGCAAAAGTCCGATTTTCCTTGAAATGAAAAAAGAAATAATTTCAGATTCCGAGTCAGTACACAGGTTAAAAAGTGATAACATAAAAAGTTTGGAAAATAATTGTAAAAAAAATTCTTTGTTAAATTTATTTGGCAAGAGTGATAGTGACGATAGTAAAATGAAACTAAATCTTGATAATGATAATGGTTATAAATCAAGTTACATTAAATCCTTGTCGAACGATTTTTCGTCTGGGAACGAATCCATATCTAACAAAATCACTGGTGAAAATAGGAAAAAACATAAGAAAAAACAAAGAAGACACAAGTCGGTTTATTCTGATGAAGAAATAAAAATTGAAAACAGTGATACTAGTTTGCTAGAAGGAGATCACAAGCATAAGAATGTTGAAAAACAACGTCGACATAGTAAACAAAAAGATAAAAGAAAAGATAAATTACGTGATAGTATAGATACAGACGAAACACGAGACGACAAAAATAAATTGAAGAGAGAAAAGAAGTCCGTGAACAACAGCTTTGACATAGCTCATGAAATTATCTCCAATACCATGAAGAAAGACGGAAAAATGGAAGATATCTTTGGACCATTATCAGATGAATCAGACAGAGATACGCAAGTGCTTAGTTCACACAAAAATAACTATTCTACGCATGAAACAGACTCTGTATTCTGTTCAAACAACTCTGATTTCAAACTAAAGGATAAAGAGGATAATAAACGCAGAAAAGAGAAAAAACGCAAGGAAAAACGATATTTTAAAGAAGATGATAATAGTTTAGATGTTGATGCTGTAAGTAAAGCAATAGAAGCTCGGTTGTTTGCTGATGTAATGGAAGATGATGACAATGGTGCCAAACTAGAAACACTTTCTGATAGTCTGATTAAAGTAAATCATAATGATTTGAAATATATGGAGGCTACTATTATTAGCGAAATAGCTAAGCATGATAAATTAAAAAAAGAGTGCAAAGAAAAGAAAAAGAAAAAAAAGAGAAGTAGAGAAGACAGGCAAAGCCGTAAAGAACATCATCATTTTTATCATCAAGAAAAAGTCGAGAAGGCTGAACACCTCGATCATCAAGTTGCAGAAATTATAGATACCACTCCAAAAACATTGTTGTTAGATATACCTTTACCAAATGATGAGCTAACTCTACACCAAAATGAGAAAAGTGATGAGCAGTCACTTACCCACAGTCTGCCCAGATTAACTGATAGTCCACCGATTGTAATACAGTCTGATGAAAACACGGATTCTAAAAATATTAATCCAGGTGACGATATAGATGAAAATCAAATAGTTTACTCGGAAAACAAAGAAATTGAAATTGAAGAAATTCCTATGCCTCCACCATATGAAACTCTCGTTACAACAGATATCAGCGAAGTACCGTTACCAAAAGAACCTTTACCGAGCACTGTAAATCGAGAAGATTTTCTATCAAATTTAAATAGTGATGGGGACTCGTGTGAAGATGCTGTGCGAAATATTACCAATTCCGAAAAAGAAATAGATAAAGTAGAGAAATCATTAGACGTCGAAATGACGTGTAAAATGGATAAGAAAACAGACGAAAAACCGAGAGCAATAATTTCTCAAGAAGAAACCGAAGATGCTGTAGCCGCTTTATTGGGCGAAAGTTTTGGTGGTAAAGTTAACGATTTTTCTAATTACGAAGAAACTGAAAATAATTCGACACATCAAATTGAAATAGAAAGCGCAACAATAGGCAATGAAAATATTCCTGAGGAAGACGCTGAAGAAATGAGACAAGCTGTTCAGAACCTTAATGCTAGCGAAATGGAAATGAAACCAGATACCCCTGTCTCGGATAATGACTTATTGTTAATTGATACAGACACTGAAGAAACTGAGGAAACCACTCAGGACGCTGTGGAAAAACTACCTATTAATGTTATAGCAACAAATCAAACATTAAATACGGGTCCTGATTTGAATAAATCTAGTGACGCTTCTACAACCGTTTCCCAACCTAAATCAAATTTAGTATCGCCTTTAAATACAACTGTGACTGACGTAAATGTTACAGCAAGTGGAAGAGAAGAATTGGATGTAAAAATTCACTTAGCAAAACGAGAGAATCCGGTGCAGCTTATGACATCGACGGCAACACCTGTTATAACTTCTTGGACCTTAAGTAATAATAAGCTACTGGAACCTCATTTATTGAATATGCCAGCTAAAACTACAACTATTCGAGATAAGAACGAAGTCAAACCAACAAATGTCACCGCAAATATTGTTCAAATGAAAGGTGCACAGCCACAGAGCCTTGAATCAAATCATTCAGCGAGGCCTATATTAAATCCGGGCCGAGTCAATACCCCCTATCAGGTTATCAATCAGGTGGTTCGTTCACCCTCGACTAACATGCAACCCCCTACTATAAAAATTCCAGAGCCTCATATATTATATCAAAAACCACAATCTATAGTTATGTCACCTAGAATGTCAAATGATCCTAGAATGCAAAGCCCCAAATCAAGCCCACAAAATGAAGGTATGACATCTCCACGACTTACAAATGTGGCTATCTTAAGTTCTCCACAAAATTTAAATACTGTTGGAATGGCTTCACCATCTTCCATTCAGCAAAGATCTCCAGGACAAGTTACAGTTGTGCGAATGCAACAGCCTCCATTGAGTCCCATTCAAGCGATGCATATGTCACACGGCGCAAGAACTATGTTGTCACCAAACAGGCCGAATTCCGTGTTAGTTCAAACTCAAGGTACACCAATCCATTTTAACCGTTTACCTGTTACACCTGTTTTAGCGCCAATGACTAAACAAATAAGTGTAAATAATATCGTCCAACAAAATAAGGGAATAAGTATACCTTCCTCTTCCATTATACACCAGCAAAAAGTGGGAGATACTAGAAAAACTGAACAGAGAAATGTCACCGAAAATAGCACGGAAAATGCGAAAATAATTTTATCACCTACTAATATCAAGCATAGTACCAGTGCTACAGTTATGGCTCAGAACCGTCTAATATCAATGCAAACTGCTATGCACGTCAGTAATATGAGTTCACCTGTACATTTAAGTAATAAAGTTTTGATTAATACCGTCAATCAAGTGAACGAGAAACGAGATATCCAAGGACAAAATCACGAACAAATTAATCATATTCCTTTTGGATCAGCTCCAATTATACATGTCGGTGGTGTAAATAATTCTACTGCATCAATTATTCAAACGGGTACAAAAACTGTTACCTGCAACTTGCAAGAATCAAATAAGATAAGTCGGAGTCAAGGTTCAAATGTCATACATTCTTTAGGTTCTCAAAGAGTGTTGACTCAAACACCAATAAGTAACATCATTCAGTTAGAAGGAAATAAAATACCTATGACGCCCAAAGCGCAAACAGTATTGTCAATGACTACAGTAAGACCACCTTCATTTGTAACTAAATTAGAATTATCTAACTCATCAACCGCTGCAACCACTACCACCACTAACGTATCTCCCTTATTATTAAAAACTAGTAGTCCAACCTCATCGATCAGAATAAGTTCGAAATTTGATAAAAGCATCGAACTACACTCCTCAGTGTTACAAAATCATATACGAGACAACGAAACGAAAATAGATGAAAGCGACGAGGTTAAGAAGTTAATAGTAAAAGTGTGTGATTCAAAAGAACAACGAGACTTACCACAAAACCAATCTCCCTCGTCTGTTGAACATAACGTTAAATGTGAAACAGACTTCGAAGAACTGTTAAAAGACAATACAAATGAAATAAAAGTAACAAACGATCCCGAAAAAAAATTGGAGGTTAATGTTGGTAAAAATGTGACATTAATTACATCTACAATAATTAATGAAGAAGATAATACTGTTGATTATGTTAAAAAAGAAACTTTATCAGTGGATTCATTTCAAAGTCAACCATTGGTTCAAAATATCAAAGACGATAAAAATGATACTAGTAATAATTGTCAAGTAAGTGAAAAAGTGAAAGAATTACCACTTAGAGAAAATAATACAACGCAAACGAATTCAGTGTTAGAGACTATGATCATAGATAATGCCAACACATCTAGTAATGAGCCTAAAAACGACAGTGCTGAAATTGAAAAGCCTGACAAGTCGGAAAATGTAGATAAAACTTGTGGTAGTAATTTTCTTACCTTGTTGCCAACTGACTCTGAGGTGAGTGATAATTCGTTAAAAAATGATGAAAACGATTCTTGGAGTGCTAAAGACATAAACATAGAATCCGTGATTAAAAAAGTAGATTCCTTGTGTAACGAAAACGTTGACATTAATACGAAAGATGAAAAAGTATTTGATTCTGTAACAGTTGATACTAAAATTACCGAAGAAACGATAAACAAGACATTACACCTTAAAACTGCTCCACCTAAAATCCAAACAGATAGTAGTATCATGGAGAAAGCTGACGCGCCTCTTTGTGACAAAAATATACCAATCGTTACTAATAAGAGAGGTGGGCGAAACATCAGAGGTAGAAAAGCTGACAAGAATCAAGACAGAGTACAAACTAGACAAATCTCTAAACCAACGAGAGGTGGCACTTCTAAACGTGGCAGAGGTCGAGCTAAAGTTGATAAGAAAATTAAAAATTTTGTCAACAACAATGCGAATACTATGCCAGGTGATGTCTATGATTTTCACGAAGATTCAGGTGATGAAACAACAACTTCACCTAATAAATCTGAAACACGTCCAAGATTGATCTTAACAATAAAGAGTCCGCTATCGGGTCATTCCAATATGATGGCCACTTCAACTCTAAGCATAACTCCAAAAGATCAACCGAAATCTCTCGAAAGAAACAAGGAAGACAAGAGTGATGATTTCATTTCGCCATCCCCAAATACACGAAAGTCTCGTAGGTTACAAGAAAAAGACGTTCAACGTACTACGGTGGACGATGTTATTGAAGATGTTAGTAAATTGCCTGCCAGAATTGGAAAGGAAGGTAACAAAAAAAGACCAATTAGACAGACTGTTAATAAAACAGGACAAGAAAAGCCTGGTTTGGATGTACGAAAATCACCGAGGGGTGTGAAGCGGACAAGAGACCGAAGTTTGTCAGATGCGTCAATCGACAGTGGAGACGAGAAGAATAACAAAGAGGGCACCAAGGATGCCAAAATACCACGCATAGATGAACCGTCAGTCCAGATGGAGGCGGTGGTTGCACCGGTACCCAGGCCTCCACCTCAGGCACCAACATCTGCACCGACACCTATAACTAAGCCACCCAAAAAGATGATTTCAGAGATAAGCGCAAAGTTAGCTTCCGTTTTTGAAGCTGCTGCAGCAGCCAGTGTCGCCGATCGCACGCATCCTGACGCGTCGCGGTCCATCATCGAACCTCCAGCTCCTCCTACACAAGGCGGCGGTGAAGCCATGTTGCCGCGGCGCCTCGGTGATGCTGTGCCCGGAGCACTCGTGGCAGTAGGAGCCACCGAAGCGACCGACGCACGCGTTCAGTCGCCAGCCCTGCCTCACAGACCTCCGTCTGCTCCCTCTACACCGTCTATGCATCGACCCGCCGACCGCGCCACGCCTGTGCTCATTCGCTCCGTGCGTTCACGTTCGCCTGCTGCCGCAGCTGCTGCGGCACATGATGAAAGCGCTCGGGTGTCTGGCGGTGCAGGGTGTCGACCTGAGGGCGAAGCACCACTGGCTGTGGGCGGTGTCGGAGGGGCGGCGGCCCCGCGTGTATTCCGCGGCTACGCAGCTACAGCGAGTTTGCCGCGCGGTGCTCACCATCCGCCACACCCGCCGCCGGACCACCATCATCTCGCCAAGCAGGTCGCTGTAGTCGGTCCGCAGCCACATCAACATCATCCTGGTAAGTCTGCTTACTGTAATCCGCCTCTTGTCCAAACTACAGTTAAGAAATATTGACGAAGTGTAACTTTTTTGATACACATTTAAAGACACTCTTCAGGTGCACAAATATTAAATACAAATTTGGATTGTTGTTGTTGGATTTTAACTTGATTTTTGCTTCTCTCGCCATCAAGATTTTGAAATTCTTCAATTATGGTTGACCCTAATGACAAAAATCTAGATAAATCTTGTTTAGGTTCCTCATATACTCAAACTTTTAATTGGATTAATTGAAAGCGCGTTTTAACGAAAAATATGTATGTATATTGTGTAAGTTTTGAAGTGCATGTTACGAACATATTTGAATATTATTATATAACATTGTATTATAATTCCACAATGCTATGTACATGTTATATGAGGTGGTGTAATAGTGTAGATATTTTTACTTTTAATATTATTATTTAAAATAACTACTTTTTTGGTAGGGGCTTTTTTTTTGATTAGAAGATCTGATTAATATTAAATACGAACGAAATGATGGTTTGCTGACTGAAATTAGCTATAAATCGTATAAAGCGATTTTTGCGATTCGTTGTTGCAATTTTCAGGTATTTTGAGCGTCACAATCTCGTACTAGTAGAAAATAATTTAAAACTAAAGATAAATTTTATGCAATAAACTGTTCTCAACCTCTTTAAACATATTTAGATTATAAATAAATTACAGTAGTCACGACGGTTAAAAATTAACAACATCTTCTTGGCTGTGAAAAGTTAAGTAAAAATTAGACTCAGATAAATTTGAACTGACGCATATTGAAATAGATATCCTCATAAAATAGTCATTCTCCTTTCCATTTAAGTTCGTTGATTAGTTTAGTTACACTATGTACGACAGGCCTATTGGTTTACTAGATAGCGATTCTGGCTGCAGAGCTGTTCGTGGATTCGATTCCTACCGAATATAAATATCATGTGTTCTGGGTGTAATTTATCTATGATGTATATGTATTTAGAAATATATTTGTATGTTTGTGGGCAGTCTGGTAATCATAGTACAGGCGCTGTCTAGTTTGGGATCAGATGTCCAAGTGTGAGATATGTAAGATTATTATTTAAAGTATTTAATTTATATTCGATAAATAAACATAAAATGCAAGAAATTATAATGTAGTCGTGATTGTGTTCATGATTTCAATTTAATTAAAGACAGACATACAGTTGCTAATCTTTGCATATTACTAGATGTAAAACGTTTAGTTTCACACGCAATGCATTCTAACCGAAAGTCTATTTGTTCACTTATTTTTGTATGACAATTTTGTTTCAGGTGCTGCGTCTAGAGTAACTATTGCAAGTGTACCGTCAATAAGTCCTCAGGGCCAAATAGCAATGGTAATTATATTTCACATTGACTAAATAAGTATATTTATTTTGAAAGTACATAACTTTAATTCTGTTCATGCCGTCCGGAACAGTCAGCCGATTTAGTTAGAAGCCCACCGCCTGCTCATCAACAAACTTCTCCTGTTATCTCGGTATATAACAATGTAATAATAATATTTTGTTCATGCAATCATAACTACAGAATATGGTAGTTAATGTGGCGTGAATAAGTAAGTGCACACGATTTAGGTAGTAAAAATGAACTGTCTGCTTACAGGGCGACGGAGTCTATCCTCACTTTTCGCATCAGCATTATCAGATGTATCAACAACATTTCCGAGCTACTCAGCATGAAAATAGAGCAACGCCGTCGCCGTATACACGGTACGTTTATTTCTTAATTTTCTTTTATTAAAAGAAAGGCAGGGAAGGAATTATCTTCGATAGAGAAATCATCCATCGTTATGTCCTTACATCGAACGGATATTCGGGCCATCGTTACAGGAATTTTTCGTTTTAAGCATTATTTCGCTTTTTTTGCTAAATTAAAACGAAACGGCCAACTCGCGCAGGTCTCTGGAGGCGGAAGGGTCCGAAGCGCCGACTCCTCCCCTGGAGTTGCGGCGACCGCCGTCCGCTCGCGTCCCCCCGCGACCCGTTCGTTCGCCCGCTCCGGAGCTCGCCTACCGCCCCGCCGAGGCGGAGCCCGCGGACGCGTACCGGCGCGCCGAGTGCGTGGTGCGGCGCGCGCCGCCCGTGGCCGTGTACGCGCTGCACTGCGCGCGCTCGCCGCCGCCCGCGCACGGCCGCTCGCCGCCGCCCGCGCACGGCACGTCGCGCCTGGCCGGCGCGCTGCCGCCCGGCGCCGCGCCCGGCCCGCCCGCCGGCCCGCCGCACGCCTCGCAGGTGCCTCGCGAGGCGGACTCCCTGCAGATGCTCCTACGGGTCCGTACCTTTTGCGTCTCTACGTATCTGTTATATGCGCTGTACATACGCTGACCGGTCGCGACGATAAATGACGGGATCGAATCTGTTACAGCGCTACCCGGTCATGTGGCAGGGGCTCCTGGCGCTGAAGAACGACTCGGCAGCGGTACAGATGCATTTCGTAGGTGGCAACCCCGGCGTCGCCGGCGACACGCTCTCACGACACGCCGACGGCACCACGCCGTTGTTGCGCATCGCACAGCGCATGCGCCTCGAGCCGTTGCAGCTCGACCAGGTGCACCGTAAAATGAAGGTGAGCGTCCGCCGTCCGCGTCGCTCCCGACGAAGACGCTCTTTGCCCCTCTGACGTTGCCGACTGAAATTCGTAACCGGTTGGGCAAGGAGAAAAACGATCTTAAACTCGACCGGTAGTCGAAGACGATAGATTTATTTTTTTCGCAAATAGTCACGTACTAAAAATAGTTAAAGAGTAAGTAATTGTGATAAACGAAAAATCTATCGTCTTTGGCAACCGTTTGTGAATCTCGGTTGCCAAACCTCTTATCGATGACGTTTCCTGCCGACAGATGGAAAATGAACACTGTATGTTGCTGGCGTTGCCGTGCGGCCGCGACCACATGGACGTGTTGCAGCAGTCGAACAACTTGACCGCCGGTTTCATTACATATTTGCAACGCAAGCAAGCCGCCGGTATCGTCAATATCGCACCTCCTGGACATCAGCAGGTAAAACTGATCGCAGACATATTCTATCTTATTCTTTTTCCTCACATAACTCCATGGTAGTTTCATGAACCTAAAGAAAGCAGTACATACATTTATATTGTATATACATTTTATTGAATGTTACTCTTTATTTTATTACAAAATGCAGAAGTTATTTACAAATTTAGTTTTTTAATTTTAAAGTTGCATTTTATTGGAGGTAGTATTCTAACTTACAAGCTAATCTTTATCATGTTTTTACACTTTTACTAAACTCTAATTATTTAAACTCGGTAATGATCAAGTTTAATGTGTGAAATCTATAAATAAATGAGAATAGATACTGTATTTTAAGGTTCGAATATCAATTCAACTCTGACTAACTAAAATTAATTAAGTTCAAGTTCAAAGGAGAATGGTAGATCCTGTACCGCTAGCAATATGTAATGGATGATAATGAGAATAACATAAAACTTATAAAGTGAATCATCCTAAATATTTTCATAATTTTAGCACTATGCTAAAATAATTTAAATTTTTCTCAAGAAGTTGTTAAAACTGTAATAACAAAACGCAAAACTACGTTTTGATGCTAATACAATGAGCTTACTAGTGTATTTAGCAGTAGATTAACAATTTCTTGACGGATTAAGAAAATCATAAACAAATGATTTTGCTTACAGCTATTATGGCGGCCGACTTCAGTAGTAGTAGGATTAAATTGTAATGTACAAACTATAATAACTTTTTAACGCAAAGTTCTAAAAATCTTGTAATTTAAAATGTCGATGATATTGCAGCCAAATAAACACACAAAAGCAATCCCTACCAAGAGATTTGCAAAACGATACAAAAGTTCATACCTTCTTTAAGCCTCGGTCTTATGATAAAACACGTTTTAAGTTTTGCTCAGTTGAAACTGACCTCAAGCACTGATTTGAATTTAAGTCTGTATTCAATTAGGTTTCCGCATGATCAATATTGTTTTGCCATATCACGCACAAAATTAAATAAAAAATATATTTTCACAAACATAATTTTGTCCGACTTTAAATAAAAAAATAATACAAAATGTGAATTTGTATTGGCTTATGTAGCAAAATAAACACAAGTGCTCCCTTTGCTCATTTAAAAAAAATATAATAATTATTAAAAAAAAACATCTGGGATATATAACGGAACGTTCAAATTATTTATAAAGACTTGGCATTTTCTGAAAAAAAAAAAAACTATCACTTGATATTCAATAGTAAATCTTGTTTCAAGTGATGTTTAATAATAAAATCTCTACATAATAACAGAAGATTAGATTCACAACTGAGAAATCTTTTAAAATACCGGCCCTAAGAGATGGTGCATAAATTGTTTAATGGAAAGAAACCTTCAGGGCTTAAGAAGCAGTTTATGTAATGACTAATGCAATTTTTTTGAAATTATTTTTAATCACAATGAGTAACTTATCTGCTACAACCATTCTTGTTGTTATTAGAGTTGATTGTTAAGTAAATAATTCTAATTAAGTAATTATTTCAAAAAATTACTTTTCTTAATAGAGCAAAATGAGCCTGCGTATTCTTAAGCTTTTTAAACTTTCAAGCTATAAAATAAAATAAATAAATTTCAAACATTCGCATCATTTTCATATTTCAATCTATTATCAATTGAAATAAGCAAGTGCAAGAGTGGAAGTAATGTCCAAGAATAATTTGTCAAACTAGTACAAGATAAATAATAGCATTTTTTTAAATTTTAGGCTATGTTCACGGTGCACATCTTCCCATCGTGTGACTTCGCTAATGAAAACTTAAACCGCATAGCACCAGACCTCATGCACCGTGTCGCCGACATCGCGCACCTGCTCATTGTCATAGCTACCGTGTGAGGCATAACGCATTATTAGTCAACAAGACCTGAAAAATTAATAGCCGTGTGCAATGCATGCATAGATATATGGATGCTTTTACTAAGCCTAAAGGTATAAATTAATTGATTATTATTACTTTCTGGACTGGATTTTTTTCCCCGACTGTGATGTCAAGAATAATACTTTAATCTAATGACAAACGATCATCGTATGAAGACCGTCGTTTGAAGAAGAATTGTAAATAAAAACCAGGTTGTGAAAAAAAATGTCTTCATTTTTATCTTAGCAATAGATCGACCTGGTAGAACTAACCGAGAACTTTTAGGTCATTTTGAACATGATAAAAGTTTTTAGGAATTGAGTTATAATACCTCTGAGAAAACGGACTCTCGTTGTGGTTATGTAACATCAGTTATCGATTGTTATCGCGCTCCGCGGCGTCGTGTCTGCCGGCGTCCCACGTGCCTGTATAAACTCTCACCTAGTTAGATAAGCAGCCGTCACTTATTTAAGTATTAGATGTAAGTTATAGCTTATTTGTAAAGTACTTTTGTTATGGTCGACTGGGTTCGACGATATTCGGAGTTTAAATTTTTAAAAAATAATGATAGATGGCAAAGTCAGTTGATAAAAATATATTTAATTTTGGGTTCCGATTAGATGAGTGGCAATCTATCGAGCATTTTTTACTGTTAGTGTAAATTGTTATTTTGTTTTAAGCGAACTAGGTTTAAAGTAATTTAAATTTTGTAAATATCGGATCTATCCGTAATAAAGTTCGATTTCGCTTAGGTCATTACGGTAGGTAATGGAAAACTTGAGAATACTGGGTCAAATGATTACTGTTTATGTGTAAAAATCAATCTTAATTAAGTTATATAAAATTGTAAGGTAAAAATACACGTGGAAAATAAACTGTGATTCTGACTTATAAATGTAGACTGTAGGTAGCCCTATTTTATGGAGCAAAGAGGGCAGTGTGTTAGCGGCAGCACACTTGCGGCAAGTACGGCCTCGCCTTTAGCGATATCGGAATTATGTTGAATATTGTCTAGCTGGGTGATATGTCTGTGTCACGATGCGAAGATACTGTGCGACATTTCATATGTATAACCTGATACCTAACACCTATAGCGAGTCTCAGGTATTGGCCATGTACAAGTTATACATTGCATAGAGCTACTATAATAAGATAAAAAATAAATTCATGTACATTTACGTGGCACGTAACCGTTTCTGTATGCTAAAGTCAAAGGAATAATCATTATTTTATTTTACACAAATGTTACTGAAAGACTTCTGATTTATAGATAGGTATAAAATTCCTTTGTTTGCAAATGTCAGGCATACTAACAATTATTAAGTAAAAGGCGATTTATAAGTCGAATGAACAAACCGCCTTTTTAAATAACTAACAATTTGATAGTTACCAATGCACGAAATTTAATCTGGGCAGTTATTTTTTGTGCATTGATTAACCCATGAATAAACTTTGATCTTTATAATATTTCCCAACACGTTATTTAATGTTGAAAACCGCTAAGTTGTGGTGTGCCTGGTAATTACTTTAATTAGGGCTCGTTTCATGTCGATTATAGAAAATATTCGAAAGGTGCACATACTCCTTCTCTCTGTTCAAGATTTGTAGTTTTTCAACATTCCTTTTTTATTTCAAGATTAAATATCTTTCACACCTAGATGATACATTAGAATCGCGTTGGAGATGTTTTTTTTTAAATTGAGCTATAGAAATTGAGAAATAAGCACGAATGTCGCGGATTTTTGTCGTTTGGTTAGAAGCATCGTGGTGGGGGCGACCGCGCCCACGCGGGACGTGTTCGGATCTCATTACTGCTTTAACTGCGGGCCGCCGGCGCCGCTCAACTTGTTCTCTACTTCACTCGCCATCCTCATTGCCGCTGGTCGATATCAGCTTATTTAATATACAGACTTTTATGAAATCGCATTGTTATGAGCACAATCTGTCATTGTCATAGTTTTATAATTTAATCTGTGTTATTACTTTGAAAACAAAAAAAACCTACAACAATATTGTACTTCTCATAATTTATTTAAGTTCCATCTGTAAAACCACTCTCTGAATAAATAAATAATCCAGCATCTCGCATACATCCGCATTATTAATATAGTTAGATAAATGGTGCGACTGTGCTGTCGTACGTAAAAATAAAGTACAAAATATTTTATGTATTGTAATTTTATAATGTACGATATAAATTTATAGCACAGGTAATAATATTATTACGTATATTCTTTTTAAGGTTTAAAATTAGGATGTATAAATATAATAATTGTATTGTTTGTCATATTTCCGTCGCAAACAGTTCTTAACTTGGCTAGGAGGAACACTAACGAACTCGTCACTTCGTCCATTAATTTTAAAATATCTATAATTTTACTAGCAAACAGACGCCCAATGATGTACACTCTTAAAATCTTGTTTGGACCCCTTATAAAGGAGTTCAATGTAAATAAATCTTCATGAAATATAGTTTATGACGGTATTAGAAACGCTATAAAAAGGAATGAGATAGGAAACAAATGAGAATTATAAACAAATAATTTATTGCTGTGAAAGTATTTACTCTTTTTTTTATAACTAGGATGTAGTTATTTATTAGGATTTATATTTAGTGTACAATAACGATTTCTTTTTATTAATCGAAATGTTTTTTTCGTATACATTTGTTCATATATATCACCATATATATATGCAAAAATGTACAATTTTAGTAAGTAACTACATCCTTCTATGGTACGCTATTAAAATGTCAATTATTAATACTTAATATTAATATTCTGAAGGATTCACGTGTCGCAATAAAACTTTAAACTTTAAAATATGGTAAACGCCATAATGATTGCAGACTTAATGTGAGAAGTATAATATAGTTTTGTTTATTTGTGATATAAATTGAAATGAGTGTTCCCATGTCGGTGCGCCCCTGAGCTGGTACATCGAGGGTGTACCGATGTTGGACACTTTTTGTTCACTTTCATTAGAGTTGCCTTCCATTCTGTTCTCAAGCATGAAGTGGTATCATGAGGATGGAACGCCTAAATTCCTCGGGTCACTTTCGTTAGTAACTGTTACTGGTGTGCGAGACGATAGTTTAAATATATGTAAAAATAACATTTGATCTCAAGTGTGCAGCAAAAGAGAAAGTGAGTAAGATTGTTGTAGAGTAACAGTTACGTATGGACGAGACCCGATGCCAGTGTGCTCGATGTTGGTTTTGGTTCTAACAGAGCGTACGTATAGAAAAGAATATTGTGATCATAATTATACTATAGTTTTAAAGCTAGATTGTAGAGATAATTGTATATTTTGTACATATTGAAAATAGTATTGTATCTTAACTTCCCTTTATCCAAGCAACCCAGACTCCTGTGTGTTATGTACCTCCTACCTACCAATACTATTAAAAAAAATATTACATATATGTGGCTTTTATTCATTTTCCTCTTTACTAGATTTACTTTTTAGAGCATGTTAATTGATTGAGTTGGTCAGAAGGTATGGCCATGAAAACCAGAGATGTCAGGATATTTGACAACTATACAATATTCGGCTATTCAGCCCTGTTCTTTTACTATTCGATATTCGGGCGAATATTGTGAACAAAAAAAAAAAACAAAAAAAAACGTGTTTTTGAGTAATATTGTACTTTACAATTAATAATCTTTATTTTATTGTACTTCACAATATTACTCAAAAATATTTAAAATTTGGTAGGAGTGGTAAGTTACTAGTTTTGAAACAAGGTTACTAGTAAAACGACCTAGATATTTAAGGGGTTGCAGTTGTTAGTATTATTTGTACAACATGAAATACTGTGTACCAAATTTGACTATTTTTGAGACAATGACTTTTATTTTTTGACCTTTCGAATTTTTTTCGGGTAAATGTCCTCATTATTTTTCTATTTTTTATTGTTTTTGTAAAGTAAGTATACAGTTTTATAATTTCCAGTGCAGAAATAGTAGTAAAAAAATTTATTGATACATAACTGGGGGAAATCAATGATTAATAAGTGAAGATAGGAAAAATGAATGATTTTTGAGGAATAAATGAATATGTATGACACTTAAGTTGCAGTTCCATTGAAAGACATGTGCGTATTGTCAACACGATAAAGTCTAGGCTAATATAAGAAAAAAACTAAGATCAGCACGGCAAGTGTGACCGACAATATTAAGAATTAGCTTGTAATCTGTTAGTAACTAGTTCAAATAAATTTGTTACATTCAAGTTAATGGAAACAACTTTTTTTTCTCTCCACATTGTAGAAAAACTTCTTCAGAGGCCTCAAGTGAAATACAAACTGCAAGATGTCAATAAATTTAGTTCTACAAAATTGGCACAAAATATAAAAAAAAATATTTTAGCATTCTTAATGTATTTTCGGCTCGTAACTAAACGATACCGCGGTTTAGCCCATAGGCACAACACCAAATATCGAGCCAAGGTGATTTGAGACATGTCGCCTGCCAAGGACCTAAACTATAAAACACAAGAAAAGGTTCGCCCACCGTGCACTCGAACAACACGCAAAATATTTACAAATATGTAACAAATTAGATAGCGACCCAAAGGTAAACAACTTAAGATAGATACTTAAACAACTAAACATTATATACATAAATAAAAATAAGTTATTGTGTAGGTGTATAATAAATTATATGCTCTAAGTGTATATATACTGGTATATCTGCCTCGGTAAATAACCATTCGCTATACACTCGGCTACCGGCAGCTGACAAATAAATGTTTCCAAAATCGATAAATACTCATCTCACCAATTACGAATGCAACAAAAGCGCCCACGATGTGTCGTCATCATACCTTTCTAATGCAAGTTTGAATCCGTCACCCGTGAAAGATAATACTAAGTGTTGCCAAATATTCGGCGCTTCGGCAAAAGAAATGTTAAATATTCGGTATTCAAGCCCCGCTGGTTTAAGCACGAACAGGCCTGCTCGATCGAGGCAGTACTACCCTCCCCTCTCACAGAAGACTTACCTAAAGTGACAGTATCCGTGCTGTCGACTTTCGTTGGTGACTGCGAGACTTTAGGGCCATTATTACAGGGGTGACAGTTATCGTTGTGTATGAACCTTACACTCACGATGACCGTCATGTCATGCTTTTTACATCTCTAAGCGCGGAGTGAAAAGCCATTTTACTAGGGAGCCATAGTGTGAGTCACCATACTGAATTATTTTCATTCGTAATGAGAATGGTAACCACAACTCTTGCATTATATTCATACTTTCCATCAGGTAGAGTAGAGTGACTTTGGCAGACTCTTAAAATAAAAAAAACATTAAGGAGTTTCTATTCGTGGCATTTCCTATAAAAACAATAAGGCGGTTAAATAATAGCGTTGTTGCTAAAAGAGCAGCTACATACACGCTCGTTCATTTTAAAATGTTAGAGAATGTTAATGTAGTACTCTTACACACCCGAAAATACAGTTTGAAATTATTATATAGGCTTTAAAGCATTTACATCTTAGCTACGGTATGGTGATCTCTTCGAAGAAACCGAAGATTTTTTAAGGTTGAAGTTATCACGGCAAATATCTATCTGAAATACATCATACATATGTGCCGAATCCAGTTCTCGTGAATGGTAGTGCTGTTATTTATTTATAACTTTATGCACAAATACATGCATCGGCAGACTTAATGCCTAAGGCATTTTCTGCCAGTCAACCGATTGGGTGAAGCAGAGAAGATATGAGATAGGTGCACTTAAGGATAAGAAGTAATTGCCAGAGGATATAGTATACATAGACCAGATAGACCATAAATAAGTAAATATACTTACATAAATACATAAATATATAACACACATACACACAACTCATATACATACGTGCATACATATTACCACTATACGATATAATAATACCAGGTGGTGAACTAAGACTTCGCCATTTCAGCCAGCAAAAGCTTCTTCACCCGAACCCTAAACGAGTCGCGACTTCTAGCCATCCTGACTTCGAGGGGAAGCGCGTTCCAAGAAAGGATAGCCTGCACGAAGAACGAAGAACCGACAAACCCAGTAGAGTGAGAAGGACAGAGTAGAAGGAGATTATTAGCCGAATGTAGATTTCTGTTATGGTTGTTGCTCAATAATTGAATTTGTGATATTAAATAAGTGGGAGGGGATGGGGAATTGAGAAAAGAATGTAGTAATGTGAGTGCACGCAATTTTCTGCGTTGACGAATAGGTAGCCATGTGAGCTGGGTCCGGAAACTGGAGATATGATCATACTTACGAAGGTTAAAGGTGAATCGAATGCAGTTATTGAGAAGACATTCTAGCTTGTTGAGGAGATCTGCATTCAGGTCGTAATAGCACACGTCACCATAGTCGATCAGAGGGAAGATTAGAGATTGCACGAGCATTGCCTTAGTTTTCACGGGAAGGAAGTTTTTCAGCCGGTATAGTGTTCTCAGGATTCCAGTAACCCTCTGGCACACGTATGTAACTTGATCACGCCAGTTCAGTGTACAATCAAGTTGTAAGCCTAAGTCTTTCACTGTTGCACAAATAGGTATAGTGGCACCATTTAAAGTAATCTTGGGCAGCACCTCAAGGTTGGCGCCCTCAGAGGATATTGGCGGTTAAAGCCATACGCGGTTACCGCACCGTATCGACGGAGGCGGCGTGCGCCTTGGCCGGAACTCCTCCGTGGGATTTGGAGGCGGAAGTGCTCGCCGAAGTTTATCAGCGGACGGCTGACTTCCGGGCGGGTGGCGGCATACGGCCCCCGCCCGAGGAGATACGCGAGTGGCGTGAGGCCGCTCGTCGAGCCACGATGGCTCGTTGGTCGTTCCGGTTGGAGACTCCACGTGCTGGCTTTGCCCTCGTGGAGGCTCTCCGGCCGGTCATCACCGAGTGGGCAGGGCGGCAGCACAGGACCCTTTCCTTCCGACTATCGCAGGTCCTTTCCGGGCATGGTTGCTTCGGGAAGTATCTGCACTCGGTCGCCAGGAGGGAATTGAGTCCCGCCTGTTATCACTGCGACTGCAGTGAGGACTCGGCTCAGCACACGCTAGCGGTTTGTTCCGCCTGGGCGGCGCAGCGTGGGGTCCTCACTGCAGTTATTGGAGGAGATCTCTCGCTACCGGCCGTCATACGCTCCATGGCCGGTAGCGACAGTTGTTTTACCGCGGTCGCAACCTTCTGCGAAGACGTAATTTCGTGGAAGGAGGCGGCGGAGAAGGCCCAGGAGGACGATATTTGCTCGTACCCTATTCGCCGCCGGCGAGCCGGGCGGCGGAGGCGCGCATACCAGCGCCTCATGCCGCCTTGAGTGTGGCCGCGGGTGGACGGGATGGGTTTTCCCCTCCATCCGCTACAATGGCCAGCCGCGAGGAGGCGACGTCCGTGTGTGCCGTACGTCGCCTAAAATAGAGAGTTTATCCGCAGATGGTGCCCGAGGTAGCGGGCAGGCGCTAGGAGGGATCTGGATGTCGTAATACCAGCGGTTCCCGGATCCCTCCTGTCTCAGGCGCAGAGTGGCACACCGTGTGGTTTTAGTCGGTCCGATTCCGACACACCACCCCGCCGTAAAGCCCGGTGGGGTGACGGTCCGAGGGGGTTTCCACACGTAAAAAAAAAAAAAGGGTCATCAAACGGCTGCTGCCGATAATTATTGCCTGACACTTTGTCGGGTTCACAGATAACCCAAACCTCTCCGACCAGTTTTGCATAGCTTTAAGATCTGTGTTAATGAAATTGATTGCTGTTGCTATGTCTTCAACGCTGGCTTGAGTGTACAGTTGCTAGTCGTCAGCATATAGATGATTCGCACTACGAAGTTCAAGAGTTAAGAGGTTAATAAACAAAGAGAAAAGCAGAGGAGAGAGTATGCCGCCTTGAGGGACACCAGAGTCGACATCGCACCGATCAGAGGAGAGATCATCCACATGAACGGACTGCTGGCGTCCCTGAAGATAAAATGAGAACCATTCCAGTACTTCGGGCGAGATCGTTAGATAGAAGAGGATGGATAAGAGAATATCGTGACTGACAGTGTTAAAGGCATTTGAGTAATCAACCAAAACTAAGACCGTCACTTTTTTATCCTCCAAAGCCGCTCTGATATCACCAGTCACCTTGAGTAGGGCAGTGGTAGTGCTGTAGCCAGGCCTAAAACCGGATTGGAATGGGCTTAATAAATCATTTTTGTAAATGAAGTCAGAGAGCTGCTTATGCACACAGGTTTCAAGAACTTTGGAGAGGAATGGAAGGATGGATATCGGTCTGAAGTGATTGGGCAGAACAGGATTTGTGATCTTAGGTAGAGGAATGATGTAAGCTTTACGCCAAAGTGAGGGGAAAGTGCCAGAATATAAGGAATGATTAATGATGTGGGTAATGGCGGGGAGAAGTTGGTCATGTATATTTATGATCATGCGTCTGCTAATTTGATCGTAACCCACAGCGTTGGATTTGATGGAAAGAATTATCTTTTTGATCTCATCCTGCGTAACTGGAACAAATTGAAAAGAGTTAATATTTGGAGAGTTTAACCTCGCCAGGTAATTGACAGTACGATGCTTAGTTAGGGGATCTAAATAAGTAGAAGTAGAGAAATATAAATTAATGTCGTTCAAACTAACCATCATCGGTTGGTGAGTACATGTCTGCTTACCAATACCCAGGCTTCCAAGGAATTTCCAGGTATCGGCAGGGGAGGAATAGGCAAGGTTGTCTAAAATAAAGCGGCGTTTAGCATTGCGTATCGTCTGGTTACATCGGTTCCTTGCTCCTTTGTACAGATTCAATTTTTCATCTGTGCGATTTATATTGGGATCGATCGATCGATTTATAGACAGGACCATTGTTGCCAATAAACCTGATATTCTGGTGATAGATCGGTTAGAGCGCCACACAATAATTATCGACATCGCTGTTCCACATGACGAGAATTTCGTGAAATTTGAAAAAGATAAACAAAAAAAAAAATTTGGACTTATCTCACGAGATTTTCGATATATGAAATGTGAATTCGGTGATGATTGTTCCGATAATCGTATCTGCTCACAGACTGATAGCCTCGACTAAATCCATAAGAGGCTTACGTTAGAACGCTGGAAAAAGAGTCAGATGCATAAAGCACTTCTCTTTGACACGGCTCGAATATTGAGGAGGCTTGGAGAACTAACCACCGGTTTCTTGGTCCCTGTATCCGAAGTCGGTGTTCTACTATTTTTTATATTTTTAAATATGTAGTATATAATATTTTTGTTTTCTTTTTTATGTATTTAATAATGCATATAAATGTAATAAAGAGAGTTACAATTTTACTCACGTAAAATAATATTTTACCAATAAGGTTCAATGAACTGTATTACAGAAAGCCGTGTCTTCTCTCCTATTAGATTGCATACAATTTTATGGAAAAAAATGAATTTGAATTGGCAGTTACTTGAGTGTCAAGTAACTCCCAATTCAGTTTTCGAAAAATTAATCTGATACAGAAATTCGGTAACCTCTCGAGTTTATCAAAGTGGTCCTAGTTCAGATCAAGATAGCTGAAATCGACATAGTCAAGAATGGCGACAGTTACTGGGTAATGTAAAAAATACACAGTGCAGTATGTAAGTAGATGAATATTTATTATTTAAACTTGTCTGGACAAAATTACAAATGTTTAGTCTTAAAACAAAGATAATAATCACAATATATTAACGATGAACATTATTAAGTTAGGTATGTGATTTAAAGTCAAATAATTAATTTAATAATGTGTGATTTTTGATACATGTATATGACCAGAGTCAAATAATGGTGAAAATCTAAAACGTTCAGTAGTAAATACTCTTAATATTTTATAAGTCAAAATTAGTGTATACTGAGACAATAATATATACCTACCTAATTAATTATTGTTTCATATTTTTGGTTTGACGTTAGTAACACTTTTAATTTGATTGTATTCTGTAAAAATGAAAAGCTGAGTGCTATGAATTTCTATACCTTGTATTACTGTCACGGTAATTACTATATTCTAATGAAAAAGAAAAGTGACATTTGCCTACCTTAAACATGAAATTGTGTCTATTTAACTAATTTAAGTATTTCTTTACTACAATCTATAAACACTATCAATTATGTATAATAAAGAACGTTTTATTGCTTGAATAGTTATTCTGAAATTTCTAGCACACATAGGACACCGTGTCAAACAGTGTTAAGTAAATATTTCGTTGCTTTTCACCTAACAAGTGATGTTACTCATCGCACACTCAAGTCAGCACACTCAAACACACAAGTGCGACAACGGGAACTCAAGATGGGTACTCTGGGTACCAAGAGGGTACCATAGGTGGAGGTGGCCACTCGCCATCAGAGGTCACATGTGCTGCTTTGCCTATTGTTACATAAATAATGGTGAAAATCTAAAACGTTCAGTAGTAAATACTCTTAATATTTTATAAGTCAAAATAAAGTGGAATCATACTTTGTAGCAGAGTTTAAACGAAGTTAATAGTTACTTTTTTACTTAAGTTCTTTTCGTAACCTGTAGCGAGATTCTATGACTGCATAGGTTTTTACAATGTTGCAACAGTGTCACTTATCATTTTGTTTGTTTATGTCACAACATTTCAGATTGTAGCATTTACGTTCTTGCTACATGTATGTGGTTTCGTGGCCAATATATCATGTTCCTTTTACAGACGCTGTAGCTACTATAAGGCGTAAGTTTTGGTAACATTCCTTGGAAGAACGTTACCGTGGCTTGTCGAGGATAGACAAATGCTATTGATATGTCTAATGTATTTATCGTCCGAAATACCACCGATATGCCGATTATTCACCAAAGAATCCAATTAAATATTATTAAAAATTTGTATTTATATGAACATTTTATAACATTTATTAAACTTTCTACTTACTATTCCCATTATAACTATTTTTGCTAGTCATCTACTTATCAGAACATAGGTAAATTTTATGGCATCTGTAAATGTTATTGTCTACTAATAAGATTGGTTTAACAACCCTGTTTCATCATGAGATCGGCTAATTTAAAAATCCGCAGCCAACTGAAGGTCTCTGTCTGTTGTTGATTCGAACCCGAGGTAGATGCTGCAACTGTATCCCTGTTGGTGGGTACCCGTTCTGGGGACCCTGTGGAATGGGCTGGCGATTTCTTGTCACTCTTTTGGTTCTCCGGTGACTTAGTTATGGCCGGTGAAGTCATCCTGAAACTGATATTTTATGTAATGAATTTCGTGTGTTCAAGTTTTTGATAAGTTTATTATGAATTGCATTCGTTGAATGTAACTGTATATCTTATGAAATAATTAGGATTAAGTATTATAGACCTCGCCGTAACTTTCTCTTGGCAAAATAAATACTTATAAGTCCTTTTTTGTTCAAAATCTAAGTAGTAAAGAGATTTTAATAAACTATTTCAAACAACAAGTTGCAATTCACTAAAATTGCTTGTTTGACTAGAAAACTAGACTCTTTAAAAGATAAATTCAAACCTTAATATGTAAATGTTCATATCTACTTAAAATATGTTAAACTTCTTTATTCAATAGCAATTTTTTTTGCTAAGAATGTAACATATGTAAATATTCAATTCTGCTTGTCCCCATCGCAGATCAAGGCTTGTTAAACGTCGTTTCTTTGATTACCATTTTTAGTTGGTATTTATTTTTCAAATATCACCTCGTCTAAATGACAACCGTTTTGACTTTTGCACTCTTCTAAGCGAGCACCATAATTTTCGAATACTCGTCGGCATAGAGACTGCGAGATTACCGAAATTTTTTATTTTATGTGACGTAGTCAGTCAAAGAATCCCATAAAAGAAGTCTGCTGGGGATAGATCTGAACTTCTGGGTGGCCATGAAATGTTGCCTCATCTGGAAATCAGGTTTTCCGGAAACATGTCTTTGACCACCGGCAGGGACGTATTGGATGTGTGACAAGTGGCTCCATCTTGTTGAAAATATGTGTTACGATTAAAACTAGCAAATGCCAGTAGTATCGGTCCCAAGAACTCCCGTAACATGTTTGCGAGGGATATTAGATTCTTTGCCCACCCTATAGCTAATGCAACATGTAGAGTGTGCAGAGTAGGAATAGTCATGTAAAATGCGTCATACTGATCATCCGTGACCTGATTAACT
The DNA here is from genome assembly GCA_949316085.1 of Hypercompe scribonia. NCBI lineage: Eukaryota > Metazoa > Arthropoda > Insecta > Lepidoptera > Erebidae > Hypercompe > Hypercompe scribonia. The sequence continues at coordinate 11,749,623 of OX438979.1, forward strand.
GATTTCTACCTTTCTACATGCATACATAAAATCATTCCTGTTTCTCCGGAGGGATAGGTAAAGGCAAATTAAACGTCTACTTTTCGCCAGTGTTTTGGTCTTATGTAGGTCATATGTGGTGAAAAAAATCTACTTAGTTTTATAAAAGTATAATAAATATTACCATTCGAGACATACATAAGAGATACATATACCTATATGTATATATACATATAGAAGTAGTTATTTGTGTGAGTGTGCAGAGTAGAGATAGTCATGTAAAATGCGTCGTACTGGTCGTCCGTGACCTGATTTACGCAATTGTTTGATAATACATCAGTTTTGAGGACGCCTAGTTGCGATTAGATGCACATTGTTATTTTTGATGAAATAAACGTACATTATTAAAAACTTTGATTGCGCTGTCAAAAATAATCGTGTTAAGTAATTTATTTAATTCATTACTTGGTCATGTAATCACGAAATATTTTTAACCATTAAATAAATTACAGAGTAAAGGAGCTTTTGAAGTATAAAAATCTTAGGCTTAAAATAATGTTAAGCACAGCACAGTTGTATTTTCAAATTTAAAAATAAAATATTAAACAATAAGGCGTCTAATAATATAGCTAATCTATCTAGCTATCTAATAATATAAACTTGTATCTGAATAGTTATAAAAGACTATGACCCCCGTGATAGTCGCATTACGCTTGTTTTTGTTTTTATTTTTCGACAACATTACTAACCAAATAATTGTACTCAACAGTTACACATAAAAATAATGTTTTAAAAATTAAAAGAAAGAATATTTAATTGATTGGGCTGCCTGTTAGGTATACCTACCTAATAAGTTCAATTGAAACAAGTTAACAGATACATGTCTACTTACACATAAGTAATGTGTAAGAATAGATAATCCTGACCTTTTCGTAAATTTTAAACACTGTTATGTGTACATTCAAAGTGAATTTCACCTAACATTTTCTAAGTAGGTCAACGACCTCTCCATAACCTAACGAGGTTGGTAAAATGTTTCTCATGACCTATTTTACTCTTTCATGAGCTACATAATCAGATAAGCTAACACGGTTGTACACAAATAATTATTAAGACTATGTCATTGAAAAATTCCCTAGCTTTACTGAAAAATTTTCAATAAAAAGGGCATAACAATTGCCCTAGTCCAAAATCCAATCTAGAATAATTAATTTAGAATTCTTTCTAAAGAGAGGCCTTTATCTAGCAGTGGACTGTTTAAGGTTGTTGATGATGAATAATTGAATTTAGAACCTCACGATCCCATGTAAACATTAGCACGAGTGAACTTTTGGCACTGGATTAAAGAGATCAAGAATAGTAGACAGTAGAAAGAGTAAACATGAAAATAAAATGCAAACTAATTTACTTACCTAAATAAATAAATAAAAATTTTGTTCTATTTACACAGTAACTATGGACGAAACTTTTTAAATTAAATAAATCATAAACTAACAAAAAAACACTGGTATTTATATCAAAGATAGAACTGCAACATTTACTAGACACTATACGTGCACCAAACACGACAACTACGCTCAGTTTGCCTGTTTACTGTTGCTCGTAAACGCGGCTTCCCCTATGTAGGTGTTCTCATGCAGTAACGTTTCTAAATTAATGTCAAACGGGCCGTCTTACATAATAAGAACGAACTAGTAGTACGTACGCGGTAATATTGTTTTGTCGGCCAAAACAGTTTCGTAACAAGAGTTACATTGTCCATGACTTCGAAAAATGTATTTAATATTTTTTTATTAACTTAACATTAATTTAAAAGTTACGTGCGAAGGCATATAGATCGTAGCTAAGCTTGAATCATCTTATTTGTGGTATTTCGGAAAGAATAAAAGCTTTTTCTAAAAATACAAATATAATGATTTAAAAAGTTAAAATCCGACTGGAGCCTGTTGTTTTGGTTTTAGAAACTTATAATAAAGGTGGTTTGCAGATACTATGTTCACGAAAACTAGCAAATACAGAAGTTATCCTGTTCTCAAGTTACCTTGACCGATTGTCGTAAATAGTGGACCGTTAGCCATTCAACTACCGTAGGTAACGTCCGTAAATACTGATTACGTCAGATGTGTAGATGTCGTAAAACTGTATCCATGTCGTTCTTCGCAGTAGGTCGTGTATGTCGCGTTGCATTTTGAATAGGTGTTGATAAGTATAATGTTAGAAAGTAGGTGAGAGCTGATGTTTGTGAGAGTGTAAGCCAAGTATAAGAATCTATTCTGCCGTCATTATTAAAAAAGGGCACATCTAACATTTTATAAATTAAGAGAAAATCGAGTTTAAAACATTTCCCAGTTTTTGCCGAAAAAAAACGACAGTATTTTATTTGACAATAATGTAAAAATAAATATAGTAGAATTAGTATGACTTTTATCAGATCACTTTTATTCTAATAGTATTTATCAAATAATCTACATTTTTTTTCAGCGTAACAAAAAAAATAATATTACACATAAAATATATAATTAGCCAAATATGTCTTTTCATTTTAACATTTGGTGAAAAATATGAAACAATGAAAAATAATATTTTATTCAATTATGCACTTTATGCAATTATTCCAAACTTTGTTTAAAAATTATACTTGTCTTTTTAATTGTCTGTGAACATGTTATAATATTATCTTCCAGTAATTCTGGTAACTCATAATTTCTCTCTAATACTGCGTCAGCAGAATCAAAATTAGGCAATATTCTGTGTTATACAAATAATGTTTTATTCTGTGTTTCATATAACTATTGTTACTTTTTAATGCTATATGCTTGTTATTCTGTGCTCTATATATATAAATCAGTTTCATTTAATTTGAGTGATACACAGTGTGGTATTTCAGGTTACTGTGTGCTTGGCAGTTGCGCCGAATTTTAAACATCACTTAATAAAAGTGTGGGTGACCATTTTTTTATTGAAACGAATGTTGATTCGGGGATTGAACAAGTGGTGTGCAATTGGAGAGGTTTATGGTCCAGCAGTGGACTACGATACGCTGACGATGATGATGATGAAAAGTGCAAGAAACGAAAGTAGGGAGCAAGGTAAGTAGTTGAGAATGGGGAGATGAGAAATAAATAAAGTACATAATGTATATGTATATAAACAATAATAATAAGGTCAGAGCTCGTTGATGGCGGCGCATGTGCGCAATACGCTGAGTTTTGTAGGTTCAAACCCCACGCGGGACAGCACTGTGTAATCCACAAATAGTTGTGCTGAATATGAGTGTTCTTTGTGCTCGTTTCTTGTATATTTGTAAAGTCTCGCGACACAGGATATATTCCTAATGTGCGCGTTGTTTTATTATAAAAATAATAATAAATAGTTGATTAAGGAATTCATTATGACTGCATAAAGAGTAGTATTGGATGTAGGAGGCGGGAATTTCTGGAGGCGAAATAGTGTTTGTAGGTTTCTAGGTAACTGGAAACCTACAACCTTATTTGTGATATAACTAGTATTAATTATATCACAAATTATAATTATAAGGATGTAAAAAAAGAAAAACAATAAAAAACAAATGAATGGTGTCGTGGGACACCAGGTAGGAACGAAGTTCCTTCGGATAATGTGGAATCGACACAATTTGCAAAAAAAATCGTGCTCAATTTTATGTAGGTTTTCTTGATTTTTCTCTTAAATTTTGCTGATTAGTTTTTATTTAAGTACAAGAAAGTATTTAGGAAATTCAGTATTTTAGGAAATAAAATAATAAATTCCTTAAAATAATAAAATAGCACACATGACGCGCTTTCGCGCCTGCGCACGTCTCATTTAACGGTTTTATTCCACGCACTTTTTTCCACAGATTTATTCCACAGATTTATTCCACGCACTTTTTCCACTTACGGTTTTACTATCACATTTTTTTCATTTCGGTCCCGCAGCGAAATCCCTATCCCCTCCAAGCCTGCCGTAAGGAACTTCGTTCCAATAAAATGTTAAAAGCACAGCGCATATAAGTCTGGACTCGATACTTATGAGTCATGAGATTCGACTAACGCGATCCGCTTCGTACCTCAACCGGTTCATCTCACCTCCATTCAAAAATATTTGCTAGCAAAGGCATACCTGCCACTTGTGACTTCTTTTTTTAATTAAACGTTAAAGTGCAGTCTCAAGATATTAAGTCAAAGGGCACCTTTGCCACATAAGCCTTTACTATGTGAAGTAGTAATTATGTTTTTCCAATTGATAAAATTATAAATTATATGAAGAAGTAAAAGTCACATCTGTTTATATTTTAAGCTAGATGTGTTCTTTTTACGTGCTAACGCAGAAAAAATAGTGCCGTTGTACGCTTTGGGCTTATGATAATTTTGTTAATCGTGTAAACTTATACAAAATGCAGGCAGATGGCCCTTTTTTCCTGATTCCAAATATATAGGTATAATACATAATTCAAGTTCAGAAAAAAAATTGTTGTACACTTTTCCTTCTGACTGCAGTAATGGACTCAATAAATAATTTATATTTATAAAAATGTCGAAACTATAAAATACCACAATATATTAAATACCACAATTTTTAAACAAGTCACCTAAGCAACGCTTGTGCATACTTTAATGCTTCTAGATCCAGGGCTTTCGGCTCTGCTTTGATCGATCAGGTAGTGAAATAGTCTGTCAGTTTTTTTATAGATATAGAGACATGCATGTATTGAGAAATATGGAAGTATGTTTATCAGCAGTCTGGTTACCGAAGAACTAGTTCCGCCTTCTGCCTACTGCTCTGCCACTTGAGATCAGATGGCTTAGTCAAAAGAAATTCGTACATACTAACACGTAAATTATACCCTTTTTAAGGCCAGGCCGAGTTACGTGTTTGAATGAGGTTCATTGATCCTAGTTGAGCCTCTAAAGTCATTGCTTTCGCCATAGACACCTTAGTTTTAACTGAGTCAGTATGTATGCTGGAATCTGCAGGAATTAGGGAATTATAGAATATTATGAAGCCGAAATAAATATAAATCAAGAAAAGATAATTTCAAATTTATTTTACTTTCACATGTGAAAACTTTAAGATTTTAATGAATACAGTGCTATTTTTACACTTAGACAGAAGGTTATTTACTGTACAACATAAAGTATTCTGTCCCAGTTAAGTTTTGGTCGTCGAATTATGACGTCACACGTAGTCACGTAACCGCAACGATACGTTTTGTGGTATGCTTTTTATTTTATTTATATGTTATCTGGTTTGAGGGTAAACTAAGGAATTAAATTTTGCTTCACAGTTTTTATTTAAAGTTAGTGTCTTTACAGTTATTATTATAAACACCTGACGCGTATTAACATTATTTTTATAAAATTGTGAACTCACAAATTAAAGGTTAAAATATTGACTAAAAGACTCATAAGCCTTCAAAAGATAAAAGAATAAGTACGTTAAACTGGAAGGTTAACATTCTACGAGAATGACTTAATGCTGATATAGATGGATAAAGGTGGTAATATCTTTATAATTGATATTTAATCAAACATCCATTCTTGAAAACTGTAACTTGTAAAATTAAAATATAAAGTTAGTGTACTTAGTGCCGAAGTTGCTTTGGTCCTTTTTTATAATAGAATATTTTAGATTATATTACTGAGGATTGTCTGATTATAATTAATTTAAGAAATTTAATTAATAATTAAAGAGTTAACGAATTATGGACTCAATGTTTTAGGGATAATACGCACGCACGTTCACGGAAAGAGGTTTTTTTATCACTTTGTTCTATGTACCTACGTGACCTAAATAATATATTTTATGTTCAGATATCAATTCATAGTAAAAACAACATGATAGTACATAATTTTTAGTATGGGCTCATGATTTTATAATACTTATTTAAAAGGAGTCAAAAAAAATGTCACACAACAAGATCTTTATAAAATCACTTAAAGTATGTAGTATTGAAAACGCACTTAATTGTACAGATATAGAACATAAATGATAAAAATACCTTGGTCACTGATGGGGCTTCTTGGAAGACAAGTCGTGTGTTTATTTATGTAATATGCGCGATGTGTAGCGGAGTTTGTTGAGTGTGCTGGGCGGGCGGAGGTTCGCCAGTGCCGCGTCGCGTCGCCTTCTTCCTCGCTGCGCAGCGACGTTTACAAACTGCGCACGGCGCGACGCTACGGATTCTGTGCGGTATGAGGCTGCTTTTACTGCTAACACTTTACTTTACAAAATGATTACGTCATTTTCATTAATAAAGCCTACATCTTTCATCATTCTTCTCAACATCTTGAATGGAAAATAATATGTCTTTTTCTTAATCAAAGCACTTGACTGAAGCTTCATACTCTTAAAAAGTAATCAGGATACTACTTAGTTCTCGATTACATAATTATATATCAAGGGGAATATAGTTTTAAAATACATGGATGAAGTAACATTAACCTTGCGCACCTCGTCCATTAGTGAGGTACTTCTCTTATGGTGATGTAGACACGTTACAGAGCTAAAAGTAGAGATGGTCAAACAATTTTTGATTTTTTAAAAAATATTTTTAAGACTGGCAACCTCATCCGTTCGGTGGAAAATAATGAAGGAATTGCTTAACAACGGTTTCCTTATTAAGCTAGTAATCATCATTATCATCAAAAGCCTTTAATAGTCAACTGCTGGACATAGGCCTCTAGACAGGAGGTTTTTGGCTAAATATATCACGCTCGCCAGATGGGTTGGTTTGGGATTTGTTTCAAGTTTTCTTTTTCTTGCAGCGCTATTGTCCTGCGTATTTTGGTCCCATAGCGACACTCTGTAGTTATAGTTTCTGTAGACATACTTCTTAGTCAATCATCAGACGGAATGCCGGTAGAGCTGGCCCACATGTGTACATCGTTCTTCTACTGTAAAAAACTGCTCAGGGGGTGGGGGTGTAGGTGAAGTGTACAGTGTGTTTAAATTTTCGACTAATTAAGAATATTGCCGTAGTATCTTCTAGAAAAAAAATGATATAATAATGATAAATGAACGGATTGCTCCCTGAGCCGTCGCAAAGTACCGTCGTTAACAGTACAGTTTTGAGTCCACTTATTGTCTATTGACTTATTATAATAGCCTGAATAGCTAATAATTGACAGTCATGGCCGATTATTGAACTGAATAACTATTTAACATCTAGTTATTATTTCACTGCTTGTGTCTGTATTAAAGATAAAATCATAATGTTTTTTTACAGTATTACTTGTTTACGTTACCGATTTCAAACTCATCTTAAGTAAGTGTCTGTTGTGTATAAAAAACAATCGATAGGTAAGTAGTACTTATGTCATCATTACTATCAAATAAATAAATGAGAGCTACATCCGATTAAATGTTCAGTTGTCACGTTTGGTAGAAAGCCTTCTCCAATAATAGCACCGTACAAGTTTAAGGGGTATGTACCACCTAGATGTAACGCGATGCGAGACCGCAGCGTGTACCATCATTCCAACAAATTATTGTTACAGCTGCCAAGGCTTGGGATTTGTGATGAGAATTTCCAAATGCTTCTGAAAACTCAAATGCTTAAAATTTTCTACTGTCCTTCTGTAAAGAGCCACCTAGAATGTACCTCGGCAATTTAGAACCCTTATTATTCTACATACATCAACCACATCGAGAATTTACAGAAACTTTTTTTGAGGTTCCTCTGTTTTCATCTAAACGTTCCTTAAGTATATCGTATATATATGTCTGCGTAGAAAATTTCATGTCCAGTCACTTGTAAATCGATGTCAATTAGCTGATTGTTCTTCTCTTTGGAAATTATTTCTAATGTTGTTCTGGCGTTTTGTAAAAATTCAATCAAATGTTCCCTAAGTTCGCCATAGGTCGCTAAGTTTTAATTTCTCCCTTTCTTTCTTTGTCTGCATTCGACTGCAGAAAATACTCACAGATTGTTCTAGCGAGCACGCACTTCAATAAATTGTGCAAGGAGAACTGTATTGATCTGTTTAACAGCGAATTCAATGTTGTACGCAATATGCTAAACCTATTTTTTTTTTAATAATGGCATTCTTAGATTCATTACTATTATTATTTATTATTATTATTCTCTTTATTTCATATACATACATATTGATTACATTTTTAAATAAATAAAAAAAGAAAACAAAAATATCAAAAATACTAGACTACCGACATCGGGTACAGGGACCAAGACACCGTTGGTTAGGGCTCCACAGACAGGAACTTGCTCACTTTATGGGTCGTGTCAAGAATGACTGCCTTCTTACAATCATCGCGCGGCGCTCTAATCGATCTATCACCACAATATCGGTCTTAATGGCAACAATAGTCCTATCTGTGATAATAGATCGATCCCAATATAACATAGCTCGACCGTTCTCGAGAACTGGGTCGGGCACATAGCTGTATTATTAATAATATTTTTTTATTTGAAAATTAAAACAATTTTATACAATATAATTGAAAACGATGCTATCCGCAGAAATAATAAACTGTTTTACAGATATCAACGACCTCTCTTAGATAATTAAAGAAGTTCAAATAATATAAAATTTAAAACGTAATGTATAATACGCTTTTATTGCTAAACGAACTAAAAACTAGAAAATAATCTTTAATGACAAAGAGTCTAATATTACAGTAGTAGAAGATCGAACAATCAATTATAGTGAATCGCCTCAAAATAAAATTATAATAAAATTTAAGTTATTAACAGAATAATTCAATTCAGAGTAAAAATCGTGGGGTGCTCGATATTTTAAATATTATAATCATTCTATTGACAACTATCTATGAGAGGATAGCTATGAATCGCAGTAAAATGCACCCCACGCATTTTACTCTGAATTCGATTAGCAATAAAAGCGTGTTTTTTTAGTTTTTTTAAACTATTATTTATTTTTCAGTTTTTAGTCTGTAAACTCATAAATCTATTATCAAATTATCGCATTGTCATCGGTCCATGAGACGTGTGCAAAGTTTCAAGTTGATCAGAATTTTAGAAACCGGTGAAAATTAAGCTCAAAGATTCCGTTACATACATACATACTTAGATACAACCCAAGCTAATTTGAAAGCGTGTTTAAAAGGAAGATTTTATAGGTGTAGTTTCGTGTTGGTTAGTTTTCCAATTTTTTAATTTATGTTGTTACAATCTTTTTTTTTTTTTTTTTTTTTAACGTGTGGAAACCCCCACGGGCCGTCACCCCACCGGGGTTTACGGCGGGGCGGTGTGTTGGAATCGGACCGACTAAAACCACACGGTGTGCCACTCTGCGCCTGAGAGAGGAGGGATTCGGGAACAGCTGTTATTACGACATCCTAATCCCCCCTAGCGCCTGCCCGCTTTCGTGGGCGCCATCTGCGGATAAACTCACCATTTAGGTGACGTCCGGCACACGCACACGTCACCTCCTCGCGGCTGGCCACTATAGCGGATGGAGGGGAAAACCCGTCCCGTCCATCCGCGGCCACACTCAAGGCGGCATGAGGCGCTGGTATGCGCGTCTCCGCCGCTCGGCTCGCCAGCGGCGAATTGGGTCCGAGTGGATATCGTCCTCCCGGGCCTTCTCCGCCGCCTCCTTCCGCGAAATTACGTCTTCGCAGAAGGTTGCGACCGCGGTAAAACAACTGTCGCTACCGGCCATGGAGCGTATGACGGCCGGTAGCGAGAGATCTCCTCCAATAACTGCAGTGAGGACCCCACGCTGCGCCGCCCAAGCGGAACAAACCGCTAGCGTGTGCTGAGCCGAGTCCTCACTGCAGTCGCAGTGGTGACAGGCGGGACTCAATTCCCTCCTGGCGACCGAGTGCAGATACTTGCCGAAGCAACCGTGCCCGGAAAGGACCTGCGTCAGTCGGAAGGAAAGGGTCCCGTGCTGCCGCCCTGCCCACTCGGCGATGACCGGCTGGAGAGCCTCCACGGCGGCAAAACCAGCACGTGGAGCCTCCAGCCGGGACGACCAACGAGCCATTGTGGCTCGACGAGCGGCTTCTCGCCACTCGCGTATCTCTTCAGGCGGGGGCCGTATGCCGCTACGCGCCCGGAAGTCAGCCGTCCGCCGATAAACTTCGGCGAGCACTTCCGCCTCCAAATCCCACGGGGGAGTTCCGGCCAAGGCGCACGCCGCCTCCGTCGATACGGTGCGGTAACCACGTATGGCTCTAACCGCCAATATCCTCTGAGGGCGCCAGAGGCGAGCCCTATTCTGGGCGGTCAGAGCCGCCGCCCACACCGGTGCACCATACAGCGCCATTGACCGGACAACCCCCGTGTATAGCCGTCTCGTCGCGACGCTAGCTCCACCCAGGTTGGGCAAAAGTCGCCCAAGGGCAGAAGCAGCGCCGACCAGCTTTGGAGAAAGCTGTCGGAAGTGCTCGTCGAAGAGCCACCTGCCGTCGAGGATCAGGCCCAGATACTTCATCTGGGCCTGAACCGGTACGAGGACCGAATTGACCACGATGGAGGCGCCGGAGGGTGGACCACGACGGGGCCCATGGAACAAAAGGGCTTCCGTCTTGTCCAGGGCCACCCGCAAACCCAGCGCCTCAATTCGCCCGACCACCAGTGAGACACCGGTGGTGGCCAGGCGCGCCGCCTCTTGAAAGTTCATCCCCCGGGCCGTGACCAATGTGTCATCTGCGTAACAAAGTACGCCCAGCCCGGGGGGAAGACGACCTCGAAGGGCCCAGTCGTATCCCATGTTCCACAGGAGTGGTCCGAGGACAGACCCCTGCGGAACACCGCACGACATGAGCCGCCGCCTTAGAACACCGTCTCGGTCCTCGTACATGACGGTACGCTCCTCAAGATAGTCTGCCACAAGCCGCCTCAGGTACTTTGGCACCCCGTGGTAGTGGAGTGCTTCCCTGATGCAGCTAAATGGCAGACTATTGAATGCGTTGGCGATGTCCAACGACACCGCCAACAGCACGCCGCCACAGCTCACCGCCTCTTCGGTTACGGCCCTCAGGCGCAGCACGGTATCGACCGTCGAACGCCCCGCCCGAAAACCAAATTGGGCGTCCGACAGATCGGGGCCCACCTCGCGGAGGTGCCGGACGATGCGGGCAGAGAGTATCCTCTCAAAATGTTGTTACAATCTGTGGCAACCTGTTACTGGCTTGATGTTGCATATCAAACTGACTATTTTCATTTTTGTCGCTGTTAATTTTCCTAACTGAAGATAATAAATAAATACGAGGGTAAGTTTTTAAGTTCGCGGAATGACAGTGAAAAAGGCGGGTAAACGCGCTCTTTTGATGCCTACCGTATTCAGTGACTCATAATTAGTCTGCATAGTAAAATTTGTTGTGATTGGATCATTAGTTATTAAACTATCGTTGACCAAGTATTTTAATCGGGAACAAAGTGAAAAAAATGGAGAAAATTGAATTCCGTGCGGTGATAAAGTTCCTTACTAAGCAAGGAAAGTCTGTTCAAACCATACTCAATAAGATGTCATCGGTTTACGGGGATTCTTGCCCAGGAAAAACAATGGTCTACAAGTGGCATAGTTTATTTAAACAAGGCAGGGAATCACTTGAAGACGACCCGAGGCCGGGGCGCTCCGTTGAGGTGACTACGCCAGAAGTTATTGCAAAAGTAGAAAAAATTGTATTGGAAGATGCTCGACTAAAAAAGAAACAACTCGCAGAAATGGTTGGAGTATCGGATACAACAATTTTTAAAATTTTACACGATCGTCTTGGCATGACTAAGGTTAGCGCACGGTGGGTGCCGAGAATGCTCACGCCATTGCAAAAACAACAGCGCGTGGAATGTTCACGTGCGTTTTTGGACCTCTGCAATGAAGACAAGGATGGCGTATTGAATCAAATTGTTACTGGGGATGAAACTTGGGTTCATCATTATGAACCCGAGTCCAAACAAGACTCCATGCAGTGGCACAAAAAGGGCACAGCACCACCCAAGAAATTTAAGGTTTCACAGTCGGCTGGGAAACTCATGGCAACGATTTTTTGGGACTCAGAAGGAATATTATTGATAGATTATAAAGATAAAGGCATTTCTATAACGGGGGAATACTACGCTTCAATCTTAGAACAGTTAAAAGAAGCCATCAAAGAAAAAAGACGGGGAAAATTAACGAAAGGTGTCCTGCTATTGCATGACGTGGGCATTGCATTGCATGCATAAGGTGGGCTTCGATATTTTGAATCACCCACCCTACAGTCCAGATTTGGCTCCGAGTGATTATTATCTCTTTCCAAAAATGAAAAAAGAATTACGTGGTAAGAAATTTTCAACTGATGAGGAGGTTAAGGAGGCGGTTTCGGCGTATTTTTCAGACAAAGATAAAACTTTTTTTACGAGGGAATAAAAAAACTAATTGAAAGATCTGAAAAATGTATTCGTGTTGCAGGGGAATATATAGAAAAAGAAAAATAATTTTGTGTTTTTATTATTACTCAATACCCTCCATTCCGCGAACTTAAAAACGCCCCCTCGTATATTGATACGAAAAAACATATCTTAGGTAGTTAAAAGACCTACTGAAAGTAAAAATTAACCCAATATGTGCCTAACACAGTATGTTTTGTAATACCTACATTTATGGCATCCTGTGTCTGTAGATCGCCACCTCGTCCAACGTCGTAGGCTATTTACGGTGGCCCATATTTCAACATGTTGCGATCCATGTAACTTTGATGTTTTAGAAAATCGATAAAAGTGTTGTATTAATAGATACTTGCTGTCGTTTCTTCTTTAGCAGTGATATCAAGAGCTGAGATAGTAATATACAGCACCTTGTAACGGATCCAACTTTGTGTTATATTTAATTATGTTTAGTTATGTTGAAACATTGTAGCATGTTGGTATATGTAAAGGGTAGTGCTTCTCAATATTTTTATTATTTTATTTTATTAAACTAAGTACTATATTTAATACTAATTTATAATTATACCATCAACTGTAATTCTTTGCATCAAGTGCTACGTCAGACAAACTGCGGCGTGGCGACGTTCCGGACAAGCGGGAGCGAGTTTCCCTGGCGGGAATACACATTCCTTTCTCGTGCGTAACACCCCGCGGCCAATCAATTGTGAATTGTATTCGATACGCACCGCTACTGCCTATATTTTAAATTGTCCTCTTTCGTATTTAATTGGATAATTTAATATGTACTTATTAGTATAGAAAATGAAAAAAGTATGTAGTATGTAGTATGGATGTAGTATGTATGTAGTATGTATGTAGTATGTATGTAGTATGTAGTATGTATTTAGTATGTCTGTAGTATGTAGTACGTCTGTAGTATGTAGTATGTAGTATGTATGTAGTATGTATGTATTATGTATCTTGTATGTATGTATTATGAATGTAGTATGTATGTAGTATGTATGTAGTATGTATGTATGTAGTATGTATGTATTATGAATGTAGTATGTATGTAGTATGTATGTAGTATGTATGTAGTATGTATGTAGTATGTATGTAGTATGTATGTAGTAGGTATGTAGTATGTATGTAGTATGTATGTAGTATGTATGTAGTATGTATGTAGTATGTATGTAGTAGGTATGTAGTATGTAGTATGTAGTATGTATGTAGTATATATGTAGTATGTATGTAGTATGTATGTATAATAGTATGTAGTATGTATGTAGTATGTATTTAGTATGTATTATGTATGGAGTATGTATGTAGTATGTATTATGTATGTAGTATGTATATAGTATGTATGTAGTATGTATGTAATATGTATGTATTATGTATGTAGTATGTATGTAGTATGTATGTAGTATGTAGTGTGTATGTATTATGTATGTAGTATCTATTATGTATGTAGTATGTATGTAGTATGTAGTATGTTTGTAGTATGTATGTAGTATGTAGTATATAGTATGTATGTAGTATGTGTGTAGTATGTAGTAGGTATTATGTGTATAGTATGTATGTTGTATGTATGTAGTATGTAGTATGTAGTATGTATGTAGTATGTAGTATGTATGTAGTATGTATGTAGTATGTATGTAGTATGTATGTAGTATGTATGTAGTATGTATGTAGTATCTATGTAGTATGTATGTAGTATCTATGTAGTATGTAGGTAGTATGTATGTAGTATGTATGTAGTATCTATGTAGTATGTATGTATTATGTATGTAGTATGTATGTAGTATGTATTTAGTATGTATTATGTATCTTGTATGTATGTATTATGAATGTAGTATGTATGTAGTATATATGTAGTATGTATGTAGTATGTATGTATAATAGTATTATGTAGTATGTAAGTATTATGTATGTAGTATGTATGTAGTATGTATGTAGTATGTATGTAGTATGTATGTAGTATGTATGTATTATGTATGTAGTATGTATGTATTATGTATGGAGTATCTATGTAGTATATATGTAGTATGTATGTAGTATGTATGTAGTATCTATGTAGTATGTATGTAGTATCTATGTAGTATGTATGTAGTATGTATGTAGTATGTATGTAGTATGTAGTATGTATGTATTATGTATGTAGTATGTATGTATTATGTATGGAGTATGTATGTAGTATGTATTATGTATGTAGTATGTATATAGTATGTATGTAGTATGTATGTAATATGTATGTATTATGTATGTAGTATGTATGTAGTATGTATGTAGTATGTAGTGTGTATGTATTATGTATGTAGTATGTATGTATTATGTATGGAGTATGGATGTAGTATGAATGTAGTATGTATGTAGTATGTATGTAATATGCATTATGTATGTAGTATGCATGTAGTGTGTAGTATGTATTATGTATGTAGTATCTATTATGTATGTAGTATGTATGTAGTATGTAGTATGTTTGTAGTATGTATGTAGTATGTAGTATATAGTATGTATGTAGTATGTGTATAGTATGTAGTAGGTATTATGTGTATAGTATGTATGTTGTATGTATGTAGTATGTAGTATGTAGTATGTATGTAACATGTAGTATACGTAGAATAGTAGTAGTATATGTAGAATACTACATATAATAACAATTTTCAAAAACATTTTAGTGAGGACTTTTACTTGGAATATTAACATTAGTTACAGCTCACTTTTACTATACAACTAACACACACGATCCTATACACCTAACAAAGACCAGAGAAGCTTGAAGTAGTTTTAGGCACCCAATACACAAAGTAGAAACGTAGTCCTGGAATATTCATATTTTAAAAACATCCAACTTAAAGATAGAATACTTTTTTTGACATTATAGCTATGTGCGTTTGTTGGTAAGCACTTTCAATGACGTTTGAATCTTTGATAGCTGAATAAAATATCGTATGCAGTTAAAAAAACAGGCGGTCTTCAAGTTCCAAGCGTTAGGGTTTATATAAGTAGACAGCTTCTTCAAGAAGGGCATCAATGAACTGCCATTGAGTTGGTAAAGCAGCATCGATTGTGTGGGGGATAATTTTGATAGATGAGCAAAAAAAAAATTAAAAAAAAACAGTAGCAGTCGTGGGACTGCCGATAGAAGTGAAAACGGAACTATTAAGTTGAGAGTAATTAAAACTATATGCAAAAATTATATGAATTTTTTTATGTTTCATATATAGCTATATATAATATATAATATCATATATAATATATAATAATAATAAATTTCATATATAATGTATAATATCATATTCTCCATAGCTATAGATATACTATTATCATTAGCATGGCGGTGACGCGAACCGAGGATTTTACCCTCTACCAAAACGCTCAACGCGCCTAAAGAAGTTTTCACTTCAAAAATCGTTAACCATTTCATAGACAAAGGCCAAATATTTAGTTTTGGTACGTAGGCAAGCGTAAAATTTACTAAAAAATACATATTAGTGGATTTTAGTGTCAAGGCAATCATGGACAAATTGTAGGTCTAGGTTATTTGCAATATTGCGATCAGCTCATCCATCTAAGCACTGAATTAAAGATAATGATTGTTCATAATAATGCTAGAATATGAATTATTTAAACCAACTATTATTATATTTATTAATTTTAAGTACGTATAACTACAAAACGCGGTCATTCCACGACGCATTAAGTCCTAAATGACTAAATCAAATCCATTGCTTATCACTCATATAAAATATAGCAGGGTGGAGGCTGATTAAAGAAATACACTTTCCATGTTGTGGAAGCATGTAAACTTGTTTTCTTTTTATCTAGATAAGGATGTTACCATTGCTCTTACGTAAATTATTTGGGTAGTAGAGGTGTGATAGTAGTCGCTCCACGTAAAATTGAAGAAGCAGTAGACTGAAAGTCAACCCTAACCTAGTTTGGAAAAAGGATCGGATGACTCTCACATAAATTACGACTATCTTTGTAAATCAGCACGCCCTCTAACGAATGAAAGGCGGACTGCTTTTACTGCGTCTTTGTAAACCGTATATAGCAATTCAGTATCGCACAGTCATCAGAGTTTAGATTTCAAAAGCTAGATGGCGTTGCAATAGCAAAGAAGAAAATCAGCAATTGAAAAAATGAAAAAGAAAGAAAATAATACTTTAAGGTACCCGGCAAACAAAAGTTGCTACTTATTCAATAGTATGTAAGTATACGTATTACATGTGATGGAGAGTATATTTATAGAATACCCTGAAAATTTTCTGGTCTAAGTTATTTTTATATTTTTGCAAATATAGAATCAGGTCGTTCGTTTGGCTTCCTGTTTGGTAATTTGGCTATCTTTCAAGCTAAAGCTAAGAGGTCTTGTTGAAAATTATGTCAAATATTATATAAGTGGTTCCTTGAAACGGAAAATAATCTTAGCTACAAATTTTCAAAGCTTTGAAGTAATATATTTTACATAAATTTTGTTTTTCAGTGTATGTATTATATACGGTATTATTACATCACTAGCACGAGCATTGCGCATGTACTCTACAAGTCTATATATAGCTTGTATATAATTGCATTTAACTAAAAATGTGGTGAAAGTTGTGTCACGCTATGACTTATAATTTTTAACCGTAGTATCCTCCATTACTAAAAAAGGGAATTTTGTAATCTTTGCCACTTTTCGTACAAAGGTTGATTGATCATCTAATACGAGTATATTTGCAACACTTTAACGTATGATGCAGATTATTATAGAACATAAGAAATGTGATAAGATCTTTCGAACATCAACTACGCGAGTTGCAACCATAAAGTAACATATCACATCATCAATATTTAAAACCAAGGACTACAATACCTTGACTATATCTAATTTGTTAACTTCTATTATTTAAATATAAACTCGTGAACCGGTGCATATGTATAAAAATACGTACCGAATACGTGTTAAATACCTGTGAAGAATATTTTGAGTATTCCTTTTATATCGTGATAAATTTTAAAGTAAGAAAGAGAAGATGTAGTTGAATATTTTTTAAATTTTCAATGCAAGCGAGATCTGTCTATACTTCCGTTGTTAAATATCTTTTCGATTATTACTTCTTATTAAATAATTTTAAAGCAGAAAATTTAATACATGAGCATATAATATCTACGATGTTTATACAGGTGTGGAGTTGAAAGTAATTTACATTTTAAAATGTTAGAGGAAGCTATCTCACAGAGCTTAGGGCGACTTTACACTTGATTTATAAGCGTAGGTAACTGCTAAAAAATTCAAATTTTTCGCTTCACGCTATAGTTCTCATCTAAAGAGTGTTCTGTAACTTTTCAAAACACCCATTTAACTGTTACAGTTCTCGAACTCTCGAACGATGGGAATTCTCTCGCTAAGGAACATGATTGCGGCAATGACATAAACGAGAGTGCGTGGCACTCCACCCACTCTTTCTACGTGCAAGTTATGTTTGCGAACTGTGACCGGAGAGGTTTAGATTTTTCCCGACAGGCCCAGAAACAGACAAGATACCGTAGAGGACTCTGGTGCCGGAGATCACAAAACGATCTTCGTCCTCCATAATCACAAGTCTAAGGGTGTCAAGTGAGGCCATCTGTCATCTTAGCAGAAGCGGGCCGGGATGGCGGCACAAGGGCTACGGATCACGCGTGCCCTTTTGGGTGAAAGGCAGAAAAAGTAACATAGGGGTTCGAGCACAGGAACGGGTCGTCGGGTATCCAGGGACTTCCTTTCTAGGGTGTACCTGGTTCCCTGACTACTAGTACCTGAGTGCGGTTTTCGATCGGTTCGAGTCCGACATAATCACCAGCCAGCAGCATACCACCAGGTATCTGGTGGATTTCAGAAAAGATAAGAAAAGGGTGTTTTTAAACGACATCATGGACATAGTTCGAACGACTCACTGATGCTGCTATGAACGCTTATTGGTAAATAACTAAGTATACTACAAAATGACATGAAGATTAAAGTGAAATGAATGCAACATTATGTTTATTTTACTTTATTTTATTTAACAATTTTTTTCTGTCTGATCACCACTTAAATACTATCTATCTATACCAATATCCCTTACATTAGTGTGTATATGTAAACAGAATTTGAAAATCGTATGTCAAACTCACATTTTAATGTATATTGAAAATTGAATTTATATGATAATATTGGGGTTCGGAACGGAATTGAATTGTAGAAATAACTTATGAATGTTGCACTCGTTAAATTGCAAGCTTATTTTCTGTAACAAATAACTGTAATAACATGTAAAAACAGTTTATTTTATCATATATGTAGCTAGATTCTGAGTAAATTAAAGACGACAAACACAATGAGGTCATAATAATGACGTTTTAAATTTACTTGTCGCTGAATTGTCTGGAATACTTATAATGATAATTGGGACGAGCTTAGAAAGTTTAGTTGGTGAAGTGAATTAATTATTTATAAGATAAAATAAGTTTTAATTGTGGTTGTGTCAGTAATTTATATACCATGTTGCTAACATCTGTTGTCTGCATATTCAAGCTTGTAATACAAACTAAGTTCAAGACATGAACCAGGTCGGTGATTATTAGATACTGGATATGGTATACTATATCACTAAAATATTTAGTCACATTGTAAAACAGTGCAAACATTCATGAGAGAAAATTGAAGATAAAATTCTGTGAATAACTGGTGATTTTAATAGTCGCAGTAATAAAGTTCCATGATGACACAAGGGGGTGGATCAAACAAATTAGCTAAAAGTTAGGCAGTAAATGACAAACAGAAATTTTAAACATTTTCTAATGCCAATGGTAACCAAATTTAAATAAAGCCTGGATGATTATGTTGCAAAAAATGATAGAACTTTTGGCGAATGCTAAGATTCCCACACCTCTAAGCTTATCTAGATTTTCTGTTCTGCTGTTTCTCGTAAGCCACGGCGGTTGCAGCGGGTGACTTATTAACTTACACAGATGTTACGTAACAACAACAGGTGCTTAGCAAAACATTGGACGAGGTGCATTTCATTAAGATCCACCCTTCAGTTTACTACTCTATATTGTTGCAGACAACACAGTGTATGTAATTATGTATACATGTATGATTGTATGTATACAACAAATAACTGGGTGCTTTATTTATTGATAGTTTTTAAAATAAAATTTTTTAATGAAGTTTCAAAGAGACTTAATAGTTATTTTGACGGTATCTTCATTTCGATAACAGCTTCGATAATATTCGACTAACCTGTTGGCCTCGAGGCTACTGTTTTTGAATGCTAAGCTCACGGAGCAAAGTAGGTCTGACAAATAATTGTGTCATGAGCGAAATTATTTGTTCTATATCTGGTTGTACTCTATGAATGTTTTTAAGCAACCTGATTACAATAGCACATTCTTTGCCTACTACAGAATCTGACGATGATATATGAGATGTATCATGTTATAATTATTCATATTAAGTAAGAAATAAGAAGGTCGAGTACGATACCTTTTTATAAATATTCGTAGCTATTGATTAGAATGCGTCTAGATATATTACACGGCCTGTCCCTAATTGAGGTTGGTACAATCCCGCCCTAGGCCTATTCTACCCGTTTTACAGCTCGGTACGGTAATAAAATAAGCAGTTTTTTCGATACGACGTTTTATCGTATCGCTTCAAGTTCCACATTTCAGAAAATCGAGTTCGTTGCTCTCTGGTGGTTTGTGCACTAGAATTAGCTTACGTTGTATTGAGAACTACTTTGCGAGTAGATACCATAGAATATTTGTGCTTAGAATACATTGCACGGGCAATAGAGATATACATTATAGAGTAAAAATGCAAAGGGCATTTTAATACCTGTAGATTAGATTAGTAGGAAGACATATACAAAAATATGTACGTTACACGTGTAGTATCGAAGGTTTATTTTTTTTAGGCTTAGACTCATGAGGTACACTCCGGCTTACGATATTGCCAAGTCATTCTTTTTTTATAAAAATCACAGTCTAACGTGGCCTATTGGTTATTACCATTATAGATCATCAAAGTTCGGTTGTAAAATTATTCACTTTCATTTGTTTTTTACTTTCACCTGTTTAAATTTCCAAGATGTTTTGGATAAATAAAAAATTATTAACACTCAAGCGTGGGTCGGTAATCTTAAAGCAAAAATGTTATAATTTGCATTCCTTGAATATTATAATACTGGCAACATATAAGCGCCGAGTTAACTTTTCCCATAAATCAGGCACGACTTACAACATTGTCGCGCTCAAGCTCACTTTGAACATCAGACCTGAGGTAAAATTACCTTTTGATACTTAATTAGTGTAGCATGAAAATGTATGACAGGGTATTTAAAAATGAGCCGTATACGAGTACATGTACTGAAAAGCGACGCGCCTATTCATTTATATGAAACTCACAGTATTCAGGGAAGAAGGGGTGAAGTAAAAAAGAATAATTTTTTGAATAACAACTATTTAAAGAAAAATATTATAGAGGTTTTAATTAGATAATGGAAGCGAATATTGACTGACATCAGATATTATGTTACCTAAGTAAAAAGCGTGACTCGTTCAGTTCTTTGATCTTTTGAATTGTTAGGATAGCTCTTGATGCCGGAAGGATACATTTTAACTTTGTTGGGCCAGTGTAACAAAATGGTATATAAATACCTACAATAACACGAGTTACGAAGACGTTGTTTATTTCAATGGATTACTTTTAACTTCTAGTACGACTAATAGTTTGTACGATTATCACTGTGCATGGAACTGCCAATATTGCTTCTAAATAAAAAATATAGTTTAAAAACCAAAATCACGCTTTCAAAAGTCGGTTATTAACAAACAAACATACAAGTAGGTGACACTAATAAAAGCGTGTCGAAAACGAAGTCAAATTTTATCCACGATGCAAGTAGTTTTCAATTTTCAATCGCGAGGCCCGATAAAACGAATGTCTATGCCAGAAGCGTCTCAAGATGCACGTATTTCAAATTTTAGATACATATTGTTGTACTTATTGTCATGTGCATGAACGGTGAGAGTTACAAATAATTTATAATGCTTGAGGATCAATTTGAGTTACATATTATTAAACCATCCAAGCCATAAGTAAGGCCATAGTTTTCTCCAGTTATTTATTATCATTATTGTTAAAGTATAAGTAGAAATAGCAGTTAAGCATATAACCTATTTGATCATCTTTAGCATTAGCGATCACTATTTCCCAAGATATTATAGGCTTTAGCCTATTTTTGGCATCAGAATTTATACCTATAGTAAAATGTAAATGTACTTATAAACGATGTATGTATAATGTTGTAATTTTAGAATCAAATAAATATATATTTTTTATTTATTTTTTGTTTCTGTTAGAAGATCTGGATCATACTAGTAATATGCAAATATTTAAATGTTGATATAAAAAACAATCTCCAGAAAAATTGGATGATGATATTCAAGATAAATTATGAATGTATCGCTTAAGAAAGTAAAATAATAACTTAAAATTAAAAATTCATCAAAAATTCTACGAAAAAATTATAATTTCTATTCGTTAACAAATATCGTACTCTTAAGCGTTAGTATTGTACACGACCTCTCAATAATTAAAGGCAAATAAATCACAGTGGTATTGCTTTTATGCATATAAAAATCTTTATAAATGTGTAAAACTTTATTGAAAACGTTTCGCTTATGTGTATCACAAGCGCCTTTTTCTTTCTGCGCGAAAATACCCACGGATACCACCGAAAGGTGGTTATATCGAACTAGAACCAACCAAAATTGACTGCCCACTAGCCAGGGAATCAGGTGCACCCTAGTAAGGAAATTCCTTTTCTTCCTGCCCCCAAAAGGGCGAGCGCAATCCGTAGCGCTCACATCGCAACCCCGATCTGCTTCTGCTAGGGTGACAGATGGCCTGCCGCTCCCAGGCCTGCGTTTACGGAGGACGGAGATCGTTTAACGATCTCCGGCGCTTGAGTCATCTGCGTGACCTGGGCCTGGCTTACCGGGAGAGTAATATATCTCTCTCGGTCCCGCTTCACCGTCTCCTTCGCAAGTATGACCTGCTCGCAGATAGAGGCGGCGAGGGATCATAAACTTTCTCTGCATAGGACAATCGGTCGGAAAATGCCTTAGACATTAAGTCCGCCGATGCATATATTTGTGCATAAAGTTGTAAATAAATAAAATAAATAAATGCCTACGATTTAAAAGTGTGCTTACATTTTCTAGTAAGCACTTGACATTACAGTTCTGCTTACAGAAGTATGAAATGATTTAGAATACTTAAGAAAGTGTTACACAAGGATGATTGTATAGAAATTATATTTAGATGAAATTATGTATATATGCCGGAGAGGGTTCAAATTCTATTTAATTTTACATATCCTAGTGGACAGTTGGACGTACGTAATGAAATAGAATTTATTCTACCTGAGCAATACGAAAGGAAATTGAGTTTTCAATTGAAATTACATTTACTGTTTTGCCCTAAAAACACAGAACCCTCATCTAATCCTAATTTGTTGGAGGATTTAGTCCGCGTGCGAAATCATTTCAGGTTGAGAGAGTCTGAGGTCCATTTACTGATCGGCTCTCGAAACTTCGCACACGCCTTGATATGTAAATTTATTTTACAATTCTGTTAACCATAAAATAAATGTTTGCATAAAACAAGTTAATAATTGCCTATAAGTATACAATTAACAATATTTATATACTGATAATAAAACTTAATTTATTTACTTACTCATAAAATGTACACGAACTAGGGTCAAATATTGTCAGTTTAATGATTGTATCTTGCCTCTTCAATTGAATCCAGAAATGGTGCACTCAAGTCAGAACGGTGCTTTCTGAGTTAAGGTTATATTTTCCCAATATCGATGCTGTTATAAAACGCTGCTATCCAAGAAGAAACAGACACATCTACACTGTATAACAGTGGACCTGTATAACTTTATATTTTTACCCGACTACGGCGAAATCAAAAGACGGGATATTGGTTTTGGCAGTCTATAGGTATGTATGTTCCACCGTAGCACCTAAATTACTGAATTCATTTTAATGAATGAGGTGTCAATAGGTTTGTAATAATCAACCGTATCTACATAATCTACATAAATTTCGTGAAAATTTTATATGACAGAATTTAAACCTAACTTCGAAAAAAATTAAACTGAGAAAGTCATTACGAATTTGGTATCTAAAGAAAGGTCTTGGCGAGTAGTACAAAAATGTTTAAGTCTAAAAATATTTTTTAAATGCAGTCGTACAGTTTGCGCGGTCCAGTCGTTTCGGTTAACGTTCCTATTTGTACCTATTCCCTTTTCGCGGTCCCTTTTTAAGAATGCGACGATGTAGATTTTACACGGCTAGTGTATAAGGGCAATTGGACAACGGAATACTATTAAATAAGAAAATAAAATTTAAAAATTATTGCACGGCTACTTAAAAAGGGGTCTAAAAATAACGAAACAAGAAAATAATTCAGATAGACATCCATTACGGCACACCCTTGACCATTTTTGTACCTATGCATGTCTTGCTTTCTATTTTGCTTTTGCTTTTTAGACTCCTTTTCTACGTAGTCAGGTAAAACAGCTTTTGAAACTTCTTTTTGTTTGGTTTTGATTTTATCAAAATAAATGTTACGAAGTTACCTTATTGGAAACTGCGTTCTCGAAAAGACTTGTTAGCTCTCCCACTAAAACATTGTTCACTAAAGTGAGTAGTTGTTTGTTGATTTATCATAAACATTATACTAAAAAAGGCATATGATAGTTTTATCTACCAACACTTATTTGTATAATTCACACTAAAACAGTTACACAAACAAATTATAGTAATTTTATAAATGTTTTATGTATCAGCAGCTATTTTCGAATGATTCGTACGAACACAGCCTCAAGGAGACCCATTATTTCAACTTTGTGTCATTTGTGCTGGACTTTCAAAGTTTTCTTACGCTGGTTTTCTTACCATTTGTTATTGTTGTGCATAATTCCGTAGACATTTTGTTTGCAATGATGTTTGGCGGTGAAGATTGGGTAATCTGCGGTGCGTCGTAAACACGCCTCTGGGAAATACCTGACGGAGCCCACTACCGGCGAAGACCACTTTGCCGCCATTCGCGTTTGCTGAATAAGCGAATGCTCAACAAAATACTTTACCCTTTTTAACTCTACTTTTGTTTTCTTTCGCAATTGCTGAAGGTGTAATAGCTACCTGGTGGAGGTATGGGCTCCCTTTTATTGCTAACTCGAATTGTAGTGATTTACCTAAATGTAGGTACTTTATGTTCAGTGAAGTTAAGTCTCGTGTTTAAGTACATTATTATCATAATTGCATGCGTCGGTATCGTATTCTACAAACATTTTATGCGACCTGAAAATCTATCCCAATTAAAAAAACTATATTAAAATTACCTACGGTTCAGTTTATGGCATACGACCAACGATGTCAATATAAACAGCATAGCTTTCATAAATAATTATTAAGTAAATCGTTGCCGCCGTTATTAGTTTTTTGTTTAGACACACGGAATTTTATTTGTAATTTTTCGTGGAAAACCCAGTCGTAGGCAAAAAGTTAGTGAATGTTTTAATGTTTACAATAATTAAATTTCATATTTTTCGACTTGCATTATTTTCACAGTTCTATAAACTTTATTTAGCAGTGTATTAAATAATACTGCAATATTATACCTTACACATAAGGGTCCACAACAATTGTGTGTCATGTTATAGGTAATAATAAATACTTTACTTAAATCTTTAGTCAAAGTTCGACAATGTAACTTAAAGTTTCTTATTTCGTCTTTTTTATGTGAAATACTTGAATATTACATGAAAGTATTATATTCGCAGAAGCGAAAGCTGTAAATCAATTCGGTTTCATAAAAATATCTGTAGGAGATTTACTAGATATCGGGGTTTCGGCCCACCGTGGGAAATATGAAAATTGGAAATACATACGCAGCCCGATACGGCGTCAAATAAATTTCGACCCTATTTGTAAGCGAACCTCAATATCACAAAGTACAGTACTTGTGTTGCCAAGTATGTCGTTTAGTATCGAGTCACACTGAGGCGACAATCTCAATGTGAATTGGGAAATTGTTCAATTTGTTTAGTCTTTAAAAATAATATTATATACAGCATCCTTGTTTTTTAAGCATCATTATTATGCGTTTATCTATAAATAGCCATCCGCTCCAGCTTCGCACGGGTGCAATGTAGGTACTAATGTGATGTGAGCGTAAAACTCGTTTACTATCCTTCCTTTTTAAATCACTCTCCTTATTGATGCAAGTCGCAATGAAAACCATAGCGTAATTTAAAAAATCTAAGCGTACAAGAATAAAAGCACGTTTACGTTATGTTGAGATGACACAGTATTGTAAACAGCGTCGTAATGTAATATGAATGCATTTGGTATCTGTCCACGCAGATCGGCTTGAAGGGATACCACTTCTTATCAAAAAGTTTTATAGTCTCACGGACAAACAGATTAGTATGCTAGGAACCGACCTAAGCCGACCAAACTGTTTCACATAGAACGTGGGCTCTTTGAAGCTATTATAGTGCTATACAATTAATAAGTTAGAATAGGCTCAAGTATTCTAACAATTTTATTAAATATTTTTTATCATAATTTTGTTTTTATTATAGTCTCATCTATTTTCTTTTCCATTGGGTTTGTTTTGGGGTGTCTTCTCAAGTCTAGCTAAAAGAAATGCCGGCTCTATCTATCATGAACAGTCATGCCTTGTAAAAGTGTTTGTGAGAACCTATTTACTATACACTTCAAGAAACTACAGTATTTTAATAAGCATTTTTATATAGAAAGAGAATAAAAAGTAGAAATAAACATGATTTTATTATTATAACTCTATCAGCTAACCCGTGCAATTTTGTCGGCGTCTTTCAAAACGAATAAAATGTACTCTGTTTTTGCAACATTTTTATTCTATTAGTTATAGCATGATATAATATAGCCAGTAGCCTTCCTCGATAATTGGACCATCCAAAACTTTGTTTGTGAAATTAGCGTGTTCAATCAACCAAACAAATCAATTCTTCAGCTCAAAATTTAGATTTAAAATGCAATCAAAATGCCTTCTCCTCTCCTAGCCATCCTGTATAAACGTACATAAGACGGTGGTCAAGTTCAGTACAGAGAGCTACCGTGTACATAATACCTTAAATGATAGTTTTGAACACAGTTACGAAATATTTTTTTTGCAAGAATAAAATATAATACTTTAAAACTTCGATAGTATTTACAATTATTTTAATACATATATAAAATATCGTTTTAAAATTTAAGTAAAAAAAACTCTTTAACTTAATCTATTTTCGTTTGATAGAAGTTAATTACTTAAGTGTTTACAAATCCAAATCATTGTATTGGAGTGAGGCGTTCTGTTTGATAAAATAAAAAAGGTTTTGTCCTTGCGGCGTGTGACCTAGTTCAGTTCGAGTGGAATTAGAGGAGCGACCAAATGTTTTGCCCATCAGAGTTTAATGCGTTCCTAGCGATCCCTACTCATCCCGTCCGAAGCCAGCTAATTAGAATCTATTTTCTCTTTTCTTGTATTTCGGACCACCTGTTCAGATGAAACTACAGCTTTGTAGTGATTTAATGCTTCCTGTGCCTTGAATAGAAAATAATAATTGAGAATTGTTCGTTTGTTCCTTATGTATTTATCTGCTTTCATATTATTCTTGAAGTTTTTAGAGAACAAATATCGTGATTTGAGATTACATTTGCAAAAATAAACACAAACTTGTAATTCCATTTCCTTGACATTTTCGTGATCGTCAAGAAGCACAAGCATAATTTTACTCATAATTTTTTACATGATTGTGTAAGGCTTAACGTGTATTATCGATTTTTTGATGACACTTGACACTCTTAAGAAATTTATATGGTTAAATATAAGATTGCTTCGTAAAGTAATGATTAACAAAAACGCCGCTTTTGGACATAAGCTTATTCACACATGTACATACTCAGATGCATGTATGATATTTTACTGTACCAAAATTGCAGGTATAATGTATTAACTAACTTAAATTGATTGATAGAAACTTATATTAGAGTTTATAGTTACGTGATCTATCTACATCAGGGTGTCCCTTATATGACAAAAAAAAATTTTTTTTCGAATTTCGAAATGCATACCCTCTATAATTTTAACTAATGCTATAAGATACTTAAATATAAAATTTTATCAATCTAGCATAATTGCAACCAGTGCCGACCGAGCTTCAAAGTTTAGTAAAAAACGTGTTTTGTCCTAAAATTTCAGTCTGCTATAATTTCACTATAAATGCAATGAATTAAGTGAATAAAATTAAATAATAAATTAGATGAACATTAATCTTTAATTAAAAACATAAAGAAATAAGAATCATTCAGGGTAACTTCTTTTTAGAGTAGTTTTTTTACAGTCTGGATACAATTTTAGATGTTCCTGGACACAGCGCAGCAAGAACTGTTTTTGTTCTTCTTCAGCCGTGATAAGTCCGTTAAAATCTTGCATTAATTTAACAGCCCTTTCAGCAGTATCATTTACAACTCTCAAATAACTTATTCTTCTTTTAGCCTCCAGAAAAGCAGCATTGTTATTCCAAGAAGATACATCTTCCTTTAGAAAACTGTCGTCGATCTGCAGTCGTGATAAAAATTGTTTGCTCTTTTCCGATACGAAATCATCCAGTGCTTTGTCTAAAAAAAAAGAAAAATAAGTTAAATAACAAATAAAAATCAACAACAATTTTGAAAATAAATAAATAAGTATTGGACATTGAAATTGAAATCCAACAAAAAGTCAATTTAACTTACCAAACAACTTTTGAGTCAGTTCTTCCTTCGACGGGTCATAGCGTTTGCTAAAATCCGAGATTTTGTCCCTGTTGAAGTTGGCAATCATCTTCTTCTTAGTTTGGTTGTCAACTTCATCATCAAATAGTGATAGAATGACTGTCTCTTCACATAAATACCACAAGTGATGGCTGAACTTGCTTATAGAAGCTTTAGAAATTGTTGCGTCAACTTTTTCATACTCTTTTAACATCTTCAAGAAGCGCAAATCTTGATTAGGTGCTTTGGTCGCCACTGTACATTCGAGCCAAGGTTTAACATACAATATTACGAGAAATAAGCAAACATCTTGTAGAGCCTTTTTGTCCTTCGCAGTTACTCTGCATTGTGACTGAAGTAAACATATTTTTAAAGAATAGATCGCTCTCGCCATCCAGCGTGCCTGATGTATAGCTCCGGGGGGCCTTAGTTTTAATTTTTCCTCTGTGTCTCCTCCTAAAAATATTACGCACAGTTCGACCAATTCGCGGTAACCATCTCTTACAAAACCTTTATCTAATTCTGCCTTATAAAATAGTAACAACGCTTGAATGTCTGTCTCGGCAACCCGTGCTTTTACGAAATTAAGAGATGGTTTAATTTTAGTACAATCAATGTTTTTCCAATTTTCTTGGAACTTTTTGAACATCGGAATATCTGGGCTACTAGTAATTTGCTTAATCTTGGTTTCAAAGACAGCTTTTAGGACCAATTCATAAACATGATGACGACAGGCGAAAAGCAACAATTCTCTTCCTAAAGTTTGCTCCAAAATAGCACAAGCTCCATTGAAACGGCCCATATTGGAAGCTGTTGTGTCGCAGCACATTATTTGCACTTTATTATAAAGGTTCCAGTCAAAGAGAGCTGCTGATACAGCCTTCGCTTGATGTTTTCCAGAAGAACTTTCTAGTTTCGGCACTGCAAGAAGCTGCTCTCTATCGTCAAATGAAGCTATAACTGGCAAGCGTTCTTCTTTTGAACTCCGTACATCCAACCCCGGTAATAATTTTCCATCCCAATGGACTGTGACTATGTCGGGTACATTGTTTTGGAAGTTAGATTTTATTGCTTCTGCCCTTGATTTTCTAGTTTCAGTACGAATTCGCTGAATCGAGGATTTGTTAATACAGAAATCATCGCTGCTCAGACCAAGCGCTTCTACCACCGCATTAAGAATGTAAACGGTATCTCTAATGCTTAACTGGCATCGATCTAAAGCTGCAGCTAGTTTAGGTGTTATAAGATTCTTTCTACCTCTTTTTGAACTTTGTTCATGGCAGGGAACGTCCGGCAAGCTGAGTTCAGAATTCAAGATCTGTTCTTCGTCTGAATCTTCTACACTGTCTAAGTTATTTGTGGTGGAAGTAGATGCAACAGCTAGTGATTCTCTTTGTCTTACAATCCTTTCCTCTTCTTCTAATCGTCGTTGTCTAGATCTTTGTTCTTTTTCCGCCAATTTTTTATCTACACCACCTAAGCATCCCGGTCGACCTGGCTCTCTCTGTTTCATTAAAAATAATTTATCTTCCTCTATTTTCATTCTCTCAAAAGCATCAGCATGTGCAATATCAAACAAATTATCAAGATTAATTATAAAATTGTTCTCACGACTCTTAAACGTAATCTGAGTTTTCTTACAATTTTTTTGCAACTCTCTCCAAACATGATATAAATCAATAAGTTTCTTCACGCAGTTAGGAAATGCCCTTGTTGGAATTCTTGCTTTTTCCCAATATATGATGCACTCCCTAATCTCAAGATTTGCACTTTCACTAACAGTCAATTTAACCTCACGAATATTGTAAAATAGGACTGAGAGAACTAGCTAGTCAATCCGATAAGAAAAATATTTTGTTTATCACTCCGTAATTCCACCGACATGTTTACGCACTAAACAATGAAGCACTAATAGTCTCAAAAATCACGTACGAAATGGCAAATAAAACATGTCGTAACAGGTCACTGGGCAGTACTTAAGCAACTTGTATCGACAAGTTTAAATAGCAAGTCGGCACGGGTTATCGTTTATATATCGAACTAATATTTTTTTCTAGACAATATAGGGTTATTACGAAACTTTTAAGAAGGTATGCGTAAAAAAATATCGAACTTGAAATTTAAGGGACACCCTAATCTACATGATCAGATTGAGTCTCACAGATTTGTGATATAGTAATATATGTTTTATTAATGACTCGCTGATATTCTATTATTAAGCTTAGTCATGTTTTGTAAAACCTAACGGTGAAAAAACTTAACAAACTTGTTGTACATTAATTAGTAGGATTTTTGAACTGGAAATTCAAGGCACTAACTATATCATCGTGGAGCTTGATCTAGATACAGCTATTGCAGCAATATATTGTACATTTTCAGTTAAAAACAGACAATTTCCTTAATTCCTTAAAGACATTCTAGAGTACCTGTCATTAAGGTCAACAGAAATAGTATGGTGACTTAAACATAAATATACGAACTTGTAATAGTGACACAAATTCAGGGAATAATCTAAATGTAATTGGTTTTCATGGGTTCTTACCTACTCACGAAATTCCCAATCAGTACAGATAGCTGTCTAGACTATGTTTGATTCTACAGTTTTTATTTATTAATCGTGCCCCTATCCTATTTTGTATATCAAAACTCCTTTCATACTGTAAAGCCTAAAAGTATGAAACGACATATAAACTGGTAATTAAGTGAGGTGAACTAATAAATATCTGCAACGATTCTAATTCTTCTATGAATGCTATAACTGAATATGTTGCAACTGTTGTACCTAATCTTGCGCTATAGGTTCCGCAAAGATGGAAGATGATAATCGCTCAAATTTGGAATACAACTGCTTAATTAATCCCCATGGTAACTTAATTGTTGAAGCTTGAGAACTTGAAGCTAATTACTCAGAAAATGGAAACGTAATTACAGAACTAAAACACAACTTTACAGTCGGCCATAATGTCGTTCCTACTTCTGTTATTATGAATCTGTAATATCATGAATGATGTATGTAATATATGCATCAGGAACATAGCCTTATTCGCATCTGTATTTAAGGGCGGGGATTGAAATCATATTGATGATATTAGTGCATACTGCGCTATCGAGCGTTATGAAGAAAATTGTGAATAAAAGATTGCTTAGCTTTCTTGAACATAACAACAGTATTGCTCCAAATAGTATGTTTTTAGAAGAAGTGTATCAACAAAGATGCTATTCTTGAGTTGATGAGTCAAATAACCATAGGTCCAATAAATAATGATTTGTCCAAAGATTTTGACGTGGTTTCTACACCTATCCTTCTTCGCGGTATAGCGAGCTTAGATATAAGAGATATCACTATGAACCTTTTTCGTGATTAGGTCATGCACCGGAGCCAATAAATTAAAGTCGACAATCACATCAATGACCAAGTGAATCTAACTCATGGCGGACCACAGGGTGGTGTACTGGGCCCACCTTCTTTCTTTTCTATATTAATAGATTATGCCAACTGTCAATAGCCGACTGCCTGGAGTCATTCACGAATACAGATGATACTGCACTTTCATCAGTGCTAAGATATGGGACTCTGCTAATAGCGCAGCTGAACAAGCTCTTGGCATAATCATGGACTAGCTCTCATGTAATTTGCTTACCTTTAATGTATCTAAAACCCACTATCACTTTCTCAGCAAAGACTTTCAAAGAATTTATTACATCTGACATTTAAATCCATAACTACCATTCAACAAACGACAATCACAGTTGCCTTTTCTAACACACACACACACACACATACATACACATACATACACACACACACACCCACACAAACACACACACACACACACACATATAAACACACATACCCTCGCACGCACACACACACACACACACACACACACACACACACACACACACACACACACACACAAGAACATATATAAACACACTCATCCAACTCACTATTGTTCACGTATACTTATTAATCTCAATTGCACCTGTACTCATACTCATAAACGGTACAACTAACGTAATACATTATATCACTTATACAGACAATCTGTGTGCACCATGAGTATTTTACTTACTAATTAGTTATGTTGCAGCGTCATATATCGATTTGGTTTGTAAAAACAACTCCCTTCTCAATGCTAAACCAAGCAATGTATATAAATTGTAAGAGAAAGTCATCAGTGTCTGTTACACAGTTTATACAGTTTGTACTATCATAGACATCGACGTTCACTCTATCTCTATAAAAATTTAATTTAAAAAACATAAAAATATACCATGTGCGGTGCTTAACTGTATGACTGAGCTGGAAAATTTGGGTATGACTTTTAAGAATAAACTATTTAAGTTTTATTATCTTGAATATTTTAAGCTTGAAAATATTAAAACTAAGAATTTAAACAAAAAATTGTTAATATGTTCCAACATCCTTCCAAAATTGTGAAAGTTTGTATGCTACGTTCAGTGGCGTCACTGGAAATTGTTACACTGGTCTAGTCACAGATTCGCAGGGACTACAGTGGGGCCAAATGTACGCAATCAAACAACTAACAACACGAGCTGAATAGGAAGTAGCGTTATGCTGTGAAATAGGACACTATTATAGTAAAAAGTATCTTTTTAATTAAAATTTTTGAAACTAATAAATTACAGTTCCAAAAAACGTTAAAAGAACACTACACACAGTGTCCTATTTTTGATTGTCATTGAAAAAAAACCGAACTTAAATTGAAGCTATATATGGCAGTAAATTAATGGATAAACGCTTGTATGAAAGTGCGAAGCCGTCGCCAATAGCTACTTTATTATAAAATGTATTAAGTCAATGTCGTAACATACAGAACAGTTTTCCAAAAATAATGCTCGTCACCTGCCAATATTTGTATGACTCAAATAAATCACACACAATTTTATTGTCTGTTTGGTTACTAACAGAATAAAAATTGTGTGTACACAGTAATATTGGAGGCGATTTACATAATGGTTAATAATAATAACTTCAAACGCTACAAATGCAAAACAAAAACGTAAGACAGAGGATCTTTCCTACTACGTTTCCTCGAATGCTAGAGTCGAACATATGCCATCAATTCATATATATATAATCGTAACACAAAGACAGCCAGTAATTTCAAATAATCCTGTTTTTGTTCGTCAGTGTGTTAGTTAGAGTGAAAGTATCGGTACTGTTTCACTTACCAGTTTTATTTTAGTCAGGATATAGAAGTTTACAATGTACAGACAACTCGTCTTATTACAGTCATGGTGAAGCAAACGTCTACATGCATTCATTAAAAACCTTTAATACCGCTAAACATAGGTCTCTCTTCAGCAAGGAGTTCTCAATGTTTTTATAAGAATTTTGTGAGAACTTTAAATTATTTATTACTTATTACTGTTTTTAGGTGTAATAAACTTAAAAAGTTGAAGGATTCAGAATATACCTTTGAGTAAATTGACCCAACATAAATCGAACAGCCTGATCGTGTTACTTGCATCTGAATGCTCGTCCTGATAGAATATATGTATACGGGCAAACCGCAGCACACAAAGCTTCCACACGCAGCACGTATGAAATGAGAATTAAATTGTCTGTGAAGAATACAACTGGATTATCATTTATTCCTATCAAGTTCCAGCCTGTACAAATCAATTTGTTAACCATCCATTGCTTTGTTGTTTCCGTTGCACTATGAAGCGTTATCACTTAAGTCGCAATGAGCTCGCAACAAATATTATTAGTTTGATACATACAGGGTCTTGCCGATTCGTAGTCACGTAGCTTTCGTTGCAATGCACAGATTTTAACTTGGCATGCTCTCCGCGTCCAAACTTAAATGTGCACGGTAAATACTAAGTGAATAATAAATTCAAAATTGAAGTTAAATATTTATTTATTACATTATGTATTTACTATTGACGGCAACGAATTATAATGATGATATTATTATTAATCGAAGTAATCAAAATGATGAAATTCATGATGAAAATATGATGGCTTATCAGTTTCGATACGCTTAGAAAAACTTTGTTTTAAGGTTGGCATATGCAATGGATACGTGGCTTCAAATAAGTAATGTTGTTTGTTCTGTTCAGAAAAATAGTTTAAGTTATTATAGTGAATTAATGTTGAATTAGATTTATCAGGTACTTTACGAAGTTTTGCGGGTAGTACATTAAATTTTGCAAGAAGTTCAGGGTAGCTATTGAACGCTAATTTATTTACGTTGGGATTAATTACAACGGGATTTCTTTTAAGAAATTTCAAGTATTCTCCTTGAGGTATTTTTAATTTTGCGTTCGTTTTTACGTTTAAAGAAAAATATTTAAGGGAATTGTTATTTGACTTATCGCTATCCAATGATTTATTTCTTATCATCATGTTTATTACTGGCTGATCAGATAGTTTAGCAGTCAATATTCTTGTGGGGACAATATTAGAGACTTTTGACAAAGGCCAATTAGTTTTAGTTTTGTCCACAAAATGAGCCGTATTAGTGGTTAATACTTTTTGCTGTTCTTTTGTTAAATTTGTTGTTTTTGTTACCTTTGCAATATAGTTATGCAATATCGGTACTTCTTGCATTCTCCTAAAATGATTTTCTGGGTTTATGTCTCTTTTGGGTAGTAAATTAACGTTAAAGCTAATCTCTGATGGCGTTGGATGAATATAGGTGTTACTAAAATCGGAATTGTTTTTTTGTACAGACGTTAATAAATTTTCTATATCTTGTAAGCTTAATGGTTTCACGGTAGTAGCAAATGTATTAACCTCATCCTCCAAACTAAAAAGATTGTCTTCTTTGAGGACTCGTAAGCCTGACAAGTAAGATTTTAACCTTGACAGGGGTGATCTCACAAATCGCTCCCAATATGAACGAGGTGCGTATCTGTTTTCATTTAATATAGAGTTGATTGATTCTTGCAGACTATTTGTTTCCGGTGCATCGGTTGCCTTATTTTGTAGCTTAACGTCTTCGTCGCGTATCAATGAAGCTATTTGCCTTCCTAGCTTCATAAAATATTCATCACTCTGGTCTTTCATAAGTGAACTTTTTGGTGTAACATTATCCTCGTCATAATGAATGATTGGGATTTCTTTATCGTAATTTCTACGGGTTTTTTGTAGATTTTCCAACTTTTTTTCATGAAAATCAGACGATAATGGAGGGATTTCAGTGCTATTTAATTTTGCTCGATGAATAAGCTGAGATAAATATTTAAAATTAACGTCATTTAAATTCCGATCTGATTTTTTTTTATTTTTTGGCATATGGTCTGGTATAACAGGAACATCACCAAATAAATCAATATTTTCATCTGAATCATTTGCGTCATTGTCACGATGATTTTGTTTATTTTTCTTCATTTTTAAACTTTCTCTCAAAGCATTTATCTGTAAAATAAATAATAATATAATTTTCAAGGGTTGGTTTGTTAAAATGTGAGAACGTATTTTGAAATATTCTTACTAATTGCAACCGCTCCATTTGCTTCGCAGTAAGGGTTAAACTGAAACGTTAAAAAAGTATAACTTACAACAATGAATAAATTTCAGGTTCCTAGCTCTTTGTTTTTAACTACACTAATGGAAAAAATTAAGGGATCAAAAAAAAATTCGAAATTTTTGGGCAGTTTTCAACAGGTCGTAACTTCGAGAGAAATGGTCGTACAGGAAACAGAAAAAAAGAAAATTGTAGCTCCAAGTGTCTAGTTTCTGGATTCAAATTTCAAAATTTTAAAGCCTCCGTGGTTTTTGAGTAATCGTAGAAAAACCAGCAACAAAAAAAATTTCAAAATTTTTTTAGTTTTTTTTTTGGTCTACGGACGTAGAAAATTTTTTTTTAGCTTAACCATTATAAGGATCAGATACCTTGTTTATTTAGCTTTAATTTGCTATTTTATACACCCTGATACGCCCACTTTTCGCCGAGATATCGGTTTTCAAATGGAAAAGGATCTTTTTGTCTCTGGTTATCGATATCTCGGCAAACAATAATCGCACAGAAATTTAAAGGTGGGTTTCAAGAACTTGAATAAAATTTTCTTAATAACTGGCCATTACTTTTCCGAAAAATATTAAATTTGAAAATGCAACAAAAAAAGGGCTTTCGGTGGTTTTTTGGAAAATCAAGCGCTGGATCGAAAATATTGAGGAAAGCACTAATGTTAAGTGTGCCTTTTATAGTTCAATTTGTTCACAAAAACCCTACAAAAAACCAAATTAATCCAGCCAGCCGTTTTTCTGTTTCACTCGATCGAATTTTTGAAAAAATTAAAAGATCACGTTTTTTGCTCTAAAAAGCTCATAATTTTTAAAAATTAGAAAAAAAATTGTTTTGCCGAGTTTTCCCCACATTTTTGTTCCAGAAAGTGCTTATAAAAAAATTCAAAAAAAAAAAAATTTCGGAATTTTTTCTTTTGAAAAGTCTAATAAAGTAATTCCTTTCGCCAGCATTAGCGTTATCCAAAACGTACCACGTGGAGTTCGCGCGGTCGGATTTACGCTTCAGTGGGTGTGTGTGTGAGTGTGTGTGAGTGTGTGAGTGTGTGTGTGTGTGAGTGTGCGTGTGTGTGTGTGTGTGCTGCATGCAACTGCATGTTGACTTAACCTTCGTCAATAAGAGTCACTAACCGAGCAACTTCCACCTCCGATAAATGTCGTCTAACCATGATTGGAAATCAAAAAAGTAAGAAATTTCCAAGTCTCACCAAAAAAATGGAAAAAAAAATCTTTTAGCGCAAAGGGATTGGTTTTGGAAAAAACTGTTGAGTTAAGAGATCTGCTAAGGATTCACGAAAAGTAAAAAAAAACAATCACCGAAAAGCGTATGAAAAAGATCGAAATTCAATTGGGGTATTAACTTTTTTTTGTAATTTAATTAAAATGAGATCAGAAGAATCAAGGAATGCAGCGGCGGAAACGCGATAAAAATGATTAGGCGATGGTTCTTTGAATTTCCTGAACTTGTTGAGAAATAATTTTTTTTTTTTTTAATTTAAGCACTTTCTGGAACAAAAGTGTGGGTAAAGCTCGGAAAAACATTTTTTTTCTAATTTTTAAAAATTGTGAGCTTTTTAGAGTTAAAAACGTGATCCTTTAATTTTTCAAAAATTCGATCGAGTGAAAGAAAAAACGGCTGGCTGGATTAGTTTGGTTTTTTGTAGGGTTTTTGTGGATCTATTGAACTGTAAAAGGCACACTTAACATTAGTGCTTTCCTCAATATTTTTGATCCAGCGCTTGATTTTCCAAAAAACCACCAAAAGCCCTTTTTTTGTTGCATTTTCAAATTCATGTGACAAAAAGAAAAATTTTTTTTTCGGAAAAGCAATGACCAGTCGTTAAGGAAAATTTATTCAAGTTCTTGAAACTCACCTTTAAATTTTTGTGCAATCATTGTTTGCCGAGATATCGATAATCAAAGACAAAAAGATCTTTTTCCATTTGAAAACCGATATCTCGGCGAGAAGTGGGCGTATTAGGGTGCATAAAATAGCAAATTAAAGCTAAATAAACAAGGTATCCGATCCTTATAGTGGTTAAGCTAAAAAAAATTTTTCTATGTCCGTAGACCAAAAGAAAAATTAAAAAAATTTTGAAATTTTTTTTGTTGCTGGTTTTTCTACGATTACTCAAAAACTACGGAAGCTATAAAATTTTGAAGTTCGAATCCAAAAACTAGACACTTGAAGCTACAATTTTTTTTTTTCTTGTTTCCTGTACGACCATTTTTCTCGAAGTTACGACCTGTTGAAAACTGCCCAAAAATTTCGAATTTTTTTTTGATCCCTTAATTTTTTCCATTAGTGTATTTGGAAGCAAGATTGGTTCAATTGATAACTATCAATCTTAGAATTGTTCCGTTTATATTATGCATGATATAACTTAAAAAAATTGAACCTTCCCTGTAACATTTCGATGATAGACAAGAGTGCATTTCATGTTTGAAAATAAATATGACTCGTTTTTTTGTTTGTTAATAGTTCTTAAGTTTGTGTGGATATTTAGTTATTTTCTTGAAATACCTTGGCAACGGAAGAGTTCTTGCAGTCTTGATTAGATTTTCTTAGAAATAATTTTGTTGTTTTAAAATAATACTGTACCTAGGTTCTAGATCTCTAGATCGCATCAAAAATAATTCTTCAGAATTCATTGCAGGTACCAGGTTGCTCTGCTTTCGATATTTAGACTTGGAGTGTTTGCCATTTCTGAGAGTATTGGAATTAGGTGGAGTTGTTGGATTTGATTTTCCAGTATTCATACTAGGCTCACGTGAAGGCTCTGAACTTGGTGTGGAAGCATTGGTAGAATTCTCAGATTTACTTGTGGCATTCTGATAGCTTTTATCCTTTTCTATACAAAACAATGTTAATATTTAATATAGTTAGTAGTTAGTGAAAAGATGTAAGTTGATTAATATCTCTATTGTGTCTGCACCAGAAGGTAATAACAAGTGTAAAATAAACCCATTAATAATAAAATAAGAAAAAGTAATTAAAAGTTATTATCTGAACTTATGCAAACCTATAATAGGAAGAAACGGAGCCATTGGAGGTACCGGTACCACGGGATACATAGGCAGAATTGGTGGTGGTGGCAAACCTATTGGTGGGTAATAAGGTGTGTCCATATTTGGTAAGAAAATAAATGATGGTAATGGCGGACGTGGTCTTCTATTAAATATTATAACTTTTTTATGACCATGATCTCTATCATCTTTTGTATTATGTGTCAGTTTGTCTTCGCTACTATCACTTTCGGAACTGGTGCTGCTACTTGAAGCATCTTCATCTTCAGATTCAGACTCTGATTCTGAATCAAATAAACTATCATCTTCTGTAATTCGAAGTAATTTTCTTCTCAAGCCGTGGACTTTCGACTTACTTTTCTTACCCCTGCTCTTTGAAGATTTACGGGTTTTACTTCTTTTTTTACCTCTTTTCTTTTTGTTGCCGACTTCCATGTTTTTACGGCTACCCTGCGTTTTTCTACCATCATTATGTTTTGATTCGTTGTCTATACCAAATATTTCATTCATATTCCTTCTTGTCATAGGTTTGTCATCGTTTGTTTTATTTATTACCTGAGTTTCTATAGTTTTGAAAAATTGATTATATAGCCATTCACCTATATCGTCGGTATCTTTAGACATTTCATCAATCCGATCATTTACAGTATTGGTAGTAGTTTGTGTTGGAATATTGTGGGTTAATGGTGGCGTGTTTATAGGATAAATCCGATTAGGATCTAAGATAAAACGTCGCTTGAAATCTTCGGACAATTTTAAACTGAAAATAAAAAGCATTGTGATTAAAATAGTGGCTTATTATTTACAAAAATCTTTGTGCCCTTATAATGGACATGAATTAAGTAGAGTATGTAATCAGAAATAGTAGTAAAATAGTAAGGATATTGCTGTGTCACTATTGAATGATCTGATCAAGTTCCACAATGATTAAATGTTAGTTGATTGGTCTACTTGAATCCTCAAAACTCAAGTATAAGGAACATTATTTAAATTTGTAGTCAAATGTGTATTTGAAAATTATTCAAGCTTTCTTTACGGTACTTAGTACATAAAGATGTTCACAAAGGTTTGGAAAGAAAGAGTCATAACTGAACAACTGCTTTATAACTGGAAGAAGTAGTCTAGCCGTGGGGTAGCTTACAAATAAGGAATATAAATTATAGTTACTTTGGTTCACATATTTTCGTTTCCGTATCAAAGTAGTAACCTGGGTGACAATGGCATCCAATCACACAGCCGGGAATGCCATCGATACAATATTCAAATTTACCGTGCCGCCCACATTCTGTAAATGATACCGCAGTTATTATTATTATAATAATATCCCAACCGCGTACACCTGTGGTAGCAGCAGCAAGATTAATAAATTTTTAAATATCCATGTTCTTTAATAACTTCTTTACTATGTTTATACATAGACATAGTTTGCCATATGCATCTGGATAGCCGTCTATATCGAGCATATAATTTAATTTAGAGGTCCGCTGATCATTTCACCGTAATACTGTAATAACTGTATTGACATTTCATTGACCGTTCGTGTACTGCTGTGTAATAATAGTTGGAATTAATAAAGTAAGAAAAAGTAAATGAAAGTTATTATCTGAACATGTGCAAACCTATAACGGGAAGAAACAGAGCCATTGGAGGTACTGGTACCATGGGATATATAGACAGAATTGGTAGTGGCGGGAAACTTATTGGTGGGTAATAAAGTGTATCCATATTTGGTAAGAAAAAAATGATGGTAATGGCGGACGTGGCCACAAGAGTACCTTTGTGTGCTTTTACTTTTTATGTGTGTAAAGTATAAATTAAAAAAAAACCCAAAGCTTTGAGCTTTGAGCCCAAACTCTAGGGCTTTTAATAGTTGCTAATGTATATTTCAACTATCTAAAACATGGCTGTATCATCCAATGAGCTCTAAAGACGTCAGATTATAATCACCTACAACTTTTTTTCGATGCAACAAGTAAAAGAAATATAAAAGGGCCTTAAAAATTGTTTATAGAAAGTTTAAAAAGTTAAAAATACAAAAAAAAAATGTTTTACCATATCGTGATGTTTCCATAGAATTAGTATAACATGGTGGAATCAAAAACGTTAATGATAAACACACCAAAACTGGATAAACCATTTGTGAGTTTAAAAAAACTGATAAATACAAGAGTAATGACAAAAAGTCTTTATCACCCACTTGTGTTTTGTTTTCACTTTTAATATCTTATCTGAGATTTTATATTAGTATTCACGTGTCACGTAAAATATTAAAATATTTACAAAATAAGTATGCTGGTCTATTTGAAAACTTTGTTACAACTAGAAAAATCAGAGGCATAACTTCTAACAATGGTGCACTTACACCGCTTATTGATCAGAACTAAACAATGGGCGTATTGAAATGATAAGTAGGTTAGTGCAAGCTGGTTTTTACTTCAGGTTGTTTTACAACATATTTAGTTTGTTCTCTGTAACGTATCTAATATAATTTCTAAATAATATTCTGATACCTATCTTCATGTTGTTTAATTAGATAATCAAAACTTTTAAATACTAACTGAGAAATTTCTAAAACGCAAAGATTAGGATTCAATACGACTAATAGTTTCGAATCATTATGTTTATACATTTATGTACTATCTATAAAACGGTTATACGATTTTATAAATATAATGTAACGTCATACCTACATTTTCATATTGCCAAAAGCTAACTCAAGCGATCTGAGTACTACTAGTACTACTTGAAATATACATGTTTTTTCATCAATATTTCTTTGATGGTTTACATGAACAAAATTCCCGATA
Organism: Hypercompe scribonia; assembly: GCA_949316085.1. NCBI lineage: Eukaryota > Metazoa > Arthropoda > Insecta > Lepidoptera > Erebidae > Hypercompe > Hypercompe scribonia. The sequence continues at coordinate 11,791,159 of OX438979.1, forward strand.
TTGGTCACAAGTAGGATACATGTAATTTCGACGTTTAAAAATTCCTGTTTCCTAATTACTCTACTAAATTTTTTACTAGTCCGTGCTAGTTATAGTAACATTTAAAGGGAAAATAAATGAACTATTTTACAAATAAGAAGCTACTTCAACCAACCGCTTAGTTTAATTTCGTGTTAGTTTCAACAGATAGCTTTATTATATTAGCATTTAATTAAGACTTTAGGCATATGGGCACTCTGAACCACTCTAGGAAATGAAAATAATCAAAAGTTAAAATATTATTAACAAAAGTATGAAAGTTGATTGACGAGAATATTCCTGATAATTCTTCCCTTACGTGACATGATAACAAAATCATAGTCAAACCTATTATTTTCATTCATCTAAAGTATTTTTAAAATAAATCTAAGAAAAAGTGCACACTGACGCAAAGGTTTGTAATGTCATATCGAAATTTCGCGAATGATTCTACTGTATATGTGCAGGTTAATGGCATGTTAATTAGTTTACAGACTGATTAAGGTTTTACATAAATATAAAGAATGAGGGTTTGTTTAAATAATTTATTTGTTACTAATTTACAATTAGTTAATCATCTATAAATTACTAATTATACTCAGCTCAATAACAGTTAGTTGTCACTTTCTTATTATAAATCTTCGCCGAGGTCAGGAATTCCTTTCAGCCCTCTGTAAATATATGCAGTTTTGAAAATTTCAATATTCATAAATAATTATTTCAAGATTAGAAATTCAGTAATAAAAGTATTGGTTTTGATTTTACTTTATATTAAAATATTATATTTCCTTAAAATTATTTCATTTTTTTGCCGTCTTACCTATGTGGAAGTTGCAAGCTGAGATGTTTTTAAGAGATAAGTTTTATAGCGATTTGCGTTAGTGACATCGTCTAAAATGAAAACGCAAACACACCTAACACAAAAAGTGTAAATCGAAGATATTTTAATTTTTAATGAATTTAAGTAAAATTAAGAAATAAAGAGAGACCAAAACAGCTGTTCTTGCATATGTAATCGTCTGTCAAGCCAAATAAAAGCTTATAATTTGTAAATATGAGATAATTATGTTAAGGCACAACCATTTCTTGGATATAAGTAAATGTTATTACTTGGTACAATCTTCAGGTAGGACACATTTGTGGGTCCTGTCATCTCGCACGTACGGATGAATACAGATACAGCCTGACTCGCAGAATGGGTAGCAGGGACGCAGCCGATCTCGCGGGTTGTCGCAAGTTACAGACGCGCAGCCAGCGAAACAGGCCTCATACCTTCATGCCCAAAGAAATCACATTGATTTATTTTACTAGACAAATATTTACTGTATGTTAAGTGTAATTTATAAAATAAATGACGATCCATTATTTTTCTCAGTGTTTATTCATAAGGTGTTAGTACATTTTTCACAATAGTGTTATACTTTGAGAGGTTGTTATTAAAGAAAAATAAACTTTATCATACATTAATCCTTGCTATATCAGTGTTATATAAGTATTAAAAGAAATATTTTTGTTATAAATAAACCTTGAACTTTGGAGAAGGCCTATGTCCAGCAGTAGACGTCTTTCGGCTGAGAAGAAGAAGAAGAAGATAAATAAACCTAAGTAAATACCTTTCGTGTGGTCTCTCGCAATTCATGTCTCTTTTTTTTTCAGTGTCTTTCTCCCTGGAATTAAAACATTTGTTAATAAATAACCATAACATTACCCATAAAAACGTAATAGACATAGACTTACATGTACGAGGGAGAGTGGTTTTCTCTGTCGATGTTTTTCATATTTTGAGACCCACTAATATCATTGTCATAAAGATTTCCTCGAGATCCAGACCCCCTATATGGGCCTGACATGTCGATTTCTCTGTCTCTTTCTCTATCTCGATCTCTCGATCTATCAGGTAAGTTATATATCTTCTGATCCTGTTCATCCATATATCTCTGGTTTTCATAGTCATATCGCCATCTATCATAGTCTTTGTGATCTTCTAATGGTTTAAGCAAGGCTTTCTTCCTCCAGTTCCTTCTGTCATCTATTATTGAATGTCTTTTGTTTCCATCACCATCTTCATAGTCGTAACTGCCAGATCGAGTTGCGAGTGCGACAAAGTTATCTGTAACATAATTTTGATCATTGCTATCAATTTTCTGATCATCAGTTCTAAAGTCTATTAAAGCGAAACACTTACATAACAATAAAGCAACTATTAATATTTTTCGCATTTTAATTCAATTCTCCTAAACACGTATTAATTGCATTTCATATTGTAGTACTCGAAATGGCGGATGTATGTTCTGTTTCACGCAACAATTCAGTAGCAACTAATCAGGAGTAAAATTTAAGCTTGGTATTGCAAAAAGAATCTGTCAAACGGATGTGATTGCTACTACGACTTTATCGAAACTAATAAAAAATGCTGACCTACCTAATTATCAACAAGATCTCTTCCTTTTTTAAATAATATCACGTGTCGCTCTATATGAATTGTTTGGTGGATAACGCATATGCATTGCACACGAATCTTGCATGAAAGAGATTTTAATGTTCTTTTCTGGAGTTAGATTTGCTGTATTATATATGAGTTGTATTTCGATTGTATATCTACGATATCTGTTGCCAAAGATTGTTTTAATTGTATTAAATACTCAGATCTGTCAGACTTAGGCGATTTGATGATTTATTTTAAATACATTTCTAAAAATTAATGGTACTGACTCTTTCTAAAAATTAATGGAAGGATTATAAGTTCTAATATTCTTGATTCATTTAGTATCATTCAATTAATCATTTTGGTGTATAGAAAAAGAATGAGAAAATAATAAAATACATATGGATTTTATATACGTTTATTTTTATTTCAGACAGGACTTTAGATATTGTTATGAGACTTTTAAAGCACATTTATGTAATTCTTTTAGCGGCTGTTCTATAGGCATCTCCTCCTCCTCCTATGAGTTTCCTTGGTTGAAGAGCTTTGATAGGAGGTGGAGCTATTACAATATTGAAGTAGTTGCCCATTCTCGATACTTCGGAACCTCGTTTGAAGTCGTCCTTCTGGTTAACGTTTGTGATTGGGCTTACGTTGTTATTTCCTTGAAGCATGTCATTCTCGACAAAATCTAGGGGCGAGTCACCGCGCTTCTGTGCTCTGGACACTCTGCCTGGATATTTACTCAATGGTAGAGGACTTTTATCTGACCTTTTTACTGGTACCGGTATTCCCATTTGAGTGCTGAAATTCCAGAGTATTGTAAAAGTAACATAACATACAGGCACGCTAGTGTAATGTATAAGTTTATAATAAATTTTATTTAATTTGTGGTTCAAAATTTTGGCTGGTAAAGAATCGAATGTAAGCAGATAAGCAGAATATTGAAGTGGTATGACAAGGAATTACATATCATATCACACAATTTAGCTTGTCTATTAACTTTTATTGAATTAAGCATTATTCTTTTCTTTTACTTTCTTTTCTTTTCTTTTGTTAAAGCACTTTACTTTCTAAAACAATGTTACCATTTTTAAATATATCTCTTAAACAAAGCACAAGTGTTGTATTCATCACAATTTATAATAGTTATAAAACTTCTGCTTTGTTGATACAATGAGAATCATAAAATATTTAATTATGAAATTTCGATGTTACCAATTTTTTTACCTTAAATAACTAGACACGGCTTAGCGTGCCTACTATATTGATATCAAATACATCAATTAACTTATTTCTTAACATGATGTACGAGTATATCTTGCATTGCTAGGTTTGGAGAATAGTATTTTACAGAAATCACATACGGTGAGCAATCTTGAGGTAAAACGCATTGGTGAGTGCGATCATCCCGCACATAAGGGTCTTCACAGATGCATCCCGGCTCACAGTACGGGTAGCAGGGACGGAGATGGTTCCGTGGATTGTCGCATGATACCTCTGCACATCCCCCGAAACAAGGCTCGTATACCTCATTCGGCCAATAGCATGCTGGAATTATATTATATAAATATTATTTCTAACTTGCTTTCAAAACTTGATCAGAAATATAAAACATAATTGGAAGGGAGGGAAGGAATGCTCGCAAGCACAACCGTTATTTCAGTACCCCTACTCTCACAATCTAATGGGACTGTTATTTGACAAGCAGTTGCAACGAGGTTAATTTAATAGTTAAATTAAAACACAAAAAAACTATCGGTTTCTAAATATTTTTATAAACTTATCCGAAGTTAACAGCAAGACTTTTAAATCACCAAAAATACATTTTACACTCTACGAGTGTGCAATTTCTCACATCGGCACATTATTGGGTATCTGAGGGTACTAAATCTAGTTGCGGACTAGACTTTTCCTTTTGTAGTCGTTTCCACAAGTCCATTACTGGTCCCACGGGTGCTACTAGATTACTCCAGACATATAGTACCACTTCAAAAACTAAATTTGCTTACATGAGATAAAATCGAGTGTTTGTGCTTTGTGCCTTTTAAAGTACTACTTGTACGAGTATTGTGTTTGTGTTATTAGGATTTATTTATTATAAAGGATTTGTTTTTGGATAAAACATTTAAATAACAAATGGCTATGGTTAAGAGTATAGTTATTTTATTTATATTTAGTAATTTTAATGGCGGTGTAGGTTATTGTTTTATTATTACGGTTAAGATCAATTAATCAAACGTTAGCTTGAGACGCCGTGGTGCAGCATTTATTTCTCATATTCATACATTTATTGTTCGAATCTTGTATAGAAAGGTCCGTGTGGTGACAGATTAAGAATACATAGTGTTACCACCCCTATTCATCCCGTGGGTGTCGTAAAAGGCGACTAAGGGAACATAGTATGCAAGACAACACTATTACAAAGAGAAGGAAAACTTGAAACGAACACTATTCCAACCCGTCTGGCCAGCGTGGCATAGTACGCCAAAACCTCCTTGCTAAGGTGAGACCTATGTCCAGTAGTGGATTATAAATGCTGTTGATGATGATGATGATGATAGCAAAGGTACGTACTGTCATTTAAAATTCAACAATATGGGTTAAATTGTTCGATTTAAAAGGTTCAAGGATCTTCATTCTGGGTTAAATAGCATAAAAAGTTACCTTTTGATATTTTATCTTCATCTCGGCACATATTATGCTTAATGTTAATCAAAGTTATAATTAAAAACGTCAAACGTTGCATTGTGGATATTGGTACGATGACACGACTGTTTAAACCAGTAAGCATTTACTCACTATCGACGATTGTTTTCGAATGTTTTTCCTTTGGCTTTTTTAGTTTGTTAGTGTTTTCGTGTCGTGGAGTCTTTTCAGTTATAATTAATATATTGTAAGGGCACCTCGGAGTTAAGACAAAGTGTCTATGATATATAATAAGGGTGGGTCGGTAAACATGTAGAGAGCCGCTTAAGCCACGTTTGATTGAATTATTGCTTGCGTTGTAATTTTGAAGATAGCGTCTGGTCACGTACGGGTGATATCATGAATAATATGTTCAGAACATGATGTCTATGTATTTTTGATGAAATTATGTACTAAGATAATTGGTAACTATAGAGGAAACTTGTGTGTAAATAGTTTAATTTTAAAACATTCATCAGCCTTATCAAAAATCTGTAACAATTCACTGCTAGACATAGGTCTCTCCTTCGCAAGGAGGTTTAGCATAGAAAATGTTTGAAGTGTATTTTTATTAAACAGCATGTTATTTTACAGCGTGATTCTTAATCAGTCAAAAAGAGCAGAGGTCATACATACCGATCAGTTTGCCCAAAGGCATCATTTATGCGTAGGTTCCAAGTGATGTTACAAGTAATGACTTCTTTTAGGTGAGTATACAGTAAGGACTCTTACCATCTGATGACTATAAAGTTCTTAGTTGAAGATCACGTCAAGGCTCAGCAGGTTAATTTAGCTTATTTTCGAATAATCCTGAATCATTATTCTAAATATATATAATAGTATTTTTTATCGTAACCCTGATAGATGCTAAACAATTTACGTAGTGTGATAGGAAACCATCTGAATATAATACATTTATACGTATATCCGTATACATTAACTATCAAGTAAACATATACCTATGAAGAAATATTTTGTGTTCTCAACAATTATTCTAGTAACAAGGGTCCCAATTGAGAAGTACAATAAATCAAAGAATGTTAGTCAGTGTAGTGTTGTAGAAACACAGTCATTTACTATATTTTAATAACCGTGATGTTCTGAAAGTGAATTAAACTTTACTAGAATTACTAATATTTACCATTAATTATTGTCAGTTCTGAAATTTGACATCTGTCAAATTAGTTTTTTCAAATTAACACATTGCATCTTTATTGTTCCACTTATTTATAATCAGATTTTTTATACCTTTCAACATTAATAACAATAGTCAGTTGTGTGTTAGTGCACTGAATCAGTAACAAGTGTTTTCTATTGCCTAATAAATTTGTCACTCATAACGTGTGAAAGGATCAAGCAGCAACACAGGTGTTATTTACCTCCCTTCACAAGGACCTTTACGAAACAATACCTCGTATTTTTGCTCAATCATCCTGCCCATACAGCCCCTTATTCCTTCCTTATGAACACAACATTGGTATTATGTGAAAGATGTCCTAAAACGACGAATATTTGAACAAAGGAGACAAAGGCAGACCACAGACAATAAATAGTACAAGGAACAGACGATAAATTGGGATTCCGATCTCTTTGGTTGGTCATACTATACGTAGCGATGCACGTGACCTGACAAGTGGTACGAGTTGCTATAATATCTTAAATTAGTTTCTCGGAGAGTGAACAGTAATAATGACTGCCAACCTACTAATGTTATGTTTCACGAAAGTGGGCAGTTATTAATGATTGATATCTCAGCGGTTCATAATAAGTCTTGTAATAATGCACCATCAATACATAAAGTTACATTTCAGTGATAAAATTTAAAACTTGTGTTTAGATAATTAGTCATAACTGTTGGATGAAGAAATCAAAGTAGGGTAGATTTGTTGTTTCCAGAGTTCCTTGAATCTGTTGTAGCACCTAACTGTATCGAGATTAACCGTAATTACACTATACCACGAACCTGGATCCTTAGACTACGGTTAATTATTGCTTTTAGGTAAATTAATATTAATATTTTCACGTGAAGTTAAATTATCTTAAAACCGTTAGTTTAATGAATGAAATTTAAATCAAAAACCTTTCAGTAAGAGGAACACACTTTAGGGACTTTAACATAATGTCTAAAACTGTTCCTCTGAATATTTAGTTTCTTCTGATTTTTGCTGTTTGTTAAAAGCGATTACTTGTCGTCACGGAGGCGTCTGCATAGACAGTCGTTGAATTTTGCCTATTTCATTATGTCTCCCTGCTTTTTAATGTGAATTCACTATCATTATCGCTTATAATCATATAAAATTAAGTTATTTATTGGATTATACAAACAAGACTAATTAAGTCTTTGTATATCTGGTTGTCTGATTAAGGAAACTGTAATGTTTTCTATGTCTAATATTTCTGCTGCAGTAAGGTTTGTACGACTAGAACTTCAGTTGAAAAATATGCCTAATATTTTGAATTGCTTTGAATATTCCATATGAGAACCAAAACTGAATAGTTCAGTCCAACTACACACTTCTTAGCCCTGGACCTCAAATCAGCTCTACGATACTTATTTGTTATTTCAATACTATATAGAGGACTCGATATTATAACTTTCAAGATGTTTTGACCATTTGTAATTTTATTGCAGATAAAACTGTGAGATAGAATTTGAATAGGGATCAAAAATGTTTAATTTGTCTAGACATATTCCCATGTTCTTTATTTTGAACCTGTGGCTTAAGAACTGTCGTAAGTTAAATTAATATCGATTTGGATCTTTATAACATTAATAGTTTATCAATTAATTAATAGTTGAAAAAAAAAGAGTTCTTCTGGTGTAAGAAGTTGTAAGATCGAATTGTACTAAGAATAAGATTTAAATGTGAGATTGGAATATTTTATATGCGTACTATATCTTTATATAATAAATCATTTAAAAATAAAATACTCACGAAAGTGACTTCAACGAAGCCATTACGAATTTGTCTATTTTTTGGATTTATTGAGGACCCATGGTTGGATAACTTTTAAAATTTCAGCGGACCGTTTTATTTGAGTTTACGGTCGGCGAGCTATGAATAAAAACAACGAATGAGTGGATTTGTGTTCGGTTTTTTAACTAGCTTTAAAATAGGTTATCGGTTTATCTGACATAACATATTATGTATAAATCAGGTTCTCAAGTCTCTATCTTCACTATACAATTTGAGTTAACTATGAATTGCTACAGTTACATTAAGTAAAAGCTCCTATTATGGAGAGTTGTGGCAACACTTAAAAGTACTTAAGAAAAATAAGCATTTGCAATTATTTTTACGGGTGTTTATTTTTGTTTTTGACAACTTTTGGACTTCAATTTTAGCCTACAATAGTAACCATATTTATTTCTATGGGATTTGTTATTTTAAATAAATATTTTATGCTGATTTCTCCTATGACCGAGGTAAGATTTAGGTCAAAACTTGTTACGGCGGTGGTCGGTTTCTAATACATATCAACAGCATTTTACAGTCCACTGCTGGATATAGGTCTCTCCCTGGCAAGGAGGTTTTGGCCTACCACGATGGCCAAACGGGTTGGAATAAGGTTTGTTTTAAGTTTTCCTCCTTTTTGTAATGATATTTATAATACCTGGATAGTTTATTCCCTTAGTCACCTCTTACGATACCCACGGGATGAATAGAAGTGGTAACACTATGTATTCTTAATCCATCACCACACGGAGTTTCTGATACGGCGGGTGAGAAATATGAACTAGTTGCGCACAGTACAACAAATTCTCAATACATTTAAATATGATACGAAAGAAAAATGAAAACGAACTCAATGCTGTTGTTTCTTTAACTTTTAGGTTTATTAATGAAATTTCACAAGAAGACAGTTTTTTGGCCTCCATGTAAGTACTTCATATTTTTTAAATTCTACGGTATCTGAAACTCTGAGGGTAAAAGAACAATATACTTGGTAGATTAATGGCGTTAAAACTATATTCATAAGGTTTACTAAGAATCACATTTATAATTATTAAAAAAGAATATACTTTTTTAATTAACAGTACGTAAACATTTCTTAAAAACTTACTAAATTCACAAAATAAGTTCGTTGTTTCATAATTTGCGTGTTTGTATTACTATCATAATATATAGTTTGTAAATGACCCCATCTATGAGAGTCAAAAAATTTATTCACTTTAAGCATACAAAATAGATAAACTGGTCTTTTATTACAATTTTGTAGGAATAGAAATTATGTAATGTTTTTTAAATCCTAACATCGTTTCTATAATACACAGCTAAATGGTCAAAGACTAACTGCCCTCTCTCTCGCTTTGCAATACTATCAATAATTACTCTGTAGCTATCGTATTAATTTCTTATTATTTTGATCATAAATCAAATGAAAATAATCCACAAAAGAAAAGAAAAGAAAAGATTTGGTTAGGAGAGATCTTTTAACTGTCGTACGGTATGTTTACACAACCATAAATTATTTACAATTTTATAATTTTAGACTCGGTAACAGGTTCTATGAAATTCTTTTTACAGAGATAATTACTCTGTAATTGGAGGTCATAGAGCCTACGTAATAGGACAACTACTTAAGATTTAATAAACGTTGTTCGGATCTATCAAAATTTCGATGTCTGGAAAACCTAAATAGCTTAATTAAAAGTATACAGTTTTTTGGACACCTGTGTAAAATTGTAATCGACATACTTACAAAACAATTGCTTTCTCATTAATTCAAATATACCTTCTTATTTTGACCTTTCCAAGGAATTTACGTGTTACAGCCAATAGATAAGATAGTCTTATATGACTATTGGTACATAAAATATACCGTAGATAAAGGTTCAATTTGTATAATTAATAATTATTACAAGTACTTATTTAATTCATAAAATTATCCATAACTTGAAAAGTTATGAGCAGATAAATATGGCAGGACATTTAAGGCAGAACATTACTAATGGTACCGCCAGCCCTGTAAACTGTATTATATTGTGTTGGTATTTAATTCTTGTCCGTTTTATTCCTACTTTTAATTGATTTTATTTATTATAAAATCAGTTAAAAACATAAATAAAATGGGGTAAATTTGAAGTCAAAGAATGTGAAAATGATGTGAACGAAGAAAGATCACCACGTAAAATAATTTGTTGATATAAATAAGCGTGCTTACTTAATGCGCTGCGTGTTTATTTCTTATATAACTGCTGCGGCGCCCCCGTTGCACAAATTGACTAAATTTGATACTTTGACCCTGTGTAACTTTTACGATTATCTAATATGTGATGAAGTCAAGGATTTTAAATGAATAAATTTTACTATGGTTGCCATACCAACATCTTTAGTAACCGTTACGGGTAGTTGGAGTTCTAAAAAGTACGACAAGTCTTTCTGCAAAACTTCGACGTCACCTAGTACTTAGGTTATGTAAATTTGACGGCATTCGGTGGACGTAAGAAATTGAAGTTTAGTTGAATAGTAGTAGATCCCAATCTAGTTTGGGAAAAAAAGGTTCGTCGAAGGAAAGTTTCTAAATTATACTCATCCCTCTTATTTTATTACATATTTATGAAATAACATAAAGAAATATACATAACCTTAGAGGTAAGTGTCATTCCAATACAAAATTAATGAAATTTAAATGTAAATGTTTTTAAAATAGTATCAACGTAATCACGGAATACTTAAGACGACCCGAAAGTAATAAATAATTCGTTAGACACTTACACTTTGACAGTATTATATCGTATGAACATATTACACATGTTATATATAAGGATTTCGTGTTATTGTTAACAAGTCTATTCGTGTACGGGCAAGGAAATTGAGACGTTTCACTTTTATGGGCGAAGAGTAAGATCCGCTCAGCGAAAAATAGCTTACGCGATAAAATATGATTGGGCACGATCATTTTTATTACCCAAGCGGTGCGTACCTTCGAGGTCGGCTCATGTTTGTAAATAAAGAGAAACGCTCTATACGCTATAATAAACAGTACATGTTTGAACTCCTTGTAGTAATAGTTTACAGCACGACCCGGATCGGTCCTCTGACGCAGTAACGTAACATGTGAACTCGTCTTTGTGATCAGAATTATAAAGATAAGGGGTCTTCCTTACACAAATAGTATAGTAATGGAAAAAAATGTGTGACGCTATAATAAAAAAAAAGATTTTTTTATTATTATGTAAAAGCATATTTAAAAAAAAGTATTTTATCAATACTAATATCATAAAAGAGAAAGTGTGTTTGTTTGTTTGAATGTTTGTCTTTATTTCACGTAGCAACAGAACGTTTTTATGGTATGACTTTGGGTTTAGAGATAGTTAAGAGGCTGGAACGTAACATAGGCTACTCTGCAATTGTTCCCATGGGTAGATCGATTTGAATCACTAAAAATTAATGATGATCCGATAAGTTTTTAATAATTTTTAACCCCGATCGCATACGATAGAAAATCAAACACGCTTTGTGTTTTTGATAAATGGTGATATATGCAATAACGTACCTAGATTCTTTATCGGTAATTTTTTTAACTTTAAATATTATAAACGAAAGTTTGTAACGTTGTAATACTCGTACGAGTATAAGGATGTTTGTTACACTTTCTCACAAAAACTACTGTACGTATTTAGATAAAACTTTACACTATACTTTACAATTTACAGAATAGTGCATAGGCTACTATTTAACGCGATAACCGATTAACGAGTAGACGCGGGCATAGCCGTGGGCTAAAGCTAGTAACATTATTAAGAGGAAAGATTTGTATTTTTATATTTTTCTTTGTAATAAATAGCTCGACAACTAATTTACTGATTTCAAAAAAATCACCATTAAAATACTACACTATCTCTGAGTGATATGGGCTGTATTTATTACTAGAAAAAAATATGAATCTGTACTAAAATACTAACAATGTAACCTAATCAATAATGTGATGAACATCGGAAAAATGAAAATCATGCATAATTGGCATGTATTCCCGAGTCTCGTAACTGTAAATGGCGCTGCTATCGGGGTTGTGCAAGAATACATCTACCTTGGACAAATTATTAAACTTGGTCGGCACAGCTTTGATCGGTAGGCCGATAAGAGGATTCGTCTGGGCTGAGCAGTATACGGGAAGCTGCGTCACATCCTCGAGTCGCCGATTCCACGATCTTTAAAGACCAAGGTATTTGACCAGTGCGTCCTACCCGTAATGATATACGGAGTCGAGACGTGGACATTCACCATTGGACTGGTCCACAAGTTTAAAACAGCTCAGCGTGCGATGGAGCGTGTGATGCTGGATGTTTCTCTGGTTGATAAAATTCGTAACGAGGTTATTCGACAGAGAACAGGAGTAATTGGCATCGCACGGAGAATCAGTACACCGAAGTGAAAATTGGCCGGTCATGTCTCCAGACGAATTGATTATCTCTGGAGCCGAAGTGTGCTAGAGTGGAGACCACGATTGGGCAAACGTAGTGTAGGGCGCCTTGCGGCGTGATGGACCGACGACTTGAAGAAAGTGGCTGGCAGCAGATCGATGTGAATTGTCGAAGACCAGGATGGTTGGCGCTCCTTAGGGGAGATCTTCGTTCAGCAGTGGATTTAATATATCTTGTCTACTCTACAATTAATTATAATCTACACAAAACTTCGAAATGCCATATGGCCAACTATTGTATGTAGTTAAGTCATTGTACCTATTTTTAAACATTTTAAAAGTTGACGTAAATACCGACCAAAATTAGACCATACGTTTGGATCGATCCTTTTCCCGACACCGTGGCCGGATAATTCGCTCACATTCTGCGGTTCCGGATTATACCGGCGGATTTGCTTATATCTTTAAAAAGGTTACAGTTTACTGTAAATATATCGTTTACCATACCAACCTCAATAAATAAATCTCAAGGAAAAACTTTCTCGTTGGTTGGCATCGATGTAAGAAAGGATTGTTTTTCTTGTAGGTAAATACATGTTACCCTGTCTCGAGTAAGATTCCCTGAAAATCAATATGTTGTGTTGCTACCTATAAATGTCAAGACAAGCATAGTGTACAGTAAAGCTTTAAGGTAAAATAAAAGGAAGAATTCTAAAAAAATATGATGGTGATAATATTACACCTAGCCGATATCAACCATAGCGACCATTTTCAACCGCGATGCACAAGCGTGTGCTCAAACACAGGTGTATTCTCTGTTTCCTTACTCTCATAACCCAATGGGAAGGCTATCCGACAGGATCGAGTAGAGATGAGGTGCAAGACCGATGACTTTATGTGCTTTTCAAAGTACGGAGGTTAAGACCTCAATTTCCAAACTCTGGTTGTTATTAAACATTTCTATAATTAAAAAAATCAATATTACCTTTTATGAGCTAGTAAATCGAACCCGAGACCTCATAGTCTGCAATGGTATACACTACCAGTAGACTAAAGATGCAGTTGGTGTTTTGATTCTAAAAAATAAAAAAAATCTTACAACAACAACGTAAATAGAATGTGAAACGTTAAAAAACCTTGGATATAAGAATAGGTTGCTACACAGATAAACATATAAATATTTACACAATACAAAAAAAAAAAATTGACATTTCGATTTCAGGTTTTCGTTTTTAATTTTTTACATTTGAAGAAACTGAGTAATGACAGTTTTAATTAATAGGTTTTTAAGTGATTGTAAGTATTTAATTTTGTTTATCTCAAAATGTTAAAAAAATAGATTTAAGCGTTATGATTATTGTTAATTTGTATATCCTGTTGTCATACATTGCTGTACGAAGGCTTGCTTCAAAAAGCACCAATCATCCCGGTCTTCTGGGTAATCTGCATACATCCGCTGCCAGCCATTTTTCTCAAGTCGTCAGTCCATCGCACCGCAGGGCGCTCCACACCACTATTTATTAATTTAAATCTTCGTTGCAATTGTAGCATACTCATCTCCAAACTTGAAATCCTACCAGCTTATACAAAATAAAAAAAAAAAATTTGGGCTTCCCCTGGCATAGAGAATTATTTTAGCTTTTCAAAATACTCACACTCGTGGCGACTAGTCTCAAACAAACTAAAAAAAAGAAGTTTAAGAAGTTCTACTAATTTTTTAATCAAACTATAAAAGTGTAAAATAAAGATATGTTATAACTAAATAATTTATTTATTCATATATCTTTATTCTATACCTATAAAACATAAAAGAGATGATTCACAAAGTGGTAGACGGAACAATTGCCGGTCTTATCACTTACAGTGGTTTCTTTCGGACAACTTTATGATGGACATTAGGTGTTTAAGATATCTACATAGAGATATATATACAACAACTACATATAATAAAACCTGGAATTTGTCTGATACAATCGTAACACGGTTTCAACACGATGGAACCACTTGTCACACATCCAATGAGTCCCTGCCGGTGGTCAAAGACATCTTGCCGGAAAAGCTGATTTCCAGACGAGGCGACATTGCATGACCACCCAGAAGTACAGATCTATTCCCAGCAGATTTCTGTTTATATAGTTAGTTGAAGAATCGTGGCTACTTCAATAAACCAAATACACTACATCAACTACAAGAAAAAATCAGAGAAGAAATGTCGGCAATTTCGATCTTCGAAAATGCCGGTGCTCGTTCGGTTCATGTAAAAAAATGGATTTTAAAAATAAAATACTTATGTACATAAAATTAAAAGAAAAATGGTTAAATAAAATGCAAAAATGAAAACCTTGAGAATAAAAATAGATTTATGGGTAAGAATATAATATATATCTTATAAGTAAGACATAAATGGTAATCGGAAAACAGAAATTTCTTATGTTCAGAATAAATATACATCAAACCTACGTTTATACCAAAATTTAAAAAAATATTAACAGAAACCAGTGCGAAGTAGGGGTTAATCAAACACTATTTATTTTGGTCATGAAGACGACGCACCCAGGAGACTAGTCGCCACGAGTATGAGCATTTTGAAAAGCTAAAAAAATTCTCTATGCCAAAGGAAAGCCTAAATATTATTATTATTATGTATTAGCTGGTGGGATTTTAAGTATCTTTCTGACTGTATTTTTTTAGATCGCTAGGAAGGTTTGGAGACGAGTACGCTACAATTGCAGCGAAGATTTGATACACTATAACTTTTTGACGTATCATACGTGGCCTCAGCTCAGTGCCAACAGTTAAAGTACCACATAAAGTTGTAATAACGATAATACTATATTAAGTTTATATCTACTATAAATATATATATATATATTTCATTGTTACAAAGTAATAAGTATAAAGTTTATTGTACCTTAGTTCAGTATTGAAATGGTTTAAGCATATGATATAATATCGGTGCAATGTGTAAAAGACAGGGGTAAAAGAACGAAACCTAAATAAATGAATATGGAAATATTCAGTCTGATTAAGTTTTGTTATATTATTCGTCTATGCAATGATTATACAATTAGAGAAGTTATCGTCCAATCAGCAGTATATTCCGATATGTGTCTATTTAATTAGGTCCATGCATACGCTTAGCAGTTTTCTCGTGTCTTTGAGTTATACAGTCTTATCACGTGCAATACAAATTACAAGTAAAACGATCTGCTGTCCCTTTAAATAGACGTCTCTCGATTGAACATCCCTTTCCTATCAAAACAAATATTAGACACCTGCAACACGGTTCTAAACTTTATTTCCGAAAGATTAAAGTTCAGATTCGAATGGGAGTTGTAACAAAACAAGAAATGATCACCCACAACCCGCACTGGCCGGTCTCTAGGGTCCGAGAGTTCCAATATATTTGTACGAGCTTGCGACCTGGCAACTCTTCAAGATTACTGTCAGCAAATAAGACAGGCCGACGTGCTCTGGAAGGTAGATATTCGATAATGCGACCTAGTGCAACCCGCTTACGTTACACTCTGCTCAGTAATAACGCGATAATTTCTGTTTGATATTGGAGGGGTCCTTAAGTGTGTGTGATATAGTTTTAATAACAATTGTAAGTTATAATAAACTTATTTGTGTTATGTTTAATAAACTCACTTTAAATTTTATGTACACAAATAATATTTTTTACGCCTGATAAATATGAACGGAAAAGACTTTAAAATTGGGAAGTAGAACCGTTACAAATTGCCGAACGGTCTGGTCGTGTCCAACGAAATCCATATATAAATTTGCTCGATACTTCTCACAATTTTATATTTAATTAACACAGTAATCATTATTTATATAATAACTTATTTTATTATTAGGAATAATGTGATTTTTATTAGCGTAAGTAACAATGTACAGAATTTTAACGTTTTTAAAATTACATAAAAATACTAGGATATAAAAAAGAATCCAATATTTACTTACAAGCGTCAAAAAATTTCTCCGCATTATCGCCTAGCGGTAGCGTTCCCAAAAGACATTGGAATTGCAGCATTGCTAAGTTGAATTAAATTATTATTTTGTTATTTCTTTTTCTTCCACCAATGTAAAGTTCGATAAACAGTGCAAAAAAATGTGAATTTTAAGAGAAAATTATAACAAAGCTTCCTGCGAGCTGTGCTGCCAACTTTATACACTGGAAATACATGCTAAGCGGAAAAGGAAGTGAAATATCCTAACATTTTTTAATCTTAACCTACCAAAGTGACTCTACTCTGTCTGATGGAAAGCATGAATAGAATCCAAGAGTGGTGGTCGCCATACTCATTGCAAACGCAGACAGTTCAGTATGGCGACACACACTATGGCGGCCTAACTACTATAAATATGACTACTTTTTTAAATAACATTATACTTAATTGTATTGTATTAATTAGGATTCCACGACTCAACTTGAAATTTTTTGCGGTGTGAAGTTTAACATACACATTGCCAAGATTACTGCATAGTACACGACGTCTCTTTTTTCATTTCCATAGAAATAAAGAAAATTTGTCTTTTATAGCCATTGTTATGGGTAACTAAATTTATATCTACTTATAGCAGGTTATGTCCGCGGCTTTGATCGTGCTGGTTACATTCCTTTTTTCCGAATAAATAATATACGTGTTTTTTTCTGCTCTGAATCAATCCAGCAAAAGATTTAGTTCTGAGTAATACCAAAAAGACCTTTATATTAAATGTCAATAACCGCGAGCAAAAGCTAGTTACCAAATGAACCATTTTTTAAAACAAAGCTTCGTACACGTAGATTCACAGAATAATGCAATCTACGTGCTTTTGCAACGTTGTTATTATATGTATTTGATATATTCCGCCGTTTGGGATGTAGCTTAAGTTCTGTTTATGATATACGTGCCATTAGAAATTGCATTAATGTTAATTTTTTATTGAATGTACATATATATATATATATATATATTTATATTCACTAGAGGACTAACTAGACTTAGTTTTCAATTATTATAAACTTATTTCATCTTTTTTCATATTGAATATTTTTACATCAATTAAAGTGATAGACCCTTATTTAAGGAGTACCAATTTATTTATATAACATATATTTTAATTAATATTATCCAGATAACAACGTTAGTGCTAAGAATTGCTTCATTGCTTGATATATCTTAGTAATATTTTTTATATAATATAATACAATACAACTCTTGATAAAGTAACTGATCTCTCGAGCACTACGCAGTGTTATTTACAGCCTTGTTTTTTACAATCAGTATTAGTTCTGGGTAAAAACCCTCCAACAGCTGCCTATACTTAGATTACAATCCATCACATATATAAGCGTGGTAGTAATATGATGAGGAGACAAAGCGTTACTAGTGGTTATCTGATGATAATGTACTTCTAGCCGATTTCGGCCACGGTGGACAGTCTCAACAGAGGCCAGCCAACAACGGATAAGATATTATAGTGCTTAAGTGTTTGCACAAACACAAACGGCTGGGGTGAGATCAGGCGAAGGACCGACGGCTTTACGTGCTCTCCGAAGCACAGGGGTTAAGACCCCAACTGGAAAACGGCGGGCTATTTTTTAGTATTCCTGTAACCAGAAAAACTCAAAACTTCTTTTAAACTGACCCGGGCATCGAACCTGAAACTTTTGATCGGCAGCCATATACGCTAACCGCTAGACCAACGAGGCAATTATTGGTGGTCACCTGGACCAACCTGGACAATGGTGGACCATGGTCACAATTGCTAGCAAGGGATCATAATATTAAAATAAATTTTTACGTTATAGATCCAATAAGAAGATATCTAAAACACTATTATTACTCAATAAGTAGTAAGGTATTCTAAATAAACTTAAAGGGTACAAAACATAAAATAACTCAAACATATAAAGGTATGTTCTATGTACTTTATGAATCGGATATATGTAAATCGCGGTTTTCCTTATAAGGTTATGAATATTTCAGGGCTCACGGATTGCGAGATACATGGCGGTTAATATTGTACAAACATTAAATATACTTTTAATATCTTTCTTGAATAACTACTAATCAATCATCATCATAAATTTTAGTATTATATCTCATTAAATATTGACACTTTACAGGTTCCCAAAACTGACTCGATAAGTCTTTGCCCAATATTAGTCGGGTTTATTAGAATCTACAATCACGCCGTCGAAATAAACTTTCTAAATTCTTTCTTATTTGTCTACACTATCTTATTTTACGAACAAGGAATATAAGTAAATTTCCATACAAAGAAATTTTATATACTTTCATTACAGTAAATATCTTTCTTATTTTATGCCTTATCAAAGTGTAAGCTAGCCGGCAACTATGATTACCACATAATAATTAACATTTTATAGGCTCTTAATAGTCCACTGTGGGACATAGGCCTCTCATGAGAAAATCTCTCTCACCTAAATAGAGAGTTTACCCGCAGATGGTGCCCGCGGTAACGGGCAGGCGCTTGGAGAGATCTGGATGTCGTAATAACAGCTGTTCCCGGCTCCTTCCTATCTCAGGTCAGAGTGGCACACCGTGTGGTTTTAGTCGGCCCCAATTCTGACGCCGTAAACCCCGGTGAGGTGACGGTCCGAGGAGGTTTCCACACGTAAAAAAATAAGGGTTTGTTTCAAGTTATCCTTCTTTTTGCAGTGATGTTGTTCTGTGTGGTTGACTCCTTTTATCCTTGGACATTTTATCCTTACGACATCCATGGGATGAATAACACGAAATAATAATCAACACGGAACAAAAATAATTACAAGCCCTATTGACAAACTTCTGTGTCGAGTGTCGGGTAGAGAATAAAAGGTATATGTATGTAAGTAAGTATAAGGCGCTGCATAATTGAAAACCGCGGTTTGGCCCAATAACAATGGAACCTGTACAGTAACGTTCGCCGAGTATAAATTAGGGAATTATATTAATCGCGTATAACGTGCGCCTCCGCCCGCCCCACCGAGCGTCTAACGAGCTCACTCTTGTTGCGGATTACGTACTTGTAGCTGAAAATTACACTTTATTACGATTTGACTCTAGGAATTCGAAAACTTTAATTAGAACATTCTGAAGTTCAAATTTTCTTCTACAAATGTTTTAAACATTATCTTTTATTTTAGACAAGTTTTATCTAACTTAAGTAACTTAACAAGACTAAAAAATGTGCTAAGATTTTTCTTACCGCTTCAAAATGTCTGGTTCAGATTAAAAATAAGATAAAGGGCAAGTAATTTTTGAGAACATTAGCGCACTCGACGTTTTTATTTATAATTTATTTTGCGGTGTGGAGTTGGAAGCACAATCAATTTACGAAAAGATTATACCGTCCAAATTACCGTAAGATAACACAATGTTAGCGTCTTACCTGGGGAAGGATTCAGTCACCCAGATAAGTAAATATATTGCTCTCAATTACCAGAAAAGAACAGATATTAGAGGAAATCACTGTCATGTAATTGTCGCTGCAATCTAAACGAGCCCCAGCAAAACTCAAGGGAACTTGTTACAACGTTTATCAGTAGGTTTCACTGCTATGTTCTGTATAGGCCTTTGTTTATGATGAGCCTCGATACACCTTATTACATGTTTTGATATTCCCTAAGCATTGTTTTACGTAACAACGTGATATTTAAAGTTTCAACAAACTTATCAGTGTATGTTTTCATTAAATAAAACTTTCTGATATTCTTGAGCATAATAATACAAATAGCGGACATTGGAGTGTGTGTTTATTACTTTGTATCTTTATTATTTTTATTATATTCATCAATTACAAGTTAGCAGTTTCCCCTAATATTAGTCCACAGTCGATGACGTAGCAACTTCCATTGATACAATTTGCTCTATCACTGGCCAGGAATAACACTAGTTCCGCTACATCTTCCACTCCTGCCACTTTTCCGAGTGAAGAGCTCATTTCAATACCTTTAAACATTTTATCACAGTCTGCGTTACTCATACCACCTCGTCGAAATAATTCAGTTTTCACAGGTCCTGGATTTACAGCATTAACTCTCACTCCCTTTGGTCCCAATTGGAGAGCGTTACATTTTGTGAGCATGTCAAGAGCTGCTTTCGATATGCAGTATGGAGTCATGAAAGGCATCGGCTTAGATGATTTAGATGATAATATACTGGAAATGTTTACGATGTTTCCTTTAGTTTTTATCAAGTAAGGTATGAGCTTAGTTGTAAGTGAGTACGTTCCACGGATATTGGTAGCCATAACTTGATCGTAAGCCTCCATTGGCGTGTGTGCTCCGGGTATAACGTTGACACCGGCGTTATTTATTAGTATGTCGATCTTACAAAACTTCTTTATAGTTTCTTCGATGATTCGTTCAATATCATTCTCGGAAGTTATGTCTGCAACTATAATTAATGGTTTGAGATG
Organism: Hypercompe scribonia; assembly: GCA_949316085.1. Lineage (NCBI taxonomy): Eukaryota > Metazoa > Arthropoda > Insecta > Lepidoptera > Erebidae > Hypercompe > Hypercompe scribonia. The sequence goes on from OX438979.1 coordinate 11,812,076, forward strand.
ATTTAATACTTCACACTGACGAGCAATTTTTGATAGATTGTTTAAATTTCGAGCTACTAATACTAATGTTGCTGAATTTTGTGCAAATTTTAGTGCACAAGCTGTTCCTATGCCGGAGCTTGCACCGGTTAGTAACACTACTTTATTGCTGAAGGACATCCCGTCTGTCCGTAGCTCTGACTGGGTAAAGACTGAGAGACACAATAGGCGAATCGTATATTATACACATTCGATGCCGGTAGTGAAAAACTTCCGCAAGTCGTTGTGACCGCAAAGTGAAACTAATAGGATCTAATGACAACTTAACTTCCTATATTTGGTTTCATCGTGTGTGTAACGCTCACCTGATTATATTAATAATTAACTCGATTGTTGATGGAAGTGTGTTAGTGAACAAATGTGTGAAATAGTGATCGGATTGTACTTATATAAAAAAAAAAATGATTGTCTTCTTCTTTTAGAAAAATGTACAGAATTAATGAATTTGTCATAAAAAGTACCCAACTATTTATTTCGATGTCTTCTGTGGAGCAATATTTTTTACTTCAGTTTCATATAACCATGCAAATAATAAACTAGTTACTTTTAACAAGTGATAGTGATATGGTCGATATTTACCTACAGAAGTATTTTTAAGGCATTCTAAAGGCATGTTCTAAACTTATAGTTAGTTGAATTTCTTTACTGTGATGTCTTTGTTTGTAGTCTGTGTATTTCTAATTTATTTACCCATTTTGTAATAATATTGATAACAAAACAATGTGTACCAGAATACACCCACGTACCAAAATAATTACAGTCTTGAAACATTTCCTTTAAAATATTTTTAAGAGGACTTTTGGGCATCAATTATCTTGAGGCTTGCTAATAGTTGATCGTTTATTTCAAAGTTCGAGATAGAATTGATAATAAACTATTCTTTTCTTTATTAAACTATGTAAAAAATAGTAAAAAACACAGGTGCATATGTCTTATTCGAACATTATTAAAATAAGTAGATATTTACTTACGTTTGATGCATTGTCATGCCATTCATCAAATCATCGTGAAATTTGACATACAAGTTCCATTGTATAGGCATTATGTAATATATTTTCGCGATCCACTCATGGGTAAGAACTGGTGAATTATTATTGATGAGAATGCAAGCATTTACCCGCCATTTGACTCATGTAAAGGTTATTTTACTATCATTCGGACACTTTTCTTTTTCGGCATGAAATTATTTTTGGCTTATACGTAGCAGGTGCTACTACTACGTACATAATGTGTTTGTAAAATTGTATGTTGTTCGTTGGAGTCCTCAAGATATGAAACAAAACAACAAACAGTCACTCTCACTAGTATGATCAACGGAAAGTTATGATATTAGAGACTTATGATGACCACAAAGAAGAAAACCTTTTCCTTTTAAGCTTTCTGATTGTCGTCTAAAAATACTGAAATTATTGTTTACATGCTTATAATTATTTAACCCGTTAGAATTATATTCTATTCGGCAGTTACTTAGACCATATTTCGCGTCAGTAGTGGGTCACTGAACGTTGGATCCGTAATAAAACTCACATTGTTCCTTTCATACATTTTATTTGAGTCATCTCGATATACGATAGACAACATTTAAAATTTGAAGCGAATATTATTTACATCGTTACTTATTATCAAACAAAACTTATAATAAAAGCTCCCTAAATTGTCTTTGGCACTTGCTTTACACTAATACTTTATTATTTTAAGGTGAAAAGTTTAGGACTGGATGATTATGTAACAATGGATTTTGACGCTTATAAAATTACACCATTCTGTATAAATTGAACTACAACCAAATTAAAGCCTTATTGAAATGTGATTAGTTATAAAATCGTAAATCTATTGTATGTTATTGTTTATATTGTGTGTTATGGAAAATGATAATCCACGTAAACCGATATCCAACGACATGTTTCCATGGACTACTTTAACCGAAAGCGTAGACTTTTAGTATTTTGTTTTCTTTATGCACAGAAGAAATGTAATGCATGAACTCGTTTAAGTTTATAATTGATTACAAGTTTTTTGCCTCTAAGCAAAAATAACAATCTAGATTCATTGTTCATATCCACTTACAACTTAATAAAACAAAAATAATTAAAAGCACAATATTGAGGACATATTAAACTGTGATAAATTGTGTTATTTAAAAAAAATTTGATGTATTTATTAAAATTTTAGTTTAGCATTCCAATAAAAAATATTTTTAAACAAATAATAAGTTCTATTTACATTTTAATTAATGTAGCGAGAGATTGAAATTGCATTTTTAATCAACTTACACAACAAAAGCTGAAAGAATATATGACTAAAATGGAATAAAACCCCATAAGATTACTTTGAATTTGAAAAAAGAAATGACTCGAACTTACCTCTGCAAACTGATTACCGATCGAATTCATGCATGGTATTTGTTCAAACATTAAAATGTATTGATGCAGGGGTGACAGTTATCGTGATCCTGTGTGAGCCTTACACTGCCACGATGACAGTCATGCCTTTTACGTCCCCAAGCGGAGTGTGAAAAAGCATCTCACTAGGCCGCCATAGTATGGGTCACCACACTGCATTGTCTGCATTTGCAATGAGTATGGTGACCACAAATCTTGGATGCTATTCATGCTTTACATCAGGCAGAGTAAAGTCACTTTGGCAGGTTCTTAATATAGAAAAGATTCTATCTTTGAGGCTTTGTCATTTCAGTAGGTGGACGCTAGACTTAAGCAATAAGGATCGTGATTCCAATAGTTGAAGAGAGAAACGGTTTAAAGTCCCGAGAGGGATTTATATCGGCCGTATGAGTTACATATTTATGTTTAGCCAACAACATTATCATTGCAGATTAATTTGCATATAAGCAAGAGTTAAATGAATAAATTTCTCTAATTAAAGATAAATAATTTAAATTTAACGGGTATGGATTGGATGTGTCGTTTTTAATCTTAATGAGACTGTTTCAATTTTTTTCAGATCTCAATACTTTCCAGCCATTCTAAGAAGTTAAATAAATGAAATAACTCATGTAATTTATTCATATGAAGTAAATTGTTACAGTAAATCAGGAAATTTCACACGCTGGCGTGATTTTTTAAGATTTGGTCTAGTAACAAAAAAAATAAATTATATTTTTCATGACATTAACTTTACAGAACAGTAATTATATTTTTATTCAAAGTGATGAGCATGAACGAATGACCTACTACTATATTTTGGCGAGATATGGAGTCCAAAATCATGTTGATCGTATGTCTGCCACAGTTGCGAATGAAGCGAACTAGCTATGTACTCTATGTGACTACATCTACTTGTTATTTTAAAATTGATGTTAAAAGAGATGATGAAACAGACTTTACTCGCGATTTAGGAACTGATTATTCTTTAAGTTTATAACAACAAGTAAAGTAGGTTTTGAAATGTAGTTATGACGACACACTAATGATAAGACATCTGCGAGATAAGAAATATCATTATTGTGTTGTGGTTGATGATAAATGTGGCATTTCGGAATTCACATATTTTCGTGTGGAGTAAGTCTAATGAGTTAGTTCCTTAGTATCTTAGAATAAGAATAACTTATTACGATTACGATTAACTTCTATGATACCAGATCTATGATTATTTTTCATATGTCGTATCGTGTGTTACGGTATTAGTATAACTGAATGATCTTTAAAGGTATGCGCGTTAAAAGAAAAGAATCTTACATCACTAATACGATATACAAAACGAACCAATAAAGCTACTCTTAAATAGGATACGGTTACGATTAAATCAGCCGATATAAAATTGATGATTACATTGCGAGTAAAATCTGTTAAATGCACTCTATCGTACACTAGTAAATATGGCCGAATAGTAGCCATAAAACACTCGTAACTTTGTACAAAAATGATGTGTGTAAACACTGGAGGGAGTGCGATACTGGACGTTTGTGTTATAACCACCCTTGTACACTTACAACATTAACACGTACTTACAGTTACGTTATATAGTAAACTATAATTAAATCTAGGGAAGGTTAGTAAAATAGATATTCGTGTGTAATGTGTACAGGAACTCATTGAGAGGGTTGAGCGCGATTCAAAGTTTAATCTCGTTATTAGTTTCATGGATGTCCTGCCTGAACATCTGTTCCGTGATCGGTTGAAACATTACCGTTATCAGAGGTTTAGTCACATTTATATGGATTAATAACGTGGTGTACTTTGGAAATTTAATATGTTCATATTTTCAGTATTTAGGGCAGAGTCCGGTCGCGATCGATAAACGCCGAACCAATATATTATTATTTTGTTCGACGAAGCATGAAGGAGCTACACCACAATATTTCGCTCACAGCCATTTTTAAATGAATTTCGTTTCACTTTTTCAAGAATCATTTTTGATGAACTGGAAATTGCAAAAAAGAAATACAATAATACGATATTGATACTACAATCCTACTAGTTTTGAGCAGGTACTTCTGACTCCTGACTTGAATCGTCATTGACAAACAAAAATACTTAAGCGTAAAATATTCTACAAATATCCTATTTTATTCTATGTTACCCTTACGAATGTTGACGTGAAAATTGGCTATAGCATTTAAGGACGTATTTACATTAGGTTCATGTTAGAAGAAGTACAAATATGTTTTCAGGAATACCTTAAAATTGAATTGTGCATATGTATATAATAGATTTACATACCCCTAATATCATGGCAAATTGATCCAAGTACACTCTTTAACAAAGACTGGACAAACAATTAATTGTTCATAATATACAGTTATAAAATAGAAATAATTTCGTTGTCATAATTTGAAATATTGTACGAGAAGTTTTTCTTTAGAAATAATTCAACTGCACAATCTGTTATATTTTACAAACGCCATTAACATGCAAAATGTAATTACGACCATAAATAATAAAGTTAAAGACTTATTGTAACATCTAATTTATATAAAAATAATGTTCCTACTTCTACGACTAGAAGCAGCTGTACACATCTAACATTTAATAATAAATACTAGTATTTACACCTACAACTGATATTAATGTGTACAACATTAGACCAGTTACAAAAATCTAGGTAAGAATTAGAAACTAGACACAGATTTAAAAAGTTGACTATTTATAATCGAACGACTAAAATTCGAGATCACAATATTGCTTGGCAATATAAATCTTAGAAATAATGACTAGCAACCTAATTGAGATCATAATATCTAGTGTGTATCTAGATGCGAACATGACATGTATCGAGTATTTACGTGTAAGCTCACTCAGAGTATCTTGTAGAAATATGCGTAAAAATGCAAATTGCAAATACAATATTGTGTTAGAGATATAGTTTTAATTTTTAGTTATTAATTATGTAGTATAACTAAAATAACTTTAGGTCTTACTACATTTTTCTTCTCTTATGTGGGTAAAAATTTACCATTTTCAATTGGGTTAAACGACAATTACCAAATGGAAAGTATCATTTTAGAAAGATGTCAATAAACTAAACTATAATGTTTATTGATATAAGAAGTTGACGGTAGTTTGTTTAATTGTACTTTACGCTTTTATGCTCTGAACAGTAACATGTATAATTACACACATACATGTATAATTGGAACAAATGTAGTAAGACAGTTAGAAATTGACATCGAAAATGATCGTATAAAAGAAGTACATATCTCGAAATTACTGTTTTTGGAGAACTCGAGTAAAATATGATTAACAAGTTTCCTAGTGCTCAATAGCTTACAAAGATCATGCAGTATGTATTAATTCTTGATACTTAGTTTTCAGAAAGTTTTAGCAATTAGACTCTTGGAATCATTGAAGGGCTAAAATAGTTTAGGAATTCTTGAGATGGTGTGCGTCGTGATCGCACCGACGCAGCACAGCGAAGTGCGTCATCTGAAAAGTGTTCGTGGAGCGACTGCCACGCTCTAGGGTGCCCGTCATCGTGTAGCCCATGTTGAAATCCGCCTGCGTTACATTCGTTGTCAGATACAACTGTTAACAGATAATAAAAATAAACTGTTAATTCAAAAGACCGATGTTATAAACCTTGGAGCATCATTCTAATTCTGAACAACGTAATATATACATATTTATATTTTTTAAGATTCACCTTAAATTAATCTTTATGTTACTAATAAGTTAAGCTTATATTAATCGTGATGTGCTAGAGCACAGAATAAAAAAAATACATAAAAAAATTGCTGTTTCCACTGTTGAACTACTAGTGTAGTGTTTAAAAGCAGAATACCATTAAAAAAAAATATAGCAGACGATTTCAAAATTATCAACTGTATTTGCACAACTATAATCTTTGTTTCTAAGTAGAAACTAGCCAGCAAAGGAATATCATCATCATCATCATCGCAAGAAAGATGTCCATTAATGGATAAAGGTTTACTCCAAGTTTCACCACAAAAACCAGCTCTGCGCTGCCCGCTGCGAACGATAAACAAACGATAAAACAAGTGTATGCAATCCAGTAATCCAACACATTTTTACCTTAAAGTCAGCATCAGTTCCCATATGTTTAAATGTGCCTACGATGTAGACAGCATTGGCTCCACTTATTACCATCCGAGCCTGGGTGCTGTGTCTGTAACAATATCAAACCATTCTTCAGCTTTTTTTTTTACTAATTTACTAGATATTGAAAATATAGATTAACTTGAAACAATTATTTATAAATAACAAAAATAATTATTATATTATAAAGCATATATACTGAAAACTTTGAAAATACTTTAAATTTCAAGCTAGTTTTTACATGATTTGAACACTTTTCCCATAGGACATAAACTTTTAATCCGTCCTTAGTTGCATTTTTAATATTTTAAAAAGTACCTAACCGTAATGTCAAAATTTTCTAACATAAACATACTTAGCGTTGATGGTCTCTAGTGTGTAGAAATACAGATAGTAAAAAACGAGAATTTGTTGTAGTATTAAAGGAAACAATATGGATGTTATCGATGATAAAATTGAGAAAACCATGATCAAATTTATGGAATATTAAGACAATTACAACGTTTATTTACGCTCAAAGGTTATTAATCAGCCAGTTCCTTATCGAAAGTTTCTTCCTTAGTATTCTTAAAGATTTGACTTTTTTTAAAGGGTACTCGATGACTTATGATGACTCAATTTAGATACACAGAGTACTACGTAAAGTTATGTTTATGTGTAAAGAACCAATAACATAAAACATTAAATTTAGGAAAAATCAATAATAATATTTCATAATACATAGTTACTGGATAGTAATAGTTACTGGCAGAAATATCTGTAACAAAATATTCGAAACCTATATTCATTAGCATCGACATGGTTTTTAGAAATGAAATATAAAGACATAAACCTTAACGAGCATTGAACATTTTCGAAAAGCTTTAGATTTACGAATTGTACTCTTCAAAGTCTTCAGTTACCGCAAAAAAAGAATACATTCAACGTTTTCAATAAAAAAACAATAAATAAGCCGTTCTCTTTAGATAACGTGTTGGTTTACGTGTGTTTTGGAGACAGATAATGTGTGACGGGACCACAGTTTGTCACGCTACCGCCCCGCTAGGAAGAATTAGTGCACGACGCTCACATGGCTGTTTCTACTCTAATATATTTGTCCCTAGATTAAGGGCTGTATGTCTTATTTAAACATGTTGAGGCAAACACTTTCTACAATTTCAAGCGCCTCGAAGAGGTAATTATGATGTTTAATAATAATAACTTGACACATCTTACACGGCCGTCTGGGCCTAAATTAAGAAGTGAATTTGCACTAGTAACTTGTAGTAGTAGACTTGACAAACATGCTTATGTAGTTCTAAATGCGTAAACTTCTGTACAAAATTAGAATTTAGAAGTTTGTACTATAATTTCATTAGTTACGTAATATTTAGGTAGACACATCGTCAACCAGGTCTCTGTTGTTCTGAGTCTGATAGAACTTTATGTCTTATATAATAAATTTATATATAAATCTCCCAAATTCTAAAGAACTCGTGAAGAGAACTAAAGAAATATAAGGCGGCATTGAACATACAAAGACAAACTTGTAATACATATGTTGTCGACTCAGTGATTTATCTGCGGCCAACTGCCTCATAACAGCCACCACGAATTATTTGCTGTAACAGAGACGTGTGCCACTACGTGATAAATTATTATCGGCGGTCACCGTGTTTTTATTTTTAGTAGAAGTTTATACCTGTATAAAAGTTTATTTTACAACGTACTTACGTTTTTAGTTACGTTACTAGTTTAGTTAGTATGCAAATATCTAAGGAAACCTTATTTTATTGTTTTTTTTGTCAGTCCTAAAGGCAAGTTGTGTATAGTTTTTTCACATCTTTTAAAATGACAACTGTTAAAAGTATTTTATATTAATCTTGTGTACTATTTTCGATCAGCTTAATATACTACTAACTTAAAAATGTGGGCATATGTCAAAAAATAATTACGCTTGTATAATATTGTAATATATTAAATAGAGCTAATCTGATTGACACTCGGTCAAAACCACGTGATCATTAATACCAGGTATTTGGAAATACATAGATGGTTTTACATTTTTTATATTTTAATAAAACGTATACCAGTCCGAGGGATGCAACCCATTCTGCATGACTTACTTATCCTTTTTCCTGCTGTGGGTTAAATAAACAATGATAAAGACCATAATTACACACTGATTGTACCGATATTCAAATATAGTCTGCTTATTATAACTGTTCCTAGTAAGGATAAAACTCTTTAGGTATAATTTTAGGACTAGCCATGTAATATTGAAGGAATAAGGGTAATTTAATGGAATATTGATGTCGGAAATATCCATATATTTGTTTTTCAATTATTGTCATCATAGAATTCTTAACATATGATATGGAATTAAGGGAAATACTTCTAAATATTTGAAAAAAAAAATGAGTAACTATAACATATTTTTTTCGGTAACTGAGAGATTGAAAAATTGTACAGCGTCTAATAATAAATAATTTTCTATCACAAAGTTTACATCTGTAATTTTGAAATATTGCTTTGATAACTATCAAAGACCCTACAAAAACTAACACATTTTTTGATACTTTTTCAGGCTTGAAATAAAATATCACGCATAATTGAAGCACTAAATATCCGTAATATAAAGTTTTTTACAATAATATTACTATTATTGAGATTATTTTTAATTTAAGCATTGGCACAGCATATCGGTCCTGCTCATGAACACGTTCATACGACACTCGTATCCTGGTAATATCAAGGTGCCTTGGAGTAGCTCAAAGAGTTTGTTTAACGATAAGCAAACAAATGCGAAAAGAAAAAGTCACGAAAAACTTTGAAACTTGAATCTTCCTGATGCATTTGGAAAAGCTGAGGAGTTCGCATGCCAGTCACGTATCCTAGTAAGTAGGGCGCGAATCCAACACGTACCTACCGCAGCCCTAACGGCCCTGTAATGGCTATCGCCCTATAATAGCTTGGAACATCTTTCGACTACCCACCAGCAAATTAAAATCCCTTTATGCGTACTTTTGCGTCACTTTCTTCTAGATAAACGAAATTAAATCGACGTGTCCGAAATTAGGACGTGCGTTAGGAAAGAGACTTTTCGGAATATCGATGTAATTAGATCAAATTTTAGGCGTTTCTGTTGGCTGTGTAGCATCACAATATTTAGCATTCGGGAAATTGGCTATTTACAAAATAAAAATAAAAGTTTAGAGATATTTTGAAATTTTACCCTAAATTCTACTGTAGATCTACCAGAGGATTTGGTACCTATAGTACACTTATAGTAATCTAAATGAAATATTTATGAGCTACTACCGGGTAAGAGATGAGTTACTTGGCGATAGTTGACTACAAAAAGAATTTGCAAAGAGAAGAATTACTTGACCCAAACGCTTAACTACCCCGACTGGTCAGCGTGGTATAGTATACCAAAACTTCCCTTTTCAAGAGAGGCTTACGTCCAGCAGAGGTGACTACAACTATAACACAAAAGTAACAAATATGTGATAGCCTTTAGGCCTAGATACTTTTCTTAAAAGTTCAATAGTTGAGGAACAATCTACCTACTTGGTCTTTGACAGCTTTCATATTTTAAAAAGAAAACAAATATAATAAAACCAGTGTATAATATTATATAACATCATTTTTCTTAATGTTATACTCAGAAAAAATAGGTTCTTAAAAAGCAGCGAAGTGGTTACTAAGGTAAGTAATGGGGATAAAAGTTCTGTGGGTTTGGACGATGGTAGAAAGCTCTAGTTTGTGTAGCTCTTTGTGTATGCTGGAACAAGTAGTCGGCACACAAGCAACAGAAAATATACCAAGGGTCAAGCTGATCTGGAATATCCTGGCAATTGATAGTAATAGTCATTACCTGTTGAAATACTGTCCAGGAGGAGAAGTTTGTAGTGAGCTCTAAGGAGGAGGTTAATAATTTACATGCAGCCAAAATTGTGCCTTATAAAAATTTACTCATATTGTTACATGCTTAACATAAATGAAATACTTCGGCAAGAAAAATCATAAGTGCAATTGACTTCATTTCCAGTTATGTATAGTAAAATGCTGGAACAACCTACGTTTGCGTAGGAACAATCTTATATAATTAAAAAATTACTTATTTTGTTACTTTCAATTTATTACCATTTACTTCCCACTATTTCTTATCATACATATATTTTATTTGTTTCGTTTGATTAGACATTAACTATTGTTTAATATAATCGATTCTCTGTGATCTAAATACACCTCCGTTAGGGATATGTTGAGTCTGTCGCTCAACAGAGGATTTTATATGTTACTAAATAAAAAAAATAAACGAAATAAAGAAAATTTATAAATAAAACCAAAAATAAATTTAAAATTAATTAATTTAATTAAAATTAAAAACACTTAAACATTAACTTTACGAAATACAATAAAATTTTGAAATGAAATCAAAAAGTTAAGAATGGTCCAAAAGTTAAAAGAAAACAGGCAAATGACAAATCAGTTATCAGAACTCCTCTGATGATGAGTGTAAATAGTGAATATGTTTATTCACAGCAATATCAGGACTTGTGATATTCTCGTATTACTTTCATCACTTCACGTAGCTACATTGATTGCATTGTAATAGAAAAAGAAATTCATAAAAAGCATATAAAATGCAATATGATACATTAAAAATATCCACATTTTGTTTCTATCCCTCATAAAATATTGTTTATATTCCATTCACAAATAAATAAAAGCTGTTCATTGTTGGTGAAATTTGGGTCTGACAGTAGAGAGTATTAGAGGACCGAGCTCGAGTTTTCCGACTCCTGTTGTAAACATAAATAAAAGTATGGATAACAATATTTAGGTTCCACTTAATAGGTGGCGAGCCTATTAGCACTAATCGAGATATTTTGTTTGCCAGAGCCTCGTCTGTCGATCAGTAGGTGCACCACCACTTTGCAGGTGAGGTTAGTATGGGCTCCAATATACTATGCACAAAAATATGACATACTTAATTTAAAACTAATTACTTGCATTCTCCCGTACTTTGATTTGCTGAAGGGTAGTAGTTTTTACATAGATCGATTCATGCTATAGTCAGTATATTAGTAGCATTAAACTGGTATATCTATATTCTTTATGGCATAAATGAAAACTCAGCTACAAATAATTTCAATATTGATCGCGATTGATTGCGGTATGCTAGATAAAATGTTTCTACATATAACCCTCATGTAAGATTCAACTAGAACCAATACTCTTTGTACCACATTCAAAGTCACAATAATCTCTTTAGGTACTTAAATAAAATTAAACATTTTTAACACCATGCATAAAAGTGGCTTATTATAGTGACTGCATGGTTGGCCTAGTGGTCACCACACAATCCGCCGCGGGTGGTAACTCTAGTGCGAAGAAGGACACACTGGAGCTTATGGCAACGGAACTTTGTGACAGCCGGAAACGCGTACGCTCCAGGGATGACGGCAGCGATACGTCTCAGGAGATGTTGCCTCCCAAGGTTGCAAGCAGTCGTAGGGGGAGATCACGAACTCCGGCCTCGGTTCCGTCAGGCTCCGTTTTCTGCAAGGCAGGAGCCTACAGAAGAGTCAGGGCGGACGGCGAAGCATTAGCGGAAGAGGAGGTCGCAGATCTCCTGCTTAAAATTAAGGAGCCGATGGAAGGAAGTTCTGTTCTCCAAACACCATCATCGATGCAGGCCATCGAGGTGGCCATCATCCACAAAGTGGCCACCAAGTCTAGCAATCTTAAGGGCTGTTTTGTGAAGGCCCTTAAGGACTCCTCTGCCGCTATTGCGGGGGTCGTGGAGAGCCTTATCGGAGACATGGCTCGTCTCCAGGCAGCCAACGAGCGTCTGACGGGGCAGGTGACTGAGCTCAGTGCTCAGTTTGCTCAATTCCGGGCAGATCGCCCGGAACGAGAGGGCTCGCCTCCGTCACAACTTACCCCCTCTTCCAACCTCGGGGGTATTCCTGATGCCCACCTGCGCCAAATTACGGACGCAGTGTGGCGCATGATGGACGGGCGTCTCGCTGGCCTGGAGGCGAGGCTGCCTCCGGCTTCTGTTGTCCGACCGCCGCTCGCGGCAAATAGACTGAAGACCGTATCGGTGCCATCAACGTCTACCGTTGCGGGCGGTCATGTGTCCTATGCGGCGGTGGCGTCTGTGTCTGCCGCTCCTGCGGTTGCTCCGAGGGCACGACAGGCGGCTAAAGCAACAGCCAAGACAAGTGCACCGAGGTCAGGGCCCAAAACGGCGGCCAAGCCTAGAGCGGAATTCCCTCCGCTCTCCACTCCAGCCGCTGTACCTGGCACCTCCACGCCTGCTCCCCCCACATCTGCCCCTTCCACAGATGGTTGGCAGATAGTCGGGGGGACTAAGAAGTCCCGAAAGCGGGGTAAAAAGGCTGCTCAAAAAGCAGCCTCTACCCCGCAGTCGCTGTCGGTGGCAGTGGCCGCTACGAAGAGGCCGCGCAAGCTGCAGGTACCCAAAACCGCGGCGGTAGTGGTCACCGTGTCACCGGAAGCGGTTAACGGCGGACTGTCTTACGCGGCCATCTTCCAGAGGGCCCGGGCTAGTCTCGCCAATGACATCGGGACGGATGGAGTCAGGTTGCGCCTCGCTCAGACGGGAGCTCGAGTCCTCGAGTTCCCGGGAGCCGAAGGCGCAAAGACTGCAGATGCCTTTGCCGAGAAGATGCGGGGCATGTTTGCGGCCACGGATGGTGTTAAGATCGCCAGGCCTACTAAGTGTGCAGAGTTGCGCATTTCGGGCCTGGACGACTCTATAACGGCCGAAGATGTCCGCGTTGCAATAAGAGAGACGACAGAGTGCAACGTGGACAACATTAGGGTCGGCACCATCCGCCCCGGTCCAGGAGGGCTTGGCGCGGTGTGGGTCAGCTGTCCCGTAGCGTCAGCCAAAATTTTAGGCGACGCCGGTAGATTGCTCATCGGTCTCGTCAGCGCTAGGATCACAGTCCTGGCGGCGAGACCGATGAGGTGTTTTAAGTGTCTGGCATCGGGACACACACGCGCCAAGTGTGTTAGCTGTTTCGACTGTAGCGGACTATGTTTCCGCTGCGGTCGACCGGGGCACAAGGCGGCAGAATGCTCTGCCGCCCCACACTGCCCAGCGTGTGCGGCGGGTAACAAGCCCGCCGATCATCAGATTGGGCAGAGAGGCTGTAAACCTCCCTACAATTCTCGGCAAGCGTCGGGGGCTAGCCAATCGACCCAGGCTGCCTCTGATGTCGTTCGCATGTCGGCATCGTTGCCCATGGAGGAGGTTGTAGAGACGGTCGAGTAATGGCCCAAGTCTCCAACCTCCTGGTCCAGACGAACCTGAACCACTGTGCCGCGGCGCAGGACCTTTTCCTGCAAACCATGGCACAGTGGTCGATCGGTGTTGCCGTAGCCGCGGAACCCTATTATGTTCCTCCCCGTCCAAACTGGTTGGGTGACCGGGACGGTTCCGTGGCAGTCGTCGGCTCCACGGCGGCTCATTCCCCGCCCTTGTCGCTAAGAGACAAGGGCACTGGATATGTTGCTGCCGAGTGGGGGGGGATCACTGTGTATGGTGTATACTTCTCCCCCAACCGGAGTTTGAACGACTTCGAGGTTTTCCTTAACAACTTGGAAACCTCGATGCGGCGTCTAACGTCTGGGCACGTCTTAGTGCTGGGGGACTTCAACGCAAAGTCCATTGCGTGGGGTTCCCCCAGGACGGACGCTAGGGGCGAGGCCGTAGAGGAGTGGGCGGCCTCGGTGGGCCTCTGTTTACTAAACAGGGGCTCAACCAACACGTGCGTGCGACAGCAGGGAGGGTCGATAGTGGACCTTTCGTTCGCTACCCCTGCCCTCGCCGCACGAGTAAGGAACTGGCGTGTCCTGGAAGAGGTTGAGACGCTCTCGGACCATCTTTATATCCGATTTGAGCTCTCCCGATCCCAGGACGCCAGTAGGGGTCACGCGGCGCGGCGTTCTTCTCGCTTTCCGCGGTGGGCTGTAGCCAAATTAAATAGGGACTTACTAGAGGAGGCGGCCATTATTCACTCTTGGCTGTCTCCGCAGGCCCCGACCGAGGAGGTCGACATGGGGGCTGGTCGCTTCTGCGAAGAGATTACACAAATCTGTGATGCGGCCATGCCCCGCATCCGAGGTTGCCGGCCTCCACGGAAGGAGGTTTACTGGTGGTCCCAGGAGTTGGCGGACCTCCGTGCGGCCTGTACTCGTGCCCGGAGGTCCTACACCAGTAGTCGGCGGCGACACCGCGAAGAAGGTGGGGAGGACCAGCTTCATGAGGAGTACCGAGAGGCGCGGAAAACTCTGAAGCTGGCCATAAGCCGCGCCAAAGAAATTAAGAGAAAGGAGATGCTGGAGGGTCTCGATCGTGATCCCTGGGGTCGCCCTTATCGTGCGGCGCGACAGAAGCTCCGCACGTCGGGCCCCCCCTTACAGAGACACTCCAGCCCAGCTTCCTGCGGGAAGTGGTCGAGGGCCTTTTCCCGCAGCGGGTGGAGCACACACCCCCGTCGATGGCCTTTATGGTCGGAGACGACGGGGGGAACGAGGACGATGTTCCGCCCGTTAGGGAATCGGAGGTAGGGGCGGTTGTTCTACGGATCCGCTCCAAGAACACCGCCCCCGGGCCGGACGGGATACCTGCCCGAGTGCTGGCCCGAGCCCTCGAACACATGTCGGACCGCCTCAGGGAGGTCCTGAACGCTAGCTTGGCGTCCGGACGCTTCCCTGAGTGCTGGAAAAGCGGGAAGCTGGTCCTATTGAGGAAGCCGGGACGGCCAGCCGAATCGGTAGCGGCCTATAGGCCCATCGTGCTGCTGGACGAGGCGGGTAAACTGTTTGAGAGGATACTCTCTGCCCGCATCGTCCGGCACCTCCGCGAGGTGGGCCCCGATCTGTCGGACGCCCAATTTGGTTTTCGGGCGGGGCGTTCGACGGTCGATGCCGTGCTGCGCCTGAGGGCCGTTACCGAAGAGGCGGTGAGCTGTGGCGGCGTGCTGTTGGCGGTGTCGTTGGACATCGCCAACGCATTTAATAGTCTGCCATTTAGCTGCATCAGGGAAGCACTCCACTACCACGGGGTGCCAAAGTACCTGAGGCGGCTTGTGGCAGACTATCTTGAGGAGCGTACCGTCATGTACGAGGACCGAGACGGTGTTCTAAGGCGGCGGCTCATGTCGTGCGGTGTTCCGCAGGGGTCTGTACTCGGACCACTCCTGTGGAACATGGGATACGACTGGGCCCTTCGAGGTCGTCTTCCCCCCGGGCTGGGCGTACTTTGTTACGCAGATGACACATTGGTCACGGCCCGGGGGATGAACTTTCAAGAGGCGGCGCGCCTGGCCACCACCGGTGTCTCACTGGTGGTCGGGCGAATTGAGGCGCTGGGTTTGCGGGTGGCCCTGGACAAGACGGAAGCCCTTTTGTTCCATGGGCCCCGTCGTGGTCCACCCTCCGGCGCCTCCATCGTGGTCAATTCGGTCCTCGTACCGGTTCAGGCCCAGATGAAGTATCTGGGCCTGATCCTCGACGGCAGGTGGCTCTTCGACGAGCACTTCCGACAGCTTTCTCCAAAGCTGGTCGGCGCTGCTTCTGCCCTTGGGCGACTTTTGCCCAATCTGGGTGGAGCTAGCGTCGCGACGAGACGGCTATACACGGGGGTTGTCCGGTCAATGGCGCTGTATGGTGCACCGGTGTGGGCGGCGGCTCTGACCGCCCAGAATAGGGCTCGCCTCTGGCGCCCTCAGAGGATATTGGCGGTTAGAGCCATACGTGGTTACCGCACCGTATCGACGAAGGCGGCGTGCGCCTTGGCCGGAACTCCCCCGTGGGATTTGGAGGCGGAAGTGCTCGCTGAAGTTTATCGGCAGACGGCTGACTTCCGGGCGCGTAGCGGCATATGGCCCCCGCCCGAAGAGATACGCGAGTGGCGAGAGGCCGCTCGTCGAGCCACAATGGCTCGTTGGTCGTCCCGGCTGGAGGCTCCACGTGCTGGTTTTGCCGCCGTGGAGGCTCTCCAGCCAGTCATCGCCGAGTGGGCAGGGCGGCAGCACGGGACCCTTTCCTTCCGACTGACGCAGGTCCTTTCCGGGCACGGTTGCTTCGGCAAGTATCTGCACTCGGTCGCCAGGAGGGAATTGAGTCCCGCCTGTCACCACTGCGACTGCAGTGGGGACTCGGCTCAGCACACGCTAGCGGTTTGTTCCGCTTGGGCGGCGCAGCGTGGGGTCCTCACTGCAGTTATTGGAGGAGATCTCTCGCTACCGGCCGTCATACGCTCCATGGCCGGTAGCGACAGTTGTTTTACCGCGGTCGCAACCTTCTGCGAAGACGTAATTTCGCGGAAGGAGGCGGCGGAGAAGGCCCGGGAGGACGATATCCACTCGGACCCAATTCGCCGCCGGCGAGCCGGGCGGCGGAGACGCGCATACCAGCGCCTCATGCCGCCTTGAGTGTGGCCGCGGATGGACGGGACGGGTTTTCCCCTCCATCCGCTATAGTGGCCAGCCGCGAGGAGGTGACGTGTGCGTGTGCCGGACGTCACCTAAATGGAGAGTTTATCCGCAGATGGCGCCCACGAAAGCGGGCAGGCGCTAGGAGGGATTAGGATGTCGTAATAACAGCTGTTCCCGAATCCCTCCTCTCTCAGGCGCAGAGTGGCACACCGTGTGGTTTTAGTCGGTCCGATTCCGACACACCGCCCCGCCGTAAACCCCGGTGGGGTGACGGCCCGTGGGGGTTTCCACACGTTATAAAAAAAAAAAAAAAAAAAAAAGTGGTCACCACACCGCTCTCTACTACGTTGAGTGTTCAAAGTGAGTTCAAATCCCACACGGGACTACACTTTGTGTGATCCATAAACTATTGTTCTGAGTCTGGGTGTCCTTTGTGTCCGTTTCTTGTATGTTTGTTAAGTCCCCCGTGACATAGGATTTATTCCTAGTGCGGGCGTTGTCTTTAATAAAAATAATAATTGTGGGTTTAATCTGGGACATAATTAAACACGAGTTTTAAAAGAAATTCGTAAAAGTACTAAAGACTACCTCTAATAGTATTTATTTATAGTTTAAGATATTTTAATGTCATTGTAACTAGAGTAAATAGTCAAAGTTTTTTATGTGCAGACTATCGTGAGATATTCTGCCCTTGGGCGACTTTTGCCCAATCTGGGTGGAGCTAGCGTCGCGACGAGACGGCTATACACGGGGGTTGTCCGGTCAATGGCGCTGTATGGTGCACCGGTGTGGGCGGCGGCTCTGACCGCCCAGAATAGGGCTCGCCTCTGGCGCCCTCAGAGGATATTGGCGGTTAGAGCCATACGTGGTTACCGCACCGTATCGACGAAGGCGGCGTGCGCCTTGGCCGGAACTCCCCCGTGGGATTTGGAGGCGGAAGTGCTCGCTGAAGTTTATCGGCAGACGGCTGACTTCCGGGCGCGTAGCGGCATATGGCCCCCGCCCGAAGAGATACGCGAGTGGCGAGAGGCCGCTCGTCGAGCCACAATGGCTCGTTGGTCGTCCCGGCTGGAGGCTCCACGTGCTGGTTTTGCCGCCGTGGAGGCTCTCCAGCCAGTCATCGCCGAGTGGGCAGGGCGGCAGCACGGGACCCTTTCCTTCCGACTGACGCAGGTCCTTTCCGGGCACGGTTGCTTCGGCAAGTATCTGCACTCGGTCGCCAGGAGGGAATTGAGTCCCGCCTGTCACCACTGCGACTGCAGTGGGGACTCGGCTCAGCACACGCTAGCGGTTTGTTCCGCTTGGGCGGCGCAGCGTGGGGTCCTCACTGCAGTTATTGGAGGAGATCTCTCGCTACCGGCCGTCATACGCTCCATGGCCGGTAGCGACAGTTGTTTTACCGCGGTCGCAACCTTCTGCGAAGACGTAATTTCGCGGAAGGAGGCGGCGGAGAAGGCCCGGGAGGACGATATCCACTCGGACCCAATTCGCCGCCGGCGAGCCGGGCGGCGGAGACGCGCATACCAGCGCCTCATGCCGCCTTGAGTGTGGCCGCGGATGGACGGGACGGGTTTTCCCCTCCATCCGCTATAGTGGCCAGCCGCGAGGAGGTGACGTGTGCGTGTGCCGGACGTCACCTAAATGGAGAGTTTATCCGCAGATGGCGCCCACGAAAGCGGGCAGGCGCTAGGAGGGATTAGGATGTCGTAATAACAGCTGTTCCCGAATCCCTCCTCTCTCAGGCGCAGAGTGGCACACCGTGTGGTTTTAGTCGGTCCGATTCCGACACACCGCCCCGCCGTAAACCCCGGTGGGGTGACGGCCCGTGGGGGTTTCCACACGTTATAAAAAAAAAAAAAAAAAAAAAAGTGGTCACCACACCGCTCTCTACTACGTTGAGTGTTCAAAGTGAGTTCAAATCCCACACGGGACTACACTTTGTGTGATCCATAAACTATTGTTCTGAGTCTGGGTGTCCTTTGTGTCCGTTTCTTGTATGTTTGTTAAGTCCCCCGTGACATAGGATTTATTCCTAGTGCGGGCGTTGTCTTTAATAAAAATAATAATTGTGGGTTTAATCTGGGACATAATTAAACACGAGTTTTAAAAGAAATTCGTAAAAGTACTAAAGACTACCTCTAATAGTATTTATTTATAGTTTAAGATATTTTAATGTCATTGTAACTAGAGTAAATAGTCAAAGTTTTTTATGTGCAGACTATCGTGAGATACAATTCATTTAAGCAAAATAGGACGACGAGCGGCAGTAATCGTTAACGTTAACTGCCTTCGTTTAAGTAACGTTTGTTTCTTAGTTTAAATTTTTTAATGTTTTGTTACTTTATAATTTGTATGTAAATAAAATTTTGAATTAAGAAAAAAATGGCATTACGAAGTTTTTATAATGTTTTCTTTGACTTTTCTAATGACTCCTCAATACTCATTGAAATGGGGATATATGCATAAGTATTATTTTCACCATGATTTTATGCAGTTATCAGTATACAGTAGCCTCCCATTCGGGTTATCATAATTGAAATGAAGACTGTTTTTAACAGTGGTTCGCACTTGTTTACAGTCAATGAGGAAAACTCTCTTAATTATACCGTGTTGCAATGAATTATCTCATACGTAGTATCGTATCGTAGTAAAACCAACGTAATTTACAAAGAGATCTGTTAAGCAAGCGTTAAATAAATACTTTGTGTTGTAGCGGTGTGATAATAAATAGCGCTTTATTCGCACTAAGCCCTTAACGTCCGCCATCTTTATTTACGGCACGTTCACGCTACTTCTCAGAGGAGGTGGAAGATCGCGCGATAGTGGCGCCACTTCCCGCCGTTTGTCAAACAGCGGCTTAAGGCGTTCACCTGAACCTCGGCAGTTAATTGCGAAAAGCACGTTAACGTTGTACAAACATGATTTAATGTTTCCTCTTCGCTGTTAAAGCGTTTAATTATATTTTTCACTTCAAATCTCCGCTTTGCGGTAAAATTGTACTGATTTTAGCCCCTGGCATAAGAAAAAACGCCGTTTTAAATCGTTTGCTTGCTACACATAAATACATAACACATTCACAGATACAAGGTACATTCTAAAATCACTCTATGTATGTGACATTGTATGCACTCTCTTGAAAGTCTGTAATACGGTGTATAAAAAGAGTTTTCTATGTAACTATTTATCTATTCTTAATATTATTTGTGTATTGTCAAGCAACGAGTGCAAGCTCAGTTGCTGTAGCACAGTACTGGTTTTCAGCTGGCCCCTGATATTTGTACCAACAGTTAAAATATTAAAAAACACTCACAAAAGTATCACAAGACAATAAATATAAGATTTAAGTATATTAAGAAGTAAAATAATATAATAACAAAAAATTTAATTTAAAGTATTTGTAACTATGCTCATAGCATCCTTAGGTCGGAAACGGATGGGGCGATTTTTTTCCGTTCTTAGGCTATATATACATCAAGAAAATCTGTCCAGCCATGTTAACGTATTAGTTTTATATAATCGTGGAGAACTTCTAAAATGAGGTTATCTTAAATTTTTAATTCAAGCTTGTACTTTAACACATAAAGGATTTTGTGCAGTCTTTCATGTTTATATTTATGTGAATCCATGTTATGGGAGCGGATGTGAACTTTTCCATAAAAGTATTCGATGTGCCATTCATCAATGCATCAATATATATAAATATAATTAAATTTTCTGTCTGTGATTACTACCTTTTTTAATTTTTATATGTTTGTTTGTCTGTGCTAATCTCTGAAACCTGAATTACTGAATTGATTTTAATGGGAATTTTACTAGGAAATAGAGACTCGGTATTTATACAGCAAAAATCACGTCTCTAAGACTAAAATTCAAAAAGAGCAGAGTCACGAGCACAGCTAGTAAATTGTATAAAAATCTACCCTCAAAGTCTACCTTAAAAAAATCATCTGTAATGAACTTTAATATTAAACTTGAGTATTGTGAAAAAAATTATAAGTATATAACAATAAATTAGGCTACTACACAACAATAATTCATAGTTACCGTCTAGTTCCAGCTACTTCAATAACTTTGCAACGCGAACGACGCCACCAGCACGGCTGCAACGTCCAGTACGATGAAGAAGCACTACGAGCCCAGCCCTCCTCAGGGAACATCAGCACCTGTTCGAAAAAATACAACTCAAGTTACAACCCTGATTTTATCAAAGTTGAAGTGGTCTTAATTGATTTTCTGAGTCTTATTTATATCTTTAAAACTTTTGTAATGAGAACAGACAAATTTACTTCCATTTCTAAGTCCACATAAATTAGTTTAAAAACGCTACAGGCCCCAATCATTTTCAACGAGTGCTCGATTGATGTTGTTTTAACAATGGAGGTTGTATTCGCTCGGCGATATATTTTACGAGGTCTTCAATCTGTCTTCAAATGAGGGTTTCACGAGACGTTGAGTACGAATTAACAAAATTACAAAAGTTTACAAGCCTTTCGACGACGGGTTGAAAAATAGCTTTCTGACTAAAACTAATATTGCAAGCTAGAAACAAAACAGAGCGGAGTTGTAGCGAAGTTGTTTCAGACTCCCGAGTTTACAACCGCGGGCCATAGGAGTAAGTAGCGAGTAACCCGCTCGGCGCTCGTTTACGTTTACAACCGGAACAGTTCCACCGGCAGCATCATCGATAACGTGAACGCGGTGGCATATTGCTATCGAGACTCATTCGAACGATTGGCTCCTGGCTTGTGGTTCCCATTTTGCTTCGCAGCGTCGTCTTGGGTAATATTTTTTTTTCTCCTAAAATGTTTTCCTGCTTTCGACAATATTGCATCAGTTTCAAAGGGGCGGAGTCGTCAGGGATGAAATCGCTTTCACATTGAGTGAGCACACTAATGATTGAGTTCCGTGCGGTGCGGACGAGTGGCGGGCTGCCGGGGCGGACGGCGGCGGGTGGCGCGTCTCGCACGGGGACACCGGCAGGACGCGTCCGCTCACCCCGCAGACCCTTTGATCAATGTACTCGACTGTTTAATGGTTTTAAAAGCATTTCATTGTTACGAATTTTGAAATGCAAGAATTTCATTTGAGTCGTGATAAATTGAAATACTACATACTTAGTAAATAGACTAGAATTAATAGCCGAGTCCTAAATAGTACGGACTTTTAAAAGTATGGATTTGTGATGATATTTTTGTATGATTTCATTTGTCCTATTATGTATTCTATTGATTAGCTTCTAGTATCTGTTAGTTTTAGTTGATCAAGAGTATTTTACAATGTAATTAACTAATTTTAAATTTTTAATTAAGATATGTGTATTAGTCATTTTTTAAAATAATGAAGTATAAACAAAAAATGTTGAAACAAAGATAAAAAGTACAATTTGCAACAAAATTGAAACAATAATTTAAGTACTTAGTTAAGTTAATAATTTAGGCGTAATACTATCTATACAACTGAGAAGCTTAAAATTTTACCAAGTTATGTTAAATATGCATAGCACGTGTTGTTGTTATATATGTTATATATGCATAGTACATTTTAGAGGTTATTTGGTTGAAATCAATAATTGAAGGTTTGAATGAAGGTTTTTTTACATAAGTACGTATCGTATATTTATATTAAATTTCTGAATTTCCCTATATTTGTCAAGTCCTGTTCAAATCCTCATTTATAATAATATTAAAATTATACTTAAATTACTTTATTAGTAAACTAGATAAATTGATATTTAACATGACATGACACCATTGTTGTTACTTGTTTACATAGTAACCAGGAGTGTATGTGAAATATCGCAATCAGTATACATTTAACTTTAAGAAGTGATTGTGAGATACGATTCCACATCTATTAAATTATCAAACATCAATAGCACTCGTTAATGCATTTACTGTGCACTTCGACTGTGAATCAGCGTTGGCT
The DNA here is from genome assembly GCA_949316085.1 of Hypercompe scribonia. Lineage (NCBI taxonomy): Eukaryota > Metazoa > Arthropoda > Insecta > Lepidoptera > Erebidae > Hypercompe > Hypercompe scribonia. The sequence continues at coordinate 11,835,018 of OX438979.1, forward strand.
GTCATTGTTAGACTTAATTTGTTGTTTGAATTTTGAAACCCCAATTCTTACACATAATTTCTCACGAAGTCTAGTTAAGAAATATATGTTAAGTTTATCTAAATTAATACATTAATAGCATCATATTACAGTAATTTTTTTTCGTGGTACGAGAATATTCCCCTTTCTTCACTAAGAGAATGTGGGTGTAGAGAAGACACAAGATATAAGATTACATAACTGGACAAGTTCATATCGATAGAGTTGTCGCTAAATTAATACAGCTGTTTAATGTTCAAAATACGTCATCGCGTCCTAATATAAAGCTCTAGGGAATAGTTAGAATTTGGGAAGTCACGTCTACTCCCAGCGGTGTGCCAACTCGCCGATGTCCATTACGAGTTTTGGATAGATAATTTCTGCTAACGTTGTACATCAGCATTTAGATACCTTAGATAGCGCTACCATAAAGGTTAACAGCGTTAAGTAAAATATTTATCAAAGAAAATTAGCGTCACTTTTGCGTAAAATATTAATGAAATAAATGCTGGAATGTTCTATTTGAAGTTGAAGTTATTCAGAAAGGAGAGCGGTCGCCTTCAGGCTTTGTAAATATATTAGAGATTTTATTTTGTATTTAGGTAGGTAGTTGAGTTTCAACCAGTATACTTAAATATAAGTAGTTTTCTCAAAAGGAATACTTTGAAAAGAAAGAAAGTTCGAATCAGGGTATTTCGCAGTACAAGTTAATTAAGAATTTATATAAAATAATAATATTATAGTACTGGATTAAAATTACTTTCAGATAGCTATTATTTATGTTATCGCTATTTAGCATGAACCTTTTGAGCAAGACGGGATTTGTAACCGAACCTTAAGAAACAAAGCATTGACTACGTTACTTCTACTATTTTGGTTTCTTTACAATTTACTTAACTTTTGTATTGTATTCTTTTTTAGGCTACTTCTTTGGAATGTTATGATACCAACACGGACGCGTATAAAATAAAAGTAGCCAGACGTGTTGTCTTTCCTTAAAAAGAAAAATATAGTTACCGCTAATTGATTTTAAAGAGGCCAACCTATAGTATTTCATTCGCATACTGCATGCTTACTTATATAATAATTTTCATATAGTTTTTTATTAAAAATATCGAATTGGGAGATATCTCGCCAGACGACTGATCACCTTAATTATTCATCCTTGCTATATAAAAAAAATATTAAATGAAAATATAAGTAGTTGTGACATATCACAAAGCTAACGTTATTATATGCATAGTAATTAGTGAAAATGGTCGAGCAAATCCACAATCATTTTATATCGGAGCAGACAAAACCTTTTCAAGCAGCCTTTAACATTCAAAAGCTCTCATGGTGGCATCTATCAACACCTTTTTATGTGAAGCAATCAATTCGCGACTCGAGGGTCGTACAATTACGCTGCGATCTCGAAACAATTTATAAATTACTTGCAAACTGTTTATTGTAGTATGTACGTGACACTTTTTTTATGTTAGCAACATTAGTTGCTAGTAGCGACATATTTATTATATAGTCTAATTTTTACACATATAAAGTTCGATGTTATTAATAGTTAATTCCTTTGACGTAACTTTAAGAAAGTGAACTGACACGTTCTCTGGTATTAGACCAGTTCAAGTTTAAGGGAACATGATTATAGGTTCTGTAGTGGCTTGCACAAAAACCAACTCTAAACTCTGATTTCATACAATTTTTCAATAAATTTGTTAGTGTCCCAAATTTCATAATTTATTTTAACAATACATGTCTAACAGCGAAACTTCGTGTGCCATTATGCAATTTAACTCGTAAGTTTAAAATTCAGTTTTAAGAGGATGCAACATAATGTATACTTAAATAAAGTAATTTTAAATAATATTTTAAAATGTCGATGCAGATAACATGGAGGCTGATGGCTACAGTCGATAGTCACGCGCGCCTACTCCACGTTAAGTGTTCGCGCCTCTGCCTCAAAGCCAGGCGCTGCATTTACAAGCTGCAGCATGAGCATCAATTTGCTAGAAGTGCTAAAAAGCACCTCGACAAAGTGTCAGAATTGTCCTTTTCAATTTTCTGTCAAGAGCGAATTGTGGCTTGCTGCCTTGATTTTTTTAACGCCATTAAAGAATGAAGTTAATTAAGGTAAATTTATGTATGTTACTACTTCGAAATCTTTATTTTAATACTCTAATAAACTACAACGACTATAAACACAGTAAGTTTTCATAATGTATGTTCGTTCGTGCTTAGATTAAACTGAAAAACAAGCATATAGCTTAAATTGCAATTAAAATTGTTCTAAATGAATACAATTTCTAACAAGAATAGAATCATACAATGAAAGCGTGCGGTCACAAACAACTGGTAAGCTTTAGTAGTGTAGTGTAATTCTTTGATCTGTGTCGTAGTTGGGCGTCGAGGCACAGTAATTGGATTTAGTCTGGACTGCGAGTATAAGTGAGGATTACAGCTTTAAGGACATACTAATGATACAATTTGTACTTTTCAAATGTCGAAGTATTAATAAAAATGGGCGGAATTTCTATTTTAACTGGGATAACTAAGGAATTTCTTTCGCAGTAGTCGATCGATTTGGGATATTAAGCAATACAAATCGTTCTGATTTTTTTTTGGCCTCTTTAAGGCGTAAAGACTATAGAAGTACGATAAACACGTATTATTATATTATATAAATTGCAAACTTTTAAAACACAGATCAAATTGACAGGCAGATCGACTCTAAACGACGAATCGACCAAACTATTGGCTACAAACAAAGCAAGCACAAGAAAATTTAAATGGAAAATTGTTAGTAAAATCCTCTGGAAGATTTTAGTAATAAATATTTTCAAAGTCTTCCAAATTCACATCGCTCTTTCAAACAGGCAACATCAAATTTTAAAACATCCAAGTTATACCTTAGCTATCGTTAGAATTTCTGTTTATATTTAAGCTAGAGGCTAAACGGCACTCTCGGTAGGTATATTCAATATTTTATAAGCAGTCCTGTTTTATAGTCACTCATGGATACTAAATACTCAAGCATTTGTATATTTTTGTATTAGTGTGTATGTGCACAAACGCTGCAATGAAAACAGTTTCTGTCTCTTGAGGAAACTACAAAAACGTATACAAACGGTATTGGCCTTTAATCTTGGTCCAGAGAGGGAGGAAAATTTGCCAGAACATTGTCATTCTTTTATATTGCGAGATCTGTTTGCGCAGTCTACGAGTTTGTTTAGGTCTGAGCGATTGATTTATGACAATAACTTGACTTGACACGACATAATATATATTATACGGAATCTTGAAATGCTTCGTGAGATACAACGATTGTTTTTATGTTAAAAGTAGCAAATATCATCCGTAGAAAATATTTAATATACTAATAAATCTTTACATGTCTCACACACGATTGTCTCATTCCGACCATAGTCAAATATTTCTGAATACTGTATTACATATACCCAGACCAAATAACGGACTGTAGATTATAATGAAATATTTACTAATATACATATATATGTATATACATATTAGTAAATGTATATATGTATATATTCATCGAAACGATGCTGACTTTTTCCACACATACGTACTCTAAGCTTGGAAAAATTGGATCTTTGATGGAGTGAAAATTTGATGGTATATATTTACTTATCTACTTATGTAAAAATTAATCTCTATTGTACTTAGTCACGGCATTACGAATGAACTGCTAGACCAACTTAGTAAATTCTTTTAGTATTGGATAACTCAGCTATCGAGGAATGTTATACCTTATTAAACATTACGCTAAGATCAATAGGAACTGAGTATCAAATGAAAACATTGTAAAAACTGGGCTAATTATTATTTTGAGAGACAGATAAAGGTGTGCGGGTCAGCTAGTTTAAATATTTTTAACAGCTATTCAGCAATTTATACATTGTTATTTTTAACAGCAATGGCTGTACAACGTTTTTTTTTGTTCTTCTAACATAGAGACAGATTTTAAAAATTGTCACATTCAATCATTCTACATATTTTGTGCTTCATAATTATGTAGATGGAAACTATTCATAGTTTCTTTGACGTCGGAAGAAGCGAATACAAGTAATGAAACAAATCGAATCTTCACTTGACGTCATGTCTTTGTTATATAATTAAGTGGTACTTCAGAGTTTCAGCTATAAGAACGCAGCTTATATTTACTTTAATGATACAACAATAGTGGCAGATGGCAAAAAATTAAATTAACAGATGAAATGGTATTACAAGCACATATTTTTATATTATACTGTATTTTGAGGGTTTACATCGAAATCCTTCTGTATACGTTTCCTACTTCAAGATCTGCTTTTGTTTCAGTTATAAAATAATACACTACATCGTAAAAATCTTATTTTGTTTTAGAAGAATGTAGGTTTAGTAACCACTAAAGTTAAATTCTCACTTCATCAACTGTATTCTATATAGTTTCATTCCTTAGCATCACATAACATTTTACATTACTACGAGAATATAAACTGGTGAGGTAGAAAGTTGTAGAGATCAGTGTAAGGAGTGAAGAGTAGTAGAGTGATACGGGTTGTGACAGGACGGTGTTATCTCAAACTTCCCTCATACACTTATAATATATCTCAGTAAACGTTTCTTGAATGACGCCGTACCGTAAACTTACACCGTCATGGAATACTAACGAACTAGTAAGCAACCTCCTTTATTCTTAATTATTAACTAAGTGTTGGCAGATAATCCTTTACGGTATTAAGCGAATTATTATCTTAAATAAGTAAATATTTTCTGTAATGTTAAGTAGTAGTAGTAATTATTAGCCTACGTAGTATAGTAGGTCAAAACCTCCTTTCGAATGATAGACTTATCTCCAGCAGTGGACTGCTAAAAGCTGTTGATGTGAAGTTGCCATATTTACGTTTACGTTATGCAATCGTATGTTATCATTTCAGCATATAATGATATTTGAAAACAGAATACTGACCATTTAAAATTACTATTACCTATTACTATTATTACTTTCTACAAGCTGTCTTCAAATGGGGCTAATACAAAAACTTAAGCTGGAAAAGTTCTATATCAATGTCAAAGTCAAAGTCAAAGTCAAAGTCAAATTCATTTATTCATTTAGGTCACAAAAGACACTTATGAACGTCATAAAAAAAAAAAACAATAAAAGATGAAAGATGAACAATCTGTCGATTAAAATTATAGCTAGCTGGGTTCGCAGATTGTTCATGGTAGAGTGGTGAGAAAAGAACCCAGGAAAGAAACTCACCACCACTCTTTTAACTCAAAATCTTTTAATATTAAAATAGCAGTTATATTCACAATCATAGGTCTTAAAAAAAGAGCAATTCATTTCCAAACATCTAAATCTGTGACATAGTCTGAAACTGAGTAATAAGCCTTTTTGGACAACCTCAGCTTAACAAATTTCTTAAATTTACTAATAGATAATAATACTATGTTGTTTGGTAATTTGTTATAAAATTGTATACATTGACCCACAAACGAATTCGATATTTTATGGAGCCTAGTAGTGTGCAAGGCAAGTTTATTTTTATTTCTTAAATTAAATTGATGGAGATCACTATTTTTCTTAAATTTACACAGATTTTTATGAACATATAAAAGATTCTCGTAAATGTATTGTGAGTGTAGTGTGAGAATGTTAATTTCTTTGAATCTGTTTCTTAGTGACTCACAAGGGCCCATCTTATAGATAGCCCTAATAGCTCGTTTCTGGAGCACAAAGATTGAATCGATATCAGAGGCACTGCCCCAAAGCAATAAACCATAGGACATAATGCTGTGAAAGTAACTGAAATAAACTAATCGCGCAGTATCAACATCCGTCAATTGACGAATCTTTCTCACAGCATAAGCTGCAGAACTAAGTCTACCAGATAACGTTTCTATATGTGGGCCCCATTGTAACCGTGAATCTAAAGTTATACCTAGGAAGACAGCCTTGTCTGTCAATTCCAGTTCCTCCCCGTTCATCAAAACACTAGTTTCTATTCATATAAGATTTTATTAGGAAAGATAAAGCTACGAAAGTCTTTATGTATCAAAAGTTTGTTAACCTACTTATTTGTTTCTTAAGAGATGTTCTACTAGAACTAGAAAATGTTTATTACCCAACTAGACTAAACTAGAGCAAAGTACTGAACATTAAATAGATATTACTGTAACGTTTCGCCATTCAAGCAAAATTAGAGTTAAACAAACTTAAATTAACTGTTCCAGATAAAATTTCGTTGAAAATCATCCATACTGACAATCAGTTTGCCGTGCAACCGTGGCCGCAAGTTCCATGTCAAAATTAAATTAACCTGTGCCTGTGGAGCTCGCCAGGTAAATAGTTCTGTCTCATATGTGCTCACTTCATTGGCTTTCATTAGTAACCAGGAGCTCTATATATGCTTGACTAATAAAACGAGTTTATCTATGTGTCTGTTAATTCTAGAAATGTCTGCCCCAAATAATTAAATTTCTATACATCAGGTGTCCCTCGTTGACATATTTCATAACTTGCATATATCTCGCTATTTTTAAAGGAAAAAAAGAATTTTGCGGTTTTTATGTGCAATATTTTTCATAAGCTTAGTTAGGTTTATCTTAAAACGATGTAAGGTATTTTTACGAGATTTATTATCCAGTCGCTTTTAGAACTGATTTGAAAACGTTTTAATGTAAAATAATATAAGTATATACACTTACAACAAAAGCATTTTAAAACTAAAATCGACTTCAAAATACGAGCAAGTTTGGTATACTATATATTTCGGTGTGTATTTTAATCATTTTCAACATTACTTCTAAATTAAATTGGAAATACTCAAAGTTTTCCATTTGACTTTGATTCACATTATAATTTGTGATCATTTATGTTCATTGAAGTTGGTTATTTTGTTTGTAAAGTAGTTACAGAAATATAAATTGATGATTACCAAAATAAACAAACTTAAAAATTATTTTAATGTAAAATCCTATCGTATAATAACAGTTTAAAGCATAGAACATTTTAGTTCTGTTTTCCTGTTAGTGCAATATGAGCCAATGTTTATACAGTTAGAGACACATGCTATATTTGTAAATTACGATATTTGATGGTATCACCCATAGCTACATCCGGGTGTGGTAGAAACTGCCAATTTGCAGTTTGATGACACGACAAAGGGTCGAAATATACGCGCGTCGAAAGTTCGAACACGCGATACCACTCTAACACAATTCTATGACTGCTCCCAATTTGGCCACAAAGGGTTATGAACACTATCTTTTTCAATTTCATCACCAATTTAACTGGATTTGGTCAAACTGTACAATGTGAATATATTTCTTTTATAAATTTCTGTACTGCCTTGGTTAGGAATAGCGCACGTCTTGCCAAATAAAGGCCGTGTAGACGTATACTGCCATCCTACTTGGGATTCACATGGTTAAACCTTTTTAGTAAAAGTAGACTTAGGATGGACTTTCTTAAAATGATAGGGTTTAGTGAAAATGAAAGTAATGTTTCCTTGTACTTTTCCATCCACTTATTGCCGTAAGTATTTAGGGCCGGATTTTAAGGAAATTAAAACGCGCACAAGATGCCTGCCCAGGCAATTGTATTAGAAAACGATTAGTTGAACCGACAAATCACTTTTATACAACCAAGACTTTTAATTGGACAATAAAAAGAAAAAATTGAAAGAAATAATTTCCTTTGCGGTTGGATTAGGTAGTGAACTTCGTTGCTAGGTAACGGGAGTGACAACAAAACTCCGTGGAAGGGTGATGGCTTATCAGATAATTGACTACAACTAGTGGTGACATGAGAGAGATTGCATGGAGAGTTTCTTAGACGATAGCGTATTCATTCATGTCACGTGCAGAATTGATGATCAGTCGATATGTAAATTTTGTTGTACTCCCCCATAATACGATGATTTGAGTGCGGAGAGACAAGGAAAGTTAAATATTTACTTTAACCGTTACGAGCTGTACTAATTTAATGTTGCCATCGGAGAAATTCAGCAGTAACTACATCTCAATTTGTTACAATAGATTAGTTTGTGTATTGGTTAATCCTGGTTTAATATTGGACTCTGAGTAATAAATTTTAAAATTTAGCGAAATATGGGGAGTTTAAATCTAAAATTATTACCTTCATCATCGTCACATCAACAGCCTTTAACAGACCACTGCTGAACAAAGGCCTCTCCTTAGGAAGGAGGCTTCGGCCTACTTTACCACGCTGGCCAGACGAATTATCCGCTTATAAAATGAAAAGTGGAGATGTAATATGTGTAATGTGTATATATGCTATTTATAATATTATTTATTTAAATACTATTTTATAAGTTACTTCAGGACTTTTTGAGAAGTCTTAGAATGGAAAATACGAGTAAATTCTTTAAAATATCTTAATTTTGTAAAACTTTAAGTAGAAAAGAAGTCAAGCTATGTTTAAATCATTCTTAAGTTGCTTTCGGAGATTACTCTTCAGATACATACCGCATGAAATATGGTCAGATGTAATATATGGGTTAATAAATCACTCTGTTGGCATTCATATGACAGTGAGTAAAAAAACTTGGCAAAGATCACAAGAAAGAGATTTGGTTGGTAGTAATATATTTTATATGTATAGTAAATGTCTGGGGAACAATCGTGCCTACCCTGTTATCATCATATATTTGACTGGCACTCTTATTTATAGAGTCAGTATCCTGAGCGAGATTGCTGCTTCATTGTGACGGTTGGTAATACTTACTTTATGAATATCACAAAGTTTTGTGTTATTTTGTATTAATTTGATTTATTATTATAGAGATAATAACATAATTTTACGCTCAGAAATAAAAACTATACGAAATTCGTCTTTTCTCTTATAGACCTTTTTTCGACAAAACTCTCTGATATGACAATTATAATCCAAGATAATAATTACATTATGGAATAGTAGTGTTCATACTAGTTGAGCACTAAGTTTAGTTAGCGTGTGGTATAATAAAATGCGTACAACCAATAAAAACCCTGATAACCTAACAAAAGTAATTATCAGAAATTGCCTTTTTGTCGCTTAATTTAGAAAGTTTTATGAGTGTATTTTCTTTTTTTATACAACTAGGTTGCACTATGCATAAAGTATTTTTTGTGCTAATAAATATTCTCGACTTAGCCCACATGGCTTGAACTTGTCCTACTTTCTCTCTTCCTCTACAGGATACTACATGCTGGTCTTGGAAGGCACCGTTTCAGATTAGTAGAAGTGCGCTCTCGAACTAAACGGTTCGGCCTTTCCTTCCTGTGCCAAACAGTCAAAATCTGGAACTCACTACCATCACACGTGTTTCCTTCCCACTCTAATCTCTGGTTTTTTAATAAGGGCGTGAAAAAACATCTCACAGGACCACCAAGTAAATAACTAAATTTGTAACATTTTGGCTAAGTGACTTGTAATCTTTTGATTCATAATCAAAAAGCTTACTAATTTAACAAAGAAAATCATTACAAAAACAAACCTTCTTTAAAAATATTAGAAAATATTCCATGAAAATATTTTTTACACTAAATGTTTGCATATATATTATTAATAAATGTTAAACTATTAAAAATGTGTATATTACTACCAACAAGTGTCTGTACTGTTCAAATTTTGGAGCCAATTTAAATACCGTGTAACTTGTAATAGAATCAGCAAAGCGTAGCACGTCATAATGACAGTACAAAGCAATGGTAAGCAAGTAGTTGGGAACTAATAACGACTCATCATGTATGCATAAACTTCAGTGATGCCAATATATGCGTTGGGGAGATATAATATGCAAATAGATTATTTAGTTTAGTGTAAATGAAGTAACTTGTTACGGTCTTATTGCCTATTTGAATAAATTAGTATATTTGTAAATATGGACAGAAAATTGCGACGGTGTAGTGCTTCAAGTGGTCACCTCATCAACACAGAGGAAAACACTTTATGTGATCCTCAAAATGTTGTTCTAAAAGTGTGAAAGTATTTTTAAAGTTCCCCACATTCCACAAGATATATTCGTAGTGCGGGATGTATCTATTTAAAAAAAAAAACAGATTATGTAGCTTAAAGCAGTGGGTATCGTATAGTACTGGTAGGTACTTAGCTGATCATCTTTATCATAGACCGATGGTTGTAAAGTTTTGGTGCTATTTGAACGTATGTAAGAGTGGAAGGTTGAGTACATGACGACTAAACTGGGGTGAACTGCTGGATCCCGATCTCACTCAAGCAGTCCAAAACTTTTGTAAGTACTTCACATATAATCCCAAATTTTGTAGCAATGGCCATCACGATACACGCGAACTACGCGCGGAGAATCAACATAGGTACTGTCCTCTACTGTACCGATCATGGCCATCTAACCTTTCAATATATTGTGCAGCGATTCGCACCCTTCCTCCACGACTCAGATCTAAGCTGTTACTAGAAATAAATAAACTATTTATTTTAAACAACAATAATATTTACTTAAAAATAATAATCAATAATTACAAATTTAGTTATAGTTTACTTGATAATAGTTACGGGAATTAACAAAATAGATATTCAGTTTCTATGAAATATCTGGATTTTCTAGCACGTTACATACACTAGCCGTGGTCAGGTCCCTGGTTGATTTTTTATTTTCATTTTTAATTATTTTCTTAAACTATACATATTACATTTACATATTATTAAATTATATATTTATTGAAGTGTAGTAAACCAACAGCTATAAAGAAGACAATGGGCAGCAGTTTTATATACAAAATCAAGCTAATGAGGTTTTGTATCAATAAATACTAATAAATATCAATAAAAAAATAGAACTTACTTAGGAAATAATATATTATTATTTTTTTGACTTTACTCGATTGAACAAACACTAGAAGATGTACATATTATTTTTATAAAAACAATAAATTTTACCTATTGACTAAAATGATTTCAAACTTCTTTGTGTGTTTCAATTATTGACTTTCTGTTTATTTACGATTGACATATTATCATATTCATTTTTGGTTATTTTGACTCGTAACGTCAAATTATTTAAGAGATTTTTTATTTAATGGAATTATAAATCATTGTCATAATGGCTCCAGTATCTGGGCAAATTAAATGGGAGAAATCGATGCGATGTGCTCCGGTTCATAATATAATTTCATCTGATTTCCCAAAGTACAATCCTCAGCCATGGAAGTTTATGGAAGGCAAATCACGTGTAGAATGGTTACTATCATACGAGTATTTTAGAATGTGGTTGGAGGAGAGGGAGGCGTGGCAGAAACGAATGTATCCCGAAAATACAACGGTCAACGTTGATATTGTTAAAAGTTATGTACTATCTTTCAAAACTAATAATCAGACCGTAAAGTCCGAAGTAAAAAAACCTTTTAAAATGAAGAAGTTCGAAGGAGTAGGAAGCAAGACTGCTAATAAACGTCCACCAGGCGATAAAGCAATGCAGTATGAAAAAAAGACAGGAGTCAAAAGAGATGATTAATATTTTCTTATTTTTGCGATTGAATATACAATTTTTATACCAATATTATCAGAAAAAGAATCATTTATATCATATTTTCGAATGTTAAAACGAAACCAATAAAAACTACAATAATAAATAAAATATTTATTTATTAGACCATAAACCCTTTTACTTTGGCATGGCGTATAAAACGCTATTATCATAATATTTAACTGAAAGCGTTTATTACTGTGATATTTTGTTACAAATAGATTTTACGTAAGTATGTGCCTAAATTGTTACTACCGTATTAAACAGCAAATATTACACAAAATTTATGTAAAGTTGGGATGCAAAATATTTCAATCTCTTTTTTTTAAATATATGTCTTGTGAACACACACACATACATCAACATACAAGAACAAATTTTCCTTAACATCTATATTATAAAAAGGAGTAGAATAATATGTAGATAACAAAAAGGAAGCTATATTTCAATGTTCGTGCATTGAAGAACAGACCAGGCCAACACCGTAGCAACCGCCTAACGTCGATTCGGCGCCTCGGGCATTCGACGCGAGTAATGCACAAAGGGCGCTAAGTGGCAGCCACAGTTCATCGATGAAACAAAGGGAATATTATCCGAGACACAAGCCAACACAAAAATTGAGATACTCAGGCACACAAAGGGAAGTGACGAGTAAGCCACAAATGACTTTGTTTTCGATTGTACTGCTCATGTTTTGTAAGAGGTAGCCCCTTCGTTAAGAAATATTACGAAATATATTTTGCCGTTTTATTTTCTGATCGCCAAGTTTATTATTTATAGAACAAATATCAAAATAAAACAAATATAAGAATAGTATTTCACATTTTGAGTATAATTAATATTATCCTTGGCAAACTGGAGGTATGATATTATAATACTAAACAAATTACAATCGTCTTGATACTAATATTGAGTAAAGAATGGATTGAATTAAAATACATGTGATGTCTTTAAGAAATAAATAAATATATGTGCATTATTGATTTCGTATTGTGCCAGATTAAGACTTAAATGTACACGTGAAATGATAACATCCATTTAACCGGAATCAACTTTTTTCAATTAAGACCGATTGTTAAAGCAAGCTAGTAAACTATATAAACCTTTTCAAATGAAATATGATTTGCTGAAGTCATAAAGTTTCTCTCAAATGCGGTCATCAAACTCTAATGGAAACTAAATTTAATTGTTGATCGTAATATAATTGTTCAGGCTTACCCAACAACGAAACTAAATTCATTATATCAGGAAATGCACAATCGCAACATCTTTTTTATTTAATGACATTTTTTATTGTGTAAAAAAGAAAAAGGTACTAAACTTTAGAGTAGATTTAAAAAAGGAACTTATTTATTTCCTTTTTTATTTATAGTCTGTTTATTCTGTGAATATTTTATTTCCATGACTCAATGACATCCTTAGAACGAATTTATTTTTTCATGATTCGTTTTAAAAAGACCCAGGGACCTGATTCATTGTAGATACCTACCAGGAAACTGTGTATTAATAATATACCGACCTCAGCCCTTATAAAATTTAGAATTTGTTAGTAATTGTAAATGTACAGGGTTTCGAAATACACCCTTTCAAGTTCCCAATGGAAATCAAATGTTGTGAGTCTAAATAAATGGCTGCAAACTGAGATGTATGTTTAATTTTTTTTTTCATGTCAATAAATTATTTGTTTTTATATCTACGAAACACAATGTCTTCCTAAACCTTTTCTTTTTAATTACTATATATAATATTTGAGTTCTTAATGCCTTGTGTAAAAAAGGACATTTATTGCAAATATGAATATTTTAATTCACTTCAAGCATTAGTATACTAAAAGACGACCACATCTTTGGTGAAGTTTTGGATTGAGTACCTATAGTAATTTGGCAATCACAAAAACTCATGCAAGTGCCATTTTGTGGTAATTTTCATTTTCCTCCTCATAAAAAAGTAATTTGAACAAAAAACCAAAATTGGAACATCGTTCAACGGATATATATATTTAAACACTATATTCGTATCACGGCACACGTAGCAACAATATCGTAATAGCGGTCATCAAAATAAAATAAGGAATGAATGGGCGTCACGCAGGGCAATACGTGGGCCTAGTATTAGTTAGACGGCGAGACGGGACTGAAGACAAATAGCCCTCATCCCACGATATTGTCGGTAATGTATAGTAAAACGACCAAAACATGTTTATTGAGATTCCACCGAGAAATCGGGAAGATGACGCGCAGTATACGAAATAGATTTCTTTTACTATTCACTTACATTCGGCTACATCATCTGTACATTTATTTTTTTATTTGCAGTTCCATTTCTTCTAGCTCGAATATTTTTGATATAAGTTACTCTTATGTTAAAGTGCGTGGATTTAGCGTGAAGAAAATATATAAGAGAATTGGCGCGAGTTTAGAGACACGAGAAAAATATTAAGAAAGTCCTGCGCTTTAAATATGTGTAAGTAGTTACTTAAAATTTTTATCCCTGTAATGTTGAGTTATATTGACATAAAAGTATGAAAAACCATTTTTTTATGAAAATTCTACTCGTATTATATATGACCTACCTCTTTTTAATACGCTTTTATTAGATTAACCTGTATGTTTGTTTGTTTGTAATCGACTTTTATAAGCGTGTTTTTTTAAACTATATTTATTTAATATCTTCCTAACTTTTCTCCTCGTAACTTATTAAATTACATTGGGTTAATTTAGGCGTTTTATATGCATGTGACTGCCTGAATTAATTAAATAATTGGTAAATTAATTAGCCATTCAGAAATTGCCATTAAAAGTTTTATTGATTTCGATCTGAATTTAATAGCATTTAAAATCTATCGTGATGTTTTATATCTATGAGATACGTCGGATTATTCCAGTAGCTGTAAAATATAAACACTAGAGAAAGAGGGTGTACATATTTGCAACATCAGTGGACAATCAGTCTCGTTAGCTCCCCGTTGGGTGCCAATTACAGATCAGTATTGGTCTGATTGCACGGAAAATAACGGCGAGGAAAACAAGCCTTGTAAACTGAACGTATACTTAATGTATACGTTCAGTATACATATTATTGATCTACAAAATTTCATGGGTAGATAGGGTTATCAAAATTCATAGTGTAATAGAAGGAAAATTATATTGAAGGATCTTGACTCTGACATAGTAGTGTATTATAGTCTTATAATTTGCTAACAAATATAGTTTCAAAAATACTAAAAACACTCATATTTCCATATAATTTTATAATCATGGTTACGCTTCCGTGCATTGCTGCATAACGGTTGCTTAGTAAAAGCTTAAGTGTTACTCAATATAAAATCTTTGCCCAATAAGAGTTCAATAAAATAAACATATTTCTTTGGGTGCTTATTAAACGTATTAGAATCTTAGGTTTTCCACTGTCATATACAGTTATTTACAGTTATTATTATAGTTACATAAACAGTTATATTCACTATTGATAGCAGTTTCCTTTTCATCTTGCTAGTTCTACATTTATGTTTACATTACAAAGTAAATGAAACTACAGTACACAGATACTGACGTTTAAAATACATCACTATTTTGTGAAAAGTTTCATACCATCACGTCAATACCCTTTAATATTTCACTGTTAGACATAATCCTCTCCTTGAAAAGAAGGTTTTGGCCTACTATACCCTGCTGGTCAAACGGGTTAGTGTAGGATTTATTCAAGTTCAGAAGGAGGCGGCAGAGAAGGCCCGGGAGGACGATCTCCACTTGGACCCAATCCGCCGGCGGCGAGCTCGACAGGCGCTAGGATGGATCTGAATATCATAATAGCAGCTGTTCCCGTATTTCTCCTACCACAGGCGCAGAGTAGCACATCGTGTGATTTTAGTCGGTCCGATTCTGACATACCACCCCGACACAAACCCCAGTTGGGGTGACGCCCCGATAGGGTTTCTACACGTTAAAAAAAAGGGTTTATTCAAGTTTTCCTTCTCTTTGCAGTAATGTTGCCCTGCATAGTTTGCTCTCTTAGTCGAATCTTACAATATCCATGGGATAAATAGGGATGGTGACGCTCTGTATTTTTAATACGTCACCACGCGGAGAACGGTAAAATGTTTACTTAATTTATATTTTATCAACATGTGTGTAAACATCATACAGTTAATCAAAATTAAAATAGTACTTAATTGATAAAAGAGTTCCTTAGAATACACCAATGTATTTATTTTCATGTGAATACAGAAAAAAAATTCGATTCACTAACTTAGGAACTGATGTGTGTGTAACATGAAAAACAACAATGAAAAGTAAATGCTATTTTTCAGCTTCATTCGTCAGGGAACATTTAACGATGCCGCTGCACGCCACCACGGAGGTGTTAGTAATGTCCAATTTACAATTCACGCGTGGCCCTAATGTGATTTATCCGACCCTTTGTGACTCGGACCCGTTGCATTCCACCCGGATAAATTGCCTTCGACACTACTATGTACTATGTTAAACACAATTGCCATTCTATTAAGAGTATATATTCACATACATTTTGGTATAATATTATTTTTATATCGCTACAGTAATGTATGTTAGCTTGTAGAAGTTTTGAGCAATAAAATATCGCCATCCATTCTCATTGAATACTAGGTATACACTTATAGTTAATGCTAACCTGTTTTAGTCTAGATCATCTTAATCATTTTATTGTACTTTGTCATACGTGAAAAACTAAGAAAGCTTGTGTATTATTCTTACTTCGAAATTCAAAGTGAACGTCACACTAATAGCCTGTTCAATGGGACACTCTGATGATGTTGCAGGTACATACATAACATAAAAGAATTTAGCGTCCTTTCAGATAATCTTTCAGTAGTTTCCGCTGTACCATACATTTATAAACACTTGTTATTAAAGTGGGTATTCCAAATATGTTTTTAGTTAATTTTTATACAATAAAATGCACGTGAAACTACATTGGGGCATGGTACAGACGTCAGCGCTTCGTGTACGAGGATGTACATAGTCAGTCATGTGAAGTCGTTCTCATGGCGTGTACACGTTCTTTTTATCATGTACACGTATTGTCACTTCTTTGAGAATTTTATTTTTGTACATGCTGAACAAATTGAGTTAAAGACAGTTGGCCTATAAACTCAAATTAGATTATACTCAAGTTTCAGTTCAAACATTTCCTTTCTCTTTTGCCCATACGAATGTACGAGTATGTACGAGTACATGAAAAAATGTGGTTTATTTCATTGCGAATGAGAATAAAATGTTCACGTTTTACTCAAGCCGTTTTCCATTAATATTTTCAAATTAAATTCATACAGTAAAATTAATGTGAGGTATATTATATTATTATAATACTTAAATCTGATGTTATTTTAGGAAAAGGGGCAAAGTGGGCAGAAGAGTCGCCTGATGGCGAGTGACGCCGCCCATGGAAGTTGAGAGAAACAAGTGCCTCACTATCCTTTGAATTTTCCCGCAAACCGTTTTGAGTGTGAACAGATTTTGTTAAACTTGGCACAACTAAATAACAACCAAACGTCTAGTTTGGTTGATTTGGTGATTAATTTTGAGGCTCATAAATTTGTTTGCTTTTTTAAAAAAAAGATTGTTCTCAATATTTACATTAAGTAGACTTAAATAAAAAACATATTGCATAAATATTCGTTCTTCAATCAATCAAAGCTTAATAATATAAATATGTTAAAACAAAAAAACAATAATTATCCAATCAGTGTTGTCAATATTTACCTGAAGCAAATTTAGTGATTCCTATATGTATAACATAAACATTTAAAGTCAACAATGTACTGAATGAATAAGAAATTTTCATTATATTCTTCAGACGTTCAACGTACCTAAATTGAGTTGAGCAAATGTCGTTACGCCTCGTTTCTATTACTAAATAAGCATTCAATTCTCGAAAGGAAAACAGAACTTCGTAAAAGAATTTTTAGGTAAATATCACTAAGAGCAAATTCTAATACATATCAGAGATAAAACCCAGATGGCTGCAAGATATTTCGTACAATTCGAACAAACTGCTTTATCCCTCGACAAAATATTGGACTTGAATTGAACAGATCTTTACGAATACTCGATTGCTTTTAAATCATCTATGAATTTATATTCGAAATATCGACAGATTTCATCAATCTGTGTAGTGAGTGCCAATAAAATTTAATATTCATAGATGTGAATAGCCTCTGTCAGTTCAAATAATTGTTGTATATTTTAAATTTGGTGCCAGACTTGTGGATAAATTGAATACTAATAGATAACATTGGAAAACGATATTAAATTATGATAACCTTTCAGCTGGTAACATTAATGGCATTAGAAGTTATTTGTTTTGGAAATAAGCATTAATAAACACCGTTAATATTTTAAAAAAGATTTTTTTATTTATATAATATCATCTGCCATTAACAAATTTAAATTAAAACGGTACAATTACTTGGTTTATTTAAAATCAACCTCGAAGGTCTCCACCAAGGAGCGACAACTATCTCAGTCTGTAAATAATATAGTAGTAATATATTACACTAACATAATTAGCTATATCTGATATTTTTTGTCCAAAAGATTTGTTTGTATCTATTATCTCAACTTTTATATTTTACCTTTGCACCCACGGCGTCATATGAACATGTATTCATCTAAAGGTTGACTGCGAGAAAATACTCCATAGCATTAAGCCCACCTTTGTACTATATGAGCAATAAGTTTAAATAAGTTAAGAACTAAAATGTATAAGGTAGTAGCTAAAAGTGTTAAGTTCTTTAGCAAGGTATCATGTGAGACATGTAAAAGATTGTAGCCGTACATCGGGTGGCTAGAGAATTCACCTGTGAGCTAATTAAAATCTAACACCGTCACCAATCTTCTCAACACCACGTATTGTACTTGTCCTCAGTAAAGTACTAGTTAAGTGGGTTTCAGGTGTTTCAGGTATAACTTAGAGTTAATTTGTGATCTTAAGAATAGATAAAAAATATTTATGTGTTTATTTCGCAAATGGTACAGTTTGAGTTTTTGAGAAAGTTGTTTAAACTTATGTGCATGAAACATTAAGAGATCATTCGAAGTGTGGGTATTTTCTATGCATAATATATATGTATTTATAAAAAGGTTTATACGTATATACATCAGTCGTCTAATACACACTATACAAGCGCTGTTTAGCTTGGGACTAGATGCTGCTGTTTTTCAGATGTCCAAACCATTATTATTATTAATAACATAGATGACTAGGGAGTCTTATTGATAGAATTGAAGGTTGAATATCACACTTAAAGTACAGTAAAAGGAGTATTTGCAAATACTTAAAAATGTAAATTAATTTGAAGTATATTCTATGCTAATATTATTAAGATATCAGACATTTAAAATATCCGGTCATAATTTGTCAGACACTTTCAATTCATTTTAAAACAAATTAAAATAACTTTATTACATATAACATATAAGTAAAATTTAAAAAATAGATTTAACTTTGTCAGAAAGTCATCAGCAGCCTTTAATAGTCCACTGCCATTTTGATTGTTCGATAATATTTTTTTATGCCAAGTTTTTCAGTAAGTAACAATTAAATTTATCTATATATGCTTGGCTTAACGATAATGTGATCAAATAAAATAGAACGTATTTTTTTATTTTTTCAAAAAAACCTGACAGTTTTCAATACAAACTCAATAAATGTACCATGTTTAAATATGTTATAGTTATGGGGTTCGGCCGCGAACGTTGTGGACAGGTTCTGGGTCCCGACTTCCGTGTAAAAGAAATGATAGGAATTCGATTTAGACCCTCCATTCCCACCATCCTTCCTAAATGTAAATCGAGGACAAATGCGTGTCCCATAAGACTCTCCCTCAACATTTTTAAATTAAACAAAAATGATCGCACACGAACTTACAAATTGAAATGTAATTGTATTATATTTATTCAGAAGGTATTCAAACAAATTCGTATTCAAAATTAAATCCTTACTATACAAGGTTCATTAGTTTAGCGGACAGATTTATTTATAAGATAAATAAGTTACAGAATAATTGACTTCGTCATTACAACTTATATATACGGTCTTTAATTACAACATCGAACTATTGATATAGGATACTTGTGATCCAGTTGGCTCGGGATAATGTCGTACAACTCATGCAAATGAATTATAGACCGCACATACTAATTACAATCCAGCCCTGGTGATTGGCTTCTTGAGTAATTTACTCGATTCCTGGTACTAGAACGGGTTCTTGGTTTAGAAATATTATGTTTTACATTTGAAACCCCTATCAGAGTTATAAGGTACATTGAGTTACATTTTAGGCATGTTAAACATTTATGAACGGGTGCTATTTGTATTGTCTCGACATTTTATATTTATTAGTGTGTACTCCGTAGTCAACATTCGATAAAAATGAACACAATTGACTGAATTGATTTCTTTTTTTATTAGTTTTGAAAAGATAACTTCCGCATTAGGAATATATCATAAAACGTACACAAAAAATACCCAGACTCAGAACAACAACTTGTGGATCATACAAAGTTTTGTCCCATGTGTGGTTTGAACTCGCAACACTCGCGTAGTAGAAAGCGGCGTGGTGACCATCTAAACCACTCTTTTTAACGTGTGGAAACCCCCTCGGGCCGTCACCCCACCAGGGTTTACGGCGGAGTGGTGTGTCGGAATCGGATCGACTAAAACCACACGGTGTGCCACTCTGCGCCTGAGATAGGAGGGATCCGGGAACCGCTGCTATTACGACATCCAGATCCCTCCTAGCGCCTGCCCGAAACCGCGGGCACCATCTATGGGTAAACTCTCTATTTTAGGCGACGTACGGCACACGCGGACGTCGCCTCCTCGCGGCTGGCCATTATAGCGGGTGGAGGGGAAAACCCGTCCCGTCCACCCGCGGCCACACTCAAGGCGGCAAGAGGCGCTGGTATGCGCGCCTCCGCCGCCCGGTTCGCCGGCGGCGAATTGGGTCCGAGTGGATATCGTCCTCCCTTCGGCGGGCGGGCGGGCCTTCTCCGCCGCCTCCTTCCGCGAAATTACGTCTTCGCAGAAGGTTGCGACCGCGGTAAAACAACTGTCGCTACCGGCCATGGAGCGTATGACGGCCGGTAGCGAGAGATCTCCTCCAATAACTGCAGTGAGGAACCCACGCTGCGCCGCCCAGGCGGAACAAACCGCTAGCGTGTGCTGAGCCGAGTCCTCAGTGCAGTCGCAGTGGTAACAGGCGGGACTCAATTCCCTCCTGGCGACCGAGTGCAGATACTTCCCGAAGCAATCATGCCCAGAAAGGACCTGCGTCAGTCGGAAGGAAAGGGTCCCGTGCTGCCGCCCTACCCACTTGGCGATGACCGGCTGGAGAGCCTCCACGAGGGCAAAGCCAGCACGTGGAGTCTCCAACCGGAACGACCAACGAGCCATCGTGGCTCGACGAGCGGCCTCACGCCACTCGCGTATCTCCTCGGGCGGGGGCCGTATGCCGCTACCCACCCGGAAGTCAGCCGTCCGTCGATAAACTTCGGCGAGCACTTCCGCCTCCAAATCCCACAGGGGAGTTCCGGCCAAGGCGCACGTCGCCTCCGTCGATACGGTGCGGTAACCGCGTATGGCTCTAACCGCCAATATCCTCTGAGGCGCCAGAGGCGAGCCCTATTCTGGGCGGTCAGAGCCGCCGCCCACACCGGTGCACCATACAGCGCCATTGACCGAACAACCCCTGTGTATAGCCGTCTCGTCGCGACGCTGGCTCCGCCCAAATTGGGCAAAAGCCGCCCAAGAGCAGAAGCAGCGCCTACCAGCTTTGGAGTAAGCTGTCGGAAGTGCTCGTCGAAGAGCCACCTGCCGTCGAGGATCAGGCCCAGATACTTCATCTGGGCCTTAATCGGTACGAGGACCGAATTGACTACGATGGAGGCGCCGGGGGGTGGACCACGACGGGGCCCATGAAACAAAAGGGCTTCCGTTTTGTCTAGGGCCACCCGTAAACCTAGCGCCTCAATGCGCCCGCCCACCGAAGAGACTCCCACGGTGGCCAGGCGCACTGCCTCTTGAAAGTGTGTCCAATGTGTCATCGGCGTAACAAATTATGCCCAGCCCGATGGGAAGACGACCTCGAAGGGCCCAGTCGTATCCCATATTCCACAGGAGTGGTCCGAGGACGGACTCCTGTGGAACACTGCACGACATGGGCCGCCGCCTTAGAATACCATCTCGGTCCTCGTACACGACGGTACGCTCCTGTAGATAGTCTGCCACAAGCCGCCTCAGGTACTCTGGCACCCCCTGGTAGTGGAGTGCTTCCCTGATGCAGCTAAATGGCAGACTATTAAATGCGTTGGCGATGTCCAACGACACCGCCAACAGCACGCCGCCACAGCTCACCGCCTCTTCGGTAACGGCGCAGCACGGCATCGACCGTCGAACGCCTCGCCCGAAAACCAAATTGGGCGTCCGACAGATCGGGGCCCACCTCGCAGAGGTGCCGGACGATGCGGGCAGAGAGTATCCTCTCAAACAGTTTATCCACCTCGTCCAGCAACACAATGGGTCTATAGGCCGCCACCGAATCGGCAGGCCGTCCCGGCTTCCTTAATAGGACCAGCTTCCCGCTTTTCCAGCACTCAGGGAAGCGTGCGGACGACAAGCTAGCGTCCAAGACCTCCCTGAGGCGGTCCGACATGTGTTCGAGGACACGGGCCAGCATACGGGCAGGTATCCCGTCTGGCCCAGGGGCGGTGTTCTTAGAGCGGATCCGTAGAACTACCGCCCCTACCTCCGATTTCCTGACGGGCGGAACATTGTCGTCGTTCCCACCGTCGTCTCCGACCATGAAGGCCATCGACGGGGGTGTGTGCTCCAACCGCTGCGGGAAAAGGAAGCTGGGCTGGAATGTCTCTGTAAGGGGGGGCCCGACGTGCGGAGCTTTTGTCGCGCCGCACGATAAGGGCGACCCCAGGGGTCACGATCGAGACCCTCCAGCATTTCCTTTCTCTTAATTTCTTTGGCGCGGCTGATAGCCAGCTTCAGAGTTTTCCGCGCCTCTCGGTACTCCTCATGAAGCCGGTCCTCCTCGCCTTCTTCGCGGTGTCGCCGCCGACTACGGGTGTAGGACCTCCGGGCACGAGTACGGGCCGCGCGGAGGTCCGCCAACTCCTGGGACCACCAGTAAACCTCCTTCCGTGGAGGCCGGCAATCTCGGATGCGGAGCATGGCCGCATCACAGATCTGCGCAATGGCATCACGGAAGCGACCAGCCCCCATGTCGACCTCTTCGGTCGGGGCCTGCGGAGACAGCCAAGAGTGAACGATGGCCGCCCCCTCTAGTAGGTCCCTATTTAATTTGGCTACAGCCCACCGCGGAAAGCGAGAAGAACGCCGCGCCGCGTGACCTCTACTGGGTTCCTGGGTCCGGGAGAGCTCAAATCGGATGTAGAGGTGATCCGAGAGCGTCTCAACCTCTTCCAGGACGCGCCAGTTCCTTACTCGTGCGGCGAGGGCAGGGGTAGCGAACGAAAGGTCCACTATCGACCCTCCCTGCTGTCGCACGCACGTGTTGGTGGAGCCCCTGTTCAGTAAACAGAGGCCCACCGAGGCCGCCCACTCCTCTACGGCCTCGCCCCTAGCGGACGGACGCCCGGACGGACGTCCTGGGGGAACCCCACGCAATGGACTTTGCGTTGAAGTCCCCCAGCACTAAGACCTGCCTAGACGTTAGACGCCGCATCGAGGTTTCCAAGTTGTTAAGGAAAACCTCGAAGTCGTTCAAACTCCGGTTGGGGGAGAAGTATACACCATATACAGTGATCCCCCCCACTCGGCAGCAACATATCCAGTGCCCTTGTCTCTTAGCGACAAGGGCGGGGAATGAGCCGCCGTAGAGCCGACGACTGCCACGGAACCGTCCCGGTCACCCAACCAGTTTGGACGGTGAGGAACATAATAGGGCACCGCGGCTACAGCAACACCGATCGACCACTGTGCCATGGTTTGCAGGAAAAGGTCCTGCGCCGCAGCACAGTGGTTCAGGTTCGTCTGGACTAGGAGGCTGGGGACTTGGTCCATTACTGGACTTTCTCTACAGCCTCCTCCATGGGCGACGATGGCGACGTGCGAACGGCATCGGAGGCAGCTTGAGTCGACTGGCTAGCCCCCAACGTTTGCGCGGCTTTTTCGCGGTAACCACCACAACCGACGGCGCCTGCAGGGTAGAGGCTGCTTTACCTGCAGCCTTTTTACCCCGCTTTCGGGACTTCTTAGCCCCCCGACTACCTGCCAACCATCGGTGCAAGTGGCAGACGTTGAGGGAGCACAGGTGGAGGTGCCAGGTACAGCGGTTGGAGTGGGGAGCGGAGGGAACTCCGCTCCAGCCTTTGCTACCGCCGTGGACCCTGACCTCGGTCTAGCCGTCTTGGCTGCTGCCTTCGTCGCTTGTCGAGCCCTCGGAGCTGTTGCGGGAGCAGCAGGCAACGACGCCGCCGCCGCGTAGGTCACGCGACCGCCCACAACGGGCAGCGCTGACGGTGCCAATGCGACCTTCGGCTTATGCGCCGCGAGCAGCGGCCGGACAACGGGGGCTGGAGGCAACCTCGCCTCCAGGCCGGCGAGACGCCCGTCCATCATGCGCCACACTGCG
Organism: Hypercompe scribonia; assembly: GCA_949316085.1. NCBI lineage: Eukaryota > Metazoa > Arthropoda > Insecta > Lepidoptera > Erebidae > Hypercompe > Hypercompe scribonia. The sequence continues at coordinate 11,859,189 of OX438979.1, forward strand.
TCTGTAATTCGGCGCAGATGAACATCAGAGATGGTACCGAGGTTGGGAGACGGAGCCGGCTGGGACGGAGACGGAGCAGGCTGAGACGGGACGGGGCCAGATCATCTGCCGGACGGCTCTCACAAAGGAGCCCTTAAGATTACTCGACTTGGTGGCCACTTTGTGAATAATGGCCACCGCCGCGTTTGCTATCTCCTGCATGGAGGATGGTGTCTGGGGAATTGAGTCCCCCACCATCGGCTCCCTGACTTTCAGCTGGAGACCAGCAATCTCCTCCTCTGCTAGTGCTTCACCGTCCGCCCTAACTCGCCTATAGGCTTCCGCCTTACAAAAGACGGAGCCTGACGGGATCGAGACCGGGGTTCGTGATCTTCCTCTACGGCTGCTGGTGATTTTGGGAGGCAACATCTCCTGGGACGTGTCACTCTCCTCGTACCTGGAGCATCCACGTTTCCTGCTGTCATACAGCTCCGTCTCCATTATGTCCAGTGCATCTGTCCTCGTACTGGAGTTACTGCCCACGGTGGATTTGGAACGCAACCGTTCCAATTTTCTTCGGCTCCCAGCAGCCATAATGACTTCTGGGAGCCCCACCGAGATAGGCGCTCTAACCAATACTTCCTCCTCGTTGTAAGAGAAGTCGTCCGCTCTTGTACTTTTTCCCTTTCTGTTTTTCTTCTCCTTCTTTTCTATATTATTATTGTTTGTGTTTGTTAAGATTTCCATTTTTAAACCCACGAGATGGGAAGAACTAAATGTCGACCCGGGCAGAGATCCCCAATACCCGGGCAAGCGTAAATTTGTGCCCAACCGAGGGGTCCGCAGGTGCTCCGGCTGGGAGTGCGCTTGCGACTGAACTACCCATCAGCCATGCGTCCCCTGGTCACGCACCAGAACACGGGATTCGGGGTAATTTTTTAGAGAGGTTTTCTTCCTCGCAGTCCGGGCGGCTAAGCCAAGACCCTCGCCCCCGATTGGAGTCGCGAGACTTCAACTTGAGACTACGATATGTCGACGGCGGCAGGGAGACTATGTCTTCTGATGCCTGCACGGTGGCAGTGTAAGTGCACACCGAGCCCGTCCTACCTTTTCCCATGCTGAGCGGAGAAACTCCGACCCTAGAAAGGGTCCCACCATCGTGGTTTTTTACTGAGGTTTTCCTCCTCATTGCTCCGAAGAGCGAAGAATCAACAGAGGATCCGACAGACACGCCCGCTCTGTTGGACCAAGTCTCAGCTGAATTGTCGAAGAAAATGGCTTCCTCTTCGTGCTAGAATATTAGCCGTTGGCAGTGATGAACACCATCGCCAACGTTACCAGGGTGCACCACGTGGAGGTTTTCTAGCCAAGCACACGACCATCTAAACCACTATGTCAACCGTGCAGACGGTTCTATGCCTCAAGATTTAGAGAAACTCTATTTATTATTAAATGTTGTTACTAAAACGATTCTATGTTTATAGACTAAAATTTAAACGTGTTAAGCAATGAGTGTGAGCCGACGGGGCGTGGGTTCATCTATTTCTAGAAAGGCGTCGGTGGTAAATATTATGAGCAGTGTCTGCCAGGTGTAAGGTTTCGACTGAATGCGTACTAAAACATTGTACAAAATGTCATTAGTCTTGAAAAATACTAATCGAGCCCTAATGAGTTGCTAAGCGATGGGTGTGGGTGGTCCCTCCTCTCTGGACTGTCATAGGCAATTGAGTATAGAATAATGTTAATAGTACCTCAATAGTCCGTCACCTAACTCAGATACAATTCAATTAAATATATAGGAATAGAATAGATAGTTATAAAAGTAAGTATTAAAAAAAATGTGCTAACAGAATTGTATGTGAAAATTGTTGCATAAAGATTAACTATATTTACATATTTAGTAGAATATTTAACGTTAAATATCATTTAAAGTTCTGCATAACCCTACTAACAGAAATTTATAAATCATTTAAGCCACTTCAATGTTCCCTACAGGGTTTTGAATGTGAAAGTACCAAATTTAGCAACAGGTTGCGGCATAATTTATGATAATCACCGAATGTCGTACATGGAAATTACTTGTACTATAATATCATTTCAAAGTCAATAAATATGTTCTCTGAACTAATTTACAAACCGTGTGTTACGCACCATTGAGGCAGATGCGTTATTTAAACCACTGCAATATATGAAACCAATAGGGACCGGAAAATATGTGCCCGTTGGGAGACAAACATGTTTACTAGAGGCTTGTTTGCGTGAAGAGCACCGAGTGGAATCAAATTGTCTTTATTGTGCTATTGTGTTATTAGTAACTTTCTGTAAATGCAGAAAATATAATTCCGGTATCGTTCATTTTGTGGTTCACGAGAAAGTTTTGTTATCAGCCAATTTAAGTTCTTCAGCTTCTCGCGGGTACGTCTACGCTCTCGTAGCAGTGCTACAGGCTACGGCTACGATATCCTCTGTCTACAGGCCAATGTATTCATAAAGTTTAGACTTTCTTTGCAGTCGTATCCCTTTAGACTATATTATAACCATTTTCACTGAAGTTTTCACATTTAAATTATACTTGCAGTGAAAGAAACCGTTGGGTGGTTACAATTTCGACAATTATAAATAATATAACGTTATATAAGATTCTTTAACATAAATGTTATTTTTTCATAATAGATGTTATTTATTTTCTGACTAGAATCTCACGCTATATAGTGTCAAATAGTACCTGAAATATTATAAGCTACGATCAGTTAATGTTACTTAACTAAAGTAGTTATTTAATATACATTGTCGGTAATATTATAATTAATGGAAATAGGAAATTTAAACCTTAACCAGATTGCAACTAGCTGATTTTATAGTAAAACGTGATTTAAAAATATTCTCATTTGTTGGTTGTGGCCACGTAATAGCGCGCTTTGTCGCAGAATTAGCAATCAGCCGGCGACTCTCCACTGCCGTTGAAAAAAGTAGAACCTCCGAGCTTTTTCTTAATTACTGTGCAGATAAGCTTTACGCTACAGCCCTTGCTGCACAAATTACTATTATTTATTTAACGACTCAACTAAATGAAAACATGAAATACGCAAACCCCTTTTCGCCGAAACATTTTACTCGCCCACCATACGGTCAACTAAAATTAAGCTCTATTACCGAGTCAAAGTGTTTAAATAATATTAAAGCGACCCAACGGAATCTATTTAACCGCCGTTTCTTGTTATAAGGTAAGTAAAACTTTACGTTTCTTCTTCTTGAAAAAATGGAAGACTGTCGAAGTTTTCCACTTTACCGGCGTTAAAATGAACTTCGTTTAGGGGCTGAATTGTATTTGGAACTTGTTAATTCTCGTCTCCAGCGCAGTTACTTAAGTAAGTCTTTCATTAGCGCTCGTCACGTGAGTTGAATTATAAGCCGGAGAGTTTTAAAGGTTGGTAAAAAATTCAAAAGATAACGATACTGGCGTCCATTCTTAATTCGGCAACCCTTCTTTACTCAGCTATGGCTTGGCTCATCTGAATACAAATCGAAACGCAATACATAACAGCTTAAATCAACAATGTCCAATCACACTTTTCAATAACTGCAGTATTTCGTTCTTGCTTTTCAGTAAATTATTATTTTTTAAAAAGTATATTTTTGAAATGATACTCGCTATAGCGAGTTGCGAGTGATTATAAAATATAGTAACGAGATACGAGTATATCTCTTTCGATATTTTTCTACCTACACAAAAAAATTACAGCTTTTTTAAATAGTCACATAAATTGCACTTCTTTCATAATCTAATAAATGATTTACGATTATATTATAGTTTACTCGCTATAGCGAGTTGCAAGTGATTATAAAATATAATAAAGAGATATATCTCTTTCGATATTTTTTTTTGCTACACAAAGAAAATTACAGCTTTTCTAAATAATCGCATAAATTGGACTTTTTCCTAACCTAATAAATAATTGCCGATTATATTATAGTTAAATATTGAAATATCATATTATATTAGCGAAGCGAATTAATTCAAAAGGGCTAATATTAAAATTTTAAAGGTCGATTGACACCATTGTACGTTTTGAAATTATTAACACGTGCGCCTGTTGTGCGATCGTTGTTACAGCCAATTGTTTTTTATCGAACCGTCCGATCTCGTTTACACAGGCTAGATTTACATTGCGTGATCGAAATAATTTAATTTTGTTATTTGCAACTGTTTGATTTGTACCTTGTTTGTCATACAACTGTTGCAATGTACTTTTTAATGGTACATCTATTATAAAATTATGTAGAAAAAGCACTGAAAAAGATCAAAGCAGTTGTATGTAACTACTATGAATTGTAAGGGTTCTAACGATTTAATATATATGTATATTATTATAGTTAACAGTTTATTAGTTTATAGTATAAAAATAGCGTAAACATTAAAAATGAATCGTGTGGGGTTTGACTAAGATCCAGAATTTAACGTAAGAACAAACTATTAATTATGCTACAAAGACCAGGTGATATTTAAGTCCTTAAATTAACGAATTACGAAAGTTGCATGTTTCTTAGAACAACTGATATTTCTTGAGTCTGATTGAATGCCTCGTAGCTAAACATAAAACATAAAAACATTATGCCATTATAATGCACTTCAGAGGATTCGGCTTTTTTCTTATAACATATAAGCCACATCTTCATTGCAGTCCTAGTGATGGTAGATGGGACTTAATTCCCTCCTAGCGACTTTAGGTACTTGCCGAAACAGTAGTTGGAAAGAACTGTGTTGTTGTTGCTCTGTCCATTCGACGATGAGCGCATGCAGCCTCCAATCGGGACGGCCAACGAGCTACCATGGTTCGCCGGGCGATCTCACGCCACTCACGTACCTCTCTGGTCTTGGACTGACTGTTGTTACCCACCAGGGATTAAACTATCCGCTGATAAACTTTGGCGAGCACTCCGCCTCCAAATTCCACTGGAGAGTTTTGGCCAATGCTCACGCCTCCTCCGTCGTCACGGTGCGGTAATCGTGTATGGCTCTTGTCGTAAATATTCTCTGAACGTGTAAAAGGTCTGTCTTGTTCTAGGTAGTTAGAGCTGTCACTCATCTGTACCGGTAAATAGGACTGTATGATACACCGGTGTGCATCATGCAGTCCCATTTACTGGGCAACCGCTATACAGCCGTCTTGTCGCAAGCTCCACCCAAATCGGGCAAAAAACACCCAAGGGCAGAAACCGCGCCGACCAGCTTTGGAGCAAGCTGTCGAAAGTGCTCATTGAAGAGCCACCTCTCGTCAAGGCTCAGGCCAAAATACTTCATCTGGGCCTGAACCTGTACGAAGATTGAAATGACAGTGCCGGGGCATGGACCAAAACCAAAAGGGCCTACGTCTTATCTAGGGCCACTCTTAAACCCAGCGCCTCGTAAATGGGTATTCGATACGAAATAGCCCCCACATCGTAGATACGGGACTTCTCCGTAGTGACGCTGCCGACTTCGGGTGTAGGCCCTCCGGGCATGAATATAGACCAAACGGAGGTCCACTAATTGCTTATGTGGAAGCTGACGTCTATGTATGCGGGACATGGCCGCATCGCAGGTCAGCGTAATCACATTGCAAAAGCAAACAGCCCATGGCTACAACATGGGTCGTCCCATCCATGGGTTGGTCGACCTCCTCGGCTGGGGCGTGTGGAGACAGCCATGAGTAAATGATGGGCGTCTCGTCTAGTAGATCGAAAAGCGAAAGGAACGCCTACTGGTGTCTCGGATCGGTAGAGTGCTCAAATCTGAAATACATACATGATCCGAAAGTGTCTCAACCGTGGTCCAGAACATGTCAGTACCTTACTCGTGCTGCCACCCTGTTAGCTTTGTTAAGAAGACAGAGACCCACCGAGGTCGCCCACTCTTGTACAGCCTCGCCCCCCAAATAGACTTTGCGTTAAAGTTTCCTTACACAAGGTACTTGAAAAAATATTATTTCAACCTATAGTATATCGGCTATCGTTGTATAGTAAGTCAAAACCTCCTATCTAACGAGAGGTTTATGTCCAGAAGTGGACTAATAAAGGTTATTGGTTATAAAACATAGTAATGCAATGGCCAGCCACAATTTAGTATAACAATTTCCTTTAAGTGAGCAACTCTATAGAAATTCAGTGAACACATTCAAAAGCTGATACTCGTCCAGGATTACAAAAAGGAAATATGTCTGTCAGAGTCGACGGGAAACTGTAGGACAATGAAAAACACTTTCACCCCTCGTCGTGTGAATGCAAATAGGGTAAAACTTTGCTTTGCTACCTTCTGCCAACATACGCATAACGTGACTATAAGTATAAACATTCTATGGAGCCCTACACTCGTTTATTAAATAAAAAAGTTACGTAAACCACTTTATTAGCGACAAAAGAAGAAAGAAATATAGGACATATGAAAAAGGGACAAAACAAATACAATGTCAAAACTTTTTATTCGATTTGGATTGTTGATTTTTTTTTATGTTATGCTGCCAGTATTATTGCTATAAAGTTTTCAGTATTCTTATTTGTTAAAAGACTGCCGTAATTAAATGTCACATCCTACTAATATCTTTTATTGAACAGCATACAAATTACTGAAATAACATTTAATGTATTGTGAGACTTTTACTACGTGAATAGTAAATAAAATATTACCACAAATAAAAAAATTGTATTAGTTTGATGCTACAAAATCTGGTAATACGTCTATTTTATTGTATTCAAGTATGAAATTTTGTTTAGTTTAGAGCATAGTTCAAAATTCCATTCACAAAGCATTGGAAATACAGAATAAGCAATCTAGGTATTAAGCTACTGAATACTTGTAGTAATCTGTCGCAAACGGGAATAATGCGGCATAACTGACAGTATGTATAATAATTTTTGCGATATTATCGATATGTATCTACTTTTAACAGTAAAACCTAAAGAGAAAGGTTAGGCAATGACATTGCTATCTTAAAACTAACAAGAAACATAATAGTTTATGATATAAAATATAAGAACTTGAGATTATTATCTTGCCTATGTTGTGAGATGATACTGGACTATTGGCAATCTAGCTTGTATATTAAAAAAATATCGTATATATCGTAATATATCGGTCATTTGATGTTATTATGTTGTTTAAAATACAGTTTAAGGTGAATAAAAATGCTATTGATCTCTCAAACAAAGGAAACGTATCCCATTATCTATAGAATACTTCAGAGATTTGTAGCGCTATCTGCAATTATTCCGATTGAACTGTGGGTTCCAATACTATTAATCCTTCCAAGAATCCATTAATATTGATGGAAGTGAATCCTTAATGAAAAATGTAGACGTTTGTATTCTCTTAGGAGGTAGAAAAGCCAAATCAATATACTCAAATACTGCAGAATCAATTTCTTTATGGGAGCGTTGGGTATATAAATGTCTTTTTTTATAATAGCGCAATAAGCTAAAATGACTTTCATCAAACTAGTTACGTCTGACACTATTCCTTGCCAGAATTCGTGAGTATCTTGCACTCACAAATAGTTTCTGAACTCTGAATGACAGTAACGGGTGAGGTGAGGTATGAAATCACTGTTCATTTCAAGGCGAACTGAGAGCACGTCAGAGCCACCCTCGTCTCTTGGATGGAGGCATTTCCAAAAGCGCTATGGATACGGATAAAACTAAGTGTATATATCTAAGCGCCACTAACTGGTTCTGGTTTGGTTTCAAGAAAGAACTTTGTAGATCTAATATCAGTTTTCGATTTGTTTTATCAATCAAATAAAGTATATATGTAGTGTTGTATATTATTGATAAGTCAAATAAATGTTTGTAACATTGTAAATTTAAAAGTGGGTAGATTGGTGGTGCTACTAAAAATAATAGTAAATATTTTTTTTGTGCCGTTTTTCAAGAAAAACTAAATAAAATATAAACGATCAATCAACTTCTAAGAGGACTTTTAGGAGATAAATTATTAATGTATGATAGAATAACACTAGTAAATAATGTTTTAAAATTGACTACATATCATATTATTTATTATATTTTAACGGACCCATTGGTCTAGTGGTTAGTGGTGGATAGTGATAATATGTAAGTGATAAGCGCGTTTCTGTGTCTGGGTGTAATTTATCTGTGACATATATAATATTTAAGCATATTTATCAGCAGTTAAGTTACCATAGCACAGGCTCTGTATAACCTGGAATCACACAGCTAAGTGTGAGATGTGTGAGGTTATTCCATTTTTTTAATATTTATTTATTTTTAAACCTGCATTGGACTAATTTTTGTAAATTTTAAATATCATCTATCATTTGGGCTATGTTTGTTTAAGTTCTAACTTAAAACGATGATGGTTTTCGTTTTGAAAATAATGCATATTTTAAATTGTTACAAAAGCCCTGACTAAAGTTAAAACCATCCCAAATTATGCAACGATATTTCCAAAGAGTTCAATAGGGAACGATTACAAAAGTATATGTGTGGTACATTTAAATAAAACATAAATAAAGGAAGACGCGAGCTGCATTTGAATGTTCGGGTACACATTTTTAACTGTGTCTGTTTCAGCTCAAGTATCCTATGGGAATTTGGTTTGCGCAACAAAAATAATCATTTGATATAATAATTCATACGCTATAGTATCTAAGTTATCAATTGCTTTGTTTTAATGTATTCGACGTAAGTACCTATTAACATTACAATTTCCATGTATTTGTCAGTAGAACAAATACATACTAAAAAAATGCAATGTTAATCTTACTGGCATTGAATACTTATCTACTTGATATTTAAATTATTTTTTATGCTTTGTCTGCCTTAATGACGCAATAATAGGGTATGCGACTGCTGTGCATGAGGTCTTGGGTTCAATTCCCGAGTCGGACTAAATGTTTGTACGTTTTGCAAATATTTGTTTTGGAGTCTGAGTGTTTTCTAAGTATAATATGTATGTATTTACAAACAGAAGTAAATAAGTATTCTGCAAGTTAATGTAGCTTTCATAGCACAATATGTTTAGTTTAAAGTTAGATGGCGTTGTAAATCAGATGTCTGATGTTGTATAGTTAATTTATTTATTTTATGTTGTGTTTTTTAAAGTTGTTTTAATATTTAATCAACGTTAAGAGCAGAATCATACAGATATAATACCCAAGAATGGACGTAAACATAATCTAAAGCGAAATGCCTGTCTAGTTACGTACAAGACAATCTCCTGCTTTAAGTCTTAGCTTAGAATCTTTAGATCAAACATCTTTCTTAAGCCTGCTCAGGCTATGGTAAAATGTACGGCGTTAGTACACAGTTCCAACTAAAACAAAGTTTCTTTATGAATTGTGTTGGCAACGGTGCGCGGTTAGCTACCAACACTGAGCGAGCAAGGTACGTAACATCAGTGGATATAAAATTGTCATGAACTCAAAAAAGTAAGATGGTTGCCAAAACGTTTGACTAACTTCAAATTTGTAAACTTTATGAGTTGCAAAAGCTCATCTGACCCAATTAAAGTTGATTCTTCTTAATTTTAAAAGTAGGTATTGAATGTTTTTTACTTAAAGACTTTTGTATTATTAAATTAAGAAAAAATTGAAGTTTCAATGAGTCATTTAGTGGTACTTGACACTCACTGTGATTTGGCAGTAGGTCTATTTTATTACAACACTGTGTGATATGGCTAAATATTATCATGTTAACAGTCATATACATATATAAAGACCATCGTCGATATGTCACTTAGAACGGGCTTGATAAAGTTTTCTTTATTATTAGCTGTAGCTTAAACATTCAATAGTGTTTCTGGTTCTTCATTAATGCGCTGAAAAGCTTCGTCGATTCGAACTAAATGACTTGAGTTTATGTACAGCATTTAATAAAGCATACTCTCCAGTAATATTAGCTTTTATTGTGTTAAGTAAGATAGATCGAAAAGTTATAATATTTCGTCAAATATTTAAGTATGTGCCTAATCATTTCAATTTGTAATATATGACATAATTGTTTGTACAATCTGTTATCTGACCAAATAAGTTTGCGAAACGATTAACGGTGTGTGCAATTTTAAGAACAGCCTTATTTACAGCGATGGACTGTTATAGGTTTTTGAATAATGTCCAATTTCGTCACGATTTTAGTTAAAACCTTAATGTAATTTCGAAGAAATAATTGCTATTACAAGTTAGCAAAGTAGTTATAAGTAAAAGGATCAAATGAATTTTTTTCTTGCCTTTTGTCTCAGTCCCGGTATAATGAAGCAGCAATTCTAATAATCACAACTCATACCCCAATCATACTTTAATGTAATTATAGGAAACCTTATAAAAGTCGAGTTCTAACTTCTTTAATGTCTTGGACGATGGAAAAGGTAATTAGGTTAAGTATTTTATTGTGTGGCTACACTGTGACTTCTAATAAAAGTGAATGGTAAAAAAGTAATAGGTAGGTTAGAAATTGCTATACCAGATTACAAGAAATAAGATTAGAGAAATATCTTTACTGGAGTAACGAGTTCACATAATAATCGCAAAACATTACCCTTTACACCATAAAGTGAGTTAAAGAAAATTTAAGTTATTTGTAATGGTAAAGAAATTAAAGTGAATTCTGCGGAGATTGAAGGATGCGGACCGCTCGGTTATTTACCTCCCGAAATGAGTTTTCTCAAAGACCTAAATAGCTTTCTCTCACAAAAACGATAAATTTACCTTGCTCTATAAAATCTGAGGAGGTTTTCTGGCAAATACGATAAAAGAACATCATAGTAGTTACTAAAATAAATATTTGTAAAGTTCTGTTTATAAATTTGCAAATATAAACTTAAAAGAAGTTTGACAAATACACAAATCCTTGTTTTTATTTTAGACCATGGTCCAGAGTAAAAATGAATAAGATTCTACCGCGTCGTTCTACAGGATAGTGGTGAATGTTAAAGGGAAGAGCAGTGCTTACGAGCAATTAATAGTTGTACTCAAACAATTCATAAATTAAAACAAACGAGAGCAATATAATATTATTTCGTTGTGCAGAAGACGCATTATCTTGTGGAAAGTACATTTTTGTTTATTCAAGGGCAGTGGTTACCTTCATCAATAGGCTGCTAATTTTGTCGAGGTTCATAAGAATTTACTTTCTAAGATATACTTACAGCTCTGGCATAAGGTTTTTTACTCCGCAATCAATATTGTGTTTGTCTCATAACCTATAAGTTGATTGGACGAAATTTCTTCATGAATAACTAAGTGTCAAACATGTTTAATTAAAATCATTAAGTATTATTTTGCATTATTATATGATTTTGGCATTCATATGTACATTTTAGCATAATTAAGACAATCCAAATATATATATTTAATATATAAATAAATATATATATTTATATATACAGATTTAAACATTAAACAGAAAGATATATTATATGAATATACCTTACCTTGATATGACCAATATTAGTCGCTGAACTACGATTAAATAACCATTATTCTATCCTCTAGCTCGTAATACCATTATTTAGATCGTATGTCTAATAGTGAACCATAGCGATCAAGTAAGATTACCTTCTGATCCTTATTGTACACCGGCATTACACACAACAGCAATAATAATATTAGGCTTCTATCACTGAGCAAAGAATTATATTTCACACAAACACACACACAAGCACATCTCTGTTCACCACAGTCATAATTAAACGATTAAAATCTTTACTAAGCCGATTTTTGTATTTTATAAATCTAATAAGATAATAATACTTAGTGCATTTTTCACTGCAAAACTCAACTTCGAGTTTTCAGCATGCACCGTTCCCCAGACATAATAACCTGTCTCCTCGTGTCTGTGTAATACACACAGACAAGGGGGGTGATAGCGCCGAGTGTTTGCACACCCATCCTACCCTCCACAGTCATCGATGGGATAATAGCAGTACTCTACGCGACACTGAGCCTCGTTGAGCCACGTCAGATTTCGTTCGGTTTAATGAATTCAAAACCGTATAAATACGTTACCGGTTTATCCTATTCGAGGTTAGACATTCGTGAAATGAAATTTTGGACTTGTGTCTGATCGCCTTTTATTGTCGTATGTTTTGTTACAATATTTTATTGTTCTTTGCTTATAACAACAACAGTTGAAAATGTTGGTTTCATGTACGTTAGTAGGTTTCAAAGATATATAAAGAGTTTTCGAAGAAAGAGCAAGTTTACCAGACAGTTTAGTACTGTATATTTTATGAAAATATGTGTATATTATTTTATACCTTAATATTCTTGATCTCATTAAATTTACTCTTATTTGAATGTTAGTAGGTAAAAGTAAATTAAGTAAAGACTTGTTTATAATTACAAATTAATCTAAATTTGTTTTGTTTACTTATTAGATAGATCATTTTAGCCATAAAATATCTTTAAATATGTATAAAGTATGTATTTACGGGCATCAACACACTCACGATTAAGTACATATCTCTGGTTTGCCTCGATTCAACGTACAGAGATGACATCGACGCTTTGACTCGGTTCCTCTAGTTGTTCGCATGGCTGATTGAGTCTATCATAAATCTTCCCGTTAATTATTATTATAAAATCAATTTATATGCCCAAATGTGGAATTGAAATAAAGTGATTGTAAGTAGGTTATAATATTGTTTTTTTTTATGCTGATTATTGTAAAATCATGAAGTTTTTAACAAACACATTAAGCACAGTATATCATACGTCACAATCGAAACCTTTAGTTGTATATAATGACCGATTTTGTTTGCCTGAGTTTGAATTTTATTAGCTATTACAAACTATGTATGCTATAAAAATAAATTATTAAATTCTCACCTTGAGTAGGTAATATGAAGTCTCCAAGGGGATATATGTCTAATATACAACAAAGCGCTCGGGAATAAATACCAATTTTCACCTCAAAGGAAACCTATCTGCGAAGGCGACGAGCAGCCAATCGGAAAGCAAACGCAAGGTAAATATTATTTGGAGATTTCCTTGAACACTAGTGAGGGTTTGAAGTCACGTAGCCGCCAGTGATTTCAATTTTGCGAGAAGAATTCGTGCAACCGCAACTGAAGAAGCCTCGAACAGCGAAAGTACTTACATGAGACATGATGAGAATTGTAGATTTACGAATAAGTACGAATTCTACACGTGATTACTGGAAGCCTAACTTATATAACTGAAAACAGACTAACTTTACAGAATTTAATTTCCTCAAAAGTTTTATTTTAATATTGCAAGTGTAACATGAACATTCAAGATTACGTATTCAGAAAACTTTTCCAACTGTTTTTTTGGTTTTATTAACTTATTAAAAAAAGGAAGTTACAATTTAGTTACATAATGTACATCGTAAAAAATCATTCAAAGTTTTAAAGTTTCAAGTGCGCTGTGTAATTGAATATAATTCTCTTTTTGTATTTCTGTTAATAATGTAATATTAGTTAATTAGTTCTTGTAATTTGTTCAAATACTCGTATGTTTAAATTGTAATAGTTTGACTCCGTGATGCAAACTAAATACTTGAAAAATGTGTTAGATACTATTATTATTTTGATGCCTTTGTTAAATTGGTGAACGTTCTTTTTAGTTTTATACTCTTTATTATGTAGAAGTCAATTAATTATGGGCGGTAGCGTATGTCATTACGTGTTCCAAGTTTAAAAGTTTAGTATTAACTGAGCTTCATCCATATCAAATGAATTCAGACCATCTCGACCCTAAAAAGATGTCTGAAACAATACTTGTAATAGAAAGCAATATTCTATACACATACAGACAGTGTAGGCGGAATAATAGTAATATGCTTCTGTTGTCTCAAGGGAATGCGGCGGCCGGCCCATATTAAATCGCACGTTGTGATGCCTGACTTATTGCTCGCTCTTTAAAATCTTCCAACCCTACCTCCACGATATTGGACAACTTTCCTACTAAGAAAACATTTATTGTTATACTTTTTAATTTAAGTTCAAATCCATTAAAGGTGCTCACATATTTATTGGTGTATTGGCGTTAAATTTGTTAGTTATATAAAATTTTAGCACAACTAAATAGACAAAAATTGGTCAGGTTTTGAAGTTAATATGTTTATAAATTATTTATTAAGAAATATTCAAAATCACAAATACAATTTTTACATACGAATTATGCGCTACATTCAAAATTTCATTCATTCATTTCATTTCAAATATTCTATTTACAAATCAGTTCATGTAGATGCAGTAATGCAGAAACTCATAACATACATTTACAGATACATTATGTTCATAAATCTTAGAAACATTAATCTCCCTTTCTGATCACTCATATATATAAATAAATAAATAACACGAATCGTATATGTAGGTATTTAGTAAATGTATCGTTTAACCAATATTTTCATTTATTTTTTAATTAAAAAGACCACCAACTTTGAGTATATTTACAGGATGTCTACTATTAGTCAAAGTTGAGTAGTACCGACAATATTTATACGAGTCTAGATTTATTCGTTCACTGTGATTTGGACTCGCTTTATTGACATTTAGAATATTACTCTCCAACAGATTTCACTTCATTTCCTTGATATACTGAATGTGCAAACTTTCAAAATGTAATAGCATCTCGTATTTCAAAAAGGAGGTATTAAAATAACTGCAATGCGATTCTGCGTCAGGTTACTCCACCTATAATGTGAATGCTAAACCTTTTAGCTATAAATTTCCTTATTCAATATCGAAGCTTAAATTTACATTAGAAGCAAAAACTGTTGGAGCAGCTGCTATGTACGGGTTCTTTCAGTAATAACTGTTTAAAAGTTGTTGGAGAAGGATAAGTAGCATGTTTGAACTTGCATCAGTTTTACAAGAGGTTGCATTTAAAATGTCCAGAAGCCAAAGTCGGGCTAACAAAAGTAGCTTGGTGCGCGAACCTTATCGTAGCGACGAGACTATGTTCTTAATTTGAGTACAATTGCGGTATATATCTCAACATTACCTAATTTTTAAATAATTTTCTTCGTTTTTCTCTCCGCACAGGCAATTATATACTATGGCAGTACTACCCTCCCACAGAAGACCAACCTAAAGTGCCAGCATCCGTGTAGTCGTGTTTCGTTGATGAGTGTGAGACCGGAGGCCCCAGTGATGCAGGGGTGACAGTTACCGTGGTAACTGTGTAAGCCTTACACTGTCACGATGACTGTCATGCCTTTTACGTCCCCAAGCGGAGTGTGAAGAAGCATCTCACAAGGCCGCCATAGTGTGGGTCACCATAGTGCATTGTTTGTATTTGCAATGAGTATGGTGACCACAACTCTTGGATTATATTCATGCTTTCCATCAGGCAGAGTAGAGTCACTATGGCAAGCTCTTAATATAGAAAAAATAAAATGTATGAAATAAGATATTTTGCTTTAGATAACATATACTTTAAAAGTAAGTTCTTTACCGATGAGGTGTTTTTTAAACAGCTTATTACAGAAAGCTTTTGCCATAACTTAAAATCATGTAGAATCTGTGAGTAACGTGTAGTACTAACTATATTAAAAAACCTTATTACTCGTACATGTAATTTAAAGTACTAGTACTTATGTAATGTAAGTGAGTTAATAAATATAACATGAAGTAATATACGACACATAGTTTCTACCTTTTCCAAACATCGATATTACATCATATTGTCCAATTCTGAGAACACGAGTAAATCTTACGAGGAAAGTCAATAAAACCATGTACCTACGGCATCCAACAAATAAAATAAATCTCTGATTCTTTTATTTTATGTCACCATGACAAATAAAGGCAAGTTACATCTTCGAAAACTCTCAGATTGTGTAGCAGAGCCTGAGGCATAAAATCTTTTATATCTGGCCTATAAGCTTCTAAGAAAGCTGGCGAATTAACTCTCGTTTAAGTGATTAATAAACTGTGGAAGAATCTTTTAAATGGGGTTCAGACGCGTAAATTATGCGTCTTAATGGTCATGCTTTAGCTATAATTTATTATAGCTGAGTCAACTGTTAGCTGTGGACAAGTAAGTCTACATAACTAGATGAGGATTTTAGTCATTCATATTTGATCAAACTTCACTAGCGGAGCGTTGGTGCAAGATTTGGCGTGCAATATTTATTATGTTGATATAGTATTTTTTAAGCATCAGTAGCTTTAACTTACGATTTTCGGACGTGCATCCTTATCTGTGTGCAATATATTATACAAATATGTTTGATTGTTTGCTCTGAAAACAGTAATAAATATGTATACTGTGTAAGTATTAAAATATACAACACTATCAAGAGCTTAAACCATTTACAATATAAGTGGGCCAATCGTAAAATAAATAAATAGAAGCCAGAAACGTATTATTAAATAGATTAAGTACACGCGATATGCGATCTTATCAAAGTCTTTTTTTTTCGTAAATACTTTACGCCACTTGTGCACTTTGGTTGGCATTAGTAAAAAAAAGTATGAGATATCGATTACCTGTATCTATTTAAATGTACTACAATATGTAACATAATAAAAAAGTGTGCAGAATATCTTGGTTCAAATTTTATTTGGAAGAATCAATAAAATTAGGCCTAACTCTGTTTCTTTTAGGCTGTAAGATAGTGGATATATCTACTAATCTGTAGATTATGTTAATGTAATGCTACTTATAAAAGAAATCGGATCTTTTCAAAGAGATACCCTCTTTTTATTCAAATCTTTGGAGTGTAAAAAGTATGTAAATCAATGGCGGGATGTAGTTTTTATACTACTCTTATGATATCGACTTACTTTGTTCACAAATAAGAACGCGGATAGAATGCATGAGTAAATGTATAGTTGTAATTGTAACAATGTAAACATTCTGATATTTACCATCTAAATATGTATTTACGGAGTTATAGGTACCATTTAATTTCGTTTGCAGCGGTTCGCTTAGGAATATTAATTAATTAAGATTTTATAAGGCAGAGAAAATCTACGGAGAAAAATATATTTTACATTTTTTTATACATTATAATGTATTGAATTCTTCCCCATAAAACATTGAACTTTAGAACTTTTGAGTGTTTATAGCTGTAAAAATATGAAAGCTTTGCTATAACCAAATCCTGTAACCAAACCACGATCTACTTTACTATTAATTTATAGAACATCATAAAAAGTTACTAGCAGACTGCTATGACAATAATAACAAAAATAATAAAAACAAAGATAAATTTTATATTTAATACAACAATGATTCGTAATGGTCTTAATCTTTCTATTTAAATTTTGTAATCATTAAAGCCTAAAGTTTTAAAAAAGGGCTAGCTGATCCGGTAAACGTTGTTTTGACAAACAAATATTTTATCTGTTATTTAAAAAAAAATATTAAAAGATAAATCTAAAAAAAATATTGTGCTCCACCTGTATCACTTAGAAGTATAAAAAATGCTTTCAACCTATTTGTAAACCTAAAGAATATACAAAAAAAACCATTGATATCGGTTAAGTCGTTTCGGAGAAGTTTCCTTACAAAGATTGTGACATGCGAATTTTATAGCTATAGATAAACTCTCAAATAACCAAAAGTCACTGCATCGAAACTGAAATAATTTAATAAGTGTTCAAGAAAATTTTAAAACTTAGTTATGCTTATATATTAATTAACTAAATTATATGCTTATTTAAAGTAAATATTTATGTAAATCATAAGAATCTATCGCATGTAATCTTACAATTCTGTTAAACAGTAAATTCATTTTTTAAAATTATTACGATTCATGTAGAAGCCACCACACAAAATTCGGCTAAAATATACACCATCTAATTCCAATTTATGTAATTCTTACTTCAAAGTATTTTTTCATTTTGTTTCGTCAGCATTTAATGTCAACAAAGGATTTCAAACACTTTTAATTACAAATTACTAAACTCAGCATTTTTTTTCACAGAATAAAATCACTTTTTTGAATAATTATTATGCAAAGCTTAATTAACTGAGCGTAAATGAATTTACTTTTTAAAAAATTAGGGTGACAGTTTCATAGAAAGAGTCCTACGAGATATTTTGTCATTAAGCAAATTGCTAATTTTCTTTTTTATAATGTTCTGACGGGGATGCTCATTAAAAAATATTGTTATGATGACAGAAATAAAATATTATTTTAATATTGTGCCTCTATCATGTTTCCCAATATTCTTAAAAAAAATATTTAGTATGCAAGTCGAGTCCCTAGATTGAACGATCGATATAAACCTCGAGTGCTTTACTTGTCTACGTAGTTATATAGCTAGACACATTAGTCAGATTGAAACCTCTTTGCGAAACTTAGAATTGCAAAATAGTGAATGCAACCACTTTCAAATACTCTTTGATTCAAAGAAAACATTTTATCTTTACTTTGGTTTGGGTACTGGTACAATTGAAATAGATATTAAAAATACATTACATAAATCAGTAACTTTCAATCAAAGAAGTTAGAAGTTAGAATCAAATTAGATCTATGATTTTAAGTTGAAACTTTTTAAGTGCGTGCGACTAATAGAGCAAACTACGCAGGGTGACAGCGCTGCAACGAGAAGGAAAATTAGATACAAACCCTATACCTACTCGTGTGGCCAGCGTGGTACAGTAGATCAAAACCTCCTTTCTAAAAAAAGAGCTATGTCTCGGCGTGGACTATTAAAAACTCTTGACGTGATGTGACGTGAAGCTATTAAAATGTATTAAATTAGTATAATTTAATGTAAGTAATTTGGCTAAGAAGAACTCACTCGAATGCAGCTAAACTGTCACCAACGCAGTTATCCCTTGTAACTCTAGTTTAAATCACACCTGTATTGTCATCTTTTTTTTTTTTTTTAACGTGTGGAAACCCCCTCGGGCCGTCACCCCACCGGGGTTTACGGCGGGGTGGTGTGTCGGAATCGGACCGACTAAAACCACACGGTGTGCCACTCTGCGCCTGAGACAGGAGGGATCCGGGAACCGCTGCTATTACGACATCCAGATCCCTCCTAGCGCCTGCCCGCCAAAGCGGGCACCATCTGCGGATAAACTCTCTATATAGGCGACGTACGGCACACGCGGACGTCGCCTCCTCGCGGCTGGCCATTATAGCGGGTGGAGGGGAAAACCCGTCCCGTCCACCCGCGGCCACACTCAAGGCGGCATGAGGCGCTGGTATGCGCGCCTCCGCCGCCCGGCTCGCCGGCGGCGAATTGGGTCCGAGTGGATATCGTCCTCCCGGGCCTTCTCCGCCGCCTCCTTCCGCGAAATTACGTCTTCGCAGAAGGTTGCGACCGCGGTAAAACAACTGTCGCTACCGGCCATGGAGCGTATGACGGCCGGTAGCGAGAGATCTCCTCCAATAACTGCAGTGAGGACCCCACGCTGCGCCGCCCAGGCGGAACAAACCGCTAGCGTGTGCTGAGCCGAGTCCTCACTGCAGTCGCAGTGGTAACAGGCGGGACTCAATTCCCTCCTGGCGACCGAGTGCAGATACTTCCCGAAGCAACCATGCCCGGAAAGGACCTGCGTCAGTCGGAAGGAAAGGGTCCCGTGCTGCCGCCCTGCCCACTCGGTGATGACCGGCTGGAGAGCCTCCACGAGGGCAAAGCCAGCACGTGGAGTCTCCAACCGGAACGGAGCGGCCTCACGCCACTCGCGCATCTCCTCGGGCGGGGGCCGTATGCCGCTACCCGCCCGGAAGTCAGCCGTCTGCTGATAAACTTCGGCGAGCACTTCCGCCTCCAAATCCCACGGGGGAGTTCCGGCCAGGGCGCACGCCGCCTCCGTCGATACGGTGCGGTAACCGCGTATGGCTCTAACCGCCAATATCCTCTGAGGGCGCCAGAGGCGAGCCCTATTCTGGGCGGTCAGAGCCGCCGCCCACACCGGTGCACCATACAGCGCCATTGACCGAACAACCCCCGTGTATAACCGTCTCGTCGCGACGCTGGCTCCACCCAAATTGGGCAAAAGTCGCCCAAGAGCAGAAGCAGCGCCGACCAGCTTTGGAGTAAGCTGTCGGAAGTGCTCGTCGAAGAGCCACCTGCCGTCGAGGATTAGGCCCAGATACTTCATCTGGGCCTTAATCGGTACGAGGACCGAATTGACAACGATGGAGGCACCGGGGGGTGGACCACGACGGGGCCCATGAAACAAAAGGGCTTCCGTCTTATCTAGGGCCACCCGTAAACCCAGCGCCTCAATGCGCCCGACCACCAAAGAGACTCCCACGGTGGCCAGACGCGCCGCCTCTTGAAAGTTCGCCCCCCGGGCCGTGACCAATGTGTCATCTGCGTAACAAATTACGCCCAGCCCGGGGGGAAGACGACCTCGAAGGGCCCAGTCGTATCCCATATTCCACAGGAGTGGTCCGAGGACGGACCCCTGTGGAACACCGCACGACATGGGCCGCCGCCTCAGAATACCATCTCGGTCCTCGTACACGACGGTACGCTCCTCAAGATAGTCTGCCACAAGCCGCCTCAGGTACTCGGGCACCCCGTGGTAGTGGAGTGCTTCCCTGATGCAGCTAAATGGCAGACTATTAAATGCGTTGGCGATGTCCAACGACACCGCCAACAGCACGCCGCCACAGACCTGTATTGTCATCTGCATCAACGTCTCACGGATAGTTCAGGCTATCACCAACCACCACAACAACAGAAAAAGCAATAATACCTAAACAATTAACAAAGTATTTAATATTTTCAATTTTATTGAACGTGTTCAAGGTGGAGTACTTTATAACACAATGTCAACACAAATCCTTGCGTATTTGTTTTCCCTGGGGTGGTTAATCAAAGAAACGCGTCGCTTCACGTCAACTAAAACTAACTTAATACAAAGTTAGCACTTTCGCGGCTTATTTGACATAGTAGTTATGATATTAATACAATGTACATAATATTACGTTGAACCGCGTACTTGTATAATAACTAAATACATGTTCGTCAAACTATAAACATTACATTATAGGTAATCAAAGATGTATTTAGTAAGAGCGGTTGAAGCCAACCACCGTGCCCAAAAGTTGGTTCCAACTTCGATTACATTGAGTTGGGAGGCGTTCTACCTTGAAATATTGGATGTCATTTAAACAGGTCAATCTCATTATTTAAATAACAAGATTGTATTGAGCCGGGGCCAGAACACTGGATAGGGTTTTCGTGTGAAACTGATCACTCCTGTTACAGTTATGTGTTTGCTAGGCTGCCGTTAGCTATCGGGCCGTTTACTCATTGACAAAATTTGCAATATGAAAAATATGAAAGTGACTAATTCTGTGTGTTAGTCATAATAAATCTGAATTCACCTTATCTATTCAAATTATGTAGTTATCTTTTTATCTACTTGTTTAGGTATGTTGATAAGTATTACTTTTACAACGAAATTATATACGACTATATCGTGTGTCGTTGGCATGTGTGTCGTCACAATTAATTTTAGAGGAGTGCATCTACAACTACACATACTATTTTCCAATATAAAAAATTTAGAATTATACTAGATCTTTGGAATTATATCTATCAAATCGATTTTTTTACGAAATAAGTTATAAATATGTACTTTTATGTATTTTTTTTCTACCAGGAGGGTGCAAGAAAAAACTTCTTGCACCCTCCTTTCGGCACTCATGATCGTGGGGCAATTACAAACATGGAAGAAACGGACACTAAAATCTCTTAGACTCAGAACAATAATTTGTGGATCACAATAAGTATTGTCCTATGTGGGTTTGAACCCAGAACAGTCAGCGCAGAAGAGAGCGGCGTGGCGACCGCTTACACCATTACGCCATCCGTGCAATCAAGTTATAATATATTATTTTGGAATATGAGAAAAAAATGTAAAAGTATCAAATAAAAATATTTTCTAGGAATTATGGAAGTGTCAAAAAATATTGTTTATGAGTCTATCTACTCAATGTGTTAGTATTGTGTCAGTTTTAGTACGAGTAAAATAAAGATATAAACAAAAATTTTAAGATTATATTATTTAAAAATAAAGATAGTACTGTTCCTAAACTGCTACGATTATTCCTACGAGTATATAGTAAATTTAACGTTCTTATAAAGTATGCTTTTAATCAATTTCATTAGATTTTTACGTACAAACAACTATTATTTAACTTACATAGATCACTTACCTTCTTAGGTTTGCCATTCTTCCTGAGCAACTTAGCACAGCAGAGCCCCCTAGTGTCGGGAAGTGGCGGCGGGGGACGGCGTGACCAGCACAGACGGCGCGGGCTCGCCACAGCGCCCGCCTCGCTCCGAGCCTCCTCCTTATCTTCACACATTACCACTACCCCCTACCACCCTGCTACCATTACACAACCAAGGAAAAATCACAACCCCTAAGATATCGATGCTTTATGTGAACCTCTGGCATTGTTTTACCTATAAGAATACTGCCACTTGGCGATAAATTTATCTCATTTAACGTACGTTATAAGAAATTGCATCAATTTACTAAGCCCTTTATTGTTGATGTGGCAACTAATAAAACGTTATAAAAATAAGTAATATGACTTAGGAATGATTAAGTTCGATTGCTTTGTACTATTTTAAAAGAATTAATTTTTAATGCACAAGCTACGTTAATTTACTAAGAGACTGTTTTAACGTCCGATTCAGCATCTGAAACAAAAAAGGTTACAATCAAATATTCGCTATCAGAAGGTTAATTCCTTGTCTTTGAAATACATTTTTATAGATAAAATTTACAAAACTTTAGTACTCAACTCTATGAGAACTTTGTTCTTATTATTAGAATATCAGCAACAATTTCCGCAAAAAGATAATAACGCTAAAGTAACCTGACAATAGATATTAGACAGTATTAAAAAAAACTATCCATTCGGGACTAAAGGCTTGAAGGTAAAGATAATTTAAAGTTAATTTTTCAATTATAATGGTTCAATGTTCGTTTGGTTTTATTATTGCTATAGAGCCACACTGATTTCAGCACTAATAGACCGGTTCGTCTGGGGTAGTACAATCCTCCCATAGAAAATCAACCTAAAGCGACAGTATACGTGCTGTCATGTTTCATTGGTGAGTGTGAGACCGTAGGCCCATTTATACAGGGGTGACAGTTGTCGTGGTAAGTGTGTACAATACAACGCCACGACAACTGTCATGCCTTTTACGCCCCCAAGCGAGGTGTAAAAAAGTATTTTACTAGTGCGCGACAGTGTGGGTCACACTATTGCATTGTCTGCATTTGCAATGAGTATGGTGATCACAACTCTTGAATTCTATTCATACTTTCCACCGGATAGAGTAGAGTCACTTTGTCAGGCTCTTAAAATAAAAAAATGTAAGTTGCAATGAATTTTCACCGGTATTAACAGATTGAATTTGTTATTGAACAAAATTTATATTTCAACTTAAATTAGTATACGAGGGAATTACTCATTACAATGAATAATTGCAAAAATTGGTTGAATTTGATTTTCAATTTATTCTGGGAAATTAATGAATCTAGTAGATTTAATCGGTCGATTTAAACACTTTATGGTATATTCTTAGATATAAGGTAAAATTTTTAGCTCAGTTGAGTTATATAATCCCTAATAGCTACGATTTGAAAAATAACGAAATTTTGTTTGAAAGGGCGGTAGCATAACATTAATGTCTCCCTATTTCTAGTCGCTATGCTGTTTACTAATTCGTGATAGTGACTTTCAGCACGGCAGTAAAGTCATCTAAGTCACAGGAGGAAGAACTCTGTGACCCTTGAGACTGAAGAAGTCAGCAATCAGTGTATTAGGTAGGTCTTTGTAATACTTAATAAAACTAGTAAATAATAAAAGTGTGTGCTTCATGAGTATTTTTTTCTTCTATAATCCTAGAAATGTGTTAAAAAAAACTAGGCCGACATAGCGGTGGTCATCATCACGCATCTGCATTCGCAATGAGTATGGTGACAACCCCTCTTATATACTATTTATATTTTTCATCAGGCAGAGTAAAGTCAAATTGGTATGGCTCCGAATAAAAAAATGGCCCCCAATATTTAACATTTGTAACTTTATTGAGCAATATAAAACAATCTACCTACGCATAAACGCAGTTATAAATTGCTCTTTACTACCTAAAAATACTTCAGGCATAAGTTAATATCTATATCATCCGACATAATCCAAGACCTCTATTGTAACAGAAAGTTTGAGCATTAATGGATATAACGGCCTATCAGGACTTAAGTAAATGAAGCGAAACAAAGCAACTGGAATCAAAACAGCTTTTTGGTTCAGTAAAAATAATCTGGTAAACGTTTAACACAATTTCTTTACTTGGAAGTTCTCTTTGGGGATAGATTAAAAACAAAATCAACTTTATTTGCAACACTTTTAAGATTTATTTTACCTTGACTACATTTTGATTATAATGTGTACATTAAGTGCTTGCATTTCTCGTTGCTTCACGGAATAAATTCACTGTGATAGTCAATTATCTTGTAACTTGAGGATAGGTGATCAATTTGTCACAAAGATTTGATAATAAACATAATGTGGAAAACTACAAAATCTTCAACTATTCTTTTAAGTATTTGTTGATGGCCGAGGGAGCACCTTTACTTTCTCGGTTCAAAGTTAAATCATATGTTAATCGTAGTGTGGCCATGGGTGAATCCAACCAGTTCTTCCTCTCTACGCGCTATAGTTGGTCGAGGATATATAGTTAGTATTGATGCTCAATGGTTTGGATATCTTAGCAAAATTTGGCCCGGATTCCTTCTATTTTAGGCGAAATGTGACATTCCGTTTGGTTTTTGTTAGTTGGACGTCTATGCATTACACCTCAAAGAATCCCTATGGGCTAACGGCTAGAAGGGGTTCATACTCACAAAACAGGGACGTGTATCATACTTGAATGTTATAAGTATTTATGAACACCGTTATATGAGAAGAGTTAAATTGCCTCTATTATAATCTTATATTTATTATAAACACATAAACAATTACACTGGCAAATGCCCTCTCTGTCAATGGAGATTATGTGACACGCGCATTCTATATAAATAACTAATATATTGGTATATTATTATTAAACAATATCTATTGAACATTCAATGGTTTAAACCAGTTAACCAACAATATTTTTGAAAATTGTATTTACCTGGAGGTGTTTAATATCTTACAATATATTATCAAGATGTTCTTCGCTAACCAACATGATTAAAGATCGTCTAGAAACTCGCGTTTGAACAATAACTAACTTAGATAACTTTGTACTTAGTTACGAAGTTCAGTTTAAAATAAACTTAGACTAATTTCCATGTAATTTGTGTCCGTACTCGGTGCTAGAGTTCTTGAGTAAAAATGCTACTTGTTAACCGCACTCTGATGAATATTAAATACAATGCGGCTAATGAATGCGCTAACTTACTCGACATAATTACGCGAACTCATTGAATTCCTTGCCAAACTCCCAACGACTCTTATTTAAATTCTCAGCGGGTACTGCACGAAGAATCTATGGGGATTTAATTTATGTCATTAGAGAACAACAAGCATGCAGTGCTTATAACCCCACGAGTCAACGACGAACAGGATTGTCATCGGCACCCATTGCTAAATTTATCTTAAAAAATTCTGAAAATTACCTTTTACCCGACTATGGTAAAGCCAAAAGAAGGGTTATGATTTTGGCAGTCTATGTATGTTCATATGTTCTACCGTAGCGCCTAAACTACTGAACTGATTTTAATGAAAAAGGTGTCCATAGATTCGTAATAATATCTCGGGTGACATAGACAAATTTATATAAAACTAAACTTCGAAAAAAATTAAACTGACAATAATCACGTGTTTGTTATCAATAGAAAGGTCTTGGAGACCACATTACAAATATGTGTACAGTATGTATCTGTTGTACTGTTTAAGTTAAAATATATGTTTAAAATTCGTACATTAAATAGCACGTTATACATTGTGGTCTCTGTATGGACGTTTGGCTGAGGTGCGCGTACCTGTGGAGCAATGTATGCGATGTCGGATATTACGGTCTCGGTGGGATCAAAAGCTTGGTGGCGGGCGATGTAGCGATTGTTTTAAATGCTTGATGCCTTTTGTCGGAGTTTTGACCTATAATGCTCAAAATACAGTTTTAAGTTTTCATTTCCGACGACGGTCCTTAAGACTGCTGCTGATTTTTTTTTTAAATGATTATAGACTAAACGTATTTAATTTCAATCACTGGTGTTAAACAACATATAAAAAAATAAGTTAGGCTCGTATTTTAAAAGAAATCACAAGCATCCGTTGAACTCTGATTAACTGAAATTAGTTTTAAATTCATTTACATAAAAACTTAAGCGTATTCTTAGTTTTGAGTTTACTCAGTTGAAACTTATATCAAGACTTGATTTCAATTTACAGTTTGATCTCAATTTCGTTTCCGCGTTGTCAATTTATATATAAAATATTTATGATATATAAATTCATGGAAATTGTTTGAATTTTTTTTTGGGTAGCAGCAACTACATACACATTGTGTAAACACATTGATAAAAACCAGTCCTCCCAAACTTAAGTATAAAAAATATTAGAATAATAACAACTATCTGTTAGTTATGAATAAACATTCAAACTGTTATCAACTATTATCGCGCTGAATTATTATTAATATATAAGAATTGTACTTTTATCATAAACCACAACGTTAATAATGGAATTAAAATTAAAAAAATATTTGTACGTGTTTTAAACTAAATTGTCAATTTAATGAGTTGAATATCGATCATGGATAATTAAATGAATGGAAATATGTATGTTCAGTAATTCTTTCGTAAGTAAAGTAAGGTAAAGTAAATCTATCGTTATTATTCAGACACTAATCATCGTGAAGCACCTTAATTTCTTCTAATATGCCTTAGAAATCACCGCTTGAGACTAGCATCGGTTTGTCTCACGTAAATAAAGATCACATCTGTCAAAATCTGTACCTAAGTGAAGATTTCGACATCAACATCGTTCCGTAATAAACTACCACTCACTTGGGTTTGGATCGGTGAGTCTTGTTTTAGCTGATGTTCAATAATAAAATTTCTACTTAAAATCCGTTTAAGTATTAAATTCACGACTGAAACACGTTTTTTAAGCAAGGACCTATGTGTATTATTATGTATACCCACGAGTATTAACGTTTTTACTTAATAAATTTTACAGACCTTTGATTTACAAGACTTTTGACCTGACCATGGTCAGAACAATTAATGCGACAGTTTTAAAGTATGTACGAAAAGACTTCACATGTAAACTTTGTTTTAAACTTTACAAATAATTGTTCCACCGTAATTCTTGGAATATAAAGTAGACTAAAATTTATTCTTTCATATTAATCATTTATTATTAAGATACATAATTATTTTTATCAAATACAAAACTTTGTAGCCATATTACCTTTGTCTTTAAATATCACCAAACGTTATATAAATAAACTAAAGCAATCATGAAAAATTACAGTTGTGCCTAAATTGGGTTTGTTTATAGTCCAACTAAATATCAATCTCTATATATAAAAACAAAAGTCAAATATAACGAGAAGATCTTTCACTGAAAGTAATAAACGGTGAAAGCCAAAGAGAAACTTTCCCAAGGTTGACACGTTAAATCGCTCCAAAGCTCAACAGTTCAACATATACAGAAGTAAGAGCGGCAGGAACAAGAGATAAATACCTCCGTTACATAGTTCACACCGCGCAGTTTTGGAATCATTCCAACAGCTAATATCCCATTCTGTTTGTCTTTCGAGGCAATAAAATGACTTTTATGCAAATCATACGAATTCTATACATTTTTGATGAGCCACCGCCGACGCATCCAGCGGTTAATTAATACATTTTCCATCAAACTCCGAAAGTTTCAAACTCACGGATATTTTTGTGTAAATACTTGTTTGCATGAATATTCTCCGTTTGTTCTTCTTCGTAAGTTAAATGACGTTTGGTTTAGATGTTTTAAATTCAAAATCTTAACATTGTTTTCACATTTATATGTAATGGTGGACAGTTTAGAAAACTAACGTCTTTATGACGTTTTATTGAAATCACATTTACGTTATGTAAGTAGTCTACGAAAACCTATTGCAGCAGAAATATTATAATTTCGAGACTGATGAATTTGTTCAGCTAATAATTTTTATGTTTTTCATTCATAACGCTTTTGGGCTAATTCATAATAAAATTAGATGAATAACCGTAAACCTTTCTAGCTCATACAAAATCACACTAATGAGTATAAAAACGGTATGTATCGGTATCGGTAACGGTATCTATCCATGGTATCTATAAAATACACCTTCACACAGAGTAACTTTAGACCCTGAACGCTCGTCGTTTGGTCTGCCCCCGGTTGAACAATTATAGAAAACTTTTATTTTTAATATCAGTTTTGCAAGATCCCAACCAGGAGTTATGTTGAGCGTTAAAATCTCCAAGAAATACTGGTTCGGCAGTTGGAAACCGTTCCTGCGCTTTATCAGCTGTTTGAATTAGATGGGCCAAAGAGACGAATTATCTTGTCTCTGGAATGGGTCTGATAGAGACACACGTAGATTCAGCTCCTAAATCCGAAAACCACGTAAAGCCAAAGCATAGCAAAGCATGGGTCTTAAAATATAAAAAAAAGATGCTGGTGGACGTCGTTGCGGTTTGCATGGAGTCCATGGATACTTATAAACTTCACCTCAAAAAGTGGGTTTGTGGAAAATGCCGCTGTTGAACTCGTATGCTTTTTACTTCGTGCTGCCATGATGAAAAAGACAGGAAGGGACATGGGGACGTAAAAGGCATGTCAGCCATCGTGGCAGCTTAAAACCGACACTCAAGATGCTGTGTTACTATGTATCGGTTGGTGAACCTTCGGACGGAAGGGCTTCCGTACTCTCCCGGAAGTGGTCATCGGGTTCTAAAGTTACGTTAATGTAAACTAACACACGTAGAATTGTGCGCGACCTAATAGCGCAGTCTCCCAGGGTGTCGCAGTCCCCCTTTCTATGCCGCGGGTGGCCAGAGGCGCCACCGTTACTACAGGACTCCTTGGCCGACACTCGATCCACGCCACCCATCACCATCACGACAACTGTCACCCCTGAATCATTAGGTCTCTAATCTCGCAATCCCCAATGAAGGACGATATAACGAATGCTGACATATTAGGTTGGTCTTCTCGGAGAGAGTATTACCGCCCCCGCCGTGCCAGCCTGTTCGTACTGAAATCAACGCGGCTCTATTACCTACTAAAAATTACAATCTGTTTACAAAAGTAATTTTTAGTATAGTACTAAGGGCAAATAGGTAAACACAGAATAAATCGCAGCTCGAAAAGGTAAAACAGATATTTCAAAACTAACACAGTTGAAAACAGTTCGTCATTTTTCATTACGGCCCATAACTAGTTTTAGTTCGCGGTTAGGTACATCCGCGATTTATTAATATAGTTGCTATCCCATTTGTTTCAGTCAATATTCCAGTGTAATCCCATTACAGCTCAAGCAAAAAACCTTCGCATGATAAACAATCTATTAGTGTTGTTTTACATTGTGTAGCATCCAACAGTAGTAAGAAATTGAGACGCCATATAATTGTTTGTTATTAATGAAATGTCTTTACTGAAATACATACAAGAAGTACGGTGATTCCTATGATTGATTATATTTTTCGGTAAAATGTAGCTCTTTTGTACTCTAGACGTAGCCTATTACTTGCTGAAGTATATTCTTTCTTTTATAGATGACGGGAGGCGATATTTCTCCTATAATATATTATAATTTTCAATTGTATACTAGTACACCGGTACTCAAAAAAAATTGCTTAATATTATTGTGGTTATGTTACAGAGTATATATACGTATTGTAGATTTCTACATCATTATGACATACGTGCTGTTAAGAATAAGGACTTATTCATGCTTGCAGCACAAGAATTAAGTTAGGTACTTATTCCTTAGGAAGAAAGTAATATTTTGTTCCGCTGCATCACGTCTAACTATCTGTATGTAATTATGTTGCATTAAGTACAACTCTTTATTTCAATAAAAAGTTTTTAGTGAATTACAGTGGCATTATTAACCAATACAAGAAAGAAATAGTAAACGTATAATATTAAAATGTTAATAAGAGAGTGAGTTACGTACCTGTTCAGAAAAGGTTTTACTCTTTTAATAAGTACCAAATCTCTGTTATGTATACACGCTTCGAATATAAAAGTAGCTTTAAATTCATCCTCGTTAATGAGTACAAATGAGTGCCAATCCACACTACACTGAACTTTGTTGACATGCTAGCGAATAAACGAAGGCATTTTCGTTTTTTCACTTTTCCACTTCCATCAAGTGCGCCTGTGTCTCGACGTCGACAGTGCATAAACTGCTTTTATTATAAAATCAAGCGCTTTTTACTCAAAAAGGATAAGTACACTCGTCTGACGTTTGAACAACATGAAAATGAGAAAGATGAAAATAAGCGTTTAAGTACGTTTTATCACTGAAGTAGAGTTTATTTACCCGCTTTAGTTTACCACGCATGTGTTTGTAATAAAACAGAAAGGCTCCCGGTTTGTTTGTTCGCACTAGTTTCATTAGGTCGGCCCGTAATGGAGGAAGTGGGAATACATGTTGTGTTGAGCGCGGAGTAATTAGATAAATGTAAATATAGCATGTCTTTACGTTTGTGCACTATTGTGATTACTTATTAACTTATGAGTTAAATTGATATTGCGAAATAATTTATACTTAATCTACCTATCCGTAATAAGAAATTTTACTGAGGTGTATCACTAATTATGGTACAATTAACCTTTATTGTATCAAAAGTAGTGGGTATATAATTATTTTTTATCCGTACACACTTTATTTTCATTTTATTACTTTATGCATAATGATGCTGGAAGCGAACTTAACGTTAAAATTATTCTCTGTCAGTATACCTCAGGGTGACGTAGAAATGAGTAAGGTAAGTTCTCCCCTTCTGTATCCTCAATCCTAATAGAGGATTCCAAAGAGCGAAGGAGAACTGAAAACAATGGCGCAGATTGACAGATGCTTTTGCCGAAAATGTACAGATATAGGCCGATTAAATTTAGATAACGGTACGTACACACGTACCCACTATAACGTCAAAAGCGATCTTATTTAGGCCAACCAAGGATGAACAAAAAGTAGGGAAAAGAAAGGAAAGATAAGTATGTATATTTCTTTAGAGATATATATAGTATATATCCGTGTTATATGTTTATATGCATAACATTCATAAATTAATTACATTTTAATACACCAGCCTTATCTCTCACTGAATCTGCCGAAAGTCGACTTCTAGATAATGCCATGTAGCATTAAGTGCAATATAAATTGTACTTAAATAAATGAATTAAATAAGTAGTTACAGAGAATTACACTAATATACGATAAATGGAAAGACGAGTTTATTTCATTGCTTGGTATACTTTCAACACTAAACTACTCGAACCATCATCATAAAAATTTTATAGGCACACACGTTGTTTAGCTAACATAACATAAATGAGGGTCTATTTGTCCGTTGCATGGATGTACGAATAAAATTATAGGACAAATATTAATTGAACTATATACAAAGTATACTTCAAGGTAGGCATCTTAGGTTATCCTAAACAACGAAACTTGTTTAATAATTGAATTACATCGTTAAGTAGAGTGAAATAAAGTTCGTTATGACTGCATAATATTATTGAGATTACAAAAGTATAGCGGCATCGTCTGACTCAAGAGAGAACACCTCATCAGAATAGAAAATAATATACAACAAACCTATAGTAGGCATGAGAAGAAATCATCATTTTATACTATATCCGTCTAAAAAGCGCTTGCCTTAACAAGATTCTTTTTTTTGTAGTCTGTACCGTTTTTATAGTCACTTCCGCCTTTAAAAGTCGTATCGTGAGATTAGTCTGTATAACATTCTTCAAGAAATGGGCTAGGAAAAGTAGAAAGAATTTCTCAATCTCAACTAAAAAGATTTCTACTAGCCACTGTCTGTCTGGATTCGTCATCAGCATCATAATTGATTATGATGCTGATGACGAATCCAGTCAGATATAAGTACACTCCTTCAAAATCATCAAACTATAAAATCTAATGAGTCCAAACTTGAATTTACTAAAAACCAGTAAAAAGTTAAAACATCTAGTTTCTGATCAATCACAAAATCAGTAACAATTCGAACTACGAAAAAGTTTAAAATTGGCTATATGACTTTTTTATATTGTAAGTCAGTCGCAAATAAAGCTAATAAAACAACTAAAATATCTAAAATCTTTACGTTATTACATTATTATTCTACGTTCTTACTCATATCAAGCAGTTGCAGAAAGTACTAAGTACCCAGGTGTTCTCAGAAAACCCCTACCGAAGTCTAAATATGATGTGATTAAAGATTGAGCATAGAAACAGTTGTCTTTATTTATATAGTATCTTTTGCCCGCGGCTTCACTCGCGTGGAATTTGGTCTGCCACATTAAGTTTCGTAACAAATCATTTTAAATAAATATATTTTTTGATGATCTGATGATCAGTTGAGTAGTTTTCGTGTGAAACCGTAATAAATAAACTTACATTCGCTTTTATAATTTTAGTAGGATTAATACGTGAAGCAAAAACTTGGATCCCTTTTTACTAAAATTGCGCGGAGAGAGGAGTACGAATTTTGACTCACTTATAGTTTATATGTGGGAGAAGTGCAGAACGCTAATATGTTTCAATAACAGTGCTTATAAATAAAACATTACATACACTAACGTGCATTTAACACATACAAACAAGTATTTGTTATGTACATACATACATACTCTATGTCTAATGTACATGTCAAATTGTTTCTACAGACATAGAGTACTGACATATAGTAGACACATATTATTTTTTTATGTGTTTACTGTGGTCTTACTGAATATCAAACAGAAACGTTTCATTTGCCCCATTTAATATAAAAATATCAAGTGAAATACCGCTCTCTTATACAAATTTATGTAATATAAGTTGTGTTTTATTATGGTCGAATTTCGACTACTGGGCGACCACTAGTTTATATAGATACCGATAGTAAAATGATTTATTTATCTAAAGAGAGTTTTATGACTGTTTGTGTGACCGTGAAGTTATATACCAAATAACTGAATTTCCATCTATGCACTATATACCTAAGTAGAAAGTAAATGATATGCAGTTTTATACAGTTTACGACTGTCAAAGAATAAATAATTCTAAATTATATATGTAACAAAAATAGACCTGATAGGTAATTTTAACTTTTTTTTAAATTAAAAATAAATTTACCAATATGCGTACTAAGCAGGTAACCAAAATAACTACAGTATTTTATTTTTAAAAATATGTGGTACATTGACAACTACAGTAGTTCATTATCAATAATGTATTCTATGATACGAAAATAAAGACATATTATTATACAAAAGTATACTTATTTTATCCATTAAACAAAGGAAAAATTATGTAAATGTAATGGAATAGGTACAGTTGATCAATAAAGACTTTTTTTATACTATTTTTATTTCACCTGATTGGGAATGTTGCGATAATATTAAATCATTTGTAATACAATACGTATTTACTACTTACAATAAATTTACAATACACAATGTAAGATCTAGGATGTGTCATCATGTCTTTATATTTTATCTTTCAAAACTGTTAAATTAATTTTCTGCTTTTATAGAACAAATCATAAACTCACAATCCAACGTCTGATATGGTAATAACCAGTAGGTTAATTTGCAACAAACCATAGTATAACAGTTTATTAGCTTAAAACAAATTTAAAATAAAATAAAAATAGCATCTACTAAATACATAATTAGCCTTACCAATCAACTACATAGAGGAAACCAAGTCTTATGTCGGCACAAGATCACCCGCGAAAACTGTTTAGATGATTTTAGCTTTAAAATACCCCGTCGAAAGTTGTGTAGAAAGTTTTACGTAGCAGGATTCACGCGACGTGCTACGGCGTAGGCGAGAGCTAATACCGCTCTGAACTGGCGCCGGGCTGACGCTCGCCTTTTATTCGTAGCGGGTCGCCATCCCGCCCAATGGCCCTTCCCGCCTAAACATCCCCCCGATACGGGCCCACAACATTGTCGAGCTGACGCGCACTGCTCCGGGATTATTTTGATAACCTTAGAAAGAAATGTACTAATAAATTTTTCTTCGTTTTCAATCATTCATTTAATTGTATTTTTCTATTAAAAAACAATTATTTCAATTTCAGTATTTTCATTATTCTCTGAAAATCCGAGCGAACGAGCTAAGTATTCAGAAATCTTTTTTTTTTCATAATCTACAAGACATTTCTTAAAGTGAACTTCGAAAATCATGTCATTCATGTCTTGTTATGTGCTGTGACTAGAATTTTAAACAGTTATCCTACATGTCGCATGATGAATATGACGTGTTTACTGGTATGTTTTATAAGTTATACCCATATTTAAGCGAGCGTTGATAGATAATATGACATGATTAAACGAATATATTAATAACATATATCGAAAATGTACGAGTTGATAAAGAATCTTCCATCTCACGGACTAGACGATTGAGTTCAATTTGTGCAATCAGGGCGAAGTGTCAGGATGTTGGCAGCTACATACGAGTATATCAAACCTACTGATTACTGAGTTCAGGAGTTTTGAAACCTGGTATTTCCGAAATCTTTTTGCTTAGGTATATGAAAGACATATTTTGAAAATTTTTTAAAACAAACGAAAAGCACGTGTTTAGTCAGAACATAAACAGAATTTGTAAAACAGAAGTGTGTTACATTAAACTCATTCTACTAGATTTCTTGAAAGTGGGTAAGGTAATAGCTTAAACCTCTCAATGACGTCAATGTTTAACTACCGATTCATTTTTTGGAACTGTGTGTTGTGGTGACTTGTCCCTTATCAATAACACTAGTATCATTGATTTTCTTTTAAATAAAAATATGATATGTAACACAAACACAACAAATCTTGTAAATTATATTTTTTATATTTTGTTATCTTTCTAGTGCAGGGGAAGCAGGAGAAAACCAGATTTCGCGATAGCGGTCTATCCACCAGGTAAAATCTACAGTAGCAGACTGCGTATCTGACACTGCCAACAGTGAGTAGCGGGATACCTTAGCAAGGGCTGTGTCGGCCTCTACCACCGACATGGACGTTTCAATGTGCTCATGATCGTACCGCCAAGTGCAACGCGATGGAGAAGTCTCTTTCTGTACTTCTGCGATATCATTTTATTCCTTTGTATATTCTAGTATCCTTAGTGTCTCACTCTTTATGACAAAATTAAGTAAGGAGAAACACTTTTGTTTATAATTACAGCTTATAAAAGTTATCTCATACCGTTATTGTACTTATCTATGACATGTTTTTACTATACGCTTTGTGTAGAGTTATATTCATTCGGAGTAGGTAAGCTTCAAGGTTGCCACATTTTACAATGATCGTTCACAGTTTCTATATTTGCTAAAAAAATAATATAAAGAGCTGCTCGTATCTAAAGCAATTTTCATTCAAATTCAATTTCAAAAAGAAATTTAAACTGCCTCTGTTTGGTAAGAATTAATTAATTAAATAAAAAAACAAAATCATTCATTACATCAAGATGAATGCATTTTAAAAACAAACAAATTAATTTCCCCACCAAATATAGTGTTACATTAAAACAAAAAACTAAACTTATCGAAAAAGGTTAAGAGAAATTCTACAGAGATAAGATTTTTATCTCCACTTGAATCTTGTACTATACGAAGAATAGATATTAGTTATAAATAACGCTTACCTTAGGATTTCAAGTATACCTCGCTCAGTACGTCACTTATCAGCTCAAACAAAACACAACAGGGAATATATAACCAAAAATTTAAAAACATTAAACACAACACAATGCTGTTTGTTTACATGAATCCAAGCTAAATAAAATACAATAACATGTTGTGCAAGGGCGGGCTCGCAGCGCCGACTAGCGGCTGGCGCGCGAAGCAGACGCTAGGGCGGCGTCGACTGGGGTCGCGAGGGTTCCGGCTGTGGACCTTTCCCTCTCATTCGCACACACTTCACCTTAATTGTCACAATGCTCTATCGCGTTACGCAAAAACGAGGCTTTTATCAATGACATAGAAGACATTATATTACTACACACGCGATTCGGTAGGTTTGCCCCTCGGCAGGCTGTTCGTAGTGGCCTTGAGAGGGACGGATGTTTTCATCCCGTGTGCGTAATAAAGCTCTTAGGGAGCGAACAAGTGACTTTAGCTGAAGGATTTATGGAGGAATCTCTAAAATTAATTCGGTCCGATTGAAGCCCTCCTGCTTGTCGTGGGGTAAATATTCAAACCAGCCAGATTTGAATATTTACATAATTTTAATTTTAAGTTTACATAAACAACTTATTATTAAATACATAAATATATACTATTTAGTAAATAATAAAAAGGGAAACGTTTGAAATGAACTTTTATTAGCAAAATATATAAATTATAACAACAATGTCAATGTAATTTAGGATTCCTTATAACAAAAAGGTAACGAAAATAATTGTACTTTCTATGACTACTAAATAATTGCAATTCAATTTCATTATTATTCAAAGACATAACAATATTTTTAAAGCACAGGTCCTCGTGTTTCATTATTTCAGCACTTGTTTTAAAATGTTTACATATTTATACATTAAACACATTGAAAGTTTATTATCATTTTTAAATGTTGACATATTTGTATATCAAGCATAATGTCCATGCTACTTGCTGCTTGAATGAACAGTAAATTTTAGCCAATAAGCATGGGCTCCAACTGGCCAGTAGAGAGCAGGTTTTGAACATCTGTGCCACCTCCAACACAGTTGCCATTGATGAACACCTGTGGCACCTGAAACAATTCAAATAATAATTTATTATACGTAATCGTTTATTTATGCATATAGTTATTGTAAAAGTAATCAGTGACACCAAAAAGTAACAGGTTAGTGTCAGTCAAGAAAGTTACTCTACCAGTTGAAATAAGACGTGCGTAAACAGTGACTGCCTTTACGAGACTGGTAAAGGAATATTCCCTGGGAGATGTCAATGTTTCATTGTTAACTTTGCTGCACTCAGTTAGGTAAAGGTATTCCCCTTAGGTATGTATGGAATATCTATAAGTTTCACTTGTTTATTTGCCTATATTTGTTTAAAAATTCACATGACGTGTTACTATTACTTTATATAATTTATATACACTACTTTAATTTCCTTTTCCTATGCACTCCTAATATACAAGCTCTACCCTATACTTTCAATCCAATGTTTTTCTTTCCATCCCATGGTTGCCTGTAAGAGATTGCTATAAGAGAAAAAGGAAAAAAAGAAGAAGATTGAGAGGGCGATAAAGCTGCCACTTGTACTTCCTTAGCTTTAAGTTACCTTTTAAATTAATCAGGTGTACAATAAAAAGACATATTATTATTATAAAATAACCTAAATCAAAAAAGGAAGTAAACTGCAAACGGCCAGCCACCTTCTATTTGGCAACATATAAAGAATTCATAATCTTCTCAGATGAAAGACATCCACTCTTGGGCATGACAAATATAACATGATAAATATAATTATCCAGATATTCTGCAAAACCCATTTCATACATTGATAATTTTTGATTGTGTTAATTAAAAAATGATTTTTTTAATATTTTCTTTTTAGTATAAAGTACTAGGCTTTTGCCTGTGACTGTATCAGTTACCTTTCAGGAACAGTTGTTTTTATCTGAATAATTAGTTAACCCAATGTTGTTTTTTGTGACCCTGAAAACATGTGTACCAAAGAACACCAACCAATCTTGGCTTAAACATGATATTATCAATTATGAAAATACACGTATGTATATGAATTTAAATTAAATATAAATGTGTTGCTGTTTTTAAATATTTAATAAATTATGGTCACAATGCAATAGTATCAAAATAGCGTATATTAAAATGATTTTAATATAATAAGATTTTGTTGGTACAAACCGTCCATATTGTCACCTTAATCAATAATCAATTGTAGTAGGGAATAGTATTCAAGGGAATAAATCTAAAAGTACATTAGCATACTTTACTTTAAAATTCCTAAAAAAAATTTTCCTAAGAAACATAATAATGTAAAAATGTAAAAAAATAATAATAAGAGTGCAAGGTATTTCTTTATGCTATTCTTTTTTTTACGCGCAGATTACTTTTCGCACCATACTCTCTGTAGGGGGACGAAGGGCGTGTGTGAAACTCCCAGAGAACCGGTCTACCTATCTAATGTGTAACTGACTTGATACTAAACTTAACAAAATTATGTTTTCTATTCGGTATTGGTATTGGGTTACTGAAAAATAATATTGTTATTTCAATATTTAATTTTCCATGTCTAGTAGGCCATGAGTCCATCGAAAGTGATCGATATCCTCTGGTGATTATCATTTAAATTATTAGTTTTAATAATATTGTAGTTAGGAATCTTAGTAAATTTCTCTTAACAGGTAATCCCAATACATGTCCGTAACCACCTTTTGTTCTTCTAAAATGAAATAATGCGAACGCATTTTAAATTAAAGTGAATTAAATTAACTAATTAGTGACAGTTGTATAAATGATGATGATCATCATGATGAAGATGATTTATATCATGGATAAATAAATAATCAGAAAATTAGCTACACTTATGTAAGTAAAACATTGAAAATTGGCACGATCAAAACAGAAATAAATCTATTGTTACATTGTGTGTAACAACTTAAATATGTTTACTAAAGGTAGCAATAACAAGGATAAAACAAAGGTTTTCAGTTCACATGATACAAATGGCAATATGGTATATGGGACAAGATCTTACTCAAGACAATGCAGTGTTTCATATGATGAACTAATTAGCTTTTCCTAAAAAGTGTGGAGGGATGGGTGTCATGTCCCTCCAACACAAAGGGAGGATTCTCCAACCAGGTGAGGTGATCATGTATGGCGGGCCGCGGCCCAATGGTTGATGTTGAGATGTTGTAATGATGCTAATCGCCATGAGAATTTCTATTTCGAGATACAGAATTAGTAATTGTTCCCTACTTCATTGTATTCCGTAGTTCAATGTATCTTCGTTAGATGGCACTGTTGTATATTTTTGTTTGTGCCCTATGTAGGAGTCGCAACAGAAATTATCCCTAAAATCCTCCATCCTCGTAAATCAGTTGAATTTATTTCTGATAAGCAAGGATACTATGTTGGAGGATCTAAAACAGTATGTGTTGTGTCTGTGACATTAAAGAGTTAATATTCCCTTGTTACCAATACCTGCTGTTACTAGACTGTAATAAATATTTTCAGACATCTGAGACATAACACCATCTATTTTTAAACTAAGCTGATTTATTACTACTAGAGTATGAAGATTGAGTGATGGCATACTAACATGCTTTTTAAAAATA
This sequence comes from Hypercompe scribonia, assembly GCA_949316085.1. Lineage (NCBI taxonomy): Eukaryota > Metazoa > Arthropoda > Insecta > Lepidoptera > Erebidae > Hypercompe > Hypercompe scribonia. The sequence goes on from OX438979.1 coordinate 11,898,594, forward strand.
CATACATATTATACATAGAAAAATCCAACTCCAAAATGAATATATGCAAACATTGCAATGTTCTGAACCAATGCATTGGTCTGAACCTTTAACGAACCCAATGTCTAAGAAACTCCAAAATTCACTATATTACTCAAATAATCAAACTATAATAAAACAGGCTGCACGTAATTAATAAAAAATATCCAGAAGTGTAATAAATGTCTGATTATGCTCAAATTATAGAAAATATATGTGCAAAGAAGATAGACAAATAATTGTTTCGTATATCTTTGCACATATCCTTTCTATATAGCAACTATATATCACTATTGAGTGTAAAGGATTTTTTATTAGTGTAAGAAAAATTATAGTGCGTAATATTATTCGGAAGTCTAGAGTACAATATAATTGCACTAAACATATTTGTAGAGTATGCTTCATCTTTAATAATTACGAACTTGTACTTTTAAAGTGTTTTGAACAGTCCTCAGTTATCTGCGAGTTAAGATAAAACAAATTTAATAAGAAAAAGCACCACATTCAATCAAACCTGCAGGCTTCACAATATCTTTGCCAGTTATTTGGAACTTTTAACTGCAGCTATTCAATCGTAAATTAGAGCTGCTACCTATATTTTACACACTCATCAATGATATGTTAGGTAGAGGTAGATAATCTCAGTCATAAATAATATTTTTCTTCAAAATATACTAAGGATGGTTAGACTATAAAGATAACTATTGATAGGAAGGAGTTATGATTATGTCTAATCAACACCAATATAATCATCACCAAAAAGGTAAAAAAATATGCAAATAAATATATTTTATCCAATATGTGCCTACTATGAAAACTTTTTAATTGACACTGAACATTTACACATTAAAAAGTAGTAGTAAAACTAATGCTATTTAAACTATATGCCTCCTCTACACTACTCGATTCCTCGGTGAAGTACACTAGTCCGAGTTGAGGTAGTTTGATGAGGTAAGCCAAAGTACCTCTCTACACTATTGTATTCATCTAACATCATCCAACTTTGCGAGTAGAGTAGAGGAGGCATAGTTTAAATAGCATGAGTCACTACTTTTTAATATGTAGATGTTCAGTGTTGACTAAAAAGTATGCTATTTGACCTTCTACAATGGTCATTGTAGTATTCATTGGTATCTCAAATAAGGCATTTCATTTAAAGTAAATTGAGTTACACAAAAGCTAATTATAACAATGGTGTAAACATGAGTCATGAGAACTACTTCATATTGCACAACATTAAAATTTTACATAAAAAATAGATAAACAGAGACTTAGGTTGGAGTATATGAATGATAATTCCTAAAGGAAAATATACTTACAGTCCTTATTCCAGTAATTTGGGCCAGGTTGGTCTGTATAGCACTGCCATCGTCCCGCTTATCTAGTTCATATACTTGGACTGGTTGTTTCACTTTGGAAAAAACCTGAAATCAGACAAAGAACACAGGTTTACAGGCTGATAAGAATTTTATTAGACTATTGTCGTTTGCATTGTGCTAAGCAAATATTAGATGATGCCTATACGTACTTCTTTTGCCAAATCGCAGTAAGGACAATATGACTTTGAAAATATTACTACTTTATCTTTAGAAATTGCATCTTTAATTAATTGTTGAACTTCTGCGCTGGACACCGAATTCGCCATTTTGGAAACACGAACGATTTTGGAAGCTTGTGAACCCATATAACAGATATCTTAAAATTTTATGACTTCGGTAGGTTTCGGAATGAAATGTAAATGTCAATTGAATGTCAAATTTGACATTGGTTTTATCGTTTTAAAATATGGTGAGACTATGTACAAAATTAGAGGTGGCATAATTTTAAATTGTTTAGCTGTTAATTTGTTAAATTGTTGTTATTTTCTACAATAATATATACGAACAAAACATCGTTATCATTGCACTTAACCAATAAGGTAGTTTTACTCTGAAAATCTATAAATATATCATTGATATAACTTAATTAAAAATGTAATACAATAGGTCAATTGTAGTTCATAAAATATCTAACAACATAAATTTAAAAATTCCATTCAAAATTTTCTACTTTTAAATTCTGTTTTCTTCTTTTACATCAACATCTTATTATGTCATAAGGCTGTCTAAACTAAAAAAAGTCAGTATTAACTATCAACTCATAGCATTTGCTTACGCAGCCAACTGACGACATGATCGCAAAGCTATATGACGTCTATTGCATCCAGCGTTTTTGCCTAATTATGAATTGAAAAATTGAAAATACATAATTTAAATGCGTTTCTATGAAATTTTTCATTTCAAATAGTGCACAACATAATCTAATTGAGATACTTAAATATAGATGTTAGGGTGTGGTTTTACTTACAATTTGTCAGAAAAGTAAATTATAATTTGCTGTTAATAACACTTTAATGTTCGTAAAGCACAAGACACAAAATTTATAGTTAGAAGGCACAATAAAAGTTAAAATGATAGTAAGCACACAGAGCACAACAAAAGTAACATATGTACCATTTACGCTACTCAAATATGTTTGGAACGTTGTAAGTATCTTTTTATTCGCATTTTAATAACGTAAGGCACCAAAAGCATTAATTGCGGAGTCAGTTGTGACTGGTATCCGGTATCGAAGAGAAATATATTGTATTACATCGGATACGTTGTATCGGATAAGTAAAAAATAGACAAACACAATTATATAAATTATGGTAATTTTCGTTTGTTCGTTTAGAAATAGTATTATATAATATATATGAACATTAAATATATTTATAAGTATTATTTATTGTCAATTTATTAAGTATAAATATGTATGTCACCTACAGGTGTTATCTTACACCCATTTTTTAATATTTTATCGTGTTTTATTGGTTAGGCGAGGTAATTTTGTTCTGCTTCATAGCCATAGTGGCGACAGTTGTTTTACCACGGTCACAACCTTCTGCGAAGACGTAATTTCGCGGAACGAGGCAGCGGAGAAGGCCCGGGAGGTCGATCTTCACTCGGACCTAATTCGCCCCCGGCGAACCGGACAGCGGAGGCATGCGTACCAGCGCCTCATGCCGCCTTGAGTGTGGCCGCGGGTGGACGGGACGGGTTTTCCCCTCCATCCGCTACAATGGCCAGCGGCGAGGAGGCGACGTCAATGTGTGCCGTACGTCGCCTAAAATAGAAAGGGTGCCCGCGGGAGCGGTCAGGCGCTAAGGGGGATCTGGATGTCGTAATAGCAGTTGTTCCCGGATCCCTCCTATGTAAGGCGCAGAGTGGCACACCGTGTGGTTTTAGTCGGTCCGATTCCGACACACCACCTCGCCGTAAACCACGGCGGGGTGACGGCCCGAGAGGGTTTCCACACGTTAAAAAAAAAGGTAACTTTGTTCTATTTATTTTTTTAAGTTATGAATAATTTTATACATATTTCCAATTGGGTAGATGACTGTATCGTAAATAAATATCAATGTCCACTTCATTAAAACTCATATCACGAAATATCTCGGCAAATACAATTAACATAGCTTTTTATTATTATTACGAATTTCAATCAAATATACAGTGTAATATATTGTTCAATTGAGTAGTCTAAAACAGTGACGAAACAATTTGGTATTTAGTACATTTTTCATACAAAATTATCGTTTTGTCAGATGATAAAAAGTAACTAATTTGACTAAGGTGTCATCATGCCTGTTAATAAATATTGGTAGCTTTTGCCTCCCAGTCTCTTTTCGAAGTGTATTTATAGATATAGGTAGTAGCAAAAATATGAAGTGTAACAAACAAGTAACAATATTAACTCTATGATAGAATATTAGATATTTTACCAAAAAATCATAATGCTTGACAAGGAACCGACTATCCCGAAGTAGGATATAGTATGTCTTTGTCTTGATATTTTGAACGTAAACAATATCTTATCTTATCAGCTATATCAGCATATGATATCTAAAGTACATCTTGTTATCTATGTAAGTAACTAATAGCCTTAAGACGACTTATACACTAGAACTAATATTTGTGCATAATAAACATAAGTTGGTCGCAGCAAAATGCTTTTGATAGAACATGAGCTTAGAACACTGTAACATAAAATATAGAGGATAAAGAGAAAGGCTCTGAAAAACACAGAATTAATTTTTATTGCACGAATATTTCTTTCTATGGTTCTATACTTGTTCATGCTGACTAATGTTATAAATGTGAATGTGTGTTTGTTTATTTTTTGTTGTGCTTTCACTTCGATCACACAGATCTACTTGTAGATCAGTGCTTAAAAAATAGTAACAACCAAATTGTGTTTCTATTATTTTTATCACGGAATTTGCAGTTTGGCAATCTATCAAAATAAATAAATGTTAATGAGATCACTAAATGATCTCCGTCCTCCCTGATAGGTGGAATCCATGGGGAGTATCGCACAAGAAAAAAATGAGTAATTATTAAAACGTGTTAATATCATCTGATCCAAGCCTGATAGTACCTCCATAATATCGGTTGGACCGATGGACTTGGCATAAATTTCACTGCGAATGCATCTTCCTGCAAAAGTTTTTATGACCTGGAAACATCATCGTCCAAGTGTGAGGTATATTCTGATCTGATTAAAATTAGTCCCCTCTTAAATGTGACATTAGTATTTCACCAAGTGATAAACAAGATAGATAGACATTTTGTTGATAATATTAATGTTACAAAAAAAATGTATCAGTTCCAAATTTAGCTCTCCTTTTTAGTAATGTTTCTGTTGCACACCGAGTGGTAGCAATAACATAATATATAATTTTCTTACAATTCGATTTTACAGATACTCAAAACAATGTACACATATAGATTTGGTAATTTAAGAATTACTTTTTCAATTTGCGAAATTTTTTCCATATACTCACATTTCATTATTTTATCTCCCTAAAACTACAACTTATTTAGTATCATTATTCGTATAATCCTTTACCCATTCAGTATTCACAAGTGCTGTCAATATTTAAGTAGGAGAAAGAAAATAAATTGTATGAAGTAAAAGTAATAGTGAAGTGGTCATGGTACGACAGTTTTTTCATCGTAGCTCAATCGTGGAAGCTCTTTTATCGTACATTAATTATTATCATCAAGAGCCTACAATAGTCCGCTGTCGGACAAAGGGTTCTCTTTACAAAGGTTTCGGTCTACTATACCACACTGGACTGACGGAATGTTATAGGAATTGTTTCAAGTTTTCCTGCTCTTTGCTGTGCTATAATCACCTCTTACGATACCCAGTTAGTTAATAGGGATGCTGACACTCTGTGTTCGCAATCCGTTACCACACGGATAAGAAGTGTGGATCTCCATTGCTACAAACATAACATTCTTAGGTCGTGAGTATACTAGGTACTAGGTGGTAACTGTGTAAGCCTTACACTGTCACGATAATTGTCATGCCTTTTACATCCCCAAGCGGGGTGTGAAAAAGCATCTCACAAGGCCGCCATGGTCTGAGTCGCCGTACTGCATTGTCTACATTTGCAATGAGTACGGTGACCACAACTCTTGGTTTCTATTCATGCTTTCCATTAGGCAGAGTAGAGTCACTTTGGCAGGCTCTTAATATAGAACGTGAGTGAATTGACTGACCTTACATAGTTGTGGCAAATAGTTATAATACTAGTTTTATCAGTAATATTGCCATGAACACCTGTTTAAATTCAGCGTCAGATATTTCTAGTATACTTGTGTTCACCACATACTATTATTTCTTGATGTGAATAGGTCAATTCAATAATAAACGGGTCAATTAAATAACGAGATCTCGTTGAGCAAATGAAGATAAACGGACTAAATACCGCTTACACACAGTTTTCTTGAAATCTTGCGTCTTTCATTGCAGTAATTTGCAACTTACACGAGAATTAAAATCAGCCCGCATTATAGTTGGTGCAGAAGATTCTTTTGTCATGCCCAGTGTGCAGAAGCACGTGTAAACATTGCTTGTTGAAAAGATTGTATATTTGTGAGTTTTTAATCACCATTTTTAACAGTTATTAGTGCCTACAACTTCTATTTATTTTTGAATGTCCAACAGATATCTGCCGGGATCTTTATGAAAATTTCTGGCATTAACCGCACAATTACGTTTTAGTTCAAGAGAAGATCGATCTCAAGCTCTACGCCCAAAGTATTAGTCATTTTTTATAGGGACAAACCAGCTGAGAGACCACCAAAGTATACTAGAAATATCTGATGCTGAATTTAAACAGGCGTTCATGACAAAAGTGCGTTACCATTCTTTCGGTCGGTCGGGATCTAGAAGGATTGTAAAAAATTGTAGTAAATTCAAAATAAATTAAAAAAGCAACTACAATTCAAACACGAATTTGAAATCCTTAAGGTAAAGTAATATAACATCAGATTTCAGTGGTAATAGCAATAGGCTTTAATACATTTATTTCTAATGTCCCGTTCATAAAGGAAGTGTTTTACCTTTAAGCCTTTCTATTTTAATCTAAGTACCGTTGCTAATATTGTATACGTCAAAAGAGGATATGATGCGTGCCTCATTTGCATACCGTACACCTGACCAGTTTTTATAACTTAACGTTTAACCACAAGTGTACATAGGTAACATTAACAACACCTGTATTGTTTGAAGCAAATGGCAAAAAATTGTAAACAATTAACACGCGCCACATCTTTATATATATTTTAATTAAATACATATAACTATAATTGCGTAACTATGGCTTAGGCTAACATACAAATTTTAGTTTGTTTGTACTGTTTTTATATAAGTTTTGTTGATAAATACCTAATACAAGACACTCTTCGAGAGTAGGTTATCATTTTTCTTGAAAGGCACATTGGTCTTTTAAGTACATAGGGCGTAAAGAACGTAAGAAAGAAACTTACTTTTACATTCATTTGTAAATAGATAATACTTAATCCTTATTTTGTAGAAAATTTGTGGATTGAATAGCTGTACTATACCTGGTAATAATTTCACTAAGTTTAGACAAAAAAACCGGAAGTTACGGCTCATAATCGTATTTTCGAATATACAGGAAGCTTACATGTGCCTTGCATTGTAATAAAAAGATTAAATTCGGCCAGAAACTACATGTAAATATCCTTAAAACTGAGAGGGAGTTATCTCGATATTAAAATATATCGGTATCTTGGGAGAATTGATATTCATTAAGAAACAAAATACTTCAGACAAATCGTGTGTTTTATTGTATTGGAATATTAATTGAATACAGAATCCTGCAATAGTTTGATGTTTATCGATTAAGTATTGAAGTGAAGCCTCGTAATTACAAAATTATGAATTTAAAACACTAAAAAAAGGTAAATAGGTTGCATGACCCCTCTTTACCTTTTTTCAGTGTTTTAAATTCCCTTTTAAAAAGCTATATTTAGTGATGTGTATTTTACAGCATATGTAAAATTTTGTCTTCTGTGGAATTGATTTAGATAATGTCCAAGGTTAGGTAATCAACAAACATGCCGCACGTAATCCTCTAGAATTAACTTTCATACTTTAACAGTTCTGTGTAATTATAGAACTCTTTGTCTATTCAACGTGTATTCCAAAGGATAACACATGACATTTTGAAGAAATTCCATAGATTATTTAGTCTCTCAGAATTGTTCAAAGGATTTATTAAACGCCTTTTGCTGCCAGTGTTTACATGCTCCTGACACCCCGTAAAGAGGGCTGTATACATATTTTTATAACTTCCGTAGTAGACAAAATTCTTTGCATTAGAGACTTAAGAAAGTACAAATAATAAAAACATCCAATCTTAGAACAATAGTGTGGATTCTAACACTATGGGTTTGTCCACACGGGAGATGGCACATATAAATAATTTTACTCCAATTAATGTTGGCCTGCTTAATTTGCATCTTTCTTAACGTGTATAACATGTGCCCTTATACGCTTGTCATTATTTGATATGGATAGGTCTGAATACGTTTTCCCTGGAAACTACAGTATGGGGCTCTTCAAGAAGGGGGTAAATAGGTTTTTAAAGGGTCGGCAACGCGCACGTGATGCCCCTGGTGCCGCAGGCGTTCATAGGCTGCGGTAATCGCTTACCATCAGGCGGGCCGTATGCTTGTTTGCCACCGTCGTGGTATAAAAAAAAAAAAAAAAACGTAGAAATTATACTTGGTACATGGAATGAGTAAATTAACACGACAATGTACAGTAATCGGTACTTACTGCAAGTTAAAACTACTTAATCATAATGTTTACCATAAAACATACTTTAGTCAAGTCTACTCACTAAATCAATCATCGTTTATTCACATCTTGGAACAATAATTCGTATCATTGAGATCGATATTACGTATCTGTAATTCTATACGATGTTGCGTAGTACAGATACTATATAACATTGTGGTATTCATATCAGGTTGTAACCGCATTGTAAGCAACATTTTACTTATGAGAACAGTGCAATCAGGTACCAATGCACCGTTAACTAATTACACAAGTTCATGAGTTATCGGTCTTGTTAAGGTTCTACCCTCGAGGTAGATTTAGCATTAGTTTTGTATCAAAGTTATACGTGTTGCAACTTCGTACTTTGTTATTAGTAATCTGCAGGTCTCGTGTGTTAGTAAAGTTCTTTCCACCTAGAGATCACAAAATTGTAGTCGTTATAAACTAAAATGAGGTGCAGGAGATTCAAAACATATGTACAGGTTTACAGCTCTAAAACTTTTATTATAACACGTTATGGTAACTCAGCTATTCCACTATTAAAGTTATTCAGATGTATTTTTTAGTATGTTGAAGTTTAAGTACAGTTTTATTTTCATAAATAAGTGAAAATCACTTGAAGAGTGATTGCTTATCTACGCCAAGAAAAGGCAACCTCAACTGTCATTATAAATAGTTGTTCATTACAAGCCGACAGACTGGCACTGTGACATAAAAAGACTACGTAGATGAAGTAGAGAATAGGAAAAAAGGATTTGAATGAATTTGTAATTGAGTATATTATCTACGACCAATACTACTGTACTCATATTATATATAGTGCGCTGTAAACATAACAAGAAAGTATTTATGTTGACTTGTGGTACTTAATATTTGCGACATAAATCAAAACGGTAATAACATAAATCATTAAACAATTTATACTATTGGAACATTATCAATTTATGAGATTACTTATCTAATAATTTACATTATTTTATTTCTTGAGGTTTCAATGACCCGATAGTTTTGAGGAATCTTCATTACTCATCATTCTTACTTACACTAGTCTAGAAAGTACCTGTATAGTTTCAGTTATGACCCTGTTTAGCAACGGCAGACAGGTCTAGTCTACTCGTGTATTAGACTTTACAATTGTGAAATAAACGTAATTTTGTGACTTTTTGACTTATACTTATGTGATCAGGGTCACCGCATGTCAGTTCTTGTAGTACTTATGTACATCTTATTTATCTAGTGTTTTATTTATGAATGTTATTTGTATTTGTACTACTGTGGAAGGATGAGGTGTCATGTAGCTCCGACACAAAGGGAGAAACCTCCGACCAGGTGAGGTGATCACGCATGGTGGACCACGGCCCAATGGTTGATGTTGGGATGTTGTACATATGCTAATCGACGCAAGAATCTCTATTTCGCGATACAGGATTAGTAGTTGCTTCATAGTTCATTACAGTCCGTAGTTCGATGTGTCTTCGCTAGATGGCGCTGTGGTATATTTTTTGTTGTGCTGTATGTGGCAGTCGCCACACTACTGACATTTGATTTTGAAAGTGTGCTGTAACAAGATGTACTCAATAAAAATATTTGATCTTGATAAAAACAGTGTGATAGAGACTTACTTTTAGGGTTTAAAATCTTTGTGTTCGCAATCAAATTTTTCATCGAAAGTTTTAGACTTTCCTAATTTAAAAAAAATATCAATAAACTTAATAATAATTTGTAATACGTAATATTTTCACTTAAAAGTGAAATATTTAAGTAAAAAAATAGAATTTTTAAAAATGTAGTATTCGAAATAGCGTAATTAGAACGAAAATAACAAAAATAAGCAGACATAATAATATATTCAGCCAAATCAATAATAGCTTTGAAGTCAAATAAAACATTATTATCAATATATATTTTCGTTACTGCAATCTTTCAATGAGTAGCAGTGTAAAACAATATAAAACTCAAATAATTTATCAAAATCTATCTTTAAGATTATTAATTTTTAAAATAATGAATACAGTTGATATTCTAAGTTAGCAGAGCCACGCTGATTGCGGCACGAAGAGGCTGGTTCGACCGGGGCAGTACTACCCTCTCACAGACGACCAATCTAAAGCGACAGCATCCGTACTGTCGTGTTTCGTTAGTGAGTGCGAGACCAGAGGGGATGCAGGATATTGATGCAGGGGTGACAGTTATCGTGGTAAGTGTGTGAGCCTTACACTGCCACGATGACTGTTATGGCTTTTATGTACGTCCGTAAGCGGGTCATGAAAAAGCATCTCACTAGGTTGTTATAGTGTGTGTGATCGTACTACATTGTCTGCATTTGTAATGAGTATGGTGACCACAACTCTTGGATTCTATTCATGCTTTCCATAAGGCAGAGTAGAGTCCTTTTTAAGGTACTTAATATAGAGAATTAAAACATAGTGTTTATGTAACACCAGGAAAAATCTCATATCATTTATATCAAATAAATATGTTCATCACAACACATAGCATGATAGTGATAGAGGAGCACTATTTAATAACGTTCTCGACTTTTATTCAAACCTGTTCGATGTTATGGATGTCAAGGATACAAAAAATTAAAAGGTAAAATTAGAATGTGTATAATTATAAGTAAACAGTTAAAATATTAAACAATCTAAATCTATTCACTAGGTCTTAATCTGTATGACGAGTTAGTAAAAACAAATCTAAATATAAAAGTTTTGCCAAATTAATAAAAGCGAGCTTTAGAATGACTCAGACTCGGTCTCTTACAACAATATACATAAATTTAGATATAATCGTATCACAAAACTAACCTTTGTTTGAAATTTAAATTGTAGGTAGATACATATGTATAACAATGAGGTGCCACAAAAACCCTACTCCAAGGATTATTTGTGTGACAAAAAATGGCTACCTTTGACAAAGGGAATTTCTTGTAACATGCTATTTATGACTTCATTTGTGATTTCATTGACAAAACACCTTGGTATCCACTGTAAGTACTGTAAGTAGTTATATCAACAAGGAATTCTTGTGAAATACCACGCGTCGAGGTACGCTTCCGGGTTGTGTGTACGTAGAGTAACATGCTTGGTTGTTTTGAAATTCGATGCCATCTGGTCACACCTGCGATACTGCACCTAAACTGTATACACTAATATCATAAATGCGAATGTTAATATACATGTGAATGTATATAAGATAATATGTTTATTGTATCTTCACATCAACGGCTGAACTTACTTGCAAATTTATAGTAGTCTTAGGAAAAAAGCCAAGTGCATGTCAAGCCATTCGCCACCGGAGGTTCCATAGTTTATAGCTACCAATTTTAAGCAAGTAACAACATTTACATTTTTAATAGTTTTTGTACATTGTACGAAATTTTCACAAAAGTAAACTTTATTACATTGGCGACTAAAACATACGGTCTTTAAGTTTAGTAAAGATAAGGAAAATATTGTTTTCAAAGATTTGATTTTGGCACTTTGTATATTTTATAAAGGACTCATGAGATGAACAATTATGTTATTCGTGAAAGTCATCCAACTTGTTATTCGATTCTCTTCGATTTTTATCGGTTTTTGGTCACATTCAAAAACTTGACTGTAACTTTACATTTTCACTATCGATTATGGCTTGAATTAACCGCAAACAAAAATATTTGTTGAAGTTTAAACTTAATTCCTTTCACGTTTTCTTGAGGAATAGATTTTAATGGACTAGCAGACAAACACAGATTTTACCGTTGTAATTAAGTTATTGCCGTTTACAACAAGGGCACCAACCATTTCCAGCTTTCTAAATACTGGCAGTTACACCTAGCCCTACTAATTATCCCTACCGGTAGGGTTAAGTGTACTTTTATTTATACTTATTCCTACCGGTAAAGATGAGTATAATAAGTACTTATTATTATTTTTTTTGCGAAAGTTCTAAAAAAAATATTTGTTTAATATCTTTATTGACGAAAAACCCAAAGGAGTTATCCAATAATGGTGTTTTTATTCTTGAAAAATTTCATGTTGAACAAAATATTTTTGAATAGACTTCCTAGGAACTAATATTTATGTTTAGAAAAACAATTTTTTGATTACTGTGCACTGTACTGTGTGTAATTGTGTGAACAATTATATACATATGATTGCAGCAACCACGATAGCTTCGCTGTCATTTCTTAAAGAGTTCTTTTCTATATCTTCGAAGAACTTTATCAGAACATGACCATAATAGAAAGGGACCACCTTGAAACACTACGATGTTCTTCTAAACCATTACATGCAGTTTAATTGTTCATTTTACATCGACAAGGGAAAAATAGAAAGCATCATCAATGTCTACTGTTTTGATGTTATTTTCTGACTGAATGTCTTATTAAATACGCATTATTATGGATAACTAAAAATTACTTATCAGATCTTATTCAAATAAATGAGGAATCACATGACAAGCACCAGTTTTCAAATATAGAAATAATCATTAAAATAAGTACACGCAGAAACAAGTTATGAGTCAACAAACACAAAAAGAACAGTTTTTTGTTTTTTTTTTCAATGACAACGCCCGCATTAGGAATAAATCCTGTGTCGCGGGGGACTTTACAAGCATACAAGAAACGGAGGCAAAGAATACTCAGACACAGAACAACAATTCGTGGATCACACAAAGTGTTGTCTCATGTAGCATTTGAACCCACAACACTCAGCGAAGTGGAGAGTGGCGTGCAATCGAGTTGAGATTTTTCAGTCAAATTGAGAACCATCCCGTTTTTAGAACTCGATTGAAACAAAGCTAGTCTTAAACACAAAAATACAGACACCTATTTCTGCATTGCAACTGTAAAACTTTTGAACGCGTCCTTAAATATTTTAATCAGACTGAATATATTACACGCTCCAAAAAGTTCTATTACTTCTATTCGTTTAATTATATGTATTTCATAACTGTTTTCGGTTTTCTTTCTAAATATTGTTTTTTTTTGTTATTGTAGCTTTATAACTTATAAAACTTATTAATTACAAACTAATACATGGGTAACGTTCCGAAACCTCTATTAGTTTGCAGCGTTGCAATTCGTGAAAACTAGTAATTGGCTAATGTTGTAATATAAGACTGATGATTGTCATGTTGTTTCTGTTGATTTTCTTAAAATAAATAAATAATATCGATGGTACCTAAAAATAAGACGGGAAGTAGATGTCATCATCACCCTTTTATTGTCCACTGCTGGATATACTCTTCGCCTAATTTATTTTTTTTAAACTTATTGTACATATAATATATACAAAGGCGGACTTAATGCCAAGAGGCATTCTCTCCACGTTAACCTTCGGATGATGTAGAAATGTGATGCGGTAAGGACAAAGATAAAATACTGAATTTGATAAAGTTCATAATATTTAGTTATGTAAATACGAGATGAACCTACATCAGATATAACCAATATTTGCTACAACATAAATTAATACATACATAAAATGTATTAACAATTGTAACATAATATAAAATGTATATGTATAAATTTGATATTAAATAAGAGTACACAGTCGAGTACTAGCATTGTGACTGTACTGTCAATTCACTCTGAAGAAGTTAGCACAATTTTGCCTAGAACGCAAAGCGGTTTATGGACATCCTGATTTTGACAGGAAGTGTATTCGTGAGTAGAACTGATTGCACATAGAAGAAAAAAATGGTAAAGTTGGAAGAGTAAGGGAGAATTGAAGAAAGAGAAAAGAGAGGTCACTCGTACGCTATGGCGTTTACGAATTGGAAGTCATTTCAGCTAGGAATGTAAAGCAGATATATGATCGTACTTGTGTATATTGAAATCAAATCGAACGCAGTTATTGCAAATGCAATCAATTTTATTGAGGCGGTTATTGAGGCGCCGGAAGAAAGTTTTTTAAGCGATACAAAGCGCGAAGTCATGAGGTGACTTTCTGGCTGACATGTGAAATCTGTACCTTCATTCAGAAGGGTTACTATACCACACATTAAAATGATTTTGTAATTTTAACATAATGCTTGTGATCTTGGTTGAACAATCTTATAACATTCGTATTACAAAACAACCACCGCTTTGTGAGACTGTAAATATATGTACAATAATGTTATATTTCTATGTAGAAAACACATACGAAAAAAAATTACTTTTCAATGCTGTGTGTTTTCTAAATAGCTCTTATCTATCATTCGTGTGACATCTCTAAGCACTGACCTACTAGGCTGAATACACTTTTCACACAACAGAAGTAAACATTACATACTTTTAACTCTTGTTGCGTGAAAGTATTTTATGCTGTAAGTATTTATTTTTTATGGCATAGGGGTGAAACGACTAGACGAGTCACTTGATAGTACACCCATTTGCTTAACACCGATTTTCTGTGAGGTCGTGGTATAACTCTGGTCGAACCTGGATCACATGTGCTGAACCATGATGTTCCTAAGGTTCTATTTATACTTTTATATAATTTTATAAATTTATTGGCTACTTATATTAAAGAGCTCAGTATAGAAATGTACTTTTTCTAAGTTCTATCTTATTTCGTGGATCGTAATGGGTCGTAACGTCTTGATCTTTTTTATTATTTTTTTTTTTATTTTAAGAGCCTGCCAAAGTGACTCTGCTCTGCCTGATGGAAAGCATGAATAGAATCCAAAAGTAGTAAACACCATACTCATTACGAATGCTGACAATGCAATCTGATTCGTTGATTGAATTAAATCGATTCCATTTAATTCGATTCTCTAAAGATCTACACAAAGAGATGAAGAAAAAAAATAATTTATTAAACAAACTGCCACTAATAAAAATTAAGATGTAAAATACCGACATTTTATTTATTTTTATAATATAAAAAATTCCAGATCGTACTTTGATTGATGGCGCCCTATATCAACAGACCTGGATTAAATCGTATGCAAGCTACGAGTACAATGTGTATTACGATCCAATAATTGATAGAGTTGACTTGATCCACAGTCAGATGGCATGGTTCCAATCCAAGGATCTACTTCCTTGGCGAAAAACGAATCAGATTGGTACATCACTAGCTCAAGAACATGTCAACAACTAGCCAAAATTAATATTATGCTACGGTGATAATGTTCTTGAAAAACAGATAAACCAATCATCAATCAAGCTGATAGTAAATGTGATGGAAGGTGATAAGAAGTGTAACAATATTTCTTTTTCACTGTCCCACACATAGTCAAGAATAAATAGTTTTGTCTCTGTTTGATCAAGTTAATTATTATTCTTGTTTTAAGCCATTAATGCCTTATTTTATAACTTCCTATTTCACAAAATGGGTCGGGTGCTACCTACTCAAATAAATTATATCTATTCTAATGACGCAATAGTACGACATACCTATAATATTCGTTTAAACACGAAGTTGTGTTAAGCTGAAATTGTTGTTAAAAAGCATTGTACTTAAAAATAATGTTTTAATTTTGTAGTGTTGTATTTACAAATACTAAAAGTATAATTGGAATGTCAAATCAGATTTTTTTTATCTTTATGAATAAGATTCTGCAACCAAATTTAATTAATCACCACTTATTATCCAAAACATAAATGGAAGAAGAGTTTCGATGATGACTCTTAAGGCGCCTGAAATAGCATAATTGTAGATTTAAACATTACTTTTTTGAAACAATACGATATAACACAACACAAAATAAGGCAAAGCAATTCAATAGAAGAGCCGCGTTTATGGTTCTGTAGACAATGAGGTTAAAAATATTAACTGTAATATAAACGTTATCTGAAAGATATATTTAGCAAACAAGAGTTACTATAAACCAAAATTATTTCGAAAATGTGTATGAAGCATAATCAGACGTCTCACGATGTGTCAACAAGATGAGAAAAGCCTTGATAATATAAAGATATTATGAGTCACAATTAAAGGCCATTGTAATGCTTTTGTTATGTGTGATGTTATTATTTCTCTGTAAATATAAAAAAACTCCTTTGTATATGTACCAGTTTAGATTATGCACGCAATTAAGCAAGCAAACAAGCATATGCCTAAACGGTGAATCAACGATAAAGAGCGTTTTTCATGTGGTTTCGTCTAAGCAGGAACGAAAAAACGTTTTTGCAAACTGGTGTGATTAGAGTACGACTTCATTTGTAATAGAATATTCGGAGAGTCGTTCCTTTTAGTTTTAAAGTGTAGAATAAAATGAAGCATTCATTGTACAAACAAACAAAACCTAAATGAGGTAAATAAAGGACATTATCACTAAAGGTATTTTTAGAGGCAATCTCTTGATGGATAAAAATAATAATAAATGAATGAAATTATATTTAACCTTGGTGTGTAAAGCATTGATATAGAAAATATACTGTTAAAAGCATCATGCAATAACTTCTGAAACTTATAGCATTTAAAATAAATTTAAAAACATAACAATAGTAGCTATTGTAGTTTATAAAAATAGGACATAAACATGTACAACGAGTTGTATGCTGTTGCAAATACACAAATATGGTCATATATGTATACACTCATGCTAATATTATCTCCACTTATTTAAGGGGGGAAAATTTGTTAGCGCATGTAAGTACGAGTGGTGATCTATAAATAATGGTAATCGGACAATTTTAGGGTGCACAAAAATCGAAAAAAAAATGTTAATAAAAGAAATCATATTTATAAATAGGGCACGATTCCCGGGAGGTACATTCATTTGAATACGAACTGTCGACGAGATAGCACCATAATGGAGAAAAAACTAAATTAGAGCCGTCATTTAGTACCTCTGCTTGAAAAAATGTCTACCAAAGACATATACAGTGACTTGGAAAAACATTGGGGAAGTCTGCTCCTCCATATTCCACAGTTGTATGTAAAAGTAGAAGAATTCGTATTGACTGATCGAAGAGTGACCGTAAGGCATGTTGCTGAGGTCACATCGATCTCATATAGCAGCGTTCAAAAAATAATTATAAATGAATTGCATATGAAAAAACTCACGGCGCGTGGGTTGGGAGAGAATGTTAACCGACGAGCAAAAAAAAAACTGATTCGACATTTCGAAGGCCAATCTCGAAAAGTTGCAGGCCGATCAAGAAAAATTTTTGAATCGTTTCGTGACCATGGACAAGACCTGGATCTACTATTTTGATCCTGAAACCAAACAACAGTCGATGACCTGGAAACGAGCCTAAGGAGGCTCGTTGGTAAGGACCAACGCTAAAGAAATTCAAAGTGTCAAGTTCAGCGGCAAAGGTTATGGCGTCTGTTTTTTGGGACGCTGAAGGAATTATCATGGTGGATTATTTGAAAAAGGGAGTCACGATAACGAACCCTAACTATGTAGATCAAATAAGAAGATTGCGAGAGGTCATCAATGAAAAAAGACGCGGCAAACTGCGAGCTGGAGTGCTGTTTCACCAAGACAACGGCCCGGTTCACAAAGACGCAGTTGCAATAGCTGCAATTCAAGAAACGTAAAATTTGAACTGCTCGAACACCCTTCCTATTCACCAGATCTGGATCTCAGTGACTTTTATCTCTTTCAATGGCTCAAAGAATACCTTCGAAGCAAGAAATTTGAGGAGAATGGTGAAGTGATGGCCGCTGCAGAGCCGTTTTTGGAGAGCCAAGACAAATATTTTTTTTCTAAGAGAATCATGGGTTTAGAAAAAAGATATACTAAATATATGAATTTGTTAGGACTATGTTGAAAAAAAAAAAATATTATTTACTATAATCATTGTTTTATATATTGATTATCATTAGTTATTAATCACCCCTCGTACTTATTAAACAATATTTTATCCCGGATGAGGACCGAAATCCACAACCTCTTGCTTTGTAAATACATATATTTATATTACCATATGGCTTACTCAGGCTTTATTCAGAGCATCGTCTATCATTAGAGATCACTTTTGCCCATCTTCCTGGTAGTAATAGAATTCGCTCTGGAAAAAACGATTCCACTTTTGACGTTACTCATGAATCGACCCATTTTGAAACTGATGAAGCATCTACTTGCAATGTTTTACCAAGCTTTACTAGCGTCTGACAATGTTCTTGATCAAGCAATGTCTCCAATTCTTCGTCTTTAAACTTTGTCGGTGCTCCAGAACGTTCTTTGTTTTCAAGGTCAAAGGTCTTATTTTTAAAGCGCCTAAAGCAGTCTCTGTATGTCGTATTACACACAGTATTGTCACCAAATATTTTAACAAGAATTCTGTGTGGTTTAGCAACAGATTTCTTTTGAATAAAGTAGTACAATAAAATTCCCCGCAAAAACACTTTATTTGGCACAAAACTGACATTTTCACAATAGATATATAAACACATACACATATAAATAATAAATAGCGATTTTTTAATAAGTTTTGGGACTACAGATTGGGTTAACAAATTAACAAACAGACAGTTTTTTAGACACAGAATAAATTAAGAAACTTGGAAGTTGACCATGTTCTTAAAGTCCGGCAATATATGGACACATCTGATAGATAAAAGCATAATATACCAAAGTCGGACAACCTAAATAGTAAACAAAATTACTCGATTTTGTTTTGTGTAACGCTTTCTGCATCCCTGGCGGTCTAAACAAAGAGTTACGTGTCTATTCCTCCTAAAAATTCACTTTTGTCATCCAGAATTAAAGTACTGTCATTTTCTGGACGCAAATCTGTTTAATTGTAAGTAATAACAGTTTCTTTTGTGTCATCTTTTAGCACCTCTATATAGGTACATAAACATAATATGGTATGTGTGCTATATGGGTAGTACTTACTGTCATTTGTTTTACTTGAAAGAGCACGCTTTGTTTCGGATGATGAAACTCGTAACAATGGTTGGTCTTATTTATTTGTTTACGGATCAGGACACAAAACACTCACATATGTTTAGGAGTGGTATAATTTTGATATCTTGAACGTGTTCGTCATCATTATTTCCATTTTCATTCATTGTTAAATTCAAATCAATTTAAGAAAGTTAATCTACCCTACTTAACATAAAACAAAATGATAATGAATAGAGCTCTTTATTACATGTTAAGTGAGCATATGTTGGTGGTGTAAATATAGATGGTGAATGAATTTTGCAACTGGATTATGTGGAGGGAAACATACTTTTCAACAATTATCTTTTATTTGAAAAAAAAAACATTGTATTCATAACTCACACATATCATATTCTATCACTAATCACCTAAGGTTATGTAATCTTAACTTTAGGAAGAAACTAGAAATAATACTAGCCTTATTTTTGTGCTATCAAAACGAATGGTAATAACATCGATAATTTGCCAGATATGTAGTGCTTCGTAAGGTGAAGCGTGACGTGTTGCGCGTACCCCTCTTTGATGAAATAGGCCAGGCAAGGACACGCATTGGTGTGGCTGCCTGTTGTTTAATAACTAGTCAAGGTTTGTCGGGGTTCACGGGTACTTCCTTATTGAGTTCCTTATATAACCTTGGTTGACAAAAGTTATTTTACCATTCGATTGCGACATACCGCTTCTAATTTCGATCTGACTTCTGAACATAGAGTAATTAAAAAAAAATTAAAGCTAACTACTAGCTTTTTCTTTATACCACTTAATATTTCTATAAAAATAATAAACTACCTCGTTGATTTAGCGGTTAGCGTATATGACTGCCGAGTTTTTCTGATTATAAATACTTAAAGAGAAGTGCCTCGGAGAACACGACCGTGAAGACACAGGACCGACAAGCCGTCGTTCCTGCGCCTGGTCTCTTCCTGGTCGTGTTCGGATAGCCGTCCCATCGGGTTATGACAGTGAGGAAACAGAGAGTGCACCTGTGTTTCGCACACATTTGTGCACTATGTCTCCTCTTGATGCCCATTGAGACTGACTGCTGTGGTCGAAATCGGCTAGGAGTACGTCGCCATGAGTATAATGACCGTCTATAGAAACTGAACTACTAAATGAGACCATCTCATTAAGCTATTGTACGTTCCAACAAAGGTTGTGTATAAATTTTATTAAAATATACTTCATCAATAAATCAAGTTTCTATTTATTCTAATCGACGATCCAGCATAAGAAACCTTTGTGTAACAACGATGTTTAAATCACTCAGAAATGACTATTTTCACTTTATCCTGTCTACTTGATATGTATATTGCTTTAGTTGCTTCCTTAAGATAATAAATTCAATCATCCAGTATCATGAAGTTCTTGTATGACCTTCTTTCAGTGGTATTTTCATAGGATTAGTAAATAAATTATTATGTAGACACAATATCAAATGGAAGATTGATAAAACCTACTGGTAAAGTGATCAAATCATACGACACTCTGCTACAATCCCAACACATGTAATTAATCTAATTTATACTACTAGGTTACTTTTATATGGTTTAAAAACTTAAAGCTGTCCGATTTAAAAAGAATCGAACATGTATGAGACCCAAAACTATACAAACTATTTGATAATATATGTGAACACACCAATCTATCTGTATTCTGTAATCTTCTTTCCATAGCATTTCCCTTCTTATGGAGGTACCTGGTTGATGGCAATAGGCTTTCCCTCTAGTATGTATGGAGCACAAAGTTATTGTCACCAAAATGATGATGTTCAGCATGTCTTTGTCTACTCCTTCGAGAATATAGGATTGAATGTATGTGTGTAACGTAAACTTCTACTTTCAGAAGATCCTTTCTTTCTTACTTTGTTAGGCAGCAGAGCCACGCCGATTTCAGCACGAATGGGCCGACTCGACCGGGGAAGTACTACCCTTCCACAGAAGACCAATCTAAAGCGACAGTATTCGTGCTGTCAAGTTTCGTTGGTGAGTGCGAGACCGGAGACACATTGATGCAGGGGTGACAGTTATCGTTTTAACTATGTGAGCCTTACACCGTCACGATGACTGTCATGCCTTTTATGTCCCTAAGCGGAGCATGAAAAAGCATCTCACTAGGCCGCCATAGGGTATGTCACCATACTGCATTGTCTACATTTACAATGAGTATGGTGATCACAACTCTTGGATTCTATTCATGCTTTCCATCACGCACAGTAGAGTCACTGTTCTTAATATAGAAAAAAAATCCAAACCTTTAGAGAGTCATCTTATAAATAAACCTTCTTCCTATTATGTAGAAACGGCTCACCAGTCTAAAGTGAAACTGGGTCAAGATTTATTTCTGGGTAGATTAAGATTGGCATTACGTTTTGTTTAAAGTAACTTTCATTTTATACGTCGTCTAACAATTTGAAGTGCATGTAATAGTTATTTTATGTGCTAACCGATACATAACGAATTCGATTCACTAAAATACGTACCTAACTTGAATCTAAGAAATCATGTTATGTATGTGATGCAGGTTACGTATGTAACCAATTTCTTGAATCACGTTATATACGGCAATAAAATATATATCTAAAAAAGAGAATGGAACAGAAAAACGACTGAAAATGAACAAATAAGAATTACTCATAACTAATAATAATAACTTCACACATTTTACACTCGGCAGTCTGACCCCAAACTAAACAGAATCTGTAATGTGGCCACCAAACTACTGATAAACATACTCGGACTTATATATATATTTCTAAATGTATTCATGTTACAGATATGTAATTTACATTCAGATTCAAAACTAATGATGTGTTCAACAGAATTATTTATCCTGGGTGTAAATCAAATCCATCTCGATCTCTGGGTTAACAATTAGGATTAAGACTTTAAAAATAAATTGGAAAACAAAAAGATTTTGTAATTCTTACTAAATAATTATCACCATCGTCATCTCAGCCAAAAAACTATACTTTCAGACATAGGCCTTTCCCACAACAACTGGTTCTGTGCTGAATATCGGTAGTAAAACAGTTTTGTTGTTTGAAACTAACAAAAAAAGAAAACTTATATATCCTAATACCATTGTATTAACTTTTTTCGGACACCCGAAACTTATTTCATTTCCGCTTCGTTTAAATATCAGTCAGAGGCAATATAAATGCGTTAACAAGTAGAAAGTTTTTTTGCAAAAAGTGCACCTAAATACACAAGTATTTTATATTTTGTTCAAATCCTTGGTATCTCAATAAATTTGATGATAATAATGTAATGACATAGTGGCCAGTCTCGTGATCCCTGCATTCAGGCGCAGGACCGACGGCTTTGGGTACTCGCCGAGACACGATAATTAAGACCCCACCTGTCAAACTCCGGGCTGTCAATAAGTATTTTTGTAATCAGAAAAACTTAACAACACGTTTTGATCCAATTTTGGAATTGAACCCAAGACCTCTTGATCGGCTGTTGTATACCCTGTCCGCTAGACCAACGAGGTTGATATAAAATAGTAAGTACGAGCATCATTACTAGACGCAGAAGGCAAACCCTAAGACTAAGACTAAATTTCATTTTGTCCTTTGTCGGAGTTGGATTTGCGTAATGTAAAAAAATTGTCTATCTAATCAGTCGATATCATAAAATATTTTTTACCTGCAAAATATAGACTAGTTAGATAATAGTAGTATAATCTCTCGACAGGACATATTTTGGCTAGTCATCTTTAGTCAAATAAAATACTGAAATTAATCAATATTTTGCAACAATATTGATTGATTTAAAGATTTTATTTCAAGCGTCACCGTCTGAATTCTACTCATTTACAATTCTCACAAACCCCTGTCCACTGTACCGCGAAGATGGTTTTTTTTATAGGACAACGCCTGCATTAGAAATATATCCTGTATCGTTACAAACATACAAGAAACAGACACAAAGAACACCTAGACTCGGAACAACAACTTGTGGACCACGAAAAGTGTGGGGTTTGAACCCACAACACTCAGTGCAGTAGAGAGCGGCGTGGCGACCGCTTAAACTACTTGGCCAACCGTGCAGTCAAAAAGAAGGAAGAAGAATAATTATCACAATCAATATTAGAATATACCGCAGTTTTTGGTATTTATTAAGTATACACATAGAGATATGCGTTTGTTTTTTTACAAAATGTCAATCATATCTGAAGTAGTGATCACAAATAAATTAAATCTAATATTGATATAATCGCTGGTCTTTACACTGTTCACACTTTATTTGTTGTGCTAACACTTGTAAGCATAATTTTTCCTTAAAGTAGTGTAAATTTATATAGCTAAATAAAGTCCTTGCTGATTTCATTGAAAAACGTCTTTTACCTGTGTATGATGTTTATATAAAAAACAGAATTATCATCGTTATCGGAACGATTTTTCCAGCAGAAACTGGGGTAAGCATAAAAAAGCCGAAATAACTAAGCAACACCTGCGTCACTGAGAATGAATGCTCATAGGAGTACTATTAGGAAGCCATAAAAGAAACAGGTAGTTGAAAATAAAAGCCGATCGATTTTGGAGATACAAAGCTTCAACATTTTTTAGGTCATTGATGAAAGTCGATTATTCGATGTCGTTTAGAACGTCTCAGTATTTTACAATATTGCTATCCTATGCTAAGTAAATTTTGCTTAGTTGCAAAATTACGGTCTTAATGTTGGCGTACTTCCTTATTATTTCACAATTTCTACGGTGACTTCTTTTTTGCTCTTTATGTTATTTGGAAGACATTATGCTACTTCTTTTCAACCTTCTGATTTAATGTTTTTCAAAGATTAGAATAACCTAATACACAATATTCTCTGTTGTCAGACTGGAGATCGTATAGGTTCTGCGGTTCATCCGCAGAACCTATACGATCTCCAGTCTTGTCCTACTTGCATCTCTGTGTCCTACTTGAATCTGTCTTAATTTCACGGCATCGTTATATCACAATAAATAATTTTTAACGTTCTAATAATAAAACATAGCGCTCAATGAATGGTTTATTTATTAACCACCATTCGATAATCGCAAAAAAATAAATTACGACCTATGTATATACTATTTTTTTTGATATTATCAATGTGACAATTGCCAAACGGGATTTGGATTCCTGGATTTCGATTTCTAAAGTAACTTTCATAAATTCTATCGTGTATCTTATTATCTTTGTACTACTAAATGTGAATGTAGCTTATATGTAGTTTATACTAGGTAATTAATCCTCCAAGATCAAGAAAATCCACCTTGCTATAATTCTGCAAAATACTTGACCGCATTAGTAACACACACACATATACACATATGAATAAGTGCATACGTAAAAGGAGAACTGCTTTTCACCGAGTGCCATCCAAGCATACATGATTGATGTATGTTTATAGAACATAACCATAATTGGGCAACTAATTATGCACAATTACAATCTATATTGCATCTTTCTTGACTTTTATCCATGTTTATAATATAAATAAGTGTCTGACGTTTCTTCTTTTCTTCGTCTGATGATGTCTTTTCGGTTTCTTTTCATCCCATATATGTATCAAAAAATCTGTTCTTTCCTGCCTTTTCTTAGCAAGGAAATTTTGGTCTACTATACCACGCTGGCCAGGCGGGCTAGTATAGGGTTTGTTTCAAATTTTTCTTCTCTTTACAGCGATGATGTCTTGCATATTTTGTTCCCTTAATCCCCTAGCTGACACTGTATTCTTAATTCGTCACCACACGGATATTTTTCAATACTTATTAAATAATACTTTATTGAGCTGAATGTGAATTTTTTTGAAGTGAAAACTTCTTTAGGCGCGTTGAGCGTTTTGGTAGAGGGTAAAATCCTCGGTTCGCGTCACCGACATGCTAATGATAATAGTATATCTATAGCTATGGAGAATATATTATATATTATATATGAAATTTATTATTATTATATATTATATATGATATTATATATTATATATAGCTATATATGAAACATAAAAAATTTCATATAATTTTTGCATAGTTTTAATTACTCTCAACTTAATAGTTCCGTTTTCACTTCTATCGGCAGTCCCACGACTGCTACTGTTTTTTTTTTATAAAAGTATTTGATGAACAATTACGTTACAACAGACTTTATAGAAAACCTTCTTATATCAGTAATATATCATATTTTCTGTCTTAAAATTTGTGTTACGCCCAATGATATCTTATTTATAATAATATTGGTTATACTATCAAAAGAAATTACAAAACAGATTATACCGTACCTACAATAACTTACACAAACATTATTTACCTTCATAAAAAACAATTTAAATTGTATCATATCGTACTCAAATACGTAAGTCCTATTGTAATAGAGAAAAACAATAATGATTGATTTTCCCCTTGTAAATATAGATTTATTTATTTATTCGACGACCTGTTGACAGTCGTGGAAAGCCGTTGGATGCGGGCGGCATGGGACCAACTGATGTGAAGAACCTTGGGGGAAGCCTATATCCAGCAGTAGACGTCTTTTGGCCGAGATGATGATGATGATAAAATATATATGTTGTTTCAGAATAATAATCATTTTTTCGTTATAACCATGACTATCATATTCTTATGTAAAAGTTGTAATGTCATCTCTCTTTGCCGTAGTCTTATATTTTATAGCAACTAGTATTTATGAAATCATTTTAATATAACGCTTCATGTACACACTTACTCGATTTGTTCTAATGAGAATGTACGAATATCTATGTGGTTTTTAACTATATTAACAGCCAGTGTTAATTTAAAAAAAAAATCTACTGCTCTTTACACAGATTTAGATATTTCCACAAATCTTAATCATCTACTCAACTTGTGTTCTTCCCTTTCTCTAGAACCGTGTGACATTTAAATGTATATAAAATAATAAGCCGACCATAAGTAAGATCATTCTACATAATTAAAAAAAAACTCTGTTGTTACATCAGATAACACTAAAATCATTTGTAGTTACATACTCATATTTCGCAATTGCAAAAATGTAGGGTGACCAGTATGTGTGTACTTAAGAACCCAACCTTAAATTTGTCAAAAAAATTTAGACCAAATTTCTGAAGAATCGATTGTGACAGTGAAACTAGGTCTGTATAGATCCCACACGATTTACCAGTTAGA
Source organism: Hypercompe scribonia (assembly GCA_949316085.1). Classification (NCBI taxonomy): domain Eukaryota; kingdom Metazoa; phylum Arthropoda; class Insecta; order Lepidoptera; family Erebidae; genus Hypercompe; species Hypercompe scribonia. The sequence goes on from OX438979.1 coordinate 11,924,749, forward strand.
CTTGTTTCTATTAATATGCCATAGATCTAAAAACAACTCTGTGACTTTAATTAGTTTTATTGACATTCGTTACTTTTTAAAACATAAAAGTATACATATACATTCAAGTCATTCAGGCCACTAATTTATGGTTAGGTTACGGATATTGAATGATGAAATTAAAAGAGTAGAATGACATTAATATCCGCACCCTAAACGTCATTATTTATCACAAAAACTAACTGATAATGGTGCACAATACTGATTACAGTGTCCCAAAAAAGCAAAAAAAAAAGGTGTTCTTTGAATACAGTACTCGATATTAACTATGTGAATAAAAAAAATGTTTGTAAGATTAAGAATTAACCATCAAAGTAAATAGGAATTCATGAAACAATTAAAAACGTAAATGAATTGTGTCAAGTGTTCAAGTAAAACCGACTTATTGAATGACATTTTACTAGCGATAAGGCAGGATAAAATTGTTTATCATCACAGTAATTACTGTGCACACATTGTTGTATGATTCGACTTAAACGAAAAGTTGATGGAGAGATTACTAATATTTGAGTATGATTCATTTTTATACATTCTTAAAAAAATATTTCTCTATCTTATAGTCTATATAAATTATAAAATAAAAAAGTACCTTTTTTAATTGTTGTATTTGCCATTAGATCCAAGTTGTATTTTTTTTTCGTGGACTAGCTGGAAAATCTCTTCGGATCTCCGGCTCTTCGGGGGCTCAGGAGCCATGTACATATGTGTAGCATATGCTTCTAATAAAAACCACCTCGACAGGTAGTCTCAGGCGCCCTGCTCTGGGAAGAACTCGAATCATTTTATTAAGCTGCAGAGGTTTCCTCCTGCTTATCGGCCCAATCAGCCTATGTTGTGGTCCAATTTTTACGACCACATCGAATCTACCACCAGAGGTCCCAACAACTCTCTGTAAAGTTGCAACTCCGTCGATGGCTGATATCGCCGTCGATGTCCTCTACGCTCGGCATCGCATCAGCCCTCTCCCGATTGCGAGTATCATGTCGCTCTGACTTAAGATTTTCAAAGTTTACATCATCAGCCTATCGTTGGCCACTACTGAACGCCAGTCCTCCCTGAAGGAGCGTAAACCATACCGGTCCAAACTATTCCGTTCAAGGTTGTATAGTATCGTAATAGTCCTGAATTGGTAAATTCACAGATAAGATAACAGTTATTTCTAATAACTGTCATATTTAGTAGGTCCTGTGTAAATCACATATTTCTTCATTTCACAACCTGCTCTAATTTCAAAACAATACTGTTTTGACCTACGACAAGTTTCAAGTGATTATTCTCATCATATTACAACAATAATCTTTAAGAATCTACTGCTGGACATAGGTTCCTCCTTAGAAAAGAGGTTTTGGCTTACTATGACACGCTGGCTAGGCGGGTTTGTACAGGGTATGGTTCAAGTTTATCTTCTTTAATCCGTCACCACACAAGGGAAGTGACTGAATAATATCTATCTACTTTCAGGAATAAAATTCAATAGTCGTTACAATAAAAAGCATCTATCGATAAAAATACTAATCTGCTGTTGTAGTTTGATTGTAATTTCCCCTAAAAAGCATTGTGATATACAATGTTTCCTAAATAATGTAATGTACGTTTGTAAGTAATGACCTTAATTGACCTTTTCTAATGAGCAACTTTTATACACTACATTCTATTTTAATCTGTATTCTGATATTGTATGCGGTGTGGCCATTAACAGTTAGTGTAATATTTCGACAGTTATAACAGACTGAGCACATATTCGACGTTGTTGCTCAGTCCTATCGGATGTAATTAAACCACAGCGAAGGATCCATATCATACTTTGAATAAAAAGGATTAAATATAATGTGTCAATTAGACGTAGTCCCTTCCTTCCGCTGCGTTGTGGTGTGGCGATGGCGAGTCGACGGAAGCGCCTGCGCACGCCACGTGACTCACATGACCATAACACATACGCACACACAACATCGATTCACTGCCCATTGTCTATACACTCCATAAAATTCGCTCATTTGTGCCATTGGTGAAATCAAAATGGGGACGTCATTTATGTTTGAATCCATTCAATTTTAAACGTCAGTAGCAGACTTATCAAATTTTAGCTACGCACAAAACATACATCATTGTTTTGTTAATATGTGAGACAATGAACATAATCGTAGAAAAGTAAATATTTTTGTTTTTAAATTATGAGACGTTGCAAGTATTCATGTGATCACAGAAGAACAAACACTACTAATTGTAATAATTAACTAAGCACACCACTCCATCGTTACATTTAAACACACCTATTGTTACATTTAATTATTCCGTAACAGAATAAAAAAAATTAAAACAACAATGGAATTCATCTTATGCCAAATCAAATCCAGCAAATAGAGTAGAATTAGTGCACAATTTAAGAGATAAAACCTGCACGATTGGTGGTAATACAAGCCACTGGTACAATTATTTTAAAATCAGTATTTATTGCACAAGTGTTTTGAGCAATCCATAAGATGACGCAAAGATAATTAAAATAAATAAGTAATAAAAAACAGAATTGAAAATTTCAGGCTAGTGTTGTCTAGAATATAAAGCCACGAAGATGTTCAACAAGTTTACGATTTATGTGCACTGAATGGTAAAAACAAAAGTGTTGAGGATATGTATTGATGTATTGTTTTCCTTTAAAAAAAAATTTAATTGTGTTTTAATAATAAATACCACTGCATTTCTATCTACCGTGCGAAATTCACCTTGTCAACTCCTAATTATGTCGTGCATATCGGCGGCCTACCAGAAAAGAAGAGGGAAACTTAACAGAAATCCCATACGGGCCGTATAATCCACCTGACTAGTGTCGCGTAATAGTTCAAAACCTTCTTTTTAAGGACAGGCCTATGTCCAGCAGTGGAGTATTAAAGGTTATTGATGGGATTTAAACACTTATAAACCAGGAGACTATATGTGTATATAGATCTTACAATACAATTAAACTACTTCGTCTATAGAGGCCCCAGTATTTAATATAAAAATAAATGACCCATTGTGTGTATTATATAGTTGCTTTGCCTTACAAGTATTAAAATGTGTGGTATTCCTTCCTTTGTTTGGAAGTTGGGATCTTAATCCCCGTGCCTCAGGGAGCACGTAAAGCTGATAGTTCTGCACCTCATCGCTTCCCGTACTCTCTGTTTCCTCACTCCCACAATCCAATGGCAAGGTTATCCGAAACCGAGGAGGGATCAGGTATAGGACGGACCGCTTTATGTGCTCTCCAAGGCACGGGGGTTAAGACCCTAACTTCTTAATTCTGGGCTATTATTAAGTATTTCTATGAATATAATGAGAAAAAATTCAATAACACCTTTTTTAACGCGAACGAAGAAATTAAATCCAAGACCTCTTGATTGACAGTTGCACACGCTAAACAACAATACCAGCGAAATGGTTAGTGTATCAAAATACCATGTAGAATATATAGTGTTATAATGTGTTCTGCCTCGCTACTGTTCACTGGCCTCTCAGTTTCTTTGTCAATATAGTCCCGTAAAGTTCGATTCAGGAACTCGAGCGTTTGTTTACACTTTGTTATCATTCCGTGTACATGCCACTAACCTATTCCTTTCATTGCCTTCCCTAATCTTTCCCTTTCAACGTACATTCTTACCATCTTTAATTTCTAAAGCGATCGGTTAATAACCATCAGCTTACCCAATGGTGGGGTTTACTATTACACAAAATGTCACCTAGCCCTACGAGGAAATTTAAGATAAATATATAGCAATGGCTATACCAATAGAATAGTTTTTAAGATGGCTTGTAGATGCTAGGTGCAAGAAGCCGAGGATCGAATAAAGTAGTGCAATCGGAGAGGCCTACGTCCAGCAGTAGACTGCAATAGGTTGATGATGTAACGTGATAGCTCTTCTGTCGTTTTTGAAGTAAAATGATTTAAGAAATACTAACATACACTTACACTTTGTACATACTAACCGAAAATTTTTAATAAATTGGTGACAAATTGGTCGTCAGGAAAGTCTATTGTAACACAGTGTGGATCGTTTAAGTTTTATCGTCATCAAGAACCTTTAGCAGTCCACTCATGGACATCGGCCTCTCCTTAGCAAGGAGGGTACTTGCTACTACATCTACAAAAAAATTTAAAATTAAAAAGTACTTATGACACTTATATTGACGTGTAGGTCTATATCAGATACATTTACTGTTTGACCAAGATAAAAATTAGTCAAGATACCTGTTTTATTGAATGACATTAGATTCTAGTATACAAATAGGTAGAATTTTATTTTTATTAGCTTGTAGATGTTATTCTAAATGATATATTGCCGAATTAAAATAAAATTCAAACAAAAATGAAGGAATGACGTTATCAATGGATGTATTCCGAATTGTACAGATACTTTACCCTAAGGAATAGGATGTTAGATTAGAACGTTGGAATGCCTGCGAAGATCTTTGAATACAATCAATGTTGTGCCAATATTAGTGAAGCCTAATGTGACGGGCTTATTGATCAAGTGGTTCGTAATCCTAACTGCTTTTTTTTTTTTTTTTTTTTAACGTGTGGAAACCCCCTCGGGCCGTCACCCCACCGGGGTTTACGGCAGGGTGGTGTGTCGGAATCGGACCGACTAAAACCACACGGTGTGCCACTCTGCGCCTGAGATGGGAGGGATCCGGGAACCGCTGCTATTACGACATCCAGATTCCTCCTAGCGCCTGCCCGCTACCTCGGGCACCATCTGCGGATAAACTCTCTATTTTAGGCGACGTACGGCACACGCGGACGTCGCCTCCTCGCGGCTGACCATTATAGCGGGTGGAGGGGAAAACCCGTCCCGTCCACCTGCGGCCACACTCAAGGCGGCATGAGGCGCTGGTATGCGCGCCTCCGCCGCCCGGCTCGCCGGCGGCGAATTGAGTCCGAGTGGATATCGTCCTCCCGGGCCTTCTCCGCCGCCTCCTTCCGCGAAATTACGTCTTCGCAGAAGGTTGCGACCGCGGTAAAACAACTGTCACTACCGGCCATGGAGCGTATGACGGCCGGTAGCGAGAGATCTCCTCCAATAACTGCAGTGAGGACCCCACGCTGCGCCGCCCAGGCGGAACAAACCGCTAGCGTGTGCTGAGCCGAGTCCTCAGTGCAGTCGCAGTGGTAACAGGCGGGACTCAATTCCCTCCTGGCGACCGAGTGCAGATACTTCCCGAAGCAACCATGCCCGGAAAGGACCTGCGTCAGTCGGAAGGAAAGGGTCCCGTGCTGCCGCCCTGCCCACTCGGTGATGACCGGCTGGAGAGCCTCCACGAGGGCAAAGCCAGCACGTGGAGTCTCCAACCGGAACGACCAACGAGCCATCGTGGCTCGACGAGCGGCCTCACGCCACTCGCGTATCTCCTCGGGCGGGGGCCGTATGCCGCTACCCGCCCGGAAGTCAGCCGTCCGCCGATAAACTTCGGCGAGCACTTCCGCCTCCAAATCCCACGGGGGAGTTCCGGCCAGGGCGCACGCCGCCTCCGTCGATACGGTGCGGTAACCGCGTATGGCTCTAACCGCCAATATCCTCTGAGGGCGCCAGAGGCGAGCCCTATTCTGGGCGGTCAGAGCCGCCGCCCACACCGGTGCACCATACAGCGCCATTGACCGAACAACCCCCGTGTATAATCGTCTCGTCGCGACGCTGGCTCCACCCAAATTGGGCAAAAGTCGCCCAAGAGCAGAAGCAGCGCCGACCAGCTTTGGAGTAAGCTGTCGGAAGTGCTCGTCGAAGAGCCACCTGCCGTCGAGGATCAGGCCCAGATACTTCATCTGGGCCTTAATCGGTACGAGGACCGGATTGACAACGATAGAGGCACCGGGGGGTGGACCACGACGGGGCCCATAATCCTAACTGCTAAGCGAGGGTTCGAGAGTTTAATTTCTACCCAGGAATAATATAGTATCGATGTCCAGACTAATTTATGCTCTCTTTACCTCTTTAGAAACTAGGTCTACATAGCTTTTGTCCATTATTACAAAACAAACTACAAAGGTAGTTTCCTTGTTCAAAGATTCATTATATCTTAAACAATGACACACTGTTTAATGTTCTATAAGTAATCGTGTTTCGATGCTTACACATTCATTAGACAGTGATTACGTATTCAAACATCAAACATTTTTATTAAATTAACACATTACTGGAGCATACTCACCTAGGTACATTCGTAAACTATTTTACATACTTAGCGTTGTTAAATTTCTCACGACATGACCAGTAAATGAAACAATACCTGTTCATAAATATATGTCATTAAATTTATTATCAAATTCTGTATAATATCAATACATTGTCTCAATAAATTCAATATTTACAAACATGACATGAGATGAGAAGTAATGTAGCAAAAAGCGAGTAGGTTCGGCTGTGCAAATACAAATTTATTGTTATGACTTTCTGTTACATGTCAAATTTTTTTTTACTTATTTTGTCAATAGTTATGTTGAATAATCGGCCCCTACACTAATATACAATAAGAATGAGAGAGCTCTAGAAGTTCATCAGTTGAGAGCTATTATATAGTAAAAAGACATCACAATTTTATACGTTCCAATTAACTTCCAGCGTCCATGCTTTCAATAATCTAATACTGTTTGTCTATTCAAATCGTTATAATAAAAACTTGATTATAGGACAATAGACACTTATTATTAATAGAAATCCTTTCATCATCACATATTTTTAAAACATGAGTCTTAAATATAATAGTAAATGCGCAATAAGCCTCACATGGTTAAAGAAAAATATCTACAACTATACATGTAGTGATACCTGAAATTTTATAAGAACTGTTTAGTGGACGAAATAAATAATATGAAACTAATAAGCATAGCATGTTTGTGAGTTGATGTGGATGTAGATCGAGATTCCGCGGCTACGATCGTGATTCGAACGGATGCGACGAAACGAGAGCTGTGCACCGTTACCTGCGCCAGCACCGCGCCGCCGGCCCCTCGGCCGGTTGCGGGGATGCGCCGACCTCGTGCCTCCCACCTTTTATAAAATGAGCCAGACTCATCAACTAAATGCTCACATATTAATACAAACATGACCACCTTTGAATCGCTCCAGCCTGAGGCCAATAAATGCATTTCAGCTCTTCGGGAACAATAATGTACTACACTGCTAATAAGCAATTATCTCTAATCGTCTAAGCAGTCTCATTGCCTTATATTAAAAATACACTTGATATCACAAAATATATACCGCAGCGCTCCAATGCGCTCACTGTTAACGTTTTCATAACAGAACTGTCTTTTGTGTCCATAATAATACCTATGTTGCAATCATAGCTAGCATTAAGATCAATCTTTGTCCCGCAGTAATTCCGATTTGGCACTTTTTTCACTCCCGTTGAAAGAGAAGTTTGGATTATCCTTTTGTTTATATGCTTTGTCCAACTTTGCTGACGGAGGATCGTTTTCAATCGGTGCAACTACTGTTGAACTTGATGTTATAGGAGCGGGGTTAATTTTTTCACCTTTACAAAATTCTTGAAGCCAAAGTTCCGAGTTATATGAAGGACCTTCTCCGCCCAGTTCTGCGGGGAGTATATCTAGGGGTAGAGCATCATGCAGCGTTGATAAATTGTTTCCGTGCAGTACTATGCGTTCTCGCGTCTTCGTCTTGAGGTACGGCTTAATTACAGCGAGAGCGGTTTCTACATACCAAGGTTGACCGATGAAATGTATGCTTTTAAATCTAACTGGCATGCAATCTTGTAGGCAATCTATCATCATTTTTAACACTTTAGCTTGTAAATTACATGATTGTTTGAAGGTGAATTCTGTCCAGTCAACAATAATAACATATCCGTTCGCTTGATTTTGGACTTCTTCGAGAGTGCGTTCAATTGTGAGTAGCAATGATCTAAAAACTGAGATAAGCGGGCAAGCGTGAGGAATCCAATTAGACGCGAACATTAACAGCACACATCGTCCTCGGCGGTCTCGCTGAGCCAGCACACCGGGTAATCCATCGGAGAGTGCACGTAGCACACCACCATCTGCTGTTGCCCATAATTCCGGATGTTCCCGCCTGTATTGATGATAACGCACTAAAAGTTCGAAGCTTTGTTGCACATCGTGTTTCCGCGCGTATAGAAAACGCCGCAGAAAATTATCGTCTTGACATCTACTTTTGTCGCGGAGGGCGAGGTTGAGGCTCGAGTCCACGGTATCTTTCAAAGCGACAAGCGCACGTTGCCTGTCGCCATCTGTGAGTCTTTTTCTTGCTGCTTCACAAAGCCGCTCATTCTGCATTTGATGCAATCTCCAGTCATATTCGGCGTACTCGTTCATGACTGGTTTTGGTGTGAGTCATGCGTCCTTTCACTGGTATATCGTGCCGTTGCGCGCGCGCCGCCTAGTGCTCGGGGCCGACTGCGCACAGAGTTCGCGCCGCGCCATGCCGCCATCGCTGCTCGTTCATTAAACCGTGTAATGCTCCGTTCACATGCAATAGTAACTCGCTCAAGTTTACTTGCCCTATGACGAAATCGAGCAATGTTTAATATTTTCTAACTAATACTTGTTCATACGCAGCTAGGCATTCTAAAGATCTTAAATTGTTTTTTAAACTTAACGATGTTATTAAATTAATACAAATAAAGAAATATAACTTAAGACTAATTTTAATTTTTAAGTACAGATTTTTAAGTATTCGCTGTATAAAAACATATTTAAACAAAGTATTTTTATGTATAATCTTATACATAATAATGTCTAAATTAAAATCTCAAATATTGTGCGTGTTTTTATAGTACAAAGCATGTGTTTTGTAAAATAAAATAACATTTGTTGTTTCGAACAGTTGATAAAAAAGTGAATAAAAGTTATAAGTTTATCTGCTGCATTATCTGCTTTAAAACTAACTTAAATAACAGCAGAAGACGGCTGCTAAGCAAAAAAGATAAAATTAAGTGAGAGAGTTCTTTAGTAGGCAAAGCTCGCCTGTCTGTTACTCAAATTGGCTTTTCGTTATTTTTACTTATACATATTTCTAACCTATTCGTATAAATAAAGATATTACTTATACGAATAGGTTGGTCTTTCTACTAGACTATAAACTATAGTAAAAATGGAAAAAAAATGGTAGGTAGTATGGAATACTAAGTATTTTTAAATATTCGAACTAATCCCTAAGTAATGTGACTAACTAAAACTACTAACTAAAAAGTAACTAACTAACACAAATTTAGGACTAAAATTGAAATAGTCGTAACGGAGACGTTTAATACACCTTTACCAAACCCTGCGGAGCTTTAGGTGTTTATATGGATACGTGAGTGTATGTACGGATTTATGAAAAGACGAAGTGTCATACGCCTCAACTCGAGATATCGAATTGTAATAATTTTCTTTTTTTTTAATAACTAAAATTTAATTATATTTAATATAATAATTCATAATTGTTTTCTACTAGAAAAAGTACACGTTACAAGTAAGTTGAAATGCACCATCTTTTAAACAGAGCACAACTTGCTCGAGCAGAGCGAGTTATAAATAAAAAAACTGAAGGTTGGCAGTATACCGGTCAATTGGCTGGCTGGTTTCTGCGATGACGTAGCCAACGTGCGCAAGAGACGCACAACGTAGGTGGAACAGAGATAGCGAGCCGCTTTGTAACAATTATTTCTATGAAGCCTTATACGTAACGTATAAACGGATGGCCGAAAATCGTATAACGTCCGTGCTTTGTTCACTTATCGTATAACTAGATGCCGTAACAAGTATCACTTACTCAAATTGCATTTTCAATACTTGCAACTAACCATTGTCTCTACTCTTCGTTATTTTACAATAATATATGTGTACATTAAAATAAAATCATAAATAAAGCAAACAGGACAAATAGTTATATACTATTTACCGGTGAGTTGATAATTTACTAATTTTCCTGTTTATTTAAGAGGATACTTATTTTGAAAGAACAATGTCCACTTCTAGATACTGTTGGAATGCACATAAGACAACGCTTCGTTAAATTCAAGTTCAGTTTTTGCCATTGCCTATGAGAATAAGGATTGTTAACTGACCATAGCATTATCGTCTAAGGATTTGAATGATTCTATTCTCTTCGATCGACATTGTTGTGAATTTCTGTCAACAGATACTTAACCTCAAACCGGCTGCACCGAAATATCAACGACTGAAAATCTATTTATAACCTAATGAACTAAAGTTTATTTCACACTTTTAAATAACTTTACAAAAATAGTAAAAGAAGCACGCAGTGTACTATGTATATTACTAAATTTAATGTACCAATCAACAACTACACTATAAATAGTTGAAAAGTACCATGCGGTTAGGTATAACCAAAACCATAATAATTATTATTTGATAACCAAATTCATATTACACTAAGTTTATAATTGTAATACGCATTACATTACATTATATAATTATGTAAACATACAATTATAGTAGCTATGATAAAAATATATCTCCTTATGAAAGACATCAACGACATCTCCCCTATTAAATAGTAAATTAGAACTTTGACGTCTATATTTATACAATTTCAAAACACGCTGAAAAAAAAAAATTTTTTAATTCAATTTTTAATTATATCAGTAAGTATGGGTGTAACCGAGAAAATGTGTGATCACGTGTATATCAGAAATTCAGCCGTCACGGTTATTCAGTTAATTGCAATAATTACTGCTCCTAGAAAGCATGTTACTTTCTGTCTCTAAATTTGCTCTATATATAATCCTCCTCTTATCCTACACGGTCTTTCTTTATCGATAAATTTATTCTGAATTGGAATGTTCACCGATCACGACACTCATAGTAAATCAAATAGAAAAGTAAATGCAACACCAAGTACCTTAAACGCGGAAATCCCACAGAGAAAAGCAGAAATATCAATATCACATCATAACAACCTTTACCAGGCAGCTGCAGGACATAGGCTTCTCCTTTGAACGGAGGTTTTGACCTACTATACCACGCTGACCAGACAGAACGGTATAGTTTATTTCAAATTTTCCTTTCTCAGTAGCGATATTCTCTTGCCTGGTTTACTACCTTAGTTGTCTTTTACGATACCCATGGGATGAAATGATGAATGGTATTCTTAATCTGTCATTACAGGGAGAAAAGTAGGTCAGAGAGAATATCAACATGACCCTCACCTAAAAATGTTACATTAAAATAAATTACATAGTGTACCATCAATGTAAAGATTTTAATAATATACTAGTTATTTAACACTTTACTTTGTTATGCACCTGCCATATCGTCCTCTCTGCATCACGGCAAAGTTACCTTGTAGACACCACAAAGTTTGTTATATACAGAAATATTAAGAATGAAACAAGTAATAAATATTAGACCTGAACAGTATTGCCATGTATTTTTAAATTTCAATGTTTATTACACTTAGCTTTTATGAAGACTACGGTACTTTTCGGAAATTGTGAATTTTAGGAACTATAAAATTATACAAGTACGAAGTAACAAACATACACCGCGTCTTCAGCACAGGTCAGATATGGAATTTTAAGGTATTTATATTTGCGAACTGCAATTACTTATATAATATTTTGAGTCAATTATTCGAAATTGTAAAGATGTATATATAGTCTACTAAACAGAGTCAGGGGTAGACTATGATTGAAAAAAGTATATTTACAAGTAGGTTTTTGGAGGACCCTTGATTTACAAAGAAAAGAAACAAAAATCATTTGTAAATAATCTTTAATGTCAGTGGTCAACAAAATTTTCTATCAAGAAGTGTTTGTTCGAACCTGTCTATAGTTCTGTTGAACACCATATTTGTTTATTATTTTCTGAGTTCTGGTTTTGTGTTACAGCTACGTTAAACAAGCTACACCTGTAGTACATTTTTATTACGATATTACTATTAAATTTTGTGTTAGTAGTAGAGTTTTTATTATTATTAACATCATTATTGCCTTGCCATTAATCAACAAAACAAATTATGAGCTCACTACATTTATTTTCATATATATATATGAAGGTATTTACGGTCTGGATCTGCTCTGCAATGCCTTTTGATATATCTGTTATTTGGTGGGAAACGTCGAACCACTCATCTGACGTTTAAAATTAAACTACAATAATACATGTACCATCCCAATAAAAAATATTTCCATCAAATTTATCCTTGATCTGTGTCTAATTAATTAAAAGACCTATGATATATTCAACAGCTGTTTTTGTAAACCACTGTTTTTGAAGAGGTGCGTCAGTTACTTAAGGTTATTTGTTTAGATAATTACTTTAAGGGCAATGACTTTAAAAAAATTAACCGTGTCGGTGCATCGCATGGTCGTTGGCCCCTATGACTCGGCTGGGCCGGCAGCGGACGCCCGAGTAAAAATAGACACGGTGGCCTCCCGAGATATGTTCATAGTACCTCTCTACATTAGCCTACAAATCAAACTATTGTTGAAAGGTTATTATTGACGATTTGTTAATATGTTTTGGGTGCTCAAATAAAGGTTGGTTGACAATAGGAGCGCGTCACAGTGACTACTTTGGTTTAAAACTGTGTCGCAAACTAAAACGACTACCAATTTCAAAATGATAAGATAAAATGCCTCGATATCAATTAGAAATAGAATTAGTCCCTAAAAAGGTATGCATGTAGCTCTTTCTATTCCAACTTTATGTATTTACACGTATGTATATTTTTTTAATGTTTTTACTGTGGAATTTACTCTATGATACTGGGACTACTATTCTTATAAAATACTGGTGAACTTATCTAAAATTTTATGATTGTTTCATTCTTTGTCTATGTTTGAAATAAATGCACAACTCCTAATCCTGAATAAATACATAATGACATAATTTAATGAAATTAAGTAATCACATTTATTCAACAAAAATATTAAAAGCTTTTCATTATTACTGGCCACCATTTTCACTGGATATTTATTAAGCAAGTCATGTATATCGTTAGCAATAAACTATTACTAAAATAGCTGAAGTAGACGAAGAGTAAATAATATGAAAAGTAGATCAGATCAGCAGGACAAAGCGAGACTCTAATTGGAACAGTCTGATTAAGAGTAGTACGTATCTTTGCCGTATCCAAGACTGCAGGCAATGTAGAAGTACTAAGATAGACCCTACTGAGTATCAACCAAAATCGCTCGTCCGATGAAGGCATGGCTAAGGAACCATGGCCAATTTAACTATATTTACGATTTTATTTCACAAAAGAAATGCAGTGCAATGTTACCGAGTATTCATGGTTGAATTAATACTACAAATATTTATAATTAATCAGAACCAACTTCTGATACAATATGTGACCAATGTTAGTCGTAGTTATAACAATATTTTATTCTATGAAAAGTCAAATACCTTTACCGCTGACCGTACTTTATACTCACACAAAGTATTATTATTACTTTTCAGCGGTAAGCACTACTCCGGTTAAAGTGATAGATAGTGAATTATAATGGCTTTAAATATTTGTGTTAAATAAACACTCTTAATAACTTATATCTACAGTATTCAAGAGTAGTATTTATAGTATTTATCTTTGATAAATTTTCGAGTCGTTTGTACTCTAATAATAATCAAACTAAAATGTACTCTCTATAACAATTGACATGGTAAAATTTTGCACAAATATTTTTATTTTTATCCGAGGTTATTTTTATTTAACCTGTATACAAATTAGACCTTTTAAATACAATAAACGTTGACCTTGTAAGTGTGAGTACTATTTCAATTTCATTAATATTGATCAGTGGTTGGAAATTATATACATATTTATTTCACTTAACATAGAAAATTAATTCAATATGAGGTATTTTTATTGATATTGATATTCATAAAATTTATTTATGTAATATTGAATACGTACACAAGAATTTTACTGGAATAGAATAAACAAAAATGATCTTGAATGCAAAAATCATTTATTTTTATCGAACAATGCTATGAATTGTAACTGAACTTATTCTAAGACTACTAGTTAGAGATCTTAAAACTGTAAAAGCAATTAAACATTATTTATTAATTTCTAAGTTCGCGCATTATGTGTGTTACTTTATAATTGTAAAAGAAAAAAGAATAAATGAGATTAATCCTATTATTTTATTCTTTCGTAAAACTCTTTAGTTTATGAAAAATAGTAAAGAAAAGATGTTCTGAATATGAGAATATCCTTATGTCGCGGTTGAGACTTAGAACCCTGTGCCTTGGCTTTATTATCATCAGTATAAACAACCTATAATAATCCACTGCTGAACAACCTATAATAGTCCTCTGCTGAACATAAGACTCTCCTTAGGAAAGAAATTTCAACCTGTATCTATATGCTTCGTATTCAATTTAAATTGCTTTGTATTCAATTCAGTTGGACAAAAAACGGTCAAATTTATGTATTTCGTTTAAGTGTTGATGACATCATCAAATCATATTTATAGTGCAACGGTGTTGAATATTGTATTAGTCATCATATTTGATATTCGACAGCTTCACACAGTGCCTTAGTGACCAATTTTTATTACTTTTTGCTTAGGTATTTGTGTTTTAAATCAGAACATATGACATAAGAATACATTATTGCTTTTATATGTTTGTTAAAAGAAGTTGATAAGAAATGTTCTACTTACATACTATATATTATCAGTTCTTTTAAGGAAACTCTTATTTATTTTAGGCATATCTCTATCAAACCGCAAGATTTAAATAATCCTGTTAAATACACAGCCTTTTATATACTTTTCATTTATCAAAGACAAATGACATTAGAAAGCTCTTGTATTATATATACCTATTTATTACACATGGATGGAGCATTACAATCCATTCATAAGAGCAATAGCTAGCGAATTAAGATCTTGTAAAATCAGAGTCACCTAATAAATATCTAGCGCAGTGGTAGTGAATGCGACTGCTGTGCTTGAGGTCTCGGGTTCGATTCCCGAGTCGAACCAAATGTTTGTATGATCTGCAAATATTTGTTTCAAAGTTTGGGTGTTTTCTATGTATAATATGTATGTATTTAAAAACGGTATATAAAGTATTCTATCATTCAGTCTAGTTATCATAGCACAAGTTCTGTTTAATTTGAAACTGGATAACGTATTGTGTCAAATGTCTGAAATATTTATTTATTATTAAATAATCTAAGAAAAATAAAATAATAACACCTTCCTACGAAACCGTAAGATTTACGCACATGAAATGTCTCTCCTGGACATTGCTACATTATGGCAGTACCAACGTACCATTGCGAGACTTATATTTTTAACATTGTTCGTTAGTAAAGCAATCACAGGTCATCATGCTCGGCACGGAGCGTAACTCATTTAGACAAAGAACGGCCTTGAGCCGTCTTTATCTCTGATCTCCATCTCCATGTGTACTTCAGTGAGTGTACATCGCTACGGTCACCTCGCCACTTCCTACTGCGCTGAGTGTTGTGGGTTCAGTATCCACATGGCTAACAACATTTTATGTGATCCGACTTCTCGAATAGTCGTGATCTAATTTGCTGTAACGAATTGTATTCGGACAAAAAATTGTTGATGGCGTTGCGCAGTAAAATATAGAAAAGACATTAAATGACAAACTAACTTTAAAGTCAAAAGTCAAGTAAGTGCGTATCAGGTCCCGTAGTTTATTATTTATTTATTTATACATCATGCACTTTATGTACATAGGCGGACTTAATGCCTAACACATTCTCGACAAGTCAACCTTTGGTTGATCCAGAGAAAATAGGAAGTAGATGTGTTTCATATAATAAAATTATTACTATTTGTTTTGAAGAAATAATCAATGTAGCAAGCCACTTTTTTCCAAATATTTATACTTTATACAAACTTTTCCTTATTTTTTTAAATTGCGTGACTAATATTTTAAGCATACTTACTATGTAGTAGCTAGTCTCGATACTATTCCGTCTTGGTCCGTTATATAGCGTACCTTATTTTCTAATTTTACAAGCAACACTTTAGCTTATAAACAGTTTAGTAAGTTTTTGAACCAGAATGTTATACTTTACCGGCATTTTTCTCTTTATAGTATTCGTGATACAAGTTCTATTTACTTAAAAATAGAACTGATTTAAGTAAGATCGTTCATTTGAGAGATTCTCTGTGTGGTGACGGATTAACACTACGGAGTATTACCACTCGTATGCATCCCGTAGCTGTTGTAAGAGGCTACTAAAGGAGCAAACTACGCAACATCACTACAATAAGGCAGAAAATGTGAAACAAACCCATTTTTTTTTTTTTAACGTGTGGAAACCCCCTCGGGCCGTCACCCCACCGGGGTTTACGGCGGGGTGGTGTGTCGGAATCGGACCGACTAAAACCACACGGTGTGCCACTCTGCGCCTGAGATAGGAGGGATCCGGGAACCGCTGCTATTACGACATCCAGATCCCTCCTAGCGCCTGCCCGCCAAAGCGGGCACCATCTGCGGATAAACTCTCTACATAGGCGACGTACGGCACACGCGGACGTCGCCTCCTCGCGGCTGGCCATTATAGCGGGTGGAGGGGAAAACCCGTCCCGTCCACCCGCGGCCACACTCAAGGCGGCATGAGGCGCTGGTATGCGCGCCTCCGCCGCCCGGCTCGCCGGCGGCGAATTGGGTCCGAGTGGATATCGTCCTCCCGGGCCTTCTCCGCCGCCTCCTTCCGCGAAATTACGTCTTCGCAGAAGGTTGCGACCGCGGTAAAACAACTGTCGCTACCGGCCATGGAGCGTATGACGGCCGGTAGCGAGAGATCTCCTCCAATAACTGCAGTGAGGACCCCACGCTGCGCCGCCCAGGCGGAACAAACCGCTAGCGTGTGCTGAGCCGAGTCCTCACTGCAGTCGCAGTGGTAACAGGCGGGACTCAATTCCCTCCTGGCGACCGAGTGCAGATACTTCCCGAAGCAACCATGCCCGGAAAGGACCTGCGTCAGTTGGAAGGAAAGGGTCCCGTGCTGCCGTCCTGCCCACTCGGTGATGACCGGCTGGAGAGCCTCCACGAGGGCAAAGCCAGCACGTGGAGTCTCCAACCGGAATGACCAACGAGCCATCGTGGCTCGACGAGCGGCCTCACGCCACTCGCGTATCTCCTCGGGCGGGGGCCGTATGCCGCTACCCGCCCGGAAGTCAGCCGTCCGCCGATAAACTTCGGCGAGTACTTCCGCCTCCAAATCCCACGGCGGAGTACCGGCCAGGGCGCACGCCGCCTCCGTCGATACGGTGCGGTAACCGCGTATGGCTCTAACCGCCAATATCCTCTGAGGGCGCCAGAGGCGAGCCCTATTCTGGGCGGTCAGAGCCGCCGCCCACACCGGTGCACCATACAGCGCCATTGACCGAACAACCCCCGTGTATAACCGTCTCGTCGCGACGCTGGCTCCACCCAAATTGGGCAGAAGTCGCCCAAGAGCAGAAGCAGCGCCGACCAGCTTTGGAGTAAGCTGTCGGAAGTGCTCGTCGAAGAGCCACCTGCCGTCGAGGATTAGGCCCAGATACTTCATCTGGGCCTTAATCGGTACGAGGACCGAATTGACAACGATAGAGGCACCGGGGGGTGGACCACGACGGGGCCCATGAAACAAAAGGGCTTCCGTCTTATCTAGGGCCACCCGTAAACCCAGCGCCTCAATGTGCCCGACCACCAAAGAGACTCCCACGGTGGCCAGACGCGCCGCCTCTTGAAAGTTCGCCCCCCGGGCCGTGACCAATGTGTCATCGGCGTAACAAATTACGCCCAGCCCGGGGGGAAGACGACCTCGAAGGGCCCAGTCGTATCCCATATTCCACAGGAGTGGTCCGAGGACGGACCCCTGTGGAACACCGCACGACATGGGCCGCCGCCTCAGAATACCATCTCGGTCCTCGTACACGACGGTACGCTCCTCAAGATAGTCTGCCACAAGCCGCCTCAGGTACTCGGGCACCCCGTGGTAGTGGAGTGCTTCCCTGATGCAGCTAAATGGCAGACTATTAAATGCGTTGGCGATGTCCAACGACACCGCCAACAGCACGCCGCCACAGCTCACCGCCTCTTCGGTAACGGCCCTCAGGTGCAGCACAGCATCGACCGTCGAACGCCCCGCCCGAAAACCAAATTGGGCGTCCGACAGATCGGGGCCCACCTCGCAGAGGTGCCGGACGATGCGGGCAGAGAGTATCCTCTCAAACAGTTTACCCGCCTCGTCCAGCAACACAATGGGCCTATAGGCCGCCACCGAATCGGTAAGCCGTCCCGGCTTCCTTAATAGGACCAGCTTCCCGCTTTTCCAGCACTCAGGAAAGCGTCCGGACGACAAGCTAGCGTCCAAGACCTCCCTGAGGCGGTCCGACATGTGGTCGAGGGATCGTGCCAATACTCGGGCAGGTATCCCATCTGGCCCAGGGGCGGTGTTCTTAGAGCGAATCCGTAGAACAACCGCCCCCACCTCCGATTCCCTAACGGGCGGAACATTGTCCTCGTTCCCCCCGTCGTCTCTGGCCATGAAGACCATCGACGGGGGTGTGTGATCCACCCGCTGCGGGAAAAGGCCCTCGACCACATCCCGCAGGAAGCTGGGCTGGAGTGTCTCTGTAAGAGGGGGGCCCAACGTGCGGAGCTTTTGTCGCGCCGCACGATAAGGGCGACCCCAGGGGTCACGATCGAGACCCTCCAGCATCTCCTTACGCTTAATTTCCTTGGCGCGGCTGATGGCCAGCTTCAGAGTTTTCCGCGCCTCTCGGTAATCCTCATGAAGCTGGTCTTCCCCGCCCTCTTCGCGGTGTCGCCGCCGACCACGGGTGTAGGACCTCCGGGCACGAGTACAGGCCGCGCGGAGGTCCGCCAACTCCTGGGACCACCAGTAAACTTCCTTCCGTGGAGGCCGACAACCTCGTATGCGGGGCATGGCCGCATCGCAGATTTGCGTAATCGCATCGCGGAAACGACCAGCCCCCATGTCGACCTCCTCGATTGGAGCCTGCGGAGACAGCCAAGAGTGAATAATGGCTGCCTCCTCCAGTAGGTCCCTATTCAGTTTGGCTATGGCCCACCGCGGAAAGCGAGAAGAACGCCGCGCCGCGTGACCCCTACTGGGGCCCTGGGAGCGGAAGAGCTCAAATCGGATATAGAGATGATCCGAGAGCGTCTCAACCTCTTCCAGGACACGCCAGTTCCTTACTCGTGCGGCGAGGGCAGGGGTAGCGAACGAAAGGTCCACTATCGACCCTCCCTGCTGTCGCACACACGTGTT
Source organism: Hypercompe scribonia (assembly GCA_949316085.1). NCBI lineage: Eukaryota > Metazoa > Arthropoda > Insecta > Lepidoptera > Erebidae > Hypercompe > Hypercompe scribonia. The sequence continues at coordinate 11,944,026 of OX438979.1, forward strand.
GGTGGAGCCCCTGTTTAGTAAACAGAGGCCCACCGAGGCCGCCCACTCCTCTACGGCCTCGCCCCTAGCGTCCGTCCTGGGGGAACCCCACGCAATGGACTTTGCGTTGAAGTCCCCCAGCACTAAGACGTGCCCAGACGTTAGACGCCGCATCGAGGTTTCCAAGTTGTTAAGGAAAACCTCGAAGTCGTTCAAACTCCGGTTGGGGGAGAAGTATACACCATATACAGTGATCCCCCCCCACTCGGCAGCAACATATCCAGTGCCCTTGTCTCTTAGCGACAAGGGCGGGGAATGAGCCGCCGTGGAGCCGACGACTGCCACGGAACCGTCCCGGTCACCCAACCAGTTTGGACGGGGAGGAACATAATAGGGTTCCGCGGCTACGGCAACACCGATCGACCACTGTGCCATGGTTTGCAGAAAAAGGTCCTGCGCCGCGGCACAGTGGTTCAGGTTAGTCTGGACAAGGAGGTTGGAGACTTGGGCCATTACTCGACCGTCTCTACAGCCTCCTCCATGGGCGACGGTATAGACGCACGAACGACGTCAGAAGCAGCCTGGGCCGACTGGCTAGCCCCTGACGCCTGCCGAGAACTGCGGGGAGGTTTGCAACCCCCCTGCCCAATCTGGTGATTGGCGGGTTTGTTACCCGCCGCACACGCGGGGCAGTGAGGGGCAGCAGAACAATCTGCCGCCTTGTGCCCCGGTCGACCGCAGCGGAAACATAATCCGCTGCAGTCGAAACAACTGACGCACTTGGCGCGTGTGTGCCCCGATGCCAGGCACTTGTAACACCTCATCGGTCTCGCCACCAGGACTGTGATCCTAGAGCTCACGAAACCGATGAGCAGCCTGCCGGCGTCGCCCAACATTTTGGCCGACGCTACGGGACAGCTGACCCACACTGCGCCAAGTCCTCCTGGACCGGGGCGGATGGTGCCGACCCTAATGTTGTCCGTGTTGCAACCCGTCTTCTCTCTTACTGCAACACGGACATCCTCGGCCGTTATGGAGTCGTCCAGGCCCGAAATGCGCAATTCTGCGCACTTGGTGGGCCTGGCGATCTTGACACCATCCGTAGCCGTAAACATACTTCGCAACTTCTAGGCAATTGTGTCCGCCGTCTTAGCACCTTCAGCCCCAGGGAACTCAAGGACTCGAGCTCCCGTTTGGGCGAGGCGCATTCTGACACCTACTGTCCCGAAATCGCGTGCGAGACTGTCCTGGGCCCTTTTGAAAATGGCCGCGTAGGACAGCCCGCCGCTAGCTGCCTCCGGCGAAACGGTGACTACCACAGCCGCGCTTTTAGGCGCCTGTAGTTTGCGCGGCGTCTTTGTGGCAGCCACCGCAGCCGATGGCGCCTGCGGGGTAGAGGCTGCTTTTTGTGCAGACTTCTTACCCCGTTTTCGGGACTTTTTAGCCCCCCCGACTACCTGCCAACCATCCGTGGAAGGGGCAGAATGTGAAACAAACCCAGTACCAACCAGTCTTGCGAACGTGGTACAGTAAAACGCGCCGCTAAAAGACCATGTCCAGCAATGAACTATTAAAGGCTGTTGAAATGACGGTGTAATGTAAAGTAAAATCATATTTAACAGGCTACACATACGTGCTTCGTTTTATAAATAACTCTAAATATTTGTAAATAATTTTCTTGATTTGATTGCAAGTCTGACTGTGCGACTACGTTTCTTCTTTTCTTGTGTTAGTTTTAATATGCATATCTTTCTAGATTAGATTAATACCATCAGGTCTATGAACTTTATAGGAAAATGATACGAACTGACAATATTTGTGAAGTTTAAACCGCTTAAACAAGAACCTTATTGTATTTCACAACATAATACACAGTCATTGTTAAAAACTATACGTGATATCGTAAACAAATACCGATTTTGTGGAAAACATAAAGGTAACACGTATAAAAATCAAAACTTGCTTCATATCTGACGTAAAGGAAAAAGTATATAGAAATGACTGTTGTGTGAGAGAGAAGAATAATTACCTCATTCGTCAATCTTTCTTTTGTATTTGACTGAACGTAAACAGAGCGAATGAATTCAAATTTAGGGAAAAACATTCGAAATTTACAATTGTTCAAGTTTAAATCGTTAACGTTTTTGCAATTTGTTTTATTGTATTATGTTTGTTAATAATATTACTTAAATTTTTATCGATGACTTTCAATTTTCTTGTAAACGCCGTGACTTGCGACAAATGTACCTATACCTCGACCGGTTGTTTCTATTGAATAACAATGTATATTTTTGTACTAAAAAATTGGTAATCAGCATCAGATTTTTACACATATCAACAGTCTTTGATAGTCCACCTCTAGACATAGACCACCACGACACGAATAATAAGAATAAAAAATTTCTACTAAAACAAAATGATTTATCCGAAAATAAGTAACAGATCATGTGATGGAAGACAGTTATAAACCGTAGTTGCATGCATAAATATACACTTGTCTATACTTACGTATATATACCTACCTGTGCTTTTATCTCACACTTATGCGATAAATATCCGAATATATCCAACAAATATCATTATCAAGTAGGTACTTTACAAAACGATACATGGTTATCGATTTCTAGTGATAAGTAATATCACTAGTTTATCGTGTGCGGATATCAGCGTCATGCTGCCTTTACACTACTTTTACTTACTTCTACAAAGTGTAGTGGTAAGTAGTCTATTATTGTTTATTATAGGTAATTCCCTGTGGTGACGGATTAAGAATACAGAGTGTTACCACCCCTATTCATCCCCTGGGTGTCGTAAGAGGCGATTAAGGGAGTAAATTACACAAGACAACATCACTGTAAGAAGAAAGGAAACTTAATATAAACGCTTAATGTGTGGAAACCCTCACGGGCCGTCGTGGGGTGGTGTGTCGAAATCGGACCGACTAAAACCACACAGAGTATTATTCTGCGCCTGAGTTAGGAGGGATCCGGGAACAGCTGACATAGTGTTTTCTGATCAGATTATTGCTCTGTACTTTTTATATTAAATCAATATTTATTCTACACATTTTTGAACATATATCAGCTTAATAGTAGTGACCATAGATGGGCAACGCATATAGTTTTGATTCGATGTCTGACCAGTGTGATGTAGGTCAAAACCTCATTTCTAAGGGGAAACCTGTGACTTTCGTAGATACTTTTGACCCTTTAAGAACAGACGTTGGGCTGGAGAACCAACTTTTCAAACTATGTATAATTAATCTTGTATATTCATGCGTTTTTTCTTAGAATCCCGAAAGTGAAATAATTTTAAGTCAACGTTGACTCATAACGTATACCACAAAAAGTTATGTAATTATGTTTTTGCCTTCCATCTTACTTTCGATATTAATATAATTTAAGAGCGGTTAGTAATAGATTGAACTCACTTTAGTTAATACCTAATCAACCGCACAACTTCGTCTGCGTCACTCAAAAGGAATAAGTTTGCCCCCTTTGGTAATATTTTAATGTGATACTCGCCTCTTATTGGTTATAGTGTGTGATGCTATGCAACCGATATATAGCCTTCATTGATATGTAGGCCACCGTTAAGATTTCAACCAAGTCACTAATTTTTAAATTCTAATCAGTATTTCTTATATATTTTTATTTTAAGAGCCTGCCAAAGTGATCCTACTCTACCTGATGAAAGGTATGAATAAAATCGAAAACTTGTCACCACACTCATTGTGAATGTAGACATGCAGCATGGTGTCCCACAGTATGGCGGTCTAGTGAGATGTTTTTTACACTCCGCTTAGGGACGTAAAAGGCATGATGTCATCGTGGCAGTTTAAGGACGTAGTAGTAGTTCCTGAGAGTAGCGCTTTCAACAAAACAAATAAATTTAGATTTATAAATTACTACAAATTCTGATACTTTACGTATTGAACAATACTTTTTTTTAAAATAAACGAAGTGTGTGTGTGTGTGTGTGTCTATCAGTCATAGGACATGAAACGTTTGAATATATAAAATGAAGACTTAAAATCAAATTAATTCACCTTATAAATATTCAATCAAATCAATAAATCAAAAGCAAAAAATATATTGGTAAGATGATTGGCATTTTTATTAACTGTTTTATTGATTTATAAATAAATTAATCACTTTCACTGTAATTGATAACAAAATAAAGATTTGTAAGTAATCAGTTTACCAATATATGAAAACAGATTAACTAACTGCACGATAAATGCTGTGACTCAAACGTTTCCATATATGTGTACAGTGTTTCTAACCGGTTTACACAAAGCAAGTTTCGTTTCGTTCTTTGTTTATTTTTAGCTTGACAAACTGCAAACATGCACCTTTACTTTTTTAAAAATTGTTTTATGAATATCATCGTCCTGAGAAATTAAACTGTTTGAAAATAACATAAATATTTCGAATTTTTGGCTAATAGGGTTGTCTAATCGTAGCTACTAGAGTTAGGAATAAAAATATTTTTTTATCTTTCAAAATTGGAAGAAGAAAGAAGCTAAAAAATAGAGGAAAATGAAAAGGAAAAAAATAACGACACAAACCAGTCTAATTTAATTTTTACCTCCTTTTTCAAATTGACAAATTAATTTCATACATATTTATTCAGTATATACCAGTATCTTGTATATATATATATACCTCACGAAATAAAAAAACGTGAAACATGTTTGGGTAGTAATTTTGAGTAGTAACACACATATACACATGCTATGAGTATATTGTTGTACTGTGTAATTATTTCCTCCTTATTGAACTTTGCTTAAAATTAATTCATGTGTATATATTATTTATATATTTTCATGTATATATATATACACAGGCCATACTCTAAGTACACCTATTGTCAGATTGTGATAATGTAACATGTTAAATTACACAATACAAATATACGTCTATTTTTCAGGAGCCATAAAAACAGAAGTATGTTTACATCACGCTGGTTTAGTGCATCATAGACTAAGCATTCCACAGACCCAAAAACTTAAAAATGAAAGTAAAGAGGTCAAAAGGGCTTCTTCAACATTTTATGTATTCTTATACATTTTATGTACCCATAATATAAATAAATTTTTAGTAGAGTTTAGTCATCAAACAAAAAATAGGTTAAGGACAAAATAATAATAGCATATTCATAGCACGCGTAGATGCATGTGATGCGTATTAAATATTACTTCCCAACAATGTTTTAAATATTTTTAGTTCGTAAGATTAAAGCATAAACTATATAAAAAAGTATGATTAACTCATATGCCGGAGTAACATTGATCTACTTATGTTTAAAGATTTATCACAAAATAAACAAGAATGTAATAAACGTTTTGGTACAATATCAAAACGTTAAGACATTGAGATTAAGAACAGTGTGATTTTACAAATTAGGTACGATTTTTGTGAATAAATTCATGTGCGTGTAAACTAAGGAACCATAGTAGTATTTCGCAAAAAACAATAATGAAGATTTAGTAGTAGGGTTAAAACAATTGTAGAAGAAATCTGAGTATTTGTAAAAATGGGCCGGCTCAACCGGGACAATACTACCTTCCCACAAAAGATCAAACTAAAGCGACATCATCTGTGCTGTCGTGTTTCCTTGGTGTGTGCGAGACCAGAGGCACATTGGTGCAGGGGTTACAGTTGTCGTGGTAAGTGTGTGCAATACAATGCCACGATGAGTGCCATGCCTTTTACATCCCCAAGCGAGGCGTGAAAAAGCATTTTACTAGGCTGCTATAGTCTGCATTCGCAATGAGTATGGAGACCGCATCTCTTGGATTCTAATAATACAAAACGACACAAAATAATATTACAAAAACAATAGCCCGTAAAGCACTGTCCCTCAATCATTACAGACCATCAGCAAGGTCTCGGAAAGTATTTGAAAAATTAAGGTGTAGTGACTACAGACATTTGATAAAGAATTTGTAAAGAATTTAAGTGAATATTACCAAATCAAATAAATTAATTCTTTCTTTTCTTACGTAAAATTTTAGTAAGTCTTAAACCATTTGGTAAAAAGAAATGATAAAAATATTCACTCAATGATTGAGGAATTGAAGATAGTTATTATGCCACTATTTTGGAATTTTGATAATAAATCACAAAGTGAGTACAGATATATATTCTTAGATAAGTTTAGTATGCAGTCAAAATAATATATGTGCATATTTTTAAATTATACCAACCAATCTTAGCTTAAATGTGGACAGCCAATTTTTTAATAAAATAAATTATAAATAGATGTTTTTAAATATTTAATAAATTATGTTCACAATAAAATAATATCGAAATGATATATATCAAATATGAATTTATGAGATCTTTATTTGATTTACGGTAGTGTTGATCATTCGTGTTGTCACGTAAATAATAATCAAATTCAGAAGAAAATCTATTCAAGGAAAAAAAACGCAACAAATTATAAAATCTTTCCAAAAAACTACAAAATTACATTACAAAATTACATACTTTAATTAAGAATCCGTTTTTTTCACTTAAGAAACGTACAAAATGTACTGGTTGTAAAACAAAGTAAAATGACTACGCGTGTAAGGTTTTCTTTCTATCCTAGCAACACTTGACTAATATCAACTTGTGTTTCCTGCCTGCGTTACCTGTCAATTCATTCTGCGTGCCCTCGCTCTTAGCGTGGACATTGTTATTTCATTTGTCCATGTCTAGGCCAGGAGCCCATACAAAGTGATCGATGTCCTTTATACAAATATAGATTGCAGGGAAAGACAATCAAGACATAATTTATTGTTGCTATGATCCTCTTACGATACTAATATTTATTTACATATTTTATTTTTACAACGCCTACACTAGGAATAAATCCTGTGTTGCAGGAGTCTTTACAAGCATACAAAAAGTGGACACAAAGAACACCCAGGCTCAGAATAACAATTTGTGGATCACACAAAGTGTTGTCTCATGTAGAGTTTGAACTCACAACACTCAGCGCCGTAGAAGGCGGCGTGGCGACCGCTTTAACTACTAGGCCGATCGTGCAGTCGAAAATTAAAATTCCATGTGTTAAACTTATATTATTCGAAATGTCACTTAAATATTTACATATCGTACTACAGATAGTTTATTCTTCCTTTGTCGATAACCGTAAAGGACTGGGACGACCACTTCCTGTTAGATCTAGATTAGTTGTTTACGCTGTTAAAGAGAAAATTCGGCGAAATCCGTAAACAAAAAACACGATGCTTATCGTCAATACACAGGATATACCATAAATGTACATGTTGTCAGATTGTGATAATGCAATACGTTAAATTACACAACATGTATGTATGTATCTCTAAAGGCGCCGTATGAACAGAAATATTTTGCAGCAAACTGGCTTACTGCAAACATAAACTAAACATTATACAGATCCCAAAAATTAAATCAATTTATAGAAAAATTATAATGATTTCTTTCATATTTTATAACGCACTAGGCTATGTCGGAGTTTTTTACTGTAAGGATGCTACTATTCCTTCTTCAGCATATCTCTCATCGTGTTTTAAAACTAGAGCAAGGTTTCTATCTTGAATAGTAGATAATTAATAGAAGGAACAGTCTGAAAAACTAATGTGTTGTAACTCTCGTACAGGTATTGCTACAGTTGGGCTGGGGATTGACTCTCTTCACAATTGACTATTATGACTAAAAATAAATAAATATCACACTGTGACAATAATGATATTTGCAATAATGATATATAAATGTATCATATGTGGTCCCCTTTCGGGGATGTTGACATAATATAAACAACGCTAAAATATCATCAGTCTGTTTGATTATATTATGTTTTTGTTTACCAAAGATAAATGTAGCCTTCTTTTGTCAGTGCTGACAAAAGTGTTTATTTTATTACTTTGATATTACACAGCTGTTAAGAATGTTACTATTACACTTTTATAAAGTAATATTGAACGTTAATTACAAAGTAACTGTATCAGATAAAATGAAAAAACGAATTAGTGAGAAATTTCATACATTTAACATGTTCAGTGGTCTAGATGATCTAAATATCTTTACTGTATTTAACCGCACGATAATCTATTCCTTGCACCAATATACTACGAGGTTAGAATTTATTATCTTATCTGATCGACTCAATTATAATCGAATTGAAATATTCATACCTCCTATGAAACGGGGAGAGAGCGTGCATTCAAGCATGAGATTATGCTATAATGTTACTCTCCCGTCAATAGCATAGACAACATAGACTTGACTGAATTTTTTACTATAATAGTGTATAATAATAACGTTACACATCTCACATACGGCCAGCTGGTGCCAAACTAGGCAGGCCTACACAATGGTAATCAAACTCCTGGTAAATATATTTTCTATATTTCCAAAACACATACGTATTGTAGATAAATTACATCCAGACACAGAACAAATAACTGTGCTCATCACAGCATTTGTCCTGGGTGGGAATCGAACCCAAGACCTCTGGCTTGGCAGTCAGGGTTTACTAATCATTAGACCAACAGACGAGTCACTATTGGTTGAAGATACCTAACGTTTTTTTTGCATTTAAATAAACATCAATCGTAATCAAGATCTAGACTTGTTCATACGTAATTGTTGTGTAACTACGTATTCAATTGAAAGTCTATTAAAATGTATTATGTTACGGTCGGTTGCAGTATCTATCTTATAATCTTTTTTTATTAAGTATTCATTTCTGAATATATTAGCATACCTACACACTAGTAAATAACAAATACTTTATTAAAATATTTCACGTTTTAAATATGTGAACACCACTTTTTTTTTCATTTTTTTAATTGTAATTTTAACCTTGAAAATAAAATTGATTAAGACTTTCATCACATTTATTTGATTATTTCCGTGGTTTAATATTATAGAAATGGCAATTAAATTTGGCAAGGCCACATTATAATACTTCGCGTCCGATCAAGTTCACCATAGACTACAATTTTTAACAGAAACAAGAAGGATTTAAACAAAAGCTCCTAAAAATTAATAGCCAAGTAATAATCAGCGCCCAATCGTAATATTGGATGACTTCGAAACCATCTGTATAAAAGTATTTAAAAACTATTTAGTCTCAGAGGCAGAACTTCATATGACATAACTTGGTTAATTTCTCATTTGCTATATGAGACTATAATAAATATGCTTAGTAACAGCGGGATAGCACAAAAACCGACCTCGCGATCCGACAAGGCTGTTCGGCCGGTTCCAAGCCCCGATAAATATAGGTTTCACGACGCACACTTTTATCTGATCGATAGTTAAGGCTCATGGGTATACTGCGAAAGCTATTTTATGATTTGTAAGTATTGCTTGGCCCTCTTTTCATTGATTTGAGCGGTAATAAAATAATAATATCCGACAGCAATAAATTGAAGAGTGTAGGTTTGCAATCAATTGGTGTAGTACGAAAAGAATTTTATATCATTATCACAACGGTTAACCTACAAAGTTCAACTATTAGCCGTTTGTGAAATTTTTACTTTAAGTTTGGTAAACTTTTGTGCTCTAGCTTCTTGCCTGTTATTAAATTAACGTTTTCTAATGTCATTTCTATATCTTGTTATTTACGGGATGTAGCAGGGATAGTCTTAATTTTATCCACTTTTATTTCAAGAAAACAAAGATTACGTATTCACCACCTAAAACATATCATTTGCCGTATGATCTAACCTTGAGAGCACTTTCCTAACTGCCACATTCAGCATATTGAAATCCTTGGTGTAGATATACATAGCGAAATCAAGCTTTACAGTCACTTAGATTAATAAATCCTTTTTGAGAAAAAAAATGAACCGATTTTAAACAAATACTCGCAAAGAGCACTAGAAATTTGAAATCGATACCAAACCGATTAGGTACTACTTGATAGCCTGTGAGGATCTTCATGTTGCCCAAAACATGCTAAACTAGCCAACTTCAGTTACACTTAAATACATCGAAGTTCTAAGCTAAAATTTCTTAACATTACAATGTTATATATAAAAAGAAATAAATCCAAATTGGTTTAGAAATAAAAGAGTAATAAGATGGCAAGCAAAATTTTTTTGTCAAAATATTTGGTAATCTCATTTATTGCTTACAACACAAATACCTAATAAATATCATGAAAAATTAAAACAGCTCAATTACACGTTTCAAAATCGTTAATCTCTTAACTGTTAAAGGTCAAGGACCCTACCTACCATTATCAGATCAACAACATGAGACAACAAGCCAAACGCAAATACCTGTGTAGTCAGAGAAACAAGCTAAAACATGTCGTCAGGGTATTATAATTTGAGAGTTACCATCGATTTCTTTAAGATCCCATCATCAAATCCTGACATCATGATAATCGCACCACCTCAATACAAATGTATTCGCTAGCAGCAATAGCGGCTGATTTTTTGTCATTTTTCGAAGATTTCGGTTGCCCATCACCAAAACTTATCATTACATCTATATAAAATTTAAATGGGACTATTTTTGAATTTCTTTTTCCTTTCGAATAAAAAAAGACATTTTGCAAAGCCGTTTATACGTCTCGTTCATTCCCGTCGTTCATACATAAAAAAATATAATACATAAAAAATATTCGACTTGGGAACCTCCTCTTTTTTGAAATTGATTAAAAATAAAAAGAATTGAGTGTACTAAAGAGATCGACCTTTCAAATGTGTCTCCGGCCCACCGTTTTTAAATTTAAATAATGTTACCATCTCTTTTTTTTTTTTTTTTTTTTAACGTGTGGAAACCCCCTCGGGCCTTCACCCCACCGGGGCTTACGGCAGGGTGGTGTGTCGGAATCGGACCGACTAAAACCGTATTTAAAAACTATTGCCACTGGTGTGCCACTCTGCGCCTGACATAGGAGGGACCGGGAACAGCTGTTATTACGACATCCAGATCCCTCCCAGCGCCTGCCCGCTAATGCAGGCACCATCTATGGGTAAACTCTCTATTTTAGGCGACGTACGGCACACGCGGACGTCGCCTCCTCGCGGCTGGCCATTGTAGCGGATGGAGAGAAAACCCGTCCCGTCCACCCGCGGCCACACTCAAGGCGGCATGAGGCGCTGGTATGCGCGCCTCCGGCGCCCGGCTCGCCGGCGGCGAATTGGGTCCGAGTGGATATTGTCCTCCCGGGCCTTCTCCGCCGCCTCCTTCCGCGAAATTACGTCTTCGCAGAAGGTTGCGACCGCGGTAAAACAACTGTCGCTACCGACCATGGAGCGTATTACGGCCGGTAGCGAGAGATCTCCTCCAATAACTGCAGTGAGGACCCCACGCTGCGCCGCCCAGGCGGAACAAACCGCCAGCGTGTGCTGAGCCGAGTCCTCACTGCAGTCGCAGTGGTGACAGGCGGGACTCAATTCCCTCCTGGCGACCGAGTGCAGATACTTCCCGAAGCAACCGTGCCCGGAAAGAATCTGCGTCAGTCGGAAGGAAAGGGTCCCGTGCTGCCGCCCTGCCCACTCGGCGATGACCGGCTGGTGAGCCTTCACGGCGGCAAAGCCAGCACGTGGAGCCTCCAGCCGGGACGACCAACGAGCCATCGTGGCTCGACGAGCGGCCTCTCGCCACTCGCGTATCTCTTCGGGCGGGGGCCGAATGCCGCTACCCACCCGAAAGTCTGCCGTTCGCCGATAAACTTCAGCGAGCACCTGCGCCTCCAAATCCCACGGGGGAGTTCCGGCCAACGCGCACGCCGCCTCCGTCGATACGGTGCGGCAACCGCGTATGGCTCTAACCGCCAATATCCTCTGAGGGCGCCAGAGGCGAGCCCTATTCTGGGCGGTCAGAGCCGCCGCCCACACCGGTGCACCATACAGTGCCATTGACCGAACAACCCCCGTGTATAGCCGTCTCGTCGCGACGCTGGCTCCACCCAAATTGGGCAAAAGTCGCCCAAGAGCAGAAGCAGCGCCGACCAGCTTTGGAGTAAGCTGTCGGAAGTGCTCGTCGAAGAGCCACCTGCCGTCGGGGATCAGGCCCAGATACTTCATCTGGGCCTTAATCGGTACAAGGACCGAATTGACTACGATAGAGGCACCGGGGTGGACCACGACGGGGCCCATGAAACAAAAGGGCTTCCGTCTTATCTAGGGCCACCCGTAAACCCAGCGCCTCAATGCGCCTGACCACCAAAGAGACTCCCACGGTGGCCAGGCGCGCCGCCTCCTGAAAGTTCACCCCCCGGGCCGTGACCAATGTGTCATCGGCGTAACAAATTACGCCCAGCCCGGGGGGAAGACGACCTCGAAGGGCCCAGTCGTATCCCATATTCCACAGGAGTGGTCCGAGGACGGACCCCTGTGGAACACCGCACGACATGGGCCGCCGCCTCGGAATACCATCTCGGTCCTCGTACACGACGGTACGCTCCTCAAGATAGTCTGCCACAAGTCGCCTCAGGTACTCTGGCACTCTGTGGTAGTGGAGTGCTTCCCTGATGCAACTAAATGGCAGACTATTAAATGCGTTGGCGATGTCCAACGACACCGCCAACAGCACGCCGCCACAGCTCACTGCCTCTTCGGTAACGGCCCTCAGGCGCAGCACAGCATCGACCGTCGAACGCCCCGCCCGAAAACCAAATTGGACGTCCGACAGATCGGGGCCCACCTCGCAGAGGTGCCGGACGATGCGGGCAGAGAGTATCCTCTCAAACAGTTTACCCGCCTCGTCCAGCAGTACAATGGGCCTATAGGCCGCCACCGAATCGGCAGGCCGTCCCGGCTTCCTTAATAGGACCAGCTTCCCGCTTTTCCAGCACTCAGGGAAGCGTCCGGACGACAAGCTAGCGTCCAAGATCTCCCTGAGGCGGTCCGACATGTGTTCGAGGGCACGGGCCAGCACACGGGCAGGTATCCCGTCTGGCCCAGGGGCGGTGTTCTTAGAGCGAATCCGTAGAACGACCGCCCCTATCTCCGATTCCCTGACGGGCGGAACATTATCCTCGTTCCGTCCCCCGTCGTCTTCGACCATGAAGGCCATCGACGGGGGTGTGTGCTCCGCCCGCTGCGGGAAAAGACCCTCGACCACTTCCCGCAGGAAGCTGGGCTGGAGTGTCTCTGTAAGGGGGGGGGCCGACGTGCGGAGCTTTTGTCGCACCGCACGATAAGGGCGACCCCAGGGGTCACGATCGAGACCCTCCAACATCTCCTTCCTCTTCACTTCTTTGGCGCGGCTAATGGCCAGCTTCAGAGTTTTCCGCGCCTCTCGGTACTCCTCATGAAGCTGGTCCTCCTCGCCGTCTACGCGGTGTCGCCGCCGACTACGGGTGTAGGACCTCCGGGCACGAGTACAGGCCGCGCGGAGGTCCGCCAACTCCTGAATGTTACCATCTCTATACTAGGGTGCCACTGTGTGCTTCCTCTGAATCTTTTTGTATCGCAAAAGCAAAATGTGGCAAATTGTCATCTGCGGTATTTTCGGCCCGTTACGACCCTCAAATTTTCAAGAAAACAGCGTATACCCATATCAACGGCAGTTAGTCCACTACGGCAGTCAGTTATAAGTAATTTAACTGTTTGTTTGTTTCCTATTTTAAATAATAAAAACAGTAGTTTAGTATTTTTAATTTATATAATACCAAAATAAAAATTAAATACAAATAAACGTAACAGTATGATGCGTTCAATGTAGTTCACATTTTATAACAGCAACAATTAAGGACATCTCTCTGCGCTTACTATTACTCAAGTCTTTTTAAAACATTAAACAACTAATTTGAACATACGAAAATGTGCCTACTGCTAAATAAATACTAAGTTTAAGAAACAATCGGTCTAAAATATAGTAATTGATTTCTAGAGAATATAAAACGGATATTTAAAGCTTGATAACTCAGTACATAAAGATACTTTCACAATTATTATCTACTATGACTTATAACACGCACCAAAATACATTACAGTTTTAATTAAGATATAGCTTTATGAAAAATTGGTCATTTATCAAAATGGAAGGCACATTTTGATTAAACTATAATGTAGTATTTACGTCTAATGATTTTAATTGCAAGTGTATTTTATTGTTGGTCTATAGTTAAAAACATTTTGTTTCAAACTTTATTAGCATTTTAATGTACAGATATTTTTAATAATATGTGTATTATTTGTGGTGTTAAGTGTTTATAAATTTTAAATGAAAATTAAACACCAATTTCTCGGTAATTCTTGATCGAATAATAGTAAATAAATAATACTTTTAGTCTATTATGCAGAGATGACAGTTATCGTGGTAAGTGTGTTAGCCTTACATGACCACGATGACTACCCTGTCTTTTATGTACCCAAGAGAGGAGTAAAAAACCAAACTCATTAGGCCGCCATAGTGTGAGTCACCATACTGCATTGTCTGCATTCGCAATGAGCATAGTGACCACAAGTCTTGGATTCTACACATACTTTCCATCATGCAGAACTGAGTCACGTTGGCAGACTCTTAAAATTATAAATATAAAAATCAACATTAGTAATAAAAGACGCAATATTAATTAGTTTAATTTAAGTTGAATAATAGAGTTCAACGTTCAAAGCGAGTTAATGTTCCTACTCTAGTGACTCGTGAATCACAACATGTACTTACATACGGAGATTCAGACCTCTTCAAATATTACCAAACTCTTTTTTTAATGATACAAAAAGTAATCAAATAGACGGGTCACTTGATGGATAGAATTGCGCTGCTCTTGGACAGTAAGAGTTACAAGTGTGTTGCCATTCTTTGAATAACCCCAGAATATGGAGGTCTGGAGAAATCTCCAGACTTGTGTATAACCATTTAGAATCTATTTATTACTATGGCTGAACTGGTTTATGTATGAAGAAACTTTTACACGTTTTCTTTACCTTAATCCACGTCTCACTATAAGTTTTGTTAAGAGTACACTTTGATCTACAAGGACACATAATTTATAAGATGCGTCTTCCTTTCTTAACCACCGATATCTAAAACAAAAAATGTGGCTACTAAAATACATGTTAATGATATGCGCTATGTAGGTACATATATAGTTTCACTTGTTGGACGCAGTGAAACGAAACGTGTTTTTATACGGATGAATTAACAAATATTTAACTTAAAAAGCGTATCGATAAAATGAACATGCATGGTAGGTATATTATAATTATTAGAGAAAAGCGAAATCGATTTATATAAGTAAAACACAAGTTTTACGTTTGAGACGCTTGGAAAAAAATTGTACTTCGAGTTGTAATTTTGAGATGTCTAAGACAAAATGGCAGTGACAAAACAGCAAAGTATTACATCAACATGTTTTTTTTTCCATGCACTCTTTTCGTGAGTACATCATAAAGCACAGAGTGGGTCAGGAATTAGTTAACATTTGAAAAAATTGTAAAAGTAAATCATTTGATATATTATAAAAATTGTTTATTTACAAGAAAACTAACTAGTTGTAATTATTTTTTTTAAAATTACATAGTCTAAATGACCACCGTTTCAACGTTTGCACTCTTCTAAGTGAGTAAAATATTTTGGAATACGCGTCGGCAAAGAGACCGTAAGATCGCCGACATCTCTTTGCTGATCTTCTTTTATTTGGTTTATTGACGTAGACACGTTGGATGTGTGACAAGTGGCTCCATCTTGTGGAAACCATGTGTTACGATTGTAGTCAGCAAATTCCAATGGCATCGGTCCCAACAACTCCCATAATATTCACGTCACATATTCAGCAGAATTAATAGTAACTGAACAGCCACGAGAATTTTCGAAAAAGTAGAGTCCAATGATTCCTTTTGCTGAAATTGCATCCCATACAATTACCTTGGTAGAATGAAATGGCCACTTATGTTTAGCTTTGGGATTTTCACTGTTTCAATACCTGGATTTCTGTTTACTTACATGTCCGTTGAGGTGAAAATAGGCTTCGTCAGAAAATAAGATGTTGTCAAAATTACTGAATCGTTCTAACATTGCTGCAAATTTAAATCATTAGGTTTTAGTATCAGTACTATCTGGATCTAATATGGATGTAATTTCAAATGCAATTTTAAAATACGACATAATCATGAGCGGGATAACCCTAATTCAGCCGAACGTTTGCGCGTCGATAAATCTGGATTATATCGAACAGAAGCGGAAACTAGCTGCACGTTCTCTTCAGGCCGAGAAGTTCGTGGGCCTGCAGTTTTTTCACATTTATCGTAGATCCCGTCTCTTCGAACTTCTTCACCCATTTCTTTATTAAAGGACCAATCAGGCACTGATTTAAGTCGGATAAATCGTAATCAATGCAAAATAAGCGTCTTACAGTAATAAGCGAACTGTTGTTTTTATAAAATTGTTTCACACAATAAACGCGCTGCGGCCCCATAAAGCAATCCATTGTGACAAAACTTCCGAGAAACGAATATAGTGGTCAAACTCCTCCCCGCGCTAAGTATGTTAGATCCAAATGTTAACGAATTCTTGGCTGACCCTGTAGAAGTACTGTACTATCCAGTCTTCCAAGGCTATATTCTAGTTCTTGTTAACTACAAATTTATGTTATTAAAATGTAACAACGCCACTATTTTGTTCTGTAAATTGAAAATTTACTGATAAAACAATTTTTATTAGCAAAAATGCAGAAGTTAATTATTAAATAGCAAATAAAAAAATATTGTCATCACAATTATTAAAAATGGTTATATCACTTTACGGAAAAGATAAACTATTTCTATAAAACTTTATATTTCATAAAACTTTCGATTAACTACGTTACACAACGCTTATAGAATCCTAACAGTAACAATTACATTTAAATATTTTCACATTGTCATTAAGACTACTTCAATCTCGAAAGTGTAATATAGTGCAGAACCAAACAATCTCGTGATCAACAAATTACACATTACATATAACGATAAACAGCCCGCCTAATGATCGTATCGTGTTCAGACAAGGATATGTCCTTGCTTGCCATTTCAATTGTATAAATGTAAATGTAACTCTCAAACGTGTTAAATATAAAATTTAATTTAACTACTAGTCAAGCATATGATTTTTTATTCTTACGCTGCAATGATAAATGCGAACAACGTTAGCTGTTTTTGTTTTGAAAACGACTGCTTTGCTCGTTTTTAATACGTCATGATTTTTTAATGTTCGAGGCATATTTCTCGGTTTGTTCATTGGTTGTTTGGTTGATGGTATTAATTTTGCGAATTACGAATACGATTTAAAAAATTCTTTTAGCATTAGATAGTCCAGTTATCGATAAAGATTATAGGCTATAAATCATCTCACTAAGTGCAAAAGAAGCGTGGTATCAATGAAAAATGTTGCAGAAACAGAAGAAAATTATATGGGTAATAGGAAAAGCAGACGAGGTTGCACGGGTCAGCTAATATATTACATGATTAATATATTCTTTTTCATGTAAGACCCACGACCACTGTAACATAGAAACCGGCGTCAGACAGTTATTTTGTTGCTATTTACTTAGCAAGTTTTTCTCTTATTCTGGACGACGGGACCCACAAGGCGCGACAACGAATTTCAGGATTCAGGAGTCCACGGACGGCGGTGCACACTCACCATTACGGAACTCATCTCTTAGTTTGTCTCTTTACATCATAAAAAATGAAATCCTATGTTGTTGCAAAATATCACCAATTAAATTGAAGGACAGTCTATAGCGAATTACAATGTTTCTTAGTCTCCGTCTTTGAATTAAAAAGTGAAAACCGAATAACAGTTTGACACACTTTTCAGAATACTATCGTAACATATTATACCGTGCCCGTATATCGTGTTATGCTGAAATAGACTGGCGCACTATTGTTATCTATCTAGATCTAGCCCAGTACAACGTAACATTTTTAACATAATATGTCGCAGAGACCTATGTTAAATCTGCAACACCAACATATTTTTTGTACTACCTTCTTTTAAACTTTATGTAAGCACAAGTTGCAAGGGATTCGCTACGCTAGCAGACAAGGAAGGGTTCGGTCACCCACCATTTAAACCCTATGGTGAAATGAGCTTCAATATACCAAATTATAGTATTGTCCACAGAACAGAGAAAAAAACATAGTGCCTCACAGATTGCATAGATGACATAGTGAATGAAGCGGTCACTCGCCGCTGACTACTGATTCCTGTGGGTTCAGTACACACATGGGACCGTGCATGTGACAATACTTGGTGTACAAATTGTTGTTTTGAGTCTAGGTACTCTTTGTGTCCCTTTGCAAAAATCCCCTCGGACACAAGTCTTACTTATTTTGCAAGAACGGGAGTTGCTTTTTAAAAAAGAACTAACTGTATAATATAAGTAAACACAGAGTTTCAGCCAAAAGATATCTACTGCTGGACATAGGCCTCCTTCACCAGGTCGTCGTCGGACTAGCTTATGTGGGGCCTACCAAGGCTGCGTTGCCGAGTACGCGGTCACCACTCCAGAACTTTATAGCCCCATCGGCCATAGCTTTAATGCTTCCGAGTATGCATGTAGTATTTATAAATTACTAACTGACCCAGAAAACATTGCTTTCCCATATAAATTATTTCTATAATAAGAATTGGTTGTAGAAAAGTCAAAATTAAGGGTTGTACGTATTTTAATGCGATATCATAAAAAATATAAAATTGTCCAAAAAAACCATTTTATGGTGGGTCACCGTTATCACTAATAGGAATAAAAAACTTAAAATAAAAAAAAATATAAAATCAGTCAAGCCATTAAGAGCAGTTTGATACAAGAACTGTGATACAAGAATTATATAAATAAATATAGCGGTTGTATTTAACCTGACATCATTCATTTCAATTTAACTTTTCTTAAGAAAAAGTTATACAATTACAAACATCACTGACGTAATAGTTTCAAAAGGATACTGTTACCATTACAGTATAAGATCATTTATTAAGATTTTTTTAAAGTACTTTTATAAATCATCAAAAGAAACTTCAATGCGACAGTGCACACTACTAAGTCTACCTACCGAATTATAAATAATAAGTCTACGTAAGCTCAAGAAACTTAATGGCAAAGATACTTACAACCCCAATGGTTGTGCGTTTTTAATCAAATTCAAGGTCAAGGTATTCTTAACAAGACACTTTCAACCTACTCCTATTTAAACGTCACAATCTGTAACGTTACAATTATATAAAACATTGATGCGATCTATAAAAACTGGTTACTATCTACAAATTCCTAAAAAAATAAAAGCATCCGGGGTAAGTCACGTAATATCTGATAGTAACACCACGTCGACTGCAAGTAAATTTCCTTATTTTCTACATCCTATGTCATATATACAATGTTAATCGTATAAAGCAAAGGGCCACGATAATGTCACGACTGGCTTGCTTCAACTAACAATGTACGAAATTTTAATAGTTCAAAAACACCCATAAACGCATTACTATCTTTCTAACATATAGCAATATCCTCTGTAAATATTTTTAACAATTATGTACAAATGTACATAATTTATTACTTAAAAACGAATATCGTAATCAGAACAGTATAATAGTAATTCATACTAGGATAGTAGAATAAGCTTATCAGTGTCAGCGATCTATGGATCTCGGCAAGCGTCGAGGATCATAAAGTCTTTATAACCGTAACATCGCGCAGGAAGTGTGTTAATTAAGGAGCCGAACACGTAATAATAAATTGCAATTAAGCAATTAAATAAGTGAATGCTCAAGGTGAAATAAAATAAATGTTCTGATAATTGTCTAATAAATATTATTACTGCACCAAGAACTGAATCTTACTATTAAACTGGTTTCTAAGTGTTTTTGTATGGGTTGTAAACCCATACAAAAACAGTTAGAAACCAGTTGAAACAGTAGAAACCAGTTGAAACAGATTAAGTTAAAAACAGACTAATGAATTTAATTTAAAAAAATAATTTAAAAAAAACACATTTTATGATAAGTCGAAACGATAAGTCGAGTTCAAATGAGTCGGTTACAAACAAACAAATTTACAGATGAAGTAATAAAAGCGTGTTAAAATTCAAAATAAACAATCTACAAGGTGCAAAAAATAACAGTAGAATGTTTTATATAAGAAGCATTGATATACTCGTATATGTACTAATTTAAAACAACGTTGAGAAGTGAATAAAGTTACAGTGCTCATGTGTTTGTCCAATCTGGAGTTCTGCTTCCGATTTTTGGGCAAAACAGAAATTGGCAATGTTACCAGACTACCACAAGTGTAGAAAAGTATGTATATACTTTTTCTTATTTAAGGCTTGCAAAGTGACTCTACTCTACCTGATGGAAAGCATGTAAAGAATACAAGAGTGGTGGTCACCATATTCATTGCGAAGTGTAATTAGTAGATCTTTTTAAATTGTGTGCCAAATCCCACGGCTAATTATCTCCATAGATGTATATTTGAACCGTATCGACTAAAGTTACAGTGTTTCTCACTACATGTGTACACAACTAAAGTGTCTTGTTCGCCTTTCGATTTCGAGAGGCGCACGTGGAATACAATATCGGGCCTGCTACTGCTAGGATAATAAGCCTTACTCGATATCTTCTGGCTAATGACCATAAGGATCGGAAATCTTCTGCGTTCTCCGGCACCTTTTGCCTTTTTGACTGATGAAAACTTGCCGCTCAAAAAAGTGGCGGCACCCCAGTAACTCTTACTTTGGATTATGGTCTCTAGCGAGTGGCTTTATATGGTCAAACGCCGCTATGAGATCGCAGCGCAGTGGCTGCGGCAGTAATGACACCTAGATAGGATGGTAGATATATAAGATAGCTGTTTTGCACCAGTGTTGGCTGGTCGAAGATGCTGCCGCGCTGCATCTGATATTTGATGGAAAATAGTAGGCAAACCCTGTAAAAAATGCAAGGCGTTAGAAAATCTTGCAGAAATATAGGCCTATTACAAAATACATTTTGACTAATAAGTCCAACATACTTGGTGCCATTCAGTGAAAGCTTCAGATAATTAAAAAAGATATTGAACTATTTTAACTATTAAGTCTCGCGCAAAGTCTAAAAAATTATGGCTTTGAAATATTACCTTATATTTTATTTCTGTTTTATATAATTTTATTTTGTTTTAATAGATTGTATTGATGTTAATATACACACACTTTATAATGGTGAAATATGGAAAACAAAGCCATTTAAATTCACATTATGAATATTTGTAATAGAATATTGAATATTTCTAAAGATATCATGTGGATCTTTATTATCTTCTATATAACAATACATCTAAAAATGATTACTTAACAGATATTACTTACCTTTGAATTATACGATGTTTCGATCCAGATTTTACTGGCCGTAGTAACAAGCTGACATGCCCGTACATGTACATAAATAATTGTGTATGTTATAAATTTTGAAAGTTAGTATATTATTTTCTGTATCATAACAATCCTAAAACATTCCTACACCACACTGTAACCCTTCGTATGTGGCGAAACTGAATTTTAAGTAAGGTTTGGCATGTTACGAAAAGCAGCACAGGGCTAACCGTTATCATTTCATTTAATTGACGAAACACTAAGGACAGAGTAGGTAAAACATTTTTTCAAGTGATATCAAATACAAAACATTAGGAGATATAATGGAAATACGTCATTCTAATTAAAAAGTTCTATCACATAACATACACCGTCCACCCATGAAAACAAAGTGTAAAACACCTAGTCAACTGTAAACTTTCTTACGGCATCAAACAGTAGTACACAAAAATTTACTTAAATGTAAAACTAGGCCATGATACATATATCTACCTGCAAACTGTAGTTATGCATCTTAGAGACAGCATTACATAATAACTACTGAAACTAGTTCAAATGGAACTAAACCTGTAGCACCAGATGGCGCTTCAAACGAATTTCGCGACATTTCTACGTTATAAAAAGTAACGGGTGTACAATCTTCGATTCGTTTAAATTTTTTATTCGCTTCCACCGGTCATTGTGTTGTAATGTTAACGAGTACAATGGATATACATTTACCAAAGCAAAAGCAAGCGGGTTGTTGCGCAGACGTGGCCGCAGAGGGGCGCTGGCGGTGACGGCGCCAACACACCGTGAACAAGCATTGACCAAGCACGCATTGCGCTCCGGCCTCCGACAACTTACCGCAACATTCTTAGCGTAAAAGTTACCGTGGATGGTTTACTCTATGTAATTTGCGATGAACAAGTTGATACAAAGTTTTCCCTACGACGACAATTATTGTGCGACCGACTTGTCAATTATTTCGAACTACGACTGTGCTTCCAATAATGTGTTGTACTGATGTTTCTACAAAAATGTTTTCTCTAAAATCCATGGAGATAGAAAAATTCGTGCTGGATGCAATTAGTGAGTATGATTGATTTGATTTTACTTTCAATTGACCATAAATAAAATTATATTTATACCGTGACGTTTAAACTCCTTCCGTGAATAAGTTCGACGGGTAACTTTTTTAATTTGTTTTTAATCGCTCTAGATTTGAATTGTCCGTTCAGTGTTGCAATTTTACTGCAAAAGTTTTAAAATAAAGAATTGCTAAGAAATCTACAGTAATCATTGTGATTAAATGTGCATTGGTGTAGATATTATGCTGGTAGTAATTTAGTAGAAAAAGTACTCAGACGCACGAACTGATTCGTATTATGGAGTCCTTGAAGATTTAGTTACAGTTTTTACGCTTTGTTGGAAAAAATACATTATACTAACCGCTTTTTATGCGCTGTAAAAACATAAGAATTTAGAGAGCTATATCGGAAGTTACTCCACTTAATGACCATTCATGTGGTACTGGTATTATAATTAAACGGGAGCTATCCAAACAAAGCGAATAGCGCAAAAAGTAAGCGATTGAGCGCAAAAAGTGAACGATTGAGCGTAAACACAAACACATGAATGTTGATAAAAAACATAATTAGAATTAATATAAAAACTCAACACAAATTTATTAGTTTATTAGATAACTATTAAATTAAATGCATGTTTGATTTTCAAGTCACCTCATGGTGTGGTCTTATTCCGCTCTTATCCGTAACAAACAAATAACGTTGACCTACTACAGATATGGTTTCTTTGTTTAAAACAATACACATGTATCTTATTGTTATAATATTGCCTTAATTTGAACTAACAATAAGCACGAATCGAGTCAGCTGAAAACGATTATTTTTTTAATTTTAATTTTAAGATTAGTTCAAATCCTTAAGGAGTTCTGTCCTAAAGAGTCAAGTAATTTTCGGATATAAGAATATACACAATGTTTATAACCTTCAGACATCTAACACAGCCATTTGTTGTCAAACTAGGCAAAGTCTGCTATGATAACCAGACTGCTTATATATTAAACATACATATTACACATAATTACTCCTAGACACAGGACACTAAATCATGCTATTTATCCTGGAGGAGAATCAATCACGCGACTTCTGCCTTGGCAATCAAAGACACTAACCACTACACCAACAGACCTGCTTATAAACCACTTTATACAGGATGGGCCAAGCATTCGTTAACATTTGAATCTAATATCCCGTGCAAACAAATGACGCGAGGCCACGGGGAGGGGTTTGACAACTAGCTCGTTCCTCAGAAATTTTGTCACAATGGATCACTGCACGGGGCCGCAGCCGCTTACTGTGTGAAACACTTTTATTTAAACAAAATTTCGCCTTATTACTGTGAGACACTTATTTCGTGGTGAATACAATTTACATCCGTATCTCAGTGATTCTTTAATAAAAAAATGGGTGAAGGAGTTTGAAGGTTGGTTTGAAACTGAATCCCATGGATTTCTTAGACCGAAGAGAACGTGCAGCAAGTTGCCGCTTCAGTTCGACGTAATCCAGATTTATCGACGCGAAACGGCTGAATTAGATTATACTGCACATAGTGCAGGCACTAAAACCTAATTATTAAATTTACACAAGTCGTATGCCGAAACAATGTTAGAACGGTCCAGTAATTTTGACATCTTATTGCCTGACGAAGCCCATTTTCACTTCAATGGACATATAAACAAACACAATTACAGGTATTGGAGCAGTGTACATCCCAAAGGGAACACGACCAACTAAAACACGAGAGGCCATTCCATTCTTCCAAGGCAACTGTATGGGCTGCAATTTCAACAAAAGAAATCATTGGACCTTAGTTTTTCGAAGATTCTTGCGACCGTTCAATTACTGTTAATTCTACTGAATATGTAAAAATGTTACGGAAGTTCTTGGGACCGACGCTACTCGCAACAATCATAAGACATTATTTCAGTAATATGAAGCCACTTATCACACATCCAATGAGTCCCTGCCAGTGGTCACACGTTAACTAAAAGAAAAATCAGTGAAGAAATGTCGAGGATCTTGCGGTCACTTTGCCGATGAGTATTCGAAAATTTCAGTGCTCGCTTATAAGAGTGCAAACTTCGAAACGGTGGTCATTAAGACGATATTATTTTTAAGAAATAAATTCCAAATAATTAGCTTTCTTGTAAGTAATCAATTTTTATAATATATCAAATGGTTTTATTTATACGATTTTTTCAAACGTTAACCAATTCGTGGTCCACCTGTATGACAGCATATGCATTCCACCTGGTACAATTCTCAAGTAGATATTATTTGTCAAGAAAATTATAAAAACCAAGTGTATTATTTTAAAGTAATTATTATTAAATGATTTAATGGTAGAAACAAAACCTAATCAAAAAGCTTTCAAAGGTCTCATAAGTATAGTCTTTGTAAAAATAGCTACACAAACAATTTTTTGTAAGTTCAAAAACTTATATCGACTTTGAACGTGAGATATAGATTGTATGACTTATTTCTAGATAAAGTAAACACGATATGAAAACGAAAGTAAATACCTTGTGGAACATGACTATGTGCATAGATATTTATACTATTGTGTACGTCCATATAACATTCATTTCTGTATATTTCAGGTATGATGTTAGTCAAACACGCGATAATTATCGCATCGTTTTGGACGAATAATTTAGTACATAAATATAACATTCCCTGCATTACCACACTGGTAGTGGAGGCAGAAAATCTTTTATTTTCTTTTTCTAATTTTAAATACTGAACTTTCTCCATAAAAAAAGTTAACAGACTATGATCAAAATTTTCCCAAGAATTTAGCTATAACAGTGATAAGCTTGTGACAAATAGAATAACGCACTTTCTATATAAATTCGTACAAATATATACGTTAGGACATTTTTTTATAATAACAAAATCAATAAACCTCTTATATAAGAAAAAAACTTCAAAATAATTTATAAAAAATAAACAAAAACGGTATTGGAAACGCTAAAAAATTTCATCACCACCTTGTCTTGTTGTCGAATCTCGAATCAAAATTTAATATTCTTTTTTATCATTCTTTTTTAACAGAAAATATGAAAACGTTATACTTTTTATTAAATTTGACCAGTAACAACTCTTTTTATATACTAAATCTACCTAAGAGATCTATATCAGAACTGTTAAACTGTAAACAAAATCTAAGTTGTAGAGCTGTTAAAATGTCACGTAACAATCAATTATTTATGTTACTGTCTTGGCTCTTAGCACGAAGATAAATTTAGGAGGCTACCTAGCATAGTGACACAATGACTTATCTGATTTACTGATACTCATTCTGCATTAGGGTATATCTATTTCGTTTCAGTTTATCAAGCTTCGAGACTTCCAACACAAATATTCGCTCTTGACAATGATATATTTTTTATGGGTGTTCGGTGGGTCTGACCGTTTCTTGTAGTGATTTCTATCAGTGAAAATATAAAGCAGCATTTGCCTTTTGTAAATAATGCAGCAAGTAGTATACTAATTGTTGTTTTCTGTTGTAAATTATGATGTACATATACTAAACCAGCATCCGGACTTAGCAATATAGTACAGTAAACCCGCCCTTGTCGAAATGGTTCCTGAATGGAATGGAATGGAAATTCCTGAATGGATCCTGATTTTCTTTTTACCGACCAATACAGATACTTTAAAGGAATACTGTACCTACTTTATATACTTTATACGTTATAGTTCTATGTTTGTAGTATTCCTCTATAACTAACATGATACGTTACTGTTTCCGGTAGACAGTGATGCAGATTTATTGCTTAACAAGTTAAATTTAAACATTTGAAAATTAGCGACTAATCCTAAACAGTAAGGCCTCTGAGCTTCTACAATAACGACTTACCTAAGCATAATACATTGGGATTGTCAATTTTTGAAACATCTTTGCCTTCTACAAATTAATCTATGATTGAGCAGTGCTTAGGTTGATTCAATCTATGGTTTCCCTAGGAATTGTAATAGAGTGATTATTTTATTACAGTGCTGTATTTATGAGTTTAAATTTGTTTTTCCATCTCTTACTTTGTTTTGAGTTTCATGAAGTTGTTCTCACAGGTTGTCTTGAATGTGGAAAAGACATTAGTAAGCGCAAAATTGCCTTCTTTCGCACTCGATTGATAAAATGGACCTATATTTCTATATTAAGAGCCTGCCAAAGTGACTCGTCTCTGCCTGATAGAAAGCATGAATAGAATACAAGAGTTGTGATCACCATACTCATTGCAAATGTAGACAATGCAGTATGGTGACCCACACTATGGCGGCCTTGTGAGATGCCTTGCTTTGCTTTTGTTAAATTCTAATATTTTGAAGTTACATTGAGCTTTTGAGATGTCCTTATATGTACCAATCTATTACTGGTCTAATGTAAAATAAAAAAAATAAATAGCCTCACACGTCTCACACACGGCTGTCTTATGCCAAATTAGGCAGAGCCAGTGCTATAGTAACCAGAGTGCTCGTAAACATACTTAAATATTTCTAAAAACATACATATTATAGATAAATTACACCCAAACACAGGGCAAATAATAGTGCTCATCACAGTAGTAAAAATCGAACCCACGACCTCCAGCTTACAGTCCAAAGGCACTAACCGCTTGACCAACAAGTGCATTAAATGTAAGTAAATATTCTAAATGTATAATAAATGAAAGTTTAAAATATTTATAATAAAACAATAATATTTGTAATTATACCCAAAATAAGCAATCGGTACTCTACCTGCAATGACTGTTTGGTTTTATTAGTTATTTACATATTTTTGCTTTTACTGTTACACATTTCTTCAAGGATTTTTCCAATATTTATAACATCACTCGTGATATCGTGGTATAAAATTAGAGTTACAATATCATCGTGAAATAAATATTGGAAACGGGTGTAAAAGGTGAAACGATAACAATCATCTCTGATAAAAAAAGCAATTTGATATTACTAGTGCTGTTAGTATTCGCACACATATGGCCGTGCCAATAGCATATTATATATAAACTGTCTTTTTTTTTAAGAAAAAAAATATGACAATGCTCCTCACGCACTAAAAAGGTATTACATATATATATTCATAGTAATAATCATGAAAGAGAACGCTCCGAGCACTAAGTCCGTCGATGTACAAATAAGTGCATAAAGTTTAGAAATAAATAAAATAAAAATAAGTCAATGTGTCTTTGTACACTAAAATATAAGAAACATTTAAACATTGACATTTAAACTGGCGACTTTAAAATTTCTGACAATGTTTTAACTATTTATTAATATATTTGTTTCATCGGTTACATTTTGGATCTATTTTGATGATCATACATATACAAGGAACGATCGTTCAATCTATGTGGTATGCAGTTGGAGAGACCTATCCAGCCCCCTTAGCCAAGGTGTAAGTGTTTCACGTCGATTGTCTTTCTATAATCGCGAACGCTTCTATTATCTATTCTCTTGAAGTATTATTTACTAATATTTTGTTTCGACCACGTAACTCAGCATTGAGAGACGTCATTCCCATACAATTGTTAGTTTTCTATAACGTTCACGTTTGTAGAATGTCAACTTGGCTAGAGGGGCATTAGCGGAATTCAATAGGCTGATGGTGATGAATAGAAAACAATCTAGGTAACGTTAAACATAAAGTTACTATAATACATAAATCTAAAAATACAGCACAAAACAAACTGGAAAATTGGATTAAGTAATTAAATTGTAAGTTCTTGTAATTTTTGTCCGAAGCCTTATTTAAAATTTACTTGTGTATAATATTATTAGATTTGTCCTTAAGTGAAGTCACATTATAAAATCAACATTACCAGACTTTATGAAACAAATGACGCGGGCGATCAACACATAAACAACGAAATACTCGTATCTACGGAACACTTTTGTGCTCAGAGAAGTTTATCTGTGTACAGTGCTCTACAAAAGATTTTACATATTGCTCGGTCAGACAAATTGTCTCCTGATATCTAATCAAGCTTAATACCGTAATTAAAAAAATTTGATTGCCGTCATACTTAAGAGTACCTTCTGTACTAACATTGGTAACGTTAGTACCTACAAAGTGTCCTATTCTCAATAAAACAATAGTTATTATTTCTTATGACTAAGATGCAGTCAAAGACACATAAAGTCACTTGTCTCTATGTATCATCTTCTTGGCTGCATTTTTATGTCTTATTTAACAAAAATAAGTAGTTTTGTTTCCCTCTATTACGCTCCTCACTTCCACCTCAAAATAATTATAAAAAAATTGTTAAAACAAAAAATAACAAAAGAAGTTAAAAAAAAACATCCTCTCATTATGCACGTAATATATAATAACCTTTATAAATAAATCTTTTATATCCACTAACCTTATTCAAAGCTGCAATAGTTCTCTACGAGTTTGCAAATAAAATGTTAATTGGGCTTACAAAGTAATTTCATGAGCCGAATATTACGTTAGCATGTCAAAAATTTGTGTTGAGTTAATTGCCTCATACCGTCTCGCTTAATGATCACGATTGAAATCGCAACAGAAACTCTTTAAATTGTTTACTGACGATATTTCTTTGGATATTATGCTATTCTCTTTTGTTTATGCTGCCGTGTAATACTTTTTTATTCTTTAACGTTGTCCACTGGCGAGAGCATTGTACCCACGTGAGGGTTATAGCATAAACGTATGACAAACATACGTATCAACTACAACTTCAAAACATTTTACCACAGACCAGTTTTGAACATGAGCGTCTTCTTACGTGTGCCATAGTAAATTTAGGGTATAAAACCCACGGTCTACCGTT
Source organism: Hypercompe scribonia (assembly GCA_949316085.1). NCBI lineage: Eukaryota > Metazoa > Arthropoda > Insecta > Lepidoptera > Erebidae > Hypercompe > Hypercompe scribonia. The sequence continues at coordinate 11,973,137 of OX438979.1, forward strand.
TGTTTAAAACGCTTATTTGGCAAACAACACAATTCACAATTTAATGTATTTAACCTTGTTAATACTTAGACTAAAATGTTACGTACAATGCGTCATAATCGTCTAATCGGTAAATCGGATGTGTATAATAACATTAATAGCTTTCTAACGCCAAGGTTGTGCGATTATTTTAATATTCTAACTTACAAAAAGCAGACATAAAAGGCTGGTGTTTGATTTATACAGTAACAATAATTATATCATTTTATAATCTCATTTTTTATATAATTCCTTAAAAAGAATAAAGTATTAGAAAAATAATTTTAATATTAAGTATCTTAACAATAGTAATAAAATATCCAACGTCCGAGGTTACGCATAAACTACGTAACGATTTCCATAAAACGTTGCCTGTTTTTAGTACAGGTGCGTAGCTGCTTAAAAAATACTTTATTTTGCTTTTATTATTTATTTTTAACAAGAATTGTATCACATGAATAATATATTGATTATACATAGCTGTTTACTGTCGCTAAAATTTACTATTATTATATAGACAGACAGGTAGTTAAAACAACTGATCAAATCTGTATTTGGAGAGGTTCTGTTCAGTATCAAGTAGTACTAGTAAATATACTAGAACTAGTTGATACTATATATACTATATATATAGTATATTTCATAATACTACTTGATATTATATATATAAATTTTTATTATCCATCATCCAGGAAATTAAAGAAGGCAACATGTTTTTAGTTAACTTGAGGCACTACCTAGTGTAAAAAACAGTACACACTTACATGTACAGACTACATACTTAAGTAATAGTAAATCATCTTTTTTTTATTCTGGGACTACCAAAGTGACTTTACTCTGCCTGATGGAGAGCATGAATAGAATCCAAGATTGGTGGACGCCATACTCGTGAATGCAGACAATTCAGTATGGCCACCCACACTATAGCGGCTTAGTAGAAGTTTTTTCTCGCATCGTTTAATCTTCCATATAGTTATGTTCTTCTGCTTAGATGTTAGAAGCTTTAACATTTCAAAAAAAAAGTGTACCAGGTGGATATACAAAAAAAAATCGGACGTGCGTTCTGAAATCTAATTTCGTTGTCCTGTTAAATTCATTTAGATACTTAAAGAAGCTGAAATACAAAAATATAAAGCCTTTTTATACATCAATAATCAAGAGGTTGAAAGGTTTATTATTATGCCCCGATTTCTACGTAATATTCTACTATAAATAGTCACGAGACATAAGAGTCTTATTCTGATGTCCTTACCTACTCATCATTTTCATAGAATTATAAAAAAATTCGTAGACGGAGAAAACAGTTTCACATGAACTCCTAACATACAAATTTTCTATTCATTTTTTGAATTGTGAGTCTATTTTATTTTTCAATTGAACTTCTCACGGGTATAACCACTTTCACTTTTAAAGTCTCAACACAAATCAGTCTTATTCTACCTACAAAGATAAATAATGACATGTCTAATATTAAAGTAATGGGTGTTATTTCTGCTCATTTTTCAACTTCACAGTTCTTTGAGAACATAAGTTGGTAAATTGTGGTAACCTTGTTTTGAACGAAAATGATTCGTTTATTTTGTTTCCTAACGGTTGAACTGCCCTTCTGATGCAATATAATATTCAAGTAACTGTTGTTAAAGATGAGCGTAGTCTTAATAAACTAAAATATATGTAGCCTATTTTACAATTAACCCTAACTCGTCTTAAAACGATATTGCATTTACCGATTTCTTATTTTTCTCTACCATGTATAAAAAGGTTAAACCCCCGTTAGACGTTTTTACTCCAGACATGTACAAAAATCCATTTTTTATCAATGAAAGACGTGTTTGCTCAATTTCTACGTTCTATAAGATAATTCATTCGTATTTTATAATTTGCCACCGCAAAAATAAACACAGTAAACTTTCTGAAGATTAATTTACATACAGATCGACATTAACAATGTTACCATGTTTTTTTCGCGGTTTGCACCCTGATCAAGTTTTAGTGCCGGCAATTATCCGTTATGATTTAGGGTTATCTGTAATTTTGTAAAAGTATATAATTCTTTAAACATACTTTATATTTATAGTAAAATCTCTACTTTATGACTTACAGAACCTTAGAGTCCAAAATTGAATTTCAGTTACCTATGATAAAAATGCAATAATAATAATAATTAAATATCTTGGACTCCTAATTTACACTTATACATGTACATATCTTAAATTATCTTTATAGACTAAATTCTTTTTATGCTTACCTAAGTGTCTTGAAATTGATGCTTGATAATATTTTAAAAGGATATAACTTTAAAATTTAGTTTGGATTTATTATTTGCATATTAAAAATACACTTCCTAATGTCTGCAATCTGTGTTAATAAGTTCCGTATTTTTAAATCTAGTTTGAAATTATACTTATAATAAATACGTATATATAATAGACAGATGCGAGAATGAAGACTGGCCACGCGAAAAAAAATGATCTTACCTCTTTTATTGTTTTTTAAACTACGAAGATTAAGTCTGTGTCAAAACAACCAATCACAAAAAAGAGATCACTTTGTTCTCTTCTGTCCTCACCGCCTGCTAAGCTGATTCTAAAATTTATTTTTCGCTGGACATCTTTTATATCTTGTTTGAAAATATGCTAAATAAACAATTATTTTACTAATGCCTACATTTACTCGTTTTAAAACATGCAAATATCAGTGTTTTACGACATTTTAATGAGAATCTAAAAATTATCTCATTTCAATATTTAATGAAAACCGATGAGTGTAAAAATGTGGTACTGAAAGTTTATAATGAATTCGTTAACATAATGTTATTATTGAACTTGTTATTATATCATGTCGACGTTACCCACGTGCAATCCCAAATACCATAATGCCGTGATTAGCATGTTATGCTCTCCGTATAACCTACAAACCATCCTAAACTATCATTTTATTTAGCAGAAATAATTATAATTTGACAAATTCAACCCTAAACACTCTCACCAAGTTTCCTATAACTAAAAATTTTACAAAACCTTCCAAAGTAAAAGAACGTTAGGGGCAGTTCAGTTATATACGTTGGACAGTCAGCCGAACTCACGCGCGGCTTCCCCACAAGTCCCGCAGTTATACAACCAGGTTCTTTAAAGAAAGAGACCCATATTAAGCTCTACGAATACTCTTGTAGAGTAATTCTTAATAGAAACAATTCTGATGTTTAAATAAATATGTAACGAATCATCAACAGTTCACAGCTGCACATAGGCCTCTCCTTAGTAAGGAGGTTTTATATACAAAACGTATAGTAAACGTAAACGTATCATATAAGTTTGTACAATGTACTTTCATGGTTTTCTAAAATAAATTACATATGTATTAAGCCTACATGCCAAATTTCATCATTTTACGTCCCAGAAAACGTGATTTACGTATGTTTAAAGCTTAAAAGTGCGCTCCTGTAAAACTTGATATTTGTAGATATGGGATTGTTCAGGTACAGTCGAATATAAAATAATGTAATATATTTCTGCCCTAAATGTGACGGAGGTTACAACCAAAGCGTAGGAGGTTGCAGCGTGAGTCAGTCACTGTGGTTTTGATTCAGTCAATGACTTCAACTATGAAATTAAAGCAAAGGAGGAAGTCTGTAAAATATGGACTCCTCTTAACTGTTGTCTATTGTGGTATATAACTATGTTTTGATACAATAACACATTTTAAAATGTCCTTATTTTGTGTATGCCTCGTACCAGAATATTATATATTTTTCATAAATTCGAGAAGTTGAATCAACCAATTGAATCCGCACAATTGCGAAGTTTTTAGGCCCATTTCAATTTTACAGACTATTGGTACATTTCGAACAATATTCCGTAGAAAAATAAACTATTCGTAACGAACTGCTGGCAATATTCCGTTAGTAGCAATTTAGCGGTTGGTTGTGCAATGAGAACCGGTTTTGTAATGTATCTACACCTAAGAAAACTATTATAGCACAACGCAATTTAAAATTGAATATAACCTGCGATGTTGTTGTTTTTAGTAAATAATGGCAGTTCAATTGTTATGAAGTAAGTAAATTAATTATAAATAGTGCCTATTCTCTGTTGCATAAGAACTGTTTTGTTACCGTTACATAAATTAGTGGTAGGAAGATAAATTAGTGACGTTCGCCCGCATTGTTTGGTGTAAAAGTAGTGTAAAATAATATATATATACAAATACGCGTGTTTGAGACAGGGAACGGATTTTTATAGTCTTTCGTAGATATGGTTCAATGTTGAATTGGAAATTATATCAAAACGCGTTAGATTAACATGTAAGTAGGTACACAAATTAACCTTGCAACTGTAAATTTTAATAAGTAGCGAATTATAAATACATGCCTACAGTCAAAAGATATAAGCCCTCTGACGCAGTCGGGTGAAACACAAGGCGAGAGGTAGCGTATAATGGGATTTACCTGTCCCTAAATATATTTTAATTTAAAGCTACCCAACTCTAAAACATGTAATGTACTTAATAACTTACGGGATTGCAATAACATCAGCTTTTTTAACTATTTAAACCTAAAATAGATAACCCACTTACGACATCATATAAATATGTATACCTACACGTAAATTACTACAATCAACACTATAAATAATACTAACGTAGTTTAAGTACGTAGGCACCTTAAATCTAGGTAAGTCTTCGTCAACACAAAAAGTGAGAATAGCATTGTGTAAAATTTTGCGAAGGACGGCTTCCATGTGAACGCGGGAAGTAGGCCACTCTGAAGTCTGAGAGACTATGTTATTGCGACGCTTTTATGTGTCGTTAGTCAGTTGGTTGACGTTTATATTATACACAAGTTTAAATTTTGTTAAAATCTAATGACAAATACCCACCAATATAAATTACGATACATATATTCTTAGACTATATCTATGTACTATTGTTTTAAATTTAAATATTCGGTCTTACCTACCTACCTATATAAGTTAAAAATGGGTAGTTACTGAGTAAATAAGCATACGACTTATTTTTAACATCGTAATTAGTTACTTACTGTCTTCAAGGACAATGTGTAATGTTAATGAATAAATTTTATATTTAATTTTTACTTTTCTCCATGAACTTGGCTTAGTATTTGTGTTCTTATCGACCGTAAATACTAGGTCGAGAAAGTATTTAATAAGTACTTTCTCGATACAAAGAAAGCTAGATTCACAAAACACACTTATGATATGTCAACACTGCGTATAATTATACTGCCACACGATACTTACTGATATCGTAGTGTTCTTGAATATTTTTGCTTATATTTACATTTTATTAAAAACCAGTATTAACATTTTTGACGTTCATAATATACATAACATTTCTTATGATGACTAAATAAACGAGTATTTTAGTAGTATCTGTGCTCTATTATTTTGAATTATGCCGAATTACCATCAACCAAACATCACAAACAAAATGTGACATTTCGTTTTGTTACGCCGTGCCACATATTTTAAACAGCTGTTATCTTTTTTAGTACGCTACACTGATGTGAATAATTGAAGAAAATGAGCAGAAATTACAATAGAAGGGTCACTGACTTCCACGATGAACATTGCTGCGCGGGTAATGTCACCGGGAATTTTCGGCGCAGCTCGTCATTGCGACTGCGCGGGGAGAAAATGGTGCAGCGCTCGCCTTTAGCAACAAGAAGGCTAATACCAATAATCACGGAAAATACTCATCAGAAACAACGCAGCGATGTGCCCAGACTCCAGGAGCCTGGCCATCGCCAGCGGAGTCATGTAAGTCTACCACGCATCACATGATTTTTAAATTAAAAAGCATTGCCATAGGGATGAAAAGCAAGCCACGCAGATTGTTAATATTCTGTTGCGCACAAGAACTATAACAAGTTTTTGTGCTTTTTATTAATTTGTCATACATATTATATTTCAATTACCGATTTTTACTACTATAGTCAGACTGAACTTTAGTAATATATTAACAGTATTATTTATTTAGTTTCATATTTTAGAAATAGTTTCTGTGTAACCATAATCTAATGATATAATTTACTACTTTTCAGTCATTTAACTCAAATCCTCAGCAAAAGCCAAAGAAATCGTGCCTAAAATCACAAGATGGTGGGTATGACAGAAAGTTAAGTATGACTGATTCTGCTCATACCCCACCTGGCTCACCAGAAGATTTGCCTGATGATGAATCTTTACATAGCTATGGTAGTGCTGCCACCGCTGCCTCAATCGATGCAGGATATGCACCGTTTAATGGGACCACCTTTAGCGGAAGATCTATGCGTTATGTACTGCATTGTTCGTCACATGCGGGTCTTGCTGGTGAAGAATATTTGACACCAACTCAGCGTGCTCAAAAGCAAATACGCCGCCTCAAAAATCTTCTTAGTCAAGCTAAGAAAGATTTAGACAAGAAGGACAGTGAAATATTTCAGCTCACCAAAGAAGTTGTTGAACTAAGGCTTTATAAAGCATCAATATGTTCACCTGATGAAAAATCAAACTCAAGTGAAATTGTAACTATAAGAGAAAATGCTGAAGAACCTTCTATTGAACAAGATAGTTCCAAACATGAAGATGGATGCAGATCATTTGATATCACAGACAGCCCAATGTTCAAAAACCAAACACCAACAAGATGCCGCAATGAAATGCAAGGTTCATTTACAGACTCAGGGCATTTCGATGATCTGACAAATTCATCGCTGCATTCTAAAGAATCAGTACATTTACTGACACATGAGGCATCTTGCATGACAGAGTCAGGAGATGTTGATGAGGAACGCCGTAGTCTAATAGCATATTATGAGAAAAAGATGGAAGATATTATTAGGACTCATGTTGGAGAGACGCAAGAAATAAAGAAACTTCACAATGATAAAGTAGAGTCATTGTTACAAAAGTTGGCTGATGTAAATACACGTTACTGTGAACTGTTGCCTAATTGTGAGCAGGCCAAAGAGAGAATTCATTCTCTTGAGAAACAGTTAGAAGAAGTAAACAAGCAACTGCAGGAGGAAGAAACCAGACACAAGTCAATGTATTTGCAAATGTATAATAAAGGTGTTGAGGCTGCTAAATTTGAATTAGATAAGGTAATTCATAATAATTGATTTACTAACTTTTTTTTACAAAATGGTTAAATTTACTGTGACACTTTCCATCTACAGTTAATCCTACTTTTGACTAATAAATACATATAAAGTAATATACTCGTGAGATTAAGACAATAAATAAGCTCATGTAAAAAAGACCATAATTCTCACTGTTCTAGAAAAAATAAAATATCGTTTCTAACATTTAAAATTTAAACTTTACAGGAAGTAGATGCTGGCACTTCCCAAGGGCCAGTTAGCCGGGTATCCGTGGAGGAACTACTGGAGCAGTTACAGATTACTCAGACAGAGCTCGAGAAAGTTCGAGTAAGTAGCCTTCTTTATTCAGACTGCACTTATATTCCAACACTGGTATCAATCACATTGAAAACATATCAGTTGGTTATTGATCTGATACTTTTAATAGCGATCATTAAAACATTAACTGTCTCCTTTTTAACATATCTAAATAGCCAACTACTCATACACAACTAAATTTTAATATGTTAACTCTTAATGCATTGATGTACATGTGATATGTAGTGACATATCTCTTTGAACTAAGTAGCACTTGAGTATGCCGCTGTAACTGATTTTAACATTTCCATTTAATCAACTAATAGAATGACTTAAAAAATTGTGAAAATTTGATTTTGTTTGATTAATTAATAGTATTTTCAATTCCGAATTAACCACAGCATTGTACTTGGATTTACTATAGTGTGTGCATGTAGTGGCAATTAACAAGTGCCAGCTTTAACATGTAGTGCATTACAGGACACGGCATTCACAGAGGACCGATCGGCCAAGTCACATGTACTGCTAAGTGCAAAGGAGGCTGTTTCTTTATGGGTCCTAGGAGCTCGAAAGGTTGGATATTTATATCGGACAATCAACAGTGCTCACTGTACAACACCTTTTTTTTACTTTTGTATTTTACACCCCGCTTTCCACTCAGGTCATAAAGAGTTATCTAAATTCTTTATATATTTATTTAAACGATTTATGATTAAATGACCTGACAATTATCAGAGCATCTTGGAATTGTAGGTATAGGCAGCTACAACATTAATTCAGTTTTAGGTATAAAGTTGTTTCTTTTGTATAATTTTTTTTATTTGGTTTACTTGTATCATATTGGTTAGGTAGATTGAGTATATCCAATGTAAATATTTACATGCAATTTTAGTAGACAGCTTTTAACTAACCCGTATATTGTAGCAGAATGCTTTCAATGATTTATATTAACTTGTGTATAACATAATTATAGTTTCCTTGTCTAACTTAGCTTCGCATGTTACCTAATTGGTTGAAACAGCCTCTTTTGGTTTTGGGTTTAACATAGTACAGTACTCATATTGTACATTGTTTTAAGTTTAATTTAATTTATTATTACTCTATGTATTTGTAGTTGTAAGTAAACTATATGTATAGTGTAATATAATATTTTAATTAACAAGTTGTTATTATTTTGCTTTAAGTAGATACAAAGAACCTTCACAAATCTTTTTGTTATTGAAATTGTTGTTGTATGAAACCTTGTTTCGGCAGGTTAGTTATAACGCTTTTGACTTTCTATATTGCAATCTTGAATATTACAATTGATCTGTAAAGTACATACTACAGTATATTTTGTTTTTACATTAATTCTTTATATGTTTATTAAACACAGGAGTCTGTAATTAAAGGTTAACTTACAAGAATTTATTGAACCGCTGATAATAATTGGTTACTTATTGTATTGTTTCTCAATTCAACTCGAAACTATAAAAAAAGATTTGTTAAGTTTATTTAGAATGTTAAGTGTTTATTGTGTAGTACTTAGAACCGCATGCCCTGAACTCTGTACACTGTTAGAAATGTCATAGTGTTGTTGTTAATTACAGGCAATGTACCGTCGCATTGTCGAGTCGCAGAAAGGAAACAAGACGAAAGTAGATCCTGAAGTGACATTGCAGTTCCTAAAATCGGCCATCTATTACTTCCTTACTGATCCCGAGAACCACCAGGGACATCTCAACGCCATAGAGAACATTCTTGGATTCACTGATACGGAGAAAAAGAATATACGCAAGGCGAGGACACCGTAGGAAAGACTGCTGTGAACGTGTGATATGACATTATTACTAGATAATTTTGTTACTATTTTAGATAGGTTTTATTATTTGTCGTCTGAGACGGAATGGCTCGTAGGTTACGAGTTAGCTGTTAGGTAGTGTGTGCACAGTATTCATAAGTCCCTTTTTACTGATAAGTTTGCACCCTATTTTTTTTTTATTCAGTTTGGTGATTGTTATCTCTTGTTTTTACTATGTTTTTATTTACTAGGTTTTAAACCGAATTTATTTTCTAGATTGTGATTTTTATAGTTTATAGGCACCAAAGAATCGTTTTTCAGCAACCCAATCGTGCAATTTTGACTATAGTTTTAAGTGTAAATTTTGCTGATCTTGCATTCCAGTCTATTTAGTATAAGTGTTGTATACATTTTATATAATTATGTTCCTTTGGGTATTGTTTTCCTATTTTTGTGATTTTTTACTTTGCATGCTGGTCAGCAATTTTATTATTTCTACTTAATATATGGCTATGATGAATATTACTTTTAAAATTCTAATTTAATCAACGAGAGGTCAAATCATATAAAATTTTAACTAACTTTACCACATTTTAAAAGACCGAATGAGTTTCTGAAGGATCTTAGTACCAATAAATTTGACACTAAAACATTTCTCATACCTGGGCGTTTAAAACAGAAAATGACGTATTTAACAAAAATGGTTGTAGATAAATTTTTAATACAATAAAAAATATTTTAAATTGTCGTTACACTTAGGTGTAATCTGACATAAGTACATTGAACATCTTTAAAATAGAAGTGCAAGGCAAACGATAAATAGTTGCACAAAATTTACCTACAATTTTTTTTTGGGAAGACTCAACATAATAATTATATGACCTCATTTTATTGTTTAGTTAATCGAATTATTCTTGCCACTCTTGAAGTTGCATCTGTGATTAAGTGTACCTTTATAATAATGACGATGCATAATAAACGCCAACTCTCATATTTACAATACTTAACACATATCTTTCATATTCCATTCGATAAAGTGAATATATTAAGCCTATTAACACCAATAAACTCTTTTCAAGTTGGAATTTTCAAAAACATGCGATTACTGCATGTTTTTTCTGTTAATGCCAATTTGAAGAGACAAAGCTACTTACGTAATTCAGTCGTGTTTAGTTATTTATAAAATATCAAGTATCGAATGGAATTAAAGGTACGTAATAATAATAATATCTTTGTTAATATAGAAATGCTTTTTTTTCATTTCAAGCAATTTAGAATAAATTATGCAAATTTATTGATTTTGCATCTTATCTTGCCTTTATGGATTAAGAATACAGTGATAATAAGAGCTATTTATATAGCATTGTTTACGTCCAATAGTTATACAAATCTTATACAATAGGTATTGTAGATATGGTTAGTATTACTTTACGTTTAGTTCGGTTTTATCACACAAAAACATGACATTCGTTTAATCCATTACAAGGCAATAGAACGTTTCAAAACATTGAGTTGCTAGCTTTGGTTCTGAATATATGGTAAATGGATAATAAGTCTTCAGTTGTTTTAATGTTTCCTACATAAAAAAAAAAGCTGTAAGTACCGAAGCAGTAACTTTTCGACAGGATTTTTCCTTATTTTTAATTGGAATAAAAGGACTAATAAAGCATTCTACAAACGTAGCGCCTTCGGGTTCTACAATCATTTAGAATATTCCTAAATAAATAATCGCACGAAAATAACTTTTATGTAGAGGTTCAGGTGTAGAGCTGCTACAGAATCGCTGTCAGAGAAATATATACTTACGTAAGTATAACACTTGAAGAGTGGAACGAGCGAAGGCCCCTTACAAGTGCCTCGTATTTTTTATTTTGCAGACGTGGCACATTGAAAACATGTTTGTGTCAAAGAGTACAGTAAACTGATGCAAATAACGTAATCAAATTGCATGAGACCAAGCTGACGAATACCGACAACGATATCACTGCACTGTTATTTTTTTAAATTATTATTTAGAATAAAAAAGCCATCTCAATTCTTAGGATTTTGAAGTAACCATTGACGAAGAAAAGTATCACACTATCGAGTAATATGTTAAATGTCTACTTTGATGATTCATTAAATTAAGTAGTAGTACCTCTAATAATGGCTGCTTATTTAAGCAGTAAACTCTTGTAATTTTCATTATATAATTTATCTTGGACCATTTTGAAAGTACTTTTAAGAAAACAGCACATAGTCATTTAAAGAATAACCGAGCATGACAAGCTGCACCAGCGAGTTCTCAAATCACAATCCTTGAGAGCAAAAAGGCACTGGTGGTAACGACCTTCATATGTACGTTACCTACTTATTAATAAAATTTATAAGACATTATGTAATTATGTTTATATAAGACATACACACATCACATTAACACCTTTTAACAACCCACTGCTGGACATAAGACACAATTTTCCTTAAACCAGCTGAGATTACAGTTATTTCAAGTAATAAAAAATCTAAAAAATACAAAGGCAGCAGGAGTACAGCAAATAATTACTTACTAAGTTTATAAAGTTATGGACTCGGTCAATTTGCCAACCACTAACTTAATAAATTTATCCTTTAAGGAAAACATTAATGAATACCATAGTCAAACCTCGTCAAACCAGCGTCAAACATTTTTCAGAAAATAATGCTAATAAGGTTTCAAGATTTTACTACAAATCACCATATACTTAAAAATGAGAAATTTGGGTTTAGACTTAATAGTACCGCCTGATTAGCACGTTTCAATTTAGTCAAAATTGTTACTTAGACTATTAATGATGAGAGTACCAGCTGCTACGATTTTCTTAGATATGATCAAGGCCTTTAATTTTGTATAATTTCATGGATACACATATTGGCAGTGTGGAATGAGGGACAAAGTGAATGACTGGTTGAAAAATTGTCCACGATGTAGACAACAGGGTTGTACATATCAAACATCCAAAAAGAAAAGGTGTCCTACAAAAGAGACTCTCAACAGAATAATTTTGGGCTGTCGCAGGGCAGTCTTCTGGTACCACTTTTATTTTTCAATTATGCAAGGACCTCTCAAACGTTACTCGTGATAAAGTCTTGACTCATGACTGTCATAAAAATATTGGTTAAACGCAGAATCCTCTGTTTGTGATTTGAACGACAAGGGTACATAACATTAATTTAATTCAGATTTAATTGAACGTAACCACTTCAACTCTAGATCTCGAAATTGTTCCCTACAATAAATAAAGGAAATTTAGGGCATGAGGAATCTTAGTGTGATTACGTGTAATGGAATATACTGGCTTATACGTTTTACACGTTAATAGACTTGAAGCTTATGCAATCCTGATGAGCATTTTCATCACATTAACATACATACACATCACTCCTCACACCGAATAATAACGTAACGTGTTATGACGATACTTTGTGTTTTATTAGATATTCGCCTGTAGTATTCTTTTACATCCTGTAGTTTTCCTACGAGTATTTTGGCAATTAAGTACAATTTTTGTAATAGACACATATCCTTATCACTTGGTTACCGTGGAGGGAACGGGTGTCATATTCCAAACACATCCAATCCAATCTGACACAAAGGGAGGATCCTCCGACCAGGCGAGGTGATCAAGCCTGGTGGGCCACGGCCCAACGGTTTATTTTGGGATGTTGTATATATGCTAATTGTCACGCGAATCTCTGTTTCGCGATACAGAATTAGTAGTTGCTTTGTAGTTCATTATTATACTTCGTAGTTCGATGTATTTTCGCTAAAGGGCGCCACAGTTACAGATCTTATACATTTGTTTACGTGAAAACATCATAACTAGTGATCACGGACTGCACTATAAACAAAATGTTACGATAGCGGTATTATTTGATTAAAATAAAACAAACTCGTTTTGTAATAAAGTATTCAAACATTATTATTTCTCCTATAGTAACTGTATCTGAAAATTTTGTCAGTGTTTAAAAAAATATTAATAATCACTTTTACAATAGTTTACTAAAACGTTGCTGATTGCTGTAGTATTTAATTACCATAATTATCTATTTCGTTAGACAATGCAGAGTTTGTATAAATTTGATTGTACTAGTTACGTCTGCTCAAATGAAAAAACGACTTATTGAACATTAAATAAGCCATTTTAATCATCCACTTATTAATTCACTTCTAATATTCTATTTTTAAGAGTCCATTTTTAATTGAAACCTGTACTAGTGGTTTACAAACAGAAAAATTGCAATGTTTTAGAGTAAAATTCGAGAATATATTTTGAAAACCATTATGCAAGACCTAGCTGCTGAAATAAAAATTAAAGTCGTTTTAATTTATAATAATTAGAAAACAATGTCGTTATCAAAAAGAATGGTCTCACAACAAATGGAAACACTTAAAATATCGAATTTAACGAAGGTACACGTTCAGCAATATCTTGTTAAAACCATTAGCCCTTCACGCTCATGCAAGAGTTGTGATATAACATTTTTTGTGGAGCAACGGCAGGAGATATTTAAAACTATTTATAGACTGAAAGATCACGAGCTCCAATGGAAGAAAAATTAATAAGATACAGACAATTAAATACTATTGCAAGCAGAACTAGATTTCTATTCAAGTATACAAAGTATACTTTTTGAATACTCTATCTAGGTAGTAGAGCCACGCTGATTTTAGCACAAACGGGCCGGCTCGACCGGGGCAGTACTATCCTTCCACAGAAGACCAACCTAAAGCGCCAGTATTCGTGCTATCGTCTTTCGTTGGTGAGTGTGAGACCGGAGGCCCATTGATGCAGGGGTGACAGTTATCGTGATAACTGTGTGAGCCTTACGCTGCCACGATGACTGTCATGCCTTTTACGTCTCAAAGCGTGGCGTGAAAAAGCATCTCACTAGGCCACCATAGTGTGGGTCACCGTACTACATTGTCTGCATTTGCAAAATGGTGATCACAACTCTTTGGATTCTATTTATGCTTTTCATCAGGCAGAGTAGAATCACTTTGGAAAGCTCTTCATATAAAAAAAAAATAACTCTTGACTAGAGCTTAATTGACAATAGTAGAAGAAATTACAAAAGACATTAGAGGATGTCGGCCGCTACAAGGAAAAGTGTAATGCCACATTCCATCTATCTATTCTATGTATCTCTTAGATCGACCATATTTATCAAAGTAATTTAATATTTTTGTATCGACTGTATACCTTATGGTTTCCAACGCCAAGAACAATTAGCATCAAAATGTCAATACTACTCTATACCTATTGAATTTTATTTATTTGGGGAGCTTACAGTTATGCATGTTTGCAGAAAATACAGAAACTTGAAAAGATAACGAAGAACTACTACTTTATTCAAAAACTATTAATTATCATAAATAAATGTGGCAGTGTGCAATTTGCTGATTGATGAAGTAGAAGAGAGTAGAAAAATAGGTATTCAATAGACCTGATCACGTTACAAAGTACATGAGTGTAGCGTTACAATGAATGCCAAAATTATGGAGACAATATTATTTACGCAATAGAAATAGAACAAAGTAAACTAAAATATATTTTTTTTAATAACTTGATTTCAAGAAAATACAACATGAATAAGTTAATTTAAAATGATTCTATAAAAAAATATCAGTCATTTGATATATCGTATTGCAGTCATAAAAAAAAACATTGAAGAGAAAATCCATTAGGGTACAGGTTTTTCTCATGCGCGGGTATGAATATAATATCAAAATTATTTTCTTTCCTTTGGTTTGATTAAGATCTAAAATCTGGTAATAATTGAGAAAATACAGTTCTTAAAATATAGCTACAGAGATCATCTGTGACAGATGGCTACGAAATGGACGAAGTAACTTTGAACAAGCTATTTTATTTTGTATCACCTATATTTTCATACTTTTACATGCCAATTTTATCACAAACGGAGTACAATACATTATAAATATACAAATTCACATCTTCCAGTGCCTTGTAAGTTCTAAAACGATACTAGTAATTACTGTCACAGAAATCCAGCTATATTTTAGGGACTAGGGATTAAAATACTTGAAGTTTATTTAAAAATCGAATGTTTATCAAAATAATCAATTTTTAATAAAAAATCCCAAGTCGTAAATCGTAACACTGGCTACTTTAAGAACTTGTACAATACTAACATCGGTTAAATAATTGTAGGATGAGCAGTCATTTCAGTATGCAAAGGAAGCTGATGATTTATGCTACAAGCTTAATTTGATTACCTACACGTTTTTTGACGTTATATTACGTTTTCAAAAAAAAACCTTAGTGTTTATTACAAAATGAAACTGTATATGATATTTGGTTATTTTATAAACCTTCTTAAACGACTTTCGAGTTGAAGTAATAGTGTAGTGTTCTACACATTTATGATCATTATTTATGGTTCTTCTTTAAATTTATCGATTGGGAGGAGTGACATCATCTGATAGTTACGTCATGCATTCCAAATTTTTGTAAGGCTGTACATATATTTGTATAAATTCACATAATGAAATAAAAATCATATACTGTCAAAATTGTATTATTTTATTGTACAAAATATTGCCATTCTCAATTCATAACTAAATTATTGGTAAAATTATACAAAATATCAAAATTTAAAGCTAGCGCTGATTTAAAAATAAAATACGTGTCTTATACATAAATGTGCTTTCTTGATGCGATTCATATTATCAGAATAACAAGTAATACTAATAAATCTAGTAAAAATGTGGGCTTACCATTGTCGAGTTCAATAAAATTAAAGCCTCACATTAAAAATTGGTATCACAACCATTTTCTTGTACACAATTTATATGGAATAGCAACCAATGTTCACTCAAAAAAGTTTTATATTACAAGTTTATAACTGGATTACACTTAGAGAAAAGTATGATACGAAACTTGTTTCTTACACTACTAGTAAATCAGTCAACTTCAATCGATTATCGCAGAATTAGTTTATGGCACATGTTTTTTCGAGGTCATTCATATCACACAATGCGAAAAAATGTCATGGTAATTTGATATGGCAGTATGTTACTATACCACAAAGAGATTCTGATCAGTCTTGTTTTCTTATCATCAATTATTAAAAATGAGTCTGTTCTTAATAATTTAAGCCTTAAAATAGTTTTTTTTTAAATACTTCATTTCACAGTAAGTATTCCTTTGGGCACGTGCAACACGAATTTGAACTATTCAATCTTATTTCTACTTAGTGTAAATTATACGTAAGTCAACACACTTTTTGTAACAATTAATGTTAATAGTAATGAGTTTTGATTTGGATATATCACGATATGTTAGTATCAGTCAAAACTGAACTTTACTTCCTCGCGGGACGGATCGTTGTTCGCAGCGACTGCTTGCAACCAGTACCGACTGATTTGACTTTCAATGGACGGAGTACTCTCCTTGCGTGTGCTGGCAGCTCGTGCCTTACGCTTCGCCTTGCTGTGTTTAGTTCGTCGCCGCCCCACCTTAGTCTTCATTTCGGCGATTTTAACAGATAGCTGGCTATCGAGCGAGTTGCGGCGCGATTCGACAGAGACATGTCGAAGACTGATACTGATCTGAGAGTCCTGCGAGTTTCGTCGGTCCGGCGTCGAACTGAGGGAGTGGTGAGTGTGCGTGGGGAGAACTAGAGCGTCGCGACGGCGAACAAAACGTGGTAGAGTCGCCGCCCAGGACGAGGACAATTCACCACTGGAAAAAAGATTTGATCTAAGTTGACGTCAGTCGCGCCGTTTGTTATTTCTTAATATACAGACATCTGTCATTTGTTTATAGGTACCTTTCATGTTTAGCATCATCTGGATAATCGGCAGGCGACGTAGGGTCGATACAAAGTCCGACAGGGTCCTGTCGCGACCCTCCCAACGAAATCGACAAGCGACCACGCGCTGCAAACTCGCCACGTCGTCTATAGGCACGAGCGATCAACTCGTGTTTGCGAGCGCGACGGGTCACTTCCGCCTCAACTGAACACCCACATTTCCTGAACAAAACAATTTTTTCGTTGTAATTAATGTTTTAGTTTACGGTAATAAAAAACCGGGCATTTTTAAGGTTATTTCTTTTATGGCGTATTAAAACTCCGACTAATGGTCACGATTAATTAAAAGTTAGTGATTTTTACTACTATATTTAAAGAAAACTAAACATCGATTAGCTGTGCAGTAAAAATATTTGTTTTATAACACACTTTTACGTATCGCAGATACTAAACCGATTATATACGACATAGTAAATTAAGTTTATATTGACAATACGTCTTCCTCGTATTTAGTTTGGAGTTTAATATTAAAGTCATTATCGGCCTGCAATTTTTATTTTAGATCTGCACAATATGTTTTATCCTTCCATTCTACTCTATCACTCTTCATTTCACTGCTAACTCGCTTCTTAATCGTATATTATTTCACAGTCTACCTTTTCATTGGTCTTTCCCCGTTCTTGTACCCTTCAATTGCCATACCTAACACTTTTTTGCCACATTTTCCATATCCCCGTCTAACATGTTCACGAAATAATGTTATACAAAGCTGATAAAATAAAAATACACAAAAATTAGCAGGATTTCCGAAATTAGGTATTCGGGTTCGTCAGACAAGCACCTGGCCAGGTAGCGTCTCCAGGCGGCTGCGGCGGCGGGCGTCCAGGTCCAGGAGGCCATGAGCGCGCCGCCCGCGAAGCAGCACAGCAGGCGCAGCTGCAGCACCGACACCGACGGCCGGCTGCCGCTCGAACACTCCTTCTCGCCGTCCTTCAGCGCTTCCAGGCGACAGCTGCGAGAAACAAATTTATTTTTACCGCTAGACACTTCCCATCTCTTCCATGTATAATAAATCATCTGCCTAGCCATCATTACTGTCAAGATTATTTGGAGTCGGCTACTAATTTAACCGCTTTTACCAGAATATCAGTTTTTCACGTAGCGACTGACATCGGACCTCCAGAACCCTGCAGGTAAACTGAAATCGAAGGTTGAACTAGTTGTCAGTATATTTGAAGGTACCGACTTTCCAATAAAGATTACCATATATATTTATAATAACCGGGACCGACGGCTTAACGTGCTCGCCGAGACACGAGCGTACTGTTAACTTCCACTTACAACTCCGGCCTTTTATTGAGAATTTTTTGTAACTTAATAACGCTTTTTGGCCCGACCCATGAATCGGATGAAATTTTTTGATCAGAAATCGCATGCGCCAACCGCTACACGAACGAGGCAGTCGTATAATAAATAATACGTTAAAAATAAATAAATTAACATGTCTACATCAAGCTAAACTTATCTAATATGTTGTCACGATACGAAGGTTTAACACTGGTAGTAGAATTTCTATTGTAACTTAACTGGAGTCACAGTGAACAAACTTAACGACTTAAGGTAATTTTTAATTAGACCCATAGAAATTAAATTTCTCTGGCTTAAATTCTTAATCAACTACAAAGAAAGTGATTTTTATTTTATTTTTAAACATTTTAAGCATTAGTTGTGTGTGTAAGATTAAACCGTTTAAAAAAGTATAAACTTACATGATATTTTTCTTAAACGATTCCTTCCACAGATCTGCATTCCTAAACTCGTAAACATGACAGGCGAAGGTCACGCATATGAACACAGCTACTAGTGCTGCAGTAAGCGAACAGCGGGTAATCGTCTGTCGAATCTTGTTGGCGGCTCGAGGTGATATCACATCTTTGCTCGACACTCTTACAGCGACCAAGGAAAACACGCCTGCAAACATTTAGTTCTTTAAACAAACACACAAGACACACACACACACACACATCAACCAGCCAATACTCAACAGGGCAACAAATACATGCTCAATTCAAAGTTTATACATTGATAGCTTAGAAAAAACTAATTTAGATTTAATATCATTTTCAATCAGTTACAGCACGAGGGCGGAGCGGTATTTGGGTTACTGAATGTCAAATTCTAAAAAGAACCCAATAAAGTAACGCGTCCAATAATATTGTGAAAATATAAAATACCGAAAATGTAATTCAAACTTACCTCGCAGCAAGAAATACCCTCCAAGCAGCAATACAATAGACAACGGGGCGAGCAGCAGGGCTGCTCTCATTGGATGATTCACATATCCAACGAAACATATCCCCGTAACACTGCTACCATCCACCTCGCCGAACGCCATCGTCGCAATCGTTAAAATCAAGGGGAGTGACCACGCCACGAGGTGGAAATACGCCGCCTTCTTGTCTATACGATCTTTAATTTTGCCTAAAGCTCGAAAACTCATATGCCAGGCATATGTGAATATGACGAACCAAACGCAAGCTGCCATCATGAAGTAATATACCTGTAAAAAATTGGGAGAAATTTTATAGCACTTAATTAAAAAGCAAACGGTTCGTCTGGTGGTAAATTCTGACTAGTACTTATGAATGATTTTCCAACCCTGGCAATATATTTTCTTTTTATTTTTAATCATTATGATGTCTCTTAATGCAAGTGCTTTTAGTATTTGTCTATATTTATTAAACTAAACCGTTAATATTATAATCATAATATTTTTTTACTCATTTGACCTGCCAGTCTAATAATTCTTAAAAGACACTAAACGATAGCTGTTACTGATGTAACACAATGGTTCGACAAAATAGGGTATACTAGCAAATCGGAGATAAATTAAACTTTTTAATAATTACCAGTACAAAGACAACAACGCAAGATAAGTTTTCCTCGGCTGATGGTTCACCCTGTCGGCTGGTACCGTCCTTAGAACAAACGATGTCATCTCTAGATCCTACACCGAACTGGATAAGCCATCTATAAACAACATACATTTTAAAATATGGATATAAGAGATGGTGACTTGAAAATGATTGGTTTGAAGAAACTTTTCCTTTATCAAAATCATTAATAGTTCGAACATTAAAATAGTATATCAGAGATCACTTCAGAAAAGAGGTTTTAGCCTATTATACCATGACATCACCACATGGGTTTGTTGTCAAATGTTGCTTCTCTTTGCAGAGCTGTTGTCTCAGTCGGTTCGTACAGCACCTTGAGATGATACTCCAAATTCTTAATCTGTCCCTACACAGATAAAAAATTATATACACAAATAAACAAATAGGTCATATTCAAATAAAAATACCTACCCCATAGAAGCGACAGCAAAACACACGTTAATATAGAAGATAACCAGTGCAGGGTACTTATTAGCACTTCTCCAATCTATGAGGAACGTAGCAACAGTCAGTAAATTGAGAGCCAGACATATGCCCGCTCCCCATGCTACCAGTCTGTGGATTTGTTGGTGCTCATCCTCTGTGTACAGGGGATCACGACAAGGGAGGCCGCAGCTTGATATACCTGGGTAAAAAATACGGCAGTAATCACTAAATGAATGTCGCATTTATTGTTCTATAACGAAGATATTTTGGCACTAATTTCGTAAGTATTTGTAAGGTAACAGTATTGTGTATTACATTATATGTGTAAAGACTTTCCGGCAATAGTTAATTCGAGTTACAGGTATATCCTTGAAAAGCCATTGCCATTATTAACAATACATATTCAAAATCTGTCCTTATCTACCTTCTTTTAACATAGTCCCAACTTCTCTACTCAATTTATAGACTATTGTTGACAACAGGTTTACCTTCTTCAAGGTGGGGCTAATAAGCAAAATATGGACTTAATACAGCTCTGATTTGGACAGCGTACCTTTCCAAGATTCAATTATCGAATACTTTATTGGCCAATAACTACAGCTCACCTTCATAGAAACGTAGGGGTTTATCCGTATGGATAAGAGGTGGTAAACATTTGCCTGACGTATTGAATTTCATCTCTCGTACGGCGTTCTCACATTTGGAAGGAAACAGTGTTGCATTGCATTTCAAAAAGGACGGAAAGTAGGAGGTATTGTACAATATTAAACAAGGCTCCATTGTAATCTTGCACATCTCATACGATGGCAAATAAACCATATCGTGGCCCAGTATTTTCTCACACTTAGGCATAAAGGTCGCACATAATAAGGGCTGTATAACTGCCCAACAATTTGGCACATTTATCAGTTCTCTATATAGCTCTAGCTGTGTCTGAATTCTATACTGGTTTTCATAAAATGTTAAATGAACACTTGTTTTGTCATATGGTAGTTTTGATCCTAGACAACTAGTCTTGTTGAGTGGCTGGCAGAATGCTCTTCTTACGCAACTATTGAGTTTTATTTCTCGTTCAGGGAGCCATTGTGGGCTTTTGTCAGGTTTGATCAGCCTAAAGTTTGGCGTGCCATTTATAATTTCAAGGCGTTCTGTAGCATTGTCGCTCGTATCTGTTATAGAGTTTTGATCTCCACCATTGTCGAATTGGCTCGCTCGACACACTAGTATCATTAGAAACCCACACAACCATCTCCGAGAAGTCATCTGAAACAAAAGAATGGAGCTATGACTATCCATCACTTGGAACACAACAAGGGCGAAAAAAAAAAATTAAAAAATTAAAACTACACTTAATTTCTCAACAATTCTTTATTTGTGCAGGTCGAAGGCAGTATCAAATGAAACCCTTTTAATTTTCAAAAATTTATTCATTCAACAATATGTTCAGGAAACTTATTATCACCTTTAAAGTAATAACTAAATAGCCAAATTTTGCATTTGTCCAAGGGTAAAGGATATTTGGTAGTAAGGTGAGTCAGTACACTTAATTAAATATTTATGGTCCATAAATATTCCTTCTTCGCCGGTCACCATTGTATACGAGATGATGGAATGAAACTAAATATTCCAGAAGATATTCTAACTTATTTATAACTTTATTTTCTTTAGAGATAAACCATTTACACTTAGGAATATATACGTAATATATTCCACATATGACGAAAATTACTGTCAAAAGCTGTAATTCTTGTTATTAATGAAATGAAATACTTTATTACCTCATTGGTGGATTAAGAAGAAACAAAAGTCACGATTGAATACAGTGTATTCCGATTTGATGTGCGTAAAAATATTTTTAAATAAATTAAAGTGAACGCGTACCAGTATCTATCTGATGTTTTGTACTTATCAGAACTATAGTTGAACGTGTTATCATAAAGTTTAGAAACACGGAAACCGAAAACATCTTTACCATAAATGTCAAGTTAGTTTGTGTACGTTTTAAAATCTCAAAAAGTTCTGCACTGATGGAGCTCAAATTTAGACACGACACACAACACGCTTCAATGATGATTTTTATCTATTTATTTCAACCATAACCTGCCACAGCCAAAAACATTTTTTTTGATGACCATCGAAAGACATGTGTCGAAAGGAACTTTACAATCACACACAAAACGGACACAAAGAACACTTAGACTCGGAAACAACAATTTTCGGATCACACAACGTATTTTCCCGTGTGAACGTTGAACCCACAACAATCAATGCAATAAAATTGTTGAAAACTGCGTGACGACCGCTTAAACCACTACACCATCCAAGCAGTCTAAACCATTAAGACCCTTATTATTATGGAGGTACGGTAGGTATATCTACTAAAAAAATACTATATTTGTAGTTAAATAAATAACTCGGCAAAATAATTTTGTGGATCGCAATAATTAAGGATGGAATCCACAACACTCAGAGCAGTAGAAAGCGGTGAGCTGACTGCTTAAGCCACAAAGCAATCCATGCAGTCGAACACTTAAATATTTAACGATCACCTATAATATATTATATGTAGTCAGATTATGATCGAGCCCAGTGCAGCTTAGTTGTTATGTTTCGTAATTCAAAGAAATGTAAAAGTTATTACACGACAGCTAAAGCCGGTACAGCTTCACTGTGGCACATTATTCTTGCATTGATGAAAAATGACAAGCAAAACTGACGCGAAAAATACACAAAACACTCTTTGAAGCAGGTTGCATTTCGTGCCGAAATTTGAGCTTAATTGGTGTAGAAGAGTTTTTGAAGTATACATACACAAACCGTTAAAAAATGAATCCGACCTTTGGACGGCCCTATAACCCAGTAGCAACAATTTTTGTATGTATTCGTGGGTATCAGAAGGAATAAAATATTTCATTAATTCATAACATTACTTCTTTAAGTTACCAAATCACAGAATTGTAACATAGAAAACGTTAAGATACTTTTGAGAGAAAAAACCAAGATGGTTAGAATCTGCAAACAGCCTAACCATACTATTGACTTTATTATAAATGATGTGACATTATAATGTTTTGGAGCATGATTGAAATCAACATATACACATCAACATTGGCTACTATTAACTCCTATAAACAACACATATTTATTGCCTCTCAGTAGAGAACCTTTTGGTTCGAATTTTCATAAGGCACCATACAACAAAAACAGGTGTATATGGTACTGCAAACAAAACATTAAGTGTCATGGTCTGCTACTTTAAATTGTCGTAAAAACTATAGTATTATAGTTAACAATCAAAAGTAGGTAGATTTTATCATTAATGTACTGATAGACGAGATATATAGGACAGGATGGCCCTTGGACATAGCAACAATTTTAACCCCAGTGCTTTATTTATTTAACCCCATGTACTTCAAAATATTTTTTATTAGTTTACACGATAATGCAATAACTTTTATTGAAGAATCTCTTTATTATTAACAGAACAAATTCAAAAAGTACCAGGTTCTTACTATAAGGTATGATGAACAGGTTGAAGCCATGACTCGAATGAAAATCTGCCTGACGTTGTATGGTGTGACTTGCTGTCTGCTGACTCTTCCAGATATAAGGATGTTCCTCTTCCGATGTCCAAACAATTACCTGATGCCATGACAAAGAATATTAGCATACATTTAACATTTAAATTAACTCACTGCGAAACTGATCAACTTACCAAAGGCTGCAGGCACATGGAAGTAAACACATCTGAACTAGAATCAGTATTTTGTGACATAATATACATTTATTATGTATTAGCTTATTAAAATAAAATACAAGGCGTAAATAAAAATTATGTACAACCTTTTGCATAACATCACTGTATTGTCTTGCTTTAACACTTTCGAAACACTGCTTAAAGTCTCGATTAAACGTAAAAAATTAATGAGTCTATCATAATAAAAAAACAAAATGAGGATGGCGACTTAGTTAGATATAGGCTTACCACCTCTTCTAAAATTTCGGTTACCACCACCCCCCCTACGACCCCTCGGCGTGCTGCGTTGACCTCCACTGTTTCTCCAGTTCCCTCGACCGCCATGACCATTCATGCCTCGACCTCTTCCGCGCGACTGACCGCGCCCTCTGTAACCGCCTTCCCATCTCTGATTTCTCATATTGCTGTAATTGTCATCTCCATTACCATCATCATTGTAATTTTCTTCATCATAGCTTTGATCATTATACTTTTCTTCTTCATTGTACTCATCATCATTCTGATTATATTGTTGGTTGTCATATCCAGAATCATAGTGAGACTTATTATAACCATTATCGGAAAATGGTGGGCGAGGGGGCATATTATTTATAGGCGGCATGCTACTCATCGGCGGCATATTTCCCATCATATGGGGTGGCGGCATATGCATTGGTCCCATTGGGTGCATTGGCCCCAAGTTGCCCAATGGTGGGCGCATCATGTTGCTCATAGATGGTGGCATATTATTTAAATCAGGACCATTGTTAAAGCTTTGGTCTTCCTCTTGACTATTTTGAGTACTAGTATCCATTTCATTATCATAAAAGTCATTGTCTTGTTCATAATTAGCATAGTTTTCACTGTCATTATCATTTTGACTCTTGGAAGCTTCATTGTCATTATCAGGTTCAGGGTACTCAAATGGTTGAAAGTTTTCTTCATCAGCATCATCTTCTAGATGAGGCATCACATCATGCAATTCTTCTATTTCACCAGATGCAATATATTTTTTTAATGCTAAAGGTCCATCTGATATAGCCTTTTCTAGTTTTGATCCAGCTTCCACAGGAATCAGTTTACCATATATAACTATTGCAGATGGTGTTATTTGCTGAAGTGGTATAGCCCCAGGCACTGATTCCGCTAGAGCTTGAGTAAGAGCCTCAGTAGCAGACTCATCATTACTGGGACCATGATTCCATTGTGCCTGAAAGTTTCTTGGTATAGGTTTGCTGTATGGTACTTTTTTGACTTTTTTCTCAAATTCCATTGGCACAAATGTGGTATCCAAATCCAGACCTGGAATGACTTTGTCTGTGTCTGATGAAAATATCTCTACCTTATCTTCAGGACCCATACCTGGTATAATAGCAGGTTCTTCTAAATCATGATCATCTTGAACACCTGGTGGTAGTGTATTCAAGTTGTATTTGTCTCTCATTAAATCACCTGGTCTGTTTCTAGTCCAAAACTTCGATGTGTGATCATTTGAACCTGAGCATAGAATGTGACCAAGAGGATGCCAAGCCATAGTCCAAACTATTGATTCGTGTGCTCCTTCAATGCCCCCTACCTCTTTGTCAGTACCAACATTCCAAAATAAAATAGCTCCATCAGACCCACCAGAACAAAATAATCCTTCATGAGTCGGGTGCCACACTACACTGGATGCTTCTTTTTTGTGTCCTCTAAATATTTGTAGTTCTGTACCTAATTTACGAATATCAAATAACTTAAGTAAATGGTCTCGAGAAGCAGTGATTAACCAGTTGCCATTGTCATTCCATTTCAGATCCATAACAGTTGACTTATGAGCATGTAATGTTGACAAAGCTGTTCCTGACTTTGGATCCCATAATTTAATTGGTTGCTGATTATCTTTACTTCCAGAAACAATTAATGCTTTTGTCGGATGCCATTGCACACATTTGACATCGGCACCATGTCCTCTTAATATTCTCTCTTCTTGACATCTATAGAAATCAAAAATCCGTAGAGTGCCATCATCAGAACACGTTACAATTTTAGAATCACTAGGACTAAAACTAATACCTCTAACAGCCTCTTTGTGAGCCTGATACATTTTAACATTGTTCATATTACTCTGCCAGTATTTGATGAAACCTGAATGGTCACCAGTGACCATCCATCCTTCTCCATGGGACCAAACCATTGATCTAACAGGTGAGTCATGAGCTTGTAGAATGGTTTCAAAATTAAAAGTCAACCCATTCCATAATGTAAATTCTCCAGAGGAAGCCCCCGTAATCAAACGTCGACCTTCCGGCGTCCATGCTACGGCGAATATAGGACACCTCATTTTGTTTGTAGCTGTTTTAACAAAACGTGTAGTAACAGCATTTATTGGATTATCGGGGTAAGAAGGTGGCGGCAACATATCGGGCGTGTACATCGCGTCAGGTTGCAATGCATGTCTGTCCCGCCAATCCCTCTGCCAAACGCGACATTCTAAAGCTTTAATGATAGCTGCGTTGTAGTCTACCGTTTTTCGCATAACAGATTTACGTAAACGTTTACCATCAAAGTCATCTTGAGTCATATTCAGCGGCCCTTGGGGTGGAAAACGCATCTGGTAGTTGAAAGGCCTAAAGTTATGGCGCATATTGTTTCTACCCGGTGGACCCATCATAGGTGGGCCCATTGGTGGCCCCATTCCCATACCCATACCTGGTGGAGGCATTCCCATATTCGGTGGAGGATGTCCAAAATCCATGGTTAATTACTTGGATACCTAATTAAAAAAATTACTACATTACAATCACGGCCATTAAATTTAAAGATTCGTCTGCGTATGGCCAATTATAAAATCGTTTTGTTTTGCTTACCTTATACATACATATACACTAAAACATTATATTCGCTTTTTTTTAACAACTGCACAGTAAACACATTTATTTTTATGTAGCATCAAACGACAATTATGTACAAACAGAAAACTCAGAACACAACTTTAACCTATTTGGAATGCTAGGCCAAGCAAATCGGCCATGATGGTAAATGATAGAGATGTGCTCCTAAACCAATGTAAAGTTACTAAAAAAATTTTGTATGTAATAGTCGACTAAACTTTTCAGCTTGGTATTAATATAAAATTCAGCTTTTTAACTAAGGGTAGAACGATGATGTATAGTATAGAATGATGAAAGAAATCTTTTTATTGTGCGATTCCACAAAAAATTTTAAGCATATTTCAAGAAGTAAGTATTTAATAAGACAAAAACTATGTAAAAAGGTTTACTACACCGTTTTAGATTATTTAAATGACAAATTTACTTGGTAATGATGCTGCTTACTCCCGCATTTATGTTTGCTGTATTTGAAAGTGATGGATATTTAATTCATTATTGTGTTTCATATTTCGTCTATGCAATTTCTTTATTTAATAATATTTTTTTTTTTGGATGTAAATGAAATGTATAGACTTTTTTTGTGAGTGTAGGTGTGAATATAGGCTAGGCTTATAATATTAGTTCATATTTAGTATCTTTCAGGTGGTTTTGAGTGTTTCATCGGCCAACCCAAATATCCTACTGGCGGTTTAGTCGCGCTTCGAGTCTTTGATGTTGACTAATATCAATTAGATAGACGATGAATGATGCCCGTATGCCGTCTGTATAGACAAGCTAACTAAAAACTATGGTATTTTCTTTTAAAGGCCTGCCCAAAATGGTATATGTGTGTGTGTGGCGACGTCCACATTACAGTACAAACAAAAATATACAACAGCGCTATCTAACGAAAACACATCGAGCTACGAATAGTGAAGATACATACATCGAACTACAAAGTGTAATAATGTACTACGAAGCAACTAGTAATCCTGTATCGCGAAATAAAGATTCACGTGGCAATTAGCATATATACAACATCCCGACACCAACTGTTGGGCTGCGGCCCGCCAGGCATGATCACCTGCCTGGTCGGAGGAACCTCCCTCTGTCTTAGAGGGACATGACGCCCGTTACCTCCACATATGTATGTGTATAGTATGAATACTATACTCGTATAGCTTTTTAGTTTTAGAAATGCTGCGCGATTGCTTGCGCCTAGCTGTACAGTCCGATGTGTAAAAATATTAGTAAAAAATTATTTACAATAATAAAAACCATATATATTTATGTGGATCACTTTGGGAAGGGTGTCGGGGTGACTTTACCAGGTCTACGACCTGTCGAAGTAGTCCTCGGGTCACTAGGTTGGGTCCATGGGCCTGTTGGTATATCCGGTTATCAGTCCAGTGGGGGGCGGCGTCTCTAACGAGGTCAGCCTTTGCGGATGGGTTCCACAGAACGACCAGTTGTTCCTTCCTGTGCTTAGCGAGGTCGAACTCCAGGGGACGGGGACCCCCAGGATCGCCCGACAGCCAGCACCAGGCAAGGTGTTGAGGATAGCCCAGTAGGGATTGCTACGGAGACGAGGTCTCGCGGCAGGCCATGCCTGTCCGGCCTTCACCGATGGTAAGGCGTGAGCTTGCGAGCCATCGGCACGCACGAATAGGTTTGAACTCAGGCGTCTCACGGAGTCATCCAGGCTCTCTATGTTCTGATTCCTGGAGATCGTCCTGTTACGCACAAAGCGAGGGGCCTTGACAAGAGTACGTAATGCGAGCGACTGCTGCGCACGCAGACGGCAGCGGTTTGTCTCGGAAATAAGCGCAAACCTATAATTTTCGTTGTTCTTTTGATGTTTTGGTACTAGTAGTGTCCTCTACTGCCTAATATCGGAGTAACTTGTCAGATTGACTTATAAGTCGTAACGTGTTCTGATGGCAACGTTGCGCAGGCGCAGGGATGACGACTACGTCGATCTGTCATCAACCGATGGCACTAGCCATCGGTTGATGATAAATGGCGCTATTTTTTTTTATTTCTTAACCTACCAAAGTGACTATTCTACCTGATGAAAAACATCTACAGAATCCGAGAGTTGTAATCATACACATTGCGAATGCAGATAAAACAGTGTGGTCTCACACTATGGTGACCTTTTGAGATGTGTTTTTCACGCCCTGCCTGGGAACGTAAAAAGTGTGACGGTGATCGTCGCAGTGTTAGGCTCACACATTTACCACTATAACGGTCTGTTTAGTTGTTGTTTGTAAATGTTTGAGTTTAAATCATTATGCAAGTTATTAATTTATCTAAATCGTTATGATTTGATGATTTATTAAGTTTCACTCAATATTTATTCTTATAGTACTCTTTGCATTGGTTGACCTTCTACTAATGTCCTTATGCTGAACAGTATGTGTGTATGTGTGTATCTTGTTAATATAAGCATCATAAACACTCCACTCCACTTGCCCTGTGGTGACGGATTAAGAATACATAATGTTACCACCCCTATTTATCCCGTGGGTGTCGTAAAAATCGAGTAAGGGAACAAAATATGCAAGACAACATCATTACAAAAAGAAGGAAAACTTGAAACAATCCTTATTCCAACCCGTCTAGCCAGCGTGGTATAGTAGGCCAAAACCTCCTTGATAAGGAGAGGGCTATGTCCAGAATCATGTATTTTTTGAAGTTGAGGAGATTTGGCTAGAATACATAGAACTACAAGATCTAGTAGTGTCTATTATGAATAATGAAATGAAAACTAACATCTAAGTAATAGATAACTAACTGTGAGGAGATTGGTCAAGAAAAGAAGTAAAATGAAAGCAATATCGTTAATTCTAACGACTATGATCCGAAAAATCCCAGATTTGCAATTTGAAAAAAACAATCGCTAGATGTCTTAACCATTAGTATGTGTTAAAGAAAACTTTTCTAAGGAAATTTTGCTTAAACGTAACGAGTGATACAAAAGGAACACCACCTGAGAAAATAAAGTTATTTTGTGTTGGAATAAAGTTGTTTTCATTAACAGTTCTTCAGTTTCTAGTAGTCCACAGCTGGACATATCATCTTCTTCGAAAGGAGTTTGTTATAATAAAATAAAAAATAAAATAAAATAAAATAAAATAAAATAAAAATAAAAAAGCCTATTTATTTCATGCAGATTGTTTGACATATTTTACAAAGATATAGGATTACACAAGACGAAAAAACTATAATGACTTGATTGTTATTTGTGTTAGTAATCGTAATTTTAATGTAATAAGTATCTTATAACGTTAGTATTAGTTTATGTTGTTGCTTGAGATATTCCGTTATTAACTAAAAAAATAATTAAAGTAATTAAAAAAATAATTAAAGTAATTAATCTGCAAGAACCCCTGTCTGGGTAAAGGCCTCCTCCAAAGATGACCACCCGTCTCTATCTTGCGCTACTTGGAACCACTGAGGGCCGGCTGTTCTTTTGATGTCGTCGTCCCAGCGTGTTAACGGTCTCCCTCTGTACCTTTTGCCTATTGGGCCATTCCACGTTGTTGTTCTTAATGTCCATCTTTGATCTGTAAGTCTGGCAACGTGTCCTGCCCACCTCCACTTCAGTTTTTGAGCGTAACTCAAAGCATTAGTTGCTTTGGTAATTGACCTTATTTTAGTGTGCCTAATTTTGTCTAATCTCTTTATCTTCAACATACTACGCTCTATTCCTCTTTGACATGTATTTATTTTATGTTTGATTTTTGTAGTGAATTTCCATGTTTGGCAAGCATACGTCAAACATGGTAGTAGACTTGAGTTCAAAACCTTCGTTTTGAGGTTCGTTGGCATGCTGCTTTTGAAAATTTCTTTTAGGCTCCAGTATTTATTCCAAGTACGTTGTATCCTTCTGTCTATTTCTAATTCGTTATTTTTTTTATCAAAGCTTATTCTCTTTCCTAGATATATATAATCTTGTACATATTCCAAAGGCTTGTTATTAACTATTATTGGTCTTTTCCAGCTGTTTGTCATTGCCATAGTTTTAGTGATATTCATTTCCAGACCAACTTTTACACTACCTAAGTGTAAGGATTCGATCATAAGCTGTAACTGAGAGCTTGTCTCCGTTAGTAAAACTAAGTCGTCTGCGAATCTGAGATGAGTTAGATATGTGCCTTTTATATTTAATCCCAATTTGTTCCAATTAAGCTTATTAATGATAGATTCAAGAACGGCTATAAAAATGGTTGGCGAGAGCGGGTCGCCCTGTCTTACACCTCTTTCTATAGGAAAGCTTGGGCCTAGAGTTTCTAGTTTGATTCTGCCTGTATTATTATTGTATATATTCCTTATGACTTCTATATATATTTCTTCGACTCCTTGTTCTCTCAAACTTTCCCATATGCTTATGTGTGAAACGGTGTCAAATGCCTTCTGATAATCTATACAAGCAATATATAACGGTCTCTGTTGCTCTTGATATTTTTCTATAATTTGTTCAAGGGTGTGGATATGGTCGACTGTAGAGAAACCTCTCCTGAAGCCTGCCTGCTCTATTGGTTGCTTTGTTTCTATTGTCTTGCTGATCCTTGTATTTATAATAGATGAGAATAGTTTATAGAGACAAGGTAGTAGACTTATTGGTCTATAGTTACCGATATCCTTTGGGTCTCCTTTTTTATAGAGAAGTATTATATTTGATTCGGACCATTGTTTTGGTGTTTCCGATGTGTTTAAAATAAGATTAAAAAGTTTAGTTAAAGGTGTTGTTAGAGCCGTATGTGCTAATTTTAGTGCTTCATTAGTTATGTTGTCCGAACCTGGACTTTTCTCTAATTTTAATTTCTTTATCGTTTCACCGATTTCTATTTCGTTAATTGTCTCAATCTCAATGTTATTCGCGTTATTCTTGTTAAAATAGCCGGTTTTTTCTGTCTGTGGATTTCTATATAGATTTCTGTAGAACTCGGTTGCTGCTGTTATAATATCCTTTCTTTGGTACATAGTTTTGTCTTTCCTCTTCAATTCATTTATCCAGCTTTTCTTAATTCTGAGATCCTTGTTGGCTTTCTTTGTACTTCCAGTATATTGTAAATGTTTTTTTATGGTATCTTCTCTATAGATTTCGTACTCTTTTTTTATATATTTATTTACTAGTTTGTAGAGAGCGGACAGTTCCATTTTCATAGAGCGGGTTTTATTTTTGTTTTTTTGTAGTTCTTTTCTTCTTTGTAACAATTTTATTGTTCGTGTTGACATTATTCTATGTAATTTATTTTTATCCTTGCTCTCTGTTCTTGCGTGTTTTAAGCTTTGAGTAATAGTATCCAATATACTTAGTCTGGCCATAAATACTGTTACACTTAATTATAAAAAAATATTACATTTGAATTTCGAATCTGTCATTTTTATACGATTGTTCATTGTGTTTTCTCATTTTGGCGCCAATACATTGTAAAATATTTTGCGATATTAAAATGGTGTGGGGTGATAAAGAGAACCGAATCGCTGTGATAGCATTACACAAAGTAGGTATGGAGCCAAATGCAATTTTTAAAACTCTCCATACACTTGGTATTAGTAAAATGTTTGTGTACCGGGCTATTAATAGGTACAATGAGACCTCCTCTGTTTGTGACAGAAAAAGATCTGGCCGTCCACGTAGTGTTCGTACGAAAAAGGTGGTCAAAGCAGTAAGGGAAAGAATTCGAAGAAATCCTGTCCGAAAGCAAAAGATTTTATCTCGGGAAATGAAGATAGCACCTAGAACCATGTCGCGTATTTTAAAAGATGACTTAGGACTTGCAGCCTATAAGAGACGCACTGGCCATTTCTTAACTGATAATTTAAAGAAGAATAGGGTGGTAAAATCGAAACAACTACTGAAGCGGTACGCAAAGGGAGGTCACAGAAAAATTTTGTTTACGGATGAGAAAATTTTTACAATTGAGCAACATTTTAACAAACAAAATGACCGTATTTATGCTCAAAGCTCTAAGGAAGCTTCCCAATTAGTCGACAGAGTGCAACGTGGACATTATCCGACTTCAGTGATGGTTTGGTGGGGTGTTAGCTATGAAGGAGTGACTGAGCCATATTTTTGTGAAAAAGGTATCAAAACATCGGCACAAGTGTATCAAGATACCATTCTTGAGAAGGTAGTTAAGCCCCTTAACATCACCATGTTCAATAACCAAGTATGGTCCTTCCAGCAAGACTCGGCGCCGGGTCATAAAGCTCGGTCCACGCAGTCTTGGTTGGAATCGAACGTTTCGGACTTCATCAGAGCTGAAGACTGGCCGTCGTCTAGTCCCGATCTTAATCCGCTGGATTATGATTTGTGGTCAGTTTTAGAGAGTACAGCTTGCTCTAAACGCCATGATAATTTGGAGTCCCTAAAACAATCTATACGATTGGCAGTGAAGAATTTTCCCATGGAAAGAGTGCGTGCTTCTATTGATAACTGGCCTCATCGTTTAAAGGACTGTATTGCAGCCAATGGAGACCACTTCGAATAAGCTTTTTATATTTTTAATTGTTTTATATTTATGTATTAAACTGACACACTGTAAAAGTAATAAATGTTATTTGCAGTTAACAATTTTCTTTTTTCTTTATTACAATATTTATGGCAAGACTAGGTAGTATCATATATAAGTTGTACCGAGGTATTTTCCGGAAATTGTCTTTCTGATAACAGTGAGGTCAGATTCTCTTGGTACTTATTTATTTCTGCTATTTTATTTAGTGGGCTGAATTGATTTTTAATGAATTTAGTTCTACTTATTTTTTGATTCACAAGTTTTACTGTTGCTCTTAATGCTCTATGATCCGACGGATAGTTTAAATTCTAAGTTTCTATATTCTGAAATATTCTTGGTTGGTTGGAGAGTATATAATCTATCTCGTTTTTATGTTTCCCATTTGGCGATTGCCATGTCCATCTTCGACTTGGCTTTTTCTTAAAGCATTTATTATTGTTAATTTGTGTTCAAGTGCGAAATCTATGAGTCTCTGTCCTCTGTCATTTCTTTCTCCATATCCATATTGTTTCGTAATTAAGTATTCTTCTTGCTTGGGGACTCCAATTTTTGCATTAAAGTCTCCCATTAATATAATATTTTTATGTGCCTTTTGCAGTTTTTTTTCTATACTTGTATAAAAATCTTCTATTTCTTCTTCGCTTCCCGCCTCGGTTGGTGCATAAACTTGTATGATAGATAGCTTGTAATTTTGAAAATTCATGTTAAGTGTTGCGACACGTTCTGAAATTCCATTGAAACTTTCTATGTTGGGTTTTAGGGACTTCTTTATTATAAAACCTACCCCGTATTGGCCTGGTGTAAGTCCTATATGGCATAGTATATAGTTGTCGTACTCGTTTATTTCGTTACCAAGTCGTCTCATTTCAGATATTCCCATAATGTCGTATTTTATTCCACTTAGGGCCTGTTCTAATTCTATAAGGCGAACGTATGTTGATAGAGTTCTGGTGTTGTATGTTGCGATATAAATTTGGTTGGTTTGCTTATTATATTTGCTATTTAGTGTGCTTTTTATTACTGTATTTATCTTTGGAGGGTTGTGGTCATAATCTTCCACGGTGACCGGCCGGGTTGGAAGATTGTTTTCATTATGTGTATCTGTAGGATTGTTTGTGCGATAATTTTTGGAGGAGAGGCCTAGTTGCTATGCGTTCTGGTTCTTTTCATCCTGTTTGTTGCTGGTTTTGGCTAAGTTTTTATTGGTTAGGAAGTTCAGCAAACCCGGTTTTACAACTCCTTCCGAGACGCTGCTCGAGCGTCGAACCGGGGGGCGAGATGATTCAGGTTTGGTTTTTTTTATTAGTTTGCGAGATTGTTTGTATGTTAAGCTCTGCTTCTGGCGAGATCGGAAGTGTTCTTTTATTGTTGTTTTTTATTATAATTAATTTATCGTATTTTATTATGGCTATGTTGCCCTTTGCTCTCTCCGTCTTCAACTGTTCTTGTAAAGCTTTTCTCTTTTCTAATACGTAATTTGGATAATCTTCTTTCATGTAGTACTGAGTATTTTCTAATGCCTTTTTTTGTTTAAATATTTTTATTTTTAAGCCGAGAGTTGTGAATGTTACTACAGTTGGGCGGGGTCTGTCTCCTCTCTTTCCTATTCTTTTTATTTCTTGTATGTCGTTGTATAATAATTCTGTAGGGAGATATTTCTTTGCCCATTTAATAAAAAGATTTACTAAGGTGTCATAAGACGTTTCTTCCTCTTCGATACCGAAGAATACTATGTTTCTTTGTCTTAACTGTTTTTCCATGAAGTAGATTCTTTTTTCCTGATTTTCCACCAAATGATTTAATTTTTCTTGTTTTTCTTCCAGTACAGATATTTTTTCTTGAAAAATTTGGGTGATATTCTGAGTTACTTGTTCTGTGATATTCTTAGCACTCTCTTTGATCGTTACTTTTTGTTCGTCGAGTTCTTTTTGAATTTTGTTAAGGGCTTTAAGAACTTCCTCCATTGTTATTATATTTCTTTTTAACTGTTTTTAACTTATGTCGCCCTCTCGCGGTAGGTCTTCGTATTAAGTCTTTCGTTTACGGTGTGTACGTTTGACGGAACGTTGGTAGCTAGCTGGTTGTTGTGGTAGTGCACTACTTCTGTAACAGATGAATTTGTATCGTCGATGTGGTTCGATGAATCAATCTTGATTTTGAGGTTATGTAGTTACAACGTAATTTATAACGTAATTTATCTGGGGTCGGAACAGTATTGTACAGTGATTGTTTTCACTCTTACGCACACATATAAAGTTCCCTGATGATCGGCGTAAGAAAGGACGTTGTTTGGGACCGCACTCACTGTTTGTTTGCACTTTGTTTTTTTTTTTTTTGTGTTTAAATTGAATGTATGGTATTTATTGCCACTGTCTTCATTATATGACTAAATTTACTGGGTTTTGTATCAATTTGCGCACTTTTTACAGCAAAATATCACTTTTTTGTAATTATAAACTTATTTTATAGCGGAGCTGATGTTAGCCGTGGCACTATAGCGCCCTCCTCCTTAGTTGTTAGTTTGTTATACTGAAGTATAATAAAAATGCTACAAAAGACATAAAATTACAAGTGTTATTTATGAGAATTGCCCGAAAATCATTAAAACATCACTAGCGTAGTGCAAGTCCCATAATGAACAAAATAAAAATGATCACTTCCTATATGAATACCGTAATACCAAAGAAAACACTTGAGTGTAGTTCCGGTTCCATTGAAGAAACCTGAGTACAAAAAACTATTAGACGTAGTCCCTCTACCACCCCCCAAACGTGATCACAGGAAAGTAACAACAATCAAAATATTGAAAGCAATAGAAGAAGAGTTGGGGGAGACCTATACGAATGTTTCACATATTGTGATTCCAAAATTAACGTATAAGTGGTATACTCATATACGAGTATATATATCAATTTAGCATAATACATTTCCTCATTTAAAAATTATAATTTTCATTTCATTTTTTGTCACTTATTAGCTTATACAATTATTAGCTTATAAGAAAGCAATAGAAATAGAATTATGTGTAAGTCGTATATATATAAATAATGAAATGAAAATTACAATTTTGAAATCAGGAAGAGCATTATTCTAAATTAATTTATATCTGATTAATTTTATAAGGTAGTAATTATGT
Organism: Hypercompe scribonia; assembly: GCA_949316085.1. NCBI lineage: Eukaryota > Metazoa > Arthropoda > Insecta > Lepidoptera > Erebidae > Hypercompe > Hypercompe scribonia. The sequence goes on from OX438979.1 coordinate 12,009,762, forward strand.
AATTGTGTAATAGAATTAACAACTTTTTATTTATTTCTACTCACACTTGACTTAATTGAAGAATAATCGCATTGATAGTCATATTCGAAAATGCATACACTATTAAAAATAAGGACTTATTGGTGAAATAGATTCTAGAGTCATCGCTTAAAAATAACCAGAATTTGAATGTTTTAGTTTTTTAAGAATCATGTAAATGTCTTCAAATTCTATAGTACCCATTTTTTTGAAATAAATAAATCTAAATTTGGGAGTGGGTCCCCAAATTTCGATTTATTGTCTAAGAGTTTGAAGTCTCTTTCTAAGAGTTTGAGTTTGAATTCATTCGTTCACAGGAGTTTGAAGTCTTAGTTACTACTTACTTATAACATGTCATATGTGTCATGTCATGTCATAACAGCCTTTACTAAATATTCTTTAAAGAAACTACATTGAGCTTTTATAGTGTTTTATTACAAACCTCAGTACCTAACCCGTAATGGTTGAATGAATATCAAATATATGAATGAAAAATTAATTAATTATTTTGATGCTGATGACGATTTCAGGATTTATTTATATTGTGGTCTTTAAGAACGTCTTTCCAAGCAAATTAAATGTCCAGATACGGGAAACAGGATTATTTCAATTTTAAGGCGCCCACAGGGTTCTGATATTATCTTGAAGCTTCTCAAAACATTTGAAATAATGCTTTTCATTGCTAGGTATGCAAAATGGCGACCTGTAAAACATAAACTATTGTTAAGTAACACAAATTATTAATATTATTATTATAACTCATGAAACATTAACGTGTTATTATTAAGTTTCGTTTTTTTAATTAAAAATGTACCATAAATGAGACTTTTAAAATATTTTACTTTTACTAATTTGTTATAATTGACTGTACGGATGGTGTATTGATTTAAACGGTCATCTCGTCACTTCCCACTGCACTGAATGTTGTGAGTTTACTCCACATTGAACAACAGTTTGTGTGATCCATAAACCATTATTCTGAGTCTGGGTGTTCTTGGTTTCCAATCACGATATATTGCCAGTGTAAGAGTAACCTTTTAATCCGAACATAAAAACAATGGACATACATTAATCTTAACTCACTCAATATGTCATGGAGTAGATGACTGTATCGTAAATAAATACCAATGTCAACTTCATTACAACAATTATCACAAAACATCTCGAAAAATAACAGGTAACATAGCTTTTTATTATTATTACGAATTTAAATCAAATATATATTGAAATATACTGTTCAATTGAGTGGTCTAAAACAATGACGTCACAATTTTGTATTTAGTCAATTTTTCATACAAAATTGTCGTTTTGACAGATGATAAAACATAACTAATTTGACTAAGGTGTCATCTAGCCTATTAATATCGAAGTAGTTTTTAAAAATTAGTTGAAAGTAGGTCAAATCTGTTTCAATAGCTGTCTTTAGGTATCTTAATGAGAGTCATGTACTTAAATGCCTATAACCAGAAAGTTTTTCCAGAAGATCTGATGACAGTGAAACAATGTTTTACGAGTATATTTAAAGGCAAATATCTAGTACTTACTTTAGTTAGTTTAGTGAGGTAGAGCGGAAGTCTTTTATTAACGGTATCAGTAATGAAAATCTACTTATTAACATAAATATATGCTTTTTTTTAGTCATTTGATACACAACGCCATCCATGTAGTTTCAAACTTGTACTATCATAACTAGACCGACTAATGGAATATATTTGTATACTTTTTGTTTGTAAATACGTATTATACATAAAAAATAGCTAAACTTTGAAACAAATATTTCCAGATCATACAAACATTAGGTTCGACTCGGGAATCGAACCCGAAACATCAAACAGCAGTCACGTTCATTACCGCTGCGCCACCGTGGCAGTCTTAGAGGCAGATATAAGAAATGCATGTTACTGTAATATCTTTGCATAGGTACTATGAAATAATAAGTGTTTTCTACACAAAACTCAATAAAACAGTACAAATAAGTATTACCTATGCAATTGCGTTGTCCAACGCTGAACGGCATATAAGCACAAGGATGACGAGCAGCACAGTTTTCTGGTAAGAACCTGTCTGGATTAAAATTATCAACATCGGGACCCCAAATCTTCTTGGATCTGTGTATCACGAATGGAACGACCGCTAAGCCGACACCAGCTGGTATAGTGCACGTCGCTACCATGAAAGAAAAAGCTTGTAAGTGTGTAAAAATCAATATTATTCGGTCTGTATTTTACCTTTTCTCCGGTTATCAAGCAATAAAATAAATTTTAATGATAAAATTTAACAATTACACATTGTGGTCTATTGTTGTACCTATCGCATTGTTTTATAACATGATCATGTTATTAAAAACAAACAAATAAACTATTTGATTACTTACAAAGTTTCAATTCTGTTTTAGTTTTACGTGCAATTATAGGGACTACAGTGTATAGTCGCATCGTTTCTTTAATAACTCTTTCCAAGACATCCATTTTATTCAAATCATCTTTAGTTGGCATTCTATTTGAGTCGCCAAATATGGATTTTATTCTGAAAATATAATTATTGATATATTATTTATACATTGATATATATTATAAGTATTCGTCTAAAAATATAGGTGAGTACTAGCTCTTCTTTTATTAATAATGTTTGGACAATCATAGAAAGAAATCATTGGATAGGTACTAAGTCAAATCTAACCGGTCAAAGACGCATTCACGTTTGCTAAATAGCAATTATGTACCATGTGAATTATTTGCTTTTAAAATTCCAAACGCGAAGTTTAAAAGCCAAGCCAACATTTTCGATACTTACTCCATGTACACTTGCTCTTGTATGTCTGGATGGTTCCCTAACATCAGTAAGACATATGATATCACAAGAGCTGTGGTATCGTTACCAGCAATGGTCAAACTGTCAATGTGTTCACGCAATTCTAAGTTGCTGAAATTAGTTTCTCTTTCTAACAATAGCTGTAATACATCTTTTGGACCTGAAAATCATTAAAATAAATTATAAATGCATTAGAAACACTGCAAGGAGAAAGAAAGTTTGAAACAAACCCTACATCAATTACGAACTTTTGTGACCAAACAACTCAGGAGTCGGAAACGCGTTACCGGCCTTTGAAGGAGTACAACGAGGAAACTTTGGAGCCTTAACTAGACTTTTTAGAACTTTTATGTATCTTTATTCAAAAGTTGTTATTGTGTTAGTAATATTTAGATAAGCCAATGATGATGATGATGATGTAATTTACATGGTGACGGATTAAGAATACAGAATGTCATCATCTTTATTTTTGCCGTGGGTTTCGTAAGAACTGACGAACTGTGAAACAAACCTTATACCATTCCGTCTGGTCAGAGTGGTATAGTAGCCCAAAACATTCTTAAATAGAATGTTGAAAGAAGTTTTAGCAGAAATAAAGATATATTTAGGCACTATAAGTACGAGTATGTATATTATGAAAGGGAAATATTTGAGTTTGGTCAATTTATTTTCGATGCTTTTTGTACATTAATTTTGTACCCTTCGAATTTACTCTCGAATTGCTCACATTGGGTGTTTCTTTTAATATAAAAATGGTAAATTACTAACTTTCTTTTTGTTGAGATCCATTTATATTGTATTTGGTCTTATTGTATGCATTTTTCTTTTTAACTATGACCTGTAATTACAAAAATATTTTAATTGTGAATCAGTGTTACTTATGCAACTCTATATTTTTAAGAGGCACTGATGTATTAGAACTAAAAATCTGTCACGGCAATAGTTTTGTTTTTATGAATGGAAACTCCTTCAAGTAGTCATCCCATTGGGGTTTTGCACATGGGTAGTGTGTCGGAATCGAACCGATTAAGACCACAAGGTGCTCCGCTCTTTTTTTTTTTAAAGAAAGACAGCGCCCACACTAGGAGTAAATTCTGTGTAGCAGAGTAACTCTGCACCTAAAGTAAGAGTAATTTGGAAAAAGCTGTTATTAAGACATCGAAAAGACTTGTAACAGCTATAGTAAGCATTTTTACACATAAGACTGCACGAATGGCGTAATTGTGTAATGATAACCACGTCTCTCTCTACTGTGCTGAGCATTGTGGGTTCAAACCCTACATGGGAAATCACTTTGTGGGATCTACAAATTGTTGTTTTTGAGTCTGGGGGTCGCAACACAAGATGTATTCCAAATGCGGGCTTTATTTAAAAAAAAAAGTGAAAAAAACATTGAACATTTTTATATGGTGTAATAAAACCAAGCCGTAAAACGTTAAAGTGTAGTTAATTTTAATGATTTAATTTACCATAGATAAGTGAATAACGAGTAAACTTTTCGACAAATAATACTGACTCGTCACTCAATATTTACTATTACTGCAACGCAATAGCTGTCACATACTAAAACAAACTTAAAATATTTAAACATAACTTTATTTGCAGTTACAAACTATTTGGTTATCCTACTTAGCGAGGCGAGTACATGCCAACTACCAACCAAAGACGATTTATCTTTTCTTTCTGCACTTGAGGTCATTTAAAATATTTGGTAAGTTGTTGTCAACATACATATCGCCCTTTTCTTAATAGTAACCAAACATTTATTGTTCATAAATATCTATTACAAATTTTAGTGTACGTAAATATCTTAATAACAAAATAAGATAATCCAATTTAAAAAACACATATTTAACTTTACGTTGGGTCTACATGATTTTAATCTTAAATTATAATGTTGGACATAAAAAGTTGTAAAATTTTATTATACATAAAAAATGTGATAGTTAATCAGGTGGTAACATTTAAGGTTGAAACTAGTTAACACTATATGGTATTCTTCATCTATTGTGTATTCTCTACTTATCGATTAATGACGTAAGCAAGTACGAGGCCAAGAATTTATCGAAGAACTCTTTCCATTGCATATTATTTTTCCTTCAAATAAGGGCCTAATTATAAAATTCTGCTTAAGAAAAAAGCCTACATCTACCTAATCTTTATCGAACATCTTTATCGACTTCATTAAGTACACAAAACTTAATAATGTTTACATATGCGTGCTAAACGTTATTGCTCCTTCATAATGTTTGTAGTAACACTTACCTCATCAGTGAACTTATGTGTAACATCTATATTTTCCTTCTGTGTTGAAGCATGTCTAGTCAAATTGAACAATACGTCAGGTTGTAACCAAGCCTTGAACAAACGCATGTTTATAATAGTCATAACAGCTCGCCGAGCACGCAAATATGGCGTATCCGGGTTGCTCTGCACGTACATCCTTTCACCCATTGATGTTTCTGAAAGTAAGAAAATATTATAATAAGGAAAATTTGGCCAAGTGCGTGTCGAGCCACGTCCCATGCAGGGTACATTCGGCGTGACTCGACACGCACTTGTCCTCCATAGTTACCTATAATGCGCACTAATATGTAACTAAAATATAAAGAAGACAAATGTATTTTCTTAATTCATATTTGGTTTTTATTTAGTTGGTGAACTGTAATTACAGATTTCTAGCACTTCTAGTTTTTGTAATATAGTGTAAATAGACAGACCAACGGACGAACCGATGGAAATGATGAAACTATAAGGGTTCCATTTTTGCCATTTAAAGTACGGAATTCTAAAAACTTGTTTAAAATACAAATAGTGGCTCGACGCGAAGTTCAAACAAATTTAATACGTGACAGTATCGAGACATGTCCGCCAACATACTAAAACTAATGTATATAGATTCCACTTAAATAAATGTATTTGTACAAAGAAGTGCAATTAACAAACTTGTGATATTAAATATCTGGTATTTTTCTAGACTGCGACTTTGGATGCAAGATTATTTTACCTGTTACGACTTTAGACCAATAAAAAAAAACAAACCCAAGACAAAAAGACAGACTCAATTATGTAAGCTATATTACAAAACACAAAAACACATTGTCTCAACGTGAGGATCTTAAACAGTGAAAGTTTCAAAAATTCTAAATGTTCAGTGACATTTCATTAGACTCTCTACTCTAATTCTATGACAGCAGATCAAGTGACTGGTCCAGTCAGGTTCAAGCACCTATTTGTTAACATATGATTAAGTCTTTCATTAGTATAATTTTTTATCACCATTCGGCAATTTTCTTAGGCGCATGCTAGTTCACAATTTTGTACGTTTGTTACTATCAGATATTCTCAGGATCTTAATATATTCTTACCGAAAACGATATCCAACATGCAAGAAGTAACATATTCGTAAACATTGAACTGCGTCTTTCCAACTTTTTCTTGAAGACACTTCACTAGGATGTCGCCCTGTTTACCGAAAATTTCAATGTAGTCCTCAATCATACGATTATTAAATACTGGCAGAAGATGACGTCTGTGAGATTTCCATAGCTCAACTAAAAACAAAAATGAGAAAATATTTTTTCTTTCTACGAAGAAAATAGGTATAAACGAATATACCTATTTGGGTAACTACTAATAGTGATTTTCATAGCTAAAGAGCTATGTGCACATTTATACTATGATATAATATCAACTATACATAAAAGTTCATTTAAATTTAGATTACTTTTTACTCCGACACAGCAATCACTTTTGTAGACACACACCCAAAAGCACGCATGCACGATATTAGAATACAAAAAAAGGTGGTGTACTGGTGCTAGCCTAGTGGCTGGACGTGTTCCTAAGTGGTGGAAGAACGGGAAACTGGTCCTAATAAGTAAGCCGGGACGGCCCGCCAATTTGGTAGCGACCTATAGGCCCCTTCCGACTGGCGTATGCCTTTTTCGGGCACGGTTGCATCGGGAAGTATTTGCATTTGGTCGCTAGGAGGGAATTGAGTCCCGCCTGTCACCACTGCGACTACAGTGAGGACTCGTCTCAACAAACGCTAGCGGTTTGTTCCGCCTGGGCCTCTTAGCGTGGGGCCCTTACTGCAGTTATTTTAGGTAATCTTTTGCTACTGGCCGTCATACGCCCCATGGCTGGTAGCGACAGCTGTTATACCGCGGTCGCAACTTTCTGTGAGGACATCATTTCACAGAAGGAGGCGATCTCCGCTCGGTCCAATGCGCCATCAGAAAACCGGGCCGCCGCCTGGGTTTACCGGGGTTTTACCGGTTTTTCCAGTCGCGACTGCCCTACGGGACGAGTTTTTCCCTCCATCCGCTACAGCTTCCAGTTGCGAAGAGGCGACGTCTGTGTGTGCCGTACGTAGAGAATTTTACCCGAAGATGCTGTCAGTGCAAGCGGGCAGGCGCTAGGAGAGATTCAGATGTCGTAATAGCAGCTGTTCCCGGATTCCTCGTATTTCAGGCGCAGAGTGGCACACAGTGCATTTTTATTCGGTCCGATTCAGACCTAGCACTCCGCCGTAAACCCCGGTGGGGTGACAGCCCGAGGAGGTTCCAAACGTCAAAAAAAGTGGTTGTTTTAAATTTTCGTTTCTCTTATATGTAGTGATGTCCTGCATTTTTGTTCCCTAAGTCGCCTCTTACTCTCTCTACTACTCTCATGGGATGAGTATAGGTGGTGACACTCCGTATCTATTGTTAATTTATCATTATACGGGGAAGGAAGGTAAAGTATACACTGAGGCCCAACCCCTTATTGTGTTAATAAATTTAGATACGTGTTAGCGTGTCTAGTCAAGTTCATTCTTTAACGTAATACGTTGACATTGCTAACCTACGTAGATGTGTTAATTGACAGCAATAGCACGCAGATAGGCATGATAAACTATTAAGTACACACAGCTTGCCAAATAGACTTTTGACAAAACAAAAATTATAATCTGTGACTGCCACGCTGGTGCGGTGGTAATATATATTATGCGATTGCTGTGCTGAGTTTTCAGGTGCGGTTTCCAGGTCGGACCACAAGTTTGTATGATCTGTAAATATTTGTTTCGCAGTTTGGCTGTTTGCTGTGTAGTATGTAAATATACAATAATATACAAAAAAATATGTAAATATACTATCAGTCAATCTAATTTTCATCGTAATAGATCTACTTAATTCGAAACTACGTAGTGTTGTGTATCATATGTCCGAAATTATTGTTATCTTTAAAATTACCTGGTGCCACAAACAATCCATTGCCCAGCCACGCTCTTAGAAATTTATAACTAGAATCTTTTTCCAAGCACGATTCTAAAATCTTCTGCACATCCTCTAGGTTGAAGGTCACTAGTAAAATAAGAATTAACATTATTATTTTTATTAACTTACACACACATTTGTAGGTACATACTTATTTCACCTTACAGTGCGCAAATCGATAGATCAAACACGTCCGAATATTAAAGCAGGTATAGGTACATAGCATAAGGTAGTGGAGGGTTATCAAGCACATAATATGTACTTATCTAATATTTGGTGAAAAAACTTACCTACATAAAGAGATGTTCCTATCCAAACTTTACAAATAGTATCGGTATTCTCTATTTTCTCAGCCAATGTACGAATATTACTTAACAGTTCTGAAAATAAGAAGTAACATTTAAAATTCATGAAGATACTTTTACCACTTATGCATCTAACTTTTCGACCATCATCTATTATACACATAATTACAGGATAATAGATAGGATTTGGTTAGGTGTTGGTTCAATTCGAATCACATGGTCCAGGTCCTCTCCTGAGTAGAGCCTGAAGAATTAAAGCTATAAATAAGGTTCGATTTCTCATAAGAAACATCACTATTGTAAGATAGAAATTTGCTGCAATTAATTCAACACCATTTAGTAATGTAAAACGCTTAAAATAAAGCCTGGGTAGCTTGGGAGTAGCGTAGTTCGAGACTAAAATATCGGGTTTCAGGAATTCAAAAGTTGTTTTGCATTACGATCATGTCCGATTTGAGCCCACGAGTATACAGATTTAGAAATCTCGAGTTGAATTCAAATATTGCTTTTTGCAATACCTCCGATTTCTGATTGGAAGGCATTGATTATGAATTAGGAAGGCTGCCTATCTAACTGAATATTTTTAGTAATGCAAACTATGATCTAAGTTTAAGCAATTCATCTTTAGCAATCGTCCTTATAAGCGAAGTCTCTGTAGAATATTGAGTCTTCACGATCCGTGTCAACTTCTGGCAATGCTATTGTAGATACAAACGCTATAGAAGAAGTAAAGAATCCTGGATGTATTCATACAAATAATAGAATGACTACTTCGGTCTGTCAATGCACTTCTTCGAAGTGGAGATTCACGGATAACGGAGAGTAATCAGGTGATGGAAATCGGTTCTAGTGCGTAAATTACCATAGATATAGGTCTACGACTGCTCCAGATCAAATTTTTACGGTATTGGGAGTGGATTCTGATCGGTCGATCGATCTGATAAATCATTGTAGGAATTTTTATATACATTGAAATAAATATTTAGGAGATTATATCTTTTTCTTTCTTTTTTTTAAAGACAACACCTGACATACAAGAAGCGGACACAAAGAACACCCAGATTTAGAGCAGCAATTTATAAATTACAGAAAGTGTAGTCCTATGTGGGGTTTAAGCCCACAACACCCGGCGCTTTAGAGAGCGGCGTGGTGACCGTTTAAACCACTACGCCATCCGTGCAGTCACTACGTATTACCACTACGTATGTTAAACGAACTTTGAAATATTTTTTGTTAATAAAAGCCTATTTAATCTGATAATATAATAATGACCTACATGAATTGCAATATTTCGCCCTTTGGCTATTTTCGTTAACATCTTAAACTGGAATACAGCGAAAATAAATCGTCTTTTTCTCTTAGTGGATATTGAGTTGATAGATAAAGCCTACATCGTGTAGGTTGCGTATTGATAATGATTTCTTAACGAAATTACAGCTCACAGTCGTAAACACAATTGAAAAGTAAAATGCAATTATATAGAGTATAAATGGAGAATTAAACTCATTTCTCGCAAAAGGACTTAAAAGTTGATTGTCGACAATAAGAATAAAGAAGTTCAAATGTCTTGTTGCAAAAAAATGTATTATTTTACGCCATTTTTAATCAATTTTAATAAAAAAGACCTCTGTTTAATTTAATACATTGTATCATATATACATCACATAAAAAGAAGTTGCTTAATCATTTCCAGACATGTTTGTATGACGTCCGCTTGTTATTTTGTCATTTCGTTTTTTTGGATTTTACTTTAAGTTAATCTCAATATCAAATTTGATCATATGTTTTATAATTTTTAGTAATTAAGGAATAAGAACCGATATGTTTTTTTAAATAATTTTTACTAAGTAACTAACGTAAACGCACTTAACAATGACTCCTTAAAATCGATACCTGTTACCGCCAGTTCGTAAAATGATTATTTAACTGGTTGTATTAATGTAAGGCGAGTGGTTGCTTTAGATAAAATATAAAAGAATTTGTATTGTGAATATTCGTTAATTGTATAAATATGTACGTAAACCAATAGCTTAGAGAATAATTGGACAATTCGTTGTCGGATTCCGGAGAAAGCACATTTTTCATAGTGAACGGCTCCCGACTATATAAGAATGCTTTCTTAACAGAAAATATAATCGCAAACCATTCTTAACAACTTTCTTCTTATTGTAGTGGCTTTTTAATGCTTTCATAAACACAAATAATAACTAACTTCCCTGAGATAAATATTAAAATATGGCAGTGATAGGAGCAATACTTTAAAACAAATTAATTTTTATTACCGACCCATGTTATTATTTTTTTGATAAATATTTTAATTTCTATTTTTCTTATCTTTATGCATTGACTAATATTTAGTTAATTACACTGATTTCAATAGTTACTATGTAAAGTTGTGTTTGAGCTACAAACAGTATATATTTAAGAGCATCGACAGCTGGGAAAATTACGTAAATATTTTGGTAAATCCACGATTTATAAATCACAAATACATTTTTTTGTACTTAAAAAGACCTTAATATTAAATATTCAAAGTACTGTATCTAAGTAATTGCAAATATTTGTTAAAAAACAATAAATTTACTTAATAAATATTTATATAATTGCATAAGTGACAGGTTATTACCATTTTCTTTAATAGAGCCTATTACCATTCTACCTACACTGCTATAGGTTATAAGACGTAAGGAGACAACAAAGACCTCTTATAGCATAACCGCGTCCATTCGTCCATTCGTTAAAGCATTTCGAAAACATAAATATGGTTTGATTAAATAAGAGGTATCAGCTACTATTTGTATTTAAGAGGAACTATGAAAGCAATAATGATCATGAAGAACGTAATTGGGCAATTGACGATACAGCTTTATCTAATTTTCGCCAATATTGTGGATTGGCGAACATTTCCAACAAAATGACTGTATAGAAATATCTTATTTACGTACGTTGACTTTTTAGTAAGTATATCATAAAATAAAAGAAACACAGATTCTTTTAAATGCTGATGATACAGCTGTAGTCTTCACTAACCATACTTGGCGTGAGGTTCAATACAATGCTGATGAGGACATGTCTGAGACAGCGATGTGGATAAAAAAATCTACTGACTCTTAACACTTCACAAACCAATTAAATGTGTTTCCAGCCGAGTGCTGATTTTAGGTTACGTGTATGTGATGACACGTATAAATTTTTTACATACCCAACCATCGGTAAAGTGTCACAAACTAAATATCTTTATGTGGTCGTCGACCAAAGATTTACGTACACCCATCCACATTACCACGCACGTACACACAGACATACTCATACACGTATACAATACCTTAATCCTGTAATTTCCCTTGTAATTTTTATTTATTTTATTAAGATTTCGTTTTACTTTTATTACATGTAAAAACGTATTTTGTAAAACTAAATTAAACAATTAGAATAATATGTGAGTACGGCCCCTTCTAATACGAGCATCTTTTGTTTAAAAGGGGGGTCCAACTTTTATTATGTTCGAATGTAAATTTGTTAACGCAAATAAACTACTTGATTTGATTTATTTAATTTTATTTGAACATGCTTAAGAGTCTGTAACTAATTTTGGTACACATGCGATGTAGAGCCTGCTAAGTTTTAATAAGAATATAGGTATCTATTGTATTGTCATGTATTATTGATACTATAATTTACTTTGTTCTGAAGTCAGTGTTATCAAGAGAACTTATGATTTTTATAAATAAATTAATTTAATCGAACTTTTTTGTTTAACTTGGATTGTTCTGTTCATTTAGCGGTTGGTTATAGGTACCACAAAAATTTTATTAGGCACACCGCACTAACTCGTTGGTCTAGTGGTTAGCCTATGTAACTGCTGATCTCGGGTTCGATTCTCGGTTCGAATCAAAATGTGTTATTGATTTTTTTTTGGTACAGAAATACTTATTTACAGCCTGGAGTTTAGAAGTTGGGGTCTTAATCCTTTGCCACGGAGAGTATGTAAAGCAGTCAGTCTTGCGCCTGATCTCTCCCTGGTTGTGTTGGATAACCATATCATTGGATTGTGAGAGTAAGAGAACAGAGAGTGCACCTATGTTTGCGCAGACACCTGCACACTATTATATCTCTTGTGTAGTTATCTGATCTCCGTTGAAACTGGCCGCCGTGGCAGAAATCGGAGGAGTACATCAATTAATTAATTTAACCCGTAATAAGGACGTGAACCTTTTCATCGATTTCTGTTTTACAAAAACATTTTTTTCACTTTGCTAATTATTTCTTCATCCGACTTAAAATATTGCGAATGACTATGTATGTACTTATTTTTACGTATCAATCTGAACTTGACTTAAACTGACGGTAATAGATGCGTTTACGTTAATCCTAATTTCTCGTGTCCATATTCAAATTATATAATCACTAATACAACACTGCGTAATCCACAAATTGTCGTTCTGAGTTATTTATGTCCATTTCATGTGTGGGTTTGTAAAGTCCTGAGCGACACATGATTATTCCAGATCCAGTTGTTTTTTTTATAATTATTTTATGTCTTGCCGAATCGGTGGCTCATTAAATATTCATAAAAAATACCTATACTAAATACTATAACACCAACTATTCTATAATATATAATTATCATAAAATCATTAATCCCACTTAAGTATAGCATAAACAAACTCGTTGCCGGGTGATTTACTGAAACAATTATTGTTGATCGATTCCCTTATTACCTAAAACGGTTTCTCTTTTCCCTGGTTCCCAGTCCAGACAAGAACACGTAATAAAGAGTGAATTAGTCACTGTATATTTTCCAGAATTTATTAAGAAAAAATCAAAAGATTCAACATTTTAATATACTCACTTTCAGGCCCACCTATGAACCAATGTGTATGTCCAATAATTGGTAATTCACCTGTAGAATGTAAGCCTTTAGAAAACTCATAAAGTAATTTTCGTGAGCGTCTATACTTTAAATAATACACCACTGAAACTAAGAGTATTAATGCAAGTACAAACATTTTTAACAATTTTTTATAGCATAGACTTGAATGAGAACTAATCTTCCTAAAGTTCACAGTAACACTGAGTGTTAATGTGAATTTACACAAGGTTTTACACTATTCTTCACAAAAGGCTCGTAAGATTATACAGGTAGTACATTTAGTAAAAACAAGCACATAATGATCATTGTGTTTGTATGTACTGCCTTATAGTGCTTAGATAGAATGCTACTCATTTATTGAAGTGAAATTTTTTATAGCAGCGTTCGGTAGGGGAACATCCTATGGGTTCGCATCAGCAATATGCTAAATATATGTGCAGTGCCGTGTATGTGCATACACACCAACACATACCATATATACCCGAATGTATGTGTGTGTATGTTCACTTTTATTTCTTGCGTTCATATTTTGTATTGTCTTTAAGAAACCATTAAACGTTTTAACTAATAAATATTGTGATGTGAAAATCTGATTAATGTTAATAATTTTAATTCAAAATGGGTGCAATTTTACAGTTTTAAGTTTTCACTTCTGTTAGCAGTCCTCATAACTGCCTCTGGTTTTTTGTAGTCTTTTATTGTTGAAGAAAATAATAAAAAATAAATATGAACAAAAGACGACGATATTATTATAAATGTGTGAAAAAATCTTGCAAACAATATTATATCATTAAGAGGTCTGCTCAGATTTGTTTCCCTTTCTGCCTTTGTCCCAAAATGTCACACCCATAGTTAATTCTAGTGATTAGCCCCTTTTCGGGCAATTCTTACATGTTATTTGTGTTTCACCCATTTTATGAGACTGCCTCTAATCTATTCTTATTATGACTCTTACTTATTATAATGTTCGTACAAGAAAAAGATATTTGCCCTATTTACAGTGTAAGAGGAATAACCATTTATAAAAATAAAAAAAACCTATTTTATAGTCGGGTAAAACTATCTTAGGTAAATATCAATTAAGCTTATGTAAATTTCATCTTCGTGAGGTTTGATAAACATTCAAACATATTTGTTACAAAATCATTAACATCATCAATCTTTTTAATTCATTAATAATCATTATCATCAATAACTTTTAACAGTCTCCTGCTGGGCATAGGCCTCTCCTTAGTATGGAGATTTTGGCCTACTATATCACGTTAGCCAGACAGACTGGCATAGGGTTTGGTTGAAATTTTCCTTCCCTTTGCAGTGCAATTGTCCTGCGTAGACGCAACGCCCGCACTAGGAATAAATCCTGTGTCGCATGGGACTTTACAAACATACAAGAAACGGACACAAAGAACATTCAGACAAAGAACAGCAATTTATGGATCACACTACGTGTTGTCCCATGTGGGATTTGAACCCACAACACTCAGCGCAGTAGAGAGCGACGTGGCGGCCGTGTAAACCACTAGGCCAACCGTGCAGTCAAAATTACACAAACAAACAAACACTGTATTCTCAATCCGTCACCACACGGAGTATTTAATCCCTTGATCAATAATGATATGTATATTTTTCTTCTCTTTTTGTACATATACATATTTTATTATGTCATCAAAAAATTATAGCGAACACTTTCTTCCTTTAAAACATTATGGATTGAGGTGAAAATGCCATCCTTCAATAACATTGTACTACTGTGTCAGTCATATAACTAATTATTTATTCATTTATTTATTCAAAGTAAATGATACAGAATAATGAAGGCAATAAAAATGGAGCAACAATTTAAGCTATAAACTTAAATATTGATTGTTCAAGGGCGATCGAGAGGATCTGTACAAGGTAAGTGGCCAAATAAACGTACAGGATTCAGCGACAACCAAGTGGAGTATTCAAAGTAGTACATATCGACCGCCTGGCAAAATATCGTGGCAGTCTTAGCAATTGGAACATTCAGGAATGAACCAATGTCAGTTGTGGTGAGTAATATAAGCCGACGCCTCGTCGACCGCTGCACACTTCAGTTTGAGCTACAGTGCGACTTTCAAAGTGATTTTAGTGATTAATCCAGCGACTTCGGCGATCATCAAGGACTTTTTAAAAGTGTTTGTAATAAAATCCCTTATGACGACTAACGTCATAAGGTTTATTTTTCAGATTAAAATACTTTAGCCCTGAATTAAATTGGTTTTATCCGTTGTATGAGACTTGTTATAAAAACTGATAGAAGTATGATTGGATGTGACTCTTGCGCCTGTCACATGATATGTCGCGTCAAGGATGCGTTTCCACTCCGCCCCACTGTTTTAACGGAAACACTTTCCAGTTTTCACTTATCCGCTCCACTCCACTCGGCTCTGCATCAATGAAAACGTAGTATAAGGGTGCATCATCAATGACGCGTTACTGATCAGACCATAGCTGTATTACGTCGTATTCCTATCAGTCAAATTCAATCACTGGGAGAGATCATAGTATTATTATTGGTAAAGAAAAAGGCAGCAATTTTTCATCTTTCTATTTCATTACACCGCGCTTTGTGCCCTCCGCTCGGCACCACAACCTCCACTGTGTTCGTGTACTTTTTTTGAAAGCCCGTTTAGCTCCACTTTGCTCCACTTACACAGTTTTCTTTGGTACCTATGTGTGTGTGTGTAGATTTTGAGCACTGTAATTAGTCAATTTACCAGTTTCACATTGAAAATCCCAAAACTAAACACAAGAGGCTACTTCATACTTTCAAGGTAACTCTATGGGCTGCAATATAAGCAAAAGGAATCATTGGACCCTACTTTTTAAAGATTTTCACGACCGTTCAATTACTGTTAATTCTATTGAATATGTGAAAATATTACGAAAGTTCTTGGGACCGATGCTATTGCAATGTGCTGGCTCCAATCAAACAGATGGTTTTAACGAGATGGAACAACTTGTCACACATTCAATGAGTCCCTGCCGGTGGTTAAAGACATGTTTCCAGAAAAGCTGATTTCCTAACGAGGCGACATTCCTTGGCCAACCAGAAGTCCAGATCTATCCCTAGCAGGTTTCTTTTTATGGGATTATTTGATGAATCGTGTTTATATGAATAAACCAAATACACTACATCAACTAAAAGAAAAATCAACAAAGAGATGTCGGCGATCTCGCGGTCTCTTTACCGCCGAGTATTCGAAAATTCGATGCTCGCTTAGAAGAGTGCAAACGTCGAAACGCCGTTCATTTAGACGAAGTAATTTCTAAAAATAAATTCCAACTAATTAGCTTTCTTGTAAATAAACAATTTTTGTAATATATCAAATGGTTTTATACGATTTTTTCAAATATTAACCAATTCGTGGCTCACTCTATATTTGATATTAAAAAAAACTTGTCAACAAATATTATATTCATTAATTTTTTAATATAAGTTTGCATTATTCATGCCTAACGATAATTGGGATAAGGCACTGCCAATTTAAGGGTTAAACTACAGGTTCAATTAATATGGGAATGTAACTAATTCTATTATTTCATCCACAACACACTTAAAAGATCAGAACATGTTCTGAACAACTTCGAGAAAATCTTAGTAAGACTGGACCTTGATTTTCTTAAAAGCGATTTCACACTATACCTG
Organism: Hypercompe scribonia; assembly: GCA_949316085.1. Classification (NCBI taxonomy): domain Eukaryota; kingdom Metazoa; phylum Arthropoda; class Insecta; order Lepidoptera; family Erebidae; genus Hypercompe; species Hypercompe scribonia. The sequence goes on from OX438979.1 coordinate 12,026,703, forward strand.
ATCCGAATCCGATCTGAACTCATAAGAATACGGTCGGAAGAAGGTGTAGAACTTTTTCTACCTAATTTACACACTACATCCGACTTTTCCATTCAATTTTTCTACTCTTAATTTCGATCAAGAATATTGTCGGACTGAAGTTGTTTTGTTTCATACGTTGTCAATAAGCTGTTGCTAGACGATGCATAAAGACCCTATTTTTCATAAGTTTAGTTTTTTTTGTCATATAAAGTTACCACACTTCCATAATACTAAGCATCTTTATACATCAGCTGAAAACAGCTTACTGGCATCATTCCGTACAAGCAAATAACAACCGTAACCTACGTACGGAAAGAGCATATGATAAAACACAAGTCTTTGTGATTTTATTCAATAACGAATTGAAGTAGCTATATTATTATTATTATCATTGGTCTAGTGGTAAGTGGCTCTGACTGCTAAGCCGGGTGCGATTCCTACCCAGGAGAAATGTTGTGTGACGAGCATATATACTTACAGGTACCTGTAAGTATATATTTAGAAATCGCTTTGATCAGATATTCCAATAGTACATCAACAACATATAAATTCAGTCATTTAGTCAGCTTTCTCAATCCGTAATCATGGATCAGTAATCGCATGTAATGTGAAAAGAAATATCCGAATTCAATCCGAAATTTCAAGATCCACATTTTAATAGGTTCGGATCAGATACGGAGCGTACATAACGCGAAACCACTCTAATATTACATGTTTATTTGGTTAATTAGCATAGGCTTACATTGTAGACTCAAGAACGGTTAAATATTTATTCAGTTCAGTAAGTAGCTAGATGTCAATTATAAGTTAAGATTCATAGTTCCTTTTTATCCTATAATATTTAATGAGTTGTATAAAACTCCTAGCTCATTTGTTGACACCGGGTACTGATAAGCCACACCTTATAAAACACGATTAGAACGACGGATGCAGGTTAGGTTAAAGGTTGCGTGTGAGGACGACAGTCGTAGTTCATTGTAAAAGTTGCTGTAATATTAAAATTTACAACCGTAAGTACATTTTTAACGTATGTATTATAGAAAATAATAATTTATTATGTTAAAGAAAGCACTAGGCTTAATTTCTCTTCTTTTTACTTACTTGATAAACTTACTTATGAATTTAAAAAAAATTGTTTCATCCATCAATGTGAACTTAAAATTTCAATCCATAACAAATTTAAAAATATAGAAATGATTAAATAAAACAAATGTGACAAGCCCCTATAACATATGAATGACAAAGCTCGTATAACACATATGTGACATTTATATTAACACAAATGATGTAATTTAAATGTAAATTGTTGATGTGCTTGTTAAAATCTTAGTATATTTTCCAAGCTCCCGATATTAAAACCTTTTTTTTTCAAATAATCATAAATAACTACGAAATAAATTATTGTAAGTTACTACGAAATTCTGAATCGAACGAAGTGTAATTAAACTAACATTACGTTAGAAAATAAATACTTTTTTTTTTTATAGGAACTTACTATGATTCTGTTGATAACAGTATTATTGTTAATATGCATCTACTGGATCGGCTGGATGTTCAGACTAAGACGTATGGATAAATTAACTGCAAGTCTGCCTATGCCCCCGTCAAAACCTGTCATCGGACACAGTGCTCTGTTTCTGGGCAATAACCAACGTATGTGTGGCTGAAAATAAACAATCTAATCTATTGTCATTACGGATAACACACACTTTTACTATTACTTATTTTTTACTACTTAGTTGTCGGTAGATCGGTCTCCCCTTTTGGGCTCTCATTTTTTTAAAAAAAATAACAGATAAAAAAAGAAATCATTTTATAAAAGTTGAATACACATTTAAATAAATTTATTACCCGTTTTAAAATATTCTTTAAATAAAATTCACTTCTCTTTTGCTGAATTATGTAATTAAAATAGACCTGAACGGTTTCGCCCAACGGTATTATTAAATGCTGACAATCGAGAGCATACGTGTAAAACATTTTAAAACAGTTTAAGTTTTCCGAAACATCTCGATTCGGTGTTTGGTGTTAACATGAATTTTCCATCACCATTATGCATCCTGGTGTACGGCAGTCTTAAAATGATGAGCTAAGATCTAGTATAAATAATTACTATTGCTGATTATATTAAATTATTTTCATCAACATTTTCTTACTGTCATTCCAAATTTCTTTGGAACTGACTTGTATTTTTTTTAAATTCCACTCTATCATTTGTCGCTTCACTACATAGTCTCTTCCTATTGAAATCAACTTATACATATTCTTATTTTCATTCTATTCATCTTTTCTTTGCTTACTTTCACTCTTGTAACGCTTAACATCCATATATTATTTTACCCATCTAAAACACCGTTTTAATATAACATTATATAGATTATAACAATACAAATTTGTCTTACTAAAATAAATAGTCTTTGTATTGTTTAGAGAAAACTACCATTTTTAATAGATTTTGTTTTTAAATTGTGTTGCAGAAATATACAAAAATCTATGGTCCGTAGCAGAATTAGCTTTAAAACATAAAAATTCCGCCAAAGTCTGGCTCGGGCCCAAATTGTATGTAGGTAAGTCACACATCTTAAATACTTACAGGTAAACCACTGTACGCGCTGTAGCGTTAACAGCAGCGATAACAAACAGATACAAGAGATACTTGACACCTATGTATCTCTTGTATCTGTTTTTGACTGCGTTGTCGTGTATCATGCAATGCAGTCGAAAATCTTTATTTTAAAAATTAAGTAATAAAAAATAATTTCGTTTCTATGTTTTAATGTGTATTTTCTAGCTATCGCTGATCCGGTGGATGCTCAGGTGGTGTTAGAAAATTGCCTTGATAAAGATGTGGTTTACCGTTTCCTCCGTCCTTGGCTCGGTCACGGCCTTTTTGTAGCCCCAGGTAAATATTTACTACTAGTAATATGTAGTGTTTAATACGGAGTATTGTTAGCTTAGTAAACTTTAATTCTCCGTAAATGTTGGAAATCATTTGACTTCGTGTAAACAAAAGTATAGACACGCATGTAGCGTAAGTACACAGAATAATAAGTAGGTAGAATACTAACGTCATGGTAAGTGTATATATAGTGATTTGTACCAACATGTGAATTTCGTTATTTGTCGGTTAATTCAATTTAGTCATGGTTAAAAATATGACTTTCCTGCTAGGAGTCGCACCCCTTAATCTGTCTGTATACGCAATATGTCTTTCCTTCCATTGCCTTCAAATTAAATTTTGTGTGTGTTATAATTACGTTCATTTTTTTTAAGAGCCTACCAAGGTGACTCTATTCTGTCTGATGGAAAGCATGAATAGAATCCATTACTTGTGGTCACCATACTCATTGCAAATGCAGACAATGTAGTATGGTAAACCACACTATGGCGGCCTAGTGAGATGCTTTTTCACGCCTCGTTTGGTTACGTAGAAGGCATGACAGTCATCATGGCATTGAATTGCACATACTTACTACGACGACTGTCACCCCTGCATCAATGAGCCTCCGGTCTCGCACTTACCAACGAAACACGACAGCATGGATGCTATTGCTTTAGGTTGATATTCTATGGGATGCTGAAATCAGGGTGGCTCTACTACCTATAGCGTATATAGATTCCGTGGTCTATCGTTTTTTTCTTGGGTATATTTTAGTAAATATGTTTACGAGTCGCTTAACTTCTTTCCTCTTGCCTCTTACACTACTAAGCTGCCAGGGCAGATGTTGGTCAAGTGGATGGATGCGATGGAGTTCGTTTCACACCTAGAATGAATGATTATATATTGAGCTCAATCGCTTCTTGTGGTGTGGGTGTAATTTATCTACATGTAGTATGTTTATCAACGGTCTGCATGGACAGCGTGATGGTTTAAGTGGTCACTTCCCTGCTTTTTACTGTGCTGGGTTTTGTGGATTCAAACTCGCTATGGGACAACACTTTGTGTGATTCACAAATTATTGTTCTGAGTCTGGGTATTCTTTGGGTCCAATTCATGTATGTTTGTAAAGTCCTAAAGTGAAAGAGTCTAGGTTATTACAGTAGTTTTAGGTTTGGCCTAGTTTTGTGTGTCTTAGCCAAAGTGCAGCACAGCTTAGTAACATGGTTAAATAATAACGTACGTAACCTTGCGTCTACAAATACAATATTATAATCATAAAAATAACATGTAAATAAACTATACCATAAATCATAACAGACAATGAAGCATTCAACAAAGAAACAATATTTCATCGCAGTTGTGCAATAGCTCTTTTAGATGATTATCCAGAAACTTGCCCGCCCGTTGAATTATGATAATAAGTTTGCATTGTTTCATTTTATTGAAAATTTAATGATTTCACAGTCTTGAATTACATTCTAGTCACAGGGTTAAGAAAAGAGTCAGTTATCTAAATTACATGTTTCCTTTTTGTTCAAATAAACTATTTAAGAAGGTTAAAGGTTGAAATTTTGCACTTTTAATTAAAAGTATGTACAAATATGTCTATGTTTAAAATAAAAATATAAATCGTTAAAGTACTGAAGTAAAATAAAAACATAAATAGATTATAAATATACATTTAATAGAAATAATTAAAATCTAAAAGTTTTGGCCTGAAATCCAAGCCTCTTTTGTGTGTTATTTTTTCAATTTGTATCTTACTAATAAGTTGTAATTTTACAGTGAATTTATGGAAGTCTCATAGAAAAGTGCTGCTGCCTGTTTTCCAGACTAAAGTCATTGAGGAGTACTTGGAAGTAATAAGTGAACAGGTCAATGAACTCCTGCGACGGCTGAATGAACAAATTGACAAGGAAGAATTTGACATCTTAAAATATGTGACTGCTTGTACTTTAGATATAGTGTTTCGTAAGTTGATTTCATATAGAGGACGTTTTATTAACATAAATAACTTCATAGGGCATTCATGGACCAGCAAGTTATGAGATAAACGTTAGATATATTTACTCTTAGCGATAAACGTGACGCAAGACACGAGGCTTTGTTGCAACTTAAGTGAAGTCTATGTCTAGTAAATGAAGCGAATTGCAATGATCGTTAAGACTCGAATCAAATAAATGCCAAAAATAGTTTATTTAATGGTTAATCAACGAGTTTGATTCTTAACATTGTAAGATGAGCAGTACCATTTGTTTTTCGTCTGGGTGTAACTTATTTATAATATTTTTGTATTTAGAAATATTTAAGTATATTAATCATCTATCGGGTTAGACAACACAGGTTCTACCTAGTTTGAATTCAGGCTGCCATTAAATACGTGAAGTTACTATTATTATTACATTCTGCATCTAAAACTATGAAACTGTGAGTCTTTCAGACACGTCACTATACTAATTATATTATCATCCCTGTGTCAGAGACAGCAATGGGCGAGCGGATGAACGTACAAAATTCTCCTGATACCCCATATCTTCGTGCGCGGCACACTGTTATGACAATCCTGAATATGCGTCTCTTTAAAGTTTGGTTGCAACCTGATTGGATTTTTAACCTAACTCGGTACGCTAAACTTCAGAAGGACAATATCGATTTAACACATAAGTTTACAGATGAGGTAATTAGTCACTATGATTTTTTTACCACGGTCGATTTTTAATACTGTACTATATAGTTTTAGTTAATAAAATAAGTCAAATACGGCTAGAGTTCTATCTAAAAATCTTTTGCTCTTTAAATTGATTTCTGGTATACCAGAAGAACATTATCATCAACAGCCTTTAACAGTCCACTGCTGGATAGGCCTCGCCTCAGCAAGGAGGTTTTGGTCCCTGTATAGCATTTGTTTTAAGTTTTCTTTGACTTTGCAGAAAAAAAATCTATATTAATATATTTACCTAGTATGAGAGATTTGCACTATTTCTTAGAAAAAATAGAAATTAAATATACAAATAACGGAACTCTGTACAATGATTTACAGATCGTCAAAAAGAGAAGGCAGGAGTATCAAGATAATCTTTCAAAAAAACACCAAGGTAAGTTATTTTATATTATTTAAAAAAATATTATATGCTACGTTGTATATTTCCATATATATAAATACTAATTCTTTTTTCTAAAGTATATTGACATATCACAAACATGCAGTATTTACGTCCATTACGAGATATGAATGGATCATATCTTGACTGTCATAAAACGAAGGTAGTGAAGCGATATATTCTGAGCACTTTACTACGTAGCAAAATCAGTTAAGTTAAGTTAAGGTACATTGTTGGCAAATCTAATTTCAAAACCGGTATAAAAGTTTAGTCTCACGAGAGATTTTGCTTACTTTTTACTGTTTTATCACTTTCTACATGTAAAGAATTCGCCCTCACACTTTAAAACTTTTATACTTTGCGGTTTGACAGAACGCCAAAAATAGTATATAATTGTTATCCTGTCGTCTATTATCCAATTAAAAAGTAAACTAGATTGCTCTAACAATTTCTTCATTATTATTTTAACCGTTGACCAAGAACCAAGCGACGTGCAATTCGAAAGGTGTATGTCCAGCAGTGGAATGCGAGAGGCTGGCGGTGATGATGACCTGTAACATCTGGTGCATCCTTATAATAAATACTCAAGTATACAGAGTATTATGATTTTGTTACAGATAACAAGTTCTATGCAGTTTTAGATCTTTTGCTTAAACAAGAGACAGACTTCACAGACGAACAACTTCGGGAGCATATAGATTCTATTACCATCGCTGGTAACGATACCACCGCTTTAGTGATTGCTTATACCTTAGTATTGCTCGGTATACACCAGGATGCACAAGAAAAAGTGCTGGAGGAGTGAGTACAAGACAATTTATTTCTTATCTCTCGGTTACAACACTTTTTTCCGGGTGCCACATAACCTATTCCGTCCCTGTATCTTTGAAAAGATGTATATTTTTTATAATAATTAGTTTAGCTAATCAAGTCAAGGTCAAGGTCAAGGTCAAGACAAGAAGAATGCGTAAAAAAGAACTTTTTTTTTATTACTTACAACGTCACAAATTTACACTACAAGTATAGTTTTATTCATAAGAAATTGTATAGTTAACGAGGGATTTTCTCTTAGCTAAATGCCTAATAATACTTGAAACACTGTGATGGTTTTACAGTCGAATTAATCGTATTTGTTACAATTTAGGCAACGGTCTATCTTCGGAACATCAACATGTGGAGCTAATAAATGGGACTTACAAAATATGCACTACTTAGAGAGAGTGATTAAGGAAAGCATGCGGTTGTACACAGTAGTGCCAATTATTGCCAGAAATATTGACAAGGATACATATCTACGTAAGTTTAATACTAAAGAAAACAGTATCAGGATTTAAAATGATAATATTTAATCCTGATCCTGTCTTCTATGTAAACCAGATATCATTTCTAACTTAACGACATATTTTTTCTGTTCTTGTAGACAGGACACTTTTCATTTAACTAATCTTTTCGAATCCTCTGTAACACTTTAAAAGAAAGTTAACATTTCAAATCAACTACATAACCAATTAATTATAAAAGTTAATCTCAATATCAATATGACTGCACTGTTGGTCTGGTCACCACGCTGCTCTCTACTACGCTGAGTGTTGTGAGTTCAAATCCCACATGAGACAACACTTTGTGTGGTCCAAAAATTGTTGTTTTGAGTCTGGTTGTTCTTTGTATCCGTTTCTTGTATATTTGTAAAGTCCCCCGCGACACAGGAATTACACATATTGCAGGCATGGTCATTAAAAAAAATGGAATTTACTAAATAACTTTAACAGCAACCTGTGGAGTCATGGTACCAGCAGGAAGTGGGGCGGTTATAGGTGCATTTGCTTTACATCGCTCTGAATCATCTTGGGGACAAGAACCACACAAGTTTGATCCAGACCGATTCCTACCTGAGAGATCTGTCAATAGACATCCTGCTGCATTCCTGCCTTTTAGTTACGGTTCTAGAAATTGTATTGGTAAGTACTCGTATGTAGTTTATGTTTTTGAAATAAATTGAACCATAGAGGTAACCGTTTTAACCATTACTCTACCATGAAGTATGTAGTAGTGGTGTAGTATAGTCTTTAAATTTTGCTAGTTTGATGGGAAGCCATAAAATTCATTATACCATACACTTAAAAGTCCGCTGCTAGAAATAAGCCTTTCCTTAGCGAAGACCTTTTAGCCTACTTGCTACACAAGCCACACGGCTTGGTATAGGATTTGTTTCAAGTTCTTTTTCTCTTTGCAGTGATGCAGTCATGCATACCTTGTTCCCTTAGTTACTTCTTACGACACCGATGGGAAGAATAGGGGAAGTGGCACTCCGTGTTCTTAATCCGTTACCATACGGAGATGATAGGGTGTAAATAACCAACAAAGAAGTAAGGCGCAGTTGATAGCCATAATGGTTTTTCATTTCAATTTTGATACTATGAAATGATTTTATTTTCTTTATTTAATGGATTTTACGCAATGCTCACAGGCTAGTAACTGAACACTACGTAAATCTAACATAGTTAACTTAATTTTTAATGACCAATCTTCACAGTGAACGTAAAGAACTCCTCTACTTCAAGAACTAAATTGATCAGTTTAAAAAAGAAAGTAGAGTTGCAATTCTACGAGATTATAAAAAAAATAACAAAGATGTATATAATTCAGCGACACAACTTTATCAGAGCATATACCTATTTTTGCTTTATTTGTTACAGGTCGCAAATTTGGCATGCTCATAATGAAAAGTATAATATCAAGCGTGGTACGAACATACAAACTAGAAGCCGATGATGTTGGTGACCTCAAAGTAGAAATGCTCTTATTTCCAACAAAAGGACACCAGGTTAAAATATCAAGAAGATTAAATGTGTGATTTACATTATAAACATTATTTTTGTTTAGATAAGAGCAAATATTTCCGACAATAAGATAAGATTACAAAACAAAAATTAAAAATTATATTAAATATGACTATTATTAAATAAATTAAATATTAACAGTATTATTATTTTTATATACTATAGCTCAGAAAAGTATATGTTATATAATTTCTCGAAGACAAGACATTGGGTTTTCTTAGACCTACTTCATTGAAATTTTATTGGATTTGAGAACACCGACTAGAAAAATTGTTTAAAAATTGTAGTTAATTATTACTTTAAGAGTCGATTTTTCAATATTGTCATATAATTAACAAGTCAATAAACGTATCTATTATCTTTATCGAGCGAATAAAGTTTTCGTATTTTTAATTCGTTGACAAACAGTCTGATAGTTACTTGATGGTCTTTCATAGCTTAGTTCACTGTAAACATGCGAAAACGAGAAGCCGCTATACAATTAGTAACATATTGAATAAGGTTCACAAATTACACTGGTCTGCAACAAAATCCTCCTTTAGATAAAAAATAGATTTCTATGAAGAGTTAAACATGCTGAATCCAAATCTGCTTTCTATTTTTTGCTGACACGTGTAGTTTTTCTTTAAAGTATTTTTTATTATTTCTTATAATTCCTGTTTATCTCTCATATTTTTTGTACTAACACTATCTATAACTCTGCTTCAATCAGCTTAAATCGCATTTGTCCACGCAAAACTGGTTTACTGTGTTAGAGAGAGATATAATGATATTGTCTCACATTGTTTTTGAACAATTAAACGCGCTTGCGTAGTTCGGAAAGCGACTCCGTGGCGCTCAGTTAGTTAAAAAAAAAATAAGTGATTGTTTTCGTTTTATTCAACGTATTTTGGTAAGTAATAAATTATATTGATATGTGTAGTGAAAATTAATAAGTATTCTAAAACATAGAGATTATATATATTCACATTTTGAAGTTAATTTAATTTTGTTGTAGGTTCAAAATGCCAAGAACTTGCAAAAATTCACCAAACGTATTTTGCTGCGTATGTGGTGAATTTGTTGTAAAATTACAACAGAATAAAATATCAAGCCTAATCAAAACTGCGTACGAAGGTTATTTTGGGTTTCCAGTTGACAAAAGGAATAAAAATTGGCTTCCGAAAATATGCTGCAACACTTGTTCAAGAACGCTACGGGCATCTTTGTAGGTCCTCAAATAAGACAGCTCATGAAGGACGAAAATTTCAAAATTAAGTTGAATGACGCTGAAAAAAGAGCTTGGACCGCTTTTGTAGAAGTATGTCATAATTTTTTGGGGAACAAAAAAGATGACAATTACAAAAATATTGTTCAAGAGTTTCTTGCGTCTTACAAAGCGTTAAAATGCAACATGTCCCTTAAAATTCATTTTTTGGACTCTCATCTAGATTTCTTCCCCGTAAATCTTGGTGCAGTCTCAGATGAGCATGGAGAAAGATTTCATCAAGATATATTATACATAGAGAAACGTTATAACGGGAAATGGTCAGAAGCAATGCTTGCTGACTTTTACTGGTTAATTCGCCGTGAAACACCGATGGAAAATATGAAAAGAAAAAAATTACGAAGTAAAATACTACATTCTACTGCATATTAGAACAAGATAGATTTTTTTTTAATATTTGATACCAATTATATGTAATATTCTCACAATTATTAAAGTTACGATTTCAATTATAAATAAAAAGGGAGTTTTCTTTATAAATTCTATTACAAAAAAACTGTACGTGATACATAATTTTCAAAACTATATTCTTTTTTAGCAGTATCAAATCTATAATAATACATCACAATAATAAGAAGGAAGGCAAAATTTTTTTTTTTCTGCAGACCAGTGTTATTAGACAAGATTCAAATTTTGACTGTTCTTATTTTGAAATAGGTTTTCCTTTCTGATTGGCTGTTTGATCTACCTACCGTTGATTTTCGTGCTGTAGCGGTTATCACATCTGCCTGACATGCATATACTCGAAGTTTCCAGTTCCTACCCGGGTGTACAACATATTTTTGGCAGTCCAATTTTTGTTCTTAATAAGTGAGCTGTGTCGTGTGTTCGTTTTCTACTCAAATCAAACACTTTTGTGCATGAGCATTTAATGTTTGATTTGGTCCGACTTTATTTGTATAGTTTAGGACTAGATAGCGCTGCGTGGAAGAAATTTTTCACCATCTCGCAAAGTACTGGAATATCTTTGTTTAACAACTCTTTCTTTCGTCTCGAAGTGTAGTATCAGATGACTTTCTTCGACAATAAAATCATCGATCGAGTTAAAAACATCCATACTCACTTAACGAAATTAAATACTCAATTATGACTGCGTACATGAATTTTGCCACAATAATTACTATCACTAACTGAGGTTTAAAACGATAGACAGAGATATTCCTCAGATTTGAGTATTATTTTTCAGATAACAACTATCTATTATTAAAAAACTCAAATTTATTCACTCTAACTATGGAATAAATGCTACGTTGACAACTGAAAAACTGGCTCGAAGTACATAACATACTTTTTTGTTTGTATTAGGTACCATAATTAGATAAGGTATAAATGAGTATTCAGTCATGAGATTATTGTTTACCATGATCATCAATTATCTAAACGATCATAAGATTATTCGCATAATTTAGGTATAAAATTAACAATAGATAGATACTTAAAATGTTTTACTTTATTGTCTGTACTCCATTGAACTGTTCATAGACACTTAAAAGGCTGGTAAGTATTTTTGCTTCTTGCTGTTCACTCTACGTGGCTATGCTTAAAGTGAGACCTAAAACGCTGGGCGATCCAAACCTTCTTCTACAGTTACTAAAGCAGGCGTGGGTGCAGGGGCCCGACTGGTGAACTCCATAGCCAACCCTGGATCATGATCTACCACGTCACGCGAGTCGTCAACACCACACGTCAGGAATTTGATATATTTGCTCAAGTCTACAAAACCAACGCCACATGGTCGATCCACGAGACGGGAAATCATCATCCCACGGGCAAAACCGGAACATTCAATGACACTTCCTACGTCGTCCTAGAAGATTTATAAATATTAATAGGTTACTAAGTAAGATTTTAATATTAATCGACCATAAGATTAGAAGAAGAGTCATGCTTTGTCCCAAATGGCCCGCTCAACCGGAATAATAGCACGGCCCCGACTTCACAAAATACTGATGCTTAGCAGTTTTCTTGTTGCTTTTACTGAGTAAGTGAGGTTACTGGAGACCAAAACCCTTGGTCACTAGCCCTGGAAGCAAAGGGCGGCATCTCACTTTTGACTCATAAGTTACAGGTGTCCATAGTCGACGGTAGACCACCATCAAGTCCCACTACAAAAAAGTGTGTGTATAATTGACGTAGGGCTAAAGTGAATCTTCTGAAAAGTTGCTTTACATAACATATACTTCTCGGACCAGGAGCAAGCTTAGTACAATATAGATACACCCACTATCACATTACGCAAGGCGCATATGTATGGACAATAATTAGTAGCATATGGACACTACGAAGCATCGCACAAAGAGGAGATTGAGAATTTAAAATACTGTGTAATATATTCTATCTTATTCTATCACCGACTTAGTCCTATATATTTATGTGTTTGTTTCATTACCGTGACGCATTTTCGTTTCAAATTATAAATACTTAGATTCTAAAGAAATTTCACTTCAAAAGAGCGGGATAAACAATTTGTTACCTGCCAAAATTCAGTCAAACTCATTCCGCTGTTAAAGTTTAAAATATATAATGTAACCTCAATATACATAAAGTCATCGTCATACGAGTACATAACATAAGATTATCATCACACATAAGAAATAGGATAATGTAATCCTATCTCCTTAACAAAATATTGTACCTCGCCAGACAATGTTTTACCTCTTTACTTTGCCCTTGTCGGTAGACAAAGTCTTGAACAAAAGTCCTTGTTGCCCGGCCTCTATAAGTATGGTTTGTAGGTTACCGTACCATTGTGTGACCATCGTGATGTTTATATTGTCTCGTAGCACACTTAGTAAAAAGATGTTTGTTCAGCAGGAAAATCAATTATAAAGTCTCGTTGAACTGAATCATAAACTCAAAAATCTATTGATAGTAGCTATATATTTGTTTCTTAAACAATAACAGTACCTATAATTATAAGTCTCTTGTAAATTAATTTACTGAAATGAATAGCTATACATATTAGATAGGTATATACATACTATATTCGTTTAATTGAGAAACACGGTTCTAATACAGATAAAGTTATTGTAAGTCATTTTAATGAACAAAATAAATATTTATACTTACCGGGCACAAAGCTCCAAATTTTTCAGACTAGAACAAAATAATAGTTAAACAGGTAACACGGTAACAAAAGTACGGTAAACTTAGCAAAAAAGACAATCCAGGAATTAATCATTTATTACTCTTTATGAAATTCAAACTTTATTAGCAAAATGTACGAATTGTTTTTGTGATTCAAAGTTTATGTTTGTGAATCAAAACATTAGTAAATGAACTCGATATAAAGTAGCAAAATATCTACGCATCCAAAGAGTACTCATACTTGAGTAGGAATCCAAAACAAATATAAAGTATTTTCGAGTATTAATAAAGTAGAAAGCCATTGGATTTATGATATTTGAATGAATAGAGAGATAAAACTCAGAAAACTTACTAAATGTATGTACCTCCTTATTTGCCAGTCAAAATTGTTGTTAATGAAATGTTGATGTGAAGCAACTCAGATAACATTTTCGTTCCTTTAAATGGATTACAACTCAAGTTACGGTGCTCACTACAGTGACAATTTACATGTAATGAGGAGAATACAGTCGTATTTAGTTTTAAGTTAGGGTTTTAAATATTGTCAACACTTAAATCAAGTCTTGTAGAATATATTTTGTACAGTTACTATATTAGAATTGGTTACCTTGCACGGATGTTGCTGAATGCAGAGGAATTTATCATTATAGTTAAACATTTGTAAGCACTTCTCCTGTGGCAGTAATACCACATTTACTCGGCGCAGATTGATGAGCAATGGTATCAAGAAACCCTGGAACATGAACGCTATATATTATATATAATATAATAGGTATATCTAATATGACACGAGAGTGTAAATTGGAAAATCAAGGTTCTATTAGAATTAAGCAGACTTCAAAAAAATAGGAGTTATTCGAAATTATTTTCTTTATGTGTGTTACTTCTAAACTCATTGCTACTTGTATCTAAGCTGTTTTTATTCTTATTATTACATATATAGATCCCGTTTTGCTTAATTAAATTTACTTTAAGAGTTACTCCGTTCTCTCAGATAGGCCATAGTCAACTTATGGCGATCGGTTTTTAGCACTTTTAGCTCACCAGCGCTAAGAATGTGGGACGAAGCGGGAGAAACGAAGGAAAACCGACCTCGAAACCCAAATTAATTCTCCGATTGAAACTAAACAAGTGCTGTAATTATTTTGTTGTAAGGCCAGTTTTTTGTTTTACAAATATTGCCGAAACGACAATACAGGTCTGTTTATAAGTATAGCAACCCTAACTGTTTTAGCATTGCATGAACATACCATTATTGAGTTCATAGTAAAGTTTATAAAACTTTATTATAATTAGATACTATAGTTGCATAAACATCTATCTATAGGTACTTACTTAACAAATGTAAATGTAAAAGTTATTATTGACAATAACGATCGCTACTTATCAAGCAGAAAAGAACAATGTCCCTCTCTAACTACTTATCCTATTGTATTCCAGCCATTCCTTAAAACTTCACATTTGTTTTTTCTGACTTAAATTTGTCCTCCTCTAGAACGGTCTATCGCTCCAGCTCCGCTAGTCCAAATACAAGTGTTACGCGTCGAATTTCTTTTAAAACTTTTCTTTGACGCGTCTATTCTCTTCTAATATTTAGTTTTGACCAGGTGGCTGAACGTTGAGGTGAAGTCATTTCCATGCATTAGATTAACAAGTTCAACTAACAAAGTCAACTGTAGCTCAAAACCAAGTTTTGAACTTTTTCTCATCAGAACGTTAGCCATAATTGCATTAATAATGTGTAAAGAGAAGTTATAAAATAATTAATAATAAATTTTAATGAATCAATTAAATAGTTAAGTATTACGACATACATATGTACTCTTATGTATTTTCTTCGACTTACTTATCTTTTTATAAGACTGACAAGGCAAGATATAATGGCAAGACAAAAATTTAAGTTAAATAACTCTGATTTTTAGTTACCTTTCTCACCTGGTACCTGCGCAAGTGTCACCGGGCAAGCTCCACAAACATTCAGGTATTAAAAAGTACACAAGAGACTACTGGAAACCGCAAGTCATATGCTTTAGAAAATAAGTTGTGTCTTACGGCTCTGGGATCTTAGACTATTAGATTTACCGTGGTAACCCAAGTGTTCTTAGACAGGTGACGCGAAAAAAAATGGATATGATGACTGTGAGACAATTTTAAAATAGTATATCATGATCATATTTTAATTAAAAAATCTGTACAAGATACGTGCGAATAACTAGGTAGGTTGACGTTAAAATTATAAATGCAACCTTAATAAGCAAAATAGACTAAATAAATATGGATATTAAAGATTCAGACAGTGAAAAGTCCTTTAAAGAATTTGACCGTTACGCCATTTTTAATGAACGTAACAAAAGCATGAGAAATTTTCCATCTTAGTATAATCCCAACTAAAAAGTGTATAATAAATTTAAAAATAAAAAAATACCGACTGCTTGAAAAATAACTAAATAATAACTTAAACGATAACTGAAAAGAAAAGAACAAGTTCAGTCCAGAAGTGTAGAAAGCAAGCTAAACTACAACATTAAAATAATTTCGTTATCGTTTTCGTTAAATATCCGCCAGGATATCAAAAGGCGGAAACCTGCCAGGACTGTTGCCGCTCTCGTGGCCGTCGATCCACTCTGCCCATGCCAGGAACCACATTAGCCGCGCCAGTAATATGAGGTCACGTGTACCACCTGCCGCGTGCAACTAGTGATCGTTGCATTGTACACCGTAGTTCTATCTTTGGAAGGCATATTATGGTGGCCTAATGAGATGCATTTACACGCTCCGCCTGGGGATGTAAAAGGCTTGACAGTCATCGTGGCAGTGTAGGGTACATAGACTTATCACGATAATTATCATCCCTGCATCAATGAGCGGTCCGGTCGGTCACTCACCAACGAAATACGACAGCACGGATGCTGTCGCTTTAGGTTGGCCTTTTGTGAGAGGGTAGTACTGCCCCAGTCTACTTAACGCAGTCGGATTTTTTATTTATTTTTATTTTCATTCCTCAGGTGTGTAGTGCAGTACAACCAATTTTCTAAGGTAGATTTTCTGATCAGTCATAACGTGTGCACCAATTATTTAAATATACTTAGAGATATGTACTTACATTTCGTCTACTACCCCATCCATAGTATCGGCAAGATGTGTCGTCATACATGTTAGCAGGTTTAGGCGCAGGAACTCCATAACGAATCCGTTTGAGAACGAAATCAGCATTTGGGTCTTTCTGATGGAACTGGAACTGGTCGCTTAAAACTAGAAGGGCTAGGTTGTCCGATGTACAATCTTCATATTTATTCGAAGAATAGTTATATCCTGAAATTCAACGAGGCCTTGAAATTATATGGTCCTTGTCGTCACCAAAGTAACACGTTACTTTGGTACTAGTTACTTTGGTAAGGCTGTTTTTGCATTATAAACATTCTTGACAACAGGTCTTGTCAAGGATATTTAATGTATTATATATTCAATATACATTACCTCGCAGAGCTGTCGAACGATGCGGGCAGAGAATACCCTCTCAAACAATTTACCCACCTCGTCCAGCAATACGATGTGCCTATAGGCCGCGATTGAATCGGCAGGCCGTCCCGGTATTCTCCACAGGACCAGCTTCCCACTCTTCTGGCACTCAGAAAAGCGTCCGCACGCCTACCCAGCATCCAGAACCTCCCTGAGGTGGTCCGACATATGATCGAGAGCTCGCGCCAACATTCGAGCAGGTATCCCGTTTGGACCATGGGCGGTGCTCTTAGAGCAGATCCGTAAAACAACCGCCCTTACCTCCGATTACGTGACGGGCGGAACGTTATCTTCATTCTTCCCGTCGTCTCCAACCATGAAGGTCACCGACTGGTATGTGTTTCCCCCGCTGCGGCCTAAAAGGCCTTCGGCCAGGCTGGTATAACAGTCAAAAATCCCCTATCTAAAGAGAAGCTTATGTACAGCAATAGATTTTGTAACATTCTTTTGCAAATCATCTAGACTTGCAGTCACTTGTGAAAATTACCGTTAACAAGAAAAAAGAATCTTTGCTAATGATTTATGACATATTCACAACAAAATTTTGCAATTATGACAGTATGGTTATAACTTTAACATAAGAAAAATACAATTCTACTAACTGATATTATTCTAAAATTTTACACGTAAATATAGTTTTTATTTGAAATAATCTTTGAGTTCATCACATTTTCATCTATGTAAATAGGCGAACTCACAACTGTTTTGGGTAACTTTCAGGTTGATTTGTATGAACCTTTGCATTTGTTAGAGAATGAGATGTTTTCAATTACCTTTGTGAAGACAAAGATGATGCACCAAGCGCGAGATTCCTGTGTGTTCCATAAATCTGTGCGTCCCGGCAAAAACTTCGAATTTATATTTTTCGCCCATTATACAAGTAGCTGCTGTTAGGACCACGTGCGCTTCTATAAGCGCACCAGTGCAAAACATCATCGCATGGGATAAAAAATGAATCTATATAAAAAAACAGTATCAGTAAAATAGCTAGGTCAAGGGACAACATTGTCGCAAGTCGCCGTAGGGGTCAAGTCTCGACACCTGTCCTAATCGTTACCTACATCCATTAACGTAAGCTTGTAAATATATTTAACACAGGTTTTGGTAAATAGTGTACATTGACTATTTCGGACATTATTTTTTCTATACGATGATTGTTCGATAAATGCTGTAATGTACTGATTTCATCGTCCGTTGCTAAATAACTACGTTAGCTTTTTAAATAAGGAAGAAATTAGTTAGGAGAGGTTGTCGCGACTTCCACATACAGTGCAAATAAAAAGACAATAGACAAGTAAATTGAAAAGATTAATAGCTAGAAGACAAATATTACATTAAATATGCAATAAATTAAAAAGATTTCTTTGTGCCTTCATGTAGCTCTGGAATATAAGTAATCAAGAAAGCAGTAACGCCTTTCGTAATTACATCATTTATCTAGGTTCTATTTTGAGACTTAGCTTATTTTTGGTGAGCAATTAGACTATAATAAACAGGGCGTTAATAATCCAAAAAGGTTATTTAAAGCCAATTGTTGAAAGAGCTCCCAAAAAATATAAAATGAAATTCTATACCAACGACTTTCGTTATAGTACTAGCTATTTTATGTCCAGGGTTTGTTGCTCGGCAGTGTAAGAGGTATACAGATGCAGAGTGGTAGGTAACCGAATAGCAGTAAGTAATACAATGTACAGTATTGTTCTGAAGACTATATTATTTTATTCTATAAATATTTCTGTATCGTAAGTTTTTAATTTTAGCATGATGCATTAATTAATAATATATCTATCGCTGTATCTAGCCTCTGTTTACTTAATAAAATCGATCAATTTTTGAGTATAGTCACGAAACGTTAAACACTATTAAGTTCCTGGTAGTATTTTTTTCCAATGTTAACATTTAAAAATTACAACAAAGCAGGCATTAAACAACATAATGTTAAGCTTTTTAACGCCTGATGACATAGGTGTATGACTACGTGACTTTGTGATGCACAGGACGATCATGCATACTTCTTTAAATTCTGTCAGGAAAAAAAATCCCTCCTCTCCTCTCTTCGCGAAGGGCCCGCCTGACACGCAATGTAATCGTATCGTCTATTGTTGTGGTATCGATGTCCGCATACTATGGCATTACTTGTAGGTAGGTGCAACGTCACCTAAGTTGCATACTTAAAATATTCTGGTGCGACAGTACAAACTTGATATTGTTTGTTTGTGCGTTGAAAGAAGGCGCTTATAGACGTTCGTTGAAATCATGTGAAATAAAATATTGAACATTAGTTACGAACCTATATTATAAAGGCATCATGTCGAATTGCGAAAACACAAAATTACGTAAATAGACGTAGTCTGATAAAAATATGATTGTTTAAAAACTTACAATAAATTGCCCTTCGGTAGCTTCAGTGTTTTCACCAATGAAACCAGCTGGATTGTTAAAATCTATATCCACTGAAATAAATGCACTTTAGGAAAGTAATTTTTACATAACTTCTCATCTAATAGATCCTAGTAGACATAATTTTAGAGCTTCGTATTTTATATACACACTTTTCATATCATCATCTCCGTGTAGTGACAGATTATGAATACGGAGTGTCATCACCCCCTTTCATCCCATATGTTTCCTAAAAGGCAATTAAGTGAGCTAACTATACAGGACAACATCACTGCAAAGCGAAAGAAAACTTGAAATAAACCCTATACCAACCCGTCTAGCCAGCGTGGTATAGTAGGCCAAAACATCCTTTCTAAGGAGTGGCCGATGTCCAGTAGTGGACTATAAAATGCTGTGACTTTTTTATAAATGGTTGTAATATTTATTCATTTTGTCTCTACCAGCGTCTTTACTCTTAAGTAAGTGCAATAGGTTCATTAATTAATTAATATAGGTTCTCTACAAATGATTTTGTAAATTTTATTTTTGTCCATATTGTTATAGGAAAAAAAAAATAAAACAATAATAAATAATCAATATAAATAATTACACAATGTAGCTATGCCTCCTATCTGTCCTGCTCCCATATTTCTCCTTTTTATTAAAGCTCCTGCGAAAGCAAAGGTTCCCTTCAGCGCAATTTCGCTTAAATAACTTTTTACAGTTTACAAAAATGATGTTTCAGTTTGTGAAACAGTACTCTACTTAAAATAATCACAACAAAGTTATTCGAGCGTAACGGTTTTAATTAAATTAAACAATGGAATACTGTTTGTAAATATGTACCGTTGAAAGTATGTACAGTCAATCGCCAGTATTATATGTAACTAATTTAATATACGGCGCAATAACAATGGCATGCTGTCTCAAATTTCAAGTTCTTTTTATTTTTAATTATCTTTTCAAGCTGTGGGGTCATAATAATATTTTTATAGAATACGTGGCACACTTTGTTAATTTTAAGATTGCCCGCTGGACCATTAAACCAGTCATCAGTACTACGAAACGACAAAATGAAACAAGCTGAAATTAAATGCTTATTTTCCTGTTTTATTTTAAAGAGCACATATTCTTATGTCTTTATTATGTCTTCCATTTATTTTCGAAAGTTATGCCTCATGGCATTTATATCTGATAGTCATTGTCTTATGTTGATGAGTTGATGGTGGCAGATACAAACCCTTAACGGTTGGGAATTGAAAGACAATTATTTAAATATCATCTAAATGTACGTTACTTTTAATCGTAATCTTTCAAGTTATTCAGGTGAGCTGATGAAGGCAGGTACAACTTCTTAACAATTAGGGGATGATTATTTCAATATCATATGTGTGTAGGTATAGACCTATATTTGTGTTCTTTCAACTTAATCAAACAAGTTCATGATGGAAGGTAAAACAGTTAGGGGTTAGAGGATGATTGTTAAAATATCACATGCATGAATAAGCGCTCGGTTGTATTCTTTCAAATTGTTTAGATGATCTGATAGGTCAAGTTCGGCACATCCATCGTAGTCAATACGGTTCTCGTATCAATTCAAGCCCAGATGAAGTATCTGAGCCTGATCCTTGATCCTTGAGGTAGCTCTTCGATGAGCACAACCTATAGCTTGTTTCGAAGCTGGCCGGCGTTGCTACTGCCCTTGAACAACTTTTGCCCAATTTGGATGGAGCCAGCGTCGTGACGAGATAGCTGTACAAGGGGGTTATCCTGTCAATGGTACTGTATGATGCACCGGTGTAGGCGGTGGCTCTAACCGCCCAGAATAGGGCTCATCTCTGCCACCCTCAGGGAATATTGGTAGTTAGAGTTATACGTGGTTACCGCACTGTGTCGCCGAAAGCGGCGAGCGCCTTGGCCGGAGCTCTCCGTGGGATTTGGAGGCGAGTTGAGAGTGCTCATCGATACACGTTCATTGGTCGTCCCGGTGGGAGGCTTCACGTGCTGGTTTTACCACCGTGGACTTTCCTGCCGGTCATTGTCGAGTGGGCAGGGCAGTAGCACGGGACCCTTTCCTTCCGACTGACAGAGGTCCTTTCCTGGCATAGTTGCTTCGGGAAGTATCTGCACTCACCTATCACCATTGAGACTGCAGTGAGGACTCGTGAGCGTGGGGCTCACACTGTAATTATTGGAGGAGATCTCTAGCTACCGGCCGTCATACGCTGCATAGCCGGTAGCGATAGATGTATTATGTATTACCACGGTCACAACGCGCGCGTTTGTTTCACATGAACTCGATCATCACGGTGAGCGGGTTCAGAGTGTCGTAGTTTATGTACTGTAACTATCTAAGTGAAGACTAGGCCAGCATTCTTCGTTTAACATTCCCCTAGCGTGAGATTCCTGATCCTTCAGTGTCTTTAGCCTTTAATAAATTAGCTTCTGTTTATTCTCGGCAAGGGGCATACGATCCCCATATAGACAGGAATTTTTACATAGTAATTTAAACTAACCAAATTAAAGCTGTTATTTCACGTTTTATAGTGTTTCTTGGCAAGGAGTTTTCGTTTCATGTTTTTTTGAAGTTTTTTTTTATTGTTCTGAGTACTGTTACTATTTAAATATCTTGCAACACCGCAACTAGCTGCATTGCATCTGTCAAAGTCAATACTGTCATCTTAGGTGTTTTGTAGACTGTATACATGTATATCTATATTCCATCAAGAATATTTAAAAAACATAATTCATAAACCTTTTATCAATCCTCCCACGCAAATCGTATATCTCCAGCGGTTAGGTTCCTGTATTTCAGATAGCTAAAACATTTCGTCCACATAGCGAATCCAGTGTTATTAATATTGTCTTGTTCTTATATTATCCCATTATGAACAAAATAACTACCATATGTCTTAGTTTATTCATTTTAGTGTTCATATTAAATATTAGGGTATGTTTTGGGCTGTATAATAAACCATGGACCGATAAATATGAGAATAATAAATGCTCCAAACTATACCCAAAGAATTTCTTCAATTACATGCCAGTTGGTGAGTATATGTTTACTATTTCACACCGGAAAATATTTTCTTTAATGTAGATAATTTTTATAAATATCTTCATATTGTTTAGAGTCTTTAAAACATCAAATGTATGAAATAAAATTTAATTTATGGAAACAGTAAGATTGTAAGGAGTAAATGTTATATAAAAATAAAATAAAAAACCATATGCTCTGCTGCATCGTATATAACCGGTATTATTAAAAGATATTTGTCATAAACATCATTGCAAGATAAATTTCACATGAAATATAAATATATGAATATAATATTGAAAAGTAAAACATACAAACTTTTTTGTTGCAGGTAATCTGACAGCTGGCAACTACACAGAAAAGACAGGGTTAAAAGGATTGAAACAATGCGTAATGGAATGCTGCCTAGTAGAATCTTGTAATATAGTTTTCATATATGACACTAGATGTTTCCATGTAGAATGTGTCAGTGATGAACTGTGTTTGCCGCTGCAGAGGTCTGACACCAGGAAATGGGAGTCAACAGTCTCTATGATCCTGGTGAAACCTGTCTTACCTAATGGTAAGGAGACTTAAAAGCCTTAGTACTATTCTCTACTAAATGTATACCTGCCATAGTGTAAAAGATGTCAGGTATACCTATTAAAATACTTGTTTGTTAGGTAGTCTTACAGCTTCATTTCATCTATCATTTTAGTCACATGCAGGTAAGTTATATATGACTATATACTATGCCAACCAAATTAATTGGCTGTATTACTTGAAAGTCACAAAACAAAGCTTTCCTAAGTTACCCAACCTGAAACTAGTTAATTTGTTAGTGGAATTACCATAGATAATATTGGAATCTAGAATATTTTATTATGTCTAACACATCAAGCACTTTTTGTTACAGAAAATTGGTCAGATATTCTAGATCAATCCAATTACAGACAAGTTAATAACAATTTTTCACCTGAAGAAGAATCTATGTTTTCGCCTTATACAAGCCACAGGAATGATCTACTTACTGATGATGATGAATCAGCATTTTTATCACGTTTCCTGAACAATCTTCCCATGGATGACGATGACAGACCTTATGATAAGTACAGAGATAGTACAGATAGTGACTTAATAATGGATACATCTAGATATCTAGAAAAAATACCGTGTGAAGTTTCAGAGGACTGTCCTCTGAACGCTGCTTGCGTACCTTTTAGTATAAAAATGCGCAATGGAATTTGCAAATGTATTCCTGGGACTGAAGAGAATGGTCAGGGGGTGTGTGTACCAATTAGACCTTTTTCAAAGGGCCCAACAATACCAGTGGACTCTATAAAAAAACTTGAAGAAGCCGAGGTCAAAAGTGATGCTTTAAAAACAGAAACAACTTCACAGAAAACTGTACAAACTCTTACAGTTTCAATATTGTCTAAACAGGTAACGTAAACAACTATGATTGTTAATGCTATACCTTGACAGTTCATAGACATTTATTGTTTACTTTCTTTTTAATAGGTACAATTGCCTGAGAATGAAGTGACCTTAGCGGCATACACTATTCCCGATGAAAAGGCTACAATGAATCATTATAGCTATGTGTGGACGTTAGTAGATCAACCAAAAGGCGGTTTCACAGGTATCTATAAAACTATCTTTTTTTAGAGTTAACTGCTCTTTCATACTTAAAAGTATGTTTGTTGCCATCTTATTTCAAAACATATTTTTACCATTCAGAAGGCAACTGTTATAATTAGGTCCCACCAGATGTTATTATCGCTGACATTGACGTGACCTGGCGTAACAACGTTTGACGTAGACGTGAATAGACGTAAAAGAGTAGGTTTCCTATACATTCACTCAACCCTTATTTTCTTAATGTTTAAATTTCTAAATAGGTAACATGATTCAAAATGGTGCGAAGGTCACATTGACTGACCTAACAGAAGGCCAGTACAGTTTCAAAGTAACAGTGAACGGTACGAACTTTTACGGTGAAGGATATGCTAATGTGACAGTGTTGCCACCCCAACGAATCAATACTCCACCTCAGGTCGTCATCACACCACAGGCACAGACTGTAAAGTTACCTAACACTGTGGCCGTTCTTGATGGCAGTGCCAGTAAGGTATGTTTATCACACGTAACATTGACAAGTGTAAACTGTTTGTGTTTGAATCGCAGCAAAACAGCTACAATTGAAGTAATACAAATAAAAATTTTATAATACAAGGTGATAAAAATATCAAATTGTAGGTATATAAAAGATTTGTATTGTTTATTTGAATTTAGAACTAATTGGAATTACATTAAAAAAAATCACGAACATTAGTAACAATAGCACAACATTTCAAACTTCAAGTCTTATCAATGAAATGTTTGTTACTTTTCACTCAAAAATTTAATCATCTATGTATATATGATACATTATATAAAAAGATATTTCTTTAGACTACTTTTAAACATATCTCGTATACGTATACGGATCATATCGTATACGAGATGTGCTGAAATTTATCTTTTATATTCCCAAAAGACAATATATAATTTAAAATGTGTAGATTTTGTAGTATCTATAGTAATGCAATAAAATGCTAGAGTATTAGAATTAGCAGAATAATTGGTATTATAACGATGTCGGCTTTTTAAATAAATGCCCATTTAGTAGGTCTTACATTTGTTAAACATAAACGTAGTCAAATTTATCATGTATTGGTGTGGAGTCAATTGTCGCCTTTTTATTAGTGACTGAATAGAACCACACTTACGAAGGCCAAATGTTTGGTTTCGGTTGAAAAACTAGTTTCGGTTGAACTAAAACATATGAACACCTTATCTACAGGATGACGACGCTATCATATCATGGCACTGGGACTTAACCGTAGGTCCTTTGGGATACCAGCCACCATTACAAGACGGGCCTACCTTAGTACTTAAAGATCTCAAACAACCTGGCAACTATACTTTTAAACTGACAGTGGAAGATTCAGACCATGTAAAGAATTCGACTACAGCCAATATTACTGTGCTAAACCATACAGATTATCCTCCAGAAGCTAATGCAGGTATTTCTACGACTTAAAAGCCTTTAGTGAAGCACTGTTGGACCTAGGACTCTCCTTAAAAAAAAAAGCTTTGGCCAACTATACCATGCTCGACCAACGCGTTGGAATGCGGTTTATTTCAATTTTTCCTTCTCTTTGCAATGCTATTATCTTGTGTAGTTTACTCGCTTAGTCGTTACTTATTAATTTAGTGTACCTTTTTTTTTCTGTGTGGTAATCTCCACGGATATCACCGAAAGGTGGTTATGTTGGACTTAAACCGACCAAAACCGCTCACCGTCTCAGGTACCAGTAGCCCAACCAGGTGCACTCTAGTAAGGAGATTCCTGGAACCCCGACGTACCTCGGGCCACCTACGAATTGTAGATGACCCCCCTCCCGCTTGTTGCATAATTTCGTAAATTCGTGTACCTATTACGATCTTTTAATTTTCACATGCGGATATATTACCAACGAAAGGGAATTAACGCTATTAACAGGTATCACACACCTTTGAATTGCCTGACTATCTGTTCAGGTTGCACTGATCGTGGTCACAGACGTACTGACCGTCTAATACTGAAGCACTAATGTGGCATGACACCTTCTCTAAAAGTATCCTTATGTACATACTCATGCGACAAACATGCAATGATCCATTCATTTCATTCTATATGTGAAACACACGATTTGGTGCATCCAACAAAACCATCTGAAAACCCATTCAGTGTGTTTAAAAATAAATAGACCATAGACTGCTTGCAAATGAAAATGGGAATCACCGTTTACTTAGAGGACAAAATCAAAGAATCATTTTATTTTACAGGCCAAGATGTTATTATATATTTACCTAACAATAATTTGACGTTAAATGGCAGTCTTTCTACTGACGACCATGAAATCACGTCATGGGAGTGGACAAAATCAGCGGAAGACGAAAATAAGGCTGTTGATATGCAAAATACACATTCTCCTTACTTACAAGTAAGTGTTTTAGCTATTACACAGAATAATTACAAGCTTTATATTTATTTTCGGTTTTCAGACCCTTTTTTTGTTGATGTTATCAGTGTGACTGTTTGTGGTTGTCATACAGTTTAGCCGATCACCTTAAATTTGCATACCCATTGCTAGAGACACAGTAGAAAGGCATAAGGTATTTTTTATGTAAAATAAATGCCTACTGTAGTCGAGGATTAAAAAATATAGCATCACTTACGCGAGCAAAACTGCGGGTAAAACTTATAAACCATATAATTTCGTGCAATTACAGAAATGTATTTGACACTAGAAAAATAATTTAAAAAAGTACTATTTTTTATGTATTCGTATATTCGTACCTAAACATATGTGTACCTCTCCACTATATTTTAATAAGGAGTGAGAGAATTCGAATTGTGTATCCAGAAATTAGAGCGTTGTTATAAAGAAATAATGAACGACTGATTAAAAAACTGTATTATGTTAATATATTAAATTTTAGCAACCAGTGAAACAGTAAAAACGATACGCAGTTGTACCTTATTTAAATTGTATTGTCTATACACAATAGCTTTTACGAAATATTTGCATTCAACAGTTCGTGCAATAAATGCCATAGATAACAGTTACTGCTAAAACGAAATTTGTAATCATATCCTTTAGTTCTTATCTACAATTATCAATCTGGCCCGCGATGGTACATCATGGCTTCCTCCTCATTAGCCTTATCGCTAACACATACATTTGTTTTTCATACTTTATACAATAACTATAATCTGGGTCATTTAAAGTCGAAAATGTGGGAAACTGGTATATCTGCGTCGCGATTAAAAAAAGAAACTTTTGTTTTAGTTGTCGACTTGCGATATGATAATATTGCTAAATAACAAATAGTAAAAATTTACTAAGTGCAAGTATATTTAAAAAGTACAAAAACTTGCAAAAAAATTAACCTATATTTTTGTAAGTCTTGTTCTTATAATTTTTCATGCACTAGTGATGATTCAAAAGTGCAATATTCTTTGGGTGTACTCACATTAATAAATCACATGACATTTTAATTGAATATAATTACATAATTGAAACTAATAAGCTCTTTTAACATATGTAATTGTAAAGAAGATGCATTATAAACTTCTACTTTCTTCAGTATTCTGGCGATTGTGAAGCTTAATCTATGCTGATTCTTATCTTACGGTTTTCTGCCATTGTATGGCATATCAGCGAAAGTTGAAGGAGAACTAATGACTTTCTCCTGCACATTTTGTATAACATCGGCATTTTCTTCATCACACAATAATTTCACTTGTAATCATGAGGCAACACTCAAAAAACACTTCAACTACTATTATTACTGTAATATAAATAATATGACGGCAACAGCGTCACTAGATAAATGATTCTCATCACTGCGGTCAGATATCCACCTGCTAGGCGTAGTGACTATAGCAAACGCCACGGCTCGCAGTTCCCAGCAGTCACATTTTTCTTGGCCATCGGTACCATGATCAGGAATAGCGATGCCGCGGAGGATGCGCAGAATCCCCAGGATACCACAGGGTACCCCTGACAACTAGTATCTGACGACGTATAATGGACGCACGCTGCAGCTGGACGATCGCCCTTCGAAATGGGAAGCGGAGGTGAACCATATAAATTGACATGTTTTGGGGCTATCAAAAGTTAGAACACAGGGTGAGGATGTGCTAGCCCTAGATTTTGGTCACCTCCTCCATTTCCAACAAGAAGAAAAATCACCCTATGGCGGTATTGGATTTATGGTCCATAAATCGCTCAAAAGTAACGTGGAGGAAGTTGGCAGTATCTCGTCAAGGGTGGCGTAGCTTGTCTTAAGAATAACCAAAAGGTTGTACAAGTGTGCGCACCTACGTCCACACGTCCTGACGATGAATTTGAAGCCATATACGAAGACATAGTATTTCAGGCTCTGTCTCGTACCAACACTTTTTTCACATAGGCAATTTCAACGCAAAAGCTGGAGTTGAAGATTAATGGAAGTAGTTCTGGCTAAACCCCGATAGCGCAGCAAACAACGAGATCGACTTCATCATCACAAACAAACCCCAAATATACAGGTATGTCTCGATCTGAGCGTCAGAAACTGAACAAGCAGGTAAAGAGGCTGGTAAGGCGAGACATTCATCAATCAAATAATCGTTTAGTAAATTAATATAATTTAATAAACGTTTAATAAACGTTTGAGGATGCCATTGCTCGAAATAAGAACACAAAAGTCCTTGACAAACTAAAGGCTTCCTGGTACCACCTGATCAATCTCAAACCACGACAAGGTATTACCATTACCTCTAAATCAGAAGTTCCCGATGAAGTCGAAAAGTTTGAGGACCAGTACACCTTGCGACCGCCCAACTGAAACCCACATCGTGGAAAATCTACGTGTTAGATTGACACGCCACTTTACAACATTTTTGTGTCGGGTAAAATTCGTAAAGAAATTATCCAACCGAGTAATCGACATCGAACGGAGAATCAGTACGTTGAAGTGGAAGTGGGCCGTTCATGTCTCCAGATAAATCGGTGGTCGCTGAAGACGAAATGTGTTAGAGTTAAAACCGCGATTAGGCAAACGTAGAGAAGAGCGCGAACCTTAATTTCTTTTTACAATGTTCATATTTGTGACGCCGTAGGCAATTAAAGATATGTTGTGAAACACATTATTTACATTACAGTTACACTGTAGTCACATAAAATTTCAGATGTTTTTTATTTTTCTTGATGTATTGTTTATTTTTTGAGTAAAATCTGATGAAAATTACTAGGAAATAGTGATTTTATAGTAGTTTATTTTAGTTTATTGCCTCGAATTGTAATAATAAACTAAATAATAATTATAATGAACGACTATAAATCCACCTATAATTTTAACTACTTGCTTGCTTGGGGCTTGGAGTCTTGGATGAAGTAGCGTAAAAAGGTTCTGGTATGTAAAAGGTTAAAAATAAAATAAGAGTGTACACATAAGAGCGCAATTAACAAAAAACCCATTCAATAGCGTTGCCCTGATTAACTCGCCGCTTTTTTTTTACTTTCTTACTGTGAAACTGTTCCATATTGTATTTAAAATTCAATCTGAATAAATATTTCAAAATGTTTCAGCTATCAAACCTATCAGAAGGTGTATATACGTTCGTGTTAAAAGTCACAGACTCCTCAGGACAGTCATCCACTGCGGACGTGCACGTTTTTGTTAAACCACCAACCAATACGCCTCCTGTGGCCAATGCCGGACCGGATGAAGTGAGTAAAGACACGTTATTAATCGCTTCACAGTGCGACAAGGACTCATAAGATAAATTTAGTAAAAGCAGTTAATAGCTATGAAAATATAGCTTAGCTTTATTTGGACCCGATGTTGCTTAAATATATATAAAGAAAAATTGATAGAAAAAAATACATTTTACAACATATTGTTCAGTAACTTTTAATGCTAATCTTTGGGTAAATTTATTGGTTAAGAATACTTAAGATTATTATGACACAGCGTATACCTAGAACACAAAATTAGAGCATGAAAATTCGTAAATCTAAATATATATTAATATTGTAAATATATAATTGGTGTTGTGGGAAAATATGCATGAATTGTGTTTAGAAGTAACATATTGGATTGGTGGCTGTGTATTAGGGTGTCCCTTAAATTTCAAGTTCGATATTTTTTTACGCATACCTTCTTAAAAGTTTCGTAATAACCCTATATTGTCTAGAAAAAAATATTAGTTCGATATATAAACGATAACCCGTGCCGACTTGCTATTTAAACTTGTCGATACAAGTTGCTTAAGTACTGCCCAGTGACCTGTTACGACATGTTTTATTTGCCATTTCGTACGTGATTTTTGAGACTATTAGTGCTTCATTGTTTAGTGCGTAAACATGTCGGTGGAATTACGGAGTGATAAACAAAATATTTTTCTTATCGGATTGACTAGCTACCAAATAAATGGTGCAAAATTACCATCTAATCGACAAGTTCTCTCAGTCCTATTTTATAATATTCGTGAGGTTAAATTGACTGTTAGTGAAAGTGCAAATCTTGTGATTAGGAAGTGCATCATATATTGGGAAAAAGCTAGAATTCCAACAAGGGCATTTCCTAACTGCGTGAAGAAACTTATTGATTTATATCATGTTTGGAGAGAGTTGCAAAAAAATTGTAAGAAAACTCAGATTACGTTTAAGAGTCGTGAGAACAATTTTATAATTAATCTTGATAATTTGTTTGATATTGCACATGCTGATGCTTTTGAGAGAATGAAAATAGAGGAAGATAAATTATTTTTAATGAAACAGAGAGAGCCAGTTCGACCGGGATGCTTAGGTGGTGTAGATAAAAAATTGGCGGAAAAAGAACAAAGATCTAGACAACGACGATTGGAAGAAGAGGAAAGGATTGTAAGACAAAGAGAATCACTAGCTGTTGCATCTACTTCCACCACAAATAACTTAGACAGTGTAGAAGATTCAAACGAAGAACAGATCTTGAATTCTGAACTCAGCTTGCCGGACGTTCCCTGCCATGAACAAAGTTCAAAAAGAGGTAGAAAGAATCTTATAACACCTAAACTAGTTGCAGCTTTAGATCGATGCCAGTTAAGCATTAGAGATACCGTTTACATTCTTAATGCGGTGGTAGAAGCGCTTGGTCTGAGCAGCGATGATTTCTGTATTAACAAATCCTCGATTCAGCGAATTCGTACTGAAACTAGAAAATCAAGGGCAAAAGCAATAAAATCTAACTTCCAAAACAATGTACCCGACATAGTCACAGTCCATTGGGATGGAAAACTATTACCGGGGTTGGATGTACGGAGTTCAAAAGAAGAACGCTTGCCAGTTATAGCTTCATTTGACGATAGAGAGCAGCTTCTTGCAGTGCCGAAACTAGAAAGTTCTTCTGAAAAACATCAAGCGAAGGCTGTATCAGCAGCTCTCTTTGACTGGAACCTTTATGATAAAGTACAAATAATGTGCTGCGACATAACAGCTTCCAATATGGGCCGTTTCAATGGAGCTTGTGCTATTTTGGAGCAAACTTTAGGAAGAGAATTGTTGCTTTTCGCCTGTCGTCATCATGTTTATGAATTGGTCCTAAAAGCTGTCTTTGAAACCAAGATTAAGCAAATTACTAGTAGCCCAGATATTCCGATGTTCAAAAAGTTCTAAGAAAATTGGAAAAACATTGATTGTACTAAAATTGAACCATCTCTTAATTTCGTAAAAGCACGGGTTGCCGAGACAGACATTCAAGCGTTGTTACTATTTTATAAGGCAGAATTAGATAAAGGTTTTGTAAGAGATGATTACCGCGAATTGGTCGAACTGTGCGTAATATTTTTAGGAGGAGACACAGAGGAAAAATTAAAACTAAGGCCCCCCGGAGCTATACATCAGGCACGCTGGATGGCGAGAGCGATCTATTCTTTAAAAATATGTTTACTTCAGTCACAATGCAGAGTAACTGCGAAGGACAAAAAGGCTCTACAAGATGTTTGCTTATTTCTCGTAATATTGTATGTTAAACCTTGGCTCGAATGTACAGTGGCGACCAAAGCACCTAATCAAGATTTGCGCTTCTTGAAGATGTTAAAAGAGTATGAAAAAGTTGACGCAACAATTTCTAAAGCTTCTATAAGCAAGTTCAGCCATCACTTGTGGTATTTATGTGAAGAGACAGTCATTCTATCACTATTTGATGATGAAGTTGACAACCAAACTAAGAAGAAGATGATTGCCAACT
Organism: Hypercompe scribonia; assembly: GCA_949316085.1. Lineage (NCBI taxonomy): Eukaryota > Metazoa > Arthropoda > Insecta > Lepidoptera > Erebidae > Hypercompe > Hypercompe scribonia. Next base: position 12,058,621 of record OX438979.1, read on the forward strand.
TCAACAGGGACAAAATCTCGGATTTTAGCAAACGCTATGACCCGTCGAAGGAAGAACTGACTCAAAAGTTGTTTGGTAAGTTAAATTGACTTTTTGTTGGATTTCAATTTCAATGTCCAATACTTATTTATTTATTTTCAAAATTGTTGTTGATTTTTATTTGTTATTTAACTTATTTTTCTTTTTTTTTAGACAATTTAGCAAACATTTTTGTAGCAAACAATTTTTATCACGACTGCAGATCGCCGACAGTTTTCTAAAGGAAGATGTATCTTCTTGGAATAACAATGCTGCTTTTCTGGAGGCTAAAAGAAGAATAAGTTATTTGAGAGTTGTAAATGATACTGCTGAAAGGGCTGTTAAATTAATGCAAGATTTTAACGGACTTATCACGGCTGAAGAAGAACAAAAACAGTTCTTGCTGCGCTGTGTCCAGGAACATCTAAAATTGTATCCAGACTGTAAAAAAACTACTCTAAAAAGAAGTTACCCTGAATGATTCTTATTTCTTTATGTTTTTAATTAAAGATTAATGTTCATCTAATTTATTATTTAATTTTATTCACTTAATTCATTGCATTTATAGTGAAATTATAGCAGACTGAAATTTTAGGACAAAACACGTTTTTTACTAAACTTTGAAGCTCGGTCGGCACTGGTTGCAATTATGCTAGATTGATAAAATTTTATATTTAAGTATCTTATAGCATTAGTAAAAATTATAGAGGGTATGCATTTCGAAATTCGAAAAAAAAATTTTTTTTGTCATATAAGGGACACCCTACTGTGTATACATGTACAATTGTACATATGTGTACAATTGTTACTGTGTGAGTGTGTAAATGTATGCAATGATGCATATATGTATAATTGTATATATATGCACCAGATTAGTATGGAATGAGTCGATGAAACAACACATTCTTATTAGTAGTAACATATTACTAGTCATTGAAATTAGTTAAATGAAAATCTCATCTAGGTAATAATAATTATAGATTACTTTTGACATTCCAAAATGAGACTAGATTAATACTGAAATATCTTAAACACAACTCTTCATTAATTTTAGTAATAATTCGATAGAAAGAGGATATTATCAATATTTTCAAATTTGTGTCGAATTTCACATTAACAAAAAACATACTTCAATGTGATTTAACGAGAATACTTTAAGAGAGTGAAGTAAGGAGAAACTGCTAATTTTCCATTAAACAATGAAATTTCTTTAGCTGACAAACATCACCATTTAATACATTTAAAGTGATGCCAAACTCTAAAAACTGTATACTGAATGACAAAGGCTGTATATAAAAATTGTACAAGGAATGTTGCCTCCGTGAATAATCAATAAAACAAATTGTTTCTTTCGCATGGTAACAAACTGCTCATAAGCCACTTCTACGTGACAAAGTAAATTCTCTATGCAGATTATGACGTTTAGTTATTTTTAACAGTATTATAATCCAATATAATCTAAATTAGGATAAGCTTAAAAAAGCTCCATGTTGTTTAAAGAAATCTTAATTTTATTTTAAGGCCGTTAAGATTCCTAGTTGCATACATGAAATGACGCTTGATTTATTTTAATATATAACTTAAATTAATTCTCACACTTGCATCTTTACTGAGCGATTGTTCGTAATAATGTATAATTACAGTTCATATCGCTACCTCAAACATGGATCATCTTGAATGGTTCGGCATCGCACGATGACCATAGAATAGTCGCGTACACCTGGCGTTGCCTGTCTGGTCCCACTAACTCTAACATAATCAATTTTAATGAGTCTATCGCCAACGCAACAGCCCTTACTAAGGGGCAGTATGTCTTCTCGTTGACTGTCCTTGATGATAATGGAAACTCGGCATCTGATAACGTCACCATCACTGTCACTCAAAGTAAGTGTGTATGTAATACTATTGCTTCATTTGAGATCAGTTCCCTTAACGTTATTCATGCACTGTTATGGATTTATTACATATTGGTTTAATTTTTAGTAAAATACGACATAGGTATTGTTTTTTAAAGCTTGAAGTTGTCAACCCGCTTCCTTGGTTTGAAAGACTTAAAAAAAAAGTGTTTTAATTTATGGTTACTTTGGTTTCGTGTGCGACTGCTGTGCTTGAGGTCTCGGATTCGATTCCTGAGTCGGACCAAATATTTGTGTTATCTGTAACTATTTGTTTCGGAGTTTGGGTGCTTTCTATGAATGATATGCGTGTTATTAAAAAAAAATACATGTCTTTATGTTCTCTGTTTAATTTGGAACTAAATACCTTTGGGTGTATGTGGTAGAATATTAGTTTTATTATAATATTATATCTTAATGGAAGCGGATATTATAATATTATCAATTTTGGGGATTATATTAACAAACAATTAAAATAAAACATAGTTAAAGTCGCCTAAAATTGTTTAGTAAAATATTACTATTTATATCACATTTATAAAACAAAATAGTTTTTCTTTATCATTTCCTTAACTAAATACTTCTGTAATTATTTGGTATGTGACAGTACTTAAATAATTATTAAGTGTCAATTTCTCTGTCTAAAACTGTCAACTTGTCCTATGTTCATAATATGAGGTGTGCGACTCCGACCTGCACGAATATTGCTTGGTCCCCAATAAGTGCACTAACAATATTCACCTTTTACAAACTTTTATTTAACTTGCTATGTATATATGTTTATTCGGATGGAATCTCTGTAATGGAACGACGCAAACACATCGAGTTTGGACTCGCTTGATTCGTGTTTGGATGGTATCCAGGGTCTCATAGTAGAGCTGAAAGTGGCCACAAGAAGTCTGTAATATAACGACACAATCCTATCGGATTTGGGCTCATTTGATCTCTTGACTTGCAACTTACATGACAAACAGAATTTGACGATGTAACTGGACAGTGGTCATAGGATCTCAGTAATAAAACGACGTAACTACCTCGAGTTTCGACTTTTTTGATTCATCTCGATTAGTACATTAGACTTAAAAAAATCTATAGGTATTTATATTTGGGAAAATAACATCAGTTCATTTGTTATGAATTCAATTCTATGATGAACAGACTGAGAGGCCTGTCCACTGATAACTAAAATAAAAAAAGTTAAAAATAACTTATTTAAACGCGCTAAAAGGAATAAAATTAACTTTTCCCTGAACATTTTTACTACCAGCTTATAATGTCTACATACAATTTATATGCTATAACAACTTGTCGCGAGATTTACCTGTGTAGATAAACAAGCAAATTAAATAATTAAATCTAATTCATTTAAATTTTAAATATTTTGAAACTAAACAAATACGAGTGCAAGCTTTGTATGATTGAAAGAAATAAATATTTTATTCTTTTTAGCGTGTTCCCGTTCAATATATACTCCCAATTTGCCCATACTTAATTCCCAAAATTCTTTAATAAAGATATATACAAAATAGGCTTACCCTATAACAGGTATCACGGAAGATGGATCAACAATATATATTTAATACCTCGCTGCCTACCCCTCCAAAGAGACGGGATATTTTTCTTTCTATATTAACTGTCAACAGATAAAAACAGCCCACCTAAAGCGGACGCCGGCGGTGACCAAGTGCTAACTCTGCCTATGTCTGTCTTAATATTAAATGGATCTAAGTCATCCGATGACTTCCGCATCGTGACATGGAAATGGACTCGGGCGGGATCGGGGCTAGCAGCTGGACATGTTATACTTCAGTCGGACGCAAAACCAGTACTTTTGGTTAGTTTACTCGTATGTTACTTTATTTAGTATTTAAACAAGCTTCTCTTTGCAAGTCTTATCTCGAGAAATATTTCTATAAACTAGAGATGCCACATATAGTGATTTTGCCGAATAACGAATATTCGGTGAGTCTTTTGGCAACCGAGTGTTCGATAACACTAAGTACTTTTAGCGGATCTCAGGTTTAATCCTGCATCAGAAAGGTGTGATGACGACGCGCACACATCACGACATCACAACTCACTTTATTTGTCGATTTTGTTAGGATTTAATTGTTATTTCCCAGTTTATTTATTTAGCGGTTTACGGTTATTTTCAACAGATATAATATTTAAGGAAAAAGACAATCATTTGCCATCAACAAACACTGATATTGTTTCTATTCATTAGGTAGATATCCTACCAGATTATACGTCCGAAAATAATTTTTTATTTAATTGATATATATATAAATATATATATTTGTTTTATTTAATTTTAACTATATATTCTAATATTATTCTATACTACTATTAGACTGCCGAGCTGAGAGATACACATTAGCGTATATGTTTTTCAAAAGGTCTATTGTGTGTTGTTTGTTTCTGTGAGTTATTAAATAAATTGTTTAATAATTTATATTTGGAAAATAAAATACTCCACTCAAATTTCAGTAGATTCTTTTTTAAAATAACACAAGAACTGATTTGGAATAAATTTATTAAATTTAGCATTATACAATTATATCTAAATAACAATGAAAAAAAAGTATGTGGGAACGTAACAGCAGTAACGTTTTTTATCAAACAATAACCTATTAATTGTACTTTTCAGTTGACAAATATTGAAGTCGGACGATATGTCTTCGAATTGACCGTGACAGATGATCAGGGCGAATCTGATCGAGACACGGTGAGCGTTCAGATCAAACCGGATCCCTTAGAAATGAATCTATTAGAGTTGACACTCAACATGCCCATAACGACGTTCACACAAGGACAGCTGGATTCTCTTGTACAGAAAATTACCTTACTTCTCAAAGAAGACATTAGAATGAATGTGACGGAAGTCCGCGGACAGTTGGACACAGGGAACACACAATTGGTTTTCTTTTTATCAGAGCAGGTAACTATTTTTATTTATTGATTTATTAATAGGGAGCTAGACTACAAGCAATTAATTTTAAACAAACGCCCAGGCCTACATAAGCTAATCAGTTCCATCTTCAATTGTTAGTGTGAGTGTGCCAATTTTTTTATTGACACAGTATTTTTTTTGTAGTATTCCGATCAGTATGTGATTTGTTTTAATAAAAATAGAGAATTATGTATTCTCTTTAATGATTTGGACATTTTGCAACTTATATGCTGCAATGGAGAAATCCATAAAAACTTTTCCTGCATATATGTATGTGTGTTTCGCAGATTTTTTTTTCATACAGTTATCGTAATAGTGGCTAATGCAACTTGAGTATGCCGAATGAACCTTTAGCATACACAGGTGGGTTGTCCAGCTGATTATGTTTGTTTATTGGCAAACATACATTACGCACACCAAGGTTATAGGCTATAGGATATGTATGTCATAAAAACATAAATATTGATAGACAAAAATGATATAATTGGTAACTATACATACATGTGAGCCGCGACAACTTAATTGATAGTCGAATGTCAACGCGAAATTATTTTTATTTTGATTAAGTTAGTCGTTGACACAAAGTTCATCGTGACAAGAGATACGTATAACGTGACTTGTACGTTATGTAATTCTAATAATCATTTCACGGACACATATTTTATAATAAATTTGCAAATACACTATGCTTAGGTAATAAAAAAAGATAATTATTTTATGCATTGTTTTTGTTTCCCTCTCACTTTTTTAAATCATGTAGCGTATTTTCATCGTACCCTGGTATCGAAAGAACAGTTGTTTGGCTAAATCAGTCTTTATTAATGCTGGGCCTTCAAAATTCCTTTTTTAGGTTTTTTGATAACTGGTAAGCGTAGGAGAACGTATTATCAAAAGCGCAGTGAAAGTGGTTTATCAGCAGTTCGGTTACCATAGTACAGGCTCTATTTACTTTGAGATCAGACGGCCGCGTGTGAGATGTGTCATACTGTTATTATAATGTACAGGGTAAGGCGGTGGAGGGTATTCGTGCTGTGGGGTTGGTGCGGGGTGTGTCGGGAGCGTGGGCGGCGTGGGGTGGCGCTCGCCTCCGTTCGCTGCGTTGTCTGAGCACGTGCTCGGGTCGAGGCGTGTGTGACCACGCCACTAGGACATGTCGCTGCGACGCCTTCTGGATGCAGAGCCTGTTCTCCCAGTTCGATCCTGACGCCATGCCCGACTGCGGTAAATATTTTTGTGTATTAAAGTTCGCAATTCAGCGATATTATCAAATCACCTCAATTTTATGGAAACCACTTTTTGTTTTATTTTTATTAAATTTTTTATATTTAAAATTATGAAACACTCATTTGTAGTTATGAGTAACTTTTAATCTTATTAAAGTACAGTGGAAGTTCCTTATTCGCGCTTCCTTTATTCGCGTTTTCACTATTCGCGGATTGAAAAAATGCGATCCAATTCCTATATTCGCGGTCTAAGATTTCTTTATTCGCGGATCGAATCGAAATATCGATGCGTACATGTACCTACCTAAAAAAATACATTCACTATCCTTTGTCGACACGTCAGTAGAAGGATAAAAAATAAAATAGACCTTATTACAACGACGTCTAGATTGTGATTTCTAAAGTGATCGGCGTTGTTTGTTTTATGCGGCAGTTTCTTTGACGTAAGCCGCCTTCGCCGCAGTCGGTGTTTTTGAGAATACACAAACAGAATGTGTAGGTAAAATTATGTATGTATCTTATTACTCAAAACATAAAGTAATTTATTAAATGTTGCCACAATAGGACGTTCTGTCCTCGGGTAAGAGCCGCATTGCGTGTTTCGTTGTTTTACTTTTCCATTCGTTACAAAAATTCTGATCGAGTAACACGTGTCTTTCGCTGTAATAATGTCAACCAAAAAAAATGAAAAACGTGTTTCGATGCGAAAAAAATCAGTGTTACCACTTAAAGTGAAAATAGAAATGCTTGATCGTTTACGACTTGGAGAGTCGTTTGCATCGATATCACGTTCATTCAATGTCAACGAATCAACTGTACGATCGATAAAAAAATCCGAAGATAAAATAAGGTCGTCTGTAGCTTCAACTTCACTGTCAGCGAAAATTGTTCGTGATCCAGCAATAGAAAAAATGGAAGTGGCGTTGTCATTATGGATAGAAGACCGCAATCAAAAAAGGGTGCCTCTAAGTGGTCCATTGGTACGGGAGAAAGCAAAGCGTCTTTACGCACATTTTAAGGAACCTGGTGGTAGTGGTGGTGGTGAATGTATAGATGGAGGATTTCAAGCATCGGAAGGTTGGTTCAATAAATTTAAAATGCGACAATCATTGCATAACATGAAAATCGTTGGAGAAGCTGCATCTGCAGACACTGCTGCAGCAGAAAGATATCCAAACGAATTTGCGAACCTGATAGCTGATGGAGGGTATAAGCCTGAGCAAGTATTTAATGCAGACGAAACTGCACTGTTTTGGAAAAGAATGCCAAACAAAACATTCATTTCGAAAAGCGAAAAGTCTGCCCCTGGATTTAAGGCAGCAAAGGATAGAGTTACATTGCTGCTTTGTTCTAATGCATCTGGAGATTGTGTTATTAAACCACTCATGCTTTATAGATCTTTAAATCCTCGTGCGTTAAAAAATCAAAACAAAGACGACCTGCCAGTGTTTTGGCGTGCTAATAAGAAAGCGTGGGTTACAAGCGCTATTTTTTGTGACTGGTTCCGGAATTGTTTTGTGTCTGAAGTTGAAACTTATTTGAAATCAAAGAATTTAGACTTTAAAGCAGTTCTAGTTTTGGACAATGCACCAGGACATCCACGCGAACTTGAAACTATGCATCCAAATATAAAAGTGACATTTTTACCTCCCAATACGACGGCTTTGCTTCAACCTATGGACCAAGGAATAATCCAGGCCTTTAAGCTTTACTACATTAGACGAACCTTCAAAATCATACTGGATAATATGGAATGTGATCCTGATATGAATGTTATAGAATGCTGGAAGCAATTTGACATAGCGAAATGCATCGTAAACATAAAAGAATCATTGCAAGAATTGAAGGCATACACATTGAAATCATGCTGGAAAAAACTGTGGCCTGTTCTGACAGCGGAAAATGAGGAAGAACCTGTGCAAATTCAAAGTTTAACTGCAAACATTGTCGAAATTGCGAGTGGAATAGGACGAGATGGGCTCGATCAGATAGAATCAAGTGATGGTCAGGAACTTCTTGAAGCACAAGATGAAGATTTGACTGAAACCGACTTGGAGGAAATGTTAAATTCGCAACCCATTGAAGAAGAGGCTTCAACAAGCGCTGAAAACGTAACATTTAATTTGAAAAATCTTAGTGAAGGTTTAAGAATGGCAAATGAGCTTTGTGATTTCTTTATGAAAATTGATCCATCTATGGAACGAAGCCTTATTTTTAAGAGGCAAATTGCTAATGCCACTGCTGAATATCAGTCTGAGTTGAAGGAGCTTTTAAAAAATGCCAAACAAGAAAAAATTACTAAATTCTTTAAACCATTGCCTAAACCTGATGATAATATGTAATTAATCAACCTGTATGATCAGAAAGTTCAATTAAACATTTTTTTATCTACAATTTGCTTTTTTATTTCGTCATCTAGGCACGTATCCCCTATAACCCCATACAAATTACCATTCCATATTCACGGTTTCTGTATTCGCGGCATATTTACGGAACGCATACCCCGCGAATAAGGAACTTCTACTGTACTCCAAATATTAATTATCTTATTATAATTCTAAATCACATAAACAGACTAAATATCTTAAATAGTTATTTATTTATCGGATCAAAACAGAACTTCATTTATTATTTTAACCAGTACATATACTATCATTCCATTCGGTTTTACGAATACGCTCGTTCATTGGAGGAATGTCCATTCAGCAATACAATAAATGGATATTAATAAAAAAATAAGACCATAAGGTTCTCAACTTCAACGATTTAACAATAGCACGATCGATTACTTTTTACATGATTCTATTTTCAAGTAGTTTGGCTTATAAACGTTTTTCGTATTGTCCGTGTGTAGACTGGTCGATAGTGTACGCCAGCCTGGGCGGCGTGGCGGCTCTGTGCGTGGTGTGCACGTGCTGCTGGGCGTGCGCGCGCGCACTGCGCCGCGCTTGCGCACCTCGCAAGCCGCGAGCTCGCCCCAAGTACCGTCTGCTGCCGCTCGCTGAACACGAGGAGAAGCCTTGTGAGTTATCTTGTCATCGAATCTATAAACTGCTTTATGTTCTAGCGGTTAGTCTAAACCACTGAAAATTTAGAGGTTTCGGGTTCGATTCCCGGTTCGGGCCAAAAAGTTTTATTGAAGTTTTCTTATTATTGAAACGCTTAATTGCAGTGCAGAGTTTGTAAGTCGAGGTCTGAGTTCCCGTGCCTCAGAGAGCACGTGAAGCCGTCGATCTAATCTCTTCCCGGTTGTGTCAGATAACCGTCCCATTGGGTGATCAAAGTGAGGGAACAGTGAGTGCGCCTGTATGTATTTGGGCACACACTTGTGCAGTATAATTATCTCCTGCGTAGGTGGCTGGTAACCTTTGAGACTGGCCGCCGAGGACAAAATCGGTTAGGAGTACATCAAAGTTTATGAGTATTATTAAGCTGCATCATAAAAACTTACCTTTGTACACATTTTGTCACGGCTAATCTCTGTAACGGCTAGACCGATTTTGATGAAACTTTCACTGACGGATAACTGATGTTATAAGGAGTAACTTAAGCTATAACACTTTAATTTAAACAAATGGAGTTACGTGAAAACAGAATTAAAACCAATGAAATAGTGTACAATACCCGATTTACAGAAATTTCAAAAACATACATTAAACGAATTAAAAGAAAACGCCCAGACTGAAAACAAGAGTGTGTAGATCATACAAACTGTTGTCTCGTGTAGGGTTCGAAGTTGATTAATTGTTATCATTGTTTTCATCTCTATGTAAACAATACTATGAAGATTTAAACTACTCATAGAATTTAAGAGTCAACAAACTTAAAAACCACATAAATTATATTTTTATATTTATTAATCTTTATAAGTTTGATCTAGATCAATTGTTTTAAAACAGTACTCATTATTTTGTAAAAATACCCTACAATTTTGCTCCTGTTAACTGGTTGCTTATTCATATATTTGTATTAAGAATAAACTGCATTTACTAATCATTGACACTTTCCACGTACAGTTACAAGCAAAGACGTATCAGAAACAGAGACGGACTCTGACGTGTTATTCGAAACTAAAAGCAAGACAACTACGTTTGCAACGCGCGCTATGAACGGCGAAGCGTCGCAAGGCAACGGATGGAAGAAAAACGGACACTATAAGAGTTCACGCAAAGTGAAAACGTAGCTCATCGCGGTACGGCTCAGCTGCCTTCGGATACGATCCACACTAGGTAAATATAACTTCATTAGATAATATAATTGTATTTACTTGTAAGATTATATTTATTTTTATGACAACTATAAATGAATAAATATTATTATTCGTATACAAGATCATTTGCGTGCAATGTAAAATTAAAATGTTTCTACTTAACTATATTTTATTTATGAACTTTAGAATGTTAACTTTTTTTTTAATTTAATTTGAAACGATCAATGTTTTTATGAAAATGTTCTTTTTTCAATAGTTTTGACAACAGTTTTTAATGCTTTTTTTTTTCAATATATGTACAAACGTTATTAATATTTGAAGACTTAAAACGCTAGTCTTATCTGAGTTAATTTTTTAAAAACACTTAAACTTTTAGCGTCAGGAACGAAATCCGAAATTTTTGGCTACTGCTACAAATTTACTAGAGTGCGAAGTAATAAAATGCATCTAGACAAAATGTAGATTAGATAAAAAATGTTATAACGTGACTATACTTAATTATTTTAGAAAAAGATTGTTGAAAACCTAGTGCCTGTGCTATTATGTATTATATTCCATGTTTGATCCACTTCTTCCTAGCGATTTAGTTCTCGAAGTGTATTTATACTTTACTTCAATGTTGGTCATAATAAACAGTGGCTATGATTAATGATTAATGATGATGATTAATATACATAGTAGTCTTAGAATACGTTAATCGTAAGTTTTTTACTTACTAACTATTAGGGTGTCCCTTATATGACAAAAAAAAATTTTTTATCGAATTTCGAAATGCATACACTCTATAATTTTTACTAATGCTATAAGATACTTAAATATAAAATTTTATCAATCTAGCATAATTGCAACCAGTGCCGACCGAGCTTCAAAGTTTAGTAAAAAACGTGTTTTGTCCTAAAATTTCAGTCTGCTATAATTTCACTATAAATGCAATGAATTAAGTGAATAAAATTAAATAATAAATTAGATGAACATTAATCTTTAATTAAAAACATAAAGAAATAAGAATCATTCAGGGTAACTTCTTTTTAGAGTAGTTTTTTTACAGTCTGGATACAATTTTAGATGTTCCTGGACACAGCGCAGCAAGAACTGTTTTTGTTCTTCTTCAGCCGTGATAAGTCCGTTAAAATCTTGCATTAATTTAACAGCCTTTTCAGCAGTATCATTTACAACTCTCAAATAACTTATTCTTCTTTTAGCCTCCAGAAAAGCAGCATTGTTATTCCAAGAAGATACATCTTCCTTTAGAAAACTGTCGTCGATCTGCAGTCGTGATAAAAATTGTTTGCTCTTTTCCGATACGAAATCATCCAGTGCTTTGTCTAAAAAAAAAGAAAAATAAGTTAAATAACAAATAAAAATCAACAACAATTTTGAAAATAAATAAATAAGTATTGGACATTGAAATTGAAATCCAACAAAAAGTCAATTTAACTTACCAAACAACTTTTGAGTCAGTTCTTCCTTCGACGGGTCATAGCGTTTGCTAAAATCCGAGATTTTGTCCCTGTTGAAGTTGGCAATCATCTTCTTCTTAGTTTGGTTGTCAACTTCATCATCAAATAGTGATAGAATGACTGTCTCTTCACATAAATACCACAAGTGATGGCTGAACTTGCTTATAGAAGCTTTAGAAATTGTTGCGTCAACTTTTTCATACTCTTTTAACATCTTCAAGAAGCGCAAATCTTGATTAGGTGCTTTGGTCGCCACTGTACATTCGAGCCAAGGTTTAACATACAATATTACGAGAAATAAGCAAACGTCTTGTAGAGCCTTTTTGTCCTTCGCAGTTACTCTGCATTGTGACTGAAGTAAACATATTTTTAAAGAATAGATCGCTCTCGCCATCCAGCGTGCCTGATGTATAGCTCCGGGGGGCCTTAGTTTTAATTTTTCCTCTGTGTCTCCTCCTAAAAATATTACGCACAGTTCGACCAATTCGCGGTAATCATCTCTTACAAAACCTTTATCTAATTCTGCCTTATAAAATAGTAACAACGCTTGAATGTCTGTCTCGGCAACCCGTGCTTTTACGAAATTAAGAGATGGTTCAATTTTAGTACAATCAATGTTTTTCCAATTTTCTTGGAACTTTTTGAACATCGGAATATCTGGGCTACTAGTAATTTGCTTAATCTTGGTTTCAAAGACAGCTTTTAGGACCAATTCATAAACATGATGACGACAGACGAAAAGCAACAATTCTCTTCCTAAAGTTTGCTCCAAAATAGCACAAGCTCCATTAAAACGGCCCATATTGGAAGCTGTTGTGTCGCAGCACATTATTTGCACTTTATCATAAAGGTTCCAGTCAAAGAGAGCTGCTGATACAGCCTTCGCTTGATGTTTTCCAGAAGAACTTTCTAGTTTCGGCACTGCAAGAAGCTGCTCTCTATCGTCAAATGAAGCTATAACTGGCAAGCGTTCTTCTTTTGAACTCCGTACATCCAACCCCGGTAATAGTTTTCCATCCCAATGGACTGTGACTATGTCGGGTACATTGTTTTGGAAGTTAGATTTTATTGCTTCTGCCCTTGATTTTCTAGTTTCAGTACGAATTCGCTGAATCGAGGATTTGTTAATACAGAAATCATCGCTGCTCAGACCAAGCGCTTCTACCACCGCATTAAGAATGTAAACGGTATCTCTAATGCTTAACTGGCATCGATCTAAAGCTGCAACTAGTTTAGGTGTTATAAGATTCTTTCTACCTCTTTTTGAACTTTGTTCATGGCAGGGAACGTCCGGCAAGCTGAGTTCAGAATTCAAGATCTGTTCTTCGTCTGAATCTTCTACACTGTCTAAGTTATTTGTGGTGGAAGTAGATGCAACAGCTAGTGATTCTCTTTGTCTTACAATCCTTTCCTCTTCTTCCTTCTTAATCGTCGTTGTCTAGATCTTTGTTCTTTTTCCGCCAATTTTTTATCTACACCACCTAAGCATCCCGGTCGACCTGGCTCTCTCTGTTTCATTAAAAATAATTTATCTTCCTCTATTTTCATTCTCTCAAAAGCATCAGCATGTGCAATATCAAACAAATTATCAAGATTAATTATAAAATTGTTCTCACGACTCTTAAACGTAATCTGAGTTTTCTTACAATTTTTTTGCAACTCTCTCCAAACATGATATAAATCAATAAGTTTCTTCACGCAGTTAGGAAATGCCCTTGTTGGAATTCTTGCTTTTTCCCAATATATGATGCACTCCCTAATCACAAGATTTGCACTTTCACTAACAGTCAATTTAACCTCACGAATATTGTAAAATAGGACTGAGAGAACTTGTCGATTAGATGGTAATTTTGCACCATTTATTTGGTAGCTAGTCAATCCGATAAGAAAAATATTTTGTTTATCACTCCGTAATTCCACCGACATGTTTACGCACTAAACAATGAAGCACTAAGAGTCTCAAAAATCACGTACGAAATGGCAAATAAAACATGTCGTAACAGGTCACTGGGCAGTACTTAAGCAACTTGTATCGACAAGTTTAAATAGCAAGTCGGCACGGGTTATCGTTTATATATCGAACTAATATTTTTTTCTAGACAATATAGGGCTATTACGAAACTTTTAAGAAGGTATGCGTAAAAAAATATCGAACTTGAAATTTAAGGGACACCCTACTAACTATGCATAAGATAGGCAATTAATTTCTGAGTTTGTTGAAGAACATCCCTTCGTATGGGCAATGTTTGAAAGACTGCAAGCATTCCAAGCACAAAATTATGTACTAGATTGTAGAGGCTAATTGTATATCTTGTTATACTGTAAACAGTAAATGGGAAAAGCAAGCACCTAACCCACCTAATGACAATCGGTTACCAGTACCTATGGCATGCAACCGTTGTAACTAGAGATGCCACGAATAATCGGCAACTATTCAGTCATATTTTTTCAGTATTCGATATTCGGCCGAATAATTTTGAATATTCGGTGAAATACCGAATATTGAAAAAAAATAAATGCACACGATTACTCACAAAGCTTTTTATTTTACCAATGGATTATCTCATATATATACTTAAAATCCTCCAGTGGTATAGTGCCTTGTATAATTTTTTTTGCGCTTATATCTACATTATTTTTCGTTTTCCTATTTTTGTAATGTTGATAGATCGTTTTATTATTTGTATGATGTACTCTCTGTTCCCGCACTCTCATAATCTGATGGGACGGTTATCCGACACAACCGCAGGAGCGATCATACGTTGGACCGACGGCTTTACGTGCTCTCCGAGGCACGGAAATCAAGATCTCTACTTCCACATTGTGGGCTGTTATAAAAATAATACAATAATCAGAAAATCTCAATAACACTTATACACTAATCGCAAAGTATACAGTATATATATAAAAATTGTTTCCATTCATCATAACGACTGGAAATATTTTTCCCTTTTTGTCGATTGTAAAGGATTATTTTTGCCTCACAAATTATACCTGCTTCGGAAAATAGCCGTTCACTGCACACACTGCTACAAAGAGATAACAAATAAATATTAGCATAATCGATAAATAAAGCGTGTTGAAAATGCGGTTGAAGAGTCGATAAATAAAAGCGCCAACGGCGCAGCTTCATCACACCTTTTTGATGCAGAACCTGCTACCCTCGCGAGATATTACATATTGTCGAATATTCGTCGCTTCGGCCAAAAGACTCGGCAAATATGCAGTATTCGGTCAAATCACTATTCGCGGTATCTCGAATTGTAGCCATCTTCTACTCCCCATCGTTCCAGGGTGGGCTCCATGGAGAGATTCTACAATCTTTTATTGAAAACTCAATTCACTCTTATGGAAAAGTAAAAAAAAAAATCTAACACTAGGTTTATTGCAGTTTTACTGTTTTTTCTGTCTGCTTATCTCAGATTATCTTTCAAGTAAGATAAACCGTGCCCTGTATAGCACAAATAATTAATTATATCAATAAAATAAGGAAATAATTCGAAAAAACCTGAATTAGTACTTTTACTCGTTCGACTAAAAAGTTGTGTATATCCATATCTTAGTGAGGTTCTTCAATCATAAGTCCTTTCGCGTTAAGAAAATAGTGACACATTGATCTCTCCACTTATTAAACATTTTTGGTATGCATCATTATCCTATAGAGCAATATCCCACACACGCTCGCTCTGGCCACCGCGTTCACCGTGATCCATGTCGTTCATTAATGTAGAAGACATTAGTGTCAATTATAATGTAATTATTCATAAAATCGATCCACTACAAAGTCTTGATAATTATTTTTGGTAAATAATTCAACGACAAACTTGTTAAAACTACATGTATAAGTAGGTGGTAGCGTTCCAGCCCTTTTTGTAAATTAATAGTAGAAATGTATCAACAATAAGTGTAAAAAAATCTTAAATAAGGCATATGAGTGTTTTTCTTTTAGTACGTTTTACGTACAATGGCTTTGTAAATGAAATAAAACCTAGACTGCTTTTCACTTTGATAATAAGTTGTTTGTATATATTTATTGGTTCTGTTATACATATTCAATTTTTTTACGAAAAATTATATTTATATTTTTAATTGATATTTGAATACGCTGTAAATCTGTTAAAAGGACAAAGAATACTATTTAAATATTTTAAAAATTATAAACACAGTAAAAAACCCAGTTTTAAGAAAAATAAGAGTATTTGAATAATCTAGTCGTGTTAAGTGATAATATTGTAAGTTTAGCACTATTATTAAGTAATGTGTATGTATCATAATTTACTGTGATTTTGACGAGTATTTTATTATTGGATTGTACTTAAGTTGTACCGAAATAAAGTCGCACTTATGCTTTTAATTTATGTCTCTCTTTCTTCTATTCCCCAAATCGCTGTTGTCGGGTCAACTACAATAAGATGTCGTGGAATTATCACATTTGTGACAACAAAGTCAGTATTTAAAAAAAGTAATATACACTTCTTGCACGTCATAAAAGAATATTTAGAACTAACTGCCTCTTGAAACAAATCAATTATGTACACTAACGGACTCATAAATTACATCAAAGTTCACAAATATTTTCGTTTTAATATAAAATTTTTGACAAGTATGCAAACTTTTCACGATTCTTCAAAAAATCCCATAAAAAGAAGTCTGCTGGGCATAGATCGTAGTGAATCGGTCCGACCCGTCCGTGCGGAAATCAGCGTGGCTCTAGTACTATCTATCTACTTGTATTACATAAACCGTCATTTGAAGTACCAGTTACAAAGATTTCGTATATAATACATTTAATTTGCGTAGATTAGATTCGCGTCGATTAGATATACCTAGTTAAAAGACGCTACTAGTACATTGGCAGTTGCAATATCCGTTACTTCTAGGTTGCCATGGAATATCGCCTCGTCTGGAGAGCTTTTCGGGAAACATGTCTTTGATCACCGACAGGGACTCATTGAATGTATGACAAATGGCTCCATCTTGTTGAAACCATGTGTTACGATTGTAGCCAGCAAATTCCAGTAGCATCGGTCCCAAAAACTCCCGTAACATGTTTTGTGTTTTAGATTCAAATGTAAACGAATTCTTGGCCCATTCTATACAACAACTTCTTAAAATTATAATATATAAAGAAATATGTGTTTCAATTTTTTTATTGTGAAAACTATTTTTTAATTTTTGTTACATTTGTTACATTTCAAAAATATTGAATAGTCATTTCCAGTATATACAAACATATACCTAAGGATATGATACCACGCTTTTATGAGGTAAATGAACGAAACTATTTCGGTTTAAATTTGTATAAATACTTTGAATACTTGATAAAAGTGTTCATTTTAAAGACGTCTTGAACATTGATGCAGTTTATGAGTCCGTCAGTGTATATTACGACGCGTTATATTCTAAAGTTTCAATAGGTAAATATTTAGTTTTGACTGTAATATTTGCATTGATGGATGTGTTTATTATAAAAAAATTTCAATATACAAAACTTGACTACAAACCCCTTTGTTTCTAGCACACAAAACTGTCGCCGCACATCTGAAGTTAGTTAAAAATAAAATAATAGAGGCTTATCTATAAACATATTGCGGTACTCAGTTCATTACTCCTTTTCTTAAGTATAAGTCAGTCTTTTCTTGGCATAAGTCAATTTTTCAAGAGCCTACCAAAATGCCTACTCTGCCTAACGGAAAGCATGAATAGAATCCAAGAATTATGTTTACCACACTCATAGCAAATGCAGGCAATGCAGTATAGTGGCACTATAGCGGCCTAGTGATATGCTTTTTCACGCCCGCTTGGGGATGTAAAAAGCATGACAGTCATTGTGGCAGTGTAAGGCTCACACATTTGCAAAGATAATTGTCACCCCTGCGTCAATGGTTACACACTCACCAACGAAACATGACAGCACAGATACTGTCACTTTAAGTTGATTTTCTATGAGAGGTTAGTACGGCTCCGGTAGAGCCGACCCGTCCGTGCGGAAATCAGCGTGGCTCTAGTACTATCTATCTACTTGTATTATATAAACCGTCATTTGAAGTAACAGTTACAAAGATTGCGTATATAATACATTTAATTTGCGTAGATAATATACCTAGTTAAAAGACGCTACTAGTACATTGGCAGTTGCAATATCCGTTGCATACCTAATACGAATTGTAGTATTCGAGTCCAGACCTTCAGCAACAAGGATGGTATGGAACTCTTTAGCTTTTGTCTGATGTTCTTTTGAGGATGTATTGTGCTCTTCATATTTTTGCCCCTGTATCATAAAATCCTCTGAGCTTTGTATTTTGGCGCATTTGTATTTGAAAAGAAATAAGCATTGATCCTACTTTGAATAGCAATGGCTAAATTGAAATAACTAGAAACTGTGTTTTTGCATAATAAAGAACTAGACAAGGTCATGGTTGCCATAAACTGTACTTAATGTTTTTGTCCACAAAAGATTCCTGCAGTGAGTCGACAATATGATCATAGATTACAATCAAAACGTAATATATTTTTTATGATCATTCATGTAAATTACTATGAAAAAATAAATATAGTTTCTTGATGCGTTCAAAAAACACTTATGCTTCTGCTATGGTACATATCTGATTAGTAAATTCGTCGCGGTGGCCCGTACCGTTAACCTAAATTAATTCTTTTAATATATACGTAACTATGGCTACCTATGGCATGTAACGTGTGAGCAAAAATGTGTAATATCGTAAGTTTCATAAACATTAATAATAAATAATAAAATGTTTATTTTCTCCCTACAATATTCCAAATATTTACAAATATTATGCTTAGTAAGTAATACAATGTCGCAAAACAATATTGTGAAGGACTGTAAGCTAAGTAGAAACCCGTGCTATAGGTCACCAGGTCTCCGCTCCGTATTTTAGTTACTGCCTTATAAGGTAATACAATAATTGCAATATCCAGTAAATATGGTGACGAGTTGTATAATTTGAAATGTTGTGTGTTTCAGTGTGTGTATGAATGTTGAGTGTATATTTGTGTATTATATGTATATATATATATATATTACTAAAACTATGAGCTAATGATTAAAATCTTTTCATTATCATCGTATACAAACTTTTATAGCCAACTAGTGAGTTTAATTTTCAAATTGTGTCTAATCATCCAGTTAACGATTGATTCTGTTATATAAGCGTGCGCTTTGAACTGTATAGTGACAGCTTGCGAATGAAGTATAAGATTTTACGGGTTTACATTAGCTTTACCTTTACGTCTATTAAGGTAATTTTTATCTAGGGGTAATGAAGAGTGTCGGCATAGTACTGCTTTTAAAATGAACAATTACTCAAGTGCAGAGATTATCCCACGGCGCAATGGCAATTATCCCAAGTGTATAACTTTTAAGATTGCTCTCTGAGCCCTTTCAGCTTGGATTAGTATAGTCTTGCAAGTTCCTCCCCATGTAGGGATGCAATATGTGATTACAGGGACACAAAGGTTCTTATAAACAAGGTTTAGGGTTGCATAATCAGCTGAGTGTCTGAGTTCTTTGAAAGTGTAAATTAGCTTTCTAAGTCGTGCACTTACTGTGTCAATATGAGGACGCAACGCAACGAATCAACGTTACTCAGGCACGTGTGTGTTCTTACAGCAGTAGCTTCCCTTTTGGGTGGGATTGTGTGGGTAATTGAAAATCTTACGACTTTGGTTTTCTCAATATTGAGTGTTAACAAACTAGTTGAGAGCCATTCCGTCACTCGGCGAAGAGACTCTTCTGTTCTGCATCTGGCTTTATCTCAGCTGTCATCGTAGATGATTAGTGCTGTATCATCTGCATAGGTAAATACATTACAATTTGGTATTGGTAAGCAACACAGACAATCAATATAAATAAGAAAAAGGGTAGCCCCCAAAATGCTACCCTCTGGTACACCGAAGTTGGTGGTCATGTCATCAATATACATTGAATGTATTCTGTGATCTATGTGATCTGAATATATTATACGTTCTGAACATTTTGCTAAATAGTTTAAAAAAAATGCGGTTTAGTTTTTGATCTAGTTTATTAACAACCGTGTTATTCAGGTCTAGAACCACATCTTTGGCAAATATTCCTCGCCTCAATCCGCATAGATTACTACCAATAATTTTATGTTTCTCAAGATATGAGGTGAGACAGTTGTTAAGAATCTTTTCTAATATTTTGGACAGGGAACTCAGTACCGATATCGGTCTGTAGTTTGTGACAAGGACTCTTTCACCAGGCTTGTAAATCGGGTACACGACAGCTTTCTTAAAGGCATTTGGGAACGTGCCAGTTTCGATCGCTCGGTTGCAAATGTACGTTACAGGACCTGCTAAAGCGAGACAGGACTGCTTGAGAACTTTAACTGGTATATTGCCATAGCCAGTCGCGCTGTCACTATGGAGATCGATCGATTATTGTTCTATGCACCTGCTTGCTATCGACCAGCATGATGACGAGAGAGTTGCTACGCAAGAGCTTAACTTGCCATTGAGCATAAGGCGGCGATGGAGGTTTAATTTTTGGATCCAAACTTTCACCAACATTGACAAAGAAATTGTTTATCTTTGTATTAGACGAATCTAGGAGAAGCATACTAGGGGATTGTGGATTAGTTAGAATTAGTGATGGCTTTTATAGCCTTCCATGTGGCCTTGATATTATTTTTTGCGTTAACTAACTCATTTTTTTCATGCGAACGTTTAATTTTTTTTAAAATACTATTAATATAATTACGATATCGAATATAGGTTATTTTAAGAACATTGTTACCAGGAAACGACTTTAATTTTTCGTGAAGATTATCCTGGTTTCTGATACAATGAACTAAACCTTGGGTTATCCACGGTTTGATTATACGATATTTCCTTGACAATCGGATTGTGCATGTATGTTTTAAGATGACTTTTTGAATACTAGTAACAAGAAGATCCGTGACGCAATTACAGTCTACTTCGTTAAGAACCAAGGAGAAGACCATGCTATCTATTTCATTTTTAATTTCTTTGATATTGTAACGAATTGCATTGAAAGGCTGCAGAATGGTTCTTTTCTGTAGCTTTAAGCACAGGATTATTGGTAAATGGTCAGTAATATAACATTCCAGAAATATAACAGTGGCTGGATACTTAGTTTTCAATAGTACGTGGTCCAGACAGTTGCCTGATCTTGTTGGTAGTACATAAGCAGGTAGTAAACCTAGAGAAGCGCAGAGGGTGGGTAAGTGCCCGAGTGACGGTTATGATTATTTGATTTTATATTGATATTAATATCACCTATCAAGGCCACATCATCAAGCCGTCCAAACTACGGTAAAATTCCTCAATAATGGAGAGCGATACACACATATAATTGCGGTATTATGTTTAGAGCACACAAAGCAATTTGCGTCAAAAAGAGAAAGCTCAAGGTAAGTGTTTTCAAGGGTTGACTTTGTGTAGGTACATATATCACAACTCCATTGTGCCGAGTTGTATTGTTTGTGGTTACACCAAAAGAATATCTCTGTAAATTAGGCAAAGGACCTGAAACCCTAAGCCAGCACTCCGTGAGTAGAATAACATCAAATTCAATTTTAGTGGTTATTAGTATTGTAATAAATTGATTAAAATTCTTTTTTTGACTTTTTATATTGATATGTATCTTTTAAATATTGATTTGGATGCTCCACTCCTCCTCCTCCAAAAACAGTATTGTTCAGGTGAGCTATGTAGTATTGTCGATTTCATTACATACTGACGTGTTATGATTAATCATTGTCGGTTATGTAAATAGAGTCCGTAGTGGCTGCCAAAGGTTTCAGGAAGAAAAGACCTACTATTTATCTGTCGGGGAGGAGACTTGTAGTATCATAATATTATTGAAAAAACAAGAGATTAATAATTACTACGATAAAAAAGATAATGAAATACAAATCAGCTTACTAAATAAAAACGAAGAACTGTGTAAATTAACCAATCATAATTATCGATAACGATAATGCTAGTATGAAAAGTTAATGTTTATTTTTTCAACAGTTATAGCAGCAACCGACAACAATCGCCAAGCCGAACGCCGTTTCTAATCGGTTATTGCCACAGGAAGCTTCAAGTTCCTGATTTTGATATTAAATGAATATGGATAAAAAAAATGAAACACGTCACATAAACAATGTATTTATTATAAAATTTATTGCTTTATAGATAGTAACCATGGTTATAATCATTCACATAATTTGAACACTTCATTACTGCGTTTAGGCAAAATAGGCACACGACCACAAAGAATATCTACATATTACTGATCACATACCTAAAACTCTAAAATGGAATGATTGTCTATACACTCGAAATGTTTTGATTAAGATATCATCGAGATTAAGGTACCTAACGGTAAAAATTGGAGGTATCTACTAACACTGCACTACCCTATTATTATAGACGCATTTTGTACTGGTTTCCAGTTCGTCTAAGTCAAAGTCTCATTAATCGGAGGGGTCTACTCACCTAATTATTTTAAACAATTACTTAATTATCATTGAATTGAAACTGAAGGTGACTAATATATTCTGGAATTTGACTTTGCATGGACAGATAGATAAAAACTCTTTATTTGTACACCGTACAAGAGAGTACATATAAGTTCAGATGCGGCCTTATTGCTAAAAGCAATCCCTTCCAAGCAACGTTAAGATGAATATTTCGGAGAAACAATAGAGTAGAGCATAATTCAAAACTGAACCAGGAATAAAAATAGTTGTTTAAAAAACGCAAGTAACAAAAGAGTTTTAAGGCTGAGATTCAACTTTTGGTTTTAGAGACAAGTATTTCTCGTTTTAATCGGTTTTTAGTAAATAATGTTAGCGGCCGATTAAATTATCTTTAAAAACATTAAACTTTATCTTATAATTATAAAATATCTACGTTACGTAATTAAAATGTTTACAACTACAACCTACAAGATCACTCTAGCTTGAACAACCCGACAGCAAATGCATGATCAGCAATTTACTTATTACTTACTACTTTTTCTAGCCTATGTTAATTATTATTTTTTATAAGTAAGCTTACGAGTGTTTAATATCACCAGCTTGTAATTCTCTAAGTTACGTGTTTAAATGTCAGTGTTCGACTGTAAATCACCGTCCGGCCACTGACGACAAATTTTAAATAGCTTAATGTTTATAAGTGCTGTACGGAAATTTGTTAAAAATTACACGCTTACAAAAATAAATACAACCACCAACAAATTTTACGTGTGACAGTATCTCATTACATGAAATTACTAAAAAAACATTGAATTTAACTATACCCACCGATGCGTTTAGTAACTGATTTATTTTTAATTTCTTAACACACGAAATATGGTTTAAATACGCAAAAAATAACATATGTTATTGTAACAAATTATCGAAATCAGCTTTAATTGATAATAATCGACCAACTCTTAAAAGAAGACTGCATTAATGTTAATAATATTTTTATGTGTTTGGCTAATAACAGTATTTTCATATAATGAGATACCACCATCCGTGTTAAAATGATAATTAAATAAATAACTCACAACAGCTTATTTGGAATGTATTTATATCAGAATGATAGGTATGCTTCCACTCTTTTAAAAATATTTTTAAATTATTTAAAAAAAAGATTCTGTTCTTTATGAAAATAAAAATGCAAGAAATGAAAAAATCTAAACTAAATTTTTACCATTATATAAAAGTTTTATTATAATGCTTGCATTCACAAATTTTGAGTATTAAACTATAAATAAAAATATAACAAAAAAAAATTGTATTAAGTATAAACATATCTGTTTTCTGTGAATATATAAAGTAGACAAAAAATTGTCTTATTTTTATGTAAGAATAACAATTTATTCAGTTAAATACACAACAAATAACTCAACGAAACCTATAAAACGTTGGTGAATTGATATACAAATGCAGCATAAACGACCAACGGACGTCTCAATCAAATTAAGTTATTTATTTTTGAAAACGAACACATTTTTAAGAGATTTCATCAGCAAGGTCAGTAGTGGTTGTACTTTGACCATATGTTACTTTATCAGGTGTCGAAATATCTAAAACAATATGTAAAGTATTTTTTTTTATGACAAATTAAAAAAAAGTTACGTATTTTATGGACGTCAAGAATCATAACTGATAATTTCTTGCGACGTTAGCGACTTGCTACTGACAATATATTTTTAATACACATTTAAGTTGTGTTTCGTTTGTGATATTAACTTGCGAAATCTTTTTATTAAGAAACTATACCTATTTACTTGAAACAAAGTAATTTATTTATCAATTTATGTTCATTTTCAACTAATTCGTGAACCAATCTAATCATTCGGCTCTAACAGTAATTTATTGCTGAATCACAACCGCATTATCAGTAACAGCATTATCAGTAATTATTTATCTTTTCTCAACATTATTATAAAAAACAGTCATTGCGTGAGAGATAATTAAACAACAGCTATTGTATACAGTTACAGGCCACTATGTTAACGCATTGTAGAATTAAACACTCTTATACTGAATGATAAGTATTCACGTAGTAATGATCAACACAAAAAATGCTTTATCATTGACTGTCAGTTTTGATTGGAATATAGAGACATACTTGCACATACTCTGTTTTTCTCACAACTATAACTGCAGTCACTAGTGTATTGGATAACTAAGTATAGGGGCCTAGGGTTTAAGGGAACAAAAGAATCATTGATGTTTTAAGGCAGTGGCATCATTCTCGTATAGCTAGCCTATATGTACCGAAACATGGCTCTTACGCATTGGCATTAGTGCATTTTATACTGTATTTTCTTAAGATATTGTATGTCAATAGTTACTAAATATTTTTAATTTTTGACCAACCTATTCCGTATGGGCTTTGTAACTGATATAAAATAATGAAAATAATGGCCCTTTATATCAGAATGGTGAGAATCAGTGTTAGTTTATATATTAAAGTTTTCTATGAGCTTACATTATCATCATTATGGCAAAATCTATAAAATTCATATAAATACTCCGGACTGAAGTCTGCTTGAACCTTCACTATTTAAAATATCTATCAAATAAACCAGTTTCTGTTAAAATTAAGTCACCAAAAAAAATTTATCCAAGGAAATGCACTGCATATTTATTAAGTAGAATATGTAACACATATTAAGTTTAAATAACTTGCACTTAATATTTATTTATACAAATAAATAAGTAATTTCGAAAAATATAAAAAAAAACCATGTAATTACAATATCAGCCTAGAGTAATTCACTGCCAGAATATACCTCCCTCATTGCATGACACTCTCACTCTTTTAGTAGGATGCCTACTGGCTAAGCGGAGGGACAATTTACACAACATGGAGCTGGATGAGATGAGTCTAAACAAGTCCTCGACAAAGTGGAATGTCGACCATAAAAAGAATTGGGCGTTTTTAGGTGCCCTAATTTTTATGGCAACTACCACCTCAGTGTTTGTAAGTTTAATTACAAAAATGCACAGTACAATAAATATGTAAATCTATTTATATCAGGTGTTTTTGTTTAGATAAAAATAATTATCCATCATGTTTAACATACTATTAATTTAAATTAAATTAATTTAAATGTGACTGGCACATCAAAACAGGTAAATTACATTTAGATTATGTATTATTTAACATACTATAAACATTGCAGTTTAAATTATTTTTTCTCATTAAATCACAAGTATCTGAGTATGAACAATTTAGACTAAGCTAGACTTACTAAAATTTCTTCTCTAATCTTTCTAACTATACTATCAGAACCACAAGCTTATTGACGCTTAACCTATCATATAACCATTTACCAATATGAACGATTTGACCCCAAGCCTGAGTAAGGGCTACAAAGCTGAACTATTGCCTACCTATTAGCAAATAATTTCCATTATTTAGCTTTCTTCTTCCCAGATCTGACAGTCTTTTCAACTTCAGTAGACCAAACAGACTTATTGATAGTTTCACCTACTGAATATGCAAACCATATTAGACCAAGACAGAACACATAGAAAACTACTCTTAGAGGCCAATTAAGAACATTCAATATAGGGTATACCCAAAAACCAGTATTAAAATAAATAATGTGTACCCAAACTAAATAACATAACATGAAAGAAGTGAGAATAGAATATCCAATTTTCTTTGAAGGATACATTCTAAATGAAGTTAAAAGATCAATTAGAATAAATACAACTATGTTAGTATGCATTACATGATTCAACCATAAAGGAAAATATGGGTCTATGCTCCTTGGCAATATCAGTTCTCTATCAACAGCATAAATACCCCAAAAAGTTATTCCTACAAATAATGCCAAAGGAAATGCTAAAGCACTAAACACTACATCCTTAACTCTTCTTATCAAGGGTTTGTGTGATGGTGATGGCTCATTTGTGCCAACAAGATCATTTAATAGCGCCAGTGTGAAGTAAGCAGTTTGTATCATCTACAAAAGGGAAATAAAATGATAAAATTGGCTTTACAAAAATAGGTCAACAATTTAAATGTTTCAATAACAATTACACAAATCTTACCGCATCTAAGTATGTCAAATATTTAAATTTGCCCCCATACGGTGTCACTGTAGTTGAATTACTAGGAATATTCACATAGTTATAGTCATAATAACATCCATAGAAAAACTGGATTGCTCCAAATAAATGAAATGCTGGTTTTAACATAATTGCAGTATCTGAAAATAATAAAACACGATTTATATTAACCTTCGTAACTTATCTCCGTGTACTTACATGTAGTAATTAAACTAGGCTTAAAATATATTTTTTTTAATAACGTAAGTTAAAGTGTAGTTTCTTAACAATAAACGACTAGTTTCTAACATAATTGATTGTGGACTTTAATGTTTATGTGTAAATTTTTACTTTTTCATAAGTATTTAGTACCTATTATAAAGAAATATTTTCTTATCACTCTCTCTGCGAATGGTAATTTGTTAAACTGATCAACTGATGACAATCAGAACACTAAGCAAAACTGAGCCGTGATGCCAACTAAAAAAAATCGTTTATGCCAAAATTGTTTATGAAAAGTGAAAAAAAATGCCAAGTTAAAAAATAAAACTTTACTCTTTACTATAAGCTTAAAAAATACACTAATGAATAACTAAGTTTTCATTTAGTTATAAAAATGTTATTTGTCATTAATAAAATCTTATTGCTTTTTTTTTTTTTTTTTTTGAAATGATTTTTAGCTGTTGGCCTCAGATGGCCTCTACAACTTTACCCGGTTTAGTTACGGTGAGCGCTGAGGGCTCTCAACCGGCCATTTATTAAGCAACATTGCCCAAGGGCACCCCCTGCGGGGTACGAACCTCGGCTTGGGGTGTTGCTGAAACACTGGGGCGGCCTACTCCCATGTTTTGTTGACGGTTTACGCGGCGCGTGTTCCGCCCCCGCCGGCGGGGACGAAAACGCGGACGGTTCGTAATTAGTGTGTCCGCTCTGCGTTGAGCGCGTGTAATGTCGTCGTCTAACTCCCCTAACGCGTGTTTGGGTCGACGTATTTTTGAGATTTTACTCGGTATGTAGTTTACGGCCGCAACCACTAGAGGGTTGGGGTGAGTCGGAGCAGAAAAAATCTTATTGCGAAAAAGTGAGATTATTTATAGCTATTTTAATAAAAAAAAAAAAGAAAATCAACACTTTCTCTTTACATTTCATCCTATTTAGTCTAAAGTCACCTGTGCTAACAAGTAACTTTGGTTATCAATGAATCGTTTCTTTATTTATTTTTAAAACTTATGTTACTAAAACAATTCTAGGAAAAATGTCTATGCTTTAATTTTAAGTTTCTCTAGTTCTGGTGCTAACAATGAAAGTTATCCTAACTTAACCATAAAACATTAAATTGGTATATTGCGCCTCACGAAAAAAGTCGCACAGACGCAGTGTTGTAGTCATGCGACGACGACGGAATGTTACCAACTTTTACTATTGTAACATATTTTCCAGAAACATCTAATTAGCGGGTAAATTATAGTAAATTAAATTGAACAGTTAGTTGTTCGTTTTTATGTTTCTATTATATAACAGATTGAACGAATTCCAACAGGACAGAGATTAATTAAATATGAATTTAAATTTTTTGGTTCTACACATAATTTTGGTCACTGATTAAATTTATACCAGACATACTGCTGCTGCTGCTGCCTGAATCATAGTCCTCTATATTATGTGTGTATATAACAAATCCTTGCAGGTAAATACTAGCTCTATTAAAAATCTAAATTATAAAGACATTGAAAATCATTAACTTAAAGGACAATCAATTAGTAAAATTTTCTGTCTTTGTTTGGTCAATAATTTAGTGCGTGTGCACTTTCCTTGCATTTATTTCGTACTTAACTTATAGTGAGAAATTAAGAATACAGTATCACAACTCCTATTCATTCCATGGGTGGCATAAAAGCGGCGAGTAAGGCAAATTATGCAGGAAAACTTCACTGCAAAGAGAAGGTTAACTTGATCCAAACTCTATATGCTGGCCAGACGGGTTGGCCGTCTGGTATAGTACAGTGGTGTCATGGTATAGTAGGTCAAAACTTCTTAAGAGAGGCCTATAACCAGCAGTGGACTAGTAAATGCTGTTGGTGTGAGGATTTTACATGTTATTTGTTAGGTTTTTTTTTTATACCACGACGGTGGCAAACAAGCATACGGTCCGCCTGATGGTAAGCGGTTACCGCAGCCTATGGACGCCTGCGGCACCAGGGGCATCACGTGCGCGTTGCCGACCCTAAACCTTACGTATTCTATCCTTGTTAAAACTTTTATTTTTGTAAAAGGGACCTGTCTTTTTATTCTGTTCATTTGTTTATTTGTTCTTCTAGTAGACGATAGATGACAATGTATTTAAAAATGATAACAATAAATATAAAAATTTTGCAACAATTTTTCAATTGTAACAATATCTTGACGATAAGAAATTCTTTAGGACTGAATCCATAACAAATTTCATATGTATTCTATAGATTTTGGGTTATTCATTATAGAAAGTTTTACCATCTAGAGGCATTACTGCGGTAAAGCGTTTTCGGCCATTTGTTGATGTGGTGAGACATCACAAGCTCTGTTAAGGTCGTAGTAATCGAATCAATACATTACGAAAAAAAAAGGAAGTAGTGTTACTTATCATCAGTGAGTTAACAAAATAAAAGTACTTTTGGATCAAGTACGAATGAAAATCATAGATTTTGAAAGTGAACAATTCAGATTGGACACGTAGGTACAAAATGACAAAGGATTTTTTGATGTGAAACGTTTAATGCGGCATTTCATATCGGGTGTGTGGAACATAGTACAAGGTGTCCAGAAAGGGTATCGGGTATTTGTAAGTTCGTTCGCTTCGTCACTGAATAAATGTTGTTAAAGTTGTTAAATCGCTGCAGCATTTAGTTTGCAAAATTCAGTCGATAAGCATAGTCCATATCTTTCAATTCTTGAACCAATTGAATTTTATAGGTTTTTAGATGTAAGTCTTTCTTTAAAATCGAATGTAAACACGATTTTTTGATATTCAACACTTGGCTTCGCTTTCGGATGGATAAAGACGGATTTTGACGAACCGACGCCTCAACTTCTTCAATTGTTTCTTCATCGCGAACTGAATGAGGACGACCAGAGTTTTGAATTTTAACTGTCGCACTTGTATTCTCAAACATCCTGATCCATTTCCTAATGCTATCGTCACTTGGCGCGTGGCGTGTACGATATTCCGCACGATAGAGACGTTTCCGTTTAGAAGAGTGCCAGCAACGTAACGGTCATCATTTGGATAACGTCATCTTTTCCAAATAATTCTCCAATTCATATGCTAATAATTAAGAATAGACTTTCTTATTGCGTACAAATAATTTTTGTTTCATTGAACTTATAAATACCCGATACCCTTTCTGGACACCTTGTACATAATATGTAATTTAATGTGATGACGCAACATATTTTAATATTCAGTTAATACAAATGTGTATTAAATAAATAATCTTCTTTTTATTTTAAATTATCTAAGTAATATATTTTTGATGGTGCTGTATTAAATAATTACCTACATAAATCAATAATTTCGAGCAATTATAAAAGAATATTCAACTACCCGATTACGGAAAGATAAAATTACTAATGATTTATTGTCTGAGCGTCAGGAACTAAAGTTTATATTAAATTGCAATGTTGTACTTTGATAACTTAATTTTCATTACAGTACATACGTATGAAGTATGCATTTTGCTCAAGAAGTATTTACATATCTATTTACAAATAAATTGTACTCGTTATAAACATATAAACGACAATTAATTCGTTTGTATCATGAAGTAAATACAGATCACTGATGGGATAATAGTTATTTATCTAAACGGTAATTTTTGAAAAATAATTACATACATTACTGTTACAATATATTTATACAAAAATACACATACGATCTTTATTTTCTAAAATAAAATCAAGTAGGCAGAATAATAAATATGTCGCATCTCCATGCCGTACTTTGTAATCTATGAAAAAGTGACACTCGCTGCTGGTCACCCGGGTGTCACACACTGTCATGAAGTTGCCTGCTACCGTTTATTTAAAATAGCTTCTCTAGAACATTATAACTCAATGTCTAGTGACAAATAGATTTAATTACATTTCAAAAAACATAAGGTTTTCTAGAACTATTTTAATAAATTATTTAAAAACAATTTATGGTGCCATTTATACCATCAAAATGCACAACTAAGTAGTTTTGACATTATAAAATAGATCATGAAAAAGTACCGATATGTGATTTTCGACATCATTTGTACAAATAGCAGTACAAAAAGCAGTATGGTGAGTGTAAAAACTTTAAACCACGCCCACTCTGCTGACGTCAAGACCCTGTTTGTCACGGTGCACAGTCGATTAGGGAGCTTTCTGCTAAAATCTAATTAGTAAAAAGAAACTGGTATGGCTATCATTCGATAAGTTGTAGAAATTGCGTTAGGAATTACGGGATTATAAGATTAAAAAAACAGACACTCGACCAGTTGTAGAAATTGCGTTATAAATTATTTGATAAAAGAACCCGTCAATCATAAAGCTTTTTAATTTTGCAGTTATATACCTGTGATATTTGCATTGCAATATTAAATATTCACAAACCACATAAATAAATTTACACTTTTGTCTCTTCTGGCAACACAAATTACTTAATAAAATCAACATTTCATTGGTTAAAAAATAATAAAGTGTATGATTAACGAACAAAGTTTCTTTATTCCCTGAATTTAGAATCTAATTGCATCGATTCTGGTAAAATAATGTTAAGACTGATTTTCAACTAAAGTTGTAGTATAATATATAATCCAATCTTATTTAAAATATAACATGATCTTTTAGAAAAAATACTTATTGTCACAAAATTAAATAAACTTTTAAATAGGTGGTAGTCTAGCAAATGCAACCGGTGCATCATCAGGGATCGTTGCTGTGAAAGCACGTGGGTACGGACGCGCGTACTTTGGCAAGACTGCAGGCAACTCCGGTAATGCGCCTCGGATTAATCTACGTAGAGCTGTGTTCCGACGTCGAAGTTGTACTACTTCCTCGTGAATTCTCTCACGTTCTGTAAAGTTAATAACAAGTTATGGCCAGAGGCGTAACGTGAACTAGTATAGAAGTGGGTGAAGTCAGTTTAGTGAGGGCCTTTTCTTTTGTTCTCAAGATCTCCCAATAGATCTATTATGCTAAACGTGTTTTAATAGGACATGCCTACTCTTCATAGGAGAAGAGTTTAGTGCATAATTATTGTTTGATCCACATATAAGTACCCTATCTAGATATATTAACCCAAACTTTCTTGATAAGATTAAACTGAGCATGTTGTTTTAATACAGTGAATAATTAAAATATGTTGTTGTAAACTAAAGTTTTACGTATACGAGGTAGAGGGACGAGTATCATGTCTCTCTAACCTCCGACCAGGCGCGTTGACCATACCTGGCGAGCCTTGGCCTAACGGTTAATGTTGGGAACTTGAATATACTCATATGCTAATTAGCGCCAGAATTTCTGTACTCGTTACAGAATTCGTTATGTCATAGTTCGATGTGTCTTCATTATATGGCACTGTAGTATGCCTTTGTTTGCGCTGCATGTGGACATCAGCACATTCAATATTGATTATACTTTGTAAACTGTGAATTGCATGCGTTCTTAAACAAATATCTTTCTTCATTTTCTAATATGACTTACCTTGTAGAATAGCTAAATAATCGTTAAGTCCGAATAATATTCCATCCCAAAATTTATCTTTATCTGGGGAAAAAACATTCTTCCACTGTGCCCAGTACCTGTCTATTTCCTCTGAGGTCAATTTGCGAGAAGGAGTTTCGAAACTTGGCGGTTTTAAGCTGTCTCTGTAATAATCACATACATGACATCAAAAAGATAGAACATTGAAATAATTCCAATAAAACCTTATTATGGCAAGTCGATGCAGAGTTCTTATAATTCTTATCTATCTAAATATATATATAAATTAATGTTTGTCTGTCTGACTGTCAGTATGTCCTTTACAGAATTCTAAACTATGCATTTGATCGTGTGATTAGCAAAGTTGTTGTGCATGAGTCCACGAAAGTTTTTGAGTTGGTATGAGTCTTTTTTTGTCTTTCCTTCAAATTTATTTTAGTTAGTGGCGTAGCAACACGTGCAGGGTACAGCTAGGTTGAAATAAAAATACTTTAAGGAACATTTATTTAACGATGCCAGCCGATTAACTAAAAGATCAAGTTTATTCAACATCATTATGTTTAGTTCTGTATATTGACTCCAGTATTATTGTATGATCTTTCTATGGGAGGTGTGTGATGAAAGATTAACGAACTGCAAATATAAACACAAGATACTAAAAAGATCACGGATGCTACTAACAATATGTTATAAAGTTTCTTCTTCTCAGGCGGCACAAACACTGCTATGAAATCATTCAAAGCTGTCAACACCTGCATTGGCTCTATTTCCAAAACATGTCCCACTGGAAAATATCATAGACAAAAAAAATATTTTAAAACATAAATATTAAACTCATTTTCTCGATAAAGAATGACATAATTTGACATTCGAATTAGCAGCTAAACTATAAATGAGTAGGTACTTTATCGCTTAAATTATGTAAGTGAAATATAGGCAGAGGGTCTAGTGTGAGTTTAGTACGCATCAACCTGATCGTCCAAGTGACAGCGTTCAGCGCTGCGATTTGCGTACACTGAACTCTAGACTGTTTGCAAAACCGAACGCGGTTGCAGCGAGTTGATGTGAAATAAACTCGTACTAGGCCTTCAGTGCCAAGGTAAAATTAAAGTGGCACATTAGATTTGCTCCAGCAATCGTTCCATTTACATCTTCATCTTCAATCTTATTATTTTTATTATTATAACTTCAGAGGTTAATAAACTCATTAATTTAAAATTTAACAAGATTAAATATACGTGTTTACTTATTACTAACGTGGACACACGAAAGGGCTGGACGGTTTCATCATGGTAGCCTCTATTGGTTGCTCTGCTACAGTTACCCCTCTGGTACCAACTCTTCTTCCTGCCAAAGAACCTGCGTCCGGCGTACCACCAGTCATCATGATAGTTGCCGCTAAAAATTAAATTCTTTTTTGTAAATGATGTAATTGTAAACAACATTTTGCATAATTCGTGTTTTACTATTATTGAACACTGATCCTTGCAAAGTTTTGTTTTTCAACGGCGTCATATCCATTAATTTTGCTAATAATACACTATACAATGTCAAATTTATAATGTACAAAGGACGGCCTTATTGCCGAAAGCAATCTCTTCCTGGCAATATTAGAGTGTATCAAAATGTTTTAAAGAAACAGGATTAATTGATGCTTAGATGAGTGCTAATAAATGTAATTAGAAACCAATATTTATAGCCAGACATATACACACATATAAAAATAAAAGGATGTTTTCATTAAATGCCACCCTATTTTACGGTTAGCATTCCATGAGTTACTCATCTATTACTGTGAGTGTTCAAAAGAAGTTTAGGTAACTGTCAGGAGAACATGATTTTAACTTGATATCGTAAAAAGTATATAACTTGCTAGCTTAATACATTTATTTATTTATCGTAGTTTGAGATCAGACGTTTATGAGATGTCATGATGTATGAAGTTATTATTATTTTTATATTTTCATTACCATATTTGACAGCTTACCCTGCGGGTCCCCGCATTTTTGTATAATTTCATCCGCTTCGCTCATTAGCAGCTGGTCGCATGGTGATAATTCATGACTCCTGTTAACATCCAATTCAATTTTTGTTGCAGCAATTTTAAAATAGAATGAAATGCACCAAGGGATTTCTTAATTACTGATGAAAACATTTTTTTATAATTTATGGACTGTCGTAGTGTATTTAAGGCTTTATGATGATTTTAAATGATGTTGTTTTAAAATATGTACATAAATAGATAATTCAGTTATGATAGTGTGTCTAAGGAATAATAAATTCGTAATTGCATTTGTCTATTTTTTTCTTAAGTACGCCTTAAGGAGATTATCTAAATAAGGTGACGAGCAATGACATATTTTTACTACAACTATTTCCTTAAATAATATGAATTAATCTTATATTCATATATACAAGTTATATATTTAAAACCTCTTTTGACACTATTAATGTCCAATACATATTTAAGCTTCTGAAAATGGAGCCAATTGTCAGATATTCGAGAAAGATAAACTTTTATTAAATATACTAGTAATCCTGTATGTTTCGTCTTGTAATTCAAACGGTCGGACGTATAATGGGTGTAACCTGAAACCAATGTGAGCAGAGCGGGAAGTGCTAGCTGAAATACTTCTAGCTTGCATACTCGGACGACCTCGTAGTGACTGTCTTGCACCTCCTAAAACAAACAAGCACCATTTAACCTGTTGCTAGTCAAAGTTGTGGCCTGGTCAGAAGGTAGACAGTTTTAAATTGTGTCAATAGATTCAAAATGCTTTAAATATAGTTTGCCCCTACGCGATTTTCCAACTCTTATGTGCTTATGAGAGGAATACACGGACAAATAGAGTTAAAATAACGTCAATTTTGTACCAATTTGAAATCATTACATTTTGAATCAATGTTGCATATTTATTATTCTCCAGATTTTGCACTTTGTGGTGATCCGAACAGGGGATATTTAGACATAGTTCTGGGGATGGAGAGCTCCTAAAGGGAATAATATACTTGTGAGTCTTAAACTGCGTGTGTCAATAAGCCTTGGCAGTCACTTATCATATTATGTTTCTTATTTGCCTTTTGCCTTTGTCGTATACAAAAAAGAAATAATACACACCCTTGTTAACAGCAGATATAGAATCTCCACCCAACAATGCTTCGTGTGCTGATCCTTCAGATTGTGGTGCTATTGTGTCTGATGCACCTTCCAATCCAACACAGATTGGACAAAATGAGTAATTCAGAAATGACTTGCATAAAAGTTCTATGTCTTCTTCTGCTTGAATTTCAAGTGCCTTGTAACATAAACAAAGGTAAAACATAAGTATTTTCTTACAAATCGAGATAAAAACATTTGCTGCTTGCTATTCTTTGAAAATTCTGTCAGATTTCAAGATTTTGACAATTTGTTTTAATCTCTACACGATCTTCAATTTCTTCTGTTCTGGAGTAATACTGACGTAGACGGTCAGTATTACTCCAGAACAGGGCCAGGGCTGTAGCTAGAGTCGAATTTGAAATACACATTACAGCCTATAACCAATATATATTACAGCCTGTAACCAATGCTGCCCTACTTCAAATGTAACCTGTAACTTACAGGTAGGGCGGTAGTAAAAATAAATATTATAAATGATCTGCCCTCGAAGCACGGGCTCCTAAATTGATCTCCTAAAGTGATATACATTCAATAGCTATTCGTAGATAAATAATTTATGTGACGGATCATGAGCATGTATCTTAGTACTATTAAAACCTCAATGATGAAGAACAAGCGAACAAGATTGTTTAACTGCCAGATTTGGATGTAGAGATCCACGTCTAAATGAGAGTGAGGTAATAATTAAATTGTTGGGTAGGGTAATATGAGTAAATAGATACGACTAAAAATACCATTTAGATCATATTATTTCTGCAAAGTTGTTATAATAATTAACATAATAATAAAAATATTTAAAACAGCTGAATTCTACGATTCGCCATGTTATTAAAAATGCGAAGAACTTCGTTCAAATCAACTGATTTTGTTCGCTTTTTTTCAAAGGCCAGAAATACCATACTAGCCATTTTTTTATGACCCATTGACAGTCTTTGAGGCCTATTAATTCTAGTTAAAGTTGAAAACTTAGATTTACACACTGCAGTGATACATTCTATTGTCGCCACTGATTGAAAAAAGCTCACATGTAACACCTCTCGTTGCCTGTACAAAACTTGCAATGTATTTGCCATTTTATCCTTTTTACGACTCAAGTAAGCTTTAACCACACTAGCCTCTTCCCTTGATGGAATTTTCAGACCCAAAAAATTTGTTTGTTTTAGTTGATTGTAAATTGAAGATGACCCATTGTTTTAATTATTATATTTTTCCAAGCTTACCAATTTTTTAGTGAAACCATTTTACCTACATCAAACTCATCGAAACATGCAATCGAACTGATTAGATCATCGTTGTCCGAAAAAATTCTTTGTAATTCAGCAATTGGTATGTCCAACGTTTCGAAATACTCAGACTTAAATGGCTCGTCGTTCTCTTCTGTATTTTGTTTACGGAGGAATAATTATTCATGCTTGTAAAAGACTTAGCTTCATCCAAAGATTGATTATAAACTTGATTTGATCTTAATTTTATAATTTCATCTTCGAAACATTTTTTGATTGATATGGCGTCTTTCAATCCTGCGGTTCGGGTTTGCAAAGCAGCGTCTGCAAGTTGTAGCGTGGATAAGACTTTTTAGCACAACCATGGCTATCCGGAATTCCACATCAAGCATAGCTCTTTTAATACCGATACTCTTAGCGACGTCATCACTATTGAATCTGCCAATTTTTAATTTCTTTCAAAGTCTGCAAAATCCATGAATAATTATTGTATACAACTTTTGTAACTGCCAAATGTCCAGACCAGCGTTGTTCGAGGAGTCGGCCAATCTTTTGCCACCATTTAAGGCAGATGTCTTGCCATGATGAAAAAATTCATGTAACATGATGCATTGGTCAAGAAATAAACGGATAAAGACATTTCTGAGATACTTGTGATGACTATTAAGTGCAATCGATGGTTATAGCAGTGAACGTAAGGAATTTTTCGGGCCAACTTATTTTCTATTTTTGTCGCAACTCCTGAAACTTCCCACTCATTACACTTGCGCCATCATAGAATTGGGTAAGCATACAAGAGGAGTCAATTATATTTTCTGTAAGTGTATTTAACGTCAATTCCGTGAAAGTGGTTGCATCAAGGTTTTGAGTAGCCTTAACCATCAGCAACGACTCATTAACGACACCATCCTTGACGTAACGTATTGCTAATGCAATGGTTTCGCGGTTACTTTTATCTCTCATCCCATCTTCCATTAGAGTAAACCATTTCACGTCAGATTCATTAATATCTTTGACAATGGAACTTCGTACTGCTTGAACCATTGCTTGAATTATTTGATTTTGGATTTCAGGTGACCGATTTGTTGTGTTTTGTAGTATATGAGTGAGAACCTCGTTCAAATTTGGATCTTTCATACGTGTGTATTCAAATAAATTCTGAAACAAACCTTTTTCTTTTTCTTCTTCTAAAATATAATTTCCACACAAAGCTAATTCGTTGATAATTATAAAGTGTATTATTTCAATGATAGACTTCACGTAATACGAGGGTAAGTTTTTAAGTTCGCGGAATGACAGTGAAAAAGGCGGGTAAACGCGCTCTTTTGATGCCTACCGTATTCAGTGACTCATAATTAGTCTGCATAGTAAAATTTGTTGTGATTGGATCATTAGTTATTAAACTATCGTTGACCAAGTATTTTAATCGGGAACGAAGTGAAAAAAATGGAGAAAATTGAATTCTGTGCGGTGATAAAGTTCCTTACTAAGCAAGGAAAGTCTGTTCAAACCATACTCAATGAGATGTCATCGGTTTACGGGGATTCTTGCCCAGGAAAAACAATGGTCTACAAGTGGCATAGTTTATTTAAACAAGGCAGGGAATCACTTGAAGACGACCCGAGGCCGGGGCGCTCCGTTGAGGTGACTACGCCAGAAGTTATTGCAAAAGTAGAAAAAATTGTATTGGAAGATGCTCGACTAAAAAAGAAACAACTCGCAGAAATGGTTGGAGTATCGGATACAACAATTTTTAAAATTTTACACGATCATCTTGGCATGACTAAGGTTAGCGCACGGTGGGTGCCGAGAATGCTCACGCCATTGCAAAAACAACAGCGCGTGGAATGTTCACGTGCGTTTTTGGACCTCTGCAATGAAGACAAGGATGGCGTATTGAATCAAATTGTTACTGGGGATGAAACTTGGGTTCATCATTATGAACCCGAGTCCAAACAAGACTCCATGCAGTGGCACAAAAAGGGCACAGCACCACCCAAGAAATTTAAGGTTTCACAGTCGGCTGGGAAACTCATGGCAACGATTTTTTGGGACTCAGAAGGAATATTATTGATAGATTATAAAGATAAAGGCATTTCTATAACGGGGGAATACTACGCTTCAATCTTAGAACAGTTAAAAGAAGCCATCAAAGAAAAAAGACGGGGAAAATTAACGAAAGGTGTCCTGCTATTGCATGACAATGCTCCCGTTCACAAGAGCCGAGTCGCACTGGCTGCCCTGCATAAGGTGGGCTTCGATATTTTGAATCACCCACCCTACAGTCCAGATTTGGCTCCGAGTGATTATTATCTCTTTCCAAAAATGAAAAAAGAATTACGTGGTAAGAAATTTTCAACTGATGAGGAGGTTAAGGAGGCGGTTTCGGCGTATTTTTCAGACAAAGATAAAACTTTTTTTTACGAGGGAATAAAAAAACTAATTGAAAGATCTGAAAAATGTATTCGTGTTGCAGGGGAATATATAGAAAAAGAAAAATAATTTTGTGTTTTTATTATTACTCAATACCCTCCATTCCGCGAACTTAAAAACGCTCCCTCGTACCTACATATATTTTTCTAATACATTTTGATTTATTAACGTTTCAGCACTGCTAGATGTAGATATTCTTTGTAATTTCTCCTGCCACACACAATGAATATGAGAAGTTGAATTGAATGAATTGAATGAGGGAGACCGGTAAATTCCTAGTATAGTTAATCTATCATTTATAGTCAGCTGAAGACAGTTACATTCGTCACATAACAGTTCATGAACTGAGGAGCTCAACACATCTCTGATATAAGCTGCTACACCACTACTCTTGTTGATTATTTTCTTTGTGCTAAATGAGACGTATCCTGTTATATTAGGCATTGTTGTGTTTTCATTATGCCAACATTCGGACAAAAAATTACGTCAGGGCAAATTTTCATGCGATTTAGGGTAATCAAGAAGTCATCAAAGTTGTGTTGAATACTTCTTATATTAAGGCTTAGAACCATGAAACTGACTTTGGCAGGCAGTAACTAAGTACACTGTTCCAATTTCTCTAGAGAATGACATTTTATCGTGAGAGTTTTGTCTATATCTTCATAAAAGTCATGTATTTTATGATAATATGACAATGTCCAAGGGGATATGTAGATAACAAAAAAGATAGCACGAAAGCAGTCATTAAATGAGAGGTGGAACAGATGACAAAGAGATTTATGTGTGAGATTGTGTTTTTTGTGTATAAGGTGTAGGATGTGTTGTGAGTGTGTTATTTTGAGTATGTGTTGCTTCATATAGTGTCTTGTGTGCATGCCACGTATATAATCATTATTTAAAATATATGCTAGAAAGGAACATAAATTATGTACTACATATAATAATAATAATATATAATAATATTGCTATATACTATATAATAATATTGTCCATAATATTGCAATCTATGATACGGGGAATCCCCTCTGCATCATAGACATTAGACCCATTGTAATATGTGATGGCGCTTCAAATACCATCTATACTCAGAGCAAAGAATATGAAATGAATGTTACAAACTGTGGTAATTGTACTTACCTACCGCTACTTTTTTTTTATCCTCAAAATATGAACAAACAGTTTAATTATAAGAATTTATCTTAGTTTTTGGTATTTTTAAGGTAGGGCATTGTGATTTCAAGGTAGGACATTGCCCCACAATGCTCCCCTTAGCTACAGCCCTGGTAATGGCTGACGTAATTCTAACCAGTAGTATGTTCTTGACTCAACTAACGCAGTAAAACAAAAAGATGGATAACCGTGAAACGTTTTAAAAGTAACATGTTATAAAATGACTAAGTAATATATGACAAGGGTTTCCAGTGTCAAAAACAGTAACGTGGCGTACTTAAAAATATTAAGGCATGATAACTACATTACACTTTTTGAAAATGTTTTTTTTAGCTTACCATAAAAATAGCATCCAATGTACATAAATTTCTGGAACTTTGTTGGTATTTTTCTATAAGTCTCAGTAAACGATCCTCAACTAAAAATCCAGTGTTGTCTGCCACAAGTTGTAGAATATGGCGAATCTAAATAAAGTTAAGAGCGCTTATTATTATTATCGCAGATTTACAAAATGTAAATAGCTGAAATGTATGTATGAATGCATATTTACCAGTTTTTCTTTAGCTTCAGCTGCTGCCTTGTCAGCGGGGGTGGTGGAGATTTCCTCTTTGGTCTCGCCTAACTTTCTAAGTGCGAACTCATGTTCTAAGTGAGGTAAAATTTGAAAATGTGTTAATGAGATTCAAAAACGTGTTGATGTATTCACTTATTCAAATGGCAAATCTTGAAAACTTCGTATGATTTCAGAAATTTAATTCAAGTAGACTTTTTTTAAAATAGCACAAAGCCGTCACTAAACATAGATACATATACTCGATACCTCTTTAATCAATAATCATAAACATATATATTATTTGTTAAATAATTATTTTAGTCATTCTTTGTGACTTAATTTATTTTCGTTGTATGTTGTTTCATAAATGTTATTTTTCGACATTTTACTAAAGTTACTTTACGAAAGCTAGGTTTAGTTTACCACTTAAAAGTTAACCACTAGACTTAATATACAAAAAAACTTCAGGTAAATTTATAAACCATTACCATGTTGTGTCAAAGGACTTTTAGGCGGTGGCGGTGGTGGAGGTGGAGGGGGTTCTGCTAATATATGGGCATGGAGTGCAACCTCCCCTACCCGCAACTGATTGGTCAATTCCACACATCGGGCTGCAGACATACGCCAAACTTGCGAAAATTTGTAATTGTTTACGTGAGAAAACTGATTTGATTTCTTTTCGAGATCTTCCATCGTCTGCATAAGTTTAACGATTTCGGCGTCAGCTTTAATCTCTTCGATAGCACCGTCTTCAGCTGACTTGTGAATCTTCGCTCTCAACGCATTAGCTACATCTGACATTTTGTTTAATTTTCGCTTTTGCTGTGACCTTACAAATAAATTTTCCTCTTCACGTTTCTTCAAAACCTAAGAACAAGTTATGTCTTAGAGATTTCTAAAGTCGTCTCTAAAGGGCTAGCGGGCGACAATATGGTAACGAATTATTTATAAAAGTGTCAGCCATCATGTTTTAAGGATGCTCATCTACAAACGAGAATCCTAAAATTAGATAACTCGGGGGTTCCAGTTTGTTGATCTTTAGGAGATCTGTAAGTTCTGACCCAAATAAATTTTATTAACGCAAAAGTATGGAACTGACGTCTGCAAACTTCGTCCGCTTCTTCGGTGATAATTACTCCGTTAGACAATATTTTGAAATTGTCCTTACCTGATAAGTATACCCAATCTTTTCAGTGTTAATAATGCAAGTGGACTTTAATTTCTCCAATTCTTTTTGTAAGTCTTGAGTTAAAGTTTCTAATTCAATTTTAGCCTGACGATATTTTTCGTGATGGTCCCACATTATTGCTTCTACCACCTGCTTGTGTTCTTCGAGCTAGATTTAATATACAACACTTGAATATGAATTAGTCAATTCAAGACAGAAGTGACGTAGCGTATTGGATGCGGCAAGGGCGGCCCGCCCCGGGCGGCACTTTTTAGGGGGCGGCAAGATTTAACAATAAATAATAAAAATATTTTGCAAGTGTTTGAACCATTTTAATATTTTTATCGCAACTACAAATTCAAAGCGATTGATATTGAAAGGGGCACGGAATTTTTCATTACTTATTTTGTGGCAAATTCGGGTGATTCCTTTTCTTTGAATGATATTTTGTAGCGACTGGCAATAAGTTCAATATAGTTTATTACACATACGGGGAAGCCCCTTTAAGGTACGGGGAATTACGTGCTTCGACAAAATTGGATAATAACAAAATCAGCGAAACTTAGAGGTAATTTTTTGAAGATTGCAACAGTCCTACAGTCAGCTTCTAACTAGATTGCATGTTACTCAAAATTATTTTTTATACTTGCAGATGTAGTAGTGGATTCGAATTTGATAGAGTATTATAAAAGCAAGAATCAACAAAATCTTAAATTAAACTCTGCATAACAGGGCCTAAAACTATAACATGTACTTAACAAAAGTAAAATTTTAACCTGTTCCGTTTTATATTCCATGTGTGCAACTTCTTCTTTGTCTCGCTGCTTGTAAAGAGCTTCCCATCGCTTATTATTGTGATCTATCATCGCGTCACGTTCAATATTTATTGCTGTGTCTATTAATGACAGCTGCTTTTTGTAAGCTCTTTGCATTATCGATATTTGCTTTTCTATTCTTTCCGACAATTCCTTGATATCATTATCCTAAAAAAATTGGTAGTTATTTAATTGGCTCCCAAAAAATTTTACGAATAGATTTCAAATATACAAGTTGGTTTAAGTAGGAAAAACTTAAAAGATTTCTATTACCGTACTATATAAATATTGTCATAGAAAATATAACTATAAATTTTATGTATAAAACAGTTGCAAAACAGATTAGTAAGTTTTTTAATATTCGTCTATCCTGTGCTTAGATCTACTTCTAGTGTAAAGCATTGTCAGTTTAAAGGCTGATTTCGTTTAATGTTACAAGAAATGTTGTTTGTAAATTACTTGTTTATTTAAATCTTCAAAATAAGAGTCGTCCATACGTTTCAGTTCATTTTTAAGATAACCTATCAAGTCGTTTTTTTGGTTCAGCAAACGGTCGCATTTTTCCTTCTGCTCTTTCATTTCGGCTTCGATGTCCAAAGGGTCTTTCACAGCCATCATCTTTTCCCAGTGGTTCGATATAATCTCGTACTGCGTTTGAGCTTCGATGGCCTCTTCTTCAATCTTTTTAGTGGACTCTGTTAATTAACATTGGAAAATAAGCTGCCAATTTATTTCAGGTTGAATGACTTACATGGTAGACATTTGTAATTTTTTTTTACAT
This sequence comes from Hypercompe scribonia, assembly GCA_949316085.1. Lineage (NCBI taxonomy): Eukaryota > Metazoa > Arthropoda > Insecta > Lepidoptera > Erebidae > Hypercompe > Hypercompe scribonia. Next base: position 12,101,941 of record OX438979.1, read on the forward strand.
CATTTTGTGTAGGTACAATATAAGTATTGTAATCTTCCTGTTAAGCACGTGAGTAATACGTTTAGGATCATGGGGTTAATTTTGGTTTATTACAAATATTTGTCAATAACAATTTTTATATTTTCAAAGCACAGGGCTGTGTTACAATTCTGAATACCACAATGTTAAGCAAGTATTGCTATTTTGAATAAATTAAAATATGTTATAAGAAACTTTAATCATTTTTTATTATTAAATATCTACACACATTTGTACGGTAAATAAAATGATAACAAAATATCCAAATACTTATATTTCACTTTTATTATTTATGACACTGCCTTCCCGTTACTAATAAATAATTATTTTTCGTATGTAAGAGGAACGCAATTCTCACCTTCAATCCTACGAAAGTACTGTGTGCGTCTGAAAACCTCACGTTCGTCAGTAGTTACTTTGACATTAGTGACTTTGGCAGCGCCATCAAGTGACAGTCGCTGAAGTTCCTCTGCTGCATTAGCTGTTGCTTCCTCTATCCGACCTACCGCTTCCTCTTCCCCCGCCGATTCTTCTGCAGATTGTTCAGCTCTAAATTAAAATAATTTAAATATACTTATATACCTAGATATTAGAATTTTATAACAATAAGGATTCTGAGGATACTAACTAAAGCAGGGTTTTTAGATGTAAATAACTATGAATATGTGTTAAAATCATCTTACTTTTTAAGTGCCTCCTGGCGTCGTTTAATACGCAAAAATCGTGCAGCTTTACGTTCACTCGAATCTTGTGACGTAACTTGAGGTTCTTTAGGAGCGAGAACATCGTCTTCTTCTTCATTCCCGTAAGTAGCCATAAATGTGTGATAAAAGGTTAACAAACCCTAAAGGAAAAAAATACTCTGTGAAATATAAAACACTTCACGAAAAATTATAACATACATGTCATGAGTTGCTACAGTAACAACTTGTTACTACGGTAACTGGTATCTTGTAAATTGGTCATAATATGATATGAATATCACCGAGTTTACCATACAGTAAAATCATGCGTCTGTCATGCAAGGTTATGTTATAAGATTGATATAATATGTGAATACTTATTTAGGTACAAGTAACGGTCTCAGGATGGAAATACAAAGCGGCTCGTATCAAGTTTCTACACGGAATAAAACTTTCTTACTGCATACAGGGGCAGTTTTTGGGGGTGACAAACACGGCAAACATCCGGTGCCTCGTGTACCCGAGCAACAACAGGAGTTACCATATTTCAATTCACCAGTCATTTTAACAGGGTTCCAGTGTCGACTGTTCTCTGAGTGTTCCAGTGTCGACTGAACTGCCTGATCGGCGCCTCGCAATGGCTAACCTCAGTTAGCTAAGGCGTGTGACCGCATGATCTTTTAGGTACAATTTAAGAAAATCAGTGCAAAAATTCCTAACCTTAGAATACGATCTTTGAAAATAGTAATTTGTAAATAATATAAAATAGATTGTAGAAAAATAAAATTTAAATCCACATGCAATAGCTCTATTGTATGTTTTAGTCTGAATAAATATTTAAATTGATTACTGTGGCAGGTACATTATTTTCTTCTTCGTTTATGTAGAAATAAATTGATATTTTAATTTTTCGTATATGTCCGACCACTTAGCATTAAAAGAACTTCAATAACTCTAATATTATATCTAAAATTAGACAATTAATAAAACAATCGGGTGCTCAAACTATTTTTTTGACCTACCTAAATGAAAATTATAAATTATTATTTAAAAAAAAAATATCCTACATTTTGAACTTTTAACTAGTCGTCAACTTAATCACTAGTAACTACATTATTTTCTGATTCTCTATAGAAACTATAATGTACCTAAGGTTAGGTAGTATAAAAAATTTAATAATTTTATAAATATTTCCTTTAATGAGCCGCTTGAAAGAGTACATCATAATCATTGAATTACTTACCTGATTTTAAAATAGGTGTATTACATGAAACTATAACCATTTCATTTTAGTCACTAAATTTTCTTTATTCGCTGAAACTTTTCTGTTACCTGATTGTTTTTAGTAAACGTTGCTGTAGAATTTAATTTGATTGATCTCTTGCCGGGTAGTTAAAACCATTAGATAAAACCGTGTGATTTTAGCTAATCTTATCTGAGATACAAAATATTCTTAGACAATGTTTTTTATCTTTGAATGATCATTTATTAAAAAATTATGTTTTATTTTATTTGCAGACAAGAGTTGAGCCGCTTTTACTTTCGCTGTTTGTTCGCTATTAGGGTTAACTCTTTACTAAAAATTACATCTACGGGAGACTAATGTTGAAATAAATTTTTCGCATAGGCCGAAAGAAATAAACCTAAAGCGACATAGTTCTCACTAATTTTTTGTATTTCTCAAAGACATAGGTTTCCTTCAGTTGTAGTGCCTTTGAGGCGTTCTGAAGATTAAATAGTGTGACTAGGTTAAAAATACTGGAGTACTCCGAAGTGTCATATTTAGAGCATAGAGGCAAACCTAAGGCGACGACAGCTCCAATGGTCTGGACACATTTTGCGAATATCCAATGAAAGAGTGGCAAAACTTAGCTGGTTCTCTGAACTCCAGGGAAGCAGGTGGAAACAAGACGGCCTATTCTTACATTTCAAAGATGTTCAAAAAAGACACATACTTCAAAAATAGGAGGAAAGAACTGGTTGCCGCCCTGAGCGGTTTCCTAGTTGAAGAGCGGAGAAAATAAGACTTGGATGCAGAACGTCACGCTTTTAAATTTAAATCACCAGCACCTATCTCTTACAGCTCTACAACGGTGTCATAACGTGCTGCTCTCGCTGATACTCACGTACGTCTACTCACAGGACTGGATACTACAGCCATTAGAGAGCACATGCAAAAGCTGATCATTTTAGTGTCTCACCTAATAATTAGTAGCGGTCACCTAATAATTAGTAGCGGTCACCTAATAATTAGTAGCGGTCACCTAATAATTAGTAGCGGTCACCTAATAATTAGTAGCGGTCACCTAATAATTAGTAGCGGTCACCTAATAATTAGTAGCGGTCACCTAATAATTAGTAGCGGTCACCTAATAATTAGTAGCGGTCGCCTAATAATTAGTAGCGGTCGCCTAATAATTAGTAGCGGTCGCCTAATAATTAGTAGCGGTCGCCTAATAATTAGTAGCGGTCGCCTAATAATTAGTAGCGGTCGCCTAATAACTAGTAGCGGTCGCCTAATAATTAGTAGCAGTCGCCTAATAATTAGTAGCGGTCACCTAATAATTAGTAGCGGTCACCTAATAATTAGGCCGAAATCGACGGGGAAGTAAATTTATATAGTAATAAACAACCAGGAAAATAGGTATCATGTTCCTTGTATTGACCTACAAGCTTTTAAGTATATCTGTTAACAGATATTTTAAGAAAATCTTTTTAATCATCATGGGGCCGTTCAATTATTACGTAAGCACTATGGGGAGGCGGGGGGGTCTTTGCTTTGCTTATTTTGGATGACATGGGGGGTAGGGGAGTCTAGATGATGATTACGTCATCGGTAGTTATTTTCTTCTTTACACGAATGGCAACCCACACATTGTCTTTGCTTGAAAACGAAAAGCATTCTCGGGGATTCCCGCAAGTAATACATACATTTAGTGAACAGTGCGCGGTAATTCCCCTACTCGCTTTAGAACCGAGTAAGGGAATTACCGCGCGCTGTTCACTTGTCTAAATTTCCTCTATCAGTGTATTGTTTCGTTTGGCTGCTATAGCGAGTAGACGTATTGTAAGCATAGTAAAGCAAGTTAACATTTGTGTTACCATTCATTCCATTATCCAAAGTTTAATGTTTAAATACGAGATGTCATTTCAAATAGACAAATCTAAGTTATACCAAAAATTGTTTGAAAGTTTTAAAAAATCTCATACAAGTACGAAAGTACAAAATGTACAAAAGTTAGTTAACGAAGTGTGGCGAAATTATAAATTACAAGCAAAATCCGACAAGGAACTAGATATTATTGTATCTAAGAGAATCGAAGAAGAATTGCAAGCAGCGACTAAGAATAAATCCAATTTACTACATTTTTTTTCTAAGGTGAGTGACGAAATCATTTTAGGTACCTATGAGTACCTACTAGAAATATTAGAAATCGCCAAAAAGTTTCTCTTTGCTAATTAGAAAATATTATGGCCTATCTTAAAGTATAGAGGTAATATTCATTATATAGATTTATTTCTTATAATTGATTCCGTCAATTGGTCACAAAATACAGGATGCCAGTTTTATACATATATATATATATATATATATACCTACAGAAAACTATACTCTATTCAAATAGGTATTTAGCAGAATGTAAACAATCTTTATATGTCTTTTTATTGAAATATGTGGTTTAAAATTGTAAACTGTGTAAAATCTGTTGTGATTCATTTAAAAACTCAACCAATATTAAAAAATTGCTTTTCTGTAAGTACATAAAGGTGCGTACAAACATCGTGAGGCGTGCGCCGCGAATGGTTCGCACGTATACATGTGCCGTAGCATGCCTCAGGTTGATGTATTCGAGACGAACCATTCGCGGCGCAAGCCTCGCGATGTCTGTACGCACCTTTACAGATATCTGATTTTATAATTGCATATTTCAATAAAAAGACATATCAAGATTGTTTATATTCTTTTAAATACCTACTTGAATAGACTATAACACCCTGTATTTTGTGACCGGAACGATTTGCTCGTTTAAAGATATTAGATTTAAAGCCATAGGGTTTTGTATTTACCATATTTATTGCCATACTTTGTATTTATGTAGCTTAATAAGAGAATCTTTAGCAGAACCCATAGAAAGTTTTTATTTTTAGGCAACCTGTAAACCTGCAGAAAAAACACAAATTACACAGCCAGCTTCAAATATTAAAAAACAGGAAGAAGATAAAATAAAAACCGGTAATGAATCACAACAGCAATGCGAAATTAATAAAAATACAGATAAACAGAGACCAAAACCTTCTCAGGAGGCTATGAAAAATAAGATTGCTCTACTCGAAAAAAATTTGAATGCTTTGTATTCTGCCAGAGATACTATGTCAATCCGTGCTGAAGTTGATAAACAGATCATTAAGTTGCGCGAGGAAATAAAAACAGCAAAACAGTCTTTAAACAGGAAGGTTCAAAACGCAGTTGCCCAGAAGAAACACAGGGATGGTATGAAAAGAAAGTTAGAAGATATTTGTCATGAAAATCCAGAAATGAAAAAAAGACTATCTCTGAGGGATTCAGTGGGACGTCCTAATCTTGAAAGCAATCAACCTTTACTATTGAAAACAATCGCGGATATAGCTTTATTTGGAAGTGCAGCAGATGATAGAAGACGAACGGAATCAATTCGCAGCGTAAAAACTCTTGATGAACTCACACAAGAATTACGTAAAATGGGATTTGACATTAGTCGCAGTGGGACATATCTTCGTTTGATTCCCAGAAAATCTAATTCTGCAGAGGGACGAAGACATGTATCGACAGTCCCTGTTAAGCTCATTCGGGCTCAAACTGATCACCACAAGAGCCACTTAGATAGCAAGTTCGCTGAAACATCAATCCATTATTTAGAGAACATAGCATCCATACTAGGACCAGATCAAGTATTTTTCATATCTCAAGATGATAAAGCTCGAGTCCCTATTGGCGTAACTGCGGCAAATAAGCAAGCACCTCTTCTAATGCACATGGAATATAGAATCAAATTGCCTGATCACGATTGGGTAATCGCTGAGCGTCATAAATTAATACCATCTGTTTATGCTGGTATCAAAATCACTTCCAATATGCTAGGACAACCGCAAGCCGTTGGATATTCTGGACCAACATACATCGCTATTCGAAGTGGAAAGCATAGTTCATCTACTGCTAATACTCATGCTCAGGATTTCGAGACGCTTCTCGAACTTGAAGAGTTTCGACCATTAGCTAAAACTGACCATGGACTAGTAAAACCAGTGGTAATCATGACGGATGATGGAGGGCCAGATGAAAATCCGCGTTATCAAAAAGTCATAGGGTTTGCTATACAACACTTTAAGCGACATGATCTCGATGCATTGTTTTTAGCTACCAATGCTCCCGGAAGAAGTGCGTATAACAGAGTAGAGCGCAGAATGGCTCCTCTTAGTCGGGAACTGGCTGGTTTAATATTGCCTCATGACCATTTTGGGTCTCATTTGGATGAACGTGGCGTTACAATTGATGAACATTTAGAAAGATCTAATTTCGAATTTGCAGGAAAAGTATTAGCTGAAGTATGGAGTTCAATGGAAATTGATAGCTATAATGTTAATGCAAAATATGTTGGGGCAGGTGAACAAGATCTTCCTGATTTTCCAGACATTAAATGGTATTCAGAACATGTGCGTGAAAGCCAATACTTGCTCCAAATTGTAAAATGTAGAAATACAGAATGCTGTCGTCCAAGAAGTGGACTATTTAGATTACTAGACAACAGGTTTCTTCCACCACCTGTAAAAGTAAAACAAACAGTTGATGACTTGGTTTTAGATGAAGGAGGGCAATTTCTTAATCTTCCAGTCAATTTAGCTCTACGCTTAAGTGCTTCACTCAAAGATTTCCTGCAAATGCCATACGATTATTTTTGTCCGACGGTACAATTGAGGCTATCAAGTCGAACATGCAAAACGTGTGGTCTTTATCATGCTTCCGTCAAGTCACTAAATCGTCACATCGAAAAGATCCATAAGAAAGTAAACACGCACACTGATAGGAAAGTTAGACCTGTAAGAGTCGCTGCTCGTCGTGCTAATGAACTGATGTGCATTATTCAAAATTTAGAGCACCATGATGTTGAATGGCTCGATGAGAATGACGTAGACATTCCAAAATCGGATGAAAGCGAGCAGACTCACAACACTGAGCAGCAATCAAAGCAATCCAATGTCATCGAAAACTTAGAATCATGGATTCGGGTTTCATGGACTGAAGACTGTTAATTTGAATTTAATATATGTACCAAAAATTTAAAATAAGTTTGTTATGTTAGTAAGATATAATATTTTTGTCCTTTACTCTATGTTGAATACCGTTTCAGTAAAATATAATCTCTATCCTAAATCTATTTTCTTATTTTTCAAATTATAATTATAACATTATAAAATTAAAAAAACAATACATTAATTGACAAATGTTTACGTAAGCATGGGGGGAGGGGGTAAGAGCTTTGCTTACTTTTGCTGACAAGGGGGATGGGGGGGTAAATAATTGCAATAAATCTGCTTACGTAATACTTGAACGGCCCCCATAGTTACAAATTCTCTGATGCCGTCACAATGTAATGATCACAATCGCTTTATTCAGTATTTAAAAAAAGTACATGGCTGTGAATTGGTTTTAACGATTGTACTCTTCAAGTGTTAAGACGCGATACTTGCCTAAATTTTACTTCACAGCAAATTATAATAACCTTTTTTGAAGTTTATCGTAACCTGGTTGCTGAGCAGATCATCCATCCTGATGAAAGAGCTTTTTGTCGATGCACGAGGATTCTTTTTTCGAGAATTTGAATAAACTCGTTTGTAACTATTGTAAGTTAATTTATTTTTAGCATAAGGTTAGGCGAGTAGCTTACGAAATAGGTACTTTTACCGTACTGTGTACTGCATAAGATTTTTATTTGATGTAGCACCATAAGGCTGTCTGCGCTAGAGAACACTGACAATTTCTAGTGCTATAAATATTGGTCACATAGCTATGAACTAACTATTGCGCTTACGGCAAACATTTACGCAACCTCTCTTAGTGGAGGAACAATCAATTAATCTAGAGATCTCTTTAAGGTAGACTTTAATGTTTGGAATGTAGCTATTTATCATCTTCCTAGCCTTTATTAGTCCTATGATTATTTGGAGTCGGCTAATACTAATGCAGGTATTGCATTAACACAAAATAAGTGTTGTTGGTCTCAAAACAATAATAAAACGCACTTAAATTTACAAATTGTTTACTTAATTTTATTTTTTGCTGTTAAGGATGATACCATCATATTTCTGTTGGAACCATTTCATAGCATCCTCCTTTGTCAAACGATGGGGAAACCCAACTTTGCCAGTCTTACGTCTTCTATGTGCCACATTAAAACCTGAAACAATACATATGATATGTTTATCATCATAATGAAAAAAATACTGCCGACAGAAAAGTAATGTTCAACTTATATTCAAGAAAAACTGATTTCACTATTATACCATTCCAGAATTAAACTTTGCCTATAAAAAAATTTACAATATTTAATTTGACATTGTAGAATATCCAGTATTGTTATTTCAAATTTGAAATTTGTAAATTAGTTCTAAATATTTACTGTAAAAGTGTATTAACGAACTAATGTTTTTTTTTTTCGAAGAGCTTGACAAAGTGTTCTTTACTCTGCCTGATGTAAAGCATGAATAACATGCATGTTTAACAGTCTCAAGTAATGATAATAACATGCGAACTTAATGTCTTCATAAAATCATGTCCAGCAGTTACGTAGAAAAATAAGAAGAAAATCTTATTATTCACTGAAACTGAGATGTTAGTATAGCACATATTTTACAGAGCAAAGCTTTATTTTGGTCATTACTCTTGAACAAATGTGCATAACAAATCAGACTGCTACTAATATCATAAAATAGAAATCAAAACATGAAAATAAACATGATTGGATCACATACTAACCATAATTGTCACATTCCTAAAACCATGTGCAACCTAACAGTAATTTACAACCAAGATTGTTAAACCAGTAGAAAAACTAGAGATTCAAATAGGCAACATTTTGAGCTCAAGTGTAAACCTCAAGATCTAACACAGAGGTTTATTGTGGACATCCTCTGTCTCACCATAGGGACATAGATCATTAATGCCCATTTTTATCAACATCCCCCTAAATCTGGTTAAACCAGTAAAATATACTTGATACCTAACCTGTAAGTAAGTAAGTAAGTTTTCCCTGTACTAAACTATAATGTACAATTACTAAATTATACAGAATATGCTGTGATGATAGTCATTGTGTTTGTATTGTAAATAAAGTATTCTCAAAGTTGCAATGTCTTACCTGGACGGCCAAGAACAACATAGAAATCAAGACCGTAGATACCAATGGATGGATCATATTTGATACCCAAGTCAATGTGTTCTTGAATACCAAAGCCAAAGTTGCCAGTGGCAGAGAAGTTGTCTCGTCTCAATTCATATTCTCTGACCTGAAACAAAGAACCATTTTTATATTACATTAGAGTCATAAATGACTACAAATATTCTAATTTCTTAGAGGGGCAGATAGGTTCATATAGTTTTTTTTTTCTCCTTTGGTCACCACTTACGATGCCTATGAGATAAATAAGTGGTGACACTCAATATTAATTAAATATAATACTATGCATTTCATTGAAAAAAAAATAGGCAGATTGTTATAGTGGTTCTTATCTGAACATGATAAAGACAAATACTTGAGTTAAAATTTTTATACTCCTAAAACTTTCAAGCACAACTAAACTGTGGCAATTTCACTCTTAATACTGAAGTATTAGTGTACCAATTGGCTCCTTATATATAAACTGCCTCATAGTTCTAGCGATTAGCGTACGCAACTGCTAATCGAGATATCTCAGGGTAAATACTTAATAATAGCCCAGAGTGCAGACGTTGAGGTCTTAACTCCTGTGCCTTGGAGGCCACATACAGCTGTCAGCTCTATGCCTGATCTCTCCCTGTGTCACCATAATTGCCTCCTTGTGTTGTGAGAGTCACGGAACAGAGTGCAGTTTTGTTTGCACTTGTATATTATATCTTTTTATTAAATAGCTGGTTTCTGTTGAGACTGGCCACCATGGCTGAAAACAGCTAAGAGTCCCATATCATGTACTAATATTAACTAAATAGTCAATAGAGTCACATGTTTCTTCATCTTTTGAAAACAGGAATTAAGCAAACAGCTACTTGCGTTTAATGTATGTTTCTAGATTTTTGTCTAGGAAGTAACAGAAATTATAAAGTAACATACCTTCAAACCCCTCTCAAGGATTTCTTCAGCTTTGGCACCGCGAACTGTGCAATGGACAGCAATTTTTTCATTGCGTCGGATACCAAAGGATCGAACAGTATACCTGGCCTTTGAAAAAACTGGTTGTTGCCCAGTTAGCTGCTCCAAGACCTTGAATAATGAAAACACAATTATTACATAATGCATTTAAGGTTATAGTAGACTTAACTGTAAGAGTATTTTACAAATAAAAAAATTGTCATTTCTGTAAGTATTCTGAACAGTAAGGGAGTTAGTGCTCAGAAGTTGCAAATTGGAAATATTTTCTCTTGCATAAATTTACAAAGAATAACACAAGTTATGTTAATCTTGAACAAGTTTATGCCTACAACTGTTTAACTGTACATAAATATAATTCTGGATCTGAAATACTTTGATTAAGCCAATAGCAGAAAATGAAAACTGATATAACCTAGATTACTAAAAAACTTAAAGAAAACATTTAATGCCTATAAACAGTAAATCTAAAACACAAGATACAACAACTAACACACAACTACAAAAATAACTTTGATGCACTATTTTACACGAAGTCTTAAAAATATTAAAAAATAATATGTGTAATGGGACAATTTCCTAATATTCAAGTTAAAATTAAAAATATTAAAAGCTGACAGTAATTATTTCGCCTGTGTTTAAAAGGGTGGTGGCCACATGTTAGTTGGATTATTAACTTCATATTCCATGTGAGAATAACATTTTCATACAAACAATCAAACCAAAATTACTTGTTACCATAGTAATTAGTAATATTTGATTTTATCACATATTATTGTCATATTGCTTTGATAGGTTACCTATTTACACCAAAGTATAGTTATATCATACAGGGCAAGTATTTAAGTAACAATATAATGAGTTGATTCGTATTCGTGTTCCTCAAACCAGGAACATCTCGTGCGCTTTACCTAACTAAAAATTACAAAGAGGTGTACTTGAAGTGTTTTAATATATTGCACTCTAAAAGCGATCTACTAGTGTCTCAAACTGACATTTACTTACGAGTATGATATATTGATTCTGAACCCATTCATAGAGGAATCGTTTGAACTTAAATGTAGGTGAAAGGGTTACACTGCATGGTGTGCTCACTTATATACCCTTCAATAGGACAATGTTGAGACAAAACAATGGAAAAGAGTTCTGGTAATGAATGAATTTAAACTAACCTTAGCAGCACGCGTAAGTCTGTCACCAGACTCTCCGACACAGATGTTCAGGCAAAGTTTCCTGATGTGCAAATTCCGCATAACATTTTTGGAATTATCTTTAGGAGGTTTCTTCTCCTTCTTATCTTTCTTCAACGCGGGAGGTGGTACTCGCTGAAATACATATCTAAATTTACGTTGTGCACTTAGGAAACATTATAGTTTGGCGAAATTATCCTTGTGATCAAACACTAGGAAAGGTTATGCCGATTACAGACAAGAATTTGGACATAAAATAAAAAATATTTTAAAAGCAATAAATAAAACACAGTAACAGACATTCAAGAATATTAAATTATTCTAATAATATGGAAAATTCATTGATTTACACGGATACATTTTAACAAGAAATCAAAAACACCCACCGCCATATTCACAACTTTTCGAAAGAACCATAAACAAGACTGATGGAAACGTCAATATCAAATACAACCATAGATATTTTAAATTTTTTTTCGATGGCTCTGCGATCTAGATTTTAAAAAACCATAAACCAACTAGATGAAATTTCAGTTACTTCTGTCTTTGTTCGCCAGGTTCAATCTGCAGTAATAAAATTTCTACGCTCGTTATACGCAATCATTAAGTAATATGAAGGTTCCTTAACTTTGAATTTAACAAATAGTTGATTTTACTAAAAAAATCACTTGTAATTGAATATAATTAAATATTGTTTCATGAACTTAGCAGTTATAAATTGAGATATTTAATTTTAAAGAGATATATTTATTTTAAAAATTGAAAATAATAAGTTAATAAATGTGATTTTGTTAACAGTTTAATTTCGTTGTTAGAGTAACCTTGTAAAAACCATATACCCAGCCCAATAACTATTTACTACCAAATATTAAATATTGTTTTAATGGTATTATTTCGACTACACAGATAACTTAGTACTTTAAGCGGTCGCTACGATGCTCTCTACTGCGCTGATTTTTGTAGATTCAAATCCCGCCTGATACAAGACTTTATATATACAATAAATTGTTGTTCTGAGTCTCAGTGTTCTTTGTGTCCATTTCATGTATGTTTGTACAGTTTACGGTGACACAGGATATTTCTAAGGCGAGCGTGGCATTTCTTTAAAAGATAAAGATCAGTAAAGAAGGAAGTAGACAGAAGAACAAATTATGTAGATAATTACTATAAACAAAGTAATTTCAATATCAATGAATCTATTAAAATTGTGTCGAAAAGTCATTTTATTAATTTTATCGTTAAAATTTAACGTTACATAAATTAACTCAGTTGTTCTTTTATAGCAATCAGATTATATAAAATATTTTACTTAAAGCATTATCACTACTTATAATAAACGTTTCACATAACAACATTTGTTTTCTAAATATTGTGGTTGGTAACACTAAGTTTGGCCAATACCGTTGCGTGGTACACAGGTGTTGGCGGGGAAGGGACTACTATTGTTAAGTAGCATTTACATCGCCCATTTTTTTCCCTTGTTCAATATGGATTGACTAGCAATATGGATGCTACATAATATTTCAAAAAATTTGTAATCAACATTTCAAACTGACACTTCCCACTGAACAAAACAACCGTTTTTATCATGCTCAGGATAAACAATTTATAAATCACATTGTTGCCTGCATGTGCCACTTATGAAAGTGTAATATGTTCCTGGTTTATACTTTCTCTTTTAGTAGTAATTACACTATACAGACTTTACACTAAGATTAATTACTTATATCTAAATCAATACACACAGAAGAAAAAGTAGCCACACATATACATGTATTGATCAAAGTTTAAAATATATGTTTTTACGTAATCAGACGTAAATATTGTTCTGCATTCATGGGATAACTCTACGGTGAGTAGTCAGTACAACTTATTGGGATACGCATCTGAGTTCTTGCCCAAATGAAAGTGTAAACGGACCGCTAACTTTAATGACTGTAAGCGGTACTAAGATTAAGTAGTACTAAAATTATTCAATCTATTCTACTTGCTACTGACAGTTATCACAACAATAGATATTTAAATCCTTTAAAAATTAGACTATACGTAAGTATAATATTGTAAATTATACGCGAAATTGTATTTTAGTTGAGTCTTTTTAATATATAAAACATAACGACTAGTACCTTTCTACTTTTTTATGATCTCGTCATGATCATAAAATTATTATACCTATCTAACTAACACACTATCTACACTTTTGCTAACATTTAATTTTTATGAAATATTAATTTGATCATAGAGAAAAAATAATACTATACGTAGGTACTTAAGTTTGTGTACGTATGAAATAAGTAGTGAAATTGATTGAAAATGTGGGTACAGTATTAAATTCAATTCCTATGTGTTACCCTGTATTACCCACTTCTCCTATGCATAACTTGCCAAACAATACAACATTTTTGGCGTTTCCAGATCAGTCGTACTACAGTTAAGTGCTGTACCATACTCGTAAAACGTATCTTTACTAAGTAATTCTACAGCACACATTACTATAAATGGCAGAACTGCGTAAAATGAAGACTTTACTACCCAAGCAAAAACTTAAAAAGTATTATTGCTCCACATGTCATGTATTCACTAACTCGGATAATCAATTCAATCAGCATTTAGATGGCTATCGTCATAAACATAGAAGATTACTCTCTAACCCGTGCAACGACAATGTTAATTTTGATGAATGGGACTACAATATGTTTGTATACGTCCCTGCCTTCGTCGTTGTATCCATAACAACGTTTATTTTTTGGTATTTAGTAGTTGCGTACAATAATTGACATCTACCGCTAATAATTATCATAAATAAAACATTAAATTGTAGTTAACGACGCCTTAAATTTCGCGCCATAATTTTAATTGGCGGAGAAGTCGTCCCCAAGCGTTCACGGCTTCTATGCGCACGAACGAACGCGCAGAACAATGAGGTAGCAGCCATTTTATGTCGGTGTCTAAGAAAAACATAATTCGAATGGCCAATCTTAACGAAATTGTGTAATTAGTGATATAATTTATGTGATTCTGTATACACTACTATATTTAGGTGTTTCTTTACTTATGTGAGTAGAATATAACTTTTGATATACATAGACAACGATATAATAACATAAGCGCGATGAAACCTAACATTTTGCATATAAAAGATATAATAATAAATTTCTATCTCATTCTATTCATATAATATGAAAGGTCATCGTGTTTTCAATAGCTACAAAGCTTCCGTCTTAAAACGATGTTTATGTTTACAGAAGATAATAAGCTTGTAGACTTTAACACAAGTACTTTCCGACCGTAGATTTAGCTCAGGATAATATGACATAACTTTCACCATAACGTTGAATAAAGTGATATAAACCCGTTTTGTTTACATTAGACTTGTATTGGTTACTAAATTACTTGTCGAGTGACAACCGGCGTCGCGCAGCCTCGACTTGAAAGTTGGGGACAAAATTCAATAACGAATTGGCCATTTTATTGATGGCCGGGGGGGAGGCTGGGTGGAGACAGTCGGTCGGTGAGCTTCCGCCATTTATATTTTGTCAAAGATATTAATTATTTTAATTATGTGTTAAGATTTTGTTTACACTTTCATATATCTACAGATTACTTAACATTAGATATAAAACAAATTCTTCTACAAGCGCTACACAAATATATGGTAATGATAAGCGCACTTGTGTGAGTGTTAGCTGTTACAATTTATTCCTATAGGTATAATTATCTATATCGTTCTGCATAAATCAATAACTTCGGCTTTTTGTGCACGTAAACATAATAAACATATATCAAGCAGTGGTCAGTCAACGGCCTGACAATATAAATAAGTCAACTAAGTACTTACCTATAGGTATTGCAAACTGTTTAAAATGTTATGTATGTATAGATAATGCAGGTATTTTGTTTGTTATGAATATTGTGTACGCTGCTGTAACAGCTAATAATATATTTTGTTCAATTTACAACTGAATTCTTTGATGTTATATTTTGTAACGAAATTATAATTTGTTAACTTATGTTCTTTTTGTTGTAGTGCGCTTTGTATTTTTCCAAAAGTTGTTTTTTTTTAGTATTTTTTTTATTTTTATTAGTGTTACTTTGCATGTAATTACCATGTTTTGTAATTATATTTTAATTACATATATTCCACGCATAATTAAGCTTTTTATTTAACGAAATTTTCGTCCATGTTATTTTAATAGTTCGCTTAACGTAAATAAATATTAAACGCCAAAATTATGTCTCTGTTTGTTATTCACTTGCTTACCGTGATACTGATAATTTTAAATATAGAGTTTATTGAGTTAATAAATTAATGGCCTACATAATAGTGTGCACACAACAAAGAAATACACACGGAAACTTACTTATACCAATTAGCAAAGCTATGAAACATAATTTAAGGACTGTTTCATGCTTAAATAGCTAAATAGCAGTACACGGTGTAAATTAAATAACAACAATTAGAAAATGTAGTGAGTATTTACTTAGCCAACACACTCCACGACTACTGCAGAAATTCAAACGTATATGAGTGTGTGTTTACCCTATGGTAAACTGTACCAGTAAGTGGAGTAAGCCACTGCATACCTATAATTCATAATTATTTTGGTTTGATTAAAGTAATAGTTAGGAAAAATTATCAAAATTAAAACAAAAATAAATTAAAGCTTAACAATAACGTGTGCAAGCTTTTTCTTTAAGATTTTTTGTGATAAAGTTATAAAATCCCCTTATCCAGATGAATTGAGCAATGCTTATGCCGAGTTTATATCGTATTCACATGAAGATATTTGCAGGTGGCAGAAGTTGAAAATGGGGGAGCAAAGAAGTCGCCATTAGTTTCCCGGCACACTGGGGTGTAGGCGTCGGGGGAGTGGCACGGGGCGTGGGGGTCCCCGTGCCACCCCCTGGCGACCTACTCGCCACTATCTCCATGTTCGAACAGCAGATCAAGGCTGAACCCATGAGGTAAGCCTTGAAACTTGATTGATTGAATTATCGGGTAGAGACCTAGAAATATCAAACCCATAACTAACTAATCACTTCTCGATTAGCAGCAAATTTCGAACTTGTTTGAGCAGAATTATTTAAGCCTTTTTATAATGAATTAATGAGGCACAATTAATATTTAAACAAATGATTCTCGGCTAGAGTCGTAACTGCACGCAAGACTAGTACAAGATCTTTAAAAAGGAGAAGAAGATTTATGAAACTAGGCTACCTAGCTAATCTATTATTTACATCTTTATATAGCGAAGAGTAACAAGAGATAATTTAAAAATTAATGGAATGTGATATAATGTGCTTTGCTACTTGCAAAGCAATTAAATTTTAACAAACCTCTAAAATTATAAATAATCTTCTACATTTGAAACTTGTTCCCTATCTCTTCCTAAAGTTGCCAAATTATTAAATCTGAAAAATGCGTTTAATTTAGTTAGGATGTTTTCTTTTGCAAAAAAATAAAAGTGTAAAAATGTTTAATGCTGACTTTGAGCATCTTCTTTTTCAAGCCACTTTCCTGGCCAATGCAGTCCTCATCCACTGCTATCCCGCAACACCGAGTAAGTACAAATCAAAAAGTAGGAGTTAAACTCATAAAAGTCTGCTTAGGTTAATAATTGACAACTTTAAGTTCTTAAAAAGGAAAGTGAGCTTGGCCTTTTAGTTTCAGATTTGTTATAAATCGAAACATGGATTAAATATCCACAAAATTAATTAATCATTTCTGGTGCACTATACGAGTATATGTAACATTTTAAAAAATATTTCAGCATTTTCTCTCCCCTTTTACGAAAAAAGACTACGTAAATGTAGTTTAAGATGAACATAAAATTTAATTATTTATAAGTCAAATGATTGATATCGTTGTGTTTACTTTGCAGTTTTTACACTCATCCCCATGTACATACCGGCCCCCCCACGATAATTCGCACAGATTCAAATCATGCAAGCATCATCAACATGAATCAACATCACCAATCACATCAAGAGGATTCTAAAGACAGCCTCATAGTGCAACAGCAAGTACAACATCAACAAGATCTCATGGAACAACATCAGCAGCAACAAGAAATGCAACAAGATGACGAGGTATGTGATTATGTAGGTACCTATAAAATATTTGTACTTTTAAATTTTAAAAATTCCAAAAAGGTTTTTTTCATTCATTATTTTCATTACCTCTTACTTTAAGTGAACATTAGCGTGGTCTGTCGTAAGACAGCGAAGATCTAAACTACTATACGATAAAAACTGTTTTAATCGATTCAGTCAGTGTGGTATAGTAAGCCAAAACCTGAAAGACTGTCGATTATTTCAAACTATTTAACTTGATACTCTGATAACGAAATAAACATCAAAAAATAAGAAAAAAATATTAACACAAAACAAATGAACTTGACTGAAATGAATTTATCGAGCCATAAAACTCTGGAAAAACAACATAAAAAAAGCATATTGGCGCAAACATCAACTACACAGTACACATTCATGATCTATTTTTTTTGTTTGAAACTATTTTAAAGCGGTGTATTTTTTTTTACAGTTAAGCTTCAAGGGAATGGAGGATGAAGGGGTTGAAATGGATATGGATGGTCGACAATGTTCTCAGGTAATTACAACAAAGTATCGTGTTTTAAGAACAGACCCTTAACAGTTTTTTTTGCAACTGTCTATCTATATCTATACCTAATATTATTTTACTTATTTTATTAAATATTGTTATATACTTAGTTATTAAATATTGCAAAAAATTTCAGAAAAAATCTATAACTACAAAATCGTTACCGTTGGCAACTAAATTTTAGTAATTTTTACGCAAGCACGTGATGCCTACTGTTCTGTGTTAAAGTAGTTTTTTTCTTCAACAAGTATGATTATGATATTTGGTTAACTATATCTTTTAAGTGGTACAATAATTAATTGACTTTATTTAACTTAAAGGGCGTAAAGTCAAAACAAGTGTCATACGTTTTTTTCTTCGTCTATTTATTTTCTTCGTTTTAATTCTTATTAACAATAATCTCTTTTGTAACTGACATGGTATTGTTTTTATGTTTGTTACCTCACAACTTATTACTGAGTGTACCGTTCTTGATGATTTTTTAATATTTGAAAACCGGTACTCGTGATGTGATCACATTTAAATTGGAACGAGATCTGACGAGTACTTTTTAAGCTATTCATTATAATTCTTATTTAATTGTCTTCGACTACATCGTTGATGTTTTCTTCTATTTTGTATTTATTCCTAAAAATAAATAAAAAATTATATACCATGACTTAGAAGGTTTCTCCGATCTAAAAATTTTATCCAACAACCTCTCTCATTTTATGATTTTGTAATATCCTGACAGCGATCTTCACTGAAGTATATGGTTTTGTGCAACTGTAAAACTTAACAAAGTACGCAACAGCTCTTGATCTGACAATGCTTAGGCACTAGAATTTCGAAATAAAACGTAACGTTCAAGCTATATGTTCTAGTAAGCTGGCCATACAGGTAGATTGATAGGTATGGCCACTGATTAAATTACGTAGTAGACATACATATATCAATGGGCAGTGTTCCCCTTTCTTCGTTTGTCTCATTTGAAAGGCTCTGTCTCATATGATCAACGCACTTAGTAGGACTACCCATATTCACACAAATAAAATTACTTATCGAACTACAGATACACAAAAAATCAAAAAAGAATCAAAACTTTAACAATGAAAAACGGACTGCAAACAGAAAATATTCTAGACCAAAAAGTACACTAAAAAGTAACGAAAAATGTTACATATTCTTGTGTCCACAATTATTGTTATTTTTAAAGTCGGTGTCAGCCAAGGAAATATAATAATATATCTAATTATAGTAATACGATAATACCTGAATTATGAAGTCAATGACACATGCACACGACTGTAAGTGTGTACCTCTCAACCACCCCCAGTCGTTTAGACCATCGTAATTCTATAATAAGTGAAACATGTGAAAATTCTACTGTTACTCAGATTGTCTGCGAGTACAATAGTAACAAATATTATTCAAATTAACCTATCGCAATCCACTGCTGAACGAAGGTCTGCCCCAAGAGCGCCAACCATCCCGGTCTTGGACAAATATTATTATTATATATTATATTTTTGTTTAACAGGGTATGGGAGTGGACATGGGATCTATTCAAACTAAGATGGAAGTGTCGAATGGAGGGCAATCGGCACCTCGTTCCAAGCCTCAAGCTTGTAAGGTAAATTATCAACATCAAGTCTGTAACAATCCACACCTGGACATAGACCTCTCCTTAACCAGGAGGAATTTTGGCCTACAATGCCACGCTGGTCAAACGAGTTGGTATAGGGTTTGTTTCAAGTTTCTTTCTCTTTTCGGTGATGTTTTCCAAGGTAGTTTGTTTTTTAGTCGCCTTATAACGACACCCACGAGATGAGTAGGAGGGGTGACACTCTGTATTGTTAATCCGTCACCACACGGACGGACATGACAGATAAATATCTCAGTGTTACAGCTTTAGAGTTTACATAATACAAATACTTAGTCTGGCCATAAATACTGTTACACTTAATTATAAAAAAATATTACATTTGAATTTCGAATCTGTCATTTTTATACGATTGTTCATTGTGTTTTCTCATTTTGGCGCCAATACATTGTAAAATATTTTGCGATATTAAAATGGTGTGGGGTGATAAAGAGAACCGAATCGCTGTGATAGCATTACACAAAGTAGGTATGGAGCCAAATGCAATTTTTAAAACTCTCCATACACTTGGTATTAGTAAAATGTTTGTGTACCGGGCTATTAATAGGTACAATGAGACCTCCTCTGTTTGTGACAGAAAAAGATCTGGCCGTCCACGTAGTGTTCGTACGAAAAAGGTGGTCAAAGCAGTAAGGGAAAGAATTCGAAGAAATCCTGTCCGAAAGCAAAAGATTTTATCTCGGGAAATGAAGATAGCACCTAGAACCATGTCGCGTATTTTAAAAGATGACTTAGGACTTGCAGCCTATAAGAGACGCACTGGCCATTTCTTAACTGATAATTTAAAGAAGAATAGGGTGGTAAAATCGAAACAACTACTGAAGCGGTACGCAAAGGGAGGTCACAGAAAAATTTTGTTTACGGATGAGAAAATTTTTACAATTGAGCAACATTTTAACAAACAAAATGACCGTATTTATGCTCAAAGCTCTAAGGAAGCTTCCCAATTAGTCGACAGAGTGCAACGTGGACATTATCCGACTTCAGTGATGGTTTGGTGGGGTGTTAGCTATGAAGGAGTGACTGAGCCATATTTTTGTGAAAAAGGTATCAAAACATCGGCACAAGTGTATCAAGATACCATTCTTGAGAAGGTAGTTAAGCCCCTTAACATCACCATGTTCAATAACCAAGTATGGTCCTTCCAGCAAGACTCGGCGCCGGGTCATAAAGCTCGGTCCACGCAGTCTTGGTTGGAATCGAACGTTTCGGACTTCATCAGAGCTGAAGACTGGCCGTCGTCTAGTCCCGATCTTAATCCGCTGGATTATGATTTGTGGTCAGTTTTAGAGAGTACAGCTTGCTCTAAACGCCATGATAATTTGGAGTCCCTAAAACAATCTATACGATTGGCAGTGAAGAATTTTCCCATGGAAAGAGTGCGTGCTTCTATTGATAACTGGCCTCATCGTTTAAAGGACTGTATTGCAGCCAATGGAGACCACTTCGAATAAGCTTTTTATATTTTTAATTGTTTTATATTTATGTATTAAACTGACACACTGTAAAAGTAATAAATGTTATTTGCAGTTAACAATTTTCTTTTTTCTTTATTACAATATTTATGGCAAGACTAGGTATATATTTTTTGTAAGAAATAAAAATATTGTAACTTTGATTTCTGCAAAGCATGTGGTAGTATAGGGTGGGCCACGAATTAGTTAACATTTGAAAAAATCTTATAAAAAACCATTTGGTGTTTTATAAAAATTGTTCATTTATGAGAAAGCTAATTAGTTGGAATTTATTTTTTAAAAATTACATCGTCTAAATGACCACCGTTTCGACGTTTGCGCTCTTCTAAGCAAGCACCGAAATTTTTGAATACTTGTCGGCAGAGACCGCAAAATCGCCGACATCTCTTCGTTGATTTTTCTTTTAGTTTACGTAGTGTATTTGGTTTATTGGTGTAGACGCGATTCTTGAAATAACCCTATAAAAAGAAGTGGGGATAGATCTGAACTTCTGGGTGGTCATGGAATGTCACCTCATCTGGAAATCAGCTTTACCAGAAACATGTCTTTGACCACCGGCCACCATCTTGTTGAAACCATGTGTTACGTTTGTAGCCAGCAAATTCCAGTAGCATCGGTTCCAAGAACTTCCGTAACATGTTTACGTGGGATGTTAGATTCAAATGTTAACGAATTCTTGGCTCACTCTATATATTGCACAATGCCTAAGAATTAACAATCAATATAGGCAGGGCAGGCAGCAGGGCAGGGCAGGTTTGCATACAAAGATTAAAAAAATTAAGTAACTCTATAACGTTTTTTTGTTTAGGTATGTGGCAAAGTGTTATCATCGGCGTCTTCATACTACGTTCATATGAAGCTACACTCAGGAAACAAACCTTTTCAGTGCACTGTAAGTACATAGAACAAGTGACAGTAAATTATGTATTCCTACGTAGTGAATATGCCATTCTATATATTTACATTGACCGGCATCTCATCATTTTGAGATATTTTTAAACTAGCTAGAATACACGCAAACACTCTTCCACCGAAATTTACTTTTTACACAAATTGATTTAGTGGTACATGTAAGTATGCCAGAACAAAGCAATACACATACATGAAATTTTCACTGAAACTCGAGTGTCCAACGCGAATATCAGAAACATAATGAACACCAAATATATTCTCTATCCTCAAGTCTATGACGGTAGCACAGAAAGCTAAGGATGTATCAAGCGAGTGATCTGATGACAAAAAACTATTTAAAACAAGAGAAGTATAACTTAGAGAAGAACGATTGTTCACGTTTAAACCCCGCCTGGTTTAATCGATACGTCACTATTATCCCGACGCAGTCTCAGACTAGTGGGTCTGAGACTGCTCTAAATAGTTTTGCCCGAATAATTAAATTTTCATGCCATAAAAAATCAAAATTGGTTAAGTAGTACTAGAAGTAGTAATAAAAATACAAAGAGATCTCGGAATGGGAAGGTTCTATTGCCAGTAAGTCTCTAGATGTGTTTATGTTACAGATATCGCAATTAATTGAGTTATTTATCGTTTTAGTGTCACCATCATCATAGTCTTATTCTTTAAAAAACGCCGATGTAAAAATGAAATATAAATTTAACATATTTTGTTTATCTAGGTTTGTGATGCAGCTTTTTGCCGTAAACCTTACCTGGAAGTCCACATGCGCACTCATACGGGTGAACGTCCCTTTCAATGTGATCTCTGCCTCAAACGCTTTACCCAGAAGTCCAGCCTGAACACGCACAAACGTGTCCACACAGGTGAGTTCTAATCATAACACAAACTGTTGCACTTACAAATGCATCTCGATGTTGTTCAGAGGCATTCAAAAAACAGATTTACTTAGTATAAAAATAAATGATACTAAGTTATTTTAATTAATTAGTCTGTTTTTCGTCCGCCTGCATAAATAATATTTTTCAAACATATGTTTTTTGTGAAAGGCCTTTTCGCTAGTATATTAAAATATATTTGTTCGTCTTTGTGCAATGTTTACAATCGTGGGCTTGAAAAATATTCATTTATTCGATGACCGTTAAGATTATTTTAAGTCGATAGTTACAACGTTTATGTTGACTGCAATTAATGTAATTTCCATATTATTTATGCAAAAGGTATTTCTTTCCCATTTTACTTGTAAACTGCATAATACAAATCCCCTGAGTACCTAAAAACTCACTGATATAGGGATATTCAATGGACTAAAAGTTAGGATGGAGGAATTAGGAAAGGCCAATATGGAAGTTACATTTTAACTGGGACTGGTAAATGTTAATAAACAAAATCCCATATTTTAAGAATGTACCATGAGGGGATTGTTTAATATTATGAAATTGGATTCTTATAATTTTAATCAAGTGACCTCCTCCTGTTGCCGCGAAACCAAAAACATTAAAAATATTTCTTTAATTATTTGTTTTCAATTTAATCGATTGGCTACCTGTTGTTCATTATCGCTTATATCCTGTTTTGACGCCCTGATAAGTCAGCTACTTTATATTTTATATGTATTGTCTTTTTATTTACATGCGTATGTACCTATAATTTAATATCTCTTTAGATGTGCCTATATTGTTATATATATATCTACCTGTACGTATAATTTAGGTATTGACTTCATGGAATTATGAGAGGGTAGTATATTACTTCACACATTTTTATTCTTATATTATTATGTTGTAGTTAGATTTATTTACTGACAGCTTGAGTTCTTCTGTAAACCTCCTTAGAAAGCTTTTGATTTGGTATGTTTTTTCGGCAAAGTCCTCGAAGTTGCTAAGGTCTGTAACTTTAGATTTTTTTGACTTTATTCAATTTGACGAATGCGTGTGCGGTTATGGGAAGGTAATTTCTGTGTAATAATTTTAATAAACGCGTTGACCAATACATATATAGGTGTTTCAAGTGATCATGTCACCCATCCACTGTTACGTGCAGACTGCAATTTACTACGTGCCACAGTCTGTACCGATCGGAAAATAGCTGTGTGTAATGTGTGCTGTGTAACCTGCAATTACAACATCGATAAACGGAAAACTTCTGCCATCTCCACTTATAGAAGAAACAGACCTTAGCTAATTAGAGCACTAGTGTTACCCTGATCGTACAGAATCACCTGCCAGTAGATGATAACATTTTCTTATTTTCTTTTCTTGATACTTATTACTATAATGATATTTTGTTTTTATCTTCATAGTGCTTAATTATACGTAAGTAAGCACGCGGCCTCTGGACGGAGCTTTTTACGACTTTATTCAAATATTATATTGTTTATACCATCCATTATTCTTATCGTATTTGATCGTATGGACTATTAGGACACTGGTGCGACACACAATTAGCTGTAATAGTTGACAATACATATGCTTAACATCGACATGTGAATAGTTTTTGAGTTGTGCCAATAGCTAAAGTCATTTCGCAAAAGATCAGGGCGTGAGGAAGGCTTCTTTGATGTGAGGTAAACAGGGGGAGGTAAAGAACTCACAATGGATACCTCATGACATACAGTTACATCTATACCGCAGCAGCTAGATGTGCGGGTGAAATCGATTGTGTGTTCTTGTATAATATGGTGGTTCAGACCAGTTGTCAGAGCGTGTGTTGTTGGAATGTGGCCTGGGTTTTAGATGAGCACATGCGCGCGTTGATGGTGAAGGACCGGCCCTACAAGTGTGAACTCTGTCAGATGCGGTTCACGCAGAGCTCCAGCCTCAACCGACACAAGAAAATTCACACGGGTGGGTTGATGACTGTCATCTTATGCATCGCCCCGTGCCGACTCTACTTCTCTTTCTCTCTCGGCTCCTCAAGCCCCTTAACTCTTAGTCGTTCAATGTTAGCCGTATTTTGACTCATACGATGGTTTCGTTCAGAGGAACACAAACGTGCGCTGCTGGCTAAGGAACGCCCCTACCAATGCGGCATCTGCTTTGTGAGATTCACCCAGAAATCAAGTTTGGGCCGGCACGGAAAAATACATACCGGTGGGTCCCTGTCTACCTCCTGCCTACTTGTGCGTGACGTTATCCTTGAGGCAGAACGGTACTAACGTGTTTTGTTATAGAGATAGCCTACCTCCCCCTGACTGTGTGTGAATGGTTTCATAATTTAACATAGGTAATAATGAAATACATATTGTTTGAGAGGGTGCTAAGATGCTATATCGTACTCGTATAACTTATAGAGGAGCACAGACGAGCCCTGTTAGAGAAAGTGCGGCCGTACCAGTGCCACATCTGTTTTATGCGCTTCACTCAGAAGTCCAGCCTGGGACGACATGGGAAAATACACACTGGTAGGCATTTTCCCCTAAAATCCTTATGTAGACAATGAATTTGTTAATTTCGTTAGCTCACGTTACTAGGCAGTAACATATTAGCAGTGCGCGAGCCGAACCCTTGTTTTAGCTCAATTTTATTGGTATTTCTAGAGGAGCACATCCAATCGCTGATCAACAAAGTGCGCCCCTATCAATGCGACATCTGTGACAAGCGGTTTACTCAGAAGTCCAGCCTTGGCACTCATAAACGCATACACACCGGTGGGTCCCTTGATATTTCATTTATTTTCGTCCCGGTCTCGAAGCCACAATGCACACAGTCGGACCTAAACGTTACGCTAATTTACAATGTGGCTTTGACACCTATGTTTTGTGAATAGTTTTAAGGGCCCCTGACCTAACATTTAAACATTTTTATTTTGAGTGTTGGTATATTGATTAGCGGTTCGGAAGTGATATATTTTTCTTGTTTCAGTTTTAAAGAACGTACATTAATTACAATTAGGTTACACACGCTCAAAAACTATTCACAAACAGTAAAGTAAAGCATGTGTACGTTGTGATGATTACCGTTAAGTTATAGGAGAGAGAATGTCTGATGGACAAATAACATATAAAACGTGGATGAAATTCCCTCATGGTAGTGCTCTTTTGGAAATATCGGTTGCTGAGAGCAGTAGAATTATTTGTCCATCGTGGTTTTGTTTTGTTTCTCTGTCCCCCCGTGTCCGTGTGTTGGTCGGCGCAGGGGAGCGGCCGTTCCAGTGCACCGTCTGCCTCAAGTCCTTCACGCAGAAGTGCGCGCTCAATTTGCACGAAAAAATACATACGGGTTAGTAGCCCACATATATTAATAAACCGCAGTATTCCTTTCGGTACGATTAGAGTTAACTTAAAACTCGTTATTCAGTCATTTCATTAGCGTCACGCTTCGTTCCTATTTTTCCGTTGCCCGCCTAACCCGTTGTTTTACTCTTCCTGTTTATGATAGCTTCCATCTCGTTGCTTTCGACTAACATCTCGATATCTATAACTCATTCAAACGCGCGCTTTACGTACTTCTGCATCCACTTATAATTTCCCGCCTAACATACTTATTAATAATCTACCGGTCATTCGCCCTCCTACCCCACTCATTCCGCATACGACTCGTTGTTAAGCATTTATCATTTTATCATTTCTTCATGGATATTAATTCATTCACAAAAGCGGTAATGCAATCGCC
Organism: Hypercompe scribonia; assembly: GCA_949316085.1. NCBI lineage: Eukaryota > Metazoa > Arthropoda > Insecta > Lepidoptera > Erebidae > Hypercompe > Hypercompe scribonia. Next base: position 12,128,473 of record OX438979.1, read on the forward strand.
GCAATGACGCACTCTATTGGCACCTCGGCACGTAAAACCGGTGCCATCGAAATTGGGTATACAAAATTGGGTCGAAACGGTCGCCGCAAGCGACGGGATGCGGACGGATTGGCGGGGTGGGCGGCCAAGCGTCGGCGACGTGCCTTACTCGCTTTTGTGTGTGCACTGGGCGCAGTGCAAGGGCGACCTTTCGCGTGCGGGCTTTGCCCGGCGGCGTTCGGCCGCCGCCCCTACCTGGACATTCACATGCGCACGCATACAGGCGAGCGGCCCTATCAGTGCGACGCGTGTCTCAAGCGCTTCACGCAGAAATCCAGCCTCAATATACATAAGAGGACACACACAGGTGGGTGACAGCCGCGGGCCGGACTGGCCGCCCGCCCGCCCCGCGCCTCTCCACTCGCACTCCGCCACTCCTCCGAATCTCTCCCTAGTATGCGCATCTCGCGTCTTTACCTATAGAACCTTCTCAGAGAAAGATTTGGAGCGGAGTATCCGGCGAGCGGCGACCGGTCCGCGCCGCAATCTCCGTAGTGCGAGGGCGTCTAGCGTCCTTGCGGTCTCGCCGCCGCTATAATATATATGTTGGGCACCAGTCCAGGGCAGACCGTTCCAGTGCCTGTCGTGCCCCGCCGCCTTCACCTGCAAGCAATACCTGGAGATACACACGCGCACGCACACCGGCGAGCGTCCGTATCAGTGCGACATCTGCCTCAAACGCTTCACGCAGAAATCCAGTCTCAACATTCACAAGCGGACCCACTCAGGTACGTAGGTGGCCGGCGAGGCCGCCGGGCGCTAGGGACCGTAAAAGTATGTGGGCTACTAGCGTGCACGCGGGCTGGACCCGCCCCTCCCCCACTAACCGTTGTGTCGTCCACAGTGCAGGGCCGCCCGTTCCAGTGCCTGCAGTGCCCCGCGGCGTTCACTTGCAAGCAGTACTTGGAGATCCACAACCGCACGCACACCGGCGAGCGGCCCTACCAGTGTGACGTATGCCTCAAGAGATTCGCGCAAAAATCTACACTCAATATACACAAAAGAACGCACACAGGTCAGTCGACAACGCTGTCAGCACGCTTTAGTTTCCTTTTATTTGATTTCTATCCTACGTTAATGATCACAAGCTATTCGTAAAACTGTTTCATATTTTCTTACTTAATGTGTTTTTATATTTTAAATTCAAAGTTGTCGGTGCCACATAACCGTAATAGTAATAATCGTGAGTATAATGATGTATGTAGATGTGTTATATGAATGACTATAAACTAATGATGATGCGGGGGTGTCAGTGCAAGGAAGGCCGTATCAATGTATGGAGTGCCCAGCGGCGTTCACTTGCAAGCCCTACCTGGAGATTCACATGCGCACACACACGGGTGAAAGGCCGTTCGAGTGCGATGTCTGTTACAAACGCTTCACGCAGAAATCCACGCTCAACATTCACAAGCGAATTCATACCGGTATGACAATACTCGCGCTCCCTACGTAACAACTTCCTCCTTGAAAATTTCGGAAATGAACCACTACGTTGATTCGAGCTTGTTCAAGGCGAAAAACATGGTCCGACACTCTTAACTTTACAAATACATAACATTATCAAACTATTAATAAAGTTCTGAACTATAGACAGTCATAGTATTTAAACTGTAGAAAATAAGACGAGAAAATAAGATAAATAAGAGTTAAGACGTAGTTCACTCTCGGTATAACCTAGGTAACCCACCGATATTAATTTTTTTTTACTACCCTCAAACTGGTAGTAATAGTTGAAAATGGCATCACAGAGTAGAGTCAGGGCAGGATAGACAAATATTCCTTCATTAATATTCGGTATTAAAAATCAAATGTTTTTCGTCTAGACCAAGAATGTAATAGAAGCACTAAGAAAATTCTTTAGTTATGAAGACGGCAAATTGCTATATGGTGGTAGAATTATTGTCATTCTGAATTTAATGATGTGGCACCGACAACGAAATGTGATTTATTTTATCATCCGCTACATCATCACTTAAGTTTCACTATTGTATTATTTATTATAATTTCTTGGCTTACATTCATTAATTTCAGACTGCATCATATGTACTTAATTGCATCTTGCCGTCTTTCTAACATCTTATTTGCCTTTCTTGCTTTTCATTCATCAATATTAGAGTATAACTTGTACACCTTTGCTTTTTATTATTATATACCTTCATACCTATACGATTAAACTTATAAAAAAGTATACTGTATTTCAGGTGAACGCCCGTACGCTTGTGATATTTGTCAGAAAAGGTTTGCTGTAAAAAGCTATGTAACAGCGCACAGGTGAGTTCAATTTGGTTATAAGTACCGTATTTTCCGAAAAAAAATCTCATTTTCTGTCCGACGGGATGTGAAATGCATAATGAAGTATTTTTAAGACTTGTTGCAATTCTTTGATTTTTTTTTCTATATTGAGAACCTGCTAAAGTGATTCTACTCTGCCTGATGGAAAGCATGAATAGAATCAAAGAGTTATAGTCACCTAACTGATTGCAAATGCAAACAATGCAGTATGGTGGACCAACACTATGGCGGCCTAGTGAGATGCTTTTTCACGCACCGCTTGGGGACGTAAAAGGCATTAGTCATCGTAGCAGTGTAAGGCTGACGCAGTTACCACGATAACCGTCACCCCTGCGTCAATGGGCTTCCGGTCTCGCGCTCACCAACGAAACACGATAGCACGGATGCAGTCGCTAGGTCATCCATTGTTTGCTGATACTCAACTATGTCGTCAGTAATTCCACTATAACGTTAAAACAATATTGTTTAATAAGTGTATTCATTGTGTGAACTCTAACCACAGTATTCTTAATTAAATAGAGAATACTCGTACTTTACCTAAAGTTACATTAAGTCTATGTAAAATTTCGCTCCAACAATAAGACCAACAATGGAATTTTAATTAAAGTGCTACGTCTTTGAAGGATTACGTCTTTGAAGTTACGACTCTTAACCTGATCACAAGTCTACGCATGTAACCGTACATCCTAGGTCCACATAATACCTAACGGTGACCCCATATGGAGTAAGAAGGCGGAGAAAAAGAGGTGGTTTTTTAGTCGGTATAGGTCGCTACCAAGACCGAGCCCGACATACGGGGCGTATAACACCTAGGCTCTATGATACGTAATAGTAGTTTTCCCCTTAAAAAAACCCTAGGTCCACACGGTTTTGAAGGTAAATAATGTAATAAAATATAATATGTTTAGATGGTCTCACGTGGCGGACAAGCCGTTGAACTGCGACCGGTGCTCGATGACGTTCACATCTAAGTCGCAGTTCGCGCTGCACATCCGCACCCACTCGTCCGGTTCGTGCTACGAGTGCAGCGTGTGTGGACGGTCCTTCGTGAGGGACAGCTATCTAATAAGGTAACTATTTAAACTAGAAATACGGTGCAAAAATACGAGTGTATGACATGACATTTCATGAGATGCTAGTCGATAGTATAAAAAACTTTAAATCCTTAACTGGGTTGCAAGTTATTATAAAAGATAATAATCTTTTAACCGTTCTAAAATTCTGATAATTGGTAGTTTCCTAAGACTCTTGTTATCTACTTAAAATCTATTACGTAACTCATTCATGTCACTAGCGGTATACTTGTAAATTAGGTATCGCTATCATGTTTAAAAAATGACTATTGAGAACAAACAAAATCCTCGAACGTCTGCCTCGGTGGCGCAGATGTAGTGTATGCGATTGCTGTTCCTGAGGACTCGGGTTCGATTCCCGGGTCAAACCAAATGTTTGGATGTTCTGCAAATATTTTTTTCGGAGTTTGGGTGTTTTCTACGTATAATACGTACCTATGTATTTAAAAAAAGTAATATTCTATCAGTCAATTTTGCTGTCACAGCACAAGTTCTGCTTAATTTAAGCTAGATGGCGAAGTGTCAGATGTCCAAAATATGAATGATTTTTTTTTAATTTTGGCTTCCCCGCAATATACCTTTTTAATTGTAATTTATGTATTTTCTCATCAATCGTTAAGAAATTGTAAAAAAAATACTTATTAATTTTTTTCTAAAGCCTGATTTGGCAATTAATAGATTTGAAAAAAAAAAGTTGGACGGAGGAATAGCATGTTACATGTACCATAGCACCTTATATTGTTTACAATATTGAACTCTATTCAAATCCAGGGCATCACTGGCACTCAGGAACGATACACCATTGAGTCAACGATGTATTTAAATAGACGAAGACGGTCATGACGTTTGTGAGTTATTTAAATATTTTGTCCCTAGACACCACAACCGTGTCCATCGCGAAAACCACAGCAATGTGTCAGCAAACAGCATGGGGACATCCATCGCCACCAACACCAACAACTCTAATAACGGCGGCTTTGACTCGCCGGGCGTTTGTGACTTAAGGTAAGCATTCATCTGTAGCACCTAACTGACCAATTTTATCAATATTAGATAGGGTGGGCCTAGAATTCGTTAACATTTGAATCTAACATCCCACGCAAACATGTTACGGGAGTTCTTGGGACCGATGCAACTGGAATTTACTGGCTACATTCGTAACACATAGTTTCAACTAGATGGAGCCACTTGTCACACATCCAATAAGTCCCTACCGGTGGTCAATGAGAAGAATCGCGTCTACACCAATAAACCAAATACACTACGTCAACTAAAAGAAAAATCTGCGAAGAATTGTCGACGATCTCGCGGTCTCTTTGCCGACGAGTATTCGAAAATTTTGGTTCTCGCTTAGAAGAGTGCAAACGCCGAAACAGTGGGCATTTAGACGATGTAATTTTTAAAATATAAATTCTAACTAATTAGCTTTCCTGTTCATAAACAATTTTTTTAACTTATAAAATATTTTTTTCAAATTCTAATTAATTAGTGGCTCACCCAATACTTGTTACATCCAAAATTGGGTGTTGACTATGTATAAAATGTATTTATGGATCTATATCAGTTGTTTTGCAAACATAGCTCTTAGTTGGCAGTGTCGGACTATCGAATTTGTCGGATTGTAGAGTACGGCTTAAGACCACGTATAGCAAGGTTTTTTTTACAAAAGAGTACCTTGTAATCCGACAAATTACAAACAAATGATAAAATTCTATATGTTGTCTTCTGGGCTTGTGACGACTTTACTAGGTATGTATACGTAATGCACAATGAATAAACGCATAGCAGTGAGCTCTCACAAGTAGTCAAATTCAAACTAAGCAATCGGAATTGAAACAATACCTACTGTTCCATCATGCACGATCTATATTAGTGAAAATTGTTTGATTGATGTCGGATTACTTGGTCCGGATTAGACAGGGGCCGGATTACCGAGGGTCCACTGTATTAAAGTGTTAGGTTTAATTTTAGTATGAAATGTCACTAATTAGGAGCCATATCTTTTTTTGTTTAAAAAGTAGGACGTGTGAAAAGTATAGATCAAGCCTACTTATAAACATTCTACGAAAATGATTAACAACACATAGATATCTTCTAAAATCTAGTCAATTTATCGTATCAATTCATTTTTCTTCTTTTGCAGCTTTGTACCAATGGTAAATCGCTACATGACATCTCAAGGAACGCAAGTGTCCATGCAAGACACGAGCAAAATGTCAGCGATGTCACCTCAGTCAATCGCATCTATTTGTGAGTAGCATTGCTATTTTATATTGTACTAATTAATATGGATTATGTACTTTTCAATATTTTGGCATACGGCTTAACCAATAACATAGCTATTCCGTTCAGAGGGTAACTGCTTTCTTGTTAAGTAATATATTTTACCAAAACAATTTCACATCACGTCAACAGCCTTTTAATGGTCAACTGCTGGACTTGACCCTTTCCATAGAAAGGAGGTTTCACCCTACTATACCACGCTGACTAGACGGGCGGGTATATTGTCTTGCATGATTTTGCTCCTTTAATCGCCTCTTACGACACCCACGGGATGACTAGGGTGGTACACACCGTATTCTTAATCCGTCACCATACGAAAAAACAATAATTTCACATCACCAAACGTTACGAATATTATATTTAGAAACAATAAAGCTACCAAAATGGATTTCGAATTATATATATAATGAAACATATTTTTGCAGCATCGCCCCCTCCCTCGCATACCCCTACGCCCCAACCGCAGATGTCTGGTCAGTTACATCTTGCAGATTGATCACCAAATCAGGTAATTAATATTTGCGTTACTGTTCAAATGAAAGTTGTTCATTATGAGTTGTAACACGTGACACCTTTATTACAGCTCTTGATTAGCGAGCAGCCAAAGTGCAATATTAAATATTTGGCAGTCATCGACAAGAGCAGAGCAGCTATATCTCATGATTAAGTATATGTCAAAAGGAAGATAGGAGTCGGCAGCAGGATCGTCAGCATGGACTCATGCGTTATATATTTATTTTACGTCGAATTATTTATTTATCCACTATTGATTTGGTCGGCCGTATGCGAGCAAGGATCATGGCAGCGCTGGATCGTACCGTGTCGTGTTCGGAGTGGCAGAGTGCACAATCGAGTCGGTTTCGTTGAGCTTGTGGAATCCCTCGATGACACCAGGTGGACATCACAATAGAGACGAGGACGTAGTGAGTAGTCATGTAGCGGTACCGCCTATAATAATATGCATTGTGATTTATACCTACAACTGTGATTTATCTATACCATCACATGATTATATTAATTTTCGTGGTGGCGTTCATAAATCAACACTTACTTAAAAGTCTCATCATGATAGATTGTAGGCCTAAAATTTTTGATCTCATATTCTAATTTGCTTAGTGATAAATTTTGGAAGCGTAAATGGTAAATCTCCAACTTTAAAATTCTAAATTTTAATGTTCGTCATTCGCTTGTCATCGTCATCCCATCCTTCATTAGTCGTAGTGAAATGTAACAATATCTTATTGCGATGCTTTAACTTAGGACGTGTCAGTGTATATGGAAGTTCAGTAATTTTATATAGAACTGTTACCGACGAGAGGTAAAGTATTTTGATCGCTGATAATGTAAAGAACTATAGTTGATACTCCTCAATATTAATCCGTAAGAAAGTCAGGTTCATATAATAATAATAGTAAATAAGAAGTACAAATAATTCCATAAACTAGCCGAGTCCTGAGAGGCAAATATTGAAAGCTTCACAAAATTAATAACTTTTAATATGATGTTTATTGGAGTAATCCAGAAAAGTGCCTGTTGCAACATAAAATTGGCAATATTTTTTAAACGTTTTACGTTCAATATAAATTATGTTCAGTGTTCAATGTGTGTGGATAAGGCGCAGCGCCCACAGTACGTGCTCGCGCACTGAGTGAGCGAACTGTTTGTTGTGTCGTGTTTGGTCTCGTGGGCGTTGCACTAACAGAGAGCATAATTTGTGAAGCTTCTTACTAAACTTTGTGTGCCTTCTAGCGGATAGCGACATTAGGCAATATCAATCATAACACCATTGATAAAACCTCATTATATTTTCGAATTTCTGACAAGATTTAATATTCATGTTAAGGGTAGACTCATAAAAACATCGTACATATTTATTTACCCATTTAGAATATTGCCGTAACTATATAGCGAAGGTATTTAGAGGAGAAACAGAAATTTATTTCCAGTACTGTTTCCGAGTAATAGTGATTACGAGTAGATATAGTGCAGTAGTCTTCCAATACCTTGAGACAGTTCTTTTGCAGTGTGCAGTGCAGCTAGTGTCCGCTGCGGGGGTTCCTTATGGTTTGCCATTATTGATATCAAAGATAGATTGGTGCCATTTCTATGTAAATGATGTGGTAGTGTAAGTTTAGTTAAGTCTGCAGGTCAGGGTAGAACTGGAAATAAAATATTGTAAGAGTTCTTGTAATATCTTCATAGTGATATACCGACATTTGAACCCGTCGTTTTACGACTTCCCGTGTTACGTTACTTTCGATACTATATTTTATTTCCACAATGTGTGTGTCCATGTGCTGGTTCAGCAAATGTAAATAAAATATCGGTAGGGTTTATTTATTCAAGTATATCGAAGAGAAAACCATTCAAAATTATAATAAGAATGTTCGTAGAAATGTGTCATTCTACAGTCACAACAAATATCGAACTGAGAATATAATTGGAATTAATGTTAGATTTAGCGCAGAACTATACTTTGGTACTATGATGATCAAAATTTCTTGTAGATGTACATAAGTATACATATAATAATATATACATATGAATGTTGTTTGATAGTCCTCAATATTTTTTTATATTTTGATAGTTCTGTATTTGAAAAAAAAAACACGAAAAAATAGGCCAATATCCATTATCATTTTAAAAAAGTATGTACACCGTATGTTAAGACAAAGTAAAGTTATAAGAGGATGCATTTAGTTGCCACAAAATGTAAGAGTAACATCTATAACTGTAACCTTTCCGTATGTTATAAATTCTTAAACGTTTTAGTAAGTTTCTTACCAAGCCATTGATAACAGTATTATTTAGAGAAACTAGAACTTGGGTTTAACAAGTAGTATAAACTTTCAGCTACCATTTAAAGTATCACCATTGAAATTTAAAAAAAAAAAACCATAGTTATCAATAGTTTGTACGTAACAGCATTGGTCAGGACAACGCATATTAGGTGCTTTCCAATGCTGATTACCTTATTATTATTATCCATAGATATTATGAATGGAAATAGAAACACCAACATAGTGACCTAGTACATAAATACATTATATAATTATATTGGTAGCGCCTCAGATATCCGATCACTCGCCGCGGGTGATTGTTTCTATTTGAATTCTAGAATTAGTAATATATTTTTGTTATTATTATATTATGTTCACTGTCTTTATGATTGTTTTACCTTTATTATTATATTAACATTTACTATCGTTACTTCACCCGGAGGGAGTGTATAGGAGAGCTGGGGACGAACGGTCCTCGTCTATTACGCGATGTGCTCTGCTTTCTCAATCCACAAAACAGAGTAAAATTCGTATATTTGTAAGGAATAGGAGAATTGTTTTCTCAATAAATATGTTTCGTAAGGAGCGAGGACCCTATAATAAGCAGTGAAGAAGGCAGCTCGCACATTGATTCTAAGAGCTGCTAAGTATACGTTTGACTTGCGAGTTGCGTCTCTTCACTGTTCATCTATTTTACATACCGATGTTAGTTAAACTATATATTAAGAAGTGAATATTGAATCCTTTGAATTTACGTAATCACATCAAAAAAAAGTATGAGTTTTTCTCTTTGCCTATTTATTTTTGAACCGTAGAAAAGACTGAGGAATTCACAACGTTAAAAGAATACTCACACAAATTATTGGCAGTGTTAGATTGTTTGTTGTTATTTTGTTGTTAACATCTGAGTGGTTGTGGTTGAAATACCAACCAGTTTCTTTGTAAGCCGTTTGGAGTTTTTGTTAAGAAATCGTACATATCCTTATCCGTGAATGTAAAACGTATACTTCCCGCGTGGAGCAGGCTACTAGTCTAGGGCGCCGTCAGCCACCGACCAGTCACTAAACTTGATCGTGGTAGTTTATGAAATAACAGTGAGCCTTGTGTAATCATAATGTCTAAGGTACATAAATATTTAGTTCTATTGTATCGTTAGATTTACGTGAACTTCCGCTTTGCCAACATATTGCGTTGCTTACATTATAATCATACGAGAGTACAGCCTAAGGATTTTAACTTTTTTTATATGCTGAGAGCTATTTCTAAGTCACTGATTTTATACTATTTCTAAACAAACTACTTGGCTAAAAGCCACACTTTACCAAATTTTGGAGTTATTTACATCCCTTTGAGTGCAATTTTTATTAAAAATATCAATAAACAAACATCATGGCATGATGATTATTTATGCGGTCATTTAGTTATAGCTCTACAGAGTTTTGATGACCAATATTTTAACTAAAAACCGTTTTTTTTCTTTTTATTGTTAAAATTTTTAGGCTAGTTTATATTTTGAAATAAGTTAGATTCGTTAATTGTGGTGTATTACATTTACATTGCACGTGATTATAGCTCTCACAGCCTCCTTTACAGGTGATTTATTTAGTTATTTTTTGTAGTCTGAAATGATTGTGATAAATTTATTATTATAATTATATTGGTTTGGTTGGTAGGACCGGAGTTTCGTATTGTTTATTGTTGGTACTTTGAGTATACAATCTGCGAGGTGAGGTAGTGTTAGCGTAGCGGTAGGGAGAGGCTGTCAGAGCATTTATGTAGTCAGCATTATATATATGCTTTAATGTGATTTTTTAAATGTACTCTTTATTATAGTCTCATCAATCAATATTATAATTAGAGAACTAACAAAACTTTTAATTTTTTTCAGTTCATTGTGATTTATATTGAGATCAAAATAAATACAGAGTTTATATTTTAATTTTATGGAAAAATATACATTGTAAAATTATTCTTTTAGTGCTCGTTTTGCAGAGTTCTAATAAAAAAAGAAACTATATGAATGCAAAATAACAAGTCACGATTCTTTTAGAAGTCGCCATGTAGTGGAAAAAAATAAACGTGCCATGATATTTGTGGCTATTCATTTTGTTTTCTTCAATCCCCTTTTATTTTTAGTTCACCCTTATTAAATATGTTAATATGTAATTAAAAATAAGTGCCTCTATTGTATTTTTTTAAATGCATTTTTGTAAGTAAATGCAATTTTCCGAGAATTCTTAAAATGATAAACTTCAATTTTGACACACTAATACAAGTTTATTGAATACCTTAAATCTAGCAATCGACCACAATTTCTTCTTTCACAACGTTTGCGTCCACCGCAGGAGCGAGTGTGTTATCAACAATTGGAGCAGGACTTTTGTAATACTTGTTACTTGCATAATGTTCTTTCAAGTACTCTCCACCCATCTCGTAATATTGTTCTTTCGAAATGCACCAGGATTCAAACTCATTGCTTCCAGCAAAGTCTCTTGCACCATACCAAGCGTCCAGGCTAGGATTTTTCGCCAATATAACTTTATGAGTGGACTGGAAAGGCCGCATTTCTAGAAGTTCTCTTTCCAATCGTTCTTTCAATCCTGTGAAAATTTGATGAAACGCATTAAACATTACATACATATGTAAATAGGTAATTTAATTACAACGGTTTGTAAATAGGGATCCATATCCATTTAATGTTTATAGTAATTGTTAGTCGATTTTAACACTTGTCACAAACAGAGTTGTGCACATATACAGTACGTACGTCATTTGCAAGAAGTGTAGATATTCTTCTTTTTGAGTAACTTTTGATAATACCATAAGGCGAAACCGCTCCAGTTAAATTATATAGTGGAATGAGTACAAGTGACTTTTGTATTATTATATTTAATATATAGTATGAATATGCACAAATTTTGTTATTTTTAAAAACTTTTCTACTAGATATTACATTACCAAAAATAAATATAACACATAAGAAAATAAGGAAATATAAACCAATAAGTTAAAAAAAAAGATTAAAATCTCTATAATCTTGGGATGATTTAAACGCGGCCATTTGGGCGCGCTTATTCTGTGACGACAGAATACACATATGTCAACAACGAAGGCGAAGTATTCGGTTCATTAAGTTCAGAGTTATTTTTTTTAAACAACTTATTATCATAGAAAACTAATACTTATTATAATGTGTAGTGAGGATTATTTTAACATAAGTAAGGACATTAAAAAGTGACAAAATATGTATAAGAATATTTTTACTTAGTTGATTGCACATGCTTGTTTTGTTTACAAACTTCGACGAAAATATAACCTGCTTTACGAAATGTTCTACAAGATATTCTCAATATATATATAATATATAGATACAATATATACAATTAAAAACATGTAACTTAATTAGAATAACATAATTTTGCCTATTTAACTTTATATGAAAAAGCTGCAAAAAAATAGAAAAATGTAATCATGAGAAACCATACAAACAACTTGGCAGATCAAAAGACGTCCGAGGGTAAATTGACGTCACGTTTAGTTCCACCGATAATGTTGCGTTTTAGATATTTGCGAAGGCATTTTAAAAAAGTCACTATTCAATTAATAAATGACACCATGAAATTGTAATAGATTTCAAAAATAATTACATAGATATGTTTTTTAGCAGGAAACTTGACAAACAAAAATATTGTACCCATTTTGGAGTCACGTACATTTACCCTTTTCAACAAGGTCCACCAAGTGCCAACATTCAAGAGTATAATCATCGGGTAAATATTGCGGCTACAAGAAGTTTTACAAGATTTTGTTTTGCCAGTAAAAAACATGTTAAGATATGTTCCGGTGGTTCAAAATCAATTAATCAAAAAATTACATGAAAAAGACGAACATTTATCGCAACAATATCTCGAATATTGTCAGAAAAATGGCAAAAAAGTTGTAACAATAGACGCAATACTTTGAATTATTAGTTTGTAACTATTTATTGGCAATGTAGAACATTTGATAACTAGACTGACTAATAGAATACTTATATACTTTTTTTTTGTAAATATATACATATTATACATAAAAAACACCCAAACTTCGCAAATATACAGTAACGCTCAAAAGTATTTTGACAACTCAATTTTATTCCATATCACAAAAAATGATAACAAAATTGTTTCCAATCAAAGATTATATTTGAAGTAATGATACGTTTCACAAATTAAGACACTTGAATGTAATGTGTTTCTACACAAAAAGAAAACATAAAGAAAAATTATTTACGACACGGCTCAAAAGTATTTTTACAACGAAAGTTTTTTATTTCTTAGATTAATGGGTATTCGGCTCCATTCGTTACTTAGTGCTTCATATAAAGCATCTTTATTTGAATAGTTTCAACATCTTACGCGGCGATTCAGTTCTTCCCAAAGATGCTCTATCGGGATTAAATCGGCACTTTGACTTGGCCAGTCGAGAATTTTGATTTTAGCGAGTTTCATGAAGTCGTTGACATGTTTCGATTTGTGCTTTGGGTCATTGTCTTGTTGAAAATACCGACCAGGTGCCATTTTTGTTTTAGCATAGGGTAGCATTTGTCGCTTTAATATATCTACGTACATAAAGCGATCCATACTACCTTCTATCCTAACCAAAGGTCCGACTCCGCGGGGAGAAAATCATCCCCAGACCATAATATTGCCATGCTGTCCAATTTTCCTGTAACTCGTTTTTTATTTGCACAGCCGTTTTTCGGACATCATTTGTTGATAACCTTTTTCTCAAATGGTCTTCCTTAGCGGATGTTTTTTTCGGACGGCCACTTCGAGGCTTATTTTCAATAGTTTTACGTTTATTATAAGCTTTGTTCCACGAACTAACAAGTTGTCGTGACACTTTAAAACTTCGAGCAACTTCTGCTTGCGTCATTCCACTTTGTAGGGCAGTTATCACGACATTTTTAATATCATTTGAATATTATTTAGTCTTAGGCATGTTGATAAATGCAGAGTAATTATACCTTATAGACAAAAATATATGCAGTGTGATTAGAACCGCTGCCAGCAAGGAACTACATGGTTGTCAAAATAATTTTGAGCGCATGTATAGACGTGTTTTGTTTTTAACAAAAAAAGAAAACAAACAAGTTCCAACTTGTAACTCACAGAGGATGAACTACACCATAAATAATAATATAAAAAATACTAAAATTATTTTGAAGTCCTTTGAAGTATTAGTAAAAAGATAACTGCAAAAGTAGTCTTGTCAAAATACTTTTAAGCGCTACTGTATATATATTTATTTATAATTTTACTAAGTAAGAACTATGCATTGTTTCTCCATCTAAATCAAGAATCAATTGACATTTACCATTTATATGACTAGTTAAGTCAATAGTTTTAGTTCAGCAGAAGATTTCCTTTGCGCATCAGGTATCTTTACGAGCGAAACTTTGGACGGAAGTTCGAGAACAAAAAAATTAAATACTTACCTGGGAATTGCGAAGAACCTCCAGTAAGGAACACATTGTTGGCTAATAACATCTGATCTTCAGGAGTGAAGTGTTTAAATACATATTCCAAAGTTTCTGCTAAGCCGGCTTCTAAGTTGCCCATCATGGACGGCTGGAACATCAGTTCTGGAGCTCTAGAAATTGAAGGCGAAATAAAAGTTAAAAAGAAGGGTTAAAACAGTTTTCGCACGATTAGTTTAACCATGACCAAGCACTGCTGGTGGACGAAAGAGTTACCTTTTGATTATTGATTGTAATATTTCAACTTAATATGCATTTGATTTGGTCAACTTTTGTCCTATAATAGATATTTCTGTGCAGATTTGTCACAAAGCATTGGAAACTGAAATCCACTAGAGTTAAAGACACGTGAAACAGCGTGAACATCCATGGTGAAATTAATGATGCTGAACACATATATGTCATATTCGTATGATTTAAACATATTAAGTGTTCATTTGTGTAATTAATGTTGACACCTGTAATTAATGTTGTATTAGACAACTTTGTACAAACTAATTTATGATTTAAAACGGAAATATAGTTTCTGCTCGTACTAAGAATATTTCCTGTGTCGCAGGGAGCTTTGCAAACGTGAAACCATGAAACGGACATAAAAAATACTCAGACTGAACATAATTTTGGATTATACAAAATGTCCGATATGGAGATTAAACCAACAAGTCTCGATGTAGTAAGGAGCAGCTCGAAGAGTAGATCGAAGGGCGCTAAATGGCAAAATTGTTTCTCTCTTAAGGCAAGAACCGGCGATGCTTAAATTTACTATAATATTTACCTAAAAGGTTCAATAGCTAGATGTAGTTGGTGGTGTTGGCTAGAATTAGCCGGCGGCGTTTCGTACTCGCGCAATGCTTCTTCTAGCTCCAACACACGTTCGCCGTCGGCTTCGGAATCAGAGTCCGCTTCACGACTTATACTGAAATGTTTATAGAAGTAAATAATATCATATCACTGCCCATTGTATAGGAACGTGAAGTTTACGGCTGAAGCTTACGGAATAAGGAACAAATTAAGACAAGAATTTATTTTTTATACTTCCTGCAAATAATTTACATTGCATAAGGTGGATTTAATGCCACAGGAATTTTCTTCCAGTCGACCTTTGGGTAATACAGCGATGCGTGTAGCAGGTGTAACATTGGAGCTTGTGAGTAGTATTATACCTAGTCTTGCCATAAATATTGTAATAAAGAAAAAAGAAAATTGTTAACTGCAAATAACATTTATTACTTTTACAGTGTGTCAGTTTAATACATAAATATAAAACAATTAAAAATATAAAAAGCTTATTCGAAGTGGTCTCCATTGGCTGCAATACAGTCCTTTAAACGATGAGGCCAGTTATCAATAGAAGCACGCACTCTTTCCATGGGAAAATTCTTCACTGCCAATCGTATAGATTGTTTTAGGGACTCCAAATTATCATGGCGTTTAGAGCAAGCTGTACTCTCTAAAACTGACCACAAATCATAATCCAGCGGATTAAGATCGGGACTAGACGACGGCCAGTCTTCAGCTCTGATGAAGTCCGAAACGTTCGATTCCAACCAAGACTGCGTGGACCGAGCTTTATGACCCGGCGCCGAGTCTTGCTGGAAGGACCATACTTGGTTATTGAACATGGTGATGTTAAGGGGCTTAACTACCTTCTCAAGAATGGTATCTTGATACACTTGTGCCGATGTTTTGATACCTTTTTCACAAAAATATGGCTCAGTCACTCCTTCATAGCTAACACCCCACCAAACCATCACTGAAGTCGGATAATGTCCACGTTGCACTCTGTCGACTAATTGGGAAGCTTCCTTAGAGCTTTGAGCATAAATACGGTCATTTTGTTTGTTAAAATGTTGCTCAATTGTAAAAATTTTCTCATCCGTAAACAAAATTTTTCTGTGACCTCCCTTTGCGTACCGCTTCAGTAGTTGTTTCGATTTTACCACCCTATTCTTCTTTAAATTATCAGTTAAGAAATGGCCAGTGCGTCTCTTATAGGCTGCAAGTCCTAAGTCATCTTTTAAAATACGCGACATGGTTCTAGGTGCTATCTTCATTTCCCGAGATAAAATCTTTTGCTTTCGGACAGGATTTCTTCGAATTCTTTCCCTTACTGCTTTGACCACCTTTTTCGTACGAACACTACGTGGACGGCCAGATCTTTTTCTGTCACAAACAGAGGAGGTCTCATTGTACCTATTAATAGCCCGGTACACAAACATTTTACTAATACCAAGTGTATGGAGAGTTTTAAAAATTGCATTTGGCTCCATACCTACTTTGTGTAATGCTATCACAGCGATTCGGTTCTCTTTATCACCCCACACCATTTTAATATCGCAAAATATTTTACAATGTATTGGCGCCAAAATGAGAAAACACAATGAACAATCGTATAAAAATGACAGATTCGAAATTCAAATGTAATATTTTTTTATAATTAAGTGTAACAGTATTTATGGCCAGACTAAGTATACTATATAATGATATAAATTTAAAAAGAAAAATATATATAAAAAAGAAAACACATACGTACGTACAGACACGCGTAAATATAACATACTCCTACAATGCTGAATTAACAAATAATTATTCTGATAACTCTGTCAACAAATCTCCGTAAAGCTTTATTGCTGCATATGCCTATTAATAGGCTAGATGACACCTTAGTCAAATTAGTTACTTTTTATCATCTGTCAAAACGACAATTTTGTATGAAAAATGTACTAAATACAAAATTGTGACGTCACTGTTTTAGACTACTCAATTGAACAATATATTTCACTGTATATTTGATTGAAATTCGTAAAAATAATAAAAAGCTATGTTAATTGTATTTTCCGAAATGTTTCGCGATATTAGTTGTAATGAAGTGGACATTGGTATTAATTTACGATACAGTCATCTACCTAATTGTTCCTCTGATACGGAGTATGCAAATTTGCATGGTATTCAGTTGAGTAATAAATCAATAAATGTTACATAAGCGTTGCAAACAGCTTAAATAAAATTACGAAACGCTTTACTTGTAACGAGTCCGATCTCGGTTGTAATAAAATAGCGTATCCTACCCGTGAAATTACACGACAGACTAAGGTTAAGACAGTTTGTACCTCACTCACCAATCTATTTGGCAATTAATTTGTTTAACGCAGAAGTAAAAACTATGTGCAAAACAGACTTCTGATGACAAAGTTATAGGTACTTAGTTTGAGTAACAGATAATTATCAATACCTTTTGTAAGCATCCCAGTCCGAGTCTTGATTGCCGAAGTCATCCCCGGCCGCTGCGAGGCGCGAAATAACACGCATGCGCTCCGCCGCGGCCGCAGTGCGGCGCTTCACCATGGCGGCGCGCCGAGCTCGCCGCGCCTCGCGACGGGCCACTAACTCTCGATACTGCAAAAGTCATTTACATAGTTCTCGAACTTTCTCCAAGTTACTTTGTTAAAACCCTGAAGGGTTTAGAGGGTATTAAAGAGAATTTCATGCGGATGAGAAGATGGATTTTCGACTCTCGGCAAACTTAATTACCGGTGGATAATTATTATTCTTTAAATTACAATGTCCAATCTTAAGAAAACGCAAACGCCACAAAGCAATGCAGTAGAACTTGGATTACAGTTATTCATGAGACTACACATGAACTTATATGGACGGAAATAGAATAAATATTCCAAATTTAATTTGTTATTTTAATGTATTTTCTTTTTTTTTCGCGGTTTAAGATAGTGTTCAAGTTAGTCCATGTAGTTACGTTTATGTTAGTTAGTTTAGAACAAGTGAGTACACTTGTATTCACTTATTCTGAATGAAAATAATATAATAAATATGTGATAAGTAGTGTATTATTTATTAACTCGAAAAATATACTTTTTAAAAATATTTCATTCAAATTTTAATACTTCACCAGGGGTTTAAAAAAAACGTCAAAACACATCGCTCTTCATGTACGCCCCTTGCAATTTACAGAGTATAAATATAATAATAATTATAACATATCTGCTAAACAGCTGTTGACATAAAATGGTTTGAAAATTATAAGGCCGCATAAATATCTTTTGGCAACAGTTAACGTAGAATTGATGTAAAAAACAGTACAATTTTACGACCACACACATTAAATGACATTAGGCATAATCTCTGTATGATATCTATACTATATTTAGCGGTTAGCCACTGCATCGGGCCTCTAAAAACAATAAAAGCTCATCTCTGATGCTAACTACGTATGCAGTGACTGCTATATAACAAGCTCTAATAATAAAATCCAAAATATGATGTATGATAAACCAACCTTCGCTCGAGTATCAGTGAGCCAGGCCTGAAACGCCTCCGGTTCGGTAGGAGGGTTCAAACGACCTGTCGGACGAGTCTCCAAGTTCTCTTCGGCCGTCGCAGCCGCAGCAATGCGCTGTTTGTTTTTCTCTATGCGCATGTTAATGTTCGTTATTTGTCTCTGTACATAAAAAATACTATTACAGTACAGTATTTTTTTTAACAAATGTTTTGGATACCTGACATAAAACGCCATCTATCTTGAAACGAAGCAAAGCTTGTACTATGAAAGCTAATTTGAGTGATTAAATGCTCATATACTTTTTTTTAAATCCATGTGTATAGAAAACCCAAACTCTGAAACAAATATTTGCAGAGTAAACAAATTTGGTGTGACTCGGGAATCGAACCTGACACCTCAGCACTGTGCCATCGAAGCTGATACTATATAACTAAATTGAAGATACGCTATGCGAGAAGTATATTATTCTTTAAGTTTATATAGAGGTGCAATATGTAATGATTGGATTATTTTGGGAATCATTAAATTAATTATTTTACTTCTCTGACAAAACCACATGCATCAGTGAGGTGGTAATACAAACGTGTATAAAACTTAAAAAATTATATAGAAAATTTAAATAAATATCGATTAAAAAGATTAAAAGATTTACAATATGAAACGAAAATAAAAGTATGTATCACCTGAAGATCTTCGTAACTTTTAATATCAAACCCTTTTATTGCTTCATTGAATTCATCTGTATCGCCGTCTTCAATCATATCCTGAAACCATTTCATATGTAAGTGCACAGATACATTTTGTTAAATGAGGACTAGGTTGCACTAGAAATATTTTTGAATCGCGAGGGACTTTACAAACAGACATAACACGGTCACAAATAAGACCCTGACTCAATACAACAATTTGTGGACAAGACAAGTGTTGTAATATGTGTGGTTTCACACACTCGCGATACGCAGCGAATCAGAAGGCGCCGAGGTGACCCGTATTTTATATTTTTTAAAATTATAATTTAAAGCCAGATCTAGCACTAGGAGCCAAATACGGACCATGTATATCTAACAAGTCACACGCCTTCTTGGATCGCAAGTCACTGGCTGTAAGTGCTTAATTTATACAAGCTAACTGGAAGATGTCGTAAAAAGATGATTTATTAAATTTATCAAAATTGGTCTAAATTGGTTATTGGAAAAGTTGTTGAATAAGGAAATAATATTTTATTTACAACTTTACCTTTATTGCAAGTAAATGATTCAACTGTTCTTCGTCATCTGCCAGTCGTTCCTCACGCTTTCTTGCATTGATTTCTAACAATCGACGCGCCATTTCTTTCTTACGCTCTTTTTGCTGTTCAGCTAAAAAAGGTAAATTGTGATAGCGTATATGTATACATCACATGTTTATATCATTAATTGGACTGTTATAAGCCCTACATTCATTTCACGGAAGTGTAAAAGCAGTTTGTGTTTTCGTCACATAAAAGCGAAGATTAGGTGATTTACTCTATTGTGAACTGATACACTCTGTGTTAAAATATTGCAGAACAACACCATTAAATTACCCATCATAACATTATTTTTGGCAAATATTGTCTCAATATATTTTTCTTCTCCTAATTAGGATACCCAGAGATGTGTTCTGTTCACTGTGAGTTTTTATGAATTGTACATGATTTGGTGATAGAAATCAAATCAACCTGTCGCCGACCACTGTTGAACGTAGGTCTCCCTCAAGGAGCACCAGCCATCCTGGTCTTGGGCAATTCGCATTGTATTGCTAATGGGTACAGATAAATAAAACGTAGTGGAGAAAGTACGATCAAAGATTTTTTTTCATCATCCTTTACTCTTCGCCTTTTTGGATGGACTGCAAGAAAGAGAAACCTAAGGAGAAAATAAGCAGCGAACTGAGCGAAATAGAGGAGAACGACAGGAGAAACCTGATTGCACCAATCTCAAATAATGTTAAGAAAAGAGTAAGATAGTAGTAAGTAGTAGTAAGATAGTAGTAAGTAGTAGTAAGTAGTAGTAAGATAGTAGTAAGTAGTAGTAAGTAGTAGTAAGATAGAAGTACATGAATACCTGTCAACCCAGACGAAGTCGCAGTTTGTACATAGGGTAGTTGTATTCTCATCACATTAGCCTCATAGTAATCAGGGTTTGCCCACTTCTTGATTGTCTCTTGATAGTCAAGTGCGATTGAACTATGCTCATGAAGAATTTCTTCCACTCTAGACATAGTGATGGCATTTACATGAACTGGATATTTTAGTTGAAGAAGTTTATGTAAATAGCATATCATTTCACTACCACCTGGAAATGATAAACATTATATACTCAATTAAAGGAAGAACTCAATTCTTCGAATTCAGTTCGTCCTCAGGGTTAAAGAGGCCCGATGACAGTCGCTCTGTGGAAAATGTGATATTCAGGTAAAACTGGTTTAACTAGTAACTGACCTCAAATAATCTTGGGAATAATGAGGGTAGAAAGAAGAGTCTATTATAGTTTACAAACAACAGTATTTAATAGTCCACTATTGGTCTTAAGCATGTCTTTAGAAAGGAGGTTTCATCCTACTATACCACACTAACATGACAGGTTGTTACAGAGTTTATGTCAAGTTTTCTTTCTGTGGTCCTGCATAGTTTTTCTCCCTTTAGTCGGCTCTTACGACACTCATTAGAATCGTGACAATCCATATTTTTAATTCGCACACAAAGTATAAACTAGATCACTAATCAATTTTGTGAACACATGTTAACTGTTACCTGGTCATTTCAAAAAACAGAATCTACAGTCAAACTTTTTATTAATTCTAATAATAATAAAAAAAAATACAACTAAGTCTTACCCAAATTAATTCTTCTGGCATGTTCCTCAATAACCTTTCCTCTAATCACAGGTATTATGTGAATAGTATGATAGCCACAATTAATAATAAGTGCTGAATCCCCAATATTGTTTTTATACATACTGAATAATGAATCCACCCCATAACTAACACCAGGAACTCCATAACCCTCAAACAATAGTTCAGACATTACTGTAAATTAAAAAATGATTTAACGTTATTTTAAGTACTGTGTTATTAGATATTGTTTATTTTTTTTTATATAGAAAACATAGTTCAACAGTACAGTCTGTCACTAAAATAATAGCATTTGTTTCTTTATCAGCAACATAAATATATACTCACACTGTCTGCAGTAATTTGGAGTGACAAATGCTTCAGTTAAGGCAATAGGGTGTGGCACACTGCCTTCACTGTCTATATCCAAATGTGAAAAAATATAGTCAAACACTTGTTCTTGCACTTCAAAATGAGTTACTACATTTTTATCAAATTGTGTTTTTAGTTGAAACCTGAAAAGTGTATTGGGGTCACAACAGTTTATATATAAGAGCATACCAGTTAAATGAACATGTACACATGGCAGTTTTATCCCTAAAAAGCAATTTCATCTAGGCAATCTTTGGGTGAAAAACTGGACTGTAAAAAGACAATTTCACAACTGACAAAATCATTAATATGTTTGTATTCTTGTAAATATAGCTCTGTGACATGCCTTGGAAGAGGTGGACTGCAAAGGGTTCATAATGATGAAATATGTTATATGCTTTATTTAACTAATTTTATATTTTAGTACAATTGCCAATGGTGCATTATATTTTTGGAGGGGGACAATGATGCAGAAAAATAAATGATTAAAGAGAATAAATTTCAACCCATTTAATAATATTATGTTTCACATGTTACTGGTAATATATTTATAAGACAAACACTCAATATTTTATCCACATTTCAAGTAAGATTTCAATATTTCTTATATAAAAAAAATACAAACATAAAATTCTTATAAATATAAAAAATTTTTAACAATGAGAAAGTGAAGCTTAACAGGTTTTCCAATGCAATAATAAGAAAAATAATTACACATTGCTGTCTAATCATAAATTAGACGATGTGTACTATAATAATCATATGTCATGGAAATTTGTTGGGTTGAAGTTCTTTTCTAGTTTTGGGATGGTTACAATTCTTTTATGGGTAACAATGTGTTAACAATAAAGGTGACTGTCTCATTAGTCTAGTGGTGAGTGTATGCAAGTGCCAACCAAGAAGTATGTTATAGGGTTCGATTTTCAGGTTGGTACCAAGAGTCTTATTGAGTTTTTCTAATTACAGAAATGCATAATAACAGCCCAAAATTTGTAAGTTAGAGTCTTAACCTAAGTGCCTTAGAGGGCACGTAAAAACGTCGCTCCTCCGCTTGATCGTTTTCTGGTTGTTTTGGATAGCCATCCAATGAGTTAAGTGAGTGAAGGAACAGAGATTGCTTTGAGCAATTGGCTGGTCTTCGTTGAGAATGGCCGCCGTAGTCAAGATCGGCTAAGTGTATATCATAATAGGCAGTACAGCAGTTTTCAGAAATTTATACCTACCCAAATAATATAACCTATTAACTATTAAATAAAATATATCAACGAAGATTACCTTACTGCCTCTATATTAACGATATCATTGCCAATCTGTATCGGTGGAGTAACAGGCGGCTCAGCGTCTTTTTTACATCGATCTTTCCTTGGGCGTGCGATATAATTCTTAAAAATTAAATTCGGTTCGTCGTTTATAGACCATCCAACTCTGCATTGATACGATCCTTAGAAGAGATTTAAAGATTATTATTACGAATTTAACTTCTTCCAACAGTAAGTACAAAATAGAATTAAACATTACTAACCATTATCAATGACTAAGGGTATATGGCCAAATTTTAATGTAGGACTATATTCATGAACTATATCTGGGACAGTTTTGTAATCCTTTAGGACCAAAATATTTTCCATGTCATCCGTATCCATTTTAAGGAAAATAAATACAAATCTCTCCAGTAGTCACCTATGATAGTAAACAAAACAGAGATGCGGACGAAGCAAATGACAGAATTGACAGCCGTCAGAAAGTGTGACCAAATATGTAGATGTATACTCCGATTTACTAAAGAAGTCACGTTGACGCGGCCCTACAGTCATGCGATGGAATGCTACCAGCGTTACTACTAGAATAACCAAAATTCTAAAACTCAGTTTCGCTATCACACGCTGAAAAAATTATAATGGAGCCCATTTCTTCATCCATCAGTCCGTCGTTTCTAGAGTCACACTTGCAAACACTATTTCGGTCAGCTTTAAAATTGTTTTCGGTTCTTTATTAAGCTATTCCATAGCTTTTATCGCGGGCTTCGAGCGCGGCGACGGAATCAAGAAATTTCGTATCGGAACTAAACCTACTACCCCTCACTCCGACAGGCACAGTGATGCGGCGTTAAAAGCCGTGCATCGTCTACCGTCGTTTCAGTTCGGCAGACTTCGGCACGGTGTTTGTGTGCGTGCAACTAGACGTATGCGTGTAAACACGTACGAAGCTCACACGGATCGAGACGAACTGCTCCGAAATATTATAATTGCATAAGTTGATAAAAATGCTATGCAATGCTTTACCGCGGCAGTCCCCGCGTGCCACACATATTTTTCAGTACTACCCTCTTACAGCAGACCAACCAAGCAAGTATAAGTAAATGTGTGAGCCTTACATTGCTTCGATAACTGTTATGCTTTTTACGTCGCCAAGCGAAGCATGCAAAAAACCTAATTATTAAATTTCATCAGAATATTCAAACATTTAAATTGTAGGTCTATGGTAACAGAAGTAAGATTAATATTATAATAATTATGATTATGCTATGTTTTTCTACGATGTTTTAATATCATATATTAATAGATGCAATATATAGAAGTTATTGTGACATATATATATTATATAAATAAATAAATATACACACATATGCGAGATATTTATGTGGGAGAATAGTTATCGGTCTTTTTCATGTTCATTTTCTCTTATGGTTTTTCGTAACACGTTACATTTTTCCTCGGCTAGGTCCTTACGACTAAGGAACTTCGTTTCAAAAAAATAAATAAAACAAATCAGAAGTTAATATATGAAGTTTATTCACAATACTGATGTAGTCAGTTATCACATCAAAAACCGCTAATAATCTATTTTAATTTCAAAATCATTGAATATATAATATTATATTTATTATTTTTTTAATTCATTTAGATACAATATGACTTTAAGAGGAATGTGTAGTCTAAACATTAAACATACTAAAGAATTGTATTCAGGTGGAACTCTCATAATAAATTGTATACGATTGTTGATTTAGTAGGTTTATAAGTTAATTGCGCAGACGCATCAGAATGACTGGAGGCACATTACATATTTACATTTATTACACACTATTTAATGGCTAATGCGTTATAAAGCCCGATATCATTCAAGACAACAATAATAACAACGAATTAAATATTTCCTTTAAATATATAACATTTTATTTAGGCCTTAGCTCCTACGACGGTGCCCGCCTGCTTGTCGATTTGTTCCTTCTCCAGTTGCTTGCCGAGGTATTCCCTGGAAAATTAAAATATATTATAAATATTTACTTTCGTTTATTTATAAGTGAAAATTTATGTCATTTATGGCAAAGTATGCGTTATAAAAAACCTTTTAGCAAAATACACGTTAAATTCGTCATAAAACTAACCAGTTGTGAACCATGAGTTTTTGAACAGCCAATAGTGCTTCGTATCGCACGTTGGGGTCTTCGTGGCTCAGGAGGTACATAACGCGCTGCTTACCGCCCAGTTGTTCGATGATGCTGTTAGCAAATAATATGCACATTAATTATATTATTGTCGTAGAGTTTGGAAGTTAAAGTTGTAACCCCTGTACCTCTTAGAACCGTCTAGACTCAGAGAGCTCGTAAAACTGTCGGTCCTGCGCTTGATCTCTCTCCGGTTGTGTCGGATAGCCGTCCCATCGCTTTGTAAAAGTGACAGAGAGTGCACTTGTGTTTGTGCAAATACTTGTGCACTACAATATCTTCTGTTAGAAGGCCTACTGGCTAGGAGGATATCATTATTTTAGTTACGAGATACATTTTCTCTCCCTGCTAGTACTTAATCACACACAGTCACACTCTTAAATAGGAAATTTTTAATTTTAATAGTAATACTTTCGGCAATCTAACATACAACGCCATCTAGTAACTAAGCAGAACTTGTACTACGTTAGCGACTATATAATGACTGATAGAATCTTGGAACACTTTTATGTTTTTTTTGTAAATACATACATATTATACATAGAACCAGTTCACCCAACCCTTTTCACCTTGAAATCCTTTTCCACCATCAACAATCACAGATTCAAGATCTGATGTGTTATGGTTAGTGGTGAGTAGTAATCACACTTACATTATAACCGTCGTCATCATCAAATCATTTACGTTAACAGAGGGCCTTATGAATTTAATTCACATCTTGACAGTCACGGTGACCGCGTTCAGCGTTTTGATCCCGCACAAAAGCTACACCAAAAGTAAAGTCGAACACGCTTATTTTCGAGAGCGAAGTGATATGAAATAAATATAAATGGCTGGTCCGTATGGTGATGGATTAAAAATATAGTGTCATCACTCCTATTCTTCCCGTAGATGCCATAAGTGTTGAATAAGGTAACAAACTACGCAGGGCAACATAAGAGTAGGAAAACTTGAAACAAGCCCTATGTCAACTCGTCTTGATATAGTAGGTCAAAACCTTGCTAAGGGGAGGCCTTTGTCCAGCAGTGGACTGTTGATGAAGAAGATACGTACTGTTTGCCGCGGGGATAGTGGCGCACGTACTCGCCGACGTCGTAGCAGGCGACGGCCAGCACGACGGGGTCGCGGCTCTTCTCCAGCAGGTGCACGAGGGTCCGCAGCAGCTCCTGGCCGCGCTCGTTGAGGCGCGCCGCGTTCTCGCGCCAGAACTTGGCCGACTTGTGCACCGGAGACCACTCCAAACTAGAAAGACCAACACGATAATCGTCTAAGCCGAAAGACGTCCACCGATGGACACCGCAGTAATAATAACTCTAAACAAATAAAAACATCATAACTTGGTCTTCAATGTCGAGACTGTTTTAGATTCTTTAAAATAAAAATTAGAATAATAAAAAAACTTTTACAAGTATATAATACCCTATATATAAAAATAAACAGTACTCAACTAAAAAGTAGCAAAAATATAAATATGATTTTCACTAATGAGCTCTAAGTTAATTTCATAAGTTTTTTTGTTACTTGCTCATTTTGTTCAAATATCGAGATTCTCTACTGTATTCGTGTTTAATAATTATTATTTATACCAGGGTTAGAGTCCTATAACTATTACAAACTAGCCATTCACATCACCTTGATACAACAACATTTAGTTATAATATTTCGTCACTAATTTTTATTATTGTGCTGCTGTAAGAGTGTAATGGAAAACTAAACAGATACTAAAATTTTAATGAAAAAATACCATATACTTTACCAGAAAACAAAATAACATACCGGCCGCTCTTAACTTCAGTAGCGTATTGATCAAAGGAACTAAGGTCCTGTACAGAGGTTTGGAGACGCTCGTTCAGGAACTCCACGTCATTCATGATATCTTCATCATCAGAACGCTTCTGCTCCAAGATATACAGCTGCTTCAGGACCTTGCACTGGACCATAGCGATGCAGTGCTCTTTAGCCACCTTAACAGAAATAGTATACATACTTGGTAATGGAAACTGGTAAACATAGAACTGTTCCAAGCTACAAACATTCATACATTTCACTGTGTTTAAAAAAATAATGGTACAAGAAATTTAAACAAGGCTCACAATGATGTAATATTTTTAGACATGTAACACACAACGCCATCTAGTTTCAAATTAAGCAGAACTATTACCATAACAGTTAAATTGACTGATAAAATGCTTTATAATATTATATTTTTTGTAAATACATTCACAGTAAGATATATATAATTACTAGCTTTTGCCCCTGGCTTCGACTGCGTATATGTCAGTTATCGCAGTACGTAATTGGGCGAAAAAAACGTAATAGCGCCTATCCGAATTTGAATGATGCGTATTTGAATCTATTCGAATTTATAAAATTTGGACTGATTCAAATACGCATCATAACGGATCTTCCCATGGAAATGAGATGTTTTACCACGATAAAAAATAGCCTATATACAGCCACTCTTCAGCCTTCTATCTCCAAAGGTAAAAGTCATACCATAAAATCACTCAGTTGCGACGTGACAAAAAGACAAACATTCAAAAACACACTTCCTCATTTATGATATTAGTAAGAAAGTAAAGATAGTATAGAAATTAATACTTGATGGTCTTCAGGCTTCTCAATCAAGTTTCGGAAGACAGCGAGCACAATGCGGGTAACCTTCTCCTTCACAGAGTCGCTGAGGATGTCAGCCAAAATAGGGATGGCATTGAACTTGTTCATCTTCTCGGCTAGCAGTGGGTTAAACGTCAACACCCACAGGCAAAAGACCAGCTGGTATTGCACCTAATATCAAACATAAAAAAAATTAAGCACAAAGAGATAACAGGTTCAGTTAAGTGACCTTCTTTTAAATAATCCTTTTGCAATATTAGGTATTTTTTGTGAATAAACTATATTAATTATTTTCACTAATAACAACTCTGTTAAACTTAGGCTGCAAAAAAAGTACTATTATAAAAGTATACACTTTAATGTGCAAAAATAAAGCATGGATCAGGATGATACACCTAAGTAGTAAGTAATAAACATTTTATGTCTACTAACATATTTTTGAAATTTTACATAATTTCTTTTAAAGCATTGTTTTTTATTATTTTTTTATTTTAAGAGCCGGTCAAAGTGATTACTCTACCTGATGGAAAGTGTGAATAGAACTCAAGAGTTGTAGTCACCATACTCATTGCTAATACAGATAATGCAGTATGGTGATAATGCACTATGGTAGCCTAGTGAGATACTTTTTCCAATTCACTACCTACCTGGAAATTGACCCTGGAGGCCAGAATGGATAGTAGGGTCGAGATACCATCAACGGACAGGAAAGCGAAGCGGTATTCGTCGATACGTAGCATCATTTGCAGGCAGCGGGCCACCGACTGGATGTAATCATTGTTCTGTGTACAAAATATTTAAAGATAAAAATAAGAAAAATAGTTACATTAACACCCCTCAGAAAAATCTAAGCTTTCCAGATATTCCTGTTCAGACCACAATATACATAGGACTAAGTTGAGTAACAATTGAAATAGAAAAAATGTCTATCTACATTTTATAAAGTGGATTACATTGCAGTATAGCTTTAAAAAAAAAACAAAATAAAGAGTATGTACTAGGCACATATCCCCGCAAGTATTTATTATACAATATTAGTATAGTTATACATATTTCTAGGATAAATAAACATTTCCACTTAGAACCTATTTAAAAAGAAAATTGCCCAAATATTAAAAAGTAATAAATATAAAAAGAATATCGAAATATTTTTATAGCATCGAGGAATAGGAAGACCTAAGCTGTAATTAAAAACAGGAAACACTTTTTTAAAATTCCCTTGAAAAATTGGATAATTAGGCAACCCATACAAACCTTGCTAAAACCCTTCCCCTTCCAGTGTAAAGTGTAAGATAGAGGAAGTTAAGTTAAAGGTTTTTAAAAATTTAGTGAAACTGTAAAATCCGTTGTCTCGAACAGAAATTACTTTTTGCATTACCAATTACAACATCCCAGCGAATATTATTATAGCATAGTGTTTTTCTTAAAAAAATACCTTTATGATTTGACAGCAAAAATCGTATTTATAAAAACTGTAAATAAATTTCATTCCAAAATTCATTTGAGATCAGTGTCACATCTATTTTTTCAGAGTGTATTTTTTCTTGTAAGTCCTTTCGTTTTTATATTAAATTTTCTTCATTAAGAGATCTTGAGATGAGTTTTCAAGGTTATTGTCATTATCGTACCACTTCAGAATACTTCGCATTGAATGGTATTAAAACTATTAGCTAATTGCGAATCTCACTTCTGAATGAATCTCCTTTTACTCTCTTTCTTTTGAAGAATCACAGGGCATAATAGGCAGAATGTAATTCTGAATACGTCGAATGATTGATGATTGACATCCCAACTTTCATGAAAACTCCTATCTTCAAGGTGTCTTTTACCTTCACTTTCCTTCACTTTGTGGTAAAAGAGAGTGTGGAAGGATATTTCTTTTGTTACAGTAAGACGAAATTCCACAAAACAATAAAATCCCGCTGAATTTATCAATCGAGAAATACTGCTTCCAAAATCTGAACTGGAACTTGGGAATTAAGTACTTATGATTCATCATTACTTTCAAACTGGTTAGGAAGATTTTTCGCCCATTATTAAAAAGTTTAAAGGTGCGAGGTGTGATCTATTATTGAGAGATCTTCTGTTTTGTGCATCATAAAGACTTGTCACTCTTTTCTCAATACATTTAAGATTTAGATAATGTATATAACACAAATTTTATTTTTACATATTTTATACAGTGTTACAAAAAGTTTTAGACAATTTTTAGTACCACACTAAAAATTTGAAAATATTTCTTTGTAAAGCAAAATCTATTTTTTTACAAATGTGCACATACATCAGTTTCATTTACACATATTTTCTTTTTATTGATCCTCATTAAAGAAAATTCAGCTACATTTACTCCTCAAGTTTAAAAACCTTTTTTCAACAAATTATATATTATTATATATATTTACCCAAGTTTATTATAATATTTCATTATATAATTTAATATATTCTATACATATAAATCAAACCTGTACATTGTGAAGTTATTTTCACTATTCTTCGCTAATATATTTTATTTTAACATATTTACCAGTAAGCAGTCATTCAACAATTATTTATAAGCATGCATGCACAGTGCCTTGACACCCTCCTAAGGCATGCAAGTGTACTGAATAAAGTTAGTGTAAGCATGCAATAACATCATTATTAAATATGCACATTTTATTAGATAATATACACAAATTGTTAAGGACACTAACTTACTAAAGAGGTTAGTCAACACTTTATTATACGGTTTTTTTTAACACTCATCATATCAACATCTACATAGTACAAGAATACCTTATGCAGGCTGGGAGGCAAGTCACCAAGCGGTTTCAGCTCATCAAAAGAGCTGTAAAGGCTTGAGTACTTCTCCTGCGATGGATCAATATGCTCTTTTTCCTTCTGATGATGATGTTTTGGCTGTTTATCGGCCGCAAAATTCTGTTTCTCGTGCAGCAACATAACCTGCTCAGCATGCGCTAACTCGGCAGACATTTCCTCCGCCTTACCAGAAAACAAACCTCTCAGTTCAATTCATCTACTTGTCATCAAAGTCCCAATATATGATGCTTGCATGTGATACTCACAACATTTTGTTATGTTTCAGTCAGTTTAGACACATTGATGATGTAGATATACTAACTGGGTATAGGGCAATAAGCATTGACAAGAAACTATTGAAATGTTAAGTGGTTTCTTTTGAAATACATCTGCTACTTCTATTTAATATACATCGTGATTTATAACTGCTAATTAAAATTAAATTTTTTTTTCTTTGAATAGTATGATGGAAAAATGGAAAGGTGTGATAGAAGAAACTTAAGCCAGAGATATGACGTTACAGTGACTTTGATTATATTTTGTTATAGTTTGTGCATTTAAGAAGCTATAAATATGTATTACTAATTTATAGAAGATTCAGTGGTTAGGTCATGTGATAAGAACCCAAGGTGCTCAAGCCCTAAAACTGAAGTCCATAATCATAAATATCCTAGAACCATAGAGTAAAATACCAATCTATATGATTGATCTCTGTTCACTACAACTGTTATGTCAACATCATGAATCATTGTTTAGCCCAATGGCTAAACAATTTGTGAGACCTCTTAATTTTTAAAAAATACTGCTAATTAAATGTTACTATTCAAATAAGTCAATGCCCATCCTGCTGTTGCATTTATGTAAAATGCATGTGCTCTTCATGTCAAACTCTCAGTACTAAAGAATGGAAGTTACATTTTTACACAGGTGGTTTGTTCCGACTAGCACTGCATTTTTTTTAATTATCTGTACATTATTATATATTATTATTTAGTATTGTGCTACTTTATGTTTAAATCAGCATCAAGAACTCTTATAGTTATCATAGGAGTATAAGAGAATATAATGGCTCATTAAAACACTTGCATTGCTTCCTAATACTTGTTTTTTTTTTAATACAGAAAATGCCAAAGTGAATCTACTCTTTATGCTGGAAAGCAAGAGTAGAATCTAGGAGTGGTGGTCACTATACTCATTGCAAATGCAGACAATGCAGCATAGTGACCCACACTATGTAATCTTTAATT
The DNA here is from genome assembly GCA_949316085.1 of Hypercompe scribonia. Lineage (NCBI taxonomy): Eukaryota > Metazoa > Arthropoda > Insecta > Lepidoptera > Erebidae > Hypercompe > Hypercompe scribonia. Next base: position 12,160,093 of record OX438979.1, read on the forward strand.
GTTTCATTACAAGTCACTTGAATATTATTTTAATAATGGTTAGTATTATAATTATTAGTGCTTGACAGTAATGAATAAAAAGACGATAATAGTTATTAAAAAAGGATGCTTTTAGAATGAGATCTAGCAGCCAAGCTTGATGTTACCATGCAGTGATAAAAAATCAATCAATTAAATAAAAAAATGAAAATAATCATTTCACAAAATATTTAAATATCATACTCAACTCATGCATAAACCAAATAAAAACATCATGCATATAAAAGGATGCACTATACATCATATTGATAGAAGTTTTTGTGAGAGGTACTGATGCATATAAACTCACATTAGTTTTAAGTTGGTCCTTGAGCCAGGAGAGATAGAAGTGTAAATCACTTTTCTCCATCAAATTAGGGTGCCAGCAGGCCAGCTTGGCAATAATACGGGCAGTCATATGGTGTACAAATTCATCCTGACGATTCAGAAGGTTCAGGAACGGCTGCCATGCATTACCAGACTTAGCTTCACGGAAGATCTTTACTCTAGCCTTGTCTTCCTGTAAATTATATATATATATGAAAAGTTAAAATTACTAATTTCATAAGCAATATATTAGTTGACCGAAATATTAAATAATTATTTTTGACAAAAAAAGTATGCACTTATCAGATACTACGTACTGATCAGATACTAAACATTACTAAAATTTTTGTGAGATATTTTCTTCCAGTTCTTTGTTTTCCTAAAACCAATAAGAATCAATACCTAAATAAAATTATATTATTTTATACTTACTGAAAGAATGTCATCAATCAAAACAAGCAAGTACTGGATGGTATGATCCTTGCTAATATGAGTGAGCAAGTTCAAAAATACATCAGCACAGGCCTCAGGATTCTTATCCGGAAGGTCTTTCTGGCCGCGCTGGTCCAAATTTACGATGAAATCATGGTCACGTTGCGTGATCATCTGTGATCTGACAGTGATTACAATATTAAATAGGTGAAAGAAACGCACTACTAGGAAACAAGAACTTTTAACATAGGAATCAATACTTACTGCAGATACGACTGCCAGTTTATCTGCGTTTGGCGAATTTCACTAGCACGTATTTGCAAAACGCTGGTGGCCGCAATCATATCTGGAGAACATAGTGACATAATTGACTGGAGAACGGGAACATTTGCTTTCAGGATAGTGCATAAAGAATTACTTACCGATTTTTTCATCACGCAGCGAAGGCATTAGCTGACTTACATTTTCATCCCCAAAGTTAGCCATTTTGGCTAAAGGTTTTATATATAGTTTGTTATTTCCAAAGAAGAATAGAAAAACTTTATACTTAGGAAAAACAGAAGTGTGAAGACAGCCTCAGCTGAGAGGTCTTGTGACTACGAAGAATGACGTTAGTTTTACTTACGGTGATAATTATTCTCTTACCTTCTCTGATAAAGACAACCCGTGCTAGAAAGAAAGAGACAACGATATGAATAAAACGGTTGTCAACATTGTTTTTCTAGACAAGTTGGTAACTTTCAGAAAAAATTGGACGTCAAAGAAATTTTTAAGTATAGCAATGCTTTATTGTGAAATAATTTAATACAAGGCGTTAAATAAATTGAACATTTTAATTCCGTATTGAATAATGAAAGTAGATCCTTCTTTTGGACTAGCTGAAACCTATTATTCCAGTTAGTTCACCAGCGGAATGAAAATTGTCTTTCAGATATAACTTACAAATAAAAAATTATATTCAAAATTAACCACCTATATAAAATAATCAAAAATAGATCGACATAAGAATATTTATCATTAATTTCCATAAACATTTGTTGATTTAAAATATCTCTTAAATCTATTTCGAAAACTTCTGGTCTAATAGTGACCAACAACTATTTAAGGTACATATATAAATTTATTTTTTACTTTTAAATATTTAGCCTACCAAACTTATTCCACTCTGCCTGACGGAGAGCATGAGCAGAATCCAATAGTGGTGGTCACCGTACTCCTTGCAAACGCAGACAATGCAGTACGATGATACACACTATGGCTGCATCGTAAGATGTTTTTTTCCTCCCCGCCAGGAATATAGTGAGTAGGAGACATGGGCTCTGATAGTGAGTCCTGATTAATTAATACAGGAAAGAAGAGTGGAACCCTTAGTTTGAGAGTATATGTCTACTACTCTAAAACAATGGCTACCGAGGTCAGCAAGTGTTGTCCAGTAGAGGAAGGAAGACGGTGCGACCAGTAGGAAGAGCTCGTCATAACATTGTCTAGGATAAGGGGAATAGAGGACAGCCATTATGGTGATATCTCTTCGTGACTTTAGAGGCTCAAGGGACTCAGTAGCTTCGGACCTATCCATAATACGGACTACTCACCGCTGACACTGATCGAGATCGTCTAGCAAATACTGTGCGGAGCCATCGCAAAAATGAGTACAAACAGTATCCGGGTTCGCTCCCTAATACGACGCTTGTGCGGGAAGGCGGCACCCCAGTTACAGAGTTTAGTAAAGTTTGGAGGGAAACGAATAGAGCCAGACCGAACCGAAGGCCTTGGTAGTGTTGAGACTCATGGCCAAACCATGTCATTAGTAAGCACATGACAATATTTAAAACAAAAAAAAGTAAGAAATACAGCATCCACCTGTATTGACCTACTGTTTACAAATCACAATCCTCTTATAGAAGAATCGTCTGTTCTAGGTTACGGACTCTTAAGCCAAAGCGCTCTAGAGGTCGAACTAAACCTGAAACTACGAACATTATTATCTTCACTTTATTAAAATATGTGAGTTCAAAAAATCAAGACAAAACTTAAGAAAATTTATAAGCACAATGAGTAGCGATGTAATAAAAAATATTTATAAAGTTTAGTAACATCCTAAAGTCGGAAATCAAAGCTGCTAAGCAAGTAGAATATACTAGGCCAATGGGCAACTTGAACAAAACACAAAAACAATGTGAAATATAATTAACACAAAACCAGTCAAAATTAATTTTAAAAACCAAAAAATATTTCTCTGAAAATGGATGACACAAATGTATAACGTCCATGAACTTTATCTAACGAATTTAATGACTTTTTGCTCTGTAGCAGGGTGTTATTATTTGAAGTGTAGGGCGCTACACCTTAAATAATAAAAGCAAATCTGCCACCGGACATCCAGTGATAGACCCTTAGTTATGTTCTACACAACTGCATCCAGTTGACTAAAAAAAAAATACTAAGCATAATCGAATAGATCAAGAACAAACATAGCTGCGAAATAGACAATATCTCACCTACATTATTAAAAAAATATGCGAAAGAACTCTCCATTCTATTAAGCACATTGATAAATCAACGTTTCCAAGAAGTCCAATTGCCAAGAAATCAATACGCAAGAAAGGTATCATCTCATCTCCTTTTAATTACAAACAGATTGCCGTCCTGCCCACTTTTTAAAATCTTTGAAAAAGCGATGTGTAACCGTCTGCATGCGTTTTTGGAGAGATATAATGTTTTAGACGACAGCCAACATGTATTTAGGAAAGAAAAGTCAACAACACTAGTGACCTACAAATATGAACACTAGTGATCTACAAATATAATACCTATCATGACAATACATTAACGACAGAAATCATGTACTAGGGTTCCTACTGGATATGACGAAAACTTCTGATAAAGTCCTATACAATATCCTTCTTACGAAGTTATATGGTTACAGTGCAGGAGAATCCATTTATTAATGGTTAAAATAACATTTAACGAATAAGACACAAATAGTACAAATATAATACTTCAACAGCGACAGAAAAGAACTGTCAGCAGCATACTCGGTGGCGTACTATTCCTAATCTACATTAATAACCTGCCTAAATCATTCGATATAGGAAAAACATTACCTGTATTATTTGCAGATGATGTATCTATCTCAATAAAATGTGACCTGTGCTTAGTACAATTTCGAGAGTGTTTTCTCGAAAACGTACATAACAAATTAGCTTGTAGACATACATACAACTCAGGCAAATATATCTATTGAAGAAGTAGACACATTTAACTTATTAGGAATCAACAAAGACAAACACCTTAATTGGAAAGCATACACAGAACATATCAAATCGAAATTGTCCTTAATTTACTTACGCTCTCTTCTAAATTAAACACATCACGTAGAAACTGCACATCAATATAGAAACTGCACTATCCTCTTAGACATATGCATTCGTGGCTGAGGTATGGCAGTATCTTCATTAAATATAGTTTGATAACTTTACCCTCAATGTATAAATTCGACATATGTATACTGTCACACGCCTCCTCCAATCGGGGCGTGAAAAGCAACTCACTAGGCCACCACGGTGTGGGTCACCATACTGTATGTTCGTCATTCGCAATGAGTATGGTGACCACAACCCTTAGATTCAATTCATGCTTTCCATTAGGCAGAGTAGGGTAACTTTGGAAGGCTCCTAAAAAATATGTATGATTTGCCGAAAAGCGTTATTGGTCGACACAACGATATGCCACGCGGTTGGCCAGATCGTTTTGTCACTATGCAATACCAGTACAAATTCAGGTGCGGGTGTTGCATAATATTAATTCCGCCACGGATTATCTAATATATTCACTTAGAAACAGTTCTAGTGTGTCGTGCCTCACTCCTCAAAAATCCTATGCTAACTTATCAGGGTCTTTCTCTTCTACTTCTCCATAACCTGTCGATTTGAGGTAATATATAAATTCTTTAAATAAAATAAATGCATGTTGCAATGCAGTTCTCATATTTATTGTTGTATTTCTTTTCTGCTTTTTCCAAATATGCGTATGTACGAATACCTTTGCTGTTTAAGTTTTCTAATTATACTCCGTCTCACGAAAGAAGTCGTACGACGTAGCTGGAACTAATGTGATAGGTTGGTCATATTTATGGACACTATTTAGTATTTTAAGGTGCCTACGCTGTTTGAAAATTGCAATGAAAACGTAAAAAAGGTAATGCATCTAGCATTAAAAGGTGCTAGATGCTAGGGTTCGTTTAATTTGAAAAATTAACCTTATGATAACTAAATGAGATATACTTATTAAAATTTGTTCTAGAATCCTGCAACCGAACCGAATTTTACATTATTTATTTTAAGCCAACCTGGACAAAAGCCATATTGTTTGAACAAAAAGTGTAACAGTCTGATGATGACATTGATATGGATGTCTTAGATTCAGGCAGTAATTGTATGTCTGAAACAAACCTAATCGGTGACGTAAAAACTAAAACAAAAAATCTGTTTGCATTTATTTCCTTCTAAGAATTTATTCAAATTTTCATATCACCACATAAGAACGAATAAACTATTAAATTTTATTTACTACAAATTATTCAATCACTAGGGTATTTTTTGGCCTTTAAATAGGAAATACTGGTAACATCCCGTTGCATGACTACGCGTCGCATCTTTGGACTTTCGTGAGACGGAGTATGCCGTATACGTCCGTCTGTTTTGGATTCGACATTGACCTTTTGCTCGAAGCGTAGTTAGCTAAATTTTTATTTCAAATCTACCAGAAAGGATCACCGTAATCCAACGTCTAGTTTATATTAATTTTTAAATCTACTCTCGACAAAATTGCATCAAGATTTTCCATCGGTTTCGCCACAATCACAATATTACTGTCAGTCAATATATATTTATCTACCCATTCGGTGGTCCCTACAAATCTTAGCAATGACGAATACATCATCGTATCTTCACTTCTTGTTGGTCATTACCTCGCTTTACGCTGCGCGCGAATGCGTTTTCTGTGTACTATGCATGTTTTCTACACAAATAGAGATACTTACAAGCAACGTAAAAACACGCACTCCCGTGTTACGCTGCATGATGCAGGGTAGTACATGAAGTGCCTCTTTTACATCTTGTGGAACCACCTCTAGAGTCACCTTACATGAAATAAACTTGTAGTGACTTCCACATGCAGCGTGATCAAAGATATACTACACAAAGTCATCTACAGTAGACATTTCGAACTATGGATTAACTACAATCCCTGTATCACGATACAGAAAATCTCACGCTGATTAGAATATATCACAGTTAGCCAGACATGATTACCTCGCTTGGTCGGAGGACCATCGCTATGTGTTGGAGGGACATAATACCTGTTCTGCCAGAAACTTATTATCGCTTGTGAGGTGGCTCTTGAAATTAAGAATTACAGTACTCATTGTAGATAAATAGTTTCAAAATTCGTTATTCCCCACAGGTAATAACTATCTTCATAGCTATTTATTTTCAGTATTTTTTATGGTATAAGAGGGCAATCGCAGACGGGTCACCTGATGGTAAATAACTACAGCCACCCACGAACACCTGCAACTCAAAGAGTCGGAATTTTGTTACCAATTTTGCTAAAATGTAGAACCAAAAATTTCTGAGAATTACGCGGTTTTGGATGCGCTCCTAAAACCTGTTATCCAATTTAAATATTTCTTTTTGATGATTAATTTTTTCGTCACTTCATAGGATCACTCTGGAGATTCTATAAAGGACTTTATTCAGTGAAAAGTAATCGTGAAAATCGGTTTGCAAATTTCAAAGAAATTGTACTAGTATAAATCACTGAAATTCAAATCGCAAACCTTTGGCAGTTTGTTAAAATATATTTTAGGTTTAATATTTTATAAATAGCACTTCAAAATGATCTATTGTGCAATTAGATTTCTGAGATTAGTGTCACAAACGGTCAAACAGAAAGTCTACGACACTATATTTTTTTTTATTTGAATAAAAATAGATTAATGGGGCAGGTACAAACTAATATGTTCTAAATCTATTTTCCTAAGTTTCAATATATAGTTTCAAGTATCCGTTTTTATAACATCTTTTGTAACTATTTACAGCGAAACCTAGACGAAAATGATGAAATACTCTACGTTCTCGTGCTTTGCAAAATTAATGTAATTTTTACGAAAATCTTTTTTTTGCATATTATTACGCAAGTTTCTATTAATATTTACGAACGACTTGTTCTAAATCATCTAGTATGTTTATCACCAAAGTATGTGCATAATATATAGGTGTTTTGTTATAAAAGCTACTCACCATTGAATTCTTCGGGTCCATGGATGCTCATATTGTGTATAATTAAAACAAACGTAGATAAAATCACCGTATTTTATAAATTTCGTTTCAATAGAATACGATTCATAATAAAATAAATAATTAATTTACTATCAATAATTAAAAATTGACTGTTTATGATTCAGTATCATAATTTGCACTCTACAAGTCTTAGCCGAACTGTCATATTCGGCTGTAAATAAATTTGGGAACTGGCCAGTTCTTTTGTCATGACTACTTTGCAATGCTGAAGATTGTCAAACTAATGACCTAAATTACTCATTTCCGATGGCTGTCCAATCGTTGCGTTCGCGTTTTCCATTAGATAATTCAATGCGAATTGTGTTTACCGGCTACTACAGTGGATATAATGTTGAAATAAGATCGGTCGAGGAGATGACACTCTTGTACCACATGGGGTGCTTCGGTAAAGGATCTGCATCACGCTCGGAACCAAGGGCTGCCGTTAACGATAATCCACGCATTATGCGTAAGAGACAATATTTAAAACGAAACTATTGGTTTAAAAAGTTTGGCAGTTCTACTAGTACAGTTGATGCCGATAATTTTATGAAAGATGTTTGTGAACTAACAGCAAAAATAGTGAGTGACTGTGAAAAGAAATCGAAAAAAGATGTCATAGATTTAGTGTCTAGTGATGAGGACAATGATGAGCAAGCCGATTTTACTGATGAAGTGACAGAAGAATGCCCTGAACAGTTACATAGTACTGGCACAGAGGATATTGTTGTTGTAGTTCCAAACAGTGACTCTGAAGGAGAGAATTACTTTGAAAATATGAACCCAAAGTGTTGTGTGAACAAAATTAAAACCCAAGAAAAACTTATTCTGTCCACACAGGAAGCTTTTTTTCTAATGTACGGACTGGGGTGTTTGCAAATAGTAAATCTTGATAATACATTATTAAATATAGAAAGTTGTTGGAATTTGTTTAGAACATTGGACAAACATTTTATTGCCAAATATGTGGTCTTTCATTATTACAGATCTAGAGGTTATGTGGTAAAACCAGGAATTAAATTTGGTGGAGATTTTTGTAAGCATTTTGATATTAAAATTTAAGTAGGTTATGGCCACCACGTTAGCTAGGCATATTGGTATAGGGTTTACTTCAAGTTTTCCTTCTCAAAACCTCGCAAGAAGAGTCTTATATCCAGCAGTGGACTGTTAAAGGTTGTTGATGATGATGATGGTGGACATGTATTTTTTGTTTTGTAAATGAAATGATGTTAGTATTTTTACAAAAAATACAAAAAATAGTTTTTTGTTTTCCAAGACACTGCATAGCATTTTATTTTCTTTAAATTTATGTGTTAATCCCTTGTTGGTGCAGTGTCGTCCAATTTAACCCCTCTAAGACACAAGTCTGTGCGTTTACCGCTAAGAAAACCCCGTTCACTGTGGTTCCACAATTCCAGAATACACCCCTTACCATCTCACAGAGCATTGGAATCCTCGGTGTCGACATCTCCAGTGACGTCCAATTTCGAGCTCATTTGGAAGAGAAGGTCAAGCTGGCGTCAAAAAAGCTTGGTGTTCTGAATAGAGCGAAGCGATACTTCACACCGGCACAAAGGCTACTACTTTACAAAACACAAGTTCGACCTCACATGGAGTATTGCTGTCATCTCTGGGCGGGAGCACCGAAGTACCAGCTTGAGCCTTTCGATTCAGTTCAGAGACGTGCTGTGAGAATAGTCGACGATCCTGATCTCACAGACGGTATCGAGCCACTAAGTCTTAGGAGAGACTTTGCCTCCTTGTGTGTGCTCTATCGTCTCTACAATGGGCTGTGTTCTGAAGAATTGTTTGATATGATGCCCACAGCCACTTTCTACCATCGCACCGCTCGCCATCGTCAGGGAGCTCATCCACATACATTGGAACCTAAATGGTCGCGCACAGTGCGGTTTCAGAGAAATTTTCTCCCGCGAACAATCCCGTTATGGAATGAGCTCCCTGCCGAGGTTTTCCCTGGAAACTACAGTATGGGGCTCTTCAAGAAGGGGGTAAATAGGTTTTTAAAGGGTCGGCAACGCGCACGTGATGCCCCTGGTGCCGCAGGCGTTCATAGGCTGCGGTAACCGCTTACCATCAGGCGGGCCGTATGCTTGTTTGCCACCGTCGTGGTATAAAAAAAAAAAAAAAAAAAAAAAGTGTAATGAAGAAGGCTAGAATAGAAAAGAAACATCTACCATCTATCACCACTTCTATACTGCTTCAACGTCAAGATCGAATTTTGAAAACCAGACCCTAACCAGTCTACAATTGTTTTTTTACATTGGCCCCACAATGTTCCCATTTATGACTGTTATTTTTTTATGGTTTGAGGTCATACCATTTTTTTTCGACTTCATTGACATGATAATCCCTGAAGCTTTTTCATGCAACACTATCATGTAAACATATTACCATATTTCATAGCACACATGCAGCTTTGTGTGCATCTTCCAAAAGATTTGTCATTGACGTTCACCTCCTAATAGCTGTAGCCTGTAACCTCTTCTTTCTCAACAAATGGGTTATACAACTCTTATAGATTTTTTTATTTGAACCAATAGTTTCTGAATAAATTATTGCAATAAATCAAACAAAATTGATTTCTATAGTATTAGTATAGATAAATATCAAAATTCTATGTATGTAGGTGTTCTTTGTGTTAGTTTCTTGTGTTTGTAAAGCCCCAGCGACACAGGGTTATATTCCTAAAGCGGGTGTTATCTTTTTTTAAAAAAGGTATGAAATTTTAGATGATTTGATTGAAATGAGCCCTAAATTGTCTCAATTTTTATTTTTAGTGCTATATAGAGATGGCCCAGCAACAACACATTCTACTTACATAGTAATTATAAGATATGATAAAGAACCAGTTAATTGGCTAGAACTGCTTGGACATGTTCGCTGTGCACATTCTACAGTAAAGGTATCTATGTCAGCATTATTCGCATAGTACCCCCTCCAATGTTTTTTTTCATATTATAATAGTCTATGATGTGGATGAACTAAGATTGCTGTTATTGAGATATTTAATATTAGTTCATTATTCAAACTTAGAACAAACACATAATGGTCAGCAATTTTTTAAAATTACAATAATTGATTTTCTGATTAACAATTATGTATATTGTTATTTATATAATACCAATTTTCTTAAAACTGGAAATGTTTGTTGTGTTCTAAAACTTTGTGGATGTAAGCCAAAATTAAGTGTTCTATGTAAATCTCTATATTCCTTAATAAAGCCTGTATACAGAAGATATTTTTCGATCTTTCAACAACAGCTGTCAATAGTCCACTGCTGGACATAACCTTCTTCTTAGTCTTTAAAATATATTAAATCATGTACACAGTACTTAGCCTTTGTAAACTATATTTCAATCATACATGTCTTCATCATCAACATTTCTGGGCTAAGCCAGTCCAATGCTGGCCACATCCAGCAGCTGCCCACCACATACATGTCTTATTAACATAATTTTATTTTTTTATTTACAGTGATACTTAGCTAATAACACTTGCCATTATTTTCAGGACATAATAATTGCTGAAGCCATAGAGCCTGAAAAATGTGAAAATCAATCACCTGAAATTTTGAAAGACTACAGTGTAAGAGAAATCTTGCTGAATAGGAATCTTCCTGTTAATTTAAATGAAGATGGATTCAATCTCTAAATTTTTATTAACATATTATATACACTACTCTAAGCATAACAATAAATACATTAAGCTCTCTTAATGGGTTTTTTTATTCCAGTTCTTCTATACTCGCTTCTTTGATTTAAATAGTCTTCTGTACATGATTTTCGGAAGTCATCATCTTTGTACCAACCACCCAAGCAATCTTTTAAAATGGAATTTTGTTTTCTACATTTGACAACCATTAAGAGTGCTGAGTCTTTGCAGCATTTCTCAAACTCGGCTACCTCTTTGGTGCATTTTTCTGCTTTAGCCTTCTCTCTTATGAGTTTTGGTATCATTACATCTACTTCTACCTTTCTTAGAGTTCTGTCATCAGGATCACCTAAAAAAAGGATTAGATGTTTTAAATATAACTATTATTAATATACTAAAAGGTATATCGTTGGATCTACAGTACCTAAGCCTTTAGGCCCTTCTGACAATTTGGTAGGCAACACTGTCTTAGTAGCCATACTCCTGGCTTCTATTTTATAAATGTACCTAAAGTAAAATTAAGTTTTTGCAAGAGCAGGTACTTTGATTTAAAACAGATTGCAGTACATTTTTAGAACTATCTTATGGTTTTGATATTGACATTTCAATATAACTCAAAATTTGACAACGACGTTTTCTTCTCAGAGCTTGAGTCTTCGTTCGGAAACATGGAACTTTGAAGAAGTTCAAATAGATGTAGTTATAGCGTGATTTGGCATGAAACTTTAGTTTTCTTATTTGAAGTGTGAAACCCACGATCTAAAGTAATAGTTATAAATAACATAATAAAAATTATTGAATACAAGTTAAAAAGAAGAAAAATATGAAAATATGCTACCTACATTGATTGTTAATTCTTAGGCATTGTGCAATATATAGAATGTGCCAAGAATTCGTTAATATTTGAATCTAACATCTCGCGCAAACATGTTCCGAGAGTTCTTGGGAGCGATGCTACTGGAAATTGCTGGCTACAATCGTAACAATTGGTTTCAACAAGATGAAGCCCTAATGAGTCCCTGCCGCTGGTCAAAGACATGTGTCCAGAAAAGCTAATTTCCAGACGAGGGGATATTCCATGGCCACACAGAAGTCCAGATCTATCCCCAGCAGGCTCCTTTTTATGGGATTATTTGAAGAATTGTGTCCACATCAATAAATCAAATACACTACGTCTACTAAAAGAAAACATCAGCGAAGAGATGTCGGCGATCTCGCGGTCTCTTTGTCGATGATTATTCGAACATTTCGATACTCGCTTGAAGAGTGCAAACGTTGAAACGGTGGTCATTTAGTCTATGTAATTACATAGACTAAATGATATCTTTTTAAGAATTCTTAAAAAGATATTTTAACTAATTAGCTTTCTTCTAAATAAACATTCTTATAATAAATTAAATGGTTTTTTATACTATTTTTCAAATATGAATTAATTCGTGGCCCATCCTATACATAAAGTATAATTTATTGTAAACATTTAATAGCATTTCAAAATGGAACTTAGTAGTCTTTTCGAAAAATTGAAATTTTCTAATAAATAAAATTTATTATTATGATTCGACAATATTTCCGTACAATTTATTAACTTTTTTAATACAATAAGTTATTTTACGCTGATACAGAATTATCGAATAAGGAAGTCATTCAAGAAAGCTGTAATAGGATATTCTTTAACAAATAATTAAACGAATAATGTTAAATCATTATGAAGTTAGGAAAATATGTATTTTTTGAACTATTAAAAAGTTTAATGTATGTATTTGTAGTAATTACGTGAGAACTTTTTATTTATTTTTCATTTAATAATTATAGTACAAGATTATTTTTAAAGAGGCTTGTTTAAAAATGTATTTTTGTTTATTTCTTTATAGCTTATTTATTATTCAATATTTTTCATTAAAGTATCCAGTTTAAAATAACGATAAAAATTTGAAAATCATTGAGACATTCTGGATGATGCCAAATAATTTGTGTGTGAAGAATGGAGAGAAAATAAGTGAGGTAGCTAAATTATTTTTTACTATTTGCGATTAATATAAAGCTTGTCAAATCGTGTATTTGTACCAGTATGTATATAATTTATATTTATAATATTTATCTAGCAACACATTCATGAGCTTGCAGTTTCGACGTGGGCTGTCATTTTGTGCATAAATCGAAATCATTCGTTCACTGTTTGAGGTTCTGTTCATTTTGGATTTTGCCCGGAGTTTTCAGAAATAGTGTAAATGATTTAAGTTCTTTGTGTAAGTTTAATGTTATGTGTTTAGATCTTATAAGAATATTGGAAGTCATTCATTACAATGTTGTTGATTAATTTTTGACATGAAAATTGTGATGCTTCATGAGTTTTCTTTATTTTAGAGTGTAAAATAATCAAAATACACAATGGATCGTCTTTTACGTCTTGGAGGAGGTATGGCTGGGCTATCACAGGCACCACCACCGACAGATGCACCTGCTGTTGATACTGCTGAACAAGTATATATTTCGTCTTTGGCTCTACTCAAGATGTTGAAACATGGTCGCGCTGGCGTGCCCATGGAAGTCATGGGTCTTATGTTGGGTTAGTATTATATGATGAAACGTTAATGAAGGCGTAATGACCTATCATTCGTAACATCAACTTGTAATTTGCTGTATCATTCACCTTATTTACTATCAAAGTTTTGTGGTTTATACTTTCTATTATAATAAATTATAAACAAAATCTTTCAGGTGAGTTTGTGGATGACTACACAGTACGTGTAATTGATGTGTTTGCCATGCCCCAAACTGGTACTGGAGTATCAGTAGAGGCCGTTGACCCTGTCTTCCAAGCTAAGATGTTGGACATGCTTAAACAGACCGGTCGTCCAGAGATGGTTGTTGGATGGTATGTAAATGTTTCTCACATATGTTTATTATATCTGTATCTTTGTGTTGAAGTCAATGTCAAGTTCAAAATTTCTTAATCTGGAATCTTGAACTTGTTATGCCCTAAGTGTAGATCGTTGCATTAAGTGTGTAAGTACAGTAAGTTTTTAGATCTTTAAGAATACTACTTAGTTTAATCATCACATGTTTCAATAAATATACTGTGTAATCTAAATTTATATTTAGATTACATAGTAACACATACATACATATACATGAAGGCAAACAACACTTCAGTGACTTTTTGTCTATTGTTTGTCATTAGATTCTTCAGTAACTGGTTAGAAGGTATTAACCCTTTCCACTCCAATGTCGAGTGTCACTTGACACTGGTTTTTTTTCCACAAGATCCACTGTAGAGTGAAACTCGACATGGTGTAATACTTCTTTTTGCAGAAAATTTTAAAACAAGAGGGATTTTTGTTACTAAAATGTTTGAATCATGAATGAATGAAACATATGCTAGAATCGCAAGATACTATAATTCAATTAAATTTTTATCGATGCTACACAATTAAACTAGTTGTTATCGCACCGTTATATGCACCGCGTCGTAAACAACTAATCTCTCGAACTGAGGTTGCGGCAGATACAGAACAACGTCTCGATAGAACCCCTCACTTTATATATTTACAACCTGGGGGAAAGCACAAGTATTGTGCTGTGTGTTCCAACCGAAAAATAAAAGGGGGGAGAAAAGAAACATGCTATTGTTGCAAAACATGTGAGACAAAACCTTCGCTTCATCCTGGGATTTGTTTCGAAAAATACCATACCAAAAGGGATTATAAAGATTAAAATTAAGAATTATAATATAGTATCATGTAATTACTCATAGAATAAAGTTTATTAAATAAGAAAAATCAATTTTTTTTACAAGATACACAAAAAACACTAAAAGTTAAAAAACGTAATTTTAGCATGGAGCTGGTGGAATAAAAACAAAAACAAAAAGGGTTAAGAAGGTTTAGGTTTTTAATAAAAATAAAATATAAAAATATAATCATTGTATCCGAAAACTCTTTCCTCTATAGTAATACTAAATTATTTTACATATATAATATATCCTGGACTTCAGTGTGCCTCTTGACAAAGACTTCATCTAATAATTACCATGGTATCCTACACTCTCCTCCAGTAGTAACCCACCATTAATAGAATTCATCTTCCTATCTTTTCCTTTGTCAACCTCTATTAACTTATCTTATATACCTACAAATTACCCTGTACTGTGTATCTATAAGCTTAAATAACTGGTCATTTAAACCACAAATAGTTTGAAAGACATAAATCAGATAATGGTACAATTTTGTAGTAAAACTTATTAATTTATTGCAATTTCTAAATTATTTACAGGTATCACTCTCATCCTGGATTTGGTTGTTGGTTATCAGGTGTAGACATAAATACTCAACAGTCCTTTGAAGCTTTATCAGAGAGAGCAGTTGCCGTTGTGGTAGACCCCATCCAATCAGTGAAAGGAAAAGTAGTCATTGATGCATTCCGTCTCATTAACCCTAACATGATGGTTCTTGGTCAAGAGCCCAGGCAGACCACATCGAATTTGGGTCACCTTCAAAAACCATCAGTACAAGCTCTCATTCACGGACTTAATCGCCACTATTACTCTATCAGCATAAACTACAGAAAGAATGAATTGGAGCAGAAAATGCTGTTAAATCTGCACAAAAAGTCCTGGATGGATGGACTTACCCTTTCAGACTATAAGGAGCACTGTTCTATCAATGAAACCACAGTCACAGATATGTTGGACCTAGCTAAAAATTACAATAAGGCGTTAGAAGACGAGGAGAAAATGACCCCTGAACAGCTAGCTATTAAGAATGTAGGCAAACAGGATCCGAAGAGGCATTTAGAGGAGAAAGTTGATGTTCTGATGTCAAACAATATAGTGCAGTGTTTGGGAGCAATGCTTGACACAATGGTATTTAAATGATCCTGAAGTGAGACATTTTGTACTATTACATGTTAAGGTTATAGTAAAGTGGTATTAAATGAATCCAGTCTCACACTTTTATCTCTATTGATGTATGATACTTATAATTTACTTAATAATACCTAACAAAAATAAAACAGTTTTTCATAATCATTTATTTATTTAATAGAATAATTGTTGAGGTGCTATTTGTTGACGAATGATCTCCAGCCGTCTTTGAACCGATGGGTAATCACTAAGGTTTGGGAAGTCAATGTCAAACATGGGCTGTAAATTACTTTGATTGTTGACAATACCTTGAATTATATGTCGCAATTTTTTTAGTGCTTCGTCAGGGTTCTCCATACTAATCTGCAATTGAGCATGAGTATTGAAAATTAATAGAGTAGAGTGGGAGGAGTATAGTGGCTAAAAATAGGATCTTACTGTGTCCCAAAATAGACCAGGATTACGGCGATGTATGCTGTCATATTGTTCTTTTAAGTGTGCCGATGCTAAAATTTCCATAGCTTCCAAACTTTCAATTGCTTCAAGAGGGGCCTGTAGGGATACCTTATTTGTTACTTTTAATCTTTAACATGTAAAACGAACCAATTTATATAAATTGATTTATCGACTTGAGTTATGAGTTCCATAAGCCGATCCAAATATGTACTTAATGATATATAATTTCATGTAAGCGATTGCCGCCCAAGAGTTAACGAATTCGATTCCCACATCGGGTCAACGTTAAGTTTTTTTGTTAGGAATTTTTAATAACAACCCGGAATGTTTACGTTAGGTTGGTGGAAGTTAAATGATTCACGTCCATACGTCGGAGAGCACGTTCAGCCGGCAGAGTCGCGAGAGATTTCAAACATGCAAGAAATGGAGACAAAGAACACCCAGATGCAGAACAACAATTTGTGGATCACACAGTGTTGTCCCATGTGGGGTTTGAATATATGACCTTTAGGACAGTAAAGAGTGGCCTGGCGAACACTTAAACCACTACGCCACCGGTGCAGTTGATATTGGGCAGTCAGTCCCTCAAACATTTGGTTTGTAGACAAGCAGTTCAACCTTCTAGTTCAATTCGCCCACAGAGTTACGGAAGTCCAACGCCAGTCGCAAAAAACCGGCAGTTCACTTACGGTACACGGTACCAATCTTAATTTTTTTTTATCTTAACGGATACACGGAACACATTGCGTTTTCTTCGTTGTATTTGATTGTGTGCAGCATGAAACACTTGTCAGGAAATTACACCACTATGGAATAAGAGGCAGTGCTTTGGATCTTCTTACTTCTTATTTGAGTGATAGGATTCAAAGAGTAGATGTTAATGGTAAATTATCCCAGGGATCAGCTGTGGCGGTGGGGGTGCCCCAGGGGTCTATTCTGGGTCCATTTCTGTTCCTTGTGTACATCAACGACTTGCCTCATCTTGTGAGGGATAACCATGAGATAGTGTTGTTTGCAGATGACACATCCTTAGTATTTAAAGTTAACAGACAGCAATCGGTAATTGACGATGTAAACAATGCTCTCTCTAAAATGGTACTTTGGTTTTGCGCTAATAACTTGTTATTAAACAGGAGTAAAACCAAATGTGTTAAATTTTATACTAGGAATGTTAAACAAGTAAAAACTAGTGTTTTGATGAACGGGGAGGAACTGGAATTGACAGACAAGGCTGTCTTCCTAGGTATAACTTTAGATTCACGGTTACAATGGGGCCCACATATAGAAACGTTATCTGGTAGACTTAGTTCTGCAGCTTATGCTGTGAGAAAGATTCGTCAATTGACGGATGTTGATACTGCGCGATTAGTTTATTTCAGTTACTTTCACAGCATTATGTCCTATGGTTTATTGCTTTGGGGCAGTGCCTCTGATATCGATTCAATCTTTGTGCTCCAGAAACGAGCTATTAGGGCTATCTATAAGATGGGCCCTTGTGAGTCACTAAGAAACAGATTCAAAGAAATTAACATTCTCACACTACACTCACAATACATTTACGAGAATCTTTTGTATGTTCATAAAAATCTGTGTAAATTTAAGAAAAATAGTGATCTCCATCAATTTAATTTAAGAAATAAAAATAAACTTGCCTTGCACACTACTAGGCTCCATAAAATATCGAATTCGTTTGTGGGTCAATGTATACAATTTTATAACAAATTACCAAACAACATAGTATTATTATCTATTAGTAAATTTAAGAAATTTGTTAAGCTGAGGTTGTCCAAAAAGGCTTATTACTCAGTTTCAGACTATGTCACAGATTTAGATGTTTGGAAATGAATTGCTCTTTTTTTAAGACCTATGATTGTGAATATAACTGCTATTTTAATATTTAAAAGATTTTGAGTTAAAAGAGTGGTGGTGAGTTTCTTTCCTGGGTTCTTTTCTCACCACTCTACCATGAACAATCTGCGAACCCAGCTAGCTATAATTTTAATCGACAGATTGTTCATCTTTCATCTTTTATTGTTTTTTTTTTATGACATTCATAAGTGTCTTTTGTGACCTAAATGAATAAATGAATTTGACTTTGACTTTGACTTTGACTTTGTATATAAGCACACTTCCAACACTCATTTTTGTTAACGTCTTTCTTTTTAACATGATATTCATATTCCCACTAAGATGGACCTACCGGTAGGGATAATTTTAAATAAATTACACTTGGACATATCGGTGGAAATAATGAGTAGGGCTAAGTGTAGCTATCGGGCTAAACTGACATTTAGATTAACCGGTTAAACTAGTGGCCGACCTCAAATAATTTTGTGATTAAAAAAGGCTAGGAAGAAAAATTCAATGATATCATGTTCGTCAATGATATCATTAAATACAGATAAAATCGATTTATAGAGCTCACTGCTGATGACCCAGCTCTAAACTATTTCTTGGCATTGTACAAATTACCAAGGTATAGGTAAACGACGATAACATTATATTTGCCTGGTTGCCCTAAGTATTCTATACATTTCAAATGTCTAAAAATATCTATTCTCGCCCTCTTTAACACCCGAAAAAACGTGATCTACACATTGTCAAGGTTTTATTCTGTAGCATAAGATACAGTTGATGCTGATAACAAACTTATAGGTCATATAGACTGCGGCGGTTGCGAGGGCTTTCATCCGGTGAAAGAAAAAAGGTAGACGGGCACACATACTCGTAAATATAGCTACAGGTGACACATTAAAGGTACAGGTGAAATAGTTACAGTTGAATAAAAAAAAAGTAAAGGGCGAACTTAGGATAAAATTATAGATATCGTAGTCAATTACTAATTAAAATGCTAAGTAATATAATTCTTTGTGGTTAACACACACATGTACTTCTCACTCACTTTACTTATCGACAATAAAGTTAGATTTTATTTACCGTCTCTAGATGAATCTGGTTTAACATAGATTCATTTATTTTTGCGGTTTTTGGTGGCACCGAGTCACCTGCAATGTAAGTTTGAAATTTAGACTAAAGTGCAACATAAAACTTAAAATAAATGAAGTAGGACTACTAAATGGAAAATGGTAGAGTAAAAAAAAAACAATCTATGACAATCTACAACATGTCAATCAAATAAAAATAAATATAATAAAATATAAAATGTCTATTACTCGATGCAATCGCCATATCACTGGCTTCTCTCTGTCCAGCTTCAGTGACAAAGGCTAACCAAAGGTCCGATTCGGGAGAGTACTCATAACTGTGGTGCGTGTGTTGGCCAGATGCATCCAACGGTCCTTTTGAGCTTATGGAATGCATTATGTGTTCTGAAAAATATACAGCATAAATATTTACTTTTTGTGTTTATTACACATGATATTGTTATTCCAGGCAATCCTTAGGTTCTATTTCTAAAATTTTTTAATTATGGTGGTTACGGTTAAAGCTACTACTACTATCAACTGTAAGTATTAACACTGTTTAAACATAGTTTTACAGACGGAGATGTGAAAATTATAAAGTAACTGTACAGATGATAGGTAGTGCTGGAAGCACTAATCGTTGATCTTCAAGGACCTACATATATCCGACACGTCGCAGAATTATTTACTCTTTTTTTAATTTCTATACCATAGGTATTAAAAAAAAAGAAAAACACATTTGATAAAATTGCATTGTTCCAATATTTTTTTTAAGTAAGAAGCAAACAAGAATTGACTGTCTTATTGGTCTAACGGTTAGCGTTTGCAACTACCGATCAAGAGGTCTCGGATTCGATATCCGAGTCTGGTCAAAAAGTGTTATTGAGTTTTTCTGATTGCAGAAATACTTAACAACAGTCTTGACTTTGAAAGTTGAGTCGGATAGTCGTCCTATCGGAGTATGAGAGTGAAGGAACAGAGAAAACATCTGTGTTTGCATAAACACTTGTGCACTATACTCGTAATACCTCTGGTGTAGTCGGCTGGTTTCGTTGGAGACTGGTCACCGCAGTCGAAATCGCTTCGGAGTTCATCATCAAATAAAAAGCTTATCACGTTAGTAAGACGTAAATATGTTATTATAAATATATAGAGGTCAAACGGCGTCAGTTGCGTGTGTATTTCGAGGACGTCCTACCAGTTTTGATCTCAAGGGACCATTATAAAAGACTGACGGGAGCTTGTACGATGGTGTCAGTCGCAAAACTGGATAAGCACCTATGGAAGTCTCCCGTTTGCTTCAAACCTAACCGGTCATCCTTGAAACTTGCGACCGAAACACTAAGTAGAACAGTATTATAAATTGCAACAAAAAAGATGGTAAAGGATAGATAAGTTTCATATTTATCAATTAGGTTTTTAATGTTTACATTTTCGATTTAATATTAATCATATATTATCAAATAGGTATAATACATGTACTATGGTAGCCAGACTGCTGATAAACATACTTATATATTGCTAAATACATATATCAATCGACGGTCTTTTACAGACCACCGCTGGACATAGGCCTCTCCTTGGCAAGGAGGTTTTAGCCTACTATACCATGTTAGCCAAACTGGTTGGAATAGAGTTTGTTTCTAGTTTTCCTTCCTTTTGTAATGATATTTTTCTGAATAGTTTGTTCCCTCAGTCGCCTCTTACGACACCCACGGGATGAATGGGGGTGGTAACACAATGTATTCTTAATCCGTCACCATACAGAGTATGACACATTATTAACATTTTATGTCACATACAAAATTAACTTGGAACTAAGTTGAATGTAAACTAGTATTAAGGTAGATATATAATTAGATGCTACTCACCCGTCGCGGTAGGAGGCTGAATCTGCGGTTCAACGAGCATTCCCATTGGGTTTATATCAGTCATATTATTTCCAGTACTCCCGATGTCTTTGGAAGTAAAAGTTACTGATTTTGCCGATTTGTTGCTTTCTATTTTACCAGTAAAGTACCCTGACATAAATACAGTAAAATAAGTATTTACACAATTAGATGAAATTATTGTGCGTTGATTTCATTTAAAATATAACTTAATAGAGATCTATTTATGGTGGGAAAACAGATTTTTCTTTCAAGGTAAAGTTTTGTTTTCGTGACTCCTTGTTTCTGAATAAAAAAATAATACGTGTTTCGCTTTAGTATGGCCGTAATTTATTTCTTCTAAATGGACAATCCAACATATTATATGAGTATTGTAAGTATTGATTATATATCAGAAATTTGATCAAGTGGACATAAAATACATTGAGCGGCACTGAGCATCATCAAGTTGCAGAGGTGAGTGGGGTAATATGCGCTATTTATAGGTACAACACGAAATTCTGTATACAAGGAGATCTTTCATTATAAAGTACCTACACGGAAGAAATATAAATGTAAGGTAGAGGTAAAATAATCTTCTTTTTTTTTTAGACATCTTGCCGACATGTTCACCACTGTTAATCCTGTACACCACAATCAACAGAAGTGAACCACGATCACACCGAGTTATGACACCTGGGCAGTACTAGGATAAATTAAACTGTCTTGAAATCCGTAACAAACTTAATCAGAGGAAAACTGAAAGAGTTGGAAAAAAAATAAGTCCACTATCCTCCATAGCAAAGTGGGAGACAAAATGAGAGGTGTCAACAGCTTCAGTGAGCCTAAATAATATTATTCATCGATTAATATAACATCATATGTTCAGAATTTTTTCTGTATTCCTGCTTCGTATCAATTTCTACATAATAATTAAGATGCAATACTGTTGGGCAAGTGGTTAACAACTACTGCTAAGCCAGAAGTCGTTGGTATTATATACATTCTGGTTATGTTCATACTTATTAAGAAATATATAGCTATATTTATTTAGAAATTTATTTACCTGTCTGACGGTTGTAGGCTTGCACCTATTACGGTAATGGAGATTAAATTTGTAATTAACAAAATTTTGACGTTATGGCTTGCCAGAGGAGTACTTCTGGCAAGCCATATGGAGATCAAGACGTGAGTGTATCTTATTATATGATGTGATTTTGTGTGGTATAGTATAATATGGTATGGTATGGTATGGTGTGGTATGTACGGTATGCTATAGTATAGTGTGATATGGTCTGTATAATATGAAATGAGTATGAATATAATGAACTGTTTTTAGTAGTAGCTAGTGTTCAATAAAAAAAATACACGCATTATACTTGCCTTTCCAAGTTGAAGAGGTGTATCTGCTGAAATCGGCACTTTTGTATTGAGACAAATTAGAGGATCTAACTTTTTCATTGGGTCTGAAACAAATTCTCCAAATTAATTTTCCAATTTACTTTTACTCTTCTCCATTATTTTTTATCCCCTTTGCAGCGACTTTTAAAACTTTTTTTTTTTTTTTTTTTTTTTTTTTAACGTGTGGAAACCCCCTCGAGCCGTCACCCCACCGGGGTTTACGGCGAGGTGGTGTGTCGGAATCGGACCGACTAAAACCACACGGTGTGCCACTCTGCCCCTGAGATAGGAGGGATCCGGGAACCGCTGCTATTACGACATCCAGATCCCTCCTAGGGCCTGCCCGCCAACGCGGGCACCATCTGCGGACAAACTCTCTATTCAGGCGACGTACGGCACACACGCACGTCGCCTCCTCGCGGCTGGCCATTGTAGCGGATGGAGGGGAAAACCCATCCCGTCCACCCGCGGCCACACTCAAGGCGGCATGAGACGCTGATATGCGCGCCTCCGCCGCCCGGTTCGCCGGCGGCGAATTGGGTCCGAATGGAAATCGTCCTCCCGGGCCCTCTCCGCCGCCTCCTTCCGCAAAATTACGTCTTCGCAGAAGGTTGCGACCGCGGTAAAACAACTGTCGCTACCGGCCATGGAGCGTATGACGGCCGGTAGCGAGAGATCTCCTCCAATAACTGCAGTGAGGACCCCACGCTGCGCCGCCCAGGCGGAACAAACCGCTAGCGTGTGCTGAGCCGAGTCCTCACTGCAGTCGCAGTGGTGACAGGCGGGACTCAATTCCCTCCTGGCGACCGAGTGCAGATACTTCCCGAAGCAACCGTGCCCGGAAAGGACCTGCGTCAGTCGGAAGGAAAGGGTCCCGTGCTGCCGCCCTGCCCACTCGGCGATGACCGGCTGGAGAGCCTCCACGGCGGCAAAGCCAGCACGTGGAGCCTCCAGCCGGGACGACCAACGAGCCATTGTGGGTCGACGAGCGGCTTCTCGCCACTCGCGTATCTCTTCGGGCGGGGGCCGTATGCCGCTACCCGCCCGGAAGTCAACCGTCCGCCTATAAACTTCGGCGAGCATTTCCGCCTCCAAATCCCACGGGGGAGTTCCGGCCAAGGCGCACGCCGCCTCCGTCGATACGGTGCGGTAACCGCGTATGGCTCTAACCGCCAATATCCTCTGAGGGCGCCAGAGGCGAGCCCTATTCTGGGCGGTCAGAGCCGCCGCCCACGCCGGTGCACCATACAGCGCCATTGACCGGACAACCCCCGTGTATAGCCGTCTCGTCGCGACGCTAGCTCCACCCAGATTGGGCAAAAGTCGCCCAAGGGCAGAAGCAGCGCCGACCAGCTTTGGAGAAAGCTGTCGGAAGTGCTCGTCGAAGAGCCACCTGCCGTCGAGGATCAGGCCCAGATACTTCATCTGGGCCTGAACCGGTACGAGGACCGAATTGACCACGATGGAGGCGCCGGAGGGTGGACCACGACGGGGCCCATGGAACAAAAGCGCCTCCGTCTTGTCCAGGGCCACCCGCAAACCCAGCGCCTCAATTCTCCCGACCACCAGAGAGACACCCGTGGTGGCCAGGCGCGCCGCCTCTTGAAAGTTCATGCCCCGGGCCGTGACCAATGTGTCATCTGCGTAACAAATTACGCCCAGCCCGGGGGGAAGACGACCTCGAAGGGCCCAGTCGTATCCCATGTTCCACAGGAGTGGTCCGAGGACAGACCCCTGCGGAACACCGCACGACATGAGCCGCCGCCTTAGAACACCGTCTCGGTAGCGACTTTTAAAACTTGGCCTGACCTATTTACAACACCATAGGTATATAAGTACTTTGTTTTAGTTTAAGTAGTTAAGTGTCAATGATCTCTATCAATAAACAAACGTTACCGCACACACGACATAATAATTTATAAAATTAAAAAATAAGACTGCAGTAGATTTATCACAATTAGCATTCGTAATTCCGTGCTTACCTGTATCTGTAACAATTACGTGTTTTTAATAAATTGACTTTGAGAAGAAAGTGAAGTAGGTAAGGGGTTCTGATTGGTAATGAGAATGTAAGTTTACCGGGTCGTCACCGCTCGCGACGGCGTCACTTTGGTATCGTCGACATTGTTCAGCTGCCATCTTTAGTTATGGGAGTTTACTAAATCGGCATTATTATTTTTCGTATTTATTTTGTTTTAATTTTGCGTTTCTGTATTTTTGTATAACTGTTTTTTTAATTTTAATCGACGTTGAACGTTATCTGGTAATTAAATCTTCGTTAAAAGACAGGGTCACCTTATACTCGCATAATCTTGTTTTTAGAACACTATTGTTTAACGAAGTTATGTTTCTTTTGATGAATTCTATTGATTTCATGATAACATGGGACACGGGTGTATTTAGAAAAAATATTTCCTGACTGTTAAAAGGAACCTTGAGCAGTAGGCTGTGTATGTGACTCGAGCATGTAGGTATCTGCCTGGTAAAGTCGTTAAAGCCTCATGCTATTGGCAGGTCAGGGATACCAGTCGGCTGTAAACCTTGTCACTCTTTCTTTGCTACCACGTAATTAGAAGACTATTATTAGAGGAGCCGTAGAAGGGATTCCGGGATTTACTCGAGCGCGGCAGATTAATATACAGGGGGATACCTTGTATTCTATTAAGTACTTATACCAAATATGAGACTTATATATATGATCGCCCGTCAAGGATAAGGGATCAGATTAGTAAAAAAAATTGATCATCAAACATTTTCGAGCGCGTCAGATTAAGATAAGATGAGGTAGTTACGTGCTAAAAAATGTAGATTTCACTAATTTGACAATTTGAGTGAGACGTAAAGAAGGAAGAGTGCTACAACATTGTAAAAAAAAAAGTCACCTGGACATTCTCGAGCGTGGCTAAATTTTTTTATTTTGAACGGAATAATTCAAGGATTGCGAAAAATATATAATCTGACAATTTCCGCAAGCCGAAGCAACAAAAATTCATCGATAAAGTTTAATGCGTGCAGCTACGTGATCCTTATATTCCCCTCTTCACGCTTCTATTCCTCTCTCACAATTTAATTTTTTTATAATTATTTTCTCAAAAATTCTAATATTCTACTATAAAAAAACATGTACTTTCTCATTTGCATGCTATTTCCTGAGCTTTTCAATTAATTAAGTTCAATAGTTTAAAAAAATACAAAAAACAATTTTATAATTATCAGATTAGCGAAATCCCTTTAAATAATTGTTAGATTAGGAGACAGCACGAGTGCATCAAGATGAACCACATACATATACCTTAATCTGACGCGCTTGAGTATTTCAAAATGACCAATTTTTTTTGCACATTCTAATAACGGCCATGACTTTGCGTCACATCCAAATCGTCAGATTATTATATAAGAGCATATTTTTAGGTTCACTAAACATTCCCTTCGAAAATCTGACGCGCTCGATAAAGTTTTTTTTGTTTTTCATTTCTCACCCCTAGGTACGACCATTTCTGAAACAGTCAGATTAACATATGTACATTTTTAAAAGTACGTAGGACATATATAATATCATTATCTGACACGCTCGAGTATGTCCATGGAACTGTTTTTTTTTACATTTTTGAAAATCTATATTCGCTCTCCCCACTGATGAAATGGTATGTTTTATATGTCATTTTTTTTTCATCATCTAAGCTTCACAAACGAATAGGTCTCTATGACGCTCGAGTAAATCGCGATTTAGCATCGTGGCCTCCCGTACTATATGGACAAAGTATGAGTTATTGTAGAAGCTCTCATGAGTATAAGAATCAATAGATGAAAATTTTGTAGCTTAAATGTAGAAAACATAATAGTAGACGACCGCTGCCTGCTTAAAATATGGAAGTATGAGAGAGAAAGAGAAAAAATGTTCTGCCAGTTAAATAAAAAGAAAAACTGTCTCCTCGTTATATACATACTTACTTTTTAGTTTGATCCTGTCCGTAAGAAACATAGCTGTTGTATTCCTCTGTGGCTTGCGACTCTTTAAACAAAGAGTATAAACTCGGTTCTTCGTCATCGTTCTTGTCTTTGGCCCGTTTATTTATTTCCGGCAAAGACAAATCACTCTACAATATATATTTGGTTAGTAAAACAACTTATATATAGTTTAACATTACTTTATCTTTAATGTGTTTCTGGAATTTTTATTGTTATACGAAACGGGCGGAGGTTACGTGAAGTTATGCAAAAATTCATAAAAATAGTAAATGCAAGGATTAAATATCATGCTTTACTTGCGAATCATCGTCTTCACTGTCTATATAAGAAATTTTTTTGCGAAGCGAAATTTACAGAAATTAATAAAGTATTTTAAAATTAGTTAGCTTTGAGTGTGACAATTAAATATTAAATTGTTTCACTATAATTTGTTAATGTGTACTAATTGTATTGGGAGGAGAATTAACCCATGTGTTTTCTTTCATGATATAGGGGTAAATGTGCAAACGAATTGATGGTAAGTGAATGCTGCTACCCCTTGATCTACAACTTAGTAACCATAAGAGCATTGCCGGCTCTTGAGGTGCACGCACATCATATCCTTGAGAATTGAACGTCGTATCGGTTCAGTAATAAAACAGGCAACAATCTGTACCACAGATTTATTGTATGAGTCAAAAGTTTGAAGAAACAACTCTTCGTAGATCTTTCATGAATGCAAGAAGCTACATCTCTATGCAAAGTCGTCAGAGCATGTATTCTGTAGCGGCTACAGAACTACGGAACATATGTTTACGTATTCATTGCTATTGTTATATATATGTTTTTCCTCCGAGTCTTTTTTCCTAGAGCTAATTTGGGTCGGCTTTAACTCTACTACGATACGGCTGAAAATCGATTTCCTTACGTGGTATAAATCAAGTATTAGACAATATTGAAAATCTGTAGAGAAACTGTTATCGGACTTTTTAAGGCACTAACCTAATATGCTCCTGTGTTTAACGGGCTTAACGAGCACTCCTAGGCATGGAGGAGTCTCAATGTTTTAAGTGTGACCACCCATCTATAGACCAATCTATCTAGGATTGTTAACTTTACCATTACAAATAGTGATTTTTCTTATTTATTGTTTTAAATCATGGACTCAATTTCATTTATATTTTGTACATTGTCCAATAATAGCATTTAGTACATGTTTTGAAAAATTTGTGTTTCATTTGGAGTCACTTTGTTTAGCAAAACAGATAAAAAATAAAAACATTACAGCATTTAAAAAAAAGTAAATAAAAAGAAAAACGTACATCACTTAACATATGTAGTAAGTCAGCATTTTTAACATAGTCTCGGATTTGTTTACGTATGTCACTGTCCAACATCAGCGAACATTCCGATTCCAGTGCAAACTCACTTTGATATTTTTCATCGGGCATTCCCTTTAAAAAAATATGTTGAGATGGTCTCATGAAAACACAAATAAATGTTTGTGTTTTTATGAGACCATAAAAATTAAAAAAAAATGTCCTAACTGCATGATGTCAGTGTGACAGAGGCTAAAGTAGTAAGCAAGATAAGTAAACAGATTTTAATCATTGTTTGGACAGCTGTGTTAGTTATCATGGTTATTTCTTAATAAGTTTGATGTTAGGAATGAATAAACTACATCTTAGTTAATTTTAAGAATCGTGTAATGGGCAATAATACTGACTTAATTAATTTACTTACTATAATTATTTCATTTAAAATTCCTGTGATGATGATTCGACCAGAAACTAAAACTTGCAACGTGGAGTGTTCCGCTGGTGCTACCGCAGAAATGTTTTGTTGGCGGTACAACTCACGATACCTTATGCAAGTAATAAGTATTAAAATTGTGAGAATTGACGTACATCGGAAAGGGCTTATAGGTTTCTTTATTGATTCATTGCAAAAACAAGGTAATATGATATGTTGCAGTCGTAATACAGAACACGAGGTGTTCCATGGATCCGCGGTCTTCCAGTTAAGACTCATTTAACAATGTTCTTGCAGTAAAATGTTCAACAACTGATTTCATGATATACTAGATCACCTAATAGACGTTATTCTGTTTAAATATAAGATTTTCCAACTCGTTCTATAGTTGATTTAAACGGAAGAAGAAATCATAAAATGATCTGTAAAAAGAACTTAAATCTGGTTAGAACGTAACATATTAACGTCTAATTGTAAATCTAAAGCAACCATCGACTCAACTGATGTTATAATCAGAATTTAAAAGTACATAATTAATCTAGAAATATTCGCCATCACGACGGCTTAAGGTGAGATCTCTATTTTCATGAGAGTATTGTGACAACAGATATCTCTAGCTGTGCCTCATTTCACCAAAACATAATCAAAATGTCGTCAAGCTTTTCTCAAATGATGTTTTATCATATATTTTTGTTAGTAGAAATATAATTTAACTTATAGACTATATAATAAGTTAATTTTAAGTTTAAGCAAATCATCAACTTGGAACTTTATAATAACATAATTGATATGTGTTTCTTTTGAGGAGTAAGCTCCAGTCCCAGCCCTGGTCTAGTTCCGAACTAAACAGACTTGTACTATGAGTACTAGACAACTGATACATATATTTATATACATTTTTTATGTATATTTAATAATATATATATTAGGGTGTCCCTTATGACAAAAAAAATTTTTTTTTCGAATTTCGAAATGCATACCCTCTATAATTTTTACTAATGCTATAAGATACTTAAATATAAAATTTTATCAATCTAGCATAATTACAACCAATGCCGACCGAGCTTCAAAGTTTAGTAAAAAACGTGTTTTGTCCTAAAATTTCAGTCTGCTATAATTTCACTATAAATGCAATGATTTAAGTGAATAAAATTAAATAATAAATAAGATGAACATTAATCTTTAATTAAAAACATAAAGAAATAATAATCATTCAGGGTAACTTCTTTTTAGAGTAGTTTTTTTACAGTCTGGATACAATTTTAGATGTTCCTGGACACAGCGCAACAAGAACTGTTTTTGTTCTTCTTCAGCCGTGATAAGTCCGTTAAAATCTTGCATTAATTTAACAGCCCTTTCAGCAGTATCATTTACAACTCTCAAATAACTTATTCTTCTTTTAGCCTCCAGAAAAGCAGCATTGTTATTCCAAGAAGATACATCTTCCTTTAGAAAACTGTCGTCGATCTGCAGTCGTGATAAAAATTGTTTGCTCTTTTCCGATACGAAATCATCCAGTGCTTTGTCTAAAAAAAAAGAAAAATAAGTTAAATAACAAATAAAAATCAACAACAATTTTGAAAATAAATAAATAAGTATTGGACATTGAAATTGAAATCCAACAAAAAGTCAATTTAACTTACCAAACAACTTTTGAGTCAGTTCTTCCTTCGACGGGTCATAGCGTTTGCTAAAATCCGAGATTTTGTCCCTGTTGAAGTTGGCAATCATCTTCTTCTTAGTTTGGTTGTCAACTTCATCATCAAATAGTGATAGAATGACTGTCTCTTCACATAAATACCACAAGTGATGGCTGAACTTGCTTATAGAAGCTTTAGAAATTGTTGCGTCAACTTTTTCATACTCTTTTAACATCTTCAAGAAGCGCAAATCTTGATTAGGTGCTTTGGTCACCACTGTACATTCGAGCCAAGGTTTAACATACAATATTACGAGAAATAAGCAAACATCTTGTAGAGGCTTTTTGTCCTTCGCAGTTACTCTGCATTGTGACTGAAGTAAACATATTTTTAAAGAATAGATCGCTCTCGCCATCCAGCGTGCCTGATGTATAGCTCCGGGGGGCCTTAGTTTTAATTTTTCCTCTGTGTCTCCTCCTAAAAATATTACGCACAGTTCGACCAATTCGCGGTAATCATCTCTTACAAAACCTTTATCTAATTCTGCCTTATAAAATAGTAACAACGCTTGAATGTCTGTCTCGGCAACCCGTGTTTTACGAAATTAAGAGATGGTTCAATTTTAGTACAATCAATGTTTTTCCAATTTACTTGGAACTTTTTGAACATCGGAATATCTGGGCTACTAGTAATTTGCTTAATCTTGGTTTCAAAGACAGCTTTTAGGACCAATTCAAATAAACATGATGACGACAGGCGAAAAGCAACAATTCTCTTCCTAAAGTTTGCTCCAAAATAGCACAAGCTCCATTGAAACGGCCCATATTGGAAGCTGTTGTGTCGCAGCACATTATTTGCACTTTATCATAAAGGTTCCAGTCAAAGAGAGCTGCTGATACAGCCTTCGCTTGATGTTTTCCAGAAGAACTTTCTAGTTTCGGCACTGCAAGAAGCTGCTCTCTATCGTCAAATGAAGCTATAACTGGCAAGCGTTCTTCTTTTGAACTCCGTACATCCAACCCCGGTAATAGTTTTCCATCCCAATGGACTGTGACTAAGTCGGGTACATTGTTTTGGAAGTTAGATTTTATTGCTTCTGCCCTTGATTTTCTAGTTTCAGTACGAATTCGCTGAATCGAGGATTTGTTAATACAGAAATCATCGCTGCTCAGACCAAGCGCTTCTACCACCGCATTAAGAATGTAAACGGTATCTCTAATGCTTAACTGGCATCGATCTAAAGCTGCAACTAGTTTAGGTGTTATAAGATTCTTTCTACCTCTTTTTGAACTTTGTTCATGGCAGGGAACGTCCGGCAAGCTGAGTTCAGAATTCAAGATCTGTTCTTCGTCTGAATCTTCTACACTGTCTAAGTTATTTGTGGTGGAAGTAGATGCAACAGCTAGTGATTCTCTTTGTCTTACAATCCTTTCCTCTTCTTCCAATCGTCGTTGTCTAGATCTTTGTTCTTTTTCCGCCAATTTTTTATCTACACCACCTAAGCATCCCGGTCGACCTGGCTCTCTCTGTTTCATTAAAAATAATTTATCTTCCTCTATTTTCATTCTCTCAAAAGCATCAGCATGTGCAATATCAAACAAATTATCAAGATTAATTATAAAATTGTTCTCACGACTCTTAAACGTAATCTGAGTTTTCTTACAATTTTTTTGCAACTCTCTCCAAACATAATATAAATCAATAAATTTCTTCACGCAGTTAGGAAATGCCCTTGTTGGAATTCTTGCTTTTTCCCAATATATGATGCACTCCCTAATCACAAGATTTGCTCTTTCACTAACAGTCAATTTAACCTCACGAATATTGTAAAATAGGACTGAGAGAACTTGTCGATTAGATGGTAATTTTGCACCATTTATTTGGTAGCTAGTCAATCCGATAAGAAAAATATTTTGTTTATCACTCCGTAATTCCACCGACATGTTTACGCACTAAACAATGAAGCACTAATAGTCTCAAAAATCACGTACGA
This sequence comes from Hypercompe scribonia, assembly GCA_949316085.1. Taxonomy (NCBI): domain Eukaryota; kingdom Metazoa; phylum Arthropoda; class Insecta; order Lepidoptera; family Erebidae; genus Hypercompe; species Hypercompe scribonia. The sequence goes on from OX438979.1 coordinate 12,191,726, forward strand.
AATGGCAAATAAAACATGTCGTAACAGGTCACTGGGCAGTACTTAAGCAACTTGTATCGACAAGTTTAAATAGCAAGTCGGCACGGGTTATCGTTTATATATCGAACTAATATTTTTTTCTAGACAATATAGGGTTATTACGAAACTTTTAAGAAGGTATGCGTAAAAAAATATCGAACTTGAAATTTAAGGGACACCCTAATATATATATTACTAAATATATATATATATTATTACGCATATGTAATATATATATATATATTACATGTGCACATATATTTAATATATACTCATATACATACATGTAAATATTTTATGCAAATACATATAATAACATATATAATACATAGAAATCACCCAAACTCCACAACAAATGTATGCAGATCATACAAACTTTTGGTCTGATCCGGCAATTGAACCTGAGATCTCAAGTTCAGTAGTCACATACGGTACCACTGTGGCACCAAGGAAGTTAAATAAGTAAACAAAATAAATTTGACCCTTATTTACACACGAAAAAACCATATATATTGATAAATTCATACGTTTTCCGGGCAAACTGCTTCCTTGTAAGCTCATTTTTATCTTCTATCGTTGCCAGAATCAAATATGGCCTGTAACCACGTAATTTCAGCATCAAGGCTCCGACTAAATCCATACTCGCGATTCTCACTCTTCCATCTGTTACGAAAGCTTCTTCACGGCCTACAAAGTATGATGTAATGCGTATATACGTGTGTATGTGACGTTCTCTTGGACCCGAGATTTAGATTTTCTTTATATTAAGCCTCGTAGTCTACGGTTTACAAAAGTGAGTAAACATTTTTTACTACAAAAACCTACGATAAAAGGGATGAGCCTTTTTATTACTTAGGTCCGACTTATTTAGTTGCAGTTCATAGCTGTATAGGTTACTTATATACTCGAATTCGATTTCGATTCGATACAGATTAAGAATACAGAGTCTAATCACAAGTGTCAATTTCATGCGCGTCGTAAGAGGTGTCTAAGAGAGCAAACTACAAGACGAGGAATGAGGAGAAAAATTTGGCACAAAACTAATACCAAGCGATCTTGGCATAGTGGAGCAAAATCTTCTTGATAATGAAAGGTTTATGTCCAGCAGTGCCTTTTTAAAGGCTACAATTGTGAATCAATGTAACTATCGTCATATTTGTAATATGTAATATACGCGTATGTTCATGGCATTGTGTAACATACAATAAGATAGTTGATACAGGGCAAGTTGACAATTACAGATATTAACCCACTAAACTTTAAAACACTTTATCGACGTGATAGCGCTTGTTTAAACATAAAAAAGTTTCTTAAATTAACAAATGGGTACTTTTCTCAAAACATAGTTTAACGATTAATTAACGGCCATTCCTTGGGACAGTTATCGTAACAAGATATGTAAATTTACATTTAACTCACTAATCAGGAAACGCTTTTGTTTAGATTTTAGAGGAAATTTACTAATGTCACTTGTATTGTTATTGAGCCAGTCAATTATTTTTTATAGTGTTGGGACCAAGTACTTGTTAATTCTTTTACCGTAATAGTTTTTCCTTTTGATATAACCAATTTACGTTCTTTGACTATCCTGGTATTGTAGGTATTTTGTACTTGAACTTTATACTGACCATTATTAACTGATCATTATAAAACTGTTCTAGAAATAACAAGTACTTGATCTTTTCGTGCACTGGGAGTATATTAAATACGAGAATTAATTCTCTTTACAATCATATTCAGTTTTTCTTTCCACAAGGCAAATTTATAAAGACTTTATACTCACTCAGTCCCCATATACCTCGCAATGGCTCAGCAAGGGTAAAGTAAACTACACGCAAAGTTTTGCTACCTATTTTTTTTTACTGTGCTGGAATTCCCACGGATACCATCGAAAGGTATTACATACATATTGGACTCGAACCGACCAAAAATCGCATAGTAAGGAAATCCCTGGCACTCCGACTTACCTCGGGCCACTAACGACAGTAGATGGCCACTAACGACGGTAGATGGCCCCAAAGTATTCCTACCTAGTTTTGTTTTTAAATTATACAAAGTACTTGGTAATGATCTGAGTTTCGCATAAACACCATCACCGTGGGATCTCCAGTTCATGTTGGTATCTATCCATAACCCCAGGTATTTTTAACCATATACTTAAACGTATATGGTTTGATGTCTTTTAAACATACTTAAACCGTAAGATTCACTATTCATTTCAGAGTAGGTAAGAAAGTCCCCAGCGAGCAACATATCGTCGAACTTGGCTCTCGTTATTTCAATGAAGTGATCAGAGAAATGCCAGGAAGCTGTTGTGTGCTGCCGAGCTAGTTGGGTGTGTGAACTGTACTGAGATGTCAACCGACGAGTCAGCATTCCTGTTAAACGATAAAGTATATTAGTAATCACGCCAAAAAACCAGTTTATAAATTCTTTTGTAAAAAATAAGGACATTAGTTTTAAACTGTGTTGTGGTTATTAGCGCCTACTTGGAGGTGGGCGCTAGTGGGTCGACGTCTATATATTTCTGAGGAAAAGTAATAATATTAACATTCAATATTAATAAAGGAAAATATTAACATATTTGTAATTTTCTAAACAGAGAATTCTTGATGATTGAGAATGAGTCACAGAAACTAATTAGGATCTCAGAATTAAGTTCTTATACTCTGTGTTGTTTTATCTTTAAAAGTTCATTATTTTCAAGAGACGATAAACTCCGATGTGCACAACCGCCTCACATATACAAGAAATGACATCATCGATGTTTGTTCATATAATATTATGCAAAATATATGGTGAGTAGGGTTTTCATATGCGTTAAAAAAAGTATTTTAGATTACTGAGATTATCCATCTTTTGAAATTTGAAAAATATGTACCAAAGGTGTACAGTTTTTTAGATTAATTAAACCTGAAAATTGTTATACAAACAGCTTCCGTTTTCCAAATTATCGTCCCGTGTGTGAGATGGCAATGCCTCACGGAAAATACATTACTTATAGGCAATCCATTAATTTTTGGCAGCAAGAACTCATTCATCACATATTTTTGTAGCGTTCAACTCTCTCGGTAGCAATATTACAAACGAAGTTCTGAAGAGATGTGGGCTAATCATATTTTCTATTAAAGCAAATATAAAAATTTGCCTCAATTCATTAAGTTGGATATGAGGCTCATCACTTATGATTTTTGGAGTACTACCATACTACTTAATAGAATATATGTTTTTAACTAAGGGCCATTTTTAACATTCGCTGATAAAGTCCCTTGCCAGATAAATTACAAGTTTTAGTTTCACAAGTTATGAATTATTATTATATGTCAGATAAATATAAATATATCAATAACTTTAATCTTTTAAATAATGTTATACGGTGAATAACTATCTGAAACTTATGTTTTTTTGGAATAAATCCTGTGTCACGGGGGACTTTACAAACATACAAAAAACGGACACAAAGAACACCCAGATTCAGAACAACTATTTGTGGATCACACAAAGTGTTGTCTCATGTGGGGTTTGAACTCACAACAGTCAGCGCAGTAGAGAGGGGCGTGATAACTGCTTAAACCATTATGCCAACCGTGCAGTCGAATTGTTTATCAGGAAGTCAAGTCTTTTATCAGGAACTAATGACATTGGCCCTAAATATTTTATTTATCAGTGTACTTTTACGATACAGCTAACATACCTTTGCCAATAGCTTCACGTCCTACAATAACCACTAAAGGAACGTCAGTGGTGTCTGCTGGTGGTATGTAAGGCGAAACAAGGCTCCTTGAAAGTTGTTGTATATAAAGAAGTCGGAGTAATCGTCGAGTGGCATAAGCGGTTACATCAAGAAACATATCCATTTTTAAAGATCGCTACAATACAATTTAAATGTTATTTTCATAAGACAGGTTTTATACAGTAAAAACTATTAATCCTAAATTTTACAAGTGATGAATATGAAGAAGAATATGAGGAATATGATGAGAAGGAAAATTTGAAACAGACTCTAAACCAACTCGTCTGGCTAGCGTGAAAACCTCGTTGCTAAGGAGAGGCCTATGTCCAGCAATGGACTGTTGAAGGCTGCTGTATACCCAGACACAAAATAAATAATCGTGTTCATCAAACAAATATTTGTCTTGGCTGAGATTTGAACCCACGACCTCCGGCTCAGCAGCCACTACCGACTAGACCAACATAATCAAAATGTTCATGCTATATGTTACCTATCACTTCATCTGTTTGTTACCTGTTCGACAGGATCCAACTCTTCAGCATCTAAATTAAGTAGTACAGGGAATGTGTTAATGACAACTTCTTTATACAAGGATATGTTACACACAGGATTAGCGCGGAGGTCGAGCACCACCAGTCGGCGGAGTTGTTTCAAGTATACTGAAAGTTCTAGAAGTATACTCAAGCGGTTGTTTCTCAGATACAACTCTCGAAGTCTGTAAAAGGACAATGTTAACTAATCGACTTTATAAAAGTGTGATCGAAAGATACCAAATTAATAACATTAATAACTTTACACATTTCACACACGGCAGTCTGACTCAGTACTATGGCATTCTGACTGATAAATATACTTATATATTTTTAAGTACACACATATAGATAAATTACACCCAGAAACAGAATAAGTGACTGTTCTCATACCACAATGTTTGACTAGGGTGGAAATCAGCTTGACTAACCACTTACCAAACATATTATACAGTGAAGTTAATTATTTTGGTCCGTTATATGTCAAGTTTATACAGTTTGGTGTGTAATAAACTAGGTCGTAAAACCTTACGTTCGGTATATGTGAAATAAAAAAAAATCTGTGATATAGGGTAGCCTTATGTTGTTTAGTTCTATCATGAGGATAGAATGTACCTACTTTTGGAATTATTATGTCATATACGAATGTGCTTCGGTACAGGAAATGATTTACAAATTATCACATGAAAATATTCACTAAGAACGCTGATCTTTATGAAAATATGTTTTGTGAGTTACGTAAAGAGTTTGTATCTACTTATTCTTAAATTTTAAAAATATATACCTTTAAATAAATAATATTCTCACACATCTCACACACGGCCCTCTGATCTCAAACTAGGTAAAGTCTGTACTATGGTAACTAGACTGCTGATTAACATTCTCATATATTTATAAATACTCGTATATACAAATTATACTTAGTCTGGCCATAAATACTGTTACACTTAATTATAAAAAAATATTACATTTGAATTTCGAATCTGTCATTTTTATACGATTGTTCATTGTGTTTTCTCATTTTGGCGCCAATACATTGTAAAATATTTTGCGATATTAAAATGGTGTGGGGTGATAAAGAGAACCGAATCGCTGTGATAGCATTACACAAAGTAGGTATGGAGCCAAATGCAATTTTTAAAACTCTCCATACACTTGGTATTAGTAAAATGTTTGTGTACCGGGCTATTAATAGGTACAATGAGACCTCCTCTGTTTGTGACAGAAAAAGATCTGGCCGTCCACGTAGTGTTCGTACGAAAAAGGTGGTCAAAGCAGTAAGGGAAAGAATTCGAAGAAATCCTGTCCGAAAGCAAAAGATTTTATCTCGGGAAATGAAGATAGCACCTAGAACCATGTCGCGTATTTTAAAAGATGACTTAGGACTTGCAGCCTATAAGAGACGCACTGGCCATTTCTTAACTGATAATTTAAAGAAGAATAGGGTGGTAAAATCGAAACAACTACTGAAGCGGTACGCAAAGGGAGGTCACAGAAAAATTTTGTTTACGGATGAGAAAATTTTTACAATTGAGCAACATTTTAACAAACAAAATGACCGTATTTATGCTCAAAGCTCTAAGGAAGCTTCCCAATTAGTCGACAGAGTGCAACGTGGACATTATCCGACTTCAGTGATGGTTTGGTGGGGTGTTAGCTATGAAGGAGTGACTGAGCCATATTTTTGTGAAAAAGGTATCAAAACATCGGCACAAGTGTATCAAGATACCATTCTTGAGAAGGTAGTTAAGCCCCTTAACATCACCATGTTCAATAACCAAGTATGGTCCTTCCAGCAAGACTCGGCGCCGGGTCATAAAGCTCGGTCCACGCAGTCTTGGTTGGAATCGAACGTTTCGGACTTCATCAGAGCTGAAGACTGGCCGTCGTCTAGTCCCGATCTTAATCCGCTGGATTATGATTTGTGGTCAGTTTTAGAGAGTACAGCTTGCTCTAAACGCCATGATAATTTGGAGTCCCTAAAACAATCTATACGATTGGCAGTGAAGAATTTTCCCATGGAAAGAGTGCGTGCTTCTATTGATAACTGGCCTCATCGTTTAAAGGACTGTATTGCAGCCAATGGAGACCACTTCGAATAAGCTTTTTATATTTTTAATTGTTTTATATTTATGTATTAAACTGACACACTGTAAAAGTAATAAATGTTATTTGCAGTTAACAATTTTCTTTTTTCTTTATTACAATATTTATGGCAAGACTAGGTATATACCCAGATACGGAACAAATGATTGTATCCATCACACAAATATTTATCCTGGGTAGTAATCGAACCTGCGACTTCTGTCTTAGCAGTCAGGATCATCAAATGTTAGACCTACATGATTATGAAACCTTTATAAACGGACATAATGTATGCTCATATGACCAAATTGTGTACATCAAAAACAACTGTAATAAATTTCTCGTACGACTACAATTGTGTTTTAGTATCTATCTCACGCAATCATCCCTTCAGTTTAGAACACCAAACAAATATGATCAAAGTTCTGTTACTCAATTGTACACAGTTTTCAATGATTTGAAACATACCTAATGAGTACAATGGCTTTGCTTCATTCATTAGTGAAACGTTGTGAATCAGGCTCGATTGGACATTGTGGCAGGCACGCGGTCTACGTCATTAATGGGACTGATTACTTACCTGTTACAACCAGAGAACATTTTCAATGAAACCAAATTGTTGTCATTCAAATTCAGGTACTCGAGGTGTAAAAGGGTCCACAAGCCAGTACTTTCGCTAAATTCGCAGCTCGAAATGTTGTTGTATGATATATCCAGCCAGAGTAAACGCAAGTTGTTCAAATTCTCGAGACGCTGAATATGGTTGAACGATAAGTCTAGCCGACGGAGATACCTAGAACAATGATTGTTGCTTATTCCTCCAGAGGTTCTTTTTAATAGATTTAAAGAAAAGGAGGAGATTCTCAATTCGACTGTTTTATTGTGTGTTATAATGCGTTACTGAGTATACTGACTTTTTATATTCGAAAGCAAGTGTTTATCATGTGGTTCCATTTAAATTGGAATACGATTTAACGAATAGTTTCTAAGTTATTCGTAATAATGCGTATTTAGTTTCCCTCGACTACATTAATAATGTTTTCTATTTTTCTTTTGTCGATGTAAAATTAACAAAAAGATTGTTTGCGATGGTTTAGAAAAGTATCATTAGAAGTCATCAAATCTATTGTGTTTACTGCTGTTATGTTGTGTGATTGTTTACTGTATACTCTAAAAGAGTACGCAGATGTCTTCAGTACATCGCGGACCACTCTATTCGGAGACCGTTATATAGGAATCGTTTTGAAAGTATATTATAACTGAAACATCGTGTACAAAAATATTTTCGAACAAAAAAAATATTTCTAAATGTTTCTCATTTGGTCATGTTCTGATGGAGATCTTCACTGGTGTATATGATCTTGTGCAACTGTGATAATAAGGTATTATTGTATTATTAAGGCTAGGCATATTCTCACATTTCATTGGCTGATACCGACCTCAATAATAATAATAATTGTAGATACAAGCAAATACTTTTCAGTGCATTCTTTCTTTTAGAATATTTTTTGTTTGAAATCGATTTTTTTGTAACAATTTTATTTTTTTGAAGCATATTTGGTGTAAAAAATGGAGGTATTATGAGTGTGGTATCTTAAAAGCTTTTTTTGAATCGTCCCAGAGGCGATTATACTCTAAACATTTGTAATTTACAGTCCAAATACAGACAGAGACAGCCTTTTTATATTGCTAGATCGTCTTTGGATTGATATTACTAGCTAAGTCTTATTTTAATATACTTTTATGTACCTTAACTCCTGTAGTCCGTTTATGCACTTGATATTATTGTGTGACAAATCAAGGATAGTGATGGACCAATATGCGCTCAAGTCATTGATCTTGCGCACCGAATTAAACTTGTAATGTACTTCAGTTAGGAACCATTGTGCTTAAAAGTAACCACATTTATTTTTTTAATGTATAATATGGAATAGAAACCTCAATGAGTTTCGTACACTATATACGATATGACTTCTACGTCGGTTAATATACATTTTAATGTAGTAAGAATTCCCATACCAACTAATAATTAAGGGTACTTCCTATTTGCATGATACCAGAAAGCTATTATGAGTTTAGTGTGTCTCAGGTAACGAATAAGGATTGCCCAGAAATCATCATTGGATCAGAAATCATCATGAAATGTTATCTAATTAAATTTGCAAAATTAATAGTATCTCTAGAACCCACTTATATTCTGACCTGAAATAATATTGAAGAAGGATATAATATTCATTAGGAATCAACGTTACGATGCAGTCCGTGGAGAACTAGAAATGATTTTGAATTTAAATTAACATTCATGACAATTACGTGAGTTTACATTTAATTTGAAATGTCAATAAGCAGTACAATCTAAGCCATCTTGGCATTATTCAAATTTTGATATACACATGGAATATATTTACTTATTTTAATTAGTCGGTTGAAGTGAGTTTGTCGAATATATATTAGAACTATCAAAAATTTTAAGAAAATGCCTTACAAGCTATATCCTGCCACGCTTCGCTGTGGGACATTGTGGTCGAAAATAGTCTGTGTTGTGTCAATAGTAGTAGTATAGATAATATATAATATGGATAGTATAATATATTTTAAGTATTTTTATGAATAATTACGGGTGTCATAATCCAAAATCTTGCTTAAACTATTAAATGAAACTGTGAGATGCTGCAGATATGGTAGAAACGATAGCACGGTTAATTCCGTCAGCAAGTTCGAGGACAGATCCAAGTAGACCAAGTATTTGTAATGCTCCAGGACATCAATGTTGCTAAGTTGCTGTAACAAATAAATATAAGATTTTAAATAAATCCAGAAAAATGTTTTCTATAAATAAATAAAACCTGCTTATATCAAAGTGGACGTTTAGAATTCACTAAATATTTGATTTCGTTTTTATCTAGTTACAATTCAATCGGATAGGTGTTATTAATTATAACTTCATTATTTCCATTATTTAATTTTTATATCCATCTCTCTTTAGTCAATCAATTAGTCTCCGTCATCTGCTGAACGAAGGCCTCATCCAAGTTGCGCTAAAATCTCGGTAAAAACTTCACGCAAACTTAAGCAGAACAAAAACATCTTTCATAGGTTGACCATCTAATTCGTAGTTTAGAAACCACTTACACCCAAATAAAGATATTAGGCTGCTTTTGTGTTGAAATAAAACAGAAAAGAATTGGAAACACAAAAATATATCCAAACAAGATTAAAGCCGCGCCGGGCTCACCTACTTAATAATAAATTGGGTTTTGAATGTTTTAAAATAACAGTAGAGTGATTGAGATTAGTCTTTTGATCCTTGTGTGACAAACTGATAATATAATTTTGAAAGAAAAAGCTTCAAATAAAAAGATTTGTTAAATGTATATTTTATTTTATTTTTTAGTTGATAACTTCAAGTGATTGTCTGACAGAGAAATTTTGTTGAAGAAAATAAAATGAAAGTAATATTGAAATGATATACTTTCTTTCAACCTTTATAATTTATAACGAATGATAAATAAAGAAACACTTCAGATTTAAACCCTCTACACACATGGAGGGACGGATGTCTTGTCCTTCCAACACAAAGGGAGCATTCCTCCGACTAGGCGAGGTAATGCATAGATACAAAAATGGTCAAGGTAGAGCCATATTCGTATTCACTGTGTATCTTTTTTTTACCATGTCAGAGTTGTTCTGATACTCATAAAGTTATAATAAGTATACAGAATTTGGATAATTTCTTCCGGATTTCTGAATTTCTATCAGAATTATTTTCTTGTTTCATCCTTTTTAGACCACATTTCTATGTAGTCGAGTTTTCTTCTCCTCAGCCAAAAGACGTCCACTGCTGGACTTAGGCCTCCTCGTAGTCGAGTTATATAGTAGCATTTTCAACTTTATTTTGTTATTCAATACTTTTCCGTCTCCCGATCGAGCATACATATATACTAGCCGTGTAATAACTACATCGTCGCATTCTAACAAACGGTAAAGACCGCGGCACGAAAAAGTACAAATAAGAACGTTAACTGAAACGATTAAATCCCGCGAATAGTACAACCGAATTTTAAAAATATATTATTATTTTTACCGGTATGATATACTCGTTTATACATATCTGTAATGTGCTCCCCAAGACCTTTCCTTTGATTCAAAACACGTGATGATTATCTCAGTTTAATTTTTTTACAGATTTGAATCTGAGAATTGAATACCGTCTTATAAACTTTTGATAACATATGTATGTATATTTATATGCTTATGTGATCCGGGCCATTATTACGAGTTTATTGACACCACTTTTATTAAAATCGGGGTAAAAGTTTAGGCGCTACGATGAAAATACAAACATACATACATAAATTGCCAAAACTATTACACCCTTTCCTTTGGCATCGCCGTAGTCCGGCAAAAAATACAAATGAATTAAACGTAGCCATGTTGGCAGGCAGACTTTTAAAATATTTAGTTTAAACTCCATATTAGGATTCGTCAACTATGTTATTATCTGGTAATGGTTGCACAGTAAAAAGGGCTATGAAGCTGTTTGTTTTGACAAGGGTAAATACCCTGGATATTTAGGCTTGTCAAAAATTTGTGAATTTACTCTTAATGTGACATCTGAGCACAAATTATGGTTTGTAATGTACGTTGTCGACATTGGATCAGTAAACGACAGATTCAGGGTAATCAGTGCTTGAGAATGACGAGTGAAGAGGAGAGTGGAGAAAGAAATACCGACCTGACCGAATATTATAGATGTTTAAAATAATTGCTAATAAACAATATCTTTTAAATTATGTTTTCGGCCCGAAGTGAATTATTTCTAGACTATTACTACACGGCTAACAACAGTCCATATTACTGATATTGATTCCTCCAGCAAAGGGTAGAATATTTTTGTTTGTAATCGGTAGGTTGGACCTACAATCCACAATTGTTAATTGTAAATCAAATAACTATGCTACGGAAGCTCAGTAAACATTAAATTTGATTGAGAGCTGACTTAAACAGATACAGACACAGAGCACACAACAGTAAAAGCTATAAGGTATAAAATTTGTGAGTCGACACGGCGCATTACCTTCGAAGAAAGATTCAATTTTATGTAGGCGTAGTCTCCCAGTATTGGCGTACGTTTCAAATAAGTCAGGCAAGCAGTGATCATGTCTCTGGTCAGGACACCGTTTTCAATTGGGGGAACGTCTTCGAGTTCACGAATACCAACTACAGGCGAGTACACATCTTCGTATAACTCCGGGAAATTGTAGAAACATCCCCAATAGTTGTCTTCGTTCATAAGTGGTGTTACATTGACAGGGAACTGAAAATTATAAAGTTAACAGTTTCAGGTAACATACAGGAATAATAAATAGTAAGTTATGTGAAAGTATGTGATTATGTCGAAGTTTAATTAATCTTAGACATAGTCATTTGGCGAGGAGGGTTAAAAACATATTAAAAGAAATATCTTTCCCCATTTGTTCAAATGTATTTTACTGTATTTCTTACTTATATTTCTAGCCTCAATGAAACATTAAGCCTCACAACATACATCAATGTTGTAAATGTAACTAATGTAAGCCGATTTATTAAAGATTTTCATTGTAAGACTACCTTCTTTTACCTGCTTTTAATATCTATGATATTTTTGATACAAATTCAGGACGACAAGTTTATGCAGTCAGGCTTATTTTTGTAATCTTTTATTTGTTTTGAGACTGCGGAAAGTATTGTGGTTTTTTGTTGTTACCTCTAGGTACGTACATCTAAAGTACGATCAATCTGGTAGAAGTTGCATTATGTACTAACTATATGAGTACACTGACATTCTAACTTTTATCTTAGAAGTCTTAATTATATTATTATTTTTAGAACAAACTGCCGTTATATATTTATTTTGTACTCAATAGCTTATACAATGGTGTGAAATGAAGTAAGATTTGTCGAATAGCTTACTTAGTTCCACAGAAATAAGCGGTCAAGTAACTATATCGAGTAAAACCTCGTTTGTAGTTTCATTCCGACCGAATGAACTAATATAACTGGTGCTATGAACGTTCTGAGGGGAGAACTTGCTCGCATTTTGCTTTTCAGAGATCACTTACTTTGCAGAAAACTAGTTGAATAAGGCATACACGTAATTTGCTAAAACTTTGTTCCGTTAAAATAACTTCATCACAATCTACAATTGCTTTTAGTTTTATTTTTAATGTAATTAATATATTTTAAATGTGAAACAGGGAATGTTACATAATAGACGTAAGAAATTCCCTACTTTCTATTTTTAGTAAAATTTATTCCGTTGTGAAAACTTGTAACGAAATCAACTGACATACAATGTACTAAAATCAAATATACATAAAACGGATACAAAGAACACCCAGATTCAGAACAACAATTTCTGGATTACAAAAGTGTTGTCCCATGTGGGGTTTGAACCTATAATATTCAGCGCTGTAGGGAGCGGCGTGGCGACTGCTCAAACTGCATTTTTTGCGTCATTGATCTCATGTAGATTTTTTCAATATGTAATATTCGTCCTTAACTACATTTAAATAAGAGAATTATTTTTAGATTTTTATGTTGCTTACAATGATCCGGAAGTAGAAAAATTACCCATTCGTTTTACGACCGAGAAATCACAGTGGCTTTTAGCGAACATAAAAATAAAACAGAGGTCCGGTAATATGTCTTTACCGCCGGGAAATAGCGACTGTGGAGGTGTGACGAAATGTGACCCCAGTCAAAAGGACGTTATACATCAAAATGTTGGGTTGCGGGAATTTCGCTCGGCTCTACTTTTTATCCCTTACATTATTGCGAACCTGTTTAATGGGCCCTTAATACCTGTCTGAAATATTACAAACGCAAAGTTGTCTTGATGAAAATATTTATCATATAAAGTTTATGTTTCTGAATATTTGCAACGAAAATTATGGAATTACTTTCAGTTTACACTCTCAAAGTTGAAAGGAATTTAATAATACTTGTTCAACATCAGACAAAAATGTTAAATTATATTAGCAACTTTAACGACTTTGAAAATAAAGCGGTTTCTAGAATAAATACATATAACTTCCACACTAATTATAAAATCTGGAAACTTCTTGTTCCACATTTTATAATAAGTGTGTGTAAAAAGTTGTGAAAAAAAGGTAATTAATAAAAAGATTTCACTAGTTAAGAATTTATTTTACGATATAGACAGAGTTAGGGGACTAAGGGTTCTCACAATTTTGTGTAAAGGTCCTTGATTTTTCATTATAAGAGACACGAAAATTGACAGAGAAGTAGCTTAAGAAAGAAGCGAGAGGGACGGATATGGATATCTAAAGATTTTGTAAGTGAAATAACAATCTAATAATTCTTAGACGTGTGTTTGACAACTTTTCGTTTTCTTTTATTTTATTTCATTTCGGTTATTTCAGTTTTAAATTGAGAACTGAGATAGTTTTTTGGTGGCAAATATTAATTTAAAATACACTGTGAACAAGATTGTTTCATGGGAGTAAGTACTTTCGAAACTTTACATCAAAAGTCCGTTTGTTAAGATTTTTGTGTAGGGAAATACTACTATCTGTATAGAATACATTATATAAGGGGAGATTTCAAGGGAGGATCTGATTAAGGAGGTCAAAAGATTCTTTGCAAATTCATATGAAGTTTCTTGATTTTATAATATATACTCGTACAAGTACAAGAGACTTCAAATGCTGTAAAATTATTCATAGGTAAAACATAGGAGCTTAGAACATAAGAACAGATTTTGGGATAGAATAATATTAAGGTAAATGGAGAAAGTATAAGATTGCTACTTTTTTCACTATAATATCTATTTAATTAAATAATAATAATAATAAATATACCTGTTCGAGAATGTCTGATGTCGTTGGTGCTTGCCAGGTTTTCAAAATTGACTTTGATGCTGATAAAGTACCAAAACTCCGACTAGTCAAGGTTCGTGGCTCTGGGTAAAAGTGATACAGATATATATTTATGTTTTAAACCAAGAGATGAAGTTTTTTATTCATGGATGTGATGGAGGTTGGGATTCTTGTAATATCACTCATTTGGTGAAGTCAACAAAAGCATTGCTTAACACCAGTTTTCTCTGAGGCGGTAGTATCAGTCTCGGCATACATAGTTGCCGTAACATAACTGCCTATAATTATAACTTTCTACTACAGTACTATCCTCCCACAGAACCAGCCTAAAGCGCCAGCATCCGTGCTGTCATGTTTCATTGGTGAGTGCGAGACCGGAAGCCTATTGATGCAGGGAGTGACAATTATCGTGATAACTATGTATGCCTTACACTGCCACGATGACTGTCATGCCTTTTACGTCCCCAAGCATGGTATGAAAAAGCATCTCACTAGACCGCCATAGTGTAGGTCACCACACATCATTGTCTGTTTTTGCGTTGTCTGCATTATTAGCGAGTATGGTGACCACAACTCTTTGGATTCTATTTATGCTTTCCATTAGGCAGAGTAGAGTCACTTTGGCAGGCTCCTCATATAGAAGAAAAAAATACTTATTCGGAATAAAATATGTTGAGTTGATTATTTCAAAAGGTTTTGTAGTCGAACGTTCCCAAATTTGAGTAATAAACAGAAGCCGATGCATAATAATAATAGTATTTAATGATAATATTAATAACACTAGATATCGTTTCATAAAATAAGAAGTTAAGTTTGATTAATAATAGTTTTAATGATTACTTGTATGCGTAATAATGTGGCCCTTTAGCGATATAAAATCATATCCTTGGGATGCTGATTACTTTTGCTACAATGCTACATTATATACACACATTAATTCTACTATGTAAACGATAAAACATTTATATTTGTCGGTCCCGTTGCTTTTATGGTTGAAGGTCGTTGGACGGATTCCCACCCAGGACATAGAAATGTATGATTATAACAATCATTTATTTGGTGTTTAAGTATGTTTTCAGCAGTTTGGTAACCATAGCACAGCTTTTATCAAGATTGCTGTGTGTGAGATGTGTGAAGCTACTCTTACTACATTTATTTCATTAAACATTAAATTAAATTACATTTTCTCTCTCGGTACCTCTGCTCGGTAAAGAGATTTTGGCTTACTATACCGTACAAACCAGACAGGTTGGTGTAGGATTTGTTTCGTGGTTTCCTTTCTTTGTGGTGATGTTGTCTTGCATATTTTGTTCCCTCAGTCGCCTCTTACGACAGCCATGGGACGAATAGGGGTAGTGACACTGTATTCTTAATCTGTCACTGCATGAAGACATTTACATACACATAAATACCGTTTTCCGAACAACGATCACCGAATCCACATTTCGTACTTCGACAATCTCGTTAGATAAATCCAAATATTTTACTTGTTTATCTTTTTTAATTTTCACGAGATTCAGGTCATGAAGAACGATGATGTCGATAGTTATTGTGTGGTGCTCTAATCGAGCTATCACTACAATACCAGGCTTTCTGGCAAAAATAGTCCTGTCTGTGATAATAGATCGACCCCAATATAACGTAGCATGACCATTTTCGAAAACTGGGCACATACCTGTAGTATGGCACCTCTAAATTGACAAGCTGATATTTAAGGGCAAGTTGTTGGTACACGATGCTGGCTACTTGCTAACGGTGAACATTTGTATAGGTACAATGCAATTATTCACCGTTAGCAAGACGAGAACAACAAGAAATAATATGCCTGATAGATTCCCCAGGACGGTGTCATGCCCGGCATTTGTCAATCGTATCATCTTTCAGGATATATTTTCGATAGTTATTCGTCATGCTAAATTCGTCCATAATCGATTATTATTATCATTATTACTTGAAGTAGAAACTGTAGACTCGAGGTTAAGAAAATTGATAAGCGACATGTCAGTCCAGTTATTAAAAAGACTTCTCGCATCTTTGCCGACTGTAGCACTCATGCTATATTTAAGTTTATTATCGACATCTTCAGTCTGTGTAGAATTTGATACACTACTTGTTTTACTCATTTTTTTGCTAAGATATTATACAAAGCGTAAATTTGTGAGATTTGACGTGACGTTTATTTTTGACATTGAATAATAATGTATGTATATTGTACATCATAGACGTAGCCACAAAAAGTTTTAGGTAAAATATTTAGTTTATGGTTTTGTTTTAATAAAGTATTATATATAAACTTAAATTTGTTTAGCGTAAGTCAGTTTGTTTGTTACCTTTTCCACTTAAGTTATTAAACCAATCATTAAGCTTACTATGCATACTTGTTTTCAGAGATAACTTGCACTATATTATAACTGTATTTATGTCGAGTGTTGAGAGCCTTTAGTATTTTTCTTTTTAACCTATTGTTGATTTTACACTGATTAGATTCGATTTTTGTCAGCATATGCTGATCACCTTTGTTAAATTTTTATTCTTTTTAAGATATTTTAAATAACATTTGAATGACCAAAATAACAGTTCTTTGTTTTTTAGTTTTAATCAAGAGGATTCTTTTTGATATGATTACTTGCTACTTTAACATTTTTGTTTGTTGTTATTTATCTATTTGATTAATTACACTCTTTTTCTTTCTATCAGTGTACACATGTATTATATAGTGTATACATGTATACGTGCGTAAAAAATGTTAAATCTCAACATACTCGTATATAAATGAATCCCTACTTCCCTTGGTCATGGTATCACGCATGAACGACCGGACCAATATCGGTATGTTTTTTCTTTTCTTTTGTAGACAACGCCCGCATTAGAAATATCACCTCGCGCACTGCGTGGCGGGGACTTTCCAAACATACATACATGAAACCATCACAAAAACACTCAGACTCTGAACAGGAATTAGTGGATAAAACAAAAAGTTGTCCCGTCTGGGGTTTCAAACCACAACATTCAGCAAAGCAGGGAGTGGTGTGGCGACCCTTCAACCACTACGCTATCCGTGCAATCAAATAATTAATTATTTTTAATACTTTTTTTGTAATTTTTTTATGTACATAATTATTATTTTCTTGGATAGCTTATTTATAAAGGCAGACTATAGGATATATAACAACTTACAGCGACCAATAGGAGCAGTGTTAATGGATAACGTTATGAAAACCGAGAAAAATTATTGCTTTTGAGAGATGCAGACGAAGTTGCGCAGGTAACCTCTTTTTCTTCAGATTTTCATTTTCTTTTCAAGTTATTCAAGTTAACAGAAGAAACATTATCCAATCGAAATCCATTTGAAATAAATTAGGAAATAATGAAGGGACTAGTTGGTTTTAATCGAAGTTAAGACACAAATACACCGACGGACTCATAAATTGCATCAAATTTCAAGATTTACAAGTTAACATTTTCATAAGTATGCAATTTTTTTATATTAAACTAAATAAAAATGTCGAGACTATCCATTAATCATAGAAAAACAAAATTTTAAAATAAAACTGCCGTAAAAAATAAAATTATAGCCGGTAAAATAAAATTTATGCAGAGTCTCAAATTCGTATGTTATTAGAGTAAAGTTTGAAATTAATTATTTTTGCTTTTTTCATTTGCGATTTTAATTATTGTTACCAATAATATTGATTATTAGTCTTTTAAACTCAACAAAAGTTTCGTTATTATAAATATGGATACTTCGCCCGACCGAGCCGCTCATATTGTGGCATTGGTACGGCAATGTTTGTATCAACGAACAATTGCTAGAAATTTATACCAGTCTACGATTTTTAGTGTGTACCGAAGGTTTGTAGCGATGGGCTCTTTCTTACAAAAGCAGACCCGGTACTAGCAGAACTCGAGTAACCACAAGTCGTGACGACGGCTTTATTGTTTCAACTTCAATAAAAAATCGTTTCCTCGCATCAGTAAACATCAAAACAGAGCTAAATGGAGGAAACGTGAGCGCACGAACAATAAGGAGGAGGCTTAAGTAAGTTTAAAAAAAGCTGTATATGTGGGCAATCCTGTCTACAATAGTGGTAGCACTAAGAACAGCGATGTTATTTTTATTTATTTATTTATTTATTTATTTATTTATTTATTTACACTTTGTACATCGGCGGACTTAATGCCCAAGGTATTCTCTTCCAGTCAACCTTAGGGTGGTATAGAAATATTGTAAGGGAGGTGCACAGAGGTTATATTGACAATTGAAACATATAATACATGAGTACGTATACATACATGAACACATACAATACATACGTCATAAATACATATATAAAAATACACATATATACATAAATATACACATACACACACATTTAGATTATTATATATTCTTACACTATGACAACTTGACTGTAAGCTGAGCCAACTATCGATAAGATGATTCTTCAATCTCGTTAAGAAGTAGATTATGTACATTCTTTTTGAATGTAAAACGGTTTGTGGACATCCTGACTTCGAGCGGGAGCGTATTCCAAAGTAGTACTGCCTGAACAAATAACGAAGAGTTCACGAGATCAGAGTTGTGAAAGGGACCTAAGAGAAGCAGATAATTTTCTGAGCGGAGGTTTCTGTCGTGATTAGAGGATAGATAACGGAGGTACGGAGTAAGATATGTAGGTGAAAACGGTGAGTTGAGAAATGAAAATAGGGCGAGCACTAAGCTCGCAGATTGCGGCGCTGGCGAATAGGTAACCATTTTAATTGGGAACGTAAAGCAGACACACGGTCATACTTTCGAAGATTAAAAATGTATCGAATACAGTTATTGAGAAGTCGATCTAGTTTGCTAAGAAGGTCTGCATTTAGGTCGTAATAACACACATCATCATAGTCGATTATTGGGATTTTACAAGAATATAACAATATTCCGCAAGACCGTTTATTAAACCTAATCAGATCTACGCATAACCGATTTCAATTTGTAAGAAGGGCACGTGGAACCAATATATGTTATTAAAAAAAAAAACTGAGCTTCAATTTTTCTTTATTGTAAAAGTATTTTTTTAATAAACCAACCAAAATCAATTTGTTACATATCATTTTTTTGCAAAAAAAATCAATTGCCTTTTCCAGTTATGTTATGAAGTCAACGAATCAAATTTGGTTTTAATTTAAATTTGTATAAAAAGTTTGAATGCTTGGTTAAAATGTTTATTTCAAAGGTGAAGAAGCGACGACGGCAAGAACACATAAGTGCATCTGTATAATAGTAAATAAACACAATCTGACTTCTTGTCTATATTTAATTATTAGGTACTACAGACTATATTTAAAAAAAAAACGAAAAAAAGTATTTACCTACCTACCTTTTTACTTAAGCAACTTTACTTATACAGGTGCACAATTTTTAGAGTTTATAATGCACTAGTTTCGTATTCACTACTTAAAGTAAAGTGGCAATATAAAAAGTTATATACAATACCTGTTTCTACTTTATAAGTCGCTTCTTGTCCATGAATAAGATAAACTTATGACATTCTCGCGAGGCTCAAATTAGATTTTCATAAAATTTATTTTCATTGTGAGGTATTTCTCGAGCGATGCGACCCGTGAATATACCCTCATTATATTATTAACAGCTTCACACAAACAACATTTATAATGACAGTATAATTTGTTGGTACAAAATACTGTCTAATGAGAATCTAAATTTCGACTTCAGATTCTGATAAAGCACTTATTTTCGATAAATTTCTACTGACCGGTAAAATATAATAAAGATGTGAAATTTGATGCGTATTATAATTGATAAAATGGTAAAATGGTGAATGACTATAATCAAGTATTCAAACTATTTATACAAACAATGGTGTTGCCATTGCTAAAACATTTTTTTCATAATTTTTAGTTTTATTATTGGAATATAATATTAAAATATGGAACATTAGTATTGAACATTTACAAAAAGACACTAATTGCGACCACATTTTTAACTTCCACAAGAATATACCACGTTAGTTAATTTAGTGTTAGTAAGCCAAGACCTCCTTTCTAAGAAAAAGCTTACGTCCATGGTGATGACGTAGTATGTATGTAGTGTGTGTATGTACCTATACTGAAGTTTGGCCACTTCATGGCATCATAGAAAGATTGAATAGAAGCTTCATTCGTGATCGTTTATTTGATTACGTTCGATTTTAGACATTAAAATTACACAGAAATGAAATTTTAACCAAAAATTATGCAAATCAAAAAATCTTGATACTGAGTTATTTGTACAAAAATCAAAAGTACATTTACAAACTAACATTGAACCTTACAACTTCTTCGACTTCTGTCTCATTGTCATTATAGTTTTAAAAGATGATAGCGTGTTACGAAGTTTCTAATCATGTGTTGTCTGAATTTGAAACAATTTTCGAGAAAGCCTTTTATACTATAATTTTTACTACGTTCCTATGTCAAGTTTTCTTCAAAGCTCTACGTGACTTTGCAAATCTCTCGTATGTAGGATGATCTTTTAACTTTAATCTTTTTAGAATTTCTCAAGTATAACATGAAGTATCATACAAAGAAAGCAATAAATTAAAACCAAAGAGTACTTAGTTCAGTACATGAGGATCTATGCTGTACGATCATACGCTTTACACTGAGAGTCTCATTGATTTTTGTAATAAGCAAATATATGTCTCTATAAAAAGTGTTACGTGTATACTTCAAGGGTTCTGAAAATATTGTGAATACATACATGATACTAAATTGTAAAGCTCACAATAAGACGCGGTGGTGTCCCACAGCGCTGAAGGCGCTAGATAACGAACCGTGGCTTTTGTTTCAAAATTTATTTTGACTACAGAAAAAGTCCTCGTTGGTTAGTGCACTACGGGTGTCTTTTGATCTTGAAAGCGTTTCAGAAATATTACGTGCAACAAAACTTGGCATTGTATTATATATATTTTGTTTACAAAATGCGTTTGAGTCTCTTTCATCTTTGCATGAGCAATTGTCTTTTGTATTACTTGGTAAATTAGTAAGTTTAGACGAAGAAAATATGTATTGTATGAAGGATCTACTCTTCAGATGAAGTAAGAATCAAGAAAACATCGATTATAAGTAGTCATAATACAATTTATGTAAAGAGGCATATTAAAAAAAGTTGGACGGCTTACTAAATTGTGGGCATGCGAAAGTTTTATGGGCAAAGTAAACTATTCTTACTTTTACGTAAATAAATGTGAACCTGCTACTATTGCTTAGATGCTGTTGTCCATCAAAAGTGGTTGTAACGAAGCTATAACTTTCTATTCAAGTCGCTAGGGATTTGTCTTGGAAACAAACGGTCTAAAGTTGGTGTAATTCACTTAGCCGACTCGCTTTAGCTCGGAGGTGGCTGAAGTTAGTTTAAGTTAAGTATGGACAAGCGTACAACAAACTTAACAAATACTTACGAAGTTATATGACCGTTGACATAATATAATGTTTTTTACAACTTGATATGTTCTTTCATATCGTTTTATTCTATTTCCGTGTTTTAATTAATTTCATGTTATAAATATTGCTCATTTATCCATATTTTTGTATAATATGCTAAAAAATTCTTAATTAACATGATAGGGTTGTAGCTCAGGGCGTATATTGACAGTGAATTCTTACAGTCAAAATACAGAAGATGATAGCGAAAATTCTAACTTTCGTGATAGAAAATCGTAAAGAAAACTATCTCCATGTAAATAAATAATGGGAAAACTATGCGTGATTAGTAAATGTTTTGTGTTCTTAAAGTACTTTACATAAACAAATATCATTTTTGCATATGCTTAAAGAAAAAGTTTGATTTTCTTCTAAAGCTCTGAATTTGTTTTTATAGACAGCTTCCGCACTAAGAATATTAAAATATGTAGCAGTGACAAACATGCCCAAAACGTATACAAAGAACACACAAACTCAGAACAATAATTTGTGGATCACACAAAGTATTGTCCTATATAAGGATCAAACCCACCATATTCAGCGCAGTAGGAGGCGGCCAGGTGACCATTAAGACCACTGCGCCATCCATGCAGTAAGAAATGATTAAGCCCACAATTAATATTACTCAAAAATAGTTTATTTTTATCAATAAATTCGCAATTAATGAGAAATGATTCTTTATAATTAAAAACGGGCACCCTCTAGTCCAGTCACGAATCACTTAGATCGATTCTCATTAACGAAATTCATAATCAGAAATGTCCCATAGGTTATGAGGATCCTCATTTCTAATATTACTTAAAAAGTTTTGATAATTTAATTTTCCGGGAGGAAGAGAGAGAAGTGTGAAGTAGGTACTTTACACTCCGCGAGGTAATGGCAAGAGGGGACAATTGAATTGGAAGTTTTAGAAATTCAAGTTGTAGCGGTTATTTATGTAGGAACGTCAAACAACAAGAAACAGTCATAATTCACAGTTATCTGCAGGCGTCTGAAAATACAAAGAAATGTCTCGTGGACGGGTTCTTTTGCAATAGTCCATTTAAAACAAAAATAATTTGTCTGACCAGATGGCCTACTCTGTAGTTACTTAAGTATGTGATGTTAAATGATGTTAAGTACAGTTTTTTAACAGAAATATTTGTGCTATTAGTCACAACATTGTCAGTCACAACTATTTAACAAAGTTACATCTATTAATATGTATTGTTGAAGTTTATGGAGTTATGTTTCATGTATGTATGAGTGAAATATTAATATTTCATATTCAAAAGACTTGCTTAATTTATTAGACTGCAGGCACACTTGCTAAGTTAGTTTTTCGTCTTGTTTACAATGTTATGTTAGTGCCTGCTGTTATTTTACATTTTAATATTTTATATATACTATTAACATAGTTACAGTACTACTATTACTTACAAACTTATACCAACTAATACTAAGTGCCTTGTTGGTCTGGCGATTGATGTGACTCAAGAGGTATCGCGTTCGAGTTCGTGAGGTAACACAGAGTGCACCCGTGTTTGTGTACTATAATATCTCCTGCACAATTGGCTGGCATTTGTTGAGACAGGCCGCCGAAATCGGCTCAGAGAACGTCATCATCATCATCACTGCTATTGAACTCTGTAAATAAACCTTATAATTTAAATTAACGGCAAAAATAAACACTTTCACCCTTAGTCCTTCCTAAATAACAGTTGTTTTTACAAAAAATGACGTGTGAGCAATTTAGACCCGACCGCACAATTGACTAAGCGGTTTGAATAACTATAATAATAAAATAATTTTTGTCTTAAAAGTTAGTCTACGACTCTAAAGTCCATCTCGCTTAATTATGTTAAGGTTTTCAAGTTATTCATAACATTGTCCTAATGTGTCGTATTTTTGTTGCACAAGAGTGATTAATTATATCAAATAAACACAATAAGAAGGTATAGAATTTTCAAGAGTAGTTGAGAACACTTAAGTAAATTAGCATTCCTCCTCACTTTACTGCAGTGATATACATATGGAAATTTTATTACTTTCTGCTTTGTTTAGTTTATTACTGACAGACAGTTGTATTTGATTGAATCACTTACTTAAATATAAAGAATACGGTTGAAATATTGTGTGTGTACACTTTGTGGTGTATTTTTGTTTAAGATTTATAGGCAAATACAAAATTATGACTGCAGTTTGAAGGTTGTTTTAACATGTTCAGAATTAAGGTAGATCGGGTCTCCAATAAGCACACTCACTGGCTGAAAATCAACGAACTAATAGCTTTTATAGTAATGAGTGTGGAGTTAAGGAAGATATTTACCATTTATTAATGAAGTGTGGCAGATATGGGTCTAGTTATAGTAGTCTAGTGTCCGACTTGAGTTTGAATGGAGTCAATATAGGAATGTCTCATAAAACTCTATCATATATTATATTTAAAATGCATGTCTATTATGTTAAAATAATAAGTGTGTAGCAACATTTTCAGGATACAATGGAGCTGACATAAGCTGTGCGCAAAAGTTCCAAAAAAAAAATAAAAAGCTGTCAATTGGGTATTTGCATGATTTTCCAATCCATTAAATAGTTATGTCTTATTATTTTTATTTTTTTTTTTAAATTTTTGAAAAAAAATTTTTTTATTTATTTATAAACATTTAAACTATTTAACAATAAAAAAATTGTTAAAATTTAAACGTATAGGTAGCTCCCTCTTGCGTATGTGACGTCATTGTGCATATTCCATTTAAATTTGTTATTTGTTATTTACGCTACTTTCAGTAAATTTTAATGTTAATGATAAAATATAATTAAACTCACTTTAAATAAAAACCAACTTAAAATTTTTTTCAATAATTTATCATTCGTCGTTTATCATGCATTCAAATGACGCGCCAATACGTCAGACCAATCACATCACGTTTCACATCACGTGATTTTTACATCATATTTGACCACTTTTATTTATTTATTTATTTAAAAATTATTTGTTAAAATTAAATTTTAATCTTATACGTAGGTATTTTATGTGTATCAAAGAATTTATTAACTGAACTTTATTTGAAAAATCACTTTCATGCAAATACCCAATTATGAGGTCGCAACATCACTTCGGTCGAGCAAAGCCGTATGTAAATGGTGTCGAAACGTGGCTGTTTTTTCTATTAAACATTTGTAGATCGTAGCGTATCTCAGATTATTCAATTTTTGAACACTAAGTTCCCGTTAACGTCAGTAATTTTTCTTTCTTAGTATTACTAAAGAAAAAATCTTGTCTACACAAAAAAAAGAAAATATGTATACGTGAAAAAGGTACATAATTTTGTGGAATTTTGCACTGCCGCAACAAATTTAACCAACGTCGTGAGGTTTATACTTACTTAAAACCGGACTAGTCACGTATCAGGCGGTTGAAAACAATTTCCTTCTTCTGAAATTATTTTTGTGTACATTTTGAATGCTTTTTCAAAATATATGTACATTTTGTATAAATTTCTGAAGAAACATAACAGTGTAGGCATAGACTCAATCTTGATACAGTTTTGAGTGTTCGGATAAACTAGAGTATAATTTGTCTTATATTCGTTCTGCTCTCGCAGAAGTAAACACCTAAGAAATGAGGATTGTACAGATATGTAAGTTCAAAAGTAGTGAGCCTATAGAGCTGAAATATGAATAATAAAAATAAAAATAAAACAAAAACCAGAACCTACGGTTACAAATGTAATTTCAGTGGCAAATGGAGGACAGGCTCTAAATAATAAACTTTGTGTGTGTTAAACTACGTCACTACAATTTTATTATGTGTACATGATTAACTACACGTTTGTATTAATATTGATTTACAAGTTTAAGTTATTTTTGTTTCAATAGAGCCACAAAAAGAAGTATTATTTTCTTTATTACTCGATTCATGGATTCATTTTATTAATTCTAGACTACAAACAAAACTTTTTTACCATTTTTTTTGCTAATTACCACGGTACTTCTTATAACTCAACATATTACTTGAATGGAATTGAATCAACTATCGCACTCGTGGTCGCACTATAAGTTACATGTTTTCTGCTGATTAAAGAAAATTATTGTTATATATAAAATTACAATAATTACTATTTGTGTTTTAATCTTCTTATAATTAGAGGGGAGAGATATGTACTTCTATTTAAAATGGAAGCAACAACACAATACCTGTTTAACAAAAAGGTTTTCTAAATTAGTTCAGAAATATTGGAGATATAATATAATTTTTTATCTACATATATACTTATTCTGTCGAAGATAAAATCTATCTCTGTTTGAAATTGGTTAATAAAATATAAAGGATGTTTCTGAGCCACGGACCGGAACGGATGCCACAAAATTTACATCCCCTTCGGTCAGTTCCAAGATTTAACTGCAGACCTTTTCTAATTAAGTGACCTTTTAATGTCTGGGGATAAATTGAGGGTTTAAAACCATGTTCTCTGCAACATACTATACCGTGGAAATAGTATATCAATGTTTCTTAACTTAGAACTTTGAAGATCATAGATATGGGATGACGTAGCTATTACTGTGTTTTTTTTTCTGTAATTCTTTTGAATTTGTACTATGAGTTAAGACCAAAACAGACCACTAATTAAAAATATTCAACTTATTTCAAGACCTGCTTCGAAATGCTTTATTTTAGGAGAGGCAGCAATTAATAATTTAAGTCATTTAAACGAGATTAGCCTACGTATTGTTATGTATAAGGGCGATGATGAGGGAGGTATGACAGGCAGAAGAACAGATAGTAATATATACATTCGTAGAATAAAGTGATCTTATAAGAATTTCGTTTGATAAAACTAACCTTAAAAATGTAAATTGAAAAAGAAGCTTACACATACTCCTATAACTCTTGAATTCAGCATGGACCCAAATAAACTCGCTCGTTCTAAATCTTTCTTATCTTTTCTAACAATGAGTTTTTGGATGTATAAATCTATCGTTGCTCCTCCACAATCTTACTTTAAACCAGGTATTGAACACGATATTGTGCAGACTCGAGGAAATTAAGCGAAAACAGTTAGGAACTCGGGTAAATAAATCCTTAGCTTCACTATACTGTACAAAACTACAGTCGCTGGAGAGATTTATAAAAATTTTAGCAAAAACTGCTACTAGCAATTCTGCTTTTTTTATTGAGTTCGCAACGAACGTATGTATGTGACAAGTTTTATCAATTTAAGTTTTAACATATACACATATATCTTTTATGTTTTTAATCTACCGGCCATCAAATTCAAACACCCCTTCTTGCATTTCCTGCGTGAGTTATGACTTTGTCAATGTCATTATCAATGATTAATTTACGTTTGTTTGTGCTTTAATTTGTTAAGTGTTTACAATCAGTTAGAAAGAACGCAAATACTCGATAATACCCGATCAGTGGAATTGAAAATGAAAGAACATTCAACTGAATATCTTAAATCTGTGTGTATGACCCTGTGGTCGTACCTGAGTATCCAGTATTTAAACTTTACATTTTTGATATTTTAAAAATCCACACTTGCTCTTATGTTGTATAAATGGTCCGACGATTACCGTAAAATTCCGCAGGCAATTTACTTTATAAGATGTTTTCGATAATATTATATTAGGTTTTGTATATATTTCGAAGAGTTCTTTGTCTGCTATCGAGTGTTCATTAATCAAACTTCGGGGCGACACTTAGGTATTGTCCGCAGTATTCAGGGAGCTTGCTTTATTATTTAAGGCGTGTGTACAACCAGCCCGCCCTAAGATTAATGGTTTATCGATGGCACTTGGAGCATTGAGAGATTCTAAACGCGTTGCAATAAAGTTCAATTTTAATGATTCAGCTGATCATAATCAATAAAAAAAAGGTAGTTAAAAGAAGCGTTCAAAAAACAAGTTGTTAAACTGTTTTTTGGCAGATTTTTGATAGGATCATATAAGTATACTGTCACTATCTTTTGTATTAGTTACTCCTGTTTATTTCAGTGCACTAATATCAGCATTTATAATAGAAGTCTCTCGTGACACATGATATATTCCTAGCGCGAGAGTTGTCTTTAAGAAAAAAGATTACTTTTGCTGACTCAAAAACGGGTTCGATTTTGGTAGGGAATTATAGACTCTTTCGGTTTATTGCATTAGTAGAAAAACTCTTTACTTACTTAATATTAAATAGTACCATACCACACTTTAAAAATATTTATACATAGGAATTTGTCTGAAGTGTCTGACAATCAAAAATTGGACAGAATAGACGACAGGAAATGTTTTTTCGTAAGAGATCTAATTGTTAACCTGTAAGTTGTCTAAAAGTATTTCTTAGTTATCGAACTACTATTATATAGGCTGGGCTACGAATTAGTTAACATTTGCAAAAATTGTATAAAAAAACCATTTGATATGTTATAAAAATTGTCTATTTACAAGAAAACCAATAAGTTAGAACTTATTTTCAAAAAAAAATATATTGTCTAAATGACCACCGTTTCGAGGCTTGTACTCTTCTAAGCGAGCACCGAAATTTTCGAATACTCGTCGGCAAGGAGACCGCGAGATCGCCGACATCTCTTTGCTGATTTTTTCTTAGTTTAATTGACGTAGTATACTTGGTTTGTTTATGTAGACACGATTCTTCAAATAACCCCATAAAAAGAAATTTGCTAGAGATAGATCTGGACTTTTGAGTGGCCATGGAATGTCGCCTCGTCTGGAAATTAGCTTTTGCAGAAACACGTCTTTGGCTACAGGTAAGGACTCATTAGATGTGTGTCAAGTGGCCCCATCTTGTTGAAATCATCAGTTACGATTGTAGCTAGCAAATTCCAGTAGCATCGGTCCCAAGAACTCCCGTAACATGTTTGTACGGGATGTTAGATTCAAATGTAAACGAATTCTTGGTCCACTCAATACTTGTCTATTTCTTAAGTTATTTAGTCTAATAATTTCTAATCAAGTTTTTAAGATCGTTACACAAAATAGTTTTCTGATGATAAAAATGCCTAAGTTAAGAATTACCTTTCTTACCCTACAAGTAAACATTTTTCTCCTAGCAGTACATCGATATATATCTAGACAATTGTATTATTGTTGTATGTATATAATAGCAAATGTATTATTGATTGTCTCTATTTATACCTACATAAGTTGATGTTTTCCATAGCCCTTTCTGTCATTCCATAGCTCACGAATATAATCCCTTTATCATATTATATATAAGAAAGTACGGTTCGATGTATACGAAAAGGCGTCTTGTATTTGTGGATGTAATTTCATTAAGTTACGAAAATATAGATCTCAAATAATAATTACAATATATAGTAGCTTGTATCTAAGTACGTGTTCTGTGTCAATACTAGTAATTCAATTAGTGAGAACTGATGTGAATTGAAGGTATTTCGATCAATATATTTTACTTTTTGAACTTCAATAGCGTTATATTTTAAAAAAGTGTACTAAATTTACTCTTTATATTGGTAGAAACGAGACTTACGATTGACAACTATTAGTTGAAAACATCGATTTTTACTTTACCGATCCCATCCTCTCCGTTCCTCTATAGGACAACTCATGCTGGCCTGGTAGTCACCGTTTCAGAATGGTAGACATACGCTTCCGAACTAAACGGTTCAGCCCTTCCTTCCTGTGCAGATCGGTTAAAGCCTGGAATTCATTACCAACGCACGTGTTTCCCTCCCACTACGATCCCGGGTCCTTTAAGCGGCGCGTGAAAAAGCACCTCACTAGGCCGCCATAGCATGAGTCGCCATATTGCACTGTCGTCATTCGCAGTGAGTATGGCGACCACCGCTCTTGGATTCTATTTATGCTTACCATCAGGCACAATAGAGTCACTTTGGTAGGTGAATTAAAAAAATAAATAAAAAAATATAGGTGCCAATTCTGCTGTTGCGTCACGAAATTAGAGTTTCTCAAAAATTGTCTTCTATTCTCTTAATTTAGTAAAGTGGTTCCCAAAATTCTATTTTTATATGTATGTATTCAGATAACGTATACTTTAATGGTCATATATCTAATCTTAGTCAATTTTTGACATTTACATTTTAAGTTTATTTTAAAGAGTTTTCGAACAACAATTAGTACCAATTATGGCTTCTCTTGAAATAGTTTGAGGAGATTGAAATAAGACTAAGAAAGAAATGAGTAAGGAGAATTAATAACCTCCATATTTAAACCCCCTTACAAAAACTTCTAGAACAACATTGAACCTTCTGGAATGTTCAAACTTTTTCTGAAACATTCGATTAGCTTTCCTACTCGATGCCAGACGGCACTCAACTAGGGTGACCGCAGCGATATACACATACGACTATATACTTAGGCAATACTTAATTCGATTGGTGGCGGTTCCATGTACACAATAGGAGTTTATCTTCCATGACCTCATAAATATATTTAACTGCGTCAAGCATAATCGATAGAATGTCAATATAAATAGATATAATTTGTGAGTATGTGTTAAATGAGTTAGCGATTCTTGTATAGGTGTATAACAAGTACAGTCATCATGAAAAGATTTCGGCGTAGTATTATTATTCGAGTACACTTCTATATTCTTTGTACACTTAATTTTTTGAAGGGCAGACACATATTTTTTTGTTGTGGTTTCCAATTTCCACAATTTGTGACATTTATCTGTCGTTCCAATTTTCTAAACCCAGTGTTGGGTCACGTCGTTACTCTGAAGTCGGTTTTGTAATACTGATATAATTGGACTTCGATCTTTAGGTATTTTATAGCTCCCGTTTTTTACCAGATGTATCTTAGAATATTTTGTCAGCCGTTGAGTTTGACTATTTTGTATTTAACTATGTTTGTACATAAAATAAAAAACTTTTTTATCTGTTTCTTTCTATTATTGAGTATATACGCATTAATAGTATTACAGTGACAGTTGCTTTATTGCTTCTTTGCAGTTAGTAGTAGATTAATATGTTTCTTTGAGGTTCAATTAAAGAGAATATGCATTGATAGTGCTTCAGAATTTTTAAAATATTTGAACTAGTTTGACATTAAAATGCTAAGATGGTAAAAATATTCTTAGTGTCTTTATAACAAAACAAAATCTAATCAAATTTATTTTATGAAGTTTTAACAAATTTATATTTGTTTTTGCATTCCTATTGGTCTGAATTTCAAATATTATTCAATGGAAACAACAAGTGAAGGTAA
The DNA here is from genome assembly GCA_949316085.1 of Hypercompe scribonia. Taxonomy (NCBI): domain Eukaryota; kingdom Metazoa; phylum Arthropoda; class Insecta; order Lepidoptera; family Erebidae; genus Hypercompe; species Hypercompe scribonia. Next base: position 12,222,625 of record OX438979.1, read on the forward strand.
ATGGATTTATTTACTTTGTATTTTCATTGTAACACTGTGATGCAGCAAGTTTAAAGGGAGAATAAAACACAACAGGTTGTTCATTTTTCTTTGGTAAATATTCAAAAGTTAAATCATACCCCTATTTGAAGAACATATTGTACAGCTATATTAATTTATGTTATATTTTTTCTTTATACAAACGCCTACTAAAATAACTTCACCCTGCCCGATGGAAAGTATAAGTATAATCTAGAAGTGGTGGTCACTCACATTATGGTGGCCCATAAAATGATTTTTCACGCTCTGCTTAAAAGAATGAATAGAATTATGAATATTTCTTTCTCTCTCTTTTCATGACATTAAAGCGGCAAGAAGATACGTGCGCTGATAGTGAATTTCAAGTTTTTACCGTTTAGAAAGAGACGGACCGTATAGTTTGACAGCTTATGTTAAGAAACCATCACGTGTTCTCATGTAGAGAAAGGAAGTAAATAAATGATTGACGAAATAGAATAACTTTCCTTTCTGAAGGCTTTTTATGAGCAAGTATAATATAAAATGCAGTAGAAAAGCAGGTATATGTACGACTATAAGACATATACCTACTTTTTTGACCTGAAAACACTCGTCAAGGCAAATTTAACTGACTTAGTTAATTATTAACAGTAGGAATAAAGTAATAAACTATGATAATAGACAATGATATTTAACTTATTATTCTATTCATAACTAATTAATATATTTAGAAACAACATTAGATTTCATTACTCTCGATCATATATTTTTTTCGATTTCGATTTATATGTAATAGAATTTAATTTTCAAAAATTAATAAATGTTTCTCACAAAGTATGTTAATTTTTTGCCTCATTTTAAGTACTCTTTGAATATTGAAGCACCTAATCGATCATTATGAAATATACGAAACACACCTCGTTTTACATTACATTACAAATACAGAAAATGATATAGGTTACATTCACAACTAACTATTCACGACGAATATAAATATATCTTTCACGCGAGAACCTTGTCAATAAATAAATGGTTACGAATCGGTTATACACTTTTAGGGATTTATCCATTGGGATTTGTGGCGTCGTATGATTGATTATGGCTGCTGACTGAGGCCCTTGTTTCAGTTATTAGTTGATATGAGGATAACGAAACGCCTATTTCTTACAATGGTTTAATGTTTCGTGTTACATCATCGGTTTCCGGTTGATTTTAGTCTTTGTTAAATCAGGTTTTCTTTCTTTAGTAGGTTTCGGATGGAATAACGTTTGATTTACAGTTAAATATTGTACATTTTATCTCGTGTATGCTTAATATGTAAAAGTAATTACAGGATGTTAAAGAATCTGTAATATTTAGTTTGTTGTATTATACTGTTAACCGTTATTTAGATGTTATATCTTTTGGGTATGATTTGTGTAACTCTTTTCAAAAGATTACTTCTATTAACTATTCTGGCACGTTGAAACTTTTATGAAAGTTCTTCAGTGGCAGAGAAGTAACACTATGTTTCTCTTATAAATAAGAACGTAAATTTATTTTGATAACCTGTAGGTTTTCGTAGACGGACGACATTTTTTCTTTTTTCTGCCAAAGTGACTACTCTAACTGATAGAAAGCATAAATAGAATCCAAGAATTGTGGTCACCATATTCATCGCAGATTCAGACAATGCAGTGTGGTGACCTACACTATGACGTAAAAGGCATGACAGTCATTGTGGTAGTGTAAGACTCACACAGTTATCACAATAACTGTCACCCCTGCATCAAAGGGCCTCCGGTCTCGCACTCACCAATCAAACATGATAGCACGGACGCTGGCGCTTTAGGTTGGTCTTCTGTGGGAGGGTAGTACTACCCCGGTCGAGCCGACCCGTTCGTGCTGAAATTAGCGTGGCTCTACTACCTAATAATATTATATTTGTTATGGCATATTGATGAAATATTGACTTTACTTTTACGGTTTATACCCAGTGCACCACTTTATACAGCTGTTACCCACACTATGGCAGCCAAGTGAGAAGTTTTTTCAATCCCCACTTGGGTACCCCCCACACTAGGTTAGTAGGTTCCATCTTATGGGTGTTAATTCGGTCTCGTACTCACCAACAAAAGACGAAAGCACGGATGGTGTTGCCTTATATGAGTACTTTCGTTTGCCCATGTGATATGAGTAAAAATCATCGCTTGTTTATTTGCACTTTCTAGTAACTTTGTTTCTTTTGGGTTTTAAATATATAATGTATTAAAATTACTTTGTTACAATGAAATTATGATGTACGTGCGATATCTTACAATATGTCGTGTCTTAAAATTGGTATAAACAATAGTTAGTCCAACTGGCTAAAATAATGGAAACGAATTAACCTTTGAAGTCACTTAAAAAGAAGTTTTGCTTGTTCTTCACTTCACTTCTGGGTATAGTCTTCTCTCAAGGCTCTTTTCAGGTGGTGGCGGATTAAGAATATAAAGTGACACCTCCCCTATTCTTTCAATGAGTGTTGTAAGAGGCGATTAAAGGAACAAAATCTACAAGAAAACATTGCTATGAAGACAAAGAAAAACTTGAAACAAACTCTATACTAACCCGTCCAGTCGTCGTGATATGTCAAAACCTCCTTGCTAAGGAGAGGCCTATGTCTGGCAGTAGACTGTTAAAGTCTGTTGATAATGATAATGATTAAAGCTCCCTCGACAACCGGTTCTGTACTGCTCGCATAGTATAATTTTAATTTGATATATTTCCAGTACTATCCAGGAGTAACCTATATATATGTATATATATCATATATATCACTTCAACAGCCCTTTACAGTCCACTGCTGGACATAGGCCTCTCTCTAGTAAGAAGGTTTTGACCTACTATACCACGCTGGACAAACGGGTTGGAATTGGGTTTGTTTCAAATTTTCCTTCTCTTTGTAATGATATTTTCCTGAATAGTTTGTTCCCTTAGTCGCCGCTTAGATCACCCACGGGATGAATAGGGGTGGTAACACTATGTATTCTTAACCCGTCACCACATAGGGTGACCTAATCTTCGCGATTCAATGCCTTATCTTTGCGTTACCTATATATAAGCAATTAGCATTATATTTACACCATAATGTATGTATTTATGTATCATCATAATAAGCCTATCGCAGTCCACTATTGGACATACACTTCTTCCATTGTCTCATCAATAAATGCAATTTGTACACATAACAATTTTGTAAATTTTAGCTAATACATACATTCTGACTTCTTTATTTAATAAACAGTTTATGGTTTAGTTAAAACTTATTTGCAAATAGGTACCGCAAACCGCGCCGTATTGTGTATTGCGGTCACGTCATTGGCTCGTAATGAACTTACTTTCTTTCAATGGAATTCCTTGAGTTTAATGTTGTTTTAATATTACATGACGAGTTTTTCATTTATATTACTACAGGCATAATTTCGCTGATATGAGAGATACCTACTGTGAAAACTCTACTCTGCTTATAGTTTTACGCGCGTTTGTTGTAAACGTTTTCTGTACAATTTCGTAATTATTTCTTAGTATATAGAGCGACAGTTCTCGATTAGAATAGCTCCATGATTAAGATCGATTTTTTTAGGCCATGAGAGATTTTTTGAGAAGATGAGGCCATGATCCTTTCCCATTCAAGCTGGTTTATAAGAATTATCTCATTTAATAATAATTTACAGAGGAAATTAAATCTTACGATTTAAAAACCTAAACTTATTCGTTTTAGTGTAGAATTAACATGTATCTAACACAACCGATAAAAGATTATCTAAACGGCGTCCTTCGTAAGTTTTCGGCATTTACGAATATGGTTTCCTAACCAGTTCGATCCGAGAACAACAACTTCGGCCACAATGTGGTTAGATCTATTATTGATCAGGAGATATTCTGTTTAACCGACCTGGAAGGCTACTCCATCAGGTTATTAAGAATCCACGGAGTGGTTCGTTGTATACTGGTTCTTGACAGGACGGTGGGGCCCGGTGACCACTTTCGGGAGGGTACAAGAGATCTTCCGTGCGACGTTTCGATCATCATCATGCTTCACCGTTTTGCTAGACCTCCTGCTGACGAGCCACGTAACACAATCTAGTGTATCAGTTCTCGACCCTCTGAGATCCTCTAACTGCTGCCGTTGGGATCCACCGCTGTGCCTATTATTGCCCTGTAACGACATGTGGTAGCAAAAAGATGGTTACGGCACTACTCCTCAGCAGATTGGGATGGAATGCGGGATTATTTGTTATCATTGAGGATTGATAGACACGGGGTGTTCTTCACCATCAGCCTCAACATAGTCAAAACCTTCAATAAACTTTCAAGATAAGATCGGTATCCTGGGTATGAATATTTATCGGGATCTCAACCCACGTGGGTACATCGAGAGCCGTGTCGAGGAAAAATGGATGCCACCACAAATTTGACGCCAGCGTGTATTTAAGCAATAGCGGACATTATGCTATAGGACAGCCCTAGATCGAGTCAATGTGTCCCTGTTATTATTGTTTGGGATAAGGCGATTTTTAACCTCTGCATATTTTTTAAAGTCAAACAGTGGTTGATTATAGTCGTTAACGTTATCCTGGAATCAATCGGTCCGAGTTGTTGTTTTGAAGCCAAAAGTTTCTCCAGCCGTTTTTGTGAGGCTGGTAGACATATTGGAGTCCCAAGTGTTCTTTTTTTCTCGATCTAGCTTCGAGTACAGCTGAGCCACAGCTGTGTCTCTTTGTAGTGGAACTCGTATTCTTTTTGAGACGATTGTTCATGAATAGTGAACCTTTTATACCGAAAACAGGCCATGGTGCCTACCATTAAATGATCAGTGTCACAGTCAGTGTCATGGAATGTTCGGGTATGAAAAATATTCAGCAGATGTTTTTTCCTCCTGAGGGTAACATCAAGTTGGTGGCAATGACCAGGACGAGGATACTTCCATAAAATGTTGTATATAAATTTGTTCTTAAAGTATGTGTTTGAGAATAGAATTCTAAGAGACGTTGTCCATATTCATTGATCTTACTAACATCGTAACCACACACATTTCGACCATGATGTTTGCGAATGACTCACTCAGCCATTAAAATTGACCAGTATAATGAGACGACCGCCGAACGAACTTCCCAAATTCTGTGACTAAGCTGAACATAAAAAGCGTCTTGAAGTTCGGCAGAAGATGACAAGATTGGGGTGTAAGCAGTAATCAGTATCACTAGCCCGAATCAGTTTGTAATCTACACATCATGATCTATTAAGAAACTGCTCCGAGACCCTTGTCACTATTCAAAAGATCATTCCTTATAGCAAAGTCTACACTGTTCTGCCAAGTATCAAATGAGTCTCTGCTCTTTCAGTGAAACATGTAATTGAGTTCACGTGAGAACTCCTGATCAGCTGAGTTCTGCATCAATGACACCAGTTTTATGATGTTCTAAGATGTTCGTCGCTGTTTAAGCTTACCTTAGGGACCAGGCAGTCTGTCCTCATTGTGAGGACATTCTAAGTACCAATGCGTTGAATTTTTTAATGATTTTTCATTTTGGTTACAGGTGAAAAAATTAACGGCACCGGTTAACTAGTGATACCAGTGTTTCCTCCATTCATAACGAATAAGCTAGCATCGAGACAGATAAGTACCCTACCGGCCGGGCCTACGGTGGACCATATCACCGTCAAGAGTGATTCGTTGGAACTTATTACGTCAAACTGACACTCTCCGTTTTATTTATCACTCTCCTCGTGACGCACCCTGTATCACCTGAGATCCTAGTAAGTACTATAAGTACGGGTATACCTAGAGCCCATACCACTCTGTTGACGTTATCAAAAGAGTCTGCAGGAATGACGTCCGTATTGGGATCAGTTGCAAGTACTAGCGCCAACACAAAACCAAGTTTTATTTCGAGTATCCCGTCTCTGATTTCTTTGTTCTAAATTTAGTATACTAATACCGCGCTCTTGTAATATCACATTTCATATAGTTTCAACGGCTAGGATACATTTTTACAAACCATAAAAACCAACAAATCCGAGCAAAAATGTATGCTATATATACTCATAAAAAGTTCCCCAAATATGCCCAGCAAATATTCTTCTTTTCCTTTAAAGACATAGTAAATGTTAAAACAAATAAACAAGCTTAGCATTTAAACGGCTGTTCTTAAAAAATATTTTTTGTTTGCAAATATGGTGGAGTAGGTTCTTAATTCGTTGAAATTGGCACACCGAAGTGATGAATTGTACGTACTGCGATTGCTATGGTACAATTGAAGATGGATGGACGTTGATCTTCGCGATACTCATACAATATGTATTAACATCTGGGTAATTCCATTCTTATGAACGATGTATTGATACGATTATTCATAATAGTATTCTCGTCACCTACTGTAGATGTTACCAGCCAAGATCGTGCTGGTATTACGCTCTCGTAACTCACGTGCTCTGCACGACTGATAATCTATACTAACATTATACAGTTGAAGTGTTAGTTAGTTTGGTTGTGTGTGCTAATCTCAGAAACTGCTGATTCGAACTGATAATTTCTTTTAGGATAGGTTTTATCAACACATTATGACCAATAAGGGCTGAGAATTAATGAAAAATATTATAGAAGGGATCAAATTTTTTAGAGACGCAGACAAATTTGCACAGGTCGGTTAGTTTTAAAATATATGCAAATGTACCTATAATATTATTCTAAGCTATATCTAAACGATGAAGTACAAAGAATAATGATGACAATGGAGTCCCCCTATTTGTGTACAATTAGATGACAATAAAAGGCTTTGAAAAAGTTTTCATAAAGAAAAGAAACAACAGAGTGTAACGACGGAAGTATAAGTGGTCCCTTTCTCATAATTTAATGTATAATATATAATGTCCCAAAAGGCTTCTGAAATGAAAACTATAAATGAGGGTCATTTTATGTTTGTTCCTTTCAGAAAGAATAAGGTAATGTTTTGATTACATTTAGTTTTGGTTTTATAAATTCATGTTATTGCAGAATACGACAAGGACATTCGAACTCTTAGCTGAATTTATTGGTAACATCTAGAATTTAAAATGTAACCTGTCAAACCCCTGATAATTAATATTATTAGAAAATATGAAAATAAATACACTAAACACACTCCACTACCATTTTGTATATATATACTCTCTATTGTACTTTACGTGTTAACTTTAAAAAGGTTAATCTTCTAGGATGTAGTTTATTGATATAAATTAATTTAAAGGATATGGTTAAAGTCCACTTCTGGTATATAGAGAAGACTAAAGTCAGTAGTAAGTATTATATCATTAACATTTACTATAAATTAAGATATAGACGTTTGATATTGATGTATCAGTTACCAGCTTTTCATATAGTATAGTAGTTTTTGTAGCCTATATGTTATACCGATGTATAATCTATGTTACTGTAAAGTTTCATCTAAATCCGTCCAGTACGTTTTCGTGATAGAGTAACTAACATCCATACTCACAAACTTTCGAATTTATAATATTAGTAGGATTAGATTAAAATTTATGATAAATAAACTATTTTTTTAAGTAATTGATTAAATCAATGTATCATATCTCGAACAATTTGTAGCTTATGAGATCACATACAACTTGAACGCGAAAGGTAAGGACAAAATTTACTTCTCCAGTTTTGTATGTAAAACGTAAAACATAAACTGGAAGGTTCTTAATATGGAACGGTCTGCTCACCTTTACATTTAATTTAAGACTCACATGACTCTCCCTGCCTTTTTACATAACAATGTTAATGCTCTATGGTTGTCTTGTCTGCACTACTCAAATTTGTGAGAGCACTCAGTTTCAATGCGAGGTTATTAAATTGTAACTTGCGAGTGGTTTTGTTATATTTGCTATATTTAGCAATTCTAATTCCGGCAACAGGGCTTTATTTCAAGAAAAGAAATGCATCTGATTCAAGTTAGTTCACTCTTTTAAATTATAATTTAAAAGAGTGAACAATAAATAGTATTTTTTTGACTTCCAGTCTTAATTAAAAGAATGATAGTTAATAAAATTTTAAGCGAGATATTGGAAAGTTTAAGTTTAACGATATTATGATTCCAATAAGATATAACAATGAGAATCGTTGTAAGCTTACACTGAAGGAATAGGGAACCAAGTTACATATATACAGACAAAGACTTTTTTTAAATTTTATAGTACCTAATTTAAGTGCCATACAAAGTGGACGATATATGAAGCAGTTTGTATTTAATTCCTACTTATAGTGATAGTGTGTAAATGGGACGCGATATACCCAATAAAAACTGCTATGTAATTTAGTAGGAGTTGCTCTATTTGCGAAGTAAAAGTGCTAGGTGCAATAAAAACATTTAGAACAAAACCAATATCAGAGGTTTTAAAAAGGTCATTAATTGCGAGCTTGGTCTATGGATTATCTTATGACATATTTCTCTCTAACTTATGTCACAATATAGACGCGTGTGATTAGGTGAGGAGTTTTATATTAAGTAATATATAAAAATATCTCATTCGAAGATATTTGAAACAATCTTTTTGCGATTCATAGAACTTTCTAAAACTTGATACAAATTCCGCTGCTTCTGGCCTGTGATGCCAAAGCACCTAATATTTTTATTTTCGGAATTGATTTAACCGCTTCGTCCAAATCAGTGCCGATAATGACGCTTCGATTTAAAAAGTTTGAGGGAGTGTGAGTGACGTGACGGTGACAGAAACTTTTTTCTCACGGTGACAAGAATCACTCCGACACGCTCCTATTTAGTTTAGCATATTTTAGTCTGTGAAGAAATGTGCTCATATTTGAATCGTTCGTTTTTAATCGATTACAAAAAAAGGAAGAGGTTCTATGCTCCACATTATGTGTTTTTTTTTGTGTTTAAACTAAAATCATAATAAATATATTATAGAAATACGTGATGCATTTCTCGTTAAACCGACTTCTATACCTAACCTATATCTTTGTTCAGTCTATCTTTAATCTATATTTTTAACTTGCTTCAAAAAGCAGAAAGTTATACGTTCTAACTATATATTGATTTTATGTATGTTCACCGTTTTACCGTTTAAAATTTTGTGGCTAGTTTTGGATTTTTTTTTAGATTCGAAAGGACATAACTTTCGAACTAGTCTCATTATCACCATGTCAGGATCTAATGATGAGATTCCAGAGAAATTGAGGGTAGCTCTCTAATTTCGTCACACTCAAATATAGGAACATACTATTTTAAAAGTTTCTTAAAGCTATTTAAGTATTTGCGTCTGATCCTCATCATCTTATGTTGATTAGCTGATTATGGAAAAATAACTCCTTAATGGTTAGAGGTTGGCATTCATGTAATTCTTTTTAAGTACTTCTTCTTTCTGTATTGATAATTGCTTGAATAGTTTGTTCTCTGAGTCGCTTCCTGCGACACCCATGGGATGAAGGATGAATAAGGGTAGTGACACTACGTGTTATTAATCCGTCACCACATGAACTAATTTAAGGTATTTAAGGTAACTAGCAAATATAATAATAACTTTTTATTTAAATTAATTATCACATAGTAATTTCTTAAGTAAGTCAGACTAATTTATGAACGCATATAGCTTGACTGCTAGGTAAAATAGTTTTATATTTACTAAATATTCTAGCTAAATTATAGTTACAAAGGAAACTTTTGATTTAAGTTGTTAAAAAAGTTGTGAATTTTTGAACAAATAAATAATTCATTTTATTTTCCACTTTTTGGTGTTTCTATGTAGAGAGTTTCTTAATGATAATATATACGGTCGTAAATTATCTCACCTACATATTTAGCCTACTTCTTTTCTTCTAAAAATGTAAGTTAAGTAGCTGAATTTTTTTTTGGTATCACTTAATACAAACAAGTCTATTGTTGTCTTCAGATTATTTTACTCCTAAGTACTAAAATAAATTGGACGCTCGCTTAAGTAGACTTTAAAAACATGATTTACCTTACGATGAACAGAATACATACAAAAGTAATGGAGAGTGGGTGGCGTCGTCAAAACATTTGTGTTAATTGACCTGCAGGTGTCTGTGGGTGGTAGCATTAGCCTTTCTATTTGTTCGCCCACCATTTCATGAAAATAGTACATAAGTAAATCCCCTTTTTTATTTACTTAATGCCACAACAACATTCAGATGCAATCTTCAGCTTCTTTAGTATTAGAGTCCCAAGTCAACTTTATCTGCAAGTGGTTCATCTGCTGCTCGACGGACGGATTCTAGCAATTGAAACATCTTGAGCGGCAATAGGCTCGCCACCTATTAGGTGGGATCAAATGCCTGGTGAACAGTGGGCGTTTAATATGCCTCTGCCTACCCCTCCAGGGAAACAGGCGTGATTTTATTTATGTATGTAGTACAAATGTCTTTACTAATGAAGCTGAAAATTGAGTCGTTAAACAGTTCAATAGTTATGCAGTGAGGCAGGTCGGAATAACTTCATATTGTCTAAAACTCTACGCTTTTATAAAATCTGCGAACACAAATAGGTAACCGATAAATCTTTAAATAAAAAATCTCAGTGATTATTATTAGTGGACTGCAATGCAGTACGGCATTACTGTAGAAACATATTAATAATACATTATTAGTTATTATATACGATATTATTATCGGTGGCTCCCTTGTAATATGTCATCAATTGCGTGTATTTAGAAGAGCTGTATTGTAGGTAGTATTTGTAACTGTGCTTGTAAAATATATACATAATAATACGAGTATATTGGCTTGATATTTGATAGTACTATATTCGTGAATATTAACGAACTGTTGTCATTTGGAGTATCCAATTCAATTAAATTAGGCAATCGATGAATAATTTATCCAACTTGTTTAAAAGAAATTTCTTACTTATTTATTAATGTTTTCATGGTTTAAGAGTAACGGAGTAAGTGAGGCAACTGATGGTAAGTGCTTACCTACAGTAGTTTATCAACACTCTAAGAGATACAAATGTTTTTCTTTTGTGAGTTCCTCCATCCGAGCTTATTGAAATTAGAATTAGACCTCTATTACTAGAGGTCTAATTCATCAGACATCAGGTCATTGTCTAAGTGAGGTTACCCTCACTTAGACAATGACCTAGTAAAAGCATTGCTTTAAGCCATCATTTTGTGAAACTTTGGTAATTTTATTGTCAATTTGAACCATATATGTCGTATGATTCACTTACGGAAATTAATTAAATTTACTTTACGACGACGTGAGATAGATTGCACCGCTAGTCGCTTATATCGTCCCAAAAATCACGTAACTCTTTCTCTGGGTGAGTTTTTTTTCAATAGATACTAGCATCAACGTCCAGGTCTTAATGTCCTTAACTTCGTAAGGTACAGAAATTGAGTAGAAAATTGTACGTACATATAATTACCAGCGCCGCGGCGGTCTCCCATTTTGGATGTTATATTTAAATGATCACTATAGCTTGAACTGCCACTGCATGGGGTTTTCCAACCGTGTCCTGGTCTTCTACAGTTTTTACAGTACATTTATGTTATATCTTTTCTCGTTGACTCATTTTCTAATTTGGAATTACATTACATCTCCTGTTTTTCATGTAATTTTGTGAAGGTCTATTTTGTTGGATATCTGCTGAGTCTTATAATATCACCGTTACTTTGATCAATTACTATATGGAGTTATCATTGTCTAATACAAATTACAAACCAAAAAAAATCACAGTTAAAAAAGCAGGTGATTTATCTTTAGGATGACTGAAATTTTAATTGTACTCAATATTTAAGTTATTCATATTCGTATAGTGGTCAGAACATTATTCTACTGTTAAAATTATTACCTACTAGCTGCTGCCCGCGACATCGTCTGCGTGAAGGCTCTACAGCACCAAACATACTTAAGATGCCAGAGTCGCTATAGCATTATTATTAAACAACTTGTAAATAATATTAAAATATAAGTATACGTGTTTTTTGCAAGCGAAGCAAGTGAAGAGAGTTATATGGGAATCCTGCTGAGGTCAGTCATAAGATGTGACTGAAGGAAATAGAGAAAACAATGCAGGAATGTATTCCAGGACACAAAAGAGTAAAAATAAGTACAAAGGTATCATACCTTACAAAATATGCGTCGTTAGATTATACGCTGTCATAGATTGCATAAGACAAATAAAGATTCACAGCTCCTGCTCCGTAGGTGATAGCGTGATAATATGTAACCTATATATTGACCCGATCTGTTAGTAATATTCATGCAAAATTTGAAGTAAATCCATGCAGTACTTTTTGAGTTTAGCCCGGGCATACATACAGACAAATAAACAAGTAGACAAAAATTCTAAAAATTATATTTTTGGCTTCGATATCGATTGTAGATCACGCCCCAAGTATTCTTTTAAAAAATATTCAATGTACGGTTTTGACTTTCCTACGATTTTATTATATTGATAAGTGCTAAACAAAAAGAGAAAAAGAAAACCTATTATACTCCACTAAAACAACACACATAGTGATAACTCTTTGAACTCAATAATCATTTCGTTTTGAATCAAATTTGTTACTTTCATAAGTTATATTTAAATTTTGTTATTATATTTCAAAAGTTACTTTTTAGTCAATCACTTATCTTTAGCCCTCATTTTTTTTAGTATTTGAGAGTACGTTAATGTCAATGACTTGTGGTTTGACATTACCTGTATTGCTACCGGTATTCGGGGTATTCGGCCCTTAAAAATTATTTACACAAAAAAAATATAAGTACCTATGTAATTTAGTTTTTCAGTTTTTTTTTGATAACATATATACATGCATAGGTATAATAAATTCACGATATTCAGTCGTTAAAAAAGACCGTAAGTAAATTTCTTTTTGATTGTTCCACAGTATTGGTGTAGCAACACCTTCAGTAATATTATTCTTTTTAAACACCGTTGAATTGTCTACAAATTTTTCAGTAGCTTTTACACAGTTCGGCTAATTTAGCATTCCACCAATCACTCTACAAGTATTAGTGATGGGTCTGTGGGCAGTATACGTATCAATATAGTGCGTGAAAGTTTATGACAACATTTCGCAGAAGAAGTAATTCTGCATTTTTTATTAAAATGAAAATATTATTCTTCTCTGTCGTGTCACTCTTGACAGAGAGGTTGTGGTCACGTTGAAGCGTCCACGTCGATGATAGAGGGGGAGGATAGATTAATCCTTCCTATAACAGGCGCAGATTGGCACACCGTGTGATTTTAATTAAAAAGGTAACTTGATAGAGACTCTGCGGCTTTGTGCTCTCGCTTGGTAACAGTGACTGACTAGAAAATTTATATTATATACTACAGATCTCCTGGCGAATGAACTTTACTGACCATTTTAGTTCGATTTATTTCATTGACCAGTATAAGTTAAACTGTCCTTGTATATGTTTTAGTACCATAATAAATAAAATGTACGCTAGACCTCTATCATTTTATGTAATCAATATACATCGTTGCTCATACCAAGCATAATTTTTTATAATATTACTCTTGTGTGGTTGTAATTTATCTAATAGCGTATATGGTACTCTAGCCTAATGGTATTTACTACTAATATTGATATTTAATTAAATGAATTATTATCTTCACCGTTGTTGAATTATCTTTGGATACTTTTTTACACTAAATTGGTGCAGTTTTAAATGGTAATATGATATCCCCAAAGGTTCTTGTAAATTCTTACGTTCAAGTTAGCAGTAAGCCTAAAATTGATTTTCTATTTGAAATACTATAGTTGGGTCTCCATTACTGAGTAATATAGTTTTATTAACAATAGCATTTGTACAAAGTACATACTTAGGGAGTGGTCGGTATTGTATCCAATGCTTTAAGCAACAGTTAGCTGCCTTGGATACAGTTTATTGCTTTTAAACTATAGCAACTGAATTTGTATTGACATTTAAAATTATCTGCAAGAATGAAAGACTGTATTTCTATGAATTAATTCAAGCATCATAAAAACACTAATAGTTTAACATCAGTATCCGTGGGTCAACTGCGAAGAAAACGATACTGTTGCTTACCAAGTTACGGTTAAGAGTGGATCTGTATAAAATGGAAGCTCTTATATTAAAAGTGTCTATCCCTCGATTCATCATTTGTGGTTGATTCAGTGTTCATGCTGGTTTAGAGCTAGATGAAATATAAAGTAGGCCTGATCTTCGACGCTCGGTGGTGCTTCGGCGAAAATTGCCAACAGTTTGCTCTAAAGCTGGTTAGAGTTACGATTTTCTCTTCGAAGATTTTTGCAAAAATTGAGTTTAGACAGCGTCGCTACAAGGTGAATATATGCATAGGGCATTTAGCTAATAGCACTGTACTGTCATTCAGTACAACTGGACATCTTTCTGAACATTCTCATCCGAAAGGAGGGGCGCCCAGCAGACTCACCATCCGCTTACCGGCCCATAGCATTGCTTGACCAGGTATGCAAACTCTATGAAAGAGTGATTGCAAGGTGCCTCGTCAAGCATCTCTTCAGAGTAGAGGAGATCTGGCGGATAAACACTACGATTTCCATCAGGGGTGCTCCACCGTGGATGCGATCATGCGCGTGAGGACTCTGGTGGAGGAAACCGATACCCGGGGCGAAGTGGTGTTGGTGGTGTCGTTAGATATCACCAACGCGTTCAACACTTTGCCCTGGAGTTACATCAGGTAGGCGCTAGTATATCATAGAATACCTCTCTACCTCCGCCGCGTTTTTGGGGCGTATTTGTCGGAGAGAGCTGTTGATTACCCAAGTAGAACCGGTCTCGATCGACGTGAAATGTCGTGTGGTGTTCCGCAGGGGTTGGTCTTAGGGCCTCTCCTGTTTAACATTGGCTACGACTGAATGCTTCGCGGTGCATTCTTAGATGGTGTCGCTGTCACATGTTACGCAGACGACACGCTTGTGGCGGCGTGCGGCAAGACACAACGTGAGGCAACCCTGAGGGCCACGGCCGTTATTGCCCGAATCCCGACGGCTGGGTCTCGAGGTGGCTTTGTATAAATCCGAGGCCTTGTTGTGGAGCAGAGGCGTGACGTCATGGCGGCCGTCGCAGTGGAGACTCTCTCACTCGGTAATATGATTGCGGCCATGATACGGAGCGTAAACACGTGGAACTCTACCATCTCCTTCTGCGAGCAGATTATGCTTGTGAAGGAGATGGCAGAGCGGGACTGGGAGAGGTTTTGACTCTCCTGGTCCACCAGGCCCGAGAATGGGCTAAGTACTGCTGAAGACTCAGGTACTGGAGATCATTAGACAATCTCCGTTTTCCATAAGCGCAGGCTTGGAGGTGACAGATGGCCTCATCTGTCACCCCTAAGCCTGCGCTGTAGCAGAAGCAGGCCGGGGCGGCAATGCGAGCGCTACAGACTGCGCGCACTTTTTCGAGGGGGGGGGGAAATAAAAAGAAACCATGAGGTTTCCACACAGGACGGGGTCAACTACAGCCGGAGGTGGCCCGAGGTACGTCGGGGTTTCAGAGATTTCCTTAATAGGGTGCCCCTGGTCCCCGACTACCAGTACCTGAGACGGCGTGCGATTTTTGGTCGGTTTGAGTCCGAAATAACCACCCTTCAGTGGTATCCATGGGGACTTCTCCACAGTACAAGAAAAAGTACAACTGGAGGCTCTGATCACCCGAAAAAGTTCTGGTGGTGGTTTATATGCTGGTCTTGCCACCATGAAGGCAGTACGCTGCACGTAATCAAATATATGGGGTGGTAATACTGGGCGCTTTCCTTTCAACTAATGATCATTACCAGTTGGTCGTCAGGACACCGAGAGACAGAATGGGAGGTTTTACCTAAAGTTACCTGCTCCTTCATGAAGTAAGTTATTTTTTAAATTTCTTTTAATTTAGACGCAATCTTGACAATGCGTGAATTTAATAGACACAATCCCAATCCACAGCGTCTTTACCAAACGGTGAGGTGACGGTGAGAGGCCGAGGGGGTGTTAACACGCATTAAAAGTAACACAGTAGCATATAAATGTAGGTCATCAATAAATGTGCTGTTCTATCACAATATAATA
The DNA here is from genome assembly GCA_949316085.1 of Hypercompe scribonia. Lineage (NCBI taxonomy): Eukaryota > Metazoa > Arthropoda > Insecta > Lepidoptera > Erebidae > Hypercompe > Hypercompe scribonia. The sequence continues at coordinate 12,238,669 of OX438979.1, forward strand.
ATATTCATTTATAAAGTTCAAGTTATACTGGTTGCTAACGGTCAATGTACGGTTGACAGGCGATCTCTAGTTAATCTAATGGCGTAAACAGCACTATAGCATAATGACGTTTATGGATAATATTCTTATGAAATTAAATGAATTATTGACTGGTAGGTACTATTAGTAAATTATTTATTCATATTTTGTTTGACACTAAAACGATACTTGGATATAGTTTTCGCTGTCGATATGACGCCTCCAACGGTTCTCGTGAATACTTACATTCAAGTCAGTAGTAAGCCTAAAATTGATTTTGTATCAAAAATGTTCATTATTTTAGAGATGCCAATTGGTATAGTCCGGCTTCCATTACTTGGAAATTTGCTTTTATTGACTATAGTATGTGAACTATATGCTTTGGGAATTGTCGGTTTCGTGTCATACGTCATGCACAATAGGGACGTGTCTTTGATGCGCGCTATTGCTTCTGGATCTACAATAACTCAATATGCTTTTCTCGTGATATTTAATTTAATCTATATTAAGAAGCTACAGCGGTATTTTGACGAACTCAACGTCTTTGACAAGGAAGTATGTTGCACACCGAAGATTGGAAAGGGGACAATTCGAAATATCGTGTACACTTCTCTTATGCTTCTATATATGTATGCTGTACATGGTACACCCTATGTCATTGAATCATTTCCTAACTTGGAATTAGAATACATTCCCTGTTTAACATGTCATGTTCTGGAAGTGCATTTTATTGCGCATCTCTTAAGTCTTATTATACCACGGTTACGCTTGATTAATTACTATATGGAATTTTCGCTGACTAATGTTAAATTAGCAAAAACTACGAGTGCGGAAGAATTTGGTTTCCACAATGACAGTGCCAATAAAGCTCTCTGTGAAATGGAAAAATTAATGAATCTGTACCACACGGTGATAAAAGCGTACACGTATTTGATGGAAGCTATTAAGTGGCAGGTAAAGGTCTAAATGAAACCAGATAATAGTTTTTTTACATTTGCCAATCATGCTGATTGTAAAAACTGATTTAATAATCCCATTTTAAATGTTAAATATTTACATGTTCATTTTATTTTTTCAGTTTCTTGTTATAATAACAAGTTCTTTCATAACTATTTTGTGTATATCCTATGATGTGTCCTATGTCTTTATAAAGGATAAGGTAAGTCATTGAAAACGTTCTTAATAGTATTATAGGGTAGATCCTTGTATTCTTTGTTTTTAAGAGTTAAAGACGACTTATAATATTTTACCTAAAAGTCCTCATATCTTTTTCAATTGAGTTTTTTTACATTTATGAGTTTTATTCACAATTTGTAGTTATTTGAAGTACTTTTTATTATTTTACCTTTTTATTGAAGTGTTTATAGAATTTGATGGTTGCTTATATGGCTATTTTAATTTTTTTTTTAATTTTAGAGTCCGTTAATTACAATGATTTCTACTATGGGAATGTTAATTGGTATATTGTTACCACTATTCGGCCCTTGCACTCTTGGTGACCAAGTTCATAACGAGGTGCGGCGATTGCGCGAATTACTTGCCTCAAGGCTTTATGAGAATAAACTGGGTATGTTTTGTTATTACGTCATTTAGGAAATTTATTTTAATTTAGGCATTCTTTTAGTGTATTTTTATTAATCAGTGTGTTCCTATGCACTTTGTTGTACTTGCGTTTAAAAAAAACACTCTTCATTAATTTGTGCCATATGAATTCACAAAACACAATAATAACATTTTATAGTAGTATAATACTAAGAGTTTTATTATTTTTTTTGCAAAGGCATAAAAGGTCCAAGAACCGTGAATTATAATAGTATAGATATGAAAACCAAATTGGGCGTCTAATAAATTAGGGTCAACCCTGCTTATGCGCCATGCATAGTAGTTATTTTTTTTCTTGAAGTGCTTTAGGTACAGTTTTTTTACAACACAATTTTTACGATAACCTAAATCGAAATAATGAACGAAAAATTATAAGCGTCAATACTGGTTAAAATAGTGGGATATTTTGATGTTTTTAATCAAAACCACTTGAGTCATATTTGGAATACATTTTATGTACCTCGTCTAGCAGCACGTTGGACCTGTAGGCTCAGGTAACAGAATAGTTGGGTCATCATTGTTTGCCTAAAGCAAATACTGTCGATTTCAAAGTAACTAAATAACTAGGTTTGACTTAATAGCCATTGTTGAGATGGTATATTCTTACATAACTGTGTTTTAATATTTTTTATGCGGTGTAAATCTATATCTTCAATCGTTGTGATTATTATTAGAACCAACTTAGCTTATCTGTTAAAATATTTTTGTCTTTAGTTTAACAATTGAATGTTTCAGATAAACCAAGCCGTGGCATGGCCAGAGCTCTCTTGGCTTGGACAGAAACGAGAGATCTCTCCTTTTCTCTCTTACGCATGCTGAAAATTGACATATCTCTGCCTTTTAAATTTGTTGGGCTTCTAGTGACGTACCTAATTATACTGTTGCAGTTCCAAAAAGTTATTAATGGTTGAATCTTCTATGAATGTGGAAACATTAGTCTCGAAAGCTTTCAGTTGGACAAATTAAACGACAACACTGACAAATTTTGCACATGTGTTGATATGAATTTATGTATTTATTATGATCTGGGTGTGAGAGCTTTAAAAAAAATAAATTCGAAAAATTGAAAATAGAACAAAATGTGAAACGAAATCTACAGTAATTAAATTGAATTGTTTGGCTAAATTACTTTGTAATTGAAGTAAAATACATTATAATATGATTTTAGGTATTGCTAACATATTAAGATTCTACCACATTCTAGTTTGTGTCATATTGTGTGAGTTCTGAGCACTGTTACCGTTGAATGCTTTATTGAATAAATTAGTTGGTGATATAATAAAGTGAATGTTAACAAATATTAATAAAATTTCAACAGTGACATATTACTTTATCCGATCTTGTTATAAGTGGTGTATTTACTTAAGTATTTATTACAGGAATCCGTCTGAAATGTCGTTGAGTCGTAATAACCGATTAGTGGTTATAAATGGTTTGACTATTCGATATTCTATGAGTAATACTTATCGTTTCTGTCATTAAATTTAAAGCTTTTTAAAGTTAAATTACATGAATGGCTACTCAATTATAGTTTTTATAGTATTAAGGCGTTCTTTCAATAGACTTAGTAAAATTTTCGCATGCTAGTAGTTATTAGCAAAACGTGTATGCACTCTAAAAATTTTAATTGTAACACCTTTGTATACCAAAATTAAAGCAAATAAAGTAAATTTTTATTACTATTATATTATGTATGAGGTAAATTAAAAATATTGTTGTACATTAAGAACAAATAATATTATTTAAATTCTTCATTGCAGAAATCAAAACGTACTTAATGCACTAATCTATAACTTTGGTCGTTATTTTCTTTTCTGTTATGGTGTTGGTATTATGAACCGAATAAAATAAATGAACAAAATTGCAGTGGCAAAGTGTATAATATTTTATTTCCTGCACGTCCACGTCTTATACGCAACATGATCCGAAAAATAGATTAAACAACTTTAACAAGTACATAAATTAATATATTACAAACAAACTGATCTGAGTGGATATAGATAAGTTACTTATTTGTATATTTATTTATTACATTTATATATAAACTAAATAGCATTTAAGCTTAAAATGGTTGACTTATTTCCTAATTAATGACAATCCCCACGTTAACATGACCGCTTTAAGAACTCAATTTACCCGATTGTACGATTAGCGTAGTGGTGTAGGCGGTCTACTGCGTTAACAGGAATAACAATGTGATCAAAGACGTGATCCACAAATAGTTGTTCTGAGTAAGGATGTTTTTTGTGTTCGTTTCATAAACGTTCATAAAGTCTCCCGTGACAAAGGATATTCTAGTAGTAGTAGAGGATAGGATAATTCTAGTATGGGAGCTATTTAAAAAAAAAAACTATTACTTAAAAGTCACGAGAAAGTAAAATGGAACAACTATACAAAACTAAAAAATAGTTAAAAAAGTGTCAAAAAATTTAAGTGTACAGAAAACAAGCACAAACAAAATATTGTTCCGTGGTATAAGTCCGAAGCTGCTCAATTGTTATAATAATTACGTGTTTTGCTTAATAAGACATATAGCTCCACTTTATGGGATAGATTATTAAGACTCCTCAACATAGAATATTCCAGAAATAATTGACCTATGTAAAAGGTTTTGGTAACAGCAGTTGTTAAGGGAATATAGTTTGGTATGTGTAGGGAAATCTTAGTGAGCAGCTTCGATAGTGCTGATCAATTTACATTACTGATTAATGCATAATATGACCTTTCAAAGACATTATACCATTAGTGGATTCGTGATGTTGCTCTGAATTTTATCACTTGCTACTTGAATATCTCTGCCATTTATTGATCTCAAGTTAGACTGATAAAAAAATATTGGCTGAGTTTCACACAACACACAGAATGAATAGATTAACTTAAACCTCAGTAGCCTTGAAAGACTTTATATTTTGAAATTTTTCATCTTAGACCTGGTACATTTGAATACAAAATTAATCAAGTAGTATACTCATTCATGAAAATAAACTATTGTATACCATTGTTTACATTTTAAAAGTATTTTGCGTAGACCAGACATATTTTGATACCATAGCTAACATAAAACCTTCGTTAAACACTTTTTTTTTTCATTTCTTTTCACCGAGTGAGCGAAAACCGAAAACACAAATCCCCTTTGAATTTATTGGGGAGGGGAGAGGTGCATTAACATGGTGGTAATGCAGTAATGTGTCTTGATATGCCGGTAACAACAGGCGGCAGTATTCACTGATCATCAGATAAAATCAATAGTCTGCAACTGCTCACGTAATCAAACTAAATAAATAACAAGTTCGGTAATTATCGTGTTTGTACTGATGATACATGTAATAAGTGTCCATAGTTTTAATATTCGCCGTGAGCAATTCCGAAATCAGGTATACAAAAAAAATCTTAAAGAATTTCTAAGACAATGTAACTTTGTGTCATTTTGTAATCAAAACGTAAAAGATGAAATGACTGCGCAGATTAGAGTCGTCGTTGTTATTTTCTTAAGTAATCGTAAAAGTACGTAATAATAGTGAAGCATGGATAATAAAACACTGAAATTTAATTGAATTGCAACAGATAAGTGTTTAATTTTCTGATCATTGTTCCATTCAGTACTTCAGTTACTTAAATAAAACTTCAACCGTTATAGTCAGTACGTCGAATCTCATACGAAGTGTAATAAATTGAAGGTTGGTTTAGTCGTTAAAAATATTGGGGACTTCAACGCAAAGTTCATTGTGTGGGGTTCCCCCAGGACGGACGCCAGGGGCGAGGCCGTAGAGGAGTGGGCGGCCTCGGTGGGCCTCTGTTTATTGAACAGGGGCTCCACCAACACGTGCGTGCGACAGCAGGGAGGGTCGTTAGTGGACCTTTCGTTCGCTACCTCTGCACGAGTAAGGAACTGGTATGTCCTGGAAGAGGTTGAGACGGTCTCGGATCACCTTTACATTCCATTTGAGCTCTCCCGGATCCAGGACCCCAGTAGGGGTCACGCGGAGCGGCGTTCTTTTCGCTTTCCGCGGTGGGCTGTTGCCAAACTGAATAGGGACCTACTAGAGAGACAGCCATTATTCACTCTTGGCTGTCTCCGCAGGCTCCGACCAGGGAGGTCGACATGGGGGCTGGTTGTTTCCGCAATGCGATTACGCAAATCTGCGATGCGGCCATGCCCCGCATCCCAGGAGTTGGCGGACCTCCGCGCGGCCTGTACTCGTGCCCGGAGGTCCTACACCCGTAGTCGGTGGCGACACCGCGAAGAAGGCGGGGAGGACTAGCTTCATGAGGAGTACCGAGAGGCACGGAAAACTCTGAAGCTGGCCATCAGCCGCGCCAAAGAAATTAAGCGTAAGGAGATGCTGGAGGGTCTCGATCGTGACCCCTGGGGTCGCCCTTATCGTGCGGTGCGACAAAAGCTCCGCACGTCGGGTCCCCCCCTTACAGAGACACTCCAGCCCAGCTTCCTGCGGGAAATGGTCGAGGGCCTTTTCCCGCAGCGGGCGGAGTACACACCCCCATCGATGGCCTTCATGGTCGAAGACGACGGGGTGAACGTAGACAATGTTCCGCTCGTCAGAGAACCGGAGGTAGGGGCGGTTGTTCTACGGATCCGTTCTAAGAACACCGCCCCCGGGCCGGACGGGATACCTGCCCGAGTGCTAGCCCGAGCCCTCGAACACATGTCGGACCGCCTCAGGGAGGTCCTGGACGCTAGTTTGGCGTCCGGACGCTTCCCTGAGTGCTGGAAAAGCGGGAAGCTGGTCCTTTTAAGGAAGCCGGGACGGCCAGCCTAATCGGTAGCGGCCTATAGGCCTATCGTGTTGCTGGACGAGGCGGGTAAACCGCCCAATTTGGTTTTCGGGCGGGGCGTTCGACGGTCGATGCCGTGCTGCGCCTGAGGGCCGTTACCGAAGAGGCGGTGAGCTGTGGCGGCGTGCTGTTGGCGGTGTCGTTAGACATCGCCAACGCATTCAATAGTCTGCCATTTAGCTGCATCAGGGAAGCCCTCCACTAACACGGGGTGCCAGAGTACCTGAGGCGGCTTGTAGCAGACTACCTTGAGGAGCGTACCGTCATGTACGAGGACCGAGATGGTGTTCTGCGGCGGCGGCTCATGTCGTGCGGTGTTCCACAGGGGTCTGTCCTCGGACCACTTCTGTGGAACATGGGATACGACTGGGCCCTTCGAGGTCGTCTTTCCCCCGGGCTGTAATGTAATTTGTTACGCCGATGATATGTTGGTCACGGCCCGGAGGGCGAACTTTCACGAGGCGGCGTGCCTAGCTACCACGGGAGTCTCTTTGGTGGTCGGGCGTATTGGTGGTGGGTTTACGGGTGGCCCTAGATAAGACAGAGGCTCTGTTGTTCCATGGGCCCCGTCGTGGTACGCCCCCCGGCGCCTCTATCGTAGTCAATTCGGCCCTAGTACTGGTTCAGACCCAGATGAAGTATCTGGGCCTGATCCTCGACGGGCGGTGGCTCTTCGACGAACACTTCCGACAGCTTTCTCCAAAGCTGGTCGGCGCTGCCTCTGCCTTTGGGTGACTTTTGCCCAATTTGCGTGGAGCCAGCGTCGCGACGAGACGGCTATACACGGGGGTTGTCCGGTCAATGGTGCTTGTGGAGGGACGGGTATTATATGTCCCTCCGACACAAAGGGAGGATCCTCCGACCAGGCCAGGTGATCATGCCTGGCGGGCCACGGCCCAACGGTTGATGTTGGGATGTTGTATATATGCTAACTGCCACGCGAATCTCTATATCGCGATACAGGATTAGTAGTTGCATTGTAGTTCATTACATTCATACGTTTCGTTCATACTTCGTAGTTAGATGTATCTTCGCTAGATGGTGCTGTTATATATATTTTCATTTGTGTTATAATGTGGAATCGTTACAGTGCTGTATGGTGCGCTGGTGTGGGCGGCGTCTCTGACCGCCTAGAATAAGGCTTGCCTCTGGTGCCCTCAGAGGATATTGGCGGTTAGAGCCATACGCGGTTACCGCACCGTGTCGACGGAGGCGGCGGGCGCCTTGGCTGGAACTCCCCCGTGGGATTTGGAGCCGGAAGTGCTCGCCGAAGTTTATCAACGGACGGCTGACTTCCGGGCGGGTAGCGGCATACGATCCCCGCCCGGATAGATACGCGAGTGGCGTGAGGCCGCTCGTCGAGCCACGATGGCTCGTTGGTCGTCCCGGCTGGAGGCTCCACGTGTTGGCTTTGCCGCCGTGGATGCTCCCCAGCCGTTCATCGCCGGGTGGGCGGGGCGGCAGCACGGGACCCTTTCCTTCCGACTGACGCAGGTTCTTTCCGGGTACGGTTGCTTCGGGAAGTATCTGCACACGGTAGCTTGGAAGGAATTGAGTCCCGCCTGTCACCACTGCGACTGCAGTGAGGAGATGGCTCAACACACGCTGGCGATTTGTTCCGCCTTTTTCTTTTTTTTTTGTACTCTGCGGAAATCCCCACGGATACCACCGAAGGGTGGTTATGTCGGACTCGAACCGACCAAAAACCGCAACGCCGTCTCAGGTACCAATAGCTAGGGGCCCAGGTGCACTCTAGTAAGGAAATCCCTGGAACCCCGACGTACCTCGGACCAACTACGGCTGCAGTGGCCCCTCTGCCAGCGTGTGGAGCGCTGTGTCCACGGTCCGGCCATCGCAGTGATGACACTCAGGCGTTGGCTCCTTACGGATCAGACACAGGTGATCTCCGAAACATCCTTTTCCAGTGATCACCTGCGTCAGTCGGTATGAGAGGGTCCCAATGCTAGTAAAACTTATCAAACTTATCAAAGGCGATAACTTAGTTCCATTCCCTGATGCTTGATTTCCAAGTCATTGGATGTGATTGAGAAAAGGGTGTAATCATATTTTACACTTTTCATTTATTTCTACGAAAGCGAGACATCTTGAACACAGCGTTTCACCACTGTCAGTACTCTCTTCAGAAATTTCCCAATTGCATTGGTAATTTTTAATAATAATTTATATACAGTAAATTGTAGAAAAATTTTTAATTTCATTTTAGTTTTTTTAAAACTAAGCATGCTTATTTTTTAATGGCGGTACAATGCTCTGCATCCTTCGTTCTCGAATTCAGAAGAACTATTCTTCAGTGAAGTCAACAGGGTCTGAAAATAGAAATCTTCTACTTCCAAAGTAAGTAGTCCATTGCATTTCATTATATTTATTTTTCTTTAAAAGTTTTACGGCAAGAAGTGTCACTAATCAGTATAATACATGAGCGTCCAAGCAAAAACAGTATATTTCTCGGCATTTAATTTCCATAATAAATGCACTTTTCTGAAGTTGGGTGGAAAAATTGCATTTTGCAATATTATCTTCAAATTATATTTTAAGAGAAAAGTTCTGTAAGAAGGTGACACTGGTCATATATATTTTGTTTTGGGATTAAATACGTCTTAGTATTGAGTACTGATCTATTTAATTGTAGCGTTCGAATGTTGTGATTTTTGTGTTTCGGCTACTGATTATATAATTTCATAAAACGTGCCAAAGACAAAAAAAAACATTTTGCTGATGCATTCAATAATAAATAAATCTGATCTCGCCAGTTTTTAAATAAAGCAAGAATACTTAATTTTACTTTTTATTAAATAACGACAAGTGGACCTTTTTGCTAAACTATGTATCTATCTTTTATTTTCTAACTAATTATTTATTTTGCAGTATTACAAACATAATTTCATTGTTGATCTTATGGACAGTATCTTATTTTATACATAGAATAAAATTAATTTTACCCGTACCTTCGTCCACATTTCTGCCGGTTATCGCGGTAAATGGTAGCATATGCGTTATTCTAATGTAATACACTCTATATCGTATTACTGAAAAGTTTCATTTAAATTAGTACAGTAGTCTTTGCGTGAAAGAGTTACAAATATCCATACATCCTTACAAACTTTCACATTTATAATATTTAAAATTAAAAAAATATCAAAAAGTTTATAGGTAGTCTAGGCACGTTATCTAATACAGCGCTAATTACCAGAAAGCATGGGTATTTTTTTTATAAAGTCTAAACATTAATTTTGTAACAAATCTAATAGTGCTATCTATCGATATTTAAAACAAAATTGAAGTCGTTGGAATACACATCACGGAAAAGTAGTCTACATCAGTCTTCAGTCTCCTTACTATCGCCAGACAAAAATATCATACGCCGATAAACCGTGCAATTGGTAAATTTTTCTTTGTCTTATAATAATACAGTAGACGTGCACATTATTTCAGTGTTTTTTTTCATTTCTTATACTTAATTATATCTGTCTTTGTCATCCCCTTTAAAATGTTACCCTAGTGCATACCTTTATATTTGCACATTCGAGTTTAAAGTACACAGTATTTAATTAGCAGTGCAAATGATATGTTGCGTGTTTGATTGGACCTAATAATGTACACGGAAAAAAAAATTGAAATGAGTCATAAATTGCATTTATTTACACTACGGAAATATTTTGCATCGATGACTGAGATTTTATCATATGTGCATTTACACAGTGTTGACAATTGAGTGCTTTTAATGAACCTATCAAAATTCTTTGTTGCTAATATTCTAAGGACAGTAGGGGATTTGCCAATAGGCTAAGTAGGCTAGTGCCTAGGCCGATAAATTTTAGGGGGTGTCATATTTCATATATCTATAACAGGAATATGCATACAGAAAAGAAGTCTTCATTTTAATAATAATTAGTGAGTACCGAATACTCCATCGTCGCTTTGTGATAAATACTGGCGTGAATGTGATTTTTTTAAATATTCCATATGCGTTTCAACGTTACCATTGTTGTTCTAAGTCTGGGTGTTCCTTATGTCCATTTTCAGCAGAGGAATATGTCCAGCTGTGGACTATTACAGAATCTTGCTAACGATGAAAATAAAATTTATTGATTCTGTTGACTACAGAGACGCGTGAGAAATCAAGTCTTTATTGTTATTATGTTTGTATGGGTATTTTAGTTGTTCGATTTCTGTTACTGGGTAATTTTATTATACTGTTTATAATGTTTGAAGCTTGCTGTTGTTGCTTTGAGACTTGTAGGCTTATTTTCCAATGTTTTTAATAAAAAAACACTTTCCAACTATGTCCATTATTGCTGTCAGATCTTTATTACGTAACTCAGTATTTTTTTTCTCATGAAATTTAATTTAATATACATTAAGAAGCTACATCGATATTTCGATGAGCTAAACGTCTTTGACTAAAAAGAAATACGTTGCACACCGAAGATTGGGAAGGGAACGGTTCAAAATTTCGTGTATACTGCTATTATGCTTTTATATATTTATGTTATAAATGTAATATCTTTCACCGTTGACTCATTTTCTAATCTAGAATTGGACTACATACCCTGTTTTATACGTTATGCTCTGGAGATGCATTTTATTGGGCTTCTGCTCAGTCTTATTATACCACGATAACGTTTAAGCAATTTCTATATGCAGTTATCATCGTCTAATGCTAAGTTCGTAAAAACTACGAGTGCAGAGGAGTTTGACTTTCAAAATGGCAGAAATTACAAAGCTCTTTGTGAAATGGAGAAGTTAATGAATCTTTATCAGACGATGATCAAAGTTCACACGTATTTGATGGAAACTATTAAATGACAGGTAATGTATTTCAATATCATCATCATCAACAGCCTTTAATAGTACACGGTTAGTAATAGACCTCTCCTTAGAAATGAAGTTTTGGCCAATTATACCACGCTGGCCAGACGGATTGGTATAGAGGAGTATCGTAGATATATCTCGCGACTTTACTCGCAGACGAGGGTCTTGGCTTAGCTGCTTGGAAGAAAAAATCTCTTTAAGAAATTGTCTCTAGTCCCGTGTTCTGGTCTGTGAGCAGGTGGTGTATGGCTGACGGATAGTTTCGTCACTAGCACACTCCCAGCTGAGATAACTGCGGACCCCTCGGTAGGGCATAAATTTACACTTGCTCGGGTATTCGGGGATCTCTGCCCGGAAATATGTACTTGGAACTCCTATCTCGCGGGGCTCCCAGAAGTCTCACTGTGCATTTCAGGTCTGGATGAGCCAAGAACGGTAAAGGACGTCCGCATAGCGATTTGGAAGAAGATCGGATGCAACCTGGACAACATCAGAATCGGTACCATCTGCCCCCGTCCAGGGAGCCTTGGTGTGGTTTGTATTAGAAAGCTAGTAGCCTGTAACGTTGGCCAACATTTTAGGCAACAGCGGCCAGAATTTTAACACCTCATCGGTTTCGTGAACGCCAGATTCACGATTCTAGCCGTGATGTGGTGTTTCAAATGCTTGGCTACGGGACACACTTGCATCAAGTGTAATAGTTGCTTTAAGTGTAGTGGACTATATTTCTGCTGTGGTTGGTCGGGGTATAAGGCGGCAGAATTTTCTGCTGCCCCTCCCTGCCTGGCGTGTACGGCGGGTAATAAGTCGGGTAATAATCACTAGATGGAGCAGGGAGCTATTCTGGTTCGACAAGCGTCGGGTGCCAGTCGAACCAGGCTACTTCTGAGTTAGTACTTTGGCCATTGTTGAACATTTACGTTGTTCGAATATCGACGAAATACTTACTTATATTATTTAAACCTGGAATGTAAAAACTTTGACTCATTTTTAGTATGGGGGCAGCTGCCACTGTGAGGTTGATCAAATTTATTGAACCCTGACTGTTTCTTGTCAGACTGCTAAACTAGACAGCAGTTCATGCTGTTCATTATCTACACGCTGAATAGTCAACCTATATTGTTTACTATATCAAAGTCTGAAAAAGAGTCCGGGGATTCTATAAACAAATAAAGTCCTAAACCTCTCAAGAAGAGTGTGAGCAGATTTCTCTGGGATAAATAAATATGAGCTAATTAACGCTAATTTCAGACACCAGTATTTTCTTTTCATGCTATGTATAGCTATTTTAAACTGTATTTTGTATTGTCTGTTGCCAATTCTAAATTCTTCTAAGTCCTAAATTCTCTGGTCAGTAGTAATTTAGTTTACGTTCTCGTACTCGTAACTCAGGTTTTACTCATATCTATCTAATAGCAAAGGTAGCACTTAATCTAATTACATTTACAGATAACGTTATCATGAACCTAAATTAATCATTGTCTGGTACTATAAATAAATTAATTGTTAGTGTATTGTTTAACACAAAAATGAAACTTGAGTAAAGCCTCAGCTATCGACATGACGCCTCCGATGGTTCTTGTAAATACTTACATTCAAGTCAATAGAAAACCTAAAATTGATTTTGTATCAAAAATGTTTATTATTTGCGAGATTCCAGTTGGTATAGTTCGGCTTCCATTACTGGGAAACTATATTTTATGGACTATAATATTTGAACTATATGCTTTGGGACTTGTCGGTTTATTTTCCAATGTTTTAAATAAAGGCGATTTGACTATTATGTGCACTATTGCTTTCGGATCTGGATTAACTCAATATTTTTTTCTCGCAACTTTTAACTTAATCTATATTAAGAAACTACAGCGATATTTCGACGAACTAAACGCCTTTGACAAGGAAGTATATTGCACACCGAAAATTGGGAAGGCAACGGTTCGTAATGTTCTGTATACTGCTATGATACTTCTATATTATTGTGCTTTATATGTTACATCCTTTGTCGTTGATTCATTTTCTACATTGGAAATAAGCTACATTCCCTGGTTAGTATGCCATACTCTGGAGATACTTTTTATTGCGCACCTGTTAAGTCTTATTATACCACGTTTACGTTTGATCAATTACTTTATGGAGCTATCATTGTCTAATTCAAAATTAGTAAAAACTACAAATGTGGCAGAATTTGACTTTAAAAATGGCAGTGATAATAATGCTAATTGTAAAATGGAGAAATTGATGAACCTTTATCACACGGTGATAAAGGCGTACACGTATCTAATGGAAGCTATTAAGTGGCAGGTAATATATTTTGAACAAATTAAATTTTTTAAAGTGTATTTACTAGTTGTAAAAAAATTATCTTGATTAATGTAAAACGCTTTTTGGGAATTGAAATGACATTCTTTAAAAGCATAAAGCACATAACTACATGTTATTATTTTTTGATTTCAGTTTTTGGTTATAATTACGAATTCTTTCATGACTATTTTATGCATTTCATATGACGTGGCTTACGCTTTAATAAAAGAGAAGGTGAGTGATTAAAAGTAATCAGTAATAATTGTATAGTGTTTCGTGTGGCGACAGATTAAGAATACAGAGTGTCACCACATCTTTTCTTCCTATGGCTGTCGTAAGAGGCGACTAAGAGTAACATATATACAAAAGAACAACATTGCAAAGAGAAGGAAGGCTTGAAACAAAACCTATATCAACACGTCTGGCCCGCGTGGTATAGTAGGCCAAAACCTCCTTGCTAAGGAGAGGCGTATGTCCAGCCGTGGACTGTTAAGGACTGTTGACGATGATCATGAGTTGTATAGTACGAACATTATTTATTTTAACCAGTGATGAGTGATTTTATCTGCCCTCCTACTACTTAACTAAACTTATATAATTTCACACATCATGTCCGTGCCCGGGACATTGACTGGGCCTGTTGTCAGCGAAAAAACAAACTTGTTTTTTTTTTTAGCATTTTCCTCGTATTATTTTAATATCTTGTCACCGTGTTAAAAATTCCTAGACTTTGATAAAACGTTAAAAAATGTTTAAAAGTTTTAGTTAGATTTATAATTATTTATTTAACCACAGAAAGAACACATTAGGATCTACAATGCAAACACTCGTAGCTGAGATAGGTCACCTCTAATATATAATCATAAAAATTCATGCACATTTTTTTTATGAATATTTTAGAGTTCATTAATGATTAATATAACTATTATGGGGACGTTGATTGCTATATTGTTACCGCTATTTAGTCCTTGCGCAGTCGGCGATCAAGTTCATAACGAGGTGCGCCGATTGCGTGAACTACTTGCCTCGAGGCTTTATGAGAACAAAATGGGTATGTTCTGCTGTTACATAATTATTTGTGAATATTAATTTTTGTATAAGCTTGTTTCCTTTTTTAATCAATTAGTATTTTATTCAGACATTATCGATCTAAACATCACACGGTTTACGACTTATTTGTATTACTTGGTATCACAAAGCATAACACATGAGTTATTGATTTTTGTTGCACATTATTAGCATTTTTTTACAAGGACAAAAACTGACTGTTGGATGTTAGTACCGATTGAAATTCTTACAAACAACAAAACTCTTCTTTTTATTCTGGGCCTACTTAAGTGACTCAATGTTTAACAAAAGGCTAAATATTGTCCACTTATGGCAGAATATATCAGACTATTTTTACTAGTGTCGCTTCATAGTAGCTTTAATTACTTTTTCTTTTCTTCTTAAATTTACTTTTTTTTTTTTTGTATTTTCTTATTATAAATATGTTTTTTGATACATGTACATATATAGAAACTGTTACAATGGCAATAATATGTGTGTTTATATATATCAAACTAGATTTGATTTCTTTATTGTATATAATAATAATAAGCATAAGTTGCATATATGTGGAGGCCTGTTGTAAACAATTTGGTTGTATTATGTACACATGCTATATGTATTGTTAGAGTGTAATCAAATCAAATTTTTTAAAAGGGGATTTTAGGATATGACGCTGGGCAGATGTCGTTATTTATCGTCAATTTTTTTTTGATGGGATATATTTTAGACTTAAATTGAAAAAAAATAAAACTGTAATGACAATGATGAACAATATAACGGGATGTTAAAAAGAATAATCTACTAATAAAATGAAAAACTTAGAAAAAAATACAGGTTGCACTCTGGGAGTGCCGGCAGAAGTGAAAACTTGAATATTAACGTTGTGCATTTTTAATGTTAATTGGTCAATCATAAATATGCAATTATGTTATAATATAAACTATTTAAAAATACATTTAAAGACGATAAACGTTGTTTATATTATTGAAAGTTATTATTGCAACATACACGCACATTTGCGCAAACGCCTTGCGCCGCCTAAATGACACAGCAGGCACAAACATACACTTTCAAAGAGAGAGGGATACTTTTCCTCCTACGTCGCGTCGGCGGTCTATTCTACTTTCGTCTTACGAATTTTGGATCAGGTCACGTGTTCTGATGCGAGTTTAACATCTTCAACCCATCATAAAAAGTGCACAACGTCGCTAAAGAAGTTTTCACATTAAAAATTAACAGATCCTGTGCTAGAAGATTAGTTGAGAGATAAGAGTAAACGTGATATGTTCGGATTATAAATGTGTTATTTTAAAAAAGTTTTTTTATACATCTGTAAACTATCTCGGACTGTCATCACCAACAGGGCTCCCATTGAGGCGGTACTAAAACAACATGATGCGTTATACTGCGTCTAAAATAACAGGGAATTTGAGAAAAAGCCTCATTAACAGCAAGACACCAAGGCTTTTGATCACGGGGCACGGGGTGCTTAGACGTAACACTTGAATTTGGAAAGCTATTTGAAATTGAATACAGGCGTGTAACAAACAAAAATCAACCGTGCTAACCGTGATTTTGCACATTATCGTTTCATGAATAAAATAAAATTTATAAGTTTTAGATTTTTTACAAAACATTTTACAAACTATTTTCCACAAGTGCCATTAATATCTTTGCCCAACACCATTTTATCTACAAGTTTTTCATGACTTTATTATTTCATCATGTTTATTTGTGTTATAAACAAAGTGATACAATGGATTCAGCAACATTTTGTGTACTATGGAATTATACTATGACTTGTGATGGACGCAATTAGCACTGAATAGATAAAATTTGATAGCTATTTGTACGTAATACCGTCCATCCTTCAAAAGTCTGGAAATAAGCAAAAATTTTCACATTAAAATAATAATTTTAAAGATGTTTTTGTTAAACGTTATTATAGAACTTATTTGTGTACGATAGGGGCTTGACAAAAAACTTGAGCAATAGTTAAAGCCTACACCTGCTTGTTTAATAAGCGATTTGTGTTTGTTACTTAATCAATTCAATTTTTCAGATAAATCAAGCCGTGGCATGGCAAGAGCACTCTTGGCTTGGACGGAAACAAGAAACCTCTCATTTTTACTCTTACGCATGCTAAAAATAGACATATCCCTACCTTTTAAATTTGTTGGGCTTGTAGTGACGTACCTCATCATATTATTGCAATTCCAAAAAGTTATTAATGGTTAACTCTGCCACCTTACTATCTAAATTTTCAATAAGAAAATCAAATCGACACTCGAGTTTGTTGAGAGATGCACTCGTTTGCAACAGTCCTCAAAAAATGGGAGTATTATTTTAATGTTTTAAAAGTATGCAAGGTTGTAAATAACCAAATCGAAACCAATGATTTGCTTTGGCTCAAGTAATGAAACGAGTTTTAGTTCAAATCTGTTTAGAATTGAGTCTAAAACTAGAAATAAAATTAAATATTGTAATAATACAACTTGCATAGAGATTTCATTGCACGTGTGTAACGAAGGAGTAATCTCCACGAGCAAGTGATTATTTCTATCGTCGCAACTTGGATGGAATCGGTGTGTTTTGGTTACTAGGTGTTGTATAAATTATGTTGAATGGGTTTAGTTAGTGTGTGTGTTAGTTAGTGCCCGAAAAGAGTGGAACAAATAGTATCATAATATAAATACTTTCCTCTTCTGAAAATAATAATAAATTGTTACGAATATTGTGGGACGCGGAGGTAATCTGGTGATCATGTAGTTAGCGTTTGACAGCACGCTCACCGCCCTCTTACTGCGGGTGAGCACACAGCTACTAGTAACAGGCGCGTGGCGATACGTACGATATATGTCATACGATGACGTTTCACTCGCACTCAGCCACGCCTCGCATCGTCGCGATAATTAGTCGCATGTAGCCGAGGTGGGTTGACACGTTTTAAGAGAGTGTATAAAAATATGTAGCACGACGATAAGTTTATAATTAACTAACATAGGTACGTTAGTTAATAGTAATCATTTAAAATTATTACATTTAAGGCTCTTTAAAGTTAAATTACATGAATGGCTACTCAATTATAGTTTTTATAGTATTAAGGCGTTCCTTCAATAGATTAAGTAAAATTTTCGCATGCTAGTAGTTATTAGCAAAACATGTATGTACTCTAAAAAATTTAATTGTAACACCTTTGTATACCATGTTTAAAGCAAATAAAGTATATTATTATTGTTATGTATTTTTACTTTGTTAATCTCCCAGAATGGGTTAAAATTTTCTGATTCCAAGGTCCATAGCCAAGTGTAATCATAGTTTAAGTGATGGTGTATGTGGATGAAACTGAAGATATGGTGAGGAATTTCCGAGTAAGTCTACAAGTGTTTAATAAAACTGCTTTCTGAAGCAGTTATAAAGTATGTTGTGGCATTTCTAAAATGTCTAAACTGCGTTGAAGGCTTTTAGGTATTATTCGTGTTGAAGATATTACTATGTGGACTATATGGATATTTACTGCTTGCCACTGCCGTTTCAATTCTATTGCCCGATCTTGATACTTGTTAAGTTTTTCAGCTATTCAAGATTGAACATTATGGGTGTTTGGCTATATCTATAAGATATTTAGTTTTATTTACTTTGTCATGAAGTGTGATGTCTGGTCTATTGAAATGAATTATCTGTTATGATAGTTCTGTCCCACTATATTTTGAGGTTATTGTTTTCTAGTATTGACTTCGGCTTGTATTTGTAATAGGGGATCTTTTTGTCTATAAAGTGATGTTTTTGATCAAGATGTTGGTGAACTATAGCAGCTACTTGGTCGTGTCGATGTTTGTAGTCAGTTTGACCTAGAGATTTGCAGGCTGAAGTTATATGTTAAATGGTTTCGGGACAGGCATGGCAGCGTCTGCAGGAGTCTGAAGGGAGATTTTGTGCGCGTATTATGTGCTTTTGATAGTTTCAGGTGTCGATGACTTGATCTTGAATTGTAATTATGAATGCTTCTGTCTCAGGAAACAGGTCTCCACGCCGTAACCATTCGTTCGACGTAACTTTGTCGACGTGGGGTTGCTACAGTTCTTGACGATGTCTTCCATGTAGAGATTTTCGCTGCCATTCGGCAATCTTTTCCTTTAACTGGACAGTATATTCATTGCATTGTGAGTTTTGATTTGCTAAGTTAAGTGGGGTAAGGCGTCTATTTGCAAGTTTTGTGTTGTCAAGTGTTGTAATCGTTGCTGAAAGTAATGTTTGAGTGATGTGTTTTATTTGTTATGTAGATTAAAGACATTTATTATGCCTCTTCCACCGTGGCAGTGTCAAGCGTTGCACGCAAGATCTAGGATGATGTTTTCTGTGAGCTGTTAAGGTTGTGTTTTTTTTTTCTATACTGAGAGCCTGTCAAACTGACTACTCTGCCAAATGGAAAACATGAATAGAATCCAAGAGTTGTGGTCACCATACTCATTGCAAATGCAGACAATGCGGCATGGTGACCCACACTATGGCGGCCTAGTGGGATGCGTTTTCACGATATCTGTTACCCCTGCATCAATGGGCCTCCGGTCTCGCACTCACCAACGAAACACGACATCGCGAATGCTGTCGCTTTAGGTTGGTCTTCTATGAGAGGGTAGTACTGCCTTGGTTGAGAAGACTCATTCGTGCTGCAATCAGCGTGGCTCTTTTATCTAACTAAAAACCGCTTATTGTGTGTTGTAGGTTAGTGAGTTCGGTTTTGAACCATTTTATTACACCGAAAGAGTAGATTAGAACCGGGATTGCGTAGCTATTAATTGCTTTAACTAAGTTTCGGGAAGTGAGTTGTGAACGGAGTATTATATTGAGCCTATGTTTAAATTTCTGTTTAAGTTTTTCTTTTGTTTCTTTTTAAAGAATTTGTCTACTTTGCTGGAATCCTAGATATTTGTATGAATTGTGAGGTTCTAGAGGTTTAATCGTTTCTCCTGTCTGTAACGTAAAGGCGCTTGAAGTAATTTCCCCATTGATTACTGTAAAAGTTTTGCATTTATCAATTCCAAGCTCCATATGAATGTCGTTTGAAAAAGATTGTGTAATGTCTGCTAGACGATGTAACGACTCTGTGTTGTTGCCGTATTATTTTATGTCATCCATATACATGAGATGTGTAAGGTTTGTTTGTTTCCGTGATGTAGTGATAGTGTAACCTAGACGAAACTGATTCAACATATGAGAGAGTGAATTGAGAGCTATGCAAAACCATAACGGGTTTAGTGAATCCCCTTGGCAAATTCCTCGCCGTATGGGGATTTTAGATATTTCTGTATTGGGGTTTCCTTTGATTTTTAATTTCGTAGTCCAGTGTTGCATCGAGTTTTGTAAAAAGTCAATTATTTTTGGATGGATTTTATAGAATTGTAAGATGTGTAGTAACCAGCTGTGTGAAACGGAATCAAAGGCTTTTTTATAGTCTATGTACATAGTGCTAATATTTTTCTTTTTCGAAATTGCTAGTTTCATAGCCACTGAGTCTATTACTAATTGTTCTTTGCAACCTTGGCTTCTTTTACGGCGTCCCTTCTGTTCTTCTGCAAGTATATTATTTTCGGCGACATGTTGATGAATTATTTATGCAATGCATGCTGTAAATATTTTGTAAATCGTTTGCAAGCATGTAATAGGGCGGTATTTAGCTGGATTCTGGAAATCTGTATCTTTTGGTATCATGTAGGTGAGACCTTCAGTAATATACTTTGGCATTATATCTGGTGTCTGAATGAAAATGTTGATGTGTTTGTGTAGCAATGGGTGGAAAGACGTATATTTTTTATACCAGTAGTTATGAATATGATCGGTATAGGCTAAATATTAGGCCAAAAACTATGTAGTTCATCAACCGGTGCCGTTACTGGATTTTATGTGTTTTTATTTGTGTATTGCGTTGTGTTTCAGTTTAATTGTCTGTCAAACTGTTTTTCATTGTTAATAAACTGGCTGTTTTGAGTTTGCCTGAGTATACAATTAATAAAGCTTTTTAATCTACTTGCAGTTGCATTAAGTTTTTGTTTGAGTGTATCGAGGAACTGTTCATTATTTAAATTACGTTCTTCATGATGTGAATGAATTAGGTGATTATCTTTAATTTTTTCAACAAATCTCTAACTCTTTCACTGCGATTGCCTCTAATATATTCTGTCATCCTTCCAATGTCTTTCCTTAAATTTTGTATCTTGTTTTGTAACCTTTTCTGCCAAGACGGTATTTTTACTTGATTTTGAGTGACAGTTGTAATATTATCTTTAATCTTAAATCCATTATAGGTAGCAGTCGTGTTGGCGGCGCAGTAAATGATGGTATGAGTCAGTAAAAATTCTTGATCAAGTGATATGTGTTTTGGTAGCATTTCGGTGTCAATGAAATGGACTATTTTCGTTAATTTTGTAGATATTTTCTGTTTTGGTATGTGTGATCGAGTCGTTGGCTCACTATATCTCAACTTAAGTATTTCAACTTTAAATATTTCTTAAATTTTATTAGGCTCTAAAACTGAAATTAGTTCGGTGAGTAAATCAGTCTGTGGGCTATGTATTTCTAGTAGTAATTCAGTTCTTGATTTCATGCATTGTATTTGTGTGATACAGTCTTCCTAATTAGTATTATGTAGATTAATGGTACTTGATATCTCGTTACGTATTTCTTCCTGTCGTTGATCACTAATCAATTTGTTGTTTAGTATTACCCGGAGCTGATCAGATATCCTCTGTCCGCTAACTTCTGACAAATTAGGGTGTTCCGCAATAACTGCTTGATAAAGTGGTTTACGATAGGCTGTCCGATTTGATCCTAATTGTGTAATTTTGTAGTAATTTTTGAGTATTGATTCGTTATATGGGTCATTGTCAAAACAGGGTTCAGATAAAAAAATAAAACAAAATCAATTATTTTTAAAGAATTCTTCCCTTATTTAATGAAAGAGATCAATTGTAACAATAATAAATTATTGCCTGAGATCAAACTTAACAATTAGAATAGTTATTTAAAAAAAACGTTTTTATAGGTCCACCGAAAAGACACCGATGTCTACCGAATGTACTAAAAGTGTAATTTAGCAACAATCTACACATGAAAATATAATCTTTTTTCTATAATATTAATCAAATCGTCTCACAAGAAACGATAAAAAAAAAGCCAACGCAGTATCATTGAAAAGTAAATTAAAATAAAATAAATCCCTTTGTCCACCAAAAATACTATGTCTTCTTGGTGGACATAATATCTTCATCCTCGGATGACGACCAAAAGTGTTGATGATGCCTCTTGTGTAGTTTCAGCGGAGTTCCGGGTCTTGAAGTAGGTGGTGAACATGAACTGTCAGAGTAAACATCAGAAAACTTAAGGCGTTTTCGACTTTTAAGGCCATGCAGGATCTTGGAGCATATTGGTTTTTCTAAATCATTGGTTTGCATCTCAGTAACTGTTGGGCTCAACTTTTTCCTGTCTATCGAGTTGAGCAACTGTTGGACTATTGGAGTCCAGTTAGGACTCATTAATGGGCTTGGTAGACTTGGTAAGGGGCTGGGAATAGAAGACTGAACTGGGGTGGGAGCAGGTATTTCAGCGTGCAAAGTGGGTAGTGGTAAGCCAAGACTTATACAACCTAAGTCATAGTGATGACATTTAGCACTCGGATGGCAAGTTATGCAGCTTAGTCTTCGGAAGTGCAGGGTTCTTGGTTCGAGTTTGTCCCATGTAACTTGATGCACCTGCATAGTACCACGAAAGGGGCGTATATCGCAGTTTTGAATTTTAATTTCAATGTCTTTTGCAACAGTATCGTCAATCTTAATTACTTTGATTCCTTTACAGTTCTCATTCACACATTCTATGAACCCATCAATGTTACTTACATCATTTCCTTTTGCTACATACTTATCAGCCGTTCGTTTGAGACAACCTCCTATACCATCAGGCGCCCCTTTACCATGGCCACTCTCGCTAAATTGCCACATTATATTATCTGCCTGTGTTTCTTTGCCCAAGTAAGCCCCAATTAAATAAAACATGGTCTTATTTTTGTACTGTGTGGAGGGACCGTCGCTTAAAACATGCAAAACTTTGAGAGTTGGCAATAGTGTCTTTATCATTTTGATAATTGGTTGCAAGTGGGCACAAATGTATATGGGGCTATGATTCAAATATTCACTAACCGTACAAAATGACTTAGTAATAATACGTTTCTCCTCTGTATTTTCGTCAATGTAGTAAAATACTCCAGTATGTAAAGAAAGCTGATCTTTAGATCCACCAAAATGGGCTGATTGTATTTCTGAAGAATACTTGCAATTGTAATTCTCTGAGAAATCTATATGCAATAAGCCTTCGCCTACGGACATATTTGTTTTAATATTTTTAACAACACGAAACTGGTGTAACATATTGCAAGTATGCTTCATGAATCGTTCTATGTTATTCAACAGGAGGTCCTTGAGTTGTCTTTTTGATGTATTCACTGTTTCCTTAATAGTTTTCTGGCAGAGCTTTTCGTGCCCTTTGATTGTTTGCATAACCTTTCTTGTGACCCATCGTTCATATTTTATCGTATCATTTGGTGTGAATTTATTAAATGCGATATCTTTGTGTCTACATATCAAACATTTTCGTTCGAGACAATTTTCTTTCATGTCTTCACAGCAAATAGATCGGCACACTTCCATTGCAGAATTTTCATTTATCATACGGGAATTTTTCAGTGACTTTATCAGCAGCTCCATGTTGGTATGTGTTGCACACAAACAAGTCTCACGACTTGTAACTTTCGGATTCAACACCCAAAAAGGCCTATAGCGACAAAAAGATTTATACGATATCTTCAAGTTCATCTGAATCACAAATTTTTTGTGCAGATTTATAAGAGAATCGTTGAGGAATCGTATCTGTTTCTTTTGTTTAAATCTGGTAATAGTTTCTTTTTTTCCTGCGGTGGAACGACTGGATTCGTCACTGAGTAAAAATCGATGAACTGCATCTTTTAAATCTTTTTTAATTATCATCGTTTTATTATTTTTTTCTTTATTTTTCTTCTTCTGTATTCTATTTAAGCGCATTTTGTACTTAGAAAGCTTATTTTCTACAATCTTCAGTTTCGATTTGAGCAACAGATTTTCTAATTTAAGCCGCCGTTTGTTTTTTGCCGCTACAGCTCTGACAGATTCAGCCCTGGAGGTAGATTTTGATGAAAATGAAGTGGATGGGCTTGTTGGAGGGGTAACATCTGTAAATCTCGCAGTTTCGTTTTGTTTCTTTAGTCTATCTCTACGTGATTTTGCGTCCTTCCTCCATTTGTTTCGTAGTTGTCTCTGCTGTCTATCTGATAAATCATTTATTGTCTTAATTTCTCCTTGTGATTTTTTCCTATGATAGTACTCTCTATCCTTCTTCCGCTTTTCTTCTAATGCTACTGGATCTTTCTTTAATTTTTCTCTTGCTCTCCTCATACTTAACTTCTTCTGTTCGCGTCTTCTTTTCTTCTTCTCATCTTCAGTCAATTTATTTCTAGTTCTAGCCATTGTCTGTGGGTAAAAAAAAGAGGGAGCCTAAGCAAGGCACAAATCACAAACAAAACTATTTATTATTAAAGTGGAATACAAATGTTTCACGTATAAGTCAACTTCAAGCCGACATGTTAAGTCATTGTCTAGAGATAATCTGACTTCACCCTGAAGATGATTTTTGAATGCGATGGAAACATATCGGTCAAATAGCTGACTTTATTCGTGTATTATTTGATTTTATTCTGCTTTAATAATAAATAAATAAACAGCAAACATGGCACATTCAACGTAAAACGCCAAAAACAGTATACGTAATAATAATATTATTCGCAAAAACCGCCTCCCGAATGCAATATTTCTATTATGCAGTTAAATATCTTTTTCGCGTTAACAACCACATGCAAAACCAGAGTGCACAAAACAAAAATAAAATATTTCATCCACTTGGTGGACAATCATCTTTTTGGTGCACACCGAAAAGATGTCCACCAAATGGATTTTTTTGAGAAATTATTTAATTCCAAGCATTATTTTGAGGTTAGGTTGAAATCACAAGTCTTTTTAGATAAATACTTTAGAAATCTAACACATAACGTAAAGTTATGAATTATTAAGGTTTTACTTACCAAAATACACAAGGAACCGAAAAGATACACTTAACTTTGACACCACTAGATATTTTTAAACAAGGAGCAATAACTTCGTTCGTATGCGAGCTGCGTCAAAATGGCGCTGCGCGTGATCAGCTGAGTATCGGACGCGTTCTTGAATATAACGTTCCGTTCACAGAATTTTATTATTTTCATAATAATTTTTATAAATGAAGTAAGTCCACCAAAAAGATGTAAATTTTAGTAACAATATTGCAACGTACAAAAAGTGTTTTTATTTTTAATGGTTATTTTAAGTTCTCAGTTATTAAAGTAATTAGAATATCTATTTTGAGAAAATATATTCAAAAGTTCACTTTACATAACAGTTTTCATTATATGATCGAATTTGCATGAATAGGGAGAGCGGTAACAGCCCACCGAAGCGGACTTTTCTTTCGAAATTGTTTAGTAACTACTTTATTTTAGTTTTATTTAAAATAACGAATATACATTTTGAATTATTTAATGGTTATCTTTACTATAAAAAATAAACATGGTATTTTATTTACGTTTAAGTCTTTTTTTCTGCTTGTAACACAATTTTAGGCGGTTATGACAATGACCCATATTCTGTTGTCCATCTTCTTCTTTGTGTTTGTACAGTTGCACTGTCATTCGTGTATTTTGTGTTAATTGTAGGTAAGTGGATACTTCATCTTTTATACTGTCTGATGTCTGCTGAGATAGAAAATTATTTCGGATTATAGTTCGGCATTGATCTCCTAGTCTTTGTTTAGATGCCTGCATTTGTGGCTATTTTTGTGTGAATTCGTGGTGCAGGTGATTAAGATATACTTTGCAAGTGTTTAATTTTATAGCTATGAGATAAGTACGCCAGATGAATTCGTTAATTTCTTGTGGCCATCTCTTTCGCGTACGGTTTGTGTCTGAGGTGGGTGCAGGCGTAATGGCAGGTGCCTGCTGCACAATATCCTTAGGCAAAGTAGAGTCAGTAATTGATGGGGTTGAAGACGCAAATGATAATGGGAATGAAGAAGGTGATTCGAGTGAATGAAATGGTGATGGAGTCAATGAAATATCACTTAAGTTATCAGAGTCCTTATAAATAGTTGTAGTCGTTTGACGAGTTTTTCTTCCCACCCGGAGATTCTTCGCACCCTTGGGCTCAGTTTCAGTCTGGCTGTCGTCATCGTCATGACTAGTACCGGGTCCGCCGGGCCGTTTTGTACTGCTTCTCGTTGTGTGTGTGTTTCTTCTTCTAGGTTTGGGAACGTTAGTTAAAAAGCCAAGATGTTTTTAGCTATTCATAAAAAGTTTTGGTTTTTGTGCCTCCTGTAACAGGGTATAGTCGAGTTCTTAGTGACCATATGATAAGTTCATGGCTTTCCGTAAACCCCTCCATCAAGCCAAGATGGTCCCCTAGGGGGGTTATTATTATTATTCTCTTTATTCATTTATATATACATATTGATTACATTTTTAAATACATACAAAAGGAATACAAAAATACATATTTGAAAATATGAAAAATAGTTGACCACCTATATCGGGTACAGGGACCAGGACCGGGTCAAGGAGGACTGCCTTCTGCATCAGACGCTTTTTTTTTTTTTCACCTGTGGAAACCCCCTTGGGCCGTCACCCTACCGATGTTTACGGCGGGGTGGCGTGTCGGAATTGCACCTGCCCGCTACCGCGGACACCATCTGCGGATAAACTCTCCATTTAGGCCACGTACGGCACACGCGGACGTCGCCTCCTCACGGCTGGCCACTATAGCGGATGGAGGGGAAAACCCGTTCCGTCCAACCGCGGCCACACTCAAGGCGGCATGAGGCGGTGGTATGCGCGCCTCCGCCATCCGGTTCGCCGGCAGCGAATTGGGTCCGAGTGGAGATCGTCCTCCTGGGCCCTCTCCGCCGCCTCCTTCCGCGAAATTACGTCTTTGAAGAGGTTGTGACCGCGGTAAAACAACTGTCGCTACCGGCCAAGGAGCGTATGACGGCCGGTAGCGAGAGATCTCCTCCAATAACTGCAGTGATGACCCCACGCTACGCCACCCAGGCGGAACAAACCGCCAGCGTGTGCTGAGCCGAGTCCGCACTGCAATCGCAGTGGTGACAGGCGGGACTCAATTCCCTCCTGGCGACCGAGTGCAGATACTTCCCGAAGCACCTTCTCCGAAGCACCCGATCCGCGGAAAGGATCTGCGTCAGTCGGAAGGAAAGGGTCCTGTGTTGTCGCTCTGCCCACTCGGCGATGACCAGCTGGAGAGCCTCCACGGCGGCAAAACCGGCACGTAGAGCCTTCAGCCGGGACGACCAATGAGCCACGAGCGACCTCTCGCCACTCGTGTATCTCTTCGGGCTGGGGGGCCGTATGCCGCTACCCGTCCAGAAGTCAGCCGTTCGCCGATAAACTTTGGCGAGCACTTCCGCCTCCAAATCCCACAGAGGAGTTCCGGCCAAGGCCCACGCCACCTTCGTCGATACGGTGCGGTAGCCGCGTATGGCTCTAACCGCCAATATCCTCTGAGGGCGCCAGAGGCGTGCCCTATCCTGGGCGGTCAAAGCCGCCGCCCACACCGGCGCACCATACAGCGCCATTGACCGGACAACCCCCGTATATAGCCGTCTCGTCGCGACGCTGGCTCCACCCAAATTCGGCAATAGTCGCCCAAGGGCAGAAGCAGCGCCGACCAGCTTTGGAGAAAGCTGTCAGAAGTGCTCGTCGAAGAGACACCTCCCGTTGAGGATCAGGCCCAGATATTTCATCTGGGCCTGAACCGGTACGAGGACCGAATTGACCACGACGGAGGCGCCGGAGGGTGGACCACGACGGGGTCCATGGAACAAAAGGGCCTCCGTCTTGTCCAGGGCTACCCGCAAACCCAGCGCCTCAATTCGCCCGACCACCAGAGAGACACCCGTGGTGGCCAGGCGCGCCGCCTCTTGAAAGTTCATCCCCCGGGCCGTGACCAATGTGTCATCTGCGTAACAAATTACGCCCAGCCCGGGGGGAAGACGACCTCGAAGGGCCCAGTCGCATCCCATGTTCCACAGGAGTGGTTCGAGGATAGACCCCTGTGGAACACCGCACGATATGAGCCGCCGCCTCAGAACACCGTCTCGGTCCTCGTACATGACGGTACGCTCCTCAAGATAGTCTGCTACAAGCCGCCTCAGGTACTTTGGTACCCCGTGGTAGTGGAGTGCTTCCCTGATGCAGCTAAATGGCAGACTATTAAACGGTAACGGCCCTCAGGCGCCGCACGGCATCGACCGTCGAACGCCCCGCCCGAAAACCAAATTGGGTGTCCGACAGATCGGGGGCCACTTCGCGGAGGTGCCGGACGATGCGGGCAGAGACTATCCTCTCAAACAGTTTACCCGCCTCGTTCAGCAACACGATAGGCCTCTAGGCCGCTACCGATTCGGCTGGCCGTCCCGGCTTGCTTAATAGGACCAGTTTCCCGCTTTTCCAGCACTCAGGGAAGCGTCCGGACGCCAAGCTAGCGTCCAGGACCTCCCTGAGGTGGTCCGACATGTGTTCGAGGGCTCGGGCCAGGACTCGGGCAGGTATCCCGTCCGGCCAGGGGGCGGTGTTCTTAGAGCGGATCCGTAGAACAACCGCCCCTACCTCCGGTTCCCTGACGGGCGGGACATCGTCCTCGTTCCCACCGTCGTCTCCGACCATGAAGACCATCGACGGGGATGTGTGTTCCACCCGCTGCGGGAAAAGGCGCTCGACCACTTCCCGCAGGAAGCTGGGCTGGAGTGTCTCTGTAAGAGGGGGGCACGACGTGCGGAGCTTTTGTCGCGCCACACGATAAGGGCGACCCCAGGGGTCACGATCGAGACCCTCCAGCATCTCCTTTCTCTTAATTTCTTTGGCGCGGCTTATGGCCAGTTTCAGATTTGCCGCACCTCTCGGTACTCCTCATGGCCTTCTTCGCGATGTCGCCGCCGACTACGGGTGTAGGACCTCCGGGCACGAGCACAGGCCGCACGGAGGTCCGCCAACTCCTGGAACTACCAGTAAACCTCCTTCCGTGGAGGCCGGCAACCTCGGATGCGGGGCATGGCCGCATCACAGATATGCGCAATCGCTTCGCAGAAGCGACCAGCCCCCATGTCGACCTCCTCGTTCGGGGCCTGCGGAGATAGCCAAGAGTGAATAGTGGCCGTCTCGTCTAGTAGGTCCCTATTTAATTTGGCTACAGCCCACCGCAGAAAGCGAGAAGAACGCCGCGCCGCGTGATCCCAACTGGCGTCCTGGGATCGGGAGAACTCAAATCGGATATAGAGATGGTCCGAGAGCGTCTCAACCTCTTCCAGGACAAGCCAGTTCCTTACTCGTGCGGCGAGAGCACGGGTAGCGAACGAAAGGTCCACTATCGACCCTCCCTGCTGTCGCATGCACGTGTTGGTGGAGCCCCTGTTTAGTAAACAGAGGCCCACCGAGGCCGCCCTACAACTTCCACAACCAACAAAGGTCTCTACAACCTCCTCCATGGGCGACGATATCGACGCACGAACGACGTCAGAAGCAGCTTGGGCCGACTGGCTAGCCTCTGACGGCTGCCGAGAATTGCGGGAAGGTTTACAGCCTCCCTGCCCAATCTGGTGATTGGCAGGCTTGTTGTCCGCCACACACACCGGGCAGTGAGGGGCGGCAGAGCACTCTGCCGCCTTGTGCCCCGGTCGACTGCAGCGGAAACATAACCCGCTGCAGTCGAAACAGCTGACGCACTTGGCGCGTGTGTGCCCCGATGCCAGGCATTTGTAACACCTCATCGGTGTCGCCACCAGGACTGTGATCCTAGCGCTAACGGAACCGATGAGCAGCCTGCCGGCGTCGCCCAACATTTTGGCCAACGCTACGGGACAGCTGACCCACACTGCGCCAAGCCCTCCTGGACCGGGGTGGATGGTGCCGACCCTAATGTTGTCCGCGTTGCAACCCGTCTTCTCTCTTACTGCAACGCGGACATCCTCGGTCGTTATGGAGTCGTCCAGGCCAGATATGCGCAATTCTGCGCACTTGGTGGGCCTGGTGATCTTGACACCATCCGTAGCCGTAAACATTCGTCGCAACTTCTCGGCAAATGTGTCCGCCGTCTTAGCACCTCAGCCCCAGGGAACTCGAGGACTCGAGCTCCCGTTTGGGCGAGACGCATTCTGACACCTACTGTCCCGAAATCGTGTGCGAGACTGTCCCGGGCCCTTTTGGAAATTGCCGCGTAGGACAGCCCGCCGCTAGCTGCCTCCGGTGACACTTTGACTATCACGGCCGCGCTTTTAGGCGCCTGTAGTTTGCGCGGCGTCTTTGTGGCAGCCACTGCAGCCGATGGTGCCTGCGAGGTAGAGGCTGCTTTTTGTGCAGCCTTCTTACCCCGCTTTCGGGACTTCTTAGCCCCCCCGACTACCTGCCAATCATCCGTGGAAGGGGCAGATGTGGTGGGTGCACTTGTGGAGATGCCAGATATAGCGGTTGGAGTGAGGAGCGGAGGGAACTCCGCCTCAGTCTTTGCCGCTGTTTTGGGCCCTGACCTCGGTGCAGGTGTCCGGGCTGTTGCCTTGACCGCTTGCCGTGCCCTCGGAGCAGTCGCAGGAACAGCAGAAACTGCTGCCGCCGCCGCGTAGGACACGCGACCGGTCGCAACGGGAAGCGATGCTGACACCGATGCAACCTTCGCTTTATGGGCCGCGAGCGGCGGCCGGACAATAGGGGCTGGTGGCAGCCTTGCTTCCAGGCCAGCCAGACGCCCGTCCTTCATGCGCCATACTGCATCCGTTATTTGGCGCAGATGGGCATCAGGAATGCCATCGAGGCTGGAAGAGGGGGCAGGCTGAGACGGGAACGTGACCGGATCCTCTGTCGGGCGATGCGCCCGGAATTGGGCGAACTGAGCGCTGAGCTCAGCCACTTGCCCCGTCAGGCGATCGTTGGCCGCCTGGAGCCTAGCCACGTCCCCGATGAGGGTATCCACGACCCCCGCAATAGCGGAAGAGGAGTCCTTAAGGGCTTTCACAAAAGAGGCCTCGACTTGGTGGCCGATGGTGTTTGAGGAACTAAATCCCCCACCATCGGTTCCTTTATTTTTAGCAAGAGATCCGCAATCTCCTCCTCCGCCAAGATTTTTATTGATTAATGGTTATTAAGTAGGGTACTTGTTGGGTAATTCAGATAATGTTCATAACCAATCTAATATCGTAAAGACGAGTCTAACCTAATGAGATTTACGGATAACGTTGCTATTAATTTTAATGGATTGTTGACTGGTAATCTTATTTAATTATTTAAAGGTATTATTATATAAAGGACACAAAAATGACACTTGGATGTAGCTTCAGCTACCGATATGAAGCCTGCAACGGTTCTTGTTAATACTTACATTGAAGAACACAGTAAGAGTAAAATTAATTTTGTATCAAAAGTGTTTATCATCTGCGAGGTTCCATTTGGTGTAGTTCGACTTCCGTTACTGGGCAATTGCATTATACTGACTATAATATTTGAATTATATGCTTTGGGACTAGTAGGCTTATTCACCAATGTTTTTAATAAAAGACATTATCCAGCCATGACCATTATTGCTCTCGCATCTTTATTAACTGAGTATTTTTTTCTCGTGACATTTAATTCAATCTATATTAAGAAGCTGCATCGATATTTTGACGAGTTAAACGTCTTTGACAAAGAAGTACGTTGCACACCGAAGACTGGGAAGGGAACGGTTCAAAATGTCGTGCATGCTGCTATTTATCCTTCAATTACTTTTGTTACCTTCATTAGTTTTATTTACATTTTGCTATTGTTCAATGTAGTATGAGTAGTTTTTACACCAATTTATAAACTAATTTTTATGTATATTTTAGGGTCCATTAATTACCAAAGTTACTACTATAGGGATTTTGGTTGGTTTGATTACACCGCTATTCAGCCCTTGCATACTCGGCGACCAAGTTCGTAATGAAGTACGACGATTGTGTGAATTGCTTGCCTCAAGGCTTTAAGAGAACCAACTGAGTATGTTTTGTCAATATTTAATTTCATAGCGTTAAAGGTTCTGTAGTAAGATCAAAAACTTGATGACTTTTGCTTAATCAATTCAATGTTGCAGATAAATCAAGCCGTTTCATGGCAAGAACACTTCTAGCTTGGACAGAAACGAGAGATCTCTCCTTTACACTCCTACGTACGAGTATGTTGAAAATAGACATATCCCTACCCTTCAAATATTTTGGACTTCTAGTGACATACCTTATTATATTATTACAGTTCCAAAAAGTTATTAATTGCGTAGATTGTTAAATATGTAACTAAGAATTAGCTCATCGATTAATTTACTGTACTGAACGTAAAAACTGTACAACCAAACTTTCTAGGAGAAAGAACAATCGTATTGTTATTTATGTTTTATAGAAGAACAAAAAAATAAACGACGATGTCAAGATTCTGCAAAGATTTTACAAACGAGTTGATATAGGTTTAGGATTCATGTTGAATTACTTCATTACTTAACTAGTCGATTGATATTTTACATATAATAATAATTTAACACATCTTGAATATCTATAGACTGGACGAGAGTGATAATACAGTCACGGTGTCAAAAATCGCCCGAGCGTGCTCTTATTAAGAAACTTCTAATTGAGTTTAAATAATTGAACAATAAGTCCGAAATCGTAAATAAAATAAAATCTGCATCAAATTTTTATGATAATCTAGTTAGTGTTAAATGTGTGTTAGCATAGTCACGTCTGTAATCAAAACATACAATATGCGAAATTACAAAGTAGTTTAGACGTATAGTTATTTCCTTTAGTTTGTCGTCCATTATACTGTTATTATTGTGAACCTAATAAATTTAAGGAATAAAATTGCAATGGTAAAGTGAATAAATTTAATTTCTCATAAATCCAAGTCCTGTACCCAACATGAAAGGATGTAACTAATTGTCTAGAAACTATTGGCTAGATAATACAGGTGGGCCAAAAAATTCGTTAATATTTGAATCTAATATTCCGCGCAAACTAATACCACGCTGGGTGTGGGGAGAGATCTGACCACTAGCTCGTTTCTCGGTAATTTTGTCACAATAAATGACTACACGGGGCCTCAGCGCCTTTTGTTGTGTAACAATTTTATGTGAACTTATTACTGTGAGACGCTTATTTCGCGTTAAATACGATTTAAACGACTCAAATCAGCGTCCGACTGCTTCTTTGAAGAGATGGGATCTACGCTAAATGTGAAGCAAACTGGAGGCTTACGGACTTCTCGGATTGAAAAGATCGTGCAGCAAGTTTCTGTTTCTCTTCTACGTAATCCAGACTTATCGACGCGCAAACGTTTGGCTGAATTAGGATTATCCCGCACATCATTACACTGTATTTCGAAATTACATTTGAAAAAACATCCATAGAAGATCCAGATAGTGTATGAACTAAAACCTAATGATATAAATTTGCGCAAGTCATACACCGAAATAATGTTAGAACAGTAAAATAATTTTGACAACATCTTATTTTCTGACGAAGCCTACTTTCACTTCAACGGACATGCATACAAATATAATTGCAGGTACTGGAGCACTGAAAATCCCAAAACTAAACACTTCAGTTACTGTTAATTTTGCTGAGCATGTGAAAATGTTACAGAAGTTCTTGGGACTGATGCTACTAGAATATGCTGGCTACAATCGTAACACATGGTTTCAACAAGATGGAGCCACTTATCACACATCCAATGAGTCCATGCCGGTGGTCAAAAACATGTTTCCGGAATAGCTGATTTGCAGACGAGGCGACATTCCATAGCCACCCAGGAGTCCAGATCTATCTCTAGGAGATTTTTTTATGGGGTTATTTTAAAGAATCGTG
Source organism: Hypercompe scribonia (assembly GCA_949316085.1). NCBI lineage: Eukaryota > Metazoa > Arthropoda > Insecta > Lepidoptera > Erebidae > Hypercompe > Hypercompe scribonia. The sequence goes on from OX438979.1 coordinate 12,272,305, forward strand.
TTTACATCAATAAACCAAATAGACTACTTCAACTAAAAGAAAAAATCAGGGATGAGGTGTCAGCCATCTCGCAGTCTCTTTGCCGACGAGTATTCGAAACTTTCGATGCTTGCTAGGAACAGTGCAAACGTCGAAACAGTGATCATTTAGACGATGTAATTTGTTAAAATTATAATCTTAGTAAATAGCTTGCCTTGCCTTACATTCAAGTCAATAGAAAGCCTGAAATTGATTTTGTATCAAAAGTGTTCATTATTTGCGAGATTCCAGTTGGTATAGTACGGCTTCCATTACTGGGAAACTTCATTTTATTGACTATAATATTTGAACTATATACTTTGGCACTTGTCGGTTTATTGCACAATGATTTAAGTAAAGACGATTTGACTATTATGGGCACTATTGCTTTAGGATCTTTTTTTTTTTTTAACGTGTGGAAATCCTCTCGGGCCGTCACCCTACGATCAGGCACAGATACTTCATCTGGGCCTGAACCGGTACGAGGACCGAATTGACTACGATGGAGGCGTTGGAGGGTGGACCACGACGGGGCCCATGGAACAAAAGGGCCTCCGTCTTGTCCAGGGCCACCCGCAAACCCAGCGCCTCAATACGCCAGACCACCAGAGAAACTCCCGTGGTGGCCAGGCGCGCCGCCTCTTGAAAGTTCATCCCCCGGGCTGTGACCAATGTGTCATCTGCGTAACAAATTAACGAAGGGCTCAGTCGTATCCCATATTCCACAGGAGTGGTCCGAGGACAGACCCCTGTGGAACACCACACGACATGGGCCGCCGCCTCACAAAACCATCTCGGTCCTCGTACATGACGGTACGCTCCTCAAGATAGTCTGCCACAAGCCGCCTCAGGTACTCTGGCACCCCGTGGTAGTGGAGTGCTTCCCTGATGCAGCTAAATGGCAGACCATTAAATGCGTTGGCGATGTCTAACGACACCGCCAATAGCACGCCACCACAGCTCACTGCCTCCTCGGTAGCGGCCCTCAGGCGCAACACAGCATCGACTGTCGAACGCCCAGCTCGAAAACCGAATTGGCGTCCGACAGATCGGAGCCTACCTCGCATAGGTACCGGACGATGTGGGCAGAGAGTATCCTCTTAAACAGTTTACCCGCTTCGTCCAGCAACACGATGGGCCTATAGGCCGCCACCGAATCGGTAAGCCGTCCCGGTTTCCTTAATAGGACCAGCTTCCCGCTTTTGCAGCACTCAGGGAAGCGTCCTGACGCCAAGCTAGCGTCCAGGACTTCCCTGAGGCGGTCCGACATGTGTTCGAGGGTTCGGGCCAGCACTCGGGCAGGTATCCCGTCTGGCCCGGGGGCGGTGTTCTTAGAGCGGATCCGTAGAACAACCGCCATCTCCGATTCCCTGACGGGCGGAACATTGTCCTCGTTCCCCCCGTCGTCTCCGACCATGAAGGCCATCGACAGGGGTGTGTGCTCCACCCGCCGCGGGAAAAGGCCCACCACCACTTCCCGCAGGAAGCTGGGTTGGAGTGTCTCTGTAAGGGGGGGGCCCGACGTGCGGAGTTTTGGTCGCGCCGCACGATAAGGGTGACCCCAGGGGTCACGATCGAGACCCACAAGCATCTCCTTACGCTTAATTTCTTTGGCGCGGCTGATGGCCAGCTTTAGACTTTTTCGCGCCTCTCGGTACTCCTCATGAATGTGGTCCTCCGGGCCTTCTTTGCGGTGTCGCCGCCGACTATGGCTGTAGGACCTCCGGGCACGAGTACAGGCCGCGCGGAGGTCTACCAACTCCTGGGACCACCAGTAAACCTCCTTCCGTGGAGGCTGACAACAGATGCGGGGCATGGCCGCATCACAGATCTGCGTAATCGCATCGCGGAAACGACCAGCCCCCATGTCGACCTCCTCGGTCGGAGCCAGCGGAGACAGCCAAGAGTGAATAATGGCTACCTCCTCCAGTAGGTCCCTATTCAGTTTGGCTATAGCCACGGAAAGCGAGAAGAACGCCGCGCCACGGGACCGGGAGAGCTCAAATCGGATATAGAAATGGTCCCAGAGCGTCTCAACCTCTTCCAGGACCTGGCAGTTCCTTACTCGTGCGGCGAGGGCAGGGGTAGCGAACGAAAGGTCCACTATCGATCCTCCCTGCCGTCGCACGCACGTGTTAGTGGAGCCCCTGTTTAGTAAACAGAGTTCCGCCGAGGCCGCCCACTCCTCTACGGCCTCGCCCCTAGCGTCCGTCCTGGGGGAACCCCACGCAATGGACTTTGCGTTGAAGTCTCCCAGCACTAAGACGTGCCCAGACGTTAGACGCCGCATCAAGGTTTCCAAGTTGTTAAGGAAAACCTCGAAGTCGTTCAAACTCCGGTTGGGGGAGAAGTATACACCATATACAGTGGCCCTTGTCTCTTAGCGACAAGGGCGGGAAATGAGCCGCCGTGGAGCCGACAACTGCCATGGAACCGTTCCGGTCACCCAACCAGTTTGGACGGGGAGGAACGTAATAGGGTTTCGCGGCTACGGTAACACGGATTGACCACTGTGCCGTGGTTTGCAGGAAAAGGTCCTGCGCCGCGGCACAGTGGTTTAGGTTCGTCTGGACTAGGAGCTTGGAGACTTGGGCCATTACTCGACCGTCTCTACAACCTCCTTCATGGGCAAAGATATCGATGCACGAACGACGTCAGAAGCAGCCTGGGTCGACTGGCTAGCCCCTGACGCCTGCCGAGTATTGCGGGAAGGCTTACAGCCTCCCTGCCCAATCTGGTGATTGGCAAGCTTGTTGTCCGCCACACACAACGGGCAGTGAGGAGCGGCAGAGCACTCTGCCGCCTTGTGCCCCGGTCGACCGCAGCGGAAACAATCCGCTGCAGTCGAAACAACTGATGTACTTGGCGCGTGTGTGCCCCGATGCCAGGCATTTGTAACACTTCATCGGTCTCACCGCCAGGACTGTGATCCTAGCGCTCACGAAACCGATGAGCAGCCTGCCGGCGTCGCCCAACATTTTAGCCGACGCTACGGGACAGCTGACCCACACTGCACCAAGCCCTCCTGGACCGGGGCGGATGGTGCCGACTCTAATGTTGTCCGCGTTGCAACTCGTCTTCTCTCTTACCGCAACGCGGACATCCTCGGTCGTTATGGAGTCGTCCAGGCCCGAAATGCGCAATTCTCTCAATTCATTTTCTTATAATTCGGAAAATGATTGTAATTTCCAGAATTCAATTGTGATCTGAAAAGTGTCAGCTTACATTAAAAGGATGATACATGAGCGTAGAGCTGGGATATCAGTTGATTTTTGCCTTGAAGCCGTGTGTTCAAGACATTCAAATGATTTGTAATGTCCACTAAAAAAGCCAAGTCACACAACCAATCAGGATTTTTAAGTTCCGGGACATCCCTTTGCTTTTCCGCCAGAAATATTCCAATTTCTTCTATTAAATTTAGAAAATGTTCCAGTGTCAATCCACGGCTTAGCCACCTTACTTCTGTATAATACAGTAAATCTCCGTATTCGCTTTCGATGTCATCAAGGAATTGTTTGAATTGTCTGTGATTGAGTCCTTGTGATTTTATGAAATTTACAGTTGAAACTACCACTTTCATGACATTTTGAAATTCAATTGTTTTATAACAGAGGGTTTCTTGGTGTATAATGCAGTGAAACTGCATGAGATCTTCAGCGTTTATATTTTTTCCTTGCAGATGCTTTTTCAGCAAAGTAACTAACCCGTAATTGACACCAATCATCGAAGGAGCACCGTCAGTCGCAACTCCCGATAATTTTGATAAGTCCAAATCAGTTTTTGAACACTCATCCAAAAATACATTAAATATATCAACTCCTTTGTTTTCACCTTTCAATGAACACATTTCGAAAAACTCTTCTAAGACTTCAAAATCTTGAGTAACACCTCATATAATTATGAGAAGTTGAGCTGTGGAACTAATATAAGTGGATTCGTCGAGTGCTAATGAACAAAATTCAATGATCTTAGTTTTTTCAATTAATTGTTCCGCAATATTACCTGACAAAGACATAATTCGCCCTTGGATAGTCATACGATTCAGTTGAATTTTCTCAAACTTTTTTGCTGCTTCTGGACACATTTTCTTAGCGGCAATTTCTATGCATTCTTTTACAAAATCGCCATCATTGAAGGGGCGACTTCGCTTTGCTATTATTCGAGAAATTGCATAATTAACTTCTGTAGCTGTTTCTGAATCTTCAATGGTTTCGTAAACATAGGTTGCTGACCAATAAGCTCCCGCTTTAAAGACAACATTTTTTGTTTTCTTAATTCGCCCGAAACTTGGTAAAAGAAGGATGCTGCGTTTCATAGTGCCTTTTTACATTATATTCCTTTGCAATCACAACAGAATTCTTGCAAATTAAACAAACGATTTTGTTATGCGACCATACAAAAAAGTATTTCTCAGTCCAAATTTCTTGACACTGCCGATTTTCATCTTTAAGCTTACGTTTTTTACTAGGTCCTAGCTTCTCCATGTTGCGTTCTAATCCTGGCTAGGATTAACACAGCACCTAAAAACAATTACAGTACCTACTTAAATTATTCATTCTTTTTTAAATTATCAAAAACAATTGATTAAATTCCCCAGAAATTTTAAGATTTTTATACAGATTTTATATCTGAAATAATGACGTAATTATTACAGTTAGAGAAATTCTAATAAAAATAGTAATTTCTTTGTTTTATTTTAATATTTGGCCAACATTAAAGCTAAATTTGATTAAAATTGATTAAATAGGTAGGGAAACACTTATTAATAACAGAGTTTTACTTACGATTTCACAACACAATTATACACGGCACTTGACGGGTTAACAGGAAACCTACGTTGAATGTGGATCAAAATATATGACACCGGCTAGTCGAGTTAAAATCGACACTAGAACTATTGCCACCCCAAAACACTATTAAACTGCACTTATTCTCAATCACTTATTACTTCGCTTTGTATTTTCGCGCTTATTTCTTTCTGTTGACATTTAACTCAAATTAAAACCGAACTGTCGGTCGCTGCGGTTAGCGTGGCTTTTATACCGCGCATACGTCTCTGGAAGCTTCGTGTATCTACTCGTAACTACGCGAGCAATCGGGAATTCGGGACTATTGCTATCTCGTTTGCTCACACTGCGCTAGAAAAATCTTAATTTCTCTACTATTTTGAACTTTATATAAAGGCGGCAAGCGCTGTTACTTGACTTAGCATTTTTGGGGTCTAGATTCAAATAGCGTGCGCGCGAGATTCAAAACTTTTCGAACATATTTTTTTTTGGTTTTATTTTGGAATAGAATTAAATATTCTTCGAATGTACAAGAGTATTATTTTTGCTGTCGGCGGGCCACCAGTATTCAACCGGCGGGCCGCATGCGGTCTAGTTAGGCCGCTCTAGTTTGCTGTACAATTAGCGGAGATCCCGTCTCGTAGAACTTGTTCACCCATTTCTTTATTGAAGGAGCACTCGGACACCGATTTATGTAACTCGTGTAAATAGTATTCAACGCGAAATTAGCATTTCATAGTAACGAGCCAATTGTTGTTTAAATAAAATTGTTTCGCACAGTAAGCGAGAAACGAGCTCTTCCTTGCACCCAGCGTGTCATTTGTTTGCACGGTATGTTAGATTCAAATGTTAACGGATTCTTGGCCCACCCTGTATTACCCATATACATCAAACTGGGTTTGGTTTCTTTATTATACATAATAATAATAAATATAAGTTGTATATATGTGGACGCTTGTTACAAACAATTTGGATGTACTATATATTCATGCTATGTGCTTTATTAGCGTAAAATACTACTACAAAACTCAAGAAATCTACATATATATAAAAATGAATGTTTGTCTGTCTGCCTGTCTGTCCTTTATAGAATCACAAATTATGCATTTGATCATGTGATTATCTTCAGTAAAGTAAGTTGTGCATGAGCCCACGAAGGTTTCCGAGTTGGTATGAATATTTTTTTTTATGTTTTTCCTTCAAATTATTTTAGCTGGAGGGGTACCAACGCGCGCAATGTTCAGCTTGTAAATTATAAAAATAAATAAAAATTATCACTGTGTTGCGTCATCGAATCATTATTTACAGCAGCTTTGAACGGTGCACTGCTGGATATAGTCTTTTTTCAAAAAGGAAGTTTTGGCATGCTATACGATGCTGCCCAGATACGTAATCGATTTTGAGTATTTACTATTAAATTTAATTTTTTTTGATGGGATGTAATTTGGAAAAAAACAAAATGTGGTAATAGTGATAAAAACCGTTACTAGATGGTAAAAAAATCTATTAATAGAATTAGAAACTGAGAAAATAAACGAATTTCACTCCGGGACTGGCGGTAGAAGTGAAAATTTGAATATTAATGTTGTGCATTTTTGATGTTACTTGGTCAATCGTAAATATACAATTATTATTATTATAAATATATTATTCTTATAGTTATAATATAAACTGTCTAAAATTACATTTAAAGAAGATAAGCGATGTTTATAGTATTGAATATTATTATTGTAACGTTGAAACACACGCGTATTACTGACAGCTAACTAACGAAATAGTCCAAGAGCCCGTGAGTGCCAGACCTTCGTCATTTTATAAAAGCTGAAAGTTCTTCTATGTGTGTCCCTAGTACAGGTAAGAATGATCCCCAAACATGAAGCTGAGGCAGCGGTGGCTTTGGCAGATAACAGGCAACAAAGGTGTGCAAAATTCCATCTCAAATTCGTCATGATATAAAACTTGATTTTTTTTATATTTGATTCATAATAATATCAAAACTCGCGTTGCTCATTGCCAGACAGTTAGTATGGTTCCAACTCTCTGCCGGACACCCCTAAACTATTATAATTTATAATTATACTTACTTTATATTATAAAACCTAAGTTTCATATATAATTTTTTGGGAGCTTATTAAACTATGTTTACATAGTAGCCGGACAGTTTCGAAGGTTCTATCATCTTGCCAGACGCATTCAAAGTGAGCAATAATCGGGAGAGCAAGGAGCGTATACAGTAACTAAAGGTTATATTATAAAACCTAAATTTCATATATAATTTTTTGGGAGCCTATTAAACTATGTTTACATAGTAGCCGGACAGTTTCGAAGGTTCTATCATCTTGCCAGACGCATTCAAAGTGAGCAGTAATCGGGAGAGCAAGGAGCGAATACAGTAACTAAACGTTATATTATAAAACCTAAATTTTATATATAATTTTTTGGGAGCCTATTAAACTATGTTTATATAGTAGCCGGACAGTTTCGAAGGTTCTATCATCTTGCCAGACGCATTCAAAGTCAGCAGTAATCAGGAGAGCAAGGAGCGTATACAGTAACTAGTGCAAATGAAACAGAGCGCTTGGTCTATTGCGGGATTTCACTGCGCATCCATTGTTATTAATTTTAAATTGTGCAGTTTATTTTTTTCTTAATCCAGAAATTTCATTAGTTAATTTTTACAATTTCAATAACAAATATTTAAAATAATACTGAGTAAAATTTTTCTCATACAATGTCAATCATGTCGAAAATCTAATAATTTAGTCAATGCTATTAAAATTATAAAGCCAATGAAACAAAGTAAATCAAATTTTAGTGTTTATTATACCAAAGGACACATTTTTTTTAAGATAAGAAATTTACAGAGAAATTAATTTATTTTAATTAAATCTAAATATTTTCATCATTTTCATCGTTATCACGCGCTCACTAAATCGGTCCACACGTTAGCAGTTTAAACGTCGTAAGTGCTGTGAGCATAATTCGGACCGCAGCCTTTGAATGCGTCTGGCAAGATGATAAGACCTTCGAAACTGTCCGGCTACTATGTAAACATAGTTTAATAGGCTCCCAAAAAATTATATATGAAACTTAGGTTTTATAATATAACCTTTAGTTACTATATACGCTCCTTGCTCTCCCGATTATTGCTCACTTTGAATGCGTCTGGCAAGATGATAGAACCTTCGAAACTGTCCGGCTACTATATAAACATAGTTTAATAGGCTCCCAAAAAATTATATATAAAATTTAGGTTTTATAATATAACGTTTAGTTACTGTATTCGCTCCTTGCTCTCCCGATTACTGCTCACTTTGAAAGCGTCTGGCAAGATGATAGAACCTTCGAAACTGTCCGGCTACTATATAAACATAGTTTAATAGGCTCCCAAAAAATTATATATAAAATTTAGGTTTTATAATATAACGTTTAGTTACTGTATTCGCTCCTTGCTCTCCCGATTACTGCTCACTTTGAATGCGTCTGGCAAGATGATAGAACCTTCGAAACTGTCCGGCTACTATGTAAACATAGTTTAATAGGCTCCCAAAAAATTATATATTAAACTTAGGTTTTATAATATAACCTTTAGTTACTGTATACGCTCCTTGCTCTCCCGATTATTGCTCACTTTGAATGCATCTGGCAAGATGATAGAACCTTCGAAACTGTCCGGCTACTATGTAAACATAGTTTAATAGGCTCCCAAAAAATTATATATAAAACTTAGGTTTTATAATATAGCGTAAGTATAATTATAAATTATAATAGTTTAGGGGTGTCCGGCAGAGGGTTGGAACCATACTAACTGTCTGGCAATGAGCAACGCGAGTTTTGATATTATTATGAATCAAATATAAAAAAATCAAGTTTTATATCATGACGAATTTGAGATGGAATTTTACACACCTTTGTTGCCTGTTATCTGCCAAAGCCACCGCTGCCTCAGCTTCATGTTTGGGGATCATTCTTACCTGTACTAGGGACACACATAGAAGAACTTTCAGCTTTTATAAAATGACGAAGGTCTGGCACTCACGGGCTCTTGTTCTAAAACAGCAGGCGCAGGCATAAATTTTCGCCACGCGATAGAAAGAGAAGGGCATAGTTCCTCTCCTACACCGCGACGGCGGTCTACTCTTCTTCTATCTTACGAATTTTCGATCAGGTCACGTGTCCTGACACGAGTTTTACATTTTTTACCCATCACAAAAAGTGCACAACGTCAATAAAAAAAATTCTACTTTAAAAATTTACAGATCCTGTGCCAAAAGATAAGTTGAGAGATAAGAGTATACGGGCTACGTTCTAGTTATAAATGCGTTATTTTAAAAAGAGTTTTCTTTATACATGCCTAAACTATCTCGGACCGTCATTACCAACAGGGCTCCCATTGAGCCGGTACTAAAATAACATTATGTGCGCCTAAAATAACAACAAATTTGAGAAAAGACCTCGTTATGCTCACTCCGTTAACGGCAAGTCACCAATGTTTTTTGATCACGAGGTAACACTTGAATTTGGAAATCTATTTGAAAATAAAGAAGAAAGGTCAACCGTGTTTATGCGTTATATTGTGTATAATCGTTTCAAGAATAAAGTAAAAACGTATAAGGTTCAAATTTTTTACAGAACGATTCTGTGTACTATTCTCCACAAGGGCCATTAATATCTTGACCTAACATCACTTTATCTATAAATTTTTCATGACGCTGTTATTTCATCACGTTTTTTTGTGTTATAGACAAATTGTTAGATTGGATTCTGCAACAGTTTGTGTACTATGGAATTATGCTACGAATTAGGTGGTAGAGCAATTATTTACGATGGATGCAATTCGTACTGCAAAAAACTACCATTTACCTACCATCCATTTAACTTCTCCGGTTACCAGCCGTCATACAGACATACGTTAGCGAGAGATCCTCTCCGTTGACTGCAATGAATATCATACGTTGCGTGGTCCAAGCGGGGTAAAACGCCGCCAGTCAGTGACTGTCATTAACCATTTGTAAACTTTCAGTAAGCACTTCTGTCTACACCTTGCTGTCTAACACACTTTTAGGCCTGATACGAAAGTTGAAGGGAAAAACCTTTAAAAAAATATGAAAATATGCAAAAATATTCACGTCAAAATAAAAATTTTAAAGGTTTTTTTTTAAATGTTATTAGGAACTCATTTGCTTACGATAGGGGTTTGCCATAAAAACTTGAGCAATTGTGAAAGCCTACGCCTGCTAGTTTAATAAGATTGGATTCGATATGTGTTTGTTACTTAACCAATTCAATTTTTCAGATAAATCAAGCCGCGGCATTGCAATAGCACTCTTAGCTTGGACAGAAACAAGAGATCTCTCATTTTTACTCCTACGCATGCTAAAAATAGACATATCCCTACCTTTTAAATTTGTTGGGCTTTTAGTGACGTACCTCATTATATTATAACAATTCCAAAAAGTTATTAATGGTTAACTCTGCCACCTTACTCTCTAAATTGTCGATAAGAGAATCAAATCGATATTCAATTTGTTGAGTGATGCACCCGTTTGTAACAGTCCTCGAATAATAGGAGTATTGTTTGAATGTGTGAAACTAATGATTTGCTTTGGCTCAGGTAATGAAACCAAACGATGAGATTTAGTTCAAGTCGGTTTAGAATTGAGTCTGAAGCTACAAGTAAAATTAAATATGAACCAATTTGCATAGAGATTTCATTGCACGTGTGTAACTAAGGAGCAATCTACACGAGCAAGTGATTATTTCTTCAGCATATAGTCACGACTTGGATGGAATCGGCGAGTTTTCGTTACGAGGCGGTTGTGTAAATTGTGTTGAATGGGTTTAGTTAGGTGCCCGAAAAGAGTGGAATAAATAGTATTATAATGTAAATAAATGCTTCCATAATCAAAAAAATAATCACTTATTACGGATATAGTTTTGTAGGCGGTTCAGGAAATCTGGTGAACATACAGTTTGCGATTAACAGCGCGCTCACCGCACTCTTACTGCGGGCGAGCACACCGCTAGTAGCAGCATTCTCTGTAGTAATCGCACAACTGTGTAGTATATTATTAAGCTAACTCTACACTTATAAATAATTTTATGCTTAGTGTAATACTGAATCATGTGATTATAATCTACCATTCCATGACTACAGATTTCGTTTGATAACTGACTTCACCACACGAATGGCATAGTGGTTTAGGCGGTCGCTTAACCGCTCTCTACAACGCTGAGAGTTATCGGTTCAAACCCCAACGGGTAAACATTTTTGTTATTCACAAACTGTTATTCTGAGTCTGGGTGTTTTTTCTGTCCGTTTCTTGTATGTTTGTGAAGTCTATATTCATACAGGCTATATTCTTAATGCAGGCGCTGTCTTTTTTTAAAAAGAAGGAAACAGTAAAATTTAGGTGTAGTAATGGTAGGCTATGAAACCATAGTATGAACTGATTTTACACCACATTGACTATCGAGTGATTTTAACGAATCCATCAAAATTCTATGTTGAAAAACCCGTCTGCTTCTTCTGCGAAATTAAGTCTACGCAGAAGGTTACGAATGCGATAAAACATCTGTCATACGCTCCACGGCTAAAAGCGAGAAATTTCCTCCAATAACATATATATAACTCATACATTTATACATACATACATACATACATATATATATAACTCAATCAAGTTGAATTATTTTGTTTCTTAATTAATCGAATGATATTTTACATATAATTTAACACATCTTGCATATCTATAGACCGGATGAGAGTGATAATACAGCCACGATGTCAAAAATTACCCGTGCGCGTTCTTATTAAGAAACTTCTAATCGAGTTTAATAACTGCATTCGATTCATCTTTAACCCCCGTAAGTATGACCTCCAGTTTCTGGTCCCAGCTCCCTTGGCTACCGATTTGTCAACGCAGAAAATTGCGCGCACTCACATTACTGCAAACTTTTCTCAATTCCCCATCCTCTCCCACTTACTTAACATCACAAATTAAACTATTGAGCAACAACCACAACAAAAACCTACGTTCGGCTAATAATCTCCTTCTACTCTGTCTTTCTCACTCCACTGGGTTTGTCGGTTCTTCATTCTTAGTACAGGCTATCCTTTCTTGTAACGCGCTTCCCCTAGAAGTCAAGATGGCTAAGAGTCGCGACTCGTTTAAAATTAAAATGAAGAAGCTTTTACTGGCTGAATTAGCGACGCCTTAGTTCATCACCTGGTATTATTTTATTTTACAGTAGTAATATGTCTGCACGGATATATATGAGTTATATGTATGTGTATTATATATGTATGTGTTATATATTTATGTGTTTATGTAAGTGTATTTGCTTATTTATGGTCAAATTAGTCTATATATACTAAACACTGTCAATTCCTTTTTATCCTTAAGTGCACCTACCTCATGTTTTCTCAGCATCGCCCAACCGGCTGATTGGTGGAAAATGCCTTAGGCATTAAGTCTACCGATGCATGTATTTGTGCATAAAGTTGTAAATAAATGAAATAAATAAGTATATAATTGAAAAATGAGTCCGAAATCGTAAATAAAATAAAATGGGCCTCAATTTTTACGATAACCTAGTTGTGTCATGTGTATCTGTTTCCACAGTCACGTCTATCATCAAAACATACAATATGCGAAATTACAAAGTAGTTTAGAGGTATAGTTATTTCTCTTAGTTTGTAGTCCATTATACTGTTATAATTGTGAACCTAATAAATGTTAAGAATAAAATTGCAATGGCAAAGTGAATAAATTTTATTTCCCACAGATCCAAGTCCGGTACCCAACATGAAAGGATGAAACTAATTCATAATTAAAAGACGCTTATTTCGCGTTGCATAATCGAATTCAACGCGAAATAAGCGTCTTACAGTAATAAGTTTAAATAAAATTGTTACACAGTAAGCGCACTTCGGCCCTGTGAAGCGAATTATTACGACAAAATTACTGAGAAACGAGCTAGTAGTCAGACCCCTCCCCGCGTTCATCACAGTACTAGTCTGAGCGGGATGTTAGGTTCAAATGTTAACGAATTTTTGAGTCACGCTGTAATACACTTTTCAATAACTTTTAGAAATAAATTGAGTGATTAGAAATTAATTAGTTTTAAAGTTAAAAGTGGGTAGTTTGAAGATATTAATTCTTGTGAATATTTTATAAATATTATTTAATTACTATACGCTTTTAATAAATACTATACGCCTTTTATGATTAAATATTATTTGTTGTCAGTCATTTTCTCATTTTTTTTTGTTTATAGAAAAATATTTCATTTAAACAAACTCGTTCAATATGGGTCAGAAGTAAACGATGCATAAGTGTTAATTAGTATTGTAAATTTATTAGTCTATAACACCTCGCTGCTCAATTTCAGTATTATTGTCTGACGCACTAACTAACCTTGATTACGCCAGCGCCCATTGTTGAACATTTTCGTCGTCGAATATCGGTGAACTACCTACTTACATATGTTATTTGAACCCGGAATGTAAAAACTTTAACTCATTTTTAGTATGAGAGCAGCTGCTTCTTGCCACCACTTGAGATTGATCCAATTAATTGAACCCTGACTGTTTCTTTGTTAAACTGTTAAACTAGACAGTAATTAATGCTGTTCATTGTATACACGCTGAATAATCAAACTATATAGTTAACTTTTAAAGTTAAGTCTGAGGTAGATCCTGGTGATTTTACGAACAAGTAAAGTACTAGAACTTTCAAGAAGAGAGTAAGTAGATTTCTCTAGAATAAATAAATATGAGCTAATTAGCGCTAATTTCTTACACCAATATTTTCTTTTTATACTATGTATAGCTTTTTTTAACTATACTCTGTATTATATGTTGCCAATTCTGAATTCTTCTAACACCTAAATTCTCCAGTTGTCTGGTCAGTATTAATTTAAATTGTGTGACTCAGGTTTTAGTCATAAATATCTAATAGCATAAATAGTACTTTGACCTAATTGCGTTTACAGATAACATTGTCATTAACCTGAATTAATTATTATCTGGTACTATAATTAAATTAATTGTTAGTGTATTGTTTAACTCAAAAATGAAACTTGAGTAAAGCCTCAGCTATCAACATGGCACCTCCGATGGTTCTTGTAAATACTTACATTCAAGTCAAAAGAAAGCCTAAAATTGATTTTGTATCAAAAGTGTTCATTATTTGCGAGATTCCAGTTGGTATAGTACGGCTTCCATTACTGGGAAACTTTATTTTATTGACTATAATATTTGAACTATATGCTATGGGACTTGTCGGTTTATTGTACAATGATTTAAGTAACGACGATTTGACTATTATGGGCACTATTTCTTTCGGATCTGTGCTAACCCAATATTTTTTTCTTGCAACTTTTAACTTAATCTATATTAAGAAACTACAGCGATATTTCGACGAGCTAAACGCCTTTGACATGGAAGTATGTTGCACACCAAAAATTGGGAAAGCAACAGTTCGTAACGTTCTGTATACTGCTGTGATACTTCTATATTGTTGTGCTTTATATGGTACATCCTTTGCCGTTGATTCATTTTCTATGTTGGAAATAAGCTACATCCCCTGTTTAGCATGCCATACTCTGGACATACTTTTTTTTGCGCACCTGTTAAGTCTTATTATACCACGCTTACGTTTGATCAATTACTATATGGAGCTATCGTTGTCTAATTCGAAATTAGTAAAAACTACAAAAGTGTCAGAATTTGACTTTAAAAATGGCAGTGATAATAATGCTAATTGTAAAATGGAGAAGTTGATGAACCTTTATCATACGGTGATAAAGGCGTACACGTATCTGATGGAAGCTATTAAGTGGCAGGTAATATATTTTTCACAAACTAAAGTTTTTGAAGTGTTTACTAGTTAGTTACTAGCTAGTTGTAAAAAAATACGATGGTTAATGTAAAATGACTTTTGAAAATAAAAATTACATCCCTTAAAAGCACAAAGCACAGAAGTACATGTTATTATTTTTTGATTTCAGTTTTTGGTCATAATTACGAATTCTTTCATAACTACTTTATGTGTTTCATATGACTTGGCTTACGCTTTAATAAAAGATAAGGTAAGTAATAAAATTCAATTAACAATAGTTGTATAGTGTTCCGTATGGCGACAGACTAAGAATACAGTGTGTCACCACACCTATTCTTCCCATGGGTGTCGTAAGAGGCGACTAAAGGAACCAAGCATGCAAGACAACAACAGTGCAAAAAAAAGAAAGGCTTGAAACAAATCCTATATCAACCCGTCTGGCCCGCGTGGTATAGTGGGTCAAAACCTCCTGGCTAAGGAGATACGTATGTCCAGCCGTAGACTGTTAAAGGCTGTTGATGATGATGATGAGTTTTATAGTACGAACATTATTTATTTTAACCAGTGATGAGTCAGCATCTGCCTTCCTACTACCCTAGTACTGAACTAAACTCATACATGTTTGTAAATATCACACATCATGACCATGCCTGGGACATTAGCCGGGCTTGTTTAGTCGGTAAAAAAAATTAAATTGTTATTTTTACCATTTTCATCGTAGTACTAGACTAGACTTTAACAAATCTCTGAGACTTAGCTAACTTGGTTATTCCGCAGTTTTAGTTAGGTATATAATTATTTATTTGACCACAGAGAGAGCACATTAGAATCTACATTGCAGCCACGCGTAGCTGAGAAAAGTCGATTCTAATATGAAATTCATGCACAAATTTTTATAAATATTTTAGGATCCATTAATGATTAATATAACTATTATGGGGGCGTTGATTGCAATATTATTACCGCTATTTAGTCCTTGCGCAGTCGGCGATCAAGTTCATAACGAGGTGCGCCGATTGCGTGAACTACTTGCCTCGAGGCTTTATGAGAACAAAATGGGTATGTCCTGCTGTTACATAATTGTTTATGAATATAGATTTTCGTACAACCTTTTTTGCTTTTTTAATCAAGTAGTACTTCATTCATATATTATTATACAAAATCTAACACGTTTCACGACTTATTTGTACTACTTATTTTCACCAAGCAACACATTTTTTGTACTTGTGTTTTATTAGTATTTTTTTTGATAACTATAAGAGAAAAACTGACTACTGAATGTTAGTAGCTATTAAAATTCTTAAAAAATAAAACTTTCTTTTATTTTGGGCCTGCTCGACTGACTCTACTCAATGTTTAATGTAGGACAAAATATTGTCAACTTATGGCAGAATATACCAACTATTTTTACTGGTGTTGCTTCATAGTAGCTTTAATTGGTTTTTCTTTTATTTTTTAAATTTACTAAAATGATTCTATTTTGTTTGTTGTGTGTTCTTATTATAAATATGTATATAGAAATTGTTACAGTGGCAATAATATGTGTGTGTGTTTTTTAATAAAATACAGGATGGGTTAAGAATTACTTAATATTTAAAAAAGTCGTTTAAAAAAACTGTTTGGTATACGAGTATTATAAAAATTATTTATTTACAAGAAAGCTAATTAGTTGAAACTTAGTTTTTAAAAATTATATTATGTAAATGACCACCGTTTCGACGTTTGCACTCTTCTAAGTGAGTACCGAAATTTTCGAAACTCGTCGGCAAAGGGACCACGAGATTACCGACAACTCTTTGCTGATTTTTTCTTTTTGTTCACGTAGTGTATTTGGTTTATTAATGTAGACGTGATTCTTAAAATAACCTCACAAAAAGAAGTCTGCTGGAAATAGATTGAGACTTCTGGGTGGCCGTGGAATGTCGCCTCGTCTGGAATTCAGCTTTTCCGAAAATATGTCTTTGTATACCAGCAGGGACTCATTAAATGTGTGACAAGTGGCTCAATCTTGTTGAAACCATGTGTTACGATTATAGCTAATAAATTCTAGTAGCATCGGTTCTAAGAATTCCCGTAATATTTTCACATATTCTCCAGAATTATTGGGAGAATGAAGTGGCCTCTCGTGTTTAGCTTTGGGAGTTTCACTGCCCCAATGCCTGCAGTTCCGTTGAGGTGAAAATAGGCTTCGTCAGAAAGTTTATGATGTTATGAAAATTACTCAATCGTTCTAACATTGCATCGGCATACGACTTGCGAAAATTTAAATCATTAGGTTTTATTTCCTAACCTATCTGGATCTTATATACATGAAATTTCAAAAGACGGCGTAATGATTTGCGGGATAACCGTAATTCAGCCGAAGCGGAAACTTGCTGCACGTTCTCTTAAGTCCGAGAAGTCCGTGGGCCTCTAGTTTGCTGCACATTTAGCGGAGATTCCGTCTCTTAGAACTTGTTCACCCATTTCTTTATTAAAGGAGCACTCGGACACCGATTTATGTAAGTCGTGTAAATAGTATTCAACGCGTAATGAGCATTTCACAGTAATAAGTCAATTGTTGTTTAAATAAAATTGTTTCACATAGTAAACGAGAAACGAGCTAGTGGTCAGACTCTTCCTCGCACCCAGCGTGACATTTGTTTGCGCGGTATGTTAGATTCTAATGTTAACAGATTCTTGGCCCACCCTGTATTACCTATATACGTCAAACTAGATTTGGTTTCTTTACATAATAATAATTTCATTATAATAATAATAAGTATAAGTTGTATATATGTATGTGGAGGCTTGCTACAAACAATTTGGATGTACTATATATTCATGCTATGTGTATTAGTAGCGTAAAATACTTTTTCAAAACTCAAGAAATCTATATATATAAAAATGAATGTTTGTCTGTCTGTCTGTCCTTTATAGAATCACAAATTATGCATTTGATCATGTGATTATCTTCAGTAAAGTAAATTGTGCATGAGCCCACGAAGGTTTCCGAGTTGGTATGACTATATTTTTTTTTATGTTTTTCCTTCAAATTATTTAAGTTGGCTGGGTACCAACGCCCGCAGCATTCAGCTTGTAAATAATAAAAATAAATAAAAATTATCACTGTGTTGCGTCATCGAATCATTATTTTCAGCAGCTTTAAACGGTGCACTGTTGGATATAGTCTTTTTTTAAAAAGGAAGTTTTGGCATGCTATACGACGCTGCCCAGATACGTAATCGATTTTGAGTATTTACTATTAAATTTAATTTTTTTTGATGGGATGTAATTTGGATTTAAATTGGAAAAAAATGTGGTAATAGTGATAAAAACCGTTACTAGATGGTAAAAAAATCTATTAATAGAATTAGAAATTAAGAAAAAAAACGGATTTCACTCCGGGACTGGCGGTAGAAGTGAAAATTTGAATATTAACGTTGTGCATTTTTGATGTTAATTGGTCAATCGTAAATATACAATTATTATTATTATAAATATATTATTCTTATAGTTATAATATAAACTGTCTAAAATTACGTTTAAAGAAGATAAACGATGTTTATAGTATTGAATATTATTATTGTAACGTTGAAACACACACGCGTATTACTGACAGCTAACTAACGAAACAGCAGGCGCAGGCATAAATTATCGCCACGCGACAGAAAGAGAAGGGCATACTTCCTCTCCTTCTTCTGTCTTACGAATTTTCGATCAGGTCACGTGTCCTGACATGAGTTTTATATTTTATACCCATCTCAAAAAGTGCACAACCTCACTAAAGAAATTTTTACTTCAAAAATTTACAAATCCTGTGTCAAGAGATTAGTTGAGAGATAAGAGTATACGTGATACGTTTTAGTTATAAATGCGTTATTTTAAAAAGAGTTTTCTTTATACATGCCTAAACTATCTCGGACCGTCATTACCAACAGGGCTACTATTGAGCCGGTACCAAAATAACATTATGTGCACCTAAAATAACAGCAAATTTGAGAAAAGACCTCGTTATGCTCACTCCGTTAATGGCAAGTCACCAATGTTTTTTGATCACGAGGTAACACTTGAATTTAGAAAGCTATTTGAAAATAAAAAAGAAAGGTCAACCGTGTTTATGCGTTAGATTGCGTATAATCGTTTCAAGAATAAAGTAAAAACGTATAAGGTTCAAATTTTTTACAGAACGATTTTCTATACTATTCTCCACAAGGACCATTAATATCCTGACTTAAGATCACTTTATCTATTTTACAAATTTTTCATGACGTTATTATTTCATCATGTTTATTTGTATTATAGACTAATTATTAGATTGGATTTAGCAACATTTTGTGTGCTGATCATCCATTTAACTACTCCGGTTACCAGCCGTCATATAGACATCCGTTAGTGAGAGATCCTCTCCGTTGACTGCAATGAATATCATACGTTGCGTCGTCCAAGCGGGGTAAACCGCCGCCAGTCAGTGACTGTCATTAACCATTTGTAAACTTTCAGCAAGCACTTTTGCCTACACCTTGTTGTCTAACACACTTTTAGGCCCCATACGAAAGTTTAAGAGGAAAATCTTTAAAAAAATATGAAAATAGGCAAAAATATTCACGTCAAAATAATAATTTTAAAGGTTTTTTTATTAAATGTTATTAGAGAACTCATTTGCTTACGATAGGGGCTTGACACAAAAACTTGAGCAATTATTAAAGCCTGCGGTTGCTAGTTTAATAAGCGGTTTGTGTTTGTTATTTAACCAATTCAATTTTTCAGATAAAACAAGCCGCGGCATTGCAAGAGCACTCTTAGCTTGGACGGAAACAAGAGATCTTTCATTTTTACTCCTACGCATGCTTAAAATAGATATATCCCTACCATTCAAATTTGTTGGGCTTTTAGTGACGTACCTCATTATATTATTACAGTTCCAAAAAGTTATTAATGGTTAACTGTGCCACCTTACTTTCTAAATTGTCGATAAGAGAATCAAATCGATATTCAGTTTGTTAAGTGATGCACCCGTTTGTAACACTCCTCGAATAATATGAGTATTGTTTGAATGTGTGAAACTAATGATTTGCTTTGGCTCAGGTAATGAAACCAAACGATGAGTTTTAGTTCAAGTCGGTTTAGAATTGAGTCTGAAGATAGAAATAAAATTAATTATGAACCAATTTGCATAGAGTGCACGTGTGTATCTAAGAAGCAATCTCCACGAGCAAGTGATTATTTCTTCAGCATATCGTCACGACTTGGATGGAATAGGCGAATTTTCGTTACGAGGCGTTGTGTAAATTGTGTTGAATGGGTTTAGTTAGGTGCCCGAAAAGAGTGGAATAAATAGTATTATAATATAAATACACGCCTCCATAATCAAGAAAATAATCATTTATTACGAATATAGTATTGTGGGGGGTTCAGGTAAACTGGTGAATATGCAGTTTGCGTTTAACAGTACGCTCACCGCAGCCGAGTACACCGCTAGTAGCAGCAGGAGCGTGACGATACGCATACGATGACGTTTCCCTCGCACTTAGCCACTCCTCGCATCGTCGCGATAATGTGATAATATAGCCACGTGTAGACGAATTGAGTTGACATGTTTTAAGACAGAGTATAAAAACATGTGGCATGATGATATAGCTGCGATTCTCTCGCCGGTGAAGGCGATCCCTAAGTCTGTAATTAACTAACATACCCAACGATATGATGTTTAGCTACCCCTTACAGAATTTGAATTATATAGTATTCTGGTTTGTGTTTTAGTTAGCACTGTTATCCCTATGGTCAAAAGATATATCTAACAAGTGAATTGAGAGTTAAACTTGTAGCTGTCGATGTATTTTTTTCAGTTTTTAATTAATTATTTCATTATAAACCAAAATTAAATTAATTAGATTCCAGTGGTAAATTGTATCATTTCATTGTTTCGTAAATTCAAATCCTGTAAGCAACATGATCTTAAAACACAATGTGTGCTTAATCGAAAAATACACATATTGTAAAACCTATTGCAGCCCTTTGCTTCTTTCTTTTTAACGTGTGGAAATACCCTTTAGTCTTTACCGGCAGAGTATTTTATCGAAATCGGAGCGACTAAAATCCTGAGATAGAAAAGATCAGGGAACAGTTGTTATTACAACATGCGGACCCATCCCAGCGCCTGCTCGCGAGCGCACATACCATCTTCGAGTGAACTCGCTATTTAAACGATACAAGGCACACGCGTACGTCGCCTCCTGGCTAGCTGGCTGCCCCATGTAGTGGATGGGGAGGCAAACTAGTTCTGTATACCTGCGGCCACACTCAGAACGGTATGAGGCACTGGTAAGAGTGACTCCGCCACCTGATTCACCGACGGCGACTTGGGTCCGAGTGAAAATTGTCCTATTGGGTATTTTTCGCCGCCAAGATTGTGACCGCAGTAAAACAACTGTCGTAACCGGCCATGGAACATATGATGACTGGTAGCGAGAGATCTTTGACATGTCAAAGGCCTTCGATCTGGTATTACACGATATATTGCTTCAAAAACTTCAATCAATTGGAATCCGAGGTCCTACATTAAATTCGATATCCTCATACCTTAGCAACAGGTAACAGTGTGTCAGTATCACAAAGATGAAAATAAGGACATGATACCATATTCATCGAATTACAGTCTGAACATATTTGGAGTCGCGCAGGGGTGCACACTGGGTCCAATACAACAGTATTGGAAAGGAACACCTTTCATACATAAATAACATTACAGAGATAACCAGTCATAAATGTGTAATATACGCTGATGATATTTCAATTATTGTAACCACGGATAAGAAAACCAATACAGTTTGTGACCAAGAAGCCGATATCAATAATACAATAGATAATTTAATTTATTGGCTAACTATTAAATATTTGCATATTAACCTTAATAAATCCAAATAAATTCAATTCAATCAGTCTTATAACCAAAAATACAACTTTAAACTTAACATTCCAAAAATCAAAGAAGTGACATATACGAAGTTTCTAGGCATAACTATTGATGCAAATTTAAATTGGAAAATGCAAGTAGAAAACGCTTAAAGAAAAAATAAATTTGTGTATGCAATAAGACAGATAAGAAATATAACAAATATTAAAGCTGCCGTAATATCTTACTGTGCGTCTGTTGACTCAGTGCTGCGTTATGGTTTAATAAAATGGGCAACAGTAGTGAAGTTGGAAGAGCATTCATTGCACAAAAAAAGTGTATTAGAGCAATGTATGGACTACATATGGATGAATCATGTCAACGATACTTCAAAAGCCTTGGCTTGCTACCGTTACCTTCTTTATATCTATACGAAACTTGCATGTTCGTTAGAAAAAACCTACATTCATTTACTACAACAAATGAGATAAAGCCACGTAATAGGAGAGATCCTCACAAATAAATATTACATGACATTCCCCGTTCAACTAAATACAACAAAAATTGTTTGGCAATGTGCATACGCGTTTGTAATAAGTTACCAAATCATTTAAAATCATTACATTTAAGGCACTTTAAAGTTAAATTACATGAATGGCTACTCAATTATAGTTTTTATAGTATTAAGACGTTTCTTCAATAGGCAAAGTAAATTTTTTGCATGCTAGTAGTTATTAGCAAAACATGTATGTACTTTAAAAATTTTAATTGTAACACCTTTGTATACCATGTTAAAAGTAAATAAAATATATTGTTGTTATTCTCTTTATTCATGTACATATACATATTGATTTAATTTTTAAATACATATAAAAGGAATACAAAAATACATATTTAAAAATATAAAAAATAGTAGACCACCGACATTGGGTACAGGGACCAATACAAGGAGGACTGCCTTCTGTATCAGAACCTTCAGCCCCTCGGGCTGTCACCCCTCCGGGGTTTACGGCGGGGTGGTATGTCGGAATCGGACCGACTAAAACCACACGGTATGCCACTCTGCGCCTGACATAGGAGGGATCCGGGAACAGCTGCTATTACGACATCCAGATCGCTCCTAGCGCTTGCCCGCTAACGCGGGTACCATCTGCGGATAAACTCTCCTTTTAGGCGACGTACGGCACACGCGGACGTCGCCTCCTCGCGGCTGGCCACTATAGCGGATGGAGGGGAAAAGCCGTCCCGTCCACCCGCGGCCACACTTAAGGCGGCATGAGGCGCTGGTATGCGCGCCTCCGCAGCTCGGTACGCCGGCGGCGAATTGGGTCCGAGTGTAGGTTGGCCTCCCGGGCCCTCTCCGTCACCTCCTTTCGCGAAATTATGTCTTCACAGAAGGTTGCGACCGCGGTAAAACAACCGTCGCTACCGACCGGTAGCGAGAGAACTGCAGTGAGACCCCACGCTGCGCCGCCCAAGTGGAACAAACCGCCAGCGTGTGCTGAGCCGAGTCCTCACTGCAGTCGCAGTGGTGACAGGCGGGACTCAATACCATCCTGGCGACCAAGTGCAGATACTTCCCGAAGCAACCGTGCCCGGAAAGGATCTGCGTCAGTCGGAAGGAAAGGGTCCCGTGCAGTCGCCCTGCCCACTCGCCAATAAACTTCGGCGAGCACTTTCGTCTCCAAATCCCATGGGGAAGTTCCGGCCAAGGCGTACGCCACCTTCGTCGATACGGTGCGGTAGCCGCGTATGGCTCTAACCGCCAATATCCTCTGAGGGCGCCAGAGGCGTTCCCTATTCTGGGCGGTCAGAGCCGCCACCCATACCGGTGCACCATACAGCGCCATTGACCGGACAGGCCCCGTGAATAGCCGTCGCTTCGCGACGCTGGCTCCACCCAAATTGGGCAAAAGCCACCCAAGGGCAGAAGCAGTACCGACCAGCTTTAGAGCTAACGCTAACGGAAGTGCTCGTCGAAGAGCCACCTGCCGTCAAGGATCAGGCCCAGATATTAAATCTGGGCCTGAACCGGTACGAGAACCAGCCAGAAGGTGGACCACGAGCCGGCCCATGGAACAAAAGGGCCTCCGTCTTGTCCAGGGCCACCCGCAAACCCAGCGCCTTAATACGCCTGACCACCAGAGAAACTCCCGTGGTGGCCAGTCCGGGCGGCTGAGCCAAGACCCTCACCCCCGATTGGAGTAGCGAAACTCCAACTCGGGACTACGATATGTCGACGGCGGCAGGGAGACTACGTGTCCCGATGCCTGCTCAGTGGCAATGTAAGTGCACACCGAGCCCATCCTACCTTTTCCACCGCTGAGCGGAGGAACTCCGACCCTAGAAAGGGTCCCACCATCGTGATTTTTTACCGAGGTTTTCCTCCTCATTGCTCCGAAGAGCGAAGAACCAATAGAGGATCCCAGAGACACGCCCGCTGTATTGGACCAAGTCTCGGCCGAATTGCCGAAGAAAATGGCTTCCTCTTCGTGCTAGAATATTAGCCGTTGGCAGTGATGAACAACACCATCACCAACGTTACCAGGGTGCACCACGTGGAGGTTTTCTAGTCAAGCACCCGTTCTGTATCAGACCCTTGATCTAAAATTCCAACGTGAGCCTCTTAAGGTGTTGGTCGAGGCTCTTGGCTACCGATCCATGAACAGATATGATTATCGGAACAATGATCACCGAATCCACATTCCACATATCGGCAATCTCGTGAGACAGATCCAAATACTTCAAATGTTTTTTTTGTTTGCAACTTTCACGAGATTCTTGTCATGAGGAACGGCGATATCGACAATCATTGCACAGCGCTCTAATCGATCTGGCTGGAGAGTCTCACAACAGTATCAGGCTTATTAGCAACAATAGTCCTATCTGTGATAATAGATCGGTCCCAATATAACGTAGCACGACCGTTCTCAGGAACTGGGTCGGGCACATACCTGGAGTAGGGCACTTCAAAATTGACAAGTTGGTATTTAAGGGCAAGTTGGTGGTGTAAGATCCTGGCTACTTGATTGTGCCTGTGCAAATACTCACCATTAGCAAGACGAGAACAAGTAGACATAATATGCCTAATAGATTCTCCAGGACGGTGGCACGCCCGACAGATGTCAACCGTATTATCTTTCAGGATATATTTCTGGTAGTTATTCGTCATTATAACTTCGTCCATAATCGCAAAAAAAAACTTTCGGTTTCTCCGAAGAGATCACCATACTGTAGCCAAGACGTCGACGCTTTAAAGTCTATATCAGACCCGTGTAGGGCCCGATAAAATCGACCATGAAGTTCTTTACCCTTCCATACTTCCCTGCAATCAATAGTACTAAGTACTACAGGTTTGCGCCAATTCTCTTTAGCCAGAGCGAGCGTGGTAAAACCAGTATCCACTGCAACTACATTGCGATACACTCCCACATTAGTCTGTAGAAAATATTCTCTGAGATTGTATATCTCACGATTGTGTAAAGTCTTGATATTTAATAGACCACGACCTCTAAACTTTCGCGGAATATACTTAGTCTGGCCATAAATACTGTTACACTTAATTATAAAAAAATATTACATTTGAATTTCGAATCTGTCATTTTTATACGATTGTTCATTGTGTTTTCTCATTTTGGCGCCAATACATTGTAAAATATTTTGCGATATTAAAATGGTGTGGGGTGATAAAGAGAACCGAATCGCGGTGATAGCATTACACAAAGTAGGTATGGAGCCAAATGCAATTTTTAAAACTCTCCATACACTTGGTATTAGTAAAATGTTTGTGTACCGGGCTATTAATAGGTACAATGAGACCTCCTCTGTTTGTGACAGAAAAAGATCTGGCCGTCCACGTAGTGTTCGTACGAAAAAGGTGGTCAAAGCAGTAAGGGAAAGAATTCGAAGAAATCCTGTCCGAAAGCAAAAGATTTTATCTCGGGAAATGAAGATAGCACCTAGAACCATGTCGCGTATTTTAAAAGATGACTTAGGACTTGCAGCCTATAAGAGACGCACTGGCCATTTCTTAACTGATAATTTAAAGAAGAATAGGGTGGTAAAATCGAAACAACTACTGAAGCGGTACGCAAAGGGAGGTCACAGAAAAATTTTGTTTACGGATGAGAAAATTTTTACAATTGAGCAACATTTTAACAAACAAAATGACCGTATTTATGCTCAAAGCTCTAAGGAAGCTTCCCAATTAGTCGACAGAGTGCAACGTGGACATTATCCGACTTCAGTGATGGTTTGGTGGGGTGTTAGCTATGAAGGAGTGACTGAGCCATATTTTTGTGAAAAAGGTATCAAAACATCGGCACAAGTGTATCAAGATACCATTCTTGAGAAGGTAGTTAAGCCCCTTAACATCACCATGTTCAATAACCAAGTATGGTCCTTCCAGCAAGACTCGGCGCCGGGTCATAAAGCTCGGTCCACGCAGTCTTGGTTGGAATCGAACGTTTCGGACTTCATCAGAGCTGAAGACTGGCCGTCGTCTAGTCCCGATCTTAATCCGCTGGATTATGATTTGTGGTCAGTTTTAGAGAGTACAGCTTGCTCTAAACGCCATGATAATTTGGAGTCCCTAAAACAATCTATACGATTGGCAGTGAAGAATTTTCCCATGGAAAGAGTGCGTGCTTCTATTGATAACTGGCCTCATCGTTTAAAGGACTGTATTGCAGCCAATGGAGACCACTTCGAATAAGCTTTTTATATTTTTAATTGTTTTATATTTATGTATTAAACTGACACACTGTAAAAGTAATAAATGTTATTTGCAGTTAACAATTTTCTTTTTTCTTTATTACAATATTTATGGCAAGACTAGGTACAATCTCATAACCGATGAACGTGGGTAGTGCATGCGGAATGCAGTCAGCAATGTACGGACTCGCCTGTCAAGGGCATCTAATTCGGTCTGAGTCCATCTAAGTACACCAAAGGAATACATCAGAACCGGCATGACCCAACTGTTATAGGCTCGCACCTTGTTACCGTTTAATAAAAGACTTTTAAATATTTTTTTTAGGCGGCCCAAAAAGCGTTCCTGTAACATTTGTTTCACGCCAGATTCTGGTATTCCCAAGGACTGTGAAAAACTTAGATACTTTGTGTGTAAGTTTCGGTGGCACACAGAGATCTGAATTTTGTTGAATCTGAAAGTTCTATTCCTTTAGATTCTACAATCACGCCCTTCTTTACATACATGACTGCACACTTGTCTACACCAAATTCCATTTTGATAGGATTACTAAAGTTTCACTTGAAACTTAATAACGTCATCAATTGTAATTTTGTGGAGGCCAGTAATTTCAAATCATCCATATAAAGAAGGTGAGATATAACTTGATCATCTTTCTGCAACTGACAGCTTAACCCTGAACCCTCTAACAGAGTACTGAGAGGGTTCAAAGCTAGACAAAACCACAAGGGACTCAGTCTGTCACCTTGAAATATACCTCGCTCGATCTTTATAAGCATGTCATTTATCGCAGTCTGCCGACATCCTGGATAGCGAAGTGTTGTTCTCCATTGACTCATATACGACCTTAAGAAAGTGCACAGAGTTGCATCAATTTTGTTCAACTCTAGCACTTTCAAAAGCCATGTATGTGGAACTGAGTCATAAGCTTTCTTACAATCTATCCAACATGTCGCTCTTACGATTACGACGTACTTGCTGGCTAATGGTCCTGTCTATGATAAAGAGCTCTTTAGTGCCACGGGCCCCACTTCTACATCCATTTTGAGCAATAGAGAGTACCGAATTATTATTTATATGTGTAGTAATTTTCAGTCTCAAAATAGATGTTAGAAGTTTATATGTAGTTGGTAAATAAGTAATAGGTCTAAAATTTTTGGGATCCATGGCACTACTAGATTTATAGAGTAAATGGGTTACACCAGTGGTTAAAAATTGTGATAATGAACCAGAATCCAAAGCTAAACACACATGTGAGCTTCGGAACCACTTAAGCCAAAACTTGTGCAGTCCGTCTGGACCAGGTGATTTCCAATTCGGTAATGAACGGACTGCACAACTTACAACATCTTTATTAATAGTAATGGGTTCCATAGCTGTTATAGACTCGCACGAGTGTTTGACATCTTCCAACCAATCACCCTCTGTATGAGTG
The DNA here is from genome assembly GCA_949316085.1 of Hypercompe scribonia. Classification (NCBI taxonomy): domain Eukaryota; kingdom Metazoa; phylum Arthropoda; class Insecta; order Lepidoptera; family Erebidae; genus Hypercompe; species Hypercompe scribonia. The sequence continues at coordinate 12,299,975 of OX438979.1, forward strand.
ACAGGCACTGACCAGATGTTACGCCAAAATGAATTAGTGGTAATTTCATCCGGAAAATGTCCGTCACTCACACATGGATTCAGTTCCTCCCATTTCCGATAAACCGATTTCTCATTCCTTTGGAACATTCGATTTTGATTATACTAATCGACTCGTTTTCTATAACGTCTTATCCTATTTGCCCATGCATAAACTTTCTGGTTTAGAAAGTCTATGCGCTCTGTGACACAGGACATGTATTGTTGAGGACTAATGGTAGTCCCCATGCCTGTTTTACAAAGTGCATGACTCTTGGCCGTGTATTACCATTTTGAAAACATGTTAATTTACCGATGAGTGTCCTAGTCTCAGCAATACGATGTTCAATTCTGTACTGTCAAGCTGGTACAGCATTTTTGGGTCGAGTAGTACTGACACGTTCAATTAACTTAACACCAGCCGCTCCCTCAGAGGATATTGGCGGTTAGAGCCATACGCGGTTACCGCACCGTATCGATGGAGGTGGCGTGCGCCTTGGCCGGAAGTCCCCCGTAGGATTTGGAGGTGGAGGTGCTCGCTGAAGTTTATCGGCGAACGGCTGACTTTCGGGTGGGTAGCGGCATACGGCCCCCGCCCGTAGAGATATGCAAGTGGCGAGAGGCTGCTCATCGAGCTACGATGGCTCGTTGGTCATCCCGGCTGGAGGCTTCACGTGCTGGCTTTGCCGCCGTGAGGACTCGGTTCAGCACACGCTGGCAGTTTGTTCCGCCTGGGCGGCGCAGCGTGAGGTCTTCACCTCAGTTATCGGTGAAGATCTCTCGCTATCGGCCGTCATACGCTCCATGGTCGGTAGCGACAGTTGTTTTACCGCGATCGCAACCTTCTGCGAAGACGTAATTTCGCAGACGGAGGTGGGGGAGAAGGCCCGGGAGGACGATCTCCACTCGTACCCAATTCACCGCCGGCGAACCGGGCGGCGGAGGCGCGCGTACCAGCGCCTCATGCCACTTTGAGTGTGGCCGCGGGTGAACGGTTCGGGTTTTCCCTTTCATCTGCTACAATGGCCAGCCGCGAGGAGGCGACGTCCGCGTGTGCCGTACGTCACCTAAAATAGAAAGTTTACCCGCAGATGATGCCCGCTCCCGGATCCGCTCTGGACGTCGTAATAGCAACTGTTCCCGGAGCCCTCCTATGTCAGATGTAGAGTGGAACACCGTGTGGTTTTAGTTGGTCCGATTCCGACACACCACCCCGCCGTAAACCCCGGTGGGGTAACGGTCCGAGGGGATTTCCACACATCAAAAAAAAAGGGTCACCCAACAGCGGCGGTTCGGACCGCCCAGATTAGAGTTCTCCTCTGGCATCCTCAGAGGATATTAGCAGTTAGAGCCATACGCGCTTACCGCACCGTGTCGACGTAGGTGGCTTGGGTCTTGGCCGGAAAACCCCCGTTTAATTTAGGAGCAGAAGTGTATACTGAAGCTTATCGGGTGGGTAACGGCTTACGGCCTCTGACCGAAGATATACACGAGTGGCGTCAGGCCGCTCGTCGAGCGACGATGGCTCATTGGCCGTCCCGACTGGAGGCTCCACGAGCTCGTCACTCCACGTGGTCATAGTTGAGTGGACAGGGCGGCAGCACGCGTCTCTTTCGTTCCGACTGACGCAGGTTCTTTCTGGGCATGGTTACTTCGGGAAGTATCTGCTGCTAAAGCTAACAGGGAATTAAGTAATAACTGTCACTACTGTGACTGTAATGGGGACTCGGCTCATCACACTACTACTACACCAAATTGAACCTCGCAGATGATGAACATTTTTGATACTAAATCTATTTTGCTCTTTCTGCTTACTTGAACGTGAGTATTTACAAGAACTTTGAAGGTTTCATATCGATAACTGAATTAACACTCAAATGTCATTTTGCTATCACATAAAATGCCGACATACTATTAAATAAGAATACCAGTCAACGATCCATTAAAATTAATAACAATGTTATCTGTGAATTTCGTTAGATTAGAGTCGTATTTATGTTCGATGCTAGATTAGTTATGAACATGATCTGAATAATCTAGCAAGTAACCTACTTAGTAACCACCGACCAATTAAACGGAGAAATTAAGAATTATCAAAATTGATACCGTAAATAACAAAATTTAAAATACCCATACAAATATAATAGTAAGACTTGATTTCTCTCTAGTCTCTGTAGTTAGCAGAATTAATAAAATTTATATTATCGTCAGCAACAACCTTTAATAGACCACTGCTGGACATACACTTCTGCTGAAAATGGAACTAAAGAACACCCAGACTCAAAATAACAATTTGTAGATCACACCAAGTAATATCTCATGTGGGGTTCGAACTCACAACATTTAGTGCAGTAGGAAGCGACGTATGGCGACCCCTAAAACCATTACGTCATCCATGCAGTCAAGGAATAGCAGAAACTGCAACCTGGCCTAGGACTTATTTAAAAAAATAAAATTAGTGAAAGTTCAATGAATTTGTTCAACCTTAATTGGCAGCTGCAGGCAGTAGCAGTTGAACACATGTACTCGTGCAAAATCAAAAAAAAAATAACAAAAAATGATTACTTTCTGAGTTAAAATAGTAAATAGGGATTTAGTCAAAGTTTTCGCAACAGTGATACTATTTTGGATAAATAGAAATATAAGAACATAACGCAGTAGGGCTCCTGAAAATAGCTGTATTAATTACTGATTTTTAGAATTATCGATAACTATCGTCTAATAAATACCTTAGTAATATACTCATTCTCTATAGTAATCATACAACTGTGTAGTATATTACACTTAAAAGTATTTTACATTTAAACGTAATTCTATACTTAGTTTAATACTGAACAATATGATGTAATAATCAATAATTCCATGACTACAGATTTAATTTGATAACCGATTTGACAGCACGGATGGTGTAGTGGCTTGAGCGTTCGCTACTTCGTTCTCTGCTACGCAGAGTATTGTGGGTTCAAACCCCACACGGGTAAACATTTTTGTGATTCACAAATTTTTATTCTGAGTCTGGGCGTGGTTTCTGTTCATTTTTGTATGCTTGTAAAGTCCCCCGCGATACAGGATATATTCCTAATGCGAGCGTTGTCTTCTTTTAAAAAGAAGAAAATAAAAAATTTTGGGATACTACTGCTAGGCTATGAAACCATAGTATGAACTAATTTTATCAAAAATTTGCACCACTTTGATCATCAAGTACTTTAACGAATTGCAATCGCAGTAACAGGCGGGACTTAATTGCTTCCTAGCGACGGACTTCGGTTACTGGGCAAATTTCTTATACTGACTGTAATATTTAAAGTATGTGCTATGGGACTAGTAGGCTTATTTTCCAATGTTTTTAAGAAAAGACATATGCCAGCCATGACCATTATTGCTCTCGGATATTTATTAACTCAGTATTTTTTCTTGTGACATTTAATTTAATCTATATTATGAAGCTGCATCGATATTTTGATGAGTTAAACGTCTTTGACAAAGAAGTACGTTGCCCACCAGAGATTGGGAAGACAACGGTTCAAAAGGTTGTGTATACCGCTGTTGTGCTTTTATATATTTTTGTTGTATATGTAATGTCCTTTACCGTTGACTCATTTTCTAATCTGGAATTGGACTATATACCCTGTTTTAAATGTTGTGTTCTGGAGGTGCATTTTATTGGGCATCTGTTAAGTTTTATTATACCACGATTACATTTAATTAATTACTATATGGAGTTATCATTGTCTAATAAGAGTGTTATGGGTTCAAACCCAAACGGGTAAATATGTTTGTGATTCACATATTTTTATTTTTTTTTATTCACTAAGCTAGTAAAAACTACGAGTGCAGAAGAGTTTGACTTTCAAAATGGCAGAAGTTACAAAGATCTTTGTGAAATGGAGAAGTTAATGAATCTTTATCATACAATGAGCAAAGCTTACACGTATCTGATGGAAGCTATTAAATGGCAGGTAATGTATGTACTTCATTATCATCATCATCAGCAGGCTTTAATAGTACACTACCGGATATAGGCCTTTCCTTAGAAAAAAGGTTATTGCCCATTATAAAATGCTGGCCGGACGGATTGGCAATAGATGTCTCCATAGAAATGAAGGTTTGGCCTATTATACCACGCTGGTCAGACGGGTCAGACGGGTTACTTATGTTATTTATATGATTTGTATCAAGTTCACGGATCTCAGTTTCTCCACTATCTGCAGTGGCGAAAGGAGAACGGGTTCGGTGTGTACTTACACTGCCGCTGAGCAAGCATTGCAAGACTTAATCTTCGTGCCACTACCGTCATATCCTAATCTAGAGAGGAGTGTCATGGTTATGTCTCGCGAGTCTACTCGGGGACGAGGGTCTTGGGTTAGCCGCTAGGAAGAAGAATACCTTGTTAAAAAAATATCCCGAATGCCGTGTTCTGGTCTGTGGTCAAAGGATGTATGGCTTACGGGTAGTTCAGTCGCTAGCACACTCCCAGGTGAGGCACCTGTGGACTCTTCGGTCCATTGGGGATCTCTGCCCTGGGATCTACTTTTAGTTCTCTTCTACTCGTGGGTTTAACTATGGCAATATTAAAACACATTACAAAAATGATGGAAAGAAGCAAAAAAGTAAGGAAGGGAACCTGGTACTAAAAAAGAATTCTTGTTTAACGAGGAGAAATATATATTTTGGACTCCAATCTCGCGGGGCACCCAGAAGTCAATTTGGTTTTTGGAAGATGAACGATTGCGTTTCAACTCCACCCATCCATCGAATTGTGGTAACTTAAGCACGGCTATGGACGTACTAGAGTCCAGAGTTGAAGATTTGCGAAAGCAGAAAACGTTAACGTTCTAGGGATGAGGAGAGTGACACGTCCCAGTGAGAAAAGTCACAGCGGTCCGAGCGAGATAAAATTTATCCTCCTCAAACACCATCTTTGTAAGAGAGACAAATTTACGGTGGCTATAATTCAGAAGATCACGTCCAAATCCAGGAACCTAGAGCTCTTTTGTGAGAGTTCTGAAGGATTCTTCTTTGGCCATTACCGGGGTCATTGAGACCGTCATTGGGGCGTGGTTCGTGGTTTCGAAAACGGGTTAAGAAAACTGCGAGTAAAGTAGGATTTTCACTTCAGCCTTCGGTGGTGGAAGCCACCAATAAGAAGTCACGGGAACTGCAGGCCCTTAAGACAGGGGCTGTGGTGGTAACATTGTCGCCAAAGGTGGCTTACGGTGCCCTTTCCTATGTAGCCATCTTTAAAAAGACACGGGAAAGTCCGACACAGAATTTCGGGACAGTAGGTATCAGATTGTGCCTTGCCCAGACGGGAGCTTAAGTCCTTGGGTGAAGGTGTAGAGATGGCAGACAAACTTTTCCAGAAGTTGTTGTGGGGAAAATTTAGAGCCACGGATGGTGTCAAGATCGCTAGGCCTACCAAGTGCACATGTATTTGTACATTTCATTTGTACAACATCAGAATCGGCACCACCTGCCCCGTCTGTAATCAAAACGTACAATATGCAAAATTATAAAGTAGTTTAGAGGTATAGTTATTTCGTTTAGTTTGTTGTTTATGCTGTTATCAGCACACCATAATGGACTACATTTGTGACAGTTGTGAAACTAATAAAATTAAAGAACACTGGTAAAATTGCATTAGCAAAGTATAAATTTTAATTTCCTACAGATCCAAGCCCTGTACCCAACATGAAGTGATGTAACTAATTGTTTAGAGACTATGAACTGGATAATAGTATAATTTTCTAGTTTTTATAAATAAATTGAGTGATTAGAAAATAAAAAGTTTTAACGTTAAAAGTGTGCAGTGTGAAGATCTTAATTCTTGTAAACACTTTATAAACATTACATAAATACTTGTACTACAAAAACTATTGCACGCTTTTACTATAAAATGTTATTTGTTCTCAGTCACTCTGTCATTATTTTTTACTTATAATTAATTATTTCCGTAGCAATATTTATGTTATGTAAACCCGAAATGTAAAAACATTGACTCATTTTCAGTATGTGGGCAGTTGCCACTTGCCACCATCTGAAATTGATGCAATTAATTGAACTCTGACTGTTTATTTGTTAGGTTGCTAAACCAGACAGCAGGTTATGCTGTTCATTGTCTACATGCTAAATAGTTAGCTTATATTGTTTAACTTCCCAAAGTCTGAAATAGAGTCCGGTAGTTTCATAAACAAGTAAAGTCCTAGAACTTTCAAGAAGAGAGTGAGTAGATTTCTCAGGGATAATTAATATGAGCTAATTAATGCTAATTTCGGATACCAGTATTTTCTTTTTATACCATCTATCTCTATTTTAAGCTCTACTGTGTATTATATGTTACCAATTCTAAATTCATCTGAGTCTTAAATTCTTCGGTTGTCTGGTCAGTGGTAATTTAGTTTACGTACTCGTAACTCAGGTTTTAATCATAACTATCTAATAGCAAAGGTAGCACTTAACCTAATTACATTTACAGATAACATTGTCATGAACCTGAATTAATTATTGTCTGGTAATATAATTAAATTATTTGTTAGTGTATTGTTTAACACAAAAATGAAACTAGAGTAAAGCCTCAGCTATCGACATGACGCCTCCTATGGTTCTTGTAAATACTTATACTCTAGTCAGTAGTAAGCCTAAAATTGATTTTGTATCAAAAATGTTCATTATTTGCGAGATTCCAGTTGGTATAGTACGGCTTCCATTACTGGGAAACTTTATATTATTGACTATAATATTTGAACTATATGCTTTGGGGTTTGTCGGTTTATTGTGCAAGGTTTTACATAAAGACGATATGACTATTATGGGCACTATAGCTTTTGGCTGTGTATTCACACAATATTTTTTTCTCATAATTTTTAACTTAACCGATATTAAGAAACTACAGCGATATTTCGATGAATTAAACGCCTTTGACAAGCAAGTATGTTGCGCACCGAAGATTGCGATGGGAACACTCCGAAATGTTTTGTATACTGCTGTGATACTTCTATATTATTGTGCTTTATATGGTATATCCTTTGTTGCTGATTCATTTTATACATTGGAAATAAGCCACATTCCCTGGTTAGCATGCCATACTCTGGAGATACTTTTCATTGCACATCTGTTAAGTCTTATTATACCACGCTTACGTTTGATCAATTACTATATGGAGCTATCGTTGTCTAATTCGAAATTAGTAAAAACTACAAATGTGTCAGAATTTGACTTTCAAAATGGCAGTGATAATCATGCTAATTGTAAAATGGAGAAATTGATGAACCTTTATCACACGGTGATAAAGGCGTACACGTATCTAATGGAAGCTATTAAGTGGCAGGTAATATATTTTGCACAAACTAAATTTTTTGAAGTGTTTACGAGTTAATTACTAGCTAGTTGTAAAAAATTATGATGGTTAATGTAAAATGATTTTTTTAAATGGAAATGACATCCCTTAAAAGCACAAAACACACAAGTACATGTTATTATTTTTTGATTACAGCTTTTGGTCATAATAACGAATTCTTTCTTAACTATTTTATGTGTTTCATATGACCTGGCTTACGCTTTAATAAAAGATAAGGTGAGTGATTAAAAATAATCAACAATAGTTGTATAATAGTGTTCCGTGTGGCGGCATATTGAGAATATAGTGTTTCACCACCCCTATTCTTCCCATGAGTGTCGTAAGAGGCAACTAAGGGTACCAAATATGCAAGACAACAACATTGCAAAGAGAAGGAAGACTTGAAACAAACTCTATATCAATCCGTCTGGCCACCGTAGTATAGCTGGCCAAGACCTCTATGTTAAAGAGAGGCCTATGTCCAGCAGTGGACTGTTAAAGGTTGTTGATGATGATGATGACTTCTGTAGTACGGACATTTTTTATATTAACCAATAATGAGTAATTTCATCTGCCCTCCTACTACTGAACTAAACTTATATAATTAAAGGCTCACACGTTAGAACCCCGTGCCTGGGACATTGGCCAGACTTGTAATCAGTGAAAAAAAAAAAAATGTGTGCGTGTACTAGCGTACACTCGTAAGAAGTGAAACTTCTTTATGACGTTATTTTTCAAAAAAATGATTTCAACCCGTCCGAAGTCGATGTAATCGCCACCTGGATTTCAAAAATGTAACTACTCAAAACGGGCCGCAAAATACATTGGAGACATTTACCAATCCCTACTCCGCTGGAGAAAGTATACTTCGAATCACGCGTGGTAGGGATAAGAAAAAGATGGCGCGTAACGAAAAAATGTTACACTAAATTTTTTTTCAACCCCGATAAAGAAGTTTCACTTCAATAAATAGTTATCTTTACCATTTTTCTCGTATTACTTCAATATTATTAGACTTTAATAAAATTTCGAGACTCGCACAGTTTGGCTAGTCCAGAATTTTACTTAAATTTATAAATATTTATTTGACAACAAAAAGAACACATTAGGATTTACATTGCACCTAATGCAATTTTTTATGAATATTTTAGAGTCCATTAATGGTTAACATAATTGTTATGGGGGTGTTGATTGGTATGTTGCTACCGCTATTTAGTCCTTGTGCAGTCGGCGATCAAGTTCATAACGAGGTGCGCCGATTGCGTGAACTACTTGCCTCGAGGCTTTATGAGAACAAAATGGGTATGTTCTGCTGTTACATAATTACTTCTGAATATAAATATGTATAAGCTTGTTTCCTTTTTTAATTAGTTAGTACTTTATTCATATATTATTATACAAAATCTAACACGTTTCACGACTTATTTGTACTGTTTGGTTTCACAAAACAATATATTTATTTTATTTGTATTTCAAAGGTAATTTTTTAAATGGACGTAAAAAGACATTTTTTTTGAAAACTAAAAGACAACAACTGACTGTTGAATGTTAATACCTATTGAAATTCTTAATTCTTACAAAATACAATAGTTTTCTTTTTATTCTGGGCCTACTCAAGTGACTCTACTCAATGTTTAATGTAAGACAAAGTATTGTCAACTTATTTCAGAATATACCAGACTATTTTGGCTAGTGTCACTTTATAGTAACTTCAATGACCTTTTTTCTTTTATTTTTAAATTTACTAAAATGTTTATATTTTTTTGTTGTATCTTCTCATTACAAATATATTTTTTAATATATGTATAATATATGCAAATTATTACACTTTGGTTGTACTATATGTATACTCATGCTATACGTATTATTAGTGTGAAGTACTTCTGCAAAACTCAATAAATCAATATATACATAAAAAATAATGTTTATCGGTCTGCTTGTATGTCCTTTATAGAAACATAAAGTATACATTTGATCATATGATTATCTTCAGCAAAAAGTTGTGCATGAGCTCACGTAGGTTTCTGAGTTGGTAAGAACATTTTTTTTATGTTTTTCCTTCAAATTTATTTTAGTTAGTGGCGTAGCAACGTGCGCTGGGTATAGCTAGTAAATAATAAAAATAAATAAAAAATTATCACTGTGTTGCGGCATCGAATCATAATGATCAGCAGGCTTTAATGGTGGACTGCTGGATATAGTCTTTTTTTGAATGGAGGTTTTGGCATGCTATATGATGCTGGCCAGATACCATTGTTTATGATGAATTATTTTTTTGATTGGATGTGTTTTAGACTCAAATAGGGAAAAAACAAAATGTCGTGAGGTATATAGATCCTCATAAAACTTTGCGACTTCAGCGAGAACCTCTGACTTAGAGGTGAAGGTGGTATCTTCTGCAGTTTTTACTTTAGTCAGGTGACATGAAGTTTTTGGTTTGGTAAGGACTTTTGTACTCTTATTTCGGACAATTGTGTCCTTAATCGCTCGAGTGTCTGTTTGGTGAATGTCTTGTCTTACCAGTCAGTCAGTCAGTCTTACTCTTTATCTGCCTTTCAGTTCCCGACGCTCAGATGGACTGGTATTTATTGTCTCTCGTCTTTTCCTCATAATATCTAAGGTCTCACTTGTGAGCTTCGAGTTGCGTCCAATGCTCTTTGGTCGAAAGTGGTGTGAACTCACCTCGCGGATGACACGTACCAGGTTGTTGGTGGCGTCATTTACGTCCTGCACTGTTTTCAATATGGCGAATCGGTTCTGAAGTTCTAGCTGGAAGCTTTCGCACCCAGCTTCGACCTGCTGCAGAGTTCGTCTAAGAGTCGACTTCATCAGGCGTGCCCGTTTCGTTTTGATACATAGATTTAGTGCACCTCTCACGAGTCGGTGATAACTTTCTATATTGGACCTATTGATCACAGAGACGTTGTTTGTGATGATGAAGTCGATCTCGTTCTTTGTAGCTCCGTCGAGGCTTAGCCAGGTCCACTTCCTTTAAGGCTTCTTTTGAAAAAAGGAATTAATCAGATAGAGCCCCTGGGCTTCGAGGAATTTTACCAGCATTTGACCCCGTTGATTTTCCGTTTTCGCACTGAAATCACCCATGACAACTGTGAATAAAGTGTTGGTACGAGATAGAGCCTTAGCTATGTCTTTGTATATAGCTTCAACCTCATCGTCAGGATGTGTAGACATGGGTACGTACACTTGTATAACTTTCAGGGAATACATTTTGGTTATTTTTAAGATGAGGTACGCTATCCTTGACGATACACTGTTAACTGCCTCCACGCTGCTCTGGAACAACTTATGAATCATAAATCCGACACCGCTTTGGGGTGGTTGGTCTCCCTGCCGGAAGAAGAGGAGGTGACCAGAATCTAGGGTTATCATATCCTCACCCTGTCTTCGGACTTCTAATAGCCCCAAAATATACCAATTGATATGGTTTACCTCCGCTGCCAACTCGGAAAGGCGATCGTCCAGCCGCAACGTGCGTCCATTATACGTCGTCAGGTATAGTTGTCGGTGGTACCCTGCCGTATCCCGGGGGATTCTTCGCACCTCCTGCCGCACCGTAACCATGGCTGGTACCATGGCCAGGAATAGTGCGACTGCCGGGAACTGAGGGCCGTGAGATTTGGTTGTGGTCCATGAGTTCACCACGCTTAGCAGGCGGGTTGGTGACCGCAGAGGCGAGAATTATTTCTCTGATGGCGCTGCTGCCCGCCACCAGGATTGAATTTTAGTGATTCTCGTTGTGGTGTGGTTATACCGCCACGAGTCGGTCGCCAGAACCTCGTTCGTTGTTTGGCAGGGTGCATCGGGTGCTGGTGAGGTTGGTTTCACAGGGCCTGGGATGGTAGGTGGCCCCACTTGCACCCCAATGGTGATGCTAATTGGTTAATCGTGAATATACAAGAACGCTATAATATAAACTATTCAAAAGTACATTTTAAGAAGATAAACGATGTTTATATTATTGAATATTATTATTGTAACGTTAAATACACGCACATATTACTGACAGTTAACTAATGGAACAGCAGGTACCGGCATACATTTTCGCCGCGCGATACGAGTAGAAAGAGAGGGGCATACTCGTACTTCCTCTCCTACGCCGCGACGGCTGTCTACTCTTCTTCTGTCTTACGAATTTCCGATCAGGTCACGTGTCCTGACAAGAGTTTAACATGTTTTATCCATCACAAAAAGTACACAACATCGTTAAAGAAGTTTTCACTTCAAAATTTTACAGATCCTGTGCTAAGAGATAAGTTGAGAGATAAGAGTATACGTGATACACTCTAGTTATAAATGCGTTTTTTTAAAAAGACTTTTTTTAAACGTGTGTAAGCTATCTCGGACCGTCATTACCAACAGGGCTCCCATTGAGGAGGTATTAAAACTACATGATGTATTATACTGCGCTTAAAATAACAGGAAATTGGAGAAAAGGTTTCGTTAAGTCCACTCCGTCAACGGCAAGTCGTCAAGGTTTTTTAATCACGGGGTGATGGTTCTTAGACGTAACACTTGAATTTGGTGAGCCATTTGAAATTAAAAACAGGCGTGTGTAACAAACAGAGGGCAACCGTGTTTATGCGTTAGATTGTGCATAATCATGTCATGAATAAAATAAAAATTACAAGTTTCAGATTTTTTTACAGAAAGACGCTCTACTATTTTTCACTATTAATATCTCGTATAATAGCACTTATTAATATTTTCACGTAACACCGTTTTATCTACAAGTTTTTCATGTCTTTATTATTACATCATGTTCATTTGCATTATAGACAAAGTGGTACAGTGGATTCAACAACGTTTTGTGTGCTATGGAATTCATTATACTACGATTACGATGGACGCAATTTGCACTGAAAAAACTATTATTTACCTACCATCTATGGAACTATTCCAGTTACTAGCCGTCAAACAGATAACCGTTAGTGAGAGATCCTCTCCGTTGGCTGCAGGGAATATCAAACGTTGCTTCGTCCAATCGGGACAAACCGCCAGCCAATAACTGTCACTAACCACTTGTAAACTTTATCAAGCATTTCAGCCCACAGCTGCTGTCTAACACACTTTTATGCCCCATACGAAAGTGAAAGAGAAAAATCAGATAAAATTTGATAGCTGTTTGTACGTATACCGTACATCCTTCAAAAAATAAAATAAAGCAAAAATATTCACGTCAAAATAATAATTTTAAAATGTTTTTATTAAACGTTATTAGAGAACTTATTTGTGTACGATAGGGGCCTGACAAAAAGCTTGAGAAATAGTTAAAGCCTACGCCTGCTAGTTTAAAAAGTGATTTGTGTTTGTTACTTAATCAATTCAATTTTTCAGATAAATCAAGCCGTGGCATGGCAAGAGCACTCCTGGCTTGGACGGAAACAAGAGATCTCTCATTTTTACTCCTACGCATGCTAAAAATAGACATATCCCTACCTTTCAAATTTGTTGGGCTTTTAGTGACGTACCTCATCATATTATTGCAATTTCAAAAAGTTATTAATGGTTAACTCTGCTACCTTACTCTCTAAATTTCCAAAAACAAATCAAATCGGCATTTAGTTTGTTGAGTGATGCATACGTTTATAACAGTCCTCAAATAATGGGAGTATTATTTTATTATTTAAAAGTGTGCAAGGTTGTAAATAACTAAATCAAAACCAATGATTTGCCTAGGCTAAGGCAATGAAACCAAACGACGAGTTGTAGTTTACATCTGTTTAGAATTGAATCTGAAGCTAGAAATAAAATTAAATATGAAACAAGTTGCATAGAGATTTCATTGCACGTGTGTAACGAAGGAGTAATCTCCACAAGCAAGTGATTATTTCTTCAACATATTGTCACAACTTGGATAGAATCGGTGTTTTGTTACGAGGCGTTAGGTTTTGTGAAAATTATGTTGAATTAATTTAGTTAGGTGTCCGAAAAGAGTGGAACAAATAGTATCATAATATAAATATTTTCCTCTCCTAAACAAAATAATAAATTGTTCCGGATATAGTATTGTGGGGGGTGCAAGTAATCTGGTGACCATGTAGTTAGCGTTTGACATCATGCTCACCGTACTCTTACTGCAGTCGAGCACACAGCTAGTAGCAGCAGGCGCGTTGCGATACGCATAAGATGACGTTTTACTCGCACTCAGCCGCACCTCGCATCGTCGCGATAACATAGTCACGTGTAGCCGAGATGAGTTGACACGTTTTAAGAGAGTTTATAAAAATATGTGGCACGACGATAAGTTTATAATTAACTAACATACCTAACGATATGATTTTTAGCTACCCCTTACACAGTTTGAATTATATAATATTCTGGTTTGTGTTTTTGTTAGCACTGTTACCTCTATGATCAAAATATATATCTAACAAGCGAATTGAGAGTTAAATTTGTAGCTATCATTGTATTTTTATCTTTTCTAATTTATTATTTCATTATAAAATAAAAATAATTAAATTAAATTCCAGTGATAAATTGTATTATTTTTAATGTCTCGTAAATTCTAATCCTGTTAGCAACATGATCTTAAAACACATTGTGTGCTTTATCCAAAAATACACACATTGTCAAACCTATCCCTGTCCTTTTCTTCTTTCTTTTCAAAGTGTGAAGCGTGAAACACCCTTGTAAGGTACAGTAGGTAGTAGGCTCAACTGGTATAATACTATCCTCTTACAGAAGACCAATCCAGAGCAACCGCATCTGTATTTTCGTATTTCGTTATTGAGTGTGAGACCGAAGGCTCATTGATACCGATGAAAATAAAAAATTGTAAACATTTTAGAGTACCTTATTAACTAAGGCATCTAAATTAGTGATTTTACCAGACGTTAGTTGGTTTACTGATAAACAGACTTTATGAAAATAAATTAAGTATACTTTCTTATTAAATTAAAACATATATTTTTGACTTTATTTTTTTACAATCTCAGTGTTTTAACTAACGCATAATGTCTTTATGTTTAAATTTATGTTAACTATTACCCTGGACGGTGGATCACTTGGCTTGCGTGTCGATGAAGAACGCAGTTAACTGCGCGTCATAGTGTGTTTTAACTTACGCATAATGTCTTTATGTTTAAATTTATGTCATTGTTAGTATAGATTTCAAGAGGCACAAGATGAGCTATGTTTTATTAATTAGTGTGAATCTTACACTTTTAACAGTAACTTATTCACTTTTTTTAAAAAAGAAGTATTGCTTATAGGCTGTAATTTTAACAGTAGATTGTGTTAAAATATTTTCCTTTTACCATATCCATTTACTGTAGGGTTGCAGTAAGTTTTCGTAACTGCAGCGCCTCTGACAGCCCAGAACAGGTCTCGCCTCGCCTCTGGCACCCTCAGAGAATTTTAGCGGTTAGAGCTATGATGACTCGTTGGGACTGGAGGCTCCACGTGCTGGTTTTGCTGCTGTGGAGGCTCTGCAATCGGTCATCGTCGAGTGGACAGGGCGGCAGCACGGGACTCTTGCCGTCCGACTGAAGCAGGTTCTTTCTGGGCACGGTTGCCTCGGTAAGTATCTGCACTCGGACGCTAGGAGGGCATTGAGTCCCGACCATCACCACTACGCCTGCAGCCAGGGGTCGGCTTAGCACACGCTGGTGGTTTGTTCTACCTGGGTAGCGCAGCGCAGATGGTGCCCTGTGCGGTAGTGAGCAGGCGCTAGGATGAGTCTGGATGTCGTAACAACAGCTGTTCCCAGATCACTGTTGTTTTAGGCGCAGAGTGGTATACCGTGTGATTTTTATCGGTCCGATTCCGACACACTATCCCACCGCAAACGCTGGTGGGGTGACGGCCCGAGGGAGATTTCAAACGTCACAAAATAAAGGCAGCAACCTACAAAGCCTATTGGCAAATCCACTACTGTCTGTATAAAATTAATAACATTGAATTTTGATGGATTCGTTAAAAGCACTCGATGGTCAATATGGTGCAAAATCAGTTCATACTATGTATGCAGTATGCCTAGATTTTCTTTTTCCTTCTTTTTAAAAAAGACAACGCCCACGTTAAGAATACAACCTGCATCGCGGGGGAATTTATAAACATACAAAAAACGGACAGACAAACCCCAGTCAGAATAACAATTTGTAAATCACAAAAATGTTTATCCGTGTGGGGTTTGAACCCACAACACTCAGCACAGTAGAGAGAGTAGAGATCCACAAACGTTCTGGGTCTGGGACTATTAAAGGCTGTTGGTGACGATAAAATAATTGTTATTGATTCTATTAACTACAGAGACTCATGCGAAAGAAAATTTTTATTGTTTTTATGTTTGCATGCGTATTTTAAATTTTGGTATAAAGATATATTATCGATTTTGACGTCTTAATTTCTCCGTTTTATTGGTTGGTGGTTACTTGCTAGGTACTTGTTAGGTAATTTAGATTATGTTCATAACTAATCTAAAAACCTAATGAGATTTACGGATAACATTGTTACTAATTTTAATGGATTGTGGACTGGTAATCTTATTTAATTATTTATAGGTATTTCGTTTGACACAAAGTAAGAGTAAACTCTATTTTGTATCAAAAATATTCATCATCTGCGAGGTTCCATTTGGTGTAGTTCGACTTTCGTTACTGGGCAATTTCATTACACTGACTATAATATTTGAACTGTATGCTTTGGGACTAGTAGGCTTATTTTCCAATGTTTTTAGTAAAAGACATATGCCAGCCATGACCATTATTGCTCTCGAATCTTTATTAACTCAGTATTTTTTTCTCGTGACATTTAATTTAATCTACATTAAGAAGCTACATCGATATTTCAATGAGCTAAACGTCTTTGACAAAGAAGTACGTTGAACACCAAAGATTGGGAAGGGAACGGTTCAAAATGTCGTATATACTGCTATTATGCTTTTATATATTTATGTTATATATGTAATATCCTTTACCTTTGAGTCATTTTCTAATCTGGAATTGGACTACATACCCTGTTTTACATGTTATGTACTAGAGGTGCATTTTATTGGGCATCTGCTAAGTCTTATTATACCACGATTACGTTTAGTCAATTACTATATGGAGTTATCATTGTCTAAAGCTAAGTTAGTAAAAACTACGAGTACGGAAGAATTTGACTTTCAAAATGGCAGAAGTAACAAAACTCATTGTGAAATGGAGAAGTTAATGAATCTTTATCACACTATGATCAAAGCTTACACGTATCTGATGGAATCTATTAAATGGCAGGTAATGTATGTACTTCATTATTATTATCATCAACAGTCTTTAATAGAACACTGCCGGATACACGCCTCTCTTTAGAAAGAAGGTTATGGCCTATTATAAAACGCTGGCCAGACGGATTGGTATAGGGTTTGTATTAAAATTCACGGGTCGAAGTTTCTCCACTGTTCGCGGTGGAGAAAGAAGAACGGGCTCAGCATGTATTTACAGTGCCGCCGTGAAGGTATTGGGAGACTTAATTTTACTGCCACTGCCGGCATATCGTAATCTCCAGAGGAGTTTCATGATTGTGTCTCGCGACTCTGCTCGGAAACGAGGGTCTTGGCTTAGCTGCAGATCCCTTGAGCCTCTGCAGTTGTGAAAAGATATCACCTCTATGGCAGTCTTCTATTGCATTTATTACAGAGAGTGTTCTGACGAGCTCTTCCAACTGGTCCCACCTTCTACCTTCCTCTACAGGATAACACGTACTGGCCTTGAATGACATTGTTTTGGCAGGATGGCAGAAATACGCTCTCAAACTACACAATTTGGTTTTTTCTTCTTGTATAAATCAATCAAAATCTAAAACTCATTTTCAGCTCACGCCCTCTGACTACAATCCCGGGTCTTTTAAGTGGAACATAAAAAGCGTCTCACTAGGCCGCCATAATGTGGGCCAGCATACTGCATTATCTACATTCGCAATGAGTATGGTGACCACCACTCTTGGATTCTATTCATGTTTTCCATCAGGTAGAGTAGAATCACTTAGAACGTTCTACTTAAAATTAAAAAAACATATATCAAAATTACCTCCAGACAGTGATACGGTGGTTTCATCATAGCCTTGGGTAAATATAATTGGCTCGTAGCAGAAGAAGAAAATCTATTAAAAAAATATCCCAAACCCTATGTTCTGGTGTGTGGATAGGGGATGCATGGTTGATGGGTAGTTCAGTCGCTTGTACGCTACCAGCTGAGACACCTGTGAATTTCACGGTTGAGTACAAATTTACGTTTACCCGAGTATAGGGGGTTTTCTGTTCGGGTCGACTTTTAGGTCTCTTCCACTTGTGGGCCTAGCTATGGTAATATTAAAAACACGTCACAACAATGATGGCAAGAAGGAAATAAGTAGGAAAGGGAAGATTCGTACTAAAAATGACTTGTCGCCTAATGAGTGGAAATGTGTACTTGGGCCTCTTATCCCGCAGGGCTCCCAGAAGTCACTCTGGCTGCTGAACAAAGAAGAACAGCGGAACGATTGACTTTCAGGTCCACCCATCCATCGGATGGTGGTAACTCAAGCACGACTATAGACGTACCAGAGTCCATAGAGGTGGAAACTTGCGAAAGCAGAAAACGCTGACGTCCCAGGGACGAGAAGAGTAACTCGTCATAGGAAATGCTACCTCCTAAACTGACAGACATGTCAATCTCTACCCCTTCAGGTTCTGTCTTTTCGAAGGCAGAAGTCTATAGACGGGTCAAAGCGGAGGGCAAACGTGCAGCGGAAAAGGAGGTTGTAGATCTCCAGCAGAAGATCTGGGAGCGGTGGATAAAGTTTCTACTCCCCAAACACCATCTTTGTAGGAGAGAGCATACTTAGCGGTGGCTATAATTTAGAAGGTTACTACTAAATTCAGGAACCTGAACAGCTCTTTTGTGAGGGCTCTGAAAGATCTTCTTTGGTTATTGCTGGGGTCGTTGAGACCATCATTGGGGACGTGGCTCACCTCTAGGCGGCTAAAAACCGATTGACGAGTCAGGTGGCAGAGCTTAGTGCTCGGTTCGCGTAATTTTGGATGTATGTAGACCGTCCTGAGCAACAGAACCCGGCTTCGTAGCAGCCTAGCTCCCAATTGACAGTAGTTTGCGGATCACGGATCCCTCTTATTCCAAGTGCAGAGTAGCACACCGTGTGGGTTTGTTCGGTCCAATTCCGATACACTTCCCCGTCGCGAACCCTGGTTATGTGACTGTGGTGTTGTGTGTTAGTGGTTTCTTACGACACCCAGGAGATGAATAGGGATAGGGACACTCTATATTCTTAATGCGTCACCACACAGTACGGACACGTAATGCGATGACCAATGTTAAAATAACACTTAAAATGGAAGAGGTATCCTTTAAAAATAATAAGTAAATAGTTACATATTTTTCTTTTCAGTTTCTGGTTCTCATTACAAATACTTTTATAGCTGTTTTATGTGTGTCATATGAAGTGGCTTACAATGCAATAAAAGACAAAGTTTATTATTAAATATATTAACAATAGCTTTCTAACACGGACATTATTTATTTTCACCATACTGCATATTAGTTTTTTTATTGTATGTATGTAAGTGCAAAAATATATGAAATTTATTATTGGTGAGGGCAATTTCTTCCAGACAACCTTAGCCATAGAAACAGTATTGAGTTAATGGAAGGGCAGATTGTAGCTGCACAAATACCTAATTCTTTAGATGCACTATTTAAATGTAACAGTACTGACCTACTTAGACTTATAATATCTGCATTTATCCTTCAATTACTTTTGTTACCTTCGTTAGTTTTATTTACATTTAGTTATTGTTCAACTTAGTACAAGTAGTTTTTACATCAATTTATGTATAAACTAATTTTTATGTATATTTTAGGGTCCATTGATTACCAAAGTTACCACTGTAGGAATTTTGGTTGGTTTGATTATACCGCCCTTGCATACTTGGCGACCAAGTTCGTAATGAAGAAAGACGATTGCGTGAATTACTTGCCTCAAGGCTTTATGAGAACCAACTGAGTATGTTTTGTCAATATTTAATTTCATAGCGCTAAGGGTTCTGTAGTAAGATCAGAAACTTGATGACTGTTGCTTAATCAATGCAATGTTGCAGATAAATCAAGCCGTTTCATAGCAAGGACACTCCTAGGTTGGACAGAAACAAGAGATCTCTCCTTTTCACTCCTACGCATGTTGAAAATAGACATATCCCTGCCCTTCAAATATTCTGGACTTCTAGTGACATACCTTATTATATTACTGCAGTTCCAAAAGGTTATTAATTGCGTGGGTTGCTAAATATATAATTGAGAATTACCTCATCGACTAATTTACTCATTGAACACTGCACAACTAAACTTTCTAGAAAGAACTATCGTATTCTTATTTATATTTTATTGAAGAAGAAATAAAATAAGCGAGGATGTCGATAATCTTTGCAAATGAGTTAATATAGGTTTAGGGTTCGTGTTGAATTACTTCGTTTCTTAATTAATCGATGATATTTTGCATATAGTAATAATTTAACACATCTTGCATATAGACCGAACGAGAGTGATAATACAACCACAGTGTCAAAATCACATATGCACGCTCTTATTAAGAAACTTCTAATCGAGTTTAAGTAATTGAAAAATGAGTCTACAAGCGTAAACCAAATAATTTCTGCAACAATTTTTACGATAATTTAGTTAGTGTTACATATGTGTGTTAGCATAGTCACGTCTGTAATCAAAACATATAATACAATACGCGAAATTACAAAGTAGTTAAGAGGTACAGTTATTTCTTTTAGTTTGTAGTCCATTATACTGTTGTTATTGTGAACCTAATAAATTTAAAGAATAAAATTGCAATGCCAAAGTGAATAAATTTTTATTTCTCACAGATCCAAGTCCTGTACTCAACATGAAAGGATGTAAATAATTGTTTAGAAACTATTAACTACATAATACAGGTGGCCCAAAAAATTGTTAACATTTGAATCTAACATTCCGCGCAAACTAATACCGTGCTAGTCGCGGGGAAGTGTCTGACCACTAGCTCGTTTCTCGATAATTTTGTCACAATAAATTGCTTCACGGAGCCGCAATGCACTTACTATGTAATAATTTTATTTAAACTTATTATTGTGAAGCACTTATTTCGCGTGGAATACGATTTACACGACTTAAATCGGTGTCCGACTGCTCAATTAATAAAGAAAAGGGTGAAGAAGTTCGAAGAGGCGGCATCTATGCTAAATATGAAGCAAACTGGAAGCCCATGAACTTCTTGGGCCGAAGAGAACGTGCAGCAAGTTTCCGCTTTTGTTCGACATAATCTAGATTTTTCGACACGCAAACATTCGGTTGAATTAAGGTTATCCAGTACATCATTATGCCGTATTTTGGCATTACATTTGAAATTACATCTGTACAAAATCTAGATAGTGTAGGAACTAAAAACTAATGTTTTAAATTTGCGCAAGTCGCATGCTGAAACAATGTTAGAATGATTCAGTAATTTTGACAACATCTTATTCTCTGACGAAATCCAGTTTTACCTCAACGGACATGTAAACAAGCAGAATTGTAGGTATTGGAGCAGTGAAAATCTCACAGCTCAACACGAGAAACTACTTCAATGTCCCATAGTATGGGCTGCAATTTCAGCAATTGGACCCTACTTTTTCAAAGATTCTCGCGGCCGTTCAGTTTCTGTTAATTCTACTGAATATGTGAAAATGTTACGGGAGTTCTTGACATCAATGCTACTGGAAATTGCTGGTTACAATCATAACACAGGTTTTAAACAAAATGGAGCCACTTATCATATATCCAATGAGTCCCTGTCGGTAGTCATAGACAAATTTCCGGTAAAGCTGATTGCCAGACCAGGTGACATTCCATGGCCACTCAGAAGTTCAGATTTATCCTAAGCAGACTTTTTTATTGGGTTATTTGAAAAATCGTGTCTACATCATAAACCAAATACACAAGAGATGTCGGCAATCTAGCGGTCTCTTTGCCGACGAGTATTCAAAAATGCCACTTTTTGCTTAGAAGAGCGCAAATGTCGAAAAGGATTTGTTTATCAGAATCGAGACTACTAAAATCCTGAGATAAGAGATCTCGTCCGATAGACTGCAGTGAAGTCCCGACGCTGTGTTGTCCAAGCCAAGCAGACCGATTGCATGTACTAAACTGAGTCTTCAATGCAGGTGCAGTGATGAGAAGTGGGACTCAATTCCCTCCAAGTGGCCAAATGCAAATGCTACCTAAGGCAGCTGTGCCCGAAAAGGACTTATGTCAGCTAAATGGAAACTGTCAATATCCTCTGAGGGTGTCAGAGCCGCCTTCCATACTGGCGTACCATACAGCGCCATTGACCGGATTATCCCCGTGTAGAGTCGTCTTGTCGCGACGCTGGCTCCACCCAAATTGGGTAAAAGTCGCCCAAGACTAGAAGTTTTAAGTGCAGAATTGAGTTTTCTTTATGCTAATACTTGGAATCCTTGGGAGGATTAGCATATATTAGATTTTGTAGTAAATATTGGTGCTTTGTGATCAATTATTTTCATAAATAAATATTTAATATGTCTACACTTAGTAACCCATAACCTAATGTTTACATGTATGTACATACATATAACATGTAAGTATGTGTAAAAATTTCATTTTCATTAAATTCTTACAAGGTATGATTCGTAATGAATCTGACATTTTGAATAGCAGTTTAACCTAATGACATTAACAGATAATATTTTCATAAATGTAAAAATTAGTTAGGTATAGTTGCAAGGTACTGTAGGTAGTAGAGGTACGCTAATTTCAGCATACTATCTTCTTACAGAAGATTAATCCAAAGCGACCACATCTGCGTTGTCGTGTTTCGTTGGTGAGTGCGAGACCGAAGGCTCCCATGAGACAGGGATAAAAAAAAGAAAAAATAAATGGTTTTTTATATCTATGTTAGAGTACCTTATTAACTACGTCATCTAATCTAAGGGTACAGATGTTAGTTGGTATGCTGATATCGCTATTCGGCTCTTGCACACTCCGTGATCAACTTCACAATGAGATTCCACGGTTGCGTGAACTCCTTGCTTCTAGACTTTATGAAAAGAAATTAGGTATATTTATATACATTTTTAATATTTACTTTTAACTATATCAATATTTTATTCTACACATTCTGCATTATATTAGCACATACTCTGTTTAGTTTGGCGTCGACTACTGTATGTGTAAGATTATTATATTATTATTTGTTTGATAGTAGGATATTCATGTTAAATTTCTGTACATAAATTTAAAAAATATTGATAGTTTGTACTACATTCCTAAGTGTTTTTAGAAGTTACAGTATCTAGTATAATATCTATCTAGTATAGTATTACAATTGTCATTTCAAAATTGAAGACAAGACATTTCATGTAACTTGAAATAGACGTTTGATATTTCAAGTTAATTTACTGTGTTGATTAAATTTGGTGCTCGAAGTTGAATGCTTAATACATTTATTCAATCTGTTTGTAATGTAATGAACTAATTATAAAAAAGTCCGTTTGCTTCTTAAGGTTCAGCAACTGCATTTTGAACTTAAATGAAGAATGGTTTTGCATTGCCAGTTCTTTTTTAGTCCTGCTGACACCTACAATATCAATCTAGTAATCTGCTGGTTTAGTTGTAATAAATCATTATCACAATGAACAGGTTTTTACTGCCTAAATCTGGAGGCAACTTGCGTTAAATAACGTCTGTTATTCAGATATATATCTATAAATTCAGATATTTCCAACAGTCCTGTTGTTACATAAAGACTATATCTTATCATGTCTTTGTTCTTACTGATTGATGCACAGGAAAAACAGTACCAATAATGTATGTAAGATAGATGATATTTGTAGTTTCTTTGTTAAAAAGTATGCATTGAAAAAAAAGTGTAGGGTCGTTTAGTTTAAGTTTAGTTTCTTTACTGGACTTCTCTTTTTAATGGATAATCAAAATTACACGACGAAAACGACTCTGGCTATTTTTTTTGGCCATCCTCCATAAAGAATGATTTATATTTACGAGTTAAGGCAAGCCAATAATTGTTAATGAAATGAAAAAAAATGAAAAATTGAGACATAATATACAAAATATTTATATATCTTAGTTATTACATACAAAAATAACTCATGCATTTATTACTAGTTAATTTGTTAACCTGTACATAATTTAGTTTAGTTTAGGAATTGAAAGTGTTCGCTAAACTTGGCCATCTGTTAACAGAAATTCTGAGCCCTTTAAACTAAACATAAAAATTATAACTACTTTTGCGGTGATGTTTGGATATTTTCGTGTGTACAAGTATGTATCGTAACAGCTGTATATATCGGTAATTTATATTTTCACATGAGTATGTGCAGGGTCGGTGTGGTGCCGAGATCCTAATCGTGAGATAGATATGTTGCGAGCACTACTCGAAGTGTGTCTGGTGTATTTATTTTCTTTATTTGTAATTAGAATACTAAAATAGTATATACGTTTCTCAGGCATTCAATGAATTTAGTAATTTTGAATGTTCTTCACGCAATACGGATATTAAACGGTATTAAAATTGGTAATTGGATTAATTATAATTCAATTAAGTTCAATTATACAATAACACAATAAAACAACCTTTTGATATATTATAAAAAAAAAATTGATAAGAAAGCTAATTAGCTGGCGTTTAGTTTTTAAAAATTTCATCGTCTGAATGCTAATGCGAAGCTACAATTTTCTAAGAGAGCACCGGAATTTTTGAATGTTCATCGGCAAAGAGACCGTGAGATTGCCGACATCTCTTCGTCGATTTTTTCTCTTAGTTGATGTAGCGTATTTAGTTTATTGATGTAGACACGATTCCTCAAAAAATGACATCAAAAAAATCTGCTGGGGATAGATCTGGACTTCTGGGTGGCCATGAAATTTCACTTCATCTGGAAATCAGCTTTTCCGGAATCATGTCTTTGACCAGTGGCAGGGACTCATTGGATGTGTGACAAGTGATTCCATCTTGTTGAAACCATCTGTTACGATTATATCCAGTAAATTCCCAAGAACTTTTGTAACATTTTCACATAATCAGCAGAATATTCTTGTGGTCGTTCAGTTACTACTGAACGACCACAAGAATATTTAAAAAAGTAAGGTCTAATGATTCCTTGTGCTGAAATTGCAACCCATGTAAAATGAATAGTCGTCTTGTGTTTAGCTTTGTGATTTTGACTGCTCCAATACCTGCAATTCTGTTTGTTTACATATTCGTTGAGATGAAAATAGGCTTCGTCAGAAAATAAGAGTTTGTTAAAATAACTGAATCGTTTTAACATTGTTTCGATATACGACTTGTGTAAATTCAAATCATTAGGTTTTAGTTCCTGCACTATCGGGATCTTATATGGATGTAATTTTAAAATACGACGTAATGATGTGCGGGATAACTCTAAGTCAGTCGAGCGTTTGCACGTCGATAATCTGGATTACGTTGAACAGAAGCTTTCTGCACGTTCTCTTCGGTCCGAGAATTCGTGGGCCTCCAGTTTGATTCACATTTAGCGTAGATCCTGTTTCTTTGAACTTGTTCACCCATTTTTTTAATAAAGGAGCACTCCGACACTAATTTAAGTCGTGTAAATAGTATACAATGCAAAATGAGTGTCTCACAGTAATAAGCGAACTGTTGTTTAAATAAAATTGTTTCACATTGTAAACGCGTTGCAGCCCCGTGAAGTGATCCGTTGTGACAAAATCACCGAGAAACGAGTTCGTGGTCAGACTCCTTCCCGCGCCCAGCGCGACATTTGTTTGCGCGATATGTTAGATTAGAATGTTAACGGATTCTTGGCCCACCCTGTATTAGGTATATACGTCAAACTAGATTTGGTTTCTTTATTATACATAATAATAATAAGTACAAGTTGTAGCACTATTGATCGCAAGGAAGTATGGAAGGATAAAGAACTTGATGGTCGATTTTATCGGGCCCTACACGGGTCTGATATAGACTTTAAAGCGTGGACGTCTTGGCTACGGTATGGTGATTTCTTTGGAGAAACCGAAGGTTTTGTTTGTGCAATTATAGACTATATTTAGATTATTATTATATTACTATATAAATACCAACTTGTCAATTTCGAAGTACCTTACTACAGGTATGTGCCCGACCCAGTTCTCGAGAACGATCGTGCTACGATTATAGATTATATTGGGATCGATCTACTATCACAGATAAGGACTATTGTTGCTAATAAGTCTGATATTGTGGTGATAGATCGATTAGAGCACCGCGCAATGATTGTCGCCGTTCCTCATGACGAGAATCTCGTGAATGTTGAAAAAGAACAACAATTGAAGTATTTGGATCAGTCTCACGAGATTGTCGAAATGTGGAATGTGGATTCGGTGATCATTGTTCCGATAATCATATCTGTTCACGGATTGATAGCCAAGAGCCTCGATCAACACAAGGGTTACGTTGGAAGGTTGGATCAAGGGTCTGATGCAGAAGGCAGTCCTCCTTGACACGGCCCGTATAGTCAGGAGGTTCCTGTCTTTGGAGCCCTAACCACCGGTGTCTTGGTCCCTGTACCCGATGTGATATTTTTAAATATGTATTTTTGTATTCCTTTTGTATGTATTTAAAAATTTAATCAATATGCATATATAAATGAATAAAGAGAATAAGTATAAGTTGTTATTATGTGGAGACTTGTTACAAACAATTTGGTTGTACTGTATATTCATGCTATGTGTATTATTAGCATGAAATATTTTTTCAAAACTCAACAAATCTATATAAATAAAAATGAATGATTGTCTGGCTGTCTGTCCTTTATAGAATCATAAATTATGCATTTGAACATGTGATTATCTTACCCAATGTTAATGAATTCTTGGCCCATCCTGTATTAACTATATACGCCAAACTAGATTTGATTTCTTTTTAATAATAATATCTAATAATAGTAATTATTATAAGTTGTTTATTAAAGGTTTGCGCCAGATTCTTTTTGCTAGAAGCGAGCGAGCGGAGTGAATCAGGTTACCATTACAACTACATTATGATAGACTTTCACATTAACATGTATAATATATTCTCTGAGATTGTATATGTAATTATTAAATTATACCCCTTACCACAGCACCATTGCTACAATTTAAAATTGTTTGATTATTTATTACAATTCGTTTCACCTATATTATCTTGTCATTATTTTTTAATGTGCTCTAAAGTATAACAAATTCCAATTATTTGGCCAGAATTCGTTGTTCAATCCGAAATGATATCTGCATCGAAATCATATTGATTTACGGTCTAATTTAAAAGCTGGTATTGAAATTACGGTATCGTCTAAGTTATTCATAGGCCATATATGGAATTTAATTGGTGATATCAAACAGTTATAAATATTTAATTCTTGAACATACCTCTCAGTACTTACTGTATAAGTTAAGGATTTATACAGAAATTAAATCTTTCATCACGATATTGAATCGCTTGAAACTCTTAGTACAACGAATTTTCTAAGCTCACGACCAAGTTTACCTTTTTGTAACTAAGTCCATATTATACATTAAGAAATTTCACTATTATGGTTGAATTATCGCGAATATTTTTTTGCTTAAGTATGGTCCAAATACAATATGACAGCAATGTTCAAGCATACCATATACACTATGATATATTTGTACACATATATGTACATATGTTATACATAAAATACGAGTATCACGTCTCAAAACACATAATAGTAGTAAACGACGTAACCGTTCGTCTCGTGAACCAGGATTGAGTAAAGCTCAAAGTTATTTTCACTGTTGTTCACTAACGTACCCCGTTTCACAGGGGCACGTACCTGAGAAACTTGTTTAATATATGTAGATTATCCCAGTGCTGAATAAAATTGTGCCACAGAGATTAGAATAAACCACTCCTTTACTAACTGAGGGTGCATAGCTAATTTGCGTGCCAAGCTTGGCGATTATGTGTAATGCAACATACATTTAACCGATTAACTGGAGCAGAACTCTAATTACTCCTCTGAAGGTTCACATTATGCTATGTTTAATGCTTGCAATGAAAAATAAGGCTCACAAAATGTTAGTAGTGTAAAATTATATTTATCAAATTCATTCAACTGTTTGTGAGATGAATACGAAAATGCAACATATGAGTTCGATGTTACTCTTCTGAAATTTTGACTCGTTTCTTAATCACGAAATTGAAATTATTTCAGTATAAACTATAAAATATTTAAATTATTTCTTAAAAAAGCATAAAATCAAATATTTTCATACATTTTACTGTAAAAAGTTTGCGATATCGTGACAAGCTAGTATGGAGTCTCGTTTACGACGTCGGCACTTTCAAAGAATCTACAAGCCAAAGTTTGCAGTTTCACGCGATTCAAACTAAAATATAAAGTGGCTTTTGAAAGGAAATTTTTGAGGAAGAGGGTCTTTTCACTTAATTATGCTTTCAAGGACTCAGCGATTAAAGAAGAAAATCAAAACTGGAAAACAATTATGTGACTTTAAAATTATATCTTGCAAATAGGGGTTAATAGCTGTTAGATAAAAATTACTGTTAGGAGTAACTGTTAGATGATAACAGAATATGGATGAAGTCTCTCCTGAACTGTAACTTTGGCTTAAACCGTAGCTTAACAATACGTTTATTAGCTGGGAACATTCCTTAAATTTGATTTCAAGTTTAATTTGTATCTACTTTAGGTTAAGATTTGTTTATGATAAATGTAAGTTTCATTATATTTGTTTGTAGTAGTTAAAACATATATTAGTATTAAAGTAAAAAAAAGCAGTAAACTTTGTAATTTCTAATATTTAAAATAAAAATATCCACTTCACGTACAGAGTCTTAATGTTTTTCGGTCGTAGCATGATTATTATATATATACTTTCTTATATTTATAGCCTAATATTTGTAACCAATTAATTAAATGAAAAATTATTTGACACAGGTAACGGGCTATTTGGCCTCAGGGTTTTGACTTGTAATTATTTTCCTAGGAGAGGTGAAAAGACATCTACTAAAATGGAAAGAAACTGTCACTCACAGTCATTTATATGAGTTACAAAATACATCATGTAAATGCTTTAATTTGATTATCAACGATTTAAAGGCCATAAGTAGATATTTGATAACCGTTTTTGCTACACATTGTTAAGGTTTTTCAGGCATACGTGTGTTTAGAGGTTCAAAGAGTGTTGTGCAAGCAAAAAATAAATAAAAGATTGGTTTAATACTCTTTTGTAAGTTATATTGGTGTTTTGAGATTTGCTTTGCAGCACCGCCTTTTTGCAGATTGGAAAATCAAAAATTCTATATTCAAATTGAACTGAAGTACGTAGTACGCAGAGAGTTAGAAGTAATGACGATTTTATGATAAAATATTACTTTAGCCATGAGTTTATACTTACAATATACTAACAATACCTAATACACGGCCGTCTAATCCCAAACTAGTCAAAGCCTATGGTAAGTAAATTGCTGGTAAACATATTTATATATTTATAAATACATACATATTTTAGATAAATTACACCTAGGCCAGAACACCTAGAACAGGTCTGGTCTGGAATATGGTGGGAATCGAACTTCTGGCTAAACATTCAGAATCACTAACCACTAGGTACTACCAACAGGCTAGTCCTCTAATGACATGTTACTTATAATATAGTTGCGGCGCTAACCGAAATAGTGTAAGTCTGTTTTTCAATGACATTGTTTTATATCTTATTTGTTGTGACTGAAAACAGGCCTGAATATCATTTATTTTATCAGTCCATTGATATTTGATTCATACCATAAGAAGCTTGGAATTTGATATATACTAATTTTTGTGTACTCATGTACGAGTATATCGGTTGTCGTGGCAAAAAAGATCCATTGTAACTTGCTGATAATATAGATTTAAATTAATTATTATTATTATATAATTAGATTTTTAATATGTAATTCAGAATATCAGCTTTAGATCCTTTTTTATGTCCTGGCGATATGAAAGTTGACTTGAAAAAGAAGAGAAATAGGTAAAGAGATAGATGGAGTACACATTTTCAAACTATTTGAGTAGATATTTTCAGGATCTTTGACTAGAATTTGGCAAATATCAGAAGACGAAGTATGTGACAATAGTTCGGTGAGAGAGTTCGACGATTGTGCATATGATAACACATCTTGACTGGAGTCGAGAAAACTAGAGCGAAAATAAAAAGAAAAAGCATTACAATTCTTCCCGCCAGTGTAAAATGATTCCTCATTATAATTCATAGAATTAGGGATTGCCATTATATTTATAATGATTATTCACATAGGTCTAAATGTACTTAGGATTTTTTATCGACTGTTCAGTTAAATTATTGTTTATTACAATTACTTTCTATATTCGTAACTCTGTTACGTAATAATTTAGATGTGAAATCGTCAGATTTATTTGCGTATAGTTTATACTTTTTTAAATATTTATATTTTCCGCGAATGGCCTTAATTAGTGACATAAAAGTCCATGTGTATGTTTTATTGCGAAGTATCTTACGAGGTATATACATAATATGTAAATTAGTTAT
This sequence comes from Hypercompe scribonia, assembly GCA_949316085.1. NCBI lineage: Eukaryota > Metazoa > Arthropoda > Insecta > Lepidoptera > Erebidae > Hypercompe > Hypercompe scribonia. Next base: position 12,329,911 of record OX438979.1, read on the forward strand.
GAAGGAATTAAATTATTTCACCGAGTCATCTATTGATAAAAATGAAAACTTTTGTTGATGATTCTATCTCTCGCTGCACAGCCAAGCCTAGGTATATTAAACAAGTTCATATGATTTAATAAGGCTGGATGATATGAGTCGATTGGTACCCTTTCGTATCATACTAAGCCTTTGCTCAGAGCATAGGAAGATCTTATCGTAAGCGTTATGGCACTCATCGGTGCTAGACAGATTAAACGAGATGAGCATGTCATTACTGTTTGACAACCAAAGTCACCAAGGATTAAAACTGTGTCATTGGTGTTTTTCGTGACCAATTGCTTTAAGTCAGATAAGAAGTTATTGAGTTGACACGAGAACGATTATTCTTTATGTTCTTTACATATATAATGTTAAAATTAGTATAAACCTGCGGGTTATGTTTTTTTATATGTAACTTAAGACAGAGATTTTTAGCTATAGAATTTAGAAATGGTTGTGTACTCACCGGTAAGTCACGGTGTGTTGCAATAAGAACCCCACTGCACCTCGATTGTTTGATAATCTCGGTCCTACCTTGCCAACAAGCCTTTATTACTATTAACTTATTTAAACAAATATCACATAAACTTATAGTAATAGAGGTGAGAAAATAAACTTAAACTAAACACATGTTCTCGTTATTCGACATTCGGCTTAACTCCCCTCTTAATAGCTTGTCTTTCGACAAAGGCTTCCTTTTATTTCCACTTGTCTCTGTCCTTTGCATTAAAGCACCCAAAATTTGACACACTATTCATTAACCACGTCTCAGTTAACACTATTACATCATAGGAGTTTAATGTCATCTGACGATAAAACTCGTTTGTCATTGTTCATAAACTCCGTACGTTTTGGTAGTGAATCGTCAAATTATTTATGTCCTTATCCATTACTAATAATAACAATATCCGAATAAAGAAACCAACTAATTTCTAAAGCCAATATAAAGTTTAATAACAACAATTGTTGATAAGAGGGTATGTGCGAAATAAGTGTAACGTGATTTAAAAAGATCTTAAGTAGTAAGCAACTATAAGAATAGACAGGCAATAGTGTACCCTACATACATATTTATGTAAAAACGTGGCAAGTATATTTTTTAGAATTACAGCTATAAAATAAACAGGACGACGTGCGGTAAAACAGTGAGGCAGCGGGTTACATGGCGAGTCAGACGTGATAAACATTTCGTAAAAATGTACAAGGATTTTTGTTACACTTAACAATATGGTATGGTATAGTTCATAAAATTATCAGCGAAGTATAATTTTACAAATGTATAAATTATTATATAAATTTGTTTAAATCTGCCTCACTTCTCACTATCAGCATTTTACAATTAACGTTTTTTCGAACGCGAATTTTACCGTGCCTGACCCAAATAAAATCATAATTTTTCCTTTTCACAACCGTCGTAGTAATATTAAGTAATTCTTTAGAGTCATTACTCAGACGATATTTCATAAAAATTAGATGAGAAGTGCCCTGGAAACCGATACTAGAAGTTGAGAAGAAGCCAACAATGTTTAACTTCTCCTTGGAATTATATGTGGCAATTCTAGATGCATAATTAATATGTGTTTTTGATAGTTGTAGTTAATCTTACGTCTGATGGCTACCACAATGGAGAATAAGTTTTCATTTATATTTAGCGGTACTCCTTTAATCTCCACGTTGTTAAGCTGAAATTGTTGATCATGAGAAGCGAGTTCAGAATTAGTCTTCATCAAGTGTGCACATATGAGTAGTCATATGCTAAGTTTAGCTCAGCGAGTTCTTCTTTGAGAGTATACTTGTCATCAACCAACATTGACAGACTTAACAGCTGTCTCTTCATATCCCGTATTTCGCTAAGCACCGTTTGTTAAGATACAGGTGATTCTCGGGCACTCACGGTTGGTGATGGCATTCTACATGTGAGGCATTTAAACTGTGCTCTTCTATCTGCTCCAAGTTTTCTCCAACCAACTTCAGAGATGCTTGCACATCCGAAATCCAAAAGATTTTTGTAAGAAGCACATTGTACTCCATCGTTAAATTGTATGTTACGTACTCCACAAATCTTCATTATAATTGCAGGTATTTCGAAATTTATAACTTACAAAATAGCAAAAAGGTTGGCAATATATATCTATCTACACACGAAAAGAAACGTAGTGCTTTAGTGAGCGATGACACAAGACTGTTGATGTATTTGATGTTTTAAATACAGCATTCAAAAATGTATTCATTCATTTTGCTTTTATTTTATTGCATATTTCAAAAATACTCCACGGCTTTTTTTCTAGCCTTTAGCTAAACATCTTTTACATGAAATAATGCTTCTATTAGTTATCAAGAGTGTCCCTGGATACCTCTTGTTACTAAAATCAAGGAGAGTTAGATACAGTGAAGTGATTAATATTGTAGTTGTGAGAATTGTAAATAATAACACAGTACAAATGTTCAACTACCCTCGTAGTGACGTTTGATCACACAATACCTATTCTCAATGTTTGTTTATTGTCTCGAGACCACTTAATAAATTTTGAAGTACAATTGATCATTGTTCTTTTCTGTATTGTTATTATGTCTGGTTTCCTCGATGGCGCAGTGGCAGCGAATGTGACTGCTGTGCATGAGGTCTCAAGTTCGATGTCCGGGTCGGATCAAATGTATGTATGACCAGCAAATATATCTGTATTTACAATAAAGAGTATATAAGTATTCTGTCAGATAATTTTGCTCTGCTTAGTTTGAAGCTAGATGGCGTTGAGTATCAGATGTTTGATAATTTATTTATTGATTTATTGTCTCCTCAGCAGAAAAGTAAGCACACTAATTAAAATTCTAATTTATACTATATAATGTTTAACCCACCATCCTTCTATATTTACACAATGCAGTTTATGTATATAGACACAGAGCTACAATTACGTTGCCTGGTGTTTATATTTCCGCTTAGTTGACCTTGCGTTACACGGCCCGATTGTGTCATGTTATATAGAGCACTACAGTATGAGTTTTCGATATTTTGCTTTAAATTCCCATTTGATGAACAATGAAAAATCTGTTTATTACCTTTCTGCTTTTATTTAGGCTTTAAATCAAATAAAAGGGATTTTATATCTTTGTTATGCATATATTACGTCCTCTCACTCGAAATAAGAAAGTCTATCAAACCGTTAACCTTCTAGGTTAGAGTACGCAAGCTTTACGGAGACTTGTTAACGGAGTCATCAGAGTAAATATTTGTCTATTCATGATTGTACGAATGTGTATGTATTTATGTGTGTATGTATATATGTAGATATGTGTTTCCTTTTATATTTACATTCTTAATATATTTATATCATTATGTATTATATAAACTATTTATAAGTAAATTAAATAATCTTCCTCACTAGCTCTAATGTTACACCTACTACACTGATCTCTGCATCACCCAAAGGTTGACAGGAAGAAAATGTAAAGTGTAAATCATGTAAAGTCCGCCTTATGCATTGTAAATTATTTTCAGGTAGTATAAATAATAAATAAATAAATACTACTCCTTAGGATTATTACTTCAAAAATAATAGCGATTCTTTACAGAAACACATTGTTGTCAAGATACTTTTTTATGAATAATTGGAGTTATTAAAATTAAAGAAGAAACTACAATAATAACAAGATTTTCACTAAAGGTGATCAAAAGGTATGACCGTTAATTATTTAGAACTTGCCGACGGCGGCTTGAGTTTCTTTATTACATTCTATTTTAGAAACATATTATTTTGAATTAGAAATAAGATATAATTATAAGTAGAACAAATGATGTAATATAGTTTGGTAAGGTCATTCCAAAGTGTCATTAAAGAGTTATTTATTGATATTTAGATTTGTGATTGTTATAATATATGTGGACGAGTGGCCATGTCCAATGTCAATTAAACTTGATCGAATTAAACAATTAACTTTCAGTATAACCCTGGATGAATCGCTTTGTGGTGCTAGTGGCAGTTAACAAAGTGACGGTAAAATAATAATACTAATGATTCTGTATAGGGGATATGTATAAAATAAATTATGAAAACAAGTTTACAACGATCGATACTGGTTCTTACTGGTAGTTGTGTCTTTACCGATCTCAAAAATTAACCGATGACATCTCGAGAATACTTTTATGAGGAACGTTGCCAACTGCTATTTAATGTGCAAGACCCCTCTCATTTAATAAACGATTCCACGATAAATTGTGACCAAATAATATATTACTAAAAATGCGAAAGTGATTTCATGAATTTAACTAGCAAACTTTGCACATTTACATAATAATTAAAATTAAATGAAGGTTAAAGTGAAAAAAAAGACACTGTGTATTTATATTGTTTTTTTACTTTGACGATAGAGCAAAAAAGTTTCATTGTCATTTTCAGTTGATATAACGTGAAACTTTTTTTTTCCCAAACAAAACATGTGATATGTCCAGTTGTAAGTTTAGATAAACGAGAAGAACCTAGAACGCACGAGAAAATACTTGGATTGCATTTATATGTACCAAAATTCATTTTATACTAATCATAGCCTATGTAATCATATTTTAAAGACTTATGCTAACACCATATAATAAGAAAGTATGCTAAAAAGAACGTAAAGAAAATCATTTAAAATCCGACCTTCTTTATCTCCTTATTTTATCGAGGTAGTCGGTTTTAAAGATTTCATTTCACGGCAACGGAAAATGGAAATGAGAGATATGGTGGATTTTCCTCAATCTGAGCACGAATCTTTAAAATTAGATATATTTTTTAAATCCTTTGTCATTTTGTAGTAAGCTTACATTTTGAAGTGGACGAGAAAGTGTTAGTTACATAACAATTTATTATTGTCTGCAAACTTAGATAGATTAATTTAACATACTTATATTTTTTTTCAATACATACTTGATAAGTTATTTGAAATTTTTACTGGAAGTTATAATTGGGTAAATAATTGTCTAGGGTGGAAGGTGCTGACGACTGTAAGAAAATGTATATTACGTCGGTCATCATCGGCAATCTCCATTACCAAAATTATCAGGTTGCGTTAAATTGTTAGTTTTAATTGAAAATAAGCGAAAATTGTATGAAAAAATGATAAACGAATAAATAATTTGATTTGAAATTTATCGTTGTTATGTTGTATATAACCTTCATTTTACTTATAGACACGTTTTTTAAAAAGGGAGACCATACAGTGGGTAATAAGATGTGTTAAACATTGTTGTTGATGTGTATTATAATAAAATGAAAACAAAACGGTTAACAATTATTCATTAACCTGAACATTAAATAACAAAAATTGATAAACAAGCTTTGCGGCGGATTTGTATTTCATTAAATACAAACCTGCTGCAAAGTTTAATCCGTAGATTAAATATTATCATGAAATCTTTATGGTAAACTGCTGAGGCATTGTTTATGAAATTTTAACTTTTATTAATGTATGTTTTTTCTCTGAGTTCAAAATCTATTTGCAAACAAATCTTTGAAATCAAAAGAAAGGCAAATGTTTAGTTAGGGATGTCATTTCTAGTATATCGCAAGAAGATTCACGTTCTTTAGACTAGCACTAAAGCACGGGGTACTTTAATGAAAAAATAAATAAAAAAGCGTAGTCAAAGAATTTAAGTAAGAAAACCACTTATTTTTTTGGTACATCTATTTATTTGTTTGTAAAGATTTAAACGAAATTATCTTGCTTTTTCCAAAACATCGTTATCATTTCCGTAAATCAGGCTGACTGAATTCCACTTATGTATTTCAATAGACTCCGTAACAAAATTAGTGTGCTATCAAAAGTTATGCTAATTTCTGTTGTGGATTGTCAAATTATGACAAAATGATGACAAATTTTTCGCTCAGTGTTTTACTAAATTGCGTTCTTAAAATATTCCTTGGCACAGGTATATAACAACAGTTATCCGTTGATGAATGACGGCGGCGGCGAAGATTCGAGGCCACCTTTAACGAAGACGGATCGTGTCTCACGGTGACGGATGCGCAGGTAAAGGAAATATAACAGACTTACCACTCATAGTTAATGAGATTCGGTTTTCCTTATTTGTTGCAGATTTTGACGTTTATACGAATTTTCATTTTTATTAAATTAAACACTAATTCTTGTGTGATATTATAAAAATAGTAAAACTTTTGAAAAAAAATACTTTATACTACACGACACTACATGCATAAGTTTGTGTACAAATATATTTACAATACACATTATTACATTATATTCATAAACTATGAATGTAAGTAAATAGGTTGGTGTACTTCCATTTTGATGACTTTACCATTTCTTCCTAGCGAGTAAAATAAGATAGTTTAAGAAAAAATTTTTTTTCGGGTCGGTGGATAATGTTACTAAAACAAAATTTTAACAATGAAAAATCGATTTCAAAATGAAAATGTACTGAAAAGTATAACAATAATTATATATTCTTTTGTCTAAAATTATTGTTGTTTTTGGTGTCGGTGACAGCCAACATATATATTGTGTGGTTGTATGAACAATTATAATACATATGTAGAGTATTGTATTTGTCGCCTAAGCATTTCATCAGAACACCACCAAAAAACAAAGAAAGCATATCGAAATACTACGAAATACGACAAGTCAAAAATATTAATAAATACGTATGTACGGAATAACGGGTGTTATGTCCGTCCAATACAAAGTAAGGATCATCCGATCAGGCGAAGTCATCACTGGCGGATCACGGCGCAACGGCTTGTGTTGGTATATTGTACATATGTTAATTGCACGAGAATCGCTAGCTTTAGCTTTCAGCATTTGAATACAATAATAACCATAAAAATTAGTACACCCAGTAACAAGTTATAATGTAACAAATATAAAAAAAAATATATAAAAAAATACAATCGAATTCAGAACGTCTTTCTTTTTGAAGTCAGTTACGAAACGTCACAGTCCTTGTAGTCGTACGTCTTTCAAAAGGTTAGACCGTTAAATATATTTTTTGTATATTTTTAGGTATAAGAATAGGTCATAGAGTATATTTCACCTTCTTACAAACCTTAAAATTTATATTTTTTTTGATAACTCAAATCACAGAACAACTTTTACCAGGTCAGCTACTTGTTACATAATTACGTTCACACAATTATATTAAAACATTTATATAATGTACTAACTTAACTGTAACTTTAAAAGGATAATGTTGTAATTCTAATTTCAAAATGAAGTGCAAAAGCATAAGGGCAACATTAGATCGTTTATTCGGGATTTAAACATCTTATAACTTTAAGAGCAGTTGATGATGTCAGTATTATTGGTATGTACAAAACTAACATTGCAGTGGTTGGAATAGTTATAGGCTTACGAAGTTCGATGAAACTAGGCATTGCCGTAAGGCATATAACTGTATTACTTAAATCGGAATGTCATAGTTGTAGGTAGCTACGGTTGATTAAGAAACAGTTTGTAAAACGGGTTTCGGTTTTATTACTGTTTACTTGTAGTACTGATTTAGTTAGTTGAGTACGAATTTATTTGCAAGGGCTTTAGATTCACCACAAATAGAGCAGTTGGATTATAGTGATACTAGAGCCTTATAGAAAATCGGTGTTCAGCAATTTTTTTATTGTTTGTTACCGTGAAATTAATGTAACCGGAGACACAAATACTCAAATAATATAGAGTTATTTTATAAGTATCGAAAGGGTTATCACTTTTTTTTACATAAAGAGCCGTTTATAAAATTTTATTTTAAATGTACAGTATCTCTAAAGTATCGACATCGACCTTTAATAATTTTATCATATATAAATAGAAGATATACAATGAATATTTTTCCAAAAAGTAAAAGGAAATATTGTTGGACTATGTAAATATAACGATATGGTTGTGACTTATTAGCAGTGTGTTATATGACGAGACGTATTCTTCGTAGCATCGTAGAGGTCTACGGCGTAGACACTGCGGTGCATACGAGATGAAGAGAAAAGTTGTAAACTGAAATATTTGAGGTGTCACAAATGTTGTCACATTTCTGTTATATTAAATAGTTCTGGTAAATGATTTTTCTTTGTACAAAGTTTTACTGAATATCTCACGTTGATTTATTACGTAAATATGAGTGTTTTTAGTATTTTTTGGTATGTTTTTTAGAAAAGAGTCAAGATTTTAAGGGTGTGTTTTCGTAGAGTGGAAACTATGTAATGTCTATAACTATTTATGTATTTTATTTTGTTTGGAAAACAAACAGTATCTTATGATTAATGAACTTTGAATTATAATGCTATAAACCATTTACGTTTACATTTTCACAGTTAGGTTACATATAGGTGTCAGTAAATTTGTCAAACAATCTTTTGTGTAGCATGGGTCTCTTCCACAATAATTTTGCCTTATAATATAGCCCGTACTAGTACAAATATTTACTTTATAAGTCAGTTAATACCTAGTTGCCCTCGTAAATATCGTACTATCATGTATTTTTCATTAAGGTAAAGTTCAAGAAAAATATATTTTTATTTACTCATATTTTTATTTATAAGTCATGTGTTTTCGTTTAGTAATAAACTTATTTTTTCTAAAACATCATTATTATTAGATTTGGAGGCAAACACAGTAAACAAAATTATTATTTAAACTGTAAAGCTGACATTTATTTACGTCCCTTTTTGTTGAACAGAGATTTCTAATAAATCCGACTGGTGCTGGACATGCTAGTATTTTATTCAGTTTTTAAAGCAAGAAATAATTGATTTACACACAAACAGTAAAGTATGTACTTCTGAATTTGTTTTTTAACTGCATGAAGGCTGACTTCCTATTTAAGAGCTCTTATGAATCAGTTATTATTCGCATTTTCCAAAATATAATATATATGGACTCTAATTATTTTAGTTGCTCAGAAATAATTGTAATCTGGTTAAAAATTATTGGCATATTTATTTACTCACGCTTCAATTCCTCAATTCAATTCAAGTATGTGCAGAAATGTAAGTTTACAGAGATCTTTATCTAGATATGTACGTCACCTACTTAAACATATGTAGTTGCATCTATTGTAATAATATAATGTTTTATAAATTCTAAAAAAAAATGTACTTACTGTACTGTACCCACGTTTATTAAAAATATTATATTATTATTGCTTTATACAATTTGCGCACGTTAGTGAAACATTTTGTAACTTAGTGATACTTTAAGTGTATATAAATTACTTTAATCAAACCATGGAAGAGTTTTGCTTCAAAAATATCAAATCGATATGTACCCATAATTTCGTTTCATCACCCCGAAAGAAAGAAGATCAAACCCTTAAACTGGAGAAAAGAGGGAGTTTCAAGAGCTTGGTGTGTCTATTGGCAGCAGTTACTTATCATTGTCGCATCGCCATAATATCATACTGTCGCCTTGTCGTCGCCGTCGCCACGTCGTCTGTACATCGGGTCGCCATACTGCATTATCTTCATTTGCAGTGAGTATGGCGACCACCGCTCTTGGGTTCTATTCATGTTTTCTATCAGGTAGAATAGAGCCACTTCGGTAGGCTTCTATAAAAAAAAAACATCATGTGAGCCGTCTGCTTGTGGGAACAAAGGGACAATCTTAATCAACTACCCATTCTTTTCCGCATACTTTTTGAATCAGCGCATACATCCAGAAAGACAAGTAATTATTCAATATTTTGTTCTATTATTTACACAGTCTATTTTCTTAATATATCACTTACCTACAGGTATAACAACCTATACCTGAAACGTCAGATTGTGCTAAGATTTGAACATGAGATTGCCAACGATTTCGTATCCTGTGTACGACATTCAATTACCTCTATAACAGGGTGTAAGCGTAGGCTTGCAAGGTGTGGTGCATTGTTCAACCACCCGTTTATATTAAGACATGTGATCATTCTCTGATATATCATAACAGGTTAACCTATCTCTGTGCTAAGATAAATCCTATGGCTTCTAGAATGACGGTAGTTTCGAAACGATAAACTTATATCTAATAGAAACCTTTAAACGAGCAATTATTGTATATCTATATATACATACATATAATCTAATTCTCGGAAACGGCTCCAACGATTTCCCTGAAATTTAGTGTGCAGGGAGTTTCAGGGGCGACAAATCGTAGATCGATTAGCTAGCTAGGTTTCATTCTTAGAAAACGTGATTTTATCCGTGTTTTCAAGCAATTAATATTTACCTAATGGGAGCATTTTGAAACTTAGCTATAAGACAAAATTAGGGATGGGCACAATTATACCGAGCAAAGCTCAGTTTCCAGGTACTGAGCTATTTAAATTTATAAGAATTGAGTGTGATTTATATAATCTATTGTGGTATGATGCGGTCAATACATTTTATAAGATATCTTTTTCAAAAAATTCAAGTCAAAATTTGGAGTTGCCCTAATTTAACGTTATATTGATTATTCAAATAAAATATGTCGGCTTTTTAGTAAACTGTATGCTTATTTCAATTAGTAATATAAAGAATGTAAAATATAATAATTGCTTGTTTCACGGCATCGTTAAACTCCTTTCATATTAGGAAATCTAAGAGCTTTTAATGAGTTAATAATTAAAGTTGTGATACACGTTATTTATGTAATAAAATAAGCATTATCCTCACAAGATGATATTATATGCATCATAATCTAAAGTTACATTAACAAAACTGTAATAATAAGAAAGCAGTAGTAATAATAAAATTTTTTTTCATTAATAAATTATTCTTGCCTGCCATTGCGTTTGCCATTTTTCGTTTCAAATTGTGTGATACGTTTTTCTTGCTCTAGATTAACTATTTATCTTGTGCTAACACAAGAAAAGTCTTCTCTCTCTATAAAATATTATTATGACGAAATAACTTTAAATATGGTGCGGTAATTGACGTCCAGTTTCCTGTCTTAACTACTGGAACAATATGGTCTACATAAAAAATATTTTTACAGCAGTAAGCTCTTTTACTTTATAAGACACATAATCTGCGGAGATAAGTTTATCGCAAGGCATCATTCTTTTAATTACAGACTACTTAATTAAGTTAAATTTTGGAAAAGGTAAGTTCATAAATTTAAAATAAGTTTTAATTTTAAAGAAGGTTATATAATAACGTAATCTTCTTACCTACTTCTTACTAACCTAACCATAATAGTCTACAATCTTCAGCCCTATGTCTCTATGTCGATAGAAGGCACTATCTGCGATAGCGCAGTGGTTTAAGCGGTCATCACACTGCTTTCTACCACGCTGAGTGTTGCAGGTTTAACTCCGGATGGGGCAACACTTTGTATGGCCCACAAATCATTGTTCTGAGTCTGAGTGTTCTTTGTGACTGTTTCTTAGATGTTTGTAAAGTTCGTGGCACAAACATATTTCTAGTGCTAGAGTTGTTCTTTAAATAAAATACTATATTTTAAAAAGCTAAAAGCATTTTAATTTCAAATTAATAATTATAATTCATCTGTTTTTTTGATCAAGAAGCATTTTCAAACTTTAACATGAGGCTTTTTTAGTCAATAACTGCCCAGTACCCCGTGCTTTTTATTGGGTGTCATTTAATAGAACCCATCAGTGAAATTGGATCGGGTCCCTAACGGCTAATATTTTACAGCGACGGTATCTGGTAACTGCGAATATTCTCGATTCTTGCATATTATTGTCCAAATTCTAGAGGTGTAACTTGATTATCACTTGAAAGGATAGGATCGAATCAAATCTAATCGACATCATAAAATAGGTTTTATGATTTCAATAAAGTAACATTACTTTCAAGTTTGGTCACTGATTATTAAATTTGAGAACTTTTATTGATTATTTAGATTAGTTTGCTTTTGACCTTGTCGTGTACAAAATATACTAGGTTATACCAGATATGTATATTATTATACCTGAGGCGGAGACGTTTGGTATTCTGTGCTAGTTAACTAGGTAACGGGTGATATCAAAAGAATAATAGATTTTCCTTGATTGTTGATTTACCTTTTCGGATTTATATTAAGTTATATCATATTTAAAATTTACTTATTTGCCAATATGTCTTAATATTTTCAGCTACATAGCAGAATTTGAACTACATAGCTCTTTCATTGTTTCGATGTTATGTTTTATAAAATAGACTACTTTGGTTTAATAGAAAAGAAGCTTTATTGCAAATAGCCAGGTTGCGTGTCTACGACACGCAATCAAGGGCTTAATATCCTGAGAAAAATGTACTACCTCCCGTTGACGTAAATGTGTTCATGAAACAATTACTATACCGCAACCACTTAAGCTGTTTCTAACAGTTACCGACTGATAATATTTTTCTTTATTCTGGGCATACCAAAGTGACTCTACTCACGTCTCTATATCTGTTATTCACAATGAATTTAGTTACTTAATAGAATACCCATCAAGTAACTAAATACTGTTTAAAGATGATGTCAAAAAAAATGAATCGTTTAATGGGTAGGAGAGCCACGCTGATTTCAGCATGAACGGGACGGCTCGTCCGGGGCAGTGCTACCCTCCCATAGAAGACCAACCTAAAGCGATAGCATCCGTGCTATCGTATTTCGTTGGTGAGTGCGAGGCCGGAGGCCTATTGATGCAGGGGTGACAGTTGTCGTGGTAAATGTGTGCAATACAATGCTACGATGACTGTCATGTCTTTTACGTCCCCAAGGAAGGCGTAAAAAATCGTAATAGGCCACCATAGTGTGGGTCACCATACTGCATTGTTAGCATTCGCAATGAGTATGGTGAATAGAACTTTTGGATTCTATTTATGCTCTCCATCAAACAGAGCCTTGGTAGGCTATTAAAATAAAAAAAAATAAAAAAAATGGGCTACACTCGAACCACTAATAACACTGATAGACAAAAATGACCTTAATGAAAGTAAAATTAATTTGAATGGGATATTTTGTGTCTACAACTAGCCCGTTAATAATCTGAGTTTTTAAAAAGTTTCAGTCACCCTTAGTTTTCTTGCAACTACAATACACTTTTTTTAAGTAAATATGGTTGAAAATTAAATTTAATCAAGAAAAACAACTGACATTTGACTTTTATTCAGGATTTTCGGTGATATTTAGCGTCAGGTACATCCAGAGTACCATGTTCGGATTCCACTTGCCTTGGTACTGTTTTTTGATGTTGGATATATCCTGATGGAATCGCTCGCTCGCTGAACAATATTTCGAAAACATGTCTATGAAGATTTTTCGATCGAATTAAATTTTTGTTCAAATTCTTTATCAGATAGTAGATCTCTAATTTGTGGTCCTACAAATATTCCTTCTTTTATTTTAGCATCGTTAATTTTTGGGTATTTCTGTTTCAAGTAACAAAAACCATTTCCATTTCTGTCCATTTTCCATAGCTTTGACGAAGTTTTTCATAAGTCCGAGTTTGATGTGCAATGGAGGTAGCAATACATCTTCAGGATTTGTTAGTTGTAAATTGTAAATTCGGATAGTTCACGGTGTGTCTAGATTTGTGATTAATACCTTTGATAGAAGTTTGGCAGAAATAACAATTTGATACATGGTCTTTCTGTTCAGACCATATCATTGGAACTGCAAACGGCATGTGACGAGATTCTTTAGCCCATGATGTTAATAAACTAACACACTGTGCACAACAAATACTAAGAGTACAGGTTTTGTCCAAATTTCGCACCGGAAAGCCAAAATAGTTAAAATAACAGTTTTTAACTAATGGTGTCAAATTACTACGTTGACTTTTAATAGTAAGTTGACCGCAAATGTAACAAAAGTTATCGGGATGGTTTACACGCACTCTGGGCATCTTATTACGACGTATAGAAATGATAATAGCAAAGAAAAGCGTTTTAATTTCAATAATTTAATATTAATTTATCGGAAACATACTTCGGTAAGCAATATTCGCGTAATCAATTTAGTTTATGTTTTACGAAAACTGAGGGTGATTGAATAAAACTAAGTATGAGGTTTATATGCGGGTAGGTAGTAGTGTTTAAAAAACAATACTTTTACTATAAACGCCTAAAAAATTACAAGAGAACCTGTTTGTAAAAAGTTTTGTAAGTAACGGTAATTTTGATAAACATAGATTTATAAACAATTTTATGAAAAAATATAGCGAGTCCTATAAATTTTATGGTTCATTACAAAGTGTTTGAATTTATGGACCTACCGGTAATTTAGGTTTATTAAAAACTTAACCACTTAACCTGTTGTTGTAGTACTACAAAGGAAACTACAAAATGAGACAGACATTTCTAACCTGCAAAAGTGTGAATACTGTAAACAGAGGCACATTATTTATTATTAGCAGACTTTTTACCCTATTGTCAAGTATTTGTCTCCTACAGTTTAAATAATGACTGTCATAGATATAAATTCTAGTGGTTGATGATAACTGAAATTATAATAGATACTTATATAAATTAAAAATAAGGCCATAATTTGTTAATTTATAAAGGTAGTACTTAACACTATTAAACAAGTTTTATCCGAGAAATACATGCAAGATATTATTTTTTTATTTTTATTCTTACATTTTATTAAGCTTAATATATTTGAATGAATGTACAAAATGTACAAACTCTTCTTGCAACGCTGCTATGGCTTTAATCTCTTTGCTTTGAGTATTGCAGTTGTAATTCTTCCTTTTGTCTTTCATCAGTTAAAATATTTTCTTTGTTCGAAATGTCTAAATACAATGTAAGTTCATGTATAGTTTTTAAATCGGACGGACAGATTCTCGGTAAATTACAAAAAAAAATGATGATTTTAAATTCAATTAAAGTGTTAAAAAATGTATCTGATGATAATTATTTATTGATTAAAGTGGACATAAACACAGTTATTCTTACTATATATCGTCCACCAAGCAAAAAAAATATAAAATATAAAAAAAATATAAATTCTTAAAAACGTTAAAAGAGCTCTTATTTGGTCCATCCTCAATCAAAAGTTAATATTTACTGGAGATATTAAGATTGACATATCTTCAACATCTAATGATACCAGAGGTGAAAAATATCTAAATCCCCTAGCCTCACATGGTAAGGTACTGGAACTTGATATTCCTAATCAGACTCTGATCTGTTTAAAGAGATTGCCAATGAAAAGTCTAGTCTTCCTAACCACAGTTACAGATCAGTATAGTATGATTTTTAATTAAATCATAATAAATAATAATCTATGTTAGACCAAGAAACCAGTATATACATCTACTTATATACGAAAATAACCACATTAATTATGCACAGTGTCGTGGCTATCATCGCCCAGTTGCAGAAAAGTACAAACATCAGCGTTCTGTATTAATAGAGATAAATTAACCATTATTTAGATTATAGAATACAAAAAAACAATAATTATAATAATAATAATAATTGTGTTTGTATATGTATGTATATATGTGACTAATGAACAGCACACGTTTGTGATTGTATGTGTGTGTGTGGACTGAGGAGCAAATCTAATAAACATATAACTTCACTAGCGATTCCAGTTCGTCAGACGCCGAAGTAGCTACTCATTTATCAACAAGTGCCTTACATTTACGGGGAGATTGTGAATGCATGTACTCTATTGACTCTGTTGAATAAGAATAGAGCAAAATGTGTGTATTGGCGACGTACAATCACCAGTTTAGTAGTCTGAGTGGAGCATACCTGGTCAGGCCGACGTTTACGAACATACTTATCATGATCGAGAAATACCTCAACATATTTATGTAGAATCTTTTGCAACAGAAAGTAGCGTCTTACTGTAGATATCTCGCATAAGGAATATAAGTCACTTGTTGGAAAAAGTACAAGTTTGGAAACCATGGATTTCAGCACCACCGTCCGGGTTCTTTTCAAACGTAACAAGAAACATTTCTTAGCATTACTCCACGTAGGCACATAGTAGATTATGATTATGTGAGCTAAAGCAAAATAAACTGTACGGAGAACAGATAAATCTGCAGAACATTTCAAATTTTTGAATATGGGGATAAGCTTGCGCACTCTGGATACTAGGGAGTCATCACGTAACATTTAGTCCAAAACTTGCGTCACAACCATCTACTCTTGACAATTTGTACCCAGCATTTGACAACGGCCCGACTGTAACGCAGACCTGAATAGTGAATGTAATTATACAGAACAATAAAATATCAGGCAAAGGAGGGTAGATGTAATGCAAGTTTTTGACTAAATGTTAGAAACCTTGTTGTTAAGATTGTGAGTACGCAGATTATGATTTAACCACTTTATCAAGATAGGCTTTCAAGTCAGATTCAGCAGACAATATATTTGTCTGCTAAGTCTTTTCACTCCAATTCCTACCCTGAACCAATATAACAGTGTCATCGGTATGAGCAATGTTGGTGTTGTACAGATTGAACCTACAGAGACCGTTGATGTATAGTAAGAAAAGCGTAGGCCCAAGCACACTACCCTTTTCTTTTTACTGTACGGTAATCCCTCGGATACCACCTACTAGTGGTTATGTCGGATTCGAACCGACCAAAAACCGCACACCGTCTCAGGTACCAGTAACCGGGGAACCAGGTGTACCCTGGAAAGGAAATCTCTGGAACCCTGACGTAGCTCGGGCTATCTACCTACGGCCTGCAGATGACCCCAAGTCGCGTTGCCATCCTGACCTGCTTCTGCTAGGGTAACGGATGTCACCACCAGGCTTGCGCTTATGGAGGATGGAGATCGTTCTGCGATCTTCGGCGCCCGAGTCGTCTACGATACCGGACTCGTTTCCGGGCCTAGTGCACCGGGTGAATTCTAAGCCCCTCTGACATCTCCTTTGCAAGCATAATTTGCTCGTAAAAGGAGGCGGTGGAGTTCCACACTCGCCCGCTCCGCAACATGGCCATAATCATGCTACCACATCAACCACAAGGGCTCTCGCCTCCAGGTCTCATGGTGGAGTGGTGGCTAGGAGACTCGCCGCCTCATTGGAGATTGTGTGGTATTCTCTCATGAACCTGACGGCCAGCACTCACTGCGGTCGTCGCAGTATCATGACGTTGCTGGCCTTGAGGGTCCCTGCCTACACTGGGGTCCTATAAAGGGCCAAAACACACTATACTAACTCTTGAAAATATCCAGTGCAGTTACACTAAACCTAATAACACTAAAATAATTAACAGAGTAAACAAGACCAACTTAAATTTCGTACTTAAAGCGTTTGATTTTAATTTCATCTTGTTTAATTCAAGTCACTTCTATGAAGAGTATGTTGATCGATTACACGTCACATAAGAAAATTCTGTCTGTTCCATATACTCCTACTTAAATATCTGAACTAGTAGGAATACTTGGCCAATTATCACAATCGGTAGAGATATGTAGAACCAACAACTCCATCTATCAGATATTTTTTTCTACCTATCTCTATCAGTATGAACAAAAAGTTTCAAAGGCTTCTTTTTGTGACTAATTTGTTCCTGAATTAAATATAACAGTAAAACTCTTTATAAGTGTTAAGTCTCATACCCACCACAGGTCTCAATTCCCAATTATTCACTATGGATGCACACATATTTCCACCGGCTATATGGAATAAGGGGAAAATTGTTAGGTGTAAAAAAAATGAAACCCTGAGTTTCACGCGACTTACTTTGATGCATTAAAAACAGTGACCACTTATACATTAAATTCAGATCATCATTAAGTAAGGTTTGTAAAGTAATATGTACAATATATCGTAATTTTTGCAACAATGTATTAAGAAAAGTATAACGTGATTACGACAAAATTGCTTTTGGAAATGCGCTGAACAATAATAAAAATCTTAGGAGGTAATAAAAAATGCAACCTGTTTTAAGAAAGTTAAAAAGACAAGAACCGAATTTATTTCTACCAGAGACCTTCTGTATTCAGTGAGTAGAGTTAATAATGTTTTTGCTAGTTGTGGTCATAAATATTAGCCATTTCAATTTGTAAAAAAATTGCCTTTTACATTTTCACATTAATTATCATGGACAGTGATAATAAGTGGGATATCACTATTCCAATACTCATTCGTTCTTCTTCCAGTAGACGAAAAAGTAATGCGGTATGTTATGATTTATCTTAAATGTAGTATGTTATGATTTATCTGCTGGTATGACTAAATTTTATAGTGACTTTCTCGTAGCACCACTTACTCACGTATGAAGTTTGTTAATAAACACAGGTATTTTTCTTGTGACAACCTTTCAAACAGTTTCTTTTTCATCATACAAGAGTAGCGACAGGGACTGTGTAAACAATTATAAGCATAACTCCCATTATTTTACCTATTTCTTTTTAAATTCTCGAAAAAGTCGTTAACTATAATATCTGGAATGAAAAATCATAGTGTCCATATAAGACAAAAAGTATTAAACAATCTAACACTATAAAAATTCTGTTCAATAACACACATAGATTTGATACATACACTGATTGTCCTTGTTTTTTACTCACCGTTAAACCTTTTTTTAACGTGTGGAAATCTCCTTAGGCCGTCACCGGGGTTTATGGTCGGATGGTGTGACGGAATTGGACCGACCAGAGCCACACGGTGTATCACTATGCACCTGAAATAGGAAGAATCTGCAAACTGCTATTATTAAGACATCCGGACCCTCACCGTTAAACCCGAGCCCCTCATTTTCTATAAGTGTTAAATAAAAAAGAAAATAACTAACTTAAATAATTGAATGTCCAATTAAAATACACCCTTTCAGAAGATCAATTACTCTTACAAAT
Source organism: Hypercompe scribonia (assembly GCA_949316085.1). Taxonomy (NCBI): domain Eukaryota; kingdom Metazoa; phylum Arthropoda; class Insecta; order Lepidoptera; family Erebidae; genus Hypercompe; species Hypercompe scribonia. Next base: position 12,348,633 of record OX438979.1, read on the forward strand.
TCCAGCGTTATAAATCTTTAGATGTAGCAATTATCGAAGGCGGACTAGATAGCGTTTTCCGATAGACACGCGCCGATATTTTTAGTTAAAATCAATTACACACCGATGTCGTTCAAGCTGAATTATCAATTTAGTTAATAGGCGCAATTCAGAGAAGTTCGGGGTCTTCGGGTAAATAAATGATGCGGCGCCATCTGAACCGTTAATATAATAAGACATTCGAAGATTGAACTGTAAATCAATATAACCTTGGTGTTCTACGCCTTCTTTTTTGTAGGTATGTACGTTAGTAGTTAGTTGTATTTTTATTTTCTCTATAAAATAACAAAGGATATTTGTAAAATATATCATGAAATTTAAATATTCATAGAAATTTTATAAAAGCTACATAATAATATAGCAACAATTAAAAAAACATTAATTTATTTCCGTCGTATTTGTATTTATATTGACTTATGATTTCAGGCTAACATTTTATACAATTTTAATGCTCATGTCGATGTTTTAGACTAAAAACTTTGAAAGACTACAAAACTATTAAATGTTGAGTAATCAAATAAGTAGTGTGTAAGTTATATATATTAGCAGTTAACACTTTTTACAATCTTACGTTGAGTTAAGTCTAGTTCCATTTCCCCGACCGAGGAGGTCGACATGGGGGCTGATCGCTTCTGTGATGCCATTGCGCAGATATGTGATGCGGCCATGCCCCGCATCCGAGGTTGCCGGCCTCCACGGAAGGCAGTTTACTGGTGGTCCCAGGAGTTGGCGGACCTCCGTGCGGCCTGTACTAGTGCTCCTACACCCGTAGTCGGCGGCGACAGTGTGAAGAAGGCGAGGAGGACCAGCTTCATGAGGAGTACCGAGAGGCGCGGCAACCACTGAAGCTGGCCATCAGCCGCGCCAAAGAAATTAAGAGAAAGGAAATGCTGGAGGGTCTCGATCGTGACCCCCGGGGTCGTCCCTATCGTGCGGCACGACAAAAGCTCCGCACGTCAGGCCCCCCCCCCTTACAGAGACACTCCAGCCCAGCTTCCTGCGGGAAGTGGTCGAGGGCCTTTTCCCGCAGCGGGCGGAGCACACGCCCCCGTCGATGGCCTTCATGGTCGAAGACGACGGGGTGAACGAAGACAATGTTCCGCCCGTCAGGGAATCGGAGGTAGGGGCGGTCGTTCTACGGATCCGCTCTAGGTCCTGGACGCTAGCTTGGCGTCCGGACGCTTCCTTGAGTGCTGGAAAAGCGGGAAGCTGGTCCTATTAAGGAAGCCGGGACGGCCAGCTGAATCGGTAGCGGCCTATAGGCCTATCGTGTTGCTGGACAAGGCGGGTAAACTGTTTGAGAGAATACTCTCTGCCCGCATCGTCCGGCACCTCTGCGAGGTGGGCCCCGATCTGTCGGACGCCCAATTTGGTTTTCGGGCGGGGCGTTCGACGGTCGATGCCGTGCTGCGCTTGAGGGCCGTTACCGAAGAGGCGGTGAGCTGTGGCGGCGTGTTGGCGGTGTCGTTAGACATCGCCAACGCATTTAATAGTCTGCCATTTAGCTGCATCAGGGAAGCCTTCCACTACCACGGGGTGCCAGAGTACCTGAGGCGGCTTGTGGCAGACTATCTTGAGGAGTGTACCGTCATGTACGAGGACCGAGATGGTATTCTGAGGCGGCGGCCCATGTTGTGCGGTGTTCCACAGGGGTCTGTCCTCGGACCACTCCTGTGGAATATGGGATACGACTGGGCCCTTCGAGGTCGTCTTCCCCCCGGGTTGGGCGTAATTTGTTACGCAGATGACACATTGGTCACGGCCCGGGGAGCGAACAATCAAGATCAATTCAAGAGGCGGCGCGCCTGGCCACCACGGGAGTCTCTTTGGCGGTCGGGCGTATTGAGGCGCTGGGTTTACGGGTGGCCCTAGATAAGACGGAGGCCCTTTTGTTCCACGGGCCCCGTCGTGGTCCACCACCCGGCGCCTCTATCGTAGTCAATTCGGTCCTCGTACCGGTTCAGGCCCAGATGAAGTATCTGGGCCTGATCCTTGACGGGAGGTGGCTCTTCGACGAGCACTTCCGACAGCTTTCTCCGAAGCTGGTTGGCGCTGCCTCTGCCCTCGGGCGACTTTTGCCGAATTTGGGTGGAGCCAGCGTAGCGACGAGACGGCTGTACACGGGGGTTGTCCGGTCAATGGCGCTGTATGGTGCGCCGGTGTGGGCGGCGGCTCTGACCACCCAGAATAGGGCTCGCCTCTGGCGCCCCCAGAGGATATTGGCGGTTAGAGCCATACGCGGCTACCGCACCGTATCGACGGAGACGGCGTGCGCCTTGACCGGAACTCCGCCGTGGGATTTGGAGGCGGAAGTGCTCGCCGAAGTTTATCGGCGGACGGCTGACTTCCGGGCGGATAGCGGCATACAGCCCTCGCCCGAAGAGATACGCGAGTGGCGTGAGGCCGCTCGTCGAGCCACGATGGCTCGTTGGTCGTTCCGGTTGGAGACTCCTCGTGCTGGCTTTGCCCTCGTGGAGGTTCACCAGCCGGTCATCAGCGAGTGGGCAGGGCGGCAGCACGGGACCCTTTCCTTCCGACTGACGCAGGTCCTTTCCGGGCACGGTTGCTTCGTGAAGTATCTGCACTCGGTCGCCAGGAGGGAATTAAGTGAGAGGACTCGGCTCAGCAAACGCTAGCGGTTTGTTCCGCCTGGGCGGCGCAGCGTGGGGTCCTCACTGCAGTTATTGGAGGAGATCTCTCGCTACCAGCCGTCATACGCTCCATGGCCGGTAGCGACAGTTGTTTTACCGCGGTCGCAACCTTCTGCGAAGACGTAATTTCGCGGAAGGAGACGGCGGAGAAGGCCCGGGAGGACGATATCCACTCGAACCCAATTCGCCGCCGGCGAGCCGGGCGGCGGAGGCGCGCATGCCAGCGCCTCATGCCGCCTTGAGTGTGGCCGCGGGTGGACGGGACGGGTTTTCCCCTCCATCCGCTACAATGGTCAGCCGCGAGGAGGCGACGTCCGCGTGTGCCATACGTCGTCTAAAATAGACAGTTTATTCACAGATGGTGCCCCAGGTAGCGGGCAGGCGCTAGGAGGGATCTGGATGTCGTAATAGCAGCAGTTCCCGGATCCCTCCTATCTCAGGCGCAGAGTGGCACACCGTGTGGTTTTAGTCGGTCCGATTCCGACACACCACCCCGCCGTAAACCCCGGTTGGGTGACGGCTCGAGGGGGTTTCCACACGTTAAAAAAAAAAAAGTCTAGTTCTATTTAAATATATGTAATAATGTTATTACACTACTCTTTCTTGAAATAAAAACTCAGTTGGATTTCTGAAATAAAAACAGATTTATTTATTTATCTTCTAATTACAAGATAAGAATACACAAGACAGTTATAAATAGCCTTACCTGAAATAAAAACAGAAAACAACATTAAAAGTTTTTACTCCAGGTGATATTTAAGATTAATTATTTTAATACACTTCTTCTTATTCTTCGACTATCGATATTTTTTTGTTAGAATCCAGACCACAGAGTATTGACGTTTTACCATTAAGAAAGTGACGTATTGAATAAATGAGGTTCGTCGTTTTCTTTATATCTCCCCCCTTCAAAGAAGAACAATCACATAACTGTTATGTGACTGTTCATCCAGTCGCGTCGCCAGCTATCGGAATCAATTTTGTTATATGAAAAAGGTTTGATTCTGTTTTCCTGTGTCCAGTTTCAACCTCGTATATTGTATTGGAGATTTTCTTAAGTATTTTGTATGGTCCGATTCGTATTTCATCCAGCTTTTTTCTATTGAGGCGGTTTCCATTTTCTACATACACTAAGTCTCCGGCATCCAATGTAATTTCTTTCCTGTGTTTATTGTATCGTTCTGCATTTTGATTATGGGACTTTTTCGTGTTTTCCAGTGCCAATTCCCGATCTCTTCCTAGATCTTCTTTTGTACAATTTGTCTTCAATTCGTGGGGCAAAATATTTACACTTTCACCTTCCATTAAGTATTTCGGAGCGAATCCAGTCACTGTGTGTTCCGTTTCATTGTATCTTCTAACACATTCCTGAGCTATTGTTGACCATGTCTTTTTATTTTTGTTTTCATTTATTTTGCATCGTATTTTATTTACCAGAGTTTGATTTAATCTTTCGTTAAGCCCATTTGAAAATGGAGCATCTACGGCTGTAAAAACCATCTTTATCCTTTTCTGCTTTAAAAAATTTTTATACTCCTTTGAATTTATGCCAGGGTATTGATCTGTTAGTATTGTTCCTATATCGTTGCTTTCTGTTACTTTCGTTGTTAATTTTATACAGTCATTAGCGGTTTGGTTTTTCGATGTTAAAATATAAGCGTATCTAGTAAAGTGATCCACCATAAGGTGTAAATATTTTTTTGTTGATCGCGAACCCCCAAATCCACCAATAGTGTCCATGGACATAATTTCGAATGGATAGGTAGCTGGACCTAAATGTGATAGGAATCCATATCTTGATTTTTTTCTTGATTTGTTTTTTTGACATATAGAACAATCATCGCAAACTTTTTTTATATTCATTATCATGTTTGTCGCTGAATAAAATGGAGTTATTTTATTGATCATTTGCGATCTCCCTAAATGACAGTAAGTGTCGTGTACCTCTTTTATCAATATCATACTGAGGTTTTCAGACAATAGAATTTTATCTTTTTTTCTTAACTTTTTGAAATAAATGCCATCTTTTAATATAATGTTTTTCTTCTTTTCTTTTAAGTACATATTCTCATTCTGGTCCTTTTTTATGTCTTCAAGACTTATTTGGTTTACGACTTCCAGGATGTCATCTGTGTTATCATTTGGTTCTAAAACCGGATTTCTGCTTAGGCAGTCTGCTTCTTGATTACATTTTCCAGGATTGTATTTTATTTTGAAATCATATTGAGATAGGTAATATGTCAAATCTCCTAACTCTTCATCCGTCCTAGATTTTATGTTCAAGTTTTCCAGGAGCTTGTGATCCGTGTATACCGTGAATTGTTTTGCTAACAACCAGTGTTGCCAATATTTCACTGCTTCTTTTATGGCTAAACATTCAAGGTATATTGCTTTTTTTTTCTTTTGTGCCTCGTTCAATTTTCTAGAAAAGTATGCTACAGGTTTACAACTTTTATCTTTATCTTCTTGTTTCAGCACAGCTCCAACTCCTTTAATACTAGCATCAGTATAAATTGTAATTGGAGAATTAGGGTCAAAAATTTTCAGGATTGGTTCCGAACAAAGTAATGTTTTAATTTTCTCAAATGAATCTTGACATTCTGTCGACCAAACAAATTTCACATTTTTCCTCAGAAGATTATGTAATGGGTCTGAGATTTGTGCCATGCAAGGGATGAATTTATGGTGGTAATTAATTTTCCCAAGGAACTGTCTTACATTTTTTCTTGTTTCTGGAACTGGGAAGTTACTCACTGCAATTAAATAATCTTTCTGTGGTTTTACAGAATTCTTTTCAATAATATGACCTAAGTATTTTGCGTGATTTTTCGCAAATGAGCATTTTGAAAATTTTTATCTGAATCCCTCTTTCTCAATTGCTTCCAATAGTCTTGAAAGATGCTGTATATGCTGTGCGAAATTTTGTGAGAAGATTAATATATCGTCGATGAAAGACACTGCAAAATCCGAAAGTTTATATTTTCTTATTATATTATTCAGTATCCTTTGAAAAATTGCAGGTGCTGTTTTTAATCCAAAAGGAAGGCAAGTCCACTGAAAGTGTCCTTCCTGTGTTACAAATGCAGTTTTAGGTCTGTCTTGAATCCTTAGAGGGATTGACCAAAATGCAGAATTTATATCTAATGTTGTAAAATATTTGCAGTTCACACTTTTTATTATCAAGTCTTCTATTAGTGGAAATGGCTGTGCTTGGGGAGTTATAATTTTATTTAAATCTCTAAAGTCTATACACATTCTTGTTTTTTTATTATCTTCTTTCTTAAATGCCATAGTAACTGGCGCAGCAAAAGGGCTGTATGACTCCTCAATAAGACCCTTTTCTAATAACTTAGCTACTTGACTTTCTATTTCTTTTCTATCCTCAAATGAGCATCTGTAAGGTCGTTTATAACAATATTTTTCTTCCATTAGATCAATATGAGCCTCATAATACTTAACAGTACCAATGTCGTACTTATCTTTGGCAAATACGGATTTATATTTGTTTAACAACTTGTCGATTTCCGACTGTTCATATGTATCTAAATGATTTACAATCATCTGAAATTCATCCGTATTTAGATGATCATTGAAGTTTATTTCATATTTTCTTGAATTGTACGTTTTTTCTTTTATGTCACCTGTCAAAACAGGAATTTTGACATCTGTTTGATTTTCTGCCTCTTCCCTGTAAATTTCATTTACTTGTTTTTGGAAGTCTTTGTTCTGAATAATCCTTAGATCTTCAGTCTGGATCAATTTAAAATTTTTAATACAATCTAATCCAACCAAAAAATCATAATTGAAATTCACACTGTCTACAACTTTGTAAATTTTGCACGTTTTTTTCTTTAATTTTTAATAATTTTGCATTTATCAATGATACGTTTGAACCGGAATCGTAGATACCAGAAATTTCCAATTTGTCATTTAGTAATAGCTTGATTTTTATTAATGGTGGCACTTTTAGTTTTTTGGATTTTCTGTATTTAATTCCACCTCCAGTTCTGAATTATTAACTGATTTAAGTGATCCAATTTTTTTGTTTTTCTCTTCTTTTTCTCTAAACCAGCAAATTGATTCAGAATGAAAACGCTTCCCTTTGTTTGCCTTTTCACATATTTCACATGGATTTTTGTCTTCATTTTTCCTTTGTTTGTTATCCCAGAAAGGTTTCCCTTTTTTTTCAGTTATATTTTTCTTGACAAGGTGTTCTAATTTAGATATTTCATTGTACAGATCTTGAGTTTCTTGAAGTGTTTCTCTGTCAATCTTGTCGGATACATAGTTTGGTAAACCAATAGCAATAAGATCAATTAATGTTTCAGTATCCATGGATTTTCTAATTTGAAGTAGTAGCTTTTCTTTTTTCAGGGCATATTCAAGCAGTGAACCTGTTTGATATTTGAAGTTAAAAGCATATCTGATTAGAGACCAACCTTTGTTCCCAAAAGTTTCAATGAAATTTTTCTTCCAGTTCTCCCAATCCGATTCGATAGAGTATTTTAAAATCATGCAAGTGTACCAATCAGCACTACATTTTTCAAGGAAAAATTTCAGGATCTCAATTTTTTTCCTATCTTCTGTCACTACGCAGCGAACACATTCTTTTTCAAATTGATCAATCCATTGGCTGGCATTGGAGGTTTTTTCATCAAATTTTTCAATCATGAAATCTTTAGCGATTTTGTTTAAGTTCTTAACTTCAGAGGTTTGTTCTTTGGATTCTAGAACTTTTTCTAGCAACTTCTTTATTGTGTCCTCTGACGAGCTTGTGGTAGATATTTCAGCTGCTTTGTCTGGAATCTCTTCCAAATAAAAATTTTCAAATAATAAGTTACCTTCCTCATCTGAATAAGCTTTTTTCATATTTTCTGTTAAAGTTATCCAAACTTTCCTGTATTGATTTCTTTTTCCCAATGTGTTTTTCACTCTGCCATACACTTGTGACGTTATCAATTCTTTGTGTAAACTTGTTGGTTGATATTCATCTGGTATTGCAAATGAACGACCATCTAATGTGCCGATTGAGGTTAGGCACAAAATTGTAGTTTTTCCATCTGACGTTCCTCGCATTTTAAAATCGAACCTTAGTTTTTCCATTTTCACGAAGTTTCCACAATAATGTTGTTTTGTAATAATGTTATTACACTACTCTTTCTTGAAATAAAAACTCAGTTGGATTTCTGAAATAAAAACAGATTTATTTATTTATCTTCTAATTACAAGATAAGAATACACAAGACAGTTATAAATAGCCTTACCTGAAATAAAAACAGAAAACAACATTAAAAGTTTTTACTCCAGGTGATATTTAAGATTAATTATTTTAATACACTTCTTCTTATTCTTCGACTATCGATATTTTTTTGTTAGAATCCAGACCACAGAGTATTGACGTTTTACCATTAAGAAAGTGACGTATTGAATAAATGAGGTTCATCATCAGGTTTTCTTTATATATATAATTTTCAAAATGAACATTTTATTCAGCGAATATCCATTAAATCTACAAAAAAAACCCATTGTTGATAATATACTTTTAATGAAAATATAGCTTTCTGTTTTAAGATATACTTCTCCCTACTTTGCCACTTTATTTTCTAAAGAAGATGGTCACCTTTGGTTAGATAGTTTAAAATCAAGATGTTGTTAAGCTGGAATTACATAGACGTCAAAAGCGTCAAATTTTACGTTTACGCTTTATGCGAGTTAAGTTTTTTTTTTATATATGAAGAACCTGCCAAAGTGACTCTACTCTGCCTGACAGCAAGCATGAATAGAATCTAAAGAGTTATGGTCACCATACTCATTGCAAATGCAGACAATGCAGTGTGGTGACCCATACTATGGCGGCCTAGTGAGATGCTTTTTCACGACACACTTAGGGACGTAAAAGGCATGACAGTCATCGTTGCAGTGTAAGCCTTACATAGTTATCACGATAACTGTCACCCCTGCATTAATGGGCCTTCGGTCTTTAGTTTGTAACAAACTAACTTCAATAGAAATATGAGTAATGTTTTGTACTGCTGTAAATAATATAATGATTATTGAATATTATGTATCAATGACTTTAGTATTTTAAAGTTTTTAAAATGATAGTAGTTAAAAAGCTAACGAAAGTAGTAAAAAGAATGTGATTCGATATTAAACGAACCAAAACTCAGTTTTTGCAGAACAACCCAGAGATTAGAGATTGTCCTCTTTGAGACGATCCTTTAAATTTGCACAAAAGGTCATCAATCAAAAAGTAAATAATTTAGTTGACGAGATCAAAGTAATATCTTATCTCGGCTCTGTTTAGGGTGCTTTGAGGTTGCGGCAAAAGTTTAAGGGTATACCGCAGTGAGGGTTGATTGTGGAAAGGCCATGGCTTCATTAGCCTACATTTCAACGTGATTTAAAAATCGAATGACAAATAGACTTTATTCTAACAGTGACGAAACAGTACCAACAGTTGATTTAAGTAACTTAATTATACTGATGAATTGAGATTAAGAAAATTATATTTTTTTACACTTAATCCTCGGATTTAAAAATATAGCTGTATTTATTTTATAAATATTTGGTTTATAAAAACATCAGCTTCGTAGAAGTAACATCGTTTTATTTCTCTTGTTAGCCGCAATATTATTAAATTGTTTGCATAGATTTTGAAAATATTAGAACGCATGCAACACGGGTTTATACTCGTTTTTTATCGAATCAAGTGCTAATTTGATCTAAGTCAGTGAAGACAAAATGCAGTGAAGTGAAGTTTATTTCGATCTACGAAGCACTTTTTTGTTCAGTGGTTTTTAAGAATGTTAGACCAATGGAAGGTAAAATTCTTAATCTACGTTCACAGTTGTGGTTAATAGCTTAACTTGAATTTTTTTAATGAGTAGTATAAAAACTTGTTTGCCGCGTAGTTATCCGTCTGATCAGCATAGTAAAGTAGGCCAAAATCAAATTTATGAGGCGAGTTCTATATTCAGCAGTGGACTGCTTGACTTTGTTAATGATGATAACTTTGTTCAAGGTGATACTGAGTCACTTAAACTGTTGCATAACTTAAGCCACTAAGATGAATCTTGGAAATAAATTTAGCCAAGTTGATACTTATTAAAATTTTAATTACGAAATTATGCTAATTTTGATGGAGTTAAACGACTGAGTAGAAACTCCTTCACGATGACAAATATTGACTGAAGGAAATTATTTGGGTTAGTACAAAGGCGTCGTCTTAGATGTATAAATTTGAGAAAAGAAATCTCTACTGTTGCTTAGAAAAATCTAAATATTTTTATTTATATATTATTATAACATAAACATATTTTTAGAGATGCTCAACACAACACAAGAATATAATAATGTGTTTTAACCTAATTGCTGTCGAATCACTGCGTGGCAGTGGAACAACTCTGAAATCATTATAAAGGTTCGGCCAGGAATTCGTTAACATTTCCCAGGACGGACGCCAGGGGTGAGGCCGTAGAGGAGTGGGCGGCCTCGGTGGGCCTCTGTTTATTAAACAGGGGCTCCACCAACACGTGCGTGCGACAGCAGGGAGGGTCGATAGTGGATCTTTCGTTCGCTACCCCTGCCCTCGCCGCACGAGTAAGGAACTGGTATGTCCTGGAAGAGGTTGAGACGCTCTCGGATCACCTCTACATTCGATTTGAGCTCTCCCGGATCCAGGACCCCAGTAGGGGTCACGCGGCGCGGCGTTCTTTTCGCTTTCCGCGGTGGGCTGTAGCCAAACTGAATAGGGACCTACTAGAGGAGGCAGCCATTATTCACTCTTGGCTGTCTCCGCAGGCTCCGACCGAGGAGGTCGACATGGGGGCTGGTCGTTTCCGTGATGCGATTACGCAAATCTGCGATGCGGCCATGCCCCGCATCCGAGGTTATCGGCCTCCACGGAAGGAGGTTTACTGGTGGTCCCAGGAGTTGGCGGACCTCCGCGCGGCCTGTACTCGTGCCCGGAGGTCCTACACCCGTAGTCGGCGGCGACACCGCGAAGAAGGCGGGGAGGACCAGCTTCATGAGGAGTACCGAGAGGCGCGGAAAACTCTAAAGCTGGCCATCAGCCGCGCCAAAGAAATTAAGCGTAAGGAGATGCTGGAGGGTCTCGATCGTGACCCCTGGGGTCGCCCTTATCGTGCGGTGCGACAAAAGCTCCGCACGTCGGGCCCCCCCCTTACAGAGACACTCCAGCCCAGCTTCCTGCGGGAAGTGGTCGAGGGCCTTTTCCCGCAGCGGGTGGAGCACACACCCCCGTCGATGGCCATAATGGTCAGAGAAGACGGGGGGACCGAGGATAATGTTCCGCCCGTCAGGGAATCGGAGGTAGGGGCGGTTGTTCTACGGATCCGCTCTAAGAACACCGCCCCCGGGCCAGACGGGATACCTGCCCGAGTGCTGGCCCGAGCCCTCGAACACATGTCGGACCGTCTCAGGGAGGTCTTGGACGCTAGCCTGGCGTCCGGACGCTTCCCTGAGTGCTGGAAAAGCGGGAAGCTGGTCCTATTAAGAAAGCCGGGACGGCCAGCCGATTCGGTAGCGGCCTATAGGCCCATCGTGTTGTTGGACGAGGCGGGTAAGTTGTTTGAGAGGATACTCTCTGCCCGCATCGTTCGGCACCTCTGCGAGGTGGGTCCCGATCTGTCGGACGCCCAATTCGGTTTTCGAGCGGGGCGTTCGACAGTCGATGCCGTGCTACGCCTCAGGGCCGTTACCGAAGAGGCGGTGAGCTGTGGTGGCGTGCTGTTGGCGGTGTCGTTGGACATCGCCAACGCATTTAATAGTCTGCCATTTAGCTGCATCAGGGAAGCACTCCAATACCATGGGGTGCCAGAGTACCTGAGGCGGCTTGTGGCAGACTATCTTGAGGAGCGCACCGTCATGTACGAGGACCGAGATGGTGTTCTGCGGCGGCGGCTCATGTCGTGCGGTGTTCCACAGGGGTCTGTCCTCGGACCACTTCTGTGGAACATGGGATACGACTGGGCCCTTCGAGGTCGTCTTCCCCCCGGGCTGGGTGTAATTTGTTACGCCGATGATACATTGGTCACGGCCCGGGGAGCGAACTTCCAAGAGGCGGCGCGCCTGGCCACCACGGGAGTCTCTTTGGTGGTCGGGCGTATTGAGGCGCTGGGGTTACGGGTGGCCCTAGAAAAGACGGAGGCCCTTTTGTTCCATGGGCCCCGGCGTGGTCCCCCACCCGGCGCCTCTATCGTAGTCAATTCGGTCCTCGTACCGGTTCAGGCCCAGATGAAGTACCTGGGCCTGATCCTCGACGGGAGGTGGCTCTTCGACGAGCACTTCCGACAGCTTTCTCCAAAGCTGGTCGGCACTGCCTCTGCCCTCGGGCGACTTTTGCTGAATTTGGGTGGAGCCAGCGTCGCGACGAGACGGCTATACACGGGGGTTGTCCGGTCAATGGCACTGTATGGTGCACCGGTGTGGGCGGCGGCTCTGACCGCCCAGAATAGGGCTCGCCTTTGGCGCCCTCAGAGGATATTGGCGGTTAGAGCCATACGGGGTTACCGCACCGTATCGACGGAGGCGGCGTGTGCCTTGGCCGGAACTCCGCCGTGGGACTTGGAGGCGGAAGTGCTCGCCGAAGTTTATCGGCGGACGGCTGACTTCCGGGCGGGTAGCGGCATGCGGCCCCCGCCTGAAGAGATGCGCGAGTGGCGAGAGGCCGCTCGTCGAGCCACGATGGCTCGTTGGTCGTCCCGGCTGGAGGCTCCACGTGCTGGCTTTGCCGCCGTGGAGGCTCTCCAGCCGGTCATCGCTGAGTGGGCGGGGCGACAGCACGGGACCCTTTCCTTCCGACTGACGCAGATCCTTTCCGGGCACGGTTGCTTTGGGAAGTATCTGCACTCGGTCGCCAGGAGGGAATTGAGTCCCGCCTGTCACCACTGCGACTGCAGTGAGGACTCGGCTCAGCACACGCTAGCGGTTTGTTCCGCTTGGGCGGCGCAGCGTGGGGTCCTCACTGCAGTTATTGGAGGAGATCTCTCGCTACCGGCCGTCATACGCTCCATGGTCGGTAGCGATAGCTGTTTTACCGCGGTCGCAACCTTCTGCGAAGATGTAATTTCGCGGAAGGAGGCGGCGGAGAGGGCCCGGGAGGACAATCTCCACTCGGACCCAATTCGCCGCCGGCGAGCCGGGCGGCGGAGGCGTGCATACCAGCGCCTCATGCCGCCTTGAGTGTGGCCGCGGGTGGACGGGACGGGTTTTCCCCTCCATCCGCTATATTGGCCAGCCGCGAGGAGGCGACGTCCGCGTGTGCCGTACGTCGCCTAAATGGAGAGGTTATCCGTAGAAGGTGCCCGCGGTAGCGGGCAGGCGCTAGGAGGGATCTGGATGACGTAATAGCAGCTGTTCCCGGATCCCTCCTATGTCAGGCGCAGAGTGGCACACCGTGTGGTTTTAGTCGGTCCGATTCCGACACACCACCCCGCCGTAAACCCCGGTGGGGTGACGGCTCGAGGGGGTTTCCACACGATAAAAAAAAAAAAAAAAGGAATTCGTTAACATTTGAATCTAATATCCCGTGCAAACAAATGACGCATGGGGCGCGGGTTGTACTTTGACCACTAGCTCTTTTCTCGGCAATTTTGTTGCAATAGCGGAAGGAGGCGGCGGAGAAGGCTCGGGAGGGCGCTATCCACTCGGACCCAATTCGCCGCCGGCGAGCCAGGCGTCGGAGGCGCGCATACCAGTGCCTCATGCCGCCTTGAGTGCGGCCGCAGGTGGATGGGACAGGTTTTCCCCTCCATCCGTTACAATGGCCAGCCGCGAGGAGGTGACGTCCACGTGTGACGTACGTCACCTAAAATGGAGAGTTTACCAATAGATGTTGCCCGCATTAGCGAGCAGGCGCTAGGAGAGATCTGGATGTCGTATTAGCAGCGGTTCTCCGATCCCTACTATCTCAGGCGCAGAGTGGCACACCGTGTGGTTTTAGTCGGTTCGATTCCAACACACCACCCCGCCGTAAGCCCCGGTGGGGTGACGGCACGAGGGGGTTTCCACACTTTAAAAAAAAAAGACCTTCGTTCAGCAGTGGACGGCGATAGGTTGAAAAGATAGATAGATAGTCATTAACCTTTGTACAACATAAAGCACACAATGCATTACTATGTATTGAAGTGAAGTTTTATAGTATGACTAATACATAAAGCATAAAAGACTGAGTAGAGTTTACAGCACTTGTCGATACTAACCTCTTTATGCAGTACTTAAGACGGACTACATGAGGAGTCATAAGCACACCTTTCTATTTTGAATCCAGTCTATTACTTACTGCTGTCATTTTAGTTGCTTTTATTATTTAATTGACAGCTGCACATCTTGCTGTTGTGAAATATTATAGCATCTCTGGGGTTATTGCTTAACAGTTTAAAATACTGCAAGATTCTTTTAATAAATACTGCACAGTTGGCCTAGTGATTTAAGTTGTGGCCATGTCGCTCTCTACTGTGTTAAATGTTGTGAGTTCAAACCTCACACGTGACAACACTTTGTGTGATCCACAAATTGTTTTTCTGAGTCCGGGTGTTCTTTATATCCGTTTCTTGTATGTTTGTAAAGTCCCCCACGACACCGGTTTTTTTCATAGTGTGGACGTTGTCTTTACGGAAAAATAAATAAATATAAGTGCGTGATATATACCTCTTGTTAATAAAAAACTTTTCTTTTTCGTTAAAGATATTTGTATGGATATCACTTTTTTAAAACAATTAACAACCTCAAGAACTAATCTTTTCCTTTTAGTACAAAAGGTACTTCTTCATCACCGTTGCCAACAGTCTTTATCTGTCCACTGCTGTACCTCTGCGTAGAAAGGGAGTATTTGGTTTCCTCCTTTAGTCGTCTTTTACGACACATATTGGATGAATAAGGGTGGTGACACTCTGTATTCTTAATCTATCACTACACGGAGACTTATTAATTAACAGTACAATATCAATCGCAATATTTTTGTCTCTTATTGTAATAATTATCGCACTCCACTTTTATGTTCATACAAATTTTACACTAATAAATTATTCTAAATTTAAACTTGAATCATAAACTGTAAATTAAACGATAAATGTAATGGTTGTAAGTACAACTTAGTAGCGCCAAGGTAGTTGAACTTTTTATATATTTATTGAGATAGCTTGTACGTTAGGGATTTATATCTGTCAGAGGGAGTTAAGAAATTAAAAATTAACACATATACTGCACACCCAAGCTCAGCACGTTCATGTTACATCATTTATCGAATGAACTTTCTTTTTGAGAATTTTCACACTAAAACCAGGTAATAAAGGACTCGGTGTAAGTCACTGAAAATGAAAACAATTGTGCGAGGTAACACTTATGTCAACAAATTATGAAAAGATTGTCAACTCTAACTTATAAATTCTCAAAAATATTGTTTCTCATGTTTTTTGGTGTACTTTCGCCGCATATTTGCTAAACCGATCACTGTGAAATTTGGTATACACGATGTCAGCTGTATAGAAAAAAACATGGTTAAGCTTTTATTCTGAAAAGGGTTTTGAATTATAAGATATAAGTTTTGAAATATTTTCTGGATATCCCGTTTGAATAGAAATATAACTTAAATATGAGTAAAGCCTGGTGCAAAATTAATGTCAGTCAATAGTGTCTTCTATAGGTATTAGCTTCTTGCTGTATCACGAGTCTCACACGTTAACTTTTGTTGACCTTGGCTGACCAATGACCGGTCATTAATATTAATAATATGATTGGTATATGTAATATATCGATCCACTTGGAAAGTAAGCTTTGTAAAACCGTCCACTGTACATCATGTGTGGTGTCATCAGTTTTTCACTACCTCTCGAATGTTTCACAGGCATTTTTAAAACTAAAATTTAAAATAAACTGTAAATAAAGAAACTATTTTCAAAAAAATATGTGCCGCACATTCAGAAATTGGTATTGTATTGAGCTGTTAAAGGCTGTTGGTGTACTACTAATATGACTTGATATGATGACATGATGGGACTATTCATTAATAGGGGCTGTTATTTTAATCTGATTGCATTATTCATTGCGGTATTTTGTAACCATCAAGTCAAATAATCACACATCAACTGCAATTGATGTTACGAAAACTGTATTAAAATTAATGCCACAATTAGAAAAGGTAGCTAGCCGTGAAATGTATTCTTCTATAAATGACACTGACTGTATCTGAGATTTCGTTTAAGAAACGTTTAGGAAAGAAACTTAATAACGAGGAAGAGCACTTCTTCTCAACTTACTTTTTTGTAGATAATTGAATTATAAACATTTAAAAGGATAATTAAATTCTGACTTTTCAATTAATTCAGACTTAAACGTCGATAAACTTATTAAATTTCAGGAATAGTCTACAAATTAATAAAGTAGTTAAATTGGTCAATTAATAATTAAAACTTGGCGAAAATAGCTCTCTTTAGATTTGTTTTGTATGAAATGCTCCTTTAAATTTCAAACGAAAAGTTGTCAATCAAATATCTTATAATTAGTTGATGAAATCAAAGTGATAATTTATCTTTTGATTATTCTAAAGTTCAGCATACCGCAAACGTTTGTTGACAAAATACAGCGTGGGTTTATTATGCGTCAAGCAAGTTCATTCTCAATAATTATACAGTACACAGTGTTCGAACAAAGTATATAAGTTGGTTTGATGATTACTCTGACTGTATGCTACTTGAATTGACTGGCAAGTGTACACAGCAACGTTGACGTAATTCTTTGCGATAGTTGAAAACAATTTCGAAAATGTGAATACATTTAATTTTTCAGTATTGTATAAAATGTAGTTTTGTTACGACAGGGTTACAGACGACACAGTACCGAGAGCTAGGAAATAATATATTTTTTTGGGCTGGATTCATCTTTCTTGCCGAAACTAATTTCAATCTTTGTCTTTTTCTCGAGTCCTACTGACACAAGATACATGAGATTTGGAAACAAATAATTGAAATATATATAGCATCTGTCTAGTTGGCGCAGTAGTAGCGTATGCGACTGGTCGAGGTTCGATTTTTGGGTCGGCTTAAATCTTAGTATGATCTGTAAATGCATGTTTCAGAGTTTGAGTGTTTTATATATTATATCAGTTGCGTAGTACCCATAGTACAAACTATGCTTAGTTGAGACTAACTAGTTGTGTGTCAGATGTCCAAAATGTTATTATTAAATATTATATTTACAATAAATAATGACTTCTAGATTCTTTATAGTTATATAGTTAAAGTATGTATATCTATATATTAGTTGTTTATTTGTAATATATATTTGGGTTTTTGTGTAAGATTAAATTCGATTAAGTTGTGAGTGTAATTTCGACGTGAGTACAGTTTTTCTTGGCTTAAATGAAACCATCGAAATTAACTTATTGTTTTACAAGTCAGGAAATTGATCGCAATAGTATTAATTTAAAAATTCAACATCTGTAGATGTTTAACTTTGAACTAAAAAAGCAATTTGTCTTATTTTTTCTTTCTCATCACAACATTGAACATCAAATGAATGTAAGCAACGCGAAGCTATAAGTTGTCCAGATCATTAGGTCCGCCCAATAGTCGGCTGTTATAAAGAAATATGACCGACTCAATTTATCGAAATATATCTAAGTATAACGTAACCTAAATACTCTTTCTGCCAAATCAAATTCTATTATTATATGAGTGCTAACAGTAAATAGTAACAGTAGTAATAGACAAAATGAAAACACACACTGATATAGAGTCATAGGTTTACAGGTTTGACACAAATGAGTCTATACTTAACTAAGTTAACTTACATCTATACTTAAGTAAAGGAGCTTGCAAAATGTATATTATATAAGTGTTTAATGTTATAAGTGTTTTACATAAATACTAACACATACATAAGTGAATATGATTGACACGAAACTTTTAACTTCATTAGAAAATATGCATTAATCATTTAACAGTCAACGTAAAAATAGGAAATCTGGATATAATGCATTTACATTAGGCCATATTGGAAATCAGCTAATAAATAAATATCATTTAATATCTTTAATGTTTTTATTTATGGTATACTCGTAAGAGGACCAATGAGTAGAGGGGATACCTGATAAGTGAGTACCGCCATACACGGACATCTGCGACCCAAGAGTCAAGTGACTTGCCGTCCTAGGAGACCCTTTTCTCTAAAGTCCAGAAAAGGAATCTCACTCGCTTATTGAAAGCAACAACTCACTTGTTGAAAGCAAAAAAGTTTTCTGTAAAATCGTGATATCACTCCGGTCAAACTGACCCATTCATGCTTAAGTATGGGTCTCTCACTGCGTCACAAAATATTTACACTTATATATTATTGACAAATTTACGATGATGTACTTCTAACCGATTTTGGTCACGGTAATCAGTCTCAATGGAGACATACGCGTAGAGGAGATGCAAGAGATATTATACTGTACAAGTGTGTGCATGTAATGTAATTTAATTCTGTTTACCATACGGTTTGTTTTTCCTATATTTTATCCCATTTCAAGTTATATGTATATTAAATGTTACCTAATGAATGATGGAAGTTAACAGATATAAGAGTACAGAAGATCAAATTAAATATGAATGGAAGTGAGCTCCCAAGTGATAGACGAGTATATGCAAAAAAAAGGCATTACACCCACCTCAATTGTAAGAAAATAATGATGTTAAGTTTTATCTACGTCGCTCTAAATTTGATACATATAATTTGTTTAAATATTTTCAGAATGTTTGTAGGACAGAAACATTTACATTAGTCGTAGAGCAACATCGCAAATACGACACGGTAGTGACGCGTCAATTTAGGGAAACCCTGACGTCGTAACTGACAAATTACTCTTACTCCTCAAACTCTTGTTTTCAATTGTAGTATACTTGTATGTAGGACTCATAAAAAAACTAAGTAAATGAAAATTGTGATTGCTAATTAGAATCCAAATAAATCAGTAAATACATACAAACTTTCAAAGTAAATTAAAACCTATGTAAACACAATAACCAAACAAAGACTATTGTCGGAAGACATCTCGACAATAGTTAATGTGTTCAGAATTTGAAAGAATATAACTTCCATTCAATGTGTCGAACGTTTCAAGTGTACTAATTTGTTGTAATATCTTGGTATCAGAAGGAAACTGAAAGAACAACAAAGGCTAAACTTACGTCTACTTGTTCAGCTGACGCTCCTACAAAACATTTTTCACTGCTAATTAAAACTCACGAAATCTGGAACAAGGGAATTGTTTCTTTGATTTGGATAAGGTTTCACAGAAACTGCTAACGGTTACCTAACATTTAGTTTTATTTACTTGCTCTAATGGAATATTATTTTCGTTGTTCTGAATATATGGCCGTGTTCACACAAAAGCAATCTGGGTGTCCAATTATGAAGATAAATACAACAGTTATTCAGACGTAATGTTAATACATTTGATTTTGTGATAGTAGTATTTGCACGAGGCTTGGCAATCTTCACAAAAAGATTAAGACATTGTTCTAATTGTATTCAAATTAATTTAATGGTGAATGGTATGGTGGAGAGATAAAGAAGAATTGAGTACATGAAGTGGTTGTAAAGTATTGGGTTGATATTCTTAGGATATATGCTACAGTCTTAACAAAATCATAGGATCTAAAGTGTAGTTTAAAAAAATATGCTGCCTATAAACTAATATTGAAATATGTAACAATATTTAATGTCATGTATATGTATAGGCAGACAATATACATATATATATATATATATATATATATGTATATTGTCTGCATTCATCGTTCATTATGAGTAAGGTGACCACAACTCTTGGATTTTATGCATGTTTACCATCACGCAGAGCAGAGTCACTTTAGCAGGCTATTGCAAAAACAGAAGAAAAATTCTTGAGAACTACACATAAAACACATTGAAACTATTATGTAACATATAATTCATTATTGAAGGGTTGAATGACGAAAACAGATATTGAAAGTGTGCCCGTCCATGAAATCTATGTTTATTAGCGATCCACACAACCACCACAGGGAATTATTGATTGTGATACAATTACAAGTGAACCGTTTGTGGTTTAGTTCTGCTGTTCATGCTTTAATGAAAGTAATATAAAGTGAGCAAGCGAATTTCGTTAAAGTTTGATGTTAATACATAATCTGGTTATTGTGGTGACAATAAAAACAACCATTATCTATCATCTAGTACCTATAATTATTATGTAGTACTCTTACATCAACACCGTATGTCTGTACGTACAGTAATGATGAATCAAATAGTTATAACTTTCGAACAACAAGATTGATTCAGTTTACATTTTTTTAAACGCTTGTTCCCTTAAAATATTTACACATAAAGCTATACTAAATTCAAGAGCAAGCAGCCACCGTAATACGTCACTATAAACTTATGTTTTCTGCTCCTCTAAACGCAATCTCACAAATGGAGACACCATTTGTGAAATTGTTAGAGTACCTATCTAAAATGTAATCTGCTCTATTAGTAATCCTACAGCTAACATTATTGCTCTTCAGGCCAATTAAACTGTAAAATATCCTTGTTTAGTATTCATAGTGCTACAAAAACAAAAGAAAAAACTTGAAGGAAAATATTTCAAATCAATAAAACTAGAACTGAGAAGAATTGCATAATTATCAATAAATTCTCGTCATATTCAGTTTTATGGCATCCATAAAAGTTATTGCGATATCATTAATTCAGGAAGATAAAGTTAATACCATTTATTTATATTTAAACTCAGAAGTCAGTGTACCCAATTGTTTTATGTTTTATCAGTCAAATAAAGACGACCTTCATTTCACTTCACAACAATAAATTATTTCAAAAAGTTATTTATTGGTTAAGAGTTAATTTATTTATGTTATTTGTAGCTTATCATTTATATAATGTTATTTATAGCACTTTTTGTTCTTGTAGTCTTGAAGCAACTCAAACTAAGGAAAAGATCAATATTGAGTGTGATTTTATCATAATTGACATTTAAAGTTTGGGAAACACGTAGGTTCAGGTATGCTATCTATTTAAGTCTAATATATACATATTTAGTGGTCATCTGTCACTATGTCGCCGAACTAGAATCACGCCCAACGCTCGGGCTATTAAGACACCATGTGGAACTTTTTTTTTTTTTAAGGGTGACTTATCCTGACTTCTCGCCCCTGTAACCGATCCAAAGCGTCCAGCAAATACTGCGCGGATCCATCGTAAAGATGAGAACAGTACTCCACGTAGGAGCGTACCTGGGTCTTATAAAGAAGACACAGGTACGCTCAAAAACATTTCATATGTATCAATTATTTTTTGAATTAGTTCTGAAGGTTCTCAGTTTATCGAAATCCTTTTGTTTGATGTGGTTGTCGTATATAAATTTCGGGGTAGGACACGACAACATGCTTTTTATATATTAGACGACTGTAGATTTCTGTAGCATCCTAGGTGATTTTGTTAATTAACAACACCTTAATTAAATTTCAGTTCTTACTTCTTCTATATTTAAACCATATTTTGAATTGTCCCGTGCTCCAACTTTGCCCTTAACACACAAAATATTTTTTTCTCTCTAGAATGACTAGCCTTTGTACAACACAAACCACACAATGCATTATTGTTTATTGAGGTGAAGTTTTATAGATAGGCTAATACATAACACATAAAAGACTGAGTAGAGTTTACCACACTTGTCGATACTAACTTCTTTATGCAGTACTTAAGACGGACTTCATGAGGAATCATAAACACACCTTTCTATTTTGAATCCAGTCTATTACTTACTGCTGTCATGTTAGTTGCTTTTATTATTTAATTGACAGCTGCACTTTGCTGTTGTGAAATATTATAGCATCTCTGGGGTTATTGGTTAACAGTTTAAAATACTGCAAGGTTCTTTTAATAAGTACTGCACAGTTGACCCAGTGATTAAAGTGGTCGCCACGTCGATCGCTACTGTGTTAAGTGTTGAGGGTTAAAACCTCACATGGGACACTTTGTGTGATCCACAAATTGTTGTTCTGAGTCTGGGTGTTCTTTGTGTCCGTTTCTTGTACGTTTGTAAAGGCCCCCACGACATCGGCTTTATTCCTACTATGGGCGTTGCCTTTATGAAAAAAAAAAAACAGTAGCAGTCGTGGGACTGCCGATAGAAGTGAAAACGGAACTATTAAGTTGAGAGTAATTAAAACTATTTGCAAAAATTATATGAAATTTTCTATGTTTCATATATAGCTATATATAATATATAATATCATATATAATATATAATAATAATAAATTTCATATATAATATATAATATCATATTCTCCATAGCTATAGATATACTATTATCATTAGCATGTCGGTGACGCGAACCGAGGATTTTACCCTCTACCAAAACGCTCAACGCGCCTAAAGAAATTTTCACTTCAAAAATTGAAATAAACAGAAGTGCGTGATATACATCACTTGTAAGTAAAAAACTTATCTTTTCCGTTAAAGGTGTTTGTTTGGATATTACGTTTGTAAAACAATTTACAACCTCAAGAACTGATCTTTTCCTTTTAGTACAAAAGGTAGTACTTCTTCATCACCGTTGCCAACAGGCTTTATCTGTCCAGTGCCGTACCTCTGCGTAGAAAGGAAGGGAGTACTTGGTTTCC
Source organism: Hypercompe scribonia (assembly GCA_949316085.1). Classification (NCBI taxonomy): domain Eukaryota; kingdom Metazoa; phylum Arthropoda; class Insecta; order Lepidoptera; family Erebidae; genus Hypercompe; species Hypercompe scribonia. Next base: position 12,370,991 of record OX438979.1, read on the forward strand.
TCCTTTAGTCGTCTTTTAAGACACATATTGGATCAATGGGGGTGGTGACACTGTGTATTCTTAATCCGTAATCAAACGGAGATTTATTAATTTACAGCACAATATAAATCATGATATTTTTGTCTCTTGCTATAATAATTATCGCGCTTCTACTCTTATATTAGTACAAACTTTGTAGTTATAAATAATTAAAATTTAAACTTGAATCATAAACTGTAAATAAAACATTATATATAACGGTTGTAAGTATTATTTAGTAGCGCGAAGGTAGTTCAACTTTTTGTATATTTATTGAGATAACTTGCACATTAGGGGTTTATATCTGTCAGACGGAGTTAAGAAATTAAAAATTAACACATATACTGCACACCCAAGATCAGCCACCTTCATGTTACATCATTTATCAAATGAACTTTCTTTTTGAGAATTTTTACACTAAAATTAGGAAATAAAGGACTCAGTGTAATTCACTGAAAATGAAAATAATTGCACAAGGTAACACAATATGAATGAGGTCAATAAATTATGAAAAGTTTGTCAACCCTAACTTATAATTAAATATTCTTTCACATGTTTTTTGTTGTACTTTCACAGCATACACGATGTCAGCTGTATAGAAAAAAACATGGTTAAGCTTTTATTCTGAAAAGGGTTTTGAATTATAAGATATATGTTTTAAAATATTTTTCTGGATATCCCGTTTGAATAGAAATATAACTTAAATATGAGTAAAGCCTGGTGTAAAATCAATGTCAGTCAATAATGTCTTCTATAGGTATTAGCTTCTTGCTGTATCACGTGCCTCACACGTTAACTTTTGTTGATCTTGGCTGACCAATGACCGGTCATTAATATTAATAATAGGATTGGTATATGTAATATATCGATCCACTTGGAAAGTAAGCTTTGTAAAACCGTCCACTGTACATCATGTGTGGTGTCATCAGTTTTTCACTACCTCTGGAATGTTTCACAATCATTTTTAAAACTAAAATTTAAAGTAAACTGTAAATAAAGAAACTATTTTCAAAAAAATATGTGCCGCACATTCGAAAATTGGTTTTGTATTGAGCTGTTAAAGGCTGTTAGTGTACTAATATAACTTGACATGATGACATGATGGGACTATTCATTAATAGAGGCTGTTATTTAAAACTGATTGCATTATTTGTTGCGGTATTTTGTAACCATCAAGTCAAATAATCACACATCAACTGCAATTTATGTTACGAAAACTGTACTAAAATTAATGCCACAGTTAAGGTAGCTAGATGTGAAATGTATTCTTCTATAAATAAAGTAAGGATACCAACGAACTGTACGTGAGATTTAGTTTAAGGAACGTTCAAGAAAGAAACTTAATAATGAGGAAGAGCACTTCTGCTGAACTTACTCTTTTCTAGATAATTGTGTTATAAACATTTAAAAGGATAATTAAATTCTGACTTTTCATTTAATTCAGACTTAAACGTCGATAAACTTTACTTCAGCACTTATTAAACTTCAAAAATAGTCTACAAACTAATAAAGTAGTTAAATTGGTCAATTAATAATTAAAACTTGGTGAAAATAGCCCTCCTTAGGTTTGTTTTGTATGAAATGGTCCTTTAAATTTCAAATGAAAAGTTGTCAATCAATTATCCTATAATTAATTGATGAAATCAAAGTGATATTTTATCTTTTGATAATTCTAAAGTTTAGCATACCGCAAACGTTTCGTTCATTCTACATAATTTTACAGTACACAGTGTTCGAACAAAGTATATAAGTTGGTTTGATGATTATTCTGACTGTATGCTACTTGAGTTGACTGGCAAGTACACAGCAACGTTGACGTAATTCTCTGCGATAGTTGAAAACAACTTCGAAAAATGTGAATACATTTAATTTTTCAGTATTTTATAAAACACAGTTTGTTTGTCACGATAGGGTTACAGACGACACAGTACCGAGAGCTAGGAAATAATAATATTTTTTTGGGCTGGATTCATCTTTCTTCTAAACTATTAATTTTTGTCTTTTTCTCGAGTCTTTTTGGCACAAGGTACATAAGATTTGGAAACAAATAATTGAAATATATATAGCATCTGTCTCGGTGGCACAGTGGTAGCGTATGTGTCAGGTTCGTTTTCTGGGTCGGACCAAATTTTTGTATTATCCGTAAATACTTGTTTCAGGGTTTGAGTGTTTTATATATTATGTCAGTTCCCTAGTACACATAGTACAATTTCTGCTTAGTTAGGACTAGATAACGTTGTGTGTCAGATGTCTGAAATGTTATTTTTAAATATGATATTTACATTGAATAATGACCTCTAGATTTTTTATAGTTTAGTTTTTTATTTGTAGTATATATTTGGGTTTTTGTGTGACATTAAATTCAATTAAGTTATGAGTGTAATTTCGGCGTGAGTATAGTTTTTCTTGGCTTAAATGAAACCATTGAAATTAACTTTATTGTTTTACAAGTCAGAATATTGATCACAATAATATTGATTACAAAGTTCAATGTCTGTAGATGTTTAACTCAAAACAAAACAAAAATTTGTTTTGCTTTTTTTTTTCTAATCACAACATTGTACTTTAAATGAATATAAGCAACGTGAAGCTATAAGTTGTACCAATCAATAAGTCCGCCCACTAGTCGACTGTTATAAAGAAATATGACCAACTCAATTTATCGAAATATGGCTAAGTATAACGTAACCTAAATACTCTTTCTGCCAAATCAAATTCTATTATTATATGAGTGTTAACAGTAAATAGTAACAGTAGTAATAGACAAAATGAAAACACACACTGATATAGAGTCGTAGGTTTACAGGTTTTTGCTTTCCAAAGACCAAACCACGGCGTCCAATGCAACGACCACCAGTTGCACGCAGAAGGTGGTACACGCGACCTTATATTACCGGCGCGGCCAATGTGGTTCCTGGCATGGTTAGAGTGGCCACGAGAGGGGCGACGTGACCACCGTTGAAGTTCTCGCTCTGAGCGGAATGACTGACGGTGGTCAATGCTGAACACCAGCGAACGCACGGCCCGACCCGCAGACGTCAACTTATTGGATGCGGGTGCCTTTAACCTGCATAGGAGACTGGCCAAGAGGAGAAAACCTCTATAAAAAACCACAGGGGCAGGATGGCTCAGACCGGAAAAAAAAAAGAAAACACTCGGCAGGGGTGGTAAACGCTCTCGGTACTCTTCTGTCCAATCAGAAGAGACTAGACGAGTGACGGTAGGAGCCGAGGCGGGATTCATAGGGAATCCAGGGGCGGGTCGGTCCACTGCTCGCGCAGGGACTGACAGGCCTTAGTGCTGCCGCCGGTGAGAGAGGACTAGCCACACTCTCGCGTTCCGTAATCAACAGGTGCTCAACAACGACCCGACTAGTGGCTCCAGGAGGCTACGCTGAGAACCTGTTGACCAAAGGGCTTGCCTTGATTGGCCGGCCCATGACAAGCATAGTCTATAACACCAGACAGCAAAGTCCTAAAATCTGTGGATACCGGCCGACCTCCACAGTATATAGGCTTATCTGGGTGCAGGGGGCACCACCCGGACGGACTGTATTTCCCCCATACTCGTGGGATTAGATATGGACTCTAATGAATGCAAAACTAAAAAAATAACGGATCGATATAAAAACGATACTGGCTTAACGAAAACTGGAATTTTGAGATCAAGAGCGGAAAAGGCGGGAGAAGATGAAGAACGGCGGTTGCAGCCTCGGTCACGATCGCTAAAAGTAGTCTTAAGCAGATCCACTACTCCGCTTCCTGTAGATGGAGGTCAGCGAGCGGAAGAGAGCGATAGCTCAGCCTCGGTAATGTCAGAGAAGGAAACACGTCAACAGCCTCGGAAGCGCGGGAATTCGCAACTTGAGGCCGAGGAACAGTCTGGTCATGCGAAACGAACACAGTGTCAGTGACGCAAACCAGCCAGATACAGAGGGAAAAACTAGCAAGCTGAGTTCATCAGAGATTGACGTCCAAATGCTCTTTAGTCTGGCTGAGGTCCAGGAGATACTAGACAGACCTCGTAGCACCAAAGTGGAATTAACGAGCTCCATTCGCCAGGCTCTGGCAACTTTGCAGGGTGGCATTAAGGAGCTCTGCAATCAAGTGATGGCACGCGAGCGCGAAGAAGCGTCTGTCCGGAACCAGACGCTAACTTTATCCAATAGGATAGTAGAACTGACTAACCAGGTGAGGGAACTCCAACAGGAGATCGAATCCCTCACCCGGGTAAGGTCAGTGGCACCATCTCCGGCCGCGCTGCGAAGTGATTCGGTGACAAAGGCAACAAAAAAAAACCTGTTGCCTTCTTTCCATGCCAAACGGGCTCAACAAGCGGCTCAGCGGTGCCACTAGCCCCAGCAAGGGCAAACCAACCGGACTGGGAACAAATTGAAGGTGTTATGAACCGCGAATTTGCCTGATTCCAGTCCCGGCTTTTAGATAGGTTTTTCCCAGAGAGAGGTGCTAGACCCCCTCTAGGTCAAGGACGGACTCCAGTGGCGAAGCAGCCGGTTGCTGCAGCCACGATTCTCTCTTCTTCTGAGAAGAAGAAGAGAAAACAAAAGAAGAAAAAGAAAAAGCTGAACGGGCCGACTGCGCAAGTGCTGATCCATGCAAAACCCCTAATAAGGCAGGCATTGGGATTAGGGACGCTGACACAACCAGTGGTAAGGCAGGAAGGGGCAACCTGGGCCCAAGTTATTGGGAGAAAAGCCCAGACTACTGCTGCGAGACAGGGGACAGTTGCTTCACCCGCCCCGAAGGAGAAGAAGTTACAGTTACCACGACCTCCCAACAACGCCGTCGTCGTGGTCATGGTACCTTCAGAGTCCAGTAACTCACTTGCATAAATAAAGCAAGCAGCAAAGACCCGCGTAAAGTTGGCGGAACTGGGAATTACGGGCGGGGTTCGGCAGCGTAAGGCGGTCACAGGGGACCTTATACCGGAGATCCCCGGGCTGGATAGCGCTATCAAAGCGGACGCTTTGGCCGAACGCTTGCGTGCAGTCATGGGCGACATGGATGTGCGATTTACGCGGCCGTGCAAAACGGCCGAACTACGAGTGATGGATTTAGATGAATCCATCACTCCTACCGAAGTTGCACAGACAATAGCCGCAGCGAGTGGCTGCTCTCCGTCCGACATCAAGGTCGGAGAGATACGCAAAACAGCAGCCCGGTTGGGAACGGTTTGAGTCCGTGGCCCACTTACGGCAGTACGACAAGTCGCGGCCGCCCAACGTCTGCAGGTGGGTTGGGCGTTGGTCCGTACCGAAGCATTAGCACCGCGACCCCTACAATGCTACCAGTGTCTTGAAATGGGGCACGTCAGGGTAAAATGCTCGGGCCACGCTGATAGAAGTGGGCGTTGCTTCCGCTGTCGGGAATTAGGCCACAAGGCCCGAGCCTGCACAGCGAGCACACCGAAGTGTCCGGTGTGTCTCGACTACGGCCGGGCCGCCAACCATCGGCTGGGCAGCAAAAACTGCTGCCCTGCAAAGAGGAAGAAAACGGGACAGCTTCAGCCTCGTCCCGCTTTTGTTCAATCGGGGCAGTCCGTGTCGAGTGGTAACACGACGGGAGAGGCAATGGAGACTTGAAATTCTCACCACGAACAAGAATTCTCCAGGGCAACCTCAACCACTGCCGTGCAGCGCAGGATCTTCTGATTCAGACGCTTGCGGAGCAGTCAGTTGCCGTAGCAGTTATTGCAGAGCCCTATTTCAACCCCAACCATCCGCGTTGGTTCGGGGTGGTTGATGGCTCAGCGGCCATATATTGGCCGGGTGGAGAAGGCCTCCATTGCTCTCTCCTAAGACAGGGCGCGGGCTTTGTGGCAGTAGAGTGGGGGATAACAGTAGTGGTAGGCTGTTATTTCTCGCCTAATCCTGGCCTAGCCTAGTATGAGGCATACCTGCACGGGCTGGGGATCTGCATCCGCAGCTACATCAGCCGTCCAGTTTTTGTCTTGGGTGACTTCAACGCCCGCTCAAGGGAGTGGGGAGATACCTGAGACGACGTGAGGGGAGAGGCTATCCTGGAGTGGGCGGCGGGACTAGACCTCCGACTCTTAAACCAGGGTTCCATTAGTACCTGTGTGCGATGGAAAGGGGAGTCGATTGTAGATCTGTCCTGGGCGACTCCCTCTGCAATGCACATGGTGTCAGGTTGGCGAGTGGCGGAGGAATTGGTTAGCCTTTCTGACCACCGGCACATCGTTTTCGATATGTCACTCCGTCACTCTGGTCACCCACACCAGGAAAGGGAACCTCCGCGACGATGGTCCCTTAAGCGGTCAACCGAAATATGGCCGTAGCCGCTTCCCACGTCGCGGATTGGTCAGAGGAAAGGGTTTCGTCTGATCCAGAAGAACTGGTTGCCTGGTTTGGGAGCATCATGGTGTCCATATGCGATGCCTCAATGCCCCGAGTCATGGCAGCCAAAAAGGGGTCGGCGTACTGGTGGAGCGCGGAGATCTCGCGGCTAAGAGAAACAGTCGCAAGATTACGCCGCCCGTACCTTCGAGCTCGGCGAAGACGGCGAGCCACAGTCGAGGAGATCGACGGAGCACGGCGGGAATATGGAGCTGCGGTAAAGGCTCTCAGCAATGCAATCGCTGAGGCCAAGGCTCGGTCATGGAAAGAACTCATCGAGGGACTGGATAGGGATCCATGGGGGTGCCCGTATAAAATGGTACTGGGCAAGCTCAAGCCATGGGTCCTACCGTTGACGGAAACTCTGGATCCGGAGTTTCTGGGTAGAGTGTTGGACACACTCTTCCCAAGGGTCTAGGACAGTCCCCCAATTCCTCCGTCCCAATCGGACCGCCAAACCTGGTCCGACAAGTGTGAGGTGACTGAGGAGAAACTGGACCGAGCCACACGGCGACTCGCTTCCCGCAACACCGCGCCAGGACATGATGGCATTCCCGGCCGGGCGTTAGTGATAGCTCTGTCGGTACTGGGGGACAGACTGAGGCGGATTTTTACAGATTGTTTCTACCTTGGTGTCTTCCCCCTCGGTTGGAAAGAAGCAAGACTGGTGCTCTTAAAAAGCAAGGAAGGGCTGCAGATTCTCCCTCCGCGTTCCGACCGATATGCCTGTTGAACGAGTCGGGGAAACTCTTTGAGAGGATAATCTCTGACCGGATCAGCGGGCATGACGCAAGTGGGCCCTGATCTATCGGACTGTCAATTTGGATTTCGGCGGGGACGTTTGACAGTAGATGCTGTCAGGTGCGTTCGATCCCTGTCAGATTCAACAGTCCGATCAGGGGGGGTGGCGTTGGCGGTTAGCCTTGACATAGTCAACGCTTTCGGCACCCTCCCCTGGCATGCGATTAGGGTGGCCCTCGAATATCACGAGGTGCCACTGTATCTACGAACCGTCATTGAGGCCTGTCTGCGCGACAGGACGGTGAAGTTTATCGGTCGGAATGGAGTGGAGAATCGAAGGGAAGTATATTACGGAGTTCCACAGGGCTCTGTATTGGGCCCATTATTATGGAACCTCGCATACGATACTGTCCTTCGCACCAGTCTGCCCTCTGGCCTAAGCGTCGTCTGCTATGCGGACGATACGAGGGATACCCTGAAAGTTTCCGGAATCGACCGCTAGATAATGTGAACTGCTTGTGTCCTAATGATTTTCGTAAAATTTGACATTTCTCATGATAAACACTATTAACAGGTTACAATTCCACTTCGTAGTCTTGTTTAAAATCACTCGTGAACATTTTTGTGCGACAATTTTTTACGATTTTAAATGTGGCCCCCCCCAATCAACGACAGTGCATTGATCGGCTTCGTTCCGCTTGGTAATAAAACATCATCGAAAACAACTGTTTATGTCTGGTTTGCAGAATTCAAGCGTGGACATGGTAGACTCAGTGACGAATATCGCGAAGGTCGTCGATCAACAACTGTTGGTCCAGCAAACATCGACGCTGTTCGTTAAATGATTGAGGCACATTGGCATATGATACACCGTGAGACAGAGGTATCCTTGGGCATTAGTAAAAGTTAAATGCAAACAATTTTGCATGATCGTTTAGCCGTCAAGAAGATTTGCAGCCGTTGGATTCCGCATAATTTGACCGAAGCCCAAAAAAAGGCTCGTGTCAATAGGTGCAAAGAAATGCTCAAAAAATTTAATCGTGGTGCTTCTCCAAACGTTTATAGTAGTTGACTCACCCGATTTATCGCCTAATGAGTTCTTCCTGTTTCCTTCTATCAAGAAGAAAATGCGTGGTCAGCGTTTTTGAACACCTGAAGAGGCAGTTGAAGCACTTAAATCTCATGTTTCTGGGGTGCCACAGTCGGAGCGGAATAAATGTTTTGAAAACTGGTTTTATCAAATGCAAAAGTGTATAGAACTTCAAGGCGAATACTTTGAAAAGCAATGAAGCGGTTTGTTCCATAAAAAATGTATCTTTTCTTTGTTTTTCCGGAAACTTTCAGGGTACCCCTCGTACACTAATATTGGCTAAAGGGTCACACTTCGAGGAGGTGCTTTGGCTCGCCGAGCAGGATGTGGCTAGTGTCGTGGAAAAGATTCGTGAGCTGGGTCTAAGAGTGGCACCTCAGAAAACTGAGGCGATATGGTTCCATGGTCTGCGTAAGCGCCAGGAACCACCCAGCTCATGCCTCCGGGTAGGTGACGCGGCTGTCCAGGTGGGGCAGTACATGAAGTACCTAGGCCTCATCCTGGACAGTCGGTGGAGCTTCGAAGAGCATCTTAGGCGATTAGTCCCCCGAGTGCGAGGGTTAGCAGGTGCACTGCATCGTTTGCTGCCCAATCTTGGGGGACCACGGAAAGAAGTTCGCCGCCTCTACATGGGGGTTATTAGATCCATGGTCCTCTATGGGGCGCCCGTCTGGTTTAATGACCTGGCAGGTGCCTCCCGCTGCCAGGCTCTACTCAGGAGCCTGCAGCGGTTGATGCCCATACGGATCATGCGGGGCTACCGCACAATCTCCTATGAGGCGGCGACGATCTTGACGCGATCTCCGCCCTTTGACATTCTGACCAACATGGACGCGATAGTCTACGACCAAATTCGTTCAGTCGGTCGGAATGACGTAGAGGCTGCGCCAGATCATGAGCCCGGAATGCTACGGCAGAACGTGCATAAGCAAGCTCTGGTGAAGTGGCAGGCACGGCTTGAAATTCAGGGTTGTGCTAGCAAACGCGCTGTCGGAGCCGTTCTGCCGAACTTCGAAGCGTGGGTAGAGAGGACCGACTGTGTCACCTATCGATTGACTCAGATACTCACCGGGCACGGCTGCTTCGGTGAGTATCTGAATCGAATATATCGGAATCGAATAGGACGGGAGGCTACGGCACAATGCCACCACTGTGAGTCCGAACGGGACTCCGCCCAGCACACGCTGGAGGATTGCCCTGCATGGGAGTCTGAGCGTCGAGTCTTGGTCGGACGGATCGGACGAAACCTGTCACCATCAGCATTGATCGAATGCTGGCGAGTGGTGAGGGATGGGAAGCCGCGGTCTCCTTTTGTGAACATGTTATGCTCCAGAAGGAGACCGCAGAGCGAGATCGGGAAAGGGCCGATCCCGCTCGAAGGAGGCGGCGAAGGGGACGCGGTAGAAGCCACTAGTCCCTTAATCGCCGCCTAAGGGTCGCTGTGGCCATATCTTGGGGCGATGTGGCCGCTGCAAACGACCCGAGACAGGTGACACTCCGGTGCGGCCTGGGGTGTCGTCTGGGACGGGGCGCTGTTCCGCCTCTTACTGTGTAGAGCAGTGAGGGGTACAATAGCGTCTTGCCCTGGGGCATGAGTTGCCCGGGATGTACCTCAATTGTGAGGTACGGCAGGGAGGACTCCAGAAGCCGCTAATGCGTTCCTAAAGCTCTTCCCGACTGCCGAGGTAGGCCGCCGCGGGGTTTAGTGGGTACAGCGGTTTTCCGGGAGTCCCACACACGCCCTTCGTCCTTCCGGAGGGTATGGTGCGAAAAGTATTCCCCGCGTTAAAAAAAAAAGAAAGGTTAACAGGTTTGATACAAATGAGCCTATACTTAACTAAGTTAACTACATCTATACTTAAGTAAAGGAACTTGCAAAATATAGGTCATATAAGTTTTTGATGTTATAAGTGTTTTACATAAATAATAACGTAAACATAAGTGAATATGATTGAACAGAACTTTTAACTTTATTAGAAAATATATATATATTAATCATTTTATGCTTTTACATTAGGCTGTATTGGAAATCAGTTCATAAATAAAATAATATAATTCAATAAGTTTAATGTTTTTATTAATGGTATAAGAAGGCAAATGAGTAGAGTTATCGCCTGACAAGTGAGTACCGCCACCCATGGACATCTGCGACTCAAGAGTCCGATGATTTGCCGTCCTAGGAAACCCTTTTCTCTAAAGTCCAGAAAAGGTACCTCACTCACTTGTTGAAAAGGAATAACAGGTTTTGTTTTTCAATACTGACAAAATATCTACACTTTTACATTATTGAGAAATTTACGATGATGTACTTCTAACCGATTTTGGTCATACGAGTAGAGGAGATGCAAGAGATATTATACTGCACAAGTATGTGCGTATAATAACCGACTCAAGACTGACGCTTTACGTGTCCAAATAATTATTATATAAACAACATTTCTAGACAAATTTAATTGTGTTTATTGTGAGGTTTTTTTTTTCCTATATTTTATCCCATTTACAAGTTATATGTATATTAAGTGTTACTTAATGAATGATGGAAGTTGACGGATACAAAAGTAGAGAGCATCAAAAAAAAATATGAATGGAAGTGAGCTGGCAAGTGATAGATGAGTATGGGAAAAGAAAAGTCATTGCACCCACCCCAATAGTTAGAAGATGATGATGTTAAGTTTTATCTACGTCGCTCTAAATTTGATACATATAATTTGTTTAAATACTTTCATAATGTTTGTAGGATAGGAATATTTATATTAGTCATAGAGCAACATCGCAAACACGACACAGTAGTAACGTGTCAGTTAAGGGAAACCCTGACGTCGTAACTGACAAATTACTCTTATGTAGTTCTCCCTAAGCGATGTTTCTCTTTTTGTCTAATTTCACCTTTCTATTCTTAATTTCTCTTATTTTAAAATAGACATATAACATCTACGATACTATTATTAGACTATTATAGAAATTAACTAACTCTTCAACGCGTAAACTTAAAACTTACTAGCAACGTACGTGTTTCTTTCCTAGGATGATCCGGGGTCCTTTAGGCGGTATCTGACTAGGCCAACATAATGTGGGTCACAATGCTGCATTTTCTGCGTATACAATGAGTATGGTGACTACAATTTTCAGATTCTATTTATGCTTTCCGTCAGGCAGAGTTGAGTCACTTTGGCACACATATTTAAAAAATAAAAACATCCTCATAAAAAACTACATAGATAAAATTGTAATTGCTAACTGGAAATCAAATAAATTAGTAAATACATATAAAGTTTCGAAGTAAGTTAAAATCTATTTCTCAAATTTGCACTATAGACAAATTTGTAAACACTTAATTAGTAAACAAAGACTATTGTCGAAAGACACATTGTCAATAGTTAATGTGTTTAGAACTTGAAACAAGGATATCTATAACATCCATTCACTGTGTCGAACGTTTCAAGTGTTCTAATTTGTTGTTATATCTTAGTACTAGAAGGAAACTAAAAGAACAACAAAGGCTAAACTTACGTCTACTTGTTCAGCTGACGCTCCTACAAAACATTTTTGACTGCTAATTAAAACTCACGAAATCTGGACCAAGTGAATTGTTTCTTTGCTTTCGGCTAAGGTTTCGCAGAAACTGCTAACGGTTATCTAACATTTAGTTTTATTTACTTGCTCTAATGGAATATTATTCTCGTTGTTCTGAATATATGGCCGTGTTCACACAAAAGCAATCTGGGTGTACAATTATGAAGATAAATACAACAGTTATTCAGACGTAATGTTAATACATTTGATTTTGTGATACTAGTATTCTCATGTGGTTTAGCACTCTTCACAAAAAGATTAGAACATTGCTCTAATTGTGTTCAGATTAAATTAAATTTTCAATCGACATTGAATATAACGAGTCTATTTAATAAAAAAATTAGTAAATGCTTCATGCCTACGATGAATGCTTCAATAGAATGCAAGAAAGACTAAAAGCTTTGCTTTGATAATATCTTTATTTTATAATTTTATGTTATTAACTCTGCAAATGATTGGGTTTAATTAACTTTTATTTGCATAAGTGTACTGCGGTTTACGTAATAATGCCAAAACTGTATAAATTTATACTTTTACAGTAAGCAAAAAAATTTAATAACATCAGCACAAATAACTGAGGGAACTTGGAGAGATAAAGGAGAATTGAGTTCATGATGATCAATACAGGGATGACAGTTCTCGTGGTGACTGTGTAAGCCTTACGCTACTCCGTTGACTGATGTGCCTTTTATATTCAAAAGCGGGACGTTAAAAGTATCTCACTAGGCCGTCATAGTGTGGGTCACCATACTCCATTGTCTGCGTTCGCAATGAGTATGGTAACTACAGCTCTTGGATTCTATTCACACTTACCATCACGCAAAGCAGAGTTATTTTAACAGCTTGTTACAAAAAAAGAGGAAAAATGTTCGAGGACTATATAAAAGTTGTTGGACTATGTATTGAAATTATTATGTAACATACGATTCATTATTGAAGGGTATAATTGAATGACGAAAACAGATATTGAAAGTGTGCCCGTCCATGAAATCTATGTTTATTAGCGATCCACACAACTACCACAAGGAATTATTGATTGTGATACAATTACAAGTGAACCGTTTGTGGTTTAGTTCTGCTGTTCATGCTTTAATGAAGGTAACATAAATTTGTGAGCAAGTAAATTTCGTTAAAGTTTGATGTTAATCTTGTTACTGTGACTACAATAAAAATAACTATTATTTTCCATATTTAATTTTATACGATTACATAAAATTTACGAAATCCAGTACCCTTATATCAACACCGTGTGTCTATACGTACAGTATTGATGAATCTATTAGTTATTACTTTCGAACAACAAGATCGATTCAGTTTACATTTTTTTAAACGTTTGTTCCCTTAAAATGTTTATACATAAAGTTATACTAAATACAAGAGCAAGCAGTCACCGTAATACGTCACTGTAAACTTATGTTTTCTGCTCCTTTAAACGCAATCTCACAAATGGAGACACCATTTGTGAAATTCTTAGAGTACCTATCTAAAATGTAATCTGCTCTATCAGTAATCCTACAGCTAACATTATTGCTCTTCAGGCCAATTAAATGTAAAATATTCTCGTTTAGTATTTATAGTACAACAAAAACAAAGGGAAAAACTTGAAGTGCAATATTTCAAATCGAGAACATAAAACTAGAAGAACTGAGAATAGAATTGAATAATTCATCAATAAATTCTCACCATATTCGTTTTCACGGCACCCATAAAAGTTATTCTGATATCATAAAATTCAGGAAGATAAAGTTAATAACAATTGTTTACATTTAAACTCAGAAGTAAGTATACCTAATAGTTTTATATTTTATCAAATAAAGACGATCTTCTTTCCACTTCATAATAATAAATTATTTCAGAAAGTTATTTATTGGGTAAGAGTTAATTTGTTAGTGTTATTTGTAGGTTATCATTTATTTAATGTTATTTACAGCTCTTTTTGTTCTTGTAGGCTTAGAGAAACTCAAACTAAGGAAAAGATCAATATCGAGTGTGATTTATCATAACTGACATTTAAAGCTTGCGAAACACATAGGTGCTTATACACGTGCCACATATGCTACCTATTTAAGTCTAATAAATACATATTTAGTGGTCATCTGTCACTATGACGCCGAACTATAATCACGCCCAACGCTCGGGCTATTATGACACAATGTGGAACTGTTATCTTTTTTTTAAGAGTGCCCTATCCTGATTTCTCGCCCCTGTAACCGATCCAAAGCGTCCAGCAAATACTGCGCGAATCCATCGTAAAGCTGAGAACAGTACTCCACGCAGGAGCGTACCTGAGTAACATTTCATATGTATCAATTATTTTTTGAATTAGTTGTGAAGGTTCTCAGTTTATCGGAATTCCTTTGTTTAATGTGGTTGTCGTATATAAATTTCGGGGTAGAACACGATAAAGTGCCTTTTATATGTTAGATGACTGTAGATTTCTGTAGCCTCCTAGGTGATTTTGTAAATTAATAACACATTAATTAAATTTCAGTTCTTACTTCTTCTATATTTAAACCATATTTTAGATTCTCCTGTGCTCCAACTTTGCCCTTAACATATAAAGTATTTTTTTCTCTCTACTCATTCGCCTTTGTACAACACAAACCACATAATGCATTACTGTTTGTTGAGGTGAAGTTTTATAGATAGACTAATACATAAAGCATAAAAGACTGAGTAGAGTTTACAGCAATTGTCGATACTAACCTCTTTATGCAGTACTTAAGACGGACTACATGAGGAGTCATAAGCACACCTTTCTATTTTGAATCTAGTCTATTACTTACTGGTGTCATTTTAGTTGCTTTTATTATTTAATTGACAGCTGCACTTTGCTGTTGTGAAATATTATAGCATCTCTGGGGTTATTGCTTAACAGTTTAAAATACGCAAGGTACTTTTAATAAATACTGCACAGTTGGCCTAGTGATTTAAATTGTGGCCATGTTGCTCTCTACTGTGTTGAATGTTGTGAGTCCAAACCTCACACGCGACAACACTTTGTGTGATCCACAAATTGTTTTTCTGTGTCCAGGTGTTCTTTATATCCGTTTCTTGTATGTTTGTAAAGTCCCCCACGACACCGGCTTTCTTTATAGTGTGGACGTTGTCTTTATGAAAAAATAAAATAAAAAATAGAAGTGCGTGATATACATCACTTGTAAGTAAAAAACATATCTTTTTCTTTAAAGATGTTTGTTTGTATATCACGTTTTTAAAACAATTTACAACCTCAAGAACTAATGTTTTCCTTTTAGTGCAAAAGGGTATTACTTATTCATCACCGTTGTCAATAGTCTTTTTTCTGTCCACTGCTGAACATGGGCCTCTGCGTAGGAAGGGAGTACTTTGTTTCCTCCTTTAGTCACCTTTTACGACACATGTTGGATGAATATCGGTCGTGACACTCTGTATTCTTAATGTTACCACACGGAGACTTATTAATTTACAGCACAATATAAATCATGATATTTTTGTTTCTTGCTACTTGTACAAACTTTATAATTATAAATAATTCTAAATTTAAACTGAAATCCTAATCATAAACTGTAAATAAAACATTATATATAAAACGGTTGTAAGTATAATTTAGTAGCGCCAAGGTAATTCAACTTTTTGTATATTTATTGAGATAGCTTGTACGTTAGGGATTTATATCTCTCAGAGGCAGTTAAGAAATTAAAAAATTAACAAATATACTGCACACCCAAGCTCAGCACGTTCATGTTACTTCATTTATCAAATAAACTTTCTTTTTGAGAATTTTCACACTAAAATCAGGAAATAAGGCACTCAGTGTAAGTCACTGAAAATGAAAATAATTGTGCGAGGTAACACAATATGTCAATAAATTATGAAAAGATTGTCAACCCTTACCATATTTAATTATAAGTTTATAATTAAATAATCTTTCACATGTTTTTTGTTGTACTTTCACCGCATAATTGCTGAACCGATCACTGTGAAATTCGGTATACACGATGTCAGGTGTATAGAAAAAAACATGGTTTAACTTTTATTCTGAAAAGGGTTTTAAATTATAAGATATAAGTTTTGAACTACTTTCAGGATATCCCGTTTGGATAGAAATATAACTTAAATGTGAGTCAAGCCTGGTGCAAAGTAAATGGCAGTCAGTAATGTCTTCTATAGGTATTAGCTTCTTGCTGTATCATGAGCCTCATACGTTAACTTTTTTTTTTTTTTTTTTTTTTTTTAACGTGTGGAAACCCCCTCGAGGCGTCACCCCACCGGGGATTACGGCAGGGTGGTGTGTCGGAATCGGACCGACTAAAACCACACGTTGTGCCACTCTGCGCTTGAAATAGGAGGGATCCGGGAACCGCTGCTATTACGACATCCAGATCCCTCCTAGCGCCTGCCCGGTACCTCGGGCACCATCTGCTGATAAACTCTCTATTATAGGCGACGTACGGCACACGCGGACGTCGCCTCCTCGTGGCTAGCCATTATAGCGGATGGAGGGGAAAACCCATCCCGTCCACCCGCGGCCACACTCAAGGCGGCATGAGGCGCTGGTATGCGCGCATCCGTTGCCCGGCTCGCCGACGGCGAATTGGGTCCGAGTGGATATCGTCCTCCCGGGCCTTCTCCGCCGCCTCCTTCCGCGAAATTACGTCTTCGCAGAAGGTTGCGACCGCGGTAAAACAACTGTCGCTACCGGCCATGGAGCGTATGACGGCCGGTAGCGAGAGATTTCCTCCAATAACTGCAGTGAGGACCCCGCGCTGCGCCGCCCAGGCGGAACAAACCGCTAGCGTGTGCTGAGCCGAGTCCTCACTGCAGTCGCAGTGGTGACAGGCGGGACTCAATTCCCTCCTGGCGACCGAGTGCAGGTACTTCCCGAAGCAACCGTGCCCGGAAAGGACCTGCGTTAGTCGGAAGGAAAGGGTCTCGTGCTGCCGCCCCGCCCACTCGGCGATGACCGGCTGGAGAGCCTCCACGGCGGCAAAACCAGCACGTGGAGCCTCCAGCCGGGACGACCAACGAGCCATCGTGGCTCGACGAGCGGCCTCTCGCCACTCGCGTATCTCTTCGGGCGGGGGCTGTATGCCGCTACCCGCCCGGAAGTCAGCCGTCCGTCGATAAACTTCGGCGAGCACTTCCGCCTCCAAATCCCACGGAGGAGTTCCGGCCAAGGCGCACGCCGCCTCCGTCGATACGGTGCGGTAACCGCGTATGGCTCTAACCGCCAATATCCTCTGAGGGCGCCAGAGGCGAGCCCTATTCTGGGCGGTCAGAGCCGCCGCCCACACCGGTGCACCATACAGCGCCATTGACCGAACAACCCCCGTGTATAGCCGTCTTGTCGCGACGCTAGCTCCACCCAGATTGGGCAAAAGTCGCCCAAGGGCAGAAGCAGCGCCGACCAGCTTTGGAGAAAGCTGTCGGAAGTGCTCGTCGAAGAGCCACCTGCCGTCGAGGATCAGGCCCAGATGCTTCATCTGGGCCTGACACGGTACGAGGACCGAATTGACTACGATGGAGGCGCCGGAGGGTGGACCACGACGGAGCCCATGGAACAAAAGGGCCTCCGTCTTGTCCAGGGCCACCCGCAAACCCAGCGCCTCAATTCGCTCGACCACCAGAGAGACACCCGTGGTGGCCAGGTGCGCCGTCTCTTGAAAGTTCATCCCCCGGGCCGTGATCAATGTGTCATCAGCGTAACAAAGTACGCCCAGCCCGGGGGGAAGACGACCTCGAAGGGCCCAGTCGTATCCCATGTTCCACAGGAGTGGTCCGAGGACAGACCCCTGTGGAACACCGCACGACATGAGCCGCCGCCTTAGAACACCGTCTCGATCCTCGTACATGACGGTACGCTCCTCAAGATAGTCTGCCACAAGCCGCCTCAGGTACTTTGGCACCCCGTGGTAGTGGAGTGCTTCCCTGATGCAGCTAAATGGCAGACTATTAAATGCGTTGGCGATGTCCAACGACACCGCCAACAGCATGCCGCCACAGCTCACCGCCTCTTCGGTAACGGCCTTCAGGCGCAGCACGGCATCGACCGTCGAACGCCCCGCCCGAAAACCAAATTGGGCGTCCGACAGATCGGGGCCCACCTCGCGGAGGTGCCGGACGATGCGGGCAGAAAGTATCCTCTCAAACAGTTTACCCGCCTCGTCCAGCAACACGATGGGCCTATAGGCCGTTACCGATTCGGTTGGCCGTCCCGGCTTCCTCAATAGGACCAGCTTCCCGCTTTTCCAGCACTCAGGGAAGCGTCCGGACGCCAAACTAGCATCCAGGACCTCCCTGAGGCGGTCCGACATGTGTTCGAGGGCTCGGGCTAGCACTCGGGCAGGTATCCCGTCCGGCCCGGGGGCGGTGTTCTTAGAGCGGATCCGTAGAACAACCGCCCCTACCTCCGATTCCCTGACGGGCGGAACATCGTCCTCGTGCCCCCCGTCGTCTCCGACCACGAAGGTCATCGACGGGGGTGTGTGTTCCACCCGCTGCGGGAAAAGGCCCTCGACCACTTCCTGCAGGAAGCTGGGCTGGAGTGTCTCTGTAAGGGGGGGGCCCGACGTGCGGAGCTTTTGTCGCGACGCACGATATGGGCGACCCCAGGGGTCACGATCGGGACCCTCCAGCATCGCCTTTCTCTTAATTTCTTTGGCGCGGCTTATGGCCAGCTTCAGAGTTTTCCGCGCCTCTCGGTACTCCTCATGAAGCTGGTCCTCCCCGCCTTCTTCGCGGTGTCGCCGCCGACTACGGGTGTAGGACCTCCGGGCACGAGTACAGGCCGCACGGAGGTCCGCCAACTCCTGGGACCACCAGTAAATCTCCTTCCGTGGAGGCCGGCAACCTCGGATGCGGGGCATGGCCGCATCACATATCTGCGCAATGGCATCGCAGAAGCGACCAGCCTCCATGTCGACCTCCTCGGTCGGGGCCTGCGGAGACAGCCAAGAGTGAATAATGGTCGCCTCCTCTAGTAGGTCCCTTTTTAATTTGGCTACAGCCCACCGCGGAAAGCTAGAAGAACGCCGCGCCGCGTGACCCCTACTGGCGTCCTGGGACCGGGAGAGCTCAAATCGGATATAGAGATGGTCCGAGAGCGTCTCAACCTCTTCCAGGACACGCCAGTTCCTTACTCGTGCGGCGAGGGCAGGGGTAGCGAACGAAAGGTCCACTATCGACCCTCCCTGCTGTCGCACACACGTGTTGGTGGAGCCCCTGTTTAGTAAACAGAGGCCCACCGAGGCCGCCCACTCCTCTACGGCCTCGCCCCTAGCGTCCATCCTGGGGGAACCCCACGCAATGGACTTTGCGTTGAAGTCCCTCAGCACTAAGACGTGCCCAGACGTTAGACGCCGCATCGAGGTTTCCAAGTTGTTAAGGAAAACCTCGAAGTCGTTCAAACTCCGGTTGGGGGAGAAGTATACACCATATACAGTGATCCCCCCCACTCGGCAGCAACATATCCAGTGCCCTTGTGTCTTAGCGACAAGGGCGGAGAATGAGCCGCCGTGGAGCCGACGACTGCCACGGAACCGTCCCGGTCACCCAACCAGTTTGGACGGGGAGGAACATAATAGGGTTCCGCGGCTATGGCAACACCGATCGACCACTGTGCCATGGTTTGCAGGAAAAGGTCCTGCGCCGCGGCACAGTGGTTCAGGTTCGTCTGGACCAGGAGGTTGGAGACTTGGGCCATTACTCGACCGTCTCTACAACCTCCTCCATGGGCAACGATGCCGACATGCGGACGACATCAGAGGCAGCCTGGATCGATTGGCTAGCCCCCGACGCTTGCCGAGAATTGTAGGGAGGTTTACAGCCTCCCTGCCCAATTTGGTGATTGGCGGGCTTGTCACCCGCCGCACACGCCGGGCAGTGAGGGGCGGCAGAGCATTCAGCTGCCTTGTGCCCCGGTCGACCGCAGCGGAAACATAACCCGCTGCAGTCGAAACAACTAACGCACTTGGCGCGTGTGTGTCCCGATGCCAGGCACTTGTAACACCTCATCGGTCTCGCTGCCAGGACTGTGATCCTAGCGCTCACGAAACCGATGAGCAGCCTGCCGGCGTCGCCCAACATTTTGGCCGATGCTACGGGACAGCTGACCCACACTGCGCCAAGTCCTCCTGGACCGGGGCGGATGGTGCCGACCCTAATGTTATCCGCGTTGCAACCCGTCTTCTCTCTTACTGCAACGCGGACATCCTCGGTCGTTATGGAGTCGTCCAGGCCCGAAATGCGCAATTCTGCGCACTTGGTGGGCCTGGCGATCTTGACACCATCCGTAGCCGTAAGCATACCTCGCAGCTTCTCGGCAATTGTGTCCGCCGTCTTAGCACCTTCAGCCCCAGGGAACTCGAGGACTCGAGCTCCCGTTTGGGCGAGGCGCATTCTGACACCTACTGTCCCGAAATCGTGAGCGAGACTGTCCCGGTCCCTTTTGAAAATTGCCGCGTAGGACAGCCCGCTGCTAGCTGCCTCCGGTGACACGGTGACTATCACGGCCGCGCTTTTAGGCGCCTGTAGTTTGCGCGGCGTCTTTGTGGCAGCCACTGCAGCCGATGGCGCCTGCGGGGTAGAGGCTGCTATTTGTGCAGCCTTCTTACCCCGCTTTCGGGACTTCTTGGCCCCCCCGACTACCTGCCAACCATCCGTGGAAGGGGCAGATGTGGAGGGAGCACTTGTTGAGGTGCCAGATACAGCAGTTGGAGTGAGGAGCGGAGAGAACTCCGCCCCAGTCTTTGCCGCTGTTTTGGGCCCTGACCTCGGTGCGGGCGTCCGGGCTGCTGCCTTGGCCGCCTGCCGTAACCTCGGAGCAGTTGCAGGAGCAGCAGAAACTGCTGCCGCCGCCGCGTAGGACACGCGACCGGTCGCAACGGGAAGCGATGCTGACCCCGATGCAACCCCCGCTTTATGGCCCGCAAGCGGCGGCCGGACAACAGGAACTGGTGGCAGCCTTGCCTCCAGGCCAGCCAGACGCCCGTCCATCATGTGCCACTGCATCGGTTATTTGACGCAGATGGGCATCAGGAATGCCACCGAGGCTGGAAGAGGGGGCAGACTGAGACGGGAACGTGACCGGGTCCTCTGTCGGGCGATGCGCCCGGAATTGGGCGAACTGAGCGCTGAGCTCAGCCACTTGCCCCGTCAGGCGATCGTTGGCCGCCTGGAGCCGAGCCACGTCCCCGATGAGGGTATCCACGACCCCCGCAATAGCGGAAGAGGAGTCCTTAAGGGCTTTCACAAAGGAGCCCTTAAGGTTACTCGACTTGGTGGCCACTTTGTGAATGATGGCCACCGCCGCATTCGCTCTCTCCTGCATGGACGATGGTATTTGAGGAACTGAATCCCCCACCATCGGCTCCTTTATTTTTAGCAGGAGATCCGCAATCTCCTCTTCCGCCAAGATTTCGCCGTCTGCCCTGAGCCGTCTATAGGCTTCCGCCTTGCAGAAGACGGAGCCTGACGGGGCCGAGATCGGGGTTCGTGACCTCCCTCTGCGGCTGCTTGCTACCTTAGGAGGTAGCATCTCCTGGGATGTATCGCTCTCCTCATCCCTGTAGCGTCCGCGTTTTCGGCTGTCACACAGCTCCGTCTCCATGAAGTCCAGCATGTCCGTCCTCACACTAGAGCTTCCACCCGCGGTAGACTTGGAACGTAATCGCTCCGATGTTCTTCGGCTCCCAGCAGTCATAATAACTTCTGGGAGCCCCACCGAGGTAGGCATCCCAACCAATGCTTCCTCGTCGTTGGAAGAGAAGTCATCAGACCTTTTTTGCTTCCCACCATCTATCTCCTTCTTTCTTTCCACAGTTTTTAGGTTTTTGTTTTTGTTTGATTGAAATTCCATTATTGAACCCACGAGATGGGGAGAATAAATGTCGACCCGGGCAGAGATCCTCAATACCCGGGCAAGCGTAAATTTATGCCCAACCGAGGGGTCCGCAGGTGCCTCAGCTGGGAGTGCGCTTACGACTGAACTACCCATCAGCCATGCATCCCCTGGTCACGCACCAGAACACGGGATTCGGGGTAATGTTTTATAGAGGTTTTCTTCCTCGCAGTCCGGGCAGCTAAGCCAAGACCCTCGCTCCCGATTGGAGTCGCGAGACTCCAACTCGGGACTACGATATGTCGACGGCGGCAGGGAGACTACGTCTCCTGATGCCTGCTCGGTGGCAGTGTAAGTGCACACCGAGCCCGTCTTACTTTTCCACCGCTGAAAGGAGGAACTTCGACCCTTGAAAGGGTCCCACCATCGTGATTTTTTACCGAGGTTTTCCTCCTCAATGCTCCGAAGAGCGAAGAACCAACAGAGGATCCGACGAACACGCCCGCTCTGTTGGACCAAGTCTCGGTCGAATTGCCGAAGAAAATGGTTTCCTCTTCGTGCTAGAATATTAGCCGTTGGCAGTGATGAACACCATCGCCAACGTTACCAGGGTGCACCACGTGGAGGTTTTCTAGCCCAGCACCCCCTCATACGTTAACTTTTTTTTTTTTTTTTTTTAACGTGTGGAAACCCCCACGGGCCGTCACCCCACCGGGGTTTACGGCGGGGCGGTGTGTCGGAATCGGACCGACTAAAACCACACGGTGTGCCACTCTGCGCCTGAGATAGGAAGGACCCGGGAACCGCTGCTATTACGACATCCAGATCCCTCCTAGCGCCTGCCCGCTACCTCGGGCACCATCTGCGGATAAACTCTCTATTTTAGGCGACGTGCGGCACACGCGGACGTCGCCTCCTCGCGGCTGGCCATTGTAGCGGATGGAGGGGAAAACCCGTCCCGTCCACCCGCGGCCACACTCAAGGCGGCATGAGGCGCTGGTATGCGCACCTCCGCCGCCCGGCTCGCCGGCGGCGAATTGGGTCCGAGTGGATATCGTCCTCCCGGGCCTTCTCCGCCGCCTCCTTCCGCGAAATTACGTCTTCGCAGAAGGTTGCGACCGCGGTAAAATAACTGTCGCTACCGGCCATGGAGCGTATTACGGCCGGTAGCGAGAGATCTCCTCCAATAACTGCAGTGAGGACCCCACGCTGCGCCGCCCAGGCGGAACAAACCGCTAGCGTGTGCTGAGCCGAGTCCTCACTGCAGTCGCAGTGGTGACAGGCGGGACTCAATTCCCTCCTGGCGACCGAGTGCAGATACTTCCCGAAGCAACCGTGCCCGGAAAGGACCTGCGTCAGTCGGAAGGAAAGGGTCCCGTGCTGCCGCCCTGCCCACTCGGCGATGACCGGCTGGAGAGCCTCCACGGCGGCAAAGCCAGCACGTGGAGCCTCCAGCCGGGACGACCAACGAGCCATCGTGGCTCGACGAGCGGCCTCTCGCCACTCGCGTATCTCTTCGGGCGGGGGCCGTATGCCGCTACCCGCCCGGAAATCAACCGTCCGCCGATAAACTTCGGCGAGCACTTCCGCCTCCAAATCCCACGGGGGAGTTCCGGCCAAGGCGCACGCCGCCTCCGTCGATACGGTGCGGTAACCGCGTATGGCTCTAACCGCCAATATCCTCTGAGGGCGCCAGAGGCGAGCCCTATTCTGGGCGGTCAGAGCCGCCGCCCACACCGGTGCACCATACAGTGCCATTGACCGGACAACCCCCGTGTATAGCCGTCTCGTCGCGACGCTAGCTCCACCCAGATTGGGCAAAAGTCGCCCAAGGGCAGAAGCAGCGCCGACCAGCTTTGGAGAAAGCTGTCGGAAGTGCTCGTCGAAGAGCCACCTGCCGTCGAGGATCAGGCCCAGATACTTCATCTGGGCCTGAACCGGTACGAGGACCGAATTGACCACGATGGAGGCGCCGGAGGGTGGACCACGACGGGGCCCATGGAACAAAAGGGCCTCCGTCTTGTCCAGGGCCACCCGCAAACCCAGCGCCTCAATTCGCCCGACCACCAGAGAGACACCCGTGGTGGCCAGGCGCGCCGCCTCTTGAAAGTTCGCTCCCCGGGCCGTGACCAATGTGTCATCTGCGTAGCAAATTACGCCCAGCCCGGGGGGAAGACGACCTCGAAGGGCCCAGTCGTATCCCATATTCCACAGGAGTGGTCCGAGGACAGACCCCTGTGGAACACCGCACGACATGAGCCGCCGCCTCAGAACACCGTCTCGGTCTTCGTACATGACGGTACGCTCCTCAAGATAGTCTGCCACAAGCCGCCTCAGGTACTTTGGCACCCCATGGTAGTGGAGTGCTTCCCTGATGCAGCTAAATGGCAGACTATTAAATGCGTTGGCGATGTCCAACGACACCGCCAATAACACGCCGCCACAGCTCACCGCCTCTTCGGTAACGGCCCTCAGGCGCAACACGGCATCGACCGTCGAACGCCCCGCCCGAAAACCAAATTGGGCGTCCGACAGATCGGGGCCCACCTCGCAGAGGTGCCGGACGATGCGGGCAGAGAGTATCCTCTCAAACAGTTTACCCGCCTCGTCCAGCAACACGATGGGCCTATAGGCCGCTACCGATTCGGCTGGCCGTCCTGGCTTCCTCAATAGGACCAGCTTCCCGCTTTTCCAGCACTCAGGGAAGCGTCCGGACGCCAAGCTAGCGTCCAGGACCTCCCTAAGGCGGTCCGACATGTGTTCGAGGGCTCGGGCCAGCACTCGGGCAGGTATCCCGTCCGGCCCGGGGGCGGTGTTCTTAGAGCGGATCCGTAGAACAACCGCCCCTACCTCCGATTCCCTGACGGGCGGAACATCGTCCTCGTTCCCCCCGTCGTCTCCGACCATGAAGGCCATCGACGGGGGTGTGTGTTCCACCCGCTGCGGGAAAAGGCCCTCGACCACTTCCCGCAGGAAGCTGGGCTGGAGTGTCTCTGTAAGGGGGGGGCCCGACGTGCGGAGCTTTTGCCGCGCCGCACGATAAGGGCGACCCCAGGGGTCACGATCGAGACCCTCCAGCATCTCCTTTCTCTTAATTTCTTTGGCGCGGCTTATGGCCAGCTTCAGAGTTTTCCGCGCCTCTCGGTACTCTTCATGAAGCTGGTCCTCCTCGCCTTCTTCGCGGTGTCGCCGCCGACTACGGGTGTAGGACCTCCGGGCACGAGTACAGGCCGCGCGGAGGTCCGCCAACTCCTGGGACCACCAGTAAACCTCCTTCCGTGGAGGCCGGCAACCTTGGATGCGGGGCATGGCCGCATCACAGATCTGCGCAATGGCATCGCGGAAGCGACCAGCCCCCATGTCGACCTCCTCGGTCGGGGCCTGCGGAGACAGCCAAGAGTGAACGATGGCTGCCTCCTCTAGTAGGTCCCTATTTAATTTGGCTAAAGCCCACCGCGGAAAGCGAGAAGAACGCCGCGCCACGTGACCCCTACTGGGGTCCTGGGTCCGGGAGAGCTCAAATCGGATGTAGAGGTGATCCGAGAGCGTCTCAACCTCTTCCAGGACGCGCCAGTTCCTTACTCGTGCGGCGAGGGCAGGGGTAGCGAACGAAAGGTCCACTATCGACCCTCCCTGCTGTCGCACGCACGTGTTGGTGGAGCCCCTGTTTAATAAACAGAGGCCCACCGAGGCCGCCCACTCCTCTACGGCCTCGCCCCTAGCGTCCGTCCTGGGGGAACCCCACGCAATGGACTTTGCGTTGAAGTCCCCCAGCACTAAGACGTGCCCAGACGTTAGACGCCGCATCGAGGTTTCCAAGTTGTTAAGGAAAACCTCGAAGTCGTTCAAACTCCGGTTGGGGGAGAAGTATACACCATATATAGTGATTCCCCCCCACTCGGCAGCAACATATCCAGTGCCCTTGTCTCTTAGCGACAAGGGCGGGGAATGAGCCGCCGTGGAGCCGACGACTGCCACGGAACCGTCCCGGTCACCCAACCAGTTTGGACGGGGAGGAACATAATAGGGTTCCGCGGCTACGGCAACACCGATCGACCACTGCGCCATGGTTTGCAGGAAAAGGTCCTGCGCCGCGGCACAGTGGTTCAGGTTCGTCTGGACCAGGAGGTTGGAGACTTGGGCCATTACTCGACCGTCTCTACAACCTCCTCCATGGGCGACGATATCGACGCACGAACGACGTCAGAAGCAGCCTGGGCCGACTGGCTAACCCCTGACGCCTGCCGAGAGTTGCGGGAAGGTTTACAGCCTCCCTGCCCAATCTGGTGATTGGCAGGCTTGTTGTCCGCTGCACACACCGGGCAGTGAGGGGCGGCAGAACACTCTGCCGCCTTGTGCCCCGGTCGACCGCAGCGGAAGCATAATCCGCTGCAGTCGAAACAACTGACGCACTTGCCGCGTGTGTGCCCCGATGCCAGGCATTTGTAACACCTCATCGGTCTCGCCGCCAGGACTGTGATCCTAGCGCTCACGAAACCGATGAGCAGCCTGCCGGCGTCGCCCAACATTTTAGCCGACGCTACGGGACAGCTGACCCACACTGCGCCAAGCCCTCCCGGACCGGGGCGGATGGTGCCGACCCTAATATTGTCCGCGTTGCAGCCTGTCTTCTCGCTAATTGCAACGCGGACATCCTCTGTCGATACAGAGTCATCCAGGCCCGAAATGCGCAACTCTGCGCACTTGGTAGGCCTGGCGATCTTGACACCATCCGTAGCCGTAAACATTTGCCGCAACTTCTCGGCAAATGTGTCCGCCGTCTTAGTACCTTCGGCTCCAGGGAACTCGAGCACTCGAGCTCCTGTTTGAGCGAGGCGCAACCTGACTCCTACTGTCCCGAAGTCATTGGCGAGACTAGCGCGGGCCCTCTGGAAGATGGTTGCGTAGGAGAGGCCGCCGCTAGCCGCCTCCGGCGACACGGTGACTACCACAGCCGCGCTTTTAGGCACCTGCAGTTTGCGCGGCTTTTTCGCGATAGCCACCGCAATCGACGGTGTCTGCGGGGTAGAGGCTGCTGTTTGTGCAGCCTTCTTACCCTGCTTTCGGGACTTCCTAGCCCTCCCGACCACCTGCCAACCATCGGTGGAAGAGGCAGATGTTGAGGGAACATAGGTGGAGGTGCCAGGTACAGCGGTTGGAGTGGGAAGCGGAGGGAACTCCGCTCCAGCCTTTGCCGCTGTTTTGGAGCCTAACCTCGGTGCAGGCGTCTTGGTCGCTACCTTCGCTGCCCGTCGTGAACCTGGAGTTGTTGCGGGAGCTGCAGACACCGACGCCGCCGCTGCATAGGTCACGCGACCGCCCACAACGGGAAGCGCAGACGGTGCCAATGCG
The DNA here is from genome assembly GCA_949316085.1 of Hypercompe scribonia. Lineage (NCBI taxonomy): Eukaryota > Metazoa > Arthropoda > Insecta > Lepidoptera > Erebidae > Hypercompe > Hypercompe scribonia. The sequence goes on from OX438979.1 coordinate 12,397,961, forward strand.
GCCTTCGGCTTATGCGCCGCGAGCGGCGGCCGGACAACAGAGGCCGGTGGCAGCCTTGCCTCCAGGCCAGCCAGACGTCCGTCCATCATGCGCCATACTGCATCCGTTATTTGACGCAGATGGACATCAGAAATACCCCCGTGGTTGGCAGAGGGGGTAGGTAGTGACGGACGTGAGCCTTCTCGTTCGGGGCGATCTGCCCGAAATTGAGCAAACTGAGCACTAAGCTCAGTCACCTGCCCCGTCAGACGCTCGTTGGCTGCCTGGAGACGAGCCATGTCTCCGATAAGGCTCTCTACGACCCCCGCAATAGCGGAAGAGGAATCCTTAAGGGCCCTCACAAAAGAGCCCTTAAGATTGCTAGACTTGGTGGCCACTTTGTTAATGATGGCCACCGCCGCGTTTGCTCTCTCCTGCATGGCCGATGGTGTTTGGAGAACTGAATCCCCCACCATCGGCTCCTTGATTTTAAGCAGGAGATCCGCGACCTCCTCCTCCGCTAATGCTTCGCCGTCCGCCCTGACTCTTCTGTAGGCTCCTGCCTTGCAGAAAACGGAGCCTGATGGGGTCGAGGCCGGTGTTCGTGACCTCCCTCTACGGCTGCTTGCAACCTTGGGAGGCAACATCTCCTGAGACGTATCACTCCCCTCGTCCCTGGAGCGGCCTCGTTTCCGGCTGTCCGGTTCCAGTTCCATTAGGTCTAGTGAACCTGTCCTCGCACCGAGGCTACCGTCTGCGCCATCCGATGATAAGGTGGATCTGGAACGCAGTCGTTCCGATACTCTTCGGCTCCCAGAAGCTGAAATTGCTTCTGGGAGCCCCATCAAGATAGGCGTTCCAATTGCTGCGTCCACTGTATTGGAGAGCTCGTCCGCCTTTGCGCTTTCCTCCTTTCTACTCGTCTTCTCCTTCTTCCCTTCTACATCTTTGTTTTGGTTATATGATTTTATTTTATGTTCCATAGTTAAACCCACGATTGGGGGAGAAATAATGGTCGACCCGGGCAGAGATCCCCCAATACCCGGGCAAGCGTAAATTTGTGCCCAACCGAGGGGTCCGCAGGTACCTCGGCTGGGAGTGCGCTTGCAACTGAACAACCCATCAGCCATGCATCCCCTGGTCACGCACCAGAACACGGGATTCGGGGTAATTTTTTATAGAGGTTTTCTTCCTCGCAGTCCGGGCGGTTAAGCCAAGACCCTCGCCCCCGATTGGTGTCGCGAGACATAACCACGACACTCCTTTCGGGATTACGATGTGACAACGGTGGCAGGAAGATTAAATCTTCCAATGCCTGCTCGGTGGCGGTGTGAGTACACACCAAGCCCGTTCTCCTTTCTCCACCATTGACAGTGGAGAAACGCCGACCCATGAAAGGGTCCCACCCTAATGATTTTTTATCGAGGTTTTCCTCCTCATTGCTCCAAAGAGCGAAGAGCCAACAGAGGAATCGACAAAAATGCCCGCTCTGTTGGACCAAGCCTCAGCCGAATGGCCGAAGAAAATGGCCTCCTCTTCTTCGTGCTAGAATATTAGCCGTTGGCGTGATGTCCTCTTCCAAATGGCACAGGAAGGCCCTCATACGTTAACTTGTGTTAACCTTGTTTGACCAATAACCGGTCATTAATATTAATAATATGATTGGTATATGTAATATATCGATCCACTTGGAATTTAAGTTTCGTAAAACCGTCTACTGTACATAATGTGTGGTGTCATCAGTTTTTCACTACCTCTCGAATGTTTCACAGGCATTTTTAAAACTAAAATTGAAAGTAAACTGTAAATAAAGAAACTATTTTCAAAAAAAAATGTGTGTCGTATATTCAAAAATTGATATTGTATTGAGGTGTTAAAGGCTGTTGGTGTACTAATATGACTTGATATGATGACATGATGAGACTATTCATTAACAGAGTCTGTTATTTAAATCTGATTGCTTTATTTATTGCGGTATTTTGTAACCATCAAGTCAAATAATCACAAATCAACTGCAATTGATGTTACGAAAACTGTACTAAAATTAATGCCACAATTAGAAAAGGTAGCTAGACTAGCAAGAGGTGAAATAGCTAGAGAGGTGAAATGTCTTCTTCTATAAATAAAGGAAGGATACTAACAAACTGTATCTAAGATTTCGTTTAAGAAAGAAACTTAATGATGAGGAAGAGCACTTCTTCTCAACTTACTCTTATGTAGATAATTATGTTATAAACATTTAAAAAGATAATTAAATTCTGACTTTTCAATTAATTTAGACTTAAACGTCGATAAACTTTACCTCAGCATTTATCAAATTTCAGGAATAGTCTACAAATTAATAAAGTAGTTAAATTGGTCAATTAATAATTAAAACTTGGTGAAAATAATGTTCCTTGGGGTTATTGTGAGATGGTCCTTTATATTTCGAACTAAAAAGTTGTCAATCAGATATCTTATAATTACTTGATGAAATCAAAGTGATCTTTTGATTATTCTAAAGTTCAGCATACCGCAAACGTTTGATGACATAATACAGCGTGGGTTTATTATGCGTCAAGCAAGTTCATTCTCAATAATTTTACAGTACACAGTGTTTGAACAAAGTATATAAGTTGGTTTAATGATTATTCTGACTGTATGCTACTTGAGTTCACCGGGCAACGTGTATACAGCAACGTTGACGTGATTCTTTGCGATAGTTGAAAACAACTTCGAAAAATATGAATACATTTAATTTTTCAGTATTGTATGAAACACAGTTTTGTTATGCCAGGTTATAGACGACACAGTACCGAGAACTAGTAAATAATAATATTTTTTTGGGTTGGATTCATCTTTCTGATTGAAACTATTTTAATCTTTGTATTTTTCTCGAGTCCTTCTGACACAAGGTACATGAGATTTGGAAACAAATAATTGAAATGTGTATGACATCTGTCTTGGTGGCGCAGCAGTAGCGTATACGACTGATCGAGGTACGATTTTTGGGTCAGACCAAATTTTTGTATGATCTGCAAATACTTGTTTCGGAGTTCGAGTGTTTTATATATTATATCAGTTGCCTAGTACCTATAGTACAAGCTCTGCTTATTTGGGACTAGATAACGTTGTGTGTCAAATGTCCGAAATGTTATTATTAAATATTATATTTACACAAAATAATGACTTCTTGTTTCTTTATTGTATTAGTTTTTTATTTGTAGTATATATTTGGGTTGTTGTGTAAGATTAAATGTGATTAAGTTATGATATAAGAGTAATGTCGGCGAGAGCATAGTTTTTCTTGGCTTAAATGAAACCATCGAAATTAACTTCATTGTTTTACAGGTCAGGAAAATGATCACAATAACATTGACTTGAAAATTCAACATCCTCAGATGTTTAACTCTCAACAAAACAGGCAATTTGTTTTTTTTCTCATCCTAACATTGAACATCAAATGAATGTAAGCAGCGTAAAGCTATAAGTTGTACAAATAAATAAGTTCGCTCACTAGTCGAATGTTGTAACGAAATATAACCAACTCAATTTATCGAAATATGGCTAAGTATAACGTAATCTGAATACTCCTTCTGCCAAATCAAAGTTTATTATTTTATAAGTACTAACAGTAAATAGCAACAGTAGTAATAGACAAAATGAAAACACACACAGATACAGAACCATAGGTTTAATACAAATGAGCCTATACTTAACTAAGTTAATTTACATCTATACTTAAATAACGGAGCTTGCAAAATATATATCATATAAGTGTTTAATGTTATAAGTGTTTTACATAAATAATAACGTATACATAAGTGAATATGATTGATACGAAACTTTTAACTTTATTAGAAAATATATATTAATCATTTTACGCTTTTACATTAGGCTGTATTGGAAATCAGTTAATAAATAAAATAATATAATTCAATAAATTTTATGTTTTTATTAATGGTATAAGAGGGCAAATAAGTAGAGAGGTCACCTGATAAGTGAGTACCGCCACACACGGACATTTGCGACTCAAGAGAGTCAAATGATTTGCCGTCCTAGGAGACCCTTTTCCCTAAAGTCCAGAAAAGGTACCTAACTCACTTGTTGAAATGGAATAACAGGTTTTCTATGAGGTCGTGGTATCACTCGGGTCAAACTGACCCATTCATGCTTAAGTATGGGTCTCTCACTGTTTTTCAATACTAACAAAATATCTACACTTCTACATTATTGACAAATTTACGATGATGTACTTCTAACCGATTTTGGTCACGGCAATCAGTCTAAACGGAGATATAGAGGAGATGCAGAAGATAATATACTGCGCAAATGTGTGCGTATAATAAGCGACTCAGGACCAACCCTTGACGTGCCCAAATAATTATTATACAAACAACATTTCTAGACAAATTTAATTGTGTTTACTATAAGGTCGTAATCAATCACGATCGTTATTAAATGTGTGTCATATTAATGCTCAAAGTGTCCCCAGTCACTTTAGTGAATTTACTGAAACTTTCTCTAACAATAATGTGCATGCCATCCTGATTTCGGAAACTTGGTTAAAGCCGCATCTTGTTTCCACCTCTTATTCACTAACTGGTTTCGTACTCATTCGAAACGACCGGCCTGAGCCGAGAAGGGGTGGTGGGGTTGCCATCTACCTACGTGGGTGTTTACCCTACAAAATCCTCGCCACTTCCTCTTCCGATCTTTCTTCCACTGCTGAATATCTTTTTCTTGAAGTCTGTGTCAAGGGATCTAACATCTTACTAGGGGTCGTTTATTGTCCCCCCGCTGTTAATTACTTCTCCAGTCTGGAAACAGTTCTGGAATCTTTAGGGTCAGAATATACACACCACATCATTATGGGCGATTTTAATACTGATCTCCTAGCATCTTGTTCGCTCCGTACTCGTAATCTGCTCCATATCATCCAATCCACTAGCCTCCATGTCCTCCCTCTTCAACCAACTCACCACAACATGGAGCACCAGGATACTTGGCTTGACCTAATGCTGACCTCTGCTCCAAACCTAGTCTATTCCCATGGTCAACATTCTGCTCCTGGATTTTCCCATCACGACTTAATTTTCCTCTCTTATATCTTAAAACCTCCTAAATCCCCTCCCAAAATTCTGCATATTCGTAATTTCAGACGAATGGACCTCGAAAGACTGTGTACAGATGCTTCTGCTTTAGACTGGACCAACTTGGCAACAGCTACAGACATAAATGATAAGGTCAGTATTTTTAATGACACAGTTCTGAAATTGTACGATAGACACGCACCTGTGAGGGGAGTAAAGTTGAAGCGCCCCCCTGCACCATGGATGACTGCGGCAATTCGAACAGCTATGAAACGCAGGGACCGTTTTTACAACAGATATAGGAGGAATCGCTGTGAGGAGAATTGGGATCTTTTTAAGACCGCTAGGAATCGGTGTAATCAGGTGATACGTAACGCCAAACGCCGCCACATAATTCAAAACTTAGAAATCTCTTCAACTTCCAATATGTGGAAGTTCCTTGGAACGCTGGGCATTGGAAAGCAGCAACGTCCTGAAGTTAAGACGACAATTGGTTTAGATGACATCAACGTTCACTTTTCAACCACACCTCAGATGGATCATCAAATCAAAAGCCAAACCTTGAGCTACATATCCAGTTTAACCCATCCTAACATCAATGCCTTTGATTTTTCTCCAGTATCTTCTGAGGACATCAAAAAGATTATCCTGTCCATTCGTTCCAATGCTGTAGGATGTGACGGCGTTAGCCGTTACATGATCGTTACTATCCTGGATCACATTCTGCCAGCAATATCTCACATCGTTAACTTTTCACTTGACTCTGCAACCTATCCCTCACTCTGGCGTAAGGCCTTCATTATCCCTCTACCTAAGAGACCTGACCCCTCGCTCCCGGAACACTTCCGACCCATTTCTATACTTCCCTTTCTTTCTAAAGTTCTTGAAGCCTGTGTTCATAAACAACTCTCGCACTTTGTTTATAAACATAATCTCCTTAGTCCGCTACAATCTGGCTTTAGACCCGGTCATAGCACAACCACTGCTCTCCTCAAAGTGACTGGCGATATTAGGGAAGGTATGGAGGACACCAAAGTCACAGTGCTGGCTTTGGTAGATTTCTCGAGTGCTTTCGATACCGTTTGTCATGAAGTCCTACTGGCCATCCTCTCCTATCTTATGATCTCCTCAGAAGTTCTGGAATGGTTCTCTTCCTATCTTCAGGGACGTCAACAGTGTGTTCACATTGATGACTTATCGTCGAGTTGGTGTGAGCTTCTCACCGGTGTCCCTCAAGGCGGTATATTATCTCCCTTATTATTTTCAATTTTTATTAATCTCGTAACCCAACACCTTCAGTGTGCGTATCACCTGTACGCTGATGACCTACAGATTTATACAATGGCTAGAGTTGAAAATATATCAGATGCCATCAAGACAATCAACAAGGACTTAGAATCCATAAGAAGTTGGTCTACGAAATTTGGTTTGTCGGTAAATCCAACTAAGTGTCAAGTGATTGTCGTGGGGAGCAAACAAATGCACAGTAGGTTAGGCGTGGCGACTATCCCACCTGTTGTTTATGACAACCTGACTATACCTCTGAGTACAGTAGTAAAGAACCTGGGCCTATATATCGACTCGACACTTGATTGGCGTGCACAAGTTGCACACGTGAGCCAGAAAGTTACCTCGTGCCTCCGCGCTTTGTATCGTCTGAAAAATTTTCTCCCTATTAAAACCAAGGCTACACTTATGCAGTCCCTAATTATTCCCCTGATCGATTACGGTGATGTGTGCTATTTTGACCTGAATGCAGACCTCCTCAATAAACTAGATCGCCTTCTCAATAACTGCATTCGATTCGTTTACAATCTTCGCAAGTATGATCATGTGTCTGCTTTACGTTCCCAGCTACAATGGCTCCCAATTCGACAACGCCGTTGTTTACGTGCACTCACTTCTCTTTTTTCTTTCCTCAACTCTCCATCGCTACCTGAATACCTTGTTCCTCACTTTCGTCTCTTATGTTCCACCCATGATCGAAATCTTCGGTCAAAAAACAACATGCTTCTTCTATGCCCCCCTCACACCTCCAACTTTATCAATTCATCCTTCTTGGTGCAGTCAGTTCCTCTGTGGAATGCACTTCCCGCCGGTATCAGGATGGCCTCAAATCGCCACACATTTAAGGCAAAAGTACGTGATCTACTTCGTAACAATTTGGTGGAATCGTCGTAACGATAGTACCCGAGTAAGCATTTATATGGAATATTGCATTAATTTTGTATACATGTATTATATGTTTATGTATTATATATGTATTGTTTATGTAAAATATTGTATTGTTAGTAACGTATGTCATGTCAACTTTTTTATTTTATCTCTGCACCTACCGCATCGTGTTTCTACATCAGCTGAAGGTTGACTGGGAGAGAATGCCCCATGGCATTAAGTCCGCCTTTGTACAACATGTGCATTAAGTATAAATAAATAAATAAATAAATAAATAAGGTACTCTTTTTATCCTATATTTTATCCCATTTACAAGTTATATGTAGGTTAGGTGTTACCTAATGAATGATGGAAGTTGACAGATACAAGAGTAGAGGATCAAAGAAAATAAGAATGGAAGTGAGCTGGCAAGTGCTAGACGAGTATGGTAAAAGAAAAGTCGTTGCACCCATCTCAATAGTAAGAAGATGATGATGATGTTGAGTTTTATCTACGTCGCTCTAAAGTTGATACATATAATTTGTTTAAATTCTTTCATAATTCTTGTAGGACAGAAACATTTATATTAGTCGTAGAACAACATCGCGAACACGACACAGTGGTGACGCGTCAATTAAGGGAAACCCTGACGTAGTAACTGACAAATTACTCTTAAGTATTTCTCCCTGAGCGATGTTTCTCTTTTTTGTATAATTTCCCCTTATTATTTTCAATTTCTTTTATTTTAAAATAGACATATGACATCTACTATACTATTACTAGACTATTATATAAATTAACTAACTCTTCGACGCGTAAACTTAAAACTTACTACCAACGTACATGTTTCTTTCCGAGCATGATCCGGGGTCCTATAGGCGGTATCTGACTAGGCCAACATAATATGGGTTACAATGCTGCATTTTCTGCATTTGCAATGAGTATGGTGACTACCATTCTCAGATTCTGTTTATGCTTTCCATCAGGCAGAGTAGTCACTTTAGCATGCATCTTTAAAAAATAAAAACGTTTCAAACTCTTATTCCACATTGTAGTATACTCGTAGGACTCATAAAAAAACTAAATAGATTAAAATTGTAATTGCTAACTAGAATCTAAATAAATCAGTAAATATATACAAACTTTCAAAGTAAATTAAAATGTATTTCTTAAATTTGTACTAAAGATAAATTTGTAAACACCCAATAACCAAACAAAGACTATTGTCAGAAAACACGTCGTCAATAGTTAATGTGTTCAGAACTTGAAACAAGGATATCTATGGCTTCTGTTCATTGTGTCGAACGTTTCAAGTGTACTAATTTGTTGTAATACCTTGGCATCAGAAGGAAACTGAAAGAACAACAAAGGCTAAACTTACGTCTACTTGTTCAGCTGACGCTCCTACAAAACATTTTTCACTGCTAATTAAAACTCACGAAATCTGGAACAAGGAAATTGTTTCTTTGCTTTTGGGTAAGGTTTCAAAGAAACTGCTAACGGTTATCTAACATTTAGTTTTATTTACTTGCTCTAATGGAGTATTATTCTCGTTGTTCTGAATATATGGCCGTGTTCCCACAAAAATAATCTGGGTGTCCAATTATGAAGATAAATACAACAGTTATTCAGACGTAATGTTAATACATTTGATATTGTGATAGTAGTATTCTCATGAGGCTTGGCACTATTCACAAAAAGATTAGGACATTGTTCTAATTGTGTTCAAATTAATTTAATGATCAATCGGTATTGAATGTAATGAATCTATTTAATAAAAAGAATTAGTAAATGCTTCATGCCTACGATTTATGCTTTAATAGAATGCAAGAAAGACTAAAAGCTTTGCTTTGATAATATCGTTATTTTATAATTTTATGTTATTAACTCTGCAAATGATTGGGTTTAATTAACTTTTATTTGCGTAAGTAAAAAATTTAATAACATCAGCACAAACAATTGAGGGAACTTGGAGAGATAAGGGAGAATCGAGTTCATGATCATCAATACAGGGATGACAGTTCTCGTGGTGAGTGTGTAAGGCTTACGCTACCCCGTTGACTGACGTGCCATTTATGTTTAAAACCGGGACGTTAAAAGTATCTCACTAGGCCGTCATAGAATGGGTCACCATATTCCATTGTCTGCGTTCGCAATGAGTATGGTAACCACAACTCTTGGATTCTATTCACGCTGACCATCACGCAAAGCAGAGTTTGGTTTGGATGGTTTAGTTCTGCTGTTCATGCTTTAATGAAGGTAACATAAATTTGTGAGCAAGTAAATTTCGTTAAAGTTTGATGTTAATCTTGTTACTGTGACTACAATAAAAATAACCATTATTTTCCATATTTAATTTTATACGATCACATAAAATTGACGAAATCCAGTACCCTATGCATAAAGCTATACTATATACAAGAGCAAGCAGTCACCGTAATACGTCACTGTAAACTTATGTTTTCTGCTCCTTTAAACGAAATTTCACAAATGGAAACACCATTTGTTTATTTAAAATGTAATTTGCTCTATCAGTAATCCTACGGCTAACATTTTTGCTCTTCAGGCCAATTAAACTGTAAAATATCCTCGTTTAGTATTTATAGTACTAAAAAAACAAAGGACAAAATTTGAAGGAAAATATTTAAAATCAAGAACATAAAACTAGAAGAACTGAGAATAGAATTGCATAATTATCAATAATTTTTCGTTATATTCAGTTTTATAGAATCCGTAAAAGTTATTCCGATATCATAAAATTCAGGAAGATAAAGTTAATACCAATTGTTCATATTTAAACTCAGATGTCAGTATACCTAATTGTTTTATATTTTATCAGTCAAATAAAGACGACCTTCATTCCATTTCACAATAATAAATTATTTCCGAAAGTTATTTATTGGGTAAGAATTAATTTGTTAGTGTTATTTGTAGATTATCATTTATTTAATGTTATTTATAGCACTTTTTGTTCCTGTAGTCTTAGATAAACTCAAACTAAGGAAAATATCAATATTAAGTGTAATTTTATCATAACTCACATTTAAAGCTTGCGAAACACGTAGGTTTAGATATGCTAACTATTTAAGTCTAATATACGTACACATATATATTTAGTGGTCATCTGTCACTATGTCTCCGAACTAGAATCACTCCCAAACACTCGTGTTATTATGACACAATCTGAAATTTCTACTTTTTTTTACAAAATGAATATCAAATTGATTCTATTCTGCCCGATGGAAAGTATGAATAGAATCCAAGTGTGTTAGATGCTGTTTCACGCTCCGTTAAAAGAACCCAGGATCATAGTGGCAGGGAAACACATGTGCTGGTAGTGAACTCCAGGCCCTAACTGATTTACATAGAAAGGGAGAGCCAACCGTTTAGTTTGGGAGCTGTTGTCCACTATTGTATAACAGTGACTTTCAAGGCCAACACGAGTTCTCCCGCAGAGGAACGGAAAAGGTGGGATCAATTGGAAAAGCTCGTTAAAACACTCTTCATGATTAAGACGATAGAGGACTGTCATAGAGGCGACATCTCTTCGCAACTGCAGACTCAAGGGATTCAATGGCTTCAAGACCATTTAAAGGCGGATTGCTCGCTGTGGGGATCCACCGCAAAGTTAAAAAGAGTACTCTATACAGGAGTGAATCTGGGTCTTATAAAGAAGACAAAGATGCTCAGGTGAGAAGAACCATCTCTCTCTGTTCAGTGTACCCAGTTTCCACGAGGCTACCTTAGGCTACCTTATACTTTCAGTATACTCTCACGGGTGGAGATCCCGGCACATATAAATACCCAGGATATTGAGTTTATTCTGCAAGATTCGGCTGTTAGATCCAAAATCTACGTGGAGCCAGAGGATGGAGAAGGATGGGTGTTCAAGGCAACACAGACAGCGACAACAAACATTCGTCCTAACGAAATTACGTACTCCTATCCTTTGTGAAGAAACCCTCCTCAAGAAAGTGGCCGAGATAGAAGAGATATGCTGTGACAGCAGGGTGTCATATTCGTGTCTTCGTTAGAAAGGGCATGACCAGCCGTACCGTCTCTCTCTGATGTTGATAGGTAGGTAGTAGGTATTTGTGATTTTCACCTTATAAAGCGAGTTGATGGAAGAGGAAAGTTGTCCTATTGCAACAATATTCCTACTACGATTGAAAACAAGAACAAAGAGCAATAAAAGGCATGACAGCCGGCGTGGCAGTGTAAACTTAAATTCAAAATGCTGTGTAATCGCTGCAAAATACGCGACCTGACAGGGCAGCCTGTCAGGATGGTTAACCGTATTTGGGCTTCTCACTATGCTGCGGGCAGCCAGTGGCACTACCATTTCAAGAGTATTCCTGGTCGACGGTTTGATCCACTCCATCATGACTCCACGAGCGTTCCACTGTTCACACACATACCAGGAGAACTATAACCCTTGCTTCATTGGGCCTTCGGTGTCGCACTTACAACGAAAGATGACAGCATGAATGCTATCGCTTTAGGTTTATCTTCTGCGCGAGGGTATTACTACCCCGGTCAAGCCGACCCGTTCGTGTTGAGATTAGCGAGGCTTTACTACCTATATATTAAATATGTAATTCAAAGGCGCTTCATGTTCCGTGAATAACTTAGCGTCCGTTTTTACACATGATTTTATTTGAACAATTTACATCAGAACAATTATTAAGCCTAAAGATTTGAAGAAGTACAGCCACTGCCACACTTTCCTGTGTTCGCAATATCTGAACAAACATCGAAAAGTTTCATCACACATATAATATATAATCATACTGTCATAAGTTTTTGGCGTAATTTTTCATGTTATTATGCATATTGTATATATCAATTTAAATGTATTTTGTTAACAATATTAAACTGAAATTAAAAATTGTTATCTGCTGTAATCCTTATTTTTAATTATTATAACAAATTTTTGGTGTAATTTAACTTCTAAATAAATATTTCCGTACGATGACAGCGCATGACAAGCCTAAAAACCTTTCGATTTGATATTTACGGGCTAAACACAAATTATTGTGGACAAGATGAAGAGAAATAAATAATTATGTACAAAAAAGGTTACAGGTTTAAATCATTGTTTTGCCGTTACTTGTTTTGAGCACAAATAAAATGATTTTAATATTCAAAATTCATAACAAAATATAAGAAAAGATTTTCTAATGTAAGGTCAGATTGTTGCACGTTGTTGTTAGAAGTTTGTATTTACTTTTAAGAAGATATTTTATAACATAAAGCTGAAGAGCACTCGAAACCAACGAACCTATTTATGAATTTAATCACAGGGAGTATGAAGCAAACAATGTCTGCTGTGTTTGCCTTCTGAAGGTAGAAAGGCGAATCTATGTCTGTGTATATCTTATAACAAATTCTAGTGAGTACATTAAACCCGAGCTCTGAATAATGTAACCACAAGGGTGGGTACATTGGCTAACAAACAATAGTCGTAACCACTTTCCAAATTTGTGTAGCAATAAATTTGTTGTGGAATGGCCTCGTCCGTCATTGTAAAAATCGTGACTGAAACGAAAAAAGGGAAATTGTTGAAATCTTTTCTACGGAATATAAAGGACCTAAGCCTTCGGGTTTTCTGCGATAACAATAGATATTCCTCTTGGCTCGCATGAAAGTATCTTTTGTGGTTAAAATTTTAGGATGAAATAGCCCCGTGTTAGCTATGTTGGGCTATTTTCGCGAATATCAAACAGGTCATTACCAACTGTGTAAAGTTTTTCAGCACATTGTTTGCCGACGGTGTCTAGAACAGAAAATTAAGAAAATTGAAAAAGTTTAGTTTTTGAGATTTCGTTATATTTTTCATTGTATTATTTCAGTAAAAAAAGAAAAAGACATTAATAGAAGACTATTTCTGGTGTGTGATTATAACATTTTTTTAGATTATTCAGACGTAGTCGTAATAGTCTCATTTATTATATTTATGTGTTATGTAATGAATGAGACTATTACGCAATATATATATGCAATGAAAGACACTTTTACAACTATGACTATATATTCTTTTATGTCATCAGTTATCAAAATCTAAGAAACCAAATAATATTGCAGGATTGTATGTCAAGAGACTCTCAACACGCACACTAACATTACACAAATCGAATGAAAGTACTAATTGAAATAAAAAATAAAATCAATATTACACGAATGTTTCGTCAGGATGGCTATATCGTCTGCAAATCACAAGTGTGAGTTGTGTATTGACATTGACACCTCGTCCGTTCCAATCAAACGTCTTAAAAGCGTTTTCCAATGAATTAGTAAACAGCTTAGGAAAAATACCGTCTCCTTCTCTAACCCCACGATGCAATTGTATTGGTCTTGTACTTGGACGGTCATTCTTGTAGTTAGGTGCAGACATCTAACCACCTGGATAAAATGGTAGTCGACCAGGTAGCACTATAGAGATTCTAGGACAGCCGAGGTCTAGGTCTAGGTCGATGGTGTCGGAAGCCTTCTTGCAGTCCACATGCGAAATGACTTGGAAGAAATGCTCAACAGTTTGGATGATGGTTCAAGACGATTGGGACTTGAGTTGAACATTGGGAAGACCAAGCTTTTTTTTTATAGTAACCTATCAAAGTGACTCTATTCTGCCTGATGGAAAGCATGAATAGAATCCAGGAGCGGTGGTCGCCGTACTCACTGCGAATGAAGACAGCGCAGTATGGCGACCCATGCCATGGTGGCCTAGTGAGATACTTTTTCACGCCCCGCTTAAAGGACCCGGGATTGTAGTGGGAGGAAAACAGGTGCGCTGGCAATGATTTCCAGGCTTTAACTGATTTGCACAGGAAAGAAGGGCCGAACCGTTTAGTTCGGGAGCGTAAGTCTACCATTTTGAAATGATGTCTTCCAAGGCCAGCACGAGTTGTCGTGTAGAGGAACGGAAAGGATGGGATCAGTTGGAAGAGTTTATCAGAACACTCTCCATGATAAAGGCGATAGAGGACTGCCATAGAGGCGACATCTCTTCGCAACTGCAGAGACTTAAGGGATTCAGTGACTTTCGGGTTATGGATAATCCGGACTGCTCGCCGCTGTAATTGATTCAAAGCGTCCAGCAAATACTGCGCGGATCTATCGTAAAGATGAGAACAGTAGTCCACGCAGGAGCGTACCAGGGTCTTATAAAGAAGACACAGATGCTCAGGCGCAAAGAACCGTCTCAATCTATTTAGTATACCCAGCTTCCGCGAGGCCGCCTTAGTAACACTTTCAATATATTCTCGCGGATTGAGGTCCCGGCCAATATTCATACCCAGGATATTGAGATTGTCCCGCAGTGGCAGTTGAGTGTTCTGAAAAATGGGGAGGGGAAGGCATAGAGACTTTTTGGCAATGAGCGCGCACTCCTGTATTTTCTTGGCATTGAACTCGACCAGATTTTCATGACTTCATTGAGAAATGCGGCCTAGGATCCGGTCGAGATCAGTGACAAGCTTTTGTCGCTTTTCCTCAACATCCGCTAATTTGTAAGTTTATTTACAACGGACATTTATCCCAATGTCGTTAATGTTGCTGCTATCGAGATTGTGCAAATATATGTACGTCTATCTTGGTCAAACTATCTAACTGGGACAGCATAACTTCGTTCGGGCGACTGATAGAAAAAATTATTTGGGCTGAGCAATATATGGGAAGATTCGTCATATTTTCGAGTTACCGGTTCCGCAATCATTTAAAGTCAAAGTTTTTTACTAGTGTGTCCCACCCGTAATGACATATGGAGCCGAGACGTGGATATTAAAGTCGCTCAGCGTGCAATGTAGCGTGTAATTCTATGTGTTTTTTTTGTTGAAGAAAATTCAACAAAGAACTGAAGTAACCATATCGCTCGGAGAATCAGCATGTTGAAATAGAAGTCTCTAGGTGGATTATGGCTGCTGGAGCCGACATGTGTTAGTTAGAGTGGAGACAAGTCAAACGCAGTGTTAGGCGCCCTGTGGCATTATGGACCGGTGACTTGAGATAAACGGCTGACAGTGGACGACTATGTATTACCCAAGACCGGTATGATATCCTCCCAGACGTATCAGTTGACGGCGACACACTGTTAGTAATAATTTCAATTAGTTCGACGTTCGTGAGCACGAATGTAATGTGACTCGCAAGACCAAATTTAATTTTAAAGATTCGGTCACAGATAGCGCAGTGAAGCTGCTCGCCATCATCACATGTGTAATTACAGGAAGGCTTGGGTCAAGTTTCCAGAAGCTGGTGTTTGGCATCAAGATGTTCGACGCGAGCGCGCTCAAAATTATTAATGCCCGTTTTGACAGCATTTCGCCACTGCGGTCTCTAAGTAGCAAGCTCCTCCCAAGAATCGCAAGTTATTCCACAGGATGTTAGGCGGCGCTTCAGAACATCTTTGTAGCGTAGATATTGTCCTCCGGGTTTGTGCTTTCCTGAGTTAAGCTCTGAATAAAAGACTGAATTTGGTAACCTTGAGGAGTCCATACGCACGAAGTGTCTAGACCAGCGCAGTTTACACCTCATTAGCAAGGCCGGTATAGTTAGTACTCTTTGGAGGAGGGCTTCGTTCAGCAGTGCGCGGCAATAGACTTCAGCAAGTACATATATTCATGGTCACTAGTACTTAGTGCAAATCCTATATATATTATCATCAGCCTTTAATAGACCACTACTGGACATAAGCCTCTGCTTAGAAAAGAAAGAAAACACATGAAAAACCGTAAATACAAACAGTGCAATTAGTACCTGCTAAAGTATTTCCTCCTGACAGCTTGCTTAGCAACTCACCTGTATAGATAAATATAGGGGTCACGCAGGTCAATTCGTCACGCTTCGTACAGTCAAAGATAACACGCGAATTTATCCACTTGGTTCAACTCAGACATAATCACGTTATCGCCTGAGGCGATAAGGAATCCGAGAGTTTCCATTCGAAGAGAAAAGACTAGTAAAAATACAAAGTAACTTTTAGCTTTGAATTTTTATGTAGACATAATAAAGCATGTACGAGTACATAATTGCTTACCACACAAAAGTAACGATCAGAGTAAAACTTTAGTATCTAAAATAAACAATTATTATTTAGGTTTCTATTAGTCGCTTAGCAACACAAAGGTTGGTATGTAGTACATAAAACATTGTAGTACGATATACACTACAATATACAAACAAAGATATATAGTGTGTTTTCATCAAGTTGGATACTAAAGGAATATACTGCGTAGTTGTAGTAAATAATTAAAGATATTTTAGTTATAATCAGAGTTTTATTTACGATTCTATAAGTGTACAATACCGGACTGCGTCATTGGACAGTGGCGCCACACGCGTCTAAAACCAAAACCAGTATGGTTGCGTTCCTATTTACACTAACACCCTTCCTTGGGACGTAACCCCATCTTCGTGATACAATACAAATGTTTATCAACTGTAGTGCCTTTAGTTCAGTTATCAGCAATCATTTCCCCACCCTTAACATAACAAAACTTTATATTTAAATTGTTTACATGGTTCTTAAGAAAATGATAACGAATATCCATATATCATGACCTAGGCAAGTAACAATCATTATTAGACAGCTTAATAGCACTTTGGTTATCACTAAAAATTACGAGTGGTTTATTCTGTTCTTGCCCGAGTTCAGCATGCAGTTGTTGGAGCCACAGCGCCGCCTGCACCGCCGATGACATAGACATGTATTCCGCCTCCGCAGTGGATAGTGCCACAGTCTGCTGCTTTTGAGGTCGCCAAGATATGGCATCACCCTGTTACAAAAATATGTAACCTGTGCACGACTTTCTGTCATGCACATCGCTCGCCCAGTCAGCATCACAATAACCTGTGATTTCCTCATTACCATCTTTGGTGTTTACTAGTTTCCGATCTTTGGTACCTTCTTCAAAAGTGAACAGAAATAAAACATCCACCCAGATAGCTATAAAAGTATTCTTCTTATCATTATAATAGACACAAGTATCTATTTTAGATTGATTCATTCCTAGCTCACGCAGGACTGAACTTAATTACATAACAGGTTCTAGAGTCTGCTGGTTTGCTTGAGTCCCTAAATAGACTTTTGTAGCATGCATACCTGCGATCTTTGCTTATACTCTTCTGGTTGTTGCATGTAAATATCTCTATCAATCTCTCCTTGTAAAAAAAGCAGATACAGCATCCATCTGATCTATAGCCAGCCCATATCTAGCTGCTAAGGCAAATAAATAGCGTATAGTTGTATATCTGACCACTGGTGAGTATGTCTCTTCATAATCAGTGCCTCACCTTTGTGCATAGCCCGTTATAATAAGCCTGGCCTTATATCTCGTAACATTTCCAGTCTGATCTGTTTTTACTTTAAACACCCACTTATATGGAAGGGCCTTTTACCTGGGGGCAGGTCAGTCAACGTCCATGTTTTATTTGTCATCAATGAAGAGTATTCTTCGTCCATAGCCCTCTTCCATTCTGTAGCTTGTGGAGATGTGAGTGCTTCCTCGACAGTCTATGGGTCAGTTATACTAGTAAATAAACACAATAAGCCCATTTTGTCATTTTTATCCTCGTTTCGCTTATTTTGTGATCGTCTTGGCCTCAATGTTACATTACTATGGCAATCATGTTTAATAGGATATGGAGGATGGTAAGTTTCATCAAGTTCGTCACTTTCATACTCACTGGATTCCTTATTTTCACCTTGTGTATCTAAATCTTCATCGGATATCACAGGTGCAGTAGTGGGTAACTCCTCAGTGTGCATTTTATCTTTCTGACTGACTGAGCTTGTATTTTCTTGTGAACTGGAGCTGGTAGTGACTGCTGGAGTGTCTTTTACTTGTAGTGACTTTGTCGGGAAACGATTTATAATGAATGCAGCTGTTGCTAAAGCTTCGGCCCAGTATTTCTTCTCTAGGTTAGCATAGAACAGCATACATCGTGCTCGTTCAAGTAAAGTCCTGTTCATTCTTTCCGCTGTACCGTTTTCCAAATGAAGAATTCTCCATGGGGCCACACAAGTCGGAATGTATTAGTTCCAGTGGCCTTGTTGCTCTGGAGCCAACATTTGTGCATGGCGTCCTTGCTTGCCTACCTTCCATACAGTGAATGCATGTGACATTACTTTGTTCCTGAGTCAGAGTCACACCATCAGTACAAACAAGTGTTGTTACTATTCTGAGAACTGGAGGCTAAATGTGCAACTTCTTTGCTGGTATTTATGACATATAACTTGTTGCTCAATATTGCAGTGCATACAACCTCATCCTTTCCATTTCGAACTTCACAACCCTTGTCATTGAAAGTAACCTTATGGCCCTTGTTTACAATGGTGCTAACTGAAAGTAGATTGGCAGCTAGCCCTAGAACATACAAAACATTGTTAAGTTTTATCACTTTATCTTGTCCCAAGTGTATATCTACACAACCAACTCCCTTCACAGCTAATGGCTCTCTGTTAGCTACAGTAACACTCTTTACAGATGGCTCGGTGACATTGTAAATCCAATCCTCTCTACTAAACTATATATAAATGGGCTTGAGTCACGAAATCACCCATTATCACTGAAGTTATTCTTTGATGGTCGCTGAAAAAGCTGCTATGAAATTGGAGCTCTCTCATTTGCTTGCCGATTGCTTGTTGGGTTGCCTGCAATTTTTAGCAAAATGGCCTATCTTGTTACAGTTGTAACACCCTTTGATTTCACTGACTGTGCATCATTTCTAGTTGTTTTCTTAGCGTTTGTGTAGAAAGTAGTTGACTTTAATGTTTTAATCTCTTGTATGAGCTTGGATTTAATTGAATTAGCACTTATTTGAATACTAAAGCCTTCTAATTCCATTATCATTGCCTTGTATCCATCTGGTAAGCCTGTCAGCATTAAGGTTCAAAGCCACTCATCATTGACATTGAAACCAATATTGCGCAGTTTGTGGGCAGTGTTCATAATTTTA
Organism: Hypercompe scribonia; assembly: GCA_949316085.1. Lineage (NCBI taxonomy): Eukaryota > Metazoa > Arthropoda > Insecta > Lepidoptera > Erebidae > Hypercompe > Hypercompe scribonia. The sequence continues at coordinate 12,417,121 of OX438979.1, forward strand.
CTAACATAGTCTTCAACACTATTGCTTGACTTCAGTGTAGTATTTATGAGATCTTTAAGTAGATCCACTCTTCTAGCTAAGCCATTGTCGTCAAAAGCCTTTTGTAAATTCTCCCATACTTGTTTTGCAGTCTTGCATTCTTGAACATGTACGTAGTTCTGTGGGTCCAACAACAATATCAGCTTCGACTTTGCCTTGACATCTTTAGCAGAATCCACAGGTTTGTCATCGGGGCGTTCGACACAACACCATAAATCTTCGTGTTCCAAATATGTTTTCATACTGAACTTCCACGTCGCGAAGTTTTCTCTTCCGATCAGTTTCTCCAAATTAAACCTATTGGAACCCATCTTGCTGTATTTTTTCAACAGAATTTATGCAATTTACACTGTGATCGTAAATTTTCCTAACCTCAAATTGAAATTGCACCGACAATTTTTACGGATTGAAGTTCGTTCTCTGATATTTCCAACTGTATCACTTCAGAACCACGCTCTGCTACCATACAGAAATATACTGCGTAGTTGTGGTAAATAACTAAAGATATTTTAATTATAATCAGAGTTTTATTTACGATTCTATAAGTGTACAATACCGGACACACTGCGTCATTGGACAGTAGCGCTACAGGCACCTAAAACTAAAACTAATATAGTTGCGTTCCTATTTACACTAACAGATACCTATCGCTATTTACCCTTGTAAGTGTTTTTAATGATAATATTCAACAGAATGATGTACTCGCTCAACAAATATACAGTTAATTTTTATACGGTCAAGAATGCTTTAGTTGTGTACTTCAATCGAATCTTGTCCACTTACTCATGAATATACAGTTATAATTGCATAAATTATTGGTATAAAACTAACACTTGAGACTTGTACTGTTAAAAATAAGTATATTTTAAAAGATTTTTTTAAGAACATGCCAAACCTGCCTCTTCTCTACCTGATTCAATACACGAATAGAATACAAGAGTCGTGGTCGCCAAAATCATTGCGAACGCAGACAATACAGTATGGTAACCCATACTAAGGCGGTCTAATGAGATACGTTTTCACGCCCTACTTGGGGATATAAAAGGCATAACAGTCATCGTGACAGTGTGTGGTTCACACACTTATCACGATAACTGTCACCCCTGCATCAATGAGCCTCTGGTCTCGCACTCGCCAATGAAACACGACAGCACAGACGCTGTCACTTTGGGTTGGTCTTCTGTGAGATAGTACTGCTCCAGTCGTACCGGTCTGTTAGTGCTAAAATTGGCGTGGCACTACTACCTTGAATTGTTAAAGAACATTCGAAAATTACTTTGTTTATATCATATTAACATTATTTTAACACTGTAATAATAAAATATGTACCTATATACTCGTATATTATAAATATGTATGATTTCTTTTATGCAACAGTGTAGTAAGAAGGAAAGCTACACTTTTTCATTTTACACATACATATGCCAAGTATACACTTCCTCAGTGAATGAAAAATAAGGAGGGCACCGTCCTTGTTCAGCCCATTGGGTTATAAGAGCCCACTAAGGGCGCAATGGAAAGTGATAACACTAAAAAAAAAATTAAAACTTGAAGCAAACGTGTCTGACCAGCGTGATACAGTAGGCCACAATCACTGCTGTAAGGAGAGCCCAGGTTGTTAATAATGAAGACATGCCAAGTTACATAACGTTTACAATATTTCAAATAGTATTCAAGTTAATTGACATTCCCTCAGCCCACTACCTCCTCAAAAGCTAGTAAATAAAACAAGAATAAAGAAAATCGTTTGACAAATAAAAGCCTTTTCAACTCTTTAGTTTTGTATGTTGTAATGTTTATTCGAATTGATGTATAATTATGGCCTGGTCGTGACCGTGCAATCGGTGGAAATGTAAAGTAATACATTATGTCTGTTACGTAACATAATATTAATTTTTATTTATCATATAGTTTTAAACAATGAATGTAAAGTAAAAGTTTAAATTTTTAATGGATATTAAATTGTTGACCTTTAATGAAGTTATCGTTTTTTACAAAATAACCGCAACCTAAAATAAACAGTCAATTACTGTTACTTTGAGATTCTATTTACACCTGAAATTAGAAACGAGAGAAAGTTTTAATAAACAAATGTTTCTCGGTCAATCTTTAATAAATAACGCAAAATTAAACATAAGTCAGAAACTCGTAACGGTTTAAGTAATATTAGGGGCAAATAAATTTCCGCATTGTCCCTTCAATGTAGACAAGGGTCGTTACTGAGTTTTTCCTGACTGTGAAACCGTTTCTTTTTATATTAATGTGATTTCAGTTAAGTCATTTACGAAATATATACAATATTCGGCAGTAGTAAAAAGTTCTGGATACTTTGCTTTGAAAACAAAGTAGTATTTAAGGATCAGAGCACATTAAATAACTATTATAACAATTCTTTTTTCACTACTTACCATAAATATAAACTCTTGATATAATGTAACTATTTACCGCTCGCTTTTCTGTTTTTACGAAAGACGGTCCCCATTTTATTTCATTTTCATTTTAAATATTCATTTCATTCCATCGACTTGAAGATTTTAAATATATGATTTTGGCGTAAGGGCATGTAATTTTAACACAATGATAAAAAACCACAGACCAAAAGAACGTTTATGAAAAGAATTTTAATAAACAGACAAATTGTTAAATTTGTTAATGTGAATTCGCGCAATAAAATAAACCTATCTCATCCACTAACCACGCTTTTTTTTTTTAACGTGTTGAAACCCCCTCGGGCCGTCACCCCACCGGGGTTATACAGTTAATGTGAAGAAATACATATTCAATATTGAATATTATTTTATGTATTTTCAATGTTATTGAAGTGAAAACTTCTTTAGGCGCGTTGAGCGTTTTGGTAGAGGGTAAAATCCTCGGTTCGCGTCACCGACATGCTAATGATAATAGTATATCTATAGCTATGGAGAATATGATATTATATATTATATATGAAATTTATTATTATTATATATTATATATGATATTATATATTATATATAGCTATATATGAAACATAAAAAATTTCATATAATTTTTGCATATAGTTTTAATTACTCTCAACTTAATAGTTCCGTTTTCACTTCTATCGGCAGTCCCACGACTGCTACTGTTTTTCTTTCTATCGTAAAAGTCAATAACGGTAGGTATATTTCGGTCGAACAACTTGTTCCTATAAAAACTTCATTAATCATGTCGTTGACATCTATTCGGTACATAAAATTATGGTACGTAATTTGACAGGACTTTGAGTCAAGGCAACAATACTTCTGAATATTATAATCTATGGGAAATGCTAAAAATCGAGTGATTATTATATTAATATTAAATAGTAATATTTTAATAAATAACCGCGTGTGGTTCTGTACCCTTACTAGCCGTTGGTTATAGAAGACCAACCTAAAGCGACAGCATCTATGCTGCCGTGTTTCGTTGGTGAGTGTGAGACCGGAGGCCCATTGACGTAGGGGTGACAGTTATCGTGATAAGTGTATGAACCACACACTGTCACGATGACTGTTATGCCTTTTATATGCCCAAATAGGGCGTGAAAACGTATCTCATTAGACCGCATAGTATGGGTTACCATACTGCATTGTCTGCGTTCGCAATGATATTGATGACCACGACTCTTGAATTCTATTCGTGCTTTGAATTAGGTGGAGTAGAAACAGGTTTGGCAAGTTCTTAAAAAAATATATTTTAAATTATACTTATTTTTAACAGTACAAGTCTCAAGTGTTAGTTTTATACCACCAATTTATGCAATCATAACTGTATATGCATGAATAAGTGGGAAACATTCAATTGAAGTACACAACTAAGTACCCATCCATGCTGCCGTGTTTCGTTGGTGAGTGTGAGACCGGAAGCCCATCGATGCAGGGTGACAGGTATCGTGATAAGTGTGAAAGCCTAATATTACCACGATGATTGTCTTGCTTTTTACATCTCCGAGGGGCGTGAAAAATTATCTCATTGCGTGGGTCATCATACTGCATTGTCACCATTCACAATGAGTACGACAGTAAACAGTCACTTTGGCATGATATTAAATATAAATATAACTATTTTACTTACTATAAAATGATGCGTAGCTATATATATATATATATATATATAATAACGAATATTTTAGGAGGAACTAATATAATATCAGTAATATGCGTGTTTGTTCTCAGTCAACACCTTAACTAACTTCCTGTTATAACATATTCCCTTGGGTATGGTTTGCAGCTCCCGTAGTAGAGGCATGAAACATGAAACTGGTTTCATTATTACTGGTCATTTTAAACTTTCTTTTGACTAATAATCGCTTGTACTTAATGCCTTATTGTAAACTACACTGTAAAGATGTCTCTGTATTCATGTATTTCTAAGTTTATAACTTGAGACATTCTACACAGACAAGATGCCTCTAAAATGTTAATTCAACCGTGTTATGTGATATCATATTACCTCAAAGCATTAAACACCTTCTAAGAATCTTGTCCGTTCCCTAAACCTATTTATTACTATACGCTAAACATTTTGAAACGTACTCCACTTCGTTTGTCATCATACACACTGCGACCTGTACAGCCAAAACAATTGCGTAGCATTCGTTTAATGAACACTATTTTTCAAGTAGAATGAAAATTTGATGAATATATTTTCTTTATTATTGACGAGGGAGGTCCTGTGTTGCTCTACGGCATTAAATTTAATTTAAATATTCACACTTTCCTTCACTCCCACTCAACCATTTTAGCAAATGCTCAAAATGAAGAACTTATTCCAGTGAGCGTTGCTAGACCAAAAAGAAGGGGACACCTCTATTAAAACCGGATAAATAGATGAAAAAATCTAAGACAACATAAGAAACGAATAACAATGAATAAGGTAAGGTTCACAATAGGAATAGGAATTTTTTACAATGTGTTGGGTTACACATTGTGAACAATTCCATACCTACCTACCACTACCTTCCTAAATAGATAGAACAAATAATTAAATATCAAAATAATTAAATTGAACTACCTAGGGGTCGAGACGCTAGAGTTAGTGTCTGTGTCCGTAGTGCTCACATTATGTTTAAACGACTAGTTAAAAAACTGATTGACGTTTTTCGTGACCAGAACACCAACCTTGTTCTAGCATAGAGAATTAGCATTACGAGTACTATTCAACGTGGCTATGCTGCCAGTCTCCTGGGAACGATACCAGTAGGCGATGATGAAGGATGGAATTTTTGACACTTGTATGCATTTAGTTAGTTTATTAGTTTTAATTGTCTAGTATTTTAATTTCTTAAAGTAGTTTGAAATTAATTTAAGTTTTATGTATATTGTTTGTTACTTTGTTTCATTATATTGTTGAAACATATTTTTTGTTCTGACCGTCGCACAGTATATTTAAATTACGGTTTTTGTCGATTTATGAAATCGCAACCATAACGTGCCATGGCGAAGCGTAATAGGCAATTCATTCTAAATAGAAAACAACACTGTAAACAATTTATTTCATCTGTAATTCTTCAATCAATTTACTACCTCTTTTCTAGTGAGCAAATCATTGAAAATCCAAATGACTGTTCAATGGGGTATTTGACATAGTTATCAAATAAATAAGTTTTCTATTGAATATTATAGAATTAAAGGTCCTGATTAAGAATATTTGACTTAAATTACGAATAAAAATTATTTAATATTTTATTTTCCTAAATAAAAATAAGAATTTTTTAATCTGTACATCATTAAAACGAAACGTCTCAACGACCAATCAGAGCCCGTGACGTCACGATCTAATAAACAAAATGTATTGTCATTCAGACAGTTATACGACGACGAGATTTGTGTGTTTATTTTCAGGTTTCATTATTATTTTATTTGAGTATTTCGTGTCGCAAGTGCAGTTAGTCTAAGAAAATATGGATCTTGGTTTCTCAAAAGCTGATAGTGCGAATTTGCCAAAAATTGATTCTTTTATGATTGCAAATTTCTTCGCATCAAATCCGGACTTCTGTTCTGCAGAATTTAGGAATGTGAAAACTTCACTGTAAGTAGAAAACTATCTCTATCCGATAATTTATTGAATTCGTAAAAAAAATACAGTTTGATTTATGTACTTAGCCTTATTTTTTGCTTTATTATTATTAACCTAAGTATGTGACAGGTACATGTTGTTTAGATTGTATAGGTTATAAACAAAATATTATAATCTAAGTTATTATGAGTCTAATACAGATTAAGTACCGTTCTTATGAAGAGTTTCTCATACAGGGGTTATCTGTGATGTTTTATTTCTATTTTTACAGATCATCAAGGCAGTCATATGGTGATGATGCTATAGGCTACGTTCAGTTGAAGCATGACACTACTTTGTGCACAGTAAAATGTAAGATATGCCCTGAGCACAAAGTCCATCGTTCATCATATTCTGTTAGCTTGGTAGTAGAAGAAAAAGAGGGTGTAGTTGTAAGTGTCCAGTGCCATGACTGCCCTGCTTCACAAGGAGGATGCAAACACGCGGTAGCTTTCCTTATGTGGGTCCATCGGAGAAGCGAGGAACCATCATGTACATCTATTGAATGCTATTGGAAGAAGTCAAAGTTAGCTAAAGTAGGAAGCACCTTGAAGTTTATAACAGTGAGAGAAATGAAGGGGTATTCTTTGACAACATGTGAAGAGTTTGGTGATGTAGTCTTAAATGAATTTTTGGAGGAAGGCAAAAAAAGGAATTTATGTACTACACAAATCCTTAAACATCAACCCGACTATAAAGTGCCTGACCTACTTCAGTTCTCCATGCATTATTTGAGCATCAAATATAAGAAAGAAAATGACTGTGGAACATTTTTAAACAAAATTATGGAGGTTTTTTCTAACGAAAATATAAAATTAATTGAAAGTCTGACTCGAGCACAACACAAAATTCGAGCATGGCACGAGTTAAGGTATAATTTATTATTAATTGTATTTTTAAATTGATTTGCCCTTCCATCACCCTGCAATAATTTAACTAATCAAAGTTTGTGTTCACATTCATTTATTTAATTAAATAAATGTATTTACAAAACTTTATAGGTACAATATATATTTCAATTAAAAATAAACTTTAAACTACTTAATGTATATTAAAATTCATTAATACTTTATTAATACCTCAAGTACTGGTAAATACATAACAATAGATTATGTATTGTGTTTGGTCCACCGGTGTTCCTCCGGAATCTGAAGGATTAATTTTTTAATGTTATCTATTCATTTATTTTGGGTACCCATCCTGCAGACCATCCTAGTGTGTGATATACATGTATATGTGGCCACCAAACAGTCATTTGTTTTAAACTTAAAGAAACTACAGATTGTATTTACTTTTCAGGTATGCAAGAATTACAGCATCAAAATAATAATAATAATAATAAATATGATTTATTTCTCTCAAAAAGGTACAATGATATTCTTATATGCTTAAATACAACGTTAACAGAACCTTGTTGAGAGCTGGAGTCTGAGCTAGGTTCGAAACCTGTGTGACAGATCTCCAGTCCTCGTCTCTGAACAAAGTAGAGGTATCCACGTAGCTACAATTATCATACAGTGCTATAAGAATCAAAAGAGAGATAGTTTATAAGTTTTAGTTGTATGTGTTCGTGCGTGCGTGTGTGTGTATGTATGTGTACGTGTGTGTGTATGTGTATGTGAGTGCATGTGTGTATGTGTGTGTGTGTTATACGTTATGAGTGACGCAAAATAATCACAAGCAATCCATACCTATCGTCCATCTACTGCAACAATTATACTTTCAACACCATCGTAGTCCAATTCACACAACCAATCAGTGACTTTCCTCCTACACTCATATTTAGACATTGAGTAGAAGTTTAAAATTTTGTTAAGTTTGTTATATACATAACTCCCCAGGAAGTAAAAACATCTATGAGAGAGACTAGTTCTGACTGAGATCGAGGGGCAAACATTGTATTTCCGACGAACGCTGTCAAATTTCGAATAATCATAGGATATATTTGCGTGGGTTGTAAGAATGAGGTTTAAAATAAACAATCTTCGCACCGATAGCACATTACACGCCTTGTAAAGTTCAGTAGTAGGAAATCGGTACGGGAGTCTCCAGCCTACTTTTAGTACCGCTCTTTGAGCGCGCTCCAGTTTCAGGAGATGTGTTTTGTGACTTCCCCCCCACACAACGATGCAATACTGTGTGACTGATTGGCAAAGGGCTAAATAGGTGAGTTTGAGAACCTGAGTGTCGACCACATTGCTGAGAGCTTTGAATACGTATATAAGTTTACGCAACCTGGAAGTTAGCATGTCAATGTGCGAGTGAAAGGACAGAAGATCGTCTATTTGCACTCCAAGGTATTTAACACAATTGATTCGAGACAGAGCAGGGCATTCACACAGTGGGTGGGCCAAGGCATTACAGGAGTGAGCAATGAGAGAGTGAAAAGATAAGGAAGGCCTGCCTAAAGCGGTTAATGAGAATGTAAGATAATTGGTTTTAACAGTATTGAGAGTGAGCCGATTCCCAGCCAACCAATGAGTTACTGAGTTAAGACTGATCTGAGCACTCTCGAACGTTGACTCCCAAGTGTCCCCGTAGGATATAAGGGCAGTATCATCAGCATACGTAAATATATTGGTATTGTGTAGCTTTAGTTGACAGAGGTCATTAATATATACTAAAAATAACGTAGGTCCAAGGATACTGCCCTGTGGGACTCCATTCTCAACTGGAAGCTCATCGCTACAGTAATCATTGATTCTAACATACTGCCTTCGATTATCAAGATAACTTTTGAAGAGGGATAGTTGAGTACCTCTGATTCCAATTTTTTCAAGTTTTTCGCATAGAATAAAGATCGAAATCGTGTCGAATGCCTTTGCTATGTCTAAAAGCATTTGATGTTTCAAGATGCAAAACTGCTGATGGATCCTTGGTTGCCCTAATAATGGGAGCTAAAGTGCCTGATACTCCAGCCATGAAAAGAGGAAGATCATTGGAGGAATTAGTAAGAAAGGAGTTAGAAAAAAAATATGGCAAGATTGCAGAATGCGGGTTAATTATCAGCCAGAAATTCCCTATGGTGGCTGCATCACCAGATGGTATTTTAAACGGTGACACTGTTATCGAAATTAAATGCCCAACAAGCCATAAAAGTTTAAAATCTTACATTTGTAACAACACAATCACAGAAAAGTTTGCAACCCAAGTTCTTCTACAAATGTATGTAAGTAATTTAAAAAAGGGTTTATTTTATGTGGCAGATTGGGCATTTGAGCAAAATTCAAAAGTTCATGTGATACCAATAGAGCATGATGAGACTAAAGTTAATGATATTTTAGCTAAAGTTGTAAATTTTTGGAAGAACAACATCTACAATTGCTGCAAATATAAGTGCTGTAACAAAAAAGAATAGAATAAAGGCTTATTTTTTGTGAAAACTTGCTTTTAATAGGTACTTTCTACAAATAAAAAGACATACTTTTATCTAAACTAAATTGTGGTTTTATTTCTCAAATATTTTAATTAAAGAATCTTGTAGATTAATTAAGGCACATGCAATAATAATGCAATCGTCCAAGAACTGTATTAAATTACTGTTAACAACTGCATGGGGTTTTAGCATTGAGAACTCCCTCAGACGTCGAATGGTTCTTTCAATATTTTCAAGATTTGGGTGCTACACTGGTCGGATCACGTCGTGCTAACTGCAGCCACTTTGCACGAAGATTTTGTGATTGCGGCACATGGATAAAAAATTTAGGAGTTTTAATACTTGTGTTTCGACACAAAGGAACGACACATATTCTATAAGACTGAATTCATTTTTACATAAATTTTGAACAAAGAACGTAACGAAATAATAAAATAAATAATATAAATATTTATAACCAAATAACCAACACCTCTCTACGCGTAGCCCTATCGTATTGTTTTGTGTTTTGGTATCGTGACGTCACGCCTCTGATTTATCACGTGACTTAGCGTTTTAGCGGGAAATACGAAATGTATTTCTTAAAACTGCTTTTTGTTTATTAAAATGGCTTAAAATTTAAGAAAAACAGTCGTCAAGCGTTTCTTTTAGTGACTTAGAACATTTTGGAGTAGCTTACGAAAATTTGTCAAATACCCTATTTCTCAGAGAAATAATACATATACCTGCAGAGTCTAATCAGTAATATTTATATAGAGAAGTTAAAGTAAGTTCGTTTGAATAATCTCAGACGTGCTTTATACCTAAAGCACTACTTGAAATTCATAAAACAGTGAAATGTCGCAGGACGATAGAAAATACTTGGAATAATATGTATTGCACGTAAAATGAAGATGGAGCATGCAACTGTGTGGGTTCCTGTTTCTGATAACGTGTTATTTCATGAATAGTAATCATACCTCCACGCCATCTAATCTCAATAAGACAACTGATATAAATAAATACACTTACACTATCCGACCCGGAAGTCAAACCCGAGCCACAGCAGTCAAGCACAGCACTCGCATACGCTACCACTGCGCCACCAAGGCAGTCAAAAAGATAAGTATATTTCAGCGAGTACAGTTCATTATAATGATAAGTCTACAATAAATGCATTATTGTAGACTTATCATTATAATGAATTATACCTTTTAACTACTAAGGCTACAATAATTTTCATTTGCCGGTAATGTCGTCGTCAGGTAATTGACATCATAGTCACACAGAACAAGGAATAATATTTGTTCCGTGGTCCAATATCATCTATACTTTTAACAAAGAAGAAAATTTTTTGAAGCATTTTTATTATTGTTACATTGATCATTCTCACGCAATGATAATGAAAATCTTAAAAAAAAAACCGAGTAAACTCGTAAACATAAAATGTAAACCGTTGAGAAGACATGTAAAGTTGTTAAAAAGTAATATAAAAGTAATGTATAAATAAAAAGCGTCCAAACATTTCGTCACATTCATTATTCTCCACAACAACTAATGAATGTATAATATCTTTTAATATTTCATAACGCCGTTGGTTTTATAATTCTGTACAATTTGAATGAGAGATCAAAGCAAGTATTTTAGCGGCGGTTGCTTAAGGCGTGGACAAGTGTTCGTCACACTGGAATGTGACGTAGACAATGCTGAATTTTATTTTTTACCAACTGTGCACGAGTGTTGTCAAAGTTCAATAGTAAACTCCCTGATAGAGAAACCCAAGATTGAAGAATTCTATATTTAAAGAAAAACAGTATTCACTCATAAAACGACGTTTAATTATAAAGTAGATTAAATATTTTGTATTAGTTCAAAGATCATAGCATTAGCTTGGTCTTAAGCCTTAATAAAAGGGTTTAATATTTTAATACTAAAAAACTTAACTATCAAAAGTTCAAGCTTACATAGAAAGCGTAGTATATAAAAAATACTAGATGAATGTTAAGAAAAACATAATAAACCTATTATAACAATTGATGTTTTTTTTTAAATACGTCATTCTTTATAACAAAATATTGAGGAGTAGTTTCTAAATATTTCGTAGATTTATGGTAAAGTATGCTACAAATCAACTGGCAACACTGCTGGGAACATTTATTAAGAATATTTTCGGAAGAAGTTAATTAAATTTGCCTTGGTCGTTGACAAGGTGTCTTCCCACCATATAACTGTTGTTTCAATGCTCGCTTTTAATTTAGTTAAAACGCCCGATGAAAGATTACATGGCGAAATTATTTGATTTTCGGGGAGGAATATTTACTGTTGGACTTTATTGTTTTTGTCATGACAGATTTATATATTTTATCAAAGGTCTTGTTAGTCCCGGTGCTGGTAATAAATGAATGAAGAAGGATAAATTGTAAGGGTTAGCAAAGTTAAATTAAGTCACATATTTTAGATTTAGGCTAGTCGTTCCATTACGGATAGTCGACATATTTCTGTTAAAAGATACTCATATATTTATCAGTTGCCTAATTTGTTAAGTTCTAACGTTTGTTTTGCTCGTATTTCTTAATTATAGGTTGTTGTGGTAATGAAAAAGAACAATATGTCTTACGTTTCGTTTTTGTGTGTGTAAGTGGAAGAAAAATGAGTAACTAGAATATAGACAATTAGTTAGTTGAAACTTTCTTAGGTTATATTGCAAAACACATTTGAAATGGTGTTTTGTTTTTTCTTTTCGTGGGTTATTAGATACACTGAGTCTAGATCGCAAATTAATTTCATACATTTTTTATTTATTATCATAATTCAACTTAATTTCTACTATTAAAATAAAAATATAGTATACATACCCTAGTATTGATAATTATATTTGGTTTATTTACATTTTTTGCATTATAAACTTTCAGTAGTCGACTGTGTGGAAGTTTTCAATTATATTACAATTATTAGCTGAAGTCAATGTCATTCATACATTAGCCACGTCACTCATGAATCACTAAAACTATACTCACTCAAAAGTTTTATTAAAAATATTGAACTACTTATTAAGTGTTTACCCTATTCTATAAGTCACTGTCTTTTACATCTGATTAAAAAAAAAAAATTTTTCCACTTTGATTTTACTTTAAAAATCGTTTTTCTGCGTTTTATTGTTTATTTACTATTAGTATGAAATAATTAGTATTACTATTAAACTAAGTAATATTGAAGCTATTATCAGATAATACAACACGTAGTGGGCATATAACAGACATAATAGAGATGTGATATAACCTATTAAATGTTCCCTTTCGAACTATAATTATCAACTAGCCATTTATCAAAAGTCGGCTTGTCTGTTCCGGATACTCTTAAAAAAATCTAGAATGTTCTTAAATCGTAATGGTACTGCTACTTAAAATGTTAGACACAAATATTTCGGTAGCAGTACAAATATACCAAAGTTTAAGGGAACATATCATTTAGACGATATAAATGTATCACTGTTTTTATAAGTAAAATGATGACAATACCATCTTCAATTTCCACAAAAAGGTTATTTGTAACGAGAGTTATAGAAAGTTGGAGTTTTTATTAATTCTCCGCTTGACCGTTACCAGTATTTTAGGTTAGTAACTTTATTTGCAGATAAGAAATATGGAGCTCATAGAGATCCGATATGTAACATACTTAATAATGTAATCTTTTTCAGGGTAACATTTTAGCAAAAAAGTTACGTTAGAAAGAAGAGAAGCTTAAAACTTTATAAGTCACTGGTCTACAGTGGTACTAAACACATATGGAATCTACGGATCTTGCACTTTTTGGGAAATAATAAGATCTTTACACAAAGGGTCTCTTCTGATTTTTCTAAGTAAAACGTGTTATAGCAAAAACGTTTGACTTGTTATAACGTCCCAATGTTCAAGAAATGTAAGTGATTTAACCATTAATACAAAAAAAGACATGACGGAACCACAAAATGATTCAGATTTATAGTTTTAATTTTTTATTTAAATATTTACTTAGTGTTTCTTTACGCTTCATATTACCTTATTAAAAACAGTACTTTGTTCTTTAAAATTGTAATATGAAAATAAAAATAGAGTCAGACATAGCCCACCGGATTAGCAAGCTGAAGTGGCAGTGGGCTGTTCGTCTTAATCGCAGAACCGACAACCGCTAGGGTATATGGGTTGTAGAGTGGAGACCGCGTCTCGGCAAATGAAAGTAGGTGGAGTAACAATTTGCACAAGATGGCTGGCAGAAGTTGGATGCCCGAACCCCAAAATCGATGAGAGTGGCGTGCAATGGGAGAGGCTTATGTCCAGCAGTGACACACAAAACATATCTATCGTCTATTAAAAATTACGATCTCGGCCAAATCACACATTGAAATTTTTACCTATGATTTTGGCAGCATTTCTTCTTGACTTTACAGTATATTAAAATAAGATTGCAGTAGATTAAAAGCAGACTAATAATATGGTTCTGGCAATAGTAATATAATTTTCTCCTACCGTAATTAATTCGATGAAATATAACTTTTTAAGATTAGTTGGAAACAAACACCATCATCAATAACCGTCAAGCAGCCTTTAATAGTCCACTGCTAGACACCAGCCTCATTTTAGCAAGAAAACATAATTCAGCAATAAAGATTGTGCTCTTAATTAAATGAAAATGCCGAAATTGATAGAATTATTTTCTGAATGTTTTCCTTGAATCCATACAAAAAAATGTACCCTGTGAATTTATAAACAATGATCTCATACCACAGAGACTTTACAATGAAGCTACTTGACCTCGTCGAATACTGGGATCAGTAGCTGAATAAATGTCACGTGGGTGTAATTCTAGCGAGACAAAAAATCTTTCTACTAGACATGATGGTCTAGATATGATGAATAAATCAAATATAGTACCCTTTCATATGTTAGCTTTTCTTTCTCTGACATTTCAAATTTATGTCCATTATTCTGAGTGTTTAAGTATGTGAAATGTTCATACATTTACATTTGGTCACTCAGACTAAATGTAAATGTAGTGCGGCATATCTGGTATAATGAAGGTTTATTAAGTAATGTGTACTTAAGAAGTAAATCGAAAAAGTGACAAAGTGTAAGTTTTAGCAAAACTATAATATTTATGGCTTCCATCACTATGGTAGATTCCTAAAATAAATAAAAAAATAGTGTACTCACGCGTGTTTCAATAAATTAAAGTAGTATAACAGAGTTAAAATTTTAAATAATTATATTAATTGCCATGCTGTCGTGTTTCGTTGGTGAGTGCGAGACCGGAGGTCCATTGATGCAAGGGTGACAGTTGTCGTGGTAAGTGTGTGCAATACAATGCTACGATGACTGTCATGTCTTTTACGTCCCAAGTGAGGCGTAAAATATCGTAATGGGCCGCCGTAGTGTGGGTCACCATACTGCATTGGCAGCATTCGCAGTGAGTATGGTGACTAGAAATTTTGGATTCTATTCATACTTTCCATCAAGCCGAGTAGAGTCACTTTGGCAGGCTATTAAAATAAAAAAAAATATTATTATTTATTAGCATACGGTTATATAATAGCATACATAAGAAAATATCAATTTATCTACTAAATAAACATAATACGACACTACAATTCTATAATAGATTATAAAATCTAAACTATGACGAAACTGGAAAACGAATGAATGTAATGAGATATTAAACAAGTATATTCATTGGAATGATGTGCCAAATATCATACATTATTATGTCAAATAAATATCTTTATACTTGAGCATAAATAGAACCTACAAGCTCCTAGAATACGAGTATATAATGCCATCGTACAATAATTGCATTTTATTTCAAATTATATTCATTATTATATTTATTACATAATATTTATTATAATTATAATTATTGCTATGTACATGTTTAAGCTTATTATTCAGTTTTCTTTTTATACATATATCGTTTTGTCCATTGTACTTTAACAATATGTTATACATTCTTTAGAAATAAACATATTTGTTTTTATCATTATTTATTTGGAAGTTGTAAATATTATTGCCTTTTTGTGTCATAGTGGGCAATCTTGCAGTCAGGTCGACTGATAGTTAATGAATACTCACTTAGTTAGTGAATCGTCACCTAGGGATACCTTTAACTCAAGAGATACTGGTGTGATACCCACCAATGTGAAGAAGGAGCTTGTTTAACACTGGTTTCCCGTGAAGCGTGATATCACTCCAGACAAGCCGGCCTATATGTGTTCTCTAGGATAACATTTTCAATCAAATTATTATTAAATAATATATGTGTATAATTTAATAATTATAATTATATTAAAAAGCACTACTATTGCTATTACTATTATTTATACTCGCTCTTGCTAAGTATTCGATTTATGTACAGTGATGTAGAAATCAGAAACACGTGACGGATGCTTATAGTGACTTGCATGAGATAGGGCGGTCTACATGCTGATCATTGGGATTTTTATTACTATTATCTTGTTAATAATGCGCTCACTAATATTCACAAATTAATAGACAGTATCATTTCATCTTGTATAAAAAAATATTCGTAGTTTCCGAATTCATCACAAAAGCATAACATTGCACATGCACTGTGCCGGCTATCCTTATTCGCTCTTCATAAATTATCTATGACATCTATTGTGTCTATATAGACACCTTAATCGAGTTCAATTACTTTTTCATAAGTGGATATATTCAAATGTCTAGGGCATTTAAACAGCTCGCCTAAATCTTTTGGATTAAATAAAAATAAGATTTGAATTTTCGTAATCGTTATACTCGTAAATGCAATCTTTTTGCCTTTAACTCGGATTTCTATGTATACACAACACATACCTAGACATTATCCTGAATACGTAAAATACTTAACAGAAATCTGGTAGAGCAATAAGTTTGAGTAGTTTTCAATAATTGAAATGGTTAAAGTGCTTATTGTCTTTGGAGGCTCGTGACTCAGTAAACCACGTAGGTTAACATAATTCAAAGTTAAGTAATTCTAGCCATGTTAGTTGAAGTTCTAAAAAAACCAAAAACCTTTCTACAGAACTTCAATATCGCCGAGTACTTGGGTTATGGAGGACTGATAGCAGTCGCTCTTGGTAAAAAATCGTTGTGCATCCATAGCGTAGTAGTCTAAAAACCGACCTCAATCAATATAGTTTGGGAAAAATGCTCAGTAAAGAAGTGTTGCTTTTATTAATGTTAACGTTCCTATATATTACGAGAGGTGAAATGAGAGTACATTAAAGTTACTTCCTATAAGACTATTCTGCTCCATAACCTTTTAATCATCTCTAATTGATAGATAGGTAAACACAACAAAAGTAAAACAACAATACACGTTCGTTACGGTTTTTTTCATTAAAAAGTATAGTCAGCAAATTTTGTACACGGTAGATGACGGTGTAAAATATATCGCAAATACCAAATGGAATAATAAAGCAGATTCGAAGATCTCTTTTAATTGTATAATCCTTAATTATACACCCTATAAAAGTTTTGAATGATAAATTATTCACCGTCTCTACTTAATTCTACTTCTAAACTTTATAAGTATTATTTCTTAAGTTAAATAATGGTGATAATTTTGACACTTATGCTTTGTGTCAGGTGCTAATCTCTTTTGAACAGTCCTAGTAGACATACCTTTGATATACCTTTTTGCAAACCTTACAGTTCTACTGTTCTGCTCACTGTGAACAAATTAATAGAGTTCAAACTTGCACAGCAAAACGCAGAACATTGATGAGTAGGCAAAACTATCAAAGTGACTCTACTCGACTTCTACTTTAAAACGATTTTAAAATGATTTTCTAACCGGTATTCAAGCTAAACAAGCATATTGAACAAAGTTATTCATCTCTTTATAAAACAAATACAAGGTTTCTTTTATACATAACTTTAAATTATTTTCTACACCATAAAATATTTATATTTTAGATGAATTTAATCTATGAAAATTTCATTCATATTGCTAATGTTGGAAATCTATTTTTATCTAGGAAACCCTAGTGTTAGAGTGACGGCACTTGACAATGTCGGCCGGTCGAGAGTTGACGAGCAGAGTCAGCGTTCTTCGAGACGACTACGTAGCACTTATGTAACTTACATGTATTCCGTTAACGACATTCTCAATCTACATAATCTATAATTTTTGAACAAAATATAAAGTAAATTCGCTTTCATAATGAAAAAAGTAAAAGAAAAGTCACAAAGCCGTGCTAATGAAAAAATTGTACTCCAACGACCCAACGCAAATATATTTTGACACCGTTTCGTAAGTTTTTTAGCTCAATTAAAGTCGTGGATTTGCGATTTGGAGTCGATTTAAGCCTGTCTAAATCAATATTTTCATAATTTCTTTCAAAGTTGGAGGTTGCTTCATTTCTTTTATAAAAACATACCTGTAATCTTTCGTGTGTGGCGTGCTAACGGTATTGTCACAGATTGCGAGTCTCGAGTTTATTTTTCATGAAAATTCTTATACCTTTTGAATAACAATCAGTCTTAAAAGTTGAATAAAATGTTTTTAAACTTTTTCAATATTGTTCCATCATTGTATAATACTTTAAAAAAGCAGTATTCTTTAACGCAAATAATAAAAACGCACACAATAATAGTATTGTACAACTTAAGAAACAAATGAAATTTCTATTTCTCAAAATAAAGCGCTATTCTTTATCTAAGTATTATAAATGGTATCGCATCACAAAGCTTTCGCTTTCAGTTGCCGAGATTTGCATATTATCTACCTATAAGTAGACACAATCTGAGATCAGCAAGAAAACGAAGAAAAGAGAAATAACAAATTACGATTACTCGTATATTAAAAGTAATCTTGAAAATAGTCTAATGTCAATCTTTTGTCGAATTTAATTTTCCACTTAGCTTGGTTGAAAAATAGTGACTTAGGCAAATTTTACCAGCCTGTTAGGTTTTTGAAAGAAAAAATTAGACTACCAAAATATTCCAGATTAACAATAGGCTCGTAAACCAATGATATAACCAATATGACCCACATAGACATAGTTCACATAAAATATTGATATAATTCATATTAAAACCTAAACTTAATCATGGTTAAATTTCTTCCATGTTTGAATGATCCTGATATATTTTGATTTTATAAAAAAATTGAGTTTTTTTTTAATAGTTTGCTTTCGACATAAATAGATTCGTAAGTTAATAAAGCCTAATACACAATGTGAATAAATGATTGTGTTCAAAGACATGCAATTAGAATGACGCTTTTATAAAATGGGAATCCAATGCATTAGAAATGTGTTCGGAGCAGCTTTGATCGATATTGATTTAATAGCATCTTTTTTTACTAATCCATATAGTCACCTTTTTCTTTTCCTTCTGACTATGATAACTAAGTTGACTTAGCGCGAGACTAGTTAGAATATCGTTTAAAGTGACTAGTTTGTTACCATTACTAAGTGCTATACATGCTTGAAGCACCTCGTTAATGTTATAAACTAATATCACTTTAATCGAAAATCTCACTGGAGAGTAATCAATCTAAAATTTTTTTTTGGAATGAGAATTTATTGTAATTAATTTTGAGTATAATTTTATTTTGAAATACTGTGAAATAAAGTGTCAGTTGTCTGGATACGGGGGTTTCCCCAACGGTTGCCGATTTTGTCTAATTCTACTGCAGCTTTCTAATCCGGTGAGCTGTGACGATGAACTTAATTCTCTGCCTGATTACCTCATTTCTGATGCGAGCTCTTAGAAAAACGACACCCTTTCTATAGCACACATAAATGCAATATCTGTCAAAGGTAGACATATTTTTGAACAACGCCGAACGCAGTACATATTCATTTCATCTGTAGGCCGATGCATACAGAAGAGTCATCTAGGACGTCCAACGTCTTGCAACGTATCCTTCCTTAAGTTGAATATCAACTGCAAATCTCAAGTGAGAAATTGATGTTGACTCTATGCCCTTTCCAGTTCAACGTTTAAAACATTGTTGTGAGAAACTTCGTCACGAGCTTACTGATCTCTTGGATCAGCATCTTCTTTCACATCGTTCTTTCATTAACCCTATGGTCCCTTCTGAAAGATTCGACTTCCTGCCCTTATGGTGCAGTTCACGGAATCTCGTACCTTCTTCCTTGAGAATCTGAACCATATTTTGAGGTGTAGAATCTGTAATCAGAAGCAGCGGGGCCATCGGAAACTGGGGTCCGTGGTCCTAGTAGCTCACATAAGTTTAAATGAATATTTATAAAAACTTTCCAATGTTTTCATACTTTCAAATAAATAATTGTCTTCTAAACTAAACATATTAAAATATCCTCTCATAAGTTCTTTCGTCGTAGTTATTTCTTTGGCAGAGTTCAAATATTCGCATCACGTAGATCGAACACAGGTATCATAGACTACGTGTTTTGCATCATTCAATGCATATTTTTCTTTGGATTACATCTGACAGTCAATATTTAATGAAAATTAATATTCTATCGGTTATATAAATTCTAAGAAACTTAAAGGAAAGCGTTACTATTGTTGGATCGGCTCCTCGTATGATGATGATATGACTCCTAGCCGATTTCGGCCACGGCTGTCATTCTTAGCCTACAATACAGGAGATATTATAAGGCACAAGTGTGTGCACAAACACAAGTGCACTACTCTCTGTACCCTCATTCTCATAATCCGATAGGACGGTTACCCAACACGACCGAAGAGAAAAGTTCTCGTATATCAAGTTAGTCGTATCAACAATTAAAGTAGACCTAACATTACACGATGCTTTAAAATGTTGCGAATGATAACAAGTTATTTTTTTTTAGAAACAGTTACAAAAACAGTAAAAAGTTAAAATACTTAGCGATAGACTAAAAAGGAAAATAATCCAAACCGGCGGTTTGTTCCGCTTGAGGTCTTTGTGATGTTTTTTTTTAATTTGAAATGTTTAATCTTTTTCATTCACGAAATGATAGTAAAAAAAAAGTTTACTAAGCTGTTATGTGTTAGTTAAATTATGTACTAACCTAGTGTACTGATAATCTGATGCCATCATAGATAATATACTATATGCTATGCTATCATAGATATATCGTTTATAAATATATGTCAGTTTTTTAATCTGATTTAATAAAAACGTCGAAAATCCTAATGACATTAGTAGTGGCTTCCAGATTTAAATTAAATTTAAGTTTAGAACGTGACTAAAGTTGGCAAATGTTCGGAATAACTAAGAAAGTAAACTCGTAATTAATTATTTCAGCCCCATTCTACAATGATTTTGAGTTGAGTAAAATTATAATTTAAATCTTAGAATTATTTTACATTGTATCGTTCGATGACATCTAGCTTTATTTACTGAATTGTTTCTGTTAAATTAAAACACACAAATAAAAATTAGTTGATTGTATTTTAAAAACTAAAATTGTAAACATTTTCATAACTGAAATAAAAAGAAATAATATTATTTAATTTTGTAACCTTTGGTAATACTAAAGGGTGAACCTGGTCAAGTTGATTTTTTATTTCAAGAAAATAAATAATATATTTCATAAGTAGATATTTAATGTCTTTGGATCAATTTTTTTAGACATAATATCAATGAAAATTTGTGTTTAAATTTTTTATCAGTTTGTTATTAGACTTTTATATCCTATATAACGTCTATAGAACCTGATTTGAATTGTAAAAACAGTTTTATAAATTGATATCAAAGACAGCAAAATTAATTCTGAGGAAAGCAAACACAGTTCTGCGAACTTTTCAAATATCAACTCATTAAAATGCTGGCGGTACAGTCCAGTATCCGACACGCTTTGAATATGAATGTACGTCTTAGAGAATACGTACGAATAATACAGAGAATATGTTACCGAGTTTAAAGATTCTTGCTCATTTCTTTATGGTATAATTTTTCAGCGGCGACTTAGATAGAAAGCAATAAAATTGGTGACTAGAAGCAATGAAAGGGTTGTTCAGCATGGGTTTTTCTACGAGGCCGTGGCATGACATCGGTGGAAACGGCTCATAAGTGTCAAAACATACCCTTCCCATGACACAGATTTCTTAATTTCTTCATACTATGACCATTATCCAATTTAAATACATAAAATAATTAAAAGACGAAAACTTTTTCACCAATGTCATTCTAAGATTAATTTGAAGAGATAAATAGAAAGTGTTTCAAGGAAAAAAATAACAGAAAAGGAACACGCGTTCTATGAACACGCTCATTATGTCTAGTCATTCATTCCATTACACGCGTTACTGAAAACAAAATGGAAATGCGGAATCTTATACGATGAATACTCGACCAACGAATATTAAAATCATTTGAATATTCCATTGTGTTCCCATTTAAGGCCATCTGACATCAAAAGAATGTAATTTACAGTAAAAACAACATCGTCGAATAGAGATGTTAATATTATTAATCTCACTATTAAAAACACTTCGAAAGCATAATTGTAGTAATAGGACTTATCAAAACAAGATTTTAGTAAGCTCGCGGGCTTGGACTACCCAGCAATCAATATAATGACCTTGACTTGCTACAGAGATCCAGTGCTTACATTATCCAATCCAATAAAATACAGCTGGCTTTGAGTTTTAAAAAAAGGCTTTTATTTAAATTGCAGTATGTTATAGCTAATAAAAATAGAGAAATTACTACTAAAGTGTTTCTACTGAATATTTTATTTGTAAATGATTTCGACTACATTCAAGAATGAATCGTTACAGTTAATTCCATGTGAATTTTGTTAAATTTACGTAAAAAAATCATCTGATAGCAGTCCTCTGTTGTACATAGCGCTTTCCCATTGCACGCTATTGTAATCGATCTCAGGCTTCTCACAGTCCGCTCCTGTGAGCCATTTAGTTAAAAATATACGAAAATACTGGAGTTTTAGATTTATTTAGTAAATAAATTAAATTATATACAACCACGTATAATGGTTATACAGAACATTAAAATAATTTAATACAGTCGAAAACTAAAGATATGTTTTAAAAAGAAGACTCGAGATAAAGATAAAATAAAATCAAACATTTAACCAACGTTATCTTGCACAACTTATTTTGCACAGCATTTTAGTGCGGCCAAATTGTATACCTACCCCTGTTTCTCAAATGCAATTCATCGTCAAATGTAAATCTTTGCATACTTACAGTCTGCTACAGTGCACCGACGAGATGCCATTTTACTAATGTGCACATTAAATGTGACGTGAAAATACTAAAATTGAAAACTACGATTTTTACTATCCACTTTTGAGTTCATACACGTGTGCGTGTATGTTTCTCTAGTATAAATATGGATAGAAGAAATTTGAATATTTTGCCAAAATATGTTTACTTTAAAGAGCTCACAAGTCGTTAAATTTAGTTGATTACAAATAATTTATTTTTTAAGTCTAGTGGAGTCAATCTAAAAATATCATTTTCACTTCTCACTTTTTCTAACATATAAAATTCTCGTGTCACAGTTTTCGTTGCCATACTCCTCCGAAACGGCTTGACTGCTTTTGATGAAATTTTTTGTGCTTATTCGGTATCTATGAGAATCGGCCAACACCTATTTTTCATCCCCCTAAATGTTAGGGGTAGTACAACCCTAATTTTTTTTTTTATTTTTAGACAAAATTTTTAATTTCTATTTTTTTATGATACAACATACAAAAATACATACAATCCTCAATTTTCACCCTTCTACAATCAACCCTTATTTTTTAATAGCTATTTTAGTAATATAATCATTTTTCATCCCGCTCAAATTACTTAGAAATAATTTATATGGCAAAGCAACGTTTGCCGGGTCAGCTAGTAATATTATAAACGTGTACGTGTACGTTCTTACGTTTAATATGAGGAAAAAGAAATTTGAATATTCTGGAAATGTATTTTTACTTTTACAATTCGATAAATTTAGTTGATTTCAGGTAATTTAGTCTTTAAGTTTACTGGACTCTATCTAAAAATATCTATTGTTTTCTTTATATTAATGAACTTTACATGTATTTAGTTTTGTACCGTCTGACGCATCGATCCTATTATACTGGTAAATGTAAATATAAAAGTATAAAAGCTATTTCCAGGCATTTTAAGCAGAAAATTAACATTTGTGTTCAACGGGGCACGGCGGTGCCTGTGGAGAGTACTACTAGCCGTTACTCGTAGTTTTTTATTTATTTATTGTCAATTTAGATATATTTAAAAATATTTATTAGTAATTTTATTTAAGATATTTAAAATTTACGATGGGCAATTTGAAGTTCAATATGTGAAGGCAATGCTAGAAAATGGATATTGCTTAGTTCTTGGAAGAGTTTAAAAATCCCCAAATTCATCCATATCAATGAAATAATTATGTTGTATATGTCATTTAGTAGTCGACTGTTGGACATAGCCCTCTTCTTGGAATGGAAATTTTCATCTTGTAATATGTGTAAATAAAAATAGCAACTGGATAATTTAATACTAGGCTTAATTTTGGACGAAAATGTCAAATAATACTACCGTCGTCGAGTTAATGCATTCACCGCTTGGCCTCATTTCCAGGCCATACACCTCCTTCTGTTAAAATTGATGAGCCTAGATTGACGGTTCTTCAGACTCATTTGAATTTCTATTTGCATAATTACCGAGCTTAGAAGCGACATGTGTTCTGTAACTTACTAAAAAAGGACAAAAAGTTAATTGTTAATTACTAAATGAAAAAAACAAAATATAAATATTAAGGAATGTAATTTCTGTAAAGAACAAGGAACCCTAATAAGTGATAACTAGATTTTTTAAAATAAACGTCAATTTACTTTTTGTTAACTTCGTTACTGATACTAATTATTTTATTTTATTAGCTCCAGCAATAGTTGAGCAGATTTTATCAACCCATATTACTTTTTCTGATACCATAATGACATTTAAAATAAATTGTAACAATGTATATTGACTTAAATTAAAACACGATAGTGAGAGCTATTCCACGAAACGTAAAAATGTTATCGTCGAATTTTGAAAACATTCCAGCAGAAGCCATTATTTCATCGTAAGATTTCAAGTTGAAACGGGTTGTTTTATCGCAAATCTAATTACTATTTAAACATCTTACTATTGTTCTAGAAAGGTTCTACATCGCAGACTTGTAAATTTAGAAAAGACACGTTGACATTTGGCTTTTCCCTGTCATTTGCCATTCAAATTCTTAAGTTATACAAAGTCGACAAAACGTGATCCAAATATATAATATTAATGTCATTGTTTACAACCATAAATTTCGGGATTGTAACATTTGTTTAATTTGTTTCAGATATTAATTGTCAAGTATAAGTAGTATTTGAAGATTGACAAAACGTATATTTTTGTGTGTTCCCATATGTGCTTTCAGAGAGCAGGATTAGTAAGATCTTTTTTGAAGTGAAAACTTCTTTAGGCGCGTTGAGCGTTTTGGTAGAGGGTAAAATCCTCGGTTCGCGTCACCGACATGCTAATGATAATAGTATATCTATAGCTATGGAGAATATGATATTATATATTATATATGAAATTTATTATTATTATATATTATATATGATTTTATATATTATATATAGCTATATATGAAACATAAAAATTTCATATAATTTTTGCATATAGTTTTAATTACTCTCAACTTAATAGTTCCGTTTTCACTTCTATCGGCAGTCCCACGACTGCTACTGTTTTTTTAACACGATTTTATTTTTATTTTATCATTAGCTTGATATGTATCTATGTAAAAGAATCTTTTGATGCTATTTTCACCCGTTTCAAATCGATTGATTGATTTGAAACTAT
Organism: Hypercompe scribonia; assembly: GCA_949316085.1. NCBI lineage: Eukaryota > Metazoa > Arthropoda > Insecta > Lepidoptera > Erebidae > Hypercompe > Hypercompe scribonia. The sequence goes on from OX438979.1 coordinate 12,442,378, forward strand.
GCACACTTATCGAGGACCGATGGCAACGCAATAATTTGCTTATTTTGTCCCATTATAAAGATAATGGGACAAAATAAAAGAAAAGTGGCAAAAATCATGAATCCTGAGGTTCCTGGTCTTTACCAGGAACCTCAGGATTCATGATTTTTGTCATATCTGCTTCAGGTAGAGGGCTATGATAACACTAAGGGCCGTGCTGACATTTTTATAATCGTTGCAACTTGAAAAGCCACAGAAACGACCAAATAATTCATAAAACAACTTTGTAGTTAGTTTTTACATACAATAATACCATAAAGTCGATTATTTGTTGATGCTGGTTAAGAAACAAAGAGAAGCGATAGTTTTTGTAGATGACCAAACTAAAAAACAGATATTAAATAATAGTTTAAAAAAATTCAATAAGCACGAGGCAGTGGAGGCTCCACATACACAGTTAGAGATGGTAAAGCGACCCACCTTTGACGACACCCCCTGACCTCAACGGAGTATTGTCGGTCGTTTCCAGCAGTCACATTGTCCTAGGATGTGGTTACAACAGCCCTTAGGCGGTGTTCAGGGATCTAGTGACCTCTACCGCGTACTTTATAAGCACGACGTGCTCTCAGAAGGAGACTATGGCTCCCTATTCCTCACCCTGCTTCACCTGCGATCAACTCGCGATTATCTTACTTGTACTCTACGCTTGGGTGCCCAGTTCTCCAGCAGATACTGGGCGGAGTCCCGTTCGGACGTGACATTGCGTCTCAGCCTCATGTTGTATCTGATTCAGAAGCTGCTGAGCCCGCAGCATTCTGCTGAGCAGCATTCCGGGCAGCCTCTTCATCATTCCGACCGATCAAACGAGTTTGTTCGTAGACAATCGTGTCCATTTCGGCCTGAATATAGAAGTGCCAGGAACGTCACTGCCTCATGTGAAATTGTGCGGTAAGATCCGTACACTTCGTATGGCCATGAACCGCTGCAGATTGCTGAGTAGAGCTTTAGAGCGAATGGCACTCGCTAGGTCATTAGATCAGACGGCTGCCCCGGATGGAAGTAAATTGATTGCACTTTAACGAACTTCTTTTCATGGTCCCTTGATATTGGTCGCAGCGCACCTTCACCTCGTATTTGGCAGACTAATCACCCGACTTGTTCTGCGAAGCTCCACCGGTTGTCCAAGATGAGGCTTGGGTACTTTATATACTGGTCTACATGGTCTTCAACATCACCTAAACGAAGGAAGGAACTAGCGACGACCTGTCCATCATACACATTTGCGAATAAAAAAGTTGTCAAATAAACAGTTTTAAAGAATCGATATTTGTTGTCATTGCTTTTCACGATAGGAGCTTGGTAACCGGAGTTCAAATCTCACTCCCCTTATTCTTGTGGGGGGGGGGGACTAAAGGGGAGGCGGGCAACACAGATGTCCATCGGCAAGGATATACTCGTTTAGCATTAGGTGAACCGTCTGCACGTATGTGCCTCTATATCGAAAAAATAAAGAGTTACATTGCTGGAATTTGGATGTACAGTAACAACAAAGCATTGTCTCATAACATAGTTAGCCTTTATACTTGTTATAAAATTTCTCATAAATCAACATGAAAAGAAATTGTTTTAAACATAAGCACTATCTCTAAATCACTTTTTACAAGGAAATGTACTTTGCAGGGATCATAAAAATTATCTGCCGTGTATGAGATTCGCTTCTGATGAGATTCATACATTACCTAAATTGCTTGTTTAGGTGTTTATGATAAAAGTTGAGATCTCACATTTTGTTATGAGTGAAAGATAGGTATAAGAGGTTGTAAGTAGGAAGGTTGAGGATACGAGTATAAGGAGGAGAGTTAAAATAGGCTAGCCCGCTACTACTAGTCAAAAGAGAGTGCTTTTACCTAACTCAAAATGTGAATCAAGCACCGCTTCCGATCTGGCGGCTTAGGTTAAAATAAACTATTTATAATTAAATTTCGTAAGGTGTTTGATTTTTAAGTTTAGTGATATACACCTGTTATCGAGTCCGGTTAAAATCGAATTTCTATACAAAACAACCAGTTTTTTGTTTCTTTACATAAAAAACTGTCCCTGATTCTGGTGGAGAGGGAGGGGTTCAACTGTAGCAACGGACTCCCTTACTCGTCTGCTTGTCGCTTCACTTTTAACAGATTTGTGCTTATTTCATCATCATTATCAGCCTATAACAGCCCACTACTGGACATAGGCCGCTTCAATCGCACGCCACATAATACGATTTTCGGCTTATGTGTGCTTTTTTATAAAAAAAATATTAAGTATACGAATACAGGTAGCCTCATCTGAAGTTTAGATTAACGCAACTTACTAATAGAGTTCTTAATCTTTTCAATAGCGGTTCTAACAAATAAGTCTAGGACGATAACACCTAACATTATCAACATATAGCATACGAATATATACTGGCATCGTGCGGTTTTGTTATGCTGAAAGGCTTCGATTAAAACGATTCCCGTGGGATTAGAGCTCGCTCACCTGCTACGATAGACTCGTAAGTACACAACGATCTATTTTATTTTTCATCCCCTAGCACCTCTCCGCTCTTTGATGTTCTGAATCGTTTATGTTATTGGGGCAATTCGATTTTCCGATATGTCACTATAAATATTTATATATTTGTAAGCGATTGCTGTGAGAAGTGGAGAATTGATTGATGACTACTTGAGATTAATTGTCCTAAATCCTTGTTGTGCTTACTTGTTAATCGATTATATAATTACGATCATCAATAGAGTTGTATAATGATTATTAAATTTCTGTCGTAATGTGTGTGAGGCTCATATTATACTAAAAAGATTTTGCAGAAATTGAAAAGTAATCTGGCATTAGCTTTCGATTTCGATTCCAAATGTTGATTTTATATTGCTATTTAACCAACTTAAATAGAGTGGAATTAGTGGTTTATTTGCATTACCTGATTATTTTAAAATAACTGCACAAACCACACTATAGTGCAATGTAAGTTGTAACAAATTCATGACTTATATAGAATATACAAGTAAAAAAATGTCTTTATTGAGACAAACAGGCAAGTTCTTTTTACAGAATAAATTAATAAGTAAAGTCATAAAAGTGTATAGGTCAACCTACACTCCGGGAACGATAAGATCAGTACCTCCATATTGTTTGAAACAAAGTGCCAAGTAATTACATTTTGCTGGTAAATTCTGGGAACAGACCACCATTATTGTGCAAAGGGAATAATAAAATTTTATGAGACGACATCATGAACACATTTCACGTAAATTGAAATGAACTTAATTTTATTCTTATTATTTTCATTCAACAAAATGGTGCATTTTTACGATTCAGTGGCATTACAGTCTGTGCGATAGCATTTACCATAAATTTGATACTAATGCAGGCGAGAGAATAATAAAATATTTAAGACTCTCTCAGCGGACAAAAGTCCGAGTTTACGAGCAGTGAGGACGCGATGACCCGGGCACGTCCGTCCGCCGGAAGACAACCAACAGGAAAGTTACGAGGGAAAGTGATAGTAGTTTACACAGATTTACTTACTTTACACAGACACAGCTCGTTTTTTGACACTTACACTGACAACAATTTCATTTGTTACACCAGTACTAGTGCTATCAGTTTGAATCATACGATACAGCGGGATTGATTGTTATCATTTATGGTATAAAATGTATAAATATAAAAAATTAGATTAGATTAGATTAGATTATATAAACGTATATAAAAATTAGAACTATATCAGGCACTAGTTTAAGGGAATTCGCGGACTGTAAGTAGTTGACTTGTTTAGTGTATTTATTCCTTATTGTTAACTAAAATGTTAAGCTTACAATTTGGTTGATCTGTGCATTAAATAAATATATTGAACCACATGTTGTGTATATATATTAAAATTAAAACGTAGTTTACATAAATTAATATAACTAATAAATAAATATTTGCTGTTGAAATATAGCTATTGAAGTCTATTTTTACATATTAGAATTACTAGATACTGTTAGTAAATTTAGCTACATCCTATTACAAAGTAATGAATAGTATCTGATTTATTTTCTATGGTGCAATTTCAGAGTTGGTCAGTTTGGCTACGTGTTAAGGTCCTCATGGGTCTCGAGCTTAAGGGATAATGAACTAGTCTTAACTTTAAACCCGGTGCTATTCTCTCATAATTGCCACTCCAAGTTTGCTCGAAGCGATAAAACACGCCCTAAAACGGTACATCAATGAACTCGATCGTTGATGGTTTCTGATCTTCGTAGTTATATAACTCGGGATGAACGAGGTTGTTCTAGAGTCTTTTGGTTGATAGAGATGTGGATTAGCTTGGGTAGTACATAATACTATAAATATTTGTTTCTGTAGCGTTGAGTGGATACAATGTGTGTCACAAACAGGACTCATTTTTTACAAACAGGACTCATTTTTTTTGTAAATAACGTCATATAATAAATAATGAAGAGCATTGAATTGTCGTAATACTGCAGTTCTCTAACTTTATTATACATTCAATGTGATATTATGCAGGTCGTTAGTGCAGTGGTGGAAATTTTCACTAGACTAATCAAAACTCCGTGAACCAGGGAGAAATGTTTTTTTTTTGTTTATAATTATTCTAAAGACTATCAAATGCTTTATAATGCACATGAAAATTGAAAGAAATAAAAACACCTTGGTTTATTTTCATAGTATGTGTAATTCGGTCATTCGGGTAATAATTGACGTCAATGTTTTCAAATCTAAAAAAAAATGTAGATTATGGAAATAGGTTACAGTTTTCTTTAAAAAATACATTAAGACTGTCATCAATTATTTATCTTCTGTTATCGAGTTGACTACACTTAATCCAATTCTAAAACCATTAATGTCAGGTCGATAAATTCAATAAATTATTACTATTTATTTGGGTTTTTGACGTCATTGTAGTCTAGAATGTTCTTAAAAACACATTTGAGAGTTTTAACAAAAATATACTGATCGTGTTCAATTTACACACAAAGGTAAATACTTCATCTGTTACTGGATATATGTATTATAAATATTTAATCATGCTTGATTAGTTATAAAGTCATTAGAGTGATATTATACATATTTTATATATATATATATAATAAGAGTACGATAATTGTTCTACGCTTAACGTTTCTGGTTTTTAATATTAGATAAACATTCTGAGAGTCCAGTATGAGTTAATCGTAACGCCAAACGCGATCGAGTTTGCTGATGTAAATATCTCAGTATAACGATACAGAATTCTAATTCATGCTAATACCTCTAATGTGCTATATCATCATAAGAAATCAGTTTGCATACCATAGGTTCAACTAATTACTCATTTTTAAACCGAAAAAGAAATAAATACTCTTCAGTCGTTTTGTTATTAACCGCAGTTGTCCTGATAAACACACTTGGTTTCCATTTCTAATGCCATATGTCCATACATCTAAAGAATATAGTAGTACAACTGAAACTCGTTAGTAACAAAACCAAATTGATGTTCATAAAACATGCACTTTGTTCCAGTAACCGTTAATTCCAGGGAAAACAAATGATATTACAACAGTTCGCTGTCACTTGTTTGTGTTTATTGTTTGCAAATAGCAGTAAACAAAAGGATATTGTGTAATTTCTATATATCTATATATCCGATTAGAATGATACTACAATATTTCTATACGTGTGTATATCTGATTGCGGAATTTGTTAGTAGTTTATCTATATGTGACAATAATATTTTTAACCTTAAAACGTGTGGTATAATGATGTATTTCGCTTAATCATACTATTATGGCTGAATTGGTCTACAAGAACTTTTGGAACAAAGATGGAATATAGTCTGTAATAACACGTTGACTACTTTTTTATCAAGGAAAAAATAATTGATAAAATAGATATTTTAGAAGATTGAAATTAGCCTCAATTGAATTGGAAAAAAAGATTCTCATTTATTGTTTTTTTTTACTGTATCTTTATTGTTTGAAACTTATTCATATGATTCTTTGCTCGAGAGTTACAAAGAATTGTAAATATCAAGTTTTATAAGCACTATACATCGTTAAGTCAAGCATTTATGAGCACTATACAAACATAGCTTGCAAATTATTAGTAATTCAATTCCTAAGACCTAAATAAGTACTGTGAAACTCAATACAATTTTGAATATTAAGTATTGAGCTGTGATAACAAGAATAGAAGATAACTGCGTTAAGGTTATACTGAATACAATGCAGAAACTTTGGTACGACACCCCAACAAATTATTCCTAAGATTCTCCAAATAAGTTATGGTTAACGTTTCTCCAATCCAAAAAGTAAGAGTAAGATGATGATGTTGAGAATGAAATACTCAAACAAGTGGACTACTACAATACTATAAAAGAAACTCCTCTCGTTTTAAGATTTTTTTAGACACTTCTAAGTATTTTAGTTAATTACTCCAAAAAAATACCACTTAATTTAGACAAACTCAGCAATTCTTTTAACTATACCTGCTTCGGTGGTGCAGTGGTAGTGAATGTGACTGCTGTGCTTAAGTATCGGCTTCGATACCCGGGTCGGACTAAATGTTTGTATGATCTGCAAATATTTATTTCGAAATTTGGGTGCTTTCTATGTATAATATGTATGTATTTACAAAAAATAAATAAATAAGTATTCTATGAGTCAGTCTAGTTCTCATAGCACAAGTTCTGCTTAGTTTGGAACTAGATGACGTTGTGTGTCAAATGTCCGAAATATTTATTTAATTTATTATAATTTCTAGCGAATAATAACTTTAATTTCTTACTTCCTTCTGCTACTGTTTATTTCTGTAACCTTATTTTTATTGTTTAGTAAAGACTAGCTTTTATTTAAGGAAAAGTTAATATGTTTGCATGAAAGGGTTTGAGGAGCTAACCCACAGGCGAAATCTTAAAGTATCGTCACGCACATTTGTCATAAAAGGTCGCTCTTTCAATTCGCCACTGATTATGGTGAAGTTTTACGATACATAAGCGAACAGAAACATGTTGCTGAGAAGAAACATCCTGTTCTTTATGTGCTTAAAGAAACAAGAAATTGCATATCCATGAGAAAACTTGATGAAAAATACTTTTTTCTGTTTTTTTTCTCCGTATACACGGGATATCATGTCTATATTTTGTGTAAGTTAATAGTAACAGAAACATTGGCAGTTAATCAGTCTACTGCTTTTGAGGACTTTTATAAGTATATAAATCTTTAAAGATACCACACACGTTCGTGTCTCTACACGGGCATGGAAAAATGTACACTAAATTGAATGCTAACGGTAAAACCATTTGGGCTTGCCATGAAATTGTAGCACATTGGACATGCGCGTGGAGGCTCATGTCAACGTTGCATATACATCCTGGCGTGCTTGCATGAGACAGCATGTATTATTTCATTTTCCCCGTATGACAAGATGACATCCACACAAAATAAAATGTATATTATACTAACTTAAGGTTAAGTTACACTGTTAGTAACTCAATTTAAATTTACTATCATCATCATCTCAGTCAAAAGACGTCCACTGCTGTACATAGAGTACTCCCTAGGTTCTCCACAACAGCCAGACCAGCTTGATGAGTCCGAAATAGTTTTAATTTGAATAATTTATAAATCAGTTATATTCAAATTAACTTGAGCTTTGCTTTTACAAAAGTTGGGAGTGATTTTTTTATTTTGTATAACTAATTTCAGATTTAAATTCTCCAAGAATTATCTCTGTAATACTGTAGTAGAGTGATTCAAGAAACTCTCTCTTACCTACGTAGATTATGTAGATAGGATTTATAACTTTCACTTCAAAAGAATATTTATTGTATTGAACTAGGCGGCTGGAATTATACCCAGGTGATTATCATAGTAAGTAAATATTTGTTAATAGTTTTGAATAAATTAGCCACGGTAGATTTTACTTAGAAAAACAGCATTAATCGCACGAACATGCTTTTTGAAATATTTCCTTTAAATGGTTAGTTATGGGTTCTTCGTAATATTTTAAAATTATATTATGTTATGAAATATTTTATCTTTTAAATGAATTTGTTGCTTGGTTGACATTTCACATCGAAGCCTTATTCCATGTCATCTGATACCTAACGGTTACCGATTTTAAATATGATTATACCATAGATAAACAAACTAATCTCACAGAAGATTAACTCAAACTGACATTTCTAGATATTTTATCTCAATTATATTTTTTTTAAAGGCTTCAGAAAGCTAATAGTGTGATTCTCTTAGTAAATAAATGTTTAAAATGTCATTCAACAGCATCGCATTATGTGTGAAGGAATGAAAAGATTTTTATGCTAACTATTTCATTCTCATTCCTGTATTTTTGTCTAAAATGTAAAGGATAAAATTTTTATTACAGACATGAAATAAAAATAAATTAATAAATTTGCGTTTAGATCGGTTAAGATTGATCAATTAAGCAACAATTTTAATTTTAACAGTTCAGTTTATACTTCAGAACAACAGCTTAAGTCCCTTTATAATGTAGTAATTTACAATGTAAAAACTTATGTATGATTGCTGATTGGACCTGCTTACCGTTGAACATAAAATAAATGAGGAGATTGAATGAAGTCTATGCATTTTAAATAATAGTTTAATGTTTTTGAGTAAATAAATATTCAAAACACAACAACATTTGTAAACTGGTAAGCTGTTAACTACAAATTACAAATTGATTTAACAGTGATGTGAACAGTTGCCAGTATAGGTATTTATAATTAGTATGATACTATTTATTTCCAATTCTGCCAGTGACTCATTATAGATATAAGTATTTTTGTTTGTTACCTGATCGGTGGAGACTTCGTGTACGGTATAAACTCTGCACATTCTTACAAAGTGAATTATGCGATTACACTTCAAGCATCTTTGACCACTTGACCACATTATCCACATGTTCTGTTTACGTGTCGATAAGGCTGCATTATTTGGTTAGCCGTATGAATTTACTAGTTCACCGCTGACCAACCTTGCCCCGCAGAATCCGTGTCTTATTTCCCGATCGTTTTTTGCTGTGATGAACGCAAAACCTATCCGACGGGCTTACCGCGCCGCGCCGCTTGCTCACAAATCTCATCCTGGTTAGTCGGCATAGCCATATCAGCATATGTCGACTGATTTTTTTAACCTTCTGTCAGATTCACGTAGTAACCATTTCGATAGGGTCATATTTTCATCATATATCATATTTCCACGTGTAAGTCTACTGCAAACAAGGTCATCACGTAAATCTTCAATTCACACTGGATCACCATTTTGTTCAATTGAAATACATATTGTTCTACCGATTCTAACTCCTTTTGGTCTCTCTTGGAAAACTTATGTCCCTCCACTGTAAATTTTTGTTTTGAGTAAAAGTTCATCTTTTCTGAATAACTCATTCATCGTTGTGAAATTGTGCCCCTTTCCCCCCACTTTTCGAAATTTCTCGCCAATAATACGTAACAAAATATTAACTTGCTATTTATTTTTGTTCGGTAATTCACAAGCTGCGTAATAAATGTTGAATGTATTCTTCCAATTTTGGGATTCTGTGCTTAAATAACCGGATGTGATATTGCACAAACTATTTTCAAAATTGAAACGCGGGGTGGTTGGAGAATGGATTCCATTGTACTTTCACGAGCGATTTCTAAAATTGCTCAATATTGTATATCTGATATCTACTTAATACTTCAATACTTTTATCGCGTGTTATATGTGATTTATTTGATACCGTTGCACCATGAGAGCACAGGGATATATAAATCAAACAGCATTTGCGACCAAGACTGATTTTTATTAATTTCGTTCGCAGATACCGGCCATCTCGCGTCTCCTACCCACATAGTTTAATTATTAAATAGTATCACATTAATTACAAATACCTACAGGCAGTTTTAATAAGAAACTTTTCTTTGTCTTAGTTAGTCGTAAATCTCTTCTAACTTATAATACTATAGTATGAAACTAAGATTAGATTCCCTAGCCACCTTAACGTTCTACAAACGTGAACGTTATTAGAAAACTAACAAATATATAAGAAGGACATTTGAATATTAACCCATAATACAAACGAATAAAGGCGTTAGCGATTGTAGAAAGAAAATCAACGTGAAACACTTGTATCTTGGTTAAGGGGGCTAAAGTTTTAAGACCGTCTGGGGAGACAATGTCCTTAACAATGTATAGTAAACTACAGTACAACTTTTAGTACTTACTGACTGGTTTTAGCCTGTCTACGAGTAGTTTATAGAAAACCGAGATAAAATCGTTCTAGTATTTTAGTGTTATAACTGAAATCATGTGGTTCGACTTCTTGGAAATATTTTAATACTAAACCATTAAAACTATATAAAATGGATGATTTCATTTACGATTTTGATATTTAATAATAATTTTATACATCTCACACAGAGCCATCTTATTTAAAATTAGGCAGAACCTGTGAAATGATAACTAGGTAGCCAGAACTGACAGACAAACTTATGTTTTTAAATCATCATCATCATCAAAAGTCTTTAATAGTCCACTGCTGGACATTGACCTCTCCTAAAAAAGGAGGTTCTGGCCTGCTATACTAGACTAGCCAGACGAGTTGATATAGTGTTGTATCGAGTTTTCCTTCTCTTTGCAATGATGTTGACTCGTGAAGATTGCAAATACAGAGTGTCCACTCACCTATTCGTCATTCTAGCCAGGGTGGTATAATCTTTAAAAAGAGGTCCATGTCCAGCAGTGGACTAATAAAGGTAGTTGATGTGATTATGATGATGATGACGATGATGATGGTCCATATCCAGAAGTAGATTGTCAAAGGTTGTAGATGAACAAGATTTACAAAATGTTTTTTCTAATATTAATAATATTACTATGTTCAAACCAGGCGATATACTTATTTTTAGCAATATTGTTCTTCCGCTACTTTTTTTCTTCTATTCAATTTGTGTATACCGTCACGATGAAAAGATTCATGTTGATATTTTTGGAGCTCACTATTTTATTTCCGACTTAAATCTGAATAACAATGAACAGGCATTCCTCTACGTACACAATACGTACCTACACGAAAACATGCCTTTCAAACATAGTTTTAGGGTCCAGTAGATTTTCTGATTTTGGATATTAATGTTATTTTTATACGTGTACCTTCTTTAAAAGCCCGCACTAGGGATATATCCTACGTCATGCGGAAATTTATAAACATTTATGTAACAAAGTGTTGTCCTGTAGGTGAGTAGGAAGCAGCCAAGTGGTCACCTAAATCACTAAGTCATCTGTGTTGATGTTCTATGAATTTGTAACGATGGACCGATGATTTGAAGAAAGTGACTGGCTGCGGATGTATGTGGACTGGCCAAGCCCGGGAGAGTTAGCGCTCCTTGGGGACGCCTGTGTTCAGCAGTAGACGGCGATATATTGATTGAGTTGAATTGTCTCCAAATATGAGTTGAGTTCAGTCTAACACTTCTGCTATCAACATGTTTTCACTGAATAAAAAATCTTTGAATTGTAAGAGTTAAGGTTTAATATCAAACCGGTACATTGAATACATTCTTCAAAAAATCTGTTTTATTAGAATTATCAATAATATATGAGCTTCAGAAATTTTATACAAATTTCACCCATTCTATTTATAGGGTAGAATTCGATGTTATAACATACCTGGAACACTAATCAAGATTGTGAATTTATATAGAAAATATTGGCATACGACCAAAACTTGTAAAATTAAAAAATATCTGTATAAATATCTCAAAAAGGTGAGTTTAGTTTATTGATGTTTTTTTTTACTGTTCGAGGTTTTTTCGATATCACTGTTCTATGACCAGCACATAAATATAATTATATGTAGTAATTTAGTATACCAAAATTATTATAGCATACTGTTACTTCTATAGACAATAAGTACATTTAAGTATAATATTAGGTTATAAAATAGGTAAAAATTTGCAATGGCTTCCATAAATATAGAAAACCATAACGTAAAAACAAATCATAATGTTACTTAGATTTTGAATTGTATTTACAACTAAATATGTGATAATGAAATGCTAACAACACAATAAATATGGATCTTCGGAACTTATAAATATAGGGTAGGTCACGAATTAGGTAACATTTGAGCTTAACATCCCGAGCAAAAAAAAGTCACGTGAGGCACGGGGAGGGTCTGACCTATCGCTCGTTTCTCGGACATTTTGTCGCAATGAATCACTCAGTTTCCGAGTACTCGTTTAATAAAGAAATGGGTGAAGAAGTGCAAAGAGACGGGATCTACGCTAAATGTGAAGCAAACTGAACGAGCAACTGAAGAAGAGAACGTGTAGCAAGTTTTCGCTTCTGTTCTAAGTAATTCAGATCTATCGACGCGCTAACGTTCAGCTAAATTAAGTTTATCCCGCACATCATTACGCGGTATTTTGAAATTACATTTGAAATTATTTTCATATAAGATCTAGATAGTGCAGGCACTAAAACCATTATGATTAAATTATGATTTATACTTGTATGCCGAAATAATGTTAGAACGATTCACTAATTTTGACAACATAAACTTGTACAAGACATGACATGTCATTGTAGTCAGCTTATGGAAGAAGCAGTAGTCAGAATATGCCAGGAGGTTTGCCCCTCCGGGCATTAACATAATCCTAGGAGAATATATGCACTGCATGCGCACCTGTCCGATGTTTCTCTTAATTATGAACGCAAGCGGATCAAACTGTCCTCCCTTGAATACTAAACTAAATTAAACATATATAGTAAGCTTACCTTTGATTATTTTGTGGATTTACTCATCAGTGCTGGTAATTCACTGGAATTGGTAGAAAATATTCTAGACACATACTTTGAGGAGCGTATTAGAATATTTTATCTGCGTTTCATCCTGTTTAAATTTTTAATTGCGCTATTTTTACATACACATACACGTAGACAACTAACTCATCCCAGTTTTTTACACTTCTAGTCATAGTTGTGCTCTTTTAAATTTTCTTAATTTTTTTTACGAATTTTAAAAATATCGTAACAGTGAAAAAAAATAACACACCATAAAATTCAGTCCAATTATTCTTGAGTTATAAGTTATTACATCTAATCTGCCTTTGTGTTATATATTAAGATAATTAGTTTGATACACAGAAACATGAACTAAAATTTTCAGTAACAGAAAATGAACTATACCATAACCACCAGAACCATATTTAGATCTTCATTCTCTTTTGAATCATTTTACTTAAGATCGTAATCATGAAGTAATATTTACTTGTAGTTGTTGTGTAAATATTTTAATTGTAGTAAATACTTTAAACGGGCTTTAAATTAAACGTACGTAAGGCATAAATCCTGTCAATAGTATTAATAGGTTTTTAAACTTATCAGCTTTGGCTGTACCAATATAAAATCACATTTCAGTGTAACGTTCGAAATGAGATTACGATACCCCGCGGTTGTTGTGTTAATATTCTCTTATATTTGAATGAAATTTAAAGCTCATTTTCAGGTTTTATCAACAATATGCAGAGCGAGAGATGGAATCGGTTGAAATTGGATTTCTTTGACGCTATTTTTTGAGCTTGGCGTAGGCGTAAAGGTCAGGAAATCAATACGATCCCCAGGTCTGTTTTGTAAACATCACAAACGTATAAACCAGATTCTACATAGTAAGAGATAGATATAGATGTGGAGGTCAAAACAGAAACATGAACACTGTTATTCTGAACACTAATAAATACTTGTTGGTCTACGTTCTTACGAATTATTGACCGTCGGCATTTTTTTTTAATCATGGAGCCTAATAAACATTCATAAAAAAGAAACAGATTAATCTAAATGATATTGGGCAAAGAAATACAAAACTATGAAAGATTTTCCTGTTAGTAATTATCGACTACAAAACCAATTTCGTATTATTTAGTCCATATACATATACATTTCCTGCATACAAATCAATTTATTTTTAAGGTGTCAAAAAAGTTTTGTATTTAAAATTACACACCACATACATATATTACGATATATGTAATAGGGTGTATAATATGTTTACGAAACACGTTTCGGTACGTTCCAATCAAATACTGATTGAATCATTTTATTAAGGACTTCATAATAAAAGTTTCTTTCTCTCAGGTAGGTCATTATAATAAAAGGCTGATTGCTTTGCCTTTACCAGTTTTATTTCCATGAAGAACGACGGGATCATCATCATCAAAAAACAATACGATAGATCTTTCGTATTTATATCTGGCTTACGACGTTCACGGGATATATAGGCAATACTATAAATTCAGGTATTTCACTTTCAATGTTATTTGATGTCCATCAAAAGGTAATCAGTCAGCTCGCAGGATGTTGCAATTAATAAATATGATAATAATTAATAAAACGCAAAATGAATAGCCTAAAAACTTATCTTTTATTTATCACCGAATCTGTAAAACACGCTTTATAACAAAAACAACAAATCGTTTAACATCAAAATATACTTCTATACAAACAATAAACAAACAGTTTAAATAAACAACTTTAAATAGTAATGTGATCGCTAAAATTGACTTTGTTTTACCAAATAGACTATTGATTACAATAACACATCCTTTTTAATAATTGATTCACATAGTGCTTTAAAACAAATTAGCACCAAGTATTCGAAAAACGAAAACAAATCGATACAAATACCGATGTTAAACAATCAATTCAAAAGGAATTACTTTTTAAAGTAGAAAACCAGATTTTGCTGTAAATTTTTGTACCAGTATTTTTTAATTGAATTTTATATGTGATGTGAATCATCATTGTACATTAGAGTCAGATTACAATTCATTACTTTTATGACAACAGGAATGTCAATTATACATTATTAAATACGTTTTCAGACAAGATAGATAGACATGACACAAAGATTAAAGGGTTCTTTATTTAAAAGTGATGGTTCTAAGATACAAAATATTATTTTAACTACGAAAAAGGTCCCACGAGTACTTTAAGAAGTAGGAAAAATTAGCTATTAATTTTATTTTACATTAACATTACTACACTTGCTTTTGTGATGTTACGTTTAATTTATTCTTGAATAATATTAAAATCTGATTCTTTTTAAGCAAATTTGTTTGTAATTTTTTTAAATAGTTTTAGAAATCCGTTATGGGTCAAAGGTTTTTGAGCTTTAGCTATACACACTATATTTTATCAATGTTTTGATATTAGACATGCGTATTACGAAATACCAAACGAAATACAATCAGAATGTGTATCTACGGTTTGAGTGAATTTTTGGTTGTCTGAAAGTCTTAAATTAAAAGTTTAGTTGGTAGTTTTATCCAACATATCATTTGAAAATGCCGGTTGTAAAAATATTGTTTTCCATTTTATTGCTTCATGAATTCTATCACTTAAATACTTATCAATAATGTTACATTAATTTTCTACTAAAACAATTACTATTCACACAATTCTTTTCCAATCTCTAAAATCAATCAATAATTTATACACTTTTACCACAAAGTATATCACGTTTTGTGCTTATGTAACATATATCATACGGATGTGGTGATCTGTTCAATGAGGTGGTGTTCTCTTCGGCGACATCCCGTTCGACAAGAGCCGCCCCGAGACCAGGTATTCCCGCGAGTTGCTAAACCCTCAGGTACACTACGCGACGGGCGAAGTAGTGGTGCCCGGCGGTAGCAATCTGGACAATGTGCCGCAGAGCAACACACGCGATCAAGCGGTGCAGCGTAAGAGAGGGACTTTGGAAGACGAGATCCACATGTAGGACCGGGCCAAGCACAGTATGCAGTTGCTCCTCCAGCGCTGCAGGCGCACCAAGTAGGTTCACACCTAGGTGGTGGTGTCACGCAGGGACACGACTCTGCTACGGTTGGAGCAGGTGCAGGGGGTGGAGGTTCTGGCTCTCTCTTAGAGTATCCAACAAAGAATAGAAGCAATGCTCCAGCTAATGTTGCCACTGTTGAGAAGTAGAACCCTGCCCTGGGCACCTGTTGGTTGATATATCCAGTCATGGGTACACCTACAATCACAGGAATTGCTTCCGCGCCTTGCACATAACCTATAGAAAGGAAATGACATGTTCATAGTATTAATACCAGACCAGTATTACTCAAATACTGAAAACGTCATACGTAAATTTCATATTCTTACCCCAAACTTTCGTAAAGTGCCGGCCGCGAACACGTTCCATTGTGAGCATCTTTATGGAATACAAAAATCCGCCTAAACAAAGTCCATACATCCAAGCGAATAGCACGTAACCGTGATAACCTTCTACGCTGCTTAAAGCAAGCATCGAAATACCTGAAAATATTAACATTCTAAATATCTTTATGTTGATTAAATAGCGAATAAGGAAAAATTTTAAGTTTTTTTACCAATGCCTAGTAATGCAGTTTGGCACAAATATTGTTTTGAGACGAGGCACTGCGCTGACGGTCGTACTAGCACGAGCCCAAAGCCAGCACAACCGAGCACCGCAGCGAAGCCCAAAAAAGTTTGAAGTAGCACTAAAGCGCTTTCTTCCAATCCTTCTTGAAATCCTTGTAAAGCCTGGGATAATAGGAAATATTAATTAATCACGAAGGGATTTATTTACATAACTTTGCTAATCAAACTTACCAAAAAAAAAACTGGAGTGTAAAGTCCAAACGCGGCCACTCCGGCCGCCAATAACAAAACTTTTGCAGGCCTCGATTGAAGAGGGCTTAAATCGATAAACGGTGTTCTTTTTAGGCCTTTTTTTTCTTTCACCTAAAGAGAAAACAGTGGAATTAAGAGGTATTTCAACTAATATAGATACTTGACTGCAGTTGTAGATGGCTCTGCCGGTTTCTTTAGAGAGAATCGTGATATGTATGTATGCATATGTAAATAAAAATAGTTTTTGTTATGTTATAGCAAATTAGTGTGAATCACTTTCAACTTTATACTGGAGAGTAGTAAAAATTGAAATAATGTTAATAATACTTTTCTAGGTCTTACTTTTCGTCTTTGGTTTTTAAGGTGCAAAATGGCACGTCGTTGCGGATGATAAAGGGATGCGCTTCGGTACACGGTGCTCAGAAAGAAAGCCAAGACAAGAACTCCTGTCACTGCTTGTAGACCTAAACGCCAACCTAGTTTGCTGTTGAGAATAAAATATTAGACATTATTTTAAGTAATGCAGTTGTTTATGTTATTTTTTTATTTTGTGGGTATTCATTGATGGGCTTTCTCATTTATTAAAGTATATATTGCTTCATCGTCATCGAGAATATCTCATCTTAAAGTGATTTGAAAATTAAGAAAAAAACTCTGATCGTTTTTACTTTCATTCTCTAATCTTCTTTCTTACTTAACAATCCAGTTTAGTATATAGGAGCATGGCTTAAAGTCACTTTAGTTCTACACTTAGTCAGAAGATAAGACATGTGTTTTAGAATGAACGAAAATTAGATTTTACACGAAAAACGGTATCGGTTCTTATACTGAATATTAATATATTGAAGTGTGGTTATGTATGTACGTATATTATTTTATACACAAACACACTCTGGTAGTTTATGTACTACTAGAGTAGGTTTACAAAAAACTTTTATTAGTTATACAAAAGAAATTGCTAACAATGCGGGCTTAATCTCACACAATTGTTTTGGTGAATATTATATACATACCAGATATATGTATCTAAGCATGTACTTTGTTTTTTACTGTGGCATTAAGTAACTTATATATGTATATGTCATAACATTAATGTGCGATTTCAAAATTTACTGTTAAGTTTCTGTTTTGAAAACAACTCCAACAGTAGATACATTCTTATTTCTTTCAAACATACATAAAACAGATACAAGAAATCCTTGACTCGGAACAACAACTTGTAGATATACCAGTACAAAACTTAGTCCCGTGTGGGATTTAAACCCACGAGACCCAGCGCAGCAGAAAGCGCAGAGGTGACCGCATTAACAACTACGTCATCCGAGCAAAAAAGTTTGTTTAAACAATCAACATACCCAACAGCTTCCTTATAAGCGACACTGAAGAGAGCGATGCCAACTCCCCCGCCAGCGTGGGCTACTAACTCCACGAATTGACGTCTTCTTCTAAAGTAGGCACCTAGTACGAGACCAGCTGCCTCCCTAACTAAGCCGCAACCAACGCCGAGGACCACACCTGTACATAATTTTACTATATAAAGTTTTAAATTCGAGAATTACCTCTAAATTGCCTCAGCTTTCGACCAAATTGCCCTGGTCATATTCACAAGCTGATTCAACCAGTATCTGTATTGACAATTCTAAAGCCCTGTATTATAATTACATATCATGGAACGTGAAATTTTACAAAATAGTGTTGGAGTTCTATTACATTAATATTTGTGCACCAATTAAGCAAATCACACAGACATCGAACATCAAAATGGTTAGACTGCAAAATCTGTGAACTTTGGATGTAACGTGACGTCTTGTAACACCTACAAACTTTAATGTACATTAAATTTTCATGTTAATAAATCCCCTCACAATTTGGCCACCACACTTTTGTAAATTCAGTTCAATCCTACTAAAGCTGCTGTTTGCCTTATAGCTGAAAAAATGTCTTCAAACTTCGAAAGCTTGAATAGGAACAAAGGCAATTTGTGCTATTTAAATACATCTTATTAGTAATTATATCTTTTACAGATGTATTTCTAGATTCCCTTACAAAACTCTTTGAAATTTAAAACATATTTCCAGTATGTTTATACGTTATTTGATGTGTGATATGTTAAGGAAGATCCATCCTGCAAAGATACATAAATATTTTACGAGTAAATAAGTATTTCAGACATTTGACACACAACGTCATCTAGTTTCAAACTAAGTAGAGCTTGTGCTATGATAGTTAGAATGAGTGGTAGATTACTTTATTTATTTTTTGTAAATACATACACACTTTACACAAAAAACACCCAACTTCGAAACAAATATTTGCAGATCATGTAAACATTCGGTTCGACTCGGGAATCAAATCCGAGCCTCAAGCACAGCAGTCGCATTCACTACCGTTGTGCCACTGAGGTAATTAAAATATGAGCAGACTACAGTATTTTATTTATCCCAGTCCTATTAAGCTAACTTTCATTTATTTTTTTACACAAAAACATATAAATAAAAAAATTAAGGCATTTTTCTATATAAATTAGGTAAACAAGTCAAGTGACACTGGTAACAATCCATAATCAATGGAATATTGTTGTTATTCAACTTCCATGAGTATGTGTATACATATGTTTCTTTTATGTTATTCCTTGACATGCTTTATTCGTACGTCCTTAAATCGTTTGACAAATTTACATATGTGAGGTGTCATTAGAATTATGTGTGCTATAAACGACATAATGGAACATAAAATTAGGCACTTTAGTCAATATTTTGTTAACGTAGACAGGTTTTTCCATTGTCCAATTTCTTAAAAGAAATTCATGAAAAAATATTACTGACGAACACATCTGACCCAATCCTTTATTAAATTTATTGCGAAAACGCTAAGCAAGGGCCGTTAAAATGAGAATGATAAGCAAAACTAACAAGCCAACTCGCTTGATTCAATATCTACGGCAGCTGCGGTGTGTTCGACATATACCGGGATATAAAATATATTACGATTTCTGCTTGTACAAATATGTGCTCACCTAAACAGCTGTATTTGAATGGATTTGAGCTTTCTTGTAAATAACAAATATGATAGGTAATTAAATATTGTGGTTTAGCTTGTAATTAATGCTTATTTAGTTTTATAACATGAATAGTGTGATAGGCCTACAGGATGCACGTGATTGTATCTCATGTGCTCAGGTAATCGTTTATGTTGAGTTCTTGTAAAAATTTTGATTATAACGGTTGTAAAAAAGTGACTAGAGGCTATCTTGGTTTAATGAGGTGAAGTACGAATCATTTTCCAGTGCATACTGATCTTGGTTAGTATAATTATTATATGGTTTCTTAGAAGGTAAAACATAGTTACATTAAAAAGGATTTAAATAACGTTCGTATTCAGATATGCCTTTTCAAAAATCTACAAGCTGTTTTGTTCCATCAGCTTTTATTTTTCACACATAGCAACTTTGAATTTTACGTGAGGTAGATAAATTTTATTCATTACAAATATTAGTTGGGTAAAAATTTAATGTTATGTTAGATATTGTTCAAGCAATTTATAGTGTTTTTGTTTTTATTATATACGTCCTCTAAATTTAACATTTATAGCGAGGATAATAAACTGTGTGCTGTTGGTCTAAATATTCTCGAGCCAGACTGCCTATAATTTTATTCTCTTGAGTTTTTTTCTCTTAATCGTTTATCTAACTTCAAATGTTTATTTTAAGCTTAGATCTACTCGGTTTTATAACAATATATATCCAATGGTACATAATAATGAGACGTCTGTAAATTCTCTACTCCTTTTAAAGTACACTCGTCATCGTTGCAGAAATTTCTGCAATAAATTATACAGATAAGGTGATACAAAAGCGAAAACTTACCATAACTAAGTAAAGTTTGATGAAACTGCGTGGCGAAGGAAGTAAAAAGACAAGCCAGGGGCAGCAACAGACCTCCAAGCAGAGCTATAAGTCTCGGTGACCTTCGTTGACCCGCTACAAGGGCGCCTGCGGCACGGGACACTCCCACGCAGATAGCGCCCGCCCAAACTAGTAACATATCGTACATTAATCATAATAATAATAGTTTCAGATATCTCATACGTGATCTGATGCCAAATTAGATAGAGCCTGTGCTATGGTAATCAGAGTGCTGATGATCATACTTATGTATTTCTAAATGTATACTGTTGTAGATAAATTACATGCAGCTAAAGAACAAATGATCTTGCTTAACACACGATAATTTATCCTGAGTGGGTATTGAACCCACAACCTAGCAGTCAGAGTCACTACCCACTATATCAACATATAGTATATAGTAACATAAATTTATGTTTATATCTCATGAAAATAGGTAAAGGTTATTTTAAATATACATGAGTGAAAATAACATTGAAACCACGGTCATTGCTAAAAATAGAAACGCCATATGATTTCCCGCGGGTCGTAAGCTTCTTCTAATAAAATCTGTGAAAATAGAACGATAGCCGTAACGTTTATCGTTGAAACATTTTACCAGCTCCATAAATTGACATGTAGCTATAAAGTTCTTTAAAAACTGTGTATTTAGTCTTATTGTATACTATATTCATAAATAAATAAAATATCATTGTTGGACAGATATTTAGTTTATCTACTTTCATAGGTTTATCTTGATATTGGATATGAGGTAGCTTATTGTAATTGTAATAATGAAGGACGAGTTTCCTCATGCATCGTTATATATTTTCATTAAAGAATATCTGCAACTATATTGTCTGAACGTTCCTTAATTTAAGACATCTTTTGTAACAGACGACAGTAAAATAAACTTTTTTTTAAAAACAGCTCCCGCTCTTGTAATATTGCGGTATCGCGGGGACTTCAGAAATGTACATGAAACGGACACAAACAACACCCAGACTCACGACAACAACTTGTGGATCACAGGAAGTATTGTCTCATGTCCGGTTTGAACCCACTACTTTAATGGTGGTAGAAAACGGTGAGGTGATCGCTTAACCATTACGTCATCCCTTTAGGCAAATAATTAATTAAATTCTTAGTATTTATGTAAGATATTAAAAACGTCATTGTATCTTAATCTTAAAAATTTTGTACCAAAAAAACTGACGAAATGGGATTTATAACCCTTGAAAACGTTCATAATTTTATTTTATTTAAAGATTTATTCCTCCCATTACTTGACTTAAATATTTAAACGTTCTAAAAGTTTATTATAAAAGCCTTTTAATAGTTGACTGCCCATAACTACCTCCGATTTTCAGTGTCGAGTCAGAGAACGACAAAAAGGGAAAATCTAATTTTACAAATTTATCTTGCCGGGTGACCTTGTTTCAGTAGAGATGACATTACACAAACAGTCATATTAATGTTAGTTATCTATTCTAAAAAAAGATGTACAATAAAGCAAGAATGCTAAAAGGAAAACACTGTTACCCGAGAAATGTTTTAACTTAAAACAGAAAAAGACACCATTCATTTGATACCAAACAAACAAGTTGTGTAATAAACCAGTACAAGTTGAGGTAAAATATTATGTCGAAATATTGTTGGCTATAATTTCGAATAATAGTATTAAAAGTTTGTGGGACCCATAACAGTAACTGTATAAAAATCATCATTTTTATAAAACCTTTTAGTTTGTGTAAAACACTTTCTTTATAAATATAAAAGTAATCTTTCTGCTAACAAAAATGGAGCCTTTAAAGACACCGTACTACCCAACCACAAAAAAGCAAAGCCATTGCTTTTTTATGTTTTGAGTTTCGAGCACAAGATAAAAATAATAAACGCCACTGTTTCTCTGAACTCCAATAGAAGATATTTCTGAAGGAAGCTATCTTCAGATACTATAAAAGCTTCAAACTCTATATACATTGTATTGATACCATTATAGTTCTACTTTTATCTGTTATAAACAGAGAAATCCTTTTTAAATTCCAAAGGATTCTGGTCCAAACATCTGGTACTGTTATAAAAAGCAGTCACTGTTTCAGAGGATTTCGAACACGTGTGGAAAGGTAAGATTATACATATATACGTGTGGAAAGGTAGGTTTATCTTTATATTTTGTCCATTTTTCAGTTTGCATTTATATATCCTCTTAGTCGCACTCTCGACAAAATTGACTTAATACCCTCCAAGTATTCCAAAACTTGAACAAGAGTACCATATAGTTTTTGTAAATTTTTTATTTGTACCCAATTATACGTAGTTTTTTTCAAGACTTTACTAAATGATTTTTTTTTTTCGGTTACAATTAAAACGTTTAAAACTACTAAACTAAACTGCACAAACATTATCAATCGTAACTGATCATCTCATCTCTTTACCGTATGACTACACGTTATCTTACAGCCATTACAACATGTTAGAATACAGAATGTTATGTGACTTACGATATGTTTGCGGATAAAAAGTAAGATAAATTCTGTGATATCGTTAATTGGAGCCGGAGAGCACAGTGAGGTGGATATACAGTACATTAGAAGGAGACAGTGGTAATTCGGGAGACGATTACAAGGTTTTACTTAACTCAATTAAGGTAGGACAGACGACGACCGTTACACGGATTGTCGTACATACTGTCGTTATCTTTACAACGTTTTTCAATGAAAGTCGTGCGTTAAAAATCTTTTCATGTTGATATCTGGACCATAAAATACGTCGAAATGGTAAAATTGCATTAAAGGCTCAGTTGTTAAAGGTGTAATGTGACTATTTATTAGCTTGCTCTACGACGTAGTTATATTTTAACTTCTCTGTATTTGTCACATAAATGTCTATAAAATTCTGATCTTAACTTATTTTTGAAGTTACTTTCACTTATGCTTACCATTCTTTTCTCATTTTATATATGAGTAAACAAAATTAATTTGGCGTTCCTTGGGGGAGACCTTCGTTCAGCACTGGATGGCGATAGGTTGATTGATTGAAACAAAATTATATAATGTTTTTTTTTTCATTTTCCATGTCTGTCTACATAATTTTATTATATAAGCTTTCTTGCTTTTAGTTTCATACGCATTGTTTTACACTGAGAATTTCATTCTTCTTAATTTTTACGTACTTATTCCACGGTGTAAATGATTGTGGAACCTTTTTCAACTGCACCATATGCAATACAGTTTAAAGTGCGCGGCTGAACGATGTTGGAAATGATTTTTGGAATGAATAAATTAGTCGTGTGCATAATTCTGAGTATACTCGCACGGCTCAACTCACTTCCAGGAAAGATTACTTCAGATTAACAGATTGGAACAGATAAGTTTAAATTCAATATATCATCGCATAGCTCAGCCTCGGTATGTGGTAAGGTATAAATGTATTATACATTTAGTGATAACCTTACGAACGTAAATTTTCTATGAAGAGTCTGTCTCAACTCGTTAACGTGGCTAAATTTCAATTTGGGAGTGGCGTAAAAGGGCCGACTTGATAGAGTTATGTGCGTCGGGCCCACCCACGCCACTGACAACAAAGACCATGCTCATAACCAAAATTACTTCTACCTCTTAATATTCAGACTCAGTCGTGAATCTTGTAAAATTAATTCAATAAATCAGTTCGCTCCACAAATACCGGCGACCGGGAAACTTCATTTAGTTAATAGCCAATCTTGCATTTAAGCTGACAAAATGCGAGCTCTTTGTTGTGAAATATCTTTGAAGCAAAACAGATTCGGAAAACATCTGATACTGGTAATGGAGGGTAATTTAAACCTAGCTTGAAAATATATACTTATAACAGATAAAAAAATGCAAATGTACTACTTTAATATTTTTTTAGAAAACTATACAAAATTAATTATTTGGTGTATACTCTCTGAGCTAAAATGCGATTATAAAAACTATCTCTATTTACACTACTGTTACTTACACTTACACTACTGTGTTTACACTACTACCTTACCATATGGTAAGGAAAGTGATTGTTTCTTATGACTTTTATAAAAAAAATTCCTTAGAAATGCTATTTGCTATAATACCTAATAAAAAACATATAATATAAATATTTTGAGGTATAAAGACACTTCGAAGGTTCAAGAACGATCTTGTTTAAATTTTAATAAGTTATCTATAATATAAACTTTTATTCAGACAATGTGTAATTAGATTAATTTTAACTTGCCAAACTTTTGATTCTAACAACCGGTGTTTTTAACAATCCGGTCTGGTTGCTCAATTTTGGCAAAGGCCTCCTTCAATTCCTTCCACTCTGCTCTGTTTTGCGCTTTCCTTGACCTTGTTTTTTCAGCTATGGTTTTTATTTCATCTTCCCACCTTCAGAACTGTCTACCTTTTTGTCTATTTATGTCTCTTGGATAAGAAATTATTACATTTTTTTCTACTTTTCAATATCTCATATTACATATATGACCAGTGCATTTTCATTTCAATATCCTTGTTCACATAGTGATATCAACAAGTTTTGTGCTTTATATTTGTTACTTATTTTGTCGGATTTCCTTATATTCCGTATGCTTCTTTCCATTTCTATTTGGCAAGTTTTCAGTTTCTTGCTTTACATTTTAGTGAGTATTCAAATTTGATAGCCAAATATTAGGATTAGGTGCATGAAAATATTGTGTAACTGTGTTTTGATTCTCACTTTAATTTTTGTAGTCTTCATAATTTTCAAAAGTCCCCAGCAAGACATGGTTTCTCGATTCTTTTATCTATTTCCTTAGCAATTATATTAGTGGTAGAAATTTGCCTAGATATGTATAATATAATCTTTTACCAATTCAGTTAGTTTTCCGTTCGCAATGACAGAACATTTCGATATATTTGTTATGGCTTTATTTCGGAAGTGTTCATCGTAAGACTTACCTAGCAACTTTCTCATTTTAGATCTATGACAACACTTTATGAATTGTTTGTAGCGAATATAACGATGTCATCGGTGAATCGTAAGTGTGTTAGTTGTTCCCCGTTTATATTTAGTCCATACTGGTCCCATCTTAATGTTTGAAATGTGTCTATTAATACCACAGTAAATAGTTAACGCGATAGCGGATCACCTTGTCGTATACCTCTAATTATTGATATCAATATCATATCATATCAATCAGTAATACTATTATCTATTCTTTTTCTAATTTATTTAATTCCAAATTACTTGGTTTCGATTTCTTGGTTCTTAAGACAATGCCAAATGTTTTCGTGCTCTATTGAGTCAAATGCCTTGTTTCATTCGATGAAGCAACAATAGAATGGTACATTTAATTCTTTGTTCCTCTCTAAAAATTTATATTATCGTGTATATAAGATCTAGTGTCGAATAGTCTTCCCTGAAGCAAACCTGCTTTTTATTTTTGGTAGAATTATTTTCGCCTTATCGGTCCATAGTTGTTTATTTCACTCCTATCGCCCTTTCTGTGGAATAGGATGATCGTTATTGTAGTCTTTTGGGATGGAATTTATTCAGTTATCAGTATAGCATTGAAAACATATTTCAGTAAAGGCGCAATCTTGTTTAAACAATGTGAAGGTAGTTCGTTATTGATGCCGTCACGCCATTAGCTTTGTCTTTTTTCTGTGTTGCCTTGTTTATTTCTTCTACTAAAATGGGTGGTATATTTTCATAGCTCTTCAAATTAATTGTGTATATTTGTTTTGCTGTATCTATGTACCTCAAATATTTTGTAGTTTCTTTCAATACGCAACAACTACGTTACAGACTTATTCTATGTATACGATATGATCTGACTTTAATAAGCAAATAATGACAAACGGAATATAAACACGTTAATAATTATTAACGTCACGTGTCACAAAACGCTTTTATAATAATATCATAATATGAAACAATAAGCAGACCATTCCGAGTATATAACGGGTTCGTTTATTCTTTTAGTAATAATAACGTTTGGGTATTAATCAAACGAGACGTGCAGGGTTGGTTACGTAAACCCACCTAAAGGGATTTCGTTATAGTGCACAAAATGTCTACAAAAAATATTTATATATGCCATAACATCATTAGTACTTTTTATTAATCTTTTTTTTTTCTTCAGATACTTCTTTCAGGATTCATCTTGTAAGTCATATTAACATTTTGAACCAAATATTTTTGTTAAAAGTTATGACTGGCTTAAATAGTAAATAGATAAACATCATTTCATTACAATAAAAATTAATTTGTAATTAGTAAACTGCAGAGTTTTGTCTAATAGATTTTACATAAATTATTTTTTTAAATTACTCTCTGCGATTACAATTTAATAAAATAAATGTAACGCCGGTAGCATGCTAGTGTATTTTTCTTCTGATTTACATGAATTTCATGGATATTAAGATCTATAAAAACTTTAATACACATTCCTTTAACTCCAACCTGTGTATAAACTCCAATAAATTAACAAGTCTTTTCGAGGTCAACGTGTCAGATTTTCTAATAAAATTTCATACAATATAGAAATGTTTAGCGCTAATAAGTTTCGTAATCTAACAGCTGTATTTTCTCACGAACAATACTCATAATAAAAACGCTTGGGATTTGGGTTCACAGGCTATTTCAAATAATTAGCCAAAGTGTAATGTGAGCTAATGTGTTATTCTTTTCCTTTTCTTTTGTTTTCTACCTTTTCTTTTGTTATCTATCTTTACGTTTATTATTTCTTTCTTTTTTGTGTGTTCTTGTTTTTTATAACCCAGTCTAAGTTTATTTACTATTAATTCTTAGTAAAAGGAAAGTGCACGCCACAACAGTATTGTAACAATTTAAATTAAAAATAGTTAACAGAGATAGAAAGATTCTGGTGAATCAAGAAAGCAACTCTGAGTTTGTTCAACAAAAAGAAGGAGGTTCTGAATTTGGCTGTGTTTTTTATGTTTATTACCACCTTTCTTTGTAATATTTGAAACACGTATATATGTTTTATATTCTTGGGTTTATCTTACTCGAGAATCTAATATAAAACATAAAGTTCGTACCAGAAACGATAACAGTAATACAACAATTAAAGATTTGTCAAGAGTAACTCCTTTAGTTCTTGAAAAATGATTTTATTTCAACTTGTAAATATATTTTCGTCGTTGTCTGCTTATTCAAGTATTATTTCCGGAGGGTTGCCGTTGATAGATTGCTTTTCTACTCTCAGTCCCTCGTCGACTTCGGCCACGCATTCAAAATTATTTTTCCTCAATCTTACATTCAGTCGTAATATGACATATAAAAGCTGTTGTCGTTTATTATGACGTTTTATACATTTCTAGCTTTTCCCCGCAGTTTTACTCACGTAACAGTAATTATTTTCCAAGAGCAATACTTCAGTACTTTGTTTCTAGATTAAGAGCAGCCTATGTCTTCCTCTGTGTCCTATGCAATATCATTGCGTTGTAATGATAGTATGAATGATACATTAGCGCTTAGTACATAAGCAAACGACAATGATTGTTATGTATTATAATTATTTCTTTTTTGCCCTTTTAAATGAATTTGATTGTATTACAAGTTACTAAGATCAACGGAGAATACATAAGTTATCCACTTTTCTGGTCTCTAAAAACGAGATGCAACCTTTTGAGTTAACAAACGACGTGGTCATTTATTTTAATACCTGGTTATCCCTATAACTAATCCTGTGTTTTGTAAAGTTATATCAACTAACTAATTAATGTCTAGGACCTGTAAACCGAGCTTTGCTCGGTATTTTTTATGGTAAATCTACCAGATATTCGATTTTCAATTTATAAACTTCTTTTGTTCACATTCCTAATTTTGTCATATAGATAAGTGTCAAAACGGGCCTGTTAGACAATGCCATCTACTGAAGTATTTAGCTTTTGCGTTGCTGTGTCGGTAAGGCAGCATTTACCTTCGTGTTCTAATGATACTGTAGCAGTTTTTTATTGCTTGAAAACACGGATAAAACAATATTTTCTAAAAATAAAACCTAGCTAGATCAATTTATCGCCCCCGAAACCCCCCGCATACCAAATTTTGTGAAAATCGTTGTCCCCGTCTGAGATTCAGATTGTACAATTGTATTATATAATTGATTGTATTTATAAAAATTACTCGTTTAAAGATATTAAATATATTTGAGTATATAAGTACATACCGACATGGTCAGCGTGAGGACCGAGATGTCTTAAAGCGTAAACATGAAGAGCGCCATAAGCTAGCTGCAGTCCGGTAGACAGTAGGTGAGCAAGGAAAGCGGCGCCACATACAATCCATCTGTAAAATAAAATACGTTAACCGTTATAATGTCCACACGGCACACCGACTATATTTTAAACAAAGAAAGCTTTCCTCTTAAATAGTTAATGAGAACCTTTTTAAAAATTTAACATCTTTGGGGCTTGAGTCGAAAAATATTTCACAAAATTACTTTGCACTGATTCGCCAGAAAGGAGTTTTTGACTGTAATGAAAGTAACGTAAAAAAGTCAGAAGGAAAATGTTTATTAATTTTTAAAGATCTGTAAGTAAACTTCGATACCTTTTGAACGCTTGACCGAATACTTTCCCATGAAAGTAATTTTACATGGGTGAGTTTTTTAAGGCTCTCCCTCTTTTACTGCGCATATTTATTACTTTGTAAAAGCGGAAACATTTCATAGATTATATTGTGTTCAGATTTCCCATTTAAGATATATTAGGAGTATATAAATATACTCCTAAGATAATATTTCAACAAGGTTGTAAGTTTAATTATTTTCTGGTTACTTTGAACCATTCTTGTATTTCTTTATTTAGTACGGAATTCAAAATAAAACTCTTGTTAAACATTTTTTAAATATATAAATAAATATCTGAATCTGGTTCTGTAATATCATTTATAATCGATATTATTAGATGACAATGGTAATACAACTTATCCTAGTAGATGCGTAATACAATAAAACAGAAATAATTTCACTGCAGAATATTCTACTGACGGGCTGCCACAATTCACAAGGAAATTAGCGTTTAAATCTCTTTTGAAAGACTTACGTTTAAAATAATAATTAGAAGTGTGAATAATTAATATTCTTTTCACCAACATTAAGGGTAAATTTACTTACATTAAATATTAACCATTATTTTCATATTAGAAGCAAATATTGGACGTTAAACGATCTCTGTCCTCCAAAAGCGCAGGCTTGAGGGTAACAGGTGAAGCCATTCGTCACCCTAGCAGAAGCAGGCCAGGAGGCAGCGCAACGTGCTACGGAGCATGCGCTCTTTTGGGGCAGTAAAAGGGGTCATATGCAAGCCGTAAGTAGATGGCCCGACATACTTCAGGGTTCCAGGGACTCCTTTTCTAGGATACACCTCGGTCCCCGGCTACTGGTACCTGAGACGGCGAACGGTTTTTGATCGGTTCGAGTCCGACATAATCACCTTTCGGTGGTATCTGATAAATATTGGAGTAAGTTATCGCAAACTCATTATTAAGTTGCTCATGAGTTATATGAAAGCTCATGAGTTGGCAATTATGAGGCCCAAATACAATTAATGAAACGATTGGAATTATCTTTCTTTTTAGTTTATATTGTAACATAAAAGTAAAAGGAAAGAAAGAAATACTAATTTCTTGTCTTTTATAATCAGTCGTAGAAGAACGGAACTTCATACCAAAGACAAATTAATAATTCTATAATCATAAAATACAATAAAACAGTTAGTCGAATAGAGCTTTCTTCACGTTTCACTCACAAAATTAAATAAATTTATTTGTAGCAACAAATAAAATGTCAATAGCAATCACCGGTGTATTGAACAAAAGATATTCACTATATCGGTTGAGTCTGTAGAGTTATTCAGGTTATTCAATATTTTTTTGATAGATTTCTGATTTCGTGAACCTAAAAATTTTGTGGAACTTTTATGTTAGTGACCGTTTTCGTGATAAATGTTTAATTGCCATGTATGCCATATTATGTAGCTGTATTGCTACAAAAAATGCTTTCAATATTTTTAGTTCTGAACACAATGTAAACTAAATGATGATGATGAACTAAATGTTGATAAAAAAATGATCACATAGTGTACTTCTTTATTTTTAATACTGTCCTGAAAATATAGCTTGATTGACGAAACCGTGGAAGGAACTTTATTAACCTATATTTGCATCCATTACGTGCCAGACTCATCACAGATGCAATGTAATTTTTATAAATATAAAAAATCACACCTAAAATTTACCTCGTAAATTCCAAAATGACACCAGTGACAACTGTTACGGAGATTAAGCTGTATTTTAAAGATTATTTCATCCGTTGCCGGACATAGGCCTTTCCATAACATAGCATAGGGCTTTTACTATAGGGTGATTTTCCTTTTTCTTCTAAGCCGAAAAACGCCCACTCCCAGTGGTTTACTGCCCGCATACAGATAGATAAAATAGACTTAAAGCTGACAAAAGCGATTTAAGGTTGAAATTTGAAGGATTATCCATAACGCACAAATACACTTTTTTATTTTATTTTTAAGAAGGATTTTTAATTTTGAGGAATATCTGTATTTTTTTTCACTATATTTTGCAAAGGATTGTTTACTGGTTACAATGCTATTTAGCAGAATAGTATTATCATTATTTACATCGAAACATACATCAAAATTTGTAGCGCTGCGTTTTAATACAACATGAATACGCCATAATATATTTTTCGTTTAAAACATAAATTTAAAATCACAACTCATGCCTTTACTAGATTATATACAACTTGTATAATATTCATCACAATAACATCTGAAAATATTTACCAAAGCTTTCGCAGTTTTCAAATTCTATAGAATACAGAAAGGAATTCTACTTAAATATTTGGTCAGCTAATTTAATGAAATTCTTATTCCTTCAACGTGAGACATGTTGAAAGAGCTATTCAATGACACCAAGATGAATGCGAAGGTGGGACTAAAAGAACCTTTGGTGTGCGGTCGCCTCCAAAAATGTTAGCTTTCAATTTCCTCGTGTGTGACGATATTGCAATTCCTATCATGCCTCTCGGCATGTGGATATATACCTTTGTGACAACCTTTGAAAAATTTTGCATTCTGCAGAAAACTTTCGATTCAATGTTGTATTTGATATTAAATATTAAAGTAAATGTATAAATTTATTTACTTATTTATTCAAGCAGTACAGAAAGTATAAAAATAAATAAAAATATGAACTCATTCGAGGTATCTTAAAAACTCGATTTTGTGTTAGTAACAGACGAATTCAGCTACTCTAAAGATGTGTTTATATACATAAAATTAATTTGTGCTAATCTAATAAAATTCTGTGCGTAAATCGTGTTAACCTCTCTAGTTATATTCAAACCACGTTATTACGGCACACTACATTCTATGTCTTGGTAACTACACTTTAAATTGGAAAAGGCAATAAAGTTTTTGCAGCGACAGTGCCGAGTACACGTGATGTCCGAACAATGTTGAGATAAAAATGAATTTGAATATTATTGCCTAGTAAATAGAATCCACATTCGCCATTCACATAACTCGGCAACAACGCGCGTTGGACGCAAGAAAACTTTCGCCTCG
Source organism: Hypercompe scribonia (assembly GCA_949316085.1). Lineage (NCBI taxonomy): Eukaryota > Metazoa > Arthropoda > Insecta > Lepidoptera > Erebidae > Hypercompe > Hypercompe scribonia. The sequence continues at coordinate 12,474,513 of OX438979.1, forward strand.
TTTAACCAAGCCCTAACGGTACGTTTATGTTTGAGATCCCCCGAATTATGCCCGTATAAACTTCAGGAAAACAAGTTGAAGAGGTCAAGGTCAGACAATGTAATCGTGCGATTTAGTAAGCGATGTAGGGTAATGTATATAGGCTTATTTTTATGATTATATATAGTATTTAGACTTCATTTTGGACTAGATCAATAAGTATAGTATCGCTTTGAAAGATAGAGTAAAAAACTACCGCTACCCGTAGATACTTGGAATTGAAAAGCCACGAGTGCATGTCGTTGTCATTAATTAATCTTATATTTTTTTATCTCTCCCACATAAAAATGAATCATGAAATCCATTCCATTCCATTCATTCCATCCAATCCAATTAATGAATCCATAAATGGTTTGGTATTTATACTTTTTTTTGAATTATTAGTCTTATTTTAAAGGAGACTGTGCTATTCAATCAATCAACCTATCGCCGTCCACTGCTGAACGAAGTTCTATTTATTTCAGCACATTAAATCTCTTTATTTACTAACTATGTAAGTTTAAGTCGTGTTTTCCTCGTAGTCGAAATAGAGTTCACCACAATGGATGATGACGTTATGTCTTCATCTAAGATCTTGTCACGTTTGCGTCGCAGAGAAAATTTGTGATTCGTGTTCACGTGACACACATGACATTTATCAACATCCAGTGATAAAGTACCAACATGTCACCGTGTATCTAGTGGTAGATTAGATCTCACGTTTCTTATTATATTAAGATTATCGTGTAGTATTAAATTTATTACTTCGTTGTTTAGAAAATATAGACACGGATAAAAATTATTAAAAGGTTTTTTTTATTATTTTTTACTTTTTTTATTTTAAGAGCCTGCTAAAGTGGCTCTACTGTGCCTGATGAAAAGCATGAATAGAATCCAAGAGTTGTGGTCACCATAATCATTGCAAATGCATACAATGCAGTATGATGATCCACACTATGGCGGCCTAGTGAGAGGCTTTTTCACGCCCCGCTTGGGTACGTAAAAAACATGATAGTCATCGTAGCATTGTATTGCACACACTTACCACGACAAATACTATGTCTGTCTTTGCTAGGAAATGGTTTTCAGAGTTACGAGATTCAATGAAAAACGATTAAAATTTTGTTTACTTTCATTACTCACTTACTATTTAGTTAGGATAAGAAAAAAGTCATTCATGAATAAAAACATCATATATTGCGAATAAATTCCAAAAAATCCACATAACTTTGTAAATCATCTCGTAGTCGAGAAAAGAAATATTGATCTTCAACAACACTTTATCACGAAGCTGAAAAAAGTAATAAAAAAGTTGATACGTATTGAGGTATTTTAAGTTTTGTTTGACGAACCTGTTTGTCTTTCACATTTATGAGCATTTATTTTTATTCTCTCCCTGGTTCCAGTTCACTCATTTTTGCGTTTCATTTTCACATCCCTCAATTTGAAGGTATTATTATTTGCTTTACATATAGAACGACGTATGTAGTTGGTGGGAAATAGCTTTTATGTCACTGCTTACCCATAACATGTAATTGACAAAAAACAATTAAGCATATCAGTCAGTAATCCTGTTGCATGTTTAGAAACATGACATACATATGTACATCTGAAAAGTCTACGTGTAGTCGACAATATTAAATTTAGATTTTAGTTTTTTTTTTATAATTTTTAGAGCCTGCCAAAATGTGTCTACTCTGCCTGATGAAAAGCATGAATAGAATTCAAGAGATGTGGTCACTACACTTATTGTATTTTGTATTTTTTGAAATTCCAACAAACGTAACTCAACATATAATTATAAATTAATATTATCACCTCATTACTTATGATTTATTACTGAAAAGTATCGTGCTATGCTCAACGGTTTTATATGAATAGGGTGCAATAATAAAAAATATCACACCACATATTTTGTGGCAATTAACAACTCTCGTTTATCAGTTACAAAAAGGTACTTATGACGATTATACGTAAATCGTTGAGGTTTGCGCGTATACTCGTATTTAGATATATTTCTTTCATAGCGATCTTCAAAGCTGTTTGCACTAACAAGTTTGAATTAATTCAATTTCGCATAAGAATAACATTGAAGAACTATTAATGGTACATAGCATTACATAATTGCATACTATTGATAAAACATTATTAATATATTGTTTATTTGCCGGATCCAAAGGAATAATCAAAAACATCCAATCTGTGATAATCTATACTCTAATATCTGTACATTTCCAATAGTAGCTACAATTTCAATCGTTACCTAAGCAGAAAGCTTTGTTGATATAAAGTTGTAGACAATGGAGATTAATTAAAGAGCCAATAGGTTTTTTAGAATGACCTATCTCCAACATTATCATGATGTAGAAATATACACTAAAATATTGTGTAAAAGTAAAAACGTGTCCTTTGAAATACATAGATTTTATCTATGAAACTGACACAATACGTCCAACATGATTCTCCTCGGTAACTTGACATTTACGTGGCTAAAAATAAATGTGTATATTTGCACGAATTTCTAAGTTTGCAGTATAAATATGACAGTCTGGTTGGAACTGATCAAAATACTGGTGAAACAGGGACTTAAATTTAATTAGAGTACCGTGACAAGAAGAATAAATTTATTTTATTTTGTTTATTTTGGGAGTAAGCGATTTCAGTAAATGTTTTTCACATTTTACTTTGTTGTTGCTTTAGAAATCAAACTTATTTATATGTGTGAGCACATATATACTTGACACATTCTTTCATGTTTAATGTACTAGCTTTGGCCTGCGGCTCTAGCCAAGTGTATGTTGATTTTCACTATAAATTTAACTTATGTCCTTCTCCAAGAATCAAATAAAGACAAAGTTCACCTATATTAAATACTGAAAGCGAAAAATGTATCAATTTTGATAAAAATCTGATCAATACTCTAAAATATGCACTGTTAAAAAGTAGTGACCGACCATAAGTTTTGATTTCAACTAATTTTAGCCAAATAATTTAGTTTAAGTCAAAAATCATCGAAACTTTCAACCGCGTCGCAACTAGTATTCGTAAATTTTTGTGCATCGTTCGGTGAACTTCACAGCTAATTCGTTATTCAAGAGCTCGTCAGAACACTGTGTGATTAAAGTGATAGAGGAGTGCCTTAGAGGCAACATCTTGTCACATCTGCAGAGGTTCAGTCTACGGCCTAATTTAACGATTATTAACGAAGCTTAATTTATAGCTGTCACTATTTAAACGCATCATAAGTTTTCCGGATATACCGAAGTATGAACTTATATCCTAAACATTGTCGCATTTTTGTAAGGGCGGTACAAAGATTATGATAAAACCGCAATTTCAAAAGAATGATAGATGTATTCGGTACAATGTTGTCGGTCTCAAAGTTAGTCGAGCATTTTCGAAATAAACACGTGAATAAAACCATGTCTAATTAACAAATTTAAAAAGCAAGTACTTTTGATTAACAATAAGAATATAAAATATACCGGCGTCGCTTCGGCGTTAGAGACATTACGAGGCTGCCGTCTAGAGTTGAGTGACTCATGTGACAGTGGTGTTATCATTCCAAATTATTTTATTGTATTTATTTTTGTCTAAATTAGGGTTTTTGTGCTTTTGTTCATTTTTTAAACTGATTTGAATTAAACTATGTTATTTGTTATTCAAACTTTTGTTATAAGTATAGTGACACTTTTGTAATATAATATATAACATTTATTTTGTCTATATCTTCATGACATAAACAAAAATTAGTTGTTTTATACTTTTATGATATTCTTTTAATGTTGTTTAACACTATTTAATTATATGAATATGTAAATAAATATGTAAAAAAATCATTGGATTTAAGTTTACAACAAAATTTTAAATGTTTGAGTGTTTCAGTTTCGGTCGAAACTGAGAGCAAGGCCGAAAGTTCGGTTTTGCTCTCGGTTTCTGCTGAAAAATCAGTTTCAGTCTGACACTAAAAAAGTATCAAATTTAATAGAATAGATAGAAATATACTGCTGTAGACTTTAATTTAAAGCTATTTCAAGTGAACAATTCTACGGTGTATTGTCATGTAACTGCAACTGCAAAGCGTGCAGTCAAAGTTTTATAGAGTATATATATAAATGTATATATGATATATGATAGAGTATATGTATGTCAGAAGTTTATAACTATTTAAATATTTTTTGAATTATTCATCAGAGTAATCATAAAAAATTTTCACTTGCTGCAAAGAAAAATATTTTTTAAGCTATATCAAAACTAAATAAACCAACATTAAGTACCGAAACTGAAACTCACTGAAATCTAACTTCGAATTTAAGGTAAGAGTAGCTGCAAGAAAGTAATGTGTATTTAAAGCCAATAAGAAAACTTTGTATGTTGTAAATAAAAGTAAATACAACTTAATAAATAAAAATTAAATTAACATTAATAAAACTTACAATATATATCCACAAAAATAATTGTTAAGCTATTAGTAATAGAAGACGAGTCTTAAGTAAGACAACCGAGAAGCTTCATTGTAGCTTAGCGGATTGAGTTAAATTCGACTGTTCCGATACCATTGGAAAAAATACCAATTTTCTCGAATAAAGCTTCTTTCTTTTCCAGTGTGACACTACCTCGTCTACCTTATAAATAAACAGGCGAGAATTTCTCTTTCTCTAGTATTTACAGACTGTGAAATATTGCGGCCAATATTGTGGATCGTAATTACGGACCAATAAAAGCCATGTTGAACATTGATTTATATTTCGATCGTTATTAATTTAATGAGGGTGAATATCACCAAATATCGCTTGACTGGCACTTGAAATCCATTTAACACAATTCAATCTAGCGACATCTGTCAGAAAGTGCTTGTTTTTCTTGTCACTGTCAAGCATAAATGTCAGTTCATTCTGACTGGCACTTTTAACACAGTAATCAAATTGTATCTTTATAGGCCATGGAAATGGAATGATCATAATTTTGTTTCGAGCGGTGGTGTATTGCCAGATTTACGTCAGAAAGACGAGAATAACGTGATTGTAATACCTGTAAGTGTGAAAAATACCATCAACCATCAACAGCCTTCAATAGGCCACTGCTGGACATAGACCTCTCCTTAGCAAGGAGGTTTTGGCCTACTATACCACGCTGGCCAGAAGGGTTGGTACTTTGCAAAACTGTTGTCCTGCATATTTTGTTCCTTCATTCGCCTCTTACGACACCCATGGGAAAAGTAGGGGTGGTAACACTGTATTCTTAATCCTTCACCACACGGAGTGAAAAATACAGTACGAAAAGTTCATGTCTTCTTTATAAACGTCTCGGAAATAATCATACCAGTAAAACCTTTTGTCTATAAAAGGTAGACAAATAATTTTAAGACATAAACAATTTATTATTGAAATAAGAATATTATTTTTCAGTGGCAGTTCAATAGAAAACATAATTTTAAGAGTTTTAGTATGAAATCAGTTAAATAATAAAATAAAACGCGTTGTTTATGCCTAGTAACTGTTTATTTTTTAAATTGCAATCCCCTAATAAGTATAATTACCCCCCCCTAATAAGTTTAATTAATATATGCTGATTTCAACGTTTAAAGCGGGCAATCAGCTCAAAGGCAAGTCGAGGTCGTGGTTAAGAGAATACTCGGCATCAATTTTAGAGAGCAAATTTTGTTTCTATTCTGGGCATACCAAAGTGGCTGTACTCTGCCTAATGGAAAGCATGAATAGAATCTAAAAGTAGTGATCGCCATACTCATTGTGAATGCATAAAATACAATATGTTGACCCAAGTTATGGTGGCCTAGAACGATCGAAGCAGAAAAACAAACAGCCATATCCAACGAGCGCGCGGCAAATGAATGACAGGTGACGTAGGCAAGAAACATAGGTTGACATTAGTCACAGTTGTTTCGATAGAAAAAAAAACATTTTATTTTATTTTATAACCTGTTTTTGTTTACATTTTTTAGTTAAAAATAAAGGATTTTAAAAAAAATAAACGTTTGTTTATGTTTACGTTAAACGTGTTTACGTTTTTTGTACCACTACACAAACATTTGCCTATATTATTTCATATTTTGCTCTTGGACAATTTCACTACTGCATTTGATTGTTTGTTTACGTGACAACAAGAACGATTTGTTCTACTGTAAATCAAATAAAAATCTTATTAAAACCATTTTAATATATGTTATTTTGATGCTGTTGGATTGTGACTATAGTTTTTAAAATGTTTAAAAATAACTATTCAAAATTATTAATATCAAATAACAAACCGATAGTCCATGTTTAGGCCAAGATTGGTCGGTGTTCTTTAGGTTTATTTTCATAATGTTAACACATAAAATGTAACTGTTTTATGACCTTATATGTAAGTAAATAATAATCTGGCCAAACTAAAATTAGAACTTTTTTAATACATACCCCCATCCACCTTCTGGATAAAAATGATGCTTGATAGCCCTCGTGTCAAGTTCACGACGACGTAAGGCAGGTACGGTGCGATGTAGTGAACGCAACTCGCGCTCACGTAGCGCACCGCCTGTAGATTCTTCCTCACCATCTGGCCACCCATCTACACATTACAGCGTCATTAACAAAACGCTTATCTATTATATAACTTTGAAAATATTAAAATAGGGGTAAAGGGTAACACAAATAAATGTTAGTTCAAGCATGATTAGTTTAGCTTTGTAGTCCATGCGCTTTAGGATTTACGATCCTTAGCTCAGGTATCCCCACCAGATCAAATAAAATTAGTGATTTCAAAATACAAAGTTTACCCTAGATTCCACCTTATCAAATATAATTTTGTTAATTAAAACTTCCAGGGCCGTAATTAGGCTGAAATAATACTAGTTTAATTAAAACAATGGCGAGTTTGTATAGTTGTTTCATTGTATTTTGAATAGTTCCTGTTTCTACGTGTTGAAAAGTATTATTTTAAGTTAGTCTGTAATAATATCAAACGTTCAAATTACTTTTAAGCCTTGAAAAATTTAAAAAATTGAACAACCACCGTCATAAATCCATAGTTCCGTGTATCTATGTTTTCTCTCGAATATTTTTGCTTTAAATAATCGTATCACTACGATATGATTAAAACGATTCAAGAATAGATTTTATAACTTTCTCCCTCAAAATCTGTCAAAAGTCTTGTGATTTTTGAGTTGCCAGTCCTTGAGTGGTTCCTGATCTTCAGACTGTGTCTGCTCCTTTGCAGCTAGTTTCTAAAAACACCTTCACAATACGAAAAAAAAAGAAAACAAACATACATATATATAATATTATGTAATTATTGACGGAACACCAATACAAACTTTTACGAACAACTTCACGCCTGTGATAATTGATTGATAATGAGCTTATAAAGTTAGGGTGGTTGAACATAATATATTTACCAAGTGGTAGATAATGTAGGTATATTTCGTGTTTATTTCACGAGGAAAAGGTATTGGTTGGTTAGAATGTTTAGTCAATCAATTAGAGAAAAAAATCACCAAGATAATTCAACAGTTTGACTATAAATCGCAGGTCAAAAGCCTTATGGTCATATTATCTTGCGGTTATCGTTGCGAGAACAGGATTAGTATCTAAAAGTTTGTAAAAGCAAGTTTCGAAGACATGCAATTAGGATATTTTGGGAACGACTAGTTCGACAGGCAATATAGGAAAGAAACTCATGAGCCACCAGCGATTGCTTGCGAAAATACCTGCGTCGCGATTACGAGGGTTGCCGCAATGACGACGTGGTAGATATTCTTGTGAAGTGTCCAACGGCTGTAGAAATGCGCGAACTCGAGGCGGCCATTGAAACGGCATAGCTCCTCCTAGTTCCGTGTCGCGTAAAAAAGGCTCTGATCTGTTAGCTGTCAAGAATTTTATAAGTCGATAATTGATATTTTCATAGTGAACTACATAGCGATTGATAGAGTGGAATGAGGTAAAGCTTTTAGAAGCACTTCGATAAACATTGGCCGGTGCGACTGGAATAAAGCCACGTCTCCTTACCACTTAATTCTAGGAGTATGGACAAATGATTAATATTGTTTTCACATGAGTTGGGTGGTGTCCTTGGATGACGTTTGTCTTTTATTATCAAGTGACCTGTCTCTATGTTTGTCCCTATCACTCGCACATAGGAAAGTTATTAAACACTTAGTATAAATAGTACGCCTCGTTGCCTCATTGGTCAGGCAGTTCACGTTATGCGATTGGGAATAAAGAGGTATTGGTTTTAATCTCGGGTTGGGCTAAAAAGTGTTTATGATTTTTTCTGATTATAGAAATACTTAACAATAGCCCAAAGTTGCCAACCGTCTGTCTTACGTATGATCTCTTCCCGGTCGTATCGGATAGCCATCCTGTCTGAATGTGAGAATGAGGGGACAGAGAGTGCACTTGTATTTACGCACGCACTAGTGCACTTTGCATAGCAATGGCTTGCGATAGGCTGGCGACAATAATTGTATAGTAACTTAGAGTTTCTTTTTAAATGTTTTGTGTGTTTTCCTTTTATCGTTGTCTCATAAAAGGCTTTGTCATAATTATATAAAGAAAAGTTATTGTAAGATTAACACATTGCTATTTACTACTAACTTAGAACGGGTAGTGGACTATTGTTTCTCCACATGCACCGATGAGGTTATGGTACAAACTTGTTTTGGTTCGTTTCTAGTTAAACTTCGCTGTGAGTCTAGTTAAAGTTTAACTGCAATAATACAGAGTGGGCCAAGAATTCGTTAACATTTGAATCTAACATCCCTTGTAAACAAATGCAACGTGAATAGAGACCGGTGCTACTAGAATTTGCTGGTTAAAATCATAACACATGGTTTCAATAAGATGGAGCCATTTGTTACACCTTCAATGAGTCCCTGCCGGTGGTCAAAGACATGTATCCTGAAAATCTGATATCCAGACGAGGCGACATTCCACGGCCACCAGGATGTCCAGATCTATCCCAAGCAGACTTCTTTTTATGGGCTTATTTAAAGAGTCGTGTCTACATCAATAAACCAAATATACTACGTTAACTAAAAGTACGGTGACCTCGGGGTCTCTTTGCCGACGAGTTTTCGAAAATTTCGGTACTCGTTTAAAAGGGTGCGAACGTCGAACCAGTGGTTATTTAGACGATGTAATTTTTGAAAAATAAATACCAACTAATTAGCTTTCTTGTGAATAAACATTTTTTATAATATTTTTTTTTATACGGCTTTCAAATGTTTACTAATTCGTGGCGCACCCTGTATTAAAATCATCAGAAAATCGTCGGCAGGCCGAAAACAGATTAGTAAAATGACTTCTGTAGCTTTTATTGCTTCATTTCATCAATATCATAACAATAAACGCATAACACAACCCTCTTCTTTCACTTTCAAAATGATTATTTCCACCAAAATGGTATACCTACATTGTAATTTGAAATACGATCCTGCTTTAAAATATACTGTCAAAGTCTGTACGAGATTAATTCTTCAGCAATGTAAAATAAGCCTACAATATTTGAACAATACAACGCATAAATTTCGTAAACAATACACTGATAAATTATAGGTAGTCGATTTAGCTTTGAGTAATCATGCTTTGATAACGTTCGCTTAGCAATCAAAGCAACACAGATCGAGAAATTTAATCTTATTTTCAGGAAGCTGTTTATCAACATAGGGTAGTGATATGTTATTGAATTTGTAATACTTAACGTGTATAATGTAAGTTACGTAGTATGTCTTAAATACATATAGATGTATTTATGTTGTCGTTTTACATAAATTTGTTTTCCCGTTCCGCTAACAAGCATAAAATTACTTTTATAGTATTTTGTTACAAAGTTCTATCTTAACTTTCAATACTTTTTCTGAATAAAATTTTTAAGAAATCTAAGTACGCTTCCGTGCTGGGTTCGTTTAAAAAAGTACAAACATCTTTTTCGTATATTAAATAAATAAATAAATATTTCGAACATTTGACACACACGTCATCTAGTTTCAAACTAAGCAGAGTTTGTGCTATGATAGCTAGACTGATTGATAGAACAGTTACATACTTTTTTTTTTGTGACTACATACATATTGTACATAGAAATCACCCAAACTTTGAAACAGATGCAGATCATACAAACATTCGGTCTGAGACCTCAAGCACAACAGTCGCATTCACTACCACTGCGCTACCGAGACAGTTATTAAAATATAATATTAATTTCTCACCTTAAAATCCTAAAAATTCATGTTTCAGCTTCACAAACAGGTGTATATTATTTATTGCCTTTGTAGATCTAAATGTAGTGTTGTTTACAGCAGATTAACTAAATAATGCTAAAAATGTATAATATTTTTGTATGCCTAAGTTAATCTATGTACTTTATAATTGTTTCAAAATTATGAGTCACTACTGCTACAATCCTAATATAGTGCGTAGAACATTTTATAGAATTCGTTTTGATGTCAGTAAATTCAAAATACCCGAGGCTGAATGCTACAATTCTCTGTTACTTTCGTAATCGAGTACCTATAATAAATACACGAATTCTGTTGTCCCTAATTATTGTTGACGAAAATGTTTAACTATCGTTAAAAAAATATTTTTTATTGGAATATTTATTATTCGCATTTTATGGTATACTTTATTCAGGTTTTTATGACCAAGAGCGAGCTACTTGACACCTTAATAAAAATAAAGTTATAAACTTCATAAAATAAGTAAGTAACAGAGCTAAATTGTTTCAAGTATTGCAAAATTTTATTTCAGTATGTGATTTGATCCTACATATTTATCAGATGAATAATTAGCTCGGTTGCCCGCTCTGTCCTAAAAAAATACTAAATTACCATACAGCAATCCTAGTCAAAAGCTTTTAATAGTACGTTACTGGACATAAGCTCCTTAGAAAGGAGGTTTTGACCTACTATGTCACAGGTTTGTTTCAAGTTTCTGTCTTTTTGCAGTGATGTTATCCTGCGTAGTAGGTAGTAGTTATTCCTTTAGTTGTCTCTGAATCTGCACACAAGGTCACCAAATATCCAATTTGCCTTCACCTATTAACAAGCCCGTCATCATTTCAGTTACGGAAATTTAAGTGGAAATTACCAGATGGTATATTCTACTTCTTCTATTTAGCGAGCTTTAGTTCGTCAATTATAGGGGTTCCACAGAAAAAACTTTTTAAATTACGAGCTCTTGACCCCTTACGAACTTCATTCCGTACGCCGAGTCTTTGAGTTTTCTTGCAGAGGTTTACCAAAGTGTGTCTGCTTTTGCTGTCTTATACCTCAAGACATCGTTTACTTTATAGTTGAAAGATTTGTAACAATCTCATGTTTCACTATCTCTTTAATTATAGTATATTGTAACTTCAACGAATCTAATCCGTTTGTAAAATACTTTTATCTTTCAAAGATATATATGTAGTTTAATTTTATTTTACTACAATCACAATGCAACTTCAACTAATCCCTTTATTCTCCAAACATTTAACTAGTTAAGTAATATATCATGTATACTATTAATATTTGCGCACTATATCTTAGAATAAGTGGTTTGGGAAGCGACTAATAAATTATAAATGGCCATTAAGACTTCATAAGAGGTATTTGATATAATATATATGACTTGGGCGTTAAAAATGAATCAGTTCTTAAATCATACAGATAACTAATTAATCTTGTGTCTGTAAACATTCTTTACAATATTTATTTTTATTGGTTTGAAATTCTGGGTTATGTCTAGATACGTCCGGTGAATAATATTTTGTTTGTTGAGATAACCTACTTTAAAAAGTCACATGCGGCCTTAGATATTATCAAGGATTGTGAATACATTTTGTACAACTAAAGTAGTTGTCAATCTCAGACTATGACTCATATGGGACGCTTATGGCGGTGCGGCAGGCTCTAGCGAAACCAAAGATTTAAACTCAATTCTATTGAATACTTACTCCTAATTTTACTTAATACTAGACTTTCAAATACAAACAGTTTGATCCGCAAAAATTTACGAATAATAGTCCTACAAAATTTACATGAAAGTCTTATAAATTTCCACCACGAAAAAAAAGGAAATTGAATGCCGCTGACCGATTCTGAGATCACACATTCCGTACAATTTGAGACACCATTAATCTTTACCCAAGACAAAACAAGTGGAAAAAGGCCTTTTAAATGTAAGGACTGTAAAGAAAGAAAAGCCGAGCGACTAAGTGCCTCACATCCGGACGATGAACATACATTCGTTAAGAAGAAATTGTGTTGACCGCTGCGGCCAGGGAAATAAATCCTAAAAGTGAAAAAGTTTTTTACGTTTTTGAAGTGAAGTCCTTTCTACGCAAAATAAAATAGCTAAGGTCCTTGACCTTTTTATTTAATACTCACTATTGTATGAAAAGAGGCAACTACTATTATCATTTTTTTATATTTATAACTAACAGAAGAGTTTATGTGATCTGATAAGTGCTTCTCCAGTTAACGTTAATACTTTCATTCAGGTTAATTAATATTAAAACACTAGTTAAACTGTACTCACTTAGAATACAAACAACCGCTAAGTTATTTCCACAGTAAACATAATTATTGAAATTGATATGAATAAGTTTCTCAGCATGAGTATTTTCTTAATGAGGAATTCACTTCACCAGAAATAAATTTTCATACGTAGTTTCATAAATCAGAATTTGAAAATGAAAATTTGCGTAAAAATATTTTCAATTTGAATATTGAATTCTGTGTCTAAAGAATTGTAGGCTGCTACAGAAAGGTAATTAAAAATTCATTTCGCTGTGCACTACGTATAAGCGTTATCTTAACAACAAATCTCACATAACAAACTCAGTGTATTACATTTTTAGTAAAACGTGTCGCTGTGCACTAGGTTTAGAATTGTATAATTATAATTTTAATAACAAATCTCACATAACAAACTCAGTGTATTACATTTTTAGTAAAACATGTTACTGTGCACTAGGTTTAGAATCGTATAACTGTAATTTCAATAACAAATCTCACATAACAAACTCAGTGTTACATTGTTAGTCAAATGTCATGCCTCTTATTCAAAGGGTGATACAAATATTAAATCGATTGAGCAGCGGTGTTGTGCTTTGTCATTATTAAAAATGGTTAAGCTTTGATTTACACCTAATATTAAAATAACAACGTTCAATAACAAAACTAAGAAATTTAGTTTCGCTACAACATGAATTACGGCAATGATAATAATTCGATAATTAGTTATAAATGAAACACATTTTCATCTAGTAATTTTCGAAAGGCATACATCCACGTGTTATGTTACTAACCCCTTCTTAATGAATGAATACATCATATATGAAATTTCCTCTAACAAAATTATACCTTACGTTGTTAAGGGTGGTGAAGATATACATGTACCCTTACATGATAAGCGGTTAAAAGTGCTTTTAACAACAATTATACTCGCCCGATGCTGATGAGTTGACTTTTTCGACCGTCAGAAACATAGTACTGTGTACGGCAGGCTGTTTGGAGCCTGCTGAGGCTCTTTTTTTGTCGAGTGACTCGAACACCTTATTTAAAAATCGTTGTTAAAATTTAACATTATTTACATCAATTGTGTATATCCATAGTTAGTAAAACTCAAGAAAATGATTTTAATTATTAGTTAACACTATAATGTAATTATTTCCTTCCTAATCTGCTTGACATTAAAGAAAATTTATTTAGGATAAGCATATCGGTAATAAGTCGAAATGTATAAAGTTTAATATATTTTGCATTTTCTTTACGTTTATTTATGTTTTTTTTTGTGGAATTTTATTTGAACCTGTTTATCAAAGACGTTTCTTCAATCTTATCTCTTAATCAAAGTACACGTAGTCAATTCTGATAGAAATATAAAATTTTCATCTTTTTATAATATCCTTACTGTATCCAATTACGTAATGTATTACTTGAGAATATTATAAACATGGTCGTCTGATTGGTATTTACTTCTCCTATGGCATTATATCACATCTATACAGAATTTTTCTTTTAGAATTCATCCAAGATTATTTGGATGGCTGTATATTTAAATAACCTCACTGTAAAGAGTAGATTTTTGTAGATACGTAAAGAGAAAGCGTTTTCGTAAACTATGATTTATGTTAAAAAGAAAAGGACATTTATCGGGCAACCGATCAGCAACAAGTTACATTTTATGATCTACAACATGTTATGCTCCCCTGGTTCCGTATAGACCTCATAAATACAGGACGCTTTTATCTGTTTTTTATACCAAAACGGCTGAAGTCAGAAAAATATTCTTAATAAAGAGTGAGGATCACGGACGTTTTCATTACACCAGACAAGACAATCTTTAAATCTTTGCTCTGTAGGTCTTAACAATAAACTGAATCATCTAAATAAGTGTTATCCGAGCATTGCATACACTACTAGTACATCTATTGAGTTTTAGGTAGAAACTGTTAACTTGATTGATTAGTCATCATAGAGAACAGTATTTTATACGGAGACTTTTATAAAGAATTTATCTTAAACGCAGAGCCTAAGTCGTGGTTACAAACCTAAATTAATAGCAGCTGTTTGTTAGTTGAATTTACCTCTGAGAATAGATTTTTGGAAATTTCGCATCTAAGGTAGTAAAATAAAGGATAAAAAGTTGTGTGGTATTTCGTCATTTTCAAAGTTTGAAACACGAACTAATCACGCGATGAGTGAAGTCGCGGATAATAGTTAATAAAACTGAACGTAGTATAAACTAACCATAGTGCGGCAAGCAAGTGTAGCTGGTGGAGAACGGTTGTCGGCATCGACAGCGGGATGGCGGGGCGCGGGGCGGCGGCGGCGGCGAGGCCGACGGCGACGGCGACCACCAGCCCGGTTCCATCAGCCGGCCATGGCTGCAACCGCACCCGCACCCGCGCCCGCGCTACCTGTGGACAATGTACTTATTGTTTTTATCTATTTAATACCAGCTACACCTTGCGCTGTGAAAAACGGTTTATGAGGTAAACTAAAACCGGAAATATTTTTCATAACCTTACTCAATATATGAAAACTTTACATTTTTCGGGATGAAAAGTAGCCTATGTGTTAATCCAAGGTGTCAGTTACCTCCAGACTAAATTTTATAAAATTGGCCCAGCCATTTGAGCGTGAAGTAGTAACAAACATACGAGTATAATCACATTCGTAAACTTTCGCTTTTAGACAATATTAGTGTGATATTGATCACGGAACGACGTGCTACAATTGTAAACACGAGCGACCCCAATAAAATTAAATTAAACTGAGAAAGACCAGAATTCTGTGCAAAACATTGTACGCCCCGGTAAATTTATCATTCATCGCTTGACAGAAAACTTGTGCCAAGATCATATGCGAAAATTAAAAAGTTTGTTCTCTTTTTCTCGTCATGTTATTGTTAATCTAACTTTACCGTATAAAGTATAACACATTATACGCCTTCATGACGTTCTGAATTATATTCCCATTTTAAATCAGTTTAGAAGATACTTGTTTTAGCTTTAAATATTTCTTGAATTTGTGAATTATAAGAATATTTTACTAACCCATTTAGATGAGATTTTTTCAATGAATCTTTATCAACTTCTTTAAGTTGATAAAGATTCATTGATTGATCATTGATCATTGATTGATATGATTTTTTATTACATCATGCTAGTATTTGATATACATATTAGTTGTGTCTTTTTCTATTCACATAATTAAAAATAACTACGATGAGAAGACCAAGGGTCTGGTTGTTCTAGAGATTTTTTGTTTTTTTCTTTATTTTTGTTTTTTTATTAATCGATAGATATGATAATAATAAAATCTATGAGTTTATCTAAAATCTAGAGATTATTTCATTTTCACGTTAACAAACAAGTGCCAAATATCCAATGACAAGGGGACAGCGGACTTGATTGGCAGAAAATTATGTTCACGATCCAATTGGATCTAACATGAATTCAAAAGAAATCACATCGCCACATTAACAACCTATAATAATCCACTGCTGGACATAGACCTCTCCCTAGAATGCAGGTTTTGGCCTACATGGCTTGTATCAAATCCTTTTTTTGTAGTGATCCTACATAATTTACTCCTTAGGTCGCCTCTAACGACACCCATGAGATGAATAGGGTGGCAACACTTTGTATTCTTAATCTGTTACAACACGAAAAAAGAAATATGAACAATGAATTAGAACTATTGTTCAATGTTACTGTTATGTGACATTCAATGGAAATAGCAAATAAGAGTCATCGTTACTAGACTTATTAGCTACAAAATTGAATCTGAGATTAGGATCGAACGAAAATACATGATTTATAACAGATGGAATTTTTTAACATCCTGTTACTAATTCCTAAAAAAGGTTTTTTGATATTTAAAGTATCCTTATAGTTTTAAATGAAGATGCTTTATGAAAAACTAAACAAAACCGTAAAACAATACGACATAAGTGATAATAACAATTAACCATGCACTTTAGTTAGAGCCTGTTCGAATTTAGTAAAATCACCTCTCGTGGGTGCAATTACGGACATTCAAGCCGCGACCAAGTTTATGGGCAAACCGGATTTCATCGTAATTCCAACCGTGATCTTGGGATTCAGCTTATAAAGTGGATTACCTTTGAAGCTTTTGAAATGTTAGTAATTCGTTGAAGAGATTTGTGGTTGCAGATTGTGGAAAGCAGAATATTTTTGTTTCACTTTAAGTAAAGTAATTCAATTAATAATATAAAGTTTTAGTTCAACCTAGCTTTGCATTCAAAAAAGGTTGAAATTTAGTAAAATGATGAACAAATATGTGGTGAACAAGCACACGGTTATATCACACAAGATCCCTTATGTCACGAAGCTCTAGTTCTCTTCTGAAATTCTCTTCCTGCCAGAATATTACACTATACTAGTATGTCTATTCGTAATTATGTAATTAAATTGCGGTTGGCTAATAAATAAACTCGATGCTCATATGAAATCTGATTTGTCGTTTGTTTTGATTGCAATCAGATTATAGTTACAATTATTCAATATTGAAAAATACGCAACCAAGATTACAAGTAAAACTACCAAATTGATTGGACTCGACAGGAAATGAAAATATTCAATTATTTTTAGTTGACATTTTTGAACAGATTTTTTCATGTTCGTTTTAAAAAATAAAGCCATTGTGTCATTGTGTTGTACGGTTTGCTTATAAATGGTAATGCAACTATTTATTTTTCTAATATCAAGTATTTTTATACTTTTTTGAAGGTATCATTTAAAAATGGGTTTTGTGTACGCTACAGATTTCTCCTTTTATATTTTAAAACTTTAGTCTCATTTCAGTTAGACAGGAAAATTTTGAACTTATTAAAAAGAAATGAAGATAAGAAAGAAAGGTGAATTTAAGAAGAAAAAATTACTTATAAGGTGGAATTGAGGAATATAAGTTAGAGCTAGACGGTTCATATAATATAATGAAATCATTTAGTAGTCCAATTCTGAACATAGGCTTCTCCTTAGCAAGGTGGTTAGGTTAGGGTTTCGAATTGGTCCCTCTGGTAACGTCCTTGTGTTGGGGAACTTCAACGCAAAGTCCATTGTGTGGGGTTCCCTCAGGATGGACGCAAGGGGTGACACCATAAAGGAGTGGATGGCCTCCGAGGGCCTCTGTTTACTAAACAGGGGCTCCACCACTACGTGCGTGCAACATCAGGGGGATCGATAGTGGACCTGACGTTCGCTACGCCTGTGCTCGTCGCACGGGAAAGGAACTGGTGTATCCTGGAAGAGGTAGAGACGCTCTCGGATCACCTATATACCCGATTTGAGGTCTCTCGGGCCCAGTGCCCCAGTAGGGCTCACGGGTCGCCCCGTTCTGTTCGATTTTCGCGTTGGGCTGTTGCCAAACTGAACAGGAACCTACTAGATGAGGCGGTCATCATTCACTCTTAGTTGTCTCCCCAAGCCCCGACCGAGAAGGTCGACATGGGGGCTGGTCGTTTTCGTGATGCGATTACGCAGATGCTGCTATACTCCGCATCAGAGGTCGTCAACTGCCACGGAAGGTGGTTTACTATTACCAGGAGTTGACAGACCTCCGTACAGGTTTTATTCGTGTCCAGAGACGGTGAGGAGGCCCAACTCCAAGAGAAGTGCTGAGTGGCATGGATAACTCTGAACCTGGTCATTAGCCCAACGTGTTGCTGAACGAGGCAGTTAAATTACTTGAGAGGATACTCTCTGCCTGCATTATCCGCATCTCTGCGAGCTAGGTCCCAATCTGCCGGACGTCTAATTCAGTTTTCGAGGTTAGTGTCCGAAGGTCGATGCCGTATTGCACCTGAGGGCCTGTGTCGGTGGACATCGCCAACGCATTCAATAGTTTGCTATTTCGCTGCATCAGGGAAGCACGCCACTATCACAGCGTGCCAGAGTACCTGAGGTGGCTTGTGGGAGACTCTTTAGAAGAGTGTACCGCCATGTACGAGGACCGAGATAGTGTTCTGAGGCGGCGGCTCATGTTATGCGCTGTTACACAGGAGTCTGTTCTCGGACCACTCCTGTGGAACGTGTACTCTGTCTTTGTGCTCAACGCTTTATAACTGATCTTTCAATTTAACTAGAGTAATTTTGGAAACGGAAATATGATGCACTAATTTTAAAACACCA
Source organism: Hypercompe scribonia (assembly GCA_949316085.1). Classification (NCBI taxonomy): domain Eukaryota; kingdom Metazoa; phylum Arthropoda; class Insecta; order Lepidoptera; family Erebidae; genus Hypercompe; species Hypercompe scribonia. Next base: position 12,493,170 of record OX438979.1, read on the forward strand.
CTTTCCATGATATTAAATTATGTGTAATGTGTGAGTACACATTACACAAAAGTGAATTACGTATTTCAAGTAAACTACTGAATGTACTTTACAGGAAATTTGCTGTAAAGTAAAGAAAAATAATAGGAGCAAGTAATATTTTTCTTTTTGAAAAGACAACTCCGGCACTAGAAAAATTGCTGTGTCACGGGGGAATTCACAAACTTACAAACTTTATATAAATAAAATGGACATAAAGTACACTCAGACTCAAAACAATAATTAGTGGATCACACAAATAGGCCACCATAGAGTGAGTCGCCATACTGAATTATCTGCGTTCACAATGAGTATTCATGCTTTCCATCAGGATATATCATACTAAATTTATTTTTGAATTGTCACACATTAATTCAGAGACACGATTCTAGGAATGTAATTACGATCCACATAATTAACTGAAACTTAGGATATTAATCTTACTTGTTAGTGCGGCAGATATATTTAACACCCACCACCCATTTGTATGTAGCATTGGTTTTTGTTAAAGCAAATATACAAATCTTCTGTGTCATAGACCCATGGTAAATGTTACATTTAGATTTGAGTATAGAAACCACGTGGTCTATATATTTTAAGACATATTATTATTTTGAACATGCTATTTAACAGCACTATAACGAACTATTAAGAAAATTATGCGAATTTGTCTCCACCTTTTGAAACCTAAGTTATATTTAACTTCACCTGGATGTTTATTTGCTTGCTTGTAACCGACTTTTCTAAGTGTTTTGTAGTTTTTTTTTAAATTATATTTATTTATAGCACAGGCGTACTTCGAGTGAGTAAACAGATTACCGGATAGCAATGATTACCGCTGCCGACGGAAACCTGGACCTCAAAAGTCACAAGTGCATTGACCGCCTTTAAGTCTGCACGTATATCATAACAAAAATTTTATTGAATACTTGTCAGGAATAAAAGTAAATACATAAAAAAAATATTGTAGGTCGAAGCATGATATTGAATATCAATCAATCAAGTGTTTTACGCACCTAGCACAGGCGCACCGCTCCAGACCCTCACTCACGCTGTATACGCTGGCTCGCCGCATCCGCCGCTAGTGGCCGCACGCTGTCACACGACACGCTTCCGCATCCCCTACAGCTGCCGTACGCCACTATACGTTTGACTTTTGCATATTTAGTCTACACAAAAGAATATATCATATATTCACTCTACAGTCATCCTCAACATGAGAAACCAGTTTTGTAACTCTAGCATACTTTTATGCTCACTTTAGCGTACTATGTACGCTGAATGGCTTGCCGCATCCTCGTACCTTTCACGTAGGCTTTTCGTTAATCACTTACAGTTATCCCCGCCATTATGGTACCTGTAGAAGAAAGGGCTCCTGAATTACAATGCTCTGATAATATGTAAATATTTTATTGTATTCAAAATAATAACAAAATAATATAAATATAACTACTATAAAGATAAGCGGCAGCATCAAGCGCTGGTTGGTAAGATAAACATAAATGAATTTAGAATAGGCGAACCTTTAACGTGAGATTTTCCAAGATCTTTGATCGCAGTTGAATTTTGTTAAATCTCATTTTATCCTTTGCAGTCCAAAGGAGCGAGTGTATAAAATTCCGCACGGTTCGCGAGATACAGTGATGAATGAGTTAGAAGGTACCTTTTAGATTAAAATGAAAATCGGTAGAACCTATTTTCCGTCCAACACTTTATAAAGCAGGAAAAGGAGTATTTTTTATTCAACTTTAATGTATGAGTTATAAACCGTGGGTAGGTAACTCCATGTTTTGGTGGAATCTCGTATCATGCGTATAATTTATGTAATAGGTAACTTAAATTTGAACTTAATTTGTATGTTAGCGCGCTATGGAGTACGTGTTCGACTAAAGTGTCATGTCAGTTCGGTAGTTATGTAGAGTATAATTTGCATTCAATGTGCCGCAGGGAGAATGAAGTGTGATGGTAACTGTGAACGAGCGGCACGAATTCGAAAATTTAACTGTTAGGAAGTGTAATTGCTAAAATGTCGTCGTTTTAATAAAATAATATTTTGCATATAATTTATCTAACATATGGTCACGGTGTATGTGGTTAACTCCTTCGAAACGGATTGAAAACAGGAAGTATTTTTCACTCTCCTACGCGCATCCCTCTTTTTAATCGCAATTCTATAATATATTTTCAATAGGAACTGATCTCTGAGAAATGAATATTATCACGATACACTTACAAGTTCTTATGAGAAAATAATTACATTCATAACGTTTGTATAAAATTATTGAAACAAAAACATTTTTAAAAACATATTTACACGTAACAAATTGCTGTACTGCAAAACAATTTGGGTTGTCTTTGCATTTCTTTCTTGTTAAGTAGCGGAAAAGTTAATAGCAATTTAAATATTGAAGTACAAACAGAGACCCTATTTAAACTAAAATATTTAATTGTCCATGTTTAAAGCTTAAACGGCACCGTTTATGGCCGCAAACTTGTAATTAAACAACCTAATGTAGTTGTTCAGTGTTCATGGGGGTATGTGGGTATGCGAAAAGGACAAAACGGGCGTACGCGTAAATTAGGCCTATAAAATAAGTTTAATTTGTTTTCCCTTCACTGAAAATTTATTGTGTAATCCTTTAATTCGTTTGTTTTTATTGAATAATTGTTAACTTGTAAAGGACGGGATACAGGAAGTACGCCACAAATAGCTAAAGTTTAGTGATCATTTTGGGTAGGTTTGTATCAGAACGTCATATATGTATTTTGTGGTTTTGTCTACGACATTATAGGTCTGAACGGTAGGTACCTAGATCGTTTTTCATTACAATCTCGAGTCATTATGCTTATTAGTTTAGCCTAGCTACGTCGTTGGTCTAGCGGTTAGCGTTTGTGTCAGCCGATCAAGAACTCTCAGGTTCGATTGCCGGATCAGGTAAAAAAGTGTTATTGAGTTTTTCTGATTATAAAAATACTTAATAACAGCCCAGAGTTTGGAAGTTAGGCTCTTAACCTCCATGCCTCAAAGTGCACGTAAAGCCATCAATCCTGCGCCTGAACTTTCCCCAATCGTGACGGATAACCGGATTGTGACAATAGGGGAATAGATAGTGCACCTGTGTTTGCGCACACACCTGCGATCTGTAGATATTGCCTGCGTAGTTGGTTGGTTTTAGTTGAGCCTGGCTGCCATGGCTGAAATCAGCATCAATTATCGAGTACATTGGTTTTTTTTTATAGCAACCTACCAAAGTGATTCTATTCTGCCTAATGCATGAATTGAATCCAAGAGCGGTGGTCGCCGTACTCACTGCGAATGGAGACAGTGCCGTATGGCGACCGACGCTATGGCGGCTTAGTGAGATGCTTTTTCACGCCCCGCTTAAAGGACCCAGGATCGTAGTGGGAGGGAAACACGTGCGCTGGTAATGAATTCCAGGCTTTAACTGATTTAAAGAGTAGCATGTCAAGCTCATCAGCCGTTGTGAGAAGCAACTTCTAGAAAATTTGGCTTTTTTAACTGCATATTGCAATGGCGATTTCTGATCTTTTTTACATCTACAATAACTTTATCTGCTAACATAGAAAGAGAGGCCTGTAATAGGTAAAAAACACTGGTGACAATTGGTAGTCATCCCGAGATTATTAAAGTAGTAGTAGGGAGTAATAGTATTACGTAAAGATAAAAATAATCTATTGAGATGGAGTTATTTGAATGCTGTAAATTCTTGTTTGTCATGTTATTATATGATGAACATGATCATTTAATCTTGTTCTGTGTTTAGATGTAATTTATCTGTAATATGTGTATGTTGAGAAATATAAAACGAAAGTATGTAAGTGTGATTACAGGAACATTCGTGTAAAAGTATAAGATACGTACGTTGTTACTATTATTTTTATTACTACACAGGATTCATGTTCTAATTCTAGTTACTGAGTATACCGAGCAAATGTAGTGCTCACGGTAATAGAAGCCATTTGTAAACAATGTTCTAACAATTAATCTGTACAGAATACCTTTCGGTCCCGTTACTAGACATCTGGATGCGCGCTTAATTTATTGAGACCATTATTCACTGCGAAGACGACGCGGCGCGGCGCCTAGTGTGACGTCATACTGGGTCATGTGTACTAAGCTTTTTCCAAAGGTTCATAAATAATTGACCACAATATTTCATTCATAAACTTAATGGTGTCTATAACTCGTGGTGAATAATTATCGTGTAAGTGAGGTTCATAAAATGAGTGAGCATTTATTACCACAATGAATATGTGTGATCCCATTAGTCTCATGTAATTATGTGCCAAGTGAAGTTAAGTTTTGTATAAAATGGAGATGAATGACATGACAAAAGTTCGAGTACACTATTTATATTTTAGAATAAACATTTATATTCACACGCTTTTCGATTCGTTTTTATGCGAATTTAAAGAAAGTAGAAATTCTCAAATTATGTGTTACGAGCGAGTTTATTCAGTAAAATTTGCACCCAGATCTTTCCTATTTAAAGTGCACCTAGGCATACTGTATGGTTTTAGTTTGTTCCGTACCCGTCAACACAAATCCAAAAGGGTGACGGCCCAAGTTGTTTCCAAATATATATACGAAAAACAAAAGAAACGAGTCACATCAATACAAAACAGTATGGTACGGTCGTAACAAACGTTTCAAATTTCCTTTTACTCGGCATCAAAAACCTTATTTGATTATATTATACAATTTAAGTAGCAATTTACACATTTATTATTTCTTTATTTTCTTAATCCGCAATCAGGGACGGATGTGACATTATATTGTTAGCGACGAATGTATATTAACGATGAAAACAAAAACGTTTCTGATGTTAAGACAGTTGATGAAGTACTACTTTTTATGATGAAACTGGGACATTTGTGCCGCTCTACGTCGACACTTTTTGCGTGAGGATTTCTCCCTGAACACTCATCTTGAATAAAGTTTTTTGTTGCATAAAAGGAGCAAGTAAATAAAAAGTTAGATACGCCACTTGAAGAGCGAGTTTTGTTCTTTGTAAACTTTTATTTAGTTATAAAGCAGTTTTTATCTTTATAATATTAAAATGCATATTAAAGTAGAATTTTTTTTTAACATATACTTTCAATGTGGTGACTTTGTTATTAAATACTATAGTATCAAAGTCTTTAAAGTTTCTATAACACATACATCATTATTTTGTAGCTTGTTTAAACTTTTTCTAAAACTGAGTTTTTATACTTCATTTCAGCTAATTCTTACTGTGTTCTCAGACGTTAATATCCTGCGGCATTCGGTCTAATTACAAACCTTTTCGGCACATAAAATACATTAATATCACCACGTCTAAGTGCGTACGCGCAATATAAAGGTCATATAATATAATCAGACATTTAATATTGCCTGTTATGATCCAGCTTTATGATTATGAAACAAAGTCAGTTTAAGTAGGCATGACCAGTTTATTGGTTAATTTCTTATTAAGGTGGCTTATGTATACATTCAATTTTGTGAAAAGGTTCTAATGATATAGTAATATAGAGTAAGCAGAGCAGGTGTAGTTCGTCGTCAGTGTATTGTGCGATTCAGATTTGTTTTAAAACTACTTGTTCTTAGGACGCTTTATGGCCTTCTAGTGGAGTTGACATATAGACAAAAGACGCATTGTTCTAACCTATTAACATACTATATAAGATTTACATTGCTTACTGTAACTTAATTGCATTGTCTTCGAAATGTTATTTTAATATTCATGAAAAGATTGCCTAAACTAGAGATTTATCTCGAGAAATATCAATAGAATGTGTAGAATGTTGCTTCAGAACTTGTTGATAATACTTGTTTTTCTTTCGCTCATAAAATAATTTACAACAGTTCTTTATTTTCACTGTCATCTATGTAAAGTAAGCCTATATCGTTTTCCATTTTCACCAGAGCACATCCTACGAATTGAGCATGTAATCTAAAGACATTCTCATAAATGATACAGCATTACGATGTCTTTTGCACACTGTTTATTTTTGTAACCACATTGTGGTAGAGGTGAGTTCATAACATATAATAATGGATACGAAAAGGGTATACTCATTCACGGTGAAATGGTATCCTACCTCGGTTTTCCTATTGTCTAAATCACGTGTGTTTTTATGGATCGTGAATTTGAATGTAAGTGCGAGAGATATAATTTTGTTCAGTTTTGTTTATTTAAATCTTCAGTTCTTCTTGAAGGATTAAAATATTTTCGTTATAAACCAAAAATCTGGTAATTAATAATACGTAAATTACGTTGCATATTGATTACCACTCGCAATTTTTTTTCAAAAAAAGCTTTCGAATAAACACCATACAAGAATTTTGTGTTTTTTAAAAATATAAAAAAAGGGAAAACTAATTCCTGGAAAAATATTGTAAATGTCCCTCTTTTTATAAAGATTATCTCTAAATTAAATAAATACAAAATCAAGTCAATCCAGACACTGTTTAAAGTTACACTATGTTTTTTTTGTTCCTTTTATCACGATTTACTTATCTTTATTTGGTAGTTACTTACAAAACTAAATTTAACTGCTTGATTTTCATTGGTTAAGAAATATAATGACGCCCCTGCTTCTCCTTTGAGAATAAAGGTGAGTTTACGCAAATGTAAAACAATTCAAAACATAAATTGTTGACAAGAACAAAGAAACCTTGTGTTGCAAACTTATGACTAACTGTCAGCAACATCTGAAAACAAAATTAAGGCCATAAAGTGTGTTTATGTGTCACTATCCCACGTTTATATGACTTAGTTACGATGTCGATATGTCAGACCAGATATATATGAGGTTAACACAGAATAAATCGCAAATGAAGTTGAGAATCATTTCAACTTATTTGATATTATATTTTCAAAACTAAATACGATGAAGGTATAATATCAATAACTGTGATGGGTACATATATATATACAATGTGTAATACAAAACATGTCAGTAAATAGAGACGAAAATTCATCTACTCAAAGGAACTTTAATACGTTAAAAGGCGGTAACAACATAGTACTACGTATAATTAATAGCATAATCTGTTTAGAGGTGGCACTATACATTTGTAGTGGTTATTCGCAGCCTACTGATATAATCTAGTTTTTATATTTTTTTACAAATATAAGTAGGTACTCGTAGTACTGCTGAGTAGAAAATTACACTCGTGTGAAATAAATATTATATTACTTTCAATTCAACCTTCAATTTACTTAAAATTTTTATTAATTACAAAGAAAATGATTTAACAGTTAATGTTTCGGCAACATTTGAGACAGTTTCATCCATCTAAACGATGACGATAACCTGAGTGACTTTTGAACTCTGAGCAACAAACTAAAAGTACAGTCGTGATCATTATGTAATTTAACTTTGATATATGTAAGCAATTAGCTCTCTTGTTTCTAAAAATAGAAACGAGATAAGTTTCAAAATGTTACCAATATTTTGATATTCATAGCTTCAAATGCCTTAGATTGCAATTAACGAGTTAACTCGTAGTTTTGCGTATTAAGGACTTGTTAAAAGTAATACCTACAGCGTAATATAAAGAAACTGTAAATACGAAACCTCTCTATACAGGTTACAAGTTAAAAGACTATGTGTCAAGAATGAAAAATTAACAAATAACAATAATAAATTAATTTTAAACAACTCAGTTGGCAATTTGAACTGGTAAGTGATTATTTTATTTTATAGAAAATAAATCTTTTTATAGCTTTTACTTATTTTATATCATAAAATAATACAGTAGTTAAAAGAAAACCTCAAAGACAGTATCTCCACGTTAATAAAAAAAAATAAGGTAAATTGACAATTACACGGCAATAACTCGCGTCGAGCCCAGAAGCTATATTCTACTTTAAAGAAAGATATATAGAGTAATATTTAGCGACATTTATTTATTTGGTCAAATGAAATTGTACAGATTTCTATCAAAACATTTACACAAGTCAAGAAACCGTTAAACTCATTCCACAGTAGAAACTGTTGCAGCAAAACGTAACAATATTATTGCCGCTAAGTTGTAGTTAAGTTCTGCGTCGTAACTTAGAAAAGGAAATTTAAGTTTATCTGAACATTTTTACCACTGAGTTGGTTTATTGGAACGCTTTGTAGTGTAACGTAATGTACAGCCGTGCACCATGTGCACTGTATATTTGTCTTGTAATACGAGTATGTTGTCACTGAATATTTATAAGATTACTAGGAATAAAAATAACGCCCGAACATTCCTTGCTAATATTATGGCATGATGTATTCAAGCTTACCGTTCCAATGAATATAGGATACGTCATCAGATGGTTGAATTAATTGGGGCTGTAGCGCAATGTTATAAGTTTATGGTTGACATATATGTTTCCACACCTCCGGTTAAGCTTTCCTGTTCGTTAGGTTTAGTGGTTCTTCAAACAGTATTAATCACGCTTGATACTCCGGATACTGTACTATACAATGTACTTCTTGTATGGTTTTAAAGGTTAAGTTTAACAAAATAGAGATTCACATTTTATGAATTGTTAAACAATAAAACCACCGAGCACCCGTGATGTACTTACTACATATTTAATTGTATTATATTTACTTCTATAGTAGAGTTATAACTCTTAATATTGAATATCAATATTGTAATATAGGGTAGGCTACGAATTAGTTGACATTTGAAATAATCGTACAAAAATATTTGATATATTATAAAAATTGTTTATGCACAGGAAAGCTAATTAGTTGGAATTTATTTTTTAAAAATTACATCATCTAATTGACCACCGTTTCGACGTTTGCACTCTTCTAAGCGAGGACCGCAATTTTCGAATACTCGTCGACAAAGAAGTCGCGAGATCACTAACAGCTCTTCGCTGATTTTTCTTTTAGTTGACATAGTGTATTTGGTTTATTAATATAGACACAATTCTTCTAATAATTCCATAAAAAGAAGTCTGCTGGGGATAGATCTAAAGTTCTGGGTGGCCATGGAATGTCGCCTCGTCTGAAAATCTACTTTTCCGTAAACATGTGTTTGACCATTGGCAGGGTCTCATTGGATGTGTGACACATAACTCTATCTTGTTGAAACCATGTATTACGATTGTAGCCAGCAAATCCCAGTGGCATCAGTACTAACTCAACAATAACAAGTGCAACTCAACTGTGGCCCTTCATATTTTTTTACGTCAGTTCAAAGAAATTAATAGTAGCGAGGAAAGAATGAAATATTGTTACTGTAATATAAACGATTAAAAATCTCATCTAGCCTACGAATGTATGCGTTTCCTTTCATCGCTTTACTTTGATTTGACAGAGATTTATTTTTATCCAATTCAGATTCATTGCTTCCTTATCAAGTGCCATTCTAAATCTTATTTATAAAACTGAACAGGACACTTTAATGTAAGTTCAAAGATAAATCACAGATGGCAACAAAGCAATGGCACTTACTTTGATATCATGAACGGTTATTTACGTAGGATGGTTTGAGTACTACATGTTGAAGTGTGCTTGTATAAAACTACACAATAGGTGTTATTTAAATGACAGGCGGAGTTAACCACGCCTCTTGAAGAACAATGCAAAGTAGCAAATCCTACACACTTTGCTTGTTGTGTGGTATGATGACTTATACATGTAAAACTATGCCATGATCCAGTTTTATATTATATCTGTTACCTATAAATTAGTATATTTTGTGTTACGTATAAATGATAGTTTACATTAGTTTAGCATGTTCTGTGTAAAAATGACAACGTGCTTAACTCTTTTACACCTACGTATTATTAGTTGATTTTTTTTTGATATCATATTTGAGCACCACTGCATCAATTGACTTATATTATCACTGAATCTACCTAAATATTAGCAGATCGATCATATATTTTTTAAATCAGTAGTAGATTATATTTAAAAAGACTAATTTATAATTGTTAAACGTCTGTGATGGTTATAGATTAATCAATAAAGTTGTTGACTTATTTTAGGTCAAAAGTTCTTAGGTTTCATAAAAGTATACGAGATATACTACGAAAATTATTACCAGCTGTAAATGCGAAACTGCTGAATAAGTTAAAGAGGTAGCTTAAGCAAGATGACAATAAGAAGTAATAGGGGATTTGAGGGTAACGGGGAAAATGTATGGAATCCAGAGACTATATCATAGCATGTCAACCCGAGATAATAACAGACCTCATAGCCACATTTCTGTACAAATAGCGGGACCGACTTGTGGTCGTGAGGTTGAAGCTTTGTCGGAACCCGTTCATATATTTTATTATTGTTCGTCTATCCTAGATAAAATATATATAAGAAATATGTACTGTTCACGTTCACACTTTCATCGACATATTTGGGAAAGGTAATATCAGAATACATGGTAAAAATAATGATCTTTGCGTACTATAGCAATTCTTTTGTATTTTTGTTTCATCGTATAACTTTACGAATGCCATTTAATTTATTTTCATTGCTACTAACAAAACTCAGACTATCGTGAGTATCTTATAGAAGAAGTATAAAACGAACAATAAAACGTTGAAAGGCAATCTGACGTAAAATTATTACAATTTACTGAAACCGACAGTTTTGAAATACAATTTTCAACAAAAATTAACAGTTAAACCCGTTTCTCTTGTTTTAGAAAGTGTCATTTACATAAATTTATGAAAATATTTGACAGAAATATTAAAGTTAGTTTTAATGGCAATATAAGTTGTATAGAACTAAGTAAATAGTTTAAAGTTTAAACGGTGTGAAACAAGTATTGTTTGCCTGTGAGGTGTTATTAAACTTTATCAGTAATTAATACACTGCAAAACTTTATTACCTCTTGTTTCTATGTTATATATTAAACAGTGTTTGAAATATGAAAATGATGACTCTGAGAGGTATCTAGGTTTATTCGCCATTGGATTTCATTATACCGGTACTTTACTTTCCTTGAAACAGTTCATTTTTCAGAGGTAATAACTTTTTCATATCTTGATAGAATTTAAATATCAAAAGGAGAAGTCCATAATTTAGGTCACGAAATCAATTTTCTATCCATTGAAATCAAATCATTTTATAGATGTATTCCTTAAAATGAACCGAGAAGTTTATTATTTGTAAATAATATTTGTAAAAAGGACCGTGTAAAAACTACTAGGAACCGACGTGCGTGCATGCAGCGATTGATGAATGTGGACGAAGCAAATGATGTGTGTCAGGACTGTAGTAAGTGGCGATCAATTTACTCTGCCTACCTCTCTGCAAAATAGGTGTAACTTTATGTACATATGTAATGTGTGTCTTTTTAAAAAAAATACCAAGATTCTCGTTATAAGTAAATTTCATTGAATAAACCTTTAAAATTAATTTTGGAAGATTGCTTATTTTAAAAGTGATATTTCTAAGAATATTTGAAGGCAAACTTTGTTAGGCAACGAAATAAAAATTGAATTTGATTGAAGCAAGGAATGAAGGAAAGTGAATGAAAACGATTCTCATTAATAAATTCCTAAATAACTACAGACAATATTTGAGATTGGTCTTAAGTATAATAGTAATTTCTTATTACAGTTTGTACACGTTACTTAACAGCTTTACTTCAAATTTCTTTGGCAAGCAATTTTAATATTTCGATTATAAATAGTTTATTTTAGGAGGGTTCATTAATTTTACTGAGAGCTGGAATAGAGAGAGTTTTATTAGTACTATTATTTAAGTTGCTATATTATATTCTTTCTACAGAGAAGTTGGAACTGAATATGAACAGTGCTCTTGTTATAATTTCTTAATAAATGATCGTTGACGTAAACATTTTGTATTTGCTTTTATTAGTTTGGTATGTATCTATGAAATGGAATTTTTGAACGTGATTTTCACTTTTGGAACAGTTGAACAGAAGTTGTCTACAAAATATACATATGTACGGTACCGCTGATGAATGTTGCTTTTATGCTTTTTGAGATGTTACAGAATGACTACTTCTACCAATATTTCTCATTAAGATATTTATAGTAATTGATATTATGTATATGTATATTATTATGTATATTAATATTATGTATAATTAAAAGAGAACGCCCGCACTAGGAATAAATCCTGTGTCGCGGGGGACTTTACAAACACAAGAAACGGACACAAAGAACACCAAGACTCAGAACAACAGTTTATGGGTCACACAAAGTATTGTCCCATGTGAAATTTGAAAATTTATTGAATTTTTTTTATATTATTTAGTTTGATTTTCTATAAAAGCTTGGTTTTCAGTTTTTTAAGCTGTTATTTATTATATTCACTTTTATTTTGAAGTAGGTACTTTAAAAAACCCAATGATCGAAATTATTTTGATATTTTCGGTTTGCTTCAGTATTTTCTTCATTCAAATCAAATGTAAGCATTATATATGACTCGTTTAGACATTCTTTTTAGCAATACTTGTTGTAATTATTTTATTTCCCTGAAGCGTTCAGAAACAAGAGTGAAAATGTCTTTTACTCTTTACTTGTGGTGGAAGTTAATCTTTATTTGATCTTATTCTTGTTACATCACACTTACACTTCCAAATATTTTCACCTTCACACCACTGTATACCCTTTGTGCATCATTTTTGTAGAAACAACATACTATTTATAATTGATCAGTTAAGACCGTTAACTCAAATATAGAACTATAAATATGTAATTGGTACAAAGGAATAAACTAAATGGATCGTAAAATTTCAGCTACATTACCTCTGTAAAAGAAACATCGATATAGCAGGTTAGCAAGACAATTGCAGTTACGATACCGCAAGCTTTAGTGAATCCTTCAAGCTGTGGTAATGAACAAAAGCTCCCGAGATAGATTGTAGTTAGTAGTTTTGTTGGAGCTTTGTTTCCAATTTCCTTTCGAGAATCGCTTCTGTTAATCCTATTTTTACCTTTAAACAATCGGAAAAGTTTTATAGAATAGTTAAACTTCGTAACAACTAATCGGTAGAATAAATCTTTGTATTCTGGAAATTAAAGGTATTTTTAAGGCAATAATTGCGGTAACTTAATGGGTCTTTTAGTAGATTTTCACTGTGTAGTCTATTTATATCACAGAGTTTTAGCTGGAAAGGCAAGTTTACTGTTATTGTTTACCAATTTTTTATGTGAGTATGGTTGTTTTGATGCTCAACTAATTAGTTAAACATTAACTGTAAAAGTATTTAAAATGTATAGTTGGTATAGTTAACTTTTTTTGATACTTGTGCCATAAATCAAACGATACACCAGCCGAACAGAGAGACGGGAAAAAATCAACCAGACCAGATAACAATCCCTCCTATCTCCTAATCCTAGGCAACGACTACAAAATAATGAAAATTGAATGGATCTCCTACCATAAGAATTTATTTACTTAGTATATTTTTCCTTTATTATTACGTGATTAATTACAGACACGTCCGCTTGACGGACGATAATTATTGCGACGACATAAGATAATTATGGAGCTGTCAAAAATGTACAAAAGAAATGATAGCATATGGCATTGTATCGAAAATCCTGTTTTCACATCCAATTGTCTGACATTTAGGATTCGTCGAATCGATTATTTTCGTCTTTAAGAGTGTGAGAATCGAGATGTCTGAATTTCTTTTATTTTGTCTTATTGTTAAGGATTTGCCTTAAGACCTTGTTTACGTAATATTATATTTATATATAATGATGATCATAATGCTTTTAGTGTCACAACACATATACAAAGATACGACCGCATTTATATAAACAACGAAAATATTAACTGTGATAACGTCAACAATTTCTCAGTTATATAAGGTCATCCACATACGTGATGAATGTAGCAAGTGTGGACTTATTGTCACATGTTGCGCATGAATATATTTACAACTTTTCCTTCTACTTCGCACACACATCACATCAACAGCCTTTCATAGTCTTCTGCGGGATTTCGGCCTCTTTTCCACTTTGCTTTTTACCTAGAACAAAGGTTACCCTATCAACTGTTAAAATCATCATGTCAATGTAATAATAAAAATAAGTGATATTAATGAAATAGCAAATTTGATCTTTATAAAAGATAGTCTATTGTCATAATAAATGTGATTTCTACATTGAATAGCATCTCTGTATGGTAGCTGATACTTTTTACTAGAGAGAGCTGTAGACCTACACTAATATTACAAAACTTAAAAGTTTTTTTTTTTGATTCTTTGTTTGTTTGTGTGAATGCGTTAATTTCAAGAACATCTGATCTGATTTGAAAAATGTTTTCAGTAATTAAATGGTCCAGTTATCAAGAATGGCTATATATCATTACACTACGACCAGAAGTGGCGGAGTATCAATGCAAAGTTCCATAAAACGGGGCAAATTATTTCCTTTGTAAGGTTTCATTGCGTGCGCTGCGTAAAGTGACACCTAAAGTTTCTCAAAAATAATGTTTGAAAGAATTGTTTCCCGTTCAAAGTTCTAAAAAAGTCCATGATTACACGGTTGGCCTAGTATTTTAAGCAGTCGCCACGCCGCTATCTACTGCGGTGAGTGTTGTGGGTTCAAACCCCACATGGGACAACACTCTCTACGATCTACAAATTGTTTTTCGGAGTCTGGCTGTTTTTTGTGTCCGTTTCTAGTGTGTCTATGTTTATAAAGTCCCCCGCGACACAGAACTTATTCCTAGTGCGGGTATTGTCTTTTAAAAAAAGAAAAATTCTCTATCTCTTGTTAGTTGACTCACTATAACCCTTTTATGATAAATAAATTTGTTCATGCTTCATAATATCACGCTACGAGCAATAGGACACGTAGACGAGGTTGCGCGGATCAGCTAGTACCTTATAAAAGCTACAAAACTTACGTATGTACGAGTATACACAAGTTTCTTCTTATTAAATTCTAATTACTTATTTATATACACTTTAATATCCTTAAATTTTTCACAAATGTAATTGCATTTGTTAATATGTGTGGGCAGCTGTTAAGTTTCTAAATGTTATTGTCCCAACACACATAAAAGATAAGGACCACTTTGTCTGACCCAGGCTTAAAACTATAACACTATTACATTCCTTTACACCTGAGGCAAAAACTGTTAGCGAAACAATGTAACAGTCACGATTACTTTATGTTTTAGAATTTTTTTACTAAATTGTCATTGTAACGCAATAAAGAAACATTATTATGTTTTTTAATTGTGTAAAATACGTTACACTGTAAGTAGATGTAATATCTATATTGAACATTATATAATATTTAGTTTATCGGTTCACTGTTTTTAGCTATTGACAGTTTTTTAACTATTACTTTTTTCTTATTGGCTTTGACTCATATGAAGTTTTAAGGTTAGTTGAAAGACACCCACGGGTGGAGATGGGGTGGTGCTATTCTTAGCCGGCACTACACCTGGTGAAGGTCACGGCAAGTTGTTGGATGCGGGCGGCACGAGACTGGCTATTGTGGAGAACCTTGGGGCAAGCCTATGTCCAGTACTGGACGCCTTTTGGATGAGATGATGATGAGGATGAATGCAAACAATATATAATGTTCATTTATCTTCACTCATCACCAAGTGCTGGACAAAATCCAAACCAAAAATATAAGCAACATTTCAGCTTAACCGCTTGAGAAACATTACTTTCAAATTGAGTTGTAACCTTTGACCTAAAGATAGATTTAAATTAGATAAAAAAATAAAATAAACGCTTATAAAAATACCTTTTCAGATATTAAAAAAAGCATAGAGCATACAATGAAGGGAAGAAACCACGACAGAACCTTACATTAGAATGCGAGGTGTATAAAATCTCTATTTTCAGAGCTATTTCAAAGAAATTTCACTGTTAAAGTAAACAAAAGCTCAAGTCAGTCTTATTTATTTACTGTTCCTACATTTACGAAACATAATTAAGGTCCTTTGGGAGCAGTGCAGAATACTCCGAGTGTTGCTAGCTATTTTTACACCTTGGAACAATTTGACTATACCATTGTTTCGGAATATTTTATATATTATCTTAGCTTTACCAATTTTATACGTTTATAAATGTAAAATGTATTATCAAAATTAGTGATTATAACTTTGTTTATAAATTTTACGCTAGCTAAATCGCCAGTGAAAACATGTTAATATTTTAAATATAAATGTGTTTTTTTTTATTGTTTATTATAGACACTTTTACACACTTTTAGACACCTTTAATTGCTTAACTGATAATTATAATGTTCTGTATAAACTTTCTACAAAATTTCATCATGTTGGGTTGAGTCACGGGTTGAGTGCTGGTTGTTGAGTCAGCACTTATCTGAATAAATTTTGTGTACAGAGAAGAAGTGTAATTTATTTTCTATTTACTTTAGTACGTGATAATTGTTTTTTTTTTGTGAAGTATATCGAAACGTTAGGTAAATCGTATTGATTTACGTAACACCTATTACGTAAGTATCTCGATTTCCGTAGGTTTATATTAAATTTGACCGCAACAACAATATTATTTTATTATTTACTGAATCGTGAGACGTGGTGTTAACGAGGACGGTTGGTGTGAGCGGTATTAGTTCATAACTCACAACAAAGTAATATTCTGAACAAAAACTGACTTATTGATTTATGATTCTTGTTGTTTTGACCCAAGATTCATATAATTATATTTCATCCGAAGTTCCACACGTTTCACAAAAGTTTGAGAAACAATTTAACAAGGAAACAGACGAGTATCAGTTTTGTCATCCCCTAATTGCCATGTCGTAAAAATTCTTGCATATTTCCAAGTGATAAAACGTAAAGAGAAGTGCAAGAAAGGCCACCTACGATGGCACAATGGATCGAAGATTTGAAGAAGGTAGCTGGCAGCAGATGGATACGGATTGCCCAAGACCGGGATAAATGGCGCTCCTTGGGGGAGATTTTCGTTCAGCAGCGGACGTCGGTAGGTTGATTTGAAAAAGTCAAATGTAGCTTCATCATGACTAGTATTAGTAAATCTCAGGTTTTTCGCCACAGCTATTTCTTGTCGAGTACTCGGAATTTAAAATAAATATTGACCCTTAATTATACACATTATTTACTGGTTAATGTAACATTATTTAGGATGAGTTTGAGTCTATTGGGGACTTTTTCAGCAAGTTTTGAAACCTGTTATGAGTAACACGTTAACCACTGGAAACATCATTCGCGGTTACTAAACGTCAATTAAATTTGATTTGTTTCGCTAGAGCATAGACACATAGCTTTAGCAGAGTGGTATTTGAAGTATTCGTATCAAGTGAAAAGTAAAGCAGTTTAATGCATGAACAGAATTTACTAGCCAAAGTATAGAAATCAAAAACTGATAACATATGAACAATGGTAATGTTTTCTGTAAAATATGGGCATTAATTTGATGTACTGGGTAAGTAGGTATGACGTACAAAATTTCCGTATATTAAGTTTATTCTATTGTAACAAAATAACAACATGCTGGCGGAATAAAGAACATTAACAGTAAACATACACAGAATCGATTTACATTAGAAACTACAAATAAAACTCATACGTATATCTATCTATTACAGATGTACACAATATATATAAAAAAAAAACACAATTTGCTTATAATACATCAGTAACACCAAAAGACAAATACAATAAAACTAGTTACGTTTGTCTGATTGGAACACGTGTCACGTCGGATGAAACACGGTGCCGAGGTGTCAAGGTGACGGATCGACGAAACACAATCCAGTGGGACAGAGGTTTGCGGATTATAGAGGAAATTAAAGACGAAGTTTCATAGAATTAGAATTTGTTCATCATAAATCGAAAGATAAAATAATTATAAGAAAATGTAGACAAAGCATTTGTAGTAAACAAAAGCGTAAATGATGTTGTAGCGCTTGCAATGAACGTGCATTCTTCGAAGGAGTAACAAAACTTGTTCTGGAGCAACTTGTTTACTCTCGTAAGTGCTCTATAAGATTAGAGTGATTGTGAACACGTGAACATGTTATTTTAAAATGTAACGATGAGATAGTGATTTTCATGTATTTATCAGCGGTCTAGTTATTACAGCACAGACTCTACCTAGTTTTTAATCAGATTACCACGTGCGAGCTGTGTGAACTTACGAGTATTACTACTATTATTATATTCTTGTCATTGAGATCTCTTGTATGTGTCACCACCACCACTACTCTTTCCATGGTTGGTGTAAGAGGTGACTATGGGGTGCTGGGCTAGAAAACCTCCACGTGGTGCACCCTGGAAACGTTGGTGATGGTGTTGTTCATCATTACCAACGGCTAATATTCTAGCACGAAGAGGAAGCCATTTTCTTCGGCAAATCGGCCGAGATTTGGTCCAACAGAGCGGGCGTGTCTGTCGGATGCTCTGTTGGTTCTTCGCTCTTCGGAGCATTGAGGAGGAAAACCTCGGTAAAAAATCACTATGGTGGGGCTCTTTAGGGTCGGAGTACCTCCGCTTAGCGGTGGAAAAGGTAGGACAGGCTCGGTGTGCACTTATACTGCCACCGAGCAGGTATCAGGAGACGTTGTCTCCCTACCACTGTCGGCATATCGTAGTCCCGAAAGGAGTGTCGTGGTTATGTCTCGCGATGCCGATCGGGGGCGAGGGTCTTGGCTTAGCCGCCCGGACTGCGAGGAAGAAAACCTCTATAAAAAATTACCCCGAATCCCGTGTTCTGGTGCGTGACCAGGGGATGCATGGCTGATGGGTAGTTCAGTCGTAAGCGCACTCCCAGCCGAGGCACCTGCGGACCCCTCGGTTGGGCATAAATTTACGCTTGCCCGGGTATTGTGGGATCTCTGCCCGGGTCGACCATTAATTCTCCCCCCAATCGTGGGATTAAATATGGAACAAAACTCAAATAAAAATATTCAAACTGACGAAAAAAAGAAGGAGAAGAAGGGTAGGAAGGAGAATAGTGCAAGGGCGGACGATTACTCGTCCCACGAAGAGGGCGTATTGGTGGGAACGCCGATCTCGGTTGGGCTCCCAGAAGTCATTTTGGCTGCTGGGAGCCGAAGAACTTCGGAACGAATTCGTTCGAAATCCACTAATCCGTCGGATGGAGGTAACTCTAGTGCGACTATGGACGCACTGGAGTCAACAAAGAGAAAACGCGGACACTCCAGGGACGAAGAGAGCGACACGTCCCAGGAGATGCTGCCCCCTAAAGTCGGTAGCAGCCGCAGAGGTCGGTCACGCACCTCGATCTCGACCCCATCAGGCTCTGTCTTCTCCAAGGCAGAAGCCTACAGAAGGGTCAGAGCAGAAGGTGAAAGCGCAGCAGAGGAGGAGATTGCTGATCTCCTGCAGAAAATACGGGAACCGGTGGGAAGGGATTCTATCTCCCAAACACCGGTGTCTTTGCAGGAGAAAGTAAATATGGGGGTGGCCATAATCCATAAAGTGGACACAAAGTCCAGGAACCTTAAGAGTTCTTTCGTTAGGGCTCTTAAGGACTCCTCCTCTGCCATTGCTGGAGTCGTGGAAAACCTCATGGGGGATGTAGCACGCCTTCAGGCGGCTAACGATCACCTGACGGGGCAAGTGGCTGAGCTCAGTGCTCAGTTCGCCCAATTTAGAGCACATCGTCCGACGGAAGATCCGGCCAAGACCTCATCTCAGCCTGCTCCCTCTCCCATCGGATCATCATCCCTGATCATCCCTGATGCCCACCTGCGCCAAATTACGGACGCAGTGTGGCGTATGATGGATGGGCGTCTCGCTGGCCTGGAAGCGAGACTGCCTCCGGCTCCCATTGTCCGGCCGCCGCTGGCAGCACATAGACTGAAGGTCGCACCAGTGACGACAGCGCTTCCCATTGTGGGCGGTCGCGTGTCTTATGCAGCGGCGGCGTCGGTGTCTGCTGTTCCTGCGGCTGCTCCAAAGGCGCGGCAGGTGGCTAAGGCAGTAGGTAGGACTGTAGCACCTAGGGAAGCACGTAACCCGGCGACCAAGCCTGGCGCGGCATTTCCACCGCTCCCCACTCCGACACCTTTATCTGATCCCTCCACATCTGCCCCTCTCAACGATGGTTGGCGGGTAGTTGGGGGGGCTAAAAAGTCCCGGAAGCGGGGTAAAAAAGCCTCTACCCAACAGGCGCCATCGGTGGCAGTGGCTACCACGAAGAAGCCACGTAAACTACAACCGCCTAAGACTGCGGCTGTGGTGGTCACCGTATCACCGGAGGCAGCTAACGGCGGACTGTCCTACGCGGCCATTTTCAAGAGGGCCCGGGACAGTCTCGCCAACGATTTCGGGACTGGAGGGGTCAGATTGCGCCTCGCTCAGACAGGAGCTCGAGTACTCGAGTTCCCTGGAGCCGAAGCTATAAAGACGGCGGACATATTTGCCGAGAAGCTGCGGGGAATATTTGCAGCCACGGATGGTGTGAAGATCACCAGGCCTACAAAATGCGCTGAATTGCGCATCTCGGGCCTGGATGACTCTGTAACGGCCGAAGACGTCCGCGTTGCGATTGCAGAGAAGACGGGGTGCAACGCGGAAAACATTAGGGTCGGCACCATCCGCCCCGGTCCAGGAGGACTTGGTGCTGTGTGGGTCAGTTGTCCCGTAGCGTCGGCCAAAGCTTTGGGCGACGCAGGCCGACTACTCATCGGTTTCGTGAACGCTAGGATCACAATCCTGGCGGCGAGACCGATGAGGTGTTATAAATGCCTGGCATCGGGACACACACGCGCCAAGTGTGGTAGTCGTTTTGATTGCAGCGGACTATGTTTCCGCTGTGGTCGACCGGGGCACAAGGCGGCAGAATGCTCTGCCGCCCCTCACTGCCCGGCATGTGAGGCGGGTAATAAGCCCGCCAATCACCAGATCGGGCAGGCGGGCTGCAAGCCTCCCCGTGAATATCGGCAATCATCGGGGGCTAGCCAGTCGGCCCAGGCTGTCTCCGATGTTGTTCGTCTGTCAACATCATCGCCCATGGAGGAGGTTGTAGAGACAGTCCGGTAATGGACCAAGTCTCCAACCTCCTTGTCCAGACGAACCTGAACCACTGTGCCGCGGCGCAGGATCTCTTGCTACAAACCATGGTACAGTGGTCGATTAGTGTGGCCGTAGCCGCGGAGCCCTACTATGTTCCTCCTCGACCGAATTGGTTGGGTGACCGGGACGGCTCCGTGGCAGTCGTCGGCTCCACAGCGCCTCATTCCCCGCCCTTGTCGCTAAGAGACAAGGGCACTGGATATGTTGCTGCTGAGTGGGGGGGGATCACCGTATACGGTGTGTACTTCTCCCCCAACCGGAGTTTGAGCGACTTCGAGGTTTTCCTCAACAGCTTGGAGACCTCGATACGGCGACTAACGTCTGGGCACGTCCTTGTGCTGGGGGACTTCAACGCAAAATCCGTTGCGTGGGGCTCCCCCAGAACGGATGCTAGGGGCGAAGCCGTAGAGGAGTGGGCGGCTTCGGTGGGCCTCTGTTTATTAAACAGAGGCTCCACTAACACGTGCGTGCGACAGCAGGGGGGGTCGATAGTGGACCTTTCGTTCGCAACCCCTGCCCTCGCCGCACGAGTAAGGAACTGGCGTGTTCTGGAAGAGGTTGAGACGCTCTCGGATCACCTCTACATCCGATTTGAGCTCTCCCGGATCCAGGATTCCAGTAGGGGTCACAAGGCGCGGCCTTCTTCTCGCTTTCCGCGGTGGGCTATTTCGAAGCTGAACAGGGACCTCCTAGAGGAGGCAGCCATTATTTACTCCTGGCTGTCTCCACAGGCTCCGACCGAGGAGGTCGACATGGGGGCTGGTCGTTTCCGCGATGCGATTACGCAGATCTGCGATGCGGCCATGCCCCGCATCCGAGGTTGTCAGCCTATACGGAAGGAGGTTTACTGGTGGTCCCAGGAGTTGGCGGACCTCCGCGCGGCCTGTACTCGTGCCCGGAGGTCCTACACCCGTACTCGGCGGCGACACCGCGTAGACGGCGAGGAGGACCAGCTTCATGAGGAATACCGAGAGGCGCGGAAAACTCTGAAGCTGGCCATTAGCCGCGCCAAAGAAGTGAAGAGGAAGGAGATGCTGGAGGGTCTTGATCGTGACCCCTGGGGTCGCTCTTATCGTGCGGTGCGACAAAAGCTCCGCACGTCGGGCCCCCCCCTTACAGAGACACTCCAGCCCAGCTTCCTGCGGGAAGTGGTCGAGGGTCTTTTCCCGCAGCGGGCGGAGCACACACCCCCGTCGATGGCCTTCATGGTCGAAGACGACGGGGGACGGAACGAGGATAATGTTCCGCCCGTCAGGGAATCGGAGATAGGGGCGGTCGTTCTACGGATTCGCTCTAAGAACACCGCCCCTGGGCCAGATGGGATACCTGCCCGAGTGCTGGCGCGCACCCTCGACCACATGTCGGATCGCCTCGGGGAAGTCCTAAACGCCAGCTTGGCGTCCGGGCGCTTTCCTGAGGGTTGGAAGCGCGGGAAGCTGGTCCTACTACGGAAGCCGGGACGGCCGACCGATTCGGTCGCGGCCTATAGGCCCATCGTGTTGCTGGACGAGGCGGGTAAATTGTTTGAGAGGATACTCTCTGCCCGCATCGTCCGGCACCTCTGCGAGGTGGGCCCCGATCTGTCGGACGCCCAATACGGATTTCGAGCCGGGCGTTCGACAGTCGATGCTGTGTTGCGCCTGAGGGCCGTGACCGAAGAGGCGGTGAGCTGTGGCGGCGTGCTGTTGGCGGTGTCGTTGGACATCGCCAACGCATTTAATAGTCTGCCATTTAGCTGCATCAGGGAAGCACTTCACTACCACGGGGTGCCAGAGTACCTGAGGCGGCTTGTGGCAGACTATCTTAGGGAGCGTACCGTCATGTACGAGGACCGAGATGGCATTCTGAGACGGCGGCCCATGTCGTGCGGTGTTCCACAGGGGTCTGTCCTCGGACCACTCCTGTGGAATATGGGATACGACTGGGCCCTTCGAGGTCGTCTTCCCCCCGGGCTGGGCGTAATTTGTTACGCCGATGACACATTGGTCACGGCCCGGGGGGCGAACTTTCAAGAGGCGGCGCGCCTGGCCACCGTGGGAGTCTCTTTGGTGGTCGGGCGCATTGAGGCGCTGGGTTTACAAGTGGCCCTAGATAAGACGGAGGCCCTTTTGTTCCATGGGCCCCGTCGTGGTCCACCACCCGGCGCCTCTATCGTAGTCAATTCGGTCCTCGTACCAGTTCAGGCCCAGATGAAATATCTGGGCCTGATCCTCGACGGCAGGTGGCTCTTCGACGAGCACTTCCGACAGCTTTCTCCAAAGCTGGTCGGCGCTGCTTCTGCCCTTGGGCGACTTTTGCCGAATTTGGGTGGAGCCAGCGTCGCGACGAGACGGCTATACACGGGGGTTGTCCGGTCAATGGCGCTGTATGGTGCACCGGTGTGGGCGGCGGCTCTGACTGCCCAGAATAGGGCTCGCCTCTGGCGCCCTCAGAGGATATTGGCGGTTAGAGCCATACGCGGTTACCGCACCGTATCGATGGAGGCGGCGTGCGCCTTGGCCGGAACTCCCCCGTGGGATTTGGAGGCGGAAGTGCTCGCCGAAGTTTATCGGCGGACGGCTGACTTCCGGGCGGGTAGCGGCATACGGCCCCCGCCGGAAGAGGTACGCGAGTGGCGTGAGGCCGCTCGTCGAGCCACAATGGCTAGTTGGTCGTCCCGGTTGCAGACTCCACGTGCTGGCTTTGCCCTCGTGGAGGCTCTCCAGCCGGTCATCGCCGAGTGGGCAGGGCGGCAGCCCGGGACCCTTTCCTTCCGACTGACGCAGGTCCTTTCCGGGCACGGTTGCTTCGGGAAGTATCTGCACTCGGTCGCCAGGAGGGAATTGAGTCCCGCCTGTCACCACTGCGACTGTAGTGAGGACTCGGCTCAGCACACGCTAGTGGTTTGTGCCGCCTGGGCGGCGCAGCGTGGGGTCCTCACTGCAGTTATTGGAGGAGATCTCTCGCTACCGGCCGTCATACGCTCCATGGCCCGTAGCGACAGTTGTTTTACCGCGGTCGCAACCTTCTGCGAAGACGTAATTTCGCGGAAGGAGGCGGCGGAGAAGGCCCGGGAGGACGATATCCATTCGGACCCAATTCGCCGCCGGCGAGCCGGGCGGCGGAGGCGCGCATACCAGCGCCTCATGCCGCCTTGAGTGTGGCCGCGGGTGGACGGGACGGGTTTTCCCCTCCATCCGCTATAGTGGCCAGCCGCGAGGAGGTGACGTGCGCGTGTGCCGTACGTCGCCTAAATAGAGAGTTTATCCGCAGATGGTGCCCGCTTTAGCGGGCAGGCGCTAGGAGGGATCTGGATGTCGTAATAGCAGCGGTTCCCGGATCCCCCCTATGTTAGGCGCAGAGTGGCACACCGTGTGGTTTTAGTCGGTCCGATTCCGACACACCGCCTCGCCGTAAACCCCGGTGGGGTGACGGCCCGAGGGGGTTTCCACACGTTAAAAAAAAAAAAAAAAAAAAAAAAAATAAAAAAAAAAAAAGAAAAAAAAAAGAGGTGACTATAAAATATGCAAGACAACATCTTTGCAAAGAGAAGAAAAACTTGAAAGAAACTCTATATCAACGCGCCTGGCCAAAGTGGTATAATAGACCAAAATTTCACTAAAGAAAGGCCTCTGTCTAGCAGTGGGCTGTTAAAAGCTGTTAATAATGATGGTAATGATAATGAACATGATAATCTATTTAAAATGGGATTCTTCAGGTTCTTCTGTAAACCTGGTCGTTAACTATAGTTTTAGGAAACAGAGAATAGGTGCCGTAATTAAAATTCACATATTTAGAGTACATTAAACCTTAAATTTCGATGCCACATTACTCGTTATAATTGAATTGTTATAGTATCAATAATCTTTCTTATAATTAACGTTTTTTTATCATATTATTTTATATTGCGGTGTTAATACAATAATCCATCCAATTATCTAACTTTACTAAACACTAGTACAGGAGGTACTAGATTTTTTCGTTCTATTATGACTTAAATTTACTTGAGACTGGTCCAGTGTATATGTTATATATCGATGAATATCGATAGATTTTACAGTTTTATTATTTTAGTAGAAAACAATTTTAGAAGTAAATACACACTGATGTAATTCATAATATTCACAACAGATTATATTGTGGTATATTCAATTGTAAGTAAAAATATCTTATAAAAAAATTCTCACGAACGAACGACGATCAACCGTTGTTAAGAAAATCTTGATATTGTAATCGTGTATTTATCTTACAACGGGTGAAAATTCAACCGTTTACTTTGTTCGTATTATACGGAATTACTCGTGCTTCAAAATAAATCTCTTCTACAATACGATAAATATATGTATCGTATCTTTGTAAGACAGTTTGCCAACCATTCTTCTTACTTATTGTACGTATTTATTGCTACGTCATGTGCTCGGGTGCGTATTTAACCAAACTCAGCAGGGCTTTGTATAATACTGCTATTTACAACGTTCATGATACTATTCGAGTAGTTCATATGATCATTTTTTTGTACTAAAAAGTTATAATTACTTATGATAATAAGGCATAATCATTCATTTCATATCAAGACATAGGTATCGAATATTATCCCTTTGCTACGAATGAAAATCTTGCGTATACACATAACTGCAATAACTGCAAGACCACAATTGCGAAGTATTAAAGATATGCTGCTCAATATTTCATATGTTCAAATGTCACTTCTTAGAAATAAATGTCTAGTCATGTGTGTATGTACTAGGTGACTTCCGTGTAGGCAAGTCGCAAGAAGTAACTAAACTATGCAGTACAGCATCACTGCAAGGAGAATGAAAACTTAAAGTAAACTCTATACCAACCTGTCTGGCCAACGAGGTATAATAGGCCAAAACCTCCTTTCTAAGAAAAGGCTTATGTCCAGCAGTGGACTGTTGGTGATGACGATGATGAGAAGACTAGAAATGTATAGGGAAGGCCAAGAATTTGTTACCATTTGAATCTAACATCCCACGCAAACATGTTGCGGAAGTTCTTGGGACCAGTAGTCACTTGTCACATCCAATGAGCCCTTGCCAGTAATCAAAGATATGTTTCCGAAAAAGCTGATTTCCAAATGAGGCGTCATTCCATGGCCACCCAGAAGACCAGATCTATACTCAGTTGACTTTTTTATGAGGTTATTTAAAAAATCGTGTTTACATCTATAAACCAAGTATACTACTTTAACTAAAAAAAAATCAGCGAAGAGATGTCGGCGATCTCGCGGTCTCTTTGCCGACGAATATTTGAAAATTTCGGTGCTCGCTTAGAAATGGTGGTCATTTAGATGATGTAATTTTTAAAAAGTAAATTCCAACTTTCTTTAAAAGCTTTCTTGTAAATAAACAATTTTTATAATATACCAAATGATTTTTTCTATATGATATAACTAATTCGTGGCCCACCCTATATAATAAAAACAAATCCTGAAAATAATTTATTCTTAGTAAAGTAATACTATTTAAAGTTGTGTTATTGGAGTGTTTTAAATTGTATTGAATTCCGAGCTTTATTGAATTCTACTGGTACAACGGAATTAGATTTTGTCAAATAAATTTTAGAGAAATCTTTCGCGATGGAGGAACCCTTCTTAATCAATCAATAAAGAATGTGGTTCTCGTTTATTTGAATTTAGGTATTTCTCTTTCTTTAAATACAAGATGAACGTATCTCATCTTGAATTTAAATTAATTTGTAAGAAGTTCCATTTACTTCTGTCGTCTTTAAAATGTATTTTAATTAAGCGACTTTAACTATATTTTTTTTTATTATTTATGAACCAATTGTTTAGTGTCGTATCTTTTCTATGCCTTTATTTAATTTAATATTACTTATCAGTAAATTGTTGAAGATGACATACGTACATACACTCAATAAATTCACCATAAATAATACTTATAGATATATAGTATTGTATTTGTCTATAATATTTTCTTCGCGTCTGATGAGATTATAGAATGCGGGTAGACGTAATACAATATTTGTTTCTCGACACCTGACACCAGTCACAACTACCGCGAGTACCGCGACTACCGCGATTAATGCTTTCGGTGCTGTACGTTAATTAAATTTGAATAAAAATATACTTCGTCACAAACATGTTTGAGTAGTGTAAATTGTACATGTGCAATTTTATCGTGTTTTGTGTGTTTACCATCTTTCTAACTTTTATTGTGCTTTCTATGTATAAACTTTGTGTCTTGTGTGTGGTGAACATTAAAGTGTTATTATAAGCAAATGTTTTTTTTAATTTTCTTACAATCGTAACTAAAACCATACCTTAACTATCTACGAGTAAAAAAATAATAAAGTAAGTAATCTTTTTTATACTACACAAAACAATTAGCAGTGCTATTTATATCCTAAATTTTTATAACTTGTACTCTAGATTTTACACCATAGACATATATACTATAATATTATTTATGACATATAGTTTTTAAACAAAAATCCTAATACTTATCGAATTTAATATGTATCTCATTCTACTTTAAACTATATATATATTCCTTTAGTGTCCTAAAATGGTAAAGTCAATGTGCTCTGTCAACAGCCACAAAGTTCATCTAACAATAATATAAATCAGAGCTGATACCTGTTCTCCGTGTGGGAGTGTGAGTAAGTACATCAGAGATTATAGCTATTGGAGGTCAGTGCGGTGAATACCCGACTCTCAATAAATCCACGTCACGTTGACACCAAACACCATCGGTGTTTGGCAGCCGATATCATTCGACCACGGTATTGCTTACAGCTTGATATCATTTATCTTAGCAATTTGTCATATTATAGAAGGCTTGACACGGGTATCAATCTTACTTTGTGTGTAGATTAATTTTACATCCGACGAATTAATTTAAGGACCAACATAATTAACTTTACCAAATAATGAGATTTCTGATTGGGAAACAGATAAGCCTATGTTTAGAGTCGTTTTGTTTGCAATTTGATGAAATATACAAGACATGCTATCAAAACTAATACAATTTTCGTCTCGTGTTTATTTTTATTTCTAAAAAGTTTCAAATGGCAATACAATCTTTTTTGTTTATTATACAATATTTTATTAAATATTGATTTGATTTGAATATCAAATACTCAAACATTTAAGTACAGATATGGAAGCAAGGTCTAAGTATTATTAAAAATAATAAATAATTAGCATTTTAAATACTACACTAAAAATATTTAAACAAAAAACATAATATTCGAAAACTTCTTACTCAATCGATCTCGGCTTTTGTGTTTTTTTTCATAAACATGTCAGCTTGATGTAGCTTTATTATATTTGATTCAACAAAAGGAAAAGAACAGGTTTAATTATATCAAGCCAGGTAGAGTGGTAAACGATTGTCCAAATAATTAAAATCCCTGTCACCCGAACTAGATCATAGCCTAATTTGTGAGTGTCAATCTTCCTTAGATATCTACACAGTACTAGTTGGAATATTATGTCAACAAGTTTGAGGTAGCGTACATTCTGACTGACTTACCACATACGAATATTACATTTGTAGTTATAAATTTATGTGTGTGTGTTTGTTAAATATTGAAATTCCACCCATTGAGCGAAAACTTAAAAGTGGGGAGGGAGTGATTGAATTTTTAAGTGATTTTACTTGATAAATCAACGTACTAACAAAGCAAAGCAAACATTGTTACACTAGTTTCCTGCGAGAACATGATATCACTCTGGAGGAGCTGGCCAGTACCGAAGCTCGGTACTACCATGCTAAAATTTTCGGCGAAAAATATTTATCAAGTTGACCTGAAATAGCAGTTTTAAAGTAAGGGAACCAGTTTACCAGTGTTGTTAGAAAATTTCATTTCGTATGTAGTTAGAATATTATTAGAGCCAGTCTGTCGTTTTCCCTGTTAATTTTATCCCGACACGTACACCTACGAAATTCTGAACCTGCTAATTAACCTTAATGTATGTATATTATTTTAGGATGTAAAAAACTAAATATAATTAACAAGGTGTTAAATGTAAAACAGAAATAAATTATAAAGCGTGAAACAAAGAAATATGGACACGATGAAATTTAATTATCTAAGTTACAATACAATTTTTACAAATACACGAGGTATACGCGTATGTGTGGTACGCACGTTTTAAAAGCTAATTTCCAGAAATAAATGAGTATGTAAAATATGTTTGACGAATGAGAAATTCGTGTTTTGATTCACATTATTTTGCTTATGAAGTTAATTTTCGTTGGACAAACATGTAATCTGATGTGTAACGGTGACATATTACAAAATAACAGAATTTCAGAGTCGAGTTTCATGGATTGAATACAAATTGGAAACAAAATGTTTTATCAAACAACAGCTGTGAATTTAAGCGGCTAGCTTGATATTATTTGAAAATACATACGGAAATATCACTTATAAATAACGTACACGATCTTTTATAAATTTAAGTGGCTGCAAATTTTGCGATATTTTCAGTTACGTGCTTTTTTTATTGTACCTACCGTTTGAAAACAATGACAAAATCAATTGACATTATTTGTACCTAATGGATGTGGTTTTTTGAATGCAATTACTATCACACGTGTCATGCATTATATATATTATTAAAAAAATTAAGAAACTTTTAAAGTTAAAACATACTTAAATTCATCAGAAATCGGCCAAGTTCGAGTCTCACTACCGTATCGAAGTCCATAGACAAATTTATACGTAGACATTTATACTTAAAATCGTTCGTTGATTTTCACTCAACTACCTTATATATAAACGTTGTTACTGGATCTATGTGTGTAAACACAAATGTGAATTCTTTATTTCACCGGGTATCGTTAGAAACCTTATGTCAGTCATCCCAACAGAAGTGACACACGACACGTTTATTCTAATGTAACTGTTTTCTGGCAGGATAGTTGTGTTTATTGCTTGCCATCTCCTTAATTTGTAATTTAGAACCTGTTTTTATTTCTTAAAACAAAATATTAATAGTACAAATTTAATTTTAAAAAATCTAGTTTGCCATAAATGAATTCTCATATCCGAACGAAAAGGCAATAAAAGTATTATACGTTTTGTTTACAAATTTTAAGGCGAAAAGAATAAAATTAAACACAATCGTTGTAATTTAAAAGGAAGACCTTTTTAAATTAGGCTGACTTTTTTCATTAATGTAGGTAATTTAATGTATAAACAAAAAATTGGTAAATTTTTGTCGAAAATTTTCTAGGGTTGGACGACCCAATTACGTAAATTGACTACTTGTAAGTACATTTATCCGGGTTTATAGACTTTGTTGGCACACTATATGTCACAGAGCTCTTAGGCCCACAAAGAAAATTTCCAATAACAGTGACCGCATCCCTGGTCAAGTAATTTAATTACCGAGTTACCTGTTAACAATCATTTTACCAAAAATTTCATTTCTAATTTCGAGAACGTTTTGTGGATGTAGTCTGTTCCACTTTCCAACCAATTAATAAAACTAAATAAATTTATCTTGTGGAGAGTTTTATTACTGCTGTTTCTAAATTAATAAATACTTTATTGTACTTTCGAAAAACCAGTACAAACAGCTTAAACAGTGAATATCAGAATAATACCCGGAATTTGACGCTTAGGTTTATTTCTGCCGAGTGTAATGAGTCCACAATTAGAACAGCTCTGATTAAGTTTCATTCCAGTCTACTCTGAGATAGAAGTTTAAGAAAATAGTATTGCAGTTAGTTAAAATTCAATTTTAAACTTGGAAATTGAAGACGCAATTCAATCTTCAAAGGCATTTAGAACCTCAAAAGCGCTATAAAAACTTTATATTTATAACACTTTGCATAATAATCAAGAAAAACTAAGTTGTGAATGTGAGTTTTCTATACTAACAAGGCAAAGTACATATTTTGAGTGAAGCTCAATTGTCAACTACTATAGTTATAGATCTTGCTACCACTAACTACTGCATCCTATTACCGTTCACCGCTGAAGAAAGACCTCCCTCAAAAACTGCCAACCATCCCGATTTTGGGCAATCCGCGTCCATTCGCTGCCAGCCATTTTCCTTAAGTCGGCGGTCCATCTTGCTGCAGTGCTCCGGCGACCACCAGTCCACCTGGACACGTGGCCATGCCGATTCTCCGTGTAATATCAGTTACTCTTGTACTTTGTCAAATTGTTATATTTCGAGTTCTATCGTACAAAGAAACACCCAGCATTGCACGCTCCTTCGCACGCTGAGTGACAGACGTTTAGACTTGTGGACCAGTCCAAGTGTCAGCTACCACTAACATCGACCAATTAAATATCAGACTAGACGTTTGTGTGAAAACATTTTTGAGCGAAATAAATGCATTCCAGTGCTTTTCTTTTATTATCGTGATATACACATACATATGTTCTTATTTACAGAATTGTGTGTGTGATAGAAAAAGTCAAACAATTGAATGCCGAGGTATTGAAAGTATTAGCTATTTTTTTATTACAATATCGACATTTGTGTCTTGTCATTACAGCGACAAATATAGAAACCCGGGGTCAGTGTTAGTATTTTATATATTTATTTTGATAACCGAAGTATAACGAAACACAATATGTCATAAAGTTGTTTCAACTTCACCGAAAAACAACTTTTGGACGCAAGTTTGAAACTTAAAGTAACTGAAACTGGTGGCATCTGAGACAAGTTTAGAAGTAAATAAGTAGAAAAGGGAGCTGCTAGTTATATTGTAGAATATAATCAAGTTCCTCCAACTGTATGGAATTTCCTTTGGGAACAATTGTAATCAGTAACTGTCAACTTCTGAGTATTTCCTCACTGAAGTAAATATGTACATTGCTGCTTAGTTTACGTGCTTGTGCGATAAATTTGAATAATGTATTTCCTTAGACATTTACGTAGACGCATGTTTTGCTGGTAGTGTGTCGATAAAACCCAAGTGACGAAAGAATGATATAGCTGGAATATGTTACGTAATATTGGCACTAGTGATGATTTACGAGACACCAGATACGATTCCATAAGTGGTTTTTAATGGTCTTCATTCTTAATTTGGGTCATTGGAATTTTATAGGTCACGATTACTATTTATAAATTCCAACTACTATCTGTTCCAGATAGAGAAAAACAGAGGTGAGGGTTATAACGAAAATTTAAGCTGGTCATGAACTTCTTAATTTATGTTATGAATTTAAAAAAAATCCAACTAGTGTCACAGAAAAACTGTTCAGCTTTTCAATGTCAATATAAGTTTTTACATTTGTTAATTGTAGTAACTGTTTGTAGTGTTGTATTGGTCGAGTAGTATTGGTGTGTATTTTACAAATTATTTTTTTTAATTTTTGTACTGTTTTGGTGTTGCATTGGCTGTGTTGTATTGTTAATGTATTGATAATTTGAGTTCTGTACTATTATATTGGATATAATCTATAATGATAGTGTATAGTATGATAAAAATAAATAAAATAATAAGCCTCTTGGAGTTTTTGAAACTAAATTGTAGATACACGACTGCTACAGGATTATAAGCCTACACTGTCAAGTGACAATATACTGTAAGACAACCGAGAAACATATCGCAGTCTGTGATATTACTAATTACCAGCATTATTCCGTTTCTATACTATAAAATCTTTCTCACTAACATGAACTATAAGTAATTTCCCTGTCATATTTTATAATATCTAAATCTTCATACTAATATCAACCGTATTTGTCGTGGACCAAGATCTAAAATGGAATATCACCATGAGAATAAATCATTGGATATTTTACCTTGCCATTGTATGATGTAAATAATGGGACACAGAAATTTATTGTCACGAGGTATCGACTGACTAATCGCTTCGGAACATGTGCCTTGACAGTGACAAGTGCTTATTGTGTAGTACAAATAGCTTGTGGGTCACACAAGAAGAATAGGTATTTTGTTTTCTGATTTTGGGTCTGGAAGAACAAAGATTTCATTTCTGTGCACTGGGAAAACAGGTTACAGGAATTTGAAACGGTGATAGAAAACAACGAAATCATTTGATTATGCTGCTAGTGGTACTGTGGCAATACTTTTTATATTTAACTATTTCTATGGAACATAATACAATCTAAAAATGACAATTTACCATGCAATTTATTTGTTACAGATATATTGGGGTCATCAAAAAATTATCGGATCACTTTCTCGTCTAAAAATCTTTCAAACCAAACTTATGCTTTTTATATGATATTTTTTTATTCTCTTTTCCAACTAACGATTTTCTATTGTTCCATAGTTCATAGACCTTAAAGTCTTCATTTAATGAACTCATTTTTATTAGAAATCGTGAAAATATTTATTATAAAATACTGTGGTCAATACTTTATTTTACCTTCTTCATTTTATGAGGAACCATTTGCTGTATGCGCTCTAAACTTAAATCCAGTTCCTGTTTTCGCTTTCAAACCCATTTTTGCTCCTATTAATAAATACAAAACAACAATTTCCGAGTAGTAAATACATTTATTTTTTATAAACCTATATATAAGTTTATTTATTTATTCGTATTTCAATCACTCGATTCAGGTCACTATCTAAATTATTTTAGGTCGACATATACAAAACAATTTATTCGCATATCGGGCACTGTTCCAACGCTTTGGAGATCTTGGACTAAACATATACTAGTAATCACTATTTTATTGGGTTGAAACACTATTGGGCTAGTCAAGCTAAACTATAAAACGCAAGTAATAATGGGTCTATATCCATTTACTAAACCAGTCTCTTTTCATTTCATTGATCACATGGGCTTTACTCATCATTATTGTAATAATTAACTGGAGCCATAAAGTGGTGTTACTTTATGGCATGAGATACATCACCGAACGTAACAGTTGTAGCTTATTTGTTGTCTGTACTACTACGTATGAAGCCTTAGTGGAGAGTAAGATAAGAATGAGGTACGAGAAAGTAGTTCTTATAAATGGTAATATTTGTAAAGTGAATTTTTCATTATAAAGATGTTTAGTGACATGCGGTAGAAGACAGTAACTTGTACTTGAAAATCCAATCACAACATTGAGCATTTTTCACTCATTCTAATATATACATGGTTATTTAACAAAGAGAGCAAACTGAAAGAAATTTAATTAAAATACTTCATTGTCAACAATTCTTTACAATTTTTAAATGTCATCTATTAGTTTTAGGTATAGCCTTAAAGAAAATCGATCCTCGTAAATATAATCTACTGATCTGCCGGGCAGCAATTGAAAACGAACCCTTTGTCGTTTTAATACCTTAAGACAAAATTTGTAATTTAAATCAACACTTTAGATTACAGTATTAAATTGCAAGAAGACAAGTTCTAATAAAGTATTTCACCATTTATCGAAGCAAACAGGTCGAGTAGCCCAGACCAATGTAAACTAATATCTAACTTTCACCAATGTCTACTCCTCGAAGCGTTCACCGTAATCTTTCGCCACATAAACTGTTCGATAGAATACCTGATTCTGATGCCCGATGCCACACCATCGATTTTCCTTTCCACTTAATAAAGCGCCAATGATCCGAACGAAATGTACGTTGTATGTGGAAGGAGATTTTCGCGGTAGAAATAGGACTGTGAGTTTTCGATTTCATTTCTTTTTAAATTGCATAAAAACGTCATTACTATTTTTTAAAAAAAACGCAGGGACTTTACAAACATACAAGAAACGGACACAAAGAACACTCAGACTCAGAACAACAATTTGTGGACCACATAAAGTGTTGTCCCGTGTGCGGTTTGAACCCACAACACACACGCGACCGATTAAACCACTAGGCCAATCGTGCAGCTGGCCTAGTACTTGGTTATCATTATTAATCCATAAAATCAATAAAAATATTTAAAATATATTGTTGTTAGAAACAAAACCAATTCTTCAAATGAAATGAAATGAGTACCTACACTAAAATATTCGTTCGTTAAACTTTATTTTAATAAAATGGATTGATCATCCGTTATATTGTACGTGTATTAGATAATTGTTGCAGGTCTGTGATTATAAAAAGCGAACAAACATTCATTGATAGTTAAAACTTTTAACAGGAATCTAAAGGCTAATAAAATTTGTATGTAGTAGTATGTAGTACCATTTTGTTAGACTCAATCTAACAAAATGGTGTACAATGTGAGTGCTAACAAAATATTGAACTAGTTACTTTAACGTAAAAATATAATATGAGATTATCAGTCCACTTGAGAAGTACGTTCAAAACCAAATCTATACAAATTATATATATATTGTCATCATATCACCAGAGAAATCAATTTGGCTAATCCTTTCTTCAATATATTAATCATAATCCGATTTATAATAAGGTAGAGAAAGAAAAATTGGAAAAGTTGCTCAAGAAATGGAAAGCTTTATTGGCGGGAATATTGAGTGCTTTTATTAAAATTTTGATAAAATCCATTGTCGGGTCAGTTAGTTTTAAGATCAATATACTGTAAATATTGTAAATCGTTAACAACTCATGTAATGAGTAATGTTTAAAATCCATGAGTTTACACAACCTATTATAAAGAAATCTATAAAGTGAAAAATAAATATTTAGTATTGCTATTTTCTTCATATACACATTTAAGATATTTAACTGTAAAAATAAATTAACTGTATACATAAATGTAATGATATGAGTATTGTGTCAAGTATTTTTGTATTTTTTGATTTAAGAGTTTGTCAAAGTGATTCTACTCTGCCTGAAGGAAAGTATGAATAGAATCCAAGAGTTGTGATCACCGTACTCTTTGTGAATATATACAATATAGTATGGTGACCCATACTAAGGCGGCATAGTGAGATGCTTTCTCACGTCAGACTTGGGGACGTAAAAAGTATGACAGTCATCGTGACAGTATAAGGCTCACACACTTACCACGATAACTGTCACCCCTATATCAGTGGGCCTCTGGTCTCACACACACCGTTTTCTATTTATTGTTTATACGCCTAACAGAAAGTATTTTATTTGAAAAAGTTAAAAAATATGTCTTTATTACCAATGTTTATTAACGCAAACTAAGTAACACACAGATAAATTAAGGCTACATTACTCGTTGCTCATTTGCAAAACATTGTTACACTGCCGTCACTGGAATTCAGCGAATTCTCACACCTAGTTGCATTCCTCTCGGCATTCGGCACATAGCTACTCTGTTATTACATTAAATTTTGTTATATTATACACGAATAAAATATTTATTGTGTCAAGAACGTTTTGAAGAGACGCCTCTATGCTTTTGCTAGTATCACAAAACATTCTTACAATTACTCACTAATTTGATAGAATGATTGGTACTTGTATAAAAAAATGTCAAGTACAGATTTCGTTTACGAGATTAAGGACTTAACAAACAATATTTTTACAATAGTCATCTCAATGAATGAACTAATAAAATACTTCAGAACCTCTTATGTTTCAAGTTACGAAATAATTAGTACTTATAGTAAGAAGTTTCCTCATTTCGAAGCACTTAAGACCTTCGCACGAAGATTAAGTAGTTTGAAGCTTGCATGAAGTTTAATTATGTTTAAGGGAATTAACACGCTCAATATAAGTAATAAATATATACCTTTATATAAATACCTACCTAAAGATGAAGTCAGAGTCAGCCAGTGATCCGTGTACGGCTGACTTTTTTATACTACGTATAATAAAATTCTTTATCATTTTTTTCATAATTTTCTATAGTTATTTGTGACGATCATCATTTTATCATCAATGAAAAAAAAGTTAATTTATGAATTTGCCTTAATCATAGCATCTCGTTAAATTATAGTCAAGTATTACGATTCATCAGTGAATAATGTTTTTTAAAGTGTGTGTGTATGTGTGTGTGGGTAAACATTGCTTTATTCTGTCCAAACACAGTGTTAGTAATGCAACATTTGCTTTAGCCAACGTACTTAATGCGGTGCGCATCCATTTCCCGTCGACTTCTATTCAGGAAACCATTACTATCTCTCTTTTTAACGTCTTGTTTCTTTTTCTGATGTTGATGTAGTATCAAAGATTTATTACTGGTACGATACCTCGCGATTTTCTGTGGAACGAGCTTGGAACACGTATCAGATTGAATCCTTGGTTACACAGTTTGCTAGCGCTCACACCCTTTCAATGTAACATCGGTTCGCTCGGTTAATGTGTATTTTAGTTCAAAGCGGTGTTTGTATCGGCACACACTGCTTTGTACTTAATGGGTTAAGCGGACATATTTCATAGGCATGTTTACTACTACGACCAAGCAAATTTGATAATATGGGTTTTTCGCTTAAACATTACAAAGTAATAACTATGTTTTGTGTTAAATTATGGTTATTTATTTGGAATTTATAATCAGTTTCCAATGACTTCTTTTTAAATTTTTATACTAGTGTAACTATAATATTTGGATATAAGAAAATGTATTATATTTTAATCATCACTTCTAGCATAAATACATCAACGTGTCGAAGTAGAATGAAGGCAATCCCGAAATATACATATGAATTTATTTATGTTTATTAAATTGTAAGAGGTCTATGAAAAGATTTATAATTAGTCTTAAAATTTCTTCGTGACACTGAGATAATATTATCATTTTTTCACAAATAACATACATTTTTTGTTTCGAAAGACGTCCATTGCTGGACATAGATTCTCCACAACAATCTTGTACATTACAAATAAAATTAACAAAAATTAAATATATTATTAAAAAAAATAACAAAATTTAAATATATTATTAAAAAAATCACTAATTTATAAATTTTATCTAGTCTTTGCATTCTCGTCGATGCTCAAAGCATTCATCAAACTGCCAAACCCAGTCCGAGTCACATAATTAAAAATAGGATTGAATTTTTAGATATTTTATATTTAAAGACTTTTTAATTTAAGCCTTTTTTACACTTTATTCATACTTGAATAAACAATGACATTAGATGTTAATGTCACTTTGATATTAAATAGTACTTCTGAATCACACTATCTTATTTCAAACAAGTACACATTTTTTTTGGTTTCTTTTTTTCTGTGCGGAAATCCCCCCGGATACCACCTACTGGTGATTATGTCGGACTCGGGAAAAGGAAAGTTAAATACGATTTCAAAGACATACAGATAATTGAAGATAGTTATCAGTGAAGATAACACATATTTAAGAGTTAAAATACTATTTTATATATGTTCTAAAAGAAACGAGGCAAGTACTATTAGGGTCGTAATATCAGCCGTTGGTGTAACTCGCTGCCAAGTTCTTACGAGCATAACCAACGCGGTTTCATTTTAAGGCTTCAATCGCACAAAAGCTTCTTGAGGCAAACGTTTAAATGCTTATTCTTCAAAGGAGGTCGTTAGAGCTCATTATTCATTAGCTCCTAGACAGAAATTTTGCCACTATCTCTTTTTATACGCTTTAGAATGCTTTATTTTTCAACCGTTAATGATGGTTCACAATTTAATAACAAAATTTTTTTACTTTTTAAATATACACCCAATTAATTTGACAGACCTGACCTGACATCAAATTGTCTCGGTCCTTTCTAAAACAAGTCGTCTAATACTGACTTGGGGTGGATTTAGTGGCAACAACACACTCCTGGCTCATGCGACCGTAAAGAGCGAGGATTCTGAAAAAATTTCCACCTAGTCAACAGAAAAAGTATAAATAGAATATAATACATAATTAGCTACTAAGCACGACTACGTTGCGATCATTTAAAAGGTTTAATTAATGTCTAATTTATTTATATGTGTAGACTGCATTGTATCCTTATACAGTAAAACATATTTATACACACTATTCACATAACATATTGGGCTCACATTTTATGTGAATAATGTGCTGATAACCTAAACAATCTAGTCCGAGAATATAAATTGAATATTCATACTAAACTTGTTGGTACAGATGGCAAAGTTTCACAAACAGAATTCTATTTTTGAAACATTGTCCTAGACAGATGCGCAGTCGCGAGATTAATTACTACTGCAATTCTGCGAAATATCTTTTAAACATCAGATAAGAAGTGGGGGATTGGTGGTAGACTTATGTAGTTAGATATTTTGAATTAAACCACTTGTACTATTTAATAAAGTTTATTTTACCAAACCGACTGGTACTGTTCCGAATAGTTTAATTCAATAGATACATATGTGCAGTAAGGCCCACCATCGATTGACAGTATAATAATCTTATGTTGCTGATTTCAAGTCAAATATTCTTAACACAAAAATATTCATTATATCGAAATGAAATACTGTGTGCCCTACAACTAAGATAATAATAATTCGAGTTTCTTTTAAGTAATAGAAGGTTAAGTATACATCAACAATTCAAAAGCTAACAAAAGAAATCTAAAGTTTCGAAATATCCAGCTTAACCAATTGCATACATTTTACGCAACGCTCAAAAATGTCCTAAACAAAAATGAGATGACACAGTCATCGTTAAAACAACTAAGTACAAGAAATGTATTATGCTGAAAAATTTATAGTAAGTTTGTTTACTGTATATCAAGTCTAGCGAGTTATATTTATGGCACGAGAAATACAGCCATACATTGTACATTGTTTGCACACTAGGTTACAAAAATTGTTATACTTATTAACATTATTTGTGTTATCTTCGATCTCTAGTATTTTAATGTTACTCTGTCAATAACCATGACGTAATATTTCAACTTATTTTTCATTTGAGTAGGAAATAAATCACAAATTATTATGTTCAACATTTCTTGAAATACTTTTGGAACTTTCTTTTGACGACCTTTAAAACTATTGTACACTTACTGACTCTATTTTGCTACTAATACTGTTAATGTTTGTAGATCATGAGATCTAGTTCAAATCAGCCATATGTAATAATTTCTAAATTTAAATAAACTGCCTCGGTGGCGCAGCGGAAGTGAATGCGACTGCTGTGCTTGTGGTCTCGGGTTCGATTCCCGGGTCGGACCAAATGTTTGTGTGATCCGCAAATATTTGTTTCGAAGTAGGGGTGTTTTCTATGTACAATATGTATGTATTTACAAAAAACAGTATATAAGTATTCTATCAGTCAATCTAGTTATCATACCACAAGCTCTACTTAGTTTGAAACTAGATGACGTTATGTGTCAAATGTCCGAAATATTTATTTATTTATTCTATAATTTATTTTTATACAATATGAATTTCCTTTGGTTTTGTTGTTATTGTGTAGCCACTTTGAAAACAAGTTGGTCGCATTAATCACTTGTTTTCATACGAAATTTTACCTTAATAGTTTCAATGAATTAGGAACCTTCTTTCAATATAAAGATTTTTTTTCTGTAAGAAAAAATGTTTTCTGTAATCCTAAATCTACCGTGCGTTAGTTAACAAAATAGCGGGCAGTATTATTGGCATTTTGGTATTTTCTCGTCAAACCGTTGTTGGTCGTTGCTGTGTGAAGATCATCACCGTAAACAGGCAGGAGTAATTACACTCTCACTACTTCGTTAAAGTTAATAAGTTATATTTGAAATTGAAATCTTGTAAATTTAAAATATAAAAATTTGAGAAAATGTTATTTTTGGCCGTATTAGGCATTATTATTTCGACATATTGCAATCAGATGTACTTTTTCACTTTAAAATCAGCAAGAAATAAACTCAAAATAGAGCACCATCATGTCAAGTCGGATTCAACATACCAATTCATTATTAGCCTTTGTAAAGCTGAACCCCACACGAATCGAACCCCATCCGTAAAAAAAACATAAAATTATAGCTTAAAAAAGAGAAAGATCATAATAGATCTAGGTTAAGTAATTAAAGTGAATAACTGGTAAACATAAAAAACAAAAAGATCTTCCAGACCAGACGACCTTCGTAAACAGTGAGGAATAATGATTTCTTCCCAATTTGAATATAAAACAATATGTAAATATTTGCTAATACTATAATAGTAGTTACTGTTCCAAGCATAATAGTTAACGTTTATACAATGAAGTCTAACAATGATCTGTTTGTCATGCAGTAAACCTTCAGAAATAAACGTAAACTTTGGAGAGCATTATAAAGGATACAGCTGCCTGAATGTGCGAATATGTTACTAATATCCAAAAACAAAAACACTCTTAGTGTGATAATATGGTCAGCTGATATTGTTCCAAATTATGATAATGACACAGCTAAAGTATGTAATAATATTGTGATAAAGAGACTCACTACTGATTATTCATGAGGGTCCAAAGTTTGAACACAATGGGTGCAAATGTCTCGGGTATGATTGATCATTGTAATACAAAACGTTCTACATGATTACAGTAGGGTGCGATTAAGGTGAAATCGGTTGAATATCGTTTTTTAGGCATTGATTCATATCTTTTGAACTGGTACGGTACATTAGGTTTATTCAAAATTGCCATTTATTGTGAATTCAGATCCGGAACTGGATCAATCTAACTCATTTACATATAATCCTTTCATTCGGTAAATACACTTAATGTTTTTTCACTTCTAGTAAACTATCGCCACCAGCAATATTCAAATAATTAGCAATTAAAAACATTTTGACGTAGTTATGCACTTTGACAAACGAAAATAGAATAAGCAAGTCGTAATATCTATGATTAGCGGCATCTTAGCGGCAGAACCAACTAAAATCAAAACAAACAATATCTTGCTTTTATGTTGATTTTATCACAAACATTTTGACGCTATTCGAAATTTGTGTGTTTAAGCCCACGCCTTTCAAATAAATAAATATATTTTCGCCATAGAAATAATCTATTGAAATGAAACACAAAACTATTTAATGGCATAGAGACTCCTTCCAGGAGTAAACTGTAAACTGTGTTAATGGAGGCTGTTATTGTATCTAATTTAGTACCAGTTTCACCACTTACAGATAAAGTTCCTGATTACTATTGGCTATTGTGAACTTATCTATCAAATAACTACGGGTTTCGGTTTATCAAGTCGTAGATAGAGACATATAGCATGTCAGATAAAGATACATAATAATAGTAACTTTTATTAGTTGGTGTTACGTGGCAGATAATTATCTAAAACTTTATCAGGCACTGGTGAAATTGGCCCTTAAACTTGCTAAAGTATTTTTAATAACAAAATTTTTGTTTGTAAGGTTTCTATACTATATAAAACAATAATAATTCTACACTGTACATATTGCCGCTAAGACTACAAAAATGCTTAAGAACAGTTTGTGCACGTTAGCGATCAATCACAAAATTCGCACACATATTTAGAAATATTGTCATTTATTGTCATCTAATATACCAAACTC
Source organism: Hypercompe scribonia (assembly GCA_949316085.1). NCBI lineage: Eukaryota > Metazoa > Arthropoda > Insecta > Lepidoptera > Erebidae > Hypercompe > Hypercompe scribonia. The sequence goes on from OX438979.1 coordinate 12,535,415, forward strand.
CTCGTTGTCTGTTATCAAACTTCGTCGAAGCGGTTTGACTGATTTTAATGATTTTTTTTGGCACATTTGTAGATCTGAGGATAGGTCGTACGATATTTCTATACCTTTTGGTGGGCCTAAGGATGGCCATCTCCAGGTCCTATTTAATTTTTAGGTATTTCTTTTTCTGATTAGGCATCAAAAATACTTAAAATCCTCAGCACTTTTCATCCTTCTACAGGCAACCCCTATTTTAGAAATATTTTAAATGGCAAAACAATTTTTACCAGATAAGATAGTATTTCTGTAAAATATAATGCAAAGAAATTACAAACAAGTTGAGTTGCAAAAATGTATCCTATTAAATAATAAAATCAATCACTTCTTGTTTATTTCTATGTATCAAAAATATTAATACAAGCTTTTGCAAAGAGATCTTAATTAATTTGCAATTCTACTAACGATTTTGTAATTAAGGCATCTTACTTTTGTAATTTGTCGCATGAATTTCAAAGAAGAATACAAAATTATTACCCGAAACATTTTTATAAAGGTATAAAAGTCACATTCGTAAATCATAGCCCATAAAATTATCCATAAATCACAAGTTGTAAAATATAGTTTGTAATCACTTCGATCTGGGCATGACGAGAATGAAATTAATGAACCAGTAATGACTTACGCCCAATACGAAATCTGAGAATCCGAAATGAAAAATGGTATTGATGAAAAACCAAGACAAAAAAACTTGAAATTTTTATTTTTTGATATTTTATTTACTTTTTTTTATGTACATAATTGTAATGGGATAGGCGTTTGTCTTCCATCTCACCTGATGGAAAGTATAGATGAAGACGAAGGTGGTACACGCCTATCCAAAAGAAACCTATTCACTCTACTCTTAAAGGCTCCAGAGTTTAACTTATCAGGAAAAATAAACCCTGGCAGGTACTTCCAAATCTTGGCGACTCTCACCAAAATCGAACTGTCACACCGTTTAGTTCGACTTTATTTTAACAATTTTTTCGTTTCGTTCTTATTTTACTTTGTCCTCTTATTTTAGGTTGTCGTTTATAATAAATTTAACTATATGACAAGTATCTTACTTCTGTTGTAATAAAGTTTTTATGTTTACTAAATATTGGTAAAAGTAATTGATAATAAATAAATAGTTAACCTTACACATCTCACATTTGACTCTCTGATCACGAATTAAGCAGAACCTATGCTATTGTAATCAGACTGATGATGATCATCATCATCATCAACAGCCTTTTACAGTCCACTGCTGAACATAGGCCTTTCCTTAGCAAGGAGGTTTTGGCCTACTGTACCACGCTGGTGAGACGGGTTGGAATAGGGTTTGTTTCAAGTTTTCCTTCTCTTTGTAATGATGTTTTCTTGTATACTTTGTTCCCTTAGTCACCTTTTACGAAACCCACGGGATGAATAGGGGTGGTAACACTATGTATTCTTAATCCATCACCACACGGATAAACTGATGATAAACATACTGAAATATTTCTTAATACGTACATATAATAGATAAATTACACCCAGACACTGAACAAATAATAGTGCTCAACACGCAAATATTTGTCCTATGTGGAAACTGAACCCACGATATCCCGTTTAGTAGTCAGGACCATAAACCACTAGACCAACAGGCCTGTAACATAATGGCAGAGCTTAATTAGAAGAAGAATGAAGCAATACTTGTGAGTGTTTGCGGATACAATTTCCTTGACGGAAATTATTCAGTGGCCCTAACATAATCTCTCTCAGTATGTACAGGCTACAATAAAATTACGTAGATGATGTATCTGTGTTTTAAGTAGCTGCAAATTCTTGTCACAATTTCAATAGTCGAAGGAGACAGTAAAAGTACGCGGTTATTATCCATATTGAAATTCTAAACCTCAGAAATAATTATTTTTAATATTTCTGTTAGATTATGTCAATGGATTCAATATTTTAATGTTCATATATGTAAATAATAGTCTTTCCTATAAAAAATAAACCCTAATGTAATTAAGAACAATGTATATATTATAAAATAAAATAAAATCGAATGTACCGGTGACGTAGTGGTTTAAGCGGTCACCTCGCTATTTTCTACCGCAGGTCCAAAACCCACATGCAATTACATTTTATGTAATGCACAAATTGTCGTTAAAAGCCTGGGTTTTCTTTATGTCTGTTTATAATAATATATTCCTAGTGCAGGAATTGTTTTTTTTTTGAATAAAATAACACATCACTCGACTTGACACGGCTATTTGTTTACAGGGAAATCTCCGTAATTATAAAACATAAGATTTCAATGTTTGAATGTTTGTTGTTTAATAATAAAAACTGACGTTCACTTTTTTCTACATTCGACAATAATGTGATATCCTCACACAACGGTCAATGTTGGATGTACTACGAGAATACCTTTTATGACATTTGTGAGATCGAGAGTAGATTGGAACTGAATTGAGACGAAACTTTTATTATGAGAATCGGCCTTCAGAAGCTAGGCTAGTCAGGGTCTGTATCATATAATAACCAATCAGATTGCTGGTAGATATATTTAGGTATAAAAATATTTACATACATATTGTAGATATATTAAATAACAAGACAGATGTTCATGGGTGTGTTTTGAGTTTTTCATGTATCAAAGACGCGCGTGTGTGCGTGAATGTCTCTGGTACATCTTATAAATTTAGCCATAAGTTATATTATATTTTTCAATTTGTAAACTTCATTTCAAAACTGGAAGAAATTACAAGAACAACTTCAACCTTTAATAATCTGATATCACAAATTTTAATGAAGGCCGTTTTAACAACGCAACAAATCACAATAAATCCATTTCTCTAAAGTAATACATCAATGTCTACAGTGAGACAATAGCGGTGCCTACATTTTGTTTTGTCGCTTGCTTTAGCTCGCTGTCATATCGTGAGTGTATTCCCGCATACAACGTGAACATTGTGCTCTAAATGGTTCCTATGCATCACAGTGAATAGGAGATAATGCAGCAAGTTACTTTGTATAAGCTCACGTCAATAAAGCATTTCTTTGTTATAAATATAGCTAACTGAGTCCAATGACGTCTATCGTTATCAATTGTTAGGGTTTATTACACATAGTTTTTGTATTATCAAATTTTATGTTGTCTTACTGTTAGGACAACATTATCCACTTTTAATTTTACCAGTTTTAACCTTTTCAGAGAATATTTCCTTCTTTGAAACCACCATGAAATTAACTAAGGCTTACAATTTGTTTTACATTATTTTTTGTCATAGTTTCATCAGACCTACCTTTTTAATATGATTACTTAATTTATAAAAAAAAAAACATTTTCTTTTCACAAGGTCTTCAGTTGAACTTTTACTTTGGGGTTTCCAGCTAAGCGAGAATAGTCCATAGAGTCAAACTAAATCCTTATGTATGTAACCTACTCTATACTTCAACTGTTTTTTTCACTCTTAATGAAACTGGAATAAGTTTGTTTCAGATATTCTCATGCAGACTGATAAAAAAAATTTCGGAGTTTTCACAACGTGCAAGTGAAAATCCTTGAAAGATCTCTATTGTGTTTGTGTTGTTTTCTTTTTATCTTTGTTCAAAACTGTTCTTGTACAAAATCGTGCTACACACGTCGGTACAATACACTGAAGACTTTAAACGCATATTATATCGTAAAGCAACATTACTAATGTAAAGGCGACACAAGATATATTAAGGGCGTGGCTTTTTAAAAAAAATGCTTATACAGATACTAGGCGGACAGAGATTCAAAAGAAGAAACAAAAGATATTCGAAATCGAAAAGAGATAACGGTTAATTAAGTTTTGTAGTCGGAACATTTATGACTTACCTTTTTAATACCAATTCCCTGTAATGAACTCTAGTAGTCTAAATGACTAGACCCTTACAACGACACAAGAACACTTTTCCACGAGTCTGAATATCCTTCATTAATTATTTCACTACCTTTAAGATGAAATTTTCGGTTCATTGCCGCAAATCGTTTTTCTTTTGAATAATTTATTTTTAACGTTCACTCTAAAGTACTGGTTATATTCAAGTATTTATATCATTTTCCTATAAAACACCACGATGTTTTTTTTTTCAAAATTAGATATAAAACCTTCGATTGATGGCAGTAAAGGACCTTACACGGTTTGTTATACGACGTTCCCAGTTATTTGAACTAGATATGTGCTCTTCAATTTTCTACAGGAAAAACATTGTAGCAAAGGCTACATGAACATTATCTACAGGCTTTCGTAAGTTTTGACTACTACGACTAAACCGGGCCTACTCTTCATTCTTTACAATCCTCATGTCAGTTCATTTGAAGAGCTCAAGTGAAAATAAAATGAAGTGTAAAAGTAGAACGTGTAACTGAAGACGTTTTATAGATTTACTTTTATACCAGTGCCCGGCTATTGAAATGGCTTTTTGGCGTTAGAGATTATTTTCAATTCTTCTTTAGTATTTTTTGGTGAACATTTTTATATTAGAACGAATTACATTTAAAAGCGTTATTGTAATACGTGCGTAAAGCACTAAATTCAAAATTTGTTGGCTCTGATTTTGCTGTACGAATTTTAGATACAATGAAAATACCTCGATTATGAACATACGAAAACATTGTTAAATCTCTATCAGACAAGATTTTTAATAGTCTTTTGTTTAATTGATCCCTCTAAAAAGAAAAAAAAGTAAAGTTGATCTCATGAAAGCATCATTAGAAGATTCTGACCTGGAACGAAAACAATTCCCATATCTTCAAACTACTCAAATTTTGATACTTAGAATATTTAAAAAACAAAAATATTTGTACTAAAAATCTTCTTGCAAATAACATTTAGATGTTACGATTGAGTCTGGTGGGAAAACGTGAATCAAATCGTAAATAAGTAAATTAATACACTTAAGTATCAATTTGGTTCAGAAAGTTTATCGTAGCCTGTGCCCCTGATATTTTTTAATATCAGAAACAGGTGAAATAAAAGTTCTGTGGTCTCATAAATATTTAAATTAAATTAGGGAAGTTCTTTTTACTTAGCTTGTGGTGGCGGTTCACTCAATTCTTAAACATGAAATTGTAATTCATTCATATTATTCAAATTACTGCGAAAATTAAATTGCAATCATTCAAATCTATTCAAGGCAGAAATAACCATGTACATATTTAGCCGAATTGAATTTAAAATTTTATTATAGGTTAATTTTGTAATAGGCGTGCGTTAAAATTCACTCGATTTATACCTTGCGAACAGTTCTTCCTTGTAAATTTACTTAAGCTGTGTGTACATTTTATGTCCAGTTTCAAATTATACTAAATATTAGTAACACTTACAATCTCCTCTAAAATGTATTATAAAAGAATATTAGATAATTTCAATTAGAAACACTCAGCGAAGTTTGATATTGAGATATATTTATTGACCTATGCATATATTATGTATCTGCCTTGTTGGTCTAGCAATTACTGTATGGGACTGTTCATCAAAAGGTCTTAGGTTCGAGGCCCGGGTCGGGCCAAAAGGGTTGTTGAATTTTTCTGATTTTAAAAATATTTAATAATAGATCAGAATTTAGAAGTTGGGGTCTTAAACCTCGTGCCACAGTGAGTACCCAAAGTCACAAGTCCTGCGCTTAATCCCTTCCAATTCGTGTTGGATAATCTACCCATTGGATTGTAAGAGTTAGATAATTTAGGTTATAGCCAGAGTTAGATAGTTAGGGAACATGAGTGCACCTGTGTTTGCGTACATACTAGTGTACTATTTCCTACGTATGTAATTAGTTAGTCTCCGTTGAGACCGGTCAGACTTCCACAATACAACCTAAAGAAAACATATAAAAACCTATATTATATGTGGCTAATAAGTACATAAGTTCTCGCATCGATGAATATATACGAGTAATTGTCAACTTCTCAACATCAACCGTCTGGCCACGGACACAATCGCTTGATTTGTGGATTTCCCTTTTGTGTTTGAGGCACCTAACACCCGTTCCTCCTCAAAATTACTTTTTCCTAAGTTAAGACAACCCTAAAGTTTATAAAGTTTGAGACAACTATAGTTTTTGGATAACCTTAAGATTCATCTTTAAGATACGCGACGATAAAATGTTTTTGGGAATGAAATGAGACAAATTGATTTATCGTGGACTAATAAATATGTATATTACTAATAAAATAATATAAAAATGAATCTGTTATTAAGGACACAGTTTTTTTAATATGCAAACGAGCAGACAATACAATACAGGAAATACTGTAGCGCACAAAAGTGTGTGCAAACATAAGTGCATTTTCTGTTCCCTCACTCTCATAATCGTGTAAGACGGTTATCTGCCACAACCAAAAAGAAATCAGGGACAGGACTGACGGCTTTATGTGCTAGCTGAAACACTGAGTTTAAGACTTTCAAACTCCGGGCTTTTATTAAACATTTCTGTAATCAGAAAAACTCAATAACACTTTAAAGGTCGATCCGGGAATTGAACCTGATACCTTGAGATCAGCAGTAGCGTTCACTTACCACTATACCAACGAGGCAATCACTGACTATACCTGTTCATGGACACCTGCAATTCAAAAGATTCAAATGTATTGCTCTCCTATAAGTAACTCATCCTCCAGAATGGTACAAAAGCGGTTTAAGCTCTAGTAACGTCACTGACTCTGTAACACGTTAGACTATTACTTAATGCCAGCTTATCTGTCAGACCAGTGTATAGCATCACTCCGGATAAGCCACCCTATTTATGATGTAGCATAGCTCACGCACAATCATGTCAATAAGAGTAGTGTGAAAACAAAAACGCAAGGCATATTTTTTCAAATCCACGACAGTAAATAATTCATATAAAATTTATTGTAAGACAAACAACGAAATAAAAAAGACCTGGGACACTGATGAATTGCCATTTTAACCGTCTATGCAAACTGTGCTCATTAGGGATCATTTTAAACACAAACCGCACATGTATACCAGCTTAATCAAACAGTTAAAAAGTCCAAAATATCTGTTTAACAAATTCATGTAGATATTACCTTATCTCGCATTTCCACTTGGTTACCTAAACCGAATTCGTTCACGGAATGAATTTGTTAAACGCCTAAGCTCATTTATTTTATTGAACAAAATTTAGATGTTCCTTTTTAAATTCCATCAAAGAGTCTTTTCACAATTTCTTTTGGCGAGAGCGTTAATTATAATATCATCCTTAACTTTGAGAAATGATATCGTAAGGCATTTCTAGCACTTTCATAACATAATTAAATAAACATACACTCACGTCTTTATCGTCAATAGAGGCGGGACTATCATTTTTAGCCCCTCTTACCGTACGTAATACCTATCACCAATGAGCGGACACATACTCGTATATTTGGTTTATTCCACTACGTTCACCTAAATGATATCACCCAGGTGAAATAATTAGATATAAACGGAGGCCATTGTTCATCTTGCAATTAATTCACGCAGATGAACATAGGTAATTTTTTAATCACCGTTATCATCTTTAATCAGCCTGTGCATGGTATCTCTATCTTTCTAATAAAAAAGATATTTGCCAGGATCTCAACCCGTGAGAGTACATTGAAAGCGTCACTAAGGCGCGGTGCTAGATACACTTAACAAAACGTGATAGTTCTTCTAACCTGAGCATCTGTGTCTTCTTTATAAAGGCCAGGTTCCCTCCTGCATGGAGTACTGTTCTCATTTTTCTCTTACAATCAATACTTGTTGGACGTTCTCGGTAGTCCGCATTTCCGGCAGTCCCGAAGCCACTGAATCCTTTAAACTTCTGCAGTTGTGAAAAATCTCGCCTAAATGGCAGTTCTCTATCGTTTTCTTCATGGAGTTTGACGAGCTCTTTCAACTAGTCACCCCTTCTCCCTTCCTCTAAAGGTCAACACTTGCAAGCGTAGGAATTCACCGTTTTAAAATGGTAGACATACGCTATCGAATTAAATGGTTTCGATCTTCCTTCCTATGTCAATCAATCGAAATCTAAAACTTGCTACCAGCTCACGTGTTTCTCCTACTATGATTTCCTGATAAATGTTCACTTTATTTTCTCCAAGAACTTGAATTATAGTTTTTGTCAATCGGAATGGCCATTTAACATTAATGTACCAAACTCTTGCGGGAAAGAACATGGGCGTTTTCAAACAGCATTGCCATATGACCGCTACAAGTGTATTTCAAAATCATCTATTGACTACCTTCTAATATGCCTATGTACAACGTAAAATAATAATAGAGAGTACATGAATAAAGGGAACCGAGTGTCCCAAACATGAACGGTCGTGTAGCATAAAGTTAGACTACTAAGGGATCTCCCTCGAGCCTTTATCCATCAAGGACAAGGGCTGCAAGTTACAGCCTACAAGGGTTGATGAAAAATGTTTCTGTATATTAATTAGCTAATCTCGTAAATAAAACAGTTGCTCTATTAAGGAAAACAGTTTTCAATTTATAAGGGCCGGGAGATAATTTAAAAAAAGAATAATATGGATAATTTCAACGTCAGCAGCAGAGTTTACCCTCCTAAGGGCTATTTGGTTAATTAAAATGTAGATTTACCGAGATATAGTCGAAGGTTTGTTTCCACGGAGATATGATATTTCGATTGGTGGGTACGTCATTTCTTATTTGCCTATTGCAATAAGAGAACAAAAAACGCTCTTTATTTACTGTTACAATTTAATTTTACCAAAGGTCATGTATAAAATATCATTAAAAATATTCTACTAAATACTTTGTGACCAAGGCCAAGGCCAAAATTTTATCTAGGAAATCAATATTAGGTTATTACTTGAAAAGTTGATAAAAGGTGAAACTACACAGGAGTCCATAAAGTTATCGTATGTGGTACATCTGAGTAAAGAAATAGAATAACAGTGATTTGAATTTTGTTGTTTTCAAGATCCATTGAAGTTAAACATTATACACACACATACTTAATGTCTAGTACATTAGACACCGTATGTGTGTGTATAATGCGTTTCGAACTTATGACTGTATTATGGTAACAAAAAACTGTTTACCGAAATTATCAGGATAACTTATAACAAGTTGTTAAACTAAACTTGAAGCGTTTGAAAATAAGTTAAGACCGGACTAGTTCTGACCTCAAGGATAAACTATGATCAGTAACTATTCATATTATAGAAACTATAAAAAGATCACTTGCTCAAACATATTCATGAAAGAAATCTGAACTAATCAAACAGTAGGAAATAGTTGTAATACTGATAAGACAACGATTTAGACCCAAAACTCAATTTTATGAATTTCACTATCTTGGTTGAAAAGACTTCAATTTTATCTAAACGGTTTATCGGAATTGTGCAAAATTCGTCTCTGATTCCACATAAACGGTCTCTGAGATGTGCAAATATTTTTATGGGTTCGGTATACCTTCATTTTTCAAACACATCACCTCCTTGTATTAGCATTTTTATAGGCTCTTGAGTGAACCGTTACCAGTATTTTAACAAAACGGTGTATTCACAGTAACGGTAAATTCGATGGAGCAACGTTCAACCATCGGAATTGCTAAAACTATATTGACTAGGTACAATTTCTGTTTCAAATAACGCTGATTCTTTCTGAAAGTACCTACATCGATTAGGGGGAGAGGATTGGAATAAATTGAGCACCTATTCACAAAATAGAACACATTAAGTGGATGACGTGAAAGTTTCGCAGATTTCAATTTAACGATGAAATTTATATTACAGAAGACGATTTATCTATATAAATATACATTTATAATACATCATCATCATTAACAGACTTTAATAGTTCACTGCTGTACATAGATCACTCCTTGGAAAGGAGGTTTTCGCCTACTTTACCACGTATGCCAGATGTATTAGTATATACCTATACTTGTAAGTAATCAAGATATTGTAAGTATATACTAAATTAAAAACGTGTTTGATGGGAAACACTTATTTATTTCCAATATGAAGTATTTTAAATTCAAATCTCTAAATGAAATTTATGTCAAAGTTAAGCTTCTATTTGAGTATTTTAACTCGGTTGAATAGACTGAGAAAAGAACCCATTTTTCCTATTTTGTATATTGGTCAAATTTCAGTGTATTTCTCTTTTACAAACTATTCTCAAAGTAAATAATATACTGTCAATATGGCCTAAACTGTATATAATATTGTGTTAAACTAAACTTTAGTTCACACCCTTGTAGATAGCAAAAGAAGATTTTCAATAGCGGTTGCCGTCTGAAGTTACGAGAAGTCATATTACGTCGGATATAAAACCCGTATTTACGTCTCAAGTAATATCCATCTTTCTTGAGTTTAAAGTTTGTAAACTGGAGACTAGGAAAAGGAAAATAAAATGTATTCTCGTGTCCTTCTTATTTAAAGCACAATATGGCACACTGGGTCGTAAAAGGCGATTTAAATCTGATATACTAATAGTGTGTTGCACGCAAAACTAAGTGGATGATGGACCGAAAGTATTGCCACACATATACAAAATGTAATGCAAATGAAAAAAATGTGAATTGCCTAATTTTATTCAAGCTAGAACTAATAACTTATTTTTGATATTAAAGTAATAAAAAAATTATATTGAAGCTTATCATTGTATTAAAAGCCGCTATCATTTAATGTCTTCGCTATGTATTATATTTAAATTATTTTAATAATGTATATTTTATTTAAACAAGATAATATTATTTATTTTGTGTTTAAGCCAAATAGTTTAAAACTTTACACTTAAATTTAGTTTTAACATAAGAAAATTCAAAACATCCAAGACCAAGGACGTGACACACTGTAACTTGACCATTTGTATTGTTTTTGAAAGTTACTGCAAACTTGCAAGAGATAAAATCTTGTTATATTTCATTTCAGAGGAGAATGCAAAGCGAGCGTAGGAATGCTGTCGTTTCACGATACGGATGATTTGAAACGTGCTGGAATTGAAAATAAATTTAAATTATACCCAGGTAAGCGGATTACTGTTCCCAAGAGAAATCTGTACTATGAAAGATTACTAACCTTCTGTTGCTAATCATGAATTATATAACTAAACAATTTACATGGTCCGGCTTGCCTTTTCAGGGTATTGCTCATGCACTCACTCAGCCGTTCCCGAGGGTACGCTACGTAACAAAGACATACATGTTGAAACACAAATATTTCCTTGTTTATTTGTCATGTCCTATTATGTTATGATACGACAGCAAATTTAGTATTATTTCAGAATTATTTTTTCTTCTTATGATTCGTCGTTCAGTTTACAAAAATTTGGTATTTAAAAATCTTATGATAAAGATTTGTGTCCTTACAAGCTTGATCGTATATATAACCAGTAGTAAGATTGTGTAAGTCTTACTACTGGACTCTCATTGTCAATTTTCAAGAGCTGTTCAAGGTTTTATAAACAGTGTATTATCTAATAGTGTTGGTAATTATTCTTATGCACTTCTACGTGTGACGCAATATAGCGTAATGATGTATTAATTAATTATAACACTGTAAGAGATGTTTCGATACCCTCGAGGATAGAGGTTTGAATTCCGTAAATGGAACACGACACGTGATCTTGTAAGGTGGTTGAGTAATAGATATATTTATAGAATAGACGTACCTTAGTTATACATTCTCGCACATCTGTATCGCAGCTAAGGTTTGACGCAAGATTCAGTAAACCGCTTTAGAATCACGAGATTATGCGAATGATTCTTATGCAAAGAGACAAAACTGCCTATTGAAAAATTAAGTTATCCACTCGATTAGGCTTTACCCGTGTGTTAGGTCTCGGCGAATTAAATATAACGCAGAACATTAAAATTTGATTATCCGGTTCAGCGGTGCAGGGACCGTGGGTTTCAAAGGCCGTTTGCTCATATTTTCGTTTAAAAGGGAGGAAAAGAAATACTTTAAAAAAAATTGAGAAATAACGTGAATTATTTGTTATTAGTTATTTTTTAAATAATAAACTCACTCAATTGAAACATGACGTGATCCAACCAAGGATCGAGGTCATCATCATAGCCTACAGGATTAGAAAGCTGATGTGGCAGTGGGCTGACATATTAGCCATAGAACCAATAACCGTTCAGTGCGTTCTTGAGTGGAGACTGTGATCGGCAAACGTACTGTAGAGAGTCTACAGGCCAGGTGGAGTGATGGTTTGTGAAAGTTGTTTGGCACAGGATGCGAGATGCCGAGGATGGGGCCAAGAGGCATGCAATTGGATAGGTCTAACAGTGGACTGCGATATGAAGAATGAGGTCTGGTCCCAAACCAGCCTCAGCCTGTACTATGGTAACGAAACAGCTGATAAACATAATTATACATTTCTAAATACACACATATCAAAAAAAAATTAGTCCCGAACATAGAACAAATGAACACGATACTCGTTACACAAATATTTCACCTGGTCGGAAATGGAACCCACAATATCTGGCATTGTAGTCTGTATCACTAACCACTAGGCCAGCTATAATAAACCTATAGAAGTTTTTTTTAACAAATTTTTTTGAAAGTTAGTGCGTTCTAGTAAAATTTGTATATTTAAATCCTGTAGAGAGAATACGCCATAGGTCATAACTTAAAAACTTTTAACATGTAATTATAGGAGGAAATTTAATTTATTTGCCACTAAATTTGTTTAATTCACTACAAAATAATGTTTTGTTGTTTGCTATGATTCCAAACAAATATTTGTGTAGTACCTTAGAAAGCAGGTTTTTTAATTTCAACGGTGAATACGAGTTTTTGTGTATAAATAAGGTTGTCACAAAGGTAAAACTTTTCACAAACACAGCAGTGTGAAAAAAGGTACGGATTTTTTGTTCAAAATATTCTGTAAAATGTTTTGTTGAATATACCATATACCATTTGTCAAATGACTAGAATGCTCGACTGCTTTTACTTAATATTCAGTCTTCTAGACAATTTTTAAACTTACGTTTCTTAGAGAAAGCATGAATTTTCAAGATGAATAAAACCCGATTTTCTTTTCAATGATATTGACATAAAGTTTTTATAGATTGCAACTTACATTTGATATAAAGTGTGAACATAGTTTAATTACATCAAAATTCGGTCTAAAATACCTATGTAGAAAATAACTTACATAGTCAATAGACTAACAAACACGATACTATAACTAGGTCCTACATATCTTGTCTAGTGGACAAATGTCTAAAGGTATCCGTTGTTATTTAAATATAACCACTGTGTTTTGCAAAAATCTATTCAGCTATATTCTTCTCCACTTATCGATATCGTATACAGCTTAGTTCCGTCACACTATTTCTTTTTAACAATATTAACTTTGGCGTTGTAATGGAAAATTGAAAAATAACTTGCGTTACAATCTTGGTTGGTGTAGTTTTAGGTAACAAGGGAATCTGCGCCTAAAGGTGAATACATATCAGTAAATTATCTAACATTGAGATATTGTAACTACGTTGTAAAATAAACGTCACTATAAATTTTAACATAAAGTTTCGTAACTTGATTCTTAATTTAATGTGTGGTAATATTATTTATGAATTTAATTAAAGTATGTTGAATGGATACTGTTAACTAATTCAACAACATACATATATAATAACAAATGAACATAATACTTGTTTTGTAGAAAAATGCTGGCAAATTTAGCAGCTTATTTCTTTTAAATTTCTGCAAATTTTAGCGAAAGTGATGAATAATTTTAAATTTTTGTTATACCTGTAATGCCAATACTTAGCTTAGCTTGCCTAAGTCTGCTAAGAGGCCGGTAAGATCTCAATCCTCACTGTTGACATATTGACAAGCTATGTCGCTTTATATTTTAGTCTTTTCTTTTTTTTACGTGTGTAAACCCCCTCGAGCCGTCACCCCACCGGGGTTAACGGCGGGGTGGTGTGTCGGAATCGGACCGACTAAAATCACAGTGTGCCACTCTGCACCTGAGGAGGAATTCGGGTACAGCTGTTATTTCAACTGCAATACCCCTCCTAGCGTCTGCCCGCTTGCGCAAGCACCATCTGCGGGTAAACTCCCTATTTAGGCGACGTACAGCACTCACGTACGTTGTCTCCTCGCGGCTGGTCATTGTAGCGGATAAAAAGGAAAACCTGACCCATACATCCGCCGCCACACTCACTCGGTTTGCCGGCGGCGAACTGAGTCCGAGTGAAGATCGACCTCCCAGACCTTATATGCCGCCTAATGCCGCGAAATTACGTCTTCGCAGAAGGTTCCGACCGCGGTAAAACAGCTGTCGCTACTGGCCATGAAAGGTATAACGGACGGTAGCGAGAGATTAACTCCAATTACTGCGGTGAGGGCACCACGCTGCGCCACCCAGGCAAAACAAACCGCCAGCGTGTGTTGGGCCGAGTCCTCACTGCAGTCGCGGTGGTGACAGGTGGGACTCAATTTCCTCCTAGCGACCGAGTGCAGATACTTTCCGAAGCAGCAATGTCCGGCAATGATCTGCGTCAGTCGGAAGGAAAGAGTCCCATGCTGCCGCCCTGCCCACTCGGCGATGGCCAGCTGGAGTGCCTCCACGACGGCAAAGCCAGCACGTAGAGTCTCTAGCCGGCACAACCAATGAGCCAACGTGGGTCCACGAGCGGCCTCACGCCACTCGCCTACCTCTTCAGGCGGACGCCTAATGCCGTTACCCGCCCGAAAGTCAGCCGTCCGCCGATAAACTTCGGCGAGCGCTTCCGCCTCCAAATCCCATGGGGGAGTTCCGGCGGTCGACACGATTTGGTAATACGTATGGATCCAACCGCCAATATCCTCTGAGGGTGCAAGGGGTGGACAGAGAGTATCCTCTCAAATAGTTTACCCACATTGTCCAGCAACATTATGAGCCTATAGGGCGCTACCGGATCAGCAGGTCATTACGGCTTCGTTAATAGGACCAGCTGCCCGCTTTTCCAGCAATCAAAGACGCGCCCGGACGCCAAGCTAGCGGCCAGGACCTCCCTGAGACGGTCCGACATGTGTTCAAGGTCTCGGGCCAGCGCTCGGGCAGGTATCACGTCTAGCCCGGGGGCGCTGTTCTTAGAGCGAATCCGTAGAACAACTGCCCCTACCTCCGATTCCTTGACGGGCGGTAGATTGCCCTCGTTCCCCCGGCTTATACATATTTTAGCCTACAGTAAAGGTAACATCGCTTATTATCTTGACTTACCGTACATAATTAACTATAATATCCGTTTATCTTTTTAATAATTTAAGTAGCAAAAGTAATAAAAAGATAATAAACACTGAGAAAGTGTTGTATTTAAAGTAACTAGCGTAGTTTGTATCTACAGAACGTAACTGAAATTGCCTACCATAGAATTTATAAAATATTAAAGTTTTATATTACCTAACAAGCTAAAAACTAATACTACTTAATCATTTTATTTAGAATTTGAACTGAGGCTTGTCAGAAATTTTAACGAGTAACTAAAATTGCTGATTATAAGATTTATAGGAAAGCAAGCTTAAGTCAGTAATTTTTAAATTAATCTAATTCTCTTCACTCTAACGACACATACGAGATTTTTTTAATAATTGAGTGTACACCAGCTACTTTAATACCATTAGATATGGAATTGGTTCTGTCCACTTTAACTGTAATGAATTGCAATCTGTATTTACCTGTAACTAGTTAGATAATATGAAAGAGACTTAATTACACTTTTAAAAATTGGATGAATATTGTTGTAAGTAGACTCTATATTTTAAATTAATAAATAAAGAGACACTGGTGACTAATCGTGGTGTAAGTGAAAACAATTAATGTCAATTTCTCAAATAACGATTTAAACTAAACATAGAAGATAAGTCACAATAGATAAGTAAGGATAGACATTTATGTTTGAGGAAATACAATTCGACATCGATATTCACTTATGCCAATGTATCGTGAAAGGGCCACGTCATAAGGAAATAATTTGGTCACATTTGTGAAGTCTGATACCGTGTCACGTCTCAAGTTCCCTGAAGGCTTATTGGTAGACCTTCGTCCCAAGGCTTGTTATTAATAAAATCAATTTAATTTTATGTCTGTTTATGGAGACATTTATAACATTAAAGAAAATGTCTTTTTAATATTGTCAATACAAATTTTTATCTCTTAAAAAATATTTTAGGACATTTATCATAGTTGTAACAGACCTCTTAGTCTGGTAGATAGTGCTCCTAACTAGTAAGCTAAATTGATATAGTTTATCTGTAATATGTATCCGTGTGATTACGGATTAAAAATACGGAGTGTCATCCCCCTACTCCTCCCATACGTGTCTTAAGAGGCGACTAAGGAACGAATTACACAGGACAGCATCACTGCAAGGAGAAATAAAACTTTAAATAGGCTTTATATAACCAATCTCAGTAGAGGTCTATGTCCAGCAGTGTACTTAATATATTAATATATTAATTTATGAAAAGTATTTAGAGCAATTATTCTTATATTAGACACTGCAGACTTCTGCCAGTAGTTGGAAATAGTTCGATATAGAATTCTACTCGGTAAGTCAGAACTACTGGCGGTTTGATTTTTTACAATAAATTAACTAACCAGAATAGGTATTTACAGAAAAAGACAATTAAAATTAAATTATTTGTTACGGTTGGTGCAAGTAAATCAAATATAAAGTTTAAATTAAGTCGAAACGAAGAACTCGACAGAAAATAAGGGATAGATTAATAGCTTAATTAATGTAATGTGTAATTTAATTCATCATGTAGAAACATCATGTAGAAACCTCTATGGTCTTCCACTAGTGCTAGCGGTGAAGCGGCATGCCGGAATCGAACCGAATAAAACCACATTGTATTTCATTTCAAAGGGAATTAGTGTAGGATAGTCATCTGTTTATACTGACTTGAAACTATTTTTTGATTAGCAATTGTACATTTATCTATCATTTGATAAAATGTGATGATAATTATATTAATATTTATCTCTATTTGTGTCAATCCTTGATATTATGTTGAGAAAGAGGAAGAACAGAAAATAATTAACGTGCACTGCGTAATGGACACCAAATACGACGAAATATTCGTAATCTATGAATGATAATTATTTTACGCAACTAGAGTCCTAAAATATGCGCATGTAATTAGACGCGTCAGAATCACGAATGTATTGTCGTATCAGAGGAAGTTAAGGAAAAAAGATAACATTTATTTTGGAGTAATGCTAAACACACATAATTAAATTAACATATATCCTCCCTCTGCAGTAATCAAAAAGTCGTTAGATGGTATATTTAATGGGATATAGATCCATAAGAAGAGGTATAATTATTATTTCATGCGAATTCATATTCGTTACAACATGGCATTTAGACAAGGAGAATGTTGACAAGTCTGTGACTTCACAGAAACTGAACGCGTTATTTACAAAATTTGCATGTAATATGTGCCATTGTTCGTATTTACATATTCTCGTAACTGTCCTGTTGATCTAGCCGTTAGTGTATGTGACTGCGATCTAGAGGTATCGGGTCCGATGCCCGGGTCGGTCTAAAAAGTGTTATTGAGTTTTTCTTACTAGATATTCTAATCCAGAATAATAATAATAATATAATAATAATAAATATGGTTTATTTCTTTCAAAAAGGTACAATGATATTCTTATATGTATGGATACAACATTAACAGATCCTTGTTGAGAGCTAGAGTCTGAGCTAGGTCCGAAACCTGTGTGACAGATCTCCAGTCCTCGTTTCTGAACAGAGAAGAGGTATCCTAGTGGCTACAACTATTATACAATGTCACAAGAATCAATAAGAGAGATAGTATATAAACCTTAGCGGTATGTGTGTGTAGGTGTGCATGTGCCATGTGTGTGCGTGTGTACGTATATGTATGTCTGTGTGAGTGTGTGTGTGTGTATGTGTGTGTTTGTGTGTGTGGGTGTGTGTGTGTATGAAGGAATATAACAGGTGACGGTGTTTCATGTTCGTGCCTCGAAGAACACATTAAGCTGTTGGTCCCGGTTGTTCTTAGGAAGTCTGTGTCCTCAAACATACTGACAACTAGTTCAACCTTCTACATCAGTTTGCTCTCAGGTTTTTGAAGAGCCAATGTCACTCGCTCCAAGCGAAAATTGCCATTTAGGTAAAATCAGTAGTTCTAGTAAACAATTTCCAATAATCTGTGACAAATTGGGAGGTCCTGTCCCTATTGGGAGGTCTCAAAGAAATCGATTACTACTATAACTGATTCTCGATATTATCTTTTTAATATTCACAAATCGTTTCTTTCATTTTAATAGATTTACTTTCTAGATAATTGAGATGTGTAGGACTTATTAGAATACATAGATGTTTTATGTTGTTAAAATAAACAAAATGAATTTTCTCTTGATAAAAACCTCTACGGTAAATAAAGGAAGCAACTTATTTTCATTACACGTTTTTATTGACAGTTGGGTATCAGTTGAAATAACACAACATTTGTTTATCACGAACTCATTTAAGTGTGTACATGCACGTAAGTAGAAAAAAAAGCAGTTTCTTAATATAACCTCCTCATCTATAACATTTTACATCGCCTGCATAAACAATACCCAAATAATACTGAATCTACTTGTCCATCTTCATTCAAAATTTAACCCAATTATTCTTACGACTAAGACTCACATATAACCTAAAATTCATTGTTTTATTTTTAGAATTTAGTTTACAGATTTTATAGCTTAACTATTAATTCGATATTGTCCGGCGAAATTTTAAAGTGTAATAACAGACCGCACGGTTGGCCTAGTGGATTAAGTGGTCGCCACACCACACTCTAATACGTTGAGTGTTATAGGTTCAAACCCCGCAGGGGACAACACTTTGTGAAGTCCACAAGTCGTTGTTCTAAGTCTGGGTGTTCTGTTGTTTGTGTCCGTTTCTTGTATGTTCGAAGAAAGAACGATTAACTACTGTTGATATAAATGGTTTTTACTACAGGGTTAATTTTTGGCTGTTTTTAAAAATCTCCATTAGATATGTAGGCTTTACAAATTGCAAAGTAGTCAGTCAACACATAGGAAGTAGGTGAAATAAAAAAAGCTGAATTTTATTTAACTTCTATGTAAAATTACTTATGAAAGTTTTCAACTACTGCCTTATGTTGATCGTGAAAGTTTCTTTTATTTCTATCAAAGTCTGAATTTCATTACACAATGATTACCTTACTTTTATTAAATTGATTTTGTTGTAAGATACTTCAGTAACTGCAATACATTGTAACTTTTATCGGAAATGTTAAGGAACTGTTTTAGCCTAGAGCGTAATGTTCGCTATATTTCGTTGAACATCATGATTTTGTTAGACAAATGGCGGCTTTATATTTTATTGAACACGAGCAATACAACTGAAATTGTGTAATACATTTTCATTGAAAATCAATTAGTATGCGACAAATTCTTAATATTTATGTAATTAAATTTAAGTATCTATTACTCCTAACTATTTTAATTTAGCTCAAAGTAGCATATTTGCACCTTGAACACGATCATCTCATATCAAATAACAAACAAACGAAACTCCATAGTAAAATATGAATCGATATCGCCTCTACCTACGATATTGGGGACACTGGCGTTATAAATACGTATCATCATCATCAACAACCTTTTACAGTCCATTGCTGGACATGGGCTCCTCCTAAGCAAGGAGGTTTTGGCCTACTATACCACGCTGGCCAGGCGGACTGGAATAGGTTTTGTTTCAAGTTTTGCTTCTCTTTGTAATGATGTTGTCTTGCATACTTTGTTCCCTTAGTCGGCTTTTACGCCACCCATGGGATGAATAGGGGTGGTAACATTATGTATTCTTAATCCATCATTACACGAACATACAAATTACTTATATTATGAAAAATAATTGTTTACAAAGTCAATACGTAGCTGCTACGACATTATATCATTCACACTTTTCTGATCTTTGTGCGTGTCGGTAGCATAGCAATAACTCATATTTATGACCGCCATTTTGCCTTTCGAAACCCAACCCAGATCGAGTCACCTGAGATTTGGTGAGAGATATTATTTTCTCTCTCGATCTAGGTTTAAATGAAAAACGACATGAATATATCATAGAAACCTTCCTCTTTTGTCATCTTAACCAAGTCAGTGGATATTTACATATTTGTATATTACATTTGTGAGTCCCTTGAGTATAGCTCAAATCTCAAATTTAGTATTTTCTTTTGTTTTACTGAACTAGTAAATATTTTTGATGCTACATTTGGTTGTAATCTTATCGTATCGTATATGTGTATGCTTGCAACATCTTAATCTACTTTGAGTCTTAATAACATATGAAATGAAATTCCAATCTACTTATACTCAAAAAACAAATCAATACACAAAGGAATTTATAGCTATTCTCAGTACAACCACCACTTTAGTCTGTGGTAAGGGCCTTGTCAATAACACGACTTGGTATCTTATCCGCGTCTATAAGGGTCTTGCGAATTCTACCGAACAGAACCGGGGAATCTTGGGAGATGGTGTCAGACCTTATTACGTCATGACAGAAGCCACGTCAGCGATAACATTTATCTAATTTAGGATTATATGTAGAGAATTTAGTCGCTGTGGTTTAAATTGTTTGATAAAAGGCCACGGGGACAATACTCCTGCAGTTGTAGTAAAGAGTGAACTTAAGGGTTTTAACTTCTATCTAGAGTTCTTTTTTTACATACAAATAAATACACGTTGTAATTGTAGTCAAAGATAAATCAAGAAGAGTAGCCTAAAAGTTTATTCTAATGAATATTTCTGCTTCTATTTTAATATATCGTCCGTTTTTTTTGTAATCCTTTATGACAATCCTATATTATTTTTTTGCCACATGTATAACTTTGAAGACAGTAATTTACTTCCAATTGTCATAATAACTCACACAATTCTAATTTAAACTTATATAGTATTAAGTAGTTTATATAGTACATAAAACAGGAGTTTCTTTTTTCAAAAATTAAAGACCTATTAAATAGCACAGCAATAAGTAGCTAATGTTGTTTTTCATCGATGCTTCTGATTATATTATTTTCATGTAGACATATCCTTTCATGACGTCAATTACAACTTTATAACAATAATATCAACTAAAAAGTTCACTCTCAGTTCTATATACTTTTGAAGATCGTGCATAGATTAGATATAAAAGAGGAAAAAGAAACGCATTTTCTAAATTTTCAAAGAATTGGCAATGTGCATGTATCAAAACTACAAAGGCATTTTGCCAGCTTAGTAGAAAAAAAGTTTCGCTTCATTCCGAATAAGTACGTAGTGTATTTCTTCGTCATTTCGGTCCTGCTAAAATTAGTATACTAGATAAAATCGTGTTTGATTTAATTCAGATATATTTTAACACTTTCAAATTTATTAGTTTAAATATAAAAATTGTTAATACACAGAATTACTACAAAAGTCCTTTAAGTTACTACTAAGTTTTAGTGAGACATTTTTTTTTTATATTTTCTGTTTAATAATTTGCAACTTTAATAAATTAACAAGTATGTGTATATCTAACAAATCTGTTGTAAAGGGTTAACAAGTTTCAATCAATGAAAAAGGTTAAATAGAGTTCCCCGAAATGTCTTTCATTTTAAATGATAAAATCGAATAAATCCTTAAATAATTAACTTGCTTTCAGAAAGTCCATGAAATCAGGATAATTATCGAGATTTGAACGATAAATGAATATCCAAATAATGATTTGTTGAAGAATAAGGTTGAAATAATAAGTTGTCTAAATTTCTTACTTTATTTATATAAGGAAAAAGTTACAATTTGTATAACGTATTAAATATTCCTATTAATATTATAAATGTGAATGTAAATTTATTTTTTACAGTTTCACGCGAAAACTATTTAGCTTGAAAAATTCAAAAACATAAATAAATTGATATTTATTTAAAATGATCTGTTGCGAACTTAATGTGAAAGAACAAATTTCACGCGTGAAGCCGCGGGCTAAAGCTAGTACTGTGTAAAGGAATGAAGGAGAAGAAATAGATAGTAAGACGAAGCGAACATAACCCTTTGTTAGATTCCGTTATGGAAACATAGTGTTATTGGAATTGTTGCTGCAATTGGAAACAGTTGCCATTGTGTTATAACTAACTATTATATGTCTCAGGACAATATGCCGAGTATAACTATATTACTGTATATAACCACAGATCAACAAGTCACAGAGATATTTTATAGCAATTTGGTGACATTATCAGGGTAATGGTGAGTCTAAACAATTACCTGGTTTGATATACAAGTAGTAAAAGAACAACAGCAATTTAAATATAAACAATACAGTGGACCCTCGGTAATCCGGCCCCTGTCTAATCCGGACCCCTCCGTAATTCGACATCAATCTTTTAATTTTCGCTAATGTAGATCGTGCATGATGGAACATGTTACAACTTGTGCTCGACGCGTAGGTATTGTTTCAATTCCGATTGCTCAGTTTGAATTTGACTACGTGTAATAGCGGTGCAGCTTAGAGTTTATTCATTGTGCATTACGTATACATACCTAGTCCAATACGTCACAAGCCCTGAGGACAACATATAGAATATTATCATTTGTCTGTAATTTGTCGGATTACAAGGTACTTTTTTGTAAAAAAATCCGGGCTATAGGGTCTCTATAATCCGACAAATTCAATAGTCCGACACTGCCCTGCAAAACGTTTGTCGAATTACCGGGGGTTCACTGTATTATACAAATATTGGGTATGGAGATGAAATGTTACATACGTTAAGTTGATTATTAAAAAAAATTTAGAGAAATCTGTGTACCAGTATGTGTTAGTCATACGACCTACAAATCGCCAAACTTAATTTTTCAAATGACCAAACGAAAATCTCGAAAGCTAGCAATGGGTAGCAATCGTTATTAAAATGAAAATTTGTGACAACGCACATATGATATTAGTAGTATACTTTTTTTTCTATCAAATAAAGCTCAATATCTGTTTTTAGTATTACTTTCAGTTTCACCTTATAGAGTAATCTTGAACTATTAATGGAATGAACTTATATTTCACTATTATTAAAAGGTTGTATACTTGTACATACATTTGTTGACCATATACATACACGCATACACACATATACATAAACATAAAGCAAGTTACAACTTCATTTAAGATCTAAAATTACCTACATATCCTCTATAATGGATACCGAAGAATGGGTAATGTGAAAAAGTTCTAAGTACGGTTCTTAATGCCGGAAGCTGAGATCCTCTTAGAACCGTAAGTAATTAAACTAAGACCGTCGGACACCGTTGGCATTTCATTTGTTATTAAACAATATTCACTATTTAATTGTCAAATATACGGCTGCCTATAAGTACTACTGTTTCAAAACTCAAACAACAAGCCTTCCCACACCAGGGCAGAGTTTACTTCAGATTTAAATTTATTATCCTCAAAAAAAAATGATATTACGAAAGGCCCATAAACGAAAGCTATCAAATGAAGATATATTTATTTATAAAAATATATGACAGCCTTTTTCACCTCTCTATTATTCAAGAATTTTATATGCAAGGTTAACAATTTTATACAAGCGTTAAATAGATATTTTATAGATAAATGAATCCTTATTATCTTATATCTATACTAACTAATGTTATAAGTGTGAAAGTGTGTTTGTTTCTTTGAATGTTTATCTTTCTTTCACATCATAACGGAGCAATTTTATGACATGATTTTTATGTCAGGCAATAGTTAAAAGGCTGGAGAGTGATATAGGTTACGTTTTACAACGGTAGATCATCTCATTTCCATGGGAAGATCCATTAGTATACGTATTTGAATTACTTCATACGGTATAAAATCTGTCATTAGATTTTATAAAAAATGCTTACGGTTCCTGATAGATGGCGTTGTATTGAATAACGTACATAGACTCTTTATCGATAAACTTTTAAAAAAAATTATCTTTAAATATTATAAATGTGAAAGTTTGTAAGGACATATGGGTGTTTGTTACTCGTACATACAAAAACTGATGTACAGATTTAGACGAAACTCTACAGTAAGCCTGTGCATCAGAACAACGCAAAGGCAACTATTTACCGCTGTAGCAGATACACATACGGGCAGAGCTGCGGGCAAAAGCTATATATAGGTAAGTATATACATAAATTAAGTTGGTGTTCGTGTAAAATAATATTCAGAATCCTTAGCATTATAGACATAGTTCACAACTATTATTCAATATTATAAGAAACATTACATTAAGATTAGGAAACAAAATTGAAAGCAAATATAATTTAAGCAGATGTAAAATGTGTTTAACCGAAAATTTTAATTATGGATACGATTTTCTAAAAGGAAGTAAATAATTCTGATAGTTTATTTAAATCGCTGTTCGACTCACCGTGTAAATACTTCTGAACGTGCCGACGACTTTTTCCTCCCATTTAGGTGGCTTAATTCATTATCCTTTTGTCCCAGAAACTTTCTACAAAATTCATTCTTTTTGTGATTTAAATGGAGAACATCGATGTTTTTTGTACATAATTTTTTAAGTTTGTTTTAAATTAACATTATTGACACACCTTTTGTATTAATTTTAAGGAAATATCTTGGAAGTACGTGAGCTTTCTTTAGACTATTAGACTCACTTTTAACGGGTTTGCTGGTTGTATTCTCGAACGGTACTTATTTATAAGACGTCGTGAAGACAAAATTAACCGTAACTTTTTGAGTGTTGTGTTTTATCGCTTACTATTAAATAGATATTAAGCTTCTTCTTTGAGTTAACATCGCAATAAAAATAATTTTAATACAAACACACACTCTAAAGTCGTCCTTTATACATCGTTCATAATAAATTATTCTATAACCGTAGAAGCATAAATACCAGTTCTGAAAACAACATTATGTCACACAGCTATGAATGCAAAAAAAAACGCAATTATTATTCACGGACATTCATTATCCGGCAAAAAGTGTCAGATTGTACGCACAGATCGTCCATTATAACGAATGTTGGCTTTTCACAGTTGCGTTTGATGGAAAGATTCATTGTATAACTTACGATATAGTATGCAAATGTTTTGTTAGTAACTGAACTTTTTATCCCTACTTGTATTACAAATGCGAAAGTATCTATGCCTTTCTGTTACGTTTCCACGGGTAAACCGCAGATCAATTTTAATGAAGCTTGGCATGGAGATCCCTTTATAAAAAAGGATGGACGAAGGCTACTATTATGGCGTTAACCGACACGGCGCGGTGTAGTCACAGACAAAAATTCATTAAATACAATATATTTAATATTAACAATTGATTTTTAATTCGACTTTCGAAAATCCTGTATAAAGACTGATCGTTAACCTGCACACAATGCAGATGATATTTCATGCAATTATGTTGCGTGAAATGAACTGACATACTATTTGAAATAAAATTGCATATCAAAGTATTTGCTAAATCTTCTACTACAAATGCTATAGTTTTAACAGAAGTATATGATAGAAAAATAATAATAAACAATGCTGTTATTTAATCTCTTTGTTGTCAAAACTCACCTAACCATAAATGAGTCCTCAATCAGCAAAGCGGTCACTTCGACCAAACTCGAATACCCAGTTTTTTCATAAAGTAAAGACATTACCTGGCATTTTAACGAGCTTATTAAGCTTGTTTTAAATAATTGATATATTGAGCTGTTTGAATCCTTTCAGGTATCTCTTTACAAGTGTTAATTTAAAATACAAAATACAATCCAATTATAAGCCACTATTTGGGTTTGAAACAAAAGAAAATAGTACGAAGAAAATATATTGATTCAATTTCTCTCGAATAACACAAATAATGACATTCATAAACATAACAAAAAAAAAGTAATTGTAACATGCCAAACTTCCCTGTGATATATCGTGGTTGTAATTGAAAAACAAGGAACAAAATTGGCGCAAATATAAAGCAGTTTATTGTATATCGTGTCAAATTTTGGTACAGAACTTTTTGTGTTTTTAAAGCATACAACATAACACAAACCAACTGATAACTTGATATTCGAGATAACATTTATATGGATTATAAGAGTTTATGGTTTTACTCACCAATAAATAAAACGTTTCTTGTCCTTAAGCGAAATTACGTAAGCCTGTTTAAAAAGACGATGTGTTACATAAACGATATTGAACCACTTGAAATCGGTCACAAACGCAAAACGTTCCAAAGAGTGGATAATAAAATGAACATCGAAATTTCGAGGGTCAATATCACAAAGTTCCTCTTAGCAACCTTTTATATTTAAATATGTAAGGAGAATATGTGGATGGATGTAAGTATGGAGAATATGTGTCATCGTAAGATATTATGATAGATACTATCTATGTACTATGTACACACTAGTGTACGTATGTATGTATAATAGTAGGGATGAGAGGTATTACAAACATCATAAAACGTACGTTAATACTTTGTTAGGTCAAGCTTAACGTGAGGTGCTATAGCGTCTTGGCCTGGATCATGAGGTACCCGGGATGTACCTCATTTGTGAAGTACGGCAGGAACGACTCTAGAAGCTGCTAATGCGTTCTTGGAGCTCCTCCCGACTGCTGGGGTAGGCCGCCGCGGGGTTTAGCGTGTAGAACGGTTCTCCAATAGTCCCACACACGCCCTTCGTCCCCCCGTAGGGAATGGTGCGAAAAGCATTTTCCGCGTAAAAAAAGGCCACTGATTAAAAGTTATGAAATTTTTTAAAGCATCTTAAAAGCATATATTATCATCAACAGCACTTAACAATTCACTGCCGGACGTAGCCCTCTCCTTAAAAAGGAGACGTTGGCCACGCTGACCAGACGGATTGGTGTATTTTTCAAATTTTACTTCTCTTTGTTTGTTTCAAATTTTACTTCTCTTTGCAGTGATCTAATCCTGCGTGGTTGTCTCCTTTAGTCACCTCTTACACCCATGGGAGAACCATCTTAATCCGTCACCATATTATGAGTAACACATTTAACTAAATGAAATATTATTAAACAATAGTTTATTGGGAATTTCAGCAATTCTTAAATGCAAGTTGTACCTATAATAAGTTTCGATCGATATAGAGATTGAAACATTTCTAAATTAGATTAAAGCATAGTAACAATATGAACAATTAGTTAGTGTTAACTATAGGCTCATAGGTGTATAGTATATACATACGAGTATGTAAGGTTGGAAGAGATGACCAAATTGCCTGGTACTATATACGCCATCTTTAATTTACTTTCGCTACTCTTTTGTTAATCATCATGTACCTTCTTTCAGTTGTATTGTTTAATCAAGAAAATATCACCTGTGTTAGGCGTACATCTGAGTGGTACATAAACTCTTTAAAAATATTGTTATTTTTTTTTTCTTCTTAAGTACTAAAATAAACAAATAAGATTTTTCTGTATGTAGTGTACAAACAAATCTCCACATATCTAAAAGGCTTAAGAACAGCGTTACTTGAATATAACACAGTTTGTTTAGGTGAAATGTACCCAATTTTTGCCAGAATTCACGTATCAACAAATTAATTAATCGATTTAATTGTAAATAGTAAAAAAATATTTTTATTACATCGTCATCATATTTCTTATATAATAAATAATCATTAATTCAGGTATAAATGAAATAACAAAAGTAATAGTCAAATTTTTTATGAGTTTAGTACCTATTTAAGTAATCGCATTCGAGTAGAAATACTGCGATTATACTTTATAATGAACAGCAATTATGCCTGCATACTTTGTCTTAACTCAGTAATTAAAACAATAAGTTCATTTTTTATTACTTTTTTCGTGTTTTTTCAGCTTGCCAAGCAATCAACGCTGAATTGTAAATTCGACATTTTCAACTAATGGAAACAAAACCGATAAAGAAAGGGGACATTTTTTAATTGTTCAATGACCTTAATTTTTCAACCAGCATTCATTAGAAGACCAATCAGTTGGAAATAACCTTTCAAAACGTTCATCCCAGAGAATAGAACCACAAATGAAGTCTTTAAGAAACTCTTACAAAAGGGAATAAATAATTGTGTTCATTGGGTTTGGAAAGTGCAGGGACCCGCTACAACAATACGAATCAGCTATAAAAAAATTGTCAACATATTTTATGTTAATGTGAACCAAACTTACGAAACATACAAAGCACAGTCAAAATTAGTTCGTGTAATAAGGAAAACCATGAATTTATTTTCATGGCCAAATTTTTTTTTTTCGTGAAAGGATCATCTCAATTTTTCCAAAGTAGGTCAGAAAATTCAGGGACATTAGAGTGACCTAATTGCCTACGCATGAGACTTAGATAAACTTGTATTTCAAGTAGACTTCGATTTCATCTGCACTGGTTGATTTAAGTATAATTGGAAGATTCTGGTTCACATTGCCGTGGCTGTGTTCCATTCTGTCTTATATCCCAAAATGTGCTGTCAAATACTCATACCCCACGAGCAGTTTACCATAACGTCGTCTTCCCGGAATATAACTACATTCCAATAAAACTCCTGCTTTATGTAACGATAAAGAAAAGACTCCACGAAAATATAGTTACTTTGAAATTTCACATAATGGTATTTGGTGCTCCAAATTGAGAGGGTTCCAAATATAAATTTAGCAAATAAGCTTCTTGAACTTCATTTTTTTATTTTAATAATAAATAAGATAAGTAAATTATTTGTCATAGTATAGTTTTGGAAAATTCTTGTTAACCAACAAAATCTGAGCTGATTATTGAAAAATTGACAATTTATCTAAAAAATCTTCTTGTGGATTTAAAGATTATCTGTGCAAAGTCAATAAGAAGAAGGTACGTGATACTTATAACTAGGAATTCAATATTAAAAAAAGTAATTAAAGGTCATAAAATTTGTGCTTGCCTACATATGGATCACAGCAGGGAGTAAAGGAATTATATCTTTAAAATCGATCAAACACTACTGCAATCTATACACTGTTAAGATATTAACAGTGCATAATATATCGTACAGGATGTAGTAATCACACATAAGTATAGTATTAAATGTTTAATATAAACATTTTAAGATAGTACTAATATATAAAGTCCCCTGCGATACAGCACATATTTCTAGAACGCGAGTTGTCTTTGAAAAAGGCTATTCGATTTCCATGAGCCATAATCAACCATTATGTTGACAGTTAGATTAATCAACGCGCTGACCGTACTATGATCTGGACTCAGGCTTGATTGAAAAGGACTTAATATATTTGCATGTGTGTGTGTGTATGAGTGTGTGTGTGTCTGCGTGTGTGCGTGTGTGTGTGTGTGTGTGTGTGTGTGTATGAGTGTGTGTGTGTGTCTGCGTGTGTGCGTGTGTGTGTGTGTGTGTATGTGTAAGAGTAGTTCGAAAAAGAGTTGATACTCGGAGAAGGATTGTTTTTATGGCAGAGGCATAATCCGTGTTTCTGAAAACGTGATACAACAAAGCAGTATGTCAAACTAATTCATTTAATTTTATTATTACTTACGCTTTTCAGAGCGTAGCTAGAAGTGATTAAAGATATCGTAAAGCTTTAGAAGTTGGATTAGAAGAAAAATGGTTCATTGAGAGATCGATGTTATTTTTTAGCAAAGAATGTAAATGTAATCTAACAATAAATTGTGATTTTTTTTAGACATGTGTATTTGCCCTCGAACGCCTTATGGTCTAACTGGTGAAGTGCTTCGATTTACTAACCTTCTGTTCTTGTTCTTTAACCTCGTAGCTGGCTTAGGTTATGATTTTTAAATTATCATTTTAAAACTTCGAAGTACAAAATATACGGTTTCTTTTTTGTAACGTTAATACTAATCTTTTTGATACGATAAAGCATAATTAATATATCAGTTTTTTTTATGCCAAAGTGACTCTACTCTGCTTGATGGAAAGCATGAATATAATCCAAAAGTTGTAGTCAGCATACTCATTGCGATGTACTATGGCGGCCTATTTCGATTTTTTACGCCTCTCTTGGGGACGTAAAAGACATGATAGCATTGTATTGGACACATTTACCACGACAACTGTCACCCTTGCATCAATGGCCCTCCAGTCTCGCATTCACCAACGAAACACAACAGCACGGATGCTGTCGCTTTAGCTTGGTCTTCTGTGGGAGGGTAGCACTGCCCCGGACGAGCTGGCCTGTTCATGCTGAAATCAGCGCGGCTCTACTACCTGGTTATATTTCAGTCATACGTTTTTTTAAGGTTTAACACACCTTTTCATGCATTATTTAAAGTTGTACCTTTTTCATTACATACCAAAAAAATCATCTAACATTTCTTGGAAGAAATTGGAAACGAAGCTATTTTTGCTAATCAACAAAATGTTCTCTCAAAGATGATATATCAAAGGGAACAATAAAAAAAGCAAATGTGTTTTGGTCGGTTAACTAACTGTAAAAGACCGTGACATATTCTGAATCACAAAGAACGAAGTAATCAAATAAAATGGTGATATTTTAGTCTAAAAGGTCTTCTAAACTCTGTTCACTGAAACTACCTAGCAATGTACTGCCAGAATATCATTTCAATTTATAAATATAACCTTAATTACTAAGCAAAACACAAGACGTAAACAGTGTGCCATAAATTGTTTTCCCACATAATTTCAGACTTTTATTTCCAAACCGTTTGCTAATAAACAAAACTATTTCTAAGAGACTATAAAAATAAAATTGGTCAGCAATTTTATTCTCAAGACAATGTCTCACCATTCCATTAACTCGAAGTGGAATTTGGATATACCTAGACAACATTTGGTCCTTGTTATACTATTTTAAAATAATTTAGTGAGGACTATTATATTCCATTCTACTCGTATTTATATGAATTAACTACCTGCGCAAGGGTTCAATAATGGGTTTCAAACAGACATAAAATTTAGTTGATCCTAAAACCTTTCCTTCCTAACAATAAGGTCCGTTTGACTCATATCAATTTGGTGTGTAAAGACTTTATGTTATGTTTGTAAAGAATATCAAAATACTGCTAGTATCAGTAAACAAATCATTTATAAATAGGTACATATTATGTGGGGTGAGTCATATAAAATTTATAGGTAGTAGAGCCACGCTGATTTCAGAGCGAACGGGCCGGCTTAACCGGGGCACTACTACGCTCCCACAGAAGATCAACCGAAAGCGACAGCATATATGCTGTCGTGCTTCGTTTGTGAGAGTGAGACCGGAAGCTCATTGATGCAGGGGTGACAGCTGTCGTAGTAGGTGTGTGCAATACAATACCACGATGACTGTCACACCTTTTACGTCCCCAAGCAAGGCGTAAAAAGGCATTTTACTAGGCCACCATAGTGTGGGTCACCATGCTGCGTTGTCTGCATTCACAATGATTAGAGTGACCACAACTCTTGGATTATATTCATGGTTTCCCTCAGACAGGGTAGAGTCACTTTAGCAGTCTTATTTTTTTTTCTACTGAAGCAGCGTAGAGGGATTCATATCTATTGTTTTAAGAATACAACTGCGCTAGAAATATATTATGTATCGCGAAGGATTTTACAAACAAACACTCAAACTCAGAACAATAATGTGTAATTCACACAAAGTGTTGTCCCATGCGTGTATCCAACCGACAACCACTACATCATTCATGTGGTCAATTGACGAATGAGACCCGCTGATTTTCAATAATGACTCGTAATATTTAATTCCTAGCTGGTTGGCTGCAAACTGTCTTATACAGGGTGGGCCACGAATTAACTAACATCTAAAAAAATCGTATGAAAAAATCGTTTGATATATTACGAAAATTGTTTATTTACAAGAAAGTTAATTAGTTGTTATTTATTTCATAAAAATTACAACCTCCAAATGACCCACCGTTTCGATATCTGCGCTCTTCTAGGCGAGCAACGAAATTTTCGAGAACTACTCGGCAAACACCCCGCGATATCTCTTCGCTGATTTTATTTTAGTTGATGTAGTGTATTTGTTTTATTAGTGTAGACACGATTCTTCAAATAATCCCATTAAAATAAGTCTGCCGGGGATAGATCTGGACTTCTGGGTGGCCATTGAATATGACCTCGTTTGGAAACCAGATTTTTCGAAACATATCTTTGACCACCGGCAGGGACTTATTGGCTGGGTGACAAGTAGTTCCATCTCGTTAAAACTATATGTTACGATTGTAGCCATCAAATTCCAGTAGCATCGGTCGCAAGAACTCCCGTAACATATTTGTAAAGGATGTTAGATTCAAATGTTAACGAATTCTTGGCTCAACCTATATATGTAAATCAATACGTGGGTTAGCTCAACCATTTAGCAAGACCAAAATTATCTACTCAAGGAATATTTCAGAAGGGAATAACAGATTAATCAATGTATAATACGATTTAGAATGATCAACAGAAATATCTAAAACAGTTACTACTCAATGTGTCAGCACAACGCACACTGTAAAATATGATTGAATTAATTGAACGTGGCTAAAACACTGTGTTGAAGTATTTACATTTTAGTTTAGGTAATTTGTTTTATGTGCTAATATTGAAATATCTAGATATGTTAGTCACATTTATAAGTAAACTATTTCTTAATGATGGGTTCGTTGGCCTAGTGATTAGTAATGCTGATTGCTGAGATTTTGTAGGTACAAATTTCACCCAAGATGAATAATTATATGATGAGAACGACCATTTGTTCTGCGCCTAGGTGTAATTTGTCTATCAAATACATAAGTATGTCTATAATAGTTTGCCTACTAGATATAAGCTCTGCTTTTTTTATGTTCAAATGCCGTGTGTGTGACATTTTTTTCATCAATATTTATGGTCGGCCATAACATACAACATAACGTAACAAAAGTCAATGAAATGAAAAATTCGAAATCTCCAAAAGTGTAAATTGTCTTATAATGACTGCACAGATGTCACAGTAGTTTAAGCGGTCACCTCGCCACTTTCTACTAAACTGAGTGTTGTGGGTTCAAACCCCACATGGGACAACACTTTGTATGATCCGCAAATTGTTGTTCTGAGTCTGGGTCTTTCAAATCAAGTTCTTTATGTCCGTTTTTTGCATTTTTGCAAAGTCACCCGCGACACAGGATTTATTCCTAGCGCAGAAGTTGTCGTTCAAAAAAAAACATGACACAGAGATCTAGAGAGCCATGTTAGTGTTGTCTCTGCTTAACCTTGACGTAGAAATGCCTCCGTTTATTTACTTATTGCATATGTACGTAAATACTGACTCATAAACACGAGTATAAGGATAATATAAACCCGTATTTAAGATGATAAAATTATACACATATTATCTTCTAATTGACAGTAAGGCGATAAGAATTTATGTTAAAACGTGTCGAAAATTTTAACACGAGCATGGATATTGCCGCTGAGACGGGATATGACGACATTTGGATTGCGTAGAGGCCCTACTACTAGTACAAAAGAATTCTGGTGATGTGATGTGACGGAAATGAATCAACTAAAACCACATAGTGTGCTAAACTGTGCCTAAAATAGGAGGATTCTGAAAATATCTTTTATTTACATAAATATCCGGATTCTTGGACTTCTCATTGGAGATACTTCTCCTAAACCTTTGTCGTTCGGAAGTAAAAAATGCCGTGCTACCCTGCCCACTCGACGATGACTGAATCGATCAGCTCCACTGTGACAACGTAACGATATACATATTGCAATCACAGGATTTACAAACAATAACTGTTCATAAAATGTGGAATTTCATTGAAACCATTAGTATGATCAGTACTATAATGCAGGAATGTGCTACAATAGATCTGTAAAAAACTAACTAGCATTAAGCTCTCTAATAACAATTAAATAAATAAATATTTCAAACATTTGACACACAACGTCATCTAGTTTCAAACTAAGCAGAGCTTGTGATATGATAAGTCCACTGGTAGAATATTTATACACTTTTTTTTATAAATACATACATATTATATTATATATCGAAAAGACCCTAACTTCGAAAAAAATATTTGCAAATCCTACAAACATTTGATCCGACCCGAGATTCGAACCTGAGACCTCAAACACAGCAGTCGCATTAAGTAGTAGTCGCACTAGGGCAGTTAAATAAATGATATAAAATACAATTATACTAATGATGTTGTTAAAAGGTAGGGGCGACGTGTCTTCAATTTCATTCGGTCGCTAAGTAATGCCTGTGCGTTGAAAGCACTCACGCTCGTTGAGTGTTGGCAGAGTGGTTCATTTTCTTTAGTCAAAATTTCTCACTTCTTTACTTTCTCTTAAATAAATACTCTAGAGGGGCTTCTCGTTACTTTCTTTTTGATTAATAATGTATGAGATAAGACTAAATTCTATTTCGTAATCCATACACATTGTTTTTATAGTTTAACATTCTTGATTTAAAAAAATATACTGGAGAGTATCGATAGGCATAAATTTATTGTGAAAGGAGAAACGGTTCGGTACTATGATTTTTAATGAATGATATCTTTTACTGCTTTCTTAGATAATATATGTGATAGGGTATTCATATTTTATTAGTATGAATAAACGTTGCAATAAGAAAAAACCTTTTTCTATTTTTTTGATCCTTTCATAACACAATTTTGTTACTCATTTCGTAAAAATGTCAATAGATAAAAAGGTTATTCTTCCACATGAATTTACATTGAATAATTATTATAGAAATCATGCAAATGATAGTTAATTTTTTCGTTAAACGAACAGTAGTTTTAACATACATACATAAACTATATTTTAAAACATTGATTTAGTATCACATTTCACATAATTATAGAAAATTCAGTATGATACATAGTTGTTAACCATTCATAAAAAAATATTTAATGTTGTCAATTACTCCAATTACTAAGATCTTAAAAATAAATTATACTTACGAAGCGTTGTATTTATTCAGCAATAAAATTCAGGAATAGTAAAAAAGTGACACTACTTCACATCCATTCACAAGCAACAGCGTCACACAAACAAACGCAATGCATCCGACACAAACAGCGAGTATATAATAGTCACCAGTGCGTGCGTGGAAAAGTACGGAAAAGTTGCGACTGTTGGCGCTGAGTACTGAAGCTGTGTTCGACTCGGCGCCCGAAGCAATACTAGCCCGGGCTGGGCTAGCCGCCCCCGGCTCGCCCGCACCCGTGGCCGCTCTCTGCGTTTTCAGAGAGCCTACGCGCAAAGACAACCTCGCATACAGCCTCTTATCCTTCGGGTGGAGCGTGAAGTCGTTAAATATTAAGTGACAGGCATCTAATATTGAGTAATTACAATTACGATGGTTGTGTTTTGTAATTGTTGGCTCAATTAAATATTCAGTACTCTTTTAATACAGCCATTACTGAATAATGCGGTCCCTTTTAGGCATTCAGTCCTTTTTAGTATACGGACACGAATTAATATTTTAACAATATTCAAAAGAGCAGGTTGTTTTGTGTTTTAATTCGCATATTGCGGTGTTGTTTTTTAGGCCAAAATAAATTATAAGTTAATTTAATTTGACAAGTTTTATTTAGATGTTTTTATGACGTTTATTTAAATGTTATTTAATATTCATTCATATATCTATTCGTATAAATATACAAATCCGTGTGGTGGTGGATTAAAAGTACTATTTGAGATTAAAATGTGTCTAAGGGGGCAAATTATACAGGAAAACATTATTACAAAGAGCAGGTACTCTTGAAATAAACCGTTTTTTTCACCGTGTAGGCCCAAAGAAGTCTCCTCCTCATACATTCACTCCTCCAGGGTTTATGGCAGGGTGATGTTTTGAAGTTGGACCAGCTAAAACCACGGTGTGCCACTCTGCACCTGAAATAGGAGGTATCTGGGCACTTAAAACAAATCCTATACCAAACCGCCTACTCAGTGTAATATAGTAGGCCAAAATCACCTTTCTAAAGAGAGACCTATGTCCAACACTGGACTATTAAAAGCTGTTGATCTGAATGCTATTAGGAAACGTTTTAGAAATGTAATTAAGCCCAATATCTGCAATAAAAACAAACTTTTACTGTTTTGCTAATAACGGTGTCAGCCACCATTAAAAAGTATAAACCTTAAGGAGTACGTCTCCAAAGTGTTCCGAATTAAATTCATAAAGTTCCAATGTTCCGAAAAAATTTTACCACGCCACAATATTAAAACCTTCATGGAAATCTGTTTTTTTTTTGTACAATCAAGGAGATTGCTTGAAATATAACCTTGTTATTATAGAAAGAACAAAATAAATATACTGAAAAGTTAGCTAGATAAATGTATTCTGTGAATTTTTATTTAAACTACACAACGATCATTTTACTGTGTACAATCTTTAAATAATTAATCTATTAAAGAGATCAAATAGACAATAGACATAAAACCTTAAGCCATAAACACAAACTATTTAGA
Source organism: Hypercompe scribonia (assembly GCA_949316085.1). NCBI lineage: Eukaryota > Metazoa > Arthropoda > Insecta > Lepidoptera > Erebidae > Hypercompe > Hypercompe scribonia. The sequence continues at coordinate 12,571,788 of OX438979.1, forward strand.
TACACACGATTCAAACAACATATTCATTTAGACGGTATCATAATTCCAATCTTCGTGAAGCAATGTGATCCATATCTATAGAATAAATCTGTATATCGTATATACCTACCCTTTCCTATCTCGCGTTGGGTTTCCGTCTGTCGATGACCTTAAGCCAATAGGATTTCAAATATACCCACTGAAGAATTTGTCTTGTTCTCGCTGGGATAAACGTGAAGATATATAGGTGCTATCACACTATATTCAGGTCATTCTTTCTTTATTTAGCAGTTCGAAAAATGTTCAATTAGGAAACATATGTCAAAGATTTGATTAAAAGAAATAATAAATTATGTATGTGAATTTTGTAATCTTTTTTAATAAAAAGAAGACGACAAAAGACTAGCAAAAAGGCTGAGTTTGGTAGAGAGACTAAAACTGAATCATTTTTATATATACATATTTATTATAAATTAATGATCATGAATGTTCCTGAGGACTCAATTCTGAGTGTATTGCGTATTATTTATTTATCACTCGTTTCAAATTTAGCGCAATTAACGCTAAGTTTGAACTATAATTTCAATATTTTAACATTATTTATATCAAATATAAATATACATTGTTGAATTGTTTTATAAATAAGCTGATTTCTTCTAATACTTAGTAGGAAATCACCCCCAGCTGCGGAATATTTAATAAACAGGACAAATATCAATTTAATCCAATCATAATTCATTTGTAAATATTGTTTCTTGAATATTGAACAGCAAAATGTATTGCCAGAGTTAAGTATAAGACACTGGCTTCAGTAAAAACAAGAACCCCAAGTTGACTCGACCTGGAATACTAATGAAGCAATAATAATTTTATTATAGGGAAGTTTAGGGGATATTTAACTCTTCCGAACGGAAGAGTTGAACAGTATTGATTATTTAATAAATATCAATTGCTATGGTGACTTTAATAGCGTGTGTTGGCCCTTTATATATTTAATACTCTTTTGTTTTTAACGCTATTGTAGCACTATGTAAGATGATATTGAGCTAAGTCTCATTACGATTTCGACGATCAAAGATCAATTCGATAACATTCAGTGAATATTTTTTTGCTGATTAAAAACCATTCAGATCGAAAGGGTTGTTGGCAAGAATCGAACGTTTAAATGTGGGTCGTATTTTTAAGGATCATTTACGGTAAAATTTTGTATTACGAAACTTAAAATTTAATTCTAAATAAACCTAAACATTAATAAATTAGTTATTTAAGTTCAATTATTTGGTAAATCTTCATTAAAATGGATACTTTCTGTTCAGGATATGGTGAGGAGCTCAGGTGCGAAATCTATTAGGAACATCATTTACTTTATGTTTATATTTTTCCCAAACTGAACGCAGTACTTTAGCTTAAAAAATATACAAAATAACTTTATTTTAACCTTAAAGTTAATTTTAAATAAACATTCACCAAACATTGTAGATAGTGTTACGTGAAGTTAAACCAATACATGATACAGGTTTCTGTAAAAGTGTGTTGTTCGTTTAATACAATTTAGTAGGGTCTGAATCCCTAACCCAGAATACAAAAGAATTTAATTAAACGTTGTCCTACCCGATACCCGATACTCATACTAAGTACGTCACAAGTGTTACTGTTCCATTTACTAGGCCAAAGTCCCTAAATAAAGTCGATAAGGTAAAAATCATTTGAAAAGGCAATTTGAATTCAAGAATATAGGTCAGAAAGTGTGTGTACTGGGACCGGACGGGATTAGTTCGCAATACCGCAAAACATAAAAGATTTTTGCATGCTACATTCTGAAAAGGTATTTTAATAAATAAATAAATGTTCTCATTAACATCTAACAGAAAAGTAGAAACATTTTCTTTGAGTTTTAATTAGATGTTTTATTAAATTATGCTATGCTGCTTTGTTCAAAAAATATTTTTGCAGTGGGAACCCAGTTATTAAAAGTATCCTAGATAAGTAATAAAAATGGTTTTTATTTCTTTTAAATTTATTTTCCTGTATAATTTGACATCACAAACCACGACTAAGTGATTCATTATATGATTAAAAGTTGCCAATTCATAACTATAATTTTCTTTTAAAATAGAGTGCAAACGAATTGACGATTCTCTTGAGGGCGATAGACTATCGCGCGCTATCATGGGGATCATGACGAGAGATGAGATAGGGTTGGTCTTCAGTAACTTAACTCACTCGATAACTAGTGGCAATAACTTTGCTTCAATCTGGTTTTCTATTCACTACATCTCCACAAATTGCGTTTACCTTGTATACTACTAACTACTAACTGTACTATACTTTTCGGCTATACTTCGGTAAATAAAAGAAATATGTTTAGTTGTATGTAATCAAAGAAGTAAATAAATTCAGACCTAGCAAATATCGATAATATAACACTCATTAGAAATATTGTGAGGCACGTTTTAGTTGAGTAAAAGTTAAGCGTTATGTAATTCAACGTCAAAATTTTGTTGAAACAATTATGAAAGCAAAAAATACATAAAGTTAGTCGAACCGTCTTCTGTTTTCTATTATCATAAATAAATATTCTTCATGATTGATACAGTTAGTACTTACTGAATCATGTTTCTCAGAAAAACTAACAATAGTATACTAAAATAATCTTTGACATACGAAAAAATTGGAACTTATTAAAAGTATTCGCGAGGACTCGAGGCCCGAAAGGGCTATTGTTAATATACAGGATACAACCTAAAATAATAAATAAATTCTTAGGAAAAAACCTTGTGAGTTCAACAACATTTGAATCAACAGGAATTCGGAGTAAATAGAGTTATTTCTGTGTATTCTCTATTTGAATCCTTTAAAGAATATGTGAAGAAATTTCTCACAACTGCTAAGCAAAACACGTGTCAAAGTACAGAATTTTTTCCCAGAATCTTAAAAGCCGGCCTCATATTTATTACAATTCTGAGTGTTCCATGCCTAAAGTCATTTTAGCTAATGAGATACCACAATTCTGTTTTTGTATTCCGGTAGTTTGTGAGTAATATTACTTAAACAATTTAAGGTTTATTATCAACTTCAAAGCTATCACGTTCCTATATAGTCAGCCCGTGACCAATGTCACCTGGTTGAAACGTCAGTCATTTTAAAGGTATCAATGTAACACCTATCGTAAGCACGTTCATTCATCGTCATCATCAGTCAATCACAATCCACTGCTGAACATAGACCACTCTCATCGCACGTTAGTTCTTGTAAACATAATATTATAAAACTAGATTTACTCTGCCACATTTCGCAATGGCATATAATATTGGTGAGAATTAAGGAATAAAAGTGACGTGAAAAGTAGATAAATATATACACATAGTTTTGTTGTACAGCGGAACTTATTAATATATATACCTTTATAACCACGAACGGTGTAACCCGTATGAAACGTCAGTAAATAGAAGAAATCGTAACCTGTTTTAATGATTTTATCACGAATAAATCGTAGTTCAACCAAACTATGTGTATGTGTAAAAATTTTGAAAGTCCAGAAATAAATAAATACAATCTTAAATCGGGTGTGTTAAATGTGTTAAAAAAATACAAACAGTGGAACTTGGAACATTCTCCTTTTTTGAAGTCAGTTACAAAATTGAAGACAATCGATGCAGATTTTCTATGGTTTTTGAAATACACATGAATGAAATTCACATTTTTATATATTGATAGATTATTTCAAATCAAATCAACCTATCGCTGTCTACTGCTGAACGAAGGTCTTCCCCAAGGAGCGCCAACTATTCCGGTCGTGGGCAATCCGCATCCATCCGCTGCCAGAAACCTCTTTCAAGTCGTCGGTCGATCGTGCCGTAGATAGAATATTTAATTTTGTACAATTTTTAAATAAATTCACAAAATGCAGAGGTTTATACATTTTATAACCTTAACCAGAGCTTATAGGCATACTACACATTTATCGCACAAAATATGGAAGTTTTTAAGCAGATATTGTCTCCAAGTAGCCGAATATGGCGTGTACTAGTTATATTCTACCTTAAGACATAGAGATAAAATTCTTTTTCCTAGTGTGTCGCATATTTATGACTATTTTGGCAGTTTCGTTACATGTGACGTTATCGTCCTTATTCATATTATTGGCAAAAATGTCAACAAGAATGTTGGAAAGAACTTATGTACCCATATTTTTGTAACATTTTCTAATACATAAAGAAGACAAAAGGTTGTCTTATTATCTGGACATCTTCATTGATACTTTGCATTTGATGGTTGATGTACCATTGCGTGTTAATATATATATATATATAAATATGTAATGAAACATTATTTCATGGTACGTTTCAGGTGTTGAATAGAAGAAATACAATACAAACTTTCATATACTAAAATTAATACAAATACATAAATACATACATATACATACTTAAGTTGATGTAAGTCTATATACATATATACAAATAAATATCATAGCAAGTATAAGATGATAATCATGTATTGGTTGATTCTGCCAGCTGTTTCAGTAAATACTGCTTCACTTTTTTCTTAAAAGAAAAAGCATTGGTAGCCATCCTGACTTCGAGGGGAAGCTCATTCCATAGAAGAACGGATTGCACAAAGAAAGATGAACCAACAAACTCAGATGTGAGGGGCAACGAAGGAGAAGATTCTTAGAGGACCGAAGCTTTCTGTCGTGATTGCTACATAAAAGTTGGAAATGAGAGTTTAAATATGTTGGCAAAGATGGGTTATTAAGTATAGAGAATAGAACAGTGAGCGCGCGTAATTTTCGGCGTAGACGAATTGGTAGCCAATTGAGCTGCGAACGGATACATGGTCATATTTACGGAGATTATAAACAAATCGAATGCAGTTATTAAGAAGACGGTCTAATTTATCGAGAAGATCTACATTCAGGTCGTAGCAGCACACATCACCATAGTCGATTAAGGGGAAGATAAGAGTTTGCACAAGCATAGTCTTGGTTTTTACGGGCAGGAAATTTCTCAGACGATTTAGAGCCCGAAGTGTCCCAGTAACCCTCCGGCACTGTTTTGCAACTTGTTCACGCCAGGTTAGTGTGCAATCGAGGTGTAAACCTAAATTTTTCACTGATCCACTCATAGGTATGATAGTCCCATCAAAAGTAATAGCCGGGAGAGTCTTAGTGTCTACTCTGCTCATCGACCGGTGACTTCCCACTACGATTGCTTGATATTTTGTGGGGTTCACTGATAAACCAAACCTTTGAGACCACGTGTTGATTGTTTCCAGATCGTGGTTGATCATTTGTATTGCTATCGCAATATCTTCCACTTTACTCTGTGAATAGAGCTGTAGGTCGTCGGCATACAGATGATACGCACAAAGAAGTTCCAAGGACAGGAGATTATTATACACAGAAAATAATATAGGAGAAAGAATGCCGCCTTGAGGAACACCAGAATCAAGATCACACCAGCTCGAGGAAGATCCATCGAAATGAACAGATTGCTGGCGTCCCCGAAGATATGATGAGAACCAATCCAGTGCTTCAGGTGAGATCGCAAGATAGGAAAGGATAGACAGCAGTATATTGTGATTGACTGTGTTGAAGGCATTAGAGAAGTCAATTAGTACCAAAACAGTAACTTCAGTGTCTTGCATACCTGCCTTGATATCGCCAACCACTTTAAGAATAGCAGAAGTAGTGCTATGACCAGGCCTGAAACCCGATTGAAACGGGTTCAATAGGTTGTTTTTGTAGACAAATTCAGAAAACTGTTTGTGCACACAGGATTCTAGGACCTTTGAGAGGAAAGGGAGAACGCAGATTGGTCTGAAATGGTTGGCGTGTGTTGGATTTGGAATTTTAGGTAACGGGATGACACAAGCTTTGCGCCACAGTGATGGGAAAATTCCAGAATATAATGAGTAGTAATAGTTTATGATATGGGTGATTATAGGTAAAATGTGGTCAATAATTGATACGATCATACGTCGGCTGATTTTATCACAACCAACAGCGTTGGATTTGATAGTGAATATGATCTTTTTGATCTCACCCGACGTAACCGGCGAAAATCAGAAGGGATTTATGTTATTGCTATTTAAACTTGTCAGGTAGTCAACAGTGCGATACTCGGTTTGGGAATCCAAATGAGCAGATAGAGAAAAATGGTGGTTCAAATCCTCCAAACCAACCGTGCCCTGCAGACCACCCGACCGCTGCTTACCAATACCCAGAGTTCCAAGGAACCTCCAAATATTGGCGGGAGAAGAATGGGAGATGTTATCAAAAATGTGTCGGCGTTTGGCGTTGCGTATCATCTGGTTGCAGCGATTCCTCGCGATTTTGTATAAAGCGCGCTTTGCCTCGGTACGGTCCCTTCTGAATTTGAAAAAAGCTCTATCTCTCCGTCGCATAGCCTAAAGTACCTCTTTCGTCATCCAGGGAGCAGGTTGCCTCTTTACTTTAATACTTTTGATGGGTGCATGGTTATCATATAAAGCGAGAGGTATGTGATTAAAGTTATGAAGCTTCTGATCTATGCTTATAACTGACGTTACTGCATCCCAATTCAGACAGGCAGCATCCCTAAGGAGCTTGTCCACATCCATACGAGTAAAACAACGCATGCAAAACTCTTGGTTGGGGTTTAGGTAGTTTAAGGGCATAGGAGAGGAAGATTAGATCGTGATTGGAGAATGCCGGCGCTTAAAGTTGACCATGGTTACGGACAAGTATAGGGGCTGACACTAGTATTAAATCTAACCAAGGCCCCCAGGCTGTTATGATGAGTTGGCTGTAGAGGTAAAACATGCATACCGGTCGACTCAATAAACTGAAGGAGTTTGCAGGCACGTGAGGTAGGGCGGGCTAGGTCTGTATTGAAATCTCCCATGATGATGTGATGAGTGTATATAGACCCCAAGGATTCCAGCACTGTTTACAGACTGGAGAAGTAATCTATCGAGGGAGGAGAATACACTGTCCCCAGGACCACCTTAATTCCTCTCACAAGGACCTCAAGAAATAAATATTCTACGGCAGCCGAAGAAGAAAAGGGAGAAGAAGCCAGAATTTTAAAAGGAAGAGAACTGTGTATGTAAATGGCAACTCCACCTCCCCTCCTGGTGACTCGATCATTTCGAACAAGGATATAGCCAGTGAGAGGATAGAAAGCAGAAAGAAGATTAGGTTTGAGCCAAATCTCCGATATCAGGATGGCATGAACGTTAGTGTTACTAAAAGCCTCAGTCAAATCACTATAATGACTGGGTATGCTCTGTGCATTAGGGTGACATACATTAAGCAGGAGCTCTGACTGACAGTTGAATGTAGATTGTAAGCGTTCAGCTAATGTCTCAGTTATAGAGGCAGAACTATCATCTACAGAGGCTAAAGTAGACTCGTGAGCAGTGTTGTCGGAATCATAATCATCAGTTATCATATATATTAAATATAAGCAATAAAAATATAGTACAAAATAGTAAGTAAATTAAAATGTAAAAAAAAAAATTAGAATTATTTATACGAATTATAAGAATTTTGTATTTTCAGAGAAACAATTTATGGTTTATTTTGATAATCCTCGATAACATACCTTATATATATATACTTTAACAAACAATGAATATGTTAACATTTTCGTATATATAAGAATGTATGCAATACATATTTTCATCTAAGTCGAGGACTAATTCTCAAAATCATTTAATTGAATCTATGTTATCTTAATAACTAAAATAAGAAAGTCTTTTCACGTACAATAGTACGTGGTTTATCAAACATGTTCATTTGCTGAAAAAAGACACCAGTATCAATAGGTCAATTATAATTATATAGTCGACCTACTGATACGTTTATTAAAAAGGTTATAGCTATATATTATTCTCTAAGCTCTAGCGACAAACACTACGATTTATATTGTTTACCAAATAGTAACAAGTCCATGAAAAACATTTAGTTAGAAACTAAGTGCCCAAGAAGTTCAAAGTGCTGTGCAATTCAAATAAGAATCATAGCACTATCCTTAGAGATTAGTACACTTTCCGACTTATACTTATCCTCAATCAACATACCAGACATATGTCATGGCGGCTACCTTACTTATTACTAAATAGACACATTTGATGGATACATTGTAAGGGCTTCTTATAGGAGGATATTGAATATAACGCCTTTATATACAATTTATAAGGGCCTTTATAAGACCATTTATATACATATATATTAAAGAAAATTGTCTTTCCTTTTGAAATTTGATTTCATGATCTTATTTTATGGGTTATCGACTGTAGAACGTACATAAAAAGCGTCTACCTCCCAATTCAAGTAAAAATGTTAGTCGCCTCACATTTCGTTTCTGAGTTCGTGATTGCCACTCGAGAGCCCATCATCCCTAGAGGTTGTGAAATTCTCCAACTAAAAGGTCTGAAATGAGTTGGAAACTGTATGACATCCATTGTGCATGAAGCACCTACAAGCATCTTTGTTCTTTGTGCTGCATTTTCATGATTTTTGTATTTTTTAACTAAAATATTATGAGTTCAAAAAGTTATTATATTTATTATTAGCGTAAAAATTAAAAAATGAAAGTAACTGAATAAATTAAAATCTATTTCATCCGTGTCAAAACTCTCTTTAATCGATATGTGTTACAATTGTTAGTCTGTTTTTAAATTTACATTTATCACAATTACCAAAAATCTTTTTTACGTGATCTAGAACTGAAGATGGACACAGCTTTTTGTAACACCATGTATATTAAGAACGGACACGTCATAACTGTATTTATTAATAAGAAACTTTATTACGTTACATGAATGAACGATGCAACATAACACAACAGTACATCCAGTTTATTTAATACAATATCGTACTCAGTATTTTGTGGTTGTATGGCAGTAAGTTATTATATCTATCATAATATTTATGCTGAAACTATGGTCTATAATGTTTACAAATAATAATTTTATCGATATTATTTGTACGGAATGGATATTTTCTTTCAATGTCTAATTCTCCATTTCATAATACTTTTATAGGCTATTGTTTTAACACACACAAACAAAGGCCTATACAAATTTAATGATGCTAAAAGGGAAAAAGGGCAATCACGGTTACCCTGAAAACATAATAAAATGTAAATTGCCAATCATATTGTCAACGAGCGACATTTAGATACGACTTACGGATGCCACAAAAACATTTACTCAATGACATTGTTCATCTCGTAATGTTAGTATTCATGAATAATATAAACAACGCATATATTTCGCTACATATATCATCTTTATATTTGAAATTTATATCTTAACTGCCTCGGTGGCGCAGCGGTAATGAAGCGACTGCTGTGCTTGAGGTCTCGGGTTCGATACCTAGGTCGAACCAAATGTTTGTATGATCTGCAAATATTTGTTTCGAAGTTTGTTTCATCATCATCATCAATCAGTCTAGTTATCATAGCACAAGCTTTGCTTAATTTAAAACTAGATGATGTTGTGTGTCAAATGTCCGAAATATGTATATATTTATATATCCTGTGATCGAGGCTCCTCCCCTCTCCTTTATTTAAATAAAGGTTGGGGGACACTCAAAGGGTGGCAAAGTACTTTTTGTCTCAAAAAGAATGTTAAAAAAGAATGTGTATAACTTCCTTCAACTACTACTGTATCTCGAAAACATTTTATAGCCTAGTCATTTGGTCAGAAAAAAGGGGGCTACCTGATAAGTTTGCTGGGAGTTTTGAAAATCGACTGTTTTATGGATTTTGGTATGCTCTTAATGTGCTGGTGAATATGGTATGCCCGAATTTCAACTTTGCCACCTCGTATCTACGCCGCTCGCGCCGCCATTTTGAAAATGGCGCCTAATAAAAATTTTTACACAATATCTCTTTTCTGATGCATACTACGAGAAAAACAAATTATACATAATTAAACTAGAAAAAAATGCCTACAATTTAAGTATGTATTCATAATTTTTTCTGTAAAATCAACAGTATTCGTGTATCAGCGTCACGAAAGTATTGTTAATCTATACACCACGTGTTTTTGTAGATTTTTATAAAATAACCTACTATTGTCGCAGATATTAAAGAAGTAAGTATAAAGGTAATGTGTCACCTTTTGTCGGGTCTCTCTCTACCTTCAACAAAACTTCTGTCGGTAGAACTAACGAGCAGTATTTGGTTTAGGTTGGGTCATCAATACGTTTATTGTCGTAGTGCTGTTTCCATTTTTAGAGCAATGGCTTCTGATAAAGACAATTTATGAGGATTCATTAATAGAAAATGAAACAACTGACATGAAAGAAAAAAGATTGGCGACTCTTCGTAAGTCAAGTTTTAAAAGAAACGATAATAAAGTTAGACTTTTGGCGGAACTAAAATCGATTGTGGTTAATGATGTGTATCGGAAACGGTATAACAATGAGAAGTTAATCACTGCATAATTGCGTAGATTAAGTAATGTCAAACCTTAGCCACTATTGCGATTCTCGCATCCAGCCTTCTCTTTTAAACATTGTTTTTTTATGTGCTGATGAGACAACAGCAGAATTTATACCAAAACAAAAACAGACGCGGCTGTACAAACATAATGATAGTATGTGGACATTATCAATGAAAGACAGTATTGCAGAAATTGTCCTTTGTACTAAATTTTTTTTCTCGTGAAATGCGTCGGAAAGGTGATATTTCTTTAATACGGAGTCATTTTTTTAATAGGGAGGCGTGAGCGCCAAAGATACGAGGTGGCTAAGTTGAAATTCGAAAAAGGCATACACAAAACCAGAAAATAACTAATTTTGAATACTCCTGGCAAACTTTCCAGGTAAAACTACCAAATAAATGAACTACTTATCCATACTCAGATTGTCTGAAAGAGATTCCACTTAACAATTAGGCCACGCTTTGTACATTTCATGTATGGTTTTTGTTATAAATAATAGATAAATAAAGAGTTGCCTGTCTGTAAATTTATCTAATTAAATGTAAAGTAATAGAAATAAAGATTTTGAAATAAGAAAACAAATGAAATAAAATGTTTGCGTAATCTAGAAAAGCTCCACATTGCTTTCTCGTCTACTTTTTATAATAACAAAGTAATTGTTTCTTCTCTAATCAAGCTTAGACTTTTATACTAACATTAAGCTTGAAAGTAAATTGTAAAACGAGTTTGCAGTAGTCAATTTAACAATTGGGTAGATGAATGTATCGTAAATAAATACCCATGTTCACTTCATTAAAACTAATATCGCGAAACATCTCGGCAAATATACTTAACATAGCTTTTTAATATTATTACGAATTTTAATCAACTAATGTCAACTAATTTGAAATATATTGTTCAATAAAGTAGTCTAAAACAGTGACGTCACAATTTGGTATTTAGTACATTTTTCACACAGAATTGTCGTTTTAACAGATGATAAAAAGTAGTACATAGTAGTAACTAATTTGACTAAGGTGTCATCTAGCCTATTGTAGAGAATAGTTTGATTTATATATTATATATATTTATTATATATATAACATTTAGCCTAAAAAAAGGAAAAGAGAATCTCGATCAAGAACCTCGTGTCAAGGTCAGTTGAAAAAGGAACTTTACAAAAGACAGTTTTTATATTTAATCAAGGGGACTTTGCAGCTTAGAAGTCCTGGTACGTTGGTTAGTGTAACCGATACTGCTCGTATACTAATTTTACAATCGTATTCAGTTTCTTCTGTATATTTTTTGCGTACGCAGAATTAGAATAAAATATTACAAGTATAACTTATAACCCTTAATATTAAAACTAAACGCAGCGTCTAATGGTGTGACACGGCACTGTACACAGTTAAGTATTATTAAGTATTATAATACATGCGAACATTTACGTGAATCGTTAACCTTAACCCGGAGAACCCTATCTCTAGAAATGTTAACTTAATATTGTGTATTCACAAGGTAAATTATGGATATGAATTTCACATAGTCTGAGTATATGCAAACAAACTCTGCTTCAAGTTAAACCCAAGCTCTCCAACCTTATAGATATGTTAGACTGATTAGTTAAGTTAGACTGACTAATAACATCACAGTGAGGTAGACGTCCATAGTGAACAAACATCTCTTTCATATTTTAGGTCATATTTCAGAATATATTACTTCAGACTAACTATTAGACTTGTTTTTTAAAAATGCTGTAGTTATTCTCGATTTTGGCTTCACCACGGTGAAATGTCTCAGCATAAACACCAACTGCACCCTCTCCATGAAGCCCTACGTCATTATTGACGTAGGACTTTGTTCGCGCCACCCCACACTATAGTCCCGATTGCTGGTCCGTGCAAAGCTGAAAGCAGTGTGTACAAAGCGCACATTCGTAGCCGACTCTCCTATGGTATCCCGGCCTAGTTTGCGCTCGTCTCTGAGACAAACCGCTACCGGTTGCGTGTGCAACAGTTGCTCGCATTATGTACCCTCGTCAACGCCCCTCATTTTGTTCAGAACAGGACGATCCCGAGGGATCTACGCGTGGAAAGCCTGAATGACTTCGTGAGACACTTAAGCACAAACCTGTTTGTGCGTGTCGACCGCTCGTAAGCCCACCACCTGCGAGAGTTCGCGCCCTAACATCGGTGGCCGCTGGACAGATACCACCACACCTCGTCTCCATGGCAATCCCTACTGGACCATCCTCAACACCTGACCTCGACAATGATCTCGCTGAGCATAAGAGGTATTACAAAATACAGGGCAAGAGCCGCGAAACTAGCAAGTTGGTCACTCAACGAGGCCACGCGCAAATGTTCGACCTTGTTCGCTGCGCTCCCTACCGTACTGACACCCTAGACCTATTAACAGGTTCCTCTGGGTCCAACCAAGTAAACCTCCTTTTGTGGCAGGCGATTCAGAATACTACTTGACTTGGAGAAGTCACTACGAGATCCCAGCTAGAGTCTGCTAGAATAATCTAATGAATCGATTTTGAACGTAATCATATTAGCACTAGCTATGCTTTGTTGTGTTTATCTGACTACGTGTTAGAGATGACTAAATACATCTATCAGTTTATATTTACTTTTGCTTCATATAAAATAATTGCCTAGCATTTTCGTCACGTAAAGAAATTAATAGAACCAATAATTGATATTGCGGTAAGATTCACACATTAAATCTAAATTTTACGTTCATATTGCTGTAACGACATTCAAATATGGTTCACATATTACGGCGTTTGGCAAAATCGCTGAATTTTATACGACTATGATGTCTTAGAGGGCTTTAGAAAGCTTAATTCACGTCGTTAACATGCAGTGCTGCTTTTAGCCGTTTATTTTATAACTTTGACGCGACAAAATTGGATGTAATTGCGAAGTTGAATACATTTTAACACTAACTGTACTTTATAATTATCCCCTTTAATTCCTAATGTTTTACTTTTATTTTCATTATTACAAAATCATGAATGAATCAAAAAAATAATAATTATGATGTGTTAATACGGCGATTAGGCACTTTAACTTATTTAACATCTTAGGAGCCATCCTGAGATATGTAATAAATTATAATCATGGTAGTTAGTAGATGGATTGTACTAAAAACAGTTATAGCTAAATGCTCAGCGTGGTACAGTTTAAGTAGAATTTTAAATAGCTATCATTTACTAGAAAGAATAAATATAATTAAAATTTAAGACAGAATAAAATCAGTCTTGGGATGATTGGTCTCCTTCTCGCAAGTAGAGGAGGTGACCAAAATCTAGAGCTATCGTACCCTCCTCCAGTCTTCAGACTACGAAGAGCACCAAAATATGCCAATTTATAGGCCTCACTTCCGCTTTTAGTTTTGTTAGGCGACCATCCAGATGCAATGTGGGTCTGATGTGCGTCGTTTTATACAGTCGCCGGCTGCATATTGTTTTTACACTTAGTAACACTCAGGCTGTCATCTCATCGGGATTTGCGATCTGGTGATGTGTCGGAATCGGACCGATTAAAACCACACAGTGTCTCTCTCTGCACCTGAAATAGAATGGATCTGGGACCTGCTGTTAAGACATCCGGATCCCTCTGAGTGCACGTCCACACTATTTTATAACTTGAGGAAAATAGCTGGCAACCGACGAATGTGACAAACAATAAATTAACGTGACTTTACTGCTTCTGCTAACGCGAACTTTTAATAGTCTCTGCCTCAAACTTACTCGTAGTACTGTTTTATATTATTATTTGCAAACACCGAAGGTGTATCCTTTTGTATTATCAGTTATATTTTTTAAAAAGTGTTTAAAATCACTAGATACAAATTCTCCAGCTTTTCTTTAATATATCTGATTTTTTTTTTAATATTTCGGACACTTGACACAAAACGTCATCTTGTTTCAAATTAAGCAGAGCTTGTGCTATGTTAACTAGACTGACTGGTAGAATATTTATATACTTTTTTTTGTACATACATACTTACGAGTATTATACATAGAAAACACCCAAACTTCGAAATAAATATTAGCCAATTATACAAACATTTGGTCCGACCCGGGAATCGAACCTGAGACCTCAAGCACAGCAGTCGCATTCACTACCGCTGCGCCACCAAGGCAGTTATCTGCTTGTTTAAGCTTTGATGATTATAATTATCAAAGTAAATTTCAACAAATATCAAAACTTCTTAATATTTATAGGTGTATTTATTCACTAGCACCTAATATTTACATTGCTTCTGTGTGAATCAGCTTGCGACAGCATACCGTCTGTCGAACAATCCATTAATCCAAATGTAGTGCTCGATCACGTATTACGGCAAATGGATTTTCTTTCTTTTTATCATCGTATTGCAAACGACAAAGTGCCTGTTTCTCCGTTAGTAGTCATTCCATTCTATTTTATTCAATAAAACTTCACACATTTAATGGTCTTTTAAATTCACGAGTTTTTGTGTCGTCACGTTGAAGATTCAATTAATTGCTAGTTATTTTTATTATTAAATGTAAAATACTCCATAGATGCGACAAAAATTATCTTTTCCTTTGGTATGTGGAACAAGAACCTAACTTACTCGGTCAAAAGCCATGAAACATTGCTTAACACTGGCTTATGTTGTGTAATTGTGTGGTATCACTCCGATCGATATGTAATGTTAATCATTCTCTCACGAATTAGTATAAACGGATCTTCCACATGAACGACGAATACAATACGACGCGATACTACGAAGGTGATGAATGTGATCAAAACAAGGGCATATCCTACTTGTATTGTATGCGGTAGTCTGCGGCGAGATTAGTCTCGTTTAGTTAGTTAGTTAGTTTAGTTATAAGTGTTTTTAATTGGAATGCAGACTTAATAGCAGCATTAACATAACCGAAGGCAGACGGTAATACTTTACAATATTGTTAGAACATTTTAGAAGCGTTTCTTAATTTTGGATATAAATGATGGAATGGAACTCGATAAATATATTTCTTTGCAAAAATATTGTGTGATTCTTCTTTCTGTGTTTTTTACTCAACATCATCAACCTAACGTATAACGTTGGTTCCAAAGTTTACACTTTCTAGACCAGAGTCGGCTTTCCTGCACATTTTTCTACACTTTACCTGGTCTTCGGCGTCACTGTATAGTACGGGTGAGGGATCTGTACAGTAAAACGCCAAGTACTCGATCTTCACCACATTTAGCATAAAATCGCAGTTCTCAAGCGCCTCCTTCCCCGCCTTCTCATATCGCACGTATCTGCCCTGCCACTTTGGATCGTATGGTGTTGCGTACGTAGCGTCATATTCGTGTCTTACGTAAGACAGACACCAAGTAACATATTTTAATTGCTGTAAAAGAACAGTATTCGAAAGTTTCAAAGAACTAAAACCTATTATATCGCAATTTTGAGTAGAATTAGCCTTGAAATTAGTTGTAATGTAGCAATTAAAAAAGTGATCGAAATGTTTATTTTGTGTATATTTCGTACCTTCGTTTTATTTTGTACTACCGCATTAGGCATATTATATTGTGTCGTTACTGTTACAAACATTATGAAACGAATACAAAGAACGCTTTTTTTGTTGACGATGTGAAAAATTAATTCGAATCCCCTGCTCCTTGGGATTCAGGAGTATGTGGTGTTTCCACTAAAAACCGCCCCGACGACCGGTCTCTAGCATACTAGTCTGGAGGGGACCCAGAGCATATGATTTCAGGTGCCCCCTCAGAACGACGCCATGCCCCATTAGGCCCTACCCCGGGGCAAAAGTATTTCTCCCCCTCAGTTGTGACTTGGCGACCCGACCATAGGTTTATGCCGCTCAGACTGCCATCCTATCCCATGCTGCAGCAATTAATCAGCCACTAGAGGCCCCCACTCTCCGGTGGCTCGCGGTCCTGTAAAAGATTCATGACGCCACCGACGGCTTCTTCTCTCGGAATCGGTCCTCTCCCGATCACGTTCAGTGGTCTCTTACTGTAGCATAACAGCTTCACAAAAAGAGACCACTGTCCCCCAGCCCCCCCTTACCCGCCAGCATGGCAGTAACAGTCAATGAGGACAGGTCACGTCTGATTTGGTCGACCAGGACTTCGCGTTCAGACATCCACGCGAAATAATGCGGGGCTGGGCAGTGTTCCGGTCGGCTACGCAGTGGTAACATTGTGCCGTCTCCTCGTGTCCGATTTGATTCAGATACCACCGAAGTAACAATGTCCAACGAGTTTCTGTGTCAGGTGCCAGGTGACCAGACCTCTCTCCCTACCTACCCAAACTTCAAGGTTAGACAGAACGGCACCAACAGCACGTTGACGAGAATTTCGCGGCTATTCAAGCTACACACGCCACTATGCCAATGCTTATTGGTGAGTGTTCCACCGCATTTCGAGCTCATCCTGACCGTCCTTGCTCTAACACCGACGGATGACACGAGTCTGGTCATAAGCCCTCGTATCCATATCCACTAGGGTATTAAAAAGCGGGTAACATACCAGGACTGTCGCCGCCTCAGACCAGATGTACGTCTCGTACGATGCAAATGGCCCCTACCCGCTGCACTTGGTTGAGCTTAGCTCGGTAGCGGTAGGAGGCTGATTAGCGTTTGGCCCATATTGATGCTCCGCAGAGGGCCATAGATCGTATTAACGCACTGTAGAGGCGGCGAACTTCCTCCCGTGGACCCCTTAAGTTGGGCAATAGCGTCTGTAGGGAGACCACCATTCCCCGAAGTCAGGGGATCATCCGCTCGAAACGCTCCTCGAAGCTCCAGCAACTCTTCAGGGTGAGGTCGAGGTACTTGATGTGCCGGCCAACCTCGACCTCCGTTCCTTCCACTCTTATATGCGAGCTGATGGGAACGGCACCTCCGCGTTTCCTGTGGAACCACAGGTTTTCCGTCTTATGAAGTGCAACCCGTAGACCCAAATCGCTAATCTTTTTAACGACACAGGTCATCCCTAACTCGGCAAGCTCCAGAACTTCTTGGAAGCCATACCCCCTAGCCAGTACTAGAGTGTCGTCCGCGGAGCAGACGTCCTCAGGTTGTTGATATATGATATTTTGCGCATGCATATGTATACTATAAACTCTCGAACAAATAAAATGAACTTAATTACTTGTAGTATTTTCTAATGGCCTTCAAAATAGTCCTGGAAATGTTACTATATATGTTTAAAAAAGGAAGGTGATTTTATCGACTAAAAATGAAATAATCAAGTTACCGCTGTTGATGTACGGCCGTAACTTAGAGAAAATTGGCAATGATAGAATTAAGCCGTAAGAGGCCTGATGCGGCCCATTTATTGGAAGTAGGCGCGCAAGATTATGACGGTAAGGATTTGAGCCACCATTTTCGTTTGTTATAAATTTTAATAAAAAAGACATACAGATTTGCAAATGAAAATTACTTAGGAGGGTTAAAGTTTATAACGTAAAAGGAAGCAAATTTATTTTATATTAGACTTTTATTTTTAATCTTTTATTGTAGTTTCAAACTAAATATTATAAGATTTATAACACTGAGAGACAAAATAGAAGATTCTACTGAACATATAATTAGTTTTCTGTTTCTGGAAAATTTTGGGTTACATCCATTTAAATCGTGCCCTGATCTAGGAAGAATACAATAAGTTCATCAACGTATAGAGCATGGTGAGCGTATGGGTCGTGAATTTTACTTTATCCAGGTTAAATACTGCTAAATTCAGAAAGGTATTGCACTTGAACTGTAAATGTGTTATTTATTTTGTGTTATGTCTTTTAACTTTTACCTAAAAGCACCTCAAATATTTAATATGAAATGTTACTTTAAAATTGAGAGTCTTTAATTACTAAATCAGCCCCATTCCTCTTGTCTCTACCCCTGCCCATTCGCCTGCAACTTCAAACACGAAAGATTCTATTGATGTATGTCTGTTTATATAAAATATAAATTATCTAACCTATTCAAACTTGTTCAGAGTCCTTGTGAAGTGAAACCTTCGGCAAAAAAATGTGTTTAATCACTTTTTATTCATGTGTTAACTACATATTATATTCGAGAGTACTCGTAATTAATCCTGGTTGGCATATCAATCTTTAAATAAAGAAGAGAATGAGGAGAGATTTACTTTAAGTGGAATGGTCAGTATATAATCTAAACTTAAACCAGTATATAAAACAAAACTGGATCACACTACAACAATTCAAAAATATTCATAGATAATGAGAGAATATTCCTTAATGGTATACAAGAAATTTGATGATAAGTACACTAAGTCACATCACCACATCAACGGCAGCACATAGTTTATCATTCTACGAAAAATATGAAATGCTAAAATTTTAAAGTAGCATAAAGGCTGAAAAATATTTTTATGATTTTGTTCAGATACGTGTTTAGGTTTTTCTTTATATATTTGATTACAGAATAATTATTCTTAGAACACATTGTATCTTTATTTTTGATCACTGAAAATAATTGAATGTTTCACCCTTTACCTAAAGTTGTCAAAGTATAATAATTTCAATATATATAGATTCTGTGAAGGCTTGATTTTTATGATTTTTTCCCATTTAAAAGAATTATAGCTAAAAACTCATGTCTACAAATAAAAGATACAATACAATATTCATTCATATTCTTGCTCATTAATAGGTGCCAACTGTAAACGTAAACACGATTTAAAGATGAAATTATTCGACTTCAAAATTTGTACAGTGAGTATATTTTTTAAACACAGTATGCGAAAAATCGTACTTCAAAGCGGAGCCGTTTTCAAAGAGTCCTAACGAGCATCTGTTATGTTCCAACAAAATTGAAGGAATAAATTCAACATAGTTGATAGTACGTGTCTTTGTTTTGAACAGATATCGTACAAAGGCAATCGCAGATGTTACAATTGTATCATAAATTAACCAATATTTGAAACGCAGGCAGTTATGTGCAAACAGTAAATTATACATTCGATTAATAATAGATTCAATTGGATTCAATAATAATGAACGTCGGGTCTAAATTAAATTAGTTTAACATTCCAAATACACATTTATTATACTAACGATATATTTATTATTTATATATTTTTATCTTATATATTTTTATTTATTTATACCTATGTCCAGCAGTGCAGCATGAAAGCTGTTGATGTAAAGTGATGTGATGTTTATACTAATATTATAAAACTGAAGAGTTTGTTTGTTTCTGGATCGAGTTGAAAAAGTTTTTAGTATTGGAAAGTTCATTCATCTAGTAAGTAATATAGCAACACGTTAGGACCAATAGGAGCTCAGTATCAATGAAGAATGTTACAAACATTGGAAGATTACTTTCTGTACGGAAAAATTCTTTAGTTAAGTAAACCTATTGTAGCTCTTTCATGCCTTCGCGGAAGGAAGCGGCAGAGAAGGCCCGGGAGGACGATCTCCACTTGGACCCAATTCGCCGTCGGCGTGCCGGGCGGCGGAGGCGCGCATACCAGCACCTCATGCCGCCTTGAGTGTCCGCTACAATGTCAAGCCGCGAGGAGGCGACGTCCACGTGTGCCGTACGTCGCCTAAAAATAGAGAGTTTACCCGTAGATGGTGCCTGCATTAGCGGGCAGGCGCTAGGAGTGGTCTGGATGTCATAATAGCAGCGGTTCCCGGATCCCTCCTATCACAGGCGCAGAGTGGCACACCGTGTGGTTTTAGTCAGTCCGATTCCGACACACCACCCCGCTGTAAACCCCGGTGGGGTGACGGCCCGAGGGGGTTTCCACACGATAAACAAAAAAAAAGCTCTTTCATGCCTCAGATTTTGATAAGTCCTACAAGGTCAGCATGAAAGCATTGAAGGTAGCTATAAATATAGAATAAAGGACTCCAAAGACAAACGAGTTATCTGAGTCCCTCGTAGAACAATCATTTATTTTATATGAAAAAAATGGGGTATTCACCCGCTATTACAAATTATTGCAGCGGGATGTTGTATAACTTTATCGCTATAATAAATCATGGGGCGGGCACTAGTGTCGGTCATTAGTAAGCTAATCGTGTCTACACAGACCACTTTTCTGAATAATACGGTAGTATGTGGTTACATTTTACTAAATATTCATCCATAAGACTATGTTATAAAAAGACTTGTTAGTAGCAATTATGCCGGTCTATAGAATGTTCCTGTTAAATATTATAATTAATTTATAAATAATAAATATAATATATTATAAAATAAATATAATACAATTGCAACACTGAAATTTCATCATCATCATCAAATCACTGATATCAATTAGATTTCATAATCACAACTTACTACTAGCAATTTAGTTAGCATATTAAAGTAGAACTTTATTTTATCCTCTTATTTAATTTTTTTTATTCTTTTAATTTAGTTATTAGATTATTTTAATTAGATTATAGCGTCCTTTGATATAGGATCAAGATTTGCTTAGTCACTAAAAACTACCTGATAGTCAACTTAAACCAATCCACTTATTTTTTTATATGTATTCATCAGTTAATGTGTACTCCGAGTCGATTTCGGGCACAGCGGTCAGCCCCAATGGACATCAACCAACTACACAGGCGATATTATAGTGCACAAGTTTATGCGTAAAACTGAGGTACACTATCTGATCCCTCACTCTCATAATCCAATGGGACAGTTATCCAACACGACCGGGAGAGATCAGCTGCAGGACCGACGTACCGACGAAAGACCGAGGTTCATAGTTAGTCTCGTATATTCATAATCTTTGAATGTATACGCAGTTTATATCACAATACTTTAATGTGGTATTATGGACCGGGTCTGACAGTGTACATAGCCCTTAATCGTAACATTTGGTCTCCTCGTTCGTTTTGCCTATTTCATCTAATTCTGAAACCCGGATAGTGGAATTCGTTAATTTTTATCTGGTTTCCTACTTAAGATATTTAGACTTGAGTCCTTATAAGCTGCAGTTGTTTATTGTCAACTAAAGACAATTTTCGAAAAGTATAAAGGTAAATGAGAAGTATTACATTATTTTTAAAAACCTGCTCAAAACCGCTAAGCAACTTATGATGCGATGTGTTAAAATTACACAAACCGTTTCTTGTCAAAGAATGACTCCAGTGTAAATTAAAAGTTCAAAATTGATATTCCATTAATATCTTTTCATATGAACTTTAGATAATCACAATCGTAAAACCCAAAATACGAATCTAACTAAATATCTTTGTCAGAATTCAGTATTTTTTCTGACAAATATAGTCGTAGTGGAAATACTTACAATATTTAACGAAAACAGTCCGCATTTATAGCACACATTCTTTAACTTTTCTGCATTACAATGCACACGTGAAATACGTTAGAGGTGTAACAAAATTTCAACAAAGCAAGCTAAACAGGAGAGAATATTGTTTGCTGGCGGTGAATAACACAGAGGTATAATAACTGCAAGATACATCCATAAGTACTTCGCGATTGCTTTAAAGTAGCTTTAACAAGCTTTGCAGACTTAAATCTGTAAATATACTCGCATTTATCCTTACTAATATTATAAAGATAAAAGTGTGTTTATTTGAATGTTTATCTTTGTTTCAAGTCGCAACGGAGCAATTTTATGGTATAATTTTTATGCCTAAAGATAGTTAAGAGAATGGAAAGTGATATAGGTTACTTTTGACCACGGTAAAATATCTCATTCGTATGGGAAGATCCATTATAATGCCTATTTGGATCACTTAAAATTTTATAAATTCAATAGATGGTGCTATTAAATTTTTTACCCGATTTCATGTAGTATAAAATCAGTCATTAGACTTTATAAAAAATATTTGCGGTTTCTGATGATGATGATGTATTAACATGTGTATTTTTAAATGATAAATGTTATAAATGCGAAAAATTCTAAGGATGTTTGGATGTTTGTTACTCTTTTACACAAAAACTACTGTACAGATTTAAGTGAAACTTAAAATATATTATAGTTTATACTTCAGAATAACACATAGGCTTTATCACAATAACACACGACATATACACGGGTAGAGCCGCGGGCAGATGCTAGTTTCTAAAAATATGGTCAGGGACTACCGCTGCGTTTGACACTACAGACTACACAAGTGTGTGATAGAACTTTGAGTTTCTCTTCCCCTCCTTCCCTCTCATTATAAAGCAATTTGACCTCTAGTAACCGGTAACTTCTCTTCGTAAGTTAAAAACAGCAAAATAATTTCCTTTCTGTGAGGACATAGTCACACTTCGATCGAGCAGGGCACATATGAATCTGGGTCAGACCCATGTGTGCTGAAGCATGGTCCTTGCACAGCAAATATATTTTCATTAACATAAGGAAGGAACGTTTCCTTCTATTATTTAATTACATTTGAGAAATTACCTTCATTTCTATATTTAATCTAAAATTAAAGGGATTTCAGCGAAAACCTTCTATCAGTTGATAAATACAGAGAATAGGAAAACGTTATTTCACCTTTAAATATAACCTGGATAATAAATTCAACTTGAATGAGTTCATTTCTGGGCCGCAAGCGCTTTTAAATGGCACATATGAGTACAACGTATGAGATTTAAGTTCTAAAGTAGATTGTTATACTCCTTATTCTATTGAATACATCAGACATCAAGAGAAGTGTTGAAAAGAATCATTTAAGTTGTTTTAGACGCTTTCTTTAGTTTAATAATAGTAATAACTACACACATTTCTCATACGTCTTTCTGATCCCAAAATAGGCAGGGCCTGTATGTACTAGAAGCAAAATGTTGGTAAAGATGCAATATTTCTAAATAAACACTGCAGATTAATTACGCTCAGACTAAATAAATACGCTCATCACATAATAATTTGTCTTCCTTAATTTTGCATTGAGAAAGTTTTAGTAAAGTCCTTTAGTAATGATAAAAAATACCAAAACAACTGTTGACAAGTTAAACAGAAAACTAAAATATTAATATTTTTTGACTAACTTTCAGTTTACGAAACGTCCAAGAGTTTATAGCGACAGCACTGAATTTCAAGAAGTTTCAGTTTATTTAACGTTTAAAATGTAAATATCTGGATTAAGAAAATGCCACATTTTACTTCCTGCGATGATTATATCTATTTACAACAGCACATTATTACATATTACATTATTTATATAAATCATGTCTAGATCGCTCTATGTGACACAGGTACTTAACGAAGTATCCGGAGAGTAAGCATCCAGATCTACGTTTTCGCAGGAAAAAAATATTGAACATAATAAATACGCCAACAGAAGCTCTCATAAAATATTAAAGGGTATAGAAAATGCAGATAATGTAGCAAGTAATAAAATACTACATACACAGATGTGTGGGTTGTTAGGAATCCGGAAAATATGTTCAGATACTGCTCAAAATCCGCAGTTCGGCACATGTGGCCACATTGGAAAGGACTGTGCAAGCAATTATTTCCTCATTCACATACTTGTGGGTAACGTTACACGGACAAAGGGTATTTATTAAAACCCTTATATCTAACAAAGGTAACTACGTCCTTCGCATGAAAGTCGATTATATCAGAATTTTCTTCAAAGGGTTGAAATTGAAAGGTATCGCTCGGATTTGCGCCGATCAACGATTTATTTCACTCACATATTTGTAACCTAAACATTTTACCAAGAATCTTCCAGAATAAGGATTTACACTACTATATGTTTAGAATATAAATACGTTTTCCTATTTCTTGAATAGCTGCAGGATTATGTTCTTGTACTTGGAAAATATTAGGGATATACGTGACAACAGATAAATCCCTTGGTGACGACAGTCTCATTATAGATAGAACATTTATAAAATATTGTCAACTGACTAAGGACTTTGCATTATTTTACTTTTGTCTTATTATGTCTCTGACAAACTCATATCGACGTACAACCAATTTTTTTTTTTGAAAACTCTCGCACTAGGAATATGTCCTATGTCTTTACAAATATACGAATGTACTCGTAGAAGGAGACACAGAGAATACCCAGATTCAACACAATAATTTATGGATAAAAGCTGTTGACGGACTTAAAAATGCAACGAAATAAAGTTTGAAATTTTGTTTATAAATTATACCGCTCCAGTGTAAAGTTTAGAGTTTTCTATTCTTGGGTAACGTGTTGTCAAAACTTCACTGATAATATAAATGTCCACTTCATAATATAAAAGCTGCATAAATACTCCCACTAGATGGACCGACGACATAGGCCGAGTCGCGGGGAGCCGATGGATGCAGTTGGCGTCCAGTCGTACGGCGTGGCGTTCTAGGGGAAAGGCCTATGTTCAGCAGTGGACGTCTTACGGCTGATGATGATGATAAATACTCCCAGGTCAATATAAATTACTTCATAAAATTATCATTATTGAAATATTATAAATGGGATAATTTAAAATTTTAAAAATTATTACTATAGTCCAGAAAACACTACTTCTCTTGAAATATTAAGATAGGATATAGACTAAGCAAGGAGCAGTAATTAGAAGATGAAACTTAGAACCACTTCGTCAACTGCCAATTTCACTTAAAACAGTTTGTCACCTTAAATAAGATTGGTGCAGATGAGCTTTTTGATTAATTTTAAGTTCATTTATCTTCATACTGTCCCGCTTATAGAAGAAAATAAGTTTATTTCAGAGTTAATTATAAGATCATTATCAATTACAAAGATATTTTAACTTTAAGCCTCTGAAAATCTGGAAATGGAAAGAATTTTTTTTAATTTGTACTTACCAAATTATAAATTATGTATTCCTTACAACGATATTTTCTGAGTCGAGTAAAAACTATTTATTCGTAATTAATTAGCTTTTACTTGAATCTGTATTTACTTTGCTTAATATTATAAATGTTAAAGTATATGTATTATTTATTTCCTCTTTCACAAAGTAAGTCACAAAGGAATATTATTTAATAATAATCTCAAAACTGTTCGTTCAGCCGTTAAATCTAAAGTAAAACAAAGTATATAGTAAATAATAAACATTATGTGAGTGATACATTAGAGATTCTGTAAGTTTTAATTATAAATACAACCAGGTGGTTTAATACTTGGCCATATAAATATTTAAGTACATAATGGGCTAAGGGTTAATTTATGTCCCCCAGTTTTGAAGGTAGGCGTCGGATAATAATGATTAATTATGTTTTGTTTATTATGAAGTCATGACATATTCTGTTAAATTTATCACATTTTTACGTTCACTATATTTAGCCTCAATATCTTTTTATATTTACGTTCTTGGCAATACAAATAATTCAATTTAGTCATGAGAATCTGGTCGAGTTCAACGCAAAGAAAATACAGGTGTACGCGCTCAAAGCGCCACGGTCTTAAAGCTGATATCTTGAACACGATGAGAAAAATTTTCTCACCTGAGCATCTGTGTCTTCTTTATAAGATCCAGTTTCGCTTCTGCGTGGAGCACTGTTCTCATCTTTATGATGGATCCGCGCAATATTTGTTGGAGGTTGTAGATCGGTTGTAGAGGTGAGCCACTAAATCCCTTAAATAACAATAATAATAATAAAGTCTTCTATCGTCTTTACCATGGAGAGTGTTCTGACGAACTGTTTTTATGTACAGAAGCGGACTTAATACCCTAGGCATTCTCTACCAGTCAACCTTTGGGTGATGCAGAGAAAATAGGAAGTAGGTGCGTTTCAGGTGATGTTGATTTGTAATAAATGACGTACACATATACAAAATTATCGTATACTAAAATTTTTACAAATTATACATAAATAAATACATATACTTAAGTTGATATAAATCTATATAAATACATACATACACAAATAAATACCATAAAAAGTATAAAATGATATTCATGTATTGGTTGATTCTGCCAGCTATTTCAGTAGATACTACTTCAATTTTTTTTAAATGAAAAAACGTTGGGAACCATCCTGATTTCCAAGGAAAGCTTATTCTAAAGCAGAACGGACTGCACAAAGAAACATGAACCAACAAACTCAGACGTATGGGAGGGACAACGAAGGAGGATTATTAGAGGACCGACGCTTTCTATCGTGATTGCTACATAAGACTTGGAAATAGCAGTTTAAATATGTTGGTAGCTTAAATCTATCGGTAATTAAGTATAGAGTATATGACAGTGAGCACGAGTAATTTTCGGCGTAGACGAATTAGTAGCCAAGTGAGCTGCAAACGGAAAAAGGATACATCAACTGTTCCAGCTTGTCCCACCTTTCTCCCCTCCTCTACAGGACAACAGGTGCTGGTCTCGAAAGCCATCGTTTTAGAATGATAGTCATACGCTCCTGAAGTAAACGGTTTAGCTCTCCCTTCCTGTGCAAATCAGTTGAAACCTGGAACTCACTACCATCTCACGTATTTCCCTCCCACTATGACCTCGGGTCCTTTAAGCGGACTGTGAAAAAGCATGTCACTAGGCCGCCATAGAGTGGATCACCATACTGAATTGTCGGCATTCACTATGAGTATGACTCATGATCATAACTCTTGGATTCTATTCATGTTTTCCATCAGGCTAAGCAGAGTCACTTTGATACGCTCAGAATAAAAAATAGTTATATTATTATTAATTTATATTTATAAATTAATTACTTTTATGAATATTATGATAATAAAACGGACACCATATCATCTTCATTAAATTTCGGTGAACCCTGTTTGCAAATAGCACTCAATAATGTCTCTGTCTATAGTTACAAAAATGAGGCAATTATTATCGTAAATACATATAAGATTTGTAAATATTGTTTAGTATTTGTAATAATGGACAGTATGCATTACAATAATAAAAATCGTTGTTTTATTATATGCAAATACATACGTAACAATACATTTATTAATCATAATAAGTAAAAATAAACCTATTGCCATCAACTGCTGAACGAAGGTCTCCCCCAAGGGGCACTAACCATCCCGGTCTTGGACAATTCGCATTTATTCGCTGCCAGTCACATTCTTCAAGTCATCGGTCCATCGCGCCGCAGTGCGCCCTATACTACGTTTGCCCAATCGTGGTCTCCACTCTAGTACACTTTGGCTCCAACGACCATCGGTTCGTCTGGAGACATAGCCAGCCCATTTCCATTTCAGCGTACTGATTCTCCGTGCGATGTCAATTACTTTCGGTCTCTGTCGAATAACCTCGTTAAGAATTTTATAAGCCAGAGAGACGCCCAGCATCGCACGCTCCATCGCACGGTGAGTAACTATAATAAATACTACAGTTATAATAGTAAATTTAGTTTTACATAGTATAGTATCTACATATAATAAGTGTAGTACAATATAGTATTACTTATTGTAGTATGGTATAACAAATAAGACAGCTATAATTGAAACGTAAAACTTGTAACTCCACAATTAGATTGCCTAATTTATTTTCCATAAACAGTGACAATATTAGAAATTGACTATTTTACTAAACAAATTGATATTATATATTATATCTTCATTTCTAAAAATGAAACAACAAATATCTAAATTCCATTTATTTATTTTGTATTTTTTTCTAGAAATGAAGAGTGGGTAGAATAAGTGAGGTCGTATAAAACAAACGATAATTATACTTTACTAGCCATTATAAATTACAATTATATTTCAAAACATTTTGTTGCAATTTCCTGTAAGGGAAAAGCGTGTGTTAAAGCTTGTGAGAGGATAAAAAAGAAAAAATAAACGATGATTCGTACTCGTCCTTCTTCACAAGTTGTAAGAATAACGATGTGAGACGACACACAAGCTATTCTGTAAAAAATAAGAAAGGATAAAATTATAACTTTTATTATTTTACTGGCCTGCCGAAGTGACTAGTCTACCTACGAATCCGAGAATCCCAGAGTTGTGGTCATTATACTCATTGCGAATGCAAACAATACAGTATGATGAGCCACACTATGGTAGCCCAGTGAGTTGCTTTATATGCTACAAAAAGTATTCAAGTAGAATTGTTTTTATAAATGTATTATATAACTAGTTTTCACCAGCAACTGTTGTTGATGACATAAAAAATCTGCCGAAGTTGCACCGTTGCTGTTCTGCAACAAATGCATGTTGTAATTTCACGACCACGTGATCACATTTAAGTGGTAGGTATGGTACCATGGTACCTAGGCAATAACTGCTTACACCAAAAAAGAGTCATCTATTAAGGATGGTCAGTTTGGAAGAAAAGGTCGAAAATTAAACTCTAGATACAACTGTGATTCGAGAATTGATATACAAAATCCACATTAAGCTAACACTCACTTCTATAAATTTAAATATCAACACTTTTAATATCCATAAACCACGTTTATTACTTTAATTTTTTACACTTGATTACACCACTTGATTTCTTAACACTTTTATTTAAAAAGTTTAATATCAAATTTCAAAATCAGACTTATTTAATTAGGCACAATTCATTCAAAACTATCCGAAATATGTATTTCGAAATGCTAGGCAAGCAGTCACCTATCCACTACTTGTAATCCCGCATCATGTTCATCATGCTGTTTGCTCACTCGACGATAATCATTATCAGCCAAAGCAACAATTGATCAAATCGTGTACCCGTTCAAAACTGAGCTTAATAATATCAAATATAAACGATTAATACTAAAATTATTGCAGATATACTAAAATTTTGAAATTAAGGCTTTTAACGGTATAACAAACGAACAAACAAGCAGTCGCGACACCTGTATGCAATTATCACTCTCAGAGTTACAGGTGCAAAGTCGACCTTTGAATCCCTCCCTCTAGAATAGGAAGGGAAGATTCGATTACTTTACATTTCTAGTGGATCCACATGAGTATCACATAATTCATGGTGGTTAAAATTTAAAACTCGCTAGTTTGTATAACAGTTACGAGTCGATAAAACCATTCCGTGGAGGTATTTTTTATATTACAATTTTATTCTTCTAGTTAATCCTTCTGAAACTTCGTCCACAATGTCTGCATAAGCACGTCAGGTGATAGATTTGCCAAAGGTTATGATATTAAGTCGCGGTGGTCGTGCCTCTTCGGGCGCTCGAATGAGACTTGAGGGTTATTTCACTCACTCGGTGAAATTGAAGTTTTCTGTAAGGTTGGTATTATAATAAAAGCTCTTTATTCGCGAGGTATATGTTCCGTAAATATGCCGTGAATATAGAAACCCTGAGTGTGGAATGATAATTTAGGGGGGTTTTTAGGGGATACGTTCCTAGGTATCAAAATGAAAAGCAAAAATATGTAAAATTAAATTTAACTGAACATTTTGTCCACATCGTCAAACTTAAGCAATGGTTTAAAGAAGCTTATGATTTCTTCTTGCGTGACAGTTTTTAAAAGCTCATTCAATTTAAACTGATATTCAGCAGTGGTATTGGCAATTAGCCTCTTAAAAATAAGACGTGTTACTCGGTCGCAATTTTTGTAACGAAGAAAAGGTGGCGACAATAAAACACACAAAGCGGCTCTTACAAGAGGTTAGAGCATCTAATATCTGGCAACATTTAACAACATGTTTTATGTATTGAGTAAAGATTGTTTTACTTAAATTCGTTCTTAAAAATACCAACCGCAGCGAAGGTGATTATATGTATTTCAAAACAAAAGCTGAACCACTTATAGAGCGGCGACTGCTTTTAAGTTTCATCTGTGCAGTCGACCATTTTTCTAAAAT
Organism: Hypercompe scribonia; assembly: GCA_949316085.1. NCBI lineage: Eukaryota > Metazoa > Arthropoda > Insecta > Lepidoptera > Erebidae > Hypercompe > Hypercompe scribonia. The sequence continues at coordinate 12,601,840 of OX438979.1, forward strand.
ATCTATGTTTTATTATCAAAATTCTTGTTTATATTTTATAATATTCCTACAAGAGATTTCAACAATACATAATATTTTGCCATGCCATAATAACAATGATCTAATTTTATATCTGTATGCAACGAAATATTTGTATATGATGGTCACCACCTTCAAAGCGTCGGATTGAATTGAAACTTCGTATAGTTTTCAGGGATCGACAACAATAAAATTATTTAAAGACTTTCCTGGTTATTTTGATCAGGTCCTCTATAATTAACATTTTTTTCATATCAAAAAACACAGTAGTTTCTTGTGTCACGTGTTCAGGTGTTTCTGAATCATATGTGGCTAACTTACTTTTTATTTCTTAGTCTTTGACGATGAAAACTCATCGCTAAAGACCAAAAAGCAAAAATAAATAATAGTTTAGAAAGACTAAACAAAACTTCTTTTTGTAACTAGTGAAATAAAAAGTATAAAATAATTTTCTGCGAGTACATAAAAAAATATGATTAAAAAAATATCATTATCATCGTAAAAAACATGGATACTTTAAATAGTAAATAGATCATTTTACAAATACATTTTGATACAAACTACAATAAAGCTGTATAATTAGTATCGTTTTAACGTACCTGGGTATATAATCTTCCGAGAAGACGTATTCCAAGTTAGTTCAGGATTTCAATTAAGGAAGTCTTATACTCGTACTTAGAGACTAAGTACACGCTAGATCTTGGATTTCACGTTTTGTATACACCTTTTAAAATTGTAAATTACACCTAGAACAGTTTTAAATGATAATTAAGATTGTTCGAGGAAAATTTACAACTCCGTAGAGACATGGACTGAGACGTTTTAAATAAACATTGATAGAATTTATTTTTGATTAAGATTATTAGGTACTTACATATTTTCTGATTATTGTGATTGTCTATCCACAAGTAACCTCCAGAGCATTTTCCAAGATTTTGACATATGACAAACTTTTTCGATTTTGTTTTTTCTTAACATTCAATGTTTTCAAAAGCTTCAATGAATCACACGCATTCTTGACTTGGATATTAGATTGCTTAATTCATTATCACATAGGCTTTCTATAATTCTGACATATTTCTACTTAATAATGTAAAAATTTAAAGTTTTAACTTACTCAGGATGAGTCAAATAAAAATATTTCTATTTCTGCCAATTAAAATACTGTAACGAAAACCGTGTTATTAAATTGCACTATTTCCTACAAAAAATTAAAAAAATACATAATGTATTAAGATGTTCAAACCATTTCTTTTAATTTTCACTTATTTTATATTTAATACATAATTCATGTAAAAGATTCAAATGCCAATAAACGTAGCATATATGTAAGTAAGTAAGTAACTACTGTAACTAAGTAATAAAAGCGCCATAAATCCTCCCAAATTCTGTACTGATTTGAATTAAGAGTTTACAAATATAGGACTTAGGTAGCCAGTCATTCAGCCGCCACATCCCTGTCGCTCGTGGGACGACCTCAAATCACATGAATTGAATCATCCCCCAGAGTTTTTTGTTTTGTGAAAATACCACACCCGCCTGACTCTTGACCCAAAGAAGCTCGAGATCTGAAAGTATTAATAATACAAAATGTTGTCATCAAACCATCTATCTATTAAATATTATGACTGAAATTTGTATAAATGTAAAAGTATGATAATCATATTTGAGTCTTCTTCTCCCGGAGTAGTAAACGCTATTGCTACTCCCAAGATTATTTGAATGGTGGAAATTTAGGTGAATCGTCTGAACTCGTAACCGGATTGGTTACCAGTTCGGACGATTCACCTAAATTTCCACGGAGCTACTGGCATTGGACTGCCACAATCCTGAGGGTGAAGTGAATTCGGAGATTGAACTCGATGTAGATTTGGGGGGGGTGCTGGGCTAGAAAACCTCCACGTGGTGCACCCTGGAAACGTTGGTGATGGTGTTGTTCATCATTACCAACGGCTAATATTCTAGCACGAAGAGGAAACCATTTTCTTCGGCAAATCGGCCGAGATTTGGTCCAACAGAGCGGGCGTGTCTGTCGGATGCTCTGTTGGTTCTTCGCTCTTCGGAGCATTGAGGAGGAAAACCTCGGTAAAAAATCACTATGGTGGGACTCTTTAGGGTCGGAGTACCTCCGCTTAGTGGTGGAAAAGGTAGGACAGGCTCGGTGTGCACTTACACTGCCACCGAGTAGGTATCAGGAGACGTTGTCTCCCTACCACTGTCGGCATATCGTAGTCCCGAAAGGAGTGTCGTGGTTATGTCTCGCGATGCCGATCGGGGGCGAGGGTCTTGGCTTAGCCGCCCGGACTGCGAGGAAGAAAACCTCTATTAAAAAATTACCCCGAATCCCGTGTTCTGGTGCGTGACCAGGGGATGCATGGCTGATGGGTAGTTCAGTCGTAAGCGCACTCCCAGCCGAGGCACCTGCGGACCCCTCGGTTAGGCATAAATTTACGCTTGCCCGGGTATTGGGGGATCTCTGCCCGGGTCGACCATTAATTCTCCCCCAATCGTGGGATTAAATATGGAACAAAACTTAAATAAAAATAATCAAACTGACGAAAAAAAGAAGGAGAAGAAGGGTAGGAAGGAGAATAGTGCAAGGGCGGACGATTACTCGTCCCACGAAGAGGGCGTATTGGTGGGAACGCCGATCTCGGTTGGGCTCCCAGAAGTCATTTTGGCTGCTGGGAGCCGAAGAACTTCGGAACGAATTCGTTCGAAATCCACTAATCCGTCGGACGGAGGTAACTCTAGTGCGACTATGGACGCACTGGAGTCAACAAAGAGAAAACGCGGACGCTCCAGGGACGAAGAGAGCGACACGTCCCAGGAGATGCTGCCCCCTAAAGTCAGTAGCAGCCGCAGAGGTCGGTCACGCACCTCGATCTCGACCCCATCAGGCTCTGTCTTCTTCAAGGCAGAAGCCTACAGAAGGGTCAGAGCAGAAGGTGAAAGCGCAGCGGAGGAGGAGATTGCTGATCTCCTGCAGAAAATACGGAAACCGGTGGAAAGGGATTCTATCTCCCAAACACCGGTGTCTTTGCAGGAGAGAGTAAATATGGGGGTGGCCATAATCTATAAAGTGGCCACCAAGTCCAGGAACCTTAAGAGTTCTTTCGTTAGGGCTCTTAAGGACTCCTCCTCTGCCATTGCTGGAGTCGTGGAAAACCTCATGGGGGATGTAGCACGCCTTCAGGCGGCTAACGATCACCTGACGGGGCAAGTGGCTGAGCTCAGTGCTCAGTTCGCCCAATTTCGAGCACATCGTCCGACGGAAGATCCGGCCAAGACCTCATCTCAGCCTGCTCCCTCTCCCATCGGTATCATCCCTGATGCCCACCTGCGCCAAATTACGGACACAGTGTGGCGTATGATGGATGGGCGTCTCGCTGGCCTGGAGGCGAGACTGCCTCCGGCTCCCATTGTCCGGCCGCCGCTGGCAGCACATAGACCGAAGGTCGCACCAGTGACGACAGCGCTACCCGTTGTGGGCGGTCGCGTGTCTTATGCAGCGGCAGCGTCGGTGTCTGCTGTTCCTGCGGCTGCTCCAAAGGCGCGGCAGGTGGCTAAGGCAGTAGGTAGGACTGTAGCACCTAGGGAAGCACGTAACCCGGCGACCAAGCCTGGAGCGGCATTTCCACCGCTCCCCACTCCGACACCTTTATCTGATCCCTCCACATCTGCCACTCCCAACGATGGCTGGCGGGTAGTTGGGGGGCTAAAAAGTCCCGGAAGCGGGGTAAAAAAGCCTCTACCCAACAGGCGCCATCGGTGGCAGTGGCTACCACGAAGAAGCCACGTAAACTACAACCTCCTAAGACTGCGGCTGTGGTGGTCACCGTATCACCGGAGGCAGCTAACGGCGGACTGTCCTACGCGGCCATTTTCAAGAGGGCCCGGGACAGTCTCCCCAATGATTTCGGGACTGGAGGGGTCAGATTGCGCCTCGCTCAGACAGGAGCTCGAGTACTCGAGTTCCCTGGAGCCGAAGCTATAAAGACGGCGGACACATTTGCCGAGAAGCTGCGGGGAATATTTGCAGCCACGGATGGTGTGAAGATCACCAGGCCTACAAAATGCGCTGAATTGCGCATCTCGGGCCTGGATGACTCTGTAACGGCTGAAGACGTCCGCGTTGCGATTGCAGAGAAGACGGGGTGCAACGCGGAAAACATTAGGTCGGCACCATCCGCCCCGGTCCAGGAGGACTTGGTGCTGTGTGGGTCAGTTGTCCCGTAGCGTCGGCCAAAGCTTTGGGCGACGCAGGCCGACTACTCATCGGTTTCGTGAACGCTAGGATCACAATCCTGGCGGCGAGACCGATGAGGTGTTATAAATGCCTGGCATCGGGACACACACGCGCCAAGTGTGGTAGTCGTTTTGATTGCAGCGGACTATGTTTCCGCTGCGGTCGACCGGGGCACAAGGCGGCAGAATGCACTACCGCCCCTCACTGCTCGGCGTGTGAGGCGGGTAATAAGCCCGCCAATCACCAGATCGGGCAGGCGGGCTGCAAGCCTCCCCGTGAATCTCGGCAATCATCGGGGGCTAGCCAGTCGGCCCAGGCTGTCTCCGATGTTGTTCGTCTGTCAACATCATCGCCCATGGAGGAGGTTGTAGAGACAGTCCGGTAATGGACCAAGTCTCCAACCTCCTTGTCCAGACGAACCTGAACCACTGTGCCGCGGAGCAGGATCTCTTGCTACAAACCATGGTACAGTGGTCGATCAGTGTGGCCGTAGCCGCGGAGCCCTACTATGTTCCTCCTCGACCGAATTGGTTGGGTGACCGGGACGGCTCCGTGGCAGTCGTCGGCTCCACAGCGCCTCATTCCTCGCCCTTGTCGCTAAGAGACAAGGGCACTGGATATGCTGCTGCTGAGTGGGGGGGGATCACCGTATACGGTGTGTACTTCTCCCCCAACCGGAGTTTGAGCGACTTCGAGGTTCTCCTCAACAGTTTGGAGACCTCGATACGGCGACTAACGTCTGGGCACGTCCTTGTGCTGGGGGACTTCAACGCAAAATCCGTTGCGTGGGGTTCCCCCAGAACGGATGCTAGGGGCGAAGCCGTAGAGGAGTGAGCGGCTTCGGTGGGCCTCTGTTTATTAAACAGAGGCTCCACTAACACGTGCGTGCGACAGCAGGGTGGGTCGATAGTGGACCTTTCGTTCACAACTCCTGCCCTCGCCGCACGAGTAAGGAACTGGCGTGTTCTGGAAGAGGTTGAGACGCTCTCGGATCACCTCTACATCCGAATTGAGCTCTCCCGGATCCAGGACTCCAGTAGGGGTCACACGGCGCGACCTTCTTTTCGCTTTCCGCGGTGGGCTATTTCGAAGCTGAACAGGGACCTACTAGAGGAGGCGGCCGTTATTCAGTCTTGGCTGCCTCCGCAGGCCCTAACCGAGGAGGTTGACATGGGGGCTGGTCGCTTTCGTGACGCGACTACGCAGATTTGTGATGCGGCCATGCCCCGTATCCGAGGTCATCGGCCTCCCCGGAAGGAGGTGGTGGTGGTGGTGGGTTACTGGTGGTCCCGAGAGTTGGCGGACCTCCGCGCGGCTTGTACTCGTGCCCGGAGGTCCTACACCCGCAGTCGCCGGCGTCACCGCGAAGACGGCGAGGAGGACCAGCTTCATGAGGAGTACCGAGAGGCGCGGAAAACTCTGAAGCTGGCCATTAGCCGCGCCAAAGAAGTGAAAAGAAAGGAGATGCTGGAGAGTCTCGATCGTGACCCCTGGGGTCGCCCTTATCGTGCGGCGCGACAAAAGCTACGCACGTCGGGGTCCCCCCTTACAGAGACTCTCCAGCCCAGCTTCCTGCAGGAAGTGATCGAGGGGCTTTTCCCGCAGCGGGTGGAGCACACAACCTCGCCAATGGCTTTCTTGGTCAGAGACGACGGAGGGGAGAACGAGGATAATGTTCCACCCGTCAGGGAATCGGAAATAGAGGCGGTTGTTCTACGGATTCGCTCCAAGAATACCGCCCCTGGGCCAGATGGGATACCTGCCCGAGTGTTGGCACGAACCCTCGACCACATGTCGGATCGCCTCAGAGAGGTCCTGGACGCCAGCTTGGCGTCCAGACGCTTTCCTGAGAGCTAGAAGAGCGGGAAGCTGGTCCTGTTACGGAAACCGGGACGGCCTGTCGATTCGATTGCGGCCTATAGGCCCATCGTGTTGCTGGACGAGGCGGGTAAACTGTTTGAGAGGATACTCTCTGCCCGCATCGTCCGGCACCTCTGTGAGGTGGGCCCCGATCTGTCGGACGCCCAATACGGATTTCGAGCGGGGCGTTCGACGGTCGATGCCGTGTTGCGCCTGAGGGCCGTGACCGAAGAGGCGGTGAGCTGTGGCGGCGTGCTGTTGGCGGTATCGTTAGACATCGCCAACGCATTCTGCCATTTAGCTGCATCAGGGAAGCACTCCACTACCACGGGGTGCCAGAGTACCTGAGGCGGCTTGTGGCAGACTATCTTGAGGAGCGTACCGTCATGTACGAGGACCGAGATGGTATTCTGAGGAGGCGGTCCATGTCGTGCGGTGTTCCACAGGGGTCTGTCCTCTGACCACTCCTGTGGAATATGGGACACGACTGGGCCCTTCGAGGTCGTCTTCCCCCCGGGATGGGCGTAATTTGTTACTCAGATGACACATTGGTCACAGCCCGGGGGATGAACTTTCAAGAGGCGGCGCGCCTGGCCACCACGGGTGTCTCTCTGGTGGTCGGGCGTATTGAGGCACTGGGTTTGCGGGTGGCCCTGGACAAGACGGAGGCCCTTTTGTTCCATGGGCCCCATCGTGGTCCACCCTCCGGCGCCTCCATCATAGTCAATTCGGTCCTCGTACCGGTTCAGGCCCAGATGAAGTATCTGGGCCTGATCCTCGACGGCAGGTAGCTCTTCGACGAGCACTTTCGACAGCTCTCTCCAAAGCTGGTAGGTGCTCCTTCTGCCCTTGGGCGACTCTTGCCCAATTTGGGTGGAGCCAGCGTCACGACGAGACGGCTATACACGAAGGTTGTTCGGTCAATGGCCCTGTATGGTGCACCGGTGTGGGCGGCGGCTCTGACCGCCCAGAATAGAGCTCGCCTCTGGCGTCCTCAGAGGATATTGGCGGTTAGAGCCATACGCGGTTACCGTACCGTATCAACGGAGGCGGCGTGTGCCTTGGCCGGTACTCTCCCGTGGGATTTGGAGGCGGAAGTGCTCGCCGAAGTTTATCGGCGAACGGCTGACTTCCGGGCGGGAAGCGGAATACGGCCCCCGCCCGAAGAGATACGCAAGTGGCGTGAGGCCGCTCGTCGTGCCACGATGTCTCGTTGGTCATTCCGGCTGGAGGCCCCACGTGCTGGCTTTGCCACCGTGGAGGCTCTTCAGCCGGTCATCGCCGAATGGGCAAGGCGACAGCACGGGACCCTTTCCTTCCGACTGACGCAGGTTCTTTCCGGGCACGGTTGCTTCGGGAAGTATCTGCACTCGGTCGCCAGGAGGAAACTGAGTCCCGCCTGTCACCACTGCGACTGCAGTGAGGACTCGGCTCAGCACACGCTAGCGGTTTGTTCCGCCTAGGCGGCGCAGCGTGGGGTCCTCACTGCAGTTATTGGACTAGATCTCTCGCTACCGGCCATCATACGCTCCATGGTCGGTAGCGACAGTTGTTTTACCGCGGTCGCTACCTTTTGCGAAGATGTAATTTCGCGGAAGGAGGTGGCGGAGAAGGCCCGGGAGGACGACCTCCACTCGGACCCAATTCGCCGCCGGCGAGCCGGGCGGCGGAGGCGCGCATATCAGCGCCTCATGCCGCCTTGAGTGTGGCTGCGGGTGGACGGGACGGGTTTTCCCCTCCATCCGCTATAATGGCCAGCCGCGAGGAGGTAACGTGCGCGTGTGCCGTACGTCGCCTAAATAGAGAGTTTGTAAGCAGATGGTGCGTTAGCGGGCAGGCGCTAGGAGGGATTTGGATGTCGTAATAACAGCTGTTCCCGGATCCCTCCTATATCAGGCGCAGAGTGGCACACCGTGTGGTTTTAGTCGGTCCGATTCCGACACACCACCCCGCCGTAAACCCCGGTGGGGTGACGGCTCGAGGGGGTTTCCACATGTTACAAAAAAAAAAAAAAAAAGATGTAGATTTGGGGACGGAAGTGCTCGCCGATTTTATCGGCAGACGGCTGACTCCCGAGCGAATAGCGGCATATGACACCCGCCCGAATAGCCACGATAACTCAGTGTTCGTCCCTGCTGGAGGCTTCACATGCTGGCTGTGCCGCCTTGGAGCAGTTTTACTGCGGTCACAACTTTCTGCGAAGACGTTGTTTCACAGAAGGAAGCGACGGAGAAAGCCCGGGAAAACAATATCTACTCGGACTCAATTCAATGCCGTCGAACTGGACGCTGGAGGTGCGCTTATCGACGCCTCATGCCGCCTTAAGTGTAGCCGCGGATACACGGGACAAATTTTCCCCTTCATCCGCTACAGTGGCCAGTCGCAAGGAGGCGACACCGGCGTGTGCTATATGTCACCTAAATAGAGAATCCATCCGAAGGTGGTGCCCGCTAACGCTGGTAGTGTAAGGGGCCGTGGGGTTCCGAAAAAACAATTGTCAGTGTATATAGACATTCATAGCAACCGGGACCGAGTACTTAACGTGCTCTTCGAGACACGGGCGTGAAACATCGCCAAACTTCCTTATTATTGGAATGATTATTTGCAACTTATGGTAAGAAAGCCCAACAACACTTTTGGCTCGACCCAGGTATCGATAACGACACCTCTTGATCGGCAGTCACAAGCGCTAATCATTAGACCAACGAAAATATTAATGCTCCATGACAAACTTAATCTAAATATTGGCAAAACGTTATTTAAGGTTGGTGATTTTCTAAATGTTTTTCAAAACTTTGTGTATTCTACAAACTTCAACCTCTATAAAAAATATCAGAATAAAACATTACGAAAGTAAACGCTAAAAATCTTGGGTTATTTAATAAGTCCATTATTAAGTTTACAGAGCAACGAATGGCACAAGGCCGCCTTGCCATTTTGTCCCTTGTAGGCGTATAATTTTAAAAAAGAACCTTTTATCTAATTCTTTTACTCATCAAGAGGTATTCAGATTAATGTTAATAATATTTTATAGAAAGTCTAAGTACCTTAGACCTTTTTGACCTTTAAGTCCTGTAGAAAATTAGATGCTCTTGTGGCTCCTTTCATGATATTATGTTTTACTAAATATATAATATACGAACTAGTCTTCCTCACAAATAGTTTATGCCTTGGAATATCTGATTTTAAATGCCTGACTAATAGGATTTTATTCAAAACATATATTTTTTAAACTACCACACACTTCACGTAATATTTAATTCAACAAATGCATTTTTAACATAGTACTAGCTCTTCCTAATTTTGAATCAAATGAATCAAATGATCGTGAGTAAGATTCATATGTGAAGTTATTATTATTACAAGTATTTACACGTAGCAACAGCCAACTTATAAATATTTTTCTTATTTTACATTAGCAGTCAAAATTCCTACAAAATGAAAAATATAATTTAAACAGCAAGCTACTAAGCCTCAAAATTTCGAGTAACGGCAACAGTCCCGTAAAATATTACAAAACAAATTCACATTCAATTACTCAGAACCTTTCTCAAATTATATCATTAAGGCTGCGCAAAACTTGAGCTCAAACGAGGCTAAAGTGTGAGAGTTGTGAAGGTTTTTTAATAAAAACTTTTTAGTGGAAGACGAACGACAACCTCCAGAGAGCTTTTCAATGTAGATAGTCTGTCCTCTCAAATGATATACTTTGGTAAGGGCGCATCATCTTCGGATTAGACTCCACGTCTACTATAATTCGTTTTCTAGAAAACTTGCCGTCATTATTTTACTCTTCTGTAAAGGTACTTTGTGGTTCCAGTCTAAATTGGTAGTTTTTAACATTCGTTGATCTTTAAAACGTATTGTATTCTAAAGTCGTTTTATTAATCGTTCATCATTTAAAAAAAACCATGATATCTTGAAGTTTAAATAAATAATAACATAAGTATCTAGTGAGTGTATAATTTTAAACATGTCTCTTTGTATGAGGATAGGTGCACCAGAAATAAGTTCAGGCATGTAATAGATATATATTATACTACTTTAAATGCATTTTACAAACTACTTTATTGAAAAACCAGAGTCCCAGTGACCATAGCACACGGTTTTTTTTTCTATAATCAGAGCCTGCCAAAGTAATTCTACTCTGCCTGATGGAAAGTATGAATAGAATCCAAGAGTTGTGGTCACCATACTCATTGCAAGTGCAGACAATGCAGTATGGTGACCCCCACTATGGCGGCCTTGTTCACACCCCGCTTGGAAATATAAAAGGCATGACAGTCATAGTGACAATGTAAGACTTACACAGTTACCACGACAACTGTCACTCATGCATCAATGGGCCTCCAGTCTCACACTCACCAGCGAAACACAACAACACGGATGCTGGTGCTTTAGGTTGGTCTTCTGTGGGAGGGTAGTACTGCCCCGGTCGAGCCGGCCCACTCGTGCTGAAATCAGCGTGGCTCTACTACCTAGACAAACGGTCGTATTAATGTTATAATAGCTGAAGCACTCCTAATCATTTTCTTATTTCATATTTACTTTCATATTACGTGTAATAAAACAAATGTTAGTTTCAGAGTCATAGATAACACCTAATGGATATAACTGCCGACCAAGTAGTGGAATGAGCTAATTAGATTAAAATGCTCAGATAAATCATACCGCGCATTGTTTTCATAACAGTTCTTTATTAAAAAAATTGAAAGTATGCCATTCATATAACTACGCATGTAACAATTTAAGTAACTTTGTTTAATAGTCATGCAATTTATCAACGTGAAAGTACTTGTAAAAATGATCCAAAGGGACTTTCGGCTCCAAAGATTTGTGGTCACTTATTAGCATTTTTTTTTGCGCATCGTGTGGCTTAATTAGTTCGAGTCTGAAATACCGATCAATTTAAAACCCGATGGTGAACACTTAGGAGGTAGGTAAATGCAGGAAATTTCATAATTCAACCACCACCAGTGAAATTCGCTACTGACCCTTTTGAACAGTTTAATAGCTATCTTCTACCACTAATACCACTACAAATGTGTACTCCAGAGGATTGCAATTTGTCCACGTAATCAAAGAGAGTGCTGAGTGCACCTAGGCACTCTAATGTAGGGAGAAACAAGTCATACCACAGCTTTGCATTAACTCCGACGCTACAGATGACCGACCTAGCTATTCATTTGTTATTGAATTAGTTTTGAACTAACTGCTGTTGAATACTATAGAGAGTACAGAGAATGAGTAAGCATGGATGACTCAGAAAATTATATTAAGGTATTGTTTAATTCCAATTGAAAATAACGCTATAAATCTTTTCAAAATATTGTAAGCTTAATTAATATGTAAGCTGCTCAACTGAGTTTCTTAACTTGCTTCGTTGGTCTAGCGGTGCATGCGACTGCCGTTCAAGAGGTTTTGGGTTAGATGCCCGGGTCGGGTAAAAATGTTATTGAGATTTTCCGATTACAGAAATGCTTACAGCCTGGAGTTTAGAAGTTAGAGTCTTAACCTCTGTGGCTCGAAGAGCACGTTACACCTGATCTCTCCCCGGTTATATCAGATAGCCATCTCATCAGATTGTGAGAGTGAGAGAACAGAGAGTGCTTTAATATCTCCAGCGTAGTAGACTGGTTTCCGTTGCGACTTCGTTGAGAAATCGGCTAGAAATACATCAATAGTGTTTAATTATATATATTGCGTTTCAATTTTGATACACTTAAATATATGAGATACTTGTATTTTAATAAAAATTTCTCCAATAAAGAAACGTGAAAATTGAAAGTAAATTATTAAAATTGTATTATATTACACGTAAAAGAATGCAAAAAGCTATAATTCGTAATTAATATAATTATAAATGTATAACACATTTGAATATGATTATAAAACATATATTATACGTGTGTGGTCTAAAATAATTTACAGTTACAGATCAAGTTATACTGGTCATTAAATAAAAACAAAACTTTCGAGTCAGTTCTAAATGTTACTTAGTTGATAGAAATTGAAAGACCAAGCGATTTTTAATGTTAAAATCAAAATTACTTTTTCAGCTAAAAATGATTCATGAAATTAATCATAAAATGCTGACATTATGACATGTAATAAGTTAAAAAAAACTGATAATAATAAAACATTCCTTTAATAAAAAATAAGGAAACGACATGAAGTATTCAAGCTGTTTTTAACTTTTAAAAGCCTTAACAACTTAATATTGTTCAATCTTCCACCGGGGTAAGCTTTCTTGGCAAGTCAAGAGATATTAGATCTTATGCAATATATAAATAAAATATAATACCTTTTATTCACTTGCATCATGAAAGAAAGCTAAGTAGAAACATTTTTCATCTATAGGTATACACAATGTAGTCGTATTTATAATTCAAATTCAGCTACCCACAGAAACTGTATGAGTATAAAAATGTATGAGTACAAGATTGCCAGTAAAGTCGTAACGCTTCCTGTATTAGCTGACATCTATATAATAAACGAAAAGTATTTACAATATCTATATTTATATAGTGACAACTTTACGATTAATATATTTATTTGGGTAATAAGTGTAAAAGATATGATTGCTAAGAACGATGTATAACACATTTTGGATAATAAGTTACAACAAATAACTGTTTATATTGTCTTCATTTAGGAGTTAGATTACCCATCTGCTAGTTTACTCCTTATACTATCAATAGCCTTTTACTGTCCACTGCTGGACAAAAGTCTCTCCCTAGCAAGGAGGTTTTGGCCTACCATACCATGAAAAATCGTATTTGCGAAATAATTTTTTAAGAGCCTAAGCCTTATAAGCATGAATAGAAATTAAGAGTTATGATTAGCATATTCATTACCATCCACACTATGGCGGTCTAGTGAGATGATTTTTCAAACCCCATATGGGGACGTAAAATGAATGACAGTGATCGTGGCCGTGTAAGGCTCACACGCTTAACACGATAACTGTCACCCCTGCATCAATAGGCCTCCGGTCTCTCACTCACCAACAGTAGATAACAGCACGGATGCAGTCGCTTTAGGTTGGTCTTCTGTGAAAGGGTAGTACTGAAATCAATACGGCACTACTGTCTACAAAACACCATATTACTCTGTAAAAACATAAGTACCTATATACTTAGTACTTTATCCAATACTAACAATAGTTTTTGTATGTTATTATTAAAGTAAGTTCATTTATATAAGGTAAGCCGAGAATTCGTTAACATTTGAATCTAACATCCAGCGTAAACATCTTACGGGAGTTCTTAGGACCGATGCTACTGGAATTTGCTGACTACAATCGTAACACATGGCTTCAACAAGATAGAGCATCTTGTCACACATCCAATGAATCCCTGCCGGTGGTCAAAGATATTTTTCTGGAAATGCTGACTTCCAGACGAGGTCAAATTTCACCACCCTGAAATTCAGATCTATACACAGTAGATTTCTTTTTATCTGGTTATTTGAAGAGTCGTGTCTACATACATAAACCAAATATACTACGTCAACTAAAAGAAAAAATCAGCAATTGTGATTTATACGATTTTTCAAATGTAAACTAATTCATGGCCCATCTTGTATAATTCCTAATATTTATTTATTACCACTTTAACATTAAAACCTTCAACGTTAAGTACACTTTGTCCGATGAATGCACAGTTTCAATTAACCAGATTATTTGTTCAGCGGTTTATTAATTAGGGCTTTAAATGGACAAATGCTAACATACGCTGTGATGTTACCATGAACGTATTAGTGTCTACTGATATACTATTATGTACAAAGTGTTATAAAAACAGGTGGTAACATGACAGTACTCTAATATAATACGTTGCGAACTGAAAGAAGATGTAGTGACAAAGATTGAAAAGAACATGCTTCGATGATTTGACTACATAGAGAGGAGGGTTGACAGAAGATTCACGAAAGGAATTTATGGACCGAATATGTGCAGAAGTTTCAGAAGACATCTTCCATGGTGAACATTAACCGACCAAATTGGTCATGCTCTGAAGGGTCATGTGAAAAATACCAGGGACCGATGAGCATGCATACAGCGATTGATGAATGTGGACGAAGCAAAAGAGTTGCGTCGGGATCGTAGCAATATAATAATAATAATAGTGTATTACAAAATATAGTTACACGAAAGTTTACACAGAAAAAAACTTTACACACTGAAATGGATATTTACAAAAAGAATGAGTCTCCTGGTTCTCAAACTAGGTTTACACTTGTAAATCAGTTGGGAATCAGTGTTCCTCTTACAACATGCGTATGTAACGATCATGTGTCGTGGTAAGTAGAGAACAATTGTTTCTAAAACCTCTGGGAAATGTGCGTGATTTTATGTTATGTCTAAGGTAACATTTAGAAATTGTTTTATTCATACCGTATATAATGAAAGGCAATAATATTTTAGGAGGGATCCTTATTGTATAGAAATTTTGTTTTGATCCTTACAAATTAAGACTGATCGTCGTTATTGTCTAATATGAATGAGCTCTAGATATTTAATAGATTCTATAAAAGTTGACAAAATATTGTTTTTTTTATAAAATAAATAAAAATATTGACATTAAAATAAGAATTAAAAAATCTACACAAAGAAAAACAGTCAGTCAAAAATAAGCAAATAAACATTTATTTTTAGTTTTTTATACATTTTGTATATTTATTACGTAAGTAATAGTTGTTTCATCATTGTTGTGTTAGTACACAAATAGTAGATGAAACAACAATTATTTGTGTACTAAACCACATTATTGTTATAAACATTAGTGGATTAGTGGTTCAGTCTAAAGCTCTCGTTAAACCCAGTTAGTATTGTTTTGCAGTAATTAATATGTCAACGAATGAACAATGAACAATTTCTACATCTTAAACCGAATTATGGAACTATACAGTGTGCATATTCAGAAACGTAAATTATCGTTAACACAACGAAATTTCAGTCGTAATTCTCATTTCTGATAAGTCGATGTTTAGAGAAACTATACGTTTCTTGATCACACATATGTTTGACTTTAAACAAAAAGTTCCGACAACCTGATCTTTATTTAACTTGCCCTGTTTGTTTACTTGTTTGGGTCCAATACAAACATATTTGACATTTGACCCTCTTCCAGTTGACAGATTGATATGATATTTTGATACACATCTTTAGTTCTGGTGATAACACAATTTATACACTCTGTGTCATTACAAATCCAAGATGACCGCCGCAAAAAAATTTTAGACTATGTATTGTTTACAACTACCTCAATATGGATATCAAATGAAAAGACTTAACTAGTCAAATATAGTTCAACATATTATATAATGAAAAGTCATCATGGCATGGTGTAGTTAATATATCTTCTCACAATCTCTTCAATATGGGTATCATATAAAAGTGCTTAACTAGTGCAATACTCTACACGATGGTTAATTACATGCTTTTCTTTAGCTTCACGTGTATGTATGTATGTATGGATGTTTGTAACCGACCTCTTTCAACTCGGTTTTGACCTATTTTGAACAGACGACTTTCGCTGAAACTTTGTAGACTTATCAAGGACCGGTGGCAAATTAATACCTCGTCGAAATTATATCATTTCCTTCATTAGGATTGAGATCGAGATTGAGATTGAGATTTTCGTAAATAAATATAAATCTGCTTCCCCAGTAACACAGCTTCCATTCGTTGAAAAGCCTGTTTTTACATAAATAGTTACACTACTACATTGATCGCAAGTGTAGCTATTTATGCTAACAACACAAAAAGCCTTAGAACGTATACGACTTCGAGACGCAACTCTGTAAACACAGCTTTATATGTCAACGGATTAAAAAATTAATGTAACTATTTGATAGTAAAATCAAACGTTTATCGTGTAGAAGATTAACACATCCGCGTTGAAGACAAATTGAACTAAAAAGTAAAAAATAAAATATAGTTAAAAAAAACTAAAAAACATGCTTTTCTAATTAACCCAACTAAAAAGTAAAAAATAATTTTTAACATTAACAATAATAGTGGGCGGAAAATATTATTATTGTTATGAGAAAAGCATGGGGCGCTTTGTACCTACGCTAAGTTCCTGAGATATAAACAAGACTATACGAGTATAAATATCATATATTCCTTTTGTAATATCTTGATACACAGACATAATATCTTAAAAGTTGAAATGCTGTTGTTTCGTTTAAGACTTACTATAAGTCTGTTTATGTTACTTAGCTTATTGCTACTCCAATGCATCACAAATATAAACAGAAAGCACAACAAGATAACGAAGTAAATCCACGAATAAACAAAGAACTTTTCCATTTCTTCTGGCATGACAAACATTTGTTTCGGAGGTAGTCGGAAACGCCCGAAGTACGCCATTATCAGCGAGGAAGGAAGGACGAGCGAAGATCATGCATTTCAGAAAGATTTGTAATCTGTTACTTTACTCTGAAACCTCCGAATGAACTTAATCGCGTAATAGGCTTACGAACAGTAAGCCTATTTTAGTTTTTAAAGATTTCATGTTGTTCGTGGAAAATAAAACGCAGTTTAACGACATTGCTACTTAAAATAAAAATTATTAAACAAAACCTTTTATGTTTGCCGATTGTAAGAACAAAACACAACTTTACTTTTACTATAAGTTACCAATGCAAGAAATGTCAGTAATCAAAATGTGCTACAGAATACAACCTATATACTTGTAGTTGATATGGTGTATTTATATGTCCTTCTGTTGCGACGATGTTACCACTTTAGCATCATTATCATACTATCTTAATGACTATTAGGGATAATGTTTCGTCATCATTTAATTAACACCTGACTTACTTTAACTAAAAATAATATGCTTATCAAATCTGTGCGAGTATTATGAATAGAAAGTGTGGTTGTTGATTAAAGGCACTAAATAGGGTAACGGCTATCGTATAAGCGCAAAACTACTTTTAGTAAATGATAACTGTAAGGTATGTTGTATGTGTTATCCATCGCTATAAAAATAATTTTACAAAATATTATTTTTGCTACCTTTTGCTATAAGGCATACATTTTGCCTACCTTTATATATACTGAACTTTACATACACATATTTAATATACATAAAGGTAAGAATGTCTTGTTTCCACACTTTGTAATTTTCTGAAAATTCTTGTGAATGTTTGAGTTATATAGGTTAAAAAATTCTCAATTTCCTAAGGGCGCGCATATATCTATACAGCGGTTGACACAACGTTAACAAATGTAATCTATGTAATAGTTTCTTGACTGTACTGAATAATTGAAAAAATAATCACTTATTAAATAGCACCTTGCACAAAGCCCAATTTCTGTAAAGGAAATTGAAAACGGTGGGCCCAAAAGTAATAATTTGAGATGGTATCGAAAAATTCATACTTTTCTCTCAATAATAAATCTGATAATGGAGAAATTGCCTTTAACAGTCCACCGCCTCTTCTTAGAAAATATGCTTTTTTTTTTCTTCTTTTTTAACATGTGCGGCACACGCGGACGTCGCCTCCTCGCGGTTGGCCATTGTAGCGGATGGAGGGGAAAACCCGTCCCGTCCACCCGAGGCCACACTCAAGGCGGCATAAGGCGCTGGTACGCGCGCCTCTGTCACCCGGTTCGCCGGCGCCGAATTGGGTCCGAGTGGAGATCGTCCTCCCGGGCCTTCTCCGCCGCCTCCTTCTGCGAAATTACGTCTTCGCAGAAGGTTGCGACCGCGATAAAACAACTGTCGCTACCGACCATGGAGCGTATGACAGTGTAGCGAGAGATCTCCTCCAATAATTGCAGTGAGTACCCCACGCTGTACCGCCCAGGCGGAACAAACCGCTAGCGTGTGCTGAGCCGAGTCCTCACTGCAGTCGCAGTGGTGACAGGCGGGACTCAATTCCCTCCTGGCGACCGAGTGCAGGTACTTCCCGAAGCAACCGTCCCCGGAAAGGATCTGCGCCAGTCGGAAGGACAGGGTCCCGTGCTGTCGCCCTGCCCACTCGGCACGTGCTGGCTTTGCCACCGTGGAGGCTCTCCAGCCGGGACGACCAACGAGCCATCGTGGCTCGACTAGCGGCCTCTCGCTACTCGTGTATCTCTTCGGGCGGGGGCCGTATGTCGCTACCCGCCCGGAAGTCAGCCTTTCGCCGATAAACTTTGTCGAGCACGGGCACGAGCACCCCACGGGGGAGTGCCGGCCAAGACGCACGCCGCCGCCGTCGATACGATGCGGCAACCGCGTATGGCTCTAACCGCCAATATCCTCTGAGGGCGCCAGAGGCGAGCCCTATTCTAGGCGGTCAGAGCCGCTGCCCACACTGGTGCAACATACAGGGCCATTGACCGGACAACCCCCGTATATAGTTGTCTCGTCGCGATGATGCTGGCTCCACCCAAATTTTGCAAAAGTCGCCCAAGGGCAGAAGCAGTGCTGACTAGCTTTGGAGTAAGCTGTCGGAAGTGCTCGTCGAAGAGCCACCTGCCGTCGAGGATCAGAGCAAGATACTTCATCTGGACCTGAACCGGTACGAGGACCGAATTGACTATGACGGAGACACCGGAGGGTAGACCACGACGGGGCCCACGAAACAAAAGGACCTCCGTCTTATCCAAAGCCACCCGCAAACCCAGCGCCTTAATACGCCCGACCACGAGAGAGGCACCCTTGGTGGCTAGGCGCGCCGCCTCTTGAAAATTCATGCCTTGGGCTGTGACCAAAGTGTCATCTGCGTAACAAATTACGCGTAGCCCGGGGTAAGACTACCTCGAAGGGCCCAGTCGTATCCCATATTCCACAGGAGTGGTCCGAGGACAGACACCTGTGGAACACCGCACGACATGGGCCGCCGCCTCAGAATACCATCTTGGTCCACGTACATGACGGTACGCTCCTCAAGATAGTCTACCACAAGCCTCAGGTATTCTGACACCCTGTGGTAGGGGAGTGCTTCCCTGGTGCAGCTAAATGACAGACTATTAAATGCGTTGGCGATGTCTAATGACACCGCCAACAGCACGCCGCCACAGCTCACCACCTCTTCGGTAACGGCCCTCAGGCGCAACACAACATCGACTGTCGAACGACCCGCTTGAAAGCCGAATTGGGCGTCCGACAGATCGGGGCTCACCTCGCAGAGGTGTTGGACGATGCGGGCAGAGAGTATCCTCTCAAACAGTTTACCCACCTCGTCCAACAACACAATGGGCCTATAGGCCGCTACCGAATCGGCAGGCGGTCCCGGCTTTCTTAATAGGACCAGCTTCCCGCTTTTCCAGCTCTCAGGGAAGCGTCCGGACGACAAACTGTCGTCCAAGACCTCCTTGAGGCGGTCCGATATGTGTTCGAGGGCACGGGCCAGCACTCGGGCAGATATCCCGTCTGGCCCAAAGGCGGTGTTCTTAGAGCGGATCCGTAGGACAACCGCCCCCACCTCCGATTCCCTGACGGGCGGAACATTGTCCTCGTTCCCCGCGTCGTCTCCGACCATGAAGGTCATCGACGGGGGTGTGTGTTCCACCCTGTGTGTGTGTGTCTCTGTGTGTGGAGTGTCTCTGTAAGGGGGAGCCTGACGTGCGGAGCTTTTGTTGCGCCGCACAATAAGGGTGACCCCAGGGTTCACGATCGAGACCTTCCAGCATCTTCTTTCTCTTAATTTCTTTGGCGCGGCTGATGGTCAGCTTCAGAGTTTACCACGCCTCTCGGTACTCCTCATGAAGCTGGTCCTCCTCGCCTTCTTCGCGTTGTCGCCACCGACTACGGGTGTAGGACGGAGGTCCTACACCCGTAGTCGGTGGCACGTGTACAAGTCCGCCAACTCCTGGGATCACCAGTAAACCTCCTTCCGTGGAGGCCGCCAACCTCGGATGCGGGGCATGGTCGCATCGCAGATCTGCGTAATCGCTTCGCAGAAGCGACCAGCCCCTATGTCAACCTCCCCGGTTGGGCCTGTGCAGACAGCCAAGAGTGAATGATGGCCGCCTCCTCTCGTAGGTCCCTATTTAGTTTGGCTACAGCCCACCGCAGAAAGCGAGAAGAACGCCGCGCCGCGTGACCCCTACTGGAGTCCTGGGTCCGGGAGAACTCAAATCGAATGTAGAGGTGATCCAAGAGCGTCTCAACCTCTTCCAGGACATGCTAGTTCCTTACTCGTGCGGCGAGGGCAGGGGTAGCAAACGAAAGGTCCACTATCGACCCCCCTGCTGTCGTACGCACGTGTTGGTGGAGCTTCTGTTTAATAAACACAGGCCCACTGAGGCCGCTCACTCCTCTGCGGCCTCGCCTCTTGCGTCCGTTGCGGGAGAACCCCACGCAATGGATTTTGCGTTGAAGTCCCCCAGCACCAGAACGCGCTCAGACGTTAGCCGCCGCATCGAGGTTTCCAAATTGTTAAGGAAAACCTTGAAGTCGCTCACACTCCGGTTGGGGGAGAAGTAGACACCATATATGGTGATGCCCCCCTACTCAGCAGCAACATATCCAGTGCCCTTGTCTCTTAGCGACAAGGGTGAGCTGGACATAGGTCTCCCTCAAGGTTCGCCGCAACAGTGGGTTCCATGCCACTCGCATCCAATGGCTTCCTGCGACCTTCACCAGGTCGTCGGACCACATTGTAGTAGGCCTACTAACACTGTGTTTTTCAAAACTTTGTAGCCCCATCGGCCATCGTTTCGTTTATATACAAACTATAGTTACACAAATATCCGCAAACGGCAAACAGAGGCTCATTGGATATCAATATTATTTCGATTATCACTTTAACCGTAACTCTCCATGGTGATCTCCGTGGTGACAGATTAAGAATACAGGGTATCACCAACCACATTCTTCCCATGAGTGTGGTAAGATATAACTAAGCGAACAAAACATGTAAGACCACATCACTGCAAAGAGAAGCCGGCCAGCGTGATATAGTAGGCTAAAATCTCCTTACTGAGGAGAGGCCTATGTCCAGCAGTTGACTGTTAAAGACTGTTAATAAAGTTAAATAGGACAATCTTATACCCATTAACAGAACAACTCTATTCCCATTAATACGACACGCAGATAACAAAGTTAGGAATATATTAAAAGGATGTGTGAGAAAAGAATGTAATTACAAATTGAAATAAAATATTTAAAATTTGGAGTACTAGTATTGTATCACGTACTCATTGGCTCATACGCCTCATAAGTTGCAGCAAAAATTAATCACGTAACAAGAGAAATATGCGTAACACGTGTTTAGATCAGTTAAAACTCACAATAAAATGAGTTCAGTACATTAGTAGTCGTACATTTTACACATAAAAATATTATAGTGTTTTATGAAACGTTCTCTGCATTGTAAGTATTGATAAAAGCAAAACAAAAACTGAAAGAACAAAATACAAGTGTCTAATGGTTTGCGTGTTTTCTACATTTGTGTTTGTGTACCTCGATATATCGCTGAGAGTGCTCATTTCGAAGGCCATTAGATAGGGGAAAACCGTCATGGCAAACATTTCCCTCGCTTAAGATCAACACAATGGAAACATTTTGAAGGTTAAGCAGATGTAACTGAATCCTCAAGGATACTTGTGTATTGTATAGGCTGTAACAGTAGAACGGTAATAACTCTATACGTCAATTTCTGTCTCATCTAGAAAAAAATATTTAACACTTTTCCAGTTCGAAATTCTTTTAATTACCATTTTTAATATACTTTAAGGAATGTTTTTTTCCTTATGAAGCAAATGAAAAAAGTTCAATTTAATATTTGCTCTTTCTACACATAAAAAATTACTTCTAACTAACTGATATATCAATTCAGACCCTAAACGTAATCTCGAAATTTTGGGCACTCAATACTTTTAGTGTATAGTGTAACAACCACCAACCATAATTTTTTGGTAATTTTACTTCTGAAGAAGTAAATTAAGGAATGAAACACCGTTCTTCATAACGAATTTCCGATGGAAGTTGGTTACTTTCAAAGATAGAAACTCGAAATATGAAACCATAAGGCAAAAAAACCACGAGCAGTAATTCTGTCTGTACATTTATTTGCTTTATCAAAATACTAGCGACCCGCCCCGATTTTGCACGGGTGCAATGCTGATAGTAAATACACTACAGAAAAACTGTGAACGTTGTATATAAAAACATAGCGGCCTGCTCTGGCTTCGCACGGGTATAACATATATAGCCAATGTCACTCACTGAAAAAATGATTAAAATCGATCCAGTAGTTTTGATTTATTCATTACTGCTCGTAGCCCGAACGCGTTAAATTTGGAGTAAAACAATTCCCATTTCCCTATACCATGAAGATTTCCTGCTATCTTTGGAATATCTAAATTCATACCTACATTAGGTACTTATTTACTTTTTACTTTTTTGTCTATATATTTTATTTTTACAGCAATTATTATATTACAGAATGTCTTTATATACAACGTTCACAGCTTTCTTGTCATTAGACAATACGTATTTTCTCTAGAGGTTACTCTTGAAAGAGCGACATACAGTTGGCCATGTGAAAAACAGTCAACGCTCAAATCTAAGCCTGCAACGTTGAAGGTTTGACCCTGCTATTTATTAATCATTCATTGCAAAAGATGTCTTTATCGGAAACTGTAAATGTTTAAATTGGAAGGGTAAATCCGATGGTATCAGAGGGATTCAGGGAATCAATACATCTTCTCCAGTACCACAACCTGTGAGTATTGTGCACTCTATTATGAAAGTTTTCAGTGATTTTAGCAGCAAATGCGTGCCATTGCAAAGTTTAGGTGGATTCAGGTTTCTTAATAAAATAACAGGACAACCTACTTTCAACACCATTTTGTGAGGAGGGAGTCCAGACGGGTTTAGAAATTCTGTAGGAAAATAAACAGCTTCTTCCAAATCGAGAACAGTATCGACCGAGTAGTATATTTTCGTCGGCGCATCAATCTTTGAAAGAATCAAGCTATTTACCTTATCTACCTGTTCGTTAGTTGGTGACAGAAGCGCTCCTTCTTTAACCCAAGATATTGTCTTACAACTTATGTTATCAATGTCAGGATAGACATTGTTGACTAACTCTTGGATGTTGGCTATCAAAACAGAAAGGTTTTTCAGGTTAATCCTTCTCTCACTTTCTGTTAACTCTCCATTGCCAACTTTTAACAGCTTCTCTGGAAGTAGTCTGTTCTCACGTGAAGATGACGAAACCCTCCTATTTCTTTTAAGCTCTATTTTATTGACATGTGGTCAAAGGTTAGATTTTTTTAGGGACTCATTTATTTCGTCAGCACGTGTTCCTCGAGTCACAACTGGTAGGATTTGAGGGAAATCTCATCCACCCATAGGTGAATTTTTATTGCCCAAATCACGGATTGTCCTATCCAGTGCTTCCACAGACGTCTTGCTTGACATGGTAGCTTCGTCCCAGACTATTAATGAGCAGTCACGCATCAATTTTCCTGTATTGCTCTGTTTTGAAACACTACAGACGCTGTTATTATCATCGGTGGTGATTTTCAACGGGAGCTTGAATGTAGAGTGTGCGGTTCGGCCTCCTTCCAAAAGCGTAGCGGCAATGCCGGATCACGCTACAGCTAACGCAATTTTGCCGGTAGATCTCACTTTTTTTAAAAGCAAATTGATTAAAAATGTTTTTCCTGTACCTCCTGGGGCATCAAGGAAAAACAATTTCCCTTCATTGTTATCAATTGTTGATAGTAGTGCAGTGAATACTTTTTTCTGATCGATGTTTAATCGTGGCTCATCTTGAGCCATATTTTGTAAAAGTCTCGTTTGATCATATGATGTTTCTCTTGTGTATTCGGCACTGTTAGTTAAATCTGAGTTAGTAGTATTAGCTGGCATCGGCAGCCCAAAATCCTTGATCGATTTACCCGAAAGTAATTGCACTACTTTGTTTAATTCAAATAATGCTTCATCAAATATGTTTTATTCATATTGTACATCATCTGAGTTTAATTCTCGCCGTCGCCAAATCAGAATATCAGTGGCCATATTTTCTTGGAATTTATTCTATAGATTCACAGAATCAGTTACTTGAAAAAAAGCTGAACTACAAGCAACTGCTTCTGATAATGTGTTTTCCCAGTGAGAATCGTCTTCCAAGAGCCCCATATCTTTGCATTCTGCTTGATAAGTATTGTAAACAACACCTTGTACAGTTCTTAGGTGTGCAAAGGATGTCGGACCCTTTACAATATGCAGTAACATTCTCAGGTAAAAGCATTCGCTGTTGTTGGGATGAATGACATAGATTCTGTCAAGAGCATCCGTTTTTTTACTCCAGGGAAACCATTAACTGCAGTACCTTATTTTCGCCGTTGAAAAATTTTAGAACTCTGGTTCCATGTATAGTAACTTGGAACTCTGTTATATGTCAGTGTTTCCGTGAAATCATCTTGAGCACATTAACTTGAAGAATGCTGTCAATGTTGTATCCCGCGGGTTATTAACAACTTCTTGAATATTGTTCTCAGTGAAATATACTCTTTGTCCATTTTCTAAATGAACTGCAAGGTGTACAATTATGGGAACCCAGTCGTGCACTTCGAATGATAAAATCCTCCATACAGCTTCAGAGCGATAGATGTAACGTCCAGACTGATATTTTCTATTCATTTGGTGATTGTAAATACCTCACCTTAAATTACGATTTTTGAAAAAAATTGCCCTAATATTAATTATTTTTATTTAATCTAATCTTATCTAACTTTATGTACTTATAATTAGCGTAAATTAAAAATTAACATTAGAATAGAATATCATTTATATTTTAAAACTATCATACAATATGTATCGTAACTTACTTATAATTACTGATACGTTGTCGCGCTGAAAAGCACATTTTTATTATGTATGTTATTTTCCTCACTAGAAAGCTCCGATAACAAACGCGTTAAATCGCTGCAAAATTCAAAGTGCTACAGGGAAAATCGCGGCCTCCGACGCGCTACTTATAGGCACGCTGCCGCCGCCCCGGCCGGCCAGTACCGCCGCAAGCGCTACGTCCCGCAATTTTAAATCTGTAATATCTTCAAAAATATTCATTTAAATCCTGTGCTGTAAAGGACCATATAGATTTATATTAACTCAACAATGTATTTAATCTATTTAATTGGATAAGGATTAATGCTGTATTGGTTAAAATCGCTTCGAAAATTAGCAGTTATTTGTCGTAAAAAGTAAATGACAAAAAAATGTTATTGTGGGATATCCATAAGAGATAGACATATGCCGTCGCGGAGTTTTCTGTAGACCTTTTAAATGTATACAAATAATTAGTACATTATTTTGATAAATCTCGTAGGGTTCAGCCTGCGAAAGCGAAAAAAAATTGATAATTAACGACATCACATGAGAAACTTCAAAAATAACAGTATTTCTCCACTATTTAATTGATGTTATTATACATATAAACCTTCCTCTTGAATCATTCTATCTAAAAAAACAAACGCATCAAAATCCGTTGCGTAGTTTTAAAGATTTAACCATACAAAGGGACAAAGGGACATAGGGACAGAGAAAGCGACTTTGTTTTATACTATGTAGTGAAGATTACTAAGTTAGGTCAAGCGTATTGCAACCTCACTTTTCTCTCTTTTGAAAAAATGTCTTCTGTATCCAATGATTAATAAATACTGACCTAAATTTTCTAACATGCAGCCAATCTAGCTTTTAATTGCCGGTCCTCTTCTCTTGACCTCGTCTTATAACAGCCTTCTAAAAATAAACCACATATACATAATGCATTAAAACTAGATTACCATCTATATGCAAATAGAAAACGAAATTAAAGGGTATAAACATTCATGAAATCGCACTACGCCGGGCTGGTCAGATGGGAAAACACGATAAGGTATGCAATAGAGGAAGCTTTTGTATGGCTAAATGTCCATACAATATTTACACACAGAGAGAAACTACGCTATATCTTGTGTAATATACACCATCTTTGGTTTATTACAATCTTTAAATGGTAAAGTAAAGAAACACAAAGTTTTTACATGTCCAAACCCGTCTTTTAAACAATAGTTTAACTGCACGATTGACCTAGTGGTTTAAGCGGTCGCCATGCCGCTCTCTACTGCGCTGATTGTTGTGGGTTTAAACCCCACATGGGACAACACTTTGTGTGATCCATAAATTGTTGTTCTGAGTCAGGTTGTTCTTTGTGTCCGTTTCTTGTATGTTTGTAAAGTCCCCCGCAACACAGAATTTTTTCCTAGTGAGGGCGTTGTCTACTTTAAAAAAAAATATAACCACAAAATTATATATTCGATAACCCTATAAGCTGGACTGTAATGAGTTGAAGTCAGGCATTAAAAACCATGCAATATTACGTACTCTTATCCCAACTAGAATTGGAAAAAGGATAAGAAAAAGATGATGATGATTGTATATGGTGAAGTGAAGGTGATGGGAAGAACTTGATGAGTAGTTCGCTTACGCAATAGCCTTATTTAAAACTGAGCGTACTTATAGGTTGGTCGCAAATCTAAGAAAAGTTCTACACATACCACATGTTAAGAACTTTTTCTTAAGATGGTCTGTAGATAACAAGTAAGGTTTATTACAATTTATGATTATTTGGGTACACCTTTTAGGGTACCTTCAACTAGTTATTTCATTATATCTACCTACAGTTCCCAAAACTCACAACTACCTACTAGTCTAAATCGGTTCACCGGTACGCAAATTAATTATACAAACAGAATTAATTCATGTGACGTAATTTGTAAGGCCGGTAACCAAATCTTACAAAGCTCACTATCTAAGATTAAGGCAGTGTGAACGGTAAATAAATATCTTGTATTTCATCCCTAGCGACCGTGAGATTAACAAAGCGAGTTGCTTATCTCTGAATATCCCATTATGTTAATCCAACGTAAATGTTTATAGGTCTGGCTGTCACGTTCCTCACCAAACTTGTGGAATTAACACAGACATATTTTAAAGAGATGGATACTACATTAATTAGCATAATATATATGTGTGTGTGGGTGTGTGTGTATGTGGGTGTTTGCCATCAACCTATGGATATTGGTGAAATGAAAATTAAATGAACCTTTTTTTTTTTTTTTTTTTTTTTAACGTGTGGAAACCCCCTCGGGCCGTCACCCCACCGGGGTTTACGGCGGGGCGGTGTGTCGGAATCGGACCGACTAAAACCACACGGTGTGCCACTCTGCGCCTGACATAGGAGGGACCGGGAACAGCTGTTATTACGACATCCAGATCCCTCCCAGCGCCTGCCCGCTAATGCAGGCACCATCTATGGGTAAACTCTCTATTTTAGGCGACGTACGGCACACGCGGACGTCGCCTCCTCGCGGCTGGCCATTGTAGCGGATGGAGGGGAAAACCCGTCCCGTCCACCCGCAGCCACACTCAAGGCGGCATGAGGCGCTGGTATGCGCGCCTCCGCCGCCCGGCTCGCCGGCGGCGAATTGGGTCCGAGTGGATATTGTCCTCCCGGGCCTTCTCCGCCGCCTCCTTCCGCGAAATTACGTCTTCGCAGAAGGTTGCGACCGCGGTAAAACAACTGTCGCTACCGACCATGGAGCGTATTACGGCCGGTAGCGAGAGATCTC
The DNA here is from genome assembly GCA_949316085.1 of Hypercompe scribonia. NCBI lineage: Eukaryota > Metazoa > Arthropoda > Insecta > Lepidoptera > Erebidae > Hypercompe > Hypercompe scribonia. The sequence goes on from OX438979.1 coordinate 12,629,541, forward strand.
CTCCAATAACTGCAGTGAGGACCCCACGCTGCGCCGCCCAGGCGGAACAAACCGCCAGCGTGTGCTGAGCCGAGTCCTCACTGCAGTCGCAGTGGTGACAGGCGGGACTCAATTCCCTCCTGGCGACCGAGTGCAGATACTTCCCGAAGCAACCGTGCCCGGAAAGAATCTGCGTCAGTCGGAAGGAAAGGGTCCCGTGCTGCCGCCCTGCCCACTCGGCGATGACCGGCTGGAGAGCCTCCACGGCGGCAAAGCCAGCACGTGGAGCCTCCAGCCGGGACGACCAACGAGCCATCGTGGCTCGACGAGCGGCCTCTCGCCACTCGCGTATCTCTTCGGGCGGAGGCCGAATGCCCCTACCCACCCGAAAGTCTGCCGTTCGCCGATAAACTTCGGCGAGCACCTCCGCCTCCAAATCCCACGGGGGAGTTCCGGCCAACGCGCATGCCGCCTCCGTCGATACGGTGCGGTAACCGCGTATGGCTCTAACCGCCAATATCCTCTGAGGGCGCCAGAGGCGAGCCCTATTCTGGGCGGTCAGAGCCGCCGCCCACACCGGTGCACCATACAGTGCCATTGACCGAACAACCCCCGTGTATAGCCGTCTCAAATTAAATGAACCTAACCTAACACTCTAGAAGGAAGAAAGAAAATTTTACGTTTGTTTCTTTTGCGGATTGATATTCGAGCTAACACAGTATCAACGTGAAAAATTTTCATACAGAACCTTTTGTAACAATACCAAGCAACCTAATTGATAGATCACATAAAGTAACTGCAAGAAAAACTGACGAATAATGAAAATTCAACCAAATCCGCGCGGGTCAATGGAACCTCCATGGAACCACAACTGTTTGGATTCTATTCACGCTTTCCATCAGGCGGAGTAGAGTAGAAAAAAAAAGAAAAAAATCTGTATAAAAACTACCACAGTAGAATGACTCTAATTCAAGATTCTCATTCAAAACTTTGATTATTTTACCCTTTGGAAAAATCCTAAACCTTTTCAATACAAGTTCAATCAGGCACAAGTTAATTGAAATCAGTTCTATATTGAAAGATACCCCTCAATATGATTAACAATCATGACGAGATCTCCCTCTCTATTATCCCGTGCCCGTTCTAGCAAGAACGCCTGAGGTTCAAGCAGTGAGGTATAATAAATCACTGTTAAAAGGTTTCATTGTTGGAGGAATGACAAAGGTTCCGTGCCTCATGGCGCTGGTACGTGCGTGCAGAATTAAAAGGCGGCCAACCGCACTTCCTGACCTTACTGCGACGGAACTTGCACTTGATATCGCTTAATGTGCTTTAAATGAGTCTTTGTACTTACTTTGCAATACAGTAAAGGATTGTCTGGCTTTTTGCTGTCCTGTAAAACATCGAAGATGTCACTGGCCTTTACTACAAATCTTAACTCTCAGTGAAAGTATTATTTTGTTTTAAAAAGCGGGTTTTGTCCCGCACTAGGAATACAGGTCGCCGGGTACTTTACAAACTACATACATGCAACAGACATAAAAAACTCCCAGACTTAGAACAACTATTTGTGGATCGTACAAAGTGTTGTCCCATGCGGGGTTTGAACCCTCAACACTCAGAGCAGTAGAAAGCGGCGTAGCGACTGCTTAAACCACTATGCCATCAATGCAGCCGTACACCCTCTCGTGCATTATGTAGCCAACAATGTGTTGTATGCATACAAGCAAATTTGAGTCGCTAGTCTAGTATACATCGGCTTATAGTGTTACGATATATTTTATCCAACAACAAGAGCACCAGGAACAGACGAACATCATACATCGATGCAGCGATGGCTGAATGTGAACGAAGCAGAAGAGTTGTGTTAAGACCGTAGTAAGTGGAGATTAATCGTTTTTGTTCATTGCTCTGAGAAATAGGCGTGATTTTATGTAAGTATGTATGTTATTTATAAAGAATAATAATTTTGAAATATATTTTGTTACATACAAATCAACTATTCTACGGCTTCCCTTCAAACTTAAACTTTAAAACGAAAGTTTATAAGTCAGTTACACTTAAGCTCATATGTGTCATAGCGTTTAGCTTGTATGCTTTAGTTATTAAGTTTTGAGACCTAAAGCTATTGTACGACGGTTGTATTTGGTGTACTCAAAATGATTCCTAGTGTTAAACTTCTTTAATAGTTACTGTTAAGACACCTGCGACAAAATTGGAACTGTCAGAAGTTTTTATATATTATTTGCTGTACAACCTACATAAGTATATAGTTTATTGGTGTTTGTATGAATTTCAATTTTATCTGGAACAGCTAATATTGGAAAGTTTGATTCTTTCATCTATTTTGTTTCTAGATTCTTTTTTCAAATAATTAAAGTATAGACATAGCTAAATCTATATGATATCTCACTACTGAACATGAGTCTAAGTTTATAAAACGATCTACAATATAACTTTTATTAATTAAATTATGTTTAGTCTTCCTTGTTTATAAATAATTTCAATTGCTTTAGAATGATTCTCGGATTATGTTAAAATCCTTCATTGATCTTTAAATTATTCTGATTAAGATTACATTCATTATGAACAGTGACTGACATAAATCAAACTCGGTTTGTTGTTTAAATCAAAATGTATTCAATCACAGGAAACAAAGAATATTGTATTATTCTATTGTGGTACATCGCACGAGACTCGCAGAAAACCTGACGAAAAGTAATTACGAATATCTATCATGTTACTTAGCATGATATGAGTAATTGTGTTAAGTTATCCTAATTCATTTTTATTTACCAAAAACTATGCATACATAATTTGCTTTAAAAGTTTACTTTTAAAACAAATAAAGTGATTTGTATATTACAAACTACACTACAACTAATTGATTAGAATTCATGTGAATAAGATGATTCCCTTTCGTCGGCAAGTAAAAAAAACATATGTATTGTTAAAGGTGTCTTTGAAAAACTCTGACAGACGATGACAGGATGAAAAGGGTTCTATTGAAACTCTTTTTAAGTCGAGCCTATAGAATATTTTTAACAGTAAACTATTTGGTATCTGAAAAAATATTTAAGAAACAGATGACAATCGTTCATAATATTGATTCGGATGAAATATAAAACGGTTAGCGCAATTGTTTCACGTGTATTGCAGTGCGACACTCGATCCTGATAATCGTGGTCTATGGAGTTACGCTCTTACGTTTCTTAATAACGATTATAAGTAAATATATAAATCTAAGCAGCTCCTATATCTTCAAATATATAACAATTGCGTAATGTTTGTGCATTTACTGAGTCAGTACATATGCAACGCTATCTTTTAATATAAGGTGGGCCACGAATCAGTTAACACTTAAGAAATCGTATAAAAAAACCATTTGATATATTATAAAACTTGTTTATCTACAAGAAAGCTGATTAATTGAAATTTATTTCTTAAAATAAATAAATAGTTTCAAGTTCAAGTATAGTCAAAATTAGATTTTATCTTTTAGTTGACGAAGTGTATTTAATTTATTGATGTAGACACGATTCTTCAAATAACATTTTAAAAAAAAATCTGATGGGGATAGACCTGGACTTCTTCTTCCGGCAACATATCTTTGATCACCGGCAAGTACTTATTGGATGTGTGACAAATGGCTCCATCTTATTGAAACCATGTGTTACAATTGTAGCTATCAAATTCCAGTAACACCTAAGAAGGTCCTAAGAACTTTCGTAACATGTTTACGCAGGATGTTAGATTCAAATGTTAACGAATTCTTGGCCCACCCTATAGATTCGGATTGTTATCGTCGTAAACAAATTGAGTTCAAGTTTGGATATGAGATAAAAAAACAACAAATTTTTTGGCCTTATCTATGTCCAATATCATTTTGATTTTGTTTCTATCTGTATTTATCAGTATGTAATATTCGATCACTGTCCACTTGTCAGTATATTTAAGTATTTCTGAAAAAAAACCGCAAAAGCCATTATTGCGTCATTAAAATCCCACCATCTTTTTTTCTTTGTCTTCTTACAAGATTTCGAGGCTATCTGCCTATAATAAGAGAAAACGCCTGAAATGTGGATGTTGATACAAGCCTTGAAATAAGCCTCTCCAATTGTACACCACTTGATTCGATCCTCAGCTTATCGCATCCACCTTCTTCCGACCATCTTACGTAAGTTACCACTCCACCTGACTCATGGGCCTACATTACGTTTGTCATCTCAGCAAACGTTTTGTCGGACATATTACGTTTGCCGAGGTGCGGTCTCAATTTAAAAACTGGTTTTCCTCAGTGGCTATCGATTTTGCGGCCAATACGGCCAGCTTACTGCCACTTCAGCTTGCTAAACAAGCGGGTTATGTCGATGCTCTTGGTTCTCTGCGAGATCATCTCACTCCTGGAAAAAAAAACAATAGCAAAACCATACTTTACAGACCAATTATAGAATTATCAACACAACACTTTACGCCCACATTCACATTAAATGATCTCTGTGTAAACCCTAAAGTATATTCAAATTGCTTCTCTGATTGAAATACCGGACAAGCAAAGACAACAAAGTTCATAGAAAAAAAGATATTTCTGAAATACTCAATATATGTGTGCTTTGTATACTAATAGAGTTTTAAAACACTTAAAAACTCCCCTGTACATCATGGTCACCATTGTTCTTCCAAGTCATAATTTTTGCAGAAAATAATTCTCTGCTAGCCATACAGTTGATACTGCCTATACAAGGCAGTGACGATCAATGGAAAAAATTAAATATCCAACAAAATAAAAACGTTTCAACTCGTTTATGTTTTGTCACAACATTAACAACAAAGATAAAAATGATAACAGAAATTAAAGAGATCTTAATTTACAAGTGCTCAACTTAATAATTCCATTAGAAAATACGATTACCAAATAACAAGTCCATTTCAATGCTAATCCCCAATTAAAGTCACCAACTTTGAAATCCACTTCAAAATTGGAAATAAACCAAGTTGTTGAAAGTGTGAAACTCTTTATCGACTTGTAATGATCGTTCCTTACTGAAACAAAGTACTTTCATGAATACAGAGCAAATAAAGGTTCCATTGAGAGCCTGCTACCCCCAGTTGACTTATTAATAATTCATTTTCGACCTCGGGACAACCGATAAATTGGTTCCTGATTGTGTTTCTCAGTAGGTGACTCTGGACAATATGTTGATTCATACAGGTGGTGACATAAAAAGTTTTGCAAGTTATATAGGATAAGCAATTATTAATATTCTCCTATATTCATTAAATTAAATATCAATCCTTTAATCTCAATAATACACACCCAAAATACTTTTTAAATGAATATAATTTAGTCAGAGTTTCCATGGACGAATCGGTTTCATAACTTGGGGATTAATAACTCATGAGGTTAAACGATATTTCAAAATATAAATTTAGTAAAACTAAAACCTTTAATTTTAGTTTTTATACATTTATAAAAATGATAAAAATCTTATTTTGATATGTGCACATCATGTAATATCGACAGTAACTAAAACACTGATTACAGAAGGGTGAAACCGCAATGTTCGAAACGTAAGAATTCAAATTCGCTGAATCTAATCTACATACAAGATTAAATTTGAAAACTTTATCAGGCAACCCTTCCATTGTCTACACACAGTGCAATAATGCACTTTGGTAACGACATTCCTCTGTGTATACCTTAACTTCTAAAAGCATAACTATTTGAACAAAAATAACATTAACATATCATTCAACATTGAACAGTAGTTATATCCGTAAGGACTCTCAAGATTTTTCATCAACAGTAACTGTTTCATTTGTAAATTCAGAATAAACCACTTAAACTTGAAAAAAATACTTGCTAACTAGAACATGGTCGAACATTTCGTCTAAACTATTAAATTGTAAGACGTGTTATTGTGTACTTAGAAACAAAATGTTGGCCCACTGGCACTATAACAACATTTCATAAATATTTAAACCGGGATATTGCTCCCCTTATAGGCCATTATTCTCGCTTCTTGGTATGCCAATATCAAATTGGGATTTGGTAACTTGTGAATTTATTAGTGGCAATTTCTAAGTGCTGCTTCAGAACATTTCAACATTAAAGTAATTTTAAGTTCATAAAGTAGTTTCTCAACTCGTGAACTAAGGTAATCGTGTAAAATGGCATCGTAAATAAGAATCTCGCTTTCAGGATTTTTTTGTGCTGGAGTGAGGCTAAATTTTTTTTCTTGTTTTTCTAGTAACTGTTTCTTTCTTTTACGTTTTCTTATATTTTATGTGTTGATATATACATCTGCCCTTGCTTGTGAGTTACCCCATTACGTAATAAATAAGTGATCACATAGTATTTATTGAAATAAGGAGCTAATTATCATATTAAAATAGTTTACCTGCCCTTCACTTTGCTACCGGACTATTCAATGAATCTATTCCTAGGTCGGGTCTAAAGTATTGAAACGCTTAACAACAGCTCGGCGTTTAGAAATTCTCCGAGGCACGAGATGCTCTATGAGAGTTAGGAAACAGAGAGTACACCTGTGTTTATAGATACACTTGTGCACTATAATATCTCCCACGTCTCTGTCTCCAGCGGCTGGTCTCCGTTGAGACTGACCGCCATGGCCAAAATCAGTTAGGAGTACATCACATCACTATATGAATCTACTGAAATCCGTACATGTATAAAAAGTTTCAAGAACATTTATTTGCTCAATCTATACCTAGATATAAATAAAATTGGAGAGTATTTGTAATATTGAAATAACCAGTTTTTTATTTATTTATTTATTTATTTATTTATACATCATGCACTTTATGTACATAGGCGGACTTAATGCCTAAGGCATTCTCTACCAGTCAACCTTTGGGTGATGCAGAGAAAATAGGAAGTAGGTGCGTTTCAGATGTTGAAAAGAAGAAGTAGACATATACAAACTTTCATATACTAAAATTAATACAAATACATAAATACATACATATACATACTTAAGTTGATGTAAGTCTATATACATACATACACAAATAAATATCATAACAAGTATAAGATGATAATCATGTATTGGTTGATTCTACCAGCTGTTTCAGTAAATACTGCTTCACTTTTTTCTTAAAAGTAAACGCGTTGCTAGCCATCCTGACTTCGAGGGGAAGCTCATTCCAGAGAAGAACGGACTGCACAAAGAAGCCAGGTTTTTACTATATGCATCTGAATATATATACGATACATACACCAAAATAACATTTTTTACAATTTTTGTCTGTCTATTTGTTTTGGCTAATCTCTGAAATGGCTGGACCGATTTTGACGGGGCTTTTATTGGCAGGTAGCTGATGTAACAAGGTGTAACTTTTATTTTATAAAAAAATATTTTATTTTAGAAAAATAAAGTAATGTTGCCATGTTTAAATACTTTCCAGTAGCGCGTGCAGTTCACGCACATGCCACCACTGTGCCGTCACGTCGGGTGCCTCCCACCACTATACTACAAAGACCGGAGTCGACTATCGAGATTTTTTTTGCATAAATGAGGCAAATATACTCCTTTGCAGAGACACAGACGAAGTTACATGGGTCAGCTAGTTTCCAACAATATTTAAAGAAATCGTTTGTAGACAAGTGGTATCTTGTTGGCAGAAATTTTTGAATTTCGTAATGAGCAATCGATGATTATATAGAAGTCCACAGCATTCATATCAAGCCTTAATTGTAGATTGTGAAAACAAATACCGATAGTACTAAAAAAATAATGAGGTGTACCCATACCAATAGATAAAGATAAAATCCAAAATTTACAACTCTCTAACGTAAATTCTACATCCAGTGGGTCTAAATGTGACCCGAGGGTGAACTCACTTGATAAAAATTTCGAGTAACTAATAAGTATCGTACCTTATACAATATCTATCCGTGTGGTGACGACTTAAGAATACAAATTGTCACCACCCCTATTCATCCCAAAGGTAAGGTGACCAAGGAAACAAACTACGCAGGATAACATCGCTGTAATCATCGACATCAACAGCCTTTTACAGTCTACTGCTGGACATAGGTCTCTCCTTAGCAAGGAGGTTTTGGCCTACTATACCACGCTGGCCAGACGGGTTGAAATAGGTTTTGTTTCAAGTTTTCCTTCTCTTTGTAATGATGTTGTCTTGCATATTTGGTTCCCTTAGTCGCCTTTTACGACGCCCACGGGATGAATAGGGGTAACACTATGTATTCTTAATCCGTCACCACACGGACTAGTCACTGTAAAGAGAAGGAAAATTGGAAAGGAACCCTCAAAACCCATCTGGTTAGCGTGATATAATAAGCTAAAATCTCTTTTCTAAGAAGAGCCCTATAATAGCAGTGGACTGCTCAAGGCCGTTGATAATGATGATTGTGCCATATAAATGCCGATTTTTATACCTAATACAAATAAAATCATTCCATCTGTCATTGTAACTAATGCACAGACGCTTAGTTTGAAGGTCACACGTGTCGCAAAGAAAAATAGAAGAAGAATGAATATGACGAATGGATATTGTACGAATACATTGGAAGATTATCTAGCAGCTTTTACAATCTTTGTGTACGATTTATTATGACGATGGGCTGTTTACGTTTTATGCGAGTATTGAAATTCAAAGAATGAATTTGTAAATAATAATATTATTAAAGTATTTACATAATGCAGTATTTTTTTATTCAGTGCCTACCAAAGCGACTCTACTCTGCCAGATAGAAAGCATAAATAGAATCCAAGATGGTGGTCACCATGTTCATAGTGAATGCTGATAGTGCAGCATGATAACCCACCATGGTGGCCTAGTAAGGGTCGCCTATATATGGTGGTACAGTGGTATAGTAGTTCAAAACCTTTTTGCTAAGGAGAGGCCTATGTCCAGCTTGGACTGTAAAAGGCTGTTGATCTATGAAACTTAACTTTAGTTTTATTTTAAAAATAAATATTCCAGTATTGTTATCTTCAATTTTACAATTGAATTGACATCAGTGTAGAATTATCAGTGTACTGTCACTTATCAAACATGACAACAAACGTGTATCCACACAATTTACACGTAGTTTACAGTACATGGATAAGAAAAAAGTAATGTTGCTAATAGTATAGATACTTGTAGATAAACTGCGTACAAATAAATAACATAAAAATGAAATAGTATCTAATGTCGGCCATCATCGGTCACACAGACCGGTCCTACATTTCCGTTACGTTACCCAAGGCACCCGCGCGGTTCACCTATTTTCTTTTGTATACTTGGTCCCAAAGCCACCCATATCATATCAAACAACTAACTTGACTTGACTGCACGGTTGGCACAGTTGTCTAAACGGTCACCTCATCACTTTCTGCTATGCCGAGTGTTAAGTGTGTTGTATCCACAAATTGTTGTTCTGAGTCAGGATGTTCTTTGTGTCCGTTTGATGTGTAAATAGTAATAATAATATTATTTCAAACATCTGACACAGTCCCTAACTAAGCAGAACTTTTACTGTGAATACAAGGTAATTGATATAAAAATATATATATACGTTTTTCTTTATAAATACATACATATTATACAAAAAAACACTCCAACTCCAAAATGAATATTTGTACATCATACAAACATTTGGTCTGACCCGGTATCGAGACCTGAGATCTCAAGCACAGCAGTGGTAAACACTATCGCTGCGCCACCTAGGTGAGGTATGTTTGGAAAGTCCCCCAACACAGGAATATTTCTAGTGCAGGAGTTGTCCTTTTTACAAAAGCAAAAAATATATCTTTTAAAAAAAGATTGAGTAAGGACTTGATAGGCTAAGTACAAGACGATGTGGGGCGCTGTGAGGGTCTTGATGAAGATCAAAACTTGATAGACGAGCCGAATTGTGTTACGTACATCTTAAATGATACTATTATTTTCAATATTTAATTAAGGACTGTTAAAATAATATTAATTAACAAAATCTACAATGTTTCATTGTAAACTGATTTGAAGTTGATAAAGACCCTAGAGACTTCCTTAGTCCTTGTAGCACATGTAACCCGTGTGCCCTAGCACCTTCCAGTAAGCACACGATCAAAATTGAACAGACACAAGCGTTAACATGACCACATAATGTTATGTCAATGTTAAAAAAGTCGAATTGAAAATAAACTGACTTTCGTACTAACTCAATCAGCTAATCGGTCATTTTGTATGAAGAATCAATTTTTTTTACAACTTCTATTTAATGATATAACATTTATATAAACTTGGAACTTAGGAACGTTTCAGCTTGTTAAAGTGATGACCAAGCACCTTAAGCCCCCAGTACACAATGGCCCATGCGTGCCCACTACAGGCCATCGCCATTGTGTACAGGGGGTAATGGTATATGATGGCGGACAGTTGTCCATCGTGGCGCACAATCGGAGAGTTGTCGGTTTTTTGGGCACACTTCAAAGGAATCGTGGCGTAACGTGGCCTGTGGTGTTTACACAATCGGCCATTGTTTAGTTCGTCACCGGCCGCTGACCGGGATAGTTGTGTTGCGTGATATTGCCGTGGCGTGCGATCGTCCAAAATGTCAATGGCGTGGAGCAATGAAGAAACTTTCAAGTTTATGGTCATGGGATGAATGGTCAGCATCCACCATCGCCTTTTTCGCCATTTCCTTTTAACAACTTTGTGACGGTACACACTTCTGTAATACTTGTAAACAGTATACAAATAAATAGCCGCAGCCGTAATTACTTCGACGTCCATCGCAAGTGGTTTGCCAGGCAGCAATGAGCCATACGCCATTGTGTGAACACCAAGTGATCGTGGCCTACAATTGTGCATTGCAAAGCGTGGCCCATCACAGGCCATTGTGTACTGGGGGCTTTATATTTACAACAGTGAACGGAGATCCGGGTGTAAATGGTACGATTCCAAATGATGTCGGGAAACAATAGATACAATGGACCTCGTATCAAGCTTCGTCCATCAGTCAAATTTTTTCATTCTAAATTCGACCACATATCAAACTAACAAGGTGCAACATTAATTAGGAAATATTTGATAGATTCGGGAAGCTTGATGCTAGGCCAATGTACAGAAGTAAAAAATACTCATTACTTTCTCGTGCACACTTCTTTATGATCTAGCACAAATGTCTAACAAACATCTTGAAAGAACAAAACAGGTCAACTATAAAGAGTATTCTCTAACTTCTAAAGACCAAGGACCCTTCCATCAACAGCACAGTAACGTGAAATACCGACTACTAAACGGTAATATCTGTGTAGCAAGAGAAATAAGCTAAAACACGTCGTTAAATCTGTAAAATTTGAAAGTTTCCCACGATTTTTTTGGAACCCCATTATTAAATTCTGGCATAATGATAATGGAACTGATTCGAACACAAAAATAATTTGGACAATCGGTCCATACATTCGGTAAAACAATAAAGTTTGTGTTGATTATTGATTATATTATATTACTTGTAATCTCCGAGGCAACACTCTCATATGTCACATACCTCACTAAATTCTTTAAAATTTACTAACTGTTACACTGATATGAAATAACAGCAGTGGTAGTTTGGTACCCTCACCTCCATTAACCTTACTGGAACAATGGTAAACATAATGACTGTCGATCAATAGCCACAGTCGGCCAACTTCATCAAACTTTCGGGTAGGTGTAGCCTTGTTAGATGTCAATCACATACATGAAGGTAACTGAGTAAATATAATAAAATTTTATGACCAGACTAGTCTGGTTATTTATTTGTAAATTCGTTTACACATAGAAAACGCCCAAACTCCGAAACAAACATTTGCACATCATACAAAACTTTTTTCTGATCCGAGGATCGAACCCGAGACCTCAAGCACAGCAGTCACTGCTGAAGAAGTACTTGAATAATAAACATACACTTTTGGTAAATTAGCTTCATTGGTCTATACTTAAGTTAAGCTTGTAAGTTTCAAAATAGTATTTGTTTACATACCCTTTATCTCTCTAACAGCGTTAAATCGTTTCATATGAATATTTTTCAAACGTCATACATAAATAGTAGTACAATTCCGTAATCACTACAGAATTGAAAATGTTATGCCCTTAGCCAATTTAACATTTACAATTATGTTAAATAAACTTTTGTTTACCCCACCTTTCGTTACCTTTCATTAACGTCAAAGAAAAAACAAAAAAAAACGACATCATAACTTCGAACTTCTTTTCTTTCAAAGTTTCCATCTTTTCAAATAACTGCAAACACAATTCTACACCTGCGGGATTACTTTTCTTGAGTCGGCTTTAAACTTAAAGCGCCTTGGGGCTTAATTTGCTCAAACTGAATGTGATTACCGGGTAAGTCACAACGACAAATACAACTTGGGTGGTAAAACAAATAGCCTTCATCACAAGTTAACTGTACTGTACCCGATGACCACCAAAGGTACTGATATTAATTCTGCAAGGGATAACTCGTCGCAAGCTTAAATTTATTTCGTAATTTCATTCTCAAATTTAACTCTATTAGGATCGTTGTCCTTCCTTAGTTAATTTCTAAGGTACTAGTAGTATAGTAAAGCCAGAAATGATAACGGTTACTCATTTTGTACTGCCTTTAAAATAATTTTACGACTATTTTAATTAAACTAGTTGGCTTTGATAACAATTATATGTGATAATTGTACCATTAAGACAATACAGGGCAATACATACATATAAACTCGTGCATAAATAGCCTGCCTTGTTGGTCTAGTAGTTACCGTGTAACTGCACTCGGGTCAAAAGGTGTTATTGGGTATTTATTCTAAAAAATTCTTAATAACAGCCCGTAACATGGTAATTGGTGGAGTGTCACACCCGTGCCTCGGAGATTACACTAAGTCATCAGCACCGGTTGTCAAGAACATCAATGACCATCCTTTTTGGAAAATCAGTGCTCTCGTATTTACTGACATTAATTATACCCTTCAAATTCAGTTCAGCTTTAGGTTTATGGAGGGCCGATGTCGGTCGCTCTGTGTAAAAACTGATATTTAGGTAAAACCGGTTGAACTGGTAGCCGACCCCAATTAATCTTGGGTATAATAAAGGCTAGAAAGATGATATATGCATCACTCATACCCCGAGTGAGCAGACAGAGCCATTTTAGATGCTAGGAAATATTATTTTTGAATATTGTTTTTAAAGATGAGACTCTCCGACTAGGAATATATCCTGTGTCACGAAAAACTTTAAAAACATTGATGAATAAACACGAATAACACCCAGACTCAGAATAACAATCTGTGGATCACACAAAGTGTTCCCACAACACTCAGAGCTGTAGAAAGTGGTGAGATGACCGCTGAAACTGTTACACCATCACCAGTTAAAATAAATATAAAATTTAATAATAAGTTTATTCCAAAGACGATTTTATTGAGTTCTACTAGTTTTCTTAGCAATACCGTACTTACAAACGACATTTAGATTTCGTAGCTGGTAAATACATCACTAAGTAACTTTACTTTACTAAGTGAAAACCTTTACTAAGTGTAAACAAAAGCAACTAAATAATAAATAATATCCATATAGAACACTTTCTACACAATATGGATTATATTGTGTAAAAAATGTTGTCAGCGATTTGACGAGCACCAATAAGAATTATCTAAGCGAACTTAAATTATGGATTTAGTGAAACAAATTTAGGTTTTGAACGTGTTATAGTTAGAAAAGGGAACAATAAAAATTTCAGATTCGTTTTTCGCTATGATCGCTGGCAGAATGAATCTACTTTGAACGTTATGGGTAATGATGGGAATAATTGAACTAAATCTAAAGGTTAATTTTAGTTTCTGTACAAAAAATTACAGCAACTACATAAGACAGGATTATATAAGTATACATAAGATGAAAACTCAATAGAGCGATACCAATGTTGCCACCTCTATAACACAATTTTTTTTTTTGAATACTTTCGGTTACAAAATACAATGTGTAATATTACATCCTACAAAAATTTTAAGAAACACAGCAACACATAACTCACAGTATCTAATATCAATCATAAATTCTTTACAAATTATGTTAACATTACTATACAAGTCTTATTGTATTTTTTCAAACTGGCAGTTTTGCAACTACGCGATGTCACCAAAATATTATACTACGTGGAAATTTTGAAACATTACTAGTTTACTCTATACTAGGCATGCGTCGTTTTGGGAGCAGAAAAGAGAACATCAGGTTCCAGGAATTTCTTTACTAGGATGCACCTGGTTCCCCAGCTATTAGTAGCCGAGACGGCGCGTAGTTTTTGGTCGGTTTGACTCCGACAAAACCACCAGCCAATAGTGTCTGTGGGGACTGCCGCACCGAAAAAAATAAAATGGGAAACAACTAACATTTTACCATAAACCAAAACATAATTTTTACCTTTAAATATCGACTACCATGGTATCAATGCATTAAATCAGCTTATGGCATTATGTAATTTTATCAGGAGTTTCATTACGTTATAAAAGATGGCCTCAAGGAGATAACAGACGTGACGACATATGTGTAGGTATTCCATCGAACTGATAAGATTTGCTGTAACACTCATTTTAGTTGTTATCTAATGACCTTGATGACGACTAAATTTAGACACAGCGCATTATGTCAACGTTCTATTACGATCGTATTATATTTCAGATTACTAAAAAACGCTTAGCAAATATATATACTGTTTCCGTGCTAAAATGACCTCAACAATTTAAATTTGTGTGGGTTGCAAGGATTAAATACGCAAAAAAACGTGGATGTCGAAGAAGAATTATCATAAATGTATGTAATACGCAACACATATTTAGTCAAAACTCAAATAATGTAATAAAATGTATAAAATCAGAAGCACACTGAAAACTATCATCTTCAAATCTGACATCTGATAGTTACCGTTTAATTTTGCCAAGAGATAATAAAACTCTTCTACTTTCGACTTTATTAGGACTCAGTTTTTCATATATTGCATGTAGATGTTCTGCTTAAAATAATTACGTATGAAATTCTGTATTCACTTGCACCAAAATATCAAAACGTATCATGACCTTGACAGCTGATATAATATGGTAGAATTAATTGCCGGCCGATCTTTTCAATATTCAATACGTCGTTAAGATCAATTAACGGATTAAAAATATAAACTCATAATAAAAGGACACATATTTTAAATACATAATTTAAGCAATTGGCAAAGTGTTGTGGTACTAATATATTTATCATTATTATTCATCAACTGCTTTTAACAGTTACTACACTGCCAGAAATAAGTTTTTTATTGAAAGGCAGTTTTGGTCTATTATATCTTGCTGGCCAAACGGGTTGGTATTGGGTTTGTATTGAGTTTTTCTTCTTTTTGCAGTGATGTTATCCTGCATAATTTACATTCTTAGTCACCTTCTACGACACGCATGGGATCAATAGGGATGGTGACACTTTGTATTCTTAATCTACCACCACATGAATAGCTATGAAGGTGGTATATCACGATGAAAATATATATATAGAAATGTATATGTTAACAAGAACACAGAAAAAAATAATAGTACTAATTACATATTTTCTTCTATTAAGTGGGTTTTGCACTCATGAATATCGTGTTGCCAGGATTTACGTTTCAAAGTTCTTAATAATTCCTGTAAGTATAATTCTAATATCTGATGTGTTCACATCAGGCATATATCATGTCATTCAGACTATAGGTGAATAATTTGTATAAGATCTATTAATCTCTTTCTTTTCCGTCAAATTCTACACCATCTAGGACATTTCGCCCTATAACCAAATACTTCCATGTCCTAAACTAAGTGACAAGGAAATCATCTCAGATAACATTATAATTAAACCAAAAGTTTTTCGAAGTTTGTTTGTTTTGAGTCGTACTTAGATTTGTGAACAATAATAAAAATATTTTTAAAAATTATAGTACTTCAATTAAATAGTAAACATAAATATATGTTTAAAATATCTCATCCAAATCGATCCAAGCTCACAACATTGAAATTTGTGCAGGAAATACAGAAACGAAAAGTAAATGCTCTTAAGGGCACAAACCAATATTTACCTGAGCGTTGAATGCCGATTTGTAACTAATATAAATTATTAATTGATATTTATAACTATTTTATAAATTATGGAAACAATCCAATAGTATTAAAATAACAAGATTTAAAAAACATTTTTGTATGAGTTTCATTTGATTTAAGGCAGTCCAAATCGTTTGTTTTATTGCGTAAATAAGTAATCAAATGCTATTGCATTTATTATTAAAAATAAAAAAAAACGGAAAAGAAAACTATTTCTCTTTAGAATCTTTAATTTTTTTTATTCAAGAAACGCAAAATAAGTGTACTAATTGTAAAATAAAATAAAATGACTACGCGTGTCAAGGTATTTTTTTCCTATCATAGCAACACATGATTAAGGTCAACTTGTGTTTCCCGCGTACGTCATCTGTCATTCGTTTTGTACGCGCTCGCTGGTCTTATAGATGTGACTTTGTGTTTGCTTTTTTGTTCCGGCCTATTTAATTATAAAACTGACTTAATGCTAAACTTCATATAATAATTTTTTGTTTTCTATTGGGCATAGGTCACTGAAACATAATATTGTTATTTCAGTAATAAATTGTCCATGTATTAAAGTTAGACATGCCTTTATTTTTATATACTGTTTTGGCAATGTGCCAATAGAACAGCATCTGATAAACAAAACCGAATTTGACTTCCAAAACTAGCAAAGCTTCTAACAAACCAGTACGGTACAGAATACGTAAAATGTAATAAAGTCTTTGTGGCTGTCCTTCAATTAATTTGTTTTTCTAAAGAAAATAACCTGCGTTTCCATAGAGAAACTATTTTTGAATTTTGAGCTTTTATACAGCCTTTAATAAAATTTCTCAAACAATTGTTAATTTAGCCTTTGTTTGTTAAAGTAACCACTCAAAAGTTATAAATGGTTAAAAGTGTTCCCTCAGTTGTAACTGATAGGAATTCATATCTTGCAGCCTAGTTAAAATATTTAACTACCATAAATGACTACTCTCAACAAAAGATTTGTAAAACTAACTCACTAAATATACCACGCATAGAGTGATCGCTTAACCAATGACTGTAAGTTTTGTTTGAGCGGGGACCACAATACAATTTTGAATTTTTTTTATGGCTTTGGAGTTAGCAAAAGAATTTGAACGAATGTAAATTCAATTCCTGGTTTGCTAAAGAAGTCTTTCTAAAAATTTCAATCCATTAAAGATGGTCCCTCAATTGGAACATTTATTACTAAAAAGCCATTCACATAGATTACTAAATGGTATTAAAAAATGTGTAGTTTAGTCAAATTTCAACAGCAGGATTTCTGTAAAAACAAAAGTAATTTTTCAAAAATTCGGAACAGAGTAATCTCTGAATGTCAGTGTGATGAAGATATAACCAACACTGTGTTGAAAGTAAACGAATGTCATGTCCCAGTGAACTGTCAATAGTCGTATTTGAAATCGAAACTCAATGTTTGGCTTTCCTATTTCAAATATACTACTAGCTACCGCAGCTACACTCACATGATTACTTCTTTTAGCGGTTATGAACTTTCATGATCGCTCATTCCTTACTTTGACCCCTAGTAGTGAAATTTCTAAAAATCTTTTCTTAGCTTAGTTGTAGTATAAAAAGCATTAGTTAGCAAAATTTGAAATTTGGCAGCTGATGTTTTTTACAGTTTCAGTGGTTCGGGCTGTGTGTTGATGAAAAAGTCAGTCACTGCAACTAATTTTATAAGTGTAGATGAAGTACTTTCTCGAGACATGAAAATACTGCACTAAGAGATCAATACAACATAGACTGGTTGATTCTGTAGGCCAATGCTATAAATGCTTGGCAGATAACGTCGTCCAATACTATATTACCTGCTAATCCATTCACTCAGATATAATGGGACGTGCTGCTATGTATTTTTTTTTTTAAAGTAGAAAACATTTATTGGTACATCAACGAGTCTTGCTGAGTGCGCTCGTTGGTTGGCTGTGGGACAGTGGGGATGTGGGCAGGACGGCAGCACGGGACCCTTTCCTTCCGACTGACGCAGGTCCTTTCCGGGCATGGTTGCTTCGGGAAGTATCTGCACTCGGTCGCCAGGAGGGAATTGAGTCCCGCCTGTTACCACTGCGACTGCAGTGAGGACTCGGCTCAGCACACGCTAGCGGTTTGTTCCGCCTGGGCGGCGCAGCGTGGGGTCCTCACTGCAGTTATTGGAGGAGATCTCTCGCTACCGGCCGTCATACGCTCCATGGCCGGTAGCGACAGTTGTTTTACCGCGGTCGCAACCTTCTGCGAAGACGTAATTTCGCGGAAGGAGGCGGCGGAGAAGGCCCGGGAGGACGATATCCACTCGGACACAATTCGCCGCCGGCGAGCCGGGCGGCGGAGGCGCGCATACCAGCGCCTCATGCCGCCTTGAGTGTGGCCGCGGGTGGACGGGACGGGTTTTCCCCTCCACCCGCTATAATGGCCAGCCGCGAGGAGGCGACGTCCGCGTGTGCCGTACGTCGCCTATGTAGAGAGTTTATCCGCAGATGGTGCCCGCTTTGGCGGGCAGGCGCTAGGAGGGATCTGGATGTCGTAATAGCAGCGGTTCTCGGATCCCTCCTGTCTCAGGCGCAGAGTGGCACACCGTGTGGTTTTAGTCGGTCCGATTCCGACACACCATCCCGCCGTAAACCCCGGTGGGGTGACGGCCCGAGGGGGTTTCCACACGTTAAAAAAAAAAAAAAAAAAAAAAAATTGGACAGTGGGGATCAGGCTTGTGGATTAAGCTACTTCATCACCCAATGTGCTTACCTTGTTGGATCTACATTTTATCTTGCCACTTGCCTCCGTTTAGGGGCGCCTTGTGTTTCTCCACATTGTTGTCATTGTGGAGAATCTGCTGACAGTCTTGGACATCATGTCCTTTCTTATAGTAGTAGCGCTAACCGTATATCGCGACAGTTCAATGTTAACGACATTATTCGACGTGCTCTGGTTACAGCCACTGTTATAACACTGTTATAACAGCTGTACGTGAACTCAATGACCAGGCTACGAGATAATGAGAAAAGATCAGGTGGTGTGTTGTTACTACCATGGAAGATGGTTAAGCCTCGTGCCATCACATCATCCAAGTACAGCTGGTTATGTCGGTGCTGCTGCTACATCTGCGGAAAGCCTCAAGTGGCATAAATACCAAAAATAAGTGGGTAGTTACATTTTAAAAACCGTTTGGGGTGGAGAGACTAAGATCGCGAGGTTGGAGTGCTAGTGATATACTTAAATAATTAGCTAAGCTACTGATCGACGTTTCTCGTGACCAGAAGGGCTAATTTTTTTCTTGCAAGGAGAATAAGTGTTGCCATACAACGTGGCAATGCTGCCAGTCTTTGAGAACGGTGATGATACGGAGAATTTTTTTGGCAATTGCATTTAAATATTTGCATTATTTTTTATTACCTAGGATTTTAATTTAATTTTAAAGTAAATTGATATTTATAAATTTTAATTGATAAGATATAAAAACATCAAAAAAATAAAATGCTCATTTACAACCTGTAATAGGCCACTGCTGGACATATTCACCTTAGCAAGGAGCTTTTGTAAGTAAGTAAACTGCTAAGGCAAAATAAACTCCATATAAGAACATTTAAGAAGCACTGCGGTACTGTGGCAGAATAAAACCGTGTACAGAACTGTTGGCTCTCTTAATTCTTTTTATTTTCTACATGGCGTAAACGTACCTAATAATGGCCCCTTGAAATCGGTACCTATTACCTGATTATTAATGATTATTTAAAACTGTTGTATTAAAGTACTAAACTTGAGTGGTGGGCGAGGCACATTGTACGCAGAAACGATGACCGATAGGGCCATAAAGTTCCAGGATGGCGATCGTATACTGGAAAAACAGCGTTGGTAGGCCCCCCACAAGGTAATATGACGACCTGGTGAAGGTCGTGGGAAATTATTGGATACGGGCGGCATGGAACCGGCTGTTGTGGAGAACCTTGGGGAGACCTATATCCAGCTGTGGACGTCTTTTTCGTGAGATGATGATGACGATTAAAGTAAGACATGGGGTTGCTTCACAAAAAATATAGAAGGATTTATATTCCAAATATCCGTTACTTGCTTATATAAGTAAACCAACAGTGTAAAGAATAATTGGGCAATTCGATGCAGGATGCCGGCGAACGTATATTTTCCGTACTGACCCGTCCCGACTACGTAAGAATATTCATTTCTTTCTCAGCAGAAAATATGATCGTAGACCATTCTAATCTACCCTTCAATTATTTAAATGTATTTTGCATACTTTCATAAACACAAATAATAACTTCTAATATAAATAATCATATAAATACACAAATAATAATTCTTGAGAGTTTTTATTTACCTAAAATTCAATATGAAAATATGGCCGTGATGACATTAATCACAATTTTATTCCTATTACCGTCCCATGTCGCTGTTTCGGTAAATCTAGGATTCATAATTCGCAAATACTACAGTTTCGTAGTTTAAAAGTAATGGAAATTAAATAGTCATAGCTACCGCAACGAAGTAGTTCTAAAAATATATCAAAAAACAATAAATTTATTGAGTAAATATTAATTTAATTGGGTCGCTATCCTGTTATTTCCATTTTCTCTAATAGAACCTATTACCAATGTACCTGCAATTTTACAGATTTTAAAACGAAAATAGTCGCCAACAAAAAACACTCTTAGTATACCCACGTCAACATGTTCTGTTCAAAGTCAACGCCACATTTCTAAAAAGACGAAAACTTTTTTGTAACTTTGTTACGACCAATTGTCAGTGCAAACCATTCCAAAAATTAGAATATGATATGTGTGGACATAAACGTTTTCATTCAATTCTACTTATTTTTAATCTTAATTTTATTTTTACCAATTGTTTATTGGACTTAAAATATTATCAATAACAGTAATTAAAAAAAAAGGAAATGATGCTAGTTATGAAAAATGTTCTTATTTTTGCATTTCAATCTGAACTTGGCTTGAACTGGTAGGAATAGGTGCGTTTACGCTACGCTGCATAAAGTAACATTAATTAAGAAGACACATTCGCGGGTATGTTTTCAAGAGACTGTTTACGTCTCATTAGTTAAGAGCTCTGTCGAGAACCCTCCCCTACCTACCCCTATTCACATTGTACATCATTTCAACAATAAAAGCTCCTTCATTGTTCTACGTTTCCCTTATTAAGCGTCCATTAAGCCTTTCGAATTTTGTATTTAGAAACAGTATCTTAAAAGTGATTTGGTAATCTTTTCAGCCGACATTTTGTTGAGGTTTGACATTTATCCGGGCTTTTGTTTAAAATCTCACTTTACAAATAAAACCTGAACATTAAAACGAACTCTTTTTCTTGTACGAGTAGTTCTAAAAGAAAAAATGTTTATTATGATGAGTGTATGATACCATTTTCTTAAGAAATTATTTGGATCACCATAAATTAGGCGAGAATTTTTATCCATAGATATTTTCCTCGATGCATAGCTTTTATAAAAAGAGGGCATATGAAATTTCGGTTCGATAAAAATGATTTCAAATTTCTACCGTAAACACCAAAAATATCGACGCTACCGGGGCACCCTACAGAGTGATAGAATGTTGTAACAAAAAACCTAATCTATCTCTATTTTCTTGATTTTATGTAAAAAAAATTCTATTTATTCTTTTGCGACATTCGGCATTCAACTTATGTTAGCGCAAATCGAGTTAAAACACGAATCGAGTTTCCTTTACGACGATGATTTCATTCGTAATATAATCACAAAACTTAAGTCTTACTGTATGAGAAAATAAATCATTTCATTATAACTTATTAAGAAGTGGCAAATTCTGCAATTAACAACTCGTAATAGGAAGTTATCCGTAGACTAACAAATATGTTAAGTTACATACTTTTCATGTTTATAATAGCTTAACCAAACTTATATGTATTTGTTTTAGTTTAGCTGTATCAAGATTACAAGTAAACGTATAAAAATAAACTGAATTATTTTTTTTTTCTATATTTAGAGCCTGCTGAAGTGACTCTACCCTGCCTAATGGAAAACATGAATAGAATCCGAGAGTTTTAGTCACTATACTCATTGCAAATGCAGACAATGCAGTATGGTGGCCCACACTACGGCGGCCTACTCAGATGCTTTTTCACACCCCGCTTGGTGATGTAAAAGGCATGACAGTCATCGTGATAGTGTAAGGCTTACACAGTTATCACGATAACTGCCACCCCTGCATCAATTAAATTTAGACAATGTTATAATTGACGAGGTGTAAAGTAAATACATTTCACTACGACTACAGTTACTAATATTAATTGTAGAATATTCAAAAGCAAAGTGGGGCAATGGTTTTTCAATGATCGTCACGTCACACCGCCCGCGGAACGCACTGTCTTGACTTTCGAGATTTGTTTCCCACATGAGACACAAAGGACTGTGGCAGGATGTATGAGACTTTTGTATTGAATATTTGTATTTATGTATGCGACTGGCGATCGCCGATGATAAGGTTTTCAATTTTCAGATTTTAAGAACTTTAGCTAAAGATTTCAACAACTAGAAAAACTCAACAACACTTTTTGACCCGACCTAGAAATCGAACCTGAGACTTCTTGATCGGCAGTCGCATACACTAGGCCTACGAGGCGATGATTCACTTTATAAACAGTATAAATGACATAACTACACATCACATTTTGTTAGCTATACAGAATCTACCATTCTCCTTTCAACCTATTCTGTGTGTCTGTTATTCGTCTAATCCATACAAACAATACACAATGCTACTGAAATTTCCATTTTTGACCTTCATAAAAGATTTAAAAAAATCAATGTTGGGTTCTTATAATATTAAGCAAAAATCAAACGGATGTGTATAGAAATGATTGTGCAAAACTTGCTACAAGCAACTGCGATAAGCTTGGATCCGATTCAGTAGACGATAATAGCATACGCACAAAAATGTTGCATTGTGTTATTTAATCACAAATATATTTACTCGTAGATAAAAAGTATATTGAAAATTTATATTGTACCTCACAACTGATATTTAGTGAAACTTAAATAGAATACAAATTCCATAAAAAGTAATTTGCAATTCTATGGGGACTTGAATATTCAATTTGCATTTTTTTATCACATCACTACAATTTCATAATTGATTTAAAAATGTGTTTCACAGTAGATACTATTGAACAACAGCCTCTCTAGTTTTAATATCAAATATGTTCAAAGTGGTTCAAATAATAATCCCAGCAACTTTAAGTTCCAAGACAAAAACAAAGTTAAAACTTAAACGGGGAATACACTAAAAGTTATATAATCTGTTAATTTTCTTTCTCGAAGTAACATCTCGTTAATCACTTCTTTCTCTGTTTAGTTCAGCAATAATAAAGCGTTGCCATTGTATATTAAACCGATAACAAAACAACAATAAAAATTAATTAAGCTGAGTAAACAACATTCTAGGAAATCACTGAAGAACACCAACGTTATACTTCATGCAGTGTTTTCGTAATTGAACCTGAATTGCGTAATCCTTGTAACGAGAAAATAATTTCAGTGGTCGGAAAATTATTGTGCACAAAATTTAAATTAATTTACATAGTTTCATCGTGCTTTCGTAGAATAAACTTTATACATATTAAAACTGTAACTAAAATCAACATTTCATGTTTATTATCGCTGTTTATATCTCCAATAATATTGGATTTTATTAATAAATGAAGTTGTATATATGCATAATTAAGGAGTACATGCCATGTGTAGCAACACATTGTCCGTGTTTGTAGTACCCGATAGACAAAGGGACCGCGTTAAAAATGTCAGGCTGGCACGGCCCTAACAAGTGCCTCTAACTTTCTTGCAAAAGAGATATATTGAAAACGAAATAAGTACGTATGCTTATGTCAAATAGTACGGTACATCGACGCAAATTTCGTAACCAAATTCCATGGTGGCATGACGAATGACGAAAGAGTGCGTGATACTGAACAGATTCCAGCGACTACGAGCAGGAAAGTATGAAAGTATTGTTGTTCAACAGAGAACATATTTTCTGTATTATTACCAAGACGTGTTACAAACAAAACTCACTGTAATACCTATTCGCTTAAAGTCTATACTCCTATGAACATATAAGCTGAATACATCAGCATAAGCCGTACTTACACCAGTGAGCAACTTATTAACTCGAGTTTTGTCAAAGACGAGGTACACGAACGCAAGATTCAAAACTCATTGATAAAGTATTATTCTGTTAGTAGGTAATAGTAGTCAGCTCTTCTGCATTGAGTTCTGTTAACAATGTCATATTGAGAGTCTACGAGTATAATGTCAATTTTATAATGGTACATTGATTTTATATTCTCCTAGTACTACGCTCTGAGTTTTATGGTGTTACATAGTATTGAATAAATATTAGTAACACAATGTTACTACAATGTTTGTCGGATTTCTAACTATTTGTACAGTTTTCATTTCTTGTTTCTTAAAACTATTTCCTTTTGTAACATTTTCCACTCAAAGGGAAGACGAGCGCACCAAAGGATTCAAGCTTTATAGAAGAATACAAAAGCTCATACAAGAGACTTACCGTGTCAGTGTTGTAATATGATCTAATTTAAGCTTAGTTAGGGAAATCAACCAAAATGAATTAGTTCCTTTAAAGTTGTCTTTAAAAGTTTAGGTCTAAACATTAATTATCAAAATTATCAAATCAGTCGTAACTTAACAAAATTCTCTTCAGGTATCATGTTAGTTTAAAGTATTTTATTAGTTTTTATACAAACGGTAATTCAGACTGTCGCACCGCCACGCCAGAATTGAAGGGGAGAAGTATTTTTCGTCTGGAATAGGGCATGCCTTACATGGCGTCGATTGGGGGGAATCAGAAAACACATGGTCCGGGTCCTCCCAGAGGAAGGTACCAGAGGTCGACGATCGGGGTGGTTTTTAGTGGAAACATCACATACTCCTGACTTCTGTATCCCAAAGCCCAGGAGATCCAAAGCGATTTTCCACCCCGTCAGCAGAAAAAAACCTTTAGTTCAGAACCTATGAATACTCCTTTAAAATGTAGCATCTCCTATATGGTAGAGCAATATCGTTAAATAGTTTCCCTGTGCCTCCTTCGATAGCTCCCTTTCCTTAGTTTTAAGTGGATATATAATTCTGTTCATAACACCTTCTATTTGGTGTATAATGAAAATGAAAGACCAACTGAACCCAAAGTACAAGACGCGGAGGCAATTTCGGAGAATAGATAGACCATCGCAAACATTAGGTGCCTCCACTTTCCAAGTTTCGTGTTCCAATAACGGTTAACAGGACATTAACATTATAGCAGGCTTTAGATGGTTATCGCTTCTTTCGATTTTGGAACGAGTAAGTGGTAATTTTTAGTTGAAAATATTACGTAGTAATGCGAAAACTTAGTTAAATGCTATAAAAACAAGTTCGTAACTTAATTTCATAGCTTTATAAAATGTTATTTTAGGACATAAACGTTTTGCTTAGTTACACATCAGGTAATTATAATGCTAATTTGCTTTTAATATTATAAGAAAATCAATTTATTTTAACCGAACCACAGAATATTACTCTTCTTATTTTCAATTAATTAGTTTTAATAAACGGAATATTTCTATGCTTCCTGGTAAGTATTCTTTTTCTATTAACTTATGGAGCTAAAGCAGCGTAGTTCTGAAATAGTTTAAATATCGTTTACTAATAAAAATATTCTAGAGTCAATCATTTATATTATTTATTTTTATAATATCGGACTATTTGAGATCAATAACAGCATAGTGCGATCATAGTCAAAAGTAAAATACTAGTTACATTTATGTTCCATAAATAGAGCTGTTACAAACTTTGATCGCGCTGTCGTTGTGCTACACGCGTTAGTGGCCTAAACAACAACAACAAAACCCGGAGTTTAGTACAAGGCGACAACTTATTATACCGTGAAGTCTTACGAACCCATAGTACAGTGCACAGTGGTTTTATTTATGTAAATCACTACTAGTGTCACACACCCAATCCAACGATACCACGCTTGTTATCAAAGACGGACAAATAAGCCAGAAGTACACTATATAAATAAATATATCTTATTTTTATTATGTATAAATATATTATCGTATTTTAACAACTATTGTTTTCTTTCGTAATAAACGTATTGCTCTCAATAGTTAAACGTACGTAGCAATATCATTTTTTAAATATAGTCACTGAACAATATTGATAGTTATGATAGATTACGCAGCTTTAAGAGAACTTAAACCACTTTTCCGTCTTTTACGATTGCATTTTGTGGGCGAAAAATTAAATTTGCTTCCATAATCCTAGAATGGCTATTAACACATTACCGTATCGGTGGTGAAGTGACAGAGTATGCGACTGCTGTGCTAAGAGTCTTCAGGGTTCGATTCCTGACTCAGATCAAATATTAATGTGTTATTTTTTATGTATAATATGTATATATTAGCCAATCTAGCTTTCATAGCACGAGCTCTGTTTAATTTGAGCATATAGGTGTTCCGTGGCAGAAGAAAACTCTTATAAACGAATTTCACAAAGTGGCCACGTCACTTTGTCCCTCAAATCAATAAATAAATGAATACTTACGTTAATAATCCTACATAAATAATCTACCATAGTGTGTTAATGAAGAAAAATGTTTAATGAAGTTTATTTTTGCGAGTAGACAAGACAGTTTTCAATCGTTTTCAATATGTCTATGGCAAAGAAAAATAAGGGCAGTTTTTACAGATCTACTTCTTCAAAATCTTCTCCTGCGAGATAACATTATCTCAAAAGAATCCAACCACGGGACAACTTCAGGTTTCACTAGCCATGCAATCACGATGAAGGATGATACTTGACCCACTAAAAACCTCGAAAAAAGAGAGAAATCTCAAAAGCCCTTAATCTGCTCGGATCGGCATAAGGGCCTTTATTTGGTGTATCACCAATCGCAAACCCAGTGTCTCTATTTACAGGTGTATCTCAGAGATTTCTTCAATTTGCTAATATTTAGGTAGTCAGTTTTGCAATTTAATTCCAGCGTATTATATACATTGTGTTTGTGTTTGCTTGTGTGTGAGTTTGTATACGTGCTTACGTGAAAGATGAATATATGAATATTACCTAAAGGTTACTAGAGTATCATCATCAACAACACTTAATAATCCACTACTGGACATAAGCTGTAGAAAGCAGGTTTACTGGAATATATTTAAAATTCTAAAAAATGTTAAGATAATATCATAAGGACTAATTGCGCTTAAGACAAAGAAACAAACTAAAAAGAAACACTTTTAATTAGTAATTAAACTAAATAGAATTAAATAAATAATGACAATTATTACAATATTTATGTTTTTGATTAACTACATTACAATCATATATGACATGATTAAAACGTACTTATGGTCCTTTACTAAACTAATCGAGCGCCTGATTTTTGGGGATCAGTATTTAGACCTATGACTATTAATGACAGGGTGGGGATGGACTCTACATAAAATATTATGTTATTGTAATTCAACTATAAGACCGATTTTTTAATCAATAAATTAAACAAACCAATTAAATATATTAGTGATTTCAAATTAGTCAACTAAAATCAAATAGTTTAATAAACTATAGTACAGTTATGTTTCTCGTATATTTAATTCATCAATGAACCCGTCGCCGTCCACTGCTAAACGAAGGTGAGCCACCCAAAGAACGCCAACCATCCCGGTCTTGGACAATCCGCATAAATCCTCTGTCTGCCACTTTCTTCAAGTCGTCGGTCCATAGTGCCGCAGAGCGCCCTACACTACGTTTACCCAACCGCGGTCTTCACGATATGAGCAGTCCACTTTCACTTCAGCATACTGACTCCCCGCACGATGTCAGTTACTTCAGTTCTCTGTCGGATAATCTCGTTACGTAGTTTATCAGATAGAAAAAAGTATCCAAAAAAGCACCCAGCATCGCACCCTTAATCACACGCTGAGTTACTTTAATTTAATTAGTAATTAAGATGCTTAGTTCATTCGACACTTCAATTAAACGTCTAAACTCTTTTTCCTAAAGATTATCTTGAGCTATTTCTGAACACAATATGTTGGTTTCATATGGAAGCGTTCCATAACAAATTAAATCAGTTTAGCATAACGTCTATTGTTTTAATGGAATGACTTTCCAACGAGCGCATAAGCACAATGCACTGATATTGGTTTACAGCTTTAGATGATAAAATATATGAGCTAATCAGTTTATGTTAGTGCATTTTCTAAACCAATTTCATTTTCGTAGTGACTTCCAAAGAAGCACTTTATTTAAGAGCACACAGAAAGGCTCCTAATGGAACGTTTCTCGTTTGTGTTTTTCTGTGTATTTTTGTCCGTAGGTTAGTATCATCTAAACTCTTTATTGCTATCAAAAGCTTAATAACTAAATCTATTGATTTCTAAAACTTGTGTTAGTTTTAATCTTACAAAATTACGTTATGCAATTACTTATTTTCAAAAATATATTATAGTCTATTTGTGATAACCAGTGGAGAAAAAAAGAAACTGTATTTAAAAAAAAATTGCACTGTAACACTTTAAACAATAATAAGTAAGAGTGTTTCAAACAAAAACTTACATGGAAAAAAGTATTAATCGACTTGTTATTACATTTGGAAATAAAACGAAATGTAAAATCATATTGTAAAAATTATATTTAATTTTTGACAGTTAATGGTGAAGAATATGCCTGGCAACGAGAAAGCATCAATGGCATAGTATCAGATATAGTGGGCAACATTTTTCCTGTACAAGGCTACTTAAATGGTCACGGAGACTATGCTGGAACCAAACAAAACAGTATTTCCTCCATATCATGTTTTAAACATAGTGCCCCACAAGAAGAGCAAGTTGAACAACCAGTACCATCACCAAGCAGACGTTCATCTTTATCCGTCAGTGAAAGAAATTTTGAGTCTACTTCACAACCATTCTTAAGAAGTGAAGATAATAAATTTAAGAGAACAGATAGTGAACAACCTTTACCACCGTCATTAATAAATTCCGTAAGTAGTTTGCTTGAAAATCAAATTGTCCTACAGGAAACCACGCCAACGTCTAACGAAGATCTTATTGGCAATGTTTTTATTGAAAACACACCACCAGTTCCTGAAACAACAATATCAGCAGTCGAAATACAATTGAATAAGGACATAGAACCTAAAGAACTAGAACTAAAGGAATATCAGATATTTGATTTAAGCATAGATCCTAAAAAGCAATTTGTCAGCCAATCTCCAGTTTCTGCTGAATCTCTCAATTTGAATCTCCAAACTGAATGTGTAAATAAAAATAAAATGGAGAACTTCAATAATCCATCAAGGCGTTTTTTAGAAAAGGTAACTAATGAAATGCCAAGTCAAAAGAAGATTTTGGATCAAAATAATGGCTTTATGCACAGCGGTCAAGTTCAATTACAAAAAAACAATAACATAATCCAAAAAAATAATGATGCAATCAATGAGAATGTTGATGTTTCTCCTAATAACAAATTACCGGTTTATAATCTTAATATTTACAAAATTCAAAATAGTAAAAAGTCTTTACAACAACCTAACGAAAACACAACAAGACAGGCTGGCAGTATACAGTATACATATAATAATATCCTACCTAAAGTGAAGGACCCCACCAAAGGCAAAGGCATTACGTACATAAATAAAAGTAGAAGACTCAATTTATTGGATATTGATAGGGTATGTTATGCTTGCAGCACTGAAAGTAACCCTACATGTTGGTCACCAGACAGAAGAACAACTGTGAAATATTGTCGTAAAAGTGATAATGCATGTGTGACAAAAACTTTTGGATCTGAAAGTAAGTTTTTACATACTCACTCAATTTAAATACTAATGTCTTTGCCAATTTAACGTGTTTAATCTGTTTTAATTTTCAACTTATCAAAATACGTGATATGGTTTTATTTTGCGTTTTAGTAGTAATATACAGGGTACGATGATGTATCCCTAGCCCATTTCAACCACGACAGCCGGTCTCAACGTAGACCAACTACCCGACCTGGGAATTAAACCCGGGACCTCTTGATCAGCTGTCGCTTATGCTAACAGCTAGATCACTAGGCAACACAAAATTGTTGAATGCAGGCTATACGAACATTCACTATATCTATTTAATTTTAAGAATAAGCATATCTAGAACCTAAAACAAAGAACTCTTTAAAGACGTAAAATAAAACTCGTTACATTTGACGAATGTTGACGCAAGTTTACTTAGAACATGAAATAAATAATAAAGTAGATTCTTTCTGAAACATGCCCAATTGACATTAGCATTATATTTATTGATTACAGATAATTTTATCCTGATCCGAGATTGCGCGAAAACCTGCAATGACGATGAAATACCAGGACTATCTTCTAAGCATAAAACGTGCTCAGTTTGCTATAAGGACCTTTGCAATAGCTCTCACTCTATAAACATTTATAGTTCAATGCTCATATTACCAACTATATTGTTATTTACTTTAGTAAAACCTGGATTGGTTGTTAATTAAAAGAAAATAAAGTGGTTCTTAATTAATTATACGAATATAATACCTAATTTTCTTCTGTGCCAAGAAGGAAATGAAAAGCTATAGAATTCTGAAAGCAAATTTTCAACTTTATATTATTATTATAGGAATTTGTTTGTTTAATTATAATTATTGGCGGCATATTTGCAATGTAATCTAAAGTGTTTTTTTTTGGTTACCTACACTGCCTAAATTTAAATATATTTGCGAATTTGATCAGTTTCAATAAAGTGTATGATATTTTGGTAATAAACTTACTTACAATCAAATTTTGTTCAGACATGTTGTGTCATTAACCCGTGGTTGTGAAGTAAGACACACTTTATCCCATCCCCGTGTAAACAATTATTTAGTAAAGAACTAATTGCTGGTTAAGTAAGTTGTGTTAAAACTAGTGATTTTTTTTAAATTATATCTAAGTAGTACATTAATATTTTTTAAAAAGACTACCACTAGTCACAAAATGCTTTCAAGCTAGCTGCTGCTGTAATTTTTTTATTTTTTTAACGTGTAGCAATCCTCGAGCCGTTATCTCACAGGGGTTTACGGTGGGGCGGTGTGCCGGAATCGTACCAACTTAAACCACACAGTGTGCCGCATTGTGCCTGAAATAGGAGTAACTGCTGTTTAGACATCCGGGCCCTCCTAGCGCTTGTGCGCAATGTTGCAGCACCACCTTCACGTGAACTCTCTATTTAGGTGGTGCAATATACGGCACACGCAGACGTCGCGTCTTCGCGACTAACCACGGTAGCGGATGGAGGAGTAAACCCGTCCGAGTGGCAGTAGTCCTCTCAGGCCTTTTTAGCTACCCCTTTCAGCAAAATAACGTCTTTACAGAGGATCTCTTTCCAGCGGGTATGACGGCCAGTAGCGAAAGATCTTCTCTAATGACTGCAGTGAGGGCCCGTCGCGGTGTCGCCTAGGCAAAACAAAACGCCAGCGTGTGATGAGCCAAGTCCTCACTTTAGTCACAGTGATGACCAGCGGGTCTTAATTTGCTAATAACGACTAAGTGCAGGTACTACAGGTCTCATGCTGCCGTCCCGCCCTTTCAACGATGACCAGCTTGAGAGCATCTACAGTGGTAAAGCCAGCTTGTGGAACCTTTAGCTGGGACAACCAACGAGCCATCGTGGCTCGGCGAGCGATTTTACGCCACTCACATAGCTGCTAAACGTCTTAACCCAAGTTTTAATAGTAAGTAATGCCATTATCGAGCGGAGTTTAATACTGAGGGCATTGACCAGTAAACCCTTATTACTCCTTAGCCATATCTAAAATCTATTCTTTTGACAATCGTTGCAAAACATCTTACAAAGAAAGATTACAGCACCATAAGCTACTTCATATAAAAATTAAATTCGGCAATAAATAAGTAATGGAATAGAAATAACACGTTTCAAAAAATAAGTGTGAAGTAGATCAATGATTTAGATTTAACAATACCTGTTGCCACAATTATCGAAAAAAAATGCTTTTTACCAAGCATTATGAAAGTATTTCCAAATTCTAACTTTACAGTTATTCATGG
The DNA here is from genome assembly GCA_949316085.1 of Hypercompe scribonia. Taxonomy (NCBI): domain Eukaryota; kingdom Metazoa; phylum Arthropoda; class Insecta; order Lepidoptera; family Erebidae; genus Hypercompe; species Hypercompe scribonia. Next base: position 12,661,720 of record OX438979.1, read on the forward strand.
AAACACTATAACAAACGGGGCTCAAAATTTAACCACCGAAACATACTCGTACGTATATTTCACACCATTAGACCTTTAAAACGACATCCTGGCTTAGTTATGGATGCTGTAATCACCAGAATGTATACACTTGACGAGGGAGTACTGAATGACTAATGTCGTTACGTGATGGATGTATTGTTATGTGTATGTTATTGAACTCGTTACCATAATATAAAACATGACTAAAGTATCAACAGTACATCAGAAATATTTTATTATTTGACGTGTATTCGCACTCTCAAGACATCCGAGAAGTTATGAGAGCATCAAGTTACTTCCATCGGTGAGTCCGCTACCCATCTCTCAGGAAATTGTACAATTTTAGAATTTGTGAAATTTGGTATTTATATTAACATATACTCGTACATTTATTTGTTTGAAGTTGAAGCTGCTTATACACGTTAAGGTATTTCACCGTGTCTACTGCAGATAGAACCAGCTCATCATTTCACAATAATTTTGTTGGATCTAGTCACGAAAAAGACACTACCAGGCAAAATCGTCATGTTGTTTTCTTAATCAGCACCCAAGTTGTGTACGCAGTTTGTGTGTAAAAACAACACAATTTCTTGCATAAGGGTGGTGGTTTTTTCTTAGCATGTACAAAGGTTCTTAGATTGGAGCAATATTAGTGAGTGACTGATCTATTATTTGGTTCCTATTTTTTTTTATTTATTTATAATTTATGCACGTAAGAAGTGACAAAGTTGGACTTAATGCCATAGGTATTTTCTACCACAATATCGACCTTAGGGTGATGCAGAGAATATAAAAGATAGAGGCATAGAAATTAGAATGTAGTTTTATGAAAAAAAAATAGTAATAGCTAGATTTCTATATACACACTTACATATATATATAAATTCTAGAAAGAGATAGTATAAGATTGAGGTGGATCTAATTAGAATGTATAGAAAACGTTTCCACAAAAGATATTTAAAACTTTGCCTAATTTTTACCATCCTGATCCCGAGAGGGAGCGTGTTTCATAAAAGTACAAATCAGAGTTCAGATCAGTTGAGTGTAGAAAATCAGAACGGTGGTTTTGAATGTGGTTTACACCTAAAAATACTCAAGTTGACTCAAGAGAACTTGGAGAGAAGAGTAAAGAATAAAAGGGTAGTTAATGCCCATGCCTGTCTACGTTGACGATTAGGAAGCCACTTCAAATGAGAGCGATACTAATCTGTCAAAACGTAGAGATTATATTACAAAAGCCATTTAATGTTCCATAATGAAAGTGTTATCAATACTTATCCGTACACATTATGTTATTAGATAGATATTGTATTTAGCAGTAATAATATCATATTTAGTATTTCAAGTAAGGCTACAGGGCAGTGTCGTTAAAAAGCAATTTGGGTATGTTATCTTCACACTTTTATTTTCATAATGAAATGTATCTCAATGCATAAAATAAGAATCATTTTCTATTTTAATCACTCTGAATTTTCAAAGTGATACCTTACCTGATCAATTAATTGTTATTCTAAGTTCAACTAAATGATAAATAACGCTGTAAATTAGGATAATATACAGTCTTTTAAGTTATTTATCAAACATATAAATACAAAATATACTTCTAACGAAATATATGGCGTCTAATATTGCGAGAAATATGGCGCATTCAGAAACACGATAACCAATAAATAGTCAACGTTGTCCTCCACATAAAACAGAACACCGTAACGTGAGGAGCATATGCTCACACGATATCATTCGTTCTACAGAAATTTTAACTCTTATAAATTAAATAACACACTGAACAACGTTTAATTAATATCACAAAGAAAAAACTGTGGCTTTTGCTGTACTGAGATGGTTTGTCCACCCTAAACAACTCACACGTGTTTTCACAGTTTTATAATGAGCTGGTACATATACATCATGAACACTGGCAAACCATTTCATTTCTACCATAGTTAATCAATTATAAGTATACTTCTTTGAGTCTAAAAAATATTTATAAACTCATTCGAACTAAGTGCCCTCGTTTAGCAAATTGAAACGTTCAAGAACATATTTTTATTCTTGATGTTCTGAATTATGGCTTAGGGCGAGCAACTTCTTATTGTTGTTTACAAGTTGATTTATTAATTACAAGTTAACTGAACAACAGAGAACACGGTAAGAATTTAAAACTTTACCTAAAACTTCGCTTATTATTTTGGTAATAATGATGATAAACGTTCAGTCCTTTAAACATGTCAAAAATATGTTTTATTAAGATTAATATTGCCAATAAATTATTTTGGACACGTTATTTGATATCTGGTATCATTTTTATAGTAAGGACGGTAAACTAACAGTCGCTATGTATGTATATGATAGGATTGGGTGTGTGTGTGGGTGTAATTTATCTATATTTATTTAAGTATGTTTATCAGCAGTATGGTTACTAAGGCACAGGCTTGCCTAATTTGGAATCACACAGTCCTGTGTGAGATTTGTGAGGTTATTTATCATAATTATTATAAAAAGTAAGTGACTACTACCACCAATAGCCTACAATTCAAAAGTTACAAATGTTTTGGCGCCCTTTCTGTCGTTTCCTCCAAAATCAGCAAGAGAGTTAGAGTTTAAATCATCACATCAAATCAACAACCTTTCATAGTCCATTGCTGGACATGAGCCTCTCCTTAATCGCTTCTTATAACATCCATGGCATGAACAAAAGTGGTAACACTTTGTATTCTTAATCCACCACTACTTACTTAAAGAAAACAGATGAGACAACTGCATATCACTGGATCTCTGAGAGTCCATCATAATTCTTTAGTATGAATAAGTTATCTTCACGAAAATCATTTCGCGTACATTCGTGATTGTAATCCTCAAAAATGATAACAGTGGAGACTTCAAATAAGTGCAGTTAATGTCACATCGATTGCCTGGGTTTATCGAGAACTTATCTACATATGTAAATTTACAAGAGCTGACTCACGATATAACTGAACTACTATAAAGTGATTGTTAGTGTTGCAGATATCATAAAATGTTTCCCCCTTTTCCAGACAACTTTTTTACCTAAAAGAAGCGAATTTATAAAATATTGTGTACTGTTGAATAATTTAATTATAGCGAACAGAAATATATACAAAATGAGCAAGTGTGTTGAAACAGAAAATAATAAAAGCGATGTCACTACACCACCCAGAGTGAGAAGTCAAGTCAAACATTTGTATTTAATTATTAATTTTTGCCTGCGGCAATTAAAATCGATTTAGTAGACTAGTCTAAAAAGCCTTTTTTTTGTTGACTAGCTGAAAAAACCCCCCGGATCCTTTGCTCCTTGGGGTGCAGGAGTCAGGAATATGAGGTGTCCACACTAAAAACTGCGTCAAATAGACACCATGCCCCGTTAGGCCCTACCTCGGGAGAAAAGTTATTCTCCCTCCCGACCGTAGGGTTATACCTTCAGGCCGCCATCCTATCCCCTACCGCAGCAACTATTCTGCCCCCAGAGGCCCCCACTCTCTGGCAGCTCGCGGGCCCGTCAACGGTTCATGACGCCGCCGTCTTTTTCTCTCGTTATCGGCCCTCTCCCGATCCAGTACAGCAGTCTCTTTTTGGAGTATAACAGCTTCACAAAAAGACACCACTGCGTCGCAGCCTTCTTCATCCGCCAGTATGGCAGCTACGATTGCCGGTGGGGACAAGTCACGTCCGATTTGGTCGACCAGGACCTGGCGCTAAATTTCCAAAAATCTTCTCGTAGTACTGGCCTATACTCTCCAAGAAACATACATACCAAAATTCAGCTTCTTGTGTTCAGTAGTTTCGACTGCGCGTCGTCTGTCAGTCAGTCAGTCAGTCACTCAGTAATAGAAGAGTTTAATATTTATAGATACATGTGAAACATTTTTTTGTTATAATAAAAATACTTAACTCTCTTGGGATCAGAAAAATCAGCCGTCTTATATTTATCTTTTTTTCAGTAACCTTTAATCACATCAACCACTTTCGTCTTGAGAATGGCTGAAAAATTAAGTAACAAAATACCCCATAATACATAAATGTACTTGCAAAATGAAGTAACATACATAAGCATGTAAGCGAAAAGCGTATTATCTAATATAATATATTATTTATATGACACAGAGTTATACCCCAAGGTTTGCCACACTGAAGTAACGTGGTGATGTGTTTATAGGAATTCAATATACAAATGAAATAAAATAAGTTACGTGTGAGACAGCCCTTGGGAAGAATATTGCTTATTCATGTCTACGTAAAATATTATCGCACCAGCACTCCAATCGGTGAATGGTTGCGAAATCTTATCTCTAGGGCCAATACATCATTAGAAAGGTATTGTAAATTTATCTTTCAACTCATAGATCAGAACAGGAGCTTAGAGACCCATATGTTTAGAGTAAATGATATAAAATCCTACATATTTGGAAGCTTTGGTCTGTGGGGAGGTGAGAAGAGATGAAACAGAAATATCAGCACCATCCATGACATGTAAATGGGTTGCCACGTCAAGACGTAAAGTATTATACCAAATATGTGGTTAAAAAAAGACTTGTTTTCTAGAAACTGAAAGTAGTGACAGATTTGTCACACAATATGTATGTTTTTATTCTTTACATTTCTTAACGCTACTTTAATAATGCATTTTAAATTGTTATCTTCCTTTTTAATTCGAAACGGTTTAGTATATGATAATTTTCAGACTTGATAGAGAAAAAATATCTAGAAGTATCTAGAAATGAAACTGAGACTCTAGTAGATTCAACAATGAGCCCAGTGGTGCATGTTTCTTACTACAAGAAAAAGAAATGTTTTTCAAATAATGAGTAATACGACAGGGTAGCCTTTTACATTTTACAACAGTCGTCGTTTTCTTGCAACGATTCTAAAATAAACTTATTTAAATTCTTCTTCTTCTCAGTCAAAAGATGTCCACAGCTGGACAAGGGCCTCACCGAAGGTTCTCCATAGTAACTGGAATAATTTTTTTAATAATTGATTAAATCGACAGTTTTTCATGGCATGGGAGGACAAAACTTAAGACGGTTCAGCTGATAAGAAGTTACTACCACGGATGCCTGCAATCCAAGTGGTACAATTGCATTGCTGCTCTTCGAGTTCTTCACTAAAATCAGTTGAAGGTGGGACTTGACCTCTTGTAACCTCAATCACTGACAAACAGTAATCAAAAATAGTAACCAATTTAATAGACATACAGCTACCTTCATTTTTATTTAATACTTATTAGCCATGCAGTTCAAACTTTTTAAATACCCCAATAAAACACTCCAGAAAATTCCAAATCAATTAAAAGCGAATGTAAAAGACTACCATAGATTAAAAACATAGGGAAGGCAAATTTAGTATCCGCCATTATCAAAAGATCCAGATCGTAAACCCAGAGTTAAAACCTCTTAATAGCCGCGTCGGCAACAATTTATTCAAATTCTTGCTCTGCTGATAAAGCACTTATTCGTGTGGAAAAATGTTAGATATAGTCCTAAATCTAATTAACTTTTCTTAAGTTAAATAAAACTAAGAAAATTTAAGTTAACTGCATGCCAGTAACATTAACATTTAAAGTCAAACAAATATTTCTATTACTTCTTCACGCTCCTATCACCTCTGCAAACGAAGGGCACGTCATCTTTCTTTAACACAATCACTTTCCTACCTTTAAAGTTATTTAGATAATTTTCTTATACGATTAATTATAAATTAAGAATATAATTGAAAACGATTTTGAAAAAGATGAAACATGCTGGCCCTCAATAGTGGCCCTAAATAGAAAGAGATGGAATTGGAGAAAATATCCACAATCAGTGTGATCCACATAGGAATTGTCAAGTTTATCTAGTAAGAGACATACCTATAAGAGAGCTTTAAGATGAAAATGAATTAGCTAAGCCAACTTTAGACTTAGAATATAACGTGTAAAGTAAAAGTGTCTCTTTTTCGTTCATATTGCATATTTTCGGAAAGAAATTGCTAAACGAATTAATAAACAATTCTCTATATATCTCTCTGAATAGACTTATTTATGGAGCATTTATGTTATTAAAGCCTACGGGGCCTACAATAAATTGTACTTAAACCTGCCTTTGCTATGTATTTTTAATTTAATGGCCTTTGATGTAAAAATCAAGAATTATTGTGATTGTATGTAAGTATTACTTTATGAGCTCAGAGCTATTTACCTAGACGAGATATCTTTTATTACACCACATGCTGTGTTAATGTATACTTTATGATGAATAATTATTGTAAAAATATTTAATAATACAGCACAGGCACTGAGATTTTAACCGACTACGAAAGAAAGCAATAAGCTACAAACAAGGGATATTATGAAAATCAATAATTTAAATTAGATATTGTAAAATTGGTTCAACTTTTAACAATTCTTACGACCTCGACGAATCAACAACTTCTCACGACCTAGTTTATAAAATCAAGCTCAAAAATCTTTACTTATTCAAAATATGTATATTTGAGATGCATCGTATCAATATAAAAGCATGAACTTTTCAAAGAAATTCATAATCTTGAAATATCTGTCTTTTTGAAATGACATTGGATACAATGTTAACACATAAAAACATGCAAAACGTAACCGAATTTAACACTATGCATTACTATGCATAGCATTGATTCGGTTAGCGTACTGTCAACAGCTCGCTTGTCAGTCTCCCAATTTCCCGAAATTTTCATACGAATTCACGAGACTGAACACCAACCGCATAACGTATAACGTACCGGTGATCCGTACTTGTAACACAATTGTCCTTTCTCGAATGATAAATTCGACTGAAATAGTTCAACTCAACTCGAGAATTCAAGCACTCTGGCACTTGTCAGAACTGAAAGTTTCGACATATTTCTACTAGTCCCGCTGTGAAAATCCTACCAATAATCCACCTGGCTTCGTAACAAAACTCTGCTCTCTCACGCACGTATAATAAAAAACTTTTTATAAGCCGACTTAAATCGAAAATCTAAACAAAGCTGTCCCTTTTATTTGAATGTTAAGGTTTCAGAGACTTATGTAGGGTCTACTAAACATTTGCTGGCGGCAATTTGTTTTATAAGCTGCTTGTTAATTTATTTGCCTAAATTTGCGCAATACAATAGTTTAGTCTATGAATGTAATTAAGTAATTGAGTTGTATTGTTTAAGAATTAGATAATCACATACATTTAATTGTTCTTTAATAATTGTACACAAAATTTATGTTTTAAATTATTATAAACCAAAAAATAGAAGTTTTTAGTACTTATCTGTTCTTTTTATGTGTGTGAGATGGAAACCGTCATGAAATTTATCTTCAGGTCTGTATAAAAATAAAAAAATTAAACAATAAAAAAAAATCTTTCTTAACCGGGACTGGCTGTTGCGGAGAACCTTGGGGAGGCCTATGTCCAGCAGCGGACGTCTTTTTTACTGAGATGAGATGAGATGACAATACTTAACCGAGAAAACGAAAGATTCTTACAAAGGCAAAAAATAAAAATCTACCCTATTTCATGGTAGGATAGGATTTTTTCGATCTCCCTCACCAGTCTTTGATCTTAGTAGTCCTTTTCCTACTTTGCAATATTTTACTTTTTCTTACTAACTTATAAATAGACAGATTTAACCTATTCGATTTCATTAATGCTAATTATGATTGTAGAGAATTATAACGTACAAAGCAAATAAATGGTATATTTTCTTTCACTCATGCTTTCGCTCTGTATTTTATTAAAGTTAAAACAAAAGGTACAGCTCATATCCAGCTTGTGTAAAATATTATTAAATAAAACAAGAAGTGATCTTTCCACAAATAATACAACACAAAAATATACTTTATAAAAATAACTTAGTTGATCTCGAGGGAAATTACAACGTTTTTGTACATCTAAGCACTAAGGAAAAACTTTATTTCCTTATGTCAATATTTCTAAATAAGTATTAAAGGTTAGGAAACCAATCATCTTAATGATATTTGTTTTTAACTCATTAATTATGCAAAAGTTTATTTTCATACAAACATTCATTCATACATTTTTTTTAAGTACAATAACGTGATCTAGTGTGATGTTTTATAGTTTACAGCCATCATCAGTAGCTGGCCTACCTAACACTGAAAGAATTTTTTAAATCAGATACCTAGTTACTAAGCTAAGCACATTCTACTAAACAAAGAAATAAACAAACAAACAAACTCTTTAACTATACAATATTATAAGTATAGATGTCTTCGTCATGTATCGTAAAAAAATTAACGTATCGCGGGACTAAAGCAGATGCGTTTGGAACTAAGTCCTTTCCTATGCAAGGTTGGCATAATTAATCATTAACGTGCCAGTCTCTCATACTCACTCCTCTCTTAAATTTTGATTATTGATGCAATTAATAACTGTATTCATAAATTTATTTGTGATATATATTTATTAATTTGTTTTTAAAATATCTTGTTAATCATTCAAGAAATTTCATATATACATCTTGATTTCGTACAACATTGTTGTTACTGCGGTATAAACGATTATTCGCATAATGGTATTTGATTTCAGCACGAACGGACCGGCTCGGTTGGGGCAGTACCACCCTCTCACTAGGCCCATCGTGTTGCTGGACGAGGCGGGTAAATTGTTTGAGAGGATACTCTCTGCCCGCATCGTCCGGCACCTCTGCGAGGTGGGCCCCGATCTGTCGGACGCCCAATACGGGTTTCGAGCCGGGCGTTCGACAGTCGATGCTGTGTTGCGCCTGAGGGCCGTGACCGAAGAGGCGGTGAGCTGTGGCGGCGTGCTGTTGGCGGTGTCGTTGGACATCGCCAAAGCATTTAATAGTCTGCCATTTAGCTGCATCAGGGAAGCACTCCACTACCACGGGGTGCCAGAGTACCTGAGGCGGCTTGTGGCAGACTATCTTAGGGAGCGTACCGTCATGTACGAGGACCGAGATGGCATTCTGAGGCGGCGGCATATGTCGTGCGGTGTTTCACAGGGGTCTGTCCTCGGACCACTCCTGTGGAATATGGGATACGACTGGGCCCTTCGAGGTCGTCTTCCCCCCGGGCTGGGCGTAATTTGTTACGCCGATGACACATTGGTCACGGCCCGGGGGGCGAACTTTCAAGAGGCGGCGCGCCTGGCCACCGTGGGAGTCTCTTTGGTGGTCGGGCACATTGAGGCGCTGGGTTTACGAGTGGCCCT